>CM057385.1:15797500-25797500 GCA_030015415.1 Cynopterus sphinx
ATTAATAGATATCTTTGGACATTTTACAAGCAGTTATATCATCCACAGATGATAATTTCCTCTTTGAAGCTTAACTAAAAGATACAAATAGCAGCAGAACCAGATTATGCAAGGCACTTTAACAAGGAAGAATGTTATCAAGATGAGCAGAATATCTATTTGCCCGGTTGAGAACTTCTAGAAATGAATGTCTATTTCCTAAATCGGAGTGTGATAGTCAACCATGGGAGTTCAGAAGTCAGGAGAGGCACACAGGTAAAGGGGGAGTCATGCACATCTAGCACGGCACAGGTAAGCAGGCCAATGCATCTGATTTTTCCAATTTCTTAGGTAAGACTATGGATTGCCATGAATGCTGAAGATGCCACTAAACATTCTGTTGTTCCAAATTATTTCTTCTGATTCTTTGCTCAGGAAATAAACTTCCTGTTATTGTTTGACTACTCTTTTGAGCATGTGCACAGAGAAATGCCTAGTCAAACAGACTATAAAACTATACTTATTGGAGTTTGTGGGAAGATGGCAGACTAGGTAAAAGCAGGGTTCATCTCCTCCCAAGACTGCATTGAAATAACAACCAAATTATAAAATAAACAATGTGGTGAATCCCTGAAGTCCAGCTGATTGTAACACCTAGTCTGATAATATAAAGGAGCCACATCGAAGCACTGGTCTGAGGGTATCAGCCCGCCCCGCCTAACCTGCAGACTGCTGGGGAAGTAGTTCCTGGATGGCTGCCAAGCCCTGAGCTGAGTGATTCAGAGTGAAGTATTCACAATGGGACGGCCATTGTTGTGAGCGGTGTTTCTAATCCCAGCAACAGTGGCCAGCACCGTGAGCCCCATTCCAGAGATAGGGTCAGGCAGATTGCTGCTGCCAACACAAACCTGGGCAGATATCGGGGATCTGTGGGCCAGTCCCAGACAGCAGCTGGTCTTGCTGTGAACTGGGTTATCTGCAGGAACTCAGGACAATTACCACATTTGTGCAAGACCGAGGCTGTATTGATCTGACTGCCATTGTCTCTCCGAGTCTGTGCCCCGCCCTACCCACAAATGACTCCAGGTGGCCTATTGACAGTGAACTGCCACAGCCCTGCCCTTCCCCTCCCCTGATCTCCTAATCAACAGAGGCAAAAAACTTTGGTTGGCACAGGTTGGGCACTGCACAGAAATCAACGGCAGGTGGAACATTGCTGCCTACAAGGGTTGCAATATTGTGTACTGGGAGCACAGGGGTCTGGGGAAACACTCCTGATGGCAGCTGGTCTCACTGTGATCTGGGTCTACAGCAGGGAGGCCTAGGCACAGAATTTTCGGAAAAACTGAGGCTGTATTGGCAGAATAGACCTTGTCTCCTTGAGATCCCACTTCTCTCAAGCCACAAAGTGCCTGCAGCCTATTGATAAGCAGCCTCTTGTGTCCTGCTTGGCTCTGGAGTTGAGTAGTTAGTGCACACAGCAGACCTTGGCTAGCACAGTGAGAGAATTTTTGAAGAAAACAGTTGTGGACAGACCACTGCTGCCTGTATAAGCTACAGTATCTCTTAAGGGGATTGTAAGGCTCTGTATTGATCTGACGGTCCTTAACTCCCTGAGCCCCTGCCCTATCCAGTACAGAAAATGCATACGGCACATTAACAGGCAGCTGCCCCTGCTCTGGGGTAGCACATTTAGGCCCAGGGTTGGCAGCAGTTGACCTTGCTATGAGGTGACACTTGTACAGAGACAGCATGGGCACATAAACTGACACTGCAGTGGCAGGGGGAATTTACTCACTAGACCCAGGAGACTCCCAGGGTCCTTGCACCACCCAACACATATATCACTCAGATGTTAATCCAGTTACAAGGAATTACAAGCATCTGATAGGCAGTATCAGGCCTTGAGGCGCACTGGTCCATCTGCTAAACTGCCATAGGTCAGGGACGGGATAATTGAGAACTGGCTATAGCAGTGTCTCTTCCACTTACCTATAGATCCAACATAGGCAACAACCATCAGCATATCTCTTTATAGTTCTCACTGGGTAGCCCTGAGCAATTAAAAGCAGTAGCTGACCTTGGCCTATGGGAGAGCTCCTCCCAAGGGGCCACAAAACAACACACCTGGAGGCTGGCACCAGACCACAACGGAGTAACTCCTGACTGGTTCCAGTAGTGATACAAAGGGTGGTTGCAACAAGTTCACAAGCCTACTAGGGTAAATCCCACTCATTGGGGTCCGCCCCCACACAGCAACTCTTATCCTGAGGGTACAGCCAATTCCCACAATTAGTCAGCCTGAACGTTAATCACCCCATCCCCCCACTGATCTACTAACAGCAATAGAGGCTTGGTGACAACAGAAGATCACACACAACCTACATGAAGGTCACCTCCAGAGCTCATGGCACAGGGGATTAGGGAAATTGCACCATTGGACCACACAGGACACCTTCCACATTAGGACATCTGGCCAAGGACAAGAGACGAAAGAAATATTCCTGATACATAGAAAAGAACACAGAGAGGCTAATAAAATGAGAAAACAAAGAAACATTCCACAAATGAAACAACAAGAGAAAAGTCCAGAAAATTAGTTAAATGAAATGGAGGTAAACAACCTACCAGAGTCAGAGTGCAAAAAACGGTTATAAAAACGCTCAATGAACTCATGGGGAGAATGAATCAGCACCATGAGAGCATAAAAAAAGACATACAAACTATCAAAAAGAACCAGATAGAAATGAAGAATACGACAACGGAAATGAAGAATACACTAAAAGGATTCAACAGTAGATTGGATGAAGCAGAGATTGAATTAGCGAATTGGTAGCTGAATATACCCAGTCAGAACAACAAAAAGAAAAAGAATTAAAAAAAAAATGAGAATAGTTTAAGAGACTTCAGGGAAATATGAAGCATAAAAATACCCAAATCATATGTGTACCTGAAGAGAAAAAGAGAGAGCAAGGAATTGAGACTCTATTTGAAGAAATGACAGAAAACGTTCCTAACCTGGCAAAGGTATTAGACACAACTTCAGAAAGCACAGAGTTCCAAACAAGAGGAATTCAAACAGACCTACACCAAGACACATCATGATTAAAATGCCAAAGGTCAAAGACAAAGAGAAAGAAAGCTAGTTACTTACAAGAGTACCCCATAAGAATGTCTGCTAACTTTTCAATGGAAACTTTGCAGGCCAGAAAGAAATGGCAAGAAATATTTAAAGTTATGAAAAACAAGAATCTACAACCATCGATACTCAAAACAGAAAGGCTTTTAATTAAAACGAAAAGTAAGATAAAGACCTTCCGAGACAGAAAAAATCTTTAAAAATTCATCAACAACAAACTAGCATTACAAGAAATTGAACAATGTGGAAGAAATGGACACAGTCCTAGAAACATACAATCTCCTAAGACTGAGTCAAGGATAAACAGAAAATCTGAACCGATCAATTACCACCGATGAAATAGAATAAGTCATCAAAAACCTCCCAAAAAACAAAAATCTTGGACCAGATAGCTTCACAGGCAAATTTTACCAAACATTCAAAGAAGAATTATCACCTATTCTTCTCAAATTATTCCAAAAACTTCAAGAGGAGGAAAGGTTTCCCTACCTCCTTTTATGAGGCCACCATTACCTTGATTCTAAAACCAGGCAAAGACATTACAAAAAAAGAAAACTATAAGCCAATACCTCTTATGAACATTGATGCAAAAATCTTCAACAAAATGTTAGCAAACCAAATTCAGCAATACATTTTAAATAGCATACACCATGGTCCAGTTGGATTTATTCCTGAGATGCAAGGTTGGTTCAATAACTGCAAATCAATTAATGTGATATACCGCATTAACAAATTGAAAGATAAAAACCATATGATCATATCAATAGATGCAGAAAAAGCGTTCAACAAAATCCAGCATCAATTTATGGTAAAAACTCTCAGCAAAGTGAGAATAGAGGAAACATACCTCAGCATAATGACAAACCTACAGCTAACATCATACTCGATGGGGAAAGGCTAAAAGCATTTTTCTTAAGATCAGGAACAAGACAAGGATGCCCACTTTCACCACTCCTCTTCAACATTGTATTGGAAGTTTTAGCCACAGCAATAAGACAAGAAAGAGAAATAATGGACATCCAAATTGTAAAGGACCAAGTAAAACTCTCATTATTTGCCAATGACATGATACTATATATAGATAATCCTAAAAATTCCACCAAAAAACTGTTTGAACTGATCAATGAATTCAGTAAAGTAGCAGGTTACAAAATAAATATTCAGAAGTCAGATGAACTTTGACCATGATGAACTTTCAGAATGAGAAATTAAAAAAATAATCCCATTTACAATTGCATCAAAAACTATAAAATATCTGAGAATCAAATTAACCAAGAAGGTAGAAGACCTGCTTTCAGAAAATTGTAAGTCACTGAAAACAGAAATTGAGGAAGACACAAATAAATGGAAGCATATGCCCTGTTCATGGGTAGGAAGAATCAACATTGTTAAAATGGCCATACCACCCAAAGCAATCTATAGGTTCAATGCAATCCCTATCAAAATACCAATGGTATTTTTCAGAGAGCTAGAACAAACAATTCTAAAATTTATACGGAGCCATTAAAAAAATAGCCATTGCAATCTCGAGAAAGAAGAACAAAGTTGGAGGCATCACATTACCTGATATCAAACTATACTACAAGGCTACAGTAATCAAAACAGCATGGTACTGGCATAAAAACAGATACATTGATCAATGGAACAGAAATAAACCCACGGCTATACGCTCAATTAATATATGATGAAGGAGGTAAGAATATACAATGGGGTAAAGATAGTCTCTTCAAAAATGGTATTTTAAAAATTGGACAGATACATGCAAAAAAAAAAAAAAAAAGGAACCAGACCATCTTTTTCACCATATACAAGAATAGATTCGAAATGGATGAAAGACTTAAATGTAAGACATGAAACCATAAAACTTTTAGAAGAAAACATAGACCGTAAACTCTTTGATATTACTAACAAAATTTTTTTCTCGGACATATCTCCTCAGGCAAGGGAAATAAAAGAAAAAATAAACCAATGGGACAATATCAAACTAAAAAGGTTTTGTACAGCAAAGAAAATCATCAACAAGACAAAAAGACAACCGACTTGGAGAAGATATTCACTAATGAAACCTCTGATAAGAAGTTAATATTCAAAATTTATAAAGAACTTACAAAACTCAGCAACAAAACCAAACAATCCAATATAAAAATGGACAAAAAACCTGAAGAGATACTTCTCTAAAGAGGAAATGTAGATGGATAACAGACATATGAAAACATGCTCAAGGTCGCTAATGATCAGAGAAATGCAAATTAAAACCACAAAGAAACATCACTTCACACCTGTCAGAATGGCTATTATCAATGAATAAAAAAAACAACAAATGTTGGCAAGAATGCGGAGAAAAGGGAACCCTCATATATTCTTGGTGGGATAGCAAATTGGTACAACTGCTATGGAAAACAGTATGGAGGTTTCTCAAAAAATTAAAAATTGATATAACTTTTTGACCCATCAACTGCACTTCTGGGTAATTATCCGAAGAAAAACAAAACAATAATTTGTAAAGATCTATGGACCCAAATATTCATGGCAGCACAATTTACAATAGCCAAGATAGAGAAGCAACCATAATCATTAACAGATGACTGAATAAAAAAATTATGGTTCATGTATACTATGGAATATTACTCAGCCATTAAAAGAATGAAAGCCTATCATTTACAATCACATGAATGGGCCTAGAGATTATTATGTTGAGTGAAATAAGTCAGAGAAAGATTTCACTTATATGCAGAATCTAAGGAACAAAAAGAGCAAATTAATCAAAAACACTCACAAATATACTGGACAATTTGGTGACGAACAGAGGAGAGGGAGGTTGGGAGGCTGGGAGAATGGAGTGAAAGGTTAAAGAAGTACAAATTAGCAGTTGGGCACAGGGAGCATGGCAGAGGGAATGCAGTTAGCATTAATATGTCTAAGTGGAGGGCCGAGGAGGGAGGGAGCAATTGAGGGGATTGTTTTATGAACATTATAGAGGTCTAACCAATGTACTGTGTACTTGAAACTAATTTAAATAAATAAATTTATAAAATTAAAATGAAAAAAACAAAACTATACCTATTATAGTTGTAATTGTGACTAATAAATTGGCTTTTATGTTGATAGGGATGGATAAAGTTGTTACGCCCCAAGGAGGGGACACATCCTTTCTCTGTAAATGATGTATGATGTATCAGATGTATGAGTCTGCAGGAATGAAACCCAGACCCTCAAAATTTTTTTTTTGTCAAAATTATAAAAATCAAAGTGAAAAAAATTTTAGGAGAGAGCTTTTCTTTTCCCTAGGTGAATTGATAACATATTTTCATGGCACCCTATAGCTTTTGTTGTAATGTGATGCCTTTAAATGCTTGAGGACTTCTGAAGATGAAAACAATCAGTTATAGTGCTTGAAAAAGAGAAAATTTAGGGACCTCACAGATATACAGTAATGAAAGGGACCCTTAGAGTTTGCTGATAAAATTCACTAATGGATGCAGCAAATCAAAGATACAATATCCCAGTATCTGCCAATAGGTTGTTTCATTGATGCTTCGATGCCTCCAGTGATGTGACTTTCTATGTTCACAGTAGCCCATCCCATTTGTTAATAAGTCCCCTAAAAAGAGCTTCCTATGTGAGTATGCACCTTTCCCCACCCCCAGGCTCCTGCATCTTTTGTTCATAAGAATCACTTGTGAATAGAAAGTCAGCATGTCATTGCATGGTAGTTCCTCCTCCCTTTAGAAACCTTGTCTCCTGCAGCATGTCATTGCATGGTAGTTCCTCCTCCCTTTAGAAACCTTGTCTCCTGATAGTCTGTGCTGCAGAATCACATTTATTCTAATCTCTGACCAGTGTTTGTCCACCTCTTGGAATGTACTTCTAACTATGCACAGCATTTTTCTTGTGGCTGCATGAATTTCATGATGCTCATTTTCCACAAGTACCTTGTCACTGACCGTGCCAATTATATCTTCATTGAAAAACTGAAGTTCAGCGTGGTTCCTTTAATTATAGATTTTACTAGATTCTGTTTTAGTGGAATATAATATCCTTAAAATCTATGGGCACATGTTATCATTCTTATTGTGTTTTGCTAATATTCTAAGATGGTTCATTTTTGCATTATACATTGTCTATTTTATGATCCCACAAAAATCGTGTATCTATTGAACCCTAATTTTATCTTCAACCAAAAGTTCTCTATTGTGAAAGTAGAAGACAATAGATTTTGGTTATGGAATTTTAATCACATGAAAGAATCCCTAAATTCCCATTCTGCCACGCACGAGCTATATGTTTGCAGGAAAATATAGAATACACATACCAATTCATAAATTGTTTTTCACATATTCTGTGTCACCATCCTGTACAAATGTTCCTTTCCTTTCACACTATCATGTTATATTTACCCATGGCTATTCTTGAAGTGTTTTCTTTCCTTTTTTCCCCTCATTTACTGGGTTAGCCAGTGTACAGATAGCTCCAGGAGAGCCCAGTTTTTATATTTTCAAGGAATACCATAAAATAAAACTATTCACCAACCTTATTTTTAGTTAAAATAGTCACTTTCCTTTTTATTTTTCCTCGATAATCTATGATACTGTCTCTTATTTGAGTTTCTGATGTAACACAAATTAACCTCAACTTTACAAGTTATAAACATCCAAACCAAGGTATTATCAAGAAGCCGTACCACATCTAGAGAGAAGAGCAGAGTCTAGTGACGACCTCAATGACTAAATAACATATGATGATTCTTAGTGCAATTTCCTTTGCTTTCTGCAAAAACCAAATTTATTAGGATATGCGAACATGATGTACTTTAAACTTCTTCAGTTGACTGTCCAGCAGGAGCTGTTATGCCATTCAGATAATCACTCCTACAACAGACCTATAACTCCTGCTATCCAAAGGCAGTGAAAAGAGGACGTATTCCCAATGGAAAGAACTATGAATACCACAATGGATATATAATTGGAGAAAAAGTCACCCAAGAAAATTATGTCCATTGGCTTTTTGCCAATGGGGAAAGGCCTGATTGTTTCGTCTCTTGTCTGAAAGATCAAGATTGGAAGATAGAGATTTGGAGAAGAATCATTTCAAGTGAGACGGTGTACAGGCAGACAGAGTTTCCTCCTTGTGTGCTACACAAGTTCCCTCCAGAGAGCATCCACCACTTCAGACACTCTGGAGAAATACGAATTTGTGATAAGTCATCCTGACTCCCTCCTCACATGCTCCAATACTTGCCCAAGACAGCATGGGCAGAGCCACCATGGTGGCAGGAATAGAGTGTGTTTGCACCAACAGCACAACCTCCTTTCCCCATGGCCATCTCTGCTGTACGTGTGGTAGACGGAGGTGGAGAATGGTGTTGAGCGCTCATGGATGATTTGACTCATGGGACCTAGCAGCCCACCCAGAGCCAAGTGTCCACTTACACCTTAAGACCCAGCACTTCTCTCTGACTGGGATTGTGTGTTTCATAATTAGAATTCTTCCTCATATGCAGTAATACACACCGGCTTCCAGTGTTATTGTCATAGGATCCTAGATAGCATCGCTATGGATCAAGGGGCCTACCTGATGAAGAATAAGGTCAACAATAGGCACATGATCATGGATCTACTTGTACCATCACATGACAGAGAAAGTGTTAGCCTGACAAACACTTGGAACAATCTCTTAGATGTGCAGCAAAGACATCAATGTAGAGATGACAACCTGTGGGTTGAGATGTGGTCTTCTGGATGTGGTATATACCTTGGTCCAATGGTCTTTATATGGCTGACATGTACATAGGACCACTGATATCCACTTCCACATTAAGAATCAGCAACTCTCTCTGACTGGGATTGAGTGTTTCGTGAATGGAATTGTCTTCCCCATCAACAGTACCACCCAACGGCTTCCAGTGTTATTGTCATAGGATCCTAGATAGCATCGCTATGAACCACGGGGCCTACCTTATGAAGAACAAGGTCAACAATAGGTGCATGACCATGGATCTACTTGTTGTAACATCCGTCGCATGACAGAGAAAGTGCTGGCCAGATAAACACTTGGAAAGATTGCTTAGATGTGCAGCAAAGACACCAACGTAGAGATGACCTGTGGGTTGAGATGTGGTCTTCTGGATGTGGTATATACCTTGGTCCCTTGTCCATTATCTGGTTGACATGTACATAGGACCACTGATATCCACAAAGGTAGTAAGCATGGGTTCAGAAAGTGATGTGCAGAAATAGGAGAGACCCTACATGTTAACCCCACTGTGATGTCCATGGAAATCCATGCTTTCCATTTGACCATGGCTTTGGTGCTCCTGAATTGAGGATTTCAGTCCTGTCAGGGGACATAGTCTAGTTTGCAACTATCATCTGGCCAGTTTGGACTCCTCGAATGCAGATACTGTTTGGTGAGAAGTAATGATCGTGGAGAGTAGAGATCAGGGAGAAGTACATATGGAATACAGAGTTTCGCAGGACTGTCTCAGCATGTGTCCATGCCAGTGACAGCTATAACTGAGCAGCGACAGCACCAGAGCTTGCCAAGCATATAGTACCCGAGGCTCACACCCCTACTTCTTTGGATGTAAATGTAAGTGCCTTTCAGCAGGAACAGAAGACCACATTCTGGATCTGAGTCTGTCCCCATCAGCTATATGACATTTCACAAAAAAATAATTTTTTTTCTAAAAAAAAATGCAGATAACTATTGTGGGGATGATTTTGATGTTCAGAATCGATAATACTTTTGTGTGCAATATGTATTTAAACCCCTACATCAGGAATTCTTTACAATAAATCAAACACAACATGGATGAATTATGCTATAGAATTTATTAAGAAACACATAGGTAAGATACCTGCATGTACAAAGAAATGTCTAAGTGATACTAGAAGAAAAAGTCTGATTTAAAAACCAGGAGTACAGAAAAAGTAAAATATGATTATGAAGATGATTTATCCGTTACAAAACCTGTTAAAGAGTTATGAGAATCAATTTGACTAAGTTACTTAAAGAGACTGGGCAATCCTCACTTCAAGTCAAAGTCAAGACAATAACTACATATGGAGGACACACGAGGCTGGCACATGGTCCATATACATGGGAGGAAGACATTGGGGGAAGTCCTCTGCACTCCACCAAGTGAGCCAAATGCTTTAATCATGCAAATGAGTCACAGAAATAATGGAAGAGTGTGCTGGTTCTCCACAAAGTCTAGGATGTTAATTATTTTCCAAAGTGGCATGTCAGAAGGTGTTGTGCACAGATGGTTGTTCTTTGACAAGGTGATCAGCAGCAGCAGGGCTGGCAGCAGCTGCTCACACAGCAAGGGCGGCAGCAGCAGCTGGGCCGGCAACAGGTGGTCCTGCAGCAGGTGGTCTGACAGCAGGTGGGGCGGCAGCAAGGCTGGCAGCAGGGCTGGCAGCAGCTGGACACACAGCAAGGGCGGCAGCAGGGCTGGCAGCAGCAGGACCCACAGCAAGGGCGGCAGCAGCAGCTGGGCCGGCAGCAGGTGGTCCTACAGCAGGTGGTCTGACAGCAGGTGGGGCGGCAGCAAGGCTGGCAGCAGCTGGACCCACAGCAAGGGCGGCAGCAGGGCTGGCAGCAGCAGGACCCACAGCAAGGGCGGCAGCAGGGCTGGCAGCAGCAGGACCCACAGCAAGGGCGGCAGCAGGGCTGGCAGCAGCAGGACCCACAGCAAGGGCGGCAGCAAGGCTGGCAGCAGCAGGACCCACAGCCGCTGGACCCACAGCAAGTGGTCCGGCAGCAGGTGGTCCTGCAGCAGGTGGGCTGGCAGCAAGGGGAGCAACACATGGTGTCAGGGGTGGAAGGTGAGTGTCTGTTCACAGGTGAGTTTCTCAGATTCTGCTGACCCCTTCTGCTCTGGGCCTTTTATACCCTGCACCTCCAGTGTTGGGACGAATAAGAAGGATTTTCCTTGTTATTTATGTTGTTTTTGTAATCACCTGAAATTGTCAAGGAGGAAGTTGTTCCCTTTGCATTTTTAGGCTTCTGTAAATTACTGTTTGATATTTCCCTTAATTGAGAGCGGTATTCACAACTGTGTCCAGAAATGAGAGAGTCGGGAATCATCTCAGGAACATCTCTAGTCATGTGATAGTTCCTGCTGCCTTAGCGAAGGTCAGAACAGTTATCTCTTCCCAGTTTTGCTCCTTAAATAGGATGTTATTTTGGTTTAGGAAAGAGGCATGAGAACTAGACACATTAACCAAATAATAAACCAAATCAACAATAGAGCCTGCTTCATGCTGCTGGACCCAGGAACCTGGCTGACCAGGCCTAGGACCAGACCAAGGGGACCTACAGTGCAAAGGAAGATTCCTGCTGAGATTACTAACGGCTCTTTACCCAAACCTTAAAAGGAAACAGAAAAACAAAGCTGTAAGCAGTACCTTGCACAAGTTAAAGATAAACCCAAGCATTCATTCCATTCTTCATTTACTCTCTATAATCAGCCATTTTAAGGAACAGATATAAACCCAATTCCATGAACACTCAGGGTCTCATTCTCAGACTCTGCAAGAAGACCATGCTCTGTCTATGGAGTGTTATTCCTCTCCTAATAAACTTTTCTTTCTCTCTAACTCTGGCAGGGTCTTGAATTCTTTTCTGCACTGAGCCAAGGACCCTCCCTTTCTCAGAGTAGGACTTGAGTCCTCACTCGGGGGGATTCGCCCCTTTTGTATCACGTCGTGAAGTCAGCTCCTGACGAGTTCTGGGTTGAAGGAATCTCTGCTAGAGTCCTTGTGTGATCTCCCAGAAACTCTCAGTCAAGGCTATAACATTTATGTCTGTAGCAACTTACTCAAAATGTGCTTCCCAGTTCTATCACAGACACTTGGGTAGAGGACAGGAGGCACTTGTTTTTTTTATAGGCAAATCAGCACCAGAATTGAACAGAGGCAAAAGCAGTGCCCTGGATTTCAGAGCATCAATTCATTAATGTTCCATCCCCATTCTCTAGCCAGGTCAGTGGTCTCAGGTGAGACGTCAAAACTTGCACATACTTTGTTTTATAATTTGAGGCAAACTGGTGAGATAAGATCATAGCCAAGGAATATGTGATTGCGTACATTTATATATATTTCAACAGATGTGGAAATTTGTTAGCCATAATCTCCTAAAATTTTGTTCTGCCCCATTCTCTCTGTCTTTTAGGTACATATGTAGGAGTGAATTTGCCAAATCACAGTGAAAGCATAGAGTCAACAGTTGTAGAAAGAACAGAACAGTGTTTCACCTTTTCACAATCTGCAGTGTCACCTGCTCTCCCTGATAATATGAGTCTTTTGAATTCTACTGGTAAGTAACTATGCATGGTTTGTTTTAGAATTTCATTTTATTTTATGATTAGTTTCATGTATACAGTACATTGGTTAGACATTTGTATAGCTTATGAAAAGCAATTACTCTATCCTCCCTCTGGCTCTACACATAGCCATTATTACATTACCGCAACTGCGTTCCCTATGCCATGCTCCCCATCCATCTCTCAACTACATTTTGTACTTCTTTAGCCCTTCTCCCTTTCTCTCAGCCTCCCCAAACCCTCCCCTGAATTGACATATAATGTTATATCAGTTTGGGGTATAGAACTTAAAGGTTTAATATTTATATATCTTACAACATATAAGTCTAGTTAATATGTCACCATCCATACTTACAAGTTTTTTCTTGTGAGGAGGACTTTTGAGATCTACTATCTTAGCTACTTTCAAACATGCAATACATGCTTAATAACTACAGTCACCATGCTACACATTCCATGCCCATGACTCATTTGTGTGAATGCCAGGAGTTTGTATCTTTGACACCCTCTACCCATTTCACCTACCAACCCCCACCTCTGGCAACTACAATGTGTTCTTTGTATCTATGAAGTCACTTTTTTGCTTTTATGATCTACATATAAGTGAGATCATATAGTATTTGTCTTTCTCTGTCTGACTTCTTCCACTTAGCATAATGCCCTGAAGGTCTATTCATGCTGACAAAAATGTAAAGATTTCCTTCTTTTTATGAAAGAATAATATTTTATTAAATATAAAAAAATATTTTTAATTTGATACAGAGATAGACAATAGATCTCACATTCTCCCGATCCATTCTCACATCAGTGGACACTTATATGTTGTTTCCATATCATCGCTATTGTAAATAATGCAGCAGTGAACATGTGGGTGTATACATTTTTTTTGAGTTACTGTTTTTGTTTACTTCAGACAAATACCCAGAAGTGGAATTGCTAGATCATAATGTAGTTTTATTTTTAATAGTTTTTAATACTTTTTAATTTTTCAGTTACAGTTGACATACAACATTACATTAGTTTCAGGGACACAACACAGCAATTAGACAACTACATAACCGGCAAAGCAGTCACCCGATAAGTACAGTACCCATCTGACACCCTCCATAGTCATTACGAGATTACTGACTGTTTTCCCTGGGCTGCACTTTACTTTCCTGTGACTCTTTATAACTAGCAATTTGTACATCTTAATTCTGTCCCCTTTTCAGCCATCCTCTCCTTCTTCCCATCTGGTGAACTTCAAAATATTCTCTGTATCTATGAGGGTATTTTTTCACTTTGTTTCTCCACTGACTTTGCTTTAGATTCCACATATACATGAAATCACACACTATTTGACCTTCTCTGCCTGACTTGTTTCACTTAGCGCAATACGCTCTAGGTCCATCCACGTTGCTGCAGATGGCAAGATTTCACAGGATCCTCCATTCTGTTTCCCATAGTGGCTGCATCCATTTACATCCCAGCCAACAGTGCACAAGGCTTCCCTTTCCTCCACATCCTCACCAACTCTTATCTCTTGTCTTTTTGTTTATTATCATGGTGACAGGTGTGAAGTGATGTCTCATTGTAGTTTTGATTTGCATTTCCCTGAGGATTAGTGTCATTTATCACCCTTTTATGTACGTATTGGACACCTACATGTCTTCTGCAGAATGACTGTTCAGGTACTCTGCTCATTGTTTAATCAGAGTGTTTGATTTTTGCTATGGAATTGTATAAATTCTTTATATATGTTGGGTATTAAACCTCATCAGATATATGATTTGCAATATTTTCTGTCATTCAGTAGGGTGCCTTTTATTTAGATGATGCTTTCTGTGACTGTGTAAAATCTTTTTAGTTTGATATAATTTCACTTGTTTATTTTGTTGCCTTTACAGTGATGTCCATTTCAAAAACCACTGATAGGACCGATGTCAGTGAGCTTACTGTCTTTGTTTTGTTCTAGGAGTTTTATGGCGTCAGGTCTTACATTCAAGTATTGACTCCAAAAGTCATGCAGGAAGTGAAATGACTGATGCTTTCTCAGTCTCAGCTTCTGCTTCTACCCACCTGCTTTCATTCTGCTATGCACAGAGAAGTGATTATACAAAAAATCCCCTGCCTAAATGTCTGTGGCAGACCTGGGACACACAGGTGGGGTAGGTGGCTCCAGAGAGATACCTGTGCTTGTTAGAAACTGGCTTTTGTGGTGAAGCAGACTTGGATGCAGGCATGGGTTCTGTTTGTCACTGTGAACATATTAGCATCATGCCTCTCTTCTTGGAGATCCTTCCAATCCAAGTGAAACTAAGAAACAAAACTGGGGAAGACACATGTAGTGACCCTTATGAGGCTATCAGGAACTATATCACATGACCAGACGATGATCAAAGTAGAAACGATGCTGATGATGTGACCACCTTTCTTTTATATGAAAAGGTTTCTATGAATTATTTTTAATTAAGAAAAACATGAACCACGTATTACCTAAATATTCATAACATTTAGGGAACAACTTCCTTTTAAAATTCCTCAGTGATTATGGAAAATAATTTAAGTAACAACAAGAAAAGTCCTGCTGTCTGGTCCAAGAGTGATCTGGCTAGGATATCACAATCTATCTCTGGCACTGTTCAGGCCCATGTATTTCTCTAGTTAAGGTCACTCCAACTGGTTGGTCAAATTTACAGAGAAAATAATAAGAGGAGGGTTAGCGGAAAGCACTTCTGCTGGTCTAGGTGACTTGCCTGGTGGAGGAATTGAGATCCTCAACCCTGAGTGTTCTGAGATGTTGGTTACAATGTCCTCATCAGGCGACAGCTGGTGCGCTTGCTCATTTGCAGTGAAAACTGGAAATTGGAATACCAAGAAAGCCTCCATGGATTCTATTAGCTGTTACATATATTTCTCCTTGTCCCCATTGCTCCTTTCTTTGCCCAATGATCACCTGGCACTAGAAGCACAAAGAGATGAGCCGTCTGCCACAGTTTTAATTCCTATCAGACCCTTACCATGTCCCTTTGTAGGTAACTTTTCTCTCTTAGAGCTGGAACCTCTAGATGCCCAGAGCTTATGGTGGAGGGAAATATAAATTCCCTCAACTGGATCGCTGGGAGTGAAGGTGAGTGAGGCAACTCATCCTTCAACCCTGGGTTACTGGATTAACATATGTTAATAAGAGGCCATGTCAGCATTTGGGTTTCTAGCTGTCAGTGTCAACTCAGATTCATTATCCAATAGCACCCAAATATAGGGGTGTTCCCCCGAGGAAATGGCTATGGATATTTTTGGGGAATGGACTGGAGAGATCACTACTACAGACACCTCTGTGGTCCTTTGTCTTGAACTACTGGCCTCTCCTTCAATGGGTCAATGGCTCAGAAATGGAAACTTGGTGAGGGGTCATGATTTTCCATTGTGATCACTGAGCTCAGCTTTTAGCTCATTTATTCTTCAGCTCTTCTAAATACACACGCATACACATGCACACAGACCACACATACACAATAAGGAAAAAATATATAGTCAATTAACATAAATAAAAATTATCTCCCCTGAGTTATTGGTAGATTCCCATTGTTGGGGCTCCTAGAAGACATTTTTTTTTTAACTAAAATTAGAGGTTTCATGAGATTCTAGAGTTATTTTCAGACTCCATCATGGGGATCTCTAGGGCCTTTGTCCCCACAATAATCTGAACTCTGCTTTTGTTCCTTCATCTTCCTGTGACAGAAGTAGAGGCTCAGGACTTTTCTCATAATATGCTATATCTGGGCTCATCGGCGTTATAGACAATGTGAACACAGAACTCCAGCCAGCCCTCCCAGTAGAGTTCAGTCAGAAGCCCAAGTTGTTATCATTCTGGTTGTGTCAACTGGGAAATTATGGCCAGTGGTGGAAGAGAAGCTGGCCAGAAATAGAAAAAAAAAAGTATCATAAGGAGTTTAATTAATTGAACTTATGAATCACGTAAGCTAGAAAGGAATTCTGAAACCCATGTCATCCAATCTCTCTCACTGGGTTCTTGGTTCTTCTTCTGCAACATCTGTTTAGTTAAACTCCTGTGGTGACTATCTCTGGAGTCAGCCAGTCCACAGCACATCCTCATCATGGGGAGTCAAATTTGTTTCTCTCAATGAGACACCCACTTTTCCTACATCAGCTCTTACAGTAATTTGGGGCAAATCAATCTCTCACAGCAATCACATGACTAGCTGACTAGTGCTTCCAAAACTTATGGATTCCGATAGTTCATCAGTTGGCTCTTTATATATATTTTCCCCCTATCCCAGGAGTGAGGAGGACATTTACTATAAAATCCAGTCTTTTATTATGCTCTTCCATGTATGTAAGGGTTTCAACTTTAGGA
Organism: Cynopterus sphinx; assembly: GCA_030015415.1. NCBI lineage: Eukaryota > Metazoa > Chordata > Mammalia > Chiroptera > Pteropodidae > Cynopterus > Cynopterus sphinx. The sequence continues at coordinate 15,814,304 of CM057385.1, forward strand.
TGGTCTGGGAGTAGTTATGATTGTCTTGGATTGGTCTTTCTGAAAACAGAGCAAAGGACTTCTCAACTTTGTTGAGATTCTTTTCAAAAATATGTTCATCAACATAGTATTTCGAAGCCATGAAGTTGGGGGGAGACTATCAATATAAGTCCACACTCACTGCCAACAGTACCTGCCATTAAACCCTGCATCACACACTGAATGCCAACACTGATAAATATGGAAGTGAATATTATTCATCATTACCAAAAAGGAAAGGAAATCCCACCAACTCTAGCAACACGGATGGGTCTGGAAGACACTGCGCTAAGTGAAGTCAGTTAGTCACAGAACAAATACTGGATGATTCCACTTACATGAGATATTAAATAAACTCAGAGAAGCATAGAATAAAATTTTGGTTTCCAGGGACTGTGGGGAGTAGAAAATAATTAGTTGTTCAATGGGTATCAAGTTACAGTTACACAATAAGAGAAAGTTCTACAAATCTGATCTGCTCTACAACTTTGTGCATATGGTTAATGAGGTGATAGGGTTCTTAACTTAAGAGAGTACCTCTTGTGTTGAGGTTCTTACCACAAAAAAAAAAAAAAAGCAAGAGGACACAAAACACTTTGGAGGTGATGGAAATATTTATTACTTTAATTGTGATGATGATAATACAGTGTTTGCATATTTTCAAACACATTGAAATAGAATAGATATGTGCAATTTTTGTGTATTAAACATACCTCAATAAAGCTGAAGAGAGAAACATCAAAAATGCACAATTTAGTTTCCCTCCTCAGAACAGTTGTTTCCCATCAGTGAGTCTAGCAAACGGGTCATGACTCAGAGTAGGGAGGGGAAATCATCCAAAGAGCCTTCTTGTTCTCATGCCCATGATGCCCTATTCCATATTCAGAGTTCTCTGCCCACCTGACCCACAACGAATGAGCCAACAAACTAAAATAACGCCTTATCCTCCCAAGTCACCAAAAAGAATGTGGGCCTGTTGGAATCATTACCACCCAAGTGGAGACATGCTGTGCTGTGCCACATGAGACTAGCACACCCACCCTCTCAGGGCAGAAGTCACGTGACTGCTTTCTCTGAGGGAGCTAAAGCAGGAGACAAGGAAGAGGTGATTCAGGAGGAGCTGAAGGGATGAATCCTGACACTTCAGGAAAAGGACACTACATTTTTCACCCATCTTGAAAAGTTTAACCAGGAAAACAAACTCGGCTAATTTGATAATTGCCCGTTAATTAGGACAAACAATGACAAGGAAAAGCTCTGCGTCTGATGACAGCAGCCCCTTAGCAGGGTATAAAAGGGGACTGGGGGCCAGCAGGCTTCCAAACCTTCCAAACCTTCCAAATCCACCTTCCTGGAAACTCACCCAGAACCTCCATCCTCTGACACCATGGTCAACTCGTGTTGTGGCTCCGTCTGCTCTGACCAGGGCTGTGGCCAAGGCTGCTGCCAGGAGACCTGCTGCTGCCCCAGCTGCTGCCAGACCACCTGCTGCCGCCCCAGCTGCTGTGTGTCCAGCTGCTGCCGGCCTTGCTGCCGCCCAACCTGCTGCCAGACCACCTGCTGCAGGACCACCTGCTGCCGCCCCAGCTGCTGTGGGTCTAGCTGCTGCCGTCCCAGCTGCTGTGGGTCCAGCTGCTGCCGCCCTTGCTGTGTGTCCAGCTGCTGCCAGCCCTGCTGCCGCCCAACCTGCTGCCAGACCACCTGCTGCAGGACCACCTGCTGCCGCCCAAGCTGCTGTGGGTCCAGCTGCTGCCGCCCCAGCTGCTGTGGGTCCAGCTGCTGCCGCCCTTGCTGTGTGTCCAGCTGCTGCCAGCCCTGCTGCCGTCCAACCTGCTGCCAGACCACCTGCTGCAGGACCACCTGCTGCCGCCCCAGCTGCTGCCAGACAACCTGCTGCCGCCCAGTCTGCTCTAGCGGTTCCTGCTGCTGATCCCCCTGACCTGCACCCACCTGGTTTTCGGCCAGTCTTCTGGATGTCGTCTAACTGAACTGAGTCATGAGAGGCCAACTGTAAAACCTCAGTTCCAACTGATTCTCTTAAACTGACTTTGGCCTCCACATATACTGCCCTCCCACCACCACCTTGTTACTATCTCTCCCCCAATGAACACAAAGTTTGCATTTTCTCTGAAATCTGTTAACCAGCATGTCACCCCAATTGATACATTTGTTCCCTGCCAGATTTCTCACATGCAGATGTTCCCAAATCTTCAATAAACCTTAATTGTCCAGGCATAAAATGCAAGAGTATGGTGTCTCATTGATTTTCCTCCTCGAATTGTCATCCTTAGCTGTCAGTTGTGTTCTCTGCAGAGAGCAGACCACAGCAGGTGATTTTAGGATTTTCCCCTCTATTCCCTCAACACCCCTATTCGAACATAGGAAGATGGTTTCTTACAGCAAGCATCCAGAGCTCCTGCCTGAGGTCTCTCTCCTGGTGAAGGAGCAAGCTCTGAGCCGGCCTGGATGTGGGAGTTAACGTCTCTAGGAGTGGCACTCAACCAAGGGATGGGAGTTGGTGGTAAATGCTTTCGTTTCTTTCCTTCAGAGTGGGGACAAGTTGTACCAGACTCCAGAGTTCCTCGGTTGGATTGAAACACAAATGCCTACAGTGGTAGTCTGCCCATCAAATCATTCTATATTGTCTTATATCCTTTCCTGGATCGATCCCTAGATTACCTACAGAGCTCCTTAGAATCCCCTCTCAAATAAATTACTTGATCTCACATCCCTTTTTGGGGTCTGTTCCTAAGGGCACCCCAAAGGAGATACCAATGTTCCAAATCTTATCACCAGTGTCCTTCAAAACATTTTTCATATATTATAATGGTTTCCATGGTGTCGCAGTCAAGTCTCGAATTAGTGTCAACTGAACCGCTAAATCTTTTGAACATTTGCTGTTTATTCTTACAGTTTTTGTGCCGCTGTTTTGAGATGAGTAGTTTTCAACTGTTTTTGTATCATTGTGTCTTAGGGACAGGACATATCCACAAGCAACATGGCTCACCATATTAGTAACTCTTATCCTAAAAGAGGCTGTATTTAAGGAGAAACCACCCTAAGTTGTGTGTCTTATGTTAGATTCATTAAAAGGAGTCCTTGCACAAGGGTTCTTGTAAAAGTGATGTATAAAGAAGTGCTCTCAGGAGAAATCATTAAGAAACAGAGGAAAAGAGAGTAAGGTAGTAGAAAAAGATGAACTAAAATATGTTTGCAGTGTAATTCTATGCTCACCTGAGCAGATGAGGGTGTGAATGGTACCACAGACCTGTGCGAGGGGGTGGGGCGTCTGGACTCCTGCATTAGTAATTACTAGCTTTGGACACCATTGATGGGGACAAGGAGTGGAGAGGGCAGAAACTTCCTACAGGTGCGGTAGCTCCTTTAGGGTTAAATTAATGACCAAATAACATGTGAGTGAGCTGTTTGAGCCACCAGCAGTCCATACTCACACTAATTTAGAGATGGGGCCTTAATGGCATAGGGATTTGAATAGGATATCATATAGTCTACCTCGGGCACCACTGAGGTCCACATATTTCTATAATTAAGCTCACTCCAATTGGTTTGTCACAATTTCTAGAGAAATTTAAAAGATGAGGGTTAGTGGACAGCACCCCTGCTGGTATAGGTGACTTTCCTGGCAGGGGTATCGCAATCCTCATCCCTTGAGATTTCTGAGCCCCCGGTTACTATGTCTTCATCAGGCTACACCTGTTGTACTTGCACCAAGACAGTTAAAATTGGAAACAGAAATACCAAGAATGCACCCCAGCTATCACCTAGATGCTAAATATACTCCTACTTTCCAACATCGCTCTTTTCTTTGCCTGCTCATCACCTGGCATGAGGAGCCCAAAGTGATCAGGTAACAGCTTTAGTTCCAATCAGAATTTAATATGTCTCCTTGGAGGCAACTCTTCTCTGTTACAGCTAAGACATCTAGATGCACAGAGCATACCATCATGGGAAGGAAAGCATAAATTCCATACATGGATCACAAGGAGTGAAGGCGAGTAGGGCAAAGTCCTCTTTCAACCCTAGATTACTGGATTAATGTACTCTAATGAGGGGCCATGTTGACATTTGGGGTATTCAACTGTCAGTGTCAACTTAGATACTCTATCCAACAGTATCCAAATACAGGGGTGTTTCACTTTCCCCTGTGGGCATGGCTGCAGATACCTTTGGGAAAGGACTGGAGAAATCATCACTATATACAAATATGTGGTCCTTTATCCTGGAGAACTGGCCTCTCCTTCAGTAAATCAATGGGTTGTAGGCCTGGTAACTGGCTCAGGTCTAGAAACTTGGTAAACAATCGTCACTTTCCTTTGGGATCACTCACCTTAGCCTTTAGCTCCTTTATTCTTAAGATCTTTTAAACACACACACACACACACACACACACACACACACACACACACACACACCTCTGTCCTTGTTAGCCTCCTATATCCTGTTCTGAGGGATACCTTGTTCTATTGTCCATACTGATAGATGCATGTGGGTCACATGTCACACTGCCTCAGTTATCATTCCAAACTTGCTGCCCATCACATAATTATACTCACTTTACTTCTTATAGTTAAATGCTGCCACTTGGTCACTGCTATTTAGAAATATTATCATCATCCCCATGACTCCTAGGAGCTCAATTCTGTAACAATATTTTCTACCACAAGCTCCAACTTTAGAGAATAGACACTACTGTATTGCTTAATGATGCTGCTGGCCTCCATACCTGCTCATTCCTTATTACCTTATTACCTCAGGGGGGTATATACTGTACCCCCCTGAAGCCTCCTAGGGAACAGCAGCAATTGGTTAGGTTTTCTGGCCTTATGACTAAATCTAATTTACCATATCTATTTCTCTACATCTTTTGATCTCTTTGACCTCATCTGTGTATTGTGCGGTACTAGATAAAATGGTCACAAACATTAAATGAGATGAAGGTGAATGGTATACAAGTAAAGGTATGTTCTCCAACCTACAATTAGCCTCATTTTACATTTTATTTTAAAATAACTATAGATGCACAGAAAGTTGAAACATAGTGTAGCAAAGTCCAAAATACACCTTCATCCATTTTCCCCAATGGTCACATCTTAGAGTACATGTCAAAATTCAGAAGCTGACATTAGTATAAACCACAGATCTTGTTCGGATTTTACCAGTTTTATATGCTCTAGTGTGTGTGTGTGAAATTCTATGCAATATTATCATGTGCACTATAGACATTTGTATCCACCATCACAATTAAGATATAGAACTGTCCTTCCCCTAAAGGCTCCCCCCCGTAGCCCACCTATTCCCTCCCTCTCATCATTCATAAACCCTGGCTTTCACTACTCTGTTCTCCATTTCTGTAATTTTATTTCAAGCATGTTCTACAAATGCAATCTTACAGTATGTAACCTTCGGTAAATCACTTTTCACAGGCAGCATCATTCCCCTAATAAATATGCAAGCTGTTTGGTGAATCAATAGCTGTTCATTTTCATTGCTGGATAGCATTCCGTGTTATGAATGTATCACAGTTTGTTTTGTTCAACCATTTACCTGCAAAGGACACCTGCATTGTTTCCATCTCAAATTCATTCATTCATTCATTCATTCGGGGGGAAATTGTATTGAGGCTTCCTTTTTGCAGGCAAACTGCCACTTTTCCGTACCAGGACATACTGTCTAATTTGAATACTTTTGGATTTAGTAAACTTGCATCTATTTTCTCTATCTCCTGTTCCTTAGGGCTTTTAAAAGTTTCACCATAAACCTATTTTATTCATGGACTAAAAGATTTTGATAGTTCAGTCTTTCTTGAAAGAGAACCACTCTTTTCTTCTGGGAATTAAAATATCACTTATTTTTGACAGTCACCAGTTTCGGTCTCATAATTTTTAAAGAAAAACAGGCTTGCAGTGGGTAAAATATGTTGCTAAAAGTATAAAAATACAGATTGTTGTATTTATCTCTGTAGCCGCCTAGTTATGTTCAACATTTAAGAGACACGGTAAATTTAGCAGTGACTTGCAGGGAAAATTATTTTCCCAAAGTTCTATATCACTTTCCAAAGTTATAATTTTTCTCAGCAGTATTATCTTTTTGGCAAGTATGACCAGGTATTTTATTTTGTGTTCTGTTTTGGATGAGCACAAGGGACATTTACGATTTGCTATGAAAGTCAATACTTCTAAAATTGTGATTTTTACATGACTAAATCTGAGAACAATTATCAAATATGAAATAAAATCATGAACATAGATATGAAAAAAGAGAAAAATAAGTGTTTAGGGTGAAAATAAGTTGAATAAGTGGTCATAAATTTATGGATTTATAGCCCTGAAAATTACATTAGAGACCTCCTACCCACTGATGTTCAAACAGTGAGGTGTGTTACTGAATAGAGTCCAAAATAGACCTAAAGACCTATAAGAGTTAAGTGCAGAATAAAAGTGTCACTCTAAAAAAGAGGATTATTATAAAAATAACATAATACAACTAGTTAATTTGTGGATAAAGAAGAAAAGAAAAGGAGATAACTAATACTTCATTTGTTAACCAAAATAAATTTAATTTGGATGAAACACTCAGTATAAAAATAAAATTGTTAAAGTACTAAAAGACACCATGAGGAATTCCCAAGCACAATCTTAAGCTTATCCTGAGCAACAAACATGCACACACACACCAAGAAGAAAAAATATAATCAATTACTATCAATAAAATTATCTATACTGAGTGATCAGTAGGCCTCAGTCAGCAGGCCTCCTAGGCGACATTCTTTTCCCAAAATAGGAGGCCTTATAGAATTCTTAGAGTTATTTTCAGACTACATCATGGGGATCTCTAGGGCCTTTGTCCCCACAATGATCTGAAATCTGCTTTTGTTCCCTCATCTTCCTGTGACAGAAGAAGAGGCTCAGGACTTTTCTCATAAAATGCTGTATCTGAGCTCATCAGAGTTATAGACAACGCAAACACACAACTCCAGCCAACCCTTCCAGCAGAGTCCAATCAGGAGCCTAGGTTGTTGTCATCCTGGTTGTATCAACAGAAATTAGGGCCAGGGTAGAAGTGGAAACTGGCCAGGAATTTAAAAAGCATCATAAGGACTTTGGTTTATTAGACTTAGAAGTTGCTTAAGGTAGGACATGTTTCTGAAATCCATGTCATCCAACCTCCTCCACCTGGTTCTTGATTATTTCTATATAACACCAGCTTATAGTCAAACCTCTCCAGTGACTGACTATGGAGACAGCCATTCCATAAAACATTCTCACCATAGTGAGTCCATTGTTTTTCTCTCTATGAGCCACCCACTTATCCTATATTAACCTATTATAGCAATTTAGGACAAGTCAATCTCTCACATACAGCAACCATATGACTAGCTGACTAGTGTTTCAAAAAATGAGGGGTTCTGACAGTTCATTGGTTATTCTTTATATGCATTTCTTCCATTAGAGGTTAATTAAACACTGACTGGGAAAAGAACACCTCCTATCACTTTTTATTTTTGCATTATGTTCTTCCAAATAGGCATCAGTTTCAACCGTAGGGTGGTTTTGGAAGCATTTCCTGTCACAGACTAGTCATCTTGAGAACAGAGCCAAGGATATCTCAACTAGGTTGAGAGTCTTCTCATAAAATATGAAAATGAGAAATAAAATATGAGTCATTACATCAAAATATTTAGAAGCCATGAATTTAGGGGGAATTGAATATGTTCAATGACAGAATCATGGTTTTAAATGCCTTAGATATCCTTGCACAAGAGTCTATAATCTAACAGGATGAAAGTCAGAGCTTTTATGAGATCTAGATGAATAATTATTCATGCCACATGGCACATGAGATTGGAAAAGAGTAAATATATCTAAATTTCTTGGGAGAAATAAATTGAACTATCCACATACTCTAATGCTGCAATCCCTCTCAGCACTTCTTCCCCAGGTTTAACATCATTAAAATGAACCATGTGACTCCTGGTATCAGGTAGAAGAGACTAAGAACTGCAGATCTGTATCTATCTACTGCATGTCTATAAGAAAGACTGAAGAAATTTGTAATAAAAAAGACTTAGGTGTTTCATGTGTTGTTAACCTCAGTACAACTCTACACTTACTGCCAACCACTACAGCCATTAAACTCTGAATGCCAACACTGACACATTGATGAGGATGTATTCTATCCAGTCTTTAAATAAAGAAAATGCTGCCATTTGTGACAACATGGATGGACCTCGAAACATTATAAGTTAAACAAGTCAGACATGGAAGCATGAGTCTGCATGATTTCACTTGCATGAACTATCTAAAAAAGTCAGAGTGATAGAAACAAGGAGAACAGTGACGGGGTTTGGTGATGGAGGAGAAGGTACTGTTCAATGGGTATAAAGTTATATAAGAAAATGAATGTTACAAACCTGCTGAGTGACACTGTGCCTGTAGTTAACGATATAGCATGACTCATTTACAAACTTGTCAAGGGGAGATTTCATGCTAAGTCTTCTTATGACACCGAAAAAATTAAAAAGTAAAAATAACAAGAAGACACAAGAACACTTTTGTGGTGGCAGTGATAAATATGTTTGTTACTCTGTTTATGGAAATGGTATTAGGGTGCATGCACAAGTCCAAACTCATCCATGTGTATACATTAGGAATGTGCAAGTCTGTCACTCATCTATATTAAGTATACCTCAATAAAGCTGAAAGGAAAAAGAACATCAAAAATGCACAATTTAGTTTTCTTCCTCAGAACAGTTGTTTCCCATCAGTGAGTCTAACAAACGGGTCATGACTCAGAGTAGGGGGGGGAAACATCCAAAGAGCCTTCTTGTTCTCATGCCCATGATGCCCTATTCCATATTCAGAGTTCTCTGCCCACCTGACCCACAACGAATGAGCCAACAAACTAAAATAACGCCTTATCCTCCCAAGTCACCAAAAAGAATGTGGGCCTGTTGGAATCATTACCACCCAAGTGGAGACATGCTGTGCTGTGCCACATGAGACAAGCACACCCACCCTCTAAGGGCAGAAGTCACGTGACTGCTTTCTCTGAGGGAGCTAAAGCAGGAGACAAGGAAGAGGTGATTCAGGAGGAGCTGAAGGGATGAATCCTGACACTTCAGGAAAAGGAAACTACGTTTTCCACCCATCTTGAAAAGTTTAACCAGGAAAACAAACTCGGCTAATTTGATAATTGCCCGTTAATTAGGACAAACAATGACAAGGAAAAGCTCTGCGTCTGATGACAGCAGCCCCTTAGCAGGGTATAAAAGGGGACTGGGGGCCAGCAGGCTTCCAAACCTTCCAAACCTTCCAAATCCACCTTCCTGGAAACTGACCCAGAACCTCCATCCTCTGACACCATGGTCAACTCGTGTTGTGGCTCCGTCTGCTCTGACCAGGGCTGTGGCCAAGGCTGCTGCCAGGAGACCTGCTGCCGCCCAACCTGCTGCCAGACCACCTGCTGCCGCCCTTGCTGTGTGTCCAGCTGCTGCCGGCCTTGCTGCCGCCCAACCTGCTGCCAGACCACCTGCTGCAGGACCACCTGCTGCCGCCCCAGCTGCTGTGGGTCTAGCTGCTGCCGCCCAAGCTGCTGTGGGTCCAGCTGCTGCCGCCCTTGCTGTGTGTCCAGTTGCTGCCAGCCCTGCTGCCGTCCAACCTGCTGCCAGACCACCTGCTGCAGGACCACCTGCTGCCGCCCAAGCTGCTGTGGATCCAGCTGCTGCCGCCCAAGCTGCTGTGGGTCCAGCTGCTGCCGCCCTTGCTGTGTGTCCAGCTGCTGCCAGCCCTGCTGCCGCCCAACCTGCTGCCAGACCACCTGCTGCAGGACCACCTGCTGCCGCCCCAGCTGCTGCCAGACAACCTGCTGCCGCCCAGTCTGCTCTAGCAGTTCCTGCTGCTGATCCCCCTGACCTGCACCCACCTGGTTTTCGGCCAGTCTTCTGGATGTCGTCTAACTGAACTGAGTCATGAGAGGCCAACTGTAAAACCTCAGTTCCAACTGATTCTCTTAAACTGACTTTGGCCTCCACATATACTGCCCTCCCACCACCACCTTGTTACTATCTCTCCCCCAAATGAACACAAAATTTGCATTTTCTCTGAAATCTGTTAACCAGCATGTCACCCCAATTGATACATTTGTTCCCTGCCAGATTTCTCACATGCAGATGTTCCCAAATCTTCAATAAACCTTAATTGTCCAGGCATAAAATGCAAGAGTATGGTGTCTCATTGATTTTCCTCCTCGAATTGTCGTCCTTAGCTGTCAGTTGTGTCCTCTGCAGAGAGCAGACCACAGCAGGCGATTTTAGGATTTTCCCCTCTATTCCCTCAACATCCCTATTCGAACATAGGAAGATGGTTTCTTACAGCAAGCATCCAGAGCTCCTGCCTGAGGTCTCTCTCCTGGTGAAGGAGCAAGCTCTGGGCTGGCCCGGATTCGGGAGGTACTGTCTCTAGAGCAGCACCTGACCAATGGATGGGAGTTGGTGGTGAATGCTCTCACTTCTTTCTGAATGGGGACAAGTTGTACCAGTCTCCAGAGTTCCTCAGTCAGATTGAAACACAAATGCCTACAGTAGTAGCCTGCCCATCAAATCATTCTATATTGTGGATTAAGAATATCAGTGCAGCTCTGTAAAGCTGCAATCTAGATGTTAGCTGGCACTGGCATCTCATCTAATGTCTTGACTGGGGAAGAATCCACTTCCAAGTTCACTCAGCATCGTTTTTGACAGCATTCAATTCTTTGCAGGCCTTTGGAGTTGAGAGCCTCCGTTCCTTGCTGGTTGTTGAATGGAATCTGTGCTCACTGTGCCCAGTGCTTTGCCACATAGGTCTCTCCCACACAGCCACTTAATTCATCAAAGTCAGTGAGAACAAGATAGTGGGTTAGCAAGATGGAAGCCACAATCTTTTGTAACTTAATTGCTCCATGTTGCCACATGCTACTGTTTAGAAGGAAGTTGCTCATGGGGGTAGAATTATATGAGACTATGAACAACAAAAGGTAGAAGTCATTGGGCTATTGTACAGGCTGCCTACTGCAAGTCTTATGTAATATTGAAAGATTAAAAGACATAAAAAAATAGTAAGACTCTATTTATATAAAATTCAAAAACATGCAAAACTAAACTACATTGCTTAGGATGTATACCTAGGTGGTAAAGCTATAATGAAGATCAATGAAAGGATTATCTAGAATCAGGATAGTGATTATCTATGGGGTAGAAGGAGAAAGAGGTGGCTAATTTGCCTGAAGTACAAGTCTCTTAATTAAATTACACTACTATCTATGAGCTCCTTTGATACTGCTCTTCCACATTGTGTGTGTGTGTGTGTGTGTGTGTGTGTGTGTGCGCACACGCGCGCATGTGTTGGGGGTCTTCCCAGTAAACTGTAAATTCCCCAGGAGGAGTCTCTAAATCACATTTTAACTCCAGTGACTGGCAACTTGTGTCTCTCACATTATCCCATCAACAAGGCAGGAATGTGAGTGATATAGGCACATCTTCAAAGTTTAACTGAACCGAATAAAACAGTCAGTCTCTAAGTGCGGTCCCTGGACCGTCAGCATCAATATCATCTAGATACTTGTAAGAAAAGCAGAACTTCAAGGTCCACCCTGCAATCAGAAGCTCTGGGGCTACGCCCCACTATTTTTTACAATTTTTTAATTTTAATTTTAATTTTTTAAATATTTATTTAATTAGTTTCAAGTATGCATTGGTTAGATATCTATATAGTTCATAAAACAATCCCCCCAATTGCTCCCTCCCTCCCCTGGTCCTCCACCTAGCCATCATATTAATGCTAACTGCATTCCCTATGCCTACTTCCCATCCCCATGCCCAACTATCAACTACTAATTTGTACTTCTTTAACCCTTTACCCCATTCTCCCAGCCTCCCAACCCCCATCCCCTCTGTCCGTCACCAAATTATCCACTGTATTTGAGTCTGTTTTTGATTAGTTTGTTCTTTCTGTTCCTTAGATTTTGCATATAAGTGAAATCATATGGGATTTATCTTTCTCTGTCTGACTTATTTCACTCAGCATAATCACCTCTAGGTCCATCCATGTCATTGCAAATGGTAAGATTTCATTTTTTTTAAATGGCTGAGTAATATTCCATTGTGTATATGAACCATAATTTCTTTATCCAATCATCTGTTGATGGGCATTTAGGTTGCTTCCACATCTTTGCTATTATTGTAAATTGTGCTGCCATGAATACTGGGGCGCATAGATCTTTACGAATTACTGTTTTGGTTTTCTTAGGATGACTACTCAGAAGTGCAATTGCTGGGTCAAAAGGTATATCCATTTATAGTTTTTTGAGAAAACTCTATACTGTTTACCATAGTGGCTGTAGCAATTTGCAATCCCACCAACAATGTATGAATGTTCTCTTTTCTCCACATCCTTGCCAACACTTGTTTTTTAATTCATTGATGATAGCCATTCTGACAGGTATGAGGTGATACCTCATTGTGGTTTTAACTTACATTTCTCTGATGATTAGCGACCCTGAGCATCTTTTCATATGTCTATTAGCTATCTGTATTGCCTCTTTCAAGAAGTATCTCTTCAGGTCTTCAGCCCATTTTTTCATTTGGATTGTTTGTTTTTATTGTTGTTTATTGTATAAGTTTTTTATATATTTTGGATATTAACCCCTTATTAGGTGTATCATTAGTGAATATCTTCGCCCAATCAGTTGGTTGTCTGTTTGTTTTGTTGATGGTTTCCTTTGCTATACAAAAACTTTTTAGTTTAATGTTTGATGTAGTCCCATTTGTTTATTTTTCTTTTATCTCCCTTGCCCAAGGAGATATATCTGAAAAGAAATTCCTGTTAGTAATATCAGAGAGTTTACTGCCTATGTTTTCTTCTAAAAGTTCTATGGTTCGGGTCTTACATTTAAGTCTTTAATTAATCCATTTTGAGTCTATTCTTGTATACAGTGTAAGATGGTCCAGTTTCTTTCTTTTTTTTTGCATGTATCTGTTCAATTTTCCCAACACTATTTATTGAAGAGACTATCTTTACCCCATTGTATTCTTACCTCTGTTGTTATAAGTTAAGTGAACATATAGGTGTGGATTTATTTCTGAGCTCTATTCTGATCCATTGATCAATGTATCTGTTTTTATGCCAGTACCATGCTGTTTTGTTTACTGTAGCCTTGTAGTATAGTTTGATATCAGGTAGTGTGATACCTCCAACTTTGTTCTTTCTTAAGATGGCTGTGGCTATTCGGGGTTTTTTATGGCTCCATATAAATTTAGGATTGTTTGTTCTGAAAAATACCATTGGTATTTTGATAGGGATTGCAATGAATCTATAGATTGCTTTGGGTGGTATGGCCATTTTAACAATGTTGATTCTTCCTACCCATGAACAGGGTATATGCTTCCATTTATTTGTGTCTTCCTCAATTTCTATTTTCAATGTCTTACAATTTTCTGAAAGCAGGTCTTCTACCTTCTTGGTTAATTTGATTCTCAGATATTTTATAGTTTTTGATGCAATTGTAAATGGGATTATTTTTTTAATTTCTCATTCTGAAAGTTCATCATGGTCAAAGTTCATCTGACTTCTGAATATTTATTTTGTAACCTGCTACTTTACTGAATTCATTGAACAGTTCAAACAGTTTTTTGGTGGAATTTTTAGGGTTCTGTATATATATAGTATCATGTCATTGGCAAATGAGTTTTACTTGTTCCTTTCCAATTCAGATGCCTTTTATTTCTCTGTCTTGCTTATTGCTGTGGCTAAGACTTCCAATATACAATGTTGAAGAGGAGTGGTGAAAGTGGGCATCCTTGTCTTGTTCCTGATCTTAAGAAAAATGCTTTTAGCCTTTCCTCATTGAGTGGATGTTAGCTGTAGGTTTGTCATATATAGACTTTATTATGCTGAGGTATGTTCCCTCTATTCTCCCTTTGCTGAGAGTTTTTACTATAATTGATGCTGGATTTTGTCAAATGCTTTTTCTGCATCTATTGATATGATCATATGGTTTTTATCTTTCAATTTGTTATTGTGGTATATCACATTAATTGATTTGCAGATATTACACCAACCTTGCATCTTAGGAATAGGCCCCACTATTTTTAATAAGCCCTCCAGATAATGCTAATGTACACTCAGGCTGGACAATCACTCCATAGAAAATAAGTACAAATAGTAATTAAATAAGTTTGGATTGACTAAAAACCATTCACTTTTCACATTAATAAAAAAACCTGTGCTGCACATTTCCTAGCTCCACTGAAGAAGATATTTTAAATTAAGAATGAAATAAAGAATTAAAAATGAAGCTATGTCTTTGAGAACCTAAGACAGACCAGCTGGAGAGGTGTGGTACAAACCTATGACAACAACAGAACAACTTAATGGGCTATGGGACACTGTAGTAACCGGAACCATATAGATAAATTGCCTGCCAGGGTTTTAGGATATAGAACATGACCATCCCAGGGATAAAGAGGTCACCAACATCAAACAAATGTAGATCTATCCCCTTCCCCATTGCTTGAAAATGACCCACAAGGGTCATTTTTTACTTGTTCTGTGCCAGATGCCACATGATGCAGGTGGGGTTTCTTCCTCATTGGTCATTGGAAGAAATGCACAACAAGAAATATTCTGCTCAAATCCCATTCTGATAAGGAATACGGGAGTGGGGAGAGGCAGGAGTGGGAAGTGTAAGAACTGCAATTCCAAATACCAACTATCACATGACAGCCCTATGTGGAGGAAGATGAGGAAAGTGTGGTCTAGAAGATGCCAGCAAGTATGACTCAGAAGAAAAGCAAATCATATAGAATTTATCATATTTAGAAAAGAAAGTAGATAAACATTATTGTGTAACCTAGTAATCACTTAAATATTAGGAAAACAAAAACAAGGAAATAGTGTCGATAACTCACCCCATTCAGGTAGTATATAAGAGGCCATGGCATGAGGAGACTTCCAAACTCAAGAACTTAAACCTTCTGAAATCCCATCCAGACTCTCCACCCTCTGACACCATGGTCAACTCGTGTTGTGGCTCTGTCTGCTCTGACCAGGGCTGTGGCCAAGGCTGTTGCCAAGAGACCTGCTGCCGCCCCAGCTGCTGCCAGACCACCTGCTGCAGGACCACCTGCTGCCGCCCCAGCTGCTGTGTGTCCAGCTGCTGCCGCCCCAGCTGCTGTGGTTCCAGCTGCTGCCGCCCCAGCTGCTGCTGTAGGCCCAGCTGCTGCATCTCCAGCTGCTGCCGCCCCAGCTGCTGTGGGTCCAGCTGCTGCCGCCCCAGCTGCTGTGGTTCTAGCTGCTGCTGTAGGCCCAGCTGCTGCATCTCTAGCTGCTGCCGCCCCAGCTGCTGTGGGTCCAGCTGCTGCCGCCCCAGCTGCTGTGGTTCTAGCTGCTGCTGTAGGCCCACATGCTGCATCTCTAGCTGCTGCCGCCCCTCCTGCTGTGGTTCCAGCTGCTGTGGCTCCAGCTGCTGCCGGCCCTGCTGTTGCCCTTCCTGCTGCATCCGCCCAGCCTGTGGCCGGGTCTGCTGCCAGAGCACTTGCTATCGCCCCACCTGTGTCATCTCCACCTGCCCCCGCCCCATGTGTTGTGCCATCCCTTGCTGCTGCTGAATCTCTGCCTGTAATCTGTCACGTTATGGATGTCCTCACAAGTCATATAAAATGTGCTGGAGCCAGCCAGTGACTGGGAAATGAACTCTTCGCTGCCAGCTCTGCTGGTTTGACATTCAGAGTTGGTGTTCAGTTTTAGGAAATGACAGATGAAAACACTTCGGTCCAATGATTTTAACCGAGGTCTGTTTTTGGACCAGCAATGTCTCATCTAAGTATCCACTGAATGTGATGATGTCATTTAACATTGTTTCCATATGTTCTTAATAAACGGCAATTTCCCCTGATACTGAAATCTCCTAATTTGTTAATGTTTTGGCATGTGTGCATATGTCTGTATGTGAGCCTTAATTATCATCTCTCATCAAGGAATCTTGCTTTAAATGCAGGACAAGTTCAAGAGCAGTTACTTAAGCTGGAATTGAGACTTCACTGGGCATTTGAAGTATGACATGGACAAAATTATTTAACATCTTCAAGCCTCAGGTTTTTTTCTGTGAAATGGGGATAATACATTATATCCTTCAAAGGTTCAAGGACATAATCCTCGTAATACATTTAACACAAGGTGGGGACACATAATATAAGCTCTCAATAAATATCACTTTTATTGTTACTTTTATTGAACCACCACCTGGTCTAGAATACTATCTTGGCATAGTGTTCTCTTTGACAGAACATCAAAGGAAGTTTGTACAATTGTTTCACTGTCCTCTCTAACTTTAGTACATGTCTCAAATGTATCTTAAAAACTCCAGTGTGTTGATCATAAAGTCATTTAAATTTTGCTTGACTATATTTCTACTTCCAGTATGTTCCATCATTGGTTGTATGAATTTGGGGTGTTCTACCTAGCTCCCTCCCTCCCTCTCTCCTTTCCCTCCTTCCTTCCTTTCTTCCTTCCTTCCTTCCTTCCTTCCTTCCTTCCTTCCTTCCTTCCTTCCTTCCTTCCTTCCTTCTTTCCTTCCTTTATTCCTCTCTAAACAATACTAACTGTATCTTCTAAATCTAGATCTGGAAATTTATAAAGTCCATGGCAACTTTTCCATAAAATTTTTTTTATTTTAATAATAGATTCAAAAAATTTTAGTATTTAGGGACTAAAACTTCTTCATAATTTTAGCCTCTTGTGTTACTGAAGTTTCCCGTCTTTTGATAATTTTACTCTCCTGTTTTAGGCTTCTGTCACCTGATGTGGCATTCATTAAGAGAACATGTGCAGGATATTTCTTTGAGACTCAGTTTTCTCATCACCAAAACACTGGTGAGAATGATCCTTCTTAGCTGTAAAAATATGTCAAAATATACACAATAATATCATTATTATACAAATATAGGGATCTATAAGTTCAAAATATTAAAAACATTTTCAATTCAAATTTTGCATATATCAGAGTTTTATATGTGAGCTGTATTATATTTCCAAACAACTTAACATGTAACTAACTAAGAGTTGATTGTTATTTCTAAGTTTTTAGAAAATATTAGGGTGTCAAGAGACAAACTAGATATAGCTCGACATAAAATGGGCTTCACCCATGTGAGTTGAGTGTTATAGTCATTGCAGATGATAGTAGGAGTGTCTCACATTTTCTGCTTCACCTTTTCAACTTACTCTAAAATGTTCTACAGAGTACAGTCCAGTCTTCCGTGTGCTAGAATTAACAAATCTTTTATCCTTCCATATATTCGTCCTTGGTTACTGCTAATGATAGGATACAGGCTCTCTTTTTAACATGATACTTTATTAGCTACAACTAAATTAAAGAATGTAGTTTTTATACTGCCTTTTTTCAGTATTAAAGTATATAAGGCTTGTAATTACCTGTTTTTACAAGAACTGAGTAACAGCAGGAACCAGATGGCACACTGAGTCTGGGTAATAAGAGGACTATCTACAAAAGCGTGGAGAGAGTACAGAGAAAGCAACAAGGAATAGCTCATAATAGCAAGGTGCAGTTACTCTCAGGCTTGAAGGCTTATGTAAAGATTTGGGTGAACCAGCCAAAAGTGGCACACAAAACTTAGGATAACTGCGTGCAGGCACTAAATGTATAGGAATTTCTATCAGGGAGAGTTGTGGTGCTCTAAATGGTCCAAAAGCGATACTGGAAATATTATGATAGAGAAAAGCAAGGTAAACTAGTCATTAATGAGAAGTTGTGACTGGAGTGATTATTCTGTGTTTACCTAGATGCACAGTCGAGACAGATTTTAAGTAAATTAAAATTTGGCCATCTTAGATATGTACCTTTGGAATTGCTCAGGCCTTTCTAGGTAGCAAATACTAAGCAATATAGAATTCCAGAAGAGCAATAAGAGATGACAGTTCTGATTAACAAAATAGCTGAAGCAAGAGTTTCCCTTCTCATCAACTCCCTGAGCAGTCCTGTCTGGTTGGTATATGGAAAAACAGTTCCTAGAGGTTAACAGTGGACTCTCAGTGATTAAAAAAGATCATCGCTTCAGCTGTAACTAATATACAACATGTTTACAGGAAGAGCAACAAGCCTAGCAAGGCTGATATGCCATTAAAGACTCAATTAATTCATTCTTTACAGCATCTTCAATCATCTGAATTCTTGGAGCTTAAACACTTCTTTCCTATATCTACTGTGCTACTTATGGTGGACTATTTCTTGTATATTTTATAATATTTTTCCCTATGGACATCCCATACAATTTGTGTACTTTCTCAGAGGTTTATTTTTCCTCATTGTTAATGCTTTTTTATTTTAAGTTTTTCTTTGTAGGAGTTATTTTTATGTGCTGTGATTTTTGCTTCTGTTTCTGATGATTCCAAGAACATTCAATTTTGTCATAGTTTCTCACCTTGAGATTCCTTCACTATGCATAGAATATAAATTAAAAAGCCTGGTGATGTTACTGTAATTAAGATGTTCATAGGACCCTCAATTACCACTTATAATCCCCTGTGGGCAGATTAAGGTTTTCTTGTTTCTATCTTACTTATGAAGTGTCCCTTTAAGAATATAAACTTTACCCTGAACCCTGCCTTGTGACAGCTTGAAGTCCCATTTCTTGTACTTATGTGGGTTTTAACTACCAGCTTCCAATTCTGAGAGACTGTAACTAGATACCAAACCTTCACAGGCCACAGGACATCAGCTACTGTTGGCAGCTTGCGTTCCCTTTTCCAATCTGGAAATGAAAATATTTCTTCTCTTTTTTTCAAGCTCATCTATGTAATTGAAATATTTTAAAAATACTTTCAACCATTTCTATTTGCTTGTGCCAGAAGGTAGATCTGCCAGTGTGAACTTAATCAGCCATGTTGCCAGATGTCCTGCATTTTCAGAGACCCAGGAAAATGAAAGATTTACTGCATTGGTTGGAAATATAAAAAAGGGTTCTTACAGTAGGAGTGCCTATAGAGTAAAATTTATTATATATTTCAGTATTTTCTCCCCAAAAGATACAAACTACACAACATACTAACAATGAATAAAAATATTTTTTCAGTCCCAATCCCTTTTGATATTTTTTCTTTTTATTTTTGGAAAAAAAACCTTACAGAATAGTGTCATGAATAATAGAAAGGACTCCTGATTCCATATAGCCTTCACCTCGATTCAACATTTTGCCATATTTTGCTTCCTCCAATAAATACATAGGTAGGTAGGCAGGCAGGTAGGTAGCTAGGTAGCTCGGTAGGTAGGTAAGAAGAAAGGAAATGAAATGATATGATTTAGACAGAGATAGACTTAGATCCTAAGACTAAGAACACTTTCTTGCATAACCCCAGTATAGAGATAAATTATATTAAATTAAATGATGATGCATTACTATTAGCTAATGTACATTTAATATCTAAATGTTGTCAGTTGTACCAATTATGTCCTATAGAGAAATTTTATCCATATCCATGCATTGCATTTAAGTATTGTCTCTTTAGTTTCCTTAAATCTGAAACATTTCTTCAGTCTATCTTTATATTAGATGATTTTGACATTTTTTAAAGAGAACGGGCCAGTCATTATGCGGAATATTCTCTAGTCTGTGTTTGCCTGATGTTTCCTCATAATTAGATTCAGGTGAAGCATTTTGACAAAAATACTACAGTGATGTGTCCTTGCAGTGTGTGACTTAAGGAGACACTTGTCAGTTTGTCCCATTATTAATTATGCTAATTTGATCCCCTGGTTAAGTTATATTCTCAAGTTTCTTAACTGTAAAGTTACTATCTTTTCTTTTGAAATTAATAAATAATTGATGGAGAACTACTTAGAAAGTATACAAATATCCTATTCCTCATCAAATTTTCACCCAATAGTTATAGCATCCATTGATGATATTTCCTTGAATCAAGTTTTATTATGAAGATTTTAAATTATGATTTTGTAACTTTTTTTTCTTCTATATTTATTAGTTAACATTTTACTGCCATAACTTTCTCATCTCCCTTAAAAAAGTCTTTTTTTATGAAATTAGTCTCAGTATGGACTCATGGATTCTTATTTAATGAGTTAAAATCCATCATCGCCATTATTCATTTTGGTGTTTATGTTGCTCCATATTGGGCCAGTGAGAGTCCTTACAAGCTGCCTCCAAGCAACTTTTAATATTTAAAAACAATGAGTCATTGCCAACAGTTTCAAAGTGAATACGGAAAGTAGTACTTAGCACATACTTTGAAGCAGCTAGAGAGTCCACTATCTAATGAGCAATTATGACTCACAAATAGGGTCTGTCTTCCTCACTGTACACAGGTAAGTCACAGATGAACCTTTTTCATTCTATTCCCTGCTATAATTCTGCTTCTCTTTTGACATCAAAGAGATCTTGACATGATGAGAATGATACACAGATCACAGGTTAATACCAGTGACTAAATCAATTGATGGGTCCTCTTGACAAACAAGAAAATAAGAATGACGGTTCTGGGAAAGATCAGATTGGAAAATCTTAACAATCTGGAAATCTTCCTTTCCAGAAAAGGAAAGCTTATTTTTCTTCATCTTAAAATATTTTACCAGAAAAACATGATGATCTAATTTTAGACTAATATATTTTTTTAGGAAAATAAACTAGGAAGTGGTCCAGAACCTGGACACTGCAGCCTCAGCAGAGAGACTCTCAAATTCACAAAACTCACGCTCTCCTACTAACATCGAAACCTCCACTCTAAGACACCACGGTCAGCTCCTGTTATGGCTCCATCTGCTCTGACCAAGGCAGTGGCCAAAGCTGTCGTCAGACCGCCTGCTGTAGGACCACCTGCTGCCACCCCTGCTGCTGTGGCTCCAGCTGCTGCCCCTGCTGCTGCCTCCTCCTGGTCTGTGGCAAGGTCTCTTTCACACCACTTGCTATCACCCCACCTGTATCATCCCCACCTGCTCCTGCCCCGTGTGCTACACCTCCTCTTGCTGCTGAGTCCCCTGCCCTGTGTGAACCATCTCTGTTTACTCTGTCCTCACAGACGTAGACCCTCCTTTTGTGCTGACCATTAGGACAGGCTCATGTGTCTCAACTGAGTTAGGTCTCATGATTTTAATGAGCCCACTGACACTGTGAGCACATGATGGTCTTAATCCAAATTCTACTTCTTCTGGATCTCTCCCTCTTATCTGAATGTGAATCTGATTGTAATTTGCCAACTGTCATTTTGAGCAACAAATTCTCCCCAAATCCTCTTCCTTAATTTTTGGGTACCAGATCATCAAGTTCAAGAAAATGAACTTTGATTTTGTTATTCTTAGATTACACATCTTTATAGTCTCTCCCTAAATTGTCCTTTCTAATTCTTATTCTCCAAATGTTCCTATGTCATAACTCTATGCCAAAATAAAGCAGCACTTTCGTGTACAGGAAATCCAGTGTAATGGTATTCTTCTTTAAGATTTTCTATGCAGTTTGGACAAATGTTTTTTATCTGCATTTGTAGGACAGACAACATGGCTTTGTCCATTTTAAAGAAGAGGCTGGACCACCTTAGTCACAGCTTAGTTTTCATTGGCAGTCTCTTTAGTCATTAGACACAACAGATATTCTCAGGAATTCATGGATAAAAATTAGAGAAAAACTTTAGAAAACCTGTTCTGGAAGGCAACTAAGTTACTTAACAGTTTGATCCTTTCCAGACTTGCTTAGAAACTGTATGAGGTGGGACTGGAATAGACTTTAAGAAAAACCTCCCCCATTCTGATGCAGTACCTTTTAGGGTCCTCTATCCAAAACCTTATGAATTGCCGGATTTTTCATTCCAGCTCATGAGAACATGAACATCAGCTCCAAGGATTGTTCCTTATGGGACTGGGTGTTGGGGGCATCTTTCTCTGTCCTTGGCTAGTTTCTTCACATATGAGCACTGATCAGTACTCTGGTAGAGCTTCTGCAGATCTCTGGGGTTCTCGGTGCAATTATCTTCTCTCTGGTACTCTGCCCTGTGAGTGCCAGCTGTCTTGGCCTCCTTTGTCCCAGCTCCATCGTCTCTAGTCAGGATGGTTACCAAGCTGTACCTGGTTCTCCCTCCCAAAGCTGCACTCTGGAAATTCTCTTCAAGAAATAAACTGAGGCAATCCTAGGGATCACCTCATTTCTGTCTCCTCTCAAGGCACAATTGTTCTGCCTAACAGTCTGTATCTAAAACCACTGTTTCATTCATTTTCATTCATTCAGGTTTTGTTGTTGTTGTTGTTGTTGTTGTTGTTGTTGTTGTTGTTGTTGTATTTTAGTTGTTTCAGGCAGGAAGGTAAATCCAGTCTTTGTTATTACATCTCGATTGGATGTGTAAGTCCCCCTTTTGTGTTTTCTCACCTTTCTTTATTCTTTCATTATTTTAAAAAGTTATGTAATGTAAGCAAATATATTTTCTATATTTGTTTCCTTGGTCTTTTAGACATTGTAACACACTGAATACTTTTCTCCACCTGCTTTATTATCTCTTAATAATATATCCTTTTTTATGACAACTATTTTTTTCAAATTAATATAAATAAAAGTTAAATTTTAAAAACAATAGTTCCTGGAGATTACTTCGTAGTAGCATACAGAGCTATTCCCTATTCCTTTTCATACCTGAATGTTATTCCATTATATGGATGCACTATAGTTCATTAACCAGTACCTTATTGAAGAATACTCCAATTGCATCTAGTATGTTTGTTTGTTTTGCTTTTACAAATAGCACTGCTATAAATAATCTTGTTAACATTTTTTCCATATTTTTTGCTTGATAGCTTTTAATTTATGGAATTGGGATAGTTAAGCCAAAGAATCTTCACTAGAAAAGTGTGAGCATGCCTGTTTCTACATAGTCTCACTATCAAAGAATGTTGTCAAATTTGGAAGTGTTGACAACCTTACAAGTGAGAGGTGCTGTCTCATATAATTTCATTTCTATTCTTATGTATAAGATTGTGAACCTTTATGCAGTGAGGAAAGATTTGCCTTTTATTTTCCCATCAGAGTTTGGCTTTTTTTCTAATCTAATTTTAAAAATGCTTTATATATTAAAGACATTAGCCCTTTTTCTCTGGTATAAATTGCAAATTGATTTTCTTTTTTTATTTAGCTGTTTGTCTTTTTATTTTATGTTGAGTTTTTTTTCTATTTTTTTTTATTATAAGTGATTGTATTTTCACTAGTAGAATTTAGTTGCAAATTGTGTTGCAATTGAAAAAATATTAAATTATGAGTCCTCTTTAATGATGAGATCTCCTATACCTCTACTGCCCATTTTGACTCTTTTTGAAAATGTCTGTTGTATCAATAACTTGGTTACCACATTCACTGTCACCAAACGAGACAGTATTCATCTCTCATCCTAGACTCAACCACACCTAAATTTTCTTCCCTTTTCCTGTCACTCCATCCACCTCAAGACAAATAATATTACAAGATCTAGATATTTATTCACACTTTTCTCCCAACTTTGTGATAATATGACATTCACTGTCTTTGTATAAATCCAAAAATATCCTTAAATTCTCCTCATTCAATCGGTGGACTATTATTTTCCTCTACTCTCCTACACATATCACCCATATTCAATCTTGCCCCCATTGGGGGATGCTCTTTCTTCTCTTCTCCATCCATGTTGATTACCTATAGTATGTTAAAGTGTGAGTAAATGTCCCATGTTTGCAATAAATCTCATATTTGCTCAACTAACATTAATTCAGGGCAATTGCTAGGCACCATATTTATAATACAAATAAGACAGTCTCTGACCTCATGGGGTATATAAAAGAATTGGAAAAACAGAGATATAAACCAATTATGATAAATTGTGATATCCTAGATCACAGGTATATCTTGGAGCAAAAAAGAGGTAAGAATTTATTTTGAATGTAGTAGACATCAAAACATATATTAGCTAGAGATGAGTTGGTATCTGGGCTGGGCTTTAAGGATGAACAAGAGTTTGCCAAGTTGACAAGAGAGAAAGTGTATTTACATAAATGAAATGGCATGAGAAATGACATGGGATTATTATTCTTCATACATCCTAGGAGAGGAGAGAACCACCTTCCCTACTGACTGTGTGACTTCAATCTCTCAACTTCAATTATCTCATGTCTAAGAAATAGGAAAAATTGTTTTTACCTCAGAATCCTTGTGAAGTGTAAACAACATAACAATTACAGAAGACTCAAGAAATTCCTGACACACAATAGGCGCTTAAAAATAGGAACTATTATTACCTCATATTTCATAAGAAGTATGTGGATTTAAATACATAATTGTTATTTTGTTTACTAATCTTAATAGTTGCCTATGTATGGGTCTTGCAGGTCTTACTTAAGTAAGTGCCTGTGGGTCAGAGATGAATGCTTAACCTTTATGTCTCAAACACAGCTCAGAATATAAGAAAGTATATTTCAATAACACTTCAATTATACACATTCCATTGGGTATGCTGACCTACCAAAATAAGATAAAAATACTCCTTTATAATACCCTATCTCTGAAAATCATGTCAATAATAATTTAATAATTTAAAAGGGACTCATCATGCCAATGTGTTTTTGCTACTTAAAAGTAGTGAATCATCGCATCATAACCGTTTCAAGTTAGATGATTCAATAAGAAAAACACAGATAGGAACTTCCTTAGGATCCTCGCTGACAATCCAGGAAATCCAAAGGGATCACAGTGTTCCTCGCTGCACACAAGGCTCTGCCCCCCTTTCTGAGATGGGTCTTTCATCCTATTTTACTAACAGCATTTGCTACGACTTGTTCTTTTTTTAGCATTTTATTTTATTTTTGTTTTAGTTCCAAATATACAGTACATTGGTTAGACATTTATATAGTTTATGAAATGATCTCCTGTATTACTCTATCTTCCCTCTGGCTCTACACATAGACATTACATCACTGCTGACTGCATTTCCTATGCCATGCTCCCCATCCCCATGACCATCTATCAACTACTAATTTGTACTTTTTGACCTTTTACCCCTTTCTCGCAGCCTCCAAACCCCCTCCCCTCTGATTGTCACCAAATCATCTCCTATATTTGTGAGGCTGTTTTCAATTAGTTTGTGCTTTTTGTTCCTTAGATTCTGCATATAAGTGAATCATATGGGACTTATCTTTCTCTGTCTGACTTATTTCATTCAACATAATATATGATTTGTTCTTAACCTCTTTGACAGAAGAGATTTAGTCATCATAAAATCTGTTCTCAACATATTATCCTAGAGTCAGATATATAAATGAAAAATTAACATTTGTGAAATCCAATGAAACAATGTCATATAATGCGTCTACCTGAAAAGACACATCTGACAAAGGGAGAAATATGGGAGCTGATTCACTTAGCTTTAACCAAACCAAATAGCTCATAATTCAACAGGAAAAGGAAGTGGTGCCTTTCCTACAAATAGAAATATTTACCAGATAAATGCAATTATCCTATTTACTAAAGCTAATTGGTTTTCAATTAGGATAAACAACAGGAAGAGTCTGGTACATGGTCACAGTACCCCTCAGCAGGGTATAAAAGCAACAGAGGGCAAGGACAGATCATACTCGAGAACCTCATTCTTCTGAAAACCCACCCAGAACCTCCACCCTCTGACATCATGGCCAACTCCTGTTGTGGCTCCGTCTGCTCTGACCAGGGCTGTGGCCAAGGCTGCTGCCAGGAGACCTGCTGCCGCCCCAGCTGCTGCCAGACCACCTGCTGCAGGACCACCTGCTGCCGCCCCAGCTGCTGCTGTAGGCCCAGCTGCTGTGTGTCCAGCTGCTGCCGTCCCAGCTGCTGTGGTTCCAGCTGCTGCTGTAGGCCCAGCTGCTGCATCTCCAGCTGCTGCCGCCCCAGCTGCTGCTGTAGGCCCAGCTGCTGCATCTCCAGCTGCTGCCGCCCCAGCTGCTGTGGTTCCAGCTGCTGCCGCCCCAGCTGCTGTGGTTCTAGCTGCTGCTGTAGGCCCACATGCTGCATCTCTAGCTGCTGCCGCCCCTCTTGCTGTGGTTCCAGCTGCTGTGGCTCCAGCTGCTGCCGGCCCTGCTGCTGCCCCTCCTGCTGCATCCGCCCAGCCTGTGGCCGGGTCTGCTGCCAGAGCACTTGCTATCGCCCCACCTGTGTCATCTCCACCTGCCCTCGTCCCATGTGCTGTGCCATCCCTTGCTGCTGAATCCACTTTGAACATACCACTTCCTTCCTCTTCTCCTATCTCGCCACAGATGTAGACCCACCTTTTCAAAAACATGAAGTGCTCAAGAGAATCCATCTCTTGGCTCCTACATGCAAACTCCAGTTCTACTAATTCTCTGTCCACACTCTAACTTCTATCCAAGCTCCATTCTTTCCAAATGGATTCACTCAGAATCTCCCAACACCCTATCCAACACCCTTCCCTTTGTTTTCAGGACATCTATTCCTCATGCTTAAGGAATTTGAAGGTTGTCTCCATCACTTGTGGGGCCATGAATTTTAACCCCTCAGACACTGAAGTCCAATGAAGTCTTTCTCTTATATACCTTTGCAAAGATTTTCTTATACCTTGCTATTTCCATGTACCAAAATAAACCTCTTTCTACTAGCACTGAAAATTGAATGTGATTTTGTTACTTTCTTCTTTTAAAGGTTTTATATGTGAGTCCTGGTTGATTGTATTTTGCCTACACCTGTTGAATGGACAGTGCAGAACAGTCAACCTCCAACAGAGGTCAAATGATATTGAGCACTAGTTTTCTCTAGAAAGTCTTTGTAGTCTTAGACAATTCAACTAATCATTTCCTAACCTTTAGACAAAAAGTGAAACTGGTGTCATGGTGCTTCTATGAATATGATAACAAGGGGGAGGATTTAGAAAGATTGGACACAATTCACAATCTTTTAAACACTGTATTTCAGAGGTCTTTTTTTTTAACCGAAGAATGCAGCTAATAGATGACTGACAAATGATAGATTAGATAGATAGATAGATAGATAGATAGATAGATAGATAGATAGATAGATAGATAGATAGATAAAGGCTTTATTCATGTGTAATTATGATCCCTGTGGAATATTTCTACCTTTTACACCATCAGTCAAAAGGTATATATTTTTAAAGAAACATTACATGCCCTTATGCCACTGAGAAGCCTTCATTCACTCAACCAACATTTATTACTAGTGTCCTCTGTCCCAGCCCCATGCTGAGCACCATGATAACAAAGTAAGTGTCATAGCTCGTACCTTCAGAGCACCTGTATTCCAACTGGGAGATGATAGAGTAAATAACTGTGATATAGTAGAGTGTACTAAATTAGGAACACAATGCTAGGAGGAATTATATATTAATGGGGCAGTTTTTCAGAAACGATATCATTGAGAAGAAAATATTTTAGCTGGGTTTTGACACATGAATAAGAGTTGGTAGAGCTGATAAAAAGAATACTCCAAGAAGATGAAATAGCTTCAGCAAATGCTTGCAAGTTTTATTCTTCATACCTTCTTTAGCTGCTCTAAGATTAAGACAAGCTTACTTTCTATTTAATCTTGCACAAGTTCTTTTTCTATCAATTTCTCTATGCTTATTTTGCCTGTTCCACTAAATATGGTGGCATTAAAGATTAAGAACAAATATAAGATATTTGGCATCCCTGGTACATTGTGACTACTTCACAAATGCTGATGTATTTCTTTAGCTTTCATGGAAGATATATGGAACTTATACACATACTACATATTTTAATTGATTATTTAATTAAAAGGATATTAAATCAACAAACAATAAGTGTTGGCAAGAATGTAAAGAAAAGGGAACTCTCGTGCACTCTTAGTGGGACTGTAAATTGGTGCAGTCGCTGTGGAAAACAGTATGGAGGTTTCTCAGAAAATTAAAAGTAGACCTGCCTTATGACCCAGCAATTCCACGTCTGGGTATTTACCCAAATAAATCCAAAACACTAATTCAAAAAGACATATGCATCCCTTTGTTCATTGCAGCATTATTTACAATAGCCAATATATGGAAGTAACCTAAGTTCATTGATAGATGAATGGATAAAGAAGATGTGGTACATATACAGAATAGAACACTACTCACCCTTAAAAAAGAATGAAATCTTGCCATTTGTGACAACATAGATGGATCTAGAGGGTATTATGCTAAGTGAAATAAGTCAGACAAAGACAAATACTATACGATTTCACTTTTATGTGGAATCTAAAAAGCAAAATAAACAAACAAAACAGAAACTCAGATACAGAGAACAATATGATGGTTGCCATATGCAAGTTGGTGGGGGTAAGGGGGATGGGTGAAAAAGGGAAAGGGATTAAAATGTACAAATTGCCAAATATAAAAATAGTCACAGGGATGTAAAGTACAACATAGGGAATATAGTCAATAATATTGTAATAACTATATATGGTGTCAGATGAGTATTATACTTATCAGGGTGATCATTATATTAGTTATAGAAATGTCTAATTACTATGTTGTACATCTGCAACTAATATATATCAATTGTAATTTAAAAAATTTTTAATAATTTGTTATTCTTTTAATTGTTGCCAAACTCTGTTTCTTATGCATGTCTTATTCCAGTACCTACAGGAAAGAGGGATTATCTGTTATGCACCATGTACCCGACAGACTGTCTTGGATACATGGTGTGTGTGTTACACGCTGTTGAGTTGGCTCCAACTGCTGGTGACTCTGGAAATGAATGATGTCCACACTGTCCTGTCCTAACAGCTCCCCTCAGCTTCTACAGACTCATGCCTGTGGCTTCCTTTGTGAAGTCAACCCATCTTCTATTTAATTTTCTTCTATATTTCCCAGCATTATTGTCTTTTCCAAAGAACCCTGCCTTCTCATGATGTGCCCAAGGTTGGATAACTTCAGTTTTGTCATGGATGCATGCTATTGAAGGCCTAAACATTTAAATATTATTTATCCATAACAAATGCTTCTGTAATAAAATACTCATCTTGCAAAGTTTACAATCAAAAGATAAATCAAAATTTCCCACTCTTAATGCCATCCTGGAAGACATACAGCAAAAATGTGTTTTCACTATTTAAAAGTAGTGAGTCACTGCTAAGTACCTCAGCTTGAGACAGTGAAATACCATCTGACACAGAGTCTGAAACTTCCTTCGGGATCCAACTATCACCTTAATCATTCGAGATGCCCACACAGGATCAGTCATCCTCATTATAGATGGACACCCTTCTTCCCAATAGGTCATCCTTATTCCTTCCCCGTACTTCACCTGACCAGCACATGTTCCTCTCATCTTTGGCAACAAAAAATACATTAGCATTATAAGACAATCCCTCATGATTTTCAAGGAGCAGATAAAAGGGAATGCCACGTTCCAAAACAAAATGTCAGAGTCACGTGACGAGTGCTTTGTAAAACACACTGCATCTTCCAGGAACAAAGGTGATACTCACTAAGTATGAAATGTGATGTTTTTCAATTGGAAATATAGGAGCTCACCAGGAAAGGAAACTTATTTTCTCCATTTTGGAATAGTTAACTAGAAACACACAATTATGTAATTAAATGATGACGTTTTCTAGCAGGGTAAATAATAACAAGGTAATAATGACGTAGTGATAGCAGCTCTTCAGCAGGGTATAAAGGGGGGTGTGGACCAAGGAGATTCCCAAACTCAAGAACCACACTCTCTTGAAAACCCACCCAGAACCTCCATCCTCTGACACCATGGTCAACTCCTGTTGTGGCTCTGTCTGCTCTGACCAGGGCTGTGGCCAAGGCTGCTGCCAGGAGACCTGCTGCTGCCCCAGCTGCTGCCAGACCACCTGCTGCAGGACCACCTGCTGCCGCCCCAGCTGCTGCTGTAGGCCCAGCTGCTGCATCTCTAGCTGCTGCCGCCCCAGCTGCTGCATCTCCAGCTGCTGCCGCCCCAGCTGCTGCTGTAGGCCCAGCTGCTGCATCTCTAGCTGCTGCCGCCCCAGCTGCTGTGGGTCCAGCTGCTGCCGCCCCAGCTGCTGTGGTTCCAGCTGCTGCTGTAGGCCCACATGCTGCATCTCTAGCTGCTGCCGCCCCTCTTGCTGTGGTTCCAGCTGCTGTGGCTCCAGCTGCTGCCGGCCCTGCTGCTGCCCCTCCTGCTGCATCCGTCCAGCCTGTGGCCGGGTCTGCTGCCAGAGCACTTGCTATCGCCCCACCTGTGTCATCTCCACCTGCCCCCGCCCCATGTGCTGTGCCATCCCTTGCTGCTAAACCCCCTGCCCTGTGTCTACTATCTCGATTTACTCTGTCCTCACAGATGTAGACCCTTTTTGTGCTGACCCTTAGGACACATGGAGTATGGTTCACATCATTCGGTGGGTTAGGCTTCATGCTTACAATGAGCCCACCACTACCCCACTGACTCTGAGCACATTCTGGTTCATTTTAAACTCTTTCCCTTGCTATCTTTTCCTTTCAGTATTGACCAAATGTGTACTGATTTGCAATGTGCCAACTAAGAAATTATCCCAATGCTCTAAATTTCTTATTCTTCCTTATCACTTTAGGGTTCTAGATTATCCTTCCAACAAGGTGGTCATTATCTGCAGTTCCTGAGTGGCACTAATTTGATACCCTTAGACCTGTGGGTTCAGTTGCACTCTGTATTTTCTCTTAGGTGAATTTCTTATGTTTTGTTGCTTCTCTGCTTTCTAATAAACTTTTTTGCATACAATAATTCATGGCATCTTTCTCTATTGTTTTTATGATTGTTTTATTCAGTAACTAGGCAATTATATTTTACATGAAGATATGGTAAGAACAACCCATGTTGAAATTACTTTGAAAATAAGTGTTATATCAAATATAGATAATTTAAGATATTAGATCAAAAGTTGCATGTATGTGTATGTATACATGTATGTGACTTAATATCCTAAATTAGGACAGATTTAATTCATGTCTTTAGCTCTTAATTAAAAAAAATACACCCATTAATATCATTGGCCCTATTTTGCAGAAAAAGGTAAAACCAAATATCTGAGTGCATGCCATTAAAAAAAGCTAATCTCCTATAAAAAATTTAAATGCACTCAATTCCTTTCATTCAACAAACAACACTTCAAAATTTATAATCGCAAAATGGGTTATATTTCCAATTGAATTCTGCTGGGAAAATGCATATTTCATTGTATTTTTTTAAAAATCACTTTATTGAGGTATGATTAACATGTAAAACCTGTACATATTTAATGACTATGACTCAATGATTTATATTTCATTGTATTTTTAAGGAAATATGCCTCACCTAGATGGCATGGTATGTTTCTGAGTGTGTCTTTCAGGGTTTTTCCATAATTCAAACATCTCCACTCTTAACATTCTAACATATATTGACCCTGGGAGGCTGGAATTTCAGAACTCATCTTCTCCTTTTAAGAATTTTTTTTAAATGAAAATTAACTTGTAGTTTTGAATCATTCTCAGCTGGGGTTCATACTGACCCTGTAAACATGTTGGTACTGAAGTGAGAACTCTACATAGGATATTGAAACCAACACAGTGAGCAAACAGTGTCAAGATTTCCTAATCCTTAACTTGGAATTTGAAATTGCAACAGCTTTGGATAGTATCAGAAACTCTTTTCCAAAATAATATTCTGTAGCTGTCATAAAAATAGTCAAACAAACGATTTAAAAGTTAAAGTAATATCTTAGCATCGCACATTCTCAACCATTTAAATACTTTCTATGGTGGCTACTTCCATGATGAGGAGCTTAACCAGTGGAGTTCATGTGAAGGGGACACCCAGATCACATTCTTGACAAGAGCAATTGCTCACATGTATAAATTAACTGAATATATACAATTTGTCTCAGTTATCTATTGCCACATAACAACTACCCCAAAACTTAACAGCTTAAGGCAATAACAATTTGTTATTTTTCACAATTCTATGCATTGACTGGGCAGCCTTCTGATGATCTTGTCTGGTTTCACTGATGCTACTATATTCGTCTCAATGTTCAACTGGGATTGAAAGGCCCATGAGGGCCTCATTTACACATCTGGTAGTTGATGCTGCTTGTCACCAGGGTGCCTTGGTTCTTCTCTGCATGGTTTCTCATTCTCTGGTAGGCTCTACTGGGCTTCTTTGTATGATAACAGAATTGTTCCAAGAAGGCAAAGGTGAAGTTTCAAGGCTTCTTGAGGCTTAGATTTCAGAACTCATACAGCAAATCATCCACCATGTTCTATTGGTCTAAATAAATCACAAGGCCAAACCAGACACAAAGAGTAGAGAAACAGAATC
Source organism: Cynopterus sphinx (assembly GCA_030015415.1). Lineage (NCBI taxonomy): Eukaryota > Metazoa > Chordata > Mammalia > Chiroptera > Pteropodidae > Cynopterus > Cynopterus sphinx. The sequence goes on from CM057385.1 coordinate 15,846,680, forward strand.
TACCTCTCGATGGGAGAGTTTCAAGATACTACTGGCCAGTGTGGGGCTACAGTATGGGGAAGCTCAGCTAAGGCAATACCAGTCTTGAGGTTACCTTCCCTCTTGTCTTACACTTATTAGTATACTAAGTAAAAGCATTTATTCATGCAAGAGAGTTGGATCCTCACCTCTATGAATTATGATAAGCAAATTTTGGCTACAGTTATTGGTAGATGTAGGACTATGGATGATGACAGTTCTTTGTATTTAAGACAAGGGAAATAGGAGAAAAGAGAACTACCAGATTGCCAAATGGCTCCAGGGGATAACCTGCATCAGCTGCTCATGGGCTATGAGCATGTCTTGTCAGCTCCTTGTTATGAAAGAGATGGTATAACTCCTATACACCTGAGATTTGATATGGTGAAAGAAAACAAAAATATTTTTTTACTTAAAAGTAAAAATGTCAAGAGGCAGACTGTGCCATGTCTTTTGTTTTTGATCAACACAGACTATCGAAACTTTGTAGGTGGAACTAAAAGAAACTCAGAAGCTGAGGAGTTTAGTGTGACTGGCGTAGTTTCAGTAAAACAGAGAATCTAGAACATCTCTCTAATTTAGGAGGAGGTACTGCGATTGGACAAATTCTACAATCATCTCCCACCAGAAATGATCTTTTACTATGGGTTAAATAGAATAATTACTATCTAGTACCCTTTACCCCGTCCCCAGTCAAAACGTAATTTTACTAAGGAATGTCTATGCTAAGACTTTAAGAGCAGCCGTTTTCACTGTCATCCAGATGAACCATAAGGTTTCTGGTGGTAGGTGATCAGAAAGATGAAGAAGTGGAAGAAAGTCATATTTGTCACCATAACACCAAATGAACTAACAAGAGTAGAAGCCTATCCAGCTGTAACTGAGACCAATGTTGGTTGGTTAATAAGAAATAAAATCATAAGGACACTTCCACAGTCAAGGAAAATGAAAGTCTTATAGTAAAAGCAATTCCTGAAGAATATTACCTCATGACAAATAATAACACATCACACAAGGAAATGGACCTCCACTGGTTTCCTCCTCAAGACGGTTTTGAGTTTACTACTACTGAGAAGCCCAGGGCTTCCTCTGGCCAGAAACAAATGACTTTCCAAGTCTAAATTTGGATTCCAAACTCACTTAAATTATGAGCTTTCAGTTCTGAATACAGAATTATTGTTTCTTCTATCAACATTTGCCAAAGCACAAGATTCATTGGGCTTCTCTTACTAAGTTTTTCCAGTTCTTCCAATTCATATGAGAGATCCCTCCAGAGTCTCAGCTTTTCATGGTCCCAAAGTAATGTCTTTAGGCCGTGTGAGGAAATTAAAAGACCCGTCCTGAGTCATTGGTCCATATCCTGAAGAAGCCACAGATTGGTAATTTTTATTTTATTTATTTTAAACTTAGAAATTTATTACTTTAAAAATTATATCCAGAATCTCTACACATGGGTAATCAGAGGGGGATTTCATTAGGTTTAGTATCAGTATTGCTGAAGTTCTTCATTAATTTTTCCCAAGAAAAATTTTCATCTTTTAGTCATTGGAATAATTGGTACTCATAGTAGGCAATGAAACATAATTTCTAATGAAATGTTTGGTTAAATTAATGTGCACATTCATAAAATCAGTACTACTCCCAAGGAATTTTTTTTCTTTTGAACACCTAATCAAGTATAAACTAATGAGAGATTGACGACATGAATTTCTTATAGAGAAATTGGGAAATCCCTTTTTAATCTATGACATTTCTTGGTTGACCAGGAAGAAAAGGAGGACAAGGAGTAAAAGTTATTCACATAATGGAGACCCAGTAGTCATAATCTACTTTGACTTTTTAGAAGTCTTTGTCCAAGCTTTACAGCAAAGATTATTAAAATAACTGATTCGACACCCTGGTTGATTAGGTTGTTCTTCATTTATATTTAATCTCTCCCCCATTATACCTTTGGAAGAAGAATCCTCTCCCACCCTCCCACTGTGATTTGGACTTCACGATGTGACTTGCTTTGGCCAATAGGATGTTAGAGGACATGATCCAGGAAAAGACTTGAAATGTGTCTGCATGATTGGAATTGCTCCCTTTTGCTTGCACTGTCAGAAGTAGGGCTGTCAGCTAAAATATAGGATGTCTCACTGAATTGGAATTTCAAATAAACAATAAATTTTTCTGTAAGTATGCCACAATATTTGCATGTTCAGATAATGCTAAAAAATTTTTTGTTGTTTATTTGAAATCCAAATTTAACTGAGAGATCTGTATTTTTATTTGCTAAATCTGTCAAGCCTAATTCAGAACAATTCCAAAACCAATCCATAGCCATATTATTCTAAGTGAAATATGTCAGACAAAGACAAATACCATGTGATTTCACTTATACGTAGAATCTAAAAAACAAAATAAGCAAACAAACAGAAACAGATTCAGAGATGCAGATAACAAGCTGATGGTTTCCAGATGAAAGGGGTTTAGGGGAGCTGGGTAAAAAAGGTGAAAGGATTAAGAAGTACAAATTGGTAGTTACAAATTAGGCACAGGGACATAAAGTACAGCATAGGGAATATAGTCAATAATACTGTAATAACTATATACAGTTCCAGGTGGGCACTAGATTTATTGAAGGGATCACTTTTAAATTATATAAATGTCTAACCACTATGCTGTATACTTGAAACTAATATAAATATTGAATGACAACTATAATTGAATATTAAAAATTAAAAAAAAAACACATAGCCAGAAGGCAAAACCAGCATTAAACAATGAAAACCCAACTGACCTGCAGACATGTGACCAAGAAATAAATATTTGTCATTATATGTTATGGGAGTTTGTGGTTGCTTGTTATGCAGCAATAGCTGACTAATTCAACTGTGATGGTAATGAGAAACTATACCTATCAGTATGAAAAGGTTATGCTGATAGTTTTCTGTAAAGGAAATAAAAAGAGGGAAGTACCCAAGTGTTTGTGTCAAGGTTCATTTTATTTTAATAAACTTTCTGAAGGACACAGGTTAATAAATCTCTAAATTTATAGATAAAAATAAGCTCTTATGGATAGTACAAAATAAAGTTATTCATGTTAAACTGAAGAATAATCCCAACCTATTCCTTTTTTATAAGCATATTTGCTAAAACATAGGCTTAAGGGTCAGACACATTTGGGTTGGATTCAGACTTGGAATTAGTTACAAATTAGTTAATCTCTCGAAATTTCAGATTCATCTCCTATGGAATGGAGATTATAATACCTAACTTGATTAATCATTATGGTGATAATTAAGATAGGTAAAGATACCTATCCAGTTCCTGGAACATACCAATATTCAATAAATGGTAACTTAAATTTATTACATGGTGTAAAGAAAAATGAAAGCTTATATCCAGCAACAGCAAATGAAACAGTGTATCCAAAGGGATTTATTATAAGCTATTCTTAGAAGAAAATGTGTATAGGCATCCAGTAAGAGCCTAGTTAGAAAAGAAAATAAGATTTTTTTTAAAACTATGATATATATGTGGAGGCCAAAAATGTCCACAGAAAGTGAGTCATAAATAAAAAGGCTATTTGTAAAGAAATCAAAAATATTGTCCTTATACCAAATTATGACTTTGCCTCAAATATTGCATGTAATTCTAGCCATGTCATCTCAGAGTATTATTTAGTCTGCACAGTAAAAATCATCTAACATTATAAAAGAGGCCAAAAGGAAATCTTGGCATGAGGAATACAGAGAATGAATTTGGTGTAATTCACATCTATGGTACCTTCCATGGTATCAATCAAAGCAAAACAGAACTAATTCCCCCATGACAACAAAAAGCCTCTCCCTTGATGCTGATGGGGTACTTGTAGGAAAAATGACTATTAAAAAGCATTTGATTAGTGGTTTGCAAGCTCTTGGTCCTCCTCTTATCATTTAGTGCTAATAGAAAGTCAGTGGGATCAACTGGACAGGTTTCTTTTTTTAAAAAAATCCAAACAAAAGTGTTGATCTACTTCACTAAGAAAAAGTAAATTAATGGAACTTATCATAAAGGGTAAGGTATAGGGTGAGGATACAAATAAATAATAACAGAATTAGACAAGTGCAGGCATATCTCACAGTGCTATGATGAGTTACCAAGGAAAACCAGAACACTTCGAGACTGACGTCCAGGAAACAAGCAGGCTTCCCGCACCCCACTTTAGTCTACTTCTGTTGATCCTCACAGAGAAAGTTCTGTGCTGGAGCACAGATCTGACCCACAGCAGAAGCCCTGAGGCCCATTTAGATTATCTGTCATTGGGCAAAACATTTTCCTAATTCTTTCCTTATCACTTTTAATGATACTACTCACTTCAAAGTTTGACATGTTCTCTCTCCTGTCCGAAGACTCTGGTCTACTGAGCCTGATGAACATAAAGTTCACAGAGGCTGCTTGCTGAGGAATGAGGCTTCCTGGACCCCATACCTCACTGTGTGACCTCACTGTGTGACCTCGCTGTGTGACCTCGCTGTGTGACTATGGGGAACACACACAACCCCTCCTGTAAAATGAAGGGATAGAACTCATTTTACAGATCCTCTACAGATCCTCTACAGTCCCTTCCTGAATTCCACATATGCAATGACTAATCCCAAATAAATTACAAAGATAAAAATTATAACAGGTCAATGAGGATTTTACAATCAAGGTAAAAGTTGAGTTTGGCTTGGAAGGATGAGGGAAGAATTCCAAGTGAATGAGGAGACCTTACAACCAGGGCAAGACAGACCAGGCCCTAGTGGGAGAGAGTGACTAGACCTGGATGGCAGGAATCCAGGGTGCCATGTGAAAACCCACAAACCTACCTTCCAGTGAGTCGTGGAGGGAGATATCTAGGAAGCAGATGACTGCTGGTCTGCACTGCAGTGCTGCTATTAACCTCTTACTGTCATGTGCATGGGTGTTAATAAGGCAAGTCATTGTTTGGGCAGTAATTATGAGACTCTTTGAAGTCCAGGGATAAATTACGAACTTCAGGGCTAAAGCAGTGTGATTAGATACTATTCTAGTCTAGAAAATATTCTTTCTTCTTTATGAGTTAGGAATATTTCAAAGGTAAATTCATCAGAATCCAATGCAATGTCTAGATTTGGTGAGAATAAACAATATGAGAAAAGAAAAACCATTTTTGGTGTGTGTGCATGGATATGTGTGAGGTGAGGGGTCACCAAAAACACCATTATCAATGCTAATTCCTCACTTAATTGGCCAGGAAATTCACAAGGAAGTGATCATATGTCCTGGGATTTGTCAGCTCTTGGCCAGGGTATATAAAGGGCCCGCATGGGAGGAAAGCATTCACACCTGAGAACACCTAACTCCTCTCACCAGCCCAACCCAGTCCAGCCCCACACACCACCATGACCGGCTCCTGCTGTGGCTCCTGCTGTGGCTCCACCTGCTCCGGCTGCGGCGGAGGCTGCTGCCAGCCCTGCTGCTGCCAGCCCTGCTGCTGCCGCGACCCCTGCTGCTGCCGCCCCTGCTGCTGCCAGACCACCGTGTGCCGCCCCGTGACCTGCGTGCCGCGCTGCACGCGCCCCATCTGCGAGCCCTGCCGCCGCCCCATCTGCTGTGACCCCTGCGGCCTGCAGGAGGGCTGCTGCCGCCCCATCGCCTGCTGCCCCACGTCCTGCACGGCCGTGGTCTGCCGCCCCTGCTGCTGGGCCTCCACCTGCTGCCAGCCCATCTGCGTGCAGGCCCCCTGCTGCCGGCCGCCCTGCTGCCAGCCGGCCCCCTGCCGCAGCACCTGCAGGACCTGCCCCTGCTGCAGCTGCTGAAACCCAGCTGTCCTCACAGAGCAACGCGCTGGGGCCTAAGCATGGATTCTGCGTTTTAATCAAGTTGAAAGAAAAATAGATTTTTTTTCATAAGGTGACAATAGTCCTTTTAATATCCTACTCTCTGGGTATACAAGCAGTTGTCCATCACCACCTTCGGCCAAATTCCCATGTGTCTCCATCAGTAGAAGTCACCACGGATGGTGAGCCCCCTTTTAAAAGCCCCCAGAGTGGATTTGGCAAACCCATCCTCAACTCCAGAGGCTTCTCAAACCCTCCCCATAATCTTTTGTAATATGGTGCTCGCTTATTTACAATAAACTATTTTTTTTCTGTAAACCTCCCTGCTACCTGATTCATTAATTTTAGTGCGAGCATATTAGTGTACACAGATGAGCAGACAGTGAATAGGAGAGAGTGTAAAGAGGGATAAGGAAAAAAAAGAAGAGGATTTGGAAGACAGGAGAGGGAAAGAGAAGTGCTAACAATCTTGCTGTGAGTAATGAACAGCACTAGTCATTGGGCTGCTCACATGGGTAGGAAATCTATGCACACTGGGTCCTCCATGGCCTGTCCTTTGCCCACTTCCCCAGGTTCATGTCTCAACACTACCCATTAAGTTTCACTTCAAGCAACATTGAACTCACAGTAACTGACACATGCTGTGCAGTTCCACATGTCTTTGGTTTTGTCATGTTCTTTCATTTTTCCCTTTCACTTTCCCTTTCCCTCCACCTTCTCACCTACTTAACTCTGAATCATTTCCAAGGTCATTTCAGTCTTCTCTAGTAGTCCTGTTCTAACCCCTCGTACAAACACACACACACACACACACACACACACACACACACACGAGCACATGTGCACACAAACACACATATGCACACCTGCTAAGTTAGGTGCCCTAACATGTGTCAATAACATCCTGTGATCCTGTGCTTAGCTCTCTCTCCATAAAACATTGTACTGAGATTATCTATTTCTCTTCCTTCAACAAAGGGACCACAGTTTATTTGTTTTGGCTCCCAGTACTGAGCTTGGTGTTTAGAATAGAATTGGAATAATTTTATTTGTTGAATCAGACTAAATTGGAAGGGAAACTGTCTCTATGATAAGAATCCTAATAGGTAGATATTGACCTAAAGCAAAAACTTTAGCATCAGTATAACTTAATTTCTCTGACACTAAGATTTCTTCATCTGCAAAAACAAGAAAATTAAAGCTCACTAATGTAGATTGCTGGTAAAGTTAAATGACTTTATGTATGTAAATTGCCTGGCATTTATATTCTTTGTTGCACATTTGAGTGTCACCGCATCAAACAGGCTCAAGAAATGTGCTTTTTATTACATATCATGTTATTGAAAGCGGGAAAGAATTCAAGGATAGCTTCCCCAACCCAGGTTACTCCACATACACTTACAGAAACAAACTTCCTAATAAATATAACCAAGAAAGCCAAATAATTCATCATCAGATCAAGGCTGTCTTGGAATGAAAGGGCTCTTTAAAAGTCTACATAAGCGTCTATAGAAATGAGTCATACATTGCAGGATTCATGAATAGAGATTTATTTAGCATCAGGAGGGAAAAAAGAGCTGGGGAGAATATATGCATCTAATAAACTTTTCCTTTCACCCTGAACCACCCAAAGAATTAAATAACTTAAAGCTATAAGAGACTCTAAAAGATTACCTGATTTAGCCTTCTCCAGCTTTAGGTAACTTAAATACTCAAATCACTTAGAAGAGATATTTCTTTTTTAAATTCTAAATATAAATCCCACCAGTCCCTGATCATCTAGAGTTTTCTGTATTTTCCAACTAAAACATTTTCCCTTTTCAAAATTAATGATAGCCATTTCTTCTTTCACGTTTGTATGGATTTTATGATAAACCTGTCCTATGAAGAACACCAGGGACAAAAAAACTCTTCCCATTTAACAGATGAGGAAACTGGGGCTGGCAAGGTACAAGTATTTGCTCTAAGTCACACAATTGCTAGGGGACAGAGGAAAATAAGTCCCCATCCTCCTCCCGTCCCTAGTCCATCAATATTCCCCACCCCCATCTCTGACCCTTATGATCAAAGGATATTTTAAAGACCACTTTGTAGAACAGAGAATGCATATTCTGTTTTCAGAATTTAAATATTTCCTAACATCCATAGCCCCCACATTAGTTCCTAAAAAATACAACTCATAAAACTATTAAGATGAGGGCATGGCTCACCATCACAAAAAGTCATCAGTACTCCACTCTTTTCCGATTCAACCACAAAAATCCCATAATTTATCACCACCATGGTTAACATTTACTTACTCCCAGTCTGGTAATTATACCCTTGTAGCATTTCTGGAACCTGAATGATACAATCCACCAAAAGAAAAAAAAAAACTAATGTGATAAAGACCAGTGACACATCTCTTGTTCCACAAGCTTAGGTCCATTTACATGCTACCGCAAGGAAGAACACACAGCACAGGTCACACAAAGGAAGAGAAAAGTTTCTGTAGAATTTCAAGAAACAGTGTTTTGATAGGCTCAAAGCAAAACAGGGTTTTGTGCAAAAAAAATTAACATCAGGACTGGCCTGTGAAAAGGACTCGTGGTCCTCTTTCTTTGGAAACTACATAATTAAGATGAATGCTGTGCCTGAAATCTCTTACCTGAAACTCCGCCTCTGGGCTGGATAGTGAGTCTGCTTCTCTGTGTTACGGTAGTTGAGATCCTGCTCAGGCAATAGTGGAATGTTCCCTTCCTACTGATGTGACTTCAGACAGCAAAGTCTCTGACAGTCTGTGATTTTAAAACACAGGATTTCTTAGTACAATGTCCTTTTGTTAACAAAAGCAGCGAATTTTCAGACATATTCCTAGTCCTAATATTTGGATCTCTATATATTCTAAGCCAAATAACAATATGTTAAACCATAAATCAAGTAAGTTCTTATTTATTTCACTAGATGGGATACAATTTTTGATAACTAGTACTTCATGTTCACTACTTTGAAGTGACTCAGTTGGAAAAAGACCTAGAATTCAATCATCAGTGTTTATACTCAAGAGAAGACCTGTGTGGTATTGTTAAAGCTTTGCCACTCTTTTATCTGTATGACTCTAAGAAACTATTTGACAAATCTGGCCTTATAAAGACTGTAATGGACTACAATGGGTCACAAAGACAAAGGCCTTCAAAGACCAGGGCTATGGTGGACTAAAAAGAATATTAAAAATTATATCACACCAAACGAAACACACTTTGGGGACAAATTTGATCTGACAGCCATCAGCAACCCTAGACAACAATGTCTTTAACCTACCTTCCAACTGTACACTTATTTTCCAAATCCCCATTTTTCTTAGGTATGGCTCAAAAATACAAAACTATTTTATCAATCATCAGTTCACTTAAATCATCCATCTTTTCTGGAGGCCCAAGTTCACACTTCATAAGCAATCAAAACTTTCAGCCAACAAACCAAAGCATCTACTACAGAAATAGAATTGATTACTTTATAAATATGTTCAATATATTTTGAAGAACTCAATACAAGTACATATGTCATACCTAGAAAGCAAGAAATATCCTAATCTTAAATTTATTTATTCATTCATTCATTCATTCATTCATGCATTCATTCATTTTAGGCAAGGCAACCCTTGGTTGACCTCACAGATTGCAAGGCCCTTGTCAGCTTACAATCCCTTATTTTTTTATTTTTTACATCTACAGCACCTAGTCTTCCTAGGTGCTCTCCCATTCAAGTACTAACCAGGCTCGACCCTGCTTAGCTTCTGAGATTAAATTTTATTTCTAAGGCCATACTCAGGGAGGGCATTCAAAAGGGCACAAAAACAATAAAATCCTCATTTAGTTTGACTTATTGTCCCATCAAAAGTTATTTTCCTTTAATTCCTTTATTTGCCTTTATCTTGACTTCCTAAAGTCTCTAATGTGTGATCAGAAACAACGTATAACTTATTTTTCTTTCCTTTCCCTCTCCACTCCCAATTAGTATAGCACTATTTACACATAAGTGTCTCATAAATAACTATGAATTACAGGCCTGCTCTTAACGGCCTATAACAATCTCATACTAGTGGTTTTGGTGGTTATTTCCATACAAACAAGGTGAAGCAATTTGTTGTTATACAAAAGCATTGTGCCATTCTTTTCATAGCAGAATCAGTACACATCTCCTTTTATGAGCCACTTTAGGTTTTTTTTAGAAATTCTTGCTTCATCACAATGTCAGTCAGAAACCAGGCCTGTGAATACTCTTGTGCTTAGTCATGGATGATGAACCCAAGGAAAGTGTGAAGGTAGCAACACTAGATTCTAAAAACTTTCAACTCGTCACATGGTCTGCAAGGACTGGTAATTTTTCTGATGATATAAATGACCAAGTAGTCATTAAACCAAGTATGCAAAAGGCAGGAAAACACCCTTCAGTGCTGTTGGAATTGCTGCCTCAGCAAATGAATCCATCAATCTTGAGTTCTCATTGCAATGGGCAACCACAACTCTAGGAAGTGACCTTGTGGCCTAGGGTTATCAGCTTCTGGCCAGAGTATATAAAGGGTCCCATGGGGAGGAAGACGCTCATATCTGAGACCACCCAACTCCTCTCACCAGCCCAAGCCAGCCCAGCCCCACACACCACCATGACCGGCTCCTGCTGTGGCTCCTGCTGTGGCTCCACCTGCTCCGGCTGCGGCGGAGGCTGCTGCCAGCCCTGCTGCTGCCAGCCCTGCTGCTGCCGCGACCCCTGCTGCTGCCGCCCCTGCTGCTGCCAGACCACCGTGTGCCGCCCCGTGACCTGCGTGCCGCGCTGCACGCGCCCCATCTGCGAGCCCTGCCGCCGCCCCATCTGCTGTGACCCCTGCGGCCTGCAGGAGGGCTGCTGCCGCCCCATCGCCTGCTGCCCCACATCCTGCACGGCTGTGTTCTGCCACCACCGGATCTGCTGTGACCCCTGTGGCGTGCAGGAGGGCTGCTGCTGCCCCATTACTTGCTGCCCCACGTCCTGCACGGCCGTTGTCTGCCGCCCCTGCTGCTGGGCCTCCACCTGCTGCCAGCCCATCTGCGTGCAGGCCCCCTGCTGCCGGCCGCCCTGCTGCCAGCCGGCCCCCTGCCGCAGCACCTGCAGGACCTGCCCCTGCTGCAGCTGCTGCTGAGCCACCCAACAAGGAAATATTCCCAGATGTGCAAACTCTTCCTCCCAACCCTGATACATCAGATGAGCAATATCACCTTTGCAACCTACCTTCTTGTCAACAACTAACTTAATTTTAACTATTTATATCATTATGCAGCTCATTCTGGTCTTCTTTGACAATCTTTAGAAAAATTCCAAATTTTACCATCTGAGTTGCTGTCTTCAAAATATGAGTAAACAAAGATTAAAGTTCCTCATGAATGGAACTCTTATCCCATTGTCTCATCATCACTTATCTATTATTTTGAGATGGAATATTTTTCCTTTCTTAATAAGATTACATGTATGGTTGGTTTTTAGATGGTAAAATAATAAAATTTTATTTCTTGGAAACAAACGTGTTTCTCTTTATTGTTTATCAATCTTCAAAAACTTATATTTAGCTTAAGTTATGTTATACGGAATCGGAATCTGAAGAACCAAAGGAGGAAGGATTTTCTATGGGCCTTTTTCTTTTCTTTTCTTTTCTTTTCTTTTCTTTTCTTTTCTTTTCTTTTTTTTAGGAACAATTTCAGTGCAAGGTCTGTAATTTTGAATGGCAATTCAAATAATTCAGAACATCTATGGTAAGTACCTTCATATTTTGAGCCACAGATTTTGTGATGATGCAAAGGAAATGGAGAGATTTCAGCAGGTTTTCTGATCATAAACTTGACAAATGAATCATCCATACATGTGATAAGATGGAGGAAGCCTAAATCAGAACCCTGCTTGTATGCAATGATTAACGTCAACTGGAACCTGGGAATCCCTAACCAGTGAATGCCCGTGCTGGAAAAACCACATGCCAGCTTTTTCCGCGGCTCTCCAGCACCACTATGGCCAATTCAAATTTCAGTGGCGTCACTGCTACTGAGCAGTGAGAAAGAAATATAGCTTGCTGGGATCCATTCTAAGTTACAACTCCTAACAATTTTACCATTAAAGCAATGCCCATGCAGTTGAAATAGTGATAACATTAATCCACATTGGATATGTTTTTGTTGTTGTTAAACACTTCCAGGCTGATCAGAGAACTAACCACTACTCTTTTCCTGAGATGTAAGTATCACGTTCCCAGCATCTGACTGACCTAAAAGACTTTTTTGGAATGTGATACTTATCTGCTTGGACATATTTACCTACCCAGCAAGAGGAGTTGGGCAAGATAAGCTTTGTGAAGGCCTGGATCTAAAATGGACTTTGTTCACTACTGGATTCCCACTGATCTGCAGAGTATTTGGCACACAGTATATAATCGAAATGATTTGTTAATCACTGAATAATTACCAGGGGGTTGGAAGAGAACAACTCCATCCCACTCTAGCTCTCTTCTCAGGCTGGACATGTGTATTCTTACCGTAAAACAACAAGCCATTTCAAAAAGAAAAGTATTTTTCTTGAAATATGGTAAAAGTTTCTCAACAGTTATCCCTTTATATTAAACACTTTAACACTGTCAGTATGTACACAATGGAATTTTTTTTTTAGTAAGAGTCTGATAGTCTACCAGTGGATAGGATCACAAGTCCAGTTTCTTTCTACATATTCCTGACCACTATTTTTTTAATTCTCTAACTACATCTGTTTTCCTTCATCCTAGAATTTTTCTTGTCAGCCTTATAGATACTTCCTCATCTTACAATATTTTCTCATATACAGAATGTTTTGCTTTCTCAGAAGCTCATCACTATTATTGGATCGTGTTTGCTGCCACAGTAAATCCATGCCCTGGTCAGCCACAGTGGCTGGTGCAGTTCTGGGTAAGCTGCAAGGGACTATGCAAACAGAATGATCGAGAAGAAGGCTTAAAGTAGAGCCTTCAACCTCAGACCTAGAACAGGCTTCATTCTAAAGTAAAAGGTCAGAACCAAGCAAATCTAGAGGCAGAAGCTACAAAAATGGCTGAATGACAGGGTTTTTTTTTTATAGTCCCTGACAGTTTGAAATAATTGAATTACCACAGTTGGTTCTGCAAGCAGGAGTAAACTCAAGCAGAGCACAGGGGGAGACAGTGGAGTAAGAGGCACTGGGGCATGAACTAAATGAGCCTGGAGACCACCTCTGGCTGAGATCGCTACCTGGGGGTTTTATCATACTGTGAGATTGTGGGTTTGTTCATTGTGCCCTGTGACCACTAAATTATGTTAAACTTTATTACTGTCTCCTTCTGGTATGTTTTGGAATTGGGGAAGGTTGTGTAGAAGACAGTTCTTCCATTTCCTCAAGATATTAGTAAGATGTAGAGTTCTTTCAGGTGACTATAAAATTTAGCCATTTCCAAAAAAACTTTTAACAATACATTCACTGTTAAAATTCCTAACTAAAATAGAATTTGGCAAATGACAAGGAATGTGACACCCACAATTCCATTCTTCAGCTTCTTCAGGTTTACTGATAATGTTCCCACAAATGTTTTTGGAATAAGTCTTGGCTCCAATGCTACAAAGTGTATGACCTTAGCCAAGTCACTTTTCTGGTTCCCTAGATGTAAAATGAGGATTAAAATAATACCTACCTCATAGGATTATTATATAGGATAAATACATTTATTTCTTTTGCATAATGCTTGGAACAGAGTTAGAACTCAATGATACTATCATGAAGATTAAAAATAATAAAATTCATCTTGGTTTGGAAAGATATAACTATGGAGGTCCATAAGTAAGAATCTAAGACCAGAAAAACAAAAGCCTAATTTGTAGAATAGTGATTACCATAGACTGAGTGTGGGGAAAAGAGGAGAGATAATTTTTAAAGAAAGAAAGCACAATGGTAGATGCCAGAGGCTAGAGTGAGGGGGTCATGGAGAGTTAGTGTTTAAACGGTACAGAGTTTTAGTTTTGCAAGATGAAAGAGTTCTTGAGATAGATGGTGCTTATGGCTGCACAATAATGTAAATGTATTTAATGCCACTGAACTGTACATTTTATTATGTGTATTTTACAAAAAAAATTAAAAATCGGGGGAGGGGAGGAAACCACTGATAATAGAGGCCTAAAACAATTCATTCCTATAAGCTCTAAAAAGTGACCTGGAAAATTCTTTTACTGACAAACCATGCCTTCTAAAATGTTCCTGTAGTATTTTTCTGAACTCAGTTTGCCCAGGAGGCTTAGCAGTGGAGGATACTCACAACGTGGGGCTGCACTTCCACTATTAGTAAGGAACCCTAAGAGCATGACAGCTACTTTGTGCTATCAAAACATTAAGTGGCAAAAGCAACACTAAATTATAAAGATAATTGAAGACTTTGAAGTTAGGGTCATTAAGTTCGTGTCTGGACCATAAATAGAAAAATATAATGAGCATCCATTAAATAAGGAAAACAAATAGTCTTTTATGAGTACCTAAGTGCTTAAAAAAATGTCTAGAGAACTTACCTATCAGTGACATTTCAAAGAGAATAAACAAAAATAAGGAAGTGACCATATGTCCTGGGGGTTATCAGCTCTTGGCCAGGGTATATAAAGGGCCCGGATGGAAGGAAAGCATTCACACCTGAGAACACCCAACTCCTCTCACCAGCCCAACCCAGTCCAGCCCCACACACCACCATGACCGGCTCCTGCTGTGGCTCCTGCTGTGGCTCCACCTGCTCCGGCTGCGGCGGAGGCTGCTGCCAGCCCTGCTGCTGCCAGCCCTGCTGCTGCCAGCCCTGCTGCTGCCGCGACCCCTGCTGCTGCCGCCCCTGCTGCTGCCAGACCACCGTGTGCCGCCCCGTGACCTGCGTGCCGCGCTGCACGCGCCCCATCTGCGAGCCCTGCCGCCGCCCCATCTGCTGTGACCCCTGCGGCCTGCAGGAGGGCTGCTGCCGCCCCATCGCCTGCTGCCCCACGTCCTGCACGGCCGTGGTCTGCCGCCCCTGCTGCTGGGCCTCCACCTGCTGCCAGCCCATCTGCGTGCAGGCCCCCTGCTGCCGGCCGCCCTGCTGCCAGCCGGCCCCCTGCCGCAGCACCTGCAGGACCTGCCCCTGCTGCAGCTGCTGAGCAGTGCATCACCACTACCCTTCCCCAGTAGTAGGCCGGATCCATCCTGCTGCCCCCTTAGCTTCCCTGCAGAACAAGTCTTTTCTTGAGAAGCCCATTCTCATCTCTTCAAACTAGCTCAGAGCAGGCACTGAAGACACCTTTCCAGACCAGCTACTGACTGAAGAATCTCCTGTCTTCTCAAGACTCCAGCCTAAGTCCTAAATCATGTCATCTGTTTTCTAATAAACTGCACTCTCAGCATAGAAGTCATGGTCTTTGTAATGTTTCCTTTCCGCAGATCTGTCTTTCTGTTTTGTCCAGAGATCTTCAAAGCAAAATACCCAATAGTCCTCTTAAACTGTTTTTCCACAATAACCTAAGTATGATTTATTTTATTATTATGCTTGGAAACGACATTTATAGGGCACAGTAATGGAGTGAGGAAGGTGGCCATGGCTATATCTTCATCACATACACAGTCACTTGTGCTCACAAAGCCAGACACACAAACAGTTGAGAAATGTCCTTCCACAGTGCCCAGTTAGGAGGCTGCATCTGGGCTGACACGTTTATCCCCAGTCAAAGGGTTCTTTCATGGAGCTGACACCAGTATCCCAGCATAGAAAGCCCAGCATGCTAGAGGTGGAAGGAACCTTAGGCGACATCTTGCTATTCACCTGATTTTGAAGCTGAGGAGCAATGAGTAATGAATGATTAAATAAGTTCTTACTAATGTAATTACAATCACTAATGTTCAGAAAAGACCCAAGAGAATGCAAAGCCCCTGATGTTAAGCCTTGAAACGTTTCCTCTTCATGTGGTATGGAATGTGTTTCTCTGCCCAAAGGAACAAGAGTAACTGCTACTCAAATAGTGTGCTCCCTTCTATGTGTTACAGATCTGATTGCGAGTTAGAACATCAGTCACAAAGTTGACTCTTGACATTAAACCCACACTAGCTCCTGAGGGCTGATTATCTCTGTGCTCAGGAATTGGGTGTTAATGGCATTTTCCAAGCAAATTTTTTTATAGAACATCTACTATGAATAAGGCACTGAGCTGACCACCCTGAGGATATATAAAAGGATAAAAAAGGGTTCCTGCCTCAAAGAGGTTATAATCTACATAGGGAGATGAGGTATAAATCAGAAAAAAAGTCAAACAGTACAAAATATAAGTAATGTAAATATTGAAGAAATGTCAAAAATAGTTATAAATAGTTGAAGATTATAAACCTATTATGAAACATTATACAATTGTACTTTCATGTATTTAAGTAAAAAATCAGTGAGCTGTAAAATATTAAATTATTTAGTGAAGAAAAATGTGTTCTGCGTGTCTATACTAATGATTTAGGTAAGTTTTATGTCTAAAAAAAATCTGGAATGTTATGCAAACAAAATCTAAGAGTAAATGGGAATTATATTCATTCTCTTTATATTTTTCTTAATGACAATTTTTTAATGAACATACATTTTATTTTTTATGAAATGTACTAAAATCTGTATCTACGTTGAGAAAAACATTTAAACTTTTCTCACAATTATGCTCTGCTTCTACAAACCTACCTGTCAAAGTTTAAATGAATTTAAAGCAGATAAATTAGACAGCAGCTGTTTGTATTTCTAAAGAAGTCTTTTATTATATATAGTACCAGATACCACATGTTATATATAGTAACTTCTCTGATATCCTTAAAATGCAATTGAATTATTAAAAACTGAATTCATTTTTTAACATCTATGGACTTTTTAAACATTTTTTTAAACATTTAGTACACCACATTTTATGAGTTCTTGCCTAAAAATGAAGTTGATCTTTGGGGCAAGGATGGGTGTCTTAGACTGCATAAACATTAGAATCGCTCCTGAGGGACTCATGGACTCCCTACCTTCGTGAATCTTTATAAGGAGGAGGAGAAAATCTCTTTGAAATGATTTTGATCAGAGGTGTTTGGAGTAGAGAAACCAGTCTTGTTAACTTGAGGTTTTATGTATCTTCAGAAGAGGCTCCCTTTGCACAAAATGGAATTATCATGAAGAACCCTCAGCAACATAACTAATAATAAAATGTGCCTTGAAAAGAGCAAAGCATAAGAAACAAAAGTGAAAATCAATTAACTGAAAAGCTTCTGTACAGGAAAGACACAATCAACAAAATGACAACCTACTATAGGAGAAAATATTTGCAAACCATATATCTAATACAGAGTTAATATCCAAGATAAATACGGAACTCCTGCAACTCTAAGCAAAAAACAAATCAATCCAACTGAAAACAAGCAGAGGACTTAAAGAGACACGTTTCCAAAGTAGGCATGCAGATGGTCAACAAGTACACCGAAAGGTGCTCAACATTATCAATCACCAGGGAAATGCAAATCACAACCATAACAAGTGTAGTATCATCTCACACTTGTTAGAATGGCAATTACAAAAAAGACAAGTGACAAATGCTGGTGAGGATGTAGAGAAAAGGAAACCTTGGTGCACTCTTGGTGAGAATGTAAATTGGTGCAGCTACTATGGAAAATAGTATGGAGATTCCTCAACAATTAAAAATAGAACAATCATATGATCCAGCAGTCCCACTTCTGGGTATATATCCAAAGGAGATGAAGTCACCATCTCAGAGATATCTGCACTCACATGTTCATTATAGCATTATTCACAATAGTCAAGACATTAAATCAATCTAATTATCTAATAGTATATGAATGGATAAAAAAAATGTGGGATCTATAACTATATTTTTACCTAAACATATATATATATATATACAATGTAATATTATTCAGCCATTAAAAAGGAAGGAAATTCTGTCATTTGTGACAACATAGATGGACTTTGAGGGCATTATGCTAAGTGAAATAAGTCAGACAGAGGAAGACAAATATTGTATTATCTTACTTGTATGTGGAATCAAAAATATTCAACTCAGAAGTGGAGAGTAGAAAGGTGGTGGCCAGGCACTGAGGAGTAGGAGAAATGGGGAGATGCTGGTCATAGGATACAAACTTGTAGTTATAAGATGAAGAAGTTCCAAGGATCTAATTTATACCATGGTAACTATATCTAAAAATACTATATCGTATACTTGAAAGTTGCTATGAAAATAGAGCTTTAATGTTCTGGCTATAACAATAACAAAATAACTATGTGAGGTGAAGGATACGTTAACTAACTTTATTGTGGTGAATATTTTGCAATATATACTTGTGTCAAATCATCACATTGTACACCTTACTTATACCATGTTATGTGTCAATTATATCTCAATAAAGCTGGAGGGGAAGGTAGAAAAAGAAAACAGAACACACAAGTTGTTATCTAGGCTCTGGTTACTGCTTTGAAAAGATCCCATGTGCCCATGGACAAGAGAAAGAAGGTGAAATGTAAGAGAGCTGAAGGTTTTCATCCGTGAGATTGCTTGATTTGTCCCTCCTCTGCACTCCCAATTGTGACTATATGTTCAGTCAATTTACATTCCTTTAAAGGTTCTGAAATCATGTTTGAAATTCCATTTAGGGAGTGTTGGCTGCTTGGAGCCCAAGGCACATTCTTTTGAATGATGAGAGTGATCTTAAAGTGATCTAAAACTATAGAGAATAATAGGAGGAACAAAGCTGAAAGCTTTAATAACGAGACTGTTTCTCCCGTGCAATTCCTCAGCTGCCTCTGGTGATGCTTCCTGAAGAAGCATGTCCATCATACCTCTCGCAGAGTCACCCCACCCCAGAATAGCTGTGTGGCTTCCACATGTACATACTGTATGCGTTTGCAATGTTTGTTGAAAAAAACCTCCATCCCATCATTTCTTCATCATAGCACCATGTCAAGGTAAATTAAAGATAATAACAAAACTTTTCATTACATGATTCTTTATCACATACACAAGAAAGGCAAATATAAAAAATATCACGTCTCAGAGATAAGATCAGTGTTCTGTGACTAGAAGGACCAAAGATATGTATAAACTGAACTAGAAAAAAGAAAAATACAGTGGATGGCCTTCTTGGTTGTTTTGCTCCAATATTGAACCTGGTTTACAAAAATTAACTTTTGCCTTTTCCCTATAAGTATAGGAGTTGCAGTTCTATACATGGCATATACATTCCATTAAATCAAGTGATATATAGTCTCAAGGAATCCACACCAAAGGACTTATCTAACGCCTGTCTGATTGACACATAGGCTTTTCAGAGGAAATCTTGGGGGTCAAGAATAGGACCTACCAGGAGGACGGTGGGTGGCTCCATAGTGTAATGGTCAGCATGTCTGCTTTACCTGCGTTCATGCCCCAGGTGGAGCCACAGACCATACCGTGGGTTTGCCAGGCCCCCCAGAGTATGCCAGGCCCTGGGTGCACTACACTAGCGTGTGGGAGGAGATGTCCTGCCTTCAGAGATCCAGTTCTTAAGGGGAAACAGCAACATCCATAGGTCAGGGTGGAAGTGGGGGCAGGGAATTAAAGACAGGGAAAAATTTTTTAAATAAAAAATTGAAAATAAAAATAAATAAATAAAGAAGAATAGGATCTACCTACTGCTCTAGAACCTCAAGGCTATATTTAATTTCTTTTTTAAAATCACATTTGCTTTAGAAGCGTTTTGTCCAGTGTTCATCAGGTGTTATCTACTTAAAATGAGCATCAAGAACTGCTATCACCTCAAATGCCTGTGAGTGCTTAGATTTTAATGATGAACAGCATGAGTACATCCATATTTAGGGATGCAACAAGAGTTTTTTAATGAGATCATGGGTTGTCATGAGCTATGCAACTATTAGTCAAAACAAAATTCTACTTAATTGGCCAAAAGATAAACAGGGGGGTCATCAGCACCCGGTTAGGGTATATAAAGGGCCCGGATGGGAGGAAGGCATTCACACCTGAGAACACCCAACTCCTCTCACCAGCCCAACCCAGTCCAGCCCCACACACCACCATGACCGGCTCCTGCTGTGGCTCCTGCTGTGGCTCCACCTGCTCCGGCTGCGGCGGAGGCTGCTGCCAGCCCTGCTGCTGCCAGCCCTGCTGCTGCCGCGACCCCTGCTGCTGCCGCCCCTGCTGCTGCCAGACCACCGTGTGCCGCCCCGTGACCTGTGTGCCGCGCTGCACGCGCCCCATCTGCGAGCCCTGCCGCCGCCCCATCTGCTGTGACCCCTGCGGCCTGCAGGAGGGCTGCTGCCGCCCCATCGCCTGCTGTCCCACGTCCTGCACGGCCGTGGTCTGCCGCCCCTGCTGCTGGGCCTCCACCTGCTGCCAGCCCATCTGCGTGCAGGCCCCCTGCTGCCGGCCGCCCTGCTGCCAGCCGGCCCCCTGCCGCAGCACCTGCAGGACCTGCCCCTGCTGCAGCTGCTGAGTGGTGAACTGCCTGCCTGAAGCAATCAACCTTCTGAAAAAGTCATACTTCATTTCTCTACTCGATAAAATTCCTGCCTTAGGCCATCAAGACCCCAAGTCAATCAGGTGCTGCATGGAGGGAGATCCAGATTCATCTATTAAGACTTGGGCTATTCTCAAGTCTTTGTAGTAGTAGGAAGTTCTTTCTTCCCATCTTAGATCTTAGGTCTTGTGGCACACTTGTTTTCTAATAAACTCCTCTTCTTTGGCCTAGCAAAAACAGCTTTAGTTTTACTTCATTCTATTTTTTTTTCATTCATCTATTTTTTTAAATTAAATTTTAATGTAACAAAAATGTGTTGATTCCTACAATCTGCAAGTTATAGATGGTATGGTAAATGATAGAAATTAAAATTAAGTTAAAAATGTACCCCTCTTCAAGAAACTTCCAAGGAGATGAATCAAATGCACAATAACACAACTAACAATTAGTATGTGGAAAAATAAGAGTATAACACTGTATGATATCAACAGAAAAATCACCACTGATTGGGGAAAACAAGGAAGATTGAAAGGGGAAGCTAGCATTTTATAAGGATTAAGATTTTGGGGTGCATATTTCGGAGAAGGTGACATTCTGAACAATGGAAACAGTATGCACAAAGGTATAGAGGGGGGTTGTTCATAAGATAATTAGCTGGGAGCACCAGGTATATGTAAAGTGTAGAGAAAGGTAAATTTGGAATATTTGTGTGCTTTGTATCCTAACCAAATAACATCCTTAAAGCAATTAGCACCAAGGAGCCATTGAAAACCTTGAGGCAGGAAAATGATATCATAGGAGATGGGCATTAGGGTGATTCTTAAGGTCACTGCTTATAAAAACAGAAGGCCAAAGGCTTGACAGACTGATTATGCAGAAACAAATCAAGAATCCACTTCCCTGGTCCAAGTAACACATAATAAGAGCTGAACTAAGACAATGGCCACGGGATAAAGAAGACACAAAGAGTACTGCAGATATAAAAACCCAGACGAATTACTAACTAATCTAAAGGTAAGAAACAAGAAACAATTAAGAAGCAAATGTGACTTATTACAGTTCCAGGGGAAACTCTTCTGGTCAAAAGACACTTGAAAGGATTTTAACATATTTATGTTGATTTACTGTGTTTAAAAATCACTACTCCATAGCACATTTTGCTTGCCACCAATATTTCTATTCTTGGGCTATTATAAATATTTCTTTAAAAAACAGACAAAGAAGTTTACTACCTCTAACTGATCTTAGAAAGCAGCATGGTATAAAATAAAATAAACTAATTTAGGAATAAAGAATAGGAGTTTTATACTATGTACAGGCTGTGTGAATAGAGCAAGTCACTAACCTCTCTAAAATACAGCCATTCTTAGACTTGTTAGTATTTTAACATCAATTGACACTGAGAAGAAATTAAAAGTAGTTCATACCATAACATCAATGTTCCACTTTAGAATTTTGAGGTTGAATGGGTCTATATTTGACTTTTCCTTGATTAATCCCTCCTATCAGTACTACACTGATCTTTACACTAGAACAAGAAATCAAACAGACAGATTAGGTCTTGCCTTCCATATAACCCTTTAGCATTTCGTGCATAAAAGGATTTAATAAACATGTGCTCTTTATAAAAAGAATGATGTCAGTTTCTACATCTATAAAATTAAATAGTTGGACAACATTGTTTATTAAATTTTTGATCTCTAATATGCGATGATTCCATCTAACCATTTCAACTTCATACCTACAGTCATGTTATCATATGACATGATTATATTTATTAACACTGGCATGAATCACATTTAATTCTATCATTGTACAAACCAACACCTCTACCTCATAAAAGCTATCTATGTGCTTCTATTCAGAAAGGTAGAATAAGATCAGAAATACAGAATAAGCCTACCACAAGTAGCAATAATATGTTCTTTGACCACAACTTTTTTTCATTTCCCCCCATGTAAATTCCCAATGAAAAATCATATTCATTCTTTTAGCAACCACCAGAAATTGTTTCAATTTTTATTTTGCTAAAAGTTATGTTAATATTTTGTATTTATACTTATTGAATGATATTTGATCATTCATTTTCTAACCTGCCTTATAAGCACTGTGATCCAGAAAAAGTATTTCCTAATTTCTACTTTTTCTTTTATTGGTTTTCCCTTTAAAAATTCAGTTGTTGTGCTCTTTGGTCTGATATGCTTTCATAAGACACAGGTATAGTTACATAAAATGGTGTCAACTGAAATGAATCCCACCTTTGAGAAATAAATTCTGTGCAAATAATCCATCATGTCTCATAGAGAGATATAAATTATAGTTAAATGTTTTGTGATTTTCCCCCTAATTACTGGATACGTATATTAGCCCTTATTTTAATTTTGTGCCAACAAAATATACACACTTAATTGGAATGAAACAGGTTTTGTTTCATATATTCACCTGAATGATGAATATTTACTCAAGGCTAAATGTGTGAAGATCAGGAGAGAGCATAGAGATTAGAGAGATCCCATTTCTGGAAAGATCTATGAATTTCTATGAATGTAGAGTTAATCAGAATATCTATCTGGGTGATTATAGAGACTATAATCTTATTAATCTAAGAAAATATAAAGATAGTTTTACATAAAGAACAGTCAACAGTTAATAAGTTTTTTCTGGAGACTTGAGTTTTGGTGAATATGACCTCAAATTCACATCATTTCATGAGTGAGAGTCACTTCCTCAGGTGAAAATTACAGCATTGTTTGAAAACAAAACATCAACAACTCTACCAACCACTACCAAACACATTTGGTGAGTACTAGCTGAGCAATAAAAAAAAACCAGTTTGGAGATATATTTAAAATAATTCAGTATTTGAACAATCATTGGACCTTGGGGAAGCTTGTTTAAAGAGTAATAATATAAAAATGTCATTTGTCACAAATACAGAAACTGGCCAAGGCATATAAAAGGCCCTAGTGGAACAAGCAGCCCTAACTCAGAAACTTCTTCAAGCAACCCGACTCAACCCAACTCCTGACACCATGGCCTGCTGCACCACTAGCTTCTGTGGATTCCCCAGCTGCTCCACCGGTGGGACCTGTGGCTCCAGCTGCTGCCGGCCAAGCTGCTGCCAGACCAGCTGCTGCCAGCCTACCTGCTGCCAGACCAGCTGCTGCCAGCCCACCTGTTGCGGGACCAGCTGCTGCCAGCCTACCTGCTGCCAGACCAGCTGCTGCCAGCCTACCTGCTGCCAGACTAGCTGCTGTGGGACCGGCTGTGGGACCGGCTGTGGGACTGGCTGTGGGACCGGCTGTGGCATCGGCTGTGGCCAGGAGGGTGGCTGTGGAGCTGTGAGCTGCCGCACCAGGTGGTGCCGCCCTGACTGCCGCGTGGATGACACCTGCCTGCCCCCCTGCTGTGTGGTGAGCTGCACACCACCGACCTGCTGCCAACTGCACCACGCCCAGGCCTCCTGCTGCCGCCCGTCCTACTGTGGACAGTCCTGCTGCCGCCCAGCCTGCTGCTGCTACTGCTGCCAGCCCACCTGTTGAAAACTTGCTTCTGAATGGAATCCTTGGAAAATGGCACATCCAAACAAACAAATATAGAGTCCCAACACACTTTTGAGCTTCAGTACCCATAACCCAGCTTGCAACCCTTTGTCACATGGCTACATACTTTCCTTAAGATATAAATTAATTTATAATAGAAGGCCAAAAATACTTCATAGACGTGGATACCAACAGAAGTCCTACAAAGTGAAAAGGGTGTATAATACATTACTGTACATATCATCTGAAATATTTCAACATCTTGTTGGGTTTGGGATTTAATAAAATTTTTTATTCTTCAGTGATGAAGCCATTGTTTTAGAATTTTTTGGAATTTGTTATTGATATTGGGGTACTAAGATTTTTCAAAATCTCAATAAGTGTAGCATGGTACTACGATTTTCATTTATTATTATGCCTTCATTAATGGTCTTTAAAAGGTGGTTTTCCTTTGTTTTGTCATGAAATGGTCTGATGTTCAGCAGCCAAAATGTATGATTAATAGAACACATCAGTATTTATGAACTATTTCCTGAGGTTCTTGAATACACAGTTGATGGGCCAAGTGTTCCAGAAGATCAATTTTACAAAAAGGAATTTTATGTCAATTAGCTTCTTGAGGATGTTGCCAAATCTATTTATTCCATTCATATATGATTTTGTGTACAATTCTTTCACTATCAGGGATATAAAAAGGGAAATGCATGACAAGAAAGACAGTAAACACATATTTTACAGTAATACATAATATGTAAAGGAATCCTGAATTCTAGACCCCAACCTGTAACTAACAATTCATGAATTCTCGAGCAATCTCTTCATCTGTCTGGGCACCTATCTCTAACCTTTAAAGTGAGAGAATGGAAGTTTACTACTTATAATGTCCCTTCCAGGCATAGGATAGTCAGTCATTTCCTAAACAGGTGATACACTGACAACCAGTCCTTTAAGATGCCTGAAGAAGAAAAAATATTCAGTGGTAAAATATCATATATGTGTTATCACCATCTTGAAGGTTTATATAAAAAGCACATTAGAATATTAAAGAAACCAAGATGTCCTGCCAAAAAGGAACCTCTATAACCATCACTCCCAAACTGATTTGACCAGGGAATCCTCTATTCACTTAACATCCACTAACATCCTACAGCACTAGTGTTCATCAAAATATATTTAGAAAATGACTAAAGGGAATTTCAACTGATATTTTTATATCACCTATACAATTCTCTCATGTGAAGCAGAAAATAAATGTCCATTACAGTGATGGATTTAAATAAATATCACACTACCCCCATTCTTATTCTAATCTCCAGAGAGAGTTCTAGAATAAAAAAAATAAGAAGAAGAAGAATGAAAAAAAGACATGTAATGGAGCTTCCATTCTAAGAGATTAAACCTTTGGGGTCTTAAAATCAAAATGGTGAGCCAACAGCTGGAGGTAGAGAATAGGGTGTGATTACTTAAAGGTTTTTAGGTATTCCTCTGGGGTGATGAAAACTAGAGAGAAGTGTGACAGTTGCACTACATTGTGAATGCACTAAATGCCACCTGATTGCACATTTTAAAATGGTTAATTTATATTATGTGAATTTCACCTCATTTTTTTTTTAATCAAGAGATTGGATCACTACTAGCACTACATGACCAGAATTAGAAAAAGCCTCCACCTTTGACTAGACACAGACCAAGTAATACGGAGCTTGTTGAGCCTACAAGGTTCTCCTTTCTCTTAGTGGACAGAGAATAACCCACATATTCAATGCTTCTAAAATGTAGTCAACACTCTGTTCCCATCATCTACCACACTCTCTTGCCTTCTACCAGGTTTGGATAACTCAGATTGGTTGCACTTTTTACTCAGAAGAGCTTCGGCTCAGAAGTTCCCAAAAGAACCAGGATGAAATTCAGGACAAAAAAAAAAAGGTCTTGTTACTTGGTTTGAGGTAAAGATTTTGGGGTGCTCATTTGGTTAGTACATCAACTGTGTTTTATCTCTCAGGAATCTGAGTAAGACAGATACAGCCAATTTAGAGAAGTGAGTAAATGGAATTTAAAGAATTAGAAAAACACCTAAAACTTATAACTAGAAAAATGGAACCCTGATATCTTAAAGAAAAATAACTCTACACATCAATATCCATAAACATAAGGCAAAAATTCAAGCATAACAACAACAACAACAAAACACATCCTCTCTTCTTATTGTCCTGGAACAGTCTGAACACCATAACTTAAATGAAATAATTAAAACCAAAAAGAATAGGCATTGTAATTACAAAAAGCTTTAAATGTAAAGGTACTGGGTTTTGGGGTTTTTTTTCCCCCTTTCAAAGAAGACCAGGATAGGCATCTCCAGCATCTGAACAGGATAGAAAATCTACACTGGGGAAGACCATAAATAATTATAACTTCTAATTCTATATTTATGACAACCAATCAAGAAGAATGGATTTAAGTGGTAGGGGGAAAGAACTTGGTTTTCTTTATTTAGAGGAGGTGAGAGAATGTTCAGATCAGTCTTCATTCTGTGGCAGAGGAATACAATTCTCAAATTTTAAGTATCATTTAAGTATCACATATTTATGTATCAACTTGATTGGGCTAAGGGATACCAAGATAACTGGTAAACATTATTTCTGAGTGTGTCTGGGAGGGTGTTTTCAGGAGAGATTAGCATTTGATCTGTAGACTGAATAAAGAAGAGGGATCACCCCTCGCCAATGCAGCCAGGCGTCAATTAATCCATTGAGGGCCCGAAAAAAAAAAAAATAAAAAAAGGCAGAGGAAAGCCGAATTTGTTTTCTTGCTCGAGTTGTGACATCCATCTTTAGATTGGATGCAACTTTTACCATAGAATATTCTAAAATCAAAGATTAGATAAAGCCACAAGTCAAGCAGGTAAACTCTTTTAGCACTTAAGATTATCTTGAAACCTGGGGCATGGAGGGATCCTCACGGATCGAGTCTAACTTCCTCTCTGTGGTTTGCAGGGTTCTGGGTAAGGTCAGGCCACACAGGCTTAGAGAAAAAAACATTCCTTGATCGGCCCAGCCATGGCGAGCACCACCCCAGCTGCAGTGACTAGTTCAGCTGGCAGGGGTCCTGGCAGGGGTCCTGCCCGGCCAGATCTCAGCGCTCCCTGAAAGCTTCCACAGACGCTTTTCCTCGCAGAACTGAAACCACTTGCTAGGTAGTTCTTACTAGAAAATCTCAGGCTCAAGCTCAGCAGCCTATGGGAAAATGTCAGGTTTCACTCTAAAGCCAAAAATGGGGGAAGAAGCAGTGTTTGGGGATTTTGTAGTCAGCTTAAATCCTTAAATCTGTGAATATTCGATGTTAATGTTACCTTACGTTTGTATCAAGATTAGAAATATGCAACTGGCTTTCCAAACCGTGATACTATTGATACTACTGTATCTGTAAAAAATGCATAGGAAAATTTGCCTCCTACTCACAATTTTAAATAGAAAACAGTCTCTAGTAAATCAATTTTTTTGGTTTTAATAAACATAACTATTTTAATGTAAATATAAATGGTACAGTCATTAAAGTTCCTGCCTTTGATTTAATAATCCTATTTATGGTTGTACTTTATAATATAATAATTTAAAAACGTCATATCAACTATTTGGAGATTAAATTATGGCATATCAATATGATAGAATATAAGCTATTAAAAGTCATGATTCTAGAAATACGGAAATATTTATAACATTAAGCTTTTCTAAAAGGTAGACTACAACTGCATTTTGCTACTCTAAAAACTGTGGATAAAGATCTAAAGTAAATAAAATTGGTTTAGGAGCTATAAAAAAATTTTTCTTGAAGTGTGTTTATTATACAATTAAAAAAATTAAATAAAGTCTCCAGAGAAATCTCTAATAAACAGTGTTATTGCTCTCAAAAAGTCTGTTAGAAAGGGGGCAAATTTTTACATTTTGCTTCCACCCTTATTTTCCTTAGAAGACCTGCTTACACAGAAAAGAGAGACTTGGTTGCATTGGTTTAAAGAGTTTAGTTTGGAATTAGATGGCGTGGGTTCAAATTTTAAATTTTTGAACTTGGGTGAATGACTTAAATTTGTTTATGGCTCAGTGTCCTCAGATGGATGATAGAATAGCAATGATATCTACCTGGGAGAATTGTGAAAATTAAATAAATTGATGCAAAGTGCCAGAACTGTTTGGACATATAAGTGCCGCCAAAAATGTTATCAGTAACTAGCCATCTATATTTCCCAGACTTCAATGAAAGCATTCCTTTCTGGCTAGTTGAACCACTTTGCTTCTCTGGCAAAGATGAGAAGGAATAGCAGTCAACATTGGAGGCTACGCTGCTGAGAATTAAACTGCCATGTGAGACCCAAGAACTCAATTATTAGGATCAACATTGAGTAATATTCACACCTTAGAGGTGAGGCATCAGCCAATTATTCTTTGAGCAATGAGCAAATTTTAACAAATATGGAAAATTAGGGGTTATGTTCTCAATGAATGCTAATGACTACTTGACCATGGTAAAGAATCCTAATTGAGGACCAGGAAAACCAATTTTTAAAGGCTTTTAGAAGGTTGAACAAATAACTCAGGGTCAGGGCAATTATCACTCAGAAACAAGTTATTTAAACACAAACAAGGAAGAAACTTTGGGAATTACGTAAATAATAGCTGGCCGGGGCTTATAAAAGGCCCAGTGCAGAAGTCATCACCAAAACTAAAAAATTTCTCAAAGCAACCCAAACCCTGACACCATGGCCTGCTGCACCACTAGCTTCTGTGGATTCCCCAGCTGCTCCACCGGTGGGACCTGTGGCTCCAGCTGCTGCCGGCCGAGCTGCTGCCAGACCAGCTGCTGCCAGCCTACCTGCTGCGGGACAAGTTGCTGCCAGCCTACCTGTTGCGGGACCAGCTGCTGCCAGCCTACCTGCTGCGGGACCAGCTGCTGCCAGCCTACCTGCTGCCAGACCAGCTGCTGCCAGCCTACCTGCTGCCAGACTAGCTGCTGTGGGACTGGCTGTGGCACTGGCTGTGGGACCGGCTGTGGGACCGGCTGTGGCATCGGCTGTGGCCAGGAGGGTGGCTGTGGAGCTGTGAGCTGCCGCACCAGGTGGTGCCGCCCTGACTGCCGCGTGGACGACACCTGCCTGCCCCCCTGCTGTGTGGTGAGCTGCACACCACCGACCTGCTGCCAACTGCACCACGCCCAGGCCTCCTGCTGCCGCCCGTCCTACTGTGGACAGTCCTGCTGCCGCCCTGCCTGCTGCTGCTACTGCTGCCAGCCCACCTGCTGAGAGCCCACATGATAAAAGCCAGGTTGCTGATTTTCAACTTGAACTTTCAACTTCCAACTAAATCCATGAACTAATTATCTCTTCAATCACCCCTGGCCCACTAACAAATTCTTGGACTTTTTATTTGTCTTTTGTTTGGGGAGTTATCGAACATTTGGACCTCACAGACCTATCTCCCTCACAGACCTCGATCTCCCCACTGAAGCTGCCAAAATACAAATTTGATTCAAGAAGTGGAAAAACCAATTTGCCCTAGGATTGACCTTCAGCAAGAATTTGGTGCTACTCTCTGTGGCTTAGTGCTTGTCAAGGCCATGGAAGAACCGTCTGCCCTTCTCAGATACATTCACCTCCTATACTCCACTGTCCTGCAGATTGTACTTCCTATGAAAGGGGAATAATATACCAAGGTCTAATAAATTCTATCTATTTCTTCACCAAGTGTGTTTATGATGTATATTTCATAGAAAGTCATACAATCGATTTTAATCTGGTTTTACTATCCCACACTGCTCTTCTTATTCCATGTTAGGAAAGCTGATCAGATCCAGTGGGGGTTAACCTCCATAAAAAGATAGCGCAAAGGCAGTTCTATGGCCTCAGAAATGGCACATGACCATATCCTAGCATCACACAGTGCCTTCAAAATCAGAAAGCTATAGAAGTCAGAACTTCTGAAACTAGAGCCAGAATATAACTTATTTTTTAATGTCTTTTAGAGGAATGCTCTTTCAGGCAATTTTCAAATAATGGTAATACATGCTAAGATATCATACTCTTCCATTTACATGTGACCTTGCCGAGTAAAGCAAGGGATTATATAATTTGGGGCTATCCCTCTAAGGAAATGTGCTTTCAATTAGATGAAGATTTTTACCCAAAAACTTTTTCCCAGTTTCTAAACTGAAAGTGAGGATAATAAAGATATTGCTCTATTATTGGAATTGACATATCTACTTTGGTTTAAAATGTTTACTTAGAAATACACACAAATTTACTATATGTATATTTAAATATAAAATACATATACAATGAATTTATACACATTTAAACATTAAGTATCATGAAATGCTTCATAAATGTGGGTGGTTTGGGGAAAAGGATGAGGATTAACTCCTGGTTCCTTGGGATTAGAACTCGAGGAGAGAAACTGAAGACATTCTTTTTAATTAAGAACATTACTTTGGTTAAAATTACACTGCTTTATTCATTTGAGGGGCAGTGAAAATCAAGTAATTAGAAAGCATGAATGAAGGATAACATTTAAGCAAAGAACCAGTTTCCCTGACATAGCACCTAGAGACCTGATCCAATCCAGAAAACACCCTTCAAACAGAACAGAAATGAAAACATGTTTTGTCCTCCTGCCCCTTTGGTTCTAACTACTGACCACTTTCAAGTATCACTACCTAACAGCTCCTGCTGAGGAAAAAAATATAAACTAAAATGACAAGTCACTTTAGTAAAATGCAAATTTGGCTATTTATCATGACCATGCACTGCTAATCATTCATTCCCTCTTTTAATCAACAAACATCAGAAGATACTGTGTAGGATACCAAGATGAAGCAGACATGGCCAGATCATGCCTTTAGGAATTTTAGCCCTGGAGGTATCTGAGAGATAATCTCATTTTACAGATGAACAAACCAATGTTCAGAGGGATTAAGTGACTTTTCTGAGGTTAGCAGTCACTTAATTGTAGAACAAGTTTGAGAAGCCTGTTTAGTTTAATTAATTTAATTCTCAGCTAAGAGCTCAGTCCCTTACATCATGTGACCAACCTCTAACCTAACTCCGGACCTGTTTAAAGTTTCTTTCAGCTTAAAATTCTATGATTTTTTTTAAAAGTTAAAAGCACAAACTAAAAATGATTGAGGATTTATCAATAGAGGATGACAGAATAAAGTGTGGTATGATCATACTCTGAAATACAGCACAGCTTTTTAAAAAAATGACTAATGTATATTGGACAGGGCAACAAATTAAATAACCTAGATGAAAGAGAAAATTCCAATCACAACTGAATCCTGAAGAAATAGAAAATCTGAATAGATCTATAATAGATTGAATCAGTAATAAAAACCCCCCAAAAGAAAAAATCTCAGTATATCAGAAGGCCTCAGTGATGAATTCTACCAAATGTTTCATGAAAAATTAACATGAATCCTCTGCAAACTCCTCCAAAAAAAAAATTGAAGAGGAGGGAGTACTTCCAAATTCATCCTATGAAGTCAGCATTACCCTGATCCCAAAGACAGATAAAGACACTACAAGACAACTACAGACCAATATCCGTGTGAATGCTGATGCAAAATTCCTCAACAAAATACTACCAAACAAAATTCAAAAGCCTATTAAAAGAATTACACACTATAACCAAGTAAAATTTTATCCTAGAATGTAAGGATGGTTCAAGATATGAAAACCAATCAATGCAATATATCACATAGCAGAATGAAGGGTGGGGAAACACATGGTTACCTCAATAGATAGATGGAAAACATCTAATGAAATTCAACACTCTTTTATTATTAAAAAGAACACTTAACAAACTATAAATAGAAGGAAATTTCCTCAGCATATAAAAATCATATATGAAAAGCCCACACTAACATCACACTCAATGGTGAAAGACTGAAAGACTAAGTTCGGGAAAAGAAGGCTTCCCACTTTCACGTTTTCTATTTGCCATAGTATTGGAAATCCTAGCCAGAGCAATTAGGCAAGAAAGAGAAATAAAAGGCATCTAAATCAGAAAGAATGAAGTAAAATTGTCTCTATTTGCAGATGACACAATATTATATGTAGAAAACCCTAAAGATGCCACCAAATTACTGGATGTATTCAGTAAAGTTGCAGGATATGAAATAATATACAAAAGCAATTGCATTTCTATACACTATTAATCTATCAGAGAGAGAAATTAAGAAAACAATCTCATTCACAAAGGCATCTAAAAGAATAAAATACTTCAGAATAAATGTAACTAAGGAAGTGAGGATTTCTACATTGAAAACTGTAAGACATTGATGAAATAAATTGAAAAAAAAAACACAAATAAATGGGAAAGTGTTCCATGCTCACAGACTGAAAGAATATTGTTAAAATGTCCAACTTAGCTAAAACATTCTAAAGATTCAATGCAATCCCTATTTAAATTCTAATGGCATTTATCATGGAAATGGATAAAACAACCCTAAAATTTGTATGGAGCCACAAACGATCCCAAATATCCAAAGAAATCTTTAGAAGGAAGAATAAAGCTAGAAGCATCATACTTCCTGATTACAAACTATATCACAAAGCTATAATAATTCAAAGAGTATGGTATTGATATAATAAAGGCAGGCATATAGATAAACAGAATAGAGAGTCTAGAAAAAAAATCCTTCACATATAGGACCAAACAATTTTAACAAAGGTGCCAAGACCATTCAAGGGGAAAAGACAGTATTTTCAACAAGTGGTGCTGGATAAACTGGATATCCACGTGAAAAAATAGATAATAATAAAGCTGTACCTTAACCTTAAACCACATATAAAAATTAACTCAAGATGTATCAAATAACTAAATATAAGAGCTAAAACTCTTTAAAAAACATGGGAAAAGCTTCATGATGTTAGATTTAGCAATAATTTCTTGAATATGACACCAAAAGCACAGGTAACAGAATTAAAAAATAAATCAATTGAACTACATCAAAATTTAAAACTTTTGTGCATTGAAGAACATAACAAAATGAAAAGAAAATCCATGAAATGGGAGAAAATATTTGCAAATTATATATCCAGTTAAAGGTTAGTGTCCAGAATACACAAAGAACTCCTAAACTCAACAAAAATAACAACAAAACAATTAAAATATTGGGCAAAGAACACGAATGAACATTTCTCCAAATAAGATATACAAATGGTCAAGAGCACATGAAAAGATGTTCAATATCACTAATAATTAGGAAAATTAGAATAAAAACCACAATGACATAGCACCTCACACCCATTAGTAGGGCTACTCAAAACAACCCAAAAGTGTAGGCAAGGATGTGGAGAAATTGGAATTCTTGTGCATTGTTGGTGGGAATGTAAAATAGTATAGTCACCATGGGAAACAGTATGGCAGTTACTCAAAAACTATAAATAGAACTACCATATAAACCAGCAATTCCACTTCTAGGTATATACCCAAAAGAATTGAAAGCACAGTCTTGAAGAGATATTGGTACATCTATGTTCATGATAGCTGTTGGAGGAGGTTATCAAAAGGACAGGACCACTGGATGACCCAAGTGCTAGACCCAGGCATTCAAAGGCTCCTCACCTCCTCCCCGTCCTTGGAGTGTACTCTCTGCTGAGCTGTTTCCAAGGACGAAGCCTTGAGAGAGCAATGCATTATTGACCACCTGAATGGTATATGTGACTGAACTCAATTAAAGCCTCCATATAACTTATAAGATTTGGCAGGTGGGTGCAGCTATCTATTTGTCTTGTGGTCACCCAAGACAAGACTCATAAGTAAGTTTTCTTGCTTTTCAAGACTGCCACCTACCAGTCTGGAGTGGTCTGCCTCTTTCTTTGGTTTCTCATTGCCCTTCATTTATGGGGGCCAGTTTGTAAAACCAAAAGCAGCATTAATCATATAGCCAAAAGGTAGAAGTGACCCAAATGTCTGTTGATGGATGGATGAATGAATAAACAAACTGTAGTGACACATACAATGGAATTTATTCAGCCTTAAAAGAAGAAAATTCTGACACATTCTACAACATGGATGAATCTTGAGAACACTATGCTAAGTGAAATAAGCCAGTCACAAAAAGACAAATACTGTATGATTCCACTAACATGAGGTACTTAGATTGGTCAAAATCATCCAGACACAAAGAAGAATAGTGGTTGTTAAGGGTTTGGAGAGGAGAGAATAGGAAAGTAGTTTAATAGATATAGAGTTTCTGTTTTGCAAGATAAAAAGGATTCACAATGTAAATTTACTTAATACTAGTCAACTGTACTCTTAAAAATGCTTAAGATGGTAACTTTTATGTAATGTGTATTTTATTATAATTAATTTTTTAAAATAAATATGTATAGAAGACCCCAACTTTACTGATTAGAAGATATATGTGCATATATGCTGGTTTATAAGCAGGAAGGAAAGTATTAAGTAATATGCACCAAACTTAGTCTTGATTATCTTTAGAATACTATTTTTGGAAGGGATGTGTGTGTTTGGGGCAAAGGAGGGAAAATATTAACTTCTCTATCTGAGCCTTTGTACTGTTTGACTTGTGAAAATGAGTACTCATCACGAGCATATATTTTTAATTTAGTAGAGTCAGAAAACTATAGGCTAAAGTCATTGAGAGTCTCAGTTGGGAACACATACATTGATGACTGAAGGCAAAAATGCCCTTTAGAGCTCAGAGATTCTACAACTTGCACACTCTGATCATAGAAAGGCATACTTCTTTTGAATTTTGATGAATCGGGTGATAACTCATGCTTTGATGACACTGATGTTAGTTATTCCAAGCCTGGATAATTGAGTGACCACCTTGCCAGAAAACGTTTAGGTAAACTCTGCCTTATGGTTATCAAAGGCAGGGTATCACAGAGGAAGCCAGAGCAGTGGTTGGCACAAATCTTATCTGTCATGTGACTAACATAAAGAGGTGCTGCCATGATTGGCTTCCAAAATGAGCCTTCACTGGATCCAGAGGGCAAAAAAGAAATATAATGATACTTAATTGAGCAATGACCAAAGCAGGCTATTAAAATGCTATTTATAATTTTCTAAACAACGCAAGTATTGGCCAATCAGTAACTAACTTTGCAAATACTATCACGGAAAGATGCTAAAGGCTAGGAAAATAGGTGGCTCTGGGGAACTATATAAAAGGCCAGTTGTAGAAGATGCAGCCAAAACTCAGAAACTTCTCCTAACATAACTCTCAACCCAACTCCTGACACCATGGCCTGCTGCACCACTAGCTTCTGTGGATTTCCCAGCTGCTCCACCAGTGGGACCTGTGGCTCCAGCTGCTGCCAGCCAAGCTGCTGCCAGACCAGCTGCTGCCAGCCTACCTGCTGCCAGACCAGCTGCTGCCAGCCCACCTGTTGCGGGACCAGCTGCTGCCAGCCTACCTGCTGCCAGACTAGCTGCTGTGGGACCGGCTGCGGGACTGGCTGCGGAATGGGCTGTGGGACCAACTGTGGGACCGGCTGTGGGACCGGCTGTGGCATCGGCTGTGGCCAGGAGGGTGGCTGTGGAGCTGTGAGCTGCCGCACCAGGTGGTGCCGCCCTGACTGCCGCGTGGACGACACCTGCCTGCCCCCCTGCTGTGTGGTGAGCTGCACACCACCGACCTGCTGCCAACTGCACCACGCCCAGGCCTCCTGCTGCCGCCCGTCCTACTGTGGACAGTCCTGCTGCCGCCCAGCCTGCTGCTGCTACTGCTGCCAGCCCACCTGCTGAGAGCCCACCTGCTGGGAGCCCACCTGATAAAAGCCAGGCTGCTGATTACTTAAGAATGAAAGGAGAAGCACAGCAAAACTACGTTAATCTCTGAAGAAGTGTTCAATTTTATTTGGATACTAAGTATCACAAAGTTTTTAAACTGCTCAGAAATAACAAAAGTCTTAGGACCCTCTTGGATGTGCTGAGTTAGCACACTGAAAACGTGTTAATCAGAGTGTCAAATCAGTGGCATCTTTATTCTCCTCCTTATTTCCTGATCCCCACACATTTTCAGACCTGCTTTCTCCTTGAATATCCCCTGTTAATTTCAAATAAAATGTTTAAATATGCAGAGCAAACTGAGTTATTTTCTTCCTTCTATTTAAGCTTATTCACCTTTAGTTTAAATTCAAGAAGAGTGGGTTTGCACTTTGATAATAAACATAAAGTTTAAACCAGAAAGATTAAATTCAATTTACATTAGGCTTGCATCTATCAGTTAATAAAATGCTCCAGGCCTTACCTTAAATAATGTGTGAAATTATTTAAGTACTTACATGCTCTAATCTGATTATGGTTATTTCTAGACCAATAAAGACACTTTTAGCTAAAATTTTCAGGCTGATCAAAGCTATAGGATTTCTGTGTAGATGTACTTCTACCATTTTAAATCTCCTTCCATTTAATATACTAAATGTTGTCCTTAATATATGTCCAATATCTAAAGAATTACATTTACTACGACATTTTAAAATATCAGATACTATACATCAGATACTATCTATTTTCCAAGAGCATTTAGGCTTAATTCCTATGCCTTAGCCTATTATATTCTTCCACTGATTCCCAAACTGTTCTCTAAGCTTCAATGCCCAGCACTTAACCTCCATTCACTCTAAGTATGTATAAGGTGTAAAAGGTCTAAATGAGAATAGAATAAACAGCTATGTAGATATCCAGTGAGTTCCACTATCACCAAGTGTCAGACACATACATTAGAAATCTGAAACAACTGTATATGTTGCACTTTGCAACCCAGTTTGAAAGATGTTCTCTTAAGAAGTTAACATAGATCTAAAGATATCTTTTACCAATTAATTTTCAATTACTCATTAAGTATTTGAGTGAAAAATATAAAATACAACAGGACAAAATATAGGACACTTTATGAAAAATATTTTCTGAGTTATTTACAAGCTGCCAGCACTTACCTCTATCATTTAATTTGTAGCAACGATAGGTCACGTATAAGATTATACATTTCAGAGAAGAAAGACGTAGATGGTGGTGAATTCTTCAAAATGTCATAACTCCCAGATGTTTTTTCCTGAGCTTTGGTTCAATTATTAAATGTAGAAAATATTTTCAGCATTTCCCAGTCTCTTTTGACAATAACAACTCCTTCATGAGAACTACTTCAGCTTGGAAGTTCTATTTAATCATGTATAAGTGGCACAGGCATCCATGAATCATGCCTTTTACTCCACCCACTCAAAATCATATTCAAAAAACATTTGTTAAGGTACTACCAAAAGCTAAGCACACTGCTAGATCATATGTACAATGTCACTTGGTTCACCAGAAAAGATTTCTGGCCTGGAATGCAAATAATATTTGCACATTTCAAATTGGTTGAAATCAAAGGAACTAAAATGGTAATTGAAGTAAATAAGTTGAAAACTAAATTATTCATGACTAAAGGTACTCTTTCAATTCAGTGGATGCCCTGATGTCCTAAATTCAGTAACATTGTGTCTATATATCCAGAAGGAAAAAATTATAGTTAAAAAAAGGAGCACAATTACCCTTAGCCTTAGAGATCAAGACCAAGTGTCACGTGAAATAAATAGCTCTACAAAGCAAGGGTGTTGACGTGAACTAAAATGGGAGGACTCTTTGAACATGGGAAACCACAAACATATTCCAGAGAGCAAAGGACCAATGAGAGGAGTCCAAATGAAACTATAAAACAATTTCTGAACTACTGCTCATAATGTGTCATGGTATTTCAATATTAGCCAATCAGAGGACCACTGAAGAACAAATTTAAACAAAAACAAAGATAATATGTTAAGAATTGTATAAATAGTGACTGACGAGGATATATAAAGGGCTCGATGTAGAAGTCACCAGCAAAACTCCCCCAAGCAACCCGACTCTCAACCCAACTCCTGACACCATGGCCTGCTGCACCACTAGCTTCTGTGGATTCCCCAGCTGCTCCACTGGTGGGACCTGTGGCTCCAGCTGCTGCCGGCCAAGCTGCTGCCAGACCAGCTGCTGCCAGCCTACCTGCTGCCAGACCAGCTGCTGCCAGCCTACCTGTTGCGGGACCAGCTGCTGCCAGCCTACCTGCTGCGGGACCAGCTGCTGTGGGACTGGCTGTGGGACCGACTGTGGCATCGGCTGTGGCCAAGAGGGTGGCTGTGGAGCTGTGAGCTGCCGCACCAGGTGGTGCCGCCCTGACTGCCGCGTGGACGACAGCTGCCTGCCCCCCTGCTGTGTGGTGAGCTGCACACCACCGACCTGCTGCCAACTGCACCACGCCCAGGCCTCCTGCTGCCGCCCGTCCTACTGTGGACAGTCCTGCTGCCGCCCAGCCTGCTGCTGCTACTGCTGCCAGCCCACCTGCTGAGAGCCCACCTGCTGCCAGCCCACCTGCTGAGAGCCCACTTGATAAAAGCCAGGTTGCTGATTTTCAATTGCCCGGGACACAGTATCACTGAATAGTTTTATCTCTTCAACCATCCCTGGACCACTATTTGGGTTTCAGCTATGGAGGCTACCAAGTAGATGAGTTCTGATTCTCCTCTGCAATGAGCACCTTAACTCTCCACTGCAGACACAGAAATGCTGTGAATTCACTGGCTGATCATCAAATTTCTTTGGCTATCCTATTTCAGATTTTCCTGCAGGACTGAAGATTACAGCCAATTGTGGATTTTATCCTTAAGGACTGTCTATGGGTCCAATTTTCCCCTGCTTTATAATCTATTTTTTGCTTCTGTTTACCTAAAAAATTTTCCAACATTAAAGGCACCAAACTACAGTCAAGTGACATTCTTCAGATGTCACCAGAGAGAATGGAAGCTCTTCACTCAATGTTTGGCTTCTAAGAAGTAGGCTAGTCTTTTCTGTATTTCAACATTTGATTCCATCCCTTTTGGGGGATCATAATCTTGCCTGTTAGTTATCTCAGTTATATCTGTGTTACAGTGTCTTCTATCTTTTCTTAATAAATGTTACATACTGGGAAAAGAAATTATGGTCAGAATCTCCACTTTTACATAAAATGGGTTAAGTGCTAACAATTCAAGAAAAACACAT
Organism: Cynopterus sphinx; assembly: GCA_030015415.1. NCBI lineage: Eukaryota > Metazoa > Chordata > Mammalia > Chiroptera > Pteropodidae > Cynopterus > Cynopterus sphinx. The sequence continues at coordinate 15,885,683 of CM057385.1, forward strand.
TTCTTTTTAAAAGAGACTAAAGCCATATAAAGTATATACATTCATTCCTCCAGTACAAATTTACTATCCCTTCTAAAGCAGAGACTGTGGAGATCAGAAAGAAGAATTAGTTCTTACCCTTGAAGACCTTACTAACTAGAAAGAAAAAGTATATGTGTGAAAATAGATACATACGGTGTGATGAGATAAATTGCATTCTCTTAGCAGCTGGTACAAGTAACCTCTTTCTGTCCATGCTTTTGTGATCAATGTGCCTTGATAGTTCACCTTACAGTAGGTTCACCCCCATGGGATATGCATGTTGGCAACCCCAAAAGCTTAAAAGAAGGATATTAAACAATTACACACGAGACAAAGACAGAAATATGTTTTGCTCCAGAAAGAAAGGAGGGAAAAAAAGCAAGGAGAGATCTAGTCAGGAGGCCATGAGTATTACCCTATGATCTTTCCACATCAAGATGTCACACTCATGCAATCCTTGGGGTCGGTCAGGTGGAGCTGAGTTTCCTATCTGGGTTGATTCAAGGGAAAACACAGACAGCCCAGGAGCCAGACAGAGCAAGGGGAACCACAAGAAAGTAATGCCTCAGGAACTCTCAGAAATTAGGAAGAGGCTGTGGGGAGATGGACATTGCTGTGGAAAGCAGTATCTTGGTTATGTAGACTACAAAGAAGAAGACAGAAGGGTCAGAAACAAGATATCAAATAGGACGAGATCGCTTCAAGACCAGCAGGGGCTATGCTGGAAGCAGCATGAGGAAAGGCTTCACCAGGGAGGTTATCTTTGAAGTGGGCCTCAAAGATCATTCTAAATGGAAAGCAAGAGTGAGTAACAACGAGCCCAACTTACACATCTATTAGAATGGCTAAAATCCAAAAAAAATGACACCACAAAATGCTGGCAAAATGCTAGTGGAGCAGTAGGAACTCTCATCCATTCCTGGTGAGAAAGCAAAATGGCACAGCCACTTTGGAAGACAGGGGGCTGCTTCATGCAAAGCTAAACATGGGCTTACTATACAATGCAGCAATTGTGCTCCTCAGGATTTTACCCAAATGAGCTGAAAACTTATGTCTGTGCAAGAACCTGCACATAAATGTTTATAGCAGGTTTATTCAGAATTGCCAAAAATTGGCAGCAACCAAGATGCCCCTTGATAGGTGAATGGGTAAACAAACTGTGGTACCTCTACAGAATGGAATACTACTCTGTGATAAAGGAAAATGATTTATCAAGCCACAAAAAGACATGGAATAATCTTAAATGCATATTGTTTAATGTAATAAGTCAATGAGAAAAGGCTAGATACTGTATGATTCCAACTATACGACACTCTGAATAAGGCGAAACTATAGACAATAAAACCTTTCCAAAGTGTCCTGCTTTGCAGGTGCCTATAGTACAACACTATAATATAAGGTTATGAATTTTAAAAATATAGGTACAGAAATAGACACAGTACTAGACTATGAAATCTGAAAGGAGAAAGCTTTCCTTTGTTAATAAAAAGAATGAACATTGCTGGTGCTTCCTCTTCACCCTCTTATTCTTTTAAATACAGATATGATTCCTGGAGTTACAAAATCCAAGAGAATGGAACAGGCAGTGATCTTGATTGACATAGCTGAGCCTCTGAACCAATGCTAGCAGCTGTCTACATGTGAAAATAATAACTCTTTTGATCAAGCCAATATTTCTTGGCTTTTCCAAAACTGGAAACCTAGGACATTCCTAACTGCTACAATATGCAAAATTTCAACTTTCTATACATGATACTCAACAGGATTTGAGATACATAAATAGTTCAGTGATAAAAAAAGGACATCAATTACAAATTACAAATTCTAAAGCTAAAGTGGCAGCATTTTTACTGAGATTCATTAACCATAATATGAGTAGATGGATAACAAAGGAATAGGAGAAAATATGTGGAGGTTGATTTGGGTAATAAAAAGGGGAGAAAAGAATGAAAAGGAAGAGAAAAGAACAAAATGGAGAAGAAAAGAAAGAAAAAAACAATGAAAAAGATTAGGGACAAAAGGCAGAAAAAATGGCAGAAGAATGACAGGGAAGACACACATGAAGGGGAAAGATGGGAACCTACATGACTTTGTTTAGTACCATAAACTGTGCTACGTGGTAAACATACTTCATGTAAACTTTATTTCACACTTACATCAGTCCTATGAAATACTGTTATCCTGGGTTACAGATGAAGAAAGTAAGTCTAAATGAAGCTTTAAAAACAACTGAAATCTAAATTCAATTCTGACTCCAAAGCTCACAGAAAATGGAACTAAGTAACTGGATGCAAAGAAAAGTGTGGGGAAGTTCAGATTTAAAGATGGCTTTTTTAGAAGATGTGGGCTTCAGAATGAGTTCCTATTTGTGCCAGTTGTTAAGTTATTGTCTCTTAGCCCACCTGGATAACCCAGGATAGTCTCCATATTTTAATGACAATTGATTAGTAAGCTTAATTAAGTCCAGAAAGTCCATTTTGTGCTGTACTGCATCGATTGGCATGAAACCAGGGCTCTGAGTTCATGGGAGCCAAAATTCTGCCTACCACAGGGATTATTACACATTGAGTTGACACTAATTCCTAGAGAATCAAAATGTCACTCCAGGCCACTAATTTAAGTGGTAGCTTATGGTGGCCAGGTCATAGCTGGAGTCTTAGCTCGCATTTTAATCACAGTCGGCCTAGTAGGGCCAGAGAGCAATTCCCCAATTTGTGAGTGTGCAGTTGGAATAACCATGTTTGACAACTGGCAGAATCTCCACATCAGCACTCTGGCTTGAAGCTCATATAGTAGAAAGGGACAAGAAGAAGTCCCTGGAAGATCCCTTCATTACACAAGTATTAAGTCAAAAATGATACCATATCCATGGGGAAATTTGAAGATGAGTGCCATTATCAAAGACTTGAATAAAGCCAGGGTGGTATGACCATCTCCCCACTTATATACTTCTTTATCCTATAGAAAAAGTCAAAAAATCCTAGAGATAACAGAATAATTATTTATTTTAATTTTAAATTAATTTAGGTAGTGGCCCCAACTGAAGGTGATTTTCTAGATGAAGTATCTTTAATGAAACAAATCAGCACAGTCCCTGGCACATGGTATGCAGCATTTGAATGAAAAATGCCTTCTTCTCCTTATCAGTTTACAAGAATGATCAGAAGTAGTTTGTTTTTACCCAGTATGACTAACAGTAACTTTCCAAGTATTGCCTCGGGGCTATGTCGGCTCTCCTGCTTTCTGTTATAATATAATCAGGAGAGATCTTAACCATCTTAACATTCCACGTGGCATCATCTCTGTACACTATACTTATGACATCATGCTACTTGTTTCTGATGAGCAAGAAGTAGCAAGTACTTTAGACGTCTTAGTAAAACATATGCAAACTCCAGGTAAGGAGTTTACAACCTCAGTGAAGTGCCTTGGAGTCAAATTTTCTAGAACATGTTGAGTTTTCCTTTCCAAGGTGGAAGACAAATTGCTGCACCTTGAACTATCTTCAGCCAGAAAAGCACTGCTCTCAGTACACTCTTTAGGGTTTTGAAATCAACATACACTAATTTGAGTGTGCAACTTTAACCCAATTACTGATAACCGGAAAAAGACAAGACCACTATAGATTCAGGCCTTTCATGAAAGGTTTAAATCATCCCCATCAGGTAAAGAACCCCAACGAGCTGAGATCTTGCCTGAGGGTAAAGAAAACATGAAATGGGTAGTGTAAGAAGAGAATTATAAATATCAACTATACCCTTGTAACCAATTAGAAAGGAGGATTGTAGAAACCATGTGTATGTTCTCCCTTGCTTTTCTCTTCTCTTTTATTTCTTCCCTTGTACAGTATTATGTGCTGTACCATAAGTAAACTTCACATGAACCTAATTTCATTTAATATTTTCACCAGTCCTATGAAATAGATATTTGTCTTTTTTTATAGATTAGTAAATTAAGTCTAAAAAGAGGTTAAATGAATTGAAATCAGGGTCTCAAAGACATATCTGCATCCTCAAGTTCACTGCAGCATTATTCACAATACCCAAGATATGAAAACAACCCTAATGTCCATCAACAGATGATGGATAAAGGAAACATAGTGTTCATGTACAATAGAATATTGTTTGGCCTTAAAAAAGAAGGAAATTGTACCATTTGCAGGCATATGGATGAACTTGGAGGACATCATGCTAGGTCAAATAAGCCAGACACAAGAGACCAAATAGTACACAATTGCACTTATACGTGGAATCTACAACAGTCAAACACATAAAAGCAGAGAGTAGAATGGTGGTTACCAGGGGCCTGAGGGTAAGGGAAATGGGAGGTGATAATGGTCAAGAGGTACAAAGTTTCAGTTACTCAGATGAATAAGTCATAGAGATTGACTGTATACAGACGCAATACAGTGTCTATAGTTAATTATACTGTTTTGTGTACTTAAAGATTTGCTGAAAAAATAGATATTCTTATCGCAAAAATGGACAGGAAGAAACCTTTTGGAGGTGATGGGTATGTATGTGGCACTGATTGTGGTAATGATGTCATGCTTGTACACTTACCTCCAAACTCATCAAGTTATACACATTAAATATATACAACTTTTTGTATATCAACCATATCTCAATAAAGTAGCTTTATTAAATAGATAAATGAGACTAAACAGCTTGCATATAGTCACACTGCTCATAAATAAAAACTGAAATATGAATCCACTTCTGACTCTAATATTCATGAAGAGATAATGAAAGTAAGGACCTAGAAGTAAAGAATGGTATAGGAATGTTCATAGAACTTAAAGACAGCTATTTTGGAAGCTGTGGGCCTCAGAATAAGTTCCTACTTGTGCCCGTTATTAAGTTATCATCTACACCCTCCCTTCCATACTCAGCTTTATGACTGGGCGCTATACAAAGCACGTATGGCTTTGCCAGCGGCTCCAGAGTAGGCTTTGCCACTAGGGGGTGACAGAGGAAAACTGCAAAACTCCGGCATGTTGCAATGGGAGACAGGGCACCCCTTTAGGTCATATGCTCCTACACAATTATAGCCAATATCAGCTGTCCTCGAGGGGCAAAACAACATTACTTCCATTGAAAGATATCCAACTTGAGAATAATTTTCAGTGCCAACTAATGTGCTGGCAAGAGTTGTGTCAGTTTTAACTACAACCACACATTGGAAAAAATGTCCTGATGCCCAAAGTATGCCATTCAAACCAAACCCATAATCCTTTGCCCACATGTTTAGCCAAGTGGACATTCTGCAATGAAAGGGCTGATTCAACGGCAGTCCTGATACTAGCCATTCTTCCTTCCAATCTATATTACAAAGGAGTTAGTTCACCAGCAATGTAATGCAATTCAGGAAACAAAAATCAAATCTATTTACAGGGATTTTTATTAGGATGACAAATCGAAAAGGTCCCTCGTGCGGGGATGAAGTGTTCCATCAGGCTTGAAGAAAACTAAGTTGCCTCGAAGTGCGAAACCTCCCAACGTCGACCTTCCTGCTGACTCAGGAGGAGCCATCAAGGGAGGGTTTTCCTGACAGCAACCCGGAAAGCCACCGAGTTATTGGGAGACGGATGTTAGGAAGTCACACAGAGGCTCACAACAAACTATGACTAACACACATAAAACTGATCTTTTATCTCATCCCAGGAACTTGGGAGTAAGCACATTTTTCATCTCTGTGTTGGAACATGCCAAATCTTCAGCCTGCACGCTCTCTACAGGTCCTAAACTGAACTCATCTTTGACTCCTTCCCTACTACCCCAGACAGTGGCTTTTAGGCTCAGGTCCCCTCTCACCCATGAGTCAATCTAAAGAGCTAAACATGTTCCTTGGCCTCTCTCTTGATACCACCTACCACCTCTACGTATAGCAATGCTTCCCAAATCCTGCCACCTTACTGGTTCATTAACCACTAGCACCACCGTTTATCCTGTCATCTGGACCACTTACTTATCCTGCCTATTTCCACTTTGGCCCTGCTGCAGTCCATTTTCCATGGATCATAGCTCACACCTTATCATTCCCTGCCATAAGTCATCCAGGGGTTCTCAATGCCCTTAGAACAAAACCTACATTCTGTAGAACTACCTACACACTCCTACATGGCCTGGCACCTGCCTGCTTCCTTGACCTCAATCTCCTTTTCATTATACTCCAGCCACCTGGCAAAGACTGTCCCTGACCACCCTAAGCATGTTCCCTGCACTACTTTCTGGTCATTCTGTCTCATGACTCTGTTTTATTTTCTTTTGGCATTTATCACTGTCTGAAGTTTTCATTTATTCAATTGTTTACTTTTTTGTCTATCTCCCCCACTAGGAGTACCTTGACAGCAGGAGGCCCTTATTTGACCTGTTTATTTATATGTGCGTAGCACTTAGCATGATGCTAGGCTTTTTGCTAAGTGGGGAAAAAAATGAATGAACATAATTTGTAATTATATAAAATTTAATTCCACAAAATACTGATTTTTATTAATAAAAATCATTCACTAACTGTGTGACTTTAAACCATTATTTTATACCCTTACTCTCAGTTTCATCATCTGCAAAATGGATAGAGTAATAGTCCTGATCTTATAAGGGTATAAGAAATAAGGCAACAGATGTGCATAAAATACTTAGCACTATACCTGGCACACGATATATATTCAATAAATGCTAGCTATTAGTGGAAGACAAGATTAAGATATTCTAGTTATCTTAAAAACAAGAATATTAATTTTATTGTGGAAACTGATATACCACCCAGTAATGGTCCCCAGAAAACTTAATGACGTGTTGAGAATCCCAGCTACACCCCTGTTCTCAATTATGATACCCTCTAAGAGAAAAGTCATGCTCCCCTTGTCACTCCCATAGAACACCCACACAGCTTCCCAACTACCATCCCCACCTTCGAATTGTCTCTTTTTTACAGAACAGTGTTTTGGTTAAGACAATAAGCTCTAAAGTTAACTCCTCTTGTGGTCTCAAGAACTTCAATAAGTTGGGCCCATCCTTCCCACTAATCTTATATGCATTTAATCTTGAGGGTCATCTTCACTCTCATCAGAATAACACCCCCACAGGGAGGGGAAAGTTGACATAGTGGCTATGAGCACAGAATCTGGGCCCAGACTGCTTGGCTCCAATTACATACTCACTTTCTAGTTACTTAGCCTCTCTGTGCCTCAGGTTCCTCACCTGTAAAATGGTAAGGATAGTAATGTTGTATGTATCATAAACTTGTGGTGAGAAGTGTATAATACATATAAGCACTCAGCACAAGACATAATACCTAGTAAGTGATGACAATGATGATGATGATGGTGATATGGGCCTCCATTCAAAACCTACAGTCACCTTTCTAAAATACAAGTCACATATGTGTCAAAAACCTTTAATTAATGCCCATCGCCAATAGGATGTAGTTCAAAATCCTGAGTGTAGTATACTAAGCAAATTACAAATTCTCCCTACTGTGGCCCTAACCTACCTTTCCAATGTTTCCTCTCATTCTCCTTCAACACCTCTCTACAGAGATCCAGAACCTGTGCTTTAACTAGTCAATACTTCTGCCAACCCTGGAACACACCACGGCACTTTGTTTCTGTTTCACTTGCTAAAATTCACTTTCTAGTCCCGTCTACCTGTAAGCTCCTATTCAATCATCAAGACCCAGACAAATGCTCCTTTTTCATAAAATTCTCCCAGAATCTTCCAGTCACTGACTCCTACCTCTAAACTCCCACATCTTGCCTAGAAAACCTGAATGCACAACACTATGATGTCATTTTCCAGTTCACTTCTCTATGTCGCTTCTTCTCCATGACCTCCTCAAGGGCCGGAACTTACTGGCTGCTTTTTTGCATGGTCTGACTTACAGCAGGTGCTCAGCCAATGAGTGTTTGACTGAACAAAGAGCTATCTATTGAAACAATGTGCACGACAAGCCAATTTCCAGCAGAGGGATCACAAACTGCAAAATCATTCTAGTAAGATGACTGAAAATGAAAGCAGTCTTCATGTTAAATATCTTTTAGATCCATCACCTTGTTGACTTGCATGTCTTTTGACTTCTGTCTCCTCTATGTTGTAAAATTTTCTACTTATTTTTAGAAACAGCCATTTTATCTGAAGATGGGTCAAAAAAATATTTACTTTTTTTATGACTTTCTAAGTAAGGTATATTTACCAGTTAACATTTTTCCTACATTGGAGTAATTCTAAACCATCATAATAAGTTTTTCTGACATATATGTGCTTAATAACTTTTTATGATACTATTATTATTACTTATTATGTCTCTGTGCCCACCAAAACAACCTAGGTCCTGGACAAAACATCTCATGCCTACATGAAGAAGGAGGAGGAAGAACAGAAGCATACTAAATTTAATGTCTTTATTCATTTATATAATTTTATTATTAGGGTTTTAGTGGTTTAGATGTAATTTGGGAATCTCCCCCAGTGTGTTCCATTGAACCCTAATCTATAAAATTAATCTGTAAAATCTAACAAATAAAAATGATTCCATGGTCAAGTAAGTTTGGAGAAAAAAAACACACTGTATCTCTTTAGTGAAAAGTCACAGAGCACACTGGCATATTAAAGGCTCTGAGAGGTCCACCCAGGGAGAACTCAGTATTTTGCAGACTTATTTACCAGAGAATCCTTTAATATTCTTTAGAACAGGTGCAGAAGGAACTCATTTTGGGAAATACTGCACCATTTAGTATCTAAATGGCCCAATACAACTAGTCTTTGGGTCATAAATAATCTTAATTCATAACATTGTTAGGTGGAATTTTAAAAAACATCCATCACTGTCACTCAAGCCAGTCTTAACTCCCACCTACATGTTCCTGCCAAGTTATCATATGAAGAAAATGGAGAACAAATGATTTGTTACAGCTCTGTGAGAACCAGAATCTCTTTCTCTGTAGATTCCACCCATTCCTCTTAATTCAGCTTCTTGGAGCCACAAAGAATAAATCTAAAAATCTTCTCACTTTTTCAGCCAGAAAGCTAAATTGTCACATAGAATTTTTGGTTGCGGGTAGGAGAGCAATCAAAAGGCCTACTTATCTCATTTCTTCATCTGAAAAAAAGACAAAAAACAGAAGGAGGATTTGTAGATACCTGGCATACCAGGCCATCATTAATGGTGCAGAATGATTAGAAGATAATGACTCGGTGCCTTTGAAGACTGGAATTAAATGGTCTTGCAATGACAAACAGCCAATGAGAAGAGTCCTAATTTGGCAACAAAACAAACTAAACCCTTTTTATGAGGTGAGGAGTGTGTCTTAGGTAATGAATGCTTAAGTAATTAGATGGTTTTTATGGAGATAACTATAAACTGAAACATGGGGGGAAAAAGTCTTGCTAATAGGCTGACGCCCAGGGAGGTGGGTATATAAGAGCCAGGGCAGAATGGAGAAGCACTGAGACACCAGTTGAGACTTCTCTTCTCAACCCAACAAAAAACCCAACTCTTGACACCATGGCTTGCTGTGTTCCCTGCTGCTGCAGCGTCCCCACGGGCCCCGCCACCACCATCTGCTCCTCTGACAAGTGCTGCCGTTGTGGAGTCTGCCTGCCCAGCACCTGCCCACATGACATCAGCCTCCTCCAGCCCACCTGCTGTGACACCTGCCCCCCACCCTGCTGTGAGCCTGACACCTACGTTCCAACTTGCTGGCTGCTCAACTCTTGCCACCCAACTCCTGGACTGAGTGGGATCAACCTGACAACCTACGTTCAGCCTTGCTGTGAAAGTCCCTGTGAGCCCTGCTGTTGAGCGTCAGCGTCTCTGCACAAATTCTGAGATGTGCTACTCAACATTCTGCCCACCTGGCCTTCGACATTTGCTGCTACCTACAGCAGGCTAAATCAATCCCCACTCCCCAGGCCATGTTTCTGTGAATTAGCCTAACTTCTTAAATCTTCCTCTTTTGGGGAGAGTTGGAGGCCTTTCTGTCTTTAAGATTATTTCACTGCTTTTTGAGAAATAACCATTTTGACTATTAATAAACTTCATTCTGGCTTAGCAGATACAGCCTTGTGATTATTTATTCCATGTTCCCTCTTAGAGAATGTGGAATACCTACCTAACCCTGAGCAGCAGGTCATCCTAACATCCAAGATTTACCTCAACAGAATAAGAGCATTCATGATGGAATCACTGAAAAATTAAATTCTGGCCCTTTGTGATAGGTTAAAAAGTAAAAAAATTCAGTAGGCCATTTTGTAGAAACTTTTTTCAATAGATATTTTTTTTAAAGACAACCGCTATGCCAAGCACTATGCTGGAGTCTAGAGATTAATATAACATTTTTTAAATATTTTATTTATTTTAATTTCCATTACCTCTGAAATTGATTTTTCTTTCTTCCTTTATCAACTAAACAAAATTGATCACTTTTTTGGTGTATGAAAATAATTTTGACTCCCTTAGTCATAGTCATCAATGAAATTCCAAGCTCAAAATGCAATGCAATTTTGGGAAGTGTATACATATAGGTTGGTTAACCAAGTCCTCTCTAAAGTCACTTCCAGTTTTGACAGTCTGTGGTTCTAGATTATTCAGAAACATTTTAAGTAACAAGTACTCCATGCCACTAACTGGCCCCATTCCACCTTATTACTTTTACTGCTTTCATTCATAATAGCTAACATTTGGCAAATCTACTGGGTACTCAAATAGGTGCTTTACATGAATTATCTAATTTATTTCTAACAAAAACACTAAGAAATACCTACTATTATTCTCCCTGAGGGAGGAAACTAAAACTGAGAAAGATATTTGCAAAAGTTATACAAATAGTAAGTGACAGAAGAGATCAAACCTAAAAGTACCTGAATCGAAAGCCCCTTCTCTTTCCAATTCATCAAAACACATCTGCAGACAGAAATATGATAACACATGGCTCACTTTATCCAGGAGAAAGTATATGCCGCTTGACAATGCATTCTCTGCTATAGCTATGAATTGTTTATTTGTTTGTATACAGTAATTCAATTTTCTCTGTGGTTTAAGACAAAATTAGTGTATACAATGAGTCCAGAAACAACTGTTTACATTTTAGGGTGATAGCAAATCATCCTTTTTTTAAAAGTCAGATTCTAAATACTGATTAACAACATCAGCACAGGAAATATACTGGCTGGGTCTTTAACCTTGCATTGAAATGCAGAATGTTTGGCAACTCAAACACATTTTCAATTTTCTGATGAGTTTTAATAACCTAGTTCAAGGTGAAAACAAACTGCCCTTAAAGTTAATAACTGTTTATCTTTGATAACAGAATAGAAAACCAAGTCATTTAATTTTTCTTTCAAATTGTTCCTGGCACCTTTCCTTCCACCTTCACTGACGCTAGCCTAATCTAGACCCTGATCACCACAACCCTGATTACAACCACAATCTCCTAGTTGACCTTGACTATTTCCTGCCCCTTCCTCCACCCAAACTGTCAGATCAGTCTTCTTTCTCTCTATAAATACTGGTTAAATTGAATTGCTCAAAACTCTAGGATGACTCAAGATTTTGTTTTTACTAAATCAATGCTAAAACCTTCAGTGTGACCCTAAAGAGTCTCAATAACCTGGTACAGTCATTTTCACCGAATCTTACTTGCTATTAATCTTGGGGCAACAGTCTACTCTCCAGTCAGAGCAATGCTCTCTATACGATGGTCAAGAGAGTGGTCTCTGATAGGGTATGATAGGCTGTCATACCCTATCACTAATTACGTGCCCTCAGTTATGTCACTTAACTTCTCTATGTCTCAGGTTCCTCAACTGTTAGATAAGATTAGAAACAGTATGCACCCTACAAAAGACCTAACGAGTATACCACAAATCTGTCCAGGAGAGAAAAAACAAGGAAAGAGTGAGAAACTGTCACAGACCAGAAGAGACTAAGGATATGTGATGACTAACTGGAATGCAGTGCCTCCGACTGGATCCTGAACAGAGAAGGGACATCAGTGGAAAAACTAGTGATTTCTGAATAAAGTCTGAAGTTTAATTAATAGTGCCGTACCAACGTTAGCTTCTCAGCTTTGACAAATGCACAATGGTATTGTAAAGTATTATCATTAAGGGAAATTGAGTGAGGGATATACTGAAATGCTGTACTATCTGACTAAGACAGGCTTTAGGATAGTGTGTGCTGGTTGTCAAAGTTCAAGTCCACCTTTTTATACTCCATAATGATTGGGTAAGGACTCTGTTTCCCCTTTGGCTGGTTTTCTACTAGATTCCACCAAAAGAGGGGTATCTATAAGGAGTCTATAAGGCCTGAGAAAGAAAGAAGGGTCTTGTTGCCCCAGCAACAGCCCTTTATCTGGCAGAAGCAATCGGTTATAGTTAATACCTTCTTTCCACATTCCACAAAACAGCATCATTGCACCTTCTTAGAAATGCCAGCATCAGCAAGGAAATGACTCCTCCCTCCCTCCCATGAAGGTCTAAACCCTGGCTCCGTGGCACCTCTCTTCCGAGCTTCTGAGATAAGAGCCCCATCTGGGCCGAACTTGAGATCTGAGCCTAGCTCTGCAGGGCCACTCTTCCAGGCTTCTAGGTTCAGTTAACCACAACCTCTTCTCTTCATTCCCAGCCCTAGAGCTGGTAACCGTTTCATGAGTTTGTTACCTCTGTTTTTCTTTCTTGTTTTGTCAGTCCTCTATATCTATTTAACCAATTCCTTATCTTAAAATTCTCTGTTGTAATACCTCGTGTGAGAGTTTTCTTATTTGTTTGTTTTCCTGACTAAACTTGATATAGAAGCATTCCATAAATGCTGGTGATCATTATTTTCCAAGGTGTTTTCTTTAAATATTTATTTCATGTGTTCTAGCCTCTAGATTCTACCCCCATGATCCAGGTTCTATGCTAGTACTAGAGAAACCAAAAGGAGAAGACAGTCTCTGCTTTGAAGGGGGAGATTACATTCTAGTAAAGAGAATCAACACTGTGCACAAAAAAAAAAAAAAATGCAGCAGAATTTTATGGGAGGCTACGGGGTGCAATAAAAGCAGAGGGTGTGGCCAAGTCTGCCAGGGCCAGGAGCTGAGAATAAGAACAGAAAAAATGCCAGAAGAAGTCATGGTTTTCCTTGGCTAAAATGCACTTACCTCTTTTCTAAGCATTTCTGATCAAAACAACGCAATCTGAATCCTCAGGAAGGCTTCTTTGATCATTTTAGCCCTCCTTCATTGTATTTCCTCTTGTGGGGAAACTGTGTCATATGCACTGCTAAATAATTTCATGAGCAATATTCACTTATCTTTGTTTAACTCTTGCAATAAAACTATAGTAGATGATTATTATTTTCCCCAAATTTGAGAAAACTGAAGCCCCAAAGTATTAAATAACTTGACTAGGTCTTGGAACATGTTAAGTTTTAATCAGCATTCAAACCTACCCATGAAACTCCTTCCATTACCCCTTCATTAATTATATGGTGTTAAAATCATATTAAAAAAGGATTTCTAGCCTTTTTCATCAGACCACATACTCCTAGAAGATGAGGACCATGTCTTCCATTTTTCTTTCTCTATCACATTCTTCAGAATATCTTAGAGATTCAAAAATACTTGACTTAACAATGAATGGATTCCCTTACTCTACTGTAGTTACATACTAGCTTTAGTCTAGTATGTTTAGCCACTATAACTGATTTAAAGTGGAAGGACTTTTAAAAAGGTACCTGTCTGATAGGAGGTGATTATCAGCTTTGTTAGTAGTTTTGAAAAATGGAATGGGCAGGTAGGCATTTTAGTTTTTCTGAAAAGAAAGAACTTGTTCATGCTATTTTGCAAGCTCATTTATTTCTAATGCTCATTTTTCAGGCCATATGTAGTCTCAAGGACCTGTGTTTTAATATGTGCCAACTTGTGTTAAAAAAAAAAACATTCCTTGTAAAACTGGGAGTTTATTTATATTTATACGTAATAGTATACAGCAATAATGTACTGGATCGGTATAAAATTCATTTAGCAGGCTCTGAACTTCCTAATCAAGATCATGTTGCATGTCTGATATTCATTTATTCTCTCAAATCTATGAAAAGATAGCAAGGTGAATTTGGTAGAAAAACAGTCCCACAGAATTTGACTTCCCAAATATATCCAGGGCACACATTTTGAGAGAGGTCATTTCTTACCTTTCGGGGAAATCACTCTTGATTCACTATACTCAGCACTGATCACTGGTAAGAACAAATTCTGGTTTGGTAAAAAAGAGAAAAGTGGGAATAACACTGATGTATTAACTGTGACTGAATAAGTGGAGAACCTCATTGACACCATTTTGAAACTGAAACAGGAAGCAAGTTTGAATGTAGCAACACAACAAAATGAAACTGGAGAGCCTGTCTTATGATGTATAAATAACAAGTTAGTGAGTTCTTTGTATGAGATTATACAAACAAGAAGCAGTCTGATGGACAGAAGCTATGTTCCCTGAGACAGGTCGATAGAAAAGACCCACAGAGGACAACTTGGTAGAATAAAACCTGTCTTTGCAACAAAAATCTACTCAATCCACTGTCACCGTGTCTTTCTATGAGGCTTGTCTCCAAGGAAGCTGCAGTGTCCCCACAGGCCAGGCCACCAACAGCTGCTCCTCTGATCTGTGCTGTCTATTTGGAGACTACCTGCTTAGCAGTTGCCCACAAGAAATCAGCTTCTATCAGCCCACGTGCTGTGACACCTGCCCCCAACCCTGCTGGGTGCCTGACTCCTGCCTGCCATCATGTTGGCTGCTCAAAAGCTGCCACCCTACTCCAAATCTGAGAGGGATCTCTGTCACAACCTGAATCCGGCCTGTGAGTAGGAAGCACCTCATTGCTAGCCAAAGATGTTTCAAAGAGCTTGCCCACATTGCCCTGAGGCACTGCAATAGTCATTAAGTGCTGCTCAGCAAATGGTCTTTAATTAGAAGCTCTGGAAGAAAATGTTCTGACGTTGAGCCTTCAGTTTTGCAGAAGTTTTCTAAGTTTTGAATGATGATTTTAAAAGAGAAGTGGAAAAAATGTTATCGTGAACTTCCTCACTTCAAAATAAAATAATCATCCCTGTTCCCCAAGCCATGCACTGTCTCTGTCTCAATGTTTAATGCTATAGTTACCCAACAACTCTTGACACATGCAGGCATCATGAACCTATAAATATGTCCAGCAAAATTACACTTCTGATGACATCAACATAAATCTCGTAGCCAAAAGGAGGCCTCACAGGGATATGTAAATATCTGAAGAAAATCTTCTGGATAATAAAATATGTTAAGCTCTAACCTTAGAATCATTTTAAAGTCCAAGGTTAGCACCTACTTTTAATTTTTATTTTTTCCTTGCCTTTTTAAGTAATTCACATACATCCTTAAAGAGGCCGGCAAACTGGCATTAAAGATCAATGAACGTACTCAGAGAAGGGACCCCAAAGACTGAGCTGGCCATATTTTTTATTGTATCATTTAAGTGAAGCTTTAAATGTAAAACTGTTTGACATCTGTAAAGCACTTTACAAGTGAAATGAATCATTTCACTCAGGTATATCATTATTATTATTATAAAGGGTTATTCTAAAAATAAATACATAGCTTTTTATTCTAATATACAATTTAATCCAATTCAATAAACACTTCTCAAATTCCCACTATGTTCTAGGAATTGTCTGGGGGCTTGACAGACACAAGGAAGGTTAAGACAAGATTCCCACTTTCAAGGAGTTTCAAGGAGGGAGGAAGACGAGTATAAATGATAAACTATAATATATAACAGAACAAAACGAGGTCTAAATCAAAAGATAGGCAGCACACTTTGTAAGAGCAGAGAAAAAAATAAAAACATAGAGAGGAAACCACCTAAAGCTTCTTTATAAGATAGTTAAGCTGATGATTGAGAGATGAATAAGGTTTGAGAAAGAGAAAATCAAGGAAGGACATTTTAAGAAACAACATGATTGTGGTCACAGAGGTGTAAAGTACCGAGGAGACTCAAACCTTCATTTAATTTGAGGTGTTTTATGATAAATATCAATATATAAGCCAAAATCAAACCAACTTTAGTAACAAGTCCTCTTTCTCATAAGATATATGAGGCTTATTTACCAGTGACTTTTTAGTATTTTCTACTGATTTTTTTTAGCCAAATTTCTTTTCTTTTAAACAGGCCATGTTGATTTTCATTAATATGCCCTCAGACTCAACCCAGCAAGGAATCTGTACTTTGTGTTTATTAAACAACCATTTACCATTCAGCAAATTACGTAATTTAGATTCTACTTTGCGAATAGTTTGGTGCTGATCATGGGGAAGTATGTGAAGATGTTAGAATCACAGACTATTACACATGGAGAAGATCTGATTCACCTTCCTCACCTGCCATCCTACAGTAAGGCAAACCAAGGCCAACTGAGGCGAACAATGTCATATAGGCATTCCTCAAAGGAATTTAAAACCTAATTGAAGACCCAAAATATGAAAACAAATAAACATGCAAAGTGAGGAGTAAGTCCGTGGAAAATGATTTTTATGAATGCCAAAGTTCTAAATCACACTGGATCATATCCCCTTCCAGAACCCACCATTGTTCTGTGAATCTTATGATTTCTCCTTTTGGTTCCTATTCTATCTCATTTAAAAATAAGTATATCATTCCTATAAAAATGAATGAAGTCTGAGGTGAGGTTCTTTTGGATCTTTCCTTCCAGTGAATTTATACTTTGACTCACAACAAGATTGACAGAAATATGAGAATAGAGTCTGTTTAAAAACAAAGAAATAGAGTAATACTCCCTTTGGAATTTCACCATAGATTAATAAAAATAATAATAAGAGGTTTCATCTTATTCCATTCTGGCTGTCACCTTGTTTGCTCAAGAGAATCTGAATTATATCTTGAATAAATGAGGCAAATATGTCTGAGATCCATGTAGTCCTATGCGACATTCATCTGTAAGTAGCCATGTCCTTACTGACTTTATTGAGTAGAAATTTGAGTTGCATGTTAGTAATTAAAATTTATATTATGCTATATATTATTATAAATTAAGAGGGAAAAAACAAGAGGAAGAATTTAGACTCTGAAACTATAGCTGAATTATCACTTAGGCTGATTATCCATAATTCATGTAAAGTTTGGCATGCCAGGACCCTGTGATAATAAAATGGATCATCTTATGATAAAAAATGACAAGTCAATGAGTCAAAAACATGATTACTTAATAAGGACAGGAACTATTAATGGACAAGTAAATACCAAACTGATTAGAGAATCTTAGTGCAAAAGAATGGCATAAATAAACATAAAAAGGGAGGCTTCTGGTTGGACTAGCACTCACTGGGTAGAGTATATAAGAGCCCCAAAGCAAGAGGAAACATTTGCACCTCAGAAATTTCATCTTCCTTTCTGAGAAACACAGAGATTCCCACCGCCATGGCTTGCTGTGCTCCCTGCTGCTGCAGCGTCCCCACGGGCCCCGCCACCACCATCTGCTCCTCTGACAAGTGCTGCCGTTGTGGAGTCTGCCTGCCCAGCACCTGCCCACACACGACTTGGTTACTGGAGCCAACCTGCTGTGACAACTGCCCCCCACCCTGCCACATTCCTCAGCCCTGTGTGCCTACCTGCTTCCTGCTCAACTCCTGCCTGCCCAACCCAGGCCTGGAGACCATCAACCTCACAACCTTCACCCAGCCCTGCTGTGACCCCTGCCTGCCAAGCTGCTGCTGATCGATGGCTGCTTCCCTCAGTACTTAACAATGAAAAACCCAGAAGCTGTCTGTCAAGTATTCACTTGCCTCAGTAGTTCATCAGATGTTGGGGTAGACCAGATGGCCCAGATATAAAAAAAAAACAAAACTATTTTTCATTTTAATAGAAATATATATATATATATTTTTTTTTTTAATTGCTATGGTTACTTGGCTGAATAATCATTGGGTCCATCTGGACAGGTGAATGTCATCTGTTATCAAAATACTATTGAAATCTGTAAGACCTCAGACTATATTTTTTTTGGTCATGTTGCTTCTTGGATCCCATTTCTTGAATTGGGTATTTTCACAGAGGGGTAAATAATTCTTGATGGGTTTTCCAATAAACTTCATTTCTCTGGCAAGATGTGTTCTTTATTTATGTTAGAGTTTTTGGTATACTTCTTGAATTTGATATAATTCTTTTATTTTAATTTTTTAAGAAAATAATCTATTAGAGGAATGACTAGAACTAGCTTACTAACATGGGTCACTAACTTTAAACTGGTTATCTTTTATGTTCACTTCTCTTCCTTAAATACAATTTTACTAACCTACTTAATTTTTACTTATTACATATACATAATATGTTATATATGTTACATTACATATAACATGTTACACATAACATTGCATATGTAATATTGCATTATATATAACAAATATATGTATAACACATATATAAAGGCACAAGTGAAAAACTCAAAAAGCAATGAGCCAAAGTCAAAAGATTACATGTGAAAAAGGAAAAGGTAGAGCAAGGACAGAGAGAAGCAAATGCCTTTAAATAAACATGTTTTTAAGTGTCCTCAGTGTGCCTGCAAGTCCAGAGAAGGATTTCTTAGAGGATCCCACAAGTTTAATAGCCCAACTTTGGATGAACAGAACTTAGAAGTCATGGGGAAGATGTGACACAACCTAGGATACAGTCAACAGGGGATTTAGCCCATTTACTCATTCTTTTGGCTGATATTTCTTGAGTGCTTCCCTTGTGCCAGGCACCATACCCATGCTAGTGCCCTCAAGGTTTCTCTCAAATCTGGCAAAGAAGACAGAAAAATTATTATAATCCCAATATATGTGCCCTATATATGTTGTATGAATATAATTATAATCCTATGTGATTTCTGCTGTGACTGAGATGTGAGCAGCATGTCATGCAAGCACACACAGAGAGTAACTAAAGCCCAGATTTGGTGATTCAGAGTCAGGGTGCAGGAAAGTTATGGAAAGCTCTGAGCTATTCAGGCTGAGAATTAAGATGATTAGGCCAAAGGGGTAGAAGCAGTTGTTCTAGGCAGAGTGGCCGCTTACTAACTCGTAGGTGCCCTGATGATGGGGAGAAGAGGATGAGGCAAGAGGGAAGAAATGCAAAGACCCTGAGGTGGGGCTCCCCAGGAGAAGGGGTTTAGACTAAACCTCAAAACAATGAGAGATTTGAAGCAAGAGACTAACAACCATATTTTATTTCTGTTTCTTTTTATTTTTTTTACCAATCTTTAATTTATGCCTTCACTGTCACAGATACCCCATTGCTTATAGAATGGTATAATTAAAAAACTGGGCACATTAGTGTGTGTGTGTGTGTGTGTGTGTGTGTGTGTGTGTGTGTGTGTGTGTGTGTAGGTTTTCAGCACTTTGAAAGCTACTATCTAATCAAGAATCACCGTGTTCTTCCTGCATCGACTTAAAGGAAAAAGATACCCTTTGTTTTGAAAAATAAAATATTTAGTGTCTCTGACATACAGTTTAAACTTAATTATAAACCACATAAAAGGTAGCTCAATCCCAATAGGTCCTATTTTTAGTTTTTAACAAGTCAGTCACCAGCCATCTAAGGCAAATTATCTCACCCTTCTTAGACTCACTATCCTAATTTATAAACAAAGGAGAGTAATTCTTCCTCTCTTGACCACTGCAGAGAAAATAAATTTTAATAAACTACCACAAGTCTTTTCAATAAAAGAGATGAGTTATAATCATAAACTTATTTTACAATTGTTTCTAATCTTTAACCTAATGTCTTATTTATAATTAAAGAAACATAATACTCTACACAGAAGAGTAACAATTCCTTTATTTTTATAAGCTTGACTTAAAGTCATATTGCACTCTGAATAAGAGTGATATCTTTCAGCCATAAAATTCTAATTAGGAAAGTCTGCAAACTCCTTTGTAATGGTTTTCTTAAAACATCAAAATAATTTTTCTGTTTACTGTTTTTCTGCTCTTAGAATCAAGTCCTTTTCCTTCCTATCCTAATGTATAATAATAGTAATTTATAATAACATATTATGTGCATGATAAACCTTCCACCAGACTATAAGTTCCATGACAGCAAGAATAGTGTCTCCTGTATGTCCAACATTTATCACAGTGCCTAGCACATGGTAACTACTTGATAAATATCTATTAAATTCTGTCTTAAATAGTGAAAAATAGTAATCAGTTCTAAGTAACAGGGTGCATAATTTGGCATGTTTTTCACTCAAATCTGGGTGAGGTCCAGGGACACAAGCAGAGATCACAAATTCTTTCTTCCAAGAAGAGCCATGAAGAATCATTTTCAATTTGAAATATATTCATTTCTGTGCCAGCCATTCTCCTTAATTATAGGTGTGAACTTTTACATAAATCTTTGCTATTTCCTACAAAATTGTTCTTTTACTTACCTTCAGCTATATTTTTCTTCTTTGGACTATGTTTCTTCCCCCTCTTCCTTATTTTGAGTTTGATCTACAACTTACTTAGATAATGATCGTAATAATTTATCTTGTATAGCACTTTATGGCTTTCTATGGACTTTATCCCATTTTATTTCATGGGAGCCTCACAATAACCTTCTGATACGGAAAATTTAGACACTATTACCTTTATTTTTCAAAGGAGAAAAATTAGATTCCAAAAAGTGAATTACTTGCCATAATAAGAAAGCTAACGAGCAGTACTAGGACCGGTAAAAAAAACTCTCCTGACCCTTAAGGTAGTCCTCTTGAATCCACACCTTTGAAATAACCACACAGACGTGCCCCCCATCGTGCACTGATATGCAGATGTACTTGAAGGTGAAAGTTGGGAAAATGGGGAAAAGTATGGCTTGAAGGACGAGTGGGTCAAAATTAAGTGGAAATTGTTTGAGCAGGACCCCCAACAAGAGCCCGCTTTGTGTTCCCTCTTACATACTCAACAATGCCTGAAGCTAAATGACACCCTCCAACTGGAGTCCAGGTCTTCCCTACCATGCTTACAACTGATCTGAGGAGAAAATGCATTACACTGGGGGAAAAAGTGAATAAAATCGAATATAAACAGATTAGCCCAGATCCATAACTTCACTTTCCATTGGTAGCAATTCAATTTAAATATTAGTATAACAGTCTTAAATTATTCTTTTCCTTAATGTGAAGATGTAAGCTAAAATTTCAACTTTCCCACATGTAACGGAAAAGGAAACAAAGCAAGCCAGTTCTCAGTAGAAAGAAAAATGGTAATGCACATATGAAAGATGTTTTAGCCTAACTTGTTAAAAGAAAAAAACACAATAAAAAAACTTCATTTTTCACCTACCACTGGAAAACACTTTTAAAATAAAATATCCACCAAAAGTATATAGAAAACAGAAATTCTCAAACATAGCTGGTGAGAATGCATAAATAGAAAGAAATAGGTAAACAGAACCATTCTGGAGGGCAATGTGGCAATGGATATCAAAGGACTTAAAATATATTAACATTTGTTCTGAAAATTCTACCCAATAATTATTTTTGTCCTGAAAGAATCATAAGTGTGCCTAAATATTTATACACACAGTTGTTCACTATTGCCACAATTATAGAAAAATGTTGAAAAAACATAAAGGATTAATAATGTTAATCTTTTAAGTAACTTAGAAGTATAATTATATGATGAATTCTAAGAAACAGTAAAAATAAACTATCAAATATATTTAAGAATACAAGATAATAAAAATATATATGTTTAAACAAAAAGGCAAGTTAGAACAGTATATACAATATGATTCCAATAATATAATTAAATGATAAATGTATAGAGAAATGGCTAGAGCTATATATATAAATATTAATAGATAATTTCTCTGTATGATAAAATTATGGATGAGTTTTCATCATACTTTTCTATATCATTCAGATTTTTTAAATAAATATGTAATATTTTATAGTCAAAAATAGGTGTATCTTAAAAGTCTGTTCGTATTTCTCAATAGTGTATTTCTCCATATTAATGTGAGTTTGATCTTCAAACTCCCAAAACTAAATTAATATGATGTGATATGTCAATTATATATCATTTAAAAAATAATTTGTAAAAAGGTCTCAAAGCTAAAAGAAAGTGACTAAAATCAAGTTCAGCTCTTTAAAACAAGATTATTTCACCAGATAAATGATACAGGTGAAGAAAATAAAAACAGACCAGCACTTGCAATAACATACGATAGGTGTACTATCAAGCCATATTCCCCAGCAGGGCTGGTGTCAGAATTCTAGTGCAGAAGTTTTTGGTGATACCTCATTAAGCTTCTGTTCCAGTGACCAATAGCAAGACTAGTCAGCTCAGATTTAGCAAGGAATTCAAATAAAGGTTAATTAAGAGAACAGAGATTTGTTTACAAGCATCTAAATGTCAAATCAATCAAAGGATAATGGATACACTAACATAAACAAGAACCAGGAAAGAAGCTTTCTAGTTAGACCAACACCCATTGGGGAGGGTATATAAGAATCCCAGAGCAAGGAGAGACATTCACACCTCAGAAGCCTCATCTGTCTTGAAACCAAACCCATAAAAATCACCGATTCCCACCGCCATGGCTTGCTGTGCTCCCTGCTGCTGCAGCGTCCCCACGGGCCCCGCCACCACCATCTGCTCCTCTGACAAGTGCTGCCGTTGTGGAGTCTGCCTGCCCAGCACCTGCCCACACACGACTTGGTTACTGGAGCCAACCTGCTGTGACAACTGCCCCCCACCCTGCCACATTCCTCAGCCCTGTGTGCCTACCTGCTTCCTGCTCAACTCCTGCCTGCCCACCCCAGGCCTGGAGACCATCAACCTCACAACCTTCACCCAGCCTTGCTGTGACCCCTGCCTGCCAAGCTGCTGCTGATCGATGGCTGCTTCATCTAGCACCTGACATTGAGTCAATCCAGAAGCTTTAATGTTCACCTGTCTCATTACCTACAGCTAATTAATTAACTTTGCTTTTGAAATTGGAAAAAGGATGGCACTATCATTGACAATCTTCCACCCCCCAAAAGAAACCAAGAGATGGCCATATGGCAGATAGCAGTAACCAAGGACAATCTGAGCAGGCGAATGCATAAATGGGTTTCCCAGAGCTGTTCACATATTAAAGTGTATTTTTCTTTGGGTGTTTAGGAATTCTGTTTTCAGTCTTGGGTGGCACCTTCCTGGAAATTGAGGAACTTCTTCATAATCATCCTAATAAATTTTACATCTTGGCATAGCACAAATGTCTACAACTATTGTGTTTTCTGTTAACTCACTGAATGTGTTTCTTAACTCCAAAAGTCAGCATTTTAAGAAAAACTGAGCAGCTGCAAATCTGAAAATGGTGGCAGTACAAATATTTTGTGTTCATAAAAAAAACTAAATAATCTTGCATAAAAGATGTTTTAACATATCAGCATACTTGAAAGTAGAATTTTCTTGACTTGTCCTCCCCAAAAATGGTTTAAGATAGGTTAGAAAATATGTTCTGAAAAGTAAATACGATATAACATATTAACCAATCCAGGTGACCTGATGTATTAATGCAAAAAATTAATATCATTAATCCAATAAATATTTATTGAATATCTATTATATGTCCTGCATTTGATTGTCCATGCTCAAAATAAGCTGACAGTCTGGCAGGTGTGGCGGATACACATACAGTACCCATTCATTCTTTCATGCAATTAACAATTATTTATTGAATGCCAAACACTGTATTATAATTTTAAAATACGTGTGTTCTACTAGGACCATTAGTAAAGTGCTGTGGTCTCATAAAGTTGAGAACAATTAAGAAATTAAAATTGCTGCCATTGTGATAAAAAGGAGAAAGAAATAGTCTGGAGGTGGTGGTCAAACGGATATAGAATTAAAGAGGGTGTCAAATAAAGACTAGGCAGTGGAGTTATATCACTAACTATTCTTGGTAGGAGAATGAAGAGAGAATTTAAAAAGGAAATACTATCTTCTGCTCTAAACATGTAAAGTTTGAAGCAAAAGTGACATACATAAATAGAGTTTAAGCAGCTGGAACTTGCACATCAGTGTTCTGGAGGGGAAGAAGGTGTATGAGGGAGGATACAGAAGTCTGTGTAAAAATTCTCATCAAGGACTTGCAGAGGGCTTGTTGCATGCACACAGATTAAATTCCACAAGACTAGCAGAGAATGACTGCTGGGGGATAAAGAGCTAAATGGAGATACAAGAAGTCAGTCAATACTAACAGACAAGTACCAGCCCATCCAGAGTGGACAAAGCTCTTGAGTACCTCAGACATTCAGTCAATGTTCCAGAAGGACACACTAAAAGAGTAGACTACAACCTTCAGTGAAGAACACACCAAATTATACCTGTCCTAGAAAAGCCTAAAAAACCAACCCTGAGAGGATAAAGAGGATCTTTCAGAGTTTTAACTTCCTGTCAGAAAAAAACCCAACACCCAAAACTCTGCAACATAATCAAGACTTCCTAAAATATATCATCCAGGATTAAGAGTATATAATTAAAAATTGCCAGACATGTGAAGAAGCAGGAAAATGTCATCCATAATTGAGAGAAAAAGCAGCCAATAAAAAGAGGTCCACAGATACATAGATGTTATAATCAGCAGACAAGAATTATCAGTCGGTGATTATAAATATTTAAATAGATTTAAAGAAAAAGATGAACAAGATGTGAGAGGAAAACAGTGGACAAGATAAGGAATCTAACAAGAAAGGTAATATTTTACATTTTTAAAAATAAATTAATAACAAATTAAATTTAATTATTTAAATTCGAGAGAAGCAAATAAAAATTCTAGAACTAAAAAGTACAATCTGAAATAAAGAATTCAGTAGGTAGCCTTCATAGCAGATTGAAAACTGCCAATTAGGTGTGAAGTAAATGAATTAAGATAGATGAAAATTATCAAAACTGAAATTTAGAGGAAAAAAAAGATTATAAAAGAATGAACAGAACCGGGGCGACCTGTAGGACAGTATTAAGTGGTTCAATATACATAAAATCGTTGTTCCAAAATAATATAAGAAAGTAAAGCAAAATAATTGGGGCAGGGAAAAGGCTAAATTTTCCAAATTTAATGACATATTTTATTATAGAATTTTGTTCCCCAGTTCCAGCATTTTTAATTTTCACGAAATTGGGGCCTTCAAAAATAAATAAATATAAAAGTACATAAATGAACAAATACTTTAGATAGATGATAGATAGATAGAGGGATGGATAGATAGATAGATAGATAGATAGATAGATAGATAGATAGACAGATTAATATGTCTTAACATCTCAGAAGCCTTCTGTAGCTTTGCTGCCCCTACTCTGAACTGTAATCACTGTTTCCCGAGACTAAAAGATTGTAATTTAGAATTTATATTTCATTCTTATTGATGAAACCGGGAAGTATTAGTATCTCTGATCTAAAAATGAGGCATAGGAAATGTGGAAAGGGCAAGTTTCAAGAAATCAAAGATCACAGCTCACAGTCTAGATAACCAACAAAAAAGTCTTGTGTTTTTTATATTTTAGTCTGGAGAGCACAAATTAGTCATGATACCCACTAGACATGTAAAGTGACCTTTTAATTTGCACACAGGCAGATAGCATTTACACACACACACACACTTTAAACCCAGTATACACTCCCATCTTCTACCACGTGAGCACAGCAAAACCAGAAGTCCTGCAAAGACTGCTAATTACACAGAACATTTTTGTTTTTATGGTGGTGGCACAAACGAATGGCATTCAATGTGATATCATATTAATTTTATTAAAAAAGACAAACAATTTTCAATGCATAACATCAAAATCTGTGGGAATATTATTTTCCTTATTTGTAATCAGTGTATCTATAATTACTGATTAGTTAAATTTTCTTTTTCTTTCCTCATTCTGGCAAAAGGATGGTACCTTCTGCGAAGATTTTCTGAAACAAGTATTTTACCCTACTGGCACATGGAAATGGTGTCCTTATTTAGTAACCTGAAGTTATGCCTCTTTTATGAGGCATAAAACCCTTCCTCAAAAAATAAACAACACTAATGAATGTTCATATGAAAACTGGCACCAACAGTGATAAAGAAAACATCCGGTACATTCTGTAAATACCCATTTGGGCAGTCATATAAAAGTCCCAGGAGCTGGAAGGAGACTTCTGGAGTCAGGCGACTTGAGTTTTGCAACTGATCTTTGTTCTTCACTTCTAAAAGATGACTTCTGACAGTTCCCCCACATGCTGCTCATCTGAGTCCTATGCTGGTGTTTCTGATGGTGCAACTGTTTCAACCTGTTTTGTGGAAACCACTTGTTGCCCCAGCACCTGTGCTACATCCAGATGCCAGACTGCAAGCTTCCTACCCAGGTCTCACTTGTCTCCGGGTTGCCTCGCACCATGCTACCTTGCTGGGAGTTGTAATATTCCATGCTTGGTGGGGAACTCTGCTTGGTGTGAGGACGGGATGTTCAACAGCAATGAGAAGGAGACGATGCAGTTCCTGAATGACAGACTCGCCAACTATCTGGAGAAGGTGCGTGGGCTGGAGGAGATGAATGCAGAGCTGGAATGCCGGATCAGAGAACAGTGTGAGGACAACATCCCGTTGGTGTGCCCCGATTATCAGTGTTACTTTGACACCATTGAAGATCTCCAGCAAAAGGTCTGGTGTCTCCTTGTCCTAACTCTCCACCTTCCCAAACTGCGGTTTGCTTTGTCTTTATACTAGAGGAGGGTGTTCTATGGAAGGAATCTAGGGAAAAGGGATTTCCAAGCAGCAATCTGATGTAGAGGAAAGGGCGCTGGACTAAAAGTCAGG
The DNA here is from genome assembly GCA_030015415.1 of Cynopterus sphinx. Lineage (NCBI taxonomy): Eukaryota > Metazoa > Chordata > Mammalia > Chiroptera > Pteropodidae > Cynopterus > Cynopterus sphinx. The sequence continues at coordinate 15,912,534 of CM057385.1, forward strand.
GAACAGCACTCACCCCAGTGCTGCCACTAATTATTAAGTGACCATAATGAATTCCCTTACTTCTAGAGTTTACCTTTATCATCTACAGAATGCGGAAAGGTGATGGTGATGTATCTAAAATTACTTCTGTAGGTAACACTGTACGCCTATATTATTTTTAACATAAAATATTGAAATGTCAGCTTTTTAGTAATATAATTTCACCTAATATTCATTTTATTTTCTTATTGATGAATTTTTATTATCATGGATGGGGATATAGTCATAATACAAACTACTTATGGAGAAATATTTAACTGAGTTCAATTGCCAAGGAATATTGGAAAATGTCTTGTGTCATTATAAAAGCTAAATATTTTTATCTCTCTATTTCATTTATAAATTTGCACTCCTTTTTTCTTCATGAAATGACATGGTTAATAAGAAAAGCAGGCTAAATAATGGCAGAACTGTTAAATGAACAAATACTTAGATATCTTTCAAAGAACCATTTATTATTTAATACCTCACTTCCCAGATCTTGTGCACGAAGGCAGAGAATTCTAGACTTGCTATACAGCTCGACAACTGCAAACTGGCAGCTGATGACTTTAGGTCAAAGTAAGTTTCATTTAAATTTGAAAATAATTTATGATTGCACTTCTCTCTCTCTAACGTACACACACTACAAATATTCTCTATATCGTGTTTTTTTAAGCTAAGAATGCTCAAAAAGCTCAAATTTATCATTATTTGAATATAAAAAAAATTACAGCATGCGGCTTCGTTGAGTCTATGTGTCACTCATCAGTCAGTATGATGCAGCACTTTGCACAGTGCCTAGTAAAGTGAGCATTGGCTATATCTCTCTTGCTATGAAAGGTACGAGTCTGAACTGTCTCTTCGCCAGCTGGTAGAGACTGACATCGGCGGCCTGCGTAGGATCCTGGATGAGCTGACCCTGTGCAAAGCCGATGTGGAGGCCCATGTGGAGTCTCTGAAGGAAGATCTCCTTTGCCTTAAGAAAAACCATGAAGAGGTGAGAAAAGTGGCCAAATCGCTCAAAGAATATAAGCCTGACAAATTGTACTGATAGATTTTGTGTGTATACATAAGCGTAAATGTTGCTGAAACAAAATTACTCAAGGCACCATTACTATTCCTCCTGATCATTCCGATGTATCCCTGAGTATAGCTGTGAAATGATCCCCAGCCAGTGCCAGATGAAGGAACCAAACTTCACCTGCCATTGCTTTCGTGGGGGAGGTCACTCCAGAGGTGGCTTTCTTTGGAGGCTTTGTGCCATGCCTAACTCTAATCCATAAGGTATGAAAATCAGCCTGAGAAAACGAAATGTGAAGACCATTTCAAAAAGGGGATAAAGTGCTCTTGCAATATTTGGACCAATATTTTTAAATATTCTGCGTCCATACATTTTTTTAAATCATACAATATGGAGTGTATGATTATCTTATACGGATGAAGCTAAAATAGTGAAAACCTGAATAATGTAATAAAGTATATTTTCCCTTTGAACATTTGTTGATGATAGTAGCAGCTAACATTTATTGAGGCCTTACTATGTGCCAAGGACTTTCATAAGTGCTTTATATGCATATTAACTCATATATCTCACATTAACTTTCTGGAGAAGGTAATATTATTATACCCATTTTGCAGAAGAAGCACTTGAGTGATGGAAAGAGATTCAACCTAAGCAATCTGACTCTAAATCCTACACTTTTGCTTACTGCTCTAAAACGCAAAAATGGAATGCCACTGGGATGTCGAGGCGATTTTTTATTTCCCACCACTCTGTGACATTCTTTACTTCACTGCCACTTTCAGGAGGTCAACTTGCTTCGTGGACAGCTTGGTGACCGACTCAGTGTGGAGGTAGACACTGACCCCACCATCGACCTCAACAGGGTCCTGGATGAGATGCGCTGTCAGTATGAAACGGTGCTCGCCAACAACCGCAGAGACGCGGAAGAATGGTTCACCATTCAGGTTAGCACCTGGTGCAATAAAACGACAGGCTTCCAGGCTGCTGCCTTACTTGCATTCTCTAATCATGCCTGTGTTTCAGACGGAGGAGCTGAATCAGCAGCAGCTGTCCAGTGCAGAGCAACTGCAGGGCTGCCAGACAGAGATCTTGGAACTGAAACGCACAGCCAATGCTCTGGAAATTGAGCTCCAAGCACAGCAAAGCCTGGTGTGTACGGGAAAGACAGCCTCGTCACTGAAGAATCAGGCACTAGGATACTATCCCCTCTTCCATAACCCAACACAGAGACTCACACAGTTCATGTGGCAGAAGATCTCCTAATTGCAAGGATTATATTTCCTTGCCTTTCCCAAGTATCAGCTATAAGCAACAGTGATAGGTCAACAGTTTGTCCTGTCCCAATAGGATTCCCTGACATTCCCTCTTGGTCTTGAACATGATCCTACAGCACCCTCCAGAGACAGGGAGAGAGAAGAAAGGGCAGAAGCAGAAAAAGAGAGGAACCTCTGAGCCAAAGGCAGTCAAGAATTCCATTGAGTTTTAACTCCTTTGGAATCCGGTCAATTTTCCCAGCTCACCATCATATCGAAAACAAAGAATGGTATTCATACTTTGCATTCTACCACTATCCTAAACTTTCCCAGGATACATGCCACAACCAGACCCTTCACTGCACCCTGCTCTACCCAAACAACAAGAATGCTATGCGTTCAAGGTTAGACTAACCAGTTCCAGTCAAACACTACTATGTGTGCCACATTAGCTCCTAGAGAATATCTCGGTGAGCATTCATCTTGTGAGAGGTACAATTTAAGACTCACAATAGCTTTACGAGGTAAATCCCTTTACTAATCCCATTATACCGATGAGGAAAACTGAGACTCAGAAAAGTAACAAAGGGGTGTGCAATTTTTAAGATGCAACAGTGGATGCTGGATCCCAGTGGTTTAATCCCAGGGGTTCTTCTCTTAACTGCACTATACCGCTCCACCCTGCCACAAGCCCATATTCAGTGTTTCCTCTCAACTGCTGTTGATCCTCCCTAAGCTACCCAAGGACATTGCAGGTCGTGGTGATCCCAGTGGTGGTAGTAATAACTAACACTCACATAGCACTTAAAACTTTTACAGGTACCGTTCTAAGTGCTTTTCACATATTAACTCCTATAGCAGAGGTACCTTGCCTTGCCCACTTTTTATAAAATAAAACTGAAGCTCAGAGAAGCCAAGTAATTTTCTATAAGTCACATAGCTGGAAAAGGATAGATAAAGGATCTGAAAACAGGCAATCTGGCCCTGGAGGCTATGATACACAGCTCTTCTTACACTATTTTTTTCTGCAGACGGAATCTCTGGAATGCACTGTGGCAGAAACTGAGGCCCAGTACAGCACCCAGCTGGCCCAGATGCAGTGCCTGATCGACAACGTGGAAAACCAGCTGGCCGAGATCCGCTGTGACCTGGAGCGGCAGAACCAGGAGTACGAGGTGCTGCTGGACACAAAGGCCCGCCTTGAGGGTGAGATCAACACATACCAGGGTCTCCTTGAGAGCGAGGACAGCAGGCAAGTTCCACACAATTACTCTCAAAACCACTCCCAGTCACAAAGAGAGTCATGAAGAAGAATCCTGTTTCCCCAAGATCTGGCCAAGGTCAAACCTCTCTAATGTGTTCAAGGATCTTCTTAAAAGAGTGACGAAAAGCAGCTGAGGCTAATCACATGACAATAGAAAAATTCAAAAATATTCTAACGTTCTGAAGCAGAATAAGTATCATATATAACACTTCAGTCCATCTCCCTTTGCTCCTGTCTCCCAATAAAGGGAAATCAGGAATATTCATAAGATGGCATTTAGAAAGTGAAGAAAAGACATAAAACTTTATTCATCTGTCACTGCTGCAGTGAATAGGAAGTGACAATGCTGGGTCCAGGGATGAAAGAGGCTTAGGTCAAATGTTATTCTGCAAAGAGTGTCCTCTAGCATACAATTTGCCGGGCAAATTTTGGCATGAACTTTTCTGAGTTGACATTTTATCCAGCTTTCCCCTGTTAAGCTTAGTTTAAAATGGATTTTCCACAGGCTTCCCTGTAACCCGTGTTCTACAACAAGCACGTCAAGCAACACTTGTGAGCCGTGCTCAGCATATGTACTTTGCACAGTCGAAAACTGCTGTGCGTGAATGCTCAACACCCAGCACAATGGATGGAGGAAATGAAGCCAGCAGCGTCCTGAAAAGGAGATGGGGCTTCAGCCAGGGACTTCCAAACTTGACACTCAAGTCAAGAAGGCTTTCATATCCTAAAATTATATTTGAAGCATCTTTAGTCTATTTCTGCTTTACCATTTCCTCTCTTACCTATTTACTTATGATATTCTAGAAATCTGTAAAGCTTTCTTGCTAATCTTGAAATGTGTTTCATTCCTGTAGCATGATAAATATAGTTTTGTGTCTTATTACCATTGATATGATAACCATTTCATGCCAAGTAATTGTTTAAACTCCTGCCAATAGTTTGATTTTGCATAAGCCCAGGCTGAAAATATTTTTAACTCCTCAAACACAAATAAATTAAACTATGCAAAATGTCAATATTATAGAAGATAGTTGTATGTATCTTTCTGAGAGGAAATTTAAAACTAAAATATAATAAATTGTATTTTTTTAATTAAAAATATTTTATTTTTAATATAGAAGCTCCCTTTTTTAAAAATTTGGCATATGGAAGGAGGAAAAATCAGTCCTAATTTCATACTCTTAACATTCATTGTCACTGTTTTGAAAATCTTCAGTTTTCTTTCTTATAATAGGTTTGTCCCATATAGTGGTAATCATTGTTACATATACATAGAGTTGTGTAACTTATTTTTTTCACTATCATCTAAGCATTTTCAATACTAATAAACATATAAGATCTTCTCGTAACCATTATTTTAGTGGCTGCATAAAATACCATAAGGTACATTGGTCTGTTATTAGACATTTAGGATATAAAAATAATTATTCTAACGTATTTAAAAAGCAAAGTAAAGAACTTCTACTTTCAGAAAGCTGAAGTAAAGATACGTTTTCCCATTCCTCTTCATAAGTATGACAGAAAACCCTGGAAATTATATACAAGACATATATGAGAAAACTTTGAAGGTAGCAGAAGGGCTTTCTTTTTGTCTCCTACATCTCATATTGGAAGCTGGAGAAACCAACAACCCAGAAACACGAGCAGGTACAGATAGGAAAAAGAAAAACTCCAAGAAGAAGAGAGTAAAGAAATGTAAGGGCAGGGGATGTTGTGTGATTCTATTTACATGATATTCTTGAAATGACAAAATTATAGAGATAAAAAAACAAATTAGGCATAAAACAAAGGAGATTTTTGTGGTGATTGAATAGTTGTATATCTTGATTGCAGTAGTGGTTAGATGAATCTATACATGTGAAAAAATTATGTAGACCTAAACACACACATTGTATAAATTTTCTGATTTTACAATTGTACATAATTGAGTGAGATATAACCATATCTTTGCAACTTCCTGTGAATTTTAATTACTCAAAAATTTTTTAAAAACAGTGGAAAGCTAGACAAAATTTCACTTTTCTATTTTTATTTTTCTATTTCTATGTCTATTCTTTGACCAGTCTAGAGATCTGACCATTGGGTGAGCCATCCGGTTCTAAATAGTGTTAGAACGGGAGTGCTCAAGCTTTTCTGACCATTATGCACTTGGACTAGCCAAATAGCCTTTCCTTTATACCTTCCAACAGTGATAAAAACTTCCAAAATTCTAGGGGCATTAGATATATGTCTACTTTAGAAACAGTGTAATAGATTCATTTGCATAACAATGAGTATATGCATTAAATACAGTGACTAGAAAAGTATAAACCAAAATTATCATTCACTCTATGATTAACTAGACAACCCACAACAAAGTAATGAATAAGGATGATGATAACTTAAAAGTGAATTATACATAAAGTGAAAGATTTCAACCACTGAAAACTCTGACATCTCAAAACAGTACTGCAAAGCCTCCCTCCAAACTGCCGAAATTCTATCTTTTCTACATGGTCATATGCAGTAGGCATTCCCCTGAGTTGTCAAACATTGAAATGGCTGTTGTACTTTCTGACAGGAAAATAAAACTTTCTTCAGTAAAATCTAGAAGTGCTCTTATTTTGGGTTAAGAATATATTTTCATAGTTTCAATAATGCACTTAAAGAGACACCAGTAATTTTAACAGTGCTCTGTACAAATTATAATCTAAAATACAATGCATAACTCATCTGTAAGAACCAGCAGCAAGCTTTATAGTCAAGGTTCTGTGTACAGCCCACCATGAGGACCCTCACGCAAAACAGGGGCCTTGAAATTTACCTGCTTTACTAAAATAAATAAATGGGACTACATCAAACTAAAAAGTTTCTGCTCATCTAAAGAAACCATCAATGAGGTAAACAGACAACCATCCAAATGGGAAAATGTTTGCAAGCAATGCCTCTGATAAGGGCCTAATATCCAAAATATACAAAGAACTCATACAACTCAATAACAACAAAAAAACAAATGATCCAATCAAAAAATAGGCAGATGACCTGAACAGACACTTCTCCCTAGAGGATATACAAATATATGAAAAGATCCTCAACATCACAAGCTATTAGAGAAGTGCAAATCAAAAGCACAATGAGATACCATCTCACACCTGTTAGAAGAGTTATAATCAACAGGACAAGTAATAACAAATGCTGGAGAGAATGTGGAGAAATAGATACCCTCATATACTGCTGATGGGACTGCAAATTGGTACGGCCACTATGGAAAACAGTATGGTGGTTCTTCAAAAAACTAAGAATTGATCTACCATATGATCCAGCAATCCCTCTAATGGGTATTTACCCTTAAGACTTAAAAAATCATATCTAAAAATATATTTGCACACTGATGTTCATAGCAGCATTATTCACAGTGGCCAGGACATAGAAGCAAAGAAAGTGTCCTACGATAGATGATTGACAAAAGAAGCTGTAGTGTGTGTGTGTGTGTGTGTGTGTGTGTGTGTGTGTGTGTAATGGAATATTACTCAGCCATAAGAAGAGATGAAATACTGTCATTTGCAACAACATGGATGGACATTGAAATAATCATATTATGCAAAATAAGCCAGACAGAAAAAATGGAAAATCACATGATATCACTTATATGTGGGATACAAACCTAAAAGCAACAAATTCATGGACATGGACAATGGACTAGTGGTTAACAGGGGCTCTGTCCAGGAATCTGATTCTGAAAGTAAGACATTCAATTTTATAGAGTATACATAAAAACATGAAGAAAATAACATTTATCAGTAATTATAAAATATAGAGAATTTAATTCCTACGGCTTAGATATTCCAGTCTAATTTGTTTTTAAAATTTTAAATTATGAACTATTTCAAGCACTGTTATAGAGTCGAATTTATCCATTTTTTGGTTTCTTGATTTTGAATCAATTATAAAGGCCTTCCTCACTATATATTTATAAAAGAATTCTCTTCTGTTTTCTTTTAGTACATCTATAATTTCTATTTTTGACAAGTGAATCTTTGATCCATTTGGAATTCAAGTATATAAATAAAGTAGTGAATATTCATGTAGCTACAGAGCTGTATCAAATCTTAACTTTTTCTGCTAACCATATATTATTGGGATATGATTTTGCACAATAAAATCCATCAACTGGAAGTTTGCAGCTCCATGAAGTTTGAAAGACATATGCAGTCATATAACCGCCCAGATTAAGATATAGAATAGAATATCAAGATGTAGAATATCAACCTTGAGAGTTCCTTCAGCTTCCTTTCTAGTCAACTCGCCGTCTTCAAAAGGAGGCAGCCACTTTTCTGATACCTAACCCTATAGCTGAGCTTTGCCTGTTCTCCAAGTTAGGATAAACGTCATCATACCATTTATACTCTTTGCAGTCCTACATCTTCAGGTCAACACAATGTTTTCTAGGTTCCTCCATGTTATTGTAAGTACCAGTAGCTTATTCTTTTTTGCTTTGAGTACTATTCCACTATATAGATATACCACAGTTTGTTAATTATCCTGCTTATAAGCAGTTAGGTTGTTCCCATTTGGTGCTGTTAAGAATAAAGCTTCTATAAGCATTCTTATATAAGTCTTGTTGTGTATATATGCATTCATTTCTCTCAGGCATACACCAAGTCATAAAACTGCTGGGTTATAGGGGAGGTCCTTTGTTAGATAAACTGAGACTATTTTTGCCCAGCATGTATTGCCTTTTTGCTTTCTTAGTGGTATATCTTGATCAGCAAAAGATTTTAATTATAATGAAGCCTAATCAATTTTTTTATCATTAGTGTTCTCCATGTGGTAGCAACCTTCACTAGCACAAGATCATGAAGATATTCTCCCTTGTTTTCTTCTAAAAACTCTATATGCATAACCTTGGCATTTTAATACATCTTGAATTAATTTTTACATATATTATATGGCAGAGCTATACTAATTTAGGTGTACTAAGTTTTGGTACACAATTATATAATTGACTCAACAACATTTATTTAAAAGGCTCTCCTCTCATTGACTTATCTTGAAATCTTTCTATAAAATCAATTGACCATAAATCTAAAGACAGAGAATTGATGGTTGCCAGATGGGAGGAAATTAGGGGTACCGGATAAAAAAAAGGAAGGGATTAAGAAGTACAAATCAGTAGTTAAAAAATAGTCAGGGAATATAAAGAACAACATAAGAAATATAGTCAGTAATATTATAATAACTATGTATAGAGCCAGGTGGATACTAGACTAATTTGGGGATCACTTCATAAATTATATAAATATAATTATGCTGTACACTATGCTATATACCCAAAACTAATATAAAACAATATTAAATGTCAACTGTAATTGAAAAAGAAAAAAAATTACTACATGTACGTGAGTCTATTTCTAGACTATATTCTTTTTCACTGATCTACTTGCCAACACTTATGCCATTATCATACTGTTTGATTATAGAACTATTACAGGAATTTGTACAAATTTACACTCCCACAAGCAATAAGTAAGAGGCTGTATGCAATACAATGCATTTGTTATCAATTTTTTTTCCAATCTAATAATCAGAAAAATAAAATGATACATCAATATAGTTTAAATTTCCATTTCCTTTCATTATAAGTAACACTGAGCATTTTTTCTAAGGTACTTTCTTTTAAATAGAATTTCTTTCTGCTCACTGTCTGTGTTGTAGTTGCAAATACCTAACCCAAGTAATACAGAATTGTTTCAAAACTCCATTAATTAATTCCCCAGTCTATTTCTATACTGCTTATTCTATCCTATTCATCTGTCTGACTAGTCATGTATCAACATTATACTGCTTTACTTATGGAAGCTTAAAATTTTATTTTAAAATCTGGAAGGACCAGTCTCTGTGGGCTTTTCTTTTTTAGAATATTTCTGGCTATTCAAATTGGCTTAATTTTTTCATAAGACTTCAGAATTATCTTTCCTCATTGAAAAAAGTCACATTTTGAGAGGATCAATACATTTATTAGATTCTAAGTTAAATTACTGTAGAGATAATTGACCTTTTTCTAATGATGACTATAGTATATCAGTGCAAGAACATGATATATCTTTCCTTTTTATTTTAGTTTTCTGTCCTTCACTATATGTTATCATTTTATTCATATAGATCTTGTACCTTTTAAACTAAATTTATTCCTTCATATCTTATATTTGTTGGTGCAATTATAAATTGTTTTTCTTTGCATTGTGTGATATGAACAATGAGCTTCAAAAAAATATTCATGTCCTAATCCCATAATCTTTTAATATGTTTGGCTACATGGCAATGCGGAAGTCAGGTTTCAATCAGCTGACCTTAATATAGGAAGATTACCTTAGATGATATTAGTAGGACCAATGTGATCATGAGTCCTTAAATGTGGAAGAGAGAAGCAGAAGAGTCGGTGTCAGAGTGACACATGTGAAAAAGACTTGACCGGCCATTGCTAGCTTTGAAGATAGAAGGGGGCCATGAGCCAAGGAATGTGGGAAGCCTCTAGAAGCTGGAAAAGACAAGGAAATTATTCTTTTCTAGAGCCTCCATAAAGGTTCAGTAACAAATAACTTAAGAAAATGCTGAGTAAGTATTCTTTGAAAAAACACACATACCTTTCAACCGATCATATTTAAACAACAACTATAAACCAACACTATCACAAATTTTTAGCTAATATAATACCACAAGCAAACACTGAGCACCAAAAATGTTATCAAATGTGAGCTTTGGAAAACTGGTCCTTTTTCAGGAATTTTCTTGTTAGCAATCAAACCCTACCCAGAAAGCTAAAACAAGAATTCAACAAATACCTTAAAAATAGCCTTATTTAAGGTTGACATAGTAATCCAGACTCACAATAAAAATGGCAAAACAACTGGACAGAAAAGAAGAAGAAGAAGAAGAAGAAGAAGAAGAAGAAGAAGAAGAAGAAGAAGAAGAGGAGGAGGAGGAGGAGGAGGAGGAGGAGGAGGAGGAGGAGGAGGAGGAGGAGGAGGAGGAGGAGGAGGAGGAGGAGGAGGAGGAGGAGGAGGAGGAGGAGGAGGAGGAGGAGGAGGAAACAGAAAAATCAGTTGGGCAGAACAAAATAAAATGCTGATTTCTAAGTTCACACTGATAATTATTAAAAACCAGTAGTTTCCCTTTCCTAGAGAAGAGGGAAAAAAGAATGGACTCATTCCTGATCAAGCTCAATGCCAGGTGAGGAGGTCAACAAGAACTTAATGAACTCAATATGTTCACACCTACTTAATAATTGATGCTGTTAGAACTGTGACAGCAGTTCCTTTTGAAGACATAATGTGAAGCTCTGAATCCAATGACAAGTAGTAGTTGTGGTGGGTAATAACTTAGTAACAGCCTAAATGCACATTTTTATGAGATAGGTAAACTCTTCTCAGGCAAATAAAATGCAGATTAATGAGATGTTCCTATGGGATTTGATAGAAACATTAAGAAGAAAAACATCCTGCCTGCTGAGACAACACCTTGAGGAAAGGCTATATAAGCACTTCAAAGAGGAAAAAGCTACAAAAGACTTGGAATTTTGATGGGATTGCAGTAGCTTGAGCTTTGGATCAGGGAACCATAGACTGAAACAGCTAAAGCTGGGCACATGCACCATGGATACCAAGGACTGTACAACTATTTCTTCTTCAACACCATGCCAAAGCTGCTCTAGGATTACAAATATTGAGATCGTCTCTTCTAACACTGGGTGCCAGCGTGGTGGTCTTGAAGCCAACAGCGGCCAACCAACTGGCCATATTCTGAGAACCCTCCAGTCCCAAGGCTGCCGATCCACTCCTTGCTTCTGTCCCATGCCCATCTGCTTAGTAAACAACTTCAACGCCTGTCCCTCTCTGGATGACTGTGGCTGGCATGGTGAAGGTATCAACAGTAATGAGAAAGAGACCATGCAAACCTTGAACGACCGCCTTGCTAACTACCTGGAAAAGGTGCGAATGCTGGAACAAGAGAACATTGAACTGGAGAGTAAAATCCAGGAAGAGTGTAACAAGGAGCTCCCAGTTATATGTCCTGATTACCTGTCCTACTACGCCACCATTGAGGAGCTCCAGCAGAAGGTAAGATTCTTAGGAACCTGCATAGTCAAGTTGTGAATGGACATTCTCCAAGCAATAGTGACATGCTAAACTTTAATGTTTTTAGTTCCTTTATGCTGAAAAAATGAGTAAATCTAGTGAATGAAACTGTCATCTTAAAGCAATATTTAGAGTTCTAGAGTTTTTCACTTTCCAGAGATACACACTCTGCTATTATAACCAGAAACTCAGGACCAAAATGTGTTAAGAATCCATTGCTGTCATTTGGATTTGAGGAAATGAATTTTTAATAAGTTCCAAATAATTAATTTTTATCCATTGTTTCAACTATCACCACTTTTTCCCTTTCATTCTCATTTTGTCATCTCCAAATTGTTTAGTTTCTTGTAACCTAAGTTTTCCATTCAGAGTGATATGCTGCTGCCACATATACTGAATTTATTCTGTTTACTTGTTCAACAAATATTACTGACCACCAGTGACAAGGCACCAAGACTTTATTCTAGGCTTGGGGAACATATTTGTGAACTAAAAATATCCCTGTCCTCATGGAGTTTACATTCTATTAGATCACGATATGTTATGCAAATTTAAGGTGGATTTTATATTTTAATGCTGAAACATCTACATGACTTTTTATTAAAGTAATTTTTGCTGAACTTTTAGGAAAATAAAACCTCTGACTTTCTAAAGCGTCCCCAGCTTCCTAAGCATAGCTGAAAAGCCTAACCAGCCTTCCGCTATTGACTAAAACACACACCAGCCCCTTGGGTTTTAGGGAAGATCTCGGTGTTTGTCTTGGTGTTGTCTCATTTGTGTGTACAACTTCTTAATTCTAGATCTTATGTACCAAGGCTGAGAATTCCAGACTGGTCTCACAAATTGACAACACCAAACTGGCTGCTGATGACTTGAGAGCCAAGTAAGCCCACCCAACACTGTCGTTTATGACAGAATTCAAGCTGTCTGATGCTAACCACTCCCAATAAGATTGTCCCCAAGTCCACTAACATTCCTGCCCCACACCATGTTGACACTAGACTAAAAAATACCTTCAAATTCTATAAGGATTAAGATTAATAACTGCTTACATGTATACAGTATCTATACATCATAACATAAACCCATCTGATTACCTGCTCAATAGTTTAGCAAAATAGGTATGGCAAATATATTGTTATCCCATTTAAGGTGAAAAAACTGGTTAATGGGACTCAGCTACTGATGCAAAGGCATATAACCAGTACAAGACAGAGCCAAAACTTGGACTCAAGCTTTCTAAGTCCTAATCCAATGCTCTTTCCACTTACACTGCATTGCCTCCAGGGATGGGGAAGGAGGATAAATTTCCTCATCTCAAAGAATAGCAATGTAGCATCACTCTGGCAAACTGATATAGGAATAATAAGTGGTGATGTTCATCAAGTGGTTTCACATCTAAAGAGAATAACACCCACAAGAGAACTACAGTAAAATGAGAGGCCCAGAGGAAAATGCAAAAGGGAGTTCTGCTTGGTTTGCTTTATACCAGCTACATTTTAATGCCTTTCATTTCATATCTCATTTTTAAAGGTATGAAGCTGAGGTATCCCTATACCAGCTGGTAGAGGCAGATGCCAAGGGCCTACAACAGATCCTGAATGCACTGACCCTGGACAAAGCGGACCTAGAGGCACGAGTCCAATCTCTGAAGGAGGAGCTCCTTTGCCTCAAAAACAACCATGAAAAGGTTAGAGAAAGCCGAGAGTCATTACAAGCCAAGCCTCTAAAAATGGCATCAATTCCTTTGAGTTTTACTTGACAAAGGGTGTCCCCACTAGATACTAACTTTTTTTTTAGCCCTGATAAAACCTAGTGCTACCAGCACTGATTCAATGTGTTTCAAATCTATTGCCTATAATACAATATCTGAAGATTCCATTGTCCTCTCCAGCTTTTCCAGGAGAAGGAAGCAACCCAATTTTATTGTCCTCACAGGTTTCCCATCTTTTTATAGACATTCCTGCATAGATTTCTGCCACTATCGGTACAAGTATGACATAAGCCCATACTGGTGTCATAGAGATTATGAACTCTTATAAATTCCACCTCTATGCTTCTCCACTCATTATCCACCCCCAGAAATGATCCAAATTCTTTAAACCTCTGATCTTGCTAGTAAATTCCTTTTAATGTTGCACATATTTGAACAAAGAGTCATATCTGAAATAGCCTTGTCATTTTATAGCATCTCAATAACATCCATGAATCATGTATTCCTTTATTGTAGGCTATATGTCAGACACAATTATTGCTATTAGACTGAAACAAGAACACAAGGGGAGGGTCATCTATTCACCAACTGACTTCATACTCTTTTTCTTTCCATAGGAAATCAATTCCTTACAGAGTCAGCTTGGGGACAGACTCAACATTGAAGTGACTGCTGCCCCTTCTGTTGACCTAAATCAGATTCTACAAAAAATGAGATGTCGATATGAGTCCATCATGGAGACAAACCGCAGAGATGTGGAACAATGGTTCAACACACAGGTGGAGAGGATAGAAAAGTCAAAACCAATAACCTGACATTGCATTTCCAGGGGCCCTTTAATCAAAGTATTGCTTTCTTTCATAATATCCATGAAGTACTTGACTGTGTTTCAGATGGAGGAGCTGAATCAGCAGGTGGTGACCAACTCTCAGCAGCAGCAGTGCTGTCAGAAGGAGATCATCGAACTGAGACGAACTGTGAATGCTTTGGAGGTTGAACGACAGGCCCAGCACCGAATGGTACCCAGCAAACTGACCAAACCTAGCACAATAGTGATAGCCACAGCCCAACACTTCTGTGTTGCAATGTTTCTCAAACTGCATCCCTCAGAACAACAGTTCCACTGTTTTTGTTAAAGGGTCTATGGCCAAAAAAAGGATTAAGTGGTCAAATAAGCCTGGGAAGTGCTGAATTAAACCAAAGTTAAACAGGGGGCCTTCCTGTGGGCCTTTAATAAGCTGATATACACCATGAATCCCCAAGAAGGGGATTTATGGCATTGAGCATTACAAAACTCTTGACTGTGGAATCCTTTTTTTTTTTTTTTAAGAATATCTCATAGCAATAATGACCCATGGAGTATACTTTGGAAGCACTAAGAGAGCATTTTATTATATACAAAGCATTTTTACAAACTACCCGATTTATAGAATAAGGTTCTGAGAGAGGTGGCATAAAGTCAATTTACAGATGAGGCCCAGAGAGCTAAAGTGATTTTCCCAAGCCGAATCCAAGGTAAGTTTCATCTCACCAATTTTATAGTTGGAGACACTGCAATCCTAAGGCATTAAATCATAAAAGAAATAAGATTCTGAGCCATAATTCAAGTTCCAAAGCTAGAACCAATTCTGCCTCATTGTACTGTCTCTCTGAAGTAGGAAATGTTTAAATGTTCTGATGTGAAAGGTATTATTAGGAAGACTTTGCCCCAAAGCTGGTTTTGTCACCAGCTAGTCATATAACTGTGAGCAGTTCATTTAACCTTTTGAATCTCAGTTTTCTCATCTATAAAAATTGAGATAGGCATGCAAAAAATTCCATTATCCATAAACTTACATAATGATAGAGCAAGAACTTTAATCATCAAAGTTTTAACCGTCATATTTTATTATATAAAATGGCTAAATGCTGCTCACTTCCTTTTTAAGATGCAAACACTCATGATGTACCACAGTCATGGGGTTTTAATGCACAGATGTGAAATAAGTTGGGATGTTCTTTCTCTTATAGATAGAAAAATGTGGTAGGGATTATCATGTGATTAAAAAAGAGGAAGATAAGTAAGTACTTAAAGGGAGGTAAACACAATAAAGGGAAACAAGCTTTAGAATTGGTGATAATTTTGTTTGGAGATTTATTTGATTAGTGGGTCAGAAGAGGGCTTAGAGATTCATTAATACTTGTCAAAAACTATTGTTGAAAATGATACAGATCACAAGTTACCCAGGCTTAAAGGTGTCATCATTATAAATCCTACTTTCCTCCTCCATGATAGAGAGACTCTCAGGAATGCATCCTGGCCGAGACAGAGGCCCGCTACACAGCCCTGCTGGCCCAGATCCAGGGTCTGATCGATAACCTGGAGGCCCAACTGGCAGAGATCCGATGTGCCCTGGAAAGGCAGAACCAAGAATATGAGATTCTGCTGGACGTCAAGTCCAGGCTGGAGTGTGAGATTGCTACATACCGCAGCCTTCTGGAGAGTTCAGATGGCGAGTACGTAAAATAAAAATAGCTTTAGGAGAAAGACACTCATGTACACGTATGTACCCCCACTGGCAGCAGGGGCCAAGTGCTTTGACCTTACTGGTGATGGGGAGCTTTACATTCAAGGGTCTGCACACGCTTAAGCTGTGCCATTTGGGGACCTACAATTGGAACCTGAGCTCAGTTTTTTCAAAGAGCCACTGCACTGGGTTAGTTCCTTATAGGTTTTTCAGCTTCTTTGAATTTTAAAAATTACTGGAGATTAAAATGGTTTCCCCAAAGATGAACATTCCTGGTGACTTATAAGTTTCGCTCGCTGAGATGAAAGTCTGAATTCTGTGAGATTAAACAGGATGACCCTGCTTCCTTTGGAGAAATAGTCTGCTCAGGCCGAAACCCCTAATCCTGTCCAGCCACTTATCCTTCACGTCAACAGCATCATGTACATATGCGTGTTTCAGCATCTTTTTTTTATAGAAGTTATAATTTTTTAAATAACTTGAAGCTAACCAACCCATAAGGAACTGACCTAGAACAAGGGTTCTTTGAAGCAACCCAGTCCAAACTAACACTCTAAAGGCAAACAGTTAAAATTGCTAAGGGGAATTCCCACCCCAAAACAATCAGTGAACTCTGTTCATAGCATTTTTTCAACTGGCATGTTCCCATTAAACTAGTACCATGTTAACCGATGTCACCACCTTGAGGAGTTATAATATTCCAAAGGGCCTTCTTGACTCATCAAAGAAATATGATGCTTTCTAAAAAGACTTCTTACCATTAACTGTTTTTAACTCCAATTCTCTAAAAATTATTCATTGGTAGACAACTCAGAAGATACTTTGGAGCTTCCTGATGAAGCACAGAGAATTCTTTCAGAGACAGAGTTCAGGCCACCCGTAGTATTATTGCTAACTCTCTGATAAGAAAAATATCTGATTAACCTCCTTCCAGCAGATAATAGGCCTCTCTGACTTGTCCCTTATCACTATTGATCCTGTGAGTTTGGTTCCCATTATATCCATTCTGCAGATGAAAAAATAAGTCAGGAGGGTCACCTGATATATCTGAGGTCACCAGCTGGTAAATGACAAAGCTGGACTTTGACTACCAGCATGGTGTTATTCCACAGTGCTCTGGCTTTGACTGTAATGAGACGGTGACATGATCTAACAGTTCTAAACCTAGGATGCAGCTTTCCCATGGATCTGGTCTGATTCTTTTTCTTCCACTAACAACAGTACAAATTTGATGAGTAAGCATTTGGAAATACTTGTTTTGAATGTTTTGAATGTGTTGGAAAATTAACCACTGCCCTTTTTCTCCATAGTCGTTGTTGCCTTCCTTCAATCACAGGTAAAGTTCTGTTTTTTCTAGATGTCCCTGTAACCCGGGTGCCACCAAATGGGAGCCTTCCACTTGCACATCCAGTAAGGCCAGAGCCATGGAATGCACAGCCCCAGTTTATACATCACCCTCAGGCCCCCGTGGGATACCCGAGCCCTACAGTGCCTGTAGAGGCCTATCCCGACTCCTGGTTAAAATCTGCACCATCACCAAGGAGATTAAGGATGGCAAAGTCATTTCTTCTCACGAGCACGTACAGCCTTGCTTCATCATCAGAGCTGCCAAAGTCTAACATCCCAAAGGTGATGAAAATGACCCTCATTCATGAAAAAGAGGCCAATTCTTGCTCCTGTCAGAAAGGTTTAAGAACTCCCCAGTCCCTTCAGGTACTTAGTTTTTCACTATTACAGTGGGTTCCCACAGTTAGAAAGAATATCTTTTATTCTGCTCCTTTCCCAAGTCTCTGCTGCCAATGCAATAATAACTGACATTCTCTGGAAGTGCATTTCACATTTATTTGAGGGACAAACACTGAAATGTAAGCCACAGGAAGGTGACCTACATTACTGCCCACTGGTGATGGGCAGGTTTGTTTCTCTTTTGTTTATTCGGGTCTCATTTACACATGTTCCTCATTAGAACCAGTCAGACAAGTTCTAGGATTGTTTCTGGCCATGTCACATGAAGGTAAAAAGCTACAACCTTCCTTTCTTAACTCCCTCTTTGGATATAAAAAGCAGCTTATATGGGAACAACATGAATAGAGAAGATCTTTACTATTTAGTTTCCTTGAATAGTCATGAGTCTGAATCCTGTTGAACTCTGTTGCCTCAATTATTGTTGACCCATAATTATATACTTTATCTTCCTCAAGACATTTTTGGAGATGTTCCCATTCTCCAAAATTTGGAAACTATTAGGCTTTCCAAATATCTTCATCAAGAATAGTTGTGGGAAGTGCCCCTAGAGCATTTTGAAGAAATAGCATGGATCCTCTCATTAAATGTTTGCTATTTCTCTTTCTATTCTTCAGGGAATGGGATTTGGTTCTGACTGTTTTACAAAGAACACATAGCTGGAACTCGCAAGACATAACCCTGCTCTTCTATCTCCCTGTGACGGGTGACAGTGAAAAAATAATTTAGATGTCTGCTCCAATATATTCACCAGAGAGAAACGGACTTAATGTTCACAGACTTTGCAGGAAAGTAATCATGAATAATTGCTACACACAAGGCAGTCCCAGTGTGAGAAGGCATCATTTACATCCCAGCCATTATCTTCTTAGGGTAGGGTCACATGTTTAAGTCATCCCCTACAAAAATTATTTGAGATTTCCAGAGGTTTCAGCAAATAATCCCAAATCAAACACAAAACGTAGAGCCAAAAACCTGAGTCCTAAACCTGCCACTTCCTAACTGCTCCCGGACAAACATTTAGCCTCCATCACAGTTAATTTCCGTTTGTTAAATGAGGATCTTACCCACCTCCTACGGATATTGTGAGAATCAAATGAAATTGTTTCTGTAATGCTGCTTTGTATGCTGAAAAGTACTACACAAATGTTATTTTTTTATAAGCTTTATTTTTGGCCACAGCGCTAGACCTATGTCACCATCATCTCATGTTAAAATTCTTTCTCCATCAATTTAGTTATCCAGTCATGATTTCTGAGTTTTAATAGTGTTTGACTTTTGGGGGCGGTGCGGGGGCAGGACTGGTTAAAACAAGCTCCCCTGTGATCAAGCCCACAATTCTACTCAACAAAGCATTTTTGAAGTCTTAGGGATGTATCAGATGACTAATGCCCACATCAAAGACAAAAGCACTGTGTAACTCACAGCTGAGCAAACCACTTCCTCCAGCTAGACAAGTAGCAACTTACATTAAGCAAGTGGAATGCAGAACTCCCAAAGTGATCTCTTCTTATCAATAATATCCCTCTCACCTGAATACCTGGGTTACCCCCGTAGCACTGCACTGCATACCATCTCAGACTGAAGAATGAAAAGAGCATGTGGAAAGAGCATGGGGCTTAGACTCAGAAACCCTAGGACAGAGTCTCAACCCAGCCTGTATGTGCGACCTTGAATAAAAGGGACATAGGCCCTGCCTCCTAAGGGGCTGGAAGGATTAAATGGGATAACGAAAGGTCAGAAGGTCTTGTAAACTGTAAATTGTTCTGAAGAAGGGAGTTTATTCCCTAAACTGAAAACCAGGCATATATCATTTCCTTCCACACCCCCTTCCTTTGTGTCTGGTCCCTGGCAGACCCCATTTATACCATCAACACAGACTGGGAAACCAACTGGTGAGAGGTCAGAGCTGCTCAGTCTGCTCTGAGCTTTGATTCCAACAAGATTCAGGGTTTGGGAACCTTGCTGGACTCAGGCTAACCTCGCGGGCTGATGCAGTTATGCCATTGTCAGTTTATCCCAGAAATGAGAGATCTCCTTCCCACTCAGAGCAAAGTAGCCCAAATGCTTTCCATGATAGAAATTAATTATAAACTGCATGGTAAAGAAGAGGTCTGACCACTCAGGCATATAGATTCATTAAGTGTCTCTGTATAAGGGAATGTAAAACCATCTGCTTGACCTTGTATTTGAGTGGTCAAACCTTTTAAAGATGATGAAGAATCTGGATTTTTACCAGGAAGCTAAATCAGCATCCTATACAACCACAGGAGGGAGTTAAAGGGTAATTTTCTGTTTGTTTTTACATAAATCATGGCTAGAGCAGAAATGGGAATGAAAGAGAGGAAAAGGGAAGATTTATTACAAGTATAATTTTAGCACAGCTTAAATGAATCAGGAAACAGCGTGGTCTCTGGAGCCTGAGTTCAAATCCCACCATTGCTCCTTCATTGAGACCTCAAGCGGGTTACTGCACTTTTCTCGGTATTACTTTCCCCATCTTTGAAATGGGGATATTAATAATAATGACCATCAGATCGCTGAGACAATTAAATAAATTAAAGCAACTAAAGTATTTAGAAGAGTATATGGAAAACAATGTATTCAATAAATGTTAGGTTATTATTATCAACATTGCTATTATTAATATAAATGTAGCACCAGTGTGGGCCTCTTTGGGAGACAGTGCTATAGAGTGGAATAACGCCACTGCTGGAATACTGCTGCTGCTGCTGCTGCTGCTGCTGCTGCTGCTGCTGCTGCTGCTGCTGCTGCTACTGCAACTACTACTACTACTACTACTACTACTACTACTACTACTACTACTACTACAATAATAATAGTAATAATAACTTCAGTGTACTGAGCATTTCCCAAGTATTAGGCCCTGTGCTGAACTTTACACATACCCAGCCTCTAATCCTGAGCACACCCCTGCAATGCAACTCTTGTTAACTCCTTTTTCCATAAAGTGAAAATAAACCTCAGAGTAAATGACTTTCCCAGAGCTAGAAAGTAACAGAGCCAGATTCAGACCCAGATCTCTCTGACCCCTAAATTCATGCTCTTGACCACTTGGCTGAATTACATATACTTAAAGCCAAGAAGCCTATGAGTCCCAGTCCTATAAGGCAGTTGTGATGCCAGGTTCTTTTCTCCAAGTCTGTGAAGCTCTATCTAGTAAGACATAATCATCCAAAGCATTAACTCCATGGAGCAAGATGGCTTTTTGTTTGCTGGAGCCTGTCTCAGAAGGGAAAGGAATATCAGAACCCCTTGGTAGTCCATAACTGTATTTCTAAACAAGAGACATTTGGGAATCCCCTTCCTCTATGTTTTGTCTTTTTTTCATGTTGACTCTACCTGACAGCTGGTTTAAATCCTTCCAAACACAGAAGTAACCAGACTTCTCTCTTCCCCTTTGTCTCTTAGACATTAACTATCCCTCCAACCCTCATACATGACCCATAATCTTTCCATCCTCATCCTCTAGGATCAATTCCATCCATTTCTGCTTAGAAGAGGCTGCACAAAAACTTTCCCCCAAGAGTTCAATTAGTGATAACCCCTTACATTACTTCTCTAGTTGACCCAGAAACCACTTACATCAAAATCCCCTGGTGACTTTATAAAATCCAGACTCTTGGGCCCTATCCCAGACCTCCTGCATTAGGTGTGGGATCTGGGAACCCAAGTTTTAACAAAATTCTCAGCTGAAGCATGTGTGCTGAGTTAAAACCACTGCTTTCTAATTGGCAAGTGCCACTTGGTTTAAAGATCTGGATGATTTGATGCATTTTTGAAGTTTTTAGGTTCTGACACTTATTGATAGATGACCACACTTGCAGACAATTCCTCCTCTACATGTCTATCCACCTGTTTATAAAGTGGGATTAATCAATAAGGTGATAAGTATTACGAGCTCATCTAATTCTCACGACACTACCATGAAGTAGTTACTATTAATATTCCTATTTAAAGATAAGGAACCTAACAGAAGTCAAATGATCCACCCATTGCCACATAAAAATAAGGTGGAATTTTAAGTACTTTAATTTCCTTGGGAAAGTTTTGAAAAGCACCTGATACATTACATAATCAGTCTTCAAGAACAGAAACAGTGTATTTATCTATAAGCACAGGGCTGTACAGCAGATATCTAGAACTTATTCGTCTTGCATAACTGAAGCTTTATTCCTTTTGACTAGCAACACTTCCTTTCCCCCACCCCCAAGCTCCTGCCAATCGTCTCTCTATTCTTCACTTCTGTGAGTCTGACTATTTTAGGTACCTCGTACAAGTGGAATCACGCATTATTGTCATTCTGTGACTGGTTTATTACACTTAGTGTAATGTCCTCAAGGTTCATCCATTTTGTTACGTACTGCAAGATTTCCTTCTTTTTTGTAGGCTGAATAATATTCCATTGCATGTGTGTGTATCAATATCACATTCTTTTTTAATGCAAATCTTAACATTCCACAAGGAATGGTAGTAAAAGAGCCTCTATTTTTTAGTTAAATTTCTTTTTTTACCTTTTGGCTCCCTTTACCCATATGGTGATGGAAGGAAATTTAACTTGGAGTGGTGAACACACAATGCAATATATATATAATATATATATATCATATGATTAAATTGTACATTTGAAACCTATATAATTTTATTAATCAGTGTTACCCTAATAAATTTAATTAAATAAATAAGTAAAATAAAAGTTTTGATAATAAAAAGCATTTTAAAAGCAAATGCCCTCTCCAAATAAGAGGGAGAAAGGTTAAAAATTCAGAGGAAATGGAAAGTATCCCAGAAGATAAGGGAAGAGTGCCATCTGTGCTAGGAAGGACTGAGGCAACCAGTGTCTATAACACAGTGCTGTGGGTTAGTATCAGGGCAAGCAAGCCTGGAATGCATTGTTCCAACACTGTAATCAAGTGTCTTCTATAGGAAATGAATCCTTTGGCTATTTGGCTAACTAGAAATATCTGGTCAGTGTGTTCATGCATGATTCACGAGCTTCATGGGAACAACCCACACACCCAGTTCAAATGGGAACAACCTTATCTGGCAACATGGAAAGGTTTATTTAATTGAATTATCATATCAGATTGAGCATCATATTTGGAAGGTCTTCTTAGGTAATGCTTTTGAGCGGCAGGCCACTACTTACATGCTCATAAAAAAATATGTAATGTGCCAATGTTTCTAAATATCCCAAAAAAAGTGTCACCAGTAGCAGTTTCTGAACATGTTTTCTTGATCCTCCTTCCCTTCCCTTCCCCTCCAGTCTCAATATCTATCTCTGCCTCAGCCTCTTAATCTCCCTCCTCCCTCTTTGTCTAGAACAACATAACAATCAAGGTAAACATACTGGTGGTACCTGGAGTAAATATCTGAGGCTAAAGTTTCTCCTACTATTTTCTAGAAAGAGAGCAGATATGGAGATCCTTTCTCTGTGTCCTTCACTAAAGAACAAAAAAGGAAAAAATCAAGAAGGAGCAAAAATTTCTTCTAAGCCAGGAGCAAAAATTTCTGATATTACATCTCCTTATGTTGGTCCAGTGGGCCTAGCAGGTACTTGGAAGTTACCTTGGGGAGGACTGTACATACCTACTTGATATCTGTGGCTGTTGGAGAAGCACCTTAACTCTACTAGCCCAGAAGATCAAGAGAAAGACCACACCTAGGGCTGAATTTCTCCATCATGTCGTTGATTGTAGAGAAATTCCTATCTCTAACTTGCATGTAAGAGTAGAAAGATCTTTTCTCCCCACCTCAGTGGGGAGTGTCTATCAGCTCATTTTCCACTGACCCATCAGAAAAAAACAAATAACTGTGCCCCCTTCACTACCACTCTCTGAGAAACCACCCCACTTCCTCCATCCTCCTGCATAACTTTTGTGTGTACAGAGAAAAGTTTCAAAGTGAAAGGCAAATAAAAATTATAACCCACTTAAGAGACCTCTGTAATTGGATGGATAAAAAACTAGGATGAAAATTCAGAACAAGTGGCCTCGGCTAAAGCACTAGAAAAGCCAGAAGAGAATACTAGCCATCTCAGGTCAAGAAGCCAAATTACATGCTGATAAGTACAGACAGTTGAAGCTAGACCAGTGGGGTCTGGTTCCCAGCCCTTCCACCTCTTGGTGGGAGATCTTGGGCAAGTCACTTAATCTATTTCTACTTCCGCATCTTTAAAATGGGGCTCTTAATAGCATCTACTTCATAAGGTTGAGATGATAGGATTAATTAATGCATGCAAAGCTTAAAGCATGCCTGGAACCTAGTAACATTGTAATTATGATTTCATTGTGCTGTTTTAAGAAGCTTCCATTCCATTGGCAAAACCATCACGCGCAAGCTGACAAAGTATTTCACTCAAGGTGACAATGGCACACTCATGCGAAGCCATCGAGATAACTAACTGAAAGCACTAGATTAAGAAGAGAACATTTCTTTTTTATTTTCTTATTTACTTTTTAATAAAAATTATATATACTTAATGGTGACAAAGAAATATAACTATGGGAGGTTAACACACAATGTAAATATATATATGCCTTACTGTTAAAATGTACAGCTGAAACTTACTGGATTTCATTAACCAATGTCATCATTAATTAATTAATTAATTTAAAAAAATTTTTACGTACTCACAAAAAGATGATCACCAGGTTAATAAAAAAAATTATATATACTTAAGGTGTTTTGACATACATATACATAGTGAAACGATTACCACATAGAGGTCTAGCTCTTCTTCTGTTTTCTGGAATGTTATGAAACTCAGATGGAAAAGACCTCTCTATATTTGTCAACCTTTATACTCTTTGGCAGCCAATAGGAAGAAGATGGCCCAGGAGGAGGAGCAAGAACAGTTTGAAGCCCGCCCTGTAAACAGAATCAGCTTTGTGAAGAATGAGAATGACAGGGCAGTTCAGATAGAACTGGTGACTGTTCTTCTAGTACAATACCTGTTCCCCTTGTCTCTTGTGGCCCCAATGTCCCCTCGATTCAGGTGATGGGCTCAATAGGGAAAACAGCAGGAAGACTCCCACGAAACCCTGAGATAACATAATATAGCCAATACATAATCAAAGTGATTAAGTATGTTCAGAAGCTGCATTACCTCGTAGGGCCAAAAAGTAGGAAGAGTAATGTTTTTCCTATTCAATTAAAAATCAAGTGAATATTATACCTCAGACACAGTGCTAAGTGCTTTACATGACTTACCTCATTTAATCCTCAGAGCAACCCTATAATATTATTATTGTTCCCACTTTAGCAATAAGTGAACCAAAGCTTATAGAAGCTAGCTAACTTGCTCAGCATCACATGGTTAGTAAATGGTAAAGTTAAAATTTGAACAAATTCATGTCTTCTATACTCCAAATCCAAAATCACTCAGGTGTGACAATATAATACCTGTAACTCAAAGGCATAAATGTTAAAGAAATAGTTTTTTGTCATGGAGTTCTAAAGAAGTGAGCACTAAAAGCAATTCAACAGTGTTTATATTCAGCCCAACTCAGGAAGCTGAGAAGCTGAACACAGTCACGTTAGCACCTGGAGAGTAGGAGCAGTTCCTCAAGCCTCATTCTCCTCCAGTTCCATTTTTGCCAAACCATCTTCATATCATAATTTGGTTTCTCTACAACTAAGATAAAACAAATAAAATATTACAATTTGCATATGGAAACTTTATGGTTGCAGAACGGACCATCTCTCAATGTTCAGTTAGTAAGTTTGCATTCTGGCTCATTCATCTGGCACTTAAAAAATCAGGTTACTGAGAGCTGGCTCCTGAGAATCCCTCTGATTTTGGTGCACTAATAACAGTAATGGTTCTGAAGCCAACAGCCTCAGAACAGACACAGACCACTGCAACTGTACCAAGGAGTGCCACTCTGTGATGCTCTGTCTAGGCTGTTGAGTTCATGTGAAGTTTATTGTTTGAAGACTGGCATAGAATGGCTCTGTTCCACTAGACATAAAACCAAGAGGTCTTAATTGGAGAAGCATCAGGAAAGCATAGGTCTCATTTCTAATCCTGTTCATATCCATGGTGAGCACAGGGTTGACACAATGGCTGTCAGATATCCATGTTTCCAACAGATGATGCACGCATGGCCCCCTCAGCAATCACGGTTTGCTGAAGCTGCAGAGGACTTTCTGGTTTTGAGCCATCATAAGATAAACAGGAAAAGGGGTAATAGAATAGGATATGGGAAGCACCCCGCCCCAGGATCTCTTGGTATATTGGCTGAAAATTGTTGAGGGCTAGTAATCTGAAGTGAAATCATATTTGGTTCACATAGTAAAAGAAGAACATGTTATGTCTGCAAATTCAGAGGAAACGCTGGAGAAAACAGACAAAATAAGAAAAAGTAAGGAAGAAAATAGGCAAGCTCTTGTGGCCATAAGTGAGATAAGCCAAAAGGTCATTTGGAGCTCACCCAACTAGAGCAGTTCAGTAGAACCAGATTGCAGGCATCATGTTCCCTATCCCTGTTATAGCATCTCTTCACATTAATGATAGAAAGCTGATGTAGTAAACAACAATTAGTGATGGAGAAACCCATGGTTCAGGTAGCCCTATCTGAAAGGAAGGTCCATAGAGGAGTCCAAGAGCTGTGGGCAGAGGATGAGATCAAGAGGAAGATAGGCTTGGATTGTAAATAAAACACAAATATTTACATCTACCCTCAGTATGGTAACTGTTTACCCAGAATCTTTAGGAAAAGCCTTTATTTTATGTAATTTTATACTTTTCAGTAAAAAACAACTGTGAAATGTTTAATTAAATGTGATTTAAATTCTATAATTTAAGAGATATCTCAGGTTTTATTTCCATAAAATACCAAGAGCAAAACTGGAGACCGATGCATACAGTAACAAGATCATGAGTGTTTAAATCCACCAACCAATCAAGTTTCCATGTTGTACTTCAAGCCTCAGGGAACTCGATTGATGTAAAGATAGTACATACTAAGACTCATACCTTAACTAATAGTTTGAAGAGGTAAACACACTCCATAAACTTCTAGGGTCATCTTTTTATAGCAACAATAATAAGAATTTACTTCCAATGTGAAAGACTAAGTATTCAGTGTTCTCTACGTGCATTCTCTAAATAACTACTCATTTTTTACAAATGTGGAACCTGAGGTATGAGACAGTTATAACTTATCAGAGTCACATGGATAGCTGGTGGGGGAGACAAGAGCCAAGCCCAGGACTGTGTGACTCGAGATCCTGCACTTTCAACCATCATGCAAAACTGCCTCCTCTTTTTTTTTAACCAATATACACTCTGCAAGAACTTATCCCCTAGTTGATTTGTTATGTTCTCAATGTTAAAGAAAAAGGATGAATACCTGGAATGATTCTGTCCCTCCAGGTAATTTTGGCCACTCTTCCCTGACCTCTCCTCTAATTCTGGGAGAGGAAAAAGGGAATAAAGAAGGAAAGAAAGAGTCATAGTCCATGTGGGAAATGAGGAAAACAAAAAATGGACAGGAAAGAATGGGAGTGAGATCTAACAAAAGGCATTCAGGAATAACTTTCACCTGCTCAAAATATAAGACAAATTCAAGCCTTCCTAGAAAAGAACTACAAGACTAGTTCACTGTACTCTTCCCTACCTTAAACCCCAATTACAATAATACCACATAATATACAGAATGTTCTGGTCACTTTCTTAGAGTTGAAATAGTGTCCATCCTAAATTACAAATAACTTTAAACAGCACAGCAGGAGTAAGAAAAAAATATACCAAACCAAGAAACTAGAAATTATATATGGGATATAACTTATATAGAAAAGTGAGACTTTAAAAGGTACCATGGGTATTCAAATAAATTTGGTAAGTTTAGAGCATTCTGTAAAATGTATGTAACTTCTGAGCAAACTGGATCCAAAGGTAAAACATAGAGTGATATAGGCTTATTTTACATGACCAAAATACACACACACACACACACACACACACACACATTTTAATAATAGCATCACTGAGCACTTTTTAAGTGCAATGCATGAATTAGGTAATTTAATTCCTACAGTAACCTTGTCAGTCAGGGGTGAGTATTAATCTCAGTCCAAATTTGTAGAAATTGAGACATAAAGGATTGGGCAGCAGTTGGCCGAATCAGACTTTGAACTGATAACCAGAACTGATATCAGAACATTCATAAGCATAAATTTAGACTAAGATTTACATGAACTGTGTTTATAAAATAACAGCTCTGGGGGAGGAGTCAAGATGGTGGAGTAAACACTGTGCTTACCTCCTTCACAAACACACCTAAAATACAGCTAAACTACAGAACAACCATAATTGGGAATTGCCTGAAACCTAGCTGAACAGAAGTCCTACGACTAGGAACACACAGAAGAGGCCACCTCGAGACTGGTAGAAGAGGCATGTACATGGAGCAGGCTGGTCCTGCACCTCCACATGGCAGTTGAGAATCAAGAGGAAATCTCAGCTACAGAGATACCCCTAGAGGAGCAAGGGGCCCCAGCCCGACACCAGGCTTTCCAGCCAGGGTTCCAGTGCTGAGAAGAGAAGTCCCCACAACTTCTGACTGTAAAAACCAGCAGAGATTATGGCTGAGTGAGACAAAGGGCTGCCTCTTTGGGGGCCCATGGGCTAACTTACTCACTCATTCTGAGCTCCAGCGCTGAGGCAGCAGCTTGGAAGGTGCCAGGGAAATACGGGAAGAAAATGGATAGTCTGGCTTCAAAGCAAAGCCTGGGGGGAAGCTTTCTCCAGACAGAAGTGCTGGCAAAAGACATTATTCCTTTGTTGCGCCCTTCAGACCCAGGCAGCTACCACATATTACTCTTCATCAACCTGGCTAACACAGTTCATCCTGCCTTGGTGATTTCCTGATACCCTGCCCCAATATGTGGGCCTATCCAACACGTGAATTTTCCATGAGAATGGCCTGTCTTGGCTCATGCTACAGACCTTCCTAAAACCTCTCAAAGATTCACAAAAGCTTAAAAAGCAGCATTTGGCCTCAGCATGCCTTGTACCTCTTGCTGAATAGCCCCAAGCCCAGCACTAGTGACAGCTGACCTTGGTTTGCAGCTTGGCTTCTTGAGGCACATCCAAGCCCAGCATGGATGGTAGCCATCTGCAGATTGTTCTGTGGTTCATGCCAGCTGGCTCTGGCCAGAGTACAGGCTGTGACTGAACTTGGCCTGCAGTGAGACCCCTCCCAGGAGGCCCAGACCTGCAAACCCAGTGGCCAGCTTCTATTTGAGCTGGAGCATCACCAGGGTCACATCTGAGGATGACACACTTAAAGGGCAAACTGGACAGGCACCAGAGTCCTGTTAAAGCAAATCCTACTCCATTGAATCAGCCCCTGCACAACAGCTCCTCCACTACAGTCACAGGCAGTCCTCATAATCAATCAACCCAAGGGTCAGTACCTCCAACTGACATGCAGACAGCAACCGAGGCTCAACTACAACAAAAGGACACATACGACCCATACTAAGGACATACCTGGAGCACTTGGCTTAGGTGATCAGGGAGACTGAGCCCGACAGCACACCTACCACATAAGGCCACTCTACTAAGACAGAGAGACATAAAAGCCCTACCTAATACATAGAGATACACACAGGGAGGCAGCCATAGTGGAGACACAAAGAAATACATCCCAAATAAAAGAACAGAACAAAGCTCCAGAAAATTAACTCAACAAAATGGAGACAAGCAATTTATCAGATGCAGAGTTCAAAACAATGGTTATAAGGGTACTCGATGGACTTAGGAGAAGAGTAGATAAACTCAGTGAGAGCTTTAAGAGATAGAAAACACAAAAATAGAGATAGAAAACAAAAAGAATCAGTCAGAAATGAAGAATACAATAACTGAAATGAAGAATACCTTAGGAGAAATAAACAGTAGATTAAATGAAGCAGAGGTATATGTGTGTGTGTGTGTACATATACATATATACATACATATACATATATACATACATATACATGTGTACATATATACACATATACATATACATATACATATACATATATATATATATGCAATGCCAAAGATTAAAAACAAAGAGAGAATCTTAAAAGCAGCAAGAGAAAAGCAGTTATCTACAAGGGAGCTCCCATAAGACTGTCAGCCAATTTCTTAATAGAAACTTTAAAGGCCAGAATAGATTGGCATGAAATATTTGAAGTAATGAAAAGTAAGGACCTACAACCAAGATTACTCTACCAAGCAAAGCTATCATTTAGAATCGAAGGACAGATAAGAACTTCCCAGACAAGAAAAAGCTAAAGAAGTTCATCATCACCAAGCCAGTATTACAGGAAATCTTAGAAGGACTTCTTTAAGAAAAAGAAGGAAAAAAATAAGATCAAAAATATGAATAATAAAATGTCAATACTCCAATCAAAAGTAAGGTGGCTGAATGGATAAGGAAACAAGATCCTTACATATGCTACCTATAAGAGACTAATTTCAGATCAAAAGACACACTCATACTGAAGGTGAAGAGATGGAAAAAGATATTTCATAAAAATAAAAACAAACAAAAAAACTGGGGTAGCAATACTATACCAAACAAAATACATTTTAAAACAAAAGCTATAACAAGAGACAAAGAAGAATCAAGTTATCTCACTGCTGAACATTTATCCAAAGAAACCCAAAACATTACTTAAGAGGAACATCTGAATCCATATATTTGTTACAGCATTATTTACAACAGTGAAGATATAAAAGATACCTGCATGTCCATAAAGATAAATAGAAGAAGCATATGGTTTTTCAGGGTTCTATATACAATGGAATATTACTCAGCTATAAAAAAAAAAGAATGAAATCTTATCATCTGCAACAATATGAATAGACCTAGAGGATACGGTGCTGAGTGGAGTAAGTCAGACACAAACGCCATATGGTCTCACGTACATGTAGAACAAAATAAACAAAAGAAACAGAAATAAACTCATATATACAGAGAACATTTTGTTGGTTGCCATATGGGGAGGGAGTTAAGGAGTGGGTTGAAAAGGGGAAGAGATTAAGAAGTACAATTGGTAGTTTCAAAATAGTTATGGGGTTGCAAAGTATAGCATAAGAAATATAGTCAATAATATTGTAACAATTATGTGTGGTGTCAGATCAGTACTACATTTATCAGGGTGATGACTTTGTAAGTAATATAAATGTCTAATCACTATGTTGTACACCTGAAACTAATAAAATATCATATGCAAACTGAAATTAAAATATTTAAAAATTTTTTAAGTAGCAGCTCTTACCACTAATGTTTATTTTTTAATTTATATTGAGATAGAAGTATGCTTTTTAGGCTAGAGATTTTTTATCTAGCTTTCATCAGCTGACAGTTTCATTGGTCTCTTCTCTCTCCAGACCTGTGAGATCATGGCTACAGCATAGACCAGGGGTGATTACAATCGTCAACATACTCTGGTTTCATCTGCACGCTGTGGTTTACAAATTCTAAAGCTCTTATGTGTACATCGGATACCAATTACATAACTCATGTCTGCACATTGCATATAGATCACATAGTTTGTGTATGTACATGACATATAGAGTACATAGTTCATGTATGTACATTATATACAAATTATACACCTCATGTATGTGCATTAACTTCTCTGCTCCCCACAGCCCTGTTAAATACAGGGAATATTATTATTAGTCCCATTGTAATGATAAGGAAATTGAGACCAAAGAGGTTAAGACTGCCCAGTGGGTTAATAGCAGAGCAGGGACTTTAATCCCCAGGCTAAAGTCCTTTCCACTAATCCACACAGCAACAAAGATACGGAAAAGATACAGTATCATCGGGGTGAATTCTTATAAGGGGCGGGGAATTCTTTGAAACTGGTAGCATAGAAAAATCAACGATTCTTAACCAAAAGAAAGGTGAAAATGAGTAATAAATCTAATTTTCTCAAACTAAAAGTCGAACCATGAGTAGTAATAAGCAGGAAAAGAGGTATGGATAATATTGCCCATAAATATAGAAAGGATCAACCTAGAAATTAATGTGTAAAATTACTGTAAACACATGTTAAGTCACTGTAAACACATGAATGAAATATGAAGCCAGTGGTGACATAGGGGCTAGGCTCTGTGGCACCTCTGCTGCTGACTCACTGGACAACCTTCAACAAGCTTTTCTCCTTTCACTGCTTTAATTCTTTAATCTGTGAAAGAGTTAGTTGTTCCTTACCCATAAAACCAGTTAAGAGACTTAAACAAAAGAATACTTTAGCAAAATATATGATAACTCTACTTCCTGTCCATAAGCATACTGATTAACATAGGTATCAACCATGTTAATACAGTTTAAGAGAATATCATGAACACTGTTTATCATATAATCTTGTAGAATAGACAAATGCAGCATATACACACCACAGATGCCATAAGAGTCAATAATAAATTTAATTTTATTACAATGTATTTTTTATGGCAGAGAACTAATTCTGTGCTATTCCTTTAGTCTGCATATTTCACTAAATCATTCTTCTTAAAAAATTAATAAATAAACCACCATCGTCTCTCATCTGGAGAAGTACAAAAACCTCCCCACCGATCCCCACGTTTACTCTTGCTCTCATGCCTTCTCCACAAGGCAGCCAGGGTTATCTTTTTAAAACACAAATGTCATCATGGCACAGCATTCTCCTTCTTAAAAATCTTTATGTAGTTTTCTATGGTTCTTGTATTGTACATCAAATTACTTAGCAGAGTTGATAAAGCTCAGAATCTCCCAGCACCTAAATGCATCATCATGTTCATCTCATCCTACTTTCCCCTTACTCTTTAGGCCCCACTTAGATTAGGTATTCAATAAATATCTGTTGAATCAATACATGAATGAGTGAATAAATGAATGAATGAATGAATGAATGAAAAGGTGACTGTGTTATTTTTAATAGGAAGCGATATTTTGGTGAACCAAACAGATAAATGGTTGAATTTTAGGCACAAAGAACTGTCAAGTGAGGAACACTCCTGAGGACCTTCCCACAACCCTCCATCCACTGACCCTGCCACCACATGAACCAAACTGGGCTAAAGGTAAAACCTACCAGAACAAGATTTCAGCGAACTGCATGAGATGATGTGTCAGCAAACCAACACCACTTAACTCAAAATGTCCCCGTAAATGGCAAAAGAAAGCTTGCCCAGGGAGCACCGAAGCTAATGCGTGGGTTAATTCAAGGATTATCAATGACAACATAAGGATTTATTTGATTACGTATTATGTTCTTCGGCTTAAGATGATATAATAAGAGCAAAAAGAGTGAAATCATTTCAGTCTTGCACTAGCTCTCCCCACCCACTAGTGGGAATCTGTTTGTCTTCCGTAGCTTTAAATAAACAAAATCACCCCAACAGGTCTGGTGGTATGTGAAAGCACAAAAGAACTTTAAAGGCCTAAGCCAGGTTGTTCTGGCACTCCTTTCAAAGGAGATGGGGCTCCTTTTTTTGAAGGTGATAATGATGTGAGATTCAATTCCCACTATCATGGGATGGCCAACCCATTCTTCCCAAGCTTTACACTGAAGTATTGAATGATAAACATGCCACTCAAAAGATGATGACTTGATCACCACCCAGTGAAAAGATGTGGGGAGAAAAAAAAAAAAACAAACAAACAGAAAAATGAGGCTTTCTCTGTTGGTGACAATACTACATTGCCAGTGTCTCCTTTAGAACTGGCAACTCTAAATTCAAGGTATAACTGGGTAGAGACCAGCAGCTGCTCCTGACCCTCACCTAACAGGTGTGTCATTGGGCAGAGTATTGAATTTACAAGAAAACAAAGCAAAACTCCCCATATCCACAGGCAGAAGGATCCTTAAAGCAGAAACTATGTCTTATTGGTCTCTCTTGTCACAGAATCAGAGCACCTCTAAAGTAAACTCTCAATAAAATAAATAAATAAGTGAATTAAATTAGAGGACTTTAACCCTATTATTTGTGGCTATGGACTTTAACCAGCAGTGGAACTGGAGATAAAATGCATGGTTTGGAGGCAAGAGAAAAAAAGTAATAAAACATTTTAAACATAGTCGACCATTTGTAAATGAATAGGTGTGTGAATCAACACCCCACAACTGAAAAAACTTTAATGAACCTAAAGCATCATCTCTAGGACTTTAAAAATAATAATAAAATAGAGAGAATAAAGGACTCCACAGCAATATAATGGAATCCCTGCTGCCAGTCCTAGCTCGGCAATGGCTACGGCCCTTGCCAGAGGTACTTTCCTTCTTTCGTTTACTGTCTGTAAAATGATGGGTATGAGATAGATGACAAATACGGTTCATTTCAAAGTCTAATATTATGTTCCTATAAAATAAGAAAACCCTAAACATTCTATGGGTAACTAGAGGCCAACAGAGAGAAGGAACCTTTAAGGTTTACATCATTGGATCCTAACTTTTTCAATACTCCTTTTTATATAACTTTTCTATGTACTCCTTTGAAAAGTTTTATATATGCCTTTTCTATAACTTTTTTATATACTCTTTTGAAAAGTCAATGAAAGCTGTAACCTCCACTCAGAAGAATGAACATATAAACATGCAGAGGAAATGCTGCACATAGTTTTAGAGATTTTACTAACTTTCCTGAAGTCTGTCTACTGAATTCCAAGTCACGAACCTCAGTTTAGACTGAAGCACTGTTTTCTTTTTCAGTTGGGCAATTTCACAATGGATTCAGAAGCCACAAGGGCTTAAGTATCGAAGGTCAAGTAAGGCCAATATGAGACATTCAGTTGTGGCATGAACA
This sequence comes from Cynopterus sphinx, assembly GCA_030015415.1. Lineage (NCBI taxonomy): Eukaryota > Metazoa > Chordata > Mammalia > Chiroptera > Pteropodidae > Cynopterus > Cynopterus sphinx. Next base: position 15,946,996 of record CM057385.1, read on the forward strand.
ATAGGAAATACTGTATACAATACACTTATGAAGTATTCTTGCCAAAAATGTCAAGCCTGTGTCTAATAAAGCCTTTAAACCTAACAATAAATACAGGGGTCAGAGGGACATGTTAAAAATACCATGAGGGTTCAATTGGCAAAATCCAGAATTAGGGAAATTCTACAGGATTTGTCTTTCCTGTCTAGCCACTCTTCCTGACTCTGTTACTTGGGACCTCTTGCTCCTTCCCAGCCAAGAGAGTGGCTGAATACACACTATGGGAGAGCTTACCTTTTTAACGACACCTGCCCACAATCATCTTTTTTTCTTCTCATTTCTATCTCACTTAGTCTATTCCATACAATCCACTACTGCTTTACAGTCTTAAGACCAAGGTTATATTAACAAATATTTATGAAGGGCTTGCCACAGCCCACTCTAAACTGGAAAATTCGAGGAAATAAAAGTAAGTCGACCACAGCCTAGACCTTTAAGCTCCCTTACAATTAAGTTCTGGGATAACTAATGAGGCACTTGCTTGATGTACAGTATGAGCATTTTTTATATTGTTCCAAATTGCTCAGAAATATGGTAATACAAATTAGAACCTTAATACTTACTTACCGACTTGGACTTTTGTCCATGTAAATCTTATTTAATTGAAATCTGCTTTCCCTTTTTTATTCTAATATCTTCTCTTCTTCAAATTTCCTAACTCTTCTCTTAAGGTCCCAGTGCTATTCATTTGTGGTCACTTACAAGGCTCTGTAAACCTTATTCCTATCTAATTCTTCTATCACCTTCTTTTAAAAATCAGATTAAGAAGGGTTTCCAATCTGGTTGCCTCATTATCTACCATTTCAAAAAACTTCCTTCTGTGATCTTCAAACTTTTTGCCTGTGCGTGTTTTTCATTATTTTCCTTTGTATGTTAGTTAAAATATACAAATAGCATTTGAGAGCAAATTTAAGTTGTCTTGCCTTCCCCTCCTACTGTGAAATACTATACTAAATACTTCCTAAACCTGAATCTTCTATCTGTTGGCTTCTTTTTCCTGGAAAAATCAAAATGTGAGAAAATTTTATTATTTGGCCACAGTTTGATAAACTTGAGCATTTATAAAATGTCTGACCTGATGACACTGCAGAAGCTGTGTTTTATTTCTATAAATGTCTCATCTTTATGTAACCCTCCAAATCATCAGATAATTACATAGCCATTTGGCCTGAAGATCTAGTACTCACCTGCTCTGAAATGCCATGCTAGTAAAAATCTATTTGGGGGTTGCTCTGGCCATTCTTCTCTCACTATAAAGAAGAAGGTGCCTGTGGAACACTTCAGTGATGGAATGATTGTCTTTAAAAGGCACAAACACATGGTTAATGACAGCTAACTGTTGACAGAGCTCCCTTCTGATCCTTAACACACCTACATGTAACCTCATTCATTCACTCACCACGCAACCTCTGCTGCATTCCCTTTTAATGATGACACTTCATCATTATCAGAAAGATGAACCAAACATGAAACAGAGTGCAGCCTGGCTCTTGTACATCCTGTAGATGAACATTCTCGTTTGTGAGGCTGAGTCCATGTGAACACAAACAAACCAACCCCAACCTTGAGTCAAAACACATCTAAACAAATATCTGTTTTCCTCATTTGCTCTTTTTATCTTTCTTTTGTTTTGTTTTGTTTTTTCCTGTCCAAAGATATAAGGGACCACAGAACACATTAAAAGGTCACTCCCTCTAAACAACCTTAAGGCTTCCTTTAGCCTTAACTAAATTTTCCCTTCTTGCACACAGTGAGATGAGGAAGTCCAGGGGACTTTTGCAAGGTTTCGTTGCCAGGGCGGACAAGCAGAGCCGGGTGTGCTATAGTGATTCTATTTGTAATTAGGGGTGATTTTGCCTTTATGGCTGGCTGGTTCTCTGGTTTTACAACTCACATTCCTAAATGGGACAGAGGATCTTGGTTAAAATCCTGACTCTAAAAAGTTCATTGTTAAGAGAAATCTTTAAAATCCTTATAAGAACCCAGACTTTGGTGCATGAAAGGTGGAAGACATAAACCCCGCTTTCAAGAAGCCTGCAGTCCCAGAGGAGTCTAACAAATGCAGTATAATGTGGTGAGTAAAAGAACAGGAGTGAACTCAGGTCCAGGAGGTGGCTGGGCCCAGCAGGGGGGGCTCCTACCTTCCTTGATGGGGTAGGAATACCAAGCTTACTGCCCCTCTAGAGGACCTTGGGATCCAGAAGAGGTGGTTTCCTCACAGAAGGTGCACCCAACGCATGCAGGAAATTTCAGAAAACGATTATTAAAGGAAGTGATCTTTGAACTACACCTTGAAGGAAGTGGGTCAGGCATGGGCAGCACAGGAGTGATGCTCCAAGCAGTGGAAACAGCACAGGCTAAGGCCAATAACACCCACAAATTCACATATTGGATTACATTACACATGCAAATTGGCTCTGAATTATTCATCCATGAGCCCCTGATACTTCTATCTGTAAAATGAGGACATTAACCCTTCCTGGCTAACATCAGTGAAAATTTTTTAAAAAGAACATCAAAGAGCTACATGAACTGGGAAGTCCCATTAGCACTATTATGAAAGAAAAGTGTTGTACAGGACTCTGACAAGATTCAGCTCCATGATAACAGTGTCATGTGGCAGAAAGAATCCCGCCCTGGCTTTGCCACTAATCCGCCATCTGTCCTCTGCCATACCTGCCCTATAGGCCTCACTTTTCCTCATCTGTAAAATCAGTGACTTGGACCAAGAAATGTAAATCCCTTCGACTGCTGCCACTTTCATTTTAAGTCCCCTTTAAGTTTAATCAGCAGTAACAAGCATGCAACTCCCCACCCCCAGACTATTTCTTTATTCATTCCTAACCTTTACCTTGGCAGACAAAGCATAAGATTCATCAAACATGTTAGACAACCCATGGCACATTTCCCTTTTTCCTGTGTTCCCTCCGCAGGTCACAGACACACAGAACCCAGCCTTTCCAGAGCTCAGACAGGACAGCGCTGAGGGCCAGTTAACAAAGGCCACTCTCCTCCCAGGAGCCAAGAAAAGTCCTGAGCGCAGGTCAGGGTTGTTTGCTTGGAGGCATGCTGGGGATGAAAGGCACCTTGGAAGTGAAAAGCTTGGTCATTTATTAATTAATTATAATTGAGGGTTTGTTCTTAAGAATGATTCCTTTGAAATTACTTTCCATCAAACAGTGACTGCCACAAAAGCATCAGATACTCAGAACATTCACCATTTCCTCAGCCTGAGTATTGTTATTCTGGGACCTGAGATTCTGTTCTGATCTTGCTCTTCCATTGGAAGTCTCTTCCACCCTTCCTTTAAGAGCTGGGTGGGATTTGTTTACTGCATGAGGTGAAGCAAGGGGAAGGGGGTGAGGTCTGTGTGTTTGTCCATTTTTTAAAAGAAAATCTATGCTACAGGAAATAACCTTTTTGTGGACTTTAATCTGACCCTTTCCAGATAAATGAAGAATGAAAAATCTCCAAGCGGAGAGATTAGGAAGACACCTGAGACTAATACCGACTAATGTTATGGGCCACACCTCTGGCTTACAACTGGAAAGGAGAAACAAACTGGTCTATCGATGTGGCTCTAAACAACAACAATGTGTGAAGGCCCGGGGCACTTCAGGATTGACCAAGAGGAAACACAGGTTGCACAATGATAGGATCTTGTTGGTACAGTTGTCAGAGAAGGGAACTCCCACAGCAAAGGGCATAAAACCATCCCGGGCAGTCTGGAGCGGCTCAGTTCTGCAGTGCCAGGGAGCAGAGCAGAGCCTGGCCCTGCCCCACACACAGATGGGACCATGAGCTCCTGGGGCAGCTTTAGCCAGAGCCCCTCTGGCTCCCCTCATGGCACTGGAGGCAGCTGGGGTCTGCCCGGGAGGTTTCCCCGGGCTCCCAGCGTCCATGGGGGCGCAGGGGGTGTCCGCATCTCCCTTTCCTTCACCTCGCCAAGTTGCCTGACACCTGGAAGGTCTTGGGGGCCTGGAAGAGGCAGTTCCCTCGTAGGTGGAAATGGGAAGGTGATGATGCAGAACCTCAATGACCGCCTAGCCTCCTACCTGGACAAGGTGCGTGCCCTGGAGGAGGCCAACGTGAAGCTGGAAAGTCGCATCCTGAAGTGGCATCAGCAGAGAGATCCTGGCCGTAAGCACGATTACTCCCAACATGAAGAAAACATCAGTAGCCTGCAGGAGCAGGTAAGATGCTGGATGACCCTGGAACTCAGAAGGGGGCTACATTTCCAGGGAACACCATGGGAGGAGAAATCAATACTTAGGACAATTTCCAGGAAAATGGCAAAAGAGTTTAAAGTAATTGTGAACAAAGGTATTTGAGGATATTTTCTTATCATACCTTAAATTTAGGCTTGGGAAAGTCTGTTTTGTTTATTCTATCTTCCATACGTAAATTATGTAGAAAATCTAAAACATCTAAGGCATCCAGCTGATATCCAGTGCCTCTTATGATCCAACATGGTAAGAGTAATGATAAGGGCTGATACTCATTCCTCATGTTTAGCGCACAAGGCACAAGACAGCATTTACCTTATTACATCAGTTCTGCTCCACCTCAAAGACCTGGCAACAGTGTGATTATCCAGTAGAGAAAGTCTGAGTTATACTATTTTGGAGATCACCTTAAAAGCTGTCACTCCACTAGCAGATACATCATTGTGACATCCCTAGATATTTCCTCTTGGGGGCTGCTAGAAGTTCTGAGTTCTAGATGTTCACAATTCTGAAAATGGCAAAATAGAACAAAATAATAAAATGAACATAATTTTTGGAGTCTTAGAGTTAGGATGGGTTATAGAGATTTCTTCAAAAACCAAATAATGTTTCAACCAAACACTTAAAAAGTTAAGTTTATGCCTTCTAAGATGTCTCATAACACTGGCTAGAAGTAGGTCCCCCTACTTTAGTCGTCTCCTTGGTTATTTTTTAAAGCTATATAACTTCCTTCTGATATAAAGCGGTCCCAGAAAATTTCCTGCAAGATTGTAATTTAATCTGTCCTAGAAAGGGCATCACAAGTTTTCAATCTTTATAAGATATTATTTCTCAACACTCAGTCATCCTTGCTTGAATGTAGGGAGGACCAATCAAGATAATATTAATCTGTTCTCATAATAAACCCTAATTATTGAATAATCAACCTAATAACTGACTGTGTAATTACTTTAACTATATAGTACATGGTTGTCTTTACAAAAGAAAAAAGAAAAAAAACAAGGTGACTCAACAAACCTCACCATATTTTTTTCATTAATAAAGCTGCTTTGGTTTTAGAATGGAGAATAGAGGATTTTTGCAAATGGACAGCTGAGAACATATCTCCCCCAAAAAACTATGAGGTTATACCCAGTCAAATAATTCATTGGCTAACAGCAGAGAGGACGGAAAAGGAGAAAAAGAAGGGAAACATTTATTACCACTTATTGTATGCCAGGCATCATGTTGAGTGTTTTACACACTTATCAGTGCCATCTCAAAGCTTTTTGCAATGATGGAAATGTTCTCTATCATCTGGTTTAATTCTCACAACAATCCTGGATAAGAACTAAAGCTCAGAATTGCCATCTAGAGTCACCAGCAAGAAGTTGGGATTCTAACCCAGGTCTGTTTCCAATGGCCTCAGTTTCCATCAGGATGGTCTGACTAGCCTACTTCATACCACAGTGATACTGTTTATTGTTGATGTATTACATTCGTGTTGTTAATCATACAACACGTATTTTATACACATTACTCCTGTGAAGCAGGTATTTTTATCCCCAGTAAGTAGATAAGTAGACTGAGACTGAGTGGTTGCTTAAATTCTTTGGAGCAGAACTGAGAAAAGTGTGTGGGGCCAATGCCAAGGAGGGGGCGGCTGACCCTGTCCAGGCAGCCTGGGATTCTGGTTCTGACATTAAATAGAAAGCTTCTTCAGCTTCAAATTCCACTCTTTCCTGGATTTCTTATTTCAGTTGTTACATTTTTCTCTGTGCTTGAAGAAAACAACTCTTTGAAATTCAGGTTGTCTAACTTTCCCAGTCTCCCCAGTTTGCAGGTGAGAAAACAGAGGCCTCAGAAAGGTCCCACAACTATCCAAGGGTGACCCCTTCCCAGGGATAGCAAATGTTAATCAAAAAGTCTATAAGAAGATGAGTTCAAAATTAACCCACCCTCTCTTTTGAAACACAGAGGGATATTAAAATATTAGAATAGCTCATAATAAAACTATATTTGGCATTTTGGTTCAGTAAAAAAAATTCTGTTTTCCTCTCTCTAGTAGATCACATAGCCCTGGAGCAATGACATTGCATGAACACATCAACTAGATTCTTTTAAAAGAATAACTCAGGGGCCTGGGGAGATTCTAGGTGATTAATTATAACACACCATGCAAAACCTATGCCTCACATATTATTTCACAATCCCTCCTCATCCATTCATTACTGCAAAAGATGTCTCAGAAATATTGGCTGTATCATAACACTGTATCAGGTAATCCAAAGAGTGGGAAATAGCTTCAGTTTTTAACTGTGCTGTATATCAAGTGCATTTCAGAACTCACCTCTCGTGTACTATGAAAATGCTGGCTGGGGAAATCAGACTCGATGTAGGCTTGACAGTGGATGTAATATCAGTTTAACTCAGGAAAGCCAAATAAGCCCACAGGTGATATTTTTGATGTTCTCAATTCTGTGGAGTGTGTAGTGCATGGTTTCTCTGGGTGTCAACCAGCACTTTGGTGCACAACTAAGGCAAACCCTAGGGGTCCCCAGGCCTTTTTGGATGGAGCTACTTTTTATTTCCCATAAGCTTAGAAATGCAAACAACAAAGAGCCATTTGGGAAAAGCGTAAGAAACACCATAGAGGAAAGACAAAGAGCTACAGAATCCCTTTTTTAGAACAAAGGATGTAGCCATAGTACCATTTGGAATCCACCACAAAAAGAAAAAGTTGGGCAGGGGCAGCCAACCTGGCTATCTCCCACCACGGACAAAGTTTGAGAGTGCATCTCAAACTATAAATCCTGAAATTTACCCAATGCAACGTCTAGTTACAAAAGTGCTAGATTTTAAAGAAGAAAATTAGGCAATTTACATTTTTCTGAACTAATTTTGTTTAACCAATTTTTCAGGATGTCTACAGTATGCCCAGAATATGCTGAGTATTTTACAACATTCTTTAATTTTCTCCTAATCTAATTCCCATACCTCTTTGAGAAATGACTATTATTATTGCCATCTTGTGGATAAAGAAACTGACAATCAGTAAGCTCACTCAGCTAGTGGATGCTGGAGCAGGGTCCCAGGCCCTGCTCTTTGAGTACAGACCCAGTGTTATCACCTCCTTTGAATCCTGCTATTGTGCATTCATGATACCAAATTCCATGTAATCAGTGGAGCTCTGAATAGAAACAGATTTTTAAAAGGTACCTTTGTATTTAGGTATATCTTTGTCCTGTGAAAAATCTTTTCTAAATAAAGGAGTTATCTGTATAAATACAATGGGAATGTCACAGAATTCTCTGGTTCTAAGGTACAGAAGTTTGGAGCGGGGACCTCTCAGTCACTTGTCTCTAGTACAAACTCCTTATTTAACAGATGATAAAACTGAAGCCCAGGAAGGAGAGAGACTGACCCAAATTCACATCGATGGGCGCAACAGGAAGTAAAAGAAAAATCTCCCAGTTTCTAGTTCAGCACAATACTTGGCACAAAAGAGTTATTTATACTTGTAATATTGAGACGTCTTCCACGCAATTTTCCTGAAGACAGTGACATACATCAAATGTGTACTGTGATAACAACTACTTAGAAGTATTTACAAATCATATGTGTACACATAATTGCTCAGGTAGACACTTTCAATAATATTTTTCTTTTTAAAGTAAAGATATCTAGTGAAAGTCTTTAATTAGAGACTTTAACATAGTTAAAGATTATTAAGCTGTTTCATTAGATAGTAAAGAATTATTTCAGTTAACATTTTAATAGCTACTATTGGGGCACGCTCGTCATGGAATAATTTACAAACACATACACATACTTACAAGTTATATATATATGACTATAGTCACTTTGGAAAAAAATAATTATGGTATGAGGTGACTATTAAAAAATATATTTTACATTGTTTAAATGTACTATAAAATTCATTTAAAATTAGTTGGACAAACCAATATAAGTGATACTTTGCTCAGTATCACTGATCAGACACATGAATGCTATCACAAGGAAGAACTGTGTTCATCCAAAAGAATTATTGCACTTTCAGGGAACCACACTAATGTGCGCAATAAGAAAAGGATCAGAACCTAAACCACTTTTAACATCTTCAGATGTGAATGAGCTTAAGCAAAGCACTAAGATATGTTCATCATACTAGAAAGTTAGAAGGCATTGAGAACAATCACACTCCTTCCCCTTCCTATAACATTCTTTCATCATTTGCATCAGTCCAAGCCTCTCGAAACTCTATGTAAAAAAAGATAATGCAGACCACCTCCTTATTATAAATACATTCTTATGTTTTCTGCCTAGTAAGTGCTCAGTAAATACTTGCTGATTTGATTAGTCATTGCTCCCTTGTCAGAAGAAGAAGTCACCTGTGCTAACAAGTCATATACCCACAGGACTAAAGGGCAGAAATGAAACTTTCCTGTGAAGCGTGTCCCACTGAACTGACTCTTGGTTCATGTTTTACAGATAGTGGATGGTAAGCTGACAAATGCCCAGATCATTCTTCTCATTGACAATGCAAGGATGGCAGTGGATGATTTCAGCCTCAAGTAAGTTCCTTCTTCACAGTGTCGTGGGGTATGTTTGGGGCAGGAGGCGGAGGAATATTTTGTTTTGTTTTGTTTGGGTTACTCTTGTTTTTGTTTCTGTTTTGCAGAAGAAAAACTTATCTCACATTATCCACATGTAAAAATCTTACTAAAATATAATTAAAAGGCATAACAAGAATAAATACTTAAACAAACCAGATATAAAACACACTTTTTGGTGTGAAGAACTTCGAATATGAACCAAGAATTATGTGATGTTAAAAAGTTATTGTTGATTATTTAGGTGTGATAATATTATGCTTGTTTTTTTAAATGTCTTTTTCTTAAAAGATGCATTTGAAAACTATTTAGGGATAAAATGCCATAATGTCTATAATTTTTAAAACACAAGATGGAATATAGATGAAGCAACTATGGCAAAATGTTAATGGTTTCTAAATCTAGGTGATGTACATATGACTAGTTATTATTTTATTCTTTCTAATTAAAAAAAATAACATTGAGTCACCATCATAGAAAAAAAATGCATGAAAGAGATATATAAAGAACATATAGCATGGATTAAACCTACATAGTTCCCATTAAACCTAAAAGGTAGGAGAGTCACTTCTAAACTAAGGTGTATCCTCACAAAGACCTCAGCCTTCCAACAACAGGTGTACTCTTCCCTTCTAATCAAAGGTATGAAAATGAACACTCCCTCAAGAAAGACTTGGAAATTGAAGTTGAGGGTCTCCGAAAGACCTTGGATGACCTAACTATTATCACAACAGACCTGGAGCAGGAGGTAGAGGGGATGAGGAAAGAGCTCATCCTCATGAAGAAGCGCCATGAGAAGGTAGGGCGCCCCAGGAGTCACCAGCACACCTCTGAATTTGCACATTTTAGATGATTCAATAACTAGAGAAGAAACCACTATCTCTATGCCAGTTCTATTGTCCTTCTGTCTAAGTAATCATAAGGAACCATATACACATCTCATTTTTCCAAGTCCAAGGTTATCTACACAAATGCCAGATACAACAGCCAAAATACAATCATAATGAACAGTAAATCAGTCAATAGTTTTAATGCACAATGTTTACCTAGATTTGTTTGTTTATATGATACTGTAAAAATAAATATGTGAGACTGAACTTCCTTCATTGACCCAGTGTGCAGCAAATTGAGGGACAAAAGAATAAAGAGAATCTGCCCCTGGCCAAGGTAAATATGACTAGTGGCAAAAATTAAGAATCCTAATTTACAGAAACATTTAACCGACTTGCAAACAATTACCATCCATCTAAAGTCTCTGAGACTTTGATAAAATGATAGAAACACAATCCCTATTTAAGGTAAACAATATTGCATATAAACATCAAAGAGCCTCCAACAGCTAAACAGCTGGTTAGACAATGGCCATTAATTAAACCTTTCCTTTGGTTTCTTTGTTTTCATGATATCCTATGGGCATCGGTCTTACAGAGTCCTAAAGCATTGATGAGATCTTAAAAACCTCTACGCCTTTTGGCTTTGGGTTACTGAACTGCATCCCAAAAGCTTTGATCTATAATCCAAAATGCTCGACTGCTTAATTGTGTCATCACTTCACCCATGAACCTTTGCTGAAGAGTACATTACACACTATGTAAGCATAATTCTTGCTGAAACATTTTTAATCAGGGATTAAGTCAGTAATCATAAAGGCCAGTTTATTACCTGTCTGGTGCTTTATTTCATGAAAATATAAGGGGGGGGGAATCATATAATGTTTTGTCAGCAATAGGTAATCATTGAGAAACCAAATCAAACCAGTGAAAGAGTAGCAACCACATAAGCTGAATTTTTAAAAGTTCCATTAACCACTGCCAATCAACACACCTCTTTCTGATTGTCGCGGCCAATTCATTTTCTTTCTCTGTTATTATATAGGAAATGGAGGAACGTCATGTGCCAAATGACTGCATGGTCGATGTGAAGGTGGATACAACCCCAGGGGAAGATCTAATTAAGGTCCTGGAGGATATGAGGCAGGAATACGAGTTTATGATAAAGAAGAAGCACCAAGATTTGGATGCTTGGTATAAAGAGCAGGTAAAAGAAAGGTGCCCAAACTTCCCAAAGGTTCAATTTCCATTGGTCCAACGCCAATGTCTCTGCTCTTTGCTTGGTTTCATAGTCAGCAGCCATGGCCCAGGAGGCAGCCATGGCCCAGGAAGCAGCCAGTCCAACAGCTCTGCAGAGCAGCCAAAGTAACATCCATGAGTTAAAGCGTACTTTCCAGGCCCTGGAGATTGACCTGCAGGCACAGTGCAACAGGGTGAGTCTGACTATGAAAGTCCTGAGTCGGGCACCGTCTCTTCCACAAAGCCTTCCTTGTTCTCTGTCTCTCTGTTTCTCTGTCTCTCTCTGTCTCTCTCTCTATCTCTATCTCTCTCTCTCTGGCTCAACTCCATTGGGACATCTCTCACTTCCCACTTTCCATCCAAATTGTTCATGAGAATGAAAGTAACAGCTATCACTTGTCGAGTGTCCACATTGTGCCAGATGGTGTGCTAGGGAGTTCATTATATCAAATGTCATCAACCCTCACATTAACCTTTCCAGGTCAGTCTTAGTGTCCCCACTTTAGAGATGAAGAAACCAAAGTTCAAAACAGTTAAGTAAACTAGCCAAGGTCACACAGCTAAGTGGCCAGTGGTAAAGCCACATGGCATCTGTAGGTGGGGCAGACTCCTATAGTCTCAGTAAAGGCTCCTACCACTTACAACCAAGCTGTTCCCCCAAAAACTAATAAAGAGAAATTCTGGTGCCAACATAAATTGGTGGCAAATCCAGGCCTGGCTGACTCCAAAGTACTACTCAATTCATTATGAATGTCTTCTTAGCCAGAAAAGTATAAATTTTTGTGTCATAGTCATTTCTATAATCTTCAAAGTTTTTAGTAAAATGCTATGCACAAGCACTCAAAATTCATTAAGTAAAGTCTATCACTACCTTCTAATCATTTATCAATATCATCCCTGAGTGCTCCTCTGCCCTCGAACTTGGGGAAAAATTATTAGTTCATTTTGTTGCAAACACACATGGTAAATTACTATTATGTTTTAGAAATCAGTGATGATGAAAAGACATTTAAAATTTGCACTGTCCGGATGGTAATGCACATGGAAGTAATTACAGTGTTTTATGGCTTTCAAGACATTTTAATATACAGTATTTCACAACAAGCCTGCAAGGTCAACAAGGCATTCACACCCGTTTTCATGCATCCTACTATCTGACACTACTCTAAGCCCTGCTAATTCGATAATAAAGGATTTTATATTCTAGCAGGGATGATAGAAAATACACAAATCATCAAATATACAATATATTAGATGGAGAAAAGTATACAAAGAAATGAGGCATGAGAGACAGGTAAGGCATACCACAGTAAAGTGCCACCATTTTAAACAAAGTGGTCAGGAAAAGTTTTACTGTTAAGGTGACCGTTGAACAAAAATCTAAACTTGGTAAGAAGATGCATTATGTGGCTATGGGGGTTTCCAGGTGGAGGGAGCAGCAAACGCAAAAGCTGTGAGGCACAGGTGTGTCCTATAGGTTGGAAGAACAGCAGGGAAAGCAATGTGGCTGCAGTGAGCGAAGGGAAAGAAAAAGAAGAGAAGAGAAGAGGAGGGGAGGAAAGGGAAGAGAGGGAACAGGAGGGGAGGCCATGGGGTAGTAGTGGAGCCTGATTGTGTAGCCCTGACCCTTGAAGGGAGGAATTTGAAAGAGCAGGTTTCGACAACTCTTGGAGGAACTTTACTGTAGGTGAAGGCGAGAGAACACTGGTGAAGCAAGAAGGTGAGCAATTATGAAAATGATTAGAGCACAGACAGCTCATACACAACAGGAGGCAAATGAGTGCCTGGACGCAGATCCAAGTATGTGGGAGAAGTGATGGTGGGAGCTTGTGGGAGTTCTCTCCTAATCGCTTCCATTTCCTCAGTGATATATGAAGCAAAGCTGTGGGCTGAGAGAAAGAAGGAGGAGAAGGGAGCTTTAAGGACAAAAGAGAAGGTATGAAATAGCCCTCTGGGAGAACAGGGACATGTGATTTAGTGGCCAGGCAGCTGTAAATGCCCCCGGAGTGTTAGCAGTCATGATAAAGTGAGAGCAGCCACCCAGCACAGCTATGACCTCTTTAAAGTTAAAGTGCTTTAACTTTATAAAGTGCTTCATAAAGCAAGTGGTAAATCCAAACATAATGGGGACTTGACCTCAGCTCTCTGTATCCTAGCCCAGCAACTTCACTTTGCAACTTTCAGAATTTCCTCAGTAATGACAATTTGTTACCATGGTCATAATCAAAAAGCACTGCTTGTAACTAGGATTGCCAAATTAAAAGAGACACCCAGTTAAACTTGAACTTCAGATAAACAACAGTGTTTTTAGCATAAGTGTGTCCCATATGCAATGTTAGGGCAATATCTGGAATATACTTATACTAAAACATTACTCATTGTGCTTCTGAAATTCAAATTTAATAAATGCTTCTATTTTATCTGGTGTCGTTACTTGAGACCCTTCTCTGAAGATACAAAGAGACAGCAGTCCCAGCTGCTGTTTCCCTCTAGGAGCTTTCAGTCTGGCCAGAGACAAATGTCAGCATAAGACAGTAAGGCACAGATGAGGGCAGGCAGCATATGTCCAATCCCAGACGAGTAGTGCAAACAATAAACACCACAGGAGTACAGCAGAGTTATCAAGAGAACCCTTACACGAAAGTCTTATGCCCAAAAAAATGGACTTCAAAAGTCCAGACACTGCTCAACTCCTGACTGCCCACACCCAAACCTGGAAGTCAGCCCGCTTCTCATCTTTGCATCCCCAGAAGCCATCAAGACACCCAGAAGAGTCGTCAGCATATTCTAATGACTCGACAAGCACACATTATTCAATCGATCGAGCTATCAGTCAGTTAATGTTAGAAATGTCATTTCCTCTTTCAGAAATCTGCTTTAGAAAACATGTTATCAGAGACCCAGTCTCAGTACTCCTGCAAGCTCCAGGACATGCAACAGATCCTCTCCCACTACGAGGAGGAACTGATGCAGCTCCGCCATGACCTAGAGCGTCAGAACTGTGAATACAAGGTCCTTCTGGGCATCAAAACCCACCTAGAGAAGGAAATCGCCACCTACCGCCAGCTCCTTGATGGGGAGAATGAAGGGTGAGGAGAAGGCTGGCGGGGCGGAGGACGAAAGGGGCATCAGCTCTCATGGGTGCATTCACGCACCTTAAAGTTTCATTAATCATCACTCTAAAGCAAAAAGGTTTATGCTGAATTTCTCCCAAAGATACTTAGATCAGGTTGTACTTCATTAGGCACCAAGTGTGAGTTAGGTGTTATTGACAGGACAGTGAGATTTGATGTTAACAGCTAAAATTAACATATTAAAGTCTTAAGAAACTCTAGAAGTTTTACCTCTAGTGTTTCTCAGTGGGAATGCGCACAATTTTGGCTAAAAAAAAAAAAAAAGAAAAGGTTGAGCAAATATTTTAGCCTAACAGCAGGAAAAGATTCATAAGAGACAGAGGTATCTAGATTTCCAATCTGATATTCCTGTCCACTTTGGGAAATGACAAAAGCTGCCCACAAAAAGGGTGCATACATCCTATGACCTAGGAAAAAGGGTTAGAAGTTTATTTTCAAATTACATAAATAATTATAGGCCCAAACTGCGAACAGTCTGAGAAGCCTGGGGTGTTCTGGACTCCAGATCCACACTCTAGAAGGAGTCCCAGCGGGGGCAAAGCCTGCCGGTGGCTGGAAGGATGGAGATGGTTCAGGAGACTTCCTCTGACCCCAGGGTGAGCAGGAGGCAGTACTCATTGCCCTCTGGGTCCAGGAAGTTTTCTCATGAACTCATGACCTTGAAACTACTGAGCTCAGTAGTTCTCATTAAAGAGCTACAGATTTACAAGCAGGCAAAGGAAGTTAGTTCATCTTGAGAAGTTTTTATGATTGTTGCTAATACTAAAATGAGCTTTAACTTTATCATTTTTATAGGACAATGGAGGAATCTAAGCTGAGTATAAAAGGTAAAAAACATTTTTCATTGTTTGAATCTACTTTTTAAAAATAATCAGCATATTTATTCATTCTGTAGTATTTATAAACTTTAGTGCACTCCCAAAAAGTGCTCTGTTCTTTTACTCTCAAACAGCCAGGAATTTTGAACTAACTTAACAAATTTGATAATATAAAACAAAGTGAGCTCTCAGTATTATCCTCAACAATATATATGAAAGCTCTTTGTAAGCAGTAGAAAAAAAAAATAATCATTATAATATATCTATTAAATAATGAAGTCCTAGGAAATTACAAGGAAATGATTTCACAGAAGTTCCCAAACTATATTCTGTTGAACACTAGTGTCCCATGAGATTCCAATTGTGCATTATGAATGATGTGTTCTATAGCCAGGTACAGTAGGGAATACTTACTAAGTGCCCTGATCCTCTGCAAGAGCCATGTTGTATTTGGTATGTTAAAGACTGAACAAGTGCTGGGTGGGGAAGAAAAGGAACAAGAAAGAGAACCCAGTGTTTAACCCAGTGTTCCTGAATATCTTTGACCTGGGGGCTCTATTTTCTCAGATTACCTTTAACATCTCACAGAAAAGTCCCAAGAAACCAGTCCAGGACAAGTAGCACTTTTTGGATTAGTTTGTGGTAAAAATATCCTAAAGTATTAGAGATTCTGAGAATCAGAGTTCAAGTAACTATCACAAGACATCTGGGCTAACTGCTATCCTCTGCAAGACCCTAACAGATGCTCCTTCGGCCTCTCCTTACCCATGTTCGGGGATGGTGGACCCATTCCTTGATGGGGGAGCCCAATCTACTGTTGCAGAGGTTTGATTTTAACAAAGTTCTTCCTGTCTCTGTTAATTGTTCCAATTCTTCCCTCTGATTTAGAATCAATGTATTGATGTTTCAACAAAGCACTTGTTCAAGTAAATCATATCTTTAAAAGCTGTGACCATAACAAACAGCCCTGGTTTCTCATCTATCTTTCACCCGGTGTGCTTTCTAGGTCCTAAAATGAGGTGCCCAGAATGGCACTTAGTGCAATGTAAGCTCACAGAATCTGTGATACAAGTGCTATAAAGCCTGCTTAAGCAGAAAGGACTCCGCAAGTGCCAGTGGTCAGAGATTAGATTCAGCTTCAGGCATGCCTAAAATGAAGGTCTGGACCTCTAGAAGGACACTGTTCAGACATTCAATTCCTGGAGAGTGAGAGGAAAAACATTCCTTGGAGAGATCCCCTTTCATAACAGCGGAGATCATCATATTGCTTAGTGATCATTTTGAAAGACACAGAGAGCCTTCAGGTGCTGAGAGCAGGGAACTGAAAATAGTACAGTTCTGATGGTGGGGACAGCATGGCAGTGACCTCTTCATTGCTCTTTCCCTCAGCATCTGCAGCTCCAAAGATCAAGGCCATTACACAGGAGAGCATCAATGGAAGAATAATTTATTCTCAAGTGAAAGAGATCCAAAAGTATGCATGAGGCCAATAAAAGTTTCTGCCTATTATAAAACTTATTTTTCCCCAATGAAAAGTCCTTGCCCAGACACAAATATGTGAGTCCTAAGAGGTATCTTTGGAGTTGTCAAACCCAGGAAATTTTTTTTTCACTCTATAACATTTTTTTTCACTCTATAACCAGACATTCCATAGTGATCTTAAAACACTGCTGCACTTTTTGAATCAAAGTATGAATACATGAGCTTAAAGCTCTACTCTCCTACTACAATCTTTAGATCCCACATCATTCATTATGTATCTGTTTAGTAGCCAATAAAACTCCATGCCACCTGCATCAATGTCTTTTTTTTTTTTTTGTATCACAGGGCAAGATAAGACCCCAAGGTCTCTTCCTAAGGAGGGATCCTCAGAGCATTGTCCACAAAAGATCCAAAGGGACCTTAATATCCATAGCATCCACACACTGGGCAGAATTATTACCCTGCAGCCATGCAACTTAGGGACAAATGTGGCTCACAAATCTTTCCAGACTCCTGCCAACAGAAGGGGGAAAATAGAGACAGAGAAGCCTAGAAAACCTCGCTGAGAATGTGTGATGACTAAAAATTATTCTATCTCAGAAATAATTAAGCAACCAACCAACAATCTTAAGGACTTGAAAGAGAGTTAAAGCTAGAAAGAAAAATTCAGAAAAAAAAAATCCTCATTATAGATAGATACAAAGACCATGTACAGCTAAGTTTGATAACCTACTGTTTTAGCTTCAGGTGAGTGTTTTTGTATTTGTATGTTCCCCATATTACTAATTTTTTAATACTCCCATGAGAATTAATGACAGCTGATAGAAAAGTAAGAACCTCCTTCATGTCACTCCCAATTGCTTGTGAGTAGAGTTTCATTTTACCGAATTTCAGAGCACAGTTTCCAGAAGGAAGAGCTGAATGAAAACGCAGAAGTAAGACAAATACTCTGCAAACTTACTTCCATCTAAGTCTAGTAAAATCTCTTTCAGGTGCTTAATCAAATATTTTGCCACAGCATTAGGGTCCTATAATGAATTTCTATGATAAAAATTTGCTATGATATTTAAACCTCCTCATTTCTCTTACCTCATATATTTTCTTCATAGCAAAGTAAAATAGTAGCATGGACAGGTAAGAGACTCCTAGGGAAACCCTCTCTAAGCTGACTGACTAAAAATTTAATTTTGGGAACAACTAAGTAAAATGTTCCTTAAATATCAGATTGCTTTACCATTTCTAAAATGCATATTTTATATTTCTAATAGTCAGGCATCAAACACAGTTCAAATTTTAAAAATACTGTCATGAGAAGAAAACACAGCAATAAACGAATTAAACTTTCTTGTTTAAAAGACGATGAAGCTAAAGTCTAGAGAGTTTAGCCAAGCCCTCCTGGGACTCAAACCTCATTCCTACCTATATGTAACCTATATCTAGCATCTCTGACATATAGAAACATCAGAACTGATGTTTAAAAACTCATAGCAAATTAAAAATAAATATTCTAAACGTGTGAACTATTGAAAAGCCAAAATACTTAAGGTATACAATCTTAAACTAGAACAAATTTGTAAAAATGCCAAGAATTGCAAGAAAAAAAGTAAGCCTGAGGTAAGTACTAGAGGTTGGCTATTTTTCCTTTCTTTACAGATGGTCTTAAACAAATTATTTAACACAGACTATATGTAGCATGGAGATTCTAAAAAGTTTACATAGTGTCAAATAATACAGCATATCATTTCTTTGGGATAAAAATAACATTACTCCAAAAATACTTTTTGTGTACATTAGCAATATTGTATCATAGTTACATTATACCTATTTAGCCTTTCCTAATAGAAAATGGATACTAAGCAATGGCCCTATTTTCTGAGTATGCATTAATTCTTGGTGGCCACAATGAATCTATACCAGCACGACTCATGCCTTTCTGTATCCTTTCCCACATTTACCCTAGGTTGGGCCATGTGACTTGATTTGGCCAATGAAATATCAGCAAGCTTGACACACAGATTTAATAAATGTTTACACATTGGGGCGTATCATCTTGGGATGTTACCTCTAGGAAGCTAGCACCATGTAAGAAGTTTATTTACCCCGAGACTACCACGCTGTGTGGAAATCTAAGCTAGCCTCATGAAGAGGCCACATGAAGGAAAGCTGAGTAACCTGGTCAAAGTCATAACTCCAGACACGAGTCTGATCAAGCCATTTCAGCTAGTTCCCAGCCAATTGAGCCAACCCGGCCAAGGCCCCAGTTCATGGAGCAGAAATAAACTACCCCCCGTTTTCTGAAACTGAAATTCTGATCCTCAGAATTATGAACAAATAAAATGAGCTGTTGCTCTAAGCCAGTAAATTTTGGGGTCATTATTTCATGTGGCAATGAATAAGTAAAACAAATCATGTAAAAAGAAGAGCCTATTATCTGCTCATTGACAATAGCTGATTTAAGGCTAGTCCATTAGCATCCCACCAAACTTTCCACCAGAATTTTAGTCATTTTAACACTGAAATGGATCTGTACAAGAGTCCTGGTGCAGTAAGCATAGATGACAGACCAAAGGTCGCAAGGGGAAAGCCAAGGTCTTCTCTCTCCAAAACAATCTGGCAGAAGCAGAGGTCCATCCAAGATGGCGGTGTAGGTAAATGCTGTGCTCTCCTACTTCCACGACCACATCAAAATGACGGCTAACTACAGAACAACCATCATTGAGACTCACCTGTAGTCTAGCTGAACAGAAGTCCTATCACTAAGGATATACAGAGAAGCCACATTGAGACTGGCAGGTGAGGCAGAAAAACAGAACGGGCTGTTCCCACGCCCATGTGTGGCAGTTAAAATTCAGGAGAGATGTCTCGGCTGCAGAGATCCCCTCTGAGGAGCACAGGGTCCCAGCCCTACACCAGTCTCCCAGCTCAGGGTTCCAGTGCCAGGAAAAGAAATCCCTATAACTTTTGGCTGTGAAAACCAGGGGAGATCGTGGCCGAGCGAGACAGAAGCCAGTTTGAGTCAAGGGCACATCTCTTAAAGGGCCCACGCATGGACTTACTTGCTGACAGACTCACTCACTCTGAGCTCCAACGCTGGGGAAACAGCTTGAAAGGTGCCAGAGACAAACCGGGAGGAACTAAATTGTCTGGCTTCAGGGCAAGAGCTGGAGGGGCAGCTTTCTCCCAGACACAAGAAGTACTGGCAGAGGCCACTGTTCCTTTGTTGAGCCCTCCTCCCACCCACCCAGTCTGCACGCAGGTGAGCAATATATCTGAGTCTCCATCATCCTGGCTAACACCATTCACCTTGCCCTAGTGATTTCCTGAGACCCCACCCCACCCAACTTGCAGGCTCACCCAAGCTGCTTCTAGTGGCTTTTCCATACAAATGGCCTATCTTGGCTCACGTTATGGACTTTTCTAAAATCTCTCAAAAGTTCCAAACTCCAAACAAGCAGCATCTGGCTTCAGCATGACCCATACCTCTTGGTAAGCAATCTCAAGTTTAGAACTACCAGCAAAAGACCTCAGTTCACAGCACCTCCAAGCCCAGTACAAGTGGCAACCATTAGCATGTCTGTTTGTAACTCGTACCAAGTGGCCCAGGCAGAGCACAGGCAGCAGTTGACCTTGGCCTGCACCTGAGCCCCTCACAAGAAGCCCCATAACCAATACACCCAATGGCCAACTTCGCACCAGAGCACCAACTGACCACCTCCACAAACGACACACCCAAAGGGCAGACTTGGCAGGCACCAGAGCTCCACTAAAGTAAATTCTGTTCCACAAAGTCAGCCTCTGCAATTTAGTCACAGCCAGTCCTCAAGATGAAGCAGCCTGAGGGTCAGTCCCTCCCACTGATGTGCAAACAGCAATCAGGGCTCAACTAAAACAGGAGGACACAAACAACTCACACAAGGAACACACTTGGAGCACACAGCTCAGGTGACTAGGGAGACTGCACCACTGGGCCCCACAGCACACCTACTACATAAGGCCATTCTACCAAGACCAGGAAACATAGCAGCTCTACATAATATACAGAAATAAACAGGGATGTAGCCAAAATGTGGTGACAAAGAAACACATCCCACATGAATGAACAGAACAAAGCTCCAGAAAAAGAACTCAAAATAGAAAAAAAGCAATCTACCAGATTCCGAGTTCAAAACACTGGTTATAAAGGTGCTTGATGATCTTAGTGAGAACTTCAACAAGGAGATAAACAATATAAAAATTAGGATTGAAAATATTTGAAAAGAATCAGTCAAAAATAAAGAATACAATAATTGAAATGAAGAATAGATGAGAGGGAATCAATAGCAGATTAGATGAAGCAGAGGACTGAATCAGTGATTTAGAAGATAAGGTAGCAGAAAACACCCAATCAGAACAGCAACAAGAAAAAAGAATCCAAAATATGAGGCTAGTTCAAGGGACATCATCTCTGGGAGATCATCAAGGGTACCAACATTTGCATCATAGGGGTACCAGAAGGAGAAGAGAGAGAGCAAGGAAATAAAAACCTGTTTAAA
Source organism: Cynopterus sphinx (assembly GCA_030015415.1). NCBI lineage: Eukaryota > Metazoa > Chordata > Mammalia > Chiroptera > Pteropodidae > Cynopterus > Cynopterus sphinx. The sequence continues at coordinate 15,967,888 of CM057385.1, forward strand.
GAAATAATGACAGAAAACTTCCCTAACCTGGTGAAGGAAATAGACATACAAGCTGAGGAAGTGCAGAGTGTCCCAAACAAGATGAAACCAAAGAAGCACATACCAAGATACATAATTTCAAATGCCAAAGGTTAAAGACAAAGACAAAATCTTAAAAGCAGCAAGAGAAAAACAGTTATATGCAAGGGAGCTCCCATGAGACTGTCAGCTGATTTCTCAACAGAAACTTTGCAGGCCAGAAGGGACTGATAGGAAATATTCAAAGGGATGCAAAGCATGGACCTGTAACCAAGATTACACTACCCAGCAAAGCTATCATTTAGAATTGAAGGACAGATAAAGAGCTTCCCAGACAAGAAAAAGCTAAAGAAGTTTATCACCACCAACCCAGTATGATAAGAAATGTTAAAGAGACTTCTTTAAGAAGAAGGAAATTTAAAAATATGAATAATAAAATGTCACTAACTATATATCTATTAATAATTACTCTAAATATAAATGGAGTAAATGCTCCAATCAAAAGACAGAGGGTGGCTGAATGGATAAGAAAACAATACCCTTACATGTGCTGCCTACAAAAGACACACTTCAGATCAAAAAACACACACACAGACTGAAAGTAAAGGGACTGGAAAAGATATTTCATAAAAATGGAAACAAAAAAAAAAAAGATGGGGCAGTATTACTTATACCAGACAAAATAGACTTTAAAACAATGGCTATAACAACTGACAAAGAAGGACCCAGTAATTCCACTTGTGGGTATTTATCCAAAGAAACTCATAACATTAATATGAAAAGATATATGCATGCATCTGTTGATTTCAGTATTATTTACAACAGCCAGGATATAGAAGTAACAAAAGTGTCCATCAATAGATGATTGGATAAAGAAGAGGTGGTACATATACACAATGAAATATTACTTGGCCATAAAAAAGAATGAAATCTTGCCATCTTCAACAACATGGATGAACCATTATGCTAAGTGAGGGCATTATGCTAAGTGAAATAAATCAGACAGAGAAGACAAATACATATGATTTCACTTACATATGGAATCTAAAAATAATAAATAAGTTAACAAATAAAACAGAAACAAACTCATAGATATAGAGAATATTTTGATGGTTGCCAGATGAAAAGGGGTTGGGGGAATGAACAAAATAGGGAAAGGGATTAAGAAGTATAAATTTGTTGTTACAAAACAGTCATGGGGATGTAAAGTATAGCATAGGAAATATAGTCAATACTATTGTAATAACTACATATGATGTTAGATGGGTACTAGATTTATTGGAGTGATCACTTCATAAATTACGTAAATGACTAGTCCCTATGTTGTACACTTGAGACTAATATAGTATTGTATGTTAATTGTATTAAAATATTAAAAAATTATTTTTATAAAAAGATGGCAGAGAGTAAAGCCATTGCTTACATATGTTCATAGCTGCCCTCACAGCCTCTTTACAAATGGGGACAGGCAGTGTTACTCCAACCTGGAGAGGAGGGACATCCCCTTCTCTTCACTTGAGCAAGCTGGGATACCCAGGTAAATTCCTCTCTTCTTATCTTGGAGTTTCGATTCCTTTTGACTCTGTCTTTAACTTCCTCATTCCATGGCTATTAACAACTTCTCTACAAATATTTATGCTTACAGTAAATATCACAAGAGTTTCACTTAACGGTGATCTGTTCTCAATGTAGATAAGCAATGCCCTGTTTTACCAAGAAACTATAAGGCCTTTACAGATTAAGATGATCATGATTATCAAGTAGCTCTTAGTTACAATGTTTAAGATTTCAAGTCATTAAGATGCTTAAATATTGTTCATTCATTCTAAGTATGCTTCTTCACAATGTTATATATTAAATGCTATATTCATACGGCCTTTAATAAATAAATAGTTTTAAGATTTTTGGTATTTTTATATATTCCCTAAGTGTTTCATTGGTTATTTGTGTATCATAATAATGTTAGTTTTTTTGACTTACTACATGCCTGAGATCTTTTCCCTGTGTGTGACTCATTCCCCATCTCATCTATTCTGTTACAACATCTACATGTCACCATCTTTCTAAAGAGGATTAAAGAGTTTCCAAAATACATTTGCAGTGAGGTCACAAGAAAGAAAAAGAAGACACTGTCTCTGACATACCTCATGATCAGATGACCTAACCATACTTAAGAGATTTACTGAAGAAGTGTGTGTATGTGTGTGTCATACCCGTATATGGACTGTCCTACTCACCAAAAATACTCTTTGAAATTTAAATTAGGAGCCATTTAGTAAAATTGTGAGTCATATAACAAAAACTGTAAGTCGACTTATGTTGATTTTTACAGTATGCATACACAACATAACACTCATGCCTGTGACATACATACACACGTATACTAGAAGAAATCTTAACAACAACAGCTATTCCTGACTGACCTTTAAATTCCCAAACTCATTTAACATTTGTCACAACACTGCAAGGTATTATTATCCTCATTTTACAGTTGAGGAAACTAGGGCTCAAATGGAATGAATTAATTGACCTCTGGTCATACAGCTTAAAAATGGGGGAGCCAGAATTTGTATCCAATGTACTTGCTCTTTCTACTGTGTTACACAAAGTCAAAAATGGTAGCTAAAGAGTTGTGTAAAACCTAAACATAGGTAATATGTCTTAATAAACTCTTCCTGATGGTTTTTATCAATAACTATGTATATATTTGTAGTTATATGATAAATCTGAATGTACATGGCACTAGAATAATACACAGGAGTCAGAAACACACACTCAGGACTAGGGAGGGACAGACTTTGACGCTCAAGAGATACCTTCCCATTACTCAAATCCAAGCATCAACCCTCCACACAGAATTATTCTCTTAAATTGCCACTACCTTAGCCTAAAATTCTACCAGTCAACACTAGGGAAGAGCTTAGCAAGTTCCCAAACCAGAGTATCTCACCCCTTAGTTTGTCCGGTTAGACCTTACCCTCACCCCTAGTTTCTATCAAAATTATCTCTCACTTAAAGAACAAAAAAAGGAAGAGAAGGATAAAGAGAAGATAGTAATGGTGAATGGGCCACAGCCACACAAAATACATTCAAGACTCATCAGGTGGAAATATTTTATCTAAAGTCTCATCACAAAAACATACTGTGAAGATTTCCATTTATCATTTCCAACACTCTAGGAAGCAGCAGTTTGGGGTCAATGTTAATCTTATCCTATAAATATATCAGTGCTTCTTAATTCTTAATGTGTATATGTATAACCTAGGGATTGTGTTAAAATCTGGGTTTCTGGTAGGTCTGAGTTTGGGGCCCAAGATTCTGCATTTCTAACAACTGCCCAGATGATGCTGAGGCTGCTGATCCATGGACCACACCGAGTAGCAAGGTTATAGATGAGTTCAATCCATCAGCCATTTGAGATATCCCCTAGACTGAATGTCTTATCTACAGGCCAGTCTCAATAGATTTACTATAGACTGAACTGAATGAAAAATACAGCAGGAAAGGTGGCATCATTAGAATTCCATTAGCACTGTCTCGCTCAAAGTTAGTGAAGCTTGCAAGAGCACTGATGAAGTAAGACCTTGAAAGAAGATGTTTCTTAGTTCTGGTCAAGAGTGGAAAATGGAAAGAAGTCTGGACACTAAAGAGATTGATCACCTTATCCCAAATCAGCCTTGCCCTAAATGCACAACAAGCCTGAAACATTCGCCACTAACAAGACTCATCGGCAAGGACGAAAATCACCCATCCAAAGTTACCCATTATGTTAGGCAACCTAGGACTAAAAAGTACACCACCATTTACATATGAGTATTAACTAGTAAAATTCTTCCGACATTCTCTTCAAGGTCCATTTCTTTATTCAGTAAACTACACAATGGCTGAAGTTTTAAGAACAACAATAAGAATTCTGTGAAATGACATCCTATTCCACATTAAGCTAAATAAGCTCCGACTGACTGCTTTCGTTATTGTCACTGATGTTATTATTCTTGCTTTTCAAGAAATTTACATACGCGTTGGAATCAAGAACCAGTCAAGGAGTATTTATTAAGCTCCTAACATGTGTTTACTATGGAACCAGTCACTATTATGAAGACAAAATAAGAAGTCCATAAAGTCAGAACTTCAGAGAAGGAAATTAAAATATACAAAACAGTCCCTTTGCCCAACTGCAATTCCTGTCACCCATAATCATGGTAAGTAGTCATAATAATTATTACCTTTGCTGGCATTATGATAAGGAAATTGAGTTAAACCGAGGGACAAAAAGCAAGCATGTCTCCTCAGGAAAACTCTTACACCTTCTCGAAATTTTCTCCCACACCCAACAAAAACTTCGTCAAGCCACCATGACCCTCTTACCCAGTTCCATCAAGTCGACTCCTATGACTTGCCTCACACCCTTCTCAAATATCCATCCACACAGGCATTACCACACAGCCCTCCCCACTGAGGCCCCAGCTTGTTTTTCCAGAGGGCGGCAGTCATTACCTGAATGGCAGGTTTGCTATGCATGCTGCCTTAATGTGGGGTTTTGTAGACATCACACCTAGGTTGTCATTAGTATCCTCTGAAAATAAAAATCAGCTGGCAGACTGAAAAAGGGCATTTTAAGAAAACGCATTCATTCAAGTGTTTGGGCAAGCCACAGAAAATCTAAATTTATTTATCTTTTAGTTATTCAAAAAAAAGTCTAACATGCACACAAGGACAGTCACCTAGAAGGTTATGAACTACACTTGCTGGAAGAGGTTACATGCCTGTGGGCTGGCAGCTCTGGAGAAAGAGGTAGCACTTTAATCCTTCCTGCCTTGACAGGGGGCTGACCTTATTGTAGGGTCATGGGAGAGTTAATTTCTCACTCTGTCCTTTCTTCTTCCTTCCACAATGTTAGGAGGTTGGGAGGTTTTTGAAGAGGCCTCTCTACAGGCATCACCTGTCTCTGGCCTCTGTTCCCACCTCTAGTGTGGCTGCATCTAAGGTCAACAGGGCCCAAGGGCAATGACAGCACTCAAGTCTTCTCTCTTCCACCCCAACCACACTGTCCCTGGGCCAACCAGAGGTCAGAGTGACCAGGGAAGGGCTCTGGGTCACTCTGGGGCTGCCTTTGAATACCTGATGCCTACAGTCAGTTCCACCCCCCATCACAATAAGCTCCCCAATGACAAGCATGGCGCTGCTATTTTTACAGCAGACAAAGGGTTAAAACCACAGTCTCCAGAAAGGCTCCCGCAGTCTTCAGGAAACTGGCAGAAGAAAGCTGAGAGCCTGTCCCTCTGGCCAAGCCAGAGACCCTCCTAGGGGTCCAGACACTGGGTGGGCTGAGTCAGAGGAACCCACAGACACCTGAAGTAGGAGAACAATGGAACGTGCAGTCCAGGGCAGGGTGTTCAAGGCTCTGATACACAAATATGCTCTTTCAGGATCTTCCTGGTAGTGGCTGGAATCTGATCCACCCAACCTCACCCCCTGCCCCCAGGAATGTGTAAGGAGGAGAATTCAGAGCTGACTCTCTTAATCCCTTAGAAATAACATTTTCTAAGTAGTCTCTGCTACACTTAAAGGTTCAAATGACACATGGAAGGCACTCCTGTGCTTGTTTGAGCCCAGTAGCAGAGGGAGGCTTGGGGACCTCTCAGAAATTTGCATGCTCCCCCACAGCTTTGTTCTGGTGCCTCCAAATCACTTCTAACATGTATTTATTTATATAAATTTGTCCTGATATAAAAACACCTCCTTTCACATTATGCTTCTCCTTCTGTTATTCGTATCTCCTCTCCAATGCAGTCAGCCCCAGCTAAATGATTTTTTGAAGAGATGGAAAGGGGCATGTAACCCCTTGCTCTCAGCAGTGAAGAGGGGGAGGGGAAGTTAAGAGGGACTAAAACTGCAAGCAGCAATTGTTACCTCAGTTTCTCCCAAACCCACTCAAAGTTGGAAGAAAAAGAATCCATTCTCAGAACAAGCACAAAGGTAGGTTTGAGGTCAGGCAGTACACAAAAAAGTCCTAGTGCCTGCCCTTACAATAATCCCTTCTTTAAGTGCTGGCACCCTTTACAAGACAACTTGTCAGAGCTTATTTCCATATTGGCATCTATGTCTTCAAGGCATCCAAGTATCTTGTGTATCTTTCAACAGATCAAAAGGCAGAAAGAAAAATGTTCTTGGATCAACTCCTAGAAAAATCTTAAACCAGATTTTCCTGAGGATATTTCAGGCCAGTCAATGCCTGTTATTTTATACTATGACATCTTTCTTTTAAAATATAGATTAAATGATGTGATAAATGAAAATATTAAAAGTTCACAATTCCAGCAGCACTGGTTTCTAAATTGCTGTGTATCTAGTTAAAAACTTCCATGGACATTTATTATCTACTCTGCTTTCTGGGGCCACTGCCTTTTTTATAGGAAAAGCAGAAAGCCTGAGCTTTCAAAGCAGAAGACAACGACGCTCATCAGGAACGTTGGAAGGGAGACCAGCCATCAGTTTCAAATGTGAGTGGAACCAGATGGACATTCGGATTTGATTATTTTTTTGTTGTTGTTATTAATTAAAAGAAAGTTTGAGTTTATAAAGAATATAAAGTAACAGAGTCAGGGATGGTATTAACTGGTTTTTCAATATCCATAGGTTAGCCGAATCATAAATAAAGCTTCATTAAGACACAGCCACCCCACTTATTTACTTGTTTTTCACAGCTGCTTTTGGGGTTACAACAGCAGAGCTGATCAGTTGCAACAGGGTCCCTCTGGCCCATAAAACCTAAAATATTTACCATCTGGCTTTTACAGAAGAAAAAATTGCCAACCCCTGCTATATATACTAGAATGGGAGAAAATGCATTGAAATTACAGTGGGAAGAAGAGTAAGGCTCATCTATATTAAAAGGGGAAAGGGAACCAGCTATTAAATCTTTCCTAGAATCAAGGGGGCCTTTAACCCTTGCACACTACTAAACATGAACATGGCTAATCTGAAGAACATTTGGATAGTCTAGGGCTGGGGTAATCATTTAAAAGACTGAAAAGTATCTGCTTCTTCCCAGGTAATCATGCTTATGGCAAAAAATAAAAACAAGATAAAGAATATATTTCACTTTTTACTTTTAAAACTGTGGAGTTTCCCAAATGCTTTTCAAGACGATTGGTCAACTATTGCTCACCAGGAAGTAATGCTGCCCTTTGCAAAATGCCAACTTGAACAGAGTGAGAAGGATGGTAATTTAGGTGGCTCAACCTTGGGCTTCACTAGGAGCTGGGCAGGGGTTGTGGCAGCCTTCAGTAGATACAAAGGGCAAGAGCGCCCCCTGCTGCCCAGAAAGGCCACTTAAGTCTGAATTAATCCTTTTGAATTCGCGGCTCTCAGGATCAACACAGACTCATAAAGAAATAAAGAAATACCAAACGTTCACAATTCATGCCCAAGGCATGGTAGCAACTTTAAACCTCAGTATATAGTTTTTATGACATGTGTGGTAGCAAAAATAACCACCAAAAAGGAATCATCAGGTTTTCATTTCTTTCCCTTAAGCCTGACTCCCCATTAAAACTCCCCATTAAAAATAAAACTACGTATGGCCTTCTACAACCATTCATTCATTAAACACAAATTCTTTTAGCAATTAACCAAAAACTTAATTCTCCATATTAAAAAGAATACTTACGAAGGGATTTTTCCGAAATAGGTTGCCAGCATTCCACGAATTTAACCTACAGAAGTGCTAATTTCATGTGATTCCACCCACAATAGACAAAGCTATATAGTAGAGACTAGGGATGTGAAGTTGGGGATAAGTTTCCCTTTTGATTGACAGACACAGTGACTGGGGGCTGGAGATACAGAATATAAGCCCTCTGGCCTCACATTTCCCCAGAGCCTCCTCTGGCCAAAAAAAGCAGAGGCTGGGATTTTAAAGTTTTTCTTGTTTTGTTAACTCTGTTCCATGTTTAAATTTTTTTTATTAGTTTTTTTGTTCTTTTTAACACAATTGTCCTAATAAAGAAGCTTTAGAAAAAAGGGGCTTTTAAAATCATGATCTGACCATTGTCTCACTCTCTGATGTTCCATGGGACTGTTTGCTAATAGGTGAGGTAAAACCCCCATTGACTGTAAGTAACTGTGGGACTGCAGTGGTAAACATGCTATGGAGACCAGTGGCAGTCGAGGACTGGGGCCAGGACAGGCACAGACAATGTCAAAGACAAGTGTTAAGAGGGCATGGACTTCTAATTTGAAAGTAGGAAAATCTAGGCAGCAAAACATTTAAAAGGTCTGAATACTAAGCAAATTATCATGTAGACTCATTAATGCACCTGAGTTTTGCAATAGGGCTGATATGAATCTGGATTTCATGACCACAGTGGCCTAAGTAATAAGCACTCCTGTGGGCCCATTATCCAGGAGTGTCAGCTGTGAGAGCCACAAACATCATAATAAGAGTTATAGGAAGACTTTGAAGAAAAATAACAATGAAAGAAGAAGGGTAGGCCACCAACTCAGGCACACGATTGTCTTAGAAGAACTTGCCAGGAGGACCTTAAAGGCAAATTCTAAGTAGCTTTATTTGAAGGGTTAAGTAGGGGGAATGTATGGCTGCCCATACCCTGAGCTAATCCAGCACTTTGATATATTCCTTTCAATGTACATGATGATTTAAGGCAATGGTTCCTAGGTTAAAAACACAAAGAATCATGGCTTCTGATCTTGCAGATTTGAAAACCCTGTGGCCAAATGTCATTCTCCAGGACATAAACACTGAACACAATAAAAGCCTAAATTATTGCCTTGGCCTGTAACAGAAAACCCCCAGAAGATGCCGACGTAAAGCTTGAGGGTGGGAAGCACTGAGTGCAAGGGTCTAATTATAATTCAGTATAAGCCTGGGGATTTTTAAATACAAAAGAAAAAAGAAAATTCTAGAGCTATACAATATTTATTATAAGAGCAAAGCAGAAAACCAATCATCCAGCAGAGGGAGCAAGAGGTAAATGAATACTTTCTTAAGTCAAAACATGCACTCAAGAATTTAGAACCCAAATGATTCATTTTATCTTCAAAAACATTATTTCCTGAAAGGTAAAGAAATTCGGTCACAGTAACACAGAGAGTAAAATCTTATGTCTTGACTGCAGGTCCTGTGTTCCTTCCCAGGATGAAGTTGATATGAAACGATTTTTTGTTCATTGCCCTACAGAAGCATACACTCGAATTCCCTTATTTAGATCAAGAAACATAGCAAAATACATTTTAATTGGCAGTGGACACCAATTGAACCAACAAGAAGGATTTTTAAGGAAAAAAGACATTCTTTCACTTTAAAACAGATAAAATGGACCCCTGTGTTCATTCATTCATTCATTCACTCACTCTCTTACTAACCATCAACTGTGTACTTACTATGTTAGACACTGTCCACACCACACTTAAGAACCTTTTATAGCCCCGAATTGAATTTGGGGTTATTTTAGCTCATTTCTTTATATAGCCCATTTCATGGATTACATTACTAAGTATTATTGGGCTGTGTTTCCTATGTGGCAGTTGGTTACATTTGTACACCTGTATTTATAATAAGATGGACAGAATATGTCCAGGTGAGCCTTCCAAAGTCACTGAACTTTATATGCTTACTCATTCCAAACACATTTACTGGCCATAGTCCAGTCCTCAAACTTCAAGTTTCAGATTTTATCAGTGCACTCAAGGTTGATCAGCAGCGAAAGGAATGGACCAGATAAACCCCACTAAACGAGAGACCCCTACTCATTTACAATGGAAGTGTCGGTGGTGGTGCTGTTTTACCTTTATCTGGAGTACCTTCGTCGTATGATTAATGTACCTATAAACTAAACTTGATGAAGAAATTGTTTGGTTATCATGGAATAAAGGCAAAGGCTGTGAATAGGCTCGAAAGGCCTTTTTCTAAGGAATGAGAAAGCTGCTTTAGTACCAAATAACAATCTTTTGTGATTCAAATACCATCTCTGCCAGATGGCATCTGTACAATACTCATGTTGCCTGTTCCAGTTTCCGCCTGTTCCCCACTTCCACCAGGTGCTCACATGTACTTGCTCCACCTGCAAGCTCTCAACTAGCCTATCTGCCTGAACTGGCAATCCTGGAGGGGAAAACAGGCTTACTCATATCTGTACGTAGATGACACGAGGCTCTCGGAATTTCTAATGATCAGATGGTGGAGGGAAGGATGGACGGATTGGGTGGATGCCTGGGTTACCAGAGTCCTAAGCTTCAGACCCCACTTGGGAGGTGTTAAGGGCCTCACTGAATCATTACTAATGTGTCCTTTAGCTTTTATTTTAATTTCTTTATTTTTTATTTTATTTTATTTTATTTTATTTTATTTTATTTTATTTTATTTTATTTTATTTTATTTTACAGCAGAAAAGAAATGCTTTATTAGAAGGAAAAATACACTTCTAGATGTGGAAGCAGGACTGAGTGAGAGAAGCGTGCCTCAAAAGGCCTATTGTAATTTCTTTGCATTAGAAACTACTACTCTACACTCTCAAGTAATAACTGTAAAAAAATATATAGTTGAAAAAGTGCATACCATCTATTCTATTAAGATCAGTATTATAAAGTGTGGTCTGCATGTCTCTTTTTAAATATATAGGAGATTACTTCACAGAGTTCAATGGCTTCCCTCATGAAGCAGAACGAAAGCCAGAGTCCTTGTAGGCAATGCTGTCTGCACACCACCCCCACTTACCTCTGACCTCCTTTCCTACCACTCTCCCTTCCATCCCTCAGTATCAGCTCTGGGCCCCCTGCTGCTCCACCCACACCCACGCCGCTGGACCTTTGCACCTGGGAGATTCCCCAACCCAACCTCAACCCTGGCCCCTTCATTCGTCTCCATAACAAGGGTCATCCTCTGACATGTTCTTTTCACCAGAATCAAAATTCCATGAGGGCAGAAACTTTTTTTGTTTGTTTGTTTGTTTTGTTTTTTGACTACTTTCTCCCCAGTGCCTACAACAGGGCCTATAGCAAACACATGTAATACTTATAAATATTCATAAATGAATGAATGGAAAGTCAAAAGTTCTACAAGGCTCATACTAAACTATAGCAGTGCCCAGTCTCCCCACTCCTGACTCTTCCTCTCCAAAGTATTTTTTAACTCTTTCTCTGGGTATTAACTTTATATTTCTAAAGAACATGCTTAGACTACTATTTCTTGGTTATTCAATTTAAGATATTGAAGACCTAGATTTCTATTGTGAAAGATGACAATACAAGATTCTTATACCACCCCACTCACCCAGTTCTCATTTTTCTACTTTTCTTGTATAATTATATTATGTTATCTTATACTTTACTTATGTCATTTTCCACAATGATACAACTGAATGTACCAACACAGTTTACTGTATCCCTCTATATAAATTCTAGCTATAATAAAGCTCCATAAACAAAAATTTTTGTGTATTGTGTTCACCAAAGTATCCCTGTGGCCTAGAACAATGTCTCACACATAGTAGGCACTGAAAATTTGTGGGAGGAATGAATGAATTCTCAGATTTATAGTATGTGGCTTGTCCACAAGTCATTCATTACAGCACCCTCAAGATGCATTAGCCATCCCCTTGTTCCTTTTCCTGGTCACCTGGCCAACTGAATGCTGCACTGGCATGTGACCACCTCCAGGTAACCAATGACTCCCTTTCATCCAGTTTGATTTGGGAATCCCTCCTCTATGTCTACAAACTTTTCATTAACACTGTACTGATTTATCAATCGGCTTCTCCAAATAGGCTGTAGCCTCCTCAGCATCATCAAGTGTTTTGGTCATCTCTGAACCCCACCATCTATGACAGCATCAGACCTACTGTAATAGATTCTCAGGAAGTTCTAAATGAGGAACACGTGGCCCTGCTTGCCACTTTGAAGCAAGAGAGAAGTGACTTCTTCCTGTCCTAGGTAACTCCTTGGGATAAGGTGCCCTCATTATACAAAGAGATTAAGTGGGGAATCAACTTTCCTTCCACTCTTCACTTCCCCAGAATAATCAACCCCAGGTCATTTCATTCACTTTATTTTTCAATCATTAAGTTTCTTTGTATCCACTTCCCTTGTTCAAATTTCAGAAATACATTTCAACCAACAGTCAGAGCATCACATCTTCTTTCAAAGTCAGATTTGTTGCCTTATAAAGCGTTATGATCAGACACTGGGCTCCACATCAGCACATGATTACGAAACTTCTTGAACTTTAATGTGCACACAAATCACCAAGGATATTTTGAAACTACAGATTCTTATTCAGCAGGTATGAGGTGGGGCCCAAGATCTGCATTTTTAACCAGTTCCCAGGTGATGCCAATGCTGCTGATCCACAGACTGAACTTTGAGTTTAAGGCTTCATAAACTGTGCCAAGTCTATTAGTATTACAATTAAATGACTTTCTTAGGTCTCAAAGCTATGAGTAGGTTCAAAGTATTTGATTTCAGGTCTGAGCACTACAACTACCAATATACTTTTACACTTTATTTAAAAAATTTGATGAAATATAAGTAAGACAACATTTTAACTCACTCATAGAACTTTCAACATGAATGGGCCCAGCTGACTCACTCGTGCTGCCCAGATAGACTTAAGTTCTGTTCAAACAATGCAGATAATAGTAAACCTGGTGGAGATGGTTGGGAGGATGGAGCTACTTATACCTGTTGAGTTAGAAACTTATTCTTTGTCTGGTGATAAATGAGGTTTTGTTACATAGTTATAGCATTTAGCCTTCCATGACATCTAGCTCTAAGACACCATTATCTAATGAATTATTGAACCCAATTCCCCGTGAAGGCCTGAGTTATCTCTTTTTTATTTCTCAGGCTATAAAGAGATAGTGGTAATGGGGAAGTGAAAGTGAGCATTAGCTCCACACAAAACCTACCTAATCCACTTAACTCTCTTATGGCTGCAGATCAAAATTAGGTACAAGCTTAGTGGAGGGCAGGACCAGCTACATAATTTGCAGGGCCCAGTGCAAAATGAAAATATGAGACCTATTGTTCAAAATTGTTAAGAATGCCAAACTGTGACAACAAAGCATTAAACCAAATGCTAGGCCCTTCAAAGGTCATGCGCCCATGTAGCCAAGCCCGGGGGAGGGATTCTGACATAATGAAAAACCTATGAATTAGGAAACTAAACAAACCCCCTCACTCTTTTCCCTTCTTTCTCCCTCTCAAAACAGGGCAAAAAGAATGCTATGATGAGAATAGTGGTGTCATTCATGACATCATTGAATTAAAAAAAAAAAACAATTGTCCCCGTCTCATTTTGGGCCTGCCTTGCCTTCATTTTTTGCTAAAATATCTAAACCTTCTAATTATGAAAGACCTAACTAGATGCCTCTGATTCAAGCAAGGGCTAAACCAAACTCTACCTTAGGTCTGATCATGATAAAATGGTTTACCTAATCTATGATAAAAAAAAAATGTACAGCACAAATAGGATTAGAGGAGAGGGCGTGTTATTACCAAATAATATGCTTTTCAAGTTATCAGGTAGCATATCTCAGACTTCAGTGATTCACCACGGATCTTGTTAAAATGCAGATCCTGGATAGTGGTGGGCATGGAACCCAGGGGATACCTACGCTGAGACTGAGTATCAGTGTGCTAGAACTGCCTCATCCATTAAGATGGCCACTAATCTCATGGACTTGTTGAGCACTTGAAATGTGGCTTGTCCAAATGGCAATGTGCTGTGAGTGAGAAATACACACCACATTTCCAAGATGGTCAAAAAAAAAAAAAAGATGAAATAGCTCATGAATAATTTTATATTAATTATACATTTTGAGTGGATTGGTTAAGCAAAAACTACTATTAAAATATGTTTTTAAATTTCTTTTAATGGGGCTCCTAGAAATTTTTAAAGTACATATGTGGCTCTCTATTGGACAGCACTGTCTAGGAGCTTAGCTGGAATTTCACTTATTCATCCTCTCCATTTGATTATAAACTCCCTGGGGTGGGAGAATGAGACCCAGGGAGGGAATCAGATAGCTGGGTTCAGCTCTCAAGGTCTCACCACACCAAGTTGGCTACTCTAGCTCCCTCCACCACACACACACACACACACACACACACGCACACACACACGCACACACACACATGAACACATGTATACATGGGCTTGGAGCAGACTGGAGGACCTTGTCTTATGCATCTTCCCAGGACACAGCCTATTACTTAAGTAATCCATGAATATCTCCTCCCACTTATAACACTTTCACGTCACAGTATATGTTTCCAAGTTACCACATGTTTTCTCAGTTATATTTTCATCCAAAAGGTTTTCCCTGAGCTTATCTAGCACTAACTCCATGGGCTCCATCAATATCAGTGACCCAACACCACTAGCCTAGTGCGTACTGAATGGTAAATGTTAACAACCGTTTCTGTGTCACCATTACTGCACTTCTACGACTCACTGAGTGCTTTCTACATATCAGGTGTGCTCATTCTCACAACAGTGCTATGCTGAGCTACATTACCATCCTCCACTTTATAAATGAATACGTAGAGTGAGGCTCAGAGAGGTTCAGAATCTTGCCCACGTTTACACAGCAAGCAAGCGGCAGAGACAGAATTCAAATCCACATCTCCAAAGTCTGTACTTCTGATCCTTGGTATCTATAATACTAGCAGCATGTTGGAGATCATCAGTGAAGCAAAGAGGCATCAGTGATGTTGTATAGTTTTGAAGTATTATATGCTTTTTAATATCCACACCATGACAAAGATATTAACTTTCTGAGTTCATTTCTTAAATATCCATATTTCTCAATAAATAAGAAAATAGAAAAATGACATCAACCTTTTTCCTCCAAATCAGGGAACATGTAAATCTGACATTTCCTTTACACCAGGATGTTGTGAACACATGTATCTAGACGTATATCTGGACTGTTTGCATGTATACACATACACTGCATTCCATGAGTAATATGGGGCATATGAGAGTAACACATTGGGAAAATAAGCTTATAAAGAAAAATGGGAGAATAATTCAAAATCAGTACCAATAAATTGTTTTATGATAAAAGCACAAGTATTGAAATGATCTTTGAAAGACCAATTTAAAACTTTTGAGTCAGTTTCAGGTTTGAAGTCATTTTTGTTTCTAGTGACTTTATTCTTTCCTCATCAAAAGAGCTGGTTCATCCTAAAGGAAGATTTTTATGACAGCTTTTACCTTGGAGATTATCATCTGTGTATAGAAATATCTTAGAACAATTTTAAAATACCATAGCTCTGAAATAATTTGCAAACTACATGCTAAATCCATTTAGACAGACATATCAAAAGAACGAAGTCCTTAAAAGATTTCTTGTAGTTTTATCAAAAAAGATTTCATTCAAGTTTCCACATTACAAATGTTAGATAAAATTCCTGGAATATTAAAGCACAAAATGATAAAGACAAAATGGCCCTAATCACAGTGACAAAGCAGATTAAGGATCATGGTTTTAACACAAAGTGTGATAGGCCAGAAAAATTGGTTTCCATTTTTACTCAACTAATTGATCATTGCTTCTAGGGTCAATTTTGCTGAAAAGTTTTTCCATTTTGACAATGCTAAAGCAGTATGTTAGCATACTGGAGGGGAGAAAAGGATATGAATTAGAGATTAAAAACCTAAATTCTGGTCGAATGCTGTACTATTATTTTCAATAAACATAAATGGTGACTGAATATATGCCATAGTAAATACTGTGCTTTTAAAAAGCCACCAGGTAAACCTTTAATAAAGCCTCAAATGGCTTAGGAGCAAAATGAATCCTGCAGTAGGAAACAAAATGACTTATTGGTATAGATCAAATTGCCCAGATACATCATGTGTCAACATTAATGTCAGCTCCTCAGAACCAATATATTGCACCTTAATTACTCCAGGCTTCTGAAAACTGCAGTCCTCCTGACAGCTCATTTCACAGAGATGCATTTATTTTGAAAAACTGTATGTAGCTACCATTCCGTCCACTCTATCAACATAAGACTTGCCCATAAAATCCTGTTACATTTTGCCCTGGGTAGCCATTATTAAGTATCCCTCAACATATGTGTCAACACATAAAAAATTGCTCCAGGCTTTTCCTACCTTTTCATTACTTAAAAAAGTAGAAAGCACAAAACAAAGAGGTCTTTGTGGAACTTAAAGCATCAGAAATATTAACTGTGTTGTGAGTCAAAGAATAGCAATTCATTCTTGAAAAATATTAATAAAGCTAAGTTTCCACTGACACCTAGTAAATCTCCAGAAAGGTGTAAAGCTCCTGGTTATAAGGCTAGGAAACATATCACAGGAACAAAACGCAAAACTGCAAAAAGCTATACTATCTGCAATGGTTACTGTCACTAGTGAATCCTAGTGACAGTGATGATAGTGGTTCTCTGCTTTCACTTGTCCGAATCATGTTAAATGGGGCTCCTCACCGTGGGGTTGTTTTCTCCTAATCCTCTGATGCCCAAGAAGAATTATTTAAGAATTTATTACCTTATTATATGCCAACATACTAATTTTACAATTAATCCATAACCTGGACTCCAGAGCCTCAGACTGACTTAATTCATCTACTTCATCTTCAGGGTCCCTGGGGTCTCAGTCTTCTGCTCTCACATCTCACACTTCCTCATCTTTCTTATCTACCCACATGAAAATTAAAACCAAAGTCCATGTCAGTATTTCCTCTGCTAGACCACAAGCTCCTTGCAAGCAGTATCTGACCGCCTAAAGCATTCAACAAATACTCAGTGAAGAACAAATGATTTTATTCATTTGCCAGGTTATATTTCCACTTTTAAAAGCTAGTTGTCAAAACTTCATTGCATGCTTTGCCAACTGCCTGGTTCAGAAAATGTTGATATTTATAATCAGTTTTACTAAACCTTGTTTATAACTCCTTTCAAAACCAGACATTAGGAAAAGCTTATTTCCTCTCACTCTCTCTATTGCTCTCTCTCTCCCTCTTTTCAAGTTCTATCACATGCTCTTCAACAAATTTCAATATGAGCATCTAGAGATTCTCTTTTAATAAATATTCTTTACAATTTTTTATTTAAATGTGTGCACGTTAAAAAGTAATGACGTAACACCCAACTTAGCTGACATGTGAACACATCTGCCGTTTGCGTTCTGAAAGACTAATTAATAATACATCTCTTCACCTAGTTGGATGCATTTGTATGCTCTGTGCTTTGCCCTTGGAGTACTCTGGGGCCAGTGATCACTGCCCCAACTTAGAACATAGATTTCAGCTTTGTGCTATTAGGGGCAATTGAAGGAAGATATTGAAAGAGTAGGTCTTTCACACCAGGGTGGAAACTAAAATGTGTGGGACAGATGTCAGTCATATCAGTCTTTTAAGCAATAATGAATTGGTGAGTGTTTTATTTAGACATCAGAGTGGTGTTTGCAAGATAGCCTTCCTGGGTCAGGCAAACTTACTGAAAATCAATTTAGAAAGCAAACATTAGGTTGACTAATCTTACTTTCTATGTTTGTATTGTTGCTATAGGCAAGTCATTTCATCTATGAACACCTCAGCTTTCTTGTCTGGAAAACAAGAATGGCTTGCATGTTTCTCAAGGTCTCTTCCAAATACGAGAGCTTTTTTATCTTTCTTTTTAAAAAATAACCACTGTGAAAAATAAAAGCACATTGCCACTTGCTTATTTGTTTTCTAAAATACTAAGTTTGGGTTACTTATATAACATAAAAGTATACCGTAAAATAGAATCAATGATCATGTCTTCCCTTGTAGTCTAAAAAGTTCAATGCTAATTGGATATTACCAGTTGGCTAAATCTAGGCAAGATTTCCTAGATCTTTCACAAATTGCACTTGAGCACCATAAATACTACATTTTTAGGTTGCCACAGTGAATGAAATGCTTGATTATGTGCTAATGCAGCATAGTCTAGAAAAAGAGAAAACCCAAAGGCAGCAGTGAGGTCTATGCTTCTTCCAGGCACTGCAGGCTGTCCGTGCAGAGGTTTGGCTGTGGAGTACTGAAAGACAGCGAGAAGAAGAATTCCAGTGGTGACACGTGTGAAGAATAAGGTGAGAACCATAGAGGTCCAAAGCAATCTTCCTGTACCTAATTATTGCACATCTACAGCCCAGTTCCCTCCAGGTCTGAGTATTCGACAGTCACCTTCATACAGGCTATCTCTGCTTGATCTAGGAACGCAGGCACTGCAAACTCGGCATGTCCACCAATGACCAGGACCTGGACCTCTCTGTAACAACCACTCCCCAGGCCCTCTCCCAGCTCTGTCCCAGTGTTCCCCCTGGTAAAGGGCACCTCCATCGTTACTCAGAACCCTGGGAGTCATCCTTATCTTGTCCAATTCCTCTTGCCTCACATCCATTCGTGACAGAGGAATCGAACCCAAGAGCATGCACACACTGCACCAAGAAAAAGCAGTGCACAGGAGAGATGAACAGGATGACCAACTGTCCCAGCTGGCCTGGGCCTGTCCTGATTTGCACACTGAAAGATTCATATACCATGGAGCTTCTCAGTCTCAAGCAAACCAAGAGAATTGACTACCTGGGGAAGAAGAAAATCTGGGAGCACAGGGATAGCTTCTTGGAACAAATGACACCCAAAAGAAGAGAAGGAGACAGCACATGCAAAGGCGCAGACTTGAGGAACATCAGTGGCATGTGTTACTGATGTGTAGAGTCTGAGGCATGAACAGGGAGAAGGGGCCTCTGGAAAGGTGGGCAGAAGCTAGGTCTTAGCTATGTATCTGACTTGACCACATAAGTGTCACAAGTTTCTCGTACAGGTGACATCATCACATTTTTCTGCAGGCAGGTGTTTTGAGACTTAACATTTATAAACTACTGACATCCAGAAGCAGAAACTGAGCTGTTATTTTTTAATTGTCAATAATTCCTTAACTGTGATTTTTAAGGATAAAAGCTAGAATTTTTCTCAAGGTCAAATTATTCCTCTGTTTTAGGAGAAATTTGGTTTGGCTCCTAGTCAAGACAATACAAAGTAAGTATCCACTTGTCCTTGGTGTAACCTCAAACTTTGGTGAAATAATCCAGACATGAGGCCAATCTCAGAGATGAGGAGGGCCATTCAGCCTATCAGGCTTCCCAGGCAGAGACTTTGGACATTAAATTCACATGCGGAGACTTCTGATTTCAGTGATCACTTCCACGATTGAAAGAAGATATTCATCTCAGTTGTCACCCCTGTATCCTAGCACTGGACCCCACAGCCTGTAGTGCACTAAACTAAGTATGTTTTATAAATCTTGTGAATGGCACAAATATACTGCATTATAAAACTTTTGGTTGAATATGGTAATGTCTAGGCAATAAAAACACTTTAAATGTGATCGTTTTGGTTACCCTACTTTGGGTTTTATTTTTTATTTGTTTAATATATCGTGAGCCTCAAAAAATGGAAACGATCTAGCACTCAAACTCCAAGAGGACATGCTAAAGGGGTGTGCCTACAGCTACAGCTACAGCAAAAATCTGTGACCTCTACTTGCAATCTACCATACAATCTTATGTACGTACAGTCCTTAATTATATATTACATAGCTTTGTCTGTTTTTCTACTTTATATCACTTGAATTATTCCAGATACATTCCTTTGTATTTTATTTCTTTCACTAAACGTTATGCTTGTTAAGCAGTCATTTGAGTAATTCATCCATGTCATGAATGTAGTTTATCCATTTTAAACTGCTGCACAGTATTCCTTTGCATGAACATATTTCAATATATTTATTCATTCTACTATTGATGAACATTTGGGTTACTGTGTGTGCATGTGTGTGTGAACAATGCTTCCGTGAACATGCTTGTACATGTCTTCAGGTAAGTTATGTGCAAGAGTTTCTCTGGAATACATATCTAAGGAATGGAATTTCTGGATGGCAGGTACATACATGTTCACCTTTTTGAAATAATGTCGAATTACTGTTTTCCAAAGTAATTGTACCTATATACACATCACTATCAGTGAATGAGAATTCCCTTAACAATTAATATTATTTAATCTTTTATTTATTTCAGTTGGCAAGTGTGAAATGGGCCAGTTAGCATTCCTCTTCTACGCAAGTTTATTCATATTTTGCCCAACTTCTGAGTTATTTTTATTTTTCTTATTGATTTGTAGGAAATCTTTTCATATTGTGGAAACTAATTCCTTGTCACTTACATGTACTTTAAATATCTGCTTGTTCATTTGGAGCTGTTTCCATTATAATTATGGTGTCCTTTAATGAATGAAAATTGTTAAGTTGATAACCATTTTGTACTTCACAGTTTGCACTTTTGTATCTTGCTTAAGAAATACTCCTTCACCGCAATTTCTAGATATATCATTCTGTATTTTAAACATTGTATAGTTTTTCCCTTTCACTTTACTTCTCTAATGAATCTGGGATTTATTTTTGTATAGTCACATTTTGCCTGACATAGAAATACAATTTCATTTTTTAAATACAGAAATACTTGATTCCTTTCCACACTGATGTGTAGCAGCAAACCAGCTGGAAATTAAGTTTCCATAAATAGGAGATCTGTTTCTGAGCTCTTTATGCCGATCCATCAGTTTGTTTGCAGATTGATGTAGGAGCCATCAGGTGAAGGGCAAAAACTACAAAATTAGGAAATATAATAAGCACTCTTCACTTGTAAATGTCTAAAGTTAACCTGTATCTTTCCCCTTTTCCTGAATCATCAGGGACCTCAGAACAATTTAACACTGTTCATCCCCTTCCAGCTCTCATCCATAATAATTCTACATTGTTTTTGCCCTTGCAGTGCAAGTATTAGTTCATAGCTGATATTCACTTAGATTTGGCACCTATATTTAGCACTTTGTTCATCATCCTTTTTTCATCTCTCATCTTCCACCTGAGATCACCTTCCTTCTGTTTAAAACACATTCTTTTAGGTTGCATTTAGTGAAAGTCTGCTTGTGGCAAACTCAGTTTTTGTTATCCATTTTTGAAAATGTCTTTATTTTACTCTCATTCTTCAGCAGTAATGTCACTGAGCAGGAAAATTCCACAATGGCAGGTGTTTTCTCTCAGCCCACTGAAAGCACTGTCCTACTTGAATCCACAATCAGTGTGATCACCAGTCCTCTGTGATTGTCTTTATTTTCTCTTTACCTGCTTGAAAGGTCTTTATTATTTGGTTTTCTGCTCTGCTGTGAAAAGATGTGCTTTGTTTTTATTTATTTGGCCTTCAATATATTAAGTTCCCTCAATCTGAGAACTTTCTTTAAACAATTCTGGAAATTTTCACTTCTTATCTCATTGAATTCTTTCTTTTCCCATTCTCCCTTGTCTCTTTCCGGAACTCTGATTTGAAATATTTAAACCTCCTTAATCTAGACTTCATGTCTCTCAACTCCTTTATCACTTAGCTGCATCCTGGATAACGTCTCAAAGCTAACTTTTTGTTCAGTAATTCTCTCTTTAGCCTTGCTTAATACATTCATGGGCCCATCCACTGAGCTGTTCATTTTAATTACATTATTCATTCTTCTGGATTATTTTCAAATCTTCTTGGTAAGTATTATAATGTCTTAGTACTTGGTCCAATTTTCAAGTTTATCTTTTATTTACTAAAATACTTTAATATGAACATATTATAATCTCCTGATGATTCCACAGCTAACATCTTAGTAGGTCCAATTCCACTGTTTCTGGTGTGTTCACAATCCACACGACTTCATCTGTAGAGATATTTTGAGCCTTAGTTGAAGTTGTGTTATTTTAGAGAGGATTTGAGCTTCCTGCTGCTAGTTGGCTAAAGGCATCTCTGATTAGGGACCACTTTAAATTCTCCACTTAAGGTTTTCAGATGACACGCAAACATGGGTAGACACAGACAACAAACTGTGTCAGGCCAGCTGCAACTATAAATTCTCAAGGAAGATTTGTTTTTCCTTTGCACCAAGAACCAAGGTTGAGATAGAAGATTTTCCTTACCATACCTTTCTGCGTGGTGGCTTTCTTTGTGGATGTTTCCTGATAGTATTCCCACTTTAAGCAGGCCCTAGATGCTACTGTTATCTCGTGTGCCCTTACAGAAACCGTAAGGGAAGCTCAACATCTCCATGACTGAGCAGAAAGCCACAGGATGCAAGACAGCTTTCTCACATTTCTCCTAAGGTTCCTGTTTTCATTTCCTTTTTGATCTCTGAGGAATCTTTTCTTTCATAATAGGTCTGCAATAGGTTTGAAAAAAAGATAAATACATACATAGATGAAGGAAGAGGAGGAGAGGAGAAAGAGAAGAAGAAAAGGACGAAATAGACAATAAACTTCAGTTGTTTCCATTAGGAACACTTGGGACAGGGGCATTATGGGTATCCAGTCTGCCATACTCCATGTCATTAAACTCCTTCCTGGGTTGCAGCTCTAACTTTCTTAACATGACTAGCAGAAATAGCACCAAGAACCTCCCCACAAATGCCTCTTCTCTCCTTCAAGCTAGGTACCAGCACTTTTATTCATCCACTTATTCATCATACATATGGCAAGTGGATATCAAATGCCTGCTATGTTTGAGTCACTATGAGACAACAAATTTGCCAACTCATCGAAGCACAGCAGGGCAGAATTACCAAATAAATACAAATCAAAACCTGAATATGCCAGATTAACTGTGTAAAATACAACAGTATAAGTTTCATGCATCAGGATCTTAAAATGTTTTATTATAGAAATTTTCAAATAAATACTAGAGTAGTTAGAATAGTATACTAAATCCCCACATACCCATTTCTCAGCTTCAACAAATAATTCATGACCAAACCTCCTTTTTCTAGACTTTCACCCTCCTTTTCCCTCCCACATTATTTTGAGGCCAAAGACATCATATCATTTCATTTGTAACTATTTCACTAAGTACACCAGTTTTTAAAGTACAGAGGCCATAATTTTTTCAGACTTAACTTTTTGTTAAGTCAGGTATCTAGAATCATAACACCTGCAAACACCCACAGTTCCTATATGCCATCCTTCTCAATTAATGAGAGTAATGTATCCTAATTGAGATGTCTGGGGAAGACTACCCCATCCCCCACAAGAGGTTTCAGATTCTATATTTATCATATCTGGGCTGCAATAGCTTGTTCATAATGGGAAAATAGTTTAAAGTACTCTGAAAACTACAGCACTTATGATAACTCTCCAAAATACTGGCCATAGTTAATATTAATCATTAACACCCTCAGCAGAGTCTGTCTCAGAGGTAAAAATGCACCTCTTACTATTTATGAGGAAGCTGAAATCTAATAAATATTTATTTACAGATGCAGTCATCTAACAGCCTATAATATCAGGGGTTATACATTCATGGCTTGTATATAAACAAGTGAACAGGATCTGTATCTAGTCCTCAGGTATAATTCGGAAAACTTAACTGCTGTGAAATAGTACCCTGATTTCCTATGGTCATATTATAAAATATAAAAATGTATCAAAACATAAAACTCAGGAGCCGTTAAATTATCCTGCCCTTTCATAAACAAGTCTTCTCAATAGGAATTTTTCTACTCCAATAAATGAGTAGATTAGACAGCTGAACCCCATAAAATAATGCTACTGTATCATATTTAATTTAAATTTGAAATTCAAAAACCTACAAATATTGGCCAAAAATTGGTGGAATAACACATAGACAGTTATTTCTCCAAAATATTAAAAATGATTTTAATTGTTCTAATGAAATGTTAACACTTTCACTTAAACATAAAGCCATAAAGAATTGTGATAAAGGAAAGAAACTCAAAATTTATCATGTTTAATAACTGCACTTATATTCCTTTCTAGTTATAAAGCTACCTCTTTATTCAAAAAAGATTCTACACACCTTGACCATATGTGTTAGTGTATGAAACTCTTAGTGGAAATTAAATCACTGCAAAATGTGTGTAATTTAAACAGAACAGTTTCCCAGTGACTTTAATCAAACAACCTCCTTCTCCTCCACTAAGTAGTAACAAAAACACATTAATTTTGTGAATAAGCATATATAGAACAGTTCGTGTGTTCTTTAATGCAGATTTTAGCTGTAACACCTATTTGCAAAGTAATTTACAGCTCTGTAATAAATAGTAAGATATGCTTATGACATGTCCAATCACTGGTGGTGAACACTCAGTGATTGTTGGCTGATACATATATGAATGCAAAAAAAGATAAGGAAGAAGCATCCACACATATACCACAAAATGTATGAAGTAGATTTAACTCTCTCCCAATTTTTACTTTTGGAATGTAACTGAAGCAAATTTTAATACAAAGTATTATTATAAAACATACTGTTTATAATAAATAATATAATCTTACCTTATTTCTTAGAAATTACATTTAAAAAACCTCAAAAATGAAAAAGCCACTGGTTTCCAGTGAAAGAACCATAACAACTACAAAAAAGAGCCACTAAAACAGGTAAGTTCCAAATTCTTCACAAAGAATACACAAAGATTTTAGGTATGCCTTTTTTTAGGTTTTTTCTTTTGTGTTTGCTTGCTCGCTTACTTGCTTGAATCATATACGAACTTCAATTAATTAAATTATCAGGATAAGAATTAATAAAGTATTTTTGTAACTTTTCTAATCCCTTTAACTTGATTAAGGAAACAATTTAAGTGTTTCTGGGAAGGTGTGAATTTGGAGGCGGGGTGGGGGGGCGCATGTTGAATGAAGAGGAGCAGATGAACAAATCTCATTCTGTTTACCACATTCCCACTGGTGAGATCACACCCATAGCTCACCATATGTCTGAAGGCAGTAGCTTCCAGCCCAACTGTGGAGGCTGGGGATAGCCTCAAGGCACTGCACACACCTGCTTCTTATTCAAAGAATTGCTCTGCTCCAGCTGTGAGTATGGAAACCAGTGGTGAGAAATCAGGCCTCTGTGGAAGCTTCTGCCAGTGAAATCCACTGGGGATTCTAGGAGAGAGCAGCCATAGCTTTAGGATAAGTGGAGCAGGGTGTGTCTCACGGTGGGGATTGAGCTGACCTTATACAGGCAAAGAGACTCCTCCAGGTATCGGGTCATGTGCAAAGCTCTATACTATTTATTTTAAGTTTCTAGGGTATGAGACCCAACACCAAGCAGTGACTAAGAAATTTTAGTAAATTATCTAGTATTAGAACATCAGAATTGGGGGGGGGGGGATCCTTCAATATCATCTATTCACCATTTACCTAAATCCACTTCCACAAACTACATCTCCAAGTGTATAAATGTTTCGTTCCTGTTTTAAATATTCAAGATTTATGTTTGTACAAAATATTTTAATAGCCTAATAAAATGATTTCTAAAAAAGAATAAACTTAGTAGCCAAAAAAAAGCATACAACAGAGATTCTGAAGAGTAATTTATCAATGCATATAAACCACTGTTCTTATACAAATCAAAATCACAATGAGATTATCACCTCATATCTGTTAGAATGGTTGCCATCAAAAAGACAAAAGATGACAAATGCTGGTGAGGATTTGAAGAAAGGAAACCCTTGGACACTGTCGGTGAGAATATAAATTGGTATAGCCACTATGGAAAAGAGATTCCTCAAAAAATTAAAAATAGAAGTACTATATGATCCAGCAATCCCATTTCTGGGTATATATCCAAAGGAAATAAAATCATTATCTCAAAGAGATATCTGCACTCCCTTGTTCACTGTAGCACTATTCACTATAGACAAGATAAGGAAATAACCTAAGAGTCCATAATGGAATATTACTCAGCCATAAAAAAAAATGGAAATCCTGCCATTTGCAGCAATATGGACGGACCTTGAGGGCATTAAGCGAAATAAGCAAGACAAAAAAAGACAAAATACTGTATGGTACCACTTACATGTGAAATCTTAAAAAGAAGGAGAAGGAGGAATACTCAAACTCATTGAAAGAGACAGTAGAAAAGTGGTTGCCAGGGGCTGGGGGTTGGAGGAAATAGGAAAAGGCTGATAAAAGAGTATAAAATTTCAGCTATAAGATGAGCAATGTCTGAGGATCAAATGTAAACATGATGACTATAGTTGGTAACACTATTGTATAATTAAAATTTACTAAGAGAATAGAACTTCAGTTTTCTCACTAAAAAGGAAAAGATAAATTTAAGAATTTTTTAAACATTGTTCTTTATCGCCAGTGTGACTTACTATTTTATACCCACATCTGTCTTTTTAGGGACCTAAATTGTTCATGGAGATTGCAAGCGTTCTTCATGTATATTAGGATAAAATAAATCTGCCAACGCAGGTGCAAGGGCTAAAAGAATACCCCTCCCTGTTTCCTTTTGTTGCCCCTGTTTAAAAAAAAAAAAAAAAATCACTCCTGAGAAAACCCTCTAAGAAATGCCTCTAGTGGTAATTTCTGGAATGGAATTCAACAGACTGCTGTACAAAGTTGGGGGGGAGGGGGAAGCAAGGCCAGGTGGACTATGGTGTCAGCCTAAGGTGAGATGGCAGCAGAGGAGGAGTTTCTTTGCTGTAACTCTATAAAAGGTCAGCTTAGCCACCACAGAGGAACAGACCCTGCCTGAAGTTACAGATGCTCCCTCCTAGAATCCTCAATAAATTTCCCTGACAGAAGCTTCCAAAGAAGCCTGAGTTCCTCCTCAGAGAGCACTACCACTAACGTGAGTGGCAACATGTATAACAAGAGAGGCAAAAAGCATCTGAGGGTTTCACCCAGTGTCTATGGGGGAGCTGGGGGCCATGGCATCCGCATCTCGAACTCCAGACACTGGGTGAACTATGGAAGTGGTGACCTGCTTTTTGGCCATGAGAAGACGATCATGCAGAACCTAAATGACCGCCTAGCAAGCTACCTAGAAAAAGTGCGGACCCTGGAGCAATTTAACTCCAAACTTGAGTTAAAGATCAAGCGGTGGTATGAAAAGAACGCGTCCGGCACCAGTCGCGACTACAGTGCATATTACAGACAAATTGAAGAGCTGAAAAATCAGGTGAGAGATGATGCTTGTGTTTTCTGCTCCATTCTTTAGTTGCATGATATATCAAGAGGGCACCTACGTTTGGCAGGTCTAGACAGATTTTGTAAAGCAAATTAGGCTGAAATGCTACATCTATAAAAAAAAAAAAAAAGGTATATTCTATCATCTACTCTTAGTGCTAGAGCACCTGACTACAAAATAGGATACCTGTAAGGTATGCTTTTAAAAGCTTTTAAATCTAATTATGTATAAAATATGAAAATTTTATCCTCCAGTCGTATGATCTGTACTTTTGTCATAGTTTACCAGGTCAGGGCTAAGTGAATACTAAACATTTTTTCCTGAAAAGAGCTAAATTTTTGAACTAACAATAATCCTTTCTTAGTGTTTGACCTAGTACCCATGAACTTTTGAAATCCCAATTTACTTTCCTCCTTGCATTTATGTAAATTGTATAATGCAAGTATTGGAATACTGTATCATAGATTTCAATGATAAAGAATAGGTCTTAATGATATCTGGATTTTAAAATGCTCTGCTTAATAATCTGGTCGTCACCACCAAGCAGAACAGAAACCACTTCTACAGTAATAAAATTTTCTATTGCCCTCAATTCAAATTTATTGCAATCATATGAGAAATTGCTCCCATCTTATCCAAGAAAGGTAGAGTTCTGTTTCATCAATTGTGTAGAACAAAAGAAGACTTTAGTCCTGGTTAAAGATTTCAGCTATCACACAGAGCACTTGCACCACTTTAAAATTCTTGTCTAAACAAGAAAAGTGTCCCTAACATTGTCCTTTCTGTTTTAACATTCATTTTGCTTTAGAGCAAAGGCCACTTATTTATCAGCAAGTCTCTTTCTCTTGTGTTGTATTAGACATCAGTAGGATTTGATTCAGATTCTACAGGAAGTTACCTTGGGGTTTCAGGAACTATGGGGACATGAGGCAAAGGTTGGCCTTTTCTGCCAACTGGTCATCCTTCTCAGGCTCCCATTAAAAACATTCAAAAGCAACCAACCATTCTCCCCTGTCTCATGGATGGTGTTTCTGAATCTACTTTGGATCATCTCAAATACACAGGCACAGCGATTTTTCCCACCTAGCTGGACAGACCCAGCATTTGAAGACAGGCAGCTCTCTCCAGGATGGGACCTGCTGAAAGAAACATGTCATTATAACACCTTCTACTAGCAGACTTCTGATCCATATGTATCTTAGAGAAATCACCCATTAGAGAACGGCTTAAGATCAGAGGCTATCCATGCTGATAGCCCCCATACATGGCACCACTCCTACCATATAACGAGTGCCCATTCATCAGCAAGTGTTTAATAGACAAACTAAGTGCTGGGCATCATGCTGAGCACTGGGAAATATGATGGTGAACATAATGCGATTCAGGTGGAAACAGGCACGGACAAAGGCAGTATTTATGTCACACAGAGGGATAAACACTAGCATGGAGGGCTGTGTAGGGCACAGGCAGTACAGCCAGTTCTGTTCTGGAGAATCCAGTGAGGGCTTAAAGCAGTGACGTCTAAGCTAAGATGCAAAGGAGAGGGAGGAGGAGTTCACCAAGTGAGAGGAGCTAAGAGGAATGTTTGAAGCAGGAACATCATCAAAGGCAAGGCACTCATTGAGGTTTGGTGGCTCAAGTTGAATTAAATTCTCCTTTTGTAAAGTTACAAGAAAGTTGACCAAACCCTGGGACTAAAGTTGCATTTCACAAGTTCATTATGTTAAATACCCATACCATTATTCTTCCTTTCTATTTCCATGTGGAAATTATTGAAATGAACATCATCTTTGACATAACAGAGGTTATACCTGAGGATCAACGCAATCATTTAAAACTTCTATCCATTTGAAAACGTCATTCTTTCTCATGTGTTTTCCAGATTAAAGAGGCTCAACAAGAAAAAGCTCGATGTGTCCTGAAACTTGACAATACTAAACTGACCGCTAAGGACTTCAGACTGAAGTAGGTTCTCTAATACCGTGGAAGAACTTCTTATACAGCAATTTCTTTCAGTGGTCCTTCACGACACTCAGCATTCCATATTATTGTTGGTAAAGGGGCTACCACTAAAGATTTTCAGTCTTAGGAGTTTAAAGGGTGTTAGACACTAGCTGGTCTAGCCCAGCACTCAGAGCTGGACTTCTCTCTACCGTGGTCTTATGACTTGGTCACCTGGTACGTAACTGAAAACCTCCAGCAACTACTACTGTTCTTTTTGGTTAGCTCTAGTTGCTAGAACATTCTATTTTAGTAATCTGGCATCTACCTTCTCACATACTGAGTCTGACTCTGTCCTTTGGAAAGATAACAAAGCAATTTAAAACTCCCCTTCAGCCTAAGTGTCTTTCTGCTATATAAAGAGAGTCATTTGTCTACCTTAATGATTCTGCAAGTGAGTCATCCATATTCCTTCAAATGCCTACAAGTGTGTCAATGAAGTCCCAGGAGTGACTCTTGATGCTTTCTAGTTTGCCAGTATTTCACAATACAGTCTGACTGACCAAAGACTGGGACTATGATTAAAGCTGTTCAGTTCATGTTCAACTGCTCATACTCATATCAAAGTTCATTAATTGCAGTCAACACCTGAGTGTCCCAATGCACTATCATTTTTTTTTAATTTGCTACTTTAATAGAAATGGGAGTATATAAAATTTTAAAGGAGAATGCATGAATTTTAAAGATAATTCGCTTGGATGCATCTGTTTACAATGCAGTAAAAATAAATTGATTATATACATTCATCAAGTAAATCAATCTACCCATTGTTTAATAGCAATAATGAGAACCCTTTGCTAACACAGTAATTAAGCAAATTTTTAAAAAATTAGTATGTCTTAGCATTTAGGAACTTTTAAAAGTAATTTCAGATTGCTTTTTCTGTTTTAACCAATCATTCCAAATCACTAAGATTATATTTATAGGGCATTTTTGAGATGTATAAAGGGGGACATAATAATGTACTGGAATCGATTTCATATACCACATAAAAATCGATTTCATTATATTAAGATTACCTCTTCTATGCTGGCTTCAGGACTCGATTGTCTCTGCTTAATAATTAATTCACAGGTATGAGACTGAAAGAGGGATGTGCCTAGCAGTGGAGGCTGATCTCCAAGGCTTTTCTAAGGTCTTTGATGATCTAACCATATATAAAACAGACTTTGAGATTCAAATTGAACAACTGAATAAAGAATTGATTATCCTCAAAAAAGAACATCAGGAGGTAAGAAAATATTCAGAAGTACTAGTACTGGAAATGATGGAATAGCTATAATAATAATGAGAAGGGCGAGAAAGAAGAGAAGGAAGATTTGGTGGTGGTGATGATGGTGAAGAAGGCAGTAATGATGTCAGCCATAATTTCATAAGGTTTCTGTTGGGGTTAAATAACTTAGAGCAATACCTGGACCATAAAAAGCCCTATTATGTTCTTTCTTTTTTTATTCATTCCCATTGAAAGAAGCTAGAAGATTTGTTGTCTTTTCTGCCCAGTCTCTTTGAGAATATGCTTCAGACTATAATAATCAAAATTTTCACTCTCATAGGAAGTGGACGGCCTACGCAAACAGCTGGGCAACACTGTCAATGTGCAGCTGAATGCTGTTCCGGGCCAGAGCCTCAGTGCCATCATGGATGAAATGAGGCAGAAATATGAAGCGATGGCCCAGGAGAACCTTCAGAAGGCCAAAGAACAGTTTAAAATACAGGTAACAGCATAATTCTAAAGGATATACAAAGGTATAAGTTGTCCTCCAAAAAAAGAGAACTCTCTACTCTTTCTTCTCTTCTCTCTTCTCTTCTCATTTCTCCCCACCTCCTTACTTATTTTTTCTTTTTGAAAATTTTAGACTGAAACTCTGCAGCAACAAGTCACAGTGAACGCTGCAGATTTAAAAGAAAGTGAGATCCAATTAAAGGAGCTGAGCCGCACCTACCATAACTTGAGCATAAACCTCAATTCCCATCTCAGCATGGTAAAGTACACCTAACCTCCAGCTCTCAGAATAGTGTATGCTCATTAGGTGCCCATGTTAGGAACTCTGGAAGTGCAAAGACCCATAAGAGCTGGCAGAGAGACAGGCTAAACAACTGATTATAATAAAAAGACAAAAGAAATCAAGGAAAAGGGAATGTGGAAGAAGGATGCTGAGGAAAAAGTAGATCTGGAAGATTTCATCAGGAAAGTGCCATTTAAACTAGATCTAAAAACTTGAGATGAATTTTTAAGCTGGAGAACAAAAGTAAAGACAGTCTAGGCTGAGCAAATCAGTCAACTCATGATAACTTATGCCAGGGTAACAACTGTGAAAATCAGGGGCTTACCACTGTGCTCCATGGTATTTCCGCTCTGGGGTACGGCTGACAGAGCAGGCCCTAGCTGGGGCACAGCAGTATTGGGCACAAAGAAAGGAGCATTGATCAGTCCCTACGATCATTCTTAAAGCTTCTCCTCAAAAAAAGGCATTTGTCAGTCGCACTTGTATCTTCATTAGCCAAAGAAAGTCATATGACCAAGCTTGGCTTCAACAGGATGAGGAAGTCTAATCCTCTACATGGAGAGGCACCACAGTCACAGGGAGGGGAAGCAAATATTGAGAATAATAATACAATATACGACAATAAGAGAACAGTGAGTGCAAACAGAAAAACCCCAAGAGCCAGAGATCCTTGCTAGCTGAAAAGAATGAGAGATAAAGCTAAAAGTATGCATGATGTCCACAATAACTTGCTGCAGAAATTCCACTCAAAAGATGAGCCACCTCTTAAATGAAGTCCTCAAGTAAGAAATGTCCACTTTTTCTTTTGCTCATAGAAAGACTCTTTGGAGAATACACTGCAGGATACCAAAGCCCGTTATCATAGACAGCTGGCCGCCGTCCAGGAACTGCTGAACACTCTCGAGGCTCAAATGATGCAGATACGGACTGAGGCCAAACGCCAGAACAAGGAATTCGATGCTCTCCTTGACGTAAAGACCTGGCTTGAGCAGGAAATTGCTACTTACCGTCACCTTCTGGAAGGAGAAGATATGAGGTAAGGCTCCTAGAACCAAGGACTGTGTGTCAGTCATTGTCTATATCCTGTGCTATTTCCATGTCCACACATTAAACTCGATCACCCATTCCCCAGCACGAATGCAATCCCTAGCACAAAAACAATTACACACACACACACACAACCAACAACAAAAATATACCTAAAAGTACACACACCCCAAAATACTAAGTAAAGCCTTTGTACTTGACGTCGAATCATTAGACAGAGTTAGAAGACGATTATAGAATTGATACAGATTATCTAATGTTGATTGTTATGATTAATATTTAATTGACAACATAATAACTTTTTAAAATTCTTATTGAGAGATCATGAATTGAACAGGTCACAGAGGTCATCAGTGTTGCAGCAGCAACTGTCATCAGATACCACAGCAAAGAAAGCCAACAGAAGAACATAAAACTTCAACTTCCATTGTAGTTTTGTTATTTTAATTAGTAAAACGTCCAGCATATATGTTAACTGAGTCAGTTTTGAAGCTATGTATCTTTCGAGATAAAAAGGAAGACACTCAAGTTAGAAGATACAAGCATATTAAAAGGGGAAAAAATACAAACACAGGATTAAAACACACGTTACTCGAACTTTATTTTGAAAGAAAAAAAGAAGACAGAGCTTCATTCTCAAAATGGCAGTAACACTTTTTCTTTTTTCTTTTTCATCTCTTAAAAAAAAAAACCAAACAGCACTACAGATTATCAGATAAGAATCTTGGAGGATAGAGGTAAGTGTTCTAATTTTTACATATTTCTTATAAGACTGAATTCTCACTCAAGAGCATACCACTTATTACCTGCCACTGGTGAAAAGTAAAGAGATATCAGTTCTCACGTAAGCAGCTATTACCCTAGCCATTCTGAAAATCACATTGCATAAAAAAACCCTCCATCTGGGTAATCTGCCACACTCCCCATGACAGGGTGATTTTTGTGGCCCCATGCTATTGTCCTGAGATGTCCTGAGATCCTGAAAATTAAAAATAAAATTAAAATGTGCATTTTGCTTGTTTCAGTACTGTATATTTCTCTTTGGGGGTAGGGAGAGTAAAAAATTTGTAAATTTGAGGAGAGTGGTGCATTTTCTGTATTTATTTATAAAATGGACTTAATACCATTTAAGAAAGAGAATGGGTAAGACTTCTTTCTAAAAGAAGGAAATACGTACAAAATAATAATAATTAAAAGTTGAATATTATAAACCAGTAAAGTCATGTACCTAAATTAACATTTTATATTTAAATCTAAATTCAGAGATAAAGAAAACAAGGAAGATTACGACAGTCATGCAAGAAGTAGTGGACAGCAAGGTTGTGACATCTGAAGTCAAAGAGATGGAATCTGTGTAGACGCCTGCCAGAAGGAGACGCTGCTGAGGTTTTGGAAAAATTGTGGCTAAAATTTTTGTGTCCTACAGGAAAGCAGCCATCAGAAAGCACTATGAATGCTTTCTAGTGATGAGAGGAAAGGGGGAAAATCCCATTTATCAGTCTGTAATTGAATATAAATGTTTTAATCAAAAGAGCTGCAAATTGACTGCAAAAATGAAATCCAATGAGCATTAGGATATTTAAAACATCATTACTGTCACTTTACCATGAAACACATTAATTACAAGCTACAGAACACCTAACGTCAATTCATTAAAGTCCCTGACAATTACAGCACATTTCAATTATACTAAACCTCACAGAGCAGAGAGTGTCTATAAATAAACCTCTCTCTTTAATTTTTTCTGTTTCTGAATTGCAAAATCTTCTTTTGGAGCCCCTGGATCCTTGATTGAGCTAATTTCTTGGTTAATTTCATAGAATTTTCAACATCAGTACAATTCTGCCAGCCTCAAATTGTATCTGCTTTTTTCCATTGTCTCCACTGCCTTTTAAAACTCAACTCAACTCTTTGGAAAATTTGAGAATCAAATTCCAGTAATAAATGCTGAGCAGAATAAGAATGAAGTACATTATGCTTGAAATGGGAGTAGATTAAAAGCAAGATTATAAAACGCTTCTCAAAGCAGAATGTTTCTCCTTATAATAAAAAATTGCATAAATCATCAAGTGTTCTTTTTCTTTATGTGATGAACATACATTATGACATGTTTCTCACTATTTTTATAAACGCTTTAATGAGATATAATTCACATACCTTAAAGTTCATCTTTGTAAAGTGTACAATTCAGTAGTCTTTCTTATGTTCACAGGATTGTGCAACCATCACCACTATCTAATTTTAGAGCATGTTCATCACCCCAGAAAGAAACCCCATCAGTAGTCATCCCCATTCCCAGTCCTCCTAGCCCCTGACAACCAATAATCCACTTCTTGTATGGATTTGCCTAATCTGGACATTTCATATAAATGGAATCATGCAATGTGTTCTTTTGTACACAATGTTTATAGAAGCATTATTCATAATAGTCCAAAAATGGAAACAAATGTCCACCAACCAACAAATGGATAAACAAAATATGCTATATTTATCCAACAGAATATTATTTGACAATAAAAGAGTGAATTACTGACACGTGCTACAATATGGATGAACCTTAAAAACATTATGCTAAGCGAAAGAAGCCAATACAAAAGAATGCATATTGTATTTTTACTTTTTGCATTTTAGTGATCAATAACTGCCTTGCAAATGTTTACAGAAAAAAAATAAATTTGCCCTCTATCATTGTATTCTAGTAAATAAATAGCTTGGGTTTAAATTTTTTATTTTTAAGTTTGTAAATAAATAGGATTTCCAGTGTGATTACTATATTAAAAATAATAATGTAGATCACTTAAGAATAATAATATCTACTTTTTTATTGAGCACTTACTATGAACTAAACAGTGTTCCAGGCATTTTATATGCATTGCTCATTTAACCTTCACAATAACACTATGAGGTAGAAGCTATTAGGTTGAATCATATGAACTTGCCAATATGTGATCATTTTTGATGTTCAAAAATGGCAATTTCTTATGGCTTGATCTTATTTTACTATTCCGATTTTACATATGAGGACAAATGAGAAATATATTTGGAGACATGTAGTAAGTACTTTCGCAAAGTCACAGTTACCAAATAAGGCTGAACCTCAGGGCTGTTTGTCTGAAGTCATGATATACTTTTAAGTAAATAATTATATGACAACTGAGTCACATTTGAAGTGAGCATGTGGCTATCCTTGGTGGTTTTCTTTTCTAATTGTCATCTTCACTAGCCAGACACAACACCCAACTGTCAAATATCCAGCTAACATTGACACACAAGACTTGACTCAGTGAGACTTCTGTCAGGAAAAAAAAAAAAATGTTCTTTTCACTCACTCTCATTCCTTTGCTGTCCAAAGAAGTGAAGAGGTTTCACTCTCGTTTTTTTTCTTCTTAATTGCCTTCCAAATCACTCTACTTGGTAAATTGCTTTTAAAAGGTGTTAAGAACTTTTAGAAGTGAATTCTTTTTCACCTACCAAGACACATTCCAGAACAGCCTGAAACTCTGACATGCAAATACCAGAGACTGTGAGTCTGGTTAAAAAAAAAAAAACCTACAGAAGATGGCTTTGAAATTCACTAGGCAGGAACACTGCCATATGGCAATAATAATGCTTTATTAAAAGAGGTAGAATTATTTAACTCAATTTCTTATCATAAAAATAAAGGTTAATTCTTGCCTTTTGGTCTGGTCTATCTCTAGTTTCCTCCGAGTGATATTTCAATAAAAGTAGGTGAGACCAGATGTGAAACCAGGTGATTCTACCATTGGTTCTGCTAGTAGTTACTGTGTCAAAGTGAAGCATTAGTCTCTGTATGTATTTTTACTTCTTAGATAAGCTAAGCAAAAGAACAGCATGATCCTATTTCTGACAGGCCTATAGGTCCATAGAAGGAAGATTTGTAGTACTTAAATGTAAATCACTTTCTTACATATTAGAATCATAATCATTTCTTGACTTTATATGAAATCATCAGTGCAATAGCAGAGCTATCACACTGAGAGAGAAGTCCTAGAGGTGAGGTTAGGATGGACAGAACTGCTTTTTCTGGGCTTTGGGAATTACAGCCACAAAGAGCCTTAAAACATCTAAAAAAGAGAATGACAAGAAATGATATAAAATCAAACCTCAAACCTCGACAATGTGGTAGACACCTTCTCCTCTCACCTTTACTCACTGGAGGGTAATCTCGTGTACCTGATTACACCCTCAAAAACCATTTCCAACTTAAAATTAGGCAGTGATTTCTATTTTTAATTTCCCTTCAAACACCTGTTTTCTCTCCTCAAAACTCACTTTGAAGATATAAGCATATTATTTTATCTTTCTCTTTATCTCAACATGTACAATCAATCCTCCCCTGTGTTTGAGAACCACTGAACTCTGAAGCCCAGAACTCGTCCTCAAGCATGATCCCTGGGAGCTTTATTCATCCTCATCTCAAAAGCACAGCATAAAATGTCAGCAACCAATATTCTTTCACCCACTCACAGGATCTTGAAATGTTATTCAAAGCAAAAGCTAAAAAAGTGTTATCAAGCAAGGGATCAGTGAATTGCAGAAAGTAGAAGGTCTGTCTTGAATGCCTGGAAAATTCCTCAAAGACCAGAAAACTAATCAATCTGACATGAGAAGATGAGCACACGTTTTACTTAATAAAATTTAAAGATTTACAAATACCATGTAAATAATTATCTCCATTTTGAGTATTCCCTAAATGCTACAAAAATAGAAGACACAGTTCTTTTGAACGGATCATCCTGGTTCTGGTCATTTTCCTCTGTGCCTCAACGTCTATAATCACTTTGCCAACAAGCCCAAGATTTATACATTCCCACCTTCCTATATTTTTACAGCTGTCAAAGAAAATTACTTTCACTTGTAAAAACTCTAAAATAGAGGCTTGATTATTTAACTAAACCCTCTCCCCTCCGCCCAAAAAAAAAAAAACCCACAAAAGGAGAAATACTTCTCTTTTCAACTTCTGAAGTTGCTCCCCATTCATAATCGAATTCAGAATAAATCTTAGTCAGAGCATACCAGTAAATTAGAGCAAAGTCATGAAGTGAATTTTATATGACATATTCAAGCATATTAAGGATTAAGTTATTAAGTGAAATATCTCCAGGAGTAAAAGGATGAAGTTTAGCCAAACACTAGGCTAAGACTCGGGATAAAAAAATTAATTAGACATTGTCCCTATCTGAGAAACTTAGAGACTAGGATAATATATAATATGTGTAGAAACATAAAGGTATAATATGTAAACAATGTGTAGATATTGAGCAAAATTGTTTAAAATTTATATACATGCATTAGAGCTGGAAAATATACCTTTTGGCACAAAACTGGTTCCAACTTCAAAACTTCAAGTTGATCATATTTCCATATCATGTGGTCATATCACTAAGTTACAATTCTGAATGTGGCACATTCCCTCTGACTCTATAAAGCAAGTGATAGCCTGTTTTCATTTCTACGGCAATAAAATGGAATAGAGGTCGCTGCCTGTGAGTAACTAATAAGTAACAACCACAGTGTCAAGTTCCTATGTGAGAAGTACAAGTTTAATACTTTATGAGTTCTCTGGAGACACGGTTATGCCACAAGTATAACTAAAAACACACTTGCCTCTGTGTTCGGAGAATTTCATGTGTGGTATCATTACTTATAAACCATGAAGCATTGATCTCTGGGTATGAGCCTGTACACTGAGAAAAGAAATTCAAGGAGAAAGCTTTTTTGAAAAGGAGAGAGCTAAGGCTCCTGGTTGATGTGCAGGGCAGAAACAGTTCACAATTGGAGTCAGAGTGACCCTCTCTTTATGTTTTCCTGTAAGCAGCAGGATTGTGTCATCCATAGAAGGCACTACAAACCCAAATCCTATCTTTGCCACCTCCTGGCTATGTGGCCTTGAATAAGTCACTTAATATGCTGACCCTCAGACTGCTCATCTGTAAAATGAGGTAAAAGTATCCACCTTAAGAGATTGTCACCAAGGTTAAAAATAATGTCAATAGCTCACATGGCCCAGTGTCTAGGACAGTTAGTGCAAAACAATAATTAACAAATCAAACAAGGACAACAAGCTCAGCCAAAATGCTTGTAAAGGAACCTTGGTAAATATTCCATATGAGGCTGAAGCCCCTGGTATTTCCATGTAACAGGTTTTCATTCTCTCAAGAAATGAGACAAATGAACATGGCTTCTCTCGTCAGGCTGAGTGCATTAGATTGCTGCATCCTTTCTGTATCTATTGTGAATGAGAATATGCAATTTCTGCCAATCTCTTGATTAAAACACTTTTATTTGGAAATCCCACTTGCTTGCTCTTTGTGATGTGTATAGGTTGGGGGAAAATATGTCCCTTGTATGAAAAGGTAAAAGGGAGTTGTAATTGGATTTCAGGAATGGATTCATCATTCCTGCCCCTGGGAAAGTAATAAAAAAAGGTGGGATGGGGGTCACATAGTCCTTCCATTTTTCAGAACTGATAGTGGGTGTCCCCCATAGAGGTTTGACATGAGTTTTGCTGTAACCCTCTCTGCATTTGTCCCAGATCACCAGTGGGCACTATCAGCTCTGGCTCAGGACTGTTCACAGGATTGAAGAACCTCACTTTCACAGAGGCTGGACTCAGGGAAGATAATATCTAGATATTTGGGGAGCCAGGTCAAGGGTGCAAGCACTGATATGATTTCAATATACAAAAAAATCAATTGTATTTTGAGAAACTGGCAATGCGGCAGGTAGAGTAGTGAACAATCAGACAAAGCTCCTGACTTCGTGGCATTACTAAGCAGGTCAATTCTTATGTAAAGAAAGATCTGCTGAAAATATTATTATATTCTACTCAAAAACAGCATTTTTCAATATTTAAGAGGTTTCCTTTCTGAGTCAGAAAAAAGAAATTATGCAACAACCTAACAACAAGTTTTTTAAATCCTTGAATATTCAAATTCCGGTATCGATCTGGAAAATGCATGTATTCTCCCCCTTCCACCAGTACACTTCACAACTGTTTCCGAAACTATATTTCACTAGAAAATAGATCAAGAGTGGTTGGTTTACATTGAGGTTTCTAAAGGATACAAATAGAAAAGATAAGTGAAGAACTTTAAAAAGCTAAAGTTGAGAAAGTATTCATTAATTTATCCATTCCAGAATCACTCATTGCTTTCCTACTGTATATGAAACAATGGGCAGTGCTGAGAATAAAGGCAGTAGAATAATTTAGAGAAGAAAAATTCCTTATGACAACCTATCTTTACTCCACCCAGATTTCTTTTTTGTATAACAAACATGCCATGGGCACAATTATTCAATTATTTCTGTACCAATGAATTTTCAATATGCATTAACCACTTACTTGTTGAGCTGGTCAAAAAAAGAGGAACACTATATTTTGAATGCGGAGACTGAACTTTTCAACTGCACCACCCATTTCGTGACCTATAAAAGGTTACCCTTTCTGCCTTGCTGACACTGCTTCCTCTCAGTTTGTGGCCACCTTCCTCAGGCTGTGCATCTCTCTAGCACCACCATGTCACTCTCAGTGCAGACCTCTGGACTGTCCAGGCGGTCGTCTTCTCAGAGTGGGGCACTGGGCAGAGCCAGGGGCATATCTGCTTCCAGTGCTGGAAGTGGCTATGGGGGAAGTGTCCTTGGCTTTGGAGGCAGCTATGGGGGAGGCTTTTCTGGTGCTTCCATGTTTGGTTCTGGTTCTGGCTTAAGTGGTGGCTCTGGAAGTTTCTTTGCAGGAGGACTGGGTGCTGCTTATGGGGGAGCCCTGGGAGGTGGCTTTGGAGGCCTGGGGATTGGATTCGGGGGAAGCCCAGGAGGTGGCTCTCCAGGTATTCTCTCTGGCAATGATGGAGGCCTTCTTTATGGATCAGAAAAGGAAACCATGCAAAATCTCAATGACAGATTGGCTTCCTACTTGGATAAGGTTCGAGCTCTAGAAGAGGCAAATACTGAGCTGGAAAACAAAATTCGAGAATGGTACGAAACACGAGGATCTGGGACCGAAGACCCCGGGTCACAGAGTGATTACAGTAAATATTATCCCTTGATTGAAGATCTCAGGAATAAGGTAAGAATATAATTTTTAGAGGGGCTCTGAGAATTGTTTTTTATCTTTATTTTTTTGCTATCACAATGTTTTACAGTGATAATCACCTAAAACTTAGATATTTCTTCAATTCAACTACATTTGGAGGAACTTCTCATAGAAAGATATTTAATTTCATTTTATCATTACCATTTCTGCAGGAAATGTATGTGTCCTAATTTTTAAATATTCTATGAATATATTTTCTTTACAAAAAAATTAAACTGCCTTAAACTCTTACTATCATAACATTTTAACATCATCTAAAGTTTTCCTGTCAAAATTATATTTAATATTGATCGATATTTTAGGGCCTTGTTTTGTGTGTCTTCCCTATTTTGCCAGATCATTTCTGCCAGCATTGGAAACGCCCAGCTCATCTTGCAGATCGACAATGCGAGACTAGCTGCCGAAGACTTCAGAATGAAGTGAGTTGAACAAAAGAAA
This sequence comes from Cynopterus sphinx, assembly GCA_030015415.1. Classification (NCBI taxonomy): domain Eukaryota; kingdom Metazoa; phylum Chordata; class Mammalia; order Chiroptera; family Pteropodidae; genus Cynopterus; species Cynopterus sphinx. The sequence goes on from CM057385.1 coordinate 16,008,548, forward strand.
GGCTCATGATAATGGACATGTCCCACTATTTCTTCTTATTTTCTATCTTTCTGCCTTCATTGATGGCAAATACTATAAAACCTTCTGCAGTTCACATGCTCCATACATTTAGTGTTTTGATAAAAGTACCCTGGGCATTCTAGGAGGTAACTAGATTCAAACATGATTCACATTACACGTCCTTAAGTATATGTTGCTTGCTTAAATTTGGGGCTATGGATAACCATATTTGTCATTTGCTAACAACTCATTATGTGACATGATAATTCCATCAATGTCCTAAACCTCAACCTTCAATGTATCAAAATGAATTAGTATGTTTTTGCCTGAGAGTTAATGAAATGACTTTTCCTGATGACACATAAACCTAAAATATTAATCATGAATTTATTTTTATATTCTATCCTCCTTTCCCATACTCCACCCTCCAGACATAAAGAAGAAATACTAATGTCCTTTTTCTCCACAGAATTTCCCCACAGGATGTTGTAGCAGTGAGAATCATGAATCTGTAAAATCTTGTTAAAAGTTATGAAAGAAGTATCAATGTTGTAAATTAAATCATGACTAAAAGTTAAGCAAAAAGACTAATTATTATTTTATTTTCAAGTGCTTTTAGGATGCTGTCAGAAACTCCACATAGAGATGGCCTCCTACTTACTGTTCATAGCCAGAGCAGCAAGCCAAAAAGGAAATTGATCCCTGGGGTGCAGTGCTATTAGAGTTTATTGCCAGTAGAAAAGTATCAACCTCATAATTTTTCACTTCTCTCCAACTGAGCAGTAAACTATCATGAAAAAGGAAAGGAAAAAGTTCTAAAAGGAAAACACAGCATCATACAGTACAAAGCTGCCATTTTTAAATAGTCATACAGATTAATGCTCAAAATAGCCCTGAAGATGGCAGGAGCCTTATTCAAATGGAGGTGTTGATTCCCTAAACTGTTTTGTGCTTGGTTTTCAGGTATGAGAATGAGCTGGCCCTGCGACAGAGCGTGGAGGCCGACATCAATGGCCTGCGCAGGGTGCTGGATGAGCTGACCCTGGCCAGAGCCGACCTGGAGATGCAGATCGAGAGCCTGACAGAAGAGCTGGCCTACCTGAAGAAGAACCATGAAGAGGTCAGCCAGAAAGGGCAGCTTTCTAAGTCACTTTTTTTCTCCCATACCTCAAAATTAGTTTCAAATTTATGAATTTGGAGTTAGAACACATATGAAAGATACACTATCTCATTGCTAAAATGGCTATTTTGAATTTCTGTGTATATGTGGGGTGAGGGCTGCTGCTTCTGGTGATATTGGTGGTAGTTCTATGAAACTTTAACAGACTGAAAGCACTTTCCAATTTTGCTATTTCATCATCAGGTAAGGACTATCAGAATTTTAACTATCCTGATTTAGTGATTTGTTAAAAAAAATACGATATTTTTAAAGTTAAAAAACAAGTCTATCAGTAACACACAATGTAATGTGTGTGTGTGTGTGTGTGTGTGTCTGTGTGTGTGTGTGTATTTGAGAAATTGGCTATATCCAGCATGATTCATGCATGGAACTCTGATATGCCACAGTGTCTATCCGAGGCTGGTATATAGAATGATCATCAGTCATGATACTTAACAGAGGCTTCTAAAGAGCTTTCTACTGGAAATCAATGACTGTGATACAGTGTGCAAGTCTACGTACTGTCTGCAACCCTCAGCTTGGCAGCTGTAGCTGAAACCCCCAGTGTACCGATTCCACCAGGCCTTCACCCCCGAGAAGTAGGGCCAGCTCATCCATGAGGCATGACAGGCACAGACAGCATCTAGGCCCGTGGTAAATTGAGGGGTCCAGGAAAGTGTCTTACATTCTTTTAAAAATCAAAAGAAAACTATGAACTTTTAGGTTAAAAACTGTTTCAATCTATTGCATTAAAATGTTTCTCTTATACCAATGCAGTTGTAAAATACAATGTTTACTATTTTTTGTAGAAAGAGAGACCCACAAAAGTCATAACGGGCCCCTGCGCCCGCTCTCGCTTGCTGTCCCCAGGAGCTCCAAGGCTTCCGGACCGACGGCCCGGGCCAGGTCACCGTGGAAATGGATGCTGCTCCCGGGGTGGACCTCACCCGGCTCCTCAACGACATGAGGGCGCAGTACGAAGCCATCGCTGAGCAGAACCGTAAGGACGCGGAAGCCTGGTTTATGGAAAAGGTACGGCTACCCCCAAGGACGGGCTTGGCTCGCCGTTCCCAGAGCAGACCCGGAGAGCCGCGCGCACTCACGCGCCCTCGCGCTCTCCCGTGGCAGAGCGGAGAGCTCCGGAAGGAGATCAGCACCAACACGGAGCAGCTCCAGTCCAGCAAGGGCGAGGTCGCCGAGCTGCGGCGCGCCCTTCAGAACCTGGAGATCGAGCTCCAGTCCCAGCTCGCCATGGTAGGGCCCGCGCAGAGACGCGGCGCGTGCGGACTTCCCAAGAAAGCCTGCGCCCCAAATACGTGAGGTGACTAGCTGCCGCCTCCTCGCAGCCCCCTCCATGCTTCTGTCTGTGCCATTTCCCGCCCACGTGCAGAAGTCGTCCTTGGAGGGCTCGCTGGCCCAAACCGAAGGCGAATACTGCGGCCAGCTGTCCCAGGTGCAGCAGCTCATCGGCGGCCTGGAGGAGCAGCTGCTGCAGGTGCGCGCGGACACCGAGCGCCAGAACGCCGACCACCAGCGCCTGCTGAACGTCAAGGCCCGCCTGGAGCTGGAGATCGAGACCTACCGCCGCCTGCTGGACGGCGAGGCCCACGGGTGAATACAGAACTCGGGTGGAAAAAACCTGGGTGGCTGACCCACAGGAACACCTGATGTAGTTTGGGGGGAAATAGAAGAAGAAACGGTTCTTCAGTTGACAAACAAGTAATAATAATAATAACAAATCTAGTAAAGACATGGCTTGGATTATTAAGTGCTCTACACCTCACAATGCGGTGTCACCCATTAACTTACCCTGAATATAATTCACAAAATGCTGGGATGAACAATGATGCCACCACCGAGGCATACTGCAAACAACTACTAGAGAAATCACCCATTCAAGTTCTGATATCAGTGTCCTAATACTAAGAATGGCACTTGAAATAATAGCCACCTAACCCACCTCAGATCTACTGTAGCCGATTTTCCAAAAGTAACGGCAACCTGGACTAGTGGGCAGAACTCAGGACCATAGATTGGGAAATCTAACTTCTGAAACCAGGTCTTCCATTAGTTGCCGGGTTGCTTCACTTTGACATCTTGTTTTAGGCAGGGCTTGAAAATAAAAGTGCGCTGCACCGATTGATGACTTTCAGGATACATCAATCATTCTTGATCAAGAAATTTGGAATACTTTCTCTGTTTCGCCCTGGTTTTATGTACATTTATAATTTTTAACTCAAATAGCAAACTCTTTATTTCTCGTCATTCCAGAAAGCATGGTGTGATATCATCTCCCTTGTTTTCTTTACAGTGATGGTTTGGATGAAAGTTCATCTGAAACAGACTCCAAATCTCAAGCACAATCCATTGATTCCTCTAAAGGTATGCTAAAGATTCCCTAAAAATTACTTAGAATAAATAAGTCAGGTGACATTTATTAATGATTAAAGCTGTGAGGTCTCATTATTACAGTTTTATTAATAACTTAAAGTATATTTATATTCCAAGCCAAGGAAAAATATTTATGGAGAAAAATGAGTAGTCTGTACTATGTGACAACTTTTGGCAAGTCCAGGGAGGGAAAAATCTACCCTACAAAGAGGTATTATGAGCATCATAACTACTTTTTAAAATGCTTAAAGAGAGAAATATTTTCATTTGTGCATAAGACAACACTGAATACATTTCATTTTCATTGAATAAAACACATTTTTTTAGAATGCAAAAGTCACTTTTGAAAGTTTAAATTTGATGGATTATATCACTCAATACCTCATTTAGAAGGTTAAGTTAAACAACAACCAATTTTGATGAATATTTGAAACTAACGTTGCCCACTTTGTTCCATCTTTATCTTTAGACCCTACCAAAAGCCGAAAAATCAAGGCAATTATCCAGAAAGTGGTGAATGATGAAGTGGTCTCATCCGAAGTTCAGGAACTTGAACAACTAATGTAAAATTTCACAGGATCTGCCCTGTGATTGGTTCCTTAGGAACAAAAAATTTTAAAGTAGAAATTATTCCTTTCAGAGTAAGATGCTTATTAGTTCGATCTCTATTTTTGTCTGCTTCATTTTCTTTGGATTCCTATTCACTTAGAGTCCTTTTTGCCATTCTGAAACAATATTCAATTATAAGTCAATGGAGTCATGTTGGTCTTTATAACAAACAAAAATTGCCTTATATCTTTTCAAACTTAAAGGAGTCTTTTAATAAACTTTCTTCTATTGACCTGGAACATGCTTTTAATCACAGGACTTTGATCAAGGAGAATTGTATTAATAAAGTTAATTTTAAAAAATAAATGATAACATGAAATCTGTATCTTCTTGATTCCAATAATAATGTCAAGAGCATAGAGAGAGGTTTAAGAAGGAAGTAAATAAAAAAGTAGATAAACTACTGCAATGCAAGTGTCAAGGCTGGAGATTAAGTTAAGAAGATTCTTTTAGAAGTTCTGTCCTTTTTACATCACCCCATCAAGGTTACAGCAAAATGATATCGTCCACTACAGGGCATAACAATTGTCCTGTTAATTTTCTGGACCTTCTTCCACTCAGTCAATAAACACCTATTGAACCCCTACAGTATGCCACTATGGAGACTCTTCTGGGAATGGTGGTACAGTGAGATAGGGCAAATAGAAGTTCAAAGGACTCATGAGGAAGAAGTGAACAATATGCCAGGGGGCAACTAAATGCTTCATCCAGAAATCAACCAGGCAGAGAAAAGAGAATGAGAACAAAAGAAACACATGTGAAAGGACACAGAGGTATGAACAAATATTGCTTTGATATCCTTTTTCCTAGGGTGGGGGTTTCTACCGGGATGGTTAAAACCCATAAATCAATAAAAGATGCCATGTTCTGGCCTGGGGTAGAAGGTGACCAAAGTCTAAGCCTGAATATATAGTGGCTTCATCTGAGTTGTCAAATTCAAAACTGTAAAAGGAAAACAAGAGCAGGATTTAATGATTCAAGAGACTGGGTTCTGAAGCCAGACTTGGTTCAAATTCTGGCTCTGCTACATAATATCCAGTAACTTAAACTGTGTGCCTTGGTTTCCTGATCTTTAAAGTGGGGTAGGTTTTGTGAAGAGTAAATGAGGTAACATACATAAAACACTAGGAACAGTCTCTGGTACCTAGCAAGTATTCAACATTTCTGTCCTGTTATTATTTACTGTTTGGAACCAAAGTGGTAGGGAGAAACCAGGGGAGCTTATGAGTAAGGAGTGTCAAAGGGAAAAGAAGGTAGAGGGAGGGTTCACGGCAAGCCTGGAGAAATTCCAGCACTGATTGCAAAAGCACATGGAAAGTTATTATGCTACTTTAAGATGGCTTGCTTCAGTAATCAGCTTTCTGAAGTCACACTTTCTTTTGATATTTGCTAGTGGTTTCGGGTGCCAATCATCTCAACTGATTACACATAGCAATTCAACTCTCTGTCTAGCTCTCACCTTCCAGAGCATGTCCTAAGAGACCTTTATCTTTCAGACTCAAAGAGATTATCAAGGTCTTTTCCTTAACAAGGTCCACAGTCCCCAAGTGATAATAATGTCGCTTTCCTGGTACTCAGAAATGGCTGCAAATAAGTTACTCCTTTAAATAGCATCTGTTTTCCTTACAGCTATATTATGAATTGTGTAGGATTAAAAGGAGAAAAAGGTTTTGCACAAGTATAAATCCAGTGGTCATTTCTCAGCTATCATCTTAATTTCTCAGTATTCCCTTCCTTAGGAAATATTTCTCCTCTAAGCCCCCAGACACATCATCTCGCTGGAAGCTCAATCCTCTTGTTTTCCCTCTCTACACACTTCCCCTAGGTAATCTCATCCAATCGCATGGCTTCAAATAACCATCTATGGACGATGTTAGCAAGACTTACTGTGGTGACCATTTCACAATATATGTATCATATCATTATGTTGTATACCTGAAACTAATATAATGTTGTAAGTGGATTACACGAAAGAAAGAAAGAAAGAAAGAAAGAAAGAAAGAAAGAAAGAAAGAAAGAAAGAAAGAAAGAAAGAAAGAAAAAGACTATGCATTGATTACTTCTTGTGGTAGCCTCTAAGATGGCCCTAATGATCCTTACTTACCTCTTGGCATATACATGTCCCTGTATAGTTCCCTCCCATAATGAACAGAGAAGACCTATTGAACAAGTGACAGTATGTAACCTTCAACATTAGGTCACAAAAGCATTTCAGTTCTGGCTTGATTTCTTAGATTGCTCACTCTGGGGGCAGTCAGCTGCCCATAATGTTATACTATGGGGCGGGGGGAATATACCTGAAAAAAATCAGTGATTTCACAAAATTTCCCATCTAAAATCACAATTTTCTCCTGATAATATCCCAGTGAAAATGTTCTATAATCTTCAGTTGGCAAAAGAAGCATTATAGTTCTTATTAAATGTACTTTGCCCTACTCTCACTGTCAAGAAAGACAATTAGCACAGCATCCCTATCATGAGATTCCAGCTCTCATTCACTAGACCACAAGCCATAATTCAGCATATGCATGAAAGATCCTTTTGGACTTAGCCATTAATGAATTGCAGATATGAGAAGTCTGTCTTACTGATAAGAAAAAAAACAAGTACAGATAACAAAAGACAGCATACTATTTATGATTATTTTAAAATCTGAAATTTTACTAATGCAAATTTTACTTTTATATGCATTTGTTGTATATATGAGCTTTTTTAAAAAGTCTGGAAAATACTGTTTATACTAAACTGTTATAGTGGTTATTTCTTGGGGATCAGCAAGGAGTTTGAACAATATTTTATTTGTTTATTGTACATTTTTTAATACTTAAACGGGGTGTACAACTTTGATAATTATGGGGAAAATTAATTTTAGTTATTCAGAACAGATGAGTTTACAAGTAGTTCACAGTAGGAAGGGAACCATCTAGAAGGCAACCATAGGTTGACAAAACAGGCACTTCTTTAGGCTTTGTTAGAGTGCCACCTAGTGGAATCTAAGAAAATAAACTTTTTAAAAAACACCCTGCTTTTTTCAAGCCACTTGAGATACTTTTGATACTAGAAAGCTTTGAGGCTTTTTTAAAGAACGAGAAAGAAAGGAATAGAGAAAAAAGCAAACCTTTTTAAAAGCATAAATATAACAAGTTAAAACTCCTTATTTAAGTAAGTGGTATTAGTTCTCAGAAAGTCCACCTGTAAGGAGGCAAGTTCTATAAGGCATAAAGAAGAAAACTAGTAATTATTTAGAGTTTAGAGAACCAGAGAGCCAATCTGCACTACTCAAGCTTTTAAAAATATACACAAACATCAAATGAAAACTGTATAAACATAGCTAAGTAGATGGCTTTTTATGGGGTAATAAGTGTTTCTTAAATCTTAGAACTGGATTTAACATCTAAATTATCATTGTTTAATATCAGTATCATAAAATCAAACTAAAAACATTAGTGTCTTAATTAAATGTATCCTCTTTATCACTACAGCCTTTTTAATAAAAGCTAGAGTTGCAACATTCAGCAACATATTTATTAAAAAAAAATATATGATGACCAGAATTCACAATTAAAAAATAATCATCTGGTGAATAAATAAATTAAGGTACATCCATACAATACAGCCTACCATTAAAAAAAACAATGAAGCTACTGACACGAAAACATGGATGAATTTCATGAAAAGAAGCCAGGATCAAAAGAATGTATGCTGTATGATCCCATTTAGGTGAAACTCTAGGGAAAACAAATCTAATCTATAATGACAAAAAGCAGATCAGCGATTGCCTGGGCTGAAATGGGTGGAGGAATGGGCATTAACTGGGAAAGTGTTGCAAGGAAACCTGTAGAACTGATGAAAATGTTCTACATCTCAATATAGTGACAGTTATGTAGGTATACCCATTTATCAAAACTCTTCAAATTGTATGCTTAAAATGAGTATTTTATTGTATGTAAATAATACCTTAATAAAGCTGATTTTTAAATAATTTAATTGTCTGTCTTCATGACAATGCTGAGTTGGAAGCACACAGAAGCCAAATAGGATAAATGATGTTGTACTAGGACGGGCTTGCTTGCACCTGCTCTTACGTGCTAGTTGACAAATACTCAGGAATTTTTCAGGAACTTTTCAAGTTAGCTATTAAACAGTTGGTAGCTTTGAATTGGCCATGATGGGAATATTTACACTATGGAACTTGGGTTCTATTTATACATTCCCCTGGAGAGTCGGTTTATACCAGCAAAACACTGAGCATAATAGTTAAAAACACAGATCAAAGGCTGATTGCCTGGGTTTGAGTCCAGCTCTGCCTACTTCTAGTGGTTTTATTTACCCCTCTGTTCTTCAGTTAAAATTAAACTGACTATGAATTTTAGTTGCTAAAAATGTCACTGTCATTCTTTCACTATGCATATATTCTCAAAGAAATGCAATTTTTCTTCAAAATCATGGAAACAGACCTTAGAAGCAGACTTTTGGATAAAACATGCTAAATAAAAAATATAACAGTCCACAGAGAGGTAGTACAGTCTAACAGATAGAAACTAGATGCTATGTCACGCTTCACTCAGTGAGTCATTATTCTACTCAGAACAGGTTACTCAACCTAAGATAATTCATCTTTCACAAAGACACAATAATAAAATCATGTTTAATCACATTATCCTCGCATTTTGGAATCCTTATTAAAAACACTATAAAGACAGGGCACTATGAACTTGGCAGGTCAAAATATGTTCATTTGAGTTATCAGCTTGGAACCCACCTCCATGCAATTTCTGCTGAGAAAAGTATGTCCATTTTGAAATGTTTTGTTTATTTGCAAATAGCATGGGACTTTTTAAAAATTATTTAAGAGTGCAATTTCACATTTCAAACAGAGCTACAAATATAACTTTTTTAACTAGGTAAAATATAATTTTTATTTTTAAAAATTCAATTGGTGTATTTATGTACACGTGTGGGGCATCACATATTCATTTTTCGTGCATTCATTCATTCAACAAATATTTATTTAGCACCAACTATATGTAAGTCTTTACATCATCCATTGAAAATAACCTGTTATTATGAACAAAAGGTCAATTCATGATAGTTTCATACGTCTTTGCTGCATTGGTATAAATGGAGTAAGGTGAGTCATCACCATTTTTGATTGGCAAAAGTGTCATTGTTCCACGTGTGGTATATACTGATTATTTAACAACAGTGTGAGGAGGCTTAGTCAACTCCTTTTGGAAGCTATGACACCTCCTCATTCATTTTTATGAGTTTTATAAGTTTTAAAAAGGAACAACTCATGCTGTTGAACAAATATTTTCAGGGCATATTTTTTAATTATGATACTCTTAAGTATTTAATTAAATTTTATGTTATGTTTTGCAATATATAAAAGTACCTTCAAGGTACTTTAAAATGTTTTCACTGGACACCTATTTTAAATAAATTTATGTGTTAATTCTGGATAATTTGTTTTTCTTAAAGTCAACAATTATTTGGTGAATGAGAGAGAGTAGTTAATAAGAAATTAGTGATAGAGTAATTTTAATGTTAAATTTCCCTATCTTATCTAATAAGTGACTGAGCAGGCTGATAAATAATGATATAAATTTTCATTATTTAAAAAAAAAACATATAATCAACATCTAATCAAGAGATAATCCTACAGCAAAAACTGCAGAACTAGGTCCAATATACTATAGAATTCATTCCTCAGTGGTGTTACAAATAAAGAAGAATAAAGTCTAGTTTTTCTGCCTCCTTAATCTGAGGCTGGGTGAAAGGGAAAGTCTTCCAGGGGGTGATGTGAAGGCATGAGAATTTGACTCAGCTCTCCATTGGAGTCTTCAGTGGAAGATCTCCCTCCCCTATGTGATTCTGGGAGATGTTTTGCAGCTCGCAGAGCTGGAAGGAGGAAAGAGAACTGAATGCTACCCAGTGGGAAGATGAGACTCGCTCTAGGGGAAGGTAGGTCTGAGAAGGGAGGAGAACCCAGTGAACATTTTAGTCATCATTATCATCATTATCTGTCACCTCCCAGGTACACAGAGAATAGTTGCAGGACAGAGATAATTTCTGAGGAGTTAAAGGACAACATAATATTGTAATTCCCAAGATACAAAGCTAAAGAGGCAGGTTACCCAATTATTTGCTGATTTAACCAGAAGGAGATGTTTTAGCTGCATTTTCAAAAATATTGGCACTCTGTGAAACCTAATCATATAAAACTACATCTCAAAAATGCATGCTATGAATCATAAAACACTTGTTATATATGTAGATATCCAAACATCTCACATCATCATAATAACTTACCTCTGTTTAGGATATTTATGGGTCATTTATGTTTGGTTTGGTCAGAAAAATCACCAAATAAGGAAACATTATTTTTACAAATTTATATATTTCAGTCAAACTGAACTTAAGCTAAACAATACAAGAAAAGTTATTCCACCATCAATGTTAATCTAAAAATCCTTCAATTATCACTTTTTAACTAGGTAAAGATCCATTCATTCATTCAATAAATATTCTAAGCATGACCTGGCCATATCTGGCTTTTTGCCTCTGAAATATCTGTGATCTAATTACTTTTCTCCATTTCCACTACCACCAGTCTGGTCCAAGACACCATTCATTGTCTTTCTCCTAGAGGACCACACAGCTTCCACGTGCCCCCACCCCCAGTTTTGAAAACACAAACCTCCTATTGTCACCCTATTGCTTAAAATCCCATGGTCCTTGGAATAAAGACTCTAATCTAGCAAGGTCTGGCCCGGCCCCCCTTCGCTCTATACTTCACCAGCCCTACTGGCCTGATTAGCTTTTCTACACCTTGCTCCTTCCCACAGGCTTTTCTGCTTTTCCTAGAATGTTTCCTCTCCATTGTGGCCTAGTAACTCTTACTTATCAGTCAGATTTGAATTCAAATGTCATCTCCCCTGAAAAGCCTTGGCTGGCTTCTGCCCCTTCTTCATCCATCATCATTAACCAAGTCAGGTTCTTCTACCACACACCCTCATAGTACACTGAAGTCTTTCTTCATAGCTCTTAGCAAACTGGCAATTATGTATTGATTTGAATGATTATTGAATTAATGACTGCTTCTCCCACTGTAAGATCTCCAAGGTCCCTACTGTTTTGCCATCCACTATAGCCCTGGTGTCTAGCACGATGCATGAAACAGCACACCTAGCCCACTGCATGGGAGAAATCAATATTTGTTGAATATTGTTGAATATATGTGCATGGGATTGTGTACAAGCTCTAAACTATTTACTCAATAAAAGTTGGAATTTAGCATAGGGCTACCATATAAGAGGCACTCAATAAACTTTTGCTACATGAATACTGAATGGTGGTGATATGTGTCTTCTATTATTTTCTTGAAACATTCATCAGATTATTTTCTTATTTATTTATTTATATTATAATGACATTGGTTAACAAAATCCAGTACATTTCAGGTGTACAACTTAGCAGTGAAAAAAAAAAAATATATATATATATATATATATGCATGCATTGCATTGTGTGCTCACTGTCTATAATTAACTCTAAAAGTTTCTACCACTCATTTTTGGCAAGATTGAATGAATAAACTTTAACTTATTGATCAGTGCACAGCAGCTAAGCAGTATCCATTGCATAAGAGACACTACAAGGATGTTCTGAATTTGAATCTATTTATTTTGGTTACTTTATTTAAAAAAAAAATACATGAGTAACATGGAAATGAATTCCACTTATTTTGTTCTCCTTAAATCTAAAAAAAGCAATTATGCTGTCAGGGACTAAAACACCAGTAAGAAGTTGTTGTATTTTACTGAGATTTTCACTTAATTCATAAATATTTTCAGAAAACCTTCAAGATATTTGACACTCCACAGGGACTTAATTTTTTTAATCAAAAATATACAAATCCAAACTTGGAAATTTCACAAGGCATATTGATATAAATTGTATTGTTCAATATACTGTATATAATGATTCATTAGAAAGTTATCTTCAGTTTCAATTAGCAGTCTTGTGATTTAAGATACTTTTTTTTTTTTAGGAAATTAACCTGAAGACTTTTTCACATACATCTAAAGAGTACTAGGAATTGTTTTTACAAAATAGAGTAACTTGGTTTCTACAAAGTTTCTATAAGGGAAAAAAAGAGTCCATTAATGTCCAATTATAAAAGCAATCCCAGAATCCCCTTGTTCATCATTAGAGTATACTCTGTACACAGGTAACCAAGTAACAGTGGATACAAAACTGAGTTCTCTTAAAGCAACTAACAGAAAAAAAGACTGCCTTTCCATGAAAAGTAATTGAGTCTGAAATCTTAATACTCCTGGTAATCTAGACCAAAATAGAACCTGTTCTTTAGTTAAGCAAGGTGTCCTATCTAAAATAGACTTTTCTCTAAAACATATTTACTAGGCATTACAGAAGCAACTGTGAGCAAACATAGACATCTATGCAAATAACCTAAACTTGAGGTATAAAGACACCTGCCTATGAGACAAAGTACAGATGAGATGCTACAGAAGTTTATAAGAGGGTGAGAATGCACAGGGCTGGGGCATGAGGACCAGGGCCACTCTCATAGCAGAATAAGCATGTAAGCAGAGCCTTGATGAGTATATAAAATCTCAGTGTATGATGTTAAGTGGGAGTGGGTGGGTAGAACAGGACCAAAGAGCATCTCCCCTGGAATGCTCTCCCACAGACTAAGTGACCTTCTGAGAACCCTATATTCTTTGATCATGGCGGTCTGACCTTTATTTTTAGAAGATGAGTTTGTGTGTATTTTTCTGATTCTTCTTCAAAAGCAGAGCAATGTATTATTGGCCATCCAGAAATAAATTTCCAGTACTTAAGACAGTGTCCGGCAGAATGTAGGTATGCCAAACACATGTTGGTCAAAGTTTAGAAACATCAATCACATTTGGTTTAGACATTGTCAAAATGATTAAAAAATTCATGGGAAGGGATCGGCTGAAATCCAATGAAAACTCTTAATCAAGCCTGTTATTTGGCACAATTTAAAATAAAAGCATATGTAGATTGAATTTTTCATTTTGGCACCAATTATGCTGTCACATAGGTATGGCTCTAGTTTATGAGTCACTCAAAATTCTGTAAACTAAGACTCATAATGTATTTTAATCACTATACTACAGCAAGTGGGGTCATAGGAAAACAGAACCATAATATTGCAAAGTGTCCATTGATCAATATTTGTTAGAAGGATTATCCTATTCAGCAGTGGTATAACAGAAACACCTAATATCTGAGCAACCAGAAAAAAATATAAGTTGTCAGGGAAAGTTTTCTTAGAGGAAAATAAAAATCCAATGGGTATTGTTAGATTTTTGCAATAGCTCATGTTGTAATATAGAAATGTGATTTTAATTGAAGGAGGAGGATAATTATAGCTTTGGAGCCAACTAGTTAGTCAACACCATAATCAGAAGTGTCTGTGTGACAAGCCTTGGTCCCACACCCAAGAAAAGAAGGTGAACCCAAAAAGTGAGTAAAACAAGTTTCCATTAAAATGTGTCCAAGACACCTGAGCCATTCTGAAACCAAGCCCTGCAACCAAGGGAGGAGGAGAATGTTATATAACTAATGATTATTATGGTTAAATAATTTCTATAACTTTAATAGAAAAACAAGAAATTCTGTGCTGCATCACATCACAGTAATATTATGCTGGGATTGATACAATGTAATAAAACACAGCATGCATTCCTCAAAAAAAAAAAAATTCCTTGAAGACACAGAAAAAAAGTGGCTAGATCAATCCTGCAGATTTAGAAGTGACCCAAAGTAATGAAAACCTGCATAATAATGCAAGTGAAAACAATGCCATCTAACAAACAACTGAATGAGCTGGTGACCCCTTATCTTAGAAAACAAAAGATTTAGAAGGATAGAATAACCCTCTTCAAATATACAAAAAACTCCACAGCTAAGTTCTGTGTGGCAGAATGCAAGCCGTATTCTGTGTGGCAGATCTCAGTTCAATTAAAGACAAACTTTTTAGTGGTTAGAGCAGCTCAAAAATGGAACACTCTGTAAGACAACAGATTCCCTTCATCAGAAATATTCAAGTAGAGACTAAAGATATTTATTCGATGATGGAGTTCTGCTCACTTCTGAAAATTTTTAACAAGAGAAGAAAGGAACTAACATTCGTTAGTACCTACCACTTGCAAACACTTTGTATGTGTAATATAAACGAGTAGTCTTCAACTTATGAATTGGAGATTATTTCTCATATGAGGAAACCAAGGCTCAGAGAGGTTAAATAACTTACCACACACTGAGTAAGAGGTAGACCTAGGATATAAAACTGGTAATGACCTTTATGGTCCCTTGCCAATTCTGTCCACAATAGTGAATGTGTCGGTGGTCTAGATGATTTTGTTCTGATAATTTCTGTCAATTTACCTAGTCTTGTATTATTTCCATCAGAATATTCAGAGATTTTGGGTCAAAGAACATATAAGCTTTCCCCATGACATCAAATTCAAACGGTAAACTACCCTTAGGTCCTTTCTAGCTGAATTCTGTAATTTTGATGACCAGAATCCCCAACCACCAATCTAAACTAGAAAGGGCAAAGAGTTTTACCTCACATGGATTCAATCTAGGCAATTGGTCATGGCTTCCTGGATTAATGTTATTGATAAGAGTTCTATAGCAGGTATAGGTTCAGCAGGAAACAGTATCATTATCAGTTAGTAATGCCCCTGCCATGAGTACAGGAGAGAAGAGTGGTAGCAAGAATTTTTTGTTATCTCTGATCTACACATTTCCTAAAACTATTTTTCTATTTTTCATCATCAGTTCTTGAGTGGATACAAGGGCCATGTTTTTTTATTATGTTTGTTTTTACAAAATAAGTGTTGAAAGTAATGCTCCTTGCTATTATTATTAAAACCACTAATGGAGGGTATGAGAATACGTAATAAGGCAGACAGAAGGTAGCCCACAAAACTGGTTATCAATATAAGTAGATAATATTTTTAATATAAATTAGAATTAATTGAAAAGCTTGCTTTGGGCTAGAATTGGTTCTTCTCAGCCTTCCATGTCCAGAAACTGAACTTTACCAGCATACCCAGATACCTGATGGCAGGCTTACAACAACTGGATTCATGCAATACTAATGTATAGATTAGAATGCCAGTTTACTAACAACAATAGGGGCATCTCTTTCCAGACGTTCAAGACCTCTTTCCTGACCACTCACTTGCTATAGGTGCACCTTAGTAAGATGAATTATGAATCAGAAAATTGCTACATAAGCATAAAATTTGAGTGGCATTAATAGAGTTGAGAGACATTATCTCCAGATCCTAGTAAAGCCAGGTGAAGCATATTTGCCCACACTATGCAACTCTTCTCTGGTGGCTGGATTGTCCATGTGCCCAAATTCAAAATCTCTCTCTCCCTAAAATGAAGCCAAAGGCAGCATCCCTGAATTCCCCTTTGATAATCCCAGCTGATCACAATCTTTAATCCAGTTGTTGGCCCTGGGAAATAGGTTATATTTGGGGTTTACTAGTTTAGTTAGAAAGGCAACTAAATTTCCTTTTCTCTTATCCTCAAAGTCACATCCATATTTAGCTATAACCTTCATGTATCAGAGGACAATCCCCTAGGTTCACTATATATAAGAATGAAATCTGTTATTTTAAAAGTACAAGGGAGAATGCTACACACCTTCCAGGCTCAATGCACATTCACCACAGTGACTCTTCTAAAATGCAGACTATTTTTCATTATTTTTAATAATACCATGTGTCTGTTCTTTATGAAAAAGTTTAAATTAATCATCCAACAAGTGATTTCCTACATCACAGGGTCTTCACTGATTTGTGGATCACTATTATTTCTGATTACTCTTTCCTCCCAGGTACATGAGTGCTATCTTGCTTCTTAGCTCCCTAAGTGTTCTCCTTTTGTTTATTTCTCAGAAGCTCTAAAGAGCTTGCCTCTGTTTTCAAGTGCATTCTACACCCTACAATCTTGTCTTCACTCCGCCCTTGCTTTTCTCCTCACCCTTCTTTTTTCTTTTACGCCCACTCAGGATGCTGCCGCAATACAAGACACAGATGGCTTCGTTCCATCTCCTTCTTTTCCTTCCCTCATGACAGATGGTCTAGCTTCTATATCCTAAATTGTCCAGAAAATTCTTGCTTTTAAATCTCCAAGGGTCTTGTGGCAATATCATGGACTTTTTTCTATCCCTCTTTCTCCCTGAGCTCTCTGCAGAATTTGAAACTCAAGGCCTGGAAGGACCTCTGGAAGGTTCTGGAAACTCCACCAGGTGAATCATCCAGGTCACCCCGTATTCACTCTCCTTACTGGGAACTTACTTTTCCTCTGTGTTAAGCCTAACTTTAAGGGTTTCCTCACTATTCAGTCTTAACCTTCTGCCTTTTTCTCCCTTAAAAAAAAAATTGTTGTTCTCAAAGCTGTGAATATCACCTCAATATGGATAATCCTTAGCCTTAAGCTCTCTCTTAAATTCTTATTTTGATTTCCTTTTTAAAGGAAATTTTTTTCCTATAACTTTTGCAAGTAGTCATGTTATATGATCCACAAACTCTAAAGACTGAGAATATGTGTGTATTTTAATTAGTAGCTTTGAAAGCATTCACTCCCTAGTATTTCTATGGTCTTTTCAGAACCCAAAACAGCCTAACTGAAACCCCTCCTACTTGACATCTCTGAACTAGTGGTATCTTCAGCACTATTGAGCATTTTGTTTTAAAATTCTCCACTCCCTTGGCTTTCTTGAAAATCTGTCTCCTGATGCTCTTTTTTTTTTTCTTTGAGTGTTATCTTCCAACTTCTATTGTTTCTCCTTAAATGTTACAGCTCGGTAGGGTTTTATCCTTTGTCCTCATCTCTACCCATTCTCCCTGGGAAATCTCATCCAGTTTCATGGGTGCTCTTTGCCAATAATTTCTGAATCTAATCACAATTTCTGAATCCCAGACCCACACTGCAAATGTCTGTGGCATATCTATACCTAAAAGTGGCAGGTGCTTCATCCCTAATTTTCCTTATCCTAAACGCTTTATCTTTCCCACAACAACTTCTCCTCCTTTGCTTTTCCATATAGTTAATGGCACTTTTCCAAGTCTAAAACTGGAAACCTCTTGTCATTTAAGACTCCCTCACTCTCCTTTATCAATCTGTAACTAGTCAACAGTCTAAAGCCACCATTTCTATCTTCTACCCCCCTCCTTAACACCCTATTGCTACTTTCTTAAAGTTCTCACCGTCTCTTCCCCTGTCCCTAGACACTTGCAAATCCTCCCATCTCATCTCTCTGCCTCCAGTTTCCTTCTCATCCATCTAGTACACTGCCAAGTTATCTTTCTAAAACTTAAGATTATACTGATCCCCTGCCTAGCAACCTACCACCCCCTGAGAGGTCCACCCCCTGACTATGGGACCAAGCCCAAATTACTTAGAATGGTATTAAAAGTCCTTCCCCATCTGGCCCCAATCTATTTTTTCCAGTCTTAATTCTTGTTACTCACTCATACAGACTTTATGCCCCTGCCAAACCACTTTTCACAATTCTTCAAATATGTCATGCATGTTTATACATCCTTTATATGAACTCTCTGCCTAGGATTTTTTTTCTCCACTCAATTTTCAGGACACTATTCAAATGGTATCTCCCTAGTGTTCCAGAGACTGGCTTCTCTTTTTTTGGTGCTTCATATTACCTAAATCTGCATTATTAAATTATTTATTTTATTTTGTAATTATCTATGCCTAATCCCCTATCCTGTCCCCCAAGAAACAGCGTCTTTGAAAGCAAGGGCCAGCCACATCTTACTCATTTTTGCATCTTCAGGACCCCATAAAATTTCTGGTATGCAATACATATTCGGTGAGTAACTAGTGTACAAAAATGAGGACTCGAAGCCAGGTTACTGCCTCTTCCCTCCAGAAGGGAGAGAAGTACCCTCAGTTACCCTCCTTCCTAATTCAGCTAATCAAATAATCAAGTTGTATTAACACAATGACTACAAAGAAAAAATCACTTCTCCAAAAATTTTATCACCCAGTACCTGAAATTCCACTTGCTAAAAGGTACTTTTTTTTTTTTAATGTAAATAGTGTTAGTGAATACCTCTCCACCCTTACCCACCTTCGTCAGTAAGTCACACCTTACACTGAATTAGACTAACCAGATGGTTATCCTATACCTGTTCCCACACAGACTGGAAAGTTTCAGAAGGGAAGGAGGAATTAGGGAGACACAGCCCCTGGTGGGGGAGGGGGGCCAAACTAAACTGAAATGTGGCTTTAGGGGACTAGGGAGCAGCTTCAGAGCACAGGATGCTGGGGGAGAGAGGTAGCTGCAGAAGGAAGAGGGCAGCAAAACAAAGATCCAAATCCAACGACAGAAACTTCAGTAGGTACTGGTTCATCTACTCCTCCCCAGAGTTGGGGGAAACACCTCTCTCTCACACTCAGCAAAAGCAGCCCCACCTCTGCACACCTGCTTGCCTCTTCAGGGGAAAAACTCATCTTCTATTGTTACTTAACTCCTACTAACTCTTGTAACCTAACTATTGTTCCCACCCACTGCCCCCATTATTCTGCCTTTCAGTTAGTAAGGAGGTGAGGCAGAGAGGGGTAAACCAGCTTCTACAGTCCTAAGTCACAGATTGCCACAGAAGACTGTCTCTCATCCTATTCTTCTAATACCCAATCCCATCTGAGACCTTCTCTTTCCTTCTACCTTAGCTGCAGCAGTGAGCAGGATTCCTGAGAGGAAAACTGGAAGAAGCTCATACAATGATTATAACATGTACCCAGGGATGTTTTCTGTCCTTTGAAGCCTATGTCAATACACCTAAAAGAAACTGAAGCCCTGAGGCTGAGGCTGTCTGAAGATGCCCCGCTCATACTGAATGTGTGATTTTTTGCTATAGTTTCAGCAAATTAGCCCTCCTGAGCACACTGATTCTTGTCTACCTTTCAAGCCCTTTTCTCCTGCCTTACTTTGATTATAGAAACCATTATTTAATGCAACCTGTCTGCTTCTGACTGCCTAATTAGCTACCCTGTAAAGCCTACCCTGGATCTTCCTGGAACAGTTGCTCAACTCCATCATCTATCTGCCCCACTCTACTGTTCCAAGCTGGTAGGTGCCTGCTCTACACTCTAACATTAAGTGTCAAGATAGAAACACAAATAACATGTGGTCTCTACCATCAAAAACCTTGCACTTTGAAAAGCATTTATTAATTTTTATTTCATGATGTTTCAATTATTGTTCTTATTAACCTCCTGGAGAGTGAGGACTTTACACAAGTCCTACCACATGAGAGAGTCTGAGCAGGAAGCAACTGGTACATTCAAAATAACAAAAATCAAGTCCATTTTAATCAAAGGCCTATTTACAAAGGTAGGGGTATGGTGTAGGGAAAACACCAGAGGCAGCTATTATTACTCTCCTGCCCAAGGGACAAAGGAGGGTGACTCAGAAAGGGAAAGTCATATAGAGGGCCACTGTGAGGGGAGCTGTGGCTTTTAATGAAAGGCCACAGGCAACTAGTAGAGGAGGCCAGGGGAATAAACATTGGAAACTCATTTCTCCCTTCCTTCCTCCAATTTCTTGACTAGGTCCCCAGTGGTCAAATTTAATGAAAGCCAGAGGGCAAGGTTATCCTGCTGGAAAACAGGATGGAGAAAGGTGGAAAGTGGATCTGGAGGAGCAAATGGCTTTGTAGCACTGGAACTCAATATGCATTTGTTGAATCAAATTACTACTACATGTATGTAGACAATTTCTACTTTCTCTTTTCTCATTTTATTAGTTCTCTAGCTACATTAGTTTTCATTGATAGCTTTTATGATCCATGTGAGTTTAATATTCCTCTTCTTCTCTGCTACAGAAATATATACACTAACATTAAAAAGACAATTGTCCTGTATTGAACTCCCTGATAATTGGTATCCACTCTTGAAACCTGAGGAAAGCTGAGACTTTTCTGTCTTTCCATGCATTTTCACCCTCTCCACCCCGTGCACCTAAGTGTAACAAAATCATGGGCCTCTGAAACCATGGGAACCTGACAGAGGAAAAGCAGACTAATCCTCGTCCTTTAGGGATGCAGTGCCTTAGATTACGGTGGAGATCATGGCACAAGGGAATGGGGTGGCACAGAGGTTCCACTTGCAGGCATTTCGGATTCTTAGGATAAACTGGCAGATAAGAAAGGAAGACATGGCAGGAAAAAAGTCTGAAGAAGAGGCAATTTCCTGACATTCAGAGCAAACTCTAGGAACAGAACTCTAAGAAATGGGCAAAGGAGCAGGAAAATATTTGTGTATGGAATAAGGAATCAGAAAATGCATGCCTCCTCTTCAGTCTACTCCCCCACGTGCATTCTAAAAATGGTTAAATTACATTTTTCTTTAAGGCTGCCTTTTTAAGTGGGCAACTGTGATTTCAACAGACTTCTGCCCAAAATAATCTTTCTTCTCACCAAGAACTGAAATTTCTATCACAAGTACAAGTTCTCATTTCACAATTGAAGAAAAAGCTCAAAATGCAAATGGTTGGGTGCCTGAAACAACACAGAGAATAAGGCTATATTGCTATTAGTGTAAATGAACAATATCATATCTTTTCCTTAGAAAAAAGGAGTGAAAACAGAAGAAAGTTCATGGCTTCAGATGAAGGGCAGGAAGAGATTTCAACCTAGCAAAGTAAAAAGAGACTACAGATGCCAGTAAGAAACTTTAACAACTCTACAGTATTGGCCAAAGACAACTCTGTCCAATTTGGGATATACATAGACATACAGAAGCAATGCATGCCCAGACATTGAGCTTAGGAGGAACTCTGACCAAAAGGCAACCATGACAGCTGTCAAAAATCTAGGGTTATGAGTTTTAAAGACCACTATGGGCTAAAGTTGGGGAGCTGATGAGAAAAGAGAGAAAGGGAGAGAACGAACATTTATTGAGTGCCCGCTGTGTGCCAGACACTATCATTTGTTTCTCATTCGTTTTCTCAAACTGGAAAACAGTAAGCCAGGACTCAAACATATTTGTTAACTCCAAAGTGTGTGCACTACTCCAGACTCCCTGGAAACTAAACAGCAGTTGGTTTAAAAAGCTGCATGGATGAAGCTAAGCTGGCTCAAGAGCATGAGAATAATATAAATATGGGGCCAGAAGAAAACCAAGGT
Organism: Cynopterus sphinx; assembly: GCA_030015415.1. Taxonomy (NCBI): domain Eukaryota; kingdom Metazoa; phylum Chordata; class Mammalia; order Chiroptera; family Pteropodidae; genus Cynopterus; species Cynopterus sphinx. The sequence goes on from CM057385.1 coordinate 16,029,938, forward strand.
TTTTCCATTAGAGGAGAACCCAGTGTTTCAAAAAAATAATTTTTCACAGTTCAAAGGACAGTCACAAAATAATGGTCTTATCTGTTTTTCCCCACTCATCACACACAGCTTTCCATCATATATAACCAACCCCCTAAAGAGGCATCACTTGAGCATATGTGGCTAATCAATCACCAAACTAAGTTGACCAAAAATATATATACTTTTTTAAAAACTGCTCACTAAAGATGATGTAACATTACAGTGGTACATATATATAAAGCTCTACAAATGGTCTCCATAGTGCACCAACTTCGAGGCTATACTTTGACCCTAGACTTCTGCTATACTTGCACACATGGCTTGTTTCTCTGGATTTTAGCAGCATAGCAGTGCAGGAAGTGGTTGCAGGTCTGTTATACCTCAGAGGGAAGCTGTGGCATTGTATGGAGCTCAGAGAGTACAGAGGCCTTCTGGTGGATTTTATGGGGTTGGGCTGCGTGCTTGCACAGGGTAAAATAGCATGAGTGCTGGACCGAATGGGGGCCTTGTAAATGCTGGTAGTGCTAATGTAGTTGGCCTTCTTTCAAGGAGAGGACAAACATGCAGAATTTAAATAACTTCACAGCCTCCTACCTTGACAAGATGCGTCACCTGGAAAATGCCAATGCTGACCTTGAATTCAAAATAAAAAAATGGTATGAGAATTTTGGAAAAGGACACATTGATGGTCAACCTCTAAATTATAGCAAATATTACACTAGTACCAAGAACTTAAAATTCTCTTACATAAAGAACACTTTTTTTCCTGGTTAACATACATTATATCATATGAATTAATGCATTTAATGTAAAAAGAAAAATATCTAATGTGCATAAAAATTAACACAAAATGGCTTGACACTCATTTGAAAGAGGAGCATTTAACTTATTTTTCTATCTTTCAGAGGTTCTAAAAGAAAATCATTTAGCTGAAAAGTTCTATAACAATCACAGAAAAATTTTGAATTTACTATTTATTTAGTTTATACAAATATAGTTATGGTTGCCTACACTTATAATTATTGGAATCCATAAAGTATGTCATCTGGACCTAACATATTTTGTTGAATGATACGGTTCTTTTTCCTCTTCTAAAAGTCAACACAAATTTTACTTTGAAAAATACCAACACTCTGCTTCAGATCAACAGTTCCAGGCTCATTGTAGAGGACTTCAAGTTAAAACACTAAACATGTATAAGACTGATTGTCAAGAAAATATTTTCCCTATTCGTGCTAATTTAACAAGCAATTACTATAAAATTTACAACATCATTCTTTCATACTATTAAAACCCCAACACTTCACTATATCTTTTAAAACATTGCATGGGTCATACTAAAAAGGTATGTTATAAATAAGTCATAGGCTAGCTATCTGAAAATTCCTGGCTCTCTGACATATGGTATATGACTCATGCCGGTGATTCATTTTTATAGAACGGCACAAGGTCCCCAGTACTGTACTTGAAAAAAAAAGAATTCTGTTCTTTTCCTGGGAATCGAGCAGAGGGTAATTTTCATTTTTTAATAACTTTAATAATACTATAACTACCATTGATGGTGTGCTGAGCACTTTTGCACACATTAACTCATATAATCCCCATATTATTTCCATTTTAATGATGAAGACTAAGGTTTGGAGAAGAAATTTGCTCAAGGTGACAGTTATGAGAAGAGGTGCAATCCAAACCCAGGTCTTTACACTCCAGAGATGTGCTCTTTAACCTCCACTATGTGGGATGTTTTATCACCACCAGATGAGGAGAGTTTCATTACTACCTAAATTGTATTTGTTCTGCTAATGGTGTTTAGTTCGGGTGCCACAGAGAAGTTCCCATTTACCAGAGTGAGGAGGTTGATAGCATCGGCTTGAGATGTCTTGGATGAGTTAATGCTAAACAAGACTGACCTAGTACTGCAAATGAAAAGCCTTGTGAAGGAGTTGGTTTACTGTGAAGAGTTAGGAATCGCATGAGATGTTAATCAAAAGTTTCAGTATTCAACACGTAGGAAGATAGGGTGGTAGTAGATGTCATAATGAGATACTAGTTTCTTAAAACACAGGTAAAATAACACAGACTATAAAGTCAATACGTCCATTAGATTCTTCATACCTCTCTCCCTCTGCCTAGCCTGCTGATCTCAGTAATGTCCCACAGGTGCCTGTGTCATAAGAGAGGGTCTTGCTAACCTGCATTCTAAGAGCAGCATCGTAATGCACTGCGCTGGAAAGGACGCTGAACCAAAAGCAATATGAAAATTAAAGGTCGTCAATGCTGGGTAGGAATATGGTATTTCTTACATTGCTATATGCATCTTTCTGAATCTTAATTCATGGTGCTTTTTTGTATTTTGCTAATATCTCAAAATTTTAAGAAAGAACATTGGACTGAACAAAAGCACTGGATTCAGGTTCATACTTTGATGAGTTGCTACTCTGAGTCTCAGTATTTTGCTAATTAATGAATAACACCCCTTTCTCCACCTCTCAGTAAAGCTTACCTCTCAGGGTGACAGTAAAGATCAAATAAATCATTAGTAAAAAATTCTGTAAAATATAAAAATAATATCTTATAGTATATTGGTCCTAAATATTTTTGTAATAAATTTTCAAGATAAAATATATGATACCCAGTTAAATTGGAATTTCAGATAAACAATAAATATTTTCATACAAATACATCCCAAATATTGCATAAGATATACTAAAAAAAATTTCATTGTTTATCTGAAATTCAATCTAAATAAGAATTTTGTATTTTTATTCACTAGAGTAACACTATTTTGTAATCTCATAGCAGTTTTTTAAAACATTAAAAATGATTTCTAAAATCTATATTTCCAGTTTTAGCTTTTTAAATCTTTTTAAATTATTATATTCTAAATGCAAAAAAGCACATAACCTATGGCATTTTAAATTATTTTATTTTAGATCAGGAAATGCAGGGTGACAATGATAAGGTACCTCATGTTGAAGTTAATGTAAAAATCAAGATGACCTGGGAGTGGACCTGCCTTGCTGAACCAGATGAAGGGTGATATGAGGTCTCAGAAAAGCTGAGGCCTGATTTAATGAAAAGGTAAATCTATTACCACCAAAAAAAAACATCCAATATTAAGCAGAGCTCATGAAAGCTGGTAGAAAGTGTTTATTTACGTTTCACTCTAATACTTGAAGTAAAGAACTGAATAGGCAGTTACTGGCTTCTGCTGACAAGTATCAACAGGAGAAAAATGGCTGAACTGCAGCAAAATCTCCAGACACTAGAATGAAAGCTGCAGGTCTAACAATCTCTGCTAAGAATGCTGCAACATATTCCTTTGAAAGTCCAAATGGTTATCCACATATGGCAGTTACATGACTGGTCACAGATTTCTCAAACAATTTTATGTTCTATATAGAATAATGTCTTCATTAAAAGCAACTCCGTTTAAGGTTAAACTATAGAGGAACTTTAAATTGGAATAAGAAAGATAGACACTATGGCAATAATAAAAAAATTTAGAATTTTGTTTTTTTCATTACAAATTAAGTCCTGTCTGATAACCATTTAGATTACGTCATTCTGCCCTGCTTTTCTATGCTGCAATTTTTAATGAATCATCTTTTCACTTTTACTTTTCATTCCTTCAGAGGCAATCTTTTGAATCCAGTTTGACAGAAAAAAAATACTGTGCTCAGCTTTCATGAATGCAAGAATTCTAGAGGTTCAGGTTCAACAAATCAGACCTCATTTAGAGAGTCAGAATGCTCAATAGGAATAACTCTTGACTGGTGAATAAGACTGAGGAATATCATAAACTAAGGAATGAAAAGTCTGGGTAAGTGATAAAATAAATAACCCACTAAAACCCTGTTTTATTAAATACTCAGGTCTTAAACTGATTGTGTATACTTACTCAAAGCTAGAATATCAAGCCAAACAGCACTTGCCATAAAATAATTTATCATCATGATTGATCCACCCCTAACCTAGCCAAATCCATTATCTTCAAAACATATCCATACCAGAAAGTATTTGGAGAACATCTTTGAAAATAACATTTTAAAACAAGCTAAATGGAAAAAAAAAAAACATTCTTCAAATCTGTTTACCTTAAAAATTCCATTTAGTTCACTTATAAATAGGATATATAAACTTATCCTAAAACAGGCCTGCTATAATCACTGTAATTTCTGGGACAGCCTTCGAAACAACAAAGCATAGTTTAATTAAATATTTGGCAATAGAAGGTAGCGGTTAAGAGTATGGGATCTAGAGAAGACTAACCTGGTTTCAATCCTGGCTCAACTACTAATTTATTAGCTGTATTACCCTGCACAAAATATATAACCACTCTAAGCTTCAGTTTCCTCCTCTGTAAAAATGGTCTAATAATAGTATCTGACTAGTAGGGTTGTTAAGTAAATTGCAAGAGAAAATGTATATAACGCCCTTAACACAGTATCTGGCACAGAGTTATTATTCTTAACATTCTTACTCTTAGAGCAACTTGATAACTATCAGTGTGATGGATTGTTGCAGCAGTTATCCCAGTATAGGTTATGGGGGCATCATCCTTGGATAGTTGCTTTAAAATATTTAGATTGTAGCATTTATATTCTAGATGTCAAGAAAAAGAAAACAGACAATATTTCATAGTTCTGTTAATATCCACTCACTTCTAGCTCTAGGACTAAAAAAAAATCAAAATCAGCTCCACATTTTATTATTATTATTATTATTATTAGTTTCAAGTATGCAGTACTTTGGTTAAACATTTATACAGTTAATGAAACGATCTCCCTGATTACTCTTTCTCTCTTCTGGCCCTACACATAGCCATTACATTACTGCTAATTGCATTCCCTACGCCTACTCCCCATCCCCGTGACCATCTATCAACTACTAATTTGTACTTCTTTAACCCTTCACCCATTTCCCCCAGCCCACAAACCCACACCCCACACCACCACCACCTCCACCCTGCCTTTGGTCATAACCAGATTGTCCTCTGTATTTGTGAGATTGTTTTCAATTAGTTTGTTCTTTTTGTTCCTTAGATTCCACATATAAGTGAATCATACGATATTTATCTTTCTCTGTCTGACTTATTTCACTCCTTAACGCCACATTTTAACCAAAATGATCAATATGAAAAATATTTTTGAGAGACAAGAAAAAGTTTGTTAGCTTTTGAATTATAGAGATTGAAAAATCCCGAGGACCAGAACCCTTTGGGGTCATAGTTAACTATTAACTTAATTCAGATATACACCATGTGTTCAAGACTGAGAATGAAAACCTACTAAAAAGCAGTTAATCTCCATAATAGTGTTAGTTAGCTCCATCTGGAAAAGTCAGCATTATAAAAGGATCAGCAATGCAATTATGCATGGTAGCTAATTGCTTTGATTTGTTATTTTAACGATGGGTCTGGAGCTGAGGACAATCCTGCCAAAGAGGGGGAATCTACAGAAACCCAAGCAGAAAGGACCCTTCAAAAGTTAGGACAGAGTCCAGCCTGGGCACAGACAAGACCTGTAAGTCTGACTTGCCAAAACAGAAATCTTGCCTCATTCGTTCTTTGTCTTTTGAAAGTAGTCTGGTGATGTTTTGTTTTTTTTTTCCATCACAAATGTAATGATAATGAGGAAGACTAGTCTACTCTGAGAGAGAGAAAATAAAATCCCTATGTTCTTGTTAATTTTCTAAGTCACAAGACTGGAAAATACAATTCTGAATCACTTCAGGAGAGTTTTAAAAGTTTTTTGTTGTGTCAAAGCAAAAGCTCTGACGATAAACAGGTCTGTGTTCAAATCCCAGCTGAGCCCTTTTATTGGATAATTTTGGGCCAGGTACTTAATTTTTTAGTCAAAATAAAAGCTACCTCATGAAGGTGATGTCAGGATTCAGTAAGACAAAATTCAGGTCAGGTGCTTAATACAGGCCTGGAAAATAGAAAACTCACAATAAATTCTATAAACGCTAATTATCTGAGAACTGACTTTGCAAATTTATCTAATGGGTTCAATCCAAGAAATTAGTTCTTTGGGCATTACCAATCTTCAGCCCTGTAAAGGGAGGCCACAGAATAATTACAAAATTTTCTCCATTGCCATTTTGTTATATTTAAATAAAAAGTATTTAAATCTATGCCTTACCATTCCCACCACAGAAAAAAACTGATTCTGACAAAGAGTTATTCTTAATTTGTTATGAAACTGACAGCTTGATTTTTTAAGTCAAATATTTAAAAAATATCTATACAAAATTAACTCCATAAGATTTTTTCTTTTAAATTTATGCACATTACATGTATTCACTTAAAATCACCCAAGTGGGGGATTATTGCTTTCATTTCTTTAACCTTTGTTAGTACCATTTGTAATCCAAAATTTTTTCTATACTTTTTAGATCTGCCAAGATTCCCTAAATAAAAATTAACAGACAAGGCCTAGTAATAAACTTTTTTCCCTCATTACCAACCATCTTTGTGATGATCAATTTTGACTCACAACTACAACCAGACCTAAACCAATTTTCTTGGATTTATGAATGGGGGAGAAGGAACAGCCACTGATTTTTTATAATGTCCATTTTCAATATCTTGGAGTCTGTAAAGGTTGTTGGGTTAGTTTGGTGCTTTCAGATTTACTACTTTTTATGAAAACCAAAAGGGATATTATGTTTCTATTTTCTGTTCACATCAGTAAATTCTCTCAATGCAGGTAATTCATAGGGAGCAACTGTCACAAAATGAAGTTAACTCTATCAAAGGAAAAAAATAACCATGACATACTAATGAAACTTAAGAGCTAAATCTTGTTATAGTTAATCCTTAAATTACACCATACGAATGCAGGGAGGAGGCAAGAGAATTAAAAATGTTAATAAAGCTACATGTAGAGACTGCAATATGCTGATCAGCCCCGCAGCTAGACCAGGACACCTTCAGAACAAAGGAGGATTTCTGCTGGATTACCAACAACCCATTCTCTGCATCTGTGAAGGGGAAACAGGAACCAAGAGTTAGTCCCTATGGCTAAAACCCTGGAACCGAAGGATTAAAGTCTGGGAACTGCCAGCAGCCCTTTCACTCTAAGTACTCTTCCCCTTCCTCATAGTTTGTCCATATTGATAAGGGACATCACTTGTAGAATTCTTAATCTTTTAGCAGGATATGAAAAGAGACATCTCTAGAAGAGTTCTTAATCTTGTTAGTAAACCTAGTTAAATATTCTTTCCTTTGGGAAAAAAGGCCCCCTCCCTCAAATCCCGATAATTGCCCTGAAACTGGTGACTCAGATCCTCTGGCTATTGATCGGGTCATTGTTACAAGAAAGAGTGTTAGGCCAGATAGAGCCCATCTGAAAAGGGAGGGGACTTTTGGCCAAAGGTCTTTTTTTACTCTTTAAGAAATATAATATTAACTAAGCCTGTTTCCCTTTACTATCCTAATGGGCAAATCAATAATAGAAATTAATACATATATGATTTAAATAACAAGCTTTTATCTTTCCCTAAGGACTGAGGGGGCACTTCAGCAAGAAACCCAAGACTCCACCTGACTGAGGCAGAAAGGGAAAGAGCTCCCTGAAACCCCAGTAGACAGGGACTGCGGCCATTCTCAGCGGGAAGCAGATATGGAAAAAGAGACCTCCCATGCCTCAACATCCATACTAATAATAGGGGGGTTCGTGGCTCATAGAAAAAACTTAGGCAGGAAAGTTAGGGGGTTTCTGGTCTGCCTGCAAAAACATTGAGGTCATCCTATCCTAGAAGGGGTCCGCGCTAATCCGCCCACAATTAAGCAAGCCAGAGGGCATTTTTTTTAACTCACACAAAGAAACAAGCAGAGAATTAGGTACCAGTTTAAGCCAGTCACTCGCACCTGTGCAGTGAAGACCCAATAACCTTCAACTCATCTGAGCCTCACTATACCATCATTATAAATAATATGCATATGCCCAGAAGTTCATTAATATCATTATAACAGTAACAGACTGAATTCTGGGAACGAACATGTGCAGAAAGCAAATGATGAATCACTGAGGCCTGTCAATCTTAGCTGTCAATCAAGGAAGCCCACTCCTCTGAGAAAAGTAACCACCCACAGCAAAAAGGATAAAAACCCCCAAAGGGTTTGTTACCAGGCCTTTTGAGCCACGCTTCTCTTGGACGCTTCCGCGTCTGGAAGTGTACTTTCCCTTCTAATAAAGCTTTTCTTTTCTACTGTATTTTGGTGTCTTGCTCAATTCTTTGTTGGAGATATCAAGAACCTGGACAACGCGCCGGGAGAGGACTCCACTCCCCAGTAACAATATTAAAAGAAATGGGAACTAAAGAATGACATATTTACTGAATTCCCTGAACACTCAGGGTTCCTCTCAGTGATTTCTCTCTCTCTCTCTCTCTCTCTCTCTCTCTCTCTCTCTCTCTCTCTCTCTCTCACTGTCCCTCTCAGTCTCTCTCACTCTCTGCCTGAGAGAAGACTACGCCCTGCAGAGTATTACCCCTTTTCTAATAAACTTTCCTTTTGACCCTAACTTTGATGCATGTGTTGAATTCTTTCTACATTCTCCACCAAAGGACCCTCTCTTCTCTTTGGTGCTGGGCTTGGTCTCCTGCCCCCACCCCTCCACTCGGGAAAACGTGCCTTGGCTAGCTAACCAGAAAACCAACTAAAATAGTCAACTCTCCGAATTAAAAAATTAAAATTTAAAAACATTTTTCAAAATGATATATTTTAGCTGTTTACCAGTATCAAGATCATTCTCAACAGTCCAAGACCAAAAAAGGGAATTTTAATAAAGAGGGAAAAGGTCCAAAATATTTTCTTAATATATATAAAACATATATATCTACACATCTATGTATACATATATAAGGTATAAATTTTTATATACTTTAAGATATCTTAAGTAGCCAATGCAGAATTTTGGATTTCATATCATTTTTACACAACATTCTCACATCTAAAAAATACGTTATAATTTTCTTTAAAACAAAATTAAATTACTTGTCTTCAACTAGCCTTTATTTCTATTTTGAACTAATGCCAATGCCAAAACATGGAAGAAGAGTTTAGAGAGCATAATAAAAGCAAAGAGAATGGAAAAGGCACAGAGGTGACAAGAAAACATTCAAAGAACAGTAAGTGCTTACCAGGTACGGTAAGTATAACACACCCTTCTCTAGAGGGACTTTAATGTTTTATCTCATTGCAAATATAATACAGCATATTATAAAAAATTAGATGGTACACAGAAAATTAAAACGATAGCTATGATCAGACTAATGGTAGAAACCTCATGAAGGAGATGGCATTTAAGCCAGAATGTAGAGTTGAGGGTAGAATGATTTGAATAAGCAACAAAATGGAAGGATATTCCAAACCAGGAGCTACAGAGACCTTATAATAGGATAAGCATAGTGTCTTGGCCAAGATAAAAAAAAAAAAAAAAAGGCTTGCTTATAATTAAAAAATCTTTTTTAAGAAAATGCTAACATGTCTTTTTCATTGGATCGTGATTATATGTACTTTAATATTTACTATTATTCATATTTTATAGGGCAGTAAAATGAGACACAGAAAGGCTGAGTGCCTTGCCCAAGGCCACATAATTACTCTATGAGGAGAACACAGCACTCTTTACCCTCCACCACCCTCACTCACCGCAGGGAGCATGACGTTTTGACAGATGAGTAGGGCAAGGCTATGGAAAGATTTAATCCGTACACAAGAGAAATCACTGTAGGTGCTTGAGTGTGTTGATGAAGTGATGACAATACTTTTTCAAGAATATTAATCTTGCTTCAGAGAGCAGAACTCAAGTGACACAGCACTGAGCCAAGAAAACCACATCAGAAGTTGGTGATATAATTCATGAGAGAAGTGGTAAAAGTCTGGATTAGGGCAGTTGCAAAGGGACAAGAAAAAAAAAATACATCAGATACAACAAAAGAAATAGTGACAAAATTGGTCTCGGTGAATGTAGGAGATAAAGATAAGAATGAAGTTAAGAATGAAACCAAGTATTATTCAGAGAAAAACAGATGGCATAGTTTATCACAAAGTTTTCAATAAACACCATTCTCCTGCCCTACTCTCCTTTCTGGCCATTCTCTTCACTAGCCATTTTTCAACTTCTAACCTAATTCTTTAATTCATTCATATTTTGCTGGCCTACTGTGGTTTGGTCTCTGAGGAAGAAAGATCACACAGTAATAACCATACAAAAAACATTAAGTATTTATTCTATGTATGCTAGGCACTATTCTAAAGGCTGTGTATTTACTAATTCATTTAACTCTCATTACCTCTCTAGGGTAGGTAAAATTATTATTCCTACTTTAGAGATGAGAAAAGCCACACAGTAAGTGGTGGGGCCTGAATTATAACCCAAGCAGTCTGACTCCAGAGCCCACCCACTTAACCACTTGATACACTACACTGAAAAACCTTCATGAAGTTTCCATACTTTTGTAGCTTCCATCAGTGCAGTCCCAGAAGTTTTAGAAAGATTGTGTAAGATGAGAGTGTATCCAGATTCTAGAGTCCTAAATTTTAGAAGTTTGACAATGAGAAAACATGGGCCTTAGTTGTTCTCATTACTTGGCAATCTGAGGGAAGGGTACTGAATCCATTGAACAACTACAGCTTTCCACTTGGCTTTAACTCCATGGGTGGCAATCACAAAGGCATATTCAGCAATTTCCACAGCCACAGAACACTCAAGCAAAAAATGTCTAATTCTCAAAATTTTATGTGATAATTAGAAAATGTCAAACATTTAACTCATCAACCTTGTCATCTTGAGATAAAACTTGCATTATCAGATTCATCTTTCTGCAACCACCTAAGTGGTTGAGTAATAATATCTCAATTACTCAATCAGAAAAAAAATATATGCAAATAGAATTTTCAACTAGAAACTTCAAAAGAGAATTTTGCAGGGTGGCTTCATAGTGTAGTGGTTAGCACATCTGCTTTACATGCAGAGGGTCCTGGGTTTGCACCCCAGATGGAGCCATGGACCATTCCCTGGATGTGCCAGGCCCCCAAGTGCACTGGGGGTGCCAGGCTCCAAGTGCTCCAGGCCCTGGGTGCACAACATACACCACAAGTGTGTGGGAAGAGATGCCCTGCCTTCAGAAATCCAGTTCTTGAAATAGCAACATCCATAGATCAGGAGTGGGGGGCAGGGAGGGATTTAAAGATGGGAAAAAAAAATAATATTTTTTTTTTAAAAGAGAGAATTTTACTTGAAGCAAAATATTTTCCTTATAATAGGAAAGATCGAATCCCAACAGTGAGGCAAGTCAAGCTGATAACATGCTTCAAGAGCCTTAGCTAAATTAACCCCATGAGAATAGCACCTATACCCATCCTAACCATGACCCAAAATCCAGAAGTGATTAAAGAAAATTGATAAACTGGAGTACATGAAAGTAAAATAACAAAAGCAAAGTCATCAATTCCAATCTACTGTCATCGATTGCCCCACCACCATTCTGCTAACCCTGCCCTCTGGAAGGATGGCAATGGTTCCTAACTGCCAAGCAGTCTTTTTTCAATCTCTTTTCTCCTTGACCTGTCTCCCCAGAGACCAACTCCACCATGTCTGGGTTCTCCCCTCCTTTGACTTCCATGATCCATCTTCCACCTTTCTCCAATCCTCAGTGCTCTTCTCAGTGTTATTTTCTAGCTCTTCTTCTCAGCCTCTAATGTAGCTGTCCCCAAACGTTCAGGCTTAGACCTTCTGCTCATTTCTTCCTAAATTCCTTTCTTTAGGGGTCCTAACTATCCTGAAGTCTGCTGCTCTAATCTCTGTCCTGAACTGTAATCCTATGGCTTTAATCGCTGAAAGACATTTTTACATAAACATCCTGGTATTAGTACTTCAAATTCACATCTTAACCCAAACTCATCTTCTCCAAACTATTCTTTCATTGTGCATATGCATGCACACACAACCAAACTGTTAGAACCCCTCTCTGCAATCCCTCAACTCCATGTCCAGACCTCATTAACCCATATACCTATCCTATTATATAAGCTTTGATTCATGGGTACATTTGTTTGCCTCTCCAAGTAGACTGTAAACCCTTTGAGGGGCAGTAATTGTATCTAGGTTGCCTATGTATCTCTAGGGACTTTTGCAGGTGCTCAGTAAAATCTATTAAGAGAAATTAGTTACATGGACCATCTATGATCCAGCCAAACTGGTCCACTTAGAGTCTCCATCTGCTTGGCATTTTCGCAGTCCTTGCTTCCCAGAACAGTACTCTTTCTGCTGCTGCACACCTGGGAAAAATCCCACCCATCCTTCTCAAGACTCAAATTCCACCTGCACAACGAAACTGTTCATGTGACCCCATTCCAACAAAACTCCTCACTCATCAATTTAACAGTAGCAGTTCAGTGTCATTAAACAGTAACATCTTTGAAGCTAGGTGTGCCTGATTTAAAACCAGGTTTTAGCATAAACTAGCTGTGTTACTGTGGCAAATTCCTAAAGCTGAATTTTTTTCAGCTATAAAATGAGGTAAGTAATATATACCATAGAGAATTGAGGGAAGGGGGAGGAGTAAAGGAGAGTAAACTATCTAGAACAAAGTAGAAGTTCAGGAAATGTTAACTCCACCCCACTCTACCTTCCTCCCACTTATTTACATAGTGCTTAAATTGATAATGTCTGTTATGTCTCCTCATTAGATTGTAATAACTGATAGGATTCTTAAGAGCAGAAACTGAATCTCATTCATCTTCCTATCTTCTAAACATCCACCAATGTGCCTTGTATGGAAATACAATAAAAACTGGGAACAATTACATTACTTTTATGATAGATTATACCAATCAAGTGTAAATGGTGCCAAGACTAAAACAATTGTAAATTTTCAACCAGTTTAGCTGTAGAATTGTTACATGGCACCTCTATAATTTCTCTTACACCAAAGGCTGATTTCAACAGATGATAGTGCAAATAAAGACAAATCAATCTGTAGTGTACAATAATCTTTGATAATAACCTTAAAGGTGGTTTAAATTGTTACAGTCAGTATTAGAAAGCTCACTATAGGTGTATTTGTTCCCACGTCATTTTATGCAATAGTTTCACATATTCTTTGATTTAATATGATTGTAACAGATTTCTTCATACCATTTGATTGTGATTTTTCTATTTTCCCACAAAGGGAAAACATTATAGGCTAATAATAAAGCAAAACTAGTAAGATCAAGAGTCAAACTTTGTCATAATTACAGATAAAATCTTTCTAAAACTCTAAATGTTTTCCTTCCAAATTGCTTTCATTAATACCAAGTCTTCAGCATCCACTCTGAACTTACTAGAATTGCTTTTTCTATCCTGATTTATCATAGCCTTCCTTTACTATATGTTATCTTCATCAGGGATCAATTCCCATGGTTGGGTTTCATTTTTCTTTTAACTCCTGCCCCACTTGCATGTGCTAACAAGTTGGAGGAGCTGCAATTTGTTGGGCAGTAACCTCCACGCTAATAATCAACTCTTCATTATGCTCTCAACCACATTCCCTTTCCCTGTAGAAATTATTTCTATAGTTTTCATAAACTGGACTGTACAGCTATAAATTTAACTTGAAAAGCAATTAGTAATAGAAGAGTATATCCCAAATACTCTACCCTTTCAATATTTCCATGCTTCCAAGTTTGTTTTGTTTTGTTTTCTCCCAATGTGAAGTTTATAATAATAGAGGCATTCAGTTCTATCAGATCAAATCCACCAGAGCAGAGAATACACATACACACACACTGGTATAGTAGAAAAGAGCCAAAAGCTAGGCATCAAAAGACCAAGTTTCTAATCTCAGTTCATCCACCTATTATATATCTTTAGGCAAAATCATAACTTCTCTCAAAGCAACAAAAATAGCATAGTATAGCTACAAAATGAGTGTGAATGAATACACACACACACATATACACACAGCAATGTCTATGGATCTGTATTAACATCCCAGTTAAATACTTCACTAGACAAACTGTTTATAACAAGTTCTACACATGGAATAACCATGATATCTTTTTTTTTTCTTTCCTCCTTTTTTTTTTTAGAGACAGAATCTAGCTTAGAAACCTGTTCACAGTCTGGTTCATAATTTTCAGAGCAAGTATCATTCTCTAATCTAGATTTATATTCTTGCAAGCAAATTTTACTCACAATCATATCTAAATTTTCCCTTTCAATCAATCAGACTTAGTACAAGAAAGTACTGGAGGTTAGTTATTCATATCTTACACTAAGAATTTCTGCATGTGGCCTTCACATAAGCCTTAAATACAATTTATTTAAAGGTCAAAATGGAATAATTTCACAATTTTAGAATTTTTAATGTTAAAAAGGGCAGCATCATTAACTTAGAAGATTCCTAAGTCATTACTCACAATTTCTGAGAGCAAAATATCAATAAACTTTTATTCTCCAAATAAATCAAAAGATTACACACACACACACACACTCACCTTAAATTGTGCTTTTATGGCTTTAACTTCATGTGACAACTTTTGAACACTAGTTGTTTAGCATATGTTTTCTTTTCAGTTGCTTACAGTTTTCAACAAGACCCTTATTATAGCATGATTCTGACAGACTTTATGCTATTTGTTGCTCCAATTAGTTAAAGCTGTTTTAAACATGAATTTGAAAAATCTTAATCATAATTTTGTAGCTAAAATTATCTTTCCAAACTTTGCATTCTGTGCAACCTAAATTAGTGCTGAGATCAAACTGGATTTTAACAGTTGCTCAATGTTCTTCAAAAGGTGAAAAAGCATAATGAAACATGCTCATTTGAATGATACCATTTTCAATTTCAACACAGCAAACCTCCTGTTTGTTCTTAAGGCAAATTCAAAACCATACATACTGGGATTGGTTATTACTAAAGATAATTTATGCAATCAAGAGCCAAAGATGCTAAGTTGGCAGAAAGAAAACCATCCAAGTAAGCAAACTCTACCACATGTGGGATACACCTTCTCAGTATATAAAGGCTTGTCACTGTCCTTGGTAGCAGCAGGCACTCCCTGGGCTAAACAGCATCACCATGTCTGTTCATTATGGCTCAAGCAAGCATTACTCTTCCTCCCGCAGTGGAGGAGGAGGAAGAGGATCATCCCTCCGAATTTCAAGCAGCAAAGGCTCCAGTGGTGGAGGATTTAGCTCAGGGGGTGGTTTCAGTGGTGGCTCTTTTAGCCGTGGGAGCTCTGGTGGAGGCTGCTTTGGGGGCTCATCAGGGGGCTATGGAGGAGGATTAGGAGGAGGATTAGGAGGAGGGTTTGGTGGAGGTAGCTTTGGTGGAGGTAGCTTTGGTGGAGGATATGGAAGCAGCAGCTTTGGTGGGGGCTATGGAGGAGGTGGCTTCGGAGGAGGCAGCTTTGGTGGGGGCAGCTTCGGTGGAGGCGGCTTTGGAGGCTTTGGTGGTGGAGATGGTGGCCTTCTCTCTGGAAATGAAAAAGTAACCATGCAGAACCTGAATGACCGCCTGGCTTCCTACTTGGACAAAGTTCGAGCTCTGGAAGAATCAAACTATGAGCTAGAAGGCAAAATCAAGCAGTGGTATGAAAAGTATGGCAGCACAAACCAGCGAGAACCTCGTGACTACAGCAAGTACTACCAAACCATTGACGATCTTAAAAATCAGGTAAGAGGTCATTTTAAAAATCCAACTTTAAGCCTGTGTTTCATCCATGTGATTTAGATGGATCAATCTTAAAATACTCATGATAAAGCTGTTCACTGTGTTTGCCTATGTTACTTTCCAAGAACAATCCAGTTTCATCAAAAGTAAATATTTGTGAGGGTATAGTCATTGTAATCTTCATCCAACATGTATGCTGTGTTTTATTATTTTTTGGTATTAATAAATGTATAAAAAGTCTGTAGTTAAAATGCATTAGGTCATTTACGAATATGAAAACTGAAAGAACTATTAAATGAGTCAGAACAAAATATTATTCAGGTTTGATAACAAAAAATACTCATTACCAACATTTCAAAAAATGTGAACCCTCCAATATGGAAATGGAAAATTGCTTGTCTCTAGGGATTTGTGACTTGTACCTATTATATGTCAGCCTGGAGTGTATTAATTTAGAATATGTAGTAATAACAAATTAAACCAAATACAGTTATGAGTCGGTCAAAAGTTGGCTGAAATACACGGAAATCACACAGTATAAAATAAGTGGACACACATGTAGGAACAAAGCTATGTGATTCCAGTTACTTTTCAGAAAGTGCTGATATAGAAATAGAAGAGTATAGAATCATTGAGAGAATAATTCAAATTTAAGAATAAGGGTAAGCCCACATTATTTCACATTTAAACTAAAAAATTCCCTCTATTTTTTGTGAGAACAACATAAAAATGCAGTTCATCTATGCCACTATTTAAGTATTTCTGTATCTGATTTATTTGCCTTTTCTTCCAGATCCTTAATCTAACAACTGATAACGCCAATGCCCTGCTTCAGATTGACAATGCCAGGCTGGCAGCTGACGACTTCAGGCTGAAGTAAGCTAAGTGAATGGCATGAGTTGTTTTTAACAATGACTTTGGATGCCCACATAACATTTACATTTTCCTGAATTCACTCAAAATTAAACAGTATTAAAATTGTCAGAGAAATTTTCAATTTCAATATTATTTTTTAGGATAATATTAAAAAAAGAAAATGCATTTTAAAATCAACTGCTAAGCTTCTTTGCATTAAACCACTAATATTCCTATGTGAATTAGTATATCATAAATGTTGCCATGGTATGATGTCAACTCTATATTGCTTTTTAAATTTTTTTATTTTTTTTTATTTTTTAGGTGAGGCAACCCTTGGTTGACCTCACAGATTGCAAGGACCTTGTCATCTTACAATCCCTTATTATTTATTTATTTTTTTTTTTTAAGCCTACAGCATTGGTCTTCTTAGGCGGTCTCCCATCCAAGTACTAACCAGGCCCAACCCTGCTTCTAAGATCAGATAGGATCAGACTTGTTCAGTCTATATTTGCTTTTTAAATATTCTCTTCCCAGGGAGACCTCCCTTATATAAATTATAGCTAGTAAGTACATCATGATTATTTCAGGTTTGAGAATGAGGTAGCCCTGCGCCAGAGTGTGGATGCTGACATCAACGGCCTGCGTAGGGTGCTGGATGAACTGACCCTAACCAAGGCTGACCTGGAGATGCAAATCGAAAGCCTGACTGAAGAGCTAGCCTACCTGAAGAAGAATCACGATGAGGTGACACAAAATGTTATATGTACTTCCCGGGGCTCCCAAAAGAGGGCTCGTCATGGTCACTGTGCAGTCATTAAACTTTTCTATTCCTCAAACAGGAAATGAAAGACTTCCAAAATGTGAACACTGGTGATGTGAATGTGGAAATGAATGCTGCCCCAGGTATTGATCTGACTCAACTTCTGAATAACATGAGAAACCAGTATGAAGAACTTGCTGAACAAAACCGCAAAGATGCCGAAGCCTGGTACAATGAAAAGGTAATTCACCTTCCTTCATAGTGAAGCCAATGGAGATTTGGTTATCATTTCAGAATTTTCTCATCTTTTTTTTTTCTTTAATACTCTAGAGTAAGGAATTGACTACAGAAATCGATAGTAACATTGAACAAATATCCAGCTATAAAACTGAGATTACTGATTTGAGACGCACAATTCAAGGTCTGGAGATCGAACTACAGTCTCAAGTAGCACTGGTATGTTAATACCTCTTTTGTGAAATGACTTCAATTTTATCACACACAGTTTCATGCTCATGTAATATGCGATACAACAGAAAATGCAAAATTGGGGTAAGAAAGTAGAAATAAAATTGGGCTCTTTACTGATAGGAGAAAAGCATTACTGACATTGATCTAAAAGTGCTAGAGCTGAAAAGTTGCCGTTAAACGTAAAACATAAATTTACTCCTTTTCTTTATGTTTCTATATGTCTTATTAAATTATTAAATAAGCTTCACTGTCCTTAGTTGAACCACAGAATTGTTAAGCCACGATACATCCTCTCCCTTTTTCAGAAACAATCCCTGGACGCCTCCTTGGCAGAAACAGAAGGTCGCTACTGTGCGCAGCTCTCCCAGATTCAGGGCCAGATCTCCACCCTCGAGGAACAACTGCAACAGATTCGAGCTGAAACCGAGTGCCAGAATTCTGAGTACCAACTACTCCTGGATATTAAGATCCGACTGGAGAATGAAATTCAAACCTACCGCAGCCTGCTAGAAGGAGAAGGAAGGTAAGATAAAATAAAATAAAATAAAAATTTAATTATCCCGATTGCCTGTATTAAACATTCCAAATTGCAGGGCTTTCCCAAAATCCAAGGACAGGCCGGCGAATGGGAGAAATGGGAGGGGAAGGGAGGAGGCCGAGGAGAGAAAAGGCGTGTGCAACCAGTCGCAGTTCCCATGTATGTGGCCCAAGGAACGATTCTTAAGCGTTGTGTGTAAATAGAAATTGTTTGTAAAGAATGGGTTTTAAAATACATACTTGGCAGGGTTAATTTTTGTCCTCAAAACACGTGTTGATTATTTTCTAAAGTGACAATAATCTGGAGAGAGACCCACCGTCCCCCAGTTGACGTGACTGTGACGTTTACTCCCTGCAGTTCCGGAGGCGGGCGCGGCGGGCGCGGCGGCGGAAGTTCCGGCGGCTACGGCGGAAGTTCCGGCGGCGGCGGCGGCTACGGCGGAAGTTCCGGCGGCGGCGGCGGCGGTTACGGCGGCAGTTCCGGCGGCGGCGGCGGCGGCTACGGCGGCAGTTCCGGCGGCGGCGGCGGCGGCGGCTACGGCGGCAGTTCCGGCGGCGGCGGCGGCGGCAGCGGAAGCTACGGCGGCAGTTCCGGTGGTGGCGGCGGCGGCAGCTATGGCGGCGGCAGCTCTGGCGGAGGCCACAAGTCCCCTTCCGGGTCCGCTGGAGAGTCATCTAAGGGACCAAGGTCAGCTGAAACTAGCTGGGGTAATCAAAATTAGTTTTAACTTTCTGTGGTGGTTCTCTTGCTTTTTAAGCTCTAGACATTTTTAAAAATTAAAATCATAGGATTCCCGTTTAATTTTTTAAAAACAACACTCTCGATACCAGTCTTGAAAGGAAATGGCATGATTTAAAATGCTATAACAGACTTTGCTCGAATTCTATTTTTAAGCTAAGTGAAAAAGTTAATTTTTTTTTAATTTAGTATATTTTTCTTCCAGAAATGTTGCTTGTCAATTAGTGGGGACCCCCATAAACTGCTTAGTCTGAATTCTAATTTTTGTGTGTGATTCACTTACAGATACTAACAAAGCCAGAGTAATCAAGACAATTATTGAAGAAGTGGCACCAGATGGTAGAGTCCTTTCATCTATGGTTGAGTCAGAAACCAAGAAACACTACTATTAAGCCGCATCAAGAGAAAAGTCTCTCTTCTACAGGCCATTTAATACAGATGTATGAAAAACAAAATCTTCAAGATAATACCTAAGTCTTAATGGTCTATGGAAATAGTTTCGCTCCTTGAAAATAAGGTGTCTACAAGGTGTTTTGTGGTTTCTGTATTTCTTTTCACTTTACCAGAAAGTGTTCTTTAATGAAAAAAAAAAAAAAAAACCTTTCTATTCTCATTTACTAATGAATTTCAATAAACTTTCTTACTGATGCAAACTGTCCAATTTGGTCAGAATTGTCTTTATTTAAATCAGATGTTTTTAACCTTAAAGATTAAAGCATTTTGAAGATTGATTTATCCAGAAATTCTGAAGACAGAATTATTGCTGTGATTTCTCTGAGTAAATCTTGTGGGTATGTTGGACCAACGTCAACCTCACTGAGTAAAAAGTTTGAGTGCCCACTCTTACTTTTCCTCAAACATAAACAATATGTAGAAAGCTCCCAGTTCTCTCACTTTGAATTACTTCAGGCCTGGAAATTCTGAAATATCTCAAGAGCCCAAAAATAAATTTAATAGGAAATTTCACATTTTCTGATTACTTGACTTGTTACATTTACCTGGCCATATTTTCTTTCCATTTCCACATTTGCCATATTGCTATACTGCATGAGATAATGTCCAATTAGCCCAGTAAAAATTACATTGCCCCAACAAAATTATTTGGTGTCCATCAGATGAATAGAAAAAGCAATGTCAAGACATGGTGATGCCAATTTAACCAAAGGGATACCTCTATGCTTCTGCCTTTTCCAACCCAGCTCAGTGATCAGTTCTTAAGATCTGGGACTTGTAGGGTCAACCCCAGAAAATCTTTCACCCAATAAGAACCTAACTGACATTACTTCATCCTCTGCTAGCATATATAAGAGCTAGAGTTATTCTGTGCCCCTAAGACTTCATTGTGTTCTCTGGATTACCCATGTCCACCAAGTAGTGTTCCTCAATATCCTTATTGATTTGAACTCCTGTTTTCCCCAAGACCTGAGCCCTAGTCCCGAGGCCATTTGTATGAGACTCTTGCTGAGTAAACCCTAATCTCTGTACCCCACATTGATGACTGAAGCCCTAGTTCAACATGAATGGATTTCCCAATAGTTAAGTTCACATAACCTCCCTGACACCATATATTACCAAAACTCAGAGACTCTCCACTTTATATGTCCTTTCCTATATGTCCTAGCCACTCTTGTGGAGCCAGTCTTCGAAGGTTCACTGTTGAAGTCCCAACATGCCACATTTTAAAGCCCTGAACCATGTTGCTGGGTAAGGACACCACCTACTGTGTATATACTGACTGCTGTTCAAAACCACTTATCTTCTAAAATATTAACTAACAAAGTTAACCAGTCCCTGTTCCATAATCTGAGATGTCCATTCTCCTTATTCTAAAGAAATAAGTATTTTCGTATTTAATAACACATTTGAGATAACAAGTACAAATATGTTTTTATGAGATTAAGCTTTATCTCTTCTACCCATTCATAAACCAGGATCTGAGCTGGTCAGAGTTCTTTATCTGATTAGGTGATGAGCCAAAACTTCATTCCTGAAAGGTCTGAATCATGGTAGTCCTCTCCTATTTTTCAATCTTAATATCTCCTCAAGCAATTATTTATATTAAATTATTTCTGATAAAGAACTACTTTCTTGATGGATGTTAATTTATTGTGGTAATTGTTTTGCACAATATGTATGTCAAATTATATTGTACACCTCAAATATATACAGTGCTGTATATTACATAATAAAACAAAAAAACTTTTTGACTGGACTCTGAAAGTGCTGTTTAATAAGAACAGTCCTAAACAAAAAATCTGATTTTAACAAATTCTTTGGTATTTGTAGTAAAAAAAAAAATGTTAACTGTACAGGTCACTATTTCCACTACATAGATTTATCATATAGCTACTATCAAAAATCCTGTGCACGTATTACAGATTCTAAACTTGTTACAGAGTCCTGCTATTTAAGCAAGACATGTCCAAATAGACTAGCAGAGGCAATTTTTGACACTCATGTGGAATCCCACTAAACAATAAAAGATGCTCCAAAGATTTTGCCTTATGCTGCAATAGGCCTTAAAGCTTTCCATGCTAACCCTGATATTCATGAGGGCTTGATATTTTGGGTATGGAAAAGAAACTTTGTCATAGTCAGCTTTTTAGAGGAAATAGATTGAGTGACGTTATCTAAAGGTCAATCCAGAATTCACCATCTAGGTTGCATCTTAAGAGTAGAAATTAGAGTTCATTTGTAGTTATAAGTGTTTTAACATCATGACTCCTAGACTTTATATCCTGGCACTGGCATTTACAAATCATATAACTTTTGGATGAATTACTTAAACTCTCCTGAGTCTCAGTTTTTTTTTCCATGCAATAGGAATAATAACTATCTCCTATGAGATTATTGAGAGGATAAAATTAATTAATAGCTAAAAAGCCTTTAGAAAGATATCTACCATTAAATAGGTACTGAAGAATCAATATTCTGTCCATCATAGAAGAATATGCTTATTGGTAAATAAACTAATTTCCAAAAAGATGAATATGAGCATCACAAAAAGTTAGATTAGGTGATCATTAAAGGTCTGCCAAGGAGTAGAGAACACAGCCACGTTGCTAGCCTAGAGCTGCAGAACTAAATTCCAGTCAGTAGGAATAATGGTGAGAATGTGTTGTTGTGGCCGCCAGCCCCCAAAAGACACACGGACCACTAGAACTCAGTGAGTTATAGGAATCACACTCTTTATTCAGCCAGCTGGGTCTGCCAGGGGTACGCAGACCCCAAATTAAGCAGCCCCGAAATGTAGAGGTACAGGGTTTTTAAGCCCAAAATCCCATTCTTCATTCTGTCTGAACACAAAGGTCTCTTTTTCTTCTATTCATTACCTGTCAACCCACTGGTCAGGTGTGCAAGTGGGGGTACAGAAGAAGAAAGCATGTTAGAATCTTATGTTTCCATAGTTAGTAGCCTATGTTCCCATGGTGATAGCCAAACAGTAATTTTCAGCAAGTAATTAATTTTTAAATAGTAATTCTCCAGCTAACACAGTGTTACAAAGGATTATGACTAGTCTAGTCCTGTGAACCTGAAGTCCAATAATATAGAGTAAGAAGTTTGCAGAAATAAGTGAGAAGGACCAGATAATTGCCCTGAAGGTTTAAGGTAGTTATTATCCCTAAAATCTATAGCTGTGGTCACCCTGATCATGATGCAAACTATCTAAGCTGTGTCATTGTGTGACAAAGAGAAACAAATCATCACAAAAGAAATAAATCCAGGCTTGAAAACAGATTTAAAAAATATTTCTCTTTTGGCAGATACTTTTTGAACCAGGTTGTCTCACAGAAAGTCATGCCAAAAAAGGAAGGACTCTAAGTTGTCACATTTATCCTCAGTGTCTTTAGATAAAAATGCAGCACTGTCACATCCCAACACTGAATAACAGGTCTTTCCAGCCTAGTACCAGTAATAAAAGGAAAGAATTATTGTTCATTGGTATAATTGGATATGATCTCAGAAAAGAATTTCGGTAGTATTCTGAAAATCATTTTTTCCTTGAGGATTTTAGCAAAGACAAGATCACATACTTAAGCTTTTAATTAACCTTTTCTACTCAGAATAACATATCTTAGGAGAAATGCTTGAAAAATATAAATAAATGGGTTCAAAGGCTAGCTGAACCATGACCAAGCCAATGACGCCCTCATTAAGAGTTTTGATCTACAGAGCCTTGTTTTGTAAAGTAAGAAATTTTAAGGGAAGGCTAGAAAACAAAATGGCACCAAAATGCATCTCGATAGGTTGAACAACAGCTGTTGTAATGATAAAAGCAAGTGGGATATTGCTAATAAGTACATGAAAAAAATGCTCAACATCATTAGTCATTGGGGAAATGCAAATCAAAACTACAATGAGATATCACCTCATACTCATTAGGATAACTACTATCAAAAAATATAAAATAGCAAATGTTGGCAAGAATGTGGAGAAATTGGAACCCTTGTGCTCTGTTGATAGGAATGTAAAATGGTACAGCTGCTGTGCAAAACAGTATGATGGGTCTTCAAAAAATTAAAAATTGAACTACCATATGATCCAGCAATAGCACTTCTGGGCCCAGAATAATTGAAATCAGAGCCATGTTTACAGCAACATTATTCACATTTAGAGTTTGGGAGATATCTATTATCTTCCCCTCTGTATCCTTTGTGACTAGGACAGTGCCTGGTGCACAGTGGGCGCTCATTAAAGTTTCCTTTATGTTGCTATAAGTTTTATAAGAAACATAAGTTGTCATAAGAAACAAGTTTCCTCATCTTAAATCAGAAGAAAGAAACCTTTCTTCCCAATTCCCAGATTCATTGTTAAGATTCAAATGAGATAATCCACAAGAAATCCCCTTGGAAACTGTAAAGCACCATAGAAATGCAAGGATATCTTGTCTTTATATTCATTGTGCTCTGGCACTTTGAAAAGATCCGTGTTGAGTGTGCTTCTCATCAGGAGGTTAATCATTTCCAGTTGAGGGCATATAGGAAGGATCCAGGCTGAGGCGAGGGTTCAGAACCTAAGCAACACTTATTTGAAGGTAAGCACTGCCCTCTGGTGGAAATGGCAGGGCAGGGGCAAGTGTGGTTAACGACATGGAATTGCCAGGAGTGACGCTGACTGCACAGGAGAAACCACTTACTTGAATTTACGCTTTTTAAAAACAGTGTCTTTCCTTTTTTTGTCACAGTATATTCTTTTGGAAATTTTTTTTACACATGCAGAATGTAGACATATTATACCAATAATTTGTCTAATTATTATTATTTACAGTTAGACACTAAAGAGATCTTAAAATCCTTTTTATTTAATATATTATTTAATGTCGGCTCAATAATTAAATAAATTAATGGGAAGAATAATTTTACAATTTATACAACATGTTAAGACTATTGATGGCAGTGTACAAAGTAGGTATTTGTATTAGTGTGTATCGTTTAGAGTATATCTAAAATATGCTCATGATGCCAGAATTTCAAAGCCATCTTGAATATATACTAAGTCTTCACCTGGCATGTGCCTGGTGACTCTGAGCAAACTGTTTCTGAATCACGGTTGCCTCATCTGCCAAATAAAGGGACTAAATTAGGTGATGTCTAAGGTTCTTTGCATTTCTAAAATGATCTTACAACTTTACCCAAAAGATGCATATAAAGGCCATGCTGATGCTGGCCAGGCTTCAGATTCCTTGTGCCAGGGCAGTTCCAGAAAACACCCTGACAATCCTGATGGCAAAACAACTTTACACCTGTCTTCACCTCAGAACCTGAAACCAGTCAAGTCCAAATCCCTCTCCACTTTCTTTACCCCCACCCACCTTGCCACCTCATAAAGATTCTCAGGTCACTTTCCTTGATCACCTCACCTTTCTTCTCAGCTTGACCTCCTTCAAACCCCTACACACAGATACAGACAGGCGCACACACACACACACACACACACACACACAGAGTTTATAACACAACAACAACAACAATAACAGCTGGCATTCATTGAGTTTTTCATTTGCCAGGCACTGTGCTAAGTGTGATTTCCTTTAGTGTCTCAACAAACTTATGAGGAGAAAACTCTTTTTAATCACATTTTGATAACTATCTTAACCCTTTATGCAGGGCTCTGCAAAAAAGGTTCAATTCAAAAGACTTCTTTATGTCATTAACCACTCAATGTACCTTTCTCCTAAATTGACCTAGCTACTTTTCCTATTAGAAACTGATCATGTGACCCCATGCCAATTATCATCTTTCTCTCAAATCATATATCTTCTCCCACATCCCTTCCTTTTCCCATCTCCTCTCCCTTTTCTCTCTTCACCCTTCATCTCCCCTCTCCTCCATCTCCCCTTCTTCTCTCGCTCCATTCCCTCATCACCACTCCCACTCCACTTCCACATACCTAATATATGGACTTCAAAGTAAAATCTGTATTCTCTAGATCCCCAATGCCACATCGAGCTTCATGTCATTAAATTCTTAAGCTAAAATTTTTCTTTTAAGGCTAATGCCATCCAGTTGCTCCTCACCACACTCCCTCATCACCTGAGAATTTTGGCACCACTCCTCTTCTATTTCCGCCATCATTTAACACCATAATCTAATGGTTCCTAACCTCCTATTCCAATGACTTTCAGGTCAGTCCATGTCTGATCTCTTGTTCCAGTCTCTATGGTTATTGACCAAACTTCGTCTGGTCTAGAGTTTTATCTACTTTCAAACTCTAAACTCTGGCTTTCACTGTCCAACTTTAACCCATCTTGCTTCACTACTGTCAAACTTCTGCTCACACTCTTGACTGCTTTGTGGTCACATAGAGATGTCCAATGACTCAACCTTGTCTTTTTCTCAGTGAACTTTTCTCTCTGGTTCTACTTCCCTCTTCATATATGGTCCATCATCTCAACTGTTTCTCAAGAACAACAGAAACTTCTTAGGTTCTTTTTCCTTTTTCTGAACCTGTCTTCAAGCTCCAAAACACACATCAGCCTGATCATCATCTTCTTATTCCTACACCAGGATAATTTCCAAATAGACTTTGAATGTCATTACAAATGAGTGCTGGACCCTCGATTATCCCTGACAATCATTTTACCCATTGCTGCTCAGGTATTCTTCCCAGTTCCATGTACTTACTCTAAATATTCACACTTGCTATCAGTCATCTTCATCTGAGACATTCCACCAATCCCTCAAACCCAGTTGTTCCGAAATTAAACTCAGTATCACATTCCTCCTATATTTCCTATCTCAGTTAATATTATGAGATTCCAGCATCTGAAGTCAATTACCTAAGTGTCATCCCTAATTCTTCCTTCTTCCTTATTCTCCAAATTTACTCAATGGCCATATCCTCCCAACTTCTTCTTCTTTTCATCCCACTACCTTCATCTTTCCCAGGTGGACCATTGTCTTTATCTCATAATCAACTTCTTTTTTCATTTCAACCTAATACGTTGTCCTCTACTTTTCACTTAGAATTCATTCCAAACACTGTAGACTAGCACAGAAGGCTAAACATGATCCAGCACCTGACTGGTCCTGACCATATATTTCTTAAAGATTGTAACCATATCTTTTTCATCTCTGCATTTATTTAGCTTCACGTTTTCATTTTTGCATTTAGCACTAAACACCAGACATAGTAGTTATACATGTTAAATAAAGGAATTAGTCATTTAAAATAATAATAAAATAATAAGGAAAATAACAATATTTATGTTATTGCAAAAGGTAATTAATAGATGATATAATCATGGTAAGACCAGAGAAGTTACCAGGATTATATGTTTTTCTTAAATAACACTTTTTTTTGTTCTGGTGGGATAAAATAATATTTTTCTGTCATTAATGGTCCTTTATTTACCTCTCTAGTAATTTAGGCCCCACTGGAGCTGATAGTACACGATTACAGTCTTACTTAACTCTTAAAACTTCATAATATCCTGTGTCAGATAATGATGGTATATTCCTAGAGTCTAGATGAAAGTAAAGGATTACTCACTCGAAATTAGAAGTTAAAATAATGAACCTAATATAGAATGAACCCTATTATATTTAAGATAACAAACTCCCTGAAGCAACAGACAGAGATGTTAGACATTAATTTTTTAAAAATCATCCAATTATACATAATTTCATGCTAATCTAAATGATGCCATTTTTCTTTTGGCATGTATAACTCAAATAGAAACACCCCAATAGTTATGTATAAAAACCCAACGAAACTATCAGTCCAAAACATTCTTTCCTCCTTTGAAGTTACAGCTATCCACAGACAAGGCGAACATTCCTCGTACTAGCATGTCTCTCCGGTTTTCTAGTGGGTCCAGGCGTATTTACTTACGGTCTGGAACTGGATCTGTCAGACCATCCAGTGGAGGTGCAGGCTTTGCAGGCTTTGCAGGCGGCAATGCATGTAGCAGCTCTGTCGCTGGAAGTGGATTTTCCTGTGCCTTGGGAGGAGGCTTGGGCAGTGTTCCTGGTGGGAACCATGCTGGTGGTGTTCTTGCCTGTGCTGGCTTTGCTGGAAGTGAAGGGGGACTCCTCTCTGGGAATGAGAAGGTGACCATGCAGAATCTTAATGACCGCTTGGCATCCTATCTGGATAACGTACGTGCTCTGGAGGAGGCCAATGCTGAACTAGAGAGAAAAATCAAGGGTTGGTATGAAAAATATGGTCCTGGATCTTGTCGTGGACTTGATCATGACTACAGCAGATATCACCTAACAATCGAAGATCTCAAGAATAAGGTGAGAAACTACAAATTTGAAATTATTCAAAGTATTTAAAACTAAGAATCACTTAGCAAAAGACACAATTACAATAGAAAATGCTTCGTAACTGTGACCTGTAATCTATATTGTATTTATTTTTTATTTTGATAAATTATTCTTCCTGTTAGTCAAAAATAGACACTTTGGTTTATGAATTTGAATGTACCTTAAACATTACTAATTCCATTATTGTTTATTTTGAAATATGTTCATTAACAGTTAGAAAGAATTATATTCTAAGTTATATAAGTATATGAGAAGTAAAAACTGTACTTGTACTTTTCTTTAAGTTAAATTTTAAATACTTTGGTTGTTAAGGAAGTCAGATTCTTAGGCAAAAACTTAATTGGGTAACACTTTTTATCTCCTGAAATAATAAATTATAAAAGCAGGCTTATTCTTTGTCTCCTTCCTTTTAATTTTTCTAGATTATCTCTTCCACTACTGCTAATGCTAATGTCATTCTGCAGATTGATAATGCTAGATTGGCTGCTGATGATTTCCGGCTAAAGTAAGTGATAGAAATAATCACACTCTTTAAAAATTTTCCTATTTATTTTGTTTGTTAAGTAAAAATTTCAATTTTGTCCCAAGTAAACTATAACATAAGAGATTAAAGAAATTAACACATGTTATAATACTACAATATGAAACAAAGCATGTTGTATTTCAATCAGCTATACTCACGATTTCTACATACTTATTACATTGTTGGGACACAATGTTACTGTATTTGTATGCCTGCCTAGAACAATGCCAAGAACAATGCAGATATTTATAAATATTCATTGATTAAGTAAAAATATTAAAATTCCAAATAGGTATATTTTTATTTAATTGGGATATGACATTGAAATTTGTGTGACTAAATATCTGCAGATTATCCTGCATATATTTGGGCAATGAGAGTGAAGAAGAGCTTTCTTGGTATATTTTTATAATTTTTAGAGTCCTAATTCAATTTTTAACCTTCAGTTAAAAGCAACTGTGGTTTTATGTTTCCATCTCTTGAGGTAGTCTCACTTCTGCTGATACTCATGTAATGCCTCTCCAGGTATGAGAGTGAGCTCGCCCTCCACCAGAACACAGAGGCTGACATCAATGGGCTGCGGCGCGTCCTGGATGAGTTGACACTCTGCAGGACAGACCAGGAGCTGCAGTACGAATCCCTGAGTGAAGAAATGACCTATCTCAGGAAAAACCATGAAGAGGTAAGAGCAGTTTTACTTCTAGTCACATTGCGATTCTGTACATTTTAAAAACTTTGAAGGGAGCCATAAAATCACAGTAGTCATGATTGTATTTTAATGCTCATTATAATAATTCAAAAGTCCCAAGGCACATAAAGGAAGAATTTTTAATTTCTCCCACTCTGCCCTTCTAATCTTATCCCACAAGGTAACAAGTGTTAACAATGAGATAAGCATCCTTCCAGTTTTTAGACTGATACAATATTCTATCTTTCTGAAAATAATACATTCTTTTTGTATTAATGCAACCATTTTTCTTTCCACTACATTATTTCTTTTACTTACATAGGCTTATCTTGAGGTCAAGCTTCTCACAAAAGATCTTTCTGACCAGGAAGATGTCAATGTTTTCTCTACTTAATGAGCCTGGGTTTACTTTAATGTTGAACCCTGCACAATAATAACCTCATTATTTGACATGTGACACCAGGCAACTTCACACCTTAAAAAAATTATTATCCCAAAAGTAATGGCAAAGTCTCCAAAACCATGAATGACAAATTTTCAGAAAGCCATCTACAACAGAACATGCCCTATTATTGGTTAAAACTGGCTAAAACATAAAATCTACTGGCCCCAAAGGAGAAAATTATGGGAGAGATAAATGGAAAGAATAAATTGAAAGGGAAAAAAAGTAAAATAAAAGAGAAACATAAAGAAAAGAGACTGTCCCAAAGCAGAGGACTGGCAGAGTCAACACACAAGAATATTGGCAAGAGAGTGAAAAAGCAAACATTTCAATGTGACAATGTGACATCAAAAAAAAGAAACAGTCCCAGAAAAGAAAAAGCAACCACAGCAGCCTGACCAGGGTAGAGTCAGGGTCACAGCAGGATTCATTGTCCCCTTTAAAGTCATATTAAATCAAAAGAAGCTACCTTTGAATACATGAAGGATGAGAACAAAGAGCCACTAGAATCTCAACATCCCATGAGAGCATCATATTTACTTCTTTCGCCAGTGATCAGTGTCCCTAGGATAACTTCAAGCAATTCAATTTTCAAACTTTTATGTCAATAATTTTTTTCACATGGAATCTTGCACAAAACCCCAAAAATATAGAAATAATTTAAAGTAATCAGTGGTCTCCTTGGGCAATGTAAATTTTTTGTTCATGGTGGACAGTGGAAAGCCACTGACCTAAGGTTATAAAAAGATGGTTTAAGAGAGCAGAGATACCAATCCGTCAAAAGCAGTTACAAATGAAAAAAGTCAGCTACCTAAAGAACTAAGTTCAGGTCTTAGTTCTTTAAGCCGATTTGTCCAAAAATCCTTTCTCTGACTGGATCAGACTACTTAATGATTCAACCTGGGACATATTCTAGGACATAGAGGCCATAGAGTGTAGTTGCTATGAGCAGACACTTTGGAACCAGAGTACCTACTGGGTTTAGAGTGTTTGAATCCTAGCCCTTTCAAGTACTGAGAATCTGGGCAATTACTTTACCTCTCTGTGTCTCCATTTCCTAATCTGTAAAATAAGTCTAATAATAGTGCCTACCTCATAAAGAGGTTAAAAGATTTGAATAAGTTAATGCATGTAAATTCCTTAGAACAGTGTACCTGGTATTTAACAAGCACTCGATAACGGCTGTTGTCCCTCACATGACAGTTTCATGAGGACAGAGATTTTTATTAATTTTTTCCACTGTTTAATTCACAACTCAGGAACACTTCCTGACATTTAGTTAACAGTCATGTGCTTAACAACTCTATGGTCTTTGTATCCACTTCTCATTTATAAGAATAGAACAGTGCTTTGGAGATGTGACTGTTTTTAGTTGTGGTGTTGGCTGTAATTGTTTTAATTAACAGGCAGCTAATTCAAAAAATGGTTGGCATGACCACGGATCAAATGAGTCCATTTAAAACATCTTGTGCCTGAATGACACAGTCGAATTTAAACCACTGACTTGGAGACATGAACCAACACTTTAGGAAACTCTTCTCAGACCGCAGACTGTGAGTGACATTCACGGGCCCTGAAGTCACGCTCACCTGTCCCCCGCAGGAAATGAAGGCTCTGCAGTGCGCCGCGGGGGGCAACGTGAACGTGGAGATGAACGCGGCGCCCGGCGTGGACCTCACGCTTCTGCTGAACAACATGCGGGCTGAGTACGAGGACCTCGCCGAGCAGAACCGCCGGGATGCGGAGGCCTGGTTCCAAGAGAAGGTGAGAAGGTGAGGGCCGCCCGCCCATCCAGCCCTGCCCATTGCCACCCGATGGGGACAGACCTTGGTTAACCCCGTTGTGCCCGGCCTTCCAGAGTGCCACCCTGCAGCAGCAGATCTCCAACGACGCGGGCGCGGCCACCTCGGCCAGGACCGAGCTGACGGAAATGAAGCGCACCCTGCAGACCCAGGAGATTGAGCTCCAGTCTCTCCTGGCGATGGTAGGTTAGACCGCAGGTCCGCCTGGATTTTGTGATTCTAACAGGCCTGAAACCCTTCCCTTCTTCCCTGTTACAGCTTTACCTACAAATACTTAACGGAGAGAGCAGAGGACAGCCAGAAAGACAGTGAGACACTCAGAGAGAGACAAACAGAGCTTTCTTCCTCCTTGAGATGAGGTCTCTGAGGATTCCTTACCTAGAGGATGCCCAGTGCCCATTTCATGAAATAGTTCCTTCTTCAGGTAGTTCAGCTCTGCCCCAGACAGCAAGCAGCTGTAGTATTGCTCCGCCTGAAAATTAAGTAGCAGGCCTACATCAGGGCACCTCGTAAGACAGAGATAGTGTCATCAGAGTCTCTTACTTTGATGAAAACCTATTTAAAAGTACATTGTGTGTTCATCAGTCAGAGCAAAAGAGGGTACATATCTGATTCCATCTGAGCACTGCCGCCTCTTTATCCTCACTGTGTGAGGGCAGAAGTCTCATCCTGACACACCCCACAGAGCCAGGCCAATCACCTCAGAGGTTACCAGGAAGACAACCCAGGAGTAACACCAGCTTCCCTCCTGAGCTGGCAGTACCTAAAAACCATGATTTTGAACATTATGGCATACACATGGCCCAAGGGCTCCCCATCAGCATCAGAGATTGTATGCCCCCTGATGATACCAGGTCATAACACAAAGAAAGAACCACTATTATACAAATGGGTACAGTGAGCCAAGAAAGAAAAGATGATTCAAAACACATAATAGGAAGACTATTTTGATTTAGCTACCCTAACAAGGCGTAGTCCTTTCTTACCATGTGGTATTTAGATTAGAGATTTGTCTTACCACTGATTCCCCCAATTTAACTAGCATGCTCCTTTTCTCATTCTTGCACCACTTTTGGCTGGTCCCCGAGACCCTCACTGCCACTTTGAGCTCCTGGAACCCTCCTCTCTTCCCCGTTCCCTTCTTTCCCATGACTAGAACCCTGAGCACCAATCCCTCCTCTCATTTCTGAGCTATGTTGAAGGAAATAAATTCCTGAGTTCCTAGATCAGAATTTAAGCATTTTCACTAAGAAACAACGATGTTAGAAAATAGTAAGATTCTAAGCAGTGAGTAATACCTATAGCTTGGGCTCAGATTCTAAGCAGTGAGTAATACCTATAGCTTGGGCTCAGGAGACAATCCATAATAAAAAGTCCATTTAAACAAACAACATAACTGAATTATAGAATAATGGTGGTGCAAAACCTAACTTCTATACCTGAGATTCTTTTATCATAAGATGAATTCTAAGCACAATCTTCTATAGTTTAGCACACAAATCATGTGTAAGTTGGGAATTGTCAAAATTTGTATACTGATTTGTATACACACTTCCAAGTTCATCCTGTCCTCCTTCCTCATCTACAAGCCAATCTTTACAGCAGAAGGCTATGAGATAGAGTTGTTATCCCTTCTTCTTTAGGAGAGCATTAGCAATCTTAAAAAGGAATAGCATATGAGGACATATCATGAAGGAAATTAGTTTGAACAACTGAGCACACAACCCACTGGCATCCTGCCACTTGTTGCCTCAACTTCCCCATTACCATCTTGGTCACCTTCGACCCCTTTGCCCCTGGAGAGCCCAGCTCCACCCATGTAATGCACCAGTCAGCCTATTAGACACTGTTTGGATGATTATTCTATAATCCCACTTTACAATCCTAGATGAAATCAATAGATGACATACTTAGCAATACGCACACAAAAAATTTAAATCAGTATAATGGCATAACTGCAATAAAAAAGAAAAATGATATTATTTCAAAATAAAATATTTTATATGTAAAAACTTGGGCCCAGCTATATAATGAAAGAGACAGAGTCTTACACATTCCTTTGATAAATAAGTTTTATTTTAAACAATGTAAGATCAGGAGTTGCTTCAAACAAGAAGAAAAGAAAAATGAAAGAATGGAGTGGGAGTGGACACTTGAATAATAACTAATATCAGGAGAAGTAATAACTACCCAGATGTATTTATATATGATAAGGGAAGAGGAAAATTACTTTAATTAAAGTAGGGATCACATGACAAGACAAATTAAAGACTGTGGAAGTAGAAATGAGGGGGTATAATATTTATAAGAGTAGTATTGAAATAATGACCTATACTGTATTATTAAATAAATCTCTTGCCTTGAAATCCCACTTCTTTTAAGGCATTTATTCAATCTCAGTGCTTAAGAAAAAGCCTTTGAATGACAAAAGAAAATCAAGGATGGATTTGAAAAAGAAACAGAGGCAGAGTAAATCTCTGGGACAGTAGCAGAATTAGATTGATAAACAATAGGCAACCAAAATATAAAATTAAATATGTAATTTCAAAATATAAGATTGTCAACATTGATTTCTTATTGTGCTAACCCCAAAAAGTATTTTAATATATAGGTTGGTCATAATATAAAATATTACCTAAATATCATAAATGTCCATTGGAACAGTCGAAAGTCTTTGGGGATAAGGTCACTTATCTTATATCAGGTCATCCAGCATGCCTACCCCTCTCCCACCTCCAGAAAATTCCAGTCACTTCCCTTTCCTCTCCTTCATCCATTTTATTGTGACGAGCCTCACAGATTTCCACAACTTGCCTAGGGAGGAAGACTGCTTTTTGCTGGGAAACACTAAGTCTACATAGTCTTCAAAGTTGCTTCATCCCTTGCTCTGACATCTTTTATGTCCTCAGAAACACTCCCTGGAGTGCTCCTTATCAGAGACGGAAGGCAACTACTGTGCACAGCTGGCCCAGATCCAGGCTCAGATCGGGG
This sequence comes from Cynopterus sphinx, assembly GCA_030015415.1. Lineage (NCBI taxonomy): Eukaryota > Metazoa > Chordata > Mammalia > Chiroptera > Pteropodidae > Cynopterus > Cynopterus sphinx. Next base: position 16,064,213 of record CM057385.1, read on the forward strand.
CCCTGGAGGAGGAGCTGCACCAGGTCCGAACCGAGACCGAGGGCCAAAAGCTGGAGTACGAGCAGCTCCTGGACATCAAGGTCCACCTGGAAAAGGAAATCGAGACGTACTGCCGCCTGATAGGTGGAGATGAAAAGTAAGTGACACCATTTGTAAATCCAGTTTTACCTATCTTAAACCACAACCATCTACTGCCTTTTCACCTTCCATGCCTCCAAGACTTTTCTTCTTTATTCTCACAGCAGAAAAGCATGTCCATCTCTTCTTGTCCCTGCAGTCATCTCTTCCATATTTTGTACATCACATCCTCTTCCTCATCTGCCTTGGATGACCCCAGTGGTCCTTGCAGAGGTCCCTATTTATTTTGTGTCTATGTGTATCTCCACCTTTATTTTTATATTCTTAGGTTTAGAAATATCTAAAGGAAACAAGGTTGTTTTATATCCTCTCTTTACTTGATTTCAGCTCCTGCACAAAATTTTTTAAAAATATTTTTCTTTATAAAAAAACTAAAATCTGTTTTTGACATACAAAGTTTGCTTGAGTTGATGTTCACACATAGATTCAATGACTATTTCTTAAGTGATAAACAGAAATATTAGAAAATAAACTTTTTTTTTTTTTTTTACAGCTCATGCTCCAAATCAAAGGGCTTTGGATCGGGAAGCTCAGTGAATTTATCTAGAGGTAATAAAATCTAGTTCTGTTTCTACTGCAGCAAATACTTTTACAGTAATGGTAATCATACATTATAGCAACAGTCTATATATTTAAGCAATTTTTGCTAAAGTGCTTGAAACTTAAAGTCTTGTTTTGAATGGATAAAACTATCCCAAACTATTATAAATCTATACTTGCTCCCTAACCAAAAGTTCTTTGTCATGTAATAATTTTTTAAGTTGAATATATGTACTCACATATTTTTTAAATTTCTAGATTTATCCAAAACCACACTGGTAAAGACAGTGGTTGAAGAGCTAGATCAACGTGGTAAAGTCCTTTCATCGAGGATTCATTCTATTGAAGAAAAAACATCTAAAATGACCAATGGGAAGACAGAACAAAGGGTTTCTTTCTAGCTGTTATTTTTGAGAAAAGAATAATTTGGGAAAGGATCCTGCACAACTTCATTATTCTAAATATCAAGGAGATAATAAAATACTTTCTACCCGTAAAGACAAGTTACTTAGCAAAAATACCTGTTTTCTTAGTTACCTTTTACAGGAAGTGGGGTGCTTGCTTTCAAATAAATAAAAAAGTTGTTGTGCACTTATTTCCATTTACTCATGACTAATAAATAATTACTGGAAATTTATTTTTCTATGTCTGATTCATTAATGGAATATATTTTAATGGATTTGACATTTTTATACCTTACAATGTGATCACCTCACTAATTTCAATAATCATCTGTCATCATGCAAACATCACAATATTATTGACTGTATTCATCTACTCCTTTTTACCCATCTTTCCATCCCCTCCCTCTGACAACCATCCCTTTGGTCTCTGTTTCCATGAGTCCTTTTTTGCATGGGCAAATAATCTTGAAAATTGCAGCAATTCTCCTGCGATTGAAAAGTCTCACCCCTAGATGGCACATTCCTAGTATTTTACCCATGATCCTTTCTCAAACTCTTCTGAAGATCTAGATACTTCCCAGGATAACATTTCCCCTTATAATCAGAATTATCTCTGGAAAGATCCACAGCAAAGAGCCTCATGTTCATGACCTTTTTCTAGAGAAAATATCGGAACCAGTTAAAACTTTTAGCTATGTTTTTGTCATCTTTATCTCTATAATTTTAAATAGGCCTTGTTCAATATTTCTTGATTTATCATTTTAGACTTTATAGATTGTCCTCTTAAAAGGAATTTGAGAGTCTAGCTCTTACCATCTTTCTCCTCTTTCTAATATAGCTAAACTAAATTTGGTGAAAAAAATATTAGGTATTTTCATTGTTATGACTAAATATTATTCATTGTTGTGTCAAGTGGTATATTTTAATTGTTTTCCACAACTTTTCATTCTTCATACAAGAAATATTCTTCTAATTATTTTACTAATCTGATTTCCTATGTACCTTAATCTCTCATGCCTCTTTCTTACATGACCAAAATTATTAATCATTTTCATCCATCCCCTAAGACCCCACATTCAGAATCCTTCAAACTCCTATTAAGTATGACCTACCTGTTTTTTAAATCTACTATCCAGATATCATTCAAGGACTTTCATACATTACATTCTTGTATTGCTACCCCATTTCTTGGATCCTCAGCTTTCTTTTTTTTCTTATTCATTTTTCCCTCTAGGGGCTCCCTGACAAAGTGTGCAAGGAAGGTAAATTTTCTGAGAACTCTCCATCTGAAAAAATATCTTTATTTTACCCTCACTCATGAGTAACTGTCAAAGCAGAGAATTTTAGGTTGAACATTATTTTCACTTAGAATTCGGAAGGCATTCTTTGCTGGAATTATGGCTTCCAGGGCTGTTGAGAAATCAAGAGCTAATCTAATATCCCCAACATTGTATGTATTCTCTTTTCTTCTGACACTTTAAGTGTTCTCTTTTTCTTCATGGTTCCCTGAAATATCCTGTGCATGTGACATGTTGTGTTTTTTTTTTTATTTATTACTCCTGATTCTTGATGATATCTTTTGATTTAGAAGCTCAATCCTTTAGTTCTGAGTAGTACTACAGAATATGTTTATAAAATAATTACTTCATCATTTATCCCTTCTCTCTTTATGAACCTTAATGGTTGTTCTTCTTGGACCAAAACTCTAATATTCTAATTTTTTCTTTTGTCCATCTTTTAAACTTTTAAAGTTTCCTTTCCAACTCATCTATTACTGAAGGTTTATTTTGGAAGTTGATTTTTAAATCTAAGATTTAGAATTCATTATTTCTTATGTTCTGTTCTTCAATTTTAATGTCTATTCATATTTCAAATATGCAGTATTTTTATTACTTCTAAAAATATTAATCATAGGCAGTTTTATGGGGGTTTTTTTTTAAGTTTTCTTGGGCTTCCTTTATTATATCTGTTTCCTCAGAGTGCTATTTTTTGGTTCTTTCTTTGAGTTTTTTTATTTTGCTTTAGAGTGTTTTTTGGTGTATGGAGGTCTGTGAAATTCTGTTCAAAAGTAAGGCTTTAAATATTTGAAAGCCCTGTGTGTGCATATGTATATTTCACTCCAGGGCGATTGTGTGGCAACCTTCCTTTACTGAGAAACACTCAAATATCTGTATCTGAAGTTCTTTTCTTTAGGGTTCTTCAGCTTCCCTAGAGAAGGGCCCAGCAACTGAAGCTGGCTACATAATTGGCAGGGCCTAATACAAAATGAAAACGCTGGGCCCTTTGTTCAAAAGTCAGGAAATTTTCAATTAGAGGTACTAAAACAAATATTTTTTTTAAAAATATATTTTATTACTTAGAACATATAACAGAAGTAATATTGATACATACATAATGTTGTTTAACTTACAAATTGCAAAAAAAGATTTTATGTTATACAATAAATTATAGTGCTTTATTAATGTGATTTCTTGATTAATCAACAGATTTTTCTAGCTTGCTTTTCTGCAAATTCACTAATTAGGTCATTAAAATTTTTTATTTTAGCAACTTCATTTCAGTCTATATAATTGAAAGTGATCTCAGTCATTCCTGGCAAAGAGTTCAAATAATCTCAAATGTAGAGAACAATATGTACAAAGACCAAAAAGGAGTGAAAAGAGAGTAGTAAAAGAACAAGTCAGTTAGGTAGAACCTACATCAAGAAGAGTCTTAAATGTCAGGCAAAGAAGCTTCATCTAGCCTATGATGGATTTTAAACTGGAGGAGAGTGGAGAAAAGGAAGAAAAGCTTATTGACTATATATTATTGACAGCCAGTTGTTTTGCATATTTAACTACCCTTTAATCGCCTGGCAAGGCAAGTATCAATGTCTTCATCTTAGGAATGAAAAACCAAGGCTCAGAGAAAATTAACTTTGCATGGGTCCCACAGCTAGAAAATGGCAGAACTGGAATATGAATGCTGATAGAGCTAAAGTTACTTCATGAATGGTATTGTACTTCAGAAATGATATCTTGGCACCCACTGTTGACTGATCATGATGGAAAGAAAAGAGATTTAAAATCAGAAACCCAATTAGATTTTAATAATTCAGCTAAAAACAAACAAACAAACAAAACTAATGACAAGGAAATGAGAAAAGAGAAAAAAGCTTCAAGAGACACTGCAGAAGTTGATTCAATAAGACCTGCTGACTTATTGAATGTGGGCTGGTAGAAAAATGACAGCAATTAGAGATTTCTTAGTAATCTTGAGCTTAACTCGAGGTAGTTTCACCAACAAGTAATGAAGTAAGATGCAAAAGATCACGTTTTGACATCAAGGTAATCGTGTGTTCAGTTAGAAGTCATCACAGAACATCCAAGTAGAAACATCTGGAAGGCATAGTAAAGTATGGATCTAAATAGGGGAAGAGGCCACTGTTTTAGAACCTATTCACATCTATCCAAAGCCACAAGAAAGGATGAGATCACCAAGGGAGAGTATGTAGAAAACAAGGGCACCAAGCACAAAACTTAAGGAAAGGCAAATTTTAGATCATGAATAGAGGAAAGAAGAGGAACACACAGGGATTTAGAAGTATTCTCAGAAAGCAATTATTTAAAACTCAGTAAAACTAGGGTGGCCAGTGTCAAATGTGTCCAAGTGAGTATAGGAGAATAAATATGAGAACTAATGACTGGATTGGAGATATATGGTAATTAGCAGTCTTTGAGAGATTATTTTCATAAAGTGTTGGGACCAAAATTTAGGGGTGAGTGGGAAGTAAAAAGTGGAGGAAGTGAATGTAGAAAATATTTCTAGAAATAATAAAAGAAATGTAAAATTACAAGAAATAGAAAACATAGAGGCCATAGCCTAGTCTTTCCACTTTACAGATGAGGAAACTGAGACCCAGAGTGATACTTTTACTTAGCTTGGTTAGCAGCTGAGCCTAGGCAGAAAACCAGTAAAGATGAAATAGTAACTCAGGAGGGATGAGCATTAAGGAAAGACTTTCTGTCTCCAAAGAAGAGTCTATTTAATTCCTCAGTTTTCATTTAGGACCTGGCCTCCTCCTTCTGCTACCATGGTCTTGAAATTATTTTCAATATATCTGAAAGAAAAATCATATTATCCATAGAAAACCATAACTATGATGCCTCACTTGGGAAAAAAAATACAATGTTGTTGGTAAGATCAAGGGAAATAAAAATGTGTCTACGACACTCTTTTATTTGTATAGGAATCTTATAGTGCTAAAGCCTGGAAGACAGGAAGTCTTACTCAGACTCAATTTGAAATGCATCACTATAATAATCTTGATAATACTCCTCCCTGTCCCATTTCCGAGATAACAAATAACCCCAAGGTAGCTATCCACCTACTGAAATAGAAGCAGCAGGGTAAAAACATTCATTAAAAAAAAAAAATCACCCAATTATGAATAATTCATGATGAGCTGGCGAGCACCATTTTGCTATGGGTAGCAAAGTTCATCAAGAAACACCCCGATAACGTGTATATAAAGACAAACTGGACTATTTGAGCAGGACATTGGCCGTCAGAGCTTCACTCCAGCACAAGCTCCGCAGTCTGGACACCATGTCTGTGCGCTTTTCTTCTGCATCCAGACGCCTTGGCTCTTGCGGGGGCGTGGGCTCTGTGAGGATGTCCAGTGCGGGAGCTGGCTTTGGGGCGGGAAACACATGCGGTGTGTCAGGTTTTGGAAGCGGTTTCTCTTGCGCCTTTGGGGGCAGCTCATCTGCAGGAGGCTACGGCGCGGGGCTGGGAGGGGGAAGTGCTTCCTGTGCGGCCTTCATTGGGAATGAACACGGCCTCCTCTCGGGTAATGAGAAGGTGACCATGCAGAACCTCAATGACCGCTTGGCCTCCTACCTGGAGAACGTGAGAGCACTAGAAGAGGCCAACACCGACCTGGAGCAGAAGATCAAAGGATGGTATGAAAAATTTGGTCCTGGTTCTTGCCGCGGTCTTGATCATGATTACAGCAGATACTTCCCAATAATTGACGACCTTAGGAACCAGGTAAGAAACACAATGTCATGAGGGTTGCAGAGGAGTATTTAGCTGCATGCATATAAATGTTTAAGCTATCACTCCCAGCCAGACTTTGCACTCAGCTTCTAATTTTCAGTGGTCTGTTATTAATATTAAAAATAATTTATATTAAAATTCTAGTCTTTGAACGTGGCTCACTTAGCATCTGGTAGGAGGGAGGTATGCATGTTTATGTCTTTAATAACATTAAAATATCAAAAACTGCCCAATGTCTCATAAGCTTTTCCACTGAAATCATTTTTTTTTTTATGGCTGGGGTGGGGAGAAAAAGAGGCTGCACGTAAATTTCCCCATTTTCAAAAGAATCATCTTCTTATTGGAGACAGAATGCCAAGAATATTGCTATCATTTCATAGGTGACTTTTTTCCAAGGAAGTTTGAAATTTTAAAAAAAAATTTCCTCACTCTTAATTAATTGTCCAATTATCAGATAATTTCTGCAACTACGAGTAATGCCAGTGTTCTCCTGCAAAATGATAATGCAAGACTAACAGCTGATGACTTCAGACTAAAGTAAGTAGAGTTGAAGAGAAACCAAAAAAGTTATCTGAGCATTTCACTTTTTGAGGTTATTTGAGATCAGCTCCATTCTTTGTTTTTGTTTGTTTTAAACTGAGTGTATATTAGAATAACTAGTTGAATCATGCTTTTTACTTGGGAAATTTGGAGGCTGACAAATGAAAGTGAAGACGATAGGAAAGAGAATTTTGAGTATCCCCATTCTCTTGCTTCAAAGCAATTAATTTATTACATTATGGGCAGTCTAACTAAAGTTTTGACTGTATGTTATTTGTCCTCAAAACTTAATTTGAGTTTTACGATGACCTAAAAAAGTGATGTGGCTAATGCGATGAAACTTTCAAATATTTTCTAAGGTTTGAAAATGAACAGGCCCTTCACCAGAGCGTCGACGCAGATGTCAGCAGTTTGCGCAGGGTCCTAGATGAGCTGACTTTGTGCAGAACCGACCTGGAGATCCAGCTGGAAACTCTGAGCGAGGAGCTGGCTTACCTCAAGAAGAATCACGAGGAGGTAGATGCTCTGTCTCCCCTGAATTCACAATTTGCCTTCCTCCCAAATTTTAAAAATCAATTTCAGATGACGAATATAACGTCTTAAATCAATCAAGAACTTGTCAATTTCTCCATATGGCTTACACTGCTTGAAAAATGTCTCTGTTCATCCTCCTTAAAAGAAACAAACCCTTAAAAAAGCTTCTAACTGTATGGATCACATATGTTCGGCTCCTTTAACAATATTCAGACCCTAACAGGATTGAACAAATTTCCTCCAGGAAATGAAGGCTCTGCAGTGCGCCGCGGGGGGCAACGTGAACGTGGAGATGAACGCGGCGCCTGGCGTGGACCTCACGGTTCTGCTGAACAACATGCGGGCTGAGTACGAGGACCTCGCCGAGCAGAACCGCCGGGATGCGGAGGCCTGGTTCCAAGAGAAGGTGAAGCCACGCCAGGGCCTGCATAAGTGGTCCTGCGTGCTGATGCAAGCATCACCCTAACGCACCTCCTAACCTTTCAGAGCGCCTCGCTGCAGCAGCAGATTTCTGACGATGCTGGCGCCACCACCTCAGCTCGGAATGAACTTACTGAGATGAAGCGTACCCTTCAAACCCTGGAGATTGAACTTCAGTCCCTCTTAGCAATGGTAGGTTAAAAATAGATATATACAAAAAAAATTGCTTTAGAAGTTGAGAAGAAAATCAAAGAGAGTTTTCTTCCGCACGATAATATTTATTTTCATTTTTATCCATCAATTACTATGATCGAAATAAGACACATGTGCATTTTGCACAGTAGAATTCTCTTTGCCTGAACATTCTACCTAGATGTAATAATTATGAAACATTAGAAGTGAGCAAATACAATTATTTTGAGGTACTCGAAAAAAAATAAATTTTACCCTGAATCTTCTCTCCAAAATCAAAAGATCAGAAGGCATTGTGCATGGAGTACAAGAATATGTTTTACCCTTTTTATCTTCTTCATCTAGCATTTCTTTTGGCCACTTAATTCAGAGCGCTTACAAAGTCCTTTTTAAGTAGCATAAACAAAAAGCAAAGTAGAGGCATGAAGGTTGCCTACAAAGCTAAACATGAATAATGATAATAATAACCTTTTTTTATTAAGGGTTTGCCCAACACCTTCACCCACATGAGCCCACAATAACCCCGGGGCTTGGGCAGGGCAGACTTTATAATTTATGTTATTATTTCCAAAAGAAGAATCTGAGATTCAAAGAAGTTAGGCCATTTCCACAGTTGGGTAGAAAGGAACCAGAGCTTTCCAAATTTTATATCTCCCAAGTCTATACTTTTTTCACTCTGGCTTGTAAAACTCCAGAGTTTATACACAAAGAGACTATGAATGTATAAAAAATTAGGGCTTTATACAAAAATTCTTACAGTTGAAAGGGTAACACACTCTCACCTTTATTCCACATAAAATTACAGCAAACATTCCTGTGTGGGATAAACCTTATATAAACACATGTAGATTCACAAGCCAATGAATCAAACGAAAGCCTGAAAAGGTCATTCTTTTCTATGGGTCATCCCATTTCTGGAAAGTATATGGAGTTCACTACAGGATTATTTTTTAATAGGAGAGCTACAATCCTCATAAGACAAGGCTCTATCACATGATTAAAAATGAGGTAGCAAAGTGTAGGGGGACTTTTGTTTCTTGGGAAAGTGGAAAATTGTGTCAAACTCTACAAGCACAGGCTATATTGGAGGAGAGAGACAGAGATTTTTACACTGTGCCCTAGGAGGAAACAACTTCCCTTTTGCTAACACTCCTAGGCATTTGAGTAACATTCACCATCAACTGCGTTATTCTCAAATAGAAGAATAGTATGATATCTAATAAAGGCAACAATTAGTATTGAACAAGTGAAAACTTTCAGATAAATATAGTTATCAGCATTATGTAAGGATAACTCTCTTAAGTATCTATTAGGTGCTTTGCCTTATTCCAAAACAATACTGCGACATTTTCTACTAAACTATGTCTTGATGATCCTCAGAAACACTCCCTAGAGTGCTCCTTGTCGGAGACAGAAGGAAACTACTGTGCACAGCTGGCCCAGATCCAGGCTCAGATCGGGGCCCTGGAGGAGCAGCTGCACCAGGTCCGAACCGAGACTGAGGGCCAGAAGCTGGAGTACGAGCAGCTCCTGGACATCAAGGTCCACCTGGAAAAAGAAATCGAGACCTATTGCCTCCTAATAGATGGAGAAGATGGGTGAGTACTGCTTCCTTTGAGAAAACATTTTTGAGAGTATCAAAAATGTTTTGAAATCAAGTACAAAGTATATATCATTTACATCACGTGTACATGAACCCCTTCTAGTGTTAAGAACCCAATGATCTTCCATCTTAAATCATTATTTTTTAGTTTCCTCAGCAAAACGGAGTGAAATAATTAATACAAGCTCTCTAAACTTTTACAGCTCTTGTGTTAAATCAAAAGGCTACAAAGGACCAGGGAATCAGATAAAAGGTAAACAAAAGCTGTGTTGAGCATTTGATGTTTATTTGCATATGTTTCAAATGATGAGTTAATAATTTTCCCTTTATGAATTTAATAAACTTTAACAATTCATATGTGTAATTTTAGATTCATCTAAAACCACCACGGTTAAAACAATTGTTGAAGAAATAGATCCTCGTGGTAAAGTTCTGTCATCCAAAGTTCAAACCATAGAAGAGAAACCCACTAAAGTCAACAACATGAAGAGTGAACAGAGGGTGCCTTCCTGAACCCTAAAAGAATGACCTTAAGTGAAAATATCAAATTGAAGCTACTTTCCTAAATAAGGGCCCTCTCATTTTTCTGCTGTTCTTCTGTTGAATTATTTTTAGAATAGTAACATTTCTTTGGCTTTCTCTGTGGATGGTGTTTCAATAAAAGTCCTTCCTATTGCAAATCACCTTTACTGGTTTTGGTTAATCTTTGCATTTTAAATGTAACCCCCAACGGGAACTGAGTTTTGTTTTTAATTTCTTCTGTTTAATTCATTGGTCTTCACAAGTTAGGAGTAAGTTTAACAGACAAGTTGGAGTCTTTTTCACCTTTTCGTAAAATTAAAATTTTTTTCTTCCATACATATTTATTAAGTACACACTAAGTGCTGGTAATGAAAATAAAACAGATAACAAAAATCTAATCCCTGAATGCAACATGCTCTTAGAATGAAAATAAGGAGTTAAACAATCAGAAACGTTCTAAAAATGAAGAAAAACAAACTAGAAATAACCAAACAATTTTGAGAAAAACTAATCATACTTCCCTGTTTCAAGCTATTGTAATTAAAACAGTATGGAAGATATACAAATGTCCAATAAGCACATGAAAAGATGCTCAACATCATTAATCATTAGGGAACTGCAAACCAAAACCACAATGAGCTACCATCATACACCCATTAGGATGGCTACTATGAAAATAATAGAAAATAAAAGTGTTGGCAAGGACGTAGAGAAATTAGAACCCTCGTGCATTGTTAGTGGGAATGTAAAATAGTATAGCCTCTGCAGAAAACAGGATGGCAGTTCCTCAAAAAAGAGAAAGTAGAATGGTAGCTGCCAGGGGCGAGGGGAGGAGGAAATGGGGAGTTATTGTTTAATGGGTAAAGAATTTCTGTTTTACAGATGAAAAGAGTTATGGAAATGGATGGTGGTTTCACAACATTATGAATGTACTTAATACCTCTACATTGTATACTTAAAATGGTTATGTTGAGAATTTTATGTTCTATGTATTTTACCACAATTTAAAAAAGTGGGGGGGACAGTGCAATACCAGCATAAAGACAGACATAAACCAATGGAACAGAATAGAGAGTCCCAAAATAAACCCATTCATATATGATCAATTGATCTTCAAAAAGGGGGCCAAGAATACATAATGAGGAATGGATACTCTCTTCAGCAAGGTGTTAGAAAATTGGATATCTACATGTAAAAAGAATGAACTCGTACCCCTATCATATGCTATACACAAAAATCAACTCAAAATTAATTAAAAACCTAAATGTAAGACCTGAAACTGTAAAACTTCCCAAAGGAAACATAGAGGAAAGCTTCTTGACTTTGATCTTAGAAATGATTTCTTAGATTTGACACCAAAAGTAACAAGCAAGTAAACCAAAAAATACACTTAGGATTTTTTAACAGAGTTTCCAGGAAAGAAAAAATAGTCACCATACCCAACATTAACTATGTGCTAGCCTCTATTCTAAGCATCATTTAATCCTCACAACAACCCTAAGAGGCAGGTACTATCATCATCCTCTTTTTACAGGTAAGAAAACTGAGGCAGAGAATGGTTGAGTAATTTGCCCAAGGTCACACAGCTAATAACTGGAGTTGTTAGATTGCTAATCTAGGCAGACTGGCTCAGAGCCTGTGTGCTGAACCACAACATAATACCATGTAAGTAAAAACGTCATGATTCCACCTTCCTTCTAGAGAAAAAGGAGGATAAAAACAACTAAGTGCATTCTAACTCCCATCAGTCTGAGGTTAAGCAAAGTCACCAGAGACTCTTCAAATAAACCAGGGAAAGCATTTTGTGAAAGGAATTACACCAGAATCTGTGTCTCAGAAGAAAATTTTTTTAAAAAACTAAGAATTTAGTGACAAAATAAACCTCACTCATGTTCAAGAAAAATACACATACAAACCCATCTAACAGAAATGTAGAACATAAATTTTAAACAATGGCAAAAGATTGTGAAGCATGTTTGAAACTAAAAACTAAATTTATCAGGAGAAAACTAGTGTATGATCATTAGAATAAGAATTTAATGGAAAACTTCACCCTGAGAGAAGCAGACATTAACATTGCATAACTTAAATTTTAATCCAATATGGTTATTTTTGAGTACCTACAACATGCACATTATATAATGAATGTTCAAATACCTAATAGATTCTGAAGAAATGATAGTTACATGGCTGAATACCTGTTTCTTATAATAAATAAAATAATCGCTCCTAAGGAAGAAATATACAGATGGAAATGGCCTAGAGAATTTAAGTCTATTCCCCACTTCCAGAAAGGACTAAAGCATACCTAAACTTTTGTAGTAACTATTAGCTTAGAGGAAATCTATGGTTAAGAAAATTCAAGAGATTTACCCTTATGAGTGAATAAATGACAACGTTTTAAGAAGTTAAGCATTATACGTTACAGTTCTACTTTGATATATAAATGCTTTGTGATCTGTATTGCCACTTAGCCTCAAAGCCAACTCATCTCTAAAATGCTTCTAATAATACGTTTAACTTATTTCACAAAAGATTATGTTAATTAGTATTTAGAAACTATCTAGACATCAGTAGATTATGTTAATAATACCTCATAATACCTCTTATCCAAGAAACTCAAGACTTATAAACTATTACATTGACAACATACTCTTTCTTGCTTTATTCATAGGAAACATGAGAAAAAGATTCAAATTTTGACCAGGTCACAGTAAAATCAGTAACGAATCTCTGAATATGAGCTGCATCTCTTAACTTATCTTACATTGTTCTAAACATGTGTCAATGGTCTGAATTATAGTTTATACTGATTACCTTAAAATAATTTTGATTTAAAAAAATCCATGCATTCTGGTCCACCAAATATTCCATACAATTAAAGGACAATAATTTTGAATATTTTTCAAAGCATTTAATATCCACAATATTGAAAACTCTCAAGCAGAAAAAATTACTGTTTCAAAACTATCCAAACCCATAATCAGTTAACCAATCAATTTGTACCATTATAAGTGACAGAGACCTGATCCTATTTGACATGGCCACTTTATTATAGTAATTTACGTAATTAACATTTATAAAATGTTTGTGTCCTCCAGGCTGTTTTACATAGTCATTAACTATTGGAACTGTTCAACATTCAGTTGAGACTATTCAATGTTATTATTTCATTTGCCCAGTAAGGAAAGGAAGCACAACCAGATAAGTTAACTTCCCATGGGCAGCAAGGCAAGAGAATGAAAAGTCTATTTACTTCTGGCAAATAATCTTCTATCTATAGTTGCAAATTTTGGCTTTTTAGGTAATAATGAAAACACCTTTCTCTATATATTTTGCTCCCCACTCATCAATATGAAGTTCACTTCTCAAAATAATTCATAATGCTCTAAATACATAATTTTTAAACTAGGAGGCAATAAACAATATTTTTGAAGTAGAGAAATGAATAATTTGGAGACTCAGAAATTAGTTAAATGGACATTCTACTTCTGGACTAAACCAAGAGATCTCAATTCAAATAATTTTCTGTCAAGGCCACATATTCATTAATTTTAGTTAAATTGATAAGCAAAGTACTGCAGGACTTCTATTATTTGTTTTCAATTTTAAAAAATTAATTAAAGAACCCCCGCCACCAAAACATCACTATATATTGAGAGTGTCTGATTTTAATAAGATAGAAGATACTCAATAAAGCATGAATAATAGAGATACTCTACAACCATTTGCAAGACAATAATAGCAATGGACATTTCTCATTTGATTTATTAACTCTTTGTTATATGGGGTGGAAAAAAAAACTGGAAGATATTCCAGAGGTCAAAAAGACATACATTTACTCACATTTAATTTCGACCTTTGAAACTATGATTCAGTGTTGCTCCGTCTGGTACATTTTCATATACAAAGATACCCTTGGGCACCTTTCCACTTACAGACTGGACAATATTGAAAATCACCCAGTTATGAAAAACAACAATTAGGGTTGAGTAATATTCTACTATAAATCGTTATAGTTAAGACTGAAATGACCTGCTGACTCCTATAAAAGGCCAATGGAACTAATGCCTATGGATGGTGTACTTCGGCTTTGCTCCTCTTTGAGAAAGGGTCTCTCAACTGCACTGTCGCCATGTCCTTTAGACTTTCTAGTGGATCCAGACGGGTCTGCTCACGAGCTGGCTCTGGTCGACTGTCTGGTGGAGGAACAGGCTTCGGGGCTGGGAATGTGTGTGGTGGGTTGGGAGCAGGAAGCAGCTTTTCTTGTACTCTTGGGAGCATTTCTTCTGGAGGAGGTTTCTATAATGGTGGTGGAGGGTTGGGAAATGGCAACTGTGCTGATTTTCTTGGAAATGAACATGGCCTCCTCTCTGGAAATGAAAAGGTGACTATGCAGAATCTCAATGACCGCCTAGCATCCTACTTGGACCATGTGTGTGCTCTGGAAGAAGCAAATTCAGACCTCGAGCAGAAAATCAAGGTTTGGTATGAGAAATATGGGCCTGGTTCTTGCCGAGGACTCGATCATGACTATAGTATATATTTACCAGTCATTGAAGATCTTAAAAGGCAGGTAAGAAATATGAATTTGCTTACTTTAATTACAGAATTTGGGTGTACATAATCTAAAAATATATATATTCAAAGTGCTTAGCAAATGTACATGTTGTAGAATTTGCTCACTCTATTCCTAGTGCTTAGGGTAGTGCCTGGCAATAAAAAATTTATAGAATTAATTAATAAAACAGAAATTTTAAAAATAGATATAATAATTTTGTTTGTTGGTCTTATATATAGCTCATACTTTTTAATCACGAGTAATAAAAGTATCCATTATTGTAAAAACTTATACTTGGTCTCTTAACCTCTAGACATTTATTATCTGAAGAAAATCCAGATTAATGTAGAAAAAATAAACCAAAATAGATGCTTGATGGGTTAGGAAGAATCACACTTAAATCTGGAGTCTCCCTTGACTTGGAATTTGACATTTTGCACAATTTACCCTATTTAGATTATTTCTGTGACCACCTGTAATGCCAGCATTGTTCTACAAAATGATAATGCCAGACTGACCGCTGATGACTTCAGGCTGAAGTAGGTAAAAATAAAGTAATTAATTATAAGAAAGATAAAAATTAGTAGAGAGTAGAGAACATAACTTTTGCTTTAAAAACAACATGTTTTTATAAAGTCAGTCTAGATCACTGAAGAAATTAAATTAAATGTCTATAAAAAGAGCTATCATAAAATTTAAATAATATATTTATTCAACTGTTAAATTAAACTTATTGGATGACAAAAATCAACTCTGAAGAAACTCCTCCAAAATAATATTCATAAATCAATAGGTATTCCAGAGTGTTTCATCACTTTGTCATCACAATGAGCTTCAGAAGTGTGTACAGACACCATATCTTTCATTATATAAAATGTCTGGAAAGGTTGCTCTTTTCACCTGCCTCTGACTACAATTCTCAAGCTCTTTAATAACCTTTCAGGTATGAAAATGAGCTTGCTCTACACCAGAGCGTTGAGGCAGACATCAACGGACTGCATAGAGTGATGGATGAGCTGACCCTTTGTACAACCGACCTGGGGATACAGTGTGAAACACTGAGTGAAGAATTGACATATCTCAAAAAAAATCACAATGAAGTAAGGACCCTGCAGGATGACTTTATGTAGTATGGGATTTCCCTCCTTGAGTCTGCTATTTATTTCATAGCAGAGTGTGGCTCTCAGCCAAAATTTACCTTGAGTATTAATGCTGATGATCCCTCTTCCAGGAGATGGAAGTCCTGCAGTGTACGGCAGGGGGAAACGTGAATGTGGAGATGAATGCAGCCCCTGGAGTGGATCTAACTGTTCTGTTGAACAATATGAGGGCCGAGTACGAGGACTTGGCTGAGCAGAACCGCAGAGACGCCGAGACCTGGTTTCATGAGAAGGTACAAATCATATACCAAGTGGCTTATATATTCAGTAGACCACCAGGCTGGTCATTAACCCTTCTGAAAACTGTGCTTCAGAGCTCTTCGCTGCAGAAGCAGATTTCCGATGATGCAGGCGCTGCCACAGTAGCCAGAAATGAGCTGACGGAACTGAAGCGCAATCTGCAAACCCTGGAAATAGAACTTCAGTCCCTCGTGGCCACGGTTTGTAGGAATTACCACTGATTTTAGTGTGTGCGTGTGTGTAAATACATACACTCTATAACAATATATAACTAAGTATACTTAAGTAAAAATATAAGACATATTAAATATATACATGAATATATTTATGATCAAGAACTTTGTCTATAAACATTACTTCTGAATCACCACTCCCAAAACTTTTTTAAAAAGAAACTTTTTTCAATGAAAGAAAAACATTTTTTAATCTTGTTAATGCAGATTTTAACTGAAATGATTCAGACCTCGTACAAATATTTCTTTCCAACGTGAGAATGTTTAAAATGTGAATGTATCATTTATCAGTTGTGCAGGCAAGCCTTGCTTTGTTCTTCTTTCAGAAACGTTCCTATGAATGCTCCTTGGCCGAGACTGAAGGTTATTACCACCTTCAGCTCCAGCAAATCCAGGAGCAAATTGGGACGATGCAGGAACAGCTGCAACAGATCCGGACGGAAACAGAAGGCCAGAAGCTGGAGTATGAACAGCTTCTAGATATCAAAATATTTTTAGAAAAAGAAATTGAAACTTACTGCACATTAATAGATGGAGAAGAAAGGTAATTATTAACTAGTGAAAATCAATCTAATGAGCAAAATTTTAATCTCACATCAACTAGGTTTTCTCAGCATACATGTATATACCAATATTATATCCTAGATGTCCTGCTCTAAAGATCATCTTTATACAAGTGAAGTGAAAACAGGCAGCAAAATCAAATTTTTAAGTATGTAAAGTATTGGTAACTATAATAATATAGAGAACGTTAAAATAGAATGTTGAACAATTCCTGTATTTCAATCCAGGGGTAAAGTTGCTTTCAGTGATTTAATGTGGAAGCACATTTCTTATAACATACTCTTTTTTTATTATTACTTCAGTAGTTACCATACATGCACTCTGTATTAAGTGGGTTATTACATTTTCATTTGAAAGATGAGCAATGAAGGTACAGGAAGATTTAATTGGAGAAGGCACCTACTGGTAGCCAAGAGTCAACATCCCTAATATTGTAAACCTGGATGCGAATGAGACAATTAGGTGAATCTGAGAGCACTGCTTAAGCCCTTTAAACCCCAGTTCCTTTACTGGTAAAACTGTGATAACACGAAAATCATACTCCTGACTACTTTTAACAAGAGTGCCTCCCTATGTAGGTAAAGTGCTTATGACGGTGGCTTGCACACAAAAGGTACTCAGTAGTTAGTGGCTATTACTAAATAATTGCCCATGGTCACATCATGAGTCAGTAACATCTTAGGCATCTTCCAAGGCCAGTGTCGGCCCTCTACATCATATTCTCATAAGAACCCAATGGTGATGGCTCCCTCTTTCAAACTAGGTGCCTATTACACCGTTCATTGTTCACTTTTCTTTCAGCCCCTTTCATGTCATGTTATAGACAACTTTTTACTTATATATACTTCATTTTATTTTCAACAGAGTAAACTGCTTGTATCTTGGCCCTACATTTTGTACAGCACCTCGCCTAGCACCTTCTGCACAGCAGGCATGCCAAACATGTTCACAGGGCAGGCAATTGACTGAAGAGTCAGAATGAGCACTTGAAGTTGCATCTTGCTAGAGGAAAGTGATAATCTGATCACAAGGGAATTTCTGTTCATAAACATCTATTTAATCTCTTCTTTCAATATATCGAAGTTGTGAAAAGCTTGCTGTCTCTTAAACAAAAGAAGAATTTAAATATTATTGGAACTAGTACTTCAAAATTTTTATTCCCAATTTATAGTCATTTATGAGCTCCGTCATGAAAGAAAAATGCAATAATTTACTCTTCTGTTCACAGAAAAAGCAAGTCCACATGTTGCAAATCAAAAGGGTATGGGCCCATAAATTCCGAAAATCAAGTCAAAGGTATAGAATGGTTTTTTATTTGGTGTAACTCTTTTAAACTCCAGCAGTTGTAATAAATAAGCCACTTATTTAAACCTAAATAAGACTGTTTCAAAGTTTAGTTCTAGTGAATGAAATGATAAGGGCAAGTCATTATGACAGCTCTTAATATGCGTATCCTATATTTCTGTAAAACAGATAGGGTCAGGTTATGAAATTACTGAAGTGGGGAACCAATCCCCCACTATCTTTCTTACTTAGAATCTATTTTCACAGTGTCAATGCTTTGATAGAACTTAACTTAAACTTTATTTTAAATCACAAAAGACTTTACTTGCTTCAGGCCTCTACTTGCCTGATACATGTTTTAATCCATGTTTCATTTATGCTTTCAAATACCCATTGCTCTAAAAAGAGTGGTAAACACAAGAAAAATATCCAGTCTTGCTAAGCAGACTTCAAAAACAGTATTATATCTCCGTTTACTACAAACTTGAAAACACCATTTTTGACGAGTTTACCTATTATGACTAAAGACCTTTCCATCTGTTAAGAATGAATACTAAACTTTCATTTATTTTATTTTAGATTCAAAAGAAGAAACTGTTGTCAAAACAGTGGTTGAGGAGCTAGATCAACTTGGCAATGTTGTTTCACTGACAGTCCACTCAGTTGAAGAAAAATCCTCTAAAATAAGCAATATTATGATGGAGCAACGAGTTGCTTCTAAAGCACCATAATAAAGAGAAAGAGGGTTATTTTTTAGAAAGCCTGCCTTTATAAATTCTCATTGGCTGAATAGCCCAAGGAAATCATTCCTTTCTGTTCTTAAAAATAAAAAGGCTAAAATTAGGTTTTCTCTTTTGTTTTTTCTCAGGTTCTTTGCATGTAATCCTTCTCAGTGCTACATATTGTATGATTCCATTTTTAAGACATTCTGGAATAGGCAAAATTATAGACGTAGAAAAGTGATCAGTGCTTGCCTGGAGCCTGGAGCTGGAGATGGAGCTGTGAGGAGAAGCTACAAAGGGGTACAAGGGAATTTGGGGGGTTGGTGGTAATAGAACTGTTCTATATCTTGATTGTAGTGAAGGTTAATGACAATACGTTTTTCAAAACTCAAAACTGTATGTTTAAGACAAACTTTACTATGTGTATATTAAACCTCAATAAATCTGACTAAAAGGAAATGACAGAAAAAATTAAGAAATCTATTCTAAAGAAAAATGTGAATGTATCCAGCATTATTAATAAGAGCAAAAAGTTGGAAACAATTGGAAGTCCCTTAGTATTACTTACTATTAGGTTCAGCCTTGAGTAACAGTAACAAAATAACAGGACTTTACACAGATAGTAGTTTATTTCTTTTACACACAAAATCCAGAGGTAGGCTCCTTAAGGCTGGGATGGTAGTTTTGCACCAGGGCATTTTCAGAGACACAGGTTCCTTTCAGTTTTTACTCTGCCGTACCCATATGTGGCCCTGGCTCATAGTCCAAGATGAAGCTCCAACCATCATATCCAGCCATCACACTCATTTCAGCAGAGTAGAGGAAAGGGAGGAGAAGGGACGAAGACTTGTGTCAGCTTACTCTTAGATAAAGTTTCTAGGACATGGCCACAGATACTTGTGTCTACATCACATTGACTAGCTTAATCACCTGACCATGGTTAGCTGCAAAGAATGCTAGAGAAAGCAGTCTTTATTACGGGCAGCTATTGCCCAGTTAAAAACCAAGAGTTTCTGCCACATTAGGCATCTATTCACGCCCTAAGTCATATTATGTAAGGTGAACAAAGCAAGTTACAGAACAACACATATAACACAGATTCACATATGGCATACATGTGTTTACATGCTATGTATGTGTGCAAATGCATAGAAAATCATCCGGAAGAGTGCAGATGTCTAGAAGGGTAAATTATAGTTATCTGACAGAATAAGGAGGATAGAAGAGAGGGGAAGATGAAGAGGACTTTAACATTTTATTTTATGCTCTTGGATATTTCTTGATTTGTTTATATCAAGAATGTTTGCATGCAAAGAGTAGAATGGTTGTTGCCGTGTTCATATCAGCATTATTCACAATAGCCAAAGGGTGGCTGCAACCCAAGTGTCCAGCTATTCATGAGTGGATAAACAAAATATGGTATATAAATGCAATGGAACATTATTCTGCCTTTTAAAAAAAGGAAATTCTGACACATGCTACAACACAGATGAACCTTGAAGACATTATGCTACGTGAAATAAGCCAGACACAAAAGGAGAAATAATGCGTAATTCTACTTATTCCAAGTGCCCAAAACAGTAACTAGTACATAGTAGGTGTTTTATAAATATTTGTTAAATAAATGAATGAGTGAATGAATTTATATGTTCACAACAGTCTCACATAATAAATATTCATTGAAATTTTGTCCATAAGCCTACTTCCAGATTTTTAAAATTTTTCCACAATGTTTTGGATTTTCAATAAATGGGAATCCACAGCCAAGAAAATAATTACTTACTGATAACTCTCACCTAAGCTAGACCACAATGAAGTAAAAACAGATGCAATGTTTCCTTCTTGGTTTGCTTCAAATTTTGCTAAGTCAGGAAATAAGTTAATGTCCTTCTCAACTCCCACAACCCATAACAGCAATTAGGGGTGTGTTCCTAATTACCAAAATAAGAGAAGGCAGCTACCCCTAGACATAAGTATCAACGAAATATGATACATGTCAGCCAAACCAGAAGTTACTTCCCATCAGAAACAGGGGTAAGGGGGTGGGAGTGGGAAAAGAGGGTATGGACTGGTGATTAAAGGACAAGGTTGGGGAAATAATGATTCCAGTTTTGTTTGTTAGCAGAAAAAGTCTCAAAAGCTCCAAAATCTACGTTGGCATAATAGCCCAAAACCATGACGCCAGATTTTTATGGTGTGGCGGACTGATGAGTTTTATCTTCTAAGGATGGAAGCAAAGAATGACTCACTCACAATTTTCAAATGTAATAAGGAACCTGAAATTGCTCCACCCAGACCCATTTCTCAGATAACCACCAACCTGAGGGCAACTGCCCTCCTACAGAAATGAGCCCAGCAAAGTTAGTTACTAATTAGAAAAAATCATCCAATTACACTAACTTGCTGAGGCTGGCAAGCCACGTTTTACTCTGTGTAGGCAGAATTTCATCCAGAACACACTTGAGGATTGTCTATAAAAGGGCAAACCAACAGTTGAGATGAGAAGGCATTCCATTCTGGCTTTCACAGTGCAGCTCTGTGACACGCTTACCCTGATACCATGTCTCTTCGACTTTCCAGTGGATCCAGGAGGGCCTGTCCCCGTCCCACCACAGGATCGCTCAGGCTCTCAGGTGGGGGAACCAGCTTTGGGGCTGGAAATGCTTGCAGCACATCTGGAATTGGAAGTGGCTTCTCATGTGCCTTCGGGGGCAGTGCATTGGGAGGAAATGCAAGCGGAAGCAATTCCTGTGCTGGCTTTTCTCTGAATGAGGGGGGCCTGCTTTCCGGCAATGAGAAGGTGACCATGCAGAACCTCAATGACCGCCTGGCATCCTACCTGGACAACGTGCGTGCTCTGGAAGAGGCAAATGCAGACCTGGAACAGAAGATCAAGGGCTGGTACGAAAAATTTGGGCCTGGTTCTTGCCGTGGTCTTGACCATGACTATAGCAGATATTTCCCTATAATTGATGACCTCAAAAATCAGGTAAGAAATTACACTTCGCCATCAGTTTTTTGCACTTTTATTTCTAAATGTTCTTTTCCTTTATTCATTGCATACTAAAAACATTTATAATCTCCATTTGTAGTTTCTTAAAGGAAATTTCAATTTAGCATTGGAAATACACACTAAGTAGATTCATTTGGTTAACCCTGTGATTTAAAATGTCAATAACTAGTAACTATATTAATTTTGATTACTTCCATTTCCGAATCAAAAAAGTCCCACTCTTTGCTTTTTTATTGGTTGTGATAAATCCCCTTTAAAAAGTCAAATTCCTCATTTCTAGATCATCGCTTCCACCACCAGCAATGCTAATACTGTTCTGCAGATCGATAATGCCAGGCTGACAGCTGACGATTTCAGACTCAAGTAAGTAGGCTCACAGGGTCAAAGAATTCATGGAGATTAATGAGAAGCACTAAACAAAATTTATTTTTTGGTTCCTCCATTAAATATTACCAACTCTTACTCTAACACTGTAAAACACTTGGATTTAAGATAAACAGAATGTTATTACTTTTTTACACTTTGGCTATGAGATATTAAGTATGAACCACTATAAAAGTAGCCTTTGATGCCCTAGTTCTTTTTCTGCTAAAGAAATACCTCAAAGAAAAAAAAATAATTACTATACAATAGATTTTGAAAATGTCTCCTGTGGCCAAATCTGCCACTTCAAAATTCCAGAACTCTAGCATTTGGTTATTGACAGGTGACCATTTCTATAACCATATAACAAATTGCAAATTGTCAACACTCTTTAAGGTATGAAAATGAGCTGGCTCTTCACCAGAGTGTAGAGACCGATGTCAATGGGTTACGCAGAGTTCTGGATGAAATCACCCTGTGCAGAACAGACCTCGAGATTCAGTATGAAACCCTGAGTGAGGAGATGACTTATCTCAAAAAGAACCATAAAGAGGTAAGAGCTGAATGTCTATATTTCACCTTCCCTCTGCAGACATTGCACATGATGAGAGATAGTGTGCTTGACTTCTTCAATAGGAAATTGGTTCATTGTCAGACAGGCACCAGGCCTTAGTTTTCTTTAGAAGTAGAGTGTTTGTACAAGTTCACTCTTGCTCGCTAATGTTTCCTATGTGGGGAAAATCATGTTTTCCAGGCCAATCAGGGTTATAAGAGCAGTGTTTGGCTAGTGTATCGCTAAGTTGAAATAGCACACTTAAAAGATTACATCTAGTTAGGTAAAATGCATATATTTTAAGGACAGCTTAAGAAAACAAGATCTCAATTTCTATATAACAGTGGCAGATTTAAAACACTTAAACATTTACTCTATATACACATTAAGTATATATACTTAATATTAATATATATATTCTTAATAAGTATGACTATAAAAATAATGAGATTGAAATTAAACCATTATATCAAAATTTATACTTCCAAATAAATAGTGTATGTCCAAAGTGGTCACAGTGGGCAGGTAGATTCAAAATCAGATTATATAGACACTACTGCAGACATATCTTTGGGATTGCTTTCAGAACCACAGTTTGCTGAGAAAAATCTTTATTCTTTGAAAATGAATTTAATATTTTTAAACAGCCAGAAGCCTTCTACAGTCAAGCCAGATGCTTAAAGCAGAAGATCTAACTAAGAATGCTGCTTGATTAGTCATGAGCTAGTCTTTTAAATATAACTGCTTGCAGAATAACATTTATATGAATATACAGTTCAAGTGTGGCTATAGCCCCTGGTAGTTACTCAACAAATTTTTCATGAATTGAATGCAACTGATTTTTTTAATGACTCACAGACAAACCCACATGCAACTTTTTTTCTTTTTCTGCTTGAACTGGGGGAGTTTTCCTTAAAGACTCGGAAGTAAGAACCTCACCTGGAGATAGAGAAGGTATAGGGAAACACCAATGATGAACAAATGCTAGAAACACCTGAGGGACTTGAGGCCCAGAGGAGCAAATATAGGAAAGCCTCGTTATTGTCATTAGGACCAATGCAGGGCCTGGGACCTGGGTGGAGAAGAGGGTTCCTGCAGCAGAGACCTAAGGCGATTGATGAGATTTCTACAAACAGCCTTAGCAGTGATGTCTGCCATCCACAATCTTAGATTTGATTCACTGCATCTGAACAGCACACACTTCAGATGGGATAATGTGTAAACTTTGACCACAAAATTTTTTCCTACCTGTATGATGTTGAAAATGATCATAAAAGCTAGAATTTAATTTATCTTTCACATCTTTCAATAACCTGGAGAAGGATATTTTTTTATCCTCAATTTTAGAATAATAAACTTGAGGCATAAAGGAGTTAAGCAACACTCCCAAATTCACCGAGCCACTACAGGGCAGAACCTGAATTCTCATAGAGATTTGTTGGGCATCAAAGTGTATCATGACATATAATGTCCTGTGTAAGCTTAATAGCTTAATAGACATCTAGGATTTTTTAGAAGATGAGGTTCTTCCTTTACCAATTATAAATAAATATGTTTATAATTATAGGTAAATGTAAATACACAAATACACTTATTTAAAATTACTTCAGTTGTTTGAATTATTCAGACTCAGCCCTTCAACCAAATTCATGCTGTGTTCAGAATACAACTGAGTGGAGAATGCACCAAAGCTGGTTGAATAAGTAGAATAATGACCAGTCCACCGAAGTGAAGACATTTAAGTTTTAAATGGATAGAATAAGAGGTGATGGGTATTCATTTAAAATATTTTAAGAACCATCATTTGAAAAAGGAATCAAGACTTCTTCTGTGCAGCAGGACTAAAATCAATGAATTGGAGTCAGAGGAGCTGGAATTGGGTTCACCATAAGGAATTCCTCTGGAGCAATTAAAATTCCAAAAACGAAACAGGCTGCTTCGGGCAGTAGTGAGTTGATCATCATTGAAAGCTATGTCAAGTGGACAGGGAAATGTGAAACGCAGAGATGGATCGTCGTACAGCCTGGGAGATGGAACCAGATGAACACTTATAATCCTTCCAAAGCTAAGCTTTCTAGACTTTTCTGTGAGATCCCTGCAGAGCTGAGCTGAATGCTTTTCTGCCCCTAGGAAATGCAAGTTCTTCAGTGCACTGCTGGGGGCAACGTGAACGTGGAGATGAACGCGGCGCCCGGCGTGGACCTCACGGTTCTGCTGAATAACATGCGGGCTGAGTATGAGGACCTCGCCGAGCAGAACCGCCGGGATGCGGAGGCCTGGTTCAACGAGAAGGTGAGTCTTGTGCAGAAAACAAGCCCTCTGCATTTTGGTGATGTTCACACAACTAAGGTTGGCTCCCTCACTTGTACCTTTCAGAGCGCTTCTCTGCAGCAGCAGATCTCTGAGGATGTGGGAGCCACAACCTCTGCCCGCAATGAGCTGACTGAGATGAAGCGCAATCTCCAAACGCTGGAAATTGAACTTCAGTCTCTCTTAGCGACGGTAGGAAAGGATGATTTCTCACCATCTCTTAGGTTATCATTTTAAACATGCGCCAGTTGGTTTTAAAGCCCTTAACTATGTTGAGAAAACATCCATATTATTTTATGTAATTAAATTAAACGTAAGGAGAGAATAGGGTTGTGTACCAAACAGCTGAAGCATCATCTGTCTTTAGGTTTGTTCTACCAAAAAGAAAGACTTGTCATTTTAAGGGTGTCACAGAGTCTTCATAACTATGTGTCAGTGCGAAATCTAAAACAATTACAGGCCAAGTTAACAAGAGGAGAAAGTCATGTCAAAGCAAGTGTGTGTGTCTGTGTATCTGTCTTAGGTTCTTCATTGTTTCCTTACAGAAACACTCCCTGGAGTGCTCCTTATCAGAGACGGAAGGCAACTACTGTGCACAGCTGGCCCAGATCCAGGCTCAGATTGGGGCCCTGGAGGAGCAGCTGCACCAGGTCCGAACCGAGACCGAGGGCCAGAAGCTGGAGTACGAGCAGCTCCTGGACATTAAGGTCTACCTGGAAAAGGAAATCGAGACCTACTGCCTCCTCATCGGTGGAGATGATGGGTAGGTAAAATAATTTACGGAGAAGATGTAATATACTGAATTCTGCAGGAAACTTAGATCTCTGGAAAGTGAACATAAACTGTTGTGACCGCATTTATCTCATAGATGATAAATGTTAAACATGATACTCTACTGCCAAGATACAAATTAGCAACATCTTACAAAACCAACATTGCAACAAACTCTGTATTTAAGGTCTGAACATTTCAAAATCACCACTAAAATGTTCTCATCCAAACAGCTAAAGAAAACATAACGGTGAATCTAGAATTGAAGAGTTTCTCCCTAAGTCACTCTCTTTTGTGATGGTTTCAACAATATGTGTTCACAGGGCTTGCAAGTCCGGAGGTTACAAGTCGAAAGATTATGGATCTGGAAACATAGGAAGTCAAGTCAAAGGTAATTAAAGTGAAGTTGTTTTTGTGTGGTACTACTTCATTTTTAATGCCCAGCTTCATTGTTTTTATATTCCCAAGATATATATATACATACACATGCATATATAAACATGTAATTTATATTATATATATTTATTACATGTAATATATATATAAGAATAGAAATAATAAAGATTTGTAGTAGGTATCTGCGTGTACTAAATGTCTAACTTTTTTGATGTGTGCTAATTTAAAACAAGGTAACATGTCACCATGTTTTTAACTTATCAAGAAATCAAAATTCGACAAAAATGAATAAGTATTTGTTCTTCTTGCATAGTTCATCCTATATGAGGATCCTATCATTCCTTTAATTTATATAATTTCTTGTTCATCTTTTTAAAAACTTTTTATTGTGATAAAATATACAGAACATAAAATTTAGCATCAATTATTTTCAAACATATGATTCAGTGGCATTAAGTATGTTCACACTGTTGTGCAACCATCACCACCATCCATCTCTAGAACTTTTTTCATTTTCTAAAACTGAAACTCCATATCCATTAAACAATAACCCCCATTCCCTCTTCCTCTCAGCCCTGAAAATCACCATTCTAATTTCTGTATGAATTTCAGAAATCTAGGTACCTCAAAGAAGTGGAATCATACAGAACTTGTCTTATAGTGACATTTCACTTAATATAATATCCTCAAGATTCTTCCATATTGTAGTATGTGTCAGAATTTTTTTCCTTTTTAAAGCTGAATAATATTCTACTGCATATATATGTATATATATACATATATATAATTTTTTTTATCCATTTATCAATTAATGGGTGCTTCGGTTGTTTCCATGTTTTAGATATTATGACTTTACTCAATTTTTTTCAACTCTCTAAAATCTCCATTTAAAATTTAATTTTTAGATCCAGCCAAAGCCATAGTGGTTAAGAAAGTTCTTGAGGAGGTAGACCAACGCAGCAAAATACTTACCACCAGGCTCCACTCCTTGGAAGAGAAAGCTCAAAACAATTAATTTGAGACATAAGAGCTACATAAGAGTACTGCCAAATATCCTCCCAGAAGAAAAAGCATTATATATCTCTCTCCAGAAAAATAAGCAAGTCTAAGAAAAATATCTGTCCTATTGTCTTTCTGTTTCTGAAATATAATCTCTATCTGGTAATCAATAGTGGTATCTCCCTGTTTATCTGGAAGAATCTCACATACAAATACAATGACTCATTTGATTACCCTGTAGAAAATGTCAATTCTTTGCATTCAATAAACCTTCCTCCTTTAGCAAGTTATCACTGGTGGTATTGTCTTACATTTAAAATGTCCATGTCTGTGGCACAGATATATGAACACCTAACAACTTTTAATTACATGACAACTTTTTTTAAATGAAAAGATTTCCCTCTAAATTTTCATGAGGGTTTCCCAATAATTCAAAATGAGACAAATTCAAGATGAATAAAAATACTTTCTCTTAAATCCCAAATCCACCATACTTAGACATAATAACAAGCCTATTCCCTTTCATAATAGCAAAAATGTATACATTTCAAGTTCATATGTAAAATGGGGATATTAATAGTACTTCTCTAAAATGGTTATTGTACAGATTAAATAAATTATTATAAAGTGAACTTATGGAGTAAGCAAGTAAGCTCTTGATAAATGCTAACTTATTTTTTAATACTTAATATTTATGACTAATTTTCAAATATTATTTTCCTTGTGCATATATATTTTTAAAATATTTCAAGTGTAAGGAAGGCTAAAGGAAAAGTTCTGGTTTAGAATTTAAGTTCTATTAATAGAGCCATTCACTTGTATTACAAAGTATACTTGATGTTTATAACTCTCTTGACTAATTTATCTTTAATAGAGAGGGAAAAATTAAATGAACTGAAAATATAATTTCCTCAGATCAAATATTACCCCTAGAGATTTAGTTGACCCTTAATCATTAATGAATGGATTATCCATATTGTAATCCATCCATAAAAATTTGATTTCAGTCTCTATCTGAAAATATTAAGCAGAATGGGATTCTTTAGGGGCATCATAATTATCCCTGAATTACTTTAATTGTCTTTTTCTAATGCAACCCTAGCCAGAGGCCACTAGAGTCAAAATGCTTAATTATCTCTCCCATCAGACAAAAACATTACAATCTTAGAGAAAATTCATGAGTTCTCAAAAATGTAGCTTTCTCCATAAATTAGAGCATAAAAGACATTCCCTGACAAATAGAAAGTATTTTTTCATTTTATGCCACTTGGGTTCTGTGCCACTTTTTCCATTCATTTAATAACAATAATCAAGAATTTTCTCAGTAATAAGGCTCTCTTGTTTAGTAATACTACCACTTAATTTCAAAAGCATTTTTGAAATTTCATAATAATGATGTAAAAGAAAATAAGACAACTTTCAGGAGACATTTTCAGTGCTTCGGTTCATACACTGTAGCCAGTGTTGACACTGCTCCCTAAAAAAAAGGTTTGTCTTCCTTTCTCCACTGTTGCTGCCATCACCACTTCGTTCCTGGTTCACTGGAGAGTTTACTCACAGCAACTATGAGAACGTTCAGGTGTTTACATGGATGTTTTACCTGATAAGGTCTCATTTCACGAGAAATCCAAATCTTACAAAATATATCTGTCCTTTCTTAGACTTAAAGTTATAGTCACACAGACCTGTTTAGGCAATAAAACTGCCCAAATGGTAGATTTATATTGTCTACTGAAAAACAATATTGACCAAGTGTTTCATCACCAAAAAGGATTTATTTAGGAAAAAGAAAGGGTTGCAACCCAGTGCATGCAGATATGGTAAGCCAAGTGCACACACTGCCTGGCCTACCAGGACAAAGGAAGAAAAAGGAAATTGAGAAGGGTAGTTACAATCAGAACTTCACTGTAAGCATAGAATTCTTCCTGTAGGGGTCTCACGATGACATCCAGTGCAAGAACTCTTCCCATTAAGCCCTATCTTCTCCCAGAGACCCCCTTGACTGATTATATTTACTTAAGGTTCCAGTCAATCTTTATCAATTTTCAGTTACAGGGATAATCTCAAAGGAAGGACAGAAACAGTGTTAAACTGATATTTAATCGTCTTAAATTATCTCCACAAACATCTCTGATTTGCTTTTTTTAAACATGTGTCATCATGCCACTTAGAGATTCCTCATACATATTAACTGAACATTTATAACTGGTGCTTTTATATTTTTTCTGTGGAATAATTCCAAGTCAGTCCCATTTCTCTTGTAATCTTTGTAGAGGAATGTAAACAGGCTGTGAGAGCAAAAACAATACTATTGTCTATTATTCATTGATTTGGTCAAGAAATTATCAATTAAGTGCCCACTCCAATCTTAGGGACTGAGGATATGTGGGAATCCAGATAAATTTCACTCTTGCTTTCACAGAGTTTATGTACTAATGGAGGGAGACAGGGCATAGGCTAGTAAACAAACAAGAGGACATGAGATATTGCTAAATGCCTTGAAGACAATAAACTGAGTGGTAATTTGGGAGCTATTTTAAAATTATGCCCAGGATTTAATTTAGAGGTACAACTGAATGAGGACGTGGAAAGGCCAATGCCATTGAAAGAAGTTTTTGTTACCTATATTTTCCGAGAGGAGGAGGCATGTCACAACTTGGGGAGCACTGGTTTTGGTTGAGAGACAGAAAGAGGCAAGGGGAAGCCAAAGCCAAAGTCTTTATTGAGGGTTCTGTGGGAAAAGCAAGACAGAGCAGGGTAAACAGCTTATAATAGGCTAATTTGAATAACTTCTTTGTGCTTTGAGCTGCAGGGGTGGTCTCTAGTTGCCTGGTACTGGGCCTAGAGATGATTTAGGGCAGAGGAAATTTTGGCTTGATATGTGAGTATTGGGGCTACAGACTCAGGATTGGATGGGTTGCATATAAAAGACCATGCTTCAAGCATAGCCTTTTGCTATCTCTAAGAATTGGCTAGCCCTGGGCAAGAAAGCTTTTTGAGATGTCAAAACATCATAAAATACAAATGATGAAAAGCATAATTAATACAGGTGGGGGGCATATGGTGCCTTTAGATGGGCAGTCAATGGAGACTTTTCGAAAGGGGTGACATTTGAGCTGAAGCCCAGATGGATGAGGAGGAGCCAATCATGATAAGCATTGCAGATGGTTAGTGTAAAGACCCGGAGGATGGCAGAAAAAATGTTGACTTGTTCCAGAAGTAGAAGCACGGCCAGTGTGGCTGGAGCAGAGTAAGCAAAGAGGAGGGAAGTTCAAATGAGGCCATGGAGGAAGCTGGACTTTATTTAAATTTCAGTGGGAAGCTATGGGAGGTTTGGACCAGAGGGTGCCATGAATCTAGAAAAATCACGCTAGTCGCTATGTAGAGACTTGACTGGAGGAAGGCAGAGGTGAAAGCAGGGAGCCTCTTGCAGTAACCTGCATGAGACATGGTAGAGACGTGGCTTGGCCATGAAGATTTCTACTTATTCTCTTGTGGGAAGTTTCCCCAGAATGCCCACTCCATAGCACCCACGTCCATATCCTCACTCCGTGCTGTAATTGCCTATTTTCCACCTTTCTCGTGATTTGGCCAATTGTAAGCTCTTGAGAATAGGAGCTATTTCTATCATCTCTGAATCCTTAGCACCCAGCACAGGACCAGAACAGAATGAACAAATGACGTGACTCAGGCTTCTACCAAAAAAATTCAAAGCTGCACCCTAAGGCCTAAAAGGAATTTTAAAAATTAATCATTGAAACTTTTAAGTGCCAAAATAAACTTGGATCATTCCACCCTGTAACATATCTAGCATAATAAATATCCAAAAGGCATTCATTAAAATGAGTGCAAGAAAATCAGATCATCGATTTGAGGGGAAAGTTACACAATAGTTGTCCTGAGATAATTTAGAGAAAAATTTTGCCTGTAACATTTGTAACAAAAAATTCTCTCTATAGTAACAAGGCCACACTGCAAAAAAATGACGTTTGCCTTGGTAATATCAAAAAGCAGTGATCCTTGGCTTTCTTCAATGTATATTTCCTGTGGGATAAACATGAAAACATCATACCAGCCCCACCAGAAATTCTGACATGTACTCCCCTCTCCACCCCCAGTTGAGGATCATTATTACAAAAGGTTGCCTGTAAGGCTCTGCATTGGGGTGCCCAGCCCACACCCCATGCCCCACTCCCCAAGCTGAGTGTCCAACAGAGAGAATATTTGTATAGATTTACAAAAAGTACTACAGCAAGACTGGTACATGTCATTGAAATGCCACTGCCCAGTTTACGGCCATGCCACCCTGAACACGCCCAATTCCGTCTGATCTCGGAAGCTAACCAGGGTCTGGCCTGGTTAGTACTTAGATGGGAGACCACCAAGGAAGACCAGGTGCTGTAGGTGTAAAAAATAAAAAATAAGGAATTGTAAGTTGACAAGGTCCTTGCAATTTATGAGGTCAACCAAGGGTTGCCTCGCCAAAAAAGGGGGGAAAAAAAATGCCACTACCCAGAGCTGTCCTGAATGCCCTCAGCTATGGCCCCAAGCTTGTCTCCATGACTCACTCCACACCACCAAGTAGCTAAACGCACAAGGCACAGCAGGGGCCTCCAGGACCCACGTCAGACTCGCCAGAATGCTGATGCTTGTTCTGATCCATTAGTGCCTATACCACATGGTTGTTAAAATTATTGAATATCGTGCCTGGTTTTATCCATTTTTCTTTTTTTTTCTTTTTTTTCATTATCTACAATTTTTTAAAAACCTCACGGAACTATTTGTAGGCTCAGGAATGGTCTGATGTACAGAACTATGTTCCACCATTCTAGGTTGTCATTTTCAAGGTCATGTAAAATTGACCAGAGCAGGAGCCCTGGGATAAGTCAGACTGGAGCTGAGAATTCTTGGCTTCAGCTGGAAGGTCAGAGCACATGGCTTAGACCTTCTCCTCTAATTCATCTCATTAATGAACCAAACTAAGAAAAACACATACTCTAATTTAGTTATTGGAGAAAGCAGCATTAAAAAGTGGTTCAAGGATCAGACTCTAAAATGCCTGGATTCAGAATAATTTCAGCCTCTCTACAGCTGTGTGTTCTTGGGCAAGTTATCTAACTGTTCTGTGTCCTAATTTCCTTACCTGTAAAATGAGGATAATGATGAAAATACCTGCCTCAGAGAGTTGATAGGGGGTTAATATCCAATCTATATACTTGGAAAAATGCCTGGTTCATATTATGCCTTTAATAAATGAAGCTAGCATGATGAATAAATAAAAATGTAAAACTTAAGCTCATGATATCAGAAAACTTTAAAGACACATGAGAGTTTAGAGATGATCAAGTCCAGGCCAAGTTTCCCTATCAAGAGATTGAGCCCCCAGGGATGAAGCAATTGATCCAGAGTCATCCCTGGTACTCAGAATGAGAGAGATAATCTTATCAATGCTTTGAAAGGTGAGTGACAATTCTCCCTATTTTACCATAAAGCTCAGGCAATGAATTGAATGAATCAGCCAACTAAAACAAAAGCATTCAGGGGGAAATTGACCTAATTCCAATGAATATGTTGCCAAAATGGCAAGTCTACAAAGAAAACGGAGAAAATACAGCTCCTGATCCTATCCTTGTGATGCACATGCCTCCAGCATAGACAAGATGTTTCTGCTCAAGTGGGAGGTACGACCTGGCAAGGTGGTTAACATGCTTGAACTTGTGTCTAAACCAGAAAGTAGCTGAAAGCTTTCCAGAAAAGGAAGACCTTGGTTCAGCAGGACCTTTTACATGTTTGTTTAAAAAAAAAAAAATTCTATTATACACAGTACTGAGAGAACATGGCTATAATTTTTAAATTATCTAGAAGATTTAGTAACTTTGAAATATAACCAAAAATATATAGGTATCAATAAAGTCTTAACATTTATACACTAATTTAATTTTTATAATTTTTTGATCCCCAGCTATAAAACTGCATACAGAACCTTTAGCAACTAGCCTTTTCCACTGTAATTTAATGCTCTGCACTAAACCATTGATACTCTCAAATGTCATGATGCTCCAATGACTTGGAAGTTGTCATCTGAAAGTGAGAAGGAAAACATTCTTCCCTCTCTTTTCTTAGCTCTGTTCTGCAGAGGTGTATCAGGAGTCACCAGGGCCATTCTCAGGTTCAGTGACTTACTAGAAGGACTCACAGAACTCAGAAAGGCTGTTATATTCATGGTTATGGTTTATTACAGTTAAAAGATAAAGATAAAATCACCAAAGGCAAAAAGAGGATAAGGCCAAGTACAGGAGCAATGAGGCATAAGCTTTCAGTTATCCTCTCACAGTGGAATCATATAAAATAGCATGTATTTGTCCCAGAAATGATGTAAAACAACACATATGCAGTATTGCCAACCAGGGAAGCAAACCATAGTATCTAGGGTTTTTACGGGGGGTCAGTTACATAAGCACAGAGTGCCCATGTGACTCACCTTAGTTTTTCAGTCTCCAGCCCCTTCAGAGGCCAAACTGATACTGTGTAGCCAAGGGTCACTCCATAAATCACATCATTAGCATAAACTGTCTGCATCTACAAAGACATTTTTATCAAGAAGGATGTTCCAAAGCTTAGAGGTTATCTCTCAGGAGCTGGGTGAGGGCCAGACTTTTTTTGGAACATGCAGGGTCTGTGCATCCCAATCCTGAAGAGTTAACCCTTCAATGTGCAAGGGATCTCACAGCAGGACCCCAAGACTGTACAGAGTTCCACCTCAGGACATTCATCCCCTAGAGTATCCACCCCGAACTGCCAGAAGATGAGCACTCCACACTCAAGACCTCCATGCCCCTTGGACACCCAGCCTCTGTAGTCAAGTTTAGCTCTTGGTGAATTTCATTTTTCTTTAAAGTGAATTCTTAGAGACCTTCTTCAATATTTAGCATTTGTCAGGTCCTTGCTTATCTGTGCATGCATGTAGCCAAAACCCAAGCTTGGAAAAGACTTGCGATCCTTTTACAGAAGGCCTCTCAATACCTAATAAAGCATAAGATAAAAACATTACCCCTGGGTATACCTAAATCTTACTCAGAATCAGGGGATTTAATAGTGTTTGGAAGATTTGACAATATAAGAAAAATTGTGTGTGTATGTGTGTGTGCATGCACATGTGTGTGTAGAATAATTTAATCGAGACAAGCTTAAGAAAAATTTATATTCGTTGAAACCATTTTCCAGGTAATTGAAGCAAAAGTGGGAAATTCAATCAATACAAATAGGCATGTTTCAGACATATCAGAAATAGTATTTTTCAGCCTATTGCAACAATTAAGTTCCTAGGCTTAGAAATGTCAAAAGAAAAGACAAATGAATACTTTCTTAAGTTTGACATAAAAATTCATCTTCCAGACATAAAACTCACTCCTCCCTTCCTCCCTGCCTTCAATATCAATTTTTCTTAATCTGGAGATAGAATTCAAAAGAACAAACAATAGGATCACAATTAAATGAATGGTAATTATACTTTATGTTCATGGCTTACTTTAGAACTTTAATATATAGATATATAACAAAAATTTGATTTTTATAAAACCCTGAGAAGATAAGAAGTATGATGACCATTTATATATCAAGATCCAGGCTCAGAGATGTTACCTGACTTATCTTCTGTCACAAAGCAATTAAGTGACAGTACAGGACTTAGACCCAGACTCCAAATGGCCATTCCAATGTTCTTCCCACCCAACACACTACCCTTTGAATTTGAGGATTTCAAAAAACTCAATTCCTTGAAAAACGGAATTTTTTTATTTTTTATTCCATAAAAAGAGTAATTTTATGTAAAATGTTTTAAAACATGGACAGACATAGAAACTATTAGACATAAACTTCTCTTCAGTGTGGACTCAAAATGTTTAGTTTTATGCCACTGATCGATGATGCCAAATGAACAGAAAGTAAATTATATTCACTTCTTTAAGAAGAATTCACCAAAACAGAGTCTGAATGCTTCTGGCTTAATGAAATTAGTGTGATTGTGAACGAGTCATAAGAAAATTGGTAAATTTCATGGGAAATTTGCTTAATTGTAACTTTTGCCAAACTTGTTTCACATGGAGCATCTGAAAGCAAAGTTGATGGAATTAGAGTAAACAATAATAAAATATTATTCATTAAAAAGGATTAAAACTTTAATTTAAAAAAATATTTTACCACACTCACACAATTACATATATGAAGAGGTTCTTTCCCAAAAAAATTAAAATTGCAAAATATAAAATATCCAATAGTAATTTTTAAACTGCTGCTACAGGACAAAACTTAAGGGGAATACTGAATTTTGTGAGTAAGGGATCCTAAAAACTAGAAGATCCATGTTCTCTGATCATAAACTTCATCTCTCCAGGTGTGACACCTTTCAGCCTGGGATCTCATCAGGGTAAATGGGTGGTCAGGGACACCCTCTGAGAGGCACTCAGCAAAGGTGACAACTGTGAGGAGAGGATGTCAGCAGTAAACTTACTTTGATGTAATGAAATGAGTGTTGGGTGGAGCCAAGAGACACAGTTCCTAACTATGGTTCTTGTATCCAACAAATTATATAAAGGAAAGTATAACTTTTGAGCTTCAGTTTTCTTCTCTGTAAAATTCCCTAACTGCCTCTCACAACTCTAATAATTATTTAATCAAGCCAATATGTACAGTGTTGTTAAAACTGCAAAAATGGTGTCGAAATGCAAGCATGAATAGCAGTAGAGATTAGACCAAAAAAGAAAGAAAGAAAGAAAGAAAGAAAGAAGGAAGGAAGGAAGGAAGGAAGGAAGGAAGGAAGGAAGGAAGGAAGGAAGGAAGGAAGGAAGGAAGGAAGGAAGGAAGAGATGTCTTATTTAAAGGAGCAAAAAAAGTCTTGAATCTGATGAATCATTAAAACAAACTTTTAAAAAATGACACAAAGCAGACTAGAGATGGTGGTGTAGACATAAGTGTGGGTTCCCATGGTGACAAATATTCCTACAGTTAGGGCAGTTCCATGATATAAAGACTGGATCTACAACAGTGAGCTTTATCCATGGGAAAAACATACCATCTGGAACCTCAGTTAAAAGATACAGTATGAATAAGTTGCTAATTTAAAAATCAAAATTAGTAGAGGTTTGGTTCAGCCAAAGATTACAGAAAATAACATTCAGTAATTGAAGAATTGAGTCAAGAAAGAAACCTATACTCCTCAACTTCTTTCTTATGACAATAGTTTTGTGGGGGTTTTAAAAAAAATAATGCATTACAACATATACATAGTCTTGCTTTCTATTCTTTAGTTAACTGCTGCTAGTTATTAAAATCACAGAACTGTTTTTAAATGGGCAAGGGCATAATAGTCACTGATTGCATTAATTCATCGTTATAAACAAAAGCAGTCTTCAGTTCAAAAAGGGGTGTATTTCAAGAACTGTTTATAAATTTTTCTATTTAACTAACACATTTCATACTTGCCATATGCCAAGTATTACTTCTGATCTTTTACAAATGTATTTTGTTTAATCCTATGATAGCCCTATGAAATAGAAACTAGTGTCTTCATTTTACAGGTGAGAAAACCAAAGTACAGAGAGGTTAAGTAACTACCTCCAAGTCACACAGCTGGTAAATAGCCAGATAATAACTGGGAAGTACAAAAATGTGGCTCCAGGAATCTTTAGGCACCATGCCATCCTGACCTTTTGGAACTTGAATATGTTTTCCTATAGAATGTTATAAGTAGTTATAAAATTCCCCAGTAGCCTATTTTAACTACACATAGCCGAGCTGAAATTCTGTAGATGTAGCAACATGCTATCCCCAGTTCCCAGCACAGTATCTGTCACAGAGTAAGAGCTAAATAAATATTTGTTGAATGTAATATAGAACAGACACCCCATGTACGGCATTAGAACTCTATAATGAGTGACCTGGAGTGCCTAACAGCAGGAACACTTATGTTCTCTCCAGCATCTCCTACATCGGTCCAAACAGCTTGGTGCTGGAAAGGAATTTGAGGAATTGGTTCTTATGGAGGTGGCACAAGATTTTGGAAGCTGATGACAGATGGGGCCTGGGTTTTAGTGGCAGGGCAGCAGCAAGAGACTGAGGAAGAATCCAAGTTGCTATTGCTGGGTAGCAAGATCTGGTTGCTAGTGTGTGACAAAGGTGCTGTGAAGTACACAGTGAGATGATGGCAAGGTGAGCCGCTAGGACCAAGTTACAGAAACTGGGTCTTTAACTAGGGCAGCTAAGCAACGGAAGATGACAAATTAGCCATCGGCAACCAAGATTCTACAACTAGGTCAACCATTGGGACAAGTAATCTCTATTGTTTCTCAGTAGAAAAAAAAGAGGGAAATTATTTTTCTGACACTTTCTCAACATTGTGAAAATTACATAAGAGAAGACTTGCTGTGATCATGTAAAATACAGCAAAATTATATGCAAGTTCTTTAACAGTAGAAACAGTGACCTGTCAATTTTATTCCTAAGATCTAACAGAGAGTTTTCTGCAAGATGCTCAATTAATAATTGATAAAAGTTGACTTATGACTGGTGTATAAAATATAAACTAATAAAAAATATAATGATAAAATATCTAATAAAGTAGGATAATGAAATAAGGTGAATGATAAAATGATAAATTATAGAATTATAAATAGAAAATAGGCAATAAAAAAATAAGCAGAATGGAGAAACAAATATAATAATAAATTGAATAACAAATAACAGAATAATAAGTGAATAGAATCATAAGTGAATGGAGTAATAAGTGAATGAGAAATGAAGAAATGGCACCAACTATTAACTACTATACTCTTCATAAACAGTATAATGAATTAAAAACAATCATATTACTTTATTATAATATATATTACAAGCAATAAAAAATTTAGTAAATTTTTCTTTAAATTTATATTTTCATTAAATCTATCTTTTTCCAAAATAAATTACTCTGAAACTATCAAAGTTCCCAACTCTAATTTTTAAAATCTTAATGTGTAGTAGGAAGATGTGATTCCAGTTTTTCAAACAGATAGTTTGTTCCAATTTCTTTGAGCATAACATCAAAATCAATAAAGTAATGTAAGGAAGAATGTTTTTAATTTTATCAGTAAGCAACAAATAAAATGCATATGTCTTGGAGCTTTGTTTAAGCAATACCATTAACTACTTTGAAATCTTAAAGAAATCATCACCCTAAATCTTAAATTTTTAATTTTAAAGAAAATAAATTAATCTAAATTATTTTAGGTTCTTCATCCCTTTCTAAGTGATAGAGAATTATTCAAAATTTGCCTAAAGTCTTTGTACTAGATAGCAGGAAATTACATATAATTCAATAGAAAATAATTTGGAAATAATCTTATTTAACCAATTTTTAACCACTGTCCAAAAACATTGGTATCAAAATGGAGTTTATCTATAGAACAAAATGGAGGTTAACTGTACAGTTGATGTCTTGAAAACTTTGACAAGAAAATTAAATTGAAGAAAGAGATATCACAAAACAGAATCACGCCTCAGTGCTTTTCTACCTCACTTCCAAAATAATGAATTTTTAAAAAAAATCAGAGAAGATAGAACTATTTTTTTTCTGTTTTAATGCAGTTTAATTTTTTTTTCTGTTCCTTTTAAATTAGGCAATGACATGGATCCATATTCTAGTAGTAGCGTAATTACTGGAAGGAATGGTGCCCCAGCTATAAACCTGTCTCAACATTTGAATGCTGATAAATATAGCATGAAACTATTGTCAGATAAAACTATAAGGAAAACAAAGAATATTCAATATTACAATAGCAAGAGAAAATATTTCCATTAATAAGAAGATGGGAGTGTATTTTGGAGCTCTGTTCAACTGTGATACTACAGACCAGTGAGTCATAGCCAACTCACTTCTCCACGGAAGGAGCTGACCAAGCCAGAGATGAGATCATGAAACTGAAACACATTCTTCATACCCATGACACTGAGCTACAATTCTTGATAGCTAAGGCTGTGAAAGCAGCTAATTATAGTCCTAAACTTAAATTAAAAAGAATCCATACATAGGGTCTACATGATTTTTAAAAATATTATATATAAAAATTTTAAAAATAAAATTCCTTAGAAAAGGTACCAAGAACCTCAGATATACATAAAAAGAATACCAGATGTACGTAGTGAAGATATAAAGCACTAGAATCAGATGAAATTACGCTGATCTCCCAATTTAGGCCAAGTTAGTCTTATGGAATAAACAATACAGTACAATTGCAAATAAAAATAAAAGTGATCAAGCCACATGTGTGAATATAGAAATACAATTTACAAAGCACTTACTATAATCCTGTGTACTAATTAGGGCAGGAATTGTTATGCCTAAATTTACAGGTAAGAAAACCATGGTTCTAAAATTCTCACTATTTCTTTAGATGCAAATAAAAGCAGAACTAGGACAGTGACTGATAATGGCCAAGTGATTTTATCTCAAGCCGATAATATTTCTGATGTAAAATTCAAGTAAGAGTAAGATGTAGGCACCTGTACTCTATCCTCAGGAAGTAAGTGATTAATCTAAATAAGTGGAGTAATCTAACAAGCCTGAGGAGATAGAGTTGACACTACTGATGTAACCATTTCTGAAATCCTATGGTCTTTATTGGTTTGGTTTTGTCTTTAAAATGAAAAATATGTTTTCCTTCTAAAGTATTCTACCTCGATAAATTTTCCACCCATTGCAAATCAACAACAGTCTTTACTATTTCGTTACACATTGACTTTTTTAAACAACAGTTTTATTGAGATATAATTCATGCACCATGTAATTCACCTATTTAAAGTATGCAATTCAATGATTCTTAGTATATTCACAGAGTTGTACAACCATCACCGCAATGAATTTTAGACCATTTTATCCCCTCAAAAAGGAACTCTGTTACCTGTTAGTAGTCATTCTCCATTTCCCCCCACAAACCCTCACTGCCAAGCCCTAGGCAACCACTAACCTACTATATGTCCTATAAATTTACCTATTCTAAACTTTGCACATAAAGGGAATCATATCATATCTGGCCTTCTATACCAGGCTTCTTTCACTTAGCATAACGTTTTCAATATCTGTCCATGTCGTATATACAAGTATTTCATTCCTTTTGGTTGTTAACTAATAATCTACTGTACCAGTACACCACATTTTATTTATCCATTCATGAAATGATAAATATTTGGTTTATTTATGCTTTTGCTATAATGAATAAGGCTGCTATGAGCATTCATGCACAAGTTTTTGTGCAAAAACCTTTTAATCTGTTTCATTTAATATGTTTTCATTTCTCTTGGGGATACACTTACATGTGGAATTGCTAGGTCATATGTTAACTCTGTTTTTAACATTTTGAAGAAACTGCCAGACTGTTTTTCATAGCAACAGCTGCACCATTTTGTATTCTCATCAACAGTGTATGAGGATTCCAGTTTCTTCACATATTCTTCAATATTTGTTATTATATTTTTTATTATCTTTATTATAGTAAGCCTAGTGAATATTAAGTTGGTGTCTCGTTGTAGTTCCACACTGACTTTCCAAATCTATTGTTTTATATTAGCCCAAAACCATGCGCAAAAAAAATCTTGACATAATTGTAATCAAAGCCAGCTTTCTTATGGTATCAAAAATGCATACATGTTAATTAAGATGACACCCGCTCTTTAAGAACCTACTTTCTACCTGAAAAGACAACATTAATATGAAAATCAAGTGTTTTTTAAAAGAGAAATTATGAAGAATAACTTAAACTTCTAGATATCAAAACATTGGTAGAGCGGACACCACCCAAGGCTGTCACATCTAGTCCCTAGCTGCTGGAAGTGCAGGCTGCTGACAGCTCAGACTTGCGCCCCTCATTGGGTATTGGCCTTAGCGGCAGGGAGCTCCTTATCCAAGATTATACCCTGCCCCCAGGAGAACTCCCATGGACTAGTAACAGACTGGTGGGGCATATGAAAGCTCAGCTTCTTTGCCTCAAATTGGACAACTCTGAAGGATCAACTCAACTTTAGTGCTCCTCAAAGGATCAGCTGAAGCCTCCATTAAAATTGCATAGCAGTCAGCCTCTCCCTCCACCTGTCCTGCCTTCCTCACTTCCTTACAGGTATATCTCTCAAGAGAAACTCCAAGATAAACCTCTGCACCCATTTCTCCATCTCGAAATCTATCTCTGGGGAACAAGAATTAAGAAAATTGTATGAAGGTCCAACAATTAAAATAATGTGTCATTGACACAGAAGTCAAAACCCCAGAAAAAGACCCACCTATATATAAAAATTGTACTTTCAAATCAGTTGTCAAAACGTAGATTATTCAATAAAGGTTACTGGAATTATTAGTTAACGAAGGTGGTGGTGGGAGTGGGGAGGGTGTTAAATATTTACCTCATACCACACACCAAACTAAATTCCACAGAGATTACAGAAATATAAAAAAAGGTAAATGTTTGAAGGAGTCAATGTTTTTACAAAACAAAGAATCTTTAGATATTAAAGGAATTTTTAGATATTAAAGGCTTTTCAAATTTTAAAAAAAAAGAAAGCCAAAAGCATGAAGGTAAAACTATGTCTGTATCGAAAAAATAATATACAGTAAGAACCAAAATGAAAGCAAAAGAAAGCATTTTAAACCTTAATAAAATACAGTAAAATCCCATTCCAACACCAAGGAGAATCCACGCAACCAGCCAATCAACCTACTCCAGATGAGGTCACGCAGTCTCAATCTAGTCCTCAGCGCATTTCAGCGCCACCTGCGGGCAGCTTTCTTCTCTGTCTAAAACCAGGAGAGGACGCTGGGACGAGCCCGCATCCAAGAAACAGCAGTTGCAGGGATCTGCAGCCTGTTTAGTTGGCCTGACTCATCTTCAGCCTTCCATTTCCCCAACTCCCCTTCCCTAACCACTGCCTCCCAACCCTACCTGTCCACCTGCCATATCTCCCCTCCTCACCCCAAAAGATAGGAACTTTAGCTGGATGCAAAATGGGAACCAACATCCAACTGGTTTATGTCTAAATTATCAACAGTGCCACATGGTACCAGGGGTTTTCCCTCTGCTTGTCATAGATGACTGTCCATATATGACTAGACTCAGATTGAAGAACATTGCCTTGCATGAATTCCTAGGCAAACACCCTCTTTCTCAGTCACCTACCTTTAATCAGACCTCCCTAGACACCCACATGCCAGTAAAAAAGGACCTTTAACTCCTAACCTCTAATTTGGCATGATACCAAATCAGCAGTCCTCTCTACCTAGTTCTCAAGTACAAGTGTGAATTTTTGCAGTTTATGATCTCATAAAGAAAATCCCTCCTAATTGTAATATAAAACACATTTTAAATCTGCTCAGGAAGTAACGCACTTCC
Source organism: Cynopterus sphinx (assembly GCA_030015415.1). Lineage (NCBI taxonomy): Eukaryota > Metazoa > Chordata > Mammalia > Chiroptera > Pteropodidae > Cynopterus > Cynopterus sphinx. Next base: position 16,106,722 of record CM057385.1, read on the forward strand.
CCAAATTGCTAAAGATTAGCATGTGAAGGAAATTTGAAAATTACACAGTCCTGTGTAATAATTTTACAGCTCAGGAGACTGTGGCCTCATCCAAAGTTTTGGAATTTGAGAATGATTTTTATAAAATTGTGTTCTAGTCCTGGTGGACAGAGAACATGAACAGGTAAAGGTTTCCCTGAGCCTAAGAGTTCAAATATCATTCATTCCTTTCTTATGAAACTATTATTTTATCACTGGGAGTTCTTGACCGAAAGAACGACCTGTCTGAGATCAGGTCAAAGGAAGTTGAAATGTCAGACTCTGAAGGACAGAGGGGAGGACACCCAGCAGATTGGCTTAGCTATGGCAAGAGAATGAATGAGAGGCTGGGCCTTGCTGCTCACATTACAATCTGAGTTTTACGCATCTGTGGGTTCTCTGAATAGGAGGATATTGTCTGTCTGGTATGAAGAAAGGCACAAATGACCTTCTAAGCAAAAACCATTGATAAGTTCTGGGCTTATTTCAGTCTGTATGGATTCTGGACCCTGGAGGACAGAAGCATCTCAACCCTTACAGAGTCACATGCCCATTCTCTTTACTCTCCTTAATTGACTAAACAATATTCAGTAAAAGTAGAAAATTGAGCTTCTAGAGATTCTAGAGCATTCATACTCAATAAGTACAAAGCTAAGTTATTTTCTCCCAGAACAAAATTTGGCAAAATGGTATGACAGAACAGATGCTGGCAGAGAAGAAGAAACCTTTGAACAGATATGCTTACTTGAAACTATAAAGAGAAAGAATGGAAAAGAGTGATGGATAAAGAAGATAGAAAAGAGAAGAAAGAGTGAAGGACAAGAAAAAGTCACAGAGTTGGTGGCTTTCTGCTCTATTTTTGTAAGTAGCTTGTCACTTCTTTGGTTTCTGACAAATAGCATAGAATTTAAATCACTGTATGAAGGATGCCAGACCCAATGGGAGTGACTTCTCAGGGCACTTATTATTATACAATCCTTTGTTTTCTTCCAAGTTGTTGAGCCTAGTGGGCTCACCACCAAGACACTGACCTAAACAATGATTCTCTGCAGAGGTCTCCAAGTGATTTTGGCAAGGCCTTCCCTACCCCCTCCCCAAACAACCTCCTCTTACCAACAACCCCCCCCAAACACACACACACACACACACACACACACACACACACACACACACACACACACGAAATCACTGACCCAGAAGGCAGAGAATAAATGTTAAAAAAAAAAAACACACAGAACACACAGTAAAGGACAAAAGTGATAAGTGACCCAAGTTGTTCATCAAGTCAGTCAAGCCCTGTTCTTCCTATTCATTCAAGAAATAATTATTGTCCATCTACAGTATGTTCATTGTTACAAAGAGGCTGTGCACACATCACTGGAGTTTTTCCTTTTTCCACACCGTCTGCCACAAAAAGTTCTGCCAACACTCAGCAAAACTCTATGCCCAGCTACTTCCCTTAGCTATTCTGACCTTGTGCTTTTATTTGAAAAACACATAACAGAATATATTCTCTAGAGTGAACAGAAGACAGAAGCCCCAAGTTCATCCTGTTCTCAATTCTAAAGATTCAACAGGGGCAATATGTCTTACTTTTCAGTGTTTGGTTTTCCTACCAATCTAACAACATGCAATACAATAATCTGAAAAAAAATTAATATGAATAATCTATTTTACAAAAACATTAATGGTTACTATTTGCAAATCATTCTGCACTTTTTACAAAAGTCATGTCCTATAATGAAGTGCAGTTTATATGATTCTTTACAGGCAAAAATAAACTACTAATAACAAACTGTTCAAGACAATGTGTAACAGAGGAAAACATTTCTGAATATTTTGTTTCTGGAACCTCACCAGATTCTTGAAGCTTTCATTTTTACAGATGAAAAAAAAATACCAAGTACTAATTTGTGAACTTTGACAAATTGTTTTTTCAAATAAAAGAGAATAAGTATTAAATTTGGAGATGTCTCAAAACAGTGGGGACTAATGTTTACTAAAGAACTTTAATACTTCAGGCAAGAACAGAATTGTGTTTATATATGTGATTAAAATACTTTAATCCACTAAACGCCAACATTCTAGACAGTTTGCAAATCACAGGATCAAGATTAGTCTGTTCAATAGATTCACCAAGGAAAAGAAAAGGTACAGCATACGCAGAAAGAATAAAAATGTATTTAAGGAAACAACAACAAGCAGAAGAAAATCCTGTGGGTTTACCTCTACATTTATTTATAGGCTGCCTCATTAGGCAGTAATGGCTGTTTTATTCATGAAATGCCTTTCCCAGCAGTCAAGTGTAGAATATCAGAGAAGCATCTCAAAAGAATTTAATTTTGAAACTGAATTTTAAAAAACAAAAGATAAATGTCAGCATTGAAATTATATCAATTTTTATCACCTATAATAAAATTATATGGAAAAGGTGGCTAAAAAATAAGATACAAGATAAAATACTTCAGTCATCACAAGCTTCCTCAGTGGAGACCCAAATATCCAGATATCTCAAAATATAAGGAAAGGAAAGTGTCAAAATAAAAAAGCTACTACTCAGCTGACAACTGAAGAAAAGTTCTACCAACACCAGGCAAAATTTAGAGAACAAAGATGCTGCTAAATTTTGTCTTTTCTCATTCTTCCCACATACAGCTCTTTCTACCTTGGCTCAGAAATTTCTAAGTTTCATCAGATTTCTTTCACTTAGCTGTTATTTCCTTCTTTAAACCTTCTTTCAGCCAAATGCCAGTCTTTGTAAAAGCGGAAAGATTCCATTTCATAATTTTAAGAGGAAAAATTCCAATTCTGGTTCCTCCCATCTCCAGCACTCGCATACCATTAAATCATTAGCATTTAGTCTTCGGTTTCATAGCTTTGGGGAGGGGTGAGGCAATGATGACCAAGGGACTGTGATGGTTGGTGCATTTTTTACCTTCCTGAGAAGGGTGTAATGAGAATTACGCCCAGCTTAATGATTTAAAGTATAGAAAACACCCCTTCGAGAGGTGGCACCCTGAATATAAGACTGGTAACACACCACTACTGTGAAAACAATGCAGACGAAACATAAAAGCCAATAACCCAAAGAACTACACAGCCAAGGGAATTATCACCTACTTAGTAATGTGTCCCAATCAGAGGCAATCTAAGAAAAAAAATTTTTAAGGCAGAACATGGGCAAAAAAAATGATCAAAAATAAAAATTAAAGTATGCACATAGTACAGAGACTGCCAAGATAAAGAAGAAAGTTTTTTGAAAAAACAAAGTCAGCTACTTGAGCCTTAAGCTAAGGAAGCCAAAAAATATTTTTGAAAGCATCTACACTTTTTTAAAAAAAGACATTTTTTTAATTGTGGTAAAATACACATAAATATAAAATTTACCATCTTAACCATTTTTAAGTACAGAGCTTAGTAGTGTTAAGTACATTCTCATTGATGTGCAACCAATCTCCAGAACTCTTTTCATCCTGCAAAACTAAATACCCATTCAACAACTCCCCACTTCCTCTCCCCATATCCCCTGGCAAGCACCATTCTATTTTTTTGTCTCTGAATTTGACTATACCAGATACCTCACAGAAGTGAAATCATACAGTATTGGTCTTTAAAATTTTTTTTTAGCTATTAGCAGTGGAGAATGGAAATATTTTCAAGTACAAAGGGAGAGAACAACAGGAAGCAAAAAGTGAACTGGGGAGGATTTTAGATTTCAGTATTTATAAGATGACTCCAGTCATAACATTAGTTATCAGAAGTGGATACAAATTATCTGTTCTAAATATCTTTTAAACAAAAAGAGAAAAAAACATGAGCAGAGAATAGACGGGGGAAACTCCGATTTCAGTGTCTGCAAAACAACTCCATAACATCAGTCATCAGAAGTAGATTCAGATTCTCTTCTTCAGATATCTCTAAAACAAAGATGAAATCAACATTATCTCTTAATCTCTTAAAATTTTATTCTAAAGGACATTAGTATCTATGTCAGACTCAAATTTAATCAAGTTAATCTTTGTAGCATTGCACCAGTCACAATTCACTCTGATCAGATGTTAAAACAATCTGCCTAAAAACTGTTCCAGTCTTTCTTAGAAATCCTTTGCTTGAATAAACATGTTACTGAGGCCTAATGATATATTCATGGAAGATTGTTATTTATTTAAGTATTTCTTATTAACAGTAAAAATATCTAATTCGATCTCCAAATACAAAGAAGACAATAATGTAAAAATTCACAAACTTCAACAACCTTAGAAATATGCTGATTGAAATAATCATAGAGTACGACAATTAAGAAAACCTAAAACTAATGTTGATGCTAAAGTTTAATTTCAACTTTAAGAGAACAATATGAACAAAAGTTTCAAGTTCAATGGGAAATTTCCATTCTCCATCATATCAAGTATTTTAATGACATTTGTTAACTTGGGGATGTGCCCTGCAATTGGGAAATCATGAAGAAAATTTAATAGAATTACTCTTTCAGAAAGGAATTATCAGTCATCGAAACCTCTAAAAGATTAAAACTGTAAGTCTGAAAAAAATTTTTTTGCTTTGCTCCACCTTATTTTTTTCTTGATATAATAAATGCCCCAAGGCTCTGATCCAGCTTCAGAAAAAGAGCCAGTAGAGTGGGTTAAGGTTTGCTAATCCAATCGTGGATTAGCAAAATGTAATAGAGATTAAGAAGTGACACAGAAAAAGGAACACCCTAAAAGTGTGTATATAAGGGCCAATAAAAAAAGGCAGCCTACAAATACACTCTTTACTGTCACCTCTGCTATACACCTGGACAAGCTAAACACTAGCAGGAGCATCATGTCTTGCTCATCTCGGATCTCCTCCTCCCGGGCAGGAGGCAGCTGCTCGGTCAGGGTGTCTGCTGGTGGCGGCAGCTTCAGCAGTGGAAGCAGATGTGGTCTAGGGGGTGGCTCCACCAGGGGCTTCCGAGGAGGAGCTAGCAGCTGTGGCTTAAGTAGGGGATCAAGCAGTGGCATTGGAGGTGGCTTTGGAGGGGGTTTCAGTAGCTGCTCAGTAGGGGGTGGTTTGGGAGGAGCTTCAGGCTCTGCAGCTGGCTTTGGTGGAGGTTCTGGCTTTGGTGGGGGTTCTGGATTCGGTGGGGGTTCTGGATTTGGGGGTGGTGCTAGTGGTGGCTTCTACAGCTATGGTGGTGGTATAGTTGGTGGTGTTGGCGATGGGGGTCTTTTCTCTGGAGGTGAAAAGCAAACCATGCAGAACCTCAATGACCGTCTGGCCAACTACCTAGACAAGGTCAGAGCCTTGGAGGAGGCCAACGCTGATCTGGAAAACAAAATCAAGGAGTGGTATGACAGATATGGGCCTGGGTCTAGAGATGGCGTATCTGGTAGAGATTATAGCAAATACTATCCAATAATTGAAGATCTCAAGAATCAGGTGAGATGCTATCCATGACTGCGTTTTTCTATTATTTCTGTACCTTTCACTTTTATTCAGATCATGTACTGGAATAAATATCTTAAGTCAAGGAATTATTTGAACACATATTTTTTTATTGTATATGTAAAATGAGACTTGGTATATTTTAACTATGACAGTACTGCATATGACATCGAACTACATTAATTTTCTGTTTGCATCTCAAATTTGAGTATTTCTATGTGAGAAGAAAATGTATACAAAGGCAGGCAGCTAATTATCATGTATATGTAAGAGTGATGACCATGAGTCAATATTATCCTAATCTACTTCATGATTAATTCTGGCGGGTTGACATATTTTAGTGTCTTGCTAGACTGAAACACTCTTTTTATAAAACTATTTTTATTCTTAGAAAACCTGGTGCAAGAATTATATAAGAATATGGTGGAGTCTAAAATGTTTAGCCACTGTCGTATGGAAAATGTATTTTTAAAGACTTTTTTGGAAGTGAAATTGATTGTTCACACTATTTTCTGAAAGAGCTCATAGAATAACTGACATCCCAAAGCAACAAAAATATGCAAAGGCTATGTTCTGTGCCTATTTCAATAACTGTGCAAACTGTTACCATTTTGCAGAAAGGTGTCCAAATACGCAAGGGTTATCAATACAGGTGTCATCACTAAACAAGTTTTCAAAGCAATTCACCTTTAAAAGCTACCTCAGGGAACAGGTCAGCATACAGACATAAGGTAAAAAGCATTCATGATTCACTCATTCACTGTTTTTGTCTTTTCTAGATCATTTCTGCCACTACTGAAAATGCTGGGATTGTGTTACAGATCGACAATGCCAGACTGGCTGCTGATGACTTCAGACTGAAGTAAGAAAAGTGAAGACCCACAAAAAAAATGTTGTAGGAAAAGTAAAATTTAACCTGTGTGTTGGTTCATTTATTCTAAAAAAAAAGTTTTTTTAATCTTATAGGGACTCTAGACCTAAATTTACAAGCATCCCAAGAGTCAACTTTAAAAGCCATCATTCCACCAACAAGAAAAAGAAGCAAATTAAGAATGAAATTTTTGTTATAAAAAAATGTTAGCCATCAACAGAATTAACATTAGGCTCATATTTTTCTTTATAGGGGAAAAATTCCTAAGAGAAAACTTAGTAGCCTTTGTTATTGAATAGATCAGAGGAGAAAACTTTTTCTTGAAGAGATAAGAAGGGATGTACTCTCTGAAGTGTACTGTATTGTCTTGCCGCTGCCCCTTCCAGGTATGAGACCGAGCTGCATCTCCGGCAGACGGTGGAGGCCGACATCAATGGCCTAAGGAAAGTCCTGGACGACCTGACCATGACTCGTTCCAACCTGGAGATACAGATCGAGAGCCTCACCGAGGAGCTGGCCTACCTGAAGAAGAACCACGAGGAGGTATGAATGCATTCCACATTGTTGAATGATTCTGACCTACATATTTCTGACCTCTATATTTGTTCTATAAAAATAAAATAAAATAACTTCTGTCTGAAAGGATTTCCCATTCTTATGACCAGGAAAAAAAGTAATAATGAGAAAAGTATATGTGAATTTGGTATCCTAGTTTCAACCTTTCTTGGCTATGGGTTTTAGAAAGTTATTGCTTTTCTGTTTTCATCATTATTGTCTTTTTTTTTTTTTTCCTTCATGCTAGGAAATTAAGAGTATGCAAGGAAGCTCCGGAGGCGACGTGACAGTAGAAATGAATGCCGCCCCAGGAACCGACCTGACCAAGTTACTGAATGACATGAGAGCACAATATGAGGCTCTGGCTGAGCAAAACCGCCGGGAGGCAGAGGAGCAGTTCAACAAGCAGGTAAGATCATCACCACTAAGCGGCCAAGCCTGCGGCTGCACATAAACCACTCTGCTCATTTCATCGGCCCACAGTGACTGCATTTTATTTTTATTTAGAGTGCATCACTGCAAGCACAAATCTCTACTGATGCCGGGGCTGCCAGTTCTGCCAAGAGTGAGATAACAGAACTGAAACGTACTCTGCAGGCCCTGGAAATTGAGCTTCAGTCCCAGCTGGCCATGGTACGTGCAAAAAGCTTTCCAAAATCTCCAACAGGGGGCTAAGTGATTCAGTTTTCTTTCTTTGCCAAGATGTTCCACTTGGCAAGTAATACAAGCAATATTAAAGAGGACTGTATTGTGGTTGTAGAAAGCATAAAACTTTCCAGTCAAAGATAATACACTCTATTTCTATAAAATATTTAGTTTAAAAAGTAATGCCAATAAAAACTAAGAAAGTAATGGTATAACAATATAGTTTGGAACCTGGTGATATAACAATAAAAGCAATATTAAGGACAACTGTATTGTGGTTTTAGAAAGCACAAAACGTTCCAGTTAAAGGTAATATACTCTATTTCCATAAAATACTTAGTTTAAAAAAGTAATGCAAATAAAAATTAAGAAAGCAATTATATAACGATATAACTTGTAACTTTAGTAACTTATAAAATCTTGTCAATGTTAAAAGTCATCAATGATGTATTTTCATCATGAATTTTTTTTTCTCTTAGAAAAGCTCCCTGGAAGGGACCCTGGCTGACACAGAAGCTGGCTACGTGGCTCAGCTGTCAGAAATTCAGGTGCAGATCAGCAGCCTGGAGGAGCAGATCTGCCAGATCCGGGGAGAGACCGAATGCCAGAACGCAGAATACGAGCAACTGCTGGACATCAAGACCCGTCTGGAGATGGAGATCGAGACCTACCGACGCCTGCTGGATGGCGAGGGAGGGTAATTGAAAATCATGAGCGCGCTAAAAGGCATACCTGGGTGTATTTATGTTATGAAACCAAAACAGGGTTTGGGGGCTTGATCTGTATTTATAGAGTCACAGTGATACAGTTCAATCAAAATGCAAAGGAATAATACAGTTCTCTTTTTTTTCTCCAGTGGCTCTGGTTTTGGCGGATCAGATTTCAGAAATTCGGGATCCAGAAACATAGGGTCCAAGAACTCAGGGTCCAGGGATTCCATCTCTGGTGATTCAAGATCTGGAAGCCATTCTGGCCAAGGAAGAGGTAGACATTTTTTTTTTTTAATGTGTGAAATGTTATCATTTAAAAATAAAAACAGGTTTTGCCGGTCGTATGAAAAGTTATCTACTATTGTATCCATAATCTCACCCAGAAAGGACGTACTTAATGAACACACCTTGCATTTCCCTTGACCCATGTTTCTGTGGTCATCTCCAGACTGACGTTGTGATTCTATGACTTTCAGATCCAAGCAAGACCAGAGTGACGAAGACCATCATAGAGGAGGTGGTGGATGGCAAAGTCGTCTCTTCTCAAGTCAGCAATATTTCCGAGGTTAAGGTCAAATGAACAGTTTCCTGATCAACCAGAGTGTCCTTTGGAGAAAATAAAGGACACAAATGAAGGCATCAACTCAATGTAGCCATCTCTCTGCGTAACTTCAGAGAAAAGTTTCCATCCAGAAATAGATGACTAAACAATTTTTCTGCATCCTTTCCTTATTAGAATACTCTTTCAAAAAGTTGAAATGATAACTTTGCTCTGGTTATTTCTGTGCTTCAATAAACTTACTTTTTTGCAAGTTAACAACAGTGTTTCAGAAATTTTTAAAGAAATTCAATATTTTACCTAGAAATGAAGTGATCGATTATGATCTAGCTGCGGTATTATGTTACTATATTAATTAATTATTTATACACTCCCTTCTTCATAAAAATCAAAATTATCACCATTTCATATGTGGGCATTTTTAACAACATCATCTTCAGACTCGGTGAAATTAAACCTGTGTCTTGAAAGCCATAGCAAACAGCTGAGCTCACAAAGAAGGATGCAGTTATTAGATATCAATCTATAATGCCCAGTTGCTTTACATCCATCACTGAACTGGGTCTTTTATAAGATAAAAAGGAACATAAGATATATCTCCTACTACAAGAAGGTCATGTTTTAGATGGAGAGGAAAGCTAAAACACAAAGAACACAGCAAACACTAAAGGGTGTTGACAGCGAAGGGCTTGATTTCACATCATTCACTACAGGTGCCACAGGAATCTGACATTGCACGTTTGCAGGACATTCAGGAGACTGGTCAAGATAAAAGCCTTGGAAAGTAAGGTGAGATATGTGATATGGTGCCAGGTTTCTGTAAACCTTGAAAGCCCCAAAGAGATGATGTTCAAGTACTTGTTTCTATTATAACCTCGCCCCACCTCCAGCCTAAAATCATCACTTAGCCAAACTGGTGTTTCCTTTCCCCACCCTTCATTGTTGAAGTCTTTTACCCCATGGGTGGTCCACCCGACGTTTCAAAGATAGATACTGTCTTCCAACCTATCCATCAAAAAAAGTCGACCAAAGTTCCAGAAACTGTTTTCAAGAAACTGCAACAAAGATAATAATCTATAATGTTTTAATATAGAGTTATAATATGGGGTATTCTAAGAAATTGAAAGAACGAGGCCACTTGGTTTGGGAAGCTAATAAACATTCATCACAATCTTGGGGAGAAGAATTATCTCAGTGACTATTTCTCATAATTTGGCAACAAATAAGACCTGTTAGATCCTTGATACCCTTAGAAATCCCGGAGGTCTAGGGTGTTTGTTGCAGAGTTTTCTAAAAGAGCAAATGCTTGGAAATAACTTGAATGTTCACCAATAAAGAAATAATTGAACGAATCATGTGCATTCAAACAATGGAATATAAGAGAGCCATAAAATATATATTTGATATTTGTGTATTAGCTTCATAATATATCTATGATATGCTGTTAAGTGAAAAAACAGATGCCGAGTCAGCGCATGTAATACAATCTTGCAAACAAAAATACTGAAGGGAGAAAGGAGAAAACCCATAAAGATTTGTGTGTGTTTATATGAACACAGAAGTGTGTGCCCACGGCAGGTTAGCAGTAATTACCTAGTGGGTCCTGGTAGGCAGGGGAAGAAGAATGGCACTTTTTCTTAATACATCTGTTAATTGCTTGACTTGGTCTATGGAGTAGGCATTACTTTCTATTTAAAAATAACTTTAAAAAAGTGTAACTATGTGGTTCCGCTTGTGATATAAAAGGATTACAATAAATTAACGTCTGTAATTAGTCTAAGTAGGTGTTTTTATAAGTGTTGTTAAGGATAATAATTTTTTGAGCCAACCAAGAAAGAGGGGAGAGGAGAATTAGGAGGAGAAAAGAAATGTATATCTCATAAGCAATTATTATATATATGCTTTATTTCACTTACTCCTATGATACAGATTTTACTGTTCCTGTTTTACAGATGAAGAAAGCTTGACCTTAAAGAATTTGACCTTCATTTATTCAGAGTCACAGGGGAAGTAAGGAAGGAATTAGAAGTTGAAGCCCTGTTTACTCTCCCAACATAAAGTCTACAGTTTCATATATTAAATTCACAAAGTAACCTCATTCTGTAAATTACCCAAAAAAGTACTATGTATATTTCCATTTTTCTAAAACTATTTCTCCCCCACCTAAAGAAAGTGAGTAGGCTTTCAATATCTACGTAATGAGGAGAAAGCTGTAGAAACTGGAGACCAGGAGAGCTAACAAAGACACCCTTTGGCCTGAGTTCAAAATAGAAAGCAGGATACTAAATGCCCCTTCAGCCCTTAAAACTGAAGCTGGATTTCGAGGAGAGGGTAAAACCAAGAGAAGATCAGCTTTTTAAGTAGGACAGAAGCTATATTAAGGCAAAGTCAAGTGCAGCACCTTGAAGTGAATTTCATAATCTCACAATGGCAACAAAGGTGAGCGGTGAAACAGGGGAGGAAAATATCTCCTTGAAAACTAAATTTTTTTGCAAAAATAGTACATATGATATGTAATGTAAGCAAGAGCCATTCTAAAATTTTTATAATAACATGGTGAGATCTTCTGCAAAGGAAAAAAAAACAATACATGTATTTTGAGAAATGTAATTATAGTTTCTGAGCATCCTCTCTTATCCTTGAAAAACCTCTATTGGTGCAATTTATGAGATTATTAATGTCTGGAACTTACTGACTTTGCAAAAAGAGTTTTTCATACTATTACACCTCTGGCAATTAATCCTAACATCCTGATCCTTAGAAACTCAGGGAATGCTTTTTAGCTTTACTCATTGCTTGCAGCTATCTATAAAATAAATTACTTCAAATGTTTTTAATAAGTTTGCCTAAAACCAAGAAGTCAGATTTTTAAACCTCTATGATGGTTTTTATGCAAACAAGAGCTTCATTGGACCATTTTCAAAATGAGATGATTTTACTTTCCCCACTGAGTGTTCCACACCCAAAAGTTTCCATGATCCGATATTATTAGTGCTTATGATTTCTATCACAAGCATAACAGCATAACAGTCACAGAATTTTAAAGAGTTGGGTGGTGACTTTTATTCCAACCTCCTACCCAGACAGAAATTCTTTCTGAAAGATTATTCTAAACCTCCAGCCTCCAGTTGAAGGTACCCAGAGCTTGGAATGTTCACGACTTGGTAAGGCAGCTCATCTATTTAAAAACAGGTCTAATAGTAGAAGTGCTCACCTTCTATTGAGCCAAATCTGTCTCCCCATGTAACTTCTAGCTCTTTGTTATCTGTCTTGCCTATAAGCGACACATTTGCAATTACATCATCTTCTTGAAATATGGCCCCCAGAACTAAACACCAGGATCAAGGGCGTTGGGGGGTTGGCTCCAGGGATTTGTAAATCTTTTAATGCAATCTAGCTTCAGCAGCCACAGCATATTCACAACTGTTGAGCTGGGACTTTCACAGGAAATTTTATCCTTCTTCTAATGTTTTGTTTTGTTTTAACTCATAGAACTTCTTTCCTTTTAATTCTACTTATATTACAAAATCTTACTTATTTTGTGTCATAATTTCAGTCTGAATATTTTTCAAATATATTTTCAATTCCACCATTTAAATAACATATTACATATATTTTGTGTCATTTAAAAAAAAGCAACCACGACAAAAACTGAAATGCAAGTAGCATCACACTAACAGCCCCGCACTTGCCAATAACAGATATCAGTTTGATATATGTTTTCTAAATGTCATTTGAATATTTTATTCTAAGTGTTAAATTGTTCCAATTTTAATACAAGTTTTAAGAAATGTTTATTTGATGAGTAAGGTATTTGAAGGCATAAAAAAAGACTCAAACTTCTCCTTAAGTGAAATGAAGCAAAGGCTAGAGAAAGAATACTGGGTGACACCAAGCATATGTACCAAAAAAATATAGTCTTTTGAGATGGACAGTTCTCATTAAAAGTAGGTAGGTTAGATGATAGATAGATAGATAGATAGATAGATAGATAGATAGATAGATAGATAGATAGATAAACAGACAACACACATAATGAAGAAAAATACATTTTGTAATATTAAATCAAGGCTGGGGGCGCTTCCCCAGGATAATAAGGAATTTGGAGAGGGGAAATGCAGCATGTCATGGTTATCATCTCCAAGTTTAAGATTTCTGCTACAATTCAGGATCTGCATATGTTGATTTAACTGCAAAAGGAGCAAGGGGCAGCCAAGTTTGCTATTTAATACCAAATCAAAACATTATATTCCATTATTTCCTCCATTTCTTTTTAACTTTATTGGGGGTCTTATACTTTCATAAAATAAGAATATAAAGCTAGATATTATTAGTTACTTGGAAAGTCCAAGGCAGGCTTTGAAAAAAAAATTTAACTTAAAATTTTGTTTTCTTACATTTGGCAAAATTCAAGAAAACCAGCAGAATAATATTAAAATTTTCTCTTCCTACATTTTATTTTTATTCAATGTACAGAATACCTAAGCTAAAGATCTGCCACTTTTTATTACTTCACCAAAAATCCCTAAAATTAATTTCAAATAGCTTCATCTGAAAAGATGGCATATTTATCATATAATTCCAAAGGAAAATAAATTGTTATAAGTACAGTCATCAAAATGTAAAAATACTGCAAGGGACAATACAAGTTTAATGAGGCTGATATTATGTAAATATTATCTGCTGCATTTTTTTAATGTGAGATAAATACCTGAAGGCATTTTCTGTAGCTTTATAAAAAAGCCAATGGAGTTTAACCAATAATTAACAAAAGGATAATTTAGTATTACAGATGTCATTAAAAATCCTTAAGTCAATTATATCAGAGATAAAACACCCACCTTATCAGCTATAAAAGGAGTTGCTCTTTGAAAGCTCTCCTAACACTGTCCTGGGGGCATTGGGCTGTTCAGGGCCAAAGTCCTTTCATCATGCCATACTCTACCTAAAAACCAAATTTATGACAACTAGATAGATTCTTGTCAAAGGAAAAGAATTGTAGGGGAAGATGTGGCATCAGTAGCCCCTCAGGAGGAAATTTGTCCACCAATTTTAGGAGTGTCGACTTGGGAGATTAATCTTTACTGAGAAAGATATGATGCAAAACCTAAAGGACTGTCTCGAAATTTACCTGGACAAGGTGAGCGCTCTGGAGCAGGCAAACAGTGCACTCAACTATAAAATCAAAGCACGGTATAAGAAATTTGGACCTGGGCTAATAGTCAAGGAGGAAAACAGGATTACAAGAAATATTATAATTGAAAAACTTCAAAACAAGAAATTTTGCTACTGCTAGACAAAAGAACTATGCTAAAAATGACAAAATAGTAAAGTTGGAAATATCTTACACTTATACCCATATTTGTCCCAGTTTAACCAGAGTAAGGCATTTAACAAGCAACAGAATATACTTTTTAGTTATGTTAATTGTTTTCTAAATAAAAAGAACACTATGGAGTTTAACAAATAATTGGCAAAATAATAATTTACTATTACTTTTACATAGTTCACTTTATGGAAATAATTATAGCAATGTTTCCAAATACTTAAGTAAACTTAAAATTAAGTAAATTACCTACAGTTATTTTATTCTGAAAAGAAGAGATAAGTCCTATAAAAAAGTATTTGAAGAATTATGTAATGTACTTGTCATAAAAGAACCATATACATACAAAATGTATTTGAAAAATCTGAAATTGACATTGCTGAGTATCAGTGTAGAGAAGTTCAGAATGTGAGTGTAACAAACAGAATTTGTTTGTGTCCTGCTTTTTCAGCTATCAGAAACAACCACTAACTACACCAGTTTCATGCTACAAATTGACAATGTAAACCTAGCAGCCAAGGACTTCAGACAAAATAAGATGTGGTTACCTTCAATGGCACAATGGAAAACATAAGTGATGGAGAGAAACACTATGTGAAGAAATATTCATTTTCCTAGTGGACTCACAAGGTATAAAGAGAATATTTTTCTTTTTAGAAATAAGTGAAATCCTTCTTATAGGTACTTGACTCAATTTAAAAAGAATTTAAAAAGTTATTGATCAATTGCTTATATTATACTAGTATAGTAATAAGGTTAATAGAGCTAAACTATCAAAGGTGTTATATAATCACACAATTTAAAAAAAAAGTCAAAATTAATTCTAAAAGATGAATACTTAAAGTTTCTCAAAGAAAACTGAAAATGCTTCCCTAATTCTCAAACAAGGCTAACATTAATGACCATTTCTTTCAAGGTACAGTCTCAGCTTTCTGGATACTTGGAGAAGTTTCAAAGATAATGGTTTTTGAGGGTAGCTGAACTCGTGTTACCTGTAAGTCAACATATTACCAATTTTATTTCTGTAGTCAGTAATGACAGATGGTCTGAGCCACTAATGAGATGAGACATTTGAAAAAAGTGAGTAGGAAGGAGTTGAAGCTTAATGGATTAGTATAATGAGTTTTTCTGAAGAAAACAGTGCGGAAATATTTGTAGAAGGTGTGACAGAATGTAGAATCACTAAAAAGTAGCTATACTTGCCCTACCAACAGCTTTGTTTTTCATGTAGACTGGACTAAATGTTAGGAAGTTTATTAATTTTCAAATGTAGTTGTTTGTAATTTGGGCCAAAACACATCTTTAAATGTATTAAACTTTAAAATTTTTTTTACTGAATGGACCATTGGTGTAAGAAGCCAAAAAGAAATAAAAGTCAAATGGAGGGGGCCAAAAAAAATTTAAAAGAAAATTTTTAAATGTTTACAAATTTCAGAACACTTTGTACCACAGATGAGCATGGTATTGCCAACCACAGACTTCAAAAAATTTGCAACCATGATAAACACTAAAGAAGAAAAATAATTGTACATGCTTTTATCTTAATAGATTATTTTTCATACATACGTCAAAACTTATTGACTGCTAACTATTGCAATTATAGTTGAAAGTTCAAGGGTAATATATTTAAACTATCAAAGGTATTATTTAGTTTTTAAAAGGGTAGGTTCTGTTTTATTCAGTCCTTAAGATTAACACTGATATTTATCAGAGAATAAAAAAAGTTTTCTTAATTCTCAAACAGTGCCGACTTCAATGAACATCTCTTTTAAGGCATGAATTGCTAATTTTGTGACTGCTTGGGAAGGTTTCAAAGATAATAATTTCTGAGAGTAAAAACTACAGATTAATATGCATGTTCTACAAATGCTCGAAATTATCCACAGAAGTAGAAGTATTACATTTGTGTACATTGATATGATCATTGGATGTAATTAAGTTCCATTAAACATAATAATTGCTGGTATGCCATATTAATGTCTTTAATTTGATCACAGCTCCACACCCAAGAGGAAAAGATTGTCATTCTGTCCTAAATATACAACAGTAATCCCTAAAAGAGCAACTCCTCTCCTGATTATGTAATGAAAAAGGCAAAACAATGCCTTGCAATGAGCATTTCCAGAACTCAAGACATATTTTTAAGAGAATTTTAACAATAACCAATTTATTTTTAAGACAATATACAGTCAATAAAAGATTGTCTACTCTGACATTCATTATGTGTTCAGAAGCATTAAATAAGCATTAAGTCTAAGGGATTCATGGGAAAACCCACTAAATTAGTGGGAGTTGGGATGGGTTCCAAAGAAACATGAGACATGCACAGTCTAGCTAAGGAGAAAACAATTACTAAGCATTTTGAACTTCACATGTTATGTAAAAACCAAATTTTTGTTCATCTATACATTTTAAATGTCATTTATTTAATATCCAAGATCAAATGCTACCTCTTCCAAGTCTGTGGGGAAATATGATTAAAAACAAAATATTTTTTTGTACAGCTAAAATGTCATTTGTAAAATATCTCTTTGTAAAAAGCCTAAATGTACCACTTCTGAGATTTTAGTTTTAAATATCAACCTTACTTAGAAAGGGACCCATGTGTATATACAACAGAACTATAAGCTGTGCATAGTGTGTCCCACAAAGGTATTCAACGATGCTGAGCCGCTGGTAGGTACTAAGATACTTAGAGATTGACTAGGAAGTTAAAAGCAAGGGAAGAAGAGAAGGTGGGGTGAGACAGAAGCAGATACATCTGACCGCAGCTGTCAGGGAGCAGAATCCAGCCCAGGGAAAGCTCTGCCCTGGCAGAGAACACTAAGGAAGCAGTGGGCATCGTGGCGAATGAAGAAGGCAGAAAGGGGCACCAGATGCAAGAGTTTGCTTCTGGAATAGGCACAGTTATCAAGCCAGTGGGGGCAGTGGGAGAGCATTTAAGCCTGAAAATAGAATTCAATAATTCAAGCCATTATGTGAAGACCAAGAAGCAAAAAGACTATCTAAAGATATATGAACTTTGGTTTCAGATAAGACATATGTCATGTGTGATCCACACAGGTCTTCTCATGCTCCCCACACAACCTGTCACAGGGAAGCTAACTGGAAAGGACAAAAGAAGAAAACCAACACCGAGTCCTGCGTTCAAGGCATTTGAAACACATAAATGCTTGATTCTGAGGACTAATAGACTAGCGCCGCTACAGTAGTTGTTCAAGGCATATGTCCAGGACCAGGGAGGCCACCAGTCCTACTGTCAGAGATGGTATGTACCAAAACACGAGCTCGCCCTCGTAGGGTGGATGGTGAAAGCCAAGCAGAGGAATTTGTAAACTCGCTTACTCCCTCATGGGCCACCCTCTCCACCTCTACTCTCCACCTCTTCCACTTCCCTACCTCTCTTCCCCAGAAAACGCTCCATGTGATGGCCACATCATCTCTGAGATGGGTTCCAAATCTAGCATGTAATGTCTTTCCACACGTTCTAAATTATTCCTTAAAAAAAATTTTTTTTTTGTCAAATTTAGATATTTCATATAAGTAGAAGCATACGACAGTTGTCCTTTTGTATCTGGCTTATTTCACTTAGTGTAGTGTTCGCAGGACACATCCATGTTATAGCATGTATCAGGACTTCATTCCTTATCATGGCTGAAAACACTCCATTGTATGAAAATACAACAATTTGTTCTTTCATCTGTTGATGAAAACTTGGGGTTTTTTCTACTTTTTGGCTATTTTTACTAATGTTGCTATCCATAGAGATAGAAAGAAAATTGGTGGTTATATAGGCTAGGGGAACAGGGGAATGAGCAGTGAGGGTTTAAAGGACAGTGAGGACTTCATGGGCTTCCTTTTGAGGCGATGAGAATGGTTTGGAATTAATAGATGTGTTGGTTACACAACATTGTAAATGTAGTAAATGGCAATTAACTGTTTATTTTTAAATGGTAAATTTTATGTTATATAAATTTCACCTCCATTATTTTTTTTTTTAATTTCAAGGCAAAGCCTCCACCTGCTTAAAATGTAGGTTAAACTACAAATGTTACATACTTTTAAGTAGATTGCCTATAACATGTAGGCTATCCTTCGTAGCTAAAATTGGACACTATCTCCTCCATGAAGTCTACTGGGGAAATATAATTAAAAACAAAATCTCCTTCCCATCCAGAAACCCTCTCCACAAAGGTAGTAGAAAAAGAAAACACTTTTATTATTGAATAAACATTACACTAGAATGTGACACGTGTCCCACCCAATCCGCTAAGAGATTGGGAAGACAGAAAAGAATCTCACTCTTTATATAGAGAAACGGATAGAACCCATTACACATGTTCTCAAGAGAAACAATAGTCACAGCACCATCTGTCACCCGGAGGTCATCCTATTTTTATCTAGTAATTAGGGTCACCATCTGCGTTTACTGAAAAACTTCAGATAAAGTTAAAACAAGTTCCTCCTGTCTTTATTCCAGAGGTAGTTTTGGAGTAAGCCACCCACCAAAGTTAGGTTCCAACCTTCCCACAGGAACTGGGAGACAGGATGTTATTTTCCTTGGGTGTTTATATTCCAAAGTAATGAGTCCCAGGTCCTTGAGAAAAACATTTCTGGGTCATAAAGCTGGCCAAAGCCTTCTTTAACTTTTCAAAGGATTTACTTACATTTCAAACTAACAAAGTAAAAATGTACAGTTGCAAGGTTTCTAAAGCAAATGCTCCAAGAAAAGGGAGCTGGGTGGGGAGATTGTCTCTATCCTTATTGGCAACAGGGAGAATTAAGCCTCTTATTTTTAATTTGTATTTGCCCTTACAAGCATTCTCTGACCCCCTCAGCAAAAAGTAATTACGAACTCCCTCCTCCTCCAAGGTGCCTTTCTTATGGCACTTCCCATTTTCTACCTGGAATTGAAGCAGTTTCGACAGGATCAGTATCTGTTTCCTTTCTGCATCCTTCCTCATGCCTAGCTCACCACCCAGAGCCAATATGTAGAAAAAGCCCAAGACAACAGGTGAGATCCTTGTGGTGATGGAAATATTCTGTATCTTGACTGTATCAGTGCCAGTGTCCTGGCTGTAATATTGTCCTATCGTTTTATACACGGTTACTATTGAGGGAATATAGCAAAGCATATGTGAGATTTCTCTATACTATTTCTTACAACTGAATCTATAATTACCTCAAAATAAAAAGTTTAACTAAAAATAAAGAAGGCCCTTGAATGAATCAACACGTTCGAATTATTAACCACCTAATGATAGTTATAGAATACTATAAAGCAGGGGCCCGAACCCCCAGGCCATGTATGGATCAGTGGTCTCTTAGGTACCAGGCCGCAGAGCAGGAGGTGAGTGCTGGGCTGTAGAGCAAAGCTTCATTTGCAGCCACTTCCCAGCACTAGCGTCGCAGCCTCAGCTCCACCCCAGATCATCAGGCATTTGATTATCAGAGGTCCCCTGGTGCCAAAACGGTTGGGCTACAGAGAAATACAGACCAAACTGATGAAAATTCACAGCTGCATTGAGGGAGAGTAGAGCAGAATTACAGGATGCCTTTGGGAAACTCTAGGGAATACCTGTCAAGATGCTAAAAACTGTTGTGCAGGTAGAAAGCCTAAGTAAAAAATTTTAAACAAAATAAAAAAAAAATTTTAAGAGAGAGTAAAAGAAGACAACAAAGTTAAAATCCAAGAAGAGATGAATCCAAGTGCAAGGGATTAAACTATCTAGAATCGACTAGACAGTTCAATAGATATTTCATATAAATAGAAGCATACAGTAAGTATCCTTTTGTATCCGGCTTTTTTCACTCAGTATAAGTGAAATGACCAGGACTGGACTATCTAAGACGCTTAATAGAAGACAGCAGGGGCAAGTCATCAGTGAGACAAAGGAGGTCTAGAAAAATCAGTATTTTAAGACAAAAAGAGAAGCTAAGGGAACACTTGTCAAATTGGTGAGGGAGATATACTTAGGACCCCACAAAGACCTCTATTCCAGGGATCAGAAAAGAAAGGCAAAAACTGTAGCACAAATGGATCAATGGATGGTTGAACAAGTTTAGCCTAAGAACTATAACCTCAAAGGTTGAGACTTAATTAAGCCGCCTCCAGGTGCAAAAGACAATGAAGAAAAGGAGGTAGAATTCCTGAATAGTTTTCTTTAGTGCTTATAGTCTGCAAAGCTAAAAATTTAAGCTGAATTATGTCTGTAATGCACCAAAACTGTATATAATTGATCCTAAACTGGCCTCACCCTCTAGTAACACTCATTTTTGAGCATAAATCATCTGTGTGTGTTGGGCTGCAGTGAAGAAAGTAGGAAGGGGACGTGCTGTGAAAGATGCTAGAGAAAATAAAACCCAAAGGCAAAGTCCTTGATTAGAGAAATAGCTCTGCTTTTTACTCTCGAGTTACAGAGGCAAAGAATGAATTCGGTATCTGTCGAGAACATGTCTGCATGTGTATTATTCTCTGTGTAATCACTTCATGTAAAATGTATGTGGAGGACATATAGAAATGCATGTAAGCATTGCTCATGCACCTTGAAACATGCTGAAAAATGCTGACAAACACGTTCCAACACAAATCTCTTTGTCTAATTATATTCTTAACTGACACAGAAACACAAAATTAAACCGTATCCTGTGGAGGCATGCTCCCATGAGTAGAAAAATCAACAATGGAACAAAAAGGAGACAAACCAGTAAAGTGAAGGACTGTCACTTAAAATAATTTTTTAAAGTACAAAAAAAATTACATCTTTATTTGTTAGCTAATTGTGTATTCATAATCCTATTAAGATACACGACTGATGTAAAAGAGAAATAGAATGTCTTAAGATGCCAAAAAATTATACTTAATAAATAAAATAATATCCAAGCTCTATAGAATTAGGCCCAAAATTAAAAGATCGACTGGACTGATTGATAAATCTGTCTAAAGAAAAAAGATTCATAGTTACAACTGCCTGGATGAGAAATCCATTGAATATAAACTTATGTTGCCATCAGTTCTATCTGGTCTGCTTTTTAGAATAAAAATTGATCACAACCTTTATGTGCAGGACAGACAAAACATTAAATGGATTAAAATTTTTTCCTCTTTAAAGCAAAAATCCAATCTTAATACAAACATGTTAGACGAGATAGTTCCCCCAAAGTTGAATGCGAAAGTCCCAACAGGCTGCTCAGTAAAAGCCACTAAGCTGGAGGACGGGTGGGTGTCTGCTAGAATTTATAAACACTGTAAAATGTGAGGAATGTAATGTTTGTGAGCTACTTATGTCTCCTAGTAGTGCATTACCCCCGCCTCCTTCCTTCAAGCAAATAGATTACTCTGCATCTCCCAAACAAGAACAAAGCAATCCCACCGTCCTTGATCAGAGAATGAAGAGGACTCAGAGCCAGACAAAACATCCAAAACAAACATCATTCATTCTACACTTATTCATTGCCAGCCTTCTCTGTGCCAGACAGAGCTAGAAAGTGGTAACAGAGCTATGAACCAGATGGGCAGATCTTGGGACTTATTTCTAGAATATATCCCTGATCAAGATTAGAAAAGATTCCTCTGAACTAAAAGGAAAGGAAAGAAAGGAGGAATGATGAAGCAAGGGCAGAGGTGGTTCCCCAAGAAAGGAGTGCCAGGCCCTGCTTCTGAGTCAGACAGAGCCCCTGCAAACCAGCAAAACGGGAGGTAAGTTTGGGGGCTTGACTGCTCAGAAGCCCTGCACCCTGCTTCTTGGAGTATGGCCCCAGGAAAGGACAGGAGCCGAACAGGTCGTGGTTGTTCAGTGTGTCTGGGCAGATGGAGCCACCAATCACGGGACAGTTCCATGTCACAGCACACTGCAGCATCAGAATGATCCTCAAGCCCCCGAGTACCGACGGATGAAAGAGAGCAGCTGGGTGCTACAAGGGCAGACACGAATTAAAAGTAAGAGCCAGCGGAGAGAAAGAACAATCAGGGGGATTGTTTCACAAACTATAGATATGTCTAACCGATGTACTGTATTCTTGAATCTAATAATAAAATAAAATGTTTTAAACATAGTAAGAGGCTTCATTCTCTGTGTCGAAATAAGGGGAGACACATACCCTACTCCCTTTTCTTAGAGCATTTACTTTAGAAGCGGTGCAATTGTAAATTGTAACTCTGAAATGCATATGGATCTTTTTAAAAGCTAAACAAGATTTTAGCTGGCTTTGACCCAGGAATGTCTTTCTCATGGACCTGGGAATCATATCTTTGGAAAGTAATAGTCCTGTCTTCAGTTTCTGTAAGAAGGTAGGAGCCTCTCTCCAAAACTACCTCTTGTCATAAAGAAGGATATTTTTTCTCTATTTGGAGCCCATTAGCAAACACGGATGGTCACCCAACTATCAGGTAAAGTCGCCTCAATTACCACATGAACTATATGTGACAAGTGGTGCCATTGGGTTCTTTTCATTGGAGACTAGTTATCATTTCTCTTAAGAACATGTGTGCAACAGGTTCTATCCATTTGTCTGTATAAGGAGTGAGATTCCTTTCTCTTTGCAATCTCTTAGTGAATAGGCTAGGATGCACATCACATTCTGTTTTCATGTTTATACAATAATAAAAGTGTTTTCTTTCTCTACTACCTTTGTGGAGAGGATTTCTGGGTGGCGAGATTTTGTTTTTAATTGGAAGAATAATGACTGACACAGTCTTGGATGGATGATATCATGAGCGATATGGACGTCCTAGTAACTACTACAAAAGTTCCCCAAAACTCGGATGCAACATTTTGGAGAAAAGGCAGAAAGCCCAATTGATAAGATTTAATTACACATCCACTATGGAATGGGAGCTCAAACAAAGATTACTTTGTTACAGAAAAATAAAGCAATGACTATGTCTTCTCTATCTGAGTCTATGGACTTGAACTTATAACAACTTATGGCATAAATACAGGGACTTGCCAAAGTTTAACTTCTGGAATCTTACTTCAGACATTCATACTAATAACCCATTTCCTCTGGGCAAAGAATGAGAAGAAAATGAGTGGAAGGAAATTTAACGTTTATAACAGTGGTTCCCAAACTTTGCTGCCTAGTTAGACTCACCTGGGGAGTTTTAAAAATTCTGTTGCCCAGCAACATTCTGAGCTAATTAAATTGGAATCTCTGAGAGGGGATACAGCCATCACCATATCTTAAAGTTCCCCATGTTATTTCCATGTGCAGAGAAATTTGAGAATCAGCAATCTCAAATTATAGTGTGCCTACAAATCACCCAGAGATCTCGTTAAAATGCAGATTCTGGTCTAGTAGGTCTGGGGTGGGACCTGAGAGTCTGCATTCTAACAAGCTCACACTCTAAGTAGAAAGAATTTACTGACCTCTATTATGTGCCCAGTGTTTTACTTCTGATGGCTAAGAAGTGACATAGCAGCGATGCCCTGAAGGGTAGGAGCCGGAGTCAGAATGCCCGGTTTTGAATCCTGGCTCTGCACTCCAGTGTGCTTCAGTATCCTTATGCAATGAGGAAGACGATAATGATACTGACCAATGTTGGTAGTGGTAATAGTATGTGGGGTGTATCATTCATCTCATGTTACAGAAGAGGAAATTGGAGTTCAAAGAGCATCAGTACTTTCCCCAGGCTCACCTTCCCAGTAACTGGCAGGCCGAGGCTTGACCCCAGGCCTTTCTCATTATATCATGCTGCTTGCAGGGTCTGGATTTAATTTAATCTCATTATCCTCCTCTCTTCCCTATTTCTGGTCATGGAACCACTGAAGTTCTAGTTGCACAGTGTAAATCTGAGTCATCTCCGACCTCTCCTCTCCTTGCCTTCTTAATCAGTTGCCACTTGCTAAAACTCACTGATTTCATGCCTATTCCCACTATTCTATCTCCATTACTCAAGTTCAGTATCCTATGGCCTCTCACCCTGAACTTCAAAAATAACTGTTTCTTTTCCTGAACACTGGTAGTCTAACTCATATCCTTACTCTGCCAACTTTTGTGCTACTTCCAAATTAATCTGATCATGTGACTCCCCATTTCATAAACCAGCAAAGAGTCTCCATTACCTACCAAATAAAAGCCAGCCTTCATAGCCTGGCTTTCCATGATCTGACCCTGAATCACCTTCCCCCGCAACCCTGTTTTTTCTATAAGGCCTTCTCCATCTTTTCTCTCCACCTAAGAGGTCACCTCTCCTCTTCAGAATTCTTCTAGCACTTTATCTGCACCCAGAACTTCTGTGCAAATGGTAGCCATTCAATAACCTAGTGAATAAATGAATATGTCTTTAGTCTTTAATTCTAACTCCCATGGGGCTCACTCTCATGAATGTCTCTAGAACCAGTGTCCTCAACCACAACATTTTGGCAGTTGTGAGGTATGTTATAACAAATTAGTTCCTATTAACAAAGCATGACATTTTCAAATGATTTCCTTTTTAATAACTAGAATGAATTTAAGATGATCCCTATAAGAATGACACCCTTGTTTATTTGCATTCCATTAGGATTTCTAAATCATAAAAAAAGGGTGTAACTATAATTATAGCTCTGAGAATTTCATGGACCCTGCAATTTTACATATGCCATGGCATTTAATGAGCTACTAATTTTTTAATAAAAAGTGGTATTTTTGAAAAGTAAATTAGCACTATTTTTTTCTTGAAAAATGACATTTGAGATCTTGAAATAACTTCAGTACTCATATGCTTATAGAATACCTTTCTAAGTACTACTCCTGCTCCCCATCCATAAAAAAGTCTAGCACTATTTTCTTTAATCTTGTAAGGCCATGGTACGTTCCAGACATGGAGCTCTCATTTGTATAAGCCAGAAGGGCCCAAATATTAGAGCTGCACTGTTCAACACAATAGCCACTAGACATGTAGCTAGTAAACATTTTAAATGTGGCTTGTCCGAATTGAAATGGGCTATAAAAATCACATCGGATTTCAAAGACAGTATTAAAGTGAAGGGTATAAAATATCTCATTAATATTTTATATTGACTACCTGTTGAAATAATTATATCTTAGCTAATACCACATTAATAAAATATATTAAAATTCATGTCACTTGTGTCTACTTATATCTCTTGATATGGCTACCAGAAACTTTTAAAATGACATATGAGGTTTGCGTTTGTGGCTCACATTGTATTTCTATTGGAAAGTGCTACTTTAGGGTGCAGAGAAAAAGCAGGGATGCCTGTTTAAAATGGAGACTGTCAAAACCAGCTTTCTATGGAAAATAGTTCCATTTTCTGTATTTCAGGAAGAAATTAGCAAGAGCTCCATAAAATAACAAGAATGTAATTCTTTACTTTCTTCCTTCTCCTCCCATAACAAAGTGCTCAATTCTCTACATTTCTCTGTAGCAATTACCAAGAAAAAGAATCAGTTCAGCCTAGATAATTATAAGTGACTCTCTCAAGTCAGAGCTTTCGTGTCAGGCTACCTCAGAAGTCTCTGACCTATATATGTCCTTCAGTCAAGTGTCCATCCTTAGACCAATCCATTTGGACTGGTCGGGGATTGGAGGAGGCATGGGTCAGGTTAAACAGAACATGGGCATGACCTGGAACCTCCTCTGGGCAGGGCCTGTGAATGGCCAGCTTCTCCTGGAGGGGTCTGTGAGAATACCCAGCACAGGCTGGGCTAGCCAGCAGTGAGTTCATTCAGAAATTAAGAGAGCATGATGCACATTCAAAGATTCTGTGTGTGCTAGAGCCAAGGACTAAATATTTTCTGAACTCTGCTCTAAACACAATTTCAGCCAAGCCACTCTGCAAATAACAGTAATGATAGATCTATTTTCAAAACTATTTTGGTCACATCTAGCAACTAGTTGGCCAGATTAAACATGAAATTTAGGTGGGGAGAGGGAAAATGCAGAGACAAAAGAGTCAATACAAGGAACACAACCAAGCAATCAAAGTTCCTGTCCCAACAACAATGCCTTTTCATCACCATATGACCTTAGGCAAGACACCTTAACCCCTCCTGCCTCAGGCTTGTCATCTTTATTGGTTACAAAATGACAAGAATGTGAAGATTGGGTGGAATGATAGATGTAAAGGTGCTTTTTAAAGTTAGAAGAGGTACACAGGTATGAGTTGTCATTACCTACATGTTGACTAATGAAGGAGCAACCTCACAATAAATCTTACCTCAGTGAATACACCCTGCATAGAAACCATCTGGTTGTAATTTTTTTAGTCTTGTTAAAACATTGGAAATGTTAATTCCCAACCCTTATACTCTATCAGCACTTATCTCTAGCTACAGTGTCAATCTGTAATATGCCTTCAGAAAATCACCTCAGTACATCAAACCCTGCTGTCAAGCCAGCAGCCCTCCATGAACCATACAGGATTCATTTGAGAAAAATATAGTCAATCAGTCCTGTGGCTGGCGACAGTTGTCAACTTAATCTGATGGTAGCTTTATCCAATAACTGTCAGAATATCCAAGATTTACAACATATTCTAATGTCCTATCACAGTAGTTTCTATTTAAATAATCTAAATAGTAAAAAAAAAAAAAAAAGCATAAGAAAAATTCAGTCATCATATTTTGGGCCCAGATTTATTTCCACGCAATATCTTAGGAAAACAAACAAAATATAACTTTCTTTATGTTATGCCCCATTTCCTTTCCACAAGATAAATTACCTATTTCTCCCCCAAAAAAGTGTTAATTAAATGTTCCAGAGACCCAATTCCAGAATACTGAGAATGTTTTCATTTTTTCTGTTCCTTTATGGAGAGTCTCACCCTTCTACTATACCAACCACAACGGGAGAAAAAAGTTTACCAGCTATTTGCATAATTGATTAGAAACACGGGAATTTTTGTGGCTTCTGAAAAAGGAGCTCTGCGTCTTTAAGGCTCCACGGGGCTCTCGGCTCAGAAGCAGACAGAGCAGCTCTGCAGCAGCGACGACTCATCCTATCCTATCGATAAGGTTCAGTTAGCCAAGGTGGAGGATGGGAAAAGAATGGAGCTGTCCCAGCTACTCAATGAGATCAGGGCAAACTATGAAAAGCTCCTCACCAGAAATCAGATAGAGACCGTGCTCTCAACAAGGATCCAGGTAATGATTTCATACAGACAGGCACCTTCCAGGATAAGGAGACAATCCATGTCTACCCAATTCCTGTCCCAGCCTCTCTGAGGTACAGTATTTCCTTTTCAATGCAGCATATAGGGGGGAAGAAATTTAGGTTTTACTGCAATGTGACGGGGAGTATAGGGGAAAATGTTGTGATTATACCGTTAAATGACCATTAAATAAATGTTGGTTGATGCATTCAATTTTTATCTAAATTATGAGGTTACTATCACTAATAAAACATGGGGGTCGACATCTAAGAAAATGGTGCACTCTGACCTCTTTTAGACATCCAAGGAGGAAGCATTTCAAATACCCTTCAAAAATATTATGGAGTTATTTCTAGAGAGGATTTAAATAACGTCTTTAAAATGACAAGCTTTAGAGTAAGATTTATTAGCCTGAACACTTTGTAAAAAAACTAAATAAAATATTTCTAAACCTTTTTAATGAGTTCAGTTTTATACCAGATCGTTATAAATAGAAACCGTCCGAGTATGTGAATGTGGCATTCAGAACAATTTAGATATAAATTGGGACACTCAAAATTCCCCAACTTAATAGACTCTCCATTTACATTATAGATTTTTATTGTTGTGGTATAAGATGACAAATGTTTATTTCCAATACCAGGCATTTAATATTTAAGTATTTTTAAAAGAAAAGCCAAGTTAAATAAGGGTTAGCTCCTGATTTCAAGGACTTACTTTGTTTTAGAGTGATAATCATCTTTAGCAATTAATTAAAGTCAAATCTTTAAACAAATATACAAATATTTTAGAAATGAAGATTCAGCAATTCAGGGATTTTATTTTTTATTTTTTATTTTTTCAGTTTACCTACCTCATCTGAGTTCAAGTTTTAGTCCAAGCACCCAAATACAGCAAAGAGTTTACCTAAGAATATCACCAAAAGGGGAAAATGTTGCTGAGATATCATAAAGCTTTATTCCATTAGCAATTCATTTTGATAACATTATACATTTCACCTCTTGGTAACATTTATAGTCTTTATAAAGAATAATCAGTTTCCTAGATTAAGCAAAGTCATTGACATACTTGATTTAAGTGTTGGAATAGTTCATTCACCTTTTACAAAGAGAGAGGATAAAATTAATAGATGACAATTTCTGAAAATCATAAACAAAATAAACATTTTATTTTTGCAATAGTAAAACTATAAGTTATTTAGTTACATGTCACAATGCTGAAATGCATAAAGTAAAAAAGCAAGACTCTTTTAGAGCCTTTTAACATAAATCTACTTTTGAGGATTATTTTCAAAGAATTCAGAAAAGCTAGAATAACTTCAGAAAAGCCTGATTAATTATTACAAAATAAGAAAACATAAACTCTTCTAGTTACTTACTGCTATATAACAAACCAACCCAAAACTTAGTGGATTAAAACAACCATTGTATTCTCTCACGGCTCTGAGTTAAAAGGGAGTGATTCTTCTGCTGCACATGACATTGGCTGGGACTTCAATCATCCTGAGGCACAAGGCTGGGACATCCAAGGTGGTTCATTCATGTGTCTGGAACTTTGACAGGGGATTTCTGAAAGGCCAGCTCAGCTAAGACAACTGGGCCTATTTCCCTCTTCCCATGTAGCTTCAGGTTTTCTCTCCACCTGGCTTCTCAGCAGAACACCCAGACT
Source organism: Cynopterus sphinx (assembly GCA_030015415.1). Classification (NCBI taxonomy): domain Eukaryota; kingdom Metazoa; phylum Chordata; class Mammalia; order Chiroptera; family Pteropodidae; genus Cynopterus; species Cynopterus sphinx. The sequence continues at coordinate 16,135,598 of CM057385.1, forward strand.
TCTCACATGTTGGCACAGGGCTCCCAAAAACACAGAAGTCTTAAGTCTTAGACGAGGACTGACACTTCTGCCACATCCCACTAGCTAAAGCAAGACATGCATGGGTCAGCCCAGATTCAGCGGGAGAAGTCCTCACACAAGGACATGAATTTTGGGAAGTGTGGTTCACGGGAGGCCATCTTCAGACTCTGGCTACCTCACAAACCTAGCTGCCAGTTCCACACACAAAATCAAAAACACCAGTAAATACCAGCATTTTTATGCTCTCCAATTTCCTAAATTCTCAACATTCTCCTTTGTAGTTCCTCCAATATGTGTTGCTGGTTGCTCCTGCCAACTTAACACTACTAATAAGTAATACAACAAACGAAAGAAACATAAATTTTGTTCTCTAATACCTCACCCTAAATTTTATTCAGACTTCATTTACTCCAGTTCCCTTTTTAAAAAATCTGTTGTACCATCATATTAATTTTTTTTAATTTTAAAATGCATTTTTATAAGAACATAAAAAATGATTCGAAGTAACATTTTGAATGTGACAAGCAATTTCATACACTGCTCTTGAGGCCAAATGTTAAGAATTCTGCCAAAAGGTACTTTCATTTAATTTTAACATCAGTATAAGAACATTTAAAGCTTACTATAAAATAATCCACTAGTTATTTAATATGAAGACATTTAGAAAACAATCTTTAAAGAAGTCATTTTTACTACCATACTTGATACCCAAAATTAACATGCCTTCTAAAAAGATCATGCTGAAAAAGGTAAACCAACAACAGGTTCTCTTAATATAGAAGTTTATTTTAGAATCTCTAATGCCTAAGATAATTCTCTAAATTATTCATAACTTACTTCCCAGTAGTATTTACTTCCTGTCTATATACCCAGTCCAACAATTGATTAATTTAGGATATATAGCTGTTATCTGCTTTTATAAAGAAGCCTACAAGAAAATACGGAGGCAATAGTTAATTTTCAATCCTTCTTCCTTATTAATGCCATAAATAACAGAAAGTTAAGAATCAGAAGTCTCAACCTTAGGTCCTGAAAACTTATTTTTCATTAGAATAGGTGTTTCTCTGCATTTCATAAACTGTCATAGGAGGAAGGAATTTTTAAGGTTTATTTTACCTGTGAGAAAACGGAGGCTAAGAGTACAATTGACTTCCTCACATATTTAATTAGTTAGTGACTAAGCACTAGAGCATACATTTATAATCTAACCACTTAAAGAAAAAAATGATTCGGTTCCTATGCTATTTTTCCATAATAGCTTTTAAATGTTTCATTTTCAAGAGTGCTCTTTCGTTTTTTGTCATTGTCGTTGTTGGCTTTCTTCTAGCTAGAAGAAGATATAAGCAAAAAAATGGACAGAGATGAAGAGGCTTTAAAGGCAGCGCAAGCAGAACTCAAGGAAGCCCGACGCCAGTGGCACCACCTGCAAGTGGAAATTGAATCTCTTCATGCCGTGGTGAGAATGATTTCAAAAGCAACTGGCCTGTTGAGTCCCCAGATGTTGCCTGATTGAGAGAGGAAAAGGAATAACCTCCTAACCTTACAGTGAGATACTGGCTGTAATCAAAAAGTCACAACAGAATACTATCCTTGGTCTTAGTTCAATTACCCCCCTTCCTCCTTCATGACAATGGCTGTTATCAATTCACTCAAAGTTTAATTCCCACTAGGTTTAGTTCCCACCTATAGAAATGAAATGATCCTTGCTCATCTCATTAGGATTCTCTAATTGTTGGAGTGGGGGACTAGAACCTTTCTCATTAATCAAAGTCACAACAGTGGGAGTCTCTTATCCATATCACTGAGATAGAGATAATAGAAAAATATTTAAACACTTTTCTAAAATCTCTCATAAGCAGTCTGCTTTGGCTTTGTTAATCAATATTCTATATTTTCAATATTTAAAGAATTAAATAAACCAGAGTAACTTAATCACACTGCAGATTTTTTTTCTTTTTGGCCATAAGAATTATCACAGGATTCCTTTGAAATAGTAAGCTCTCTAGCTATACATACATAATTTTTAAACAAGTCATACATAAAGCCATACCTCTTACATAAGTGATGTGCAATTATTGCAACCTTTTTAAGAAAGGACACAATAGAATGAAGACATTGCAAATCGTATTTCAGAAACACATTTGTCTCACTGATTCACTGATGAAGATTTATATAAAACAGGAGAGGGGCCTTGAAAACTCTCTACAGGCCAGTGAGCAACATTACCAGATGCAGCTCCAAGACCTGGAGGCCGTGATTGAAGGATTAGAGAAGGAGCTACAGGAAGTAAGGCGTGGCATCGAAAGGCAGCTTCAAGAGCATGAGATGCTTCTCAACACGAAGATGAGGCTAGAACAAGAAATAGCAACTTACCGCCGCCTCCTAGAAAAGGAAGAGATCAGGTACCTAATCCCATATAGTTAATAATAAGTGGCCAGAAATGCAAAGCCACTCATGTCATTGTTGATGCAATCAGAAAATTAAATCTAAAATAACTATTTGCTATGAACTGCTCACTCAGTTCCTACAATAAAATAGGATCAGTATGCACTGTAAAGAGTATGAGCAAGGACTACTTCCCAAAACTACGAACAAAATAGCCAAGGTTTGGGACATAGTTACAGCAAAGAGCACATCTTGCTTCGAACAAAATGTAAACAATTCCTAATAAGTACAAAAGTGACCTTTCCTAACTTTCTCACTTTCCTTGCTATACATCGCTTTCAGAATTAGTCATTGACTTTTATGGACCACCCACAAAGAAAGCTTGGAATACTTACACGTTACTACTACATCCCCACCCCAAAGGTCCACTCCCATCATACATCAAACACCAAAAAAATAATAATAAAATAATAATAATAATAATAATAATAATAATACAACCATGGAAAGCAATGGTGTTTGGAGCACATGATTTAGAAGACTTCCAGATGTCATGATAACAAAAGGTATCAAAGAGAAATTCTTATTAATTCACACAATTTCATAATCTGCAATCATTTATAATGTCATATGACAAGCATAGCACAACCTCAATTTTCTATGTTTCCATAAAAAGAAACTTTTATTCTTGCTTCAAACTTCTGAGTCCTCTGTAAAACTAGTTGAAACTGCTTTAACCTATAGTAGTCTTGACATTTACTACATCTTTGGAAATCATAAACTGAATTAAAAATATACCACTTACTGAGTGATGCCAGGCAAATTAGTAAATGCCTCTGTGCCTCAGTTTTCGCATCTATGAAATGAGAAAAATATTACCTACCTCAGAGGATTGCTGTGAGGATTATGTTTGTAAAGTGCTTAAAAACAGTGTTATGTAAATATACATATATAATTTATTTATTAGTAAATAAAATAAAGGGTTGTTAATTTTTTAAGTTTTGATCCTTCAAGTATTGATAACTTGGTCTTAAATATTCTTATAATATAATTTAAAATGTTTTTATTATGCTATATTTAAGATATACACAAAAGTATCAAGAAAAATATAATAAGCACCATGTATGCACTTCCCCAAGCTCAGACAGTGAAATATTTAAAATGTTGCTGAAATCCGTTCACACTCTCCCTTCCTGCACCTAAACCATATCCCCCCAATTTCATCCTCCTCCCTCAATCTACCTGGCTCCTGAATTTGATGCTTATTAGTTTTATACATTCCTTTATACTAGTATGTATGTATCCCCAAACAAACTATGAAATTGTTTTGCATATTATTTTAACCTTTATAAAATTCGCTACAACTTACAGGTTTATTTCTTCAATGTTTTACTTGGAAAATTCACCCATAAAAATACAATGTATCCTCAGTTCATTTATTTTCACTGCTAAGTAATATTTCCATTGTTTGAAAATACTATTTATCTATTATTCTCTTATTGGTGGGCATTTGTTTCAATTATCTGCTAATACAGTGTTGCTCCTATAATAAATATAATTCTTTCCGATTTCAGATATTATGGTTGTATCCAAGGTGGGAAAAAAGAACAAAAACCTACAAGTAGAGTTGGTTTTGTTTTACCTTCAGGTGAGTTTCTGGTACAAGTAAACTAACTTGAAAAGTGAAGTGCTGTTAATAGGGATTATAAATAAATTAAATACTCTAACATAGCAAAAATAAGCAATATTTGAATAAACTTTCACATATAAATGGACTGAATGGTACTTCACCATTTTATTTTAATGTTTTATAAATAAAATTTTCACAGCCATTATAAATGAAATATCTTTTTCAACGAAAGTCCCACAAAAGTGTGAGAACGAGAAAGTGGAAACAGTGACCAAACAGGCAATATTAAATGGAAATATTGTGAAGGAGAGTACTGAAGCTCATGGCACTATTCAGTAAGTAAAACAATTTTGACTAAGAAATACCAATAAACATATGTAAAGAAATTAACCTCAGTTGAGTAATCTCAGTAATCTTTGTTTGAATGTTCCCAAAGATAATTTTAATATGCTATAATTTTTAATCTGACATGAATATATATAAACAAAAACTCAGATGGAGTACTCAATCCTCAATTCATCATTTTTCTAAAGATATAACCAAAAGGTGAGACTTCCATAGAATTCCTTAGAAATTACAGTCATTTGATTTTTAAAGTATGTAAATTATAAATTCCATAATGAAAATTGTACATTATAATTTAAAATGTAAATATAAATTATAAATTATATAAACTCGATTTCATTTTCACATGGAATACATATTACATATTTTTTTAATGTATCCATTCTTCATATAGAAAGGTTTATTTTATCATTTCAGGACAGAGAAAGTGGATGAAGTTATTAAAGAATGGGAAGGTTCCTTCTTTAAAGATAACCCTCGATTAAGGAAAAAATCTGTTTCTCTTCGATTTGATCTTCATTTAGCAGCCACTGATGAAGGGTGTTTACAGACTAAACAGGATAATCTACCAGATATAGAAGTCAGGCTTATCATGAGGAGATCATGCAGTATCCCCTCTATCAAACCTCCATCAGAAGGTAATTAATCCAAAGACAGGATTTGGCTTAATTTGAAAATAACATTAGGATGGATCAAGGTGGGCCATGCTGACCCCCTTCTGTCCCAAAATGTAAGTTATTAAGTACGTATATTGTGATCAATGTTTGATTCTCTTCGGGGGAAAAAATGGTAAGGGACAAAATTTCTCTGAATCTGATTATAGATATTTCTTTTTGCAGGAGGGAAACTTAAAAATAAAATTAAAAATTCAGTACAGTTTTTATTTTATTTATTTCCCAAATAGTCTTCTTTTTCCCTTGAAATTTTATCAGAGACTGTAAGAATTAGCTGGCTTAGTTAAGTCTTTGAAATTTCACTCAGTGGCTGAATACTCTAGGGAAAAGAAAACAGTTTATTTAAATATGATTGTATTAAGAATCACACTGAATTATTCATCGCTACTCTATGACTGATTATATCTAAAATATTTTTCTGATTAAAAAAGAAAGCAATTATAAAACTTTTAACGAGATCTCACTATCCATTTAACCAAAAATTTTCCTTTTGAGAAAATAATTTGCACACTTAGAAAAATAACAAAGTAACTTTCCATGAGCAGTTTTGAGAAACTGTAGACACAGCCCAGTGCTGATTTGATGAATAAATAAAATTAATCTTCATCTGAAAGTGTTTTGTAGTCATCTGATTTCCAGAAAAGATATTTTATTCGAAGAAATTTAAAGGTCGTGTCCTCTCCCTCAAGAAATGAGGCAAGCTGCACAAACAAAATGTGAAGAGCTGGTTACTAGAGTTAGTGGGACAGTTATCCAACTTCTCACCATCCAAACTTTTCAATTATAAAGTTAAATGTGATTAACTGGAGTGTTTGATGTGAGCATTAGGTAAGATATTATATAAAGTATTATAAATATGTCCTGCAATCATTTATGTGAATTAAGATAACAGTATTGTTATCTAAGCTAAGAGTATTTGCAGGATTTATGTTTTTAAATTGTTCAAACTGTAATAAATATGGATAGAAAATATATTTGTGAATATGTCGAGTATTATTGCAGTTTTTAAACAATCTGATTTGTTTAATACAGGTATATTTATTTTACAACCTTAATAATAAATACCTGTTTTAAAACATTAGAAATTTATAGGCTATTGATTATTTTCTAAACAGAAAAAAATGTTGAGTACCACTCATCATACTTTTTTCCCAGCTAAAGTATCATCCAAGGGCTACAGCTATGTCAGCATTTTAGTACAACCTTTGCAGTCGCAATCTCTCTCCCTCTCTCTCTCTCTCATCTCATTTCAACCAAAAAGTATATTTTAAACAGAAGGAAATTATGTTAAATAATCTTTAACATAATACAGGGATATAAAATTAAATTTTTTCTTAAGCTTACTTTGGATTTCTTTTAGCTCAGCTTATTCTGTTTAGTGAAAGATATGGTTTTGTTGTCAAGGATACAACAGCATGTTAAGTGCTTATTCTTGCATAAATATCTGACCTAAAATACATCATATACATGTGTTTTCATTTGATATTAGTTAAATGCTACTAACTCTATTAAAGCTTTGACAAATGCAATCATATAAGTTATTGTACTAAAATAAAATTACTGTACTAAGCAACAGTAATCATAATAATGCAATATATAGTGTAACTAATATGCAGTGTTAAAACCAGTACTGGGCATCATGAATGTAACTGCTTGTTATAGTAATTCCACTATGCAGCTATTGTATGTAACATGTACATTTTGAAATACAGTACTTAAATTTGTAACAGTTTTATTTGCTTTGGGGCATTTTAAATTGGAATATGAATTTACCAAAGTAAATAATGCCACAATAAAAAAAAATCAAAACATGAACTCTAAAGTTGCATTGTATTTGAGTTTGAGACATTGTGTTGAGTTAAATTGTTCCAATACTGTTAGCTCACTTGGGGAAAGAAGAAGACTGTAGCCACGGTGAAGAGAGAATATTTTGTATACTTTAACAAAAGAAAAATTGGATAATATATTCTAATAAATAGAATATTCTACTAAAATAAATCAAAATAACCCCACAATACTGGGGCAAGTATAACAGAAACTAATATTCTCCCATTTCTCTGGAATAATTAAAAAGCATGTTTCTATAACAAAAATAAAGAGTAATTCCAATTACTAACAACTATAAGATCCTAGCACTGTGCTGTCACTAATTACCCATGGAACCAGGAAAGAACCATTTAAATTCCCTAGGCCTCAATTTTCACACTTGAAAACAAAGGGAAATGTGATGCTTGGTAATAATTTCTACCCTGCCTACCTCAAAGGGCTGTTCGACACAATATACATGTGAAAATATTTAGCAAAGCACACTCAAATATACAGTATTATTTGGATGAAAATTGTTATTGAAAGAGAAGAATTTGTGAAAAAAAATTATAGCTAACAATGACTAGGTAATAGTTTGAAACATGACGGGTAATGAAAATTTTTTAATTCTTCGTTTGTTGCCACAAGTTAGTCTTTCCCAGTGAGTTACCCAATTGATATTTTTTAAAGTACAAAAACTGTTCTCTGGGGTCAAAAAATTCTTAAACTAATTTGAAAATTTCAAATAGAAATAAATTATGGTACATGGGCCAAAATTAAGCTAGTTATTTATATAATATGTGTAGACACATTACTCAAATTATCTACACATGAAATCAAAGGAAAGTCTGTACACTGGGCAGATTTTGGTACTGTGTCTAAAGTTCTCCCCAGCATATACACACAGATGGCCAACATTCAAGGCCATGCTACAAGTAAACATTTTGAATAAGGTCTATGTGCAAATCAGTACAAACCTTTTCCAGTTTCCCTTATACACTTAGACTCTAGACCAGGTTAGGCAAACTCTAGGCTGTATCATCCCTATAGCAATTATACTATTCTGCCCTTGCAGCTGAAAGCAGCTATAAATAATATGTAAATAAATGGGTATAGCTATGTTCTAATAAAAGTCCCAAACAGGAGGCAGCCCAGACCTTGCCTGCAGCTGCAGTTTGCCCACACCTGCCCTAGACCCTCAAATAAAACCTGTGGGTGATAGGGCATACCCCAATTCTGCAAGACCATCCTGTTTTTAAATGCTTTCATTCTTTGCCTCACGATGTGTCAAAGAACCATGTCCCGAATCCTCAAGGTATTTTGAAGGCAATGAAGAAGTTTGTAAAAGCAAACCATACTTTCACCAATTCTGCAAAAGACTGCGCATGAGTCTATCCTGGAAATCTGCAGGCCTTCAATATTTCACAGCTATATTTCTAGTAATAGAAATGGAATACCGTAATTTCTTCTGCTTTCACAGAAACAGCTGAGAAGATAAGCCTATTTCACCATTTACGCCTATAACCAGGCTTTTATAAGCTATTTTGCTCAGGCAGAGCCAAATTTTGAGTTCTATTTTTTTTTTTTTGGGGGGGGGAATCTATTTAAAAGAGCTTCTTTGGAACATACTATAGGCAAACTGCATGGCTCAGTCATTCAAAATCTTTCTCAAGTCACAGGCCTCTTTGAAAATCTGTTAAACTACTAACACTCTACCTGGAAAAAAAAAGCACATAAAAATTGTGTACAATTTTAAAGGTTCATAGATTTCCTAAGGCTTACTAATAGACTATAGAGGTATCCAAGGACTAGAAGTTTTTTCCTTGTTCTCTCCCATTTTTTCCTTTTTCTTCTTCCTTCTCAATCATGGTTCTCTTTCTTCCCCTAATTCTGTCTCCCTCCGAAGCCTCTTCCCATAGCACTATGAAAAGATATCACAGACCTGGGCTTGAATCCCAGCTTAAACACTTACTAGTTTTGGCTTCCCTGTTTTGGGGAAAAAAGAACTTCAGGAAAGTGTGAGTAGTGTCAGAGAGGAAAGCAGGCAAAGTTCCTGAGTCTTGCTGCCAGAAAGAAAACTAAACTACTTGGGCCTAAGACTATCTCTGGAGTTTACCGCTAGGCCTCTGTGAGGGCTCCCAACAACCTTTATAGTTACAATAGTTTAAATAGTCATATTAGAGATGCAACCCATATTGGCCAGGATTAATCATGATTCTAAAAGTCTGTCCTGTGGTCCCCATAAATATCCTTGCATGTCAAGATCATATGTTCTGAGTTTGCTTTGGGGGGAAAAAACTCAATGTAAATAGCCTATTTTGTTGGATTATTTCACTCTTCAGTTTTAATTTCTTCAAGTCTAAGGAAGAGATTTTGTTTTCTATTATACTTTACCTATATTCTTCCTTTCTTAAGTTTGCAAATCTTCAGGAGTGGAGAAAAGAATCAAACAGAGAAAATGAAATAACCATTTATTAATTTCACGAATACTGAGCACCTGAATAACACTGTTCCAGAAGCCAAAAGTCCCCACCCTCAAGGAAGGAGCTTTCATTCTGATAGGAAGAAAAAGACCACAAAATAAATACATAACAAATATAGAATGTTAGGTGGTGATAAGTGGCTCAGAAAATAACAAAGCACAGACCATGAATAGAGATTAAGGAATGAACTACAACCTTAAATAGGTCAGGGAAGACCTACTGAGAAGGTGATATTTGTCTCTGCTTCACGCTGATCCCTCCTTTCCTTTTCCACCATTTGTGTGCTACCTTTTTCCCCATTGCCATGTGTTTTGTTCCCAACACCCAACAAGTGAAGCTCTTCTTTAGAAGACTGCCTAGAGAAGACACAACAGAGCATGGGTCCTAGCAGATCATTTGCCCAGTCCTTTAACCATAACCCCAAAGGCAGGAGGAAACCAGCTGCAATTGCTGGATGAGGCCAAAGAAAGAGAGTACAGGGGTTCCTGCTGAGGCCTTCCTGAACCTTATATTAATCCTTGACATGTCTCTGATGCTTTTATATTTTAAAAAGCAATTTCATGTACAGCATCTTAAGCATCACTCAGACCTCCTGTTGTCCTTTGATAACCACTTGTAGTTTTCCCGTCAATATGCTCTTCAGTTTCACTAATTTCTATTTATGTGTATAAAAATATCCGATGTGGAAGACTTGGACAGAGTATCACTTGTCCTAGGCTTTACAGACTTCTAGAGGTGTCCTAGTCAGTGCTGGCACACCCCCAAGAGTGGCTAAGGGCAACCCAAGAATTCAGTATGTCACTCTAAATGTCAATACTGTTTTCAAGTAATTAAAGGTCAGGGAGCCCATCTATTCCTTCTTCCCTCTAGTGGCCCATAACTTCTGCCAGCTGTTATATATCCAAGTAAAGGGCTATTAACTGGTAAGCCAACATACTCTCGATTCAGTGCAGAGCCCTGAAAGCTGCCTCAATACACATTTATTAAGCATCTGACAATGGGTCAAGCCCTTCGTAGGCACTAGCGATGACCAATGCAGATGACCGAACCTTGGCTTTCAGGCATCTGCATGCATTACAGATGACAAAAACGGCACTCTGATGCAGGGGATCAGGCACAAACTACAACTAAAGAACCATGGTTGCTGAGAGGAAGGTTTATGGGGGTGGGAGGGCATCCCAAAGAGACATCAAGCGGGATCCAGAAGGCCAGATGAGTTTCAGCTGAAAGTGGGGTGTAAAGGTGGAAATTGGAATGTAAAGGTGGAAATTGGAATGTAAAGGTGGAAATTGGATTATAAAGGTGAAAATTCTCTAGTAAATTAGTTTCAGGTAGGGGATGTCTCAGAGCGCCAGCCCCCAGGATCCAGATAAGGAAACTGCTAGGCCTTGTTTGCTCTAGGAGTCCTTGGATACATTTATCTTTGCACAGAAAAACTGACGTCCACATTCTGCTTTTTGTAACCTGCTGCTTAAGGATGAAGTGGGGGGGGCACTTTATAAGCTGCCTCCTCTATTCTCTTCTAACCTGGCGTGGTAGAGAGCCAGCTAATAAAGGCTCACAATTCATCTCAATTAGCGCTCTGGGTGTTAGAATTGATCGCGCCACAACAGGGGGACAGCCGTTCCCGCCGCGGGGAACCGAAGGAGCCACGACAGCGCCGGGCAGAGACGGGCAGCCCCTCCCTTGCGGCGAAGGGCACCCCCCCCCCACCTGGGGCACGCGGAGGAGCATCTCCGGGGCTCGGCTCAGGAACCGGTGCCCGTCGGACTCGCGCGGGGAAGACCCGCACGCGGCAGCGCAGGTGGGCAGGGCCGGGCGCTCGGGGCGCCGAGCGCTCGGGGCCTCCGTCCCTCCTCGGCTGGTTTACAGTGCAGCCCCTCGCTCTCGGCATCGGAGGGGAAAGGAAAAGATGGGAAGATAGAGGCGGGGGACGGCGGGGGGGGGGGGGGCCGGGGCGGGGCGGGCGCGCGCGGGCGGGGGCGGGGCGTCCAGAGGCCACGTGGTTCCGGGCCCGGCGCCTCCGCCGGCTTCCGGGCCCGCGCGCGCCGCGGCCGTGGCAGGCCCCGCCCCAGGCACCGCCCCCGCCCCCGGCACCGCCCCCGGCACCGCCCCCGGCACCGCCCCGCGTCCGCCGCCGCCGCCGCCCCCCTCCCTGCGGTGGAGCCCCGCGCCCGCCCCCCGCCCCTCCACGGCCCCGCCCCCCGCGCCCGGCCCCGCCCCGCGTCCGCCGCCGCCACCGACCCCCGTCCCTCCCCGGCCCCGGCCCCGCCCCCGGCCCCGCCCCGCGTCCGCCACCGCCCCCGCCGCCGCCGCCCCCCTCCCTGCGGCGGAGCCCGGCGCCCGCCCCCCGCGGCCGGGCCCCTCCGCCCTGCCCGCCCTCCCGCCCTCCCCGCCGTGACGAATCGGCGCCCGGCGCGGAGCGCACCCGCGTCGGGGCGTCCTGAGGCCCGACCAGGGCCTGGGGGGAAAAATTAAAAAAAAAGAAAAACTAAAACCCTCGGGGCCGCACGGAGCGTCGCCACGTCGCCGCTCGAAGGTTCATTTCCTATTATTATTATATTTTTTTCTCCCCGAAGAGAGTCGGGCGGAGCCTGGGCAGCCCCGGCGACGAGCCGTGTGGAAAGTGCGAGCGCGGACGCTGCGGGCGCGCGGGGCGGGGCGTGCGCGGGACAAAGGCCGCGAGCCGGGCCGGAGCGGCGGCGCGTGCTGCCCGCGGTGAGTGCCCCGCGCCGGGCTCCGCCGGGCGGGGGGGCGCGGCCCGGCGGGGCTCGGGCGCCCCCGGGGCGAGCGGGGCGGGGGCGGGCTCGAGGCCGGGCCGCGCGGGGCTGGCGCGGCCGGTGCGGCCTCCCCTGAGGCCTGGCCGAGCGCGGGGTCGGGAGGGAGGCCCCTCTGGGGTCCCTCCGCGGCGGCGAGAGGTGCCCCTTGCACGAGCCGCGCGACGTGGGGCGAAGCCGCTTTGGGGGAGTTGCTGGTCCCATGCATTCTCCCCCAGAAACCCGAAGGGCACGAACGACCTCACAGGAAGCGTTTGGGGGCGCGCCCCAGCCCGAGGTCCTCACCCCTGGCCAGGAAGGTGTTTTTTTGTGTTTTTTTTTTTCCCCTTTGGTTCAGGCAGCGACGCGAGGGCTCACGGTGTGGCTGAGAGTGAAGAGCGAAAGCTCTGGAACAGTGGGGCCTGGGTTTGAAACCCAGCCTTGGCATTTCCTGCCTGTGTGTGTGTGTGTGTGTGTATTTTTTTTTTTTTTAGACAAGTTACTAAAACTCGCGGAGACTCCCATTTTTAGCTGTAAAATGGGAATAGCAATACATAGCTTGTTGGTAGTTGTGACCGTTAGCGAGACAGTGCAAGTAATAGATAGCCTGTCCCGTCTAAGGTAATGAACAAATACCCAGCTCGTGTTTTATGCCAGGCGTGGGGAGGGATCCAGTGGTAGACAAATGGACAAGCCCGCTCTGAGTATTTATGGTATAGCAAAGGAGAGCAGTAATTTCAAAGGATCAACAACGAGTGATGTTCCAGGGAGCTTATGGCAGTTATTGTCGGGGCACCCCTACAGCAAGGCCTACTGGATGTTGACAGCTCCCTAAAGGTGAGCAGGAAGGACGTTGCACCAGAGTCAACGGTTTCTGCCTGTTCCTTAAGTAAAGGGGGAGAGACCCAGGTTGGACCATTGAGAAAATAAACTATGGTATTTCTTTCCACACCAGGCCTCTTATTCCTTATGTTCCAAGAAATTCCTTTAAAATGCAAACTAGGAGAAAAATCATGTTTGGATGAAAGTACTCCAAGTAGTCAAAGAAGTTCTTTGCCTTTTTATCGAAAAATGGATGCCTTTTTGTTAAACTGTGTGTGACATATATTGCTATCAGGAACAAGTTCACATGTGTATGGTCAGGTGACCTAATAGTAGGATAATTTATTAAGAATTGAGCTAGGTACTGGGACTAAAATAATGAATTAGATTGTCCCTGTCTCAATGCTGCTCACGATCTAACCATATGAACAGGTGATGTATGATAAAACAATGTCATAGATCTATGTAGATTATGTTGGAGTACAGATGAGGAAACAATTCTGCCTGGGTAATTTATGAAAAAAGCTCTTGAGATATATTTTGAAGTGGGCTGTGAAGGGTTAATAGGTGTTATTCAGATAGTCTCAAAATTTATTCTCAGCCCATTATTAAGTTATTTACCACCATAAGAAAATGTAAATCTCATTATCATACCAGTTACATTTCACACTGCCTCCAGGAATAAAATGCTGCTCCATTTTAATAGAAGTGGTATCTATCCTAAAAGGAAGGTAGAGCAACTGCTGACCAGGAAGCTGTCAGTGTCTGATAGGCCTTGTTGGGGTGGGCCCTGATAATACATCACATTCTATCTGTTTTTATCAGTCTGATTAAATGTGTACATGGCATCAGCAAAATGTTTTTCATGCAAGAGGTGGCTCAGTAGCACAAGAAAACTCGAAAGTACATGTCTAATATTACTTTTAATATCCCCAGTAGTATGTTTCAGTCATTTAATTCCAATCATCCAGATTTTTACCAAAGAACTAGTAAAATATGCAAAAGGCTTGGTTACTAGAAGATAATGTTAAGTAATTTTACTAAGAAATATCAATTAAATTACCCTATTCTTTAGGAAAACATTCTCTTCTGCTTGCTGAGTTTTGATTCTCTTTTTTTTTCTTTTTTTTTCTTTTTTTTATTTTAGTGTCTCAGATTCATTCTTAAGGAACTGAGAACTTAAGCTTCCAAAATGTCAAGTAAGTTTCATTTTTTATATTTATCAATCTATATTAATAAGAGACTAATGCCCTAGCAAATGGGAATTCCAAAATACTCTCATTTTTTTTCTTCAAAACAGGACCATTGGTAGTTTTGTTGCATAGTATTATATCTCAGTTGTTTACAAGAAGTTATTTATTTTCTTTCAAACAGAAAGACCATCTTATGCCCCACCTCCCACCCCAGCTCCTGCAACAGTAAGTTTTAATTTTCTTGTTAATGTAATAGCCAAGTCTGGCCTTGATACAAAAAACCCAGATGTCTTCCAGGAACAGTCACTCAATCATCACAGCAACAGGATGAAAAATTCAGCTAAAAAACAGCACTTCCTACTAAATAAAATAACTCTGCTTCTTATCTTGAAACAACCCCAACATTTAAAAAAACATACGGCTGAAATGCCAACCTCCTATGCTCAGTTCTTTTTTAAAATGGGTAATAACTGACAAGTTTAACACCTCTTTCTTGTTAATCTCTATTAAGAGTCTTTCAATCTCCTGTGCTCAGTTCTTTTTTAAAATGGGAAATAACTGACAAGTTTAACACCTCTTTCTTGTTAATCTCTATTAAGAGTCTTTAAAGTTGAATGCTCATTCTGGCATTTATTAATTTCAAACCTAACCTTCAACTGGTTACATTTTTCTCCTTGTCTATATATAATTTTCATATTAAACAATAAAGCTTCCAGTTCTATAATAACACTCACTGTAAATCTTTATTTTCAAGCTGTTCAAGTAAAGATTTTACTCATCTATGGGTCAGATCCTGCCGTTGAATTTTATTCTACTCCATAAATAATATTTTTACTGGTTTGGGATTTGATATGTTTCAAAGAGTCTAAATAATAGTGGTGAACTAGTTTTCACCCAGCAAGCTCTGGCCCAGCTTGGTCAGCATGTCAAATAATTGTCCAATCCACAAAACAAATGTAACTCTTCATGCCTTCCTAAAATGGATTCCTTGTTGTTTTTTTATTAAAAAAGACACACTGTAACACTGTTAACATTGACTATATCCTACAAAAGCAGTTCTTTAATGGCTGTTAGCCCTCTTTCCATCCCCCTTACCTCCTGAATTTCAAGCTAGTTTACTAATTAGGTCCTTGTATAATTTTGTTTTCTCCATTAGATAACTATTCTTAATTACTAACCCTTAGATAAATGTTTTAGTTAAGTTTATCAACAATTTTTCTATAGTAAGATACTTTTAAAAAGAGATACTGTATCACATGGTCTCAGTTCAATTTATGTAACATATAGTCTCTGAAGTTACTTCCAGTAGATCTTAAAGTCCTGTGTTTGCTTTGTTTTTTTCCTTAAAGAACATTTCTTATGACCATCTCTTTGGCACTCTGCTAGTGGCTATACAGGTGGAATTGAACAATTGAGATTCCTGACCTCAAAGAGCTAACCATGTACTTCATTTTTGGCAATGGTATAATTGTAATGTTTTAGTTTCAATTTTTTTATTTTTAGTTCCCCTACTTAATTTTTTTACATTATTGCTTCATAATGTTGAACATCGATTCTCATTATTTATGCAACCTTTGAAGTAGTCATTTTGACATAAATAGTGCCTCAGACAGTATATAGTATCTTGAAGACACTTGGTCTTTTGAGATGATAAAAATAGCTCAAAAACCAAGTGTGTGCCCTTATTCTCTCAAATGTAGGAAGGTTTTGTTTTTTGTTTTTGTTTTTGTTTTTGCTTTAGTCATATTTCTGTACCATTATAATTTCACATTGACACATAAAATATAGGAGACTAGGGATTAGGACATCCAGCAGAAAGGATATTAAATGAGTTCTCCTCCTTCCTTTTTTTTCCATTACTTCCACCACCACCGCCATCACCACCACCACCACCACCACCACCACCCAAATGTACCACTCCAAGTAATATACACTTCTTTTGTGCCTTTGATACTTCATCTGTGTTTTGCCTACTTAAATATGCTTGATTTGCGTCTTCTATAAACTGTAGACTAGAAGTTGGTCAGTTTCAAATGTAATATCTGCTTGAATATTTTTCCTTTGGACACTTATATGTGCAGCGGCATGTTTTAGATATTTATTTTATAACAGCTACAGCTTAGTTGGGATGTGTTAAGTGTATTTTACATTATACAATTCAGGGTTGATACTATTAATTGCATGTTAAAATGAAATTATTGTCACTTGTTTTGATTGAATTTCATTAGGTAAAATACTCTACTTTTGGTCTCTCCTTGCTACATCCTTTTTATGCATTATATCTTGGTTCTCATGAACATTGGATGTCATTGTATTAACCACAGGGCACTGCCATACAAGAGTCCATTTGTGATCACATCAACACATAATTCACAGAAGGCAAAAATTTTGTTGCTGAAATTGGTAGTTGTGTTTTGAAAGGGCTAGAACTATCAGAAATTAGATGAGAGTTCAAGTCAACTAGAAAAGCATTTCATATTAAAACTAACTACAGAACTTGTTCATGATTAACCTGTGGAAGATGGATCAAAGAAGAGATGGAAGAGAAAGACTGACTGGGTTTTAAAAGATCAGACAGTATCCCAGAATGAAATCCATGCATTTTTTACAAGTCTTTGTTTTAAAATCATGTATGTGACATCCATTGAATCCTACATATCTTCTTTTCTATTGACAACTTTTCTGGCTTCCTGATTTGAGTCTCTCATTTCTCACATATAAAATGATTTAAAACTGTCTTTGAAAAAATTCATTTCTTGTTTTTAGTAGATATATACATTGGCAGCATCCACATAACTGTCAAATAAATCATGTTTTGTTTTGCATGTAAAGTGTTTTCAGACTTATAGTTTATCACATTCCAAGCTTTCCTATCTCAGACATATATTGCTAAGTTGTTACATCATACTATTGACCACAAAGTGATCCTGAATGTTTGAGACACTTCATTGTATTGCTTATTCCGAAGAACAAGCACATACATTCACTAGATACCACTGGCCCCTATGAAGAGAAAGAGGAAAAAGAAAACACTTGCAGACTGGTTTCTTAGTGAAAGAAAAAGAACAAATACAACACATCATTGCTTGTTTAAATTCAGGTTGCTTTTGCATGCCATATGCAGATCATTTTTCATTTCTGTGTTTTCCTCGTTTGAGCTCATTTCTCATTCGTGTTTTTGTCTCATTTGTTTCCATCAGCAAATGCCCAGCACACCAGGGTTTGTGGGATACAATCCATACAGTCATCTCGCCTACAACAACTACAGGCTGGGAGGGAACCCGGGCACCAACAGCCGGGTCACGGTAGGAGAATCAACTATTACAGCATCCGGCAAACAACTGGAATTGACCAGAAATGCCTTCAGAGTTAGGTCCTTTTGAATCACCTGCACAGCCATTAAAAAATTTTTTT
Source organism: Cynopterus sphinx (assembly GCA_030015415.1). Taxonomy (NCBI): domain Eukaryota; kingdom Metazoa; phylum Chordata; class Mammalia; order Chiroptera; family Pteropodidae; genus Cynopterus; species Cynopterus sphinx. Next base: position 16,153,127 of record CM057385.1, read on the forward strand.
GAACCAGGCTTTTAAGCTATTTTAAACATTTGTTGTGCTCTTACACTGGGAAAGAAAAAAAAAGCAATCTGGATATGTATGTAGAAAAGAATTCATTCTGTTTGGTGGTCAGTAGAGATAAAACCATGGGCTCTTAATGCATATATTATGTGTAGACGAACCTAGAATGTCTTATGGCTAAATACCCTTTTTGAGATGAAGAGTTATCATCCATTTAAGGTAATTGGCATTAGGCTTAAGAACCCAGTTTCTTAGTAAAGGCTAGGCTTGCAGACCTGGCTTTTTCTGCCTGGACTACCAGTTTGAACTGCTACACATAATTATTTGTCTTTTGGATTTAATAGTTGACCTCACAACTGAGATTAATTTCCAGTTAAAAAGAGAAAAAGATTTTTGTGTCACTTCATAGAATTACAGAATGAAAGTTGAATGAAATTAATTTGAAGTACCAGTTGTATTTATAATTTTTAGGATAAGCGAAATAATTTCTGAAACTGAAGATGTTTCATTTAACTGATCAACCTAAGGGAAAAACAATAAAATGATCAACCTAAGATAATCAAATATGGGTGATGTACTTCGGATGTTTTATTTGAATCATCTTAAACTCCAAGAAAATTTAGGTACCAAAGAAATAATTGTAAAAATGATTTACCAAAAATATATAAAATAAATCCAAAAGCCAAATGCTTGTATTCATTGGACTATGGTATTAGTAAGAATTTATATAACCCAGAATGGCTGTAAACTTTTCAATCCCTGGTTTTTGTTCGCTGTATTCATAAATAATTCAATTAGTATGACTTCAAAAAAGCCCTCTCACCCTGTAGTCAATCCGAAGCAGAAAGCTTGTAATTATCAACTATATGTCTATCTTGGTAAGCATATCGCTTAGCTTGATAGGTTTTGTTTGTCTAAATTTTTCATTGTTTCTGCATAATATGTACTTCATAAGCATATCAAGTTTTATGGTCCATGCATATTTCATGGTATCTGAAAAGAAGGTGTGTATGTGTGTGTGTATGTATGCATTTCACAATGCATACAATTTTTATGTGCATTGGTACATGTTTTTCCCTGACCTGAATGTGTTTCACAAGTGGGTGGCAAGATGATCAAATAATAAAGAACATTTTAATTTAAACAAGGAGCAGAATCAATTTTGGATCATTCACATTAATGCTGAAAATTACTCATGAGCAGTAAACATGAGGATGATTACATTTTAATAGCTCTATACAGTCAGCTCTTGATTATCTATGTTAATGGAATAAAAATGGTGGTAACTGTAATATTAGAGTCATTTGTTCTTAACTTGGACTTATCTGTGGGAAGTCTCTGTTAAAAAATGAGATTTGATGGAGATTTACTAGGAAAAGGGAAGTACATTCTCTCTTGGGGCCTGGGTCAATTATCTATTTTTCCCCATTCCTTCTTGGGGATGTTGGAACCCAACATTCAGAGTGGGCACTAGCTTCAGGGTAGATTAGGATAAGAGGGTTGTTGGGCATGGAAAATTTTGTGTTTTGACTCTTTGTCGATGTTTTCTTTGTTTTATTGTACTCAATACCAGATTGAAAGTATAATCAAACTGGTATTTAGACTTAACCTAAAAGGCCTAGAAAATTCCAATGGAGGCTTTCAGCCTGTGTTAATCCCAGTCCCTTCAACTTTTATTGACCTCTGTTTTAGGTCATTGACTCATTCTCTTACGAAAAGTAGTTATGCCTAAAGTTTTATACTACCTTTTTTATATATCTTAATTTAAACTATGTTTAGGACTCAATAGATCTGATTTTTTACCATTGTGAAAGTGTTGCATTTTAAGATGACCCTGTTTATGTGTTATTTGGGGAGGGGGTCTTTTATTTGGTATTGTCTGTAAATTGCTGTAAGTCAGTGATTTGAAGGAATGATTCAAAATAGCTTCCTGTAGGCTTTATGGAACATCTGGCTTTCCTGTTCACTCCAGTACACATTAATAGTATTCAGACAATAACTTTATGTAGCATGTTGAAACCTTTGGAGTGCTTATGATAGCTGAGATGGAAATCACTCCTAGTCAGTTCTTTGTTCAGATGGTGATTAACATTCTCTTCAGTACAAATGTGAAAACAGACTTAGACTTAAAAATAGCTTATTTCTCTACTTCAGTGAAAATTTTATCCCAGAAGAAAACTCTTAAATGAGATTCTACCAGAGAAATAGCTGAGAATTAGGGAAGAAACAAAAACTCTCAAGTAGCCAAAATAAATTTTACAAAATCATAGACTTTACTTGTAGGAGAGTCCCAGAACCTTACTCTTATGTAAGTAAGCACAGTTTTAACAACCATAATTACTTGATTCTCCCAACTCATTGTCAGTTAGAAGCAGAAAATTGGAAAGAGGGACAGTTGCTGCTAGGGGTAGGTTTTATGATAACAGCAAGGAAAGAAATAGCTAAGAAAGGAAGCATACCCTCTGAAAGCAGAACCACTGGGCCATTTAATAAAGGGGGCCAACAGTTTTTCATACCTCAAACCAGAGGACAGCAAACCAGTGGTTGTAAAGGTGTTGAATGCAGACTGCTTTCTTTTTTTTCTTTTTTTTAAGAGTAGAGAAATGTTTAAGACATTGTAGAAAGAAGATTGAGGTGGTAAATTTGTGTGTTTAATGATATAAATGTTTAGTATCCTGAAAATCAGGTAGAACTTCGTTTTGTTCTTTGGGGTTTTATTGTGTTTGCATTTGTAAATTGGTCAATGTGTAGGTGTTTGGGTTCCTTCCTTTGGGAGAAAGGAAGAGAAAAAAGCAAGTCCATTAATGTTACAAAGTGCAGTGTTTTGAAAAATATCAGAGCAAATATTACTATAATTTGTCTTTTAAGTGTTTAAATTCAACATATTCAAGCATAGACATTTTAGAATTCTTTACCTTTGTTAACAGTAGTTAACAACTTTAGTTATTGGTACAATTTTAACTTTATTTGTAACCTACTTCATGAAATTCCAAGGGTTTGTGTTGAATATCAGTTGGAAATTAAATAACTTCATGTGTGAAGAATCAGACTTTCATGTATCTTGCTCTGAATCCATGACATAAGGTTGGCTTTGTAGGAATCCCTCCATTCCCTGCCCTTGAAAGAACTCCTACAAACCTTGAGACAGATCTTCTCTTACTGTTCATGTGAGTGTGGTAAATGCCGAAGAGTTCAGGTTCTGGTGCAGATAATCAAGTGTTGACTGTATGTATTATGGTAAATTAAGCAGAATAAAAGGGTGCCAGGTAATTTGGGACATTTGATATGTAACCACCTCTGTTGACATCTCCCATGGCTCAACTTCCTCCATTGCCCACCACTGGCTAAAAGCAGGATCTGTCTGCAGGGGCACCATCATGAGGTATGGTAAGAATGTATAGAAGGGAGTGGAAAGAGAGGAAATACTGCTTCAGAGGTGAAATGCTTTCTAATCATGTTGTATGTGAGGAAGCACAGTTATGGAAAAGTATATAGGGATAGAGACTCCTCATAGGAAGAGGAAGCGTTGTTTCAAAAACAATGGAATGGGAGACAAACAGGCTAAATATCTGAGCCATTGGTTTAAAAATAAGGTTAAGATTGGGGTCCCAGCCCAGAATGGAAGAGTTTCCTTGGGGTTCTGTCACAGCAGCAACAGAAGAGCAAGAGGACAAAACGTCACTTTAGTTTTTTTATAGGATTCACCAGCACTTCTTCCCCTCTGGCCGGCAAGGAGAATCAATATCAGGGGTCTCCCAGTAATTGAGGGAAGATAAAGTAATGCACTCACATATGTTAAGATGAGACTTAAGTTCAGAAATAGGTATTCTTGGATTAGAGTTATGTGGAGTGCCCACTAGGAGCTTTTTTTTAATTGAACGGAGTTTTTTGATATACCATATGGCCTCAAAAGTAACTTAACCAGGCCCAGTACCTGCCATTTCTCTCTTTCTGATGAACTTGCTCACTCCTACACTGTTCTCAGGACTAAAGACCAGAACAGGCATGACTTTAGTTCCTATTTCCCAATCCCCTTTAATAGAAAACTACTAGATATGGACATAGAACCTTAAGAAAAATAAAATCTCTAGTCATGAGAGAGGAGATAAGTTTTTTGGTATCTGTTTTGAACCTAGGATTAGTTTTGGTGGTAGTGACGTTGTTTATGTGGGGGTGCATTCCTAAATAGTACAAATAGACATAAAGTTCCCTATAGATTGTGTGAGTGTGATAAATGCCGAAGAGTTCAGCTTCTGGTGCAGATAATCAAGTGTTGACTGTATGTATTATGGTAAATTAAGCAGAATAAAAGGGTGCCAGGTAATGTCCTATGTGGGACATTTGATATGTAACCATATATTTTCAATGTATGGATTATGTTATAATAATTTATTTGTTCTTACAGCCAGATTGTCAAAGCAGTAGCAATAAGCTACTAGGTAAAATATTTAAAAATTATGTGCTTAAAGTCATTTTCTTTATTTTCTTTTGATGTGAACATTTCTGAATTTACAGTGATAGCTATTTTCAGTGGAGAAAATATAAGAATCTTGTATCCATGGACGAGTAGAAGAAAGGCGCATTAGAATTTTTTAAGGCACTCTCTTTTCATTTTGCTGGTGAACTTCTCACAATTGAGTAATGAATGTATTTAACTCTTTTGTAGGCATCCTCTGGTATCACGATTCCAAAACCCCCAAAGCCACCAGATAAGCCGCTGATGCCCTACATGAGGTACAGCAGAAAGGTAGGTGCTCCGAAGCCGGAAAGAGTAAGGACTGCTGTCTTTGCATCTTTGCTTTACATCAGATCTCAAATTGCCTTAACCAGCTTTTCTGTGCATAGTCAGAGGAAAGGATAAAGAACTACAGTTTTTAAAAAATTAGTTCTGATTTTAACATTCCAGAACTAAAATCCAACAAGAATACAAATAAACTGTTAAAGTCCTTAAGATGATATTATATAGCCAATGTTTGTGGTCTTTGGAGAATACTTAATGACATGAGAAGAATGTTAAGTAAAAAAAGGAATATAAGGCTATATGTATTAGTACCTTATTTTTATAAAAATAATGGTAACTATGAGTTAGTTTCAAGAAAAAAGAAAGCTTAGAAGACAACAATTATCTCTAAATAGTAAATTTACAGTAATTTTTATTTCCTTTATACTACCTTTAATTTTCCCTTTTTTTTTTTTTTTGGTGGTGAAAATAGCGAATATAGCCAATATCTTCACTAAAGACAAGAGCATTTAGCTATTTTCACTATTTAGAAACTTTTTACACTTTTGGTCATAGTTATTGTATATATATTTGATATGTTGTATTAGATTGTGCATGTCAACCACTTTCCTTTTAAATTTGTGAACGTTTAGAGAGACACAGACTGTATTATTGAGTTAGCTCATCTTAAGTGCCTGTAGTAATTGGAGATGTCTGAGATCTGCCCTTAAAGTAATCTAGCAGAGTATAGATGAAATGAAATTGGCCATCTGTTGATAACTGTTATAGCAGGCTAATGAGAACATAGAGATTTGATTCTGTTCCCTCTGCTTTTGTTTTAAAATTTTCATGTTAAAAAGTATTTTTAAAGGCCTATAATTTTAGGCATCAATGCTAAAATTCCAGCTGTTTCCTTTTTAAGGTCTGGGACCAAGTAAAGGCTTCCAACCCTGACCTAAAGTTGTGGGAGATTGGCAAGATTATTGGTGGCATGTGGCGAGATCTCACTGATGAAGAAAAGCAAGAATATTTAAACGAATACGAAGCAGAAAAGGTAAAATGGGGACTGCAGTGTGATGGATACAGTGAAAAAGGCATAAAGATTTGCTTATTATTTATAAAAGAAGCATAAGATCTAAGCAGGACAGCTGAGGCTGCACTTAGGCTTTATTTTCCTGGGTCAAGTTTCTTAATTTGTCTAGGCTTCAGATTCTTTATCTGTAAAAAGGAGATAATTATCATGTCTTTTGATATTAAAGTGAAATAATATAGGTATTCATTATAAACTTGCAAAAAGTTAATTATAAAACTGAAAAACATTTGAATTTCAGATAGAGTACAATGAATCTATGAAGGCCTACCATAATTCCCCTGCATACCTTGCTTACATAAATGCAAAAAGTCGTGCAGAAGCTGCTTTAGAGGAAGAAAGTCGACAGAGACAGTCTCGCATGGAGAAAGGAGAACCTTACATGAGCATTCAGCCTGCTGAAGATCCAGATGGTAAAAAAAAAAAAAAAAAGTGGGGTTTTGTTTATGCTTTTTCTGAGCATTAAAATATGAGAAATCTCTTTTTACTTTTTTACTTCCGACTCTAAATGCAAAACAAGCCATAATTTAAGTGCTATTTCAATATTTTGATTATTTTTAGTAAGATTTGTATGTGAATTTCCCAAAGGAAAAAAAATATCCTTTTTAGTGCAGAGCATAGCAAAAACTGTCATCAAAATTTTGTACTTGAAACGGATGAAATATTTTTGAGTTGTAATCAGAATTTTAAAGAGCTAAATGCCTTCTCATTATTCCCTGCTTTCTGATTGGTTCCCTAAATTCTGAATTAAAGGCTCTTAAGGTTAAATAGTAGAAAGAAGCATTATGAAATTTTTTTTCCAGTTAATGGAGAAATCCAACTAGAATTTATAAATGTAGCTCATGATAATCATGAGCATGCACACTTATAAATTTTATACACAAACACACACAACACACACACAAAGAACAGAGCTTCCTCATTGGCACTTCATGAATAGTTTGCAGGTGTACAGATTGCACCACTAGTCCTGTGCAGCCAGGCAGAGTCTGAAGCTGCAAGGAGCCCCAGGGCTAGCCACCTGGAGCTGTGAGTATACTCATCCACATATCAAGCAAGCTATACAAATAATATTTTCTCTATGTGCTGCTGTGATATGGAAAAGGTTGGGAGCTCTAGCTACAAGCAACAAAAATATCAATAATTTAAGATCCCATCTGAAGATACCATTGAGAGAGGAAGCAATGATATCATCTAAAGACATGAATAAACTAATATACTTAAAAGGAGAGAAAAAGATATTTTAAAAGAACAGACTGAAATATTGACAGATATTCTCAAACAATAGAATATAAGAAGTACAGCATATGGAATGGAAACAATCAGCAGTGCTAAAGACACACTAGCGTACACAGACCTTAATTGCTCAAATCAGATGATTAATGGAAGAATATACAGAACTAAAGAATAGAGAGAGGTTTAATGTATAAATAATTGAAAGGATGGGGCTCAGTATAAGAGGAAACAAAGGCTGCCAGCATAGAAGTCATACATAGAAAATAGTTTTCATTAGGTGAAAGATAACAAACAGCATGAACATTGAGAAGGACTAAGAGATTCAGAAACAATTGTCAAAAGTGATTCCTATTCTCTGTTTCTGAAACTTTTGCCCATGTGTTTTTTTTTGTTTGTTTTGTTTTTTTAAGTTTAAGATAGGATCTTAAAGCTGCTAGTAAGAAAGGACAGGTAATAATTAAGATGCTAGGATAAGAGTGACTTTAGACTCTTATCTTAATTCTTCTGTACTAAATAAAAGGGACAACTTGGGACAGCTAAAGTGCAAAGAAAGACAAGCACAAATTGTTAAAACTTTATACTGTTGGTCAACATGGGGCCATAAATGAAAGAGGAAAGCAAAAAAAGATAACTTGGATGGAGGTAGCACAAATGTACCATGTATGATCATAAGTGTGAATGTGAAAACCTCTTCTTTAAAAAAAAAAGAAGTCACAAAGAATTCTTTAAAAAGGTATTTTTTATTCTAATAATTATAATTTCAGAAGTATATGTCTTAAAGAAATTACCTAAAAGGAAACAAAAAGTCTTTTGCACAACAGTTTGTAGTGGTGCTGTTTATAACAAAAGTTTTAGGAGCTACTTAAGAACCAAATGATAAAGGAGGTGCTAAATTGACAGCTTAATTCGGACCTCTGTAGCAGTTTCCTACAGTGTGGTCCCTCTACCTCTAATGGAGCACTAAGATGATGACGTGGTTCACAGAGGAACTTTTAATGTGTACTGCATAAAAGAAAGCTGTATTTTTTAGTGAGATAATTTAAATAAATATAAGTGAATAATAGTATGGGTTGTTAGCAGATATGTCAAAAATGGGGGGGTGATAGAGAAAAGGTTGAACTTAAGGAAACACTGTTGCATAGCTATTAAAAATGTGGATCTAAACCAGATCCATATTATACAGGTACGAATTTTAATGAATGCAAGCAGTGTAATACCTTTACACACTGACAGCTCTACAGGTGTGTAAATTGATAAAAAAATAAAAGAAAAAATTTTTCCTGTGAAATTACTTTAGGGCCTTAGTGCTCTTTTAATCTAATAAAATATATGCTGGTTTGGGAAAATGAGTATTGCTAGAGATAATGTTTTCTCTGCAGTGGGTATTTTCAGTACTTTAAGTGCTATGGTGACAAAGACACCTCCCAGCTCATGTTATCATCAGTTGCAAATGTCTTTAATTACTACTAAGAGAGAGAAACATTTGGCAGAATATCAGTTTTGCTCTCATATGTAGTCTTCACTTGATTTCTCGGCCAAAAGACACATGGTTATATCTCATTCATGTTTCAGTCATATCCTTCTCAAACATCTATCATCTTGTAAAGATTTTGTGAGTAAAACCAATACATTGGCCAGTGAACACAGTATGTCCTGTGTGGCACAGTATGACAGTGTGTCCTTGGTGCCCTTTAGATCCATTCATAGACCAGAGAGAGCTATGGCTCCTTGGTAATTAAGTGTTGACATGGTTACACTTCCTGTTTGTGGTTACTGGCAACCTAACTTCCAGAACATCGTTTTATTCCAGATTATGATGATGGCTTTTCAATGAAGCATACAGCCACCGCCCGTTTCCAGAGGAACCACCGCCTCATCAGTGAAATCCTTAGTGAGAGTGTGGTGCCAGATGTTCGGTCAGTTGTCACAACAGCTAGAATGCAAGTCCTCAAACGACAGGTCCAGTCCTTAATGGTTCATCAGGTAAAATCACAAAATATTTATTATAATAAAATGGGCCTGTGCCACAGATCCCACATGATCTGATTCTGTGTAATGCATTAGTGTGCCTGTTAAATATTTCTGTGTTCCATCTGACCTGTTCTTGATTCAGTGAAGAAGCTTGAGGGAGTGGATCTTTCCCAGAGATTTTTAATATGTTTGGCATTAAAATTGTAACATAGAGTCGTATAATGGAAAATATATCTGTTAAGAATTTTGAGACGTCCTGTCAACCTTTACTGATGGCTCAGTATTTATTCCCAAAGAAATTGCTCAGGCATGAATACTTTAACATCATATACTTATTAATCAGAATGATTCCTCTATGTTACATTGTACTTCTTTAAAATCTTAGCTAGACACATTGTGTAATAAATGATTTAAATTAAAAATTCAGAACATTTGTTACAGTTTAAGTGTGGGCTGTTAAAAATGAGACATGTTTTCTGTGTTTGACACTTGCTGTAGAGAAAATAATTCACCAGTTATAAAGTTTGATCATATGTCTTACAGCGAAAACTAGAAGCTGAGCTTCTTCAGATAGAGGAGCGACACCAGGAAAAGAAGAGGAAATTCCTGGAAAGCACAGATTCCTTTAACAATGAACTTAAAAGGGTATTGATTGAATGTGTTAACTATACTTTTATCACTGAGTCTGCTACTTTTTTTCTCATTATTGTCTCCAAAATAATGCTTTTGTTGAATATTGTTTGCTCTGAAACAGAGTTAATTGTGCTATAACCAGCAGATCTTTGCTTCATAACATTATTTCCATTTTCTGCCAAAACTGTAATAGGTTTGAAATATTTAATATGTACTAGGCCTGTGGACTCTAGAACCCTCTGATGTTTTAATTTAAACTCTCATTCAGTTATGAATTATTTTCATTTTATTGAGATTTAGTCATCAAATATCTCCCTTAGATGTACTTCACAGTTTGCACTTTGTCTTAAAACAGGTATCTCTAGTGCTTGGTAGCCTGAAATGTAAAGTAGAAACCTTTATGCAGTCTAGTGCTTTCAGCATTCCCTCACCAACTATTTTGTAATATTTGATGTTACATGGCCGCTAGAACACCTTTCTTTTCCTATAGACACGAGTCTCAGAGAAGACCTAGAACTGTTTTTCTTCTCCCATATATATACTTTATAGATCATAGCCAAGAAAACCCACTTTTGAAGCATTCTGTTTCAGAGATTATAAGTAAAGAACATTACTAAGAGTTTTATTTTTTTCTGACTACTAGTTGTGCGGTTTGAAAGTAGAAGTGGATATGGAAAAAATTGCAGCTGAAATTGCACAGGCAGAGGAACAGGCCCGCAAAAGGCAAGAGGAAAGAGAGAAAGAGGCAGCAGAGCAAGCTGAACGCAGTCAGAGCGGTATTACTCCTGAGGAAGAGCAAGCAGCTAGTAAGGCCGAAGAAAAGAAGGAAGACGAGAACATTCCAGTGGAGACAGGTAACCTTCCAGTTGCACCAAAGTAACGGGTCAAGGGTTTTTAGAGCTTTTGAATTTTGATTTTCTCGGTGTTTTTCAGAGGTCACTCTTAATCTTGCCATATGAGCTTTTCTTTATATGATCTCATTTCTTTCCAAACCTTAATCTGTCATAGTAGATTCATTTAAAATGTTCGTATCACTACAGAACAGCAGTGCTCTTTTATTGTCAGTCTTGCATTTGAGGTCTTGATTATTGGCCCAGATTGACTCATGGAAATATAAAAATATAATGATGTAATGGTTAAGAATACTAGCCCTGGAGTCAGGTCTTGGTCTCACACTGCTTCACCACTTGCTGACACTATGACTTTGGATAAGTTATTTAATTTCAGTTCTCTCATTTGTAAGTATTCTAGTATAGCCTCTGAGAGTGAATTCAAAGGATAAATAAGAAAATGGTACATGAAATCATTTAGTTTTGGATTCGACATGGTATTGGCACTCAGTATTCTAACCTTTGTTGCTAAAATTGTTTAAGATGTGGTCATTGCTCTTAAGATCAGTCATCTCTGGTGTCCTATGTCAGGGTTGACCAAGTAAAACTTTCAGGCTAAATCCTGCCTGCTACTTGTTTTTATAAATAAAGTTTTATTGGAACACAGCCGCACCCATTTGTTTATATAGTGTCTGTGGCTGCTTTGGGGTCACAACAGTATCGTGTGGTTGCAACAGAGACGGCCTCACCCACAAAACCTAAAATATTTCTTACCAAGTCTTTACAGAAAAGTTTTTTGACCCCATCCTAGAAAAATTATTATTTCTAGATGTATTCATAATCCTAATTAAGTTTTCTCAAGGCAAAAATAACATGCAAAATTTACCTAAAGTACAAATTAAATTGATTATTACTTGAAATTTTGAGATGACCTAACCTTCTGGTACAGTTTTGCCTCCACCCAGTGCACCGTGTAATCAGAACTAAGCTAAAAGTATGGGAAACAGCCAAAGGCTTCATGGACCATCAGTGCAGGAAGTGGGAGGGACAGTAGTCATACTTAGTACTCAGCTGACAATATCAGATTTGACACCTGGAAAACATTTAAGGGAATATAGATACTGTTACCAGATATTTCTACACAATTTAATTCAGTAGATTAACATTTCAGATAGTCACATTTTAAGTTTCATTATCTGAGCCTTTTTCTGTTTTGTGTGAACATATTTTTTACCTTAAAGTTTGGAGCATGAGCACATTTTTGTGGTTAGAACAAGAGCTTGAGAACTAGAGTATGGTTCTTTGCTCATTTTTCAGCTAAACAGAATACTCTGTCCTTTGCCTCTGTTTTTTTTGTATATGAATAGAGCATACCTATAGGTCTTTACTAGGTTTTATCCTTCTATCTTAAAAAAAAAAAAAAAACTAAAGATAATTGTTTGAAACTATTAGAGCAAAAACCTCATGCTCTTAATTTCTTAAAGAAAACAACTCAGTGTGACAATTAACAAAGTATCTAAAATCTCAAACTCTCATCATTTCCACACCTGCTTGCTTATCACAAGCCCTCCACAGCAGCAATGTCCAATAGAAGTGAATGTAAGTCATGGTGTAACTGCACGTTTTCTATTAACAATATTTCTAAAAGTAAAGCAACACAAATGAAGTTAATTTTAATAATGTATTTAATTAACCCAGTATATCCTAAACAGTGTCATTTCAACATGTAATCAGCATTTTTAAAGTATTAATTTTTCACGTTTTTTTTACACACAGTCTTCAAAATCTGATATATAGTTCATACTTATAGCACATCTAAATTTGGAAATTAAATTTTCATCAGAAATACATGATCTGTATTCAGATTTCATAAATTTACAGTTAAAAAGTCCATTTCTAAACTCCAAATTGTTTCAAACATGCTAAAAGTTTCTCGGTCACTCTAGCTCCTGTGAGGGGCTTGATAGCCACATACGGTAAGTGGCTGCCATATTAGACAGTGCAGCTCTAGACTATCAGCATAATTAAAAAGAGTAAAGTTTTGTCTTGGAACTAACAGTGATAAATGTGTAATTACAGAGGAGACACACCTTGAAGAAACGACAGAAAGCCAGCAGAATGGTGAAGAAGGCACATCTACTCCTGAGGACAAGGAGAGCGGGCAGGAGGGGGTGGACAGTATGGCAGAGGAAGGGACCAGTGATAGTAACACTGGCTCAGAGAGCAACAGTGCAACAGTGGAGGAGCCACCAACAGATCCCATACCAGAAGATGAGAAAAAAGAATAAATGTTGCCTTGTTTTATGTGTTCTAAATACTTTTTTAAATGAAAAAAAATGTTTTTGAGTTTTAATGGTGTTATGTGGTTTGTGTATTAATATTTTTCTTGTCCATATCACACCACCAAAAGCTTTTGGGCCATTTAGCATCATGAGCTGAATGGCTTAGTCACCTTAAGTGGTTGTGAAGATGTTTCTTTTCTTTAGATCTTGTTTCTGGCCCTCAACTGTTGAAAGCCTCAGAATTTAAATTGGGAAAATGCCCACCTGTTGTAGAGAATTATCCTTCAATGCTGCAGAATATACTCTTACAAATGCCTTCCTATAGCTCACTGGGGTGCTTACCAAAGCCATAGCTTTAAATCTCAGTCCTCATCAACAGCTTCCTCAAAGTTCCCTTTCCTGTTTGCTTCCATGGGAAGTAGCTTGTAAATGTAATCACGTATGGGTATATGTTTGTTCACTTACCCTTTTTTATTTGTAATCAATGTCAGATACAAAGAAGTGTGTTAAGGTGTTGAGTATACCTGCAATTACACTTGGATCGTATTGATCCAGAGACGTCTTCACATTTAGAGTAGCTGCTAGCTTACGAAATAGTCATTAAAGTGAACATGGCACATATACACCGAAATACTTTTTCTTATATTTAATATTGGGTACTGGTAAATCCGTCCTTACCATACAGGAAAAAAAATACTTTTTTATCAAGTTTTCCAAAGATAGAATAGATCACAAATCTTAAGGAATTGAATATTCTTGCAATGGAATATATAACCTCCAAATGATTAGCCCATTCTAGAACAAAAACAGCTACTAATTAAGTTCATTCACTTGAAATTGTTTTATAATACTCAAAACATTCAAAACCTCAAGGCTCAGGATCCCATAGATCAGAGCCAACCTTTTTGATAAACTCTTATAAAAGTCCTAGAGACTAGAAGCAAGGTAGTTTGTGACATGTATGCTTCTCAAAAACTAGAATAGATTTTTACAGAGTAGTTGTATATCTGATGGTATATGTTTCTTAAGGTCCAAATGTAATAAAAAAAAATGGGAAAAAAAGTCTCAGTGTTTTTAATGCACTAAATATTTTCATGCAAAACAAGCAGCTAATGTTGTTGCTGTAATGCAATGACTGTATGGAGTGGCCCCTCACAGCCATTTTAAGTTTACATACTCATAAAGGTTCCCATCTCACCCAGCTAAACGACTACACTAGTACATTCATGTGTACAAGACACTTGTGGAAATTAGTTTCTTTACATTGTAGTCCATGTCAATGTAGATTGGTCTTTGACTCCAAAAGTAAATGAGATGTGTCTCTACATTTACATAAGAGCAATATGAAGAATGTGTGATATCTTTGAAAAAAAATGTGGCTCAATAAATACATGTAAGGGCTCTGCTTCATGTAGATAACTTCACTATATGGACAAGACTTAACTTACAGTGAATTCACTGCTCCAGAGCATGTGGCACATACTGATCATGTACAGTTTCACCCTACATCCAGCATCCTAAGAGGAACAAAGGAAACAATGGGTGAAAACACTTGGTACCTGTTTATCTAAAATAACATGGAATCTTTCTGTTTCTTTGTGACTTGAACTAACTTATCTGTTTCTAGGTGTCAGGCATTGTAGGGCTAAAAAATTCTGCCACCTCATCTCCCAACACATTGTACATCTCCATTCTCAACAGTCAAAACCGAGCTGAAAAGTTGTTAAATAACACGGGTGGAAAACAGTGCCAGAGCAAGATGTCAGGTCATTTACTATAGTACCAGAGTCTGAGGATGGAAGTGGTTCCTTTGCTAAGCTAGAGATGACATTGGGAAAACAATGACATCCGCCCCTAATACTAGGGCAAGATTGAATTAAGATCCTTGTCAGTGATAACGTATGTATATGTAGAAACTACCAATGTTGAGTTGTTTTCCTAGTTTGAGAAGGTGGGAGATAGTCTAGGTCTTTTCTTCTTATCCCCATAAGGCATTATGAAACTCGTCTGTTTCAACTATAAAACAAAAATTAATTTTTATCTCAGTCCCCTTAAATCACTACTCCAAAAACCCATGGGTTTTAGTGCGTTTCTTATAACTATGACTGCATAAAGTCTGAGGGCTTAAATTTATATTTTTAACAAGTGAGAAAGGGGAAGCCCTTATAGTCCCCCAGTTTTCTTAAGGGAGTTTCAATTTATAGTCTTTCCCCATTTGTCAACAAACACGTTTTTACATGACTCTCCTACAGTACATGAAAATTATTCTGTAAAGCAGGGTTTGAGGAAAAAGTTACGAGGAGCTGTCTCATTTTTACATGATAATGTGAACATCCTACGGAAAAGATAAACTTGATTCACAATGTTTGAGAAGAATCTGACATTTAAATCCCTCCAAATTTTTAGTTTTGGTCCTTCACATTTAGATACTAGTTTGAGGTTTTAGACAGTTGGTGCTGACAGTGTGAAACTCCTATTGCCTACAGTGAAATGGAAGCTTTGGTTTCTCACATGAATAGGCAATGAAGCTGGGATTATACTTCATTAAATCCTCATTTCAAAAACAGTTCCCCTCCACCCCCAAGCACTACCATACACTGTCTCCTTACTCGGTTTCAGAGAGTGTTTTTACCACTGGGCAAGCCTGGCTGGAACAGTAACGACTGACTTCTTAGTGATTTGCACATTAGCGGGCTTAAGGTCTTTACAAATGAAAAATCCACTGTGTAATAAGCTAAAATGAACCCAGAGCCTACTTAGAAGAAATTACACTGAATTGTAATTTGGCTTACAATGATGATGTTTCTTTAATTAGTATGGTAAGGAAAAGTCTGAGTTTAGTAGAAAACAATGTCTAAATATTAGTAATTATAAAACTTTATAAATGTCTTAATATTAGGTTAGACCATGTGAAATTGCCAGTGTAGGTTATCTACAGAGTGACAGTCTCACCTCCTTCAACCTAATAATTCTACATTTTATAGTCCGAGTTTTAAGCTCAATAGAAGCTTTCTGAGTGTGAAATATGGAACTTGTGATTCACCAGACTGACCTATATACACTTCTCTAATAATTCCTGGATGTTGTTCGACAAAATCCTGATTAACATGCAAATCCCAAACAAGTATTTAACAGCCTCTTTTTAAAATACATTGTAAACAGATGGTTAAACTAGCTGGCTTATGTTTTCTCATTTACCACTTTCAAAAAGTTTCTTATAATTTTTTCGCATGTATTCAGAGAAAAAAGTGTTTCGTGAAGAGGGGAAATTCCCAAATGATTTAATTGCTCTTTACATAAAACTGAGACTGTAACTGCAGATAACGTACCCCACCCCTACAATGAGCCACCTGAAAGGCAGGAAAGGCTGCCTCAGACTCCTTGACATTCAGGACTGAAAAACTAAACATATTTCCTCTCATTGAGCTAAAATCTGTCTTCCTGTAATTTCAATACTCTGGCCCTGATTCTATACCTTGAAGTCAGATAAAATATATGTAATCCTCTTCCAAAGTAAAAGACCTTTGCATATTTCAGCATCCCTGAGATCCTGCCATAGAATACAGTCTCTCGCAATGAACCGGAGGTAAAGGACTATCTCTTTTCTCCTTTTGAGGTCTAGACCTCTAGAAAGCACTAACAATTTCTCTACCAGGATAAAATCTAGCTCCTACTCAACGTGCTGCACTTAATCAAAGCATAACATCTCTAGACCTCAGAAACCACCTAACAAGGAGGGTTGTTCTGTGGTGATCTCAAGTTCATGTCGAGCACGAAAATATTTTATCATTATATGATTGATATATGGAAGCTCTATAAAACGAGCAACATGGGGAGCAAGCAAGTTTAATTCACCACACAGTACTTCCCAAAGCTTAGTCATTTTCATATCACCGCCACAATTTTTACCATTTTTGGGTACCACTTATATTCTTATTAACAGCTTTCTTTGAATCAACTTACTTGTTATGCTTAAATAATTTATTTCGAAAGAAAACTTTATATCAGCTTAACTGCAAAACCATTGTTTTTTGTCATAAAAAGAATTATCCTAAACAGATATTTTACTGGCTCTCTTTATACTTAAATATGTACTATTTTAAAAATTCTGCACACTATCCAAAGTCATCTGAAGGATCCTGCACAGTAGCCAGGATAAAGCTCTTTGGGGAAGATAGCACTAAAGGCGAGGCATATTTCCTGCTACCTGGAGTTTCAGAAACTTTGTTGTCTTAGATACTATCCCTGGGTCAACAGCAGTTTAGAACTCAAGGGTGAATACTGGAAGTTAATCCCATGATCACCTAATAATAATAATAAAATTATAATATAATTTATTGAGCATTATATTATACGCCTGTGGACTTTTTTTTCTTTTTTTTTTTTTTTTGAGTCACATTTCTTAATTCCCGAAGTAAATATTACAGTAGATCACTTTACCAATGAAATTTATATTTATAATCTTGAGCTGGAGTTGATCAACCGCTACAGATAATTTTTCTGGGGGAAGAAAGGTAGTCTCGGACTGTAGCTCAACGAACTAAATGATTGGGAGATTTAAGATGTCATCTGTGGATCAAAAATCCAAAGACTCAAGACAAACGAATCTCCTTGGAGATCACTGTTTGTATAATGGAAGATGTACGTGTAAAAATTATTCCCTTTGGAATCCTTACCTCCTTTCCTCCAGAGTTCTCCATACCATCAAAATGAAAAAATACATACACAGAGATTTAAAACAAATGACGTATAAACACTTCCGTGATATAAGTTACCATGTTACCTAGAGAACTGCCCTCAGGTCTGATAAGAAGTGTTATGTTTGCATTTTACCCCTGTTGTGGTTTCCTGTCAATCTGTGAGCCTTGGGGAACCTTTTCAAAGACGTCCCTGGTTGAGTCGCAGAAATTTCAGGAAGTACCAACATGGGATGGCTGTTGCACAGAGTTAACTTACTTTCTGAACTTTACCCACCTCTTCCTGTGTATGTGCTTTGGATGGGTCTTCACGAAAACAATCTACGTGTCCCAGGACACTAGCTTTCAAATTAAATGTCAGTTGTGGTGTAGGTAGACAGTTCTCAAATTAATAGGCATCAGAATTTCCCCAGGGAGGCTGCCTGGGCCCCACCCGGGCATATGGAATTACAGTTCTTCAGGATCGAGCCTAGGAATCGCCACATCAAAGTTTGAGAACCACCAATTTGGTTTAATCCCCTCATTTTCCAAAAGGGGAAACTGAGGCCCAGAAAAGTGACTCACCTAAGATCCAGCTGTCTCAGAGCCTAGACTAGAATGTTCTTTATAGCTTCTTCTGGGGAGAGCAATATTCAAAACCTGTTCTAGCCTTGTTGGACTGTATTCTGTCCAGAGTTGGACATCCTTCACCATGTGATACTTTTTAACGTTTCCCAATATGCCCATTTATTTAGACCAGGATCACTTTCCTTGCAATGAAATCCTCTTGCTTCCCTCTCATAAACAGCAAGTTATGGCACCATGAGTTGTCTTATCATTGTCAGTGCCATCAGAGATCCAAAACCAGCAGGAACCAGTCCCCTGGAACCTAGAGTTTGATAGGCTTCGCAAGATCCAACCTTCACATTAGACATGTGAAAAGAGGCAGTGAGGAGAGGTGGTTAAGTACACAGGCCTTAGTGTGGTTCTGGATTCTGCTACACTTCTGGGTTAAGTTCTACTACAGTCTGGGTTCAAGTTCAGTTTTGCCATTTTCGTTTTCTTACCTGGGGATAAAATTACTGCAGTATCAATTTCCCAGGGCGGCTGTGAGAAGAAAATAAGAGATTGTGAAACCAGACCCTAACACTGAAGCCAGACCCTAATAAAAAAATTTTTTTTCTAGTTCTAAGTGTCTTTCAGGAAATAACAACAGGCCTCCTCATAGCACTCTGGGGGTGAGATGATCAGACTGGTCCCAGAGGCTTAAGTGGGCAGTTAGCAGCTAAATGACCCTAAACTGACCCAGAGAGCACAGCGGAACCAAAATTCATGGAACTCAAGTAACAGAATTGCTACTTTTACTACCTGGAGCCTAATAAGAAGAGAGGGGTCCATGAGTAAGGAAGATCCGATACAGGGGCCAAATTTGGACACACATAGGCCTGCTAAAGCAAACTCTGCCAAACTGGAATTTCTTTGTTCTCTGTGGCTTCTTCCACAACCCTAACCTTAGGTGGCTTATCCAAGACTACCCAATCAAACTCCCTGAATGAGAATTAATAATGAGAATTAATAAATATGTAAAACCTCTCTTTACCATCACCATCACCTCTTAAAACGGATCCTGAGCCTTTGTTGGGGGAGACTAATTTGAGCTTCCTCTCTAACCTCCTGGTTCCGCTGGCCAGACAAATCTCTCTTTCTCTGCAAAAACCTGCTGTTTCAGACTATTGACTTCTCTGTATGCAGAGGGCAATGAACTCACCACCTTGGTTCCGTAATGATTGCATGAAAAATACTTTGCCCAATGCCTGGTTCATCGCAAACAATAAATATGAGCTGGTGTTATTGTTGTTGTTAATGATGATGATGGTAGTTCAAGGTAAACATCCAAACCCATATAACGAGTGTATCTAAATACAAATGAAGCAATAATTTAACCGACTGAAACATAATTCTAGCCAAATCAATAATGGGTTAACAAAATAGGCAATCAGCTTGGAGTTAAGAAAAAAGGAGCCAGTCGATTCTTCAACAAATTATTGTTGAACCCCTACCAGGTACCACTCTGGGGGTTAGGTGCTTTGCACATATTATTTCAATTAACCCTTACACTAACCTAATGAGGGGCTACTACGAACATCATCCCTGTTTTAAAGATGGAGAAACTGAAGTCTAGAGAAGTTATGTAACTTGTCCAAGATCACAAAATCAATTAATGATGGATAAAGGATTTCCAGCCATATCTGTCTGACTCCAGGGCTGACGCCTCCACCTGTGGAATACACAAACTCACTGCCAACTGGCCTTCTCTCTTTTGCTGCTCTTTAAGTACTAACACTTTTCTCATAAACCTCTCCAGTTTTTAAAATGATCTTTTAAGAGGGAGGAGAGCTTAGAAAAATGACTTCTTTTTATAGAACTCTATGACTGGCCTTAGTCATTTCCCAGACATTTTTGCAGATGGGAACATCCGCACGGACGACATTTCACCTCGGAAATCGCAGCTGGGTTTTTAAATCATTTTGTTGGGGTTTTCAGCCAGGCCCTCCTTACAAACAGTTCTCACCGCACACCTAATGAACTGGAACCTTCGCCCAAAGTATAGAGCTTAACTACAAAGGGTGAGCGAGAATCAGTAAAGGATCCCACCATGATAGTATCTGTTCTAAATACCTGGCAACCCAGTTGAACACATATAACAGCAATACTTGCTACGTACCAAAACAGAGGGCCGCTGGGTGTGAAGCTCCCGGAAACCCATGTGTACCAGGACAGCCGACTTGCTGCGGGCTGCTGCCATGCTAATGCCCAAAGCTGTATGCCTAGCTCCTCTCTTACTATAATTGTTGCAGTAAGTTTATTTTTTCATTATCACCACCCACACCAAAGTAAATTTTATGATTTCCCACTTAATTCCTCCAGGTAGATCTATAACCCAGGGGAAGGTATGGATAGTTGATGAACAACACACTTAGGGGGTGGGGGGGAGCAAGTTGATTCATCCTGCCGGGGCCTAAGCTGTTCTAGGCCAGGCCACCAGAGTGTCCTGCTGTCGGGGCCCTTAGAGCGAGACCACGCGGGACAGTTTGATAGCCTGACGCGAACTTCAGCTTATGTACCCGGGATTTACCTTCTCAGGCTGGAGAAACAAGAGTTCCCAGCACCTGGCTTGTCTGACAAGGCAACTCCCTCCTCTCCAACAGGCGTCAGATCCCTGACGTGGGCGTTCCCTGCCGGAGCAGGAGCAGAGAGGACGGGTTGTTTGCTGATCCAGTCCGGCTGGAGGCTGCCTCTCCAGTCCGAGGCTGTGATTTACCACCCACCCACCTGGGAACGCGGCGAAGGCTGCGTCCCCCGCGGGCCACCTGTCCCCTATGCGCGCCTCCCGCGCTCCCCTACAGGATGCTGCTCAGAGCTGGCTGCAGGGAACGAGGACCACTGTCCTTCCCATTTACCTGGGACTTACCTGGGACTGAGGGGGAACTTTCGGGCTCAGACTGGGGAAGTGTCTGGCGAGCTGAGTCTAGCTTAAATAAAGGAAGACCTACAGCTGGGTGTAGGGAGTGAGACAGGGACCCTGCACTATTAGTTCGTCATCACTTTACGGTTGAGATCGGGGACTGGGAGCCGTGGGGAGGGCAGGCACCAGGATTCTAAGGAAAGAGGTGTAGGGGACACCTAGGGGAGAGAATAGCTACTGAATAAAGAGTCCCTTTGCCCTGGGCCCTAAAGCAGAGCAGTGCAACGTGTCAGATTCTGCAGCCCAGTCTGGGGAAAGGGCAGCAGTTGGTGACTTACGTGTTTTCTTGTGAGTTGTGAATCATTCTTTTGATTTTCATCCCCTCATCAAACTACTTCAGAGCACCTATTCCATGCCACAGATCCCTCTAGGCACCAGTAATAAAAATCCAATACGATCTGGCCCCTGCCTTTAATACAGTGGATGTCCATGCGAACAGTCGGGGTCCAGAAGTGAGAGACCATACGGATGAAAATCTCTGCAAAAATGTGCCCTGGAAAATTACCTGCTGAGCGGAGGGCAGCTCCTTTTCCTGGGCACCTGAGCACAGCTGGAACCGGTTGGCAGGAGTCAGGCCCAGGGCCAGGTGAGGAGAGCACAGGACGAGGCGCAGGGGCATCTGAACCCTGCTTGACCCCCAAAGAAGCTCAACCACTTTCTCCACCTGGCTCCCAGGGACTGACAGAGCCCATAAAAGATGGGTGAACACTTTGCTTTGAAGCATAAAAGAAGAAGCCATCTAATTTCCAACCACGAGGAGGCTGATTAAGTAAATTATGATATCAAGGGTACTCGGTGTTAATGATGGTGAGAAGGATCATGTAGCAACATGAAGCAAGGCATCCACTATCAGATTAGGTTATTTCAAAAAGTAAATGTATTTTGGGACAGCGGACAATGAGATGTGCATCTGGACAGACACAGGAAGGAAAAACATAGAATCTGGATTTAGTAATTTTGTGGTAAAATTAGGGGTGATATTTTATGCTTCTCTTTGCAAGACTGGATTTAATATAATTCAATTATTTTATAATAAGTAATGAAAAATATCTTTAATATTATAAGGTTCACATATACTACTCTGTAATGAAAAATACAGTTTTTTTTTTTTTAAAAAAAAAGGCCACTCCTACTATAAAGTAGGCCTGTTTACAAAAGGAAAAAAGAATAATCTTGGATTAACACATTTGAAGTTGCCCAGGAAGGGAAGAAACAAAAGTTTTTACAGGGAAATTCGGTCTCCTTTCAACTCATGGGGCTTAATTATTTTGTCTATCTTCCCACCCTGCTGGTGCCAGAGGTGGCGTGGGAGCACCCAGGCCAAGAGTGAGTGCACCAAAGAGTGCCGGATTAGCTGAGCCGCCGCAGGAGGGCTGGGAGACACTAATGAGAGGCTGGTGTCCTTCCAAGAGATGATCTCTGAAGGATAACAAATCCAGGCTGCCATCGATATAAAGAGATGGAGACTGATTCAACCGTGGGGCTGGGCTGAGTGGCGGCTTTCTACAGAACTAGGGGTGTGTGTGTGCGGATGACTAAGGATGGGCAAGAGGCTGCCAGGACTGCTGGTTCCCAGCAGCTGAGGGCCCAGCTCTGGGCATCAGAAGTGAAGCCAGAGCCAAGTGGCCCCTTCCTCCCTTCCAGCCCCTCACAGGCACCACAAGCTCCATCCTCCTCACCCCCACAGTACATCAGAAAAGGCAGAGATTGTTTATGTCAGTTTTAAACAGGGTGCTTCCTGTTCATCCCGTTTCAGGAATCTAGGGACCCCAGTGAAGCCCTATCACATTAAGTTCTCTCCCTAGCACCTATCCCAGGACCCAAGGCCTCAGCCTGGGGAACCCTGGATTGGGGAGAAGGAAGTAAATATTAGCTCATGGGATATTTGAATAGTTGTTGAATCAACTCTGTATCTGAGCTTTATCCATTTGAGGTCGCCCAGCCTTTACTATGCCCTAGGGAGACAGAAGAGGCTGGGATACATCTAGGTGGAAACTTCCTGGCCTCAAACTGAAAACTGACCCCCTGCCAAACCTGTGGGCTAGGCAAATTTCTACAATGCCAGGGCCCTGTTGGCAAAGATTTCTGCCCCCAAAAAACTGCTCCATCATTACCAGTCATCCTGGCTAGGTGCCCCCTGAGCCTCCATCCTGACCCTGATGAGATGTCAGCTCTCCCAGATCCTTGGGAAACTTGCTACAAATATCCCTTCCCAGCTTTCTCCCCAACATATTCCTCAGAAACAGACAGACCAACTGCCTCTTCTCCAGAAAAGAAGATGGTAGACAGAGGCCAAGGAGCCAGTGATGGATCTTCCCACATGTTTATTCGATATTACTAATAGCTTATTATCAAAGATGGAGCACATTCAGAGATGAGGAAGACCAGGGCCCAGGCCCAAAGAGCTAGAATCACAGAGACAGAGGGAGGGGAGAAATGCACTGAACACCTCAGGCAGAGGTCACAGGCATAGCCCCACAAGCCAGGGGAGCTTGGAAGAGGGAGACACATATTCCTGGTTGAGGACACCAGAAAAGGCTTCATGGAAGTGCAACCTCTGACCTGGCTCTGAAAGGGCAGTGGGAGATGGAGAGACGAGCTTTGCTGGAGGGAAAGACCATGGTGGAAAGGGCAGAGAAGAGATGGAAAGAAGCAGCAATAAGCTGGAAGGGGCTGGGGGTGAGGAGGTGTTTGGAGGGCCTCGTCCGCAGTATTCTGATTCCCAGCACTGACTGAATCTCGGCCTCAACCCCATCGTCCTGACTGAGAGACTAAGAGGTCCTGGAATATGTTGGGGTGGGAGGGGGCTCTGTGTACAATAATTCTATAGCCTTGTTCTCTGTTCAGACACTTTGGTTTTCAGTCCTGCTGGGAACCCAGTGGCCTTGAATTTGATCTCTGTCGAACAAAAGGAGGAGTACCCCTTCCCCTCAGTCACCCTGATCCCCAGCTTCCCCTTGGGCGCCCAACTCCCAAACCCCAACAAAATCAAAACCCATGGGAAACAGGAGAGGGCCACCATGAGGTCCCGTCCCCAGCAAGTTCCCTGTCTGTTCTTCATGTCCCAGCCCCTTATTCTCAGCTCAACTCAGCCTCAGTACTGTCTTTTCCAAAGAGCAATGGGAAAGGCATCCTGAATTCCCTGGGCCATCCCGATGACAAACCCTCTGGTCCCCTGGGACCTTCACACTCTGCCCTGGGACATGGCATCAGGGCTCCAACCTGAGGCAGCTTCAGTTCCCCCTTGCACTCCCTCCCCTCCCCACATCCCTTCCATTCAGCCCTTGTATATGTTTGTGTCCATGTCTGTCTGGCTGGACCAGGACACTGAGTCTCCTGGAGAAGAAAAAGGGCCTCGCTCATTTGCCTCCACGTTCGCTGGCCTGCTGCACACAGTGAGTTATCAATAAAGTCTGTGAAAACAACAAGGCTCTTAGGAAGATGCTCCCCTCTGGGCAACAGATACTGCAATCGGGAGCTCTCAAAGGCCTTGGACTTTGGGGTGGGGGATCCCCAGCAGCCAGGAGAGTCCCATGGCTAGATTGGCAGAGATCAGGAGATGGTGACTCAGTACTGGGGAGCCCAGCTCCGGTCTTCCGTGACCGAAGGGCTCCACCCAGAGGACAGTAGACTCAGATCCCCATTCACAGGGACCTTTATTTGCCAGGTATGGATGAGCCTCTGTAGAGACTTAGAAACCCCCAGCACCTCTCCAGAATGGCTCTGATTTACTCCCTCCTCCTGGAATAGCTAGCCAGTCCCCAGCCTTTGCTTCCAGCCTCGGAAGCTCTTCTGTCTACAAATGAGAGTGAAATTGGGTCAGCTCAGTATTCTGCCTCCCCCCCTGGGGGAGCTCTGAGAACCAACAGGCAATCCATGGAAGGGGACAAGCTACCAAAAAGTACAGGCACTGCTCAAACCCAAGGGGGTTTTCGGTTGTTGTTTGCAAGATGAGAGGTGCTGTAAGAAAATTCTCCCCTCTGATTTCACTTCCTCTTCTCTGTCTTTACCCTGGGAAGGGGAAAATCCTGCAGAGATTAGCAACTGATGTCTTCAAGTATGAAAACAACATTCTTTTAGTTGCATTTTAACAGTCCCTTCTGATAGCAGCCACATGACTGGGTTCTGACGTTCCAGACTCGAGACCTGAAAGAATAACTACATCAAAACACATCGTGTGGGTGAAAATACCCTCTAGTTTCATGTGCCACCATATTGCCCTATCAAAGGGCCTCCATCCTGGGCATGGATGTCTCCAAATGAAAGGCAAGCACCATTATCATATTCAAACTATCGAAAACATTGTCACTGTGTCATGCATGGGCCTACCACCTACTAGTCCTCGATGGGAGCCAGAGGGTGTTTCAATGGTACAGAGAACCCAGGAATTCCCAACTTGCTCCCCCTCCCACAAGTTCCCAAGGAAGCCAGACCAAGGAACAACAGCCCATGGGAGTCACAGTCCCCTAGCCATACCAGTGCCAATAATGTCACCGAGTTCTGGGGACAGTTCTTCCATTTAGTTCTTCCATTTACTGGGATTAATAATAACACATATCTGCATTACAGTGCCAGGTCCTGGGGTGAGCCAAGCTGGGAGTGAACAATGAAGGACTAACGAGAAGGAAGGGCATGTTCGGTGAATCTGAGAAGTGGGAAGTAATGAACGTGATGAAGTGAGGAGGTGTGGCTGGACGGTGCCCCCAGTGAGCCTTTGAGAGGCTCTAGGCTTTGACACACATTACCTGAATGCTTCCCCGGCCCCACCCCAGCTCGATGAACACCTACTCTGCCATCAAGGTAGAGCCCTCACGTGCTCTCCTCTGTGAAGTTGTTCCCAGCACCTCCACATCCAGATGGAGTGAAATGCTTCCCATCCGTGGTTATGACAGTCTGTGTCTCCTACCAACAGGTGTGGTCTCAACTGAATCACCGTGGTATCCCCAGAGCCTGGTTCATGACAGATTTAAAGTAATATTTATTGATTTTCATCTTTATGCCTCCAATGACTAATGTACACTGTATATTACAGAAGAGTGGCTGAGTAAATGTTCCTTGAATGAATGGATGGATGAATGAATTATTAATTAATTAACACCAAGTGGTTATAGGGCTAGTGTATGGCCAGACCTAAGGACAGGCATCCTACCTTACATTTACACCACTTTTGTTCCCCCATAGAGCTTTGCAATGTAGTAAACACTTCATTGGAAGGACTAGCTCAACTCAATATTGAAGAGTCACTCAGTGAACAAATATTTACTGAGCTCCCACCATGTGCTGGGATGTGTTCCAGGTGCCAGGGATATATCAAGGACCAAAACACGAAAATCCCCCCTCTCAAGGAGCTTACATTCAATGGAGAATGAAACGACTCTTTTGCATCATACACAGTTTTCCTTCCCCTCCATGCCTTCGCCTTTTCACCCAAGGGCCCCAGGCTTTGAGGCACTGGGGATGCCCTGCTTTCTTTCAGTAGAAACTGTGTTCTTCAGAAAGGACAACAGATAAGGGACTCATGAAGGGTGACTAGAAGAATGAAATGGTGCCATCTCAGTCCTCAGTGTCAGGTTCAAGGGAGGTGGCATTCTTGCTCCCTGGTCCTCAAATCTCATTTTGTATTCACTGCCAGTATCTTCCACCTTAGGGTGGAACTGGCCCTCTTATTTTAATTAAAGTGAATAAAATAGAATCGATTTTTGTAATTGGATGATGCCAAATGTCCTGATGGCCACCCTTGCCCCGGGCACCTTGCCAGCCTGGGGCCATCATCCCTCCCGGGTTTCCTCCTCAGGTACATCGCTTGCCTCTCCGGCTACCTGGTTTCCGGTAGGAAGCCTATCATCTTTTGCACATGTTGTTTTGCAAGTGTTTGGAGAGGGGCTGCCAGCCTCCAGGACTACCGTCTGATGGAACGTGGGCACCACTCTTTAGCAGCTTTTTCTACTTCACTGGATGGCGTGACTCTCAAACTAGGCACTGGGAGTGGGTGCTGAAAGACAACAAAGAATACTTGCACGGAATGAGGGGGCGTGCATCTGCCTTAGAGACCTGGCTTATGTGGTTTTTCTATAGAGCCAGGAACTCAGTACAGTCTCGACAAAGATTCATTTTTCAAAAAAAAAAAAAAAAAGATACCAAGTGGGTGAGAAGAACTGTCTGTGGCAAAGTGATCAATCCTTTCTTATAGCAAATGATCTTAATGGGGTTTTCATGATGTACATTTGTTAAAAGTTTGAAGAGTTGCATCCTTCTGGGATTCACATTTCCTATGTCTTTGCTAAAGTTGAGGGGCTGATGGCTCCTAAAAAGTAGCAATCACTTAAGTAACCCTTTCATGCCCAAAGCACTAGAGGATTGCACATCAGTGCAGGCCCTTACCAGAAGAAGGCCATACAACTTCCACGGTCACAGGGAATTCAGAGGATGGTGTCAGCGAACAGAAACTATATATGCTCTGCATTTCACAGTTAATAAGTGATGCCTTCTTCATTCTTTTCCTGTTTCTGCCGGTAAAATTGAGCTCGGCAAGCCTGCTTTTGTTTTTATAATGCCAGCTAATGAAATCGCCTCCAACACACAAGCCATCGTCGTGAACACAAGTTTTTAAGAAGTAATTGCAGAAGATGGCCTCTGTACCCTGCAGCTGGGGAGGGACAGATGCCACTCTCCATCAAAAATCCAGTTCAAAGAATCAGATTTGATAAGATGATAGGCTGAAGACTTTCCCAAGAATATAAAAATCTTGTTCTCCTAAGCAACATGCAGGCTCCTGTGAATATTCATCTCTGTTCTTGGTTGGACTTGGTGAGAATAAATCTGTTCTTGAACATGTTCATTCAGAAAAATGGTCTGGTAAGACTCACGAGGCTTTAGAAATGGTTGCCATGTCGTATAAAAAAAAAAAGCCCCCAAAGACACCTGGAGTTCTGCCTGTTTTTCTCACTTGAGAACAGGCTGTCTTAGAAATAACATTATAGCTGACATCTCTGCCTTCTCAAGCTGCTCTGTGGCCTTCTCTATCAAATCAGGAGAAAGTCATTTGAATTCTCCTCCTCTCTCGTTTGCATGACAAAGCAAACGAAACCTAAGATTCTGCCGTACTTTATAAACACAAGTTGAAGGTCTTGGTTATTTAAATTAATAGGGCTAAGCATTTCTTCCCCCTGTTGGATGGTTGTTGGGGTCATTTGAACTCCTCTGTGAGTGGGTGGCTTCCTGGGGTTGTGCTCCCTCCCCACTCTCCTTACCTCCTCTCTCCTTCAAGAAGCCCTCCAGGTCCAACTGGAACTTGAACTTCCCTTTTGCATCCTTTAGAGTCTTCAGTGAGAAACAAAACAAATCTTGATCGCTAATTAAGTCCTTCACTCTGGGCTATGTTTTACCAAAGATTTCTCCTCATTGGGAATGAACCATGAAGAAAGAAAGAGGGAAGTGAGAGGTGGAAAAAGCAACCGTCACCAATCACTAAAAGTAACTCATAGAAATGCAGCCACTTAATGAAATCTATTAAGTGTTCATCAAGTTCAGTCTAACCCAATAGAGTAAAATATTGACTTTCAGTTGCCCTCTAGGGTCTAATTGCAATTCTAATTCATCAGACAGAAATTGTACAGCTGGCTCGTTCTGGGGACCCTCTGCAAGCCAAAGAGAGAGGTCTCAGAAATAAACCCTGCCAACTTCAGGACTTCTCAGAAGCACCCTCACATCCACAGTCTCTCCCCACACACAGACAAAAAAAAAAAAACACAACATTACACATTCTTGTAAGTGTAATTTACCTCATTCCGAGAACTCTTTTGGCTTGTTCCAGTTTGCTCATAAAAGTGTAGCCAACTATTGTGCTCTTGGAGCTCATATCAGCTCCTCCTATAAGGCCACTTCTCTGCCTGTCTTGGTTAATCAAAACCCCGCCATCCATTGACTGAACATGTTGTTAGAATGGACTACTATGCAGCCATTAAAAGTGATGTTGTAGAAGAACAGTTGATGTCAAGGAGGGAAGTTCATGATATGTATGTCAAGTGAAAATAGCAGGTTACGAAACAACAGGTGCTATAAAGTGTAAACCCATTTTTGAGAGTATATATTCATTTTTAAAAAAAAAAAGATTGGGCAGATATGGTTATCTCATAGTGATTTTATTTTCTTTTTTGTGCTTTTTGACATTTCATAACATTTTAGAAACACTTCTGTAATAGAACAAATTTTCAAAAAATCTTACTTGTTATAATAAATTGGGTTTTCCCCCAACCCCACAAATTAATATGTTAAAATTCTAACCCCCAGAATCTCAGAATATATTTCAGGTAAGGCCTTTAAAGAGGTCATTAGGGTTAAATAAATTCACATGATATGCCCTAATCCAATATGACTAGTGTCCTTCATAAGAAGATGAAAGTAGGACATAGACAACACAGAGCAATGACTATGTGATGACACAGTGAAAAGGCACCTGTCAACAAGCCAAGGAGAGACGTCTCAGAAGAAATCAAACCTGCTGATGCTTGATCTCTTCTAGCCTCCTTTCTGTTGTGTACGCCGCCTAGTCTGTGATATTTTTTTTTTAAGCTTATTGGGAGTCTGTGCTATTTTTTAATGGCAGCCGGAGAACACTAATATCCTACTGACCTTTCGAAGACCAGCTCAATGTCAGCCCTGCCATGAAACCTCCTATTGAAATACCCAAAAGTCTACTTCTCCAGGATGCCAGTAGGGGTCAGACCACCTGGATGTTTTCTGGTGGTGGTGGTTGGTGTGTGCATGTGTGTGTGATGTGTATTGGGTGTGGGTGTGGTTGTTCCAGGAGGGCGCCACCTCTTACCAGCTGTGTAATCTTGGGGGCAGTGACACATCACACCCAAACCTTAAGACTTCACAAAGCATTTTTATAAGTATTCTATCATTTGGTTGTCATAACAATGCACCAAGATTGCATATTATTTCCTCCAGTTCACAGGTGAGGTACCCATCCTCAGAGAAAGTGGAGAAACAAAACACTTAGTGGTGAAAACTTACAAGAATAATAGCGAAAATGCCCTGAGTGCCTGGCACCGCAGTAAACACTTACACATGACTTGTCTCAATTATTCTTCACAACAAACCTGTAGGGAGGAATTATTACTAGACATATTTTACAGATAAAAAAAAATTAAGGCTCAGAGGAGTTCCTGAGATCACACATCTAGAAAGCGGTGGAGCTGGGACTTAATTTATACCTACAGCCCACACTCAGAACCAGTAGGCCACACTGTCCCGTCCACACATATATTAGTAGATAGAGGTGTCAAGTGAAAAATAAAACAGACAGGAATTGCTCCAAAATTCAGAGACTGAGTGGGTCTGAGAAGTCTTCTAAAATAAGGTGAGATCTGAGCTACGCCTTTTCGGACATAGTTGAGTGGAGAGGATGGGGTGGGGCCAGCTTGCTTCACTTAATGCTGTTTACAGCTAAGGGTGTCACAAGTCAGATTTAACCAACCAGTTCAACCCCTTTGCCCATCTGGAGCCCCCAGTCTGTGCCAGCCACTGGGCTGGGAGGTGCAGGGATCCAGTGGAGGTCCCTGCCCATTAGGTCGGTCTTCTGAGAAGTAGCGATTCAAGAAGACGTGACTTGATTACATTGCCATGGCTTTCTCCAGAGCTTCGAAGGGAAGGCCCTGGTCCTGATGCCGCCACTAATATTTCATGAGACTTTAGGCAAATCGCAGCCCATCTCATGACCTCAACTTCTGCTCCTGGAAATAGAGTGACTGAATACGTATTGTTGAATGACTTCCGTAGGCTAACTTCAATCATTTACAACCAATTTCTGTTCTCGTTCTCTCACTTGCTGCTGCTGTTGTTGTTGTTGTTGTTGTTGTTGTTGTTGTTGTCATCGTCGTCATGGGAGCAGATGGACACTCAAGGAGAAATGTTTGTTAAGTGAAAGATTAATTAATCCATTCTTCCAAGCTCACCTCACGATTCCATACAATCAAAACTCTAACTGTGGCAATTAAAATAAAGAAAAGATGCTATTTATTGAAGAAAGGAATAGAAGTAGCACCAATCACCAGTTTACAGCCCTCTGGGATGAATGACGTTTTTAGAAGAGGTGGTGTAAGAGGATTAACTACACAGGCCCCTGGGAAAGCCACAGGAAGGGGCTGAGGTTACAGCCACAGTGTGACAGCAACAGCAGCACCCACCTGAACCCAGAGCTAGGACTTATGGGGGCCTCTCCTGAATTCTCCCCTCTATCTGGACCCCCTCCCCACCTAACAGTCACCTCAGCTGTTGGGCACATGCCTCTCATTGGCTTATGTCTTATAATACTCAAGAGACAAGAAGGAGTCTTAAGGATTTGGCTTGAAACATTTTCTTAAGTACACAAGTTAAATAAATGGGGACATTTCCCTGGCTGGGTCCAGCTGACCAATGCAAAGTCACTTTGGCCTCTTGAGCTCCTCAGTACATATTCAATTTCATTTTTTGTATTTTCTTTCATTTTTTAAAATTTTATTATTCCATTTTTCATCTTTCTTTTTTAATGACAGGAAAAAAAACTATCTGCAGAGGAAAATTCTTCCATGTGAATTGAACCCTCCACTTTTTTCATCTCAGCCTCCAAGGTTAGATGTCCAAACACAATTTTTAAGAATATTCACTACAACAAGATGATCCCTTCTCTGGAAGCTAAAGAGGGAGTCCTCCTTCCCTTTGTCTCCAATCTATTACCCTGGGGCTGTCTATGGAGGACTCGGCCTCTCCTAATCGCTCTCCAAGTTGGTATTCTATGGCTCCCCCAGTATATATAGAAAAAGGTCGGGCTCTGTAAGAAAAACTTGCCTTTCTGAGCTGCTGCAGAGCCTGAGAAGATGTGGTAAAAAAGAAAGGCTTGCCGGTAACTGTGCCCACAGGGTTCCGGGGCCTTCACAAGCTGAAGCCTGTACCAGGTGACTCTCCTACCTGAGGGCCAAGCAGGACAGGCTATCAGTGCTGCCACTCACTAAAAGCAATAAGAAATACACCCAGGTCACCTTCATTCGCTCATCTGACCAACATGATGATGTCTGTATTTTCCCACCACCATCTTATGTAACGGGAGATACAAAAATGAAAAGACAAAGCCTCTGTCTCTGGGAACTCAAGATCTAGTGTGGGAATAAAGAAATCTCCATTTCTTTTTTCTCATCGCCAAACCCCACCCCAGCCCCATAACTCTGATATCAGGAGGCGAGACAAGCTGGGTTGAGTCAAATTGGAAAAACTATTGGGTTGGGTTGTTGACTACCATTTGACTAAGAACCCAGTGGAACCTGAGAAGTTCAGAATTTGCAGTAACCGTGGTCGTCTCAGACGACCTTCTACATAGCACTGTCTGGGGGGGTTATACTCTAGACTCCTAGAAAGGGCTGAGCTTACAAAAAGAAGATAAAACCGTCACAAAGCTGGACACATTGCCCACTCCCCTGGAGACAAGAAAATGATGCAAGTAGAAAATGATGCAGGCTGCAGAGATGAGGCGAAGACAGGCAGCCCAGTGGGAAAATGGGTGAACCCATGTGACAGGCCCCATGCAAGGGCTCTGAGGCCAGGGGCTGGGTGTGGAGAAACATTACCACCTGCCCTTTCCTGACTGGAGAGGTACGGAAGGTGAGTGGAAAAGTTGCTTTCATAGACCAAACTCATGCAAACCCCTTCCCACCCCTTTCAAGCCAACAACAACTTGATGCCAAGAGGCTGGGTCTGGTTGAATATGGTTGGGTTTAGCCAGGTCTGGTCGGGTCTGGTCAGGTCTGGTCAGGCATGCAACTCAAGTACGGCCCACGACCCTGTGTGAACTAGTCGTCAACAGAGACCTGAGTTCAAGTCCCAGCACGACTCCCTATGTGGGAAAGTCTCTGATTCTCTTGAAGCTTCAGTTTCCTTGTGTATAAACGAGGGGGACGTCATCAGTGCCTACAGTGCAGCTGTTGTGAGGACTTAATGGTAGGATTCGTGTAAAGCATTTGAACAGTGCCCAGCAGAGGTGGAGCTTCAACACTTGTTAGCTGTCATCATCAGCTGCGTGAGTCCTTCCCGACTCCCCCAGTAAAAGTGGCCTCTGCTCCACTTTGAATCCCAGTCAGTCTGGGTTTATCCTACATTGTCTGCCCCTGAAGGGAAGATCCCTGTTTCATTCACTCACAGCCTCCAGTCAAAATTCAAATGATGACTGAGAATGTAAATGGTTCCTGTGAGAGAGGGAGGAAAGAGGAAGAACTGGGAAGCAATGATACCTCTTGGCAGAGACCCGGCCAGTTACCAAAACGAAGAACGAAAACAGACTGAGTTGCTGGAGCCTGGAAATGAGCTTGGTTAGAGCGAAGTGAGAGCATGGTAGACAGACTTACCACGACTCAAGTGTGGTCCCTGGGTGTCACCGGGAGCTTGTTAGAAATGGGGACGATCGGACCCAACTGCAGACCTAAGGAATCTTCATTTTAACAAGGTGACCCCTTCGCACACAAAACTGGAGAAGTGCTGCATGGAGCAGTGGTTCTCAGGCCTGAGCACACACTGGAATCATCTGAGGAGCTTTTCTAAATCCTGATGCCCAGGTTATGTCCCAGAACAGTTAGAATTTTGTTCACTTTTGTAGCTCATCGGGTGATTCCAATAAGCAGACTGGGTGAGAACCATTGGTGAGACGAATCTTATAATTCATAGGTCAAGAAATTAAGGTCCAGAGGGGTAAACTAGGCTTCCCAAAGTCACACAGCAAGTGTTTAGGACTTGAGCCCTAGTCCTCCAACTTCAGGGCTCTCTTCACTGTGCTTCACGGCCCTACGAAAGAGTTTAGGAAATAGAGTGAGGTAAGGGAGACTGAGGCTTCCCTCTCTGGCTTAGCATCTTTATGGTTGGGCACTGAGGAGAAGCTCCCTCCAGGGACTTGAGTGACCGTATATGCCGCTGGGGGGCCTCGCCCTCCCAGGAACCCTGAGCCAGGGAGGGTTCCTGACTGGTGGCCAGACTCTGGGCTAAAACAACCCTACATTCTCATCCAACCAGCCTGGCCTGCCATCTCCACACACCTCTGTCTTCCCAGAGACGCAGAGTGTTCAGGGACTGTCCCACCACCCAGGCCACACAGTTCTCAGAACTCAGGTGAGGTTTCTGAGCCCCCACAGCCTCAGCTCCCAGCTCCTCTCAGAACTGCTGGGACAGGCCCGTTCTCAAGTCAGCAACCACGACAGACTCGAAACCATCAGGCTCAGAGTCTCCCCGTGACTTGTTTTTGCTCTCTTGTTAGGGTTTTGGGGGTGTGTTCATGTCTCAAATCTCCTATTGTCTCTGCTTTCTGACTTTTTCTGGTGTGTGTTTTTTGAAGTGGCTTTTTGTTATTCTGTCTTGCCTCACTTACCTTCCTCAGCAGCCGGGGAAAACACTCAGCCTTGTTCTACTGTCCGCCGAGTGCCTGGATTCCATGTAAACAGATCACTTGCTGGTCTGACCAGGCTGAACAGGTCAAGGGGCACCTGGGCATGTCGAGCCCGCATAAAAATAATCATGTGGCATGAAGTTTCCCCATACTCAAGGAGGAGGACGGGGTAGACACAGAAAGCAGAAGGAGCTTTCTAGGCACACAATTATTGATGGCCCAAGCAAGTCTGTTCTGCAGCCCTGCAGTAGGCAAGGATGGGGACCCTCTTTCTCTGCCAGCATCAGACTGTCAAAAGGATTGCACACACCCAACGGACACCTTTCTGGTGTTTTCTCCTGAAAACTGAGTGGTGGATCTAGAGCTACGCTGTCCAATGCAATGGCCACTAAGCACATATGGTTATGTGGCTAGTGTAACTAAGGAACCCAATTTTTAAATTTCATTTACTTCTACTTAATTTTAATGAAACTTACATATGGCTAATGCTGCTGCGCTGGGCAGCAGTGGTTCTCAAAGTCAGCCATCACCTGGGAAGACGTAATTCACTCTGGTGGCCCAATCCACCCCTGACGATTTCGATTTATTGGCTTAGGATGTAGACTGAGCAGCCAGATTTTGAAAGTTCCCACTCTAGTATGCAGCCAAGTTTGAGACCCTCTGGCCCAAAAGGCTTCTCTTTCAAATCTGATTTTCTGCATTTGGGGAGGGGGGTTCTACAGTTTTTAAAATTTGAGGACCAAGAAGTTTGCTCAGAGAACCAACTTTAAAACGTTTTCTCATGTTCTAAACATAATACATGTTCACTCTGGAACATTCAGAGAAACAAAATGAAGAAAGTTAAAATCACTTAAACTCCCACCACCCGAACCAAAGGTGTAAATCCTCCCATTTTCCCATGGATATATCCTTATGCTTTCTTTAAAACTGAGATGGTAGCATGCTTTTCTATTTTGTCATTGGCTTTTGTCACTTTGCTTTTTTGGGTTAACAAGTCTTCATATATCATCAATTATAATGGCTACATGATATTCTATCAAATATATCGACACAATTTATCCAAATCCATATTAATCGTGGTCCCAAATTTGCTACTGTTTTTTATTCAAAGCATTGCTGTGAATGTAACAATAGCAATGCCTTTATGCAAAGCTATTCATTAGCCCCTTAGGAAGAAAAGAAAGGAGAGGGCAGGGAAAGGGAGGGGAAAAACGAAAAATAATATGGTCAAAAGATGAAAAGTTGAACCTGTTTACATTCCTACCAACAGTGTGTGAGAGTATCTATTTTTATTCATGCTGACATGGAGGAGTGAGCTTTTCACATTTATCAAGGTTTAAAAAACCACCAACAGGCAGCTCACTGTTGTGAAGTTCAGCACACTT
Organism: Cynopterus sphinx; assembly: GCA_030015415.1. Lineage (NCBI taxonomy): Eukaryota > Metazoa > Chordata > Mammalia > Chiroptera > Pteropodidae > Cynopterus > Cynopterus sphinx. The sequence goes on from CM057385.1 coordinate 16,188,881, forward strand.
TTAATGAGCATTGACACTGTGCCAGGTGCTGCCTTAGGTATCATGATAGAGATGAATGGACCACATCCCAGCCCTCTGATACATCAGGGAAGGGAGGAATTCAAGGGCTTGGCTTTAAATTAGAAAGGACAGCACAGATGCTAAGTAGGTGTACCAGAGTCACAGTGTGGAGCAGGTAAGAAAAGCCCATGATTCTTTGCGGTAAAGCTGGGAAGTCTGAGGAGGGACATTCGTGTTCCCTCTGTAAGGATGAATACAGGCACTGGCAAGTGGTTAGAGGTATGGTGCGTGGCAAATGCAGCAAGGTGCTGGAGACTCAGGGGACTGGAAAGGTGTCACGTCCATCTCACACATTTATCAAGCTCTGTGGTCAGGAAGCTTCTCCCTGGATCTATCCCACAACCTCTTAAGGCAGTTTAAATCTCTTCCTCTGGCTATTTGTTGGGGGAACAGGAGACAACTTTGTGACATTCTTCATAAAGTCAACTTCAGAGACTTCAAGATCAAAACAAATACCAAATATGGTAAGGTATGTTTTTATTTGGATTATTCCTCCCCTTAAAAATAAATTGACATATAATGTCATTATACTTATTTTTTTTAAAAAAAAAAAGAGTTGCAGAAGTCCAGGTCACAGGGCAAAAATTGGGATGATTTGGATGCCCCGGGCCTCAAGTCCCAAGCCCAATTTGCACAGCATTCTGAGGATGGCAAATGCCATTTCTGTATAGAGGCAGCTAGTTCAATCCTGCCTCTCCCACCTAGGACTGTGGGAGCATTCGCTTCAACTCACTGAGTCTATAAAATATGGATTGTAGGGATAGTTAAAAATTATATTTGAGGGATGGAAAAGCATTAAAATCAATCAGAAAAATAAGAATAATCTGTGACTCCCATCAACATAGGCCCATGGTCAAGTTAGCCTGCCTCTTGCTTTGTCTTTTCATGAGTGTCTGTAACCCACAAACACACAAACACACACATATACCCTTTAAATCACTTCTCTGACGTACTTGCATTTCAGGAATAAGGCAAATCTCCAACGGTGGCCTTTCTTCAGAAGCTCACTAACAATTGATTAAGGAACTTGACCAACTATGACTCGAAGTGGGGAGGTAAGAAGGGCATGACAGCTATGGGACCTTTAAATGTTGGGTCCCCTTTCCTACCTATAACGTCAAGGACAGAATCAAATTCCCCAGCTGCTCTGCCTTCGCCTCCCTCTTCTACTTACAGCTCTGTGACACATGTCCCTGGAGAGTCCCCCCACATCATCACAGAACAAAAACAAAAACAACAAAGAAAAAATACCAAACCCTCTCTCTTCTGCCCCCACCACTCCACTGTAGGACGCCCACATGATAGGGGTTCTTTAACTCAAGTTTCAAATACTTAGAATGAAATGCTGCTTTTTTTTTTTTCACTTCTGCAATTTACACAGAAGTGCCTGCCAGGGATCGTGGTGCTAAAACCCACTGTAATTCAAGTTTATTTTTAGATTTCTCATTTGTGGTAATCTACAAAATGCCAAAATGGGCTCTGGTCATTCAGTCAATGAGAGGAAGGGGAGGGAGGAAGACTTGAGCCCTATTAAGAAACTGCTCCCAGCCAGGTGCCTCACTGATTCCACTTCATTTCATCCCCCTGGGGGCTCTTAGGAAAAAAACCTACTCTCGATAGTATTTCCACAGATACTGAAACTGAAGTTCTGGGTAGTTAAACAATTTGGTCAAAATCGAACACTTAGTCCCAGTGGTAGGACCTGGATATGAAACCAGAACTTACTCAAAAGTCTAAGTTCTTTGTACTGTACCCTCCCCCTCTCCCTTTCTCTTGTTCTCACATGTACCTTCTTTACCTGAGTGTTTGCACTCTTCCTGCTCTTGATACCCGTACATTGCCCTTTTCTACCTTGGAACAAAGATAGGGTCAACCAGAGAGAGTTCTGGAAACTTAAGGGTGCCTCTCTCCCAAAGCATAGGCCTATATTCCAACCCATTTAAGCGACTGATGACTTGCCCCCTGTGACTTCTGGTGGGAGGGAGAACAGAAGGGAATTGAAACTCTGTAACAGCGACATAGGAGACTGCTGGATTTAGAGCTACACAGATCTGGTTTAGAATCCCTGCTTGAACACTTAAGGCATTTCAATGTCACTAAGCCTCTACTTTCTCATCTATATATTGGCAATGATATACGCACTTGACAGGGTAGTTTGAGAAACCCAGTGAGATGATGGGAGGAAAGGGACCCAGCTCAGATTAAGGGACATTGTCATAATCCAGTAAGTGCTTCCTTCTCTTCCTCTCTCATCTCCTCAGGAGAGGGGTACAGGGCTGCCACCAGGGATCCTAGCTTCCAGAGAGCTTTGGTTTCTCTCTGAAGAAGCTCAAAGGATTAATTTAGGCCTGCCTTGAACATTTGCAGGGCCCAGGCAAGAGTACCAATAGAGGCCTTTATATCACACACCCAGATATCGACATTATAAAACAAGCTAATAAACTGGTCACTAAAATAGGTTCTATCTTGTTTTAAAAACACATTTCCGTAATGAAAAAACTATATGACATAATGACCTAGAAGGCTATGTTCAAATTTAGAATTCTCAGACTCCCTGGAGAGCTGCTGTTCAGCCTCCAGCCCCCAGCCTGGACCTGTAGCTTAATCCTCTTCTTTTCCTCCTCCCTAGTCTGCAATCTAAACTCTGTCTACATCCCATCCCCATAAATAGCCAGGTTTTCCACCTCTTGAGCCTAGAGGTTTCTGAATCTTGGGACCTGAAACATGACACAGAAGTGGGGACACAGATTCATCGTAGGCCAGTCTTTTACCTGACACAGAAAAGTGAAATCAGAAGGCTAGAGAGAGGCCTCCCTCTATCTGGATCTATGGACCCCACTGCATTTGTTGGGGTTACTATTTGCCTGTCATTCTAAGTGGGAATTCCTGCAGTGAGCTGGAGCCTCAGGAGTCATCTCTTCCTTCTTTCTGTTTTGAGATTCAAAATTTGAAAGGAGATTATACTTTTGACCATTCAATTTGATTTGCAATGATCTCTGTCTTTCTCTACCCCGGAACAGGAACCAAGGAGGAGACTATGACTTGCATGCATTGATATTTACACATAGAATTCCTCAGTTCTATTTTTGTTCTTGGCTTTAAAAGTCTTACTCCAGAAACTATAGACGGAAACCAGATCTGTATTTACTATGGGACAGTGGTGGAGAAAGGGGTTGACTGCAAAAAGGTATGAGAAAATTGGGCGAGGGGTGATAAAACTGTTAAATATTGTTTCTTGCTTGCTATCGTGGTTACACAACTGTGTGCATTTGTAAAAACCCCAAGAAACGTATATTAAAATAGGTGAATTTTACAGTATTTAAATAGTGTATCAAAATTATGTAATAAGAATTCTTTCTTCAAGCTGCATTTTAAAAAGGAGCAGGATTTGGAAGAGGAATATGTTCAGACATCTAAAAGAGCGTCCTTTCATGTGCCACAGAGGGGGAGTCTGTGTAGTGGACGTCTGTCACATTCGTAGCTGCTCATTGTCTTAGGGATAGCCCTTCTTTCTGAAGGAAATTCCTTGTCATTGTCCTGTTTCCCCAAGTAGAAATCAAGAACTCAAACTCCCAGCCTCCCTTGCAGCTAGGACATGGGCATGTGACCTACTCTCCACCAATCAGAAGCACTCATGGAGACTGATGCAGAAATGAGTACCGTATGAATGAGGACTGCCATGGGGCTTCCATTTTTGCTGACATGGTGGCAGTAGAGGCTTTCGACTTTGGGGATTTCAGTGGCTGCAAGTTGAGTTCCTAGTAACCAACCAGTGTTGTATAAGGGAAAGAGGATGGATGGGAAGTTCCATTCCTTGCTCTCTGCTATTGGGAAAGTCTTTAACTTCTCTAAGTCTCTATTTCCTCATCTGTAGAATGAACATCATAGCACTTACCTCACAGGATATTTGTGAGATTAAATGAGGTGATTCAGAGTCTAGCATACAGTAAGTGCTAAATAAGTATTACTCCCATCTTTCCTCAAACAGTAGATAAAATCCTTGAAATTGGTGCTATGTTAATCATCTAAAAAAAATTTTAAAAATGCCACTTAGTTGTAACCTGGTAGAGGGAGAAAGATACATACATGCCCATGATACAAATTAGACTGCGAGATACTATCATAGCAATATAAACAGCACACTGTGGGCGTGAGGCATCAGGAATTCTCCAAGAGGTGAGAAATCTTTGAGCTGGGTCTTAAATGATGAGTTGAAGTCTAACAGGAAGAGATCCAGAATCCAGAGGCATCTTAGCCAGAGAGAAGAGCATGTGGAAAAGCCCTGAAGAAATGAAGTGCTCAATGTTTTGGGGGGAACCCCAAGTTGGCCCAGAACGGTTGGTGCACAAAGTAGGTACAGGTGGAATGTCAGAGATTGAGGCCGGAGCTAGTGAAATGGGCTGTGATGAGAAGGGCTTTGAATGCTATGAAAAGAGCATAAGAGGAAGAAGAAGTAGCATGAGCTCCTTAAACAATTGTGTGGAAAGGAATAGGATGGTTTCAGGACTCTCCCCACAGTTCTACTAGGATTTCCTAAATGTACACAACCTACACTTCTCTGAACTCTAGGACATGACCCTCCAGGACATAACTAATGGGATCCCCAAATATGAGACCAGAGAGGACATCCAAGATCACCTGGTTCAATCCCCAGATGAGGAAACAAGTGAGGAGGGGCTCTTGGAAACTTGGCCGGCTAAGCTGAGACACTTTTTCCACCACGACAGATGGTCTCAAGCTAAGCAAACATAAAGACACCCGAGTTTTCTAATAACTAATAGGAATAAGCTCAGCTATGAAACATACAGGATTGGCCCAGTGATTGATTGCCTTGGTCTAGGGGTGGAAAGTGGGCACTTGATTTCTCATTCATCATTTGCCATGAGACCAACATCATCATTTCCTGGCCCTGCTTTCACTACAGAGGCTATTTCAGTCCAAGTTTTCCATTGCCCTTGACAATTTGCCAAGATAAAGGTCACCGCTAAAGTCAACACCAGGTCTCACTGAGGAAGAAAAAGAGTCAAGGGGATTCTGGGAAGCCCTCAGCCACATAAAGCAGTTCTAGCTTAGAGCTATTGGAGACAGTAGGACAGTGTAGCCAGCCCCTTCCCCACCCCCAACTTGGCAGAAATTAGAATGGCATGAGGTTTCACTGAGCAATTCTGAAGGAATGACTTGCTCCCTTGCTTTCTCTTTTACCTGCCTTCAGACCCCCAGCATCACCTGACCCCACCCTTTCCCTCAGGGAACTTGGTAACATGAAAAACACAGACCTATAAACCCTTCCTCTCGATGCCCAACAATGAACCCGCGCAGCAAAACAGGAAGCATCCTTTCGACAAGGCAAACCCATTGTGTTCTGACAAGTGGCAGGAAACCGCCACCAGGCCATGGCAACAGGTGTTGGGGTGACCTGAGACCTCCCACTAGACTTGGCCCAGCCCTCCTTCCCTTTTCTTCCTCCCTGAGATCTGCCTCCTTCCCCCTGCAGCCTGACAAGCCCCTCACCCCACATCTGTTGGTCTTTTTTATCTTTTTTTTTTTTTCCTGGTATAGCAGGCTTAATGAGACAATTCTGTGCATTGTCAAGGACCAAGAAATGAAGTCTTTAGATGCTTTATACAAGTGGTGATGAGCTACTAAAGAGGGGAGGGGTGGAGAGGAAACACAAAAATACATAGCACTATTTTGAGTGAGCTCCAGCTCTTCATTCTAACACTTGAACCTAGGAGGAGAGACAGCCACTCTTTTTTTCACTAAGGCTGCAGAAGAATGGAAACTTCACTCAATTTAGCAGTTTCCACAAGGCAGGCTGAGCAAGAGGCTATTATTTTAAGCTGATGTAAGAGGCCATTCATGGTCCATTGGGAGCCCCCATTCCAAGCCCAGGATGGATGCTGGAGGTGGTCCTTAGGTCTTGGAATTTTCTTGATTTTCAGTGATAAGCTTGTTAATGTGGACCTGTAATTGTAGGTGCTGAAATGCTTGCTCTCTCTCAGCATTGCCCAGTATAGATCTAACACTTGTGTGTGGCTGGAGGCTACCATTTTGGAAATTGGATGGATGGATGGATGGATGGATGGATGGATGGATGGATGGACGGACAGACAGATTGACGGTCTAAGATCTGATTAAGACTTTAAAGGCCCTACACCCTAAAAAGATTATAGTCTCTCTTCAAATTTAATTCCCAAGACTGACCAGACAACACAAAATGTATACATATGCTGAAGTTAAAAGAGGCTCCTTTTTAGATTTTCTGATTACAAAATTCTAGGTAACTTCAAAGCAGAACCTTTCTCAAATTTGGAGCGTCCCTGTCCGGCCCTAAATCTAAGCCAAATCTGCCTGTTCACTTGCCCGGCACTGGTAGAGGCCTATTCTCCTTGGCACCACATGGGAACAGATTGTACCCAAGTGAGATAAAACAGGGGTTAGAGGTGCGGCAGAGGGTTAAGAGGTGTGATCTCGGACTTCACCCAGAGGGACTGGCTGCCATGGAATACTCTGGGTAGAGCCAAGAAATTGCTACTTTTACCAGGGCTCCAAATGCAAGAAAGGCAGGACTGAGTTAATGCAGATCTGCCCCTGTTCAGGGGACTCTGGGTCTGCTTCTATCTGTTGGGTCTCTCCAGGTCAGAGGACTTCTGTAGAAGGTCATCGTTCTCTCTGGCCCTGTTCCAAACTTGCCCTGTTCCTTCTCACAATAGCTCACCAAGTCATTAGGGTTGGACTGAATGACTATGAATACTTCTTCCAGGTTCTGTACTCTGTTTCTTCTCAGAAACCTTTGCTCATGGGTAAGACTTCCCCAGAGACAGTGCACACAGTCATGGAGAAGTGAGCAGGGTACAGGAAGGGCATCTTTTCCAGGCAAGGATGGGACAGTCATGGCCTGAGCCCTTCAGATCATGCCAACCGTCTGCCTGGCATGGTGGGAAAAGCCCGTTAGCTTTCAGTCAAAGGTCAAGCCACTTCTCTTTGAACTCTCAGTTTCTTCAATTAGAATTGAAACCTACCAAACAGAGCACTGAGGGATAAATGAGGTATGATATAAGAACGTGCTTAGAAAACTGGAACCGCCACACAAGTGTGGAGACGTATTATTTTCCATTGATTGACACTTTCTCTGTCAGTAGTTGACCATGGCTTATTACAAGGAGGCCAAGTTTAACAGTGTGGCTCTCCCTGTCTCCTGAACTCCCAAACAGTGATTCTGAAACAGTAAGTAACCTGGTCAAGGGCTGCTGGACAAGACTTCTGGCCTTGGCACTTGCTACTGACCACCCACCACTACTCTCTCCCTTCAGGTGGTTCACTCCCACTGCCCTTCGATGCCACTTTTTCCATAGCCTTCCTGATTCCCCTCCTGTGTGCTCCTACGGTAGACTGGACTTGCCAGTCTCCCAACATTAGCTTTTACTACATTGTACTGTAATTGTATTTTCCATTATTTTTAAAATGCTGTGAAACATTTAATACATAAAAGTAGAAAGAAAAATACAGTGAGACCTTGTCCACCACAAACAAAGCATTATTAAAACAGCTTCAGCTCCTGGATTCCTCATTTCATTTGCAGCTTCTTCCTTTCCCATCCTGAATTTAGTGTATGCCTTTTCATGCATTTTTTACATTTTACTGCTTATGGGTAATTGCATCTTTATTTTTCCATCTTCCACTATCATAGAATGAATGTTTTTGGCCCCCTAAAAAATGTATATGTTGAAGCTCTAACCCTCAGTATGGCTGCATTTAGAGATGGAGCCTCTAAGGAAGTAAGGTTAAATAAGGTCATAAGAGTGGGGCCCTGATCCAAGAATGTTCTTGTAAAAAGAGACACCACAGAGCTCACTTTCTCTCTCTCAACCTTAGTATACACTGTGAAAGGGCCATGTAAGGCCATAATGAGAAGGCAGCCATCTGCAAACCAGAAAAAAGGCTGACTTGGCTGGATCTTGATCTGGGACTTCCAGACTCCAGAACTGTGAGAAAATAAATTTCCATTGTTTAAGCCACCCAGACTGGTATTTTGTTATGGCAACCCAAGCTGACTAAAATACCTGCCATGCTCCATGTGGCCTTGGTGAGGCCACTGACCATCAGTGTTTATCTCTATACATAGCGTCCAGCGCCATACTTGGCACATGAGTGTTCATCAGTATTTGTTGAATGAAATCACCATAGAAGTCCAAAATTTAAATATCTCTTAGGCAGTTTAATCTCTTCATTTTACACTTGAGAAAACTGAGGCTCAGAGAAGAGAAGCAATTTATCAATATCATGTAGGGAGCTAGTAAAGAGCTAAGTTTGCTGCACTCCCCAAATGAGTGTTCTTTATGACTCTGGAGAGAAGAAAAGCTATTCTATCCTTCTCCCTTCCAGTCTTATGCAATCTTGGACTTTCTTCCCTTGTTTTAGGTATAGCTTTATCTCAGTCTTGGTCTTGGTTTTAACTGTAGAGAACAAGGGTGTAAGCTAACCTTAACTTCTTCTATACCGTAAGCTCTTTGGGGACAGGAATCACCTTTTGTGGGTCAGGGTTGACACAAACAAGACCCACTCTAGGTTTTTCAAACAAAAAGAATTTAACATAGGAAGTGAGTTACAAAGGTGATGAAAGAGCTAAGAAGTCAAACAAGAGATGGCGAAGGCACACAGAGGTTCATAACAGCAGGACGTTGCCATTATTCCTAAAGCTGGAAGGACACAGGGAGAAGGTGGTGTTCCCAGAGCTCAGAAACTAGGGCAGGATATGGAGCCAAGGTGGAAGTCACTCCTCAGGAGCTGGCTGGGGATACCACTGGAAACAGAGATTGGAAAGAAACATCCTAGTGATGGAAAAAAGTATCCCATGCAAACAGTACTTTAGACTTATCCTGATACCAAAATCAGAGAAATACATCACAAAAAAATGAAACTATAGACCAACATCCCTCATAAATATAGGTACAAAAAGCCTCAACAAAATATTAATACACAAGATCCAGCAACATGTAAAAAAAAATACAGATTATACACCATGACCAGGAATTCAAGGTTGATTCAACACACAAAATCAACCTGTGTAATACATCATATTTAGCAGAATAAAGGACAAAAAACTAAAGTCATCTCAATGGACACAGAAAAAGTATTTAACAAAATCTTACAAACCAGGAATGGAAGGAAACATGACATATAAAAAGTAATTCAAAATGGACCAGAGCTAACTGTCAAAGCTAAAACCATAAAACGTTTAGAAGTAAACATAGAAATAAACTTCTGTGAACTTGCATTATGCAATTATTTCTTTGATATGACACCAAAAGTATAAGTCACAGAAGAAAAATAAATGAATTGGACCTCAACATTTCGACGTTTTGTGCTTCAAAGGACACCATCAAGAAAGTGAAAAGACAATCCACAGGATGGGAGAAAATATTTGCAAACCATATATCTGATAAAGAACTTGTATCCAGAATATATAAAGAACTCTTACAGCTCAATGATAAAAAACAATAACCCAATCCAGGCCCTTATCCTTGAGAGATCTGGCCCTTGTTGCCTTGCCTGTTGTCAGACGATGATTGCCAGCTGTTCACCATAACACCAGGCATCAGTGCACCAACAGATGCCCCAGTGAAACCTCGAATTCCAGACACACTCTTCCCTGTCTGCACCCTATATCAGCAACCCTGCTTCCTCATAATAAGCAATGATAATTGCCCCCATCAGTGCTGTAACTCCTTCCTCTGCCTTCTATTCCATTAGCATAAGAAACCCGAAGTGACAGATAACATTTACATGTGCAAGCTCAACGGAATCTTTAGTCAAGGGTTTTCTAGCGGCAATATTTCCCCAGACCTCAAGAGGGCTCCAGGGCTGGTGCAGTACAAATTCCAATAGGGTCACTGGGAGTGAGCCAGTCTTTGGCTCTTGAACAGTTGAATTTCATCCCTTGAGGTATATATAGCATATCAATTACTGAGTCAATATATACACATTATTGCAGAGGACAGCCCTGTGTTAATTGTGTTTTCTTATATTTTGTATGTTGTGATGGTTTAACATCTTGGGGGCTTGCTCATTCTAAAGAGACTGTCCTTCCCAGGGCTAGCTAATTCTTAGCGATAGTACATGGTTTGACTTCATGCACACCTGAGATATGTCAACCGACCAATCTAGAACCTAGGCTCCAAACCACCTCCTCTGGCTTTTATACTGCAGAAAACAATATTTTTCTGCCCCAGTCAACCGGAGGGCCAGGCATCAGACATCAAAGAGCAGCCCCTACACTCCAGAGCCAGTTCCAAACCTAGTCAGCCTGCGCCCCCGCCTCACCTTTCTTTCTCTTGAAATCCACAATAAAGTCTTTTGTTCATGCATTCCCCTTGCTCTGTCTGCCTCCTGACAGACCTAGCACTTCCCTGTAAGAAAAATAAATACCACAATTTAAAAAACAAGCATTTCTCCAAAGAAAATATGCAAATGGTCAATAAGCACATGAAAAGGTGTTCAATGTCATTAATCATTAGGATAATGAAAATCGAAACCCCAGTGAGCTACCACTTTACACCCAGAATAAAAAGGATGGACAATAACATTTTGTGGAGGATGTGGAACCTTTACACATTGCTGATGGGAATGTAAAATGGTGAGGCCACTTTGAAAAACAGTTTGACAGCTCCTCAAAATGTTAAACATGCAATGACTGCATGACCCAGCAATTCTACTTGCAGGCATATACCCAAGAGAATAAGAGCATACGTCCATACCAAAACTTGACATAAATATTCATAGCAGCATTATTCATTATAACCAAAAAGTGGAAACAACCCAACTCCCCAACTGATGAAGAATAAACAAAATGTGGTCTATGCATACAATGGAATATTATTGGGCCATGAAAAGAAATGAGGAAATAATACATGCCATAACAAGAACAAACCTTGAAAACATTATGCTAAGTGAAAGGAGACAGACACCAACGGCACAGTGTATGATTCTATTTATGTGAAAGTAGATTTGTGAGACACAAAATAGATTTGTGGTTACCAGGGGCTGGGGTGGGGGTGGAGGGGAGATGGGGAGTAACTGCTAATGCGTGGGGGGGGGGAGTTCACAGAGGGAGGTGGTAAAAAATGCTCTAAAATTAATTGTGGCAATGGTTTTTCAATTCTGTGGATATAGAAAAGCCATTGGTTGGTACACTTGAAAAGGGTTAATTTTACATGTGAATTATATCTCAGTAAAGCTGTCATTTAAAAAAAGTGAGGAAAGAAAGAGAAGGTGGAAGAGAAGAGGAAAAAAGAAGAGAAAATGAAAAGAAAAGACGAAAGGTAAAGAGAAGAGAAAGGAAGGGAAGGGAAAGAAAAAGGAAAAAAACACATTCTGGATATCCCTTCTCTTCTACCTTCCATTATCTGTCAGTGCCTCCCAATGGCCAAACCGACCCCGAAGCCAGAGGGCAAAGTAGTTTGGGAAATGTAGTCCCCTGTAACGCCAGGCAAAGGCAAGAGAAGGATGGGGATACAGCTCTCACAGCTTTCACTCCTCTCTGACTCCACCCCCACCCCCCCACCCCCGCTCGACAACACCATGTGGTGTTCACGCTGCTATAAACATTTGCTGAATCAATAAATGGCCCTATTCCCCTGCCTTGGGCTGTGCCCTTCTGCTTTACTCTGAGGCCACACTCGGGGCTTTTTAAATGTAAATGACGTAATGATTCATAATCCTGTGACCAGCAAGGAGGTCATCACTCCCTCACCTTCTCTTGCCCTTTAGTCCCAGAAGACACGGAAAGGTGCCCCAGGGGAGGCTGGTCTGGAGGGGTGGAGCAGGGGTGGGAGGGGCAGGGTAGAAGGTGGCTGCTCTTACAGCTTAAAAGGGGCTCAAACCATTTCCTCCCCAGACAGGGGAGCACAAGCCTCAGCACAACCTTCCTGTGTGGTTTCGGCTGCCCAGAGAGATCATGGACTTGGGTGAGTGAACCTCCCTGTAGGAGGAAGAACAGTACTGGGATCACTTTGACCCCCAGACTGACTTGGTGGAACGGGGGTGGAGGATGCAGGTGAAGGTGTGGGGGAGAAAGGCGTGGGGGAACATGCCAGAGAAGTCTGGTTCTGCTTTGGTGGGAATCAGTGCCACCCTGTGCTCCCAAGCACGAAGGGTGCATCTTTCAGACCTGGGGGAGGGAGTGACCATTGGTCCCAGGACAGACAAAGGGGTTGAGGTGGTGTCTTTTAGAACAGTAGGGTCTGAAGAAGGCTGCAGAGCAGGGGTTGGTGGTGATCAGGACAGCACCTGATCTCCATCCATCTCAGCTTGTGGTTCCATTAGGGAGCAATTCTCAGAGGGCTCCAGATCCTCCAATTCCCACCTTTCTCCCCTGCTAAGTAGGGACTGGAATCAGTTCTCTTGGGATTAGGAGAAGGAGCAAATTCAAGGCAACTGCACTGGGCAAATGGTGTTATGCAGGGCAAACGCAAGCTGGGTCGTTGTCTCTGCTGCACGTCCCACCAGCTTTGCCATTGCCCCTTGCAGGCTAAAGGCTGGGTGGGTGTGCAACATGAAATGGGACAGCAAAGGGCATTCATCTAGAAGAAGTCACAGCGCAAGCCGCCAGCACAGCCTCTGCCTCACTTACACACTTTTTCTACCCAGGCAGATGCCTCTTCTCTTTAAAGAACCCATCTTCTGGCCTCAGCTTGGTCTGAACGAGAGGGAGTACAAGGGAAGTTCTGAGGGGCTTTGGAGGGGTTTGTCCAGCGACTGCTACCTGGCTTATAAATCTCAGCTGGGCAGTGAGACCTGGTGGCGGTTAGGAAGGCCAGGCTCCTGGAGGGCTCGCTCTCACTGACGAGCAAGCTGCACGGCGGCCTCAAAGCCACAGAGGGTTGGCTTTTAAAAGTGAAGGTTCTCCGTGCAGCCCGCTGCTGTCCTCACACCCCTCACCACCACGCCTCAGCCTCTTTCCTTCACCTCTCTCTGCCTTTCCCGCCCGCCCAGAATCTGGGTGGGCTCAGCAACCAGCCGTGAAAGGCCGCAAGCAGCCACCTCCCCACTGACCGCCCTCCTGGAAGGCAGGGTCTGATCCTGGCATCTCTGAACCCCAGGTCCTTCGGGGCTGTGAGCAGAACTTGTCTATGGCGTGAACGAATGGCGTCCAGAAGTCTGCCTTGGTTTCAGTTTTTAAAATCTCTTCCAAAGGACCCTCCTCCCAGCTGTCTACCCTCAAACCTCACTCCCCAGCCGTCTACCCCCCCTCCCCACCACCACCTCCTCCTCCAGAGTCGCAGGATGTGGACGTCATCCGCTGGAGACCCTGCTCCTAATTCTGACCTCTGAAAGGAACCGAGCAGTGTCCCAGCCCCGTGTGCTGGTCCCTGCTGGGAAGCCGGCTCCCCGGGGTGCATGACAGCCCTGACTGGCAGCGCTTGCCGATTGCCTTAGTGTAAATTCTCCCGCCGTAGCTGCCTTCAAGCCGAGAAATGACTGAACACAGAGTGAGAGAGAGATGACATCACTGGCCAACAAGCTTGTGAGAGCCAGCCCCCGCACGCCACGGAGGGTCCTCCCCCAGACCTAGGTTTGGGGGTGCTACATGCATGGGCTTTGATGTGGGGAGGGGAGGTAACCTCTGGTCCAGGAGAAAGAGACGTTTTTGCTGCTTCGCTCTACTCAAGAGAGCCCCAACGGCCAAGCCAGAAATACTGGTAAGAGAGAAAGCCACCGAGAAGCTCTTCTTGCTCAGAACAGGCTTTGCCGTTGGTAGGGCAGGTCTGTTTTTCAATCTTCATCTGCCTGGCAAGGGGCGGGTGAGAGGGTAGACTTTCTGTTACACAAAATGAAAATGCCAGGGCTGAGCTCGTCCTTTTCACAATTTGAGTGAGCAGTCCTGAGGTGTCTTTCCCACTTCAAGAAATGGATCCTAAGACCTCAGTTAGAATTCTCCAAAGCAAAGCAAAGAAAACCTTCAGGTGACTCTTCTCTCTCAGCTTGGCCAGAAATGGTGACAAACAGGGTGCCAAAGGGATTCAGGGCCAATCCCTTCTGGCCTTCTGAGAGCTTGGCTGGGGAGGAATGGAGTGCTGCAGCCTGGGGGAGCTGTTGGAAATATCTCTCCTCTTTGCGAACTATCATGACTGAAGAATTCAGACACGACTAGTCTGGTGGGGAGAAAGACATGTTTGTGTCAATACACCAGTGCAACAGCGTGAGATGCAGTGCTGATGGGGTAACAGGCAAGGCCATTGTAAATTTCAAAGGAAGAAATAGTGAACATGAGTCAGGGGAGCATTTAAGTTGGGTTTTGAAGTGTGTATAGGAGTTATATACCAGACTAGGAGCAAGGGAGCCCAGTAGGCAACAGGAATAGCAGACTCAATTGCCATCAGAGGCCAACAAGGTAAATGCAGGAATGGACATGAGATGGAGTAAGTGGAGGGAAGCAGAGTGAGCCGGAGGGTGCAAGCCGCATCCAAACCCAATTTTATGTAAACTCTATGCAGCTGAGCAGAGAATCCTGGGGCTTAGCCTGTATGGTCCCAAATAGTAAGCTCTGGCAAAAGTTAACAGAAATAAGAAGCAAGCAAGTTGAGCATATAAAGACCCTGGCCATGCCAAGAAAAAAGGGAGGCTGGAGGGACAGGCAGAATTGATCCTTAAGATTTTGTAGGGCATTGCCAAGGAGTTTGGGCTTCATCCTAAAAGCGATGAGGAGCCAGTGAAGATTTTTCTTTTTCAATTGAGTAAGAGGACAAGATTTGTGTTTCAGAAGGAGTTCTGTGGCAGTGAGGGGGAAGCAAAGCCTGATGTCAGGGCAGAGGTGGGGCCAGCTCTGAGATGTTGGGAGAGGGAGAAGCAACAGAACTGGGTGAATTGTGGGATGTGGGGGAGCAAGGGTTCCCTTCACACTCTACAAAGATCCTCACACACAGCAGACTCAGCAGAAATGTAGCAACACACAGTAGTAAGGGTTCCAGTCAAAGCTCGCAACCATCTCTTAGCAGTTTGTGACCCCAGGCAAGTGGCTTAACTAACCTCTCTGGGCTTCCACCTTCTGGAATTTGGAATGAAACTCACAAGGGGTAGCTAGCGGGATGTTGTGAGGGAAAAATACCTAGAGACTAAGAGGCAGCACAGAAGAGTGGCTTGGAGTACAGTATCTGAAGTCAGATAGGCTAAAGCCCAGCTCCACTGCTCACCGGTTTTGATCTTGGGAGAGTTACTAATCTCTCTGTGCTTTAGTTTCCTTGTTAAATGGGAATCATAGCAGTACCCACCTCCTAGGTCTTTGAAAGGATGAAATGACTGTGCATGGAAACAGTTTGATACATAGTGAGAGTTCAATAAATATGACTTATATCACTGGATAAAGCAGCTGATATCACAGTGACGGCACGCTTCAACCAGCTCTCATCCACTCCTGCCTGTTGTCTGAGAGTCCCCAGGCCTCTCGCCTTCTCTCCAGAACCCTATCACTTGCCTGCTTCTTTCCTCCCCCTCTCCCCTTCCCCCCAAAAAGAGAAAAGTTGTGTTGGCAAGTGAGGAATTCCAGAGAAGCTTTGGGGTGGCTTC
The DNA here is from genome assembly GCA_030015415.1 of Cynopterus sphinx. Taxonomy (NCBI): domain Eukaryota; kingdom Metazoa; phylum Chordata; class Mammalia; order Chiroptera; family Pteropodidae; genus Cynopterus; species Cynopterus sphinx. The sequence goes on from CM057385.1 coordinate 16,204,505, forward strand.
TGGGTCCAGTCAATGGGCAGCTGTGATTCTCTGGGTGGCCTAAAGGGCCTAGAAAATGTGTGAATGGAAGTTTGGGGTTTGGGTGAGCAGCCAGCCAGCAATCCCCTCCTCCCAAACAAGAAGGAAGTTTCTCTTGCTGGGAGCTCAGGTTGGAGTTCTAGGGAATTTTCTTTACATTATGATTGTTACTAGAAACTCAAGAACCAAGAAAATACCCCACAGAGAAGTCAACCGTTCCTCAACCCCTAAGCTTCCCAACTTCACTGGTCCTACCAGTTGCTTTATGACTCTGCAACAGACAGAAATGGACTGACTCATGGCTGCCAACCATTCCCCCTCCGTCACACACCAGAGTTCCCCTAAGTTCCCTTTTGGTTACCTTTCTTAAAAATGGCCTAACCTGGTCCTACAAGATCCCTGCTCATTTGCCATCCCATCTTCAGGAAACCTGGAATGAGAAATCACCTACACACACACACGTGTATGCGAGCACACACAGACAGACAGACACTAGCTCCCACCCGCTACCTCAGCCAGTGACAAGGAGAATAGGACTGGGCCCGGGAGAAGGGGTTAATGGAGTAAAATAGAAACACAGTTCTTGCTTCTCGTATTTCACTCATTGTGACTTATCAAAACTTTGAGGTTTTTCGGTTCTCATTGACAGTCAGAGCGGGCTTTCTCTAGAGTAACTGAAAGACGTACGTTTAAAGAAACCTCGAGCGCTTCATATCAAGATGAGTCAGTGGAGGCTGGACGGTGTGTTCGTTGGACCCTGGAGAGCATGTGGTTAAAGGTAGAAATGTGGACACAAGCTCAGGAGCTCAAGGGGCAATTCAGCAAGGAAGGGTGGCTGAGACAGGGGAGCTCTGATGTTGCACAAGAATCTGTTTTCTCTCCGGACTGAATATATACAGGCGCAAGCCGGGGACGATGGGGTAGTGGGTGCCTGTCCCAAGATAGAAGACACGGTTAGGAGGGTGGGTCTACATAGACAGTGGAGGGCTTGACTGCCGAGCTAACCATCAGGGGCTTTCTCCTTAGGTTTGGGTAGAGAAGTCCTAAGGATTAAGAGCAGATGCAGGGAGGGTTTGCATCCACGCTGTGCCTTAGACGCGTCTAGAAGCAGTGTGCAGTATGACTTGCTTGAGGTGGGAGAAACACCTACCAGTTTATGTGGCCTGATGCCCTTCCTCCTCCCCCCGGGGACCCCAAGCCCAGAATCCCCACCTGAGGCTTCCCTCCTAGAAAACTCTCAGCGCAACGTGGTGCAGGTGGTGAGGTTTCCAGCAGGTGGCGCTGCGGCCTCGGACACAGACTCCCTGGGCCTGTCTCAGCCTCTTGGGAAGCTGGGCCCTTTGCTTGCTGAGGGGCAGGGAGTGGGGGGTCTCAGGCTCCAGAAGGTTCCTGAAGCAAAGTCCCCACCATTTCCCTGTCCCTACTGAGACTGGAGGTGCGACGAGCCTGCAAGTCGTCCTGGTTCGGTATTCATGTGGCCGCATCCCAGATTCTTGTGTGATCCTGACCCTGCTGCGAACTGAGGGTCAGAGGCTAAGCAGGGGACTAGTAGGGGAAGAAGGCACAGCTCCTTTCCTCAGGGCTCTTCCAGGCTGATAGCTGAGTTAAGACTTCTGCACAGATTGCCTTGTGACCTGTCTTCGGTGCTCAGCCCTCGGAACAAATAAGTTCGGGCCACTGAGCAGAACTGAACGGTCAGGTGCGGGTTCTGCTTCTGCAGCACACAAGGCCTCGTGCATACCCAGGGTCTCAACCCGCTGTTCAGACCCTAGGAGCGTCTCCTGACCCAGGCTCTGATCCCTGGCCTGGGCGGGGTCCCTGGGGTCCCTTCCCACAGCTGACCTCAGGTTCCCCTTCCACCCATCTCCTAAGGCCCTGGATTGGAAACCATTTAAAGAAGAGAAAACATATTCACACACTTCAGTCAAGCAACAAAAAAGTAGCTACCTCAGGGAATAGTGTCCATCCTACTCACTGCCACAGGACCGTGCTCCCTCAGTCCACCTTGGTGCTTCCTCCTCCATTGAAAAGAAAGCAGGGCATTCATTCATTCATTCATTCATTCATTCAGCAGCGCACAATTCCTGGGCACTTCCTCTATTCTGGGCTTGCACTGGGTAAAGGGGAAGAGGTCCCTGCCCCAAAGGCAGGCTAAGGGGATGGGCAGGTGACCCACCAGTAGTGCTGAATGAATGTCAATTGAACGAGGGTGTGTTAGGGAGCCCCATAGGTCCCTGAAGCACTCTCCCACGGAGCTCTGAGAGGTCAGTAAATAACACTCCCCTACCCGGCCCTGTGAAATCACTTTATTCCTTTAGTCAGATTTCCTCAAGGGATACTCAGGGCTTCATATGTGGCTGCCCACTCACCTGGGCACAGGAGTTGTGTTCCCCAGTGGCTTCTGGCACTGGAGCAGTGCAGGGGACACACACATCACCACCACCACCACCACCACCACCACCACCGCCACCTCAGGGCTTTGCTTCCTGCATGTCCTACAGAGGGAGGGGGCCATTCAGACCCAGAAGTTAAGGACAAATTGCCGCTCGGTCTTTGAAGGCTGGTCTGGACCAAGGTGAACTATTCAAGTTCAAAAGAAGCCCTGAAGACCCAAGAAGCAAGAGGCTGCTCTGCATTCTGATCTGCTCCTTTCAGGGACCTCGGGGTGGAGGAGGGCGAGGGGGCGAGGGCAGCAAGGCCAGGCAGCTGGCCGGGTGCTTCGAGGCACAATCTGATTCTGATGTTCTGTTTCAGCAAACGCAGTGCGGGGGGCTCATGATGGAAGCTCTCAACAGCATCTCCCATCTAAGCAGTTTTCTCTAATAACAAAGAGCTGCCCCTGCCAAGCAATAACTTCCTCGCCTTGTCTCTTTTAGGGAAGCCAATGAAAAGCATGCTGGCGGTGGCTCTCCTTGTCATCTTCCAGGTAAGGTTCATTCCCCGCTCCACACTCCCATCCCCAGGCCCACCCCTCCCAAACCCCGGGTTCTGGTGGAGGAACTGGGTATTTCTGAAAGGAAACAGACCCAGACACTAACCCACCCTCCATTCACTGAGCTGACGCCCGCCCCGGCCACCCCTCTCCATCTGCCAAGTGGCCACAGATGTTCTCTGAACTTCCTTTACTCCATTTAAATAAAAACATGAGGGAAAATAAGTTATCACCACCTTCCCCACCCCACTTCCAATATCCCCGTCCAAAAGACGGAAGTGTGGACCCCAGCTGAGCTCTCGGAGAGAGAAGAGCTGCAAAAAGCAAGGGCTGTCAGGTGCTGGGTTTTGCACATGCACACCATGTAAAACTTCATCTGTTTTATTGAGCTGAGGAAAGAACCTTTGGTGTGGTGGCCTGGTTACTATCCTGTTACCTCAAATCTGCCTCCCTCCCCAACCGCCAGCCAAAGGCTCCCCTAGAAGCTCAGTTCTCTAAGTGGGTGTGGAGAAAGAATGGGGTCCAGGACCCTAAGGGTGGGAAGCACATATACTTTATAAGGACCTGAATTCTGCAAGAGCAAAGGCTCCCAGTTTACAAGGCTTTGCTTCTCAATCCCAGAAGTAGAGACAGAAAATCTGCCCCCACTGAGTGCCAAAGTTAGAAGAAACTGTAGCTCATGGAGCTGACTCCCTCGTTTGTGGGGGTGGGAGCTCTGTTGGATGGGGAGCAGGCCGCTGAGACAAGAACTGGAGAGGCAGTACTCCAGATCTGACTCTTTTCCAGGTCTGGAGGCCAGAGGGGCAGCTTTCCAAGAGCTCTGGCCAGAGGCAGGCCTCAAGCTGGGCGCTGTTCCCAAAATTTCATTTCAGAGGCCCCCCTGGAGCTTGGGCCGCAGCCCACAGCCTGGCCCCCATCACCACTCCCTCCCCTGTTTTCAGGACTCCAGAGGGGTTATACTGCTACCAGTGGAGCCTGGAAGATTGGGGAGGGGATGAGGAACAGCTGGGGTTCATTCTTCTCTTTACTTGGGAGGACGGAGGTGACTCAAATGGGGCAGAATGTGGTGGGGCTGTGGGCTGCAGAGGCATCAAGTCTCGTGGCCCATGGCGCATAAAAATGGGGAAGAGAAGGTAGTACGGGGCAGTAGGGAGCACACTTCGTGGAGGCTGGGTGTATGGTCCTTCAGGAAATCCCAGAACCCCCTTATGTCCAGGGACCCCAGACCTAAGGCCTTGGCCTTACCGTGGGTAGTCTTCTAGGACCCCCAGGCTGTAATTATGTCCAGACAAGGGAAAAGGGGTTGCCAGTGACTTTCCTTTTCGAGATAGCAATGCCCAAAGAAAAGGCTCCTGTACGTTCTCTTGTCTTCCTCCTGACCCCAGGCAGGACAGTGATGAACCCAGAATTTGGAAGTGAGAAAGACAGAGACAGGATTCAGGGAAGTTGGGAGACTGGGCTCCACTTCTGGCGACGTCCCCTCGAGTGAGCCACATGGCCTCTCCGAATACCTCCCTATCCCCATCTCTAAAGTCTCTCCAGCTCCTCAGTTGTGTGAAAATCCATCCTGTCGAGCTGCCTGGAGCCCAGTTCCTAGAGGAGGGACCATCAGCTTCCAGATCAGCTCCCAGCCCTGCACGGGCTCAGCTGTCACTGTGTCGCTGTGCACAGACGTGCCCTCCTTCATTGATAAAATCACAGCAGGCCGCCTAACCCTTCACCCCACCCTGCAGATGGGCTAAAAAAAGCCCTTAGCAGCTGAGCCCTGCTGATTGGGATCTGCAGGAAGAGACTGCGAAGAAGAGAGAGGCAGAGAGGTGGGAGGAGAGGGTGGGAGCACAGAGGGAGAATGGGAGACAGAGCTGTGCTTCCTTCCAGGGCCTCCAAGAGGACTGGGTCAAAGCTGCAGAGGTAGCAGCCCCGTGACCAAGTCATCCACTCCTGCGATGGCCCCATTGGCACTGGGCACCCGTTGCCTTAGCTCCTGCTGTGTGCCAAGCACTGTGCCGCGGGCCCCAGGGGCCTGTAAAAGCCTTCAGGCTGCTCACCACCCACGGTCGCGGCAGCTCACCGCAAGCCAGGGCTTTGTGGCTCTCAGAGCCTTTGCCTTCCTCCCTGCTCACTCCATGCAACCCTCTAGCTTAACTGCAAGGTGCATTTTCCCTCAAGCGCCGAGGTACTTTGTAGGCTCCCCTTCTGGGAAGCAATTTCTACCAGGTTCCGAAGGAGGCGCAAGAAGAAAGACACAGGTTTCCGCGCTCCTGGGATTTCCAGCGAGCCAAGTCGAAGCTCGTGGAGATGAAACAGTGCGAACACCTGGGTTAGGTACCTCGCGACAACCGTGCGAAGGGGGTAGTGTTCACCTCCATTTCACAGAGGCGAAACTGAGGCTCAGAGAGATGAAGTGTGTTTGACTAGCTCAGGGATCATTTGACCCCCAAGCCCAGACTATTTGCAATCCGCCGGCCCATGTGAGGTTGAGTCTCTGAGAGTTGGCAAAATCACATCCCGGCTCCCACCCCAGCCTATTACATCAAGACACACATTTTAACAAGATCCCCAGGTAACTCATATATGTATTTGTTACAAGTCGAGAAGCACTGATTGCAAACCAAAGAATCACCTGGGAAGTTTAGCAAAACAGATTCCGGGGCCCCGCTCCCTGCCCTTCTGGTGCAGTGGGTCTCAGGTGGGGTGCAGGAATTGGCGGGTGATGTACCGATGCTTACGACGGGCGCCACACTCTGCAACGACTGCTCAGGGCAATCCCGGGGCAGTGAGGTTCAGACCCCCGTAGCTACGCTGGATCACGTTCCCACTTCCTTCCCGCAGGTGTGCCTGTGCCAAGACGAGGTCACGGATGATTACTTCGGAGACAACACCACGGTGGACTACACGCTGTACGAGTCTGTGTGCTTCAAGAAGGACGTGCGGAACTTTAAGGCCTGGTTCCTCCCCATCATGTACTCCGTCATTTGCTTCGTGGGCCTAGTGGGCAATGGGCTGGTCGTGCTGACCTACATCTATTTCAAGAGGCTCAAGACCATGACCGATACCTACCTACTCAACCTGGCCATGGCGGACATCCTCTTCCTCCTGACCCTTCCCTTCTGGGCGTACAGTGCAGCCAAGACCTGGGTCTTCGGTGTCCAACTCTGCAAGGTCATCTTTGGCATCTACAAGATCAGCTTCTTCAGCGGCATGCTCCTGCTTCTGTGCATCAGCATCGACCGGTACGTGGCCATCGTCCAGGCTGTCTCGGCCCACCGCCACCGGGCCCGCGTCCTTTTCATCAGCAAGCTCTCCTGCATTGGCATCTGGATGCTGGCCACCATCTTCTCCATCCCAGAGCTGCTGTACAGCGGCATCCAAAAGAGCAGCAGCGACCAGACGCTGCGGTGCTCTCTCATCACGGAGCATGTGGAGGCCTTCATCGCCATCCAGGTGGCCCAGATGGTGGTGGGCTTTCTGATTCCCCTGGTGGCCATGAGCTTCTGCTACCTTGTCATCATTCGCACCCTGCTCCAGGCGCGCAACTTCGAACGCAACAAGGCCATTAAGGTGATCATCGCCGTGGTGGTGGTCTTCATAGCTTTCCAGCTACCCTACAACGGGGTGGTCCTGGCCCAGACGGTGGCCAGCTTCAACATCACCACCGCCAACAGCTGTGAGCTCAGCAAGCGGCTCAACATCGCCTACGACATCACCTACAGCCTGGCCTCCGTCCGCTGCTGTGTCAACCCTTTCTTGTACGCCTTCATCGGCGTCAAGTTTCGCAATGACCTCTTCAAGCTCTTTAAGGACCTCGGCTGCCTCAGCCGGGAGCAGCTCCACCAGTGGTCTTCCTGCCGGCACGCCCGGCGTTCCTCCATGAGCGTGGAGGCCGAGACCACCACCACCTTCTCCCCATAGAGGCTCCTCTGCCTGGACCAGAGAGACCCCCACCGTGCCGCAGAGAAACAAACACCGGCCCTAGCTACCTCAACCAAGTTTGCTGAGAGATGTGGCTGATAAACGACCAGATCCAGCAACACTCCGCCACCGCAGCTGTTGTCTCCCAACCAAAAGTGAAAGTCGAGAAAGTTCACAGCTCCTGGAGCGAAGGGCGAGGCCTCGGTGAGAGCGAGTTGGTGGAGGAGCCTGGGGAGCCTTCGGAATGAACTTGCAGGGGCTGAGGCAGGGTCTTCCAGAAAACGAGGCTTTGTCTCCAAGACCGGAGGTGGTGGGGAGACTTCTTGGCTTGGAAGGGAAAGGGAGACACCAATGGGTCAACTGACTCTCTGAATCCCTCCCTCCATCTCTCTTCACCCACTGTCATCCAAGCCAGCAAGAAATGGCAGGCTCCAAGCCCCTCTGCAAGCACACTTGCCCCTCGCCTGCTGCCTCTCCTCAGACTGTTGCCCTCCCAGGCTCTCCACAGGGAGGGGTGTGGTGTTTCCTGCAGGCCAAGCCAGTTGCCTCCAGCCGGCCAAAGCCATGTTCCCAGCCAGAGCTCTGGGGAGGGGATGACGCGTGGCCAGACCTTCTCGTGTCTCAGCTCTGCTAGGATGGAGAATTGGGCAGAGAGAAAGATTAGAGGCCCCAGTGTGGGTGACAATGCTGGCTGCCCGAGGCCAATGAGCTGCTGCTTTGTTCTTTGTCACAAGGACAGAAAACTATTCATCCTGTTCTGCTTTCAATTCATTAAGAGAGCACATTTTACTCATACACAAATAAAAGTTTTCCCTTGAGGAAACAAGAGCTTTTAAAGAAAGGAAAAAAAATTTTTGGTAAATGGCAAATGAGTGTGTTCTTGTTTTGCAAATCCCCACGCCCCACCTGACCACCCCCCATTTCCCTCCTCCCTGACCCCAGTCTTCGTTTCTCAGAGATGCTCAGAGCCAGGAGGTCTACTGAGCTATGATCTTGAGTCCATCCAATGACGCAGACCTAAGAGGCTGAAAGGTAGGAGGACAGGAAGTGCAGGGTGTCCATCTTGCAAAGACCCCTCCAGAGCTCATGGGACAGAACTAAAGCCTTCGTGGTCAGAAATGACCCAGGGACACTGGTCCAGCCACTGTGGCTATGAACTGTCCCTGACCCTCAGCAACATTTACACACTGGTCTGCTCTTCTGTCGTAGTTCAGTCTGGCACTAGACCCCCTGACAGTCCCCTCAGACTCCCAAAACCAGTGTTGATAGGGAGGGCCCTCCCTGGGCTCAGAGACCATGGCATGCTGGATTAAGGGGGCTTGAGATGGGACCCATGTGAGAAGTTGCACCCTTTGGAGGATGCTTGAGAGCCAGGTCTGCCCACGCGTCTCCCTACTGGCCTCTGTTGTAGCCACAAACCTCCATGGTGTGGCTCCCATCATGGAAGGGCAGGGATCCGGGACAGCCACTGCTCCCACACAGGCCCAGGCCCCCCACGTCACCGAGTTCCCTGATACCTGCCCAGAACTCTGACTTCTCCAAGCCAGGGAGAAGGTTAGTCCAACCTGTGATGTATGAGGAGGTAGTTGTCTGAAGGACCCAGCGCTGCAATAACAGGGAAAGGGCCGGGCCGGGGGGTCGGGGTGGGCTGAGACACTCGTGCGAAAGGGGATTCTACCAATTTTCTGAAGTGAAAAGAGACTCATAAAACATGGAGCCTGCCTGATAATGAAGCCCATTCTTTAATCTCAAAAGCACATTAAGCTACCCCTCCTCTGAGTGATGCACTGAAGACGATCTGTCAGCCTCCAAGCCGGGAAACTGGCGCCCCGGGAATAACGAGCCTCGCACCAGCACAGGCCGCGTGGAGCAGCGATCACGGCGGCGGCATTAAACGTTGAAGACACAGCTGCAGCTGGGTGTGCGAGTGTGGGGCAGGGGGTGATCCCGCTGTGCGTGAGTGTGAGCCTGCTGGTGTGCACATCCTAATGAGGTCACATGGGGAAAAGCTCCTCCATTCCTGAAGGGGAGGGCTGTAACAGAGTGGTCACGATCAGGAAGCCAGGCCAAGCGCACAAGCATGCTACCTCGGCTCCAAAACTCTCTTTCCAAAATAACTGCACGTCTCCAAGTATTTACAAAGTCAACAAAACCCCCAGCAATGTTAATTCCCGCAAATTGCTCTATCTCAGGAGGTCTGACCTCAGCTCGTTGCTGGCCTGGCCCTGCTCCTTTGCCAACACTCTCATGTGCCTACCCTGAGCTTTGGGGGACCCCGGGGAAGAAGAAACAAACCTGCTGGGGAGGCCCTCCAAGGTGTCTCTCTCTCCCTCTCTCTTTCTCCTCATGTTTTATATAATTGCCCCATCCGCCCAGGTTCATGGCCTTCACAGCCCCTCAGCATCTCCTACAGCTTCCCCCTCCTTTCCATAGCCAGCCCCTTGTTCCCTCCTCCACCCTAGCTGCAAGCTCAGGCCACAACTCTGTCATTTCAGCCAGAAGCACCATGCTTCTCAAATCATGGACTCACAGAGCTGCAAAGGATCTCAAAGATCAACTGGTCCAACAGCCAACCATTCTCTAGAAGGAGAAATTGAGGCCCAGAGGGAGGAAGCGACTTGCTCAAAGAGACATTGCAATGTAGGGATGTTGGATGAACTTGCTTTGGGGACCTGAGGATCTGGCAGGACTGCGGGCGGGGAGAGCAGAGGCTCTGGGGCCCAGTCGACTTTGACCGGCTTCTCTCCTGCTTCTCAGCTGTGCAGCCTTCAGTCGTTGCTCAGCTGCTCTGAGTGTCAGATTTCATGACTGCAAAAGGGAGAGGATTTGCGAACACCTAGAATGTTGAGTGTGGTGATGAGGAGCACGGACTCCACAGCCAGACTGCCTGGTTCGAATAGCAGCTGCACTACTCAGGCTGGTTACTTAGTCTCTCTGTGCCTCAGTTTCCTAATCTATGTAGTGGGGATCATCACAGTACCTACCTCCTAGGCTCGTTGTGAGACATGTAAAATGCTTAGAAATCCCAATAAAAGTGTTGTTGGTAATTATTAAGAGATGTTTAATAAACGGCAGCTTAAAACAAAAAGGTCGCTAACTGCGAGGAAACCAAATTCAATGTATTAGCTTCATTTTCATCTTCATACAATTTATAACTCAGGCTGGAGGGCAATTGTGAGCTTGTACAAGTGAGTCAATAAGGCTCTGAGAGGGAAATTTCCCTCTTGAAGTTTCTCGGAAGCTATTGGCAATGCTAGAGCTTGAACCCAAACTCCAAGCTCCCATTCGGAGCTCTTCCCCCAGACTCATCTACACGCCCCTACACATCCATTCTGGCATACACCTTCCTCATCCCAGACCTTCAAGGCCTTCTCTGACAGGCACCATCCCTCTTGTCCTATGGCCAGGTCCTTAAGGAGAACCTCCCCACTCCCCTTTACATAGGCCCCATGCTTGCCATTAGGTCTGGGAAATGAAGTGCGAAAGAAATATGACAGAGGGCCCAAAGGAAATCAGACAACCGGTCTTTTTAAGACAGGATTCTCTCAGGGAGTTAAGTTCTCAGTTTCATTTCTGCGTTGAGGGTGAACAATTGGATGAAAAGGAAACAGGCCTATGGGGGTGGGGGTAAGGTTAAAGCAAATGAGATGCAGGGAGCAATTCTGAGTGGGGAAGAAAAAGTGTGGGAAGATGGGGCAGGGGTGGGTTCTAGGGACCATACAAGGTTGGGGGCTGGACTTGGAGAGTAGTCTCAGTGGGCAGAAAAATATCCCCACCTACACACATTCTCTCTCTCTCTCACACACACACTCTCACACACACACACACACACACACACACACACACACACACACACAGAGTTTCTGGGGCCTCTAGGTCTCAGGTAGGAAGAAAGAAGCTGTATTAGCCTCAGAGACAGGTGAGACCATGGCCTTCTTTGCTGGGAGAGGATTAAAAATGACCCAGTTTCCTTGGTCTGAGCTCCTAGAAAAATTCCAGGGGGAAAAAGAGGGTGAGGCCTCTCCTTCAACTCAAAAGAGGGACACTGGCCTCCCTCCCCGCCCCCAATCCATGGAAGTAGATGTCCCAGAGGTGTGGCAGGGAGTAGTGGCCTCATTACCCATAACCTCCCACCCCCTGCAATGTCACGTCTCCAGCCCAGAAAGAGACGCAGACCAGGCATCTGCTGCAGAAAACGTTACGTGGCCCCTTGCTCACCTGGACTAGTGCAACTCAACTGATCTCCAAAATCAGAAATGGGGGCACGTGAACGGGCTCCTCTCAGTGTGTGCACGTGGCCCAATACAGACCTCTCTACTGCTGTCAGTTCCTTCCCTCCCACATTCACTTTGAGAACAAATATAACCTTTTTTTCTTTTTTTTGACAGATCCTGCCTCAGGTTTATTTGTACAAATAACACAGGAGGACGCCAGCCCTGTGCAGACAACAGCCTTGGCCTTGGGCTTTGGCCGGTAGAGCCTGAGACCCTTGGCAATGCAGGCCTGAGCACGTTTCCCAAGCTGGGGGTGAGCAATGCAGGCAAGTCAACTGAGCTTGCGGCTGCAGCCCTTTGGGATCTTGGGCTTGACCTCCTTGGGCTTTACGAGGGCCTTCATAGCCTCGGCACATACACACGTGGCCTTGGCATTGTTGGCCTGCATCTCCTTCAGGCCCTTCTTCTTGTGCTTCTTGACAAAGTGCATGTCCCTCAGGAACTTGGGGTCCACCCCCTAAGAGGTTCCTGTATTTGTGATCGGGGTTTCTTGATGCCATTTCTGTGCCATTTTCGGGACTGGTTTGAGTGGTGTGATTCTTGGACTTGGCCACGTCTACACCAAAGCCCGTGGCTCCTCAAGCGCCTGGAACCAGAATCTATAACCTTGTTTTTTACTATTGTTCACTAACCCCAGGGAATTTACTTGCTGGGTTGTGCTGTGTGTCACAGCGACCACTGCAGTTTGGCCTCCAGTTGTTCATCTCTGGGTAAATAAACCTCTCCCCTCACAAGCAGGGTGGGATCAGGCTTTACCAGCCTCTGACCCGCTCCACTGCCTGAGGGTGCAATAGGTCCAGAGGTCAGACATCCACTGGCAAGACGACAGGTGAGGAAGCACAACTTTCGTCCTCTCATGCCTGTGTTAGAGCTCGCTTAGGCCAGAGCGGTTTAAATGTGTTCTAAGTAAATAGCTGACATTGTGAAATTTAACAGATGCTGCGGATGAAATGCCCTCCAACCCTTTTCCAAATTTAAAAAGAGGCCTGGAAATGCACGCACATTTATCTCACATGGTTTATGCAAACTGCACTCAAGCGACTGAAGCAGGAATGTGACCGTGCACAGAGATGAAGCAGTACATTCTTCCCGGGCCTGGGAGTGTTCCTGTGGTGTGGGCAGAGGCCTGTGGTCAAGCCAGAAGTCACCTAGAAGGCACCCACTCTGTCTCCTGCCTGAAAGCCTGGGCTTCCTCGCCCACAGCTGAGTCCCTAGACACCGCTGTCTTGCCTGTACTAACACCTTTTACCACCTGCCTTCTCCTCCACCCCCATTTTAGGGATGCCCAGGTGCCAGCAACATCTGGACTTGCAAGTCCAGGGAAAGGGGACCAGGGAGAACTATGGGAAGCTCCTAGCCTAGGTGGTTCATAGAGACACCCCTCTACCTTCACCTTCATCTTCAGAACAAGACACAGGTCTAGACCCACCTGGAATCCTTCAAGCCTCAGTCAAAGGCAAACTTGGGTTTTTGTCCAAGGACGACACCTGCTCCTCCCCAGCCTCTTTTTAGTTACCCAACGCCCACCCTAGACTTGGGGACACCATGAACTTCCAAAAGCTTGTGAGTTTTCATCTCTGGGAGCATCAGACAGAGGTTGAGTGACAGCAGTGGGGAGGGAGTATCACAGAAGGGATTGTAAGAATCACAGAGCCTCAGGTGGAAGAGACCCTGAGGAATTAGAGAAGGTGCCTAGCCTGGGAGGGGAGCCAGGCTCACATTTACGGAGTTTCTATGATGTGCCAGGGACAACAGGTGAGGAATCTGAGGTTTAAGGAGCTTACGTGACCTACCTGAGGTAACACGGTTAGCAAGAAAATCTACAGCCTTGCTGGAATTTTCCCATGTACTTCACGCTGTACTAAGCCTCATATCTTATCTCATTTAATCCTCCCAACAACCCTACCAGAGTCCCATTTTACAAATGAGGAAGTTGAGACTCAGAGAGGTTAAGTAACTTTGCCGAAGTCACACAGCTACCATAGGATGAAGCCGCTAAGTGATCCGACCAGTCACAGCCGGCCTCCAAAGCCCATGCTCTTGTCATTCCACGCCAAGGGCCAACGACACAGCTGTTTATTCGTTACCAAATATACATATGAAGCCCTTACTTTGTGCCAGGCATTGTGCCAACTTTCTCACAATGTGCCAACCAATATTTTTCAAAATCCACTGGATGCATAGCTCTGACCTGGAGGAGAGGGAAAGAAATCACAGAGATACGGCACCCACAGCTGGGCAGCAGCCGGGTCTTGGCTGAAAGTTTAGTCTTCCCTCATCTCGTCTGCATCCCGCCTCCCAGCCAGGTCCCTCTATAAGCCAGGCTGTAGGGCTGTGTGCTCTGAGAGGCAGTGTCCTGGCTCTGCCACAGACTCCCTGGGCAACACAGGTGGGTGGCTTTCCCTTTCTGGACCTCCATCTCCTTAGCTGTGAGATGAGGGAGCTGGACTAAATGATTTCAGCCATCCCTTCCAGCTCTGACATACTGCAGGTACCATGTCTGGGTGGGGTCAGCCAGGCAGGGCTCTGGGTGGATGCCTGGAAGGGGTGAGGATGAGTGGGTGAGGGGCTGAGGAAGCTGCCCCACCCCCAGCTGTGGTTTCTGGTGGGGCCACTGTAGCAGCAGGTGGAGGAAAGTATTTGTCACTCTTCCAACAAAGGCGGTAAAACAAAAGTCTCCTGGGGAACTATGGGAGCATGCAGCAAAGGCGCCAAAAATAAAGCCCACAGCACACCTTTCCTTTGATAGTCTCTGGCTGCTGCTGAGGGGCCCAGCGTGGGGGTTATGAGAAAAGAGCTCAGATTTCATGCCCCCAAGTGCCCACACGCACGCACACACACACGTCACACAACAGCACGGACATATACAGGGAGCACACTCCCTCCTACACACACACAGCTCGCTTCATGGGCCTGAGACCGGTGCAGTCACATGAAGCCCTGCACTTAACAGGGCTCATGCCGGGTTGAAGGCTTGGGCTGTCTCTGTCCTGAAATTCTTACTAGTTAAACAAGGGGCCCAGCATTTTCATTTTGTACTGGGCCTTGCAAGTTCTGCAGGCGGGCCTGCTTGCGTACATTCGTAAGTACATACGTTCACAACAAACGTAAGAAGCCACAAACATTTATAGATAGGAGTGCACACACACTCACACACACACACAGGAGTAGAGATGCGCGCACACACACCCCCACATAGGGCAATAGTCCTCTCATTCATCACAAACACTCGCTGGAGCACACGCACAGGACACTCACAGGTAGTGTCCTGCAGCCACCTGTGGCTCATTGTCACAGTCTGATTGACTTAACATTAGGGAACAGCAGGACAAATTTCTGGGGTAGGGACCTGGTGGGAAAACACTGCTTTTTTCAACCCTCAACATCTCTAACGGCTACCGCCAGGTTTCTCTCACTGGCTTCTCTCACTGAGAATAGCAGCTGGGACCAGAAGGAAAGGAGAGCGTGGGAAGCAGAGAGGCCAGTGGGGAGCGGGCAGGGCAGGAGGTGGAGCGGGAGAAAGGCAGCAAGAAGCAAGAGAAGGGCAGAACGGAGTCTCCAGGCCAATCAGCGCAGGCAGTGGTCCCATGCGAGCTTAGATAGTCTTGGACACAAAGAAGTAAGAACAATGGCCTTGTCCTCCCCTGCGAGCACAGCCTCTCCCCTCTGCCCCCAGAGAGGCAGTCGCCCTCCTTCTTCCTAGCTCTATGGCCTCGGGCAACCACTTCATTTCTCAGCCTCAGCCTCCTCTTCCTCCTTGGAGTGGGGATAATAAGGTGCACCTTGCAGGCGGGTGAGATGTGGCTGCCTCCTGGATTCTGTTCGACACCTTGTCTCTTGGTCCGGCTTTGCAAGCTGAATCTTGGTTCAGAAATTCCAGACCCTCATTAACGGCAGATGTTCACATGTGTTTATTTCTCCTCTTCTCCTCCCCTCCCTTCCCAGCCAGATGTGTCCGTGAGAGGGGGAGGAGGATGCAGTCTATCACCTACCATCCCTTCAGGCTCCTTTTGATCCCACCTCACCCTCCCAATCTCAAGCCAAGCAGGACTCCAAGGCCTAGAAGCTTTTCTGTCTCCTCTACTTTTCACGCCCAACACTAACCTTCCCTGTTTAAAACTGTTCCAGACTCTGCCCCTTCCCTGAGGGCCCAACAAGCTGTTGAAGGGTGCCAGACACTAAGGAGTTAACAGGGAAACAAGTCCGCTCTAAGGAGGGTCTGCTGTGTGCCCTGTCCCCATTACAGCCCCCCCCTTGGAAAGAGGAACTGCCACCTGAGTGACCCCCAACAGGAATATTGACTTCCCTGGAATTCTTACAAGGGCACTCGGATCCCCACACACGCTCCCTCAACGTCCTGAGAAGAAGTGAGGCTTTGAAGAGTGAAATGATCTGGGCAAGAGTTGGGGTCTTTCCCATATACAGCCCCTATGGGACCAGATACGGAGCAGTCCTTCACCCCACTGCCCACCCCATCTCTCCAGGACACAGCTGGTCCCCATTCCCTAGGCAGAGTGGAGGCCAGCCAAGGTGGGATGTCCGGTCACCAGGTGCCCCTTGACCAGGAGGAGGGGGTGAAGCACGGGAGCTGGCACCTGGTTCCCATACCAGCTCCACTATGTACCATCTGTATAACCTTATCAAGTGCCCTATCCTCCCCAGCCTCGAGTTTCCCCATCTGAAAAGGGGCGTCATGTTGTTCCAACAACTTTCTTAGAGCTCTTTAGCAAATTACATTAAGCGAGACAGTGGACGTGGGAGCTCTTTGTAACGGTAACTTCAGGTGAAAGTAACTTTTGTTGGCTTGCTTCAGGATACCTAACGGGGGCATTAACATAGAACAAGGGTCTCACCTCGGTGGTGACTAGACAAGGAGGCCACCAGCCTTGATGGCACCTATGGGAGAGCAGTAATAGACACCCTCCTCACAGCCGTCACCAAATAACCTCTTCTTACATGGGCCTGCCTTGACCGTTTAGGGGTGGTTTTCCCTCAAGAGATGGAGAGATCAGCTCCCTGACACACGGAAACAGAAGTCATTTGCTTTGGTTGCAGAGAGGGGAGTGGCGTTGCTGCGCCTGTGTGCTCCCATGTCATGTGGTCCCCCACAGGTCCCTGCTGCACCTTTTCTGACCACAGCTCTGTCCAGGAAGGGAAGCTGCAGCCATTGGACTTGGCAGGTACAGGGTAGCTCCTGACTGGCTGGCCTGGCCCAGTGTCTGTCATAGAAATCTCAAAAACCATCTGCGGAATACACGCATGAATGGTGAATTTGGGGTCTTCCCACACCCTTGACTCATAAGTTTAAAATCTACCCAAAAACTCCTACGTTGCAGAGACGTGCCCAGGCAGACAGCCCCTCTATGGGAAGAGCTGTGAGTCAAGGCTAAAGGGTGCCTTTCAGACATGCTGCCCGGAAAGGTGGGTCCCAGACAGTAAACAAATGACCTTGCCCTCCAATGTCCACCCCCATCCCCTCAAGCACAGGGTCCAGGCTCTGCCCTGGGCTCCTCGAATAGATGCTGTTTCTATGGGAACTGAAACCCCAGCTTGTTTTTCACTCCAAAGCACTGCAATTTCCATCACAGTCTGTGATCTCAGCCCCATAACCTCGCAGCGAGCTGCTCCTCCAAGGCTGTGTTCAGTGCAGGACAGCTGAGCTGACCCTCGAGCCCCCCTTTTCGAAGGGCATCCAGAGGCCATGGGCGCCAGTCCCCTGCCTGCCTCTCACCGCCTAGGGGTGCCCAACAGCAGGGCGGAGCGAGAAACTAGTCCTTGAAACTCCCGAGAGAGGCCCAAGGGGTGGAGAGGAGTAGGGGGCAGACAGGCCTCATTTCCAGTAAGAAGTGGGAGGGTGAAAAAAGGCCTGAGTCTGGCAGCCTGGGCCCCACCAGCGATCTGATCCATAACAGATGATCTGTGGCCGCAGGGGGAGGGGAGGCTGTGCTCTCAGCAGCTGGATCATCAGCCTCTATTGTTTGAGCCTCTGAGGAAACTGCCAGGGAAGCAAAAGCTAAGAGGAGAGGATGGGGAGGTGGTGTGATTGGTGGGCAAGGCAGTGATGGGGTGAGAAGAGGAGGCAGGGGCTGCCCTTGCCAGAAGATGCTCCGCTCTCTGTCCCGCATCCCATTCATGCTTTAAGGCCTGGGGAGGCAGGTCCTTCCTCAGTAGAGCCCTGAGATGACTTCAGTCTGCAAGAGCCTCTGAGCCAATGATCCGGCTAAGCCGCTCAGACTCCTAGCCCATGGTGGCTGCAGCCTCTGCCTCCCACCTCCTTCAAGGGCAATAGAGAAACTTCCCCTCTTCAACCTCTGGGGTCACACAGCCCAGCGCCCTCAGGGGCCTAGAGGAGAAGTGTGAGGCTAGGATCAGAGTGTGGATGCCTTTGAACTAAGTTCTTGACCTCACTCTCTCTCCGAGCGCCCTTTGTCAGCAGCATAGGACATAACAATAACGCCTACTCTCTCCCCTTCCAAGGGTGTTGTGGGTGAGGTGAGGAAACTGGTGTGAAAGTGCTAGCAGCCGGAGTCCTTGTTGTTGTCATCATTACCCGAGCAGAGAGTCGCATGCCACCCTGGTTTAACCCCAGAGCTCTCCACACCGTGGAGCCCCCACCACAAGACAGGGCAATTGCCTTCCTCACGCCCAGCCCCCCGATTACTCAACAGCATCCACCAGACCAGGGCCGGCAGCAGAGGCCGCAGGAAAGAGAGAGGAATGCTGAAAGGGAAACAGGATGTGGCCAACAATGTGCTCTCCCCAGATTGACAGCCCTGGCTCTGCTTTCTGGGGACCCTGTGGCCTGGAGAGCCAGGTGGTAGAGGCCTGGTGGCCCCAGGCCCAGCCCTCCCGTCCTGCACTCGGCCATCAGCTGTCAGAGGCCACGGCAGCTCAGGCCATCTCCTCACTGCACCGTGCGGTTAACAACAGTCAAACCACTGACCTGATTTTCTGCAAAAAGGAAAAGATAATAGGGCACCTCTGTGTGAGTGCGTGCACGCACACACACACACACACACACACACACACACACACACACACACACCATGCAGATGCACAGTGGAAACTTTCTCTGTTTCCTTCACAGGAACCCAGCCCTGAGACAGAGAGGGAGAGGCTAAAACTACTGGGCCAGGAGCTTCCTGGGGTACAAAGCTCAGTGTTTACCTGCGGTGGAGGCCCCAGTTCCCGGAGCCCTCCTGTGTGGGCACTGCGGGTTTGTCGTGCCTCTCCTGCAGGATGACAGCACCTCTAGCGAGACCTGAGTCTCTGTGAGCTATCTGTTTTCCCACTGGGGCGATAAGCTCAGGCAGGGTGTGGCGTGTCCCATGCCCCCTGCAGAGTCTCCAGCTCTGGTGCTGTGCTGGGCACCGACAAAGGGATTAATGAGACCTTCAGCCCCCAAAAGCACCTGAGAGTCCTGGGTGGAAATGTTTGACAAATAAAGCTCTCCTATGCCCGCACTTTCTCTGAACCCAGCATCCCACAGGCCTCAGAAATATCTTGCAGCCAGATTCTGCCACTTATAAGTGATGAGGTCTCCTCGTGGTAAGTTCTCAATGATGCATAACTGCTCTTATTATTAATCACCATCAAAGGGCAGCTGCCTTCCTCTGCCCGCCTGGGATAGGCCTGGGATGGCACCCAGCGCAGCAGCTGAGTGAACGAGCTCAGAACTCTGACCACCCACATACACGTGGTCTTAGAGATAAACAAGTCGGAGCCGGAAGGGTCACTAGAGGTCACAGGCCAGCTCCTTGGGGACATGGCTGAGGCCTGGAGAGTCCTTAGCCTCCTATGCCCACTCATCCACCCTCACTCACTATTCAATCATGAACCCGAACCAGCAGCACCGGCAGCACCTGGAACCATATAAAAAACGCAGATGCTTGGGCTCCGATCCTGCAGAACCAAAATCTGCATTTTGAAAAGACCCCTAGTTGATTCTTTAGTACTGGCTTAGGCTTCCTAGGAACCATGTTCTACCCAAAGAGCTGCTCATCCATGCCCAAGAGAGGCTGCAGCCAGCCCACCTCAGTCACCACTGCCTTCTTTCCCCAGACAAGAGTCAGATGAGGTCGATGGGGTCATAACCTTGGAGGTTCCTAGCTGCCTGTGTGGGAGATGAGTAGGATGCAACACCCCCCTCCTAGATGTGCAGAAGCTCCATGCCCTCGCCTACCTCTTACCCCATCTCCTCGCCACCTTCTAGACTTTGTGCTTCTTGAAGTAACAGGCCTGCGGGTAGTGGGCCACAGGCAAGGTCTCATCTCGTCTGACCTAAACTTTTAAACCATTTGGCTCACCCGCTCTCTAGCAGCTGATGGTCACAAAGGTGGCCCAGTGCTGCAGTTCTGCCTGCCCTTGCCCTAACTGGAAGGCTTGTGCCTTCCAGTGAGCCCTGTTCTGGAGCCCCTCAACTGACTCCCCGGCCCCAGACAAAAGCCAAAACCTGGGCCTCTACTCCCTGCAGGCAATCAGCCCTCCAGCTGAGCCCCAGTGCTGCACAGAGGGGAACAGTGTTGCTAAGAAGGCAGTTTGGCTGAACCAGAAAGCCATTAAAAGCTATCAACACCTCTAGGGTGCGAATATCATTGATTCATTTATTGCCATTATCATCTTCGTGTGAATTAGCTACTGGTTCTTTTTCAGTTGGCTGGCAGAGAGTGGGATGGGACATCTGGAAAGTTACATCTTGATAGGAGAAGCTGGTCTCAGGAGGGGAAAGCCCAGGTCCAGCAAGTTTCCTCCCTACCCGCCCTACTGTGGGGTGGCCACTCCTACTGTCCAGGCTTAGTCGGTCCTAAGGCAAAGGATGCAAGGGCAGCCTCCACCCCAGGGGCCTGCACCTGGGAGTAAAACCGTCAGTTTTCTATTGTCTCCAGTCTCTTGGCTTGGGATTCTGAGAGTATCTATGAAGAGGGGGTCTGCCTCCACCTATCCACAGGCCTCCCATCTCAGAGCTCTGCTTTGAAGGCAGCCATCATATTCCCCATAAAGGGAGGTAGGCAGGTAAGTAGGTAGGTAGGTAGGTAGAAATGGAGGGAGGAAAAGAGGGAGGGAGGTTGGAAAAAGGAAAACCAACATTTAAGGGGCTCCCTATATGTGTGGGTCACTGTGCAAACTGTGTAACCATTAGCTCATTCCATTCACACAGCACTGTGAGTCGGTACTGTTATTATTCTCATCTTACAGTCAAGGAAACTGAGTCTGGAAGAGGTTAATAATGTGCACAAGGTCACAGTGGCCAAATCTGGGTTAGAACCCAGATCTGTCCATTTCTCCTACTTCCTGCCAGGACCAGAGAGGCAAGGCCACGAGAGCACTTGCTCTCACTCCGAGACCAGTTGGAAGAGGTAGGCAGCTCAAACGTGTCCCTCATCATGGACTTTAAACAAAAACTGGTGACATGAGCCCAAAAGCTCTTCCCACTCTCTCTCCTACCAGGTAGACTGGAGGGTAGGTGAAGGAGCCAGCAAGACCTGAGAAAGGGACGGGCCTCCCCTAACCAGTGCAGGATAAAAAGGACAGGGGTGGCCTCTCCAGGCTGAGCGGTCAGCAGTGCAGACTATCCCATCCTCTCCCCTTCCCCACCCATGCCAATCCCAATATTTAGGAAACTACTTATTAAATACAACAATAAGAGAGCCAGGTGGTTATCTCATTTTACCATGAGCTGTTATCCCCTGTCACTTTGAGGAAACTGAGGCCTGGAAGTGTTTACCGAGGAGGCCCACAGTCCCATAGCTGGTAGGTGCCCAAGCTGAGAGGAGACTCCAGGCCTCTCTGGTCCTTTGTTTCCTGAGATCAGAAGCAGAGACTTCTGCTCCCAAGTCCTTTGGCCCTGTGAACGTGGTCACTGCCTTTCTGGGCTTGACTTCGGCAGTGCCCTAAAGGCTGGACAACCTCTCCACAGGGTTAGGGCAGCTTTATGTGTCTCACATAAAACACAGGCCGCCAGCTGCCTTAGTATCCTTCCTCTGCTCAAACACCTTGCAAGGCTTCCCATTGCCTGCTCAGTGAAACGCAGACTTCCCACACAAGCCATCCTCCCTCGAACCCCAACACCTACCCAGACCTCCTCATGCTTTCTCATGGTTCCTTTAGTTTCAGCTAAGCGGGACAGGTCTGTGTTCCCCCAGGGAGGCCTGCATTTCCCTTCCTCTCCACCTGTGCACGTGCTCTTTCTTCCCTCTGAAGTCTCCTCCCAGCCATCTTCACCTGTCAGATTCCTGTCTCTTTCTTGACCCCGTCACAAGTGCCACCTCCTCCAAGCAACATTTCAATGGGACTTCTCTTTCCTTTAGTTCCCCTGGGCCACCGTCAAAGTCTATCTCATCCGCCACCACCACCCTGCCCTCAGGCTACTAGAAGCTCCTGAGCACAGAGTCCTGTCCTGTTTCTCAGTGAAGCTTCCCCGGGCAGGTGCCTTGCAGGCCTGGGTGAACTTGAATTGCCACAGCAATTCTGGAGTCAGGTCTTGCACTTAGAAGGCTGCGGCGTCTCTGAACCAGACACGGATTTCCTGGGGTGCAGGGTGCCCTTGAGCAAGGCTCGGCCCCTTTCTGAGGCTGGTTAGAGGTGCCAGCTCTGTCACCAGGAATTATGAGAAATCTGGGAACAGTGAGCACAGCCAAGGAATGTCCCACCCACAGCATCTGGAGCTACTTCCTCCTTGGAAGGAGAACAAAGTAGAAAGAGGAGGTACAACCTCTTCCAGTACAATGAGTATGGAAGACTGGGTCCCGAGTGGGTAGACCTCTGGAAATCTAAGCTGCCAGGTGACAGCTGCAGGACCCAGGGACCCCTGGGAGGGGGAGAGGAATGGGGTCAATCTAAGACCCCTTTTCTTCTCCGCTTTTCCTCTGTTCCTTCTAGTCTCTCTTCCATGAACCCCAGACTTTCCTCTCCCCCTTCTCTTGATCTTTCCTCACCTCCTCCATCCCCATCTCTCACTCCTTTATCTCCATGACCCCTGGACACCATTGCAGAAAAGACCACATATGACTGAATTTCTAGTCCCTTCTCTTAACATTCCAAAATGATCTTGGAAGCCACATGTTGAAGACGGCACAGTTGTCAGCAACCCGGTCTGTGAATGAACCCCATCACCAACCTGGTATTTCCCAAGACCATTATAGGAGCAATTGTACGTTCTTGGGCCTATTTGTTTCACCAGTTAGCCTATCCTGACCAGTACAAGTAGCTATCAATTTACTGAACACTCCTATATGCCAGAAACTGTATTGGGTGCTTTTCCATTTATGATCTCAGTTAATCTTCACAGCACTTCTATGAAGGAACTCATTTTATAGATGAGAAAACTGAGGCTTGGAAAGGTTAAGTCACTTGGCCAAAGTGACCCAGTTAATAAGCTGAGCTTTAACTAGAACCAGAGTGAATTGGGTACATGTCTGATGCCTCTCCGAGATTATTGTCACCGAGGAGGTCAGAGTGATGTCCCAGTCACACCTTTCCTCCCTGCAGAGACAAGTGTCTGACCCACACTCGATATTTTTAAATGTAATTGCTTGTTAGCTCCCGTTTTCTGAAAGCCCCCTGGATCCTACACAGAGTAGGGGGCACGTCACATATGTCAACACTGAGCATCACAGAAACCCTCCCAGGTGGGTGTTTACTCTGCTGATCTGGACGTGGGCTCTGGGAAGCTAAGTGACTTGCCCAGGGTAGCCAAGTGTGGAAGGAGCCTGGTCTGTTGGGACATCACCTCCCTTGTCAGGTCACTGCCCCGAGAGGCAGCCGGGGGTTTCCGGCTGGGCACGGAGGAGGGCGCGCATGCATGCCTGTGTGCGTACACGCACGCACATGTCCTACATGAGTCTATCAAGGTTTTCCTGCTTTTCATAACTCAGTCTGGTTTTCATTTCTTCAAGAAAGGGGGTGGAGTATGACAGAAGAATGGAAGGAAAGACAATCCCTCAGGCTGAGGGAAGAAAAGATCAGAGACCACAGAGTCAATAGAAACCGTAAATGTCATGGCCAAGCCCGTGGCTTAACCCAGGAGGAAATAGACGCAAGAGACTTGCTCAGTGAGTGGAGATTAAAACTTGTTATTTTAAACCCCACCAGTGCTCTCTGCACGAACCCCTCTGCCTCGAAGCTGGGAGAGGCTAGAGCACGCACAGTTTCCTGGCTCAGCTCAGCTGTCACCTCCAGGCAGCCTCCCTGGCATCTCTGCACTGCAATGGTTCACGCACTGGTCTCTCTCCCCCACCAGACTGGGAGGGAGCAGAAACAGGTTTTGTCTTTGTCATTCTTGCCTACCTAGACCTCAGGAGACAGGGCACGCAGTAGGCGCTCAATAAATATTTGTGCAATTGAATGTGCAAATGTGCGAATGAATACGCCCGGTGATGATTCCACATGCTATTATACATAACAATGGCCTCACACTTTCATTTCTCAAACCGTAGAGTCTCAATAGAAGCCGATGAGACCCCCATGACAAGAACAATGACATCAAGTTTACCCACACATACACTCACTAGACATAGAGACACATCTGCAGAAATGGAGACCTCCACTACCCCAGCACACACACACACACACACACACACACCCCACCCTGGTCCCTCCCAAGGGCAGGGCTGGCTTTCTTTCTCCTTTAGCTTGGGGAGAGCAAAACAAAGTCAGTTGTCCACAAGGGGGCATCCACAGACCATCCGATTCCATGTCTCAAAGCCAAGATTGCTCCTGTTTGGCCTCAGAGAGAGCAGGAGATCCACAGGGATAACTGAGGGGCCTGGGTGGGGTGTTGCGCAGAAATGCAGAAGAGATGCTCAGTCACTGGAGAGACAGGACTGAAACTTGAAGGCCGAGGGTCAGACACTAACTCATAGAAATGGCAGAAAATGATTGTTCTTAACATTTACCCGGTGTTTACCATGTGCTGTCCCGTGTGCTGTTATCCTTACACTTACCGTGTCTGAATTCATTGAATTCTTGCCTCCCCTCTGCGAGGTTCAGTATTCCTATAGATCCTGTTCTATAGATGGCAGAACAAATGTCTCAGAAAGATTAACAGACCCAGAATTTAAACTCAGGACCTGTGATCCAGGGTTGACTGTATTAAGTACTCATTCTGTTGCTTTTGGCATTAGACCTTCAGATCTCCTACTTCTCAGCCCAGGACTCCACACTGAACTCCACTTCCCTCGTGCCCACGCCCCTCTGGGTAGTTTTTGAAAGGGCTACGGGGCTGATTTCCTAAGAATGAATAACTGGTCGTCTGAAGCTCCTTCCTCATACCTTCTAAATTGTTGGTGGTGATTTGGCATCACTTCTTTGAAAGCAATAAAGCAATTCCCAGCAACACCCATAAAGCCGTTCCTCTTCCTTTGACCCAATAATTTCATTCCTGGGAACTTATTCCAAGGAAATAATTCAAACGGAAGCCAAGTGTTATCTGCATAAATGCATGCACTGAAGTCTTTCTTTAAAGGTCAAAAACTGGAAACCAGACTAGGGAAGTGGTTTCGTAAACGGAGACATCAACACAATGGGCAGTCAGGTCTGGAAATTCACAGCTGTATGACTGTGATGGGAACGAGGAAAACGCTTTTGCTATACAATGTGTCACCGTAGTCACACTTCCCACCTAACCCGCTAATTCCACTAACCGTGTTTATCAGGGAGAGATCTGTTCATGTTCAAAACAGATTCTTACCCTTCACTGGCCCCGAAGAAACGGAAAAGAATCTGAAATGCAATAACAACAACAACTAAATCAAACTAAATCGCTTCTGTTTTTTGAGTTTTCAAGGTCCCAGGTCTTAATGATCGGCAGGATTTTCTGAGAATGATTGATTATTGGTGATTGGTGATTTTCACCATTCGCACTGTACTATAGTACAATTAAGTGATACAATTTTTTATATTAAATTCTATAAAAATAACTAGTGTCGTTTCTGTTTTCTGACTGAACCCTGATGGACACGCACGCAGACCATGGATCCTCCCTCATGTACAATATCTTCCCCATTTTGATAAGTCATAAAAGAATATTTCAAAATTAGTGTGTTGACCTTGAATTCAACTTATGCGAATATACGTTAGGATAGTGACAGGTATGACTGGTCTTTTCTAAATTATGCTTTTTATAAGTTATCTATTCCTGCAAATTACCCTAAAGCTTAAGTATCTTAAAGCAACTTTTATTATCTCCCAGTTTCTAGAGGAAATCCAAGTGCAGCTTAGCTGAGTCCCCCGTTTCAGGGTCTCTCACAGATGGCAGTTGAGGTGTTGTCTGGGGCTGTAGTCATCTCAAGGCTCCAGTGAGGAAAACTCCTCTTCCAAGCTCATGTACATGGTTGTTGGCAGAATTTGGTTCCTCACTGTCTGTCGGCCAGAGGCCACCCTCAGTTCCTAAGCACATGGGCCTCTCCATAGGGCAGCTCCCAACATGACAACTGGCTTCACTGGAGCAAGTAAGAGAGTCAGAGTCTTTCAAAGCCTAATCTCGAGGGACATTCTCTCACTTTTGCCCTGTTTTATTCATTAAGTCAAGTCCACTCAAAGGGAGGAGGGTAGACAAGAACATGTGGTGTGCCGACCACATACTTGAACACTTATAGCATCTTCTCAGTAACAAAAACAGTATTTTCAAACATTGCTTATCTTATATGGAGACTTTCTAAATCTGTCGGTGAACTCCCACTCCTATTTCGCACGAGCCATGATGCCTGTGTACCCTGCCCTGTGAAGCTAACGTCCATGGCATTATAGCACCTTGTTCCCACCAGATTTAGCAGAAATTCCATGCTCGGCAAGTGAGTGTCAGTTTGGGAATTGTGGGGGGAGGGAAGCTGTGTGAGAATGGGGGCAATGTAGACACTTCCAGAAGCCAAGTGTCGGGAGGTGGGCAACCCAGGACTCTCTCTACCTTTGAAACAGGCTCAGATGGTCCCTGTCCCAAGGGCATTACCATTGCTTTTTATCTTCACCAGCCCAGCAAGGCCTGGCCAGATTGGCCTCATCTCCATAGGACTTCAATGCCTTTTGAGGGGCACACAATTCAACCCATAACAAGAAGTATGAAAAAATTAGAAATTGATACATGGAAGGATGTTTGTTTATTATTGACTTGTGAGTTTGAAAAAAAAGAGAAAGCAAAATACAAGAAAGAAACACATTTAGCATGGTCCCCTTTTCGATCTTAAAAAAAATTGTATATATGAGCCCGTATGTGTGGTTATTACTTATTCAACTATTTAGTCAACAATGATTTACTGACCTCCCACCAGGGATGCTGTAGTGAATAAGGCTGGGTCCATCCCTGCCCTCCTAAAACCTACAATTGAGTATGAGGCTTTCTAGAAGGCTACACATCTAATAGGAACCCATTGCAAGCTTGGAGGAGTAAAGGGAAAGATGTTTTCTTTTTAACTTTTTTCTGTACTGTTTAAATTTTTTTTAAAGCAATCATGCTATTAATTTATAACTTTTAAAAAATATTTAACCTGGTTTTAATCCAAAGGGCCGAAACTGTGCAAGTTTCTCTGTTATGTCTCCCTGAGCACAGCAGTTCTGAACCAGCTGCATAACTAGTGGCATCACCATGTGTGGCTGGTGGACCAACCAGCAAGGCCCTCCTCAGGGTGGGTAAGTGATAACCAGTAGAATTGTTATACACAACCCAATCGCTCATTTACTAAAATTTTAATGAACAAAAGAGTGAAATGTGAATAGACATTTATTTGTGTGTTTATTCCATGTCCATCTCTCCTACTGGACTCTGCACTCCAAGATGGTGAGGCCATATTTGTTATATAGCCAGCTTCCAGCACGGCACTCCATACACACGAGATACTCAATAAAAGTGTGTTGAATAAATGAAAAGACTATCAAAGCTTGGGATGGCCCTTATCAATCATCTAGTCTAACCCACTCATTTTATAACTGATACAATCAAATTCCAGAAAAGTCAAGCCCCAGAGCAAGTTAGTTGTAGCCAAGCCTCAAGAGCCTTATCTCTCTCAATCCAGGCTCTCACCCAGGGAAAAAAACAAATACTGCAATACACATTTACAGTGAGATGAAAAGACATAATCAATTAAGTATAGAGAAGTACTGTCTAATAATTATCAAAATTTTAAACTATTATTTTCATCTAACTGTGGCTTTTCGCATTAGGGCTAAGTATTCATCAGATGTCGGGGTTTAGGGGTGCTAGTTACTCACACCCCTCACTTCTCCAAGTTCTGATCCACTTGAGAAATAGTCACAGAAGACAAGTAGGGATTAAAATGTCAGCTTTATTGCTAGTCCAGGTGGATTGGAAAATGCGGATTAGACCCAAGGTCTAAACGGGCTTCTTTTTCCTTCCCCACTGATTTGACCTTACCCACCCACTCACAGCAGAGCCGCTGGACTATTGAAATCTTCCCGAGCAGGGGCTGGGCCTGCTCTGGCACTCGCTGCCTAGAGGAGGCAGGAGCAAAAAGAGCACATTCTGCTTGTGGCGAGGTCAGTCCCAGAGAGAGCGCCAGGAATGGGCTGAGTAATGCTCAATACCTTTTCCCAACCCCACCAACCCAAGAGGTCATTCCTCTCTCACAGTGAGGACCCAGGAAGAGGGTGCCAAGAAAGTCGAAAGTTTTCTTCCTCGTGCTTCCAAGAGGATGTAAGTTCCTGTTTTATGGGCTGATAGAAGAATGGGGAGAGGAAAAAGTGTCCGCCTTAATTGACAACCTTCAATTCACTCAATACCTTTTCATAGAACCTAAAAGCCTCTGTGTTCCAGGCAGCAGTTCTGACGTTAAAGTTTGTGTCAATTGAAGGTGAATTTACAAGGGGGGAAAAAAAGGCAGAAAATTGAACAATTGGTAAATTGTATCAGTAAGGAATATACTTTTCTCATGCAGCAAGAAATGCAGAGGTAAGCAGTCCCGGGATGGTATAAAGTTCCATGATGCCATCCAGAACCACGGCCCCTTCTGTCTTTCTGCTGCACCATCTTTAGAGAGTGATTTTTGTCCTCACAGAATTTCATGGAATTTCTTCTCCACTTCTAGTCGCCCTATCTACATTCTGGGCAGGAAGAAGGGAGAAAGGTAAAAGGATAGCCAGGTCTGTCCCTTTTACCGGGAAAATAATAACTTTTCTGGAAATTCCATTCAGTACTTATGCTTTTTTCTCATTGGCCAGAACCAGGTCAGTTGCCAAGTCTCTCTTCAAGAGGGCCTGTGAAATTTAATTTCTGCCTTGGCAAATTGAATTATTTCAAACAAAGGAAGAATAAGAATGAACATTGGATAAGCAGAATGACCCGCCACAAAGGTCACACAATAACAATAAAAGAAAACAGAAAATATTGTCAAAGAGTTGCTGTTTTAAAAAGATCTAAATGGGTGGGTTTGTTTTGTTTTCTTTTCTTTTCTTTTTGGCAAACATTCAAGAAACAAATTATTCTTTGCAAACGCTTACAGAGCAGAAAAAGATAGAAAACCTAGTTCATTTTACAGAGCCAGCGTAATGCTGATACCTAAACCTAACAAAGAGAAGACACATACTGAACACACAGTTTACTTAACTAAGTAATTAAAACTATGTACCTAACTAGCAAACTGACAAAAATCCCATGTTTTTCCCTTTCTTGATTTCTCTCTTGTTTTATACAGAAATCCTCAAATAACTTCCTAAGACAGAGTATGTGAGAAGTAAACTTTCTCAGTCTTTGTGTATCTACAAGTGTCCTTGATCCGACCTGGTACCTAAATAGGCAGTCTAGTTGGGTATTAAATTCTAAATCGAACGTCCTTTTCCATCAGCATCTTGAACATACTTTTCCATTGTCTTTCGGCACCCAGCACTGCTGGTGAGAAATGTGGTGTCCTTCTGGTTTTCATTCCTTTGTAGGTGACTTTGTTTTTTCCTCTGGAAACTTTTTGGAGATGTCTTCTTCTTTTCCTGGGTATTCTGAAATTTCAAAATCTTGTATGTTCTTCATATTGGGGGGTTAATGAACCTTGTTAGTCTGAGAATTGAGTCTTTTTGGTCTAGGAAATTCTCTTCAGTTATTTATTTGGAAATTTTCTCCCCTGCTTTTTCTCCTCTTCCTAAAATGCTTATCAACCAAACACGGACCTCCTGCAGTGTTGTATTTTTTGTCTCTTACCTTTTCTTTAATAAAATTATATTTCCTTCTTTGCCTTATTTTCTGAAAGATTATTTTGACCTTAATGTCAACATTCCCACCGAATTTTAGTCATATTTTTATGCCTGGGAGCTTTTTTGCTCTTCATTTCTTCCTTTTTCATAGTACTACTCACATCTTATACAGTGTGTTCTTGAATTCTCTTTTTAAATTCTCTTCTACCTAAAAATCATTTCTATTCCCTCAGAGATCTTGTTTTCTGTTTGTTTATCTTTCTTAGTCTTTCCATTTCATAATTCAGGTTTCCTCAAATAGCTTCTGGCTTATGATTGTCCATTCACATTTAAGAATGAAGCAGTAGCAATTTCCTGGAAACTTAGGGTACACAGATAAGAAGAGATGAACGGCAGGCTTTGTTTCAGCACAAGCTGGTCTTTCTGTTTGGGACTTCTAGATGTCAGCCTGCAATATGCTTTACTCTAGAATGCCAACTTAAAACCCAGCTCTCCTAGCCTTGCTCAGATATTTTCATTTCTTTAAAGACCTTTCATTTTAAAGGGGAGGGGCAATAAGGGGACATATCTGATCACTCCGCATACAAGGGTCAGGGAAGTGTATTGTACCATTTATATACTTTCCATTAATCCCCAATTTGCAGCCACATATCCCCTTCCCACCCTCCACTGCACCCAGCAAATCCAAGTCCAAAGCTTCTTCAGGTTTCTGTAGACAGGTCAGCTCCCTCCTTAGCTGCAGACCCTGCCGTGTGCACTCTAGACTGCAGCATCCTCTGTCCTGCTTCCTCAGTAACCACTACTCCATTAAACCATTTCTCCAGAAATTTGTTGAAATTTCTCTTGTCCACAGATGGGCTTCCCTAACCCTTTTCTTTGCAAAGATTTATATGTTTATTATTTATTTCTAAGACATTCTTGAAGGAAGAGGAAATAGGACCATGTGCTTTTAGTCAGCCACACTGCACTGGAAGTCCCATCTGCCTTGTAATGGAGAGTGGCGGGCCTGAGAGTGTATTCTCTTTCACAATTTTACATGAAGAAACCTGAGCAGATTGTGCAATCTTTTTAATCAATGACACATTTACAAGAAATTCAAAAATATGCACAGAGATGGAAGGAAAACTCTTTTTTTTTATTACATAACACATTTGAGCGTGTGTTGATTAAAATACATTTTAAATATAAACCTGAAATCAGACATGTCCCTAAAGCACCTTCTCAGAATCCTGAAAGTTTCATAAAATAGACTCAGGAAGCCACTGGCCTAATAAAAAGAGCATAAAATTTGGAGTCAGACAAATCTGATTCAGATCCTGGTTCAGAGCCATCTGTTCTGTCCAAATGTTCGTTCCTTCACCAGTACCTACCTCCTTAGAGTCCTGGCAAGATTAAATGAGATAATACACAGGTGAAGCACGTAGCACAGAACCTGGTGGTTAGTAGTTGCTCAATAAATGTTCGTTGTTATCTTTCCTCCCCACTTCATACTGAACTGCTCACCATGCCCTACTTTGTTCACGTTATTTCCACTTCACCCCTTCACCACTTCTTCAGTGCCTGCTCCGTCTTCAAGGTTCAAATTAGACATTCCCACATTCACAAAGTCTTCTCTAAACCTCCAGAAAATTCATTGTTCTGTCTTCTGTGCCCCCGCCCCCAGCATCCGTTCACACCTCAGTGGTAGCTCCAATCTTTCTGGAACAGGGAGAGCGGTGCACACCTCTGTCCCTCTGGTGGAGAAGGATTCCCCTAAAGGCAGCATCCTGATCTTGTTCCTCAGATTCCCCCAGCACTCAGTACAGTCGATGGCACACTGTAGGTACTCAGTAAATGCGGAAATTTAATTGAATTGTGACAAACTAAACTGGATTATGGAGAGCCTTAACCAACTGCCAGGCTGAGATACAAAAAACAAGCCATGACCCAGACAGACAGATTCCAACTTGTCCACAATGAAAACACCTTGTTCTTTTCTAACAGAAGTTTCTAAGCTGTTGTCATAATGACCTCCGCCCCCATCCCTGCCACTTTGCCAAACAAAGTAAACACGTTCAGCTCCACAAGACAGAACTTTGGTTTGGCCGGGCCCTTGCCCCGCCCCATGAGCCAGAGTCGGGAGGACTAGACAGAGCTCACCTGGATTTATGGGAACCCCCTGGGTTGGGAGAGGATTTTACATTCTCAAGAATGAATGTTTAGCTCTGGGGCTGGGCTGGGACAGGATGCTTTCTTCTCTTTACCTTCTTGGGTAGCCAATGACAGAAGAAAACATCGTGGGCCCTGACCTCGCCCCTCTCCCTCTCTCTACTTTCACCTCACACCTAGGCAGGGTCAGGCCATTAGTCAGGCAAAATAGAGATATGACACGGTCTGTGAGCAGGACCTTGTGCTGGGGACTTACACAGAACCTAGGGGTGGAAGAACAGCACCCACACTAGGAGTCACTGGTCTAACGGAGAATTCAGAGGGTCTGTCCTCAAGGAGGGTGGAGTGGGGAGACAAAATATAGTTCCAGTCATTCCCAGGCTGATGTGGTCACATCCACACTCCGGAGACACCCAGTCCAATGTGGGAAACAGTGCACATGCACACATGCATCATCCATAATTGAGCAGACACAGCTCCAGCCATGGCGCCTACTGTGTCCCTATTGTGTGCCAAGCATCTGACATATGTATCACAAGGTCCAGTCTCAGAGCTGTGTTATCATCAAAAATGGCAACGAAAGAATAATCATGTCAAAATGACTCAGTTTGTTTACTCAAATTCCTTAATCCTAACAAAAGGATTTGTAGATCACAGTGATCGCAGCTTCTTAAATCTTCTTTCTCTCACCCACTTTCCTCCCTCACACATTGCAGCTGCTCTCAAACCTCCCTCCTCTTTGAATCTTGCCCTTGATCCTTCTGCCTCTCTCTTTTCTCTCAATTTTGCTTCACATTCGCCTACGGATGGATAATTCTGACAATCAGCACCCTCCTTAGAGGCTAAGGGAGGGAAAGAAATGGAGTAAGCCAAGCCAGAATTTGCTCAAACAAGCAGGGAGAAAGGGACTGACGGGGAAGGAACACTCACACACCAATCATTTCCATCCTGTCATACACATATTATCTCATTTAAGCATCACAGCCTCTTGATAAGGCTGCTGCTGTTATCCCTACGCCAGATGAAAAAAAAAAAAAGAGTTTAGAAAGTAACACATGACTGAAGGCAATGCTATTAGTGATGTAACAGGGACTTCAACCCATGCCTGCTGACTTCTGTGCTTGAGGAGATACAATCACTGAAAAGACAAATATCAGCTAACAGGGTGCCCAGAGCAAAGGACTTGGGTGACTCAGGGCTCTGAGGGAATGCTCTGTGGAAAACATCCTCCAGGGTGTGGCAAATTCTTCAGTACCTCAGGGCAGTTCTGTGTCTGTGTCTGTATGCGTCTGGGATGCAGGTAAGGTGACCACAGGGAGTTCCCAGCCATGATCCCCTCCCTACAGCTCACAGTATGAGAGGACATTTCATGTGGAGCCACTCATTCCGTAGAGGCCCAGGGAGGTCTGCAAAGACGTCCCCCACACTGAGGATGGCATCCAGGGACTCTCACTGAGAGTCGGAGTGGGCCAAGGGACTCCTGGAGGCCAAGCTGAGAGTATCATTTACTCAGGGCGTCTTGTTACAGAACATGAAGGCTCTGACTTCGAGGCTGGTAGGGTAGAGAGTCTTATCCTGTTTTACAAGTAAGAAACCTGAGGCCCAGAGAAGTTTCACTGCCAGAGAGAATCAGCGCTGAGCTTCCATCCAGACCTTCTGACGCCCACCACACCCTGCAACCAGCCCTGGCTGCCAAGGAAGAGTGGATAATGCCATATCCCACTCTGCTGTGCCCCGACCCACCCAAAAATGATATCTCAGACAGGGCTTTGATACTTCTCTCTCTTTTTTCTGGAGCTACCAACTAACCAGACCTGGGCTTCTTGGGGCAGACGCAGGGGAACCGTCAAACTGGCTCTTTCCTCAGGTCTGGCAAGAAAAGGACCTCAGTGAATGGAGGGATGCAGATGGTGACAGCAGACTGACAGGCATCTATCAAAGCTCCCTTCCTGCTGGGCCGACTCCCAGGGCGGCCTTTCCTAGCTGCCCAGGAGGAGGTGGGAACATGTCACACTGTAGGGAGCCCCTGGGGAGAGGAGAGTGCAGGAGGATGAAGGAGCTGAAAAGCAGGGGCACTTGCCCCTTTCCTCAATGCACACCCCACTTCGACTGGGTTGACTTAGACTTATCTGTTTCACTAGTCTACACTTACAAGGAAACGTCTGTTTGAAGAAAGGGCCTGGCATCCTACATTCTTTCTTAGAAATATCTGTGTTTGTCCCATTAAATGTGTTTAAATCAAGCTTTTCCTGTCCTTTTAGGAAGAGGTTCCTAAGTAAGGGAAGGGGATGGGCCAGAGGCGTTTCCTCACCTTCACTGCTCCTGGGTTCTCGCACACTCGATCCCAGAAGTACTGATAACGTGGCTTCTCTTGGAAGCCGCCCCTCTGGTCACCTCCCCTCTCAGTATCTGAACCGTCTGTCTCTTTTACCCGCAGTGGTTCTGCCCAATTTGGATGCTACTCCCAAGAGTTTTTTCCTCAGTTCTAGAAGGAAGTTTGTGGGGAAGACTTCTGAGGCCCTCAAACACAGGCTCCACCCATGGCTTCTGCTCTTACCATGACCCATCGGGTACCCTTGGGTCCCATGTGGTCTTTCTGCTTCACGGGGTCTGTGGAGCTGTCTGCTGGTTCCATCAGTTGTAGTGTGTTGGCTGGAGAATTACTGTTTAAAAATTAATGACTTGCTGGAAATTACTGTTTGGCTATCGCCATAGGAACGTAGGCTACTAACTATGGAAACATAACATTCTAACAAGCTTTCTGCTTCTGCACCCCCGCGGGCACACCTGACCAGTGGGTCAACAGGTAGTGAACTGAAGAAAAATAGGCCTTTGTGTTCAGACAGAATGAAGAATGGGATTTGGGGCTTAAAAACCCTGGACCTCGACATTTCGGAGCTGCTTGATTTGGGGTCTGCGGACCCCTGGCAGGCCCAGATGGCTGAATAAAGAGTGTGTTTCCCAGGACTCACTGAGTTCTAGTGGTCCGTGTGTCTTTCGGGGGCTGGCAGCCACAACAGTAGAAGATTTCACTTAGAATATTTAGTGGCAATTAATTGCCTTTTCTCTTTGCTGCCTCTGCACAGCTGTAAACTCCACTGCCTTCTTTAAAGTCTCCTGGTTCCATGATACTCTAACCAAAGACAGTGCTGAGATGGAGCAGGGCTGGAGGAAGCAGGTATTCTATTCTCCCAACACTCCTCCCCAACATCTGAGGGGGTTTGGATGGATCCAAAGGTAGTAAGACCAGATCAAGGGCTGGAGGCTGCTTCAGTTCACAGCTCACATTGAAGAGAATCCTTTCCTGACAGGAAGGCGGGGGGCTGGAATGGATGAGCTCTCAGCCCTGGGGATCAATGGTTGGGCTGCCCCAGAAGCCCTGGTGCTGGTCAGCAGTGTCTCTCCTCCCCCTGCTCTTACCACGACCCGGTACTCCCCTCTTGTGCAAGTCTGTTGCCTGGTCTGTGAGGCAGACCCATGAGGCCAGGCAGGAGGCAGAGGAAGGAACGCATGCTGCCACTACTGCAGGGCAGCGAGGAAAAACAGCCCCAAGATCAGAAGCCTGAACTCCATGTGTGCCCAGCAGCCTCACAAACCCTAACTGCATTCCCAGCCAGAGCAGAGAGTGGGCCCTGGGGCTTTATGGGAAGCACCGCAAAGCCCACGGGAGGAGGTCCCTGCTGGAACCACCAACAGTCCTGAGCACCAGGAGCACAGCCGGGGAGGCCGCAGTGGCAGCCCCACAAACCCGTCTCGTCTCATCGTCTCATCGTGCTCCATCCCATACATCAGGAGGGTCCCTCAGGGCACAGTGGTGGCGGGGAGGTTACTGCCAACAAGAATTCCTGAAAGGAACACTCCTTAAGGCTGTGCTGGAGTCCCAGGGTCAAGGCAAAGAGGCCTCCCTTCCCTCAGGGCTCCCTGTTTGGGGCAGGGGCTGGGGGCTGAGCTTGCTCCCTGAGATACCCCAGGGCTCCTCTCAGGGAAGGGCGGGCTGATCACAGAGGGTGGAAACGCCCTGGGTAAATGGGGCCTCCACTCCGCATTTCGAAGAAAAGTGACTCAGAGGCCGGAAGAGAGAGCAAGAACCCTGGGGCTGGGCACCCGCCCTCACCTGGCCTGCTGGGCTCAGCTGCCCCAGGCACTTAGGGAGATCCCTCTGCCCTCTCACACCCTCAGGCTCCAGTCCTGGGGGAAGGGGAGCCTTTGCCAGGGAAGACAGGCCCCCAGGGCAGGGAATGAGGCGAAGGGAAGGTTTCTGGGGCCTAGAGCCCTGTAAATGAGAATGGGCTTGGGGAGGAAACCTTAATGACTCCTTTCCTCCAGCCCTGACTTCTTGCTGCCCAGAGATCAGACAGGCGCACACCCACGTGCCAGGGCTCCCTTGAGCGTGTGCCTTGGGGCATGTGAACCTCCCAGAGTGCTTTGCACTTTCCACCTGGCTGATCTGCCTCTAGTTTGTCTGTCCTCCCAGAGAGGCTGTGAGCTAGCTAGTTGAGTCTGGCTGCCTAGGACACTTGGTGCGAATTTTGGGTGTTTAAAAGCATTGAATGACCAAATGCCCTGCAAACAAAAGCATTTCTTAAGATTGGTCATATGCCTGCACCTCCATCACCACCACCCTCTTCGAGCTGCCACTGTATTGGAACTGGTCTCCCAGCTTCCTCACTCGATCACCACGCCCACCCTTCAGCCACACTACAGGCAGAGGAGTTTTCCAAACCAGCGTCAACACAATTCTTCGAACACTGTTGCTTCCCTCAGCTCTTAGTATAAATCCCAAATCGCTAACCTGGCCCAGGAGGGCTGGCTCCTGGCTACACTCCAGCCTCATCATTGTAAGCCCCTTACTCTTTGTGCACCATCTGTGCTGAGTTCTCTTGGACTCACATGGACCGCTACTGTTCCTACCTCAGGGCCTTTGCACTTGCAGTTTCTGCCACCTGCCAGCTCTTTCTCCTTCACCCTCTTTGCCTCCCTAACTCCTATTGTCATCAGGTCTCCACTTAATTGTCTCTTCAGGGCCAGGTTCTCCATTGCATATTCTTAAGGCAACCTCGACTTTTCCTTCATAGCATCTTTCGTAGTTTGTAATTACAATTTGCAGTTATTTTATCAATGTCTACCCCCCATGCCCACCCTCTGCCTGCCCTCAAAGACCATCAGCAGGATGCGGACTAATGCCAAGCCCCAGCTGAAGGATGCACCAGACCCAGAAATGACCTGCACTCCAGGGGGCTGAGATTTGGAAAGTACTTGACCTCAGAGGTCAGCCCCACCTTGTGCCAAAAGGTGTGGGCAATGAGGAATTCAGGGGTGTGCATACTTACCCTAAAGAGAAAGCAGAGAGGTATTTGGAAAGAGAGATAAGGTGGCCAAAGAGGAGGAAATGAGCTGTGGGGAGCTGTTGGCTGAGGGAGGGCAGTTTAGAATGAAGCCTGAAGATCAAAGCCACAGGAAGCGGGCTGGTTTTTTCAGTAACGGAAGAATCTGATCAAAGCCACACTTTCCTGTCTGGGCGGAGGAGACAACTCATTCACTTATTCACACACATTTGTATGTTACCATGCGGTCATTCAACAAATATTGATGATGGAGCACGTTTCTGTGTGGCAGGCACTGTGCTATGTACGCCTGGGGATACATACAGTGGGGAGTAAAAGTGGATTGGGCCCCGACTCTCCTGAGTTTACAGGCATCTGATAGGTTAGTGTCCAGACCAGTTTTCAGACTTCGAGCCTGCAAGCCATTTAGTGAATCACAGCCAGCATTTAAAAAAATGAAGTATAGAGTGGAATGAAATGAGATGGGATGGGATGAGATGGAAAGTATCAGCATGCCCCACATAGTAAGGATGAGCATTGTTTCAGTTAGGTACAGGCATGCCTCATTTTACTGCGCATCACACAGATTGTGTTTTTTACAAACTGAAGGCAAAACCTTCCGCCAGCAGAAAGATTATGACTTGCAGAAGGCTCAGGCGACGGTTAGCATTTTTTAGCAATATATTTTTCATTAAAGTATGTACACATTTTTAGACATAAGGCTATTGCATACATCAATAGACTACGGTAGAGTGTTACCGTAACTTTTATACGCACTGGGAAACCAAAAATTTCATGTGACTCACTTTATGGTGATACACACTTTATTACGGTGATCTAGAACGGAACCCACAGTCTCTCCGAGGTATATTGTATGTACTATGTGACCTGGGTCCCAGCATAAAATGTGTTTCTCACTGCGGATCACTATCAAAAAAGTTTTTGAGATAACAGTCTAAACATTATTTAAATACTTCCATAAGCCTATAACTAAAGTGTACGATAGGAAGCATGCAGAGATGTACAGAGTGCAATGGCAGACTAGAACAGTAGGACCCCGTCTGGTCTAGGCTGGAGATGGGTGGTCAGGGACATCTTCCCTGGGAAGATGATGCTGGAGAGAGGAGAAAGAAGAGGAAGAAAAGGAGTTAAATACCCCTGTGTTGAGAGGCCCAGAGTGGGGTGAAAGAGTAGAGGAGGCAGAGAGAACTACATGTACCATCTGGGAGGAAGAAGCATGGAAAATTTAAGGGGAGCAGAGAAGACGAGGCCTGTAGTTCCAAGAGCAGAGGGGAGGGTGGCATGACGCGAGGATGGAGAGGTAGGAAGGAGTCTTGTGGAGCTGGTTAAAGAGTTTGCTCTCGATCCTAAAGGCAATGAGAAGCCACTGATGGGTTTATTCATTTACATATTCACCAACAGCTGGCTGAGTAATCCTCCGACCTGGCTGTCCTAGTGCTACAGACACAGACGTGAAAGCACCTGCAAGCTGCTTTCGGACCAGCTGAAAGTCAAGACACGCAGGAAGTGGTCAATGCAGACTCTCGTTCTACTTAAATAAACTGGCGTCTTGGGTTAGGTTCCCTAAGAAGCAGACTCTACGACAAGAATGAGCATGCAAGTCATTTACTTGGGAGGTGATCCCAAGAAGCTCTGATAGGAAAATGGAAAAGTAACAAAGGAGATGCCAATAAGGGGGGATTGACGAGCACTCCTGGGTAACCCAGCTCCGTCCTCCTGAGACCTCTGGGAGACCCTGAGGAACACACCCTCCTGACAGAGAGGAGCTGTGGTTTTCATTGTCCGGCTCTCGTGTCACTGGCTAAGGCTCCTCCTGGGCATACTCCTGTGCAGAGAACGTCTTCTGGTGGAGTTACAAGGTTGCAGTGCCAGGGGGACACAGGACAGAGCACTGACCCTTTCTGCCAAAATCATCCTACACGTCTTCCAGAGCATTCTGTGGTGTTTTAACTCATCTGCACGTGATTTAGGATGATGACCCCAACATCTAACTCCAGTCCTAACTTTTCCTGTGGTCTCTAAACCCTTATATCAACCAACCATCACCGGGACATCTCCCTTCTGACATCCTATGAGTACCTCAAACCATCAGGCCTTAATTCAGAGGAATCCCCATCCTCACCATCAAATCTACATATCCAGTTTACATTTGGGATGAAAGCCACCACAACTGTCCAGTCACCCAAGACAGAAACCAACTCCTTCCTCCCCACTGCCTATGACCAGGTCAGTCACAGCCCATCAGTCCTGTCACTCCTCCATCCTCTCCATCACTGCCCAGCCTGAGGGTGCCTCATGCCCTTTCACCCAGGTCACTGCACTGTCCTCTTCACCCCCGTCAGGTCATCGTGTGTGTAGCCCAGGTGAACCTAACCTGATCAAAATCCTTCATACTTCCCCATCTCCCTGAGGATGAAGTCCAAACACCTCTGTGTGGTGTAAAAGCTTTCACATCTGGCATCACCCCTTAGCCAACCTAATGTTCCCACGCCATCGTTACAACCGCTCCACCTTATATGTTCCAACTCTTCTAAGTTATTTCTAGTTCCTCTTATACATATCCTTTCCTCTGACTTGCTGGATCCACTGTCTAAGCTCAAGAGCCTCTGCTTCGTCCACCTCGCTAATAACCCTTCTAGTCTCAGCTCAGCCCTGCCTCCTTTAGAAAGCCCACCTTGATTTCCCCATGCTCTTACTGCACCTTACATATCCTTCTTTAGAGAGGATGCCGTGAAATTCTAATCGATAACTGAAGATCGGCTTCTCCCTCTGGTCTGTGAACTTCTTGAAGGCAGGGACATTATTTCATCTTTTTTTCTCCAGTACCTAGCACATACACTGCTCCCAGAAAATCCTCAATAAGTATTGGCCAACCAATAAAGTGACTGGGCTCAGGTGGCTTCACTGGAGACATGGGAGGC
Organism: Cynopterus sphinx; assembly: GCA_030015415.1. Lineage (NCBI taxonomy): Eukaryota > Metazoa > Chordata > Mammalia > Chiroptera > Pteropodidae > Cynopterus > Cynopterus sphinx. The sequence goes on from CM057385.1 coordinate 16,244,184, forward strand.
AGTGGCTGGGCTAAAACAGGAACCTGGATTCTTTCCCGCCTTCATGTCAACACAGGTGATACATGCCTCTCAAGATAAGAGAAAGCATAGAGTGGCCCTTCATATGCCAGCTCAGTGCTCCAGAACTCCATCCACAGGACCTGGCATTGTCGAGTTGTGGGGACGGGGTGCACTGAGCCACTCACACACTCTCAAGACCAGAGGCAGGATCGGACCTCAGGCCAACAGACAGGCTTCCAACCTGGAAGAGCAAAGAGTTTCTGTCCGGCCAGGCACTATAGACAGCCTTGGCTTCAGGGACGCTTGGCTCTACCCAGGTGAGCCAAATGGCAGGCGAGCATCTGGAGATAGATAGATCTGCTATCTGCCTGGGTGACTCAGGACAAGTCACTGCCCCATTCTGAGCCTCAATTTCCCCCTCTGTAAAATGGCAACTTGTACCAGGCCCATTCCAGCTCAAAAACACTGATTTTTACTGTAATCCCACCAAGAAACAAACCTGAGGACCAAGTCAGGGACTAGTGACAAGGTGTGGAAAGAACACGGTGTTTGGGGATGGCTGCCCTCTGCCCAGCCTCTGTCCTCGTTCCCTGCTGAGTCCCTTTTCCTTCCTCAGTTTCCTCATCTGTAAAAGAGAACAGTGGCAGCCACACCAGAGGCAGCTGTAAGAAGAAATGCCACGAATTAGGTGAAGTGCCTGGAGCATGCTTTACCATATTTATGTTATCACAACGTGGTTTTCTTCTGCTGATACTAGCAGTGTCTTTGAGTGCTGGGTGCCTTTCCAACTCAACCTTCAGGGCCTGGAAACCAGAAAATTCAACCCTTGCTCATCTCCTCCAGTCCTGACCTCCCTCTCCACCCTCATATGTGGCTTCCTTCACTGCCAAGCTCAGCTCTTCACCTGAGTCTGGCTGAAGCCAGAGTGGCCAGGTCACCATCGGTAGCCACAGATGTTCCCACAAAGTTCCACAAAGTTCCCAGAATCTGGGTTCACACTGCCATCTGGGAGCTCCAAATCCAGTGCCCCTGTCACAGCAGCAGACCCTCATGTGACACAGGCCCATGGCTCACTGCCCACTCACTATCTGACCTCCTTCCCTCTGTCCCCAGGTGACCCTACTACATTCCTGTGGTTTGGGGTTTGTTGGTGTGGTGGCGGCAACTCAAGTCTTGGCACCCTCCCACCAGTGAATGGGGAGGGGGCTCCAGGGCCCAAATTCTTCTTCAAATGAGATTCTTGTGGTTTCCTCGGCTGAGGCGTCTGTGGAGCAGAGAACAAAGAATGTAGAATTAAATTTCTCTGAAAACTAGGCTCCACGAGTGAAGATCTAAGCATCCCTTTGGGCATGGGGCTGACTTTGCTGGTCCCAGGCTGGACTCCCACTGCTTTCCAGGCTCAGCGATTGAGCAACTCCAGGTCTTGAGGTCATGCACTCCTCCCCCCACCACCAGCAGCATCCCCGCCCTGAGTGACCTCAGAAATGTCACCAGAGAAGGGCTCCAGCATTTTCCGGACTTGCCAGGGGCACCCTGACCAAAGACAGCTGGGAACCCTGATACAGGAACATCCTCCCGGGACAGGTCCACACCAGCTGCATCCGATGCTGCCACCACCTGAAGGATTTCAGGATCAGGCTGTAAAGACAGGAGACGTGGTGAGACTGGCTGTCTCCCTGGGTCCCCAGACCCCAGTAGCATATTCTAGAGTGACAGACCCCAAGAGGCACAGACGAGAGAGCCACCAGTTGAATTCTCCACCCCACCCCGCAACCCAACACTATCTTAAATCTTGTCAAGGATGGGCCCTGCACATGTGGTGTCTCTATACAATGAAACATCACTCAGCCATAAAAAGGCCTGAGGTACTGATACATGCTAAACATGGATGAACCTTAAAATCACTACGCTAAGTGAAAGAAGCTGGTCACAAAAGATCACATATTGTATGATTTCATTTACATCAAATAACCAGAATAGGTAAATCCATAGAGACAGAACATAGATTAGGGCCTGGGGGTGGGAGGCAACCGGGAGCGACTGCTTAATGGGTGTGGCATTTCCTTTCGGGATGCTGAAATTGTTTTCGATCTAGATAGAGGGGGTGATTGCACAATATCATGAATGTACTAGGCGTCACTATGGTAAGTTTTATGTCAGGTTTTCTACCACATTAAAAGGAAAGAAGCAAGGCCCCTGCCCAGGATACCAGGTTGTAGAGGGATTCTGCTCCGGCTGTACGGAAACCCATGGGATTTAGCTTATCTAGCCTGGACTGTCCACTCCTTCTGGCGCAGGATGGAGCCAAGAATGAGAAGAGAGGAGGGATCAGGCCACAGACCAGGGATTGGGACCCAGGGGCAGGCCCTCCTTGAGCAGTTACCTGCTGGCACAGAATTCTAAGGGTCAGAGAATTATGAATTTGACCCTGGCCTTCAAGGTTACTATGAAGGTATAGATGTCAATATAATGGACAGAACATATTTGATTAACAGTTTGTAAGCTTGATTTATGACTTTTGGATATTTAGACTTGTGGTATATGAGTCTCTGTATTCGTTTTCTATTGCTGTTTAGCAAAGAAGCACAGATTCAGTGGCTTAAAACAACACCCATCTATTAACCCACAGCTCCATAGGCCAGAAGTCCGGGTGGGTTCAGCTGGGTCCTCTGCTTGGGCTCCCATGATGCTGAAGTGAAGGAGTCAGCAGGCTTGGCTCTTATCTAAAGGTTCTGGGGAAGAATCCACTTGCAGGCTCATTCAGATTGTTGGCAGAATCCGGTTCCAGGTTGTTGCAGGACTGAAGGCTGGCTGTCGGCCGGGGGTTGCTCTCAAGTCAAATCCTTCTCATGCTTCGAATCTCTCTAGCTTTCTATTTTGCTACCAAATGGGGAGAAAACTCTCTTCTTATAAAGAGGTCATGTGATGAGATCAGGACCACCTAATTAATCTCCATATTTTAAGATCAACTGACTCGGGACTCTATAGCTGCAAAATCCCTGCATAGAGCACCTGGACTAGTATTTGACTGATTAGCCAAAAGATAGGATCCCGGGGTAAGGGCGTCTTCGGAATTCTGCCTACCACTGCCCCCCTTTGCAATATTTCCTGAAGCTTTGCAAATGTTAGGAGGCAGCTACTCCTGCCAGATGTGTCCTGTCCTCTCTGCCTCAGGACTAGAGCAATCATTGATTACCTCTGTGGTCCAAATGCTGCCCTTTCTCCTTCAAAGACCTCCTGAAACGCCACCTCCTCTGTGAAGCCCCAATAGAAATAATCTCCCCCAGAGAGCACTTTGCTCGTACCCCTCCTCTATGGCGTGTCCCAGCCTCCCTGGAGTTACAGTTGAGAACTCTGAGTTCTCTCCATCCACTAGACCAAGAGCAACCCTGGGGCAGGGGCCACCAGTCATCAGACACTGTGCGAGGCCCAGCAGAAATCCAGAGAGAGGAATCAAACAGCATCCTGCCTTGGAGGACCCCAAGTCTAACAGGGCCAATGAACCTAAAAATAATCATTTATGAATGCTTACTTTGTAGCACTCATTGCATGTACCTTCCAAACCCCCTGTGACATATATACGTTTACAGGCGAGGCTCAGAGACATTAAACAATTTTCCCAGTCATATGGACCATCTCTGGGGAAATTGGGAGTCTAAGCCCAGTGTCTAACTCCTACCCAATGTCACCTCACAAAATCTTAAAGAATTCAGTCCCTGACTTTTCATCTGGGGCAGACGCCGTGTTAATCAGGCTGACACTGCTGTACCCACTCCAACATTGTGGTGCCATATAAAGATTTCTTGCTCACACAGGAGCGGGCTCTGCTCCTCTTAACTCTGTGCGGACCCAGGCCCCTTCCACCTCACTGTGGTGAGGGCCTTGGTATCCTCCCCTGGGTTTTCCACTTCCTGCAATTGGACAGAGAAGATAGTGAGCCAAGGTGGGTTTTAAAGGGTCACACCAGGACATGGCATGGTGTACATCTCTTGGAGCACATTCCACTGTCTAGAACTCAGTCTATGGCCCCATCTAACTGCAGGGAAAGCTGGGAAATGTAGTCTCACTATGTATCCAAAAGGAAAAGGAATTCGAATCTGGAGAACAGACGGCAAGCGGCAAGCGTGCTGCTGCCCTGGATACTGGATGCCGCGCCCTTTGACCACGTGGCTCCAGGAGTGCTGTGTGCAAAGGGCTGCAGGTGCAGTCGGTGACAACATAACGAAGCTCAAGAAGTGAAGACAAGGGTGTGCATGCAGGCAGGGCGAGGGGCGGGAGGCAGGGAGTGCAAGAGCACAGAATGTCCTCTTACTCATCTGCTGGGCTCAGCAGGAGCCCTTGCTCATGCTATGAGTTTACTTCTGGCCCAGGGGTATGCAGGATCACACACAGCACCCTCTTCCTCTGTGTGTGGCCAGGAGCCCCTTGTGCCCAGCAAGGCCCTGGTCTATCATCTTGGATCATTGCCACTCCTGGTCAGGGGTAAGGGCACAGGCACTGATGTCCCTAGGAGTGTCCCTATATTTCCCCTCCCCCAGAGACAAGGGGAGGCCCAATCAGGGCAGCCTGAGGGTGGCAGTGCTGAGCCCCAGTATGTCTGTTTTCAGATACAGGTGACTGATTTTCTTTTCAGATTTAACTCTGAGGTATTAGAATCATCAAGTTATGGCCCAAAACCAAGGACAAATTATTTGGTCCAGAGAGGACATACAACTCTTCTGGTCAGAGTGATCTAGATTCTGTCTGTCATGAGGGAGGAAGGGGCGGGAAAGGAAAAGTGCATTCTAATAAGAAAACATGTCCACACCTGCTCTCAGGTCCCACCCAGTGCTGCTACCAGAGAATGCAGAGTCGAGGAGAGACTGAGTTTCCTGCCCTGAGCTGAGCCCCAGGAGGGCAGGTATTCCTGGGGCCACAGGACCCTGTGCAGTGGGAATGGGGGGCTGCACTGACCAGCCTGCACTGCCTCTGTAGGGGTAAGGAGAGGGTCCCAGAAGGCAAGGACCTGAGTTGCAGCCTGGCTCTGTCACCACTTTCAAGGGGCCCATCAGCAATGCCTCCTCCCTCTCTGAGCCCTACTGGTCCAATAAGAGCTGACCTCCAACGTAGAGTGCACCGTACCCCAAGGTAACAAAGAATGGCCCACTGGCACGTGGAAAGAAATTTTTAGCTTTCAATATATGTATATGTACGTGCATTTGTATCTAAAAATAACAAAGGAATTCAGCTCTACTGACATTTATCGTACAGATTGACCCAGGCACCACTGCTCAATGTTTCTGGCCAGTGTGTCCCCCACATGAGTCAGTGTCTGAAGGGAGGTGCAGATGCTCCGTCAGACAGAGAACTTGATGGCGGCCCTTTCCTTCTATTGTTTAATTTTGACATGTCGTGACATATTGCCATTTAGAGATGCCCAGTTCAGTGAAATTTGCAGATTCTAATGTCTGAGTCGAACTAAATCAATCTGCCTTTAAACAGGACAAGTGGCCTAAAAAGATTTCCACAGAGAACAGCAAGAAAATAGCGGCGTTCACCCCAATCCTAGGACATGATTTCATGTGACATCCCGTAAAGGAAAAACAAGGGCTGTCTTTTGAGGGCTACAGTAGATGTCATTCCAAAATTGACATCTCTTTTCATCAGAGTAAAAGTGAAATTTAAACAGTTTTGAAGAAGTACCTTTTATGGAAGAAAAATAGTATGATTTAGAAATAAAGTTTGAAAGTGTTCCTATTGTTATATTATTTCGTTGTTGAAAACCTTCTGTGTTCCTAAGATATTTTATATCTACCCTTCAAAAAAAAAAAAAACAGAAAACGAAAAGAAATTTTTTAGCTCGCTTAACAGTCTTTCAAATGAAGAGTTTGAGTGGGTTTAAAATCCATTTGCTAAAAGCATTAAAATGCAACATATTCCAATTCCTTTGCAAGAACAACTGATTGACATGAGAAAAGATGGAAATTTGAAAGTTAATTTTGCACAAAACCTTAGCATAATTGGTGGATGGCGTTGAAATTGAAAATTGAATGTCACGATTTAATGAGCCAAGCCCACAATGCACTCGTCCGTCTGGATCTAGGTATCTTCACGAAGCCGCCTTTTCAGCAGTGACAGCCTTTAAAATTGAATATTGAAATAAACCCAATTTAGTGCCAGACCTTCAAGTCACTGTTCTGCAAAGTGTTAAACCAGGATTTGCAAAAATAAAGAAGCACATTTAATGGCGTTGCTCTCATTGTAAGAACAAAAAGGGATGTTATGCCATTATTAAATGAAATGCCATAAAAACTTCAAATTTATTACATTTTTATTTTATTTATATGGGTTTATGATGTACATAATATGATATACGTAATATATAAATTATTCATATATGTATATTATATATTTTAGAGTGTGTGTATATATATATATTTTTGAAATGTACATACTGATGTGTATTTATGTATATAGTTTGTGTACATAATTTATAAAGTTTTATGTATATAATTTATAAATAAATAAGTAGATATCGGGGTGCCTGCTCAAGACTTTTTACTGATGACTTATGAACAACAAAGTTAGAGTTGGAGGATGACAGAGTGCCTAAGGGTCCCTCCAGCCCTAGCATGAGGGACTGCAGGGGGCTACCCTGTCCTGGGGGGCGAGGCATTTATAATAAAAATGTTCCTGGTTTGGGCCTCACCTGGCATGCAGGTGGAGTTTCAGGCATGAACGTTTTATAGCTAAGGCTTCAGAGGGACAGAAGAGTAAGACCTGAGATGCATTCCACCTCCAGAGGGCAATCCCACCATATAGACCAGATCTCCTCCCCTGGGATACAAAGGACCTCACTCCTCACCTCCTCATCCCTCCTACCGCAACAGGAGAAGAAAAACAAGACTTTCCTCCTGATTGGAGGGAAGCTAGAGGCAGTGGAGACCATGCGTGAATTCAGGCATCCAGGCTGCAGGTCTGGCCTTTTACCTGCTCTGCTTTCTCTGCACCTTAATGTGGAGCCTGGTTTTCAGGTACCAAAATTCTCCCTGTCATCTCTCTTGGGAAGCCCTGACTGCTGTTAATTTCAGTCTGACACGCTACAAATAAAACCACCCAAGTCAATTCTTCGCTTCATCGTAGCAAAGAGTATCCCACCTGAATCTTTTGCAACTGTCTTAACCCCAAAGAAGACAAGAGTCCCAGAAAAAATAAATAAATAAACAAGGCCTGAACCTCTGCTACCCTCTTAGGAGCTCATTACTTCCCTGAAGCACAATGATCTTTCTATGGCACAAAATATGTTCATGTCGTCCCCTCCCTGTTCTGCTCTGCTTAAAAGCTTCCCCTGTATCTCCACTGACCACAAGAGAAAAGCCAGACTGCTTAGGCCAACTCCCATGTCCTTCTCCCCGGCCCAGGCCTCCTGCATCAGTCATCAGCAGAAAACCTCAAACATACTCGCTAACTTCAGCAGAAAGGCATTCCGTGCAGGTAATTCCATACTTTGAAATGGTTAGAAGGACAGGCTACACTTGCAGGAATGGCTCCTGGAAAAACATGGGACCCACCTTGGAACTGCTCTCTCTGGCACCGTCAGGAATATAAGTAATTAGGAGCCACCCAGGGTCTGTTGACTTTAGGAACCATCACCTAACTGATACAGAGGTCTGGAAGTCATTTCAGCAACAACTTCTCCACACCCACAAAGCTGGCACTGGATGCCAGAAGGCAGATGCCCAAAAAAACCCAGTGTCCCCACAACCGTGCGGGCCAGCAGCAACAAGCCACGTCCCCGAGTCCATTAGGTCGACAGAACCCATTGCTTAACCAGAACCCTAGGGGAAAGAGAGCGTGCAGAAATGCATGGGTAAGCATCCAATCTCTCCAGCTCAGGAAACGCTGGGAAAAGACAGGGAGGACGTGAAGCTATACACACACTGTCTCTCCAGATCTTTCTAGCAGTCCACCCACACTCACCCTGAGTTCCAGCTGCAGAGACACCACCAAGGGTCCCAGGAACACCCCAGGCTCTTTCTGGCCTCTTTGCCTTTCCCCATGCTGATCACCAGCCCCCTCCACTTTGAATGTCCTTCATGGACCTGAGTTGCTTTCTCTGGCTCCCTCAGGCAGGGCTTATGATAACCCAAAGTTGTCCGATAGAAATACAATGCAAGCCACATATGTAATCCCAGCTCCTGTAACTTGTAAACCTTTACCTTTGCAGATATAACTAAGTTAAGGATTTCAAGATGAGAGTACCCTGGATTATCCAGGTAAGCCCCAAAGGCCATCGTAAATGTCCCCATGAGAGAGGCAAAAGAAGATAACACAAAGGAGAAGGCAGAGTGAAGAGGAGACAGAGAGTAGAGTAACAGGGCCACAAGCCCAGGAATTCCAGGGCAGCCACCAGAAGGTGGAAGACGCAAGGAACAGACTCTCTCCTACAACACAGTTGCAGGCTTCTGATCTCCAGACTGTGAGAGAATAAGTTTTTATTGTTCGAAACCACCAGGTTTATAGCAGCCTGAGGAACCTAACGACACCTTTCAAAAAGCGGGGGAGGGAGCAGGTGAAATTAATTTTGAGAATATATTTTATTTAACCCCAAATCTACAAAATATTGTCATTCCACATGGAATCGTTTAACACACACACAAAAGATACTTTACATTCTTTTTTTTAGACTAAGTTTTTGAAATTGGAATTGCATTTTACAACTCTAAGGCATCACAATCCGGACTAGACACGTGTGACTAATAATGGCTGTCGTCAGGGATGGCACAGCCCTAAGCACGTTGTAGGCCTTCAAGCTAGCACCAGCCCAGGATTTGGGGGCCTTATTTGCCTATGAGTCATCTCTCTCACAGACTGTGTGTTCCTCGGGGCAGAACCTTGTCCCATTCATCTCTGCGTCCCAGTACCTGAGCATCAGGATGCTCGGTAAATGTATTTTGAATGAATGAGTAATGGGGTTCTTTACAAGGAAAAGGCCCTGTTAGAAACTACGTTTGTTGCTTGTTTGTAGGATTTTACCTCTTCTTTAGGGAGAAGTGCAGGACACATCAAACTACAGGCTGGAGTTTTTTTAAAAAAAAAGAAGAAAAAGGAAATAAAAGTCCTCTTGGAATCGTTTCTCCTGGGAAGGTGGATGAAGGACAAGGTGTCCGCCCGCCACCAGCCAAGGAAATGTCGGATTTTGAGGTTAGAAAGAAATGCTGTCGATAGGCCTATATCTATTAAAGAAATCGAATCAATAATTAATAAATTTCCCAAGCAGAAAGCACCAGGCCCAGACAGATTCAACTGGTGAATTCTACCAAACCTTTAAGGATGAAATTATACCCACTCTGTATAATCTCCCTCAGAACAAAGAAGCAGAGGGAATACTCCCTAACTTAGTCTATGAGGCCAGCATTACCCAACAGCAAACAGCAAAACCAGAGACGTTACAAGAAAACCACAGACCAAACTACAGCAGAGATTCAAAAATTCCCGGCAAAGAATTAGCGAATTGAGTCCAACTATGTATAAAAATGACACACCATGACCAAGAGGGATTTATCCCAGGTATACAAAGCTGGTTCAACATTCGAAATTAATTAATCCATCACGTGAACAGTCTAAAAAAGAAAAATAACATGATCCCAGCCATAGATGTAGAAAGAAATGCTGCCCCGCCCCTTGGGGAGGCTGATCATGTCCAAGAGAGGGAAGGGGTAGGTAGAGTAAGTAAGAGGGAGGTGAGGAGAGAGGAAGGGTGGGAAGTGGGTAGGCGGGCAGGGTCCGTGAGGCAGCTGAAGCTGGAATCTGTTCCTGGGACCTACTAAGGTGAAGGATGTGGCCAAATGTGAACCAAAAAAGCCAAACCTGCCTAGAAAGACTGTAAGCCTCAGGCACAGAGTCATAAGGCCCGGGACCAGCCGCCACCCTGAAGAATTCTCACCAAGACCGTCCTCTGGGCCAGCTCCCAGGGAGGCAGCCAGGGCTAACGCCAGAACCACCATGATCCCGGCCCAAGCCCTGGCCTCCCTGGAACCTGCTCCTTCCACCTGAGAAACTCAGCAGCTTCTCCCACCCCAGCTGGCCGCTGCATCCACCCCAAGGGAGGGCCGGCCTTTTCTTTGTTCAAAGACACAACTGCTCAGCAAGCCATGTGCCAGCGAGGCTGCGCAGGCACCCAGAGCTACATTTTAATGTCACCATCAAGAGAGTACCTCTTGTCAACTTTACACAGCTTTGCTTGCTGGCCACCCGTGAATCTGGTTCATCTTGCCTCCAAGAAGCCACAGGGCATCAAAACCTTTAAGGCCACAAGCCCTCCCACTAAGCATAATGGGGCCATTGAGCAGCCCACCCATCCCTGAGATTAGCCGCGTCTGGGATCACCATGAGTCCCTGCCGGCTCCCTCACATCAGACCAACCTGCCCAGAGGTGGCTCTGCTCTGCCACCAATGTCCCTCCCCACACCATGGCTGGATGTCCCCTCACAGCTCCCTGGGACCCCTGGCACAGAGCGGGAAGGAGCTGGGTCTGGGGAGAGGGAATGCCTGGACTTCTGGACTTCCTGCTCCCACTCCCGTGTGGACTTCCACCCTGGGGCACAGAGCGGACCATGTAGAAGGATATCGCCCAGGGAATAGATGAACAAAGGGAAGCAAGGCTGCAAGCCCCTTCTCGAAGCCCTCCAGACATTCAGAGCTCTTCCCCCCTCTTGAGTTAGAACCCCCATTCCCAAACTAAGAAGAAAAAAAAGAAAAGACAAAACCTGTGCCCAGCCTTAATCCCAATGGGCCCCAACCCTGTGCTGCCACAGCGGACCCAGCGCAGATGACCAGGGAGGTTGCTGTGGGAAGGGTCTCCTGCCCACTGACATCCTGCTTTCCCAAGGCCAAGGCCGTTACTCTTTGCCAGCTCTGCCAACCCACAGTCCCTCTCCCAGCTGGGACATAGGAGTGCCCACAGCCCGCACACCTTGGTCTGAACAATTCTCTGTCCAAGCAGGGCTCCCCCAGACACGTGGTGCACATGGGGGCAGGGCAAGGTGGTGGGGCCAAGCAGGGAGCTTGGGAGCCCCTCGCACACACACCGGGCCCCAGCCCCCTTGGGACCAGGCCACCAACCACCCAGTGCTTCCCTCCCCCGTGCCTAGGCTAGCTCCACCTGAGCTGTCCAGACATGGGAGGGGTGGGGCCTGCAGCTGTCAGGCCACGTGTAGAGGAGGGAGGGCAGGACCTGGGTGTTCTTAAGGCGGGTCCGAAGGTGAACCGCGCCTCCCCTTGCTCCTCACCTGGCCTCTGAGCTGCCTTGATCCCAGTGGCCAGGAGTGAATGCAGCAGCCTGCCTGCCCTGGATGCCAGGTAAGTGCCTTTATTCTTTAAGTAGAAGAGAGGGAGACTCAGCACCTTCCCTGACCTGACTCGTTAACCCTTTGTCCCCAACTTCTCCACCTCTCCTGGGACTCAGGGCTTAGAGTGAAGGTGGAGAGAAATGGGGAAGAGGCTGTGGATAAGAGAGACACGGTCTCAGGGCCACAGACCCCAGAGTTCATCACTCTGAGGGAGTAAACTGTGCTCCTCGGTTTACGGGTGAGAGAACCAAGGTCTGGGGAGGGAAGAGGCCTACTTGAGGTCCCAGAGGCTTGAGAGGGGAATGGGCACCGAACCCAGGCCCCTGTCTCCCCCAGCCTGGCCCTGGCCCCAGTGCTGGGCCCCCAGAGGCTGCAGGTAACCTAGAGGTGGGACCCATGGCCTTCGCTGGTCCTAAGGGTTCCTGCTGTCTCTGAGGATACGACAATCAGAAGCCACTCGTCAAGTATGGGGGTGGGGTGGGGGTTGAGCTACTGAGGCAAGGGGCTTTTGGAGAAACTCAGGCTTCACCCTCCTACCCACTCCCTTTGCTGACCTGAGCTCATCAGAGGGAGAAAAGGTTGGCAATGAAGAGAAAGGGGAATTTGCCAAGAAGCAGGATCCTCCTGCCTTCGGAGCCCTTGGGAACAAAGAAAGTGATTTGAGTCCAAATTTGAAGGGTGAGTGGGGTGGGAGGGACCAATAAATAGGGCAGAGCTGGCTAGAGCCCTTGCTGCCCACTACACACCCCAACACACACACACACACACACACACACACACACACACACACACACACACACCTGAGCCCCAGGTACCCCCCCTCCCCTTTAGAGCAGGAAAGAAAGAACTAGAAGTGCACTGTTGGGGGCAGGGTGTCCAAGAATAAAGGAGTGAGCCTAGCCCCTGCCCTGGGCGGTTCAGGGAGTGTTAAAAGTGAGAATTTGAATAAGAGCCCTCCCAGACCTGTCCCACTGAGTTCCAGAATCCCAGGAGGGGAAAAGGTAAATGGGGTCCTAAATCTAAGAAGGAGAGAGAGGCGCAGGGTGTGGGACTGTGCAGCCACAGCCACCTGGGTTCAAGTCCCACCCTCACCACTGACTGGGTTCATGGCTTGTATGACCTTAGGCAAATCTCTCCTCTGCTCTAGCCCCGTGTAAGAGTACCCTCCTCCCAGAACCACTGAGAAAACAAAATGAGCAAGTTTTAAGCGTCTGTCATTATCATATCCCCATTATACGGATGGGACATCTGAGGCCCAGAGAAGAAAGGACACATGCCCAGGATGGCACAAAGACGGTTTCTAAATCAGCAAGCAAGCAGCTTGGGTTCTGGTCCTGGGGGGAGACCCAGGTGTCCCTAGTGGGTGCTCCTTAAAGTCAGTGAGGCCAGTCTCCTCTTTGGGGCTCAGTCAAAAACCACGCAGAGTGCGCCAAGATCCTGCCCCAGCACACCCAGGCTGCTCCCAGCATGTGAGGAAAAAGCCGCAGCCCCATGTCCTCGGCTGCCCCCAGAAGGAGCTGGGAGGCCTGTTCCCTTTTACTGCCATTTATAGACCCACTTCAAGAGCCTAAGATGTACCGCCCCGTCCAGGACCTTGCCAACAAGAAGTCTGGCAGGGGCCTGCAGGAGCTGAGGGGGAGAAGAGGGGTCGGGCGTTTCTCATTAACTTACCACGCAACCCTTCGCAAATCATACTGCCTCTCTGGACCTCGTGTTCCTCTGCCTCAATGTGGTGCAAGGAGTTAAGAGTCCAAGAAGCCAAAGCCTGGGTTCAAATCCCAGCTATACCACTTTTCTGCCTGTGCAACCCATGCAGATTTCTTAACCTCTGAGTCTCAGCATCTTTATCTGCAAAATGGGTTGGTACTAAGGGTGCAGTACTTCACAGGATCTTGAGGGCAGAGTTACCAAATGCAACGGACGTGGATCAGTGCCTGGACGTGGTGGATGCCCCATAAACGCGAGCTCTTATTATTTATCCTTACAAAGGTGTTATACTCTGTATAAACCCTTCTTCCTAAATACTATTTAGAATTGTCCACCTGCTTTCACAAGCGGAAACCTCATTGGTTCCACGTCCCTTTGTGGGAGATTGCAGGAATTTCTGGGAGAGGGCAGGAATTCTCATTCCCATGTCACAGATGGGAAAACTGAGGGTCAGAGCTACACCTTAAGGCACTGTTTGAGCTGGGAATCAAATCTGAACCTTCAGACTCTAGAGTCTGCATTCGTTTTATTTGCCCCAGGCTAGTCTCAATGCCTTTTCCAGCATTGCAGGGAGTCTGACTCTAACGCAGGACACGATGGAGGCCTCTTGGAAAAAGGGAGAAGCAGAGATGAGGCGTGTTGAGGGGCAAGCAGTGAAGCTCAGGGCAGGCAGTGATCATGCGACCAGCATGTCCCAGCTCCTTACAGTTTTCTTGGCAGCCTCAGTCCCAGAACACCTTACCTCCTTCCCAGTCCTGCCTGTGGCATTAAGGTTAGAAACAGGAAGAAATTTTCATAGTTAGGGAAATGAGGAAGTTGAGACAATCTCTTTTTCAGATGAGTCCCCAAGGAGTGAAAATTATCTGATGATGTCACTCCCCAGATCAAATCTTTGTTGTGTGGTTCCCCTTGCCCTCAAGGTTGAGACAGCTCTACTGAGCCCATCCGATAAGGCTCTTCAGGGTCCTGCCACCCCACCCCATCTTTCTACACCCCACCCCACCCCATCCACTCTAGGTGTTCTCTGTTTCACAGATGCTCAATAATGCTTCTTGATTTCCCCTGTTTGACAGGCCTCAACACACCTGCCTCCTCACCCTTATCTGCCTTGCCCAGCTAGCTCCTGCTTTTCCTTCCTACCTCCCTTTCCATGTCCTTTCCTCCAGAAAGTTCTCCCTAACCTCCTCACCAGTGTCTAAACAAACAGTGCCTAAGAGTCCCCGCTCTGTGTTTCCTCTTCCTTGGTGATACCTTTTATGATCGTTCACTAGATCCCTTCGTGTTTCACCAACTGCCCCACATGGAGCAGCAACTAAGTACAAGGGCACTGACATCAGGAAGCCTGGGGGTCCAGTCCTGCTTGTTGGCCATTTGCCTTTGGGCAAGTTACTTACCTCTTTGTCTCCATTTTCATGCTGTAAAATGGAATAATGATAGTATCTACTTCATAAGGTTGTTATGAGGATTTTAAAAGAGTTTATGTGTAAATATCAGTGCTTATGTGCAATTACTCGATAAATATTAGCTAGTGTTTCTTTAATAAATAAGACTGGAACATAGTAAATATTCAATAAACTATTGAAGTTATTTTGTTTCACAATCATTTGCATAATGCTTAGTACGTGTCAGGCACTGTTCTAAGCATGTTACACATATTAATTCATTTTATAGATAAGGAAACTGAAGGACAGAGAATTAATTAACTTGCCCAGCATCATAGAGCTAGCAAGTGGGGGAGCCAGGATGCAAACCCAGGCAGCCTGGCTCCAGCATCCACACTTTTAAACGAATGAATAAATATGCCTTTGTTTGGGGGGGAGAGAAGGCAGTGGTTTCATCTACAAAAGTTACTCAGTTCCCACCCCTGGCCTCTTTCAGGTCCTGGGAGCTCCTGATTGGCAAGTGACATCTCTGTGGTATAACTGAGTCTGGTTAGAAGCCAGAGGTAAACCTCCAGGTCACTGCCCCCACCATGTCACAGGTGATGTCCAGCCCCCTACTGGCAGGAGGCCATGCAGTCCACTTGGCTTCCTGCGAGGAACCCAGGAGGGCTCTGCACCCAGCACCCAGCCCCAGCCTGTCACCCCAGTGTTCTTACTACACCACAGAAGGCTGGGGAGCTCAAGGCCTGATGGCCCCCATGCCCTACAAAGAGCCCGCCAACAGGCTCCAGCAGGCTACACAAGCTGGAGCCAAAACCAGCTGCCTCCTACAGCCTCCTGGTAAGCAGGCCTCAGGGGCCCTGGAGGACCTTGACTCCTACATTGACTTCTCGCTGGAGAGCCTCAACCAGATGATTCTGGAACTGGACCCCACCTTCCAGCTGCTCCCCACAGGAGCTAGTGGTCCCGGGGCTGAGCCCACCCAGAGCACTGTCTCGAGGAAGAAGAAAGAGGAGCCTGAAGTCTTGGGTAAGGACCTGGGGCACAGAGCTGGGAAGGGATCTTTGGGGTAAAAAAGACTTTTCTATCAAATCAGAGGAGTGTGGGGCAATGTCCTGTTGGGGGGTGCTGTGAAGCCTAAACAAGTTACTTAACTTCTCTTTTCTCTGCTATGGAAAAGAGATAAATACAGATTTCCCTAACTTCCATTCGGTTCCTGAGTTTGCAAAGTGGTGGGTACCTCTTTTATTATTTTATGTGATTTTTCAGAGAATTTAAATAAGCTAACACACACACACACGTGTGTGTGTATGTATTTTGTACACTGCCATGTGTACAAATACATATGAGGTCCCTGAAACTTGCTGTTCTTTGGTGTCTCTCCTTAGGTCCTAACCTGAGCCTTTTGAAATTTTTATAGGATTGCTATCTGAACCCCTGTCCCTGTTTAGGGGAGTATCTGTCCGGGGATGCCCAAGCTAAAGGTAGTGGAGTTGGAAAGACACAGAATTCAGCCTATTCAGGGTGGTAGCCCTATTGTGTTTAAGCCTGGATGTGCCCATAAATGTGTAACAACTGGCTCCCTAGTGGGGTGGGAGAGAGCCCTGATTTGAAGCGTCTGCCACTTTCCACAGTGTAAATTCTTTCACCATGGTCAATTGCAAGCTACCAACATGTCATTGAAGGTGGCTTTGGAAAGAAATACACTGTAACAGGCCATTACATAGTATTTACACCAGTACAACAGGTGTAAATCAGGTGTAAATAACCTCCGACTGTGGATACTAGTAAAATGTAGTAAAATCATTGGGATGCGATAAATTTTGAGTATTTATTACTTTGAGATTTAACATATTATTTCATTATAAATTTACATAATTTAACTTTTCATAAAAGCAGAGTTTAGCAACAAATTGGACAAAATCCTGAAAATTAAACAATCAGCTCTCATGAGCTGGTATAAGCCAAGTCCAGTACACTGCTGAAACTTAAAGAATCTAGAAATCCCTATATCTGGCTTCAGTTTCACAAACAAAAAATTTTAAATATACTCTGAGGATGAGGGTCAAGGAGCAGCAACCCCATTAGACAGGCTGAAAAACTGAGGCGTCCAGGGGGTGTGGTTAGGATTAGAAATAAGATCCATGAGAACTTCTACTTATTGAGTACTTATTATATCCAGGCACTGTGTTGAGCACTTCATAGAACCTTTAATCCTCTCAGTCCACCCCCATGAGATGACTATCTTATCCCCATTTTACAGATGAAAAAACTGAGGTTAAGGATCTGAGTAAGGAGCCAGTCTAGCCTAATCACTGGAGTTGGGCAAACCTTATACAAGCTGTTTAGTTCACTCCTTCATGTCTCAGATTTCTCATCTGTGAAATCTAAATGAGTTCTTACCTCAAGGGGATTAAAAGAAATAACACTTATGGGTATTTATCACAAATCCTGGCACACTGTGAGTCATTATAAACGGTGGTTGTTTTATTAAATGCTGGGGTTGTGTTTAGAACCAGCCCCAGGGTAGGTTTAGGCTCTGGGGTAAAAGTGAGCCCAGCACCCAGGGCCTCTGGCGCCAGGCTCCTGGCCCGCCTTCTGCTCATACCACTGAGCAGTGCCGGCCAGGCCTGTTAAAAGAACTGCCTCCAGCCCTTCAAAGTCCTTCCTGCTTCTTAAGGCCAGTCTTGGGCATGCCTCTGCAGAGAAGGTGGCTTGGGCCAAATTACCATGGGCAGGAGCAAGCCTAGGGCTTTAATGTTCATGCCCCAGGGCAAGGATTCCACACAAAGGCCAGCTGGGGCATGACCAGTCTCAGGGAGCAGTCCAACTGTGTGGGGTGAAAACGTAGACAATTGGGTTCTTCCTCCAAGGGATCTATGAGCGGTAGTCTGTGTTCTCAGATGCCCCGGGCACCACCTGTCATCATGAGGATGTGTCCACCTACCACTGGCGCCGGGGAAGGCGGCAGTAGTCAGAGCGTCCTGAAGAAGCTGCCTAGCTCTGCCCTAGCCCCATCTGATGAGATAAAAAAAAAAAAAAAAAATTCCTCCCTAACCTCTGATACTTGTGATGCTTGGGAGCTTAATACCCCCTGATTCGGGCCAGCCAGGTTAGCTCCCAGTTACAAAGTTCTACTTCGCTAAGCATAGCGAGCACCTGCATGTCACAGTGCTGAGCTGCACATCTCGGCCTCCCAAAACCCTCCCCTCACACCAGGGCCACTGGTGACTGTGCAAGCTCTCCCGGGCCCATGGCAATGCAACTAGTTCTGGGCACCACGGGGAGCTTTTATCTGGCCACGTGTATCCCATGCGGAGGACACCCCGCCCCTCGCACTCTAATCCTTCCAATTTTTGTGATGTTGACGGGAAGACATTCTATAATTGTGGTGTTAGCAGATGTGCACTGTTTCTCTTTCCTAACCTGGAAAAATTAAAAATTAAGCGTTGGCGAGCCTATGTTAACCCCTCCCCTAATATATACAGAGAGATTTTCGTAACTCATGATCCTAGCATCTACCCTGTGAAGGAAATAATGGTAACCTCATTTTACGGATGAGAAAACTGGGGCTCAGGCAGGGAAAGTGATGGCCCATGTCACACAGCTAGTGAGCAATAGATAGGTCAGGCCTCAAAGCCCGGCTTCTGGGCGCCAACGTTCCTGTCCCTGCCTTTCTCTCTTCCGTGGAACTAGTTTTCCACCCTCCAGGGCAGAATAAATCTGTTGGAAGGGTCCTGTTCTGAACACCCACCTCTCCAGTGCTGGAAAATCTCCCCACAGCTTCCCTGCCCCTACTCTTCTTTACCTTCCTTCAAACTTACCCTGGGGTTGCGGGGGGTCCCCATCTCACAAGGAACGTGGCTCCTAGAAACACACACCGTATCCCTTTATGTATCCTCTCTGCCACCTCTCCCCATCTTTGGAACAGGCCCCCACTTTCATTTTCCAGCAATTTCTGCCAGGCAAGGCTGTTTGCCAATCCCAAATGAAGGGTGTCTAATAACTGTCTCTCCACCCCCACCCACATGACCCTCCCAACCACCCCCACCTCCCGCCCAGCCTGGTGCTGGTGCCTGCATCCACCCGGCACTGCTCAGACTTGCCCCATGGGCCTGTAAACAGGGACTGACTATACCGGGTGGTGGGGTGGGGGCCTCCACCTCCCCCAGTCACATCCACCTCAGGGCGGCAGCAGGAGGTGACTCAGAGCTCCAGGACTCCACCTCTTGACCTCACCCCACCTCCAAGCAAGACCTTTAGTGGGTGTCTGGGTGACAGAGTCAGGAGGGGCTGCAGGGCTTCACCAGGCCAAGAGAGCCTCCACAAAGCAGCCAAGCCCCTTCTCATAGGGCAGGGCCTTGGGAAACATCCCGAGGAGCCCCTCCTCCTGAAAGAGACCCCAACCAGAGCACAGGAGCAGGAAGGAGTCAGGTTCCTCCACTCCCTGGCTGTGTGACATTGAATAACTCACTTAACCTTTCTGTGCCTTTTTTTTTCTCATTTGTTATACAGAGTTAACAATATTTTCTACTTCAATAGAGTTATCATGACAGCTGAATGAGCTAATACAGGTAATATGTTTGTAACAGCGCTGGCACACAGCTCTCAATAAATACCAGTTTTTATTAAAAATTATGCAATAAGTGTTAGCTTCACTCCCACTTTTCTCTGAGCCTCAGTTTCCTCCTCTATTAAAGCGATGCCTGCTGGCATTGAGCGTAAGGGCTGTCGTGAAGCTTGAAAGGATTATGGGTGTAAACACTATAAAGTCCTATAAAAACAGAAGTTGATCCTCCAAAAGGATCCACTCCATTCCAAGACTTTTTCTTTCAGAGCCCACAGCACATTGTGCCAAATATTCTCCTCTTGCTCTCAGCAGTGGGACCCACACCTTAACCAGAGAGTATTAACCATCTGACCAATATTTCCCCCAAAAGCAGGCAGGTAGGAGGTGCATCTAGAAGCTCACATGGGCCAGTCTCCGGGCTCCATTTATCTGTGTATTTCATCCTCGCCACAACCATGGGAGGTTGGTTTTAGATCTCCACTTTGCAGATGAAGAAACTGAGGCTCAGAGTGGTTAGGAAAGTTACCCAATGCCCCTTAGCAGAAAAGTGACAAAGCCAGGATTGACGACAAAGCCAGGCCTGTTTCTCCACCCATGGAGCAGCAAGCCCAGGTCAGCCCGCCAGCACCCCCCTCATATGATGCAATCCTCCACCCCCACCCGGCCCAAGCAGGCTCAGACAGAGGCAGTCACCTTGAGCAGAGCCAGAAAGCCCTACCCAGGAGCAAGCTGGGGCAGGCGGGAACTCCATAGTCACAGCAGGCGGGGAGGATGGTGCATGTGCCAGAGCCCAAGGGTTAGGGAGCTGAGGGTGCAGCTTCCTGCTGACTCTGTCCCAGTTTCCATCCTGGGAAGCTAGAGGCAGGACTCACAGCAGAAGCGGGCAGCTTGGTAACCCCCACCTTCTACCACCTTTGCTGGAACAGCACCCAGACCAGGGAAAGAGGTACCCATCTTCACCATGGGGAGAACCACAAGGTGCCCCAGTCTAGAGAGAAGCAAAGTCTGGGGACAAGAGTCCTGGGTGCTCCCCCTGGGGAATGGAAAGAGCATTGAAGTGACTCAGCAGCGCGGGCCGTGATTGACAACCAACCACTTTGCACCAGCTACCATCATGGCAAGCAAGGCCCACAGCTCATTAGCTCGGCTAGCCCTGCCCTCAGGGTGCTCCCATTCCACAGCAGAGTTTTCTAGCTCTGAAGTGGACCCAGATCACCTGGGGAACTAAACAAACAAGCAGGCTGAGGCCTGGGCCCATCCCAGAGATTCTGGTCTAACCGACACGGGGCAGAACCTAGGTGTTAGGAATTTTAAAAGCTCACGGGGTGATTCTAGCATGCAGCCACGCTTGAGAACCTTTGCCTTCACTATAGGCACAGACACGGAAGTGACTATCAAATGCCTGAGTGACAGAAGTGTAGAAGATATGACTGGCACACTCCATTAAGCAGTCATTTCAATGTAGGGAGTGGAGCATACATGAAGGAGAGAATCTCCCAGTTTTAAAGGGCTTGCTATGTGCCAGGCATGGCGCCAGGCCCCCTACATTTATCTCATTTCACCCTTACTGTAACACCAAGAGGCTGGGCAGAATCACCCCATTTTACAGGTGTGGAAACTGAGGCTCTAGGTGATGAAGTCATGTGGCCAAACTCTCTCAGATAGGAAGGGGGGGCAGAATTAGATGTGAAACCCAGGTCTGTCTGACTCAAAGGCCTGTATTCATTTATCTGCATCTCCCTATGCAGGGTAAAATGTCACAAAGAAGGTGACTTTGGAACTGGGCCCTGAAGGTGAAGCTAGATGCTAATCCTGATTCCAAAGAGCGTCTCCTCTCTGAGCTTCTCCTCTCGGTTTTCTTGTCTGTATAAAAGACGGGGTACCAGATGGTCTGAGGACACCCTTCAGCATTCCTGTTCTGAGTCCATAACCCCAGGTTTCACCAATGCTCTGCTTCTCTTTTCAAAGATATAAAGTACATCGAGGTGACCTCCACCAGATCAAAGTGTCACGATGCTCCCCAGCGCTGCTCCAGCCCATCTGTCACCCCGCCCTTCGGTTCTCCACGCAATGGCGGCCTCCTCCTTTCCAGGGATGTCCCCCGAGAGACTCGAAGCAGCAGCGAGAGCCTGATCTTCTCCGGGAACCAGGGCAGAGGACACCAGCGCCCCTCTGCCCCATCTGGGGCTCTCTCCTCTCATTCTCCATCCTCTCCTAGCATCGCCATCCCTTGTGTGGGAAACAAGGCTTTGGGACCCCATGGCTTGGGTTCCCCATCAGTGGCTTCTCCAGGCTTGGAGAAGGGGCTGGGGGGCCTGGCCCCACAGCGAGGCAGCAGGGTCTCTGTGCTGTCAGCCAGCCCAGCGTCTGATGTCAGCTACGTGTTTGGAAGGTAGGTCACTCCCACTATAGCTTCTAATGTTGTCTCCACAACACACACACACGCACACACACACACACACACACACACACACAGATTCTAAAATTGTAGAGGGGCACTCTGCTCTGTCTGAGCAAAATCTGGGTGTTCACACACACACACACACACACACACACACACACACACACAAAGGAGATGTTCTCTTTTATGCTATCACAGCCATTTGGATCTCAAGATTTCCGCAAACATTTAGACTATGATTCAATATGCAAACACTTTGACTGATACCTACCTCTTGTGAAGAGAATTGTTGTATTAAAGGCCCATATGTATTCTTTCCAGCCCTCATACATCTCACCTTGATGAAGGGGGGTTTTTTGCACCTCTGTAAACAGGGATGTAAATAGAACTGGGGGGCCTGGGATGGACTATTTAGGAAAGAAAAGCCTCCTTCCTCTTTGTTACTGGCAAAACCCAGCCAGAGGGCAGTGGACCTACCTGGCATTATTTACAATCCTTGAGCCCCGTTCTCTGTAGGCCTGACAATAGAGCTGTCCAAACACCCATCCTGCCCAAGAAGACCAAACCCCCCCACACATATCAACTCAAAAGTCACTGTACCAAGGCAGTCCCTGGCAAGGAGACTGGGATCCCACAGCCATGCCTGTTAGCATAGGCCTCGGAGCTTAAGGAGAAGTCTGGCTGGATGCAGAGCTGGCCTCCTCCTCCTCCTCTTCCTCCTCCAGCTGGGGGATTCCCTCCACACCAGAGTAGATGTGCTCCAGCCCAGGTCCAGCCCATGTACAGGGCTCTGGGAGTGATGGGGAGGCTGGCGTGACAACTCAATCAGTTCTGCCTTGCTGGGAAAGCAGAGGGAATCAGTCTCCCCTAAGCCCACGTGACTTGCAGGGACTCAGACCATTGGCTACTTTAATTGATCAAAGACTCTACAGTCCAGGGACATTTCAGCACCCCTTAGGGATCAGGTGGGTGTGCCCTTTGCTCTGGATTATAGGGAGTAGAATATACATTATTTTATTTAGCCAAAGCCATGGACACCCAGATTACTAAATTACAGAGCCTGGCTCTGGCCCCTGACTGTCCACTTCAACACCCTAATGCCCTGCCTATCTGGTTCTCTCTCCCACTGCAGCTGCCAGTCCCTCCTTCACTCCAGCATCTCCAGCCAACAGTCATATTCTAGGTCCTTGGAAAGCCCAGCCAGCTCTTCCTCCAGCCTCCACAGCCTTGGCCCAACGTCCCTGTGTACGAGAGCCAGTGACATCCAGCTCTCCAGCAATCCCACCCCAAGCACGGGCCAGCCCAGAGCAACCTACTCCCCACCACTGGCCAAGGAACATGCCAACAGCTGCCCGCCATCCATCACCAACTCCATGGTGGACATACCCATCGTGTTGATCAATGGCTGTCCAGAACCAGGGTCTCCCCCAACTCAGCGGACACCAAGACACCAGGACTTTGTCCGACCGGGGGCTGCTTCTGCCAGCAACCCCTATCCAGCCACTAGGAGCCACAGCCAGACCCTGCCAGATGCCTCTCCCACCACAACTCTGGAAGGTACGCTGTAAGCCAACACCTTGAGTATTGTAAGGTCTGGCTAGGGCGAATACACAAAGCACCAGTGGGTTTCTGCAATAGCTGATCAATACATTTATCGAGTACCCACTGTGTGCCAAGCACTGTGCCAAGTAATAAGTCCGTATAGAGATGGAAACATTCTAGAAAGAGAGACCAAAATCAAGGAACATTATAGACTGGGATAAACACTGAGGTAAAGAAATATTTTAAATCTTGTGAGGACTCAGAGGGAGAAGTAAACCTTTTAGTCTGGAGAGCACCAGGAAGGCTCCTCAGAGGAAGTGACATCTTGGCTGGACCTGGAAAGTAGATCAAAAGTCTACTGCCAGAGGAGGAGAAGAAGGGCATCCCCAGCAGAGGAAACAGAGTCCACCGTCATGAAGGTGTGGAGCACACAGTATGTTTCAGGAACTGGGATGTTGGGTGCGGGGTGAGGTCACTGAGAGTAATTTAGGCCACTAGAAACCAAGTCAAAGAGTAGACTTTACCCTCTGGGCCAGGGGTCCCCAACCCCTGGGGTACAGACCAGTGCTGGTCCATGGCCTGTTAGGAACTTGGCTGCATAGCAGAAGGTGAGCAGCCAGAAGTAAGCAAAGCTTCACCTGTATTTGTAGCTACTCCCCAGCACTAGCATCACTGCCTCAGCTCCATTTCAGATCATCAGGCATTAGATTCTCATAGGAGTAGGAGCACCGGTGCTTGGTGCCAAAAAGTATTGGGGACCACTGCTTTAGGCAATGGGAGACCATCAGAATGTCTCATACAGGAGAGTGATGGGGACAGAGACACACATCCAATAGATCACTCTGGCAGCTTTGTGGCAGATGAATTTCAGGACCTGGCCTGGGCAAGAAAAACAGTTTCTATTTGGTTCCGTTTGAATCTTTATCATGAAGTGGTCCAGACAAGCCCCAACGGCACCTGAACCAGGGCGGGGCGGGGGGGTGAAGGAGAGAGGACAGAACCAAGAGACCCTCGGGTTATGGAAGCAGCAGGCTAGATGACTAACTCATGAAAGGGGAAGGCACAGGGAGTCAGTAATAACTCTGACGTTGGTGGATGATGAGCAGACAGAGGGGAAGGCAGGGTAACGCAGACAATGCATTCCATTTCAGACAGTTAAAAACCACAAGACAGCAAACACCCTCCTTCCCGGAGTCTGTGACTGCAGGCATCCAAAAGAACAAGACCAACCAGAACCCAAAGCAATAAACAGCAGAGGCTAATTAAGCCTTAGCACCCCCTTAGGTGCTCTTTACCCATGGCCAGAGCTCCCTGCTGAGCCCCAGGGACACTGTCCCTGTTCCCTACTTGCTCAGTTACCTCCTTCCCAGGGCTTCTCAGTCCTCCATCAGCAACAGGCATCAACGTGGCTGGCCGGGTGTGGGGGAGGGGTGAAATGCGAACTCTGGTCTGCTGCTCACTCCCGCTCACAAAGCCACATCAACGCAAGCAAGAGAAAAGACACGGCACATCTGCCTTTGAATGTGCTCTGGCCATTTTCCTAGGACAAACCCTCTGCAGATTTTTGTACAGTTTTTATGAATCGCTCTCCACTGGCCACAGCACACCTTTTCAAGATGCAGAAATTAAGAGCTACTGTTCCCTGCCTTAGGGTCCGAGAAAATGAGCCTTCAGGCATCTCAAAGAGCACTTTTCCTTAGCCTGATGATATTCCCATCTCCATCTGATCTGGCGATGCCCGAGGATATCACTAATTATACCCTGGGATCTCATCAGAATCCGCAAAATCTTCCCACAAGAAAATCCATCGTAACTCAATAAGCTATTGGAGTATTAAAGACCCTTAAAAGTTTTTTTAGTTCACTCAGTCCCCTCTGGGCTTCAGAAATGGAATGTTTGTCCCAAGTCAAAGTCAGACATCCCCTCTCCTGACCTCTGAGCACACTGCCCAGAAATGCTGTTTTCCTTTCCTTCACCTTTTCTTTTGTTTTCTTTTTGAAACTGAAGATATCCCTAAGGAACTCATAGAATCATCAAGGGGAACGAGAATGAGAAGTCGAAGAAATGATGTATCTCAGAATCCCTTATTTAGCCCTTATTTCAGTCCCAACCAGGCATTACTAGATATGAGAAACTGTTCTGATTAAACTGAGATTTTTATCTGTTTCTGATTCATTACTAGAATAAATCAGAGCAGAGACTCCTAAGCCCTGAATTCTTCTGTCGGATTTTGCCTCTTTAGACAGTTATAGATACAATGGGGTTGAGGTAGAAGAGGGTGGGTTGAATGAGACTACTAGGAAGGGGGTGGGGAGGGTTTCTCAACTCCCTTCTGTCCAGCCTACAGAGTTCCCCCTCTCTGTCTGTCTGCAGGTTCTGCCAGGGACATGCAGCCCACCATGAAGTTTGTGATGGACACCTCTAAATACTGGTTCAAGCCAAGCATCACCCGAGAACAAGGTAAAAGGAAGTGTCATGTTTCAGGGGATGAGTGATCCAGGAATCAGATCTGGGTTCTGCAGTTGGGACCCTGGGTCATGGCAGAAGAAGGACTGGCAAATGGAAGGTCCAGGGAAGGGGGTGGCCCTGCAGAACTCGTGACCCAAGAAAATAGGGACTGCAGTGGGAATGGTATTGATTAGATAATAGAAAGGACTTCCTGGGCACAAAAGGTGATTCTGTAACATCTACTCTATGAAGACCCTATAGGGGTAGGGGGACAGAGGATGTCCAGGTGGGGCGGTAACTGTCTCTGACCCAAGGATTGTTCCAGCAATCGAGCTGCTGAGGAAGGAGAAGCCAGGGGCTTTCGTTGTGAGGGACAGCTCTTCGTACCGAGGCTCCTTCGGCCTTGCCTTGAAGGTGAAGGAGGTCCCCGAACCTGCCCAGAATCGATCAGGTATGCATCTGTCTCTGTCCTCAATCAAGGCCTCTCAGAGGCAGTGGGGTATGGTGGATTCTAGTCCCAACTCTGCTACTAGCTTGCGGGGTAACCTTCGGCCAGACCCATAACGACTCCTGGGAGGGGGGCCCCCATCAGTGCTCTCCCAGCTGTCCTTCAGCATCAATGCTCTGTGAGAATCTCCTTTCACAGTAAGCCTGAGCTGTGTCCACCTGCCCAAGTCCCCAAATTCCCTGCTCTACTTTGACGGTGGGAAGAGGAGGAGGAAGGTCCCAAGCCCTCTCCAGGTTGCTCTCTTCTGGGTGCCTGTCTCTCTCCAGACCAGATTTATTATGAAGGAACCTAATAGAATAACATGTGCGTGTTAGCTTATCACATGTGTGGCAGCTCATCCCATGCTTTCCTGCGGTCTCACACATACAACACACATCTATGGGGCACTGAGGAAGGAATCAGGATACCTCACTGAGAAGAAAGATAAAAACAGATCATTATAGTATAAGGTACCTGAGTCACAGCCCACCCCACTAAACTCCAAGACTGTAGCCCCCATGAAACAAACCAATGAGGTAACTGAGGTGCTGAGAGTTACCAGGTGACTCCCCAGAGCAAGTAAGTGACAGAGAGAGGATGAAAATCCAACCTCAAGTTCTCTACCCTATGCCTCTTGGTCTAAATAAGAAAGTGATTTCTGGGGCAGTGTTGATTACCAAGGAAGTAATCCTTGATGACCCTAAAGAGAGGAGGAAGCTGGTGGGAAAGGGGCAGAAGGTACTGTTCACCCTCCCAGGCCAGCCTGGCTCCAGCAGGGACCATCTGGTGGAGCGTAAGTAAGGGGAGAGAAAAACCACAGCAAGGAGTCGAGATTTGATCTAAACAGTCGGAAAGCTCTTGAGATCAAGAGAAAGGTTTCTTGAAGGGAGAATTACTGGACGCA
This sequence comes from Cynopterus sphinx, assembly GCA_030015415.1. Lineage (NCBI taxonomy): Eukaryota > Metazoa > Chordata > Mammalia > Chiroptera > Pteropodidae > Cynopterus > Cynopterus sphinx. The sequence continues at coordinate 16,270,955 of CM057385.1, forward strand.
GAAGGCTTGGGGTGGGCACCTCCTTTGTGGGAGGCCTTGGAGATAACATTCCTACAGTCTCACCCAGAGGCAGGAGGATGAGCAAGTTAACCCCTGGATGGACCCAGAAGAGGCGGGTCAGCTGTGGCTCTCACTGGGCTCTGGAGCTTCCGTCCACATGCACGCTTTCTCCCTTCTCTGTCCAGGAGACGAGAGCGGTGACCTTATCCGCCACTTCCTCATCGAGTCTTCCGCCAAAGGGGTGCATCTCAAGGGAGCGGATGAGGAGCCCTACTTCGGTGAGCCTCTCCGGCCCTCAGGCCCCTGGGTGAGCCCATCCCCATGGGCAGGGAGGGTGGTCCGGGAAGGCCTTCTCACGCAAGGCTGCCCGTTTTTTTGCAGGGAGCCTCTCTGCCTTTGTGTGCCAGCATTCCATCATGGCCCTGGCCCTGCCCTGCAAACTCTCCATCCCGCAGAAAGGTGGGTCTGGGCCCCAAGGACGCAACAACCAAGCACCGGGTCTGTTTGTTCTCTCTAGAGAGGCTCCTAGTGGATTATTTATGGGTTATTTTAGTTAAAAGTGCATCCTCTAAGGTCTGTCAACATCTCTACTTCCTAGCTGTGAGAATCTGAGAATGTCGACCTCTCTGAGCCTCAGTTTCCCCATCTATAAAATGGGGACAGCCATCGTCATACCTATTTACAGAAATGGTATGGGGATTAAATGAGATAACTCAGGCAAGGCTCTTAGCACGATGCCTGGCACAGAGTAGACATTTGATAAATAGTAGCCTTCTCTGAGGATAAATCAGCCAGTATGGGAAGGTTTTTTCCTTCCAGGTTCAATGTTTATTGGGCATGCCCTCATTTATTCATAGCTCACTGCAACCATGTGAAGTAGATGTTGCTGTCATCCCCATTTTACAGATAAGAAGAAGAGGGCTCGGGGGTTAAGTAACTCGCCCAAAGACACACAGAGTCAGACCTCAAGCCCAGATCAGAAAGCCCCTTCCAGAGTTTACAACCTAGCTGCACCCCTAGATGGAGCAGGTCATCTCAGATATGTAGGAGGAGCAGTGAGGGGGGAGGTTCTGGGAGAAGAGGCAAGGGCAGGGGGAGTCCCTGGTGGAGTGACTGCAAGAGTCTCCCTACTTTCTGCAAAGAAAGGCTTGGGGTTGGGGTCAGGTCCCAAAGAAGTGAGGAGGTCAGGGGCCTCTGAGGACCAGGTCACTGTGGCAGTCCAGGGACTGGAGGAGTGAGGAGGAGAAGGAGGGATCAAAAGGCTTGCAAGCTGGACCCTGGGGAGCCCAAAATGCCCAATTTGCCTAATGACAATAATCACACCTGGTTTCTCAGCCCAGTCACCTCCTGAAGGTGTGGACTAAGGTGGGAGATATTCAAAAGGATTAATGAGTCCTGTTCCTATGAGAGGGGTCTACTCATTCCAGCCCTGGCCCCTCGGTGACCTGTTCCTTTACTTTGGCTCAGAATTGGGAGGTGGAGATGGAACCTCAGACCCCTCTGCAGATGGCCGAGCCTCCTGCCTAAAGAAATCAGCAGGTGAGTGGTACGTGGGGCACTCCAGGCTTGACTGTGCCCCCTGAGAGCACCTCCCAGCCCTGCACACGCGCACACATGCATATGTCCACACATGTTCCCCATCACAACCTTATTTCTTCATCTTTAACAAGGTGCCATATTCCTCCCCTTCACTGTAAACCAGGAGAGGAGAGCCTGCAGGGAGGGGGCGAAGAGGGAGAGGGGAAGGAGAGGAAGGGTTGGCCAGGCTTATACCTCATGATGGTGGCTCTCTGGATCTGAAGTACCTGCTCTCGAGGTGGCCTCTGTGTCTGGTATCCTCTGTGGGGTGTCAGGTCTGAGTCCCAGGGATTTCTACAGGGGAAAGGACCCTCTCTCTTCCTGACATCCAGAGGCCAGGCACAGATCAGCCCTTGTCTGAGTGACTGTTCCTACTCTACCCCTGAGCATAACAGCCCCTCCCCATTCTTGTCTTCTTTCCCTTCTCTCAACAATGAACCAGGGCCCACAGGGTGGGGGGGGGGGGAAGGAGGCAGCACCATCTATAGGCCTGCCTGGTGACTCATAGAGGAGCCCCAATGGATTTCTGAAGAAGGAAGACTGCCCTGTCCCTTGGCTCTGGGTAGAGAAAGGAACAGGGCCAGGGTAACCTCCCGTGGGTCCCAGCCAGGTTCCAGTGCGGTATCTGCATCCCACAGGCTGCCACGCCCTGTACCTGAGCTCCGTGAGTGTGGAGACCCTGACCGGAGGCCTGGCCGTGCAGAAGGCCATCTCGACCATCTTGGAGAAGGATGTTCTCCCCACACCCACAGTGGTCCACTTCAAAGTCACCGAACAGGGCATCACCCTGACTGACGTCCAGAGGAAGTAAGACACTTCCCTTGCCCCAGGGCTGCAGGGCTGGGCAGGGTGAGCTGGTCCATTGGCCAAGATGGCTATGGACCAATGATGAAAGCAGAGTTCAGTGTCCTGGACCCAACAGGTTCGGCAATTTGCTGAGTTACTGCAGGCAAGTTCTTGGCCTTTTCAAGCCTTATTCCAATGACCTCCTTCCAAAGTCCCCCTTCCCCATGACCAATAGAGATGGAATCAACCAGTATTCACTGGGCACTGACTGAGTCTGCACCTGCTGATAGAACACCTTCTATCAGCCACACTCTGGCTGACCAGTGGGACACTGTGGGATGAGGGGGCTCCTTCCTTAGGCTCAGAAATTCAGTCTAGCAGGAGCCTGGTTCTAGGCTGGAAGAACAACAAATGACCAAGAAATAATTTCTAGCCTCAGATAGTTAAATGATGTGACGGGCAGAGAGTGGGGAAGAGCTAGAAGACCCCAATGTGTAGGACACATAGAAAATGCACTCATGAAAGAAGTGCAAACATGTGCCCCAGGGCACACGGGGGAAAGGTAATGGCAGGCTGTAAGGACTCCTGATGGGAAGCTTCTGAGAAGGTACCAAGCTGGCTATGATGGAGGTGGGCATGACCCTGGGGTGGGCTCTCACCAGCTCCCCTTCTCTCCTGCCTTTTCCCAGGGTGTTTTTCCGGCGCCATTACCCCCTCAGCACCCTCCGCTTCTGTGGCATGGACCCGGAGCAACGGAAGTAAGTTCAAGGCTGGGCCTAACAAACAAGACTGTCCAGGGCCTAGCTGCCCATCTAGGTGTCCTGCTGGCTCTAGGACGGGATCACAGACAGAACCTATGCTCCTCATAGGAGCCAGGAGCAACAGAAGAAGGGGAGGGAGGGGAATGGCAGGGGTGGGGACAAAGCTCACCATTCTCCTTGCTGCTCAGCCAGAGTGAGGTGGAATAGAGCAAAGCCTCAGCACTCACTGCTGTCCACGCTTCTTTCCCACAGGTGGCAGAAATACCGCAAGCCCTCCTGGTAAGGCCTTCCCATCCACCTGGCCAGTCTCCCTAAGGCAGGGCCCTGGACACAACGTGGGAAGGAGTTGGTCCCTGGTCCTCAGGAAGCCTCCTGCCTGATAGGGGAGCCGCAGGCTCTAACCTCAAGGAGCCTTAATCTGTGGGGAGGCCCCAGTCTGATAGCCAAGACACATCCTTGCTTTTCTCACTCTGACGGGGAATACAGAAGCCCTGTTCAGGGAGCCCCTTTCAAAATGAAAACTCAGAGATCTCCCAGTCCCAGAGGGAAGGCAGCACATAGACCCTCCCATGATAATGAGGTTCTGGAGCCACTTGGCTAGGGAAGGGGCAGGGAGGAGCACTGTGGGCTGAGTTCCCCTCTCCCATCTGGTGTTGCCTCACGCAAACTCCCTTCTTCCACCAGGATCTTTGGGTTCGTGGCCAAGAGCCAGACCGAATCACAGGAGAATGTGTGCCACCTCTTTGCGGAACATGACACGGTCCAGCCTGTCTCGCAGGTCGTCAGCCTGGTGAGTTCTCTGCTGCAGGACACAGAAAGGATGTAGGAGGGAGCTTCCTGCACACTCTCCAGATTCTCAAGGGGCTTGTCTAGGAACTCCGCTCCCCCTGAACAAGGGCCTGTGGCCACACTGATGGACCAATGTATTGGACCGAAGGAGAATGGTACTAAGTTGAAACACTTGAACCTACTATGAACTTCAGCAATGACCTTCATCCAGACCCCCTTGGGCCTCAGTTTCCTCAGCCTTAAAAGGAGGTCAATAGACAGCAGCAGCTGTTCTTCTCAGACTTTGGCAGACCCATGAACAAGCTCCCCGTGATTCAGAAGCACACCCACATCTGAGGACCCCCCATGAAAGCAACCTCTGAGGACCCCTGACTCCATCAGTCTGGACACTACTGACATAGCAGGCTGAGCTAGAGACTTGTTACCCTGTTTCATGGCAAACAGCAGGTGCTGGGCTGGGACCCACGGGTCCCTGGCCCAAGGCCGGCCTGGGAGCAGGTGTCATGCAAGGATTGAGGACCAAAGGAGAGATGAACTGACTCTCTTTCCCTCCACATCCGTTCTTTTCTTCACTTCCCTGATGGCTTCTTGGGCAGCTATTCCCAGGACGAAGCTGAATCCCCTGCCTTGGGTTCTTCAGGCCAACATGGCCAAGCTTGCCGGGGCAGTTAGCAAGGGAGAACTTGCCCCCATGGTCAGAGACAACTCAGCTGTCCTTGTGTTCTTGATGTCTGATCCCCTCCATTACAAATGAGTGTCAGTCCCATCTTTTAATTTTCTGGTAGGCGAGGGTCCTCCAGCTGGTGTCACAACTGCCCTAGTTGGCTGTGTAACCTGCACCTTGGGGGGCACTGTGAGACCCCTGCTCTCCAGGGCAGACACAAGGGCCAGCTCTCACGGTTCTGTCTCAGCTTGTCTTGCTGAGGGTCCCTCTCCCCATCCCCACACAGCTCTCTGGGAGGTGTGGTGCCAACGAGCCCTGCAGCCACCGAGGGGCAGCAGAGAGTCAGGAATGCAAACTGGCAGCCATCCCAAGAGGCCTGGAGTAGCTGGGAGGAGGGGGATCCTTCCCACCCCACCCCTCGAAGCTGGAATAGTTTGTCTGGCAGACTTGGGGCCCTCAGGAAACCACACCGTGAGTGTGGAAAGTGAAGCTCAGAGAAGAAGCCCACTTCAGTTCTTTGAGGAGCAAGTGCCTGCCCTCTCCCAGCTGCAGGCCCTGCCACAGCATCACTGTCTTTGGCCAAAGTTGGGCCTGATGGATTATGATTTCAGCTCAGGAAACCGGGCCGAAGAGGCCCTGGGCTGACGGGGCCAGCTGAGACAGCCCACCCAGCCCGTGGTCAGGCACTGCTTCACCCCAGAGACTGCAGAATACTCAACCCGGTTCTCAAGGTCACAGCCTGGGGGCTGGCAGAGAGCCCTTCATACACCCATGGGTGCCTGTGTAGCTCCCACCGCAGAAAATAAAGTGTCTATCTTTGTACAACAATTGCTTTTGAGGCGTTCAGGGCTGTCCCTTCAGAGATGGAGACCTGAACAGAGAAGGGACCTGCGTCAGCAGGTGGTGGCCGCATCTTAGAGGCCACATGTGCCGCACTCCCTCCCACACCCCTGGCCACAGCTGGCTTTCACTTCGTAACCATCACTTAAACCATGCCGTGTCCCCCCACACATCTGACACACCTGTTCAGGATCTCTTCCCTGCCACTCTGCCAAGAAGACAGAGGGTTGGGGTGTCCCATGTCCCGAGCTGAAGGTAAGTACACGTGGCACCCCTGATGTATTCCAAGGTCTCACTCGGGCTCCCTGAACGACGAGAAGAGGCAAGAGAAATATGGGCAGTTTAAGAAGAGTCTGGAAGAGTCCTTGAACCCAGATGCCTTGAGCTGCCAGCTCAGCTCTAGAGAAATGAACAAAGGCTTCATCCCCCCACCCCAGGCCTGGGGAGCTCGAGCCTGGCTTCAGTCCGGGTCTTGCCAGGTGGTACTAGAGGGGACTGCAGGGGCACCTGCTTTCCTAAAGAGCCTTGGGAAGGGGAGAGCTGGGCTTCTGTTTGGGCTGAACTGTGGGACCCAGTAGCAGGGGCTACCCCGGAAGGCATGTAAAGAGACCCACCCAATGGCCTGGAATAGCCCCTGCCTCCTCTCCCACTAGCAAACTGCAGTTCCAGCCCCTACCCCGCCCCCTCAGCCTGGCCATGGACAGAGTCCTTGGAGGCTAAAAATTCTGCTGCATTGGCAGGAGCTCATCTTTCCTCCAGGAAGATTTAATAGAGGACTTGACTTGGACTTGACTAGACAGGATGGGCAAAGCAGCCAGCCCAACATGGGTGGGTGGGAGGGTTGGAGGGCAGAGTGAAGGAAGGAGGACAGCCACCAAGGCAGGAGCCAGGAGGAGAGGGCTCTTCACACCCACACAGGGACACCCAGGAGTGTTCTCTCCAGGAGGTTCCAGGCCTTGCCCTTGGTCCTAAGCCTCTCTCACGAGTACCCTCTCCAATGTCACTTCTCCCAGTTTCCATCCCTCCGCATCTCCTTCTCCATCCTTCTCTCTGCACATTCATACTCTGCCCATCCAGCCCTCCCTCACTTCTCTCCAAGATTCTCTTTCCCTCATCAGCTTTCTCCTCATCATACCTTCTCCACCCACCCATACACAAACCCATCCTCTTCCTCTTTACAAGAAAACCCTCCCCCTCTCTCATTCTTTTCCCATTTAATTCCCTTGCCCCTTTGTTCCAAGTGGCTGGACCTACGGCAAAGCCCAGCTGCTACTGGCGTTGATGGGAAGGGAAAGGAGCAGCCCCCTGCCCTGCCAATCATTTTTCAAGACTCAAATTCCCATGGCTCCTGAACCCTGCCTCTTCTCTGGCTATAGAGTGACCTCCCATCTCACCACCTCCCCCACACTCATCTCCCACTGAGGACCAAGGCTGCTCACCTCTGCTCTTTCATCCCTGACCTCCTGTCCTTAACTCTCAAGCCATCCAATATGCTGAGGGCTTGGAACCAGGGCAAGGCTAGCAAGTCAGTGCCCAACCCAGAGAGTGGCACCTTGATCCATTCAACAGATGTTTTCTGGCTGTATGCTTTGTTCACATGAGCCAGGAAAACACATAAACACAACAATGTTGTAACAGAGATTGTCAGTGCCACGCAGGGCTGGCAGGAAGAGTAGAAACAGGGAAGAAAGGCTTTACCCATTTGGAAGGAATGAGGCCAATGTTACCCAGGAGGGAACATCTGACTTGGATCCTCGAGGATGAACAGGAGTCTAGCATGCAAAGAAGGAGAGAAACCAACTTTCTTAAGGTGGGAGGTGTGTTCCTATGTGCTAAGTGCAATATGAGGCACATTTATGTTTATCCCATTTTACATATTGGAAAAACCCTTAAGAAAAGGGGCTCTCATCCCAAGACAGGATGGAGCAGGAGCCTACTTGATCTGGGCCTGGGTCCTTGGTTCTGTCTGAGCTTAGAGGGATCATGTGGGAAAGAGTGGGACCAGGGGCCTCCATTCCCCCTTGTATTAGTCTACTCAGGCTGCCATAACAAAAATATAATAGACTGCATAGCTTAAACAAAAGGCATTGATTTTCTTTCACTTCTGGAGCCTGAAGTCCGAGATCAGGGTGCCAGCGTGGCTGGGTTCTGGCGAGAGCTCTCTCCTTGGCTCGAGGACGCCATCTTCTCACTCTTCATTCCCATGGCATTTCCTTGGTGCATGTCCTGGAAACAGAGCGCTCTCTTCTTCTTATAAGGTCACCAATCCCATAGATGAGGACCCTACTCTTATGACCTCAGTTATCCTGGATCCCCTCCTAAAAGTCCTATCACCAAATACAGTCGCCCTGGGGGTTAAGGCTTCAACATGTGAACTTGGGAGACACAGTTAAATCCATAGCACCCATCCTCCTGGCTTATCTCCCCACCCCCACTGTGCCTCGGTGCTGGCCATGCTGGGCCTTCAGCCTCAGTGAAGAGACTCCTTCTTCCTGACTCTGAGCCCTTGGAGCCAACCAGGGGCTTGTATTATAACTCTTTTCTGGAAGGTGTCTCAGGTTTTACCGCTCACCAGTTGAATCTTGTCCATGGGGGCAAGTGTATCTTGGCTTGGAGCAGGCCTGTGGGAGAGGAAGACAAGCGAGGAGGAAGGAACCAGAGAGAGAATGAGGGGAAGGAGAAGGAAGAGTGCCACTCACTTGCTCATTCATTCATTCATTCATTCATTTGCTAAATATGTGCTAAGTTCCCATGAGAACCGTGCCAAATGGGGTACAGCAGAGCCGGCCAGGAGGTGTAGGAGAGGTCCACCTGTGCCCCAGGAGACATATTGTCTTCTCCATAGCATCAGATTTCACACCCCATGAACATCGAGATGGGATATAACGTTTCCCTAGTTCACGGCACTCCTACCTACACACACACACACACACACACACACTGCATAAAGAATTGGAAGCCCGGGTGGTCAGTCAGATCTGGGTGGTAGGTCCCTCTGCCATTGACTAGCTGCTTGACTTAAGAAAAGTCACTTTCCTGGATAGTAAGCCTCAATTTCCCCCATAAAATTAAAGTTATGGAAAGCCTAAAGACACACTAGACATGAATGCACTCTGTGGCTTATGTAATATAAATGCTTGTTGTGCGAAGAGTAGCATTCCTGTCGATCTTTCATGGAGCCCAGGGGTACCTGCCGCTGGAATGGGAGCTCGTGAGAAAAATGCCTCATCTTGTTCACGCTGAGTCCCAGCAACTTAAACAGCACCTGACACACATTGGGCTTGTAGTATTTGTTAGAAGCTTTGCCATACATTATCGCATTTACTCTTGGCAACCACCATAGGTAAGTACCATGATTTATCCTTATTTGATGGATATGGCACTGTGGATTTGGAAATTAAGTCAATTTCCTGGGGTCCAGCCATGATAAGTGATGGAGTAAGATTTGAACCCAGGCAATCTGGACCCAAACCCATGGCAATGATGATAATAATGATGACATTTGGAGCTTATTGAACCAGAAGTCATCAGTCCAATCCCGTCTTCTCCATGTACACCAGGAGAGGGTCCTCTGCCTCTTCTTCTGATGTTACTGCCAAACCCCTCTTCTCCCATCAAGTATTAGGTCCCCAACCCACACAGGTCCCTAGCCTCAGGCTGCTCAGGGTGTTGACAAAATCACCTCTCCCACTTTTTGCCTGGAAGGTGATACATCTTCTTTTATAATCTTCCACCCAGAATCTCCCAGCAGGTCCTCCTTCCTTCCTTCCAAATGATAGCCCTTACTTAGCTTCCCCTTTCTGATGCCTGAAGGGTCCTATTCCATTTGGGTGCTCAAAGACCCCCCACCACCACCCTTGAACCCACTGGGAGATGGTGTGAAAAAACATTGCCCTGATTTTTAATCTGCTTCGACCGTCAGCCTGTTCTTGCCTCCAGACCAGCACAGAAACAGACCCATCTGGGCCTCGGTTTCCTATCTATGTGATTGGTGAGCTGGAGAAGATCTTGAAAGCTGCTCCCAGCCCTGGTCTTCTTGGGAGGGACCTTTCTCAGTCACCAGACTAGAGCCAACCCCTCTCCCCTACCCCCAACCTCCCTCCCACACATACACCCCTGTCCAGCCAAGATACTGCCCTGCTCTCTCCAAAGCTTCCTGTGTGGTCTTTCCTCCTGCTTACCTCCCACCCCAGAAGCTCGGGATCTGCCTCATGGCAACCTGTGCTCTCCCCAAACTCTGGGTCTGCCCTCGACTTTGAATTGTGCTAACCCTTCCTCTGCCAGAGACCTCTGCAGGCCACCAGAGTGCCCCACAAGGCCACCATCTGCAGAGTGCAACTGGAAGCTGACCCTTCCCCAGTATGCAGGGCCATCTCCTCTCATTGGAGCCCCAGGAAAGTCCCCTGTAGGGGATTGCAACGTCTATTGCATTTTATAGGCAAACTCCCCCACTCCCTCCTCCAAAACTTTTAAGGTCCATTTACTCATAAACCCCTCTGGGCCTTTTGCCTGGGATTTAGGACTCTCCCACCCCTAAATTCTAAGTCTTTTTTGGGAAGGGTTTCTGTTTTTACCACAGCGCCTCCCTCCTTGCATGGGGCTGGGCCTGCCCAGGCCTTTTAGAAGTGGGGGTGGTCACAGATCCTGGGAGCACAGTTCAGGCTGGCCTGGCCTGACCCCTCAGACTGTGATCAGGCCAGGGGTCACCGAACAGTCACATGTCACTTTGAATGAGAAGCCTTGAACTGAGGCTGAGAAATGAAGTTGGGAAACAGCTCAGCCAAAGGCAATTGGGCTTTTTTTTTCTTATGTGTTTTTTTTTGGGGGAAAAAAAACCCTCTATTGTCCGACTAACCTTCCATGATGCTGGAAAATTGAATTTATTTCCTGAGCAGTCTGGTCCAATTTCCCCTGGGCGGAGACGAGACTGGGCTCCCCTCCCTGCTGCTCAAACTTAGAAGCTTCTGGCTCTGCTCAGAGACCAGGCCTCTGAGCCTTGGCCCTGCCAAGCAGCACCCCGCCCCCTAACATGATCCTCCCTCAGGAAGCCCCCACTCCAACTTTTTCAGGGGCTTCGAGTTTCCTTGCCCTTCTCAGTCTCTCAGCCACCGGCTGTCTTGGCCTGTTGTTCCCCCACCTACCCCAGCTCTCCATGTGTGCCCCTCCGAGCCCCACAGGCTCCCCACGTCTGCCTCTAGACTCAAAGGCAAGCTGATCCAGAGAGGTACAGCTGTAAAGCATTTGTGCTGGCCGCCAGGCTGGCGGGGGAGCCATCTGCAGCCGGGTAGCTGCCAGGCCCGAAATGACGGGAACCCTGGGCCTCAGCCCAGCCCCAATTCTTCCACCCCAACCCCCAGCGCAAAATAACGCCTCTGTCTATCAAGGCCAAGGAGGCCAGGAGTGAGGGGAATGACCTTGAGGCCTCTGCAGGAGACAGGGGATAGGCACAGTCAGCCCCTACTTGGCAACCTACATCTGAGCTTCCCGTGGAGGTGGGGAGGTGGTTCTGAGGTGGAAGATTTCCCACCCAAGGCTCAGTGCGAGACTTGTCCTCAGCCGGCCACCACCCCACCAAGACCCTCCGTGGTTAACAGAAAAGTTCCCAGGCCAATAGCCTGGCAAGTAGGGAGAAGGGAAAGGAGGACTCTCTCTTCCAGCCCCAGTAAAGAGGAAGCCCCCCACACCTCCATTTCCCCTTAGTCTATGCCCCTTTCCCCCTCTGGCGGGGGGATGTTGAGTGAGTGGACTGCTGAAACAGACCTCCGGCCACGGCAGACCCATCTGGTTTCAATCAAGAAAGCAGGTTCCCGGATCATGGAAGGCACTTGGGGGAGGGAGGCCGCAGCCTCATTGTGCACCCCAGCAGCCCTCCCCGGAGTGCAGCCCCTGTCCTATTGGTCACCTTCACCTCCCAATAGACCTCATACACAGCCACCAGAAGCCTAGGTGAGGCAGAAAAATCTGCCTTTGCCTACCCAATTGTCTAATCACAGACGTCCGTCCATAGTTAGACGTCCAGACCACAGAGGAGACAAGGAAACTGGAGGAAAGAAGGAAGCTGGAGGGAGAAAAACGGGCTGCAAATGCAGAGACTCGGAGTGAGTTGAAGGTCCTAAAAACCAAAAGGTTCCAGCTGGACCTTATTACAAATGGGGAACCGGAGGTCCTGAGGAGGAAGTCTAATAACCCCACTTACTGAACTTGGCCCAAGCCCTGTTCTGGCATTCTGCCCACTAGTCTTCATAGGCACTCTGTAGGTAGGAATTTCCACCCCCATTTAACAAATGGGGAAACTGAGGCTCACCGAAGTGAAAAGCCTTACCTGCCTAACCTTACCCAGGTGGTAAGTGACCAGGTCTGTTTGATTTCAGAGCCTGGGCACCCGGCTGCCCTCCAGGAGGTCAAGGCTCCCTCAGCAGCTCATGCCCCATGGCCACCGTTTTGCCTTCCCTACAGTCTCCAGACTTGAACCAGTTTATGTGTCCAGTTCTGGAGAAATCTACCCTCTCCGACCGGGGCCTGAACTGGTTCTCCAACCCTAACCCTCACCCTCCCAGCCCCAGCCTCTGTTTCCAGGCCCAGGGTAAAAGGATACGAGGCTGAAAAAACAGCCTCCCTGGTCATGGCTCGGTGCCAGGGTTCTCTAATCCTGCCTCTGGTTGACCTTGGCTGCCAGGCCTCAACTTCCCCGAGGATAAAACAGACTGGTTGTGTAAAACTGGGTTGGACCGTGATTCTGTGGTTCCCCAACCCTCCATTCCTATCATCCTGTACAAATCTAGAGGTTTCCCCTTGGCTTGGGTGGTCTGTAGAAAGAATGTTCTGACCCCAGTTTCAGAATTTAGAGCCGGCAAAGGGGCCAAGGGAGGAGGGGACCCAGCCAGCCGAGGACGCTGTTAATCTCCATCTCTGCCTGGGGGGCTTCACTGCTGCCTCCACTGAAAGCAATTTGTCATGCCCTGAATTAAATGATTCCAACAAGGGTTTAATTTCAGTTTAATGGCTCTGTTTTTATGTGTAATTAAATACCACTGCATGGCGAAAATATGTTGTTTGCACTTTAGGGAGTATGTAAGGTCCAGGAAGCCAGTCCCACCGGGTTTCTACTCGAGGCCCCACCAGCCCCTCCTCTGGTCTGGCTGGAATTATCCAGGTCCAGGGAAGGGGGTGGAGATTTGGCAAAGCAAGGGTCAGGGAGGAGAGAGGTGGTCCTGGTGGTGCCTGCTCACTCAGTAAAGCATGTTTCTAATTATCTGCAACACCACCCCCTTCTATTCCCCCGACCCCAACCCACCACAACCCCTGAGGCCTCAGATGTAAAGGGACAGGTCACCCTGACAGTGAGGATCTAATTAGACCCCTGGCTGGCTGGAGTGGTGTCTGCTCCCAGCCGTTGAGTGTGCCCAAAGGGGCCCCATTGTCTCCACTTACTGTTCCTATTAACTCTCCACCCCCCACCCTGAATGCATTTCCTCCCCATTGACCCTCTCCCCTGACTCCTCACCAACCCCTTCCTCCCCTCTTCGCAGTGAGGACTGGACATCCCAGCTGCCAGCCTGCCTCCCAGCTCCATCCAACCACAGAGTCTTGACTCTCTTTCTAGGTCAGAGGTGACATTGCCATAGGGGTCTGGAATGCGGGGAGAGTTTCTCTGGTTGGGAATGTTTCAGGGTCATTTACCACACAGCCATATCGCCCTCAGGAAGAGGGGCCAGACAGGCGCCCCTAGTCCTGCATGCCTCATAACATTCCTGGAGCAGCTTGGTGGCGGACTCTGGCCCAGGAGGTAGAGGGGTTGAGACAAGACGCCTTTTCCTGGAAGGAGATGAAGCTATAGCAGTGGCTGGAGCCTCAGGGCTCTGATTAGAGGAGGGGCAGGAGGCTCGGTCAGCTTCTCCAGCCCCCCAACTGAATTCAATAGTGGAGTCAGCCGCAGCCTCCATTTCTTTCTCCCTACTCCCACGCTGCCTTCTTGACAATGGAAAACCCAGCCCCCAGCCCACATCAGGTCTTGATCTCTATTAATAAGCTGGGAAATGGAAACCAAATGCTTAATGTGGACCAACACCAATGAGCTAAGGGAACTGGAGAGGCGCCCCCACCCCTGCTTCAAACCACATTAGGGATTGATGCCATTTTGGGGGGAAGCAGAGAAGAATACTCCACGACTGTGGATTTAAGTTTAGCCAGGTACAGTGGCCCCGCCAGGACAGAAAAGTTTGGTCCTTGCCACCTCCTCCTTTCTACCTCTGCCAGAGATGCTGATGCCCCTGTGGCAACTAGAGTGAGCATTTGAGGGTATTTGGAGGCTGCCGTGGGAGGGCAGGCAAGTGAGTCCACCTGGTTCTCCCCACCATGATATTGCCCAAGATGGTCCACATTGCCCAGGAGGGTGTCCACATTGACACCGAGCTGCTTTTATTTCCTTCTTTTTCAACATAGGACCTGGCTCCAGGATCGTGGGGGCAAGTGCCAGGGGTGAAGGGCAGTGTCTCTGTGAGATGCAGAACTCCCCCTCCCACCACGCACTCTTCTCTGACACCAGACAGACAGCTCCCCACAAACCCTACAGTGGGGACACCTAGTGAGAGAGGGTCACTCATTCACAACCTGGAGTGGATTACATACTCCGAATTTTCATTCCCTCTCTCCTCCCTCATGCGCATTCAGTCAGATTCATATAGCCCACGTATAGACTCATCACACAAACGCACTCATCGGCACACACCCAGACCAGGTAGACGTGCCCTGTAAAAGCCGGTACTCTCACTCACATTTCAGATATCACTTTGCCATATCCACACACATGCACACAGGCCATAAGTATACGTATGTCGTGAAGGTACATCCATATATGCAGCTACTTCCCAAGCAGGCCCTGCTTTTTCTGGAGGCCCGTGAAAGGAAAAGGGCCCCTACCACCTGCTGCCAAGGGTGCAAGGTCAGAGCATTGAGACGGAAGGCTGGAGACAAAAGGGATCTAAAGAGATACTTGCTCTATATTTGGCAACCTACACCCACTTCCTACCCCAGCATGCCTTGGCCTTGGCCTCTGAAATAGTGGGGTTTATGAAGAGTAGCTGGGGCACTGAGAGAGCAAACCTCAGAGTCGCTTTGTTCTTTATCTGCTGTTGCTCCACCACCAAGTGAGAGCTAGACAGATAAATGAGGATGGCGGCCCCAGACTCAAACTGCAGACTGCACAGGTGCCAGCACCTCAGGGGCCAGTGAGATCGGGAGGCCTGGGAGTGCCTCTGAGGAGGAGCTGGGACTCCAGGAGACTGCCTGACAGGAGGGCGCTGGCCCCATAGGGCATCAGCTCAGTGTGCAGGGTCATCAGGCTGCCTGTGACCCCACAGGAAGATGGCCCCACACAAGAAATCAGTACCTGGCACTGAGGTAGAGGAGGCAGAGAGACACCGGGAAATGACCAGAAATCCAGACATACCACATAGGCACCAATTTGTGGGCTGGTACCCAAAGCTCACCACCTGGTGTGCCCACAACAGCAAGATCAAAGATGATCTCCCCTCCCAAACCCTCAGAATCAAATCTCAGTTAGGAATCCAGGCAGGCCGAGCGGAATGTGGTAGAAAGTTTATCTTCCCCAGATTTCAGGACAGTGCCTCCCCCCACTAAATCAACAAATCGAGCCCAGATGAAAACCCAATCTGCCCAATACCCTAGGAAATACCCCAGCTTCACACACCAGCTGATCCAATAAGTAGTTCTGGCCCAGCAAGGCCATCCTGCCTCCCTCCCTTCAGAAGCCATTATTTCCCCCAGGAAGCCCCCTAGGAAGAAGCTGCAGGGAGAGGAGGGTGAATTGGCTGACCCTTCACTGTCCCTTTACCCTATAGGACAGGCCTCCCCACCCCCAATACATCCCTGTGTCTAATAGTAAATAAGTCAACCAAACACGATTGTCTAGGGTTTGTTTTGTTTGTTCTGTTTTGTTAAAAAAAAAAAAAAAAAAAAAAAGGACAAGGCATCATGGTCAACTGGTAGGTCTCTTCGCCTCCTTTCATCCAGTCAAGCCAGAAAATGCCCAGGGGTAGGGAAGTATAGGGGAGTGAGGTGCAGGGAGAATGGAGGTGTGGGGAGGGAAGCAGAGCCACTCGCTGTGAGCCACTGAAGGATGGAGTCATCCTTGTGACCTCATGGCTGACCACAAAGGGAAGGAAGCAGGAACCCAGGCAAGTACCTCACCCCCCAGCTTGCCGGTCCCCTTCTCCATCAGGCACACACAGTCCAATCACGCATTCTTTCCCCCGACCCTGACTGCGCAGAGACGGGCCTCACTGCCCCAGCCCTCTGTCCTAAAGGCCTACCTCTGACCCTGTTCCCCCCTCATAGCAGGGTCTCAATTGCCAGGCAACCAAGCAGATGGCACAACACCCAACCCAAAGGTAGGTCCTCTGCAGGTCCTTCCTGCTGGAGGGACCTGGGGAAGAAGGAAGGAGAAGCTTGGCAAGCCTTATCTTTGGGAGTGGGTCTGGTCTTCTGACCACTGAGCCATCTGCTACCCCACACCTTTCCTGTGGCCTCCACTCTCTGACTAGATTGAGGTGTCAAGGTACCTGTCTACTTTCCTCCTCTGATTATGGGAATTGGACTTCTCTTCTCCCACAGATTTGTGTTCATCTTAGGAGACAGCCCCACATGTCTAAATCAAAGGAAGTCAGAATAAGAGACCACAGGGCTGAAAACTAGAGTTGGCATGTAATATATAGTCAATAAATGTTTTTAGATGGCTAGATGAACAAATGAATGAATGAATGAATCCAGGATCAATTTGGAAACACACTAGGGCTCTTCATTGCCACTCTCAGACCTCTCAGGCTATCAAAGCCCAAAGAGGACACCCCCAAACTCCAGCTCACCCCAAGAGCATACCTATGCTCATAAAAACACACACACACAAACACACACCCCAAGGGAAACTTCTTGGCCAGAAGCAGAGCTAGGACTCAGTCCCAGGCTCCAGGGCAGCTCTGTAGCCTCTAGGGGAAGGGGGAGCAGGGGGCACTGAGCCCCCTGCCTGCTGGTAGGGCTCACTCTCGGAGGCTGTCAGCCAGCTGGTGGCAGTCCAGCTCCCCCTTCGGCTCCAGGCCCCCCGGAAGCTTCACGCCTGTCTTCCGGTCCACACACCAGCACTTGCCGCGCTGCCCATCCAGGGCTGGGTGGCACTGCCAAGACAAGGGCATGAGAGGTCAGTTCCCAGGCAGCAGGCCCCACTCCCAGCCCCCAAGTCAGACAGTTGCTCCAAGATGGCCTTTGAGGGCGGAGGCTCTTTTATAAGTACAAGTTCTCTGAACTCACTGGAATAGAGAGAATTGGGCCAAGAAGAAAGGGTCCAGAGTTTTAAAAGGGCAGGAGCTTTTAAAGAAAGTTCTATAGTCTACTGGAGGGGAGACTGGATCTACAGGAATTACAGGTGCAGCTGGTTTAGAAAGGCTAAGGTTCAGGCTGGAGATGCTTTGAGTGTGTTCTAATTGGGTTGGGACTTTAAGGATGGGATTATGGTTGTGAAGTTAAGGTAGCATCAGGATAAGAGTTACAGTTGAGTTGGGATTTCTGACTAAAACTGGAGTTGGGTGAAGCTTAGAGTCCAAGTCAGAAACAGAATCAAGATAGAGGTCAAGGTGGTAACATTTAAAGCAGTGAAGCTAACGTTTGGATCAGGATTGGATATGGACAAGGGAGGGCAGTGACGAGAGAGGGCAGTGGGCAGAATCAGGATTAGAGTTGGAGTGAAGTTTATCTCAAGGGTCAGAACTAATCTGGGAATAAAGGGTCAAGTGTCAGAACTTTCATAGGATAAAAATTGAAGGGGAAAACCCATAGAACTGTTCAATACAAAAAGTGAACCCTAACGAAAACTATGGACTTTAGTTAATAATAATGTACCAATATCAGTTCCTCAATTGTAACACATGCACCACACTAACAATGCAAGATGCTAAGAGGGAAAACAGGGTGGGGACTAGATAGGAACTCTGTATACTTCCTGTTCAATTTTTCTGTAAACTTAAAACTGCTCTAACAAATGACATCTATTATTTTTTTTTAATTAGGGGGGAAAGTTTTTTAAAATTGAAACAAAAATAAAATTTGTGTTGGGATAAAGGTTGTAGGTAGGTCTGGCATTGTTTTGAGGTCCCCTCCATGGTCTTCCACTCCTTGCTTACCACTCACAACCTGCTCATGCCATCCTGGGATTTGCAGATTTGGGCAGCTTTTCTCCCCCAACCTACATCTCTGCTGGCTGAATGACAACCCACTTTGTGGGTCTGTCTAAAGAGTATGAAGTGTGAGAATGTGTGTGCCTGTGCCCACAGCGAGCTGGAGAAGAAGATCTAGGCCATGGCTCCCGAGGCCACACCCAGCAGGAAGCACCTCAGTGCCCTGCCAAGATGTGCCACCCTTTCAAATGGGTCCAATTCTGACCAGCCAGACATGGGACTGGGGCAGGCCAACCTTCATGAACATCCCAGCTTCCTGAGGACGTGTAAGAGGAACCCCAAGTTCCAAGGGTATGAAGGAGCACAGAGATTTCTATATGCATGTCTTGTCTCTTTCTATATCAGATCTGGCTTCACCTCCATCCTGGTTCTTCCCCAAGTGGTTTGACTGCTCAACTTGGGGGAAGGGGCAGGCTGAGTTTCCTCCTGAACCTCTCATGACTCAGCCTCTCTATTCCCAGGTGAGACCTCAGACATTCCATGACAAAGGATAACTAATCATAGAAAGGGAGTTCAGTGCATGACAGAATGCTGGGGGCAGAGTTTGGCAGGAATGCTAGGTCTACATCGAAGATGGTGAGTCAAGAGGTAATGGAAATAAGTCCTGGATGGGGAGGCAGGATAATTGGTCTGCCATTAACTCACTTTGTGACTTTAGGCCTCTATATCTTCATCTCCAAAATGAGTGAGGCAAGCAAAATGAGCTGAGGTTCTAAGGCTGGGGGAGGGCTTGGGGTTGGTCCTAGGGGTTAGGTGTGGGTTAGGGAACCTCTCCCTTCCTGAGACCTCCATCCTGGACAACCTCAGAAAGAGGCCGGAAATGCCTCTGGAGCTGAGGCCAGGGCCAAGCAGAAGGGAGATGGAGACCCACCTGCTTGGGGTGGAAGTTGCCATTGCGGTCGCAGTTGGGGATGGGGATAATGTAGAGGTCCTCGTGGGTGCGGCTCTGTGAGGCGGCCAGCCTCTCCAAGGCCCGGTGCAGCTCGCTCTGGCAGGAGCCCTGGGGCTGGAAGAGAGGGAAGATAAAACTGTTTAGCAGAAGGGAGAGAGAGAAAGGAGAACCAGGGTCAGGGGTCAGATCAGGACTGAGGCCCTGTAAAGAAAGCCAAGGCCTGGAGGCTGGGCAGGGCTCAGTGAGGCTAAGGGCATGGCTTGGGTTCAGGGGACACTGGTGGGAAGAGCAGAGGGACATTAAAGAGAGGCTCTTGAGCCAAAGAGCTTCTAAAAAAGAGAGAGCTGTAAAGTGAAGGGACCTTGTGGGGACTGGGGCTGTGGATACCCATGGAGAAGGACTGGAAGAGGGTAATTCCGAAGCAGGGGAATAGATAAAATTAAATGATCAACCCAGGCTCTGAGCTATCAGAACCACCAGCAGAAAGGACATCCCAAGGCCCCTGCTATGGCCAGCATTAACGTTTGAGAAAGTCTGGGGTGGAGAATCTAAGAGAAGGGCCATGAAACATCTGGAGGCTTGGAACAACCACCATTAACCAACGAGCTCAGAAGTATTTCAGTATTTAATAATCACTTCAACTGGACCAATGCATAGAACTGATGAGCAGAAATGGAATTTCAAAGAAAGAAATGAGGACTCTCTGTGTCCTGTTGACACATACTAGGTGCAACTTGAACACAGTAAGGATCCAAGAATGTTTACTGAATGCTTATGTCCTGATCCGGTGGTGGTGGTAGTGCTGGTGTGCATGCCTGTGCACAGGAGCATTTGAGGTCAGAGGTCCTTACCATAGGCCGTGTTTCTTCCCGGGGCACTCCGATAACCTTCATCTTGCCCCCACTGGTGCTCCGGTCTCGAATTTTGGCAAAGTGCTTCTGCAGGCACCTGCGGTCATGGGCACTACAGGGGCTGAAGCTGTTATTGGGGTGGTCACCTTCGTCCTTGTCTGCAATTAGGTCAAGATGGGGAGAGATCAGCATCAGGAATGGACAGGGCAGCATATCAACCCAGTCTCCCACCTACTTTCTACTTCTTGGACACTCTCCAGCCTAGCACTAGGGAAGAGCAAGGGGTCCAGGGGCAGGAAAAAAAGAAACCAACACCCTGGTTTCCTGCGCACTCCCCTGGATCACCTCAGGCAAATATTCCTCTCAAAGTCCTTGACTTGTCCCTCACTCCACCCAGTCCAGCTCTCAGATGAGTCACCAGCTGCAGTTGCCCAAACAGCAGGAGGGTCCCCTGGGCCCTGAAGGGAGGTCTGAGGCAGGCAGGGGGTCCCCCTACCGGATCTTACCTCCCTCTATGCAGCTTCTCTAACCATCCCCACTCCCTCTGCTCTCTCTTCCTTCCTCCTTTCCTGCTCTTTTCAGCAGCTGACTGAGCCAGCCAGGGGATCCCTAGGACTGTCAGCTCTACTGACCCTCTTCCAAATGGCCAGAATCAAAGTTTCCATGAGTGATGAGAAAATTGGCCCAAAAGGCTCTCCCCATTGGCTGGATGGGAAAGAAGTAGGAATGGATGCATATGCCTGCATGTGAAACTCTGTATGTGCGTGCGTGCGTGCGTGCGTGCGTGTGTGTGTGTGTGTGTGCATATATAACGCTGTGTGGTCCCAGAACCAAGAGAATATCCTCCACATCCCTTCAGTCTCCCACCTTTAGACTTCAGACCCCGTCCAAAGTCTACGTCTGCTGCCCAGAGCCACTGGGCACTGAGAATCTAGAGATTGGGGTGGTGAGGCTAGACCTGTACCCCCTCCATGGACCTCATGAAGACTCTATCTGAACTCAAGAAAAACCCAATCCAGAAGTCCCAGAACTGTAACTACTGCTCCTCCCTCCAGGCAGTCAAAACCAGAATGCGAGGCTGAGCTGGAGAAAGAGGCTGTGAGACCTCTCCACAGATCAGAGCCACCTCTGAAATGCTCAGGCTTGCCAGCTCACTGCCTGACTAAGAGCAAAGCCCCTGCCAGCATTCCAGATGTTGGCAGCCAGACAGAAGGTTACATCTGGTTTGCGTCAAGATTTTTTTCTCCCAAGAAGTTAGCAGGTTCCTCCATGCATGGCGGCCGTCCCAGAGCTGCCTCTGGGTCAAATGGTATTTTTCCGCCTAGCCAAAGTGAGTTGGGGGATTAGTTCTCTTTTTATTCTCCTAGTTCTGGAGTCTTGGGGGAAAGCATGTGGATAAAGGGAAAGTAGGCAAGGAAGAATTGAGACCCTCAGAAAGTCTCTGTCAAGATTCCACACCAAAGGTTATTTATAAAACTGAGTCACCGAGAATGGGAAGAAGGCTTTGTCACGAGTGGAGGGCTGGTTTAGAAAGAGGAACCAAAGGGAAGGAATAAATGGAGCAGAAAGATGTACTCCATCCTTTTGCATATTTAACATCCCAAAGAGATTAGTCTGGAAGAGACTCTTGACTTAGAGGTGACATCAAATTCCTGAAGGTCATTCAAGGAGAAGACACTGCAACAAGACCTCACAGTTGATAGGAGTGGCAAAAGGGGCAGATGTATTTCAGAAGACCAAGGTTGTGCCGAGGGGGCTCTCGGTCAGAAGTTAGAGAAAAGATCTGGGATCCAGACTCTTCTCTGAAGACCATCCCAAGGAGTCTTTCTGGCCAAAAGAATCCAGGCTGGCCAGTGACCACACCTCCATGTCCACGTTGCACAAAACCATGAGATTTGCGGATGGGGTCAAAGTGTTTCAGAGGTATAGGCTGGAGCTGGGGAATGGAGAGAACAAGGAAATGGAAGACCTACAAGAATTAGAGCCAAACCATGGCATGACAGAGGCTGAGCTGAGATGTAAACAAAGGCACCACCACTTTGCCTGGAAAAGGCTGGAAGGGATCACAGAGACTCATTCACCACAGCCCACAACACCAACTCGAGGGGCACCCTTCAAGCCTGGCAAGGTTTTGTTGTCTTTCCTTTGAGTTTCCTTTCTTTTCATGACCATAAAGGAAAGCACTGCTTTGCACAGTGACACTTACTCCTCTTGGTAAATGAGCAGAATGTTCTTAGGTCTGAGGAGTAAGGAAGAGTTTTCTAAATGAATGGGGCTTCCTCAGAAGGTCAAGAGCCCAGTGACCTGGAGGCGTGGAACATCTCAGCAGTTGAGGCCTCAAGAGTCTAGAGAGATCTGGAGTAGAAGTTCAACTGCAACCAGGCTTTCCATTGTTGAGTTTCTATGAGTCCAAGTTCACAAATGACTAACGCTCTGGAGATTATGGATATTTGGAATGTTTATGCCTTAACTTAGGAGGTGCCATTGAGGAGCACAACTGGGTCTGCTCACTGAAACCTGGAGCTACATGGAGCCTGGAATCAGAGCTCCTGCTCGTGTTGGTAGGGCCCCACGTCACACAGATGAGGCTATCTGGGGAAGCTGAGTAGGCAGCATGTCTGGCTTTCCCCTTCTTGGTTTCTCCACTGCCCAGCACACTCATGCCTAGAACATACCAAGACATGGAGAACAGTCCCCTACTTACTTTCATGGGGACACAGGTACACAGAATATATCCATATCTGTCCACTCAGACACAGACAAGCTCGGACTCAAGAATCACAGACATATGCAAGCAGTCACGTTTTCAGACACATACTCATCCACGTGTGCACACCCACATGCACTCAGGCACTCTGACCCAGCCCCGGGCCAAGACACAGACCTAGGGCAGGGCACTCTGGTTGTACCCTGGCTTGTTGATTTTCCATTTAATCTGTAACTTTTCCTTGCACAGCCTTGCTTACCAGCAGACTGAGGACTCACCCCACAATCCACCCCTCGGCACTAGCTTTGGAAGGGTGAGGGTTGTAGCCTTGGGGCTCTGGAAAACGTTAACCTTCCCATCTCCAAAACTGGCTAAATACTTGCTACTTCTCTGCTCATGCAGGATGGTGCCCTCTGGAAAACCCCACTCCTGGTGGGTTCCCCTGTGAGGGAGATCTGGAGTCAGATGTAGCCCCCTGAAAAGGTCTGACCTCTTGAATTCCAAAAGGCTTGTTTGGGAGGTAGGGCTTCCAAGGCAGGCCAGGTGATCTCCTCCTGCCCTGCTTGGAGCTAAGCCAATGACGTGCAGCCACAGGAGAAAACTTGATCTTTGCTCCAGCAACAGAGGAAGGGAAGGAATTCAGAGAAAGAAGAGGTTTCACAGCTTTGGTACCACTGGCTGCAAAATTCATGGTCAAAGCTAGATTTCTTCTTTCTTTCTGTTGGATTTCATCCCCATAATTTCTCCTCAACTCCAGCCCCTGACCTATTCAAGACAGCCAAGGTGACGACGCTGTGAGGTGGGTGGGCCCAGCAGCCACCCAGACACAGAAGTTTCAGGCATGACCTGAAAGGGTCACCCACCTGTCCTAAAAAAAAAAAAAAGGCCTTTTCTCTCTTCCCCCTGGCTGGAGAAGCCAAGACCACCATGCTGGGTACTGGGCCCTTTCTTTGAGTTCTGGCTCTAGGGGCGTCCCCCTCACTGTGTGACATGCTACTGACCTCAAGAGTCAGACAGAAAGACAGGTGGCCTGTTCTTCCCATGTTTACAGCAACAAAAGTCACCAAAGTCCACCCTACCCCTCTCAACTCCCCTGAACATCTCTTCAGTTTTGCTCAATTGCCCTCCCATCTCCCAAAGTCCCAATGTCAGAGGAGAATTTAAGCTTCCACTGAAATCCACTCGGCTTCTTCTTCATCACCACCCTCATCATCGCTGCAATTTATTGAGCTCTTACTCCATGCCAGACACCCCGACCCTGTGAGGCAGGTCCTAGTGTCATCCCCTTTTTACAAATGAGGAAATGGATTAGGCTAGGTGGAGGGGAAGGAGGAGAGACTTATCTCTGCAGCTCCTGTGTCTTTAAACGGAAAGACTCCTGATACCCGAGGCACCAATAACTCTGGCTTTGCCAATACTAAAGAAAAAATGTTAAGCAGCCACGCTCCTCCTTTCCCCCTCCCCCAAGACACAGAATTTCTGGGAAGGCCCTGTTCCCAAGACATGACTGGATTCCCAGTACTGAAGTAGGGGGGACAATATTTGCTGCGTTGACTAAAAATTAACCCAGCCTACATGTTCCCTAACCCTGTCCCAGAGGGACCCAGAGCTGAGTTTCAGAACTTCCTAATCCAAACACTGATCCCACTGTCCACTCCCCCAGATTCCATGACTTGAGGGTCAGTGCACTTGTGCAGAACTGTGGACATCTGACGCACATGTCCCACCCCACCTCCACCTCCACCTCCGGTGGCCTTAGTGGTATTCACCCACAACATTGTCTGGCTCGGAAAGCTGGGACAGGAAGATGGGGGGGGGGGAGTGCTAGAGATGGAAGGGGAGAGACCTGCCCCTGGGGCAAATAGTTGGCGGCTGGACCATACCAGTTCAAGGGAAGGGGGATGCTAAGAGGCTGCCCTCCCCCAGTCACCTGCTGAAGCTCAGCCCCCAGACAAAAAAGCAGAAGGAAGATCCTGGTCCCTCTGTTAAACAAGAGGCTTAGGTTCTGCAAGCCTTGGGACCTAGGAGAGACAGCAGCCTAATGACAGTGGAAGGCTAAAGAGAATGGCAGGGATAGGGGCCAAGCCCTGGACATTTTCTCACCAATGACCCTGCAGGGTCTCTGCACAACTCTAGGGTGCGCCTTTCACATGCTACAATGTGGCCTAGGCCGTGGCAAGGGGTACTTCTATAATAACTTGGGAATAAGCAGGCATGGAACAGCTTGCCAAGCAGGTACCTGGCACCCAGTTTCCCCAGGGTCCCTCAGGGTCCCTCAGACTTCCCCTTTCCCTTTCCAGATAGCTGCATACACTGCATGAATGATGGACAAGGCAAGGAAGGAGGGGGGAAGGACATTAGAGACTTGGGCCCTGTCATCCAAAGGGGACATAAAGCCACCTTTAATGGCTGTTTTGCATGCTATCCATAGGACAATCACAAAATGTTCAAGCGATGCCCCCCCACACACAAAACTCCTAAGGAAACAGATTTTTTTTCCACCACAGGATGGAATGTTCCTACTCAGCCAAGGAAAAATGGGTGCCCAGGACACTCTAAGGGCTCTTCTGCTCCATGTTCAAGTTCATAGAAGACGAAGAGGCTACCAGTCATCCTAATCTGGTGCCAGATACCCACTGCCCAGTGGTGGAAGGAGATACAAAGGAAATGTGGTCTCATTATACCCAGGGAGACTAAGGGCTCAGCCCTCACACCCAGTCTGGTCTGGTACCAGCACTCCTCCTCTCCCACTGGCACTGGCATCTCTGCTCCCAGCATCAGTGTCTTACTCCCCCAGGAACCCCCCCCCCTTCCCAGATGTGCTGGGTGCCAGGCTGGCATTTCTCCTAGAATGTTTTCTGCTGACCCATCTCTCACTGCCCAGGGGCAGGAAGGGCAGAGAGGCCCTGGGCCCAGACCCCTGGGGTCCACCTCCTTCCTGTTTTCCCTGCATCCTGCTCTCCTCCCGCTAACAAGCTGCAGAAAATTGAGGAAGTGGAGCGGTCTGGGACTCAGGGCAGGAAGCTTGGGGCCAGAGTCCCAGCATCCGGACTGCAACAATGGAAGCTTCAAGCACCAGGAAAAGAGACAGACACAGACAGAGGTACAGGGAGAACAAAACAGAGTCAGAGAGAGAATAAGAAACAGAGGCAGAGATGCAGAAAGGCAGGCAGAGAGATTCCAAAAGTAACAGAAGACAGGAACAAAGACAAAAGAGAAAAGGTGGCACACGGAGAGAAAGACCAACAGAAAGAGACTGGGATGAAAGTGAGAGAGGCAGGGCAACAGAAACAGAAGAAGAGAATGAGATACAGAGAAAGAAACTGATAATGGGCAGAAAATATTGAGGAAAGGAGAACTCAAGAATGTTGCTAGCAAAACTAGAGGTTGAAGGGCGCAGCAGGAAAGAACAAAGAATAAGTGAAAGAAGGAAAGAGGCTGAAAGATTATGAGGAACTGAGAGGCTCACTGAGAAATGAAAAAAGAGAAAGTATAAGAATGAGTATAGGGCAAAGGGCCTTGGAAGCCTGTCCCACCAGACCCCTCTTCTCTACTCCCTATCCACACCAGTTAGGTTTCTGCAGCTCCAGGCTAGGAGCCAAAACTTACTTCCTTCTGCCACCTCAAATGGCACCTGCCAAGAGAAAGGACAGGGCTGCCTGTGTACCAGGGCAGGAGAAGGTGCCCAGGCCTGGCAGAGTGACCCCTGTCTTCCCAATACCTCTCAGAGAGCTAGATGAGCTGGCTCATCACCGAAGCCCCTTGACTTGGCATGTCCCACTCCACCCACCACAAGGTTGAAAGTGCAAGCCCTGGCTTCTCAGACCCCTGGGGTTACACCGGTGGCCAGGGCGAGGGGAGCTTCCTGGATCAGAAACAGAAAGCCTCGCGCCCTCCCCCAATACCACCACCACCCCATCCTCCAGTTCTCCAGTTCACTTGCAGGCTTCGAGCTGGGCCAGGTCCCTTAATTTTCTACTCTTACACGAGCAGCCAAGACTCCTCTTCCCAAAGATGCACCTTTGGCAGGTCTGAGATGGAGTGATGGGGCAGAGTCCTCCTCAAGGGTGGCAACAGGCTGCTGGGATAGGGGTGGGGGGTCCTAGACAACAGTTTCTTCGGTTGAGAGCCTGTCCCATGCCAAGTAGGGGCCTGCCACGTACCTGCCTTCTCCTCAACTCACAGGGGCTTTTCAAGGGCCTTCCAGGCCAGCCCGATTGGGGAAGAGGCTCCTGGGAGGGGGGCACACCAGGGAGGGCGTGCAAGGGCAGAGAGAGGCAGCTTACCGGAGGGCTGCAGGCTCTCCTGGATGGCCTCGATCTCCGCCAGCTCCATGCACAAGCCTTGCCCGTGCATCAGCGTATGCAGGGGCTTCTCCACCCCCCGGGGCGGGTAGCAGCGCAGGCCGGAACCGCAGCGGGGGGTGTACACCCCGCAGGGCATCCCCTTGCCCAGGGCGCAAGTGGCGCAACAGCCGCAGCCGGGCTCGCGCACCAGCTCCTCGCAGCCCACGGGGGCGCGGCAGCGCGCCAGCTTCTCCTCGGAGCAGGGCGGGCAGTGGATGGCCTCGTCGCCCAGGCTGGGCCCGGGCCCGGCGGCCAGCAGCAGCGCGGCCACGAGGCAGAGGGGCAGCATGGTCCGGCGAGACCCCGGCGCGGGCGGGGGACGCGGGCGCAGGCGGGAGGGCGCGGGCGCGGGGCGCAGGCGGGGGGCACACGGAGGCGGACCCGACCCGGAGGGCGCGGGGAGACGGGGCGGCCCGGCTGGCGGACAGGCACACAGGGACGGAACCCGAGAAGTTAGCAAGCGGGCCGGAGGGCAGCGAGCCTGGCAGCCGGGGCGCTGCGCCGCATCCTCGGCCGGGCTCAGGCGGTGGGTGGCGGGGCGTGCGGGGCGGGGGTGCAGGGGGCTGAGCGGCTGCCCGGGACCAGCTCCCCCGGACTTTATACCGGCCCCTGGCCACACCCCCAGCGCCTTCCCAGAGGTGGGGGAGCGGGCTGGCGTGGGGGAGGGCGAGGGGGAGACGGAGACGCAGCCGTTAGGGGGAGGGGGCGCCGTCCGGAGTGGCCACCGCAGCTGCAACATCTGAAAGTCCTTTTCTGCCCGAGAAGGGAGCGGCGCAGTGTGGAAGCCCTGAGAGGCGCCGAGGGCCCCTCTGAGCCCGAGCCCGGGAGGGGAGAGAAGGAAGGGGGGAAGCGAAGGGGCTGTTCCTTGGTCCCCTCCCCCGACCTTGGAGGCTTCTTCCCGGACCCAGCAAGTCGGCCCACGGTCCCCTCCCACCCCCGGCGAGAGGCCGACCTCCAAGCCT
Source organism: Cynopterus sphinx (assembly GCA_030015415.1). NCBI lineage: Eukaryota > Metazoa > Chordata > Mammalia > Chiroptera > Pteropodidae > Cynopterus > Cynopterus sphinx. Next base: position 16,298,376 of record CM057385.1, read on the forward strand.
GTACTGCCCGCTCCACGGATTCGGTCTCCCTAGCCAGTCCTTTCCACCCTGCCCCAGTGCTTCCAGTCTCAGCCGCTGGAGATCAAGTCGGGTGAGGGGTGTGTGGGGGGTGGGGGTACAGGCACCCAACAAGGGGCCCAGGAGGGCCTAATGGCCCTAAGACGTTAGTAGGCTCTCTTCACACTGGCCACTTCCAACCTCCCTCCTCCCGTCTCCCCGGGGCTCCTGGGGGTCCTGATTCAATCTGCCTTCCCCAGGATGGAATCACCAAACTCCCTGGGAGGGAAGTGGCCAGCCTCTCTTCTTTCTTCCTGGATGTTTGCTTTTACCACCCAGGCCCACTCCCAGGGGGAGATTGGCTAGAGAGCTTAGCTTGCTACCTGCAGTGTGCAAATTATGCATTGCACAACTCCAGGGGGCACCATTCCTCTGTGGTCCCTGGAGATTTGTATAGCTGCTGTGACAGTTTTCCAGCAGATGACAGTCAAGGATTTTAAGGAAGGGATGCTGTTAATTCACCCATATTGATGTCTGGAGTTGGCTAGACCCTCTGTGAGATCCTATTGGTGCCCATATCCCCCACACCTGCCTCAATCCTGCTGACTGGGACCATCCCTAGGGTAACATTTGGAGCAGAGACCCATCTCCTAGGTTCTCTCTAGATCTCCCTAATACTTACCCATCCTCCTCCACAAAGGCTTCTGCTCTCCTGGAGCTGACCTCAAAGTGAGGGCACCTGTCCAGGCATAATGGGTGACCCACTGTAGATTTTTTTGGCTTGGCCTAGAAAGCCGTAGGGCAGCCAAACTGAAGTGCAGATCAGATTCCCTCTTTCTGCTTCCTCTCCCAGGACAGGGGTCTTTCAGTCTCACAGGGATGGGGCCCTCTCCTGCTTTCTGTAAGTGTAGACTGTCCTGGTGATAGGAGGAAGAGAGGGGTGGGAAGCTGGACCTGCAGGGACAGAACCAAAAGTTACAAACTGACGGCACCTACTGGCAACAATCAAGACTGCAGAAGGGCTGGAGGGTTATGGCCAGGGACAAGATTCGAAGATTCTCTCCATGTCATCTTGTAGACAAACTGGAGTCTTTCCTCTCCCATCTGCCTTGGAGAAGCAAACAGATTTAGGTTTCTCAAATCCCTGGGGGAAGCCCAGTCTGTCCCAGAAAACTACCCTAAGCCCTCTCTCCACTCATTCATGATACTGGACCCAGTTTAATGTGTGAACCCATCAATTTAATGTGTGAACCTGGATGCCACCCCCTAACTGTAAAATGGAGGTGAACATTCTCCTACCTCTTAAGCTCTTGTGAGAATAAAATGGGACCAGAGAGGATGGTTCTGATCCCTATGTCACACTTGTCCCCTAGAGAGCAAACCAGGGAGAGATAACACTGCTAGATCATGGAAGGAGGGCAGGAGAGGCCGGACTGAAGCCAAGAGAAATCCCAGGGGATGAAGTGTGAGTGCAGGTGAGCATGGAAAACCTGGAAAGTTTTCCAGGCAAGTCAGATGCTCACACCTCTATCCCAGCACTGACCCCCCAATCCATTTTCTGATGCCCCCCATCACTGTTGGATAATTCCAAGGAGCCAGGAGAATGGACACAAGGAGACCTTCCAAGCACCTCGTCACCGTTCACATGACACAATTTACTGCACGTTTATTGTGCATAGGCTTTGTGCTACCTACAGGGGTTACAGAGTAGGTTGAGACCACTCTCTGCCCCCAAGGAGCTCACTGCCTAAAGAGGAGAGGAAGGCATATAAATAAGCCTAAGAGGTGTGCAGTTGCCCTGGGATTATTTATATGGGGCACAGTGGGTACCCAGAGGCAGAAGTGGTCAGTCAGTTCTACATCCAAGACATGGAAAGACCTCATGGAGGAGGTGAACCTTGAACCAATATTACATGGTCTTCCGCGTTAGCATCAGGCTGATTTAGATTCTAATCTTAGTCGTGCCACTGGACTCACTGGGTACTTGAAACAAGTTTCTTAAGCTCTCTGAGCTTCACAGTTCTTACTTAGAAAATTGGGACTTTGTGGTAAGAAAGAAGGGTGAGGAGTAGATAGAGGGAGAGAGAGAGATCTCTGCAAAGTGCCCAGCACACGGTAGGTACCAAGTGTTTGCTCCCTCCTGGAAACTAACTTCACCACATGGCTTGAGATCCCCTGGTAGCAGGATCTGTCTCCCCCACTGAACTGGAAATTCCTTCAGGACTGGGTTTAATGTCCCCACAAGGCCTGCTAGTGCCTGGGAGAGGCTGTATATAAAAGGACAAGAGATTTGGAGTCAGATGATCATGGTTCAAGATGCAAATGCTGGACATGGTTCCAAGTGTTTCACTCATATGCACTTCACAACAACCTCATGAAGTAGGTGCTATGATTATCCCCTTTTTAAGATAGGGAAATTGAGGCACAGAGGAGTATGTAACTTACTTGAAGTCACACAGCAAGTAAGTGGAAGAACGGGGATGTGAACCTAGGCAGTCTGGCTCCAGAGTCTATGATTAACCTCTATGTTTTCCTGCCTACTGAACCAGCAATCATAAGCATTCCAGACAAATGCCAAGGACAAAAGACTGTGATACAGAGTGCGAGCTGGGTACAGGGGATCAGAGCAGAGTTGGCATTGACGTGGGACTGGGCCCCAGGCCTTCCCATAACTTGGCTTCCCAGCCCCTTCCTGGCTTCCCTGGACTGCCCATCGAGTAGGGAGCTCAGCTTCTCTCCATGTCAGCAGGTGTCCAGGCTCCATGTATGGCATCCTCCAAGATCATCCCTGGTGTATGAGCTGAGCAATGGCACAACAGTATGACTACCTCCTTGCCCAGCAGGGCCCTGCACTTGAAGAGACCAGATAAAGAGAATAAGGATCTCCATAGAGACCCCACAATGCAGAGGTCTGGTCCAGAGAATGGAGCCTGAGTCCTTCCCTTAGGATGGGCAGCTCCAGAAGTGAACACCCTGGCAGGGGAAGGGGTGTAGAAAGGAGAGTCCATCTGCAGTTGGGCTGGCCAGGATCCAGCTTCATATCTCCAGTCCATCCATCCCTGCTTCTTTCCAGTTTTGTGGCCACTTCTCCTTCCTCAGCTTCAGTTTTACCATCTATAAAATTGGGGAGGAGAACTCACTGAATTGTGAATCCCCTCCCAGCTTAGGCAGTTTAGGAATTTAGAACCTCTGGAGTCCTTTGCCATGGTCCTAGGCCCAATAATGGCATGCACCCAACCTTCCAGACTTGGCACTGTTCCCAGGCTGATTGGCACCAACAGAATCTCTTTCTCTTTGCCCAAATGAGAGGAGGCAAAAAGGAGGAGGAGACAGCCAAGTGAATGATGTCGGGCCCATGAGAGCTCTGTCATCACCCAGAGAGGTGATAAGGCTCATTCAAAGTAACACAGCTAGTAAGTAACTGAGCCAAGATTTAAGCCAAATATATTTACTGTCTGCTATGGACATAGCCCCCTGAGCCATGCTGCCTATGCTGCCAGAGCATCACCAGAGAGCTCTGGGTTCAAGGGAGGTGGAGGCGGGGGAGAATCTATGTAGAGGACATTTGCAAAAATTAAGACAAAGAGAGGATTCTGAGCAGAGAGACAGGCATTACAGTGAAAAAAAGTCATTTGCACTACCTCCCCTAACACCTGTTAAGTCAAAGAGCAAGGGCTTGCTTGCCAGGTACCTCTTGATCAGCCCAGAATCAGAGCAGACTCCCATGTCCTTCCCCTACACCCCCTAGAGTGCCTCCAGGCCCTGCCTCCTATTCTCCTGGCCCTGGAGACAGAGTGCTGGCTACCCATTTGAAAACACCAAAGAGAAAACTCTAACTAGTGATGTCTGAACCCAGAGAGACCCCCCCAAAAGGACCCTAGGATTAGAAACCCCACAGAGGATTTCTCAGACTCAGGAAAACCCCAGGAAGAGGGCCTGGGTTCCAGAGAGATTCCCAGAACTCATATGAACTGGGCCCTAATTCCCCAGCTAAACACCTCCCCGCTCCACACCAGCACTAGGACTTGACAAAATAGCCCCAGTCATATCTTCTGCTTAGTCCCAGACCTCTACTGGCTCCATCATCCCATGCCCAGAGCTAGGTTCTCTGGTCCTTCACATCAGTCTTTAATGCCTTATCTATTTTTTCCTTTCCACCCCCGCCACTTCACCCCAGCCTTCCTCTTCTACCCAGGAGGACATCCTGGCCTGAGGGGCCTACAAAGCTTCGTGGTAACCAGACATCCCAGCCCCACTGGGAAAAGTGGAAAGGGGCCACCAGGAAAGATGAGTGGATTGCGAGAGTTGAAGGGAAAAGGGAGTGACTGTGGCCTCCCTTTCCTTATCTGCAAAATGGAGATGATAACCACACCTACCTCAAAGGATTGTTATGAGAAGCTGTACAGAGTGGGTGTTAAGAGTACTTGCTTCCGGTTGTACCTCACTTCATATATACATATGGGAAAACATAATGGGATACTTCATAGCCACCAGATTGGTAAAATTTTAAATACTGAGAATACCAGGATGTGGAGTATGAGAACTCTCCTACAGAAAACAAATTTGTACAACCACTTGGAAGCAACCAATAATTTCACCTCCAGATATACACCCAACAGAAATGTGAGTGTGCATATTCCAAAAACATGTATAAAAGTGTTCGTATCAGCATTATTCAGCCAACCATTGAGATAATAGTGGAACAAATAAATTTATAGTTGTATAAACTATTGCTACATCCAGCAACATAGATGAATCACATATTGAACAGATTACTGCTGTATGATTCTATTTATATAAAATTGAAAAACAGGCAAAAACTAGTCTATGTTTTAGAATTCAGGATAGAAGTTACTTTTGGGGAGAAGGATAGGAGTAGTTACTGGGAGGGGTCTTCTGGGGTACAGGTAGTGTTTATTATTTAGTTACATAGTATATTTATTCACTATGTGAAAATTCATTGCACAGCTAAATATTTCTTTTCTGTATGTATGTTATACTCTAATTTTTTTTTAAGAAAAAGCTTTTTGTTTGGTTATCCTTTTATAAAAAGAGTGCCGGCTCTCAAGTGAGCCTACCTGAACTGGATTCCTGGCAGTAGGTTTAGAACAAGTTAGTATACCTCTTTGTGCTGTCTTTCATTAAAGCGACTATTGTATAGTGTGGCTATAATGGCTAAATGCCTGAATCTGAGTGAAATGCTTACAGTGGTGCCTCCTACGTATTAAGAGCCCAATGAGTGTTAGTTATTAGCCATGACCAGCCAAGTGAGATTTATAGCCTAGAGCCAAAATGCCTGCACTGAATTCTGGATTTGCCATTTATTAGCTCTGTGATTTTGGCCAAGTGACATCCTTTCTCTTATCCTTAAATGCCCTGTTATAACAGAAGGATAATGCCAGCCCAGCCTGATAGAACTTTGCAAGAAACTATAGAGACAATGTGTGTAAAGCAATCAGCACAGTGTCTGGCACAGAGCAAGACTCAATCCATGTTAGTCATTATGATTACTGATCACCATGGTAACCCTATAAATCTATTTTTTCAGTTGGGGCTCCAGATAGTGAAAGGACTGGCTTTAGGTCACTAACTGTGATTTTTTTTTTTTCCAGGCAAGGCAACCCTTGGTTGACCTCACAGATTGCAAGGACCTTGTCAATTTATAATCCCCCCCCTTTTTTTTAAGCCCATAGCACCTCGTCTTCCTAAGTGGTCTCCCATCCAAGTACTAACCAGGGCTGACTCTGCTTAGCATCCGAGATCATACGGGATCGGGCTTGTTCAGGGTGGCATGGCTGTAGACAGCTAAATGTGATTTAAACCCATTCATGGGATGATACAGAGCCTGTGCCCAGGCCCCAACCTGCACCTACACTGTACCCAAGAAGCATCACAGCCTTGGAGAATTTTGCCCAAACCCAGACAACACCTCTTCCTCCTGCCAGGCTGCCCTATCAGCATTCTGTGTGCCCAGGGACTGTTGTGCCTTCCTTGCCTGCCCAGCTCTTTCACCAGTGTGATAGTTCTGGTGTCCTCAGTCAGGCTGCTGGGATGCAGCCCAGAGCCCAGAGCCCTAGCTGTGAGAAGAGAGGTTCTCAGCAAGAAGCCACAGTGCCCACCAGGCTTTTCATGCCAGGGGCCTCTTGAGCTGCTGTCTGTGATTGTACGTGTCCTGAGATATGGAGGCAGTCCTAAAGATGGCTGAGGAGGTCTGAGAGGGCCCAGAAATAAGGCCCATCCCACCTGGATCCCCTAATCCAGATAGCCTCCTTTCTCTTCTCTTCTGAAGCCTGGATTCTTCCCATTCTCGTTCCCTCAGCTTTCAACTTTTCCAGAGGCTAAATGTTTGGAGCCAGCAATCCTCAAGATCTGTGTAGTCTGCTCCTCATCCCCACCCAGTCACGATGACCTAAAGAGCAGCAAAAACTGGGCCCCAAGACAGGGCAAGTCAGACACCCCACAATGGACAAGAGCTTTGCCCTGAGGTTAGGATGCACAGGCTATGGGGCAGAGCTATTGCAGTCAGAACCAGGGGTTCAATTACCAGCTCTGCCCTAATTAGCCATATACTGTGGGCTTGTGTCTTCAAAATATGGACCTCAGTTTCCTCATCTGGAAAATGGAGATGCCAGTCCCTACTTCACTCTGTAAGGCTATTAAAGAGGATCAAATGAAGCCATATAATATGTGAAAGGACATATATCCCAGAAAGGAGGTTACAAATTAGTGGCATCATTATTATAACCTTTTTGAATCTAAGATTCTATGATGCTTTGAGGTGGAAGACTAGAGAGAAGGAAAGAGGGTAAGGGGAAAGCCAAGAGAGGGAGAGACTGAAAAATGGAATATGACAGAGAGATGGAAAGGCAGAGAAGATGGATAGATGTGATCAAATGAAGAACTTGGAGAGATGGGAGAAATTTAGAGACAGATATGAAACCAGAGTTTCCAGTTCAGATTTCCCCCTCTTCATTCATTCATTCATTCATTCATTCATGCTTTCTTTCTTTAGAGGAAGGAATGAGGCAGTAGCTGCTAAGCTGGACCAGGTCTCAGAGCCTGAATCTACCCACCAGGCCTGCTCCCAGCATTATCCAAAGGCCCTCTGAGGACAATGGACTGGAGGATGGGTCTCTGCAGCTCCAAGTATCCTTTTCCTCAGATCAGACCCTTGGGTTCACAAGCAGCTAGCTAGCTACCAGCAATGCCAGTCCCCTCTCCTACTCACTAAAGAATGGTGCTCTGTCAGATCACACTGACATTCAGCCTCTACTCAGGCTCTCGCCACCAGCAAACAAGTAAGCAAGTATAGAGTGAGAGAAGGAAGGACTTAGAGTCCAAAGAGATGAGATTGCCAGGGAAACATATGGATGCATGTAGAGGCCCACAGCACCCCCACTCCATCCTACTTCTCTCTTTCTGGCCCCCATCTTGATGCTTTCTGCAATTCTGACACTAATTCTGATGTGTGGGTTTTCTAACTCCATCGAGTAATTTTCCAACACCAGGGCGGGGTCCTAGAATTTAACTCAATTCTGATACTATCTACCTGGAGTTAGGATCAGATCCCACAGGTTAAGTGTTCAGTCCTACAGATGCCAATCACAAGTCCAGATTGTCTACTGGGCTTCTGACAGACCTGCTATATAGATCAGAGGTTCCAACGACCCTTACCTTGGGTTCAATTAATTTGCTAGAGTAGCTCACAGAACTCCGAGAAACATTTTACTTACTAGATTACACTTTCATTATAAAAGGATGTAACTCAAGGACAGCCAGATAAAGAGTGGCGCAGGACAAAGTATGAGGAAAGGGCACAAATCCTCCATGCCCTCTCCCAGCAAGACCCTCTCTCAGCACCTCCACCTGTTCACCAGCCCAGAAACTCGCTGAACCTGTCCTTTTAGGGTTGTACAGGGCCTTAGTACATAGCCCCTCTCCTCTCCTGGAAGGTCTTCTGTGAATAAGGCTAAAAGTTTCGACCCTCTAATCACTTGATTGGTTCCCTTGGCAACCAGCTCTCTTCCTTAAGTAACCTAGGATCTTTCCAATAGTCACCTTATTAACATAACAAAAGACACCTTTATTGCTTTTACCACTTAGGAAATTCCAAGGGTTTTAGGAGCTCTGTGCCAGGAACTGGAGGAAGACCAAATATTTTTCTTATAGAAATCACAATATCACACCTCCCAAGGACCTTATCTTGGATTTCTGCTAATTGCAGAACTGGGGAGAAAGCGACAAGTCCAGGTGACCCTATTCCCCAGCACATTAGGAGACATAACTGTCTTTCTCACTCTATCCCCCAGGCAGTTACACCTCTCTCTGGTGTAACTGTAATTTTCCCATCTGTACAATGAGGAGGTTGAACCTAATGATCTAAGAGCCAGCCAAGTTCCAATCTTCTCTCTTCTGTGATGATCCAACCTTACTCCCAACTCACCTTCTGGGTGTGCCTTCCCTGCTGGGCCCCTGAATGTCAGGTAAATGCCAGTCTCGATGAGAAATTTCAGGAAATTTGGGACCCTCTGGGATGGCAGTGGAGTGAGGTGGGGGAACAAAAGTAAGATGGAGGAGTTGGAATGAGACAGAAAGCCCTCCACTCCCCTCTACTACATGCCTCCTCCACTCCAACAGGAAGAATAATAGAAGCTCCCCAGAACTGGGCTCCTGGCTTTCCTGGTGAGAAGCGGCTTATGGAGGGCCCAGACCCCAGACCAGCCCCACCTTTGGGAGGAGCAGTCAGACCAGAGGTGAAGGGTGGATGGTGTGTGGTTGGTGGGATGTGACTGGTAAGTAAATGTTAGGTGGATGAATGGGCAAATGATGCAGAGGATGACATATGATGGCATTCTTTGGGTGGAAGGGTGGTTGAAGGTCCTCTGAACCAGAGATCTGGAGTAAAGGTGGTGATAGGGGTCACAAACTAAGAACCCAGATTATTCTTGGGGCAATTTCTATCTTTATACTCTAATAGTGCCTGGAACCCAATAGTCGATTAATGATTCTATGAGTGACTCAATTAATGTCCCACATCAGGACCATCTTAGATTTCCCTAAGTGATCTCAAGGCCATGGGTGCATGCCCATGCACACATTCTACTCCCATTAGGGCTCCTGACTTGGCCCCATTGCCTTCTCTCACAAGAGTCCCCCCACTCCCACATACACACCCCCACTTCTGTGGTTCACATCCACCCCTCCAGCGTCTCCTTCCAGGTGCAGGGGGACTTCCTGGTACCCCTGGCTGCCAGGGGTTTTCAGAATCTCCAGGGCCTCAGGCTGGCCATGAAGACTCAAGGACCACCCTGGATACCTAGAGACTGGGAAAGATGGACTCCCAGGAACCCTGAGGACACCAGGCCTTCCTGGACCCTATGGCTACCCTGGCCCTCCAAGGCTGCCAGGCCCAGAAAGGCTCCCATGGAGCTCAGGGACCAATGTGGCCCTCTGGGTGAGAGTCTCCTCCAGGCCAGCCAAGCCAGCCAGGTCCATGGGTGAGAAAAGGGTACTCAACCTGGCCCTCTGGACTCCTATCTTAGTGCTCCTGAAACCTCCCTCAACATCCTCTTAACACCCTTCTTTCTGGGGACTACTCACTTGTCACTGAGCTTTTTTGCCATTCTTTCTCTAGTCCTATTGCCACAACTACAATATGAGTTACTGTGCCTTTCTTTCTTCTTTATTTCTTCACTCCTTTCCTCTTTTTCTTTACCCAGCCCCCATCCTTCCCTACACCCTTTCCTACTGTTCATATGTAAGACACTGTGTTCCACGCATCCCTGTGTGGTCTTAGACTAGCACATAATAGATGCTCAGTAATGTGTGTTGGTTCACTGACCCTCTACCTCACCTCCCCTGGTATCTCTCTCTCCTTGAGGGTCTTCCTTTGAGGCTGAAGAACTCACCTCATCCTGTGTCCTACTCCCCTTTCCATCCTAGTACAGGGAAAAAAGGGAGAGAGAGGCTCCATGGGTGTCCCAGTTTTGTCCTAGAGACTTGGAGGGCCTCCTGGAGCCCAGGTCCATCTAGAAAGGTGATCTGTGCTCAGATGGCTCTCCTGAGAGACTAGGTCAGAGCACCACCCCCCTTCATGGCTGCTCTCCCCTCTTTGTTTTCTACCTTCTCTTCTGCCCTGAAGCAACATCCTCAAATAGCCTCTCAAATATCACCTTCCACCATTAAAGATTAATTCCCTTGGCTTTGAGGAGGTAGTGTGTGTAATGGAACATCAATAGACTGGGAATTGTGTCATCTTGGATACGTCACCTCTTATATGTCAGTGAAGCCTGTGAAAATATCTTTATTTTCTCTGGATAAATGATTCCAGATGCCTCCCTCACTCTCTATTCTCTCATTTGTTTGCTCAAAATTTAAGTCATTGCAATATGCTGCCATTTACCTCATGCCTTCATCTGCTCCACCTCTCTCAAACTGCCCTGACAGGAGTAGCTGCTCTCCTCCCACCTCCATACTTCTTCCTCCAGTACCAACATCACCACCCCAACATACACCTTCTGCCTCCAGGTAGCCCCAAGTAGGAGAAGTAGGAATCTACAGAGACACCCTGTGACTGCCCTGTCTCTGTTTCCAGAGAGCAGACTTCACTTGGTTTCTATCTTTTTGCTGAGCTCAGGTGAATCACATGGATGTAGAAACACCACCTGACCCCTCTGCATCCCCATCTCGCCCCATCCTTAGAAATAATCTGGGAAGAGCCGAAGATCTGAGAGAAAGGTAGGAGAAAAGGAGCTTGTGAATGACATTGCTTGGGCTGCTCATTCCCTGTCCACTCTTCCCAGGTAGGAACAGGGTTCATTCACCCTAGTGGAGACTTCTCCTCCTCCCCTTTTCACCTCATGGGGATGCAGCCTTATTCCAGAAAAGTCTCCTACTACTCTTGCAGCTGACCCTTTCGGCCCCTTTTGGGTTTTCATTCCTGAAGCTCCCTCACTGGGTCTTGGAGTTCACCACATAGATGCTCAAGGACAGCCCCAGTGTTCCCAAAGGCAGGCTACCAAGGTCAGCATTGGGTACTGAGCCTTCCACTGAATCCCCAGAAGACAGAGTGACTGCTGATACAGTGGGTCCCAGCTTCCAACAGGACGCAAGCAGAGGCATATGTGCACCTTTCCCTTAACGTAGGGATTTGATTTTGCCAGGTTATCCTCCCGAGTCCGCGGACTCCTGAACAAGAGGGGGCCTGCTCCTGGGTATACTGCCCCCATGTGGACAATGATAGTACTGATGGTACCATTCACAGCCTCCCGGGGAGTGGGCGTTGTACTAGATGCTGAGGCTTGCAAAGGTGCAGGCAAATCTCTGCCTTCAGAAGATCTTGTGGTCTGAGGAAGGAGACATGCAGGTCAACACACCATGGTCAATGCTATGTAATAGAGAGAAATGCACTAAATGTCAAGAAAACAGAGAGGAATCCCCAGAGGTCAGGGAAAACTTCAAAGGGAGGTGCTATTGGATCCCAGGCTTAAAAGATAAGTAGAAATTTTCAGTCTTACGGAAATTACCTAATCCTTCCAAGTTTGAGATTTTTCACTTTAAAGGGCTGTTATAAATATTAAGGGGGAAATGACATAAAGTGATTAGTATAATGTTTAGTATGTAATCGGCACTCAAGTTTTTATATACGTGTGTGTGTGTGTGTGTGTGTGTGTGTGTGTGTGTGTGTGTGTGTGTGTAAAGGGTAAAGGATAATGACATGGGAAAACTGAGGCTCAGGGTGATTTCTGACTTCAAAGTCCTTGTGACTCCATAGTTCTGCATCCAAGTTTTTGAGCAGAGACTCACAGGATCAGGCTAAACTGCATGGGAGATTTAAAGCTGGGCTCTCGAAAATAGGCCTAGAGCTGCGCTTTAAATTCCTGTTGCCTCATCTCCAGATGGATCTCACAGGATACTGCAGGCTGGGATGAGCTACAGGGTCGAGGCAAGGGTCACAGGGGCTGGACTGCTATCTTTGAGAAAGCATTCTCACTCACCCCCTACCACTTTGGGCCTCTGTGTTCCAGGAGGTGGAAGGCACCATGACTGGTCTCTGTCAGGCTCATTCTCTGCCCTGGGGAAGTTGCAGAGAGTGACATGCCATCCCTGGAGCCCAGGGCCTGGTCAGCCTTCTGGACAGACAGAAGCTACTGGAAGGGCTTCCTTCAATCGCTCTGAGACACTGCAAGTCCTGTGCATTGCGGTTGCCTTCCCGATGAACACATGTCGTGAGCAGAGTGAAGCTGAAAACACTTGGGAACTGCTGGAGGCCAGGAGACCAGGGAACAGGAACCAGAGCAACGCCAAAGCTCCATTCCTCCGGCTTTCTCAATCACCCTAGCCTGTGGGCTACTTCTATCCTTGACTTCTCGTCACATCACCCCCTCTCCTCACTGGCCCTCCATGGAGCTTAGCCAGCAGAGCAGGCTTTAAATATGCCGGGGTGATTTGACAATTGGTTGACCCTCTGGTTCTCTAAGAAGAGAAAAATAATTAAATCTTCAAATTATCATGCCAGCCTAAAGGAAATTCCTGCTTCCTGATTTTGATAGTGAGCCTACCCTTATCTCGTGTAGTCCTCACACAACTCTGAGGTAGGACTGTCATTTTTATTTCCCCGTTTTAGCAGAAGAAACGGAAGCACCTAGACGCTGCCTCTGCCAAGATCACAACAACTGGCCAGTTGTCAAGGAGAGACCGAAACTCGGGAAATGATCGGAAGGAGGTGGCTTCGTGGAGTCACTAGTTACTCCAATTGTGCAGTTATTTTTTTTTTTTTCTCCCCTCTTCTAAGGACATGTTTTGGTCATTTTACCATTGCAAATTGACGAGGAAAGAAGAAATCTCCTCGTTTTTACATCAGAGTCCTAAAATAAAAAAAAAAAAAAGAAAGAAAGAAAGAACAACTTTGATCTTTGGCCTTTCTTTGTCAAATCTCAACAGCTGTCCTGGACCGCAGAGGAAGAGCGGAAGTCACAAGCAGGGCATCCTACTGGCAGTCTCGAATGGGCCCCTACGCCATCCTCAGCTCCTGAGGCAGAGACTATGAATTCCTCTGGGATGGGCCAGTCGCAGCCGCTCTCCTGGGGAACGTGAATGCTGCTATTCCGCGTGGCCTCTCTGCACACTTCTGTTGTGTGAAAACCGAAACCACCTCTGTAGCGCTTTTGTTTCTTTGGAGGAGAAATGGGGGGCGGGGGTGGGGCGGCTGAGGCAGAGGCCAAAACCTGTGATCTCTTCACCCAATAGCCAGACCGCCTGGCCAGAAAGCCCGAGCTCCGTTTCTTCAGGAGAAGTGGAGCTAAGACTCGTTCTTCTAGCTTGAAAACCTCGGGACGGAGGGCAGCTTTTATAGCTTTCAGGGGTTTAAAAAAAGTTAGCAGTTCCTGTGAAAAACACCCTCCTCCTCCTCCTTCTTCTTCTTCTTCTCAGCGGCGTCTGCAGCTCATAAGCTCCCGCCCCCAGCTTCCACCGCGCGACTCTTCAGTTTTCCACACGAAAAAGAACAAACGAGTCCTCCTCATTGGCCAGGCTCTCTGTCGATCTCTCCTTACGACCGAATGTGGTGCCTTTTGCAGCCCCTCCCGTACCGCCTCCCTTTTCTAATTGGTTCATTCAAACAGGCCCCTGTCAACTCAGCCGTTAATTGGTGGGTATAAAAGACAAGCTCGGGTTGATTTTCCAGGACGGAACCGATGAGAGCGAGTCAGCGATTGGCTCGTCTGGTTTGGGCGGGCTAGGGGAAGGTTCAAACCGGACTGGAGTTGCTCCCGTAACGGACGAGCGTCTGGGGAGAAGCGGCTTTTCTCCTCTATTGTCTCGCGGGCCCCGCTGGTTTAGGCGCTTGCAGGGTTCTCGAGCCCGCTCACGACCGTCACCATGGAGGTGTCACCACTGCAGGTATAGCTCGCGGAAGAGGCGGGTCGTGGAGCCTCAGCGCGGCCCGGCATCTCTAGCTGCCGGTGAGGGGCGAGGTTCTCGGCGTGTGCCGGCGCGGCAGGCTGGGAGCCGGTTTTCCGTGTGGACCCGGTTTCCTGGGCTCCACGTGACCGTGACGAGGGTGAAAAAAAAAAACCTTTAGGGTGCTAATATTGAAGAGTTAGCGGCTCAACTGGCGTCTAGGGTGCTGCTGCGCTTTACTGTTCGTAGGGGCAGCGTGCAGTCAGTCGGTGCTGTCGTAGATCTGGACTAGAAGGTGATTGTAAGCAGCTCGGACTGATGCTCTCCTCGCCTCCTCCCCGGCCGAAAATGGCATTGAATGTCCCTGACCTTGAAAGGTGCAGAGCAGGGCACAGTCTGTCCACTGAGGCGCCGCCAGGCCCGAGATGATCAAAATAATGTCCTTCCTGTGTTCACAACGTTAACGTGGCCAAGGGACTAAATCGATCATCTCCCGATCTGCTGCTGGTGCTGAACCAGAATCGACAATGTGTCTGGGACATAGTAGGCACTCAGTCAGGATTTGTGGAGTAGATTAAATAAGTGGATGTATTTTACTGATATCTAAAATATCTCCACGCCAGATACACTTAGTGAGGTAATATACGGATTAAAACTGACACCCGGGTCCCTGGCTGCAGTTCATTTAAATTGCCCTGTTTGTACAAAACAAGGTAAACTCCACCGATACCTCCTAAAAAATTGCCACTCGTTATGGTGTGTTTTAAGCATGTTATTATGGTAGGGGTTTCGTTTATTGTTTCTGATAAACCTATAATTAAAATTCCCTTTTCAAACTTTTTTAAATTGCTAGCCCATAAATGAAAATATGCAAATCAACAAAACAAAGAAAAATGAAGATGCCAAGAAAAGGCTGTCTATTGAAAGGATCTATCAAAAGAAAACACAATTGGAACACATTTTGCTTCGTCCAGACACCTACATTGGCTCTGTGGAATTAGTGACCCAGGTAAAACCGAACTAATTAAATGCAGTTACTAAGTAGATAAAAGTGTACTTTTCCAGGTTAATTTTCTCTATTTCATGTACTTTTGAGTGTCACTGTAACTGCCTAGGATATTTAGAAAATATATATAATGCATTAATCCAGAAGACTATAGTAATCATGATGATAAAACAATAAATGTAGGGTAAAAATAACTATATCTTTTTGCCTTATTTCTAGCAAATGTGGGTTTACGATGAAGATATTGGCATTAACTATAGGGAAGTCACTTTTGTTCCTGGTTTGTACAAAATCTTTGATGAGATTCTAGGTAAGTAAATTTTTTCATAGAAAGATTTACTGGTTAAAACCTTCATAAGAAGTATCATTTCTAGCAAACCTTTTGTATCCAGAGCAGTCTTCTCAAGCAATAGTTGGCAAAGGTGAGGCAGTGAAGTTGAATTCTTTCCTAGAAACAGTACTGTGAATAGAAATTGCTGAATTAACACCTCGTTAATTCTTCTGTGCTTGAGTTTTTCTTTCTAAGAGTTAAAGAATTTTTAAAATACTTTTTACAAATGCATATTTTATTTTCTTTCAGTCAATGCTGCAGACAACAAACAAAGGGACCCAAAAATGTCTTGTATTAGAGTCACAATTGACCCGTGAGTCTCTTGCTTAGTCTTTTGTTTGTTATAATTCATTTAATTCATTGTTACTGTTACTTGCATTTACTTAGATTTATAGTGAAGTTGGCTTTTTTTAAATGAAAGTTTGCCAAAGCACATAAAGTCATAATGCTGAAATGAACAATCTATAATACCTACCACCTAGATCCAACAGTTTTTCAACACTTTGCCATGTTTGCTTCATTTATGTTTTTTCTGAAGCATTTTCAAATAAATTACATATTATGACATTTCATTCTTAAATAATTCAGAAAGCATCTCCAATAATAGCTTGAAGTCTAGAACTTTTAACTTTTCACATGATGCCATTCAAACAGTAAACCAGCAGGTGGTGGTAGAAATTTAACATTTTTCTGGGTTATAAATCCTGGGTGTCCCTTTGTGGGTGGTCAGGATGCTTGTTTCATGTTTTTATTAGCCAAATCGAAGTCCAAATAAATTTTTAGTATTTAATTGGCAAGCAGGGAAGTTTACAAATGATGTTTTTCCCTTTCACGTTTGTTTTGCAATGAGCTTTGTTAGATGGAAAAGCTAAGAGCTAGGACAGTATATCTGATCCTCTTTAAAGCAGTATAATAATACTGTTTCCAAATTTTGTTGTTTTCTTTCCATTGAGCATAAATCATTTCCCTTTGTTTATCTTAACATTTTAAAATTTCATATTTTTTCAACATTATCAGTGTCCACCCAGGTGTTGAAAAAGGTTTAACTTTTTTTCCCCCCTCTTGGCTCCTATTTCAGAAGTATCAAGAACTAAGCATGGTGGGAAAGGTAGTTCATGCTATATTTCAGAAGGTATATATGAAAAAGAGTCATAAAGAAATTGAGACTTTGCTGAGTAGTGTAATCTTGGTTGTAGGTCTTTGCTTTTTATCACTGAATATTTTGTGCCAATCCCTTCTGGCCTGCAAAGTTTCTGTTGAGAAATCAGCTGACAGTCTTATGAGAGCTCCCTTGTGGATAACTAACTGCTTTTCTCGCTGCTTTTAAGATTCTCTCTCTGTCTTTAACCTTTAGCATTTTAACTATGAAGTGTCTTGCTGTGGGCCTCTTTGGGTTTATTTTGTTTGGAACTCTCTGCTTTCCGGGCTTGTATGTCTATTTCTTTCACCAGATTAGGAAAGTTTTTTATTATTTCTTCAAATGGGTTTTTGATTCCTTCCTCTCCTGCAACCACATAGATGGACCTAGAGGGTATTATGCTAAGTGAAATACATCAAAGACAAATACTATATGATTTCACTTATATGTAGAATTTAAACAAAATAAGTGAACAAACAAAACAGATACAGACAACATTTTGATGGTTGCCAGGTGGAGGCGGGTGGTTAGCGGGTATAGGTAAAGAGGAAGGGATTAAGAAGTACAAATTGGTAGTTACAAAATAGTCATGGAGATGTAAAGTATAGCATAGGGAATATAGTCAATTTTGTAGTTATTTATGGTGTCAGATGGGTATTAGATTTATTGGAGTGATCACTTTGCAAGTTGTATAAATGTCTGTATGCCAGAAACTAATATAATATTGTATGTCAACTGTAATTGAAAAATAAAAAATTTAAAGAAATAAATTGAGACTTGTGATTTTATATATTTTAAAAATAATTATTTAAATATAAAAAATACTTAAACACTAATTTAACATTTGTTTTACAATTAAATTTCAATCTTAGGGAAAACAATTTAATTAGTATATGGAACAATGGAAAAGGTATTCCTGTTGTTGAACACAAAGTTGAGAAGATGTATGTCCCAGCTCTCATCTTTGGACAGCTCCTAACTTCTAGTAACTATGATGATGATGAAAAGAAAGTAACAGGTAACGTTTTGAGGAAAATAAAGAATATATTGTATTTTAAATGGCTATAGCAAAAGTTTTAAAATATGGGAATAAATCTCTATAATTGGATCACTTTGCCAGTGATGAAGAAATAAAGTTGTTAATGAGATAATAACATAATTATTTATATTTATTTGCTCAGGTGGTCGAAATGGCTATGGAGCCAAATTGTGTAACATATTCAGTACCAGATTTACTGTGGAAACAGCCAGTAGAGAATACAAGAAAATGTTCAAACAGGCAAGTAAATAGGTATCTTTTGCCTTGCTTATAAATTGTACTATAACAATTTATATTGCCATTAATGGTTTATTTCATTCAGCATGATTTAGAATCTATTAAAATATGGAAATTATTTGTGAATATAGGTTATTTTTTAGCATTTATAAATTTGTGTTATTCTAGTTTGTGAGATGACTTGAATTTTTTTATCTTTTATATTTTTTACTTCATAGACATGGATGAATAACATGGGGAGAGCTGGTGAGATGGAGCTCAAACCCTTTAATGGAGAAGATTATACATGTATTACCTTCCAACCTGATTTGTCTAAGTTTAAAATGCAGAGCCTTGACAAAGATATTGTTGCCCTGATGGTTAGAAGAGCATATGATATTGCTGGATCCACAAAAGATGTCAAAGTCTTTCTCAATGGAAATAAGTTGCCAGTACGTATTTTCCTGGGTGTTAAGGGTAATGGAGAGGGTATTATGATCATTGTCAGAGGCAAAATTGATTTTTCCTCATATATTTTTCTTACTACTTCTCAGATATGTTCTTGAAAACTGTATACCACATTTTTAAATCAGCTTATTTTAAACTTACTAAGGAAATTTCTTTCTCAAAGAAACATCTAAATAAATCTTCTTGTACCCTTTAATGGCCGTTCTTTTATGCCCATCAGTGAACACCATTTCATTAGTTTTGAAAAATCCTCTTAGCTTATTATCGAATCTTCATTTTATAACTTTTTTTATGCCATTTTAATTCCTGTACAGGTGAAAGGATTCCGTAGCTATGTGGATATGTATTTGAAGGATAAAGTAGATGAAACTGGCAACCCGTTGAAAATCATCCATGAACAAGTAAACCACAGGTGGGAAGTGTGTTTAACAATGAGTGAAAAAGGCTTTCAGCAAATTAGCTTTGTCAACAGCATTGCTACTTCCAAGGTAACTTTATTCTTGAATTATTAATCATGATTTATATTTATATATGTGTTCTTGTTATTCTTAATCTACAGAGTAAACTTCAATATTTGGCTACCTGGGTATAAAGGAAGCTAAATTAGACTTTTTTTATGTTTGAATATAATTGAGGGTACTGAGCTTTACAGTCTGTTATTTTTCCTCATTAGGGTGGCAGACATGTTGATTATGTAGCTGATCAGATTGTGACTAAACTTGTTGATGTTGTGAAGAAGAAGAACAAGGGCGGTGTTGCAGTAAAAGCACATCAGGTATTGTATTTTAGCACAGTTCTTTTTCCAAAGTCAAGAAAGAGAAAGACTATAAATAAAGCATGAGTAAGTTTTTAGTGATTTAATATCAACTTTTGCTGCAGGTGAAAAATCACATGTGGATTTTTGTGAATGCCTTAATTGAAAACCCAACCTTTGACTCTCAGACAAAAGAAAACATGACTTTACAAGTCAAGAACTTTGGATCAACATGCCAACTAAGTGAAAAATTCATCAAAGCTGTGAGTATTTTGAGGGAAATAAAAATAGAAGCACTTTACTTTATTTTCCATTGCCCTTCTCAGTTTTGCAGAAACAAAGATTCTTACCCACATGCTTTTTCACTCTGAAAGAAAGTTGAAAAAACAGCTCTTATATCATTGGCCTTATCCCAGAGCCTTAATTACCATATCTATATTCCCCCACTTCTTATCACCATTCAGTTTAGATCTCTTCTGGATTCAGCCCATCTAACTGCTAAACATTGAACGCCTGAGGTTGTTCTCAATCTCATATCCAAAACTCAGTTCTGTCCATACTCACTTCCATACAAGGAATTTTCCCCCACCCTCAACAAAACTATTTTTTATCTTAGTAAAAGGCCCCAACCAGCTACTAGGTTGCATTAAAAAAAAAAAGCTGAGCACCTTCTCTGCATTCCCCCTTCTCTCTAATCAAACCGGTAAGTATCTCTTGGATATGTCAGTACCCTCCCACTGAAATCTCTTTTCTCAATAGGTTCTTAATGTTCATACAATTTCAGTCTTTGCAATGTTCTTGAGTAATCTTTTTGTGTTAAAGCCCACGTTTTTGTCTACTCTCTTTTTGAAAGTCTTTCAGTGACTTCTACTCTTAGAAAAAAAGTCTAAGTTTCTTAATTTAGTGATTAAGATCTTACCATCTCCAGCTTCAACTCCTTGCCACCTTTTCCTGCATTCTCTATTCTTCAGGCCGACTGGCTTTAAATTACTGAAAAACAGTACTCTTTCCCTCTTTAGAGCCTTTTCACATGTTAATCCTTCCTGGAATGTTTTTTCGCCTGGTTTAACTGCCTGGCTTAACTGCCTGGCTTAGCTACATTAGGTCTTAAATGTCCTTTCCTCAGGAAAGCCTTTCTACCCTTCTCCCTGACTAAGTTTGTTCCAGTATAACACTGGACATACATTATATGTAGCACATTTTTCACTTATCCGTAACACTTATCACACTTGCAATTTTTAATTTTATTTCTAACTTTTCTTCCTTGTATATTGAACTTCATGGGGACGAGGACCATGTGTAATTTGTTTTAGCCACTAGTATCCAACATGTAGTTCAGTGTCTGGCACAATATAAATATGTAGTAAATATTTATTGAACCCAAAGGAACCAGCCTCCTCAGTAGCAATCACCTGAGATAAGATGTGCCACCCGCTATCCAGAAATTATTTTTCTACCTCTTTTTAATCTTTGAACTATTTTTATGGGAGCTCATTTGTATTCTAAATTTCTGACAGAACTTTTCTTCCTAACATGAACCTTCTCATTTTCAGGCAATTGGCTGTGGTATTGTAGAAAGCATACTAAACTGGGTGAAGTTTAAGGCTCAAATCCAGTTAAACAAGAAGTGTTCCGCTGTGAAACATAACAGAATCAAAGGAATTCCCAAACTTGATGATGCCAATGATGCAGGTACACATTTAATAACGTTTCCAAACTTTGAATCTTATAGTTCAGTTATTTGTTTTATTCATTAACAGCATACCATGGATAGATATTTTTTCTTTGACAGTTAATATCAAGAAAATATCTTTACTGTGTTAAAAACTAGTGGGTTCCCTGTTATTGAACATTTAGGTCATTTCCAGATTTTGGGCTATTGTAATGTTGAGATGGTGATTTGGGGGTATAAAACAAAAATATTTACATGTTGCTCTGTAGGGGAGAAAAAGGTTATTCTTAACCCTTAGGTCCCTAAAAATTAAACTGACAAAGACGAATTAACAAAAGCATACATGTTTTTAATATAAGTTTTAGGTAACACAGGAGAAAATAAAGAAAATGAAGCCCCTATGAAATGGTTAAACCTGAGTGTTTTTATGCTAGGTTTGATGAAGAGTAGAAAGTCATATAAAGATATGGTAAGGCAAAGAGTATGGGTTAAGTGTAGTAAACTCGAGGAAGCTCCAGAGGCTCAAATGAATGTTCAAGAGCAGCATAAGAGAAATTAGCCTAAGAAACTAAGATTTTTAAAAAATTTACTATGAACTTTAGCTAAAATATATACCTATTAGTTCCATTTTACTCCTAAGCCAACTTGCTATGAATTGAAAATTATTTGGCTTTTATCTCAAAGCTAGTAACAGCATATCTGAGTTAACATTTGAGGTTGAACTAAATGTGTCAATATTAACTTGTGTATTTTTATTTTAGGGGGCCGAAACTCCACTGAGTGTACACTTATCCTGACTGAGGGAGACTCAGCTAAAACTTTGGCTGTTTCAGGCCTTGGTGTGGTTGGGAGAGATAGATATGGTGTTTTCCCTCTTAGGGGAAAAATACTCAATGTTCGAGAAGCTTCTCATAAACAGGTAGAATATGAAACTATCTTTAGAATCTATATTTAGTTTTATAATGCAGGACTTTATGCTTGTGTTTCATTCTCTCATTGGGCATTTTTAAAATATATTTTAGGTAGCTTGTTATTTTAAAGAATTGGGCATATTGCAGTGTCTTAACAGATCTTTCTGACTTACTAAAATATAGAGTAATAGTAACTCAAAATACTGGAGCTCAAGAAAATTCCAGCATCATATACCATTGTATTTCTTTTTTCTTTTCAAATTTATAAACAAAACATTACTTTTTTTGGTATATGTTCATTTCAGATAATGGAAAATGCCGAAATTAATAATATCATCAAGATTGTGGGTCTTCAGTACAAGAAAAACTATGAAGATGAAGATTCATTGAAGACTCTTCGTTATGGGAAGATAATGATTATGACAGATCAGGTCAGATTTGTTTTTCAAACATTTTAGATTGTTAAAATAAACATGTCTTTCTGTTGCTTGCTTTTCTGCCATGAAAGGAAATTACTTAACTTGAAGCTTTAGTCATTCTCTCTAATCAACATCTAATCAGATGTTATTCTTATTTCATATGTACATCATATATACAGGTTAAGAATCTGGATTTGAATAGTCTTTGAATATTTGAATAGCTTCTTTTTTTTGATCCCCATGAAAAAAATTTTTGAGAAATTGCCAGTATGTCATTCATGATTCTTTCATTTCTAATAATCCTCTTGTGTTTGGCTTTCTAAATATTTCTAGGACCAAGACGGTTCCCACATCAAAGGCTTGCTGATTAATTTTATCCATCACAACTGGCCTTCTCTTCTGCGACATCGTTTTCTGGAGGAATTTATCACTCCCATTGTAAAGGTATGTTAATTTCTAATATTAATGGATATTTGAAGGCCCTACTCCTCAACCCTTGATATACACATAACCCCATGTATGTATGGCGATATATGGTAGTAGGCTGAGAACCCAGCAGTGTACAAAGACACAGCAATATGTTCTTTACCACAGGTGTCTAAAAACAAGCAAGAAATGGCATTCTATAGTCTGCCTGAATTTGAAGAATGGAAGAGTTCTACACAAAATCATAAAAAATGGAAAGTCAAGTATTACAAAGGTTTGTAATAAAACCCATATAAAATTTCTCATTTCGTTATGTACCATTATACAAGATTATATGCAGTAACTTGGTATTTTTGGTTGCATAGGTTTGGGCACCAGCACATCAAGAGAAGCTAAGGAATACTTTGCAGATATGAAAAGACATCGTATCCAGTTCAAATACTCTGGTCCTGAAGATGATGCTGCAATCAGCCTGGTAAGGATGAGTTGTATTTCATACATACATTCTAATTTTATAAATCACTGCAAGAGATATTTTGGAACCTAGTACCAGTGATTTCTTTTGCATCCTCTCATTTGTAGGCCTTTAGCAAAAAACAGATAGATGATCGAAAGGAATGGTTAACTCATTTCATGGAGGATAGAAGACAACGAAAGTTACTTGGCCTTCCTGAGGTAAAAATTTTAAATACATCCCACAAAATTTACTATTTACTGTTCTTTCAGGAATGATATAGCAAATTTAAGTTACTGAGTAGTTATTTCAATAAAAAGTGTACTAATCGATAACTGTACAAATTCTTATTTGTATATTCTTATTTAATCACTGCATGAATGTATATTGGTTCTGAAATTACAAAGACAATGCACTTTTTTCTAATTGCACAGCAATTGAATTTGCTTTATCTTTTTATCAAATGTACCGGGGTGACATTAGTTAATAAGATTATATAGGTTTCAAGTGTGTAATTCTGTTATCTGTATATTGCATTGTGTGTTCACCACCCAAAGTTAAGTCTCCTTTCATCATCATATATTTGACCTCCTTTACCCTCTTCTACCTGCTTTATCTTTAAAGCATAAAATACTGCCATATAATTCTATATTTTTGAGAGACTTACGGATTATAGAAAATACTGCTGAAAAGTTTCTTTGTTTTATTATTTTAAACTAGATCATGTAATACTCTCATTGGTCCCTCAGGATTACTTATATGGGCAAACAACTACATATCTGACATACAATGACTTCATAAACAAGGAACTAATCCTGTTCTCAAATTCTGATAACGAGAGATCTATCCCATCAATGGTGGATGGTAAGTTACAATTTGTTAATCTATTTTTATTATAATAAATCAATGCCCAGAAATGGTTAAGTTAAGGATATTAATATTTGCACTTCTTTCATATTGAAGGTTTGAAACCAGGTCAGAGAAAGGTTTTGTTTACGTGTTTCAAACGGAATGACAAGCGAGAGGTGAAGGTTGCCCAGTTAGCTGGGTCAGTAGCTGAGATGTCCTCTTATCATCATGGTGAGGTAAACACACAAACTGTAATGTTTCTAGAAAGCATCATAGCAGAAATACCTGCAAAAGCATTGTCCAAACAGTTGGTGAGACTATAAGCTGGCACATCCATAGCAGAGAATAATTTGGTGAAATTTATCAGACTAGAAATGTGCTTATTCTTTACTTTGACCTAATAAATCTGTTTCTAAAATTAATATTTCTATAAGGATACTCAGTCTGCAAGGATCTATGTTCAGTTATTTAGTGATGTTTATTATAATTCTGTGATGCTAAAATTTAAACATCAAAAAATGTCCTTTGATTGGAAAATTGTTATAAATTGTGATACATCTATCCATGGAAATAAATTTGTATGTACTAACATTGAAGAATGTTCTATTGTCAAGTGGGGGAAAAAAGAGGCAAAATAATTCTTAAAACAATTCTAGAAGGCTATGCTCCAAATTATTGATTTTGGTTGTCTCTAGCAATTGAAAAGGGCATCTTTTTAATTTTTTATCCCTGGGAATTGAAAAGGACAACTTTCTAATTTTTTATATATGTCTGAATTATTTTACTTCACACAAATATTCCTTTTTTATTTTGTGATTAAATTGCTTTTTACATTTATTATGTTATAAAGAACTAAATTGCCTATAAAGTTCTAGAACTTGAAATGTAATGATTATCTTGCTTGTTGCTTTCAATTAAAGTAACTGAGTACTCAGTAAATGTTCACACAACAGACATTTTCAAATGCTTACCATGTACCACATATACAAAGATAAATATGTTTCTTCTCTTCAAGACATAATCACATTTTAACCAGGAGGGTAGGACACATACACAAACTGTAGAATAAAGTTCTGTGTGCTAGAGTTGAAATAAGAAAAGTATTGTAACTCAGAGTAGGAGATATTTTATTCTGCTGTGGGTGAAGAGAGGAGCTCTGCCTTCAAGGATTTGATTGAAATTATTGGAAGGCAAGAGCCCTGAATTTGGAGCCAGAAGTCTGAGGTTAAGGTACTAAATCTGCCTTGTATTTATCTGGGAAACATCAATAAACAATCTATAGTCATAAAACCTTATAAGATTACAGTCAGGCTTAGTCATAATAAATGATTATGTATTATTAAAGGCCTATAGATCAGATTAACAAATCTTTTCCCTCTCCAGATGTCACTAATGATGACCATTATCAATTTGGCTCAGAATTTTGTGGGTAGCAATAATCTGAACCTCTTGCAGCCCATTGGTCAATTTGGTACCAGGCTGCACGGTGGCAAGGATTCTGCTAGTCCTCGATACATCTTCACAATGCTCAGGTGGGTATGCTTTAGATTTCTAGTGATTGCCACTTACATTTTTAAAATAATGTAAGATTTTGTTGACAAATATATATATATATATATAAATTGAGTTAATCAGAAAGTGTATTTTTGCAGATGCTTAGAGTATTATTTAAAAGTATATGTATAGCTCACTAAAGCTTAATTAAGCTACTCTTTACAATGAACAGAAAGTAAAGCAAAATCCTTAGTCTTCCTGTCTCAGTAAATGGAATGCCATACTTCTAATTCTCAGGGTAAAAACCTTAAAGTCACCCTTGACTGCTTTTCTCCATACTTGTGTCCAATTCATCAGCAAATTCTATGGGCTCTGCTCTGGAAAAATACTAAGCCACCCCATTCATCCAAACAATTGTAATATAGTCTGTCATTTTTTTTTATGGCAGCTAAGTTTTTTTTTAATAGTTCACTGGTTCGGAACCTTTCAACTACTCCGTTTAAAGTCTAAAGCCCTGTTTTGGCTAACCAGACCCTCCATGATCTGTGCTCCTACCCCCCATATATTTTATTCTATCTCATATTATCACTGCTCCAAACACATCTGGCCTCTGTCTATGCGTGCCAAGCAACTCCCTCTTCAGGACCTTTTACTTACAAGTCTCTCTGCTTGCAGTACTCTTTCTCCATATAACTCATGGCTCATTCTCTCAATTTCTTTTCTGCTCAGATGTTATCCTGTCGGAAAGGACCTACCATTTCTTAGCACCCCTTCAATCACTCTTACCTACATTATTTTTATTAGCATTTCTCCCACCACCTGACAAAATGTGTGTTTATTGTCTAGCTTCCTGTGCTAGAATGTGAGCCCCTTGGAGGCTGAGACTTTGTGTCTGAAGTGCCTGGCACTTAGAAAGTGCTCAGTAAATATTAAGTGAATATGAATCAGCAAATAAAGCCAAGGTAATTTTCATATATAGATATGAGATAACACATGTCCTTTTCATGAAAGTGAAATATCAAAGCCAGTATTTTATAACATTCTTTGATTGTTTTCTTTAGCCCTTTGGCTCGGTTGTTATTTCCACCACAAGATGATCACACATTAAAGTTCTTATATGATGACAACCAGCGTGTGGAGCCTGAGTGGTACATTCCAATTATACCCATGGTGCTGATAAATGGTGCTGAAGGAATCGGTACTGGGTGGTCCTGCAAAATTCCCAACTTTGATATTCGTGAAGTAGTGAATAATATTAGGCGTTTGATGGATGGAGAAGAACCTTTGCCAATGGTAACTATTTTGTGTATATTAAGAACCTTAGCTTTCCTCTGGTTTCAATTCAGTAGACTATATGGTTAAAGGGGACACAAATGTCCAATTTATTTCATACTTAAGTGTTAGTTAAATTTATTTAATATTGTTGTGATTTCACATTTAGAAAACATTCTTTTTTAAAATACCAATTTAGCTTCCCAGTTACAAGAACTTCAAGGGTACTATTGAAGAGCTGGCTCTGAATCAATATGTGATTAGTGGTGAAGTGGCTATTCTTAATTCCACAACCATCGAAATCTCAGAGCTTCCCATCAGAACATGGACCCAGGTAAGTAAGCATGGATTTCTTTTTTGATTTTTGTGATCAGGGTAAACATTTTTTGTACTAATGCTTGTTGAATATTCAGGATCCTGTGTTTTAGAAACTTAAAAAAGGATTATTTATTTCTTTAGACATATAAAGAACAGGTTCTAGAATCCATGTTGAATGGCACAGAGAAGACACCTCCTCTCATAACAGATTATAGGGAATACCATACAGATACCACTGTGAAGTTCATTGTGAAAATGACTGAAGAAAAACTGGCAGAGGCCGAGAGAGTGGGACTACACAAAGTCTTCAAACTCCAAACTAGTCTCACATGCAACTCTATGGTACGTCTTATTTTATAAGAAACACGTTTCAATTTATGTTAAGATTAATATCAATTTTTAAAGGAATTCGTAGGCTACTCTCATTTTAAAAGAATAAAGTATTTTCTCTAAAATCATTAAGTTTAGCCAATTTATCTATTCTGGGCTCTAATTTTGTTTTTCTTATTTTACAAAAACATGAAAACAGGTGCTTTTTGACCACGTAGGCTGTTTAAAGAAATATGACACAGCGTTGGATATTCTAAGAGACTTCTTTGAACTCAGGCTTAAATATTATGGATTAAGAAAAGAATGGCTTCTAGGAATGCTTGGCGCTGAATCTGCTAAACTGAACAATCAGGCTCGCTTTATCTTAGAGAAAATAGATGGCAAAATAATCATTGGTATGTTTTTGGAATAATAACTGCCTGTACTAAAGCTGTAATCGTGCCAAACTTCCTTTCAATATTTTTAGTGAGATAATGTTGGGGAAGGAGGGAGGGAAAAATCCGTTTAGTTCAACTGGCTACTTATATGAGTATTTCTTTGAAATGGTTAATTGGACATTTATAATTTGAAAGACATAGTTTTTCCTAGGTTGAGCATCTTGAGAAAACAAGACTTAGTTGACATTTAGACAGAATTTAGAATTAGAAAAGGTTCCTATACAAACTGATCAAGAGAAGGAATAATAAATCTGTTAGAAAAAAAATGCTGGGAGTAAGATTATAAATAGTTTCTATTATAAATAAATTGTGTACATAAGCCTGAAAGAGTCATGTCTTAGGGAATTTTTTTCTTTTGAGACATTCTAGAACAACTGAGTCAGGATTTAAGTGACTAGGAAGAAAATAGTTTTGACTAAAGCCTAGAGCATAAGGAAGGTTAAAAGAAATAGCTAATTTCTGGCCAGGGCTAATGAGGAAAGCTGGGTAACTAATTCATGCCACTAGATTATAGTAGCATGTACCAAAATTTGACAATACAAATTCCTGGCGATCACAGGATAATTTTCTGGTGGTACACAAAGATGTTTAACTTAATAGTTACATGTTCAATTTTATGTAAAATAACACCAGTATATCAGCTCCTCATTTTTATAGATATTATTGCTTAATAAAAAGCTAAAATGAGTAATATTGGATATGACTCAAAGAGAAATGAAAAATAAACGTTGTATTGACTATTGTAGACAGTGAAAGAAAGTCACTGTAGAAAAAGGTGATGAATGCAAAACAATGGAGAAAACAATGTGTGAGTAGTGGCACTGAACATGTGCCCAGTGAAATGCTGAAATAAAAAAAATGAGGGAGAATAACCAAAGTGGAGACTTACCAGAAATTAAGGTTTTAATTGTCTTTTGTTCTTGTGAGAGTTATAGTTAGATCACAACCTCATGATTTGACTACCCCCTTGTGGTAATTTACATTTCCCAATGGTTTAAGGAGAATACTTAACTGCAGTTTACCCTTGAGCAATACAGGTTTGAACTGTGCAAGTCCACTTGTACACAGATTTTTTTTCAATAACAGATTTTTTTTTCAATAAGTATATTGGAAAATATTTTAGAGATTTGAAACATCTTGAAAATCACAGCAGACAAACTTTATGATCTTAATTTTTTTGTCTTTAATTTAATTGTAACAATACAGTATATAATACATATAACATAACAAAATGTATGTTAACCAACTGTTACTGGTAAGGCTTCCAATCTGTGATAGGCTGAGTAGTTAAGTTTTGGGGGAGTCAGGTTATATGGGGATTTTCAACTGCACAGGGAGTCAGTACCCCAACCCTCTGAGTTGTTCAAGTGTCAACTGTATATACCAGGATGTACAGATTTATGTAAGACAAATAGTTTAATTTCCCATTTTAATCTTTTCAATTAATATAAAACCTCATCACATTCCAAAAATATTACTCAAAACCATTATCTCTGTTTACATTTTTTAAATAGAAAATAAGCCTAAGAAAGAATTGATTAAAGTTTTGATTCAGAGGGGATATGATTCAGATCCTGTGAAAGCTTGGAAAGAAGCCCAGCAAAAGGTAATTTCTGGGTTAGCATTTTTCTGTTTTTAAAGACTATATAATCTAACGTCTATTTATATAATGACTATATAAGCTAATGTATGTTTCACATTTCTTATTAAAGCTACATTTTAATCCCTCCTTTAGGTTCCAGATGAAGAAGAAAATGAAGAGAGCGATAACGAAAAGGAAACTGAAAAGAGTGACTCTGCAACTGGACCAACCTTCAACTACCTTCTTGATATGCCTCTTTGGTATCTTACCAAGGAAAAGAAAGATGAACTATGCAAATTAAGAAAGGAAAAAGTGAGTTTATTGATGGATGGTACATGTTGCTTAGTTATGTTCTAACGGTGAAAATAAAAACTTAATTTTGTGCTTCTTGAAAATGTTGTTTATGCACATATATTAACTCTTAATTTTCTGATTATCTTATGAAGGAACAAGAACTAGAAACATTAAAGAAAAAGAGTCCATCAGATTTGTGGAAAGAAGACTTGGCTGCTTTTATTGAAGAGCTAGAGGTGTGTAGTTTATAATACCCATGTTAGAAATAATATATTCTAGCAACATACTTCTTTATAAAGACATTTCACAATTGGCAATAGAAAGAATGTAGAAAGCTCAAGGAAACATTCCAAGATAACACATAAAGAATAGATTGTTAAAAACTAGCTAGAATAGATTAAATGATTCCAGGAAATATACAACCTAGGAAAGAAAGGAAAGGGCAGGAGTCGGTTTTTGGCCTATTGGGACTAAGAAGATAGAGAATTTAAATATGGAAGAAGAACAACCCAGTCCCTCAAGTCAACCTAAAAGAACAAAGACAATTTACCTTCAGCACTAGCCAATCAGTAGTTTAAGAAGATTCTGTTACTTAAATCTCACTAATATGGTTTTTCAACATTGTTTTAAAATAAGAAAAAGCATTTTAGAAATTAAAAGGATTAACACAAATTTTTATTATTACACTTTGGTACGATGTCCGATGTCCAGCTTGCAATCAGTTGATTAGATAAGTGTACATTGCTGGAATCAAATTTCTTAATTTGAGTTTATAAAAAATATATATATAAAATGTATTTTGTCCCTAACCCAGTTTCCCTTTTTTATTTTCATAAAGGTTAAATGGTAGAATCAAAAATAGAACCTAGTCTTCTGTCTCCAAACTTTTTAAAGCATGTCTTAATTATATCTTCACTATTGTGGTGGTGTACTTAGTTATGGAACAGGTTATCACAAATTTATCTTATGATGTAACATTGAAATCTATTTAACTTTTGCGTTCTATCCCTACAAAAACTAAGATGTATTGTCTTTGTTAGGTCATAAACCAGTTTTCTTCTATTCTTTGTGTAGGCTGTTGAAGCCAAGGAAAAACAAGATGAACAAGTAGGACTTCCTGGGAAAGGGGGAAAAGGAAAAGGGAAAAAAACACAAATAGCTGAAGTTTTGCCTTCACCAAGTGGAAAAAGAGTCATCCCCCGAGTTACCATAGAGATGAAAGCAGAGGCAGAAAAGAAAATTAAAAGGAAAGTTAAGGTAATACTCTTGAAAACATAGGCAAAATACTTTAAGCATATTTCCATATAAAATTGAACAAATTCTACTATAAATTTTCTAATTCCAGAGTTTGGAATTTATCCTATATCATAACATTCCTTTCTTAAGAGCCTGATTTTTTTTAATGTTTATAGCTTGAAAAAGTCATACCTATACCTTATTCAGAGCTCTTAACCAGAACCCAAAGAAAAAAAAAATCACTCTTTGACCAGATATATATTTGTATGTTTGACATTATAGTATGCCAAACAATAAGTTGGCAGAACATCACCATTTTCATCTTGCTATATTTTAGAATGAAAATTCTGAAGGAACCCCTCAAGAGAATGGTATGGAACCAGAAGGACTAAAACAAAGATTAGAGAAGAAACTGAAAAAAGAACCAGGTATTAAAACATTTTAAAGAAAATGGTATAGAGTTGAGATAAAATTATGTTTGTTACCTAGTACATTTCACATTAAATGTTCAATAAGTTATTGAGTAACATGAAGGAGAGCTATAATATGTGGTCTTTGATTGCTGTTTTTTTTTCACTTACCATGATGTTTTCCAGGGTGACCCATGTTAGTATACCATATTCTTTTTTATTGCCAAATAATATTTCACTGTAGAGAAACATTTTATTAGACTTTATCAAAATTAAATTGTTCATCATTTGATAGGTATTTGAGTTGTTTCTACTTTTTGGCTAGTGTGAATAATGCTGCTATAGACATTTATGTACAAGTTTAATTTCTCTTGAGTAGGTATTTAGGAGTAGAACTTCTGGGTTATATGATTTTTCTATGGCTGACCTTTTGAGGAACTGCCACACTGTTTTCTGAAGCAGCGGCACCATTTTACATTCCCACCAGCAATACATGAATGAGAGTTCCAATCTCTCCACATCCTTGTCAACACTTTCTTTTTCATTCTAGCCATTCTAGGGGGTGTGAAGTAGTATCTCATTGTGGTCTGGGTTTACATTTCTCTGTTGGCTAATGATGAGCATCTTTTCATGTGCTTATTGACCATTTATATTTCTTTGGAGAAATGTCTATTTAGATCCTTTACCCATTTTCTAACTGGTTTACTTGTTTTTTTATTAAGTTATAAGAGTTCTTTATATATTTTAGATGCCAGTCCCTTATCAGATATATGATTCTGAAATATTTTCTGCCATTCTATGGATTATCATTTTCTTGATAGTGTCCTTTGAAGTTAAAGTTTTTAATTTTGATGAGTCTAATTATTTTTTATTCTTTTGTTGCTCATGCTTTTGGTATCATATTTACTCTTTTGCCAAATTCAAGATAATGAAGATTTACTCTTACGTTTCTTCAAAGACTTTTAGTTTCAGCTCTTAATATTTGAATTAATTTTTGTATACAGCATAAGGAAAAGGTTCAACTTAATTCTTTTGCATATAGATATTCAGTTGTTCCATCACCATATATTGAAAAACTTCTTTCCCCACTAACCTATCTTTGCCCTTGTCAAAAATCAATTGACCGTAAATTTTAAGGTTTATTTACGGATTCTCAACCCTATTCCATTGATTGATCTGAGTCTATCCTTGAGTATCTACTTTGCTAGTTAATGTTTGTTCCTGTGGGAAATACAAAAATGAAAAAACAAATAGAAACACCTTAGTGTTAAAAAGAAGTAATAAAGGTATGCTGTGTGTGCCATACTGTGCGAAATTCTATGGGTTTAAAATGCAGCACACATTTAACCAATCATTTAGCATATAAAACCAATAAATCAGGTAAATATTTTGAGCATTCATGTTCCTATCACTATCTCAAATATTGTATTGGCAAAAAAGGTGGGAGTGCATGGCATTTACCTTCAAGAGGTTTATCAAGAAAGAAAGTTAGAGCAGCATATACTAGCCACAGTAAAGTTTAGAGAAAGGTGAGATTATAGAGGCTTTGTGAAAAAAGTAAAATTTGGGTTAGCATCATGAAGATTAGGTAAGATTTAAGCATTGTAGATGAGAAGAAAAATGGGCACATAATATGCATAGGACAATGAGAAAGCCCCCTTAACAGAGTGGGGGTTTTTATATCGGAAAATAATAGAACACAGTTAAATCAGATTATGCCTAGCTAGGAAACTGGTTTGTTGGAAGACAGTTGAGAGTCAACTAGAGAATAAGAAATCAATAGGTATCTGATAAAAATATAAAGAAAGGACTATGTCAAAACGATAAAGATTGCCTTGTAATCTTGTCGGGCCAAAATGAGGGAAATAAAGAGCAATGAATGGATACATGAGACATTTGGGGGAAAGAATTAACAATTTTAGCAACTTCAAACTGCCATTTAAACGTCCCTCAAGTTTTGGTCCCAGCCATTCTTTTTCCCTTTGAATTGTCTCCCTTGTCTTGACTTTAGCATTAACCTTCTGTTGAGCTCCTTGCGTCCATTCTTGGCCCTTTCTGATCTCCACTCTTCAACCTGAGAGAACTTTTTAAAAGGTAAATCTGGTCATATTGGTTCCCTATTTAAAACAAAATCTGTAACAAGACCAACCATTCTCCCTGC
Organism: Cynopterus sphinx; assembly: GCA_030015415.1. Classification (NCBI taxonomy): domain Eukaryota; kingdom Metazoa; phylum Chordata; class Mammalia; order Chiroptera; family Pteropodidae; genus Cynopterus; species Cynopterus sphinx. The sequence goes on from CM057385.1 coordinate 16,331,489, forward strand.
TAACTTCTACTCTCCAGCCATAATGGGATTTTTTTTCAGTTGTCTAAATGCATTGTTTTCTCACATGCTATGTCCTGAACTGAAATGTGTCATCACCTACCTCCCTGCAACTAGTAAGTTTTTATTTAACCTTCAGATCTCAGCTCAAGCATCTCTTCCTTGGAGAAGCCTCATATTTATGTACGTACTACGTACCCTGCATAAACACTTGGCATTTGTTTATGGGAGTAAGATGACCAAGCTATAAGTTACACAAGAGGAGGAACCACATCTGTTTCTGTTTATCATTGCACAGAGCTTAATGAATATTTGAAGGATGGATGGATGATAAATGAAGAAATGCGAGTCTAAGAATATATAAAGGTGGTTAATTCCTATCTCCCCTCTAGGTACCAAGGCGAAGAAACAAACTACATTGCCATTTAAACCAGTCAAAAAAGGAAAGAAGAGAAACCCCTGGTCTGATTCAGAATCAGATGCGAGCAGTAATGAAAGTGATTTTGATGTCCCTCCACGAGAAATAGAGCCACGAAGAGCAGCAAGTAAGAAAAACTGGAGAACATGTAGATATTGAGAGATTCTTGTGGTCAATATATTTCAGGGCACTTGATCTCAGAAATTATCTCTTGGAGCAGTAATTTTTTAAATTTTAAATTATATAAATGTTTAAATATTTTTTTAAAAACAAGCATCTTAAAAAATACTAAAGCATCTTGGAGATTAAAATGAAATTTAAGTCTTCATGAAATGTGACATCAATCTGTGAATTAAATATTTCACCTATTACCCTCTTTGATTCTTTGTGTATATATATATGTTTTTAATAGCAAAAACCAAATTCACAATGGATTTAGATTCAGATGAAGATTTCTCAGATTTTGATCAAGAAACTCAAAATGAAGATTTTGTGCCATCTGATGCTAGTCCAGTTAAGACTAAAACTTCCCCAAAGTAAGTATCTTCTCTGATATGGATTTTATCATTGTTTTTAATAGCTGATGTATTCTTTATTATTTGACACATTTAGAATTAGTTGTCAGGATATGTTATTTTTATTCTAGACGTACTAACAAAGAACTGAAGCCACAGAAGAGTACCACGTCAGGTATGTATTTATGTAAAAATTGTGAATCATCTGCTTTCCCAGGGTGCTCAAGTCCAACTGAGTTCAAATCCGGACTACATTTGAAAATAAATGTGAATTCTCATTAGCATTACATTGATGTTGTTTATTAGGTTTAGTTTTGCACATAAATAGGTTCTACATTTAATATACTAAAGTAATCATGTGCTTGTCCCAGGTACTATGCTAGGTGCTAGAGAGACAAAAAAAAAATAACTATTTTTGCTAATGGAGAATCCAGAAATTAGAACAAAGTTATAAAAATGTTTTAAATATTTCCAAAAAGTCACAGGCTTGGTGTTTAAATAGGAATTCATAGGCGGGACAAAGCAGCAAATGGAATTTCATGTGTTTCATGTGTTGCTTAAATGTACTATTTTCCTTTTCATTACAAGTAACAGACTTTGATGCTGATGATGCCAAGGATGATGTTCCACTTTCTCCAAGTTCTCCTACTGCTGATTTCCCAGCCGAAACAGAAATTGTAAACCCTGTTTCTAAAAAGAACGTGACATTGAAGAAGACAGCAGCAAAAAGTAAGCCAAAATCTTTGAAATGGGTTAATACTGGGATTAAATAACTGGCAAATCAATTTCAATTTTTTATTCCCCAAGTTTACTGTTGATATTGAAATTACATCTTCTCCAAATGAAAACAAATTTTTAAATTTTAATAATCAAAATTGGTAGTCAAAAGGTTTAAAATCAATATGTTTCTCAAAATGCCAGGCATTATCTAGCTCATTTCTATGATGGGGATAGGATTTGTAAACTAATCCTAAAAAAAGTTGCTAATTATTAAGATATAACAACATACTTATAAAAAAAAATGGGATGCTTAAGAATTCTTTGATTCTCTAATATATCTTCAGTTCCATTAGATTGTCTTTTCCTGTATTAAATATAAGCAGTCAACAGGTTGCTAAAGTTCACACTGAGAACAATTCATTTAGAGCGGCATGATGAATGCCTGTGGTGACTTGCAGGTCAGTCTTCCACCTCGACTACCGGTGCCAAAAAAAGGGCTGCACCAAAAAGAACCAAAAAGGATCCAGTCATGAATTCTGATGCCCCTCAAAAGCCTGATCCTCCAAAAACTAAGACTCGCCGCAAAAGGAAGCCATCCACTTCTGATGATTCCGACTCGAATTTTGAGAAAATGATTTCTAAAGCAGTCACAAGCAAGGTGAGTGTTTATTTTAATCAGCCCTTTTGCTGTTATTGTTTTAAAACATATAACCAAGCTTTGCTCTTAATAATTTGGCACATTTTTAAGACGATAATTTTAAACCCCATAATCCATTAGCTTTAACTTTATTTAGTTTAGTTGTAAGTTACCAGTACCACTTAGTCAATGAGAGAGTTGCCTTAGATCTATTTCTTAATACTGATTAGAATGTGGAAAACGTGAATTGTAGTCTATTGCTATATATTTTCTACATTGTGATTCTACTGTCAGGTTGACGTTGTGCAAATTACTTGGGCTTTTCTCTTTCAGAAATCCAAGGGGGAGAGCGATGACTTCCATCTGGATTTAGACTCAGCTGTGGCTCCTCGTGTAAAATCTGGGCGGGCAAAGAAGCCGATAAAGTACCTTGAAGAATCAGATGAAGATGATCTGTTTTAAAATGTGAGGTGACTATTTTTAGTGGTCTTATTGAGCCCAAGACTGGTTTGAAATTTACCCAAATCTCTTAATTTCCTCCCCTTTGAATTTAGTTTGAGGAAAGTAGTTTTAATCTAAAATCACCAAAGTGAAGTGGGTAGAGCCCAGCGTCCCTTATCTTTTTTATGATACAGTCTAAATGGTGATCCATCTCATGGGCATTGTTTTTTTCTCTGCTTTGTCTGTATTTTCATTGTTTCTTTTTGTCTTTAAAATCTGATTTTAACTTCTTCTGGACTCTAGAGATAGTTATGTGGTCATTCCAGGATAATGTAGTTTATTGACTATACATTAAGCTAAAATTTGATATAAGTATCTACTGTGCCTCCTTTTTTATCTTCATAAATATGAGATAGAGCATGGTTAATTTTGTTTTATCTTAGTTATATAGTACAAATACTCCCCACTCAGCCTTCTGTGCTGAATTTTTGTTCAAACAATGAGATAATGCTCATAATTCTTCATACCCTTTAGAATATCAGCCGAGGCTAAAGAAAAACACCCTGGCTGTGTCTGTAGAACCTCAACACAGTCAAGATGAAGAAAATTAGACCATAAGTTATATAAATTAGTGCTGTCTCAACTCTTGACTGCCCCCTCTGGCTGCCTCTGAGTCTGAATTTCCCAAAGAACAAATTTCTGGGGAGCACTAGATTGCAGAAGAGTGGGGACAGCATTCATTCAGAGACCTTAAATATTGATACCATACTCAGCAGTGAGCTGTTACATCCATTTTGAGAAATCTCCATAACTTTCAACTTGTAAACTTTGTAAAGATCTTTCTTCACTTTACATGTCTGTGATTTGAGTAGTGTTATCAATGTTTTTGTAAATATTTAATATGTTTTTCTATTTAGCTTAATTCCAGCAATTTTGTACTTTAATAAAATGTTCTAAACATTGCAACCCATTTATTGTCTTTTTCCTCCTGCACTATACCCTTTTGAAACTTTAAAATATATTCCTCTTCACTTCCTTCTTTTTATATAAAAGAATTTAGAATTTTTTATTTTTTTTTTACTTCTGTTTAAAAACTACTCTGATCATATTCTGATGTGCCTGGCCATAGTGATGGATCTAAGGGATAGGCACCAGGACCCAAGCATGGCCAACAAGGTTTGTTCATGGATTTTTATACATGAGGACCAAGTTCTTCATCTCCTCCACTCTCAAAAGGCCTTGGCCCCACATCAGTAGTTTTAAATATGCATGAGGGCTTTTTTAGTGATTTACTATTTTAACAGCTATTTTGATAACATAATCAACTACTTGATATCAGTCACTTATATCAGGGCAACTTGGTAATCACTTAGAAAAAAAAATGTTAGATAAATCCATCCCCTGACACCTTACACTTAAGTAAGTTCAAGTAGACTAAATGTTTAAATGTCAAAAATAAAATGATTTTAGAAAGTACTAAAAGAAAAGTGATCTTGAGATATCCTAAACATCCCCGAGGGAACTGTTGACAAAAATGTGAAAAAACAAGCCGTTTCATCAGAATCTGGACCAGCATTTTGTCACAAGTCTCACTTAAATTCAGTTCAAGAGAAGAATTGGTTGAACATGTACAAAAAATAATGTAAACACACACAAATGCAAGTTCAAGTAACACAGGAAATATCAATGCCCTGGTAATGATATAACTTGGAAAAATGCCACCATTAGGGGAAAGTGGACAAAACATGTAACAGATCTCTGTATTTCTCACAACTACATGTAAATCTACAATTATCTCAAAAAATCCACATACAAAGGTGCTTATTACTAAAGTGTAACAAAATCGATAGTAAACTCAATGTTCAGCAATAGGAGACATTTGGTAAAACAATTGGTATGATGAGGAATACTAGTTACTCATTAAGAATGATTATGTTATTTATTGACATGAAAATATATAACATTGCTGAGTAAAGAAAGCAAATCAAAGATGAAATCCCTGTCTGGTAAATACGTATTTGTGTACAAAATAAATAACAGGAGAAAAGATATAAACTCTATAGAAAGGAAAATATCATAAATGTTTTCCTTTTGAAAGTAGAAGTTTGCTCCTGATCGCTAAAGTACTAACTAAAAAGACCACATGAATACATTTCTTGACTATTCATTTTTGACTATTCATTTGATATTCTAGGAGATAAAAATTCTAGTACTAATAACCTTGGTGGTTATACACATTTAGACCCTTTATAGAATAGCTATTTCCTACACATATAAACCGCTTAGATAAATAGATATCACATAGCTTAGAAATTACAAAAGAATGGTTATTGAGAATGTAAGGGATCCAAAAATTGTATTAGTTGATGAATGATATACACAGAACTACCCCATATAATTCAAAACTCATCAAATTATCTTATAAAATAGTGTATCTTAATTTGTATAAATTATACCACAACAAAGTAGGGAGGAAAGTCTAGATAGTATGAGGTACAAATATAAACCAGTGCTTCTAAAAAATTTGGATTTACAAATCCTTTAGGGATCTGGTTAAACTGCAGATCTGAGTCAGTAAGTCTGGGGTATGGCCAGAGTTTGCATTGCTAACAAGTCCCAAAGTGATGTCAATGCTGTTGGTTGGAGACCCTACTTGGAATAGCAAAGGTGTGAACTATATATCAGTGCTTTATGTGTGGTCTGCGGACCAGCCGTATGAGCATGACCTGAGACTTTGTTAGAAATTCAAATTATTGGGCCCGCCCCAGAACTACTAACTTAAAAGTATTTGTTTTAACAAGCACTCTAGTTAATTCTGATGCACACCGAAATATGAGAGCCAACGCTGTATGCATGGAAAGACCTACTGCAAGCTGCAGCCAAACGTCAGCTGCTTTTCTCTGAATAATGAGATATAAGTGATTTTTGTTTTTTTCTGCATTCTGTATTTTACAAAAATTAACATTTTCTTTCAAACATTTCTTTCAAAATGAAAATTTTATAATATTTTTTCTGCTTATAAAAGTAGTGTATAAGTTCTAGTTCTAATGTGAACTGGTACCATTCCAGGAATCAATCTCAAGTACTTTTCTCTTTCACTCACGTGCTGCACCATTACAAACCTGAACAAGATGTCTGCAGGCTGGTGAAAAACTGTGATGGCTAATTGTACGTGTCCATTTGACTGAGTTAAAGGATGCCCAGATAGCTGATAAAATATCATTTCTGAGTGTGACAATGTCCGGAAGAAATTAGCATTTGAATCAATAGACTTAAGCAAAGATGATGATCACCCTCACCAGTACAAGTGGGCGTCATCTAAACCATCGAGGACCTGAACAGAAAAAGGTGGGAGAAGGGCAAATTTGCTGCCTCTCAGCTAAGACATCCAGTCTGCCTTTGGACATCTGTACTCCCGGGTGTCAGGCCTGTGAACTTGGACTGAATTAATTCATCTATCATCAACATTAAGTGAGGACTTAGTCTATATCCTATTGGTTCTAAAGTCCATTTTGGTACCTAAAGAACCCAAGATGACCTGGGATCATGAATGTGCCAGCCACAGTTCTCAATGCTGTAGATAAGTTCACTTGGACTTCATTTTTTCTTAGGAATCATTCACTTGATCCTCTTTCATTAGAAAGACCAATTTTTCCAATCTAGTCCTAAAGATATTCATAGGATACAGTCATATCTATCACAAGAGATCATCTTGGATATTCTGTATTTTGCTGGACCAGTTAAAACTTTCCAACAAAAAGCAATTCTTCACTGGCGTAGTGTTTGCTGTTGAAGGCATTGAACCCCCTTGTATAAGATCTTTTTTGCAATGTGTCGTTCTTTTTTTTTCAAGCACCTATAGCACCCAGAATGCCTAGGTATTCTCCCATCCAAGTACTAACCAGGCCCAACCTGAGGCTTCTGAGATCAGACGAGATCAGGCATGTTCAGGGTGGCATTGCCGTAGACAGTTCTTTCTTCAGGTCATGTTCATGAATTAGTAATAAGAAACACATTCACACCTAGGGAATGTTGGTGTCACTATACTGCCTTATAGATGAGAGTAACTTATGAACACACAGTAATGTAGCAATAAACGACAGCACTGTACAACAGTTTTATGAAATATGTTTGCTACAAGGAGATGTGTTGCAACAATGTCAAAAGTGTTTAATAAAAAATAAGTGCAGAGAATTGTTGCATTCTGCCTAACCACTTGTAAAGAAATAGGATGCTAAAAGATTGTTGGGCACAAGTTCACTTCTGGGTACCACCAGAAAGCTTCAATGTATCTGCCACAGGACTTACTGATAGACAATTTACCTGTGGAAAATGAGTTTGTGAAGCTACTGAGCTGTGGCTAGAGCTCAACCCAGAATCACCTTCCAACATTTCTCAACTGCATCAAAGTAGGTGGCTCTTGGGATAACTAAAGAGATAAAAAATTCCATTAAAACAGAGCCTTGTAGTCTTAATTTTTTCTGTTTCTACAACCCCCAGATACAAAAAAGTTCACAGCTGATTTAAAGAGCTGCCCACCAGCTGATTTGCTTAAGGTTACACAGCTGTAAGTCCTAATGATGACAGCACTAGAACCGGCAGTCAGGTTGCTCTGGGAAACAAGGAGTCTCAAAACAAACCAACTTCAAGCTGCCTTCAGATCTGAAATTATTTTTCCCAGTCCAGTGCACCACAAGGTTTCCAAAGACCCTGATGCTTTTTGTCCTCGTAAAGCCATCTTTGATTTGCTATAAACGCTAAACTGGAGGAGAATGTAAGCAGAGACCTTAATCAGAGGACCACCGACAGGTATAACACCAAGGAGGATGAGCAAACAGGTGGCACTGTGCTCAGCGGTTGTGGCCCACACTGCAGTCATGTGATAATACTGAACCTCTTGAGTCACTTCCCAAGATCTGCGGCAGTGGCCAGGAGGCAGACCAGCAAGCAGGTCATTTGCTTGGCCTGTAGCTTTTGTATAGCATTTTGTATATTACATAAAACTCCCTTCTGACACAGTAGCTGGGTCCTCAGTTGCGGAAAATCCAGCATGAACAAGAGTGGAAAATGGTGGCCAATATTCCTACTAAGTGAGACTCTGACCTCCGTGTTAGAGATGTTGTGATTTCAGATTGTTTTTATGCAGAAACCCACTTAAAAGAACCAAAGATGTCACCTACCAATATGATCAGGAATTAACCAGAACATGCACGGTGGTTATTGGAGAGAGATTTTCAATGCACCTTGGGGAGACTATTGATCCTGCCTTGAAGAATCTCCATGAAACCACTAATTTATCTTTTCTTGCCAGATGGGACAGAGTTTGAACTGGATGAAGAAACGGTTGCATTGCCACGTGTATGGTTATAAAATTCAGGGAGGACATATCGAAATTATGTGCTTTGTAATTGTCTTGGCTAAATAAGAGACATGAAGCAAATAGGAAAAGACTAAAAATGAGAACGTGAACACATACCTTTAATAAATTCCCAAGCAAAAAGTTAACGTATATAATGGAGTGCCCTGGCAGACACCACATTAACTAAGTGATCAAATTTAATACTCCAATAAGGAGACAAAATGACATAATATGTCCTTGATGTAGTGCAATGGGAAACAGACATCATTACCTATATAGTAGTCTCTTCAAAAACGTTTTACCTGAAACTAATCAGAAACAAACAATCGGACATATTAAATTATAAAACAAATTCTCACTGGTGGGGTGAGCTTGAGGACCCTGGTGACAAAGCAGACAGGGCTCACCACGAGAAAGGAGTCAACCTGGACCCAAGTCTGAGTCTTGAATCTAACTCTGAATCTCCATCTTGATGCTTGATTTAGAAATCCTCAGTCCTCCTGACGTGATTAAACTGTTCTGAGTTGGGTAGATGACACTACAACCTTAAAGGCAAAGACAGAAATACAGAAATGAAGCATTCGAACCCACAGAATTTATAATTTTGTGTTAAATTTAGGAATAAGTTCATAATCCTCCCAGATAAGTGTTTGTATTACATGTTTTGAAAGTCGCTGATGCTTAAGGAGAATTTGGCATCAAGAAATCTGATTACCCTTGTAATTTTGATTTAAATTTATTTTTGATGTAATTTTAATTTAAAAGGTTTAACATTTTTGATCAAATTTGTAAACACTATGGTAAAATTAGAAAGAACCTGAACTACTACATTTGCACATTTGGTTTATTAGGTTTACAGGAGTTGCATACGAAGATACTATTTGCCAGAGTCCTGAGTCCATCAGGCATTGGAAATGTTTGGAAATGTAATAATTAATCAGGTTTGTCATTAGTGTTCATTGCTTAGGCAAATTTAATTTCTCAAAATTATGAAATAATATTAATTAAAGAATAAGTTAAAGTGATTATTCTTATTTTTATACTCAAAGTATTTAATGTATAAGTAGAAAAACAAAATGTAAGTTAAATTTAAAGGCTTAAAAGGAAAAAGTTTTTTCTTCATTTAAATTTTTAATAAATTGAATATAAATTCAACCCAAGGATATTGATTTGGGCCATAAAACCCCCTTCAGACTATAAAACTCAAATAGATAGGCCCATTTCATAAAGAATGGGAAAGAGGCAGGTGATAAAGGGGGATAGGTGACAGACCAGTGTGTGTGAGGACAGGAAGGGGAAAGAAGTTTGCCCAGAGAGGCGGAGAGAGAGAGATGTGCAGTAACTTAGAGAAAGCTTACTCTCTTTCTCCACCTCCTCAAAAGAATTTCCGTACCGAAAAACATTACTGTTTTCTTTCTAAAGCAACTTTATTGAGGTATAATGTACACAACATAAAATGTACTCATTCTAAGTGTACAGACTGATGTCTTTTGACAAACATATACTCCTGCCTAACCACTAACCCTCACAATCAAGACATAAAATATTTCCATCACCCCAAAAAGTTCTTATGTGTCTTTTTGACCCCAACCCCAAATATTAATGTGATTCCTATGGTTACAAGTTAGTTTTACCTATTCTAGAACTTCATATAAATGGAATTATACAGCATGTGTGCTTTTGTGTCTGGCTTCCATTTGGCATAATGTTTTTGAAATTTATCCATGTTATTGCATGTATCAGCAGTTCCTTCTTTTCTAGTTGCTGGATATTATTCCACTATATGGATTGTTCATCTTTTCACCTGTTGATGGACGTTTGGGTTGTTTCCAGTTTGAGGCTATTATAAATAAAGTTGTTGGGAACATTAGATTGAAAATGCTTTTTATAGTCATGTTTTTCAGATCATGTGGGTAAATCCCTCGACATGGACCTGTTGGGTCATTTTTTAAGTACATGTTGACCTTTATAAGACACTGCCATATTTTTCAAGGCAGGCATATTATTTTGCATTCCCCTTTACATTTTTCCTCAGTACTTTCTGGAGTCAAATTTGTTTCTTTTGAATAAGACAGTAACTTCATTGGCCTCAGGGTGGCCCAAAACATACTGTGAGTGTAAAAAGACATAACCATAAATACTAATTTAGATGGAAAAAAAGGAGCTCAAAGTCACATATAGGTGACTTTGTCTTCTGCCTCTAGTATCTGTCTGTGACTTTCCAGGGCCTGGCCAAGGGCAGTCCTTTGGACCCAGGAGTCTTGCCCTCAGGGAGGGAGTTACCTTGGTCTGCCCAGGAATTGATCTTGAGCTAACCTGATGCCACCTCTGTCCCTGGGGTGGTGGAGAGACAGTGAGGGACCCCAGGCTACAGGCAGTGATTGCGGCTGCTTATACAACTTGGCACTTACAAACTCGGGTCATCTAGAGCTTCGTGGAGGGGGAGAGGGACTTCAAAAGACGTCTCTTGATAACTCAGATCCTCATCCTTCCCCACCCCAACCTTAAAGTACTTTCTCTCTTCTGTCAGTTCACTCTGGGCTTTCAAGGAAAGGAACAGAGGGAATCCCATGCCCCTCAGTGGCTCAGGTGAGGCTGCCTGTAGGGCCTGGCCACTGTCAGGCCCAGTTATTGTCCTGACTGAGCAAAGTTGCTACATATACAACTAGAAATGGGTGACGTGAGGAGAAGGGACCAGGTTGCGGGGAGGGGGTACTCCAGTGGCAGTAATGACTCCTCTGCTCAAGCATAAGAAAGTGGGGACAGGACTTGGTAGAGGCACACGGAGGAAGGGCTGGTGGGTAAGACGACAAGCAAGACAGGTTTCCCTCATCCTGAGGAAGAAACTGGACAGGCGCAGCTGTTGTGGGCAGACTCGGAGGGAACTGAGTCTCTGACTCCCCAAATCAGCATGGAGGGCCAATACTAGGAGCAGATTTGTGACAAGGCTAAATCCTCCATTCAAGGGTGCAAGGTTACCTAGAATAAAGACTATATTTCCCAGCCTTCCTTGCGGAAGGCCATCCTGGCCCACAACGTGTGAGCAGATGGGTCACATAGCAGCTTCCCAGGACTTTTCTAAGAGAAAGAAGTCCTTGCATCTATTTCTTCCACCTTCATCCCTTTCTCCCTCTGCTGCCTGGATAGGAATGATCTATGGAACATGGGGGAGGATGAGGACCAGACCAAGGAGGGGGTTTTAGAAAGAGTTTGTGCCCTGGGGCACTTGTCCTCCAGCTCTGAAAGGCCCACCATCCTCCTCCTGTTTTGTGAGAGAGAAACAAGCTTCTCTCAGGTGTGAGCCACTGTTTGGTATTTTTGCTATTGCAGCCAAAGCTAATCTTAAAGACTTATAGAGCCAAGGGAAGAAGTAAGGCCTGGCCATCAAGCCAGTCCCAGTGAAGGCTGAGGGCCAGGACAAATGAGAGAGAAGCAGGGGTGACCAATGAACGGAAGGTGGTCCTAACTGGAGGGTTTTCCAGCCTGGAAGAGTCTGAAGAGTCTGTGTGGCCAGGCAGGGGAGGGGCTGCCGAGGATGAAGAAAAGCACCCAAGGAGAAGCAACCATGCCCACCGCCTGCTGCCCTCTCACCTTTCCCACCCAGGCTGAGCTGGGGGCAGGAGAATTTTACCATTAATCTATGCTGGAGTTTTCACTTCTACCCAAGGCTGGACGTTCTGATTACCAATCTCAGACTAAATTGGCCACCCCAGTGATCATAGCTCTAGAGGACACCAGAATAAGCAACTGAAGCAGGGGACCCTGCAGAGTTCTCGTCTTGGGGCAGAGAGGATCTGCACCCTCCTCAATCTCCCACCCCACTTCGTTCATTCATCTACCCGATAAATGTTAATTGAACATCTACTGTGCACTAAGATCTGTTCTAGGATCTGTTCTATGTCCTGGGGACAGGAGAATGAATAAAGCACCCCAAATCCCTGCCCTCACAGAGCTTACACGCTAATGGAAGAGAGGGATGCTACGCAGGATATCTAAGAAAAATATAAAGTATGGTATGTACTCATCAGGGCGAAGGGAATAAAGCTGAGAGAAGGGACAGGAAGTAGGGGTTTAAATTCCAGTTAGGGTAGCTAGGGAAGGCCACACTCAAAGGCAACGTTTCTGTAAAGGCTCACATATACGTGTCTGCATACGTGTGTCCATGGGCAGCTGACGTGGGAAGTGGATCCACAGCCAGACAGGGTAGAATAGTGTCTGGGACAGAGACTGAGCATGGACCAGGGAAGTATGGGCCTCTCGGCCCAGCCCCAGACCTCAAGCACAGCCAAGAACAGGGCCACATGCCGCCAGACCTGGTTAGCATCAGCGACACCTCCTCCCAGGCTGGACAGCGCTATCTGGGAAGGAGGATGGTCCTGAGATTGCAGAGTCTCCTGTGTCTGGCCCTGTGGCATCAGAGCCCGGGTACGGCACAGGGTGACAGTGGGCTCTCCGCCTCCCTCCCCCAAGCCTACCACCTCTGCCACTTTCCACTCCCAACAGGCAGAAGGGATGGATGGGGTTTTTCCAGGCTGGGCCAGTGGGCTGATCCAGCAGAGGCCATGGGGACAGGGTAGGGACCATTCCTGGACAGTCAAGGGAGATCAGGTGTGTTCCTGTGCCCCCACAGCTGGGGGCGGGGGTTGAGGGGTCAGGGATCAGCTTTGCCAAAAGCAGGAGGGGGATTAGGATGAGGAGATCAGCAGGGCCCCCACCCTACTTCCTGTTTTTGGAATGTGGGGCCCGAGCATGCACTTTCCTTTGGACTTCATCCAGGGTAGTGTCTCCCCACCCAGGCACACTCCCAAGGTAACCCTGCACAAGGGCGGAGAGGGTTGACCTAGGGTTTTTCCAGGCGGGGCTGGGCCCCTGAGCCACTGTGGGTAAAAGACATATTTCTGACCCCTCCCTGAAATCAGGCCAGGGGGTCCCTGTCAACATGGAAAATCATACAGTCCCCTTGACCGAAGGGGAGAAGAAATGTCATTGAGCAGGTGAGGGAGGGCAGGCATGGCCCATCAGTCTAGCCAAAGCTCTGGGGATTAACAGGCCCTAGGATACCAACTGAGAAAGCTAGCCAGGCGGGCGGGAGGAGAGTTCCATGGTGGGCTTAAGAGTATGAACTCAGACCCAGTCAGGGCAGGCATGATGCCAGAACCTGCTATTTCCTGGCTGTGTGACTGTGGGCAAGTGGTGTAGATTCTTTGTCTCAGCTTCCCTTCCACCAGGGTCATCAATCCTCTAATTCACGTCATGGGCTCTGTGCAGGGTGTGGCCCAGAGCAGGTGCCCCCATGAGGGAGGGAATGGTGTGAGGTCTGGGAAGACACCTAGAAAGGCAGAAGAGACAAATAAAACATATCTACCTGGGAGTGTCCCCTCCCTGGCTGCTCAGGTCACCATGGGTCATCCTAGCTCTCCTCCCCTATAGAACGGCTTCTCCCGCCACCTGAACCCAAAGATGATACGATTCAGAACGTTATGGAGGAGGAGAAGCCTTTATCTCTAGTTTTCACATTATGAAATAACACGCTCATTGTAGTAAGAAAAGCAGGAAGGAAGCAAAAGCTTTTCTTTAACTACCAAGGCCACCAGCCACTCATGATCCCTTTCTGTTCTCTGCAACATGACTGGGACCTGAGCATTAAAATGTAGAGATGAAAGGAGACTTGGGGTCAGCTGGCCCAGGCTCCTTCGTCAACAAGCCAGGAGACTCTGGCCCAGAAGAGCTCGGTGACTTGCCAAAGGTCAGTAGCAGAGCTGGAACCAGAGCCACCAGGTGTGCGCCGCTTCTTAAAATACCGGTACCCCCAACACCAGCACCAAACCTCCCTCACAGCGAAGATCGCCTTCAAAGGAGATGGTTCATGGTGGATCTAGGCCTTCCAGTTTGGGGGAGTCTGTCGGGGATGGGCTTCCATGAGGTTCCCTCGAAAAGGGATACAGCTCTGGTTAACCCCCTCCCCCATTTCCAGACACAGCATGCGAGATGGGGATGGGGTGGGGGCGGGTGAGGAAGGGAAAGGGAGAGCTGGCAGAGCCCAGCAAGGGGCGTGGCCCTGCGGCTTTTCCCAAGGGTGGACCCAGCCAACAGGGTCACCCTGTCCCTTTAAGAGAGGGGGGAGAGCTAGCCCCTCTCGGCCATCCTGTCCTGTCATCCATCCCGGCCAAAGCCGAAAGGGAAAATGAAAGAAGGACCAGGAGGAACAGGTCCCAGCCATCTCCCAAGATTCCTCACTCAGCGCTAACACCTCAGCTCCTGCCACAGGGTGAGTGGGGTCAGCTGAGGGCCTGGGGGCAACAGGGGCCTGTGGCGCTTGTGAGTGGGAGTTTGGGGAGGCTCCCAGGAGATGTGGGAGACTAGAAGCCGAGGGGCGCCAGGAAGGAGATGGGAGAGGGCTGGGTCCGCATTCCTGCCTCGCTGAGGTTGGATAGCAGGGGACACTTAGGACAAAGGATCTTGATGGAGTTATGGAAGAGAGGGCTCCTTTTGCGTCACCCCACAATTCTGAGAGGAATTATTGGAGTAAAAAGGGCAGAGAAAGAAGGAGGTGGGGTCCCTCTGGGTCTGTGGCTCCCTCCTCTCCCAGGGGTACCAAATTGGGCCTGGAGTCCTGGATTCATGGAAAGCAGCCCTGAGCACTCGGGGTGCAGACGGTTTCCGCCTCTGCAAATGCAGTCGGGTTGGCCCTGCTGCCTTCCAAGTCCCCGACACATCGGGACTCCGGCGGGGCACAGGGTCCAAACAAGCAGGCTACAGGTCTGGCTAGAGCAGCAGGGCGCACGCAGCTCTCCCCCAGCACCCATCGGCTCCTCTCCAGCACCCACTGGCCCAGGGAGATGGACACCCATACCCATACCCGAGAATCACCTAAGCCCTCCGGCCCCGCAGCACCGCTAACGCCTGTTCCCACAGACTCCCTGCTGAACCCAGACTTAGCTGCCCCCCAGCTCACCCCAAGCGGGAGGAGGCGTACGGGGCCCACCCCGCGGGCGTGGAGGGTGCGGGGCGCGCGCGCGGGTCGGTCCGCGGCCTCTGACCCCCGCCCCGGCCCCCCCCCCCCGCCCCGCGCAGCGCCATGGGGGAGTGGGCGTTCCTGGGCTCGCTGCTGGACGCCGTGCAGCTGCAGTCGCCGCTCGTGGGCCGCCTGTGGCTGGTGACCATGCTCATCCTCCGCATCCTGGTGCTGGCCACGGTGGGCGGCGCCGTGTTCGAGGACGAGCAGGAGGAGTTCGTGTGCAACACGCTGCAGCCGGGCTGCCGCCAGGTGTGCTACGACCGCGCCTTCCCGGTCTCCCACTACCGCTTCTGGCTCTTCCACATCCTGCTGCTGTCGGCGCCGCCGGTGCTGTTCGTCGTGTACGCGGTGCACCGCGCGGGCAAGGAGCCGGGCGGCGGCGCGGGGGGCGCGGGCGGCGCGGGGCCGGCGGGGGCGGAGGCGGCGGCCGGGGAGGCGGCGGGCGGCGCGCGCCGCTGCTACCTGCTGAGCGTGGCGGGCCGGCTGCTGGCCGAGCTGGGCTTCCTGGCGGGCCAGGCGCTGCTCTACGGCTTCCGCGTGGCGCCGCACTTCGCGTGCGCCGGGCCGCCCTGCCCGCACTCCGTGGACTGCTTCGTGAGCCGGCCCACCGAGAAGACGGTCTTCGTGCTCTTCTACTTCGCCGTGGGGCTGCTCTCGGCGCTGCTCAGCCTGGCCGAGCTGGGCCACCTGCTGCTCTGCAAGCGCCGCCGCCGCCGCCGCTGCGACGGGGCGCACGGGCGCGAGGCGCCCAAGGGACCCCCGCCGCCGCCGCCGCCCGCGGTCCCCGCCTCCCCGCACCCCGGGCCCGGCCCCGGCGCCCCGCCCGCCTATGCCGGCGACGGCGACGCGGGCAGCGGCCGCAGCAGGGCGTCCCTGGCCACTGTGCGTCCGAACCTGGCCATCTAGAGCGGCTGTGCGCGGGGGACCCCGCCGTCCCGGCGCTCCGCGCAGGAATCACAGGTGGCTCTGCCGGCCGGACCTGTCCCCGCCCCGGCCCCACGGCCCAGGGCGGCGTCCGTCCGCAGGCCTCGGGAGTCCCCCAGCAGAGCGGGGGCGTGGAACGGAACGGACCAAGGCGGGGCCTTGATGCCACGACCCAGGTGGAAGAGGACATGGCCAGGCGGGCTGAGAGAACGGGGACACGTGGGGCGCGGGGCGGCGTGGGGAGTGGAGCTCAGGTCGGTGACCGGGTTGTTTGACCGAGGACAAAAGCGGCGGTGACGCCGGCATCCAGCGGGCCTCCTCCCCCTCCTTCACACCGAGGCCTGGCCTCTGTGTGGCTCTCCGGGTATGTGCACAGGCGGACACGCATATGAAGTGCGCGGTGTGCGAGTGCGCGTGCAAAACCTCCGTGTCCTCTGTGTGTGCGCATGCTCGTGAACATCCTGGGTGCACACATGCACACCCGTGTGGGCCCCCTGTGGGTCTGCGTATGCCGGGTGTAAGCTCTGCGTTCGGGATCTCCGGTATGCACTGTGTGGCAGGCCAGGATCCAGTGTCAGCAGCAGCCACAGTGGCTCCATCTCACCTGCAAGGGTATCATGGGAAGGTCTCCCCTCCTGATGTAGGGGAAGGGGAGGTGCCCTTCACCCTGGGCAGGCCCACTGGGTCTGGTAGGGCTTACAGGCACCTTCTACGCCATCCACCTGGTGGCCTGGGCTGGGTAGCCAGGCCCTCCCTCTCACGGAGGTAGAGTGGGGGAGGGCAGTGGGATCAGCGGGCAAGACTCTTTCTTTAATTTCACCCTCTTCACTCTGCTGCTGTTCCCCCAGTCTGAAAACATAGTTAAGCCCCTCCCATCCTCAAGAAACCTCCCTCAAACATACTCCTGGCCCTACATTTCCCTGCCACCACTACCTCCCTCCCTCCTGGGAGAATACAGAGAATTGTCTACAGGCCTCCTGTCCCCCTCTTGTCCCTCCTCTGCTCCCATCTGTCATTATCCCTTGTCACCTCAGTGCAGCCACTCTCTATAAGATCACTCCGGGGCTAAGTAATAACCAGGGGCCATCATCTGACCACACACCTTGGGCTTCCTCAGACTGCCATGACCCACTCAGCCCAATTTTTTCCTACATCCCTCGCCCTCTCCCCTCTGTCCTCCTCTCCTGCCTCTTCCTCGGCTCTCCTTTCACACAGCAGCTTGAGGGGGCTTTCTAAGTAGCCCCCTACTTAGGCCCTTGGGGTTCCCCTATCCTCAGAGTCAGTGCAGCCCTGCTCTACTGACCCTGCCTCTCAGGCTTCCAGCCCCATCCCTCTGGCTCCCCAGGGTTTCTATGCTCCAATCCATACCGAAGTTTCTCTTCCAACCAAGCATAGTGACCACTTTTACTTCCAAGTCCTTGAACATGCTGTTCCTTTGCCTGGAGCAGCCTCCCTCTCTGCAGCTACACTCCCCCAAACCTAGCTAATGCCTACCTGCTTTTTGGTCTCATTTGGGAAGAAAACAGATGCCTTCCCCGACAGCCCCACTGCAAGTCAAGCCCCAAGGTACCGGTGCTTCCCCAGGCAGAGATCTGCTGAATGGCATCGCTCTCTAGCTAGCTCATAAGACGTATTTAGTAGATGTTTAATGAGGAACTTAAAGTGTCCCCGAGGCCCAAGCACTTATCCATGGAGTGTTCCACCATCTCTCTGATGACAGTTCTGTGTCTGCAGCCTGGAGCCCTCCATACAAACTCAGACCTGGATGTCCAGCTGTTTTCCAGATTTACTAATTCAACCAATATTTGTTGAGCATTTATTACATGCCAGGCAGTTTTTGAGATAGCACTGTTCCATAGAAATAGGATGTGAGCCACATGTGCAATTTCAAGTTTTCCATTAGCCACATTAAAAAGTAAAAGGTAACAGGTGACGTTTATTTTAGTAATCTATTTTCTTTAACCCAATATGTCCAAAATATTATTTCAGCACATCATCAATATAAAATAATGTTGAGATATTTCGTATTGTTTGTACTGTTTGAAATCTAGTGTGTATTTTGCACTTGGAGCACATTTGATTTGGGACCAGCCACATGTCAAGAGTCAGTTGCCACATGTGGCTGTTGTATAGTACAGAGCAGATCCAGATGGGCCACAGCAGCGAACAAAACCTGCATGGAGATTACATTCTGGTAGAGAAGACAGACAATAAATACAGAATATACCACCAGGTTGCAGTAGTGATAAAGAGAGAGAATGACATCCCTGAAAAGTGACAGTGGAACAGAATATAGTGAGGGCCTACCCATGAAGCGGTCTCCAGGAAGAGCATTCCCATTGGAGGGAATAGCAGGTGTGAAGGCCCTGAGGCTTAGGAATATGCTGGGGGTGTCTGAGGCCAGCAAAGAGGCCAATGTGGCTGGAGTGTAGTGAGGGACAGAAAAGGTGGAGAGGAACCATCACCTCAAGTTTTTTACTCCTCTCAGTTGCTGGTGTCTCCAGCCAGCCAGGCCACCTGCACCTACTGTTGCCACAGTCCCATAATCACTTCATCTTCCTGTTTTATCATCTAAGTATTTCCTCCCCTTGTCCACTCTTCTCCACCCCTTCAGAGGCTGCCCAGGGTCAGCCCCATCACCAATGGCCTGGAGTACTCTCAGAACCTTTGCTCCTGGACCCTCCTTTTCCAACATGAACACCTCCCTTGCTGGCTTAAGATCCTTCACTATCCATCACCCTCATGATCAAGATAAACTCCTGAACTGGTTTTGACCTGAGCCTGTCCCAGACTCTCCTCTCCACCATTCTAGTGAAAAACCGAAATAGTAAAAACAGA
Source organism: Cynopterus sphinx (assembly GCA_030015415.1). NCBI lineage: Eukaryota > Metazoa > Chordata > Mammalia > Chiroptera > Pteropodidae > Cynopterus > Cynopterus sphinx. Next base: position 16,350,356 of record CM057385.1, read on the forward strand.
GCTGGTGACAGTTTTTGATCATGTGAAGCTGTTTATCACTTCTGCATCCCACCTGGCTAACTCTTCTCCTTAGAGATTTAGCTGGGAGGGGGCACTTCTTCCAGGAAGCCCTCCAAACCCTGTCCTAATCCTGGACTTCCATAGGCCCAGCAAGCCCTCATCACTGCCCTTCCCAAGCTGTATCCCGGTCACCATTCTTGAGTCAGTCTCCCCCATGAAGGACGGCACCTGGTATCATGCAAAGCATATGTCACTCCTCTGTGACCAGACTCTAATAGTTCTCAACCGGGGGCAATTCCCCCCACCCTAGGGGATATTTGACAATGTTTGCAGACATATTTGGTAGTTATAACTGCAACTTGCTTCTGGTGGCCAGAGGCCCAGGATGCTGCTAGACATTCTACAGTGCACCATGCAGCCTCTCAATAAAGAATTCCTAGGCCCCAAATGTCACTTGTGCCGTAGTTGAGAAACTCTGCTCTACCGCAGTGAGCTGTGAGCCATCGTGGGAAACCTCAGGCCCTGGAGGGTCCCAATAGCAAAGTTACTACCCCAAGGGAGTTATTTTGTAAATGTAGGGGACATTGTTCTAGTTGTCACATGAGGGGGTCCCTGCTGGCATTTAGTGGGCAAGGACTAGGAATGGCGAGATGTCCTCCCACAATAAAGAACCGTCACACACAACTTTAGAATGTCCCACTGGACATTTACATCATGAAAAACCTCTTTATAATTTACCTGAGCCCAAAACATGACTGTTTTACAGGTAAACTATTAAGGGTTTTGTTTGGGGGACTTTTTTTTTTCACATAGTTTTGTTACACAGTGTCAGTTTTTATTCCAACATCTACTCACACCTTTAAATTTCCTGTGCTTCATGCACAGAATGGCTTCCGACCTTCTTATTTCTTTTCAATCCAAATGTGTTCATGAAAAATAGAAGCAAGCATGAGACTGTCGTGTATGCATGTGTCATGTATGCCCAGGCATTTACATATTGAAATGCGTAGACTATTCCCTTCATTTCTCCTTCACAATACATAGTGAGTCTGTTAAATTGTATTTCCGATTTATTTAAAAAAAAAAAGTGTGAGAAAATGTTACTAGAGGAAGAAAGCCTTGCTCCAGCCTGGGCCACGCGGTGGCATAAGCGAGGATCTTCCGCCACCTCGTGGCTGAAGCAGACCCCAGAGGAAGAAACCCCTTTCTGCCCAGGAATCTCCCAGCGGTTCTGCTAACCCTCCCGAAGATAGCCTCCTCTGCCACCTGCCCAGACCCCAAGACCTCGGTGCTTGTCACTGTGCCCAGGGCTTCAGAGTTCCAGGAAAGAGCCCTGGCGGAGAGGTGGCAGTTTTGAGTACTGGTCCCCCATCTGCCACTAACTTGATGCGTGACTCCGGAGAAGGGCACTGCCCTCTCTGGGACTTCATGTGTAGCATGAGAAGTGGGTAAAATTGGTCTCTGAGGACCCTAGAGGGCTGTCACACTCGATCCCCTCAAGCAGGAGTATCCTGTCTTCTGTGCCTCCTGCCCGTAGTGACCTTAGGGGTGGGTCGGGGAGGTCAGGATAGTCTGTCCTCTGGGAGGCAGAGGGCTGATGGGCTCGCCTCCTAAGCTTATATCCCAATCCCATGTTCTTATAAGGTTGCCACGAGCCCCTGACCCTGGTCTCTATGCCAACTGCCACTCCTGCCTTTAAGGTCAAATCTGTGGTCACTCCAAAAATAGAATTCCCCTGCGATTAAATGACCCCACACGCAACCTCTGGCTTCCCAAGGGTCAGGAACTCTCTGAGGGCCAACTTCCTCCCTCAGACTGGGACTTTCTGAAAGCTAGGGCTGGCTTCCTGCCTCAGACTGGAGGTGTCCTGAAAGTAGAGGCAGCCTCTCCCCCTATCCCTTCCCCACCTCCGGACTGGGCCTAACACAGGCCACGTAGGCCCCAGACCAAGGGCTTCCCAAGGCAGGCCTGTTTTCAAAGACCCAGAAGACCCAGCACAAGGCCTCCAGTGATCATACCTGACCTCCCAACCCCCAGTCCCCTGTCCAGACACTGAGAAAAAGGCAGCAAAGCGTGTGTAGAATAAATATAACTTTATTCTTTATCCAGTAGATCTCAGTGGAAAGTCCAACAGTAACAGGTGCACCAGCGGGATCTGGGGGATAAGACCCCAACCCCGGGGCATGGGGGCAGGGCAGAGCCAGCTCCCCCGGCCCAGGGGGTACAGGGGATGAGGGGAGGGGACCCCCTATAGGCCCGTCCTGCGGGGCAAGGAGGGGGCACGAGTGTGGGGTGAGTGGTGTGGAACTCGGGCCAAGTGTGTCTTGTCAGCCTGCCTTTCTGCTGTCTCCGTGTGTGTGTGTGTGTGTGTGTGTCCGGGGGCCTGTGAATGGTGCTGGTGGCTGTGAGGCTGGGAGGCAGGGATAGATCAGGCCCTATAGCCAGCCCCTTCACAGTGGGGTCTGGAGGGCTTAGATCATGTGGGTCCTGATTGTGGGGGAGGGCAGCTCAGCCAAGGACACAAGGCTTGTATGTTCTGAGGGGCCCCCTTGCTTTGCCCCAACCCATCTCTCATGGTGGGCCCCCCTCCTTCTAGGGGCTGCCTGGAACTGTCCACACCCAGTGGTTAGGCAGAGGGAGAAGGGGGACTGGCTGCTTCCCCAGCATGAAGGGGTGGGCAGGGGGTAGGGGCGGCAGCCTCAGAAAATTAGTACTTCACAGTTTTAGAGAGAAAACTGAGGAGGAAAAGGCTGGGAACGAGAACTAGGGGGACACAGGGACATGAAGAGTGGGAGCCCCTTTGAGCCACTGCCCTCCCCCAGGACCCACGCCCTCCAGTTCTGGATCCAGCTCCCCCCAATACACAGCACAGATTCCTTCAGTATAAATGTGCTTAAAATGAAAATTCTTATTAAAAAAAAAATTAAAATAAAAACAAAACCAGCGAAAATTAATACCTGGGGGTTGGTATGGCAGGGTATGTACAGGGATGCCCCCCCACCCCTGGCCCACCCCCTCTGTCACCAACCGAGGCAAGGGGGGTTCCCCAAACTGGGGAGCAATGGCTTGTAAGTTCTGAGGATGGGGGAGCCAGGTCCTGGCATTTGCTGGTGATGAAGATGTGGCGAGGTGGGCAGAAGGCTGTCTCGATGAACGCAAAGCCCTCAGGCCCCATCCCGAGGCCCAAGACCAGGGGTCCTCATTCAGTTCATGACCTTGCCCCTGACATCAGCCCAGGCTGCAGAAGTGGCAGTCCACAGCACCCAAGCCTCTGTCCAGAGTCACCACCTCCTCCCTCCTGTCCAGGGAAGGGAGGACAGGTGGGGGGCAGGGCTAGCTGGGGTCACATGGTTGGTAGAAAGGCAGAAAAAAGCCGGGCGAGGGGCGAGGTCTGTGTCCACAGGGCACAGGTGGTCACGGGGAGTGGGTAGCCGGGCTACTTCTGTTTGAACCGGGGCTGAGGCTGGGGCTACAGCTGCCAGGCGGTGGGGCCAGGCCACCCCCATCCCGCCCCCCACCCCCCGGCTGTCCACTCAGAGTGTCCAGGCCCTCTGAGTTCTCCAGCATTTCCTGGATGAGAGGTGGCATGGAGCCCGGGATCTCCATCTTCAGCGTGATCACCCGCTCAGCTCCTGCAGGAGAGGAAGGGCAGAGGTTAGCACCCTGCGAGCAGTGTGACTCCATGAGGGAGGGCACAGTTGGTGGGACAATCTGCACTACCAACATCATCATCCACCACACACTGAACTCAGGGCTCAGAAGTTCTGAACTCGGGCTCTGGGGTCAGACTGCCTGGTTTGGCACTGGACCTTTCCTATGTGTTGTGTCCTATGGCTTCTCCTGATGACACCTCAAAACTCCTCTGAAAACACCATCACTATCCCCACTCTTCTGATGGGAAACAGAAGTTCGGAGCTATTAAGCGAACTATCCAAGGACACATACCCACACTGTCTGGCTCCAGAGCCATGCCCTTAACCACCACGCAAAAGTGACTCTGCCACCTTAGAGCTCACAGACAGGAGTTCTGGGCACAAAGACAGGGGATGTTGGCTCAGAGGTGGGGAACCTGGCTCTGGGCATCAACAGTAGGTCCCGGGCCAGGCCCGCAGGCAGGCAGGACCCCTCCCCAGATGTGGGAGCCTCACCCTTAGCGCTGATGCTTCGCAGGTCCGTGATCTTCATCAGCATCTTTGGGAACATGTGGGGACGGCTGGGCCTTCGTTTCCGCACATAGACCTTCAGCGCCTCAAGCAGCGGCTCCTGCAGCATGTCCACCCTGTCTGGCTGCTCCAGGTCCTGCCGGTCTGAGGGGGCAGTGGCCGCCGTGAGCACAGCTGCGCTCCCAGGCTTGGCCACTAGGGGGCGGGCCTGCCAAGGCCACGACCTGAGCAGCAGTTCTGGGGCCTCCCCACCCAGGGCAGGGGAGAGGGGTCTGTGTGGGGGGAGAAAGGCCCATCTGAGAGGCTCTTTAATGTAATCAGAGAGGAGATGGGATGGTGGTTGCCCAAAGCCCACCCTGGCAGCCCGGTTCATGGAGGTGGGTCGCCTAAACACATGCAGCGCAGACCTAAAGCAGACGGAGATGCCCCCGCAGGTCCCTTTCCCACCCGTTATGGACAGCAGCACAAAATTGCAGAACTCATGACAATAGTAACCACAGCCAACATTTCCTGGGTCTTACTCTATTTATTAATGATCACCTCCACTGGCCCATCACCTTTACTGCCTCATGTTACAGAAATGGGGGCTCAGAGTTCAGCAACCTGCTCAAGGTCACAGCTGGCCAGGATTTGAACTTGGGTGGTCTGACTCTCAAGCCCTCACTCTTAATCCCCCTAGAAGGAGCACGACCCAGAAATGAGGAACCAGAGCTCAGGTCTCCATTGCCACACCCTTGCTGTGTGACCACAGACCAGACCCTGCCCCTCTGGGACTTGGTTTCCCCCTCTGAAAGGGGCCTGACAGGGGCCAAGGTCTATTTCTGACCCTATGATCCCTGCACATCCTGGTGAGCGGCTGCACCACCACCCTGGGTCTGGTCACCGGACCCAGACCCCCTGCCCACCTCCACAGATGAGGCAGATGGCGCTGAGCAGCCCAGTCTCAGCATCATCCATCTCCAGGGGCAGCAGCTGGTTGGCGAAGGCGAAAACCAGGTCCGTGAGTGGGCCGAAGCCAGCGTTGTGCATCTGGGTCCGGTTCAGGGTCAGCCCGTCCGAGAAGGTCATTGTGTCCTGCTCGGGCGTGTACCTCGTGCAGATCCGCAGGATCTGGGTGCAGAGGAGGTGGAAATTCAGGGACTCAGCCCATCCCCCCAGCACTCCCAGCACCTGCATCCATCCCCACAGGACCACCTGGCAGGCAGCCAGACCAGTGCTGCCAATAGACCTTCTACAGCGATGAAAATGTCCGAAGTCTGCACCATCCAACACAGTAGCCACCAGCCAGTGTGGCCACTGGACACTTAACACAAGGAACTAATGTGAGTTTAATTTAAATGTAAACAGCCCCACATGACAAGCAGCTACTATACTGGGCTGTCCTGATCTGGATCATCCTGCCTCCATGCAGAGAAAATTCTCTAGAAACTAGAAATTCCAGCTAACGACCATAGTAGATTAATGCCTACAGCTCCCAGGACAGGATATACAACAGGAGCTTAATAAAGCATCCGCTTCAGACCCTGATCCTGCCTCTTGGGGCACAGGGATGAGAGGCTGCCTAGAAATAGGACACTGCATCTCCTACCCCACCCCTACTAAGAAGTCACACCCCAGGTCTCCCACCCTGAAGGTGGCCAAGAGCACCTGTCAGGAGGACAGGGAGAAGTCCTCCTGGTCAGTGGAAGCTGTGGTAGTCCTCACTGCCCCCAATCCTGCCTCCAGCCCAGCTCACCCACTGGCCCGACCAAATGCCCTGCAGTCCCCTGAATCCAGCAGGAGGGACTCACAGCAGTGGGACTTTCACATCTGAAGTTAGGGACACCTTTTCCTGAGTCTCTTCTACAAAGCCCTATATGCCACTTCTGGAAATCATCTGAGTGAAGTGGGGGACAGCCCTCCCTCATCTCCAGCCAGCACATATCACAGTTTGCAACCTCTGTTTACAACTGTTGTATCCAAAAACAGAAGGTTTTCGGGGGGTGTGTGTGTGGCCACCTCTGCTCCTGACACCCAAGGCCTAGCCACACCGGGTCCCAGGTGAATCTTGACTACAGACTGAACAGGAAGGAAGATGAGAAGTTGGATGGAAGGCTTAACGAAAGATGGGGTGAGGGTAGGTACGTGCAGGTGAGTGTGAAACAGTGTACGTCCAGGTGCCGAGTGGCTAAGTGGACAGGTGGATAGGTGGAGGAGAGGAAGGGTGGATAATCGGGTGGGGGGGCATTTGGACAGGTCCATTCTGGACAGATGTGTAGGAAGGAGGTTATCTGAGTGGCGGGACATCCTCCAAGGACATGGGGCAGTGCCCAGGTGGGCGGGGTGCAGACCCTCACCAGGATGTCCAGGCAGGCAGCCTTGAGAAGGGTGATCTGGTCGGCAATGGTGAGGGTGGTGAAGCCAGGCAGTTGCTTGGCGAACTCCACAGTCTTAATGATGCACTTGGTGGAGAGTTCACTGAACTTGTCCCAGAGGTCGATGTCCAGAGAGACACGTTGTTCTGAGCTATTGTTCTGGGAGGACGGGGGAGAGTGAGGGCCTTCTCCTCACGGCACCCCTTCTTGGCCTGGCTCCACCAGCCCCTACAGGTCTTCCCTGTACCCAGCTTTCACTTCCTGAGAGCTCCTTGAGAGGAGGCAGCAGGAGGGAGAAACGGGGAAGCGGGAGGATGTGCAGGCCCAGGCAGGGGTGAAGAGGAGCAGCCTGGCAGGAGAAGGGGTGCCCCACGAGGGGCCGCCCTGGGCCCGTGGCACTGGGTGCGCCCGCCCCTCCAGGCCGGGGGAAGCCATACCGTAGTGTATTTGCCCAGCTGGCAGAGAGCAGGGAAGGTCTCCTGGTGCGCTTTGCGCACCTTCTCGATGAGCTCCCCCACCTCTGGCGTCAGCGTGTAGCTCTCGGAGCACTCGGGCTTGGGAGTTTCCTTCTTCTTCTTGTTCCGGTCATTCCTCACAGCTGTGGAGGGCAGAGGCCAGTGGTTAGAGGGCAGGTGCAGCCAGCGGGCCACCCCCGGCCCACGCTCCTCCCACCAGAGCTGCTGCTGCAGAGAGGTCTTCACCCGGCGGGCGCACACGCAGAGCATGCACGACAACGTGCACGCACGCACAAATGCACACACAGACCAGTGCAGGAGCAGGCAGGCGTCAGCACGTGGTCCACCCCTCCATGCCCACCTGACACACATACCAAATCCTGCCACAGGGCCCCGGGAGCACAGCACCAGCCCACCGTGCCCGTACTCCCACGCACCTGCTCCAGCCCACACTCCAGGTACGCAGGGGTTCCCTAGCTGAAAGCAAGTGTGCAGTGTCCCACCTCTGTGCTCTGCCTCCCTGCTGTCCCCACTCCCTCTGCTTCCAGGAAGGGCCCGCTCCTGCCTCCACTGGCCCCAGCCCTCCCAGCAGCAGTCTCCCTGGGGGTCCCTAGGACTGGCTCACAGGAAGCAGCTCCCCTCCTTGGGCAGGCAGGAGAGGAGTAGGGCTCCCCAGCCTGAGAGTGGGGGGCCTGGGTGGGAGAATCTCTCGGCCCATTAGCCGGGGGAGCTGACAAATCACCGGGGGCGCTGAGCCGCACACACCACTCGGCTTTAAAGAAGCGATGGGGTCGTTACCAGCCGATTATCCCAGACACACAATCACTCACAGGGCCAGTGGTGGCGGCTGCTGATGCTGGAGGAAGAGAAGGTGGGGGTGGGGGCCCAAGGAGGGGGCAGCGGGTGGGGGTGAAACTGGCATAATTTGGAGATCACTCATGTCGATTCTGCAAATTCAATAAAGTGCAAGGAAGAGGAGGGAGAAGGAGAGGGAGAGTGGGGGGATAATTTGGGAAGAGAGAATTGCAGCTGTGACAAGACGTTTATCATTCGGAAGCTTTAATTCTATTGAAATGGCAGCTGCTCAGCTCCGGGGCACAGAGCAGCCGGAGAGGAGGAGGGAGGGAAAGGGGGAGACGGTGGTGGGAGGGAGAGGGGTCCCCACCCTGGTCCTTCTGCACTGAAAAGCTCTCGGAGAGGAAGGTGGCAGAAGCAGAGGGAGGAAGAGATGCTGCGCCCTAGAGGTCCCAAGTTGTCACCCACTCTGCAGCATGGAGCCGCCACTTCCTGGGATACTGACAAGGCAGCCCCTGCCTGCCTCCTCCGGCAAGAGGTGGCAGGGTGATACAGGCCACCCACCCCTGTCTGGGGCTCCTCAGTCCCCCCACATCCCCTCCCCATTTCCCTTTCCACTGCCCTCCCTACAAAGGGCTAGGGGGTCCTGCAGCCCCCTCCCCCACCCCATCCCCCAAGGCTCAGGCTCCATGGCAACGGCCACGCAGACAAGGAGGCGTCTGTCAGCGTCATTTATCTCTGACATCATCAATCACCGGTCACCACGGCAACACCCGTGATTCAACACAAGAGGGTCTCCCTGTCCAGCCCTGGCTTCTTTCCTCCGTGGGGCCTCAGCTGAGCCCAAACTGGAAACCCCCATCCCTCCGGGATCTGAGAAGTCCCAATTCTCACTTCTAACTCCAGGGCCCAGGCTTCACCAGACAATGGCTTTTAGATCCCTGTGCCAACCGCACCCTCCCCTAAACATGCATGCACGCACACACACCAACCAGCACCCCCTCAGTGCGGGCCTTCCCCTAAGAAACACAATCCAGAGGGACTCCTGGATGACTGAGTCCTGCCCCAAGGCCAGCCAGTGGCCTAGAGCAAACACGCAAACACACACATGACCCGTGTGCAAGCACACACAGCCAGCATGTGCAAACAGAAAGAGCTGTCTGCATGTGGACACGCCGCTGGCTACCTGTACAGACAGACAGACAAGTCCTTGCAGCTATACACAACCCAACCTTAACCATGAGCCCACATATCATTCCACGAGTGTGCAAGTTCACGTCCATACACATCCACACACTCCTGCTCCTCTGGCCTTTAGGAGTACCTCAGGCCCTGCCTAGCATGTGACCCGGCCCCTGGCCCCTGGCACTCACACTCTTTGGACATGCCCACTTCGAAGCACTTCTGCAGCCGGCAGTACTGGCAACGGTTGCGGGTCACCTTGTTGATGATGCAGTTCTTGTCCCGGTGACACGTGTACACCATGTTCTTCTGGATGCTGCGGCGGAAGAAGCCCTGGATATGGAGGAGAGGGAGTGAGGTCAGACACACCCACAGTGGGAGGCATACCAACCTGTGACCTCAGCCAGGGGGACAGAAGGCCAGGCCATTGTCGCTCCTAAGACTTTGACCATCACCTACCCAAGCAGGCCAGATAAGGGGGGAGAATGGCCCACCTGCAAGGATATTACCAGAAGAAACCCAACACCTGCCTCTACACTGCAGGTAGGCAGGGGTCTTCCCCCAACCCATAGCTGCAGACCTTGCCTCCTCCCTCCTGGGGAAAAGGGCATCGAGGCTGTTGCCAGTGAGTTGGGAAAAAGGGGAGAAGGGGGAGAAGGGGCTAAATGGGAGGGAGGCAGAGCTCTGGAACCCACAGCTCTGGGCAGAGCACAGGAAGAGAAGGCAAGCAAGAGGAAGCCATTGAGGGACATACACAGGTTGGCCAGTGGGACAGAGACATACACACTCTCAGGAACAAGCAACAAGACACATGTTCACCAACCAGGGAGATGTGGACAGATTGATCCCAGCTTGACCCAGACTGGTCATAGGCTCCACACACAGGCTAACCAGACAGACAGATCAGGGACAGACCAGGAACAACCAGACAGGATAAGCAGACACACAGTCTGAGGCCTTCTACTTTGCCCTGGATCTTGGCCCTATACTTGGGGACAGCTACCCCAGACTTAGGGGCTGTCTGGAGCCCCAAGCCCCTAAACTATATACTTTCTAAGCCCCATTCTCTGGGGGGAAAACAGGTATAGAGGCTCGGGCTTTAGGAGAGGAGAAGAGCCATGCCCACAGCTGCTGGGAAGGTGGCAACCGCATCTATACCCTGGAGCCTACTGTGGGTGCAGGAAAATCCAGCCAGACACTGGGGAGCCCACAGCCTCGGCACCTGAAGGAGAGGGCAAGGCAAGGCATCTGCTCCAACTGCCTCCTGCCAGGCTGCCATGGTGAGGTTTAGGCATGGCCACTGGGGGCAGGCCTCTTGGGTCCCTAGCCAAGAGCCAGTCAGCAGCCAGCTCGCCATGGCAACCTGGGCAGCGGTGGCAGAGGAGGCGTCCGCCCTGGAGGAAAGACAGGAAAAAGAGCTCAGGTGGGAGAGGGCCTCTGGTTTGGGAGACTCCTGCTCATGACTGGGGTTCTACTGCAGGCTTCCTCTCCTCCCAGGCTGCTGCTACCTTTTACATAGGAACAAGCACAGCAGTTTCAGGGACACTCCCACCCCCAACACCATACTCCTAGGACATGGCAGTGGGGACATCCCATTTATCTAACCAGGACTATCCTTCCCAATGACCCAACTCACCTTGCAGCCCTCACAGGCGCTGACCCCATAGTGGTAGCCTGAGGATTTGTCTTGACAGACAAAGCAAGGCTTGTAGATGCGGGGGAGGGGGGGCGGTGAGGGAGGACTGGGCACTATCTCTTCAGAACTGCTGCTCTGGGTCTCAATGGCTAAAGAGAGAAGAGGGAGTGGCAGTTAGAGACCCAGGTCACCATCCTTAATACCATGCCCACCCTGATTCATGATCTCTCCCAGGAGTCTCTCCCAACCTCACCACCCCCGCCAAGATTTGCACTTGGGGGCAGGGACGCAATCTCAGGAAAGCTGGGACGCCCCAGCCAGACTCACAAAATGAGGATGCCAATGAAGCTGTCAGCACCCCATCACTCCTATCTACTTCCCCAGAACCCTACTTTCAAACCCAGAGAGATCAGATAAAAATCTTCAGATTTATACGTGGGCATGGCTACACCTGGGCAGTTGGGGTGGGAACTGGCCCAGTTCTAACTCCCTGGCCCCTGAGCAGCTTGGCCCCATCTCCCCCAGTTAGGAAGGAGTTAAGGCCTATGAGGAGGGAGGGAAGAGGACACAAGCTAGGGGCAGAGGAAACTGGGGTCAACAGGATATTCAAAGCCGGCCACTCCTCCACCCCCTTGGCTTCCGTTCCTCCCTCCCCTCTCTGCCAACAGCCACAGCCCCTCCTCCACCCAAACAATCCCCTGGCTAGGGACTCAAGGCATGGTGCGCAAAAAAGAGTTGCAAAGCAGGCATGGACCCCTTGGAGACAAGGAAGAGTCCCTATGGGCCCCGGAAGCCCCTTGCTCTGGGTGCCCAATCTGGGGGGAGCAGCATGACAAAGGGGGTCTGTTCCCATCAATGCTCAGTCTGTCTGGCCTCAGTACTATGTACCGGTTACTATCCCCTCCCCTCCTGTTATTCAGCTCCAAGAGGGCAGTTAGGAGGGGTGACCCAGCCAGCAGGGCAGCCCCCACTAGCCAAACTCTCCCCAGTGCCTGGACCATGCCCATCACCCCAGACAGAACAGGGCTAAGTTGGGTGGGGGTTGTCTGCGCCCAAAGCCTGGGCAGATGGGACGTACGTGCTGGATGGGGAACTGTGACTGAGGCAATCCCAGATTCCCAAGGTGTCACCCAGCATCCTCCTGAGGCCCTTGACAAGTCCACTTGTCCAAAGCTGTGAGCCAAGGATGCCTCCCCTGTAGGGATATCCCTACATGCCCCCATACCCCAGAATCCTATCTAGTCTCACCCCAAACTCTAACACTTAAGGTTCTGGCATTAAAAGGGGCCCAGAGCTCCCAGCCTAACCACCTTATAGCCATGAGTCGCATGGCCCCAAAGCCCAGGCACAGAAAAAAGAAGCGCCTGGACCCTGGGGGCTGGCTGCATGCTACCACCCTCCCCCTCTTACCTGCAGACACACCAGGAACTGCCAGGTGGTTGCTGACAGGGAACCAAGCCAACAACCTTGGCAGGGCTTTCCTGGCTCTTAGTAGGGCCTGGGTACCCCTTCCCTGGTCATCCTGGATGACCAGCACTACTGTGGCCCCATATCCCCTTGTCTGCCCAGAGAACAGCCCACAGCAAAGGACAGTGAATGTTCATACTTGCACCAGTCCACAGACTCTTCACTGACCCCACCCCCTAGCCCTCTCCTCGGCTCCTCACCCCAATAACGAATTGCTTTGGCCTGGATTTCCCCCACCTCACTCTCCTGGAGGCCAGACAAGCAAATCAGACAGGCGAGAGGCCTGAGAACAGCTGCTGGGGGGGGGCAGGGTTGGGGGGCCTGGGTGAGGCCAGGAGGCAGAGGGGTGAGTGACAAAGGAGCCCTTTGTTGTACTAACTTTTTCCAAGACGTAAAAGGAGTAACAATAGACAATCCAGACTGGTGTGGGGGGTGTCAAGGACATAGGGATGTGGGGAGCTGTGGCCTAGAATCCCAGTGGCCAACCAATAAGCAGAGGATGAAGGCACTAAATGCCTCATCTTCCCTACCCATCAACCCTTTGCCCTTGGCCAGCCTCCCAAAGGCCTACCTCTAAAATGGACCAGACTGGAAAGGGAAAAAAAGAACGGGAGCTTTGGGGTACAGAGTGGAGTGAAGGGAGGGGAGATAGGGCATTGGGAGACACACAAGATACTACGTTGAGGCACGGACAGCTCTAAGACCAGAGACAGACTAGCAGGGCAAAGGGCAGTAGAAATTTGTAGCTCAAGCAAAGTCTGGAGAGCGTTTCTGGAACGGGAAGAATGTCCTCCTTAAAACTGTTTTTTGATAGGATGGGGGAGATGACCTGAGGTGGGGGGGCTATAGTTTGGGCTGTGAGAGGCCTCCTTTCCACCTCCCCTTCCCACCCCCCTAGCAGCAGCTGGCTGGCTGCCTTAGAGGCTATAAGGGTCTGAACCCCCCCCCCAGCACATCCCCACCTGTCACCAGGTAACAGTGCCGAGGTTTCCCGGTGTGCCCTTTGAACCCAGAGCCCTGGCCCAGTCCCCGCCTCCCCAGGGCTCCAGCCGGCAGCTTGGGAAGGTCAGGGCGCTCGGGGCCCCCCTCAGCCTCTGCGAAAGAGTGAAGGCCGCGGCGCTAACTCTGCCCACACGCCCCGGGCAGGAGAGACCGCCGCGGAGGCCCTCCCCGGAGGCCCCAGCCCACAAATCTCTCTCCTTCCTGCAGAAAGCCCAGTCCGAAGAGGCACCACGCCTCCTCAGCTCAAAGTCCCAGAGCCCGCGCGGCTGGCAGCGCCCGGAAAGCCTGGGTCCCCGCCCCCCGCGGCGCTGCCGCGGCCCCTCCCCGCTGCCGTCCGGCGCGCAGGAGGCGCGGGGCGCCCCGTATTCCCCACGCCCCGGAGCCGGTGGCGGGCTGCACCAGGGGCCGGCTTCCTGGAGGAGATCAGCAGGAAATCGGCCGGGCCCCTGGCCAGCGGCTCCTTCCCAACCCAGCTGGCGCGCGCTCCTCCCCAGCGCCCCTCGCAGCCCCTGGAGAGGGCTCGGGAGGGACCGCAGGGCCCTCGGTACCGCCCTTCCTCCTCCCGGGGGAGGGTGGGGTGCTCGGGTGGGGGTGCTGCGGCGGAAGAAGGCCCCTGGCCCAGCAGCCGCTGATAAGCATCTGTCCCCCTCCCCCCACCACGGGGGCCACGTGCTTCACATTCTTGGACGTCTGGGAGCGGGCGGAGGCGTGAGCTGCGGAGACTGGTGGGGGACAGATGGGGAGCCACATCCCGTGTACCCCCTTGTACTCGAGAGCGGCAACATCCCCAGGGCTCTGCTGGACCCAGGTCTCCTTCCACGCCGACCTGCGGTCTCTTCCCACCTCTGGTGGAGGCGGCAGTTTGGAGCGGAGAACTCCTGTCCCCGGAGGACCTGCACACACACCACGGGGTCCTTCCCAGGCAGTGGTAGTCCCCCCGTGTACTCTAGGCAGGATCTAGTTGCCACCTCCAGCCTCCAAATTCTGCCAGTGCCTCAAAACACCCCTGCCCCAGCCCACAGCCTTGGGGGCTGAGCACACCGGCACCCCTGCCCCAGGCACATATGCACAGCCGCATAAACTGCAGGACCAGGGGTCCGTGCCTGGAGCTCTACCCTACCCCAGACAGAGCGTGAGGGACAGGCCTCCACTTCCCCACTGCCTGCCTCACCAAACCTTCCCCCTGCCACACTTGGGGCTCCTCTTCCTTCCCCTTTATTTGGGACCACAAGAGCTGAGCTGCCCCCAGAAGGAGGACCGCAAGGTCTCCCATCCCTGCTTCACCTCCAGTCCTCTGGAAAAAGCAGCCAAGGTGGAGGGGAAGACCATGGAAGCCCTGCCTCAATGATCCTTTTTTGGGGGGAGGGGAGGGGAATACCTTCCTCCAGCTCTGGAGAATGGAAAGAAGGGTCCTGGAGTCATACTTCTCACCTTTCCCTTTTTGCCAAAGTCAACTCAGGCTCACAGCCCAGTCCTTCCCACTGCCTCCAGCTTGTAGCCTCCCAGCAGATCTGCCCCAGAGGCAAAGGTCAGGGGGCAGGACAAAAGAAAAGGCTGAGATTAAGGTGGCTCTGAGAGGGGCAGAGGTTCAGTATCTGTCTTTCCTCCTACAGCAAAGGGGCTAGGGGCTGCCCTTCAACCCTTTCCAATCTGCCATGTCCCCAGAGACCCACTCACCCCCTCCTCCCTGACAGGCAGGAGGAAGGCAGCAGGTCCCAGACAGTGCGAGAAGCTCCTGGGAAAAGTTGAACCCTGAGGTGTTAGTGAAGAAATCTGAGCCCTGTAACAATAACCCCCCAGCAGAGGACCAGCTCTCTCCCCACCAGGTACACTACACCTACAAAGCTGGTAAAACACTCAGAAGTGCACCCCATGCACTCGCAGCCCCCAAGTGCACAGAGCCTCCCCGCTGCCAGAGGAGGCTAAACCCAGACAGAGGACTGAGAAGAAAAGATGAGCATGCTACCAAGACTCCAGGATTCTCAACAGCGACTCTCTTAAGAAGGTACATCCCAGTACCTGCCCCTATCCCCAAGTGAACACAGGGTAACAAAAGGACACAACTGGGTTGGGAGGGGATGTATTCATTTCCAGAGTAGCCCCAGACCCACAAAAATACACACTCATTCCCCATAGAAAAGACAGGGTTAGGATTAGAGGGAGAGGGATTCTTTCTGCCAGAGCAGCTCTCCCCTCCATTCCTGGGACAGAAGCCTCAGAGATGCCAGCTATGTGTCTAGGGCCAGGGCAACACTCGGATAGGCAGATGCCTCTCGAGATGGAAGGGTCGCTTAAGACAGCAAAGGAGTGTCTAATGAAGTTGCCCTTTCCTGCCACACCCCACTGCCAACACCAAAGACATCCCGTGCACCCCTGACACCCACCCAAACGACCCAAGGGCAAGGGCTGGAATCTGGGGAGGAGGCCCTTCCTCCTCTGGCAGACAAGCCCACAAATAGGACCTATACCCCACCCTCCAGAGTGGGAGGGAGAAAAGACTACTCTGCTATGAAGCTATTGGATTCCAGGTAAGAAAATATAAAGTAGGGCGAGGGGCTTCATTTCCCCTCTGAAAAGTGGAAGGAGAAATGAACAAATGTTTCCTAAAGGAAGGAACCCCCGAAGTTCCTCAGCCCTAACACTAAACAGCACCCAGTTACTCGGGGAGCCCAATTGTCCAGCAAGGACAACCGGGTTTCAGCGAGAGACAAGGGAAAGAGAAGGTAGAGGCACGACCCCCACCACGCCCCCATCCCCCAGTAGGAGCAGCCGCCCACCCCCACCCCCTACTACAGGAGAGGGGCGGCGGGTACCTACAGTGGTTGGAGCCATTCCAAAGCGGAGTCCGGAGCGGGGTGGAGTAGGGGCCGGGGGCCGGGAGCCCCTTTTCCGGGAGCAAACAGGCCCGGTTCTGGTTGTAAAAATCCACCACCAGGAACGGGCTGGGGGCAGGGGCGAGCCCCCCCACTTCCACGCTCTCGTACATGTTCCCCGCGAAGACGAGCGGTCCGGGCGGGGAGGTCCTGCGCCGCCCCCCTCACTCAGATGACGGCGCCATCCGAGGAGGACCGCTGGGGGCGAGGGGCACGCGCCCCCCGCCCGCCTGGCAGCCCGGGCCAGGCCCGCCGCCCGCCGGCCCGGGTGGGGCGCCGGGAAGTTGCGCGCGCGACGGAGCCGGGCCCCTCCACTGCCCCCGGGACGCCCGGCGAGGCCCGGGAGCTCCGCGGCTTCACCTCGAGGGGGCTCCCGTCTCGAGTCTCATGGTGTCCGGGCCGAGCCCCGCGCTCCCCGAGTGCTCCGGCGGGGGCGGGGTCGGCGCCGGCGGGAGGGGGGCCCGGAGCACTTCCTCCTCCTCCTCCCGCTCCCGCTCCCCGCCGGGCCGGGGCTCCCGGGCTTCTCCCGGGCGGGCGGGGACGCCGCGTGGGGGAGGGGACCCCGCGCGGCCCCGCCCCGCTCCGCCGGTCGGGTCGCTGGGGCTCGGGGATGCACGGGATGCACGCAACGGCCCCCACCCCCCCATGGGTCTCCCTCCCCCGCGGCCCCACCCCCTTTCCTCCGCCCCGTCCGTCCCGTCAGTCCAGGCGCCGCCCCGGCTTAACCCCTTCCCGGCGGGTCGGGCTGAGCCCAAGAGGCGGCGGGCGGACGGGCGCGGGGGGGGGGGAGCTTGGGAAGGGGGAGGAGATGGGAGGCGGCGGAAGGGGAGAGACACAGGAGGAGGAGGAGGAGGAGAGCGCGGGGTACGGACGGAGGCCGGGGCGGGGGGGGGCTGCGCGTGGCGGCCAGGACGGAAGAGGGGCGGGCGTCCCCACCCCAGTTCCGGCTCCCAGCCTCCCCCGAGGTGTGGTCAGCCCCAAGCGGCGATGCCACGGCGGGGGCGCTGGAGGCCCGGGGAGAAGGGGGGTGGTCCCGGTGTCCTCCCCCGACACAGGCCCCCACTCGGCCCAGGCCTCATTTGCCTAATGCAATGCGGCTGAACTCTCGCTGAACTCGCCTGGAGGCGCCTCACCTCCGGGTGACCCACCCACCACTGGCCGTGACATCACCCGCCGGCCCCGGCCCCCGGCCCGGCGAGCCCGGCCCGCTCCCCGGGACCCGCGGACGCCGCGACACTGTGCTGCTCGGGCGCTGCGTCGGACCGAGACGCCCGCTCGTGTCATTGTCTGTGACATCATGTGCGACTCCGGCCGGCCGGCAGCCGCCGGAACCCGACGCGGCAGCACGGGCGCCTCCGCACAGAGGCGTGCAGAGGGGGCTCTCCTGCCCACGCCGCGCGTGCTTCCGGCGGGCAAAGCCCCGCCCAGGGTGTCTCCCTGCCGCAGAAGCAGGGGGGCCCCCAGCGCACAGCCCAGCCCTAGACGGATCAAAGGAGGAGGGCCTGGTGCCTTCCAGCTGACCACTTCCTCCTGGAAGCCCTCGGGATGCCTGTTTCTTTGGAAGGAAGGCCTAGGTTAGGTAGGTCCGGGAAGGGAGGGATGCTTCAGGAGGAGAGGGTATCTTATGACTCCCTCTGACCCTGCCTCCAAAAAGGGATAGGAATATACGTGCTTCCTAATATTCTAGAAGCCAGGTTCTCAACATATATTGTCCTCTAATTCTCACAGCAACTCCCAAGAGATGAGCGGGCATTATTCCTATTTTACAAATAAACTGAGGTCTTGGGCAAGGCTAAGTGGGTTGTCCAAGATCACATTGCTAATAAAAGGTAGGGTATTTGAACTTTCTACTGCCAATACCCATATTCCTATTATGCCAGGCCAATGCAAGGAAAAATGTATTTTCTGAGCACCTCCTATGTGGATACTCTGGTAGGCCCACTCTCAAAGATCTTGTGGAGCAACAGCCATTAAGCAGCTAATCACAAATTATATATACTGCAAACTGAGATAATTGGTATTTATGATACTAGTGTGTTTTGAAGAATTAATGTAGGTACCTAATTTAGGTTGAAGGGTCAGGGAGGACTTCAAAGCAGAGACCTAGTGAGTCAAGCAAAAAGTAAGAAGGAAAGCGGTCACAGTAAAAAACAGCCTGTGCAAAAAGGTCCGGGGGTTATAGAAGTTCATTCAAGGAACTGAGAGAGTACTATCTATGGAGCATAAAATTCAAAAGAAAACAGGGCACAAGACCAGGCTGCAGAGGAGGGCTGACGCTAGACTAGGTGAGCTTGTTGGCCTCAATAAGACTTTTGTATTTTACCCTAAATGCAAGGAGAAGCCACGGGAAATTTTCAAGCAGAGAAAAGGTAAGATCTGATTTATAGTGTTGTAAGATCACTCTAGCAGCTGTCTGAGAAATGGATGGTAGGAGGGTAAGAGGCCAGTTAGAAGTTACTACAGCAGTCCAGGCAGCACACAATGGTAGTACAGTCTAGGAAACTGGCAGTGGTGATGGACAGAGGAAAGTGAATTCTCTAGATATTTGGAAGGTAGAATAAATGGGAGTAGGGTGATAAAGGAGATAGCAAAGAGGACTCCGGTATGTACTTGTGCAATAGCAAAGTTCATGAGACAACAAAGAAGTCTACTGGGCTGGTGGGCAGGTAGGTAGGTGTGAGGCTCCGAAGTGAAGCCTCACCTAAGAGGTCTGGGCTGCAGATGGAATGCTGGGTAAACCCTGACAGTGAATGAGATGGCTGGGGAAGAGGGCAGGTGCTTCCACTCCCCTTCTTATCTTTCTTCCCCAGTGACATAGCTCCTGGGCACCAGTTATGTGCTAGGCTGTGTGTTCATGGCTGCAAGGTTCTGAGGGATCTGAGACTGTCTCTGCCATCAAAGACCTGGGGATCTGGAAAACATCTCCCAAACAGTCATAGCTCACGGCAGGTACTAGGTAGGGAGAAGTCACACTTCCTGGTAGAAATGAGTGTTGTAAGAGAAAAAATAAGGACCCACAGGCATTCAAAGGAGGAAGGGAGAGTGTAGAAAATTACAGGGAACATCTGTGAAGTCTCCAAGGAAGAGATGGCATTCGAGATGTTCCCTGAAGGATAGATAGGATTTCTGGAACTGGAGAAGGGGAGAAGTTGGGGGTGAGATGCCTGTTCTGGACAACAGCAAGTTCTAGGACAGGTCAGAGCAGAACTTTGTCCTGGGGCAGTAGGAGAAGAGAGAAGAATGAAGGCTCTGACTATCCCCCTGCGACTCCATGGCTTAACTGAATTGGCCCCCACTTATGCCAGCAGGACTCCCTCCTGTCCCCAACCCCATCTGGAGGGGATAACAAACAGGCAGTCATGAGGCCTGGAGCCAGACAGACAGTAGGTGTTAGTACAGGGTGGACATCCCACAAGACGATTTCAAGCTTTATGCACCCCTAGTCATCACTGCTCTTGCAAAGTACTTGAAGCTCATTAAGGTCCTCATCAGTAAGCAGGTCACTGTGGCCTCACAGCAACTCCTCCAGGCAGGGGCAGATTAAGCAGTCTTGCTTTAAAGAGGAGAAAACAGACTCAGAGACAGGTTGGGTATCCTGCCCAAGGCCACACAGGAAGAGCTGTCCTTTACGACTTCTGCCTATGGGAGCCTTGGTCTGTGGACTGATTGAATTTCCTGGCAACCCAAAAGTCAAAATGGAGCAGGAGGACCTCTATTTCTAATCTAGCCAGGTCCGAGGGCCTCAGTCCACCCTGGAAGACCCAGCTCTGCCCTGACTGGCTCTGCCCTGACTCCATAAGACTGGCTCTGCCCTGACTCCATAAAGGAGGAGGAAGAGGAAGAAGGCAGTGTGGGCATGGCACCAAAGTAATTTGAAGAAGGGAAACACTTCCCCTTTCCACAGATGCTGTCCCCTCCTAAGGTTTGTTGAGGGCCTGTACTGACACATCCCCTTGGGCACACGGCCCTCTGCATGTAGTGGACACAGTGTCTCAGGTCTTGGCCAGCCTAAGATGAGACAGGCTTCCTTGAGTCCCCTCCCCAAGCCCATGCTGGGATCCTGCCCTGAGGGGGTCTGTGCATTAGCAATGCTGCCAGATAAAAGGTGAGGGGCCCCTTTTTCATTCAAAACCCTATCCAACCATCTTTAGGCTGATTCTGCATTTTGGACCCAGGAAAGGCATCACTAGCAGTACTCCCTGCCCCTGGGATGTCCCTCTTATTGTCCAGGTAAGAGTGGGCAGTAGGGAGGGAAGGAGAAGACTGCAAAGGGGAGGGAGTGGCAGAGGAGAGGAAGAGGAGAAGGGCGCATACCCTCTTCTGTCTCCCCAGGGTCCCCCAGACCTTAGGGCTATTTCCCAGTCCCTAGGCACCCACAGCGAATTTGCGGACAGAAAGGCAAAGTCTGAGCCAGTCTTTGGGGAAGCCATCATCGGCACTGCTACTGACTGCTTCCAAATGCCCTGCCCTCACCCCAGAGATTGAAACAAATGAGAACTGTGGCCTTTACACTCCGTTCCTACGGTGTCTGTGTGAAGATGGGGGGAGGCTGCCTGCTGAGCTCTGCGCACTCCGCGGGCTGCAGCGGCCGATTCTGAGGGTGGGGATGGGTGTGAACAGATTGTATCGAGCAGCTAGCTCCCAGGACAGGATGGAGATCTGGCCCCGGCCTCTTATCGCGTTTTCCCTCCAGCCTTCAGGACCAAAACAGAGGAGGGGGCGTGGCTGGGGCCTGCCCAGCCCCCTGCCGGAGGAGGGGGGCCGTGGGGGAGGGGTTTGCGACGTTGGCCCTGACCTCCCAAGGCTCTGCACCCCAGGAGCGCCGCCACAACACCCTCCGGCAGCTGCCAACCTGGACGGCGGAAAGCAGCCCAGCTTTCCGGTCCCTGACCCCAGTCCAGCCTGCACCGGGCTGTCTCCTCATGTGTAAACGGAGACAACGTCCTTCTACCTGCGTTGCAGGGGTTAAGATGTGTAAAGCAGAGAGAAAGTCCCCCACACAGTGGGTGCTCCACAGACGTGAGCATCCTGTTCTCTCCAGCGCCCCGAGAAGGGGAGAAGGGGCGTGGGTCCGTCTTCACGGCCGCGGCAGCGAGACAGCAGTGACCACGGGCACAGCACGCAGCTGAGTGCATTACGTCAAGGATCTTGCCTAACCTCAGCCCTCTGGGGGAGGTTCTGGTAACACCCCTGCTCTGCAGCCGAGGAAACAGGCTCGGAGAGGTTATCAGAGGTAGTAAGTGACAAAGCCTGAACTCCAACTACACTGCCTGCTCCACGGCACCCCCCTCCCCGTGGAATCCCTGGGGTAAGCAACAAAAAAGGCAGGTTAGGGTCCCCTCCAGCCTCAGATAAGAATTAGAGACCCTCCCCCTCCCCAAACAAAACAATCTACAGACCACTCCCTCTTAAACACTTTATGCTCTAAATCACCGCCCCCTCCAACACACCAACAAGCTAACTGGTATGATTTGATTCTCCCAGAACAGTCAGCTCTCTGACCCTCACCCCCAATACAGACAAACCATTAACTCCCTCCCCAACACACCCAACCTGAACCCCCTACCCCTAAAACACACAATCCTGACCCTCCCCCAAAACACACGACCCTGACTCTCCCCACAAAGCACACAGAATCCAGCCCTTCACAGTAAATACCAGTCCTCAGAGACGGAGCCCCAGGGGCTGGGGGGATCCTAAACCACCTCTGAGGTCTCCCACTCTGGCTCCCTGAGAGAGACTAAAGCAGGACAAATAGGCACGCCTCCCCACAGTGACCTGAAGAATACCTGTTATTCCACAGGGTCTCTGAAGGGTTCACTCAAAACACCCAAGGTCCAGCCTCTCAATTTAGGGATAGGGATAGGAGGGGAAGAATAACTGTCCCAGCACCTTTGTTGGTGAGAAGCAGGAAGGGGGAGCCTTATCTGTGAGGTTTCCTACAAAAGGGTGGCAGAGGACCAGAGCCTGTCATTGATCCCTGCAAGAACAGGGGCCACCAATGTCCACCTCTCCTAGGAGAGGCTGCCTGACCCCAGCAGCAGCCCCAAGCAGAGAGAGCAGGAAAGTCAAGGCTGCCTCCATTTCCCATGCATGTGAATTTTGATCTGTCATGCTTCGCTACTCAGAGCTGAGATCCAAGCCCCCCATCTCTGCACAAGAAAGAGGGAGATGCCTCTGGTCCCAGAAAAGGGGACGGTCTGGGAGAAGCTCAGAAGGTTGGGGTCAGGGTCAGAAGAGAAGCTGTTGTTTACTAGGAAGGGACGAGGAGCAGGGAAACCCAAAGGCTCACAGAGGGGGCAGGAAGGGGCATTGCTTAACTTGGGTGGGGAAAGCCAGAGCAGCCTCCACTTGCCCGAAATGTGGGCACTCCACCCTCGGGGAAAAGGTTACCAGGGTGGGAAGTGGGGGACCCGGAAGCTCTCTCCACCCACCTCTAAGAAAGAGGAAGAAGCTTGCAACATTCAGAGGAGGGCAAAGCATTCACTCTCTGGCACAGGACAGGAAAAGGACAGGGACTAGGCCCCCTCCCACTCTCTGTGAGACCAGGTGAGTGGAGTGTCTGGGGCTCTGTTTCCATCATCTGGGGAAGGATAAGTTGTCCATAGGCACCAGGTTACGGCCCCCAATTTCTCCCTCTCTAAAAGTCCCACCCTGGCAGGGAGCAAATGCTCCAGTTACACAAGTTGGAAATATGAACCCCAGTCCCTGTAGACGCAGCAGCTACGCCACACGGACACTAGGAACCACAGCCACACTCACCCACTCCCCAGCAACCCTGAACTGAGACAGGCCCCTCCATCACCTGGCACAGACTGCAAGACCAGGCCAGAATCAGGTTCCTGACTCGCAGGTCACTACGCCACCGGCCTCACACCCTATGTGAGGAGGACAGAAGAAGGGGAGGAAACAGAAGACGGGGGCGTGAGAAGGGATGGCAGTGGAAACTGAGGCAGTAACTGATTGCCCCCATGCCCCAGGGCTTAAAGGGTAGGGGCCTAAAGCAGGACAGAGCCCCTGCTTGGGTTGGTGGGGCCTGGGAGGGAGGGGGCCATGCAGAGCCAGAGGAGGCAATCCAGGAAGCAGTGGTGGCGGTGGGCAGACAGCCAGTGCGGGCAGTGAGGAGCCCAGCCAGGGCCTGCCCCAGGGACAGAGAGACTCCCTGGCTCTGGGGAGAGTGTGCAGCCCCCACACTGAGAAGGGGGTAGTGACCTAGCCCAGCCAGGCACACAGGGCAGCGGTGCCAGGCAGCTTGCCCGTGGCTGTGGGAGAGGTGCTGGGTGCCTGGGGCAGGGTGTTCAGTCCCTGCTGGCCAGGAGAGGTGGGACACATATCCCGGGTCAGCAGCTGACAGGCCAGCCCACCCGTCAGTCCATGGCCTGTTCAGCTGCTTCCACCCTCTTCAGCCCCGGGCCAGGCCCCGGCTCCCTCCTCCCCCCCAGCCCTGGCCTGGCGCCCAGATGGGCCCTGGGGGCCTGAGTTACTGTAAGCGGCCTGGCAGGCCTGAGGCCTGGACTCTGCCAGCTGGCCACAGCCACCGCCACCTCCCACTACCTGGCTCGGCCAGCCAGGGAAGGATACTGAGACCCCAGCCCAGCTAACAGGCAACCCCTGTGGCAGAGGGCAGTGGCACAGAGAAAACACAGTCCCTGCCAAGATCATGCATATGTCCACAGCCAGAGTCCAGGCCCAGTGCCTCTCCTGGGACACTGACCTTATCTACCAGGCTGCTCACAGGTCCCTCCCTCGAACCTGCCCCACAGGGCAGAGCTGGCAGTGGGAGGGGGTTCCGGCAGACTGCTCCTTTCTACTCCTTCAAGTTCTTTACTGCAGAAGCCTGGATGGAGTGGGGCATAGGTAGGTGCCTCTCTCGGTAGAGCTATCATTCCCACCAAATGTCGAGAGGTTTGTTTACCCGCCTCCAGCCACTGTGTCCAGTCCTTGGAGCTATTTATAAGGCCCTTACTGGCAGAGTGCAGGAGAGGGCTAGAGGGGCACCACAGAATGGCATTGTTTCACCTCTCCCTCTGCTGCCCCCAACATCAAACACAACCACGTGATCAGCCTACAAGCCTTTCATCCTTGGGCTCCCCCAAATGGATGGCTTGTCCCAAGACCTCACCACTGCTACAGAACAGATGTACCCCGAGGCCCCCCCCCTGCCATAGCCCCCTCCGAGCCTCCCACTGCCCCACTTACTGGCTGGGGAGGGTGTGCTGTAGCCACTGACTGGAAGCTGGTGCTGGAGAGTGGTCAGGGCGCCTGGTGGGGAGAGTCCACCCAGCATAGGCGGGAAGAAGAAGGCGTAGGGGGGCACCGGGTACCCATTGAGGTGCCCTCCCCCAGGTGTTGGGCAGGAACTGCTGTTGCTGGCCATGCCAAGCAGCCACAGTGACGGGCAGGCAGACAGTCTGGTAGAAGGCTCCGGCGGGCTTCAGGCCGCCCCTCCTCGGGGCATGGGGCCTGAGCCCAGAGGGGCTTGGGTGGTCAGCCCACCCCCCCTTCTGTCCTGGAGCTGCTGTCCAAGGCTAGTTGGCTAACCTCAGCCTCCTGGAGCCCCCACTTTAGCTGGGGGCCAGGTGGGTTGGGGGATGTCCCAAGAGCTGGTCCTTTGGTCAAGCAGTTCTGTGAGCTGGCACTTTCCTGGGAAGATCTAGAGCTGGCCTTCAGGATGCCGAAAAGGATGGCTCTCCTAGATGAGCCCCAGCTAGGCGGCTGGGGGGGCCATGTCCTGTGATGCTGCAGAAAGAGGAAAGACAGGTGAGTGGGCACTGAGGAGCGGGCACATGGGCATTCCCCGTGGAGCTCCCCAACCTGGGCGGCCGGAGATTTTCCCGTGGCACCCAGCTGAGCAGACAGCTGGCACCATGCCTGGCTGGCAGAGACAGCCTAGGACGAGGGCCCAGACACTGCTGGGGGTGGGCAGGACAGCACGGCTAGGCTGAGGACACAGGGACAGAGCCCAGAGCCGAGGAGGGCCTCTCACCCACAATCCCGAGGGGAAAGGGTCCACAGTGTTACCCCAAAGGTGCCCCACAGCAGAAGCAGGCAGCTGGCCCTCCTTCCGCCAGTGTGGGTTACCTGAGGTCAAGATGCAGAGAACGTGTGCTGGAGGGGGGAGGAGGGAGGAAAAGCCGCTTCCCTAAAGCATTGGCACTTCTCAGAAAAATGACTCCTAAGCCAGGGGGCCTGTCTTACACCACTTCCCCCCAAAATCCAAGCCCCAGCACCCCAGATGGGTTTGTCCCACAGGCCTAGGGAGGAGGCCTGTTTACATACATGAAAATAGAGAAATGGGAACCAAGGACTCCTGAGCATTGCCCCCTGTGTTTAACAGCATGATGGGCTGCGGGTGGGCAGTGTGTCAGAACAGAAAGGCAGGGACTGCGCAGGTGGACGCTCCCTGGCCCCAGGCAATGGAGGGGAGATCTCAGAGTTTACCCACATACTCTGTCTGCAGAAGCAACATCCCTGGAGGGGGTAGGAGGTGGGCTAGAGATGAAAGGCCAGATGCCCCCCACCAGTGTGTACACACATACACACCCTGTTTGAACAGCTGGGACCAAAGGACACGCAGAGATAACACCGCGGGGGAGAGACAGATGAACCCAGAGACTCTGCGACACGGTGAGACACAACAAAGAGAAAGATGGAGAAAGAGAAGCAGATCCACCAGAGATGCCTCAAATCCATTTGTGCTATATGAGGATATGCATACATAAATACATATAAATACATGTATTTATACATGAATTTATACGTATGTCTATATATATGAAAGACAAAAGAAGAGAGACAGACCAAAAGAAACAAGACCAATCCAAGAGACATGGGCACTAAGATGGCTATAAACAAAAAGGCTGATAGTAACAAGTGTTGGCAAGGATGTGAAAAAACTGGAACCCTCATACACTGCTGGTGGGAATGTAAGCTAGAACAGCTGCTCTGAAAAATAGCCTGGCAGTTCCTCAAAAGGTTAATCACAGAATTACCATATAATGACCCAGCTATTCACTCCTAGGTATCTCCCCCCCAAGAGGTGTCAAGACAAAAGTCCACACAAAAACTTGAACATGGATGTTTATACAAGCATTATTCACAATAACCAAAAAGTGGACTCAAATGTCCATCAACTGATATGTACATAAATAAAATGTTATATATCCAGACAACGGAATTTTACTCTGCCATAAAAAGGAACAAAGTACTGACATATACCACAACATGGACAAACCTTATACTAGTTCTAAAAGACCACATAGTGTATGATTCCATTTATATGAAATGTCCAGAATAAGCAATCTATAAAGACAGAAAGCAGATTGTGGTTACCAGGGGTTGGGGTGTGGGTTTGAGGGAAATGGGAAGTGACTGATGATGGGTATGGGGGCTCTTTTCAGAGTGATGAAAATTTTCTAAAATTGATTGTGGTAAGTTGCACAACTCTGTGAATAAAATGAAATCATTCAATTCTACATTTTAATGGGTAAATTTTATGACATATGAATTACATCTCAATAAAGCTGTTAAAAAGAAGAAAGTGGGAAAGGAAGGGAAAAGTGGCTACAGAGACCCAATATAAGGACTGTCTCCCTTTCAAACCCCTTTCGCCCAAGCTCAGGCCCTACTGTTCCAAGCTCCAGGCTCCAGACTCATACCTGGAGTCCAGTGGACAAGCACATGGCCAGCATTTGGCCAAGGATCATGCCTGGGAAGGGGGAGTTCCTGCCAAGTCCACTGTGGAGGAGGCCAGGACCTCTGGGACCAGCTGGGACAACTGGCCACCCTATGCAGGGCTGAAGGAGGGACAGGTACTTGCTAGGGAAGGGGAGCTCCCGCAAGAGTAAAATCTGGACCTTGTTAATGACCATAATTTTTACTGTTACTAATTAAACAAACATCAGTCCTCTCTCCCTGCTCCTAAATGAGAGGGCCCTTCCCACCCCAGGCAACTGCAGATTCTCTCCCAAGCTGAGAGGGCTGATGTCAGACCAACAGAAGCCCCACCCATCAGGCCAGCTGCTGCTCTGGGCCCCCCACACCTCTGTGGGGCCCCACACAATGGAACTCAGCTGGGAGAGCCAAGTGAGGGAAGGAGAGGTTGGCTAAGCCTCGTCAGCATTGACAGTCAGACCCTCACACACACATGCATGCAGGTCTATGGAGTATACAGGTGGGCAAGAGTATGCTTGCACACCCAACCTGTGTGTGTGCAGGCACGCTCAGGAGAAGAGGGAACCTGGAGATAATAATCATCTCTCCAGACCTGGGCTCCACCACACAATGAACACATTTCGGGGCTTACGTGCCCAGCCCTGGGACACAGCTCTCCACAGACACATACCACAGCCCCATTGTTTCCCAACTGGTACATCCCCTGGCCCTCATGCAGCCAGGCTGGCCTCTACCTGCCTCCCTGGGGGCCCAGCGCCTCCCCCCACACACACCCAGGTCCACACATATACAAAGGTGCACCCTCCGAGAAATATTCTAGATGATTCATATCCATACAAGGGCCTATCTCCCTGAGGTGAAGCCCAGGGAGTGAGGCCCAGGAAGTCATTCACTCCAGACCCCAGGCACCCTGACCTAGCTTTTAGGGGTTGGGGCTAGGTTCAGTCAGCCCAATCAGGACCCTGTGGAGCCCACCATTGCCCCCCAGAGGAGCGATAATTACAGCCACCTGACTGCCTCAACTCTGCCCCTGAGGAGTCTGAAATCAAACCAAACTTCAAACCCACCCCACAGATACACACCCCAAGGAGAGGCTGGAAGGCCTCCCTACCCCCATCTGAGCCACACTCCGCCTAACCCAGCTCAGCCTGCAAACTTTAGTGCAATGTTACTCAGCCCCCTGGGGAGGGCCTTTAGCAGTAGGAGGGGGTAAAGGTCACAGAAATGAGCCAAGGGCCAGGCTAGCCAGGAAATGGGGATGGGCAAGGGCAGGAATGACAGACACAGAGCCAAAGAGCACAGGTTCTGCCTCAGAAGGTCCTTCTGGATCCATGACCCTCAAAGAGATACCTGGGCCCTGGCCCCCAGCACCCAGGGGTGGAGAAGACACCATCAGAGAATTGAAACCAGCACCAAAGAAAGGGAAAACAAACTACCCACATCCAACCTCCACCCTACGCCCGCCACCTCCACTGCCCACGGGCACCCTCCCTTGAGGGAGAGAAAACCACAGGCCCACACTGAGCCCAGCCTTGGCACAGCAGAAAGAGGGGTGGGGGTAGAGTTCCTGCCACCAGCCACACACCCCCGGGGCCTCTTCACCCCTAAAAGGTGCTGGAATCCCTTCACTGGATCAAGTTTCCCCAGCTACCCATTCGTTGTATGCCCCAGACGTACACAGCTACGGGAAAAGGCAAGAGTTGGCTGAGCTATGAAGATGGTAGAAAAAAACACAGGTTTGAAGGGTCAAATCTCAGCTCTGCCACTCTGGGTGACCTTAGGCAAGTCACTTAACCTCTCTAAGCATCTGTTTACTTGCCTGTGAACTGCCTACCAAAACAACTGGTTGTGTGATTTAAGAGATAAAAGTCCTGAAAACTGCCTAGCACAGCGCCTGGCACACAGAGGTGCTGGGCAACAGGGTCCCCGCCCTCTGCTCACTTCTCAGCACCATCCAGTGCCTCCCTGGGCAGTGTGTCCGCTCTGCCTTCCCTCTCCCCAACCAGGGATAGCATCTGTTGACAAGGCTGAGTGGGAGAATTATCCATTTTCCAGGGTCTGCTCCCCGAGACTGAGGAAGGGATGTAGGGAGAGGGACACCTGGGGTGTGGATGGAGGCCTGACCACAACCCTTTCCCAAATTATCTTCCTTCATTTCACCAACCAAAAAAGGGAAACTTTGGGATTTGGGGAGAGGAGAAGGGGAAGAAAAATGGACCATTTCCTCCCCTATCCTCAGGGAAGAACAGCCAGGAGTCCCCAAACCCAGCAGGCCCAGCCCCGCTTTCTGCAGCTCCCCCACAAGAGTGGCTCCCAAGGAATACAAGTCAGGCAGTCCTAAGGGGCTGAGAGAAGGGAACCAGGATTGGGGAGCTTAAAAGAAGGGGAGACAGGGGGTTTCCTAAGCATTCTAGACAGTCAATGAATCATATGCAAATGACACTCTAAGCTCAAGCTCAACTTGTGGGGGGCGGGGACAGGGACTCCAGCCCTGGCAGAAACAAAGACCCTGGCCCCTTTGGACCCCAGGGGAGAGACAGGGCAGTTTTCGAATCAGAACAGTGGGCTGGAACTATTTATAAACTTCCCAGGAAAATATGCTCACACACACACAAAGCCACAACCTCTCCCTTCCCCCATGCTCCACAGATCTTCGGGCAGGGGTTGAGCAGCAGTGATGACCACTACTCTCTTTTTCCAGCGGTTCCTCTGGCTAAGGCTCTCGCCCCTCTCCTCCCTGGCAAGCGCACAATCAGGCCACTCGGGTCCTTTGTTTACCTTCTGCTCACCAGGGTCTAAGCTGCAAGAAACCAGTAAGGCCAGCCTCACTTTGAAGTAGACCACCCCAGGAGGGTGGAAGAAAGATCACCTGGGTGAGGCCAGAACAGGTGGAGGGCAGCTCTTCCCTTCCAGCCCCGAAGAACTCCAGGCCTGCCTAGCTGGGGGTTAGGACTTGTTTGAAAAGCTGCCCCAAGCATGTGCAGGCCCTGAGCACATTCTCAGAGGGGACAAGGGAGGGCTGAGGTCTAACGTCTTCCTCTGGCTGCTGCTACTGCCTCACTCACTGCTTCAAGATACAGTGCCTAGTCCCAGAGGAGTGGGTCTGGAATCTCCCCAACTTGTGCCCCGTCAGACCCAAGATCCTGTGCTAGCTCCCCAGGGCTGCCTGACCTCCATACGTCACAGTCTCAGCAGCAACCGAACACCAGGCAGGAAGGGCAATTGGAAAGCCCAAGCCCAGGACAGGCCAGGTTCTGGGAGGAGGAAATGGGGGTCTCTGCCAAGCAGGACAGTGCCCCTAAGTCCTGCACCACTAAGGACTGCACCCCAGAGCCTCATAAGAGCTGTGCTCAGGACCTCCAAAGCCCCGGACGGCTGAGGATCCCCTCAAGAATCAGAGCTAAAGTCTCTGACTCTCAGAGCAAGAGAGTAGGTGAAAGGGCAGGGGGCAGCCCAGGCCTCGAGGAGAGGGAGCAGCCCTGGGGAAGAAAGAAAACAGGAAGAGGAAGAGATGAGCCTGCCCAGGCCACAGCCAGACCACAGGAGTGTGCAGACCAAACAAAGGCAGCTCTGTCCGGGTGGGGGGACCAAAGGGGCGCAGACAAAAGGGGACCCCCCCAGCTTGGAAACCACCGTCCTCACATCCATCCTGGCATGGGGCTTTCCCCACCCTCACCTTAGCAGCTGCCCCCTCACCACTATCTCCCAACCTCTACCATGTAGGAAGCACGACTCCCTCACAACGGGGGGTGGGTGGGTGGGTGGGTGGGGGTGGACAGAGCACACAGGAAGCACGTGTGCGTGCGTTTGTGTTAAGGTTACAGCAACTCCCCCCATCACACCCCCATCCTCTAAGCTCTGCTCCAACCCTGATACTGCCATGTTTCTGATCCTATGGGCAGACAGACTGTCAGCAAGACATGGTGCTACCAGCCCCCTCCCAGCCAGCATCCTTCCTTGGGGACCCAGGCTGCAGGGAAGCCGGGAACGCCCCCCTCCCTCCTGCCTCAGGATATCCTTTTGGCTCTGACCCCAGACCAGGCCTGAGTCAGACTCTGCCCCACCCCATACCACCCCCCTCCACCTACCCCCCAGGAACTTCCTACTCCACACCCGCCTACTCAGCTGAGGCTAGAACTAGAGGGAATCTCTTTCCCTCTGCACCCCAGCGACCAGGGAAGCCCACAAGGGGGTGGGAAGAATAGGTCACAAAGTCCTATGGCCTGCCCCTTAAGCACAGGGCCTGCAGGATCAGGAAAAAGCTGGTACAGGCTGTGTGTAGGGCATTATTGCCTCACCCCCCAAAACACACACAACCA
Organism: Cynopterus sphinx; assembly: GCA_030015415.1. Lineage (NCBI taxonomy): Eukaryota > Metazoa > Chordata > Mammalia > Chiroptera > Pteropodidae > Cynopterus > Cynopterus sphinx. Next base: position 16,381,276 of record CM057385.1, read on the forward strand.
GGGATCCTGCTCAGAGTCCCTCCCCACTCCAGCCTGGGCCCTAAGAAGTTACAGAAACTTCACGGGAGAGGCAGTTTCCATGAGAACACAGGATGAGAGAAGGCTCCAGAAGTAAAAAGAGATGAACTGGCATCTTTATGAGGCAGCGGGACCCAGGCTAGAGGGGACAGGGTCTGTATAATCAGATTCACACAATCGACTGCCCACAATCAAGCACAGCCAGACGCGGTCAGTCTCCCCAACCCTCCTGTGAGTAGGTGGCCGTGACTCCTTCCCACAGAGAGAAGACTGGGGGGCTCTGGGTGATCTGGGCCATCAGAGACCACACACTCAGCCTGAAACGGCCCCGTAGGCAGGACCCACAAGTCCCCCGCGCCCCCGCCAACAACTGTGGGCCTAGGAGGAGGGGTATCTCCCTCCCCACAAGAACCAGGGTAGTGCCCATGGCAGCCATCTCCATGGCAACCAACAACAAACATCCCAGGAACCACAGTGGGACAGGAAGTGACAGCCACGTGACAGGAAGACATTTTTCAGTGGGGGGCGGTGATAAAGATTGTTAGCAGCCCCTGGGAAATCAGCTGTCCCCTAAGTTCCCCCACTTGGAACTGGAGAGAAGGGGGCAGCAGGGAGGGTGGCCACCCTCTACAGCTGTTTGCACAGAAGTGCACATCGGTGGAAAGGCTGATGGGCCCTCCCTCCCTGCCTGCCACTCACGGTCCCCCCCCCTTGGTCCCCCTCCTCTCCACTTCCTGCCGTGACTGGAGATCAGAGAACTCCCCACCACAGCTTCCCCTTCTCAAGTCTCGATTCCTGGGCTGAAGGTTTCACTGTGGGGTAAGGGACAGAAGGAAGGGCTGGGGACCTGCAATAGGACCCAGAGGACAGAAGTTCCCGGGGAGGGACCAGGAGGGAGCCACTCCAAGGTAGGTGTGTACACAAAGACACACGGAGTGGGTCATGGTGACACAGTCGGGCGCAGTGACACACTGAGACTGCCTGACCTCAGGCAGCTCTGCGGGGAGGGGACCAGAGCCATTGGATCCAGCCCCACGCGCCCCACTCCAGCGCTGTCCTGAGTTCATCCCAGGCGGCTATTGGCCTCCAGGCAGGTGACGTCTCAACCGTTCCCAGCACCCGCTGCCTCTCCCCTGCCTTTTGTGCTGAGGAATCCCCCCCCTGCTCCAAGGTGCCCGCCCAGACGAGGGCACCTTGGCCAGAGGTGGGGGGAATGGAACCTCCCTCCACCCCCCTCCCCTTCTCTGCAGATGTCCCAGACTATATTTAGCCCAAACCGGGCAGCCAGCCAGACCCAGACTCCCCACTGGCCCAGAGCTGAGCTCCCAGTTTTTATGCAATTAAAACATTAACAGAGAACCACCCCCATCCACGCAACCCCAAGCCCCCGGGACCTGCCCGAGCATCAGAGCTCAAACAACTTGAACAAGGGCAGCCCAGCTCTGCAGCCAATGCAGGGGGTGGGGGTCATTGGGCAAACAGTAATAAACTCACCTCCTTGCCCATCTCCCAGGCCCTGCCCCCACAGGCAGGACAGGAACATCATCCATAAGATCTAGTTGACACTTGGGAGGGGGCAGGCTTTCCTTGTTCTGGTAAAGGCATATCCAGTGGGATGGGGGGGTCATTTTTTGCTAAAATTCCACCTGTCATTTTGTAGCCCCTTCCCAGGCCAGCTCCAGTTACAGGGCTGGGGGTTGGCAACAGGTGCTGGCCAGGCTGGCAGCAGTCTAATCCCACCCACTCACCCCCCAGGCTGACAGTGGTGCCTGGAGGTCCCAGTAGGGGCCCCGGTGGGCAGAATGCTGGGTGGAAGAAGGAGACATCTCCAGAGGCAGCAGGTGGGGGCCAGCCCAGGCCCCTTCTGTTAAGACCTGCCCCCCCTCGCACTCTGTGATGTGTGCTGGAGGGTCTGGGGAAGCCAAGGAAACCTTAGTTCCACAGAGCCTATTTCATTTCCCCATGATGCCAGGCAGGCGGGCTGGAGTGTGGGAGGTCTGTCTGCCTGCCTCTTCCTCCTCCTCCTCCTCTCCAAATTCCAGGAACAGGCAAGGGAGGCTCCAGTTGCAGAGAGGGGGAAAGCAAGCAGGCGGTCCCAGCTGTGGGGGGGGGGGGAGGCGGGGACTGGAGCGGGAGGCAAGATCCAGACGGAGCAAGAGCCACCCACACCCGAGCCAGACTGGGGACAGACACTCGGATGCTGACACATTCTCACACTCTGGGCCTGGTACCCACACGCCGCCCGCCCGGCAGGGACACCCAGACACCCTCAGCCAATTCTGCCAATCCCCAGAACACTCTTTGGACACACAGAGAGATCCAGGCCCTCACCCCACCTCACATTCCCGCATAAATCGTGTGGGCTCCAGACAGCAGCCAGGGAGGGTGGAGAGGGGAATGAAGCGGGGAAAGACAGCAGGCAGCAGAGAGGATGTGCAGCCAAAGTCCTAGTAGCTGGGGTATCAGTTGCCACACTCCTTTCCCAAAACCCAGTAAGTTAAGACAACCCCGGTCATCCTGCCAGGGGCCCTGCCAGCTTCCCACACTCCCAAAACCGCCACCATCAGAAAGGAGCGTAGGCTGCTGGGCAAGTGGAGATAACCCCATTTATTTGTCACAGGGATAGGATTACCTTCCCCAGACGGCCCTCACCCCTGCTCCCAGACAGTGCTCACAAAAAGACCCCACAGAGGCCCAAACACACACACCCCTCCAGCCCAGCCTGTCCTCCCCAGGCCTTGCTGCCCAAAGAACAGGGAACTGGGCACTGGTTTATATATTGGGGGAGACCCAACCCTCATAGTTCCGAGGACCACCCACATAGGACCCTAGTGTCTGAGCAAAAAGTGGACTGGGGAGAAAGGTCTCAGAGGGCATGGCCAGCTTCTGAGACTAAATAATTTAGGGGAAGGGGAACTAATTAACTGGGGTCTGGGGCAATGCCCCCAAAACCGTCTTGAAAGGCCACTCAGACAATGTCCTCTCCCCCACACTAGACAAAGTGGCAGGAACCACGTCATGGCACATGTGGGTGACTGTGCCCAGCGGGGGAGGCATGGGGGTGATCAGGATGGCGCTGCCCACACTAGCTTCCTGCCAGGTTGCCACATGGTTGGGAGTAGAAGGCGGACCAGAGAGGTGTCCCAGAGTGGTAGCAGGGGCATTTAGGGTAAGACTGAAGGACTGAGATTTTGGAGCTGTAGCAGGAGGTGGACAGGATTAAGTTGTTACAAGCCCAGGGTCTTCTCAGAACCGCCAATGCCTCTGCAGTGCCCTCACCAGTCCGGTGGGGAAACTCCAGCAGTGACCTTCTCATGCATGCCTACTCACACTCTCAAAATCCCTCCAAATCCAAGATCCTCAGCCCCCAAGGGCTTTAGTGACTGCCTCTCAGGACCCACATGGCCCAGATTCCCAGGCAAGACTGATGTCCTAGTCCCTCCTAGTGCACCAACATCTTTCACAGCCACAAACTCCCTGACTCCACAACCACCACCCTTTTCTTCCTCCAGCTCCAAATACTTTTCCTCTTGTTCCCTCCCCCAGACTCATCTCCACCTCTCCCAGGGGAAGCCCCAAGGCTCCAGGCCACCCCTACTCTAACCTGGGACTTCCCCTGCCCAGCCTCCCCATCAAACACAAGGCCCTGGAGGAGTTTAGGGCTTGAACCCCAGTTTCCTAGCAAGACTTGGTGTAATTACTGAACCACTTCCCCAGAACAACCCTGCCCTATGACCACTGCAGCCAGGGATGAAGGGGATGAGAGACATCTCCGAATCTCCTAAGCAGGAAAACTGGTGGAAGGTATGGTGGTCAGCAGCAGAAGCGAGGGTTGGGGGTCTGCATCAGGGGTTGGGGACTGGGTGTTTTCAGAAACAAGGCTCTTGGAGAACATATACACACATGTGCACACAGCCTGCAGGCAGAAGGCAATCTAGTTACAGAAGAGGGTGCTTACACCAGGTGAGGGCGAGGGTACCCCTCCATGCCAGCACATCAGGCACATTATCTAAGATCGAATAGATGGTAAAGAAATGTCTCCAAGGCTGGGGAGGAGTGCTTTTATGGCCAGATGTCTATAAGAGTTGGCGCACACTGCCAGCCTAGCACTCTGGTGGCCTGTCCCCCTTTCCCATGGAGCAGCCTGACAATAGGGCAGTGCTCAGAGAGGACAGGGGGCATAGCCAAACTGATTTTCCCGTGCCCCCCCATACACATCTGGCTAGCAGCTTCCCCACTTCGTGGGTGGCACCAGGTCCCAGACACCCTCGGCAGAGCAAAGACAACCAGCCAATATATCCCATTCTCCTCTCATCCCCCCAAAGCTTCCACAACCCCACAGTAGCATCAGACCCAGAGACACCCCTCCCCCGACTGCCCTGGCTCCCGTACCGACTCAGACGGCTCCCCTCACTGCACGGGGGACCCCAGCGGAGCGGGCTCCGCCTCCCCAGCCGGCTGCCTCGGGTGGCGGGGGGAGGTGGGCCCCCCCCGGACTGAGTCTCTCTCCCCAAACCACAGGGCGGCTCAGATAACAGGCGGGGACGAGGAGCGGGCTAGTCCGTTGGGCATCCGATCTCTCCCCAAACAGGTTTGCAAGTCTTTTTGTTTTGCTTTTTTTTTTTTTTTTTTTTGGAAAAGACAGGGAAAGTGAAGAGTTCCTCCCAGCGGCAGGTCCACCACAGCCCGGCGCCCCGGGGACCCGCGCGGCGGGGCAGACCGCGCCGAAGCCTCCGCGCGGCGCGCGCGGGGACACGGGCGCCGACGGACGGACGCGCGGCCGGGGCTTCCCCGCCCCGGGACCTCGGCGGCGGCGGCGGCGGGCTGGGAAGCCCAGGGAACCCGGGGTTCCCGGCGGAAACTGCCCGCAGCTCCTATCAGGAGCAGAGACCAAGGGACCCCGACGCCCGCGCGACCCAGGGGGCGGGGGGCGCTACGGAACCCCGAGGGGGAGGGTACCTCGTTGTGGGGGGACGCGGTCCGTCCGGGCGCCCCGCGGGCACGGCGCCGGCCCCGCCCCCGCGCCGCGCGGTGACCCGGCGGGCGTCGGGGGTGCGCGATCCCGGCAGAGGAGCCGTCCGGGGGGCTACGGCTCAGGGGAGCGGGGCGACGGCAGCGGCCATGGTGAGTCACGTGCGGAGGCTGAAACTTTACCCGGAGCCCCAGACTGGGGGGCGGAGGGCACGGAGCAGGGTGGGAGGCCATCGCCCCAGGCCCCGCCCCCGCCGCCCGCCGCCCAATCAGCAGCTGGAGGCGGACCCACCGGCGCCCGCCCCACCTCCCTCTCAGACCTGCGGCTGGGCGCGTCTTAAAGGGACCGCGCCGAACTGAAGGCCAGACCGTGGGAATCTGGGAGAAGCCCTCCCTCTGCTCCAAAAGGAGAGCTTCGGAGAGAGGAGGAGCTGAAGTTCTGTGGAAAGAGTGGAGAGAAGACTCGGTGGGGAAAGGGACTGCAGTGTATACACGCCCTTCCCCGAGACATACCCACCCACGACCTAAGCCTGGGAAGAGAGGCGGCTGCTAATATGGAAGTGGATTCAGCGTCTTCGGCCCTAGCTGTCAAGCCCTGGGCTCCCATAATTAAATCCTCCTCCAGGGACCAGCTGGAACTAAGCTGTGTGACCTTAAACAAGTTGCTTTATTTCCCTGAATCTGAAAAAAAGCAGTGCAAGAGTAGGCAGAGCTTCCTCGAATACAGTCCTATCCTCTTCCCCCAAGACACCTCTCCAGCTCCAGTGGGCTGGAGGAACTCTGGCCCAACCCAGCCCCTCAGCAAGCAGCCTAACAACCCCATGTAGCCTTCCCCCAAAAGGGCAGCTCTGGGATCTTCCAAGAGGTAAGTCGAGGATGCCCAGGAGCACCCCTCCATGCTAGAGGGCTCTGCGACACAAGCTTCTCTCTCCTGGCCCAGGCTGGAGGAGCCAGGGAAGCCTGCATTCTTGTTCCAGTGGGACAGGATCAGAATCACTCTCCATCTGTAGAGACCCCAGTCCCCAACACAGCCACGTGCCCCCTCCCAGCCTGCTGCTCTGTTTGGCAGGGGCATGTCCCCACCTCTGTCCGTCTACTGGCGTGAGGAGGGTCAGAATGTGGAATCACTAAGGGACAACCCCCGCCCCGGTTCCCAGTCAGAGAAGTGGTCACAAGTGCCCCCACTGGACTTCTCACTGTAAGGAGAAGTGCCACACAGCCAGGCCTCCAGCCCAGTGAGGAGACTTAGCCTGACCCGACTGGCAGAGCTCCCAAACCCCCTGGTCCGATGGCCCCTAGTTTACAGACAAGGAATCAGCTGCTGGGAGCAGACACCAGGTCGTCGGTCCACTGTCACGTCGGTTGCACAGCCAGGTCTAGGATTGGGGTGTCCGACTGTCCTCCAGCTTTACCCCCAGCCTTGATAAGGTAGAACAATCTGGGCCTGTGGGACGATCTGCCCTGAGGTCCAGCACAGGGGAAAGATGCCCGGACAGCTCCCGGCAGCGCTTCCCCAGCCTCCTTCCCGCCTGCTGGGCCCGGCTGTCTCCCGCTCCCGTCTGGATTTCCGTCTGCCGGTGCGAACCACCAGCCCAGCCCCTCCCGCCTGTCCTGTCCAGATCCATCCGCAAACATGCGCTCAGCCGGCAGGAATGCGCCAATGGCTCCCAGATGTGGACGCTGAAGCTTAACCCCTTCCCCCAGTACCCCCCCCAAAGCTAAACCTACCAGCCTGAGCCCAGCCAGCAGCAGGGGGCGCCTGGGTGAGGGACCAGCCTGGGAGAGGACAAGGCGCCAGCCACCCCCAGCCCACACAAGCTTCCCCTGGCCTAGATTTTACCAGTCTTCCTCTAGCTGAGGCCAGGGGGTAAGGATCATGAACACAAAATTTCAAGTGTGCATAAACACAGGTATGGTGCCTCCCACCAAGGGCAGCCAGCATGTGGAGTCACATATACTCATGCACACCAAGAGTTAAGTGTGTAAATGGACAGCCAGGACGTCCATATCTGCACACCCATGTTTACATTCAGCATACACGTGCACACCCCCACATGAACACCCAGGGCACATGTGTGCACATCCATGAGCACACAGAACAAATACATACAACACAGTCACTTGTGCATGCACAAGGGCACGAAACCGAGGGTGGGGCATATTACTGAACAGACATAGCAGTTAGCTATATACAGATGAGGAAAGAAATTCATGTACCCACAAACCTGCTCCACCAAGGTCAGACACTCATACACAGAAGATTGGCATCCATGCAAAGAACACAGCCTCACACCTTTGGGACACTCCCTCCCTGCTTAGGCACCAAGTATTGCTTGTCTAATACCTAGCCCTCACCAGGCCTGACTCCAGAAGGCAGGAGAGGTCCCGAATGGGAGGCCAGGAGTCCAATCTGCAGCAGCAGCTGCACTCCAGCTGTGCTGGGGCCACAACAGGGCTCCTATCCCTTTCCCTCTTCATCCTTCAAGGACCTTCATGAAGGAGGGGAGACAAGTTCAGGAGGCAGCAGGAGACTAGCAGAGGAGCAAAAGCCACAGGCCCAGGGGCTCCTCACACATTATAAAAGACACTAGAGGGGCCTACCTGTCCCCTCCTGCACACAAAAGGGCTGGGGGAGGAGCCTGAGAAGCACCTTTCCCGAGACAGGGATCAGGCTCCAAACTGTAGGAAACCAGAGAGAGCCCTGACAGGTGCAAGGCCAGTGACAACCCCCAGCAGTCAAAGTAGATACAAAACGGCTCTGAGACACTCCAGGAGAGCCCACACTTCTAACAAAACAAAGCCTCCCTCTCATAGCCTCGGGGGAACTCCTGGAGAATTACATCATTGATCATCTGAACAGAGGCTGTGTGGCATTGCCACTCCAAGACCACCTGAATGCAGGTGAGATGAGAGAGAGTCTGCTGGAACTAGATCCAGCTTCAAGTGACTCCAGCCTCCCTGCTCATCCCCAAAGGAGCTCCTTCCGCAAGCACTCTCGTGGCCCCACCCCGTTTGATTCTCAATCCAGAAGGGTAATCTGGGAGCAGGGCTCCAATTTCCATTGTATATGAGGAAATTGAGGCTCCAAAAGGAAATTGTTTTGCCCAAGGTCAAAAAGCTTGTCAATGGCAGAGCTAAGGTTCAAATCCATCCTTAACTCTCCCTAGCCTTTACTCTAAATCACAGGTATTTCCACACAGTATCCTGCCACTTCTTCCTTTACCCTCTCACCAGAGCCTGTGGGAGAAACACCATTCTTGCCTGGCTCTGCAGGTCTTTGGGTGGGGCCAGGATATGGCAGAGAGAGATCAGAGAAGACACTGGGGCGATGCACATGGTCCCCTAACCCCACCCCTAGCATGGTGCCCACCTGCCCAGCAGGCACAGCCGGGTGACTCAGCTGCATCCGGGGGAGATGCCAGGGCAGTGACTCACCTACCGAGAAGAGCTAAGCCTGGCACCTTGCCAGCCCCGGGACAGAAGTGACTTAGTCACCGAGACTGTGATGCCCAGCAGGCACAGCCGGGGGAATGGGGACAGGGGCAAGCTGTGTCCTTCATGGTTACATGCGCCCCCTGGCGAAGAGCAGGCATCCTGGGGTGAGCCATGGCTATACCTGCCCCTGTCCCTTCACCACTCCCACCCCACCAAGCCAGGCCTTGCTCCAGCGCAGACAAGTTTTGTAAGACCCCTGAGCCGCCCTGCCCCCCTGTAGACTGCCCCCTACCCGTCACTCACCACCCACTCTCCCACCAGCCCTACCTCCTCCTGCCACCCAAGTTGTACCCAGGCTGTGAGTCTCCTTTAACATGTCCTGGCAGCACCGCCTGCCCCCACAGCCCCTTTCACCCCTCCCACCCCCCACATACACACATGCACTCATACACACTTCTGCCAGCCCTGCTTCTGCCAGCAGCTGCTAAAGTTGTTGAGCAGGAGGGGAATCAGGAGGGTGGGGTGCAGAGATTGAGTTACTGACAGGGTGGGCTGTCACCCAATCCCTTCCCCAGCTAGTCCTCCTCCCTGGACACAGTCTCCCTCACCCACCTGCTTCCCTCCCACCTCTGGCTGGCAACCTACTGCCCTTTAAGCCCCTCCGCTCCCACTCCACCCATGCTAGAAAAGAAATGTTCAAGAGTATTTGTCAGGCTAAGACCAGCCTAGCATATGAGAGAAAGAAAGAGAAAATGAGAGACCGAGACAGAAATGGACAAAAAGAATGATTCCTGTGCTCAACGCTCTGGCTACAACCATGAGGTGTGTATATCTCTGTACATGCTGAGCCGGAAGGGGACTGAGTAACTCCCCAAGTCCCAGGAGAGTTGATGGGGCCCAAGGGGATTCGACAGGCTGAACAAACTCAATCCATTTGCACTATTGATTTCTCACACTGCAGCAGGCCTGATGGAGGGGAGCATGATAAATCAGCCCCTCAAGAGACAGACTGAGTGGAAATAGGGGGAGGAGCTCCTGTGCCACAATTTGTGGCCCCCTGATACCCGCTTGGGGGCGGGCGGTAGCAGCAGAGAAACAGGAGATACTGAGTGGCAGAAGGCAGAGTGGGGATTGGATTAAGGCCTGTCTGGAACACCCCCTTCCGGCTGGGTCTGAAGCTGATCAAAGAAAGAAGGTAGGGGGCCAAGGTCCCTTTTTTTGCTACCTAGACAGGGTCCTGAACAACTCCAGGAGGCACCACTCATGTCACAGTCTCTAGAGTTGCACCTCCTCCACCTGTGCATCATGGTGGCCCTGGGGATGAGGCTGAGGCAGGAGACTGAATTCTGAGGCACCCCAATTCTCCACTGTACTTTCTCCCTCTAGCACCTCAACCAGCTGCCCCTGCTTCCAGGTCTCAGAGGAAGTCTTGCTTTTGACTTGGGATTTGGAGCCTACGATTTCCCCCTTCCTTTTTTGGGGGGACTGACAAACAGCCACCATGACCCAGGCATGACAGGAGGGGGGTTCACAAAGGGTGCCGAAGAGTCTGCAACACTACATCCTAGTCCTGAGTCTGTCTCTAACTCATCCCCACCACTGTGGGCAACCCTGGCCCTCTCTGGGTCTCTAAAATGGAGTTAGACCAGATGACCCTTCTCTAAATTGTCTCCAAGCCCTACTGCTTGCCAGCCTTTGAGCCTGTTGGAACCTGCCCAGCACCTTGATTCACACCAGTGGCCACAGGCCACCTAAACAAACCCCAGCCCTGACCTCCTTCCAACCTGGACACAGATTTTCTCCACATGGTGGAGACTTATAAACAAACCAAGCTGGGGTTTACCAGAGACCCTGCGCAAACAAGCAGAGAGGGAGACAGACTGGGCACCTGGCCTACGTCCTCCTTGCTGCAGGAGGGGAAGAAGGCACAACCAGGTGTGGTGAGGAACTATGACTAGAGAAAAACAGTGCAACGGGCTTGGGTTGGGGTCCCAATGCAGCTAACGACTAGTTGAGTGTCCTAGCGCAAGTCACATCCCCTCTCTAGGCTTCAATTTACCCATCCGTGAGGGAGAACGACTGTCTAGGTGGCTTCTAAAGCCCCTTCTGCTTCTAAGTCCAGTTCTAGTTGGACAGAGAGAGCCCTGAGGGGTCCCCAGGCCTCCTCCACCCAGCCCAGCCCATCTACCGGGGGCAGGACCCTTTCCACAAGGTCCTATCCTTGCCTGATGTGCTTCCTTGTTCTGTCTGCCGCCCCTTCCTTATGCCTCAGCCTGCCTCCTTTCCCTCACCTTGGCCAGCCCCTCTGCCTGCCCCGTGCTTTTCTGCACGTCCCTCCTGCCAGGGGACAGACCAACTAAAAATAGTCCCTGCAGCCTTTCTCGCCCACAGCTGCCCAAAGAGCAGGAAATGAGGGGGGCAGGGAGGCCCATGTCCTGCTCTCCCCCACAAACTCCCAGCTCGGAACCATGTCCAGCACTCCAGCCTGGGACTAGTGCCAACTTGGCCATCTCAGGGGCATCCCACACCCCTTCCCTAGGGGGAGGCCTGCCCATAAGTGCCTACAATCACAGAGCGTCCCAAACCCTGAGAGAAGGAGAGAGAGGAGGCAAGCGGTCCACAGGGAAACCTTTCCAATTTCTGACAAATCAGTGCCAACCACATTGTGGGCACCAAGAGGACGGGGCCTGGCTCCACTGACTGGTCTTTTGAGGGCAGAGGGAATTGGCGTGGGGAAGTTTGTGCCGGTTTCCTTCATCCTGGCCCAGCTGGAGGGAAGACAAAATAGTGTCCCAGCCTCAATTATGCTAATTCCCTGCTCCCCCAAATGTGTGGGTGCAGACACAGGGGTTTCAACAGCCACTTCCAGATGCCATGGGAAAAAAGCTGAAAGGATAGCAGAAGAGCAGAAGATCTTATCTTGGCTACTCACATGTTAAGATGGAAGCCAGAGGCCAGAACAGGCCATGCCTACCAGGGTGGGTATGTGCTCCCCAACCTAAGTCTGAGGTTGGAAGGCAGGAGTCGTGGTGCTATGGGGCCAGGGGCTACGGTGCAGTCACCCCTATCCCACCTGGGATTCCTGACACTTCCTAGCCCTGGGAAAAGGCCCTCCCCACACACTAGGAAGGAAACCAGCTTAGCGACTCTCTGGTGGCCTGCAGAGCAGCCCTGCACCATGAGGCAGGCGGGAAACACAAGAGTCTTGGCACCCAGCCCAGAGGGTGAGTGAGAAAAATACCTTGGAGGGGAGGAAACAGCCCAGAGTGAGGCAGACACAGGGTGACCCCAGCAGCTCCCAGATGTGACCCATAAGAAGGAACTGGCCAAGGGGGTTAAGATGGGGTGGGGGGGAAATACATTTCTGCATAAGAGAGAAGAAGGGGTCATGGGGGTTGGGAGAGGGTAGGGCCATCCTGGCTCTCACCTGTTATCCTCTCCTCACTGTCAGTCAGAGATACTGACGTTAAGATCACCAAATATCAAAGGGGTCCTGGAGGCCTGGCTGTATTTCCCCTTCTCTAATCTCCAGACCCCATCCCCTTCATTCCTGAGCTTCCTCTGGCACCCCTTCCCTGGAACCAAGCCAAGCCAGGAGTCAGCAGGCCCACAGTGGTGCCTGGGAGGCCTGGGCAGTGCCAGGGGCAGCCCTCATACCATCCTCCCACTGGCTTCCCTCCTGCCTGTTCTCCGCCGCCACACATATCTCAGCTGTCGAATCCGATTAGGGCTCCTGCCCAGTGAGCCGGACAAGGAGGCCACTGGGCAAGGGAGAGACAGGGACAAGGACACTGAGCAGGAATGGCAGAAGGATGGTGGAGACAGGGCTCAGGGGAGAAGATATGGAGCCCAGAGGAGGAAAAGCCCGGTGGAGAATCAGTCCTCTCTGACCGCAGGCTCTCCAGTGGCAGCTACTACCTGCATTAGGGGAACTCTGTAGCCCCTGGGCAACAGCCCTGCCTGGTTTCTCCATCATCCAGATGGGCAAGGATTGGTGAAGGATGCTGAATGCAGAGAGACTGACCTAGATTTAGGAAGTGAATCCCATCTTAGAACCCAAACCCCCTCCCCCAGCCAAATCTACCATTTGCCCTGAGCTTTACCATAAATTGTCTTATGAGGTCATTATGGCTGTGTCCCTATCACTTAAGCAGTTTGGTACTGACAGTCATTTTTACAAATGAAGAAACAGGCTTAGAAACCTGGATAAGTGCCCATGGTAAAATGATCGGGCTGAGTCTCAAATTTAGACCTCTGATTCTTAGTCTACTGCTCACACTCAGAATCTCTACTTTTCTTTCTATCAAGAGAAGAAATAAGTCTGAAGCCACTCCATTATTCACCCTTTTCTCCAAAAACAACTGTTAGGAGATCTAGGGAGCCATGGGGGAAGGTAGAGCACACCCTACACCTGGACAGTTACCAGATGGGGACATGCCACCCACTCCCACCTGACCCAGAGAGCTAGAGGGGTTTCCAAGTGTGCCCAGTCTCTTCATCACTCCCCTCTCCAGTCTACTACGCCCAGAAGCAATGTACAAACTCACACGCGGTTACTCAGACAAGTCATACACCCCTCCTGCAAACCCACCAAACCAGAATGAGATGCCCTAGATCTTCAGAGAGTGTGGCCTGTTAGCCCCATACTGGAGAGAAAAATAAGCCACTGTAATCAGTAGGTGCCATCCGGCCCTCTTACAGAGTGCCTGCGGAAGAGAAGAAGCTTTGGGGTAACACCAGGAGCCCAAGGCCCCAAAAGGCAAGGAGCCCAGGGACCTGGCATGGCTGCGTGGCCTCCCTGATCTGGTCCACACCCCCTTCCGCAGCCATCTGGGCTGAGCCTGTTCTGGCCTGGGCCATACTCTGGAAACTGTCCCCTTCAAAGCACGCAGCCATCTCTAGCCAAAGCTTATAGACCTTACAACCACATGCTCTCTCTACACACCACGGGGTGGGGGCTCTTTGCATTAGGTGTTGAGTGTTGGCAGAGATGGGGCTCTAAGCTAAAAACTTTCCCCAGGGGAAAAGGTCACCAAAAACTGCTCACAACCTTCATTACCCTCCAGCAAAACGTTTGGACACCCAAGTGTGAGATGAGCCTGGAAAGGGAAATTAGTTCCCCTCCACAGTGAGTAAGGAGTGGGGGACAAAGTCCTAAGCTCTCGGGGCTGGGAGATAGAGAGGAAAGGAGATAGCAATCCCCCCACACCCACCCAGAGGCTCCCTGCGGCTGCTGTCCTCTCCGCTCTCCATTACCCCAGCACTGCCAATTCTCCTGTGGAGGTGATGTGGGGGAAGGGGCATTGGGCAATACTGCAAAGGAGGGTGAAGGGCGTGGGGCCTGGGCAGTCCTCTCCCCCCACTTTCCATTCTTAGCGAGAGAACGGGGATGCCGGGGGGAAGCGCAGGAAGGGCGCCGAGCGTCCGGACACCCCATGTTCCGTGGCTCCCACATCCCAGGACTACGGGGAGCAGTGGGGGAGGAGGGATGGGGAAAGCCTGAACTGGCGAGAGGGAAACCGCCAGATCCGAAGAGGACAGGCCGATCGGAAGGCGACCGAGGGGAATTCGGAAGGGGTGCTGGTGCGCCTACCTGCTCAGGTGTGTGCTGGCAGGGGGCGATGGGGTTCCCAGGAGAACCGGGGAAGCCCTCTCAGCTCGATTCAGGATTCCCCCTGCTTCTGGGTTAGACTGCTGCAAGCAGCACAGGTTTCCGTTGGGTCCTAAAGTCCCCAAACAGAAGGCTCTCCCGCCTTCTTCCACCAGCCCTGACTGGGTCAAGGGGTGCAGCGCGGAGGACTGATGGGGGAGGAAGAACTCCCTGAGAGAAGCACGGAGGTCTGAGTCACGGGCTTGGAGGCAGGAACAGTCCCGTCTCAGATCCACAGCGCAGGGATGGCTTCCACTGAGAATATGGGACAGGAGAAAAAAGACCTTTCTAGCTGCCTGCCTCGAGCAAATGGATTGGGCCCTGGTGCTGAAGGTGGAATTAAGATCGCTTTCCTCACCACTCCCGCTCAGCTGCTCCGCTGTTGAGAATTTGAGGAAGGGGACATTCATTTTGGATGGGTCCTCACTTCTACCCTCCCCCTCATAGATATAGGATGGTCTCCCCGTCCCTCCCTATTATTCCTAAATGCCTCGGAGGCCAGGGGGTGGAGGGCACTGCTTTCCAGCAAGTATAAAGGGAAGTGTGACTTGGGTGGTAGCTGGAAACTGGTAGCTTTAAATCGTTAGACTGAGGTGTATCTGGTGGGGGGGCGGGTGTTGAAGTGAGAAGAGAGACATACACCGGTCAGAATATGAGCAGATGGGGCAGGGGGATGTCCATTACCAGGAATGGCAATAGTCAGTGAAAGAACAGATGCGGATTCTAGGGGTCAACCAGTGCCCCTCCCCAGCCCTTAATAGGATCCTGAAACTTTCCAGAATGAATAAGTTAAAGAGAATATTTTCCCAGGTACCATTTGGGATAAATATAGGGGGCAGATGGGACCTCTTAACACTATTTGATCAACTTCAAGGTTATGGACTTCAAGGTTGCTTAGGATAGCTGATCTTATCAGTAGTTCAAAAGAGAACACTCAGGTTTGGTGGGCCAGAGGGACCAGGGAAAGGTGGGTGGGAAGTCTGCAGAGGGTGAGATTTGAGAACATTTTGCAAGGGGAGTTGCACATATCTCCAGCAGCAGAACTGGGGAAATGTCATGGGGTGAAAGGCCAGGGAAAGTCAGAGACAGAAACAAGGGGAGAAAGCGTGACCTCTTCCTAGAAGGGAAGAGGGCAGCAGCATTGCCTCTACCTCTTTCTCTGTCTTGCAGGAAGAACTGGGGAAAGGAGCTAGACGGTGAGGGTGGAGAGCCCCAGGGTGGAGCCCATGGGGTGAGCTCAGGTCAGGCCTTTCACCCTGCCGTGCCTCAGTTCTCTCCCAGCTGTTAAACAGGGCTCTTGGTTCTTCCCAGGGAGTTAATGAGTGTTTACAAAAGAGCTTGGGGATCCTCAGATCTCAGCTGGGCCACCACTACAGTTATAAAGCTCAATGAGGGCTGAGTGTTATTTGGCAAGGGGAGGAGTAGGGGAAGAGACATAGACTACACTCTTACAAACTGAGGATAAAACCAAGCTCAGAGAGTACAAGCCTCAGCTGCCACAGGATATCCTTGTGCCCAGGGACGGAGGTCATGCACCCCTGTACCTCCTAACCACCACCAAAGGCTGGCCTCCTGCTAACTGTAGGCAGAGCCTAGACTAGCAGCTGGTCTTCATTAACTCCAGCTTTTTTCACCCCCCACTGTGAACCCACAGCTTCTACAGGCCTAAGCTAGAGGGGGCTGCCCTAGTCCGACCTTGCAGCTAACTCTGGGGCGCCGGGCACCACACCAAGGGCCAAGTTACCAGCTGAAAATAAAGTTGAAGCAAGACTCCCTTTTCCCATTGGGAGCAAGAGGAAAGACAGGAGTGTGGGGGTGAGAGGGTGGAGGTGGGGGAATTTAGGGCAAACAGCAGGCAGTGAAGTCAGCTGGATTGAGGCCCAGAAACCCCCACACCCTGGGGCCAAGTCTTACTCTAGCTTTGCTTTCAGCCTGAGTCTTGGCTAGGCCCCAAACTTGGGAAGGCCCTGGCTGCCCCTTTCTGCCTCCCCACCCCCACCCTTATTAAATACACATTTTATCTTTCAGCATCTTCATTATCTTAACTGAAGGAGACAAGCAGTGGATGGCAGCAGCATAGAGCGTCAGGAGGGGGGGTGGGTGTGGGGAGCAGGCACACCCTTGTTATAAAGTGCTGATCTAGCTCTTTCAGGCAGTGTGGGAAAAAGAGGTGGGATCAAAGGGAGCGAGGCTGATTCAGAACTCAATTAGAGCTTCTTTAAAAAGGAGCTAGTGCTCTCCTTTCACCAGTCTTCAGCCTTTACCCAGGCCCCTTGCACCCAATTAGCTTCTACTACCAGTGCCTTGAGGCTGGGGTTGAAAATCAAGGGGAGGCCAGAGGGCAGCCTTCTCCCCCTACAGAACGCACTTCTGAGACCTGTCACTATTTGTAGCTTAAAAGAGAATGTCTTAGAGGACACCTTATCTTTTCAGAGGTAACCTGAGGTTACCACTTTCCCCAAAAGTTAAAGTGGGACATCAAAGGTGGGTTCCTCCTTAATCCCTTGCCAGCTAGAGGCATTGCTTCTGGCCAATCTCTAGGGACACTAGGCAACAATCGGACAGGCATCCCTCTTCCCAGCCTATAGGGAGAACTTTCTCCATAGCCAAGGCTTCCTGGGAGCAACATGGAAGTTGCCTCAAGCAAAATACCACTACTTCAGAGGAAGCGATTGGAACGCATCTGTGAGGCCAATAAACCTTCACAACTGTGCCAAGACGTATTTTGTAAGATGAAGCACCCTGCTTTTACAGGGGCCTGCTTCTCCTCAGTGCAAAAGCATCAGCAACGTTTACCTGCAGGTTAGAACTGTTCTCAAAATGAGGGGAAAGCAGTGTCTCACTTGGCTCATTTACCTGTCCATTCAGCAACTGTTTATTGAATACCTATCAGGTACCAGGCACTATACTAAGTGCTGGGGACAGATACAAATATAAATGAAATCTCAAGCTTGGCTCCTTTAGTCTCCCTCAGTAGTCAAGTGATACCTTTCTACAGTTTTTAAAATCTCCAAGTCTATCTCATACCTACTTCCCATTTCTCTTTTGTGTATCTTAAAAGGGCACTTAATAAAGACAGGGAGCAATGGGGGTTGGGGTGGGGGAAAGAACAGAGCTCTGCCAACTTTTTTGATCTCTGGGTAACTTGGACCTCACACATTCTTGCCAGTTATCTAGCCACAGGCAAGTCTTCATTGAGCCAGAAATATCAGTGGCAGCTCTGGGGTTGAAACTCACACCGATTTTATTGTGTCTATGTTCTTTCCATGGCAATACCCACCAACACTCTGTGGAAGCTCACTCTGCTTCTTCGAAGAAAAATACATAAGTAAACCAGGATATCGACACACACCCCACTACCTTCAAGAAGAATGTAGGTCAGCATCTTTGCCACCACTCTGTGTGAAACAGCCCATGATCCTGGCAAAAACTATAACCACAAGCCCGTCCCATCCCATTACCTTCCCATAGCTCTGAGCCTCAGTGAGAAAAGCCAGCAAGAAAAGGACTTTCTTCCTCCTCTCAATCTGCTCCCCGGCTGTCTGAATTACACTTAAGACTTCACTGACAAACATACATCAGCTTTTGCTCCCACAAGGGCAGCGGAAGCCAAGCAGGGACTCTTAAGTCTGCTTCACGCATCATTGACAGAACGAACCCTGTTCCAACTGCTGAAGTCTTAAGAGCAGCAATGACCTAGAAATTGACAGTGGGGGGAGAACTGAAGGAAAAGAAACGAACAAACCAGTGCACAGAAAAACCTATTTCTAAATACCAGGGGAAAGGGAGAGAAAGGAGATAGAGGGGAAAGAAATTTGGCCCCTTTGAATCTGCAAATGCAATCTTGGCTCAGAGCCATGGAGGATGCATAGCAGCCCTACTGCGAGTCAAGCCATGTTCCTGACTCAAGTTCTATAGTTATGGCGCCAAGCCTCAAACACAACGAGGTGGGGAGGCCACTCCTTTTTGGGCAGCATCCTACTGTGGACACAGAACAGACAGCAGCTGCCCACAGTGTGGAAACAAACTGTAAAGCAGTCACGTCTCTTAAGGCTGCAGCATCCAATAAAATGTAATTTAAATCAAGCCTCGCATCTGTTCTCAATCCCATTCAGTCTCTGCTTCCCATCAGCCTTTGGACAATCTTTGTAATTATGCTTATTAACCCTTATAGCCCCAAACACTTTCCAAGCTTGTAGGTATGCAACTATGTTCTGCACTCACAAATTACCTTTGGAGGGAATGAATGCTCTGATAAAGGAGTGTGAGAACATTCAGACTCCTATCTACAAACTGTGCTCAGCTACACACACCACTGGGTAGTATTCATTTCAGAGGGCTCTCTCAGGGTGCCCTTCTACCTCATACCACCTGCTGTAGGCCAGATCACATTGCAAGGGATACAGTGGGCAGCATGAATGAAACAGTGGCCAACAGATCATTTGTACACATATCAAGTTCCTAAACTCAAGTCTATGTCAGAAAGGTAGGAAATAGCAGAAGAGCTCAGGGAACACACACTTGGTCACTGGCTCTCAGACCATTCATGTCACACATGGCTGACATTCCAAAGGTCTGCTTGAGTTATAGAAGTATATAGCAATCGCCCAAATGAATCAAACTTAAGTCACCCCATCCCTCCCTCAAAACTACCCCCAGTCCCATGCCTGCACTTTCAAGACAGCCAGTGTTATAATGGTGCCCTCTGGCGTCCCCGTCACAAATTGCCATTTAATGCCATTGGCAACCAAACCCAGAAAAGGGGAGACTGAATAACCATGTGGATGAATTGATCAAATAAAACTAGAAAATTACGAGATTTAAATGAAAATCTAACTCCAAACTATGGCTTCTTGAAACAAGTGCCTTCATCTGAGGGCAACTAAGACTGTGGGACAGTTTAGGGAGGAATTTTCACATCACCTTCTGAAAGTTTGAGCTCTTAAAATGTGATTGCTTAAAAAGACAAAGAATACAATTTAAAATAAATATATTCATGATCTTAAGAGTTACATTCTCCTTACCATCCCCACACCCTTGGAAGTGCCTAAGAAACACGAGTCTTTAAAAAGTCACAACGTGGAAGTATATGCAATGTGAACGCACTATGCTCCAAAATGAAATAAATTCTTTGATCACAAAGTGTCCTCTAAATCTCCATGAAGACTTGCTTCTTTACCTGGCTCTTCCTTTTTCATTCTTCTGACTAGTCCAAAATTCTTTCAAACACACCAATATTTGAGGAAACAAAGAGGTACATATATGCATATTCCATGACATAAATCTGTATGCTTGCAAGTATATTAAGGTGGTAAATGTAATTAAAAAGGGTCTACTTGGGAATTAATTTTTAATGCATAAAAATAAGACCCAAAGACATTATTCTGTGCAAATATTCTTAACTCTATATTGAAATTTATCACTTACAAGTAAAAAAAGGTCATATATATTTTCAGACCTGAATATATAAAATACTAAAATAAAGACTATAGCTCTCTAAATGACAGCTGAATACTTTCAGGTGGGATATTAGATAAAAGAATTTAAGGCAATCCAGTAGCTAAGATATTTCCAATTAAAGCTTTGTCTTTCAGAGCATGTTCTATTTCCTTCTCTTCGATCTTCAAAGACACCTGAGAAGAGAAAAATATATTTTTCATAGTAGAGATCTCACAAAAGCAGTTCTTATTACATAAATGTCTACCATGTTACTTTTTCTCACAAGAGGCAAGCAAGTTAAACATTACTTTTTCAGCAGTCTACAAAAAATTTTTATTCATCCATAGTCCCATTTTCACAGATCTTAAACTCTAACAAAAAAAAAAATTATCTAATTCTGGTCATTTAATTCTTTACTTTAGCAAAAGATAAACTCTCCAAAACAAGAAAATTAAAAGCAATGTAACAAAGTAGTTGGTTATACCTTTGTAAAGCGGGTTTCCTTGTTTTTCTTTAATTCTAAAATGCCCCTGGCCTCCAAGAGCCCTGAAAGTGACAAACACTCTGACTGGTCCACAACTGCCACCTGCTGTTTGCGACAGACGTTACTGTAGGCTTCATATAACTAGGAGGAAACAAGGGAGAACAAATGTTGCTTACAAGTCGTATCTCTTATAACCTTATAATCTTTTTTAAAATGTGAGTTTTTAATAAGTTATTTCAATACCCCAAATTCTCCCTCTTTTCAATAAAATTCTGTAGATACTACCAAAAAACCTACCCTGTAATTCAGGAAAGGGGCTTTATATATTTCAGAGGGAGAGGCAAAAATGAAAGGGAGATTAATGGCAAATTCTCAACCACAACCCAAGGGAAATAAAGTCAGCTGCTTTTTATATGGTACCAGTATTTATTCTTACTGTTAAAATCCATTTTTAATTTGTATCAGCTGAAGCATGATAGGCCTTTTTGGAAAATATCTGCTCTGCGAAGCAGATTCTCATCTCCACCCCAGCTCCATCTGCTGAGATTCCCAACTAACCTTCCCCAGAGTGACCTCTTTGCTTTTCAACCGCCTGGTTAAGAGCAGTAAAGAGCAGACCAAGATCTTCTGCTGAAGAGGGAAGAAATCTTGTGCTCCTCCTTGGCTCAAAGTCATTTTATTTCCATCAACTTCTGAAATGACTTGGGATATGTGAATAAGACCAACCTGTTTTGGAACCAGTGACTCAGAGAGTGATTTACCTATAAAATAAAAAAATCAAGTTTAATTGGGTTTTTAAAAATTGTGTTATCAAGACAGATGATACTAAGTTTTAGCTGAAAATTCAAGTGCAATCATGTAGTGGCAAAGCAAAGGTTCTAACTAGAAGCTAAAGAAGAAACAATGCTATCCTCAGAAAGAGGCCGAAATAATGTGAGATGACTTGGAAAGTAGAGCTATCCTTTTTCTGGAAGAATGGTGAGCAACTTTGCCCTATAGAACACAATTTAACCTCAGAGAGATGGAAACCTACCCCATGAAAAAATAAGGATCGGACAGAGAACTACTTCATTCTACCTTGAAAGTTCCTAATATAATATCTCAAAGAACGGAACCTTGAAGCCAAGATGACTAAGCCTGGTAATTAAGAAAGAAAAAAGTTAGAAAAATTACCTAATATTTTGAATCAAATGAGTGGCTAAATGTGGATTGTAAAGTCAATCCAATGTAAGTCCTCTACATAGCCTCTGCAAATGACCTTTGAGGTTTGGTTAACTTGCCCAAGCTGATCTACAGTAGAGCAACGCTTGAGAAAATGTCATTGGATATCTTAGCAGATAGCACCATCTCAGAGGCCGGCTGGGAAACTGCCAAAAAGCTGCTTAGGACTATGGCCTCATTGTTTGCAGATGGACGAATTTTAAGACAGGGGAGGAATTTACTCTGTAACAACCTTTGAGGAAAGTTACTTCCTGAGACCACGTGCTGTTGCCCCATAACAATTTGCTTCTATTTTATTGTTACAAACAGGATGTTGCAGAGGATTAAAAGTAGTGAAGAAACTGGATATCACTGATCAAGTAGCAGAATCTTAAAGTAGAAAGGAAGTTATAGGTCTATTCTTGCTCCCTACCCTATGGCTGAGCCCCCTCTAAAACAATCCTAACAAGTGGTCATCTATCCAGCTTTTGTTTGAATGTCTTCAATGCTGGAGAACCCACTATGCGTCATAGAAGCCCTGTTAGTGCTATTTATTAGAAAATGTCTTCTCATATTTAGTTGAACTCAGTCTCCCTATAGCTTTCTAGAACCATTAAAAGCTAATCACACATACCAGAAGTCAAAGGCCAATAACTAGATTAGTCTAATAATTTATGCCAGGAATTTACAACCTCTTCTAGTTATGTTCATGCTGGTGGTGCTCACAGGAGCCACTAACACCTAAATATTATTCGTGGTGGAAAAAAAGGGAATATTCTGAAAAGCTGAATAGAAATAAGAATTTAATCTCTGCACTGGCATGTATTACCTACCATCACCCTAGCACTAAGTTTGGCTACTTCAGAAATATTTTTTAAAAATTTCTTTCAATAGCTGTGGAACCGAAGTGCTAGAAAGAATTTTAATAATTTTCAACCACTGCAGGACTGAAGGCAGCAATAATCAAACCAGACTGTCTTATTTCTAAAGATTAACACTGGATATTAAACAGTGATAAGATATGTAGTTTGTGGTCATTTTATATCTGCCATAGCTAAGAGAACATGGCTGAGGGAAAGGAAAATTAATTTTGCCATTTTTGTAATAGCCTGTAGCTTACTGTAGCAATATCATCATTATACCTCCACACCCCTATACTTGTTTAAAGGCCTGAGATATCACAAGTTAAACTCAATTCTTTCACTGACTCTTATTCACCAGGCTTTGTTTTCACCAATATTGAGACCTAAACTGCACAACACATAGAACCCAGAGAGAGAAGCTGATCCAACCTTACTGTCTACAGTTTTCATTCCTAAAGCTTGGAAAGAAAACTTACTCTGTCTCAATCATTTATGTAACACCCTGAGGAACTCGTTTGCACTAATGCGCAGACTATGGTGCTGGCAGTCAAGAATGAAAGAAAGCACATGACATAGACCAAAAACACACAGACACAGACATAAAAATGGGTGAGTGTGGATTTAACCATGTTCATTATATCTTTCTAGCTCTTTCCTCAGAAAAGTTAAGCTTCCAATTACAAAGGAAGACAGGAAAGAGATAAACTACTTACATTCAGACAGTGGTTTGAGAATAGTCTGGCTTTTGACATCCGACTCTACAATTTCAATAGCTCTCCTATAAAAAAATATATTTCTAAAATTAATTTAGGCTGAGCCAAACCAAACACTACAACAAACCACCAAGCTCACAGACACATTAACAAAAAACATGTTTTATCATTTTAAAGCCTCCAAACTGGGTTATGTCTCTGCTAAAGGAGACTTAGTTGCCTCCAAAGAACTCATAGAGCAGGGAATCTGAGAAACTTCAACACTACACGGTTTCCCCTTAGAGATGCCAAATAGGTCATCATACATTGAGCCAATGATAACATTTTGGATGAGGAGAAAATGTCATGGATGGGGGGGAGAATATGCAGTGTGGGCGACTGACTAAAAAGAAGCAGTACCACCCATCCACGCAGGACCTGGAAGGGGTGTCCTGTTATATATACACAGCCTATGTGTAGGCTAACACACCAGCCTGCCTACGTTACTGCTGCTCATAGCTACAAGTCTTTCCCAAGTAGTTTGCTGGCTAGGGGAAACTTTCAAATCCAGGATCACGCCATCTAGCAATAGGAAGAGCTTACTCTCCTACTGCTCTCTCCAAACTACTTAGCCCACAGGAAGCCATAAGCCAGACCTGGATCTTCTGCATGGCAGCAGGGGGAGGTTGGACCAGCAGGCCAACACAGCAAGTATCATTTTAATGGACCCAGTGTCCCTACTGGGAAGAAGAAATTTCATCAGTCAGTGCAGAGGCTTTCCCCAGCAGGAGGGACGGGGGGGGTGGGAAGGGAGAGAGGTCTGGAGTCCAACTGTGGGGACCACCGACTGGAGGAAGGGGTGCTCACAAAAGCAAAGGAAGGAAAAAATGTCTAAAGGCAAAGATGGTTCAGGTCCATAAATAAACCTGCTTGAGACCAACTAATGGAAAAGTAAACTGGAGTCTTTTTTAATACAAATGTAATTAACCAATCTATAATCACCACAGGGAGTGCCAGCAACATCTCATTTGTTCCTCCCTCTGTAGGTAATGGACTGATAATGTTTCAGACATTAACACGGTGGAAATGCCAAGCTCCCCACTGAGAAACAAGTCCTCTTTTCTGAGCATAAAAAGTGACAGAATGGAGCCTCTTAAGCCACATTCACTTGAGTTACATGAGACAATTAACAACATTTCTTTTTTTAATAAAAACAGCCAATAGTGCCATAACTCACCTGCAAACATCCAGCGCTTTGCGAACATCTCCAGAAACAGCAGAGACTTTTCGAGCACAGAACTGAATTGCAGCATTGTCCAGAACCTGGTCTCTAGATGCCTTTGGACAAGACATAGAGGGTGACAGTCTGAACTTTAAGATCCCCCCTCTCTCTGTAATTTAGCTCCCAGATATAAATAAGTATTTTCACATTTAAGTCTAAACTTGATTGGCCACCCGTCAGGGTCTAAGAGATACCTTTTCTGTTCATAAGTCAATGGAGATTTCACACATTCAGGCAATTTGTAGAATGTGGCAGATATTCGTGAATGGGAAAAAAAAAAAAGCAATCAGAACTTAAAGTAGCAAAACTAAACTAAACTAAAACCTATTTGGTCATTTTCAAAAGAGAAAATTTTTTTCATAGGCCCCATTTTTAAAGGCCATTTAAGAAACATTTGTGTGATTCCCCTCTTATTTTTATTTCAGCACTGAGGCATCCAATAAATGGAGCCATGGGTGAAAATTCATATAAAAATGTCCTCACTATGCCCCATAGGAACTCTATGTTTAGTAATGCAATCAAAGCAAAATATTTTAGAACTATCATTAGGTTTCCCCAAAAACAGGTGATTCAAAGAACACACAATTTGGTACAATGGTTGGTACTCACCTGATTAAGTCGATCCTGCAAGATAGTGGCTATCTGATTTTTGGTATAAGGTGGGAAGTTCAACAGCCGTGGCTTATATTTTTCTCTAGCTTGAAGCCTCGGTAAAATTCTGTCTGTGAGATCCAAGGTATTGGCAATACCTGAGAAGATAAATAACACTAATCGTAACTGGTCAAATCATCCTAAAAGGAAAAATAAACCCTCAGAAAGCTAAATAAACTTTCCAGTTATAATCCAGCATTCTAATTGTTGCTTCCCACTTACTCCCCACCACCCCCACTCTTTAGGTAAGGTATACATAGTCATCATGGAATGCTCTTTTCAAGTTAGGTTTAGAATTAATTGTTCACTGATAAACAGGACCAGATACTCTAAAACCAACTATCTCTGAAATGCAGTATTATATAATTTCTATTCAGACTTAACAAAATTGATTTGCCTTAGATTAAATTACAATTATTTTTATAGTAGCTCATTTTATAAGAAAACAGAAAGCTGTTTTAAAATAAAATACGTGGCAAATAAGTTGAAGAGATTAAAAAAGAATTCTTTAGAACCACCATGCAACATTTACAACTGAGCACTAACCAATCAGCACCAGTCGAGACTTGCTCAGCCATGGCCATTCAAACAGCGTGTACAATACATCCTGCCCTTTGCTATCCAGCTGATCCATCTCGTCCAACACCAACACACTACATATAAAGAGAAACAATACCCATGGTCATCTTCTTAATTCTCCAATCTGTTTGATCTGGGATGACTATAGGTCACATTCCTATACCTGAGACCAGTTTGAAGATCATAATTTGTCCTATTTCCAGTAACTGTTAGGATACCCATCCACCCTCACCATCATGAAAAACATATAGGTTTTTCAAGCAATTAGTTTAAAAACATTTTCCCAATTTAAAATTAGAAAGTGTATTTTTCCTTTCTTCTTTCTCTTTAAGCTTATGTAACTACACTTCTCAGAGCAAATACAGAAAATGTTTTTATGAACAAACCAATAAATTCAAGAGACTAGAATCTGGGTTTGTGGGCAACAGAACTTGCAGATTTTCATACAGCAACATGCAGCAGAGCAATACTTACATCATGGGGCCCTTCTCTGCAGTCAAATGGTTTTCCAGTTTCTTCATCATGTCCTTCCCAGCTGGCCTGGATACGCCTTCCTGACAAATCTCCTGAGCAATAGCCGGGAATACAGCCTGGGCACTCCTCAGTGACATGCAATTCAGCATGATAGTTTTAAAGCCTTTCAGTTTCTTCTAGAAAAATACAAACATGGGAGTTACTTTGGCCTCAGATAAAGATTTGATAGAACCTGAAGTGTCTTTAAGGAGATAACAGCATACAAGGGAATAAGCTCTACTTTCATTCGGAAAGATTTAGACAATGAAACGAAAAATCTTATTTTGGAGAAAATTTCAATCCCCTAAGACTTCTATTTTTTTTTTAACCCTTAATAACCAAGTATCATTTACTAACAGCATCATAATTCAAACTTTCAATGTACCTTGAGGTCTTGCAGAATTCGGCTTAAGCAGGCAGTTTTCCCAGTTCCTGGAGCACCAGAAAGATAAAGACTCCCAGCTTTTTTGCCACAGATGTGCTCCCTCAGGAAATCCCTGATGACATCCATCTCCTTTTCCCTGGCAGGCAGCCGATCCGGGACAGCTGTATTCAGGGCCAGTTTTGCATGCTGGTAGCAAGTGCCTGTGCCAAACACGAAAGGACAATTGGACACAAAGAGGTGACTGAGAAGACCCAATGGGTTTCATCTGGACTCACCAGCCTTGTTTACGAGGCTGCACTAACAGTTGCCATGTAAGAACAAACCTTCTTGCTTGAACAGTCTCACAGGTGCAGATTCTTTTTCCAGAGGACATCTCTGCTTAGACTTTGCTGTGACCTCTTGGCCTTTTTGAACTGAGGAACATATTTTGTTTTGGTGAACTCTAGTTTCTTCTCTTTTGCTAGGAGACTTAGCTGTCAACTGATTGTCAAATACCAATCGGCGCCCCTTATGTATATGTGAGCGAGGGGGACCATTCTCTTTCTTGCCCTGCTTTGGTGGAGAACAGGGTGGTAAATGGGGAGTGTTGCACAGGTTGTCATCACCTGAAACATATTAAAATCAAAACACGGTCATTCATAGCAGTGCACTTGCAAAGATCTCTGCATACCTCACAAAGAGGTAAATTTCTACCTACCGGGGTCAAAGCCATCAAAGTAAAATGCCTCTCATTTTAGAGGCAAATACTGGCCACCAGATGGCACCACTGAATCTTACAACTGGGAGAAACTAAAAGGGTTTTAGTGGAATGAAATTCTAAGATGGTTCTAAAACAGGGTTTCTTGGACCAAATAATTCTTTGTGCAGGGATGTCCTGTTAATTGTAGCATGTTTAGCAGCATCCCTGGTCTTTATCCACTATGCCAGTAGCACTCATTCAGCTGTGACAACCAAAAATGTCTCCAGATACTGCCCAATCATCCCTCATTAAATACAAATTATCTAAAACAAGATTACCAACCACTGTTCTACAAAAAGAATGTCACCCGTGTCTCTTCATTTCACCACTATTAAGGGAAGTTTCAAAAGACTACACGGTATAGCTAACTGTGAGGTCATTTTAAATACGGTCAGAACTAAGTTCAGTATTAAGGAATTGAAGATCAGACCTACTACTAATCTCTTCAGAAGGTAATCTTAATTCTGAAGTTCAGTAAGAATTTAGCAACCATTCTGAAAATAACCAAAGTGAAAAGAGTGGTCTTAACAGAACTTAGAAAGCTGTTTCAAAGGACTGGGCATCTTATTACTGAAGGAGGGGTCAAGAGCTACAAGAAAAGTAATTATATCATATAATGGATAGCTTACTCAGACGTTTTCTGGGGCTGAGAGGAAGACTTTTGACACAAGGAGAACGGGGTATGGCCTGGACATTTGTCAGTTCTAGTTTGGTGTCACTAGAGTTTTTAGCTTTGTCCGATGTCCGTGACAGCTTCTTTTTTGGAAAACTGATTGTAGACTGTGACTGGGATCGGGTTTGAGGCATGATGGCAACACACCTGGGTACCCCCAAAACAAACAAACAACAAACAAACAAAAACCAGAGCAGGCAATCAGTATGTAAAACAGAAGGAAAAATAACTAACATGAAATTTATACAAATTGCTAACACTCATTTCACTAGTAAATGTTTACAACAGTATTTTAGCATTCGGTTCTGCTTCCAATCCAAACCTATGCACTAGTGAACACCTGATGTCTACCTACGATGTGTAAAAATTGTTACCAACATTTTAGGTATCGGACTCAATCTAGGTTTTACAACTACTTTCGAAGTAGGTACTATTATTAAAATGGCCTTGAAGTCAGAAAACTGAGAGGCACAGAAGTCCAAAGTCACAGCAAACCCTGTTATTCCGGCTCCACTTGAACGAAATAGATTTATCTCGATTGATTCCTACAGTGCTAATCCCCTCAACCCGGAACCGGGGTTTATCTTTATCCCCAGCTTCGCCCAGGAACCTTCCCTATTTAGCCTCGCCTAAGGTCTCACTCTGCACTGAGTCGCCCCCGCCCCCACTCCGCAGGACTCTCAGCCCCCCTCCTACAGCATCCAGCTCCTTCTCCACGCACGCCCGACCACTCCTTCAGGCCTCCTCGGAACCCGCGGGTCTCGCCACCCAACTCCGCTGCCTACCAGCCCCGAGGCCTCCCGAGCGGTCGTCCTCTCTGCACCCCACAGAGCTGCGTCACCTCGGTGCCAGCTCCTTCTCACGTCTCTCGCACACGGCTCCGGGGATCCTTCACTAGTTGCAGGACACACACACACACACACACACGGCGCAGCCACACTCGCGCCAAATCCGCACGGCCGCAGCTTTCCAGCCTCCCGCCAGAGCCTGGCAAGGTTCCTGATTGGCTGTCGCCAGAGCGCCGGGAGACCCACAGCCAATCAGGGAGCCCCAGGTTCCAGCGCTCCCGCGAGGCCACGCCCACTGAGAGGAGGGCGCACCTATATCCGGGACCTCCGCGGAGAGACGCGCAGGGACCGAGGATTCTGGGTAAGGCGGGACGACCGCGCCGCAAAGCCCGACGGGAGAGGTAGTCTTTGCCGTATGCAACTTTGTATTTCTGCGCCTTTCTTTCGGTGAGAAATGTAAAGATTTCGTGGCCCCTTGTCAGTGCTGCACGTCTCTATTTTCATTATCCTAACAAGCTAGATTTTTATAGAGCTACGATATACCTACCATTTCTTGGGCGGTTCTGAGTGCCAGGCATGATGCTAGGCGCTCTACTTACCTAATCTTGCAAGGCACAAAGCAAATGTGCAGAGGGTTAGAGGTCACAGAATCCTGTTGAAGAGCCTAGGACCCAGATTTCCTGACACCTAAACCAATGGGTTTTTTTTTGTTTCTTTTTTTTTTAAAAGGTCTACACATGCATAAAGTACACTACACTTCACAGTATCTCCCTGGTTTGCATTTCAAAGGTGAGAAATAGAACCAGGCCTTTGTTTTTATTTTGTTGAGGATAATATGATACTCTGTGCACCTTATCATTAATCCACATTTAGTGGGGAGTAGAGAGAATTATGGCTTCTTAATTAAAAAAAAAAATTATGGCTAAACACTAGGGCTTCAGGGCCAGAGAAGACTGCTATAGAAGAGGCAAGCTGAGCTTTTAATGAAAAATATAAATTACAGCAGTAATTTATAGGCCATCTTCCAAAGCTAATTACCTAGTTTAGCCTCAGTTTCTGTTAAAGGCCAAAACCCAATTCTAGGTGATGGCATTTATCTTTCATCTTCAGTATCAAATAAAATAGAGCAATAAGTCTCAGAAATAAGAAAACATTATTACAATCGTCAGTTAATTTAGTTAGTTCATATAGAAGAGCCAATACTGTGTGCCAGGAACCTAGCTCATACATTTTACCTATATCACCTTATGAATTCTCACAAGCACCCTGTGAAGTTGCTGTTATTTCCATTTTACAAATGAGGAAACAAATAGAGGGGATTAAGTATATTTGCCCAAGGTCACACTACTAGTAAGTAGAAGAGCTAGAATTTGAACTTGAGAAATCTGATAGATTGAATTCTTGACCACTTAAACATAGGGGGAGGATTAGACAGATGTAGGTTCTAAAGTGGCCTTCTAAATACGAAGAGGTGGTGAAAGAGCACATTTTGGGAAGGCTTTTAAGAGCTAAAAAGTACCAGTAAAGAGATTAGGCAGCCGTAAATGTAAAAACTGTTATCTTAGAATAGAGGCTTTTCAACCACATGGTATTTCTGATGTCTTAATAGGGCAACCTTCACTTAATAGGAAGCAACCTTCACTGTTTATCTTTATAACTTGAGCACCTAAAAATTGTCCTTAATAACCTGAAATGGTAACATGTGCCCAGCCAGCTTTAAGGGATGGTGAACAACCTGTTATAGTGGGAGAGGGGGAGCAGGGGAACTGTGAGTACTTAAACATGCATATTGGAGCCTATGAAAACACTCACCAGAAAATATAGCACTTGTCCAAGAAAAGCCTACAAGAATAAATTACTACTGTGGAAGCAGGCAGAGAACCACAGAATGTCAGGATTGAAAGGTCTCTGAAAGGTTGTCTACTTTAAACTTTCGAATAATTACTAATGTTATCCCAGTAACATCATCCCATACCACCAAACTGTTTCTGTGCTTCTGTCCTGTTTCCTCTGGAATACTGCTTACCATCCTCCTTCCCTGTATTTAATTACCATAAAGACTTTTAATACCCAGTATAGGTTTCTCCTGATAGCTGTTCTGAAGTCTTCTACTAGATTCTGAGATTCTTGGAGGCCAAGACCATGTCTTATTTTATCTTCATATTACAGATGTCTGGCACAGAGTAAAGCATGCAATAAATGCTTGCTGAATGATTGGAAAGACATTCCTGCCAAGTGGATATCCATCTTTTTCATGAATGTGGTTGATACCATACAGTCCTTTAAATCTCATACCCCTAAATCTAGGAGTGAAGAATACATTCAATTATGTGTAAAAATGATCCAGACTGGGCTCCCCAGTGAGGCATTTCCTTATAGTTATCCTCTAGGGTGGACAGGATCCTGAGATTGACATTTTAGTTCTCCTACCTCTGTATGCAGAGTAAAATAGGAAGTCAGAGACAGGTAGTTTCCTTGCAGTGAGTTGCAGTTTGTAGCTGAGTCTGGCCAGGAAATACTTGAGGCACATTCACAGAAAAGCAGCAGTGTCTCAGTAATAATTAGAGTAGGCAAACTGGTGTCCTTTCTCACCTAATTCATACAGAGTATCATGGAGGAAGGAATCAAATCACACTAGAAGTACCTATCTGGCATCCTTTTATGTATGTACACACACATACACAGACACACACACATGCACTGGCAATATCATCCTAATAGGATGGAAGATGCTTAAAGGAGTGGTTCCCAACCTTTTTGGCACCAGGGACTGGTGCTCCTATGAGAATCTCATGCCTGATGATCTGAGGTGGAGCTGAAGCAAAGATGCTAGTGCTGTGGGGCGGCTGCAAGCACAGACGAAGCTTTGCTCACCCACTGCTCACCTCCTGCTGTGTGGCCCAGTTACTAACAGGGGTTGGGGACCCCTGGCTTAAAGGGTTAGGAAGATGAGGGTCATTTAGGCAAGCTCCATTTCAGGGCTATTGAAAGTCAGAGGAGGAACAAATAAATCAATAAAGTTTATTAATCATAATAATAACAATGGGTCAAATAATCAGAAATTCAGCCAATTTGGCAAGTATGAATGAAAATGAAAGGAGGCCTTTTTCTCCTGGGTTTTTATATCTGAATTATGTGAGAGTGATTCATACACCTATCATGCATCAGTATGGGAAATAAATTCTAGACCTTAGTTGTGATGAAAGTGCAAGTGAAGCTCATTAGGTCTTAGTTGTGATTATATCAGTTGACCATAGTAAGCAGAGAATGTCTGCTTTAATTTTTACACCTAAAGGTAAAGTTTAAGAAAGCCAGCTGAGATTTTAACTTCAAGAGCACTGAAGAAAAATAGCTAACACCCACATTAAAATACAGTCTGCATGCTCTTCCTCCACCTTTTCTTCCTTGCCTCAGTGTGAGGATCTGCCATGCAACACAAGTAAAAAGAATCATAAGGGATGTAATGAAAGGACGCAAGGCCAGAGGGTGTCCTGGGTTCCCTGAAATCATAAGCAAAGAAGAGTTAGGTGGCAAATATAAATAATGTCCAACTCTATCAGAATCACCCAGTCAGCATGACTAACTAGAACTGTCATTTTCAAAACAGTAGAGGGAAGGAGAAAAATCTCTCAGGAAGCTACAGATACTTCTGCCCAAGTCAGTGTATCTACTTTCGTAAAGGACCTGGAGTCAAATCACTATACAACCTGGAATATGAGGCAACAGATTTTCTTCCCTATGCCACCATATGACAGACAAGAGTACACAGTTTTCAGTTTTTTTGTTTTTGTTTTTAAGCAAGGTTTAATTAAACTGCATGGCATCCAGAAAAAACAAATGTACCAAAGAATCCAACCTGAGACCATATTGTACATTTTAGATGCAGGGGGAATCAATGCTAATTGGGAGGAGCACTCTAATCAGAATATAACTCCAAAATAAATCATACAATAAATTATTTTTTTTTAAAGAACTGACCCACATGCAGACAGATGGACACACACATACATACTCACATTCTTCACTCATGTCATCCTAGTCTTTTATTCAGTGTTGACTATGACTTCCATGCTGTTTGTCATGTGAAATGACAAAATTTAGGCATGTGAAAAAAAAACTTGGCCCCTCTGCCACCAGTGGAATGAGATTTATGACATTAGGGAACCCACTAAGATGTTAGAAACAATAGTAGAAAGGAGGAAACAGCAGTTATCAAGGAAGATTTTAATTGCTTCAAACAGGGAGAGAGGAAGAAAGCACGGAAATCTAACACAAGGCACAATGAACGTGGAGTTGAATGAAACCAAACCCTTCCTTCATTTAAACAGGTTATCCTTTTTTTGTTTTGAAGGTGGTTGCAGTTTTGTTTCATTTTGCTTTAAAGAGATGAGTCTTGAAGGCAAAGTTGTAATGCCTTCCATTCCCTAAATTATGGTGGCTTACAGAAAGCCACCCTGACTACACAGCCAGGGACTGAGATTTAATAGGGAAAGAAAGACTACAACTGGAATGTGAAGAATTTGATTTGCAGTTGATTGTAGGTTGGGTTTCCAGGACAGACAGCTCAGTGTAGTGCCATCAAAGGACCTCAGATGCCCTATACTCCACCCCCAGAACTTCACAGAAGACCCTGGAGTCACATTTCTCCCCCACTCCCATAAGCACTCAGCCTACAGATTATTTCAAGTGATCAGGAGAATTAAAACATACCCCAACCCTGAGTTGCTCTGTAGCAAATCTATTTACAATTTTTTTCTCACCTCTCCCTGGAGGTAAATCTGGGTTTCAAGTTAGGAAGCCGTGGTGTGAGGGGATGCTCCCAGTGCAATGGCCAGTGGCTAGTCTCCTTGCCTTTGCTAACTGGGAGGGGTAGGATGAATTTCGGGAGACAGCAGCTTCACATCCATTGGGTGGGGTAGCGTTCTTACTCTGCGGACATAGCTGTGAAGACGATGGGGCGCTGCTGCTGGAGGAAATCCCCATGACAGAAAAATCCACGCCTGGAATATTGAAGTGCTTTTATCCAGGTTTGGTGACCAGAGAGGTTGGGGGGAAGAGGGGTACCTAGCTCATTTAAAAACCTGGAGGACACTGCCCTGCTTCCCAGAAAGGGCAGTAAGGAACAACTACAGTATTAAGTTTTCCCCACCAGAGAAAACATCATAAAACCAAACCCACACAAGGGCTTTTAACACAGCTTCCTGATGCTAAGGTGGGCAATGTCTCTTCTTTCTGGGAGGGGATAAGGGGGTTAATGGGACTGGGCAACAGCCTCAACATGAGACCACCCAATCTCCCACTGAAGAGACGACATTCCCAGAAGCAGATAAAAAGAGCAGTTTAAAAGGTGAGACGTTTTAGTGCTCTTACAGCCAACCCACCTTAAACCTATATTACAAGCTTTTTACAACATACAAAATAGATCAATAACTATGAGGATCACATTCCCATTCTTCAATAGTAAATATACATGATAATAAATCTGTTATTAACAGAGGGACCAAACAATGTATAAGGCAAAGACGTTTAAATAATTACTGTGTCACCAACATGCTCTGAAGAACAAAATCCATCTGACTAGATCTAGGCCCGGGCCTTTTTTCATGAAGCCAAGAAAATGAAAATATGATACCCATGTGACACAGTCCAAATGCTGGGGAATAAGAGGGCAGCAGGTCATAGGGGAGGAAGACATCAGCTCCAATGAAAAGCTGGGGTTTGGCTTTTACTTGTAATACTTATTTTGATGCTCTATATTTGAGTAAAGGGGGGAAAATACACTTTGATAACATTGTACAAAGGCAGCAACTCCCATTTCAAAAATAAATGGGAAGACTTCACAGTCCAAGTTCAGTAACTGGTCAGCATCTACCCTGGAACTCTGCTGCAGTATCCACTCTTGTACTCTCCTTTTCCCTCCACTAGTGTCCCTTCTCTCAGCTCCATTTACTTCAGGATGCTAGGGACATGCTGGGAGACAACTGCTAACAGATTTGAAAATAAGAATGATAAATAATGTTTAGAAAAAGTTTGGTGACAGACATGATCATGGTTTGTCCCAAGAGTCAATGTGGTCCAGGGGATAACAAAAAATAGCAGACCCCATACAAATAACCCAAGTTGAGCCTTCTCTCATCTAGTATTGGGAAGACTTGTGTTTCACCTGGCACCATGCCCAAATCCTTAGTCTGTGATCCAAGAGATTAAAAAGCTCCATAAAATGGTTTAAGCCTGTGATATAGCTGGTGAAAATTTTTAACTGACTTTCCCCAACCATTTCAAGAAACAGCCATGGCCTGCCTGCTCTTACTTCAAGCTTTGAGCAGCCTCTGCACTTGGCAAGAGCTGTAGCAAACCAAACCATCTGTGTGTAGAGATCAGGAGCCCCATCCTGCTGTTGGAGAAGAAGTCCCTTCCCATCATCCAGGTTCAGTTTCTACCTAGACTAGAAACCTCCATTTTCTCTGTGGTCTTTAACTAGGACCTGGAAGACGAAGAAACAACAAATTGCTGGCTGCCAAGTTAGATCACCTGGGCTGAGGCACACCTGACCAAAGTCTTTGTGCTTCTTGGCACAGAGGAATCCTTGATTACCCCAATAAGCTTGCTCACCCTTCTCTACTCTGCTGTGTTAACCCCTGCAGTCTTGGGAATGCAAAGGTGGCAGGGAAAAGAACAAGAGTCTGTTCAGTCAGATGGGCTGTGAACACTACAGTGAGTAGGCCTTAGTCTTCTGTAGCCCACAAAGCTAGTCCCTTCTTCCATGGTCCCTTCTTTGTCATCATGGAGCACTCATCTGGGGCCGAAGTTGCTGGACAGGACTGAAAGGGCCAGTGGCCTTCAAGCCCAGTCAGAAAAGACTGAGGTGAACTCAAGTTCAAGGTTAAAGTTAAGGCCAAGGTCCGGGCCCTATCTTCTTACCTCCCACTGAAGATTTTGGAGTTTGTGAATCCAAAAAAATGAATGAAAGTGACTTTTCTCTTGAGGGCTGGGTGGTAGGGGCAGAAAAAACATCCCTCAGCCTCAGCACCCTGAGGAAATAGGGCAGAGTCCCAGAGGACCCAAATGGCTCCTGTTCTCTTTGCTGCAGAGGAATTGACTAGCTCTAAAAGGCTCTCAGTTTACTTGACCCTCTCCTTCTATTAGATGTTTAGTTCAACTGATTAGTACTTAGTGTTTATACCCAACTTATTCCTGGGGTGAGGGCATGGGGTGGGGTAAGAGTAAAACCAAAATATCCCTAAAAATAAAGCAGACCCATTTCCTTGCCCCTTTTCCAAACTTGACCTTTAAGAGATATCACTTCTCTGCAAACTCCTTTCCTATTTCACTGAAAATGCTCCCCACTCCCACCCCATGCCAAAGTCCTGGCCATGTCAGCCTCCTAAATGATGAAATATAATATACCTGCCAAGCTTCCCCCACAATGGGTAGGAGGAGGTTAAGAGTACCTTTCTCTACCCTGCCCCAACAGTGAGTTAATTCATCACAACAAGGCACCCTTCCCCGAGAGGAAAGCAGGAGACATGGACGCTTTTGCCTCATCCTCATCTGGCTAGCAGAGCTTGCTAGAGGAGGGATGATGGATGCAGGGTTTGAGACCCTACTGTCAATATAAAGAGTCCAATCACCAAGTCCAGAGACGAGATGCATAGATGGAGGTGAGCGGGGAGGACACTTGGAGTCTAGAGGTTGGCTGCACTGGAGAAACATGTCAGGAACTCTCATGCAGGTTTCAGGGGAATGGAAGGGACCATCTGAGAAGAGAAGTGGGTCCATCCTTTTCCTGAGGAACAGGACCAAGCCAGGCTTCACCTGAGAATGGGTGGCAAAGGTGGGGCTCCACGGGCAGCTGAAAAAAATAACAATAAAAATGACAGACATAAGGTCACCCATAAGACACTGAACAAACTAAACATTCCTGAAATAAGAGAAAGGCTTTTAAGCTAACGGTTAAAATTTGGGGACTAGGTTTTGTTGTTTTAAAAGAAAATGCAGATAAGAAGCAAATTTTAACCTAAAAAAACCTTCACCAATTCTACTTTCTATGCAATTATGGAAAAAGTTTCACAACTATCCCTCACCTCGGTTTGTTTTGCTGGGATATACTCTCTGAAAGTGTTTATATTCTTCTGGAGCAGGAAAGTCTTCTACTGGATGGAAAGAATATTTTGACTCAAAATCATCTGCAAAGGAACAGAATTTTAATTCATATCACTCTTCCTTGTGCTCCCACATACCTGACCCTCCCCTTACTAGTCTCCATGCATTCTGATGAACCTGAGGGCCTGCCTTGCTCATTACACCAAGATGCCTGAGAACAGCAACAGCATCTCTCAATGTTACTTGTATGTATAAAGGATGTCTTCATAGGCTCTTTACATAAAGAAATTAGTGTCTGAACTGTTTTTTTTTTTAAGTCTTTCCACTAAAAATCAGGCATATAACAGGAAAGGAGCCCATCTGTTTGCATGAGAAAAGAAATATAGTTCTTTAACAGTCATCTTAGAGACGAATACTATGGAAAACCAACTGAACTGAATCTACAAATTGGTAGAAATTAAACTAAAATGGGAATATTTGTCACCAATTAGTGGGAGATCTGATCAGATAATTCCCTTTTGGCCTAGGTTACCCTCATTTAGTTTTGCAATGCAGTAGGGACAGCCATTTCATGGCCCACACTCCCACTTTCCATGGCCCCTCTACAAGAAAGCTCAAATCTGGGTGTGGCTTGATCACATTCAAGATTCATCTTCAAAGCAAAAACCCTGGTCCACCTAATAGGAACTAGAGCAAGGGCAGAGAAGAGTCAACCATTAGCAAATACAGAATATTAGTGCTAAAAGAAATTGTACAGATCTTTCCAGGAGTCTTCAGAGAGGGTCTAATGATACCCTCTGGACAACCTTTGCCTGGGGTTCCATCCCAGACCTAAGGAATAAGAATCTCTTATGGGGCCTAAGATTCATGGATAATCTTGGGAAAATTAATCCAACACACTCCTCATCTAGCCAATCTCCTCATTTCACACATAAGGGAAGTGAGGCCCAGAGAAGTGAAGCAACTTCCTCAAAGTAACACAGCTAGTGGCTTTAAATTACTAGATAAACGTTGTGTACAGTGTTTTATTTTTCAAGGACCAGAAAGCTCTCTTTCCTAAGATGACACATACTTCCTGTCTGAATAATCCTGAAAAGGATGAAGTCCCTGACTTAAAAGGTAACCACAAATAATGATCCTTGGGGAGCAACAGAACGGCTTTAGAGGTAGCATATGACACCAGCTGATTTTACTTCAATATGTCCCAACAAAACCATGCCTAGAATTTGCATAAGAAAAGGGATGTCTTTTGACAGTGCCTAGAAGTCTGAGGTATAAAGTCAGGAAATGAAATTCTGTGAACAAAGGATATCAAGAGACCATTCCCATTCTACAATGGCCACTAGAATTAATATGTCACCACAGGAACTAGGAGACTAAAACTGCTAGCTACTCACCCAAGAAAGATCGGACAGTGGTAATGGAATCCCTGTGGCCATTCCTCAGGGGTGGCGGAGGAGGAGGGGGTGGCCCAGCTGGCGTCCTTGAGGGTGGAGGTGGGGGCTTTCCTCTGCTCAGAGGTTCTGACCCATGTCGGTATGGTGGAGGAGGAGGGGGAGCATCCCTGGCACCATTTCGGATCATGGGCGGTGGAGGTGGGGGAGCTGCAATTATAATCCAAAGCAGTCAGGTTTGGATGTAGAGGCTCTATAAGCCTCTGGGTACCATGTTAAATATCACATTCACCCTCCTTTCATCCCTGTTTAACATCATTACTGTTCTTCCAGATACCAAAGTTTGGAATAAATGTATGATCCTTTTCCTTTCCCATGACAAGTCAGTCAAGAACTCTACCTATTCTTGATGTTTCTTCCCCTGCTTTTCTATGTCTTCCTCCACAGTTCTAATTCAAGGCTTCCTCATATTTAGCCTGTTCTACTGCAAAAAGCCTCCCAAATGTTCTCCTTGCTTCTAATCTTTTACCCTGCCAATCCATTCTGCATACCACCAACTCACTAATCTCCCTAAAAATATTTGATCAAACTTTTTCAAGGGCTTTGCATTTCCTACATCATAAAGTTTCAAATCCTTAGCTTCCACTTTGATTGGGTTTCCTCCAATTATCCTCTTTTCTCACAAAGTAACCCTACACCATGTCAGTTAGCCTGATCTCACCCCTTGATTCCTGTACTGAATTAGGTACTCCTCTTCTGCACTCCCACTGTTGCCTCTGTATCTCTCTACCACTCTACTATATTGTACTATGATTATTCATTTTATCTACTTCTTCCCTAGTAAACTATGTATTCTTTAAAGTTATAGCAGTGTCCATTCGTCTGAGCTCCCAAGCTCAACTAAGTACACAGCATATGGTAGGTACTCAATCAACCTTCGCTGAATAAACTAAATTATATATGTATGCTTTGATCTTGTGACTCTCCCACAATATTTGAAAATACCATCCCTCTTCCCTTACTACCAAATCCTACCTATCCTTTAAGGTTCAATCAAGTTCCATCTTATCAAGGCTTTCCCAAAGTGATCCACTCTATTCTGAGCCCCTCCTTCTTTGCTCACCCAAAGTATTTATAGGCTATGTCACTTATTCTAGCACTTAATAGTACAGACTAAAATGAATGATTTTCAAAATACACACATACATACATACATACATACATACATACATACATACATATATATATATATATATAAAAATAAAATAAGTCCATCTGTGGAAGTTACGTATCTGCAATGATAATCTCACTGCTCCAAAATATTGGAAACACCTCTTTCAGAATTGGCTCCAAACCCAGTTTATCAGACAGACCCATAAATATTATTATATGATGGCCACATCTCATTTCTGAGGCTGTATCAACAATAACAAAAATATTCCTACCTATATCTGATTCTGCTTTTTAGTCATTCAAAAATAAAATTCAACCTTAAAAGACAAAAATTTGTCACCAAATAGAAGGTAACATCAAAAGCATCTTTGAAGAAATGGCAGCACCACTGGAATAGGTTCTAATGTGTTTAAGTTATATTACTTCTCTGATTTGCATTAACAGCAATAGCAGCTATTATTGATTTGGTATCCACTATATTCCAGGCACTGTCCTGGGTGCATTACATGCATTGGATGTTTAGAAATTCTTGCACCACCCAGGCAAAGAATGTGGTATTATCCCCATTTCACAAATGAGGAAACCAGGACACAGGTTATTTGTCTAAGGTCATAGATCTAACAGACCCAGCACATGTTTGCTCTTTCTACTATCCTCACACTGCTTTTCATAACTACTGCCAAGTATTATAATTATCTTACCTCCCCAAATTTATAGCCCAGTGAGATGGAAGTGTGTTTTTTGGTACCTAGGCCATGTCCAATGAATAGCTGTTATCTAAATAGTACATGGAGAGACCACTCAGCTTAACAGACTGTTAACATTTAGACTACTCAGCTTAACACTGTTTTAGTAATATGAGCATATCTTACTGTTCCTCCTGCATTACTGTCACTTCTGTAGAGTGACCACAGTTAAGCATAAAATAGTAATGGGATGATGTGGACAACGGGTAGAGCACTGTGAGCCCAGTAAACGTTAGCTTTCATTTCCCATAAGACACACACAGAATGTCAACTTTCCTTCACTCTTTTCAAGGTCTAAGCATAGACAAGGGCCACTAGAGGCAATAATTAAAGGGAAATCTCCTTAATACCTCCCAGCAGATCTCTGAACCTTGTCTTCATTCCAACTCTGCCCAAACTGAAGCTCTTTCAGGTCATCCTCAAAACACTTCCCTTAGATCCAGATTTCTCAGGGCCCCAAGCATTTGTTATCTACTCCTAGGGCAGGGCCCAGGAGAATAAGGTAGACAGGGTTAGCTAGGCTCAAAAGGATGGCAGTGATTAGAGCCAAACTGAATTGGCAAAATAGAACAGGACCAAGAACAACCCACTTGGCTTCTTTAGCACCCTACCTTGGGAACGGTCATCCCAACCATGTTCTGCCATCCCCAGTACATTTCTGAGATCTTTATCATGTCTAGTTTTAAATCTGTTTCAAGTAACAGAGCTGGAACTGGAACCCAAAGACCCTAAGAAATAAGCAATTTGTAAAAGAAACCTTGGGGTGGGAAATTGCCTTTCATAATCTTAGGTAAACCCAATTTTGAGGAAAGAATGATGAGATGCATTTTTTAAAAAGAAAAAAAAAACTGTAAAAGTAATGTTTTACTCTGCAAAGGAAAATTCAGAAAACTCTATGGACCAATAATGTGATTTTTTGGTCCCTGAGCACGCCAGGAAGGCAAAAGACTTCATATTCCTTCACATAGAAACTAAAGTACTTTATCACATAATATTGTCACAATATAAGTTAATAATAGAAATAAGTCTATAAATACATGGAAGTCCTTTGTAGAAAATTTCCCACATTCATCAGCATATTACAGTTTGTAAAGAGCTTTCATACATAATTTACTTACAACCACCTCTGAAAGTACTGTGAACACTATTTAACTGATGAGGAAACAAACCAGAGAATCAGAGTGATCTCCCCAATGTCACACAACAAATATAAGCCAATACTCAAAAGATCTCTAAAATATCTCAATATTTTTTCACTGTATCACTCTTAAGAACTGCTACTCTGGCTACTGATATGGAAAGCAGGCTTGAGACCTCACCCAGGCATCAGAGTTGCTGATGGCTAATGAACAGAACAAGTCTCATAACTTTGTATTTTTCTAAAGAAACCACAAAGAAAGAACTGAAAAATGGGAAGAAATAATTCTGCAGACATTTAAAACTACTCAGTTCAATCCACAGAAACTGCTCAGAAAAAGGGTCTTTTAAAAAATTTTGTAGAATCAAAGGCCACCTTGGGACTATATCCTTATGACTAAAGCCAGGGAGATAAGGGGTCAGAAAGGTACCAGGTTACTGTATGACTGCCTTATTTTCGACTGTCAGCTCCTAGAGCACAAATCTCCATGCACCTAACCAAGCAGCAGCACAGGTTAATGGGCTTTTTATATATGCTTCTTGGTGATGTAACTTCTTAATGATCTATACTTGTAGCGACAGACTGTTTAAAATAAAAGCTCAAAAACCATCTGTGGGGGATGTGGCTCAAAGTCCAATGATACAAGAGGACACGGAAGCCAAAATTCCTGGGCTAAGAAGGCTCCAGAGCTATCATCATCTCTCTCACTCTCTTTCAATCATGCTATTCTGCAAAATGATTACATAACCTCGCCTATCTCTTCTAGGGTTCCTTAATCCCCCCCTCACCCAGCTTAGAACCATGGACCATTGTTACACTCACTCCCTTAACATACACCCTTAACTTCCTTCCCCTATTCTCCCTTACAGTCAAATGTGCCTAAAAAATGCTAACCCTGGTTAAATACAACTCTGCCCCTAGTCAGTACCTGCAAGTGCACAGCTGAACACACACCAAGCTGACTGACTTCATTTTAAATAGATGATCCCTAATCCCAAGGGGGTCTTTGGTGTTCCTGGTTATCCTAAGCCCACTTCCTTACTCCAGTCACTCTCCCATGTTCCCAACATGACCATTTTATGCCCTTTTCCCTCCCTCCAAATCTTCCTTTCCTTCCTTCCCTTCATTAACAGCAGATGTCCTTGCTATTATTTCACTAAGAGAAGCAAGCCAGAAGGAACTTTCCACATGCTCCTACCAAAGCAACCCCTACCCACTTGCTTCTAAGGCCTGTTTATGTTCTGCCTTCCCTCTTGTTACTATGGAAGAACCGTTTTCTTCCCTAAGACCAACCCCTTAGCTAAGGATCAGATTCCATTCCTTCTTACCTCCTTAAGGACATTACTCAGGCAATTTCTTCCTTCTCTACTGGATTATTCCAAGAGTAAACAAACAGATGCTAAAATATTTCCCATCTTGGGAGGAAAAAAACCTAACCCTCAATCCCATATCCTCATCCAGCAACCATTCCACTTATCTGTACTTCCAACTCCCCTTTACAGAAAACTCCTTAAGAAATTTCTATATTGTTATCTCCTATTCCTGCATTTGTGAACCAAACCCAATTAGACTTTCACCTTCACGGTCCCTCCACCACTCCACTAAAACTACTCAAAAGGGTCCCAAAAAAATGACTCCCATGTTGCTTAAACTGATGTCATTCTCAGGCTTCAACTTAACTAACCAAGCTGTAGCACTGGACACAATTCATCACTCACTCAGTCTTGGAGTTTTTCCATCACTCTCTTGATTTCCCTCCTTCCTTCCTCACTAGAGGCTCTTAGCTTCCTCTGCTTGGTACTCTTCATTTCTCTAACTTCTAATGTAGGAGAGCCTCAGGCCTCAGACCTCTTCTCTATACTCACTCTCTAGGTGATCTCACCCAGCATGTAGTTTTCAATATCATTCAAACGTCTCTCTCCAGCCCACACCTCTCCCCTGAACTTCAGAGTCTCATAGCCAGTCACCAATTTGTTATTTACTCTTCAATGTCTATTAGGCATCTCAAACTTGACTTGTCCAAAACTGAATACCTATCTTCCTCCAAATCTGCTGTGGTCCTACCCACCTGCCCAGTTTATTGCAACAGCTTCATAAGTGATCTCCTTTTGCCACTTTTTTCCTCCTGCAGTCTGTTTTCAACATAGGAGCTGGTGATCTTTTTAAAAGATAAATCAATGCTACTTCTCTGTTCCAACCCCTCTAGAGGCTCCCAATGCAGTAAAACCCAAAGTCTTTACAAAGTCCTACAATGTGGAAATCTAGTTTTCTGGCTTCCATGTCCTGACACAATGGCCTCCTTGCTGTCCATCCCCCATCTCAGGGTCTTTGCAGCTGCTGTTCTCAGTGCCTGCTTAGCATATTCCCTCACTTCCTTCAGATCTTTGCTAAACTATCACAACAGTAAGGCCTTCCCTAATCCTAATCTCATCCCCCACTCCTGTAACTGAAAATACCATCACCCCACTCCCACCAGTATATCCTATTCCTCTTCTCTGCTTTGTATTCCTCTAAAGCATTTGCATACTGTGCGTGTATATGTCTGTGTGTGTGTGTGTATACACACACACACACACTTATACATACATACATACATACATACATACATAACATACATACATACACATTTCTTATTCACTAATTTATTTTCTTGACTATCCAGGAGAACAGGAATTTCTTATATTTTCTATTTACTGCTGTTTCCCTAACAATAGAGTCCGACACATAAAAAGGCATTCAATAAACCTGTTGAATAAGTAAATTATTTTCTTTAATCACTTACGTGGAGCCTTGGGAGTGGAATGAAAAGATAAGCTTAACTCTCAATATGGTAGGAAAAATTAGTGCTCCTAGGCACTTACCTGCTCCCCGACTGGGAGGGTCTCGGGCTGGTGGAGGTGGCCTGTTACTCTGTAAAGAAGGGGAGGCTGAGGT
The DNA here is from genome assembly GCA_030015415.1 of Cynopterus sphinx. NCBI lineage: Eukaryota > Metazoa > Chordata > Mammalia > Chiroptera > Pteropodidae > Cynopterus > Cynopterus sphinx. The sequence continues at coordinate 16,425,126 of CM057385.1, forward strand.
GGGTGGTAGAGGTGCTAGGCCTCTGACAGGCCCTGGTGTCTTCCTATGCAAAGAATTGTGTCTCTGTGGCAGCTCAGGGGCTGACTCATTTGTGGGACTAGAGGGTCCATTGGGGACCCCTGGAGGCTGGCGGTAAGGCGGAGGAGGAGGAGCCAGAGACTGGCCACTTGGTCCTGTTCTGATATTCACAGGGGAAGGAGGTGGTTTGACAGAAGGTGGAGCAGGAGGTCCCTCTCGACCAGGGTGAAGCCTTTGTCCAGGTGTAGGTGGCAAGGGTTTCTCTCTGTTGTAGGCTGGAACTTTGTTGCTGTGCATAGGCAGAGGTGTAGGGGGTGCATTGGCACGCCGCCCTGGGGGTGGCGGAGGAGGGGCAGAGGAGCTGTGTTTCATGCCTGTACTGCTGGTGGTATTAGGCCGAGAGAGGTCCGGTAATGAAGGTCTCTGCATCCGAGGCAGCTCTGGGAGTGATGCTCGGCTGCTGTCTGTATCATCTTGAGGGCGTCCGCCGGCTACAGACACTGGAGGCCTTGGGGCAGCAGCTCGAGAACTAGGGACTTGCAGGGCTGGCTTACCAGCTAAGTTCTCTACAAATATATCAGACAGCACTGGGTCAACAGTTGGTCAGTATCAGTATTTCACCCAACCTCATGAGTGCAACCTGCACATCAACAGGGCAAGTATTTGAATAAGACTGGGTTTTATCTGGCTCAGGGCCCATAATAATACTGATATAAGCTGAAAACATTTTTATTTAGTGGCTTTGCTTTATTCTACTCTCTAACTCCTCTCCTGCTCCCACTCCTTCCTTCCACCTCTACCGCACTCCTCAACCCCAGATGGATCATCTGCGACCCATCAGAAACTAATGAGCTTGGGAAATAACCTAAGAAAGTACTTATCAGATACCTGAAACATCCTTGGCTCCCACAGGACGGAGCTTCGGCACTCCTCCTTGGAAGAGACCTCCCTTGGGCTGTAGGGCAGCTGCTCCACAGCCATAACCACCACTGCTTCCTTTGGGTTCTGGAAAGCAAACCATTAGGGCTTTCATTTCATATGCCCCAAGCTGGTGACCACATCAATCCTGAAGAGAAAGTCCTGCTCTATCTGGGCTCTAGTTTGCAAACAATTATTGCTTTTGCCTATTAAAAAAAAAAAAAGAAAAGAAAGAAAAAAGAAAGAAAGAAAAAAAGAAAAGGTAGGCCTCTCTATTCCACACCTTCATGTAAGGATGAAATTCTCTGCTGTGATGAAAAAAAAGAATAAAAAGAATAAAAGGCCAACCTTCCCTTATTTAGGCCAGAGGGACAATCTAGAGAAAGACAGGTTCAACAAAGTTATCTGGGCTCTCCTGTCATAGCCCCAGATGGTAAGGGGCTCAGGGACCCAGATATGCACAAACTCTCCAGAGGGCTTTCAGAATGGACACTTGTGGCAATTACAAAATCACCACTGGCTTCAGCTGAGTGGTTTTTCAAAATCTGGTAGTCTCTGAGGACAGCCAACGATGTGCCCTAACAAGCACTAGCGACAGCAAGAGATGGGATCCTTAACCCTGAGAATGCTTCCCAAAGGCCAAAAAGAGTTCCTTGGGTATTCAAATGAACAGATGGGAGGAGAGTCAAAGAACATCCCAGAACAAAACTCTCCCACTTGAGACTCAACGATAAAAATGACAGCCCAGCCATGTCTCCAAATCAATCCTAGGATCCTGGTGGTTCACTAGGAAACGAAGCTGAGACTCACTCTCGAGGATGGGCGCACTCCGATCATTACTGTTGGTCACCTTCTTCAGCTTGGTCCCTTTGCAGATGTCCTGTAAGAGGGCGCCTCGACCCCGCTGCTCATCTCTACTCAGCTTGGGATGCTCTGTGTTTGCCTGGAGAAAGAGGAGTATGTAAGTTCACCCCAAATAGTCCCATTCATCACACGTTTGGGATAAATGCCTTAAGCCAAATCAGATTCCATGAGATGCCTGTCTAACCTAATCAGATATCTATATCTATTCAGACACTTCTGATAGAAGGCTAATATTTATTGAGTACTTATGCACTAGGCCTGTGTGTTAGACACTTTACATATATCATTAAGGCAAACATTTACTAAGCTCCTGCTATGCCTCAGGTATTGTGCTAAGCACATTATTATCTCATTTAAATCTTAAAATATTCCTATAACTACAACAGGAGCACAGATAAATGGAACAAAACAGACAGTGCATAGGCGGGCCCAGATCTATATGAGAAATAATAAAAGTGTATTTCATTGGAAAGGATAGATTGTCAAATATGTTAGTAACAACTGGTAATTTTTGGAAATAAATAATAGTTAAATACATACCTCACAGCTTACTCTCAAACAAATTCTATCTGAATTATAAAATTTAAGTGTAAAAAATTAAAACCACAGAAATACTATATGGAAAAATAGCTAAGAAAAAGACTTTCTAAGCATGATAACTAAAATACAGGAAAAGATTGACAGTCTTGCATATTACGAATTATTTACTTAGAAATACAGGTAAAGAAGTATATGATATACTGAAAGGAAAAATCTTCTGTGACAAATGTAATATGTGACAGACACAAAAGTAGTGTCCCAAATTTATAAAGCATTAACATATAAAGATGACTTAGAAATTAATTCAAAATCAATAAGATAATAAGCAAAGGATATGAACAACTGTGTAAAAGAAATCAAAGAGCCAACAAATATGAAAAAAATTTTCAACTACAATAAAAGAAATAAAGGGTAAACACAGTACCATTATTTACATATGAAACTGGTAAAGGTTAAAATTATAATTTAAGAGACCGCTAGCTTCGTGAAGGCAGGACCATAGTGAGCAGTGTTATACAGTGCCTGGCACATTGTAGATGTTCAAAAAATGTGCAGAATAAATAACCGCCCTATGGGGATCATAAGGATTCAAAGGAATAGGAACTCCTTTATATATCTGCAGTAAGATAAACTGGTATGCTCTTTCTAGACAGTAATTTATGTATTAAACACCATTTAAAAGTCTAGCACAAGAATTCTATTTCTAGGAATTAACTTTAAGAAAATAACTGAAGAAGTACAAAAAGATGTTAATAATATAGCAAAAAATGACTTATAACAGCATAAAACTGAAAAGAATCCCAAAGCTCAACCGAAAAGAATAATAATAATACAATGAAAATGCCATTTAAGCTCTTAAATATGTAGAAATAAATATCTTTTCATGGCAGTAAATGTTTGCCACAGTCAAGAAAAAAATATTATAAAACGATAAATATAGCATGATTCCCGTTTTCTCTTCTATGTAATAGGAGTAATAACAGAACCTACCCTCACAGGGTAGTTTTGAGAATAACAACTTTCAAGAGAGCACAATGCCAAATATAATAAAAGCTCAATAAAGAGTAGCTCAATGACGTTTGGGAAAAAAAAAGGTGCGCACATATAGAAAATTTCTTGAAGGATATACACTGATACTAGCAAAAGTTAACTTTGAAAAATAATTGTTTATATTTATCTTATATTTATATTTATCTATATTTTCCAGTTTTCCTGCAATAAAGATATAAAATATAGAATATACAAAGGTTAATTATAGATACTTTAACATTTTCCATGTTTATTGGCATTCTCTAATTTTTTCCATTTTAGTACAGTAAAAAAAATGTTTAATGATAATCACTAACCATTCAATGACATAACAAGCCATTCATGATGTATTGAGTAAGAAAAGCAGATTAGAAATCAATATGTATATAAAGCACAAACTTATTTTTTAAAAAGTATATTGATACAAAGGGAAGGATGGAGGGAAGGAAAGGATATAAGAAAACTGTTATGAATGATTAGATTATGGGCAATCGCTCCTTTTAGCTTATCCACAGTTCATAAATGTCTTAAATGCATTATTTTTATAAAGAGAAAATTATTATTAAAATATTACTAAACACATTCAAAACTGAGCTTATTGTCTTCTCCACAAATGGCACCATCATTCTGCACTTGGGAAGGTGTGGATACACTTTTTCCTGAAAAGAGCACCATTCAATCTCCCAAATGAGAGTCTCCTTCCTCATTCTCACTCTTCCTTCTGTCATCAAACTCTTAAGATTCTGCTTTCAAAGTGTCTCTCATCTCCACTGTCCACCTTCATTGCTTTAGTTCAGACTCTCGATTTTCAATTGCAAAGGCTTCTATCTCCAGTCTCAACTCCCAACTCACTGTCCACACTGTTAAGAGTGACCTCTCTAATACAAAGCTAATCAGGTTACTCCTGCTCCTGAAAACACTTCAACATCTCCCCATCATTACTGGGAGAAAAATCCAAACCCTCAGCCTGCACTTTCTGCTTCACCTCCCATCATACCCGCTTCTCAAACAATAATCTAAACTTCTGTGTGCTTTCTCACAAATCGGTACCCTTCCACATTCTGCTTCTTCAATTTTAAGTGTCCTCTCCATCCTTCTTCTCTTTCTGGCTAACCCCTGCTCATACTTTAAGACTAAGCTCAAGTTATCACCTCCCCCAATTGCCTTCTCTCCCTGCCCTTCTTTATGGCCCCACTTATCTGTGCATAGCATAAAATCTGCCCATTGACTTGTCTGTCTCAGCCATTATGCTGGGAGCCCTAGAAGGCAGAAACTGTCTCATTTATGGGCAATGGTATTACAAATGATTTTTATTTGCTTCTTTTTGCTTATCTGCATATTTTTCCTCCCTTTAATTATATAAATTAGTTCTTGTTGTAGAATAGCTAAGCAATATATAACTACAGAGTAAAATTATGGGGATTTTCTAAATTGTATGCCTAGCCAAGTCCCTGACACATAGTAAGCTCCCAACAAAAGGCTACTGAGTGAATGCCAAAGACAGCATGATGCAGGACAGTAATACAAGAGGTCACAGAGATCCAAGGATTTACTTTGGGTCCCAGAATCTCACTATAACCAGAGCTGCTGTGATTTTACCTACTTCACTTACTGGACTTCCACATAAAATTTCATCAAAAAAAGGGATTCACACATATTCTCAAACAAAACATCTGAAAACTAGAAGTTATGGAGAAAAACAAGCTGGCAGACCTGAATTCTACTCCAAATTCATAAATAAATTATCTAGGCAAGTCATTTTTCCTCTTTATAGCACAATTTCTCATCTGTTAGATATCTCTCTCACACACACACACACACACACACACGCACGCACGCATACCACCTCTGGGCTATGGTTATTTTTGCTTCTAAATTTTATAAAAATGTGATAAAGCACTCAGGTTGCTTCTTTCTCACATGATACCAGATATCGCAATCCAGATATAATGAAAGAGGCTGCCTCCATGGGTCAGAAGCTACAATTGCTTTTTAAAAATCCCATTATCAAACATTCCAGAAATGTCTTTCTTTCTTTTTGGGGTATTAGACTCGATATTTTAAAATGAACTGATCTAGAGAAGAGGAGATGATATGGTAGCAAAAAACAACCACCAGAAACTGCCATCCCTTTTCTCAAGAATGCCAGAGAAAATGATCCAGACAGAACAAACAGGGAGGAAACACCAATTCTTACTCTGATGCTACCTGTCCACAGCTCCGTTTAGACTTATCAGGACAAGAAAACAAGATAAACCATTATAGTCCTAAGGGGACCTCTCAGGAACCAGAACTAGTTGATAAGGACTAACGTTATCTGTCTATTCCCCATCTTCCTACACCACATGTCTTTGAGTATGCTATATTTTATACCAAGAAGTCCTAAGTATTCATTAAGGGTTGAGATAGCCAGATGGAAGGATTGCCTACCTGATTAAAAGTGGAAGGTGGAGGAGGACCAGGTGGGGGTGGAGGGGGAGGAGGAATTGGCATCCTTGCCCTGCGCGCAGTTGGCACTGCTCTCTCTCCGTTTTAATGTGCAGCTTTAGGTCACTCATATACCTGCAAATGAAACAGAAATTCATGAAAACTTTGCCATTAGGGACACTGAGTACCAGGAGACCAAGGGACTGGTATGACACCAGAAACTAAGCACCTCTCTTCCTAGTTCGACTGCAATATAGTCCAAGGCTTGGAAAATGTTTTCTGTAAAAGACCAGATAATAAATATTTTAGGCTTTGTAGGCCACATACAGTCTCTGTGGCATATTACTCTGTTTTATTTTGACATTTTTTAAATTAACTTTATTTTTTATAGTAGTTTAAGGTTCAGAGCAAAAATGAACAGAACATATAGACTGTACTTATATAGCCCTGTTCCCAGCACCCCACCATACACAGCCTCCCCAGGAGAGGTGAGGGGACACACAAAATTAAAATATAAGAAACAGGGAGAAAAAGATGTTCTTCTATTTGAATTCTCTGAGTTCGCTATGACCATTATATTCCAAAGTCCCCCACAGCATTCCTTTAAAAAGCTAGCAGGAAACAACAGGAAAAATAAGTCTATTCAGAAACATTTTCAACTAATTCCAGTCACCTAAGTTCATGCCTTTTCTGAGGTTCCAGTTCTACCTACCTTCGCCACTGCCACACTCAAAGTCTCCTAGAATGATCTGGAAGAGACTGACACAAGTCACTAATTCTTCCCACAGTCACAGATGATTCAACCTACATGCTGCAAAGTAATAAATGACCTAAAGCAATAACCTTATACCTGACAGCACCATTTATTAGTCAAAGCAGTCATCTCTAGCAAGGCAAATCTTTTTCTAAAGTCATTCACTGCAAAAGACCACTAATACATTACAGTTAAAGTAGGCTTGATTTGAACTCCAATTACAAAACAGATTCATTAAAAAATAAAAAATAAAAAATTCACCTGACTGACTTTAGTGCTGACTACCAGCAGTGGCTGCTGACCTTTCCTCTGCCTCCATAAAGATTGCATGCTTGCACACAATCTCATCAGTGACATTTAGCACACAATGGTACAATATAGTAAAGTATTCTGCTTCCATTTTACAGGTAAGGACACTTAAGTTCTAGGAGTGGGAGTGAACACATACACTACAGAGATAGTCCAACCTGAGCTAAGGGTAACCACCGAAGATCACTCAGGAGTAAACTGTAAAGTTAGGACTCAAACTCAGGTCTTCTGATCCTCTTCTATCACTCATCACTGAAAAAAAATCTCCACTGGAAATTGGTTGGGTTTAGCAATTTTCTAGTATTTTTCCCAAATGAAAATTCAATCCACTCCAAGTTTCTATCCTAGTAATAAAATATGAACAGCTCTATTTTTTCCAAGAAGTTTATTCAAACAAATTTAGAATTCATGCTTATGATCATTAATTCAGTGCAGAGGGTCTGCTTTGAGAACTGCTTTTAGTTAAAAACAAATCAACCAATGCCAGATGGGTACTAGAATTAGCAGGGTTATCACTTTGTAAGGTATACAAACTTCTAATAAGTATGCTGCACACCTGAAACTAATATTATATTGCATGTTAATTATAACTGAAAAATAAGAAATAAATCAAAAGTTTTTTAAATGAACCAAAAACAGTTCATAAAGTTTTATGACAGAAAAACAAATTTTAGTGACCAATTATTTTTAGTTTCAGGTATTTTTGGAGTACTATCTATTGTGATTTTAAGAATATAACATTCCTGAGATTAAACCTGAAATTAAACTTAAGAAGAGGTTCTCTACATAATTTTAAGTCTTTTCTTTCTGATCTATTAAATTAGAATGAGAAACCTCAATCTGTGCTCTTTAAAGTTCTTGATTCTCAGAACTATTTTGAGATAGCTTCTAGTCCTAAGCAACACAGCAACTCTCATTTCCTTAAACCTTTCCATCTTAAAAACCATGATATAATGAAATTTTCACATCCTCAGGAGTCAGTTTCTTTTAATTAAAAATCAGACAGCAAAAATCAAATTTTCCTGATGTCAAATTTATCCCAGAATTCAGAGGTATCTTCATAAAATCAAGCAATGCACTTTAAAAAAGTGCTTTCCTCTATTCCTTAAGACCAAACCTATTTTTCTATTCAATTTCCTAATATTTCATTCAAATATTCCTACATTTTAAGAGCAGATTATGAGTACAAACACACTGACTATTGCTTTTTAAATTTGAAAAATAAAGAATCAAATTGAGTTGTTGCTTTTTTCATATGTTTAAAATAATCTAAGAGGTATGGTATCCTAGTTACGACAAAAATTTGGGGCCTTTATTCAAGCGACATTCTGCTGTTATAAAACTCAGGTTTCAGAAAAAGAAGAACAAATTAAGCCTAAAGTCAGCAGAAAGAAAGAAATAATCAAAATTAGAGCAGAAACAAATGAAATTGAAAACAAACAAAAAAACAAACAAATAAAATGCTACAAAGAGCTGGTTATTTGAGAAGGTTAATAAAACTCCTGGCTGGACTCACAAAAAAGAGAAAAGACACAAACAAAATCAGGGAGAAAAGAAGAGAAATTACAACAAACACCACAGAAATACAAAGGATCATACAAGAATACTATGAAAAGGTATAAAACACCAAATTTAATAACCTAGAAGACATGTACCAGTACTTAGAAAGATATAACCTTCCTAGACTTAATCAAGAAGAACTTGAAAATCTAAAGAGACTAATCAGCAGTATGGAAATTGAAACAATCATCAAAAACCTCCCAAAATATAAAAGTCCAGGACGAGATGGCTTCACCAGTGAATTCTACCAAACATTTAAATAAGATTTAATGCCTATTCTCCTCAAACTTGTCCAAAAAATCGAAGAGGAGGCAATATTTCCCAACTCATTTTAGGAGGCCAATATTACCCTGATACCAAAACCTGGTAAAGATAACACACACACACACACACACACACACACACACACACACACACACACACACACACAAAACTACAGACCAATCTCTCATAAACACAGATACAAAAATCTGAAATAAGATACTAGCAAACCGAATACAGCAACATTATTAAAAAGATTATACACCATGATCAAGTGGGCTTCATCTCAGAGGAACAGAGATAGTTCAACATATGCAAATGGAGTAATGTAATACACCATACAAACAGATTAAAAAATAAGAATCATATGATCATATCAATAGATGTAGAAAAAGCCATAGACAAGATACAATATCCATTTATGATCAAAACACTTAACAAAATCGGTACAGAAGGAAAGAACCTTAATATAATAAAGGCCATCTATGACAAACCCTCAGCCAACATTATACTTAATAGTGAAAAACTGAAAACCTTCCCTCTAAAATCAGGAACAAGGCAAGGCTGTCCATTATCGCCACTGTTATTCAATATAACACTGGAAGTCCTAGTGAGTGCAATCAGGTAAAGAAAGATATAAAGAAAGATATAAATAAGCAGCGAAGAAGTCAAAGTGTCACTAATTGAGGAAGATTGAGGATGACACGATTCTCTATATAGAAAACCCTAAAGACTCCACAAGAACACTACTAAAAACAATAAGCAAATACACTAAAGTTTCTGGATACAAAATCAGTGTTCAAAAATCCATAGCATTCCTATACTCTAATAATGAAATGTCAGAAAAAGAAGTGGAAAAAATAATTTATTTTGCAATTGCAACGAAAACAATAAAATACCTAAGAATAAATCTAACAAAACATGTGAAAGACCTATATAATTAAAACTATAAAACTCTATTAAAAGAAATCAAAGAAAATACAAAGAAATGGAAAAATATTCCATGATCTTGGCTTGGAAGAATCAACATAGTTAAAATGACCTTATTACCTAAAGCATTATATAGATTTAATGCAAACCCCATCAAAATCCCATCGGCATTTTTTAAAGAAATAGAACAAAAAATCATCAGATTTGCATGGAAGCACAAAAGACTCTAAATTGCCAAAGCGATCTTTAGAAAAAAGAAAGTCTGGAGGCATCACTCTGCCAGACTTCAAATTATACTATGAAGCAACAGTAATCAAAATGGCATGGGTCTACGGCCATACTACCCTGAACAAGCCCAATCCCGTCTGATCTCGGAAGCTAAGCAACGGTTGGGCCTGGTTAGTACTTGGATGGGAGACCACCTAGCAAGACCAGGTGCTGTAGGCATAAAAAATAAAAAATAAAAGATTTTAAGTTAACAAGGTCCTTGCAATCTGTGAGGTCAACCAAGGATTGCCTCACCTAAAAATAAAAAAAAAACAAATGAACAAACAAAAAAAACCCCAGCATAGTATTGCCATAAAAACAGACACGTAAAACAATGGAACAGAATCGAGACTCCAGAAGTATACTCATATTTATATGGGTAAATAATTTTCAACAAAAAAGCCAAAAACATACATTGGAGAAATGAAACCCTCTTCAATAAATGATGCTGGGAAAACTGGAAAGCCACCTGCAAAAGAATAAAACTAGACTGTTGTCTATCACCACATCCCAAAATTAACTCAAAATGGATTAAGGACCTGAATATAACACCTTAAACAATAAAATATATAGAAGAAAACATAGGATCTAAACTCAAGGAACTTGGATTTAAAGAGGATTTTATGAATTTAACCTCGAAGGCAAGGGAAGTAAAAACAAAAATAAATGAATGGGATTACATCAGATCACAGTAAAAAAAAAACCATCAACAAAGTAAACAACCATTCGAATTGGAAAATACATTTATTTACAAGCAACACCTCTGGTAAGGGCCTAATCAAAATATACAAAGAACGCCTATGACTCAATAACAACAATAAAACAAGTGACCCAATCAAAAAATGGGCAGAGGACCTGAACAGACACTTCTCCAAAGAGGACATACAAATGGTCAAAAAATATTTGAAAAGATGCTCGACATCGCTGGCTATTAGGGAAATGTAAATCAAAACCACACTGAGATACCATCTCACACCTGTTAGAAAGGCTATAATCAACAGGACAAGTAATAACAAATGTTAGAGAGGATACAGAGAAAAAGGAACCCTTATACACTGCTAGTGGGACTGCAAACTGATACAGCTACTATGGAGGTTCTTCAAAAAACTAAGAATTGATCTACCATATGATCCAGCAATCCCTCTACCAGGTATTTACCCCAAAGAGTTGAAAACTCATATCCAAAATGATATTTGCACACCAATGTTCATAGCAGCATAATTCACAGTGGCCAGGACACGGAAGCAACTGAAGTGTCCTATGATAGATGACTGGATAAAGAAGCTGTGGTACATATATACAATGGAATATTACTCAGCCATTAGAAGAGTTAAAATAATGTCATTTGTGACAACATGGGCGCACATCGAGATAATCATGCTAAGGGAAATAAGTCAGACAGAAAAGCTGAAAATCACTTATATGTGGGATGCTTATAAACCTAAAAGGAACAAATGAATAGGATAAATGAATAGAGAGTCATAGACAATAGACTAGTAGTTACCAGAGGGTAGAGGAGCGGGGAAAGGGGTGGTAGAAAGGGGTCAAATATGTGGTGACAGAAAGAAATCTAACGATAGGAGGTGAACACTTAGTATAAATATATATAGGCTTTACTGTTAAAGTATACAGCTGAAACTTACTGGATTTTGTTAACCAATGTCACCATAAAAAATAATAACAACTAAAAAAATAAAAAAACCCTCAGGTTCCAATTGCAAGTTATTTTAAAAAGAGAAAAATCCAAAAGTATCTAAATCCTAATGCCATCTACTTTTGTGCTAAGAGACCTCAGGTAATAATACTTTCCTTCAATCTTGGCTTTGATTACAAAGTAAGCTACAGTTTTTGTATTGAGGTACCCAACAAAACCCCACAGGAGAAAAAATTTAATCTTAAAAACTAGGCTGCCTCCTCTCAGCAAAGTCTCAAGTGCCTAAATTCCACCTGATAAGAATCAGTCATATCAGTAGGAATTTGGGACATCAACAAGAAAATTACCTCTCTTTTCTTAAATACATGTTTGATTTTAAAAAATATTCTATTAAACTTCTTCCCAATATAAATAGATAAGAAAAAGAGACATTTCAAGGTCCTCTCTGGACCAATAGCTCTGCCTACTCTGTCTGCAGATAATCTAAAGAGAAGACAGACGCATCTTCAAAAGAAGATTCCAGACATTCTCCCAAATGGAATTCTTCTGATTCCATAATTCAAATCAAAAGAAATCTTTCTAACTGTATTAGAGATGGAGCATAAATGTCTGGCAGAAAATCAGTTGCTCTAGGACAAAGAAAGTCACGTAGAGAATGGGGTTTTGTTTGGTGTATTTTAATCTCAGCCAGTAGCAACTACCTAACACCTTGCCTAACGTAACCCAGGTAGGTAGGGTGGCAAGACTTTCTAAGCATGGACATTAAAAATCCAGTGATGAATCAGCTGTTCACAACTATTCACTAAAACAATCAAACATAGAAACATTCACATTAAATGAGTTCAAAATGATCAAGTCCACTCTGTATTTCTCAACCAGGTTTTAGACATTTAATAGCAAGAAACGAAGGGTAACTGCAATAAATGAAAATAAGTAAAAAGTGAATGGGTAGTTTTCTCTTAAAACTGGATTCCAAATTCAATAGCAATTTCAGCCCATTCTGATGAAGACTTAACAATAACCCTATGGTGTCCCATTAGTACCAGTATACACATTATCCTGAACTAAGAATCTAGTTTTAAAGGAAGATTTGGTGTTACTATGTTCATCTTACCCAATAAGCACTTAAACACAGACAGCATCATATCTTTTCATAGTTCTCTCCTATTATTTTACAACATAGGGTATGTGCTCAACAGCCAATTGCTGAACTGAAGAAAAGTAAATTTAAGAGTAGCACAGTCTGATGAAAGAACAAGCAAGTCTGAGCAGAGCAAAAAAGCAGCAAAAGATGGATCAATGTGCCAGAAACAGAAAAGACAGAAGAATGGATATCTATGAAAAAGAGGAAAGGAAATAAAAATAAATTAAAAAAAAAGAAAAATAATCTCAAAAATGATAAACCATGGTAAAATTAACATAAAAAAAGGAAGAAACACGAGACTGTGCACATAGTTTAGTGTTCCAAAAATTTTTAACTTGTTGAATTCATTCATTCATGAATTCACTTATCATCCATTGAGCACCACACACCACTTAATTCAGTCAATAAATATTTATTAAACACCCACTAGATGCCAAAGCATTGTTCTCTAACAATGATTCTCAGCAAGGGTGATTTTATTCCTCAGGAGACATGTGGCAACGTCTACAGACTTTTTGACTGTCATGTTTGGGGATGCCACTAGCATCTAGTCGATAGAAAACAGGGATGCTGCTAAATAATCTGTAACATGTAGGACAGCCCTCCCCACCCAACAAAGAATTATCCAGTCTAAAATGTAAATAATGCTGAGGTTGATAAACCCTGTTCTAGAAACTGAACAAGTCAAGTTTCTGTAACCTTAGGGCTTACAGTCTAGTGGAAGAGCTAAACAAAGAAACAAATATAATTTCAGTATCTCAGTTACTGACAAAATAAATGGGGAAAAAAAAAAAGAGAGAGAGAATCATACAGGGAGAGTATATGAGAAAAGCAGAGTGTTCTTTCAGATAGGGGTGCAAGGAAAGGAACCCAGGAGAGAGGGGATGGCTCTCCAAAGAGGTCTCTTCATGAGCAGAGCAAGCCCTATGACCATCTGAGGAAAGAATAGCATTTCAAAAAGAATTTAAGAACAGGTGAAAACCCCCCTAGATGAGAATGAGCTTGATGTGTTACAGAACAATTAAGAAAGCCAGGGGAGCTAGAACACAGTGAGGAAGAGAATGGTAGAAGATGAAATCTGAGGCCTTATAGACCATACTCCAAACCAAAAGTAGTATCTTTGTCCATCTCATATGCCTATAATACCAAAGAAATCTAAATGAACAAACAGCTTCACACCTAGAGGAAACCACAAATTCAATGTTATCTCACTAATCCCAGACTGCACTTGATCTCTTGGCTAAAGTACAGCTAAGGACCTATGTACTAACTAGAAGCCTTCCGGGATTAAAAGTCACCTGATGATAACTCGCCTGCCTGTCCACCTGCCCTTCAACTTCACTCCTGAAAAGCAGTACACTATGGAGAGGTAGGAGCTCATTACCACAGTGACATAATGACATCCAGTTCCTAAACCAGAGAACCCCAACATAGGAGAAGAGCCAGGGGTTACAAAAGGGTATTCACATGCCACTCCAAGAGACTAATGAACAGCCGGAGCCAAAAGAGTTCTTCTAACTACATGGGAACTGACATCAACACAGAATTATGAACATACCTCCATTGTGTTCTAGGGCAAAATATAGTAGAGGGTCTCCACGAAAGCATTTTTGGTTTAAAATACAAGGAAATAGATTAGAATAACTTTCACGTTATACATACTTTACCACTCTCCCCACCCAAAATGCCTTATGTAATTTGAAAATAATCCGTAGCCCTCTTTTCTCAATGGAGAAGGTGCTACCTCTTCCTTGAAATTCAATTCAGTCAAACCTCTGGTGAAACAGATTTCTGTCAAGTGTAGGGATGGAATTAATTAAAATTCCAAGGTTATTCTATGAAGGGGGGAAAAAATCATTTTTCCAACTGCAGGCATTTTCCATCATGGAAAATTTTCAACTATGCAACAAATCTGATTTGTCCAAAAAGTAATTTAAAAAAAATCACATACCCACCATGAATATTTAAACTGAAAACCCTAGACTTCTACAACTAAATCTGGATGTTTTACTCTTTAAATCAATGACCTGTGACTGTTACAAGCAGCACACAACCCTGGCAGAGAAAAGGAGGAAGAAGAAAGATATCTAACTACAGAACAAAATGCTTTCAAATACAATTTCTCTAATAAAAACATATGTATGCATTCCAATAATACAGCTTTTTTTCCTAATATGACTCTTTCCTCTTGTCCCAATTATATTTTAAAAACTCAAAAAAAGTAAACTCAGAAGTCTACTTATTCATATACGACTTGATATGGTAAATACCAGGTTCCACAGGTTTGTCCCTGATACAGGGCAACCCAGGAGCCAAGTCCTCTCATCTAAAATGATGACAAATCAATGAGAAGTCTATTCTTGTGTTCATTAAATAACCACAGCTGCAAAGAATCACTTCATAAAAAAAAGGTAACAAATGCAAGAGCAATTGTCAACTAAATGTCTGAAAAACATCCTAAACAGACAACAGGGAAAGACCTCACCAAACACTCCCAGCCCCTAACACAGCCCAAAGCAAAAAAAAAATCCTGTTATCCTGAAAGCACTGAAGTATTGGGAAGATGAGGAAATGTGTACAGAAAATAGACAACTGCAGTAAATCAGTAATAGTTCAAAGTAGTACCTTATTAACATAGCCAATGGTCAACTATCAGTGAAACAGTAATATTTTAGATTTCACACCGTTTGTAACTTCATTCATCAAAACTGTTTTATTGGAACTTGTAAAAGGTATTAGAGCTGTTTCTATAGTGCTGCTCTTCTAGAATGCAAGTCAGCTCTATCAGCACCAATATGGCTTCCTCAGGCTAGTAACAGCCACAAGACACCTAAAAACTGGCAACTAGGGCACTAAGGTACTATTTGGCTCCTGATCGCTAAGCAAGTCAAAGCAACCTAAGGACAGCTGCAAACAATTGCCAGTCACTTTACAGACTGGCAGTAAAAGATACAGCTGTTTTTCCTTTTCTAGGCCTAGGGATCTATAACACTAAAAAGAAAGGAGAATATGCCCTTCCAATTGTCAAAGTTAAAAACAAACTTCACAGTGCCTTAACATCTCCAAAAAAGATATGGCATATACTGGAGGCAGATCATTAGTACATCTGTTTTTCAAAGCCTGAGTCAATTTTCTATTTACCAAAAAAATTTAACAGATTCCTGGATTTGGACAGTGAAATGATACAGAAAGTAGCTCCATGTTCATAATTAATATTTCCTCCCCACCCACACATCCCAGGAACTAGTGGGTTTAAAAGTGTTGGCTAAAAAAATGGAGTCATACAAGGCCAAAGTTAATACCATCAGCCAGCATTAACCAGAGAAGAGAGGAATTCATCAGATGAAGGACATACATTTTAATTTAGAACTCCAGACCAAAGCTAGACAGACTAAAACACAGTCTGAATACAAAAGCAAAATCTGGGAGCCCTAAGGAGTTTGCCTTGGAGATTTATGATAGCAAGGTTTAGAAGACCCTTCTAAAATAGAGTTTCCAAACTTGCCTGAAGATAAGACACATCCTAGGGCATTTGCTAAAAAAACAAACACACACAAAAAGATTCCTGGGCCCTAAACCAGACCTTTTAAAATCATAAATTTTCCAGGGGAAAGATCTGAGAATCTGTATACTAAACAATTCCTGGTGTTAGGGAAGTCTGGAAGACACTAAGGAATATTACTAAGGATCTACACAGACACTATCTGAATACACCTCAGCAAGGAAAAGCTAGTATGTTGGTTAAATATGAACACGCATGCATTTATCAGTGTTCCCTCATACAACGCCATTAAAATTACACAAAGGAACCTTTTTTTTTTTTTAGATATAAACTTAAAAAAAAGAAATTGGAAAGGAGACAGCAGCAAAATGAGAGCTGTCAACAAAATTTGGAAGCTGGAAAGCAGATGTACTAGTGATGACAGGAAAAAAGCTAGATGCTCGCAGTGGAAAGAAACAGATTCCTACCACAGACTCTCAGAAAAGGCTCAGAAATTGGAGGTGCCTAGTACATCTGGACAAAGGAGAGTAGGAAGGGCTAAAACAGGAGAATTGGTTGAAAGTTTGTAGAAGAAATAGATTCCTCCAACCCTCTTTCCCTTCACCCCATGCTGCCAGGCAGAAGACTGGAGAAGTTAAACCAAGGAACAGTCACAACTAAGAGCAGGAATGCCAGCTGAAAATAGGGGGAGCAAACAAGAGCCCGATTTTTATTGCCCCATCTCTCATCTCCCACTTGACTCCAAAGACACCTGCTGTTGGGCTTATACTCTCCAGGCAAGAGACTGGAGGATCCTCTCTGAGGAAACTGACCAGCCGCCAATTCACCCTGAAGTGGTGCCCACCACTTGATCAGCCAGGGCTCCACATGCAGAGCTCATTAGTACCCCATTCCTAAAAAAGAAAATATAGGCAAGAGTTATCAGACATTTGAAGAAAACCTCTGATGTGAAAGATAGAAATCAAACAAAACAGAATTCCTGACAACATGTAAAAATATTTACTAAAATCTAAGAAGAAGAAGAGCTCTTGGAAATTTTAAAAACCAACACTAGAAGTTAACTTCAAAAGATAGAAGAAAAAGGTAAGAAAATCTGTGAGGCAAAAAAAATTAGAAAATGAGTCTCACTGTCTGATTTTCACTGTCTGGATAGCAGGGGGCTCCCAGAAAGACAGAGGAGAGAAGTAATTTTCAAAGAAGGAGAAATAATACAAGAAACCTCACAGGATAGATGGAAATAAGCTTTAGATTGAAAAGGCCCACAGAAATCCAAACATGATAAATTTTAATAAATAGCCATGCCAAGGCACATACATCATTGTTGTATTTCAGAATATCAGGGGTAAAGACAAGGTCCTAAAATCCTTCAGAGAAAAAAAAAACAGATCTCACACAAAGAATCCAGGATCAGTATGGCATCAAACTTCACAATATCCCTGTCACTTTCAACACCAATATTAAAAGTTAGAAGACCACAAATCGAGGCTTCAAAGTTCCAAGGTGATATGGTCTCCAACATAACATATCATATCTAATCAAAGTACCAACTGGTGAAAGGGTAGAAAAGAGATGATTCAGACATGCAAGCCTCAAGAACTGCATCTCCTCCAATGGACCCTTTTTCATAAAGCCTCTGGAAGAGGCTCTACTAATATGTTTGAATGTACTGAAAAAAAGATTTATTCTTCTGCCCAAGTTTAAGAATGAATTAGTGATTGATATTCGATAAATCAAGCAGAAGAAAAGAAGGAAGGAATGAAGGAACGAAGGGAGAAAGGAAAGAAGAGGAAGAAAGGAAAGGGAGAAAGAGAGAGAGAATGAAAAGGAGGAGGGAGGGAGGAAGGAGAAAAGAAAAATAGTAAGAAAAAGATAGGCAATTATATTTAGGGGAAAACTGTATAGTCATTATATTAGATGCTAATATTTTTCTTCTTTTGGTAACTACTCCCTTCTGGACTCACAAAATAGCAGGAAGAAGGAGGCTGGAGGCCTGGGAACTATATTCCCAGAAGCCCCTATCAATGGGGTTGTGGTTTAAACTCTGAGAATAAGAGTCATTCACACAAGATCTAGAAGACAGAAGGTAGATGCCACTATTACTCTTCCAGCAGCATAAGCAGGTGTGTGGCTTCCTACAAATATGAGACATGTGGTTTACAGCAGTTTCCAATATTCTGCAAATTGCCTGCTTTGATGTTTAAGGTGACCAAAATTATTAATGGTGGAAGTTTTTTCTAAATCTCTGTAACATGGCTTTCCCTAACCTATGCTCCCACAGCCTTCCAATGGTTTTGTAAGCATCTAATATCCACTTTGAAATATCAATAATGGTGTGTTTTTCTGATTGAATCCTGGTATATAACACAAAAATATACAAAATGTTGATTTAACTGAGGTTGTGATATATCTGTATTAGGTAAATAACAGGAAGGGTTGAGAATGGTAGCAGTATAAGAATGCAAGAATCATCTTCCACAGTAAAAATTCAATAGATAATATCTAAGAATAGAAAAATCAAGAAATAACAGTATAAGCACATGATGTAGAAACATGAAGGTAATGCACATCTGGAAAAAAAACACTGAAAGTATTAAAAATAACTAAGGACAAATAAGGAGAAATAAAGCTGCCATTGTTTTAATTATTATAAGAATTGTGATATTATTTGATTCTTTAAACCATATACTCTTACTCTTAATTACGAAAAACCAAAAACTCCTAACACTGTATAAGCAAAACCAACCTTTAGATTGACCAAATTTAAAAAAATAAGGTCAATCAATACTGGATCAACACACAGTGTAAATATATATATGCTTTACTATTAAAGTGTACAGCTGAAATTTACTGGATTTTGTTAACCAATGTCACCATAAAAAAAATAAATAATAACTTAAAAAAAAAAAACTTAGGTTACAACTGCAACTAAAAAACAAAAACCACCAATATCTGTTTTCAAAACATCTTAGAAGTTCTAAGATACTGTTGATTAGATTAAAAGGAGATTACAAGGTGAGCTGAAATTTAGTCATTGATGACAAAAAAAAGGGCGGCCTCTTTTCACTCTAGGCTAGCCATATCTCATATTACCAGCCCCAACTTCCACGTGCCATCATTCTTCATTTGCACACTCCAAATATGAAAGTAGAAAAGCATGCACAGAGAATAGTCAGAAGGAAAACCCAGTAATGACAGTCTCCAGTATGAAACAGCCTGAAAGAAAACTTAAACATATGCTCCATGAAATGTTGATCCAGAATTCAAATGAAGTGTCACGCCTAATTTCAAGGATAATATATTAAGTTCCAACTCGCCACAGATAATCTAAAAACAAAGCTGTGACTTTCATTGTCGAGAAGTCTCTTCTTTCTCACTCTAATACCCTTAAGCCATGAGATACACAGATGTTCCTTGCTGAAATGCTAAAAAATTTGCCCATTTTCATTCCTCAATCACTAAACCAAGAATCTACTTTAAGTTATGAAAATAGGGCAAGCTGATCCAATTATAAAAGAAAAGTATTAAATCAAATATGCCCATCTGGGGGCTTTGAGGAAGAGTACTGTGATTTCTGAACAAAAATCAATATACTTGCAGATAAAAATGCTTTCATGCTTTTTTGTAATGGCCCTTGGGCTACTGATTCATTTGCATGTTCAACAAGAGTTATGTGTCACGTTAAGACATATGGCCTAGATAATGGGTACGAGAATGTCATATTTACCAGTTCATAATAAGAACATCTGTGCTCTCTCTCCCTCTAGCCCCATGAGGCTTACAAATAATAGTCAATATTCCCTAGAAGTAAATAGATTATCTGTTTCCTAAATAGCAAGTCTGGCAAACTAGCAATCCATCACCCCCATAACCTAAGAATTGCTCCCCAATAATCACTAATCTCTATGCCAATTTCTAAGATCCTAAAATTTAAGACCTAATCTAGCCACACAAATTTAATCTGCAGGACCTAAAAGAAAGCAAGACTAAAGTATAACCTTTATCAAGGAAAAATCTTAGGAAAAACATGTTCCACTGTATAAACATCAGATTTCTTTATGATACTGATAGTTTTAGCCTTAACACTAGTAAACTAATGTCTGTTGAAAGATTTGACAGAAAAAAAATCTTTTTTGTAAAGGTAGAGCTCAAAATTCACTATGCTATTTATCTGTGTTTTTGTTGTTGTTGTTCTTGGAGAGCTCACACTATCTGAAGCCCTGCCTCCTACCTCTCTTGCTTCTCACTCCATAAGCTCCAGACACATTAGAACTTCCTTTAACTCTTCAAAATAGCCATGTTTTTTCCCTCCTCAAGACTTTCACCTATGTCATTTCTTCCACCTAGAACAGTCTTTTGTCCTCCCCCTCACACTTTAGGTTTCAGCCTTCAAAGTCAATTCCTCAAGGACCTTCCCTGACTGCCCTCCTTCCCAATCAACACAGGTAGGCTTCCAATCAGCTCTCTCCATAGCATTTATAGCAAAAATAATTAATTATTTAATGACTATCTTCCCTACTAGATCATAACTGTGTGAGTGAAAGGACTGAGTCAGTTTTATTCACTGCTATATCTCCAGCACCTAGCACAGTGCTTGGCACACAGTAGGAGCTCAAAAATTCTTGCCAAGGAAGTGAATAATAGGGCCCCAGAAAATCGGCTTCAACAACTCTACCTACAATTTACCTTACAGATACCGTCACACACATAAAGAGCCAAATATACATGATTATTCACTGGAGCATACACTAATAGCAGAAGACAGGAAACAAAATATTTAGCAGTATAGAGCAGGTGCCGAATCTCTTTACTGCTTATACGAAATGATCATAAAAATAAATTAAAAAAAAAAAGTAAACAGTATTAACAGTGTGCTACACTTGTTTAAAAAAAAAAAAAGAAATATACATATTTGCCTTATATGTCCATGGTATCTCTGGAAAGGATCTTATGAAACTGATAATACTAGTTGCCTCTGGGAAAATAGACTGGATTATTGAGTAGACAAGAGACTAAGACAGAAGGTAGACTATTCACTGTATACCCTTTTTTGTTAACCTTTCCAATTTTGAACCATATGACTGTTATCTATTTTAAAAATAAAATTTGTAAGGATTTTGTAAATCTGGACTTATTTCCAAGACAGTGATGGAGTTTAAATATCTCATACCTGGATCTTTGACAACAAACATTCTGCCTACTAGCTGAGCAGCGGGAAGGCGGAAGTGGAAAAAAGAAAAACTCACTTATCCACAAATCTCAGACAGCTTGCCCCATACTAGATTGCATCACTTTAGAAGAAAATTCTTTTTTTTTTCACAACCAGTTGTCCCAATCTGGACATACGGAGAATGTTTTCATAATCAGAAAGGATTATTGGGAGGAAAAAAAGAGAGAGATTACTGGATTCAGCATTTCTATACACATAGAAAGCAGGCTGATGAATTTGTACTGAAAAAATACCATAAGTACTGACCAAAAAATTATTTTCACTGAGGGTCCTCAAAAATCCAAATGGAGTTTAATTTGAATCCAAAGAGTTTAAGAAACTAAAATTCTTTTGAAAACCAATTATAAGAATGAAGAGGAAAGCTACACACATTCCTTAGAAATACAGATATGCCAAACTTCAAGGCACTCTTCAGGAAATAAAGATCTGAGACTTGATTAAACACAACGCCAATAATCATATTTGTTACCAACACCCTTGACCAGAATTAAAACCTTTGGATCTGAACCTGTTAGTTTCCCAAACCTGCAAATCAGGAACAGAATATGCTGGACTAACGATGGCAGAAGAAAGCCGAATCCAAGGCCACCAACGAGAGGATTTGTCTTGGGGTTTCCAATGTTACAAGATCCACTGTCATATACTGCAAAAAATGATCTTCATAATCCATCTCAACACCTATCGGAGACACAGTTATCTTCAACTAATTATCCCCTGAAAAACAAAAGGGTATTTACTAAGCAGAACACATAGAAAAAGCCACTAAGTAGAACTAAGTTCTAGTACAACCTTTCTATTTATCTTTGCTAAGCCCAAAGAGCAAGTTAGAAGCCTATTCCTAGCTCCCCTATTTGATAAATCATTTGCTTCCACAGGTTCTTTCCGAATATTAAGCTAAAATCTTAAAATATCTAAGACTGACATAGGCATTAGCAAACATATCATCTTTTCCCCCTACTAACAGTTTTTTTCCCCATGAAGTTCTAATCCACACTTTAAATAGGCTTCTATAATACACCAAAAAGTGCCTGTGAGTTTATCCTGTGACTCCCTAGGCTCAAAGGCTTAAGAGTGAGGTGGGGAGGGGGAGAATATCAGAAATTCTCTGTCTCCCTCAATGCCCTGGACTTTCAAAGCTAGACAAGGGCAATGTTTCTGCATTTAATCACCAGATGAATAAGAAACAGATCTGAATTTAGAAGAAACATAAAGGAGTGCAAAAACATTCAGTAGAGTACCGCCTGTATTTGCTTGCAGAGCAGCTCTCAGGGTCTGCCATTGAACCTCATTTTGACACGGAATACCCCATCTACTCTAATCCGGAGCATATCCCTGAAGAGACAGTCAACCGGAATTCTGCCAACTTCTGCTCGAGAGTTGTGTGAAGAACAGTAGCAACAAGAGCCTACTTTGAGAAGGAGATCAACAATCACGCTCAAGAAGAAAAGAAGTTATTTGGCAAAGGGAAGCATGTTGCCAAAATGTTAGTCACAGCTCCGAGGTCCCGGTTTGTGTTTCTGCGACTATTCTTTGCTTTGACAGAATCCATTCTCTGGCCTAGGGAACCCAGTTCAGCTTCTGTCACTGCCCCATTCGAAGTAGTCAGGAATCCTTTCAACTTGGTGGTATCAAACTGCGACATAGACAAGATGTCCACCGGAGACCAAACAGGAAGAAAAAAAAAATGTGATTTGCCATTTCCACTCAGCACTGGCTCAAGTAGAGCAATGGAAAAACATAACAGGATAAGAAAAAATGGAAAATCATGTAAAATAAGCAGGCCACACCAAAACCCTTCCCAAAGCTCTGAGCTTCCATAATTTATTTCAAAATCTTCTTAAAAACTAAAAAGACATACTGTAGGTTGAAATGACAGCAAAATATTAAGCAGGTTTTGACCCCCAAAAAAGTGTATATACTTCACAGCCTGCAACTCTTCCTGTGGTTTATATGAAGACTATGATTTGTTGAAACAGCCTGAATCAGCAGACCATGGTTTTGAGAATCACTTCAAGAGCAATAGGAAAACAGACTCAAGTACGCCTGGTTACTCTCCCGATCAAAGAGCCTAAGACGTCAAGAAAGAACATCTAACAATTTTCTCTTCAATAGGAATAGGACTCCTCTCTTCCCTTTAAAGTAAAAGCTGAAAACTCCCCTGTTATCAATACTTTCCTCCTTCTGCATTTCACCTTTGTGCTGACATCACATAACTAAACACTACTAAGGTAAACACTACTCTGATATCAAGTGTGAGGTAGAATTTGAAACTGCCCCCTCTTAAGCAAATCCACGTCAGACTTCAGAAATGCCAAGACTTTCAGGAACACTTCTAAGCTAAACAAGTTCACCTACAGGCAAAGTAGGTAGGGTACTGTACCCAAAGGAAAAGTCAATATTTAAAAGGATTAACAATAAAGAAGTTAAGTTGTCCACAAGCACACTGGTCCCCATCAACCGGCAACATGGCAAAAGTGACTGGACCAGTGCGAAATGTTCAACTATTTTTCAGTGAATTTTCAAAGAGTTCATGAGGAAAGTCAGTGTCAAGAGTAAAGTAGTTTAAATATTTTTTTTAAGGGTAAAATACTGTCTGCCAGAGTGCATTCTCCATCAACAGACCTCATTCACCCCTAAGTTCCCTATCCTTATCTCTACAGCAGCCAATACAATGTAACACAATAATAGGAAATTTTTGGCTACTAAAAGTTGGTTGAGAAAAGTTAAAAAACGGGACATGTATCAAATCAAAACCAACTCTTCTCTAGCACAGAAAATGCAGCAAGGCTGAGAAGAAACTGAGAAGGACATGTCTTTTAACTATCAGTATCTCAATCATGTTTTCAGAGGTCGGCTCTTTGCAACCACTTTAAGGATGCCATTTGATTAACACAATCTTTTAGAGGCTGTGAGGGACCAAACCTGTATTTCGAAAGCGAAAAAACGAGACAATTTAACAATTTCCCTCAAAGTTACGTAGTAAATCCCTAGGTGGGCTAGAGCAGTCTTTACTCCCTGAGTGAGGTTCTCTTGTGGTTTGTAAAGGGAGGGAAAAAAGTCACCAAAACCTTCAATAAGTCATTCAGAAACTGTAGGGCAAAAATAACAGCATGAAAAAGGAAGTGGATCCTCGAGGAGTCCAAAGAAGTAACAGATGATTCGAATCTCTTTTAAATACGAATTCCACTAAACACCAGTTCTTCCCGTCCCTCCTCCCAGGGCTACCGCTTCAGAATTTACCTTCCTGACCAGTAACTCAACAATACACACGGTCCACGGTTAGCACTCGAAGACTTCTACCTTCCCTCACTTCACACCCCTCCAACCCGAAGCCCCAAGTCGAGGCTGCGGCCATGCGCACCTCAACAGTTCTCAAGCTACCCCTTAACTCAGTTCTGACTCCCTCTCAACTCACACTCTTAAGATTCCCTCTTCCAGGGTGAGCAGGTTCCCGAGTCCTCCTCTCAGCCACTGATTTCTCGCTCCACTCAGTCCCCGAAATGCCACACTGGCCTCTTCATCCGAGCATCCTGCTGAGGACCCGTCCCCAACAGGTCCTCCCTCCCCACCTCCTCCTTTGCGCACGGTTACCTCGTCCCTCTCACCCCGAGTTACCGTCCTACTCACCTGACCCAATCCTGCAGGATCCCTCACTTCCTGCCTGTCCATAAGCGTCCTCCCCATTCTCAGTCAGCGATCGCCGCGCACCGAGTCCCGACCACTCCTCCCTACTTGGATTTCCCACGCCCCCTCTCCTCCCGGTTCTCCGGACCCAGACCCAGTTTCCCCCAATCCCCTCAGGCCCCGCCCAGGGGGCCCCTCTCTCCTGGAGGCCCCTCCTCCAATGTCCCCTTCTCTCCTCAAGCCCCGCCCCAATCCCCCCGCCCTCGGCCCTCCCTCCCACTCAGGTCCGCAGGTCGTCTCAGCGGCGGAGCCAGCCTCCCTGGCCTCTTTCTGACCTGGCCGCGGCGGCTCCGGGAGCGAATCCTCCGCCACGTCTGCTCCAGCTTGGTCCAGTGCTGCTCGGCCCCCAGCCGGCAAGCTCCCTTTCTCGCCGCCACCGCCCCTTTTGCCAACCCGGAAATGGATCTGCTCCCACCGTCCCCAGCGTCCGCGAACAAAATGGAGGCGGGGGGAAAAGGAGCCGGGAGCCGGGAGCAGAGAGACGTGACACGCATGCGTCCCCGGAAGACCCGCCCCTTCCGGCGCGCGTGCAGGCGGAAGCGCGCCGGTAGCCGCCATCTTGGGAAGGTCGCAAGAATGACACCTAGCAGCTCAGGGCGGGGTTTGCAACTTCGGCTGCAATTGTAATCACCTGGGGAAAAGCTTAAATCGTGGTGCCCGAGTTCCACTTCCAGAAATCCTGACGTAAGTGGTTTGGGCACGGCCTCGGCATCGAGACCTTTAAAATGAGCCGATGATGCTAATATTTGCTGAGGTGGGGAATCACTGAGCTAAGCAAGGTCTTGAACACACATACACGCACACGCACACGCGCACACACACGTCCTACCCTATTTCGAGTTAACGAAGAACCCGCCTCTGCCAACCTTGCCAGGGCCCAGGAGTCAAGCACCGGTTGTCATAGCAACCGAGAGGCAGGCCCCGCCCTCGTGACAAATCCTCGTTAACGTCATTTTAGCCATCTGACCCGCACACCTCGAGCACCCGTATCCTCTTTCCAGGCTCGGAGGTTTCCCAGATTCCAAGGCTGGAGAATGGTGCTGGGGACTCTCAGTTGCTTGGGTCAGGGAGAGGAAACCCCCATCCCTGGTGGGGCTGCTGTTATTAACTTCGTCCCAGCTGACTAAGGATCTCTCTCCCTAGATTGCCCACAAAAGTGCCTTTACACTGCAGCCAGCCTTATTGCCGTGTATCCTCAAAAAGCTCTTTAGGTCTCTCCATCATCCCTCTTTGCTTAGTGCCCACTATCTGTGTGCCCTTGGGCCTCAGCTACCCAATCTGTAAAATGGAGCTAATGGTGCCTGTCCCGACTGTTTCATAGGGTTGTTGGAAGTCTCAAATCAGGTAATGAATGGGAGAGCGTGTGATAAGCCAGAAGTTGTTATTATTTTTGTTTTCCTTCTGTTCTGCCATGAGTAGTGCTGAGCGCCACCCACTAGTCAAGTAAATGTCACAGCATTCATTGAGTACCTGCTGTGGGCTAGGCACCAGGAGACGGCTGCAGAGGTGACTAAGACAGAGCCTCTGTCCTCAGGGGACTCACTGTGTGGTGGGCAGATTGGCATGTAAATAGCTAGCTGAGATATAAGTCGGCATGTGATGAGTGCCATGAAAGCATATTGGACTCTGGGACATCAAGCAAGGGAGTGATTAATTCCTGGTAAGGAATGGGAGAAGGTTTCATAAATAGTTTTAAACTCAGCTTTGCAGGGTGAGTAGAATTATTATTAATCAGAGAAGGAAAGGAACACATTCCAGACATTGTAATCAGTGGGTACAAAGGTAAAGATGTTCTGGTATGTGGTTCTTCATGCCTGAAGGTGGGGCAACTGGGCCAGGGATGGTGGATCTAAACACCCAGCTCTTCAACTTCATTTTTATTTTGTCCCTTTCTTGCTCACTATTCACTGTGTGAACCTGCTTTCTATCACTACTGGCCTTTGTATTAGCAGCTGTACTCTGCTTTTTCCTCCTTTTAGTTCGAATGTCTCCTACTCAGAGGGCGTTCCCTGCCCACTGTAACTAATGTAAGCCCCCATCCTCTATAACATCACGCTGTGATAATGATGGCGAGCCACTGGGGTGGTATACAAGGGCATCTCACCCAGACTTGGGGTGATAAGTGTGGGCTTTGTAAAGAAAGTAACACCTAAGTGAGGGCTGACAGGTAAGTCAGAGTTGGCCAGGGGCAGACGGAGAGTATGTGCAAAATGAGAATTATGGCACATTCTTAAAACAAAGCATTTGATGTGGTTAAAGCTAGAACTATAGGAGAGGCAAGAAATTAGGTTGAAGCCGTAATCATAACATCTAACATTCATTAGCACTTACCATGTGTCAGGCAATGTCATAACTTTGTGTATCATAACTCATTTAATCTTCACTCCATTTTACAGATGAACAAACTGAGATACAACAAGGTTAATCATATTGCCTCAAATCACATACCTACAAAGTAGCAGAACCATTTCCAGAGTCTCTGTGTACCAAATGACCCTGCATCCTCCCAGACCCAATGTCCCTTTATTATAATGACAATGTTGTAACTCAGCTTTACTATCCCAAAGTGAAATCAACAAATAACATCTGATTTCAAAAAACAAATCAGTATAATGTGCTGAACATAAAGAAGACAAATAAGAGGAAGGCATTTCAATATGCCAACGCTCAGGCACCTCTACACTGAAAGATAATAGTCAGATGCATACATTCATCCCTAGAACCACTAAGAATGTGACAGGGACAAGTGCAGACTAATCAAAGGGCATTGTCATTTGTGATGTGAGTTTCCAAAATGGTGGACAACTCTTATTAAAGTTTTGAATAACACAAAACAATACAGAAGTTATATTTTTATGAAAGACAGATTATTTTAACTATGTACAAAAATATTTTATTTTTGCAAATCCCTTCTCTGACAATATGATCAGCTAAGTATCTTGGTGAACTCCCTAAAAACAGCTAAAAATCCTGATCATACTATTTTAAAATCTTAAATTCCTTGATGAAAAAGTAAGGAATTTTCCGGGCAAAACAAAGTAAATGAAGGTGGTAGGGGACACACACAAAGGTAAGTGGAACACTGAAGCAGATTTTTGCTCTGAGGACACTTGCCTGCTAGGTGAACATGAGCTTTCATCAGTGTCTCATTGGAAAGAAAACACCCCAGAACCTCCTTAACAGGGGAGTTTAACAGGAGAGTCTCCCTTCATAAGATGAGACCCCAAAGCACTACATCCTCGTGGCAAGGTTGTACCAGAAATGAACCTGTGCTCTCCTCTCTTGGGTATAAGGTTAATGGAGATAGATTCTAGACTCAAGTGATAATTGATTTTTTTTTTTTTGCATGGAATGTCCAGTCGGATATTGAAAGCCATGTGGAACCCAGGATAATTCTTGGTTTTGTGAATCTGTCCTTCACATTGGAGCACTCTAGCATTCCAGACTCTTGGTCACCAAATATCAGTACTATGTCCTTATCGTTGTGATGAACAGAAAGATTCCCACAAATTTCCAAAATTCTCCCATAATGAACCACTTTCCTATGCTACACTGTCAAGTTAACAGGGGCTACTTTGTAAAGGACTTTATTATCCATTGTGAAAAGTTAAATATTTTCTTGAGGGCAAGAGGAAACCCATTGACAAGTTTAAGCTGAGAAGTGCCAAAACCCACTTTGCTTTCTAGAAAGATCCCTCTTACTAAAGCGTGGGGGATGGATTAAATGGGGTCATGTTGGAGGCAAGAACAACAGTTAGGATGCTGCTTTGGAAATCTACGGGAGAAATGATGGTTGCTTGCACTGAGTGGCAGCTGGACACTGACTGGACGGACACAAAAGCTTTGGAGGCAGCTCTCCCTGTTTGCAGAACCCAAGACCTTGAGTCTTAGTTCTGCCCACCACTAAGAGAGAGACTTTGGGGAGATTATTCAACCTCCACTAGCCTCAAGCTTCTCCTCTGGAAAATGGAGATAAGACTAAATGGAATGCAAGTGAACTGTGTACACACTTGCAAAGAGGAGGAGTCATAGATGATTCCCAAGTTTCTGGCTTGAATTCCTACCTACAGGTGATGCCAGCACTTAGCTGGAGAGAGTCAAAAGGAAGAAAAAGGGCTGGAGCAGGGCAGGAGGCTGGGGGGTTAGAGAGGAGAGAGGGGCCCAGTAGGCCAGGGAATGTTGGGTCTGGAACTTAGAAAAGCAGTCCTAGCAATGTGGGACTCATTCACTGTGGCAGCCAGTCTCCAAAGAGCCCAAATAATGTAGGGAAGAGGCAAGAGAACTAAAATATTAAATCAAGCAGTATTCAGAGACTGCAATTTGCTGATGAGCCCTACAGCCAGACCAGGAAGAAACCTGCTGGAAAGAAGGAAGATTTCTGCTGGAAGTGCTAACAACCCATTTCCCCGCACCCTGAAGGGGAAACAGGAAAAGCAGAGTCTTTAAGTGGCACCTTACACAAAATAATATCATTCATTCTCTGTGGCTAAAACCATAGGGAGCCTATGGATTAAAGCCTGGAAACTGCCAGCAGGGCCTTTCACACTACATATTTTTACCTTTTCACCTACATACTCTTACCCTTCCTCACTGTAGGTCCGTATCAAAGGAAAATGGATAACAAAGTCTTTAAACTGTAACTCACAGGAACTAAAGGATGAAATAGAAACTGGATACCCCCCACACTCTGGGCTTTTTTCCTTGTCTTGGCTTTTGTCTTTGCTCTCTCTAGTCTTTGCTTTTCCCCTTATTTAATAAACTTTCCTTTTAACTCTAACTTTGGCAAGTGTTTGAATTCTTTTTCACGCTCTCCACCAAGAAGCCTTTTCTCTCGCAATGCAGGGCTTGGTGTCCCCCCAGCTTGGGGAATCTGCCCTGTCCTGCATCACAAAGACCCAGGACTCTTCATTTTCATTGATTCTGGGCTGACCTGTGACTGACTCTCTTTCATGAAGTAGAAGTGATGCTCTACCAGGTCCAGAAGTAAGTCTTAAGAAGACCTGGCAGCTTCCACACTTGTGCTTTGGGGATCCTTAAGCTCCCAGGTGAGAAATCAGCTACTCTGCTGTACAGGCCACCTGGAGGGAGAGGCATTGACATGGAGGGAAAGAACATTCCAGTTGTTCCCCCAGGGTGCAAGATGAGTGAGCCAGCCATCTTGTACATTCCAGCTCCAAACACCTCCTGACTGCAGCCACGTGGGCCACCCAAGTCAGACAGCAGAACCGTCCAGCAGAGACTCCATCGACCCAGAGGACCATGGGAAATTATAAAATGGTCATTGTTTTTAGCCACTAAATTTGGAATAATTTGTTATGCAGCAATAGATCCTCAAACAAAAATATATGGGTGAAATCTAAGCCCAGGTGTATAGAGGGAAGAGAAGAGGGCTTAAGACAGACCCAAGGAACTCTATGATCCCAGCAAGGACCAAGCTGGGGAGAGGGCCAGCAAGGGAGACTGAGAAAGAGGACAGAGGGAAGTTCTAAGAGCATAGTGTTTTGGAAACAATAATGAATGTTCAAGAGGGAAGAATGGTCAGAAATATCAAATGCCAGAGAGCGAACAATAAGATAAATGTCGCTTGGACTTGGCAACATGGGAATCAGTGACTCTGATATGTAGGAATGTTTCAGTGAATAATGATGGTGAAGCCAGATGCACTGGTTTGAAGAATAAGAAACACAGAGCGACAAAACCGAACTAAAGTTACACACATGCACACACACACGCGCACACACACATTTAGAGTTAAACATATTGACCTGGATAAATGCATAATGTCAACGGGGGCAAGTTGCTGAACACTGCAAGTAGTATTAAAGTTTAAAGACGTGCAAATGTAAAAAACTCCTAAAACTCACTAATTAAAAGAATAACAACCCAGTTAAAAAATGGGCAAAGAATCTTATGGTGGGTTGAATAGTGTCCTCCAAAAATTCACATTCACCAAGAACTTCAGAATTTGACCTTATTTAGAACTAAGTTCTTTGCAGATGTAATTAGTTCTATTGAGGTCATGCCAGGTTAAGATGAGGTTATATAAGATTAGGGTGGGCTCTAAATCCAATGACTGGGGTCCTTATAAGAAGAGAGGAGTACACAGAGACAAACACAGGAGAGAACTCACTGTGAAGATGAAAGCAGAAACTGGAGTGAAATGTCGCCAAATCAGGCAAATAAAATTCACATACATTAAACCATTTTAACCACTTTAAAGTGTATGGTTGAGTAGTTTTTAGTGTATTCCCAACATTATGCAATCCTCACCACTATCTAATTCTGGGATATTTCCTTCACCCCCTCCAAAAAACAAAAAACAAAAAAAAAACGTGTATCCATTAGCAGTCTCTTCCAATTCTTCCCTCCTCCCATCCCTTGGCAACCACAAATTCACTCTCTGTCTCTGTGGATTTGCCTATGCTGGACATTTCATATAAACGGAATCTTTTTGTATCTGGCTTTCACTGAGCATAATGTTTTCAAGGTGCATTCATTTAATAGCATATATTAGTACTTCATTCCTTTTTATGGACAAATAATATTCTGTTTTATGGATATACCACATTTAGTTTACCCATTCATCAATTAACATTATTTCCACTTTGTGGCTATTTAGAATAATGCTGCTACAAACATTCTTGTACAGGGAGTTTCGTTTTGGAGTGATGAAAATGTTCTAAAATTGATTGTGGTGATTGTTGCACAACTCTGTAGGTATGCTAAAAGCCATTGAACTGCACGCTTTTTTAAATTGACATTTATTCTTTTAATAGTTTGGTTTTATTTTAAAACCAGAGAATAAATAAGAAAATAATGATTGTTACAGATCATTGCACAAAGTTACTGGAAATAATTTTGTTACATAAAGGACAGGAATGTTAAAAGTGATCCCCTCTGGCTGTCAAATACACTACGCAGTCTACTGACTACAAGTGTTGCTAAAAATATGGAACGCTTCACGAATTTGAGTGTCATCTTTGTTCAGGGGCCATGCTAATCTTCTCTGTATCGTGCTAATTTTAGTATATGTGCTGCTTAAGCGAGCACTGAATTATACACTTTAAATAGGTGAATTATACAGTATGAGAATTATATAGCAATAAAACTATTACTCAAAAAATGCAAAACATAATATGGTCTTGAGATTTATATTTGTGTGGAAAAAGTTCACAGAAATGGATGGAAATGATACCACACTCAGAAAAGTGGGAGGAAAGGCAGAGGATGCAATTAAGGGCTCCAGGTACCAGGGGCCTCAGCTGTAGGGTAAGTTTTCATTTCCTAAGCTGGGTGGTGGAAACATGGGTGTTCATTATGTTAATCTTTAAACTTTCTGTATGATTAAAATATTACACAATGCATTTAAAAATAACTTTCTAACAAGAGTGAATGATTATGATACACAGGATATTTGCAAGATGCAAAAATCACCACATACTGACTGCAAAGAGAAAAGAAAAATGTTATTTTTTTAATGGACAGATCTGGTAGTCTCCCCTTAACCAGGAGTCAAACTCAGCCATCACTAATATGGGCCATCTTCCTGGTGTAATGCAATTAACAGTATCACCTATAAAGTATTCTTCTCCAGAACACTTATGCTTCAGAAAAACCACTAAAACTATGTTATCCAATTTGGGGGCCACGGGCCATTTGTGGATAGTAGACAATTAAAATGTGACTAATCTGAATTGAAATATGCTGTAAGTATAAAAGACACACAAGATTTCAAAGACTTATAAAAAAAAAACCCAGAACATAGAATACCTCATTAATAAAATTACATATGTGACTCATCTAATATTTGTATTGGACAATTTGCTCGAGACAGAACTGATATCTTATACTCTACAGAAAGGATAAAGGTGCAAGCAAACAAGGGTATGGAGAAGCAGTCAGACAAGTAAAGAATTTGAGACATTTTACAGGACATCTGTCCTAGACTTCTAAAAGTCAATGTCATTGAAAAACAAGAAAAGGAAATGAACTATTCTAGATTAAAAGTGACTACAGTGATACAACAACCCAATGCAATGCATGGAACTAAATAGGATCAGGAAGGTTTTTTTCTTAAGTTTTTTAGAAGATATTTTTGAGACAACCTGGAGAAATTAAATATGGACTGGATATTAGACAATATCATAGAAATATATTGATTTTCTTAGGTATGATAGATGTGTAAGAGAATATCCTTATTCTTAGAAAATTCTTGCTGAAGCTATTAGGAGTGAAGTGATATAATGTTTGCAACTCACTTCAAAATAGCTTGGCAAAAGAAAATGTATGTGTGTGTATGTGTGTGTGTGTGGAGAGAGACACACACACACAGAGAACAAAAGCAAATTTAGCAAAATGTAAATTATAGAATCTGAAAAGGTTTGAGTATTCATTGAGCTAATGTTTCAACATTTTTATGTTTGCAATTTTTCATGATGAAAAGTCGGGAAAACAAGGCAAAATTCAAAAGGAATGAATGGGAGGTGAGGAAGTGGAGATTCTTTGAAACAGTTTGTGAACTGAAGAGAGGGGACAGGAGCTAGAGCAGGCAGGCATGAGAGGGTTTAAATGCTAAATGGGAAAAAGCCAGTAGAGAGGGAGAGAATGAACGTTATCCTGATCAAATGTATGACTCCCAGAGAAGCAATGCTCTAACTCAACCCCTCTCTGGGGCCTATGCCTCTTCCCTGTTCCCAAGCATGGGGAGTAAGTAACCTTAGTGGCGACACCTACTGGATGAAAAGGGCACTGCTTCAATTCTTACTATGTTGGTCTGCTGACCACTCCAAATTATTGTCACCTCTTTGGTCATTGCTAGACCAGCCTAGAAGATGCAATACTATTGAGAAAGCTTATTCTCTCCCCGCCCAGCCCACAGAACCCTTTGACCACCTCTGTATCTCTCAGTCCCTCTCTCCACAAGGAGGCAGAACACAGGAAGGGTGGAAGAAGGGACAAGAAAGGATAGTCCCCCAGCTATAGTCAGGTGGCCACTGCTGGGGAGCACAGGTGAATATTTCTCACTTATGCAATACCCTAGGATTGTGCAGAGCTTAAACCGTGGCTCTGGAGTCAGAATAACTGGTTTCAAATCCCTGCTAGCTGTGAGACTCAGAGCTAGAGACTTGGCCTCTTTGTGTCTCTATTGAGAAATCTTTTGGAACCTCAGTTCTTATCTAGAAAGTAGAGCTGATAGAGCCAACTACCTGAGTTTGTTGGGAAGATAAAATGAGAGAAAGCGCATAAGCCCAGCATAGCGAGTGACAAAGGGCACTATCCCAAATGTCAACTGTTATCATCGCCCCCAAAAGATGCCTGATGGGTCTGACAACGACTGAGATGGGAATGAGGAAAATAATCCATATCACTCTTTCTGCCCTCTGACTTCCCACTCCCACAATTACACCATCAAACCCTACACTGCTTCAAGACCTGGGTCACCTCTTCCAAAAAGTTTTGTCTTATTATACCCGACCCACCATCTCTAGATCAGTAGCAAATCTCCTTGGCTTAATTCCCAGAGCACTTATCATCTTGTGTCTTGTCCCTCTCTACAGCTCCTATTTCAACCAACCTAATTTATTTATTCAGCAAGCATGTATTGAGTGTCTTCTCTGCACCAGGTACTGTTCAAGGTACTGAATAGTGAACAATACAGACTCATGGAGTGAACATCCTGGTGGGGGAGTAACCACGAAGCAAAAACACAACAAGTACACATGATGTCAGGTAGCGATGAATGCCTCTATCATAAATAAAACTGCTATGATCATCGCTGTCTATGTCTTTTGGTGAACATAAGCACTAAT
Source organism: Cynopterus sphinx (assembly GCA_030015415.1). Lineage (NCBI taxonomy): Eukaryota > Metazoa > Chordata > Mammalia > Chiroptera > Pteropodidae > Cynopterus > Cynopterus sphinx. The sequence continues at coordinate 16,460,023 of CM057385.1, forward strand.
TTCTCTTGGTTATGTGTCTAGGAGTGGAGCAGAAATGCTAGGTCAGAGTTGAGGTATACATTTAGTTTTAGTAAGTGCTTCTAGTTTTCCAAAGTGTCTGGACCACTTTACACTACCCCCAGCAGCGTATAAAAAGTTCCACTTGCTCCACAACCTCACTGACACTTTGCATTGCCACTCTTTTTAATTTTAGCCATACATGGTCTAATTTATGTTTCTAAAAGAGCACTCTGGCTGCAGCATGGAGAATTGACTGGCGGGATTAGGGGTGAGTTGGATTGAGGAAGCCAAGAGCCCAGGTAGGAGGCTTGTGTAGTTGCCCAGGGAAGGCATAAAAGTGGTTTGCACTAGGTGGTAATAGAAAAGTCACAGAGAAGTAAACAATCGAGGATATAGTTGTGTGTGTATACATACATTATATATGTGTGTGTGTGTGTGTGTGTGTGTGTATCTGGGATATATTCTGGAATTGTAGCCAATGGGATTGGCTAATGAGATAAATGAGGGATGAGAGAAATAGCCATTAAGGGTGAGTCCTATATTCTTGCCTGGACAACCTGGGTGGATGAAAGGACAATTTTCTGAAATTGAGAACATTGAAGAAATAACAGATACAGGACGAGAGAAGGTTAAGCCCTCATGTGCAGCTGTTTGAGTACATGATGTCTCCTGGAGCTTAGGTTCTAGATGCCCCACACCTTATATATAACTGGTAAATATTGGTTTTGTGAAGAGTGCTTGCTGTCTCCAGTGGACAGATCTGGGTGAGAGGCTCAGGTCCACCCCATTGCTTGCCCTGTAACTTGGACCTTATGCTAAAACTGCCCAGCCTCCATCTTCCTCCTTATAGTATTAAAACTAAAGAAGATCACATATCTCTGGCACCTGAAACATGTAAGAACTAAAACATTTACTCTTCCAATTTCCAGGCACTATATGACATGTCTCATGAGGTTGGCACATTTTCCTCTCATCTATATTTTCAAAGTCACTCCAGAACCATCCTGCTGAGGAGCCCAGCACACTGAGATACAGTCCCCTCTCCCCTCCATCAGCTCTTCCCTAGCCTCAAAGAAACAGAATGGAGAACAGCAGGCGGGTTGATTCATAGACTTTATCGGCTTTTTTCTCCATCCAGCAGTTTCGGCAAAGACAACTGAGCTTGCACAGTACACACAGTTCACTCTGTTAAAGCTGTGGGCACAGGGAGGGGTTTGGAAATCCCTTGGGAGGCAGCAGGGCAGGTGTCAAGGCTAGGAGAGGGCAGCAGCCAAGACTGGACCAGTGGGTCCCAGTGTTCATGGAGGTTGTGGGAGCTGGAGTGAGAAGGCTGCTGAGAGGGGTCAGGGCTGCAGGGAGAGGAGGGTGAGGGTGCATCTGCAATTGTAAGGAAGAGGCAGGAAGCAGAAGGGGGGCCTTGGTCACTGTCTGGAAAAAATGGAGGGGGTGGGACACAGCTTCTGTGTATGTGGGGGTGGGGGTGAGGAATCCATAGATATTTCTTGTGGCAGGAACAAGACAGGCCACTGTATAAAAGGGACTGTACAACATAATCTATGATACATTGTTTACATATGATACAAGACTCTTTCCCTCTTAGTTTTAAAAAATAAATGTACAATTCCAGAGCTTTTGATAAAAAATATATACACCCTCAGAGCAAGAGCAGCATCTGATTTTGCTGCTGCTGCTGCTGCTGCCTCTTCAGAAGGGAAAGAGGGTGAGGCTGTGCCAGGACACCTCACCCGGTAGCTGCCAGGAGCCCCTGCACTCCTCAGCCCTAGAAGCCCATGATGGGAGAGGGAGAGGAAACAGAGAGGTAATAAAGGCATCACCAGAGTCCAGTTTGCCTTTACTGCCTATGCTATTCCCTCCCCCGTCTTTGGGGGTCTGCCTGCCCCAAGTATAGGAGTCCACCCCACCCCAGCTTTGATGAGAAAGACTAAGGGGGAGTCAAGACAGGGAAAGGGATAGAGATCATGTTCTTGGTGTTGGACACAGAGCCAGAAGAGGGATGATAAGTCCCTTCTTAGCAGTGAGACACCCCAGAAGCAGGAGTACGGGCAGCAGGCACCCCTAACTCCTGATACTGCCATGTCCTCCCCCACTGTTACACAGAGGTAGGGTCCCATAGGCAGCCGAGGCCTGTGTTTCCCTGAGCATCCTTTACCCTCCCATGGAGCCACCCGTGGACTTTCAGGAAGCCTGACTGGGGGACTCAAAAGAGCAGGTGGGTAAGCACTCCTGCCTGCTGCTGCTCCCTGTCACAAGCAGCTTCACCCACAAGCCTGGGAATGCAGGGCAGCACAAGGAACTGAGCAGGAGTGGGGGAGTGGGGAAAGCACCCCACACCACACCTACCCAGAGGCAGAGTAGACAAGGGTAGCACCAAACAAAAGGACCCCCTCACCACAACATATACAACATCCTCCCTCAATTACCAGATACACTCCTGCCCCTTAAAGGGAGACACACACACACACACACACACACACACACACACACACACACACACAAGGGCAATATAACATTCAGGGGGGTACATCCAGAGGTCCCAGCCCTAACCAGGGAGAAGCCAGACAGGTGGTAGGAAGGAAAGCTGCCAGTCCCTCTCCCAATTCCCCTCTGCGAGAGAGATGTGGAGGGTGGACAGCTTTCCTCCCTTCTTGGGAAGAGGAGGTTGCAAACTCTATCTCTGGAACAGACCTCCATGGGTGGGGACAGAGGAAGAAGCTCTCTGCCCCCTTTTCCTGCAAGAGCAGGAACCAGCAGAGTATAGTTTTGCTTAAAGGAGCAAGAGAGAGAGAGGACTTCAGCAGGACGAACAGGCTTATGAGACTAGGCGTAAGTTCATCCAACTCCTCCCCGTGGAGCAGGAAGTTGTTCCAATGGAAAGATGTCAGAGGTGGGTTGGGACTTCGTGCAAAGTGCTTGAGTGCCAGGTGCCTGAGGACCCTGGTGGGGACCGACTAAAACCTCTGTTCTCACTGACTATTAGCCTCCAGCTTGTAGGAAAGCTCAAAGAGGAGGTTCTGATTGTCGATGACTTGGAACTGGCGTACATAAGCCTTGGTCTGCAGGTGATGGGGGGATGCCTCCATATCCAGGCCTGGAATGTAAGGAGAGAGGGGATCAGGCTGCCAGTCTCCCTTCTTCCTCTATACACATACCAGCCAGAGGAGAAGGGTGCAGATTGGAGCCGGTGTTGGGCAGGAGGGCCCCTGGGATTTCTCCCTGGAACTGTCCCACTTAGTTAAAGCTCTACTTGTAATGCTCTCAGAACCCCATATACTCACAAAGGGGCCGGCTCCGGTATTTGCGGACTGTCCTCACTTTTTCGGCCACTGAATGCTGCAAGGTGACAAGGAATGAGGCCTGCAAAGGGCTCAGAAAGATGCTCCCCCCACCCCAACATGCTCCCCTTCCTTCAATCTCCATCCCTGTTGGTTTTACTTCCTCCAATTCCCAATTCTGGAGGATCTCCGAAAAACTAAAGAAATGGGCATAACAGGGTACCAGGTTGGGGGGAGGTAGAGTTACCCCTCAAGTTGCCTGTTAGCTTTGCCACCCGTGGGTGGGTTGCCACAGTGATGCCACCAGGGAGATAGCTGGGAGTCTGTCAGGCAAGCTGGGCACCATGGAGAAAGGCTGCTATCTTTAGGGGGGTGCCAGGAGAGGGGGAGGATGCCAGCCCCCCCACTCGTGGGGCTGGGGTTGTCAGTACTACTCACCAGCTTCTCAATATTCACCAAACCATCCACAAGGGTCTTACTCCCTTCATGCAGAAAAGTCAGGTCTAGGGGATGGGGACAGAATAAAGTAAGAGAGGCCGTCCAAAGGAACCTTCCCCTCCCTTGGAATTCACTCAGTTTGGGGGACCTCCTCTCCTCTGGGCACTCAGAGCAGAGTTGGGAGGGGACTATAAGTCAGAACTGGGGCATGAAGAATGTGGATAGAGGAGCACAATTTGGGAAGACATTCACCTTTGAGAATCAGAGGCACAAAAGGAATCACAGGGGCTTTCATCTTGGAGATGACGTCTCGGTAGCTTTTGTGGTTCCTGCAAGGGTCCTGGCATTCCACAGAAGAGGGATAAAGGGACAGATAGGCCCAGTGTACCCCCAAAGACATCCCCCATTCCCTCCCTCATCCCCCTGCCCTAGCTAACATCTCCAATCAGATAGGAGTGTGAATGGGGGTGCAGTGGGGTGGAACATGACTGCTCTCCCCTCTCCTCCAGGGGTAACAGAGTAATAATCCTCCAGCATGGTAGTGGTAGGGGTGGGGTGGAGTGGGAGGGTCCTAGGTACTAAAAACCTTGAAAGGGAAGCTTGAGGGAAGTTTATGGAAACAGAGAATCTCTGGGGTACACGTCCAGGAGCAGATAAAAGAGCCAAACCTACTCACTGTTAAGTTCTCAAATTTGCGGAACAAGTTCTTGAATTTCCCTGGCAGCTTCTGCAGAGAGTGTGAAGGAAGGAGAAGCAAGGTCAGAATGGAGCTCCTTGGGTTTTGTGAGAGCTTCTGACTAACCCCCAAGTGTTAGAGGAGGAAAGGGTCTGAGCATCTTGAAGAGGAGGGCTGGGAAGCAGGCGTGCGCGCAAGTGGAGCCACCCTTGGATGAGTCTGGGGAGCTGGAAGCACCCCCAGAGGAATGAATTACTCAGGGGACATAAAGGTCTCTGCTTATGCGCGTGCCATGAACCACGGTGCCCAGCTGAGTGCGGGTTGAAATCCAACAGGCAAATCAGCGACCTGGCGGGGGCTGCCCGCCCTCCCACTCAGGCGGGGTCCTGCCTTGCTATTAATCTGCGAGGGGACAGGGTCGGGTTAGCTGGGCTGTGCGCCCTGGATTGTATCTGCCAGAAGAGGATGCCTCCTTCCCATTGGGAATGTCAAGACGGAGGCTGGAGGCCCAGGTCCCCAGGTGGGCCAGCATACAGGCGAGAAGAGGAGAGGGAAGAGGTCGCATCACCTCCCAGGTGAGCCGCAGGCGGCTGACCGCCGCGTTGTCCAGTCCCATAACCACGGCGTAGAAGGACAGCAGGTCCTGGTTCTGCTTGCAGCTGCGGGGGGTGGGAGAAGGGTCAGTGGGTGCTCTCAGGGGGCCTGGGGCTCCCCAGCCCGCCGCACTCACATGGCAGCGATCTTGATGAACTTTTTGAGCAGCTGCGCGCGCTTGCCCGCCGCCTCGCAGAGGAGCACCTCGGTGGCCACCCAGTGGGTGACCTCGCTACAGCGCTGCAGCAGCAGCTCCAGGTTGGCGGTCTCCCGGCGGCCCCGCTCTCCGTGAAACACGTAGTCCACGAACTCCAGCTGCACCCACGGTGGCGGAGGGGCGGCCAGGGCGTCGGGGGTGTGGGTGGGAAGATGACAGTGCAAAACGGTGAGGACGGACAGGCAGGAGGGCGGGGGCGGGAGGAGTAGAAAATAGAAAAAAAAACGGAGACAGGACAAGATGCAACAGAGATGGGGGGAAAGAACAACCAACGTGAATAATACTCTACTATCTATTGAGAATTTACTCGGTGCCAGGCACTTGAACCACCTGATAGACGTTATTGTCATTGCTTTATTTCTTTAATAGTGAATATTTTTTAAAATACTAACCAGGGGTCAGGTTCACTGTGGGCAGCACTTGCGCCCTGAACCATCATGCTAGGGTTTCTCTCTCTTTACTTTTTTTTTTTCCCACCCAGATGCCCAGGGTAGAGAGGTTCTATAGTGCATTGCTAGAGGGCATGGTGCAAAGTGAGCTTTCTAAACTGGGACTTCAGCTGCAGACACTGCCTCCCTCCAGGCCCCCACATTTGGCACATTTCTCCCTCCAGGCCCCCAGCACAGCACCAGCCTCAGTCCCCACCTCGTGCACACATCGGAACAGCTCCCAGTGGAAGGCAGTAAGGTGGTTGGCTACGTCCTCAGGCTCCACTCGGTGGATCTCTGTGTCTCCAGGGGAGACCTGGATTTCCTCAGGGAGAGGCACCTGGTGGCAGGCAGGGGCACAGGGCTGGGCTCCCTTCTGGGCTTATGAGTATCTGCTCCCAGATCCTCACAGCCCTCACTCCCACCAAGGCCTTGTGAAGGCATTCTTACCAGGGACTCATAGCTGTCTCGAGTGCAGGCAAATAAGTGGCTGTTGATGCCCAGTGTGGTGAAGACACAGTCTTCAGTTGGTTGGAGAAGGACCTTTTCTGCAGAAGAACGAGCTGCTCTGCCTCAGCCCCAGCCACCTGCACCCTCAATCATCCCAGCCACTGTCACCATCCCATCCAGAAACTCCTCACCCGCATGGACACATTCTAGACTAATGGGATTTGTATTATCACCAGTGTATGCCATGTTTTCCTCAAGTTTATCAAATAACTATTTCTTTTGCATTTATAACCTCTTTTTTGCTCCCAATGTTCTTTCTCAGACTTTCTCTCATTCTTTCATCCCTGTGACACTAAAAAAGCAGGAATTTTTTCCCCCATCTTAGAAGGAAATAAGGCTACAGTTACACTGCAGGCTTTTTGCCTTTCCACAGGAATTGGAAACATAGGATCCTTAGGTAGGATCCTATAGGGAGTTAAAGGACTAGGTCCCAAGGTGAATTAGAGACAGGCACCCAGATCATTATCCAAGTATCCTGGACCAGTGCTTCCTAAACTTTGATGTTCATAGAATAGACTGGGGATCTTGTTAAAAGTTACATTCCAAATCAGCAGGTCTGGAGTGGGGTCTGAAATGCTGCATTTTTTAAAAGCTCCCAAATGATGCTCATGTGGCTGGTTCTAGCACCACATTCTGAGTAGCCAGGGCCTACAAGTCAGTTTTGCCCCACCCCAGGGCACTAAGCTTGTGAGTTTCTCTCCTGGGCCCCAGTCCAGCTCTTTCTGACCCTCACCTCCAGAGGAGGCCACAGCTACCAGGATGAGGGAATCCTCACGCTCCGCAGGCTCTTCTGAGTACTGCAGTTTCTCCGTCACAGAGCCCAAAATGTCCTGCACAGACGCTGAGAGGCGGCTGCGTATGGTCACATAAGAGTGGTCAGGCATGTAGACCCGGCAGAAGACTGGACAGAGACAGGAAGGTGTTTTTTTGTTTGTTTGTTTTTTATCAGAAGGCAGAACGGCAGCACTGGCACAGTCTCCTCCAGGGCACCTCTGTTCCCCATCCCATCTCACCCCTAACCCTATATAGGTTGGCCTCTGAGAAAGATGCAGTAAGAAGAGTGGTTCTACTACGCAGGGAGATTCAACAGAGGGGTCCCAAGATGCAGAGACCCCTGCCCCTCCTAACGTCCACACTCACTCTCATCGGAGCCCCGGAAAGCCACTCGGGTCTGCAGACAGGAGTCTATCCGACGGAAGTGTCGAAAGAGTGGCTTCACCTGCTTGCTGGGTGGCTGAGTCTCCTCTGGGATCCTGGCATGGATACAGCTAGGCATCAGGAATCCCTGCCAGGCATATGGAGTGCCAGGCAGGCTACATCAAGCAAGGATATCAGAATTAGGTCAAGGAGGCAGTGGCGTCAGGTTCAGAGAACAGTGAAGCGGGTCAGAAGAGAGGACAATGGCCAGCAGGGGACAACTGTCTGAGTGACCCAAATCAAATGCCACCTCTTCTATGAATTCTTCTCTGATTCACCCCACCCAGCAGGATAGGTTTCTTTTTTTCTTTTATTTTTTATTTTTTGCCTTGGCTGCTATAGGATATTTGGCTAATATTCGTTTAGATTCATGTCTTATCTCTTCTACTAGTTTGAGAGCTTTTGAGGGCTGGGATTAGTTCTTACTGAATTTTTTTTTCATCCTCCAGGACCAGCACATTGCTTAGCACATGGTAGGTGTAGGTCACCAGCTATTTGCTTAATTTTGCCAACAAAGACTTCACAGTCTGGGAGGGAGACGGATGTGCATGCAGCTACTTCTAACACAAGGCAGGAGGTGTTAGGTATTATAACAAAGGTACAAGGAGAGTTATGTTGGTATGGGGGAGGGAGAAAGCTACTCCTAAAAGGAGGATCTGGGAAGCTTTCATTAAGAAGATGGGATTTGACCTGGCCTTTGAAGGACAACAGGAAGAGGAAGGGGTGGGAGGAGGTCCTTCTGGAATAAACCATATAGTTGGGAAAGCACTAGATTTCAGGAAATGGGGTATATAGGGAATGTCATGGGTATAGGGGGATGTGGAAGATGAAATGGGAAGGATTCACAGACAGCAGAAAGAGAAGGGTGCTGAATACTGTACTAGGATGTTGAAGCTTTGGCTCATAGGCAATGGGAGCCATGGATGTTTTTGGAACAGGAGCATGATGTTGTCAATTTGGAAAGATCTCTCTGATGTCAGCATAAGAAAGGAGAGAAGGGCACAAGACCATACACTGAAGCCCTGGATAGGAGGCTGTAGCAATAATCCAGGTGAGAGATAATGAGGCCTAAACAAGGGTTGTGGTGGTGGGGATGGAGTGGAGAGCAACTGAAAGGGCTGAAGGGAGGGAGGGAGAGAGGGAGGGAGGGATGTGTGGATGAATGGATGGATGGGTGGATGGGTGGATGGATGGATGGATGGGTGGATGGGTGGATGGGTGGATGGGTGGATGGGTGGATGGGTGGATGGACGCTTGCATGCAGTGGTGTTCTGAAGCCAGCTCACATTGGCTCATGAAAGTGCATTTTTAAATTTGGGGGGATTTTGCTAATCCCCCAAATTTAATCGAGCCATTAAAAATATGTGTGTTTCTAAACTTACAGTTAAATTTTTACCAAAAAAGTAATTTCCTAATTATTTTACTGCATTTCACTATTATCTATGCTCTTCAGGTTATTTACATCTGCATTATTTGTAAGGTGAAAATACTATATAATGGCCTGCACATCTCTTCCCAACTTCACAATCAATGATGTCATATTGATAGCCTGAAATCAGGTATGGTGAGAGAATTTACACCATAGAAATCAGCAAAAGCTACAAAGCAGGGTTCTTTTCCCTGATGTGCTCATTGTCAAATATTTACCAGTACACCATTAGACTAACAAAAAAATGGATGGGAGAATGAACAAAAAAGTGACTGGAGACAGTAGTGCTTTGTGCTACTCTCCACTAAGAGAAAGGGACTGATATAAAACCATATTGGAGCCACAAGGCTAGAGGCAACTCCTGTAATACAGGAACATGAAGGACTTCTTTCCCATCCCCTTCCCCAACCCATTCCCCTCACTTTAGCTCCACTGTTTCCACAAGCTGGTGCAGCCTCAGTGTGTCCTCACGGAGGTCCTGATAAAGGGACTCATCCTTCATAATCAGCAGATACAGATCCTGGGGAGAGGAGGAGAGAGGTGAAGGCAGGGGTCTCATCCCAAGCATTACTCTCTGTAAGGGCTGGGGCAGCGTCTCTATGCCTTCGAGCATAGAAGAGCCATATAAGCTAGGGTCCACTGACATTTTTTTCTTCCAGTATCCAGCTTGACGAGTATGGTTCCTTCAAAGGAGACCCCTTCCAGAGCTAATAGCCTGCTCACCCACCTTTTCTTCCCAGTCCCACCTTGATGATACGGCCGGCGCCCTCTTCCTCCTGCAGCAGGCCCTGGTAGGTGTCCAAGAAATGAAGGAGCATGGCTAGACAGGCCTGCTTCCGGCCCAGCCCCTCAGGGTCTTCCATGCCTCCTGCCCAAACAAAGCTGACCCCTAAGTTAAGAAAAAAAGCCCTGGGCAGGCAGACCTGACGAAACCAGGAAGGGAGATGAGAGGCTAAGCTACCTCCAAATATTCTCTAAGTTTGGGGCCAAGAAGAAAGGAGATCCAGGGGTCCCTGGAACCAAAGACCCCTCTTGTCCTAGCCCAAGTTTTCCCTCGGAGTAGGCAGGGATGGCACCCTCTGGACCACATCCAGCTCCTGCCTCTTTGAATCTAACTTGAGGATACCCTCACTGGACCCACCCAACCTCTGACCAGCCCACACCTGGATAGGAGGCTGATAAAGGCCACAAACCTGACCATGCCTCAATGTAATGCCTGGCGCTTCAAAGAGAGCCTATGATAGTCTCTAGTCAGTGGCCTGACAGTTACAATTAGGTCCTAAAATAACTCAGTGAGAGGCCCTATGCTTAAATGAGACCCTATGAATAGCCCAGCCAGTGGGTTGTCTCTAGTAGACCCTAATGAAGCCGTGACCTGATGTTTACATCAGACCCTGTAATAACTCACTGGGCAACCAGATGTTTAGAGCAACAATTCAGTGGGGAGAGAGGCACTCTTCATAGAATAATAACAGCTTACATTTGTACAGGGCTTTGCAATCTACAAAGCACTCCCACATCTGCTATCAGATCTATCTCTACATCAGCCCCAGCCCATATGTAGGCAGAGCAGGTACTATGTACACCCATTTTACAGAATAGGAAACTGAGGCCTCAGGAGGTTAGGTGATTTGCCCAAGGTCACACAGCTGGTGAGTAGAAAAACTGGGGCTAAAACCCAAGTATGTTTTCTCAGGGAGAGCTTAGGCCCTGACATCACACGTGGGGTAAGCATAGTGAGTCCCTCCTGACCATTCCTTTTGCTAGCTCCACAAAAGGATATTACTGGTGTAGCTCCTGCAGAAATTTCTCCGTAGGGAGGAAGAGAGAATGGGTGAGGACAATGTCATCCAGCAGGATATCTGTAGAGATCAATTAGCACCACAGATGTCAGGAGGGCACTTCCAGGACCCAGCTGTACACTCACCACACCCCTCCTTGCCTCTAAGGGTGAGTTCTCGTTTGCCAGACTGGAACCCTGGCCACCTGCCCCGTCATGCTCTATGAATGCTCATACACACACACACACACACACACACACGTGTGTGTGTGTGTGTGTGTGTGTGAAGACTCTGGGCATTGCGGAGGTGGGGATGGCAGCTGCCAAGGCAGCTGGAGGGAAGGAAGGGGCACCCTTCAATGGCCACACCCACTCCTCTTCAATGTATGTAGGAAGCTGGTCAGATAATACACAAAGCCTAAGATCTGTCCCCCACCCCGCCCCCAAAGAGGTAGCTCACAGAAGGGTCTCTAGACAAAGAGAACTTCCACATACAGAGGTCAGGGTCAGCAGGGTGTGCGTACACAGGTATCCCTCCTCCCCTCCCCACTCCCTACTTAACAGCTTTGAGTTCCAACTAGGCAGGTGAGAACCAGTCCCATTAAAAGGAAGAGGGAGGATTGCCATCTCTTTGATCCCAAAGCCTTTAAAAAAAGGAAACCTTGAGTCCTCTGGATGCCCAGAGATGGAAGGGTTAATGATGGAAGGGTGGAGGGGTGTGGCTCCTCCCATCACCCTTTCCCCCTCCACACCCCCATCTGGGCCTGGCTCAGCCAGTCAGCCAGGTACAAGGTCGCCCTGACTTGCAGCCAGCCCTGGGGTGGGGCAGGGCAGCCTGGCACACACAGACAAGCTGGGTGTAGGGAGGGAGCCAGGTGTCTTCACCAGGACAGGTTAGGGCCAGGTCCCAAGGCACTGCCTCAGGACAAAACCAAGGTTTCTGTTGGCCCTTGGCTCACCATCCCCTAGCCATCAAGGTATAGAAGAAGAACACAAGATCGTCTACTTCAACTCTTTCATTTTACGAATGAGAAACCAAGGCCCAGGGCTGGAAGCGACTTGCCTAGAGCTTGACTAAGAACCTACACCGAGGCGAGTAGAGTGTCAGGGTAGAACCAGTGGGTCAGATGGGCTGCTTAGACGTTTAAGAGACTGGCTAGTTTGGGTACCTTCTGTAAGTCCCTGCTCCCACGTGCCCTGGGAGGGAACTAAGACGGCTTGAGAACATTAGTTACATTAGAGAATATCAGAGAGGCAGGTTAAGCTTATTCTTATTCACTCTGGGACTAGTTTGGGGTTTCCCAAACCAGTTACTCTGGGAATCTAGCTTGCCAGGCCAGATAATACAGGTGACAATCAATTCAGGAGTCTTCCACAGGGGAGACCGAGCAAAGTCTGTGGCACCAGGCATCAGAAAGACAGTTTCTCCTTTTTTCCTTTCTGTCCAGCTATCCTGATGTGTTAAAGTGAGTCTGAGAGCCTCTCTTCTCCTTCACCCTGATGTCCAGCTCCAGGGATGGGGACTAGAAATAAGGGTGCCCAACATCCTTCCTATACTCTTTATCCCACAGGAGAGGTAAGCCAGAGCAAAGAGAGGAGCATGGGGCAGAGTAGAGATGATATTTCTGTGGGGGCTACAGTTTAGCATCTGTCTCTTCCAAGGCAGGCTCTGGTCCAATGCACAGCCTCCCCAGGGAATGTGTCATAGAGACACAGGGTGTGTGGTGTAGGCGGGAAGTTATGGTTAGGAGAGCTGTGTGTGTCTGATACTTTTCTAATTAAATCCAAAAGGTGTCAGCTCCCCAGGGCAGCTACAGCCTGAACCAAAGGAAAGGACCCTGGTCTTAAGAAAAATCTGATTGTAGAGCCCCGTTCTACACACCTAGGTTAGGGCTCCCTGCAGAGATCTGAGAGCAAAGTATGAAACCCCCCTTGAGATCTTCAACCAAGGCTCCCAATCCACAGACCCTGCTAGGCTTAGTGAAATACTGAGGGCTAGACCTAAAGACCCACATGTCTTCTATCTCAACCACTAATCAGCCATTTGGGGTTTCAGTTTCCTCAAAGTCCCCTTAGTAGGGCTGCTGGTGGGGAGTGGTGAATAGCATCATCGTTTAGGGAATAATCCTCTCAGGGTGTGGTTATTATTTCTGAAAGAGGCTGTGTGCTGAGGCCTGCCACGGAAAGGGCGGGAGTTGAAGGGGCTCAGACCCCCCCTGAATGCTGCAGGGCCCTGATGTCTGCCCAGCCGCCTCTCCCCCAACACCACCTCTGAGTCAGCCCCCACCTAGAAATCTAGAATGTTTACCTACCCGCAAACTACTAAGGACATTGTATCCCTTTGCCACAGCCCAAAAAGCAGCTTGAACCCTGTGCCTGTCTGGTGTTGCCTCACTGAGTGGGCCAGCCCTCTGCTCTGGGCTTCTGAACAGATTTGGGGAATCCTGGAAGGTCTTTCAGGCTTGGGCTCCTCTGCGAGGTGGGGTGGCATGGACTGCTCTGGGCAGCCTCCATCTTAGTGTGTCAGGCTCTAATTTTGGGCCCCAAAAGGAGGTAATCAATATCAGGGACCCATGAGGCTATATAAAATGTCCAGGGGAAAGGAAGGGTGGCTTAAGGAGAGACAGAGGTTCAGCTTCTCCAGCTGTGGCTGAGGCTGCTATAGGGAGGAAGGTGGCACTGCCGCCTCTCTTCTGTGGAAGGGTCTGCTCCTCCGATGGGCCCCTACCCCACTTCAGCTTACCGTTCAATCCCGCACCGAGGCTCCAGCACAGGGCCACCCCTACCTTCCAAGGGCAAGGAAGAGGAACCAGGTGACAATCCCTTACTCCGGGATGAATGACCCGGCCCGCTCCTTACCTGAGGCTGCGCTGTCCCTGGTGGCCCCTCCGGCCAGGCGCTCCAGGACCCGGTTTAGAAGATGCTCTGGCCGCTCCGGGGCGCCCAGGGGGGCCCAGGGCGGGGAAGTCAGGGGCTCGCTGGGGGAAAGCTCGTCCGAGGAGTACGAGGAAGGGGAGCGCAGGGGCCCCCCTCCCCCGAGAGGCCCAGGTCCCGGCACCTCCTCTAGCTGCAGCCAACAGGGTCCCCCAGAGCCGAGCTCCTCTGCGACCCCCGCCGGCTCTCCCGCTTCCTCCTCCGGGGGCGGCTCCAGCCCCGGCTCAGCGGGGGGCTCCCGCAGGAAAGCGGGGAGCAACAGTCGAGACACGCTCTGACGCCGCTGCAGCGGCCGCGGTCCCCCCGCCGGGCCGCCGCCCCCACCGGGCCCCCCGCCCCCGCCCGGCCCGCCGCAGCCCCCCGGAACCCCGCCGGGACCTCCAGCCACCGTTCGCCCCGCCAGCTGCGACGTCTGTTTCTTCAGAAATTTCTCCAGCGGCTTCATGCCCCCCCCCACCCCTCTCCTAGGGGCCGCCGGGGGACCCAGGTGTCCCAGGCGCGGGCGGGGGGGGCGGGGACACGATGCTCAGGGCCGGCGGGGCAGCGCGGAGGGCCGTGCTGGGCGCCCGTTTGGGGGCCGGAGGTGCCTGGGGCTCGCTGGCAGGAGTCCAGTGGCCAGTGGCCGGGGCAGGTGCCAGAGGGCAGGAGTGCCCGTTCTCAGCGGCGCCTCATGCCGCCCGCAGCCGGCACAAGGTCCAGAGGGCGGGTGGGCTCCGGGGCCGGTGCCCGGGCTCCGCGCCCCTGCGCCGGGCTCTGCGCCCCTGGGCCGGGCTGCGGCGGCGGAGGCAGCGGGCGCAGCGCAAGCCCGAGAGGACGCGGCCGCGGCGGCTGCGCTTCTGACCGGGGGGAGGAGGGGGCGGGGGAAGGTGGCAGAATTGAGACCGCACCCCCCTCCTCCAGTCCCCGCCCAGGCCCCGCCCCTGTCCTTCCTGGGTCCGTCCCCCCGGGCAGCGCTAGGCTTGAACTTGGGCGCTGGGGCTGATCACAAGGGCAGCAGGAAGGGCTTGAATGGCATGGGCTGCAGTGTTCAGAGCAGAGGCAGAAACTGAGGGTGAGGGTAAGGAAGTGAATAAACCAGGGGAGAGGGATTCTGGCTGGGGGCTTACAAGGACTCCTTCGTCTCATTTCAAAGAGCCAGGCTACTTGTACTCAGGTGAGGCTTACAAAGATTGCTGATTGGGTGTCCGTAACTCTCAACCTGGGTAGTGTGCTCTGTTGCCATACAGGAACATGTGGTCTTTCTCTCTCTTCTTGTAAGAAGGGCTGGGAAGGCCTTGGATGGATTGTCATTGGCTCTGGGGGAGGCACCCATTTGCCCTTTCTGGTAGGGCACAATAGATGGTGAAAGCCTGGCCTGTGAGAGGCAAGTACTGGCAGGCAGGTAGGAGCCAGGTGAGGAGCAGCAGGTTGTAGCAGGTCTAGTTGGGGTGAGAAGAGGCAGTAGGTAGGGGGAGGAGACCAGGAGCACAAGGGCACCTAAGCCCAGCTGGCAGCAGGAGGAAACAGGGCCATGGAGATGAGTGACAAGCTCCAGAACTGGCAGCTGACATCATCAAGCATAGAGAACGCCTCCCCCTGCCCCCCGAGTTGATGCAACTGTGGAGTGGGGAAGTGGTGCCAAATTTGCACTCCAAATAATTCTTATTTCTGATGCCTATGCCAGGAGCATTCTGTCCCTAAGGGTACACTGCCCCAGAAGGAGTAGGGGGATAAGGAGACACTCAGCGTAAGCACACCAATTTGAGGTAACAAGATTGGGGAGTGGCACCAGGTTCCAGATGGGTTGAGGCTCTTTGGACAATGCCCCACCCGTTTACTGTGCACCAACCAGGCGGGACAGGAATGCCAAAGGCTGGGAGTGGTGGTAGGACTGAACAGGGTGTGTACTACTGTGTACTACACACGTGTTAGTGTGCATATCTGGTCGTGTGTGTGCTAGAGCATGTGGTCACAGAAATAAAGCTTGTACACCCATCTGTGTGGATTTAGAAAGGAAACGATAAATAGGAGAGAGCACAATTTTGGCTAAGGAGCTGGAATAAATATCCAAGTATCAGCTTCCTGGGTTCCCTTGATTATGTACCCCAATAACTCCAAGGTTAAGGGGGCAAACTGGTTGTAGTGGCTTGGATCTCCCCATACATTTAAGAACGAAATAAGAGGGGAGGGCTCCACTCCCAGCACATGCCACAGTTACCAGATTAAGCTGGTTGCCTTGGTAACCTTCTCTCTGGGCAGGATTTGGGATCGTCAGGAAAGGGGGAAGAATTGGGGAATGTGGAAGGTGTGGGGGCTGGAAAAAAAATGGGCAGAGAGACTTCTGGAACTGGAAGCTTTGAAAGCAGGACCCAGACCCCCTACTACTACTCAAGGATATCAGGCCTTGAATCAGGGAAGAAAGCCAGCATTGAGGTATGGTCCTTCTCAAACAGCAGTAGTACTTGCCTCAACTGTACACTGAAAGCCAGGGGAACTTTTCAAAATACTGATGCCCAGGTCACACCCCAAATTGATTAAATCATCTCTCTGAGATGGGACCAATTATTTTTTGAAAGATCCCCAAGTGATTCAAATAGCCAGTGATTCAAATCACTGCCCTAGGGAGACACTCCTATCCAAGTGGGCTGCAGACACTGGGAAAATCTGGGATTCTAAGTCTTTGCTGTTCTGAGTCACCCACAAAGTAGCAGTCCTGTGTGCTGACCCCAAGAGGAAAAGGTCTGGAAAGGCATCTACACCATGGAAGAAATTGAGAGAGTGACATGATTAACAACTGCGAGATGGGGCAAAGAACATTGAAAGCCCAGTCCATGGACTTCTAGAAGGTCATGCAGCAAGGCTAACCAAGGCTAATCTGCCTGCCCTATACTCCCTTCCTTCCACACACTGAGAGGCAGGGTGGGAGGGCAGAGAACTTGGGGGCTTTGCTGAGCTTCGGTTTCTTCTTGCTGAGCCAGTTACCAGGGCAACAGAGAGCAACAGGATCTAACAGGGGAAGCAAAAGGCAGGGGGGTGAGGGGGAAGCATCTTAACTCGCTCATTCCTCCTGCCAGTAACCCACCCCCAGGGCTGGCATTTTTGTGACCCCAGATTAGGTCCATAGATGCCCATCACCCTGTGGGGAGGAAGGGAAGCAAACTGATGCGAAGAAGTAGAAATGGGGGTTAGGAGAGCCATGGTTCTTCAGCTGCAGCAGCAGCACCAAGAGCTGTAGAGGGGAGTCCTATCATTTTAAGACGTGCCATTGATACCTATGCCCTCAGTGTACAAGGATTTGTGGGACTCCAGAACAGATGCTGTCAGCTGCACATTAAACCTGACTGCTTCCCCACACTGTGGATAGCTTCTGTAGTGAAATTGCACAGCATTCAGTATCCAAAGGAGTAAACAAGTCAACTCAAAGATAGGAATTATTACCTCATGCTCATCAGAGGCCAAGGTAACTGGCAGCATGAGCCACAGCTGATCTTTCAATTGTCCCTCCTTTCAACCTATACTGATTGATAGGAGCCTCTCAAACTATAGTCCTTGATACTTCAATGCCAGCGTGCCTTTATTTCATCTAAGACCTAGTTAAGTTGTGCTGACAATTGGCCCATTACCCTGGGAAACTTGCATGTCAAACACAAAGGCAGGCATAAGGGATACTATTTTTATGTGGACAAGGAGTATCTCACTAGTTTTTGTCTCTGACACTTTCCAACTAAGAGACTGCATGATATCCTGGTGTCTATGTGGCAACATGGTTAGGAAAGATGGCTGACGAGGTGTACACACACTTGTGAACTCATAGGGGATCCTCACCTCTTTGGGCTTCTATTTCACAAGTCTGACCTGCCTCGAGTGATGATTGTGACTCTGGAGAATCAAGTTCTCTTTCCTCCCTCTCAAATCAAAACTCATGCAAAACACTGGCAAAAAAGCCAAGTTTACAGTCTAAATTTTATTATCTTCAAGTCACGATGCTGATCACAAATGTGCACCCTTTAAAACATAACAAAAACAACACACATGGAGAAATTCTTGCAGTGAAACACAGCGGACCAACACAGACAACTGTCACAGTGTCTTAAGGTCTGGGAATCTGGGCATGCTGCCCACAGGCTGGAGGAGACATCATCAGGTTTAAGGCAAAGGGGACAGCCTACAAAAGGCACAACCACCAGCTACCCCTGGAAGAATCTCTTGATTATTTCCCCCCTTGGGGGTTACAGCTTAAGTGCCACTCCCCCTCCCACACACCTGTGACTCAGAATGGTCAGGTCAGCTGCTAAAGAAAAGGAATAGTAATAGTGACATTACTTGGGGAGAGACACAGCCACCACCTTCTCCCTCAGGTTCTGTAAAATGACAGGAACAGTGGCCAAGTTACCCTTAGCAGACAAGTGCTGCAATAATAGGAATCTCTTCTGCAGAGGCAGCAGGGGAGTGGTTCAGCGCCATAGATAGAGAGGAGAGGAACCCTTGCCCCAAAAGTGACTGGCTTCCTTAGGCCTTAAGCCCAGGTGCAGTATTATCTGTTTGTAAGGAGGACAAGAGCACTTGGAGGAAAATAAGGTAATAACATCTAAAACACTTGTAGCAGAAAAGACACAGAGCAGACCAATTACAAAGGACAGGGTAGACTGCTTGCTGGATATTTGCCTCCAGAGAGATGCATTGGTCCACAGCAACTAGAAAAGGGGTGTGATATGATAAAAAAAAAAAAAAAAAAGAAGAAGAAGAAAAGAAAAAAAAAGCAGGGCCCTCTGATTCCACTTACCTCAAAGACTGAGCCCTGAGGACTGTGTGAATGCACAGCCCTAAGATGCAAAGGCTCTCATTCCACCCTCCCTTCCTCACGAAAACATCTGGTTTGCCACTCCTCCCTACTGGAGGGGCTATGCCCTCAGCAGAGGCCTGAAGCCCACCAGAATATAAGGACTGATGGAGGCGCAGACTCTCAATAAGCGAAGTCAGGAAGAAGTGTTCTTACCATACACTTTGAGCTCTTCTCCACAATGGGAAACTGTGCAGAGAACTGTTCCATAGAGTTAGAGGAGTTAAGAGAATCTAAGTATAATCCAAGTATATAACAACAAAGGCCGACCAAAAATAAAAGGCGAGCTCTTTGTAGACTTGGTGTGAAAAGACTGGCTGCTGGTAATTTTTCAATTATCTGGGATGCAGGAAAGAACCAAAAGGGAACCAGGAGAGCTAACAAACCAGAAAAATAAACTTGTTTCATTTAAATGCAGACAGGAGAGAGAGGGAAACTAAAAGAATATTAAGAATAGCAAGCCAGGCTTTAAAAACAAATGTTTTAGAAAACAAAACACAGAAAGGAGTTTCCCTGGGAGCAGAAGACACTTGAATTTCCCAAAAGAAAGTGAAGAAAAGCCAAAGATCTGGGCTTCTAAATGTAGACTCAGAAGCCTGGACCGTCTGGATCTCTGTTCCTCTGAGCACAGCCAACTCAAGTAAAAACTGGAGATGAGAGGAAGTCCACTTGTTTCTCCCTTTTTCTAACAGAGCCTGTCCTTAGGGGAAGGCAGGGGTCCTCCTCATTCAGCTGCTTGCTGGCAGGAGCCACCTTCTATCTTTGAAGCCCTCCAGGTAGTAAACGGCCAGTTATATTTCTCTTCTTCCCTGGGTTCTCATTTCTGCTGTTCTGACAGGGGTGGGGAAAAGGGAAGAACCACCAAAGTGTTAGTGGATCTTATGGTACTTATAAGTTGTTTTCAAAAAACCACATTCTAAATGACGTTTTAAAGTAATGTCCCTAAGAAAACAAAACCACCCCGCACTCCAACCCATGGTGTTTCTCCTCCATGACCTTTAGAATTAGCTCTGGTATAACACCTGGAATTCAGATTTCCACCTTTCTTTGCTTTTTTCCCTTGCAGCTTCCCAAACAATGGTTTCTACCTCAACCCTGCTCAATGCATTTGGGAAACAAAGATATTGGAAATTTTGGGACTTCTTTAAAGTCTCCCCCTAAACAGCACGTGATTACAATTTAAAGCATTCATTAGTCAACTGTTAAGCAAGTAAGCATAAGCATTAGTTTTTAAGAACATTGTAAGAATCAGAGTAAGTTGTACACTTACTTTTATATCACGTTAGATTTAAAATATTCAGAAACTCGTATTAACTGGAACCCCTGCTTACAACCTGAAATAATAAAGTTAAAATTTGTGATCAGGTTAAAAAAAAAAAAGATGAGTTTTCTATAGAAACATACCCAGAAAAGGAGGGAAATCTGGAGAAAAGGAAAGCCCACTGATATAGATATGCCCTAAACACAGGAAAAAGCTCTCATACCTCAGGTGGTGGGGGCTTGATGGTGACTGGCTGAGGAGTCCTCCGGGGTGGAGAGGGCTTTGGCTGCACTTGCTGCTGGGCAGGGTTATAGTAAGTCACTCCTCCATATACCTGTGATGGGGCCTGGATACCCAAATGAGCCAGGAAAAGAAAAAGTTAGAAATTAATTCAAGCTATAATAAACAAAACACATTGTTCAGGACAAAAATAAAGAGTATTGGGAAATTTTTAATTTTTCAAATCTCTAAGCTGCTCTTTTTTAAAACGATTATGCTCTAGTATATCTTAATTATGTTCCAGTTATGTTCTGGTTCCTACTTCTTCAAAGTTTTGCCCAGCTTTCCTCTAATTCCTATCATCAGCTGACAAACAGAAGAGGCTGAGCTCAGCGGTGATACTCCAGATACCAAATGATGTAGATCTGTTGGGAGTTAAGCAGTACAGGGACGAGCTGGGGAGAGCTAGTAAGTAGAATATGGTTTGTTTATGCAGTTGAATAAAAGGCCACCTATGACCAATTAAAACACTTGAAGGAAACACCATTAAAGACATGAAACAGATGGACAATTACATAAGCTGCATTTCCAGCTCCTGACCACCAAGAGGCGTCCTAGCACCACATGAAAACAGGTGGCATTGAAATGTTCTCTTAAATTTTTTTCCCATACCACATTCCTGACTGATTTAAAGGGTGTGTACTTAGAAAAATCTCACTAGCCAGCTCACCTGTGTATTAGGATACAGATGAGGAGGTGGTGGGGGAGGCAGAGCCCCTGGAGCATAAGGGTAACTGGGATTACCAAAATTCATGACACCCGGAGCAGAAAAATAAGTAGGAGCAAGCAACTGCTGAGGTGGTGGCTGTCCTGGAGACATGGACACTGGTGGGGGATAGAGGCCTGGATTGGGCAGAGGTGCTGGTGTCTGATGGGGATGTAAACCTGGACAAAGAGAGGAAAACAGAAATTAAAATAGAAGATAACACTATTTCCATGGGATGGCCTGGCTGGACTGCTCAGCATTAACAGGCTCAAGATGGCAGGCAGTCCTTAGGAGGGACCCAAGAGCAGTTTGTTGCCCAAGCACCCAGAGTGGCCAGGCTCACAGGCAAGCAGCACAGAGATCAGGAAGATGGGGTTTGTAAGCTCCCAACACATATCCTCCCATACTATAAGCAGAAGTGCAATGCTTACCTGGGTGGGGAAGGTGCATTTCTGGCTGCACAATCATGCCCTGAGGAGGCAGTGGGGCAGGGCTGTCACCATGGGTATAGATTGGTCCCTGGAACTGCACTGTAAGATATCACATTGGGACTCTCATAAACCTATATTCTCATATCACATGGCCAAGTCTCCTTGTCCCCCAAACCCTTTAAGAGATGTTCTCAATTTTCCATGTGAAGAAAACAGCAACCAAACAATAATAACCACATGAGAGGTCCGAAAGGAAATTCAGGAGGTAAGAGGCTGGTCTCTTAGCTCACTTCACCCTGCCAAAAGGTACCCCAACAATCAGAAAAAAAACTCACGAGGATCATAGTAATGTCCTTCCATGATACTAATATGCACAGGAGGGGCAGGGGGCTCTGGCACAGGTCTCTGCCGCTGAGATGAATAGCGTTTGGCTCGTCCACCCTGGACACCCTGAAATGAAAGAGGACTAAGCAAGACGTCTTCAAGGCTGACTCTCATATCAAGTCCAGCCTGCCTTTAGATACAAAATTCTTACCTTCTGTGTGGCAAGTGTTTAAAAAATATTTGCAAAATGAACTGAAAAATCAGTGAAAAACATCAAGATCTGAACCTAAACCCTCTACATTTCTAGAGACCCAAATTAAAAGAAATGCGGTAATCAATAGAAAAACTGACTTCACGACCTTATCTTGGTTTAAACAGTGAACAAGCTATTATATTCAGCTCCCTCCCCCTCCTCCATCTACTCCTCTTCCCCTTCTGTACCATTTCTTCCATTCGGTTAAACTGAGGTGGAGGTCCTGCTCCCATGTGTATGTGGTTGTGCATACCTGTAATACACCAAAAAAATCAATGCTGCAGAGCAAACAGATATGAGTGGAACTTGAACATACAAGAAATAATAGGTTGAAGAATCCAATGTAGTGAACAGCTGTTCTTAAACTAACAAAATTCCTTTAAAAGTATCTCTGCTTCCTGTCAACATCAGCATTTGAAAATTTGCCCCCACTGCCCACCACCTTAATACAGCAACAAAACCTTTGAACATGAAAAATTACTTCAGTGAGAAAATACAAGTTCAAATTTTCCCAAACAAATATGCCCCTGTACAGAATCCCTGGAAAGTTATAATTAGTATATTACATTATCAAACATAGTGAAAAATCTCAGTTCATAAGTTTCTGAGCAACAACTAGACAGGGGAAGGGTATTCTATAATTCTACCTGATTATTTCTGGCCACAGAGGTCTGGCTGGAAGTTTGGAAGAGAGATTCCCCTCTGACTGAAAATAGCTCAGGACATAAAAAGGATAATACTCTAGAAAGACTGTCTTCCAATAGTAACAAGACACCTGTGGGAAGGAGGTTGTACTCCTCTATCCAAAGATCAACTCCAAGTCTGGTTTAGGCTACAATAAATTTTGGTATTCAAAAACTATGTACACGAGAGAAAGATGCTGAAACTCCCAGTCTATGTGAGGATTTTCAATCTCTGTTCAAATTAGATTTTAGAAACTAAGGAAAAGATCCTTTGATCTATCTGGCTAGAGGGAGGCATAAAGAATGGACAAAAGGGGTGGTAGATAGGTCCTAGTATTTAGAACTCTGCTGTCCAATATGATAATCCACTAGACACATGTGGCTATTTAAATTTCAATTAATTAAAATTAAAAGTTCAGTTCTTCAGTCACTGATCACATTACAAGTATTCAAAAGCACCATCACTATGGAAAAGTCTATTAGACAGCCTGGATCTAGATTAAGGAAATTAGAAAGGTTTTCTTTTACAAATAGATTAAAAGATACGCATCCAAATTCAAATGAAAAGTTTCTGCCTTAAAACTTTATCCATTAGTGCAAATAATAAGAACACTGCCTTCTTCCACCTTTTCTACAGAGAGTGGTAAAGGATTCTGCACTCAAAAGCTCATTACTGATGACTGATCAGTTAATAGTAAGCAAAGTAGTAGGCAATCCTGGGTAACATAAAATTGCTATACAAGATCTTTGGATGAATATACCTAGGAAGCCATCTGTTTCCTATAATTAATGAAAATGTAGATATCTGTCACATAGCATATCCCTGAGAATAAGTCCCATGCTCCCAAACCCAATGATGCAAAGGGAAAAAAGCTAGTTACTAACCCTAAGGTACCTACCCCGAAGTTCACGTGGTGGCAGGAATGAAGGTTGCCCTGGATTCCAATTCTGTTCTGTTATATTTAGTTGTGCCATGTCTTGCTCAAGTCCACCTGTAGTAGAATCCACTGGAGCCTCCCAGTTCCCAGTCTTAGCAGGTGGAGGAGGAGTAGTTTCTGGAACTGGAGGTGCTGGAGGCAGCCCTTCAGGTGGAGGGGGCACCTCCTCTGCAACTTTTACTGAATCCCCAGCTTTGATTCTGGTTCTTCTTGCCCGGGAATAGGATTTCTTCTCAATAGGCCTGTCAGGGGCTGGTGGTGCAGTGTCAGGAGCAGGAGCTGTTATCTCTGAGGCAGCCTCTTCTTTCTCAGGACTGCCAAGCACTTGAGCATCTGCTTCTGGAGACTGATCCCTCACAGGAGTCTGTTCCAGGCGCCGTGACCGGTAACCAGTCTCATGTTTAACAGTCTCACCAGACTGGCCACCATGCTGCCCACCAGCCTCCACAGGCCTAAAACCTGCACGACCTTCCTTGAAGCTCCCAGATCGAGAGTAATTCCTGGGAGCAGACATGCGGCCAGTACCTGCAGCATTCCTGTTGATAAATGTCCTTGGTGGTAGGGTTCCTCCAGGACCCTGGTGGCGATGGGACTTATTTGGCCGCTCACCAATCCAGTTTGGATCTCTTTGTGGAGGACTCCCAAACCTGAAAAAATAGAATGAAAAGTATTAAGAAAAGAAATAACAAAAGGGACTACTAGAGATAAAAACTCAGGGTCAGGGAGACTTCCCATATTCCTCACCCATTCAATTAAAGGCTAGAATGGCATTTTAAAAAGTAAGAGTTCTTTCTACAATATCAATAGTCTAGGCTCCTAAACTTCCTCACCTGGGTTTCCGAATTCTTCGGGGTTTGATGTCATCAGGATTGTGAGCTGAACGAATGTCATATCCATAAAGAGCAATGAGTTCCTGTCGGGACTTTGGAGCCTGTTCATCTTCTCGGAACTTGTCATGCTCCCAGCGACCCTCATCCTTCCATAGCTTTCGCTGACGCCCCTTGGGTCTGGATAAAACCAGGGAAAGGTGTCTTGGGTTGGGAGAACTTGCCAAGTAAAGATGTTCAGACAACAAACAGGGTTGGGCAGGGAAACAGAAGAAGCTTCATGTAGTCTCCCCATCTTCCCAGATTACACAAAGCAGGCCTCCCAAAAGCAAGACTGAATTGTAGTACCTCAGGGCCTGCAGGGCTCAAATACAACAGGAACAGAAATGAGGAAAGACTCTACTTCAAACTACTCAGCACCTTGGAAAAATCTCTCTCCTATAAGGCAGCCTGTGCAGATACTTCGTAGCTTCAAATTAACGAAGGCAATAGGAGTATGGGTCTGGATCTTCGCCACTCCACCAAGACTTACCAAATATTCTAAGCCTCACTTTCATCATTTGATTAGGAACAATCACTATACTTACCCTAAAATGTTGGGAGTAGTACATGAAATAACATAGGTCAAAGCATTTAGCAAAGTGCCTGGCATACACCAACACTAAATACATACTAAATAGCAGCAAGAGCTGTTACCTGACTTCTTCCTCCTGAGTTTGCCCCCGAAGATCATGCTCAAAGAAAAGCCCTTTCCGAGGTATGTATGCTGGGTTCTTCCGATCCTCATCATCATCCAAATGCTTGGGCCCCTTTTTACCCACTTTGTTCTCCATAGGCTCTGTGCTCTCCTGGAGGACAGATAAAAGGCTCCTTACTCCAAGGCTGAGAGCCCCTCTTTCAGCCCCCAAATGGAGGCCCCTTTGGTGGGTACTGACCTGTCCATCCCCACTTTGCCTCTCGCCAGTCACAGTGCCTTTGGTGTCAGGCTTCTCTTCACCCTTCTCTTCTTTTGCTGAAGAATTAGCAGCATCATTGGCTTCTGATTTCATTTCCACTTTGGAGTTTTCCTCTTCACTGTATTCCCCTTCTTCACCCTGAAAAGAGTTTCTCTGTCAGCTGTGGTGCACATTTTTATTCTCCATTCTTTAGGAAAACATTTTCTACCAAACTTAAGAATTAAGAGCAAACATAACAAAATTCTTACTAGAATGTCTAGAGAACAGGAACACTAAAAATAAATTCACATAAAAAAATGTCCAAAAAAAATGTTTACCTACATATACAAATGCTCATACTGATATATATAAGCTTTCCAGATATGCAAGCAACTGTTAACAGTGGCAGACTCTGGGGAATGAGCCCAGGAGATATGGATGGGGAGCTTTATAGTGCCTAGTACAAAGAACAAGTTTAATCCTTGTTGATAATTTCTCTCCCTCTCCATGAACTGTCTCTTAAACATGCAGTGTCTCATAACTATATCCTAACTCAAGCTGTCAATTCTCTCATCTCAAATGGCTTAGAGCATTGATGCCCAACCTTTTAAATTATGTGGACCGTTTTAGGATCTAAAATTTTCATGAATCACCATGAGACAGCAGCTCAGTACAGTATTCACTGACTGAGAAAACATGACAAACTGCTATATAGTCGATAACACTTTAAAATATATTTACAGTTTATATATATTCAAAATAGTAGTATGTAAAGGTGAAAGACGTATAGTCTATAAATGAGAGCTGAGCTAGCAGATTTGCAAACCCCTCTTAAAAACACCATGATTTCCCAAGACACCGTTATCCTCAAGTTGGAAAATAGTGGCTTAACATTTTTGATGTCTAGGATTACTAAATTTTCTGCAGCATGAGATCCCCCTAGCCAAAAACTCTGTCCAGAATTACATAATTATAAAATTTTGACTTGGAAAACCTTAGAGAACAACTTAGAAATTACATCTTAGAAATGAAAAGAAAAACTAAAGCCCAAGTGCTCTTTTTCCTCCCCAGTCTTTTCCCTCTTCTGCCACATTAAGATTAGATAGCCCTGCTTGTGACAGAGAAAGTGGTAGGTCTGTCCACACAAAGGAGGGTCCTTAGGTCATCCTCTAAATAGATGCCACAAGGAAAGGTAATAGAGCTGAGGCTAGTTCTAAGCAGGGAAAAGGAGAAGTAAGGCTCATGCTAAGGGGAATGGCTTTAAAACAGTTACTCTTACTTCCTTGTCCTCACAGGACCTGGACCTAAGGAGGCAGAGCTATAGGCTAGGGAGGTAGGTTTAGAGACCTGTGAGGTCACAAAAATATGGGTTCAAGGGAAGGTAGTCTAGTCCCCATTGCTGGGTTAACATGTCAGGGTACCAATACACCTCTGCCACCTGGTCGATACATTTATCAAAAGTTCTCTTATTCTCCTAATGAGTCCTGACTCTTGACGTGAACCAGACCCTTTCATAACTTCAGACCCAAACTGGCCTCAGGAATCTTATCAAAGAGACTTGCTGTAAGATTCCTGATGAAGCAAGGAAGCTCTCAAAGTCTATGTTTCTGCGTTTTCTTCAAACAGAGATGAGTTGGTCTGATAGGCATACACAAGCCAATTAATTCCTCTTCCCCATTCTCCCATTAAGCATCTGGGTATTTTGGCCTCTAACTGTTTTGGGTTAGGATTCCCAGAAAGGTGATTCTGGTAAGAAACACACAGAATTGAGGAATTGAGACTACTTGACCACTCCTACACTATGGGAATCAAGTCTTTACCCATAGCTTTATTTGTTGAACAACCAAGCACCCTTGATTTTTCCCATTTTCCCTCAATCATAAATTTTCCCTCCTCTTGAGATGGGGATAGATGGGTAGTAAACATTCAGTTGTTTCCTTGATCATATGTTACTTGCAGATGCTGAAGCAAAAATTGCAAGAATCTTGCTTGGTGTGTACATGTGACCTTAATTCATTATACCTCCCATCCCTAACACACACGCACCAAATTCAAAAATCTTAAAATAATATAGCATTATTAATGAGGGAAGTTTGTTTTATGCTCTACCTCCTCTAGTCTGTGGTGAAATGTCAAATGAAGCAACTCTTTTATTCTAAATGAGACACTAATTTTGTTTCCAAGCAGAACAGAAAGATACAAATAGCACAGTGCTGAGGAGACTCCAAACTAGAGTCAAAGTCTGGTCTAACTGAAGTCAAAGTGCTACCTTTGGGTAATGCTGTTTTGGCTGAGGGCTGACATCAAAACTTTTTTCCAAAGACTAACTCCCCTACCGCTAATTCCACCACTCTTCCCAACTCCAGTGCCTCTCTCCTAAAGCAACTGCTTCCCTGGCAGAATTCTCACTACAGAGGTTTTTGCTCATTCTCATACTCTCCCCCACATATTTCAGAGTAAGGGGTAGGGCTGGTATATTTCTCGTTCTCAATGTCTCTTCCAGACTTAACTCCTCCAGCCTCATCTTAAACGCCTGCTCCTCTGGGGCTCCTATCACCTGGCTATACCTCTATGTTTTTTCATGGACCCACCCTGTCACTGACTTGAAGACCTGAGTTCAGTCTTCACCTCCACTTCACAATCATCCATTTCCATGTCCACACTTCAGATCAGTTTTATCTGTTTTATGACAGGCATATAACTTCTTTAGTAAAAGGTTTATCTTTGTCTTAAGCCCTTTCTATTGTTTCTGGGCATCTAGGTTAACACACTTTTGAAATAAGCCACCTGATAGAGCTCATAATCTTGTTAAGTATCCTATAATCCAATCCCTGACTTGCTTTTTTCCACTTCCTTAAATCCCCTAATTTCAAATGCATAAAAGCTGCAAAACTGTTATTCTCCTGAACATTTAAGTCTTGCTCCCAGGCATATTGTCAGTTTGGCTCAAATGAATTTATACAGGTTTGGATGTTTTTTACATATTGACATCTGCAACTGTTATGTAGGTTTTGAAGTAAACCTTCATTTCTTAAATCATAAACACCCTAGATTTTGATCAAAATGACCACATACAAAAGAATAAAGTTAGACCCTTACCTCATCCCATAGACAAAAATTGACTCAAAATGCATCAAAGACCTAAAGGTAAAGTCAAAAACTATAAAACTCTTAGAAGAAAACAAAAGAGTTAATCTTTGACTTTGGATTTGGCATGGATTTGGCAAAGGCTTCTTAGATATGACATCAAAAGCACAAGCAAAAAAGAAAAACATATATTGAACTTCCTAAAAATTAAAATCTTACATTATCAAAAAAATGAACACAAAACCCAGAGAGGAAGAAAAATATTTGCAAATCATGTCTTGATAAGAAACTTGTGTCTAGAAAATATAAAGAACTCTTACAACTTAACAATTAAAATACAACCCAATTTAAAAATGTACAAAGTATCTAAACAGCCATTTCTCCAAGGAAGATATATAAATGGCTGATAAGCACCACACAAAAATGCTCAAAATCATAATCATCAGGGGAATGCAAATCAAAATGAGACACCATTTCACACCTACTATAATGGCTAGAATCAAAGAAATCAAGTGCTATTGAGTATGTGGAGAAATTGGAATCCCATACATTTGCTTTTGGGAATATAAACTGGTGCAGCTGCAATGGAAAAGTTTGGCAGTTCCTTAGATTAAATACAGTTACCACATGACTCAGTGATTCCACTCCAAGGTACATACCCAGAAAATAAAAACATATATCCAAACAAAAACCTGTACACTAATGTTTATGGCAGCATTATTCATGATAAAAAATAAAAAGAAACAACCCAAATATCCATCAATGGATGAATGGATACACAAAATGTGGTACGTTCCTACAATAAAGTATTATTGAGCCATAAAAAGGAATGAAGTACTGATATATGATCCAACTTGGAAACTTTATGCTAAGTGAAAGAAGCCAGACACAAGAGTCCACTTGTGATTCTATTCATATGAGAGGCCAGAATAAGAAAATCTCTAGACACTGTATATTTGTGGTTGCTTAAGGGTGGAAGGGATAAAGATGGAGGAACTAGGGGGAGGGAGTGATAACTAAAAGCTAAAGGATTTCTTTCTAAGGTAATGAAAATGTTCTGAAACTGTGGTAATGGCCACATGTATCCGTGGATATACTAAAAATCAAAGAATTGTACACTTTAAATGGATAAACTGTAGGTAAATATGCCACTAAAGCTGTTTTTCAAAAAACCCTGCCTATGATTTCTGTTCTTACCCATTTTTTCCCTTAATCTCTCATCTACAACTTTTGATATTTACTCCCTTGACCTTCTCACATTCTTCTATCAGTCTGTCCCACATTCACTTTCCTATCTTTCTAGATTCCATGGCCCATTCATTTCAATCACTACTAATAACACTCTTAATTCCTTGCCACTCTCATGTGCCTGGGACCAGATCAACTCAAATGTCTTTCTCTAGGCCTAACCAGACTATGAACGTCACTGAAAAAAGTTAAGATAACTTCACATATCAGTGCCACATCCAAACTCAGCTATTCAAACCTCCTTTAGTCTCAACTCTTATCTCATTCCTACACCAAACTCCTCTTTCCATTTCACAAAGAAAACAAGGACAAGAACACTAGCTTCTTCTCCACACACCTTTCCTTTCTCCCTCTCTAGAATTACAATGGAAGATGTTACCCTTGTCTGGTTCCTATTTCTTCTCACATACTCAGTCAAGAACACCAATACATTTATTATCTCCACCTTCCCTTTTCTTTCTCTTTCTACTCATTCCTTTAATTTTAACCATATTTGATCCTCCAACTTAAAAATATAACCACCAAACCCTCTCTTAACTTCATAGGCTTCTTTCTAGCTACTATCTGTCTAGCCTACCCTTCATAGTCAAGTTTCTTTAAAAAATTTTTCTTGGAAAATTCTAGGAAAATGGTATTAGCATAGTTTTTGATCTCTTCAACCTCCACATAAAACGAGAGCTTCTGTACAGCCAAATCAAAACCCTCTGACATGTACAACAAAACTAGGTTATAAGATCTATCCAAGACACCAAAATATAAGCACATGAAAACAAAGCACCAACAGCCACAAGACCCGCATCTGATTAGTGTCAGAAAAAGGAGAGAGAAGTAAATGGACCCGAGAACAGGAGAACCCTGAAATAATCAACAGGTATTCAGGGGAAAGCAAAACTGAGAGAAAAAGGTGAAACTATGAGGGAATTTACTATCTCCAGTAGCATGTGAGCATAAGGATTCTGCGATAAGGTGGTCAGAATGGGGCTAAGCCATCTAACTGCTCTGAAATCCTGAAACTGTCCTGGCTACCAGGGCTCCTTTCTAGGATAGGGTCCCATAATAAAGAGAAACTACTGAGAAGAGAATCATATTGTAGAAGAGAGATAAAAGGAATGAAGGTAAAAGGTCTAAAACAAGTTAGAGAGGGAAATAAAAGTAGGAAATCTCAGAAAGCAAGCCACTATATTATTTAATATTACAGGAAAACAAAAAAATGAGGGAGCTCTGTGAAATTAGAAAAAGCTATTTTGAACCACTTCTAAAATATCAGGAAAACTAATTTTATATAAAAATCAACAATAATTTATAAGTCGAATACCATATAAACTTATTCTAAAGGAAAAGATAGGTAAAATAGCATTCCTACAGATAAAAACATGCCAGAAAGACATGTATATATATATCAAAATTGTTAACTTCTATTTCAAAATGAGCTAAAAAGACATAAAAAAAAATTATATAAGGCATGAAAGAACATCAGTCATTATTAGAAAAACTCAAAAATGAAATAAAACTCAGGAAGGTATTGGAAATGTTTTAAAAAATCATTTCAAATACAGTCTAAAATAGAAAAAGTGAACAATGCCATAAAAGAAATAAGAAGTAAAAAGGAATATATAAAATAAAAAAGAAATGAAAAAAAAGATAAAAGATTAGAAAGAAAGGGTTAAATATTGAATACAAAGAACATTTAGGAGCTCCATTACACACTGTAGAGGACATCTATCTGTGAACACTGACTCACAATAATCAACACCAAGACAAATTCTAATTGAATTACTGGACCTAAAGAAAAGAAAATTAGGTGATTGGTTTTGCTCAACATAAAAATCTTCGGTTCACATTGTTTCCATGAATCTGAAAATACCAATTTGCAAGAAATACAAAGGACAGAAAGAGCATGTTGAATTAGACTATGAGTGAGCAGCATCAAAATTTTTTCAATGGATAAATTGTAAAGGGTTGAAAAACTAACCTGTAGATTAAGAGATCAAATTTTAAGAAATAAGCAACACTAAACTGCAGTGTCTAAGTATACACAGTAACAAAGAAGAAATGCAAGCAATTAACATTTACTATAAAAGTCAGAATGTCAAATCTTTTTCTGTAATCCAGACCAGCACAATCCCATAGGACTTTCTGTGATGGTGAGAATGTTTTTATTTGTGCTAGCCAAAACAGCAGCCACCAGCCATATGTGGCTATTAAGTAAAATGTAGCTATTTCAATTGAGGAACTGAAGTTTTAATTTAAATTTAATTAATTTAAATTTAAATAGCCACATTTAGCTGACTGCTACCATGGGTTCCTCAATCTCAAAACAGCCAAAATTTTACCCTAAAACCTCCTCCTCCATTGGTCCCATTCTTAGTGAATAACATGATTCATCAACCTGGGTATCCTTTTGACTCCTTCTTAATGCAGGTTTCACATTCAGTTCTGGATTCTATTAGTATCATCTAAATCTCTCAAATCTGTCTACATTTTGCCAATCCCACTGCCATGTCCCTTCTTTAGGGCCTTATCATGTTCCTTGGGACTATCCCAACAACCTCTTAACAGCTCCCTGTCTCCATTCTTGCCTCATCCACAATTCATCCGCCACACTTAAGCCTCTTTCCTCGCTACGAGGATAACATCCAAACTCATTTACATACAGAGTGGTGAGCTGCTATAAATTTAATCACCAAACTTCACCGAACATGCCATACTGCCGGCAGTCTTTCCAATGTTTCCATCCTCTAGTGATACCTGCAAACATTCCTCACTCTGAAACTGCTCATCTCTATTTTACTTCGCAGATTAACTTCACTGCTGACTTCAGAGAAAATATGTCATTACATTCTGTCAATTCCATAGCCTAAATAACTTTCAGTTCCGTCTACTTCTATTTTTCACTACCATTCCACTCCATGCCACATTTACTGCTTGCCTAGACTTCCACAATAGCTTTAACTAGATTTTCTCAAATCTTTCACCCCTCTGATCAACTCTTTCCACTGCAGACAAAATAACTGTTATAAAACTCTCAAAAATTACTGTGCATAAGCATCAACTAGGAAACTTGTTAACATATAAATGTCTGAGTCTTCCCTCCCTCTGGAGATTCTGTTGCAGTAGGATTGGCCAACTAGATTTCCTGATGTTAGTGTTCTTAAGATCTGACACTCTTGTTTAAAACCCTGTTGTATTTTTTCACTTCCTCAGCTTTAAATTAAAATAAAATTTAACCTGGTTTATAAAGTACTTTAAAATTTAGATTCATCGACTCATTACTTGCCATACTGAATTTTTCATGTCCTTTAACTCGTCATGCAGTCAATTCCTTCCAGTCCTTCTTCCCATACAGTGTTACCTCTCCTTAGAAAACTATGCCTGGCTATCTCACACTCATCCATCAGGTCTCTCTTTTAACATCCTATCCTCTAAGGGGTTCCATATACCCTAAATCCAGTTAGTTGGCCCTGCTGTGCTTCCAAAGCACCCTATGCTTCCAAACAGGATGATGGCACTTTACAAAACATTATAATTACTTAACTGTCTATTTCCCCCTTCAGATCCAAATCATAAATTTCACGAGTGGAACCACGCCTACCTTTTATTCCAGGGCCTAGTACAGCTCCTGGTACAGAGCAGATACTTAATGAAGAGAAGAAACAAATACGCCCCTTCATGATCCAGCCCCTGCTAATTTGCCTTTACTTCTGATATCCATCCTATCTCGACAATGTTCCAGTCACACCAGACTATTTTCAAGTTCCCAAATATTCAATCTTCTCTCCTCCCTCTGGGCTTTTGCACCTATTGCTCCCTCTGCCTAGATGCATTCTGTATCCAGCCATTAACAACCCTATCCTCCAGCAGTTTTCACCAACTCCTATGATTGCCTGTGATTGTCTGACTTCCTAAGTCTTAAAATTCCTAAAATTTAAGAATTTTGGTATAGTGGTCACTGTTGCCAACTCCAGGGTTCAATAAAAAGTCTAATATGTAGTGACAGTTCTATAAAACTTATCAAATGAAAATCTGATATATAACTCCATTACCTAAATCCAGAACTCAGGACTCTATTCAATCCCAGGAAACCAACAGGCATTCTGATGGTCTCTCTAGTAGTTTTTCCAATCAAAACAAGCCCTCAGAGGCTTGGCTTAGGACAACTTTCTTTTAAAGACAAAGTCCCATCTATTAACTGAGGGATGTTTCTGACAAAAACCACTCAGAATCCTGCCCTTTCAAGGTCTTCGGATACACTCAAAAAAAACCCAAAAGAACTGGCTGGCTTCACTATTTAGGCAGCATAAAATGAACTGTCAAGTTTCCTGTAAAAAGCTTCAGAATGTTCTTTCTTTTATTTTCTTCAGATAGGGTGAAAAACCAATTACTAAGATTATAACATGTGTGGCCTGAAAAGGCTTGCATCAAGTTTCCCTCTTACTAAACAAGACTTTTTGTAAGTTTTTCAAATGCATATATCAAGAATGCACAAGAAGAGTTAACAAGTAGGTTATGGTACTTTTGAACCACAGGTGTATATGTTTTTAAAACACATTCTCCACCTACACCAAAAGAAAAAGAACCTATCACACTCACTTCTGAGTCTTCTGCACTTTCATAATCCGAGAGAACAGCTGAAAGAGAACAGAAACACGTAAAGAAAAAAATGTAACAGAAATTATAATAACACATTTCCTGACTGCTTGCTGTGGATCTGGCTAAAATCTCATTTAATTCTGAAAAATACCTATGATAGAGATAAAATTATAGTTCCCCATTCCAGATGGGAAACAAGATCAAAGAGTGACTTGTCCAAGTCACTGCTAAAACATTTGCTCTTAAGCACTATGCTACAAAGAGCCACTCTGTGGAAACCTCCCCCCAAATCCATCCCTAAGAGTCTGAGAGGATGTCAACTACTGCAAATATCTGACCTGGGTTTTGGGGCAACTCATCCTGATGCTTGCTACTCACCATCGCCCTCGATGCCATCTTCACTCTCCTGAAGAAAAGGAGAAGTCATGGGTTAGATCCGTGATTTCCAGGGAGGGGGATGGAGAGCTGAAAACTCAGCGCAAAATGGTTGAAAAGGGAGACGAGTATTGGTACGTCTCTAACAAGTCGCATCTGAGGAAGATCTGGTCTCTTCGCCTCCAGCCCCGATTTCCTAATAAACATTCGCTGTCCGTTCGCAGCGCTCTGCCCTCCCCCTGACACCCTCAACCCTTTCTCTTCCCGTGGGGATCCGGATGCAAACAAACCGCACTGGAATAGACGTCCTCCACCCCAGGCCTATATACCCCAGCATCTACCACCAACTCCCAGCCTCCCATCATCATCTACACCCCGCCCCCAGGCCGGCGCGCCACCTGCCCCGGCCCGCCCCGCCCGCGCGCACTCACACACTCGGACTCCTCAGCGCTCTTGGCCCCTCCGCTCTCCACCCGCCGTAGGTGAAGGGCTCCGGCCCGGCCTCCGCGCTGGGAGGGCAGAGAGCCGCTGCCGCCACCTCCGGCGCTCCCACTGCAGCTCCCGCCGCCCCGCGGAGGAGAACCTCCGCTGTCTGAGCCGGAAGCACCAGACTCTTCGTCTTCGGTGTCCTGCGAAGCGCGCTGCCGCCGCCGGTCCGCCATCTTACGGAGAACGGCCGCTGCCTGCCGGCGCCTACGTACGCCCGTCGCTGGGGCTGCCGGGAGGCTAGAGAGCCACTCCCAGCATGCTTCGCGCGCGACGCCGACCTCCCGGCTTTTCTGAAGGCTGGGGACGGGGCTGGCGTCCTGCGGCACGTTTGCGGGCGAGCGGGATGACGTAAGTCGGTGACGTAAGGGGGCGTGACGCGTCCCCTGACTTCCCCGGGGTAGGCCCCGGGCAGGGGGAGCTGCGTTTGGGCCGTGGCGTTCGGCTCCTTGCCCGGCCATCTTGGGCTTTCCAAGTGGAAGGCGTTGACCTGTCACAGCTTCACTGCGGCATCAGCGCTGTCGTGGTTTTCTTTTTACCTTTCTCGTTTCTGCTCAGGTTTGAAGCAGATCATTTTACCGCATTTGTTTGTTTTGTAAACTCGCGACTCAAGGTGAACCTCTAAAGCCATTGTGCTACATCAGAGTTGCCACCCCACCCGTTTTAAGCTAGAGGGTGGAGAAGCCAGTTGTCTGCAGTACTGCCCTTGCGTTCTTGTTTCCTCTTCCCTCTTCATTTGTCTTCTCACTCCAGCCATCCCAAAGAGCAGGCTGGTAAGATGCTAGTTTTACCAAGGTTTTAGAACTGATTTAAAAAGAGATGATCCTAGGAACTCGCATTGGTTCCATATATTGACATGATTCCTTTCTTGTTAAGGGTTACCACACGGGTAGAAAAGGGAACGTCTTGATTTTGTCAAGGCATTTGTCATCAATGAAAAAAAACAGTATTTTCTTTGGACTACAATGACATATATACAAGACGTATGAACTCAGTTATTAGTGCGCCTACAAGCGTGCACATTAATAAACGTATCTCAAAGGTCACCGTGGCACAGCACAGGATTCTGTCATGTGTAACATTTACAAATTATGTATGGTTAAGGATCCTCGTGCTTACCAAATTTATAGACAGTATGAAACTAGAACACCTTCTGAATACCTTCAGAGATAGAATCAGGATCCAAACAGATCTCGACTGGTTAAACAAGTGACCAGATATGACACCTTATAAATCTAGTTACAACTGTCTGGGGTTGAAATGGAAGATATGTGATTTAATAATAATAATGTTTTAAAAAAACAAGAAGGATCTTATTGATCACAAAGTGAATTGATGCAAATAAGGCTGCCAAATTTAGTGTTTGAATAAGGAAAAGTGATGTCTGCCACTTTCCCTTTCGGTGTTTGGTCTGGGCTGTTTTTAAATGGACATGAGCGAATTGTTCACTCATCCAGAGGGCACTGAAAAATTAAAATCCGTTCTTTTGAGGAACAAGTGTAATATCTCTGAATGTTTACCATGAAGAAGAGTTGGAATAGCCACAGGAATCTTTAATCGGGGGACTTTGAGGAAAAGAAGGAGCTGATCTTTTTTCATCACCCTGGAAGGCAAAGAACCAATGGGTTTGAGTTAAAGAAGTTAGATTTTGTCAACAAGGAAGAATTTTCTAACAGAAACAAATTTATAGAAAAAAAAAACGAAATGTTGGAGCACAATCTGGACTTCATTTGTCTGGAATGTGTTAGAGGTCAGACTAGATGACCTCTAAGGTCTTTTCCAACTTTCAGGTTTTAATTTAGACAGTAGGCACCAAGTATCCTACCCTATACTCTCACTTTTAAAGTTGCCAGTTATGTGTAAGGAAGAACACAGGACAAAGAGAGATGAAACATGCATTGTGCTCATACACAAATGGAAGTGAATACCTTACACAAAAGGGAAAATGGAGTTTTTTTCTATTTTGTGAAATAGATTTCTTTTTCTCATCTTTTAAAATCTACAAATTGTTTAATACTTCCCGATAAAATAAATTGAAGCAGAAGTTCAAAAATTAACAGCCACAATAGTTTATTTACAATTGAACTCTTTATAAGATATTTACAAGACAACCAATTTTACACATCAGAAATGGTATCAAAAGTATGAATTACAACACTGACAACAATATGAAATGGGCTTAAAACAAAGCTGAAGTGAACAGACAAGCAATTTTTCTTTTTAATTTATTAATACTAGCTTAAACTTTGTTAAAGAAAGAAACGAAGAACTATGTTTTAGGAGAACTGCAGGGCCTTCAGTTGAAGATTGAATTTCACAGTGTTGTATCCCATGTAGGGAAAAAATAAGACTAATTTTCCCCCCACACTCTAACACACTGTAATTTCACTCTTGGAACTTTGCTAATCTACTCTCCAACCTCCTTCTTAACAAACCTCAACATATCCAGGTCAAAAGAGAATTGATCTAGTAGAGGGGAAAATAAAATAAGAGGTCCTAGGTAGAGGGAGAACCAAGGAAAAGAATCCACTTAAGTCTGGCCAGATAGCACCTCATGGATTCCTCTTTGTCTAGCTCAAGTTCAGAATCTGAGGAGTCCCCTGGGTAGGGCACAAACAAAAGATTAATTTGCTAACCCATATCCAAATTAGGAATCCAACAAATGATGAAAATCAAGAAGAAACTGAGAGGAATCAAGGAACAAAGTAAAGAGACACTGATTGGTCTTTTTTTTTCCTTGGGTATGTTATAAAAAAACATAACATAGGTCAGAGTAGGAAAGCCAAACAGCTTGCCATATTAAAATGATGGAGAACAAAGAAAATCTGGCCCAGTTTTTCTAGAAATCTTCCACTCCTTAAGGTGTGAGATGAGAGCCCCTAGTGGAATAAGTCCTATTTCTCTCTACATTCTTGCTGCAATGAAGTTCACAGCAGGTTCCCTTGTGGAGAGCCCACTCCTCCTAAGCAGATGGAGTTACAAATGAAAACCCATAAACACACACACACACACACACACACACACACACACACACACACACACGAGAAATAAGAGCAGCAAGATCATCCAAGAATACTACATGTGCTGCCGGAATAATTCCTTTAAAAGTCAAACCCAGGGAGCACAGATCAACATCTCACAAAAAGCTTTAGCAGTGGGAGGCCCCTGAGGAACTTTTCATTTCTTCCCACAATGGTGTCCCATTCTCTCATGCTCCACTGATGGGCCGGCCACACACTCTACATACCTTGGCTTCTCCTCTAAAAGTGCTAATAAATCTGGGGACATAGTCTCTTCAAGGATAAAAGCCCCTACCTTCTAGGAGATTAGACCCCTACTTGTTTTCACACAATAGTCCTGAAGACTAAAGAAAGGCAATTCCTATATATTTAAGACCAGAGGTCTTGGCTCTATTTTCCTTCCAGATAGTTACAGGGATCTTACACTGAGACCAAAGTGGCCTGGAGTGCTGTCCTGACATTTTTTAACAAAAATGGGGGGTGAGGGGTGGAGGGAGAGAACCAGGATGGTACACATACAAATCTATTTTTACAAAGTGAATGGAGAAGCTCATTAGGTACATCTGTTGGTTTCAAGATGTAGACATTTGCCAGCCAAAGGAAGCACATATTTCCACATACACCCTTACCATCCTTAAATCTCTGTCCCATCACCAAGAGCTCAGCTAAAAGGATAAAGCCCAACTGAGGAATACCTTGGAAGTGATGTGACACAAGAACATCTACACAGGTTCTGATATACCATCCCCAAATGCCAACTGCTTTTTTTTTAGAGCCCTAACTTGTCCAAAACTAACCATCCCCATTCTCTTGTCCAAATATTTTATTTTTTGAAGGGATGAGGGAAAAGATTCATTTACTCATTAACTAAGAAAACAATCATGGCCAAACATCCCTTCCCATATGGCTATATCACAGAATAGTTGTAAGAGAACAATTGCCTTTTCTTCAGATATTTACCTACCAATTCCCTAATCTCTTTTCTATCCTGTGAAGATGCCTGCTTCATCACTTCACTTGCTATTCCTCATATGGACCTTAAGCTTGTGGTAAGATTTTTTTTTAGAGTAAAAACCACTATACTCAAACTACACCAAGGTGAGAAGAGTGCCATGCAGGCACAGCTCTAAAGGCAGGGGTTTGCTTTACCTTCCAAGAGTTTAATGATAAAGAACCCTTTTACCCCTTTAACATAGACAAATGTATAGAAGCAGACCCCTGAAGCTTCCAAATCTGCCATCCTAGAGATTTAGCTTGAGAGCTCATTTCCCCAAAAAGGGAAAAGATATCCCAGTCACCCTCTATAATTCACAATTAGCCCAATGAAAGAGTTTTTGTGAAATCAGAGTGATGAAAACAAAACCAAGATCAAGGGAGTATGAAAGGGCATTATCAGCGAATAACAACATACATGAGGACATAGGTCACATATACAGGTCTCTGCCACTCTCTGGGAATGGCATGCTACAACTATCTGAAGACAGAAAGTTCTTGCCAGCACAGCTATTTCCTACACGTCCGGTGAGGTGTTTGCTTCTTCTGGATCTCCAACCTGCATCGGCTACGCTCATCCAACCAGGGCAGCTCAAAATTTCTGGCAAAAAAAGATATGGAAATCAACTTCCAAGACTAACAGGAATGGAGTGTGGACTTGAGAATAACTCCAGAAAAGACACTATATGCTCCTTACAATTCCTAACCCTGACTCCTAAGTCCCAAGTCTGGAATGTCTTTCCTGCCTCAAAGCCAGAGCAATAGTGCACTATTAAAGTGACTGAATTATCTATTTCTAACTCAAGCAATTCTCTTAATTCCTGGCTTGGGAATCTTATCACTACAATTCTAGTTGCCCAAGTAGCCTCACTTCTGTCAAAGAACCATGGCTATCCCTAAGCCACCTGTTCCACCTTGTGTCTAGGCTTTCATGAAGTTTGAAAGGAAGGTGAAGTGCAGGCTATCTGAGAACGAAAGGAGCAAAAGAGCCCTTTATACTTACTGTGGAGTTAATTTTGGTAATGGTCGTCCAAATGCTACAACAGGCAAGAAGGGAGTAATCATCAAACTCTCAACTATGGAAGAAAGCCAAATGCAACCTTGTTAGTGACAAAGGTGGGAAATATCTAGCAATTATACCTGCTCCAACACACCATTCATTCACAACATGTTGTATCCTGGAGCCTTGCACCCTTTCTAACTTCTTTGAAATATCTACTCTTTTAGAAAAACAAAACTTACCATCATCTGGCTCAGGGAAAAATGAGGTAACCTCAGGCTCGGATTCCTGAATTCCTTTCTTTTTATACATTCTGAGCTGCAGTCGCTGTAAAATTCTTTGTTCCCTGATCCTCTGAATATCCCATCTGGGAAAAACAAACCAGACAAAACAAACCCGACATTACTAAAAACCTGCTCTATAAAAGTGATCCACACAACCCAAATGCTAGGAAGATCTCTGCTGACTTCCTGACTAGGGCTGGGGGTTAGGGGTGGGAGTTGTTAAATAGAACTGGTTAGGGAAGAACTGTTGGGGTCTAGCAGTCCAAATCATGTGTTGGTGTTCCACAGAGTGTGGAACTAAGTGCATACATGAAGAAAAAGAGACCAAATATCTTTACCTACAATAATTACCTCTTCAAACTTAGATACTCAGTGGGAAGCCCATAATTTAAGAGTGTTAAGAGTTCCAGGACTCTCCACAGCATGGAGAGGTGTCAGGGTCTTAGGGCTCAGTTGATTCCAGGATGTACAATTCTGGCCTCACCTTTTCCTTCTTTTCTCATCCAGCTCCAGTTTTGCATGCCGCTTTGAAAACACACTGTCATCCAGGTTCTGTGTAAAGAATAACAGATGATAAGCTATGTATCATCATGTGAGACATACACATACTAACTCATTTCCAGCTTCCAGGAAGGTAAAATCTCACCTTCGGGTCCTACCTGAGTCTGTGAGTTCTATAGATATTATGGGAACCTCCTGGTGACAGAATCAACAAAACATGTATTCCTTTCCCTACCCAAACCCTTGTAGAAGCTCCAAATTTTAAAATCATTTCTATAACTTTCCAAAGTGAAAGTTATGTCAAACTAAAACAACCCTTGAGACTGCTATAAATCCTCCTTAAGTCCATCCTTTTTAAGAGTCCAAGTTTAAATCAATATCAAACTTTTAAGAAATTTTGTTGCTGAAGTGGTACATGCTAACTTTTCTACCTCACATGGAATCTAGCTTCAAATACCCCCTATTTATTTCTGAATAAATTACTTTACCACTCTGGGCCTCATATTTCTCATCTATACAACAAAGGAATTGGGACTCGATAATCTCTCAAGTTCCTTTCTGGCTTTAAAAGTTTTATTTAACTCATCCATACAGTTCTATGACACATTTCTATGACACATTCAAATTACATTCCCAATTCTACTGTTTCTCACTCCCTTCCAATGACAGGTCTTCGATACCTACCTCCAAAAGGTCTGAAGGATTTGGGTCCCTTAGAGGCTCAACTGAGTGGTCCCTCCAAGAAGGAACTAGAAAAGAAAAAGAAAAAGAAAAAGAAAGGGAGGAGGGGTGGAACCACCCTTAAATCCAACGTCACACAACCTACTATTCACTAGGACAAGAGGTGCCTCCCCAGATAAGACAAAGTTACCAAGTTATAGGAATCCATTCTATGGCCTCACCTGAAGCCATATTCAGTGTTCTTGCTATGGTATTAAAGAACCTAAAATGCCATTGCAGTCTGCCAAACACAGGGTCACAAAAAAAACCCTAAGCCAATACCTGACAATTCATATAATGGATGCTATTGCAGATCCTGAAAAACAACTGAAATTTGTAGTCATTTTGATATCTATAGTGTAATCCACCAAGGAATCTCACTCTCCCACATCCAGCTGATGGGAAATGCGGCTCCCAACCATCCACCATCCCACCAATGCCCCCGCCCCAGGCCCAGCCAGCACAATTCCTATTCTACTCACCAGCCAAGACTGAAGTTTCTCCTGCAACACTTGATGGCATCAGACACCCTAAATAATGCAGGAAAGAAGAATCATCTCAGTGTAAAAAGAAAAAAAGCCCATACCCAAAATGGAGGAAAGGATCATCACTGAAGTTCTCACTAGGAAGCCATTTTGTTTTTTTTTGAGTTGTTCTTTTGAGAATTTCTCTCTGGGGGAGGGGAAGAGGGAACAACAGACAAAAGAAAAGAAAATAAGCCCACCACTTTTTTTTTTACACTGAGACGACTTCTTTTCTTCATTATTTAGGGTGGTTTCCCTGCAACAGTTGATGGCCAAGGAT
This sequence comes from Cynopterus sphinx, assembly GCA_030015415.1. Taxonomy (NCBI): domain Eukaryota; kingdom Metazoa; phylum Chordata; class Mammalia; order Chiroptera; family Pteropodidae; genus Cynopterus; species Cynopterus sphinx. Next base: position 16,502,083 of record CM057385.1, read on the forward strand.
ATCAAACCTTAAACTCAGAACATGGCAGGTGAGTAAAAGTTGACCCTATTTTTCAAATAAAAGATCAGTGTTCTCAAAACTTACATATGTAGTCTTCTTAAACAGCTCCCTCCTCCCTCCAAACAAACTACCTTGCTGGTCCAACCTGAACAACATGCACAAAGACTTTGGCTTCCTCAGAACAAGCCATTGAGACTTCCTCTTGAGATAGGGCATCAAGAATAAGGATTCACACGTTATTCACAACTCAGGCTCCTCAAATGGCTGGGATCCCCCCAATCAGACTCCTTCTGTAAAGCTATGCCCACAATCTCAGAGGTGTTTGGAATTTTCTGTACTAGGACAGACAGGATTTTCAAAAACAGCCAGTCACACTGAACAGCTCTGGACCAAGCCATTTCCCAATCCCGGATGGGAAGTTGCTTCACGGTTTCTCTTAAGTTGTTACACAGCATTGCCATGGCAGCAAGAAGGTTAACCATTAAAGATGAACCTGTTCAACTGACTGAACCAACAAAAAACCTGAACCTAGATCAGGATCCTCGTCTATTTCATGTTCTCCTTGTGAGACCTAATGAATTTTAGATAATTAAGAAGAGTAATTTATCTTCCCCACTTAATTTTGTCACCAGAACAGCCAAACAAAGCCTAGAAAATGCTCCTCTCTTATTGAAATGGATTCCCATCCCCATCCCTGTCAGGGCAAGACAGTGGTAGAAACTTAGGGCTGCGGCTCTATCCAAGAAGGCTTTCCCCACCATCACCCCAGAGCACCCACAGTGACTGTCATAGACTAACATTACACGATTGAAGGTACATTGCAGTTACTGGTTGGTGTAGAAGATAGGGGAGCATCTCTGTGTGGAAGCCATAAAGAAAAAAAGGGAATGAAGACCAAGGTCCCACACCCCACACCCTCACCAAGCAGGCTCAGATATCCCAAGATAGTCCTTATTGTTTGAAAAATAGTTTGTAGACCATTTTATTTAAATATATGAACAACCAATGGGCTACTGCAATCCAAGTAAACTCTTCACATTTAGAACCTTTGTGAAGTATAGTAAGATAAAGTAAGACTGTTGGTCTTTGGCAGATTCCTCCTGCCCCCCAGACCGGGACACAGAGATACAGATAAATGTTTATATAGTTAAAGAGCGGAGGCCCAGGTGAAATTCCCCACGCCAAACTGGCTCCCCAACCCAAAAATTACCATTGGCCCCTGAGAATACCCAAAGACCACCCTCCCAGGTTTCACACAGTATCAATTGCAGGAACAGTCGTGCATGGCAAAGTATAAGTTCTATGCATTTCACAGCACAGAAAACCCTTCTTTCAGACGGCATGCAAGTTGCCGGAGATTACACCCCAAGTCTGGTGCTCTTGTGATGAGCAACTTACTGGCAAACACATCTCCCAGTGTTGTAAGCAGGCAAATACATTGAGCACATTCTGCTGTAATTCCATCTATTTGCAATGCCTGCACAGTGTCTGTCTCTGGCTGTTAACTTACTCATTCTTGACAGAACTCTGCTTTATTGATTGCACTTTTTTAAAAATGCCAAAGGCATTTTCACACTTGTTAGCTTGACCGCCACCACTAGGGTATAAGAGCAAGTGTTCTCTATGCCTTACTTGCTACAGTCTCCTCCTTCTTTGGAGAGGATTCCCGTAATGGTAACGGTGATGGGGGAGGCTGGTGCCAACGACACAAATACATTTCTGTGGTGGAAAGGTACGGCAAATCTTCTATCTCACTTGAGAAGGCTTTCTCCTTGGGATGGGTGTTGGGTCCCTTCTGGGGAGTGGAGAGTCTTGGTGGGGTGTCCACTGAAGACCGGGGCTTTTCTGGAGTTTCTTGGCTCCTCAATTCACGTTTACAAACAGTTTCTGATAAGGAACCACAGGGTTCCTCTTTAATGGGAGAGTGCTTAGGAGTTTTTGTTTTGACTTTTGAAAATTCAGGAGCCAGCTTTTTAACAGGAATCTTTCTTTCTGTACTTCCAAATGGGGATTTCCTATTAGATAGGGAAGAAAAACATCATACAATTTATTGACGTTTAGATAAAATCTGATTTGATTTCATTTGGGGGCAAGAGAACTAGTTTGTATTCAGGTATCTAAATATCTGGGTTCACTTGGCAGTCATGAGCAGGGACACCTTCATGCGTAACAGTATATACAAGAGGCCCTCAGTAAATGTTGAACAAGTGAGTTTCCATGCTTAAGAACTTCTAATAGTACCCTATTGCCTACCGAACCTAAAAAATTCCCTATTTTATTCAAGATCCTTTAACTAACATTAGGTACCACTACCCTGTGGCCTTTTTCATTCCAGTCCACCAGAGACCAGTCTCTTATTTTTCCCCCCAATCCTATACCATGTTAAGTTACAATCTCTTTCTTTTTTCTTGCTATCTGCTGGCTCTTATTCTCCCACTAATGCCCCCATCCCACACCCCACATTCCAAGAATGCTGTCTCCTTTCTTTTTTGCCAACCTAAATGCTGTATTTCTCAAGATCTATCTTCTCCTTAAAGTTTCACTATTCTATCTCAAAATAATCTTTAATATCTCTGAATCTTACAAAACTTAGTTTGTTTCACTGTTATCTGCATATTTTATTGCAGTTGAAGTCTTAGTTAAACTTATGTCATCCTCATAGCTAGACTGACTAATCTCTTTGAGTCCAAGGACAGTTAGATCTCACTTTCTTATGTCTACCAGTGCCTAACACAAAAAAGGAATTTAACACTTAACTTGAAATGACTGCTATAGTTTTAATAAACTCAGCTGTCACATTTGTTGTCCATTCTCTTTATGATGTACCCTGCATTCTGTAATTACTACTGTGACCAAAACGTTCCTAACAGACTTTTATAGCCTGCACAAGAATATCTCAAGATAGTTTCTCAGCACCTAAGACCTCATAATTCAGGATATGGTTGAATAAAAACAAATTTGTAAGTCTCAATCCCCTACTTTCTGTCACCAGAAACGAGTGTCCTTAAAAAGTTCAGACAAATGGAACGAAGTTATCAGCACACCTTTTGTGTCCCTTTCCACTCCGCCCACATGAGAAAGGCTTGGGAGGCAGAGTCTGGGATGTCTCAGAAAGCTCCGGCTGGCACTCCAGTTTAATTTTCTCAGATAGCTCCGTTTCCTCTCTCTCTTCAGTTTCATAGCCCTGAAACAGCTTATGCCTTTCTTTTTCGTTATCCTTCTTTACCAGCTGCATCCGCCTTTCCATACGTTCAATCCGAGCAAGGAGCTAAAAGAGAGTGGCAAAATGCAGACTTAAAACATAAAAAAATTAAATGTAAGTACTTAGCCCTATGTAGGAATCAGTATGGTCTCCTACCTCTTTCCATGGACTATGGCAATACAGGTTATTTTTAATAGGCAGATATTACCCTAAATAGTTTTCCTTAACCACAATAGAGAGAATAAGGTACAGTTTAATTTTAGGGGCTAACCTAGTTGGGGAGGGACGTGGGGGAATTTGTAGTTCATTCTTCTGAAAGAAGATCCTCTTCACTGGGAGGGGCACAACATGCCTTTTAAATGGCATGGTCTCTGCTACTGCTAACCATGTGGCTCCCAAGTCAGTTTGGGAGTTTCCAGAATTAACTTTAGGTTCTTTTAAGATGCCCTAGGTTTCTCCAAATCCTAACCTACTTCCACTGCAAAACACTATATACAAGGGTAAAGTCCAAACAGTACATTGAGAAGGAATTAAAAGCTCACATAGTCACAGTACCACTAGAGATTGCAGTGTTATTTGAAAGGGATATGTGTGTGGTGGGGTACCTACCACCTAAGCAATGAACCTCAATTTGAATTAGAATAGAAACAGTACCCATAAATCCCATCAATGAAATGTGCACATTGATGCATATGCATCAATGATGAAATATGCATATTGCTTTGTACTTGACATAACAAAAGAAACTTATACCTATTTATTTAAATATTGATTAAAAACAAAGTCAACTCTAATTAAAAGGAAAACTACATAACAACAGAAAATAGAAGTCTATTATCATTGAAAATTTCACATTAACATGTTTTGAAAAGGTCAACTGTGCTACTTATACCTTATAATAAGAATTTTATTTGGGTTAGACAGTGATATTAATGTTCATGACATCTACTTAGCTGCATAGATTTCAGTATAGGCCAAACAACATTTGGAATAAGAGAAACAAGCTTAAGCAACACTAAAACTCCAATACACAACAGAAGCAGTGAATGCCAAGTTCAGACTGACACTCTATCCTTAACTCACCCCACTTTTCCTGCTTAGGAAAATCTGCAAAGGATCCACTACCTCAGGAACTGAGCAGAAACCGCCACAATCAGCAGAGAGCCCCCCCTGTCAGCCATACTCTCATTTCATCTGTTTTGATTCACAGCCTGAACATTACTTAACCAGTTTGTGGGAGACATTTCCTTGACATCTCTTTCTCTGGTCCTTCTCTTCCTGCTTCACCCCCATGTAAGGATGTGATGTGTTGTAATTACAGTACCATCACACCCCTAGACTGCAGTACAGTAGCTGAGCAGTGCCACCTCCATGTTGAGTAACTTCCACAAATCAACACCATGAGGTATTTTAATGAGGCCTGCCCCAGCTCCCATTCCACCTTGCAGAATCTATTCTCCAATAAAACAGCCGCTGCCTGATGCGATTCATTTAAAAAGCAAACAAAATGGATAGCCTTCTGCTCTCTTGCTCAGCTCAGCCCTTGGCATACACAACGCCAGAGAAAGAAGGAGAGAGACAGACAGACACAGAGAGAAACACAGAGAGAGACTGACTGCTGCAGCCTGAATACAATTGTAAAAACCATGTTTATTTTTAGGCAGCTGTAAGGTATGCTAGCACAGTAATACCCCATCACCACAGCTTTGCTGGTCTCTGAAGGAACATGTTTCAATGCATAAGATGCCCTTAACTGCTGCTGCAGTAAAAACAAGCCTATATAGTCATGCTCCTCAGAAGTACAAAGAAATAATAAATGACTTTACTACTACCTTAAGATTCTAAAAGAGCGATGGGGGGGGCGGGGCGGGGAGTCTACTGAACACATTTAATAAGCTTACTTTCCCCTGATGCCTTAAAAATCTTCCAGCCTCTAAACACCATGCTGGTCAATGGGTCAGGTTTTAGAACAGATTCCCATTAAAAACTGAAATCAAAAGCAGTGATCCTCTTAATATAATTTAAGAAAATTAAAACAGGATATCACTGTGGATCACCTCTATCCCTCTGCCAAAAGGCCTATTACCCTATCTAAAGATGCTACAGCAGTGGTTAGAGCAACAGCTGCTCTCTCTCTCTCCTCTAGAATGCATTCTAACGCAAAAGCTCTTTGATGTAACCCCTTCCATAAAGCCACAACATATACATCCCACCTTTTCATTTTCAACCCCTCACAAATCCGGTCTTTTCCTACTCTAAACGTCTTTCCCACAAGTCTGGGGCTGTCATTTTAAATTAACCCTTTGGCACCTGAAACCTCCCCTCCCCCTCTGCCTGGGAGGTTGCCCTTTAACCCTTCCCTCCGACCCGAAGTGTCTGTGAGCCTGGCTCCCGAGGACCCAGCACCTAACATACTCCCTTGCTGGTGGACAACCTTCTTACCCCTAACCAAGGGATACCTTAACCTCCTACAGGCCCCCTTTCCCCGAGCATGCGCACGACGCGCTCCTCGTCCCGAACGCAGATTAACCCCTCCCGTACCGTGTCTCTCTCGGACTTCAGCTCCTCGATCTCCTTTTCCTTGGCCTGCAGCTGCTGCTGCTGCTGCTCGATGAGGTCCAATTGCAGCAGGAGGATCTGTTTGAGGCAGGCGGCCTGGCTGGAGGCTCCCGAGCCGCCGCCACCCCCGAGAGGGCTCTTCCTCATACTCTTCCATCTGCCCTCACTGGCCGCCAGGGTCCCGGCGGTGGCGGTGGGCGCGAGGGGTGGTGGCCCGGGCAGAGGTAGTGGTGGGGGTCCTGCTGGGTCCGAGGCGGTGGCAGCGGGGGGAGCCGCCCCACCCTTGTCCCCAGCCCAGGGCGTAGGCTCTTTGGCCGCCGCCACGAGAGAGCCCGTCTGAATGGGCAGCACCGCCTGGTACTTGGGCCGGGGGCTGCAGCCGGCGCCGGCGGCCGCGGGCTCCCCCCCAATGCCAGCTTGCTTGGTGGCCGGGGGCGGACAGGGCAAGGGCACCGAGCCGCCCCAGCTCTCTTCCTGCTGCCCGGGGGCCGCCCCGGCCGGGAGCAACAAGCTCCGGCCCTTGCCGCCGCCGCCGGCCGGGGAGGGCGCGGGGCTCCCGCCCTGGGCGGAGGCCAGCGGGGGCCCCGGCTCCTTGAGCTTACGGTGCCGGGGAAGGAAGTGGGCTTCGGCCGCCCCGGGGTCGTCCTCCGGCCCGCCCAGCGCCGCCGCCCGCTCGTAGTCCAGTCGCTGCTCGGGGTTGCCGCCGGCAGGGGCCGCGGCTGCCTTGAACACTGCGGATCTCATGGTCACAGTGGTCCGGAGCGGCGCCGGGGACCGCGGCGGAGGGGGCTGGGGGTGGGGGTGGGGACGGGGCGAGGAGCGGGGGGTCGAGGGCGGAGGGGGGGAGGGGAGTTTGGCGGGCTCGCCTCAGCAGCGCGGCAGCAGGCCGCGGCTAGCGCGGCTCGTCCGGGGCGCGGGCGCCATCCCGCCGGCGTGCGGAGACGTGGAGGCCGCGGCTGAGGCCCGCCGCCGGCCCATGGGGGCCCCGCCGCCGCCGCCTCTGCTGCCGCCGCCGCCGCCGCCTTCGCCTCAGAGGCAGCAGCTCGCACTCAGCCGCCCCCGAGCTCATCCCCGGAGCTCGCTTCGGCCCCCCCTGGCCCGGCCGGGCCCGCCTCGTCTCCCCACCCCGCACCCCCCCTTCCCCGCCCCGGCCCCCCGCCCCGGAGCTCGCCTCAGCCGCCCCGAGCCTCCATTTCCCCCCCGCTTCTCCTCAGGAGGGGGGTAGGAGCAGTGGGTCCGCCCAAAGCCCTCCTACTCCGGGAGGGAGTCGGTCGCCTCCCCCGGGGGGGTCTCCGCGGCTCGGGGTCCCCTCCCCCACAGGCACCCCCGACGCCTCAGCGTTTCCCTTTAAAAAAACGGAGCCGCTCGGAGCCGCCGCCGCCGCCGCCGCTGCCGGCCGGAGCGCGCATGCGCGGGGCGGGCCGCGGGCGGGCGCGCACCGGGCGCGGGGGGCCGGGCCGCGCTATTGTGAAAGGGGCCGCGGCCGCCGCCGCCGCCGCCGCTGCGAGGGGGGCGGGGAGACGGGCGCGGGGGGCCCCCCTCGGCGCGTGGGGTCGGCGAGGGGAGGCCGGGAGCAGGGGCGAGGACCGCGGAGCCGGCAGAGGAGCTGGGTGAAGGTGGGCTGCCGGAGGAGGAGGAGGAAGGGGGCGCTGGGGGAGGTCGGGAGGGGAGCGAGGGCGGCGACGGGTGGATGGGGAGTGCGGCGGCTCCCCGGGAGAAAGGAGCGCGAGAACGGACTTGAGAAGAAGGAGGGGGGGCTTCGGGACGCAGGGAAGCGCTTTGTGGGCGTCTGCGAACGCCCCACGTCCCCGGCCGAAGCGGGGCGGCCCCGTCCCCGGGCTCCCCGGGCGCCTGGACCACCGGCCTGGCCGCGCGGCCGCCGCAGACCCGCGCGCCTCCTGGACGGGAGTCGGGGCTCAGACTCCCGTTGGAGCCTGTGGGTGTTTCCCGGGGGTAAAGTTGTCACCCTCCCACCGCCTCCGCTCCCCAGCAGCCCCGCGCTGGGACGGGAGAGAATGAGGCCCTTTGTCTCTAAGGGATCCAGACCAGAAACGGACGAACCTCTGGTTCCCACAGGGAGGAAAATCCATGTCTGCTGCCGAGGGAGTTGTTGCCACAACCTCCCTGGAAGGAAGTGTTGCCAACTACCAACGACAGTTCTTTCCTAACGGCCATCGCCCCGGCCGCCTTAAATCATTGCTAGCATCGACTACAAAGGAAATCTCGGACGGCATTTTTACCTTACAGGAATAGGAACATTTTAGGGTAGTCGCCTATGCTGAGCACTGCTTCCTCTCGATGTTTTTATTTTGTGGGTGTTCATTTCCAGCCAACAAGTCCTCACAGAATTCCTTGTGAAAAAACTTCGTTTTGATTGTTTTTCTTTTCTGTCAAGGTATATAGATGATTAGATAGATATAGATAGATGTATTTTTTTTTTCCAATCCATGCAGACATGGAGATGACTAATAACTCTTGGCCTAATGTGAAAACCTCTAAAACTGTGTCTCTACCATGTGGGTCCAAAGCATGAAGCACTGGAAATTTTAAACAAATGGTGTGTGAATATGTTAAGCCAAGAGTGCCCCAGTACTCTTCCACCAGACTCTGTGGCCTCAGGTCTGCAAGAGAGGTATTGGGATGAGGGATACCAATGAAGGGAATGTGGCTGGAGGACATGCAGAATATGGTGATCTCTTCTAGTGTCAAGGCTTTACATACCATCTCTACACTGACAACTCCCAAATCTATATCTTCTTCCTGGACTCATCCTCTAACTCCAAAATTGCATATCCAACTGCCTAGCAGACATCCACTTGGATGTCTAGTAGGCATCTAAAATCACAATGCCAAATTTCCTCCACCCAAGTTCTTTTTCTTCAGCCCTTCTCTCTCTCACCTTATATCCAGTCATTGGCCTTTAAAATATATATCCAGAATCATACAGTTTTGCAGCACCTCCACAACTTGCACCTTGCTCTAAGCCAGTGGTCTCCAATTCCTGGGCAGTGGACTGGTACAGGTCTGTGGCCTGTCAGGAACTGAGCCACACAGTTGGTGGTGAGCAGTCAGCTAGCCAGTGAAGCTTCATCTGTATTTGCAGCCGCTCCCCAGTACTAGTATCACCACTTCAGGTCATCAGGCATTAGATTCTCATAGGAGCATTGGTCCCTGGTGCCAAAAAGGTTGGGGACTGTTGTTCTAAGCCATAATTGTATCTCACTTTTTTATTGCAGTAACCTTGTAGTTAGTTTCAACGTTCGCCATTTCCAACTTAAGTCTGTTCTCAGCACAGCAGCCATAGTGATCCTGGTAAGATATGAAATCACGTTCTTTACTCAGAACTCTCTCTTGGCATCCCATGTTACTTGGAGTAAAAACAAAAGTATCATTATGGCCTATAGAATCTGGTACTGCTTGCTCCACTCCTGCTCTCCTCTTCTTTACTCCCCTCCTGCCACAATCATCTCAGCTATTTTTCAAACACACATGGCACGTGTCTGCTCAGGTCTTTTCACTTGCTTTTCCCTTTACCTGGATCACTCTTTCAGATATCCACATGGCTTCCTCTCTCAATTCCTTCAGTTCTCTTTTCTATTTCTAAATGACATCTTTTCATCAGAACTCTGGCCACCCTATGTAAACTCCAAAATTTCTCTTCCCCTTTTCTGCTTTATTTTAATTCATAGTACTTAATACCATCTAACATGTAATTTACCTTGTTTATTGTCCTCTCCCATTAGAATGTAAGCTTAATTTTTGTTCACTGCTGTATCCTCAGCAACTAAAACTATGCCTGGCACAAAGTAGGCACTTAATAAATGTTCAATTAATGAATAAATGAGCTGTTTAGCTATATTAAGAGAAAGCATCTACCCTTGACCTTTACCTTGTGTAAAGAGAATGACAGTCATGTAACATTAACATAATATTTTTACAAATAGTGAAACCTAAGGAGGAATAAAGTTGTCTAGGTCAGGGAAGAAAGAATATATCATCTGGAAGGAACTGAGGAAATGACCACTGAGGTGAGTCTTAAAAGTTGAGACAATAGGAAGACATTTCAGACAGATGAGAACATTGCAAAGCATGGGATAAAAGGACATGTTGGAGAAAGTGGGAGAAGCTGGCTGGCATTTACCTTGGATGGTGGGGAGTATAAGGGAAAAAACATGAGTGTGTTGAGACTAGATTATGAAAGCCTGAAGACCCAGTTAAGGAATGGATAATTTATCAGCAAAGGTGAACCATCAAAGAATTTCTAGCTAAGTATGGAATGATCACATTTGTGTTTTTGAAAGCTAACTTCCATATTTGTGTCTGGACTGAATGCAAGAAGCCAACTTAAAGGCTGTTAATCCAGGTGTGAAGTGATGAATGGTGAATGTAACATATGAGTGGTATGGGGATATAGGGGGAAGGACAGGAAGCCCAGTGGTTAAAAGCAATGGCTCTGGTATGAGGTTGCAAGCAGTAATCACAGTTCCACCATTTATTGGCTATGCTATTTAACCTCTACCTCAGTTTCCTCATCAGCAAATTAACTATAGTATACCTTACCACACAGGGTTATTATAAAGATTAAATGGGATAATCCATGTAAAATGTTTATTGTAGCATGCGGCACCTGGTAATGCTTAAGATTGTAGTTATCACGTTATAATTTGCAGAGTTTGCTGATCAATAGAATGAGGAGGGGATGAGGGAAAAGGAGGACTTTGTGGTCAAGATAGTTCTAAGGCCAGAAAGTTGGTACTTCCATGAACAAAGAGCCTATGTTTACTTCCTCACCAGACCGAGTGTGAGCCTAGATCAGTATCATCAGCATCACCTGGGAACTTGTTAGGATTACAAATTCTCAGGCTCCCCTCTATACCTAGTGAATCAGAAACTCTCCAGGTGATTCTGATGCACGTCAAGTTTGAAAACCTTGGAGTCTATATCAGGGGTTGGCCAACCTATTCTTTAAAGGCAAGATAGTAAATATTTTAGGCTCTCACAGCTCTGGGGTCTCTTGAACCATTCAACTTTGCTATTGTAGCAAAAAAGACATGTAAATATATGTGTGACTGATAATGAGTGATTGGTTAATCTAAGGTCCTAGTGATATAGCAACAATATAGACAGAATGAAAGAGGCTCTGGTATGAGACTAAGCAGCAATCACAGTTCCACCATTTTGTAAAATTGTATTTAGGGACACAAATTTGAATTTCACGTTTTTATTTGTCATGAAATATTTAGATTTTTCAACTATTTAAAAATTCTGAGCTTATTTTAGCTTGTGGCACATGTAAAAACAGCATTGGGCTGTAGTTTGCCTACCACTGGTCTAGAGACCAATGGACAAAACTGGAGCCAGTCTTCATCAACAAAATGGGCGGGGAGGGGGCGCATAGCTCTAAATAGCACCCATGTTAAGTCAAGGCAGGGTGGCCTAGAGCTATTCTGCGATTACATGCTTCCTATTTTGTGTGTTAAAATACTCTGCTTTTGTGAAATGATGGAGATAGTAAATAGCAATCGGTGGTGGTGGTTTTTTAATGTCCTTTTCTGCGAAATTAAAAGATGACAATTTTACATCAATACTCACAGTTTTTTTTCTGGAAATTTCACAGCTCTGAAACCCAAAGTGTAGGATTTCACTGTTCCAGACTAAGTAAACATGGTTTTCTCCACCAAAGACAAAGGGCCTGAATTTGGGGATTGGAAGTCTGATATATTCTTGATCTTGATTCACAGAATGAGGTGGATAAACCATCAGAAAACAAACCTGGTAAGAGAAGCTTTTCTAAGAATGGGCGAGAATCATTGCTCCCAAACTTTTAGGTTTTAAATTGTCGTGAACTAAGACACATAAGGACACCAGGTAACAGCAAAGAGTGAAGGCCAAGAGGGAGAAAGTGGAGCTGCTAGCTGTGAGGGAGCCTAGGAAACTTGTGGGACCCATAAATCAAGTTCCTATACAATTCTCTCCTTATTTTATCTCTAATGGCATAATGATCATTTCCTTTGCCCTCTGGCTAAGTGTGAATGGAGGTAAAGCCAACACTTTCATGGTTCCCCTAGGGCTCTTGGAATGGTGGAATTCCCTATGACCTACATTTTTTGGCGGGAATGCCTATAGTATACAAAGAGCATGTAGCAAGCCCCTTTACCTGTCTGGGCCTTGGTTTCCCCAGCACCAAAAGAAAATTGAAATAGATCATCTTTAAGGCTCCTACCGGCTTAAAAACTAGGAAGCTGTGTTTTTCTGCTAACAGTGGGGCGGAACCAGGTAGTAAAAAGAAGCGGCTTGTTTTGGCTTTTCCCCAGGGAGAGTATATTCATCTGGGTGGCTTCCTGAGATTCTTGGAAAGGTAAATAAAGACTGGGGTTTAATGCGTGGCTGGCATTAGCCCAGCCCCACATGGCATGGAAATGAGACCATGAGTGGAGAAGGCACCTTCCTTCCTTCGGGAGAAAGGGGGATAGGGAACCAGCATGGAGCCACACCGGCTTCCAGCTCCGAAGCTCGCCTCGCCTCGCCTCAGAACTTGCTGGCAGATACTCTGCAAGCGGGACGCGCGTGTGCGGCTCCCCTTCTCCCTCCTGCTGGGCCTCGAGGGACAGAAAACACGCTCCCTGGTGCTTTTTTTTTCTTACATAAGTCACAACTCCGACTTCTTTCCCTCCCTCTGCCGGCCCCGCCAAAACTTTCAGTGGGCCCCGCCCACTCCACGTGGCCCTCCCTTCCCCGTCCCAGCAAGCCCCGCGGCGCCCCGCCCCCGGCACGTGACCGGCCAATCGCTGCTGTTTCCTTCCTAGGGCTCCCTCTTCGCTGGCACCAACCGACGCGTGAACGAAAGTGCCCCCTTCGGGGTGAACGTGGGGCAGCAGCCTAGGGAGGAGAGGAAAGGTGAATGAGGGCGAGAGCACAATAGGCGGACGTGGCTGCCGCTGCTCAAAATGGTTTCATGGCCTCACAGCTCCCTGGTTAATAACATTAAGGATCACACAATTTAAAAAAGATGCAAATTCAAAAGAAGAGATGTCATAAAAAAAAAAGTGTGTGGGGGGGTAGAGTTGGGTAAAGTGTTAATCGCCAGCTGCAAAGTTGGTTACCTCTGCTCCACCTGCATTTCCCGGTCCTCAATACCAGGACAGGAAGCGAGAGAGTTCTTTAGTTTCGGGCTGGAGAGCGCGAACATGGCCTCTCAGAGCGTTCTGCTTTTTTGCCTCCTTCCCCACCTCCCTTTGCCCCAATAATTCTGGAAGTAGCTCTCCTTCTCTGGGTTTCATACTCCTGAAGCTGACATAAACTATTTTCGAAACGGAGCCTGCTCTCAGCGCTGGGAACATTTGCCCTGGATGGGAAGAACCCCAGGAGATCGTGTTGGAGGAAGGGGGAGTGAGCAGGACAACAAAAATTAGTCCAGTGGGAAGGCTTGATGCACAGAACAAGGGGACTAACCAGGGAAAGCTAGAAAATAGGTCAAATTAAGCCAAACAGAGGGAACCAGTTTCCATGGGAAAAATTCTGACCCAGGCTTTGTCTATTTCCTCCCCACTATCCCAAATGAGAGACTGGGTGTGTAACTGGGGAGATTGGAAGGTACGTGGTTGGAGGCTGACGAGGTGAAAGAGTTGTACACCCTGCAGTGCTCAAAAGGAAGGGTAGGGAAAGGTAAACTTAAAATCAGAATGATCGCTGGGCCCTTCGTCCCTCCAAAGTCATGTAGATAGCCCAAGAGCTACAAATTTGGGGGGCCCAACGAGGGGAACCCCATTGTAGCCAAGAATCACGTTATGCTGAGGCATGTCAAGGAGCAATGCGTGGAAGGGAAAGGTAGGAGTCCTAGGACAAAAAGGGAAATAGTGTCCTATTTACCAGGGAAACAGCCCCAAAGCGATCAAGCTAGACCGTTGACTAGCGAAGACACTTGCTCTGCCATAACTCAGCATCTGTCAGCGCTCCCATTACCAGGTGCTATTTCCAGAGTCCTGGGCCTAGGGGAGGAAAAGGGAGGGGCCCGGGTGGAGAAATCGAGGGAGACCCAATGGGCTCCTCCTCCAGCCCAGATGCAGTTTCAAATTTTCACCACTCGGGGGCTCCCGAGCTCAACCACAGCCCCAGAGTGAGGGAGGGAGTCCGCGAGACGATCTCTAGAGGACTGAGTGGGACGTCAGTAATGACCCTGAGCAGAGAGGTGACCCAGGGGTCATCTGCTCTGAAGCTGCAGACCCTTCTTGTGGCCGTTGGGAAAACATCCAGCCTCCGCCCCTCTCTCTAAAGAGGACCCTTGGCATTGAGAACCAGCTCCCCGCTTCTTACCCTCACCCACTTCTCTGTGGTCATTTCCTCCCCTGCGCGTTTCCTTCCCCTCCCCCATCCCTCATGGTGGGAACGCCAGCACCATCCCCCCACCCCAAGCCTATCAGAGTCCTGAGGAATGCTCTCCCCCTGGCTGAGTGCCAACCTGTGGACTTCCTGGGCTTTAGGGTGGGGCTTGGCTGAGGGGAAGCCCTTTGGACGGGAGAGCCACCCAGTGCTGCACAGCTTGTCACTACTGCGCGCTCGCTCGCGCGGGCTCTTGGTCTCGCCCTTTCTCTGCTAAGCAAAAGGTTCATCTACCGTTCTCTGTCACCACCACCTAATTTCCTACCCCTGCAATAGGATTTTCCTGCCAGGGCAAAACATCCACGATTGAAAGGCGGTAGGCATCCTAAACACTGGTTTAAAGTGAGAGAAAAAGCACCAATTTCAAAGCCTGCCTTCCCAGTTCCAGAAGGCCTGTGCCTGGAAAGAGGTTCAGCTGCCAGGGTCCTGAAGTCCTTGGAACCCTCTGGTCTAAGGAAGTACATGAGTCACTATATAGTAAATCCTGGGAGTGCATTTCTGCCTATCTGACTACCACTACTCAGCCTCCATGTCTCTGAAATAAATCAGCTGAAATATGAACTCACTGATCCCCCTCAAGTCCAAGGAAACCTTTTCAGTCAGCTGCAGGGAACTGGGGTAGGTTTAACAAGAATGGGGAGCAGCAGAAACCACTCCCAAATCTAATGAATAGAGACCAGGCCTGTCAGAGACTTCTGGCTCCTATCCAAGTGGTCTTGCTCAGAAATATTTTTGAATTTGGCGGTTGGAAAATCTGATATAGACTAATGACCAAGAACCCAGTCCTGTGGCGCCCCCTGCCTCATCGTCCCTCGGTGCACCTTTTGCAGCTTGTCTCCCTGATGTCATCATTTGTAGACCTGTGCCAGATTCCCAAGTTCCTATCTTGAAACCTCAGCCCCCACACCCAGGGCCTAGGGGAGAGCCAATGTAGGTCACTGCAGCTGAGCCTGCAGGGCTGTCTGCTCCTTGAGCCCAGAGCCCTTAAGGCACAGAGAGGAAACCTTGCAGAGAAGAGAAAGTGCTTTATGAGAATCAGAGGAAAGCGTTTTCCTCAAAAAAATGAAACAGGGAGAGGCCAGGAGTCAACTGGTCACACTAGAGGCAGTGATGGGAGCTATACTTCTGAGAAGTTGCATGTGATGGGAGAGGGAAGGCCAGAGGAGAGGGACTAAGCAAGACTTCCATCCCCGGCTTTTTTCACCCCCTAGAGCCCTCCATCCCTCCTCCAACCCATGCCCACCCTTGCTGTGTTTGCTTGTGTAAGGAACCCTTCAGATCCCCAGTTCTCTAGTTACTTAGCTCTCCAGGCTCAGGTTTCATTCTCAGGAGCCTTTGTGATTTGCCTTAGGGACCCCCTGCTTCCTCTGGTCAGAGTTTCTGGGTCTCAGGAAGCTGGAATAGGCCAGAATTGTCTCCACCCTCCCCCATTGAAAGACTTTTCCTGCTTGTTATCTGTTAAACTCATTTTGTGGGGTACTCTAACCCTCTGGGACCTCATTTCTTTTCTTGGCTCTCCCTACCCCTGCTTTTGAGATCCCAGAGAGAGAGAGAGAGAGAGAGAGAGAGAGAGAGAGAGAGAGAGAGAGAGAGAGATGCTCATATTCTCTTAGTTATGTATGGGCAGTCAAGGACCTATGGCTGCAACTAGCTTGGGGGTCCCCATGGCCAGCAAAAATAGACAAGGGACCAATTTCTACCTCCAGCCTCAAAAACACTTTAAACACAAACAATTGCTCTAATAGGAGCCTCGGGACAAGAGGAAAAGTAGGTAAGATGGAGAAAGGATAAACAATTACAATTCTAGTCTTCCTTTCCCTTATTTTTCCCCCAGTACCTCTGGTCCCCTTTCAAATCTCAGTTACTCATCCTTCCACTACTCATTTGCCTTCATTTCCAGTATCCTTGCACATGGTAGGCACTTAATACGTGTTTTTTAAATTGAGTCAAACTATATCTGGTTATGCTCTCTGGCTGAACTTTGAGAGGAAGAAGCACAAAGGGGGAAGGTGGACATTCCCCAGACCCTGAACAAGGTTCTCCTACAGGACTGATCACTAGGGAACAAATGGTTCTTAGACTTCAACTGGCATTGGAATCACCTGAAGGGCTCAATAAAACTCAGATTGCTGGGCTCTACCGCTGTATTTCTGATTCGATGAGGCCTGAGAATTTACATTTCTAATATGTTTCCAGGTGATGCTGACCCTGCTACTAATCCTGGGACTACTGGTGGATCCTGAGAACCACTGTCTTAGGGAAACACAGGCCCTCGCCTCAGTGCTCACCATGGGGGCCTGTTTGATTCCAAATTTGTATAGTTTAGGAGGAAGAAACAGGTGGAAATTGAAAACATGTGTCTCTTGCTGAGCCCTCTACCTCAATGGGTACTGGGATCTAAGAAAGGCAGGGCAAGGATGAGCAGGTGTTGGTCTAAGACTGATTATCCATTCTATCTCTTTTTAAATAGTCCATTGACTCCATCCTTATTGAAAGTCACTTCCCAAAAACATGTTTTGCAGCAGCAAGGGAGCACTAGGAATTTCCTGTGGCGAGGCAGCGCCAATGTGGGGAGGGGAGAGGCAGTGCTGAGCGAGCGCCTTCCCTTGGCTCGGGCAGGGCCACGTGCCCCACCCCCTCGCTTGCACATGTCTCTGCCGCCACCGCCAGCAGCAGCCGGGCTGTTTATGAGCGAGTTGTTGTGGTAGAAATGGAGCAGGCTGCACATGCCCAGCCCATGTGACCCCAGCAGCCCGCGTGAGCCTCCAGCCGGCACAAACACACTCAGCCCTGTCCTCCTCTGGTCAGAGAAACAGGAGGAAAATGGGGAAGGAGTGAAGGGCACTGGGTGCTCTTCTCCTTGTTTCCTGGCTCTTTATCCTGCTACTGTCTCCTTTTTGTCTCTCCTGAGTCACCAGGGGAACAAACACCCAGGAAAGAAACATGGTTTCCCCAGGCACATTCTCCTCCCAGGCAATCCCTTGGGACAACCCTAGTCCCCAAACGAACAAAGGGTCTCCCCCCAAGCCAAGAGCATAGAATGGTGCGTGCAGACACTTGCTCAAGCTGATGGGTTAACGTTGTCCTGGAGCCAAGACTTGGTTTCCTTCAACCCAGGCTTTTCAAATCAGGCTGCCTGGTCCCCTCTTTCTAGGAAGGAGGAAACCACACAGAGATGCAGCAAGTGCCCATTCCAGGATTAGCACAAGAGGAGTTCAGGGATTTGTGGGGTCAAATACAAGAAGCAAGGGTTCTTTCTGTAGCAGTGGTCTGTAGGGTAAGTAGACAGGAAGGAGAAAGTCCTGCCAAGTAGGGATAGGGAGGGGCTGAGGGTGGGGGGCAGGGAGGAGATCTGGAAGAACTTCACACTAACCCCAGTCCAGCTGGAGCACAAACAAGGGTACAAAACACAAGCTCAGCCTTCATTCCTCATGGAAGTGTCCCCTCCCACCAGCCTGGCCCTCCAAGTCCCATAGAGTCCTTCTCTCAGCACTCTAACCCCAGACCCCCATGTCCAGCCCTTTGCTCAGGCCCCTGCCCATGGCCCTGTTTCTGAGCAATCTTGCCTCTTGCTGGGATGTAAGAATGCTGGAGTCAGGCGGACAGTAGGTTAGCAGGAACAAGCAAATGAAGTGAGCGAGCACGACCCACATTTCCTCATCGCACCAAAACTTCGCAGATCCTGCATTGCAGAGCTAGCGCTTTTTTTTTTTTTTTTAATCTCTGCTGGTCCCCTACACACGTCTGCATTTTTGCAACCAGCACAGATTTTTTTTTTCAGGGTGCAAACTGCGCATTCTAATGAGCCAAAGCTCCTTCCTGTGGCATTGAAAATCTCTTTGGCAAATTGCTTCTCTCCTCCTACCCCCCCCCAATGTAGAAGGGGAGGGATCCCAAAATTGTCTTTCTCTCATTCCCCTGCCCCCTCTCCCAAGATACTGCAGTCTTTCCAGCCCAACTAACAGCTGCAGACAAGGGGAGAGGGATGAGAGGAGGGAAAATGAGCCTCGTTCCTTCTTTCCACGCAGGCTAAGCTGGCAGGGCTGGGGTTGCTTTTTTCCTTGGCAGCCCATTGCACCCCCCCTTCCCTCCCCATCCCAGCCAATGTTTATGTAAGCCTCCCAGAAGCTACCCAGGGGCCTTTACGCCTGCCCCAGCCGAGGCTCCTCCGAAGTCCATCCTGCTCACGAGGACTGTCATGAGCCTCTGGCCTCCCCAGGCAACTGCATGGAGATCTACAGAGGCCCAGGGACTGGGGAGAGATGCTGGATAAGGAGAGGGTTTGAGCTACAGCTTGGGGGATAAGGTGAAGACAGAGGCAGGCACACAGGCACCCCCTACCCCATACACACACACATTCCCCTGTATCTCAGTCCTACAGAACCTCAAGGACAGCCAATAGGCAAGAGCAGAGACCTGGAAGATGACACCACCAGTGGGCCCCAGCAGCAGCAGTTTAGCAAAAGTTGGACAGGATGGCCTTGGCATAGCATGTGCTGGATGCCACCACCCCCAAACCCAGGAGGAAGAACCCCATGCCAGAAAAGTGGGTGATTTGGGGCTTAGTCTTCCTCTGCCAAGGACAGTCTATGCCACCTCCTAGATCCTGTGATGTGGGTGGGATCCTGGGCTCTGAGAGGGGGACCCTTCTTCAGGTTCTTCGAAATATCTGCTGAAGAAGCATTGGCCCAAGATGGTGGGTGGCTTTTGAGGGGCTGTTTCAAGATACACATTGCCCATACAATTGAATGGGGAAGTGGAATATTGTTCCTCAGGGCTTTTAACACAACTTCTGTCTGTCCTTGGTGGCCTTCCACACTCTCATTGAGCCAATCTGTCCTTAATACATCCCCTGGAAAGAGGCACAATGGCTTTTTAAAGGGCCTGGACCTACCTGCCCCTCTCCTTCTGTCACCAGCTGCAGTCTGGGAATCAGGGAGAGAAGAGAGTTCAGATGCCTGCTTTGGTTTCTCACCTCTGTAGCAATCTATGTGGAAGTTTGTTTGTTGCATCCTATTATGGCCCCTTTCTACCTTTACAACCAGACAAGGGGAGTGTAGGAGGGAGAGAAAGAGGAATTTAGGGAAGAAGAAATGTGGTTGGAATTAAAAGAGAGACTTTGGGAAGCTGAGGTATGGTGGGGGCAGGAGCAAGGGGTGCTCGCTTCAGCCTTCTCTTTTTGGAGACACACCTCACTTCTCAGCACCATCATAGCTTAGGAAACATCAGGATGAGCCTGCTGTTCAGGCATTCCACTGGGAGTAATCATGTTCTCCAGGAAGGTCAGTCTTACTGGTAGAAAGAGTTTTATCCTCAGACCTAGGGTTGAATTCCCAACATTTGACATTTTCATTGTGCCATTGGTAGTGGTAATTCCAAGAGACAGCTGGGGAAGCTTTAGCCCCTTCAAAAATCTTCATCAATTCTGCCATCCTTTGATGCGACATCTTCTTAATCCTAAGGAAAGTGCCATGCAAATATAGCTTCAAGAAAATTGCCTAGTCTCTGAAGCATCCTGGGCAAGTTAATAAAAGCCTCTAAATCTTGGATTCCCCATCTCTAAATTAAGAATGAAACCTACAGCACAGGGTTGTTGCGGATAGTAACTGAGGTAATGTATGTAACTCACTCAGCACAAGGCCTGACATACTGTTGGTATTTAGTATACATTTGCTATTTGTTTTCCTTGGGAAAAGGAATAGTGAAGTAGAGACAGAATCTATGGGACCCAAAATACTTCCATGGAACCCGGACCCGAATCATGCTTCATCTTCTCTCTCTCTCCATCTCCCCTAATAACAATTAGCTCAGATTTTAACCCTTCCTAAGACATGAAGGCTCTGGGAAGGTTAGGTAAAGCTTGCTGGCCTTTTAGAGAATAGGAAAAGGAGCTAAGAGGGTAGGGAATGAGTCTCATCCAGGCACATGGCTCATTCCCTGATTCCGGGGCGTCCCCAGAGTTTTGTCCGAGGTTGTCCCAGGTTTACATCACCTGGGCAGGCAGGTTTTTCCCCTGGGCAATGGTATGAAAGGATTGGTGAGAAAGGAGGGGGAAGGGAAGGCACTTAGTGAAGTTTGACCTGGTTTCCAGCAAGGACCCACCCTCAGTCAGTCAGTCAGTCAGTCAATGTTGGCCCAAGATTTAGGCCACCCAGGATTTGCACAGGGTGTTGCCCTGTTACCCAGAACAACCTACTGACAAGGAGAATATATTTTGGATCAAACACACATATCCACATGTACTCACACTATTCACACTTATACACCCACATATGTGGTCTCTCACAATCACAAACACACACTCTGGCCATAGCTGAGAGCTCTCAATCCCTTGCCTTTCTCTACTATATTTCTGCTG
Source organism: Cynopterus sphinx (assembly GCA_030015415.1). NCBI lineage: Eukaryota > Metazoa > Chordata > Mammalia > Chiroptera > Pteropodidae > Cynopterus > Cynopterus sphinx. The sequence goes on from CM057385.1 coordinate 16,522,581, forward strand.
TACTCCCTGGCCCACAGAAACACAGGAGAATTGAAGTATATTTGGAAACACACACACATCCATGAACAGGATCCAACCCTGCCCTTAAATGGTGAGGTCAGTCCAAGAATCCCAGACTCTGAGGAATCTAAGTAGAAGTGTGTAGAACATGGAGCCAGGGCTGTGTCTTGCTGAGCCGGGTCTTAAATGTGTATCTGTTCAATACAGTTTCAATCTGAGTACTATTTATTAAGGGTCCAGTTCCTTGTAGGGCTGAATGTGGCTATGGGAGGAATGGTGTATGTGTGTGTTTATGTGTGTAAACAAATCTCCAACTGGCAGGAGAGGTAGGAGACTGGGTCGAGATGCAACCTTAAGGTTAAGGTTGAGGTCAAAGAGAGGACAAAGCTAGATTCTACTTCAGGTTCCCCAAGACAGGACAACTCAGCCTTTTCTCCCTCCCTTTGGTGGCTCCGGGTCACATAGTCTCTGTCCTTCTCCCAGCAGCTGTTGGCAGAGAGTAGAGCAGGTTAGATAGACTAGAAGCTTCTAAAGCCAAGAGTCTTGCCTCTTCATTATCCTTTATCCTTCTCTCTAGTTGTAGAAGATCCCAAAGTTACTTCTTTGTCATGGAGAACAAGTGGGCCCTATAAGGAGTTCAGAGGAAGGAGGAAATAACCCCCCTTCTTTGCCTCCTCTCACCCACCCTCCACCTTCATATCTCACACAGACTAAAACAACCCAGCTTCTTACCAAGAGTTAGCTGCCTCTGCTTCTCACTTGCAACTCAGAAAAGGAGTCTTGACCTTTGGACCTCCCCCTATAGGAATAAACACCAGCAAGTAGAACAGGGGGTAAAAAGGATCGCCAGGGCAGTGAACAGAGCTGTGGGTCTTGGGGAGGATCCAGGGCAACAAAAGGGAGTGTGCCAATGGTGGTGTTGGGGCTGGTGGAGAGCTAGAGGTCATTTCAAGGGCCCTGATTTTGAGTCCAGCCTTGGCAGATCTCTGGCTCTGGCCCTGGCTCTGATGGAGAGTCAGGAAGGGCACAGAGAGCATACAGCGCCAGACATGGCAGCTCGCCTCCCAACTTTCCTTCCAGGGCCCAGGGGCAGGATGGAGAGGAGATGGAAGCTGAGGTTTGAACCAAGTTTTCCTGAAAAGCCTCTTTCCTTCTTTGTCCTAACCCCTCCCAGTCCCTCCCACGCTCTGCTGCAGCTTCCCAGTTCGAGACCACAGGGCCAGAGCAGGAAGAGGAAGAGCCCAATGCCCTCTCTCTCCCATTTTTTCTTGAGGGTAAGGGAACAAAGCTAAAGCCCCAGCCATTCTAAGCAACACATTCTCGGGAGCCTGTCTTCTCCTGGGAATCAAAGTCTACTAAAATCAGTGATCAGGCCAGCTGCCCAGCTGCCGCCCCTTCAGTCAACCTCAATGTCTTCTCAGCTTACTCACTTCCTACTACCCAGCTTACTCTTTCTTTGGTACCACAGTCCTCCTTTCCTTTACCTCTTTGGCAACTGTCATGTTTTCAGGCATTCAGATACTGCCCTAGGAGCTGCCTGTGAACGAGTAGAGACACAGGTAGGGGGAAAACCTCTCTAGAAGCACTGGGACTGAGAAAGAATTAGCAGGAAGCAGCAGGTGGCCCATGATCATTTGGCTGCTTGAAAAAAGAAACTCTTACCTCTCCCAAGTCCTCAAACAGGATAGACCTCTAGTTGAGACCTATTTTTACCAATGGGGCAATTGCTGCTAACCGCTGTGGAGTTTCACTTGTACACCTGCCCATCTCCTGATATTTAAGGTGGGCAGATGAAACTAGCAATGCATGTCTGACCTTAGGCCAGTCACTTCTAAGCCTCATTTTCCTCATCAGTAAAGGAGGGAGGGTTAAGACTCTGGGTGTTCCCTTCTAAATTACCTTCTGGGAATCTACAGGCTACTCTGGAAGTTGTGAGAGTAGGGGTGTCACTGTGCTCCCAGACCACTGCCTCACCTCTGGCCTCATTACTTTAGGACCTCAAAGAACTTTCACCATAAAGCTCTCCTCCCTTATCCTTTTTATTTCCCAAACAAAGGGAAATGACTCACCCCAAAGTCACCTCGAATGGGTGGAGTGGTGTCACACAACAAACAGGGAGTCCCTAGGGGCATCCTCACCCCCACAACTCCTTTCCCTAGGGGTGCTCTCCCTAGGGGGAATAGAAGGGGGAAGGGGTCACATTTCCATTCCTTCTTAGGACTTGGCCCTGCAGCAAAAGTTCAGCTTAAGCTACTGACTCCGGAGAGATCTCCCTCCCCTCCTTGTCTCCTCTCCCCTTGTTACCAGTAACCTCAAGAGGAGGTCAGTTCTGCAATCACGTGAAGCTCTCACGTTTGCAAGGTTTGCAGAAAAGGCCTATTAGCTTTGATCTCCCAGAGAGCAGTCAAGCTTGCCAGTCCCTCCCCAGGAATTCACATGCCTCTGCCATACAGCCTTTCCAAACACGCCACCCTGACTCTTCAGCGCACCCCACCCACCCTGCGCTCAGCTCCTCCCCGGTCTCAGCAAGAGCTTTTACAAGGCAGAGAGGGAGAAATACACGCAGTCCGCACTTTGCCCGTGGACTACAGATCCCGGCAGCCTTGGCGGTACGCAGGCGCACAGAGCTCAACGTGCCTGCTGCTGGAAAAGTGTGTCACTGGGGCACGAGGCGCTCCCTGGGATCACATGGTACCTGCTCCAGTGCCGCGTGCGGCCCGGGAACCCTGGGCTGCTGGCGCCTGCGCAGAGCCCTCTGTCCCAGGGAAAAAGGCTGGGGCAAAAGGCGGCGGAGATTGGCAGAGTGAAATATTGCTGCCGAGGGAACGTAGCAGGGCACACGTCTCGCTTCTCTGCGTCTGGGTGCCCGTTTTTCCCCATCACCTACCTACTTCCTGACTGCGACCTCTCTCCCTCTGGGACTTTGACACCAGGAGCTCCAGATTCGTTACCCTGCAGCGCGGCGGAGCCGTCGGGCAGTGGCACCCGGTGCACTGCAGAGACCCGACCCTCCGTGCTCCCCTCCAGCCAGAACTGCTGCAGGCTGATTTCCCCCCGGCCCCCTCCCCCACACTCTTTCTCTGCTCTTCCCATGCAAAGCAGACCTCCGTGGCCTCAGCGTCCTCCCCTTCTGCAGGGCACAAGACCTTGCGGCAGCGTGCCTCTGACCCTGATCGTGAGCCTCGGGGTCCACTCTCCGCCCTCAGCCAGTGCCCAGGGGGCGACCGCGGCGATTGCAATCTCCAGTTTGTGTCAAGGTCCGGTTTGAATGACCGCTCTCCGCTGGTGAAGACATGACGACCCTGGACTCCAACAATAACACAGGTAGGTACTGAGGTTTCGTTCCTACCATCACCTTTTCTCTATCACTGTCTTAGAGCAAGAGGAACTTTGTAAGGGACTGGGGGTTCCCTGGGCCCGCGGATTTGCTAGTGTGATGGGGGCCAAGGCTGGGATTTCTAGAGCGGGTTGTTCGGCCTGGGGATGCTCCCGGGGGCACCCTGTCACCGCCCCTCAGAATCCCAAAGCTCCTTTTAGCCCGAAGGACTGGTATTCCGGGCAGGAGGAAACGGAGAGAGGGTACGTGTGGGGAGATGATCAGTTCAGAGGGACTGGGAGCTTTGGAGCAGGACCCCCTGACGCCCCCATCCGTCCACCCCCTGCAGCTGTGGCGTGCCTGGCCTTCTCGGAAAGACCCTCCTCCCCTCTCCCTCTTCCCTAGGAGTCCCCCCCTAGCAGGCTGGGGGGAAGCTAAGAAGCGGTGGAGTGATGGGACTCCGAGGCAGGGGCGGGAGGGGGAAATGGGTCGACCTCACTGGGGGAATCCTCCGCGACAGCAGGGAGCGGCACTCGGGGAGCTGGGGGAGCGGCTCTCGGCCCCAGGGAGGACACCCACGGCGCCCTGGCGGCCCGGAGGGCTCACATGGCTGCGGAGCCGGGCCCACGTGCTGCGTTTGTTTTCATTCAGCACTAGCCGCGGCTGCCACCTCATTGGTGGGTGCCACCCGGCCCCGTTACATAATGAGCTCCGCCCGCCGGTCGCCCCGGCAACGCGTGCGCCCTGCTCTCCTCCCCTCGGCGGTCCCGGCCCAGCCCGCGCTCGCGGCCCAGCCCAGGACCGGGGCGCCGGGGAGGGGTGGGGCGGGGCGGGGCTGCCGCTCGGGCCTGACGGGAAGCGGAGAGGGCGGGCCCGCGGGTTCCGGGGTTCCTCGTTGGAGAGCCACGTGCGACAGGCACACGTGGAGCGGGGACGTGAGGCCGGCTGAGGGCTCGGCTCGCGCCCCGCCCCGCCGGGATCTGGGTGAAGCCGGGCTGACTCACCGCCCCCGCCTCTCTCCTTTTCCTGTCCGCCTTCCCCGGGTGCCCCCCCACCCCCGCCCCATCGCTGAGGCACAGTGAGATGCAGCCATCCCTGACCTCGCGCGGCCTCATGTTTACACTCCTGAAAGGGACCCCACATTTAGCCACCCTTCTCACCTGATTCTGTTTGCACCTATTCACTGCACTTGCCTTTGGGCTCAACTTCACGGTCCAGATTCTTTCTGTTCCCCAGGCACCACTTTCCTTAGTCCTGCAATCATTATCTTACACCCCACCCCCACCGAACTAGCTGCCATTTGCCTCCTAAGGACTTTCCCCCAAAACAACCACATCCCAGAATCACAGCCGAAAGAATATTAAGTCTCTCACCTTTTTGTTTGTTTCACGTAAAGGAAAACTGAGACCCAGAGCGGGGAGTTGATTTTCTCTAGGTCACAAATCAAGTTGGCTGTGACATACCTAGATCTAGAACTAGACTCTTTTGAGCATGCACCTCACTTTCATGTGAGAAGTCTCTTTAATAATGAGTCTTCTTTTGGGGGGGTGGGAGAACTAGGTCAAGTTCATTTACCACCAAATAGATACCCCATCCCCCCACATTAGCCTTGAAACTGTAGGAGCTGATTTGTTGTGCAACTATTTTATAGGGAGCTGGGTTCATCCTGACTAACCTTGAGCTATTTTAGGTTGCCCTGCCCAGCTTAGTGTGTGTCAGTGGGTGAGCAAAACATGTGCCTCCAGAGACATGGTAGCATGGCCTGTGTCTGCTCACACGTGTTCTGGGATCCTCCCTTCTCCAACCCCTCCCACGGCAGGCCAAACTAGGTGCTTGGCAAAGGTGTGGCAGGCAGGTCACCTTTTTCTCCTGCTGATACCACGAGAATACAGCCACCTGGTTGGCAGTGTAATTAGAGGGCCAAAGTCCCTGAGTGACTAGAGAGCCAAGGTCGTTGTCACCAGGCTGAGAGATCTGGAAGGGGAAATTCTAAAGCCCTGGGCTGGACAATTTGCCCTTCATGTCCACCTCCTGCAACTCGCACTGCTAAGTCTTTCCTGGACTCAAGAAGACTCCACTCTGATTCTCACTATTGGAGGCCAGGGGAACCGGACTGGGCAGGTTCAGTACCTTTGGTACTTTTGGAAAATACATCTTCTAGTTTTGAGGGAACATAACTATCTTACTCTTGTAAAATTTCCTGTCTCTTCACTGTTGGCTAGCTGCCCCTCCATGGTCTCATCCCTGGAATGGTCTTGGTGTTAAAATCAGCAGCTGTTTATTTTGGAAGCCTGGGCCTTATGAATGGGTCTCAGCTGCTCATCCCATCCTCACGTCTGTTGCTGACAGCCAAGTTATTAGCTGTAGTCAGTATTCCCAAGGAAGGCATCCAGGGCAGGGGGCACATACATGAGATGCCTAGAGGTGCCATGCCTTTAGGAAAGTACCTGACACCCAAGGCAGAAGCTGAATGTACCCTGCAATGGGTCATGCGTTTGGTTGGCTATGACATATTTAGTATGTATTGGGGAGTTGCTTATTGTGGCACTTCTGGGGACTCCAAGATTAGGGGCTCCACATGATTAACTTCTGAGTGTCCTGCAGTATTTGGAGGAAGCAAATGGAGAATGAGTAGACTGCTGCCCTAGAACTATAGGTATATGGCAGCTGACACCCCCTTCCCTTGTGTTCTCCTGCCAGGTGGCGTCATCACCTACATTGGCTCCAGTGGCTCTTCCCCGAATCGCACCAGCCCTGAGTCTCTCTACAGTGACAGCTCAAATGGCAGTTTCCAGTCCCTGACCCAAGGCTGCCCCACCTACTTCCCACCATCACCCACTGGCTCCCTTACCCAGGACCCAGCTCGTTCCTTTGGGAGCATTCCACCAAGCTTGAGTGATGATGGCTCTCCTTCTTCTTCCTCCTCCTCCTCCTCTTCCTCCTCCTCCTTCTATAATGGGAGCCCCTCAGGGGGTCTACAAATGGCCCTGGAAGACTGCAGCCGAGTGTCCCCCAGCAAGAGCACCAGCAACATCACCAGTGAGTACATTTCTAGCTGATCTGGGGGAAAGGAAGGCAGCCAGGTCTCAGTTGGGGTTGAGGTTGGGGTTGGGGTTGAAAAGACAGAATTATTCCCGGGCCTACCCTTATTGCAGAGATTTCTCCTAGAGTTGCATTAGCCCCTGTCTAGCCTAGTCTGGTCATTTAAGTGTCTCTTAGATACTGGAGCTCCTCAGCATTTCTCCCAGAATCTCCTGCCTGGAAAACCTCGCCCCTCAGAAAGCCCTCCTGCTCACCTGCTGCCCCTCTCTTCCCACAGAGCTCAATGGCATGGTGCTACTGTGTAAAGTGTGTGGGGACGTTGCCTCAGGCTTCCACTATGGCGTGCATGCCTGTGAGGGCTGTAAGGTGAGCCAGGTTGGGGGTAAGGGCAGGGGCAGGTGATGCCCTCGCCCAGGACATATAGGTCTGGTCTAGACAGAGTGCTTACTAGTTGCTCCTGCCTTCCAGGGCTTTTTCCGTCGTAGTATCCAGCAGAACATCCAGTACAAAAGATGTCTGAAAAATGAGAACTGCTCCATCGTCCGAATCAATCGCAATCGCTGCCAGCAGTGTCGCTTCAAGAAGTGTCTCTCCGTGGGCATGTCCCGAGATGGTGAGACAGGACTGTTGCCCCACAAGCATTCCCATGCCCTCCCGCTTCCATCCAGTTTCTGAATTAATCCCTCTCTCAAAAAAATCCCAAACTGAAACATCATCATACGGTGAGCCTCATTTTCATAGGGGATGCCCATGAAACACACTTCTTTCCCATCAGTCCCTCTGGTCACCTACCACAATCCCTACTTGGAAAACCCCTTTGATGGGTGTGGCTTTGCTGGTTATAGTTTTGATGTGGAACTCCAAGCCTTCAGGGTCTTGCCCTTTCAGGAGGAAGGAAGAGAAGCATGTGTGTGTATGAGAACTTCCTGACACTGCTCTCATCCTGTCACAGCTGTGCGTTTTGGGCGCATCCCCAAACGAGAGAAGCAGCGGATGCTTGCTGAGATGCAGAGCGCTATGAACCTGGCCAACAACCAATTGAGCAGCCAGTGCCCTCTGGAGACTTCGCCCACCCAGCACCAGACCCCAGGCCCTGTGGGCCCCTCACCACCCCCAGCTCCGGCCCCCTCACCGCTGGTGGGCTTCTCCCAGTTCCCACAACAGCTGACACCTCCCAGATCCCCAAGTCCTGAGCCCACAGTGGAAGATGTGATATCCCAGGTGGCCCGGGCCCACCGAGAGATCTTCACCTATGCCCATGACAAGCTGGGCACCTCACCTGGCAACTTTAATGCCAACCATGCATCGGGCAGCCCTCCAACCACCACCCCACATCACTGGGAAAGTCAGAGCTGCCTGCCTATCCCCAATGACAACAACATCATGGCTGCCCATCGTCATAATGAGGCTCTGAACGGTTTACGCCAGACTCCCTCCTCCTACCCTCCCACTTGGCCCCCTGGCCCTGGCCACCACAGCTGCCACCAGCCTAACAGCAATGGGCATCGTTTATGCCCCACCCATGTATATCCAGCCCCAGAAGGCGAAGCACCTGCCAACAGTCCTCGGCAGGGCAACTCCAAGAACGTTCTACTGGTGAGGGCACTGGGGGTGAGGTGGGCATCGGGCCTGGAAGATTGGATTTAGCTTAGGGCAGCTGGGTGTGCCTGGAGGCTAACGCAGGGATATCCTCTCCCCAGGGTTAGGATGCTCAGCCCTGCAGCAAGGGCTCTGCCTGGGAATCCCTGATCTCCACCTGGCACTTGATTGCTCTTTTACCTGAAATACCCATTCTTCCAGTCCATAGCCCCTCACTCTGGCAGAGTAAGGGCCTAGACCTGCTGGGGGAGCCCATCTGAACTAGCCTAGTTGATACTCCCTTCCCCAAATCTCTTTCTCCTCCAGGCATGTCCAATGAACATGTACCCGCACGGACGCAGTGGGCGAACTGTCCAAGAGATCTGGGAAGATTTCTCCATGAGCTTCACACCCGCTGTGCGGGAGGTGGTTGAGTTTGCCAAGCATATCCCTGGCTTCCGTGATCTTTCTCAGCATGACCAGGTCACCCTGCTTAAGGCTGGCACCTTTGAGGTGAGTGACCCTTTGTGCTCCCTGCTCTTGACCTTGGGAAGCATCCAGCAGAAAGGCTTGGTGTCTGGGCAGGCAGGGGCTCTGAAAGTCTTTGGAACCCCAGTAACTTTGTCTTTATAGACTCTGACTGATGAGGAGTGGGCAGAATGCCTCCCATTCCTGCCTCAGGATGCCTGGGACTTGTGTCTTTTCAGCTGGAGTCTAATCACATTCCATTGCCTTAAAATAACACCTTAGGGCACATTGCGACCCCCATTCTAGGCCTGAGCAAATTGATTTTGGTCAAGTGTCTTGCCCAAGGTCACAGATAGCGATAAAGCTGATAAAGATAGTGATAAAGATTCAGGCCTGTTGGATTCCAAAGCCAGTGGGATGTTCACCATCTTTCTATCTGTCCCCCCCCCCCGCCCACCCCGGACCCATTACCCATTCTGAAACTATCCGCACCCTTGGCTGAGAAATCTAAGGTAGCACCAGTAAACCCTTCAGAAACCTTTAGGGGTAATTTGGCAAGTGCTCCTGCCACCCTACCCAGGATGACTGGCCTCCCTTTAGGTGCTGATGGTGCGCTTTGCATCGCTGTTCAACGTGAAGGACCAGACAGTGATGTTCCTGAGCCGCACCACCTACAGCCTGCAGGAGCTCAGCGCCATGGGTATGGGAGACCTGCTCAATGCCATGTTTGACTTCAGTGAGAAGCTCAACTCCCTGGCGCTTACCGAGGAGGAGCTGGGCCTCTTCACCGCGGTGGTGCTCGTTTCTGCAGGTAGGTCAAGCTCTCGCCTGAGCCTGACCCTGACCCTGGGGAGGAGGCGGACGCAGTTCAATTCAACACACCTTTTATGGAGTACCTACTCTATGCCAGGCCCTGTGCCGGGCACTGGGGATACAGACATGATTCAGACACAGTCTAGCTTGGGAGACAGACTCATGCCCAACTAATTATAAAACAGTGAGATAAGTGTCACAGTAGAAGCATGAACCAAGGGCTTTGGAAGCACAACTATTTCTGCCTGGGGAGCTGGGGAAGGAGGTGACACTTGAGTGGGGCCTCAAAGGACAAGTAAGATATTGCCAGGTGGGGGGTGGGGCGGGGGGTGAGGGCATCCAGGCAGAGGGAACTACAGAGCAAAAAGCAAGGGAGCCTGGGTAGGTTTGGCCTTGTGGGGACGGGAGGTGGCCAGCCTTGCTGAGCCCATGCTCTCAGCTCTCGGGCACCTCCTGCTCTGGGGCAGAGGCCTGGGAGGAGTTGTGCTCTCCTCCTCCTTCCACCTTGGCTCTACGAGGGGCTTCGGGGAGAGGCTGCATGGCCCGCCGCGTCCTCCTCGCAGGCCTCCGGTTCCTCGTCAGAGGAGCTCAGGGAGCCTGCCTCACTGCTGTCGTCTTCCCCACAGACCGCTCGGGCATGGAGAATTCCGCTTCGGTGGAGCAGCTCCAGGAGACGCTGCTGCGGGCTCTTCGGGCTCTGGTGCTGAAGAACCGGCCCTCGGAGACTTCCCGCTTCACCAAGCTGCTGCTCAAGCTGCCGGACCTGCGGACCCTGAACAACATGCATTCCGAGAAGCTGCTGTCCTTCCGGGTGGACGCCCAGTGACCCGCCCGGCCGGCCTTCTGCCGCTGCCCCCTTGTACAGAATCGAACTCTGCACTTCTCTCTCCTTTACGAGACGAAAAGGAAAAGCAAACCAGAATCTTATTTATATTGTTATAAAATATTCCAAGATGAGCCTCTGGCCACCCCCGAGCCTTCTTGTAAATACCTGCCTCCCTCCCCCATCACTGAACCTCCCATCCTCCCCTATTTAAACCACTCTCCCCCCTCTTTTTCTCTAGCCCCCCGATTTGTTCTATTCCTGTCTCAAATTCAATAGTTCACAGCTGAGCTGGCTTCTGTGGTGTGTGCTCATTGTGGGGGTGGGGTGGAAATATTGCCAAGGCTGGGGGCACACCTCTCCATCTGGTCAGTTTGTGGGGTGGGTACTCTGCCAGAAGATGGGAGGATACAGGGAAACAGCACGCAAGTCTAAAGGGGGGGGTGCCCAAGGGGGTTATTTTCATCATATATTTATTACATAAATATATAGTAAAATAGACGAGCAACAATTACCATAAAAATATCTTTCTTTAAAATCCTGACCCAAAACACAACGGGGTGAAAAATCGCACATAACAGACATACTGATTGTCAACGTGGGGCAGGAGTAGGAGCCCCCCCAAGTCACCCCTACTGGCCCCACCCCTCCCTGGGGAAAGGACCTACCTCCTTCCCTGTTTCTGGCCATTACCCCCCTCCCCCCACCCCAGCACCAGCTTCTCATACATTCAGTAGCGCCTCCAAGGAAGTGTCCCCCTCCCCCCACCCAGGAGTTCCCAGGGCAGAAATTACTGTCCCCCTTATGGACGGTGTCTATGTCACACGCCCTGCCCTCTCCCAGCCCTGTAGACCCGCCACCAGGGGGAGGGGGAGGGGCTCCTCCACCCCCACCCTCCCTAAATCTGAGCAGGGAGGAGGCTGGATGAGGTATGTGTGTTATGAGTGATGGGATGGGGAATACTGAGATGGAGAGGCAGGTGATGGGGGCGGGGTAGTGGTCATGGCTCTGGCACCCCCTTGTCCTGGCCTAGCCCCCTCATCCTATTCTCAGCAGCCCCTCCTCCCACCAATACTGCACCTGCTGCCCCACCCTGCCTGCCCTAGTGCCCTGGGCCAATACTGGGGGAGGCATGCTAAGCACCCACGTCAAGGCCATCCCCCTCATTAGCACCAATGGCCCCCAGGAGAGGGCCCTGTCCCTGACTTCCAAAGCAGGGACTGGGACAGCTGCCTCTCTAGAGCAGGTTCGTGGCACTCCTGAGTCCCCCTAGCTCCTCTGCCACCACGTGTACTTGCTCACACATTCACGCAGAGAAACACACGTACACCCCACATCACTGAGAGTGAGGGGGAAGGGGAGGAGTAGGAGTGGGGGATCACAGCTCATATGATTGGGGAGGGGTGGGGGGTATTCCCAAGTGCTTGTAAGAGGCTAAGCCTCTTCAAGGCCTTTTCTCCACCATGTCCATGGCTGAGAATGGGGATGGAGGGATAGAGGTGGGGCTGGAGGGATGGGGGAGACAGCAGACAGGTCAGGAATTCCACTGGGCCCCCAGGGTAGGATGAGGGTACAAGAGGGCTTGCCCATAGGACAGGAGGAATACAGGAATCAGTGCCCCAGGAGAGAGGGAGAGACAAAGCATGTGCAGCCCACCAGCCCAAGGGGGGGCGGGCCAGGCACACACTTGGTGACAGCGGATGCTCTTCCAAGCCCTCCCCTCTGTCAGAACACCTGAACAGTGGGGGAAGGACATGCCCTGATGGGCAGCATAGAATTGCCTTCCTCTGTGTGTGTGTGTGTGTGTGTGTGTGTGTGTGTGTGTGTGTAGGGGGCTGTGGCAGGCTGAGGGTTAGGGTGGAGTGGCAGGTTCCCCACTGCTTAAGACATTTTTGCCCCAATAGTGCAAAGCGCAGGAAGCCCTGGCACCCCTCCCCCCTCCCTGCCCCACTCCCCATGGCTTCCGGGGGCATCTATGTCCACCCATCCATCCCTGCCGACATGCAGCCCTGAGCCCAGGGCCCTCTGGTCTGCTCTGTCCCTCCTTACCCTCCCTTTGCCCCACCCATGGGAGAGCCACCTCCTCAGACCTTCTCCCTTGCAGAGCGGGCAACAAACAGCCAAAGGGAGGAGGAGGAGGAGGGCAGCTCACCCAAGTGCAGACCAACAGAGCGCTCCTCACCAGGAGGGTGGGAGGTGGCTCAAGCCAAAGTCCCTGAATTAGAGAAAAGGAGAGGGGAAAGGGGTCCCGGGGGCAGAGGGACAGCTGGCCTAAAGAGCTTCAAAGAAAAAAGGAGGAGCACCAACTGCCCCCTCCCTTGGGGCCCCAACTAAGTGCCACTGATCTAAGCACCCCATTCCTTGGTGTCTGCCCACCCAGAGCCTGGGTTAGTGCGTTGCGTGTGTGTGAGAGTGGGGAAAGACAAGGGCAGAGGTTAGAGAGAGCCCAGAAGACATATGGGAAACAGAGTCCTAACGGGGTGGAGGCTCTGGGAGAAGCTCACACACAGCTCCCTCGCCCTTAGTGCAGCAGCATCTGGATTGTAGCTAATACTGCAGGATGTGGAGGGCGGGAGCTTGAGCCACAGTTTTTCCTGTGTGGGTGCCAAGGTGCAGAAGGAGTGAGGAGGGGGACAGGGAGAGGCCCCTGGGGCTGGGCACTTGAAAGGGGAGCTGTGTGGGCAGCAGGGCAGGCTGGTGAGGGGCCAGCTGGCATCCAGCGTGAGAGGTAGATGGAACTCAGCGGGCACAAGTGGCAGAGAGCAGAGGGGGTACTGGGATGGGGGTGCCAAAGGAGCACAGAGAGAGGAGGGGCAAGGCAAGGGGGGTGGCCAGGACCCTGTTGTGTTAACTCACAGCTCTGATCGGCAGTCCTACCTTGGGGACCTGGTATGGAGGGCAGTTCTCTCTGATTTGGAGGGAGGAGAGGCAGCTCTCAAAGTGCATGGGGATGGTGGGGGGGGTTCCTCCCCTCTGGCCAGCCTCAGTTAATAACTTAATATTATCTCTCTCTATCAATCGTTCGCTCTCTCTCTCTCTCTTTTTTTTTTCTATCTAGTTTTTCTTCATTTATCTTCTCCCCTTGCCTGGTTTCCAAAGTGCAGTTAGAATGACTATAATTTTTAACCTCCGGGGAGGAGCCAAGCCAAGCCCTTCTTTGCACCCAGGCATGTGGGGAAGCAGAGAGGCCCTTAGCCTGGAGGGGGAACCTAGGCCAAGGAAGTGGGCGGGGGGCTCTCTCTTGTGTGTGTGTAGGGGGTGAGTTGAGGGCATCTTCCCCCATCCCACATTCCTATCCCCTACAGTCAAGATGGCTTGTCCCCTCTTAGTTCTCCTTCTCTTCCCCTACCTTCTTAGAGGATGGGGTCCTGGGAACTGCAGGACACGGTCCCCCAGCCTCCCACACTGTCCTTTTCATAGCAAGTTCATTAGTGTGCCCTGTCCCAGGGCTGGAGGTTCTGAGGAGGGACGGGGTAGTGCGGGTGTGTGTGTGGGAGCTGAATCTATCCGAGGATGAGAGGAAGGAGAGAAGAGGTATGGGGGTCTCCCTCAGCCCCCAGCTCTGCCCCTTCTCTCCAGGCTCCTCCCCACCAGCTCCGCACACCCTCTGGCCGCCTGAGGCTTTAGACTTCCTGATCCTCAAAGACCTCGAGGAAGAGTGGGGGGAAGAGTTCGGTGGGGCACTCGACTTTCATGTGGAGGAAGCGGCTGGCGTGGCAGGCCCCGATCATGCGGAGGTCAGTCACCTTCATCAGCAGCTTGGGCCAGAAGTGCGGAATGTTGTGTTTGCGGTGGTTGACGTAGTGCTCGAACGCCAGCAGGTACGCCTCCTGACTCTTCTCGATCTTGTCCACACACAGCAGGCCCGAGCGGTCTGCAGGAAAGGAGAGGCATGAGGGTGAGTGGGTGAAGGGAGACAGAGGGGAAATGGTATGGGGCAAGGAGAGGAGAAAAACATACTGTTGGTGGGCCATGTGTAGGAGTACCCACAGAGCACAGGAGGGGGACTAAGAGGATGAGGATGGAGGGATAAGCAAAGAGAACAAAGAGACAGAGAGGTGGGTCTGGGAAGCGAGAAGAAACTTGGAGATAGGACAGGGCTGGGGGCGGAGAGATGGTTTGGTGGTCAGAGGGGTGGGGTGGGAATAGGGGTAGAGAAGGGATGGGAGGCAGAAAGAAAGAATGGGGCAAAGATGGGACAAGGAGCAGAGAAGAGACCAGGAGGCAAGAGGTGGGCCTGGGGAACAGAACAGAGGGGGAATGGGTGACAGGACAGGGGACAGGAGACACAGTATAAGCCTGAGTGATGGAGATGGCCTGGATGACGGAAGTACGCTTGTGGGACACAGTGGTGAGCTGAGAAGCAGAGAGACTAGGATGAAGGAAGAGAATGACAGCCCTCCCAGCCCACCAGCAGGTACCTGTTGACATTAGCAGCACAGCCTGCAGTAGAGCCACTTCCGTGTCATCCAGGTTAAAGGCAGAAAGTGACTTGCCCAATTCGAAGATGGCGTCAGAGACTACTCCCAGGCCACCATTCTTGAGCTGCTCCCGCTTGACAGCCATCTCCCCACTCAGCGTCAGGGTATCGCTCTCGGGGTCATAGCGGACAGCCGCCCGCAGGGACATGATCTCCATGCAGCACCCCTTCAGGAGGATGATCTGGTCTTCACAAGGCAGCTGCAGAGCGGCAGGGCCACAGGGACACTCAGCACGCCCCTCCCCAGGAGTGTCCCCTGTGGATGCCCCCTGGGAGCTGCAGGGCTACCATTGGCCTCAGCCGGTAACCTGTACTCTGAATAGCTAAACCTGTACTGAGCCAAGGATATGCCCTATTTCATTAAACTTCACGATTATCCCCGTCATTATCTCCATCTCCACTACAGACGAGGAAACTGAGATACAAAGGAGTTAGGTAACACGGTCAAGGTTGCACAGCCAGTATGGCAGCGTGTTCCCTAGTTAGTGTTTTTTAACAGGAGAACTTCCAGGCTGCCGACAGGTGGGATGGCCACGACAGGTGGGATGGCCACGTAGACTTGTGGGGAGAGGGGCTGGAAGGGCATGGGAGGGGCTGGGGAGACTAGACACTTGGAGCCTGCTGGTTGCTTAGGGGTCAAGTAGCGGGAGAGAGAGTGTGTGTGTGTGTGTGTGTGTGTGTGTGTGTGTACACGTATATACTACATGGGTGTTGACCTAGAGGAATTGCTTCAGGTGAGCACATCCTGGGGCTGGGTGCCTTGGGGAGCAGCTCCAAGTTTCCCTCCAGATGTGGTACCATGTCTCTCCGCCCATCTGCTACTCACCTCGGAGAACATGGGCAGTTTTTTGGCAAAGTCCACCACACGGGTGATGGCCGGGGTGATGATCTTGGTAAACTCACTGAAGGCCTCTAGGTCCACCTTGTCTCCGTCCGGCATGGAGACGATGGGTGACTGGCCAATGTCATCCGGCTAGAGGGAGACATGGGGGTCAGCAGGGGCTGCAGACCCCTTGCAACCTCTCACTGGGGCTCCCTGCCCACCAGGGGGAGCTCCAAGGCAGCTTGGGGAAGAGGGGCCACCAGTACCTGGGGTTGCTATAACCCAGGCCTAACGCATCTCCTGCACCTCGGGGGCAGAGAATATACCAGAGCCAGAGCTCCCAGTCTGCTGATGATAACAATAATCATAACAGTAGTAGAAGTGATGTCACAATAACAGAAGCTATATTTATTGGGTATTTATATGTGGCGATAGGCTACATGTTTTACATATATTATCTCATTTAATTCTCACCATAACTCTATAAGGAGATATTATAATTACCTCCATTTCATAGATGAGGAAACTGAGGCATAGTACAGCTAACTAATAAGCTCAAGATCACATGACGAGAAAGTTGTTAAAACCAGGATTTGAACCCAGATAGTCTGCCTCCTGGCTGTAACACACACATCTGCTTGGTATCGGAGTCTGCGTTCTCAACAGTGTGCTGTTCCGCCCTCTGGCACACTCCACCAGGAACCAGACGCCAGTTTTCTGCCTTCCCCCATCATATAAAACCAACCATCCCTCTCCTTCCAAGTGACCGTTCACTTGGCACTCAGTTTTGCCAGGGCCTGACAATGCCTGGCGCCCAGCAGGTGCCCCAAAATACTGTTATGTGACTGTGTCCTTACCCTCTCCTCCCTGTCACTGCGGGCAGGAAAAAGAGGGGTCAGCCTAGTTCACTGGAAATTCAATGAGGAAGGCAAAATCCTGTCCTCACAGAGCTCCCAATCAGATGGAACAGGCAGGACCCAGACAGCAGTGACATATACAGGTGTATATCTATCAAGACCAACAAAGTGTAAAGAATATCAGCTTTGGGGCGCATTAAACTAAAAGGGTTTCCTGGAGGAGGCAAGAGCCTGAACTTGCTCTCCTCTCCCAGGCACCCGGCTACCACTCATTCTCCCATATCCCGCTTCGTCCTTACCAAGAATTTCCGCCTCTGCTTCCAATGGCTGCCCTGGGCATTTGTGCTGCGATGGGCCTCTGTGGCAACATGGATCAGATCCCACTCTTCGGGAGTGGGCTCTGGTCGCTGCTGCAGTGATCGGATCATCTCTTCCTTCCGTCGCCGCTCCCGGTTCTGCTCAATCAGCTTGCGTTTGGCCACCCGCTTCGAGTCATCTAGAACCACTGTCAGTGACAGGGAGACACACGCCCTTTGCGTGGCGTTCTCCACAACCTTCTCAGAAACTACTCTTCCCAGTGTACAAGTTGGGGAAACTGAGGGCCAGAGAGGTTAACTGACTTCCAAATCACCTAGCAGTTGGGTGGCACAACCTGGATCATGATCATCATGGGACATCACCTCCACTTTGAGATGACCCAGAGGCAAAGCAGGTTCTGGTCTAAAGCATTATTATGGTGATAGTTACTAGAAGACCCTGCAACCCTGTCCCTAGCCTTCTCTCACCCAGAAGAGGGGTGTCTCCTCTGGTAGTCAGGAACACTGTGCTAGGGTGGGGTGCTCAGGACTTCTTTCTACCCAACAAGTCCCTCTAAGGCCTGGAGTGGGGGAAGGCTGGTAAGTACTGGGGCTCATGTGCAAGGAATCCTCTGTCTCCTTTTCCCCAGGGATGAGGGCAGCAGGGACCAAGATTCTGAACATTCATTCTGCCATCAGCCTGACCTGGATTATCACTTTGCCTTATGGGCCCTGAGGGTACCCTGGAAGGAAGCTGCCATATCTGAACTCACCTCCACCCACAGCCACCTGGCCCAACGCCTCCCACCCATCCCCTTACAGTCCATGGCCATGCCCACGGCGATGCACTTCTTAAAGCGGCACAGCTGGCACTGGTTGCGGGTGATCTTGTCGATGACACAGCAGCTGTCATATTTGCAGGAGTAGGTGGGATGGAGGTTCTTCTGGATTGTGCGGCGAAAGAAGCCCTGTGGGGCGGGAGGCAGACGGAGGATGTTGCGGTCATAATCTCCCCCTTCCTGAACCAACCATGCTGTTCACTTGGTGGGGGGCGGGAGGAATAAGTGAGGGAACCTGACGTACTCCTGACTCAACAAGCCCAGGGTCACGGGACTCTGCCAGGACTCAGAAGGACCTTGGAGACACACGCCCTCAGCTCCCCCAGTTGCTAAAGGGTAGGGGTCCACAGATATGGGTGGTGGTGGCGGAGAGGATGATGGCTGCAGTGGGAGGTCTAGGCCTGGGATGGTGTGAGGTGCTGAGAGACCTGAGGAACAGCAGCACTGGAAGTCCAATTAGTACCTGATTGACCATCCTGCTTAATGATTCTAAAAACAACACTGACCCCAAACCATTCCCGTACATGCTATTTTGTTGCCCATGAAGGTAGAGTTCATGAAATGGGGAGGGGGTGTCAAAATATCAAAATAATTAGGCACTGGCTATGAATTCTAGAAGCTTTAAAATATTTCAATTCTATATATCATGTTGAAGGCTCACTATGTGCCAGGCACTTTATAAACCTTTTCTCTGCTGCATCATCACATTTCACACACGTAAACCCCGTGGGATAGTAGCTGTCACTAACTCCATTTTGCTGACTAGAAAACAGAAGCCTGGAGAGATTAAGCAGTTTGCCCAAAGTTGTTTAATTTACTTAAATTGCCCAAATGGCAAAATGGGCAGCAAAACAACAACTGTTCTTGAGGTATGGGACACCGAGGTCTGAGCTCTCAGATTCTGGGGTGCATTAAAATCACCTAGGACACTTATCAAAAATACAGATTCCTGGGCTTTACTCTAGATCTATAACATCAGACTCTCTAGGGGTGGGCTCAGGAATCTCTATCCTTTTGAGAAGCTCCTCTGGGACTTAGATGTTCTTGAAGGTAAGGCTCCTTGGTCTATGTTATACTGCTTGTATTGCTTCCAGGGACACTGCTAAGGGACTCTAAATCTCTGGTGGTCTTGGTCTGGTTGACACCAAGAAAGAGAGGAACTTGAAGCCTTAACATATTTTAAAATATTTGTTTCTTAGAAGGTTTTACATTTTCAGGAGGTAATGATCCTGGAAAAAAAATTATGCAGGTTGAATTGTCTGCGGTGAAATCTAATTAAGCCTTTCTAAGTCCACAACATAGTGCTCTCTGCCTAGGGAGACTCTGAACCCTCTTCTCCTCTGGGCCCCACCACACCCCACCAGCACTGGTTGTCATCCTTCCAGGTGCAGCAGAAGCAACTGCAGAGCTTGTTCCAAGGCAGATTCCTGAGCTCCACCACCAAAAGTTCAGTTTGAGTAGGGTTGGAATGAGGCCTGGGGATCTGCATTTAACTAGTACTGCAGGTGGACCATGAATCACATTTTGAAAAACACTGATATTGGTTTTAACTGATGTCTACCTCTCTCTGGTAGGCTGTGACCAGCTTGAGGGCAGGGCATATACACTACATCTCTCGCACCTAATACGCTGAATGGATAAATGATAGTTGGCATTTACTGCGTGCTTCTTATGTGTCTGCTACTGTTTTAAATACTCTATGTGAATGAACTCATTTAATTCTCTCAACAACTCTATAAGGTAGATAGTATGATTATCCCCATTTTATAGATGAAGAAGCCAAGGCTCAGAAAGATTAGGCATCTCTCCTTTGGGGGCAGAGCAGGAACTATTAATGCACAAATGAATGAATGATGGATGAATGAATAAGAGAAGAGAAATGACGATGATGTAATAGGGGAGCTTTAGGTTACATGTTTATAAGCCATCTGTTGTGCCAGGTGCTGAGGGCCTTACAGGGAGTGAGACGGGGGCTCAGGTGGTGGGGGAGGGGCAGGAACCAGCTGGTCCATACCTTGCAGCCCTCACAAGTGATGCAGCGGTAGTGATAACCGGTTGCCTTGTCCCCACACACGACACACTGCTCGTCTTTGTCCAGGTAACTAGGGATATACCCTGGGAGAGAGGAAGGGAGGCAGGCAGGCAGGCATGGTTTGGGCCCCCAGCAGAGAAGATCCTACACTGTCTCCATTCCCCAACTTTTCTTTCCTGGCCCAACCCCTAGCCCAGCCTCCCTGAAGGGTAGAATCCTAGAGACACATCAGATGTTATTTAATCCATCCCCTTCCCTAAGAATATGCAGAATCCCAGGGTTCTTCTGCCTGCCCATTCAGGGCTTTTCTATTGCTGAATCTGAGGAGCAGGGGATACAGGAGAAGGAGAAGCAAATGTCAATAGTTCATCTTAGAAGAATATAGCCCCTCAGCCCTTTAGCCCAGGCTCTGATTCAGAGATGGAAGTTGGGTTCTCAGGCAAGAGGATTATAGAAGAGGCCCTTCCTGACCTAATCCATCTTCAAGGCTGGGACATGCCTACATCACCCATCTCATCTCCAGACAAATCCATCCCAAGCCCTCCAGGAGGCATTCCCCACGGGACACAGGAGTTGCTGGTACATGCCCAGGCTCCAGAAGAGTCCTGGTCTGCTCTGGTGGAGTTGAGAGCAAGGAGGAAGGGCACACACAGCCAGGCTCACCTGACATGCTGGTTTTCAGGGAACATTGGCCGTTCTTTCTTTTTCGCTTTCCATCTGGTGACCTGGCACTGGATGGGGGCAAAGTGGGCAGAATCACAGAGCTGTCTTTGGGCAGCCCCATTCTCATCCAATAGGCTTATATAAGCCCCCAGGCCCAACTCCCTGCATCTAGTGTCCTCATTCTACCTCCCACCCCCAGGTCAGCTGACAAAACTGAGAAGGGTCCAGCTATTTAGAACCTTCAGGGAGAAAGATAAGGGACTTGGCTAGAGCACAAGCATATTCTAGGTCCCCAAAACACACACACACCCACATTGCAAAATCTCAAACACCCAGAATCCACAAAATATCCACCTATTTAAGTCTTCAGTACATGACACGTTAAGAAAGAATATTCAGGACATGTTTAAAGCTATATAACCTGTTGAACACACACATATATATGCAACACAAGATTACTGCACATGAATAACTATGTAGCCTTCAGTATAAACCCAAGCATGGTAAATAAGCACTAAGATCTCCATGCCTATGTAACTTTCAGGTCATTCTCAAATGTGTTATATGACCTCTATGATATGCCCATGTGTTATGCAACCCTCTGGATAGGCACCTAATAATACCACCACCCTCCCCCCAGTAAACATGTTGCTTGATTTCCAGGTCATACACACATGCTAAATAACTACAGTGACTGAAAACACATAGTTTTCCTAGCAGCCTAGCAACTAGAACCTAGGGCCAAGGATATGAGAATAGGAAAGGACTTCCAGAGTCACCCTCTCCATGGTATCCATTTAACAGAGCAACCTGAAGCCCCACTTGTGCCTGATGACGCTATGCATTGGATGATCAGAGCCAGGACAAAGACCCTGAACACTTCCATGCAAGGTGTTAGCAACCCACAGCCAATGCACATATATGTTGCCAGCCTCTCCACATATGTGTTACATAATCTCATCACACACAGCTTACGCAAGCTTTCTACATGCATGCAGATTGTATAACCTCCCATACCCACTCCGCATGTTGCCAGGCCCCTCCCCCTGGAGCCTGATGCAGCTCCCAACACACTGACACAGTGACCTTGGCCAGGGTCACCGTCAAAGACAGCTCTGTGCTCCACGCTCTCTGGGGACTACCCCTGTCTGATTTCTTCAATGGCTGGAAGGTCAGATCTCCCTCCCACCTCCAGGAGGGGAGGGTGTGGGGGAACTAACTCCCAGCCACCCAGGCCCAGTTGAGCTGGCAGTCTGCAGCAGCTACAAGATTTACAGCTTCTGGGTGCAGTCCCATGGACAGCCACAAGGTGGCGCGGGGACATGGGGGAGGGGTGGAGGACAGAAAAGGGGCTGTAGCTCTGGGGGACCAGGAACCCGCATTCCCGCCTTTCTCCGGTTAGGAGCAAACTCTCCCAGACACACAGAAGTCTGGGCGGCGAGGCACAGAGGCTGCCAGTCAGAGCGATGTAGTGACATGCCAGGTATTCTTTTTCAGAGCCTTCCCCGGCCCCCAGGGTAAGATTTTTGGGGAAAAACCCTGGTGCCCTACCCAACTGCCAGCCCCATCCACTTCCTCCACCCCTCCAGAGACCTAGTCTTGGGCCCCAGGGCTTTGCCTGGCCAGGCCTCTGGCCTCCTGGCTCAGGATCTGGTCTCCTAGGCAACGGCCACTCTGCTCCCCAGAGCACCCCTCCCCCATCCTCTCCCTGGCCATAGGCACAGGCTGTACCCAGCTCCAGGGGCACCATGCCAACTGGCACAGAGCTCTGTGCCACTTGGAGTTGACGGGAGAGGTAGAGACCCTCTGGGTTCCTCAAGGCAAATGCAGATCATAGGTAGCCAATCCCTAGCAATGTGTGCAGGGCTGATGCCTTCTCCACGTGTGAGCAAAGCCTTCACAGTTGGCATTTACTTCCACTTCCTGGGAGGAGCTTCATGGCAGTGCCCGCCCTTGCCAATGAACAAGGAAGAGCTTGTGGGGCTCCCAAAAGGTTCCAAATATAAGCACGGGCTGTGACCAACAGTTACTGGTGCATGAGCCCTGAACTGTCATATCTCATGCCCTATGGCTTGTGGACTACACAATAGAGGCCAGATGTGAATGAGCTGGCAGGGATAGGAGGCAAGTGGCAAGGCTGTTTGAACTTCACAAATTCAGGTGAGGGTGGCTGAGGGGATGTTGGGGACATTTGAGACTTCCCAGTAGCCCAGTACTGTCAAGGGAGGGTAAACGTACGTCGTCGCTGCATGTAATTTCTCTCCTCTCTATCGCCCCCTTACTCTAAAATGAGTGGCTCTCACTCCAGGTACCTAATTCTTTGCCACCTATGAACATGACCTCATCTCCTGGGCAAAGGTAGGCAGCGGGCTTACTGACCTTGCTCCCATTCTCCTAAAAGCTGAAGCTCAGCTCTCTTTTGCCCAACCAGGTCATCACGCCTGCGACCTAGGCAGTTGCATGATCTACTTGGTGGACCAATTACCTGTTCTCCTCTGGGTCTGACCCACACTCCACCTTGCTTGGCTTCTGTTCCATTCACTTCAATTCCATCCAGGATGCCCTCCAGCACGCCAAGAGACTGGGGTGGGCACACTGGCCCCCCCGGCACGCCCACTGGCCACCCACCCCCCGCCACCCAGGCCTAGGGCACAGCACCCATGGTGCCTGCCTCAGCACTTGGTCTTTTGCACCATGCCCTGTGCCCCAAGGGGGGTGGGTGGTGAGGGAGGCCAGAGAGTGGCAGGTGGTAGTGCTGGAGGGAAAGCTGGGTCCGTGAGGGGGGTCCTAGGCTGGGGGAGTAGCTTCAGAGTCTTGTCCTGTCCTGAAGTCCCTGCAGAGAGAGGAGAGAAGCAGGGATAAGGTGGTGCCATGGGATGGGTGGTTAGGAGTCCTTTGGTGGCAACATTTTGGGCTCTTGGGACTCATAACAAGACAGTGGTGGGGATGGAGGGCACAGGGAGAGGACCAGAATAACCCCTCAGTTCAACAGGTATAGCAGACAAGATCGGAGATCCATGTCCTAAGCCCCAAACATGGGAAGGGATAGAGGGAAAGAATGAGGTCATCCATGCACCATGTCTCAATCCTCACATTCAATCAAGTGTCTGGCCCTTAACAAATGTCTATTAAGTGCTAGCTATTCTTACCATCTAGCCATATTTTGATAAAATTCATCATAATACCACGCAAGAGGAGACCAGAGATGAGCAGTTTTCAGCCTAGGCATGGGGGTACTCATGAAGAGAGGGTGGGGTGTGGGCAAGGGGGCTGGGATCACGAATGCCCATCTGATCTCCCCTGCTGTTGGCCAAATTATGACTCCCAAACACTGGCCTTCCAAGGACTCCAGAGCTGTCCATAGAAGGTCCCAAATCACACCTTCCAGTCTGAGGACCAGACATCCCAGTTAGTTTAGCTGAGCTGCCATCTACCAGAATGGCAAGGGGAAGGAGAAAGAAAAGTCACACGCTGACTGAATAGACATGTATCCTCTGAAGTGGGCAGCAGAACTTTATAGGTGAGAAAACTGAGTCTCAGAAAGCTTGGCCATTCTCTCAAGTTCACACAGCTAGTAAGCAGGTGGCTCAGGGATTAAAACCTTGAAGCCTAGCTTGAATGCAAGCAAGCCTTGTTCTGCTACCTGGGGTCCAAGGCAGGGCCAACCTAGCCTCACCATTCCTTCCATACTGCATCTCTGACCACAGGCTGCAGACCTGGGGCTTCACTGTCTTCACACACAGGCAGGTGTGGGCATGTGAGAGGGGGACAAAGGGTGCAGCTCCCCACACACAACATTCATCACGTGGCTGCTGTACTAGAGACCTCGCCCCTGGGGCCCCCTGCCCCACCCCCAGGAACTGATAAGGAGCCAGGGTGGGAGGGGACCCGTGAGATAAGTCAGACAAGTGGGCAGGGCAGGGCAGGGCAGTGGGACAGGGCCACTGCACGCAGGCAAGCCCCCAGTGTGGGGAGCATGGCAGGAGGACAGAAAGGTGGTCCATTCTGTCTCTGATACCTCACAGACCAGGACTGGGCACTGGGGGCTGGACAGGAGACTGAGGGGGGGTGCAAGCGGGGAGCCTTAGCCCAGTGAGCCGTCAAGAAAGTAGGTCAAGTTTTTCTTGGCTTGTGGAGAAATTCCTGTTATAAATTTATAATGGCGTAGCCAGCCCTAAGGGGTGGAGGTGGGGGGAGGAGGAGAAGTAGGTGGGGATGCCCAGGGACTGGGCACCAAGGCCCGCTGCTCTCAGCCAGAGCAGTGAAGGGTAGGGGGCCAGAGGAGTTGTGGGGGATGGGCTGGACAATAGAGGGCTATTTTCTGTTGCTCATTTCCACTCTATCTGTGCCCGACAAGGCTTCCTTGGGTCTGTCTGTCTGCTTCTGAATGTTTCTCTCTCTCTCTCTCTCTCTCTCTGGGTGTCTCCCCGTCTCCCCCACCCCAGGCTGTGCCTCGGTGCTTGGCACACCCTGGCTGCGGTGCTGCCCCCCCCTCCCCTGTCTCCTACCCACCTGGCATGCTGCCACCACTTGTTTACAGAGGCTGGAAAAATCCACTCGCCAGCCTGAGGCCCAAGCGCCCCCAGGGAGGGGAGGAGGCAGGCACAGGAGTGGGCATGCTGAGAGAGGGGCAGCCCTGGGGAGCAGGCCCTGGGGGCAGGCGAAGAGGGCCAGAGTGTGTGTGAATGGGTGTTAGCAGCTGAGGGCCAGGCCAGGCAGGGAATACCAGCAGCAGCCACAAGTCATGGGCAGCTCCTGCCCCAGGCCATAGCTCTGGAGGGCCCCCTCCTCTCTCACCCCTGCCACTGCCAGTTGCTACAGGGCACACTTGGGGCAGTGCCAACCTAAGCCACCATGTTTATTTTCCCTTCCCCCTCCCCAGCCTAGACTTAACTCCAAATGTGTCTGGGCACTGCCAAGGGCTTGCACGTGCCCACTGCAGGGAGGGGAAGGTTCCCTCTCTGCCCTACCTCTGTGCTGAGCTGAATGGTGCCCTCATGCCTGCTGGTACAACCCAGGTGACACTGAGCCCCTGGCAGTGGGCACAGGAGCAAGGCACTGCTCACCCTCACCTGGTACCTAGCAAGAAGCTAGAACCCCTGGGGACTCCTTGTCATCCCTCTAGGGACATTCCTGGGCTTCTGGGGTGACACAGAGCAAGAAGGGGGCCCAGTATGTGGGGAGGCACATACCACGTGAGCCTATGTTAGCTGTGGGCAGAGGAAAGTCAGCTGGGAAGAGGGGTAGGGCAAGGATACCCACCCTGAAGGGCAGCCACTCTACTCTCCTCTTGGAACCCAGCTTAATCCCCCCAGCTCTTTCCTAGTGCATCCTCTGCAGAGGTGAGGCTCAGCCCCAAGGAAGCACAGGGGTAGAGCTATGGGGTTCTGAGACTAGGATGGACAGCCGGACCTCAACACCCACCTGTCAGCTGGCCTGGACACCCACTCCTTCTTTGTCAGATAAGAGATGCCAGGTGGCAGTGTGGACAAGGTGCCATGGAGGGGGAAGCATTTCATTTAGCTTAAGTGCTTCTACAATGGGGGGACAGAGACAAGTGCCCACTGCGGCATCTACAGGCACCATGCCAAGTTCCCACTGACTGACTGTCCCACTCTGCAGTCCTGTGGACCCAAGGGACTTTCCCAAAGGACTCCCAGGGCTGCCAGAGGAGATGCTCTGCCCCCAGCACCTAGATCCTATACAATTACTCTCCTGAGTATCTGCTCTTGGCTTTGGCCCCACCCGTCTGAGGCCCTTAAACTTTGTCCTTAATGCTCTAAAGAAAGCTTAGCCCTCCGCCTTGCCAAGAGGGAAAGACACACTCATACAGAGGGGGCCCATTTAAGGGGAGAAAGAGGAGGATGGGGTAAAAGGAATGGGGAAGAAAAGGAAGAAAGATGAGGAGGGGCAAGAACAAAGAGCTGGGCAGGGATGTGGGTAGAGTGGGGGATGCCTATGAAGTGGAAGGAAAGGAAGGGCGGTGATGAGATAGGGTGGGGTATGGGGAGAGAGAGGTAAAGTAGAGAGGAGGACAGATAAGGGGAATAGTGATGAAGAAAGGGGAGACAAAGAGAGAAAGGTAACAAAGAAAGATGGGTGGGGGGGTGCTTTATGCTTTGCCTAAGTCCCACCCCATGGAGTCTGGGGGAGGGGGGAGTAGAAATGGTTTCCACGGTGACAGCTGGTTCTTGGTGGCCTGGCATGTGGGCTATTAATAGTGCTGTGGGTAGGTTCACACCTCCCTCTCCCCTTCCCCTTTGCCTGCTGCTTGGGTGGGGGGAGATACTCCCCCTACAACTCCCAATGATTTGGCATTGATGCCCTGACTCCACACTATGGGAGCCAAGAAGGGTGATGCTAAGGGGCCCAGGTGGCCACTGTAGCCCAAACATACACACGGGCATGCACAGGCAAACACAGGCATCTGTGTGCAGACACTGCCGCCTGTGCCAGCATGGGCTCCCATGGGCAGCCACAAGCACCAACAGCCCCTGGGAGTCTGGCAATGGTGGAGGACACAGCAGCAACATGGGCCCCCACATTGAGGGGTAGATGCCTCTCAGGGCTGGGACCTCTTTCTCCTTTCCCAGATCTCCCCTGTTCTATTCTCGGGTAGGGACTGAGCTGAGGCTGCCCCACCCAACTCACTATTATCCTAGTGCCAGGAAAGAGAGGAGGAGTGAAGGCGGGAAGGAAGGTACTATTTGGCAGGTGTGAGATGGCAGAGGAGTACACAGACACAGGCACCAGCTTGGCAAGCAGGAGGGAAGGAGAGAAGGAGTGAGGGAGGAAGGGAAGACAGGAGGCAGCACTCCTTGGTGGGCTCCAGCTAGGCACCCACAAGACAGGAATTTGGAGCTCAAGGACAGAGACCCTTAAATCTGATCTAGCCACTGTGAGACCCTGAAAGCTAGAGAATGAGAGATGGGGGTGGGGGATATGACATAAGGGGGAGATTGGATCAACAAAGGATCCTCTCCCCCAAAAGAATAGAACAGGAAATTCCCCCTGTAGGTCAGAGACAGAAGGACATAAACAGTAGCCCTGCCTTGGGCCAGATGCCCAGTATTAACATCAAAGACTGTGCTTCCCCCCAACACAACCTCACCCACCTGCTGCTCTCCTCTCCCTCCTCCCAGCAACAGTCAGGCATCAAGGTGGCTGCCCAGGTGGAGAGTCCACCTCCATCCCTCAAGGCCAGCCCCTTCCCTGCTAACCCACAGAACTTCATGTCCTCTGCCCCAGTTCCCCTCAGGAATAGAGGTGGTCGATGAGGTAGCCAAGAGGGCAAAGCTAGGAGCACCCCCAAGCCAGTCATGGCACATTCTCCCCCCGCTCCTCCCCAGCAGCCCAGGGTAATTGGAGCTGGGCACTGGGGCAGCTGAAGGCTGGAGGCATGAATGTCACGGGGCCAAAGCACTCACTGCAGATGGTATCATGGGCACAGGGCTTGGGGTCTACTCTTCCCCACTCCCCCTTCCCAGGAAGGAGGACACCATAGAGAGGAACTGTCCCCAAGCCCTGGGGAGCATAGCCCAGGAGGGAATAGAATGGTGGAAGAAAAAGGAAAGGCAGGGGTGTTCTCCCAGGGAGGTAGAAGCTAGCACCCACACAAGCAGTAGGGGGGGAGGTGGAGGGAGAGAGGGAGGGAGGGAGGGAGAGAGGGGGGAGAGGAAGAGAGGGGAGGGAGCGAGGGAGGGGAGGGAGGAGGGGAGGGAGGGGAGGCAGAGAAGCGGGTAGGGCAAGGGGGAGAGAGGGAGGGGAGAGGACGGGAAGGAATGGGAAGAGATATTAAAGTCCGTGTGCGCGCGCGCGGCTGCAGCTGAGTCTCCCGCACACACACGGACACGTGCAGCCACACGCACTCACCCCGCATGCGCGGGGCGGCGGGCTCGGGACCGGTCCCCAGCCGCTCGGGGCCCTCCCAGCCCACACATGCACACGACACGCGCACATGGGTGCGCGCACCACACACCCACTCACTGGTGTGTGCAGAAACGCCGATGGCCACCAAAGCCGCGGTCCCGTTCCCCTTCCCCCGCCTACGCTCCGGGGTAAAAGACAAAATGAAACAGGCAGCGAAGGCTCTGCGAGCCAAGAGCAAGCACATCTCTTCCTGACAAGAGGAAAAGACGAGAAGGAAGAGGAGGTGGGCTGAGGGCTGGGGCCCGTCACTCGCGCGCGCCGCTCTTTGCCATTTCACTAGGGGGTGTGGCTGTGCCTTTGGCCCTAATCTTCAACCCCAGTCCGTGGTCCCAGGCTGTACGCTCACCCCCGAGGCAGGGGAGCAATGACAGCATTTCCTGGGCACCAGTAAGTTCCATCTTGCTTCCCTTGGCTGCCCAGAGAACTTCTGACCCCTCCCTCTGGACCACCTACCTCACACAAAGGTATACATACAAAAGGGAGGTCCCCTTCGGCACCCCTGCCTTGGTCTGCCAAGGAGGAGGGCAAGCAACACCATGTGCCTGAAAACCACATGCCCTTTACAACCCATCAGGCCCAGATGCCTCTGGGAGAGACTGAGAACTGTCTCTGGTTCTTGGCAGCATGTGTATCCCCATCCTGGAGCATGAGAGGCCCTGGGAGGCCAAGAGAATCCATAGGCGTTGCCTACCATGCAAGGATGCACTATGAATTGAACACAAGTGTCATCCTACTGTATGTTATTTACCCTCAGTCTGAGTGAGGTAGGCATCATCGTCTCCGGATGATGAAAACCTAGGTCCAAAGTCAGCAACTGGTGGATGGCAAAAACCTAGCCTCCAAATCCCAGGCAGTGCTCTTTCTACCGTGGTCATGCTTGCCTCCCTCCTCAAGATGTATGAAAGTCCCCCAAGCACCTTTGCAGCCACAAGAACTAGAGTTGAGACTGGCTTCCCAGTGGCTCACCACAGGGCATCCCCCCATTGTCCTTGCTGCACTTTGAAAGGGGAGGGGCTGAATAGAGGGATTTGAGGGAGAGGAGTCTTACATCACCTGACTCACAGAGGAAGAGGCAACCCTGGACAGAGCCTGGATCTCACGGT
Organism: Cynopterus sphinx; assembly: GCA_030015415.1. Classification (NCBI taxonomy): domain Eukaryota; kingdom Metazoa; phylum Chordata; class Mammalia; order Chiroptera; family Pteropodidae; genus Cynopterus; species Cynopterus sphinx. Next base: position 16,551,643 of record CM057385.1, read on the forward strand.
GTGACACCCACCATATTGGTCCTGACTCAGGGCTACCACCCTTCACACTAATGCCCCTCCACACAGGGGGGGAGAATCTGATGTATCAGCCAGGGCTGGGTCCTGGTTGATTGGTAGATGGAAGGTAGCTGGAATACTGGGTCCCCAGGACAGAGGAAGGGTGCTGTATTCTACACCTACGAAGGGTTAGAGAGAGAAGCCTGCGTCCCTTGTTATTTCTCTCCCCTACTCCCAGGGCTCAGATTTGTCCCAGCAGAGATACAGTGGATGCCCAAACATTCATGCACATGCCTCTAACTGCAAAGGTGTATCCCAGGCTGAAGTGTCAAAGGATCTTTTTAAGAAACAGCTAAAAAGTAAGGGTCAGAAGGGCTCTGGTTGCAAAAACTTGTCAGGGAGAAAATGGTGACATGAAGTATGAATAGTCTAGAGGTTAGAGACCTCTTATGCCTACCCCACCCCCACCTGATTCCTGTTCCTGTGATGTCTAGGAGATCCAATTCTCCACCAAACTCCCCCAAGAAATCCAGGGGACCCCAGACCCACACTTCACTTCCTCATTGTAACAACACATACAGTGCTTGTTATGCACCAGGCACTTTTTTAAACGTTTTATATATTCTAACTCCTTTAATCCTCAAAAATCTGAACGATGAGGTAGGTATTATCACCCCCAATTTACAGATAAGGCAAAAGACAGGTTAAATCACCTACCCAAAGTTATACAACCAGCAAGTAGCAGAGCTGGGCCCCAGGCAGTATAGCTCTAAAGAAGTCCCTGCTCTTAACCATTACAGGATATTACCTGCTAGAGGAACAATACCCTTGGTCTTCCATCCAGCTCTGTGGTCCCTGTGACCAAGTCTCAGTTTACCTTTCTGGGGCAGCCCACGGATTCTCTATGGTTGAATAACTACCAGTGCTCCCTCAATCAAACAGGCCACAGCTAGAGGAATCGCCTGACCAAAAATGCTTGCTGTCCCCCACTCAGATTCCCACTCTGGAAGAGTTGCTCATTCTGCCGCCCTGGGCTGTAGCTTGTACTCATGGGAGAGGGCCTCACTCAGCCCCACACATAGTCCAGGCAGCTGTACCCTCAGAAGCAAGCTCTGAGGCTGGGCAAAAAAGACACAGCTGTTGGGCATCTCTGAGGTGGGTCTCAGCTGCCAGGGTGTGGAGAAAGGCCACTGTGGGTCCTGCCAACTCCCAAAACTGCCCATGGGGACAATTCTCTCCCAGTGGGTGAGTGTGGTAGGGAGCTCCCCACTGGCCTGGTCAGGAGCTACCTTGTTGTGGCCTGCACACCCGTCTCCACTGATCTGGTGTCTCCTGGCTGAGCTTGCCAGTCTTAGGGGTTAGCATGGGCAGGAGGTGACCCCTTTCCCTTCTCCCAATTCCCAGCCCCCAAAACTTTCTGGCCTGCAGCTGTAGCACTGAGGAAGTTCAGGATGTCCTGAGCAGCCAGCTGAGCCCCCCGCCCCCCACCCCAACCTCTCGATGACCCCAGAATCAGGGCAGGCGGGGACTGAGGGGCGGGGTTTGAGTATTAACAACCGGAAAACTATGAAGAACATCACTGCCAGTTCCCAGCTTTGAGAAAGGAGGTTGTGGCAGAAACAGACAAAAACAGGGGTAGACACGGGTAGCGACAGGGTGAGAGTTACAGTCTGGCAGAGAAACAAGGAGAGGGAATCAGACACAGCAAGACACGGCAAGAGAGAGACAGCGTTAGAGAAATTCCAAGTCAAAAATACACATCACTCACCCAGACACTCACCAGCATAGGGCCTCCTAAAGAAGGCTTCCAAGTTTAGACAGGAGGGCAGAGGTGGGAAAAGGAGCCAGACTCAGGGTGAGAGGCAGGAACTCAGCTGGGGGTGAGTGAATGGCCCCAGGAAAGGTTGAGACAAATGACCCAGCAGGCGCAGCTAGATGGCCCTCTCCATTTGCTTTTAGGGTGGGGATAGGGACCACAGCACCCCCCCTCACTCAGCAGCCAAGATAATCCCAGCTGCCTGAAGTCACTGGACAGACACTGCTTCAGACCCATGACTCGGCCCTCTGGAACCCCCCTGCCCCTACTCTTTGCTCCAGTTTCTCTGTCTCTCAAAGAAAAAAAAAAAAAAAACCTGGGGAAAAAGTCAATGACTATGTGTGTATCTAGGGGTGTGCCTGACTACAGCTACAGTGTGTGTGTCTGGAATTGTCTGGATAGAGCTGTTGGTGTGGACCTGTCACTGTGTGAACCTGAGCCTGTGAACGCCTTCTGCACCTGAGTCCCTGGGACTGTGTGCAAATAAGTGCACCTGTGTCCAGAGTTCCCACAGTCAATCCATTAACAAGTATTTACAGAGCACTTCCTGTGCTAGGCTCTGGTTGGGATCCAGAGCTCTTGGAGTGATTCCGCCAGGTCTCAAGCTCAGGATCTAGTAGGATGGGATGACAAGCGATAGAGATGGAGAACGTTGTCACGAATGCATGCCTTGCACCATTAGGCAGGAAGGTCTTTTCACACAAATAAATTTGATTTTCTTGGGAGCAGGGGTTTTGCTGTATGTGGAACCTCACAGATCCACAGTAGGAGGCCTGGAAAATACTTGTTGCTAAGTTGTGTATACATGTGTTGATGCGTAACTGCATGTGTGTTTGAGTGAGTGACGGCGACTGTCACGGCAGGCGATAAATGCCCGTGTGACTGGGCTCATGTGAGCACGTGTGTGCCTGTGAGTGACAGGGTCTTTTGTAATGTGAGGCTGTGTGCAACTGCTCTGTGTTCATGCATGCGTGCGATAGTGACTTTTTCTGTGTGGGTGACAGCGACTCCTCCTTGCCCCTGTGTGACAGCATCTCCATGTGACCCTGTGCGTGGGTATGTGCATGGGTCGGTTTCCCGTGGGTGTGTCCCACCCCTGAGCTCCCCCGTGCAGCAGTAGCCTGCCACTTCCCTTGTCCCCATGTGGGTGTGTCCAGCAGCTCCTGTCCTTGAGTCTGCTTGGGTGTCCCTGGGTATGCATGTGGCTGTCTGTGTGGGCATATTTCTGTGTCTGCATGTCATATTTGCTTCCCCTTCATCTTGGACAACAGCCCCCTTCATCCCTTCCCCCTCTTGGGGCCAGAGCCATCATTGAGGAATGGGCTCCAATTCTACTGGCTTTCCCTCTGTGACCTCCGCCCCTAGAAACAGTGGCTCTCTCCATTGCCCCTATCAGTCCCCCCACACCCCAGGCCTTTCTTTTACAGCAGTCAAGGAAGGGCCCCAGGCAGAGAAGGGGCACTAGAAGAGACACGTTGCAAGAGGAGGAAAAAAGGGGGGGCACGCACAACCCAGATCCATTCCTCCCTCTCTTCCACAACCACCCGGGCTTGCAACTCTCCTAATCATCTAGAGACCCGCAAATACACTCGCCCCCAACACACACGCTACCCGCCCCCCCTCCCCAACCAGCCTCGTTTTTTGCAATTAGGAATGTTGCAACCAGAGAGCCATGATCAACCGGGGAGACGGGTGAAGTGTGTGTGGGGTGGGGTGGGGGGGCTATTTCTCTCTCCCAGGGTCCATGCAAGCCCAACCCCGACCCCACTCCCACTGCCCTCCGCAGCTGGAGGCGGCTCTGCAAAGGCCACTCGGCCTGGGCCTGGGCGACGAGGGGTGGGGGCTGGGGGGGGCAGGCCTCCGACGCACCGTAAACAAACCGCGGCGCGGCGGGCCGGCGGGCGGGGGCGCCCGGGCGGCCGGCAGCGGGGCCGGGCCCGGGAATGCGCAGCAGACGGGCCGGACAGAGGCCGGGCGGGCCCTCGAGGGGGAGGCCTGGACGCCATCTCCGCCGGCGAACCCCGGGGCCCACCGACCTCCTGGCAACACCTCCCGCTCCCAGGGCGTAAGTTGCACGCTCCCGGCGCGGTGACAGGGTCACGGGGGCGTCGGGGCCGGCGAAGCTTGGCAGCGGGTGCCCCCCCACCCCACCGCGGGCACCCCCGTCCGCCGGGGAGCTGGCCAGAGAGCCCCGCGGCTTTGCATAATCAATCGCGAGGGATTTGCATATTAATGCCCCCTCGCGCCCTCCCCCTCACCTCGGCGTGGCGCGCCGGACCGAGCTGGGCAGCGTCGCGGGGTCTCAGCGCCCCGTGCCGGGGGCGTCCATGGGGGGCCGGTGGGGCCCGGGCCGCCCGCCTCCTGCGCCCGGGTGTGAGTGCGAGTGAGCGCGGGGGGGCGGGGGGCGAGTGTGGCGGCCCCGCGGCTCCTCCGGCAGAGGCGGCGGCCGCGCTTGGCTCCTCCCTCCCCCGCCCCGCTCCGGCTGGGGCTCCGGCTCGGCGCGCCCGGCCGGCTCGCGGCTGCTCCCTGCAGGCCGCCCGGCCGCCGCCGCCGCCGGCCCGCGCCCCCCGCCCCCGCCCCCGCCCCCGCCCCCCGCCGCGCCCCGGGGCCCCCGCCAGCCCGCCGCCCCGCCGTGCCCCCCACGCCTCGGCGGCCTCCGCCCCCGTCCCGTGCGCGCTCGCCCTCCCCGCGCCAGGCGTCTCGGGCAGGAGGGGCACCGGGTGACATATTCTGAAAAAAAGATGTCATTCAAAAAAGAGTCGTTGCTCGCGGGGAGAATGGGAGGTTTGGGGGTTTGCACCGTGGCGATGAAGAAGGGAGTAGCCACGAGCCGCCTGCCTGCACCGTAGACGAGTAGGGAGAAAGTGGAAACCCTCGGAGGGTTGGAGTTGGTTTCTGAGTTCGGGTCCCTTTTCTCTGCCAGTAACTCACTGTGTGACCTTGAGCCAATCACCGCCCCCAGGCAGAGCTTCCTCAACCTTAAAATGCGAGGGTTGGGCAGGTGACCCCTGGGGTCCTTTGAACTTCCACCATCCTCTGCTTTTAAACCTTTGGGAGGTTTGCTCGACATCACCTCCCTTCCCCTCTCATTTCTAACATCATTACCTTATCCACTGCTTCCCCTTTCAGATGTCGCCCTCTTCCAGTATAGACTTTTTCTATTCACTGTCACCGGCCATTTTCTCAACAATCGGGTCCCCTTGCAGAGCTGGGGAGGGGGCAAGGCTTGCCCTACTCCATCAACTCTCATCTTCATCGAGGTGGCATTCCTTTCCGTGTTTATCACCACCAAAATCCAAATGGTATCAGGGCCAATCTAAGGAGAAGGGCGGGAGGCAAAAAAAAATGGAGCCCCTTCCCCACAGGAGAGGTCTCCATCATCCAGCCTCACCCCCCATGAGCGCACTTGCACACACACATACACACACACCTGCATTCAAGGCCATGAAACCATCTTGGTGACGCCAGAACCCCTTTCATCTGGGGATCTCTCAGCACCAGGCAAAGCTCTAATTACTCCAGCACCCCCCCTGGCCCCGCCGGTTCCCCTGCTGTCATTAGTCCAGTTTTACAGCGGGGGCCACAGCCTTCCCACGGCTTCCAGGGTGGGGCACTGTCTCCACAGTCTGCTTCGGGAGTGTGTGTGAGTGTGCGCGTGTTCGTGTTAAGGGGAACTGTCCTGCTAATCGCCCAGTTTACACTGGGCAGATTCACTTGCAAAGTGTGGGGTTCTGACCAACAGCCTATCCAGTTTGGGCTGCCCTGGCTTATCTTAGTCTCAGCCATCTGCATCTTCAGTTCTGTTGCAGCCACTTCTCTTACAGGGGTGTTTGGGGTTTACAATGCATAGGGGAGAGGAACATGCCTCTCTTGAGACCCCCTGGAATCATGGGGATGAGAAGCACAGCTGGAATCAACCCCATGGGCGGCAGAGTGAAGTGGTGGTGATGAGAGGTATGCAGTAGGTTGAAGGGAGCCTGCAGTGTGTAGTAGCAGCAGCTGCATTGGGGAATCAAGGCTGCAGTGTGCAGTCAGCATGCAGTAAGTGAACCTGTGGGTTCAGCCTGGGCTCACAGTGGACATGCAACAGCTGTAGTGTGGGGCAGGAGGCTGCAGTGTGCAGAGTCAGGGCAGCGTACAATGTGAGGTGCACCAAGGGTGGCTGTCTGCTATTGATGCCACCTCTTTGGTGATCAGGTTTGGCTGAAACCCTGGGGAGCAAGGCTGTGTGTGTAGTGGTCAGAGTGCATGCTCTACCCTGTATGGAAATAGTCTCTTGGGACTGAGTGGCCCAAGAAGTTGGAAGAGAATCCCAAAGCATGGAATGCATTTATAAGACGAGCTACATTTAAATTCTGTATCAATCAGGCAGAACCAGGAGGCAAAGGAGAGGTCTAGCAGTCCTCTATTAGGACAGGGTGACAGAGTCCAGGAGATGAAAGTGCTATGGTTCGTCTCCCCTCCATTCTGGCTTCCTCCTCCACATCTTTCTATGGCAAAAGGCCTTAAAGACATTGGGTGAGGGAGACTCTTTGAAATCCTAGACCAAGAGCCATAGAAAATTAAGTGCCTCCTGATCTACCTTTATTCCCCTCACAAACAGAGTAGGGAACCTTGAATTCAAAAGCAGGAGTTCACTGTTCATATTATTTCCTTACCTCTCTCCCTTTCCTTGGCTCCCTTGGCTAACAGACCTGGGCAAGGGCAGAGTGAAGGGCACATACTTCCAAAGTGGGCATCTTGCCAGATGCCAGGATCCAGCCTAGGTCTGAGTTTATAGTCTCTACCTCTGTGTTGTGTCATTGCCCTTTCCACCCCACTCACCCTACCTGTCCCCAATTCTTAAAGCTTCTAGCTCTTCTCGGAGTCATTTCATCCCCAGCTCCTATTCTTTCCTTGCCATGAAACCCTCAACCTGGTTGTCTCTTCCCATCCCCCTCACCTCTGCTTCAAGGCTGAGGCTATGGGGAAAGCAGGAGGGTGGGGCACAAGTGAGGAATGATAGAGACCCTCCAAGAGGATATGCCTGACAGCCCCCTCCCTCTTAGATATTGGTTGCCATGGAGGCAGCAGGAACAGCCTGTTCTCTGGGCTTCCATCAGAGCAGCTATGCCCAGGCCCCTCCCTCTCTTCCTTCTTCCTCTCCTCCCTCCCAGACTGTTGCTAGGAAGCACCCCAAAATTTCTTGAGGGTCCCACCCCTAGAAAACAGAGATCCAGAAATCTTTTTGAAGAGCTTCCCCCAAAACCTTGAAGCCAAGACCCCACACAGCACCTCCACCCCTGCCAAGAAGCCTTAGGCAGTTTGAGGAAACAAGGAGCGATAGGCCCTCCATCAGTTTGTGCTGGAATGAACTCGGTGGCCTGGATCTCAGCAGTTTCCCTTCCTGGCCTCATCTTGACCTTCTGGCCTCTGGGTGATGGCAGCAAGTGATGAGGTGTCCAGCAGAGACCCCTTGACTCTGCAGACACAGCCACACTTACTAGGGAGTTCTGGAAAGACAGCAGAGGACATTGAGGCACTATCAGCTAAGAACCTAAAAACCAGGTGCTGCTTCTTCCTTAATGATCTTTCAACTAAGAAAATATGGTGGTGGAAATAGAGGAAAGGAACAGGGGACAGTTTATGGGAGTTGGGAATCAAGTGGCTGGCAGAGGTGAGAGACTGGGGCAGTAGCAAACAATTGCCCTGCTAAGAGTAAAGTGGGCATTTTAACAACTCCTTATCAGTCACCTTTGTCCCATCAATACCCTGGTTATAGGTCATGCAAAAGAGAGCTGAGGAAGGGACTCAGGCTAGGCTGAGCCTTGCTTTTGGTATCTGAGGCAAGTAGTGGTTAAAGAAGTTGACACCTTCTCCATGATGTCTTTCAGGGTTTTTTCCTGCTTTCCTTCATTTGACACTTTTTTTTTTTTTTTTGAACATTTAATATGTGCCAGGTATTGGATTTCCTAAAGTTCCCAGATTCTGGTTTTACTCCCACACAGAACTTCATCCAGCCTTTGCCAGAAGGAGAAAGGAGGAGTAGGGGGAAATTGCCTTTACCGTGGAGTTTGGGTCTTACCATACTGCAGCCCTCCCCCTCCAGTTAAAGGACACGTGGGACAGGCTGGTGTGGAGGCCAAGAGTACAGAGTGACTCTCATGCCATGGAGGGAGGGGCAGTGCAAAGGAATGGCAGGCTGGCTTTCCTTCCCTGTCACTGTCCAGGCCTCAGGATTACAGCGTCTATCTTCTCTGCTCTGGGAGTGTGGAGTGGGAAGGGATCCTTTAGGGTGTTGGAGAGGAAACTACACTGAGGATGGTTCCAATTCTGCCTTTTGCTCCTCTGGTTGGTCCTTTTCTGGACCTTTTGTGAGGTCAGTGGGAAGACAGAGACAGGGAACTGTGGGGGATGCAGGAGCTGTTCCTGAAGTGGGGCTCCCATGATCTCTCCCCCATCCTTCCCTCCCTCAGATAGATAGAAAATAGGGGTCTAGATGCGGGAATGGGTGGGGGAGGGAACTGATATGAGTGTGTAGGAAAGAGTCTCTTTCCCCATCCACCTGTTGCCAATTAACTTCCCGTAGTGGCAGGGTAGGGGGAACATAGGCAAGCTACCAAAAGAAAATATTCCATTTGGGGAGAAGAACGATTTAGTTTCTCTCTGTACCTTATATGCTTAACAAGTATTTCAGTGTTTCTGGGTCTAGACTCTTACCACTTTTCCTTATACTTCTTTATAGCCTAGAGAAGAAATGTCCCCAACACCTTGGGTACCAAAAACCCCATTCGTCACAGCCTCTCATCCTACCCCAAACCTATTCTGGGCTTTTCTGCCACTGCTCCTGTGTTGCCATGTCACTCTGCCCAGCTGGCTTCCACCTGCCCTTGTGCCTCAGCCAGACCCTTTCAGATCAGCCAGATCAGCCAACAGGATGAAGAGGTTGGAGCTTGGGGCTAAGAGGTGGGAGCTCAGCCTTTATCCGTGCTGAGGGAGAAGAAACACAGCAAAAGAAAGTGGAGTAAAAAGGGTTTTTAAGAGGGGCTGTGGGGGGGTTTCCCTTATATTTCCAAAGGAGATGTCAACATCTCTTCTCTCATGTGCTGGAGGATTATCATGGAGTCCTGTCCTTGTGGGAAAGCCAGAAAGGCTGTCTTTGATATTTACAGACTAGCTGTCAGGCCAAAGTAGAGAAATTGAAGATAGCCCTTGCCCAGAGCTAAAGGAGTCCTTGGGAGAAACCCTGCCAAACCTAGAGAAAGGGCTGCTGGTGAGAGGTGGGGGAACAGGGAAGGCAGATGGCTCACTACAAAAGCCAACTCGCTGCCACTGTGAAGTGGGAATGAGCCCTCCACCCCAGAGATCTGCCAGGTTTCTGGCCAGAGGGGGATGGTCTGAGCTCAGAATATCACCATCCTCAAGGCCCAAATATTCCCCACTCCATGTGGATGGACCCAACACCCACTAACTAAGGAGTAGTCACAAAGTTGACAGCTTCTCTCCTAGACGGGAGATGGAAAAGGAGCTGCAGGATCCAGGAATGGCTTCAGGTACAGGGCCCTCGCTGCAGTAACATACCCCACATCCAATTTCTACTTTTATTAACATCTTACATTATCATGGTGAATTTGTTACAATTGTTAAAACTGAACCCATATTGATACACTGTTATGAAACAATGTCCATATTTTATTCAGGTTTCTAGGTTTCATCTAATGTTCTTTTTCTGTCCCAGAATCACATCCAGGATAGCGAGTTACATTTAATCATGTCTCGTAAGGCTCTCTTGCTGACCACGGTTTCTTAGACTTTCCTCATTTTTGATAACCTTAATCTCAGTTCTTCCTTGCTTCTCTCTGTATTCAAGCAGTGTGCAGGGCCAGAAGTTTCTGGGTGGATAGCCAGATTTGGGAGTGAAGTGCTGATGTGTATGCAAATGATAGGAACCTTAATGTCGCCTCTGGAATACAGGTGTGGAAATGAGAACTCTGGTAGACCCAGAGGTTTAGGAAAACAAAAAAGGCCAGTAAAGAGAAAACGTATTGCTGAACGAACGCCACACCCTGGCTGTGCCTACTAACTAGCGGGTAATGAAAGAGTGTCAGAATATGATTTAAGTGCCGGACGGACAGTGACGTCATTGGGCGACGCCTGATTGCGAGCCGCTTTTCGGGAGCCCTCCCGCCTCAGCCTTCTGAGTCCCTGTAATGCCTCGGCTCTTACGTGTCCTTCCCTAGAGAGAAACAAGGCGCGTTGACTGGCTCAGTTCCTTACCTTCCACGCTAGCTCAGTCTGAAAAACTACAATTCCCAGAAGACATCGTGGCGTGACCCGCCTTGCTTCATTCTCATTGGTGTATGTTTGTTACTCTCAGCCAATAGGAAATAAGCTCTTTGATAAGTGCCAAAATGGCGCTAACTAGGACGTGCAACTAAATTGTCGGGTAGGCTTAATTTGGGGAGGTGGTGGATGAAAAAGAAATAGGAAGTTATAGCTTTAGGATTGGGAAGGTGGAAGAAATGTGGGGGCGGGATCTAGATTTAGGATGGTAGTGGCTGGGGGACGCAGCCACAGCTAAGAGAGTAGTTAGTCAACGTCCTTATTCTTTGTATTAAGCCCCTTCGAGCCCCTCTTAGCTCCAGTTTAAGGAAGGATGATTCAGGGTGGAAGAACCTGACAGGATCCCTACCACGCATCCTCCCTTTTTTTTCCTTGTTGGTTCTTTTGCCTCCGTTAGTCTTGTATTTTCTCTATTTAATTCTACCCTCCCCTGTTCTTTTCCTCGGGATCTCCTTTCCCCTGCCCTAGCTCGACTTCTCCTGTCTCAAAGTTGACCGCTACCAGCCTCGACTCCTCAGAGTGAAATCATGAAGGTGGTGAACCTGAAGCAAGCCATTTTGCAAGCCTGGAAGGAGCGATGGAGCGACTACCAGTGGGCAATCAACATGAAGAAATTCTTTCCCAAAGGAGCCACCTGGGACATTCTCAACCTAGCAGGTCTCAAGTAAAGTAGGAAGGAAGGATGGGAGGGCTAAACCCAGAAAAATTGTAACCACACAGTCTTACTTTGCCCCCTTGCAGAAGCCCTACTGGAGCAGGCCATGATTGGACCTTCCCCCAATCCTCTCATCCTGTCCTACCTGAAGTATGCCATTAGTTCCCAGGTAAACTGCCCCAACTATTCCAGAGAAGGTAAAAAACTTGGAGTACAATTGTCAGCTCACACTTTCTAGGTGAATTTGTTTAAACACACCACTTCTCTGAGCCTCAGTTTTCAGAATAATACTTCATTGGTTATGATGAATATTACATTAACTTTTTCTATCAATAAATATTCAGAAATGCTTACATGTGCCAGACTGTGCTCCAGGCATATAACTGTGAACAAGATCAGATCCCAGCACCCAAAGAATTCACTGGGTAATGCAGACTAAATAAGCAGTCAGTCACAGGCTGGGCTTATGATATAGGCTGACAGAGTACTATGGGAGTGTATGGGAGTATATAGGAGTGTATGGGAGGGGCACCTAATCCAGTCTGAGCAAGCAGGGGAGATGTGATATTTAAACCAAGACATGAATGTTGAGTAGGAGTTAGCCAGGCAGATTGATCAGAGTACGAAGCAAAAGCATTTACAAAGGCTGGGAGACAAAAATCATATGGTATTTAGAAGCTGAAAATAATTCGGTTTGGCTAGAGCAGCTGTCTTCATCTCAGGACCTTTTATACTCTTAAAATTATCAAGACTCCCACAGAAGATGTGTTTATGTGTGCTATCAATTCATATTTATCATTTTAGAAATTAAAACATTTTAAAATATTCATGTATTTGAAATTAACAAAAAATAAACCCTTTACGTATTATTATAAATAACATTTTAATGAGAAGTAACTATATTTTCCAAAGCAACAAAAAAATTAGTGAGGAAAGTTGCATTGTTTTACATTTTTGCAAATCTCTCTAATGTCTGCTTTCTAATGTCTTCTTAGTAGAAGACAGTTGAAATCTCATGTATCTGCTTCTGCATTCAATTGTTGCATTAGGCTGTTTTGGTTAAAGTATATGAAGAAAATCTGGCCTAATATATCAGATACTTAGTTTGAAAAGGAAAGACTATTTTATTAAGCTTTTCAGATAAATGTGATATTTTTCCTTGATATTACACTAAAATTTAACAAGTAATGTGAAATGAATTTTTTATACTGTTGCATTACAAATGCTCTCTCTCTTGCTTTTTGAATGGATTATTTACCCATGCATGCCTGATTTTATAACATTCTGAATTGGTCATTTGGAAAATATTCATTACTGAATTATATAAATATTCTAATTATTGACACATTATATAATATTATATTTTTTGGAGTCTGTGGGACATTTCACTGTACAATTGTGAGAGAATAAGGGTGAAAAAGGTATATCACATCTTACTAGTACTTTAAAGATAGTTTTGACCTCACAGATCCCAGGGGGTCCCTAGACTACATTTTGGTAACTGCTGGGCTAGCACTTCAAGAAGACTGGTGTAGAAAGAGAAAAGATAGAGGCTAGGTTATAAAGGACCTGCAGGTGATGCTAAAGAATTTGGATTTCATGCTAGGGTGATGAGTAATTATTTAAACAGCTTTATGTGGAAGAATGTTGTGATAGCATGTATTTATACATATATATGCACACACACATATATTTAACATGCAATAAAATGTACAGCTCTTAAGATTAATTCAGTGAATTTTAGCTGTTGTATATATCCATTTTACTAACATCCAAAATAAGATACAGAACATTTCTATTCTCCTAGAAATTTCCCTTGTGTCTCTTTCTGGTCCATCTTCCTACAACTACTAAATGTTTCCTATCACCTTGGATTAATGTTGCCTATTTTTGGATTTCATAAAAATGGAATCATATAGTATATACTCTGCATACTTTCTTCTTTTGTTTAATATCAATGTTTTTAAGCTTTATATTTTATATATTAGTAGTTCATTCTTTTTTAAAAATTGCTGAGTAGCATCCTCAGTTGGCATATAGTTCTTGTACTTTATCTTCTTGGCATCATGTCTGCTTCCATGTTAGCATATATTCATCTACCTTATTCTTTTTAACTGCTGTATAATATTCCATATGTACTGTAGTTTGGTTGTTTTAAATTTTTTATTTTATAATCAGTGTTTCACTGAACATCCTTACATTTACCTCTGTGCATATCTGTGATTATTTTCATAGGATAGATACTTGAAAATGGAATTGCTAGGATTTGAAGAGTACCCACAAATTAAATTGTAGTAGATTCTGCTAATTGCCACCCAAAAAGGATTGTATTAGTTTGCGCCCTCCTCCATAGTGTTGACAGTATTCCCCATACCTTTGCCAGTGCTGGAGAGACTCTTAAGATTTTTTCCAGAGAGGCAGAAAATGATATTGTATTATCTTATGTATTTCTATGATTGTGATCTTGAGCATATTTTTTATATGTATACCTTCTGTGAATTACTTGTGTGTGTGTGTGTGTGTGTGTGTGTATGTGTGTGTGTGTGTGTGTGTGTGTGTATATATATATATATATTTTGGTAGCAGTTTTATTGAGATATAAATCATGGACTATGTGGTTTACTAATTTAATGTATATAATTGACTAGCTTTTAGTATATTTGGAGTTGGGCAACTGTCACCACAAATCAATTTGGAACATTTTTATCACCCCAGGATGAATTTTTACTGATTTTTAAATATCTTTTAATATAAGCTGTCTTCTAATCCTTACCTGTTATGTATGTTTTACATTTTTTTCTATCACTTTTTTTAAACTTGTGATGATATTTTTTCGGCATACAAAAGTTTTTAATGTTTTGTTCAGATTTAATTAACCATTTTTTATCCTATATGGCCTTTGTCTTGCATAAGGGGTTCCCTGCACCAAGGATCAAAATATATTCCTCTCTAATTTCTGCCAACACTTTGCTTTTATTTTTATATTCGTTTTGTCTAATACATTGAAATTTTATTGTGCCAAGAGAAAGAGATTCATATTTATTTATTTACTTTTCCAAACAGATGGACAGTTGGCTTAACTGTCTATTGGATAGGCCATTCTTTGTCATCCCTAAATTCCCTCATGGACAAGGGTCCATTTCTTGACATTCTAGTATATTTCATTGATATATTTGTTTTTTCTTGCACCAGTACTTTATTGTTATAATTACTATATCTTTATAGTGCATGTTTGATGTCTGGCTAGGCAAATCTTCCTGTAGCTGTACTATTTTTTGGGAATTTCTTGGCTGTTTTCAGGCTAATTTATTTATTTATTTATTTATTTATTTGGCAGACGAATTTTAGAATCAATTTGTTAAGTTCCTTTGAATTTTATTATAATTTGATTGGGATTTCCTTGACTTTATGGATTGGAGGAATTTGTGGGCCAATTTTAGAAAAATCCCTCTGGTTGTAGTTTAAAGAATGAGTTGGAGGGGTGTAAGATAAAAGCCAAGGAGACCATTTAGTCTGGCATATTTTTTCTGTAAAGGACCAGATTAGTAAATACTTTCTGCTTTGCAGGTCATATGGCCTCTGTCACCACTATTGCTGTCATTATAGCTTGAAAGCAGATGTAGATAATATGTAAATTAATGGGCATGCCTGTGTCCTTATTAATAAAAAAAGGTGATGAGCCAAATATGGCTTGCAAGCCGTAGTTTTCCATGATTTAGGCTATTTTAGTGATTCAGGTAAGAGATGATACTAGTTAAGATTTGGGAAGTAGTAGCAGGGAAAAAAAGATGAATTCAAGAATAATTTAGGAAGTGGCATTTAGAGGATTTGGTCATTGACTGAATGAGAGGCATGGGAAGAAATCATGTTAGTGTCTAGGTTTCTGATTTGGAGGAGTAGAAGAATGATGGATTGTAGGGAGACAGTGGGTGTAGAGTAGAACTGTTGTTATGGTTGGGATGCAGATGAGGGGTAGAGATGACATGTTTGGTTTTGGCCTTATTATGTTTAAGGTGGTGCCTGTATGGGCTATCAGAGAAGACACTCTGTAGGCAGCTGAAAATAAATGTCCAGAACTCAGAAGGAGAGGTCTAGACTAGAGCTGTTGATTTAAGAGTCATCAACTGCAGGTGGCAATTAAAGCTATTGGCATGGATGAAATTGCCCAGAGAGAGTGTGGAGAATGAGTAAGGAAGTGAATGACCCAAGCCAAATTCCTGAGGAACCCATCCCATTTAAGGAACACACAGGAAAAGAATTCCTTATAGAAGTCTGCAAAGAAGGGTTCAGTGAGGAGAGAAGAAAAGCAAGACAGGGTGGTATCAAAAACGCCCAGCAAGGAAGGAGAGAAGTGAAGAATGAAGAGGTGTTTCCTGGTGTCACATGCTGCTGGCAGATCAGAATCAAGAATGTTCATGGGGCTTGACAACAAGAATTTGTTGATGAGCTTAATGAGAAGAGTCATGCAGTGGGAAGGACAGCAGTGATTGGAGTGGGTTGAATTACAAATGGAAGGTAAGGAGGTCGAGACAGTGAGAACTCATGGTTGTGAAGAGCAGGAGAGAGAGGGTGGTAGTTAATTAGAAATATGGGATCTGTGGGAAATTTTTTTAAAAATAGAAGAATCTTAAGATGTGTAAACACTGATGGGAAAGGCAAAATGGAGAAAGAGGCTGAAGTAACAATAAGAGACAAATGAATATACATTAAAGACCTTAATGACTTACAAAGTGCTATGCAAAATTAGTAATTTATTCTTCCTTTGGAGTCAAGAGGCTCTTTGGTCCAGTGCTGTGCATGTAGAGGGCACTTAGGAGCAGTTGAATATGAAAAGCAGAGGAGATTAGAGAGCAGCTGTGGGGTCAGTCTGGGCTGGCCGGGTGTGCAGTGGGCCTCACAGACAGTCTCTAACCTCAGTCTGGTGGTGGTTTGGAGCTTTTACATTGATAGATGTATTAAGATTGGAATGGGTTAAATCTTTCTGTGACAAACAGTTCAGCATGTGGAAAGTATTTTGAAGTCTCTGGAGTAGAAGTGCTTTATTGATACTGTTAGCAAAAATTTACTGAAGCAGAATTTGGAATTAGGAGACCACATATACTCATTGTAAGTAATGTCATCCCTTAGAACATACAGAAATGGGGGTTTCTCTTCTGATAGTTAAAGGTCAGTTTCTAGTGGGAAAATCCAGCTCCCCCTTCAGGTTGGTATCCTGCAAGGTTCAGTTCTCTGCCAAGCTCTTGCTATGGGGACATCAGTTATAAATAAACAAACACTCGCCCGGAACGTTATGGTCATCCTGCCTAGGCAGGCTCCCAACTTTCTGATCACTGTCAGACACTAGCATTGGCTTCACACTACGTCCTGCTGAGAGTGGCACTAAACACTAATTGTGTATTTAAGTCCTCTGTGTGTTTTGCACCTGTTTATCCAAGAATACTAGTTAAAGATATCTGAACAGAGAGAAGTCTGTTCACATGATGAAATTAGACATGGAAGGCATTACCATGCATGTAAAATTCACCATACTAAGGTCATTGAGGCTGACTTAGCTTTCTTAAATCTTTGAAAATTTCTGTTCTCCTAGTGAAGATAACTCATGAGGCAGGTAATTAATTATCTTGATAGTTTCTGTCATTGTATTCTTTTTTATTTTGGTGTATTTTGCTACTGATTTTGAGTATACGATAGTAACTTTTCTATAGTATTACTCATTTTATCAGCATGCTATAATGTTTTCATATGACAGCTTAAAAGTTTTTGTGTAGGGTTTAATTTCATTCAGGATAACATTTCTTTTGAACTACATCTTTAATCTTTTGCTGATGAGTAGGTTTTATTAATAGAAATTCGTTTTAAGGTAAATTTTTTCCCGAATGTTAGTTACTAGAATTCCTCAAGGCAAAGCAATAAAACTGGAGGATCTACCATCTACTAGGCCCCAGGCTAGGTTCCAGAGAAACTATATAAATTCAGCACTATTTCTGTTCTCAGGAAGCTCACTCTTGGAATTTCTCAAAACATATTTTGGAAATACTTGTTAAATGAGATTTCTTAGTCAAATAAGTTTGAAAAGTATTGCTGGCTTCATCTTTAGTCATCTTAGCAATTCTCATCGTATATGAGTATATTGTGGTTAAGAGAAGTATTACAGCAAAGAAAGCTCTTAACTAAAAGAACCCTTACTTTAAAAAAGCTCTTTATATATTTATTTCAGAGTTTTTTAAATTCATATCATGCAGAAGCTCTGTGTGTACATAAATTTTTTTGGTAGAGAACAAGTTTTTTTTTTTTTTTTAAACAAATATATGCAGTAAATATATAAAGTTTTAAATTTAATAAATAGAATCTAGGTAATGGGTATACATGTTTCACTACAAATTTCTTTCAACTGCTTTATGTTGGAAAATTTTATAATAAAATGTTGGGGTAAATCAATAGATATATTAGAAAGTAGAATTTGATAAGTCTCCCCAAATGAGCTCTGCAGTTTGGGTGTTTTTTGTTGACTTTTAGATGTTCAACTTCTTGTTTCAAGGGGAGAGACCTGGAGATGTCTTACTCCACCGTGTTTCTGACATCACTCCTAAAATTTCTTTTAATTAAATTTTTTTTTAATTACAGTTGACATTCAATATTGTATTATAAAATTTCTTAACATCTTTAGGAACCTTTGAACACCATCATCCAGTAGAACTTTCTAGAGTTATAGAAATATTCTGTATCTGCTCTAATATAGTAGCCACTAGCCACATGTGGCTATTAAGTGCTTGAAATGCAGCAAGTATGACTAATGAACTGAATTTTAAATTTTGTTAAGCTTTAAAAAGCCACATGACACTAGGAGCATTTTTAGTGGACAGTGCAGCTTTGGAAGTTACTTTGGGAAATGTTGATATAAGGCTGTGTTTTTACTTATTCATTCTACAAACATTATCAACCAAGTTAATGAGGATCACTGAGTAGAAGTATCCTTGTCCTCAAGGAGCTCCTAGTTTGCTTGGTACAGCAGGCACCTGCTGTGTGATGATTGGCATGAGGGGATTACTTGGAGCACAGAGGAAGGACTTTAGCTTTGGGTGGGAAGTTGAGTTGGTCAGAGAAGGTATCCTAGAGAATAAGTCCTAGAGAAATGAATAAGAGTGTGTATAATAAAATTCACCGCCTATTTCAAGGTGCGGGTACTACTGAGTCATTGCAGGAAATGTGTGCTTGTCTCTAGTATTTGCCCAAAAAAATAACTCTTGATAGAAATTGTAGGAGTAAAGGAATATAACCTGACTCTTATTCATTCTTCTGTCCACTGGCAGTCAGTTAAACCTGTAGATAGTGGGCAATGAGTGGCATGTGAACATGAGACATGTCACCTTTGAATATCCCCAAATCATCTTCTCAGTACGTTTATGCTTATGATGTCATTTGTGGTAAGCCTGTTAAAAGGAGGAATGGGGACAATGCCTAGTGTTATTGCCTCTCTATTCATGGGTTGAAGAAGGCCTCTGAAAGGGGTTAAGGTTTTAGGAGAGCTGCAGGGGCTCTAAGTATGAGCATTTGTTCCTCTCAGTTGTGGGACACTAGTTCTCTGAACTTTTATTTTTCTTCTTCCCTCCAGATGGTGTCCTACTCCTCTGTCCTCACAGCTATCAGTAAGGTATGGCCATTGCCAGTCACAAGCTAGGTAGGGGGCAGGGGGTTAGAGATATGGTTGTGACAGAGGGGGCCCCACCTCCTTGACTACTCTGATCATGTGACCACTGAGGCTGGCCAGGCAGCACATGATGTCTCTGGCTGGCATTGCTGTCTTCCATTGGAGGGAGGAGCATCCTAGGAAGTGGGGCTGGCAATATAGGAGCCAGTTTCCAATGTTGAAAGAACTCCAAGTCTGAAACCTGAGGTGGGTGGAAAGATGAGCAGGAATCCTAAATGTGCCATCTGCCTCATTTGTGAGCCTTGGGGGTGACTGGGGCATTCCGTAGCATCACCCACTGTTCTTTCCACAGTTTGATGACTTTTCCCGAGACCTGTGTGTCCAGGCTTTGCTGGATATTATGGACATGTTCTGTGACCGACTGAGGTAAGTAATGGCAAGGGTGGAGGCAGCATTAGCTTAATGTAAAGGAAAAGCCCCGAGTATGTAGACTGAACCCAACTCTAGGTTCCTGCACTTTTTCCAACTGCTCATCTGCACCCACCCATCCCCTTCCTTTTCTCTTTATTTCCTAAGGACAAAAATGCTTCTAGATTTGGAGTGACTCATTTGAAATCTTGTCCAGTGGAAGCCGATGGGGCTGTTTTCCCTGAGACTTTGCTAGCTTCCCAACTCTCTTCTCTAGTAGGGTAGTTCCAGGCACTCTGGGGAACATAGGTGTGGGTCAGATTTCAGCCTTTGGAGCAGAGACTGATTTTGCATCCTTTCCCGGTAGCTGTCACGGCAAAGCAGAGGAGTGTATCGGGCTGTGCCGGGCCCTTCTCAGCGCCCTCCACTGGCTGCTGCGCTGCACCGCAGCCTCTGCAGAGCGGCTCCAGGAGGGGCTGGAGGCTGGCACTCCAGCCACTGGGGAGAAGCAGCTCGCCATGTGCCTGCAGCGCCTGGAGAAGACCCTCAGCAGCACCAAGAACCGGGCCCTACTCCACATTGCCAAACTTGAGGAGGCCTGTATGTCCCCTAGTTCCCCTGAGTCCCACCTGCCACTTCTCCCATAGTCAGTTCTTTAATTGAGAGGGGAGAGGCAGGATGGCATCCCACTTTTTTCCAGGAGGATCTGAAATCATCCCACTTCCTTTTTTTTCTCCCCATAAGCATTGCATACATCCCAGGGACTTGGGCAGGGTGGCACCCGAGCCAATCAACCAACAGGTATTTACTGAGCATTATTGTATGCCCAGCACTGTGCCAGGTGCTGGGGGCGGGGGGTGGGGGGCTTCTGAAGCAGCATGTGGCAGGGTCCCTGCCCTCAACCAGTATACATGCTAGTGGGGAGGAAGACTAGTATGTAATATATATGGAAAAAATTAGAGGACAAGACAAGCACACCATCCATCCTTGTGTTTGTCTTCCTGTTACCGATCATTGGTAAAAAAAAATGTTTCTTGTGTTTGAGCATTGCCTAAAATACCCCTTTAAACACTAGACCTGTCAGCTGTCAGGCCTGCTGTGCCATGCACTCAAGTGCACATATTAAATATTGGAACCCTCTGGAGCCTGAGGTCAGACAGATCACCTAGTGGGAGGGAAGATTCTGGTATTCTGGGCATGGGCCTGAAGGCCACAATCTTGCTGTGGTTTCAGACCACCTAAGGATCTCTTGTTCTCCCCACAAAGAGAATGCTGGAATGGGTTACCCCCAGGTCTTTAGGACCAGGTTGAAGAACTTGTTATAGGATTACTATATTTATTACTTCTCAAAATATGATTTATTGCCTGTGAAAAGTCCAAAAAGGTGACCACTATGTAAAAATTGGCTATGACAATTTCTTATCTATCTTGAGTACTCAAATGTTCATTGGCTGAAAAATGAATGGATATTTAATAACTTAATTTTAATGGATCTCAGGTCATATCTTTTTGGTTTTTCTCCTGTATGCTACGTGGAGGTTAATGGGCTAGTTGGTGCCATTATTCATCATTTGACTCTTTGGAATTGTAACTAGGATAAGTGACTTATATTTAAGTGCTAAATCATGTGGTATAGACCATGAGTTCAGGCATTTAGGAGGAGAGATCAATGGGTTGGACCAGTTGGGTAAGTTGGGGCTTGAACAGAGACTTGAAGGATAGTGAGAGTTGGAGGGTGAAGATGAGTAAAAGGGGCATTTCAGAAGGGAGAGCAGCTAGAGCAGAGGCCCAGACAGGGAGTGGATGAACATGGAAGGCTGTGGAGGAGTCCAGCTTGACTGGGGTGGAAAATGATGGCCACTTGCAAGGGTGGCTCACTCCAGAAGTGATTTGTGGCTGCCTCCCTATTTGGGCTGCTGGGCTCCACCACCCCACCTCCCAGCCCCTGCCTCTGCCACTGCCTGTGTTAGGACACACTTAGTCTCTAAAGTCAGCTGCACGCATCCGCTAGAAATCCCCTAGGCCTCTGGGAATAGTTTCTAGGGTATGTACTCCCCTTATAGAAACAGTGCATGCTGCCCCCAGGCCCCCAGTCTTCATGTCACCATTAAGGGAAGCCTCTCTGCTTGGTTTTGTGGGCTTAGGGGCTGCCAAAGGCCAGGAGTTAGGGGCCGTCTCTCACTCTCCTCTGTTTCCCATCAGTTTCTGCATTTCCTTTTTTCCGCCAGCCTCCTGGACAGCCATTGAGCATTCTCTCTTGAAGCTTGGGGAGATTCTGGCCAATCTCAGCAACCCCCAGCTCCGGAGCCAGGCTGAGAAGTGTGGCACACTCATTAGGAGGTACCCGGCTCCCAAGGCAATTGGGGTGAAGGGAGAGGTGAAACGCCCTGGGTGGGGATGGGATCATGTGGCACCTGGCCCTGGCCCTTCTGCTCTCACCTCCTCTCTAACTCTAACTCACCAAACACTGTTCCCCATACATCTGTCCCCTCAGCATCCCCACCATGCTGTCTGTGCACTCTGAGCAGCCACACAAAACTGGCTTCCCCACCGTCCACGCACTGGTCCTGCTCGAGGGCACCATGAACCTGACAGGCGAGACACAGCCCCTGGTGGAACAGCTCATGATGGTGAAACGCATGCAGGTGGGAGGGCCAGAGTTGCTTCTCTGTCCTCAAGGCAGCCAACTATTTGGGGGCAGGAGGGAGGATTCTTCTGGTCTTTCCAGGAGAAACAGGGTTTCTCCTATTCATGGTAGAAAGTGGATCCCAGGCCCGCACAGTTCGGCTATCTCACCTGATGTCCTAGTTCTCACGTTAAGAGTGGGAAGAGTGTCTGCTTTGCAGTCTCTGACCTAACCTGATCCCCAAGGGCCTGCAGAAGATGAAGGGTGGATGGGGCACCCCTTATGCCTCATCCTTGGGTCTTCCCACAGCATATCCCCACCCCACTTTTTGTCCTGGAGATCTGGAAAGCTTGCCTCGTGGGGCTCATCGAGTCTCCTGAGGGTACAGAAGAGCTCAAGTGGACAGCTTTCACTTTCCTCAAGGTACCTGGGACATGAGAGCAGCAGAGAGCAGTTTAGGAATGGTTCTCAGGAAAAGCAATGTCACTCTGGACCTTTGCCCCATGTTTCTCCCCGCTGGCGTCATGCCCAGGCTGCCAGATCCCCCAGCACAAGTTTACATCGATTATTTTGTCCAAAAGTCCCAGGGCTGTATTTAGTCCACTTGGCAGGCCTTTGCTGTTTTTGATCACACAAGTGCTATTCAGCTCAGTTGTTATCCACATTGGTGCAGGGCAGTTATGGGAGCCAGGGAAGTGGGCCACAGGCTTTGAAGCAGGGTCCCTATGTCCTGTAGGCTAAGGGCACCAGGTGCTTGAGTACCTGTCAGCTTCCTGATTTGGCTCCAAGATGCTTTCACTTCCAGGGCAAGTGTTCCTATCTCTCTGCCCAGAGCAGGGGGCCGGAGGGGATGCCTTTAGTTCTGGGTGAAAGAGAAGAACTGTGCTTCCTGTTTTTACCCCTCTAGATTCCACAGGTTTTGGTAAAATTGAAGAAATACTCTCATGGGGACAAGGTGAGTTGAAGAAATGAGATGGGTGGGCATGGTAGCAGGTGAATTCTTGTTTCCGCCCTGGAGAAACAAGGGTAAAGGAGGGGTCATGTAGGCCCTGGCTGGGCAGTGGTGCAGTCCTGTGCCTGGGGGAAGGGAAGCAGGTGTGTACCTGAGCATCTGCGGGCATCATGCACAGGCACCCAGTCTCCAGACAGAAGGCATTCTGGCTGCTCAGGAGGCAAGGTTGCCTGAGAAGATCAGGGCCAGGGTGGCCTTGCAGAGAGCAGTGGTGCCCCATACTTCTCCCCGTCTAGTCACTGGAAAGCAGTGGGTCAGCACGGCCGATTTGTAGGTGTTTATATCCATAGATGAGTGTCCTTATGAGCCCTCATAGCAGTTGGGGGTTCGGAGGAGAACATAGAAGCCAGATGGCAGTTTCTGGCCCTTTATAGGACTTCACTGAAGATGTCAATTGTGCTTTTGAGTTCTTGCTGAAGCTCACACCCTTGTTGGACAAAGCTGACCAGCGCTGCAAGTACGGACTCCCCTGCTCACCCTCCCCACTCTACTGGAAGGTGTTCTGAGCTCTTCCACTGCTCTTCTGTGCCAGATAAACCTCAAGGGACTGTCTTGTCTCCTTGTTCACTGTCCTTGACAGGAGCAGGAGGCAACAGCCACATAGTGGCCAAGTTCCTGAGCCCCTCTACCCTCTGCCTTCCCTCTGATGCCCTGAACAGTCTTCATCCTAAAGGAGGGAGGATACTGGGCTGGGACCCATTGCTCCTGCTCTGTGCCCAGTCTCTTCATCATCTTTTTCCCTCGCAGCTGTGACTTTACAGACTTCCTACTCCAAGAATGTAGGAAGCAGGGGCTTCTGTCTGAAGCCAGTGTGAACAACCTAATGGCCAAGCGGTAAGTGTGACCCCCTTTGGGCCAGTCCAGGGAGCCTTTGCCCTCCATCTCTCGTGTCCAGACTGGGCTGCTGGGTGCCTTTTCCTCTCCCATGTAGAGTTTAGGTTGCAGGTGACTGGCACCAAGCCTAGGGTTACCAGGAATAGGAAACACTGATTTCTGTAGACCAGGGTTTTGCTCTGTTAGATTCTGCACTCTTAACTCTCAACCTTCTTTGTGATCAAAGCCAAAGTTATAAATCTTCCTTTAATTTTAAACTTTCAAAATAGATGTAATAACCAATGACAAACTGAAGCAATTGCAGTATTGGATACGCTTTCATAAATGTCACCCTGACACCAAAGGTTCTTATGTGTCTCCCACCTTTACTGTGCTCTGCTTCTGGAGCCAGACTAGACAGCCTGTCAGTAATTAATCTTTATTCCTCTCCTCTTGGCTTACTGGTTATGGCCACAGTGCAGTAGACCGGGAGCATGCACCCCAGCCAAAAGCAGGAGAAAACGCCAACATTCAGCCCAATCCTGGGCTGATCCTCCGCGCGGAGCCCACTGTCACTAACATCCTCAAGGTGAGTGGGCCCTTCCTTTGCCACCAGGATCATCTCTTCCTGCTTTCCAGTTTTCCTTCTATTTCCAGATAAATAATGAGGCTATACACCTCTCTCTGCTGGCTTTTGTGCATAGTTACTTTGGAAATAGAGAAAGGGGGAAGGCAAGGGAAGCTAGCATGGAAAACTGACATTTGTTGAGCATCACTTGTAAACAAGGCACTGTGGTAGGTGCTTTCACTTAGGTTGTCTCATGTGGAAACAGCGGAGACTCGTAGCAGTGACATTGCCCACCCCAACCCCAACCCCATCCCAATTTAATTGAGAGGGATGTGTTGGAGAGCAAGGATAGATTTTAGGAACTGTTTTTCAGATTGGAATCAGACATAGATTAAATTACAGGTCACGGTGTACTATTTAATGGAGACAGAGAGACAGAGAGAG
Organism: Cynopterus sphinx; assembly: GCA_030015415.1. NCBI lineage: Eukaryota > Metazoa > Chordata > Mammalia > Chiroptera > Pteropodidae > Cynopterus > Cynopterus sphinx. The sequence goes on from CM057385.1 coordinate 16,575,952, forward strand.
AGAGAGACTGTGGCTAGGCTATATCTGGGGGGGTCTTCAGTGTTCTTCAGGACTTGATTTCCTGTCGTGTCCCCAGACGATGGATGCAGACCACTCCAAGTCCCCAGAGGGGCTGCTGGGGGTCCTGGGCCACATGCTCTCCGGGAAGAGTCTGGATTTGTTGCTGGCTGCAGCTGCAGCCACTGGGAAGCTTAAGTCCTTCGCTCGGAAGTTCATCAAGTAAGCAAGGCTGGGCTCTCAACCAGCGTCGGGGAGGTGTTCCTGAAGGAAGAATTAGCAGGATAGGGATGAGGCCCTGGGGTCTGGGTCTGTCTATACATACCTAGTCCAAAGCAGAACATCCCAGCTGGAGACTCTGGGAGGGCCCCAGTTGTCTGGACATGAAGCCTCTTTTCAGCTGAGGATAAAGTGAAGGCATTTGAGGAGGTGACAAGACATTAAACAGTTGGTGTGGAGGGATTTGGTGTGTGCCCAGTTATTAATCAGGATCTCTCAAATTCTGTTGACTTTTTTTGGTTGACCTGGAATTGGGTATGTAGAACATTGTTCTGTTCAGCAAGCCATCTCCTAGGCCTTGGAAATCTTTTAAAAATAAGTAAGAGCTCTTTGTTCTGCAGCCATGGTGTTCATTTTAAGTTTAACATGTAATTCCGACTCTACTGCCTCTTCAAGTGGGTGTTGTCACCCTGACCCCAACTGTTGTTCAGCCCTTGCCCTGGTTGATGTGTCCTGTTTCCATTCCTTCCACAGTTTGAATGAATTCACGACACACGGCAGTGAAGAAAGCAGTAAGTCAGCTTTGCGATTCCACAGGCCTGGTCGGCACTGAAAGAGGGGTGTGGAGGGAGGGCTCGGGATGGAAAAGGGTGCCTTTGCTTATCCTGGGAGCCCTCTCCCCTGAGCAATGACTGATGAAGCTTTTGGGGACACTTGAGAGAGGGCAATAATGGGAAAAGGCTTCCTCCATAACCACCCCTTTGTCTCTCTCTGTCCTCATGATTTGGTTGGATATTGGCGGGGGCGGGGAGGATTGAAGGAAGGTATCAGGAGTCTTTGATTCCAAGGAAGGGATGATGTCCCAGTTGAGACTCAAGAAAAGGATTCTGAGCCTTAGAGTTTTGAAGGAGCCACTTGGTCTCTGACCTTCCTTGAGGTGAATCCTGATCCCCTCCCAACCCAGACAAGGGCATCAGGCCCCTGCTCTAGCTGCGGGCTCAGCCTTTTCATTCTTCACAGCCAAAGCAGCCCCAGTTCGAGCCTTACTCTTTGACATATCCTTCCTTATGCTGTGCCATGTGGCCCAGACCTATGGCTCAGAGGTGAGTAAAAGAAGAGCAGGGGGATTAGGGGCACTAAGTGGGTAGAGCAAAGGGGAAGAAAGCTACCAGCATCTCTCCACACTTCACCCCCTACCCCCTTTCAGTTACCCAAGTCCATTACTTGTGCTGGCTACAGAAATCAGGTGCCCACCTAGGAGAAGTCAGTAGATGTCCCCCTGGTCACATCCCTAATCCTTCAGTGCCACACTCACACCAACCACTAGGTGGCAGCATAGCCCTCGCCTTTCTCATTTACACCAGTTTATCCCCACTCAGGCTGGGAAGGGAAGAGCAGTGGGGGCAAGAAACCGAGGTGCAGTGTGCTGTGCTCTCTCCTCGGCTGGTTACCCTTCCCCCCATTTTCTTCCAGGTCATTCTGTCCGAGTCAAGCACAGGAGCAGAGGTGCCTTTCTTTGAGACCTGGATACAGACATGCATGCCCGAAGAGGGCAAAATCCTGAACCCTGACCACCCCTGCTTCCGGCCTGACTCCACCAAAGTGGAGTCTCTAGTGGCCTTGCTCAACAACTCCTCCGAGATGAAGCTGGTGTCAGTGGCCTGGGCTCCTAGTCCAAGGGTGGTGATGGGGACAGCACCAAGTCCCTCTCAGCCCGTTTCATGCTCCCCTGTGGTGATTTTTCTCCTGCCTTCACCCCCTCACAGGCAGATGAATTGGCACGAAGCCTGTCTCAGCATTTCAGCGGCCATCTTGGAAATCCTCAATGCCTGGGAGAATGGCGTGCTGGCCTTCGAGTCCATCCAGGTAGCCCCACCTTTGCAGCAACCTTCTCTCTTCCTGGGACACAGCCAGTCTTTGATAGCTTGTTATATTTTGTAAGAACAAAAAGACCCTTAATCCAGGAGCTCATGTTTGGATGTTGATCTTCCTTGTAATCATCATCTTAGCCACTCCTTCCTACCCAGGTAAAGGTAACTTAGGGAAAATCAAACCTGTGGTGAAAAGAGGTGTGGAATGTGGCCCAGGACTCCACCCGCTGCACTTAGCTGCCCTCAGAGGATGGGGATAACGATAGCCAGGGGAGGGGAGATAGTGGCCCCATGCACCATATTTCCCTCTCTCAGAAAATCACAGATAATATCAAGGGAAAGGTGTGCAGCCTGGCGGTGTGTGCTGTGGCTTGGCTTGTGGCCCACGTGCGGATGCTGGGACTGGATGAGCGTGAGAAGTCACTGCAGATGATCCGCCAGCTGGCAGGGCCTCTGTATAGTGAGAACACCCTGCAGTTCTACAATGAGAGGTCAGTCACCCGGCCCCTCCCTTCTGGAACCCCGCAGGTCTGTTGTGAGAAGTCGGCACCTCCAGTAACCAGTATTTCCCTCGTCTCTTACTTTCCTGAACACGCTGCTCACTTGCTCACTCACTTACTCACTCACATTCTTATTCACATATTCACTCGCTGACTCAGCAACAGTTAGTGTGTAGCTCTGTGCCAGGAGTGTTTCTAATCCAGGATCTGCTGTGTCCCAGAATACAGACCCCAAACAAACCCTCCGGGAGGTCCAGTTCTGTAGAACTAGCTTGCCAGAAGAACAAAGTGATTATCCTAGTGTGTCACTGTCTAGGAACTATGAGCCTGTCTGTAGATTTTGTAGGCCTTGGACCTGCCCACCCCACCTTACATCCCCTTACATCCACCCTGACTATCTTTTGTGACATTTTGTGGCCTTGGCTTTTCAGGGGCTTGGAGAACCTCCCTGGTAACTTTAGCTATGTTGAGTTCAGTGGCATTGGTTCATTTACCCATTCAATAGCTTTTTATTTTTTACTTGTGGTAAAAAATTTCATAACAAAACTTTTCACCTTAACCATTTTTAAGTGTACAGTTCAGTAACGTTAAGTACATTTACATTTGTACGAAACATCTCTAGAATTTTCATCTTGGAAATCTGGAACTCTGTACCTATTAAGCAGCAATTCACCTGTTTCTCCCTCCCCGCAGCTTCTCATAACTCATCCTGCTTTTTGTTCCTATGAATCTGACTACCTTAGGTACCCTGTGTAGGTGGTATCATACAGTATTTGTTTTTTAGTGATTAGCATATTTCATTTCGTATAACGTTCTCAAGGTTCATCCATGTCATAGCACATGTCAGAATTTCCTTCTTTTTTAAGGCTGAATAATATTCTTTTGTATGTATATGCACGTCCTGCTTATCCATTTATCAGGGGTGTCTACCATCTCTTGGCTGTTGTGAATAGTGCTGCCATTAGCATGGCTATGAACCAACTGGTGAGTTATGAGTGATGACTCACAAGGTAGCCATTAGGATTTCTTAGAAGGGAAAAGTGGAAGGTTGAGCTGAAATGAGGGTGAGGAGGATCCATGAAATCTCATCTCCTCTTTTTCCCTTGCCTCTTTTCTTTCTTTCCTCATCATCCTCCTCCCAACAAGTAATGGAGTGTTCCCTCTCCATTCTAAGTACCCCAGTTCCTATCTGGGTGAGGAGTAGTGGGAAATCTGTGTCTCCACCATGGAGGTGGAAAAAGTGGCTCGGAAAGTCACAGTGACTTTCCCAGAGCTACCTAGAATTCCAGGAGCAGTTAGCACCCAGACTCAGGGCTGTATTCACAGTCAAGGACTCTTCATGAGAAAATCCCTGGATATACATTTATGTTGCCCAGCTTCAGAGGGCCGGGAAGAGGCCTATGGGGAAGACTTTGGGCCCCTGTCCTGGAAGTAACAGTTTACTTTGGGAGGAGGCCAAGGCTGGGTGGGGACACCCCCAAGCACTCAGCCAAGAGGGAAGTGATTGTATTTATTTATGTCAGGATTGGCAGGGCCAGGCCTGGGGGATGGCAGAAGATGGAGAGAGAAAATATGAACATATTGCTGGAATAATTGGGGGGAGGAGAGCTCCCCCACAATAGACTTTGTGTCTAGCAGGTGAGAGTACTGCCAGGAGCAGAACTGGTAGGGTCAGGTCTGCTAGGGGTTTGTGGCTTCCTGTTGTCTCCTTCCTCAGCATAGAATGGGGTTAATTCCCCAGAAATATTTCCGTAATCCAAGTCCTGGGAAAAGTCTGGCCTAGATATTTTTTCCTCTCTCTAGCCTGGCTCTTGAACCCAGTGTTGCCTAAGCTTCAGGTCCTCTCCCCCTCCCCCAGGGTGGTGATCATGAGCTCGATCCTGGAGCATATGTGTGCTGACGTGCTGCAGCAGACAGCTACACAGATCAAGTTTCCATCCCCGGGCATGGACACGATGCCCTACTGGAACCTGCTACCCCCTAAGCGGCCCATCAAGGAGGTGCTGACAGACATATTTGCCAAGGTGCTGGAGAAGGGATGGGTGGACAGTCGCTCCATCCACATCTTTGACACCTTGCTACACATGGGAGGCGTCTACTGGTTCTGCAACAACCTAATTAAGGTACCCGGGGTGGGTGGGTGGGTATGAGCCAGAACCATGGGCTGAGGGAACAGGTATCTCAGGCTCCAGGAGACATCTGAGAAAATACCCTATAGGATGAAACTCAGTCCCATCCTCTGACTTCCCAGCGCTCAGCCTGGTCAGCCAGGCTTCTCTGAGAGGCCTCTTAAATGCTGTGAGAAGATTCCTAGGAATACAGAGGCTATTCCTGTCCTGGAAAGTTCCTGGACTCTGAGGGGAGCTGCCTCCTCAGGTAGCTCTGGCCAGAGGCTCTGAGGCAGAGGGAGGGCTGGAGCAGCAGCTGGGTTCCCTGCGTGCCTTCCTGGAGAGCCGGGCTGGAGTGGCAGGGATGTCAGAGTGCCACAGGCAAGGCCCCTAGCTCCTAAATCCCCCCTCACCTGCCCATCTAGGAGCTGTTAAAGGAGACGCGGAAGGAGCACACTCTGCGGGCAGTGGAGCTGCTCTACTCCATCTTCTGTCTGGACATGCAGCAGGTGACACTGGTCTTGCTGGGCCACATCCTGCCTGGACTGCTCACCGACTCCTCCAAGTGGCACAGCCTCATGGATCCCCCGGGCACTGCTCTCGCCAAGTAGGATTCTCTGCAGAGTCTCAAGTCCCTGCAGCCCCGAGTTGGTGCCCTTACCTGGGGTCACCTAGGGAAGCTCGGCTGTGTGGAGGCCCGGTCAGATGGGGCCTGATCACCGCTGGCACAGAAACCCCCTTTGGGGCCCCTCTAATTTTACTTCTTTTCCTGGAACCCTTTGCCAGGTTGGCCGTCTGGTGTGCCCTAAGTTCCTATTCCTCCCACAAGGGTCAGGCGTCCTCTCGCCAAAAGAAGAGACACCGTGAAGACATCGAGGTAGGGGACTCCTCTGTTCACTTGTTCATGTGTTTGTGCAGCAGACATTTCCTGAACCCTTTCTGGTAAGAGGCTCCTTTCCAGGTAAAGGCAGTTAGGCACCTCCCTGCCCCTGGCTAGCCTGTTAGTCACTCGTCCGCAGGGTTAACTGTACCAGTGGATCTCATGAGGCTTGTTAAAGGGGTTGAGGAGAGGGACTGAGACGCAGAGGGAAGACAACTCCGCTGAAGATGCTGACTGAGGCCTGTGTGGACTTGGTGCTTCCCCACTCCGATCTGCGCTCGGTCCTCTTACCCGATAATGGGAATTTGGGAGATCGATGAATGGGTGATCATGAGTCTCCTGCTCTCCAGGATTATATCAGCCTCTTCCCCTTGGATGACATGCAGCCCTCGAAGCTGATGCGACTTCTGAGCTCCAATGAGGAAGATGCCAACAGTCCCAGTGAGTGTGTGGACAGGAGTGGGGCGGACTTCTTCCTCTCTTGGAAACTCCTGCCTCAGCTACTTAGCACTAGTCTGCAGCTGTAGGCATCCTTGTTGGCTGGTCAGAGAGGGTGTGGCAGTTTATCCCATTTTTCCCCCGTAGGCTGGTTCTCTGTACCCCTGGAAAGACCAAAGGTTACTATGGGTCTGCTCCTCAGGGTTGAGGCTCTTTTGCCCTGTCTAGTCCCAGCCTGGTGCACACTGCTGGCCCTTCCCAACCCCTTACTGACCCCGAGGTGGAGGCAATGATAGGCTACCCAAGGGAGTTCATTGCCTTGGGCACAGTCTGTGCTGTTGACTCACCAGCTCTGACTTCCCCTGAAAAAGGCCCTGAGGCTCGGAGCAGGCCTGGGCTGGGACTTGGGCCTGCTCCCCACTCTTCCTGCCTGAAGAGCACCCCTCCCTCCCCGACCCAGCTTCCCTAGACATTGTTACCTCATTTTTCCAAGGGCTCCTTCTGTGGCACTTAATTTTTCCTGCTTCTAGAGATTTCTTCTGAGGCCTTTTTAGTTACTAGGGAACCAGCTCTGTGCTTGAGCAGAGGAAAGGTGTTGGGTCTGCCACCCACAAACCCTGTGACCTTTGGCTAGTTACTTAACAATCCGAGTTCTTGTGTTCTTCATCTGTAAAGTAGACATGTGAGAATTAAACAGCTTAGTCTGTGTACAGCCCCCAGATAGGCACCTGGTGCCGCTCGCCAGTGTGTGTTCTCTCTCATCTCCCTGTGGGGATCGCTGTGTTCTGGCTCCTCTGTGACTCTGGATCCAGGGACCTCCCCTGGGCAGGTGCTTCACACCTGATGGGCCAGGGCTTCCCTGGGAAAGGTGGTTTGAATACAGGAGGCCGTTTCCTTAGTGCTCTCTCCGCTTGGGCCCTCAGCTGACCGGTCCATGAGCAGCTCCTTGTCGGCCTCCCAGCTCCACACCGTTAACATGAGAGACCCACTGAACCGGGTCCTGGGTGAGTCCTCCCGCCCCCACCCCTAGAACGTCAGCTAAGGCCTCGCCAGCTGGCCGGGGGCCTCCTGCTGCCCTCTGCCACCTCTGCCGTATCTCCCCACATCTCCCCACCTGTGTCCTCCATGTCACCTACTTGCTGGCTCTCTTGTCTTCCCCAGGCTCCCATTTAGCGCCTCTTCTGACTTACCTCCAATTTTCCTTTTACATTTTCTCTTTTTGACAGCCCCAGTTTGGGGAGCATTCTCAGTACTTTCTTTTTCCTTTTCAGTCCCTCCTCCCAGAGTCTAACCTCTTCTCAGACTTTCTCATGGAATTCTTCTCATTCTCCCCCCGTCTCAGCCAACTTGTTCCTGCTCATTTCCTCCATCCTGGGGTCTCGGACTGCCGGCCCCCACACCCAGTTTGTGCAGTGGTTCATGGAGGAATGTGTGGACTGCCTGGAGCAGGGCAGCCGAGGCAGCATCCTGCAGTTCATGCCCTTTACCACGGTGAGTGCCTCTCGTCAGGGCAGGGGCTGGCCTCACCTGCTGGAGCAGAGGGGTCAGCATGTTTTGGCAGAGCTGAGGGCTTAGCGGCTATACCTCAGAGCAGGGAAGGGGCCCCCTTCCTCCCGCCATATCACACGTGAGCAGCTGTCTGTCTGTGGCAGGTATCGGAACTGGTGAAGGTGTCAGCCATGTCCAGCCCCAAGGTGGTTCTGGCCATCACGGACCTCAGCCTGCCGCTGGGCCGTCAGGTGGCTGCCAAAGCCATTGCTGCACTCTGAGGGGTTTGGAGTGGCCGCAGGGGCCCCCTGGGAGGGTCTCGGCCCCAGGCACTTCAAGAGAGAACAACGAGGGAAGATGAGACATCATTGCTCATATCCACATGATGTAAGAGCCCTTTATTAGTTTCCAGATCTTTCCCCTGTTCCTGACTTCTGACCTTTAAGAAGCCTCTCAGTCTCTCTCTTTCATAATTTCCTCTCCCCACTGCCGGTACCTGAAGCGTGTGAGTAGCCCGGTTCCGTTGCTCAGGGCGGTCTCTCCACCACACGCCCTCCCGTGCACCTGCCCTCTTCCACGAGTAGCTTTACCTCTGAGGAACTTTACAGGTTCAGAGTGTATATATGTATGTATATGTACGTTTCAGTTTTTGTAATATGTGAGGGAAGTTCACCTCAGCTCACTTGTAAATAAAGACCTTTGTGTATCCCTTTGTAAGTGCTGCCATGCCTGTGTCCGATGGGGGCAGGCAGTGTCCTGGAATCCCATTTGCCGTGGCAGGGGAAGAGGTTCATCTTGTGCTTGAGGAGGGATAGAGATGGGCAGAGACCTGGCCTCAGGGTCCATGTCCGTCTCCTCAGTAGGGGCAGGGAGGGCAATGGGAGCAGTTAAGGAGTCAGCGCCAGCCTGTCACCTACCCCCTAATCCCCCAACCTCCCATGTCATACTGACACTAAAGAGGGTGAGGTTTTGACTAAAGGCACCACTGGACACAGGTAGGGTGTCCTGTGCTTCTGATGTTCCCTAACCCCCAAACCCACGGACTAGTCTGACTAGCCCGGAGTTTGATCTGTCCCCCAGAAGAGCACTGGGGGCAGTGAGGGGCAGGAGCCCTGTTTAACTGCCTGGCCTGCCCCACACGTCTCCAAGCCTAATTTCCTCGTGGCTGGCCCAGGAGGGATGACCCTGAGCCACACACCTGGGAATTGCAGCCTGGCTCAGCCAGACCCTGCTTTCCAGGGAGCCACATGGGGAAGGCAGTGAGAGGTGATGAGAATGGGGAAGCCTGGGGAGGGGAGGCGGGGCTGGTTGGCCGACTGGACTTCCCTGGGTCTGGGGGCGGCACCTGGGAGCCACAACTATGTTGAGCTGAGAACCCAGAGAGGTATGCCCAGACCTGAGGTGTGAGGCAGCCCCTCCAGTCTCCACGCCTCATCCCCTCCCTCTCTGTGAGCTCAGCCTCCAGCCCAAGCACCGAGACAAACAGGATAGTGGCCGGCTGGCATGGGGGGCTGCTCCCTGCTGGACTAGAGGCAGAGCTGGACAGGGGAGAGAAGTGTAGAGCCTGGGATTTGACTCCCAACCCAACTTGTCACCTTGACTCAGTTTCCTAATCTGCACAAGGCACTTCCTGATTCTATCTTCGTGGGCACCTGTGAGTGTGGATGGGCTAGAGAGCTCATGGAAGTTGGTAAACCGACCAGCCCTGTGCACATGCCGGGTTCTCTTGCTTCAGGCCAGTGTCTACCTTTGTCTGGACCTTTAAGGATTTCCCCCAACCCCACACACTCTCCTCTCCTGGTACCAGTAGTCCATTTGCCTTCTGTCTGTCTTACTAGACTATGGCTCCATGAGGGCAGGATCATGCCTGCTTTGTTCAGCACGACATCCCTCCCTCGCACTTAGCCCAGTGTCTGCACAGCGTAGGTGCAAGATAAATACATGCTAAAGGAGTGAATATTTCTGAGCCTGCTTCCTCCCCGCACCTCCCCTTCGCTGCCCTCTGCCTTTGGCTACCATTCAACTCCCTGCCCTCCAACCCCTGGCCAGGTACCAGCTGGATTCAAGAAAGAGGAAGGACATTTATTGGAGACAAACACTTTATTATGAAGCTTGGCTACAATGAGAAGGTGGGGGCAGAAGTGGAGAGCGAACAGTTGAACTTCCCTCTCATACACCCTTTCGCACAATTCTCATCTTTTCTCGCCCACATTCCCAGTCCCTGTCCAGCAAGGCAGATACATGACCATCTGCCCCGCCCTAAACAGAGTCAGAATTCTGACCCTGGTGGGAGTGGGGCTTTCACCACCAGCCTGTGGGGGACTCAGGGCATCCAGAAAAACGAGATGTCAGTGATGCCTTGGCTCCCAGTGGGTGTCAAAACATGCTCCCAAAAAACGTTAAAGAGAAAAATTCCCCAGTGAATTTGTGGGACCCCAACGTCAAGCCTTCCAGCTCTGGCTGCCTCTGCTCGGCTTCATGACTGTGGGGAGGGGACGTGAGAAAAAGCAAGGCCTGGCCGACCTGACACCTGCAAGCCAAGCCGAGGCCTGAGCGAGGGAGGGATGCGAGGACCTAGCTAGGGAACACTGCTGTTTAAATATTAAACAGGGCTGTCTAGTCTCCCACGTGGGAGACTTCCTGATGCTTCCAAGGGCCCTAAGGTGGGTAACCTCGAGGTTGGGGGTTCACTGCAGCTCTTCCCAGTGCCCAACACAGTCACAGGAGTTAATACTTGGTATTTACCTATCTACCTCCCAGTCCAGGGGACAGGAAGACAGGAGCTTTCTTCCCTGCTACAGGCAGGAAAATGAGACTTGGAGGTGGAGGGAAGGACCCAGGAGTCTGGGGCTCCTTTCCACTCTTTCCTATCTTTAAATATTAGGTTTAAATAAGCATAAATATTAAATAGAGATAAATACACTGAATGGGGAGGTTTTTTGCTCAGGGCTCAGCAAGGTAGCGCAGAACACGGTATGCCAGCTTCAGGAAGTTCTGCAGGTTGGCAGCAACCAGGACGCCTCCTGCCCGGCGCTGGAAGGCCGAGGTGAAGACTGGCATGGTGCCCTGGGTGGCCTGCACGGCAGGGGCCACCCCCAGGTCTTCCATCTGTGGGAGAATAGGTGAGATCAGCAATCAGGCCCTGAAGAGTGGGCATTTATCGCAGATGTGGAAATGCAAAGGGCCGATGGGCTGGCTGCGGAAGTTCACACAATCAACGGTGGAGCCAGGAACTGAGGTTCAGTGATGGGGTTACTGCCCTCACCTGTAGGGGTAGGCCAGCAGCAGGAGGATCCTGGGATGAGGTGGTAGGTCCCTCCGTACAGCCCCCCGCCCACCCCTGAGAATGCTCCCACCAAAAGAACCCCCTAAAGAACTTCCAGGACTCCCAGACTTGCAGCAGCACGACCTCTAGGGACCAGCTCGGTGTAGGCCCCTAACGCTGCTGTTCTAACGAAGCTCACCTGCTGCCAGATGTTGGTGGCAAGGTCGGCGATGTCCAGATGCAGCACGTCCAGGGTGGGAGCTAACTTGGGGGAGATCCCTGCCAGGGCCTGCAGAAAGCCCTGGTAGAGGAAGAGGCCACTGTGGAGTTGTCTCAGGCAGCCCGGCTGCAGGCAACATAGAAGAGTTAGGAATGCCACTAGAGATGCTCCTCTCAGGGCCCCAGCTGGAGCCTGGAGGTCCGCGGAACCTTTTAGATCATCCCTCCCCCTCACCACCCTCTTCCCCTCTAGACACTTACCAACTGCAGGGCCTGGCTGGAGCAGCTGCTCAGGGGAGCCTGGGAAATGCCCAGAGAATGCCCAAGCAGCACCAGCTCCTCAGGGTGGCACAGGTGGTGAGTGGCACACTGGGGATGGGAAGGATACTGAGTGCAGGGAACTCGATAAGGCCAGGCTGCTCCTCCCTCTCTCTGTGGTCTTCTCCTCCTTCCATGTCTTGCCTGGCTTCTCAGCCCCATTCCCTACTCCACTTCCCTCCCAGCCAGACCCTCCCAGCACTGTCCCCAAGAGGTCCTCTTCCCCAGGTTACTTCCCAGCCCGCCATAGCTCCACTTCTTCCATTTCCCTGTGTCTTTCCTCTCCCATGTCCCTTACCGATGGTGTCCCCTGACACCCCCACCCCTGCCCACCGCTCTGGGTCCTCTTTCCTTTATACCTCCTTTGACAGCATCTGTGTCCCCTCCCTGTCTCTCGGCCTGCCTCTCTCACTTACCAGCCTCTCCTGCAATGCCACACCATCGGCCTGGATCTTCCTCACTTGCTCCAAGCACTTGAACAGGAAGCTCTGGGGCAGGTTGCTGGCAGGGCCCAGGGGGGAGGCTTCTTGCACTGTCCAAAGTACACTGTGCCAGAACAGCAACTGCAGGGCTGGGAGCAGATGAGGGTCTCAGGATACATACTGTCCACTCTCATCTGGATCCCGTTCTGGGGGCTTAGGGGTTCCCAGCCCCTTGGCCACTCCAGCCTCTGTCCATTACCCCAGATAGGCAGGAAACTCCCCCATCCTAGGTTGGGACACTCACCCATCAGCTTCATGGGGCTCGAGTTAGGTAGCAGGCTCAGTGGAGGGTCCGGTTGGGTCTGCAGGCTCAGGGCTGTATCAGGGACCAGCTCTGGAGGGCCTTTATACATAAGCCCATGGAAGCCTGGGAGGAAATTACCTGGTGCTACGACTAAGGCTTAGTAATAACTTCCCAGGATTTATGCAAATTTGGTGTCCAGGACAATGCAGGGGGAGGTTGAGACAAAAAGCTGTTTGCGAAAGTTTTGTGAAATTGTGGAATCCCTCATCCTTCTTTGACGTATTGTCCCCCTCTTACTCCCTTCCTCCCCTCGGCCCCACCCAGGCCTGAATCGCCCCAGGGTATTTGAATAGAACCTCTGAACAAAGGCTGAGCCACTGATAAAGCCTCGGAGGCTGGAGTCTGGTCAAACTGATCTGAGAGAGGCAGACCTCTAGGCGCCCCTCCTTCCCTTCTCTGGCAGATCTGTGGGGCAGTCCCCTTTGCTATTCTCCCTTGGGATAATCAAGCTACCTGCTTCCTAGCCCCCCAAATTTTGAGAGGGAAAAAGCTAGTTGCCCCCATTACAATCCCCCCAAATCTCAGGAGCCTACCTTCTTGAATCCCCTCCTGAGGGGCAAGGTATCTGAGATAGGGACATCAGGGTCTTTATTCCGTCCCCACCCCACACTTCGATTGGCATCGTCCCAGGCTCGTGTCCCTAACTAGTTAGCTGGGAACTCCCCAATCCCCCACCATGACTCATTTTTTAAGCCCCTGGAATTCTGGCAGAGACCAGAGGAAACCGGATGTCTGTCCTGAATGAAGCAAGACCCTTGGAGGCTCTTGGTTCACCTGACCTTGCCCTTCCACCTCCTCTTGCACTACTGCTCCCCCACCAGTTTCCTAAGGCTTTGGAAATGGGGGTCTGGGACACGCGGCCTCCCAGGCCAGGTTCACTGCCAGCCAGATTGTATGTGCTGCCCTGAGGTGAGGAAGAAGTAACTGCCTAGGCTTTAAATCCTAGAGCCATGCACTGTGGACCTTGGATTCTGTTCCAAGCCTGTGACCTGGGCCAGATGAGAAAGTGCCTTGCCCAAGGTCATGGGTAGCAGAGTCAGAGTGACATCCCAGGCCACTGCCTCTGGCCAGAGAGTTTTCCACAGGCTGTGGGCCTGCCCAGGGCAGTCTGACCGACCGCACCCAGGGCTGTCACTTTCTGTCCTTATTTACAACCAAACGTGCCAGGGAACAGAGGCATCTTATTGAGGAGCGGTGTCTGACTGGGTGAGGCCATCTCTGGGAAGGGGTTGCCCCCTGGTGGTCACAGCTGGCAGAGACTTCACCTGCCAACCTGTTCACATCCTGCTTCTGGTCCCTTGTCATGCAAAGCAGCACATGGGCCCCTCGCTGCACTGATTGAGCCCGCTGTGTGCCCAGCTCTACGAAGTAGAGGGCTGGGTTTAACAGAACCGTGGAGGACAGGAGATCACATTCACAAACACGTCCCTTCCCCATCCCCCCTAAAACCTCCAGAAGACGCAGCCTGCCCTAGACATGTGCTGTGTACTCTCTACACATTATCGAATGCATTTATTTCAATAAGTCAACGAGGAGGGGACTAGAACCATTTCCCTTTCATAGAAGATGGATCTGACCTCGGAGACCTTAAGTAACTTGCCAAGTAGCAGAACTAAGGTCTGGCCTGGGCCAAAGTCTTAAATTCTTAACCATAGACTCTCTTAACCAATGTTAGCCTTCCTCACATGTGATTGGGTCAATTCTAGACCCAGACATTTATTTTCACCTGTAGCCAAGTGTGTCAGATGTTTGGTTCAGAAAAATAAGTTAATTCTAACAAAGGGAGCCAGAATGGTGAAAGGACTCAAGAACATGTTTTGTCTGGAAAAGAGAAGGATGGGTTTGTCGTATGGTCTCAAGGGCTAGAAGTGGGACCGAGAGTGGAGGCCACAGAAGGAAAGAATTTCCTAATGGTCCGAGGTGTCAGAAGATGGAGTGGGCTGCTTCCAGAGGAAGTGAGATGCCATCTTGGGAAGTGTCTGGCATCCATCCATCCCATAGGGAGAAAATCTGAATGGCGGCTGGCAGTTATTAGGCACTTCTTATATGACAGGCATCTCCCATCAAACTTTTGTCATTTCATCCTATCAACCAAGTGGTAGGGTGTGGATTATTCCTGTTATAGATAAGGGATAGCCACAGAGGAGGGAAGGGCCTTGGCCAAAATCACAGTTGGAAGCAGAGCCAGGCAGAATTTGCTCCCAAAGCCCCTGTGGTTTCCATTACAATACTTTCCTGTTCAGATAGCTGTACTTCTTGGCTAATGGCTCAGTCTAGACTTCTGAGCCACACAAGGGAGAAATATATATATTTCTATGGTTATATGGGGATTCTATGGTTATTTATATTCTATATAGACCAGTTAGAGAGAGCCAAGGCTAGTTGCTGGCCATGACACACACAGGCTGAGTTTGACCCAAATGATCTTCTGGCAAAGGGCTGGGCTCCAGAGACTCCTAGTTACTCTTTCTTTCAGCTTCCGAAAAGCTTTCCCAGGTATTTCTCAATGGCCAGGACTGGTCAGCAACTTCCCCTCACATTTCCTGTTTTCATCTGGCACAGGGCTTGGAGCATCTTTATACAGGCTCTGGAGAAACTCATTTATTGCAGACTAGGCTTCCAGGCCAAGATACATATATCCTGAGTTAAGAACAGGTTTTTCATTTTTAAATGGCTGGGAAAAAAACTGAAGAAATCTTTCATAATATGGAAAAACAATGAATTTGAAACTCTAGCATTTTTAAATAATTTGTTTACATATTGTTTATAGCTGCTTTCAAAAAGGACAAAAGTGAGTAGTTGTTACAGACCATATGGCTCACAAGCCTAAAAAATGTACTATCTGGCCCTTTAAGAAAAGTTTGAGAGCTGTGTACACAGTACATGTGTGCAAGGAGACATAGGGCGATGTCCTCTGCAGCATGGCTGGTAATAGTAAACAAATGCCCACCAACAGGGGAATGACTAAATGAACTGGTTTGTTTATACCACATATGCCTTCCCCGTCTTCCCTTCCCATCCCCAGTATGAAGATCCACAGGAAAGGATTTTGTTCCTTTTTATTATATTCTCAGTGCCTGGGACAGTGCTGGGCTTGGGTATCAACATGATTAGACCTCAAAACCAATACTGAGTGAAAAGAGCAAGTTCCATT
Source organism: Cynopterus sphinx (assembly GCA_030015415.1). Classification (NCBI taxonomy): domain Eukaryota; kingdom Metazoa; phylum Chordata; class Mammalia; order Chiroptera; family Pteropodidae; genus Cynopterus; species Cynopterus sphinx. The sequence goes on from CM057385.1 coordinate 16,591,195, forward strand.
CATGTAATACATCAATTCTATATTCTATATTTTGTTTCTGGAAAGCATTTGAGATGATCCTTGGCATATATCATCAGTTTGGTTCAAATGAACCCATGAACATTCTCAAAAAAAAAAAAACAAAAACCCACCGGTATATTTTTTAATAAAAGTGTAAAAACAAACTGGAAGGCTACCCACTGTGAATTCATCAGTGGCTGCCTCTGGGGAGGGAGGGGAAAGGCCTGGGAAATGAATAAGATGAGCTTCCAATTTATCTGTAATGTTTTTTCTTGGACTGAAACTTACATGACAAAACTTGGAAAGTACAGGGGTATTTGCTATGTTTTCTTTGTATTTCTCTGTAGTTTTAATTATTATTTTTTCAATCTCTTGTTTTCTAATAAAAAAAACTCCAGGAAAAAAACCCAAGCCAATGGGGATGGATGAATTACAAGAAACTTCCAGACAGGACAGAAAAAGTTCATAGCCTCAAGGTGAGAGAGAACCAGGAAATCATGGCAAATGACCCCGAGTCTCTGTAACTGGGTATACCCTCTCCAGTCCATTATCAACCGAGAAAGGATCTGAAGGCACTTGGGCCCACGTACTGACTTTAAAAACAACTGTGAGGTTGGAGATCATTGAGAATAATATTAATTACAATGAAACACGTTAAGCAGGTTAGAAAGAGCCTCAGGCAGCTGCACCAACCCTCTGTATACAAGTGCCCTTATCAGACACTCAAAAAGAAAGTCATTTTTAGAGGTCAGGTAAAGTGGTCAAGGGCCAGGACAGCCATGTGGGGGCAAAAACCAACTAACCAGACAACAGAACCAGACAGGCTGGAAGAAAGCGGTGCAGCCTGACAGAACGTGACCTGAACTTGGTCTCATGCAGGCCAAGATTCGCTTCCCACTTAAGCCTGTCCTGGCATCCTGGAAGGGCATGCCGGGGTGCTCTCCGTTAGTTCTCTGTCCCATCCTTCCTGGAAGGGAATTCAAGATCTATGAAATTTTTGAATTAGCCTGTAAAATGGGAAAAGAATTGGAATTCGTAAAATACGTTTGGATATTGTAATAAAAGTATCTTCCACAAAGATCAAAGGGAGAGTCTGGGGGAAAAAAGTGGTATTTTTACAAAGCGAATTTTCAGTCCACAAGGAGGTGGCAGAATCTTCAAGGAAGTGGGCAATGCCATATCACTGTGACCGAGGCTGGGTGGGATCAGGAACCAGAGGAAGGCCCAAAACTCGGCTAAATGGAAATTAGGGATATTGGGTGATGGAAACCCAAAGTTGCTGATGAACACACAGTGCTCCTTTCCCAAGACTTCATTGATCCCACCGTGCTAGGCTCTGTTTGAGGCCCTGGGAGGACACAAACAGCTCCGCTCTTTTAAGAACTTACAAACTAGCTGGGAAGATAAGGCTTTCACACCAACTATCTCTTTAGGAGTATTTGATTAGTAAGTGGTCCAGAAGCCAGGTTTGCTATGAAGTAGGAAGTCTGGAGGATGTTTAGAAAAGCAGGAAGTGGGAGAACCCACAGTAGAGCAATCAGTTGAGAAGCAGAAACCCCCAAGGCATGTTCAGACAACAGTTTGGCAGGAACAGAGGGTACGTGTACGGATGTGTCCCAGGTGGCAACCAGAGAACACAGGAGCAATTCAAAAGATCCACCATGGGGAGCCCTGCTGTTGGTGGCTGAGACCCAGGCAGCTATTTCCCCACCATACAGAGTTGTGGAGTAGGTGGGCTGGGGGCCACAGGGAGCCCTCTCCTGCCTGACCTCAACTCTGCCTAGTGAGGACCCCCCATCCTATAAGGGCCAACTGAGCAAAACCTTGCTCTCAACCTGCTGCAGCCTTGACAAAGACCCTTCTCTGCAAACCTCACCAGAGGATTGGATTCTTGCTTTTTCTTTGACCCTTTTAGAAGTCTAGATCCCTAATTTTAGAGTCAGGTCATTGAGTCTAATTCCTCTGACAGATGTGGGAAAGGAGCCTGAGAGGTTTAATGATTTGCCCAATATTCGAGAGCCAGTTAGATGTGAAACAGTATTCAGGCCCTTTTGATACCAGTTGTGTCTCTTCACCGTCCTTGGCTTCCTGGTCATCTTCAGCTGCATCATCCTCAGATTACACCTGGGGCTGGTCCTCCATGATGAGGGAAAAAAACCCCTGGGTCTGCCAATATTTTAAGTGTGAAAGCCAAGTATAGTAACTGATGCACAAAATGCTTTGGAGAACTTTTATTGTTTAAAAATCATAATTGAAGCTTCAAAAAACATACAACCCGACACATGTCCCAGTTCCAGTCCCCTACTCCATGGAGGAGAGCACAGGGCTTTTCCCTCCCGTCTTGCTGCCCACACCACTAGCCAGGACCCTGCCCTGGGGAGGCTGTCTGCCCGCCCTCTTGACCACTGCGTGCTACGTCACTGGCTGGGGAGGGGCCCTGAGCTGAGGTGGGGGTAGCTGGCTCTCTACACCCTTCACCCCGCCCGCCCCAGCACATATGCAGTCTGTGAGCTGTGTGTGGGAAAAAGGGCCAGTTCCCTGGGCATGGAACCCCTGAGGGGAAAGATAAAGAGCCAGTCCCCACTCACCCCACCCCTTCCCAGCCCCCCAGCTCAAGGGAAGCTGTCATCATCATCTTCTGCCATCTCTTTGGCAAACTCCAAGTCTTGCTGCTCTCGCTCACGCCGTTCCTGGGGAAAGAGATGGGGTGAGGGTGGGCCACTGAGGACTTCAGGACCTCTCATTCAGTACTTTGCCCAGCCACCCCACCCCCAGGCCAGGGACTGTCAAAGCTTCACAGATGCCTAAGTCCTTCTAGAAACCTCCCTTCTTTCTTTTCTGTAGGCACGTTCTATCTTTCAGTTGTGCCCAGAACAGAAGGCAGCTTACCTCTGCAGATTCCAAGTCCTTGTTGTATGATTTGGGAGGAAACCTCATGGCCTGAAGTAGAGTACAGAGAATGGCAAGATGAGGAGAAATACACTTAACACACGTTTACTGTGCTCCTTCTGTGTACCAGGCACCAAGGCATGATTAAGATATAGTATTCACCCTCCAGTTTAGTCTAGTGGGGGAGCCAGGCATGGAGACCAACTATTACAATGCTACATGGTAAATGCTAAAAAAAGAGAATAAGAATCTGGATGTAAACTACTGACCCTCAGAATGGCAGTGAGGAAGAAAAGGCGGAGGAGTGGACTGGCTGTGGGAGCAGAGAAAAAGCATCCCGGGCAGAGGATTCAACATGTTAAAAGGACTGGCCTGAGGTGAGTGATGCCAGCTTTGGGGGCAGAGGGGGCGGCGGGTAGGAAAGGAAGGAGGGAGGAGAGAGCGAGGGGAGCAGTTGTGAGGAGTGAAGCTAGAGACATAAGGGACCAGATGACAAAGGGCTTTGCGTCTCATGGAATATGGCATTTACCTAGTTTTAAGCAAGGCAGCACTGTCCTTATTTCTGGGGGGGTGGGGGGGAGACCAGGAAAAAGAAGGCAGCCAAACAGTACTAGCACCTAACTCAGTGCCTGACACAGGATAAGGGTTAATGGCCTTTGTGGAACCAGATACCAGCCTTACCGTTTACACAACTTAGACTTCACTAAGTGCCTTAACACACAATTTTTTTTAAATCTCATAATCCTGAGAAGTAGGCAGAAGAGATAATATCTCACCATTAACTTCACAGATGGAGAAACAGAGGCTCAGAGAAGGCAAATGACTCCAATTTGGAACCAAATCTAGAACCCCAAACTCAGAATCTGTCTGGACTTCCCTGGCAACAGATACCCTAACCCTAAAAGCAACAAAAGGTGCTGTAGTCCCATAAGTAAAGTCCTTTGCCTTGCTGGGGCCCTCTGCCATTCAGTGATTTTACTGAGAAGAGGTGGGAACTGGGTCCCAAACCAAGTCCACCTTTTTCAAAGAACCCACATGCATGAGGGCAGGCACGCTGCTGTGCACCTGGCCTCTGCGGCCAGGCGCTTCTCACCTTGACAGACATGTTGTGGATGTCTAAGCAGAAGGAGATGCGCTGGTGGAAGGCGAGCTGGGGCTCACGCGTGGAATAGATATCAATCATTTCCTTGGACTGCACATAGCCCTTCTCATGGTTGATGCTGGCCTCAATGACGCCATCCCGGATGGCCTGCAGGACCCCAAAGGGAAGAAATGTCACCAGAAAGCCTATCTTTTAAGTCCTAGAACATCTCATCCCATCTCTTTCTTATACTCTCATACACTCACTCATGTAACACACTCTCTGGTAACTTCCTGGCTTCACTGCAAGGCTGGTACTCCCTGCAAAAACTGTGCCAATGCTTTACCCATTCCCCTCCTTGGCCAATCTCCTCTGCCATCCTCTGAAATAAGGCAGGAAGGTGACAACTGCAGCTCCTGAACCAGCCCCACCTTGGCAACAATGAACTCTGCATCCTCTGGGCTATCCAGTTGCAGCTTCTGGGCAATGTCAGCCAGGGAGATTCGGGAATAGGAGAGACTGATCATGCGCACACCTGAGAGAGAAAGGAGTGGTGGGGTGGGCAAGGCAGGCAGACCTTTCACGACTACAGACACCCACAGGGTTGTCCCTGTCCCTTAGAGAAGCCTAGTTCAGGTCCTGCTCTTCCAGCAGCCCCTCAGACCGAGCCACACCTGTCTTAATGACGTTGTGCCGCAGTCGGATGATTAGGGTGTAGGTCCCATCTGCTTGAAACTTCTCCCCAAACTGATCCAGGACCTGGTTGAATTTGGCTAGGTTTCCTGTCCTGACAGCTGCAGGGGGAAGAGGAGTGGGATCAGATGATGCAAATGTGCATACACGTCAAAGAGGCCAGTGCCAGGCAGTCTGGCAAGCTCTGGGAGGGGGACTAGCCTTACCTTGAGTCAGAAGGAAGTAGGGCATGAGCGAGCGCTTGAGGGATGGCTGACGGAATTGCAGCCGGTCCGGGATCTCCCCTAGCAACAGCTCCACCACAATAAGAAGCTTGTGCACCTGGCAGAGTGTGACACAGGAACACAGTGGGCAGGGTGTCCCATAGGATGGAAGAAGAGAATAAAATAGGACTTTGATTCAGTCAGATATACTGGGAAATGAGGACAGTGGCACCATGATTAGGCCCATGGAGAGAGGAAAAACCCCTGAAGCTGTGCTGCTCAGGAAATCAAGGCTCTGCCTTTGGAGCCAGGTTTTGGGAATCTGACCCTTTGACCACTCAGCCCTAAGCTTCATTTCATCTGGCCAGTCAGCACACACACTGCTCTGAAATGGCAATGCGCTAAAGCATAGGCCAGATGGGCAAGTTCTGTGGCTCAGAAATGGTGAGGGAACAGGGCCCAGAGACCTAAGGATTGAAATGTGATTCAACCGAAGATGCTAGTTAGGGAAGTGGATTGATATCAGAGAAAAAGAGGTTTACAATGTGTAGAACTAGTTAATCTGAGTAGAGGCAGAACCTCAGTGAATGAGCCATGTATGGACACAGAACGATGGCTGGAAAATTGGGGCCTTTCTCCTCCATCAAACCATGAGGTATTTCTGATTAGTGCCTACAATGGATTCAGCACCAAGCAAGAAAAACCACAAGGGGGATGACGCCCAGCAATTAGGGAGCTGTCTACCAAGCAGGAGGGACAGAAACAGAGACAGCTAAATCATGTGTAAACAAGTGTCACAAGGAAGATAAGGGGTTAAAAGGGGTGGTGGGTGATCATGCCCATCCCTGGGCAAAGACTCTTCAGCCTCCACATACAGAATGAGCATGCCCTGCCCCTAAGAGTAACCTATGAGTGAAGGGAAACCCATGGAAATGATAAAAGTCAACAAATACCTAAAGGATTCTGATGAAGTAGAAAAAGGAGGACGTTTCAGTCAAAGGAACAGGTTGGAAAAGAGGAAGGCCAAATATGAGGACACACCTCGGGGAGCATGAGGAACTATCAGGAGAGATGACTGAGGCCAGTCTGGTGGACTTGCTGTTTTGAATGTCAGGCTGTGTTCTGAGTTTGGAGCCAGAATGCTAGTCTTTGTTCGCCAGCTAGGAAACGCTGAGCAACCTATTCCTTGGTTTCCTCATCCATAAGATGGGTACAATAAGAGTAATATCTGGCCTGCCTACTCATACTCTACTGGGCAGTCAACGGCGAGCAATGCAAGCTTCCTGGGTGAGGTAAAAATGGGCCCGAAGCTCTGCTTCGTTAGGCAGTTGTGTGGAAGCTGGGTTGGTGGAGGGTAGAGGGATGGCCAGAAATGTTAGTGGCTTGAACAAGGGCACTGGAGATATCAGAGAGAAAACAAATAAAAAAGACATGGAGGCAAATCAATGGCCGACTCAGTGAGGGGAAGGAGAGGTGGGGAGGAGTCTGAGATGATCCTGAGGCTCCTTTCTCAATCCAATGATTGATCGGTCAAGGGCACCCACAGCGTTTTGTTTAGATCAAGCTGAATGGGAAGCATCCGTACAGAGAAGTGTAGCGGGAAGCTGGATTTGTAGGTCTGGAGTTCATGAGAAGGGTAAGAATTAGTATTATGGGCTGAACTGTGGGCCTCCAAATTCATATTAAAGCCCTAACCCCCAGTACCTTAAAATGTGAATATTTGGAGACAGAGCCTTTAAAGAGGTAACGAAGTCCTATGAGTGGGCCCTAATCCAATACGACTAGTGTCCTTAAGAGAAAAGATTGGAATACAGACATGTGCAGAAGGAAAACCATTTGAAGATACTGGAAGAATATGGCCATGCCAGAGGCCCTCAGAAGAAATCAACTGTGCTGATGCCCTGATTTTGGACTTCTGTCTTTCAGAACTGTCTGGAGTACCTTGTTATGGCAGCCCAAGCAGACTATGACAGTTAGTAACGAACTTTGGTGAAGCATCACGGAGATCAGAGTTGAGCTACAGAGCAAACAAGAGTGCCCAAGGAGAGAATGTGGATTTTACAATAGATGGATAAGCTTTCAAAGTGTTCTTTGTGTACTCCACTTTAAATCAGGTGTCTCTCTTCACCCACTCTCATTCCCCACCTTGTTACTTGTTACTTGAAGCTATCTTTTCTACCAAAGCTCTTTACCCCATTTCCCCCATCTCTTCTAAGGCCTTGGCTCAACATCTACTTGCTCAAGTCTCTGTGGGTAGAAAGTTCCCCCAACTCTGCTTCTTGCCCCCTCAAGCAACCAACCATTCCATGTCTTTCCTGCTCCCTCACCAACTGTCCACTCCAGACGTCATTCCAGCTCTCTGCTCCTTCCTGCCACAGGGCTCCACCACAGAAAACTTGGACATTTTATTCATCCGTAGTGAAATGTTTTGAAAACACTGCCTTATCACACACGACCTATCCCTGGTATGTGGACGTAGTCTATACGTTAAAATGAGCTGTATTTTCAGTGTTTTTTAGAAGAAACTTTAGCAAATGCCCTAAATTATAAGCAATCTAACATTCTGCACATGTACTGGGTGTGTCATCGGAAAAGCCATTCCTTTTTGTGACTATACCCATCCTTCAAAAACCAGACCAAATGTAACTTTTCTCTTTAAGATCTCTTTGACCAAAACCAAACCTTCCTTGCTCTGAACATCTGACTGGAAATAACCAAATCTCCTACTACCCTGACCGAATCATTGTGTATTTTTATCCTGTTCTCTTTCACAGGCGCTAGGAAGTAGATGTTGTTAAGGTGGAAGCAAAGATTTGTAGTTGGGAAAACTGGGTCAAAATTCCGGTACCAGGCCCTCAAGCCTGAGTCAATGTTCCTATCTCCTTGAGGGCAAATTCTGTGTATCTTTCTTTTCTAACCCTTACAGTACCTAACACCAAGGTCAACACTTAAATACCAAACAAAACTAACAACAACAAAAAGCAACTCTTGGTGACTAACAGTTTTGAGTGGCCAAGGTTTATCTCCACCTGAATTAGCCAGCCAACAGATTTTCTAGGGTCCCTGGTACCTGATGGGCATGTGAGAGACCAGATAAGAGCTGAGGTTTATTAACACGATCCATACCCATGCCTGAAATGGCTATAAGGAGTGCTGAGGAATCAGAATATTCTAAACCTGTCCACCAAGGAGAATACTCTGAACATAAACCAGCAGAGGTGCAGGCAGCATCTGCTTAACGTGCTGAGTAATGTTATACACATGCAGACGTCTGCTGCAACCTTTTGGATAATGAAGATGAAGGAAGCCTTCTCTGACCCTTACACAGGGAAAGAGAACTAAAGTTATCAGATGAGTAAGTGGCAAAGGGGTGAGAATTGCTGCTCACAGTCTGTTTGAAGCCGACAGCTGTGTGCTGAGGGGCCTTGCGAAGGGCATTGGTCATTGTTCTCCGGGCCTCTGAGTACTCCAACTGGATGGCTTTGATCCGCCCTGGGTGTGGAGAAGAGGAGAGTGGATCAAGAGAATGGCGCCATCCAAACCCCCTTGCAAACCAGAGTGCCAAATTTGCCTCTTATGCACCAAGTGCACCAAAATTTTAGAAAGTTTGCAGCAAGAAAGCCTGAGACACCTTCTGACATGGGGGTTAGGCCCCCCGCTCACCTGTATAGTAGAGGTACCTTGCCCACTCATTGTTGTTGGCTTGCTCAGGGAACACGGACTTGGATACCAGCTTCTCAGCCTGGTCGTACAAGTTGTAGTGCAGGTAGTTCCGCAGCAGAAGGTTCAGCAGGGTGGCCTGCCCATCGGCGTCATGCCGAAGAGTGGCTGTCCGGAGCCGTGCATGCAAGAAGCTTCAAGAAGAGAAAAAATATGTCAAAGGTCTTAAATAATAACTTTTCAAACTGTCTTTAACTTATCCATTCTCTCTTCAATTCCTGAAAACATGATACAAACTGCTTTTCTAGGTATTCACAGCATATTAAACCACTGAGTACCTACTTTGTGAAGCACTATTCTAGGTGCACAAAGAGGACAGAACCCTTCTCTTGGGGATCCTGCATTCTACTGGGGGAGACATACACAATCATGATAAATAGGTGTATTATGCTGCATTACAGTAGGTGGTAGGGGCTACGGAGAAATCGGGGTAAGTACAATGGGGCCTGCAGAAGGTAGTCATAATGGGGTTGATCTTAAATAATTCAGTCAGGGGAGAGCTCACCCAGAGTAACAATTTGTAACAATTAAAAACTTGAAGAAGGCAGGGAGAAGAGCATTCTTGGCAGAAGAACAAGCCAGTGCAAATACTCTTGATGATGAGTGTGGCCCACGTACCCAAAGAAAAGCAGGCGGCCAGCATGGCTGAGGAGTAAGTTGGGGGAGCAGTGGGAGACAAAGTCAAGGAGGCAGTGACAGGAGACAAAGCATGCTGGGCCTTATCTTACAGTACCCTGAGGACTTTGTCTTTTTTTCTGACGGAAATGGAGAGCCAGTGGAAATTTTAGGCAGAGGAACAAAATGTTTTCCAGCCTCTGCTTCCACTCTTGACCTACCAATCAGTCCTCCCTTAATGTGGGGTCAAAGAAAAAGCCTCAGGGACAGTTCTTCACAGCTCAGTAGTCATCCGTTTCTTTACCTAGTATCAGCGTGTCTCTTAGTGCCTTACATGGCTCAGGGCATGTTAATCACTGCCCTCCATTTCCTGCTGAGCACTTTACACCTACCAGCTTACTGCCCTCTCCAAGTCCACAGCTCTGTGGTAGTGACTGATCACATCTCTGACCCAAAGGGCAGAGAGTGAGACCCTTGGCCACCTGTACCTGCGCACCACATCCAGCTTGTCCAGGAACTCATAGATCCGGGCATGGTAGTAGTAACACTTTGCAGCCACAAGGTCCAGGGCCCGGCGGTTCTGAGTACTGATCTTCTGCATCAGATCATCAGAGATCTTTTGTGCCTGGAGAGGCAGCCAAAAGAGAATCAGGTGGCGGTTCTTCAAAGTTAAACATGGAGCTGTCATGAGCGAGCAATTCCCCACCTAGGCATATATCCAAGAAAACTGGAAACATATGTTCACATAAAAATTTGTACACAATGTTCATAGCAACATTATTCAATAATAACCAAAAAGTGGAAATGACGCAAGTGTCCATCTCCCAGTAAATAGATAAACACAACGTGCTACTTCCATACAATGGGATATTATTCAGCTTTAAATATGGAGTACTGATACGTGATATGACGTGGGTAAATCTAGAAAACATCATACTAAGTGTAATAAGCCAGATACAAAAGGCCACATATTATGTAATTTTATTTATATGAAATGTCCACGATAGGAAAATTCATGAGACAGAAAATAGATTAGTGGTTGCCAATGGCTAAGGCAAGGGGAGAATGAGGAGTGCCTACAACTGAACTGTACACTTTAAAAAGGGTGAATTATATCTAACAAACACACACTGACCAAGTGGTGCCAAGGAAGAGAAAAAACAGGGAACTGAGGAGTGGGACGTCTCATTTTTTGCACATGCTCTTGGGACAGTGGCTATGACTAACAAAGAACTGGTCCCACATAGAGGGAGCGTGGAAATGTAATATAATATCCAAAATGGAATTGTTCGGTCTCATAGTAAGAGCTGCCATTTATTAAAATACTGTGAAAACTTACTTTACGCTGATCATTCTGCTAAGTATTTTTTAACATATTAGTTAACAATATGTTAACAATTGTTAACAATTAACAATAATCTTGTAAATTGGGTACTATTCTCCCTACTTTACATATAACTAGGAGAAATTAACTTGCTTAACGTACAGCTGGGATTTACACCCAGGTCTTTATCTCCAAATCTACTTTACCCAAAAGAATCCACTATACTGGTATTGTGTCACAGCCAGGTACTGGCAGAATGACCACTGCCAGCCCTTTCCCTTGGTACCTGGTACCCAAGCAGAAGTTGAGAGGTCTTCCCCAGTTGTAAGGTTAGGTGCATTCCACCAAGGGAAGAGTCTAGGGGATGGTCAATAACCCAAGGATCATCTCTGTCCCTTCACTAGAAACAATCTCCCCCACAACCTGTCACACTGCTTGGAGCATGTGAATCGCTTTCACTGGCCCTAATACCTCTTTGTAGCGCTTGCTGTTCATCAGGAAGATGACCACAAGGAGCTGCAGATAGGCTTCCACTTCAGGCAGCAGCGGTGCAGATGCAGCTTTTCCTGTTCGTGGACGGAACTGTAAATCAGCTTCTGTGTCCATGGGCTAGGAGAGGACATGAGTCATCATGGAAAAGCTCAGTTAGATCAATCAAACAAGAATTTTTAAAGCACTCACTACGTTTTTGACAAATATTAAGTGTCTACTATGTGCCAAGATTTTTCTAGGTGTTGGGGAAAAGAAAATTAAAGATGAAAGTCTCTTTCTAAAAGGAGTCAAGGAGGTGGTAACACAACACAATATAAAAGAGGGTTAAATGAGTATAATAGACAATTTTACAGAATGTAATGGGGACAGAAGGGATAAAGTAGGACCCCTCACAGAGCCTGCAATCTATCTAGGTGGAGAAAGATTAAACCATTACACCTGGAACTACTCAAATTCTATCAGACAGAGATAAATAAAGTAATACAATTCTAGAGACGAGAACAAGAATAATGAGACAAGTTTTTTGTGTATGTATGTGGAACAAAGAAAATTTGAGAGAAATTGATTATATATACATATGTGTACATATATATACATATGTATGTATGTATGTATGTATGTATGCATGCATACACACACACACACATGTTATTTTCAAATCTAGTCACCAACATTGGAATGAGTAACAGCTCAATAAGTGATCATGTTGAATGAACTCAGAGATGTAAAGGGTAAAAAGAAATTCCAGGTAGGGCTGGGGAAGGGGGCTTTTCCTCTTTCCCAGACAATAAACTCTTCATTATTCCATCTCAAGGACTTTCTGAGCTTTCATATTTATGGAACAGACTATGAGCAAATAGGATTTTAGGGAGAGGAAGGTGGCTGATGGGTCAATAAAATCTTGAGACTGTAGCATGAACGATAAGCGGTATTTTAAAGCCAGAAAAAAAAAGGAACGGTGTCTCCTGGCACGGAGATCACTACCACTATCGAATTAACTTCATCAGCACGCACTACGCCAAGCACTGTTCTAAGAGCTTTATGCACACTCCCCATTTCCACCTCCCAATAGTGCCTCCCAAATCTGTTCATCACATTTAACAGATGAAGAAAATGAGGCACAAAGAAGTTAGTTTAAGGCCCGCAGGTACCAAATGGTAGAGTTTGGATTCAAATTCACTACTTCCAAACCCTGTGTTCTCAACCACTGTTTTATATGTCCTCCATTGTTAAGTTCACAGGCAAAAAGTGGCACCTTCTCCTATGACAATGGAGACATCACCTAACTGGAAGAGAGGGTCCACGTTGGGATATAATGAGAAATAAGTTTGGCTGGAAGCTCCTTTCTCTGACTGGTAAGAACGACTACAGAACATAAGGATGGTTTTCTTGTTCACATGCAAATGATTATTAAAATGGGCTGCTTGCTTCATTACTCTGCTATAGAAGGTAACAAAACAGGTCTTTGAGATGGGAAACAACTACAGTGGGGGAGGAGGATAATGAGGCCAAGCCTGCACCCTTTAAACCGGCCTAACCCACTCACCTCTTCCAGGAAGGGTAGCAAGAAGTCTCGAGTGGCATTATTTGAGGTGAAGAAGCCATGCACAGCCTTATACAGAACATAGTGGTTGAGGCGGCGTGATGTGGAAGGCAGCATCCGCAGGGCTCTCAGAACGAATCGAGGCTCCTTGCCTGAAACTGCCTTCTCCAGCTGTTTCACATGTTCCTTGATATCTGTGGAAGACCAGAGGAGAAAAAAAAAATTACTTCCAACTCCTTCTATTCCCTACCACTCCAGACAAGTAGTTCTAGGGAGCCTCTTAAAAAGATGTGGCCAGTCACTTCCTTTGCTCTAATAGGGTTAAGCAGTACTTACGGATGCCATTCAATTTTAAGAGATAACCAAGAGACAAAGTAAAATAAAGCTGGGGTGAAGAAAAGGAGGGTGACAGAAAGGAAAACGAAAAAAAAAAAAAAGAGAGAAACAAAACAAACACATGGAGGTTTATCAAATTTCTAAACAGAAAGACTTTCTAAATGTAAATAATGAGAGAGATAACACATATACTAAAGATCAATTTACCTGATTTCATAAAAAACTTTCTGAATAACTCTGTAAATGAAAGAAAAATACCTGCAACAAATGTGACCACAGAATCATATTGTTATTCTACAAACAGCTTATGTAAATGATCAAGATAAGCATAGGGTAAACCCGACATTTCTGCTGGTACAATGTAAACCAGTACAGTTTTTCTGCACAATAACTACCAAAAACCTTAAAAACATTTACCCTTTTGACTCAAGCATATAGAGAATCTATACTAAAGAAGAAACTATAAAGGTATACTAAAAACTTGGGCACAAAGATGACTGCTGCAAAGCTATTTATAACAGTACGAAATTGGAAACAGATGTCCAAGAATAAGGGCATACAATCAATTGGTAGTTTCTCAGTTACTTTTGCATAGTTAGCACAGGCTGTCTGGGTCACATTAATGATGTAATAATAACAGCTATTATTTGTAGAGGGTTTACTATGTGTTCATAATGTGCTAGGCATAGTTCTAAGCATCTTAACCTTCAAAACACTCAATGAAGTAGGTACTATTACTCTTATAATAGGGATGAGAAAACTAATTCTAGAGCTTGTATTCTTAGCCACTATATCAATTATTCATTAAATGTTTCTGCAACAGATTGAAAGCCATGATTGTGGTGCATTATATGAAAGCATGCAAAATCGCCTGTATTTGGTTTTATGCCTTGTTCCAAATTGTACGTATAACTAGACCTCGATTATAGAAAATGAGCTAAAAAATTCATAGGAAAAAATGCTAGCCACAGTAGACTTTTCTCCAAAATTTCTACAATGAACATAAATTACTTTATAAAAGAAAATACATTTATAAAAAACATATGTACATACCCAGTAAGTAATGCAGAGTGGTCCCTCTGCCATTGGCTGACTATCATTATTTTAGGTGTAAGAATCTTTATTAGATGCTGAACCTGTTACCCAATTTTAGAAAAGGAACTGATGCAGTCAACACCATCACATCCTCAAAAACATCACCCAGGAATAAAACTTTGAGTATCTCAATATTTTTGAGCTAGTTTTTCATGCAGGTAAGTAGACAGAAAAACCAAGAAATAGTCCATCCCACTTGATCCAGAACTGAGAAAACAGCACCAGGCTCGCTGTGGGAAGCTCTTCATTACAAATGTGCACAGGATGCTCTAAGTAGGAAAAATGAAATGTGAACTTGGAAGAACAAGGGAACATTAGGAAACTGGGAACAGGAACCTAGGAGAACAGACGTGGGGGTATTGGTATATAGTTTAGATACAAGATGAACGTTAGGAATTCAAAGTTAACACCTACAAAGTTGAAAGCATGTAACGTGTTTGAAACTTTTAGAAACAAGAGGAGAAGGGCTTGAAGGGAGAAGAAAAATAAAAGATGGAATCGTTTGCGCACCTCAATTACACAAAGCAGCAAGATATTAGGTAGAAAGGGCTCTTTTCAGGAGAGTTTGCTAAAGGTAGACAACAAAAACTTTTGTTCACTCTTAAAAACTCTTAAAGGCCAGTCCTGTGTCATCCTGACCCTTTACACACATACATACAAACACTGGTTTCTACAGGGATCAATCATGTACTGGGCGCGGTACGATCCGGTGGGATGTAAATGGGAGTTAGAGGGGAGAACTGAGAAGCGGCCGTCTACAGGCCCAGCGAGACCTCGCTCTAGACGTAACCTAGATGTAATCTAGATGTAACCTCCGGTGGGGGGAGGAGTCCTGAGCCTGGAATTATTGGGGCTGGGGGTTAGAGGTGTCAGGGTGGCGGAAGCGGGCACCTGGGGGTTGATCCTAAGGAACCCAGGATGGTGGCAGCTGGGGTCCCCAGGAGAAGCTAGACCACAGGGGCGCTGCCGCCCGCGATCATGGCGCGTTCCCAGCCCAGGCTCCCTCGTACCCTCCAAGGTGACGGTGTCCAGCTCTCGCTGGGAGTGCTCAGCCGCCGCCGCCGCCGCCTTGCCGTCAGCCTCCCCCGTGGGTCCCCCACCTGCCACCGCCTCCTCTTTCATCTCCACGTCCTGAGGGGCCGGGGGTGGCGGTGGTTCCTGTTCCCCTCCGCCGGGTGGCGGTTTCGCCTTGTCCGCCCCTCGGCGCCGCGCCGAGCCCTCCTGCTTCATGGCGCCCGGGGTCGCGGCCTCGTCCGGGGCCTCGTGGGAGCCCTCGCCCCACAGACCAGGCGCCGAGGCGGGCCTGCAGCCGAGCGCGGGTTCGCGTCGGGCCGCACGATGACGGAGCAGCTGCGAGCCCCTTCCCCGCGCGGGGCCTTCTGGGACGCGCCAGGCGCGGCGGGCCGACGGCCGAGCCGGCCAAGGGGGGAGCAATCGACTGCCGAGCGGCAGGATGCGGGCGGACCCTCCGGGCCCCCGCCCGTCCGGTTGGCGGGGCTCCGCGGCGACGCGCTCGTCTGTTCCTCCCGAGTGCATTTCCGGGCATGGCCACGAGAGGGCCCCTCAGGCTCTAATCGGTGTCACCTGGGACTCCCATCACACCCCAACCGGCGTGACCTGGGTAATGCTCAGCCTCAGGGCGTGATGACGTCACGAGCGGGGGGCGGTTTTTTGTTTTTTGGTTTTTTCCCTCCAAACTCGTTCCATTTGCTCCCGGTTGGGGTCGCCCTCGGCGGCTGCCTGGGGTCTGCGGCGCGAGGGAAGACAAGCAGCTGGGAAAACAGGGATGTGGGGCTAGGTGGCTGGGCTCAAAATGAAACCGAACTGGAGAGTAGGGAGAACCCGATGAGATGCAGACTTCCTTGCTGGATTTTTGGCTAGTGCTGAAAATGAGGCATAAAGCCTCTGCAGCCTGCCAATGTCGATAGGGATAGCGTGCACTTGCGAGCAATCGCTCCGGGTTCATACAGTTTAGGGGACCACTCTCCGTACATCCCGGGGCTAGCACATTCGGGGCGGGGTGGTGGTGGTGGTAAAGAACAGCTCTAGAATGCACTCTGCCGGAAAGTTCTGCTCGGGGCTGCCATGTAGTGTGAGGCTGGAGGAAAGAGGGTGGGAGACCTTGTTGGCAGAGACTTCAGGGAGTCCGTTGGGGCTCCTGCATGCATCCAGACAGACGCTTGTAGTGAAGTGGGGAACGGAATAATAGTATACCTAAGGAGAGCCTGAGACTCCCCCAGGAGAAGGAAATTGGACCAGAAATCTTGTCCACTTATTTTACAAAGGAATCCTCCAGTGATTCTGCAGGAGGAGGATACATGTTCCAATTTCTTAAAACAAAAATTGCCTCCCTTCTTGGAACTTTTATCTCTTCCTTAAATGGAAGTCTTGAGTTTCAAACCAAGTCAGACCTTACGAGGAAATCTAGCAGCTCTGTTGTGTAAGGTCCTAGAGGGCGGAGAATATGTTTTCAGTATGTTGTCCTTTATGTATAGAGAGGAAATTCTTTGTATTACCCTTTTCATACAATTGCACCAAATAGCTCCTTGCACTAAACAGCCCCTTACTAAATGGAAAAATGTGTGCTCCAGTTTTAAGGAACATGCCTTGACCAATTCCTTCCTAACTAGGGCCTTCCCCCAAGGACTAGGGAATGGATAACAGGATTTTTGAATCATCACTGGAATAAAGTCATTAAAGCCTTTCATAACACTGCTATGTAATTGAAGGTGGGCAAGATGGTAAAGGAAGAAAACAGATGAGCTTTGTTGTTCATCTTTGTGAAGTTATTCTTCTAGATAGTTAGGGTGTTAGCTCACCTCTTTATTATGTTTACATCACAAGAGAGAAGCAATCAAGTCAGTACATAACTACCCAGTATATCCTTGAGCAATATAGCAGAGGCCTTAGACATGCCCCAGAATGGGGGAGGATGGCTTAACACAAAGCTTTTTGCAGTTGGTCATGAATTCTTGGTGTGTGAGGGAACTAATCAAGGCAGGGTGTGGCTAAGAAGAGGCACAGTCTGACTCCTGGGGCCAAAAACCTTGGAGAAATTATTCCATCCATAAAACTATTTTAAAAGAGATTGGTTAAAGACTTAAAAACCCAGCTTTAGGCAGAGAAAGTATAAACCTAGCAGTTTTATGAGTTTGCAATAACCACATTAGCAGGTCCATGTGCCAAGTCTACCCACATCACTTCCTCCTACAACTAACCTGAATTAAGGGAAGAAGTGGGACAGGTGAAGCCAGAAGATACTATCACAATTTCTTTTTCAAAGTTTTGGGTCAGTCTTATTTTAGGGTACCATTTTTTTTAAAGACCTATCTACATTTTCTATTTAATAAACTTGAAAGTTGTCTTACTCTTGTTTGGGGCTTGTACCATATATCTCTAGATCTTTGCCTTTCCCAGTCTCTCAACCCAAGTCCAAAGGACCCCAAAGTCTCCTTTTGAAGACAAGCTGCTTTTCTGATCATCTCACTTTCGAATCTAGATTCCACATTTTACACCCTCATAGTTCTCCTCTGAGTATTTTCCAACTGGTCTGAGGATGGTATAATATTATTTATGTACATATAATCTATATGTAGCATGATAATGTCTATTTTCTGGCACAAGTTAAGAATTTCCTTATGATAGATTTTTTAAAGAAAAAACACCAAAAGACATTTAATCGAAAATGAAATAATATTTTCCATTCATTTCAGTAAAGCTTGATTTTTGGAAGCACAAGCAGGAGTTGTTGGGAAAGGAAATTAATTAATTTTGGTTCTGTAAAATGTTTATAGTTTTAAAAGTTTGAGGATTTAAGCATCTGCAGATGGGCTTAACAGGTTGCGAAGCTATAGGGGCAGGGGGAGATATAGAGAGACAAGTAAAAATTGGTTAGCTTGGGGGATCAGCTAGGGTTTCTTTTCCATCATCCTCAGCCTGGTGGCTCTGAAGTGCCATTGGATGTTAAGGACAGAGCACAAATGTTATAGGAAAGGCATTAAGAAAGCAGGCAGCAGATGGAAAAGGCAAGTTAGGAGGCCTTGGTCAACAGCTGCAAGAGGGAGAGACCAGCATAAAGGGCACAGAGGCGGGGGAGGGTGTCTGGGTCCCACGTATACTGGGGGCCAGATCTCTGCACTTCCAGGCCACCGAGCCCCACTAGGGCCTCTGTGAGGGTCAGGTCTTCTTCTCCAAGGGAGGAGAGCAGGTCAGGTTGCAGTGGGAAAACACCCTCTTTATCCTGAAGGAAATTCTGTTCCATTGTGCTCTCCACCTGGAAGGAACCAAAATAGCATGAAAAAAAATAAAAAAGAAAAAAGAAAAAGAATTAGAAACCTCTCCTCTTTTCTCCTAATTCATAAAAACCACAAAGATGGCTACCTTTCTCGTATTATGACTCCTTTCATTACATTACAATTCCATCTAGTCCTTTTAACAACCCTGTACAGTGGGAAGCATGTTTATTTTTAGCCCCATTTTTTAGGGGAGTGAATTGAGGCAGACTCAGAGACATTAAAAGATTTGCTCACATCATTTGGCTAGCAATAAACAAAGCCAGACTTTTCTGTTTCTTCTCTTAAGATAAGCCTGAAAAACCCAGATAATTGCCCAGAAATTTACTCTTCTACTTCTAGTTGTGAAATAGCAAAAAGGAAGAAACATGGAGAGAAGAAGTGAGCATAAGCTTCTGGGATAAGACAGAAGCCTTCTAGGATAGTTATGTCATTAAGCTAAATTTGTCTATTTCCACTAGTTCTAGTAGACTCCCTCCCAAACTCTCCCGGTATCTGTCGTTTTCTTCTCACAAGCTTTAGCTGCACAGGGAGGATCTTTTTCTCCATGGATTTTACCAGTAGCTTCTGTTGGACTTCACTTAGCTCTGGAGAAAAAAGCAGAGAAAGAGATGTGTGTCGTTATTGCAAAGGGGACGATAGACTCCAAATGGGTATACTTCCAAACTTAGAGCATTAATTAATTCATACATTCATCCATAGTTGAATGCCTGGTCTGCGCCAGGCACCTTTGCTGGTGCACACTCCCTTCACTCAAGGAACTTGCAGGCTAGTGGAGAAGACAAAGGAACGTGCAAATACAATACAGGGTGTTAAGGGAGACAAAGCTGAGAGGTCTACTTTGGTCTTGGCATTTGAGCGCAGGCTTCTTAAGGAAGCAAACATCTCAGCTTATACCTGAAGGACCAGAGAGTTCTCCTAAGTGGAGCAATGTTTCATGCAGCAGGAAGAAGAGAATTCAGGGGCAAGATAAGATGTTACCCTCTAAAATTAAAGCTGACAAATATTGATATAAAAGTGATGAGCTTAGCTGTATGGAGAAGTTTTAAACGTGTGGCAGATAAAACTAGTTATATTCCAACCCTCACTAACAAGACTAGGCCATTTTCTCAGACTATCCAAGGGAATCCTTAGGAATGAAACCAATCTTTAAAAATGTAGATATAAACTGCTTAACTGTGGTATAATTTGCCTGGCATGTATTCATTTACTCATTCATTCATTCATCCATTTGGGAATTTATTCACTCATTCATTCCTATCACCGAAAAAGTATGTAAACAAAGACCTTACTCCCCATTTACCTGTTAGGGCTCCAAGGAAATAGAGAATTGCTCCCAGAACCTCCTTTGATAGTAGGACATCTTTTGGGAGTGCCTCCAGCGTCACTTCATGTCCCTTGCCTAGAGCCCCTTCAAGCTGTGGGGAAAGGTGAGTGACTACTTAAGATAACAAGTGAAAAGGGCCCAGCGTGGTATCTGGTACATTATAATCCCTTGACATGTGTTAGCTTTCTCCCATTTCCTCATTTTCCCCCCAAGGTATCAAGTCCTGAAAATATTGGACTCCTAAGTTCCTTAGCCCCTGAGCCTTGGACTGTGGAAAGGAAAGGTTCCGGCCCCCTTCCACGAGAGGGTCCTGCTGGCCTGCTGCCTCCCTCTGTCCATCAGGAGGGAGCATGTGCCTTGGGGGAGTCCACACTGTTTTCCCTTCTCTAGATGGACAAAGGAGCAGCGGTGGCCTGGCAGCCTGGGGGGCACTTGGATAGCCCTGGGGACGGCATCTGCTTTCTAGTCCCTTGGCCACAGATTACCTTCTGCCAGTGTCAGATCCCCCACCAGCTGCAACGCCCACACACCTCTCCACCAGAAATGTTCTCTCATTCCTCCCCCACTTCCCCTGGGATCTCACCGTGAGCTCCAGGTCTTGTAGCTCCTTTCTATTCCCTAGAAGTTTGCTGAGGGAGGTGAGCAGGGACCTTTGCCCCAAGTGGCTCAGCTTCTCCACTTCTTGGGTCTCTTTTTGAATCTCTTCCTTCAGTGTCCTGAAGTCCTCGTGCACCTCCCCTATGCAGACAGTAAATGTGGCAAACTACCCTCCACCTGGCACCCTCCCCATTCAGTCAGCATTCTCCCTGCAGGCTCCTTCACACAACCCTTCTCACGTCCTGCTTTGCTCTCAGCTTGAGCCTGGCCTCTCTTTTTTCTGGACCAAGGAACACATTTATAAAGTTATCCATCAGCTCTGACTTGAGGGGTGTATGTGTGGGTGTGGGTGGGGGCTGGGGTGAGGAAGTGGCTATGACTCACATTATCATCTAAGCCTACATTCTCCCTGAGTCGCAGGCCCCATCCCAGATCAGCTGTCAATTGACTTCCCATTTTCTAAGACTCTAGCTAAAAGTTGAGAAGCAAGGTCTATTTTCCCTTCTCATGAGTTAATTGACAAAGCTGGTGACTGGGTGAAGGCCAGGATTGAACTGCTCCAGAGAGCCGTGGGCCTATGTTCAGGGATGTGGGTGGATCAGGGATGGTTTGAACCTTGGCCTGACCCTCTAGGTGCCTGGTCTCCCAGGAATGGGTCCAGCAAGCTTTGGAGAGAGTGGCTTCCTGGAAGTGGAGCCAATCCCCAGGACCTGGGACTTATCTTCCCCTCCCTCTACCCCAATGCTTCTCCCACTGTCTTCAGGCTAAGGTCTTCCTAAAGTTGAGGATAGATATTAGGAGAAAGTCACAAAATTCCTTACCAACATCAGATGCCTGGATAACTGAGGGGGGAAAAAAAGAACAAAACAAAGGACAATAAGAATGTAATCCTCCAAAACAGTTGCAGACCCAGGAGATGAGACATTAATGGGACTTAAAATGTCCTGTCTCCTGAGATGTCCTGACCAGCTTAAAGGTACTCTTGCTCCATTCGTGGTAGGAATTGGTCAGGAGATAAGCTAATGTAATGGGAAAATGGGCACCTGGATTGAGTTGTCACTGTGACTCAGCGGCTCCTGCCTTAGGTGCTGGGCAGTGGAATCGCAAATGTGTGTGTAACAGGTTATAGCTACCAAGGGCCTTGAGGACAGAGGTCTGTGGCATCCGACCACCTGTGCATCTTGTCCAGAGACTTTCCCTCTCCACTGCGTTTACCTCGGCTATTGAAATTTCTGCCACGTTTCAGGGACAAGTGTTTGCTGAGACCTGCTCTGCCATCTTTCCTGTCAGTCCCATGGAGAAGAGCAGAAAACGACTGGAATTTTAAAATTCTGAGTCAAAACAGTTACAGTGAAATGACAAGAAACACTTACGGATGAACTTCTCCTCTTCTGGCTTTTCTGAAGACAGAAACAATGCACATATGTCAGCATAAAACCTATTTGTGCCTTTTTATCTAGAGCAGTTGTCAAGGCAGCTTTATCAGTGATCATTATAAAAACACATGGAGACTATGTTAGCTCATCTGCCTCCGTAATTTGGGAACACACGCTGTCTCCAAGTCTTATTTCTGCTTCCAATTGTGCCTTTTGGTCTTCGTCTTTCTGTTTCTCTGTCTCTCTTGGGTGGTATTTATACACCTCTATCTGTCTTTCCTAAAGTCGAGGATAGATATTTTTAGGGACTTGGGAAACAAAACCAGGCTTGAGGGACTATGGTATGTGCTACTTAAGGGTGCAGGGTTTTAGCAGACAATGTCAGGGGCAGGGTAGAAGATGTAGGGAGCCAGGGAGCAATCTCACTTACCTCCAGGAGGGAAGGTTTGCATGTTATCATTGTAGATATATGGAATTTCTGTAACAGGGAGAGAGAAGAGAGCAGAACCCTTAATGGCTGCTGCACCTTCCCTTCTCTGATCTCAAATCTATAGGCTCTGTTAAGAACCCTGCCCTCAAATGCCTCATGTAATCCCCAGCTCCTCCTCTGTTGTTGGAAGTAATCGTTTCTCCCTCTGTGAATTCTTTCCTATCATAACACTATTTTCTCTCTTGCTTTCAAGTACTGGTGTCTGTGTTTGTTTCCTCCAATGGCCACAGACATCTTGAAGCAGAGGCTGTGTTTGTTCTCTCTGTGCCCCTTTCCCTCAGTTAACACAGTGCCTAGCACACAGGAGATGCTCAGAACCAGGTCTCTTCACTTGCTCTCCAGAGCAGCCCCTCCTGTTCTGTCTCCAGCAGCTGAACCACAAAAGACCACATTCTTTCACTCATTCCCTGACATTGCTACAAGGGGAGACCAGGATGCCTTAGAATTAGTGTGGGTAATTCTTGTCTAAAAGGAAGAACATGCTGGTGTCTGCTCACCCCACTCATCTTTGCCTTTGACGATCAGCTGTCTCACTCGAAAGGCCAGGATGCAGCCCTTGGGGATGGTTACAGCCTCCTTGTGGTTTATGGATCCCTAGGATTAGACAGTGAAGAATTGTGTATCTACAAAGATCCTAAGTATGAGATATTGGGGGTGGGGGTGCAAATGGAAGGCCAAGTCTGAGAATCTTCGGGGAGATAAGAAGTTGGGAACCCTCCATAGGTGTCCCTGATTGCCTGTCCATCCAGTCTGGACTCCATGGAGTATGCTTGTCCACTCATTTCCACTCATCGTCCCTCTAACAATCTGTATCTCTCTTCCTAGCTCAGACACATGAAGGAACTGGGCAGACCTGCTCCACCATCTGCATGTGCATCCCTGTCCCACCTTAGAGCTTCCTTCTTACTCTGTGCCATCTGTTCCATGCTCACCTCCTTCAAGAGGCCTTCCACGACTAACCCCTACTCCTAGCTCCAAACCATCCCTTGAATATTTGTACAAATTTGATATAGGTATTAGAGCATTACTTATTCACAATGAACTTCCTTTCCAAGCCTGTGTTTTCTGGGCTTTAACGTCTGTGTCTCCTCCATGAGATAGAACTTTCTGAGAACAGGAGTGTCTGTCCTATAGATTGGGAGCATTATGAGAGAAGACCCATGACTCTGAGTTTCCCCTGTCCTGAGAGTTCCCTGTCACATGTGGCACAGAGATCTGCCACACTGAACGTTGCTGACCACCAGAGGGAAGATTTTCATCTTGCTAACTGAGGCCTAGATCTTGAAGAGCAGGGAGAAGGTGTGGGTCTTACACAGTATCCTGGGTGGGCATTGATGGGGCAAAGTTAATGAAGCCTCTGAAGAGAGGTTGAATGTTAAGTATGTGTGTGTGTGTGTGCATGTGTGTGCATGTGTGCATGTGTGTGTGTGCATATATATGTGTTTGAATCAAACCTGCAGCCCCAATGGGGCGAAGAATGGAAGGGAGAAGTAACCCTCTGCCTTGCCGGCTCTCTCCAGAGTGACCTCCTGCACAGTCTCCACCACTTCCATCACCACATACAAGTTCTCTCCTCTATCGTGCATCTCCTTCAGGAACGGGTGCTCTGCTACCAGCTTCCTGTGGCAGGAGAAACATAATAGAAACGTCCAGAGCTTCTCCCTGCCTAGACCATGGCCTTCTCTTTCCTTCGTTCATTCCCAGGTGCTAGATTATGGTGGTGTCAGGGAAAGAGCAAGGACTCTAGAGAAAGACTGAAATTGAAACCTTGATCTCCACTTACTGGCAGGGCAGCTCCTCTGAGTCTTAGTGACCCCATCAGTAGAATGAGGAGAATGACACCTACCTCCAGGATGTTGAGAAAGACAGACTGGGCAATCATCTGGTCCAGAATAAGGCCTTGTTCCCTCGGCCTCAGGGTGGCTTCTCCTCCCTTTTCTCAGCCTTGTTCATCTCTTCTGGGGTCCTTGGTCTCCGTCTCTTACTCTCTTTTCTGCTATTGTACCAATTCCCCTCTCTATTTGCATATATATATAGACATCCTTTGATCTGGCTATTCCCTCAAATCACCGTTCTGTTTCTTTCACTTCATTGGCAAATATCTCAAAAGATATCTCCATATCCATTGTCTTTACTTCCTCACTGCCTCCTCCTAAATTCTTTATAATTTGGCTTCTATTTCTGCTCCTGTGCTGAAATCATAATGAACTCCAATCCACCAAACTCAAAGACCTTCCTTAACCTGAGCAACATTGGACCCTACTGTCCAAACCCTCTAGATGATGCTGTCTTTTGGCTCCTGATCACAGTGTGCCGCCCTGGCCCTGCTCCTGTCTTTCTGTCTTCTAAGTCCTATCCATTCTGTCTGCATCTCATTTTTTAGTTCCTTTGGTTCCTTAAAATATTATGTTCTCTGAAATTCTGTTCTCTCTGTTCTCTGCGATCTGACCTCTCTCCAACAGCTTTCTCTCTATTCCTATAGTTTTTGTTTAAATGTCGCTCACCACCACACATGTATCTTCCCCTTGACTTCTGTCCTGAGCTTCCAACCCTCAATTCCAAATATCTTTAAAATATTTTTTGATTGAGATCTAACTGACACATAATATTGTACTAGTTTGTATGTACAGCATAATAATTTGATATAGGTGTATATTGGGGAATGATCGCCACAGTGAGTTATCATCCATCACCACATATAGTTACAAGTATTTTTTTTCTTGTGATGAGAACTTTTAAGATCTACTGTCTTAGTAACTTCCAAGTATAGAGTATAGTGTTGTTACCTATAGTCACTCCAACTACCTGTTGAACACCTAACCTGTTGTCTCACTGCAGGCTTCATATTCTCCCTCTCACCCCAGTGTGTCTCCCAGGGACACATTTATTGATTCATTTGTTCATTAATTCTTTCTGCACACATTGCCAAACTCCCAGTCTGCACCAGGCACTGTGCCTGATGCTAACGAGATGACTAAGATCCATTTCCTGCTCTCTACAGGGTCGTGGTTGAGTAGGCGAGAGAGTCAGGTGAACAGATCATAACAACATGAGTTTGCAGGTGTTTCAGAAAGACCTGTACAAAGTGTCAAAACGTCGGAAAGGAACTCACAATCTTTCTCTCCAAATATGCTTCTAAACTCTGTCTTCCTGTTTCTACTAATGTCATCACTTAGGTCAAATCTCAGAATTATCTTTGCTTTTTATTCTTATATTTAATTAATTTATTTAAATAAAAATGCATATATTTAAGGTGCACAACATGTTTTGATATAGATATACATAGAGATATGATTACTACAGTCAAGCTAATTAACATATCCATCTCACAGTTACTGTTATTTTTGCGAGTCTTAAGAACACCTGAAATATACTCTCCTAGCAAATTTTCTTTTTCTTTCTTTATTATTTTATTTTATTATCATTATCTTTTTAGGTGAGGCAACCCTTGGTTGACCTCACAGACTGCAAGAACCTTGTCAGCTTACAATCCCTTATTTTTTATATTTTATGCCTACAGCACCTGGTCTTCCTAGGTGGTCTCCCATCCAAGTACTAACCAGTCCCAACCCTGCTTAGCTTCCGAGATCAGACAAGCTAGGGCTTGATCAGGGTGGCATGGCCGTAGACTCCTAGTAAATGTTCAACATAAAATATAGAATTATTAACTACAGCCATCATACTGTATATTAGATTTCTATGAAAGTCATCTTTGGCAAAACTCTCTCCCTCACCCTGAAGTCAGCTGCCAAGGCCAGTCCATCCTGCTGCTCTGGAGGCCGTGTATCTGTTCCTCCTTCTTTGTTCTGACCACTCTTCCCAACTCAGCTCTTCATTTTACATGTCTGATGGACGGTGGATAGTCTGCCTGCTTCAAACCCCTGTCCCTCATCCTCTATCTGACACATTTCCTCCATCCAGCCAGATTAATCATGATACATATCAGAGCATGGTCATTGGGGGTCTTTCTGGCACCTACAGAATAGTTGCATCTCCTCGACTGAGCTCCTGGGTCTCCCATGATCTGGGCCCATCCTATCTCACACTTGTTCCACGCGTACAAAAATTCCACTTCTGCAAAACCGGCTATTCATGGTCCCTATAGGTTTTGAGATTTCTCACACATATGCCTTAGTAATTCCCTTCTCCTAGCCCTGGATGTCCAATTTCTACTCATCTTGCAAGGCCTAGATCATGGGCTACCTCTTCTGTGAAGTCAGTCCTTGTTTCTCTAGCCAGAAGTTCCCCTGATTCACCACAAAACTCAGACAAAGCCCTCCTATAGCACTTACCACTTCTTGCCTTGATTCTAGTTACTTTTGCACATTTTTCTCACATTCCTAGATCGCAAGTTTTTTGGACCAAGATGTTCTAGTGAACCCCAGCACTTAGTAGTGTGGCTTTGCGCTCAGTGAGACTATATAAATGTTAACTGGAAGACTTCTCAAGCATCCCTGTCCTTTTCTTGCCTCCCTAGTCCTCACTTCCTTCTTTCAACTACTACTTAACTATTTAAAGGACAGTTTCCCTGTCAAGCCAAATATCCAAGTTGCCCAGCATTGGCATGCCATCTGTCACACCCCTTGTGCTGCTG
Organism: Cynopterus sphinx; assembly: GCA_030015415.1. Lineage (NCBI taxonomy): Eukaryota > Metazoa > Chordata > Mammalia > Chiroptera > Pteropodidae > Cynopterus > Cynopterus sphinx. The sequence continues at coordinate 16,617,862 of CM057385.1, forward strand.
GGGCAGCATTCCCAAGGGATGCCTGGTATGTGACTGGACTAGAGTCTTCATTTATGGGGCAGAATGCTGTGCTTGAGCCACAGTGGGGGGCGGTTAAGACCCCTCCCCTTTTTAGTGTATTTCAGAGTCATAGAGTAGAAAGAAACCCTTGAGATTTTCATCCAACCCATAATTGTTCAGGAAGACAAACAAACAAACAAACAAACAAACAAACAAAACTGAGATCCTGAAAGGAGAAGAGACTTTTCCAAGGTCACAGCAAGTTAATGTGAAGGTACTCATTTTCATATGTGTTGAGACGTGGCACTAAGTACTGGAAAGACAGGGTGGAGTAGTTGAAAAATGGCCCGGAGGCACCTATAGGCCAGAGAGGTCATCTCCCTGTGGTGACCTTTAAGTCAGGGCCCAAAGCACTCCCTCCATGCACCACCCCAGCCCATCCTGATAGCCTCCCAACCCTGCCCAGTCTCACCTCTCCTGCTGCAAGGTCTCCAGGGCCTTGGGAGCCACACTGAGTGTCTGAACCTCCAGAGTGCTGTTCCGAGACAGCCCTGCAGTCCCTGTAACCTTGACCGTCTTCGGCACATCCACCTGTCCCTCCACTCGGGCATCTAGCATATTCTTAAAGGCAAACTTCCCAGAGTCTGTTGGATCTGCAGGAGGGAGAAGACAAAAAGGCCTGGGCTGAGAGGCATCCATCCCTCTTCCTCTGTCACCTGAGAACTTTGGGCTAGATAACATCTAACCACATCTGAGCAGAGGGAGTTTCAGTGTCCTTGTCATAGGCTGGTCCCAGGCCCCCATCCCTCAGCACCCAACCTTACGCCCGAGGCTGACCTGAAGGTGAGCTGCCGGGTTCAAGCACATCCAGGAGGGTGTAGTCAGTATGCACATACCGGGCTCCCCAGAAAAGTGTGCTCTTTCTCTTCCTCCGCACCAGGCAGAAGGGGTGGAAGTGCTTGAAGTCTATGAGGCTGTCAAGGGGTGTCAGGTCCCCTCGAGGGTTTAGCTGTCTGGTAAGAGCCCGGGTGACATTTTCAAACATGGTCATTGTTTCTGGTGGGGACGGGGGGAGACAGGAGAGTGATAAGTTGGGGGACCAGAACACGGTAAGGCTCCTGCAGAGAAAGATGGGTGAGCAGGGAGCCCTTAAAGTTGTCTGGATTCTCAGAATGTCAGAATTGAAAGGAACCAAAGGAATCTTCATTTTAAGATGAGGAAACAAGGCCTCCTGGGCTCAGACAATTTGCCTGAAGCCATGTGACTGGCTCGAAAAGCCACACCTGCCATTTTTTGTCAAGGGCTCTTTCCTCACTCCACAGTCATTTTCTTCACAGATTTGGAGCCTGGCTGGAGCGTTTCATTAGCAATGGAAGTAAAGGTCCTTTCATAGGCTAAGACTACCACATCTTCCCAGAAAACCACGACAGCCAGGAACCAGGGATGCAGAGGGGAGGGAGGCAGGCACCACTGGTGCCGAGGGCCTGGGAAAGTAGTTGCCCCTTTTTTGAGTGGGGGTCACTTCCCTGTACCCTTGTTTTCCTTGTGCCCTCTTCTTCCTGGATCCTGGGTGTGGGTGGACCCACTGCCCTCCAGGTCCTGCCCAGTAGATCCAGATATTTCACTGCTCTTTGCCTTTGCTTCCCTTCTGTTCACAATATCCCTCTTCCAATCTAAAGAATCCCTATTCATCCTTTTAGACTCAATTCACTCCTCTGTGATCTCTTCCTTTACCCTTTCAGGCAGCCTAGTGACTCTACCCCGTGTCCCCAAAACACTTTGTACATGCCCTTCTGAAACACCTGCAAACCCATATTGTTATGATCTGTTTACCTGACTCTCTTGCCTACTCAACAATAACCTCCCAGAGGGCAGAAAATGGGTCTTAGTCATCTCCTTAGCATCAGCACCAGACATAGTGCCTGGTGTGGACTTGGAGCTTGGCAAATGTGTGCAGAATGAATGAATGAATGAGTGAGTGAATATGGCCCTGGGTGACATATGCTGGGGTGAGAGGGCCCTGGAGAATGTGGGGCCTGTAAGAGCCCAAGGTTCACAGTCTTGGGTCTCTGTCTTTGAAGTTCAAGAACAGGTGCTCTGGCTGAGTGGCCAGCTGGCACAGCCGGATTGCTCTTGTGGTTGAAAGAGGACATACCAGCTGGCTTGGAACTGCCTCGCTTCCTTTGTAGGCATCTCAGAGAATTAGGGAAGCAGCAGGCATATACACAGATGTATATGGCCATTCTGCCAGCCTCATTCCTAGGAGGGCCACGATGGACAGGACAACCTCCTGAAGCCAGTTGGGTCACCTGGGAGGGGCTGGGGAGGCTGAAGTCTCTTCCTCAGCAGAGAGGTGCTCACACGGCCACCTCTCCCTTCTTTCCCCAAGGCCCATCAGAGTATCTACCCTATTGGGCTCTAGGGGACTCATAGACCCTTCTTGACCCACCCATATCCTTGTTCATCCCTCGAACACTCCTGACTTATCCACTGTCATCAAGTTCTTACCAGGGAGTGGTGCTGGGTCTTGTCCTGCAGCCGGGTCTGAAGTGAGGGCTCAGGGCTCACTCGGTCTATAGGTTGAGAGAGTAACTATCTCTCGCCGGGACAGTCTGCTGCTTTATGCCTCTGTGGAGGCAAGGATGTAGGTAGGCTTCCAGAGACCCCGCCTGCATCAGTGGCCCCACCTCTCTCCTGCTCCACTTCCGGGAGAACAGCATCAACCTGTTCCATGTGGGCCTTGCCTCAGGCCCTGGGCTCTGGACTTCTGAGGGCTGAGGGGGTGGAGAGCTGCCAGGCAGGTGCCAGCGTGGGTGGGGGAGCCAAGGCTGAGAGACAGGTGGCAACTGAAGTTTGGTTTGATGGGCTGAGAGGAGAGGAAGGAAGGCACCTTTGGAAGAGGGGCTGCAGTGTGTGTGTGTGTGTGTGTGTGAGAGAGAGAGAGAGAGAGAGAGAGAGAGAGAGAGAGAGAGAGAGAGAGAGATTGAAGGAGAGAGAGAGATGAGGGAAGGCGTCTCTGTTCTGTCATCACCATGGTCGTTGGGAAGCATCTAGGACTCATGATATGATGAGGCCTTGGGGGTGTGATAAGGGGATAAGAAATCCTGTGTGTCAGTAGATTCCAGCAGAAAGCAGAGCAGCTGAAAAGTTGCCCTCCATGTTTCTGCTTGTTATCCTGTATATTACTACCTCACTCCATTTGTCTTAGCTACTTACACATATCTGTGGCACCACTAGAAGCATACGTTTGTAGGCAGAGATGGTTTTCTGTTGTTTCATGTTCAGTGTCTGTGCTCTTCATGGAATATTGTAAATGCACATACACACAAATACTCAGGCAGAGGCATATGGAATTAATAGAAAACCAAAAATCCAGGTCTTCCGTGGGAATTCGGACATCTCACCATAGGTAACTCAGATCCTGCTCTCAAGTCCCTGCCTGAAAGGAATTTTAAAGGGGACTTTACACACACGATCAGATCTCTAGATGACAATTCAAGGCATTTACAGGCCAGCTCCCACAGTGTTGGGATATGTACGTGTGCATGTATAACCTGAATACGACTGAGCTCGCACCCTCTCACCTCAAGGTTCTCCTCAGTATCAAAACAAAATGCAATCTTGAAAGCCATGAGGAATAAGTTAGGTCTTTACTGGAGGTTTTCTTGAGGGGCTGGTGGTGAACAGGGAGATTTGATCACGTCAGACTCAATAAAACTCCCTAAAAACTTAATTACTCCACCTCTGTCCCCAAAAGTCTCATTCAGTATGACAGTTCCTCTCAAATCTCTCTTCTCTATGTTTTAAAACAACACAAGATCTTGCCCCTGCTGGGTCTCGTCTCTGGTCCCTGGCCCCTATCTTTTTGCTCACCTTCCTCCAGGAGCTTATTACGCAGCTAGCTCTCTCTACTTCTTTGACGCCCCTAACCACTACCTTAACCAAACATCCCACCTCCTTAGGAGAGGTAGAGGTGGGAGCTTGGACATATGGGAAGGTTGCCATTTGTCATTTGATGCCTTTCACATGTGCATATTTATGCAGAAATGTGTGGTATGTGTAATCCTTTTCATCTCTCTGTTTTCCTGGCTCTTCTGGGATTTCTGCCTCTTCCTTTCTGTATCTCTTAATCAGTATATTCATGTGACACCATTGCAATTCAGCATATAGTCCTGGGCTGTATAGTCTCCTTCTCCTTAGCTCTAAAGTAAGTGGTCCCACTCACAACCCTCTCAACTGCCCACCATTGCCTCAGTCAGACTTTTGGGAGTGTTTTCCTGGTGTCCTCTCTCCTCCTACTGGCTGCAGGCCAAGATTTCCAGTACAGCTTGTCTTCCAAAGGTCTGGAGAACAGTGGTTTCAAGAAGCCACACATGTATCTGTTCTCTCTGAGGATCCCAAAAGTCCTTCTAGCCAGCTTTCTCTCCTCTGACCCAGAGGTCTTGCTCTTTTAATTTCTCTTGCCCTCCTTCATTCCCTCTGATCTCTACCAGTCTTGTCCTCATTCTCCTTGTCCCGTTCCCACCTCTACATCCCCCAAACAACCTAATGGTGTTCCAAACAGGAGGCTTTGAGGGTTCAAGATAGAGAGAAGAAATAAGAGCTTGTAGTGTCAGCCAGATTAAAGGTCTTATGCTTTCAGAATTAAAATATCCACATCAGGCTTCCCCCTATGCTGCTCCTCCTACCCATGCGGGATACCCTTTCTTTTGGTCACATGTCTCCTCACCTCCATAGTCTTAGAGAAAGGCTACAGAATCCCTTTAGATTCCAGAGGTTCCTTTTCAGAGTCCTGGGTATGTTCGGGGGAATCTAAATTGCGCTGTAAGAGATTTAAGTTTGACTAACATGTAAGAACTCTTTCGGTCCATTAAAAGTGACTTACTGAAGCAGGAGCCTGGGTGGGGCCCAGTGCTGATGCAGGGGGCAGGCCTCGCTCTCTCGCTCCCTCTGGTGGTCAATCCATGGGCCATAATTACCCCAGAGGTTCGCGGGAGGCTTGGGATTTGCGTGTGGTGGTGCTAGGAGACGGGGATCAGGGAAGGGAATTGACCCAGGGGAGAGTAAGCCCCAGCCACCTGTTCTCTGGGAACTTGAATGTCTCTCTGACCCGAGGAATGCTCTGCAGACACTGCAGACAGACAAAGACATTCTGAAGGGGTGTTATTTCCTTACCCATTTTTCTTTTTTATCATCATTGATTTTCTCTTCAGGAAGGGGCCAAAGGGGAAAGAGAGATGAGTGGACTACTGGAGTTCAATAGGGCGGAAGGCACTGATCCTGGCAAGAACCGGAAGGAGCTGGCACTCTGGGAGTAATGAGGTCAGGTAGAAGTTTCAGGAATATGCTTATGGGATACACAGCCTACTTGTAGGTTGTGGGGTAGTTAGATCATTTGGGAGAAGTGACTCCTTGCACAGATATACTTCTAGACCTTCTGTGAGTAAAAGGAGGTGGGACAGCTAGGGAGAAATACAGACTGGAATGGGGGTATGACCGTCTGGTGGTGGGGCAGGAAGAACACACCCCAAGGGCTTTGAGTTTTATGTCTCCTATGGGAGGTTGCACATTTTGGGTTTCAGATTGCAGATTGTGAGCTACATTTCCATAAAAAAAAAACACCTCTATTTCTTTTCTGAACAGAGTAAAATCCTCAGACTCTTTTCTTATCCCCTAAAAACTTTGAGGTTTCTTCCCAAATTTAAACTCCTGGCTGAGCAGACACTGTTCAATGTCTTATGACACTTATTTAACTTGAAGTCGTGCTGAAGACCTGAAGTGATGAACATACTTTAGCCCATCAGGCTAATGATGCAACTGGAGCAGGTGTTATAGCTCCTGTCCACATCATGGCTTTGCTTCCCAGTTGTGATTGGTAGGCCCTCCCGTTAGGACAAAACCCCCAGATGGAGAGTTCCAAATGAAGCTTTTGAAGCTCTGTCTCCAAGGGCACTTACCATTTCACTAGTGTCCCCAGGCCCCTGCCAAGCCCCACTCTGTTTTCCCCAGTCCAGGTTGGGGATGGCCAGACATTTTTGGCCAGCACCCGAAAGAAAGAGAGAGTGGCATAGAGGGAACAAAGTGGTCACAAGGCACTGGGCTCCCATGTATAGAGCAGTCCATCCCCTTGTATGTCAAGGCTGCAGAGTTCCACCAGGGCCTGGATCACCTTTGGCTTTTCACCCCAGAAGCCTCTGGCCAGTTTGAAGTGAAGACAGAAGAGCACTGCCTCCTGGAAGAAATTCTGATTCAGGATGATCTCCATCTGCACAATAGAGAATAAACATCACAGGACACTTTGCATTTAAGGAGCCACCAACTTCAGAGGTGGTCTGCAGTACAAATTAAAATTTCAGCCCCTGCCCTCACCCTTGACCCCTCTGCTCATTAGTTCTAGAGTCAGAAATGGGCACAGATTAAGAATCTGGAGATCTGAGTTCTGTAGAGAGCTCTGCTAGGAGCTTGCAGCTTGAGCCCGGAGAAGTGTTTTCTGCTCTGTCCCAGACTGCTAATCAGTTGAGAGAGGAGTTAGACTTGGGTGAGCTCCCGCATCCCCTCTAGTGGTCAAACTCCATTTTACCCTAGTTGTCTTTCCTCACAGCCATCCTGCGACTCTCAGTTGCCTCACCAGATGTCTGTTGGGGAAGGAACCCTTTTTCCATGGACATGGCCAGCAACTGCTGTTGCTTCGTGCTCAGCTCTGCAAGGGGAAAGGAAGGGAGATCGCGGAAGAGACAAGGGCATACTCTCTTTCTCTGGCGGGCAGGAGATTGTAAGGCAGCTCTGTGAGCTGGGGCTAATGTGTGTGTGTGTGTGTGTGTGTGTGTATTTGGGAGGAAGCAGATTCACTCTTTACCCTCCAGGATAGGATGAGAGAAAATTCTTGGAAAGGTATATTCTCCTTTCTCTTGAGAAAAATAGATGGGGTGTAAGTGGGCTTGCACCTCTTGCCTTTGTCTTGGAGAAGGGGACAACAGAGTTTGGACTCTGATTAACTGTGCCCGAAGCGTGGTACCAGAGGTGACTTCACAGGCATGCAACTTGCCAGATTGCACATGGCCCCATACATGGTTTAATGCTCTGCTGTTGCCATCATGAATAATAATTCTTAATAATTTTTTAACAAGGAGTTCTGTATTTTCATTTTGTACTGGAACCCATAGATTGTGTTGCAGGTCCTGCTTAGTACCATTGGGCCTAACCCAGCAGGCCCATCAGGCCCAATGGGAACTGACCCCATCCCTACCCCTGACCCTCACCGCGGAGAGCCTTCAGCAGGTAGAGGAGGTACCCAGCTAGATGAGTTTGCTAGAAGTCTCTTGCAGTCATTCGAGGACTGTGTCCCTGGCTCTGCTTCTTGGACTCCCTGAACCACTGTTTTTTTATTTAAGATCTAGGGCCTGATCCACTTGGCAGATTGATGGGGAGTGATTAGCTGGATACTCCTGCAGTTAGACAGACAAGGAGCTTTCTAAAGGAGGGGGAGCGGGTCTCACGGCTCAGAGTGGGGACTCCCTCAGTGCAGGGGTCCCCTCTCCTTCAGCCTAAAAAAGCCTCTTTTGAGGGATGGACCTGAGGGCTGAGAAGTAGGCGAGTCAGGCCCCATCCAGCCACACCGGGCTCCGGGACCACGCATCCTTCAGCCCCGCCTTAAGCCCCGCCCCTGGCTTTGGTCAGGCCATCGCCACCCCCGCCGCTCGCCACTTCAGCCCCGCCCCGTCTCCCCAACTCCACCCCAGGCAACCGAGCTCCGCCCCCAGGCGTCTTAAGTCCCGCCTCTTGCATCCTCAGTCTCCGGGTCAACGCTCCAGCCACCTCCCGAGTTCCCTCATCACCCCGCCCTGGTCTCCTGCAGCCCCGCCGTGCCCCCGGACGCCCCACCCCCGGTCTGGAGTCAGGCCCTCGAGCACCTGCAGATCCTCCTCTTCAACCCTCAGCGTCCCAAACCTTTGGTGCTCCCAGCTCAGGCCCTGACTGAGCTTTGAGTACAGGCCTACCCCACCTTGGCATGACTTTACCCAGTGAGTCCCCTAACCCAGGCACTGTGGCTCGCTTCTGGGCCTTGAGGTCCTGTGCCCTCTCTCAAGTACCCCTTCTCAGGGAAAGATAATCAGGGCAGGATTTGGTGTGGGGTGCCCTGGGAGCTCAACTCCTTACAATATTTTCCCTTAGGCAGTGAGTATCCTGCAGAGAGGAAAAGGACCTCCCTAACTGTCCCCAGAGGAGATGGAGAGACAGAAGAATGCGGGGACTGAGAGCCCCGAGGCAAGAGGCATCTTCCCGCTCCCTGGTGCATCTGAGAGTGGGTTTAGCTTGTACCTGTCTGGAACAGGATGTTGGAGTCTGGGGACAGGGAGGACACACTAAAAACCCTCAAGAAACCTGTGCCTGGGATCCCAGTCATCACCATGTCCGGCCAAAGTTTGAAGGACCCCTCTGTGTCCCACCCACTACCACCCTAGGTTTGGAGAAGAGGCTCTGGGTTTGAGTTCCTCACTTGACCAGCTTCTTTCCTTTGCCTTGTGTCCCTCTTGCCTTCTAAGACTTTGTCAGTCCAACCTTTCCAGCCCCCATTACATTTATGGGGTGGGGAAGGGGAGAAGAGTCCTTTAGCTTCTGTTGCCTTTAGATGGGATCATTTTTAGCTTCTGCTCCTTGAATGAGAGGATGTCCGTGGAGACCAGAAATGGGACACTGGCCGTCACTAATGCCCAACTTCTTGCCTTCTTTGTCTGGCTCTGCTACCACATATACACACAAAGCATAACTTCTGGGAGTGGGAGGAGTGACGGGTGGTGCGGGCATTAGGGAGCCCACAGGAGAGGTTAGCAGGAGCCCAGGAAGGTGCTGGGATCACCAGTTGGTTATGGGGTCACCAGCTGGTTATGGGGTCAGACCCTAAAGAGGAATGGAAGACCCCCTACCTCCCAGATCTCAGCTTGGCTTCAAAGGCCCTGAGGCATGAGAATGGACCCTGGGCTATTTTCCTCTTCTCTCCCTCATATTCCACTCAGCATTCCCAGCTGTTCCCCCCAGTGACTACTGCTTAAGGCAAGTTGACAGTGGTATTGGAACTGAGAGAGCCCTGGGGAAAGAGACAGGAAGCCAAGGGTGTGTGTGTGTGTGTGTGTGTGTGTGTGTGTGTGTGTGTGGTGGGGAGATGGGAGTGACATGAAAAGAGGGGAACTTGGCAGAGGATGGGAAAACTTTGGCAGGGGGCGGAGCTGCAAAGGGAAGGCACCAACTGGGAGTCTGGGAGTTTGCTCACAGATTTATCACCAAGTAGCTGGTAAGCCACTGGACTTTTCCCAGATCGTTTCCTAAACAGGATGAAATGAGGATTGCAATAGCCTACCTCAGGCAACAGAAGGAAAAGTCTTTAGAAAAAAATAATGGTGTTTAAAAAGATAAAAAAAACCATTATTAGGTGGAATAGATGAGAGGCAGGAATGGACGAGAGAGGTACCCTAGCATACCCTAATTACAGGCAAGAATGCAGGGGAGATTCAAGAACTGTGGGAGGGAAGGAGTGGGGGCAAGTGTGTGTAGGATGGGGTTGGTACAGAGAAATAATCTAGAAGAGTCCCAGCTTTGAACCCCCAGCAGTGAGGATGGGAGTGGAAAGCCACATCCAGCCTTGTCCCCTTCTCTAGGGTGGTTTTATTCAGCATCTACACAGCCTCAGTCACCATGTACAGGTTCTCCCCACACTTCTGAAGCTTCTTCAGTTTCCTTTGGTGGGTGGGGTAGGGCCCTCTTCCTGTCCATGTCCTGCTCCTTCAGTTACATCCATGGGTCCACCCTTGTCTCTCCCTATGCCTCCCTCATCCCATCTTCGTGGAAAGGGAGTGTGTGTGTGTTCCAGAGGGACAGGAGCCCCGTAGTTTCTAGTCCTGGTTCTTCTTTGACTCCCTGTGTGACCTTGGATAATTTGGCATCCATCTCCGGGCCCTTTTGTAAAATAAAGATCCCTGCCAGCTCTGACGCTGGTATAGGTCTGGGTGGGGTTATGTCCCTTGGTGCCAGCCCCTCTCACCTGGCCTCAACCTGACTCCCCACCCCACTCCGCAACTCACCTCTGCTTAGGTTTTCCAGATCATTCGCAATGCTGAGGTTTTGGACGTCCAAGGAGTTTTGACATTTGCCACCCACTGTGACAGAGATATTCACTGGGAGCCCTGCAAGTACAGTCCTGATGATCTTGGAATCTTTTCTTGGTTCTACAGGACAGACACGCCCTTGTGCTTGTTTTCACACATCCCTTGCAAGAAACTCCTTGATGGACTCTGCATGATAAATTGCCCTGACCCCAAAAGTGAATGAGAATTGAGGGCTGGCCTCAGACATTAGTTTTATTAAGAGGACTTGAGATTTTCAGTTAACATTCTAGAAGAGGAAGGTAGTTATCTTCATAAGTGCAGATTTGAGTATTGTGACTCTGGAGAAGACAAACTAGATTCCAGGGACCTAAGGCAGTCATGTAGGTTGGTGATGGTGTTAGGACATTAAGCGGGACAGGGAAATAAGATCGGAGAACCATAATGTGCTGACTCCAAGTCCTGGAGACTCCAGAGCCATCTTCACATAACCAAAGGGCTATCATGACCAAGAGAGATTGGGCTTGCTCTGCACAACCCCAGGGGCGTATCTTGGACCCATGTGAGGAAGGAACAAGGAGGCAGGCCAGGCAGAATGAGCATTTCCAACAGTTGTTCTTATTATTTATTTCTGCCCTGATAGAAGGGAAACTTTTTCAAATGCACCATCTGCTTCCTGTCCCTGAGAGTGGATAATCTGAGATTTGACCTTTTTTGCAGGTAACTCAAAGTCAATGTGATTAATATTAAGCATTTTTGCCAATGCTCAAAGTCCCCTTTGAGGCAGAGAGAATCATTTGTCCTCACAGGGCCATTTAGAAGACACTAAAGACCCTACCGCAACGCTTTTTGAGTTCTTGTAACTACTTTTAATAATGTCCCCCCCCTGTGGTCAGGCTGTCATTTCTCATTGCTGTTATTCTATCTGTAATATACTTTTTGCTACTTCAAATATATTGCTTTTAACTTGTCATATGCAAGAAACCATATTTCCAAAATTATTAGAACTCTATGTGAAATAAGTTTTTAAAAATGGGTGAAACCTTATAAAGTGTTTGCTTCAAATGACCCTTCTGGGCTCACATGGCCCCTGTGCACACCTTGTCACCTTGGCTATCATCACTGAATACACTAAGCTGTCAAGTCCCCAAGGATGACACCACGACCTCCTCATCTTTGCGTCTGCAGTGCCTGCCACGTAGTAGTAACTCAATAAATTTTCTTGAATGAACAAACGGATTTGTGGCGGCATCTGTTTGGGCAGCTTGCATGCCTTGCTCTGCTCTGTTTGCTGCATTCCTGGTGTGGGGCAACATTCCTCCTAGACAGGTGAGGTTGTTGGTGACAGTCTCAGAGAGATGAAGTCAACCTGTTTCTAGTTGGAACTCCCCTTAGTCTAATGGAGAGGCACAGTCCCTCCCCTTGGGATAAACTGCCTTGGTTGCTTCTGGTTTTGGTGCTGACGTCCCTCACTCTGTAGGAGAGCTCAGTGTTGCACTTGAAAAGTCTGCACAAGAGCCCAAGACAGGAAGGGTGGGGCTGTGCCCTACCTATTGCTTCTTAACTGCCTCCCTCAGGAACCTGGTACTCAATTTGGTCTCTATTCACTTCCTTTTGTAGAGAACAAGACTTTGAAGGTTCTTCAGTCTCTATGTCTGTGGTGTGTCTAGGTCTCACCAGATTCAGAGCTCCTCAGGACCCTGTTTCTTGCATTAGTCTGGGAGTTCCCTGAGTGTTTTGTTCATATGTCTCCTTCTCGGATTAGGGCCCCCCTGTGGGCAGTGTCTGCTTTCTCCATTACTCCACAGAGTAAAGAAGCTGGTGGTGGAGGGCTGAGTGAGGCACTTCACCCTTATACATAGCCTGCTGGCTCCGAGGTGCTGCGTAGGGAGGACAAGCTGGGGCCTGCTCCAGGTCTCCCGGATTCTTGCCTTAGAGCTAGACCAGGCGTGTGGCTAGGCTCTCTTGGCAGCTTTGTTCCTGACAGCTTTGTTCCTGGCTCTAGCACATCCTAGTGGGTGAGGCTGGTTTTAACACAGTGCATCTCCTTCTTCCTCCATGTGTCCCAGGGGGATGTGCCAAAAGCAGGCAGCAAAAATGAGGCCATCTAGCTGCCTCACCAGGGACTGGGAGGCATCTCAGAACATGAGTCCTATGATCCCTGATCCCTGGCAGAGATAAAGATGGGGGTGAAACCAGTTATGCTACTCCTTCCTGCCTGCCCAGTGGACAAGTACAACCCAAAAGCCAGGATGCTGAGGGGAATGTGACTGTTGCTCCAGGTGGGAGCTTCTCTGAGTCAGTGGAGGCTCCACTCTGTCCAGTCTCCTGTAATGGGCTGAGCTGGAGCTATAGCTTCTGAAGCCCCGCTCCCACCAAATCTGACTCAGGGGACCCAAACTGGATGGGGTCCCTCCCTGGGGAGAGGAGCCAGTAATGTATCTCTCCTGCCACCTCAAGTCCCCACTCAACCTCCTGCTTCCTTTCCTCCTGTCCTAGCTCTGAAGAGAGAAATGAATTTAAGCAAGAGAGATGCCTTGGAGATCACTGGTAGGACATTTATTATTCAGAGCTCCAGCCAAAGCTTCTCTCCTTGGATCCTTTCCCATCCTGAGAACACCTTTGAGAACAGGGGATATGTGTCAGGGTAGGAGAACCAACTCTCTGCTGACCTTAAAGGCTCAGTCTCTGCTTCTCAGGATGACAGGGAGTCAAATGAGGCTCTAGGAATGGGTGCCAGGGGTAGAGACGTGATGTTCCACCTGTCCCTCACCCTTCCACCCCCACAGGTCTACACGGTCTATTTCCGAGAACCCAGTGAGACGCGGCCCAACCTGATTCCAGTAGGGGGTGGGTGAGCAGAGTGAGACTGATGGAGGGTTTGACAGGATGGGCCAGGATTCCAAGGCTTGGGCCAGGGTGTGATGGAGGTGGATGGTCAAAGATGCATCCTGAAGCTTCCCATGACATAGTTCTTTGCTCCATCCCTGAGCATTCCTGGAAAGTGAGGAGGCCCATGTCTTCTGAGAAAAAAGGATGGGGTTGGGTTCTAGGTTTTTCTGAGATGAGTCAAGTTGAGGCTTTCTGGATAATATTGGGGAGCTCAGCCTTGAAATGGTAGGAGGAGCCTCAGGGATGGAGAGAGGAGGGGTGGAGAGGGGGCTGAAAAGGAGACAGGGAAGTCAGGATAGATCAGAGGGACCAGGGGAGGTGATGGATTCCTCTTTGCTGCTTTTTGAGTAGCTACTCAGTCTGCCCAGGCTTTGCCCAAGTTGGGCGGAACCTTTGTTCAGTGGTCCTTATCTTCAGTTTCTACTAGGGCTCCTACAAGCTTCCCCAAAGCAGTTGTTTCCTCCATTGAGGCCACATGGGTGGATCACCCTGCATGGGGGCAAGAGACAGTGTGTATTGCAACCTTTGGGTCTCTTGAGAAGCCTATTTTATGACAGAGATATCTCATATAGCCCCCTGCTCCAGCCAACTTGATCTTTGCCCCCCGCCCCCCACCGCCCCAACCACCCCCCTGCCAGGAATTATTCTATTAACTTTGAGCACATCTAGTTTCTTCCTAACTCCTGCTCAGACTCCTAATGAGAGAAAATATGATTGCTAAGAGGGCAATAGTTCAGTTTCCTTTTGATTCCTGTGCCCCACTCCAGCAGGCTGGAGACTGCCAGCTGATGACTGATGCCCAGACATTGCCCTCCTCCCTCCAGGCCCCCCCCATTCCCCATCCTTACAGTTCCATCATCATTAATTCATTGGCCCTGGCATTCCTAGCAGATAGCCTGCAGTGGCAGGAGCTGAATGTCTAGTGCCAGGTAGAAGAGGAGAGAGGAAGTGGCATCCATCCCAGCAGGAGCACCCACCACTCCTTACTGCCAAGCCACACATGTTCAAGAAAATGAGCAATAAAAAGAGATCAAGGGCATTAATAAGAGTGACTTTATTGAGTTGTCTTAGGGTGATGTTCTGGGGGTGGGAGACCTCCTAGTCCTCGTCCCCTGCCACCAGCTCTCTAGTGAGTGACCCATTCTGAGATCAGGCATAAGGAAGACCACTTTAACCCCAAGAAAAAGAGTTCAGGAAACCTTTCCATGTATAAAGGAGAAAGCAAAAAGGTGGGGAGTCTCTGGAAAAGGAAGTGGGGGGCCTTAAGTCAGGGGTTCCCCAAAATAGGATGCAGGGAGAGGAGCTTGGGGCTAAGAAGGAGTCAGAAAGTGAGTGGGGAACTTCTCTGCAGAGATGAGAGAGAAGAGGAGCCCACAGGGTCTTTCTTAATCTGGCCACACCCCGCTTTTCTGACTTCCCCTCATCCTCTCACCCTTTGTAATACCCTCTATTCCAGCCCCAAGGTAGGTCTTGCTGCTGCTGTTCTTTTACAACTTCTTTGCCTTGGTCTACCACCTTGCAGTTAGGGTCCTCCCTCTTCTGCCCAAAGCCCTTCTCATTCTTGAAGAGTCGTTTCAAACATCTGAAAACTTTGAGATCACCTCAGCCAGGCAGAGGCTCCCTCCATGCATCTACAGCTGCCGGCTCCTACCTCTGAGTTGGCACGTATGCCACCTACTGTCATTCTCTGTTCTGTCATCCCCCTACCACTGGGACTTAGGAGCATTGGACCTCTGAGTCTAGCACAGTCTGGGAGCTGAGTGGGCACCAAAAGTTGACACTGAAAATGCCAGGCACCAAAGATGGTGTTGACTGAGAAAGGGAGATCATGAGTTTAGGGGAGACAGAGGAGGAAAGGAGGGGCAGAATTTGGGGAATGGGATGGGGCTGCAGAGAGGGCAGAAGGGGCAGAGGGAAAGAGTAGGCGCAGGGGAGGTGTGTGGGCCCTGGTCATCAGACCACTGTGCTGAGGGTGGAGGAGTCCTCCGAGCGCACGGGCAGCGCGGGGGCCCGCTTGAGGGGCCGCCGGGTCTCATCCCGATTCTGCCACACGTAGTGGACCAAATACGCCACCACCAGTGCCAGCCAGGCCCCCATGGTGACCAGCAGGGCCACATCGGTGCTCCGCCGGGCCCCGCCCCGCCCCACCCCACACAGCTCTGCCTCTCCCGCCAGGGGCAGGAACTCCTGCCCCACCAGGTCCGCTCGGGCTCCCGGGCCACACACGATGCCTGTCCCAGTGCCCGGGGTCAGCCTCACCTGTCTGAGCACCTCCTGGAGGGCACAGTCGCAGTGCCACGGGTTGGCAGACAGGTTCACTTGGACCTGCAGCCCCAGGAAGGCCCCCACGGGCACGGAGGCCAGCTGGTTGGCAGAGAGGTCGAGGCGCCGCAGGGTACCCTCGAGGCCCCGGAAAGCAGCCCCTGAGAGGTGGGCAAGGACATTATGGGACAGGTCCAGCTCCTCCAGAACAGGCAGGTGCTGGAAGGCACCGGCTGGCACTGATGCCAGCTGGTTGGCATCCAGGTAGAGCTTTCGGGTGTCGTTGGGGATTCCAGCGGGCACAGCACTCAGGCCTGCCTGACTGCAGCGGAATGTCCTCTCGCCGGCTTCCTCCGCCATGTAGCAGCCCTGGGGAGGGACCTGGGGGCTGGGCACGGTACCCCCCGTGCCCATCACCAGCAGGAGGGACAGGAGGTGACCGACTGATGGGAGCATGGCCACAGACTGGCATAGTCCTGGAGCCGAGTAGGATCTGGGGAAGAAAAGGCCCCATAAAGAAAGGAAGAATGAGTCAAGAGAATTCCCTTCCCCATTGCCAGCTCTCACTTTCTGAGGACCCCGCATGGAGTCCCTTTGGGCTGGAGCCCCTCCTCTGGGTGCTTTCCCAGGCTAGAGTGACTTTTTTGCTTCCTCTTTAGGGTCTAGGAATCCTTATTTGGGCCCTTTGGGAAAAAGATCATCTGGCCCTGAGACTCTATTCTAGAGTCTCTTCCATTCTGGAGCTGATCTGTGAAGTTTCTTGGTCCAAAGCCCTGTTGGTCATTCTGGGTCTGGGGGCTTCTAAGTTTCTGCTTCCATCATGTATTGATTTCCCTCATTGGAATAAATTATTTTTCCACCAGCCTACCTGGGTGGCTGCCAAGTGGGCCAAGTAGGCACCAGAGGGCCTGTTGGCACTAGTGCGAAGGAGACAAAGAGGACATATCGGCGACAGGACTTCAGGGCATCCAGCTAGGCTAGGTGACTAAGGCCCCACTGCTGTGCCATGCACCCATTTTTCTGGAGCGTTCATCTGTCTGCCTGCCCCAGCCTTGTCTTCTCCACTCACTGCTTCCTCCCTCATCCTCTCCTTCCTCCTCTCAGCCTCTCACCCCTGTTGGTGGAGAGCCTTCTCCTGGGCTGCTCTCTTTCCAGAAGTAGCCTCCCCGCTGCTTGGCTCTGGAGACCCGCTCTCTCCTCCAGAGAAGTCCTGCTTGCTCGTAGCTGCTGGAAGTTGGGGGCTGCGGCCCAAGAGTGTTGGGTTTCCTGGCATGTGACTCTGGGCCCCAGGTGTCAGATACCTGAGCCATGGCCTGGCCAGATGATAGAAGAGAGAGGGCAGATCCTGGACTCTGATGAACTCTGCCTGGGGAGACCAGGCCCTAATTCTGTTTCCTGCCTCAGGTTCCCCTCCCAAGGCCTTGTCATTGCCATCTTCCATTCCTCTACTCCTAGCTGGGGTGGAGACTCTTCCTCCTAGAACCTCTGTCTCATGCCCAGAGCCCTGCTGAGCAGAAAGATCATTGCTTGATAGGCCTGTGGGACAGAACTGGGTGGTTCCTATCTTATATACATCGCCTCCTGCAACCCAGCTTCCCCTCCTCTGACCCCTCCCCCCATACTCCTTCTCTGCCTTCCACCATGTCCTGTGGCATCTTCCATGGTAAGCAAACTTGCCTCAACCTTTTCCTTGGAAAACTTGTCTCTTTCTGAAGGATTTAATCTCCTGGCTCCTCATGGGGTGCCCAGCCCTCTTGCTTGGCAGGGAGCACTGTCGTTCAATTTTAGTTTGTTCTCTGCGCAGTTGGTAGATGGCCCCTCTAGGAGTTGAAAGGGGTTCTTCAAGGTGCCTGAAGTCTGATACAGGTGCCTACAAGTTTTCCTGCTGATTTTATTATGTTCTGGATTGGAGCTGACTCAGGTTCTCTCCATTTGTTTGGGCCCAGGGCTCCCAAGTTGGTATGTTTAACTCTCCCTTATGTTTGAGAGCCAAGGAGGTATGGGACAACTCGTTCCCTAGGGCCTCTTGATTCCACCCATCGTTTGTAGCCCATGCCACCACATTACACAACCCTCTCCTAATGTTCACTGGGTCATAGAAGAGAACAGAAGATTGGAGTGTCACAGAAACTTGTGCAAAGGTGGCTGAAGTCATAGGCTGTGGAGAACTCTCTGAGAAGGATTTTGTAAGAGATTATGGGTGACCAGAATTGGATACAATTGCAGGGCCTAGTGCAAAATGAAAATGTGGGGCCCCTTGATTAAAGACTGTTATGAATGTCAAGATGGCAACAGAAGATCACAAAAACAAAGGTGGGGCCCTTCTGAGTGCAGGGCATGGTGCTCTGTGCAACTACACAGGTCACATGTCCACAAAGCTGGCCCTGTAGGTGACCTTTGAACAGTTTCAGAAGCATGATGGGGGCCAGAATCAGATGGTAGGATACCAAATGATGTTGTCTCTGGGGTTATACTCACCACTGACTCATTCTTGTGACATCAGCAGGGTATTTCTCACACTCACATTTGTCCAAGGAATCAGATAAGGCACATTTTATATACTTGGGCAGGAGAAGTGAAACATTTGTCTGTGGGTTGCTTGTTAGACCCAGGCACTGTGCCACTGACTACTTCATTGTCCATTTTGGGATTGTGGCTGAATGTGGAATAGAAAGCACGTAGAACCCTGTCCCCACCCCCTGCACGATTCTTCTCTCACACTGGGCAGGGAGGTTAGCTGAGGCACAAGAGTTGAGCCTGGCTGTTGGTGGAGAGAGTTATCTCCCTGTTAGACTAGGGCAACTGCCAGACTGGGACTGGGGTGCCCAGCACAGCAGCTGTAAGAGAAGCAGCAGTCTGTGCACAGAGGAGAGGCCATCTGGAGCATAGATGTGGTTAACTGAGGGTTGCTAAGTGCAGCACTCAGTAAAGAAGGGAGAACTGAGAGGAAAGAGGAATCACACTTAGGATGGTGTGCAGTACACGCTGGGGGTTGACAAGGTTGGAACAGAAATTCTTCTCTGCCTAACATTCTGCTCCCATCCTTTGATGTTGTCTCAATTGTTCAATGCACACCTCTGTGCCTCTTAGGAACTGGGGGTGCAGAGAGAGTAAAATGTCCCCCAGACAACAGGGGAAGATGGATGTGTGCTCAAATACAGCTCGATGATGGCCTAGGCTGTAGTCTGGGGTGTGTGGTTGAGTTACCTTCTTCAGCTAACATTTATCGAGAATCATCTATGTGCAGGAAATACAGCTGTGAGTAAGACATGGAGCAAGCACTCTAGCAGGAGAAGTGGATGTGTAACAGATAAACACTGCACCCTCAGGGCAGGATAGAAATCTTTACAAGGAACTTGTAGAAACATGAGGGACATACAGGACAGAGGTGTGGTCAGGAATCACTTTTTTGGAAGAAATGTCATTTTCCAGCTGTGTGACCTTGGGCAAAATATTTAAACTCTCTGTACAGCAGTCTTCTTATTTGTAAAGTGGGGAATAATAAAAATACCTACTTCACAAAGCTGTTTTTCTGTTATAATGTTAGCTGTGACTGTTACTGAAAGAGGAGTTTGGCATTAGGCAGAATAGGGTGACCTGGGTCAGTGGCCACCCAGAATTTCCAGAGAGGCGGGGTTTACAAGGGGTAGTAATGCAATTGGAAGGGCACCAAAGGATCTTTTCTGAAAGCTACTGTTTTTATGTCATTGCTTTTTTGATCTTTAATATTTATGGTTTTTTAAAAAAGTGCTTTTTTTTCCTCCATGGGAGAAAATGTAAATTATCTATCTATATATACATATATATAAAAAAATGCAGAGTGAGGAGTTCCTAAAGAACAGCTCTGCTCTTGGTTCCCAGAGGAAGGTTCCAGCTCCCAGGCATTGGCTCTGGCCCTGGAGGCCCTGGCCTCTCAGCCTGTTTCCTCTGTGGCCCAAAATAGCCAACCAACCGGCGGGCTGGGCAAAGGGAGAAAAACGAAGTGTCCATTTGCAGTGCTGCCATTCCTGCACACCCTTCTTGTGTCCCACTAGCTCAATGCCTCTCACTCAGTGTTTCTCTGCTTAGCATCACCACCCACTCTCCGCTGCTGCAACCGCATGCCTGGGATGGCCCCTTCCCAATCAAAACAAAAATGTCAACAAATAGTTTTTTTTCTTCCTTGCACTTGCTCTGGGAGTGCCCTCAACACCTCTCCTCAGGAAAGAACAGGGAGACGGATGCAGGAGGGGAGAGGAGGAGGGTTGGTGGAAAAGGTATGAATTAGAGGGGAGTAGGGGATAATAAGAGTGGAGGGGTGCCATTCTTTCCCCCCAGGGGTAGAGGGAAGATGCTCATTTCTTATACTCCGCCTCCTCATTTCCCAACACTGCCATCACCCCTGAAATGTGTTCCCAGTGTATCTCCACCCATGTTTGCTATCTCTGTCCACATGGGTGTTATCTATGGCAAGCAGAGTCCATGCCACTGGACCAATGTCAACACCCCGGGGCTGAGTGATACTGCTCACTCAGTGGACTAAGGTGTTTGCAGAGGGCATGGAGAGTCCATGAAGGTGGCTCATTATGTTTTCAGAACACAAATACATTTCACAAAGAATTTAAAACTAATAACTCACATTACATAAAGTTTGAAGCTAGAGAATGAAAAAGATCACTCTAAACCCCTCCATCCTAACAAAAGACCCGTTTTTATTTTGTTGAATTTCCACAGCCTAGTAAAATAGATGCCCAAATATTCAAATGTAGAATGTATCAATCAAAGGGGACAGATACAGAGCACTTACTATATGCTAGGAATTGTTCTAAGTGCTTCATATTTATTGACCCAATTCATCTTCACAACAACATGAGGTGGGTAGTATCATGATCATCGCCATCTCCATTTGGAAATGAGGTAACTGAAGCACAGAGAGGTTCAGGGACTAACCTAAGGCCACACAGCAGGTAACTATAGGAGCTGGGAGTTGAACCTCGGCAGTCTGGTACCAGGATCTTACCAGTGTTGCTTTATTGTTTTAAAATCATAAGTGTTAATGCATGTTGAAGTTTATAAAACTTAGTATGAACAATTTCAAACATAAAAAAGTAGGGAAAATAATATGAGGACTCTCATGTCCCATCTCCCATTTTCAATAATCATCACCTCATGGCCCATCTTGTTTCTTTTATTTCCCCATGCCCCCAGCCCAGATTATTTTGAAACAAATCCAGTCATCATATAATTTCATCCACATATATGTTAGTCTATATCTCCAAAGGAGGCTTTTTTTATTTAAAAAGTTACCACAACATTATATCATGCCTTAAAAATTATAATTCATAAATATCACCAATTTGAATAGTCAACACTAAAATTTTCCTGGAATTTAATAAAATCTTTTTTTTTTAAAGTTGGTTTGCTTAAATTAGGAATCAAATATGGTGTTTGTTTGATATATTACTTAATTTATTTTAATCTATAAGTCTCTCCCTCTCCTTTTTTCTTACAATTTATTTATTAAGGTACGTTTGTCCTAATATCCTTTTTTTTTCTAGATTTTGCTGACTGCAGCCCTGGAGAATGCTCATACTATTTCTTTTTCCTGATCTTTTCATATCACCTAGCAAACATTTTCCCACATTGCTACATAGTTTTCACAACTATTTATTATATGGCTTCAAACTATTCCAGCTAATGGATAGACCATAATATTTTTCTTGAATATTTAGGTTGCTTTTGATTTTCCACTATTATAAATAATACTGGAATGAACATCTCACACATAATATGTAGGATGCACCTCCTGAGAATATGCTACCCGAAATATAATCATGGCTCTGAGGCCTGACTGATTTTTCAGCCTCTTGACACATATTACCAATTGTCCAAGGTGCAATGCCTTCCCTAGCAGCACGTAAGAGTGCTGTCACTCATTCTGAATAGTACTTAGGCCTATTTATGGCTGAAGGGTGTTTATTGAAGACATGCTTATTATGAAAGCAGAGAGCTAGAGAAGGAGAAGGATGATGACAGGGACTCAGGCTAAATTAAGCAGAAAGTGATCCACAAACCTAGAGTGAGTCAGAATTCTGTTCATTCCCATTGTGAAAAAAAAAAAAAACTTGATAACAGGAGTTATTAATAGGGCATGACACGTCCAGTAATCTTTCCGTTAGACTACGCATTAGTCAGAACTTTATTTGCAACCCCAGAGTGGGTCACTGAACTTCACAGAGATGTGGGGAAACTAGAAAAGATCCAGACAGCTCTATCATCTTGATGAAGAATGGAAGAATCCCAGAGAGAAGTCAAAGACTTAAGCAGCTTCACTTTGGAAAAACTAGAGACATCTTTTTTTGTCTAAATGGTGGGAAGGCTTCTGTGGGAAGGAAAACATTAAATTATTTGCTTATGTCTTTAGAAGCCTGACTATAAGGAAAGTGGCCTCCACAAACCAGGAGAAGCTTCTGTAAAACACAAGGCAGAACTTTTTCAGACTCTGGGGCAATTATTTAGGTAGTGGGATGAGCACTCTTGGCGCACTGGCCCTGGAAATATTCAAGAAACTGCTTGTTTTCCTGCTCTGAGTGGCTCAGATATCCACCTGCTTGGTGCCCACTAGTTGCCTCCCTGGGCCCCACTGGTTTTGTGACATCTATTTCCTGACAGCCCTCTGGGGAGGAGTGGGAGAGGTCTGAAAGTACTCCTCTAGCTCCCTGGGCTAGCCTTCTCTGTCCCTTCACATTCATTTGTGTGGGATCACTGCCAATCATGTTGGCATGGAATGACATCATCTGATCCTACTAGTCCAGCCCTGCTGTGCACAGAGTGGATTTAGAAAGAAGCTGGGTAGGGCCAGTGGAAACTACTCAAACAAGGCCCTCTTGGTGACATGAAGAGTGGGAGTGACCCAGGAGACCTCAAGAGCCATTTAGTGCAACCTTCTACAGAAATAGCTTCCTACAATGCAACAGGTGCTTTACATATTCTTTTGAATTTGCACAACCTTGGAGGTAGGGTTTCACAGGTGTGGAACTGGAGATTAAAACATGTTATTTGCCCAATGTCACGCAGCTGGGAAAGGAGCGACAGCCAGCCCCCCACGGCAGTAACATCTGTGCCTTTACTTTTAGAGCATACAGACTTGAAAACTGCAGATGGGAGAGGTGGAGCCTCCCCACCCAACGCCACACAAGCCAACTTAAGACTGGTAATCAGGGTCCTAACTATTTATCAAGAAAACTTCCCAAGACACGTGTTCTCTTCTGATGTTTAATGTGGGGAGGCCAAGCATGTGGAATGGCTCCGGCCAGCCTGGGTCCGGTGGGAATGAGGGGTAGAGAGGCTCTGGACAAATGCTGCCCACAGGCTCCATTCTCTGCTCTCCAGAATCTCATCCTAACCGAAGTCGTGAAACGCCCTCTTCCAGGAGGGTCCAGAGGGGCAAAAGGCTGGGCGCCTTTGTTTCCGGAGGAGCCAATCTGAGGCCAAGGTGGAGGCAGCGAGGTACAATTGAAAAACCGACCTGAGGTCAAATTCTCGGTTCTGGCCCAGGTGGGACCCAGCAGCAGGGACCTACGGCAAGTGAAAACTCAGAGTTTCCTCATCTGCAAAAAGTAAACCGCAAATGCAGCCGTTACGCACCAGAGCAGTATCATGCGATCTTAGTACCGTGTCCTAGTGCAACGTCCGTGGAGCGCAGCGAGGTCTGGGGGGAAGGTAGGGCTGGAGCAGGGTCCGACTACAAGTCCCAGGAGGCCTCGGGGGGGGGCCTGTGCGCGAACAGCGGGAGAAAATACAACTCCCAGGAGGCAGCGGGCGGGCGGCGCTGCGCGGTGACGTCACGGGGCCGGCGCTGCCAGCGGGGTGGCTGCCGCCGCGGCTCGTTACAGCTGCTGTAAGCAGCCGCGGCCCCCGCCCCCGGGCACCCACCTCGGGCCCTCGAGGGCCTTCGACCTGCCGGCCCGCACGGTGAGTCCGGACGGGCAGCCTCGGGGGGGCGGACCCGGGAGGCTCCTGGGTCTAGAGGCGGGGCGAAAATGGAGGTGGGGGCTGCGGGCGAGGCGCCCCGGGCTGGGGCACACCGGGCCGGGGTGAGCGGATGTGTGAGGGGGTGCCGCAGCCGAGGGGATGCTCCAGAGGGAAAGTGCGGGGCGGGAGGCCGGGGGGGGGTGGGGCATGGGGTGGAGCGTGCAGGCTCCGGCTGTGGGTGAGGGGCCGGGCGGGAGGGGTTGGGCTTCGGGGATGAAGCTTTGGCCGCTTCCCCGGCTGAGGGAACGCGTGGAGGTGGGGGCGGGGCTCCGGACCTGAGCGATCCCAAGCTGGGAAGCGGCGCGGGAGGCCCCTCTTCGGCTTGAGGTCCCACGCAGAAAACCCCAACACTGCGTGAGAGGTGAGGACTCCGCCTCTTCGCTTCACCTTTCCCCCGGGCTCGTGGGGGGTTTTCCCCAGGATTCCCTATTCACCGCCCTCCCGGCAGGGCCAGAGCTGAGAGGCGAGCTCCCGTGGCCGTGCGGGTGGTGGGGGTGTGCGGGGGTGAAAATGGCATTGTGGCGTGTTGCCAGGTACTCCCCGTTGGGGGCTAAGTTGCAAGCGTGGATGTCTTGCGCTCCTCATCCAGAAGGCAAAAGGTTTGCCACTTAAAGGGCTGCCCTTATTTGGGCGAGAGAATGGGAATCGCTCACCTGGCAGCTGCCCTGGGATGCAGGGTGGTCTTGGCTTTGATGCCTGACAGGCCGGGCGGGTAGGGATATTTGTGTGTGGAGCCAGGGGGGAGGGAGAGGAGTAGGAAAGCTACCAGCAAGAAAGTAGTTAACAGCAGAGTTGCTGCAGGCTCTGGTTTGAGGCAGGTTATGAAACCACATCTGGCACTGGCACGGGCAGCCACCTGCCAGCTATGGCCTCAGAACTTTTCAGCCTCAGCTTCTGGAGACTTGTTCTACCTCTGTCTGCTGCTTCTCCCCATTTCTCCCCTTCTGGGCAAGGGGCAGTTGGTTATTTTACTAATGGAAATGCTATGTACCCTTAGTCACGCAGAAGTCTCAAAAGTGCTTCTTGGCTGCCAGTCTTTTTCTTCTTAGTTTATTGATCTTGTCTTTTTTTTTTCTTTTGGTGTGTGTGGGGTTGCCTCCTGGGATTTCTGCTCTTAGGGAAGATAGCATTTATGCTTTCAGAAGAAGCTTCACCGGGTGTCAGGTCCTAGGTCTAGGCCCCTCCTAGTCTCATCAGGCTTCATTGGATGCCCCGTTTCATCCAGAAAGGAGTGTGCAGCGGTCTGGGATTCAGCACGGTTCTTGGCACTTCTGGACAAAATACCGGGGAAGGCTAGAAGTCTAGTGGATAGGAGCAGCGGAATCTGGTCAGACTTGGGGAACTGTTTCTCTCCCCTTAGTTGTCCTCACTGCTAGCCAGCCCTCCTCCCCCGCCAGGTGGAGGCTTTTGCGTAGTAGGTGTCCCAGGAGCTGTGTTAGGGTAACAAACCCTAAGCCCCTGGGAAGGTAAACAACTGAGCCAGTCCTGGTTTTCTAGTTCCCTGGGTTTCTGTTGGGCCCAATTATCCAGCCAAATGGGCTGAGCTGGTGGGCCCAGGAGCTTTGCATCTTCTAGGATGCACCTTAGGTTGTCTCAACTACGTTTATATATTGGGAAGGTGTGTCGTGTGTCACGTTTCCCCTTAGATCTCTAAACTTGGAGCTGTCTGAGAAGAGGAAAGTTGTTCCCATTATCCTGGAAGTGAGGAACTGATCCTTGAGAATTCTGGCTTCTACGCAGGCTTGGCTGTGATCCTAGCCAGAGATATATAGCAACTGCGTCTGAGAGGGTTCATCGTAGCAGGGTAAGGGATGTGGCCTTCTGGGCGCTTCCAGGATACTCCCATCTGGGACCTCTTTCTGCATCCCAGGAAAGATGGAGCTGATACCATGGTGATGACCTTAGAGCCTTTATCAGGCAGGACCTTCCCTCAGCTTGGGAGGTGAGCCAGTACAAACATATCTGTTCCCACCTTCTCCTGGTCACAGGGCCCTCAGGGAGCTGGGGACAGCTGAGCTTTGGACAGGGGGCTGCTCATTCCTCTCCTTACCTGCATCCAGGAATGCAGCTGGCATGCATTGTTTCCTGGGCATCAAGGGCAGCCCTCTGGGTCCTCCTGCATGCTTCTGCCATTGGAGTGGGCAAGGGAAGGCATGGTCCTACTTTCCTCTGGAAACAGGTGCTGAGAATGGAGGCCGGGGTGAGGTTGGGTGGGGCAAAGAGGAAAGGGGCTGGAGAGAGTCTGCAGGTATGATTTTGATTCTTCAGGAGGGATATATTGGTGTGGGTTCCAGCTACCTTTGGAGCTATAGTTGTTGGCATGTTCTCTGTCCTCGCCTCTCCTCTGGTGGGAAAAAAGGCCCTGGTGGTTTGGCAGCAGCGTGGGTGGTATCACGAGGGTTAGCCTTGATGGCTGCCAAATGGATAAAACATCTTTATGGGTTGTTTCTTGTCACCAAGAAGGAGGCTTCTAGGTCTGGACAAAGGTTATCTCTAGTCTCTTATTTTTCTTCCCTCCCTCCCTCTTTTTACCCTGTCAGTCTTCCTGGGAGTCTTCAGGGAGACCCAGGACTGAAAAATTAGGGGAAATGGGTAGAAGGAGTGACTCCCCAAATATTTAATTCACTCTTATCCTTGCAGGTCCCACCTCCTTTTGTTTCTTCTGATGGGGAAGGTAGGGAAGGGAAGGAAATGTCCCCCATCAGTGAGACAGCCAGCAGGGGTTGTGCTGAGTGATTCTTGGGGATGGGCCTCTTCTCTTCTCTCGGCTAAAGGGCCATCATGGAATTGCTCTAGAGAATGAGACTGAAGGAGGTGCAGTGGTTTCTTTGTGCTGGGGCTGGATGCTTCTAGATGACCTATCTACCCAGGCAGCCTTCCTGGAAGGGAATGGTCCTGTTGTATGAGGCAACCTGGTGTTTATCCCAACTCAGCATTGGGAAAGGAATAAAGTTAAATCCTCATGGACCATCTCTGGCTTCCTTGTGACTCAAAACAATAGAACTGCCTGGAGTTCTTAAGGAGAGCAAAGCCTCCCTCCCTCAGGATTTGGAGAGTGTGAGGGGGCAGGGAAAGTGGTGTGACCTGTCTCACCTGTGCTGCTTGTTTGCAGAACAGCAGGAGAGGGGCAGCAGGATGAATGTGGGCACAGCACACAGCGAGGTGAACCCCAACACACGGGTGATGAACAGCCGCGGCATCTGGCTCTCCTATGTGCTGGCCATCGGGCTTCTCCACGTCGTGCTGCTCAGCATCCCCTTTGTGAGCGTCCCTGTCGTCTGGACCCTTACCAACCTCATCCACAACATGGTGAGGGCCTGCTTGCTCCTCTCCTCCATGATGTGGACTGCTCCTTGCCGGAGCTGAGGAGTAGGAGAAGCCCTCAGTCATGGGCCAGAAGTCAGGGTGACATGTGACATGATAAAAACATCTGTTACCAGAGCCTAGACCCAGCTTTCATCTCTGCCCCACTATCCCCATTCTGGGTTCAACCCTGTGCAGTCCAGTAAGAGGAATAAAATCTGCAGATTTGTCCACATCTCCAGGATGGGGTAGCTTGTGGACCTGGAAGATGGTCCATTGAAAGCTGAACTAAGGGTCCCAAAGAGTTCCCAGGACCCAGGTGCCTAGCCTGGTGCAAAAATTCCCTTTTCCCAAATTAGGATCTCAAACTTTTGACCCTTTCTGCTCCCTCATCACCTGGTTGCTACCTTGTTCTCCTTTGCTGGGCAAGCAGGGGTCTAGTTCCTTTTCATCAGCCTGCCCCTTCCCAGCTGGCACAGGGAGGCTCCCATGGGGCTGGAGGGGTATGTCTCCTCATGCTGGGCCTATCCTCTTACCTAGTGGTTCCCTTATTCTACAGCCAAGCTCCCAGCTGCTTCAACCTGACCTCCAGCCCACATGCCCCTGACCAGCAGAGGGAGGCTCCAGGTCATCCGGAGCCCACTTCTGTGACTGGGGTGGAGGAGCCGAGCTATAGGGCCTTTTGCATCCTCTAATGAAGGCCCCTTCTTCCAGGGCATGTACATCTTCCTACATACGGTGAAGGGGACACCCTTTGAGACCCCGGACCAAGGCAAAGCGAGGTTGCTAACCCACTGGGAGCAGATGGACTACGGGGTCCAGTTCACAGCGTCTCGGAAGTTCTTGACCATCACGCCCATTGTGCTGTGAGTGCCTTGGGTAGAGGCGGATGCTAGCAGGCAGGCCAAGGCCTGGGGGACCCTGGGGCCCCACCAAGCCTAAACCTCACTCTAGCTTGGCACTTGGCATAGGAATGAGCAGAGGAAGGGAAATTGGAGTGTCTTTGATCATATGCTGGGCTCAGGACTTGCACCTCCTTTGCCCTGTCTTTTCCTAACTGGGACTTCCTTCCTGCCAGTGAGGGAGGCCCATGGACCTGGGGTAAAGCAAGGGGACTGGGTTGGGAGGGGTCTCCAGCTGGGGAGATCTTGCCACCCTACTTCTGTTCTGAGGCCCTTTGCCACAACTTCCCAGTGGTCAGGAATTTGCTTCTCTCCATTGGGGGTGAGAGGAAGAAGTCTTTCAAATAGAATCTTATCTCTCTTTCAAACCTTCCCCACCAGGTACTTCCTCACCAGCTTCTATACTAAGTACGACCAGATCCATTTCATCCTCAACACTGTGTCCTTGATGAGTGTGCTCATCCCCAAGCTGCCCCAGCTCCATGGAGTCCGGATTTTTGGAATCAATAAGTACTGAGGGTACAGCCCCTTTCCCTGCCCAGATGGCAGGAGAGGGGTCGAAGCCTGTGCTGTGATGCTGAAGACAGAAGGATCCTCTGGATGCTGCCAGAGATGGGGGTTGAGCCTCCGGGCCCTAGTTTTCCCCCTCACTTCCCCAAGTAGCTGACTTGAAGTAGCTTGTAGTGGGGTTGGGGTGGCCCCCGCCTCCAGTCTCTGACCCTTCTGATTTTTTTGATTTTTTCCTTTTGCCTTTTGGATAGAGACTCTGGGGGTGGCCATGGAATGGGCTGGGCTCCCAGGCTGAACACATCTGTGAGGTTGGGACAAGAGGCCAGGGAAACCCCCTGCTGACTTGCTCGTCCTCAGACCGCTAAAGCACTTTAACCTCTCCAAGGGGACGGTACAGCTTCTAGATCGTTTCATTTTAGTTCTGAAACCTTTAGGATGACCCTCAGTTTGTTTATGTGTTAAAGCCAGTGCGTGACGGTGCCTCATCCCTCCGGGTAGAGAATTGTCTAATCCAAGTCTCTTTTGGCAACTCCCTTCCAACCCACGCTGGGTAGTGGATAGAAGTCAGGAGTGTAAGGAGAGGAATGGTGGGGCTGGGTGTGGATGTCCTGGTCTCAGGAGGTCAGGGGGCCAGAGTTGCTTCCATCCTGCCCTGGTGGAGGCGGGGAGGGGGTGGGAGAAAGGGTGGGGATGGTGAGTTGAGACTTAGAAGAAGGATGTCACTTAGCAGCAGAGACTGGTGTCAGGGAGGGAGGGAGAGAGGGAGGGGAGGGACAGAAGCTAGACCTAACCTCATCCTTTGGGAAGTGGTCAGGGAGCAGGGGGCAGGCTCAGAGAGTTAATTCACCCACAGCATGGTGGTGGTGTGAAAGGTAGCGATGGGCAGAAGAGGCCTGTGAGTCATCGTAAGCACAAGTCCAGTTCCACACTGCCTTCTGCAGTGGTGTAAAGGACGTGTGGAAACTAGGAATGATGAGTGGTGGGGCCCTTCTGCAGTCCTTCACCTCATAGCCTCCTTGTGCAGACTGCTACTGGGGCTAGGCCCCTCGTGTGGCATTCGCATATGGGGCTATTGAGGCCACTCGCAAATGAGTTGGTGGACTGCAGAGGCCTGTACAGTCCCTGCTTGTGTAGGGCGGTGGAAGGAGCAAGGAGTGGCTCCTCATTGAAGAGAGAAGAGAGGTGGGGCAGGAGCCTGAGTGTGGGCTGGAGACATGTCGCCTTCTCCCTTCCTATTCTGACTAGGGTCTGTGTTACTTTTGGGAAGGTGTGGGTGCCTGTGCCTTCCTCCAGGGCCCTGAGTGAGGAGGGGAGGGCATTGGCTCCTTTTTCTGCCTCCTTGTCCTCCCAACCCCCACCCATATATCTTAGGGAACTTTCACCTCAAAATCTTTCTAAGCAAAGTGTGAATAGGATTTTTACTCCCTTTGTACAGTGTTCTGAGAAACGTAAATAAAAGACAATGTGTTCCTGTTTTGCCCTGAGTCTGGCCTCTGCTTCCTGAAGGGCCCTGGGGAAGGGGGCAAGAGTGTGGGCAGTGGCTCCTGCTGAGGGCTTGTAGGAGCATCCGTTGGACCCTCTTGCCTGGTTAGTGGGATGGACCCTGGGACTGCTGTTTTTCCTCCTGTCCCCAGAGCCAGGGGACAGTGAAGGAACTGGAAACAGCTTCAGGTAGAGAGCAGAATTCTGCTCTGTGACTTTGGCTGGCTGTTCCTCTGACAGGGCAGGCGGTGGACAGGGTGGTTGAGCCAGGCTGGGCTGGCAGAGCGATGGCTTGTGCCATGGGAGGGGGTCAGTTCAGCAAAGGCTTTATAAATGGAGTCAGAGTCCTGAGAGGTACCCATCCCTTTTCTCTGGATGCCTCCCCACTTTCTGATTTTTACCCCAGTGCTCCCTCCTGGGAGGGCTGCATCTCCTCCTGGCCTTTCTGTCTTCAGAGGAGTCTTCATGCTTCCTCCTGCGAGTGGGAGGGGAAGAAGTGACTCCTAGGGCTGATTTAGGCTCAGGTGGCCAGAGAGGCAGGAGTCTTTAGCGAAATAACTCTTTGTCTCCAAGGTTCCTGGCCATTCAGCTTGTTTGGTGCAGTGTCATCTGTTGTTCCCAGAACAAGTACAAAGTCCTGGATGGGAGGGAGGAGCTGACCCCCACAGACAGGGCTTGTCTCTGGCTGGACTCCAGCATCACAATGACCTTGGAGTGGGTGTCAGGAAGAGTTCAGGATCTTTGCCCAAGTCCACCTCCCTCCTCCATTCCCCGGCTGCCCCTGAGTGAGGCCCACACAGCACTGGGAGAAATGCAGCTTTGGTTCTGGGGGGGGGGCACTATCCTGGGAGCCTCCATGGACCTGAGAGTGCAGTCAGGTGGGGGGTTGGTACACAGCAACAATAATCTGGGTTCAAATCGCAGCTCTGTCACAACTAGCTTTGTGGTCTGTGAAGTCACTTCTCTGAGCTTCAGTTTCCTCCTCTGTTGTATAAAGATAATACCTCTTAGGGCCATTGTGAGGATTAGCCAACGCCTGGCTTGTAGTCAGTGCTGAATATGGTGGCCATATTTGTATTGTTGCTGTTACCATCTCCATCATCATCTCCTGAAATGTTCTTTTAGAATGGAAGGAGGCAGAGGCCAGAAGACAGGCGGGGCTTGGGTGCTTATCTCTGACTTAGGGGTGGAGTCAGAGGCCTCTCTCTGGAAAAAGAGGTGGGTGAGGAGGACAGGTGTTGGCATCTTCCTGAGAGGGCCACATGGGAGCCTGTGGTAGGGAGAGAGGCTGAGTCTTCCTTACCGGCCCAGCCCGTTCATACAGGTGTTAGGTCGTGCTGCTCTCTGAGTCTTTAGTGCTGTCACCATAGCATAACATTTGGATAGTTGGTTCCAGTGAGATCACTCTCATATCCCTCGCACAGCGGGCACTTGGTTGTTACCTACCCATATTTTATTTCTCTTTTCCAAACTCACTGGATTGCACAGCCCAGTGTGCCTTGTTCTGGACCATTCTCTGGCCCAGACTCACCTACTCACCTGGTTTATGTGTGTGGGTACATACACACGTGTATATATATGTAT
Organism: Cynopterus sphinx; assembly: GCA_030015415.1. NCBI lineage: Eukaryota > Metazoa > Chordata > Mammalia > Chiroptera > Pteropodidae > Cynopterus > Cynopterus sphinx. The sequence continues at coordinate 16,648,907 of CM057385.1, forward strand.
ATATACATACACACATATACATGCTGGATCTAAGATGTGGGAAGGGTTCTCCCCTCCTCTTGCCACCAGGCCTGCCTTATCTGCCTCCAGCCCAGCTATAATGTGGCTTATCTAAAGGCCTGAGAGGTGGGGCAGCTAGCTCTACCCAGCTTTCCGATGCCTTTCAATTCTTTATTATAGCTTCCTTAGACACCGGCCAGGAACTTCAGAGGTCTTACAGAGGAGATTCTCACAATCTCTATTTCTGGTGAGTGGCTGAGAATGGGGGAGAGGTGAGTGGCACCCGAAATGGGCCTGTGGGCCTTGGGCTCTGCCTTTCCAGACATCCAGAAGAATTCCTAGGACTGGAGTGAGTTGAGAGTTGATTGCCATTATGAGGGCAGGCACAGAGAAGGGGGAGCATGGGCGAGTAGGTGCCTGGACAAGCCAGAAAGGACTTAGGGGAAGGTGGCTAGAAGTAGGATGCAGATGTGGAACCCAGACAGCTTGTGAGGGGAGGCCTGGCCACAGGAGAGAAGCAACAGAGCCTGAGAAAAGGGATAGAGATCGCAAAAGGAAAGTGTTGCTGATTGACGAATGGAAGGGGAGGGGAGAGGATGAGAAGGATTTGGCAGTAAGAGAGCCTAAAGTGTCCACTGTGGTGGAGACAGAGAGCTGCTGTTGAATGGCAATGGAGAGGCAGCAGCTGTGTCAGTTTGGACTGGTGATGGGCCTCTGGAGGGTCCTGCAGGGCAGGGGAGTTAGGTACAGGGGTCAGTGTTAGACCAGGAAAAGATAAAGGGGAGAGTGGGTGGGTGGGAGGAGATGCCCCAGGTAGGGCTTTGAGATTCATTTTAGTTTACAAAGTATAAGGGACTCTTCAGAAAGTGACGAGAAACTGAGACAAGAGGGACTACGGTGTGTGTGGAGGGGTACTGGCCAGGGCGCCCAGCTCCGAGCCACTTTAGCGCTCCATCCTTTCTCTTTTGTTGCCTTCTGAGGCCACTTACACCGTCTTGGTGAGACATGGTTGGCAGGGGCACCCATCCAACTGCCTCACAGAATAAAACAAGGGAGGGAGGGCCAGGAGTCAGAGCCAAGGGAGAAAGTAATCCATTGGGGTTGGTAATGTGAGGTCGGGCAGCCATGTACCTCATCCCATCCTGGGATCTCTCTTCATCAACACCGGTGAGGGTCTGGCTGGGGGACGGTGGGCCTGCCTTCCCACCCATCAAGGTCTCTCTGGGCAAGGGGACAACTCTGCTGTAGGAGATGCAGAAAACAGTCTCACTTTCTGTTTGGGGGCAATCACTGCTCCATCTTTCCTCCGGAAGTGTTCCATGAGGAGTAGAGGAGAATCTGGTATTGGTGGTGGTCACCCCTCCTTAGTGTATAGCGACCACCTTGCCTTCTAGAAACAGGGAAGGCAAATCATCTCAAGTCCTGATTGTCCTAGAACTGTTGGATCTTCCTTGACCACAGGCTGCCAAAGGTAGAAGATTTAGAAACCTGAACCAGTATCCCCCAAACTGAAATTGGCTTCCTTTTCCCAGTCGGTCCACACAATGCCTAGTGTATTTGAGACAAACACAAGAATTGTGGTCCAAGAGTTGGACGCTGGAGGTGATATGATTGCTGTCAGAAGCATCCTTGAAGCTGACAGACTGCATTGGTTCTGCCTGGTGAGGAAGAAGAGAAACTTCTTGGGCTGCCAGTACTACAGTACAGACCTCACCCTGGAGGACATACTGGAGAGAGAGGAGAGCGAAGGGCAGTTTGATAACCTGGATTCTGGGTTCCAAGGTCAGTACGAAGTACATGTGAGTGGCCAGCCAATAGACAGCCCCCTCCTACCGCATCTCACATTCAACTCCCCATTGCCATCAACTAAGTCAACCAGTCAACAAAGAAACTATAGAATTTGTGTAGACATGTCCACACACCTCAATTTAAGAAATGTACGGAAGAGCTGCAAGGGAAGAAGGGAACGAGAGAAGTGGAAATTATTTTTCTTGGAAACTATTCCTAAATGGTCTTCCTTTTCCATTTTTTTCCCTTTGTAAATAATTCACTTTTAAATTAGCTGTCTTCTCACTTGTTTATATATTTATCATTTAAATGGAAAAAAAATGGAGGCTAGCTTGCCTAGTGGTTAAGAAAAGATGCCGACTGTAGAGCTGGGGACATCTGGTTTCTAAGCCTGGCACTGCCACTTAGAGCTGAGTGACCTCTGGACAAGTTGCTTCATCTCTCTAAGTTTGTTTCCTTATCTGTAAACGCAATTAGACTGTTGCAAGAATCAAATGAGATAAATTACGTAAAACATTTATCACAATATCTGTACAAAAGGAACATCAGTAAAAGTTCATCTCAATCATCCTGCTGATGGCCATTATTATTATCCTTTCATGTTCCCTGGAGATCATGACTGAATGGGAAGTGACTGGTGAGCAGAAACTCCCCAAAGGTTTGAGGGGATTTACAGAAGTGTCTATTCCATTCCCCTGCCTCCATGCTCTGCTATTCCTGGGGTTTCTTGGGTTTTAGAAGCCCAAATTGTTGAACCCTCACTTAGAGACTTGTTTTAGTGTCTCGTACCTCACAGAGAGGAGTTACTACAGTTCAGACAGCTATAGCCCATTTAGGTCTCACAAAGAGATGGAAAGGAATTCTCGCAGTACCACTCTATGGTTTTAGAGCACTTGCCATGTTCCAGGCACTGCTGTTATGTGAGCAAGAGCGGTCCCCAGATTACTCAGAGGTGGCGGATGTTTCCACAGCAGAGTTTAGTTAAGCAAGCAAAGGGGATTTAGGAAAATTTCAGATTAGCGTTTTTCAAAGACTCTTAGTCAATTCTCCGAAAAGCAGATTGCCAAGAACCAATTTACTAAACGCTAGTTCTCAAAAAAATCAGTTTGCCAAATGACCAGTTCACTGAAAACAGAAAAAAAAAAGACTTTAAACCAGGGCTAGGATGTTTCACCGTGATCATAATACTCCCCAGAGGCACAGGCAAAGTGTGAGTACAGAAAAAAAATTTTGACTAAGTCAGTTAACTTCCTTTAAGGGAAAGTCTGTTTGCATAAAAAATTCAGAGGCAGAGGTGAAACCAACCTTTAAAAAACTCTGTACAAATGAAGTAAATTGGTCATTTGAATTTGTTTTTAGCAACTTGGCCTGCTCCTTTTTGAAATGAATTATTTTTTAACTACTGGTGCTGGTGATGTCGTTACAGTGTGCATAGGTTTTTGTATGTTTGTTTATTTTACTAACTAAAGGCCATACTTTGTTGAGATTTTCTTAGTTTTTACTTAATGTCTCTTTCCTGTTCCAGGATCCTGTTCAGGAGACTACATTACTTTTAGTCGTCATATCTCGTTAAGCTCCTCTTGGCTGTGACAATTTCTCAGACTTTCCTTGTTTTTGATGACCTTGACAGTTTTAAGGAGTACTGGTCAGGCATATTGTAGGGTGCCTCTCTATTGGATTTTGTCTGATGTCTTTTTTCTCATGGTTAGATTGAGGTAATAATGAGTTTTGGAGAGGAAGACATTAGAGGTAAAGTACCATTCTCATTATATCATAAGTGAGGGTACCTACTGTCAACACGACTTTCACTGTTGCTGTTTTATTTTGGTCACCTGGCTAAGGTAGTGTTCATCATGTTTCTCCACTGTAAAGTTAGTCTTTTTACCCCTTCTCCATGCAGTACTCTTTGTGTGCATATGGTTTGATTTTTCTTTTCTCTCTGGTAAAGTACAGACTTTTACATTGCTCGAGAAACAAATGGGCCCTGAGACATCAGGGTCACACATACAGGACTGATTTCAGGCACTATTTCCAGTTCTGTCATGTCTCAACCCATTTCAAAAATGCATTTTCCTTCGGAAATCCAGACGTCAGTGTGACTTTTACCCTTCTCTTTCCAGGTCAAAAGGCTGAGTTCCAAGTCGTGGATACAGTAGACGCAAAGGGGATGTTGACAATAAAACTGCCCCAAGAAATAACAATTGCAGGGAAATTCCATGGGTCCCAGGAACAGAGAATTGAGATGCTGGCAACCCTGATAGCTCAGCAATATCTGAATTCCCTTGAGAACAGGTGAGGCTTGGAGATGGGCAGCAGTGGGGAGGTTAAGAAGGAGCAGCCATTCTGGGTATCAAGGGCATTTGAGTTGGGAGCACCCTGGCTGGTTCAGCCTCTCACTCCCTACTCCCAGCACTCTCAACACACTCTTACTGGAGCATGTGGTCTTCTTTCCCACCTTCAGTCAGCCTTTTCATTCTTCCAGGATCAGCCTCCAGGAAACCTTCTGACCCCGCTCAGTTCACTGGCATCCCTGCTAGTCACCTCCAGGGTGACTGATTTCTCTGACTTGGACCAAAGCTACTGGTTTCAAGAGACTACTCTTCTCTTCTCTGTTTTCCTAGATGGTATTGTTTCAATCTGTATTTTTGAGCTTGATTTACTCTGCCTTGTGGCAAGCCATAGGTTTCCATGCCCCTCTCCCTCACTGGACTAAGAACAACTCTTGACCAGGGATTGTCTTTACTAGCCTCTCTGTGTTTATCCCTAACACACAGTAGGTACTCAGTAAGAGAGCTGAAGTGAAGCACAGTGAAATCAAAGCATCCTCGTAGGACCTTTCCTGCATAGGTCGTGCCACCACCCCAGCACACCAGGGTGGAACCAATCAAGTGCCACAGCGGTTCTGATTGTTGAGGATATTCCAAAGGACTTAAAGGCACATTACCAGCCTTTCTTTCCCTTTAGCAATGATTACATTTTTTATTTTTTTTTTTCCAGATGCTTATCCTGGGGCTGGTCCTCCAGATGAATGAGGTGGATACCTTTTGTTTTTCCTTTTTAATTTAAAACTGAAAGGCTTACAGTAAAATTTTAGTTGTTTTTTTGAGCTACACTTCCCCACCACAGTATTGCTGGGGTGGGCCCTTTGAAGTTTTTCAAAGGAAACTCAGTTTTTTTTGAACACCTGTTGTTTCTCATGTGAGGCTATGTGGTATGTTTATATGGAGTTGAGGGGAGGGTACTGGACAGGTAGAAGGAGGTCAGCAGAAGCAAGGATGTAGGTCTTCCTTGAGGGTGTTTTGGTTGCAAATATCAGAAGCTCCATCAGGCTATTTTTAGTCACAAAATGAATTTTCTTCTGGAATCAGAGAGGCTTCCTGGGGCCCAAGAATGGACAATGCAGCTCAGGGACCAGTGTGAGGAGCTGGAGCATCTTTTCAGAGAAGAGGGTGTTAGGGGCTAGGCAGATGCCTATCTCAGTACCATGGGAAGGGCACATACATTGGACTCATGTAGATCAGGTTTTGAATCCCAGCTCTACATTTGTTATCTGTGTAACCTTGAACTATTTGCCACCTGTTCCTAAGCCTCAATTTCCTCACGTGAAAAATGAGTGCAATTCTGCCTACATTATAGGGTTGTGGTGAGGGTGAAATGAAATAGCATGTAGAGGATCTTGTGGTGCTGGCACATCATAGTCTTCCATAACGGCTAGTGAGCTAGCTCTTTCTGCTTTGGATCCTATTGCCCCCACAGTGGGTAAAATGAACTGTGACGGGGGTGCTATGTGCCTTGGTTTTCCAGCCTGAGAAGCATTTAATCTCAAACAGGAAGTAGCTGATGAAGAAATGTCACTGGGAGGTGGGGCCCTGAGATCCTGAATACTTATCCCCACCACCATTCCCACCAAGAAGCTGAAGAGAAAACTACCCAATTTATTCCAATCAATCCAGACAATGAGAGACCTGTATTTGGTGACCAAATCTCTGGAAACAGCAAAGAAGGAAACCCTGAAAAGTGAATGCAGATTTGCATTTTGGAGCCAGCTGGATCTTTGCAGTCTGAAATATGAATGCAAGGTTAGGGTCCTGGGAGGCAAGGACTAAAGGAGAACCAGATTGGGCCTATCCACTGTGGATCAGGGAATGCCAGCCCAGACTCCAGGCTTTGCAGCTCTTCCTCTAGGCCTTCCTGAGAAATCTTGCCTGCTCCTTGGCTTTCTTATGATTTCTCTTGCCAAGAATGTGTGTGGCATTGCTAAGTTCCTCCCTGGTACTCTGTAGTGATGCCCTGTGTTCATCTGCTTCACAGTACTTCCCATGGTTCATAATTACAGGGAGGTTTTTAGCTTATTCATTGTCTGCCTCCCCTTCTAGGAGGCAAGAGGGCAGGAGCCACAGTATCCGGAACAAAACAGGTCTCAATAAACATTTGTTGAATGCATAGTGGAAACAACTTAAGTTTTGAGGTCAGATGTGGGTTCCAATTTCAACTCTGCTACTGTTTTTAGCTGTGAAACTGGCTCACCTACTGACCCTCTCGGAGCTTCAATTCTCTTAGCTATAAATAAAATGTGGATGAAATGTCTACCTCCCAGGATCGTTTAGATTAGGCAAGATAACTATGTAAGCACATAGGGATCAATCGACGTGGGCTTTTTTCTTAGCGCCAAAGGGCAGTGGCCGTCCCCGCCAAGTGTGTCCTGGACTATCAAATAAAGCAGCTAGTCTTCCCCAACAAGGAGAGGATGAGTAAGTAAGGCTTGGTGGGGCAGGCAGTGTTGGGGGAGCACCTGAACGCATGAGTAGGGTGGGGGGTTGATTCAGCCAGGCTCTGTGTCAGCCTGGAGGGGCCCTGGTGAGGTTGAAGATGGGAGTAAGTTCCAAGGAAGAGGGAGGGTTCAGGATGGGGAAGAAGGACTGAGACTCCTTCTTCAGACACAGCTGACCTAGGATATGCTCCATCATGATACTAATCCTTCCTCAGATGTGTTAACTTCCATCTCTCATCCAGTATTTGCTTTTTTTTTTTTTTTTTTTTTTTTGAGGGGCAGGGTCTGATGACTGAGAAAAGACAAGAGGAACTTACATAGAGAAAACCGTCTTTCTGATAATTGGTCTCTCTCTCTCTCTGCATTGGTTTATACATTTGCTTCCCTGGCAAAACAAAATCCTTTCCAGAAGGTGAGTGAGTTTCTTGACATCTTGTTCATTATTCCAGAATGGGCAAAGATACTGTTTTTAAAGGGAATAACAAATAACAAATGGTCTGGAATTATAGTTATCAAAGCTAAGAATGTAATGGGGTAAACCAAGGGTAGAAACTATGGTAAGAATAGGGGGAAAAAATCTACCTTTCGGAGAGGTATGTTGGATTGCATGTTGGCCTAGAGTTTTCAGGCTTCAACAACTTTGACTTGCTTTGTGTGGATCAGTGTGCTGGACCTTAGGGCCACAGCCCTTACTGAAGGCTTATTGGCCTAAGAAACACATTTGAATTACCTGGCTAGTTCTCATATGATAGCACTGGCTGTAAAAGGAGGCCTGGACTAGGATCTAGTCCTGATTCTCCCATTCCTTTGCTCTATAGCCTCTTGAGCCATGATTATCCTGACTTTAAAGTGAATAGGTTAAACTAGACAGGTTACACTGAATGTGGCTTCCTCTGGGATTTCAGAGTGTTTCCCTGGATATTGCCCAAGAAGCCTTGGGAAGGATTACATGTGACTGAAAATTCAAAAAATTCCTGGAAGGTTTAGAAGTTGCAGGTTCACTCCTGGAAAGGTCTTGTTAGCTCAAAAGAGGGAATCTTTGTTATTATTAAGTGTCATAACAGAGGAGCCAGGAGATAGGTTCTAGTCCTGCTCTGAGGGCATGCTGCACCCTCTTTGGGCTCCTGTTTCTTTTTCAATCATCTAGGCATAATCCTATGGCTGCATATCTCTGAGGATGTGGGAATGGGTCGGCAAATATAGTGCTTTGACACTTACACACAATGATGAGGACGCAGGCTCCCTGGCATGGACAGTGAGGGCTCAGAGTTCAGGAATGAAAACTTCCTGAATGGGAATGGACTGTCCACAGGGGACTTGAGGTGACCAAAAGACTCTCTGAGATTATTCCTTCTTTGCAGAGAAAGATGGTTCATCTCACCTAGGTAAGGATGGGAGCCAGCTGTGCTCAGGGTGGCTGCACTCACTCACCCTTGACCCCTCCAACTTCAAGGACTGGCAGCTCAGGTTGTATGTGTGTGGGGGACAGGGGCTGGGAGAAGAAGGGCAAGACAGTACCCAAAGCAAGATTTCAACTTTAGTCTGGAGGTTGCATCTGTCTCCTCTAAACACAGTGGTTCTTGTTGGTTGTGTATAGACATCACCTGGGGGAACTTTGCAACTGGTGATGCCTGAGTCTCACCTCCAGATATTCTAATCAATTTAGGGGTATGGCCTGGGCATCAGGATTTTTAATTATATCCCAGATGATTCTCTTGCACAGTCAAGGCTGAGAACCACTGCTCTGACTTCTAAATCTTCACTAATTCTAAAGATTATACTTTGAATAGCAAGGACTAAATAAGTTTTGATTTTCTGGAGGCGGAGAAGAATTTGAGATTGGTACTGGAGTAGGGGTGAGCTAGGGAGATAGAAGTGGGGTCAGTGCGAGACAATGATGGTTGATGTCAGGGAAGAAGGATCTTTTATTTTAACAGGAAAAGATTAGAAGATAGAAAGATATTAGATGTGATCTCCAGAAGAAAAATAGACAAAGGATGGAATCTAGAGGGGCTTTGGTAGTGGAGCTAGTTGGCTGTGTAGGTTAATTGCTGCCTCTACAGGGAAGTCCTTGAGCTTTCAGAAACATGAAAAAAGGGGTGTAGGACATGGTGAGAGGCCCCCAAGATCTGACTCAAGAGGAGCAAAAAGATGCGCTAAGGTGCTTCACTAAGCAGCTGCAGGATCTAAAGCAAAGAGTAAGAGGCCCAAAGAAGAATTGGGGCAAAGAGAGGTGAGAATCAGTGGGGAGGGCAGCTGACACACTGCAGACAATCTGCTATAGTGGGACAAGTGCTCATCCTCCCATCTCCTGGTCCTAGGTGTCCGAGGTCCGATCTCTGGTGAGCTACAGATGGACGGCCCAGCAAGTCTTCTCATAAGCAGACTTTTTAATGCTGCTAGGATCTTGGTAGAGATGCTCGTAGGGACCATTATAGATTTCTTGGATGCCTTGATAGGTGAGGAGGGGTCTCCATGTATGCTAGACTGGAAGCAATGCTAAGCAGAGGGACCTGTGGGGAACCAAATCTTAGGAGGAAGGGGGTATACATTGTCTTTACATTTTGTGAGGATAAACCACAATTCAGAAACTAGCCATCTTCCCCAGGCTAGGAATTGAGGGATTGTATCCTCTTCCCCCTTGGCACAGTCTCTGACTCCTGCAGGTTAAGAGGGAAGCAAGAGCCACAGCAGGTGCCCATTGGAATAACTCCATCTAGGGACTCTGGAACCTGCTCTGATGCTTGTTTTGGGTTTGATCAGATACCAAAGCCCTGTTCCACTATGTGCCTCTCCTCTCTGCCAACCCCCCCCCTTTTTTTTTTTTACCCCCTATGCTGTTTAAACAGAAGGAGCTTGTGGCTGAGGCCCTAGAGAAGGGGACCCTGCCTCTGCTGAAGGAGCAGGTAAGATAGCCTAGGCTGAGGGCTGGGGTCACAGAGGAAGTAAATGCTCATGCTCTCAAGGGACCCAGAAGTCCCAGGGTACTGTCCCTTCCTACTTCATAGTTATCTGTCAGCTCACATCCATCCAGCTGGTTTGTGACAATTCTCAGGACATACAGTTTCCAGGACAATTTGGGATGGTTTTTTAGGCTTTGTTGCTTGTCTAAAAAGGGGGGTGAGAAACTTGTTAGCCCCAGGATGCCAGTTGGCACCATCTTAAGTGCCAACGCTGATGGGTTAGCAGTACCAATGTCACTATGTTGAGAAGGTATCAGGCTCTCCAGGCTCTGCAGGAAAGAGTACCATGATGGATTACTAGGTCTGCCATGAGCTCAGGATTCAGGAGTGTGGCCAAGTGTTAGTCATTTCTGGTATATTTTCTTGTTCCTAGCTTTTATAGTCTGGTGGGTTTCCTTTTAGGTAGAGCCTATCCTGGATCAGAACTGGGGTGAGCAGCCCGAATATGTGGGCTGGGACCCTGAGGCACAGATTTTCTGTGCCCTCTATGTTGCTGTCTCCAACCTGCTGCAGCTGAGTGAGAAGCCTGCCTCTGTGTCATTCTAACTATATGCTAGCTCTTTAACCATTTTCTCCACAAACTTTGGGGTGCTCCCAACCTGGTTTGTCCTCATCCCACCCTGCTTCTCCACCAGTCACCGGAATGATATCTTTAAAACAAGCAGTTGGCTCTTCTTTGATACATCCCATTCCCTACATGATGCTAATGTACAAAAACTAGCCTGGTTTGTATGCAGAGATTTCTGATTAAAAGTGGCAGACTGACCATATTAATTTCTTCTCCCTCCTGAAACCCTACTAAATGACAGTAAAGCAATAGAAAAGATATTAACCGAGAAGAATAAAGAGAGTGAGGCAGCAGGTAAGAGATTTCAACACGTCTTTGGAAGCTGGAAAGTAATTATGGGAGTGCAAGCTGGGGGATGTGGGACTGAGAGGAGCAGAGGAATGCAGGAGATTGCTTTTTCATCATAAACCTTTTAGTTCTTTTAATATTTTTAAGATGATGTAATTAAAAGAAATATATGCTTGTTATAAGCATTTCAAATATTTCTCAAAGTCAAAGGTCAAGGTATTCTGTGCTCCCCCATTCCCTCTGATATATAACCACTATTAACATTTCGGGGTATGTTAACATTTTTCTGGAGCAACAGTTTTTAAAAAGGTAATTTAAAAATGAATCTAGGATGATATAAATTAGTTTTGGATCTTCGGAACTAGGTTTTTTTCTTTTAAATATGTAAAGATATTACACACAACGAGAATTCTCATAAATGTTGTTGAGAGTATATATTGGTCAAGCACTTTAGAAGGTTGCTTGACTGTATCTATTGAAGCTAAACATATGGCCATGACCCAGCAACTCTACTTCCTAGGCATCTACCTGAGAGAAATGAGTGCATGTATTCACCAAAAGACATGTGTATACAGGAATGTTAACATAAGAGCTCCAAGCTGAAAACTCTTTGAATGTCCAATAACATTAGGATGGATACATATACTGTGGTATGTTTATACAATAAAAGAGAACAAATTGTTGCTATGTGTAAAAACATGGATAACTCTCACATTCATAATGCTGAGCAAATGAAAGAACACAATTATGTTTGGGTTTCTGAGAAGCAGGTGCCAAAATGGAATTAGACACGCAAAAGACTTAATAGAGGAAAAGCCTGTGAAGAAAAATGGGACAGGGAGCAAAAAGAGGAATGGCAAGCCTTCAAATGACAATGAAGGTCTAAAAACTGTGAAAGGAGTGAAGGAGGGAAGGATTGAGTAGGAAGGGTCTCAGACTGCAGTACAGCTTTGAGAGTCTCAGCTGACCTGAGCAAAGGTCATTACTGGAGGCATCCCCATCAGGGAGGAATGCCCAGGCCCTGGTACTCATGCTATGCTAAGTGTTTGGCTGGGAGCAGCCCAGGGAAGCTTAACTTCAGGAGGCAGAGCTACAGGGCAGCAGCTAGAGCTTCTCAGTTGACTATGCTTCCTGTGGCAGGCAATCCTAAAGAAAATCTGAGTGGTTATGTATATATATGTACTGTATGATTCCATTTATATGAGGCTTAAGAATAGGCAATGGTGACAGAAGTCAAAATAGTGGTTATCTTAATGGGGACAGTATTGACTGGGAAGGGGCAGGAGGGAATCTGTGGGGTGCTGTAAATATATAAAGATTCACTGAGCTAACATTTAAGATAAGTATGCCTTACCTTATTACATATTAATAAAAAATTTTAAGTATAGTGTATAATTTCATGTGAAAAATAAACAAAACTATATTATGGTGGTACATGTCAGAATGGTAGAAACAGTATTGCCTGGAAAGGGGTATGAAGGCACTGGAAATATTTTAATATCTTGATCTCAATAGTGGTTATGTGTAAACATTTATTAAGCTATACACTTAAGATATGGGCACTTTAATTTTTTTTTACCTGATAAAAATTTTAATTTAAAAACATAATATATGCACATGAAAACATTAGAATAGTGCAGAAGAATATATATAAAAATACTGAGTTTCTTCTCAAACTCTCTCACCCTTTAACCTAGTCCCATTTTCTTGAGGCAGTCATATTAGCAGTTTTAGTTTTTATGTTTGTTACTATTACAACTAAAAATGATATTCTTATATTCGTCCTTGATTTATTAATTTTAGATAGTATTTATTGACTCCCCAGTAATAACGATGAATATTAGGAAAAACAGATATTGAACAAAAAGTTCTAAGTTGGAAGAGTGTTATAAAAAAAAATGCAGGGTATTATGACAGTGTTTAATAAAAGGTAATAAGGTTATCTCCTCTGACCTCTAACATTGTCCCCTTCCCTCTTCCTTAAACTGATTCCAGCCACACCAAACTATGAGTCTTTTATTTGAACATGCCATGTACTTTTATAATGACATGCTTTTTAAAAATACAGGTTGCATTCTCCCTCTCCCTGGATTACCTTTTCCCATCTTATCCATCCTTTAAGCTATGGCTCAAATATCACTTTCTCAGTAGTCAATCCAGTTTCCCAAAGAATTTGGTTACTTCTTTCTCTGTATGGCTCATAGCCATAAGGGAGATTAAACTGACCCAGAAACTTGAGGCTCATATTCAATCTGCCGATTTCTCTCTTCTCACCTCACATACTAATTCTAGGGTGGAGTTCAATATATTGATTGCATATATCTGAAGGAATTTTTTGTTCCAGCTGTTGAAATTGGTAATAGAGATGACTTTGAAATGGGGACAGTTGGGATAGTCATTATTTGAGCCTAGAGGGAAGTGGGAGATTCCACTAACTCATTCTTTAGAACCCTTAGCCCAAGCAGTTACCCCTTCTGTTAGTTTCTGTATCTCTCCAGGCCGAAATTAGAGACCCCTAAACACACTGTGCTTACCTCTGTTGGGAAGGAAGCCATTTTGGAAAAATGCTAATTAAGCTACCTTGAGACAGATAAGATCTTGTGGAGTTGGATGTCAACAAGTCTTGGAGAAGGGGGAAACTACTTTGCATGAAACATATTGAAGAATTTATTGATTTTGCTCCTAAGATAGAGGAAAGGGGCACTGAAAGGAGAGAGAATGGAAGAGAGAAGCACAAGCAAGGTGGAGAAAGGATAAGACTAGGCAAGGTACAAAAAACTTCTAGATTTGAGGTAGGTGAAGAGCATCCAAGAATAGTGATGCCAAACTTGTTTCTGGTAATAGTAAGCTAGGTTATTTGCTCTCCTATGAAAAACAATTTGAAATGCTGGATCACTTTAAAACATTCACAAAAAGCATCTAACTGCTGAAAAGATAAAGGAACTCTAGCCAAAATATAAGTGAAAAGGAGACCCAGGGAGATAAGTGAAGTATCAGAATACTAATATAATTTTACCGCAGGTGAATGAGGTTGAGACTTAAAACAAGCTGGGGCTTCAGTTTGGCCAGTCTTGTGTGTTGGTGAGTCCAGAAGCCAAAGCCAAGGATCCACCCAAAGTGTGGAGTCTAATAATCTCAAAGGGCTACATCATTAAGATAATGGTGAATCATCAGTAAACCCATAGCTCTTGCCTCTCCTGCAGGCTTTTGGTATTGAGTGAAGAAGTTAAAAAAAAGAAAAAGAAAAAGAAAAAGTTCTTAAATACTGTGGCCATAGGCTAGTCTTTTCACAAAATAGCCTAGATTTGCATCATCTGGGTGTTTCAGAGTATTTCAATTTGCAAACTTGTTTGTGAGGGAATAGGATTGGTTGTGCCACCAGATGCCAAACGCAAGTCTTCCTTGGAGAAGGTTATTTTTATTTCCACAAATAATGTTTGAAGGACAACAAGTAATTCCTAGTAAAAAATAACAAAGCATGCAAGAAAACGACTCCATGAGCAAGAATAAGCAGACACAACGAACAGCTCAGACAGAGATTCTCATGCGTAAATAGACATCTGATATACAGGGGAAGTATCATTGCAGATTAGTGGGGAACAGCTAGACACCTCAAAAAATGGTTCAGGACAACTGGGTAACCACATGGGTAAATAATGAAAGTTGATCCCTACAACACAGCACAAATTAAAATTCAAGGTGGATTTTTAGATCTAAATGCGAAAGATAAAACTATATTAACATTAAAAACTTTTGTTCATCAAAAGATACAAAGAAGTGAAAAGACAAACCATAGTGTTGGAAAAGATTTTTAAAGCATATCTAACTTACAAAGCAATAGTACAGGGAGCTTGTACAAATCAATAAAAAAAAAGATGACCCAAGAGAAAAACAGACAAAAGTATTCTATATAATTTGTTGGAAAAGAAAAATCCTAATGGCTAACAAACATATGAAATGATGATTAACCACACTAATAATCAGAGAAATAAAATTAAAATCACTCTGAGATATTGATACTCACCATACTGGCAAAAGTTTAAAAATGATAATATCGAGTGTTGCTAAATACATGAAAAAATGAGAACTTTCACACACTACCATTAAGAAGATAAATTAACACAACTACTTTGAGTAGCAGTTTGGCATTACAAATGGGAGATTAAACTACCCTATGACCTGAAAGTTTGACTACTAGGTAGAAACTCTAAAGAAACTTGTGCACATGTGCATCACATAGGATACACTTTTAAGAATTTTTGTTAGTAGGATGTTGTAATAGTCCAAAACTGGAAACAATTTGAATGTTCCCCAACAAAAGAATGGATAAACAAACTGTGGTATATTTGCATAGTAACAGACTACTATACAGCAATGGATATAAATGAACTAATGTTACATGAGATTAATCTTTAGAAAGAATTGAAGCATAAAAGAATATATTCAATATGATTCTCTCCATAAACTACAGTATTTAAGAATCCATGCTTAGGTGGTAAAACTCCAAGAAATTAGTATGAATCATTGTCTTTTAAAGAGGGATGATATAATCAGGAGCTGAGCATAGTAAATAAAAGTAAATATTAAAAAAAGTGATAGTAAATAAAAGCTTATTGATCAAATGTATACAACTTATGGTGAAAGCTGTGGATTCTTAGCTGTGTAGAATCACATCCTTATGTATCACAAGGCACACAAGCCAATGCTGTCATAAAATGGTTGTTTTATGATTTACAAAATTTTTCATATAAATTATATAAAATTACTTTTTAAGAGAGGTTGAAACTGGTATTAGTTTTAACAGGGATGAGAAAACTGTCTTTGCCAAAGGTATACTAGAAAATGATGGAGCCAGGACGAGAATCAGAAAGTGAGTCTTTCTATTGTAGATTGCAGATGTCTTGTTTTTTCATTCAGGGGAGGCATGTCTTGGGAGATGCTTTAAAAACCATTGAATATTAGATTCAAACAGAGCAGGGCCACAAGGAAAGAAAAGGGAGGCACACACACACACATTATCTACTCTTAATTTAGTCTTTCCTCTGCATTTTAAAATTGATTTCCTGTGGAGCCACATTCCAGAAACTTCCACAAAAATGAGGTAGGATCCAGGATCCTAAATTAGAGCTCTTCAGTCAAAGCCATGTGACCTACATCTGCACGGGGGAGGTGGGGCAGGGGGGAAGGAATTCAAGTTCATTTGGACTGAGGTATGTTTCCTCTACCCTCTGAATTATATGCAATCTTTTCTGTTCTATGGTTGATGGTTAAGAAACCACTTTTTTCTTTTTGCTTCTTGTTTCCTTATTGTCTTTATTTTCCAAATACCTTCATTGCTGTTTCCAGATTCTGATACCAGATATCAATGTGTTAGCCTCAGATGATCCAAAGTGATGGTATAGTAATGTTTATCCAAACTCCATCTTGCACATCTAGCAGTCTTCATACTGTCACTCTGGAACTATAATTTGGCACCAATCAATCGTGTTTCTGCAACCCCAGGGTCCTTCAGACCTACAAAATTCATGTTGTGCTATAATAGCTGTCTGAAGTTATATTACTTTATGACAGCTATAACCTGACTCAGAAATACAAAAGTTCTTTCTTTGGCTACTTAATTTTCACTTCTGAGGAATGGATTATTGGTAAAATAATAAGCCTGCTATGACAAAAATAAGTTTCATTCTAGGCCACTGACACGCACAAACCTGGAAATGATGTTTTTCTTTATTGTAACTTAAAAATTATTTTCTTGAGATCAGGCTATTTTTGACTGTAAAACTATTTCCACTCATAGAGCTAAAGGCAGTCATGCTAATCTGTCAGTTTATCTATGCTCTTCCTTCTGAAGGACTGAAGAAGCTTATGAAATAGAAGGAGGAAGGCAAGGAGGGCCCTGAGAAATAGTTATAAGATGCATGGACTGTATGGTAATAAAATCTTTCCAAGGGTGAACACAGTTCAGATGTAAATATGGCAGCAACCTAAAGGGTAAAGGGGCACTGGAGGATGAAAAACAAAATAAAAAGGAGAAAATAGCTTCCTCACTTAGGAAAAAAGAAATTCACAAACTCATTAGCAGTGGTCACATTCTATGGGATTTTCTAAGGAGAGGGGAAAAAAAGTTAAGTCAGAGCTGACAGCATAAGAAAGCAGTGGTACTCAGTACCATTACTAGTTCACCCTTTAACCTGTTCAGTTTTCCCTCACTGGGGTCGGTTAAAATTTGTATTTTGTTGTATTTTATTTACCTATTGAGCACTTTCCCATTATACTTCTGTTTGAAGATCTCATATAAAACATTAGGAATAGTTATAACCTGTTAAAACTTACTATGGAGGACAGAACACTTAGTAATTAAGAGCTTAGATTCTGGAGATTTCCAATGGTAACTCTATCACTTAATAGCTGTGTGAATTTAGGAAAATTACTTCACAATTATGTGCCTTTGTTTGCACTCTATAAAACATGAAGAATTATCTACCTCCAATGATTAACATGAGGACTATTGAATAAATAAATCAAAAACATTTAGAATAGTGCCTGGCACATAAATGTGTCAGCTATTATTTGGGAGCACAAGTTGCTTTCCCCTTGAACTCATCAGATGGTTCTGGTTTTACCTTCAAGACAGAGACATTTAATTCTTAAGGGGACAGAGGTTCCCCTTAAGAAGCCTATCATTAAAATGCTGTTTTAAAATGAGACATGCTATTAAAAATGGAAAAGAATAATGCATTAGTCTATCTTAGGATAACATTATAATCATTAACCTGTGTGCATAATTTTTTTTATACTGAAAGAAGAAAACTGTCCAAACAACAGAGAATCATCTTTATTGGAAAAGACATATATTCTAGCTGTGGATTTGCCTTCCATGCTTGTAATGCTTCTGCCAGCACTGTCACCAGTGGACTCACAGAGTGCCTCAGCCATCATCATGGCATTCCACATAGCATTATGTCTAATCAAACTCACTTCTCAGCAAAGGAAATGAAGCAATGGGCTCATAACCATGAAATTAAGTGGTCTTACCACCTAGCCCATCATCCAGAAGCAATTGGCATAACTGAAAGGTGAAATGGGTTACTAAATCTCAGTTACAGACTCAGTTTGGGAGACAACACCCTGAAATGAAGCGGTTGTTTTACAGGAGGCAGTATATGCTTTCAATCAGAGACCAATATATAGTGTCTCCCTTAGAGAGCCAGAATAGTTTAGGAATCAAAGGTGGAAGTAGGAGTGGATCCTCTCACTATTACTTCTAAACATCACTTTTAGAAGTTTTGCTTCCAATCCTGGAAACTCAGTTCTACTGGTTTGGAGATCTTTGTCCCCAAGTGGCAGATGTTTCCACCTAGGAACAGAACAATAGTTTCTCCATAAATTGAAAAATGAGACTGTCACCTGGACATTTTGGGCTCTACATGCAACTGAGCCAACTGGCCAAAAAACAAAAACAAAAACAAAAACAAAAACAAAAAACCAGAAAGGAAAGAAAGAGAAAAGAAAGAAAAGAAAAAAAAAGAACAAAAAAAAAAAAAGAAAAAAAAAAGAAAAAAGAAAAGAACAAAGAAAAAAAAAAGAAAAAAAAAGAAAAGAAAAAAGAAAAAAAGAAAAGAAAAGAAAAGAAAGAGGTGGCAGGTTGTTAATCTACTAGAGTGATTGGTCTTGATTACTATGGGCAAACTGAGTAGCTACACAATGGCAACAAGGAGGACCATGTCTGGAACTCAAAATATTCCCTGGGGTACCTCTTAGTTCTTCTATGCCCAATAATAAAGGTTGATGGAAAACTAGCAACAATAAAAACAGGGTAAAACATAGACTCAAACCCTTTGGAATAAAGGTTTTGGTTATTCCACCAGGTAAAGAACCCAAAGCAACTGAAGGCTGAGGGCAAGAAAAAAATATGAAATTAGTAGTTGAAGAAGATATCAATTAGAAACTCATGACAATTACAGAAACATAGTAGATTTGCATATTTTTCTTGTCATATGTCTATTTTAATATACTACCCATCTTCTCCCTCTTTCTCATTTTTATTTTCTATAAATTTGTTTAGCTTTGGGGGACAAAATGAGACTCTGACTAATTTGAGAAATAACATAGCCAGCAAAAGCAACAATGACTGCTGAAACTATATGCCTCCACATTTTGGAGAAATGGTGAATGCTTGTAAGGATAACCTTACTAGCCAATTCGTAGGTAAAAATGTAAAATTGCTTTGTTAATGTACAAGAGTTCAAATGTGTGTCGAAAGGTGCATATAGAAGCTGAGTAGCAAAGGGTTAGACTGTGCCAGTTATCGATTTACTGCCTTTCTGCTCCAAATACATTCCTTTTGCTTGCTTTGTGAAAATGGATCTGGGCCTTGTAAATATTTAACTTTACCAGCTAACACAATGTTAGTCAAAAGATGTTGGAGAGACACCAGAGTTGGAAATAAATTGTCTTCCTGGTTCTGGGCTGTTCCCTTTGCAGGCCCTGTAGAATGTGCAAAGGCTTCAGCATCCATATCCTACAGTGCATGGTGGTCAGCAGCTTTTCCAACGACCCCTCCTCTTCATGTGGTTTTGTAGCACAATGAGAAATTTCCCCATGAATAGCTTTTTTTGGCATCCTAAAGGGTGGATCTCTTGAAAGTTCCAGAGAATGAATTTCCAGCATCTGTGACTTTTCTGCCATCCAGTGACCTGTGGTTATGCCCTCCTCATTAAGGTCTGGATCGCAGCCCTAGGAGATGGTGGCTCTTTTTTGGACACTCTATCTCAGTGCTAGTGGTAGTAGCTGTTCTTTTTATTTGCTATTCCTACATCCTTTAGGGTTCTCTTTATATCTTACTAGCCAATTTCTTGTTATTCTAATCCTGTTATAATTAATAATTCTTTATATTAACTTTCCTATTCAAATTACTTAGTGTTTTCTGTCCCCTGATTAGACCCTGACACACATACCTATTATGTTAACACTAAATAACCCTAATACTTAAAACAAGGCAATATTACAAGAAAACGAAAACTACAGATCATTATGTCTCATGAACATAAATATAAAAAATTTCAGAATATCATCACATCAAATCTAACAGTGTATAAAAACAATTACACACCATGACCAAAAGGATCTATTCTGAATATGTGAGGATGGTTCAACATTTGAAAATCAGTTGATGTCATTCATTGCATCAACAGGCTGAAGAAGAAAAATCCTATGTTCACATCAATAAATGCAAAGAAATCATTTGGAAAAATCTGATACCTATTCATGATAAAACTCTCAGCAAACTAGGAATAGAGGGGAACTTCTTCAAATTGAAAAAGAACATCTATTAAAAAAACTGTAGTTTCACATCATATTGAATGGTGAGAAATTAGAATCTTTCTAAGATTAGGAACGAAGTAGGGATGTTCTCTCTCACCATTCCTTTTCAACACTATACAGGAAGTTCTAGATATTACAAAAAGGCAAGGAACTAAAAGATATACAGATTGAGAAGAAATAAAACTGTCTTTGTTCACAGATGACATGATTATCTCTGCATAAAATTCCAAAGAACAGACAAAAAACTTCCTGTAATTAATAAGTGGTTATAGTAAGGTCACAGAATATGAGGTTAATATACAAAAGTCAACTGTCTTCCTAAATACCAGCAATTACATTCACACCTAAAACATTTAGGCATGAATCTAAGAATACATGTACAGGGTCATATGAGGAAAACTGTAAAGCTCTGATGAAATAAATTTTAAAAGATCTAAATAAATATTTTATATCCCTCGATAGGAAGACTCAATAATGTTAACAGGTCAACATTCCCTAAATTGATCTATAGATACAATGCAATTCTAACCAAATTCCCCACAAGTTATTTTGTGGTTATCAACGAGCTGATTCTAAAGTTTACATGGAAAGGCAAAAGATCCAGAATGACCAACACAATACTGAAGAAGAAAAACTAAGTCAGAAGACTGTTACTAACCAAATTAAAACTTATTATACAGTAATCAAGATAATATATTGATAGAAGAATAGATGAATTGATAAATGGAGCAGAACAGAGAACCCGGACATAGACCTGCACAAATGTGGTCAACAAATCTTTTATAAAGAAGCAGAGGCAATCCAGTAAAAGAAAGATAGTTTTTTTCAATGAATGGTGTAGGAACTGGATATCCCCCTGCCAAAATAATAATAATAATAATGATAATAATAATCTTGACACACAACTTACTTTTCACAAAATTAATTCATCTTAGGTGTAAACATAAAATAAAAAACTATTAACTTCTAGAATACAGCAGAAGAATCTCTAGATGACTTTGGGTTTGTTGATGAGTTTTTTACTATCCCACCAAAAGCACAATCCAGGAAAAAAACCCAGTAAGTTGGACTTTATTAAAACTAAAAACTCCTTAGTGAAAGACACTGTTAAAAGAATGAAGAGGAAAGCCACTGAATAGGAGGAAGTATCTGCAAAACACATCTGATAAAGAACTTGTATCTAAAATATACAAAAACTCTTAGAGCTCAATAAAAGAATAAACAATCTAATTAAAAATGGACAAAGATTACACCCCTCACCACAGAAGATATACAGATGACAAATAAGCATATGAAAAGCTGCTCAGCATTGGATGTATCAGGAGATTTCAAGTTAAAACAACAATGAAATACCACTATACATCTATGTTAGAATGTCCCAAATCCTAAAAATTGAAAATACCAAAAACTAGTGAGGATGAGGAGCCACAAGAACACTTTCATTGCTGATGGGAATGCAATATGATAAACCAATTTGGGAGACAGTTTGGCAGTTTCTTACAAAACAAAACATAGTCTTACCATAAGTCCAGCAATCATGCTCCTAGGTCTTTTCACAATCGAGCTGAAAACTTATGTCCACACAAAAACCTCCACACATATGTTTACAGAAGCTTTATTCATAATCACCAAAAACTGGAAGTAACTAAGATGTCCTTCATACATCCATCCATATGATGGAATATTATTCAGCAACAGAAATTTATCAAGTCACAAAAAGACATAGAGGAACCTTAAATGCATATTGGTAAGTGAAAGAAGCCAGTCTGAAAATTTTACATAATGTAAAGGCAAAATTAGAGACAATAAAAAGCTCAGTGGTTGTCAAGTTCTCTAGGTTAAGGGGGAGAGATGAATAGATAAAGCACAGGGGATGTGCAAGGTAGTGAAACTATTCTGTATAAAACTGTAAAGATGGACACATGTCATTATGTACTTATGGAACTGTTTTACATAGAACTGTAAAACAGACTAAATCTTAATGTAAATTATAAACTATAGTTAATAATGTAGCAACATTGGTTCATTAATTGTAACAAACCTATCACACTAATGCAAAATGTCAATAATGGGAAACCCAGGAGGGGTGAGGGTGTGGGCTAGAGTGGATATGTGAACTCTATATAATCTGCTCAATTATTTTATAAATCTAAAACTGTACTAAAAAACTCTATTAATTATTTAAAACTAAAAGCAAAAGGACTAAAAGAGAGAACTTTTTAGAATCTAATTAAAAAGCTAATATATATGCCTTTATATGAGTTATATATAATATCAAACAAATTAACATATGGAAAGTATAAAGTTTTATTATATTATACTTTGTTACTCTTCTTGACCTTAATATAGTCTTAGGTACAGAGTGACAGATTTAGATTGTAAACAACAAAACATAATATTCATTAAAAATCATCCACTTACACTTTCCTTTGTACACTGAAGATATTAAATTAAATGCCTTCTTTGAAATGTCATGTCAACTATCTTTTTAAAGTTCCTAAATATATGTTTTCCAATACTTTGGTCTTACTGATCTTACTTAATGGAACTATGATATTCTGGGATGTGAACAAATCTTATGTCCCCCACTTCCACAAGCTAGTATAGTAATAATGCTTTCACCTCTAGTCTTCATACTGTGATTTTTGTTTGAAGTTTATGGGCAAGATTTAGCTCCATAGGTACGAGTGGAAATGCAGGTCTGACAAGTAACATCGACATCAGGACTAAAAGTCCCAGGACTACAAACCACTGCAGAGGAAAACACATGGAAAAGATTATTATAATTTCAGTTAGAGATATTTTACACCAAAAATATAAATCTTCCTTCAATATTACACCATTTCTATAACTATGTTATACTAAATAATGTTCAGCCAATTAAGCTTTGGAAGATTATTTATGAGTTCCAAATGCTGTAATTTTATGATTTTAAAGGCAAGAGAAAGTTAACATCCCAACTATTTTTTCCATTAGTATCAGCATTTTATAGTACCTTCAGTAGCGCCCCATTTGTGAGTTCTTATTTCTAGTTTTCTAGTTTCTATTTCCAATTCTGTTTTCTAGGTAGGATGAACCATTCTGTTTTCTCTCACAGTCTAGCAGTTTTAAGTGAGAACACTATAGAAATGTTTATTAATATAAAAGAGTATGTTAAGAAGCTTTAATATACATGAAAATAATTATATTTACAAATTTAGGCTTTGAATTTTTACTTCCCTTTAGCTAAACATAATTTTTGTAAGAGGATCACTATAAAAATCCAATTCAATTATCCTAAGTGAATTGCTCATCTATTCTTTTGACTACATAACCTAAATATTCAGATATTTATATGTTATAATTACCGCAGCAGGTAGCGCAATTACTGTGTAGACCTTCATTTTTTCCAAAGCCTGGACGACAGCTATCCATGCGTATTACTTGAAAACTGTGGTCCACAAAATGCATAGCTGGTATAGTTTTGTTAAAGTCATGGTAGAAAATATCTGCTTGGCTCCGGAAAAATTCTTCTATTCGATCTCTTGCCTAAGATTTAAAAATACCAGGGAAGTACAATGGCTAAACTGTGAACCAGTTTCTCTTCCTGTATCACAGGCAATGAAATATAGTATAAGCACGCCATCCATGCTTTACACAGCTGAATTCCGAAAAAGTTGTGTCAATACTAAAATTAGTCTAGCCTTGACTTTATCAATTTTTGTCAATTCATATGTACAATGGTTAAGAAAAATTAAATTGAAGTTAAAAAACACGTTTTGAATTATTTGCAGCATGTCTATTCTATTTGTAGATAACTGGAAATTCATTATTTCTAATTCCAAAGAGCCAAGCAAAATTGAAACTAAAACTTTAATCAGCATTACAAACTAACGATGTAAATTTTATTTTTTGAGCATAGTTTTATAAGGACTAATATTATTAGTGCTTTCCATAAGTCATGCACAAAAAAAGTTTATGGGCTCAGAAACTAGATCAGGAGAGTGAAGGAATATTTTTAGACTATGTCCTTAGCCGCTGAGGATGGCTGTGGAGACATCAAGTATTATGGTCAGCATAGATATTGTTTTGGAAAAACCACTGCTTTAGCCTAGAAAGATATGATTAGGAGGTTGTTCTTCAAGCTGCTGCTTAGTTAACATTTGAGGAACAAAAACCAGGGATTTATACATTACAGAAAAATGTGGGGAGCTATATAATAGTTCAGATGTACTATTACAAAGCAAAGCATACTGAAATAGCCAAGACTCTCACAATCTCATTTTAAATTACTTAAGCGGAAAATCAAAAACTTTACATATATATATATATGTATGTATGTGTGTGTGTATATATATATATATATATTTTTTTTTAAAAACAGTAATTTAAATCTACTCACTTAGAACAGCTTTATTATTGATAAAATATTCACAACATGGAGAGATTTTCGAAGAAATTTTTTAATAAAGTAGCTTTATTGACTATCCAAATACTTTCCCCTTACAATTAAATTCTCACCTGGAGGATATTATGATTAGTGACATCTTCACAATCAATAGTATCACTGCATGCACCTTTCCACCCTGGTGCAAAAGGATTAACTAGAGAGGGAAAAATGATATCTTCACAAAAGGATTCTAAAAAGTTCCAAACATTCGAATAAAGCTCAAAATGCTGAATTCAGTATGAACGGGTGCATATGTTTATCTAATCCCATTGTAAGGTGCACAATGTTTATAATTTATACATAATGATTTCACTCCATCTGTGGGCTAATCGAAGTAACTACAAGGCTTTAAAATTAATAAAAGAAAATTTGGTTTGAGTATTTTTATGAAATTTTCAAAAACACAATTTAAAATTCTATAGGATGTTAAATATTAGCTGCATAGTTAAAGACCATATTTATAAAATAATACTGAGTTCTAAAAAATAAGCAACAGTATACCATAGTTGTAGTAAAATAGTTAATGTGTTTATTTTTTAAACTATAACCAGGTTAAGACCAACAATATATTTTAGTGCTTAACAAACATTTAAGGCCTACTATTTATAAGATATCTCGCAATAATATGGTAATTAATTTTGTAATCTCTCATGGTACAAGATTAAACTCACAAAATTAAAGTAAAAATAAAAATTGTTTTACCTTGAAAGGCTATAAATAGCTCATTTAGGAGGCCATGCTTTGGAAGTTTAACAAAATGGCATTTATATGATGGTTCTACGATTTGGCATGACAAATCAGAGATTAAGTTATCCAAGATTTTCTTCAGCACTCTAAAGAGCAAGTCATTATATCTTCCTACACAAGACTTTGTGGTAAAACGTACAGCCATCTGATATGAATAATCTGGTTCCCGATAGGCTTAAAAAAATAAACAAGGAAACAATTGTGCCTAGCATTTTCTCTACAAAACAATTTTAAAATATCATAGACTATTAAATCCATCAATCTTGAAAAATTAGCAGAGAAATTTAACTTACCCAATGTTTTATAACTTTGTCCTCACAAAAATATATAAAATAACTTTAATGAAAAAGATTATTTTCATTTGGTATATTATCAACTCAGTTCAAAAGAAGAAATAGCCTCTATGGGCTATGTAGATAAGCTAACAATATCAAAACATAAGATATGGGGAAGAAGGGTATTAATTTGCAGAAAGTGTCATTGTTATGAAAAAGATCGTTAATTTGCTTTTATAGAATTAACATAAGTTTTTAAGATACCTGGCAAAATTGCGATAAAGTGAATTGTGCTTGCATACAGTGGGATGTAGGAGGCTGAAAGAAGATTGTTTAGGATATACTATCTTGATGTCAACTTAAGAGTTTGCCTGAACAGATACACCCAAAATATTTAATGTCATGATGATTACATATAACAGACTAATTTTCACTAATGAAAATTATACTTAATTCTGATCCAAACTAAATGTATTAAATTAAAATGTTCCTATATTCTCACCAAAGAGCATAAAGTCATATCTCTGCTTTACCGTCTTTTCTTCTTGGGTTTGTGCTTTGATAGTCTTATAAGAAAGAGTACATGTGTAAAGTCCTGATAGAGGCACCAGAAAATCTTTCACCATCAGCTTTCCTGTTTTAGTTTTATTTATTCGGTAATTTTCTAAAGAAAAATAGTAAATACCTTGATTATTTAACATATAACAATTCAAGCATTATTTAGTCAACTTGGGGTTACAAATAAATACAAAAATTTAAAAATTAATGAACTATTTTAGCTTAAAAATTCAACAAAATCTTAATTCTGTCATATTACTTTATGGAAAACAACATGTGATAAGTATATTTTTGAAGCAGATATTGGTTTTAATTCACTTCTTGACATCTAATTTCAACTGGTTTATGCTAGTAATTCAGTAAATAAAATTACACCGCTCTGCAGTACTATACAATTTCTTCACGAGACAGAGACGATGCATATAATCCAAGATACTCCTCTAATATAAAAAAAATTATATGTTAGATTACTTCGTCTCTTATTACTTGTTCTACAAGGATAAATTTTGGGTTTTATAAAATTTTGAACCAATATAATTCTGGGAAGTAGGGTGAAGAAGCTACTGCTTCATTTTTTGCAAAAGGAGAAAAAAATAAGGCACAGACCAAGGTATATCATGATTTGTCTAAATACAGAGCAAGTGAAACTGCAATTAAAATTAAATTTCAATTTTTCATTCCAACAAGTGACAGTGCTATCCTAAAAAATGTTCACATCATTAAAAAAGGTATTCAAATTAAATAATTTACCTGTTAATGGCTTTTCATTAGGCCCAATCCATTGGTAGATGGGATCCACTGTTTCTACTTCAGCATGTTTTATATCCATACAGACAAGGATTGGACTATGGTGATGTAATTTTACATATATTTTCACTGTGACAAAATGAATATATAACTACATTACACAGCAAAATTAAGAAATGCACATTTATCATTTTGTTCCTAAGATATTTTGATTAGTTTGAATTTCACTGTTTTAAAAATCAGCATATTATTATAACATTTAGAATGCTGAGATTCTCTTAGCTTCTCATGAGTTTTTTTCAAATCTAGACTAGTGGATTTTTTTCTGTGATATAGTTTTGTTTATAAAACTGTACATGATACATTTAGAAGTTAACTTTAATGTACAGATTGAGAACTCACTATAATCAATTTTTTGAAGGGTTAGTGGAATCAATTTAAAGATCAGAAAAGCACTTGGGCTTGCTTGTAAAACTACTTTAAAGATGATCATTGTCACCCCTAAGAGAAACCTGATATTTAACTATGTTCTTTGTTGGGAACAATAATTAAGCTATACGGGGCATACATAGTAGGAAGATTTTCTGCAATTATTTATTGTTTCAGTTATGGCTGAAGCAGCAATAATCTGCCTGGAACCAATGCAGTCCCATAAGATATTTAAAAACCTACTGAATGCCAGGCTCCGAAATTATAAAGACACCCTCCTACAATTTGGTAGTGGGAGGGCTTCCAACATGGAAAGATTCCAAGCATGTCCAATGCTATGAACCGGATCAAAATGATCTATTTAGCCATGTGACTAATTTTCCTTGGGAAAGTTTCATCACAGTGATAGCGGACATTTGAGTTGAGCCTTAAAAGCTGTGCAGTTCTTACACTTAACAAGGGGAGGGATAAGGGAGTTCCAAACAGAGAAACTTCCAGTTTTGGAAATTACTCCTCTGAGTGGCCCTGGCACGCTGCAAAGCAGCAGAGACGCCTGGAGGTGAAGGGCATCAGAGAAAGAGATCTGGATTGAGTCCTAGCTCCTTACAAGCTGTGAGGCTTTAGGCAAGGTGATACAACTAAGGCGCAGTAGGGTCGCTGGAAGGATGAAACGACGCAACCTTCAGGAAGTGCGGAGCACGCGGGAGACGGTCTACAATCATTCGCTCCCTTTCCCTCCGCGGGAAGAACCTTAGCAGGTCCACGGCACCCGGCTCTTCCGACAGATTTGTGCGTGTGAAGGGGTCCTTATTACCTGGGTGTCCTGGCTTGCCATAAATGAAGCCTTTCTTAGTGCTTTCGGAAGAACGCTGCCATCCAACTGCGGGGGAAAGAAAAACACTTGAGTTTTTAGGTAGAAAAGGAGCCAGGGCTCAGAGTGGGGGAAGGCGGGGCAAAGCAGAGGAGGCAGGACCGGCAAGAGGGGAGAGAGGCCTGGGGGGGGGGCCGGCGGGAGGCGCCCCACCTCCTGTGAGGTACCAGAGCACCGCGGAGAGAAGGACCCACGCTCGCATCACGTCTCAGGGGCTAGCGTCGCGGGAGGCGTCGAGGGGCGGGCTCCTTCCTACCTCTGCCCCGGCCCAGCGCCTCCCCATCTCTCCTCCACAGAGCGGAGCAAAACCGCCGGCGTCGGCAACCCTACCGGTCGGTCGCTACCGCGGGAGCGGACGCGCAGGAGAGCGCGTGCGTGCTCCCGAGGCACGCCGGGGGGCGGGACCAGCAGGCTCCGCGCTCCGGGGCGGGCGGCCGACGCCCCGCCCCCCGCACGCACGCGGCCGACGCCCCTCCCCCCGCACGCACGCGGACCCCGTCGCCCGGCTGCTTCGCGCCTCTCGTCCGGCGCCATTTTCCCGCGCTGTTGGCCTCTTAGTTCCCCAAGCAGCCCGTGTAAGAAAAGGGTAAAGAACCATAGGCTTGGCGTTTCGGTTCACTTCATTAGCGTGGGGCCTGCAGAAAGCAACGAGAGGAACACCGCGGGTCCCAAACACGGCGGTGTACGGGTAGGGCGAGCGGGGGATACCGTTACATCAGGACGGGAGGAGGGGGGCTGGTGAGAATTTCCTCCTCACAGGAAGCAGAGCCTCGCGTGGGCATTTCCTATGCCTTTCTTCTCCTGAGCTCTGTCAGAAACTGCACACACCCTTTTTCAAACTCTTACACCCGATTTTTACCTAACGGCCCTCTTCTACCCACAAAACAATCTAAAGAACCGCGAGCGTGCAAACAAGGTGTCTGCAGGCCCTCCCGCTCTAGGAGGAACATGTAATCATCATCATCGTTCTTGACTCCAAGTACCTACATCACACGACATTCAGCGGCCCTGCATGCAAATTTCCCAGGGGTTGTGTAGTAACCTTGCTTCTAGAAAAGAGGCCCTAGTGAAAGGCAAGATGCCCAAATCTGCTATTCCCGTGTGGAGATTGTCCATAAGATTGGAGAGCTCCAAAAGAGACCGTTCCCCGCGTCTTTCATGGTTCCTTCCTGGCTACTAATTTGGTGGCCTGAAAGGCCCTGTGTGTTGTCTATTTTTTAGCATTGGGACACCCTCAGTCGTGGTTTCGAGTAGGCTGGTGGGTAGAGAGCCCAAGGTTCAGACAGGGTGCAGAATGATTATTTGGGGTGAGATCAAGAGGGTTTTTTTTTTTTTTTCAGTTTTATTTCCTTCCAGCCGAGTCAGTACTAGGACTATCTCAGATGGTCCGCAGGCAACCTTTGTCAGTGATTTCATTTTTAGTCACTGTTAATTTTACCTACATAGCACAAGCGATGAAATGTGATTCCGTGAGTCAGATCCACCCATGTCAGTTACTATGTCTAGATTTTTCATTTAGCCTCAACTGTTCTCTTCTGAATGTGATGATAAGACAAATTCAGGCATTGTATTGGATTCCCTAGAAGTTGATATCATTCCAGTTTTAGTCAAAGCGCATTATAAATCCAGTGTTTTATTAGCTTCCAAGTTATTATAAGTAATTGATCCTTGTAAATCCTGTGCTGATAGGATTTGAATATTATAAGAAAGGTCTTAACCAAATAAGTAGTAGATGGTTGTTGAAAGTACCCATCCACTTTCAAAATAAACTTGTAATTTTAGAACAGTTTTAAATTTACAGAAAAATTGCCAGGATAGTATAGAGTTTTCATGTACTCCCACTGAGTTTTCCTTACTGTTGACATCTTTAGTGTGTTACATTTCTCACAATTAATGAACCAATACTGATACATTACTATTAAATAAAGTTCACACTTTATTGAGATTTCCTTAGTTTATAGCTCATGTCCTTTTTCTGCTCCAGGATTCCATTCCATTTGGCATGGCACATTTAGTCATCATGTCTCCTTAGGTTCCTCTGGGCTGTAACAGTTTCTTAGACATTTCTTGTTTTTAATGACCTTGACAGTTAATGGCAGTTTTGATGACATCGGCGTGACCTAAATTGATCAGGCACTTTGCAGAATGCCTCTCTGTTGGAATTTGTCTGTTTTTCTCTTTAGTAGACTAGGGTTGTCTTTTTGGGGAGTGGAAGAATACAGAGGTAAAATGCCATCCTCATCATATCAAGTGTACATTCTATCAATATGCCCAATCACTGTTAATATTATCTTAATCATGTGACTGAGGTAGTGTTGGTCAGGTTTCTCTACTATAAAGTTACTCCCCCCACCCTTTTCAAACTACTATTTGGAAGGAAGTCACTACATGAAGCCCACACTTAAGGAGTGGGGAATTATGCTTTACCTCCTGGAGCGTAGAGTAGCTACATAAATTATTTTACCCGTTTACTTTTTATCTCCTTAGGTATCACTCTTTGGAATCTGAAATACTCAATTCTGAATTATTTTATAGAGAGTAATGTGTTCTGTTAAGATAGTGTCATGGAAGATAATAAGAGTTTTTTTAAAATAACTTTTTAATAACCAAATAACTATTCCTCCTTACACCATCCCTGTGAAATTCTACAGTTCCTCTTCTGCTACTTTTGATGTGCTATTTTTGCTTTTAGAAACTAACAAACAACAAATTTCCCCTTTCAATACTAAAATTAGACCTAGTATTTAGAGTATTTCTCTGAAATTGGTATTATCCTGCAGAACTCCAACCCATACAAGATATAGAGATGCTGCCAAAGTACCATTATCTTAAAGCCAATGAAAAGTATTCACTTATATTTTAAAACCACACACATAAATGTGTGTGTATGTAGACACCTATGTACCAAGGCATATTTAAAATAAACTGAAATTCATAAAATTACTACATGCATACTTTAACTCCTAAGTGTGGGTTTCTTCTGATATGGTCTACTGATGCACAAACCCTCCAACTTTGTCTCAAATATATTTTATACACTTAACAATATAACTTTCTTCAAAGGGTGGAAGTGCCCTTTTTGAGAATCATTCAAATGTTGTCTGATTCAACACACTGGGTATCTTTATGAGGATTTACCTGAACAGTGTCCTTTAGACACCAATATGAAGAAAAGTTCTGCTTTGAAAAACTGTTATGTGGTCACTTCCCTTTTCCTCTTCCTACAGTCAAATATGTGCTTTACTTCTATATAGCAGCAAAGATATTGGAAAAACATGTTTACTGGTACATTTCTGTGTATTAACATCTTTGAGTTAATTTTACTATCTTATGACCACCCTCCCCCCCAGCTCTACTTTCTTTACTCTTCTGATAACAGCATTACGTATATATTTTTGTAAGCTGTCTCAGATCCTATTTGGAAGAAGGCAGTAGAAAACACACATAGACTGTGTAGTATTTCATGAGTGGTGGCAAATAGACCAAGTAGTTCCAAGAAGGAAAAGCAAAAGTGAGAGGACTACTTCCAAAAAGAAAAAAAATTGAGTTGATAAAAATGCCGAAGTCTTTTTGAACTTAGAACTTTCTGAAAACTTGGACCAAGAAGTTTTATCATGTGAAATGAAAAACTGAGGAAGAAAAACATAATGCTTCGAATGAAGTGGATTCTCATTGATGATATTCATAACTATTATCCCCAAATCTAGTCCAAAAGTTTCAGATCTTGCTCAGCAATCCAGCCCCACCTCCCCCACCATGTGATATTACTCTTCCATCCATTATCCTTGTAAAATAGACCTTCCGAGACAATTTACTGATGCGCTGTTTCCATCCTATGGGGGTTCTCCGGTTTGACATTCAAAAAGGGGTTGGAGGCGCGGAACCTTCTGCACTGGAGGTGAGCGTCCTTTAAAGCTGCCGCCAGCCAGCGCCGCTGTAACCCTGCGCACCGGCGGGTCGCAGGCTCCTGCGCGGACGCGGACGCCGGATCCCGGGGACTCCCCGCGCTGGGAATCTCCCGCCAGCTGCGCGCTCGTCCTGGCGACGGCAGGAGCACGTGGAGTGGCGGGGTAGCAAGCGCGGCAGCTCCAGCCCAGCCCAGCCCGGCGGCGAGATGGAAGGTGAGCCTCCAGCCTGCTTCTTTTCTAAGGGATTTTTGAAGAGCTCGACCAGGGCACGCAGCAGAGAGAGTTCCTTGTGAATCTCGGTTTTGCTTCTATTTATTTTTGTCAAAAGTAAATATGATGCATTTCAGAGGGCGAAGCCTGTGGGTTCTCATACATCTTTCATTTGTCTCCTACCCCCACCTAATTTTGGAAAGTTGTAACTTCTCCGCAATTTATTTATTAGGGGTTGTCAGACATGAGGGGTCAACTAAATTTGCAGAGGAAGAGTACTTCTGGGGCGTCCCTGAAATGGCAGCAAATCTGGATTGGAATAATTAATTCTTTTGGTGGTTTTTTGTTGTTGTTTTCTTGGTCCATGACCCCAACGTTCTTTGGAATTAGGCTAATCTGAGTGCCTTGTTTAGAAAGAAAGGTGACTTTTTTTCTTCTTCTAAGACTAAATGTTGTCATATGGGAAAGGTAAATTTTAAAGTGGTTAGTACTTGCTGGTCCCTTGGAACTCAGTTTTCTAATGATTCTTTACCCAAAGCAAAAATTAGGCTCACATCGAGTTTCATTTGAATTCATTTTGAGAATCATAAAACTATCATTGCTTCTCCAAAAATACTCAATATGTACTTCCTTGAATAACTGAAATTCTACACTATTGTAAAGTTTCCAATAATCTTTTCAACAAGCGTTTCTAAAACCTTGAAAATGGCAGATGTATCGGGTTAGGGGAGGTGGTGATATTTAGAAAATCAGAATTTGTGAGAAAAGTATTCAATTAATAAATGACATACTGAAACTTAATTAAAATGCTAATTTGATAAATATGAATAGCATGGATATTTTCTTCGTAATAATTGAAGGATCTTATTGCCAGTGAACCTTTATCTTTGGCAGCTTTAAGTCTAGAGTATATGAAGTTATTAAAATTTGATTAAATACTTTGAGGCATGAAGATAAACATGGCAAAGTTTTGTTTCACAATATAACTGAATGCAGTATTGTAGTCCTGAATCCTCAGTTTGTACATGGGTATGCTAACAATTTTTTTTAACTGCCTTGGCTCATATACACATTCTTTTCTCCAAGTAGAATGACAAATGATAAGTCAGTGAACAGTATGTATTTAGTATGTGTATAGTAACTTTTAAATGGACATTATTGAATAATGCTTCAAGTGTTTTCTTATGAAAACTATACTTTAAAATTTTTAATCAGGGTTTAAAAAAAATTGGCACTCTGAATATTTTTTAAACGGTTTATGAAGTGTAATTTTTAACATGTAAAGGTTTCATTGACTAAGAACAGAAAAAAGTTAGGCTCCTGTACACTATGAAAAATAATTTTTAAATCTCTCATGTTTTAATTATTGCAAATGAATTGCTTAATTTGTTGTGAAGTTACAGATCGGTACTCCAACACTGTTTTTTCCTAGTCTTAACCACTTCACTTCTAAAGAATAACGTACAGGATAGTGTAAATCTGTGGAAACTGGAGTGTTTCTCTATAAATGCTAACACTACCAAATTCATTTATTTAATGTGAAATAAAGAAATTATTAACAAAATAGCAAAATTTAAGATATTGATACCATAAAAAAGACTTTTATTTAAACCTGGATGAAGACTCTGAATAAGGAGAGAATGAAAACTTTTGTAGAATTTTATTTGGAATATACAGACTATAAATGGAAAGAGATACAATATAGAATATAGATCAGTGATCAGTTTTGAGTTTAGATGACTAGATTAAATTCATATGTTTCTAGAGAAAGATGATATATAGTAAGTTTAATACAAAAACTTTGACACTTAAAAAATAAAATTTAAAAAAGGTTAATGATGTGAATATGGCTATTCTAACATTAGGTCCTTAAGGACAGAGTATTTGATATAATAAAATACAGTATATTTTACTATTTCATTTATAGCCACACAAAATAGACTACTCTAGCTCATATGTTTGATATTTAAAATAAAGAATTTTTATATTATAATGTTTTGATCTCAATCTAGAATAGAGATTTGACCTATATTGTATACCTCGCATTTCTTGACAATATACGAAAGAAAAATACTTTATAAAATACCTTTATTTTCTGCCTAATTTGGTGGTTTAATCAATATGCTACAGTTTATTGTGAAATATGAAGCTGTATAATCAGTTGTTCCTTCAGTATATAAAATCTTTTAAAGTTCATTCATCTTTTCATTCATCACCATTTACTACGACTTTCAATGCATGAAAATGTCAGATGAAATAAGCGTTTGAAATAGGAATTTTGTCACATAAAAATGAAGAGTTAATGCATAGTATAAATTAGAAGCTGTAAATTTTTTTTGGTCAAAATTCGTGATCCTAAATATTTTCTATCCAAAGGCTCTTTATGTTGCTAAATTTTATTTGTGCTATAACAACATCCCTTCTATATATGAGAAATAAGGTGGTTCACAAATATGAATTTCACAGGTATTGACATGTTTTCACTTAATATACAACTTTTCTGTTTAAACAACATTGGATAGAGATCTTTTTAGGTGTATTTATTATATAGCCCCCTGCTTTATAAACAGGTGTACACTAGATAACTTTATCTTGGTGACCCTGGGTCGCTATTTTAACCATCAGGTAATGTATTATTCCTTAGTATATTCTGACGGGGATTTTGAGCTGTGCAGAGCTGAATGCCCCTACACTAAATATTCCCAGGTTATTGTTCGACTTTGTCTCCTTGGTGTTATATTCTACTTTTCACCACATGGCTTGTGGAGAAGCCATTTTTCATTTCAAGGTCTCTTTCTGTATTCCAGATGGTTGAGATTTACAGAGATAAAGCCTCCAAATGGTGGAGTTTACTATAGCCCTCCATTATAAGCAGATGAAGGATGAAATGGTGAAGTTCAAAGGAACAAGAGCCACAGAAAGGCCATGGGGTCCTGGTAGAACATAATTTTAGAAAATTTTCTGTAATCCAATGTACCATTTTATACTTCCATGACTTTGCTAAAATTTTTACTCCATTCTTTACCTGGTTATGCCTACTCATCTTTCAAGACTGCCCAGGCATCGTCACCATGACCCGCTTCTGATGACCTTCCCTTAGTGCCTTCTGGTGGTTACCTTACCCAGTCTCTTGCCTCCCTCCAGTTAGGCTTGGGGCCTTTCCTTTCTGTGAATACTTCCGCCAGTTGTACTGGAATTATTTATTGATTTAAGTCTTTATTTCTCCACTGTTTTTTAAGCTTCTTATTTTTGTATGCTTGGTGCCAGGAACAGTTCCTGGTTCATAAAGACCCTTAGAGTTTGTTGCATTCAGTTAAGAAAACAGTGCTGAAAATTTTTCATTATGTTGATCAAGATGTCTTTTGTTTAATTTTTGTGACTAAGATAGGTGTTAGCAATTCTTTGATAGAACTCAGAAAAAAATTTTAAATACATAATAAAATGTTGTTATAGAAAGAGAAAGCTTAGAAAACAAAAATTTTTTTTTGGCTAGACTATCACTAAAGCCAGATATTATCTATTAACTTTATATCAGCACATTTCAGGATCATATATTAGTGCATTGAAATATAGATCAAAGATGGGCAGAAATTTGCTTTCTCAGTTAGTAAGATATAGGTGGTACCATAAAATTTGCATAAAAATTTCCAGTGATACCTTTTAAATGTTTTATTATAAACTTTTTATTTATATATATATATATATATACACACACACACACATACATACACATATATATATATACACACACACACACACACTTAACACTTTTTTAGGAATAAAATATTATTGGTAGATCTCTTATCAGATATTCATTGTTAATTGGTTCCTGATTCAAGCTATAATTCTTAGACCATGTATGAGAAGAACTGAGTGTCTAACACAGAAACTTTCATGTAGTAAGTGCTCCATAAATTTTGTTTGTGCCAAGGATTTGTTAATTATTGTGAAAAGAGAACTTAAAACACCACAAGGACATATAGTACACTCTGCTGTCTGGCCTTTAAGAAATAAAACTCTATATTACTAATAATTAGAAATCATGAGGTTGACCCTAGGCCTTTTGAATCACTAAAGAAAAAGATGAAATAATATAACAATAGTTATATTGAATTTCTATTATATGTAGATTATTTGAAATGTGATCTGTGTGTAACTATTAATTACCACTATGTAATCTATCAAAATATATTAATTTTTGTGATTAATGATGAGATAATTTTTCAGCCTTAATCGTAATCTGCTCTTTGCATCCAAAATTAAAGTTTTTAGAGTCCAAAGTGATGTGGAGTAAATCAAAATAATATGGAGTTGATACCATATTATGTTGGATATGTGTTCTTTATAGGAAAGATTTAAGAAAGTAAATGTTTAATAATAGATGTGAAACAGCATAAAATGTTTATGGAACAACATTCTTACTCATTGTCAATAATTCAAAATTAGCTCACCTTGTAACATTTTATATCAATGGGAATGGCAATACAAATATACATACCACAAAATATATTTATTAATGAGTGTTCTTAGAGATGAAATTTTTGGCACATCAGGTTATTTGGGGGTTTATAAAGGATATTTAAAAAATAAATATAAAACATTTCAGTAGCATCAATGATGAAACAATACAAAACCATGTGTTCTATTCTTAACTCTTAATAATCTAAAGATTATTTAACTAGGTTTCTTGCTCATTTTGGTCATTAATACGCCTTTAGCCCCTTTTCAACTGTCAAATTCCAAAGTGTAGAGATCTTTTTTAGGTAGTACCCAGTCTAATCCCCAGCACATGGTAGGACTGCGGTTGTATTTATTGAATAAATTAATGAATGAATTGCCTGTGTATTTAGTCATTTGACTATACATTTGTTCAACTTTTATGGCAAAGAGAGTAGGGAAAACAGTAACATTGAAACTAGTTCATTTTGCTGGTTAAATTGTAAAGGTGCTGTTAAAGGTTTGGTATAAGTTTGGAATGTTGGTTAGATCCAACAGGATGAATACTACCATCTTTTTCTAATTCAATATTAACTTTGCTCTGAGCAAAATAATATAGTGTCTTCTAACTTTTGGATTTGTTTAAAAATTTTGCTACATTCTTTATTTCAGTGAAGCACTACAATTTCTACAATAAACCATTTCTTCACAACAAATGTTTTGATTCTTAAAGACTAACATATTTTACTTAATTTGAGTTCTCTATCACAATACTCTCAGTTTATTTTGCAAAGCAATGTCCATTTGAGAGACTATTTATCAGAATATTTGGCAAATCAGAACAATTTTATGCAATAGTACTGTGAATATGAAAAAATCATACTTACTGATCTATAAACATTTTTTATAGATGTGGAATTACATCATAGCTGATGTATAATAGTTCCAGTCTGAAAACTGGAAATAATTAATTTTTATATTTAATAACTAGTCATTTTCACCATCATCTGCCTTTATCTCTGTAGTTAAGAAATTTTACTTTCTAATATTAATGGTTTATTATATGCTGTGTACTGTATAGACAGTACCACAAATGTGCATCAGGGGCTAACTTAATTTAAACTTCATTTGACTTTCATGCATGTCATTTATCCAATTTTAATTCATTGAAATTTATCAATGTGTAAATTTGCACTCTGACCTCAAGATAAAACTTTTTAACCAACTCTTTGAAGATATTAAAATTTTTCTAAATGTGATTTGAGTAAGATTGTGATTCTGCATTGGTGTTTTTTTTTCCTATGCATGTTTGCTCATGTAAAATTATTTAAGTAAGATATCACTAACTATCCTATTCTCTGTATTAAATTAAGTGCCTATAAAGTCATGCTAAGGTGCTTGGGACATGCTTTTGTCACAGTAATTAGCTGCTCAATAACAAGAATATGTAGCATAGTGTATCATGATTATATATTATAAATTTTTAAAAGATTTATAAAAAACTTGGGGTACTTATCTGTTCATAATTAAAGAACATGAACAATTGTTAGGTTTTTTTTAACGATCTAACTTTGAAATGAATATTACCATCTTCTTTCAAATTTCAGGGAATAGTTTAACTAAAAACTATTTTGAAATAAGGTGAGACACTTGCAAGTGGTAGTAATAGTTTGTATACATTATGCATGTTAGTTTTTTTCATTTGGCAAAGACAAAATACAGAAATACACAGTGAAACTGATATAAAGGTTCAGCTTTCATTCATAATGCAAGATTTTCATTTTTTGTTTATTAAACAGCCTTGTTCTCATTGTTCAATTTTTTAGTAATTATTATTATAGTTGAACTTATATACTAAGATACTCTTATCTGTTTTACATATGGTAGTTCATGTAAGATTTCATTTTAAAAAATGAAATGCCTCTTTAAAAAAAGTTTAGAAACTACTGGTATATTGTAGCCACTATGGAAAACAGTATTGAGATTCCCATAAAAACTAAGAATAGAAGTACCATATAATTCAGCTATCCCATTTCTGGGTATTTATCCAAAGAATACAAAAACACTAATTTGAAAAGGTATATGCACCCCTGTGTTTATTGCTGCATTATTTGCAATAACCAAGATATGGAAACAACCTAAGTGTTCATCAGTGGACGAATGGATGAAGATGATGTGGTGGTTGATATAGATATAGATATATATAATGGAATAGTACTTAGCCATGAAAAAAGAATGAAATTTTGCCTTTTGCAATAATATGGCTGCATCTTGAGGGTATATGTTAAGTGAAATAAGTTAGATAAAGACAAATACCATATCCTTCACTCATATGTGGAATCTGGAAAATATAAATGAATGAACGGAACAAAACAAAAACAAACTCATAGATATAGGGAAGAGATTGGTGGTTACGAGAGGGGAAGGGTGTCAGGGAGTGGACGAAATGGGTGAAGGAAGTCAACCGTATGGTGATGGATGATAACTGGACTTTTAGTGGTGATCACTTTGTAGTGTATACAGACGTCAAATTATGTTATACACCTGAATTTTATATAATGTTATATACCTATTTTGCCTCAAAAACAAACAGACAAATGAGAACATAAAACAGAAAACTGGTAGATAAAACTGCTTTCTTACTAAGTAATCTCTGGAAGCCAGTATTGTCTAAGATTCAGGAAGTTCTGTAGAAATTATGACTGTCAGAAATTAAACCTCTGGCCCTTTTGGCTGTATGACTTTGTAGATGGATCTTCCTAACTTTTTTTTAGTACTGTGGATGTTATGCTGTACCACTCAGACTTGAGAAATAGATGATCCATGGGCTTACAAGAAATATTTGTCTAAAGCAGTCATATACCAGTGGATTCAAGGGGGCCAGGTGAGAAAAATTACTTATAACTTGTATAAATCACTACTTCTCTACCTGTCTTGGTTTGTGAATTATTTCAACAGGACAAAAGAGTTTATAGACCATCCTAACTAACATTCTTCTGCTTGATACCATAAAAACAAAATTCCCCAGAATTAATGGGAATATTTTTGTGGGTGGATAAAATAATGAGAATAGAGACCATTTAAACATTTTTCATGCATTTTAGAAATAAAATTGTAAACTTGTTTGGTAAACAATTCAGTAAAAAATAGATCTTTGGCATTTATGTATGTAACCTACTGTTTTGATTGATTGTGAGTAACTCAGAAGGTATGCATCAATACACAGTAATTTGTAAATGTTATGGCTTTTGTAAAGATTTAAATAGGATAATGTATGTAAAAGTCCTAGCTCACATTTGAAGTAGTAGGTCTGAGAGACTGGAGTACACAAGTTTATAGCTTCTAAGTTAGCTAAATCATCAGCATCTGTACACATCTTAATGAAAGGAATTTGGAGACTAATGTGATCCTATTTGCCGCAAACAAACAACTAGAAAATTTTTACAGGTAATCTAACTTGGGAGTGGAAGCACATTCTATATAACAAGACAAATAATGATTACATAAAATTTTATTAAAAATTAAGGTAGCACTTATAAATCGTATAGCTATTACTCTATTCAGTGATGCTTGATGATTGTATGATGATGCCGTGAGATATTCCATGGTCAGTCTCACCATTCAGCAAAAATTAAATGAGACATAAAACAAGACAGAATGTTTTTTATCAACAGAACACACTTTTATATCAAGATCTTATGTTGATCCAGATGCGAGTGTGATATTCCACTTGAGAAGGGGAAAAGATCAAGACACCACTGCAATGCCTGCCTAGCTATTGGCCCTTTCCTTCCCCTGCCAGAGATCAGCACCTGTGGCAGCCCTCTGGAACCCTGAAGTTCCATAAAAAACATTTTGAAAACTAATAATTCAGACCATTACATGTTTTTTCTACTTGTAATCCAGTATCTAGACTTGTCTCTTTTGATCCATTTTGAGGATTGCTGCCAGAATGATCTTAAAATATCAAGTTACTCCCCTACTCAGAACCCATTTTAAGTATTTCTTAGTTGGACATTTCAGATAATACACATGTAGTTTCAATATTCCTTGCCAGTGCTATCCTCAGTCGCCTCATGTTGTTTTTCCAGACTGCTTATTCCCTGAACATGCATTGCTTTTCCTAACTCCCAGTTTTCCTAATGCTGTTCAAACTCAACAAGTCCAAAAATGAATTCATTATCTCTTCAACCCAAACAGCTTCTCCTGACCTTTCAACACTGTTAGTATCATTTTGGGCCAGTTGCAATCCTCATTCATCCATTGTGGCCTATCCCAAATACCATCTCTTTCAGGCAGCCATCCCTCATTATAAGTTGGAATCTCTCCCTTTTCTGAAACTCAGTAACACTTTGTCTGTCTAATGACTGCTAGAACCTAACTCCATTTTATGTATAAACGTGAAGTAGTGCTTATAAATCGTACATGGTTTTAATGCAATCTAAATTGTGTAAGCATACAACTACTATGTAAATTAAGAGATAATTCTTTGTTTAGGTTTTTTGCCATTATTAATGCTACCTGTGTCTTTGCATTTTCAGCAATTTCATTCATGGTGACTGCAAATACATCTTACTACCTTATTATATCTTCTAGAATAATTTTTCTAGTACATATACATATTGAAATACAAATTATTTTATTTTATCTTTATATTACAGTTAGGGCTTTATTTAAAACACATGTGGATAGGTTTTATTTAATTCATGATGGTAAAAGAGATATTAAAAGATTTTTTTTTTCTAAAAGGTGGACATTTGTTCTTGGTAAGGTCAAGAACCACTCTAAATTTACTATGCTGCAAGAGACCAGCCACAGCCTAAGCAAGATAATGTATATGAAAATCACCTTGCATTGTATGAGACACAATGTTAGGGTCCAACAAAATGTTCAGTTTATAAATCATGTATATGACAAGGGTCCTTGGGACCTTTGCTAATCTAAGTATGGTCTGTAGACAAGTAGCATTGGCAACTGGGAATTTTTACAAATGCAGACTGTCAGGCCAGACTTGCTAAGCCAAAATCTTCATTTTAACAAGGTTCCTAAGAATTCTTGTGGATGTTAGAGCCTGATAAATGTTGCCCACAGTTTGAAAAGTATCAGTGAAATTTGTCATCACTGTAATAGTACATTATGGATTAGTGGTAGATTATTTTTATATATGTATTTAGAACATTTTTTATTTAAATGTTGATTTTAAAAGACAGTTGAACAACAAAAGCTTTATAATATTTTGACTTGTAATATAACATAACACAATATAAATCAAAAGTTAGAAATCTTTATTTTTTATTCAAAAAATATTTGTTGAATACCTGTTATATGCCATGTATACAAAAGACTGGCAGTACAGTGAAAGAGACAGGCTTTGCTTTTGCCCTCATGGAATTTATAGTCAGGTGAGGAAGACAGGCCTCAAAACAAGTAAATAACAAATGAAATAATTAAAATTATGCTACGTACTGTGAAGGAAATAAAGAGTGCTAATGTGGAGAATAATGGTCAGCGGAAGGGTTGGTGAAACTCTCTTCTAAATAAGAGGTCTGGCTAGAGATAGAAATTTGGTTATCTTTA
Organism: Cynopterus sphinx; assembly: GCA_030015415.1. Classification (NCBI taxonomy): domain Eukaryota; kingdom Metazoa; phylum Chordata; class Mammalia; order Chiroptera; family Pteropodidae; genus Cynopterus; species Cynopterus sphinx. Next base: position 16,690,797 of record CM057385.1, read on the forward strand.
GCACATAGATGAGGTTTAATGCCATGGGAATAAATGGGATCACCTAAAGAGAGGATGTATTATGAGAAGGGGTGCCCAGGATTGAGCCTTATTTTGAGCCTTGGTCAGCTAGAGGAGGAGGAGCCAAAAGAGAAAGAGCAGCCCTTCAAGACAGAAGGAAAATCAGCAGAGTATGGTGGTGTAATGTAATTCAAGAGAGAGGAATGTTTCACAAAGGAGTGGGTGGTCAGCTATGTTGAATGTTGCTGAAAAGTCAAGTAAGGTGAGAACAAAAAGTGTGGGTTGGTTTTGGCAACATAAAACCTGCTATTGACCTTAACAAGAGTGGTTTTTGTGGAGTGATGGGGATGGAAACCAAATTGAGGTGGTTAAAGCAGGAATGGGAATAGAGTATGCACAAACACTGATACAAATAATTTTTTTCCAGAAGGTTAGCTAGTAAGTAAAGCAGAGAAGTAAGTGGTGCGGTTGCTGGAGAGAAATGTGCATTAAGAGATTTTGTTTGTTTTTGTTTTCCAAAGATAAATGACACTTAAACTACCTGTAGCCTAAGTTTATTGGGGGGGAAAAAAAAGACCCAAATTGAAACAGATCTTGGAATATAAATCCTCAGGGAAGTTTGATTGGAGAATTAGCTATCACCAAAAACATCTTTATATTTAGTTAGCACATGACATGTAAATAAATTTCTAACCATGAGAATTTTAAAGATATATGGTGGCCATTTAGTGGGTGGTTGATGTAGATATAATCTATAAAGACTCTCTAGAAGAATCATGAAAAACCCTTGAAATTCAAACGTTTTTTCAAAGATGGAAGATACTGCTTTAATTGCATTTCTAAGGTTTCTAAGATATTTGAGCATGTTTGAGTACTTAACAGATTTTTTTTTAAATTAAGGAATAGCATACAATAAGTGCACATGTCTTATATAGATAGCTTAATTAAGTTTTATCTATATACATGCCTTCCTGATCAAGATGTGGAATATTAACATCACCCCAGAAGGTTCTCTTGTGCCCATTTATAATTAATATACCCCTTCACCCTGAGTTAAACATTATTCAAACTTCCATCCCATAGATCAGTTTTCCTGTTCTTGAATTTCATGTAAATGGAATCAGATGTTATGTGCTTTTTGGTGTCTGGCTTTTTTTGCTCAACATACTTTTCAGATCTACCCATATTGCTGCATTTATTAGTAGTTTATTCTCTTTTATTGTTGAGTAGTATAAATGTACACAACTTAACTATTGATGCACATTTGATTGTTTCCAGTATTTGTCTATATTATGAACATTCTGATGCATGTCTTTTGATGGACATATACATTGATTTCTCTTGGATATATATCTAGGACTGGCATTTCTAGGTCATAGGGTAGGTGTATATTTAGCTTTGATACTGCAAAATAGTTTCCAAAGAGGTTGGGCCACTTTATCCTCCCACTAACAATATCTAAGAGTTCCAGTTGTTCCACATCTGGCTAATACTTGCTATTGTCAGTCAGTCATTTTAATTTTAGCCATTTTGATGGCTGCGTAATGGTATTTCACTGTGGCTTTAATTTGCATTTTCCTATGAGTAATGATGTTGAGTACCTTGGCCATTTGGATAGCCTTTTTCCTGAAGTGCCTGAATAAGTTTTCTGTACATTCTTTTTAAATGTTGAATAAGTTTTCTGTACATTCTTTTTAAATGTTGGATTGTTTGTATTGTTTTAATTGATTTTGTAGGCATTTTTTTATATTTTGGAAATGTGTACTTTGTCACATGTATATTGCAGGTATTTTCTCCCAGTCTGTAACTTGCTTATTTATTTTCTTAATATATTTGATAAATAGAATTCTTAATTTTAATGAAGATGAATTTATCACTTCTTTTTTCTTTGGAAATTTAGTGCACCTTATGTCCTACTTTAGAAATCTTGCCTACTCTAAAGGCCGTGAAAATATTCTCCTATGTTTTCCTTTAGCAATTTGATCACTTTACCTTTTACATTTAGGTCTTATTACCCACTTCAATTAATGATTCTATTTTGTCCCCAGTCATAACTTTTTATGACCAAAACTAGGCATTTTGCACTTATAAAATAAAAATGTGTTGAATTCAATTATTGTAGCAAAAATATGTTTTTAAAGTAGTGATGACATGAAATGCCCACTCTTTTTCTCTCTCCATGTTCATTTGGTGGCATGTGATATCCACAGTGAAATAGAAATATATTTTTCTACAACTTTAATATAACTGACCTTTCAAAGAAAGTAACACTAGATGTTGAATTTGCTATTTTAGACCAGTGCCCCACAGTCTGTAATTTCTTCATTAGACATTTAATCTAAGAGGGAAATGGAATACTTCATAAAATAGGGTAAAGTAGGAAGAAATGGAATGTTAGCATGGACTGCATTTGATCTGGTGTCCTGAGACAAGTAGTCCTATTATTTCTTTAACTTTACCTTAGTCCAAGGAAGAAGGATTGCTTCCCTTCTTTCTTGGAGGGATTACTCTCATTTTTAAGGCATGCTCCTTGTTTTTGTATCTTACTTTCCCCTCAATCATAGTCAGTTGAGGTATTTGAAATTAATGGGTCTAAAATCTCTTCTAGTTCTAACCTTCTAAGATTTATAATCTACATAGAGAAACACTATTTAAATTCTTTGAAACAAAGGAAACTCTAGAACTTAATCCTGCTCTTCTTAATGTGTCACTAACATTGTACTCTTGGACAATTAGCTGACTTTATATTTTTTGTCATTTTTTGTGTCTCAAATTTTGTTTGTGAGGATAATAATAAATGCCATTAAACCTGTTTATCTTCCAAAAATTCTGTGAGATAATATGAAATCTCATTTGCATTACTAGGTTAAGTGCTTGATACGACCTTTTTGCAGGACCACAAGCAAACAAAACTGAGTTCATTAAAAAGCTCTCCCCATGGTTAGAGAACTGAGTGGTAGCATCTAAGTAATAATTTATCCTGTATGTTTCCAGAACGCTGAACCAGGACTTGAAATGGACATGTCAGGAAATTTGAGTTCACCTACATTAAAGGAAGAATTTTTCTAACCATTAGAGTTTCTCTGAAATGGAAAGGAATAACTTCTAAGCAGAGGTTGTACAATCCAAATAGGGGGATATTGGAGGAAATTCAAGCATCAGGTGGCAAGGGAAGGAGAGTTACCCTAGTTAAGATATTAACTCCATTTCTAATATTCTAATTTCTTTGGTATAAGGATCATTTTTCATTTTACATATTGGTTCTTGTGGCAAGGTTCTGGGAATATATACATATGTGGTAGTAATAAAGGAAAATGGTGAAGAACCTTTCAGGAATAGTAGCTAACACTTCTGTGCCACATTTACAGTCCCAAGTGTTAATGTTGTAATTGTGAATACATTTTTGTAGTGAGTGATTCAGCTTCCAAAGCATTTAGTTAAAAAGTAAAAATGGATGTTGTATTTTATTTTTAAAAAATTTTAAGTGGATATTTTAGATAAGATAAATATCCTTTTTAAAGAAGTGTGTGGGGTTAAGAGAGTCAGTTTACTGTTATGAAAGTCGACAGGAATGTCAGCGTTCAGAGACAGCTTTCTGGCAGATCTTAGGCATCAGTGCTGCTGGCAGTTGGCAAATTCAGCACAGGTCTTTTTGAGATTTGACTTTTTTGCTCTCCTTAAGCACCTACACTTCGTACTGGGAAACAGACCAGCCAGTGGAAATCTGATCTTCAGAACTAAAAGTGTAATTTCTTTAGCTGGTGTTCTTAGTTGAATTAAAATTACTAAATAGTATCAAAATAAAGGCAAATTTATAACCATTCGACTTAAAACTATAATTACAGATTTCAGTTGCTAATATACTTGGTTTTGTTCATAGATAGTTTATAGTAGAGCTAAGAGGCAAAACATTCACATGTAAATTGTTAAGAAATCTCAATTATCCAGACTCCTGCCATGTCCAAATTTAAATTTTATTTGTAATCTACTCCCTTTCATTTTGCAGCATGTAAAATGCTAGTTTTCTGAGAAAAATCTTGTCATCATAACAAAAATTCTAACTAGTAAAACTTTTTTAAATGATGTCTTTGTCTATAAGAAGAGAATTTGAAGGAATAAAAATAAATTTGAAATTGTCATCTCTCACTAAACATGTGATGAAGGCTTGCCTTTAGTACTGATGGAAAATAATTTGATATTGCTAGTAAAACTCTGAATTCGTAGGGTGCTTTGGAAAGCTACAAAAGAAATAGACTAACTTTTACGGTCCAATATATTTGTAGGCCATCTCAGTAATACAATAGTTATGCCTTTTACAAGATTTGTAATTTAAGAGGTGAGGTGTCAATGGAAAACACTAGTGATTTAATGAAATTTTAAAACATCAGAAGATTGGTTATTTAGTTGTGGGAAGGGCAGGAGGACAAATGATATAAGAGTGTTAACTGGGGTTTTCTGGTAGATAACTGGGCTTTTAAATGAGATAAGATACCAAACTTTATGATAACCAAAGATTTATGATACAAAATATCCTAATGGAAAGATGATGCCACATATGCATTTGTGCACATACATATAAGTACATTTAAAAATATTTTATCTGGATGTTTGGCAACATGTGATTTTTTTTTCCCTCTTAAAAGACATTAATTTTCAGTCAAATTTGTAAAATACTTTGTATGCAAGGTGCTGTCTAAATGCTTTATAACTTTGATAACTGCATTAATGGAAATCTCAACTTTTTCCTGAAATTCAAATTATAAGAATTTTGGAAATATTGGTAGAAAATGGTCATTAACAAGCTGTTTTCTGTATTATATCTTTAAATTTTTGGTTGATATTTAATTTTTATACATGGTTTGATTTACTTTTTTTTTTTTTTCCTGATCTAGAGTTTTAATGTTTGTTTTAAAGTTATAGTTTTGCAGTGGTATCTGAAGCAGCAGTGAGATATTTTAAAATCTATAGCAGTGATGTTTGGTAGAACTTTCTATGATAATGGAATTGTTCTTTGTGCTAATAGAATAGCCACTAGCCACATGTTCTTTGAGTACTTGAAATCTGACTGGTGTGACTGATAAACTGAATTTTTAATTTAAATTAATTTAAATTTAAACTTAAATGTCACATGTGCCTAGTGGCTACTCTGTTAGACAGTACAGTATGTTAGTATTAGTAGTAGATCTAGAGCAGAGGTTGGCAAACTTTTTCTATAAGGACCAGATAGTGAATAATTTAGGATTTGCAAGTCATATAGTCTCTGTTGCAACTACTCAGCTCTGCTGCTGGAGTGTGAAAGCAGCCATAGACAACACGTAAATGAATGGGTTTGACTGTGTTTCAATAGAACTTTATTTGTAGACACTGAAATTTGAACTTCATATAGTTTTCAAGTGGCATGAAACAATTTTCTTCTGATTTTTTCCAACCATTTAAAAGTATAAAAACCATTCTTAGTTCACAGGCCACACAAAAATAGGTGCTAAGCCACCATAGTTTGCAGAACATCTAGAGTATTCATTAAGGATCAGTGATAGAGGTGTAAAAATTCATGTATTTGTTTAACAAATATTTATTGAATATTAAATATTTATTGAATATCATCATAAGTGGGCAATATTTTGAGAGCTGAAGATACAGCAAATAGCAACAAAATATACAGACAACATCCCTGTTCTCATGGACCTTACATTCCAGAGGAGGGGAGACATGAAAACAAAAGTGACCAAAAAAATAAGCCAGGTGGTGATAATGAAGAAATTTAATGAAGAAAAAGAAAGCAAGACAAGAGAAAGTGACAAAGGAGGATGACTTTTTATATAGGCTAGTTAGGTAAAGATTCTTTGGTAAGGTGATTTTTGAGCACACACCTGAAGAGAGGAAGCGGGCCAGGTGGCTAGCTGGGGGAAGAGCTTTCTGATCAGAGGGAAATCTAAATACAAAGACCCTGAGGCAGGATCATGCTGTACTTATTCAAGTAAAAGGAGAAATGTAGAAAATTGACAAGATTTATATTTTAAAAAAATTCACCCACGTTATAATTTGTACCAGATATGTATAAACATCAATACAAAAGACTATATTTCTATCAAAAAAAAAAATACGATCCTTTCTTTTTAGCTTTCTACAGCATTCTTTTGGGAAATATTTTAAAGTCATGTTGACTGCCAATACATTACAAAGACCCCAGTAGACTCCTTCAAATAGAAACTTTTTGAAGATTTTGGTTTTTGACTGAAGTATAAAGAAATGACAAAATAGCTCATTAAAAAATGAAAAGTTTTTGCTGCACTTAGAAATATTTAACAGGTTTCTGGTCTTCAGTTGGGAATTTCTTCACTATCCGTTACTGGGGTTCATGTTTTTATAAAGTTCGGAGGGGAAAATACACTTCAATTTGTTTTAAGTATTTTTTAGTACCTAAGAAGAACATGATTATAGGTGGTTTTAATGTCTCCTTTTAGTTCTGAATACTAAGGTAGTCAGAATCTCCTCTTTGAAACTGTACTCAGTTACTTCTGGTGTTATTTACAGCACACAAAAGCCACTTGAAAAAATGTTGAGAGCAATTAAATGTCATTGTTAGAGGGTTTAAACAGTTCAAGGGACTAGGACCTTTTTTTCTTTAGGTCACCAAATCATTTTGCTTTGTACTAACTAAAAGATGTTTTCACATGAAGGTTGCTCATATGAAAACTTTGAGCTAGTTTTCTTTTTTTTTTTTTTCTGTTAAGAATCTCTTTAGTGTGCAATTAAAAGTTTCACAGGTAACGTTTTTTTAACTTAAAAAAACTATCAAACTTACAGAAAAGTTGCGATACAGTACAAAAAAACTATTTTTTCCGGAAATTTTGAGAGTAAGTTGCTGACATACCCTATCACCCTTGAATACTGTAATGTATATGTTCTACCTTCTTCTACAGAACCGCAAAACAACCAGCAAAATCCGGAAATTAGTATTGATGCCTTATTACCATTTAATACTTGGACCCCATTCAAATTTTTCCAGTTGCTTCTCTAATGTCTTTTACTGAGAAAGATTCAGCTCAAAATCACATATGGAATTTAGTTGTCATAACTCTTCACTCTCTGTAAGTCTTGAATAGTTTCTCAGTCTTTTATAACTTTGAGACTTTTGAAGATTATAATCCAGTTATTTTGTAAACTGTTCCTCAATTAGAGTTTGTTTTCTCATGATTAGATTTATGTTATGCATATTTGGCAAGAATATCACAGAAGAGATGCCCTGTTGTCTTTATTTTCAGGTGGCATATAATTTTTATTTGTCACATTATGTGACAACCCCTTTGCTCAGTTACAATGTTATCTACGAGGTTCTCCACTATATAGTTACTCTTTTTATTATTGTAATAAGTATTTTGTAGAGAAGCACTCTGAAACTATGTAAATATTCCATTCATCATTAGACTTTCAATTTATTCACTTACTAATAATGTCAGTGTGGACTCATGAATTTCTTCTTCTTCCATGGGTTATAATTCAATACCATCATTTTTTTGTGTTCCGTTGTTTGGCCAGTGAAAACACCAGCAGGATGTTTCTATATCTTTTTCATGTATCCCCTTCATTCTGTGAACACTTCCTTGCTTTCTGGCACAACAAAATGTTCCAAACTCATCTTATTATTTTTCACATCCCAACCCTGGAATCAGCCATTTCTCCAAGGAAACTGGTTCCTTTAAGTGGAGAATGATATTTAGAAGTTAATATCTGGATGCCAGAAGTTGTTGTAGTGTCACTGCTCCTACATGCTCTCAGTGGACAGGGCTAGGGACTGCATGTTTAAAAACCTATACATACACATATACACACATTTACACCTATACTTTGTATCTATTTATATATAGTAAGAGCCTGCGTTCATGCCAGTACCTCCATTTCCAATACAGTACTACACGTTTTCATATTTGTGACTCTCCTCACAGAGAAAAACCCAGTCTCATTATTTTTATATTTAGTTATTTGATCAATTCCACCCCTTTATATAACCAGTCATCCATTGCCACTACTATATCCTTCTCAGCACAGATGCTCTCCTTTCTCATTTGGATTCTGACTTCCTGTACCATGGCCACTATTCCATGTGGACACTCTTCTCAACTGCTTGGGCTCTGACACTCCCATCAAGACTGCCTTTAATATGTGGATGCCTTCTTCACCCCACTCAAGTTCTGACACTTTGCAGTGGACTATTCTCATTCATAGAAACTCTTTTTACCCTATTTGAGCTCTATGGTGCTGGCCCCCAGTGTCCCCATGTGGGTGCCTTGCTCACCCTGTTTAGGCTCTGACAGCCCACACCAGACTAACCCCATGCATAGATGTCTTCTTCATTATGCTCAGGTTCTTACTTTTTGTGCTAAGTTGTCTGTTAGCTTGAAAACTGCGTTCATCCCTCTCATACTCCAATTCTCCAAGTCAGGCAATTCTCCTGCCTAAATGCCTTTCTTACCCTGCTCAAGCTCTGACTTCCCATGCTGTCTGCCCTCCATGTTGAATCCCTCCTCACCTCATTTAGACTGCCCACCCAACATAGGCATACTTCGTGCTGATTTGTCAATAGCAGCGTGTCTTGGGCTACCCCCTTTTCTTGCATGGACATTTCTCTCACCCATCCTGGGCTACCCCTTTGCTTTTATTTTTGAAATGTGTGCATTTCTTCTACAGCCATGCCACCCTGAACAAGCCCAATCCCATCTGATCCTGGAAGCTAAGCAAGGTCGGGCCTGGTTAGTACTTGGATGGGAGATCACCTAGGAAGACCAGGTGCTGTAGGCGTAAAAAATAAAAAATAAAGGATTGTAAGCTGACAAGGTCCTTGCAATCTGTGAGGTCAACCAAGGGTTGCCTCGCTTAAAAAAAAAGATAGAGAGAAAAGAAATAAATATGTATTTCCCTGCCTTTATGCTTTGCTGCTAACATCTAATGGGTGATGTGTTAAATTTCTAAAATTAGAATAGAATGTAAGTATAGTGACTATATTTTTTAAAACAAAAATTGAATATGACCTGATTATAGTATAGAATATTTTAAATCAGTACTATCTTGAACAGTTTTGAGTATGTAATTACAATTAAAATAAAGAGCAAAGGAGATTTCCTATTTCAGTAATGGAGGAATACCTCCTATTGAACCAACATTCCAACAAATAACAATTATAGATTCTGGACAAAATATGAAAAACCTATTACCTGAAGACATTAGAAAATGACAAAACCAACATGTTTTATGAGGGGATTTTTTTTTGCTCAAAGGCAGGCCCCAGTTTTAATCTCAAGGTGACCAAAACTTGGGTGATAATCCACAGTTGTACTAGATTATAAAACCATAGCAACCACAGCAGCTAAGTAATAAGAGGGAGGTGGGGAATCCTGGAATGGAGGAGATAGAGAGGGCTTTTTTGTGTATAAATTCTCTGGCTGATCCAAATCTCTAGCTGATGCTTGAACTATACATATATGAGTCAAACTCTGAGAAGCCCTTCTGAGGCTCAAATAACAAAAATTTATGCTTCTGTAAGGGTGACTGACATGTTTTAATTTTCCTGGGATAGTGAAAGTTCTGTGGCCTGGGAAACCCTCAATCCCAGGCATACTGGGACATCTGGTTACCTTAGCTGCTGCCCACCACAAGTGAGACAGAATTAAGTTTGAGCCTATGCAAGTTAACTACACACTTTAAAAAGTAAAATAAAAAGGTCCCATGCTCTTCAAAGGAATATAACAGAATCCAGAAATTCTATAACATATCTTTTACAATGTCCAGGGTACTATCCAAAATTATTAGGTCATACTCAAAAAAAAATGTCACTCTTACTCAAGAGAAAAGGAAATAGATGGTGAATGACCCCAAGATGACATAGATACTGGAATTATAAGAGACGGATCTTAAATGGCCATAATAATTATACTCAAAGACATAAAGGAAAATGTGCTTGTAATGAATTACAAATAAGAAATCTCAGCATAGAAACTATAAAAAAATAATAAAATGGAAAATTCTAGAACTAAAAATAATATCTGAAATAGAAAACTATTTGGACAGACTTAACAACAAATTAAGATGACAGAGAAAGAGTAAGTGGATTTGAAGATAGCAATGAAAGTATTCAATCTGAACAACAGAGAGAAAAAACATTGGGGGAAAAAAGAATAGAGCCTCAGAGAACTTTAGGAAAATATGAAAAAGTCTATAACATTCATGTAATTGAAGTTCCAGAAAGGAACAAGAAAATGGAGGAGAAATAGTATTTGAAGAAATCATGGCTGAAAATTTCTCAAGTTTGGTGGAAAATGTAGTTTTACAGATAAGAAATTCAGTGAACCCAAGTGGGATAAATTCAGATAAAATCACACGTAGGCCTCATAGTCAAATTTCTGAAAACCAAAGGTAAAGAGAAAATCTTCAAAGTATTCAGAAGAAAAGAATTTAATGCACACACACACACACACATAAAATAACACAAAATATTGTGGACTTCTCATTAGAAACCATAGGTGCTAGAAGATAGAGGAAGGCCACCTATAAAGTGCTGGAAAAACTGTTAACCCAGAATTCTATATCAAGTAAAAATATTCTTGAAAATTGAAAGCAAAATAAAGATATTGCCAAATAAATGAAAGCTAATTGTCATTCTCACAATGGTACTACTAAAAATGCTAAAAGAAACTCTTTAGACTAAATGAGACAATACCAGATGGGAACTCAGGTCTTCATGAAAAAAATCAGAAACACTAGAAATATTAAGAATATAGGTAAATACTTCCTCCTAATCTCTTTAAAATACAATTTAAAATTTAAAATATAATTGCTGTGTAGATAATTTCTTTTATTCTCCTTGAGGTACTTTTTAGGAAGAATAGAGAAAGAATAGTTCTATTTTGAAGACAGAGGCTTCCAAATTGGTATCTTTGTTAAATTTAGGATGCTCAAATCTGAAAAAAAAGAAATTACTTTAAACAGCTAATACTTATAATTTTTTTTCTTTCAGATATAAAACCAAATGTGGAACTGAAAAGCACTCAGGAGCAGTCTGTGCCCACAGGTAACATCAGGTCTCTCCTCTCCGGCAATATAACTGGACTGAAATTACCAAAGAAAAGAGGAACATTCTGATTGCAGTAAAAAAATGCTATGGAAATGTGTTGTGGGGGACATGTGGTTTTCTCTTCCTGATACAGAATTGTCTTATCCATTTAAATGGTGCAAGTTCTTTGGCATCATAAGACCAAACAACACCCTACCTAATGTTAATCACGTTTTTCCTTTTTTTTTTCCCCCAACTGATTTGTTTGAATGAAGTCAGTTTTTGTTGAGTTACACCATAGCCTATATTTGAACAACTTGTGCTTTTCGCTGTGGAACAATGATAAGCAAACTTTTTTGTAAAGAGCCAGGTAATAAATGTCTTAGACTTTGTGGGCCACATATGGCCTCTGTTGCATAGATCTCTTCATGTTTTTTACAACTCTTTAAAAATATAAAAACAATTATACCTCTTGGGACAAAAACAAGCCATTGCTAAATTTGGCCCCCAGGCTGTGATTTGCTAACTCCTGCTCCAGAATAAATTATAAACATTTAAAATAATTTATTTCCTAAAAATGACTTCTATTTTTTTCTCTGTTGATTAACTGACTTTGCATCAAAGCTTATGCCGTATTACAAAATTTATCATTTATATGACTTTTTGTGTTACTGTGTGTTGTAACCTTATATTTTAATTGAACCTGTATCTCATATTAGTTGTTCAGGTAGGCACTTTATATATTAGTCATATCAAGACTGAGAAAAGTGAACAACTGTTTAAAACAGTATGAGAGTTTCTAGAATATGTGTTATAATATGCAGAATTTAGAAACTTTACCTATTTATAAACCCAAATGTGAGTCCATGATGACCACATTTTAAGGACCTCTTAATCATGGGTTTTACTGAATATGTTTCTGTTATACTCCTGCATTCCAGTAAAAGTCCTGCTCCTTGTGTTCAGTCATGGCTGCTGCTGAAAGGAATGCCACTGTAGAGTTTCTAGTCACCTCTCTTACTTCAGCTCAGCTTAAACTCACAGAATTTAGTGTCTTTGACTATTTGTTGTTTCTAATGGGTTCTCAGTAAATATTTTATTGGATATTGGGAAGGAATTTGATAGAAAGTAGGTACCTTTTCAGTTCATTTCTTTTATTGTTATATTTTTGTTAAGCTAACATACTTATCTATGAAATAATTGCAGCTACATTTTTTCTTTTTTCTTTTTCTAATATCACTATTTATTGCACAAAATTATATTTACGCAAAACTTGATTTTTAATAAGTTTCCTGTTTATTTAAGCATGCTTTTATTATTTTTGCTCTCTCTTCTGAACTCTCATAACACTTTATATTTCCCTTAATCACTTATCTGAGTATACCTTATAGACTTGTATTATCTTTTGTCTGAGTCTTGCATTATAGTTTTGGACTTATCTACATCTGCAAAGTATAAGCTCCTTGGAGACAGGAATTATGACTTATTGATATCTGTAGTCTTGTCAGCATTTAGTAAATGTTCCAAGAAGTAAAGAAATTTGAGTGCCAATATGTTTTCTACAGAATCACACTTAAAATGTGAATAGAAAGGGAAAATGGGAAGCTTAAATACTTTCTAAGGAAAATATCTTTTCTAAATTGCATTATGCCAGTATTTTCATGCTCAGTATTTCTCATCACTACATATTACTACTTCCTGGTCATAAATAACAGTAGCATCTTATTAAATATTGTGAGACATACCAAAGGGGAAAGAATTTCTGTGGAGTGCATCTTAATTCAAGATTTAAGAAAATCACATCTAATGGGAAGGTGATGAGCCTCGGATATATTCCTAAACCCTTAGAGTTTTCGCATATCCCACTTGGGGTATATGTGAAAGGGATACTGTCTAACACTAAAGAATTGTGTGAAGCTGACATGGGAGTTTACTTAAAATGTGTTTATAAAAACCTTTTAAAGTTGTCTGCGTAGTTAAATTCTTTTTATCTCCTAGAAGGTCCAGCACTTTTGAATGACTGCAATTTAACCAAACCTCATGAAACAGAAAATGTGGACAGCGCAGAATGCCCAACCAATGAAGATGAAGATACAGGAGGTGAGCCATAATGTACAGATTAAAAACTAATGGTTATAGATATAGTTGAGGCTTAAAATGAAGAAGAAATCAGAAACTCTCCAGGGAAAACTTTTGGCTGTGTATTGAGTTGGGAGTAATTCAGTTTTGTTCACTTTACAAATATTTACATTTAATAATTTGTCAGCAAATTTTGGTTGTAACCTTGGTTCTGTGACCACTGCATCATGTAGCAAAGAGAAAGTTGAGGTGATGTGGGAAAGGAAAAAAAGTATAGTCATCATATCGGTGCCATCTTCCCTTGGGAAAAATTACAGTCATACTAACATCCTCCCCTTTCCCCTCTCACCCAGGTCCACTAGAAAAACAAAGGAATCTATCTAATGGTGACATTCCCTTAGACTTTCTCAAATTGGGTGTGAGCACACACTCTTGAAGACATGTCAGACAGCATTTCATGCCTGTATCTCCCCTTGTCTTAACCAATGTTTCAGTTGTCTGTTCCAATACTCTGTAAAGCTATTATTCTGAGAGTGATATCTCTTTGCCCATTGTTTGACATTATGGACTATAAATTGTGACTTGGCAATGAAAATTGGTGCATTATCTTCTGTTCCAGTTCTTTTATAGTACTTTAATAATTTGTGTTTACTACCAGGTAAGCAAAGTCTAGTCCAGAGTCAATGTCTATTTTGTCCAAACCCATTTGTAGCCCTCCTGGGGCTACTGGCATGGGTTCAGTGTAATCCACTTATCAGCTATGTGTGGGGCCCTCCCCATGGGGAATCTTAGAGCCATCTGCAACTTCTGTCTTTCTTGTTGACAGAATAATTGTTGGCATTCTAAGGCCCAGAGAGTGTTCAAAAGGAACCTCTCTGCATTGCTGCAGTCCCCAAATGTCTACTCATTTCATGGATCCAGGTGGCCACCTCAAGCAATATCCGCTCATTGGTTCCAGTTGCTTTCCAAACCTAGAGGGGGTTCTTTTGATGGGTATCAACATATCCTACTTTAATGTACCCCTCAGATTCCCATAACGATTTCTAGAGGGAAGTGCCCCATAAAGGTATCCTTTAATAGACTAGGTTTCTATTGTCCTTCTGTCTATTCATATGGCCAGGCCATTGGCCATGACCCATGAGTTGGGTGAAAACTGAAACAGAGACTTTTATCATTGCTCAGTTCTTCCATCTCTGCTAGCAAAACAGCATGTAATGCATCTCGCTGAGCTGCTTTGTTTTTACTTTCAATCAGAGTAGTAGTCTTTTAAACAGGATATTGTCCTTTCACCTTTGAACTGCCATCCATAAACCAAGACGGTCTTTGTTGATCAGTCAAGTGTTATTTATTGGGCACTGTCCAAGTAATAGAATCTGGCAGCTCCTTACACAGTTCCAAGTCAGTCCTAGAAGAAAAGAGACTCTGCTCATGAGTATCTCCTGCTTGCATTCCCCAGGTAGCATTATCCTGTATAAACCATTTCCATTTTTCCCCAGGTAGCATTATCCTGTATAAACCATTTCCATTTTATTATGGAACTCTTCTGGGCACAGCCCTCCTCAATAGATCATTTATCTGACATCACCTAAGACATCATAGGTATTTCAGATATTAAGATTGTTTTTTGTCCTGTAGCCATATGGACAGTTTCAGTTAATGTCCAATAGCAGGCTCGTAATTTCCCTGAAGCAGAAATTCTCTTGTCCAAAGTCTCAGTAGTCACTGCTGGCAAGCACTTTCAGGCTTTTGCTATACGGCCCAATCTATGTTCGTCATAGAGCTATCACACAAAATTTGTCCTACCCACATTCCACTCCAGCTTCTCTGCTGTGCTGTGTGGACTTGGGCAACTTTATCCATTTTTGCTTAGCATATCCAATTAATATTGCTTGAAGGTCAGATTTACATGCCTTCTATTTATGGAAACACTTTCCCAGTCAGATGCAGTGTTTATCCTTATAATACATTCAGATAAAAGAGACTCACCCACTTCAAACTTTCACCTTAATCTATCAACCCTTACATTTTTTACTGTACCCTACAGTAGAATTCATCACTAGGTTTTGGTTTTCCAACACTAGGCAGGGGAAGTGTTCCTTCGTCAGACATAACATCCATTATCAGAAAATGGTCAGGTAAAGGAAATACAACTTCGTCACAAAGCCTTGTTTAAACATCCCAATTTTCATCCAAACCTCCATCTTAATCCTATCAACCCTTACATTTCTATACTCTCAATCTAATTGAAGACTGTTAGGGCTTCACCAAGTTTTAGTACTATAGTGCAGGAGGCTCACCTGTCAGGGAGTCCCAGAAACTTTTTTTCTGGACCTTCTGCCCATTTTATCTTTTCATATGCAAATGTTTGGGTCCCAGTGAAAGATAGAGCCAACAGACCCTGACCCTGGCCTTTTTGTCAGTCTTTGTTAATCTGCCTGACTATTGCCCCTGACAATTCAGATCAGATTTCTCATTGTAATCTTTGCCTTCTGGCTTTTTTAATTGGGATGAATAGAGTGGACTTGTTTGGGGCTTTTTAATATAGAGGAAACAGCGGGAGGTCCCTTTAGTCTACCCAACTTTCATAATATTGTAGTAAGACCTTTGTTTCAACTCCATTGGTGTTCATTTTATTTATCCCATTTCTTAATAACCATCTAAAGATGTTCACTCTACGGATATGAGTCCCTTAACTCTCCCCCTTTCTTTTTCTTCTTTGTTTTGGCCCTATTGATGTTTCCTTTATTCACTTTATTTCTTGATAACATTTGTAATATCTACCTTGCTGGGACAAGTCCCTTGACTCTCTCCTCTGCCTCTTCTCATTTTCTTGTTAATTAATCTAATGTTTTTATTAGCATCTATAAGACCCAAGAGGGGAAGCTGAAACAGCAAATTCAAAAAGGCTTCTCAGAATGTTGCTTGATTTTACAGTAGTAAGATTAAAGCTATGCAAAAGGGGTCCCTATTTTAACTGTGTCTTCTTAGATTCTGTATATATCTCTTCAGCAACCATTTATCACAGGGCCAGTTATATTTCTTATTTTCTGCATTTTTGACACTTTAGGGGCCTTAAAAGACCTAGATTTCAGGTGTTCAGAGATGGATCCTGGGATAGCCAATTCTTAGAGATAGCAGAAGGTTTGGCCAGAAGATTGCTTTTCATATTCAAAACCAACCAATACAGACTGTACCCTCCAACTCTCTTTATCTAACTCTCATACACTAAGCCAATATTTTCCCTGCCTGAAATCTCAGGGATTGTCAGCACCAAGTACAGGACTAGAGGCCACTCTTAATGTCTCACATTCTGCTGGAATTATCCAAACTTGCCAATCCTTAACTGTTTATCTTGCCCTGCCCTTCCTTTTCTCAGGAACTCCAGTAAAGGCTTTGGCCTAGGATTTATCCCCTATTCCTTTTTTCTGCTTTTGGACTGGCAGTGGTGCTTTTCCATGTGGCCCTGCATGGCATATGGTGCTTGGTGCCTCTACTTTGAGACCTCTGTGTAATAAACTTCCTTCCAAGCCTCATTCTCATTTCCTCCTCTGATTGCACTGACTTTACCATTCCCTAGCCAACATGTACATTCTTAGGATTTTATTACAGCGTGCATAACAGGCATATTTAGTAGGTGACTGTCTTGATTATCATAAAGCCAGTCTCATGTGGCTTACAGATGAAACAAATCACCTGCTTCATTTGGGGTTGGCATTTATAGGAGTCAAATAGTCCACCTTCTCAGGATAAATAGACCTTGTAGTAGCTTTTATCCAGTCCAATAGGCTGGTTGTTCCCCATGGAGAAGCATGTTCTGTGTCCAGATCATGTATAACCACCTGTGATTTTAGTGAATTTTATAGTTTTAGTTTTACAGTGAGCTGTGGGTGTGGTGTCAACTTAAACATGCTCTTCTGCTCTATAGCATTCAAAACCAAAGATACTCCCTAATTTAGTCATTCTCACAATCCATTTAGGAAAGGTTCTTCAGGAAGTTTCTGTTACAGATTCACAAAATCACATTTTAATCCCTAGTTTCGAAAGTTTATTGTTTTTGCCCTCCACCTCTAACTCCCACCCCCATGTGAATTATCTTCTTGATGACTAGAGGTCTTAGAGCAACTCTCTATTGTTCCTGCATAATTTTTCCCTTTGAGGACAGCTTTGAGCCTAGTACCCAGAGCTCAAAACAACTGAAGTCTGAGCTTGTTCCAGCATCAAAGTCTGACTCAGCATTCTCTTTTCATTTTATTTTAGCTATTACAGATAAAAACAATTGAGGGATTGTATATTTCATTGTTTTCTTATTAGTTTGCATTTCTTTATATATCCAGTAAACCAACTGCTTAGGAGTTGGATCCATCTCTGAATACCCTTGGTAATTTTACCTTTAGTAACTGATCACAGCACAGTTGCTGCTCCATGACATGAGTGACCATGTGTCCAGGAATCAGAGGTTTCTCATCCTTCACTCTTTCTTTTTTTCTCTTCCCAAATCACATGTTTCTATTAGCCACCAGTCGAACAAATCCCACTTCTGACACCTATTCTGGAGTGTTTTCCAACACCAATAATCAATTCTCCAATTCTCCAGACACTGGCTGGGTATCCAACAATTCAATTTAATTCTCATGCTAAACTCCTGGAGTTAATGCAGAACCCACAGGTTAAGAGCTCAGTCTCATAATATTGCCCATTGCTTCACACAGCAATTAAAAGTACCAGGTCCCCAGGTTACCTGCAATTCTATCCAGCCTCAGGTATAATAATTTGCTAGAATGACTCATACAACTTAGGAAAGTGCTTTATTTCCTATTACTGGTTTATTATAAAGGATACAACTCAGGAACAGCCAAATTGAAGAGATACATATGGCAAAGTATGGGTGGGAGAGCTTCCATGCCCTCTTTGGGCATACCTCAATGTGTTCACCTAGAAGCTCTCTGAATCTCATTGTCTAGGAGCTTTGTAGAGCTCAATCTGCAGTCCCTCATCCTCTTCCTGGAGGTTGGTGGGCTTGAAAGTTTCAGCCCTTTAATTACTTGGTCCTTCTGGTGGCTAACCCATCCCAAGGCTATCTGGGGTCCCCACCCTAAGTCATCTGAGTAGTATAAACTCAGGTGTGATTGAAAGGAGCTTGTTATGAATAACAAAAGATGCTCCTATAACTCAGGAAATTCCAAGAGTTTTAGGAACTCTGTGTCAGGAACTGGGGACAAAGACTATATTGTTGTGTTATACCATAGTATATGTTCATAGAAGTGGAAAGAAAAAAGAAAAACCTACCTCTATCCTACCATCCAAAGATAATCTGTATTAACATCATCAAGTACTTTTAGGCTTCTTTTTTTTTTTTTGTAAATTTCGAGCATTATATTTACTTTAACATTGCACACATTTTATGCTAATATTTATGTTGATAAATCTGATTGCTATTGCTTTATGAATGTCACTCAGATCTTATCTTAGCTGTCATTTCTTAGAGAGATGTTCCCTGACAGCCTAGTCACAATTTTAACATATTATCCTATTTTAATTCTCTGCATGGCACTAGTTTTATGTATTTGTTTATTGTTTCTCTCCCTTCACCCTTCATAAGGTAGAATTTTGGGCTGTCTTTTTTACTGCTAGATATTTGGAGTACATTGAACAGTGCTTGGCTTATAGTTGAATAAATAACTAAATGAATGCCTTTGATCAATTAGATATATTTATATATGTGTTTTTAAATGAAGAAAAGAAAAAAATTTTAAATCATTTCTCGGGGTCTTTTTTTTTGTCTTAAATATTTAAGGGATTAAAAAATAGAGTTGTCTAAAACTTCTGAGATTCAAATCACAGCTTCAACTAACATTCCAGCTCTGCCTAGCTATACTTTAATTTGTACCAGTTCTTAACCACAGAGACTGAAAAATGCTGCCTGGCACAGGATGTGGTCATTTGTGCTGAGGAAAGGCATATGGTGTTCTACCAGCTTCATGCAACTTCTTGAAGTGACATCCATGGAGTCACACTCAGAATGAGGCAAATAATAACTGTGCCTTTGGCTTGCATTTTTCTGACTTAAGCTGTCTAAGTTTTGGTAGGTAATGCCATTAAGTTTGTTTTGTAAATGGTCCCTAAACAGCTTTCTGTCTGGGAATTCATAATTCGTGTTAGAATTTGCTTGAGTTCAGAAGTAGCTATGAGTTTTATGTTTTCAGGTGCCAGGGGCGGGGGGAGAGGGGGGAGCCAGATTAAATACCCAAACATAAACAAGAAACCAAATAATTTCTGTATAACAATAGGAATTTAAAACAAATATTGTAAAACTTATGTGGTTCAGCACTTCTTTGAGTATCCACACAATAGTTTGCAGGCCTCTGAATTTGACCCTGCTCTAGAAGTGCTTCCGAGGAGAAAAGAGAGCAAAGATTGGGATTCAGTCTCTGTGGTCACTCGGTTTGGGTCATCTTCAGCTGCTGTAGCTGCTTATGCCATTTCCATCACCTTAGCTCTAACTGCATGTCAGTGAATTAAATGTCATGTGCATCTTTTCAGTTTCCAGTTCTTAGGAAAATGTTATAGAAAATTTCAGGCTCTGATAGAAGCACTATTTCTCTTTTGTGGAAAGACAGACTAGATTTTTAGGCAGGGAGAAATTCTTTATCCTACTAGAGTTGTTGTTTGAGAAAGAAAATAAAATATTTAGAAAGAATTTTAAAAAGATATTAACATTCAAAATGAATGCACTTGTTTTCTACCCCATAGGGACTTTAATTATGTATATACGCATGCGTACATACATATATATGTATATGTACATATATACGTATATACGTGTGTGTGTGTGTGTGTGTGTGTATTTAAAACAATATACTTCTAGGATCTTAGTGCAGGAGTTGTCAAACTTTTTCTGTGAAGGGCCAGATAGTAAAAATCCTAGTCTTTGTGGTTCATACAATCTCTTGCAACTTTTCAACTCTGTTGCCGTAGTGTAAAGCAGCCATGAAGATACATAAATGAATGCACAGGGCTGCATGACAGTAACTTTATTTACAAAAACAGGCAGTGGGTCAAACTTGGCCTGCAAGCCATAGTTTGCAGACTACTGGCCTGGTGTATGCATTTATTGTTTGATGAATTAAGGAAGCTTTGGTCCTTGAAAGGAAGGAACAGTTATCATATAAACATTACAAAAGGATATCAATGGGGAATCTAACACTATTATTTTTAAAATTAGAAAATATGTATCATTGACAGCTTGGTTTACCACACATATGTATAGTGAGTATAGCTCTGTACCATCACAATTTACATAAATTAATTGGTCATAAATAAAACCATATATGGATTAAATATACTACCACTGAGTTGGCTCCTCCTTTTTTCCTGAAAATTTAAATTAATAGACCGATGCACTGGAGATACTTACATCAACTTAAGTTTGTTTCTTCCATGGGGCTTTCTTACACTCTCCCAGCTCCCCCATATACAGTCTTGGAGCTGAGTTTTTGTTCTGTTTGATTAGTACTTGTTTAAACACCTAATTATATTTTACCTGGAATTGTTTGTGCATGATAACCTTTCACCCCATTATATTATAAATTTTTGAAAAAAAAAAAGAGCCCAAATAGCCCACATTTATAGTTTTCTTAAATACTCCCCTGTGAAGTTGTATAATCCACCTAATTTAAAAAGCACAAGAAATGAAGAGATTCAGACTTCTTTTTTCCGCCTGATCGTTGACTCCTATGAACAATGACAGCTACAACTGTTGTCAGACTGATCTTGAGCAATAAGAAATAACCCAAAAATCCCCAGGTCTTTGTTACTGTTTAGCATTGGATAAGTGCTGGGGTGTCCTAAGCACATCACTGAATTCAAGGGATACTGGGACCTTCTTATTGGATTTTAAATGTCACTGAGATACCTTAATGTCAGAAGCAGAAGGTAAAGCAGTATTATAGCATATCATGAGAAAGAGTACCCTGACTGCTTGTGTCTGGCCTCTGTTAACAGAGGAACATAATATAGTAGAAGCCTCTGGATGTCAGGGCTAAAGATAAAATGTATTTAACAGTAGTGTACCCAGGGGTATAACTAGGGAGAATGAAACACTAGATGGTGGAACGTCTTCCCAGTAAGGCCCTGTAGAAAGAAATATGCAGCTAAGGGTGGAATGATTGAGTTAGAACCTCAGCTTTGTGTTTCTTTTTCTTCTGAAGTTGGTCCCATCTTTGCCATTTTCCACTTAGACATGGAAGGAAAGATTCTGTCTTGAGCATGTATGTTTTGAGGTTGTGATTCTACATGTATATGCTGGTGGTATTACATGTCCTCTTTGAATAATTAAGAAATCTATATTTGACTGCTAAGTCCCTGCATTTAACACTATTGGCCCCCATTTTCAGCTAGCACCCGGTTAACAACCACGCTCTTTCTGTTTACACTAGCAGTTTGTTCTAGAGTTGCTATAGAGCAAAAAGTACACAATATGTCTCAGTATCCACCAGCATCAGCTGTTTACTTGCCTAAGTAGCACATTATCCTTTGTATTAGTTTCCTAAGGCTTCTACAACAAAACTGGGGGGCTTAAAACAACAGAAATTTATTATCTTACATTTCTGGAAGCTAGAAGTATCAAATCAAGGTGTCAACGTGGTCATGCTTCCTCTAAAGACTCTAGAGAAGAATCCTTCCTTGCTGGAAGCTTCTGATGGCTCCCAGCAATCCTTGGTGTTCTTTGGCTTGTGGCAGTATAATTCAAATCTCTGCCTCCATCATCACACAGCTGCTTTCTCTGTGTGTATCTCTGTCTGTCTTCTCTTCTTATAAGGACACTCATCATTGGATTAGGGCCCACCCTAACCTAGTGTGACTTCATTTTAACTAATTGTGTCTACAATGACCCTGTTTCCAAATGAAGTCACATCTGAGGTTCCTGATAGACATGAATTTTGGGGGGACTATACTTTTATCTCCTAGATCTTTATAATTGAATATAAAATATACCTGGTACTCATCATGAAATAGATTTCTTTTTAATTAATTATTCAGTAGTGACCAATTAGTGTATTTATTTAAGTACTTCTGTTGTGTAAGACTTAGAATCATGCCTAATTCCAGGAAAAAAATTGAATTTGATAATTTTTTTGAAAGGCCTTGAATTTTCTTTTTGTGATACCTTGTGTGAAGCTTAGATCAAAGATAAGAACGTTAATTAGAAAGTTTGTTGAAAAATAATTCTTTACCCCTTAGGAGATATAGCTCTCATCCTCAGTAGCTTCCCATGTTAGAGTCTCAGTGTCTTTTGAGGTGTACAACTTTTTTTGCACTCATGAGAAATACAAACTACTTTGATGCTTCTGAAACAGGGGAAAAAAACCAAGCCACAGTTGTGGTTTATGGATGCTAATTACTGCTACATTTAGATGTGTAAAGGAGGGGCTTATGGCTGGAGTGAGCTGGGAGAGACCAAGTCAACCTCGCTTAGGCGCTCACTGAGGTTCCAGTGGTACTGCTCAGCACACGCAAATGTGTGCTTCAAAAGGAAGTGCCGTTTTTTATCAAAATATTACATCTCTGAAGCCCAGATCAAGACCTGTCGCTCATGGGATGCAGGGGTTATCTCACAAAATCAGCAGTACTTTGCTGCAGAAGTTCACTCACAGGGGATTTCTGTAAGTGCTCATGATGGGCAGAGAAGCTTTATGGTTTCTATTGTGTCAAATGGGTAAGTTCTGTTGGTGATAAAACCTAGACACCCTCCTTGAATCTTTTTAACAGAAAACACCATCTCCACATTATTTTTTTTTAAACCAAGCTGTGTAGCACAGTGAACTAAAAGGAACTTTTGGCATCTACAAAAGAGAAATGGAAAACTGTAATGGCTGACAGAAAAATGGGTCTGACCACTGTCCTTGGTGGATCCTCCAAGATTCTTCCCCTTCCTTTTGCTTTCCTTTAACTGTGGAGCAGTAGTGCTGGTACCTTCTTACAGTGGAAGCAAGATAATTGTGACATAAAATGGATTCCAGTCCAGTTGGTGAACAGTATATGAAACACCCATGTGTGCCTGCTAACTCTCACAGTATCAGCTCTTTCCAGGTGAGTTCAGTTGTTCAAAAGTTTGACACCAGGCAAGATGACCTGGGCCATTGTATACCCTGGTGCAGTTTGGTAACCACATGAAGGCACCCTGCTAAGGAATAAGTGAAGAGTCTCTATGGTGTGCCAGAATCAGCTCAAAATCACTTGTTAAATTTTCAGGAATTTTGTGAGCTGGGTGACTTCATATTGGTAGCTTGAAATGGGCCATGGTATTTATACCACTGATATCAGTAAATGCTACAATTGAAGGCCCTTCCTCCACTCTGAGTTGATTTTTAAGCATTTACCAGCACACCACTGGACTGAGGACTGAATGAAATTTTATTCTGGCTCACTAGATCATTGTCATAATTTGTCAGAAGGACTTTTTTGTTTGTTTTGTTTTGTTTTTTAATTTGCATGAAAGAAAATACATTCGGAGATGAGAAGAGTACATGAGAACTTTCTACAACATGGTAGGTAGGATCCAGAAATTTTCTCTCTAAAATATAGGTTTAACATTATTATAAAGTTAATGAAATATAGGTATTTTGGGTAGACACTGTTACAAAAAGCATAAAGCAGCAACAGTGAAGTTTAGACACAACTGAGCATACATTAAACTTAAAAGTCTCCAAATGGAATCATTTCTTAAATTAAAAAAACAAACAAACAAACAAAACCACAGTCCCCAAATGATCATGAGGCAGTTACCTCCAACCAGATCCTGTAGTATAAGAGATTTAGCTTGCTTCTGTCAGAGAAGGGAGGAGGAAGAGTGGACAGCTGGAGGCACTTGCCAATCTGGTTACATCCCATTTATATATATTGCACCGTGGCAGGGTCTCATTGTACTTTATTGTCTCCCAAAGAGCTGATGAGAGGGTAAGGGCAGTCTTTTATTTTCTTATTCTTTTAACCAAAGTTTGAGAAATACAGTAAATGCTCAGTATTTATCCATTTTTCCTTTTCATCCGCAATCCATTTTTCTATCCATCCCCTCCCTGCATTGCCAAATGCTCACTAAGTTGTTGGTTAAGTAAAGTGAATAAGAGTATGTGAGTACATTTTTTTTTAGCAGTATTCTTCAAACTAGGATATGGAAAGACTTTCCAAGGATTACATGAGTGTAGACAATTTTAAGAGAATCAAGTTCCAGGTCTTCAACTACAGTATGTTCTCTTTTCTAAAACTATCTGTCCTATAAAGCTGCTGTAATCGAGGTTCTTTTATCTCTCCTCCCCCTTCACAATGATCCTTCTCCATTCTATAAAAGAAAGGCACATCTCTCACCCATCCCAAATCTTACTTCTTTTCTCTGAAGTATAAATACTTCCAGGATGCCAAACAGAGGGTCAATTAGATAATTTCTTTAATTAAACTTTCAAAAATGCACTTCCCTCTGTCCATCTCATTAAGAGATGCATTCCCCAAATTTTCATTGGTTGTATGCTAATAATTATAATAACTCAATCCAGAAGAAATTTTTTAACACACAGCACTTCACTGTAACATATGTGTATGTGTGTGTGTGTGTGTGTGTATATATATATATATATATATATATATATATATATATATGCATGCTTGTGATAGGATGAGCAATAGAAAACTCAAGCATAAAAGAATAGTACATAAGGATAAAATTCTATGAAGAGCAGGAAATGGAAATAGAAGTTCAAGGAGAAAATTTCTGATTTTTTAAAAAAAGCTTATGTATTTTATAATTAATTTTGGGATAGATCAAATCGCTAATATTTATATTCCATTAGATGCATTTGAAAAGGTGCAATAACAGTTTAACCTATCATTATTTACAATAAACAATTGTTTTTGCTTTAAATTTTTTAAAATTATGATAAAAAATTTTAGATGTCAACTTATTATCTACTGTGTATAAGGGGGAAACATAATTTTTCAAAATTCTTTTGAGAGTACTAGAACAAAATTTTAAAGGCCAGCCATTGTCATATAAAGTGTAATACAGAGGACCTTTCAACTTAAGCCTGAGCTCATTTAAAAGGCCTAATACAAAGATTCTCAACCTGATATCTTAAGATTTGAGAAGCCTCTCAAAACTATGGGAAATTTTGTGCTTAAGAGCATGTGTAAATTTTTCTGGACAAAGAATACAGTTCTTCATAGAAGTCTACAACCCAGAAAAGATTAAAAAGCCCTGACCAAAGTGTTTAAGGTCTTAAAGCTTCTTGACTTTGCTATTTTTTAAATAGTTTCATATGTAAGGGACTATAGAATTGTTCCCAACATAAACAATTTTTATTTAGTTCTGTATGTACATAGAATAATATATACTAATTACAAACAAATCTTGAAATAGACACAATCCCCCTTTCTTCATCACTGACCTGAAACCTATGCTAGGGCAATCTTTTAATTTTATGCCTTGTTGATTCAAAGGTCTTTCCTCTTTCTAATTTTGATGAGGAAAGTTGCAGATACTTCATCCATAGTAAAATGCGATATAGGAATTTGGAAAACAGTTTTTTAAAAAATAGACATCATCTGCCCCTGACAATTCTATTATATGAATTCTTCTAGCATTTAATTCTCAGCAGTCTAGTAATAGGTTGACACAGTATTCAGGCTTAGAATTAGGAAAATTACATTTGGAAATGACTAACAACACAGTAGTTTTAAAGTTTTGGATTGTAAAGCAACACACACACACAGCAGATAAATGAAGATGTCAGAGCCAGGCCTAAAGGAGGACCATGGTAATCCAGCCCTTGGTGTATAACCTTCAAACAACAATAAACAAGATTATCTGGATTTAACATGTGACCTTTCTCATTCTGACTGGTAGGTCCAGATGTTTTCTCATTCAGCTGCCTGGTTGAAATCTGCTTTTCAACCAACAATTGCAATTGGATCTAGATCTGAAGTTGCAGGAATGAGTCTTGGAAACTATATTCTGCAGTGGGTGATGCTGTCTAAACAGTAACGTGAAGACCCATGGTTTAATAATTAAAAATAATTTGTGACCTTACCCTTAAAACATTTGTTAGTTATGTCAACTAACTAAGTAAAACTGAGATCTGCTTGGTCGCTACCTCACTGTATTAGTCAGTCTGGTGGCATTAGAAGCATTGACAAGGTTTGATAGAACTAGGCTTTTCTGCACCTGCACTGCAGAACCAGCAGTCCCAGTAATGCCTTTATTACCTTTTGTTATCTCTCAAGGAAGTTCATAGCAACTGTAGAGAAAATGGGAAAGGACCTTTATTATATTAAGTCAGTCTAGGCTTATGGCCATACCAAAATGTGGACACAGCTTAGTATCTTTACTACCTCTCTTCATTGTTTCTGAGCCCAAAACTATTTCTGACATTTTTATGTGAACTGTTCCTTATTCACCATCATCTTGATTTTATGGTTCTAGTCCTTCAGGTTGTACTAGTTCTTTCTCTGAGACTCTATAGAAAAAATGATTCGTTATTTTCTTCTTTTCTTATGGGAGGACTAAACTCTCACATCCATGAGTGAACCCCGAGAGAGCTTCCCCATGGGCTTTAAACCACTGCTGACTTGTAGGTCAGGGGTAGTGCTCATTAAATAATAATCATAGCCTAGTAAAGCCACTGTATTATTAACAGAAAGTGAAGCATAAAAACACAGCACATAAAAAGACATAAAAGCACAAAATATTACAAAGAAGTAATACAATTAGAAAATCGATATTTATGGATTTTAGAAAGAGAGCAAAAATCAGTACTTTAGTATTCTCCAAAATTGATAGTAAAATAATTAAGTGTGGGAGATGTCTTTAATGGCCAGCTCTTTCACAGTTGATTGTTTTGGCCTCCTTTCCTCGGGCCAAGTAGCAGATGCACCTTGTGTTTTTTACTATGACACATTAATTTCTTTGAAAAGGGCTTGAAATCAGTTGTACAGGAACATAAGAAGTTAAAGATAGTCTTATGAGAATTTGTCATATGATATTATTCGTAACGCAAAAGGCCACACTTTTCACAATGTATAGTTGGTGAATGAGTAGCTAGACTCTCCCCTATTAAATCAGCATCAGTATCAGTATAGCTAGCTCTTCGTTTGGGTTTTATAAATCATTTTAGAGTTCTTTAAACAAAAACAGCTTTAGCATGGTTATATATATTCCTTTAAGTGTTCAATTCAGTGATTTTTAGTGAATTTACAGAATTGTGCAACCAGAACCATGTTTTAGAACATCTCTTTCACCTGTTTGCCCTCAATTCCTATTCTTACCCCCAGCCCTAGGCAACCACTAATTTGATTTCTGCCTTTATAGATTTACCATTTCTGGCCATCTCAAATAAAAAGAATAATAACAATATGTAGTCTTTTGTTTCTAGCTTCTTTCATTTGGCACAATGGTTAAGTTTATCCAAGTTGTGTGTATCAGTATTTTGTTTGTCTTTATTTCTGAATGGTATTCCATTGTATTGATACAGTACATTTTGTTTATCAATTCACCAACATTCTGATTGTTTCCATTTTTTTTTTGGCTCTTCTGAATAATCTTGCTGTGAACATTTGTGTACAAGTCTTTGCCTAGACATATGTTTTCAGTTCTTTTGAGTAGATACATAGGAGTGAAACTGCTGGGTTGTATGATGAATTTGTTTAATTTTATAAGAAACTGTCTATATTAGTTATCAATTTCTATATAACAAATAACCCAAAACAGTACAAATTTATTATCTCAGGAATACAGGCACAGTTTATCTGGGTCCTCTGCTTCAGAGTCTCTCACAGGGCTGTCATCAAAGTATTGACCTGGACAGTAGTCTCATCTGAAGACTTGACTAGGGCAAGATCAACTTCCATACTGACTTATGTGATTGTCAGGATTCAGTTCCTTAAGAGTGTCAGACTGAGGGCCTCATTTTCTTATTGGAGGTTGGCCAGAAACTGCCTTCAATTTCTTGTCATATGGGCTCTCTAGCTTTACTTCATCAAAGAAGCACATGAGAAGCACCACAGAGAGAAAATGAGAATAAAATGGAAGTCACAGTCTTTTATTATCTAATAATAGAAGTGATTATCCATCACCTTTGCCATATTCTCTTAATTAAAAGCAAATCACTTAGGTTCAACCCACATAACACAAGGAAAGGAGTCAGGGATCATTGAGAGACATTTCAGAAGGCGGCCTGCTCTGTTGCCAAACTTTTTTCCAAATGGCTGCACCATTTTTACATTCCCACCAGCAACACATTAAAGTTCCATTTTTTCTACATCCTCACCAACACTAATTATTGTCTGTCTTTTTGATGATAGGCATTCCAGTAGGTGTGAATTGGTGTCTCATCGTGGTTTTAATTTGCATTTCTCTAATAACTAATGATGTTGAACCTCTTTTCATTTGCCTGTTCATTTGTATAATTCCTTTGGTGAAATGTCAATTAAATTGTTTGCACAGTTTTAATGTGGTTATTTGTCTTATTAAGTTGTAAGATATTTTCATTTATGAATCATGGTTTTGGTATCAAATCTGAGAAATCTTTGCCTAGCCCAAGGTCATGAAAATATTATATGTCAGCTACTATGCTTGGCCTTTACATACGTTATTTTGTCTAATTTAATTACTGTAGCAACCATATTAAGTGTAGATATTATCATCATTGCACAAATGAGAAAATTTATAGAAATCAGAAGGTTTGTTGAGATCACACAACTAGTTAGTACAACTTGAGCCTACATTCTGTCTTACTGCAAAACCCCTGCTCTTTTATCAGAACTTAAAAAAAAAAAGACATTTAAATTTATTTTCAGTGGACAAAATAAGAGTGAAATACCATATAGTCCCTTTCTTATCATTACCAGTACCCATTCTTATGCTCTTTGAGTAGTTGGTAGAAACCTCTCTATCCATGATCATTAAAAATTGCCTTTTGAAATAAAAAGGGTCATGTACCCCAGTTTGTTGACTAGATTTCATTCTCGTTTTATTCTGCCAGACAACATTTCCTCCACTTTCTGGTGGAGCTAAGATGCATCTTCGCTTGCAGCTTTGAAGGGTTTTGCTGGGCAGCTGTTAAGCAGTTGTTATACTTTACCCCTAGGGATGAGCATGTTCCAGTGACAAGATAGCTAATTCCCTTATGTGCTTTTAATGTTGTACATTCACCTAGGACAAGTCAGTGCTGAGTTTCTTTCATGTTTCTTAATGCTCTAATTCCATTATTTGAAAACCAGAGAGAGAATAGAGGAACAGAGAGAAAGAAAAGTCTAAATAATATTTAGCAGATGGTAATATAAAATTTGTTTAATTAATTTAATGTTAAAAGGAGCAAAAATCTTCTAATTCTTAATTCTTATACTCATTTCCTTTTCTTCCAAAAATCCTTTATACCTTTCAATCTGGTTGACATACCTTAAATTAGAAATATTATTTATTGTTTTCCTCCACTGTGACCTAACATGCTAGCCTTAGGCAAAATTATAGTCTGTACAGTTTTTTAAAACACTTCCAACTTTAATTTTGTATTAGAGGCAAAGAACAGAATAATCATTTGTGCCTGCCTTCCTTCTTGCCTTCTTGCCTTATGTTCATTTGGTAGGCAGTCATCGAACTGTGTGCCAGGCACAGTGCTAAATGTTAAGGGTGCAAGTAGAATAATATACGGACATTAACATCAAGCAGCCACTATGTAGAGGGGAAAACAGGAAATACTATAGGAAGAGCAAATTTGGAAAGGAAGTAAAAAGGAGAGAGATAATTAGCTAGGTTACAACTTGTTGAGTATAAAACAACTATAAGAAATCCAAGAAGTGATTGAAAGTATCTGTCGGGCACAGCAGGAATGACTAGACTGGAAATACAAATTTGGGGATCATCGGCAACAAAAAGTTGGATCAGAAGAATATGTAAACTAAAAAAAACAAAAGTTTCAAGGAACAGACTTCTAGAGATCATTCACACTTAAGAGACAGAGAAAGAGGAGTAAACCTAGGAAATAAATAAATGAAGTAGGAATAGAACAAGGCATGAAATAGGCTCAGGGAAGAGATTCCAGAAGCAGAGACTGGTCAGTAGCACCCTGTTCTGAAGTGGTAGAGAAGGAGGGACAGAGGCCAGACCACCTCAGGCAAAGAAGTCAGCAGGAGAACTGGTTATCACTGTGGGACTTAGGCCTTTCTCTGCTGTATCATGAGGAGAGACTCTGCATACTATAGATCACCTTCAGAATGTTGTAGACAAGAATGGGAGTGTTATGACAAATTGACGTACTATTTTTTCCCTGCCTGGCCTTCTTACTATTATTAAATTAGTTCATTAGTTCATTAAGAGTTCATTAATTTATTTGTTTATTCATTCAATACCTATTGTAACTGGGCCCTCTGAAAGTTTCTGAGGTCACAGATATTATTAAAACCTGGCCCCTGCCTTGAAGATCTTCCTAGTATGTATGGGAAATATAATGTTAACTGTCATATAACACAAAACATGCTATGTATACCAAGAATTACTTGTGCTCTTGGATATAAAGGACATTTTTATTTCTTTCCTTACTCCTGATTCCACCTTTGATGTTGTGACAGTTGGAATGTTTTTAGCCTTTTAAATTATATTTGGATGACAATTTAAATTTTTCTAAGAATTATATTTTAATATGCTTTAAAATTTTTAACTATCAAAAGAAAGAGTGAATATTTTATAAGGGAATTATGAATGAAAAGAAAGTTTTTTCCTCTGGATTTATAATTGAAGTGTCTACAAGGTACCTACTTTTGTCTGTCTTTATTATGTTTGGCAACATCTAAAACCTTAATCTCATTAAATGTATTTTCATTCATTATTTTTCAACAGGTAACAGTTAATTTTTAGGACTATAAATATAAAATAATGTAATACATAGGTTAAATAATAGAAAAGTTCATATTTGTATACTTCTTTGTAGTTTAGAAAGGACTTTCACACATCATGTTTTTCAATTCTCACACCTCAATGTAAAGAAGTCACCTGGTTCCATATCTAAAGGGCTTAGCCCTACTGAGCAGTTCAAACCTTACCTGTGGGTGATGTGTAGTGTATTCCTCTTGTTAAAAGTAATAAATTTCCTCTTGTTCTAATGGGAAACCAAATGATTATATTGAAATTATTAAGCAAAATTATTTTTATTATAGCAATGAATGAGGTATTTGATAGTTGAACAATAAGACAAAGATTAATGTCATTAGTAAAATGGCGGGGAGGTGATTCCTTTGCAACTGAAACTTTTTTCATGGTTTCATGCTAGTGCTCTTAATTTGAGGTAACATGAAATTACTAGTTACCAGTATAGATTCTTTAAAGCCAAATTTAAAAGTCTGATAAGAATATGTTTTAATGAGAACTTAAATCAAACCAAATATTGCACAAACTGCTATCTTATTTTGCTGCTATTGAAATATTATTTTATCTCTTCTTAGTCTGATTTACCTTTTACAGTTTTTTCCTAACTTTAGAATAGGTGTTTAAAAAATACCAAATGTCTGCAATATTAAATTTTAAAAGAAGAGAAAAATGAAAACAAAAGATTCTATAAATCAATGACCAAAAGTTTCATTTTCATTGAAGCTTGATAATTTTACCAGTTAGCAAATACTAAAACTTCTTATTCTTTAGTTCTCAAAATATCATTGGTTTTTCTCCCTCCACAATTTACACATAAAAATGTAAATTTGAAAATGAAAATGACCCATAATTCCAGTGTTCTTGTTCATACTACAAAGAGGCTATTGTGGGAAAGGAGTACAGGCATGAATTTTATAAGGAAAACTGTTCTAGTTCATCTATTTGCGCTATATTGGGTCATAGCAACAAACTCTGTAGACTAAATGCCTACAATCCATATATCTCCCATTTTGCTCTTTACTGCTTCGAGCTTTTAAATCCTATTAACAGCTGTCAAAACCTGGTAAACTATTTAGATGCTTTCACAATTTGTTTAATTGGATAGTTAGAAAATGGCATGCTAGAAAACCCACCCCCCCTTTCTTTTAGCCAGGCTGAACATCTGTAGCATTAGGGCCTCATTATCTCTGAATTGGCATAGCAAATCAGTGGCATCATTAAAATGCCACATTAAGATGATTAAGCTTCTTTGTTATCCAGTTGACTTTTGCATGTGCTGAGGATTTCATGGTTATGACCCCCAATCCTTGTAAAACACTTAAACAACATCACCCTTTTGTGTCTAACAGCCTCTGTCTTGTTTTATCCCTGCTCACAATATCTCAGGCAAACTTGAGGCTATTACTCCAAACTTTGTCCTTCTTTGAGCTGGATTCTGAGATCTCATAGTTCAGAGTGGAAAGTCAGAACCCATTTTGTACACTAGGAAATTCCTACTAACAGCATGCTATTCAAGACATCCAAGTTGTGTGTTCTGTTTGCTATCTTTAATAGTTTCTTCCCTCCAACTGAGCATTTTATGTGCCTGTAAAAACAAACTGAGGCACAGTTGGCTGAGACTGCTATTACCCCTGAAGGATTTAGATGTTGGATCCTTTCCAAGACCTATTGTTTTTGCAGTGTCTCAGGTGAAACCAAAAATTTCTACTCTGGAGTGCAAGCCTTTCATGTGATAACCATCACCCCAGGAAATGAAACCATGTGCATCAGCCCCAGTGAGACAAGCCTTTTGTTCTCTTTAGCCTACAGAATTCTCTCTGGGGGTGTGTGCATGTTAGTGTGTGTCATCTTCCTAAGAGGCCTCCAGAACATATACAAAGATGGAAGCAATTGTACTCCAGAGTAGCTCCTTTAAAAAGAAGTTCAGTTTAATCTAATTTTCTGTGGGTTAGATTCAATTTAGACATCTTCCCTACACCCCTCTGGGAATGTTTAGCAATTACCTTTATCAGCAATTTGTGGTTTGGTGTGTCCTTTTCTCCACAAGTTCAATTATAAAAAATTTACTCAGGAAGCCTTTAACACTTTTTTATTATGGTATGTATCACACATGTAAAAAGGCAAATATAATTAATTATGTGTGTAGTTTAAAGAATAATAAACATAGCATTCATGGACCTATCACCCGGCTTAAGAAGTAAAATAATTGCTAGTGCCAATTAAGATTCTTCATAGTTTTTTAAGGGGCAACTTTAGTTGTGTGTCTAAGAAACCTGATACATATTATGAGACTGGAATTTACAAAATTAAAATGGGAGATTATTCACATTACAAAAGGTTATTCTCTTTATAAAAGACTTCAGGATACTGTGGGGCAGTTCTCAAGTATATTCAAATATTTCTTGTCAAATTTTAAAGATTTTCTGTCTTTGTTAACGTAGTAGGTGTTACCAGTCGTTCACAACTGAAAATCAATGAAAAATTAAAATAAACATCTCTGAGTGTATAATGTAAATCAGTGGAACAGTATTACTGGTTTTACATGTAACATTTGAGGAACATGTCAACTATGTTAAGGTGAATCTGTAGAGGTTAATGACATCATGCTAAATATAAAGTAGAATGAGGTAGCTATATGAGAGAGCACAAAAACCAGAGAATTTTTTCTAGTTTAGGGTATCAAGGAAGACTGCATGGAAGAAAAGGCTTTTAAACAACATCTGGAGGTTTGATTTGAATAGAATGTTAATACAGGGGGAGGGCCTCTTAGGTGTGGGAAAGACTGGAGAGGAGGCTTGGAAAACTGCAATTCATCAGATTGCTGCTATACTTCTCAAACTTAATGTGCATAAGAATTTTCACAGATCTTGTTAAAATGCAAATTCTAATCCAACAGGTCTAGGATAAACCTGAGAGTCTACATTTCTAACAAGCTCCCAGGGGATTCTGGAACTTCTGATCCAAGGACCTCATTTTGAGTAGCAAGGTTCTAGTCTAAGGAAAATGATGATCCAAGGAGATTAGTGAGAAATGAGATGCTCAGGTATGCTTGGGGCAGGTTTTAGACAGGCATTTGAATGTTTTGAATTTGGACTTCATCGTACACAAGATGAAATCCATGAAAGTTTCTAGAACAAAGGTTTTAGTGCATCAGGATGATTAATCTGGCAATAGGAAATAATATAAATATAATATAAATATAAAATAGAGGTCACATACACTGTGGGCCAGTTTGGAGGCTAATGCAGTGGTATATCCATGTACTAAGTATTTATTCTGTATGTGCTTTATGCAGAGCACTGTCAAACTCTAGAGCAGCAGTTCTCAGACACCATTGTGCATAGAATTTACCTAGAGAGCATGTTTTTAATGCATATTTCTAGTTCCCACACATAGATTAGTAGATCTATGGTGAGACCCCCTCACACACCTGAATTTCTATTTTAAAATCACACAACTCCTTTTCTTACATATAAAGGTTAAGCAGTGTTATAGGGAATACTGAGTTAAAAACAAAACAAAATAAAACAAAACAAAACACCTGTGTACCTTCTGACTCACATAGTTTCCATGTCCTTATGGGAGATGAAGGAAACAGAGAAAGGAGGAAACAGATTATTTCGTAGCTGAGGCAACCTAGGAAGGCATAGTGGGAGGAAATGGCATATTTGGCCTTGAGAGATGTGTAGGATTTGGACCTGTGGCAATGTTGGGGAAAGACCTTTCAGGTGGTGGAAATAATAAAATCAAGAATGCATAGAAGTTGTTTAGTTAAAGATATCTGAGTAATCAAAAACATTTCAAACATGGATTGAGGCCAGATACTGAAAAGCCTTTTAAAATCTTTGTTTTTAAGTTTAGATTTTATTTTGTTGGCAATGGAGAATACTGAAGAATTTTGACAGGTCCATGATATGACCAGAGGTATCATTTAAGGAGTACAATCTAATGGTCATATATAGAATAAGCTGGAAATGGAGAGAGAAAGAAGGCAAGGAGAATAAGGTGGAGACTACCACAATAGGTTATGGAGAGGGTAAGCAGGGTCTGAGATTTAGGAAAATGGACCTGCAAAATAGTGGGGAGGAGAGCAGACTGAAGAGAGCATACAAAAATAGAACGAATGGGTGATTAAATGTGGGGTACAAACAAGAGGAAGGAAAGATGACTGTAAACATTCTAGCCTGAGTGACTGAGAAGATACCTAGGAGGCCTTCGGGAATAGAAGAAGACTGAAGAAGGGGAGAGAGATTGCACCTGGAGATAAATATTTGGGGATTAATCATATTAAATGCTTGTTGAAACCTTAAGAGTGGATGAAATTGCCATGGTGTAGAGAGAAAAAAGAGGGTTAAGGATGGTATTTAGGAGTCTGAAGGAAGAAAAAAGATCTAGGAAAAAGTAATCAGAAAGGTAAGTAGGTACAGTTTCATTAAATAAATAGAGGTATAGAAGAAGGAATGGTCAGTAGCATCAAGGGCTACAGAGAAGTTGGGGTGAATAGTACACAAGGGTCATTAGATTTAGGAATCAGGAGATTATTTTTCTTCAGGGGAGCATATTCAGTAATTTATGGAGGCTGAAGCCAGATTACAGAGAATTTTACATCAGTTTTGAGGATGGAGGGAGTGTTAAGCATAGATTACTTTTGTAGTAAATCTATCTATAAAAGAATATTGAGAGAGGATGAATGTTGTTATGATGAGATGAGAGACTGAAATAAATTACAAAGGGAAAGGAAAATAGGAGTTGGCATCTAGAGAGGTTGACTTGTTGTGGAGATTGAAAGGAAAAGAATTCCAGTTTCAGGACTTGGAGACTGGAAGAAGGAAGACACCATTTGTAAATATAAAGAAGTCATACAGTAGAAGCAATTTGGGGTTCAAAGATTACAAGTTTGATTTTAGACATGTTTATTAACATTTTCAGGGGATATGAAGTAGAATGCCTCTCTCTGCTCCAATAAATCTACCTTCCAAGGGATGGAATCAGTCTCTTCCTTAGAGCACACTAGTGTCTTTCCTGGTAGTTTTGGGAGACTATATTTGGAGGCCAGGAGATAAAACTGATAATTTCTCAGGAATCCCATTTCCATCGCAGATACTAATATATTCTGATACTCAAATCTGTTCGCATGGTAAACCATGTGGATGTTGCTCCCCAGAAACCATGCAGAGAGGTCATTCAAGTCTCTTATCTAAAACTGGTTTAAGACTCTAAAGGCAAACCAACATCTATACCAGGAACATTTTTGGGCCAGTAAGTTCAAGAACTTCTCACATGCCCTGCCCATGTGACCCTTATGTGTCTCCTTAGGGCCCTTGGTCTCAAATACTGTCTTCCTCATTCTACAGCTAAGTCATAAAGGACAAATGCCAAGATTTTATCTTCAGCCTGGTTAGTGTAGTATTGAGTTCTAGGTCAAGCTCTTTAAAGCCAAAATCCTGCGGCAAGGAGTAACTCTTTCATGTTATGTGTTTCAGAATGACCCAGTACATGGATCTTACTGGTTTTTAATTGTCACTGACCACAGAATGATGTAGGTCTGTTCACATTAATATTATAAGCAAAATTCAAAGGATCATCTTCTGCTGGCCCTTTCTATCTGCTGTTTTTGGTTTGCAGTAGCTGAAGTTTTCCGTTGAGGTTCTTTTAAACGCCTACATGCAAACTGAAGAGCACTCAAGCTTTGGTGGGATATCACCCACAGCTGGAGTAATGGAGGAAGGGAGGAGGGCACAGGCCTCAGGTGCATCCTTCTTTAAAACACACACACACACACACACACACACACAACTTTTTAAACCACTTAAGCAAATTCCATCTGAAAGCAGGTAAGACCTATCCAGAGAAAGAAGGGAACGAACCTCTTTCCATGTAGGAAATGGATATCAATTCATGTATAACCCAGATGTATAGGATGGGCAGATTTGAAGCATATTGGACTTACTGCACAGCCCTACATCTCTTCTAATGAAAGAGTGAAAGGTTGTGAACCATGAACCGTGGTGAGAAGCAGTGGAACAGTGTTGCAGCAATGGCTCCTCTGTTGGTGGTTAGGCCCTGTCTTGCTCGATTAAGCAAACACAGTTAATATAGATGAAAGGTAACCTTGATAGAAGTGAAAATTGAAACTTGGTTGTAGGTAGCAAGCCAGGCACAGCTGCAGTTGTACTTCCTCCTGTGTGGCAACAGGAGCTACACTTAACTGCTGTTTTTGAAGGGATGTAGTTTTTTTAAAAATATCTTTTCTTCAGAGTGTTTTGGTTTTTAACATCTATACCATTGATGGGAGACTGTGGAATATGTTAGTAAGAAGCCACTTATATTTTATGTGTCTAGTGTGCGAGGTCAAATCCAAGTTTAGCGTTATAATCACATCTACTATTAATGGTATAACCTTGGACAGATCACCAAAAACATCTATGTTCCCAGATTTCCTTATCTGAAAAACAAGAGAATTGGTTAGATGATCTTTAAATTCCCTTCCAGTTCTAAAATTCCATTGATTTATGATTCCTTATGGGGAAGTACAGCTTCCAGTTTCTAAGAACAAATGTTTGAAAAAGTAAGCATTTATGCACTATATTTTATATATGAAAAAATTCCTTAAAGATATTTATTGTCACATAAGGCAAATATTTAAGTTTTGTTATTGTCAGTACATAATTTTGCCTTCTTCATTTCTTATGTTCTTCAGCTTAAGTGTTACAACTCTTTTTAAGATAGTGCCTAGTCAGCTAACTCACTTGGACCAGTCCTTCCCCCCACCTCTCAGTCTGATACTTCTAGGATCTTGAGTTTAGCCCTCTCTAACT
Organism: Cynopterus sphinx; assembly: GCA_030015415.1. Classification (NCBI taxonomy): domain Eukaryota; kingdom Metazoa; phylum Chordata; class Mammalia; order Chiroptera; family Pteropodidae; genus Cynopterus; species Cynopterus sphinx. The sequence goes on from CM057385.1 coordinate 16,728,649, forward strand.
TTGGTATGGGTGTCATTCCCCTTGCCTATGTTGAGTTCCATTTACTTGTATCAATGAAAGTGACTCCTTAGAAGATTATGTTAAAGAATTAACTTCTCCTTTTATCTTTCTCAACAGTATTTCACTAGTACTGGCAGCTTCCTCTACTTTCAGTGTTGTCTCTTTATCAGTTCCAAGAGAGATAAGACTCATTTTAGCAGTTCATATTCATGGAAGGGGCAGAGGCAAAAGTATGGCTTAAAATCTGAAAAACCATAGTAACTATTCAACTGTCAATCTTCGTGGCTTAAATTGGATGCTTTGGAATTAAAACAGTATTTTCTTCTTAAAACCAAAGAGCGCATCTCCTTGCCTTTTAATTGCAGCCACCAAAAAAGGTACTAGATCTGAAAACCCTTTTCTCCCTCAATACTGGAAGAGTTGCTCAAAATGTGTTTTTCATGGTTGCTTTGAGCAGTCATAACTAAAATCTATTATTTCTAATTTTCTGGATGGCCTAAAATGCTGTCATCTATTTTGTATGTGTGTGTATTTTCCCTGATTGTGGTTCTGAATTCAGATAATGAGTGATTGTCTTAATAGTGTTTTCTTATTTTGTAGATTTACAATATTACGTTAGCTTCATTTGGTATTTGTCAGTTGTGGGTCTTTGTTAACTCCAGATACAGATACAGTCATTGTTCATTTCTTGCATTTTCCTCCCTGCAGATGATTCAATGAAAGTAAAAGATGAATACAGTGAAAGAGATGAGAATGTTTTGAAGCCGGAGCCCATGGGAAATGCAGAAGAGCCTGAAATTCCGTACAGCTATTCAAGAGAATATAATGAATATGAAAACATTAAGTTGGAGAGACATGTTGTCTCATATGATAGTAGCAGGCCAACCAGTGGCAAGATGAACTGCGATGTGTGTGGATTATCCTGCATTAGCTTCAATGTCTTAATGGTTCATAAGCGGAGCCATACTGGTAAATAGTCTCCTTTATCTATCCTTCTGCAAACCATCCTAATGCAGCCCTGTGAAAAATGAAGTGGTAGAATGTGGGGTGACTTTTTGATTACTTTCATTGATTTTTGCTGTAATTCTGATGTTTTTCTCCTTTTCTACATTTTCATTTACCCTGTAATTTTTATTCATGTTTCACCATGTATTTATTTGACAAACATATTGCAAATGGTATGAACTAAAAAAGGACTGTAGAGAGCAGTGTTCTAGGTCAGCCAGATATTTTTTCTTCAGTTAATAAGCAGGAGTTGAATTGTGTGATATGCTTCTTATGCATCTTTCATATATTTTTGCACAACTTTTAAAAAGTAGATCTTGTATTGTATTGGGTTTAAATTTGGTAGATGAAAGAATATAATTTTATTACCACTTAAAAAATATCAATCTTCAGACTGTAAACAGCCAATATATAGAAGTGCATACAAATACAACAGTTACAGTGGGCCCAGTAGATTCCGTCTGATATCCGTTAATGAATCCTTTTAAAAGAAGCATTTCTGGCCCTCAAGGGCTTATTAGGACTTGAGTCTGTGGCTCTTTTTTCAGTCTGAGATTACATTTAAAAGGAATGCTAAGTAATTTTAAAATTTACATCTAGAAAGCTCTTGTAGAGCTGCACTCCTTTCTTTGCTCTGATTCAAGACAAGATGACAACTAAAGTAGCCTTGCTAGGTGAGTGCTTTTTTTCTTCTAAAGAGAAGTTTCCATAAAGAAATCTTATGCTTCCCCTGATATGTAGCTCCCAGCTGATCCGGGTATGAACAGAAACTGTCCAAAAGATGAACTTTTGCCATAGGCATCTAATCTGTGCATATGCTTCGCCACTTGTGGGTGATCAGAAATCTCCTTTTTGTCCTTTTTAAAGGTGAACGCCCATTCCAGTGTAATCAGTGTGGGGCATCTTTTACTCAGAAAGGTAACCTCCTCCGCCACATTAAACTGCACACAGGGGAAAAACCTTTTAAGTGTCACCTCTGCAACTACGCATGCCAGAGAAGAGATGCCCTAACAGGTCATCTTAGAACACATTCTGGTAAGTGAAAGCACTGAACATTCCATATCTAGTAAATGTGTGTTCCCAAGTGCCCACTGCAGAAACTAGAAAGAGTTAAGTATGGAAGTTTTCATTTGTCATTCCTGTTCTGAAGGGTTACAACAGCATAGACCTCTAGGGCTAATTACACTTCCATTAAGGCATTAATTGCTCTCCGTCTGGCTCAATGGGGTTGATCATCTCCTTACCATCATCCTTACTCCCTTAGAGAACAACACAGTCAGACAGGAAGAGCCTGACTTTTTTTCTGCAAAAAGAATTATAGCCATTAGTATTTTCTTATGATAAACTTTATTAAAAGATTATTTTCCTTAAACACACACACACACACACACACACACACACACACACACACACACCATTCAAAAGTCTGGACAAGCCAATGCTATATAGTTTGAAAATTATGTAAAACTATAAACTGGGTAGAAATCATTGTTAGAAGGTTACTTTAGGCTCTTCTGGGCTAAATTTGAGGGGTTTTGGCCATTCTGGGCTAAATTTATTTTTTCATTGAGATATAATTGACAGTATAATACTGTATTAGTTTTAGTTGTACGTGGGCTAAATTTCTTACACACAACTTTCTTCTTGATGAGCCTATTTATTTTTAATCTCTAAAAGATGAGCAGCAATAAGAATGCATAAAAAGCAATATTCTGTCTTGATGTTTTCACTTCTGATTTTAACCAACCAAGATAATATTTTTCAACATTTAGAATTTCCCTCTTAGAAAAATAAGGGTGAGTTTATTTTTCAAATTTGGGACCTCATGTTCTTGATGTTATCTGACAAAATTTTAATTGAAGACCAAAAAAAAAAAAAAAAACAGGGTTTGTTTTTATGTCAATCCACATACTGCTTTGACTGAAACCCAACCCCAAATCCGCAACTGGTAACAATTTAGAAAGTAAGGATTAAACAAATCAGCCCCAACAAAACCCACCATGAGACATCATAAGTGGCAAAAAAAGAGTTTTCTTCACAACTCATTGTTCAAAGTAATGTATTAAGGCAGAGTTTGATCCAAAAAAATTACAGTAGTTCTCTTCTGTTGCTTTTTTCAAGTAAGATGCAACAGTAGTAGTTATTTTTAAGACAGATTCTATAGGACACCAATTACGCAGAAACTTAACATTTTTAGCTCTAGCAAACCTGCATTTATTTTAATTTGGGATTCCATGAGGATATTTTAATGCTTTGAGTCCCAAAGTTTCTGTTTTAAATACAGCAAGAGGATTAGAAAATAGAAATCTCGGCCCCTAAAACTTTGACAAATTCGTGGGGTACGTTTTATCAACAAATCAGGAAGCCCAGCCCTGCACACAGAGTTGAAGTTATTACTTATATATTTTAAGCAATATAGCATTTAGAGGAGTTGGGAGGACAAAGGTGGCCTGAATTGTATGGATGAACTTTTGATAAAACTTTTGCTTTATCTTAGAAATTAAGATGAAGTAATTTTTGCAATTTAGTCTTATTTCTGTTATTCAAAAATATCCTCAGTTCATTTAGCATTTTTTATCAATTTAGCCTAGAGGTTTCTATTGCCACTTGGCAAGGATAATCTAAATTGAGCCAAATATGTCAAAGCCCTAAAAAGGCCATCAGTTTCTGGCTGAATGGCTAACTCCCATAAAGTGTAGCATTCTTTATTTATAGCCAGATAGATGTCACAAAATAAGGGAGCTCTTCCTATTTTGTTCTTAAACCACACTAACATCCTTGAAGAATAAAAAGGCCCCATTTGTTCCTTAAAGATACAAGATTGGATCTAGAGCCATACCACTATGCTTAATAGTAATCATTAAATCCAAATGCTTTCTTGTGTGAAAGGAGGCTGTCTTTTCAAAGAATACTCTTAACATAAAATTTCATGGCAGACCATAACCTTATTTCAGTTTACTAAATTTAAAAGTAAAGCACATATGGCAGTATCAAATTCTCTGGCTTCCCTCAGCAGTCTCATTCCTACTGGAAGGTTTTCACAGAACCCCGATACATCATTTATTCTGTAACCCCTGAGGGTCACTGAGTGCCCCTGTGCTCTCCTTATAGTTGAGAAACCCTATAAATGTGAGTTTTGTGGAAGGAGTTACAAACAGAGAAGTTCCCTTGAAGAGCACAAGGAGCGCTGCCGTACATTTCTTCAGAGCACTGACCTGGGTGAGACTGGTAAGTTCATGCAGTACTCATTCTACACACATTTAGTGAGCATTCACTATTCTAGGTGATAAGATACAATAGTAAATAAGACCAAAAAATTCTGCCTTCGTGGAGTTTATATTTAATAGGGAAACACAGACCATAACCATAGTAAATAAGTAACTTATACAGTATATTAGAAGGTGTAAGTAGTATCAAGAGAAATTATGGGTAAGAAAGGATGAAGAGGGTAAAGGAGGTCAAATATATTTCGATGGAAGGAGACTAGGCTTCAGGTGGTTAGCACACAATAGAGTATACAGATGTTGTATTATAAATTTGTACATCTGAAATTCATATAATGTTATTAACCAATGTTAACCCAATAAATTTAATTTTAAAAAAATAAATGGAAAAAGATGAAGCAGGTACTAGGTGCTGAAGGTGAGTCAGGGAAGGTTTTGACTAAGTGACATTTTAACAGACTTAAAGGGATAAAGAGAGAGCCCTGCAGATAACTAGGAAATATCAAGTGCAAAAGCCCTTGAACTTGAGTATGAGGAAGTAAAAATAGGCCTGCATAGCTGAAGCAGAGTGAGTAATAGGACATGAGGCCAGAGAGGAAATGGGAAACCAGATCATATCAGGCCTCGTAGGTCATTATAAAGACTTTGGCTTTTGCTCTGAGTGAAATTGAAAATTTTCAGAGGATTTTGAACAGAGAGGTGACATGATTAGGCTTCTCATTTGAAAAGAATCATGCTACTTGCTATTGAGAATAGATTGTATTTGGGGCAAGAATAGAAATTGAAGGCCATTGCAATAATTCAAGCAAGAGAAAATTATGTCTTAGTAGGAGTAGGGGTGGTGGGAAGTGTCCTAAATATATGTGTGTACACACACACATTTAAAGGTAGAGACAAAAGGATTTCCTAACAGAATCACGTGGGATGTGAAGAAAAATGCAGTTACCATTAATTGAAATGGCAAAGGGTGAGGGCAGAACAGCTTGAAGCATGGCTAGGGAGGAGGTGATTAAAAGTACAAGGATTTTCTATGCACAAGACCCAAAAATCATATACTTGTCTGCTGATGACAATCATATGCTTGTGTGCTGATGTTTGGCTTTGGGAATTTCAGTGTTTTGAATTATATGCCTACTGGCAATTGGTTGAAATACTAGATGTCTTTCCGTATGTCAGTTGTGGTTTTATTTCCTTTTCATCCTTCAGTCAAAACAGCCTGAAACTTTTTTGTGTTGCATTTCCTTGGTCCCATCCCATTGACCATCAGCCTGGTTCTGCAGCTTGGATTGTCTGACATTTTTACTTGGTCACTTGAACCAGTTGCTTATTTAGAATAGGTACAAATCTTTATGAGATTTGGTGTTTGACAAAAATAGTTGCAGTTGAATAGTTTGAACATTCTAAAGCAGAAAGGTTACACAAATATAAAAGAAATAACGTGAAACTTGGGGAAAATGGAGTGAAAATCATGAGTAGTACCCATTTGAGTGAGAGGAAACTTTCGTTGTAGATAAAGCCTATTTTATGGTGTTAGGAACTGGCCAACTGAATTCCGTTGGTTTGCAGTGCTTCTGCTTTTTATCCTGATGGCATCTTTGGTTTTATCAAGGAGTTGGATTTCTTCGTTATTTCTAAAAAAGAAATGTTTACTCTCTTAAAAAAAAAAAAAGAAAACCCAAACACCTAAAACTTCGGTTTTGATAACTTAAGCAACATGCTTAAGGTTAGTCAATACCTGGACATCTTTACTCATAGTTCTGTGTTTCAGACAATAGATGAAACTCTTACTGTGAGAGATCCCCAAGTTATAAATATCTAATATATTCCAAATAGAATCATTAACATTTTAAAGCTAAATGGATTAAAGAGAGCATCTAATCCTACCTCATTTTAGAGGTGAGGAAAGTAAGAATCATCAAAAATGCGTTGACTTTCTTAAAAATCATAAGAACATTCATTGTTTTCATTATTAGTTATATTTTTTATTTTCAAAAATTTATAGAGAGATAATTCACATACCATAAAATTTATCTTTTTAAAGTACACAATTTAGTAGTTTTTAATATACTCACAAAGTTATATAACCATCACCACTATCTAATTCCATAACATTTTTGTCAACCCGAAAAGAAATCTTGCCACCACCATTATCAGTCACTCTCCATATCCCCCTCTCCAGCCGCTAGCAACCACTGATCTACTTTTTCTCTATGGATTTGCCTATTCAGAACACTTTACGTACATGGAATCATACAATATGTGGCCTTTGATGTCTGGCTTCTTTCACTTAGCATAAAGTTTTCAGGGTTCATCCATGTTATAGCATGTCAGCACTTCATTCTTTTTTATGCCCAAATAATAATCCATTCTATGGATTTATCATATTTTGATTGTCTATTCATTAGTTAATGGACATTTGCATTTTTTCTACTTTTTCCACTTTTTTCACTTTTGGGAAATATGGCTTGATTAGCTAGTTTTTTTTAAGGTTATACATTATCTGGTTGGCAAAAGAAATACAGTAACACATGTACTAATAGAAACATACATATGCATATATATGTGTATCTTCATTCTCCAGGAAATAGGGAAAAAATTAGTACATTGATTTTTGAGCAGTACCCTCTATGAACAGTAAGCTCAGAATTACTGATTTTGTAATAAGGTTACCACCTTATTTCCTATCCCCATAACCTTTTATAGGAATTTTAAATTAGGAAGGTATCAAAAGAAATAGTTTAGCTGTCTTCAGTCGTATAAGGTGATTCAGGAAATGCTGAAATAAAGAGGTTGAGTTAATTTGCATTTCACAGGGTGGTTTGATGGATGCGTGCAACATACTTTAAGTCTCAGCAAAAAATAAAGGGTTAACTAAGTCAGCAACTTTTGACTTTTTTAAAACAAATATGTTGTAATGGTAGTTTCAGGTTACAAAATGTATTCAGTCACAGCTTAATCAAGTATAATAAATAGTGCATGACAGTCAATATATTACTTTCTTTTATATTTCAAGTATTTTCCACAATTTTTTCTGAAATCCAAAATTTAAAGATTGTTTAATCCAACACAAGGCAATCCTTTTAATTATTGCCACTGAACCCTCTATGGTTTCCATTTCTGTTATCTTCCTAAAATTGGGAGTCCCAGTCTGGACATAGTATTCCATTCTGAGCCTGATACCTAGAGTATCTCCAGTAGTACATCTTATCTCTTCATCCCTAGCTTTTAAAATGATGATGCTCCATTGCTACTGTGGATTTGGCACTTATTCATCAAGCGCTTGTTGTAAATTGAAGTGCAGCCTAGTGTGAGAGCCAAGCCTTCGGACCAACCTGTCCCCAACAAGCCTTTATGTAAACAGAACAGATAAAAAGGCTTTTGACTGGAAACCAGTGTGCAAAAGAATGCTGTGTGGGCAACAGGACTTCTGGCCTTGCTAATCATTTTTCTTTTATTAGGATAGCATTTGCTGTAGTCTCTATGTGTCAGGTTCTGTGTCTGTGCTTGTAAAGATAACTAAAGGTTAAAGCCCTATGCTTGAAGAATTCACAGTCCAACAAGGGAATGGACACAATCTATTAATATAATGCAGTGGTCTAATAGAGACGTGTGATATTTTACTTCAGTCCACGTTTCTTTAGCAGACACCACAAGTGACATCAAGATAACCCAATTCTGCTGTTTTATTGAATTATATATGAAAAGAAGAATGAATATAGGAGACCACAGATTTCATTTTCACATTAGCTTGATTCTTATTCCAGAAAGGGACTAACAGCTGGTATAGAGATTCATTTAGCCTCATCTCACACAAATTATGAATACTTGGAGCAGGACATATTTTTGTATGACAATGAGTTCTAGCAATAACAAGATTTTTAAAGTAATTGAATAATTATATTTATTTATGAATCTAGGAGTCATAAACCTCTTATCTTCATTCTCAGTGTTTTAGTCAAGCTAATATAAATGGGAGTGTTTCAGAATAAACGTTTTTACCAAGTAGTTGACCAAAAAAAAAATTAAAAACATTTTAAAAGTCTATTTTCCCAACTGATTATTCTTTTAAAAAATTGATACTATCTCACAGGTAGTATTCATTCTACTTGCTAAAAAAGGCATTAATTTTATATAACTTTTTTTGTTAGAACCTGCCTAGTCTTTGAGAACAATCTCTTGTTAGACAATTATGATTGCACAATGACACCCCTTTGTTCCTTTCTCCATTAGCTACTGACACCAAAGAAGAGACAGGAAGCATGCCTCTTATTTGAGCTCCATTTAACAATTCAAGATCTAATGAAGAATTTTCATAAAAAAAAATACAAAAATACAACAGATTACATACTTAAATCTGAAATCACTTTGACATAGAAATTACATCATAGAAACAGCTAATTAAAAACCAGACAAGCTATTTAAAACCTGTGCAGATATTAAAGGTAGTAATCTATTCTATAATTATGACTTCATATTAGTTTTATTATTTATTTTTTCAATGTCTTTAAAGCAATTTTACTAATGAAAATTGGTATATACACTATATAGGAGGCAAATGACATGAAGGAGAATTGATTCAGAATTGCAGTCCCACTCCTATGCACACTCATGAACCAAGTGTGCACATTGTTCCTTGCCACCATCCCATAGTCTCCACACCCACCCTTTGCAACATTAAACTGCCAAACACCACCCAGGAACGGATTTCCTATTTCATCATTTAAACCCATTATCTTGTTCTCTTACTATCTTGCCAAACTGGTTTCCCTCTACTTAACATTTCTGAGACATGTTGCAGCAAGATAACAAGTCTAGACTGTTCGTATAGAGAGTTGGGTCTTAAAGTTGAAATAAAGAACCAAAAGCCAATAGTCTTCTTCCCCTCCTCCTCCCTGCCCCTTTTTAGTGTACTGCCTAAACTCTTTGTGATCCCGATCCCAAAAAGATTAACTCCAAAGCATTTCTTCATGTTTTAAGGGATGATTACTTAGTGGTTAGTGGTATTGTGTAGCAGCTGTCCAACAATTGCAAGGCAAAAGACAAGCAGTTTTGGAAAGAAAATGAGAGTGTGCTGTATACATTGAAAGTTTAGCCTTTGCCTAACTTCCAATTAAAAAACAGTCAACTCAGTAAAGATTAACTTAATCTCTATAGTATGTTCACATTTGCAATGAGAGTTGGACTCTCAGAGTTGGTATTTTGAGTGATTGATCCAGAAGGAGGGTGTGGGCAGATGAAGCTCTATAGCTTAGTTTCGGAGGATTTCTTTCAATCTTACCAAAGTTGTGTAAGTAAGAAAGTCTCCACCCAAGCTTCAAATTATCTATCTATCCATAATCTCCAAAATTTCATCTTTTTAAATATGAGTCATTTGGACACTGATTTACAGGGTAAGATTTATCTAGAAATAACTGTCAAGACAAGCTCGGTGAGTAACCAGGGATAAAAGATGATGTTATCTCTAAGGGTTGCCATTTAGTGACATGCCCTAATTACATCATTTAGGTCAATGTATCCCCGCTTTAGCATCCTTCCAAATATAGAGGACATTGAGTATGTGCCCTCAGAAAGCTGTTTGTGGTAATTGATAGTGACTTTGGTAAAACGTAGACAGTGACTGCTGAGAGACAAGTGGGGAGAGCTAGACTGGCAGCATAACACTCAGGGAGTCCTGGGACTGAATGGACATACCTCTGGGGAATAGAGGAATGACTGAAGAGACTAGTAAGACTAGTGGTAAAATCAGGATAAAATTAAAAATTCTCAAAGTATTGCTTTTCATTCTCACTTCACTAAAATCTTTTTGATAATAACTATAAGGTGTTAGGGGGAGCCTTACCTAGATTTAATCCTCTCAAAGTTTCTTAAATGAGAATGAATGTTCCCAAACTCTGCTGCCTCTCTGATGCTTTTAAGAAAAAGCCTCCTTATAACAGCCTATCAATTATTTCAAATCCTGGGCCTTTGTCTTTCATCTCTCTGCTCTTGGGGCTCTGGGTAGTGCCACATCTGCTGGTGGTTTGTGTGAAAGGAAATAATATATATAATAGTTTCCTGTTTGGTCATTTATACCTATCCACGTGCTGGACAGAATTTGACCCATTTCACTCAATAGCAGTGTCCTGTCACTAAGTACCAATTATTTACAATGGTTGTTGATTAGCCAAAGTTGCAATGCTCCACCACTAGTCCAAAAGCTGCCCAGGCCTCTTATTCTGACCATTATTGTTTTCATTACACACGGAGTGTTACTAATAGATTAAACTGGAGGCTCGGATTTTTTTCTTTAGAACATAAAATTTTTTTTTATGAGAAACTCACAAATTCTAGTAAATAGAGTCAGTATTATCATCCTCTTATTCATTTTTGGAGCTAGTTTCATTTTCCTGAATTTTTAAAATCCTTAGCTTTATAATTTATTGTGTAACAACTGGCATAGAGTTTTAAAAAATAAAACCAAAAACATACAATAAAATGAAAACTAGTTAATAGTTTGAATTCTCTTTTTCTGATTTGTCTTTTGTTCTCTTGTCCTGACCATACTTGACAGTCTTGTTCATTTACTACAGAGGCAGACAGCATTCTTCTCTCTGAGCATGTCTATTTGCGATACTGAATGTCTGAGAGACCATGGAATTGGTGACATGATTTCCATATATTAGAAACTCTTCACTCAGCAAACTTGTCAATTACAAAATGAGCCCTGACAATTCCTAAATCTGTGTATATAGTTGGAGGAAGAATTCATTTTGCAATCATCACTTGCATTTTACTCTCATCCCTTAAACTAATTTCATTTTCCTTAGAGACATTAGAACTCTATGGATCCTTCAGTTTGCTTATGACCTCCTGAAATGCTTAGTAATAAAACAGAGAGAAATGTCTGTCGTATCACAATATGTTTGCTTAGGGCAGCAGTGAGCAAACTATGACCCTCAGGCCAAATGTAGCAAGCAGCCTTTTTATGTACAGGGGTTTTAACATTTTTAGAAGGTAGTGGGTTGGGGGAAAAAAACAACAGAGAATGTAGAACAGAGATGATATGTGTCTCACAAAGTTTAAAATATTTACTATCTAGCCCTTTACAGAAGAAGTTTTGCTTACCTCTAGCTTGGGCTAGCATCATGTATTAAAGTTTAAAGCCTTATATTTAGAACAGTTTATATCTCTTTGAATTTTAAACTGGATACTGCCTACTCTGCAAGGGTAATACTATATTTATTCCATTTAATTATTTAGTTGATTAGATATCCTTCTAGTGGTTCTCAATTTTGGCTTTGTTTTAAAGTCTTGTGGAGGGCTTTAAACACTGTTGCCTGGGTCCCTGCATCAGAGATCCTGATTTAGTTGATCTGAAGGGGAACCTGGTCATAGATGTGTCGTGTCTTCCATGCTCTTTAAGTGATTCTAATGTTCAGGTAGGTCTGAGAACCACAGGTCTACACCACTGGAAATATTCATAGACTGACAATTAAACCATATTCTTAGGTAGTTTTTAATTCACATTTTTCATTAGAAATGTAGTAAAGATATATTATACAAAATGTTCTTTAATTTCAAGACAGAAGTGTTGCTTAGGGAAATTTTAACAGACAATTTTTAAATGTGAAGAGCATATGAAACAGATAATGCAGAGCCCAGAGAAATAGAATTTTAAAAGATAGGAACTGAAAGGAACATGATGTAAAAAAAAAAAAAAAGAAAGAAAGAAAAAGGAAAAACCACTTAGAATTTCAATACACAAATCACTGAGTAGATTTCTTGCTGTCTGGGTAAGTGTATCTATTTTCAAAAGTGCTATTAACATAAACAGAGCTGTAAATCTGGGGCACTATACTTTTTTTTTTTTTCAAAGTTGTTAAGAATTATATCAGTCTGCAGGTGTCACACGCAGTTACTCAGAATCAGAAAGAAGGTTGATGGGGGTTAGAAGATCTCCATCTATCTATCTTTTTGCAGCCAACCACGTCCAGGCTGTTTATTTAATACTTCCTCTTGCTAATGAAGGTACTTGTTGGGCATGGGTTGGGCTTTCCCATCTCAGCATAAGGACTACAAGATTTGAATGTGCCCTTGTGCAGCTTTACTGACCACAGCAGGTCCCCAGGCAAGAATCTGAGCAGTAATAACAGGTAACAAAAGAGTATGCATCAGACCTCAGACCCTTTTCCTTTCACTTTATTTCCTTTTCTTCCCCACTTACCAATGTGTTCTTTTCCCTCTTCTTTTTATATTTTTCCAAACCAGCAAGTGCCGAAGCAAGACACTTCAAAGCAGAGATGGGAAGTGAAAGAGCTCTCGTTCTGGACAGATTAGCAAGCAATGTGGCAAAACGGAAAAGCTCAATGCCTCAGAAATTCATTGGTAAGAATACAACCCTTTTTCCTGCTGTTGTTAGCAGATCGTTTGAATGAGATAACATAGGATGCTTACTATACAGGCCCTCCCTAGCTTAATCTCTATTAAAATAAGGTAATTGGTTTTCCATTGTACACATTTATTCTTTGTGATTCATTTTGATAACTAGAGCAAATAGAATAAGATATTTGAACTAAAGAAACTTAATGACTGAAGATGGGAGTACTTGGTGTTCAATTTCCTAAATAGAGTTGGTGTCAAAAATGCTGTTCCTTCCTCTTTATTCTGAATGACATATGTTGCATGAGAGAGTTTATGCAATGTACACCAGTAAGGTGTCCAAGATAACATTTTTGTACTCTTTTGTAATTATATTTTACAAGTTGGTTCCGTTATCATGCTCATACTTTTTCATGCTCTAAAATGGATTGCCATATTTTCTTGAATTTGATTGAGAATTGGCTTTAAGGGAAAGTGGTTGGGAAAGCATAGATTGAAGTAACAAGGTTTGCGATAGTCGTTTATCTTACTGGAGTTAATTTTTATGCCATTGGTTTTTACATTGTCAAAGAAACATAGCAGAAGGAGATGGCTAAGAAATAATGATGTCCATTAAAGTATTGAGACTGCCGAAGGGCAGAGGTATTTTGCTGAACTCTCCCAGATGTTTACATAAATGTGACCAGGATATTTAAAATAGATCTTTATTTGTAAAGTAGGTAGCTGAATTGAATGTATCAGTTTTGCTATAAAATGAAAGTCTGATATTGAACAAAAATAGTTATCACATGAAAAAAGGCCTCTCTCAACACCAGTGATATTTTAGAAATCTGTCAGTCTCTTTCCAAAGCTGCTTGCTGCTGTTGATTTCTTATTCCAGTACTTTTGTGTTTATTCTTTTCAATAGCTTTTACAGATGTTAAATGCCTACCTTGTTTTTAAATCTGGTTAAATTTTATTCTAGTCTAGATGTTTTTTACAGGAAGACAATTTATGTGAATTATAGCGATATACTGAAAAACCCATATATTTCAAAATTAGCTAACTTGGTATTTATGCTTATTTATTTTACTTTGATTGGCTGAAAAATGTTTGCCCCTTTTAGTCACTTTAAGAATAAATTGTGTTAGACTAAAGTTGGTACATTTCAGTTTAAAGAGACCCTTTTCTCCTTATCATCTTCCATATAGAGTGAGGCTCAGTGGACCAATTGTGATTTCAAGACATTATCATAAGGCATTGCTCATATATCTTTTGAGCTTTACTTATATGAGGAGGTTCTAACTGGAGTACAGAGGAAAACTTGGCTTGTTATTCTATGCCATGAGTGTAATTTAATTGGGGGAAAGTTTTGACTCTTGAAATGGCTATAGCTGATGTAGGGAGGGACATGGGGAGAAACAGGCAAGGAAAAAATGTAAAGTGACTTAATTTTAATCTAGTTATGCTCAGTGCATATTGGTATAAGAGAACTAAAATATGGGAGAAGATACCTATCTATGAGAGAAGGTTCTTATAGCTGCCCTAAACCTATCATCACTGACCTAAAACCCTATCTAATATAATAAAAGTTGCACAGCTTTAAAAACATATGTTTCATATGTCTAAGTCCATGCCATTTTGCACATTGCATTAGGGATCCGTGTTCCATTTTTTTGTTACTCATGAAAAATGCTGATCTTGTAAATACTGATTTCTCTCATCTTCTGAACCATCACACTCTCTCTGTGTGGAATCAGAAAACCCAAAGGAGTTTGCTCTTGATTTGAGCTGAGGTGGCAACTTTAGGGCTTCAGTACCCTCAAATTTTATTTTTTGTAAACTATAGTATAGTGCTATAGGAAGAACACTGGATCAGAAGCCAAAAGACCTAGGTTCTGATTCTAGCTCAGTCATTTCTTAACCGTGTGTGTGTTTAGACAAATCACGTAACTTTTCTGCACCTCCATTTACTCATCTGTGAAATGAGGAGATCGATTAGGTGATGAAGTGATCAGGAAGATCCCTCCCAGCTCTATCATTCTACAAGTCAGTGAAATGAGTTGGGAAAAGTAGCAATCATGAATAGCACTTTGTATTTATAACTTCAGATAACTTTTTTCTTAAGGTTGTATAGATATGATGTTTATATTATGAACCGTATATATTTTAGGGTCTTTTTTAGGAAGATGAATCTAAGAATCCATAAAACAGCTTCAACATTCTATATTTAACTTAGGGCATTACTACTTGTTTGTTTGCTCTTTCGTCCATTCATTCATCATGAAATGGTTATAGGGCTCCTACCATGCATGTGATATTCTGAGCACTATTCTAATCTAGCATTAATTTATATCCTGAACCTTTGTTTTAGAGATACTTTTTGAAATAAAAGAAAGCTTTTGAATCGTTTAACTGAGTCAGACTTTTTGATAGAAAAGAGTAATATCAACACTGTGCAATGAATGTACAGGATGAAGTGATATAAAACATATGAGGCTAATGTTTCCTTCCTTCCTTCTTCTCTTCTTTCTCTCCTCTCTCCTATATTTTCTCTCTAAGGCACCATTTTCTGAAAAGATCAGCTGCCAGAGAAATGGCAATGGGTAAAGTGTGAAGGGAGAATGAGTCACTCCCTTTAATCCTACTGACAATTGCACAGCCCTCAGACCAACCTTGGCTTCCCTGACCTCTTGAACTGTGAGGGTAAAGGTGAAATTATACCATCAGGTCAGCCTGATACTTTTCCAGCAAGCCAGAGAGAATTATCAGTAAGTAGCATTGCTCATCCATTAGAGACAAACTGAGGAAAAGGAACAGATTGGATTGTCTAAATGCATTTAGAGACACACCAAAAAAAAAAAAAAAAAAAAGCCCCTGTTGTAAAGTTAAATTACCCAAGCAGAAGAAAACTCAAATCATTTTTCTCTAATTCTCCAAGAAATTTTGTATCACTTTCTCTAAAATGAAAAATAAGTTGACACATGTTCATTAGAAATCAGCATCTTTACATCATCAAAATAATCCTGTTTTTCTTTTTAAAGAACAAGAAGGCCTTAATTTTAAAACGCACCTAATCCTTTTAGGGGTTGTCTTTTCTCTGAATCTTATTTTCCTGTTATAAACTTGTTGGACTATACTTCTAACTAGGCCATCTTCAAATACTTGGCTCAAAATAGAGGCCAGATTTCTCTCCTGGAGGGAGGAGGAAAATGACTACATTTCTGCATATTTCTTTTTCTGATTTTCATTCTTTCTCCAAAAACAGATGTGTTATTCAGACCAAAGTGGTTACCATAGCATCTCCTTATTTTTTAAAATTTTTATGTATTACTTTATTAAAGGAAGTTTTCATGTTGAAAAGAACATGAAAAAAGATCTCACTCATCCGCGGTAAACATGTGAGTGAGGTTTTGACACTTCAACTAACACCAGCAGTTCTCCCTGTGAAGTAACTAATGAGAAATTGTCCGCTTTGGTTAACAGTGACAGGAAGCAGTTTTAATACTTGTTTCTGAGAGCACAAAGTATCTTCTCCCACCCCTTCCCAAATGGCTGAAATCCATAATCCTATATGCATTACAAAGTTGAGGCATTTTAGAGCTTGAAGGGATATGAGGAACCACCCCTTGAAGTTCTTTTACCAAAGAGGGATGGAGGATCAGAGAGATGAAGAGGCACAGCCAGTAGGTCACAGAGCAGGGTCAGAGCCTAGGGCTATAAAGTATTGCAGTCCAAGGGAGATCACCCAGAGCACTGCATGTCATGCGTGTGACATGGGGGCTTAGGACAGGGACAAGTCTAGTCATTGAAAGGTGGTGGAAGAAAAGCCCTGAAGAGGGGTGTCTTCCCCTGGTGACTCCATCAGGACAGACAACATCCAAATAGCACTTCACCAAGTCTCACAGAGAACAAAGGCTTCTTCAGCAACAACAACAAATGTGGTCTCCGGCTCAGTTTTCCTCACTGCCACCCCCACAGCTCTCTCTGTTCTCTCTCTTTCCTCCTTCTTATTCTGTGGCACCCCTCTGTTCCCTCCCCCTAGAAGAAGTTGTTAGTCACTTTAGTCTCATTTATATTGATAGAGCCATAATCATCATCAGATATTCCATTTATCCTACTTACTTGCCTTTTTTTTTTTTTTTTTGATATGTGCTTGCAGTAAGAGTAAGTGGTAATACACATGGGAAATTGTATGAAAGTAGCTGCAAATATATTCAGTTGACTTGAAGAAACTTGAAGACAAAGAAACCCTGAATATTTCACATTAATCCATCGTGATGATTGTAATTTTGGAATTGTATTATTTTTATAATGTTCGAATCATTTTCCTCCCTCCTCACAAAAACCTTTCAATGACTCCCCATTGGAATAAAATCCAAAAACTACCCAAGCAGCCTGAGCCTTCCACAATCTGCCTCCAATTTACCTTTTCCAATTTTATCATTTCAGCCAACTAGTCTTTTAATTCAGCAACAAGGAAGTACTCTCACTTCCATGTAATCATTTCTTTCAGGCTCTCTGTCTGGAATGCCCACCCTCGTACCTATCTGTAAAAGTGTGTGTAGTCTTCATTCCACTACTTTCCTCAGTTCTCCCTCTGCTCTGTTCTCCCTCTGCACCCCAGGCAAGCTTAACAGTCTGCGTTTTGTGATCTATATGACTGTCTCCACCACCTCAGATTACAAGAAGACTAAAAAAAAGAAGAGATTAACATTTGTCCCATGTTACATGTGGCATATGTGAGAAATGGTCCGTGTTTTTCTCTCTTCACTCTCCTGGCTACTTTATATTTGGTTCCACCACATAGTATTAAGGATACTGACTTGTAATAAAATTGTGTAAATGCTGCCTTTCCTATTGGATTGCAGTTATATCTATATCCCTCAAAGCATCTAACACGGTGTGGTGATGGTGGTGGTGGTGGTGATGATGATGATGATGATGATGATGATGATGATGATGATGATGATAGTAATAATAATTAAAGGTCTATCACTTATTGAGTGCTTACACATGCCAGGCACTCTGTTAAGCACCTAATAGACATCACAACTTGATGCATCATAGATGTTTCTTGAATGCATGGTGCTGGTCTATACTAGACAAAGCACAGTTGCTTTTCCAATGCTATGGGAATCATTCCAGGAGAGAATATGGAGTCACTGACTGCCAGTGGTGGGACTGTATAGCCATGGGCAAGGTATCAGCTGGGAAACACGAGTTAATACTCAAACACATATTGAGATATATGGGCCCTTGATATGCATCCTAGTCCTCCATTTACCAACTGAACAACCTTGGCAACTTTATCAACCTGTTCGCACTTTAGGTTCTTCATCTGACTAAGATGATAATTCATCTTAGGTAAAATGAGACAATATGCAAAGTACCTAGGCAGCACTGAGTATATAGTGGGAGCCCAATATATAGTGGCTATTCTTATCAGTATTATATATAAAGCACAGTGCTAGGTACTGTGAAGTGTAAAGACCAGAAGTCAAAAGATTAGAGTGGTAGATCTTGTTCCTCGACCCCAAAGGTAGAGGTCTGAATCCACGTGCTCAGTGAGGGTCCCTTTTAGCTCTAGGCTATGATTCTGTACTTTGAAGTTGGCACTTAGAAGCCAACAACCATATGCCTTCAACACATTGCAGCAATTCAGGTCAGACAGTTGCTCAGTTTAAAGTTACCAAAGCCTAGATATTAGGAATCAACACTTTTAAAAAGAACCACAGGTAGGGAATGCCCCAACCAGGCAGCCTTGGTTTCTAAACTTAGGACAAGCTGTTGCCATTTGTATTTTCATTGGAAGAAAACCTAATTCAACCTGAAGCTGCTATCGTTAGTCATTCAAAGGTGTGGTATGATTTTGACTAGAAGCTGGACCAGACGCTCCATGCAGGTTTGGGAGCAGTTACACTCTTGTGGTTTGACTAACCTTTTTTATGAGTGTGTTACTAAAGAAACGTGAGCTGTTGGCTTTTCTATTACTGTAGCTTACCCCTACTGAGTTTCATACACATTGAGTCATCGTGTCTACAGGTGACTGATAATCATCTGCACAACTCAAGTTACCGTAACTTGGAGATGAGGGGATCTGATGACTGCAGCGTGAGTGCACGTGAAGATCTGAGGCTCTCCCATCTTCTTAACAATGAACAATGGTCTGCAGTAACCACAGAACTCAGTCACATATTTCCACTCATCCAGGGGTTCATTTTCCTCTTAATGTTTTGCCTCTTACAATGTTAGCACTCAGCTGTTTTCTGATATATGCTGCAGGTGGTGAAATTATATTCCTACTTAAGTAAAGCCAACTCTTGGGAGAAAAGATAAAAGCAGAGTTTATGATGTGCCTGTCACACCCTGGAAACTTTCTAGAGCCTCTCTGTTAGGTAGAAAGATTTTTTTAAAAAATTCTCAGAGACCCCTGATATTTGGGGAGTTGACTAGAGCTGGCCATATTGGAAAATCATTAATAACCTTGAAAAGGCCAAGAAACCAAAGTTCATCATTTCTGTGTCATGATTAGGGGAATAAATATGTGTAACCTTAGCTGGCTTTCCTGTTCTCAGTCTCATTCTTCCAAGGAGCCTTGATCAAAAATACATCTAATCAGGAAGTTTAAAATGAAAACCATTGATTACTTTGGCAAAAGTCTACTTTTCTGTTGCTTTTTAATGAGTTGCCAAGGCAGGACATTTTTCTTTGCATACTTTTTCTCTCAGGTATTTGTCTAGAAATTGTCAGGTTTGCCTTAAAGTAGTGAGGATGCAGGACAAATGCATCTGATTAGATCAGATCTTTTAGCTGGTCTTTCTGGCTTCATTTTCTTGCTGTTCTGGTCCATCTCACACATTGCTGTTACATTACTATCCTGAAAATAACATTTTGACCACAAGTGTTCCTTGCTCATGGGCATGTACTGGTTTGCTGTTTGTTCAAATTCAAACTCTGTGGTTGGCTATTCAGAATGCTCATCATTTGGTCCTGCCATGTGTTTTTTATTTCCCAATATCTTCCAAAATGTGGGATGCAAAGTGCCAGGAGGCCCACAGGGCATTTAAAAACCTAGATCCACAGTCAAGAAAATTATTTTCTATTTATCCTCTTTCAATCAATCTGATTATACCAAGGAGAAAGATTTAGACCTAATTTGATGCTAGTTGTCTTTAACACTAATCTCACACTTGGTAATTTCTGTCTTGAACAAAAAGAAAGGGGATCTTTGTCTCCAAATACAGTAGTGTCAAATCAAAACTGAATCAATTGCTCTGTTTTATCGTCTTAACTTTTCATAGTTACCTATTTGTGGCAAGTGATTCTTGTTTTCTGTTTATGTCAGTGATCCAAAGTTTCCTTAAAAAACAGGTTTATTTTAGCAAGAGAGTAAAAGAGGGTGGGGGGGGGAGGAGAGGAGAGAAGGAGGACTGATTCAAACAAAACAAAAAACCCTGATGTTTAAGTCCTTTCTTTGTGCCAGGCACTGTTCTAAGTGCTGATCTGTGACCCTGTGAGGTAGATACGATTATTTATTATCCCTACTTTACAGGTTAAGTAACTTGTCCAAGGTCATGAAACTCGTAACTGATGAGCCAGCATCAAATCCAGTCCATCTGACTCGGGCTCATGCTGGTGTGAATATTGCAGAATGTGAAGGAATAAGTGAAGTTTGAGAAATACTTTATTTCATACTTCTTGATATTAGCTATAGCCAGACTCTCGTCTTCTTCCCTGCTCATGTCTTGCATAGTCCCACCTCTCTGCCTTCATTCTCATGCTCCTCCCTCAATTAGAATGTCTCTTCTGCCTCTC
This sequence comes from Cynopterus sphinx, assembly GCA_030015415.1. Lineage (NCBI taxonomy): Eukaryota > Metazoa > Chordata > Mammalia > Chiroptera > Pteropodidae > Cynopterus > Cynopterus sphinx. Next base: position 16,749,033 of record CM057385.1, read on the forward strand.
TGAAAATCTAAATCCTACCATTGCAACACTCTTCTCAGAATTTAGGTTTGACAAGAATGCTTTTCCTTTCCCAACTACTCATGAATTTTTTGCATTCTCTTAACACTTAAGTATAAAATTTATACAAAGCCACCTTGCCCTTGCCTTATAATTCTTTTTATAGAAGGTGTATTACTCCCCTGCTCAAATGCCTCAAACATGGCATTTAGAATAAAATCAAAGGCCTCTGTAGAGCAAAGTGGCCATTTCACAACTTTTAACATTTATTTTTCTCCAGTTCTATATATACAGGTGTTATTTCTCTCTCACTAGGTTGAAGACATCTCAAGAAAAGGAACTGGTTCTCCCAATCCCTTTGTTTTCTTGAATTATTTTTTTTATCACTGAACCTTTTACTGTATGGCAGTAACAAATTTTATAACTACAACATGCCTAGGAAATGTTACAGAAGAGAGGATAAGGCTCAGCAAATCTCTAGAACCCAACGTCTGAAGAATGAAAAAGCATTAGCAATAACCTTAGCCTCACTTCCAACTCTTGAGATATCTTCCTCGCTTTCTCTTCCTTCTACCAGCCACTCATTACTGAACACATCTGCCATCACTGCAGACCCCTCTCCTGCCTTCCCTGTGGCCAGAGAGCCTTTGTTTTCTAACACAACACCCACATGCCCTGGAGGTGGCTAAACTCTGTTTTCAAAATTTCTCAGCACTTTGACATGAGAAGTAGGAGAAGGTGACCACAAATAAATTTTTCAGTTAAGTGTGAGATAGGCCCTAATGATCACATGTGTATCAGTGATACATTTTTTCAAGCAAAAGAATCACACACTTTATGAAACGGACAAAGATCATGATCTTTCATCAAGAAGGCTTTTTTAAAACTTACATTTGAAGCCCTTCTACTTAAATCTCAGTCTGGTGACTGCTGTGTTTGAGGAGTGGCAAGTATTGGGAGTGGGTAGTTTCTGGGACTGTTTTTTCTACCCCTGTAGCTATTTAAAAAGCTGCCAAGGCCAGTCACTGAACATCCCCACTTCTTGCTTCACTTCTGGTGTTACAAACAGAAAAAAACAAGCAAAATAAGAGTTTGGGACCTGACTATATCTTATGAGTTCACACACAGTAGAAATGCCAATGCCCCCATGCTCCTGCACAGGGAGCCCCCTCTGAACCCCATCCTCCTGTTTTCTTGCTTCGTTTTCTCCAGAGTTCCCCTCTGATCTGAGCAGTGGAAACAACTCACGTAGCTTCAACTTAATGACTCTCCCTTTTGCCTGCTGGCTTAATTTATTTTGACTGCCCACACATGTGCTGTCAACCACTGTCCCCTGAGACTTCACCACCGTATGGAACCATTCTGCCAGGGCTGGGTGTTCTTGAGCAAAGCATGTCCTTCCTCACTTTTCAAGGACTCTGAAAAAGAATTTTTTAAATGCTTTGTCTTTGTGTTTTTTTCTTTTGTAACTCACTCTTTCACTTGTTCTAGGTGAGAAGCGCCACTGCTTTGATGTCAGTTATAATCCCAGCTATATGTACGAGAAGGAGAACGAAATAATACAGTCCCGAATGATGGATCAAGCCATCAATAATGCCATCAGCTATCTCGGTGCTGAGGCCCTGCGCCCCTTAGTCCAGACACCACCTGCTCCCACCTCAGAGATGGTTCCAGTTATCAGCAGCATGTACCCCATAGCCCTCACTCGTGCTGAGATGCCAAATGGTACCCCCCAGGACCTGGAAAAGAAGACCATCCACATGCCAGAGAAGAACCTCCCTTCTGAAAGAGGCCTCTCCCCCAACAATAGTGGCCATGACTCCACGGACACTGATAGCAACCACGAAGAACGCCAGAATCATATCTACCAGCAAAATCACATGGTCCCTCCTCGAGTCCGCAATGGAATGCCTCTTCTGAAAGAGGTCCCCCGTTCTTATGAACTCTTCAAGCCCCCACCCATCTGCCCACGAGACTCCATCAAAGTGATCAACAAAGAAGGGGAGATTATGGATGTGTATCGTTGTGACCACTGTCGAGTCCTCTTTCTGGATTATGTGATGTTCACTATTCACATGGGCTGCCATGGCTTTCGTGACCCTTTTGAGTGTAACATGTGTGGGTATCGAAGCCACGATCGGTATGAGTTCTCATCTCACATAGCCAGAGGAGAACACAGAGCCACATTGAAGTGAACATCTGGTCCCAGAGATGATTTGCACCTGAGCATTCAACATCATTTTTAAAAACTGATACCCTACTTAACAAATCACTCTCAAACTCAGGTCCAAACTCCTTTCCATACTATTTTTAGTGTCTAAAAACGCTATCTCCATTCAAAAGTTGTTTGCCAATGTGTTACTACTTTTGTGACACCTTGTTTTCCCGTCAGGGACTTGATTTTTATATTTAAAAGCCAATGAAGTATTTGGTCATCATCTTTTGCATCAATAGAATAGGCATTCCTTGAAGTTTGTTGCCAGTCAAAAGAGTGTCCCAGTTGTACTACATGAGACATTCTTTCTCAGATACATCAGCCATATGTGCAAAAGTATTTTGGTCATAAGCCCAAGTCCACAGAAAAGAAAAACTGACCAGCTGACCTTGTTGGGAAGACTTGCCCTTCTGCACTTGATACAAGGCTGAAGGTTAGGATGTAATCTCATCCTAATTAGATCTAATAGTAAGGAAAAGAATAACCATAAGATAAGCGTCTATTACCAATGACTGAAGAAGACCCAGTCACTGAGCATCAGATCCATTCTCTTCACATAAGCAAAAACAAAACAACAACCAAAAAAAAACAACTCATCTGATGATACTTCTGCTTCTACTGTTTACCCTCTCATCTCCAATTAAAGGTGCTTTGGGTTAAACCAGTTGTCTAGGAGAAATTCTATACCAGAAGAACTCATGATGGTCTAAATATAGACCATCATCAAAACTCTATGAAGTCCATTGTGGGTGATGGCATCCATTTCCTGTGATCAAGATTGGCAGAGCTGGGTTCTGAGGGGAAGATGGTTTAGCAGCACCACCAGGGGAGAAACAAACAAACAAACAAACATCTACCTGAAAGTTTTTGGTCTCCTTCCTGGCGTATTAGTATAGAGCTCAAAGCAAATTTGCAAATAACTTTTTGACCAAAAAAATACCAAAGAATCCAAAAAGTATGAGTCTCCCCTACCTCACAAGAGAGGACTCAACAATAGAGGCCAAGAACATTGTTTAGATCAGAGCTGAGCTTCACAATGGGGTGAGGAGGGCAGCAGCTCTGCTGGAAGGTTCTTCATCAGGCAGATTGGGTTCCCCCTACTCCCATTTTAAATAGAGCTGCAGTATCCCACAAAGATTCCTGAAAGTCTGATCTTGGTTCTGCAGTTGTATTGGTCATCTCTATCCTTAATTATGGGAGGCATGCTATCAAGGAAAAGCACTGTGATAGTTGTAAACTTAGCACTGGAATAGGAGTCACAAAATCTGTTTGCTAATTCCACATTTACCCCAAATTAGCTGTATGACTTTGGGTAAATCATTTAACTCTTCAAACTAAATTTCCTCAACTGTTGAATAAGAGTTGGATTTAGATGCACTCTGAGGTCTCTTCCAGGTTTAAATTTATATAATTATGCAGTAACCAGTTATTTTTTAAAGCTCTTAATGTATGGGTACTAAAAACCCACAGATATTTGAAAAAATAAGCATTTATGCAGCATTAAGTATTAAGCATAAGAGTCTGTATATGAATATCTGTTTCACATATCTTTGGTGTGAAAGTGGTAGTGTTAAGTTTTCCTTTAACCACTGAGTTGTGAATGTGAAGAGGGTGGTGGGGAGGAACAAAAAACAGGAAGGTATTTTGATCTTGCCCCAAAGTGTACACACAAACTGGCACCTGCAGCTGCTTGCCAAAGACTTTTTTTTTCTTTTTCTTTTTTTTTTTTTTCTACCTTTTGAAGGACTTGTGTTAGGGAAAATAAATTCTGCTTTCAGGGACAACTTCATGGAGCCTATTTACAAATTAAGAGTCAGCTTTGTGAACATTTCTACCAGAGCCAAGAATCCCCAATTCCTGGTAGATTAGTGTTTTATGTATCTGCCTTGATATTTCGAAAGGGCTTATGCATCAGGCTCAAACACAACTTGTTATATGTGCTGCCAGTAATTAAAATGTTCCACCTCAGACTGCACAAATGGCTTATCCCTCTTTGTAGCATGGCGTCTGTCTCAGGAAAAAAGATTTTGTGAAATTCCATGGCAACAGTCCCAACATGTTGGAGATTTCAGCTAAAAGACCAGATATATTTCTGTGTGTAGTCTTCAGTATATCACTGTATTTCTGTAATCCTAGATTCCAAGCTGCTTGGAGCTGCCATGTTGCTTATACCCATTGTGAAAGAGAAGCTACTTATTATATTCTTGAAATGTCACACATCCTGTTGACTCTTCAGGGAACGAAAGAAGAGAAATTAGAAGGATTAGTAGAAGAGAAAGCTAGGGAAAGAGAGCATTTCTGTCAGATTAGTGGGAAATTCTTTGCTGAAGACACCAACTTTTTGCACCTTGAGATAGTGAAACTTAAGGCCCATCCCACCCACCCAGAGACACTTTTTGTAAATATGACCCTCATTTTCCCTGTGACTAATGGGTTTTCTGAATGATTTCCAAAGGCTGTACTTTCATTGTAGCATTCTGAATCTAGACAGAGGCATATAAAGTCCAGAGAATATTTGTATGTGGAAGCATTCTTAAATCTTACAGTTGAAATAAATGGTATCAAGTGGTATGTTGACCACACAGGTCAACATTTTCTTCTATAGACACTCCTCATACTAATTAATGACCCCCACCTTCACCCTTACCCACTAGGGGTGGGTGAAGACAGTGAGGAAGAAACTTAGCAAGATGCTGAGAGAAAAGGGTGGCCGGACTCACATCTGAAGTCCCACAGCAGCTTCAGACAGCACGTTTGCTTTCTCAGCCAGAGTCCCCCTGAACAGGAGGCTTGCTGGTCTCTCCATTGTTAGGCCTCCTGCTTCACCCTCAGGAAGCCACAATCTGAGAAACAGCCTGCCCCATGAGAAATTCCCTTGCCACCAAGGTGACACATTTGGGATGAGGATGGAAAAGAAAGAGAACTGGTTCTCCAGATTTCCTTTATCACTGTTTGAAGTGTTGCAAAGGTATTTCTTCCTGGCAGAGAACTAAATAGAAGTGTTCCCCCAATACCCTCCACCGCCATCACCAGGGAAAAAAGATAATAAATCTAACAGTCTTTAGATTCTTTACTTAAGTCACTCTCCCAAAAAGATATTTGCCTTGATACAGATAAGCTAGCTAATCTTGTGCTTTGTTACCTCTGAGCTATTTCTGACTCAGCCTCTGATTTTGTCAGTGACAAAATTTCTCACCTTTTAAATGCAGCACTGAACATTTTGCTAGGCCCATACTCATAATGGCCCAGATATAAAATGACCTCAGATTTCTTTTGCAAAAAGAAATGTTTAAGAACACATTTTTTTTTTTTTTGGTTAAAACACTGTGTTATCCACAAAGCTCACATTAACATAAAGCTTTCCCAAGTAGCTTCTATATCATTATTCCCATTCTACTCCTCTGCTAAATGTGAAGTTAGAATGTTTTAAGGGAAAAAAGCAGTACTTCTGACATATTTCCCAGGGCAGGCAATAAGACCATAACGAAAATGTTAACTGTCTAAAGTCCTGGCTTTAATGTGTAACCTGCTGAGAGCAAGTCCACTGGTCTGATCTCCGGTGGAGATGTGGAAACTCGGGAACACTCAAGATTTGAGCCCTCAGAGATGTCTAAGCTTTTCTCAAAGACTCAGAATTAGGACTTGTGAGCTCAAGAAGGGGAAAGAAAGCAGAACGATGAAAATTTTGTCCTAGAAAACAGCATCAGGCTGTAGAGAAGAAAATAAGAGGTATACAGTGGTATTTCTTATCTTTTAAAGAGTTGGGAACTAATTTTGTGCTCAGGCGTACAGTTCAGAGACCCTCTGTAGGCAGTTCAGAAAAAGCAAAATGATTGGTGATGTAAGTGCCTGTAAAGAGAACTTGTGACCTGAAACCAAAGGCTAGATAGACCTGGGCCACCTTAGTCGAAAGACTGTTCTCTAAGGCTAAAGGGACTGAACAGTTCTGAGAATTATGAGTGGACTCAAAGCTGGGGACTGCCGCCTCCTAGGACTGTGGACTCAAGGTATAGGCTTTGAATCTGTGTGAGCTCACAAGCTGTATATACTCTGTACCCCAATATGCCACCAATACGATAAACAGATCTTTGTACTTTGAACAAGTTGAAAGCAAGTTTCCTCTGAATATTAAAATAGTGGACTGTCTTATACACTGATATTATTTGAAACTGGAATATTAATATTTTGATTAAAGAATGTAAGGTCATAACAGTATCTACCTCTCAAGGATGTTGTGAGGTTTTATGTAATTGTCTATGGAGTAATGTTACTTTTAAGGGGCAGGGGGATTACGTTGGGTAATTGCAAGCTTTCCACTATATGTACTGTATCTGGATTTAAAGACATGGAAAATATTCAAAAACCATACTAGGACCATAGTAGGAATTCAGTTGCCGATTGAGGCAACTAACATCTAACGCGGTTTCCTTCATGTTTTAATGCATCAGAGTAAAGAATAGCAGCCATCCTGGTGGCTGCTCTTGGTAGGGGCCGTCCCGCACCTAGGGCAGGAAGGTGGTGGCCGCAAAGAGGATGAAAAAGTCCCCGGAGTCCATCAACTCTAGGCTCCGACTTGTTAAGAAAAGTGGAAAGTACATGCTGGGGTACAAGCAGACGCTGAAAGCTATCAGACAAGGCAAAGCAAAACTGGTCACCCTCACCAACAACTGCCCTGCCTTGAGGAAATCTGAAAGAGTACTATGCCATGTTGGCCAAAACAGACTGGTGTCCATCACTACAGTGGCAATATTCTTGATTTGGGCGCAACGTGTGGAAAATATTGCAGAGTATGCACACTGGCTATCATTGAGCCAGGTGATTCTGATATCATTAGAAGCATGCCAGAATAGACTGATTAAAAGTAAATCATGCACATTTTTTTCTTTAACAAAACTGGCCAGAGCTTGTTCTAAAAACTAAAAAAAAAAAAAAAAAATATGCCGAACCTTAAAATCTATGTGATTTAACCATTTGCTACAGGTACTTCATGGCATTGCAGCCAGGGAAGTAGAGGTTTCTTCCTTCCCTGTCTTACAAGCCCCCAGCCATTAATTAATTCCTCAGGCAACTTAGTTTCCTCAAATGGTCCTCACTGTCCATATGTCCATTGACCCACTCTAGAAAGCCTGGGAAGCAGTCCCATAATGCCACCCACCTTCTTCCAAGCCCATGCCATGCATCTGTGGTGCCTATTTCATATTCTGAGTGTAAATGCAGCTTTGCTTCTTTCTCTCCTAAAAAGACTGAGAACAAACATTTTAACGTGTTAGGAAAATGGGGCAGCCTTAAAAAATGACTGATCCCATTGCTAGTGACTCATTTATACAAGGACTCTTCCAGATTAGCAGACAAGGCCCTTTTTGGTGGGCCTGCTTCTGTGGGTTCACAGAAACCAAATTACTGTGGGTTGCAAAGAATTAGCAGGTCATTTGAAAAGCAGACATCCCTTCACCCAGACTGTGGTTTTGCATGCTCAGGTTCTCAGTCTGAGCTTTGGTGAAGGATCATTTAGGCTGCTGGAAAAACCATAGCTGATTTTTAATTTATGGTTGCCAAAGCCACCACACGTGTGGTCTGTGGATGACCCTTGTCTGCAGAATGACGGGGCAGGAAGGGAACGTGGTTTGGGGCTCAGGGTGGCCTTTCCACCAGGAGCGAGGGAGGGAGACCTTGCAGAGTGGTTTTGACATGGCCTGTGCTCACAGCCTTCTCATCTGGGTTTCTCAGAAATGCACTCCCTACCCAGCAGAGACCTTCCCTCTTGATTTCCCTGAGTTTTACCTGGAGTCCAACCATTTGGAGCACTGTAAGGTGCCTTACTCTCTCCTTAAAGAGTGTTTAAAGAGCTTCTGAAATGTAGCAGCGCTAACCTTGCCAGAACCTTAATGAGTGCATCCTCACATCCCAAACAACCCTGCTGATAGTTTTCAAGGTTTCTTTACCATGTTTGATTTTTACATTGAAAAATAAAAAATACTGGTGTGTTTAAAATTAGTCATTGTGCATGCCTATCATTTGTAGTTGCTGCTGTCAGAAAACGGAAGGGTTTAATTCCGCCTCTAGGAATATTTCTTAATTTAGCTCCTCTGGCTATTGTTTAAAGTCCACATACCAAGATGAATGGAATTATCCCAAAATGAAGCATCTTGCCTGACCCCTTGCTGAGCCTGCTGTTGGCATCTTGCTGCTGGTTCCTGTACCCTCATAGTGAGGTTCCGACTCCACTGGTCCTTAGTTCACTGAAGGGACTGGAGGAGGTTGGGGTCCAGACTTGACAAGATTAATACATCAAGCACAGTGTCTCCCAGTTCTAAGACACAACTCTGCTCTCCCTCCAAGCAGGGATGGTTTCTAAAAGATAGACAAGTCCTGACTTTTTCATCTCTGGGGTCTCAAACGTCCCCATTAAGAAACTCAAGCTACAGTTGCCAACCCACATTTGAACATAGTCTTTAGACACCTGGAGGCCCAAACCCAAGATATTGGAGGCAAAACTCGTGGGAGAATGGCCTAGGGATCGTGCAGCCTTCTCCCTATCTTGATATCAACTGTTCTCTCTTAGAAAATGTCAGAAGAGAGACTGAGAGGTAGTCTGCTCTTTTGCTCAGCCTCATCCAAAACACCTTCCCTTTCCCCTCTCCCATGGAAGAGGCAGGAGGAAGACACTCCTGAGGTTTAGGATTAGCAAACATGGGGCCAGGTTGGCAGCAGCTTTCTCTGGCTCTACCTGCAGCACCATCCCCCTCCCTTCAGCACCACCAGACTATTTTGAGGATCTCCAGCAGGTTTTCCAGCCTCACCACTAAGCGCAGGGAGAAAGGATTGGGACTGCAGCCTTAGTACCGTAAAGTTAAATACATTTAAAAATGGCCTCTCAGTAGCTGATTTTTAGCCTTGGAGAGAATAAATAGCATGTGGCTGTTCCTATCCCCATCCCTTCCCAAAGTAGAAGTAGCTCAGGGAGAAAAGAGGAAGACTGGGATCCTCTTTGACAATGAGCAGTAGTAGAGAGAGACCCACAGCTGGCCGGTGTTGGTCTTGGGGCTGAATAAACTTCCGACCTGAGAAAAGTTTCCTAATTCTTGGGAACTAATTTGATGCTTTAGAGGGTGGTGGGCCTGGCAATGGAAGCCACCCACACCTGCACCCTCCTCCCCCATCACTCAACACAACCAGGCCATTCGCACAGGCTGCGGTGCCCAAACCTCCACCTGCAGGCAACCGCCATCCAAGGGCAGGCAGAGGAACAAGGACTTGTCTTCCCTGCGTCATGTCCCCTTAGCATCCAGAGTCTGAGGAAGAGTGGAGGTGAGGGAGGGCTCTGGGAAGACTAGGAAGCTGAGGGATGGTGGAGGAATACATGCAGCTCAGGACATAAGTTCTGGCTGCAGAGCATTCCCGGGTCAGACAGTTGTTTGCATAAAAGCCAAAAGCCACTGCACCTGGGGTGGGGAGGCCCTCTGGGGAGGTACTCCCTGGCTTGGGGGAGAGGGGGGAAGGAAGGTGTCATGGAAAGTCCCTGAAGGACACGGGGTGTTGAATTTGCTGTGGTTTTGTTTTTAACTCTCTCTTGACCTGTGAAGTAGGCAGCTGCCTCCCTTCCCCCAAAATAACAGAACTTACCCCAGAATAACACGAACATACCCAAGGAAAGAGCACTGTAGTGGAAAGAATGGAGGTTAGAGGACCTGTAGGTGATGTAAACTGCCCCCCTTCCCCAGGACTGAGGGGGCAGGAAGCCCCAGAACAGTCTTTTCCCATAACCTCGCCTTCCCCCTCAGCCCCCCTGCCCCTTGGCCCAGAAGAGCTGCCTAGTCAGATAAACCACAGCCCTGGGGGCGGCTGATGGATGGGAACTAGGGGGGCAGATGCCACCTCCTCCCCCAGGCTGGTCCTTCCGCTGGCTCAATCCCCATGCCACCCCCACTGGAATTACATTCTCAGCACCTCCATCTCCCTCTCACTCACAGACCCTTACTCCTACCCTCCGTAGACTCGTGTGTGTGTGTGTGTGTGTGTGTGTGTGTGTGTGTGTGTGTGTGTGTGTGTGTGTGTGAGTGTGTTAGGGAAAAGCGGGCAGAGTCAGTGAGTGACACCAGAAAAACTCTGGTCTCAGTAAAGAATGAACTGCCTGGTGCAGACTCTAGCTGAGTAACTGGGCTCCTGGGTCCCAGTCCCAGCCCTGCCACGCTCTGGGCGACCCTGCGTACTTTGCTTTCCCTCTAGGCCCTGATTTTCCCCCCTGAAGTCAGATTTCTGAAGTTCCTTCCTGAAGGGACTTAGCTTGGCCTCAATCCCATGACTCGAGCCAGGCCTTCCTTCTTAAATCCAGAAATAATTACATAAGAGGGGTCCTAACAGGACGTTCCCTCTTCCATCCCCCGCCTCCCCACCAGCTCGGGCGCTGGGGCTGCGGGCGGGCCCTGGAGGCTAGGGTGACGATGGCAGCCTCCGATTTTCCGCGCGTGGTCACTTTCTCAACTATGAACGGACCTCCGACCCTGGCCCGCTGCGGCGGCCTGACGAACGGGCAGGTGACCGGGCGACTTTGGGGGTGGACCCCGAGGCCGAGTCTGAACGCCCGGCCTCCGACCCTTCTCGGGGTCGCCTCTCCGTGGTGCGCGGGGCCAGACGCCGCATCCCCGGGTTGGGGTGCGGGGGTCGGGGGGGGGGCGTGCAGGGAGAGGAACGCCCGGGCCGGCGGAGGCGGGAGCGGGCGAGGTGCCTGCGAGGTGGGAGCCGTCGGGGAGGGGATGAGGGGGGGGGGGGCAGCTGCACTTCTGAGAAACAGCTCGGCGTCTCGGCAGCCCGCAGCCTAACCCCCCGCCTGCGCCTGCGGCTTCGCAGCTCGCTCCGCCCGCTCCGCCCGCCGCCCACGCCGCCCGGGGCCTCTCCGGGGGTCGGCAGCCCCCGCGGGGGCGGCGTGGAGCCCGTGGCGGGGGGAGCGGGGGGAGCGGGGGCTGCGTGACCCCCGGAGTAAAGGCGCTCCCCTCCCTGGAGGTCCGGAGCGCCGGCCAGCCGCCCGCCGCCCGCGTGCGCGCCTCTGCCCCCACCCAGGTCCGCTCCCATCGCCCCCGCGGGGGGGGTGGCCAGATCCAGAAGTGAAACCGCGGGGGGTCACGGCCCAGCGCCCCGCCCCGCCCCGCCCTTCCGGGCACTGCAGCCCCGCAGGATCACCCCGACTGCAGGGAGGAAACCGGGGGAGGGGAAGGGGAAGCGCCCCGCGGGGCCGTCTGCGGAGCGCGGCCTTCTCACCCGGGGGTGCCCGTCGGGAACCACGAGTGGGAGCCTCGGAGGCGCCGGCTCGGCACGGGCAGCCGAGCGGGCGGCGCCTGCGCTTCCCGCCGCGGCCGCTGGGGGTCACTGCAGGCGCGCGGCTGAGCCGGCCGGCGCGGGCGCCCCGGGGAGCGGCGCGCGCGGGGCTCCAGGCCGCCCCGGGACCGAGCCCGCCGCGCCCGCGACGCCCCGCCCGGCTTCCACCCCCGCACGCCCCGCGAGGCTGGGGGGAGGCCCTCACTCCTCCCTCCACCCGCCCAGCCCGCTGACTCGCAGTGGACGAACTCTCCCCTTGGGGCGCCGCTCAGCATCCTCCGCCCGCCCGGGGACAGACGGCGCTGCTCGCCAGACCCCACCAGCGCGCCCCCTGGCGAAGCGGTCGGGCCTCGGTGGCCCCTCGACGGTCGGTGCCCCTCGGCACGAGCAGCGCCTGCCGGGCTTTTCCAGGGGGAGGCGCGGGGTGAAGGACCGGCCGGGGGTGCAGGTCGCCTTACGCACGTGCTGCGGGGCCAGAGCGACTGTGGTATGGGTCCCAGGATGTATCCTCTCTCCCACTCCAGGCTCACCTGCCTTAGGTCAAGCCCTACTCACCCAGCTGGCGCTCCCCAGCCCCCCAGCTCTTCCCTTAGATGTGTGGAACCGGGTGGCTCAGCTTGGGAGAAGGGGACCAAAAGATAGGCAACTGATGGGTGTAAGAGGGCCATGGGTGAGCCAAGGCTAGGTGGAGGGAAACACCCGGGAATCCTGTGGAAAACTGGGGTAATCAGGTAGGAATGCCCACTTCTACCATGTCCTGGATTTAACTCGCGGCGGGGGTTGGGCAAATGCGCACAGAACACACCTGGTTGGCTGCAGGTGGTGGAGCGGGGTGCAGGTGGCCCTTTCCGACCTTGTGTACAGCTTCCCCTAGAACTCCCAAGGTCACAGGGCCCAGCTACATTATGGACACTCTAGAGGAATCCACCTGAGGCCCAAAAAGAGTGGCACTGGCCTCCCAATCTCCCTTAATCTCCCTAAAACCACCCCAAGGTAAACCCAATCCTAGTAAAAACAGACTGCTTACCATGAAAATGCAGCTCCAGCCAAACAGCCCCCCAGGTGCCCAACAAAGAAAAAGTGCCCCTTCCTTGGGGCAAATGCAGCCCTGCAAGGGGATGCTGCAGATCATCATAGTTCAAAGCACATGGGATTGACCGTCAAGCCACTAGGGCCTGGTAGCCACAACCTTCTCAGCCTAGATAGTACCCCTACTTCCCAATACGCCTTCCTATATGGAGATCATGGGCGACCCCTGGGGACCAGCTTCCACCCCTGGAATCACCCACTCCCCTGTGGCTTTAGATTGCAGTCTGCAACATCCAACTCCCCTGATTTTGTATTCCCTCTTTCCCCTCCTCCCAACTCCCCAACCCCAGCTGGAAGCTCAGAGTCCTCTGTCAGAAAAGGCCACTGCGCACCTCATTCCCAACCCCCAAAGCTGAGGTTCTTCCATCAGCACAGGACAGGAAAGCAGATTGCCACAGACCACCACTGTGCAAGCTAGAACACACCCTGACTTCTGCACCCTTTTCTGGCTGCTGGACCAGATCAGTGGCTAAACAGTAGGAAGCCTTTTTTCCAGGTCTGTCATGTAAAGAAACTCCTAGATGTCAAGGCAGTGCTCACCCCAATCCCACCCCAACCTGACCCCCAATTCCTGCTGGAACTCTTGGACTCCAGGAAGCTCTTTAAAAAAACTGCTTATGTAGACACTTCAGAAGAAAGGATCCTTTCGAGTGGCACTGGCCTCTCGAGTGGCACTGGTCTCTCGTCTCCTTTCTCTCCTCCCTCCTCTCTCAGGGTGCCTGGCACTGGAGCAGGAGACAAGAGGCACACAGGTCACTGACCCTATGCTGAACCCTTAGGCCTGCCCCAGGAGGTCCTTCAGTAGTGAACTTGAAGACGCGTAGATTTTATTGAACAGGATGTCTGGGGAGCAGGGAGAACATGAACTTGCCAGAGCTTTATCTGTGGGGACGCTCTACTCAGGGCATCCTAGGGGAGGTGGGCTCCCCTAGAATCATATCCAACCATTCCAAGTCCAGAAAGTTGGCACCAGTACACCCTGTCTTCTACACTTCAATAGGCAGGGAGGCCAACCCTGTGGCCATACATTCCTACAGGCCCACGGTGTTGCCAAAGACGAATATGTGCGATGTCATGAGGCTCACACCAGCCATACTAGCTCCAGGAGCTGGCGTCTACATGTGCTGAAGGCCATTTAGGGCCAGCCCCCTGGGTGTGGGCCCTGCATCACCCTCTCTCAAGGCCTGGTGTTCCTCAGCAAGGAGAGATTACGGAGAATTTCTTTTTCTTTTCCAGAGTCTTCTGATTTCTGAAATGTTCTTTAATAAACAAATATAATTTCTATAATCAAACCCAATAACATAATATTGAAAAGGCAGTATCGGGGTACCACAAGGTCCCTGCCTTCCTCCCACCAGCCCAGATTTCCTCTTAACCACAAGCCTCCACGATCCAGCACTTCCACTACCTTTGGCAGTCCTCTCTGCTATCTGGACTTGGCAAGTCATGCTGCAGCCTCTTTGACAGGGGAACAGCAGCCTTCCCACGTCCTCAGAGCCAGAGAATCTTATCCAAAGTCCCTCTGTGAGCTGGCTGTGAAGGGCACTTGTCCCCTACATTCTGAGCTGCTGCCTCTTCTCCAAGAAGCCAGAGATCTCAGCCACTCACCAAGGATATCCAGCTGCCAATTTCCAGTATCAAGCTAAGGGCCAAGTCAGTTGCTACTTCTAAGGTTCCCCAGCAGCCCAGGTCCCTCATAGTGGCCAGTACTGAGAAGGGAGGCGGCAGAGAACAAAGGATAGCCCAGGGAAAGGCTACGTTCCACCACCTGCAAGACGGACTGAGTCTGACCTCTGTCCCCAACCATCTGTGACTTCAGGTGGGTCACTCTCCTTTAGTCTCAGCTTCCCATCTGCAAAATGAGAATCATCTGTTTCACATACTCAGATTAACTGATTGACATAGAAAGGCTCTGTCCCCTGCCCTAGGTCCTGTTTTTTGTGCACCTTAAAAGGTGACTCATTCTGACCCCTTCACTTTCACCCTCGCCTGGACCCAGAGCACCTATACCTCGGAATTGGCCTTGGACATCCATTCCTGGCCACAGAGCCAGCACCAGCCAGCTCAGGCCTGAAGAGTAGCCCATGATAAGATGGTTCTGGGAATCATGGCAGGTGGCAGGCAACAGGTTGCACTGGTCCCTGCCACCTCATCTTGCTAAAAAGAAACAAAACCTGCACCCCTCTCACAGCTGGGTTGCAGCAAGTTCTTCAGGGTGAATCCCTAGCCGGTTCCAAGCTGGAGGGTAGATGAGGCCTCTCTACCCACCTCTAACAGGCTTGGCTCCCCAGCCTAGGATTAGCCAAGGCTCCATCACGAGTGGCTGCTGGGGCTGCCAAGCCTGGCCCAAGGGCTGGCTGTGGTGGCTAGTCCTTCTCAAGGTCACCTCAGGACAACCCCCAGCCAGAGACCAGGGCTGCAGAGAAGGGAGAGGCTCTCCATGGGAGGACCCCTCTATAGATCACTTAGGAATTCCATCTGGAAGTCAGCCAGGCAGGGACAGCAGAACAGCCCAAACCTGGTACTCAGACCTCAGTTAAATCCTGGCTCTCCCACTAATTGGGATTTGGGGCAGATCTCCTCACTGGGCCGTCAGTTTCCTCACCTGCAAAACAGGATTCTACCACCTCATGCCCAATCAACCTCAAAGATCTGGGGAATCTCCATAAAAAAATCATTACAGAATTTTCCAGTTTACACAAAATTACAGATCTCCATGTACCCATTACCCAGCTTCAACCAATATCAATTCATGGCCAACCCATGACTATACCCACAGCCTCTCTCCTAACCTCTAGATTATTTTAAAAACAAAGCTGAGACATCATTTCACCAATACATATTTCAGAATGAATCTTTTAAAGACTTAAAAAAAGAATCGCAATACTATTATCACACATTGAAAAGTAAATCATAATTCCTTAATATCACCAAATATCTCATCAGAGTTCAAGTTTCCCCCAGTTGCTCATAAATGTTTTTTAGTTAGCTAGTTTGGATTTGAATCAAATAAGGTCAACACATTATATTTGGTTGATATGTCTAAATTTCTTGAAACCTAGAGAATCCCCATCTTTTCATTTCTTGTAAATTTTTTGTTGAAGAAAACTGGGTTATCTGTTCTGTAGTTTCCCAGTCTGAATTTTGGTAATTGTATCCCCATGTGTCATTTCACTGTTGCCTACATTTCCAATAACTAGTAGTTGGATACAGGGAATCAGATTTCAGTTCAATTTCTTGGCCAAAATGATGTCTTGTCAAGGTTCACGTGTCTAGAGAGAGGGTCAATCTCTTTGTGATTTGAAGACTGAGCAGCAGGTTTCGGTGTCACCAACTTGATACATTTATCATAAAGCTGCCCTGTCATATAAGAGCTAAAACTACTAAAACTCTTAAATTAGACAAAGGAAACAAAAACATAGACTGCCATGGGCAGTGAGCAGAGGCCAGGCCCTTCAGTGTCTTTCTGGGCAGAAGTGGAGGTTACAGGGGAGCGGGTAGATTTATGTTTTAGAAAGATCACTTTAGATGAAAGAGAAGCCAGACTCGGAGGGCTGAGCGCCGTAGAATTCATATAGGCTTTCTGTAGCGGTGGAACTATAAGGACAGAAAGCAGATCTAGGGTTGGGAGCAGGGTTGTCAGTGGGGGACACAGGGATGTGTGGGAGGTAATGGAGCCATCATGTGACTTGATGATGGCAATGGAGGCATACATGTGTTTGTCAGGACTGGTTATTCCACCGGTTAGCCCAGGACTTGCAGAGGATAAGGATGCTGTATGACTCATCTTCGGTGCCCCGGCCCTATGAGCGTTATCTCCATCGCTTTAGGCCCTATCAGGAAATCTCACTTGGATGACATCCCTTCTTCGTTTCATTAACAAGCAATCATTAGGTACCCTCTATGGGCCAGTCTCCATGCTGGGCACTGAAGACTCTCAGATAACACCCCTGCCCTCAGAAATGTCCTGGCTGACCAGTACACATGCCACTATCCACCTGACACATTCACCAAGGCCCGGTGCCCACCTCTTCTGTTGCCCTTCTCTACCCTATAGCTAGCCAGATCGTGCCAGAAAGAACTCATAGGTGTATCCAAAAATAATCTTTAATGTCACTAGTATAAAACAGAGCATATCAACTGGCCTCAGTCTGTACAAAGTGTGGGGCCTAAGACCACCCGGGCAGCCCCACTTCTCCCATAACGTCCCACCCAGGGCGGTTCCCAGAAGCTCCATGTAGGGGACAGGGCCACCCCAAGTGCCTTACCTTGGAAGAGGGTTTGAGGGTGGACTGGGGGGTGGGGGGGAGGTTACTTTCTGCCTCAGGGAGGCAAAAGAGCAAAAGAAAAAACTGGAGTGGGTAAGCCCTCTCAACTATTCATGGTCCTGTCCCCGCCCTCTGCATCCCCCAAGTCTGCCCTGGGAGTGCAGGGCTGAGACACGTGCCTGCTTCTGTGATGGTCAGAGGGCCACGCAGGTGCAGCAGTGGCGCAACAAGCAGGGCAGGATGCCACGGTTCAGCTGGTGGAACTCCACGAGCTGCAGCAGATCGGTGAAGCGTGTCTGGCCCTCGTCCATGCTGAAGTAAAGACGGCCCTCTGCCTCGCTCTAGGGTATGGCCATAGGGAATGGGTGGTCAGGGAGAGACATGAGTTTGAGGGGCTCCTTCATGGGCCAGGGCTGAGGTCCCCACTGCTTTTGCAGGGAGAAAGGAGAGCAGGAGATCCCAGGCATGTGGGGGACCAGGGGTGGAGGATGCTTCTTGGTCTCTGATGAAGACAACTGGCTGCAGGGAGTCCTGTGTCTCCACTGTAGGAATCTAGGACTCAGGAAGGGAGGCGATTATACTCACCGGCAGGATAAGATAATGTTTAACTTTCTGTAGGTGGCACAAAGAGAGGACAAAGCCTTGTGGGTTCCGTTGACTCTCCCGGACCAGGAACAGGCTGCCAGGAGAGAGGGCAACATTAGGCGAGGACACACAGCTGCCACCTTCACCCAGGGCCTCTCTTACCCCAGGGCCTGCTGCTTGGCCCTGCCTGCCCCTTACCCGTCTACCAGGCCCTGCTGTGCAATGAGCCTCTGGCTTTCCTCGCGGGAAATGCGTCCATGGAACCATGGTTGGGTGCGGTGGATGGCTGAGGTGAGGGAGACAGATGGGGCGTCACTCCGGGGAGGGGATCCTCATACTAACCACCCCCACCAGAAATGCTCAGAGAAGCCACGCAGCCCCACCCCCGGGGACGCTGGCCCTCGCCCACCTGCACTGAGGCTCGTGCCTGAACATGGGGTGGGAAGGCTGAGACGGTGGTTCGTCTTCTTCTGCAGAGCAGAGGGAGACACAGTGGGGGTGGGGGGTTTCAGAGCATAGCTGGGATATTACCCTGTCCCCTTCAGAATGTAGAGTCCCTTTCTGCAGCTGGGGGCCTCCCCTCACCCCTCTCTTCCTCCCGCTCCATGGAAGCCCATATGGAGAGACAATCCACAGTCCAAACATGCAGGGTGCAGGCCCCTCACCCTCCAGGCATGGGCCTCCTCCAAGGCTACACTCAGAGCCTCCCGGGGGTTTTCAATGACACGTCCAGAATGGCCGGAGAAGTCCATGGCCACCAGGGTGTTATCCGAGACACTCCTCTGCAAATGGGATAGGAGAGGGAGAGGAGGGGTCAGAACAGGGCCCAAGTACCCCTGGGATAGGGCCTGGGTGCCCACCCCTGGCTAATGCCCCTGTGCACACTCACCAGGGGTGGGGACCCCACACAGGACGGGCGCAGGTGGCGGGACTGTGCCTGTTGATAATTCTTATACAGCTGCACCCCATACTGGGGGGCAGAGAAAGAAAAAGGGCCAGAAGTCAAGCAGGTGCCAGAGTGTGGGCTGTAATACCCCCCAGACCAGGCCTCCTTAAGGGCAGGGCTGCATCTCTGCCCCTGGATAAGGAAGTCCCTGGAGCCATAACTGGCACTCCAGCCTTGGACCAAGGATTCTGAAAGATAAAGGCCTCTATGCCCCCTCTGGAGACTTCCTCAGGGCAGAGCTATCATTCCTCCCTCATGCCAGATTCTGGGGGGCAGGGGCAGCCCCCATACCACTCCCAGGGCATCACCTTAAAGAGGCGGAAGGCAGCTAACCAGCAGGTTCTGCTCTGCTCATCCTCACTGCAGAAGATGCGAAGCCCCTTGTGGCCATTTCGAAGCTTGTTCGGCTGCGGGGAGAGGAAACTGGCTGGTTCCATATCCATCTGCCCTTAGGACCAGATGTTTGTCTCCCGTCCCCATGGGGTGCAGGGAGAGGAGTCTGGGTGTCCCAGAGGGAGCTAGCTCAGAAGCCCCAGGTAGGATCCTGGGGACTGAGCAGCTCCCATTCCCTCCCAGCCAGGCCAGTCTTCACCTTGATACAGAAGCCGAAGTCGGTGGGCAACCCGTAGAGCTTGCGGCCCTGCGTCACCACATACACGTTGGACTCGTTCACGTCTGCTACATACTGCAGGTGCCTTGGATCCTGTGCAGCACAGGTGAGCAGGACTTAATACAGGTAGACCCTACCCTCGAATTACTGCCCCCTTCAAGCCAGGTGCAGAGATTTCAGACCCAGAGAGGAGCAGAGAAGTAGAGCCAGTACTTAAACTCAGTTCACCTGCCCTTCCCACCACTACCTCTGGGCAGATAAGCTGGGCAGGAAAGAGAAGCAGCTGAGGGCCCAGGGGTAGGAAGGTCTAGGAGTTCCAATAGGGAAGGGGCAACACCAAGAAGGACCAGGATGCTATAGCCAAGGAGCTGGCGCTGTCACCCTCAAGACCTCACCTTGGAGGTGCCCTTGGTGGAGTAATAGAGGCCAGACCGGCGCAGGAAGCAGAAGAATCGTTTCCAAAGCTTGCGTCCTGATCCTCGCAGCTGCAGGAAGCCCTGGATCTCTGGGAAGCTGCCTGCATTCAGGAAGTTCTGAGGCCAGAGGAGAGCAAGAGGGTGAGAGGCCTTCAGGGCCACACGCACGCGCGTACACACACACACACACGTCTTCAAAGGACCCGCCTTCATGAGAGGTGTTCCACATGTATTCATTATCCTCATCTAATAGATGAAGAAACTGATACTCAGGCAGGGAAAGTGACATTTCCAGTCATTTAGGACGGTGCTGGGCTTACACAGAGGGGAGACTTCAAGGCCGAGAAGCAATGGGATCCTGGAGAATTGTGACTGTGCCATGAAATGGGAGTGTCCCCTCACCTGGATGAGGTCTTCATGGGACATGCCCGTTTGTGTGTCCAGACAGCTGGAGACCATCTTTTCTGGGAACAGGGAGTGCTGGGGGAGAAAGCAGTCAGGAGTCAGGAACTGAGTGTCCAGCTCTGGGATCAGGGTGTCCTACTGCCCAGAGCTCCCCACCCGCCACACTCACTGGGGAGCTCTTGAACAGTTCATACTTGGCGAAGTTTTTCCGGAAGACAAAGCGGCTGTCTCCGCCAATGGGCCAGGCGGCCTGCACTTCTACCACCGACTCATGGTCCTCCAAGCCCCGCTCTGGGATCAAGGGTAAAAAGCAGGGTCAGTGGAGATCAGCCAGGCCTCCTGGATGAGCTACCAGCCTAGCCCAAGTGGGAAGCATTTCCTCCTTCACCCCAACTCACCCAGTGCTAGGTGGGGGTGGCACTCCACCAGCCCCCAGTTCTCATCACTGAGGGCGTGAGCTCGCTGGACCAGCATTTCACATACGTAGCGTGCCGTGGCGCCTGCGGCCACCTCCACTGACCGGCAGGTCCCGTCTTCACTGTACACTTTTACTACCTGCACCCCAAGAATTGCAGATGACTTGAGAAAGGGCAAAGAGTGGTTCTTTCCCTACCCCCCCCCCACCTCAGGGACTCCTGACCACCTCCACAGAAGTGGTACTACATCCACCCCAGCTCCAGAGCACCCCCATATTCCGGCCTTCTCTTTCCCAGAACAACTCACATGGAGGCAGCTGGTGTCACGAGGGTGCAGCCCCCTTGCACTGGAGGGCCCCCCGAGAATGGGGGTCTGTGAAGAAGGACTGCAGAGCTCAGGGAAGGGATTGGGGATGGAGGGTAGTGAGGTGGTCCGCAGTTCCTCCTCTCGAAGAAGTTTCCTGTGTGGGGTGAGGAGGAATTGACTGTAAGCTTCTATGTATTACTCAGCACTGACCCCCCGCCCAGGCCTCCTCAGCTCAGTCAACCCATTGCACCTGCTGGCTGGAATGGGCAGAGGTTGAGACCTCTTCACCTCCCCAGGCAGAGGGACATCGGGAGACGGGGGAGTCCCAGGAGGGGTCCCAGGGGCTGGGTACAGGTCTTCCGGGGAGCTGCTGTGATGAGGTGGAGACAGACCCAGCTCCATGACATCCGAAGGAGAAGAGGCGGCTGAATGCAGCTGCTCTTGTGCCCTTGTCCTGGGGAGAGAGACCAAAAGGACTCAGACCTCTGGACTTCACACAGCTCTCAGGTGCTCCTCAGAGTTTACCCAGCACTTCATTGCTCCCCCTCTAACTGGAGTTTCCCTGGAGCCTTTGGGGGAAAGAATGAGCCCATTTTACAAAAAGGGACACCCAGTCCCTGAGAAGTAAGCATTCCTGTTTCCATCACAGGTGAGCCAGGGAGTGGAACCCAGTGTTGGGACTTCTAGTCCAGTGTTCTTCCTTTAGCCCCCAAGTTGCCCAGGGCAAGAGCTAAGAGGGCCACCTCCCACCCACCACCACCACAAGCCAGGCAGCAGCAAATAGACTCCACAACCTACAGACTGGGGCTCAAGCTCTCAGTGTCAGGGCAAAGGGCCCGCCCTTCTGTCTGAGTGTGAAGCACTCATTTCTCTGGGCTCTGCCCCGGGTTTTCTTAAGTCTTTGTTGCCAAATGTGGTTGCCTGATCCTGTTATGGCAACGCCTGCCCAAGTGCTGAGTGATGCAGAGGTGAGAAGGAGGTGGGGAAGGACAGGAAACAGGGGGGCAGGAGGTGGGTTCAGATGCAGTGGGAGGGAGAGGCCAGCCCCCAAACCTGTGTGCCCTCCCTAGGCCCTTCCTCCTGCCCAACTGGCTTGAAGCCCCAGTGCCAGGGCTACCTTCTCCAAGAAGTCTTCCTGAATTTTCCACATTCAGACCAAAAGGCTTCCAGGGCACTGCCCTGGAGCCTCCTGGACAATTACTGTGCACCTGTCATGTCCACCTACTGATCTGAAGACACCAGGCTCTGCATGGCAGGACCAGGGTCTTCCCCAAGTCTTAATACCCACAGGTGCTGCATGGGGACGCAGGATGAGTAAAGATAAGATAAATGGGGCAAAGATGCCCACTGGGGATAGCGGTAATACAGGCCCCTCCTCCACAGAGACCAAGACCCCTTTGGGGGCTGAGGGGAGCTGAGACCTAGGAAGACCTGGGAGACCACATCAATTCCAGTCCCTTGCCTACTCTCAGGATCCTGGACCAGTGTTGTTAGGCTGCCTGGGGCACCTGGGATTGACCCCCCGCTCCCCGCGCCCCAGAATGGAGCAGGCCCCTGACCCTTAAGTGAGGGCATGAAGGGATTTGGGGGACAGGTGTGTCGGGGTGGGGCAGGACAGCACTGCCTGGGGCTCTCCATTCAACCTTGACTCATCTGCACAACTTCCTGGCTTAGGAGAAACACAAACAACCCTGCCTCTACCCACCTCCTTCCACTACCACCACCCACCTACCAGCCAGGAAGGAATGGGGAGGGGGAGGATGCAGAGCCTGCCTGAGGCGCCTTTGACATCATCTCTTCCTTCCCACCCTAGGCCTACTTCCACTTCTCAAGTCCTGGTGGGACCTTCTTCGGTCCCCAGTCCCATAGCCCCCTCCTCACCCAGAAAAGAGAGAAGAAATGCCCGGCATGGATTCAAAGGCCGGCTGGAGTGGAGCCAGCTTCCCAGTGGTCCCCTTCACTTACACTATCTTCTTGCAATGCTCTCTTCTGCCTGGGGCCTCCCAGGCTTTTATTCTGCTGCTCTGCACCCCTAGCACCCAATACTCAGCAAGCCCCAGGGACTCATCCACATCACCCCTGGGGGACAAGGATTCGCCTAACACATTCTCCTAGTGTTCTGGCCAGAGGTGTACCCTAGGAGGAGTGGAAAGTAGAGACACCCAAGAAGACAGACAGGCAGAAAAGGAAAGGCCCAGAAAGGAGAGTCAGGGAAAGAGACAACAGCCACCATCCACCACCAACAGCCGTACATCAACACCAAAACACAATGTGCCCATTCTCAACCCTCTCTAATCTCTTTCAAATGGCCCGAGTGCCTTTATTCCATGGAAGACAAAAGAGAGGGACTTCCTTCAGGGACTACCCCTCCAGGAAGCCAGACCCACAGTGGACTGTCTGTGTCCACCACAGAGGAAAGAGGAATCAGGGCAGTGTTTAAATGGGGTGATTTATATCAGATTAGATTCTGGCCTCGGAAGGTGGGAGGGTGGACTCCAGACTTGAGTTTTGGTCTTCGGATCCCTCTACCATGCCCTCCAGGGCCTTTAAAGCAAAATGAGAGTGGCATGGTCAGGACCAGAGTGATGAGATGAGGAGGGCTGAGCTCCCAGCTGTGGGGCCTGGAAAGCCTCCTTACCAAGAGATCTGAAGCTTTCAAACTGGGGCCCTAGGAAATTCTCTTCTGTTGAAGAAGCCAAACCCCCAAAGCAATCTGTCCCCTCATCGCTGCAAGTCCAAGCTCCTGGCTGCCTCCCCCGCCTCTCCAGCCCGGGTGGCTTCGGCCCCACCCTCTTTCCCGCCCTCCCAGCCTCCTGCCTCCTTGTTTACTTCCTGAATCTTGCCCCACCTGGCTGGCCCCAAGGGCGGGTGGCAGAGCCCAGTGTTCAGGGCCATAGAAAACAAGGCCACCTTCGGGCTTCCCAGGGTGAGGGGAGGGGCTGGCATGGCAGAGGCTTGGGCTGGGGCCTAGACATGGTGGAAGGTCAGAGTCTAGGCCAGTATTCCACGCCTCGCCCCCAACAAGATTGATTGTCGGGGGGCAGGCTTAACCTTTGGGGGAGCTTTTAAGGTGCAGGGCCCAGGTGAGGAGGCGGGGAACCCCTGTGTGACCCGGAGTTGGAGGAAGGCCCCGGACCCTGAGGCCCCGCCCACCGCCTCTCAGGATAAAACGCCCAATGGGACGGGGTGGGGGGGGGCAGCTCTTTTAAAGTTTAATTTGGTAAGAATGCTAGAGTGTCTGTGGAGTTAATCATTACGGGCTGCTCGCCTGCGAGGAGGGCCCCCCAGCAGGGGATCGCGGGCGAGGGGAGAGCAGAGTCCAGGACAGCCGGCCCAAGCGGGGCCATTCCTGAGAGGGTTGGGACACCTTCCAACGGCGGACAGGTGCACTCTCCATCCCCAGCGTGCCAGGCAGACCCAGACCAGGACTTGGGTCTTTCTCCAGCCTGTTCATACAGACGAGACCACCTGCCCGCCCGGCCCCCACACGTGCGCACATCCTCAGGCCCTGCTGGCTGCAGACCACCGCAGCCAGCACCCAGGCCTCCAGCCTCCCCAGCCCACTTCGTTCTGAAGCCAGGAGGGACCCCGGCCCTGCCCTGCCGCCACCTTCCCACCCGGAGGCAGGACCCTGTGTTTCTGAGCACAGATACAGCCCTGAGAGACAGAACTGCAGCAATTTAGAGAATCCTTCTCTTTAACTGCCTTTCAAATTAGAGAGTCCCCACCACCACCAGCCCACCGCGGAGGCGTCTATCTTTAGTAAAGATTTGGGGAGACTCAAACTGGGATAAAACCAGGCTGAGCCAAGGGATGGAGTCACGGCAGCTTCCCAGGGATTCGGATCCCCTCTTAGCTCGCCTTCTGGGAATGGGGAGGAGCTAGTTTCAGCGCGAAAGCCACGTCTCCTGGAGGGGAGAATCTGAGATCCAGCTTTGCTGGCCCCATCAGCTAGTTTGTCCGGGGGTTTGAGTGGGGTGGATACAGAGAGGGAAGGAAGGAAGGGAGGAGAGGACAGAAAATGAGACTAGGGAAAGACTGAGGGCAGATAGGGAGGAGGGGACGGGATGGGAGAGTAGAGGAAAAGAGAAAGTGGGGCCGCCTAAGGAACCCAGCAGGAGTCCGACTCTTTCCATATTGATCCCCGGATGCCGGTGCTCCCCACCCCGCAAGATGAAACGCCTGCCTTGGTCCTTACCTGGACCCTGTGCGCTGGAACACCTGGCTGGGGCCGCCGGTTTAGGGAAGGAGACGCAAGGCCCTTAACTACCTGTCCCCCTCTTCCCCCGCCCTTGGCCTGACATCACTGAGGGGGAAAGGGGAGGGGAAAGCCAGTCGGCCGCCCGGCCGCTCACCTGGGCAGCCAGCCAGCTCCTGGCCCGGAGACGGGCACAGCCTGGGGCCCCAGTGCTGCTGGGGGGTGGGAGGAGGTTGTCGTCTGGGACCGATCTCAGTCCCCTTACCTGGAGAAACCTCAGCAAGAGTAGAAGGACCCAGGGTCCAAAGTCCAGCAGTCTAAGGACCCAGATACCTGGACTTGATTTCAAATTCACTCCCTCTTCTCTACAGGTGGCAGGAGGGTGTCCCGACTTTGGAAGTAGAAGTAGGGGTGAGGGGAGGGTGAGTCCTATGTTTACAGGCTCCTGGCGCAAGGAAACTAAAATTATCTTGGGCAGGTGGGGGCGGGGTCTAGGGGAGGGGCATGGGAGGAGAAAGCCCTGAAGGGGCGGGGACTCCCTGAAACTCTATACAGGCTGGGATTGTTTTTCCTCTTCTTGGCCTGGCAGCAGGTGCCAGGAGAGAGGCGGAGATAGCTGAACTGAACAGCCTGGAGTGTCCTCACGGCCTAAGAGGGAGGGGCAGGAGGGAGGAAAGTTAAGGGGAAATGGCCCCGCCCACTCTTTCCCATACCCCCTCCCCAAACCAGGTCAGTTCATTGGCCGAGCTAGGGGGCCTGCTCTGGGTCCCGCCCCCTGGAGCAAAGGGCACTCTGCGAAAAAGGGAAGCCAACCAGAGGAGTGCCCAGCACTATGGCCTGTCCCTTGACCTCCAACCACAGTCCGGCCACCCAGGCTTCATCTGGCTCCTCAGAGACAGCCAGGGTATGTCCTCCCTTCTGAGCAAAGTCCAGGGGCTCAGCTTCTCCTTCTGAATTTGAAGGGGTAAGTCAGGGTCTTTTGGTGGGAGGAGTGATCTAGGGAAAGCTCTGGCCAGGTGCCAGGGGACTCCCTTAAAGCATTCATTTTAGCTCTGTCCTTCAGCACTAGGCAAACACTAAGGAGGTGGGGGGACCTGGGAGGCTGAGATCAAAGACAGAGGCCACCTCCCAGCCTAAAGTGGGTGATAGTTGGGTAAACAAACAATCCCTAGGGTGATAAGAAGTCTGCCCTGGGAAGACCAGGAGAAGGGGCTCCAGCCTCTACTTTCTCCAAACTGGATTTTCATCAGAAAAATGAGTATGAGTGACTAAGTAAAGAAGTGGGGGAGGGAGCCCCCAGGGGAGGTCACCGGGGCCATGGAGCGGCTTGTACAAACCACTGTAGATAATTCACTCAATCTTTCATTCATTCAACTAATATTTGTTAAGTACTGACTATATGCCAACCTCATGCTTGGTATTGGGGATCCAATGGTGAGCAACAAAAACAGACCCCACCCTTGTCCTCATTTGGCCCAGTTTAGGAGACTGATTTTAATCAAAGAAGTATACAATAAGAAAGGACAGGTGACAACTATGCTGAGAGAATGACTCACTCAGGGAGTTAAGTTCTCTATAGAAGTGACAATTGAGCAGAGGGGAAGCTGTCTGGGACAGGGAAGTGGGTGTGGAAGGTGCAGGGAAAGGCAAATGCTTTGGACTCAGCTGTGTTTCTCAAAGTATGGCCTGTGACCACCTGCCTCCAAATTTCCCTAGGCTTCTATAAAAAACAGATCCCTGCACCCCTCCCTACCTACTGAATTGGTTGTCTCTGGGTCCAAGACCCAGGAATGTGTGGTATTGACAAACCCTCAGGTGGTTATTCTGTAAACCAGGTTTGAGAGCCATCCATCCTGTCTGTCCAGACCTGCAGGAACTATGGGCAGAGGCCAGACCCTGCAGGGTCTATCTGGGCTTAAGTAGAGACACAGAGGAGCAGACAGATTTACATTTTGGAAGGATCACTCAATGTTGAAGGATAGGTTGGAGAGGGAACCAGACTCAGAGGGCTGAGTGCTTTAGGATTCCATTTATGTGGCTTTCTGTAACAGAAAGCAAATCTGGGGTTGAGAAGGGGGGTGAGAGGTTGACAGTAGAGGGGCACAAGGACTTGTGGGAGGTAATGGACTGTTGTCCATTATCTTGGTCATGGTGGTACAAATGTGTGTGTCAAGACTCATAGAAAGGTACATACACTCAATAGGGTGAATTTTACTGTGTATAAATTATATATGAATTTTTAATTTAAAAAAGTAGATTTATAGATCAGTAGAATAGAATCAGGAGTCCAAATATAAACCCTTATATTTCTGGCCAATTGATTTTTGATAAAGGTGCCAAGACAATTTATTGGGGAAAAGGATAACCTTTTCAATAAATGGTTCTGGGATAATTGAATATCCAGATGCTTAAAGATGAATTTAGATCCCTGCCTGACACATGTACAAAAATTAGTTTAAAATAGGTTATAAACCTAAACGTAAGAGCTAAAAACTATAAAATTTCTAGAAGAAACCATGGGAGAAAATCTTTATGACCTTGTGTCTCAAATATACAGCAGAAACGCAAGAGACAAAAGAAAAAGTTGGTAAATTAGACCTCATTAAAACTAAAAGTTTTTGCCCTTCAAAAGACACCACTACAATTAAAAAAAAAAAAAAAAGATGCCAAACACTGGGAATATTTGCAAATTACACATTAGATTATGGAATTTGTATCCGGGATATATAAAGAACTCTTATGAATCAATAATAGAAAAACGACTCAATTAAAAATAGGCAAAATATTTGAATAGATGTTTCCCTAAAGATATAAGAATGGCTAATAAGCACATGAAAAGGTGTTGAACATCATTAGTCATTAGAGAAATGCAAATTAAAGCCACAACGACATACCATCTCACTCCTACCAGAATGGCTAGAATCAAAGAGACAAACAGCAAATGTTAACAAAGATATGCGGAAACAAATCCTCATGTATTGCTGGTGGAAATGTAAAATGGTACAACCACTTCAAAAAACAGTTTGGCAGTTTCTTAAAAAGTTAAACATAAACTTATTGTACAACCCAGCAATTCTACTCCTAGGAATCTACCCAAGAGAACTGGAAACATGTACATATAAAGATACTTCTTGAAAGTTCATAGCAGCATTATTCAAAAATAGCCCAAAACTGGACACCCAAATGTCAATCAACTGGTATTGACTAAAAAAAGGTGGTATGTGCATATAATGAGAGATTACTCAGCTACAAAAAAGGAACAAGCTACCGGTTCATACTGCAGCGTGGATGAACCTCAAAACTATACTGAACGAAAGAAGCCACAAAAAAAGTGGGGGAGGCAGAGGAGGAGGAGGAGGGGGAGGAGGAAGAAGAAACAAAAGGAGAAAATAACATAAAGAAGCCAGAAGCAAAAGACTACATATTATATCATTCCATTTAATACACGAAATGCCCAGGAAATGCAAATCTATAGACAGAAAGCAGATCAGTGGGTGCCTAGGGCTGGAGCTGAGAACGGGACTGACTGCAAACAGGCAGGAGGGACCTTTTGAGGATGATGGGAATGTTCTGTAACTGGATTGTGGATGCTCGCACAACTCTCTAAGTCATTGTTTTTAAAATGGTTTAAAGGGATGTGGGAATGGGTGACCTGTCGGTATACTATTGTGGGACTCCGGGGAGGGAAGGGGCAGAGAGCCAGCCTCCATTTCTGGAGGTGCAAAATGGGAATGATGATGCCAGACAGTAGTGAAGCTGGGACGGCGGGTGTGTGCGTGCGCACGTGATGGGGAACACAGAGCCTGAGGAGGGGGAACCCCGAGGCCTGTGGTTTCTGAATGCAGGAGAGAGTCGGTCGCTGCCCTAAGTTATGTCTGGAGTTTGGAGTTCACGAGTCAGAAATACTTGAGTGTGAATACACACACATGCACACACACATACTATTACACACACTCACATACAGTGGCTTAAAGCGTCTTCGGCTTGTTAGCGAGAAATGGCCACTGTTCCGTCCCGTCAGCCAGCCCCCCAGCCCTGAGCCTCATTCTCCCTCTCGAAAGCGCTTCGCAGTTTGAGGCGTCTCATCAGGCTAATGAGGCTGCTTAGTCTGGCGGACGCCAGGTGCGGGCCGAGCCCGACGCTCGGAGAAGCCGCGCGCAGGCCGGGCGGGCCGAGCGGGCCCCCCAGTCCCAGCGCCCCCCAGCGCCCCCCAGCTCGGGCGCGGCCCCACGCGGAGCCGCGGCCGGCGCCCCGGACGCCGCGCGGCCCCGCCCCCCACGTGCGCGTGGCCCCGCCCCCTCGTGCGCGCGCCGGTGCGTCACACCCGGAAGCGGCGACCGGAGCGGAGCCGGCCGCGATGAGCGGGGACCCGGGGCCCACGTCCGCGGCGCCCCATGCCGGGGAGCTCGAACCGGGCAGTGGGGTCCGCATCGTGGTGGAGTACTGGTGAGCGGCTCGGGCCGGGCGGCGGGGCGGGCTCCGGCTGGATGGGGGTGGATCCACGGGAGGCCCCTCCTCTGACACCCAAGGGGACCCCGGGCATCCTCTCCCCAGCGAGCCCTGCGGCTTCGAGGCGACCTACCTGGAGCTGGCAAGTGCTGTGAAGGAGCAGTATCCTGGCATCGAGATCGAGTCGCGCCTGGGGGGCACAGGTGAGGCCCGCAGAGCACCTGCCGAGTCAGTGTGCTAACTCCCAACTCGACCCCTTTCTCGTGTTGGCATTGGCGGCTGTAGTGACCAGGCAAGTGCCTGGCACAGTAAACTGTCCAGAGGTGAGGGGGACACAGAGGAAGCCTGTGGGGAAAGCAGGTGAGACTGCAGAGGAGGGAGGTTTTCATCGAGTTTAAAGAACACACAGGTGACGGGCACCTCCCGTAGGTTCCTGGCTTGACCCACGGTTGGAAAATGGTTTCAAGAGCTACAAGTCTCTAGTGGAGCTTGTGGGGGACATGAAGGAGCTTGTGTTAGGTCTAAGGAATGTGGAAGGTCCACCTTTGGAGGACCTCCTAACTTTTGCTTGTTCTCAGCATAGTTTATTCATCCGTTTATTTAATACCAGGGGCCTTTGAGATTGAGATCAATGGACAGCTGGTGTTCTCCAAGCTGGAGAATGGGGGCTTCCCTTATGAGAAAGACGTGAGTATTTGCAATGTTGGAAATATCTCTGATTCACCCTGCTCCTACAACGCACCATCGTATTCTACATCTCTGCATTCTAGCTTATTGAGGCCATCCGAAGAGCCAGTAACGGAGAACCCCTAGAAAAGATCACCAACAGTCGTCCTCCCTGCATCATCCTGTAACTACCTGGGATTCTGGGTTCCTGCTTTACTCTGGAGTCCAACCCTTTGGTCCTGCTAAGGGTTTTCCAATGCCTCTTTCCCTGGTAACTAAGAGACCCTGGTTTCCCTTTTTGCCTCTTTGGATACTGGGAGGACATAGAAACTTCTGTGGTCTCAGGGGTGAGAGAGCCTCTCCAGTGACACTTCCACAGTGCTTCCCAGGATCAGTGCTCACAAAAGCCCACTCCACTCTCCAGCTTAGCCATACCTGTCAGATGTTACCATAGTTCTAATTTATTTTTCACTAGCCCCAGACAATGTCAGCTATTGGCAATAAAGTGGCACTACAAACACCTGTGCCAGCTATTGTGTTTTGATGTCCAGTCTGGGAGTATGTTGTGGGGGGAAGGCTGAGGGGAGCACAGAGGCTGGCCCAGCCTTTATACCACCAAGGTGGCTGTGCTGGGTGGGTGGGCCTTTTCTGATAGCTACCTCTAGTTCAGTAATCTCTGTCATAGCCAGGCAAAGAAAACGAGTCACACAGTAGACACTGTCTCTTCTTTCCTTCACTCCTCCCCCTATCCCCCTACCCACAAGAAAGAAATTACCCATTCTGGAGGGTGGCCTTTAAGAATTTGGTTTTCTACGCAAGAATCCCAACTCCCCGATCATCCCAACCCTCAACCCAAAAGTCAGGAAGCTAGAAGATAGGCTTTTCATTCAAGTTTCCTGAGGATTACTAGCCACTTTCCTCCAGGAAAAGATGAATGGAGTGTGAGGAGGTAAGCAGAAGGGGATGGCACAGAGCCACCCCCAGACATAGGCTGGTGCCCAGCTGTTTTCCAAAATATATTTGCAGATGGAGAAAGTGGGCGTGGAGAAGGGAAATCTCTCCCCCAACCCCGAGGATTACCTCCCCCTCCACAGTACCCTCTTTCTCAGAGTCCTTATTTCATCTTTTTTTAAAAAAACACACACAAAAAAAAAACATAAGTAAAAACAAAACAGAAAAAAGCACTCTGTACAGAAACTCGATCTGGATGCTACTGCTGCTCCCTTCTTCCAGGGGCAGAGCTGGGTCTCAAGGACAGTCTCTGAATGGATTGCTTTTGTCCTAGACACTCCCTTCAGGCCTCTTCCCCTCCTAGGTCTAGCTTCCCTAAGTCCTTCAAGGCCATAGATCTGGAAGGAGAAAGCCAGGCTGGGCTGCTCCCTCAGGTGAGGAGACTGGTTGTGGCATCCACTGGCCTCTAGAGTCTGCTGGGGCAGGGCTCCAAATCAATCAAGACATTCCAGTGCTGTCTTCTTTTCCAACCAGGCTGGACCCCTCAGCCAACTGGGAATTGGAGTAGGAAGGTTCTGGCCTGGCAGGCTCCACTGGATGTGGTCCAAGGGCCCTCTCCCCACCTTATCCTGACACAGAGCAGAAGTCAGGCCTTTCTCACTCCCCAAGGGTTCAGTAGGACATAAGCAGACTTGGCCTTTTGGCTCACACTGGCACATCCAGGCCCAGGTACTCAGGGTTCTCTGCTGTAGGGGTCCCTTCAAAGGTGCTAGGTGGAGAGCCCCGCTCTGGTGGGTCCTGGTCCCAGTAATAGAGGTTATCAAAAGCTGGACTGAAGGCTGGAGGAGGGTGGGGCTGAGAAGCAGCCTTGCCACGGGGTGCCAAGTACTCGGGGTTCTCCACAGCACCCCCAAAGGCAAAAACATCTTTGACAACCCCATTCTTCCCAGGAGAGAGAGTCTTGGGCCTTTCCAGCGTGGCACCAGCAGGTCGAGGAGTCAGGGGGCCATCTAGGGGTGAGGGGGGCTGTGGACGAACCTCTGGCTGGTTCACATATTCTGAAAGGGCGAGAGAGGGGGACTTGTTAGAGGAAGGAATCCGTGTGTCCCAGCTACTTCCACAACCCCAGTGAGCCCTGGGCTGAGCTGCGCATCCCCAACTTCCCCACTTCCCAGTCTCTCAGCTCAGGCTTGAATTCCATACCAGGCAGGGGGCTGCAGGTCAGAGGGGCAACGTAGCCATCAGTTTCAGGAGGCAAGGGTACTGTGGGGTCCTCACTGTACCGTTGTAGAGGGCTGGGGTCATGTGGAGAGAGAGTCTGCAGTCCCTTGGCTGCCCCCACTCCCAAATCACTGTCAAACACATCGGAGCCTGCCCCTTCTGAGGGTGCCAGCGGAGACTTGGGGGGCTCCTCTTCAGAGGGCTCCAGGCCCAGTGTCAGCTCACCACCACCACTCTGGGGAGAAGAGAGAAGGTCATGATGGGGGTTATTAATGGATTTTAGTTAGAGACTCCATGGGAAGTGACAGGGTCATAAGAGATAAACAGAGGTCACCCTTAGGGTATGACAGTTACCGTGAAGAGAACGGGGTCATGGGTTGGAAGGCAGTAGGAAACCTTAAGGAAAATGGGGTCTCCATGAGAGGTAATGGTTATGCGGGGGACATTAGAGAAAGGGAGCCTAGTCCATTGGGGTTGGAGGAAGTAACCAAGCACACTCGGCACAGTGTGACAGAGGGCACTGACCCTGGTGGATGAGCTGCGGTGCCTGCGATGGGCTGTGCCCCCAGCACCCGGAACAGGATCTGGGCAGAAGAAGCCCTGCTGGGGTACCAGGTACTCCTCCGCATCCACCAGGTCCCCCATGTCATCATCCTCCAGCAGCGAGCGGTAGAAGGTGCTGTCCAAGGGGCTGGCTGGGCCCAGATCCTCATTCTGGGAAGGAGGGAGACAGAGGATGGCAGCCTCTCCCCGGCCCAGTGCTTAGCTTCCTAAGTATGGCTCAGGGACGTGCAAGAGGTAAGGATTGGGTTGAGGCCTGGGAGCCAGGAGTCACCTCCCTTTCTTCCCACTGCAGGAGTGTGTTTAGTCGATAGACAGAGACAAGGTGGAAAGGCCCAGTACCTGGATGACCACAAAGCGTTGGGGGTCCCTGGCCATGCGGGAGAATTCGGCCACCAACTCCCGGAACCGAGGCCGACACTCAGAGTCAATCATCCAACCTGGGGACAGGAGGAAGCTCAGCATCTGTCCGCTGCAGCCTATGTGCAGCCCTACCCCCTCTTCCTCTCCAGTCTGGTCTAGCGATTAGAGCCCCAACCCCTTGTGTGGTAGAGCTGAGGTACCAGGACTTTTGAGAATCTCTGTAAGTTTGCCCTTTTATTTTGCATGTCTTTTTCTAGCTGATCCTCTAGAACTTAACTGGACTGATACTATAAAAGAGAAGAACCTTTTGAGGCTCCTTTACTCATACCAGGACCCCTGGGACCACATACATCTTGCCTTTGGCCCCCTCCCATACCCCTTGTAGGCCCCTCCACCCAGGACCTCCCACCCCTTCTCCAGGCAACTAGCACAGTTCAGCCACACACATTTGACCATGATCATGTAGACATCAATGGTGCAGATGGGGGGCTGGGGCAGCCGTTCTCCCTTCTCCAGCAGGTCAGGGATCTCCCGAGCTGGGATCCCATCATAAGGCTTGGCCCCAAAGGTCATCAGCTCCCATACAGTCACACCTAGGGCAGAGACAGGGTTAAGGGAGGGTGTTAACAAGGGGAGCTTTAGTGTACTGAGCTCCAGAGGCTCTGTCTAAGAGTCTGGCACCATGGAAAGTGGGGAGGGATGTGATGGGTTGGAAGGCAGTAGGAAACCTTAGAGAAAATAGGGTCTCTATGAGAAGTAATGGTTGTAGTAGGGACATTGGATGTGTACAGACCCTGGCAGATTGCGGCATTGGCAGTCCCTCCCTTCTGTCCCATTCATGGTAAGGTGTCTCCATTTTCTCCATCATGGCCCTCATCCTTCCACCAACTTCCCCGCCATAGACAGAGCCATGGCTCCTTGGCCACCCTTCCCAGCTCTCCCCACCACGCACCGTAGCTCCACACATCACTCTGGTGGGTGAACCGCCGGCGGAGAATGGACTCCAACGCCATCCACTTGATGGGCACCTGGGAGAGCAGAGGAATAAGTCCTCGAACTAGGCGTATGGGGATGTGGCTGTTCTCAGAGTTCTCCCAGGGTCCAGACCCCATTCCACCTCGCCTTACTCTATTCCCTTCGCTAACCTTGCCCCCATCTGCATGGTACTCTGTCTCGTCAATGTCCAGCAGCCGTGCCAGCCCAAAGTCTGTGATCTTGACATGGTTGGGACTCTTGACCAGCACATTCCGGGCAGCCAGGTCCCTATGCACAAGCCGCACTTCCTCCAAGTAGCTCATCCCCTGGGATAAAACATCCGCGCAAATCACACTCTGGCCAGACTCTCCCAAGAAACCTCCCCATCCTAAGGTGGGGATAGGCTTGCTCCCAAAGGGCACCAGCAGAGCATACCTTTGCAATCTGCACACACCAGTTCAGCAGGTCCTGGGAGCCCAGGCGTCCACGGTGTTCCCGGACGTGGTCTAGGAGGCAGCCGTAGGGCATAAGCTGTGTCACCAGCTGCACCGTAGAAGTCAGGCAGATACCCAGGAGGCGTGACACATATGGGGAGCCAACACCAGCCATCACATATGCTTCCTGAGGACAAGGGCATACACTGAGAGGGTTTGTGAGACCACAAACCCCCAACCGCCAAATGCCACTCCTGAGGACCAAGGTGTGATGGAACCCTCACCGGATCTGACTCCATTCAACACAAACCATAACCACAGCCCACAGACTAGGGAAGTTGAGAGTTGAGGTTTAGGAATAACATAGTCTCCTCAAACCCTAGTGAAGGGAGAGCCCAGAGCCCAGACCAGCAACCAAGGGGTCCCTCCTGTAGAGGGTGGAGGGGCTTACATCCAAGATTTCTTTGTTGGCTTTGGGAGATGTGTTTTCCCTCAACACTTTGATGGCCACTGGGATTTTCACATTCTCACCGTCGGGGATCCAGATGCCCTGGGCAGAAAAAGGAGGATGTGAGCAGGAAGAGGGCTGGCCAGATCCAACCTGCAGCTGTCCATAAGGTCACATTACTTGTCCTCTGAATACCCTTTCCCACCGTTGGGCCAACCCCACTAATTAGCAACAACTTTATTTAGCCCTACTCTCCATTCCCTTTATGCCTTGTCCCAGCCTCTATAACTGCCCAACCAAACACCACTGCCTCCAGCTCTTGGCTGCCTTCTGTAACAGAATCCTTGGCCACACCTGACGCATCCTCTGCGACCTCCCACCCTGGACTTTGGCCCCACCTCTGACCTTGTAGACTGTGCCAAAAGCTCCTGATCCAAGCACCTTCACCTTCCTCAGCTCTGTCTCTTTTAGGATCCGCATCTGAGCCTGGTTGGGCATCGCTCCACTAGGTGTCAATGGCTCCACCAACTGGGGTGAGGGGGTGACCCTGCATCAGTGCCTGGGGGGCTGGACCACAGACCCCAGGCTGGCAGGGAGGCCCTCAGACCACCTCACCTCTGTTTCCTGCAGCAGCCTTCTCATCGTGTACTTCCGGATCTTCTGCCTCCTTCGCCTGATTAGGATGCCGAAAACTACCCCCATAACCATGACCAGCAGAGTTCCCACCACAGCAGCAATGATAGACGTCACAGGGCTGAAGACAGAAGCCAAGGTCAGGGGCTGGGGACCAGTTTTGGATAGAAGGGTTGAAGGGACCCCACGGAAGGACATGAAGGTCACTGGTGTTTGGAAAAGGAATGTGGAAGGGTGATCCACAGGCTTCCATCCTCTCTTCCCTACTTTAAAACCTCCGCTGGCTCCCTACTGCCCTCAGGATAAAGCCCAAACTCCTTGCTGGACATTCAAAGCCTTCTCTACCCACATCTCCAAATTGTCTATGCTCTTGCCCATGGCTCTAGTCCAGATTCTCAGACTTCCTGACAAAAATCACCAGAAGCTTATTAATATGGCTAAGTCTGGAGCCCCACCCCCAGAGATTGATTGTGGTATGGGGTGAGGCCCAGGAATGTACACCCAGTGATTCTGATGTTCTAGCCAAATTTTTCAGCCATAGGTCATGATTTTCCACACCTCCCAACATTTGCACATGCTATTACTTCTGCCTGGATCATTCCTCCATGCATGGGATCACCTTTCATGACATCCTGGAATAAATGGCACTCCTGGGTGTTTACCCTATGTCCTCGTCATCATTGTCCCCTTCCTTTGCTTACCCAAAGGCTGGCACATCACAGACCTCTAATTAACACTTGTTTCATGGGCAAATGATTGCCTAGGACATACTCCTATCTCTTTTTCCCCCAAAAACCCTTCCCAAAGCTCCCCACTGCTCAGAAACCAAGTCCAACACTGTAGCCCAGTAGTGATAAAAGGTGTATGGCCTCTGGATCTGGCCCAAACCTGACTCAGACTTCATCCTTCACTCTGTTCTTGTGCTTATAAAATGGCCCACCACGCCAGAACATTCAAGCAAACACATCCTAAATTTTTCTGACCCCTCCCCAACAATGCCACCTGGTTAATTTCTCCCTAATGCAGGTAACATACCTGCCCCTCTTTCAAGGCCTGGCTCAAAATGCCACCTCATCCTTGAAGCCTCCCCACCACGTCCTGTTAAGAATTCATTATTTACTCCCTCAGAGCTGCAGCAGCACCCTCAACAACACTGCCTGTGTCCCTTGCCAAAATATCAAGCTACTTGAGGGTGGAGAGGTACTGAGTGTCTTTGCCATCTTTTCTTGTTCCCCACACCTCAAGCATCCTGAGCAGGTCCTCCATCCACTTGTTGAAGAGAATTGAAAAGAGGATCAACAGTGGAAGAATGGGCAAGAAAGGGACATGTGTCATGTCAGGAGACCACCTCCCTCCAGTAGTGACTGGTGGGGGACTGAGGGGCCACGTGGGGCATGTCCTGGGACCAGGCTGACCTGGCTCTCTGCTCGGCGGGGCAGCCCTTGTCATCCAGGTCCACACAGCTGCAGGAGAGAGAGAGAGAGTCCCATCAACAAGGCTGGGAACCACCTCCTGTCTCATTCCAGCCTCACAGCAGCTCCAGAGGTGGGTGTGGTGGGGTTATTATCTCCATTTAACAAAGGCAGAAACTGGGCTAAAGGTCACCAGTGCTCTTTCTGCCACCCCACAGGGGGATCCCTTCTCCAGCCTGTGACCCCCACACCCCCTGTGGTGTGCCCAGTGGGAGGTGGGGGTCACTCAGAGGAGCACCAAGTCCAGAAGCTCGGCTATTCCTTCTGAAAGAAGGCCAGATATTAAACTGGCACAACTTCTGCAGAACATAGTTTGGCAACACCTATTAAAAAATGTCTGTGACCCAGCAGTTCCCCTCGGGATATACCCTAAAAATGCCAACACTTGTACACTAGGGGGCATGCACAAGATGCTCACTTGTACATAGAGCTCAAGTGTAATAAACTGCAAAAAAAGAAAAGAAAAAAGGACAAGCTCAATCAATATCCCTCAAACATGGATATAGTCAAATATTATATCCATGCTGCAGATTGAGTAGTTAAAAAAAAACAAGAGGTAGATCCATGTGCAATCACAATAAAGGACCTCCAAGGCACACAAAGTGGGGGTGAGAAGCAAAGTGCAGAACAATATGTAGAGTATGATTCCATTTACATAAAAAAATGCACAAAAAGTACAGCACGGAATATAGTCGATAATATTGTCATAACCATGTATAGTGCCAGGTAAGTACTAGACTAATTGGAGGGATCACTTCATAAATTATATAAATGTCTCTCCACTATGCTATACACTTGAAACTAACATAAAATAATATTTAATGTCAACCATAATTGAAAAAAATGCACACATAAAAACAAAAACTGATTATGAGTTGAACTATATGAAATTACTGTTCCTCGACCATTTATGACCTACAAAAACAGCAATCTTATATGACTCAACCTAATATAAATATATGTTTGTGTAAATGTGTAGAGAAAGCCTAGAGGGATGAATCTGGTGGTTCTCTCCAGAAAGGTGTGGGGGAGGGGAACAAAACACATTGGCTTTGCAATGTTTATACTTATATCCCTGAAAATGTTTATCACAGGATGTATTCATGTATTTCATGTGTAAATAAAGACAACTATGTTTAAAAAATGTTTAAATAGATCACTGTGTTAGGACATGAGAAAACATTGCAAGATTCTGTTAAGTGAAAAGAAGCAATTTGCAACTGTGTATGGTTTATGATCCCACTTTGGTAAAAAGAAATATATATTAGACAACAGACAGATAAAAACAACTGGAAAATAACAATATATATACTTACATAGAAATTATAATGTGTTAGAATGCGCACGGATAAAAATAACTAGAGAGTATAACACTTTAGTATATGTACTGCCAGAAGTGAGCACGAGAGAGTATAACATTTTATATGTTATAATGATATATATATCAGTCTGTGCAGTTAAAAAACTAGAGGAAAAATATTACAAATTAGTAACAGTAGGGATAAAACTGCTGATAGTGACATCAATTTATATTTCATGCTCTAATAAAAAAATTTTAACATGATATTACTTTTGTGGTCAGAAAACAAAAGATATGAAAAATTAAGTCTCTGGATAAGCAAAAGCAGAGTTATCTCCCTTTTATAATAAGAGCCCCGGAGAGGATCCTGAAACAAAGCCCTCGTTTTTGAAGAAAAGGCCCTCAGACTCACGAGTGGGTGCAGTTGATGGGGCACGGCTGGCACGTGCCCTTCTCATCCGGGAACTTCCAGATGGGCATGAAGGAGAGGTCAGGTTTCACACCACTGGGGCAGCGAGCCACGCAGAAGGGAGAGTCCTTGTAGTGGGCGCAGGCCACACACTGGTCAGCCCCCTGGGAGGGGAGGAAAGGTTTGTGGGGGGCTGGCAGTAGGATCAGGGCCTGCAGTCTCCTTTGAGTTTCCCATTGTTACTCAGAAGCACTTTTCATTAGGGTGTAGTAAGAATTAACTTAAAAACAGGGGTTTTTTTAGTTTATTTTCTTGCTCCTGGGACAGCCCAGACCTGCTGTGTCTGCTACCTCTGCTCTTCACTCAGCTCCCTCAACTTCAAAGCTGGATCCCAAGCTGGGGGCTTCACATGAAGAACTGGAGGCCTGGGAGGGGAGTGCATTACTTACGGTATAACTTCAAGTAAAGATAGTTACTAACACATGGAGAGCCTTTCCTGTACTTAGGCACTGTGCCAAACCCTATTTGAGTTAATTCTTACTACACCCTAATGAGGCAGGTACTACTATGATACTCATTTTATAAATGAGCAAGCTAAGGTTGGAAGCAGGGCCTGGATTTAAATCAAGGTAGTCTGATACCCAAGCCCACATGTCCAACCACCTTGGCACAGCCAAGAACATAGGTTTCCCTGGGACCTCTGCACAATCCAATGGGTCCCAGGTCTACCACACAACTCTTGAGGTCCCCAGCACCCCAGCCTCCCTCCACCTGCTGTTGTTGCACCCTCCTGCTGCTCAGGACACAGCTCAGGGTGCTCTCTATGGATGTCTTACCAGATTTGACCAGGTCTCTGGCAATCTGCCCTAAACCACCCTTGCTTCCCTCCACCCAGTTCTGAGTTCACTAGCACCTCACCGATCCTACGCAGGTCACTGAGCCATTCTGGGGTTGACACTCGGAGTGGCACGGCAGACAGTACCTGTCCTTCACATACTCCCGGGGGAGCCTGAGAGAGGGGATGGCTGGTGAGGGGTCTGGAAGGAACCCCTGTGCACCCCTCCGGCCACCCCTTGCTCCTCCCCGCATACCCCTGCAGTACTCGGCACTCCTCCACGCACTCTTGACCCCGAAGGAACTGGCTGCAGTTGACACATTGGGTGGGTCCCGGACCCCAGCAGTGCCCATGGGCACACAGTGGGTAGCAGGCCAGGCCTTCACCCACTGCAGCAAGGAGGAAGGAATCAGAGAGGATTTTTAAGTGAGACTCCAGGTCCAAGTGAACCAGGGGAAGAGGCTGTGAAGGTGGCTCTGGGTTGGAGGGGCAGGAATAGGGCCTTGGCAATGCAGAAAAGAAAGGAGATCTCAGGTTCCAGAAACAGAGGAAAGGGAAGGGAGGGATGCCAAAAGGTCAAGCCAGCCAGAGCTGTGTCAATAATGGCGCACTAGGGACAGAAAATCTACACAAGTCCCAGGTTGCTGTTGCTAGGGGCCTGTGGGCACTCCTGTGAGCTGGCAGATGGGGAGCAGGCACACTGGGCTCCCTGTCTTACCACACTCGTCCTCTGGTC
This sequence comes from Cynopterus sphinx, assembly GCA_030015415.1. Lineage (NCBI taxonomy): Eukaryota > Metazoa > Chordata > Mammalia > Chiroptera > Pteropodidae > Cynopterus > Cynopterus sphinx. The sequence continues at coordinate 16,789,250 of CM057385.1, forward strand.
GGTTAGCACTGTGGAGCAGGGCCTGGTGAGGGTTCCGAAAGAGCTGGTCCCAAGGCACCGTGTGCACAAAGCAGAGGCGGGCGTTGCGGTGGATGAGGGCCAGCCCACTACCCAGTTCCCGCAGTGAGCGCAGCCCCAGCCAGCTGATGCCCAGGCCTTGCAGGGTCAGCGAGTAGGCACCACTGAGGGAGAGGAGGGCTCAGCTGCAGAATGAACAGCTTATTGCTGACCCTCTCCACATCCACAAGGGCTGCCCCCACCCCAGCACCCTCTACTAACTCCCATGGAAAGGTTGCCAATGGAGCCCCTGGGGAACAGGAGGACCCACCGTACCCAAAGCTTCTCCTGGGCCTCCCCATCAAACCCCCTCCCCTGGTGCTCACTCATGCAGAACTCGTCCCCGGATTACTCGCAGGTTCTGGAAGACACTGAGGTCAGGCAGGGTGTCTGGCCACGCTGAGATGTACAGGTAGCCTGCAGGCACAGGGTGAGTCTAGGGGTGTGGGAATAGGATGAGGATCCCCAGCCCCTTTAGAGCAGGATGCAGAGGCAGGGCCCACCTGTAATCTCCTCTAAGGTCTCAAACACTCTGAGCTGCTCGGGCTGTAGGGCAGCAGTGTTGGAGGCTGGGTCCCTAGAAGGAGGATGAAGAGAGGAGTCAGCAGAGCCAGCAAGGGGTGGGCACGACCCCCGACAGGCCGTGCCACCCTCACCCCTCTTCTATTAATAACTTCAATTAAACCCTTTGCTCAAGCCTGGCTGTTGCCATCCTGAGCTGCAAAGCTCAGGCCCTAGTTTGGCAGGATCTATGAAAACAGTGTTTATATTCTTTGATCTAGAAATTCTACTTCTAGGAATGTGGCCTAGAGGCATGTTCAAGGCAGAACTGTTCGTAAGAACGAAAACCAAAAATGACCTAAACACCCATCAGTAAATAGGAGAGCTGTTAAATATCATCCTGACTATAGACAAAAAACTAAACATTTAAGAGCACTCAGTATATGCCAGGCACCGTCCTAAGAGCTTATGCATATTAACTCATTTAAACTGGATAACCACCCTATGAGGTTGGGACTAGTTTTGCCCCAGTTTTAGAGAAGAGGAAACTAAGGTCCCATAAGGTCACATGTCTGGTAAGTGGCAGTGCCAGGTTTCAAACCCAGGCAGTCTGGTTCCCAGACCCTCAGCTGCGACTCTTCGCTGCTGCCACCTGCTTCACCCCTCTTGAAAGAAAGGCATCTCAGGAACCCTCAGGACCAGCTCTCCAAAGCAAAGGGCAGACAATTCTCACAATATGCTCTCATTTACATAAACCAAGGTCCCCAGAAAGATCACAACTATGTTTCATGTGTGTCTATGTGTGTATAAAAGGTCTAGAAGAGCACACATCGTTAACAGTGGTCTCCTCTGGAAAGGGGAGCAGAAGTGGAGGAAGTGTTGAAAGGAATTTTCTCCTTTTTTTAATACATATTTTTATTGAAATGTATTTCACATACAATAAAATGCACAGATTTTTACTATACAGTTTGATGAGTTTAGACAAATGTATTCATTCACTCTGGCTTCCGCATCCCAACTGATATATAGAACACTTCCATCACCCCAGAAATTTCCTTTGTGGCCCTTTGGAGTCCCCCCACCCAAGGATAACCATGGTTTTGACTGCTATCACCAGAGTGGTTTTGCCTATCTGGACGCTCCTATTAAAAGAATCATACAGTGTGGATTTTTTTCTGGCTTATTTCAATTAACATAACGTTTTTAAGACTCATTCATGTGTGTGTATCAGTATTTTGTTTCTTTTTATTGCTGAGAATGTCATTCACTTATTGTTATACATTTGTGTAATTCCCAGTTTGGGACTATTGTGAATAAAGCTACTATGAACTCAAGGAGAATGTAACTTTATCTGGTTGGCTTGTCCTCCATACAAGTGCATGTTGACAAATAACATGTCACGTATGAAAAGAATCCCTCCAAAAGTCCCTGACCCCTTTGGTCTCCCACCTGCTTTTTCTGCATTCCTGTCCTCCCACCTCTGTCTCTAGCCATCCCCTCACCCCGAGATGCTGCCCCTTCTGGGTCCTCAAGAATCAGTAACTGCCTCGATGTTATCTCTGGCCATTGTGCCCGCCCTTCACTCCAAGTATCCTTACCCCGCAAAGCTCTCCGGCAGAAACGCCAGGCTCCCAAAGATCTTCTTGCAGCCAGCAAACTCCAGGATATTGGCACTAGTGACTGCCCTCGCCTCCCGCAGGTGTTCCATGCCCAGACCATAGCACACTGTGGGGAGTGGGGCAGGTGGTGAAGGGGCCACCTCAGCCCCTGCACTAGGACTGATCATTCCCCACATGGAGCACCAGGAATTCTAACTCCTAGGTCCTGTCCCTATTCCCATCTTGGGGCCACATGCCCCCTCCCCACACTGACGAGATATGGGGGAGCTTGTGGGACTGATCTAGGGAGGACTGGGGCAAAGAGAGTGGGAGACATGAGGACTGCGTCCCAGGAGGGTCTGAGGAAGGGTGGGATAGTGGGCGAGGACAGGCTGGGTGCACAGGGACAAGAACTACAGCCTGGCTTGGGGAGTGGCAATGGATACCTCGGGCACAAGGCTTGCTGCATTTCTCACACCGCTGTGTTCCGTCTTCAGCTGTCACTTCTTGGTTGTTAAGGGGACAGACTAGGGTGCAGGATCCCACATCCGTCGATAGGTAGTTGTCTGAGGAGACCAGAGTTGTATGTCCACATGCCCCGGCCCTCCATGCCCCACCGTGAGCAGTGTCACCATGCTCAGGTAGTACAATAAGAATAACATCCAACATTACCAGAATGCCCTTGCTACAAGTCAGCAGTTAACATTCATTTACTCCTCACAACAACCCTATATGATAAACACGTGGTGAGATTCCCATTTTGCCAAAAGGGAAACAAAAGCACAATAATGCAAATTTCTGGAGGTCATTGTGCTAGTGAGTGGAGGAGCCAGGATCTGAACCCAAACGTCTGGCTCTATACTTTGCACTGTCACTCACCGTGGGGAGGGTATGACCGGGACCTAAGAGCCCACTTTTGTCTCCTGTGAGAGGAGGAAAAAGGTCCCCAGATTCGAGGCCAGTCCCTAAATGCCCATCAGGAAATAGGGGACCTGTTAAATAAAACTCCAATCTATCTAGACTATAGAATGAAAATTAACATTTAGGAGTGCTTAATACATGCCACACACTGTTGTAAGAGCTTATACATACTAACTCATTCAAACGTTATGAGGTTGGGACTACTTTTGCTCCCATTTTAGAGAACACTTAGAGGAACTAAAGCACTAGTCATGACTAGTAAGTGACAGAGCCAGGTTTCAAACCCAGGCAGTCTGGCTCCCAGGCCTGCCTGAGCTCTTAGCTGCTACTCTTTGCTGCTGCCACCAGTTCCAAGAAAGAACGAGGCACCTCGATGAGAACCACCAGAACCAGTTCTCCAAAGCAAGAGGCACACAATACTCATAATATGCCCTTATTTACATAAACCAACATCCCCACCAAAATTACTACAACCGTGTCTCTCCCTGGCACTCACAGGGACAGGCGGTCACACAGCTGGCGCCAAAGGTATACCGGCCCTCAGGGTTGGGCATGGACTCAAAGGTGTCCGTGTTGTAGGTGACCAGGGCTGGGCAGTGCAGCTCACAGATGCCACTGTGGTTGAAGTGGAGGCAGGCCTGGGAGGAAAGGCATCTGGTGATCACCAGGCTGTTCTTCCCTGATGTGCCAGGGGCAATAGGGCAGTACCAGGCAGGGTGCCCTTTCCCTTGCCCACTGAAGGATGGGGCCCAGTGGGAACATACCAGGCAGTCAGAGTGCTTGGGGCCCGTGCAGCCAGCAGCACACTGCTCATGGCAGCAGTCGGTGGGCAGCGGGCCCTTGCATCGGGCACAGCCGCCGGCACAGACAGTTCGTGTCACTATCAGGCAAAGGGAAGGATGAGGGCTGGGCAGCAGCCTGGGCACTAGGCCCTCATCACCCTCACCTCCTGGGGAGATGCTCTGACCCAGGGAAGACACCTGAGGCCTGGAACCCCAACCCTCCCCTGTCATCATTTTTCTACCCAGCTCTGCACCCCCAGATTCTGGGCCTAAGACTCACAGCGCTGACAATCCTTGGAACTTTCTCCCCAGCAGTGAGAGGCTTTACAGGCTGGAGAACAGGGTTGGCCTGGGGAGAAAACAGAAAGACAGTAAGAGAGACAAAGACCAGGAAGCAGAACGCACAGTGAGGGAGAGACCCAGACAGGTAAAGGAGACTCCAAAAACAGACATAATCTAGAAGCAGAGGGAGACAGGACAGAGCCACAGAGATGAAGAGCCACAGAGAGAACGAGGCACAGAGATGGTAGTAAGGACCAAGAAAGAAGTGTTAGTGAAGGGGGCAGGGGCGGGGTGGGGGCTAGAGGGTATGTAAGCCAGGAGTGTGGGGTTGAAGAAGGACTGTCTGAGAAAGAGAGGAGGCTCTAGGCAGGGAGGAGCATGGCTTACAGGCCCGAGAGCGGTTGTTGTCTATCAGCATGAGGGCCAGCTGGTTGTTCTTGTGGAAGATGTCCTTCCACAATATCGTATCCTGGTGGCAGAGCTGAGGGTTCCGTTGGATCAAGACCCCTCCCTTCAGGATTTCTGTGGGGCAGGCAATAATCAGAAGCTTCTGTCCCTGTCACCTTTTGCCCTCCCACCTTCTAAATAGAGAGCATGCTTCTTAAACACACCCTAGGTTCCCTAGGGGGCAGAGAAGACACCTTCGGCATCTTTTAAGCCCTATCAATACCAAGCCCCCTCCCGTGAGACACACACACACACACACACACACACACACACACACACACACACACGCACACATAAATCAATTAAGATCCAGGGAGGAAGGGGTTGTCCATGTAAGGGTCCAGATGCCCAGGTCATTCTCTCCTCTCCCCTCCCTTCTATTCTGTGCACACTGCCTGGCAGTTAAAAAAGACTCGGGAGTCTGAAATCCAGCCTCACCACTAACAACTCACTTATTCTCTGTAAACCTGTGTTTTCATCTGTAAAATGAGAATAACATTGATGCTTCCCTTGCAAGATTATGGCAGGACGGAAATAAGATCATGCATGCAAAGCCCTTGGCACACAGGGTTTGGGACACTGTCAGCCCTAGGGCTGCCATGTTCAGTTACACAGGTTGTTCACTGCATATGTGCAATCAGGCAATAGGTAGGGAAAAAACCCATCCTGCATCCTAATTATCAAACTGTGTGAGCTAGCAGAAACTGTGACTTCCTGGGAAGAAGGAAATCTTTTCTAATCTTCACAAGGGCACTTTCCCTAGCTCTGACTGCATCCATCAAGAAGGGGCATAAGCCTCCCCATAGCTGGCTGTGACCCTGGTCAACTCTCAACAACCAGGAAATGTCAATGACAATGATGACTACCTGTGAGGCTTCGTAGCTGCAGCTCCTGCAGTCCTCCTGGGGCAGCCCCAGCAGCAGGGGTGGCACTGTCCAGAAGGTCTCCATTGTCCAGCACGGCCAGAGCATAGCTATCCTCAAATAGCTGGGTGCCTCGCACGATTCGCAGCCTCTGCAGTGGGACCTGTCTCACTTGGTTGTGAGCGATGAGCACGTAACCCTGTACCTCCTGGATATCCTGGAAGGGGACAGGGTAGGGTAGGGCTGAGGCAGGCCCGGGGCCTGGAACACTACCAGCCCCTAAGGCTTCCTCAGGGTTACCCAGTGCTTGGGGATCTTGAGCAAGGCCGTCATCCACTGAGCAGTCCTGCTCCCTTCATGTAGAAAATGGAAATCAAGGCCACTCCCCACCTTTCCAAACCAGATTCCTCTATGATCAAGAAAGATAATGGTGTGTGGCGGGGAGTACTTTACAAACTATGAGCAAGTGTCCTACCGTCTGTGCAGCTCGGTTTCTTATCTGTAAAAGGAAAGGCCTGGACATGATGATATCTGAGCATTGCACACGTTACCCTACCCCAGAGCGCCATGGAAACAGCCCAGCAGGCTGGTTTCCACTCTCCTGCTCATGACCCTTTCACATACATTCCCCATTTTATCTTCAAAATGGGCCCCCCAGGGGAAGTCAAAGCATGCCTATATTGCTCCCAATATACAGATAACAAAACCGAGACCCAGGGAAGCCAAGAACCTAAACCACATTCACACAGCTTGTCGGGGGCAGAACTAGCCCTGGAACCCACATTTCTCACGAGCCCTTTCGCTACTTGAGGTGGGAGACAGTGGCTGGGCAGCTGGACAGGGGGAGATAATTGTGCTGACAAGAGAGCAAATATTTAGCACCTAGAGATGTCCACAGCCGGCCATGTTATAGAGAGGGAGTCAACTGGTCTTTCAGTAGAATGAACAGGGGTTAGACAGCAGAAAGGACTCCGGTTGAGGAACCACAACGAGAGGAAATATAGGCCTCCTCTACCACCCACTGATAAGCAGAGGGCTCAGCCCAGGGAGAGGCAGCAACCAGCTGGGGTCTCACCTGTAGGAAAGAGAGGCTGGCATTGGCAGGCAGGTAGGTGAGTTCCAGGTTCCCCTGCACCACTTGACAGGCCTGGTAGAGGTGGCGGAGCATGTCCAGGTGGGTCTCGGGACTGGCTGGGCGCCGCAGCTTCATATCTGTGCCAGTACACACTGTCAGGAGAGAGGAAATGGGTCAGAAGGCATTGCCCACCCAGGGAGCTTCTCCTACCTGACTGCCTCCTTCACACTCACTCCCCAGAGTCAAGCCATTTCAGACAGTGAGAAAGCACAATGGAAGGACCTGTCTTCCCATGTCCTTATACCTGCAAAAGGTACAACAGCAAAAGAAAGTTTGCAAGTTTGGGAAGAGGAAGAAAATCAGGGGACAGGCTGCTTCTAACTCAGCCCATCCTGGTCATCCAGACGGGGCCCTGCTATATCAGCCCTAAGGAGCCTGCCCACCCAATCCAGGGGGTTGGCTGGCAAAGAAAGCCTCTCTTTGTCCCAAAGGCACAACTCAGAGCCAAGGGGTAAAAATCCCCCTAGAGAGGCGATGATGAATCATGAACTCTCTGGATACCCCCTGCCCCTTTCCCAAGCAAACAAACTCGGGGCATTCTCCCCACCCCATTCCAATGCCACCCACATGCCAATCTCCTGGCAAGGAATACTCATCCTCACAATGCCACCCAGGAAGTAGGAAAGGAGGGTCAGCTGGAGTCACAGTAGGGGCATGAGGACCACCAGGGGCCTGGCAGAAACCTCTGGAATTCCCCCAGGCAGGGACAAGGGGCATCAGACTCCAGCTCTGGGCATCCAGACCCAGGCTGCAGATCCTGGGCCAAAGTGATGCCTCCTCCAAAGGCTCCTACTCCAGTACCTCACCCTTGCCACCTCCTCAGGGCAAGACTCCAGAAGCAGCTGGCAGAATCTGTGCCATGAAACTCCTGCCACAAGAGCACTACGTCAACCCTGCCCGGTGCCAGCCATCAGCCAACGGGCATCAAGATGAACTGTCCCAGGGCCCACGTGGACCCTGGCTGTGTGTCCCTGAGACCAGAAGTACCCACAAAGCCCAGGGGTACTAGGAGGGGTAAACTACCCCTGGAGAGGGGACACTGGGGGCAGCTGGCACCATGCCTGCCAGCATGGGGGAGATTACAGTGCCCAGTTGAACTTGTTTTTCTGCACTAGTGAGAAGATGAATCACCTGGTGTGTCTTGCCCAGGAGGGTGTGCCGGGGGGAGGTGGGTGGAGGGCACCCCCAGGTACACAGGCCCACAGGTGCCTGAGCTGCCCGGAATTCCTCTTGGTCACCACTCCGCCTCCCATAGACTATGTGCAGATTCAGGAGGACAGCACAGTGGCTGATGTCGAAGTCTGACACCAGGGCTTCAGCGACTTGGTCAAACCCCGGAGAGTAATAAGAGATACCTTCTCCCTTCAGAAAGCTGGGGTAGACGGGTGGCAGCCCCACACCCCCTGGCGTTGCTTCCTGGGTCTCCTAGTAACAACCGGAGTGGTCTCTCTTCCCACCCCTCTCGGCAGATAGGGAAGGAAGCAAACAGGGAAGAAGGGGAGGGCCCAGAAATAGAACCAAGGGTCCCTTCCCCCAGACTCCCAAGAGAAACAGGAGCTGGGGGTGGCCTGGCCAGGCCCAAAATAACGCCCCGCTGCCAGGACCTCCCCCGACATCGGCTTCAGCTGCTTTGTAGGCACAGCTGTCTCCAGGCCCAGACCCCAAGGCCTGGGCCCAAGCCTGGGGGGGAAAGGGAGCAACAGAGCAGGGGCAGGGGCTGTCTCCACCCCCTGCTGCCCAGTGCAGCCTCCAAAGGACACCAGCTGTGGCAGCCAGGCAATAGGAAAACAACAACAATGGAACAGTGGGGGCAGCTGCATTAACTGAGCCCCTACTGTGTGCTCAGCAGGCACTCTGGGTGGAGCCTCCTAGCATCCTGCAGAGGCTGGGACTTCAAACCGAGGCCAGGGAGAGGCAGGAGAGGCAGTAGAGGCAGTATTTGAACTACTTGAGTCTGTCTGACTTTAGATTCCACATTCCTTCTACTAAGCCTAACGGCACACACAGATTCACCCTACACCCCACACAAACGTAAATACACACTAACTCTACTGATGCCACTGAAAAACACTGCAGGTTCTGGGCAGGGCAGGGTGGCTGGGCTAGGCTGGGCAAGAGGAGCAGAAAGAGTGGTAGCCCCGCCCCACTAGTGAATTTGTTTGTGGCCGATTTGAGTCTAATTAAGACTTTAAGTGTTTGCAACAGGTGGTAAAATTGGTACCCTGAGACCCCTCCCAAGGAGCTAGAGGCTTTTGAGCTAATTCCCACACCAACCTGACAGGAAGCCAAGGCCTTCTTGATATCTCCCTTACCTCTACCTCCACCTCTCTCGCTCCCCTTCACCATGACACCTGCACCCACCTCCTCCCCCTCTCCCCTAGTCCTCACCTTCTCACCTTGGTCCCCATTTCCACACTCCCCCCCTTGAATTTTCTTGAGAGATAGGAAGTCCTATTCCACACAGGGAAGCGTTTTGTCTCCAGGACACCTGCCCCTTAGGAGGCCCAATCTCCAACTCTCCAAGCAAAGTCTATGTGAGACCAGACCAGCCCACAGCCAGGGGACTGGACCGCACACAGTGAGCACTGGGTGTTTCCTGGATGAATGAATGAATGAATGAATGAATGAAGTCTAATCAAGAGTCTCCAAACCAGAAGGGAGCAGTTAAGGCTGAGTGTCCATCCCACTGCTCAGAGGCTGGTCACAGTTCTTCATGTCCCTCCAGCTGGACTTCAGTGGTCAGGGTTTGGTCCCAGCTCTGTGGGTGCTCTCAAGTGGCTTCTCTCCTCACCACTAGCCTTTAGCCTTCTCCCTAGCTGCTTTTCTTGCTCACCAGCATGAAAGTCAACACTTCCATTGGTTTCCATGAACACTACCTGCATCCTCAAAGCTCATCACCCCCAGATCCACTGGGCCACAGCCTATTCTAGTGACACCAGGACTCAACAACCACATGCCTGGTGTAACAGACAGACCAGAACTCTAGCTGGGCACTCACTGTGTGACTTTGAGCAAGTCCCTGGACCTCCAGGGCAGAAGCCAAACCAGATTCATCTCTATGCCCAGCCCTGCCTGTGACTTAGTAGGCACTCAATTAATATTTACTGACTTGAACTTGGCTGTAAGGAGGGGATAATCAAATAATAACAACTCTTCCTCTCTATAGAGAAGTTAAATGAGAGTTAAATGAAATAATGAATCTAAAAGCAATCTGTAAACATGACAAGTCTTTGTAAACAGAGCTGGGACAACACAAACATGGGCTATAATTCTCCTACTCCTTGACAGAGCACACACCCCTCATGCTATCTCCACTCTCTTTTCAGGGATGGAAAGAAAAGGTGGCCTAGCAAGAGATGGAGGCGTCACCCCAGAGGCACTTCCCACAAGCTAAGGATGGGAAGGGGATCTCCTTCCAGATCATTCCAGCACTCAGGGGCAGGCACAACTACCTGGGCCCTACACCATCTCCCCTCCCCATCCCCAGCCTCAGGCCCACATTGATCCCTCATACTTCCACTTGAGCTGTCTCCCATGCCACAGCCCTGCCACAACCACTGGCCTCCAGCCCACTCCTGCCTTCAGTCTCAAGACATTCTGGGAGGGCCCAAGAAGAAGGCAGACATGGGGTAGACAGGGAGAGAGGATGGGGAGAGGAGGGCTGCTCAGCTCCATTCTATAGCCTAGATAAGGGAAGTCATTCGCCTGCATAAGGAGGTAGTACCTCTACCCAAATCTGGCCACCTGGCTGCCCCTGAGGCTTTGCTCAACCCATTCCTGTTGAATGGAATAAGACTGATCAACTCTTAATACCTCCTCCATTGGAGTCCCAAAACACCCTGAATATTATAGAGTTGATGGGAAGCCTTGGATAAGTCACTTCATTTCTTTGGACTTCAGTTTTCTCATCTGTGCAGTGACTTCACAGGATTGTGAAGATTAAATGAAACTATCTATGGATAAGAACCTGGCATATAGGAAGCATGCTGTACATGTTTTGAAAGTTAAGGTAAGGGAAGTTCACAGAGCAGGAGTATGGGGTAATTCCCAAGCAAGAGAAAAGAAAAGGTGCTTTATATTTGGAATGCAATGTATTTTCTCTTGCATTTGAACCAATCTTTTTCTTTTTCTTTTTTTTCTGTGAATATTAAAATGAGGTTACTTCCCCTAAGTATAGTAAAAAAGAAGGACGGCTATTGGGAGAATCACACGGAAATTAAATATGAGCTCTGCAAGATAAAAAGAATGTATTTGCTTGGCACTTTACAAGACCTTGGCCTCTAGGCGGATCTCAGCAAAATCCAGACCCTCCGGGTCTTCCCCCATCCCTTCTTCCTTCCACATTCCTAACACAACCCTCAGCCCCAGAAGGTAATAAGGGTGCTAGAGGCAGCTGGGTGGTGTGCTGCCATTTTAACTATTCCCTGCACAACAAACTCAACATCTCTGTCTGCACCCAGCAGTGCAGGTTGAAGGGCGAGGAAGACCAGAGGGGCAGGAGAACTGACCCCTCAGATCCCAGCACCGCAGCAACTCAGCCACTTGCCACCTGCTCAACTCGAAGGCTCAGGTGGGGAGGACAGCAGCTCAGCCTGACAGCCCAGCGTGGCCTCACCCTTCTCAGCCAGCAGAAAGTCATTGGTGAAGACACAGCCTGGGGAACAGGGAGGGGGAGAATGGGCTCAAGCAGAGGAGACTCCTTCCTCAGAGTGCAGGCGTGGGGCCACCTCCTGCTGTTTACAGCAGAGCTGGCCCAGCACCTTGAGGGAGTTCCTTGAGAGGGCAGAGTTCAGCAGAGTCCCCAAGTCAGCGGAGAGACTGTTTGGGAACACAAAGCCCAGACACACACACACACACACACACACACACACACACACACACACACACACAACTCAAGAACACTCTAGCATAGGGGTGCCTCATCTATCACAGCAGTGCTCTGGCAGAGGGGTCCTGGGCCAGGCAACACATACAGGATGACACCCACCCCTTCTCCAGACTCCCTGACCTATGGAGACCATCCACCTCCCAGGACACTCTCATTTTGTCTTCCCCACAACCCAGTGAGACAGGGAGCAGTGTCCTCCATTGTTCAAAGTAGATTAACAGTGATTTCAAAAGTGTGGTTGAGGGTCGCACTGCCTGGGGTCCAATAGGGACCCACCACTTCCTTGCTGCTGTTTAACCTCTTTAAGACCAGATCTTCACCTGGAATATGAGCCTATTAGTAGAACTTCTCTCAGAGGGTTGTTTTGAGAACTAAAGGAGGGAACACATGCAAAACACCATGCGCAGTGCTTGGCACCAGAGTATATTTCCAGCTTTAATTGCAACTGCATATGGACAGACAGATGAGGCAGGACACACTGTCATCCCCCCATCACCCTTCCCCACCCACAGCATAAGGGAAAAGGCTGGACAATCCCTCTGCATACCTCCATCTAGTCCTATTTCTCAGCCTCCCTCCACTTCCAGCTTCCCAGGATTCCCTCCTGTAGAACTCTGCCACTTCATGTCCCAGACCAGGAAACCCACCACCACCCACCTGTCTGCCACCCATGCTCCCTAGAAGTCACAAAGCACAAGGTCCCTGAGCCGGCCCTAAAGAAACTTGTTCAAAACAAGTCTCCCCCTCCCCCCAGCCTCACTCCAGCGTGAGGCAACTCCGCGATCCGACTAGCCACCCTCTCCTCCCGGCTCTGGCTGGACAGGTTGCTCTCCCCACCTTCCCCCTTCACACCCCGATCTTGCCTAAAGCTGTAGTAACTAAACCTAAGCGGCCAGAGGCGGGCGAAGAGGAGGCAGGAGGAGGGGCAGGGCAGGAGGGACCCCCGGGGAATCCAGCCCAGTCCAGTCCGGAGGCGGAGGCTGCCAACTGGAAGGACTTGGAGAAAGCTCGAGGGGGACTCAAGGGGGGGTGTGTGTGTGCACACACACGCGCACACACACACACACACACACACACACGCACACGCACCCCGTGCAACACAACTTCCATGGGAAACTTTCCGAAGAACCTCGGAGAACTTTTCTGACAAGTTCCCAGGGCCGTCTCAAAGAGTCTGGAAAGGGCCGGTCTCTGGAACGGGACGTGGAGGGGCGCTGCTGGGTACCTGCCCCCGCCCCGGCTCCTGCTGCCCCCTCCCCGCAGAGGCCCGGCGGCTCTGAGCGCCCGGACTGTCCGAAACCTGGGGTCGGGGAGCTCGTGTGACGCCCCCCGGCCCCGTCCGCCCGGGGTTTCGGCGGCGGTCCCCGGCTGCCGGGCCCCCTGCCCTCCCCAGCCCAGACCCACCTTGAGTGCCCGTGGCTCCGGGGGGCAGGAGGGCGAGGAGGAGCCCCCAGCGGCACCAGGCCGCCAGCTCCATGGTGCTCACTGCGGTTCGGGCCCCATGGCTCCGGCTGGACCAGGCTGGGGGGCGCCGCGCGCGGCAGGCGGCGAGGCCGGGCGCTTGGCCCCGGAAAGGGTGCCCCGCGAAGGCGCGGGCTGCTGCCTGGAAGAGGGGGTCTCTTCTCGACTCTCCGGGCACGCTGCAGGGGAATCTCAGCCGCACAACTTCATTCTTGTACTTCCTCGAGCCTGCCCTCCTCCTCCACCTTCTCCTCCTCCTGTGATTGGGAGCCAGCGCGCTCACAGCTCGCCCCCCCTCCCCAACCGCATTCCAGCAAGTCTCTGGGAGTGGCAATTCCCGGCTTCACTTTCTCCTTCTCTCCGCGCAGGCCTGGGGTGCGTCCCTCCCAGCGCCGGGACGCCCGGGGTGCCTGCAGCGGTTCTCATCTGTTTCCATGGAGAACCCCTAAAACTAGAGGAGGTGACTGCGCCCTCTCCCCCAGGAGTCTGGGACAAATGCTTTAGGCTGTCACCCTGAATTCTCGCAGGTTTTATCTTCAACATTCCTGGCGAGTTTGCATCCTACTCCATCACGTGCCTATTCGTTTTAATATCAAATAATTGTTTTCCCATCACGTCCTAAGAAAAGTTGATAGCCAGGGAGGGCCGTGTATTGTGTTTACCTCGTGAGTTGTGTTTAACTTTTGGTTTCCAGGTCTCCCTGGCTTACCATCTCCAATCGTTTAGGTATCTTTTTCAGTCTGAAAAGCATGAGGGTTTACCAGTTTGGAAGGACAGAGTCAAATTGGAGGGACTTCTATCACCATCCTTTGAAGAACATCCCTCTTCTTTCTTTACTATTGGGGCATTCAGAACCATTTTATCTAAGATTTTTTCTCTGTCCCTTGCTTTTTATTTGCCGGTTCAATTCCACCTCCCCACCTGGCATTTCACCTGGAGCCCCTGATCCTGTCCTTAAGGCCCAGTGAGGGTTGGAGTGGGGGATGGAGTGCTGGCAGTGTAGAAAGGCATGTTGTTGTTGGAAATTCCAACAAAATATTGCATGGGACAGACTACACTAAAAAATCATTCGTTGTTTATCTGAAATTCAAATTTAACCAACCATCCTTATTTTTATTTGCCAAATCTAGCAACCCTTGTGGGAATGCCTTAGCCAAGAGCATGCCTGTGATGTTCAGGAGCTCAGAGGCACTTACGGGGGATTGAAAAATGAAGGACACTAGCATTTCTTAAGCAGCTTCCATAGTCCCTAGCATGGTTACAGGCAGGCACTTTGGGGAAGGGGGTGTGGGGAGTTGAGAACAGGGTGTTCTGGGATCAGAATGACCTGAGTTCAAATCTCTACTCTGCAGCATCTTAGCTATGTGACCTCGGGCAAGCGACTGAATCTCTCTACTTAGGTTGTGCACTTGTAAACTAGTGTCTGGCATTCTATGCTAGGGGTTAAAGGAGATAATGCTGCTAAAACAATCAACACAGTACTTAGCACATAGTAATTGTTCAATAAAAGGTCTCAGGTTTAGTTATATTTTGGTAGATCCAGAGTTTGTGGGGCCCAAAGCTTATGAAATTTAGAGGATCTCTTTAGAAAAAAAAATACAAAGTTATGAATACAAAATTTGACACATGCATGCAAACGAGGAGCCTGAGGCTTACCCTTCCCTCAATACCATGGTAAATCCTCTAGTTCTAACCAGAATGATGTTCAAACTGCAGGTCAGGTTCTATTAGAAGATTGATCATAAAAGCAATTTAGATAATCAAGACAAAAATCAAGTTTTTGTTTGTTTTTAAGAAATAGAATGGATTAGAAAAGATTCATACACATCATATGTAGTAAGGGTAAGCGTGCGTAACGGTGTGTACGTCCTGGTGGTGAGGTCTGTTGGATTTATTCCTTGAATCATAGTCCAAACATTCAAGAAATACTGCTGTGAATGAGGACACAGCTGAGCTGCCCTTCAGGAATAGGCATCAATATCCCTCTTTTCTCTAGTATGGGCATTAAGTGTTCGAATTAAGAGTTATGGAGGGTGAGGGTCAAGGAAACAGACTCAAATGAGTCAGTTTGTCCAGGACACTTTCAGGGCTAATGAGGAAAAAGTCAAACAGCCAGGAAAATCAGCCCCTTACCCTTACCCAGTCATACAGGCCAGGACCTAAACAAGGTGCCTCCCAGCTCTCTGGAGAGAGGAGATGCTGACCTGGCTCCAAGTCATTTACTTGCTAGTCACACAATGGAGGGCTTATACCTGGGTCAGTGTGCATTCAGCCTTTAAGAGACAATCAGCGTGTTAGGGTCAGAGTTAGAAATGTTCCTTCTCCCTCAGGCCCACCCTCCTCTGTCCTTAAATTAAGAAGATTGATCCAGCCAGGAAAGTTGCTGTGGTACCATCCTTTACTGCAATGGTCCCCAACTTTTTTGGCACCAGAGTCTGGTGCTCCTGTTAGAATCTGATGCTTGATGATCTGAGGTGGACCTGAGGCGGTGATGCGAGGCTAACGCTGCTCGCCTGCTGCTCACCTGCTGCTCACCTCCTGCTGTGCCAACCAATACCTAACAGGCCACAGACTGGTACTGGCCTACGGCCTGGGGTTTGGGGTCCCCTGCTTTACTGCTTTACCAGCCTCCTACTCTGTGACATTCTCTGTCCTAGAGCCACCACGCTCCTCAACTCACTGAGTCCTAAGGCACCAGATGAGGCAGGTGTTCTGTCCTTATTTTACAGAAGAGGAAGTCTGAAGTTCACAGGTAATGGAAACTGAGGCAGGAGGCTTTGGCTTCATCTATTCCTCTCCAGAGCCAGAATCAAGGATGCCATGTACTTACCCTCACCTCTGGGCTCCTGCAGGAGAGCCAGAGGATGGTTCTCCAAGAAATTTGGGTAACCAATTATGGATCCCACAGCCCCCTTTCCTGTCTTCTGCATCCCCCCTCCCCCAACCCCTCCAACCCCTCACACTTCGCCTGCCTCCACAAGCCCACCCTCTCCGCATTCCTCCCGGATCCCAGAAGGGAACCTGGACTGGAGACAATACTCTGTCCCGTGGGCGGGCGTGAGGGGGCGGAGCCAGTGGGTGGGAGTGGGATTGGGGAGGAGCGGAGGTCAGAACTCACGCCCCAGAGAGGAGGCTCAAGAGGGGCTGGGACTCCCAGAGAGAATGAGCCCATTCAGAGCCGGGAAGGAAGGGGAAAAAACCGTGTCTGGTGTTTGACAAGAAGGGAGGAAGGGGGGCCGGGGTGGGCCTGCTGATTCGCTTCTCCCCTCCACTGCCCCTCCAGCGTGGCCTAGCAGGAGAGCCAAGGAGGATGTCTGAGGGACAAAGGCTGAGGGAGAGAGAGGGGGGTGCGAATGGGGGCGGGAGGCGGCTGGGCTCCGGACATGGTTGCTAGAGGAGCCTGAGAGTTTGCCAGCAGGTCCATTGAGGATCCTGGGGAGGGAGACAATTACAGCTACCGAGGAGAGGGATGACTGCGGACAGAGGAGAGCCAACGGAGGTGCACAGGACAGATGTATGACTGCACGAGAAGGTCTTTGGGGGACAGGTACCCGGCCTGTGGGCAGTGGAGGTGATCACTGGAACTGAAGAGACAGGACGCAGGGCGGGACTCTGGCTTAGGGAGATGACCTCTAAGGGTCAACACACTGGGGTCTGAAGCCAGCAGCCTGTGAAATGCCAGTCAATCATTGACCAGCCACTGAGACTGGGGGGCATAGGACACGGTGTGTGTGCATGTGTGCGTGTGCGTGTGCGTGTGCGTGTGTGTGTGTGTGTGTGTGTGTGTGTTTTGGCACTGGAGTCTCCTCCCTCTATGTGGGTCAGAGGACTGAAAACAAACAAAAAGGGAGGATACAGTCCACAGTCCGAAGTCCAGGCCACAAACTGGGGCCTAGTGCACAGGGCCTTGCTCTGGGCCCAGGTTGCTGGGAAGTGCTTTATGAATTAGTTACTTGGAAGGAATCCCCAGAGGGTAGGCACAAGGCCTCCCTGGGGCCACAGGAGAGTAATTTGGAAGTTTTTGATAAGAAAATCTGTACTTCCTAAAGGTGACCTTTTAAGAACATTTGCTACCTAGCCCCTGAAAGGTCACTCTCTGGGCTTACTGTTGGCCCCAGTCCTGAGATTGACAAGAGCAGAGCCCAAGCAGACATGCTAGACATGCTGACTCTGACTCAGTGTGCTGATCTCCCTCCAGCCTTCTCACCCCCATCTTGGGCATGCAAGCCCAAGGCCTATCTCTCTAGGCTGCTTTGCCAAGACAGAAAGTGCTTTTGTGTTCTTGGCCTCACATGGCTTTAATGCATGTACATAAAGTGCATGTGGCTTCCATCCTGGCCTGTGCATACAAGGTTGTCATGGTTCATATTCCTGTGTCCTGTGCTGTCTGCATGTTTGTGCTGGCTGCTTAACATGCGTCCTTGGTTTACTTGGGGGTCTTTCCTCAGGCGGTAGCTGGACTGTGTGGCCTTGTATAAGGCTTCACTTTGCCTTCTGAAATATAAGAGAATAGGATTGAATGGTTCCTAGTCACAGTGTTGTAGGATTTGGTGTGGGAGGCAGTGTGACTACTTCATCCCCCTTGTTGCTGGAGATACAGACCACTGGGGTGTGAATGAGGACAGGCTTGCCTCTGACTTTTGTTTTGAGGGAGAGGAAAACAGTATGGGGGTCAGGAGCAGGTATCCCCAAAATGTGCCACCCTAGCATGCATTGTTTCAAGCCAAAAACAAAGCCCAATAAACTCAGGAAGAGTTTTACCTCCCCCTCACTTGCCTAAAGAGATCCAGATAAGAAAATCCTCCTTGAGGAAGGGAACTTTAGCATAATCACTTTAGCACATAGGAATTAAACGTGGCCTGGGGAATGATCCAAGCAACAATCCTTTGCTAGATTCCCCTCTGTGTCCCATTGTTTCTAGGTGACCCTGCAGGAATTTACCAAATGTACTGCTTTTTTATCTACCTATGAATTGCCTACCTCTCTCTCTTCAGTTCAAATGATCCATTTACCTAATTTTTCCCATTGTCTTTGGAATTTTTATGCTTATGTGATTTCCCCTTGAGCACATATTAAAATTTGATTTTCAGCTGTTCACCTGCTGTATGTCATTTGAATTATTTGACCAGCCAGAAGAACTAAAAGAGTAAGAGGACTGTTTCCCTGGCCCTGACAATAGGAAGCTTCCAGAAGCATAAAGCTATGGCAGTATGAAGACTTGATTTTAGAGGACAATTATAGTTTCAGATGATTTTATTTGCTAAATCCACATTGTTGTTTCTTCTTTCCTTGCCCTTTATAGCCAATCATTTGTTAAGATCTATCAATTCGTCTTCCAAGAGATCTATGCTTTTCCCACCAACATCACCAGCTAGTCTAAGCTAACAGTTCTGTGGAAGCATTAGCCTTTGATCTCCCAGTGATGCTGATGTCCCCTTCCAATTTCACTCCCTTTTATCCCCACAATAGCCAAAGTAAGTGTTTTAAACCAAAATCAGATCATTTAATTGCTCCAATGCTAAAACACCTTCTAATAGCTTCCCATTGCCTAAACCTTTCACCTTGATCTTCTTTTTTGTTTTTTAAAGATGTTAAATTTGTTTCTGCCTTATGGCCTTTGCTCTGGCTGTTCTCAGCCTATAACAATTTGCCCCAAGGTGTTAGCAGAGCCGGTTCCTTCTGGTCATGCAGGTTTCAGCTCAAATGTGACTTTCTCAAAAAGGCCTTCTCCGACCACCCAAGGTAATCTTGCCCTCCTTCCGCATTCCCTTACCCCTCTTCCCTCACTATTACATTATCTAATTATATAACTCAACTGTGACTACATAAAATTGTTCTTTTAACATTTTTTCTTTGTTTTTTTTTTAATTGATAATATACAGATTGTATTGATTTAAAGGGTACAAGTACAAAAACTGTCCCTCACTTCTTTGTCACCCAGACACACAGTTTCTCTTCTCCCCAGAGGCAACAACTATTTCCACTTTCTTATATATCTTTCTAGATATATTCTCAAAAATATCAAACATACTATACACTGTTATTTTTCTTCACATTAAGTAACACGTATAGACACACACACACACACACTGCTCTACATTTTGCTTTTTATATTTATCAAAAATATGAAGGTTGTCCCATGTCAGTACATTACAAATCTGCCCCATTCTTATTAATGTGTTCAGCATTGCACTATAATTGTCTGAATAAATGTAATTCATTTCCTATTGTTTTCTTTTGCTATTGAAAATAATGAACAATGCTGCCATGAATAGCTTTGTACTTAACACCATTTTGCACTTGCCATAGGTAAACCTAGAGCTTGTGTAGGTTTACCTAGTAGGGAAATTGCTGGTTACAGGGTTTGTGCAAATTGCCGGACTAAGGGATATGTGTAATTTACAGTCTGATGGTGCTAAATTATCCTACAAAGTGATTATACCAATGTGTTCCTATATTAGCAGTGAAATTATCTTAGTCTTTTGTTTGATACTTGTTTATCTCCTGTCTCCATCTTCTGACCATGAGAAGGACAGTGCCTTGTTCCACAGTTTCTAGAGCCTCACACATGGTAAACTGCAATAAATATTTGATGAATAAGGGGCCCTCATTATAGACCACCTCTCAATTTTTGTTCTAAGAATACGGTCAGTTTACCTACGAGCCTTCTGTACTGTTTGCTTTGTCTTTCTCCTCCCTGGACTGGGAACCATTTCTGATTCATCTTTATTTTTCCTAGTGCAATGGCTGACACCCAGTGGGGCTCAATAAGTCTAAGTTGAAGTAATGAATCTATGACTGCAGGCTGTGACTTACATAAGAAACCAAATACAAACTGGGAAGCTAATTAAGCTAAGGGCTCAATGGCGAAGATGGGGATCTGGGCTGAAAAGTTGGGAGAGGAAGAGGCCCAGTAATTGTCTAGAGATGTAGAATTGCACTGGCAGGGAAAACTCTCAAGAGACGTCTGAGAAAGACAACACCCCTTCTCCGACAAAGACAACATGACAGAAGTCTCCACTGCCCCCCTTCACTTTGAGCCCAGGGTAATTTTCTTCATCAGGCATGTAGAAATGAGTTTTCAAGCATGAAATGTTTGAAACTTGAGCTCATTTTCTATTTTGTTCCAAAATACAGGGCAACTAAAAAATCAACTAACACTTTACTAAATGTATATAAATATAACAACAATATGTCGACTTTTAACAGCTATTCAACTATAGTTCTTTATAAATTTTATTTAATGTGCGATATTGCCACATTTTAATATATTCGACATAATATAGAATAAAACCTCCAAAACTGGAAACTTGAAAGGGCCGTATCTCTATCTCAGAGTTTTTTCAAAGGGAGAGTCCTGCTTTGTCAGTATCTCATTCTCTTTAATCCTAAATTTCTTCATTCAAAGATTCATCCCAGAGTTACAATAAGGACAAATTGAAATAATGTACTATAAAGGGACTGATCTAACAGATGCAAAATAGTATTAGCACCCGATTGTTTCTGGTCAGCTCATGAGGGGCTGAGAGTTTGTTTTGTTTCTTTCAACTTCCCAATCTGTATCAACTTGTGCACAACTCCAAGAACACTATTCATGTTTGTTTGTTTGTTTTTTAATTGAAGAGGCACCATTCACAGAAAATACAATCTGAGTTGTGCCTTGCCTAGCACCCGTGCTAAGAGCTAAGGGCTCAGGAAATGTTTGCTTAATGTGTGAAATAAAGGAACCCAATTGCGTACTTCCTGCTCATTCCACCCCTCCACGATTAAAAGGAAAAGTTGACCAGGGGTGAGAGAATGGGGGAGGAGGAAAGACAGCCATTAGTCTACATGCACTAATTATGCATCTACCTACAAGTGCTTCAATGGTGTGTGTGTGTGGGGTGGGGGGTGCTGCTGGTGGTAGTGCCAGGAAGGGGATGCTAAAGCCAATATCGTATTCCCAAGGGTGCTTCTCTTAATTTTCCTTGAAATAGTACACCTCTCTAAATTTCATTGTAGTTTGAATCATACTGGTGATTTGACAGCTCTGGACTTGGCACCCAAAGTCTTACTCTGAATTACGTTGTTCCTTCATTTAAAAAAAAAAATTTCTCAGCGCCTACCAGGAGTCAAAATTTGTACTCGTGCTGGATGGAAGTAAAGCGGGTAAACCAGACAGCAGAAGCCCTCACCTTACCTGAGGAAAATAGACCACTGTATACTCTATCAGTCTCCAGGTGTTACCACCCTCAGAAGCGGTGTTTGCATTGAAACTAGAAGAATATAAAGAAGTGAGAATAAGAGTGGTATAGTCAAGACAAAGCCAGGAGGCTGGAGAGACATGGACCCTTGAGGTAAGTCTGGGGCAGGGGAATGAGGGAGACCAATGGGCAGGGGCTGAATCGTGCAGGGCTTGTGGGATTTTATCCTGACGAAATTGGGAGCCAGGAGAGGATTTTAAGGAGAGTGACCCGGTCCAATCTGAATTTTTGTTAATGGAGCGAGGACTGGAGGGAGCAAAAGAGGTAGGTCGACTCGTTAAGAGGCTGCTGCGGCGGTCTCGGCGACACATGATGATGTCTTTAACCAGGGTGGTGCCCGAGGAGACGGAGAGGAGTGGACAGGTCCAGGTAACTCAGGAAGTGAAATCCAACAGAGCTAGCGACAGAAAAGCAGCTCTGTCGCAAATAAAGAGACTCTGGGGAGGGAAAAAATAAGGGTGTTGATCAAAGACTATTTTGCGCCTTAATCCCTGGGCGTTTTCCTCAAGCCTGTCGCCTCTATATAAGGAGATGACAGTGAGGCAAGGGGCGGGGCGGGCGCCCACAAATATCCGGGCACTTTTTACGTAAACGAAGTGCACGTCAGCCGACCGAACGCAAGGCACTTCCGGTGACTCCGGATGTGAAGGCTCCGAAGCGCCTCCGCCTGCCGAGGGCCAGGCCGAAGGCATGGCGGGTCGGACGGCGCGCCTGGTGCTGCTGGCTGGGGCCGCCGCGCTGGCCCGCGGCTCCCAGGGTGACCGCGAGCCGGTATACCGCGACTGCGTGCTCCTGTGCGAGGAGCGGAACTGCTCGGGGGGCGCGCTGAGGCACTTCCGCTCCCGCCAGCCAATCTACATGAGTCTAGCAGGTAAGCCCCGCCCTATGTAAGCCACGCCCCTTCGTCACGGCCCCGCCCCTTGCGCCCCCTAAGATCCCTCTGCAATCTCTGAACTTTAGTTTCCCACCCGTCCGTGGTGAGTGTGTGCGAGTGGGTCCCCAGGGTAATGAGAGCCTCATCAGCCAGTTTTATTTTTCCAGAAGCTCTCATTTGCTTTTTATTGCTAAGTCAAACGGCTGTTTATTTAATACTCCTGGGTACAGGACCCCCGAATGACACTGAAATCAGACCAGGTCTTGGCCTTTAGGGCTCACAGCCTCCAAGGGCCATTAACCTTCTCAAGTGCAAGAGAGAGGATGATTTGAGCCCTAAAGGACCCTTAGATTAAGCAATAGGAGCATAGAGGGGAGGAAGGAATAGTTTCTGGCTTTGAGGGGGTTGGAGCAGTGACCATTTGGAACATTCTGAAAAGGAAGGGCTTCTGGATGGATACAGTAGATTTGGACCTGTGGGCATAGTGGGCACCTACTGTGTGTCAGGTGTTAATTAGTTAATTTTCACAATAGTTCTTTGAGGCAGATTTTGATTTTAAAGATGGGAAAACTCAGAGAAGTAAAGTGCCCTGCCCAAAGTCTCACAGCCAGTAAGTGGTAATGTAAGGTTTCCAGTTCCTGGCCTATTTGGCTACAAGTTTGTTCTCTTTACTATCTCTTTGCCATCCAGACAGAGGGAACAAAGTGGAGGCCCTGGGCAGATGTAGCCACATCCAGCGGCTTAGTTTACTCAGGAAGCAGGGTGCATAATAAAGAGTATTGGGAAATAAAGTTAGAAAGACAATCTGGGGCCTTAAAAGCCAAATTGAAGAATTTGGGTTTCATTTTTATAGGAGGAGGCTAAGATAGCAAGGGTTCCTCATTGGTGAGTGGGAACAAATCCTGTGTTTAGGAAGGGCAAACATAAACCCACTTTTCCATAGATGAGTCCCATCAGATGCTAAGATCCCCATCTTGGGTGAAAGAAGAGAAGAATTATTTCTATTTGCTTACTGTACATCCCCCACCCCATAGAACACACACCTTTCCCTTCTGTGTATGTCCCATCATCTCTCATCCATCAAGTGAGAAGCTAGAATTTTGAGATTTCTTCTGGTTCTCACCAGCTTGCAGGCCCTCTTGATCTACATTAGAGTTTGGGCTCCATTTAGGCTCTGTCTGTGTGCCTCTTGTACTGGGGGGTTCACCAGACCAATTTATCTGTTTCAGGCTGGACCTGTTGGGACGACTGTAAGTATGAGTGTATGTGGGTCACCGTTGGCCTCTACCTCCAGGAAGGTCACAGAGTACCTCAGTTCCATGGCAAGGTGAGTTGGAGAGTCAAGGTAGGTAGATGATAGTGTAACAGAAGTAAAGTACCCCCCAGTTAGACTACATTGTCCAAACAATCTGATGCATGTGTGTTTGGGGCAGGTTCCTAATCAACTCTAATGGTTTTCTTATAATCTGATGGAGACAATGTGTCCTGCTTCTGGATTTGGAGTGACAAGATCTAGGAGGCTTTGGGGTCTCCTTGAGAGTAGTGCTGGGCTTCTTAGGGTGACTGAATGTCCACTGTGCTACAAGGACAAATTCTCTGACTCACCACAGAATCCTCTCTGTTGGAGTCTGGATTAAAATAGCAATCCTTCCTCAATTGCCCAGCAAGGCATAGTATGCTGGTGCCTGCTTTTTGGTCCAATATGATCTTATTCCAGTCTATTGAAGCTGACAAGAATTATTCTCCCAAGTTTGTCACAGAGTAAGCTGAGGTTCAGAGAGCTGTCAGTGGTAGAGGAGGGATTAGGACCTCTGTCTTCTGGATGGCAGGTCTATGCTTTCCCCCTAGGCCAAATAGAGCCATATATACTGGCCTACCTGGTCTTCCACCAGACTTACAGTGCTAAGTGCTGGCCAGGATAGAGGGATGACCCTCAGCCAAGGACTGGAGGGGAGCTCACTGACACAAAGAGGGACTGAACCTAAGGCTTTGCCTGGGTCCGGAGCTAAGGAACCAGCTCAGGACCTATTGATGTAGCAAGTCAAGAAAATGTAGGTTGGGCCAGCTGGGGGTTGCTTGTCCCTCAGGCCCCCTCCATGTGTTTTTTTTTTTTTCCTTTCAGTGGCCCTTCTCCCGGTTCCTGTTCTTCCAAGAGCCAGCTTCTGCCGTGGCCTCTTTTCTCAATGGCCTGGCCAGCCTGGTGATGCTATGTCACTACCGCACTTCTGTGCCAGCCTCCTCTCCTATGTATCCAACTTGTGTGGCCTTCGCCTTGGTAGGTAACCTGGCAGAATTCCTACTTTACACCCTCATCTAGGAAGGGGGAATTCTTAGATCCTCACCCTTACCTTACAGGGCTTCCATCCACTGAGCTTCCTTTCTGTTTCCCAGGGTTAAAGTTACAGCTGCAGGGTTTTCAGCACTGGAGAGGAAACAGAGAAGGTGCTAAATTGGGCCTTAACCTTTCTCACAGAGCCCTAGGCCAGACTGTTTGGGAAGAAGGGAGAGATAAAAGAAACATTGTTTTTGTCCTGAAGGAGGAAACCGCTAAAAGACCCAATAGGCCATTTACAGACACAGAAGGGAGATGGGTGATAGGGAGCATGCTAGGGCATGGGTCTTTCCAAGGGCCCCTCTGGAAGATTTGAAGCAAACTCAACACTAGCTCAGGCCTGGAAGCAGTGGCAGCCACAGCACTCCATCTAAAGCTTGGCCTGATCTTAGACCGTCCCTGGAGAATCTGAAATATGTTTCATCTGAGTATCCAGAGAGGGCTCTGAGCTTTATAGTGTAACTAGTCAGAAGAGCCAGCATCCAGGGTCAGGAATTGTGTGAGAAGCATGGACTGTGTACAGATATGAACTGTGACAACCTTGGGCAGGGTGTGAGAGTAAGAGGTTGCCATGGAAGTCTCTAGATCAGAGATATCCCTGTAAGCCATAGGGAAACAGTTTCTACTCACTCACCTTTCCACCATCAAAGCAGCCGCTAATTCATATATTGAGTACCTACTGTATGCCAGAAACTTTGCTGGGTGCTGGAGATCCAAAAGTATATAAAAACAGATGGGTCCCTGCCCTCTGGTACTAATCACACAATTGAATGTAAAAGTGAAGTGGAGGAGAGGTGCCCTAGGGTCATGTGATGGGGAACTAGACCAGTATAGGGCAATCAGGGAAGGCTTCCTTAAGGAAGGGGCGTGTGAGAGGAGATCAGAATAGTGGGTGAATGTTACCTAGGTGAATTCACAGTCATTTACAGAGACTAAATATGCATAGGCAAGAGAGAGCTCAGGTTATATGAGGACCTGAATGGCCAGGAGGCTTGCTACTTAGGAAGCCAGGGGTAGGCAGTGGATGAGGCCAGCCCATGGAAAGCCCAGGGGCACTATAGAGGACAGATTAGAAGTGGCTGGAGTGGATGCAGGGGCCTAGCTGGTAGTTTTAGCATAGGGCACAGTAGCTAGACTAAAGAGGTGCTATGGGTCTTGGAAAGGAGAGTATTAAAGAAAAATGTGTTTGAGCTATGTTTTGGAGGTGACATTAAATTTTTTTGAAGTATTTCTTTAACAGACACATACATAGCTCTTACTGTATGCCAAGCACCATTCTAAGCATTTTATAAATATTAGCTTATTAATCCCATAAGAAGCTTATGAGGTAGGTAGTATTATTACCCCCAGTTTACAGGCAGGAAACCAGGACTGGAGGTTAAGTAACCTGCTCTAGGAGCCAGGGTCCAAATCCAGGGATCTGGCTCCAGAGTCTGCACCTTTACCATCCTGGCTGTGCTGACAGCCCCAGCGGTAGGATAGATAAGGAGAGAAGGATCAGAGATGACCCTCGCATTTTCACTTGTGAGACAGTGATCGGGGTTGTGAGTGTGGATGTGATCACCAGGGAGAACTTAGGCAGTGAGAAGAGAAGGGGACTAGGATAGAGCCCTGAGGAACCCTAAAACTTACTGGCTGAATAGAGGAGGAGCCAGCAATGAGGACAGAAGTGGCCAGAGGTGTAGGTGGAAAACTGATATTGTTTGTTTGGGGGAGCCCCAGGACGAAGACAGGAAGGAGAGAGTAGGCCATTCTCCTGAATTCTGCCTGGTAGTCAAGGAAGAGGAAAACTGATAGTGTAGGGGTGCTGAGAAGTCCATGCTGAGCCCCATACTGGAGAGATGGGGATCAGAAGGAGGGCAAGAAAGGAGCTGTTAAGCCTCTGGGAAATGCCGGTCCTCCCTAATTCTGTTCATTCAACAATTAATAATAATTGCTATGAATTATGGAATAAATCACGTGACAGGCATTGTCCCACAAACTTTACCTACATTTTCTCATTTAATTCTAATACCACTATGAGCTCTGAGTAAGTCTCAGAAGGAAAAAAAATCTTTACCCAAAGTTAATAGCCAACAAGTTTGCAAATACTGGAGACAGGTTGGCATCCAGGGCTGTCTGACTCCAGGGCCTGAGCACTAAGCCCTTCTTCTGGGTTGTCTCCATGGACTGTGACAAACGTTGAACATTTGCTGCGGGTAGGGACAAGGCTTAGCAGTCTTGGGAGCTAAAGCCCCTGCCCCAGAAGCTGAGCCCAGTGGGAGGTACAGGTCCAGCCAGCCTAAGAGGCAGAGTGCAGGCAGAGCCAAGGGGGCGTTGTTTAGAGAGCCTGGGAGTCATGACATGGGGAGACCACATGGTAAAGTCTGTCATGGAAGCCCAGGGAGAAGGAAAG
This sequence comes from Cynopterus sphinx, assembly GCA_030015415.1. NCBI lineage: Eukaryota > Metazoa > Chordata > Mammalia > Chiroptera > Pteropodidae > Cynopterus > Cynopterus sphinx. The sequence goes on from CM057385.1 coordinate 16,816,029, forward strand.
GCTTCCCCTGGACTTGCAGGCCTGGTCAGGCTTGGACACATATATATGGGGGAGAAGAGGTTGGATGCCAGCATTTCACGCTGGGGCCATAACGGTAGCAAAAGTATGGAAGCTAAAGAGTGGGGGACCTCAACAGACAACCTGGGAACATCAGCCTGGCCATTGAGTGGCTGTGTGGAGGGGAGTAGAAAGAGGGAAGATGGAGCAGAGAGGGCCCTGAGTGCCAGACTGAGGGGCAGGGACGGTTGTAGAAGCAGGAGCTTGGCATCAGCACATACTATCATGTCCGGCCTGGGTGAGATAGTCACCACTTCCTACTTAGACCTCTCACTGAGAAGGAAATTTGGTCCTGGCTAAGAAAGCAGGAAGGACAAGAAAACCAAGGAAGATACACCTATTCCCTTTCCTTTGGGGTTCTTCCAGGGACACTGCTTGTCTTGGCCCCTCATGCCTGTCCCTAACAGTACAGGACAACCCTGTCTGAACTCTCTGAACAAAGCTCAGAGCTTCCTTGAATAGACTCGAGGGTCTAAGAGAGCCTCAGAGGGTCCCAGCCTTTGTCATCATGACATGTGCCAAAAGCTGGTGGTCATTTCATGACTCTTCATTTCCCTGACTTTTGAGTCTTTCATCTCACTGTCATCTGCCACTCATTTTACTTCTTGGTGAGGTGTCACACGTCCCAAGGGTATCCGAGGACCCTCAGGGACAGAGCAGGAGATGTTCGGTGGGGAAAGGGAGATACCTGGGGCTAGAGTGTCTTAGGGCACCCTGCAGGATATAGTGTCCTGGGACATGGAACCGCCTCATGTTACCACTAGACCCTTGAAGGACAGTCTCAGCATCCACACTCTCTTGGATGATCCAGTTTGGATTTTACACTTGATCTTTTTTCCTATGTGCATTTGCAGTGGGGAGGGATCCTGCCTTTTCGGAGGGTGTGGCAGTGGACTTTGTCCAGGCCTGGATCTTCTGGAGCATTGAGGCTCCTGATTTCTGTAGGGGTGGGGTAGAAAGATCCCTCACCTGCTCTTGGTTAGGTCTTGGGGTGAAAGGGTTGTCTCAGTCTTTTTCTCTGGGAAATGAGGAAACCCTGCCCCCAGCAGGACTAATGAAACTTTGGCATAAGAAGACAGCTCCTGCCTTGACATTTAGGCCTGAACTTGGGCTGGGTGGCGGCCAGGTTTTGAAGGAACCCGCCAATGCTCTGTACACCACAGACCTTTGACTTCATGGAACTGAGGGCTCTGCTCTCTGCCAAAGCTAGGAGGCCAAACCAGTTCCCTGCCCCTTCTTCCAACAAGGAAAGGTCCTCAGGGGTAGAGGTGAAAGCCTGATGGTGCCAAGAAAGCCCAAACTGTCTCTCTGCAGGATGATTGTAGAGGTAGGGACTGACCATGCTTTACCTCTGCTGAGGAAACTATGGGAAGAGATAGGTTGAGCCTGCAGCAGAATGATGGTTAGATTTCAGGAAGGACTTCCCAACAATCAGACAAGAGCCTGTGGTACAGGCAATGACAGGAAATCAAGGAATCCTTTTTGATGGTGGAAAAAGCCTATCTCTTCCCATCTCCATCCACCTCTTACCCTCTTCTCTCTCAGGGGTGAACTGGGGCAGGTTTGCCCTGCGTGAGGCAGGGGATGAAACACCATGGCCTCTGGTTGGGGGTGCCCAGGATGGCAGCAGGCATCATATTTAACATTCTGCCTCCCCCACTGCTGAGACACTGAGCTATTTAAAGACCCACTTGTCCCCACCTCCACAGTGTCAATGACAGCCCTGAGCACTGGGGCTTAGCGCTGGGGTCGAATTCCTGACAGATCTGGCTCACTTGGCATCCAACCAGTTTCACGACTGTGATATTTTTGTCTCAATTTTCTTATTTTCCAACAGACTGAAACAGCCTCCTGCTCTCCCTTCACCCAAGCTTCCCTGTCCCCCTCCATTTCTACCCTGGTTGGCACCCTTTTCCTGGTCTCCCCTGTCCTCAGTGTTTACAAGAAGTTCTTGGAGCCGGCTGGGCCAGCCCATCTTCCTCTTGGCCCATCCGATTGGCTAGTTACCCCATCTCTCCCCTCCCCACTCTTCTCAAGCTTGGCTCAAGAGTCCGAGAGCAGCCATGCCCTTGTGTCTTGGGGGCTTTTCCTCCCTATGTCCGCTTGAGTCTTGATCATAAGCTGAGTGAAGGGAGCTAGTATCTCTTCAGTGCATCCTGGTGGGATACTGGCTCAGGAGCCAGGAGGATGGGGCTCTTCCTATAGCTGAGGTGTCTGCATTCCGGGACCAAGAGACTTCTGGGCCCCATGATTTGACCTGGAACACTGTAACCCTTGAAGAAGAGGAAGGAGGGGATCAGGTGAAGGGAAGTTGTGGGGGGGTCAGTCCGTTGGACATGATGGAGAAAACTGGTATTTATGAGGTACCTACTGTGTACCAGGCAGCTGTAACAGCAACCACTTGTTGAGTGGTTTCTTTGTGCCAGGCATTTCACAGACATCATCCTCAGGACCCTCGTTTGCAATGGGCACTGTTATTAACCCTGTTTTGTAGGTGAGGCAACCAAGGTCAGAGAAGCTATTATTTGCTCAAAATCACACAGCTATTTAGGGGCCGAAGCAGAACTTGAACCCAGGGTCCATTTCACTGTGAATGCTTTGGACATCCTGCCCCTAGCCTGGAACTATGGGACGGACCTGGGCAGCTGTGGGGAGAACACCCCTTCTCCACCTAGACTTCCTTGGCCCACAGGAAGAGTGGGAGGCTCTCTTGGCCTCTCAGGTCTGTGGAGAGCTGTGAGGGTCCTATGCTGGTCAACAAGGTGGGGAGAAATAACACCTAATGTTTTACCCTATCCTGGGCCCTGGGCAGTAAGCACCCTGTACCTGTATTACTCCTTAAATCCTTTTCAACACGATGATTACTCACATTTTACAGATGAGAAAACTGAAGTACAGCAAGGCTAAATAACCTGCCCAAGACACACAGGAAATGCAGAACTGAGACTTGAGCCCTGGTAGTCTGGCCCTAGGGCCTACATTCTTAATGACACTGTCTCCCAGGTCTGAGGAGAGAGTCAGAAAAGGAGCCCTCCATAATGGGCCACTGCCCAGGGGAGAAGGACCTTTCAGGAGTATAGAAACATTGAACAGGGGGCAAGTAGCCCCCACCCCTGTGCCTTACAGCTAAGCCCTGGCCTGTGTGCTGCCCCCCCTGCTTTCAGTATTCCAGCTGCCACTTAGCTCAGTCTTTTTGTCACCTCCCCCTTCCTGCCTGGTGACAAGGAGGCCTGGCTGGCTTCCAGTCCCTGCTGGGTTCCCCTCCTTCCTCTGTCACTGGCTCCAGGGCCATTCTCCTCCCCAGGGATGTCCCTGTTCCTGGTTTGCCTAGGAGACCTGGCCCATGTGATCACCTGGGTCTCATCTCCAGCCTTCCTCTCTCTCACATGCTGACCCTGAGCATCACACTTCATGGGAGCAGAGTCCAAGAAGCCGCCCTATTCTGTCCTATTTTCAAGCCTCCAGACAATGCCTCCATTACTGTCTCTGGGGAAGGGGCAGCAAGAGGGATGGGACAGGATGGTGGTCCTCAAAGGAGGGAGCAACCTGACCTAGATTAATCACCTGACATCAAGCCCGGAAAGGGATGAAGGAGCATGTAGACCACCCCTGGTTTGTTCTCAGGCCCTTGTCTAGGTCGTGAGGAACATAAATACAAGACTCACCCAGGACCCGGGCCAAATAGGCTTGTCCCAGGAGCCTCCAGAGACTTCCAGGGCTGACTGGCTCTGCAAGGAGAGTGCTCCCGGCCCCCTTTGCATTCCACTTCCCATTCTCTCAGAAGCCCCTTCAGGCCTCTGTGAGGGAACTCATCCTGCCATCTGAGCTTCTTGCTGCGGTGCTGGATGGAGAGTGGCTTCCTGCCGTACTCCCTCAGTCCCCTGCACAGATAGTTTTCCTGGCATATTGGACCCCAGTTAGCAGCTCCTGGCCTTTTCCTGTCTCTTGAAGGGTTGGTTGTCCCACTGTGGCGCATCCCTCCCTACCTCCAGGGCATCCAGACAGGCTGTTTTCCTTTGACTGATTGTTACTGGTTTCCAGCCCTTGCTCCTAGCCCATGTATGTATCTCTACCCCAGCCCACCCTCCTTTCAGTAATTTTGGCCTTTGCCTTTGATACAGCAATCTCTGAAAAAGTGCCAGCACCAACTCCCACAAGATGATATGTTCTCTCTCCTCGCAGTTAATTTCCAGGAAAAAGTCCTCAACAGTTCCCCTGGGCCCTTGCCCACCCCAGCTCCTCCAGTCTGGCTTCTCTGCTTCTCCCAGAGCTCTGAGCAGCAGCCACTGGTCTGGCGGGTTGGGCCGGCCCAGCCAGAAGGAAGTTAGGCTCAGTTGGCCAGCCTCCTCAGAGACTTGGCCCCAGTGGGATCTGCTTGATCTCCCTCCCTTGCTTGCTTGCTCTGGACACACCCCAAGCTGGCTCGAGCCCCTCCACCCCACCCACTTCATTCCCACCCCCAGAGGCTGAGGTCACTGGCTCCCCTGGCCCGGGTGGGGCTGTCATCACCTGCCAGTTGGGGAAGGAGGCAAGGCCCCCCCAGTAGCTGTTGTCTTTAGCAATTGAGTAACCAGGGAACTTGACTTTGCCTGAACTGGTTCCCAGCCAGGCCAGAAACCTGGGGAAGCTTCAAGCCTCCCACCCACTTGAGGGGTTCAGGGTTGTAGGAAGCTGAGCCTGAGGGAGCTGGGCTGGGTGGGAATAGAGGGGCATGGGTTTGTTTAGTGGGCTCCAGGAGCAAGGGGAAGTGCATTTCTCTGCTCAAAGAGCCCCTTTCCAAAAGTGAGACAGTTGTGAGCCCGGTGGGGGTTTTCTCCACCTTGAGGTACCACACTCACCAGCCATCTCCCTCCTCAGGTCTCTCTCAATGCTTGGTTCTGGTCCACAGTCTTCCACACCAGGGACACCGACCTCACAGAGGTGAGCACCCCTCCTGCCCGGGGAGGGGAGGGATGGGGCAGAGCTGGTCCTTAGGTCTCATGCTGACTCCTTTCAGGGAGCACTTGCTCTGTGCTGGGCATCTTAAACTTATTAGTTGCACCTGAGCCTCACTTAACCCTTGTGAGGTAGGTGTGATTATTGGTTCTTCTCAGCTGAGCCTTGGAAGGGCGAAATCACTTGCCAGAATCACCCAACTAGTAGAGGAGTGCAGTCGGACTGGAGCCCACAGTGTGGAACTCCAGACTGCGTTCCGAATTTTAGGGCATGCTTTGATGCTCTGGAGTCTTGGCAGGTCCTCTCCACTAATACTTCTAAAGCTTTGCTGCTTGAGCACAGTTTTTAAAATTTGTACAATGTAAATACAAGGGGCAGTCTCTTAAATTCAGGAGGGAAACAGCAATGGGCAGAAGGGACACTCCGGCTGTGTCTCTGCCACCTCTCCTTGCCCCCAACCCTGGTGGATCCTCACTGGGTCCTACCCTCCATGAAGCATTGTCCACCTACTCCCCTCACACTGGCCCCTCATTCAGCTCTCCCTGTCCTCAGAAAATGGACTACTTCTGTGCCTCCACCGTCATCCTTCACTCAATCTATCTGTGCTGTGTCAGGTGAGCACCTTGGCTGCTGCAGGGGCAAAATCAGGCCCTGGGGGCAGAAAGGGGTCACACAGCCCTTCCCCAGGGCTGCTGTCCCCAGGGCCTTCTTCCCCAGTCCCTCAACACACACATAACCCTGAGGACTGGATGGGGACTCTGGGGTCAGACTAGGGGCCCTGGCTTTTTCCAAGGAGCTGTAGCAATTGGTCCCAGGCCCCTGGAGGATTGGAGGCATGCCTAGCATGCCTGTTTTGGTGGGGGAGGAGGCAGTGGCTTCTATGTACTGATGTTGGCATGAGGGGATGCTTCAGGGAATTCTGGGGACAGGCCACCCTCCATCTGAGCAGCTCTGGATGGTGACGCAGGACCGTGGGGCTGCAGCGCCCAACTGTGGCCAGTGCCTTCCGGGCTCTCCTGCTGCTCATGCTGACCGCGCACATCTCCTACCTGAGTCTCATCCGCTTTGACTACGGCTACAACCTGGTGGCTAATGTGGCTATCGGTGAGGTGGGACGGAACCCTGGGGAGCTGGACCAAATTCAAAACTGCTGGTTTGAAGTGGAAGTTTGAGGCTGATGCTATTCTTGGAGAAGGGGGTTCTAGACCCTTGGGCTAGAGGAAGGGGAAAGATTTAGGGTATTAGGTGGGGGCTGGGAGGAGAGTCTGAGGTGGTCCTGGGGTCAAAGAGCATAGGAATAGGGGAGGCTTAGGGGAGGCTTTGCGGGATAGAAGGAAGTCCAGGGAGTGAGCATCTCCCCACCCCCACCACCCTAGGCCTGGTGAACTTGGTGTGGTGGCTGGCTTGGTGCCTGTGGAATTGGCGTCTGCCTCATGTGCACAAGTGCATGGTGGTGGTCCTGCTGCTGCAGGGGCTGTCCCTGCTGGAACTCCTGGACTTCCCACCTCTCTTCTGGGTCTTAGATGCCCACGCCATCTGGCACATCAGCACCATCCCTGTCCATGTCCTCTTTTTCAGGTGGGTACAGTTCCTTGCCCAGTGCTCTCCTTCCTTGTGCCCTTCCTCACCTGCTCCATAGAGCCAACTGAATACCCTGCCACTTTGCCCCCTACCAGCTTGCTTACATTCACCCCCACCCTGCCCTCAGGGGGCACTCTCAGACCTAGGCCTCAGTGAGCTTCTTCCTCTGCTCACAGCTTTTTGGAAGATGACAGCCTATACCTGCTGAAGGAATCAAAGGCCAAGTTCAAGATGGACTGAAGACCCTGGGAGCAGGACTGCCCTATTGGGGATTCTGCCCCCTCCCTGCTGTCTTTCTTCTCTCCAGTCCTTGAGATGATTTATTTTTTCCCTTTTGCATCTTGAACTTAGACATGAAGGGTGTGGGCCCAGAATCATGTCACCTGCCCATTGCTCACCCCCACATGGTTCTCACAGGTCTTGGCATCTGTTAGGGCCTGGCCTCTGAGCATCTAGGGATAGAGAACAGGTAGTCCATCTGGTTCCTGAGCTGAACTGGAGTGGAGCTGTGTTCTTAGCCACTGAGAGGAGAGCTGCCTCTGCCTCTCTGTCAGCCTCCTCTTCATCCCCTCATGCTTAGGTGGATCCCCTAGCCCTCTGGCTAGCTGGGAGACCAGGTACCAAGCGTTCAGGGACCTTTTGTTACCCCCTGCCCTCCTCAGGGGCCACTAGGTGGCACTAGACACTTGCTCTTTGGCTGCCCACGTTTCAGGGCAGGTGTCATTTTCCCCTTGATTTCTTGAGGGACCAAGCTGTTGGGATTGAGGAGCAGTCTCACCCTGAATATTGCCTTGGCCAGACTCCCAGGCGGCCTCATCACTCTCCCCATTTGAGGCCAGGACCCCAGAGAGCCCAGGACAAGAGTCCCCCTGGCCTCTGTGTTGGGAACCTACACACAACTGTGTAAGAGAGTGTGGACCAAACCAAGTGTGTAGGTGATAGGATGGTGAGCACAAGCCTGGGGTGTGTGGGGTGCTGGTTAGGACAGTGTGTTTGAGCTCTGGCCTGGTACAGTATGGAGAGTGGTTTTAAAGTGTGTGTGTTGGGGTGGGGGTTAGTATAGATTAGGGGGAGTATATATAGACTGAGTGTGAGTGCCGGTGAGTGTGCCACACAGGGGATTTTGGAGCAGGATGAGAAGTCACAATCACCAACCATTTACCGAACACCAATTCTACAAAGCTCCAGGCCAAGCAGAAAGCCAGAGTATCCCCAAGATCTGGCTGGGGGTGTGGGTGTCCAGGCTGTATGTGTGTATATGTGTTTCTGTCTGTTGCCTGCCGCCCCCTTTGCAAACCACATGGGGCCCCTCCACAACTCAAGATCACCTTCCAGAATGAGCAACTTGGGAGGAAGAAGGAAGAGGGAAAATGGGCATTCTCTGGGCCCCTCCAGCCTGCCTATCTTCTCCCTCACTCCTCCAGTGCCCTGCCTACTAAGCCCCTTTGCCACAGCCTGGACCCTGGGGAAGGGGAGGGGCAATCTGAGGGAGGAGGGGAAAAGGCTTGCAGCTGGGTCTGGTTTCTAGCTTTCCCAGAGCGGGGGCCACACTGTGCCTGCCCCCTTGTAAAGGTGACCCTGCCAGTTGCTGGCAGCTCTGGGATAGAGTTGGAGCTCCAGAAACCTTCCATCCTAAGGCATTCCCTCTGGATCAGGGCGTCTGGATTCTTGCTCTTCCCTGCTGCCTTGTGCCTCCCTGGGGTAGGGGCACTATGCTAAGACTCCAACCGAAGGGACTTGGGTGGCCTGTGTTAATTTCTTTTGATACTGAGAAATATTTTATTTAAGGTTGGAGAGTAGCAAGAGACATTCTTAATAAACCAATTTCCAACCTCATCTACTCTTGTTTGTTCAGTTCATTTGTGTGAGTATGGTGGGCTGGAAGGAAGGAGGAGACGGCGCTGGCTAGAGGCAGCAGATGGACGGGGTCTCTACTTAGGTCTGTGGGTGTGAGGATGGCAGGGACCAGATACAGACAACAGCAGAGCTGTGCGGAACTTCAGTCCAGCTTGTGGGGGAGCTGGGGGAGAGCCGGTGCCTGTTCTTCCCCTCTCACTTTTTTGGGCTTTTGTTTGTGCCTAGATTATAACCCTGCCCCCTTCAATTTCCACTCAGTCTCTTAATTCTACCCCCGTCCACCCCTTCTGGCCTGAACTTTTCTGAGTTTCATCTGCAAACAGGATAACTGGACCTGCTGCTGAGTGTGAGGACCAAATGGACTTGGTAGATAGATACTTGACACACAGTAGATGCTGACTGACGTCCCTCTGACCTAGGCCTTCTTTAGTTTGGGAAGAATGAGTGGTACAGAAACCTACGTTCATGGAAGCTTCTGGGAAAAAAAAGGCTAGGGTTGATGCCTTCCCACATCCCCACAACACAAGAGCAAGCTCTTGGTCCTTGATGCTTCCCAGGAGAGCCACAGAAAGCACTGACACTCAGCAGCAGAGACATTTCTTTATTAGGTGCCACCTCAAATAATAGGGAATATGGGTGGATGAGGGCTGCTGGCACTGGGTGCACTGGGGCATCACACCCCGACCTTCTTCTGGGCCCAGGCAAAGAAGATGCCCTTGACATCGTCCACGCCTGTCCGAAGATGGGCAGGCATGGTGTAGGTGCGCAGGTCCCGCACCTCATAGCCGCTGTGCACCAGGGCCTCCCTCACCTCTTCCTCACACACTGGCACCACTACCAGCCTGACTTCCCCAGCCAGGTACCATGACTCCTCCAGGGCCCCAATGAGGAGGAGGTGCCCCCCAGGCCTCAGCAATGTGGTGATGTGGTCCAGGGCCCGCTGGAAGCTGGCAAGATCTGGGCTCACTGCCTCTAGGCAGAAGGCAGAGACCAGGGCATCAGCAGGCAGGGGAGCCAGGCTCTCAGTACCCAGGGGCTGGGGCTGGTGCACATCAATGGGCAGGACCCTCTTCACCCTGGCTCGAAGCTGGTGCTCTTTCTCCTGCCAGGACTCACTGTGCAGGGGCAGAAGGGGACATCAGGACCAGGGCTCAGGACAGCCCCACACTCGATCCTCTGTCACCTTCCCCCCATTAGCCATTGTGTGGGAGGCCCCCTGCCCAACCTTCATCCCCTAGCCCTTACCCCTTGCCCTCAATGAGGCAGACGTGCCGGCTATACACGCTCCAGTCGAAGGCCCCAGCTTCCTCCCGCAGCCAGAGCCCCAGCTCTTGGCGGTTCACCTCCAGGAAGTCTGTCATGGTGATGTCCTCAAAGTGGGTACAGGCGCTAAGCAGCTGGTATATGGTGGGGCCTGAACCAATGTCGATGAGAGTGCGTCCAGACACCTCACCTGGGTGGGGCAGGAGAAGGTGGTCCTGGTGCCAGGCGGATCCTGGTGCCCCCTCCCCCACCTCGGTTACATCTCCCTTAACTGCTTCTCCTCCGTGTGTGCCTATCTCCAACAAAGCGTTGGCTCTGGAATAGGGCTAACCGAGGTCTGAGTTCTGGCTCCAACATCCACGGACTTCCCCCCAGCGAAGGAGCCTAACTCCTGAAATTCAGGCTCCACATCCACAAAACCACACCTACCAGTGAGGATGAAATGTGAGGGAATCCCGCAGTGCCCGGCAGTTTCTCCGAGTTGTCTCCAACTCCCCTCCCCAGTTTCTGTCTCCATTCCTTTTTCTGCGTCTCTTTTCATCCCCCACCTCACCTCTCAGTTCTGAGCATTCTCCCCTCCCTACCCCTCTCTCCTCTGCCCCTCACCTGAAGGATGCCGCTCCTCTTCCCCGTCTGTTTTCATCTCTTAACTCCCCCCCATCACCTGTCTCCGCTTCTTGGTCCCCATCGGGCCCCCTCCCGCGCCCCCCGAGCTCCCCGGGGACGTGCTGTGCGCCGTGGTCCCCACGCGCTCACCGGTGGCGAAGGTCTGCGCCAAGCAGCGCAGCTTCCAGGGCCCGACGCCGTCGGAGCCGCTCAGGTCGCCCCGCGGGGGCGCGTAGTTGTTGCGGAGGTAGGCGCGGGGCTCGAAGCGCTGGTAAGCCGAGGCGACCGCCGCCCGGCCCGGGTGCGAGTCGGACTCCGCGGTGCTCATGCCGCCGCCGCTGCCCGCTCTGTCCCCCGCTCGCCTCGCCGCCCCCTTATGTGCGGCCGGACCCCCGCCCCGACCCCCGCGCTGCGGGGGCGGCGGCCGAGAGCGCACCGGCCCGGGGCCACGTGCTGCGTCCCCCCCACCTCATCCATCTCCCTTAGTGTCCCCGCAGAAGACACGCGGGTGTGGGCGGCCGCCGCGGGAACATCCGTCCCCGCCCCCTGCTGCTCCCCAGCGGCTCCCGCTGCCCTCCGCCCTCTGCCTCACCTGGCCCGCTCCGCGTCCCGCGTCCCAGCCCCGCACCTGGCTCCCCACGCCCATCCTCCTCAGCCGCCCGGCCCCGCCGGCCCCGAGCTCCTCCGGTCGCTCTTCTCCAGCGTCCGCGGCCGTGACCCCCTTGCGCCCAGCATGCCAGCCCTTCTCTTCTGCCAGAGTTCCAAGTGGCCCTGTCCCCAGTCCCCAACTCCCACAGCCCCCCTCCCAAGGGCCCAGCCCCCACGCCAGGCTCCCTTTCTCTCCAACACGCTGTTGTCCAACATCTGCCTCTTGCCTTAGCAAGGTCACCCCACTCCCCTTCTCCTACCCCCGTCCTCCAATGCCCCCCACCATTCCCACTGCAGAAGGGACAGTCCGTTCTGGCCTCCTCCGCCACGGTCGCCCCGGGGCCCCACAGCGGAGCTCGGCCCGCCCTGCGATGGCGGCAGCGATAGGGAAGGCGAGGGCCTAATGCACTTAGCAGGTGGAACAGCGGGCCCTGCGGGCTCCCAGCCGCTTATCTGGGGGCTGCGGAGGACGGACGGCTCGGGATGTACCAGCCACGTCCGGAGCGCGGGCCCCAGGTGAGGGCGGGAGGGCGCAGGACACATTTTCTGTGCTGCCAGGGCCACCAAAAGGCGTAGTCTCAGCCTTTGGGCTCCAAGAGATTTGGGGTCGCTGGTCTTGGGTTGCTGACCCCTCTTTTCTCCCAGCGCGCACTCCAGCACCCGCTGGGAGAGTGGGTCTGTCCATGCCTACTGGTCCTGCTTGGCGCTTCAGGTTCCAGGGTGTCAAGATGCGCGGGTCTCCTCTTATGCTACAGGTCATCTCCCTGGTCTTCCTGGTCAGTCTAGTACCTCTCCGTCCTGGGTAGGCTACCAGCCCCTGCCAGGATGGGCCCCCTGGCCTCCTTTGTACACCTCCACCCAGCCTCCCTTGTCCCATGGGGAAAGTGTCTCCTCGTTGGGCCAGGCAGCCAGATTGGAACATGAGTCACCATAACAGCTGCAGGGGTCACAGACAAGAGCCTGACCTCCCCACACCTCCAACAGCCCTAACAACCCACCCTGGGCTCCCAGGAGAGGGAGGGTGGAGAACCTGGACCCAGCCAAGGACTGATTCTATCTGGATTCAGAACTGAGAGGCAGGTCAGCCTTGAGGTCACCGACTCCATCCACACCAAGGCACAGCCAAGGACAGTCCTGCTGCCAGCTCCCTCCATATTCTCCATGAGATTATTTAAACAAACCCTGGATGCCAGCTGGCCTCCTGGGCACTGCCCAGTGCCAGAGGACCGGACATGAAGGCCAGGACTGCACAGCAGAGTCAGGGGACAAAAGGGGGACTAGACAGCCACCCTATTTACAGCTCTGTTCCTCCCCTCAGCCCAAACATGGGGTATACCTAGTAGTTCTGCCATATTTGGCTCAGATACAGGGCCTGTTCCCAGAAGTGGGCATGGGGAGGGGTGACACCAATGGGCTGGCCACCATAACCACAAAGAAGGACACAGAACTGGAACATGATTGAGCATTTATTGCAGCGCTAATGGGGGTGCTGGGGGTTCCACCCTGCCTCTGCCCTCTTCACGTCCCCCTCCCTCCTACTTCCTCCAAGCCTCCTTCCCGGAGCATTCCAGATCCCTGTACACTTCTTGTCCTTCTTTGAAGCTGAAATCTGGACCAGGTTACCGCTTTCAGGGACTTCTCACCCTTACCAGCATCTTTTGTCCCTTCTCCTGGGGCTGTGGGTACTCAGCTGTGCTCACCATCTTTTGCTCCCTTTGGGAACTCAGGGGACCCAGGCATCCTGGCCTCTGGCTCCCTCCTCCTCTAGCCCCCAACTCTGGGCAAACTACAAAGCATCCATGGCCAGCAGCTCCCCTCCACGGCCCTAGCCAGGAAGGGCCCAGCCCAAAGCAGGCACAGTGGAGCCCGAGTCACAGTCCCTCTCAGCCTCTCTGTGCTTCCTGGGACATGGAGCGGGACAGAGAGCGACGAAGGGTGCCTGGCTTGCTGACAGGCACCACAGGGGGCAGCTGCTTGGTGATCTCTGCCACGTCCTGGCGCTCCATGCACTGCCCACCCAGGGCTGTCTCCAGGGCCAGAAGCTCCTGCAGCTGGATGGGGGTATCCTCACGTTCCTCCTTGGCGGCACCCATTTTGGAGGGGGTGAAGATGGGCAGCGGCAGCACCCGCTGGTAGGGCAGCTGGTACTCCTGCAGCCCGCGGCCAAGGATGCCCAGACGCATCACCAACCAGGGGGAACGCTGCACCAGTGCCTGGCACTGTCCTTGCTGGTGGTAGGTCTCATGTCGCTGGGTATCCTCCTCATGCAGGGAGCAACTAGGGAGGAGAATGAAGGGGGCACTGAGCTCCTGAAACTTGTTGCTCTCTAGTCATGGGCTGGGTAGGGGGAACCCCTGGATGCAGGAGGGGTGACTCCATTTCACTCTCCCAAGTGGGCACTCTCCTTGCCCCCGCCCCCAGAAACTTTGTGCTCTGGCTTCATAAGACTCAAGGAGGTGGGACCCCAGCTCATCAGCACTCACCCCTCCTCAGGCCGCGTGGACAGTGTCAGATCCTTCCACTCAGCCCAGAAGGCCTCTCTGCGCTCACAGTTTTCCTCAGTCACCTGGCAGCTCAGCTCTGAAGTGGCCATGATCAGCTTTACCCCCTCAGCTCCGCTCCTCCCAGGCCCTTTAAATAGCCCCTTCCTCCCCCTCCTCCAGGGGCTATTTTCAGCCCCTCTGGCGTCAGATGCTAAAAGCAGAGCCAAGACTCTGATGGGGGACTCTGGGCCCAGGGCAGGGGTTGGGGTACCTGGACCCTGGCTGGTTCCAGGTTGGAGGTCAGCTTCGGAAGAAATCCAAGATACTGCAGTGGGGGCAAGGGTCTACAGAGTGACACTTCCAGGTGTCTGATACTTCTTAGACACTGTCTGAGACCAGGCACATGCCCAGCCTCGTGCCACCTTGGCACCTGCCCTCTGCCCCACCCCTCCCCCCTCACCCAGGGCGGATAGCAGCTTGTCTGTAAACAGAGCAGGAAAGTGGAGGATCTGAGGCCCCTCTGGGCTCTGTACCAGGCAGTCGGCCCCCGCACTCCACTGCTCTCCCCTGCCTGAGTTCAAGGGCACATCCCTGGACCATGCCCCTTGATAGAAATGGACAATGCAATCAAGTCCTCAGGCATCTGCATCTGAAGGCTTGGTTCCCGACCTATACACCAGCAGGGACAATGGCAGTTCACTCCACACTTGGGAGCCTAGGCACAAACCTTGGCCACTCAGTGGAGGGAGTAGGTATTGGAGTGCCCCTGGCTCTACTCTGAACACCCCAAGTGGGGTGAAACAGGGTAAGATGGCCATCCAGGGGCTCTGATGAGTGGCAGTCAGCAGATCTGGCTCCAGCCAGTCACCCACAAGTAGGTGTGAATATGGGCAGGATCTGTCCCTTCCTGGGTTACATTTCCCCCACTTTCAGGTCACAAAGGCCTGATCAGAGCTCTAGGGCTACCAGCTCAGCGTGCTACCTGGGAGGGACCTGGCTTTTGTTCATGGGGAGCAAGATAGGAGGATGGCTACTGGGACAGCCCAGCACCCAAGAGCAGCAATTCATGGTGCAAGAAGCTGGCATATAGGGTGGAAGGCACAGGGTGGGGGACGGGAGGGAGAAACGAGGGCATCACTGAATGGATAAAGCACCCAGCAGCTAGGAAGGTCTGTGGGCACCCAACTGGGGCACACCACATACCTTTGATTACTGAGGTGCTATACCCGATTCTTAATCTTTTAATCTTATAATCCTGTGACGCGAGTCTCCCATTTTTACAAAGTAGGAAATGGAGACTAAGATGTAGGTTTGCCCAGGGTCACACACCAGCACAGGACCAAGATGGGCTCCCCTTGATTCTAAGCAAGTCAACTCCTTTGGAAGCCTGCAGGTGGGGATCTAAAAGGGCAGCACCCTGGCCCTTGCCTGGGAACCAATTCCAGGGAGGGTGCTGCCCCCCTGGCGGGACAGAGGGGGTGGGTGAGCAAAGACCAAGCCCGTGGCCGAGATCCCAGAGGTGCCTCAGTAACCAGGAAACCCAGGCCCCACATCCAGGTTTCTCTGCCCGCCACTGGCCTTGGGACCCCAGGAATAGCCAGGGCCTGCTGTGGGTGCTGCTGGATCCCCTACCTCCTCCCAAATGCTGGACTGGAGACATTAACCTGACCTTCCCTCACAGGAAGCCTGGCGGGGGAGGTGAGGGGGGGAACATTTTTCTCTGACCAGTCATCTGCCCAGTTGAACCATTCAGGAACATGTGTGAGTGTGGAGGGGTTGGAGTGAGGGTTCCAGGAACTGGGTCCCCACTAGCTCCAGGGTGTGAGATGGCTCATTCCTTACCCACCTGCACTGTGCTGCCCTCCTCTTCCCTCAAGAGGGCAGGCTGGGAGAGTTGGGTTTTTTTAGTTCATATTTTTAATTGGCTCAAATTACAAAGGTCCCCAAGGAGGTCCTGGGGGAAGGGAAAGAACCTGGGTGGGGCAGAAGTCCACTGCCAGCACCCACCACCCCCACCTTCCACCTGCTCCCCCACAAGTACATGTGGAAAAAGGTCTCAGACCCTTTAAATAATGCTAAAAAAAAAAAAAAGTGCTGACACAGCAGGCAGATGAAGGGGCTCCTGTACCTTACCACTGGTGACAAGGTTACTCTGGCCTCCATCTTGCCCAGGGACCCAGCCCTCACCCACCAAGTCTGAGGCTCCCATTCCAGACCCTGCCCGTGGCTAGGCAGAGGAAAGAGGATCCTCCAGGAGGTGGGGACATCATGTAAACAGCAGCAGGACAGACCCCACTCGCTTCCATGGCCAGGCCCCAGCGTCCAGATGCTCTATCCTACAACCTGCTCAAGGTTGTGGCTCCCAGGCACAGCAAAGCATGGTGGAGGGTGGTAGCTTGGAGCCAGGGGGCTGCCATAGGAGGAAACTTCCTTCTCCCACTGCCTGAGGCCAGGTCCTCTATGGGCAGCCCCACGGCCCCTCCTCTGGCTCTGGAGGCTGTGGCAACAGGACCCTGGCCCGCAGGGTGGCGATGGGGCATGGTTACGCCCAGGCTCCCAGCTCTCTGATGCGCTGCCGCAGGTGAAAGGCAAATTCAAACATGGTGGCTGCAAGGCTCTGGTGGATGAGGTACCTGGGCAGACGGCCCTAGGGAAGGTGGGAAGAAGTTCCAGGCCCAGGCGGACCTGCCCTCAGCAGGGGCTCCCCCCAGGCAAGCACTCCCTTCTGAACAACTGGGGAGTGCTCTGGGCTAGAATGCAGGTGCAGCTCTGGAATGCTGCCTAGGCCCCCCCCACACCCCTGGCAGGAAGAACATGCTGTGCCCAGGTCTTGGCTCTAGCCACACAAACAGACCCACGAAGGGCTGGGCTGGCAGCCGGCCACCCCTCCTTGGGGCCTCAACAGTCAGAGGTAACAAACCGGAGGCGCAGGCCCTCTAGCAGCTCAGGGTGAGAAGACCATCCTGAACCTGCCACAAATGTGACAGTAAGAAAGGAGGTGGAAAGTAGCAGAGACCCTGAGCGGGGCAGGGAGCCCCAAAGGTCACACAGCAGAACCTCCTCCACTCCACCAAGCCTGCCTTGCAGCCCCAGCACCCCCACCTTGAGATCTGTGTTAAGAATCCAGATGAAGGTGCAGACACGGGGATTACTGGCTGACTTGAGCACGATGAAGCCCCCAGGACCATTCTCTCCCCTAAGGAGAGAGGCACCGTTGCAGGAGGGACCTTGGAGCCAGGCCAGGCCCCTGACACCCCCAACTCATTGATGGCTCATCCTGGACTACGGTGGAAGAGAGAAGGGAGCTGATGGTCTAGCGACTGCTACCCTGCCTGAGCAGGGACCGAAACAGGTGCCCCAGAGGCCACAGCCCTCCATCCCCACCCACTGTGAAACTTAAACCCTTTTATAACAGCCTGCCGATGTTTGCACAACCCTAGTGGCAAGGAGCTCACCACCCTTCCAACCCTCATCTACTCTGTCCAATGAGTCTAGGTCAAGTCTAGTTGTGAGGGGGTAGGCTGGTTGGGCTCTTCTCACTCCTGCCAAACTCGGGGGGTGGGCAGTGCAGTGCTGGTGGACTCCAAGAGGGTGCACCCTCTAGGTCAGGGCCTGAGCTGCATGATTCACATCCTGTGGCCACTTAATTTGCCCACAGCTCCACAGAGCACTCCTAAGCCCACTCCATAGATAAGGAATTTGGCATTTTCAGAAGAAACGAGTTTGCCTGTCACCCAGCAAGTCTGCAGTGGTATTTGGACCAGAGTCCCGGTCTGATGCTCAAAGAACAGTGCTCCTCTGTAGAACCCCGGGAAGGATGAGGGAAGAGTGGGGTATCTGGGAGAAGGCTGTCTGCAGTACTGGAGTCTAAGATCAGACAGAAAGAGAACTGCAGAACGCCCCGGCACAGCAGCAGGGAACGTTTAACTCCTCTTCCTCAGGCGGCACTTCTGAGAGCTCCAGGAGAAAGGCAAGTCAGTGGGGTGGGGAGAGGAGGAGGAAAGGGGACTAGAGTCTCCTCAGGCAGGAAGGTGAAACTCCAGAATGCAGAGCCTCCTGCTCAGGTCGCCTGGACCAGCACAGCCTCATGGCTGCCGGCTCTCTTCCCTGGTCGACCCCTGGAGCTGCCCTCCAGCGTGGGTGGCATGGTTCCAGCCATTATTCCCTAAGTCTCCAGCCAACAGAGCAGCTGATTAGCAGGATTAGGGGGCCAGGAGGGGCAAAGCCCAGTGGGATAGGGAACAGGAAGGAGGCCTCAGCAGGACACAGTTCCCAGCTGTACATGCTGTACCCTGCCCTGTCCTCACAGCCACCGGGGAGGGGCAGGCGGAGAAGAACCTGGGCAAGGCGAGGCTCACCTGACATATTTGTGTGTCGGGGGCTTGGCACCGTGGGTCGCCGCGATGCCTGATGACAGGTATCGGTCTCTGCGCCGCTCGATGCGTCGGACATTCACAAAGTCCCTGGAGGAGGGAGGGTTAGGTCAGGGGGTACCAAGCCCAAAATGCAGGGACAGGAGGCCTGCTTGAGAGGAGGAGCCTGGTGGCTACTCACCTAGGGGAGACCACACCACCCGCAGCCCCCGCAGAGACATCATAGGAGACAAGGGTGTTGTCCTCCACTCTCTGCAGGATCTGTGGGCCGTCAGGAGAGAAGTGAGGTGCAGCCCGCCCCAGGAGAACCCCAGACACAGGGTCTCAGCACCTCAGGGAACCCTGCAGGCCAGCCTCCTCTCTGCTCAGGTCCTTTTACTAAAAGCCATTCCCATTCGTGAGTGCTGAGCCCGGCACTCTGTGAACACTCCTTTCCACTTTCCTGACCCTCCCCCAGAAGCACTGTCGCCAACATCCCCATTTTATATAGATGGGGAAGCTGAGGCAGAGAGCAGTTCAATGACATGACCCAGGTCCCCCTGCGGGTTAACTGGTCACGCTGGCGCATGACTACCCTGACCTACCACATCGCTCAGCCTCTGCCCTGATAGGTAGCAAGGTTGGGACCCCTGGCTCAGCTCACCTGACAGGCGGTCACTGTCTTGTTCCACAGCACCATCCTCTCAGGCTGCAGGATCACCTCCTGGTATACCAGCTCCGCAGGACAAGGCAGGAAGGTCTGAGACAGGGCAGGTGGGGGGGGGGCTGGGTGGTGCCAGCTATGCTTGGGCACACTAGCCCTTCCCTCTTGGCAGGGAGAAACCTGCCAGAGGGCCCCTCGGCCCCTTCCTGGAGTCCTGGACAGAGCAGGAGGCTCCAGGACACTCCAGAACACCCACTTCTCTCACTCACCTTCAGGATGAATGTCTTGCCGTGAAAGGGAACCTCAATGGTGTACACAGTGTCCCCATATTCCTGTGGGAGGGACGGAAGGGTAGCAGGGAGGCAGAGGAGGATGGGGAAGGGTATGGGGTGGCAGGTGGGCTGCTGGAGCTGGAATAGGTGACAGGCAGGTCAGGTTTTTAACAACTCAGGGCAGAAACTCTAGGAGTCTGCAGATATTAGAGCAGCTGTTAAAAAAACAGTGCTTCTGACTAAGGTCCAGCAACAAGGAGAGAAAGCTTTTGATATCAAGTTAAAAGACAGAAACACAGCTGTGGCTGCAACCACGAAGAACCGTGTCTCCAGGCTGACAAGGGCTGCCAGAGGAATCAGCCAGAGAAAGGAAAAGATGGGATGTTTCTCCTGTTTTCCAAGCTCTCCGCCATCTTTTTAGATAATATTGTTTTGATCATGAAACCAAACACCAGACACAGGGCAGAAGCCTGGCTTCTCCTTCAAAGCTGAACTGAGGGAGCAGAGCAGCAGGAGGTAATGCTGGGGAAGGTCATGGGGAGGGGGGAACAGTGGGGAGGGGCAGCCTGACCTCCTGCCAAGTGGCTGACCCCAGGGCCCAGCCCCCTCTCCTGCTCTCCTGCAGCAGGGATATGGTTCCAACCTGAGTCTTATTGCTCAGACCTCAGAGAAGGGAGTGAAAACTCCCAACACACACGAGTGGGTCAGGTGGGAGAGAGGTTTCTTACATTATTCTTTTCGAACTTCCAGTTCTCCTCCTGGGCCAAGATCTGGTCCACCACTGCCATGGCCTCCTTACCCTGGTGGATGTACTCCCGCTCCTGGTCAGGGAGGGGAGGCAAAGGGGGTCAGCCTCGGGCCTGCACCCATCTTGTTTGTGGCTGGTTCTTTCTCTAGACACTCCACACATGTCTCATGGAAGCCTGACCTGACCAGACATGGAATGTGAGCTGGTCTCCTGGGCCCTGCAGGGCTCCCGGGGCCAAGAGCTGTGACTGTGGCTGCGCTTGCCGGTTCCCAGGTATGAGGCAGACCAGTGGGCCTGACAGACAGTGGGGCCGATGCTCGAATGGGCACTGACTGGCATCCGGGCTGCTGAGGTCCTCCCTCTGCTGGGAAGCCCCTGTCCACCCTGGCTAAGCCCAGAACTGGTCCTTCTCCAGGTGCCCACTCAGAATGTAGTGTGGGGTGGGCGGCCAAATACCTGGGCAGAGAAGTTTTTCTTCCCAACAATTTCTTCATCTGATTCATTGTCAGAGCCTGCAGAGAACAAGCTCAAGATGACAATGGGAAGAGGTGGGGAGAGAGTGGGGGAAAGGAAGTGTGTGTGGGTGGGAGGGGGTTGCTGGCTTTCCCCAGGGAGACAGTAGAAGGAATAGAAAGACTAGACCCAGCCTACCCCACTCTTCAGAAAGCCCCTCCCTGAAGGCAGTTCCCCACCCACCAACCCATTACCTGCAAAGGATTCTGGGGGTGAATAGAACTGGCCCTCGGACAGAGCTCCAGAGAAGAGTAGGGGTCCGCGGGCGACAGCTGCCTGGGCAGCAAGATACCCTGGGAGAGCAGACATGGGCAGCCATTGTTCCAGACCAAGAACAGTCAAACCTTGGCAGCCCAGGGACCCTCCTCCCGGGGCTCACCCTTAGGCTCTTAGAAGCTGCTCAACTTGGCAAGATGACTCAGAAATGGCTTAGAATTGGCTCTCATGCCTGAAACTCTCCTCTCTTGGGGCTGGGGTGACCCTCACTGTCCCCCACCCCAAACCCCTAGCACTTACATCGCTCCTCCTCCGCCTCCTGTGGTAGGACTTTGAAGTCAAGGAACCAGGTCTCCAACCAGGCAAGGACAAAGGAGACGATGGGGAGCAGGTAGCCGAGCGCTCCTTTGCTGAGCAGCTGTGGAGGAAGGGGGCTGAGCTCCATGGGAGAGGGTCATCCTAAACCCAGAGCAGAGACCCCTCCTTGGGCTATCAACTCTGGCATACATCCCTCTCCTGGTATCAGCTGCTTGGGGACCCTCTATGGCACATGCCTCTGAGATGAATTAATAAATTCTACAGCAGGATAAACTGAGATTAGACTAGAGGATGAAAAACTTTGTTCTTGAGGCTGCTATGGGGGCAAGTAAAAGCAGCCAGTGAAGATGATTCCTTAAGAATATCAAAGGACAAGATATCCTTTCCCCTCAACCCTGACAATAGGGACACCCAAAATATGAGAAATGGTCCCTTCTTAGGAGGAGAAGCCCATTACTCAGGCCAGACGCCCACCAGACCAGCCAAACCCAGAGCTGCTGACCTCAGAGAGGATAACCTTGACAATGAGGAAGGCACTGGACACCAGCGTGGTTACCTGCTCAAGGGAAGGAAGGAGAAAGGGAAAATAGACTGGGGAGTGAGTCCTCCTCCATCCCATCCCTGGCACCAGCCCCACGAGGGCCCCAGACCTGCCAAGAAAGTGGCATCTTACCGCAATCACCCACCAGTGCCGGAGCCGTAGCACTGCGTAGCCCAGGAGCAGCCCCGAGAAGCGGAAAAAGGCCAGGACCTGGGGGCCAGAGGTAGGGGGAGCCATCACGGGCAAGCCGACGTCGCCTACCCCTTTTGAAGGCTGACCTCCCGCTCCAGTCCTGCTCCCCCAGGTTCCCTCCATGTGGGTGTGCGTGCTGCAGGAGGAAACGGCTGGGTCAGTGTTTCTTTCAGGACAATTCGGATGTGACCTTCTTGGACAAGGGTCTTGTCTTGCCCTCCGGCTGGGGGCTCTCTGAAGGTGGGGTCTCATTTAGAAAACGTTTTGAAGACTGAAGGCTCCCTGAGGATGGGCACCAAGTCTCCCTGATCAGGTGAGGATGTGCGTTTCCGAAAGAAGAGAGTCCAGCCAGAGCCATGTCCCTGCTCCCTCTCTGCCCCCAGGACCCTAAGGTCACTCACAAAGATGTCAAAGAAGGAAGTTTTAAAGTTGTAGTGGATGATCTCCTGCTCCAGGTTCTTCTGGATACCTGTGTTGGTCTGGAAGAAGGAGATACAAACAGCTCTGCAGGCAAAACCCAGTCCCCGGGCTGCCCCTCACCTCCCGGAATGGGGAAGAGGCAGGGGGAGGGAGGAACCTGGAGGAGAGGCTGTCAGTGCTAAGCCACCGCCCCAGGAGGTCCCGGAAGCAGCAAGGTTGCTCAGCCAGGGGCCTGGGGCCCCAGCACTGATTCTGTCCCTCTAAGGATCCAGGAGGCCTAGGCTGGGCTTGAGCACTGATGCTCATGGGCTCACTGCCCAGTAAGGAGTAGGCTTGGTGGGCCTCAGGGCCGTGCAGGGGAGGCACTGAGTCCCATGCAGGTAGGTAGGGCTGGCTGACAGGGTGCTGGGAGCCTGCCTCTCACATAATTTCATCTCCCTCCTACAACTGCGGTGCCCACCTTCCCAGCCAACCATCCATCTGGGGTGATGGGGGCCGGGGATGGGCAGTGGTGTCAGACGGAGCCCCAGGTGGCAAATCGATTGATTAGGTTTGTGCTTAATAGGTAAAATCCATCACGCTGCTGGAGAGAATGGCATGGAGAGTGAGCAGACTTGTCCTTGCCCCTGTCCCTGCCCTAGCCACCCACACGTTTTCAGTGCAACCCCTGAAACCTTGGCTAGGGAGTGAGAGGGTCTGACGGGGAAGACCCTTCACGACCACTTGACCAAGGCTTCTAATCTCCGGCAAACGATGTGAATTTGGGGTGGAGTCTGAATCTCAAGGTGAGCTGAGCATCTGAAATCTTTATAAAGTTCCCAGGTGATTCTGACGCTCAAAGAGGGAGCCAGCAGTCTGGACAGCCTCTCACTCCCCACCACCACCGATGCTAGAAACGCCCTGCACATCCCCTCCATGTGCCTCTACTTCAAGACCACCCTGAGCCCTCCAGAGTCCAACACCCCCATGCCCTGGCCTGACACCCTATCCCACCCTACCAGGGTCCACGGCCCCTCCTTAAACTGCTCCTGCTTGGGCTCGACAGCCCCTCCTACCCCTAACGGTCATTGTCCCTCATAGCTCTGTTCTCTACCCTATTCTCTTTACAGAGAACTCTCCCTCCACCTGGGTATCTGCCTGAGCTAACCGTATCGGGACTCAGGAGAGCCGAGTCTCAGTTCTGGCTTTGCCAGTATCTGGCAACAAGACCTTGTGCAGGACGGTATCCCTGTTGGGGTCCTCGTATCCACAAGGTCTGTTAGAGAACTAAGCTCCGAAATGCAAAAATAAAACTATAAAACTGAAAGTAAACATTGTAATTGTCTACTGAAACATTATGCTAACTCTACTAACTGTTAAATCCAGCATTCTGAAACCGTTCGTTACATCTGAAAACAATGTGGAGGTTATGTTTTCTCCCTTTGCAAGAATTCCCAAGTATGCATGATGACTGCTGAGCTATTACAGCCGATACAGCCAGATAATTTCAAAAGCAAAATCAAAATATTTTTCAGCTCTCTTCTGGCAAGAAAATATATATCGAATGAAGGATGTGAGTACATTTCGATGCTTCCTTTGATGTTGGATGGGACCTTCAAAAGGAAGAAAGCTAAGGCCTCAGAAGCTCTTTGAACATCCCTGAATCTTGCTGGGCCTCAGCTCTTTCATCTGTAAGACGGTCCCTAAGGTCCCCTGTGGTTGTGGCTCTATCTCATGGAAGGTGCCAGCTCATCTCTGTAGATAGAGGACAGTCACCCTGAGACCCCTGCCTTGTCCTCCAATCCAACATGCCCAGAATCAAACTTATCTTCTTCACCCCTAGACCAGCCCCTTCTCCTAATTCCTCACTTCTATCAACAAACTCATCGTTGAGACCGGTAGAAAAGTCATCTGTCATCCAGAACTGTCTTCATTTTGCAGAAGGAAATTGAGGGGAGGCTCAGAGAGGCTCCCTTGCAGAGATCCCAGTTACTATAAAGAAGCTGGGATAAGACTGAGTCTGGGATGCCCTGTTCCCACAGCTTCTGCTTCTGTGGTCAGGTCCTACTCTGCCTGTCAGTGCCTGGAGATCAGGCCTCACCACCAGCTGCCAAGCACTGCACAGAGGGCAGGGGGTGCTGCCCCTGTGCTGAGAGGCAGCTCCATCTCCAGGCTGCTAAGTGGCATCTCATCAAACCCAGAAAGCCAAACTGGGGGCAGTGGAGGAGTGTCCACAATGGGGAGGGAGAGCTAAAAGCTACTGGCAACTGGGAATTTTTACTGATTTGCTCCCATTGCACCCTCTGTTTTAGCACAGTGCCTGGGACACAGCAAGAGCTCAAAAAATGTTTGAACAAATGAGTGAATGGATGAAGCCAGAGGGCAATGTAGGGCAGGAAGGAGACAGAGGTTTCAACAGCTCAACCAGAGTTGGTTGCGGTCTCTCCATCTTTCTCAAGAGTGTCCACTAGGGGGACAGAATGGCACAGAGATCAAGAGTGTACACGCCAGAGCCAGAGGCTCTGGGTTCAAATCCTGCCTCCTTCACATTACTTGCTGAGAGACCGTAAACAAATGGCTCAACTCTTCTGACCTCCCCTTTCTTTCTCTGGAAGATGAGAACAGCTGTTCTTCGCATTTTTCATGTTACCTGGAAATCAATCCTCCCATATGGCAGATGCAGTAACTGAGGCTCAAGTGTGCCCCCCAACATGGCTTGTGCCCCCAGCCTCCCCCTACTCACATTCAGCTCAATGATCCAGAGCAGGGAGATGAAGAGCAGATCGAAGGTAACAAAGAGACAGAAGGTGCGGCGGACATCAGAGATGGTCTGGCGCTTCTCAGGAGGTGGCAGGAGAAAGTGCGTTGAGAGGCTCTGGCTGTGGGACAGTGATGAGCCGAGGGAGGCCACGGCCGGCAGGCTGCGCTCCAAGTCGCGGGCCAAATCCCCAGACAGTTTGTTCATCCTGGTTGGCCCCCACCTCAAGGCGGGGAGGGTGGGGCTTCAGTGGCACAGCTGGAGGGGAGAGGAGGTGGTTGGGTCAAGTCACGCATGTCAGGGTCCTGGAGGTCTGTGTTAACTTCCTTATCCCTTCACACATAGCCCCCAGGGACCCCATTTGTTTCCAAACACGTTCCCTCCCCTTCCCAACCCCACAGCTCAGGGCTCTCTCTGCTCAAACTCCCTCCAGCAACCTGACTTCCAGGCTGGAGGGATTTGAACATCCCTCTCACTGTCCTCCTTCCTCACCACCTCCTGCAAAGCCCAGGAGCCCCACGGTTCACCGGTTCACTGTTGGAGGGCTCTGGGGTCCTCTCCACTGCCTGGGGGCACCGCCTGCTCCTGCCAAGACCAGCCCTGTGGCTCAGCCTCTGGTCCTGTCAACAGCCTCTTGGCCTGCCCCCACCCCAGGAGAAGAGGGCCTCAAGCTGTTCTTTGTTTTCCAAGCACAAAGCCACATTCCCTCCCAGCAGCCAGCCCTCTCCTCCCACCCCCTAATCCATGGCAACTGGGAGGGACTTCTAGAGCAGCACTCTGCACTGGGACAGCGGGTATGGAGTGAGACATCTTGGTCCCTTCTTTCTAGCTCCACCCCCACCACCCCCACCTTAGGCCCAACCACCAATGGGTGCTTCTCTCATCCTGCAACAACCACTTCTCCACACAACAGCTAGAGAAAGTTTTTTATAACATATATCGGACCTTGCCATTCCCAGTTGGGTTACAACCCTTCACGGGCTCCCACAAGTCCAGGGATAAGTGCCCTCCACACCTGCCCTCGCCATCTAGGCTCTGCAGGGTGTGGCTCTGGCCCACTCCTCCCACAGCTCCTCTCAGGAGGCCTGCCACATGCTCACTACCACTGCCACCCTGGCCTTCTTTCAGGCCTCTAAATGTGGCAGTCCGGTCCTGCCTCGGGATCTTGGACTTAGCTCTCCCAGCTGTGTTATGGAGTGTTCTACCTGGTCCTTTCAACTAGCAGCTCAGAAGAGTCTCCTACCCTCCTGTCCCAAGTCACAGTGGCATGTATACAGATTCTTCAGTGAATTCATCATCTGAAATGATCGTATTTATTGTTCTGCAAACTCCACAGGTGCAGGGCCTTTACCTGACTTGGTCATTGCTGTCTCCTAGTGCCTAGCACAATGTCTGGCACCTAACAGGTGCTGACTTGTTGAATAAATGGATGATGCACAGGGTCTCTTGGGCCTCAGCAACATGCTATGCAACAGAGAGGACCAGAGCAAACGCTAAAGAGAATAAGAACCAGCCACACTATCCAAGGCTGGCCCTGAGCTCCACAGCCCATAACACAGGGCCTGTGGCCATGTTTCATGCCCACATAGGGCAGGATGGTTCTTCCTATTCTACAGATAAGACAGCCAAGGCTCAGAGAAGTGAATGGATTTATCCAAACCTTAACTGCCTATGCAACCATGAAGCTGAAATGCTAATGAACCCTAGAGACAAAAGAGGTCCAGGGCACTCCATCTCTGCAGCCCTTGGGCCTAAGGACTCTGCTCCACCAACTGGCTGGCAAGGGTCCCTAAGAGGCCTGGTCCCCTTGGTGAAAGAAGGAAAGGTTCAGTCTAGAGCTAAAGAGAAGTTACTCAGTGTGGAGGGGCCTGAGCTTCTGGAACTTGATCGAGTCTCCCTCAGTCTTCTCACAGATCAGCACCAGGGGACTAGTTTGGAGGTCAGTAGAAGTGGAGCCCCAGACGATTGTCCCTGACCCTAGGAAGGCAAGATCTAATCAGTCTCTCTGTTGATCCACTGTTTCCTCTAAACCTTTGCTATATCTAATACCTGCCACAGCCTCCTCAATCTACTAGGTGCAAAACAAGCCCCAAGTTTATGGCCAGCAAAAGGTTCTGAGCAAGCCAGTTCATCCATCCCTCTGCTTCTGCACAAGCCCCAATGGACAGAAGCTGACATAGCTGCACAAGCACCAGCCTAAGACCACCCCCCAATACCACACTCTTGGAGGTCCCCATGACAAGCTCATTCGGAGGGTACTGAAGGAAAGCTGGGACCAGCTCTAGAAGGAGGATGTCAGAGAATGGATGTGACAGGCCGCTGGCAATGGGACCCCCCAACATTGATCAGCTAGACCTGGTACCAGACTGCAGGATCAGCGCATCCCTCACTGTGACAGGGCTGCAGCTCCAGGGGACGTGACATTTCTTTGTCTCTAATAGGCCTCTTGTTTCCTGCCAGACCTGTCTCCATCTCTCCCCTTTCCTGTCTGTCTCATAAACTACCTTTCTATCTTTTCTTTGTAAGTGTCTTTGTACTCCCTCTCCCGTGCCCATCTCTATTTTGCCCCGAGTCTTCTTCCCCATCTCTCTCCCATTTCTGTCTTCCTCTCATTGCCATCAGATTTCTCCAGTTTTCTCTTACGTTTTTCTCTTTCTCTCTCTCTCTTCTCCATCTGCCTTCACTCTGCCTCTCTCTCTCCTTTTTCCTTATCTCACTGCAGGGTGCTATGGCTTTCCCACTCCTAGTCTGCTCCTGTATCTGTCTTTCCCCCTGGCTTTCTCCCTCCCTCCCTGGGGACAGGACTTGGGTGGCAGCAGCTTGGGTGTGAGATGCACTCAGAGTGGCAACAGCGCTGACACTCACACACCCAGACATCCCTTTTGAAGCGAGAGACATAGATGGAGCTGAGAGTAGAGGTGTCGGGAAGCCTGGGAGCTATAGATGTGAGGGCTTACAGAAGCCAAGAATGGGTGCTCTGAAGCAGGGGTGGAGATGGCTGGCCAAGAGTCGGCGGGGGCAAGGGGACAGGCTATATGGCCCTTCCCCCATGAGAGCAGCTCAGAGTCTAAATAAGCCAGAGTAGAGCAGATGAAGCACTGGTTAGGAGTTAGGACCTGGGCCCCAGTTTAGGCGCAGCCACTAATTTCAAGTAACTTTAGGGAAGTCTTTCTCACCAAGGAAAAAGTTCAATGTTTTTTTAAAACCCCTTTAAGAGAAACTTTAAAATATAAAAGAAAAACCTTACTTGGAACCTTAATATATAACATAAGATGAAAATGGGATTATGGGGCCTGCCATAGAAGACGGCCACAGAACCCCACCAGTCAGCCTTTCGAACTCCAGGGTTACTGAGACACCTCCTTGGGTGCACCTACTTGGATGACTTCAAAAGGCCTTTTAGCTCCCACAGACCACCTGCCAGTCTAAGATGTGAAAATCATCTTGGCCTGGAGTTGCCCTTAATAGTCCCCAAAGCACTGTTCTCTGGCCTTTGAGGGGGGAAGGTAGCAATGCCAGCAGAACAGTGAGGCATGGCCTTCACCCAACAGTACCCACCCTCCTGGTAAGCGGGAGAGGCAGGAATGAGTGTTATGAGGCTGGAGACAGCAGAGCTGCCACCCAACCCCCTGAGAGTAGCATACCCCCTCCCGCCAAGCCCACCACCTGCTGTCACCGGCCCCTCCCATGCGCCTTCAGAGATGTCAGGAGTGGAACAGCACGTGTGGTGTGAAGGAGCCCGCCTGGGATGGCTGCAGACTTGACACTCAATGTGTGTTTGCGGAAGCTAAGCTGCTAAGGCTTGGGGAGAGTGGGAGGGGGGAGGAAGGAAACTGGAGGTTTCATCATCCAAGGTTGGAAAGGCAAAGAGTGGGGAGGAGTAGCCAAATCAGGTCTCTGGGCACAGCAGAAAGCTCCCGGGGAAAAGGAGAGGTGGGCACCTCATGTACCCTCCCAGGCCTTCTCTTACCCCAGGAAATGCTGGTACTGCCCACCTGCAATCAGAACTCTTGGATGGGGCCCCAGACTCAGGGTAGACAATAGCTGACATTCTGGAAAGAGAAGTGAACTCTGAAATCAGGGTTCAAATCTCAGCTTGCCCTTAATTAGCTGTGCAATCTGGGGCAAATATAACCATTCTGAGGTTCGGTTTCTTCAGTTGCATTAAACAAAGGCAACAATAATGCACAGTAAATCCTCAATGTCACTGATAGATTCTATGGCTTTAAGTGAAACGATGCATAATGAAACTAATTTTACCACAGGCTAATTGATATAAACAAGAGTTAAGTTCCCACGGCAACGTTATAATGAAATGATGTTGAACCAAACAACGTTTATTTGAGGACCTGCTGTACTTAATGCCACAGACGGTACACTTAAAAATGGTTAACATGGTAAATGTTATGCTATGTATATTTTACCACAATAAAAAAGGCAACAATAATTGCTACCTTCTAGGGTTGGCATCTGTGAACATGTCAGGAGGAAGTATAGCAGATGTTTGGTCAGTGGTTGTTTAAATGGATTAAATAGATGACAAGACCATTCAGGTGAGAGAAATTAAGGGGGGGGGGAGAGTGTGTGTGTGTATGGGTGGGGAGGTGAGCTTATATACTACAGTGCCATGTAGTAAAATCCCCCAAAAGTCCTGGGTTCAAATTTGAGACCTACGATCGATCACCTGTCAAGTGACCCAGAGCAAGCTCTCTGAGCCTTCAGTCCAGGTGCTCTCACCTATATGTAAAAAGGGCCAAGATACTCCAGCTCCAGGCAAAGGTGAACTCCCAGGTGGAGATGGGGGTAGGAAGTAGGGGAAGCTGTCCTGGTTACCTACAGAGGCTCTCAGGGGGAGTGCCAGGACTGATCTCTGACACTACCCCTTCCCTTACTGTCCAGCCCCACTGCAGTTCCAAGTCACATCCCTCTTCCCATCTACTACTGCCAGTTCCCAATTTCCACAGTTCTTAGGTGGAAGGGGTACAGAAGGGTCCTTGCCAGCACTCAGTCACACACCAGGCCATCTCTCAGCAGCTCAATACCCCAGCCGCCATTTCCTGGCCAAGGCAAGTTTGCAGTCTGAACAATGCCACTTACTCGCTGTGCAAGCCTTAGAGGCTGCATCTGGAAATTGGGGATACCTGTCTTGATCCTGGGCTGTCTGGGGAATCAGAGGAGATAGCAATGCACAGGAAGTACATGGAACAGTGCGGAGTAAGTGCTCAACAGACATCACCACTGCCACCTCTGAGTCTCCTTGCCCTTTCCCACCTCCCAACCTCTTCTGGAGGACTGGGCCAAACTGTACGAGTTCCAGCTAGGGTGTGCTCTACAGAGCTGTGTTCTGTGACTCTGGGATAGGAGAACAAGTTTCATCTATATCCAAAAATAATCCACATTTCTGGGCAGTGTGGCTTCTCCAAACCCTCTCCAGGGGCCAAGGGGGCAGTGGACATAAGTTCTTAACACCTCTCTCTCTGCATCCTCAGGAAACACTAGAATTAGCTCCACACTGCCATAGGGCCTTCCCAGTGAGTCCCGAATTCAGCATAAATCAGGAGAAATCAGTGAAGCTGAGAAAGAATCGGACTCCACACCAGAGGTTTCTGATGTTACTACTCACTGAACTCATTTGTGTCTCAGTTTTCTCCTATATAAAATGGGGATGACAACCACACTTACTTCTTACAGGTATTTTAAGGATTAATGATTTACTAAATCCAATGGCCTAGAACAGTTCCTGACACAGGGGCTTAGTTAGTACTACATCCCTGCCTCTTCTCTAGAGAAAGACAGTCTTGAGCTCTGACTTCCTCCATGAGATGGCTTCAGGCCAGGGCTGGGGTTGTTCTGGGTCGAGATGCCTTAATGCCCAGGTTATTGGTGAATCCACAGAAGGGAGGATGCAGAGGTTCTGGGTGTGAAAGAGGTTGGCCTTGGCCCTGTCCTACGGATAGCCAGCCTGGGAGGAAGCTGGTTCAGGGAGGGAGGAGAGCAGATCAGATGGGTCTGCAGTCCAACCAGATGGGCCAGGAAAGAAGAAACAAATCCGGCTGGCAATGGCCTGTGTAGCACCCTGCAGACCCCCTCCTTTACTCATCATTGCCCGCCCCCCAGGAACTGCAGAGATGAATGGACGTAGAAGACTACAGCTCAGAGAGGCCTGCCCAGTCTCCCAGCTAGGATGGGGCAGAAATGACCCCAGAGGCATGCAGGCTTCCTCCTGGGGCAGAGCTGACCCCAGAGGCATGCAGGCTTCCTCTTGGAGTAGAGCTAACCCCAGAGGCATGCAGGCTTCCCCCTGCGATGAACTGGGATCTACTAAACCCAAATGTAGCTGCTGCCTCCAGAGCTTCTTCTTACCAGGGAGTGGGGTGTTAAAAGACCCCAGAGAGATTAACAGCCACAGCCACCCAGCCAGGGCCTATGGAGAGCCCAGTGTCCTCTCTTCCACATCCATACCATTAGCAAATCCTGTTGGCTCTTCCTTCAAAATCCAGCTAGCACCTGCCCACTGCTCACCACTACCACTACTGTCAACCCTGCCCAAGCTGTCATCTCGTACATGCTACAGCTTCCTGCCCACCATCCTGTCCTTGTCCCAACTCTCTTCTCAACACAGCAGCCTGAGTGATCAGAGAAAAGTCAGACCACACCCTGCCCTCAATACCCCAAACCTCCAATGGCTTCCAGCTCACCCAGAGTAATGGCCAAAGTACCCACCCCGGCCTCCAAACCTCTCTTCCCCTTGAACACTCTGCTGCAGCCACACCGGTCCCTCTCAGTTCCCTGGACATACCAAACATGCTCCCATCCAAGAGATCTTGCAGCTGCTGTCTTCGGTCTGGAGCACCCCGACCCCTCCCAGGTCTCTACATCGCTCCCTCCCTCCATTCTTGTCTCTGTCAATGCCCTTATGCCCCTTTGATGAGGCCTTCCCTGAACTCCCTATTTAGCCCCGCCCTTCATCCACTTACCCTGCTTATTGTCCACAGCACTTATCACCCCAGTATGTGTTTAGTGGTCTGTCTTTCTGAACTGGAATGCAAACTTCAAGAGAGCAGGGACTCCCAGTGCTATGCTCGCTGCTGTGTGCCCAGCACCCAGAATGCTACCAGGCTCATAGAAGATACTCAGGAAATGTGTTGAAAGACTATTTACACCCTTTTGTACTGGTACACATGCACACATGCCCTGCCCAGGGCAGAGTGCCTTCCGGGTAGCTGGATTCCGCCCTCTGCTGTCTCGCCCTGCGCAGAGCCCAGGCACCCCCTCCAGCAGCACGCTAGAGGAACTAGTTTCTTGAACACCCTTAGGCAGGGTGGTTGCTCCCCTCCCCTCCCCTTCCCGAGCCTGAACTTGCAGGAAGAGGACTGGAGGTGAGTTAAATTCCTTAGCAAAAGTCAAGGAGGAAGGATTTGGCTTACTCTTGAGCAAGACCCTGTGAAGGGTAATACCCCTTCCCTACCACTCTCTCGACTGCTGGTTGCTCCCAGCGCACCCCATGGCTGAGTAGTCTCCCTTTTGTGCCTCCGATAATATCCCTGTCCCCTGGAATGACATCCTCCCCCTGGGGTAGAACTCTTAACTCTGCAGAGACCAGTTCAAATGTCACCTCCTGGGCAAAGCCCTCCCTTCCCCTCTAGACTTCTCTAACCACAGATCTCAGGACTCTGGTTCAGTATTTCCCTTACACACAGACAGGAGTCTCACAGTCATCTTTCCTTGAGTGCTTGAGGCCCCGGTCACAGTGTCTGGCTGTGGTACATATCTAGTAAGTTTACTGGTGTGTGGTCTGTAATGTCCACCCTGGAACATGGGAAATAGTATGGGTTTTAGGTTGGTCAGTAGACCTGGAGTCAAAAATCCAAGGCTGTTCTTTATTAGGCTGTGTGCCCTTGACCAAATCACTCCCTGTACCTCTGTCCAAACTGAGGGTCCTATCAGTACTCCTAGATGAAAACATGGGCTCTGGCCTCAGGGAGCTGACCCAGCACAGCACATATTAGGCTCTCCAGTGGCCCATGCCATCAGCCTTGGCACATTTGGCTGACTGGCCCCTACTCTATCCCACACGCGGAGGGTTTGGGAAGTTCCCTGGAGAAGTAGGAATTGAAGGAGAGGAGGACATGGCAACAGTGATCAAATCAGATATCAGAGCTAAAGCTGGGCTCCATTTCTCCCTGCCTTCTGGGAAATAGAAAGGGAAGACTCAAGCCAAAACAGAAACTATATTCATCACTGTACCCACCCCTCCCCAGGCCGGGAGGTTCTGATGGTACAGTTTACTAGAAAACCCTAACAAAGTGAGATCTTCTCAGCCCTCTTGCCCCCTCCACATGCTGGGCCCTGTTAAATGTTGAGATGCTATGACCTCTGTGAGTCTATGACGCTGGCCTACTCAGGGGCTGGTGAGTCAGGCCCCACCCCACCCCTTAGCGCTATTGTGTAACACCCGGGGCTAATGGGTCAAGTTCTCAAGGTCAGTCTATAAGGGGCCAGTCATCTTCCGTGAGAGATCTCAGTCCTATCAGCCCACTTAAGGGAAGGGTACTCGCAGGAGTAGGGGTGGTTCAGCTTAGACTCTCCCCAGCACCAGCCCAGATGAAAGAAAGGCCAGGATCAGTCACTTCCCAGCAAGAAAAAGTATAGAAGGATACATAACTGGTCAGATGGGATGGCCTCCTTCTCACCTGTCCAACTGATGTGGCAGCTGCCCCTTTGGGATCTAAGAACCTGAGGCAGTTTCAGGAGACAGCTATGAACCTGGAATCAGGAGTCAGGAGCCAGTCTCTGCTGAATGATTTTGACCTAACTTGCCAAGTCTCAGCTTCCTCATTTGTGAAAAGGAGTCAACAATCTCTGCACTGTCAAATGTACAGGATTTTTGGTCTCATGTGCACAACTCTAGATGTGTGAGAGCCCAGTTTAAAACAGCATACATATGCTAAAGCCTACAGTGTGCCAGACACAGTGCTAGTTCCTGGGGACATGCAGTAGCTCAGGGTCTGGTAAGGGAGGCTGATAGATAAAAAACAAATGGTGTCATGCTGTGATCAGCACTTTCAGGGAGGAACAAACAAAGGACCATGGGCCCACAGAGAAAGGAGCACATGACCCAGGCTGGAGTAGGTGAGGCTGGGAAAGCCACAGGGAGGAGCCATCTGACCTAGAGTATCTATTGCTGGGGGCATTCCAGGCAGGCAAAGCAGCATGAACTAAGGCCCAACCTCAGGTCTAAAACACAGACCCAGCTCACTGGCTGACCCCACCCCAAGGGGCCTGCCCCCAGACACTGGGTACCTCCTTAGGCATGAACCAGACATCCCCAGGGCATAACCCAAAGGGGCACTTCCTCATGGCCAATGAGGAAAGAAATGCCCAACTTTAGCAGAGGAGGTTGTCTCTTCCTCCAGCCTACCTCTGCTCTCCCTTCCCCTCTCAGCAAGAGCTCTGTTCAGAGGACCCAGCTCTCCATTCTTTGAGCCCATCACACAGTTCGTCTCTCTCCGGTGAACTCATCCGCTTGTACTGAGGCCCCTCACTAATTGTCGGCTCTTCTGCGAAGCCATCCTTGGCCTTTCTCTGCCTTGAGTTCCCAGAGCTTCATGCATAGTTCTCTAGAATTAATGCTTGCCATGTAACATCCATTTCCAGATTCATTTCCTGAGCAGACTGAGAGTCTGGGTCTTTTTCACTCTTGAATCATTTGATAAATGTGGGTCTTGGCCCCTATGTCCTCCACTCCAGCATTTTACTTATTTACAAAGAGCTAAGAACAAGAAGTAAGCTGCATCAGCTATCCTCAAACAGCTTGTGAAATTAAAAGTTATAACTACTGCTCTATATTGTCCTTATATAAACAATAGCTAACATTTATTTATTGAGCACTTATGTGCTCACTGTTTTAAGTCATATAAACACATTATTTCATTTAATCCTCACAATACCTATGAGGTAGGTACATTATTATCTCCACTTTACAAATAAGAAAACTGAGGCACTGACTTCATCGAGGTCACTAAACAGTATCAAAACCTAGAACTCTGAGTCAGGAGTCTGCATTCACAATCACTGTGCTATATGGTCTGGGTGCTGCACGAACAGAGGGGCAATATTTAGCCTTTGAGGGTGAGGGAAAGATGATCCAGAGGCTGCCTGAGCAAAGCACTGAAGCATAAGTTGAAGGTATCTGGCAGATCAGACCAAAAAAAGGCTTTCTAGGCAGATTAAAAGGGCTTTCGTGCAAAGGCATAGAGACATGAAATAGCAAAATGTGGGCATGTACACCCTGCAATGTCATATTATTGGACCTTAAGGTGTATATAGGAGACACATCATAGAGACCTCCGTAAATTGTGCTAACAACTCACCCTTTCCCATATGCAATGAAAAGTCATCAAAGGGTTTTAAGCAAAGTAGTGACACTATGAGGCTTTTTAAAAAGTATCACAGGAATTACAGTCTGGAGACTGAGTTGCAGGACTGGAGGTTGCTGGGAAGCCACTGCAGACATTCTGGTAAGAAACACATCGACAAAGGTGGTAACAGAAGAGAGGAAAGTGTGGGGCCAGGTGTGAAGCATGTTCAAGAAGTTAGCTGGACTACATCTCCTCTTAGATGTGAGAAGTGATGGAGAGGAGATAATGCTCAGGTTTCTGGCTGGGATGGGTGGCAGAGGAAGAATGAGTCTGTACAGGGAAAAGATACACTGAGCTGCAGCTGAAGTGGAGCTGTCCAAGTGGTACTGGGGCTCCAGGGAGGGGCTGCCCTGAAGTTGTCGATCTGGGAGTGGTTTGGGTATTTAGGCGGTGTAAAGTGAAGCCCTGGGAGTACACAGATGACCATCCAGATTCAGAGTACCAAGGGGCTGGAGCAGAGGAGAACGTGAAACGGTACTTCCGTCAGAGCAGTAGGAAGAAAACAAGGAGACGCTGATGCGGAGGAATGCAAAAAGGGGGAGGTGGGGGGAGCACGTGTAAATTATGTCAATTAAGAATTGAGTGTCAGCAGTTTTATGCACCTCTAAGAACTCAAGGAAGATACTTTAAAGGGCCCTTTTTATGTCAATTAGAAAGTTATTCACTGCGGTTTCCAAAGGAAGCTGGGGGAGACCGGATGCCTGCGAGACGCAGACCTACAGGAACCGTGTAAATATTTTCCTCATTGGGAATCCCTGACCCCTCCCCACATCCAATTCCTGCCCTTAATACCCAGAGAACCATCCCCCTCGCCTCCACCCTCACGGTGAACAGGGGGGCCCTTCCCCGGCCCTACTGGGTGGGCGGGCCGCAGAAGGGCAGCCTCGGAGACCCCCGCCCCCCCCGAAACTCGCACAAACAGAGGGAGGCCGAGCAGAGGAAGGGGGCGGAACCCGGGGCGAGAGGGGTGTGGGAAGGGTCGGACGGAACCAGGAACGGACACCAAGCAGGAGGCGGGGTCCGCTTGCAAGACAAAACCCTCGTGGCACTCCCCGGTCCCGGTGACCTCTGCCGGACCCACCTGCTCCATGCCAGCCACCGGCCCGACTCTTCTGCCCCAGTGGCCGTCCGGCTCCCCGGCACCGGCAGCGCCTCGGAGCGGAAGGGGATCTCGCGGCGGCGCCACTTCCGCTGCTGAGTCCGCCCCCGAGAACGAACCGGGACGTGCGTGAGGCCGCAGCCCCGCCCCTTCGCCTCAGCCTCCGCCCCCGAGCCCTGCGACGCCACCTCCCAGGGCCAGAAATGGGGGCCGCCGCTAAAGTTAAACAGCGGGAGCTTCTTCCTCAGGGTGAGGGAATGGGAAGAAGCCCAGAGCGTCGTCCTTATTGGGTCACATAGGCCCAGCACAGTAGGAACAAAGGGACCTTCTTGAGGGAGTGCTGGGGAGGACAGAATTTGGAGGAACCCATAATTATCCTTGAAGCACCTTTGTTCTCTTTTCTCCCTTTGCCTCTTTCTGCCATCTCTAGCAGGATTTAGAACTTTTGTGGTCCCTCCTAAGAGTGCCCCGAGCTGATTGACTGCAGGAAAGACTCCTAGTCTAGAGGACTGGACACTAGGATCAAGTCGCTGACCCTTAGATGACCACCAACTAGGTCTTCCACATGGTGGTGGTGGGGAACCTGTTACCGCCTCCTCCCTTTCCTTGCCTCTGAAAAAAGGAGCCTCAGCAAATCTTTATTTACAAAGATTTATTACAGCATGGGAGAAGTTCAGGTCTGGAGTCAGGGAAGAGAGGAAGGGGGCAGAGCAGCTTGAGAACAAGAACCTGGCTCCCCCCAACCACGTGCCCCACCTAAGAACATACACTAGGCGGCATTCCTGGCATCAAAGCACAAACAAAAGGCAACAAAGCAGCCTCTGCCAGTCCATCTTCCAGGCACCCAGTATGGGAGCAGAGGTGATAAAGGGAAGATTTCCAAAATGTTGAGGCTATGGAGAAGGATGCCTGAATCCTCCTCAGCCCTGGTAAAAGCCAGTGAGAGGGGTGGTGACTTGGTATCCCCCATAGGAGAGAGGGTGAAGGATCTAGGGTACCTACAGATTCTCTATACCCACTTTCCCCAGATCTTAGGGTCCTGCCCTGTGGTTTTCCTGTGCCCAAGGGAGAAGGTCTAGGGAGTAGAATGGTGAAAGATGAACCCTTGTCCCTTGTTTGTTAGATTTTCCAATGCAAGCTCTCTCACATCCCGCCTCCCACTGAATGTACAGGGGAATGACTAGCAGGGGTTAGGCATCAGGCAGCAAGTACCCAGGAACTCTGGGCATCAGCCAAAGGTGGGCAAACAAGCAAACACAGACCAGCTTTAGTCTTCTAGAAGTCAGAAGCTGCAGCCCTAGCAAGTGAGGGGAAGGGCAGAAAACAGGGTGAAGACAAAGTGGGTTTCTAGGGGACAGTGATGCCCCCTCCACTTCCTTCTGGGAGATACAGAGCTGGGTGCCTATGTGCCAGGCTCAGGGTGGACAGGGCGCAGTGGCTCCTTCCCAAGCTCTGCAAGGCAAACAGAGGGACTCAGGGCGTAGACACGCCTAACCAAGATCCCAGCCCCACCTCCCTGTACACCACTCCTAAGCCTCACCACTTAGTTCGGGATCTTCTAGTTGGTCCTCAGAACTTCCATCTCTCTGGGGTTCATCCAGAGGGGGTGGGCGCTCCCAGGGCCCCTCCAGACCCTGGCCATAAGTTGTCTTCTGTCCAGCTAGGAATGGGGAAAAAAAGGACGAAACCACAGATTTTGAGTGTATCTGGCTGTCCTGGAGCATGCGCTAAGCTTTCTGAGGTCATCAGGGTATAGCAGAGAGAGCACTGGAGTAGGACAATTCTGCCAGTGATAAGCCATATGACTTAGATAAGTCAGTTATTACCTCTCTGAAGGGGATGGTAAGAAGGAAATTGTGTAATTGCCTTAAATGAGATAATATTAATGCCTTGTCCAGCCTAGTGTGACACTGAGGAGCTACTCTGGGAGTGGTGGCAGTTGACATAGCTCCTTGGTAGTCTTGTCATTTGACCCACTGCCCTGTTGCTTTATTAGAAGGAACAATGTCCTGTTACTTCCCCTCCACCTGTTCTGGGGGTCTCAGTGGGAGTCGACTCAACTCTTCCAGCTAGAGCTTTTGCTCCCATAGCTGATACCCGCCATAAACCAAGACACAGAGAGGAGGCCCAAGCCATTTTGTTTGGGTGCAAAGGCTAGACATGTCTAGCATGAGTGGTTGACTGTTTTTCATCCCCATAAACTCTGGGACCAAAAAGTTTAATGTGCATCAGGAAGGGTAGATGTGGCACAGCCTTCCAAAGCCTGGCATGGGAGAAACGGCCATGGGAGAGGCTGAGATCTTCCTGCCTAGAAATTCTCTGGGTCTCTGGAGAGATCGTTGGAACTGCAGCCTCCGGCTCTCAGGCCTTCTCTGTGGGTCTTGGGCCCCTCCCTGGCCCCTTTCTTCCCAGGCAGCTGGGGTTGGAGGTACTCAGGAAAAGAATGGTACCTGAATCCTAGATTCTCCATCTAGACACTAGAGGGCATCCTTTTACCCTAGCCTAGGAAATAAAAGAGGAGAAACAGCCTGCTGGGGCCTGAAAGGATTTATCAGCCAGTCTTCTGCTTCCCAGCAGAGACCACATCCTACATTCAGTAATGCAAACCATAGCGGCATTGGATGTCCTTCACCCCCCATTCCTGCATCTCTTTGCACCCATTCACCACCATGGGTGAGAAGTTCTTGGGTTCAGCCTCAATCCTCATGTGGTCTTGCCTTAATTCTTGGGAGAGAGAGGAATTAATTATTAGGAAAAACTAATTGGAAGAGGGACTGAGTCAAGGAGGGGAGGTGTCAGATAAGGCTGAGTGTGAGGCATCTGTGGGGAAAGAGGATGGGAAGGCTTGTGACTATGACCTGGAAGGGATGTCCCAGAGAACTCAAGGATCCCACCTGACCCATAGCGGAGGGACCCAGGCTGCGCAGCCCCTTCAGCTCACCAGGCCCCCTGCTGCCCTTCAGAACTTCAGCCTGGCTGTCCTCTTCCTCGTCCTCATCCTCGTCATCGTCTTCATCCTCTTCTCTCGGGTAGCCCAGCTCCCGCAACTCCCCCAACTCATCTTCCTCCTCCGAGGCCTGGTTCTCACTCAGGTTGCTGATGGACTGCAGGTGAGACTCGGCGATGCGTTGCACGGCTGGCACAGGGGCACCGGGAAGGCAGGGTCAGCCAGGCCCGAGAAACAGCCCCTGGAGCTGGAGAGGCATGTGGCCCAGGCCCCAGCCTCCTTCCATGGGCCTGGGGCAGAGCTAACCTCCTCACTGATCTCATTCAAAAGTGAAGTCTTCAGGTCAGCCTGCTGCGGGCCAAACCAGGCCAAAGCAGCAGGGGGTAGACTCTTGATCATATTTGGCTCTTAAGCTGTCCAAAGATGCTGGCCCCCCGGAGGCTGGAACCAGGCCACAAGGTATCAAGCTGGACAAGACCAGGCAGGCACAATAGCAGCTTAACATTCCCTGACTGGGAAGCTTACTTCTCCAAGACCTGGTTAGTACTGGACATAGTGTCCACCAGTTACAGCCCAGGGGGATTTGTCTGGAGGAGTGCCCAGCCGGCTCAGGGCACACTGCTCACCGTGATCCTGCCCACCCCCTGGCACTGCCCTGTAATAGATGCCACTCCACACACCTCTGCTTAAGCTTTAAGAGGTAAGAACAATTCTGAGACTGAGGACATGATAGTCTGCAGCCAATGAAGCCCGTGCCTGGGGATGTGGTGCGCTTAGACACAGGCCCCCACAATCTTGACCCACATCCCCAAGCTTCCAGCTCCCTCTGTGGTGACCTAAAAAGCAGCAAACACACCCACCGCCCAACACCACCAAGGCCTGCTGGGATAGGTCCTAGGAAGGGAACCATGCAGGCAGCTGGAGCGAAGTTTCCAAAAAAGATGGAAAGGACCAGGCCTTTTGGAGAAAGGGGCCAGGGCTGGGGGATTCTGGGAGAATGGCAGAGGTAGAGGGGATACTGTGAGGAGTGACTGGGGCAGAGGCAGCAGCGGGGCCAGGAGTTGGTGGAATTTTAGAGCATTCGGTTCACTAAACTCACAGCCCACAGACAAGATGCTGGTGAGCTAGGGGCTAGGGTTGCTGAAGCTCCTTCTTGGTCCGCAGGCAGCCGCTCCCCTCAGAAAGCCCAGAGGGGTAGATCCAGGCTGGAAACCTCCAGCGCAGTGAGCAGGGCACTATACTCCTGCCAACTCGGGGACAGACACAGAGGGTGCATTGTGTGTGCCTGCTGCCCCGCCTCGCCCCAAGCTCCCAGCTCAGTGCCTCCCGCTGGCTCTGGGCAAGCTACCCAGGCGATAAAAGTGCAATAAATTGCCCTACCCTTGCCTTGGTGACACTTGGAGATGCAGTGAAGCTTCACCTTGAGCCAAGTGTGAGAACTCAGGCTTGGAGAGACCTCCGCCCTCAAGCCAAGACAGTGTTGACCACCCTCCTCCAGGGGCCCTTGGCTTCTCCCTCTAGAGAACCCCGACCCTGCCAGGTGCTTTTCCCTACCCAGAAAGGAACTGAAGCCTACTAAACAGTGCCCTGCAGGTACAGAATGGTCCTCTGAGGGTTGGAGGGAGGGGGGAAGAGAGGAGAGGAGGTGGCAGCTTCAGCAGCCGCCTTCTTCCCTAGCTGGGGGAGGAGAGCTCAGTTCGTGAGCCTCAGTGACAACAATAGGTGTGTGCAGCCGCCTGTGCTGGCACCCCGTGAGCCTCCCGCGTGTGCAGTGCCTCGTGCCTCTCAGGGTTCTCTGGGGTCTCCCCCTCACCCTCCTTTCTCTGTCTCCATCTCCAGGGCCCTGAACATGTCCCCTCAGTCCCCCTTTTTAAGGTCAAAAGTCCCCAGCACAATTCCCACCCTCCACCCCCACTGCCCACCCCTGTCCTGGCCCATTTCCACTGCCAAGCTTCTCCCCATTTAGATTCTCCTAAAGTGCAGTCCAAAGGGGCAATGGGGGTGGCCACCTTTCTGGCCATTATGGGGTGCCTGGAAAGCCTTGCCCCTATCCTCTTCACCCCATGCTCATACTCCAGAGCCCAAGGGTGGTTCATCACATCCACTCAACAAACTCCAGCCCAGGGTGGGAAGGAGAGATTTCTTATATTCTCTCCTGAGAAGATGCCCTTCCACCCATGCTTGCTTCAAGGGTTGGTCATGCCCACATCCCCACAGATGGGAAGTCCTTCTGGTGCTGAACCACACTGCCTGCTTGCTGTCCTTTCATTTTTCTATCCTGGGAGAAGATAAAGAGCCCCTGCCCTTTCTCTCCTCTCCTCCCAGGCTCTCCACTCTGTACCCAACCCTGGTAGGCAGGCTGATAGGTGCACCTGTGGACCTTGGCTGGTGCTGGGAAGTCATTAAACCTACCCGGAGGGAGCTCTCAGCACACCCTTCCGGTCTCCCTCCCTCTCTCTGTGGGA
Organism: Cynopterus sphinx; assembly: GCA_030015415.1. Classification (NCBI taxonomy): domain Eukaryota; kingdom Metazoa; phylum Chordata; class Mammalia; order Chiroptera; family Pteropodidae; genus Cynopterus; species Cynopterus sphinx. The sequence goes on from CM057385.1 coordinate 16,857,364, forward strand.
GGAGGGGGCTGGGCAGGCAGGAAGAGCCTCAGGCAGGAGTCCAGATGGGGAAGGCATTCTATGGCTTAGTAAGGAAGAGACCCACCCCATACCCCAATCTGTCCCACCTTCTTCTCCAGGTGTATCTGCACAGCTCTCCACTTCAAGCCCAGTCTCCAGATTGGCCCTCAAGACCCCTGTGATTTTATACCTCTTTCCCTTTTCCACACCTTCCTTCTTCCTAGAATGCCCTTCTGGGCCTTGCCTACCAGTTGAATTCCTATTTATCCTTCAAATCCAGGCTTAAACACCCTCTCTTCTGTAAGAGTCTCCCTGACTCTTTGAAGCAAACTGTCACTAGATCAAGGACCAAATCTCACTCCCCTTCTTTTGCCCAGTGCCCACCAGTGAGGCCTGACACACACAAGGTGTTGAATAAGTGTGTGCTATAGAAATGATCTGCCTCTTACTACAGAAAGGAAAAGCAGGGAGAAGAACACAGTATGCAGACCTGTGCAAATGTTATGTGGATGGGTGAGGGGAGCAAAGAGTGCAGCCCAGAGAAGAAGGTACCCTTTGGAAGTAAGGAGTGGGAGGTGGCCAGTGTGCACTTGCAAAAGGGAGGCACAGAGCTGAGTGTCTCTATGTCGGTGCCTACTTATTATTTGAGGCCTGCCCTCTTTTTTCTTTCCAGCCCATAGCCACCCTTCCCAGCCTCTTCTTTTTTACAAGGCAAAATTAAGACTGAATTGGTCTCTAAGCAGGGCTTGGGGGACACAAGATAACCCCTCCCCATTGACAAAACCTCAAAACTTCACCTCCCTCCCCCAGTGTCAACTCAGTTCCAGGGGTCATGAGGACAGCCAGACTGATGGGTGGGGGGATAGTACCTTTCAGCGAAGGGGGGGTGTAGGCACAAGGGTTGGATCTCTTCGACTTGAGGTGGTGCCCCTCTCCTGAGGCTCTCTGCTGGGTAAAGTGGCAGGTTAAACGGGCTCACCACAGGCCCCTTCCCTTCCACCTCCCTCCACTCCATTCCACCCATAGCAACCTGGGCAGACTGGTCTAGCCGCTGCTGATGGGTCTAGGCACTGCTGCCCCTCAAGTCCTGCACCAGGCTGAGGCCACCCCACTGCTTTGGGAGGGCCTCCATAAGCTGTGGCTGGGGTGGGACTCTAGGTTCTGGAGGCCTCACCCCAATCTGTGAAAAGGGCAGAGGAGGCTCTGCTGGTGGCATCCTAGCATCAGGTACTCTCACCAGAGGTGCTGAATGTTATGCTAATGTGTCCTCCGGAGTGGCCCCCTGTGTTAGTTGGGAAGCAGTCCCATCTCACCAAATGCCTTCTTCCAGCTGCCCCTGAAAACTCACCTGGTGGGGGGAAGCCTCCTCCTCTGAGGGAGGCCACCAGGGAAGGAGGGAGGAGGAAGAGAGAAGAGGAAGGGAAGGGAGAGAGAAAGAGAATCCAAATTACTTTCCCCAAAGGGTCAATCTCTGGGGAAAGGGAAAGTATGCCATTAACTTACTAGTGCTGGGAGGCACCTGGGAATAAATGAACCCAGCAGGGTTGGGATCCCAGACCTTACCCACCCCCACCCCACTTCTGCTCCATTTCCTACTACTTATGGGGCTTTGGTAAGGGCCCCAAGAAGGCATCAGAGCTATGGTAGGGCCAGGGCTTGGCAGGGGCAGGGAAGGGGCCCACCTGGTGAGGAGTGCTCTGAGAGCCGAAACAGCATGGCAGGGGTTGGTCTCCTGCGCCGGATCTAAGGAGATAGAGAAAGATGTGAGGTAGGACAGACATCTGCAGCCCACCCCCACTGTCCCCCACCAGCATGGAACAAAGAGTGCTTTGGAATCCCCAGGGAACTTCTGAATCAAAGATTGTCAGGGCTGAAAAGAACTCTATAGTTCACTCAACCCCCTCATTTTACTCAGGTAAAAACTCAAGGCTCTGAGAGTTCAGGCAAAGTGCTCAAGGCCACACAGCACATTAAGGCAAAGGAAGGACGAGAAAAAACCGGTCACTGACTCCCAGCCCGTGAGCATTCCACTCCATGGTTACTCCATAAGGAGCATCTCCCTTTCTATCCTTCCCGATCAAGGCCCGCTCTTTCCCATTTTTTGAAGACATCAGACCTCGGGAACTAAAGCTGCCTGTGGAAGATGCCCCATGGGCCGTGGCACTCACGTGGTCCTGCCCACCTAAGGTCAGCTCAAGGGCTCCAAAGAAACTAGATCCAGCTGCAGAGGGAGGCTGAGCCGGGGCACTGCAGGCACCTCCAAACTCACACTGAGGCTCAGGTGTGGGTCTGAGGCGCAGACCACAGGGGTCTGGGGGATATCTCTAGGGGCCTGGGTCTGGGAGTCTAGGAGTCCAGCAGTCTCTCTCCGGCTGTGGAACTCTTGGCACAGTCTTCATAAAAAACGAAAAGTTGCCCTCCTTGGTACATAAGCCAGGCTGAACAGTGAGAGTATGGGGTGGAGGGGGCACAGAGCGCTCCCGGTAGCTGCCTCCACCCCTAGCTTGGCAATCAGACCAACTGTCAGTTAATTAGGTCCCCTCTGAGCTCCAGGGAAATGCACAAAGAGAACCAGGTGAATTAAGCTGAAACTGCCACCTCCTCCCGCCAGAATTCCAACACTGCCCTCCAGACCAAAAGCTGCTTTGGCCTAGGACCCAACCCGCCCCGCCAAAATCACTTGGTCCCACTCTTACTGCTCTGTTGAGAGCCCAACTGGGACTCAGCAACAAGTGACCTCAGCTAGGCTGGGGGCGGGGGGCATCTTCTTTTCTTCTTCTTCCTCCTCCCCAGTTTTGGAGGCCTCCCAGCCCCCAGGAAGGCTCCCTGGAGACCTCGGCTGTCTATGTGAAGAGGTCTGGCTTCTGTGATGATGGGTCACCTCCTGCCCCCACCATGTCTAGCTGTTTTTAGGGCCTGACAGCAGAAGGAGGTCAGAACAAGGTTTTGGCAACCCCAGCCCAGACACCCAGGGTGGGACTAGAGGGGCAGGGCTGTGGGACAGCACTTTTGGGGGGCTGCTCCACATAGTGGGTCAGGGGGGGCGGTTTCTCACGTTTGACCCGCGCTGACCGGGACTGGGGCGCCAAGGTCCCCGCGGTAGCCTAGAGCAGGAGGACTCTGTGCAAGAGTCCAGAGGGCAGTCGGCCCTCCTGGGGCGGGCGGTCGGGAATGGCCTGCCCAAACGCCCCGACGCTCACCGCCGGGGCGGGCGTCAGGACCGCGGCCCCGGGGACAAAGTTTCGCGAGTCTCCAGCGAACTCCGCGCGCTGCCCGGGGCCTCGCCGGGTCCGAGGCGACCCGAGACTGTGCTCGACGCCGCCGCCCAGGAGAGCCGGCGAGCCCCGAGGCGCGCGGGGGGCGGCGCGGGGGCCGAGGCGCGGCCCTTACCATCTCCACCTGGCGGGGGTCCAGCTGGCTGGGGGGCGCGGGCACGGAGAACTGGATCTTCTTGCGGTCCTTGGGGTCCATGGCGGGCGCGGCGGCCGGTGGCGCTGGGGGCGCTGGACGCCGGGTCCGGGGCGACGCTCCCGGCTGAGCTCGCCGTGCGGCTCCGGGCGGCCAGGCGACGGCCGGCGGGCTGTCGGCGGCCCGGGGAGGAGGGCTGTGCGCGCGGAGAAAAAGACCGAGCGCGGCGACGGGAGAGCGCGGAGGAGGGGGTCGCCGCCCGCCCCGCGCCCGGTCCCCTCGCGCCGCCGCGCTCCCCGCTCGCTGGCCTCCGCGCCCCTGCCTCTCGCCTCCGTCCCCTGCTCCCGGTCTCCGAGCGTCTGTAAGTGTCTCTCCTCCTCTCTCCGCCCCTCCCCTATCCCCCTCTCTTCTCTCCGCGTCTCTCTCTGCCTCTGCCTCTGCCCGCTCCCTCTCTCCCGGTCTCACCCCTCTGGCCCCAGCCTCGGGGTCCCCAGTCCGTCCCCTCGCCGGAGACTGGCGCCTGGGGCTTGATGGGAGGGCTCGGGAGAAAGTGGCCAATGAGCACGGAGAAGAGTGCTCTCCCGGGCCGGGGGAGGGTGGCAGTGTGCGCCGGGGCGGGGTGAAGCAGGCTGGGGGGCCCCCTGCTGCATCCCCAGAACTTGAAGCTGAATTATTGATGGAGTCCAGCAGGGAAGATAATGTGGGGGGAGGCAGAGGTGGGAGAGACCGGGGCAGAGGGGGAACGGGACTCTGGCTTTAACCCTTTCATGGCCTGGGTACTTGGACTTTCACCTGGAGGCCTGTGAGGTGAAGAGAGTGCCACCAGCATGTCAAGCTGTGAATGGGGGTGTCCTAGAAAGTGAGTGAGTGTGAAAGAAAGGATTGCGTGTGGGAGGACACGTGTCAGTCATCATGGCAGGGAGTGTGAGTGTGTGAGTGCCAGGGGCTCTGTGGTGCCTAAAGCTAGAAAGTGTGTGTGTGTGGGGTGGGGGCAATGCGGTGTGAGTGCGCATGAGTCTGTCTGTGAGTAAGTGTGTCAGAGTGTCAAGGATGCAGTGTGAGTGGCAGAGTGTGGGAGGACTATGTGTGTGTGGGGGAGGGTGAGGGTGTGGGGGAGGTTGTCAGAGGCTGTCAAGGTGATGGGCAGGAGTGTGCCAGCTTACAGGGGGGTGAGGGTACAGTATCCACAGCTCTAGCCTGTGTAATAGAGGGACATGAGGTTGCGATCTTGTGAGCACTTGGGTGTGTGTGGGGGGGGGCTGTGTCCCTGCCACAATATACCCCGGATTCACGTGTCTCCTGCCTTTTCTCCCCATAACTGATGGGAAGGAGACAGAAGCACTTCAGGAGGACAGAGTTTGAGGTGTTGGGGGCTGCCTGTACCAGTACACGTGCCATCACGTGTGTTTGGTGCATTCGAGAACGGAGCTGAGGAGAGAGTTGTGCACTCATTTCTGAGGTGTGAGCCTCTGTCTCTGCAGAGGAGTTTATGTGTGTCTCTGGATGAGGGAAGGTGAGGTGCTGGCCTGTGGGTTGGAGGTACTGGTCTAGGCCCTGGGTATCTTTGCAGGAGCCGTGTTTCACTCTGCGGACCTGTGGGCAAGGGTCTGAATGCCTTTCTGTAGTGCTGACAGGGCGCATGTGTAGACGTGTACACATGCGTGTGTCTTCCTCTGGTTCTGTTTGTGTTGGCTGTGTTTTCTCCTGGTCACACTCAGGCCTGGATTAGTCAGGAGTCCTCCCCCCCCTACCTCCAGCAACTTTTCCACTCCCAGCCCCAGTATTTTGGGTCCCTGGCAGAGCAAGGGGGAACAGGAGGTCAGAGGAGTCTTGTGGAAATGGGGTCAGGGTCACGATATTGTACCCCAGAGTCATTGTCTACTTTGGGGGTGAGAGAGAGGAAGGCAGGAGGGCAGAGCTTTGCTCTTGGGAGCTGGAAGCTCTGGCTGCTCAGATCCACTGCCCTCAACCTCAGGCCTGGCTCAAGTCCCACCACATTCGTTGACTTATATGCTTGTTGGGAAACAGCCGGATACCATAATGCTGGCCAAGGGGTGTGGGCATCTCTGGCAGTCCCTGGCTTGGCCCAGACCCCTCTTCCAGATGGGGTGTGGTGGGGGCTGGCAAAGACCAGTTTGGCAGTGCCTTGGGAGGGTAAATAAGGAGGTTCTGCAACTCAGAAGAGGCACAGGAAAGGCACAGCCCAGGCAGTAATCCAAGTGGCCACTGGGCCACAGTGAGAGTGAAGTCTGTGCCTTCCATTGTTGGAGGGTGGGAAGGCCCTGGGGTGGGAAGAAAGGGACAGAGGACAGCTGGATGGGTAATAAGAGGGCAGGGAAAAGGAAGCATCACCACCAGTTGCACCTTGGAGCCCATCAGAGCTGAGGAGGCCCTGGGGACCATTTGACCAGAGAGGCCTTGTTTATAGAGGTTCTGCCAAAAAGATTAGAGCTCTCAGAGGGCCTGAATCAGGAAAAATGTCCCTGACCCAGTTAGGCCTGGAAGATGGAATGTTTGAGGGTGAAGGGGAGGGTCTTTATCCTCTTCCTCCAGCCTTTTGGCACCCACAGCTCGGCTGCTAAACTCCAGGGTCAAGAGGGATGGGCAAGACTGGCTCACAGAGGTACAAGACTGGCTCACAGATGGACAGGAAGAAGGTGGAAGGGAAGGAAAGATGACAGAGACAAGAGGTGAGAGAGAGAGAAGGAGCGGGGGTAGGAAAAAGCCAAAAGAGACAGAGAAAACACATGTGAGAGATGGAGAGGCAAAGGGAGAAAAAGCAAGCATCACAAGGAGAGAGGCAGGAGACAGAGATGGAGAGAGAGTAAAAATAGCTCAGCATTAAGATAATTGCAGCTCACAGCTCTGCCCTCCGTTAGGAATTAAATGAGGTTTTATTACTTTGATATTTCTCTCCTGTATCCTACGCGACTTCTCAAGAACTTGGGGAAAAGTTTTTCAGGTGGGCGGCCAGGCGGTGGGGGCTGCGTGGGTGACAGAGGAGGAAGGGAACAGGACTTCTGGGAACTGGGGAAGGTGTGGGCAGGGGCAAGGAGTGGGGAGCGGCTGCTGAGGATGGGAGAGCCCAGAAAGGGCTGGGGAAGGCAGCCAGGGTCAAGTACATCCTGGAGGGGCTGAGAAGCAAGGGGCCGGGGTTACCTCCATTCTCTTTGACTTAGAATTAATCACATGCAAATGAGATGTAAAAATGTCACTCTTCAGGTATTATTTTGAGTTAGAAGCACAGGCTGTTGGGTCCAAGGAACAAATTCAAGACCTTGTGTGACATAACTCCACTTGAACTGTGGGTCTTTCTGCTTGGACTGAAAAATGTCTATCACAGGGTGTCTGTCTGTCTATTAGGGCACCATGGGTCTGAGCATACTATTATGAATACACAATTTGTCTTCACATCATTGGCCTGGTGCTGCCACTGTGCCCAGCATACAGGAGGAACAACATTCACTATCTCTGGAACTTGAATTTGGGAGAGTTGGTGTGAGGCCTTTGCCATCTTTCTGGGAGGTGGGGAGAGTGGGCAATCATGAATATTCCCTTCCTTCCCCCAAACAAGATACAGTCTCGTGGACAGAACACAGACTGGGGAGTTGGGCAGACCTGAGGAAGAAACTTAGGTCTACAACTTACTGTGTGACCTTAGGACATTGTGGACATCGTTCATTCATAGGGTCACCAGAAGTCAGAACTGGCTCAGCTGTGCACGCACGCACACCACACGCGCACACACACACACGCCCAGGGCCGAGCCCTTGTTAGGTCCTTAAAGGTTCCATCTCTCTCGGAACTCTGGGGTTGCAGTTCCGAAGAGGGCCAGCTGATGGCACAGTCCACCAGGATTTGGGCAGCTGTAGTGCTGGCGCTGTGGGTTTGTAGTTAGGCATCACACCCGTGACCTTGGCACCGAGCTGAACGAGCTGGCCGGGGTGGCATGTGGCAGCTGGAAGGGAGGCCCCAGGAAATTCCGGGAAGCAACCTTAGAGAAGCCGGGGAGCGCTAGCTAGGGCACCTTTCCCTGCCACTGGTGGGGACGGGAGGATGGGGTTAGGGGTGGGGGGACAATTCCAAGGTCCACTTCTGGGGAAGACCGTGCACACCAAGAGGAGAGGGCAAGGGTACTCTCAGCAGGGACAACAGTGGCACCAGGACAGGAGGGCCATGATCTGAGACATTCATTCACACATTCATTCATTCATCCACCATCCGTTTATCCATTCAATTAATTCACACTATGTGCTTTAGAAAAATAACTTTATTGAGTTAGAGTTTACATATAATAAAATGCACCAATTTCAAATACACATTTCAATGAGTTTTTTTAAAATGTAACATATAACCACTACCATAATACAGATAAAGAATATTTTCATCACCCCAAAACATTGCCCCGTGCAGGTCAACCCCCCCCCTCACTGGATAAATCGTGTCTCAGCACACTATTTGAGACGGGTCCTTCTCACCATCTGTTTTTGCATCATCACCTGCCCGCCACAGTGCCCGGAATATGGTGGGCACTCCACACCGCAGAGGGGATGAACTGGGAACGAATGAACAGGTGAATGCGTGTCATAGAAATGGACAGCAGGTGCATTTACGCTGCGCCGGGCACCGGACTAGGCCCTTTATATGTATTTTCACTGAATCCCCATCAGTCTCATTCCATTTTTCCAGATGAGTCGAATGCAGCTCACAACTTTTCGCCCAGAGCTTGAGTTCAAACGGTCTGACTCCAGCGCCCTCCCTCCTTACTGCTGCCTTCAACACATCCCGGCTGGGCGCGTGCAAGATCGCGTGCGTGTACTGGGTCGACCTTCTCTCTCGCGCACTGACTGGGCCGCGTTTCTCGCGCCCCCAGCCGAGCGCGGGCCGCCGGGGCCGGCGGGGCGGGGAGCGGAAATCCGCGGGCGGAGGCTGCCCTCTAGTGGCCGACGTGAGGACAGAGCCTTAGGCGCCCTCTGGCGCCCCCGGGTGGGATACCGTCGGGAAGAGCGACGAAGCCGGCAGCCCACGGCGGGGCAGCCTCAGCCCCGGGCACCTGGAGACCCCCTGCTCTGGCCACTGCCTGGTGCCCCCCGAGGTGCCAGCTGAGGCTGCCCCCGAAGAATGCCAGCTGCTGGAGCCCGCCGCCTCCCACCCCCTCCACCAGCCTCACACACACTCCAATCCCGGTCCAGTCGGCTGCTTCCATTCCCTGAAGAAGAGGCCCTAAAGTTAAAACAGCTGTTAATTTATAAACCAATTTTTCCGTGACTGCTTAATAAATCGCCAGCAGCTGCTCTGCCCCCTCCTCCTGCCCAGGCACCCGGCCCTGAGGGCTGCACAGAGAAGCTCAGAGCCGCCATCCTGCCCCTCCTGCCTCCTTCCCCCAACTCCCCAACTTGCCCCCATTCTCCCAGGAAGTGGGTGGGTGTGGGGAAAACCTTGATAGACACGGATTCTTCACGCTTCAGTGGAATGGAGAGGTGAGAATGGGTTTTCTCTCCTGGTGGGCTGTAGTCCAAAGGCCATCCCTCCCAATGCCCTATAATCACCCAAGACTCCCAGGCCCAGAAGGTGAGTGTCAAAGGTTTTCTTAGTTCTGGGGAAATGAAGGTGTCCAGATTCTCTAGGGAAGGTCCCCTGAGCCACTGGGAGGTAAGAGGACCCTGGGCACATCCCTGAGAGCATTGGAATCTCAATTTCTATCAGGGTGGTCCCCCTGGCAGATGCTAACCAAGTCCCTGACCCTGCTGTTCTCTTTTAAGGGTGGGCTGGGAGGGGGCAAGGAATGCTGGGGAGATGCTCACACACACTCATCTCCAGGATAATGAGAGGAGGGACATGGGCCTCCTGAACATTCACTTTACCCAACTCCCACTAACATATAAAAGGCACTAGGAAAATCCATGCGGGATGGGGGCCAGGGCCATGTGAATGGCAGGCACGTGGCATGTTCTTTCTCTTTGCATCTGCAAATTCCAAAGTCACCCTGGGTGAAAGGCCTACGGCCACTGTGATCCCTGGCTCTTCTGGGCAAGGGGTCAATCCAGCCATGCCCCTGTAGCTGCAAGGAGCTCAGTAGAAAAGGGGGAGCAGGATGGTACAGCACAAGAGGTTAAGTGTTCAAATCCAGGTCTCTCACTTATCAGCCATGTGACCTTGTTCAAGTAACTTAATCTCTCCTCAGTGTCTCCATTTTTAAACTAGAGATGATAATTATAAAATTTTGGCAAAAATTAAACAAGTTGATGCACATAAAGTGCCTGGCACATAGTAAGTGGTTACAAGTGACACTTAGCATTATCTTCTTAACCCCTTGCTGGAAAGAGCAGAGACTGGATCTCCTGGGTTCCCCCACATAGCAAATCTTGGGGTAGGAGTACTTGGGATTTCAGGAAAAATGGGAAGACAGGTAGGAATTCTGGGAACAAAATTAAGAACAAACCAACCAGGGTTCTGACTGGGCTTCTCATTTTGGGCCTTTCTTTTCCCTTCTATCTCCTCATCCCCCATCCCATCCTGACGATGGTAGCCATGCCCCTCTCCAACCACCTCACTCCAGCTCCTGAAGCCCCCACCTCTCAAGAATTAAGTTCTCCCCAGTCTGTCTAATTGAAATCCTTTCCATTTCTTCTCTAATCATCAGGGGCTGCCATGACCCTTTCCTGCTTCATCTCCTGTGGAATGGAGAGACATCAGAGAGCCTGCCTGCTGGACTCTGCTGTCAAAGGCCAGATGTGAGCCTGGCCTTGCTACATCCTCCCCATTTGCCCACAGAAACTTTGTCCACCTCTTTGGGCCTTGGGTTCCTCAGCTCTAGAATGGGGAGAATTCCAGAAGCTACCTCCTGGGTTGCTGTGAGGATTGAATGCGACACTGCCCATAAAGTTCTCAACACAGGGCCTGGCTCTCAGCAGGTGCTGAAGACATGGTGATGGAAAGAAAGGTGGGAGAGTGTGGTGGAAAGAAGCCAGGTGCTAGAGTTGGACTGTCTGGGTTCAAATCCCACTTCACTACTCCCAGCTGAGTATCCTTGGGCTTAACCTTTCTGCGCCCCTGTTTCTTCATCCTTAAAATGGGGACGGCAACAGAACCTATGGCACTGGGTGGTTGTGAGACATCTAGAAACCTCAGAACAGGTCTCCAGCTAAATAAATGTTCACCAAACTCCTAGTGTTGTTAGTTGTTACTATTATCTGCCCCCATTAGAGCACTAATGCCCTTTAGGCTTTGCTCCACCCAGGGGCTTGATGATGGCAGAAGTTTGGAGGGTGAGCAGAATCAGACTAGAGACCCTGTTATCGGAGACCCCAGCTCAGAACAGGCCTGCAGCCTCCATTTCCTCAGTGTTCTCACCTCTCGCATCCCTTTAGATTCTGGTTTGGGTACAATCAGGAGGTAAATCCTCTGCCTCTTCGAGGCAATGTTCCTGCAAAGCAGCCAGCCCCCTCCCTGTGCCCAGTTCTTGACTACCTACTGGAAATAAAACAGGGTCCCGGGGGCCCACTCAAGCCCAGGACTGCTCTGCCAGGGTGCCAGCTGGTGCCCACGGGGGTGGGGCAGAGGTTTGATCATGTGGAAAGGGAACGCTGGAGGCACCCTCAGCTTTGGTGGCCCTCTCCAGAGCCAAGAAAAGACTGGGGCACCCAGGACATCCCCTAGGGACAGGTAAGGGTGGCCTGTCCAGTGCCTCAGTTTACTCTGCCATCCTAGAGGTGGTGTCTTCATTTCTGTCTCCCTGGGGCCCCGAATGCCTTGTTATTGGCCTCTCAGCTCCTTGCCTTCGTACCTTTCTTAAAGAAACCGAGCTCAGCCTCGTCCTCTGCTGGGATTCTCTCTTTAGAAGCCACCTGGAAGGACACTTAGCCCCGGAGGGGACGTGACAAGCTCCTGGCACAGCACAACCCCACGCTGGAGAGACAGCCTCTGCAGCGCGTGGGGCTGCAGCTCCACATCCCGCCCGGGGCGCCGTCCCCTCCGGAGTCGCCCCGCGCTCCCCGCCTGCGCCCCTTCCCGCCGCCACTGGCCCTTTAAGAGCCTCTCCGCGCGCCGCCGTCCCGGATCAGCCAGAGAGACCATTAAAATTTTATGCAGAATGAAAATGGGCCAGGTCTCCAGCTTCCTCGCTCCCATCCAATGATTTATTACTCGCAAATACCACAGAACTAATTAATATAGTAATTAATTAATACGCATTTGCATATTTGCATGTGCAATTAGTGCAGTGGAGTGATTACTGGGAGAATGAGGGGCCCGGATTGTCAGATGCGAGGGGGAAGTGGCCTGGAAAAGAGTTAGAGGGAATGAACTTTGTCGGGAGCGCGAGGGCGGGGAGGGGGGAGTGGGTGAGAGGGGGCGAGGCAGGGGAGCCGCGGCGCGGGGGCGCGGGGACCCCGCGCGGGGCGGCCGAGCGGGGAGCGCCCGCCGGGGCTGCCGGACGCCGACGCGAGGCCGCGACCCCGCGCCCCGGCCCGCCGCGGCCCCGCCCCGCCCCCGCGCGTGGCACGGCTCCAAGCGCGCGTCTGATTGTTATGCATTGTGCTCCTCGTCGCGAGCGGAGCCCGGCGGAATGGGGCTGGCACAAGCTGTTTCCCTGCCACGCGGCGGTGGCACCTTAAAGGGGCAGCGTCCTCTCCCCGCCGCCTCCGGCCCGCTCCCGCCCACGCCCGCCCCGACCCCGCCTCCCAGCGGTCCTTGGGATCCCTTTCCCGCGGCCCAAGCCCGGCTCCCGGAGAGAGGGCGCGCGCCGGCCGGCCAGGAGGCGGCGCGGCCCCGGGGGTGCGGGGCTCGTGCCCAGGGAACCCGCCGGGCGGGAAGTCAGGCTGCGAGCCGGGCCGCGGCGGCCGGGGTGCGCCGGGCGCTGTGCCAGGAGCGCAGCGGGGTGATGAAGAGAGAGCAGGGAGGAAGCCAGGAGGAGAAGGACAAGGAGGAGAAAGAGAGAGTGGCAGGGACCCACTGGGTGCCAGGTGCCTCCTCATAGGACGACGCTGGGCTTCTAATCCTCACAAAGGTTCTGTTCACAGCAGAACCACCTGGACGTGGGGCTCCTATTCCCATTTTACAGACAGAACAGAACCGTGTGGCAGGTGGCCAGTGATCAAGTGGTAAAACCGGGGTTCCGGCTGGCCTGTCTATCCCCAAGTGCTCAATGTGGTGCCAAGGGTCAGAGGAGAAAGCAACATTCCCCCCCACCCCGATCAGGGAGGACATCGTGGTGGAGGAAGCACCTTAGCGAGTCTGCAAGGTCAAGGAGGACACCTTCTGAAGGAGCTGAGGAAAGAGGGAATGCAGGGTGGAGGAACTCCACGTTTAATGTGACTGCCTCTTCCTGTATAGAGGGAGCCCCTACCCATCCATCAGTAGAACTTCAGAGACTCAGGCCAGAGCACCGGCTCTGTTGATTTAAGGGCTTAGACAGAGGGCAAAAGCTGGCTACCAGTCCTTCCCAGGGCACGCTCCTTCCCTTTCTATTGCAAAGTGTGCTGGTCCCACATCGTGGAGATCGTGGGGGATTGGGAGAAAGGAACACAGTATGTGATAAGTAATTAAAGCATGAACTCAGTCAGAGCTTGCTTCAAATTAGGCTCTGCCACTTACTAGCTGTGTGACCTTGGCCTTAACCTTAACCCCAGCCTCTCTGTGCTCCAGTATCCTTGTCTTTAAGTGGAGGAAATAGTAACCCCACCACCAAGGTCATGGTGAGAATGAAGCAAGATGTTGCGTGTGAAGCTCAGAGCCTGACACTGACAATGTCATTACTATGGATTAGATATTACAGTATTGCAGAAAGCCCTCAGCCCAAGGGACAGGAAAACCCCAAAGCAAAAATTGGGGTCCTAATTTCTAGTCCCAGCTCTGTTGTCACTGATGACAACAGGCAAGTTGCTTCCTCTTTCTGTGCTGTGGTTTCCTCATCTGCAAAAGGGGGCATTAGTCCCTGATGCTGCCAACCCTAGACTGTTTCCTTTTCTCCCCGTGCCCATCCTGGCCCTTTAGTAGTGAAGCAGGGAAGTTACGGCTAAGTCTCATTCACATTGTCCTGGGCTCCAGTCTCCCATGGGCTGAACCAAGTCTCTGGTTAAATTGTGACCTCCTGCCCGAGCTGTCCTCTCCATGTATACATCCTTCCCGCCACCCCCTCCACTGCCCTAGAGCTGTCCTCCTATGAGCACCAGCACCACTACATCTGTGGGTCATCTGTGTTCACTGAGCCTGTGCCAGGCTCAAGGGAAGCATCAGAAAACTATCCAGTAGCGGGCCCTCAGAAGTCCCCAGCCCAGATCCTTGGCTCCGATTTCCAGGAGAGGAAACCAAGAAATTCCCAGGTCTCAGGGAAGTTCACAGCAAAGCCACCTGGAGGAGAGAGAGCCCAGGACAAACACCTATTCTGTTCTCTTCCCGCTGCCCTGCACTGCCCCATCAGGTGCCCACCATCCCTCTTCCATCAGGATGTAACCTGACTGCACTTCATAACTGACTGTCCTTTCAGTCTTCCTGTCAGTACTGAGGGAGATGAACAGGTGGGCAGGGGGCACTATTCCCATTTTACAGATGAGGAAGCAGAAGGTCATGTGATTTGACCAAGGTTGCAGCTCTGCTAAGTCCAGTGCTCTTTTGGCCACCTTGAGCTCCTTCTTAGTCTGACTGCCCTCCTGTGTGGACCATTGAAGGGGCAGGGACAGGACATCCCAACTGCTCACCTAGAAAACTGACAAGAAAGGCAGAATAAAGATATAATGGACAGAGCTCCAGAAACAAAGATTTTATAAAGTTGGTCAGGAGCTTGAGGCTAAATCAAACGTATCTGGATAGGGCTGTGGGCTGAGGCAGCATCTGCACATCTTTTAACTCCTTTAACACTTAATGACAGTCTCAGCAGGTGGGCCCATTTTACAGAAGGGAAGCCTGACTTCTACAGAGGTACTGGGATTGTAGGGGAGGCTGATAGCAAAGGGGCTTCCTGTGGGTGGGTGTCCTGCCCTGGGTGCAGCTTTCAGTTTCTGGGGTAAAACTGGAAAGTCCTTCATCAGTGGCAGGACAGGCCTTTGGTGCTACAACCACTTGTTGAGAATATTTTGTGTGTCAGGCTCTGGGCCCAGTGTCTGCTTTCCAGGAATGTGCTATAAGATGGGAAAGACCCATGAGTTGAATGTCATGACCTGTGTCTCTGCAGGGGTATACAAAGGATGGGTATCTAACCCAGACAGACTTCCTGGAGGAGGTGATGCTTAAGCATAAAAGGTGAGAAAAGGATGCAGCTCAGGCAGAGGGGACAATCTGAGCAAAGGCTCATAGGCATGAGTCTTGTGAAAGTGGAAGCAATTTATGGTTGCTGAGGGGCAGAGTATCAAGAGAGAGTTGGGCAGCAGCCAGATCAGGAATGTCTCTAAGCAGCATGGTCTGATCCTAAGGGTGATGGGGAGCCGTTGAAGGTGCCTGAGTAGGAGAATATCATGTTCAGTTTTGTCTTTCAGATAGGAGGGTAGGATGGGCGGCCTTGGTTCTATGCAGGACCAGAAGAATGGGCCTTCCAGAGGAAGAGGGTGGTCCAGACCCACAAGACAGAGATTCTGGGGGCAGGGTTACTTTAGGGAGTAGCATCAGCAAAGAACAAAAGGCAATTGGAGTGGGACTCAACCAGGTGTCTCTCGACCTTATTTCCTCTCCCCTCAAGGAGTTCGTTTCCCCATGCAGGGTAGGAGTGGGGTGTGGTAGGAAAGAGAGGGGCTCTGAGCCTGCTGAGAGGTATGAGGCCCAAGCAAGGGTGTCTTCAGCTGGGCAGGAACCACCCTGGTGTGGGAGGCACCGTGGGACCTCATATGGCCTCAGAACCAGAGCTTGGTGCCCAGGGATTGGAAGGTTGAGCACTCCCAGGCTCAGCCTCCATGCCCCAAACCTTCTCTCTAAAAGCCACTTTGGGGGGAATCTGTTCCCTATCCAAGTCCACCTTTCCAGACTGAAATCTGTGCAAAAGACAGGAGGAAGGGTCTGGGGGGTCTGGGCTTGATTCAGGATCCTTAGCCTTACTGCTTTAGGAGATTCTCCAGAGAAAGGCTCCAGTACCCCAAAGAGTCTAAACCGGCCGGACGTTAATGCAACAAGTATTTACAGAGCACCGACTCGGTATAGCCTGTGTGAAGCACTGGACTATTGAGATACAAAACAAGTAGCCACCAAGGTCAAGTTAGGGAGATAGATGGGTGAATGAATCCTCCAAACAGGGTGGTAAGTACCAAAGTTGCGCTGCCTGGGAAGGTCAGGGAAGGCTCCCAGGAGGAGGTGTCCATCCAAGAACCATTTGACAAAAGGGAGACTCAGGAACCAGCACCCATCCACGCAGGAGCCCTTATCAGAAAAGTGGAGGCTCGGAAGCCAGAAGTCAGAGGTTATAGGGCAAAGGCAACTCTACTCTTGGAGCAAGGGAACAACCCCGAGGAGGCTGGCTTTGCGCCTCCATCGCCTTTTGTTTCCGGAGAGGGTGGCGGGTGCAGCAGGGGTCCAACGGAGGGCTCTCAGCAGCAAGCCTGGCCCCATGGGCTTGTGCCCACCCATCTTCGGGCGGCGCCTAGACCCAGGGCAGGAGCACCTGGGAGTGCGCCGGGGGTCAGGACGAGAGGTCAGCACGGAGGGGGCCGCTACACCTCACTGGGCCTTCCCTCCCCCTCCCCTGTGGCACCACAAGGCACGCAGCCGCACATCACCCGTGCCAGCCCTCACCTCCCGGCAGCGTCGCCGCATTCCCAGCCACGCCATCTGGCGTGCCCGCCGCTCCCTGGAACACTGCGGCGGGCGGGGGGGAGGGGGCAGCGGGGCAGGTGCCCACCCCAGCGCCAGGACGGCGCGGCAGGTCCCCCTCCCCCAGGGCCCGCTCGGACTCGAGGTGGGGCAGGGGCTGCGGAAGGGGGGAGCAGGTGCTCTGAGGCTTCGGGAGGGCGCTTCGAGCCTCCCCGACTGACGGAACAGGCGCCGTCCGGGCAGTGCCAGCCTGCGCCCGCCCCTTCCTCCCCCTCACCCCCCCGCACAGCTCAGCCCCAAATTCCCGCCCTTCCCCTCGAGTCGGGGGTGGGGGCGACGCCAGGCCGCCCCTCCGCCCATTGCCGCCCGCTCTCTTCGCGGCCCACGCGCCGCAGCCCCGGGGGCCCCGGCCGGGCCGCCTGGCCGCTGTCCACCTGCTCCCCGCAGCGTGGCACTGTGGTGGGCAGCCGAGTCGCCTTGTCCAGCGCACTGCCCCCGCCCGTCTCACCTGGGCCGCGGTGGCGCGGCGCGGCGCGGCGGCTCTGGCTAGGTGTCCTTCGGGCGTCGGCGTGCAGCGCGCGTGTCTGTTGTGCAGGAGCAGGGGTGCGGTGCGGGCAGCTTTAGAGACGGCCCTCCTGGCCCCGGCGAGGCTCCCCTCGACTGCTCGGGAAGGACCTCTCGCCCTGCCCCAGGGTCTCGGCCCCTCACCCCTGCCCCGCCCCAAGGCCCTGAGCCTGCACAAAATGGCTGCCGCCCCTCTGAGGCAGCCATTTTAGGTGCCCAGGCCGTGGCCTCCCTTGGGATGGGACTATGTCTCCATGGGAACCTCGGACCCCCGCTCCCAGCTCCCTCCACGGGGGCGGGCAGCAGAAAGGGGAGTCTTCCGGGCCTGGCGAAGGTGCCCCCATTCGCCTTTCCCCCTCAGAGATCCAGAGGGGACCAGGCCCCTCACCAACTCCCTTCCCCCAATGCCAGGGGGAGGAACAGATGGCATCTCTGGGTGTCCTTCTCCTTCCCTCTCCTTCCTTCCATTTCTGGCTCTTTCTGTGTCTCTGTCCCTGCATCTCTGCGTCTCTGCGTGTACACAGACGAGCATGTATGGCCCTGTATGTTCACGCTTGTTCGTGTGTCTGTGGACATGTGTGCGTTGAGCCTCTTTCAAGCTGATGTCTGAGACGGGCCCATCCCACACCTCCCTCTGTTCCAATTTTCTCCTGTTTTTTTTTTTTTTTTTTTTTATTGTATCTTCTAAAAAAAAGTTGAAATGTGTCGAGTGAGAAAAACTTGTTCCATTTTTCAGAAGGAAGAAAAGACAGGGGCAGGAAACAGACTGAGGGAGATAAAGTTCTCCACACTCCTGTGTACACCCTCCCCCTCAGGCCTCCTTCTCTGGGGGGCTAATAGGGTTTCTCAGACCCTAGCACTGAAGTCATTCCTGATAGGAGACGGGAGGGATTGAAGGACTTCCCAAGGGCTCCCCTATCATGAGCAAGATTCTACCTCCTGCCTCCTATCTGGAGCTGGCAGGGCCCTGAGTGGTTTAACCTGGCCCTCAGTGTCCAAAGGAGAGGGCAGGGGGTACCTTTGTACTCCACAGAAACATTTATTCACTTACTCGTCCATTAATTCACCCATTAATTCAACAAAAACTCAGTTCTGAGCATTTTGAATGTGTGTGGAGGGGAGGGGTGGTATGTGCACAAAATTAATATTATAAAGCATGTTGCAGTTTACAAGGTGCTTTAATAAAAATGAGAGCTGACGTTTACTGAAGGCTCATGATATTGCTGGCCCTGTGATAAACTCATTACAAGTATTATCCCATTTAGTACTAAAGACAACTCTAGGAGGTATAACGTAATTATACCCATTTTAAAGATGGAGAAATCAAGACTGGAACACGTTATGTAACTTGCTCAAGGCATTCATCAATCTTAAAGCTAGTAAGCGCAGTTGGCCAGGAATTAGAGCCCAACACATGTGCAAGAAACCAAAATGCCATATAACTGGGGAACTCAACTGGCCATGTGTCAGGATTGAAGACTCCACCCTTTGTGAAGGGACAGTAAAGCCCTTGAGGCTATGCCCAAACTTGGGCAAGGGCCTGGCCAGCATAGCTAAGTCTTTACCCTACCTGAGGCTTATCCTTTGGCCTCTCTATGCCATGGCTAGAATCCCCAAGCCACCTACCATAGGCAGGATTCTACCTTCCCAGACCCAGGATCCATGAATGGATCACCATCAGCGTCTCATGCTTAGAGACCACTGAGGCAGATTATGGGGCTGTAGAAGGAGCACTAGACTGATGGTCAAGTTCTTGCGTTCTATTCTCCACTTGTGTGTTCCTGGGAAAGTCAGTGCCCCTCTATGGGCCTCTGTGAAAAGAGAGTTGAGATTGTTCTTTCCAAGGCTCCTTTTGGTTCCCACCAAGTGCCTCAAGAGCCTCAGAAACCACCAGCCCCCTTTCTCCACTTCCTTAACCATTGTATGTGCCTCTATTTAGAACCAAATTCATTCTACCAAGCATCAGATCAGTGTCTTACCAGCCCAACACCCCGTCTGGAGGTTCCTAGAGGGAGAAAAGCGTAACTGTCCACATCACGGGTGAAGTCCCCATCTGTGCGCCACCACAGTGCTTGGCACATGGTTGACATCGTACATAGTGTGTGCACTTAACTGAATTTGTGCTGGAGGGTGGGAAAGAACAGGAAATGTGGGTTTGAAACACACAAAATCAGGGTGTGGACCAGGGTCTCACTACACCTGGCTGTGATTACCTGCGCATATACATGTATCTGTCTGAATAGAGGTGTGTATCTATTTTCTGCACCACAGGGTGAGAAACGGGTGTGTGTGTGTGCGTGCGCGCGCATATGTATAAAGCTACCTCCCTCAACCAGTGCCTTTTGCATCTGTGTCTGGCCCTGTTAGAGGGTTGAAAAGTGAGACGTAAGATAAAACAACAATTTCCTACTCTCTTTATCAAGATACATGTCTGACCCATCTCTCCTTGGTCACTCTCAGGACTGCTGGAGTTGGCTTCAGTATTTTCAGTATATGTGTGTGTGTGTATGTATATATATATATATATATATATATATATATATATATATATATATATATATATATATTTGCAAGAGGAGGAGAATGCTTGAGTCTCACAGGAACTTTAGGCAATTCCCAGGCCCCTCCCCCCTAAAATTATCCAGTCAGAGGCCATGAAAGAAAGAAGTTGGTGGGATGGTCACTTGTCTGTCAGGGTGAGGGGATGTTGACAGGTGAAGAGTGAGAGGTTTCTGGGTTAAGAATCCGTACTGACACCTTCTCCCCCATTCCTAGATGGCGGGTGCAGAGGCTCATCCCAGGGGTCCCTCTTTACCACCATCCCAACATACATATGCCCCTAATCACACAAGGAAACCTCTCCCATCAGGTGACTCCACAGATATACACACATGTCCCCACAGACACACACACCCATGCAAAGGCACAGACATCCAGGCAAGTCTTTCCTTTTCACTGTCTTTCCCTTGGTTTGAATTTCGTTCAGCCACATATGTTGTGTGTGCGTGAGGGTGGGTGGGGGAGGGGCAGACAAGGATGAGGGATGGCATGGTGCCAACATCTACCTATGGGGCTTGGACCAGGGACACCCCCCATGCCCATCCTGGGAGGGGCCTCAGCTGTCCCTTTGAGGCTGTGGGGATCCTCCTGGGGGGGCAAGAACAGAGGTCCCTTTTCCAGACCTGAGGGTCTGGTCCCTGACCCACCTTTGGGGACCTGCAAGGGAAAAAATGGACTGAGCAGGACCCTGGAGGGAGCATGGAATTTGAGGCCACCACAACCCCCCCAATTTCCAGCCTTGCCACCTATTGTTCCCATGTGGGGGGCTCTATATCTAAGGGGGGCAACTCCTCCCACCTCCCTCTCAATCCCTGCTTTCCCTGCGTTGGGCGGGGAGGGGAGGGCGGCAGAGATATTTATTTATTTTCTTTATTTATTTAATTTTTTTTTTTTTTTGGAGTAGAGAGTGACAGATGGCGGCGGGTCCCGGGGGAGCCGGCTCTCCCCCAATGCAGACGCATGCCAATCACCGTCTCTCATGTGATAGCTGCTGCCCGTGACGTGCCAAGCCCATATGGCCTGGCATAGAGGCTGGTACCCCGCCTGGTAGAGATGCCACACTCGCTCCGCGGTTCGCATGGCGCTCTGAAGACGCCGGCGCCCGCCGCCTTGAGGAGCCGCTGCCCCCGCTCCCTGAAGATGGGGGAACAATGAAATAAGCGAGAAGATTCCTCTTCTCCCCCTCTCTCTTGCCCCCCTCCCCCCTCCCCTCCCCTCTCCCCTAGACTCCTCTCGGAGGTAAGTTGTCCGAAAGGGATCTAGATCTGACCTGCTGCTTGGGGCCGGGGGAGGCTGCTTCGGCCGACAGGAGGGTCCCCAAATGCCCCCTTCCTAGGAGATGACCCCTCATGGGGCGGGCATCGGAGGCGACCCCAGTTCCCTCTCCCAGAGGGGCTGCAGCTTAGGGGGCTACAGAGGGAGGCGTCTCTGCCTGCGATGGGCTGAGGGGGTGGGGAGCAGGATCCTGGGGAGGCCGTGAAGAGGCTAAGGTGGGACCTCCCTATGGTCGTCCCAGAGGAACCTGCAACCTTTTCCCACCGCGAAAAAAAGAGAGAGAAAGCGAGAAGCAAACAAACAAATTTGGATTTTCCCAATCAATCCTAAATACAACGAGATCCGAGGAGCCGTGTGGGAGGGAGGCAGTTTGAAGGGGGGAAGAGGGTCCCCGACCGCCGGGGAGACGGACGGGGCTCGCTGCTCTCAGTCTCCTCCCCGCGCCGGGTCCCCCGGTCCTCGTCGCCCGGAGCCGGCTCCAGGGCTGGGGACGCACGGCGAGAGGAGACGGTCCTCCTGCCTCTGGAACTGGGACTGCGGGGGTGGGGACCGGGCTGAGGGCGGCGCGCGGCCAAGTTGCAAATTGGATTAGGGAGCGTGGGGGTGAGAACCGCGCGAGGGGTGGGGAGCCGGGCCGAGGGGCCGGGGCCGCCGAGTGGGGACGCCGTCCCCACCGCCGGCCGCCCAGCTTTTCCCCACCGCGCGGCGAGAAGAGGCTTTCGGATATCTGTTCCCTGAAGCCCCTGCTCTGTCCCCATCTTGACCCCAAGAAGACCCAAGCCCTAGGATCGGCCCCACGTCCAGACGCGGGGCGGAGCCGGGCCCGGCGCCGGGGAGAGGGCCTGGGCCGAGGTCCCGGGCGGCCGGGCCAGGGCCGGGTCGGGTATGGGCGGGGCAGGCGGAGGAGGTGGGCATCCAGGGTCCCCTAGGCAGGAACCCGCAGGGGACTTGGGGGTGGAGGTGGGTTGGGGAGAGTTGGCATGATCCCAGCGCGCCCCTCACTCTATGCTGTGTCTCCCCTTCCCGCCCGCGGGGCGCCCTCAGGCACCATGCTGACCCGCCTGTTCAGCGAGCCCAGTCTCCTCTCGGACGTGCCCAAGTTCGCCAGCTGGGGCGACGGCGACGACGACGAGCCGAGGAGCGACAAGAGCGACGCGCCGCCGCCGCCTGCACCGGGCCCCGGGGCTCCGGGCCCCGCCCGGGCCGCGAAGCCAGTTCCTCTCCGCGCAGACGAGGTGCCGGAGGCCGCGCTGGCCGAGGTCAAGGAGGAAGGCGAGCTGGGGGGCGAGGAGGAGGAGGAAGAGGAGGAGGAGGAAGGGCTGGACGAGGCAGAGGGCGAGCGGCCCAAGAAGCGGGGCCCCAAAAAGCGCAAGATGACCAAGGCGCGCCTGGAGCGCTCCAAGCTGCGGCGGCAGAAGGCGAACGCGCGCGAGCGGAACCGCATGCACGACCTGAACGCGGCGCTGGACAACCTGCGCAAGGTGGTGCCCTGCTACTCCAAGACGCAGAAGCTGTCCAAGATCGAGACGCTGCGCCTGGCCAAGAACTACATCTGGGCGCTCTCGGAGATCCTGCGCTCGGGCAAACGGCCCGACCTGGTGTCCTACGTGCAGACGCTGTGCAAGGGCCTGTCGCAGCCCACCACCAACCTGGTGGCCGGCTGCCTGCAGCTCAACTCGCGCAACTTCCTCACGGAGCAGGGCGCTGACGGCACCGGCCGCTTCCACGGCTCTGGAGGCCCGTTCGCCATGCACCCCTACCCCTACCCGTGCTCGCGCCTGGCGGGCGCGCAGTGCCAGGCGGCGGGCGGCCTGGGCGGCGGCGCGGCGCACGCCCTGCGGACCCACGGCTACTGCGCCGCCTACGAGACGCTGTACGCGGCGGCGGGCGGCGGCGGCGCGAGCCCGGACTACAACAGCTCGGAGTACGAAGGCCCGCTCAGCCCGCCGCTGTGTCTCAATGGCAACTTCTCGCTCAAGCAGGACTCGTCGCCCGACCACGAGAAGAGCTATCATTACTCTATGCACTACTCAGCGCTGCCCGGCTCGCGGCCCACGGGCCACGGGCTGGTCTTCGGCTCGTCCGCGGTGCGCGGGGGCGTGCACTCCGAGAATCTCTTGTCTTACGATATGCACCTTCACCACGACCGGGGCCCCATGTACGAGGAGCTCAACGCGTTTTTCCATAACTGAGACCTCGCGCCCGCCCCTTTCATTTTCTTTTGCCTTTGCCCGCACCCCTGTCCCCAGCCCCCGAGCGCAGGGGCACCCTCACCTACCCTGGCGCCGGGCGCGGGGTGCGGGCAGCGGGTCCCGCTGCTCTCCTGGGCAGCGCGGTCCTCTTACCTGTGGGTGGCCCGTCCCAGGGGCCTCGATTCTCCCAGGGGACTCGCCTTCTCTGTCCCCAAAGGGTTTTCTCCTCCTCTTTACCCGAGCTGACTTCTTCAGAGACCCCTCTTCGATCACTCCCTGGAGACCCCCACCCCAATTCTCAATCCTTATACTTAGGTTTCCTCCTCCCTTCCCCCTGCAAGCCCAAAGGCGTTGGTAAGGGGGCAGCTGAGCTGTGGGATACTGTTTCATTATTATTATTATTATTATTATTATTATTATTATTATTATGAACTACTACGACTACCACTACTTTTAAAACAGACACCGAGCTGCCAAGGTAGAAAGGAGCTGGGCATTCCCTCTTTCCTGAAGAGGGCAGAAGTCAGGGTGCCCAAATCTGGACCTGAAATGCCCTCACCCTCAACACCTAGTCTCAGCGTTTTGTGATTTTAATTTTGGCGGGAGGGAATGTGGATTGAGAGGAGAGAGAGAAGCCAAGACAATTTGTAACTAGAACCCAGTTTTTTCCCTTTTCCTTTTTTAAAACAAACATACAAAAAAATTAAAAAAAAAAAAAAAAAAAGCAAATAGGCGACGGAGGCCAAAAGCAGAGTCCGGATCGGAGAGAAAACGCAGTAAGAACTTTTAGAAGCAATAAAAGGCAAAAATAAAAAATAAAAAATTATACTACTACCAATAATAAAAAGACACAAATATCTATGCAAGGAGGTTCTGACTGAGCCTAGCGGCCCGGCCCGGCCCCGGGATGCCACTCCCGGCCCGCGGGCCGCGCCGCCCAAGCGCGGATTTGTGCACTTTGGTGAAGTGGGGGCCGGCGCCGCCCCCTCCTCCTCCCCAGGTTCTTACAATCAGTGACTCGGAGATTTGGGGCCCCAGTGCCACTGCCCTCCCCGCCCCGTCCCCGTTGTGCGTCATGCTGTTTTTAAAAAAACCTATTTCCAAATTTGTATGGAATGGCAAACTGTTTTTGGGGGGTCGGTTTGGGGAGGGAGGGTTTGCATGAGAGACACACACGCACACCGCACCGCACGCACACGCAGGCCCGGCGCGGGCGACCGGGAGCAGAGGGAGGAGAGCTCGCTGGCCCCCCTCCCCGCAGGCACCTCTACCCCTTCCCGTTGTGAGGATGGAGACCGAGACGGGTCAGCCCCACCACTGCCCGACTGTGCCCAGTGGGCGCCAGACGTCCAGCGATTTCCAGTGGCTGGAGAAGGAGTTTTTGTCCGAGTTGTCCTCTTGGCTCAGGCTGGCTGGTGGGCAGGAAGAGGGCAAAAAAGGAACCTTTCCCCACCAGAGGCAGGAGATCAGGCATCCAAACACACGATGCAAAAATGCAAACCCACAGGCAACACACCCACACACCCACACACTCACGCAATTTTACCTTCCTCTTATAGCGAAGATAAACTCCCGTCGGACACCCGAAGTGCATTGCGTGTTTCTGTTCAGTTTAATGACGATTAATAAATATTTATGTAAATGAGATGCAAAGCTGGACCTGGTTTCTCACGGTGGCCTCGTTTTATTCGGGGGATTGAGCCGGGGCTCTGGGTGATGGAGACAGAGTCAAGCGACCATGCAGAGGCCAGGTAGAGAGACCTTGTAATTCTTGGGTGGGAGTCTCACCCTGCTAACCCCCTCAACACCCACCCAGAGGACACCAAAACAGATAATGCTCACTGCCCCTCCCAGACTTTACACACACCCCTAGCACAAAACATTGCATTAATCTCCTTACGTTCCTAAATTCCCAAACATACACACGCACCTCCATTGAAAACAAAATATCTTTTCATCAATGAAAAATGATCAAGTTGGGAGCAGCTGGTCATTTTACAACCCTCTGCCCACTATTGCAAAAAACAAGTGTGCAGTGATAAATAGACAACCATTTGAGCCAGGCAGGGATATTTTTAAATTTAAAAAATTATAAGGTCATGAGGATGAAATATTAATAGAGATAGTCTTTTCAGTGTTAAATTTGTATTTCAGTGGACTCAGGGGGTTGAGCCATTTTTAGCCTCAGGAATGTTGACATTTGTAAGGTTGTTGATGAGGCTGGAGGAACACCCTAGAACTCTATGAAGGTGCCTGACATAGGCTTCCACCAGGTAGAGTGGAGTTTGACCTAGTCATGAGCTTCCCCTGACAGAGCAGTGAGAAACCCCCGGTCCACACCAAGATAGCTTCCTTCCTGCCTGGTGAAGTTCGGCACAGAGGAAAGCCCTCAGCCTAAGGAAGTAGAGAATAGACACCTAGGAGGAGCCTGTCCTGCCCAAGCCGCTTCCCCATCTCAGACAAGGTAGAGACTCATCATTCTATTTCTCAGAGCCTCAGGGGCAGAGGCATCTCTAAACTGACTTACTTGAAAAGACCCCAAACACACATTAGTACCCACTGGCCCCTGGAATATTTGGAGAGGGAGCTAAGTCCTAAAGACCCCATTCCAAAGCCTGAACACATTTAGGAGTTCTGACACTTTGTTGTTTCTAATGCTGCTTACTGAAAAAAAATTTTTTTTTTATTTTGAAAAAACTGTTACTCTGTTTAGGGCTGAAATTGAGGTTATGATGTTGTTTGAGGCTTGAGGTCAGGCGTACTTTTAAAGGTTGGATTCAAAATCCCAGAATGAGAGCGCCCTGACAGAAGTGGGAAAGGAAACATGGTTGAGGAAGGAAACCCCAAATGCAAATGAGCGGATCGGATCATACTGTCTGACCTCAATCTCAGCGGATCCCCTAAATGACCACCCCCAAACCCGTCAGTCTCCGGGGAGACAATGCCTTCCTCCTCCACCTCAGGACGGTGGTTGCTGGCGGATCAGGGGTGGAACCGGGAGCTGTCCGATCCCGGGTGCTGACTCTCGTGCAGCTTTGCGCCTTCTCGCAGCAGAGGGAGGCCTCGTGTGTCTGGCCCCTGGGAGTGTCGCACAGCGTGAGGTCCTTCCCTAAGCCCTACAGGAATTCTGAAAAGAATTTTCCTGCATTTTTCAGGAGAATTTCACTGGAATTCTTTCAAAAATTCAGTCTTCTCTGGAATTCTCATAAGATTGTCTCTCGAGTGAGATTAAGAACTGGACCCTTCATCCCCAGAATTCGCCCCTGTTGGTGGTCTAAGGGGGTCTTATTCATTTCTTAATTTACCCTTATTCTTGTGAGAAAAGAATTGACCCACCTTCTTTCTCTTGTGTGGATTATAGAGGAAGGAGCACATTCCAGACCCAAGTCCGAAGGAGTCTGGTCTGCTCCAGGAATGGGGCAAGGCCTGGCAGGGACAATTGGAGGAAAAAGCAACTCGGCACTCATCCTGAAGCCTGAATCTTAACCTGCCCTGGGAACAAGGTTAATTGGGTTTCTCTTCCACTTATCTAGTTTCCCAGAACCCGCTTTGAAGTCGCAGACTTGGTGGCATTCATGTGGCTTGGGATTGGAAGCAAAAGACCCCTCCATGTGGTTTCTCTGGCCAGACCATGAACTCCTAAGCTTTGCTCTTCAGGCTACTCTATAGGATAATTCTGTTTTTAAAGCCAGATTCTGGCCCTTTTTGAAAAATATTGATGACTCTTGGGCCACTATGTCTGTGATTGCCTTAGGAGGGCAGGGGAGCCTGGGCCTCTTTTGGGGTAGGGATCCCAAATGCATCAGCTTTTTATGACTCCATACACAGAAGCCACATTTTCCCCAATTCCTGACCCTTCCCCCACACTCTCTGTTCCCTGACTGCTCTCTATCCTCCCAATGCCCTCCTCCCAACACTCAACTTCCCTGGCTAGTTGGCTAGATGAGCAGGAGAAGAATATGCATGTGGACACAAGGCCCGACACCGCCCCCCCTGCAGGTCTTTTTCTCTTGCTTGCTCTCCCACTTGTGCACACGCATAGGAACAGAAGGAGCTGTGGAGGTGGGGGAGGTGGGAGAGAAGGCAAAAAGGGGCCAGAGCAGTGAGAGGGAAGGGGCAAGGGGAGAAGTTGCAAAGAAGAAGCCCTCCTTGCTGCATCCTAAGCAGAGGGGATCTCCAAGCACTCAGCAGCCATCTCAGCTCCAAACCCTGGGCTGCCAAACCTAGTGGCTGGAGCTGGGATCAATCAGGAGGGCATCTTTCTCTTGATTTTCCCACCCTCATCCTAAGTCCAGTGTTTAGAAATGACAAGAAAAACAGAGATGTCCCTGAGTCCAGGCCATTTGTCCATCGGAGGAAAGGGAGGAAAAGCTATTGCTGCTTCTCCCTTCTCTATTTAATCTCATTCTAGCCATGACCTAAACTGTAAGTCCTTGACCCCGCCACCCCCAGTGAACCTTCAATGAACCCCCAGCTCTGATTTCATCACCCAGAGGGATAGTCTAATAAAGCACTGACTATGATCCAGAGAAAATGAGCCCTATTTTATACAGCAGCAGGGAAGCCCTGACACTCCTTTGACTCTGCTGGGTTGTGTTTGTTTCTCTCTTTTCCTCTTTTTTGGGAATGTCCACAGGCCTATGGATACAAGGATCTCCCACAGAGGTCGGAGATTTTTCTCCCTGTTTGGTGACCTTTATTTCCTCTTCTTCCCTGGAATCTGTTACCTGAAGTTGCCTGCATCTAGGAGGAATCTGTTGATTTGAGGGGACGTTAAAACTGAAGGATAGTTCTAGATTCTACAGTTTAGTTCTCAAGGAAAGTGCAAAAAAAAAAAAAAAAAAAGAGAGAGAGAGATATTGCAGACCAGGCCTGAACAGCTTTGATCTCATTCTCCACTCCCAGGCCACCCATGTGACAATAGGAGTCAACCCAGCACTCCATACCTGACCTGCTCTTATGCAATCAAAGGAGAAAGCTTGTTTTTTTAAGATATGGGAGAGGGAAGAAAGGGCTCAGCGGTCATAACAGGCTTCCCAGTTCACAGCTCAGGACACCATCACTTTTCTTTCTTTAGGGCTGGGTCACCCAGGCACTGGCCACAGGCCCAGAGGGGAGGTAACAACCTGGACTGTGAGAAACCTTGAAACCCTGCTCCTTTTCCAAATTCTGAAGCAGATTTAAAAATTCTGGACAGGTTTCCTGGGTGAGAAATAGTAAGAAAAGGCACAGACACCTCGGGAGGGCTGTTCTGCTCTCTGAAACTTTCTCCGTCCTAAAGCACTGGGATAGGAGCATCCTGCCCAACCAGGAGTGGCGAATGCCAGTACAAGAAAGCAGAGACCAAGGCTAAGCTCACTGGGTTTGGGGGCGGAGCTGCCAAGGGTTAGGGGCCTCAGCTCCCCAGTGCAAGGAGGGAAAGCTGAGTCCTAGGGGAGAAGGTGAGGGACCCTCTAGATGCTGGCTATGCCAAGGGAGCTGGGCACTGAGCTGGGTGGAGAAGCTGCCCTGACGTGCACCTGGGTGTGGCTCTGGCGCTGCTGACTCGCCTGCCTGCTTCAGCGCCTGAGCACAACGCAGTCTCCTCGGGCCCATTGGAGCTGCAGGTTCCAAACCTGGAGTATGTGCCTGGTGTTCGGTTATTCGAACCTATCTCTCGGCCTCAATCCACCTCTGTCTGCATCTCATTTCTCTTTTAGGAATTAATTGAATTAGGAATGGGTCTTTCCAGAGCGCTTCCGCCTGCCACCGGAGGCTGCACCGGCCAGGAGGCCAAGGCTGAGAGGTTAGGTCTTGCCAGGGCCGAGGGAGCCCCCAAGGCCCTTTGGGGACCCTCATGCCAGTTCCTACCCTCAGCCAAGTCTTCGCCAAGGGCACAGCTGGGCGGGGTCTGGGCAGTCCGCCCGGCTTGGGACATCTGTTCTCGCTAGAGTCGCATTAAAGGCCAGGGATGGGGGTGGGAGGCTCAGTACCAGCCCCTGAATCCCAAGCCGTTGCCCGCTTTCTTGACCGCAGGCAGAGGCAGCAGGGGGCACCGGACTCAAATAGTTTTTTCTTTCTCCATGGGAAAAGCGAGAAAATCCGTGTGGGAAAATCCCCTCTCTCGCTCCCCACTTAGATGCGATATGGGTCCTCACTCCTGGAGGGCAACAGGGTACTCCTGCCCGGTGGCAGCTGCCTGGGAGCCCCTGGAGGCGCCGGCGCGCCCGGAATCCGCGGAGGATGCTGGCGGGCCCGATGTGGAACGGATCCCGCTTGCAGCGAACTCTCGTCTGACTGGGCTCCGAAGCCGAGACCAGGGTGTCGCGCAAGGGGTGGGTTAAAAACAACGCAATTAAAACATCGAAAACATTTGGGTTTATAATCGGGAGAGAGTGGTTCTTTTATAAAAAATCCGAGAAGAATCACAAAGCCCTTAAGCAAAACCAAACCAAACCCCTTAACTACTGATCATTTTGTAAAAAAGAAAAAAAGAAAGAAAGAAAAAGACAGAAAATCTCTCAGACACTTCTCTCTTGGTGCCGCCACGAAACACCTCCTGCCTGCCCAAGCCCAGTGCCTGGACACCCCTTCACCACCCCAACGCCCTGGCATAGAGCCCAGGTCGCCCCCTGCCCACCCTTCACCCGCGTGTTGGTGCCAGTCTGTGCCACTCAGCCGGTGCCCGCTGCCCGGTGCCAGGCGCAGGGGGAAGGCGGGGAGGAGCCGAGGCTCCAGCTTAAATTCCATGGCATCTGTTCATTATTATACAGTGAGGATTTTTATATGGACAGCTAAATTAAAGACAGATTTTTGCCAGAATTGCAGATCCCATAAAAATGATGACACAGGATGGGGGCTTTTTCTTTAAAAGAAAGAAAGAAAGATGAAAAAACTCAACTCAACAACCCACAACCTAAACCCCTCTGTGACCATCTTCTCCGACATTAGTGAGTTTTTTGCCCCCATGGCCAGCCTCGTCTTCTTCTACCAGCCAGGCTGCCCAGGGAGAACCAAACCCCAGCGGCTCTTCCTGCCCAGCCTGTTCACCGATGTCCAGTGACTAACAAGCTTGCTCCCACAGCCCGTGGGGCAGGCAGAGGCAAGATGGTCAGGTCAGGTGTAGAGGAGGATCAGGATGGGAACTGCAGCTGGGAGGGATCGCTAGAAAGGGTCAGGACTCAGGTGGCTTGACCTTTTCTTATTCCTAATTCAAAGATCAGACTGAGTTTTTGGCTGATTGCCAAGACTGGGGGCAGCCGCTGAGGACCAGGAATGTGGGTTCTCTATTCTGGGGCACTGGGCCGGCTGGCAGTTTCCCCTCTAATGGAGAGGGTGATACAAAGATTGGACACTGGGAACAGTTTGCTCAGGAGTGGGAGTTCTGGAATTTCGAATTTCAGAGATTCTAGACTGTTGGAACCTGCTTCTTGGTATCCTAGAACTTGCAGGGATTCAGGGATTCCGTGTCCTGTGTCACGGAGCAGACCTCCCTACTTTGATGATTCTGGTTGCAATCACTCACATTTGAAGTTCAGGAATGATGTTGTGGGGCCTTGGGGGAAACTCTGAATCTGGGCAGGCAACAAGGGAAGGCTAGAAAGAGTGAGGGCCACTCTTAGGGAGTTCAGACATGTCTCCCCCAAATTAGCGGCAGCCTTCCTTATTTTTCTTTCATTAAATTTTTCTTCATTAATTTTTTTTTTTTACAGGGAAGAAAAATATCAGTGGAGTTTTGTATCCTCCAGACAACTGCTCTATCTGTGTCTGTGTCTGTCTGTAACTCTGTCTGTGTGGCTGTCTGCTCATCTCCCTCAGATTCGGAGCTGACAGAATTCATATCAGAAGAGTGAACGCAGGGACATCTGTGTGCAGAATGACTGTGCCTACTCGAACCTGCCAATCGCTCCTGGCACGCGCTGGGTAACAAATGCCTGTTACCTCGGAATGCTGGCGGGTGGGGGTGGGGTGGGGGAGGGCGCCTGGCACCACCCCTGCTGCCAAGCCCTGCCAAGTCCCAATCCTGCCCTCAGCCCCCTTCCCCGAGTTGGGGACCTGCGGAATTGGATTGTTCATTAATTAGCCGTGATTAGAAAATTTGGGTGTCTCTCAGGCCGGCCGACCCGGAATCCTTGCCCTCCCTAATCTCATTCCCGCTCCCCTCTTGTCCTCCCCCCTTGGTTTCCGGATTAACTCTGGGTTTCTACAGAGGGGCAGGCAGGCGGCCAGTTGGGGGTGGGGTGGCTCACGGAATGCAGGGAAAGGGGTCTCTGGAGGGAAGAATTCCACCGAAGTTGCCAGAAGGAGTTTCTGTGGCAAAGTGTGTGTTGAGGGTTGCATAGACGCTGTCGGCAGGATGTTTGTGGGGTGGGGCAGAGCCCAAGAGAGACAGAGACCGGAGATCACGGACTGCACAGCGACGAAAGAGAGACAGGGCTTAGGAGATGCGGAAGAAGGGAAGGAATGGGAGAAGAAGAAGGCAAGAGGACGGAGCAGCGCCGACCCGGTTCTCTCCGAATTAAGAGCCTCCAGGATTCGGCCCAGCCCCCTGCCGCGACCCTGCGTGCCTCCCCCACCTCTTGGCCCAGGCGCGCTCCTTAATCCATCAGCGGGTTCCGCTCTCCGAGATGGGGGTGGGGTAGGGCGCCACCCCACACTCAGTGCCAGCTGGGGGTGGGGGGTATTGCGAGGAGGGGCGGAGAGCACATCTAAAATTCCGAGACATCTGTTCACCCGGGGAGGAGACACTGGGCGCAAGCAGGCTGGGCGCCCCCCTCCCTGCCCACTCTGCCCGCGGTTCCAGGGGCGGGACTCCCGCACGCCTCTCCTCCCCATTCCCTTACCCCCAGCCAGCAATGCTGGCCTGCGGAGCAGGGAGGAGGGGGCGCCAAGCATGAGGTCGGGCTTGCGGGGTGGAATTCAGGAGCTGCTGTCCTACTGATGAGTCCTCAGAAGGGGAGAATCAGGACACAGAGGAAGGCTGTGTATGAAGACCATAAAAAAAGAGGGTATGGAGGGGTGTCTGTCAGACAGGATCTCCCCAGAGCAAGCACAGAACCCCACCATGTACACTTACACGCAGACCTCGAAATCATACACACTCAGGTCCTCCCAATCCTGTGAACACAGGTAACTGTCCCACTTCATACTCAATCACTTATTAATTCAAGCAATTTACTGGATGCTTGGTCTGTCCTGGGCCTGGGCAATGTATTGAGGAGTTACTTTCTACCCACCAGGAGCTGTGAGCACATTCTGGCACCCAAGTACACACAATACCCTCACACTCAGGCAGACTCTGTTCTTAATAGGAGGGGTTATGGAGAGAGGGAGTTCCAGTAGTAACACCATCTTTCCTCATCTGTAAGCATCTTTCCTCAGGGGAACCCAGGACAAGGTTTAAGAGTTCCAACAGGGAGCTCTGGACTTACTGCCAGCCACTTGTCACCTTCTTACCTTTTCCTATTGGCAGGAGCCCTTGCCCCAAGGATTGGTCTGAACAAGCCCTAGCCCCACTTCCCACCAAGCCTTGATGACCACCTCTCTCTTTTCCATGCCCTGGCCTGGCACCTGCCCCACCACCCGGGCTGCCCTAGCTGGGCCGAGAGAGGCCAGATCTCTCAGCTGGGAAATGTCCATGTGGTTGCTACTTAAAAACTGATTTATGAGGCCATGGCGGCTGTGGAGGCTTGGCCTGCGGTCCTGGTAGTAATCAAGGGCATATGCCCATCTCGCCTGGCACTGCCCAGCTTGTGAGCCCAGCCCTGGCCTCTGCTCTCCTATTGGGAAGAGAGAAGCATAAAAGGTACCAAGTCTCCTTTCCCTTTAAGCCATCTCTCTCTTCCTCCACTCTCTTCCTTTTCCTCTTGCACTTCTTCCCTTTCCTCTCTCCCTCCTCCTTTCATTCCTCCTCCTTCTCTCCCTCCCTCCCTTCCTCCCTCCCTCCCCTTCTCTTCCTTCTCTCCCAAGTGGCACGGACCAGCCTGTGTGCCGGGCTGGCGCTCACAGCTGCAGCCCATCTGCTATGATTGAATGGTGACAGTGATTAGACAGGAGCTGGGGGGAATGGGAGGACATGGGGGCTGCCCTGCCACCCCTCACCCCTCCTGTGCTAGCCCCCACATGCTTCCTTGACCTCTAGACTGGAACAATCCGTTATGTCTGTGCAGGGTGGGTCAATCCTACCCCTCTAGGTAGTGAGGGAATTCCTTTCCTCTCAACTAGATTCATGAGAAGAAGGAAGAGGACAAGGAAGAAACAGAGGGTAGGTATAAAAGGAGGAAGGGATTGGGGTTAGAAAAGCAGCCTAGAAGAAATGACCTACATGTCCACACCCAAAAAGGCTGGAATAGGGCCCAGTGGCAGCACTGACTGGAGCGCAGTACTGAGGCTCCAGTCAGGAGAGGGAGGCACTGATGTAGGTCCAGGGTCCAGCTTTTTCAGGTATCCAGGAAAACATTCTTGATAGCCCCTGATGGGTACCCTGTTCCTTAGACCCTATCATTTTCTTTACCTTGGGGTTTCCCCTCTATACCCCAGAAAAGAAGGTATTGTTAAACATGAAGAAAGATTTCCCAACTGATCCTAGTGCAAGACCAAGTACAACAACATACACGTTAACATCTATTTGGAACTTATTATATATCAGTAATTGACTTAAGCATTTTACACGAGCTGGCAATTATCTTGACCACCCTATGAGGCTGAGAGTCTCATTATACCTAAACTACAGAAAAGACACTAGGTTTTTCTGCCTGAAGTTCTGGGTAGAAGATGTTATTGTGAACAGCTGCAGAACCAGGCTGGACTTCCTGGGAAGCTCAAGGGAAGCAATTTGCTCCATCTTGCATACTTTTGCTGCCCTTTCTCTGGACACTGGAGTCTGTCTGTGTCACTCATGCCCTCTCTTGCTCCTGTCATCTGTTTCTCCACTCTCTTCCTTCCTCTTTCACCAAATTATTTCCCTTTCTTCTCCTTCTTTTATCCTTTCATCCATTTTCACAATTCTTTCTCCTCCCCTTTTCCCTTTTTTCTCTCCCTCACCTTTCCCTTCATCCCCTCTTGTTTAGTTACATGATAACTCCTTTGATCTTTGAACCCCCTCTCCCCCAATTAGGAAAGTGGGCATTACTCATGTTATATAACTTTAACAACTAAGGAGCTGATGGTGGGAGAGTCATCTCTTACTAGGCAATCCCACTTGAGGAAAGTTTTTTCTCAAGAGGAGATAGAACCCATAATC
This sequence comes from Cynopterus sphinx, assembly GCA_030015415.1. Taxonomy (NCBI): domain Eukaryota; kingdom Metazoa; phylum Chordata; class Mammalia; order Chiroptera; family Pteropodidae; genus Cynopterus; species Cynopterus sphinx. The sequence goes on from CM057385.1 coordinate 16,891,315, forward strand.
CAATCTTGAGATAAGCATTAAGCAGTAACTAAATCCCTGAAATCCTCAGAACAAATCCAGATCAACATTGTCATCCACTTTTCCAACACAAATTGGGATAAGAAATCAGGTGGGGAGCTATTTGCAGGTCATTATAGACTTTTCCTGGTGTCTGTCTTCTACTCCTACTATTTTAAGGTCATTTAGAGTAAGGAGGCACCCTGCAAGGGACAAGTGGAGTCCAACAGAAACAACACATTCAGGGTTTCTTACTTGCCATGGCAACATTACCAAACTCTTCCCATTTTTTGCCCTGAAGGGCAAAGATGGATAAATACTTGACCTTAAGCCTGCACTTCAACAGGGATGGGGCAGCTGAGATTACATTCCAGCCTCACCTCCTTCTCATAGTCCCAATGTTCAAGCATTCCTTAGTTCCCCAACATCCTTTTATCTCTCTCTCTCTCTCTCTCTCTCTCTCTCTCTATATATATATATATATATATACACACACACACACATATACATACATACACACACATACACACATATGTATATATGCACACACGTATACATGTATATATGTGTATATGTATATATGTATGTGTGTGTGATGTGTAATATATATTATACACACACATACATATATACATGTGTATATATACATGTGTGTGTGTGTGTGTGTGTGTGTGGAGAGAGAGAGAGAGAGAGAGAGAGAGAGAGAGAGAGAGAGAGATGAAAGGATGTCATCTCCCTTTTATCTATGGATTTCTCCCTCCCTCCTCTCTTCTCTCCTCCATTCCTTTTTTGTCCCCCTCCCAGCCAAGTTTACGACTTCTGTAACTGTCTGGTTTCAGCACCGCGGACAGAGGCACCGGGTGGGCTTGCCTAACCAGCTGGGTGGGAACCTGGGTCTATTTCTGCCGGGATCTGGGCAAGGGGTGACTGCCCACGGGTTTCTTTGGAGGTGCGTGCGTGCGTGCGTGCGTGCATGCGTGAGTGCGTGCGTGTGTGCGTGTGTGTGTGTGTACCCAAGCCTGTGCGAATGCCTGTGTCTGTGTCTCTCTGGGGCATTGTCTGTGGGCGTCTCCAGATACATCTGTGTGTTTGTATCTGTTTGTGCTGTGTCCCCGCCTGCTCCCTGTGTCCCTGGATGAGAAAGGGGACGGGATGGGGACGCTCCGTTCTGGAGGTGGGGGAGGCAGCGGGTGGCTTCGTATTCCAGCCGGGCCTGGGGGCGTCATCCTTGCCCAGACGCGCCAGGCACCATGTGGCATGTGTGCCAGCCGGCACAGGCTGAGGGCATTCTGCCCGGCATGGGGGGTGTTGGAGAGCGCAGGGAGCTAGAGACAGGCTAGAAGAGGTGGGGAGCTGAGCTCAAAACTCAACTCTGGGGCCAGGCCCTTTCGATCCTGCGTGAACTGCAATCACAGGCACATGCATTAAGAAATGTACAAGTTATTTGACTTTGTGAGGGTCCAGACAACCGAATAACCATCACTTCACTCACACATATCCTGAAGAGAATGCACAGAAGGTAGGCCTGTTCTGGATTTCACATGTGTATAAATCACTTGGCCCTTTGCACAGCAGTTCCTGCACAAATGCACACATGTATACACAAACACCTTAGCTATTCTCAGAGGACGAGGATCCAAGAATCAACCCTTTGTGTCACAGAACAGAACCCTCATTTCATGGGTGGGCACTTCCCTCCTGTGATATCAGGCAACTACTCTGAGGGTCTGGTAGCTCCTATGACAACTGTTCTTTTCCAACAAATGGGCATGTTTCCCCAGCACAGCACAGGCCCTAGGGTTGCCATCAGAGTTCCTGCCCTCTGCACTCAGTGAAGTCTAGAAGGATAATGCTGCCTCTATACTTCATCTGGGAAAGATTGAGTGCAGGGAGGGGAAAGGCATCCAAATGGCTTCTTCCTTCCAATACCCATATAGTCCTCCTAGTCTTCTCAGAGAGTCTAGTGTACTGGAGAAATCCTAGATATCTCATTTCAATCTCAATACTAATTGGCTGTGTGACCTTCGGCAGGTTATTTCTCATTGAGATTTAAATATGACAATTTCTGTAAGGGCTTAGCATAAGAGAGTTGTCATTAAGTGGTCACTCTCAGTATCATTATATTACTACAATGGAAGAGTGGTTAGCTGAAATAATGTAGCCAAAGCTTCAGCACAGTATCTGACTTAGTGGGTGCTCAATCAATGTAGTAATAGAATTTCAGGAATTTAGATGGTTGAAGGGAGCTGAGAATGACAGGATTCTCTCTCCCAACTTGAGAGGCATGCACTCCAAGAAGAATGGAAGTTAGACACATAAAAAAGTTGAAGAATAAGTTGGGAAGCAATAGAGTGGGGTGGTGAGAAGGCACCCTTTCATGGTGGGGCATCCAGTTCTCCATCCTGTAGGACTAGAGAAGTCCCTAGAATAGCAGTCCCCAAACTTTTGGCACCGGGGACCGGTGATCCTACAAGAACCTAATGCCTGATGATCTGAGGTAGAGCTGAAGCAGTGATGCTAGTGCTGGGGAGCAGCTGCAAATACAGATGAAGCTTTGCTCCTTCACTGGCCACTCACATCCTGCTGTACATCCCAGTTCCTAACAGGCCATGGACAAGTACAAGTCTAGGGCTGGGGACCCCTCCCCTAAAGGGTCTCTATTCCAAGTCAGAACTCTTTGTTGACATGTACCCTCACCTGTTTCTTCTCCTGGCTTTCCCATTTTAATAAATGGTAGCACCCAGTTAGTTGCTCAAGTCAGAAACCTGGGCATTATCTGTGAGTACTCCCTATCTCTCACTCTTCATATTGACTCTCTTACCAAGAACCATTGATTCTCACTCTAGTATATACCCCAAGTCCAATATCTTCTCTCTTTCCTCAATGTCACTAAGCCCAGTCATATCAATTCTTATCTGGGTCTCTGCCCTAGCCTGCCACCTTGCCCCCCTCCGATCCATGCTCCAGTCTCACTGGCCTTCCCTTCCACTGTGCAAACACTAAGATCACCTTCCCACCCTATGGAGTGGCCTATATTCTTGTCCCAACCAGTCCCCTCACCTCCCTTGCACTCTTTTTGAATGGCTCCTTTACATCCTTCAAGTCTCAGTTTGTTCCCTCACTACCTTGAGAAACTTCTTCTGAAGACTTTAGCCAAAGCAGGCTCCCTGTTATTCTATAGTTCAGCTTCTGTTTCTCCCGCTGTTCTGTAAGCTCTCTGAGGGCAGGAACCACAGTATTTGTTCTGTTCCCATTGTAAACTCTGGGCCTAGCATGGAATAGGTAATTAGTCAATGTGTTTGTATGGTTGAATTGATAAGTGCTTTGACATCTTTGAATAAGGTCATGGGAAAGAAGGGTAAGCAGGTCCTGTAGCCTGGGCTCCGACCTCCCCCATTAGGGGTATGTCTCATCCCTTTTTCTTTCTCTCAGGAGGCTTGTCTGCCGGCAGCCTCCTAATTATATTTTACTTGACTATAAATCTTTCCGTTAAATGTAATTGAAAAACATACCTTCCGAATCATCGCATTAACCTAGCATCCACTCTGAGGCGGTAATTAAAGGCTTCCTAAAATCTCCCACTGGTTTGGGGAAAACTGGCTCAGAGATCAACGTCTGCCAACCCCAAATGTGTAGGCACCTGTCCTCCTGCCCCCAGAGAAGGTGGAGGCACAGGACCTAGGCTGCCCATAGTTCAGGCTCAGGGGCTTAGCATGCCCCTGCTCTTTTCTCCCCACTGCAGGACTCAGACAGCTGGGAGCAATGCCCAGACCCCAGCCCAGCACTCCTTCTGGCTTAGAGTCTGCAATACTCCCCCTCCTCATTGTCTTGTGGGCTCTTGGATCAGAGCCATCTCAGGTGGAAGGTCAGGAGGGAAAGGGAATGAGAAGGAACAAATGCTCTCCCAGCACCTTAAATGAGTTAGGTCTGTCCCAATCAGTCTTTGCAGCTCCCTGAAGACAGGATGAGGAAACCAATTCTTGAGAGGCTCTGCAATATAATAAGGTTAGAGTTCAAATAAAAAAGCCAACTTATTAGAACCTAACTAATACTATTGCTCCCTTTCAGAGTCCCAGTGCTACCTTTGGCGACTGGTGCCCTTAGGCAAGCCCTTCTTCCTTGCCAGGACTCAAGTTCCTAGACCCTCTTCTGGTTTCCTAAACCCAAAACTCTGGAGTTATCCTTGACGATGTTCTTTTATACCACACACATGAATCAAAAGCAAATCCGTCTGCTCTGCCTTCAAAATAAATCCAGAATCTGAGCACTTCTCATCACCCCACTGTTACCATCCTGGTCCAAGCTGCCATCTTATCTCTCTTGGATGACCACAGGTTCTGCCCTTGGTCACCTTCAGTCTATTTTTGGTGCAGCAGCCCAAGTGATTTTTTTAAAATAACAGCTTCATTAAGATATAAATTACTCATTTAAAGTGTACAATACAAAGTTTTTTAGTATACTCATAAAGCTGTGTGACCACTACCACAATCCATTTTGAATATTATCACCACCCCAAAAAGAAACCTATACCCATTAGCAGTCACTCCCCACTTTCTCCAAGCTTCACCTAGTCTCCAGGCAACCAAAATAAAACATTACCTTATGTAAGAAGCATCTCCTGGATAGTCTATCCAAAACCACACCTCTTTTCTTCTCTTTCTTTGCTTTATTTTTCTTATTAGTACATATCACCATTTAACATGCTGTCTGTATATATTACACATTTACTAGGTTCATTGTCTACTTTCTCCACCCACATTCATATATAAGCTCCCTGTGGGTGGGGCTTTATTTATAGTAGCACTCCCAGTACCTAGGATAGGAGTGGATACATAGTAGGTGCTCAATAAACAAATGTTGCATTAATAAATAAATGAATGGACTCAATAATAAAGGTACTGAGATCAAGTGGCATCCATTCTTTAGGGGCAGGCAATGAAGACTCATCATGTGGTCCAGCTCTTGGGTGCCTGGGTCTCTCTCTCTCTTCTCTTTTCCCTCTTGGTCTTCTTTTCTTTCTTGCCCTAGACACACGTTCCACTCACCTTTATCCATGGGCAGTTCTTAACACCAACTCCGTAACCTATAGACTTGTCCCTCCTTCTTTCTTTCTGCCCTGATCAGCCTGGCTCTTCCCCATTCTTAGTTTTCATACTCAACACTGAAGAATATCAAGTGGATGGTCTTAGGCAAGCTATTGGAAGAATAATCAGTCTCACAGCCTGAGTCCTCCAAAAATGATGGTGTTCACTTACTGTGCCTACAACTTGGGCTAGGCCTTGAGTTGACTGCTTTTGACTAGCATTGTCAGAACCTTCTGCAATGATGAAAGCATTCTATTTCTGTTCGGTTCAATATAGTAGTCACTAGCCAATATGAGGTTATTAAGCATTTCAAATGTGGCTAGATGTGACTGAGGAAATGAATTTTAAATTTTATTTAATTTTAATTAATTTAGATTTAAATAGCCACATGTGGCTAGTATCTTCCAATTGGGCAGTGTAGGTTTAGACACATTTTTTCTAACCTTTAAAATTATCTTGGAGAGGAGGTATGATTATCCCTATTTCATAGATGAAGAAGCTGTTTCAGTAGTTATGTATGTGAGGAGGGCATGGAATGAGTCATTCATTTTTTCATTCTATAGGACTTCATTGAATCTCATCTGCTAAAGGCTGGGGATATACCCACAAATCATTTTACTGAATACCTCCTGGGACACATTTTTATTCCCACTTGACAGATGAGAAAATTGAGACTTAGCTAGATTCAGTGACTATCTGATCCTGCTTCTTCCCTTGGCTCTCCCCTATTCTCTTCTCTCAGCCCCAGCCTAATTTCCTATAAGAGCTATGGTGAACCTTTGAAACATTTGTCTGGTCTTGTTTTCTCTCTGCTGGATATTTGGCCAGGGCTTCCCCATTTTACTCTCAGAGAAAACTAAAGTCTGTATGAAGGCCTTCAGGGCCCCATACAGTCTGCACTTCCCTCCATTTCCACTCAGAGCTCACCTGCTATGCTCTCCCTCCATCCCTCCAGTACACTGGACCCATTGGTCCATCAGGCTTTACAGCCTATTTGCTGGCTGCTCCCTGATATCCACACTGTCAACTTCTTTACCCCTGCAGATCCTAGCTCAAATTCTGCCCTTCCAAATGAGGTATGCCCTAACCCCTACTAAAAATGGCAACCTCATCAACCAATCTAGATCACCTTTTCATGAACTTTCTCCCCATAGCACTTACTACCTTCTACCATAAATTTAATTTACTAATGTATTATGTCTGTCTCCCCAACTAGATATAAGTTCCTTGAAGGCAAAGATCTTTGTCTGAAATATCCTAGTACCTGGCACATAGTGGGATATCAATGAAAATATGTCAGATAAAGAGATAACCCTGCCCCAGGTACTCCTGCCTTTGCAGCAAGAGGTCTTGGATTCTAACTTGAGCTCCTTTGCTCCCAAAGCTCCAGTTCATTCCCTCAGAGCCATTATCTCTTAAGTATTCTCTCCAGTCCCCTCCCCAAGTTCTCCTCCTTAGGGTGACCCTGGGCTGACCCAGGAGTTCCTTGCTTCTGCCCAGGAAAGGATAGAGGTTCCTTTTTATATGTTCAACTATGATACTGAGGAATTTTACTAAAGTTCAGAGATCCTTCTCCCTTCAAAGCAGCAACCTTGGGTCTGTTTTTCAGGATGTGGCCCTGGCAGGTCTCCTCCCTCCTTCGTCCCCCTCAGACACTCAGACACTGTTATTCCTCTCCCTCTCTGCAGAGGAGGGGCTGACCAAGGGGCCTAGTTAGTTCCTACTCTCAGTGGAATACCCTGGAAACCTAAGTACCCTCACCTCACCTCGAGGTATACAGTGACATAAAGGCAAATAGGTGAAATACTCTGCCATCTCCTGACTTCTCACTTCATGAGGAAGGTTACAGAGATGTGTCCTCCTGGAAGGATGCAGGGGCTCTTTCTTGAAACTGGCAACTGAGGTTGTTTGTGACTCCATTAGGAGGAATGAGAGTCAGATAGCAAGAAGGACTTTCCACAAGTTAGAAAATGAAGTGGAGGTCTGAGGCCTCTGCCTCACTTCAGAGCTAAGAGAATGAAATGCTCTCATCTTCCTGTACACCTTGTCTTGTACATCTTCTTGAATGGTCCAAAGGAACATGAAAAATGGCTCACCCCTCAGAGTGCCAGAGCTCTCTCTCCAATTTCTCTTCTCCTCTACTCCTCTTTATCCCCTTTCCACCTCCCTCAGCTCAAGGCCACTTGCTGGGGCCCAAATGGAGGCTCAGCTCCATAATATGTATGCCAGGGAAAATTAAGCTGCATCAAGAGGGAAGAGCTGACTGCTCATGTGTGGTCCAACCACCTCTGGCAGTGAGGTAAAAGGAAAGACTAGGGTATTGGGCCAGTCTGAGTTCTGCCAGATCACAACTTTGTGGTCCAGAGGCTCAGTCTCTCTGAGCCCCAGCTTTCTCATCTGTAAAATGGGGATAACAATATCTGCCCTACAGTATTGTACAAGTTAGAGATGGCTCATAGGAAGTTCTTGGCACAGGGTAGGCATTTAATAGTTAGTATTATTATGACTATAATTACTTAGGCTTCAGGAGGCCCTTCGTCCCTATGGTTGAGGAAAGGCCTTTTCTCCATCTGGAACTTTCATTTGGACCAGAGCAATGGTTTCCTTACGGGCTTCTTTCCCTGCCTCCAGTTTCACTCTGCTTCAGCCCAAGCTCTACACCCTGTTGGAATTCTTTTCCTAAAACTCAATCCAAATTCATTACTCCCTGCCAAAAGTTCCTCCAAAATCCCCCATTGCCCATCATGACACAGCAAGCACGGTGATTAAGAGTTTGGGCTCTGGGTCAGACATGGGTTTAATGCTCAGCTCTGTCACTTTCTAGATGTGTCTTTTAGGCAAGTTCCTTAATATCCCTGAGCCTCACTTACTCATCTGAAAAATGGGATAATAGTACCTGCATTGTGTGGTTATTATAATGAAGAAAGAAGATAAGAGCTCTATTGTATGACAATATGAAAATGACTTAACTCATGAGCATAGCAAGTAAGGCTGTTTATAGGAGTTAGATTCTCAACTTTTAGAGGATTGTCAAAATGAAGCACCTAGCCTGCCCATTCTACCTTGTTTCCTGCCATCCTCAACATGAACCCCAGGTTTTGGTCAGCACAGTGTATCACTCACCATCCCCTATGCTGAGACTTCTTTTGTTGCCTTTGCATATACTGTTCTCACTGCCTAGAATGCTCTTTCTCTCTTTGCGCACCTGGTAAACTCCTACTCATCAGGTAAGACCTGATTTAAACCTACTGTGTTCAGCAAAGCCTTCCCATACCCCAGAGCAGGGTCTCACATCCTGATGCTCCACCATCCCAGCCTTTACCTCTGCTTAGCATTGTATTAAAAGCCACAGTTCCAGGCTGCCTACATTGGAATTCTAGTTCTGCCACTTCGTAGCTGGGTGACCCCAGGCAAGTTACTTCACTTGCCTGTGCCTCAGTTTCCTGATAAGGAAGTGGAATGATAATATACTATCTATTTGATAAGGCTGTAAGGAGTAAATGAGTTACTATATTTAAGAACTCTGCTCCCAAACTTGGTACAGAGTAAGTGCCCAGTAATTGTAAGCTGCCATGATTATGATTCCAGCTTTTCTTCCTTCCGTGGCAGGGCTCAGTCCACACATTTGTCTCCCCTACAAGCTGTGAGCTTGGAGGGTAGGGGCTGGAGCTGATTTATAAGGCTGGTGCAGAGTGAATATTTGGTACCTCTGCCTGGATGGACAGTCATGAAGGTTCTCCTTTATCAAAAGCTTTCTTATTTGTCTTTTTGGATAATTTTTTGAGTTGGTACTAATGCTCTTGCCATTTTGCGGATGAGAAAATTGAGGCCTGAAGGTAAATACCTTTGGGCCCTTGTAAGTGAGCAAGTAGCAGAGCTAAGGTCTATCCTTGGACCCAGCTGACTCCAATCAACCCCTCTAAGCCTCATTAAAACAGTTATAGCTGTGCTTCGCATCTGTTTATTGTGTGAATTAACATATGTAAATGTAAGAGGAAAATTGGGGTTCGATTCCCCTTTCTGAACTAGGTAATGCTTTGTCTAGGATAAGAACAAAAACTTTTCTGGGGAGTAGCTGAGACTCCAATTCACCCATCTCCCTAGAGTTTGTCTGGAGCCTGGGGCCAATTCAGCAACCTCCTCCCCTTCCTGGGCCCACTGCCAGCCTCTCCGCCCCTTTCCCCCACCCATTGCCACTGGAAGACAATGGTGGGCAGGGCCAGCCTTTGTGAGAGGGGTCAGGCCAGTTAATCTTGGGCTGGGCTGGGGAGGGGCATATAGGGGGACCAGGGGAAGGGAGAGGGGGCTGCATGTGGGGACTGACAACAGAGGGCTTGTGAGGGTCAGGGAGGACGTCGGAGGCCAGGGGCCTGAGGAGTAAACCTTGAAACAGGCTTTGGGGAGCGTTTCCTCTGAATGTAGATTTGAGCTCCTATTAAACTTGCCAAAAATTTGTGTTAGCTAATGGATTCTTAATTCTGTCTAAAATGAGAGAGGGAAAATTATGCCATTCATCTTGTATTGGTTTGAAATTACATCTGACACCTAATCGATCATACTGTGGAACATTAACTCTTTGGAAAAGACCCAACTTTTCCTCTCTCTCTCTCCCTTTCCAGCGCTCTGGAGCCACCCCCACCCCGATTCCTTCTTTTGTATTTCATTAACTAAGCAAAGCTCTGGCTGTCTCTGGGGGATGAGCGGTGGGAGTTATGGAAAGGGTTTATTTGAACGGAAGGAGATAACCAGGACCCCCAATGTTTTGCCAAAGACTAGAGCCCTTGTTTCCAACCTTCAAGTGACCTCCTCTCTCTTTCTGCTTTTTTCTATCATTCTTTGATCTGGAAATGCAGAATGGAAGGCATTGGGTTGTGGGTGACCTCAGAGCCACCTTGGGGGCACCAGGGAGAAGGCAGGGAGTCAGGCAAAGCTGAGCTAGCACCTGGGGCTGGGGAAGGGGTTGTGGTGGGGGGCTCACCTGCGACTTGCCTGGCAGATGGGTGAGGAGGAGGAGGGCAGATGACAATAGATTTGCCTCTGGGGATCCTGATGAGCTCTGACTGAAAACCCCAACCCCAGACCTGCTTTTCCAGGAGGAGGACTTTCTGGCAGCAAGGAGAATCCACTGGAGGCAGACAAACCTGGGCTGGCATCCTGGCTCCACTCCTAACAAGCTGTGTGACCTTGGGCAACTTACATAATGCCTCTGAGTCTCAGTTTCCTTCTCTGTCAGAGCAGGATAATAACACTGGCACAGAGCTGGGGTGGGAACTGGATGAGATAATCCAGGTACAACTGGGACAAAGCTCATCACCGGGCACACAATAGATGCCCAATAAAGGTGACAGTCACTCCCCTCCCTACTTCTGCTGCACACCCCCCATGTTTCCCCCTTCATCTTCAACTCTCCCACTTCCAGTTCCCTTGCCCCCCACCCACTCACTCCCCTAGGGCAGACCTACAGCTGAGGTTAGATCAGGCTATGAGGGCAAGACAATGTCTCCTAAAAGGACACCTGAAGGAGGCTTGGGTCTCCTGGGTTTTTGCAGAAACCCAGGCCTTCTTCCTTCCTGGAATTCCTCTACTTCCTCCAAAAGTTGTGGGGGTTGTCCCCTGCATGAAGAGCTCTCTCAGAAACCCCCATGCTGCCTGGAGGTAGGGTCTCTTGAGGAAGGGGCTCTCTAGGAAGTGGGTTCAGGAGGAGGAAAACTCCAGCTGGGAGAGATCCACTTCTTTCACTCATGCATCTCATATTTTACAGAGGAAAGGTGGATTGGACTGGGGGTGGGAGGTTTGGTCCCTCAAGGGCAAGGGAGGGCAAAGGGAACCAGGTAGGTGTGAGAGAGGGGAGGGACAGGGCCCTCCCATTTCTATTCCCCAGGAGGCACAATAGCTTCTCCTTTAGGTTGGCTTTGGGCACTATGGGAAGAGAAGGTTCCAGGGCCCTCCAGCTTCACGTGAAGTGGGTCATCATGAAAAAAAATATAACATGCAGTTAGCCTCTGGCACAAGATAGCATGAGGGGGCCGAGATGCTTCTTTCATGGAAATCCGGGCAGTCTCTGGACTATCTCCATGTGGATTTTACTCTCAATAAGCACCCACAAATATCTGGGAGAATATATGATCGAAGGGCCAAGGCATGTTTAAGTGACCATTCAAGGTTGCACAAGGAATCATCAGCTTCTGTCAAGTATCTGCTCTAAGTGCAGGAAATGGCCTAAAATACCCTTCTGTATTTTTGGGCCTTGTGGAGAGCCCCAACTTGCGACTAAGAATGATGGGGAAATCTCAGCCAGGACCCTCTTTTTACAGAGGAGAAACCCAGGACTCAGAAAGTGAGTATATTGACCAGGGTGAGGCAAGAGAGACAAGGACATGAGCCTCTGGCTCTCAGTCCACCCATATCATGGATCTGAAGGGACACTTTCCAGGTCACCAGTCCAGTCCCAGCAGAGCCAACACTGTTTCGGGAAGGGAGACTGGAGTTTTGCAAGTGAGGAAAACTGCTGGGAGAGGCTTTCCTTGAAGAGAGAAGAGCAGAGGGGGCTGGGGAGGTTTCTTAACTCTCTCTCCCACCCCAACACACATACAAACACACAGTGGCAGGAATTTTATTTCCACATGTCCTTTCTCTGGGGAGCTCGCCGTTTCCCAGGAGACGCCTGGTGGAGATGCCCCTTCCTGCCAGCCTCCCTGGCAGCCACTAGGCGGCTATGGCTCCCTCTTCTGCCTAGAGACTCCACAGCAAGAATCCCACGTGATTTGTATTAATAGGAAGTGGCGCCCAGGCCTACAGGTGCTGAGGATGGAGCTGGCCGGCCAGGGATGAACGTGCAACCAGGCCAGTGAGTATACCGAGGAAGTCACTCACAGGGTCACATCGATTGAGGGTCCTACATGGCATGACACACCTAGATACTGCCTTTAGTTACCAGGAGAAAAAATTCCTCCGTGGCATCTTTTCCCAAATAGAATGTTTTTAGTGTTTTTACCTTGAATATAAAACTAATGTATAACTGCTAGAGAAATAGATAATTCTAACAAAATAAACAAAAGCTCCCGATTCAAATTTCAGGATCTGTCTTTTCCCCTAAGAAAGCAATTAGCCTCTGGCTGAAGAGTCCAGAGCAAGGGTCTGCTGTGTTCAGAAAAGAGAAAGCATCATAACATTGTGGAATATGGTAGAATTTGGGAGGTCCTCCTGAAGCGAATACCCTTGTATTGGAGAGGCTGACATGTGTGTGTGTTTCCCCCCTGCCCAGAAGATCAGCTACTTCAGAGTGCAGTTCTTCCCACTCTGTGTTATTCCACACTCCCACCTGCTGGGTGCACCATGCTGCCCCAGTGTGGTCATCCAGGAAATGCGGGTTGAAAAAATAAATAAATGAATTCACAGATGAGGAAACAGACCCAGAGATAGACCCTGAGTTGCCTGAGTAGCCCAGAACATGGTCACAAACATAACTGCCACAGGTCTGGAAAAACTGGCCTCAAATTCTCCACCAGCTCCCTTTCCCCAGGGCTGAGGGGAGCTAAAGGTTGGAGGAGTTAGCCAAAAGGGCCAAACCTATATAAGACATTTCCCAGGTCTGGGATTTGAGCAGGACTGGGCTGAGGCACTAGAGGGAGACTGTCAGGACTTGTAGAAAGAGAGGCCCCACAGAGAGAGAGGGATAGGGGTGGTGGACAGCCTGATGTGAATTTAGAAATTAAATCTATGCCATGCCGATGAGGGGGAGAGCAGTTTTGCCCCTCTACCCTGAAAAGGAAGGAGCTCTGGCAGGAAGGTTACAGACAGTTTCCAGTTAAAGGGATTTAGCCACATGGAGGAGGCTTACTTACTGCCTTCAAGGAGAGAGAAGGGCTCTACCCAACACAGCAGTAGTAGGACTGTAAGTCTGCCTCTCATCTCCCTCTCTCCTTCTTGCCAGATAACTTAGGTAGAGGCCTGCTATCAACATAGTGTCCCATTTAGCCATTGACAACTGTCAGGGAGGTCTTAACCCCATTTTACAGATGAATAATCCAGAGCTAAGAAAGGTAAAGTGACTTGTCCAGGTCACAAAGTGGCAGGACTAGGAAGACCTTCCAATCTCAGGCCTGGCCCCCAGATGGCCTTTCCACTGAGGCCTCACCTCAGCACTTGGTTTCCTGGGGGACCATGATTTTCTAGCTTGACCATCACAGAAGCCCCCGGAGTTCCTTTAAGCTCAGATCCTGGCTGTGCCCTTTTGTTTGGGCAGACCCTGTCCCTGCTTCTCCTGAGGACTGTACTTAAGGTGACCGGGGGCATGTGATAAGACATGTGTCACTGGGCCTTGGCCCGCATGACCAAGTGCTCCTGGAAGATGTCACTTTCCCATGTGGCCAAGGCTTATTTCCCCAAAGTTCTCAGTCCATCACTGCTCCCCCCCACCCCAAACCCTCAATATTCTCCAGGGGAAGGCACAAAACCTTCGCTGAGGGCAGGCCCCCGACATAAACGGCCGCATTCCTGGCCCAGGGCTGGCGGCTTGGTCGGGAGCACCAGGCCCCACACAGGCTCCGCTCCTAGGGGCCCTCCCCGCCCACCAGGGGGGCAAAGGCTGCGGCAGGGCACCCAGGAGTCCGCAGCCCGAGGAGCGGCTGGGGGCGAGGGCCCGGGAAGGGGCCCGCAGATGCCTCCTCCACCCCGCCCCCCGGCTTGGCCGGGGCCCCCACGGTGTCGGGGAGCAGGAGGAATCAATCAGGATAATGAAGCCGCAGCCTGCCACGCACCGCGGGGGCACCGAGGAGTCGGGGCCGGTGCCAAGTCCGCCAGACGGTTCGGGGGAGCCAGGCCCGGCGCGGCCCGGCGGCGGCGGCGGCGGCGGAAGCGCGGAGCCGGGGCGCGGGGCCGCGGCGCGGAGGCCGGACGCTCCCCGCGCAGGCCCCTGGCAACCGCGCCTTGGCAACCGGGACGCCCGAGAGGAATCTTAAAGCGGCAGCGCCTCCTTCCCGCGCCGCGCCGCCGCCGCCTGGACCCCTGGGGGAAGGGGTCACGGCCGGAGGGAGGGCTGACGGTGGCAGTCAGGATCTGCGCGCACCTCGGGACTCGGGGTCCGACTCACGCCCTCGCTTGTTTGTTTATCAAACGTCGATCGAGCCTACGTGCGCCAGCACCGGCTAGACAATAGGGAGGGGAACGGGGGCGGGGAGTGGCGATTAAAAAAAAAAAAAAAAGAACCAGGTCCCTGCCAAGGAAGTTCACAGTCTAGCGCGCAAGGCAGACCAGACGGGCTGAGGTGAGCAAAGGCCTGAGTAACCCAGGGTGAAGAGGCTTGGGCTGTGGGGCTGAGGGACCCAGAAAACACTCCTGCAGCACCTGCTTGCTCCAGGGCGTGGGTTTGACGCTTCTTTCCTGGACTGTGACTATCCCAACAGTCCTGTGAGATGGGTATTATTATCATTACCATCGTTATTGATCCCATTTTAAAGATGAAGAATTAGAGGCCCAGCAAGGTGAAGGTACTTATCCAAAATCTCGTTTTACGTTTTGGACAATTTAGGGCTGGATCACAAGACTTGTGACTCATTCCAGCTTTCATTACAGCATGATGCCTGGAAAATTAAACCTCGGTGAGGAGACTCCCCAGTACAAATTGTGTAAGAAGTGAGGAGAAAGGGCAGCTGAAGGAAGAGATGGCTACTTTTCCCTTCTGCTCCCACTACTCTGACCGGGTCTGCCCTGTCCTCAGGGACATGCCTATATGTGGGCAGAGGGCTTGAAGAGGTGACCTCAAGAGGTCCCTTTGGTTCTGTAATTTGATATTTCCTGCCTGCAGTCTAGGCGCTATGCCACCCTTCTGGGCAGCAGCAGTTGGCAGGGGGCTGCAAACTGGGGGAGATTCCAGGCTTCTGAAATAAGGGGTGAGGGGTGTTGAGGGAGGATTAGAGGGATGGTAAGGGGGCTTTGGCAAAAGAAAGCTTGAGTCAATATCATTAGGAGGCAGGGCCTCATCTTTGCTTCTCTTGTCCACCTGTCTTTCTCTTTCTGCACACCTATTCAAATGAGAAATTTGTGTCAGGGCCTGAGATAGGCTTGGAGGCTTGGAGGCTATTAGTGAGGCAAAAATCATGCTGGCTCTGTCACTTATCAGCTATGTTAGCTTGAGCAGGTGACTCAATCTCCCTGAACCTCATTCAGTTTCCTCATCTGTAGAGATATTATTATCTACCTTTCAGGGTTATTGCGAGACTTAAATGCAGTGAGAAAAATGTATGTATGGTGTCTGGCACCGGGTAGATGCTTAACAAATATAAAGATGTCTTTGTTTATTTTGGTAGTCTGATAATGGCTCTCAAAGATAAGTCCACATCCTGTTCCCTGAAACCTTTAAGTTACCTTATCTGGAAAAAGGGTCTTTGCAGATGTGATTAAATTAAGAATCTTGAGACAGGGAGATTATCTTGCTTGAATCATATGGTCTGGCTCTAAATGCCACACGTGTCCTTGTAAGAGAGAAGCAGAGGGAGATTATACACACCACAGAAAAGTAGAAGGCGATGTGAAGATGGAGGCAGAAACTGGAGTAATGTGGCCACAAGCAAAGGAATGCCAGCAGCCACTAGGAGCTGAAAGAACAGATTTTCCCTTAGACCCTCCAGAGAGAGCAGTCCTGTGGACACCTTGATTCTGGCCCGGTGAAACTGATGTTGAACTACTGGCCTCCAGAAATGTGAAAGAATAAATTTATTGTTTTAAGCTACCAAGGTTGTGGTAATTTGTTACAGCAGCCTTGAGAAACTAATACACTTACATTGGAGATTCCATCTTGGACAAAACCTACTACCTGCACTTTAGGAGTTCACAGTCCAGTGGGAAACGAGAGAAGTAAACAGTGCATAGAGTTGCCCAGAAGGTGGAAGAGTAAGGTAGGTAAGGTCGCTGGAGTTAGAGAAGGAGTTACCCAGGTAAGAGACTAAAGTAGGAAGGGCATTCCAAGCAGAGGAAACAGCGTGGGAAAGGCATGCAGTAGGAGAGAACATTGCCTTTAGGAAATATTTGGAATGGCAGGTACATGAGGATGTGGGGGGTATCATGACAGAACTGCTGAAATGGGCAGCAGGGTCAAAACAGCCAAGTAGCCACCCCAGAAAAAAATCAGTCCCTCTACCCTGTGCTGGCACTGGGTCCCAGATCAGAGAACCCTATTTTCAGTACTGAACAGAAGCTTTAGAGACCATCCAGTCCAGTCCTGCCATCTCACACATTGGGAAATTGAGGCCCATAGGGAATGAGTCCATCCATGAAATAAGCAAAACCAGATGGTTACACTCTGGCCTTTCTTGAACCTGAGTGTCCCATATCTTAGGGTCTCAGAGATACTGCCTAGTGGTCCCTCTACAGCCTTCTTTCAAAAAGCACAGGCCCTGTGGTCTCTAAATAAAGAGGGGGTGGCCTGCATTTTATTTGCATATTGCTAATTAGATGAAAGACGCAGATATACTTAGCCCCTTCCCTTTATGCCAACCCCATCCCCCGCCATCCTATGTTATTCCCACTGAGTGCTTCCTCATCCATCTTGACCTCAGCAACTTCTCCCACAATTCTAGCCCAGGCCTCGCTCCTCAAGGCCCTTACCTAGTTCCAGACCAACCCCTACTATATTAAGTGTTTGATCTTGCCTGGAAAAAGTATCTGGTGGGTTTTTAGTATACCTAGTCTGGGTGGAGGATTTCAGAGCAGGTTACAGTGGAAAGGAAGATGATTGGATTTCTAGCTCAAGGTTTTCTCTGGGAATTGGGAGCAGTAAGCTCTTGTCTTCCTGCAGCATAGGAGCCATCTGAATGGAGCTATGGAGTGGGGGAGGAGGGTGCTCCTTCGGGATCTGGTGGGCAGGTGCCAGCTGCATGCCCCAGGCCTGCCCCAAGCCTCTTGGCTGGCAGCCACACCAGCCCATGGAGGAGCTGGCTCCTTCTTTGAGGGAGGGGGAATCCTGGGGAAGGTCAAAGAGCATTCTTTGGCCTGGCAGCCTAACATGGGTTAGGATAAGGTTACCATGCAAGTTATGGTTCTTCCAATGAGGACAGCACATCCAGATTCTTGGGGCTGTTATTAACCCAACCCAGAAAATTGTGAGACACTGTACTGAACTAAGCACAGTGTGCTTTCTTGAGGGTAGGCACTCAATAAATGTTTCCTGATAATGAGGGAGCCTCCTATTTCCTGGAGACAGGGAGGAGAGGGGGTCACAGAGAGGCACAGTTTCTGCCTCTCTCACCTCCAACTAGACCCTTTCCCTCTGAAACCAAGGCTATGCCCAGCACCTCTCCCAGGTGAGAGGTCTGAGCCTGTCATCTGATGGTCACCAGAGAAGGCATCACATTGCACCTAAGACAGGTACATGGATGAGCTCAGGTGCCCCCAAGTTGTTGTGGGGCTGTCACCACCACAGCTGACTCAAGGAACTGGGGAATGTAGGTGCATTAGGATTCATGAAAAAACCTGGAGCACAGCTCAAGCTAGCAACTTAAAAAAAAACAAAACAAAACAGCTTGCTCTTGTTAGGACAGGGTCCTAGATTTGGGAAGACTTCTGTGCATATGTGAATAATTCAACTTCATGCACAGGTGATGTGTGAGCTGTGTGTACGTACATGTGCTACAAGGGGCCTCAGCAAGCATCCTGACCCGCATGCACATATCCCAGTCTGCACAACTGTATGTTGCACGTGGGTATCTTCATGGAATCCCACCTTCCTTCTTTTTCTCTGGACCTTCTCTTCCTGTTTCCTGATAAAATGGGAAGTGGGGGTAGGCATATCAGTTTCACATCAGCATCCCCAGCCCTGTGTAGAGCTACTGCCTCCATTTTCCCATGATAGCAAGCAGTAGATCCTTCCTTAGTCCTGAGTAGAGGGATTCCAGTTCTTTCCTGACCTAGATGACACCATCTTGCACCAGTTCCTCTGCCCTGATAGCTCCTTCTTCCCCTAGAGTGTCCCATGCCACTCCATCATCTGGTGATGAGGGGAGAGGTGGGAGGAAGTGGGGTGATGCTATGGGAGTGGGAGTATGAAGGGTGGTTCAGATACTGTTCGATTTTGCCCAGGTCCCTCTGGAGCACTGCTGCTCATTTAAAATTCCGATTTAAAGCCGAGCGGCTCTTTAAATTTCCACATTAGCATGCCGCCCTGATGCCAGGCCAAGATGTTGGGATGGATTTGGCAGGAACGCCTCCAACAGCGGCAAGCAGCAGCATTTGCCAGCAATAAAACAACGCATGAATAAAAGAAGGCTGGCTTGGCAGCAGCAGAAATCCAGGTACCTGGGTGAGCCCAGGAGGGGCCTACAAATTCAGCGGCTCAGAGGCATGAAGATCCATGCAGGGGCATGTGAGTGTAGGTCTCTGTGGCTATCTTGGCCCTCACCCTCAATCTGTGCTTACAGTGGAATCTGGGGTTAGAGCCTAGGCAGGATTCGGGTTTCTCCCTGTGCCTGTCTCTCATTCCTTGCCTCCCCACCCCCACCCCAGGGTTATCTTCTTGGAAGAGACAGATGTTGCCTTTGACGAGGACACAAGAACTTGGCTTGCATCCTGAGTTGTCCTATTTCATTAGGGGCCAGAGAACAGGTAGGGTCAGAGAGAGCAACACTGCCTAAAGTGGATTCCAGATCCATGATCCCAGGTACCCGGGTACTGAGGGACATTGTCAGGATAAGGGGACTGGGTGAGAGATCACAGTGAGGACTGAATATTGGTGCTGACCTGGGTGGGAGAGGTGCTCTGGGCTGGGTGATTGGCTAGAAGAAGGAATGGTCATGCTGGGCCTGGCCTAACTTTAACTTCCTGCAGACTCAGGAATATTGTTTTAGGTCAGATGGCAAAGGCAGCAAATCAGATGAAGCCCTGGCCACCTCCCAGAAGTTATTTTGTCCACTCCCTGCTTCCCCTGGTCTGTAGTGTATAGCCCCAAGGGACCTGAGGCTGCTGGTTCCTGTGTTCTTCTGCTCTAATCACCTGGCTGAGGCTCATCACCAGCCCTATCAAACAAGCAGCCTGTCCTGCTCTTACCATCTATCCCTCCCACTTGGTCAAACCATCCCTTTCCCTGAAGGCCAGGGGAAGAGGACAGAGCAAACAGAGGGGTGGCAGCAGATGGTCTCTACACTCTCTGCTAAGGCAGAAAACAGGACACCCTTCTCTAATGGAACTCTTCTCTTCCAGCTAATACATGATTTTAGACCCCAATATTGAGAGAAGTTGTTGGGACTTTGAATTCTCTTAATTCCTGGAGGAACAGGAGAGCGGATAGGCAGGGCCAGGCTCTGGCAGGGCAGAGGCCCCATATCCTAGAGCTTGGGCTAGTCCTGGTCTGATGGCTTTTTCCAGGAAGAATGAAGTGGCTTAACTTCTCAGGTACGCTGTTCTCTGGTACACACACTGGGGATAAATCAGCTCTAGGGTGAGGAAGTAGCTAAGAAGCTGAGTTTAGGCAAGAGAGATATAATTTTGTCATTTATTCATTCATTCGACAAATATTTACCAAACAGCTGCTTTATGCAAGGCACAGTGCTGGACACTGGGAGCACACTGGTGAACACAGACAAACGTGGTCATTGTCCTCGTGGAACTTTCCATCTGGTGGGAGAAATAGGATCGTTATTCAAATGACTGTACAAATAAGTGTGAAATAACTGTGCTAAGTACACTGAAAGGATATGTAATACCATGAAAGTATATAATCGGGGGACTTGGCTGAGTCTAAAAAGTTGAGGCTGAGCTTGCAAAGGAGACAGAGAAAGAGCAGCCAGAGTGGTAGGAGAATTGGCAGTGACATAGAATCAAAAGAGTAGGTGGTCAACTGTGTCGAGAGATACTGAGAGCTCATGAGATACCTATTCATCGTGACTCCTCACCTGCTAGTTGTGACTACAGGTATGGAAAGG
The DNA here is from genome assembly GCA_030015415.1 of Cynopterus sphinx. Classification (NCBI taxonomy): domain Eukaryota; kingdom Metazoa; phylum Chordata; class Mammalia; order Chiroptera; family Pteropodidae; genus Cynopterus; species Cynopterus sphinx. Next base: position 16,911,308 of record CM057385.1, read on the forward strand.
CTCTGGCATCGTGCCTGGCTCACAGTTGGTGCGCTGTAATGTTAGTTCCCTTTCTCTCCCTCCCCAACTGAGCATCCCTCCAGGAACCCCAGATTTCTGGAACAAAGGAGTTGCCTAGGTTCAGCCTCCTCTACCAACTCAGGCCCCAAAGCCCAGTCATTTAGTCTTCAGTGAAGGATTCTGGACCTCTCCATGCCTCTCCACATTAGTCCCTTCACATAGATCCCTACCATTCCCTACCTGACTTCCTCCTTTGTATCGGTCTTCTACAAAGAGGGGCTGGGGTCTAGGTCTCGAACAAAGAGGCCATTCTGGCTCTGCTTCTGGGCTGAATCTGAGAAGGAAAGAGAGCTGGTATCCTCAGCAGCTCCTAAAGCTGCCTGAGGTGAATCTGAGTGTCTTAGGTAGGGAGAGGGAGAATAGTGGAGAGATGGGGGGGGGGGGAGGGCTGCCCAACCAAAGCGGCATAGAGCCCAGAGCCTTTTCCATCGCAGACACCCCATCTGTCTCCCACAGAAGGCTTGGGTTGGAGGAGGCGCCGAGAAGGGGGGTATGGAGGGTGAACATGTACAGTCTGTGAGCAGGCACGACCACAGTGAAGGTGCTGACCCAGAACAGGTGGAGGGTCAGTGTGGTGTCAGTAAGGCTTTTGTCTTAGCCATTGAGGACTAGAGCTCAGAGGTTGGGACTAGAGGTGAGGAAGATGACAGGGACACTGCATGCTACTCTCCCTAGATAGCTTTGTGTTTGATTTTGATTTAGAGCTCCCCACCCCGACCAGAGGGCAAAGACTCATATCCCTTTGGCCAAAAACCTAAAGGTGTTTCTAAGCCCAGGGCAGGGCCGGATTCATGATGCCTCCCTCTCCCCAGCAATCAGAACTTTTCCGGACCTTAAAATAATATTTTAGTTAAATTTGACAGTTTCAGAGTGTTTCTTTTTCACATATTACTTTTTCTGATCACTCTAAAGTCCAAAGAGGTAAGTAAGTATTACTCTTCATTTATAGATGAAGCAACAAGGGGTTTAAAAATTAAGTGAATAACTTGGATCACAGGAGAATGAGGAGGCCCAGACCTAGGTCTCCTGATTCTATATGCAGACAGTAGGCTACACTTAGGCATTCCTTGTTGCTCATTTTGGTGATATTACACAGTCCCTACTGCCAGATCAGGCCTGGGACTTTCTAGGAGAGAGCTCAGAAGAACTCCTCCCCCATGACTGAAAAGCTTTGGGAGATCCCCAGGACTTGTTGGACATATATGGATACAGCCCCACTATTGATACCAATATCCAGACACTAGGAAGCTAGACATCCCCAGAGGGTTGGGTCTCCAATATATAGAAATATGAAAGCGGTCTAGACTAAAAGTTGGAAGAAAGGATGGGCTGGACAGGGTGTGGGGAGTGAATAATGCCAGCCCAGGAAGCAGCTGTTAGGGTCTACTCCTGGTCTCGGAATGAACCCTTGGGAATCCTGGTGGATGTCCTCTCTCCACATTCCAAGTTCTAAATACTTTTTTTCCTCTCTATCTATAATTAAGAGAATAGTTTCCACAGCTCCCCTACCTACTCCAGTCTTTTCTCTCACGCTTCCATGTTTGGAAGTTCTTCAGGTATAGCTTTATTTCGTTAGGCTGCAGCTTAATCCCTCTAAAAGTGCTCTAAAACAGGCGCCAAGGGAACCCAAAACAGGGCTTCAGTTATTAAATATAAGTAGACAGGGGAGGGAAACTGAATATAGAGACAGATATTACATCTCTCATTCCCTGGAAGTTATTAGGAAAGCACTAATGGTTGCTAAGTAACAGGTCTCCATAGAGGACAAGACACTAAGAGGAAAAGCCTCCTTTGAATATTGGGGTGAGAGTGTAGAGAAGGTAGGGAGTCAAAGGGCTGTGGCCTGGCAGGCAGGGCTGCTGAGAATGACTGGTTTGTCCTGCAAGACCAGCCATATTCCCTAGGCCTTAGCAAACCTCACCTTTACAGCCTTTAGGATTGGTAGAAGAAGGAAGGCCTCAAACACTCTTTCCTTCCTACCAGGAGGCGGGGAACCTGGTTTCCATAGCAACCCAGAAACAATCCTGACCTTGTTTTATGGTGTCTCCAGAGTTCCCTCAGGGAGCACTATCATAGACCCTTTTCTCTGACCCCCAATTTCTGATTTGAGGGGGAGGGCCCATAAAAAGGTTAGGGGAGAGGGATACCACAAAGCTGGTCTCACTTTGCCATAATGTGACCATTAAAGACTCTAAAGGGGCAGTGACTTTTCCAGGAAGGGGCTTCCAGGTGTCCTCCCACCTTTGCACCTCCTAGGGGGCTACAAAGAGCAGGGTCAAATGGTGGCATCAGATGCAAATTCTGGACCAGAGCTTGCTAGATTTCTAAAGGGCTAGTACAGACTGGGGTTGGAGGTTTGGAGAGAATGAGGGGGTAGGGTCTTTAGTGCCCCTTGGCCACCCAGACCCCCATCCTCCTTGACCTGAACCACTGTTGTCAAGACCAGAGAATGGAGATATAGAACATTAACGTATGTCAAGTATAAGTGAGTGGCACCGAGGGGCATAATCTGTTTTTCTAATATGACCACAAGCAGAGTGTTAGAAGAATTAGGCCGACAGCTGCTGGTCCCCCTCCCCCCCTTCTGGCCCCCTCCTCGCTCTCCCTCTCCCTTCCTCCTCGGCGTTTGCACACACCAATGGTGGCAGAGCCCTGCTCGCGATTTCTCTTAATCTTCCTCCGCCATCCTGCGCTCTTTCCGCAGGCGGTGCTGCGAAGCCGGCAGAGCCCCGCGTCACACCTTACTGCTCTCTGAGATTGCTCCACAGAGAGCTCAAGGAGATGGCAATTCGGTGCTGATGCCGGCTGGCAGCAGTTGGGAGAGGGGAAGGAGGAGAGAGAGGGAGGAGGGGAGGAGGAAAAAGTTGGCACGGATACCAAGTTTTTCCCTAGAGAGACTGGGGGGGGGGCGAGAGAAGAAGAGAGAAAATGACACAGAGGAAAGGAAACAAGGAAAAGGGGGGAAAGGGGAAAGGAGAGAGAGAGAGGGAGAGGGAGAGGGAGAGGGAGAGGGAGAGGGGAGAGAGAGAGAGAGAGAGAGAGAGAGAGAGAGAATGAGAATGAATGAATATGAATTTAAGTTCTCTCAGACATCCACATGTAGGCATTCCTACCCTACTTCATTCATGACCCTCTAAAGATGACACCACCCAGTAGTCAGGGTTCCCACCCATCCTCTGCCATTCCCCAATCTTCACACACGCTCCCAGCCAACCTGGAAGTCAAAACGACCCATGCATGTTGTGTGTATTTGTGCAAGTGTGCGTGTGTATATGCCTGTATGTTGTCTGTTTTGGATCGCAGTAGAATGCAGTATGTAAATGAGATGGTTATTACCGCAATGTTCATCAAGCTGAGCCGAGAAGACATTAATAGCCTGATGAATATGCATGTGAATTTGTTAATTAAGTTAATTATTCTGCTGAAAATGCATTCGTCTTCCAAGGACATTTTCCCAATGATTTTTACATGCTCTAGCCATTAGTCATGCTATATTTTATCAGGGAAATGAGTTTGCTTAAGTTGTAAAAAAAAAAAAAAAAAGAGAGAGAGAGAGAGGGAAGAGAGATAGAAAGAATAAAAAGAAGAGGAAAAAAATGAAAGAGGAAGGAGGAAACTGTGTTGAAGTTAAGAATGGAAAGGCATCTGAGGCCAGCCTGAAGTTTGAGGCCCAGCTGGGATTTTGAAACCTGCCCTCGATTTTTATGGGTACCTTACTCTACAATTTTTTGCCCTTTTTTTGATGACAAACTTTTTTTTTCCAGTGCCAAATTTCCAACACATTAATTAATTGTTGTAGCCAATTAACTGTAGTTGTGCAAATGAGTTTAGCACTAATTACCATGCAGTGCCTGTAATCACATAAAAAACTTGCTGAGAGAGAGAGAGGGAGAGAGGGAGAAAGAAAGGGAGAGGAACGGAAGAAAGGGGAGGGGAGAGGAAGGGGGAGGAATGGGAAGGGAGTGGTGGGAGGGAAGGAGGGGACCTGGAGTAGAGGCAGTTAAGGAAAGGGAGTAAGTAGGGGTTCTGAGATTTCCTCATTAGGGGTCATCTTGGCTCCAAGGGTAGATAGATGTCTCCTAGCCACATTCAGGACCTCTGACAGGCAGGGAATTTCAGCAGGGATAAGAGGTGGTAAAGTGATCTCCCATATACCTAAGAACTTTCAACCAAACATACATGCAGAATGGATATCTCTTGTTTTAACAATGCAGTGTAGACCCTATAAATTCTGAAGGCCTCCGTGTTTATGCCCCATGGCTAGAATTACTGGGTAAGGATGGTGGGTACCACTGGGAGAAGATGTGCCATTTTAGATGGACCAAGGGAGATGGAGAAGAGTGATATGTCAGTTAGCCTGGTTCTGGAGCCATAAGTAGATACAGAAAATTGTTATGAGTCCTGAGTCACTGGACTAGACCAAGGGAGCACTGATAACATCAACTATAAAAGAGACAGTTTCAGTAGGAGGTGAGAAGAGGCAGCCTTTGACCAGACACAGCTCCCAGGAGAGGAGCCAAACCTTCTCTCCTACAAGTTGGCGTATCTACCATCCATCACGTCTGGGTCAATTTTAAGTTTCCACCTGTCCAGCTTCAACCAGTGCCCAGAGGCTGAAGGACAGACCAAAGAATTTCTTCAGCTCTTTCTGACTTGGAGGGAAAGAGAAGTGGTGAAGTCAGAACTAAAAGCTGGATGACATTTTTGCTTCTACTCTGCTCTCTTTCTGTACCATGTTCCAGACACTGAATCTGCCCAAGGTGTATGTATGTGTGTGTAAATAAATTGTAGTTCCCCTCACTGCCACCAAAAAAAAAAAAAAAAAAAAAAAAAAGGTGCTGTATCTCCCTTACCCCTCCAGAGTAGAGGGCTCACTCATTGTCATGGGCCTCAATTTCCTTGGAGGACCTTGCCCACTCATCCTCTGGTAGACAACCAAAGGCTGAATCCTCCCTTTCCCAATTGGCCCACAGACCAGGTTCCAGGTCTGTGTGTCGATTGCAAGTGGGCTCCATCCACTTCAGCCTTGTTCCTCCCAGGCAAAGGGGAAGTAATTTCAAGGGCATATGCCATGTTACCCCTACTCTATGATACTGCTGCTCTTCTGACCTATGAACCGAATTAGCTGCAAGCACCTGAATTGACCCACACTGCTCCAATACTCTTCTTGCCTTCAACATCTCTCTTCCAATACATCCATTCCACAGCAAACTTAATCATGGTCTGAGAAAGCTTGGTGTCGTGAAAAAGCTCTATTATCTTGGGTTCCAGGCTCTTCTTAGCCATTTAACAGTATGTGATCATGGGAAAATCATTTACTATGAGCCTCAATTTTCCTCACCTATGAAATGGAAATAATAATAGTGCCATGTCTGAAGGGTTAATAATTGTGAATATAAAATACTCAGCACACCAAGTAAAATGAGCTAATACATTAATTCCTAATGAGAACAAAGTGAGAGTACAAAGTATCCTTTAACTGGTGAATGGTTAAACAGACTGTGGTACATCCATATCATGGAATAAATATAAGGACTGAACATACAAAAAATTGGACGGATTTCCAGGGAATCATGCTGAGTGAAAAAAGCTAAAAAGTCCTAAAAAGTTATAGAGTGTATCACTCCATTTTTAAAATGACAAGATTTAAAAAGTGGAGGATAGATTAGTGGTTGCCAAGGGTTATGGGAATGATTATAAAAGGGCAACATGAGGAATGCTTGTGGTGTTGGAACTATTCAGTATCTTGACTGTAGTGGTAGATACACAAATTTATACAGGTAAAATAAAATTGCATAGAACTTAATACACATACACACATGAACAAGTAAAACTGGGGAAATCTGAATAAGATTGGTGGATTATATCACTATTAATATTCTGGTTGTGATATTACACTGTAGTTTTTGCAAAATGTTACTGTGGGTGAAAGCAGGGAAAATGTACAAGGGATCCCTGTACTATTTCTTACAACTGCATGTGAATCTACAATTACCTCAATTAAAAAAAAAGCTATGATAGATTATTAATGGCTCTGCTGGGTATAGGAGGGAGAAGGGGCTACCCTTGTATTTCCATTACAGAATTCCAAAGAGGAAGATTGAAAAATATATTATTCTCATTAGGGTACATTGGTAAAATGATCATAATCATGGGGAGGGAGGATATTTGTATCTGTTGAACCAACAATAACATTTCTTGGAATCTACTATAAAAAATGCATGAAATTTTATGTGTTAGAATATTTATTTTGGTATTATTTAGAACAGTAAAAATATCTAAAGGATTAAAAATAGGGGATGAGGCTTATAAATCATGGTCACATCTAGGTAATGAAATAATCTATATATTTTAAACATACTTTAAAAAAATACACCCGGCACAATACCTGGCACATAGTAGGCACTCAATAAATGGTAGTTCTTTTCACTTTACTGTGATGTTCTGGATATCCAAAAAAGCTAATGTAGGTAAATGTACTTAACAAACTATAAAGTGCCTGGCAAATGCTGGTGTCCCTATCCTAATGACTTGTTCTCTCCCAGCTCCCCTCCTAGATGAAGCTGTAATTCCAGGCACAACACTGCCTAAGGTTCTCCTAGCTTGAGAGGAATGAGAATGGGGGAACTGACATCTTGGGGAGTCTGACTCAAGGGACTGGGGCTATTTCCTTTCCAGGAGACTGCTATAACCAGCTCCACACTATGAAGAAAACTATAAATATTCTCTTCAGCATATACGCGTATACATATCTGGCCTATAATTTCAGGGGACTCATGGAGTCTTTGAAGCAATGTCAGCCCTGCTGATTCCATAAAATAGATTCTATTGCATCAGCAACTGTTGACTGAGCACCTACTCAGTATCAGGCACTGTCCTAGGTGCTTTACATACATTATTTCACTAAATTCTCTCCACAATCTTAAGAGGCTGTTTATCTGAATTTCAGAAAAGGAAACTAGGGCTCAAAGGGGTTAAATGACTTACCAAGGTAGCAGAGCTGATAAATGAAAACGCTGGCACTGGAACCCAAGGCTGTGTGCCTCCAAAACTTGTGAACTAACCAACATACATGCTATATTTAGAAGGACTGAGGAGGGGTGCACGGTGTGAAAACTGCATGAGGATACATCTGAAGCTAGCTCCAGAAAAGTAACCCTGTTCTTCCAATGCCCATTGGGTAGGCACAGACTTAAATACACCTCAGGCAGAAGGAAAATCTCTGAAGAGAAGTAGGCCCATTCTGAAGTCTTACATCCCATAAGTAAGTTTTTCCATATGCCTAACCTCTATCCTGTTTGCTAAAATCTGGTCCCTTTCCTCTCATTTCTAGTGGGGATGGTGAACGTATGACATGGTGCCCCTCCACAAAAAGGTCAGAAAGGAGATAGAAGAGCTGCTTCTTTCTTAGTTCTGTTGAGGCCCTGACTAGGATGCATTAGTCCCTTTGGTCTCTTGGATCTGCCCCAAGGTGTCAAACTAAAAGATGAGCAGAATATGGACCAGGAAAAGCAGAAAGGAGTAGCCTAACCACACCAAGGAGACCATCTTGGAGGATGGCCTGCGTGTCTCTTGGGGCCTCAGTGCCAGGCTCAGAGTGAAGTTAAGGTGAGCAGTTTTTCCTACCAGGCCCAGCAGCCAGCTTCATGTTTGACATCTACCTAGCTATAGAGGTCTTCCCAGCATCCCTCATGTCAGAGCCTCTTGTTTTTCTAGCTATGACATCTCTATAGAAAGGAGGGGACTGGGGGTTCTGCCACTTGGTATTTACTCCTCCTGTTTCAATACCACCTTTCTGGACTTGCTCAGAACCAGGCAGCCCATTTGGGGGCCTTAGAGATGCCCAGGGTAGAGAATAACCTGGTGAAGAGGATGTTGGCATCTCAAGGCTAGGTCAAAAGCCCTTTTTCTGAATGTGAGAGCCAGAAGGGCAACTGGGGCCTGAGTCTGGACACATAGATTGGGGAGGGTTAAGTCTCATCCTTCCCTGAATCTGTCCCTCCCTCCTCCATACACTATTTTACCCTGCTGGGGCCCAAGCATACCCACTGATTACTTTGGATTCCCTCACTACTTACCCTATGGATATGAGAGGGTTAAAGGCATGGTATGGGCAAGCTATAAATTTCCCATCAGTGTGGGGAGAGTAGAACTGTTGGCAGGGAGGGGGCTGGGCTGGGGGGAAGGGGGAGCTGGGAAAAAGCCAGGAGGTTGTCTCTAGGTAACAATAAACACTGCAAGCAAGGAGCAGCTGTTACACTTACTCTCTCTGCATCACAATGCTGAAATAACACTAATAAACCAGTGTGCCCAATGCAAAGGCACATACGCATTTAAGTCTGGGTTCCACTGCACCCCTAGGGCTGCCCTTTGCTCTGAGTCAGGGCCTTTGGTGCCTGTGGACATACCAGTCTTGGCCTGGCTATCCTTGTGGGGAGGATGAGGACTGATGAATCAATCTCAGAGTCAGAGTGGTCACAGAGGCTGGGGATTCTGGGTCCAGATCCTGATGGCATTTACTGGTGGAAAGAGTTCAAATGGATAACTAACTTTTAGCTGGGAGTTGGGAGGAGAGAAGGAGAGTGAGAGAGAGAAAAGTGTAGGGAATAGACAACTACTTACCACATCTTCTTAGACTGGAAAGGATGAGGTGGCCAGGAGTGGAGTTAGCTGAAGGGAGTTGGAAAAAAAAGGGGGGAGCCAAAGAGAGATTTGAGAAAGAGAAGCATGTGACATTGAGGAGTAATGCTTCTATCTCTCACTCACTCACATGTTCTTGTATCTCCCCCAAACCTCATACACCCAGCCTCCCCGTCACAGCACCATTTTTATATCAGAGCTGGATGATTGTTTGTTTAGTTCAGGACTGAGCTTTATTATGGGTGTTCCAGGGGGTCCCCTGGACTCCTGATGCTGTCAGAAAGAGCTGGGGGAGTAGAGTTGATCCCATGTCCCTACACACAAAGAGTGACTGTGTATCCCTTTCTCCAACCAAAATCATCTCTGGATCTCTAGGAGCATCCCAGCAAAGGGCCCCTCACCTCAGCTGGAGAGCAGAACCACAAGCAATGAAAGAAATAGAAATAGGCAAATGAATAGTCAGACTCTGTCAGAGAACTCCCCTCCTCTTAGCCCATCCCTCCCTGAATTTTGAGGGAGGGTAATTAGTATGTATCTTGGACACACTGGTATCCAAGATTCTGTTTTCCTCTGCTGAAACAAGGAGGCCCCTGCTGCTGAGGTCAAAGGCATGGGTGGTTCTCCTGGTCCACTGTCTAGCCCCTTTCTGCTGGTGTGATCTCAAATATAGTATCCTATCATCCCCGATTCAGAAAGAATGAAGAAGATGCACATTGACAACCTGGCCTGTAAGGGAAGAGGGAATCAGCACCTTTAAAGATCTATGATGCTTATTTTCAGGGAAGAGAGTACAGAGACCAGTGGTAATCCTTCCAGGTTCTGGTCTTATAAGGGCGCTTAAAAAAAAAATTTCCTAAGTCATGTGGTATCAGCTGGGTACCCAGAGCTCTGGGCAGGCATGTGAGGGTAGGGAGAAGTAGCTGTGTCTGCCTGGAAAGCACCTCTTCTAGAAGGTATTCAGGAGCACTGAGCTGCCCCAGCACATGCAGATGCCCAGTACCCTCTGTACAGCCAACATTTACAGCAAAGGCAATAACTGGCCTCTCTTATCCTTTCCTCACTAGTAAGCCTCTCACTGGGAATGCTCAGCCTTTTCTGCTCTCTCTCCCATTTCCCTCTCTTCTTTCATAGGTAGGGGCTTTCCTTGCCTTACAATTCAGTTGAGAGACCTTTATCTACAGAGCTCAGAGTGAGGGAGAAATGGGCAAAAGACAGCTCTAACAGGCCTGGGCTCCCTTCCCCAGTGTTGTTTTCATGAGCCACCCCCACTGCTATGATTCACCAGAACCTTGAGCTCAGCTGAGCTGCCAGCAACCTTTTTCCTCCTTGCCTCCTCTAGCTAGGCAGATATGCACCCAAAAGGCCCCAGAGCCCAGCATCTTCCTACTCGAAGGGTCAGAGCCCCCTTCTTTACCTCTAGGAATATGTGACACAGACACATTGAGATGAGTGAGCAAAGGAGTACAAGAGACCCCACCATGTGCTGTGTGCTGGAGCAGAGAACAGGCTGCCTGTACGGCAGAGCAGGATTGCCAGCCAGTAGAGCTGGCACACTTGGGCACACAGCTTTATTGGCATATGAGAGGGGGCACAGGAGAAGATGGGGGTAAGAAGGCTGCTTCAGGAGCAGGCATCTCCTCCTTGCTCCCTCTCTGGTCACTGTTTCTTCTCCTTGGCCTCTCCCTGGATGCTGATGGACATCATGGCACTGCCACCTCTGAGATGCCTTCTTTCCCTTCCTCCATGGCTTTGGGGGGATCTGCATGACAATCTTCAAGGTATCAAAGTAGGTTTATATATATAGATCTCTCTTCACCCAGTGGGACACACTGAGGAAGGAGAAGGAAGGGGGTCCTATCAGAGTACATGCTAAACTCTGGGCTAATAATGAGCTCCTGTGATTCTCTTTTCTCCAAACTGCAGGGGATTCTGGGTACTGCTACTTCTGTTTTCCATTTACTTCAAGTCTATCCCTCTTTCCGTGGAAAGGCTCAGGGTTTCTTCTGTATTCTAGAGCAGGCACCAGGATCTGACTCCAGGGCTGTAGATCTGGCACCCTTGGCTAAACCTTGTGAATATGAGGCAGGGCTGGTGGGACTTGAAGGAAGGAAGGCCCTATTCCTTAGAGAAACGTCCAGAATCTAGACTGAATTCTTTAAGGACCTTTTAGCCCCTCCAATATGCTTCCAATGTTGGTTTGGAGTAGGGGTGGACAAGGAGTGAGAAAGAGTATCTATAAAAACCTGATATCCTCTCCCCTTTTTCTTCACTACATGCTCTTCTCTACTGCTGTGTTTCAGAAGAGAAACAGCAGCTCTGCAAACAGAAGCCATCTAATAAATCCCCCAAAAGATATTCAATATGAATGGTTTGCCCTATGTTAGGCAGCCATCCCTACAGGTGGAACTACAGAACTCTCAGTTCCCAAATTTTCCCGTGTGAGGGGACCCTTCTCATATTGTTGGCAGTAGAGAAGGCAGAGAATCAGAGAGCCAAGGAGATGACCCTGAGAGTCTAAGGACAGGGCAGAACGAGGCTGGGAACACTTAGAGTGGCATATCCTGGTCTTCCCCAGGGTCTTTGCGGATATAAAATGGGGTACTAAGATAGACGAGAAGACAATTCTGGGAGTGGGGAAAGGCGTTGGGGCTTAGAGGGTGTGATAAGTTTCTAACCACACTGCTTTCCAACCTCCATGCCCATCCTTGCCCTGACTTCAACCTATGAAGCATAGAACAAAGAATGTTGAATTTTTTGAGGAAGAAGATGCCAAGAATGCTACCTTTGGCAAACTGGTGGGAAAGTCCCTTTTCTCCATAGCCCTAGTGTCTGAACAGTGAAGAAGCAGGAAGATGGAGATAGGGAAAGCTGGAAGCGTGCCCTTCTCTCCAGTGTTCACCAACATCACATAACCAGATGGGGCCGACGAAGAGCTCTGGGGCCGTGGCACCACATGAAAGCAAGGGCATTTCTGACTCAGCCTTGAGTTTTGTTTCTGTCTCTGTTCTCAGCTTAGACATGGATAAGAGGTATAAGACCACTGCTTGTTACATTTTCTGGCTTAATTTTCTCTAGCAGCTTATATGCATCAGGGAAATTTGTGATAAAATCTCACAAAAAACTCAATCTTTAGTGGTCATTAGGGGATTTACTTATAGGTTAAGGAACTGCGATTGTTAGTGCATTTCTTCCCTGTGGACCTTATAGAATATGATAAAATCCTAAGGGAACTGGGGCAATGAGGGGATCTGTCTGCTTGGAAGCAATGGAATGGATGAGATGACCCCTGGAACAGGCTGTTTGAAGGAAATGTCCCCCCGGTAATGCACCTGCCTTCTAAGACTCAGGGGCCAGAGATGTGAGACTCCTGGCAACAGAGAATAATATCCTGCCGACCCTCTTCCCTTGACTTTCCTCCCCACACCCTAACTACCTACCTGTCCCTGTGTTCCCAGGAACTCTCCATATCCAGGAACACAAAGCAACACCAGGACAGGATTCAACTAATTTCTCCTCTCTGGGTCTCTGTTTCCACATCTGTAAAATGACGGGTATGGCAGAATGAGCTCAAATTTCTTTTTCTTACAACAGTAAGGTTCTATGATTCATACCTCGAAGGCACCAGGCCTCATTTGCATGTTGTTCTGCATGGAATCTCCATGGCACTTATTTTATGTCCAAATGTACAGAAATATCTCTGAACCCTGCTCTTTTCCCTCTCACCACAGTCTCTGGTTCTATGGTCCCTGGCTCTTGTCCTCCCTCTTCAAAGCTCTGATCCCACATTCCTTTCACAGTTTTATAGCACTCACTGGGACAAGCCCAACTGAACAAAACCCTAGAAGCAAGAAAAGAGCCTTACCTAATATCCTGGCTGCAATTTTGGGCCCAAGACCTGAGTCAACCGGTACAGTTCCATCCTTTTTGGAGGTTCTGGCAACTGGGGGGAAACCCTGGCACTTCTCCTCAGTGCTTCCCCTCCTCCTCCACCTCACCATTCTCCATGCCAGAACGCAAAGTGGCCAGTGATTGATGGGCCTGGGTTCCTGGTAACCGCACCCAATGGCCCAATCCTCCTCCCTTACCCAATCCCTCCCCTGTCCCTATTCAGAGATCAGATTGTCTCATGTTGGTCCCTGAGGTCCCATTAATTAAAAATACATCCAATTAAATGGCAGGTGAAAACGTGCTATTGGAGCTCTCCACCCCCCTGCCCCAGCTTGATCCCCCCTCCCCTGAAGGCTCAGCTGTGCTTTGAGCTGAGAAAAAAGAGAGAGAGAGAGAGAGAGAGAGAGAGAGAGAGAGAGAGAGAGAGAGGAAGAAAGAGGGAGAGAGAAGAGGAAGACATAGGGGTTGGGGATATGGCAGTGGGGGGGGGGTGCTATTTGAACCTCTGCCAGGGTAGCATGTGCCAGCCTGGGAGGGTGGCACTGTGCCCTAGTGTCTAATTTCTGGAGGTGTGAGTAGGTTCAGTCAGCTGGGTACCCACCTCCATTTTCTTTAAAGGGGCAGAGGGAAGTCAAAGGGCATGGCTAGCTATGCTGCCCTCCTTCTGGGCTTAGTGGGTGAAGGGCGAAAGTATAAATGGTAGAGGGCCATTAGGCGGGGTGTGTGATGTTCAGGGGTGGGAAGAGTTTGAGGCATTCATTCTTGGCATACCCCTGCTCTTCCTCACACTGCAAAGAACATAAAGAAGAGCCGGCTAGGACCCAGGTGGCAGGGCATGGCAATGCTCCCAAGCCAGGCTGTGCCTACTTCTGCCCACAGGAAAGCAGAGGAAAGAATGGAGGGATGGAGGAAGAAAAGAGCCATAATTTGTGTGGGAGCAGATGGATCAAATAGGATAAAATATACAAGAATGGACATTTGTTTGGGCACCACATTCCCCAGCACCTCTTAGGTAAGACAGTCTAGATAGATTTGTTCTGTTTGTCCTTTCTCTAGGCAAAAAAACCCCAGCAATAGTGTGAAGTCACTTTGACCTGGCTGCCTGGCAGGCTGTAAGGTATTTCCCTTGAGCACTGATAACTCTCATTCCACACTTACAATGTCCCCAGCATTTTGTCAGATAAGGCATCTGCCCCTCTACTGTCTGTCTGCCCCTTATAAAGCCCTCCCTCTGACCCCAAGCAATGCAAAGCTCATGGGCACTGAGAGCTGTCGGGAAAGGAGCTAGGAAAGAAGGGGTGACTAAGGGTGGCACTCAGAATCCAGGAAGAAATGGGGGTGCTTTTCTGACCCAGAGCCCCTGTCTGGCCTCCTTGGCAGCCTCAGTACCTCCTCACTTCACTTTAACGCTAATTGGAGATTTTAATCTGCGCTGCTGCTCTGCTCGGGGTGCTGGGGGGAGCGCCAGCTGTGCAGTAATTCCAGCAGCACCGACTGTTTAATCAAGCTGTCCTCCTGGGGAGGGGCCCTCGGGCATGGGGGTAGGAAGGAGGAGGAGAACCTCTGTCATCCCTTAGCTTGTTCAGCCTGGAAGGGCTTCATAGAGACTAAGGATCAATTGTGTGGTACCTCATCCCCATAAGAGCCCCATGGCCACTTGAATCCATGGCAGAGCCATTACACAATATAGGGTCAGTATGAGGCTCATGGGTCAAAGCAGCACCCCTCCTTACCCTGCTTTCTGACACCTTTTTTGACTCGGAAACCTGGTGTGTCTTGGGGTGTCCTCCAGTCACTCTGGCTGCAAACATCCACTAAACCATCTTGAGCTCTGCAGGTTTGTGCTGGGGGAGGTGACGGGAGCACAGAGGCTGAACTTCACCACTCTTTGTCTTCAGTCCTCTCTCCAACACACTCTTACTAAAAAATATTCTTCTCTTACAACAATTCTAAGAGATTTTTCCTCTGAAAACCACAGGTACTCCATCCTCTAGGCTAAAAATGTGAGTGTCTTGGAGGCAGGACAGTGGGGTGGACAGCTGGAGGCTGCTATACTCAGAGAAGCACCTGTGCAAGGTGTTCAGTGTCTAGAGCTAAGTAGCTTCCCAAGTTCAGCTGGGAACATACTGAGATACCAGGATATTAGGGAAGTGTTCGGGGTCATAAATGGTACTATTTATTCTTTTTGCTTTTTAGGTACCAGCCTCAGGCTCTGTTGGGGTCTTTCTGACCTATCTTGGGAAAAGGGTGCCCCCATTGACCAAACTCTGTCTGCTAAGGGGCAGGAGTTTTAATTGGTCAGCAGCACCCTCGTGTGGCAAAAACCAAGACTGCAGCTGTCCAAGTAGCCCCTCAGCTTTGCTGGAGAAGCCAGCCAGGTTGACAGAAGGGCGGGGTTATAAGTATTGGCCCTCTCAGAGCCATCAAGGTACCCAGGGCACACTTACTGCTCAACAACTTCCAGGGACATTTCCTGCTTTCTAACACCTGCCATGTCCCTCCACCCACTCCATCTTAACCCCAGTTCAAGGTATGTGCCTATCAGAGGAAGGAGCACCTTATCTAGAGCTGGCACTTATTTCAGACTGCTGCTTTTGCTGTCTGGATGGTAGGGGTGAAAGAGGCATTGCTGAGAGAGGAGATCTAATATCAAAAGGGTAAACTGATGTCATCTCCAATGGCAAGAAGCTCCGGTACCCCTGCCAAATTCTCTATAGGTGCCAGACGACAGACAGCTGCCACCTGAGCTCAAGAGAGAGCATCACCTAGTGGTGGGTTCTGGGACAGAATCTATAGAGCCTGAGATCCTTGTCCTCAAGAATGAACACCAGATAAACAAATACCTTTCCCTCAAAAGATTCAGATACTCTCCAAGGATGCCAGGCCACTGGGCAGAATGCACATATGGGGCTTTGGACTTCTAGCCCCAAGAGAAGGGCTACCTGTCATTAGACCTTTCCTTCCAGTGTCAAATACCATCTATTTACTGGTCACTTCTTCCCGCACTCATTAAATGGGGGAAATGCTTCTGAACTACAGGAGAGATGAAGGAGATTTAACATCAGGAAGGTCTTGCTAAAAATTAGGACTTGAAGTCACCAAGGCAACAAGCTGAGTCTTCAAGGTCTTCTCCACTTGTTGAAGATATTTAACAGAGAGGAATATTCCAAGAGAGAAATATGACCCTGCTTGAGGTTGATGGGTAGAGGAGCACACTTACGTGGGAGCAAGAAGGGTGGGGGTGGGCACTGGAGGCTGGTGACCTGCCTGGTTCTGGGCACTGAAGATGGAGAGAAGCAGTCTTGTATACCTCTACTGGTGTCTCACACAGTATTTGAACAACTGGATCTCCCATCAAATCTGGAAAGGAAGTGGAGAAGCTGATGAGAGATAGTAAGAAGGGACAGCACCACCCTATCTTGACTTAGAATAATGGGAGAGAAAATAGCTTCTTGGGGAAAAAGAAGACAGGGTTGTGTGTATATGAGGTGGTAGTGAAGTGGGATAGGTGTTGTAGAGGAGAAGCTAAGAGTGACAGACATCAGCATCCCACCATAGAGGAATAACCATTAGCACAGCTGTCCAAGAGGGAAGAATAGGAATGAAATGTCTGTCAGTGCCAATAAAGGGGGTAACCCCCTCTAGAAAGGAGGTAGAAATTGTTCATAAGAAGGTAGGACACCATAAAAGGGTCAAATAAAAAGCTAAAGAAACTCCACTGGAGATCTTTGGGAATAAGAAACTTTCCTGAGACAGGACATGTGTGTGTTGCGGTGGGGGAGGAGTGGGAGGGATATTCGTCCCTTACAAAAGTAGACTTACAGCCTCTCAATGTAATTAGGTTCCTACCTGCCTTGAATCTGTGAATTCCCAGGGCTCCAGATACCAGGTGACTGATGGACATCACAACAATTCTCAGGGGCCATCTTTCCTCCTGCTGCTGCTACCTGTGGAAGGAAAATGACAGGTTACATTAGACATGAGACAAGGAACTAGACACTAAAGAAGGTCTTTGGTCTTTCACTGAGGAGCATGGCCTTGGTAGATAACAATGATTGTGATGGTCAGCATTCTTCCAATTCCCTCCAACCTGAATTCATGAAGCCCAGGAAAGATTTATAAAACTTAAATATGCTTATAAGAGTCCTACCTCCAAGGAACTAGCCCCCAGCCTGATAAAGTAAAAACCATGGTTCCTATACTTGAAAGAATTCAACAGAAACAAAAGCTGCAAAACCCAGAATTATAAAGGGTAATGATGGTTCAAGGTCAAAGCAAAGTTAATGTAAGGTGACTAGAGGAAGCTGTTTCAGGTCAGATCATCAGCTTGTGTTTGAGGTTTTCTTGTCCAAAATAGCTTCTTCAAGAACTTGGAGGACAAAGAAAAAAAAAAAGGTCCTATGAGACAGAAGAGATTTGAGCTTTGCAGGACAGCAGATTTGATGGAATCTGAGCAAGTAGGTCTATTGTACATTCCCTAGGCAGAGATGAATTTGCAAGGGTACCAACTCCACATTCCCCCTATGCTATCAATTAGGGTATGGCAGAGAAAATGTAAAGGATATGTACTAGGATCTATTTGTCATCAGCAGACAATGTTCATTATGTAGACCCCCTGCCCCTTAGACCTAGACCCATAAATCTCTCTCTAACCAGCCCAGTAGTGCCTTTCTCTCTCCAAGATTCTGCTTCCAGCTTAGGGATTCTTTAGCATTCCCCTCTCAGCTCATCACTGGCTCCCAGGCTCAAATGCATAAACATTGGAAGGGACTTGTAGATACATCTGGGAGAGGTCCAAAGAGGAGAAGGGAGTCTTAGCATCACAGTAAGATAACTTAAGAACCTGCCATACCTATCAGCCCATTAAGCACACTATTTAAGGCTTGGGTCACTGTGGAGCCTTCCTTTAGCCTCATTGAAGGAGAAAACCAACAACCCAAAACTAAAAAAAAAAAAAAAAGATAAAAAGAGAGAGGTGAATTCCCCCACACCCGATTTCCTTGTAATCTCAGAGAATAACCCATTTAGAGTTCTATAATCCCTTCTCTTTCAGAGATTCCCATTTCCCAGCAGGTGAGATGTGTTTTTCTATTACTTCTGATTTTGCTTTTCATTATGGCTGTATTGCAATTCAAAGAAGCCTGGGTTGAGATTTAGGGATAAATTCTTCACATTGCCTGAGATCTTTTCCAGCTGTCCAATCCCCAGAGATGATGGCAAAGTGCTCCTTGAACTTTGGGTTAACTGAGGGCATCAGGATCTTTGGCCACAGCTACTTTGCTTCCCAATACACAAAAACTCCAGACTTTAAATAAAAATCACACCTGTACAATTTGCAATGCCATTGAAAAGTTAGTCTTTGAGGTAAAAATATATAAAGCTTCTGTTTTTTACTAATGTTTTTCATATCTACCTTTCTACATCGATCTGTCCCACCCCCACTCAAAATCTCACAGTTCTACCTTTTGTTTCCTAAAGAAGCCCAGGGCTCTCAGGAGTTGACCTTAAAGGGCTCGATACTCACGTAAATTAAGATTCTGGCTCTTGGATTCTAGTCTTGGCTGGCTGCCACTCACTACCTCACTATGAGACTGTGGGTAAGGCACTTCCCTCAACCTGTTTCCTGCTCTGTAAACTGAGAGGTTGAATTAGGTGATCTTAGGGTTCCTTTCAAGCTCTGGCCATCTATGATGCTATAAGGGAGGACACAAGTGTATTTCTATTAGGAAGTGAGACATTTGTCCTTCACACCTTCTCTTTCTGGGCCAATGCAGGAAGATGCTCCCCTGTAGATGCCTGCTCTTCTCATGCTGGATTAATCAAGGGACAAACAAGTTGAGTCCCAGTAGGAGGCCTTCCTTTAAGTGCCAAACTCCTTTTATTATAAAGAAAAGATACTAAGAAGGTGATCTAACTCCAATCCCATATCTTGATAAAGCAGATAGGAGACAAGGTAAGTAAGTATATTGGGCAGGAAAGAATATAAGTGTGCCTCCTCCCACCCCCATGCCCCTGACATACACCCTAGACTGTTTAAGAGTCTGAGCACATACTTGGCTTTGCCCTAGAGAGACTCATATAAGTAGTGGCTGCTTATTCAATACAACTGTGTGTGGATGAAATAAGCAAGCAAAGACACATGTAAACATCCAGAACATCAGCATAAATGTCCTATCAATACACATACCACTCCTATTCTCTCCTATCTTAGGTCTATATGTGTCTTGTAAGAAGGCATGGTGGGAGGGGACACCACATCCAGTCTTCCCCCTTCCCAAAGTCAGAAAGGAAGACAGCAAGACAGGAGCTACTTGGCTTCCTATAAATTGTTTTGTCCTTCCTCACAGCTGCAATCAGAAGCTAAGGGCTCCCGCAGGCCTTGTTCTGATCTGCTGCAGGCGATGGAAGGTTTTTGAAACGGAGAGGACTTGGCTGCGGCCCCGTTTCAGCTGCCATTGGGGCTGGCTAATGGGCTCATTCGGGAAGACCCCCGCCTGCCGCACTAAAGAGTCCCCCGCCGACCCCCTCCCCAGTCCCAACCCAATTAATAAATGGGGGCTCCCACTTTATGGCTCTGGGAGCAGGAAACAGAGATACAAATGACCCCCAGGGAGGGACAAAAAAAGGCCTTCCAAGAATCAAGCCAGAGAATTGTGAATCCACAGGCACATGCTGCCACAGGCTAGTCATATCCCATTCCAAAGCATTAAAGGGAAAGAAACTGGCAAAAACCGAAAACATCCTGTATTTTCTTTCCCAGATGTAGAGTGGAATAGCATTCTTGAAGTCTGTGGGCACATACATACTAAGAGCAATAAACTCTCTTTTACCTAGTTTTCCAACTACTATTTTCCAGAAGCAGCACCCCCTCCTAAGCTCTGTACTAAACATAGATACATCCTATCAAGTGGTTAATAAAGTAAACATTTCCTACTTCTTAAAACTGCTCCCTCTTTCTAAACTCTCATCACTGTCAACAGTATAAGTATGTCTGGGGTCATCATCTTCATGCTATCTTTTATTCCTCAGCTCATTCCTATGGACCCACTTCCTTTCTTCTTATTCCCTTGTCTTACTCTAGTGTAGGCCATCAGGGCCTCAGATCTGAACCAGAGCAATAATATCCTAGGCAAGCTTTCTGCTTCCTTCACCCAATACAGCTGCACAAGCCTTCAACATCATATTAATCTCATCATGTACTGCCGTTACTGCTTACCAAATCAAATTTAAATTCCTCATTTAGCCAACAAGATTGCTGTTCTGACTTCATTTCTTAATATCCCTTTCCCATACAACCCCAACTAGTCCATTCAGAGCCTTCTGCATAAAACACACATAAATCCTTTTCCATACTTTTTCTCTCTCTAATCACCTTCCTTTCTTCCTTACTTTCAAAGAATCTTTTCTGGTTAACTCCAATTTTTTTCTGATTATTCCTTTGCTTAGGTTCCCTATACTGGGTTACTATTTCATTTTATAATCTGACATAAATAGCAACTCCCCACTTCCTACTCAGGTATGAGATTCATCTCTCACTAGACCCTGAAACTTCCTAAAAGTAGGACCCTCCCCTAATTTTCTCCCGGAAATTGCCCAACTCAGGACATAATTCAGCTAATAATATTACTGCTCCTCACTGAAGCAGCCCTCATGGTATAACTCTTGGGGTATTAAATCAAACAACTACAAGGAATAACATCTTATTCTCAATGTCAATTTTTAGGCTGCTACCTACCCCTATCAATATTGAACCTGGCACCAAGTCTTTCAAAAATTACAAATTATTTTATGATTTCAAAGTATTGCAAAACAAAAAAACAAGCACTGCCACCAAAGGAATTTGTTTATCTCCTTCCTTCACAGTATATAAACATTATTCCCTTTGAAGACCCCTTAAGATGAGAAGCCCCATTTTGTCCCCCATTTTTAAGATTAATTCTATATTCTTAGGTCATGACCTGATTTTCTAGAATGCAAATCACTCCCAGAGCCAACAGTAATCTTGTTCGCTAGGAGTCCTACCACTAACCTACCCCTGACCATATTTTTGGAAGGTCTCTAGGAATAGAGAAGTTATTCATGAGTCTCTTTCAACTATTTAGCCAGTACTTCTCTAGATTAACATCACTCTCAAACACTGACTCTTCACTTCCCCTACTTTAGCCCTATGTGGTTAGATAAGAAAAAGTGATCTGCCACTCCCCTTTATCTCCTATATATTGCCCAGGATAATAAGATGAATTTGCCTTTTAATCTTTCCATCCCTTAGCCTCAGGTTCTTAAGAATCAAGGTAATAAAAACAAAGTGTTTAGCACAATACTTGAAACAGTACTTTCCTGACAATGTTAGTTCCTGTTTTCTCCCTTCTTTCCCAATACCTTAGGTTTCTCCTTTCTGGACCTGTTTTTGCATTGGCTAACGATGGCACTGAACTAGATAAACTAATGTCTTTTTGTAGCTCTAATATTCTAGTTAGTTTGTTCTCCTATGTACTGCCTTCACTTGGATGTAAAATGAAGCAGAGAGGAATAAAACTAGTTTCTAGGCTGACTGAAAATACATAAAACCACCTGCAGAAGTCTTAAAACTCCAAAAATACAAACTTTTTAATATGATGAATTCATATCATTCTTTCCTTTTTACTGAATTACTCCCTTAAACTATGTAGATAATGCTAAGCAAGCTCTCTCTATATAAATTATTTGCTTAATATAATCCAGCCACCCTAGTAGAAATGTCTTTATAACATTCCCCAGCCTAAGGATTCTAGCTCCAACCTCCAACCATAAAGATAACACTACTGTAATCAAGGGGAACTCCTTACTAACAGTGGTGGCTTTGAAGGAGCCTCTTTGAAATGAATTGGGAACATTTAAAACATTATCCCCTGATTTTACTAGCCCAACTATGTTTCCTTCCATTACATATTTCTATCTTTTCTTTATAAGCAATTATTCCCCGTTTCTTTCTACAGCTCAGCTACTAGACTACTCTAGTTTACCCTTCTTTCCATATTCTTCTTATATTGCTTCATCTCATACGAGACCTCTAGTCCCCTAAGAAATTGCAAATACTGGTACAAGGCTATACTAAACATTCCTGAATTTATAAAAGGGATCAGGCTCCCAAGCTTTCTCTTTGAATTCACCCCCTTTTCTCCAGGGCCAAAAGCATTCAAAATTGCATTAGTCTTGGAGGGGAGGGTTGTCTATGAGCTGATCCTTGCCCAGGGTATCACTCATTGGGCAGTGTTGTAGTTCTGAGACACAGGAGGAAGAAGGATCTTCTCCTTGAGACAGCCCATCAGGTACACTCCTTAAAGATAAGACATCATCGTCCAAGACTCAGGCTTTGTTCTTCACTTAGCTATGACTGCTACATTGTAGCTTAACATCTCTCCATGCTGCCTCTTTCAGGTGTGGTTTGGCTTGGATAAAATGTCCTTCATTCCTTTAGAACTATCAACTCTAGCTTCGGTTTACAACCATGGTAGAACAAAACATCCAAAAATCCATCTATTTCCACTCCCTAGGGAACCTACATCTGAGTTTACTTTGTGGGTATTTAGTCCAGAGAAGTATGCTGCCGCTGAGGGCTACATATTGAGAAAGGTTCGCTTAACAACTACCCGTCCAGAGAATATTAAAGACTAAGTTCATATCAGCCTCCTTCTCTCAACTTTGGACAACTAATTTTTTGAGATAGAGATATGAGACAATCCAGTGGCCAAAGCGTTTTGGCACCCTAGTGATTAATCACCAGGGTATCAAGAAAGCCCTCATCTGCTTTCTTGTGGACAGCAGGGCCCTCTTCTCACCGATTTACTTCCCACAGACACCATCTGCAACTGGGCTTAGAAATATCATCAGCAAAAGCAACAGTCTCAGGATATGAGGGAAGAGGACGAAGTGAAGGTTGAAATTCCATGTCTTTTCTAGACAGGTAAAAAAAATCTCTTGTACCCCACAGAACATAAATTAAAACCTCCTTTCACAGCCCTCAGAAAAAAAAAAAAAAGAAAAAAGAAAAAAAGCATGGTTATTTTGCTTTCTCTTTCACCCCTCACACCATATATTAAGGATCTGGAATAGACATTTGTCTTCTGAATTGCCTCTTACTACCCTTCAAAACTGTGAAGCAGCAATAACTCTACTCTGCAGGGTTAGGTGATCAATACCTCTGGTAAGGCCTGAAGCATGTGAGTTGGGTAGTGAGTGGGAAGAGATAAAAATAGTAAATGGAAAGAAATGAGTGGACAGGAGATGGAGAGACAGCTGCTTATGGTGAGGAGTGGTAGAGTACTACTAGTAATTCCTCCAGGTGTCATACTTTCCCCAAAGTCTGTCAATCCTGGCTTGCTGTAAAATCTCATTTGAGTATTCCCAAGGCTATGAGAAATGACACACCTGGACAGTAATATTAACCAAAGTGTCCAGAAATGCTCACCTTGCCTCTCAGGATAACTAGAAGACTTAGCAGTTCCACCTCTCCCTTGGAATGGCTGAATATTTACTCACGTGAGGAACTCCCCACTTCCATTCCACCTACTCCTTCAGGTGACCAAGTTGTATACAGAGAAGTTACTCAACACCTAAAAAACAATCAAGCTATGGAGCAATCTTTAATGGCAATCAAAATCCCAGTTCAGCACCAAGAACATTAACTGTTAATTTCCTTGAGGCATTAACCTTAACATAGTTAAGAATGCTTGCCTGGGAAAAGGTAGTGCCTAGGGAATGAATGTATGTACTGAGCAGTATGGCTTCTAGTTAGAAATAGGTATGGCTGTGATAGAGAAAAAAGTCCAGGATAGTTAGTTCCTCAGCCTTTAGGTCTAAAATTGAAAAGATAACCACGGCTATGAAGTGGAAACAATATTCTCTAGTAGGTTGAAGTTCACAGTCCTAGTCATAAACTTGCAATATATAAAAAATGAAAATGAATTCCTTTTCTCTGAAGGTTAACCAGCAACACAGGATTCCAGGAATTCGAACAATCTTGAGCTCTCCATTCTCCTGAGTAAACACGTGATAGTCCACAGGCAACGAAACATAAACTTTAGGGATTCAAAAACAAGCTGGCAACCCTCATCATACTATTGAGTGTTAAACTTCTAATTATCTTGTTCTGGTGCACCCTTTAACCTTATTGATTGCTCACTCCATTCATAACTTCTTGATAACTATTTCCCCTCTTCCTGTCTCCTGATGGGTTTTATCTGCTGCTTGCTGCAGCACAAACTTCAATTAAAAAAAAAAAAAATTAGTTCTCAGGGTCCTAAACCATGAAAGGGGAAACAATGATCTCCTTAGGTGGAGGTAATAGGAATTTTAGCTTTGTAAACAACTTTGACTCACTTCTTGGATTGGCAATGCATTAGGAAACCTCAACAGAACTAGGAACATGAATTCCCATGCTGACCCTACTCATGGTAACATAGGAACATAGGAACTGGGTGGGGGTGATAGTTCTGGTTTGAGACTATTCTTTGGTCTAAACAGCCTCTTACCAACTTCCCTTGAAGACAGTTGAGCTCAAACCCACTTACCTCTCCTTTCAGGAGGAGTTGGGGTACATGAAGCTCAACTCTTTTGATGGCCTGGGACTATCATCATTTGTTTTCTGCTTAAAAAAAATCATATCTTCTGGTTTTCCCCAACTGTTTATTCTCCAGTTCCTACTCTAGTAGTTTAAAGCATTTTTTCAAACCCTGAGAAAATTTTTTTTTGGTAGTTTATGAATCTACAGTAATTATGAGACAAAGAACCCCTAAGATACACTGGAGGAAAAAATGCCCTTTTTACCTAATTAGATCTGCTCAAAGTACAGATTAACAAGTAAATGCAATGGAGCAAAAGTGGTATAGTAACAGGAAATATTTAATTATCCAATCTCTACTTTCCATCTTTATAAACTGAAAGAAAAAAAATTTAATATATTACAAAATATCTGTACATAGACAAGGTACACCCAATGGGGGGCAAAAATGAGAGAAAAAAATAGTGTCAGGAACCTCTATCAGGAAGAATGAGATGGCAACTGACACTTTTCTGATGTAGCATTCTCTCTCAAAACCTGCTGGTAACCCATTTTAGTACTGTAACTATATATGCATATTATACAAACACACACACACAAAGTGGGTGGGTGATGTCTATGGCGTAAGCTAACAGTTCTACTTACGAATTTGTGCTAACTGCCCTGCTTTTAAACAGAGATCTGATGTTATTTTCAAATCTTTATCACTCCTTTGGACAGTTGAGGAAAAAAACTAAGGAAACGGGGTCAAACTGAAATTTGTTTTCAAAACCACAAAAATGATCATGGTCAAACTATTTTGCCTCTCATTCATTAACAGAATCAGATTTCTCATCTGTTCAAAAATGTATTTAATGGACTTAGTATCTTCCATGTTACAATAATTAAAACAAAAACCACTTTTGACTATAATTGAATTTGTAATATCTGAATAGTCAAGGTGAAATTCTGCCAAGCGTTTACTTCCATCATGTTTATAGATAACAGAGCTAAAAAATTAACAAATACCTTTTCTTCCTCCACACAGATTCCAGGATATTTGAGTTTCTTTCCTCTGCTTTTAGAAATAGTCAAAATTATCAAACTTTTTTTTCATTTTAAAGATTAGACTCCCAAAATGGGGGTTAGGGGGTGAGATGGGATCATACACACACACACACATACACACACACATAAACTCACCCCCTTCCCTAGTAGCAGGGATGGGTGAATGAAGATTTAAGTATATTATTTAGAATATTTGGCATAGTTAAAAATAAGGGTGGGAAGGGGAAGGGAAAAACATTATTGATGACTGATGATAACCAAAATATAATTAAAATATATAGACTTTTATTCATATTTGATGGGAGACCAATTTTTTTTTCCTGAATACTTTTGAAAGTATCCCAGGCTTAAGTTCTTTAATCAAAAACAGGAGTGGGGCCCAATGCCTCAAATTCAAATATTCTAAAATACAAAGGCCCACGTCTGAGGACTAGAAAGTCAACAGACAAAAGGTTTGATGAACTTTTATGTAATTTACCAATACCATGTAAGTGAGCCTAGAAAATTTAACTGGACACTAGTATAAAAAGCCATCAATGCCAAAATGGCTAGAATGTTCTTTCTAATCAATGTTTGGCCCTGAGGGCAAGGCCAGACCAAAACCCAGAGAATAATAAAGAAATACACACACCGGATATCTACCTATTTCAGTGACGGGGGAAAATAGACTTTTATGTAAGTATCTGAAGAGGGTTCTTCTTTCATTCTTTAACGTTTTTTTATTAGTGCATCTTTCTCTTACAAGTAGTTTTCAAATTTTAATATAAGAACTTGGCATTGAAACATGAAACTTGAGTTCTGAAAACTTTTCTCCAAGATGCTGAAGCATGTTTGCCTTTTCTTTGTAAAAAAGGGAGCTAACCTATATTTCACAAATGTCTAAGTCTGTGCAGATAATTTATATGAATGTGTATATTTTTAAAACACATTATATGCTGGTACTCACATAGAAATGTAAACCAGAATGAGAAGCCTCCCAAATTATCCCACCCTGAAAGCACTTTCCTTTCCCATTTCCTGTTTATAATAAGGCAAAATTCTTGCCATGAAATCTTAACTTAACCCCTTTTACCAAAACCAAAACCAAAATGAATCTCTCTGGAGGAAAATCCCCTAAGTAACTGGCAGGATATACATGCTGAGATGTGTATATATCAATACTGTTTTTTTTTTTTCCCCATCGTCTGCTCTTTTAAAATGATTTTTAAAAAAGATCTTAGGTATTGATATAGCTTCAGAAAAATATCCACCCTAAACTAAGTTACATTTCCATGTATTTTCAGAATTTTCTCTTTGACAATATTACAATGCTCTGTTTCAAAGATTTTTTTTTTGACAAAAATATACGTGTAAACAGTATGCTAACTGCTCTTACTACAGCCCTCTAGGTATGGAGGAATCATCTCTAACCCCAGCTCAGCAGCAATGTCCTAGGCTGTCTGCATTTATAAATCAACTTTACCATAAGAACATGGTTTTAAAAAAAAAATTCAGAATTGAAGAGTTACAGAGAACAATATAGGAGTCTGAATTTCCTTTCCTTTATTTCAAAAAAGGTAAAGAATTATCCCATGTTCTTGGGCATCTCAACAATTTTTTCCAAACAAATGCCTCATAAAGAGAGGGATAAAAAGAAAAAACTCTACAAAGATGTGGGTAAAAAGGGAAAAGATGGGGTAAAATCTACCTACTTGCCCAAGAATGCCACTTTCTACAATCTGCTTCATGTGCAGTGAGAGGGGACGTATCTTCTGTCACAGTAGAGCAAACTTTAAGGATGAGTAATTTATTTGGAAAAAAGATATGTTTGAGATGCTCAATGGGGGAAAAAAAAAGTTATTTTGAAAGCAAAAATGTGAGATGGTGGAGAGGAAGAAAACATTTATTTAAATCAACCAGTCACTCTTCTTCCCTTATAGCAAAAGCCAAAGAGCAGCTCAAATTTCGCGAACACTATTCTCTTAAAACAAACAAACAAAAAAACCCATAAAAAAACCCCAAAACTTAAAAAACCTAGAGAGAGCCTCTCCTGAGCCATCTCAAAATTGAAACTTCTTTTTCTGCTCAAATAGTGCAGGCAATAAACTAATAAAACGTTTACTTTTCAATTTAATGACCCTCTCTGTATTCTCTACTTATATCTATTAGGTAGAATTGAAGTAAATGTTCTGACTATAACCCATCCAGGGGAAATTGGTACCAACTCCATTATTTTATAAGTCGCCTGCTAGTAGCAAGTGAGCAAGGAATACAATGGACAGCTCTGAAGTAGCCAAATGCAGATGATTACCTCGCTCTGGCAAATGAATTCATTAAAGGTTGAGAGGACTGGAGAGAAGATGGATAGGGAAGGAATCTTTTAGGACACTGAAGTCTCTGGGTTAGTAAGGAACTCCTCTCCCTCTTCCCCCTCTTGGCAGGACTCTTGTAGGCCCCTGATATAGTTTTCCATAAGCAGAAGATTGAGTTGGGGCCCCCCAGGTAAGGCCTGCTCCTGAGCTGCTGGCCCCAGTGGTTCCTGGCCCTAGCTCCCCATAGTTTTGCAATTTGGTCTCTGTATGTGCCACAGAGTTGCTGCTTCCCTCAGCCTTCAGGAATGGTTGCCCGACCACTGAGTGTAATGCTATGGGGACCCTGGCAAAACGGAGGTCCTGGTCCCCTGGAAACTGCACTGAACCTGTACCCTGGTAACTGCTGGACTCCCCAAGGTGGCTCACAGAGCCTGAGAAGGTCCTGTTCTTCACCAGGGTCTGGGCCAAGGATTCTGTCAAGGCTGGACCAGAGTTGCGTTCATCAGTATCAGTGGCACTGAACCCTGTTTCAGGCCCATCAGTGTTTCCGTAAGTCCTGTTGGGATGGGGTCGGGTGGAGTATTCCATTGGTCTCAAGGCCTGGTGCTCATGTGGCAGGTGGCCAGGAGGCTCTGCTTCAGGCTGGGCTAAAAGTTGCAGCAAGGCGGCTGTCACGGCTGGGTTCAACTCCTGGGGGGCGCTGGAAAGATCGCCTTCAACCAGAGGGGGTGGAGGTGGCGGCGGTGGAGGTCCGGGGGGCTCAGGGGGCCTCTTCTCTGGTGGAAGAATGTGAGGACATGCTGTGGAAGGGTTACTCCTTTTAAACACCATCTTAAAAATGACATGTGATTATAAACACACACACACATACACACATACGCACATATACTGCCCAACACATATCAATACAAGTAACCAAATATATATAAAGAATAAAATCTTGGGATCAGGAAATTGCAATTTATAAATAAAATCAAGTGATTCAAAGCAAAACAGTTGTATTCTGGATCTAACAGCTGGTGTAAAAAGATAGTATGTTTCAAATAATTGTCCTGATTTTTATCTGAGATTTCCATTTCCTTCCATAAGGAACCGTTCTAATATGTGGGCTGTTGGCAGCCTCCCTGCCCCTTTTTGCTGTTGGATCAAAACATTAATGAAAATAAAGCAGAAAGAAGGAAGATAAGAAAGAACAATATACATGCTGTGGTCACATTTCTAAGACACAATCTTGCTGTACAATAGGAGACCTTGCATGGATTTAGCTAACACATTTTACACAACGTTTGATCATATAAGGTTAACACCTGAAACAGAACTTAAAGAATATACAGGAAAGATGAGATAAAGTAAAAACCTTTCATTACCATCATGTATAAATATACACTTGCTTCTCCAAACTTCAGTCCCCTCTCCACATAATCACATTCTGAAGAAAAGAATATTAACCACCATACTGTTATTCAGCTTCCTACGTTACAGTAGTTATAAAGAGTAAAATAACCTACGATAATCTTCTATTGTTTTCCAACCTCCTCCATTTTTCCCATGCTATAAGGAAAATTAACATAGTGATGTCATGTAGAATGGGCTGTTGATAATTATCTGTTTATCTTGAAGACACTGACAATGAGAACTGAGTATTCAGAAATGTATTGAACTAATACTAAATTCTGTCTTTCCAAAGATCTTTCTCTCCAGACTCTTTCCCCCCGCTGCTGATTAAATGTGCCTAAGAATGGTAATCACTGTCTGATAATAAACTCCTGCCAAGACAGGAGAGTAGACATGTAAAATGGCATTGAGTTTGAGAACAAATACAATGAAGTACAGTCAGAATAATGCCTTTGGAGAGTTAGGAGTCACCCTGCTGAAAAAAAGGTTTAATGTTTTGGGATATCTTCCAAATGATCAATTTTTCTGTTCACTATGGAAGCATATTTTTAAATGTCCACATAGTCTTTAATATCTAAGCTAGTAATATAAAATCATTTTTTAGACAAGTCAAAAATAATTTTTAGTTATAATTAGATATTTTGGTAGTGTATTTACCACAATTATATTTTGCAAAGATAATCAATAAAGTAAGTATGCATTCCCTTAGCATGCATATGAAAACACTCTGAAAACACTATAATATTGTGAAGTTGTCCAGTGGAAGGATGAGGGCAGGTGCTATATGTAACATACAAGCAGGGTGACCAAGAGTCCCAATTTGCCTGGGGATTGAGGGGTTTTCCAAACTGCTAACTTTAAGTTTTAAAACCAGATCTGTAGAGGAACAAGTTGGTCATTCTATATTTAGTATTTAATAGTTTAAAAAACTATTAAAGATTAATAACACTTGTTAATAATAAGCAATTTGTCAACAGATTTGCTGGCTGACAAAGTGGTAGGGAAAAATGAATTTAATGACAAAAAATTAGCTATGGAAAGTTTATAATCTGAAAAAGAGACATCCTGAAAAAGGAGAGCTAACTGAACTACAAACATCAGATTTTGGAGTATCTACAAAAATGCAGATTTGGGAGTATTTTGCTGTCAATCCTATATAACTCATTATACAAAACAATCCCAGTACCTGTTTGTTATTTTTAAAAGTATTTTTGGACAAAGCATGAAATGGACCACCAATTTTTTCGTTTTGTTTTGTTTTTTAATACTGAGGGCAAGCAACTTTAAAATGCCCAAATGCAAAAGTAGGCAAAGCAAACTTAAGAGTATTCCAGGTATACCGCTTTTTACATTTAAACTTTGCCTTTTATGTAAATAGCCTAGTTGTTACAATAGAACTAATTCTTGAGCTCAAATCTTTCACATGCTTGGGAACACGAAAACTATTTCAAAGTAGCAAAAGCAGATGGATTGTAAAAAAACGATTAAAGGTTAATAACACTTTTTAAAAGAATTAATGATCACATTAAAAAATACTCATTTAAAAATACTAAGATTTAAAGTGTAACAATACTGCCAATCCTTAACAGTCTGTCCTAATGAAGGGAGATATTAATGAAATGTACAAATAACTTAAAAACTTCATTTGACTCGGTAGATATCAATCATAACCCTTTCCCAACAAGTATACAGTAGTTAAACAGTAGCCTGTTAGATTTTCACTTTCTCTGGCCTATTTGGTCTGCCCTCTGGTGGAAGTACTAATGAACAGTAAAATGACTGAATGAGGCAGCTGGGGAGAAATAAGAACACGAGAGACATTGGATATACCAAATGGATAATCCAGGGGTGACTGTAATAGTTAGGAGTGGCATTTTTACTCTCTGAAATGTAAATCCAATAGTTTCTGGCCATAGGCCAGACCTTAATTTTAGTTCAATTTCACTTTGGCTGATAATTTGTTGGCTCAATTATTGAATTTGAATCACTTCAGGTATTTTGATTATAGATAAACTGTGTGTGCGTGTGTGTGGAGGGAGACAAAGAAGCCTCCTTTAATTCTAGATTAGCCTTCTCTGTTACTCCATGTCCTAGAGTCTGTCAAAAACAGCTGGAATCAGATAACAGAATAGCAAAGTGAATTAAGAAACACATTAAAAAGAAATACATTCAGAGTACACCAGTTCTAGTTCTGGCTCTGCCCATAATATGGTTCCAGCAGTGAGGCCACAGGCAGGCTAATTTAAACTCCCTGGATTGCAGTTTCCCTATCTGTAAAGTAAAAGGGTTAATTTTATTTATGTCATCTTCCAAGTTTTAAAAAGTTTTACATATGAGAGAAACAGCTTACATATTTGACCTTATGCCAGTGGAAATAAAGCATATACTTTCTGCACCATCCCATATGAAATGTGAATGTAGGACCCTAAAGTTGAAAGTTAATGTAACTCGTCAACCTGTACCTCTTCTCATTCCCCAATTCACGGGGTCTTCATGGACAGCAAAAATTTCCGAGGAGTTGAAAACACTTTTAGATAAGTAAATATTTGCAAACAGACTGTGAATCAGACTGTGCATGCTGTAGTCATGCGAGATGAAGGTATAACATATTCCCTTTTTTCATATATTTTTTAAATACGATGCTCATTTCCTAATCTTAAATCCATTCAATTGTCTCTTTCAGAAGCACAGATTTTAAATCATTTTTATATGTTATTAGTTTTTGGAAAGGAAATATATGGTGTTATCTACTTGGAAATATTCCCAAATTATTTTTTAGATTAACAATAACATTTTATTAGGGTTTTCTTGACTGTATTTTTCAGGCAGGACTCTGGTATCCAGGATCCACTATGCTAGAGTACAATTGATTATTTGTACAATCTGATGATGGTTTGTTTGGAAGGCAGATTTTCAAGTGCTAGTACTAGTTTGCCACTGTACACACAAGTCGCATCACTAGCTATGGTTGTGGTTTCCACAGGTTAAAACATAGGGGCTTTACTTACCTACCTCCTAAGAAATGGAAAAACAATATATGAAAGTTGCTTTGAGAAGCTCTGAGACTTAAAGAAGCTGGGCAAGCAATACATCACTTGGTGGTATGTTCTCCTGTAGACTAGGTTACAGAAAAACTGAAACTGAGGACACTGATGTGAAAAATAAAATGTTAAAGAGATGTTTAAGAGGATCAACAGCACCTGAGCTCAATGAGATTCATGACCGGTCTGTTTACCTGCTGCCTCCTCCTGTGGCATTGTGGGAGTTCTTCGGGGCCCCTGTGGCCCACTGTTCTTGTCACTGTTGTTTTCCTCCAGGCTGCCTGCTGGCTCCTGGGTTTTCATCAGCTGACTCAAGAGAACTGCCAACATATTCTGCATGTCAGCTGGTGTGCTTGAAGTTTCAGGGGTTGTCTGTTCTGCTGAAGGCTGGACCACTGGAGCAGGGGGTGCCTCCTTCAAAGACTCCTCTGGGCCCACAGGTTCTGAGTCCTGCTGCTGGGAACTGGCTTCTGTTAGGGCACTGATGGATTGGTTCAGGGCCTCCAGCTGCTGCTGTATCTCAGGATTAGAGTGGATATTAAGCAGCTGCACCATTTGAGGGATGCTCAGGTCAGTCTGGCTCTGCAGCAGGTTCAGTAACACTGCCAATTCACTTTGATTCAATTGCTGTGTGATGTCACCAAGGCCTGTGGTGGGAGAGTGAAGCCAATATGAGGGTTGAGGCAGGGCAAGGACCTTTGCCTTCTCCAATTGGCAATAACAACATATAATACAGTGAATGGTTTCATTTTGAATATCTCATTTTTCATGCCTCAAAGTGTCATAAAAGTTTGTAATTCTTTATATTATCACTTAAAAACATAGGTACTAACTAACCTCTTTATTATGAGTAAAAGTAATTTCATTTTACCTTTATTTTTCAAGGTCAGTGATTTTCAACTCTTACTATACATCAGATTACTAAGAGAGATTTTGAAATTCAGACTCCTCAGGCCCCATTTCTAGAGATCTGGCCATTGTTCAGGAGTGTTTATTTTTAAAGTTTCCTAGGTGATTCCATATGCAGCAAGTACTGAAAACCACTGTTGTAGCTGGACAGGGAAGGGAAAGTGAGTAAACTATAGCTATAGTTCAGAAAACTGGTGGTACCACAGGAAGAGAACTACTTTGTTATAATAGTTCATTATTATACAGTTTTGGGTATATTTATACTGGATAACAGTCTATGGAACTAACTACATTCAGCAGCTGAAATTTAATATGATTGGATTCTAAGAAGGACTTACCGAAGCTAACATATACAGGGTTCCAAATTATGTGTGTTAGAGAGCTATGGGTGAACTAACCTTAAATTAAATTTGGCTTACCTAATTCACTGATTTATCCCACACATCTAACTGAGGTATAGTGTTCCTTATTTCAGAAAAGGAAAATAATCTATTGTAGACTTTCTAGACGACATGTATAAAACTTGTTTTTTCTCCTTTTCCCTATAATGAGAACACCAACTTCTTTATTAATTCTTCAGTGGCTAAAAACTAAGACTGAAAAAGAGAGACAGAGACACACCCTTGTGGTTGACCTTCAAAACCTGCCAAAATGTGCTTAATAAAAGCACAAAGAATTCATCCCAGCACTGACCTATTGCCTCCCCAGCCCCAGGCTCCACCTTTCCAGGAGCAGGCTGAGGTGGTGCTGGGCTGCTGTTCTTCACAGGCTCAGCACTTGTCCCTGAGGTAGTTTCTTTTCGAGAGGCTTTGGATGGAGGTGGCTCTTCTACCACAACACCACTTTGTCGCTGCCGTCGCCGTTTCTTACTCCATAATTCATGACAATCCTGCCAGTGGGGGAGGCTGAAAAAAGACAAAGCAAAAAAGAAATGTGTGTGGGAATGTGGTAGTGAGTGAACAGAGGAACGAGGTTAAAATATGAAGGCACAGAGCAGTGAGGAATGAAAAGGATAAGGAAAACATAAAATTAACTAGAGAAATTAGTAAATAAATAATAGCAGTATAAAAGGAATCATGGCATACAATAGTCTGAGGAAATAAAAGTCCAAAAGCTCAGAAGATTTCTACAGTAAAGAGATGAGGATTTTGCTAAAACCAAAGACACACCTGCTATATAAATGACCATATTCCAACCAAATAGTTAAAACTTATAATTGTTCTTGCTTAAGGAGAATTTCATTGGTCACGTTTCAGTTGGGAATAAATGTCGCAGATATGAATGGCTTGTTAATATCTACAAAAAGTCCAGGCAGAGTAGTGATTTAAGTCTTGGAACAACGTAAATACATTATCATTAAATCACTTATGTGTAAAATCAATTATGTTACTTGGTCTGTGAAGACCAAAAAACTGGTTTCTTCTTTCTGCCCACTAAATTTCCGTGACCAGATATTTTCATTTGTGGGGTTTATTAAAATATTTTAATATATCTAATATATTTCCAGACTTCTCCATAATAATATAAATAGTTCCAGCAGGTGAAATCTTACTACAATAAAGATTACCATAGCCTCTCTGTATCAAGAGTTTGCAAATTTCATTAAAAAAGCTTATATATTTCAAACCATATTCAATGTATCAAAATTCTAGTGCAGTAATTTCTTTGGAACAATCAAATTTGTAGTTACTTCTGACTCATGTATCTTATCCATTTATGATACACAGTCTTTCTTACAGAAACACCCTGAAACTCTGACATGATAGCTAAAATGCTGTCAGTGATAAATTCAAACATAAAAGACTTTTTATTTGTTAGAATTTAAGATGTGAGTGTAAAACCTCTGAAAAGCCTACATAATACAGGAAATTAATAAGATTCTGATAAAAAAGAAAGGGCATATTTTCTACATTAAAATTCAGGACATAGAACCTGACAGTGAAGTAAAACATTTAAAATTAGAACTGCTCTTGAAAGTGTGGGATATACCTGGTCACCACAGACATAGGGAATTCAAGAAGAACAGTTAAGAGCAAACACTAAAAGGAATACCTTCAAAGAGGTTCTACAAAGCAATATGCTGGGGATCTCAGGACAAAAGAAGATAGCTTAATCAAACTAGAACAAATATCCTATTTAAATCTATTCCTTGTTTTAAAAAAACCTAATGCAATAAAACCTCTTATCAACCATGCTACTACTTAAGGATGACCTCTCCATTTGGGACTTGGCCATTGCAGTTCTTTTTAAAAAGCTACTACTTTGAATTTCTTATCTCCTAGGCCTAGGCGGAAGTTCAGGGTCACTACAGCACTTACTCTGGAGGATCCATTTTGCTGAGGTCGACATCTTTAAGAAAGTCACTCTGTAGGGTCTGCTCAGCTGTACAACGTTTGCTAGGATCTAGTGTCAGCATGTGGTCCAGTAAATCAAGAGCTGCTGAAGGAATGCTGTGGAAAGAAAAAACAAGTTCACAATGACCCCCCCAGTTCTTATACCTGTAACCTTGTGTCAAAGGTCTCTGAATTTCCAGCTCCACGTAAAACTGTAGAAAGGGTCTACAGCCATGCCACCCTGAACGTATCTGATCTTGTCTGATCTTGGAAGCTAAGCAGGGTTGGGCCTGGTCAGTAGTTGGATGGGAGACCAACTAGAAATATCAGATGCTGTAGGTGTTAAAAAAAAAAAAAAAACCTGTGGAAAGGGGCCTGGAAGCTGGCTAAACAATCACATAGATTTGCCTCTACACAGGATTTAAGTGCTACAATACAGGTAGAACACAAGAAGCAAGAAGTTAAATTCTCTTTTTGTCTTGGGAAGATCAAAAGCACTATGAGAAAATTTATATTGTTCAAAATAAAAATGGTTTTCTATCATCTAAAGCCTTCAAAAGAGAAAATTCCAAAAGGCTATGACAAAACTCAAATACCACTGGAAAATAAAATGTTTTCCTATGATGTATTGTCATAATAAACTGAGACAACACTTTTTCCCAGGCCAGGAAAAAGTCAAGTCCAAACACCAGCCAACCACAGAAAATACATGTATACTTTTTCCAAACTCACAAAGAGAATTCTTCTCGTAGACGCCTTCTATATTGCTTCTTCGGTTTCATGGTATTAAAGTAGGGCAGCTTGATAACATCAGGCCACACAGCTGGACAAGGGCTACCACAGAGTCGACTGAAAATAAAGCAAAATGCAAGAAACAGTGAGTCAGTATCATGAATTCTGGAGATTCTAGAAGCAGAAATGATTACCTCCCTGAGGTCTGGGGAATCTTAGCTTATTAAACAAGAGGACATATAGAAAGGTAAAACCTGACCTCACTCCTTTAAGGACAGAAGGAATAGGATAGCAAGAACTAGTTATAAGATAATGAAGAGAAAATCCTGGCACAACAGTCCAAAATGATCTATATATTTGGTTTTGTTAAATATGTTTTTAATCCTCCACAGGTTTTCATTACCAATTTTGTTTTGTTGAGTTAGTGTTAATTTCAAAGGGCTGAGCTGGTCCTATAATGTCCCTATAGAAAAAAAGTGGAAGAAGAGAGGCTAAGACTTAAACTTTAATGAAAAATTGAGTTTACTATATAACAAATAGTGAGTTATATATCATCTTTTAAAAAGTCTATTCATCTTTTTGGAAAAAGAAATCCAAATTCCACCCTAAAACCAGGCTTTCCTGATATCCTCTATTAGAGGTTCTATTTTATAACCACGGTTTTATGCTGTATCACTTACTCGACTCTGAGCTCTTTGAAGGCAAGGACCTATCTTATTTATCTCTGCATCCCAAGTTTAACAGAGAAAGGAATCTGTTACAAAACAGGTTCAATAACTGTTTGCTAAATAAATTGGATCTCAATCTAACCTAAGGATGAAATAGCTATCCTGAAAATGGCATGCTATTATATGAAAAACTAATAAACAATACATGAAGACTTCAAAAGTAAGTGCAGCACAACTCCTTTACATATATAGCCCATGACAAAATATACAGTAAACCTGATTGTGTGAAGAGAAACTTACTTGGACATGAGGAGCATAAAATTATTTAGTAGAATGACTGGAAAGTGTTAAATTAGAGGATGAGATTACCTATCACACCTGGGCACTCAGAGTACATGCAGAGCTGTACCTTATCAGTTCTAGCTGAGCCAGTTCCAGATTGGCTTGAAAAATAGGCTTCTTTGTGAACAGTTCCCCAAGGATGCAGCTAGAAAGAGTAAAATTGAGAGGTCAGAAGAGAAATCTCTGGCACCTATTTAAAGTGTGTCTCAATAAACTTCTATATCAGACAGCATCAAATGTATACCATGTTTAAATTAACCCCAAACTGCAGTATCTGAGTTTCATAAAAGAAAATAGTGCTTGCAGTTAAAATAATATAAAGGTTTAAAATTTGCCAATATATCAAAATTTGCCACCTCTAAAGGACAGTCTATATATAAGCAGAGAAAGCGAGTCAAAATTCGTTTTCTATCAAGTCCATTGTAAATTAAGGAATTAACTAAAGATTTAAAAACCTATACTTCAATTTTACAAGGATACTCAGCAGTTCCTATAGAGAATATTAGCTTTTTTAATTTATCTGCTCTGTAAAATGTGTACTATACTATAGCCTTCCGGGTACTGTATTTTAAAAAAAAGTTTATTGTCATCAGTCAAGATCAGTTTCAGTAGGACTTTTAGATACATTATGCTTGAACATCTTTATCCTTTTGAAAAGGCCATTCAGAATTATATTGACATATTTACAGAGTGTCCAAATTTCTCTCCACAAATTACTTATTAATTAATTACAAAAGCATCAGCCATAAGAGATGAAACTGCCATTTATGATAATATGGATGGATCTTGAGATAATCAGGCTCAGTGAAATAATACAGAAAAAGTTGAAAACCACATGGTATCACTTATATGTGGGATATAAAACTAAAAGCAACAAACAAACAGAACAAACAGAAACTCTGGACATGACAATAGACTAGTGGTTACCAGAGGGTAGAAGGTAGGGGAGAGGTAAATGGGGTAAAAGCAGTCAAATATGTGGTGACAGAAAGAAATCTAACTATGGGCAGGGAGCACACAATGCAATATATGTATGTATATGCCTTACTGTTAAATTGTACACCTGAAACTTACTGGATTTCGTTAACCAATGTCATCATAGTAATAATAAACAAACGAACAAACAAACAAAAACACTAATAACTATTTAGTAAGAGAAAAAAGATAACACCTGGGACCAAAATTAACATCCCCAATAGGGAGCAAATAGGGTTCATGTAAGTACAAAGGTGATACCTTGAAAAGAACACTTATGGAGTATTCCAGCCGAAAATTCATAACCTGAACCTATTTATTAACTGGTCTGTATTCTTCAAAAATGTAAATGTCATGAAAGACAAAGAATGGTTAAGGAACTGTTTCAGATTAAAAAATGCCAACTAAATGTAATACATGATACTGGATTAGATCTTCTATCAGGTGAGGTATTGTTTCTAAGACATTATTATGTACAAAAAATGAGAATATGGAATATAAGCTAAAGTATTCTATTGAATAAAGGTAGTATACCAATATTTAAGTTCCCAAATTTGATAACTACTGTGATTAAGAAAACGCCTTATTCTTAGGAAAAGTACATTAAATATTAAAAAGAAAAGGACCATGATATATACAACTACTTTCAAATAGTTCTGGAAAAAATGTGGTATATTTATAAACATATATACTTTATTCTATGTATATATTGTATGTTGTGTAATACATACATACAAATACATACATGAATATAAAAGCAAATGTGGCAAGATGTTAAAAATCAGTGAATCTAATATGAATAAATCTCAAAATAATTATGCTGCATAAAAGATGTAGAAGAAAAAAGAGCATACACTATGTATGATTCCATTTATATAAAAGTCTAGAAATAGAAATCAATCAATAGTTATAGAAAGTGGAACAATGGCTGCTGGGGAATGGGGTGGTATTAACAGGAGAAAGAAATTACAGAGGAGCACATGGAAACTTTTGGAGGTGATATTATCTTGCTTGTGGTGATGGTTTCACTGGTGTATACAATATGTACACTTTAAATAT
Organism: Cynopterus sphinx; assembly: GCA_030015415.1. Taxonomy (NCBI): domain Eukaryota; kingdom Metazoa; phylum Chordata; class Mammalia; order Chiroptera; family Pteropodidae; genus Cynopterus; species Cynopterus sphinx. Next base: position 16,950,227 of record CM057385.1, read on the forward strand.
GTATAGTTTATTAAATACCTAAAAGGTTAAAAAAAGTGAATCTGCATAAAAGATATACTAAAGTTCCATGTACTGTTCTAATAACTTTTCTAACATTTAAATTTATTTCAAAATAAACTTAAAAATAAATAAAAAAAAAACTACACAAATACTTCGTGTTTTTCGTATGTGTGAAATATTTCATTTTTAAAAAGTGGAGAAAGAAAAAAACTGACAAAGAAGCTCTTCTCTGGCCTGTGCTCTGAAATGAGATTTATTCACAAATACTCATAAAACCAATGTTTATAGTTTTACTTTAAAAGTACTTAGCTTGACTAAATTTGAGAAAGCAAAGTAAACCTAGATCTTAAAGTTATTAACACCTTTCTGTTAACATTTGTTAACTTGAAATGACAAATTCTTACTTCCAACATTCTCTCAAACCTTACCCAGAGATAAAAAAGTAAAAATAAAATTTCACTGTTTCCAACATTAACTGCCAAATCAAATTCCAAATATAATGTCACAAATGGTAAAATAAGAGAAAAACAAACAAACAAATCCAGCTTGGTTTTCAGACGCTAGGTATAATTTGTTGTACTGGTCTTTCTTGTTTCTCCCCCGATTTTCAAACTGAACCACTCCAGCAATTCCCTGAACAGAATATTCTACAAAAATATCTTCAGAGAGACTACAAAGGATCACCAAAGTAGTAAGCTCACATCAAAAGTTAAATAAAATCTCAATTCGAGTCACTGGGCTTTAAAGAAAGTCTAATTTTCTATAATTTTAATTTCCAGTTGTGTTTGTGTTTTTCCTAATTCCAGTCTTTGGGTGGAGAAGACATAGTTATGTAATTAACACTTTGCTACCTCACTAAGGCGGTAGGTTACACAGACTGAAATAATAGTACCAACAGAGTTATGAACTTTCCCTATGCATTTTAATGGGGCATTAATTTTAGAGTCTAGTTGCGACAATTTAAATACTAATATGTTAAAGCAAACAGTTCAGAACACAAACACACCCAATTTCAGTGAGTAAAATTTAACCAAAGCTTCATTTGAGTTGGGTAGGCTACCACAGAAATTATGCTCTCTTCTCTCTCACCCTTATTTTTGAAATAAAAACTCTGCAGTGTTCCTTTGAAAGAATGACATTAACAGGTCCTTCTCAGTACCTTTATTCTGTCTCTTTCTCTTTTACACTGTCCCTTTAACTCTCTGCCTCTGAGAAGAGGCCACACTCTGTGGAGTGTTACCCATTTTCTAATAAACTTTCCTTTAGACTCTTTAAAAAAAATGACATTAAATAGAGAGAAAGAATGGGGAAAGTGATAAACTCCACTGGAAAATACGTATCAGAATCCTAAATATGAGGGTCAAGGACAGTGTATGTATGCATAAATCAGATAGCATAAGAAACAATTAACAAACATGGCCCATTTAAATTGTCTATGCCCCTAACAAACAAATTGTAATATCATTTTCCATTAAAGAAACTAAGACTCCTTAGAGAAATGGCTGATACCAGGTCTGGGGCAAGAACTTAACAAGACAAGCCTGGAACCAGAAAACAAGGAGAGTGATCAAAGACTACTATGGTTATATCAAAAGGACTCAAGAATTAACCTTAATAAACTCCAGGGGCCAAAAACTGGACAGTCTGAACAGAAATCATGATGAAAACCATAATGGATTAAAACATATCAAATATGTTTAACTCTACGAGTTCATAAGAAAACTAAAATACAAACCCCAAAAACCCTCTCTTTGGTCATCATTGGAGGATGCTAGGAAACTACCTCATTACCTTGAAAACTGGTAAATAAAATAAAAGAATTAAACCTTTCTCCCTATCTTTTCCATATTATTTGTACTTAGGGTTAGCCAAAAATATGTTATCTTTACTCCAGGAAGGAATGTTATAACTAAAATGTCACCATCACAAAACAACTACAAATAAATTAATAGATGTGGATCATTAACCCATTTCCCGTTTAGAAAATAAAAAGGTGCAGCCCGCTGCCAGTGTAAATTTAATTTTACATAAACACGCTCTTTAAGGCTGAAGCAAATCTGACTGGCTTTCAGTGTGAAAATAAAATATAAAAACTGTTCTTGGAGTTATTTCTGAACAGAACTTGTCTCTAATATAATAGAAAGGTATACGCAAATCGAATTCATCAAATGACTCTTCAGCTAACAACTGTTCAAGAATGATGCTAACATCACAAGAATGCCACATTTTCTAGAATTTGACATTTTTAGCAACTGAGAATTACTATATTTTGTAAATGGAAACACCACTACTAAAAACAGAAGACTATGAAGAGAATGATGTCATATGTTTCCAAAGACTACCGATAAACTAGAGCTATGTGAAAATAACAAAAGCAAGGTATTTTGTGGCAAACTTCGAGGTTAAGGTTAAGACTGTAATCCACGAGTTATGTTGGGGTAAACTCTGCAGTCATAACGCTACCATTTCAAAAAGAGACAATTATATGTTATGTAAAGTGGTGTGTGTATATGTGTAAATCTACCCTAACAGGGATAAATAATTCATCAGGCATTGTTTAGAATTGCTGTATAAGGTGATAATAAAAAGCAGACTAATTTGCAGTGAATTATTTTATTGTTTTTAAATCCTTTATAGATAACATATCTAGTTATTATATTCTGGGCAGAGACTCCCACTGCCTCCCACACCCAACTTTGATGTACCATTAGACTTTATAATCTCTTAGATGTACTTGAAACCACATGTAAAGTGGTTTCAGGGTCAGTGGATGATTGGGAATCAAACCTGAATTCACCTACAATTTACAGGAAACAAAAGGGATAGAAAACCATGCTAAAACACCACCACCACCACCACCACCATAAGGATGCAATCAGCAAAATCCAGACTCAAAAGATCTATAGGAAAAATGACCCAGTTCCTTCTAAAGAAATTATAAGGAGGGTGGGGGAACCCAAGAGAGATGGAGAGAGAATCTAGTTAAAAGACTTGAGATAATCAACTATAATCTATGGACCTTATTTGAATATATCTGGATCCCAATTCAAACTAGGTTAAAAAAAAAGAATTGATAAAATGTTTTTTAAAAAAGTGTCTCATATTTAAAAATGTCCCAACAGATTTATCTAAAATCTGTCTAAAAGTTTATCCCTATCCTTTTGAGCTTAAAGAAAAGCTGCAAAAGCCAATGTACTGAGAAAACAAGGTACAAGTTCAATATGTGAGTTACAAACAAAAGAAAAGTGCAGGAAGCCTTACCCACAGCTCCAAACATCTATGGCTGGTGTGTAACGCTCCTCTCCCAGCAGAAGTTCTGGAGGTCGGTACCATAGAGTAATGACTTTGTTTGTATAAGGACGACTGAAATGTAAAAAACCACCAAGACATAAATTTATAATGGCTTCTGATCCCAAATACTTGCACATTTAAATGCAAATAGAAATATGAGATTATCAAAACAACTCCATAGCAACCTAAGAGTTCAAAAGTAAACTAGACACAAGTAAGAAATGAATAAATAACTTCCACGAAATTTGGGTCGATTTATCTCAGTCCAAGGCTGATTTAATGATAGAATTTACTCTCTATAATCTAGGTGGTAACACATTTAGAAAATTAGGGACTCTGACAGTTTATTGCAACTTGCAGGATACTACAATACCCAAGAAAAAAGGATTCTTTCCTATTTCCCACATGTAACTTTAATAAATGCCTTACCTCTCTTCAGAGTTATAGAGCCGAGCAAGTCCAAAATCTGCTAGTTTGATTTGCCCACTGTAAAATAAAAAATTATTCTCATAAGTAAAGACAAACATTAATTTAAAAGTAAAAGAATTACAAAAATTAATTTTAATCTCTATTCTCTTAGCTCTACTCTTAATGGTCATTCTCCCAGATGTGCCTCTCTGATTACTCGTCTGTAAAACCTTATGGTTTGTTTGTTTGTTTTGAACAACTATTGTATTTTTGGATTTAACTCAACTAAGTATTTTATTTCTTGGCAAACAACAGTGGCTAGAACCTACAAGAATAAATATTTATTGTTCAGGAAAAAAAAAGGGCTGTTATAGATTTAGAGAGATTTAAGAGGCCTAACAATAAATCCAACTCATAATCCTCGACTGATTCTGGTTTGAACAAACTAGGTACACAAAAGACATTTTTCACATAATAGTAATTTGCTAATTGTATATGTATTAATTATTAATTAAATTAGTGACTCAATTTTTGTTTATTAGAAAATCTTGACATTTTCCTAATAAAAAGTAAACAACTCTGTAGCTTTAACCAATTTCTTTCAAAAAAGGAACACAGCTTTGATCCAAGCAAACAATTTTTATGATAAATGAGGCTCCTTCTACCAACCTACTGCCATCACTTCCTAGACCATGATATACAACTATGGCCTTAGAGCAGTGGTCCCTAACCTTTCTGGCACTAGGGACCAGTACTCCTATGAGAATCTAATGCCTGATGATCTGAGGTGGAACTAAGGCCACCTGCTAAGGGCAAGCGGCTGCAAATACAGATGAAGCTATGCTCTCTCACCTGCCTCCTTCTGCTCACCTCTTGCTGTGCAGCCTGGTTCCTAATAGGCCACAGGCTATGAACCAGTACTGGTCAGTGGCCTGGGGGTTGGTTGGAGACCTCTGCCTTAGAGGGGTTCTCAAATTTTAATATGAAATAAAAATCATTGGGAAAACTTGTTAAATGTTTCCTGGGCACCATTCTCAAAGATGCTTATTCAGTAGGTCACAGCCCACAAATTCGAATTTCTAACCAAGCCCAAAGTTGATGCCAATGCTGCTGGTCTGAGAATCATACTTTGAGAACCACTCCCTTAAAGGGATCAAACCCACGTTTCACTTTGCTAAGTATTCTGTCTTTGACAATAATGTCAAGTAATATTTTAATAAACCGCAACACAAAATGTTGGGAAACTATTTAAAAAACATTTATTAACTATTCTGGATTAATCATATTTATCTAAATCATTATGTAGCCTATTTACATTTACAGCTTGTGTTACTTCTTGGGAAATGCAAAGCCAGGTGCATGATAACAAATCAGGCAGAAAGATGAGATAGAAAAAAGGAGACCATGGTAGGAGGTGCTCCTCAAAATATTAGCAATAAGAATAGTAAAACAAGGTAACTCCTACAGGCATACCTCATTTTTTTGCACTTTGCTTTACTGCACTTTCATCAGCATGGAAGCAAGAACCCCCCACCAGCAAAAAAAAATTAGAACTCACCAAAGGCTTAGATAATGGTTAGCATTTTTTAGCAATAAAATATTTTTTAATTAAGGTATGTACTTTTTTTTTAGACATAATACTACTGCATTGAATAGACTACAGAACAGTGTAAACATAGCTTTTATGTGCACTGGGGAACCAAAAAATTGGTGTAATTCATTTTATTACGATATTTGCTTTATTTTTGGTGATCTGGAACCAAACTCACAATATCTCTGAGGTATGCCTGTAACAACAATTTTACATTAAATCAACCCTTATTATTCCTAGTAAAGATTACAAGCATCTTACTTACTTGCCCCAAACATCACTACATTTTAAAGTTCAATTTATAAGCAAATTCTGAGAGAAACAAAAAAGAAAGGAATAGCTGATTTGAGCCCTATACTGAAACAAAAAGGGTTCCTCAAATTTCTTGGCATCCTTACTCTGAGAGGGGATCCAAGATTCAAGGTATACAGTAGAACTAAACGTTAAAATGGCAATACATATATAGTTAAAGAAAATTAGGCTAGACCTAAATATCATCAGCAGCTAGCATATTTCCTAATCCATCCCCTCCCCTTCTCACTCTCAGTAAATGACCTTCATTGAAAACAGAAGTCATTAGGTGAAAACAACTGAAACATTACCTATAAACTTTTTACACCTATAACCTTCCTTCTTTTCCTTCAATTGCAAAACAAGTGGGTCAATCTCTTGTTCAAGGATAATTAACACCTACACTTGTGAGTACTACCACCTATCCCATCTCTAGAACCTTGCTACTTTAAGTTGTCTGGTTCTTCCCTGAATCTTCAATGTCTCCCTCTCTACTGATTTTCTTTTTCCTTAGCATTTAAAAATGCTCAAACCGGGGTGGCTCCATAGTGTAGTTCTGAGCACGTCTACTTTACAAGCAGAAAGTCCTAGGTTTGCATCCAAGTGGAGCCATGGACCATACCCCAGGTACGCCAGGTCCCGAGTGCTCCAGGCCCTAGGGGTGTGCCGTGAGTGCGTGGGAGGAGATGCCCTGCCTTCAGAGAACCAGTTCTTAAGGGGAGATGGCAAGGGATAGGATGGGAGTGTGTGGGGGGGAGGATTAAAGAGCGGGGAAAAAAATTGCTCAAACCGCTGCATTCTTAAATAAAATATAAAAATCAAAAAATTAAAGACACATCTATCATCACCTTCCTATTAATTGAGCAATTCACCCACTTACACTGTCACCACTGACTTTTAAGTTTTCATATTCTCTAAATTTTAGGTGTTATAATCTGTCTGTGGTATCTGACATCTATGATCCCTCCTTCTTAAACTGACCTATTCTGCATTCATGATATTTCCTTATTTTTTCCCGCTTTCTCTGACCATTCCCTTAGGTTCCATCTTCTGACACCTTTTCTATGCTTGGTAACTACTGAATCTATATTGCTAGTTTGGAACTCCCATGTGACCATATGCCTATTAGGTATCACTGTCCTAGGTATGCAACAGACATATCCAAAAGGGATTTATTTACTCTTCACTCCACCCATCTTGCTCTTCTTTCTATAATCCTCATATTGACCATTTTGCCACGCATCTAGTGAGTTTCTCATCAGAAATCTGTGAGATATCTTAAAATATTTTCATTCATTCCCATCCAAAGTTTATTGATCTACCAAGTCCATCCTGTCTATCTCTACTAGTAATGCCTTGGCTAGTTCAAGAACTTATTATTATGGTGTTCTTAATCTTAACAGGGCTCTCTGCCTCCAGTGTATATTCCACTTAGTGGCTTTTCTGAAACTACACTAATTGTGTCTCCTCTATCTCAAATGACTTGGGCTCATTTATACTTGTATATTTAAGATATAATGAACATCACAGAGCCTAGCCCTGCCTCCCTCTCTCATCAACTGCTTTCTCTTCCTTGTCCAGTTGAGTTCTCCTTATCATTTTCTCCAGACCATCTCACCTAGAAGTCACTGTGTAGACAGAACTAAATGAGCATGAGTAGAGGCTGGATGGATCAGACTAGACCATGAGACTCCTGCATCCTGCTTAGCTTCATGAATATGGCAAGTCAGGGTCACGGAGGGGCTTGGCCCACCAGAAAGGACACTGATCAGGACTGCTGTTAATTCCTGGCCTGAGACATCCCCCAGGGAATAATAAAAGGACCCAAAGAAAATATATTAATACTATAGTCCAGGAAGCTGCAAGCTGACAAACATCATCAAATTCTTGAAGCATTATTACTATAGATGTAGATTAACTGAGCCCAGCTTTAATGAAAACTGTGGGATCACAGAGATAGCAACAGAAAGTATAAGCTCTCAACACCATGTTTTGTCTCATAAAGATTTTTAAATACAAATATATACATTTTATGTGTTTTAAGTTTGCAATAACGCATTAATAGTTTAATTTAAAAACAAAGGATTAACTGAGCCAACATCCTTCAATGACTGCCATCTACAGATAAAATTTAAGCTCCTCAGTGACACATGCAAGATCCGGTTTCACCAGTGCACTTCTTGCTATAACACTGTTTACAGTTTTCCAGACATGTTATTTTCACATTTATGTGCTTTTGTCCATGCAATTTCTTTTGCTTAGAAACTTAACCCTCTGTTGTCAGTCTTTCGGATAAATTCCTTTTAATTCCTCAAGGCTGCATCTTCCCAGGTGCTCCCAAATTCAAGGAAAAATTGGGCTTAATAAATGTTTACTGAATTAAACCATTTGTTTAGCTCCCCTACTAAACTCTGAGCTCTCCAGTGACCAACCATTCCATATGACGTTTTTAGTGCTAAAACCAGGACAGTCCTGGGCAACCCTGGATGGTTGGTTATCCTACTCCACAAAGACAGAAAATATGTCATAATCATTCCATATCCCTATCTAAATAATGTTTGTCAAATATAATTGAACAGAAATGTTTAAAACAATGGGTGAATCAAAGGTGGCTGTAAAATAAGCCCAATTTCCAAAGAAACAAATACTGGCCTAATTCAGTGGTACCAGATTTGCTTTTTATTCAATAGGTAGGGCTATTAACAAAGACTAGAGTGTATAATATATATATCACCAATGCAGTTTAGGCAAATAGCCAGAGAAGAAGAAAGTAGATGACAAAAACTTCTGAAGAATTAACACTGCTCATCACCAAATTCATGTCTGTCTACATTATCAAAACCTGGGAGTAAGTGCTGGGCAGAAAGGTCAATCAACAACTACAGCTATGTTTACTCTGAAATCTGATAACTGAGAGTCTCAAGAGCAGCTAAAATAACAGGCATGTTTCTCACCACTAAATAAGGGAGAATTTCACTAAGATCTCGGTATCTGTTTGAATTTGCCTAGGATCACAATATTACTTACTAACTATGGCAAAAATCTCTGTGTAGGATGTGAGTGATTTCCTAGAATCTTTGCAATTAAAAAAACCTTTACAATCCTGCCTCTGTTAATTCTTTACCCACACAGAGTCTGGAGACTCTGTTAATCAGGATATCCCTATCCTAAGTTGTTCCTAAGGCACAAACATCAGATGTATGTAAATGCAAAAAACTACTTCGTTGGTTCTACCTATAACCCCCATTAACTAGCTGAAACTAAGGGGGTCAGAAGAAAGGGAGAAAATGTTTATCCTCATTTGGTTTTACTATGTTACCTGTTGTTCAGCAAAATGTTAGAACACTTAATATCCCGGTGCAGGAAATTCTTTTTGTGACAGTAATCCAATCCTTCCATTAGCTGTTTCATGAATGACTTGATATGGTCCTCAGAAAAGTGTACCAAACCAGATTCTAGCAGTCCCATTAAGTCATGGTCCATATACTCGAATACAAGGTAAAAGGCACCTATATAAGATGAAAAAAAAAATTAAAATAAGGGAAAGATTATGAAATGACAATGCCTCAAATTTTAATATAACTTTGGAGTTGACCATAAGGCTCTCCAGAACTGCTTAATTTTATAGATGAAGAAACTGAAATTCAGAGTATCTGAATAACTTGCTCTTTCTAATAATAACAGAACTACTATTTGAATTAATCTTCTGACTCTTAGTCTAGTGCTCTTTGGACTACTTAAGTCTTGAAGGGGACAACTCATGGATGAGACTGTACTACTACTCTTTTATGATCTTAGTCAGTTAACAAATTATAGACCTTGGCCCAAATCTAGTCTGCTTGTCTGTTGGAAATAAAGTTTTATTTGTAACACACAACCATGCCTGTTTGTTATATATTATCTATGACTGCTTTTGTAGAAGTCTTTACCTTGGTAAATAAGATTCACATAATATGCCAGGGCAGCATGGTATATTTATTATATGTTATAACTGCAATTCATAGTATTTTTAAGAATCAAAAGGCGAATCATCTGATTAAACTCCTTAAATTTAGAAGTTGATAGAAGAAGTACACCAAGAAAACTGTAAAAGATTTTAAATCCACTCTATCATTCCACTTTCAACAGGGTGCATGATAGAGACAAATATTGTAACTCAATAAACCGAGTAAGATACTGATATATCTATCCTCAAAGTCTGTCTCTTAGTGGCATAAAGGCAAAGATTCTTAATCTAGGGGATAGGCTTCAAAGACTTTTTGAACTCTCTGAAATAGTACTCAACATTTTAAACACACATATATGCAATATTTTAAAGGTATTTTTTTTTTGAAAAATGAATTCATGTTTAAAGAGGTCCATAAACCCCCAAAAGTTAAGAACCACGGCATTAAGGGAATGTTTAAGGGAAATTTAGCTACAACCTCATACAAATAAAAACACTGAAATTACAAAAGGTAAGTAGACAAAGGACACAAAAGGAAAATGCCAGAAAAAAAAAAAAGTAAAACTAATAAACATGGAAAGAAACTCAGAAGTAATATAAGAAACGTGATCCAAAATATCATACTTCACCTACCAAGATGACAATTTATTAAAAAGATATATTCAATGTTAGGGAGGATAAAGTGTATGGGCACTCACTGGTAGGACATAAATTATTATTTTCTTAAAAGTAATCTAACATTAAATATAAAGACCCTTTTGACCAAATAATTCTAAGAAATTATATTAAGAAATAAATTTAAATGCAAATATTTACGTACAAAGATGATCAATACTCTATTATACATTTTTTAACTGGCTACAAATTGCTCAACAAAAACTGAAGTAAATTTGGATTCATCCATTTTTATGCACAGTCATTAAAACATGTTAATAATATGGGAAATTACTTAAGATAAATTATAAAATATTAAATATACTTTAATCCCAATTATGTTAAAATAAGCATATATACGATATAAAGTACTAGAAAGAAATATGCCAAAATGCTAATACTATAGTGGTTTTCTATGGATGGTTGTATACTGGAATAGAGTGAGAGACAAGTAACTGTCATTTTCTTTTTCTCATTTGTCTATATTTTCAATCTTTCCACAATGGGCACGTATCATATCCAACTGCCCATTCATTATTTAATTTTTTAAAAAAGAATTTAAACAGTACATGGAAAATTATTTTAACAATACAGAATGACATGGACGAAGTATCCAGAAATAATCAATTAATATTTTCTTATTGGCCCTTATAGAAACTAGCTAAACTTGTCTTATTTTTATGAGAAAAAGACACATCCAGAAATAAACCTAATATTAATTCCATTCAGATCTAATGTTCACAAATTTATCTAATTACTGTTCATAAGTAGAATTTCCTTTTATTTGCCTTAAAACTACTTCTACCAAACTCAAGAGGTGCTAATCCCCTAGTGCTAATAATATCTTTGAGGCTGTATAAGTAAGTTCAGCTTGATATAACCACTACCTTCCTAATTTTATGTATTTCAATTATATTTTTGTAAAATTTATTTTTAATTATGGTTGACATAAAATATTATATTGGTTTTAGGTATACAAAACAGCGATTCTACAATGTACTTTTTATACTTTATGATCACCACAGTAAGTCTAGTAATCATCTGTCACTATGTAGTTACTATACTATTGATTATATTCCTATATTGTACATTACAGTTCCCTGACTTATTTTATAACTGGAAGTTTGTATATTCTTAATCCTTTTCCCCTTTTCCTCCCAATCATATTCTTTCTCAACATTACAAATTAAATTTACAGATGCCATCTCTTCACAGCTGCCTATATCTAAACCTTCAGATTTGCTTTAATAAAAGTAGGTTAGATGTTATATTATAGACTACTTCGAACATAAGTATGGAAACAATAAACAAGTTCATCCCCCAAATGAGACAAAAGTTTTAAATCTAGGAAAACCACTATGTGACCTGAAGATGATTTAGAAATACCTGCTTTGAATTCTAAACTGTATTGGTGCAAAACAATGTGAAAATATGAATGTATATAAACAATAACCAGAAGGGATGATATAAAAATGAGAGTAAGAAACAAACTCATATATACCAGAGAACAAAACTGTTGTTTGCCAGATATGGGGAGGAGGAAGGTGAATGAGATTAAGTACCACCAACTGCCAATTATAAAATTAGTGATGGGGATATAATGTGCAGCACAGAGAATATACTCAGTAATGTCATAACTATGTATGGTGACAGATGGTTACTAGACTTATGGTGATCCCTCCATAAGGTAGATGAATGGATAAATCACAATATTGTATACTTGAAGCTAATATACTATTATTTGTAGAGTATAATTAAAAGGAAACAAAAAAATGAGAGTAACTGATAAATCTGGGTTTCAATTTTCATTATTGTTATTATAATTTATAAAAAGGGTTAAAATGTTGATTGGAAGAGGATCTTATAAATGTTTACATGCTATTGCTTCTTGGCCTTTTGGCTAAGATCTCGGCCTTTTGGCTAAGATCTTATCAGTTTAATTGTTTACATGCTGACCTTACTAGGTGTTACAACAGACTATAATTTTAATGATTACCAATGATTTATTTTTTTAATTTATTAGGGTGACATTAACAATAATTTCTAAAAGTATAAGAGTACACTGATAAAGAATGAACATTTTATAAAATAAGCACTGTTCAGCACAAGAGCAATCTACTAATATCTTAATTCTGGTAGAGATGCAAGAAAGAAGCTAGATTTTAGTACAAACTATTAAATTCCAACAACCTACGAAAGGGATGTAAGATGTACCAATCCACCTGTAGAAATAGTTCTTTGTTCGTACCTTTGTCTTTTTTGAAATCCAATGCATCTTGTTTATCTGTGACAATTTCCTTCATGTTAACAACACTCCTGTGGATTAACTGACGAAGGATTTTGATCTCACGAATGGCTGTGATTGGGAAGCCCTCTTTCTCATTGTCTAGTCTCACCTTCTTCAGGGCCACTAGCTCTCCTGTAACAATAAATTCAAACTGTTAGATTTTCAATTAGCAGTTTTTGGCTCCCATTATGAACCAGCCAATATATGTCCTTGTTCTGAAACACGGACTTAATGTCTACTTTAATATTTATGCCAGATTTTTTTTTTTGTAGTTGGACTGTTTATTAAGGTAATATTTCTCAGGAAGAGAGAACCTGTAACAAATCTCAACGTGTAGTTGTGACCCTGAAATTGTTGCAATTGTTGGCTGTTAAAAACAAGTAAAACCCAGAAGCACGTGTACTTGGCACTTCTTTTTTCTCTATGCCAGATACTATTATATCTTACAAAATAAATCCCTAATTCCCTTTCTTATCTTTGATTTTTTTAAGACTTGAATATTAGGCCTAAAAATTTTGGTTATTAAAATACATCAATAATTCAACTACTTTATCTTCAAGAATTAACCCCCTACCAAAGAGCAACTTACACATTTTTTACCCTCTCTTAAATCCAAGGCAAACTTATCATGAAACATTTACAATAAACAACAAAAATAATGAAGGTTTTTAAACAGTAATTTTACTATTCTTTTGGAAAATTTTATTGTATTTAGTAACTCTTAAAGGCCAAATTAGAACTCAAATTTACTTTTGCTAAATCCACTTAAGACATTAATACTGCTAACTTTTTAATGTTCTGACATCAAAAATTTTGTAGCAATATTTACCTGTGTCTTTGTCCTTGGCTTTATATACTTGGCCATAGGTTCCCTCTCCAATAATACCAATAATGTCAAACTTGTCCACACAGCGCTTCCCCCAGTCACTTTCTGTTTGTCTTCTTTCTCCATAACGAGGACAACAAATTCTAAAAAAGGCAAAACAAAAATTAAAAAATTATTTTAAAAAATTAAGTCTTTTAAAAGAAAACAATTCTTTTATGATGATATTCTGACTTTTAACTTTTATTAATTTCTTTATTAAAAAGATAGGAATTAAGTGATATGAAATAAATAGTTTAAAGAGTCTCTCATAATGACTGAAACAGATTTTTTTACTTCAAAAAGATATAAGACCAAATAATAGATATGGTGCTTACTTTCTGACCTCTCTTCATTATTGGCTTTCTCCACTATAAAATGGGAAAATAAGTATGATATCATAAGGTTACCATAAAAATAAATTATGAAACTTTGGCAATAATATATGCTCAATAAATAGTAACTCTTTTTATTGAGAGGAATGCTAACAACCAGATCAAACCCAGATTCTACTGTGTTTATGGTACAGCAATTTTTGTAATTAAGGTAGGGGAGAATCCTACTTTATTAAAAAACATTTTTTTAATCTATTCATTTTCCATTAATCTGTACATGGTTGATTCACCCTGAATAAAAGGGCTTTTTTGTCTTCAGTATTCTTAACATTCTGAACTCAAAATACAGACCAACATTTGTGGTATATCTGGATTCGGAAATTATTGCTTTTCTAAAAAACACACCTAGGTATCTGTGGATGCCAATGAATCGGTCTCCTAGGTCGGCTTTTATCCATTAAAATAAAAGGTACATATCAGTTCCAATCTTTTAAGATCCTACTGGTGTGGGTTGCAGAAGAAAGTGTGAGATTTAGGCCCAAAAGTTCATTAGTGTAATAAAAGGTGTAATTAAGAATAAGTTCCTTTAAAAACTCACTTTGGTCTTTTTTTATATGATTGCTGAGGTGGTGTTATTGCCTTTGGTTCTGGAGAGTCTGGGGGTGATGGATCCCCACCAGGGAGCTCTGGAGGGAGAGGGAGGTCCATGAGTAAATGACGAGTCCTTTGTTCCTTCTCTTTCTTTACAGGTTTTGAAGGTAGAGTTTCTTTTGGACTAAACAATAGACAGGAAAAGAAGAAAAAGACTACAATTACTTAAAGGATATGCAAATAAAACTTTCAAAGATTATAATGTCTGGCTATTAAAAGATTACAAAGATTTTACATTTAAGGGGAAAAACCCTATAATACATATAGTAAGAAAATGGAGCTTATCAAAGGTAAACACACTTGGATTTTACAAAATCTATAGTATCCTAAAAAAAATAAATAAAAATTTTAGAATATTACTTGTAAGCCCTTTAACAAACATACTTTTAATGTCTTCCCTAAGATTCTGTTTAGACTTTTACTGAGACAAAATAATCACTTAAAATTCGCAAACTACTACTGCAACTCATAGAGTCACCAAACCTACCCTATATTTTAACCAGCAAAGATTTAAATAACTAAATGAAAACTCAACAGTATAACACTCTATATTACTAAAGATGTGGCGAGAACTTGGAAAAAGGAAATAGTATTTGAATGTTCTGTAAAAAAAACAGCTAAGCTAGAGATCAAAATTAGTGAAAAATATACTGATTTATTTTACTGGTTTGGAAACAAAAGGCAACCAAATCTGAACAGCCAAAATGGATAAATAACCTTCCAATTAAAATCTCAAGAGTACAAGCAACTATCTGAAAATCATTAAAGTAGCTGGTAGCAGAAGGTCTCTTATGATAATCAACAAATTATTGTAGCTGGGGGTTGAGGCAGAGAATGGCTTTTTCTGAAATTTAACTATCTCAACTTATAAGATTCTGTGCCATACGTGTCCTCAGAAAAGAGTGTAGCATACTAATTCATGCCTACAAATAAAATCATGCTAGAAAGTAAGCCTTTTCTATTCCATCAAAGTATCAGAAGGTTGAAAAGGATTTGAGAATTCTAACCATAGTAGGAGCCTCCTTCACTTTTTAAATTATTTATTATTATTATTTATGTCCACAGCACCTGATCTTCCTAAGTGGTCTCCCATTCAAGGACTAACCAGGCTCGACCCTGCTTAGCTTCTGAGATCAGACATAGGGCTTGTTCAGGGTGGCATGGCTGTGGTCCATTCCTCCACATTTTTGACAAGTGGTTAAAAAAAAGTTTTTTTCCTCTTAAAGCAGAATGTGACCTGGGAACTACATTTCCATTCACAAAACTTACTCTGAATTTCTAATGGCTTTACAACATGCCTAAGTAGGCTTATAATTTTGCTACTTTAAACAATACTTTTCTTTGGAAAATAGTCACTCCCATCAAGTTGGTTCAGTTTAACATACTAATTCCTAGAGACTTGGTACATGCAATTGATAACTAGAGGGGGAACTTAAAAAGTAGACCCCAGAAGATGAAACATATTTTTCCATGAATACGTCCATAAAACCCTAAATAACAAATTTATCTCTTGTAATGTAATTTGTTGAACCATACTGCTGCCCTTGGTGTGTGAAACAATCTCAAAAGCTACTACTTCCTATCAATTTTCATCATTTAAATCTCTTGTATATCAGACAGAATAGAATCTAGATTAGTTTGTACCATATCAGCCAGAAATGGAGTACAAAATGATCATCTGAAACTTTCTGTTAAATCACTGATAGAAATGAACATATAACATTATTATAATTTACACTATGATTTTTCTACCCTGGGAACGAAACCAATTACCACAAAACTCTTGAGTTCAGGGTACAATATAATTTTTTTTAATTTCTCCTATTTTTAAGACATTCAGTAATGAAAATTCCTCATTTCTCAACTACTACTGTTAGAATATTCTTTATAAATTTAAATTCCTCATGATTTGAAAATACATTACTTCTTGGTTCTGCTTCACTAGAATCAAAGTATCTGAATTCTCTAACCATTACTTCATATAAGTTCAGTCTATGTTTTATATTTAGGTCTTGTTTTCTCCAAGGTTTACTTTATGGGCTCAAATATAATGCATTACTGTGAAAATATACATTGCTTCTGAAAAAAAATCACATTATTAGCATGTTTATTTCAAGAAAGAAAGTGCTAGGACGTGTATGTCCTACCAATTCAGGGCACACACACTGAATAGAAGTCATTTCCTATTTCAACAAATCCCAATGTACCAAACACCTTGGAATAATGATGGCCGGTAAAACTGTAATGCTTAATAACATCACGGTCTTCAGCCTGTAGTGTAGGGTACTCAGTAAAATATAGTTCTATATAGAGCTGCGGATATATGGATGCTGAGAGAGTCTAACATAGGGAAACAGACAATGAATATCTAAGTCGTTACATAAAGATTCATTAACAGAAAGTACTGATTCACCTTAATATCAGTATTGTTCCCCATTTATACCTGTAGACAAATCACATAAGATGTGTAGGTTGTATAATTTTTTAAAAGTTGCCCATCTCCAGGACTTGCCAAAATTTTAATATCTAGTTAATCTCTTGAAATTTATGATGGAATTTAATCTGTAGGTATGATATAAACACCTCCAATAAGTCCTTATTATTAAAAAGTATATTAAGTATATGAATTCACATATGAACTATTTAAAAAGAAAATGTCTTCATAGTTAAAAATATGATCATTTATCCTTTTCCTCTTAAAGCAAGTTGTTTAAAAAAGTAATTTATTTTTACAAGCTTCAATTAAAAATGAGTTGAATCCATTAAAAATGAGAACCAAGCATTCTGTTAATAATATCCTAATTCATTTGAATGCTCCCACAGATCCTTCCTTTTCTATAAGAGCTCAATATATTATATAAACAGCCTTTAAGAATAGTGTAGTCTTGACTATGGCCATGCTACCCTGAACAAGCCTGATCCCATCTGAACTTGGAAGCCAAGCAGGGTCGGGCCTGGTTAGTACTTGGATGGGAGACCACCTAGGAAGATGAGGTGCTGTAGGCATAAAAAAAAAAAAAGGAACTGTAAGTTGACAAGGTCCTTGTAATCTGTGAAGTTAACCTAGGGTTGCCTCGCCTAAAAAAAAAAAAAAGGAAAAAGAAAAAAATAGCACAGTCTCTACAGAAGTCTGATAAACTCCAAATGAACCAGGCTATCAAAAAAGAGAGCAATAAAAGATTTACAATACTGTATGTGGTTAACTGGAATTTTCAAGAGTAGATAATCAGGAGAACCTCATGAAGAGCTATGTACTACTGAATTATGCTATACTGAATTATGCTATACTGAGGTGGATGTTTGGAAGCCTTTGCTTCGTGAAACCAAAAATTGTAGACCATGAATCAGAAAGGCTTTTGCAATACCATTTGTTAAATTCACTCCTGCATTTATTACCTTAACAAACTCCTGTTCACTCTATATGTTTGAAAGAAACATTTCATTCTTTTTCCAAAAGGATTTTAATTAAAAGACAACTAATCCTCTAACAAAAGCTTTGTCATCCATGTGCTAACTGATTTCTTAACTACACTCCCAACGTCATTTCACACTAGCCCTGACTCTGGCTCCTTCAGCAGTTTTACTTATTCAAATAACCAATATTTATGATTGCATTCTGAGTTCTATATTTAAATCACTGCAGGCAACAAAAAGATGTATAGCTCATTCTCAACATTAAAGCTGCTGCAATTTCAATGTGAGATGTTAAAAGTATAGAGGAATATAAGTGAGTTCCATATACAAGTTTTAGATTTCGCTGACAAGTTTTCTTACATAAAAATTATTTTTCATGGAACATATAGTACATATAGTCAGAGTGACACACATGTGACAAAAACAAAAAACCATCTTGAATTCAAAATTAATATGTAGTAAAAAGATAAAATTGATAGTGGAAGAAATCTTTATTTCTATTTTTATACCTTTAAAAATTTACCGATATTATGTGGAAAAATGATAACCATACATTCAAAAATACACACTGGGTCTACAGCCATGCCACCCTGAACATGCCCACTCTTGTCTGAACTTGGAAGCTAAGCAGGGTCGGGCCTAGTTAGTACTTGAAGGGGAGACCACCTAGGAAGACCAGGTGCTATAGGAATTAAAAAAAAAAATACATTGGACTATGAAATTAAATAGTTATACTTTCAGAATCAGAACTGAGCAAAAATAGTTTGGCTCACTTCAGTCTCTCTCACACACAATCTTAAAAGATAGTCACACATACTCAAATAAGCACTAAATGGTCTTTACCTTTCATCCCCAATCTGAAAGACAGAAATTCCAAAGTCAAAATCATTCCACCTCTGAAAATCTGCACTCTACACTGACACTAGGTTCAATAGTTATTTGGTTAGCTAAGTAAACATTTTAAAATGAAAATTCTTAGCCACACTGATATTGTTCCAGACATTATATAAACTAATATTTAAATGAGGTTCCTATGGCTGAATAATGAATAGCCTAGGAACTTGACTATTTCCTTTTCCAATAAAAACATGATGCTTCTATTTGTATTTTGTGTACATCAAACAATTTTTTTCTAGATAAAATCAGGTTCTGTTCTTTTCCTTTGTAGTTCTCAGAATGTAGCAGATTCATTAATAATTATTAATATTAGAAAAAGCATGTGGAATTTTTCTTTAAAATCAGATTTTCCACTGTGAATAGTAATGGAGTCATTCTTTTAAGTAGTCTTTTCTTTTTTCCCCCACTTATTGTACTTGCACCTTCTAAAAAAGCACAGAGGTAGTCTGTAAAAATACAGACCTGATGGGCTGAAACGTATTACTGTTCGAACTATCTGTCACTTGAAAAGTAATGGAGAGTTGGGAATTGGGATGCAAGATCAGTACTTATTTTTGTGCTTACAAAAAAGTTCATTGCAATGAATGAAACTCATATCCTACAGAATAAGACAACAGATCTCAGTAAACTAAAACTAACACAAATGCTGTCATGGTGTATGTCACTGATAAATCATGTTTGGTTGGTGGTACTTGCCTCGCTAGTCTGGCCAAGAAATTAAATAAATATATTTCCTAATGCCTTCCATAAAATCAGATTCATGCTTCATAATCGTTTCAGTTCTCAACACTCAGAGGACTCATTAAAATTAGAGCTTTCCCATTACCCCATTGTGAACTTATATTCTAATTAGCAAAGATTCCACACATTGTTCTTTTGCTTCTTATAAGAAGATTCATTTTTTAAAGTAGCACTTTTCAAAATAAACCCGGTTTATTTTTCTCCTGGGTAAGGAGAAAATTAAAAAAACAAAACAAAACAAAACAAAAAAAAACTATACAAAAAATTTTCAAAACCACTAATATTTAATATTATTAATAGTGTTATTGACATTATACGATTAAATCAACAGTAAGGGTTTTTTAAGAGTGATGAAGATATGATTATATAAGAAATGTTCTTGTTAGGGAAGACATGCTAAAGTATTCATCAGTAAAGTGTTGGATATCTACAGTTAGAGCAAATGTGGCAAAAAGTTAACAATTGGTGAATCTATGTGAAGAGTGTAAGAATGTTAATTGCATCTCTCTTTTTTCTACGGCTATTAAAAATTTCAATGTAACAATTTAAGGAGAAAAACCTATGGATTTTTAAACTGAATGAAAATTAACCTTATCAATAAATAAACTTATGAGAAAAAGTTAGTAGACCTCAAACTGTTATTCTCTCTTCCTAGGTAATAATGTGATAAATATGGACTTTTCCACTGAAAACCAAACATTAAGTCCATTTCTTATTCATAGAAGTATTCTAAATACCCATGCATTACAGCAGTTTTGACAAAATTTGAGAACAAAAAATGCATTACATTTAGTTCAAGAGGGTTAAGTTTTCTCAGTTCATTTTAGAACTTACCTATCCATGTCATCATCTCCAAGTAATAAGGGTGGGAGGGGCAGAGGAGGCAACGTTGACGTTTTTAGGTGTGGAATAGCAGCTGTTACAGATACTTGAGTCTTCACAGAAACCTGTACAGGGGGCTGAGAATTTGCCTGAGAGGACAAAGTAGATGTCCTTGGATGAGTAGATGGGGGTAAAGTTGAAGTACTAGAAGCAGGAGCCTGACTAAATGCTGGCTGGGGAGGAGGCAGAGGTGGTTGCTGTGGAATAGCTGGTAGTGGAGGCAGAGGTGGCAAAGGGGGTGTCTGAGGTGGAGGGGTAGTAGTTGGTAATGGAGGTGGAGAAGATGAAACTGTGGGGAGAGGTGGAGGGGTCTCCTTTTCTGATGTCTCTGTCTCTTTTGGAGTAACAATCTCCTCTTTCAATGCTACGGGTTTGGAGTCTCTTGTTCCCTGTGCTTTCAAATCTTTAAGAACAGGATGCTTCTCAGAGTTCTCATCCAACTTTAGTTTCCCTGTATCTAAAGAATTTTTGGCCTCTGTGTTTAGATGTGTTACATTCACCAGTTCAGTATCTGGGGCAGATTTTTCCAATTTTACACTTCTGGGTAACTTTTTAGACTCCAAACCTGAATCCTTAGCCTCTACTGAACTGTTCTCTTTTCTAGGCAAAAATATAGGTGAACCCTTGGATTCCTTTCCATCCATTTTTGCTGCTGCAGCAGCAGCTGCTCTTTCCTTCTTTTTCCTACTGAGTTCAGCTCCCAAGCTGGAATTCAATGGAAGCCTGACAGGTGAGATACTGGAATGTCGACTGCGCGACCCGGATCTCTTCTTTTTACTATGAGAAGATGAGTGTCTTGAATATGCGGGACTTCTACTTCTAGACTTCATGGATTTCCTAATGGAAAGACAAAAAAGCATTTTAAAATAGATAAGCTGTAGCAGTATAAAGGAAAATATATCAGTTAAGTTATGGAGAACTATAACTTATAAAACCCATTTTGAATAATTTAATAATCTTAAAAATAAATTAGGTATCTAATAATAATAAAATAATAACTCAATATTGGTTCATTAATTATAACAAATGTACATAAGATGTTAATAATATGAAAACTGGGTGCCAAGATACATAAGAACTCTTTGTACTATCATCACAATTATTTTGTATATCTAAAATTATTCTAAAAAAATAAAGTTTATTTAAATAATAGATTAGAACTAAATCCTGTATAACAACATATTTCAATAACATAACACTAAAAATTATTCAACTGAAGGAAGACAGATCGATAATTTTCTCCCCATGTTGGAAAATACCCATATTCACAATGTTTACTTTTAGAATTTTGGTTTAAATCTCCAATAAAGTGAAAACATGATTAAAAAAAAAAGTTACATTTTATACTATAGGTGGGGTATATATATCTGGAAATTAAAACTAGCAGGCTTCACCAAAATCTAAAATTTTTAACTAGAGAGCTTTTTAATTGACAAATCCCAAGAAAAAATTTTGTTATTGTATCCTTAGTTTATAATTAACTTCTGCCTATACTAAACAACCCCCAAGAAACAAGAGTTAGGACTTGCATAATAGATAAACTGGAGAAATTGTCTTACCTAAATAATTAGAAATTCTGAAAACAATACTTGGCTTCTGGTACTTTCAAATATAAAATGATTTCCAATCAACTTTTTAGGAACTCATAAAGCAAAGAATTATTGCATGTTTGATTTATTTTCTTCATTATTAAGAAAGGATTGGGAAGTAAAATCTTAGAATCTATGAGGCAGATTATTCTAAATTGAAACTCAACCCTAATTAACTTTTTTGTTTTTTAAATAAAGCCTAATGTGCTTAGGCTTCAAAGTGAGGAAGAAAAAATTAGCACAAAAAAATGTTATTGGACAAAACATCATTTACTCAATAGTCTAAAACAAATCGCTCCCATTCCAGATCTTCAATATCTCCCTTTATCTTTAATCATTTGCAAGACTGACATAAATCAAAAGGTTTCAAAAAAAAATAGCATATATGTGTAGGGGAAACAACTCACATGATGTTAGCCATGGTGTTCTTATATCTATACTGTTTTCTGGAAGTTTGCTCCAAAAAGTTAGTTGAAGTATGTCACTATTGGAATCAAAGTACTCAAAACAACAATAACAACATATATACAAACCTGAGGATATAATTATGGAAAGTAGTTAACGGATTTACGAAATATCCACTTACCCTTAAGAAAACTAATTCTCTTATAAATAACTGGCTGAAACAAGTTTTCTCTGATTGAATTATGGCTGGGATAAAACTAACATCTCTATCCCAGGAAAAACTTCTAAAATCCCAAACACTAAGTAAAGTCACAGACAATGCTCTACAAACCATTGTTTCTTTAATCTTTCAGCATGACTAAATCTTCCTAATGCTTTCTGCTAAAAATCCTTTAACTTCTCAACAGAAGCCTACATTTGGATGGCCAAATACTTGTGGCATTTTTACGATACAAACACTGTATTTGAGGTCCAGATGCACTCTTCAAAGTAAAAAAAAGGGGGGGGGAACAAATAGGTAAATGCTGACAATAAAAAATGTGTCTTCAAAAACAAAATGTATTTTTCCCCTGAATTAAGTTAGGTTCCACCCATTTAAAATGAAATTGTTACTCTTATTCACTATTAATTTGGTAAATGCAAAGACCTTGAATTTCTGCTAAAGCATTTTCAGTCTTTTAAAATGACGTTGCCTGTTTAATTATTTCCCAAGGAAAAAACACAGAATACCATGGGAAGACGCTGTATGTTCCTCTACTCTAAGACATTTTTGTACTTACTGTTTGGAATTCCAACCAATGAGGAAAAATATGTAATGCACACACACAAACATATATGATGCTCTTTAAGCCCATTAAAAATGTGTCACGTGACTCCAGGATTATTATGTAATGTTTATATTTGCATTCTATACTGGAGACATAAGGAAACATAGTGTGTTTCCAATTCTTTCTTGATTTATTTTTATCATTTCTGCACTAGTTCCAATTAAGTGAGTAGAGGAAAAGAGAATTTGAGATATGAATTCAAAAGCAATCAGTGCAAAGCCAAAGTTCTTACTGCAACACATTTTAGTGTTTTAGCCTCAATGCACTTCTTTATTTCCAAACCCCACAACAATAAAAATTCTCAGATCAGGCTTATTAAATTATTCCCTCAATAAAACAAAAATTCTGAGAATATTTCTTAGGGTTCCTTAAAAAACTAAGCAACTTTACAAATAGTACACTTAAGATTACTCATTTCACTGCATATAATTTTATTACCCTTCATTAGATAGTGAACTCTAATTAATGGTACACATACTAAAGTGTTTATAGTGATGTATACTGATGGCAGCAACTTATCTGAAATGAATCAAAAGACGGATTGATGGAGAGATATAAAATACATAGCAAATATTAATTGTAGAATGTAGGTAGTAAATGTATTACTCCTTGCTACAATTCTTCAACTTTCTGCGTTTGAAAAATTACAATAAAATAAGGAGGAAAAAGACTAAGGAACTTCAGACCTTGACAGCTAGGATCTCTGCAGTTCCATCAATTTGAACTGGTTTATGAAAAATTATAACTCTGTCAGCAAAAATTACTCACACTGCCAGATAAAAGATATGGGTGGATTTTTTCAAATTAGAATAATTTCTTTACTAGTATTCAACATTTTCCTTACTCATAGATAGAATTTACTGACTGGCTCCAGGTACCACAGGCACTGTGCTATGTACTTCATGTTTACTAATTTAATCCTCACAACTCTAGAAGTAGTTATTATTTCCATTTTACACATGAAAATACTAAGGCATGGAGAAATTCAATTATAAGATTCCAGTCAAGTATAACTCCAAAGCCCATGTTCTGCTTTTGAAGACAAAGGTGTTTATAAAAAGAAAGATACAGGAACAAGAACACAGTTTTGGTAGATAATTCACTCCAACAATTAAATTTCAAAGGAACATGCCTTTCTTGAAAAAATAATATAGTAAATGCACTATTACCCTTTTTTTTAGAGGAGGATTTTGAATATTGCCAGTGGTCAAGATGACGCTGTAAAGAAAATCAAATTATCCTTGGAACCAATTTCTGCTAGACTCTATCATGAAAAGGAAAAAAGACTAGTCAGTTGAACGTCCACTAGAAACATCATTAAAAAGACAAGAGTCTTTTGTAAGCTATCACAACATTGCCAATTAGGAAATAATAGGTTTGGAGACTCAGTGGACAGCACAAATGGCAGATAACCTAGGCAAATAGCCTTAAGATAAACCTGCAATTTCTTAATATCTTCAAGTCCAATGAGGTCAAAAGCACTAATCTTAATGTTACTTAAAAATATTAAGACAAAGCAACAGAAATAGCTAGATACACTCTGGAAACCAGTAGCTCTGCACTCAACAAGCAGAAGCCTATGATTTTTCTCACATTGGAATTTACAGCTGATGATCCCACCACTGGAAGTACCTACCTTTAGCAGTTTTAGGCATTAACTCTCCTTTCTGAATTCTGGGTTGAGACCAGATTCACTCACTTGAATGACTGGGAACTTCAACAAAACATGATTTATTGCCAGTTCCTCATAACCCACTCTAAGAAAGGGCTGTTAAGACAAATAGCTCACCTGGGGAGTGGACTCCGACTCAGAGACCGTTTGCTTGTGAAAGGGCTGCTGGACCGCCTTCGACCATAGGGACTGGGTGATCTTCCACTGTAAGAGCCACTCCTTTCATAGCTGGACGACCGTCTCCTGCTGTAAGGACTTACAGACCTCTGTCGTCTACTGTAGGGACTGGGAGACCGGGTGCTGGACTGGTAGGCTGAAGGCTCTTTATAAGGTGGACTAATTGACTGCCTTCTTGAGGTACTTCCAGGACTCTTCTTATAGGAGTCGTAATTGCTGGAAGTGTGAGATCTTGGGGGACTAAGGTCGTAATCTTGGCCGTAAGAAGCTCCTGAGGGGCTATCATCTTGCTTAGGGCTGTCAGACCATTTCCTGTGGGGACTCCTGGATCTCCGTTTTGGGCTGTCCACTGTTTTGTAACTTTTGGGTGTTTCTCTTTTCCGATGACTTTTACTCCGGTCTTTGTGACCAGACTTCACCTCACGTTCTTTTCGGGCTTTCTCTTTGTGGAGTTTGGATGACCTGGATTCCTTGTTGCTACTGCTTTTGGAGATCTGTGCCTT
Organism: Cynopterus sphinx; assembly: GCA_030015415.1. Classification (NCBI taxonomy): domain Eukaryota; kingdom Metazoa; phylum Chordata; class Mammalia; order Chiroptera; family Pteropodidae; genus Cynopterus; species Cynopterus sphinx. The sequence goes on from CM057385.1 coordinate 16,975,650, forward strand.
TCCATAGTCATCAGTATCCTCATTTGAACGCTTGGAACTTCCTGACATCCGGTCCTTCATCGATCCCGACTTGGTGGAAACTTCCTGGTTTTTTTCTTTTTCTGACTGTTTAGTTTTTAGTAAGTCCCGGGAACGTCTGTGCTGGTGGTGACGATGTTTGTGGAGGCGGTCACTCCGATCAGTTCCACGACGTTCATCATTCTCCCTCCTGTCTAGTTTGAAGGCCATGTCGTCAGAGAAGGTATCTGAATCAGAGCTGATGTCATCATACTCCACCAAAGGCTTGATAATTGTACCCAAGGGTGCTGCTTCAGGGGTCACCAATCCTATGTCTTTGGAGTGCTTGGACTTGTGTCGTTTGTGCTTCGACACCAAGCGGTGACGCTCTCTGCTGTTGGAGCTGCCACCTCCAGACGACGGCTGCAAAGTTCCAGAAGCTCCTCCACTCCCATCCTTCTTGCCCCCATGTCTCTCTGGATTGGGCATTCCCTTTCCCCTCGCCTCGAAAAGGGGAAAAAGTTCCCCAGCACTCCAAAAAGTAACCCCCACCCTCCCCCCCAACCCCGACCCCACGCCTACCAAAGTGCCTCCAGAAGGGGGTGGGGAGGGAAGGGACTGAAGCGAAGACTCCTCCTCCCTCCCGACTCCTAAGCACCCTCCTACATGAGGTAGGGGGTGCGGGAGCCGGGGAAGAAATGAAGAGTTCCTCAGCAGTGGAGTTGCGAGACAACGGGCAGCTGCTTAAGTCTGTTTGCCCTCGTAACCCCCGCCGAGCCAATCCTCAGGCCCGGGGGCCGGGTAGGTCGAGGAAGTAGGAAGCCGACGGCCCAGGGCTGTGGGGCCGACTCCGGCTCTGGGGCCCTGTGAGGACTGCGCGGGCCCTTTCCCTACCCGGTAGCCCGGCTCAGGCGGCTTCCTGTCGCTGGGGTTCCGCGGCCTAGGTGCCTCACGCCCCCCTTTGTCTCTCGTTCCTGAGGAAGCCCCTTTTCTTGCCTCCGCTTCACCTCAACACCTCACACGCTCGCTCCCTCACACAGACTCACAGTCACACACTAGGTTAAACCGAAACGGCACTCGGGGGAGGGGGGAGGGGACAATCCCAGAATATCTCGCGAGAATCCACTGAGCTCGCGGTATTTCGTGCTTCCCTTCTCATCGCTGCTTGATCAAACAACGCGAGAGCAGGTGCCAAGCACGAAACGCGAGCCTTCATATTCTCGCGATAAGCTCTTCTCGGTTGGATCAAAGCTTTATTGAAACAGGTTTTCTTTTTTAATTCCAAACTTTATTGATAACTCATTGAACAAAATTTCCCAGGCTCTTTATAACTACCAGGATGAAAATATTGTCAACGAGACAAAAGGCGAATGTGAGGACATTTTCAACCCAATTCCCTAAGTATTAAAAATGCTTACCACTTATGTAGAGCATAATATGTGCACCATCTCTAATTCTCGTACTACCCTGCAAAGCATGATATCCTTATCCCTATTTTACAGATAAGAGAGAACCCAGACCCAGAGAAGTTAAGCAACTTACTCGGTGTAACACAGCTAATCCAGGAATTGCCAAAGACGAGATTCAAATTCATGTCTGACACTAAAGCGCAAGCTCTTCTATTGTGTAGCATTCTCTCTCTCCAGTCTGCTTAAAACTTAAGAACCTGAAAGCTCATCACCTCTTGGGATCATCTATGGCTCTTCTGGAATCATTTAACTTTTTTCGTCACACAGATTATAATTATGAACAAGAAAAGCATAATATTTTTGACCAAGAAAAAATAGCATCTTACACTGCCCCTCATTTTTACTTTTCAAAACTCCATCCAAATAAGGTTGTGTAAGTGAGAAAACAAAGGCACAGAGAAGTTAAGTGACTTGTCCAAGCTTCTATATTATTATTTTTTCAACACATTTATTTATGAGATTTTAAGGCCTTTCTCTGTGTAATATTACCAACTCAGGGACCTCAAATAGGATGTAGACAATATATTCGTCCCACAAGATATAAGGTAATAAATGTCGTAAGAATGAGACAGAGCACTGAGGAGGTTCAAAATGAGGTTGGAAGTTTAAGAAACAGTTTTATGAAAGGGCATTTGAGTTGGACCAGGAAGAGTAGATAGAATTTGTATATGCAAAGATGGAAAGTTCAACCAGTAAATTTGGAGCAAGAAAACATTTTGAATGAAGATAGAAGGATCCACTCTCAAAATCACTCCCTGAAATGTATTCCTGTTGTTTTTGGTCACATAGGTACTAAAAATTTTTATACTTAAATGTTTGAGTCCATAAATCTTGAATACACATGAAAAAGATGAAGTTTTCATGACAATTTTTAAATCATCTATGGAAATAGTAAAGTTAATGCTATGAAGAAAAAAAGAAAAGAAAAAAAGAGATAGAATTAAGTACTGAAATTCAGATGTGGTACTTCTCCTTCATTGCTGCTAGAACCTTGATTAAAGGTCACCACCGGTATCTGACATGATGTCAGATTGCATGAGACTTAATGGGCCAATTAGGTGAAATGACTAGCCCACCTTATTACACATTGGCATGAGTTTGGCAAAATTAATTTTTCTCCTGTAAGTGAGATCAAGTTTTTGACCTGCATACACCCACATCTCCAGTATAATGGAAAAATAGAAGGAATTATGGTGATGTGTCAAATAAAATATTGAAAAATAAAATTCATCATCCAAATTAAACAACACTACTTATATTTATAATTATTATCTGTTGCATATTTAAGCAGAGACCCCAATAAATAAATGAAAAAAAATGAAGCTTTTTATTGAATTTTTGTAATATATTTCAATACCACTTTTCAATTTTCTACTGAAATCTTTAAGCCTGTCAATAAATATCAGCTGAACAAATAACCTGGTGAGGTGGGCAAGAATGGATGTTAACACATGCATCTACAAAAGAATGAAACAGACTCAGAAAGAATTGGAGCCTGTTTACACTTAGTGCCAGGAACAGGGACAAATCTTTAATTCTAGGCCAGTACTCTTTCTATTATATTACACTTTCTCTTTTTGGTGAATAAAATTCTAAAGTAATGATATCTAATAAAGATGGAAAAAATTCTATTCAAGGAAATCTTCGATTGTGTCCAAATTTTTAAGTACAAAATCTACTCTAGACTGCACAGATTGACCCAAGAACTGGTGAGAATAGCACTTTTTTTTCCAATTAGAGGTGATATTCAATATTATTTTAATTTACATTAGTTTCAGGTGGAGAATAATGTTTTTGTAAAATAAGTGTTGTTTCATTCTACGGAAAAACTTTGAACTCAGAAATTCCAAGACTGAACAATTTGCTTTATTTGCATGACCTCCCAGGGCAGGGAGTCAGGGCAACTATATAAAACCTAAAATGATCATTTGACTATACTTTCCCTGTAAATCTCCAAAGCAGGTCAGAAAGCTTCTCTTTAGATTGTATAAAAGGGAGATTGTATAAAGTTACAATAACGTCTCCCCCAAACCAATTTGTTAGTTTAGATTTTAACTTTAAAGAGCCTAGTCATCGTCAAAGCTTAGTCATTTGAAATTTGCTCATTGTCTCCTTCCTGCCATATAGGAAGATTGTTTCTATGTGCACCTTGAATGCTTTTCTTGTTTAATGATGTGTCTCTCCTTTACTTCTTGAGCACAAATTTTCAATAATGTCATTTCATCTGCATTTTCATATGAGAAATTATAATTTCTCGTTCTAAGTATGGTGGTTTATTCTAGTTTCAAGCTTTCTAAGGTTTAAATTTTCTAGCTATATTTAGTAGAGACATTATTGTTTACCTGTACAGAGAGTTTACATGAGGAAGTATAGCTGTGTATCTAACATTGATACTTTGGGCATAAGAATAAATTAACAAAATGATTATAGTGATTAATCGTATTTTCATAACTGTAAATCAGATGAGCCCATCAAGGATTGCGGCTCATGTTGTGTATTCCTTTTTATATTACCAGCTCCTAAAACATAAGAATTAGGACTCCATAGATGCTTGTTGAATGAAGAACATTTTGACAACAGAAAAGGAAACAGCACTTTAAATGTTATCTTTGAAAATTCTCACTTGGATAAATGCTGTCTGTATTTTATCAATTTTGAGGTGGCTACATTCATATTATATAATATTTAGGACATAATTTTACACTAAAAATGTTTGTGGATTTTCCGAAATTCAAATTTACATGAATGTTCTGTATTTCATCTGGAAATCTTATCAATTTATCCCAGCAATATACACTGAATCTCTAACTTGTGTCAGGAGCTGGCCTAGGCAATGTCACTCAGTAGCAGTGAAAGAAACAGACCAGTACAGCCCTCCTGGAGTTAGCAGACTAGCAAGGAAAACAGGCATTGAATAAATCATTATGGACTTAATTAATTTTGATAGTGAAAATGTTATTAAAGAGATAATATAGGACCTGATTAAGTCAAAGGTTAGCGAAGGCTTGCTTTTCTAGTCTAGAGGAAGAGATATTTAAATTGAAACCTGAATATCAGAGGGTCTTAGTGAGGTGAAGGGAGTGGGCAGCGGAAAGCCTCCCTGCAGTTAAAAAGGTCTATTCAAGGACCTAGGGAGAAAAAGGAGTGCAGCCATCTTCTGCACGCAAAAGAAGGCCAGCTGGATATTGGCAATGGGAAAAGATCTGGGTCTAGCAAGGCTTACACACCCAGTAAAAGATTTGCCTAACTAGGCCCTGGGACAATGCTAGAGAGTGGGGACTCAAAAATGAGGGGCAATTCCTGCTCCAAGAAACTCACTGTGTAGCAAGCACTCAAAGAAATAAGGATAAGAGGGACAAGAAATAAATTTGAATTCTACTTTCAAGAAGCATAGTTATAGATAACTTTGTGGCAATAAACAAGTTTCCAGACATTTTCAAAGATTTGTTCTTACTAAACTTATGTTGCTGTGCCTGCTCACCTGACCTGTAGTTATCTGCTGGAATCACTTTGAAAAGTTTGAATAGAATTTTTGAAATGTGGGGGAAAAGTCTGAGATGTGAGAACCAATGGAAATCTATTAATATCCTTGCCACAAATTAGGTAAAACAACAACAACAAAACCCCCCCTCCCAGCTTTCCAGCAGTCATTTTTAAAGACGTGTATGGGAAAAGGACATTAAAATAAAAGTAGCCTTAACTCTGTTAAGAACGTTCTCCCAGTGCTACCTAGCACTGTTGTATTTTAGCCTGGTTCTTCAGTTCCAGTGGCCATGAACTACTCAGTATTATTCCAATTTTTTTTGTGTGAGGATTTACTGGTACAAGAGATATGACTAGACATTCTTTGTGACTTGTAGAGGATGAGCTAAATTGCTTTTCACTGATTACAAAGAAGGGACACAAACAAAATAGCATCTTATGTTCTGACTGCTGGAAACAAGTTTACCTCAATCCCAAATCTCCCAGATCTTCAAATAATGAAATTACTCAAGAAATACTTCTGAAATTAAAAAGAAAGCAAAACGGAATTAAGTGCACTGGGCTGGTGTGGAACGTTATGTTATAATGAGCCAATAATTTTTTTATGGCATAATTATTCTATCTAGTATCTACAGAAAGCGTATTATTTTTAATAAAATAGTCCTGATACCAATTTTCTTCGAAAAACTAGTTTTTCTTAATTTGCGAACTGCTTAAATGCCAAAACGAAATGCCAGGTTTATAAGAGAAACCGGTCGCTACCAAAATGCAAAACACCGTATCTAAAGGCGGAGTCTGAGACAACCAAAAGCCAGGGAAAAGCTGAATTGGAAGATTCTCGCGAGAAGCACCGCGTTAACCATTTTCCGCGATAGTTCGTGGCCCAGCCCTTTTCCTCCCTCTCGCAGGATCGCGGTTCATCTCGCGATCTTTGGGAAGTTCCGTTGGGGAAAATGGCGGCGGCCGCAAGCACCCTTCTCTTCTTGCCGCCAGAGACTTTCGACTGAGCCTTCCCGGGAAGAGCGGGGACTGCTGGTGCCCCGCGTCCCGGGAGCCCAAGCCAACTTGGTTCCGTCGTGAGCGGTGGGGAAAGGCTTATCCTCCTGTGTAGGACTCAGGCCTTCCCCACCGTCAGGATGAAGGCTCAGGGGGAAACCGAGGGTGAGTGACTGAAGGGGAGAGCAGGGGGCGGGACACAGCTGGGGGAGCCAATCTGTGAGAAGAGCTGGGGGTCCGATGCCTCCACGGGAGCCACCCTCCCGGGGGCCCAGAGTCTAGGAGGCGGGATCTGTGCTGAGTTTCAGATTGTGACTGTTTCTTCCCTGTGATCCAGAGCTCCGACTTTGGGGTGGTCAGGGTTCCCAACTTCTGTGAAGGTTTCTTGCTTAGCTAGAGCAATCAGTTGGGCCTCAGGGGGTTTTTATCCTAAAGTTATGGGAGACCAGGCTTGTGAATCAAAAACCTGCTTACACCTCATTTCTGAAGAGACGTCTGAATGCTGACAGCAGCCCTACGGAAGCGTGTGTCAGCGTACTGAAGGATGTTTTGGCGTGACTGAAATGATTAGGTCCTTATAATATTAAAAGCCAGCAGTTCCCTGGAACGTCAGTCACAGTGTTCAGATCTTGTGCTATTGTATATTTTTAAAGAATGTGTCGAATTTCATTCTTTTAGTGGCTGGACTAAGAACTGCTGAAGAAACAACTTTTCAGTGGAACCTTAGATTCTGTAAAGGTCTGCACTACAGTTTAAATGCTTCCTTAGCATTTTGGACGTAGTTCTGTTCATACAGCGCGCTATATTATTTACTCGTCTTCCGCACTTGAGTCTGAGCTTTGTAGATGGGGAACCTGGCCTTACTCATTGTATAGTAGTTGCTCAAAAAACGTTTGATTTGAGTATTTATATAAAGATATTTATCAGGCTTCTCAAGGAAGGAGGGGTGTGTTTTGAAGGATAAGCAGAAGAAGGGTTTACTTCTTGGGTACACAGGAATGACAGGTGTAAAATGGAAGCTCAGTGAGGCAGGAATTTTGTCTAGTTTACTCACTGCTGTATCCCCAGCACGTAAAATAGTGCTTAAATAATAAAGTCTTGAAAGTGAGAATTTCCAGAACTATAAACTGGCTAAAATAGCTCAAAACCCACTTTTCCAGAAGATGAGTACATTGGAAGAAGTTTGGATTTTGATTTAGAAGATGTCACTGCCTCGATTGATTGCTGACATTCTATTCACCTTTCAATTACACCTTTTCGTTAACATCTGTGCAGCTAATTAACTTTTACTCCTTTGAATTTAAATTAGAAATGTGTCATTGTTTTTAAGATTATATCTCATTTTGCTTTGTGAAATGGTTATTTCCATATTAACTTATCCATATCCTTTCACAGATGTTTTCGCAGGCATATTGTGATTTTGCATTGCCAGTGGTCTCTAGCACAGGTCCTTGCTCATTCTAAGCAGTATAAGAATTAGAGGAGAGTTTAAGGGAATAGAGGGTTCATTCACACACTTAGTCCAGGAGCCAGTCTTTTCTACCTGTTATTTCTGCTCGAAATGCATTATTTAGACATTTACATCTTCCCTGTTCATATAGTTTTAGTTTGAATTCAAATAGGAGAAATCTGAATGACGAAGCCTGTTTTCTTGATAATACTTGTAAGTTGATCTTAAAATTATGTAAAAAAATTTAAGGAAATCTATCTTTTCATATTGACAACCAACCATAGTAAGGGCATACATCATCAAACGTATGCTCTATATATATTGTGCAAAAGATTTCATGTGTGACATGAAATTACTTTGTCACGAAATTGTAGTCTGAACCTTGAATCATTAAAAATGGTTCTTTTTCGATTCTCATTAAAAATTTGGATGGAAAGCAGTCATGTTCTATGATATTCATTAGATAAAGCCATAATTTGTGTGTTGTCATAAAAATAAATTCTTTTTATGTTTTGAAATAAATGATATTGAAAAATATTTTAACTGAGTTCTTACCAGGATAATGTGTGAAGGTTTTGTTTGCAAGAAATACTGGAACGTCTTGAAAGAACAATTTCTAATGATGTCTTCTGATTTATATTGTAGAGTCGGAAAAGCTGAGTAAGATGAGTTCTCTCTTGGAACGGCTTCATGCAAAATTTAACCAAAATAGACCTTGGAGTGAAACCATTAAGCTTGTGCGTCAAGTCATGGTGAGGATTGTGGTGTGGGCTTAGACAATTATTTAATAAGCTAAATGCTCTTAGATTTTTTCAAAGTAGTTATAGTGTGTCTTCAGTTTTATTTATCATAAAGTTGATAGCCACCGCTACTCGGGTGTTTTAAGAATTTACTTAAGAAAGAAACATAGTTATAAAATTGTGTTAGTCATGAGTTATAGTACACTGGGATACTTTAGGCAAAGATGCTATGAAATACACCAATAAGAGACACACATGATAGACTGGTAACCTAGAGACATTTATTCTTCACTTCCTGTCAAGCTCCTTGATACTAATGTGATAGTACTTTTATTGTATCTATACTAGGAGTAGAATTTACAATTCATTTTTAATGAGTTTTGCCCATTCATTCTGTCAGCCTCTTTCTCTACAGTACTACTTCACTTCCTGAGTCATTCACCAGTATGGTGAGCCCTTAGTTAAATGGAAGATAAGGCGTTGTGGGTAGGAGCATGGCTGGATGTTAAAAGTTCATCCATATGATTTTAGCAGTATACGAGTGATATAGGAAAACTTTACTTATGTGAGTTCACCTGGGCAATGGTTATGTGGGTGTATTTATTTTATGATAATTCATGGATCCCTTTACTTAAGATTTGCATACTTTTCTGTATATATTCTATACTTCAATTAAAGTACCCCCAATGTTACTTTGGGTCGAGAGTAACTTCAGCTTCCTAGATTTATTAGTATTTAAAATGATCATATCAGTATGACATTAGCAAAAGAACTGAATTTGCTGTCAAAATATCTGTATTTTAGGCCTGACGAAAATGCTTACTACTTGTATGACTTTGGACAAATTATTTAATATCTCCAAGTTTCAGTTTTCTCATTTGGAAAGTAGAGACACACAATATAAGTTTGCTTTTTCATATATATTAAGTTTTTCCTTAATGTAGATTGGCTCTTGGAAACTGCAACTTTAAGCAAAATGACATATAATGAAACCAGTATTACAATAGGCTACTGATACACACAAGAGTTAAGGTCCTATGGCATGGGTCTGGTCATAAAAACATCACCAAACTTCTAAATAAAGACCCAAACACTTCTTATATTAAACAGTGAAATAAATCTGAGCTCTTCGTACATTTAAGAAATAACAATAAAAACAAGGAAGATGATTATTTTTCAGTTTGCTTATCCTCTGTTCAGGGTCTTGGGTGGCTAGAGGTTATCCGGGAAATTCAGGGCGCAAGGTGGCTACCCACCTTGGACAGGACACCATTCCATTGCAGGGTGTACTCACACACACACTCATACTCACTTATACTGGGACAATTTAGACATGCAGTTAACCTAACATGCATATCTTTGGGACGTGGGAGGTAACTGAAGTACACAGAGAAAACCCACATAGATGTGGGAAGAAAGTGCAAACTCCACATAGTGGCAGCAGCCTGGTATCAAATCTTGTTTTATAAGCGTTATAATGAGATGAAGTTATTTGAGGACCTACGGTAGTTCTCTTATAAAGATCAAGTCAGATAATAGATATCAAAGTGTTGTGTTGCTAAAAGATTTCTGTAACTATAAATTCTACAAATGTGTGTGTATCTTCTGGCTCAGGATTGTGTACACAAAAGGTATTTAAAAAGTCAAATAAATGATAGTTTTTCTAGTCTGGGAAATCTGAGATTGTCATTTTTATGCCACAAGACAGTCATGTTCTAATATGAAATATGTTCTATAAATGATATTGTCATTAGAGAGATATGAGATAGAGTAATTTCAGGAGGCTACTAAGACCCTTTCTTGAGGTACCAGTGTCTTAGTCACCATAATTTTCATTGTCTACTCACCTTTGCAGTTTGAAAAACCTAATTTTATTGGTATATGAGGACTGAAGAATTTTTAACAATTGACATACAAAATCTCAGTACATGTAAATCAGAATGCCAATTTATTAATTTACAACAGAGGGTTTATCTTTCCAGTTATCAAAATATTGGTATCTATTGTCCAGAGCATTGTCACTTGATATTCAAGGTATAAAGGAAGCCAGATTATTAATCAGGTGTTAGTTTCATGAGGATGGAATTAGAGCAAAGAGATGGATTTAGGGCATGGAAAAGCCTGAAAAACTATTCAGTTTAATTATAAAACTGTTTACATTTTTGGGCCTGGAATGCCATGTAGAGAAAAACTTCTTCCCTGGATAGAGTTAGAAAAACTATGCCAAAATTTTTGCTCTTTGGGCATTCCTTTTCTGGGCCGCATAGTTTTAGAGTCAGTCTAGTTATACTACGGTCTGGTTGTATTTCTTAGATTACATGCAAATCACCTGGTTTGCAAATATGAGATTCTAAATCTTGTGAGTCTCCATATTTAACTGAATAAATCTTAGGATGTAGTTACTTACACAGGAGTCTGATCTCATTTATTACATTTTGATTCGTCCAAATTTTTCCCTGAAGGTTAGTTATATTCTTTTAGATCTGGAAATACATTTTCTACTTTCATGTATATGGATGTATCCATGTTCTATATGAACTACTTTTCCTCTTCTGGCTTGATGGAAAGAGTAACAGTTACGAGTCTATAGATTATCTCGAGTATATAGAGGATATAGAGTATATAGACTATAACATAATTTATAGACTATTCTGAAATATTATTATTAGGATAATGTATATGTACATCTGAAACACTGTTGGCTTAATTTTTACCTCAAATGTTTTCCCATTATTATAGGAGAAAAGGGTTGTGATGAGTTCTGGAGGGCACCAACATTTGGTCAGCTGTTTGGAAACATTGCAGAAAGCTCTTAAAGGTTTGTAAACATCTTTGAAATATGCTGATTTCTTAAAACACCCAGTTTAAGAAAGACTTTTATACTTACACAAGAAATATAAATTGAGATGGTCAACTTTCTTTTTTTGCACATAAAGTACCTGGTCTTAGGTGGTCTCCCATCCAAGAACTAACCAGGCCTGACCCTGCTTAGCTTCTGAGATCAGATGGGATCAGGCTTGTTCAGGGTGGCATGGCCATAGGAGATACATCAACTTTCTATGCTAGCTGTTGCTCTTCATTATGGAATTGAGAAGAGTTCTTACCTGAACTTTTGAAACTATTTATTTATTTATTTACTTATTATTATTATTTTAAATTTTGGTTGACCTCACGGATTGTAAGGACCTTGTCAGCTTACAATCTCTTATTTTTATTTTTTACATCTACAGCACCTGGTCTTCCTAGGCGGTCTCCCATTCAAGTACTGACCAGGCCCAACCCTGCTTAGCTTCCGAGATCAGATGGGATCGGGCTTGTTCAGGATAGCATGGCCATAGCCTATTTTTTTAATCCTATTTTAAAGGCTAGTAGAGATGCAGAAGAGTTGATGAAGGGTATTTATTAAGATAGCAGGGGAAAGTTTGTTTTATCTTTACCTTTCTTTTAATTAAATTCCAATAAGAAGTGGACATTTTAATGCTAAAAGATTTTTACTGTATTTATGGACAATGTTTTCAGGAAAGCAGACATAAAATTCAAATCATAAACTTGATCATGCTTATAATTACCTCTTCTATTTTTGGGGGAAAATGAAAGTAAAAACAGATTTTACTTGATCCACCACAAACAAACCTTATCCTGCTGAATACAGTTTTGTTTTTAATTGTGGTAAAATATACATAACAAAATTTACCATTTTAACCATTTTTAAGTACATAGTTAAGTGGTACTAGGTACATTCACATTATTGTACTTTTTTATTTTTTGAAATTGAAACTATACTCATTAAACAGTTAACTTCCCATTTCTCCCTCCAACTCCTGGCAACCACCATTCTACTTTCTGTCTCTAAGAATTTGACTACTATAGATATCCCATAGAAGTGAAATCATACAGTATTTGTCTTTTTATGATTAGTGTATTTCACTTAGCATAATGTCTTCAAGGTTCATCTATTTTGTAGCATGCATCAGAATTTCCTTTTTAAGAAAGCTGAATAATAAAGAGGGAGAGAGAGAGAGAGAGAGAGAGAGAGTGTGTGTGTGTGCGTGTGTGTGTGTGTGTGTGTACACACATATACATATGACATTTTGTTTATCCATCGACGGACACTTGGGTCATTTCCACCTTTTGGCTATGGTGAATAATGCCACTATGGACATTGAGTACTTATTTTTATGTTGGTTCGATGTTAATCTTTCTTATTCGAGCATTAGCAGATAACTGTCATTTTTAAGTTAAAGATAACTGTCCCAAATGAATAATGAAAAAGGAATGGAGAAAGGTCCAATAATTTTTTCAAATAGAATTTTTTTTTGAACCTTATTACTGTCTAGGCTACAGCTAAGTCTTAAAGATGAACTTTGTGCAAATTGTAAGAATTCAAACTCTTGAATGTGTTTACGACTTTAAAAGGACAGATATACTCCTTGTTTCTGTCATTGAAGAATACAATTTAAAGTTATATGGAGCATCTTTTGTGATTTCCTTTTTTCACCCTTTCATAGTAACATCTTTACCAGCAATGACTGACCGTTTGGAATCTATAGCAAGACAGAATGGGTAAGTAGTCTATTTGTAAGCAGAAATGTATAACTTAGTGTTGACTTTGGGTAGCTTTATTTATGTGTCTTCTATTAATTTTTGTTTTGATTTGTTCCTGCTAGACTGGGCTCTCATCTCAGTGCCAGTGGCACTGAATGTTACATCACGTCAGATATGTTCTATGTGGAAGTGCAGTTAGATCCTGCAGGACAGCTTTGTGATGTAAAAGTGGCTCACCATGGGGAGAATCCTGTGGTATGTGTTGTTGATATTTCACTGGACTCTGTGGGGTTTACTTAGGGACATTAATTTTAAAATAAATGTTGGGGTTTGAAAAAGCTTGGGTTTAGGTTTTTTCATGAGCCACTGTAGAGGTGATGTGATGGGCTACAACATCAATAGCTATAGAATGGAATTTAAAATAACATGGGTCCATCTCTGACATCATCCAAAGGCATTGACAGGTGGAAACACCAGAGGAACCCTTTCCATTCAATAAACATGAGCCAAAATTGAATAATAGGTGCTGGGGATACAGAGATAAATAACTCAAAATTCCTCTCATCAAAGAACTTTAAAAGGGACAGAAAATCTTGTAGATAGCTGGTATCTCTGTGTAAAAGAGATGAATGTAAAATGTGTGTAACCAGACAATTAGATATGGTTTCCAAGGATGGCTTTAAAGAGAGATCTTAATATTTTAAGCTCCTGAAGGTTGATTTCTTTATAAACTATTTCATATATTTTGATCTTTAATTTCCCACCCCAAACCCATGGTTTACCATGTAGAAGATGCTTTTTGATATCTTAATATATGGATCGTCTGTAGTTTCAGTGTTTTTGTTAAAAAGCATGTGCCGTTAATAAAAGAGAAAAATTCTTAATGTCTTTCAAAGTCTTAAAGTAGTTGAAAGTTTTAACATAATTTCTTTAATTTCAGAGCTGTCCAGAGCTTGTACAGCAGCTAAGGTAAGCAAATAACATTTATATTCACTGACAATGTTAGGCAATGCTTTCCATTATAGCTAGGTTTTGAGTCCAAATGGGTAAGATACTTTCCTGAGGAACAAATTAATTTTCTTGGGTCAGGATTTTTCAGTCTGTACTTTTATTCACTTTCAGAATTGACTCAGCTTAATTTCTTACCCTACTCAGTCTAGTGGTTTCTTAATTTTGGCGGTGTCGATAATTTGGATCAGAAATTCTTTATTCTGGGGGGTGCCCTGTGCATTGTAGGATGTTTAACAGCATCCCTGTTCTCTTCCCACTATTTGCCAGTAGTATCTCCTGAGTTGTGACAATCAAAAATATATCCAGATATTGTCAGATGTCTCCTGGAGGGTAAAATCACTCCTGGTTGAGAACTCTGATGTAGCCTTTGGAATTTTGTGTGGAACAAAAATGAATAGAACCTAATTATTGAATTAGAGAAGGCTCGAGAAAATTGAATCTATATCACAACAAAAACTTTTTCACTTTAATTTTGAGAAAAATTGTTTTACATTTAAGGTGTATGTGTGCTAAACTCCCATCATAGTAAAGCGCGCTAGGCTTGAAGGATCTCTTCTAGTAGTTGATGGCTTTTTTTACTGGCTTATCTATTTCCTTTGAATTGAGTAGAAATTTCCATGCTTAAATTTAAACCCAGATTTAGCTTTCTGGGAATTTGAGAAAGTCATTACATCAATTTTATGTTGTAAAGATAGTGAAATTCTCAGATACCACATGGAGATGCCTTAGAAAGGGTGTTAATATTGAGGAACTAAGTAAGCATCACACTCAGCTTTCTTAATGATTAGTTTAACATGCTTATGTAGCTTAATGCACCAATTTGAATCAGCTTTAAAAAATTGTAATGCAACATAAAAAATAATCTTTTTTATGATTTCTTTGGATCAGTAAGTCTAGTAAAGCAGCATTACCACCTTTGTCCAGAAAGGTAGACACTAGCTTTCAGTCTATCAAGGCAATATTTCTGGTTCTAATCTGGAGTAGGAGACTACATGAACTTATGAACTAAATGGTTCTAAAGTTGATTTGTGAGTATGTTTGGAAATAGGAACCTCAGAAAGGATGTCAGCCTTTATACCTGATATTTTTAGTCACTTTGTATAGATAATAATTTTAAGGTAGGGAATATATTTGCTGCTGATCTTGTTTCTTTTTACTGTCTCCATGGCACTTCCAGCAATAAGTGTTCACTGAATGCTCAATAATTGCCTGACCAAGTATCTGACATTGTCAGGACAATTTAGTTTTCAAGAGACTTTTTTCCCCCAAGTTTGAAAAAGATACGGAGAGTTAGAATTGTTGAGTTGTGTTAGATTCCTCAGCATGTCCACAAAAGTCCATTTGACTAAGAATCCAAGGCTAAATATTGTGTTGTAGGGAGACACGGGTCATAGTAGTATTTTTTTTTTCTCCTGAGGTAGATCTAGACATAGGAACATTTTGGAATATGTGGTTTGTCTCCACAGGATCCATCCCTTTTTCTCCATGTCTCCCATCTATCTCTGTCCTTGTGTTCATTTTCCATCTCTGCTCTTATGTCGCCATATACCTATAGGTGTTCCATCTTCTTTATTTATTTCCATTTCCTCTGCAATTTTTTTTTTTCCCTCAAGACATCTGGTCCTCTCAGTTAAGAGGGAAAGTAAGTGATTTATTTAAACCAAGTCCCATTAACTTAGGAGTGAACGAATATATAAATTACCAGGTCTTTTTGACTGTATACTGCTTATTTAACACCATCTCCAAAAAATGGGCAGAGAAAGGAAAATATTTCATTTTTCTTTTGCTACTAGATAACTTTGGCTGGGGGAAAAAGAGTAAACCAAATTATTAAAATTAGTTTTATATAGCTATGATTTTTGGCATTGTGCTGTTATGATTGAGTAGTAATTGTATGTTTTATTCTCTTTTCTCCTCTTCCCTGTACTTGTAGGGAAAAAAATTTTGATGAATTTTCTAAGCACCTTAAGGGTCTTGTTAATCTTTATAACCTTCCAGGGGACAAGTAAGTGTTTTTATTTTTTGCTTTTGTTGGAAAAATCAGTATAAACCTATAAACCATTTTGTGTTTAGATATTTGTCAAGTCTTCTGCGCTATCTCATTTGTGATTTTAACTCATGCTGACGATCTATAGCTCAGCTTCCAACTCTGTCTTTTAAAGGTATTTTAAATAAACAATATCTTCCTTAATGGATTATAATGCTAAAATAAATTATAATCCTTGAAATATCTTCAACATTGATTTCTGGGCTGAAATAAATTAGTTTTTGTGGAACTGGATTGTCATTTTTACTTTTATGCTATCTGGGATTCCATTAACATGCTTGGCTCTTTTAAATAGAGATAAAAATTAGCTTTGATAGGTCATTATGAATTTTTTAACATTTTAAAGGTTTTTTTTTTTAATGGATATTTTAGTTGCCTCCAATATAGACTTGTACTCTAGGCTTTCTATATCAATGTTTGTGTGTTTGTGTGTAGCTCTTTGTATTTTAACTATTTAACTCTTGTTCTCTTCATTTACTCTCTAGCAAACTAAAGACTAAAATGTACTTGGCTCTCCAGTCCTTAGAACAGGACCTATCTAAAATGGCAGTTATGTATTGGTAAGGTCAATTTTATAATACCCTTCTGGGTACTTTGTTCTTAAGTTTTCCATGGATGGAGTTACCAGGGTCCTATTTTATATGTCTTTATTATAGATGTATATAATTATCTATCTATATTTTACCTATATTACACATCTTGTCTTTCACTTTCAAATGATGATTGTATTCCATTTTCTGAATGACAGTAGTCCTAAGTTGTTGGTTGATATTCCTATAGGTTTTATCTGAAGACTTATCAAACCTCGGCTCCCATCTTATAAATAATAATCTAATTATTATTCATGTTCACTGTAATACATACTTGTGTATACTTAGAAATAATCCCTTCACTTTGAAGGTGAAATACAGTTGTTACATGCCCAGTTATAGAACAGAGTTGTTATGATAGTATTTATAAGTTTTTTAAGAGCTGAGCTAATTTTTATACTGTGCACAAACACTTTTAGGGCTTAAACATTAGCAGCAAACTTAGATCATTTGTCTTGCAGGAAAGCAACCAATGCTGGTCCCTTGGATAAGATTCTTCATGGAAGTGTTGGCTATCTCACTCCAAGGAGTGGGGGTACGTGATCCTATTTTGTTTATTTAGAAAAATATTTAATTTTAATTGAGGGGTCATTACTTATAAATTTCACCTTGGGTATATAAGCAGAGGGAGAAAATTACCAGTCATTTGTGTATTCTTAATGATTTTGAAGGTGTTAACACCTTCATTCCCTAAATTTTATTTTTTAATTGTGAAGTAAATTGTTGCTACTGAAATCAATACTTAGGCTTCTGTCATATTTCATAAGCTGCTTTGGAGCAAGAGTCTTTATACCTGTGAAACAATTTTTTTTGTATATTAGGTGTATAGAAATGGGAATGTTTTTCTTTACTTATAATTTATCCAATAAAAATGTAGTGATAAGATTTATTTTTCATAGGTCATTTGATGAACTTGAAGTACTATGCCTCTCCTTCTGACCTGCTGGATGATAAGACTACATCTCCCATCATTTTGCATGAGAATAATGGTAAGATTTTAACTATAAAGCAACTGAAGGTTTTGTTCATTGTTGAAAAAAATACTTGTAAAAATTTGAATGCCTGGATGTGCCTGTACTTTCTGGTTTGCTGCTCCCTAACAAGTGTACCCTCCTCCCTACCAAAGTTTGCATCTGATAAACTCACATATACACACATATATGCATACATATATACATACATAGGTCTATATATACATACATAATATTAAAAGCTTAATAAGTGCTTTTGAATAGTAAATGAGTGAATGAAAAGATATAAACCACCTGACTTGAAATAATCTTTAGTCATTGTTCTAGGTAAAGAAATTAGCCAACTTACTAAAGAATTAAATGACGGATATTATTTTCCATTTGCACTGTAATACACTAAAACAAAATGAGAAAGAAATAGCCTAATATTTTATTTGGTCCCCTTGAAACTTTAATCACTGACTATCCTATAATCATAATTCTATTTAAATGCATTTTGAAGTTGGAGAAAATAAGTAAATATATCAATAATGTATCTTTAAAATTTTTCTTCTTTGAACTTCATTGTTTCCCATATTTAGTTTTATTTATTGAGAGAAATATTGGTTAGAAAGGTAATTTTTAGCAATTCTAAGTTATATAGGTATTATAGTATCCGACAAAGTAGGGCTGACCAATTATACAGAAGTTAGCCTGTTTTTTTTTGTTTGTTTTTAATGTTAAGATCCTTATAATTTGTGTCACTTTGGATAATACTCTTTCTTTGCTTTTTCCAGTTCCTCGATCTTTGGGCATGAATGCATCAGTGACAATTGAAGGAACATCTGCTATGTATAAACTCCCAATTGCACCATTAATTATGGGGTCACATCCAGTTGACAGCAAATGGTAAGTTAAATATAATTCTAGGGTAACAAAGTCCATTTTTTCAACTTCAATCTCAATATGAAACAAGTATTACTTTGACTTGGCTCTTTGTCACTTGATGTTCTAGAGACTGGCTTTTTTTATCCATTTTCTTTTTTTCGATGTCTATTATGATGTTCCTCTTTGAAGTCTGCTCATTCTTTATCCTGAGAGAGAGAGAACTGTGCTGATTCTCTGATTTAATGATTGTTCTATTTTTTTCTTGTGGGACTTAATGTTGATTTGGAATTATGTTGGAGTAATAACTAGAAAACATGTCTCAGGATGTTTGATTAATATTTTAGGGTTAACAAATAGGATGTTTTGGAATCAAGGGAAGAAAGTTCAAAGAGTGAGTTTTGATAGGCTTCGTGAGTATGTGTTTATATGAAACAGACTTGTCTAAGAATGGGTGTTTAGATTTTTCATTTTCATATCAAGTCAAAAATTCAAACTTCCCCCTTCTTTTGTTTGAAGGACCCCTTCCTTCTCCTCAATCACCAGTGCCAACAGTGTTGATCTTCCTGCCTGTTTCTTCTTGAAATTTCCCCAACCAATCCCAGTATCTAGAGCATTTGTTCAGAAACTTCAGAACTGTACAGGTGAGTTTTAAGCATCAGGAGCCAGTACTTGTTATAAATCTGTAAAGCAAACTTCAAATTCAGATTATCTCAGACCTCTTTCAGTCTTGTAGGACTCAAAAAAATAGTAATGGATATAGATGTCATATTGCTTTGTACTAGGTACTTTTTGAATAAATGGACGAATGAAGTAGCAGCATGAAGGGAGAAATTTTGATTTTGTGATCATTATATTGATCTTTGTTTTTCCAGGAATTCCATTGTTTGAAATTCAACCAACTTATGTACCCCTCTATGAACTGATCACTCAGTTTGAGCTGTCAAAGGATCCTGACCCCATACCTTTGAATCACAATATGCGATTTTATGCTGTAAGTAAGG
The DNA here is from genome assembly GCA_030015415.1 of Cynopterus sphinx. Taxonomy (NCBI): domain Eukaryota; kingdom Metazoa; phylum Chordata; class Mammalia; order Chiroptera; family Pteropodidae; genus Cynopterus; species Cynopterus sphinx. The sequence goes on from CM057385.1 coordinate 16,994,817, forward strand.
CCTCATAGACTGTTGCAAGTTGTTTAGACCCAAGGTCAGTATCTTCCTTTATAGGATTACTGAGGTCAGATAACATTCTTTTGGATTGCTGGATCATATCCTAATTTCCTCAATCAGGCAGGAAATTACAGAAATCTCTAAAACATACTTTAAAGAGAGCATGAGCTTCTGAGTCCAGAAACAATGTACATTTCATTGTTGAAATTTCAGATGAAAGTCTCTTAATGGTATTCTGAACTTTTATAAGCTTATATGTTAAACATTCTTATTATTTAAGAATTGTTTATCTTTTCAAGTGCCATGTGCTTAGAATCTGGAATGTTTCTTCAAGTACATAACAGAGAAGTGCTAGAATGGATAAATTAAGAAAGATTCCAAAATCTCATCTTTACTTAAATTTATTTGAATGTTTGATGATATTCTAAAGTAGTAGTTTCCAAATTCTGGCTGCATTATTATTATATAGGTTGTTTTATTAAAAATAACAGATTTTACACTTATAATTCAGGAACCTCTTGTACAGATATCTGAGGTAATATTTATATTGGCTAGGTAAGGAAACCACTAGCAAAATATTTACCAAAAAAAGGGTCTTTTCAGCCAAGTGAGTAATTGGTATTTATAATATCTGCTGACCAAATAATTCACAGTGGAGATTTCTTATTCACCAGGAAATTGCTGCCAAATTTTGAGGAGTAGGGTTTTGTTTTGTTTTTTTTTTTTCTTTTTCTCAAAGGATAGTTTTGTGGTTGGAGTATAGTGGGTGAGTAAATAGCATTTCTTTCCTTTGTTCTTTTGTCCAGGCTCTTCCAGGCCAGCAGCACTGCTATTTCCTCAACAAGGATGCTCCTCTTCCAGATGGCAGAAGTCTACAGGGAACCCTTGTTAGCAAAATCACCTTTCAGCACCCTGGCCGGGTTCCTCTTATCCTAAATCTGATCAGACACCAAGTGGCCTATAACACCCTAATTGGAAGCTGTGTCAAAAGAACTATTCTGAAAGAAGGTACTGCCTTTCTTTTGATATACTTATTGGTAAATGGCAACATTACTCTAGGGGTCCCAAATTCCCAGACCATGGATCAGCACCAGTCTGTGGACTGTTAGGAACCAGGGCACATAGCAGGAGATTAGAGGTAGTCCAGTGAGCAAAACTGTATTTGCAGCTGCTCCCCAGCACTAGCATCACCTTCTCAGCTATACCTCAGATCATCAGGCATTAGATTCTCATAGGAGCACTGGCTCTGGTGTAAAAAAGATTGAGGACTACTGGTCTAGTGGTTCTCTAATTTGATGGTCCATAATATCACCTGTGGAGCTTTTAAAAATACAGATCTTTGTTTCCAGACCCAAATGAACTGAATTAGAACCTCAATAGGAGGAACTGGGAATCTAGTTTAAGTTCCACAAATAAATTGATGTGAACCAATCTATTAATTGGCATTTGGAAACCATTGTTTGTTTTGTTTATGCATTGGATGTACTTTTTTTCTACATACAGTGATATAATTGGGTACCTAAGGGCCTGAACCTTGCAGCAAAATATAAAGTAGGACTTGGGATGCTGTAGCAAGAAAGGATTTCTTTTTTTCTTTTTTTTTTCATTACATTTGGTATATAATATTGAAGATTTCTTTTTTATTATTATTATTAATTTTTTAATTTTTAGGCAAGGCAACCCTTGGTTGACCTCACAGGTTGCAAAGACCTTGTTATCTTACAATCCGTTATTTTTTTATTTTTTTACGCCTATAGCTCCTGGTCTTCCTATGTGGTCTCCCGTCCAAGTACTAATCAGGCCCGACCCTGCTTAGCTTTCTTTATCAGATGGGATCAGGCTTGTTCAGGGTAGCATTGCCGTAGATGAGAGGATTTCTTGATATCCAAATTTTAGATTGTTAAGACAGTGCTTCTAAACTTTTAGTTCTGAGTATATTTCTTCCCCCCAGTCTTTGGAGAAATAATCTTGTATTTTAAAAAGTCATGAGACTTGTGCTCTTTTGTTTTCTCCCAGGATTCTGGAATGCTGAAGTTTTTCAAACATAGTTTGCTATTAGATGCCTTGATGTGAATTTTGGCTGCTCTAGTTAACCATAGTTAATTTTTTATTTTATTTGTAAAGCACTTCAGTGATATGTATCAGTGCAAATGATAGGCAGGAACAAACAGGGAAGGTAAATCAGGAGATATCTTTAATGGTAATAAGAACTGCTTCAGAAATGAGAACTTTTAGAGTTGGAGTAATGACATAGCATATGCAAGTGTGCTTATGGTTCTTCTATTTCATGTTTTTGAATCTTAGGAGAATTCGTCAAATAGCTTCATGGCAGCTAAAAATGAGTTTTTATAAGGTCACTATGATGTTAATCCTACAGAGATGCTTTCTGCCAAGAAAATTTGTGATTCTTGTCTCTGGGCTGCCAGCATGTTTGACTTAGGAACCTATGATGACAGATATATATGTATTTGGCATAAATATATCATTTTACATTGTACCCCCTACATCCCTGCTTACCAGAGTATGGGCTACACAGCTGACAGCTATAAACACTGATAGGAAGCAGGGTTCATGACACTGGTTCTGAATATTTGCTTATCAAACAATGAGAAACTCCTCTTGGCCACATTTATATTCAAAATTCACTTTTAAGGCAGGGTATTTATATCTGTCAAGGTGCTTAACAACTTAGGAATTAAATACCTTCATTTTAGAAAACTGAAATTTAGTTACTTCTTTGTTTTGAAAAATTTATAACGAAGTGGCAGATTTTTTCTATTACCTGTGGATGACAGTAGATATTGTATGTAAAAAATGTGTAGGATTTAGTTTCCAAGGGAAATAATTTTATTCTTTATACTTAAGGATTATTGTTTACTTTTCTCAAGTCTTATATTTAGTTAATTATTTTATGATGTATTCTTGGTCTTTTAGATTCTCCTGGGCTTCTCCAATTTGAAGTGTGTCCCCTCTCAGAGTCCCGTTTCAGCGTATCTTTTCAGCACCCTGTGAATGACTCCCTGGTGTGTGGTGAGTTGTATTGGTGGCTAGCGCCTCTCTCAGGGTAGCAGTTTGGTCCCTTTATCTCCTTTTGAGAAGTCAGAAGCTGAATTTATCTCAAATACCACCTATATATTTTGTCTTTCAGTGGTAATGGATGTGCAGGACTCAACACATGTGAGCTGCAAACTCTACAAGGGGCTGTCAGATGCACTCATCTGCACAGATGACTTCATTGCCAAAGTTGTTCAAAGGTAGCACTGGCCCTTTTCCATCAGAGTCCCAGTAAGAGATGTATAAGGAATATCATTTTCAGTATTAGAGTGAATTGGAAATTTGAGTGGAAAACATTTAGTTACTGCTTTAAATTCACTCTCTCTGCTTTTGGATTCAAAGCAATATGAGCCTTGGTTTTTTTAAAATATCATTATGAGAGTAATAGAAAGTAAGGTAGGTAACTTCAGGCCTGGCATTAGGGTTTCTTTTAAGAAGAAGACAGCTGTAATAAAATGTAGATCTTTTTTAACTTACCTGGTCACCTTTTTTTTTATGCCTACAGTATTCCTAGGTGGTCTTCCATCAAAGTACTAACCAGGCCCAACCCTGCTTAGCTTCCAAGATCAGACATCGGGCCTGTTCAGGGTGGCATGGCTGTAGACCATGGACTGTGGCTCCACTGGGGCACGAACCCAGGACCTTCTGCGTGTAAAGTGGACGTGCTAACTGCTACACTATGGAACCATGTCCAACTGGTCACTTTTTAACATATGTTACATGTCAGTGGCAGTATGTGGGAAGCTACTTAAGCCAGTCAGCTTCTCAGAAACATTAATATGTAATTTTGCGATTTTTTTGAATGGGTTCTAGTGGCCTGTTTTGTAAATAAATTTAGTTTGAACACAGCCATATCTATTTATATATTGTGTGTGGCAGCTTTTGAACTAAGATGGCAGAGTAGTTGGACAGAAACTATGATCTTGAAAAACCTCAACTATTACTAACTGGCCCTTTAAGAAAGGTTGCTGACATGTTCTAGAGCAAAATGTTTACAAACATATATTTATAAATATATCTGTAAGTTAAAAAGTGCTTTGCTTTAAAATAAATGATTTCATACCAGCAGTAGCACTTTTCACATATAGTTTTGGGGTGATCTAAGCTGTTAAGGTTTAGAACTTGATGGATCAAGAGATTTTTCTAGTGGTTTATGAATTGAAATATGTCATATATCCCATTAACTACAGGTGAAGCTCTAAAAGAGGGCATTTTTTATGCAGTTTTCTTTTAATTTTTTTATGCTAAGTATTTGGACTGGTGTTTTTGGTTAGTTTGTTTTGGGTGGTGCTTCAAAAGAGGTTAATGACTGCCTACCAGTCCAGATTCTTCTTATAATGAATTTACCTAAAGCTCTGGCATTTCATGGATCTGTTCCTGTGTTTGGGGTTATTTGCCTTACCTGAAAACTGCTTACTACAAGCCTCTGATGGCATATCTACACCTCAGGCAAAATTAAAACTTTTCCTTAATGAAAAATTGGTTTCATTTTGCAAGTGTAATGTTAACTTTGTTTTTTCTATCTTATCTTACAGATGTATGTCCATCCCTGTGACGATGAGGGCTATTCGGAGGAAAGCCGAAACCATTCAGGCCGACACCCCAGCACTGTCCCTCATTGCAGAGACAGTTGAAGACATGGTGAAAAAGAACCTGCCCCCGGCTAGCAGCCCAGGGTATGGCATGACCACAGGCAACAACCCAATGAGTGGTACCACTACACCAACCAACACCTTTCCGGGGGGTCCCATTACCACCTTGTTTAATATGAGCATGAGCATCAAAGATCGGCATGAGTCGGTGGGCCATGGGGAGGACTTCAGCAAGGTGTCTCAGAACCCAATTCTTACCAGTTTGTTGCAAATCACAGGGAACGGGGGGTCTACCATTGGCTCGAGTCCGACCCCTCCTCATCACACGCCGCCACCTGTTTCTTCGATGGCCGGCAACACCAAGAACCACCCGATGCTCATGAACCTTCTTAAAGATAATCCTGCCCAGGATTTCTCAACCCTTTATGGATGCAGCCCTTTAGAAAGGCAGAACTCCTCTTCCGGCTCACCCCGGATGGAAATGTGCTCGGGAAGCAACAAGACAAAGAAGAAGAAGTCATCGAGATTACTACCTGACAAACCCAAGCACCAGACTGAAGATGACTTTCAGAGGGAGCTATTTTCAATGGATGTTGACTCACAGAACCCTATCTTTGATGTCAACATGACAGCTGATACGCTGGATACGCCACACATCACTCCAGCTCCAAGCCAGTGTAGCACTCCCCCAACAACTTACCCACAACCAGTATCTCACCCCCAACCCAGTATTCAAAGGATGGTCCGACTATCCAGTTCAGACAGCATTGGCCCAGATGTAACTGATATCCTTTCAGACATTGCAGAAGAAGCCTCTAAGCTTCCCAGCACTAATGACGATTGCCCACCCATTGGTACCCCTGTTCGAGATACTTCAAGCTCTGGGCATTCTCAGAGTACCCTCTTTGACCCTGATGTCTTTCAAACCAATAATAATGAAAATCCATACACTGATCCAGCTGACCTTATTGCAGATGCTGCAGGAAGCCCCAGTAGTGACTCTCCTACCAATCATTTTTTTCCTGATGGAGTAGATTTCAATCCTGATTTGTTGAACAGCCAGAGCCAAAGTGGTTTTGGAGAAGAATATTTTGATGAAAGCAGCCAAAGTGGAGATAATGATGATTTCAAAGGATTTGCATCTCAGGCACTAAATACTTTGGGGGTGCCAATGCTTGGAAGTGATAATGGGGAGACTAAATTTAAAGGCAATAGCCAAGCTGACACAGTTGACTTCAGTATTATAGCAGTGGCTGGTAAGGCTTTGGGTTCTGCAGATCTCTTGGAGCATCACAGTGGTAGCCAGAGTCCTTTATTAGCCACCGGGGACTTAGGGAAAGACAAGACTCAAAAGAGAGTAAAGGAAGGCAATGGCACCAATAGTAGTAGTTTGTCAGGGCCAGGATTAGATAGCAAACCAGTGAAGCGCAGTCGAACCCCTTCTAATGACGGCAAAAGCAAAGATAAGCCTCCAAAGCGGAAAAAGGCAGACACTGAGGGAAAATCTCCATCTCACAGTTCTTCTAACCGACCTTTCACCCCACCTACCAGTACAGGTGGATCCAAGTCTCCAGGCAGTTCAGCAAGATCTCAGACTCCCCCCGGTGTTGCAACACCACCCATTCCCAAAATCACTATTCAGATTCCTAAGGGAACTGTGATGGTGGGCAAACCCTCTTCTCACAGTCAGTATACCAGCAGTGGTTCTGTGTCTTCCTCAGGCAGTAAAAGCCACCATAGCCATTCTTCTTCTTCCTCATCCTCCGCTTCCAACTCAGGCAAGATGAAAAGCAGTAAATCGGAAGGTTCATCAAGTTCCAAGTTAAGTAGCAGTATATATTCTAACCAAGGGTCTTCTGGATCTAGCCAGTCCAAAAATTCATCCCAGTCTGGGGGGAAACCAGGCTCCTCTCCCATTACTAAGCATGGACTGAGCAGTGGCTCCAGCAGCACCAAGATGAAACCTCAAGGGAAGCCATCATCTCTCATGAATCCTTCTTTAAGTAAACCAAACATATCCCCTTCTCATTCAAGGCCACCTGGAGGCTCTGATAAGCTTGCCTCTCCAATGAAGCCTGTTCCTGGGACTCCCCCATCCTCTAAAGCCAAGTCCCCTATCAGTTCAGGTTCTGGTGGTTCTCATATATCTGGAACTAGTTCAAGCACTGGCATGAAGTCATCTTCAGGGTTAGGATCCTCAGGCTCATTGTCTCAGAAAACTCCCCCATCATCTAATTCTTGTACAGCATCTTCCTCTTCCTTTTCTTCAAGTGGCTCTTCCATGTCATCCTCTCAGAACCAGCATGGGAGTTCCAAAGGGAAATCTCCCAGCAGAAATAAGAAGCCGTCTTTAACAGCTGTCATAGATAAACTGAAGCATGGGGTTGTCACTAGCGGCCCTGGAGGGGAAGACCCAATGGACGGCCAGATGGGGGTGAGCACAAATTCTAGCCATCCTATGTCCTCCAAACACAACATGTCAGGAGGAGAGTTCCAGGGCAAGCGTGAGAAAAGTGATAAAGACAAATCAAAGGTTTCCACCTCTGGGGGCTCGGTGGATTCATCTAAGAAGACTTCAGAGTCAAAAAATGTGGGGAGCACGGGTGTGGCAAAAATCATCATCAGCAAGCATGATGGGGGATCCCCCAGCATTAAAGCCAAAGTGACTTTGCAGAAACCTGGGGAAAGTAGTGGAGAAGGGCTTAGGCCTCAGATGGCCTCTTCCAAAAACTATGGCTCTCCACTCATCAGTGGTTCCACTCCAAAGCATGAGCGTGGCTCTCCCAGCCATAGTAAGTCACCAGCATATACCCCCCAAAATCTGGACAGTGAAAGTGAGTCAGGCTCCTCCATAGCAGAGAAATCCTACCAGAACAGTCCCAGCTCAGATGATGGCATCCGACCACTTCCAGAATACAGCACAGAGAAGCATAAGAAGCACAAAAAAGAAAAGAAGAAAGTAAAAGACAAAGATCGGGACCGAGACAAAGACCGAGACAAGAAAAAATCTCATAGCATCAAGCCAGAGAATTGGTCTAAATCACCCATCTCTTCAGATCAGTCCTTGTCTATGACAAGTAACACAATCTTATCTACAGACAGGCCCTCAAGGCTCAGCCCTGATTTTATGATTGGGGAGGAAGATGATGATCTTATGGATGTAGCCCTGATTGGCAATTAGGAACCTTACTTTTTAAGATAAAAATCATGGCCAGAGAGAAACTAATAAGTTCATAGGCAACCACTAGGGGTGAGTTGGACAGGTCTGATTTTGTTTAAGAATGTTAAATGGCATGTCCTTGACACTGAGCTGAGTGAATTTAGAAAGGCATAGCTAGACCCTACTAAAAAGACCATAGGGTTTGTTTCTGGTTACCAAGAATGACTTGTTCCTTTGCCAGGAAAAAAAAAAATACTTGCTTATGAAAGGGGGGAGGGGATACACAGGGAGAGGGAAGGGTGGGAAACAGTTTTGTGGGAAATATTCATATATATTTTTTTCTCCCTTTTTCCATTTTTAGGCCATGTTTTAATCTCATTTTAGCGCATGTATTTGAAGGGCTGGGCAGAAAGTGAAAAAGCAATACATTCCTTGATGCATTTGCATGAAGGTTGTTCACCTTTGGGTAGTTGTCCATTTGAGGCATGGGCAAATGAAGGACTTTGGTCATTTTGGACACTTGAGTAATGCTTAGTGTCTGTTTCTTAGGAGTGTTTGGGGGAGGGAAGATAATTTTAGCTATTTATTTGTAATATTTTAACCCTTTATCTGTTTTTATACAGTATTTCTTTCTAATTGTATGAGGTTCAGGGTTCAAAGTGATGGGAGGTAAAAGAGCAAGGCTTATTTGGATGTAGAGAGCTTGTAGTTTGTGCTGGTACTGCAGTATCAAGCCCAAGCAAATTAGTCAGAGCCCACATTTGGAGTTAAGGAGAAAAACCCAAATGGTATTTTTGTTTTAGTTCTGTGTCTATTAGGAGTTACCTCCCTGTAGAGGTACTGATTTGTAGTCTCTTTTACCTTAAAAAGAAAAAAAAAAAGCTATAATGGCATTTTTGGATGTAAAAATATTTTCAGATGCAGTAAGGTTTAATGTGGGACAGCCTCCCTGACCCAGTGGCATGAAAACCATTACAGAATTAATAGTTCTCCTATTTCTGCAATGTGCCAAAAGTCCACACCCCAGCATTTTGTTCATAGGAGAACTGCTGCCATTCCTGAGAGCTGGGCTCCTTTCTCTTCACAAGGAGTCCAGACTTGAATCACTCATGCTCCCTTAGATAAAATTAAAAAATTTGCAGCCATAGTTCACTTAAAACAATTTCAAGCCCACTTGAAATAATAGGGGCCTGGAATACTAGGTGGGCATGAAGATAAACCCTTGCTACTATGTAGCAACACAATTGGACCTTTTTGGAGGAATAGGTCTGAGTCTGGATTCTGGGGGACATCAATAAGAAGCCCTTCTCATAAATGTAAAAATCCAGGAGACCATTTGAGTGCAACACAAGTTTTCAGTATTTGGAGGGTCCTCTCAAAATTCTGCGGCCTTACTTTGATTTTGACACCTGCACTGTGCCATTCATTCCTGATGATTCTGTTCAGGATCTGTATCAGCAGGATGGGGCATGGTCCCCAGCACAACTCTTCTGGATTTAAAAAAAAAAAGCCAGGTGGTGTGTGTGTGTGTGTGTGTGTGTGTGTGTGAGAGAGAGAGAGAGAGAGAGAGAGGGAGAGAGAGAAGAAAGAAATGGAGTGACTTCATTGGATATTAAAGATTTCGATATTCAGCTCTTTCTGCAGGTTGGAGTTAGCATAGAGTTGGAAAATCAGCTTTGGCTTTCTTTCCTGACTGTCTCTGATTTCCTCTAGTGTTCTCCCTTTTCTGGTCATCAGCTCTCAACAACTCTGCCACTTTTGTGTCCCAAGGTATAAGAAGTAGGAAACGAAACATTGCAAAGTGGAGCAAGAAAAGTTATCGGTTACCGTATCAGAGTCAAATGTCTTGGGTGACACTAAGGAGGACATGGGCAAGGTGATACCAGAGTGCTTTATCTTGTGATGATGATACAGTAACAGCCTCTCAGACATACAACCAGGTTGGATTTCTCACAAGTTTCTCACCTAGTTTTGAATCCTATCCCACTGGTTTCTGCAGGAAAAAAAAGTTACATGTTTTTTGTTTGTTCTGGGTGGGGAAAATTTTATGGGGAATGTACTGCATAGTATCAGGGGCTCAGCTCCCCCAAGTAGAGCCAACAAATATCAAAATAAGTAAACTGGGAAGCTTTTTCTCTCTTTCTGTCTTCATCCCAGATCAAAGGATCCCGAGTTAGGATCTGGATGAAGGATAAGCCCCTGAATTGTCGATGGGCACACCCCACACATTGACCCAGCAACTGAACTTGCTTAACAGGGAGCCGGGGCTAAACTGCTTCACCCTGCCTGAGAACCAGGGAGCACTGCATTTCTCCACAGGGTGGAGGAGAAGAAGCAGAATTAACCAAGCCTGGGACACCTCCCTCCTGTCTAGGTGTACTCATTCTCCTGTTTCAAAAGACGGCAAGGAAATGAAGTCAACTTCTGTCTTCTGCTGCTGGTGTCTTATGTATTCTTTGTTTGACCTGATTCCTCTTCTGTCATTTGGCTTCCTGTTAGGGTTTCTTGGTCAAAATCTGCTCTGATGTACATGAAGATTTCAGGTTCCAAATCAATGTATTTTAAAACAAGTGTTTTAGAGGGAGAAAAATGAAGCAGGATGTAACTGCTAAAACCAGGCTTGAGATTGGTGACTCTTGTAATGATTTTCTTTAAGGCCTAGGTCTAAAAATGAATTCTCAGAAGAATAAGAAAAAAAGACTTCAGGGCACCAGTGAATCATACAGTATCCAGTCTAGTCACTTAAAGCAGATGCCAACATAAGAAACATTCACAGTCCCTGGGCAATCTCATGTAAAATTTTTTTTTGGTGGTGGTGGTGGTGGGGCTTTTCAATGCTCCTACCCCCCTTATTTCTATCCTTGAGTTGTTTTTTGAGGGGTAGGAATTAACATCTCAGATGCTAGGTTGGAAACATGCTCAACTATAAAAGCTGGGCTTTAAGTTTTGAGTTTTAAAAATGTACATCAGGAGCAGCTGGGGAGGGTCTTTTCTAAAATCTTTCAAATTTGATTTTCTGTGCGTATGGCCGTTCTGTAAATACTTTGGGGTTTTTCATTTTTTTGAAAGTAGACAAAATGTGGGATTTTCCCCAAAAAACATTACAAAAGAACCTGTTTATTTACATGCAAATAAATTTCTGATAAAAATATGCCTATGTGTAATTTTTAGCCTTTGAATAATTTTCATTGTTTTTAAAAAGTCCAATCAAAAAATTTAATCAAAAAGTAAAAGGCTTCCTTGGGTATTACTGGAATAAGTTGACTGGAGAAGATAATTGAAATAGGGAAACAGACCTGTGAAAGTTTTATTCATTTGGTTTATCATCTGCCCAAGCCAGGTTTACTGTTTTGCAGGCTTTAGTCACCAAATTTATCAGTAGTTCTTGCTATGAAAAAACTTTCATGAGACATAACTAAAAGGCTGTTTTTATATGGCTGAAGTGAAGCTATAATATAAAACATCTGGGAGAGGAAGAGAATATAATATTTAGACGGGCTTATAACATTTAGATAAGTGAGAATGCGTTTCAAAAGCTTAGGTTTCTTGCTTAGGAACCCCTTGCTAGGATAATGAAATTAAAAAATGCCTAAAGAGTTGGGTAATTCAGTTAAAATATGCTATTATTAAAAGACGACCCTCAGCACTATTTGCTCTTAAATAAGGTCATCTCAATCAGATTCATAACAAGCCATTCACTAAAAGTACGAATTAAGAGGTATGAAAACAAGCTCATACCTGCTTTGGCCTACAATTAGGAGCTTAGCAGTTGTCCGGCTAGGACTGCTGGAATTTACGATAGTTTCTAATATCTTTGGGGCATGATTCTGTAGTTTAAGGGTTAAACTCTTACTACTTAATTCACGGAAATAAGTTTTCAGACTTTAAGAGCGGGAGTTGCTATAGTATAGTATGACACAAGCAGCTTTCTATAGGAGGAGCCGCGAGGTCAGATGAATGTCGTTTCCTCTCCGCAAGCGCCCCCGCCTACTCGTCCAGACACGCTTGTTTCTCCCGCCAAAATGGCGTAAAGATCAGGTTCTCACCAACCAGAGCTCTGATTGGAGACGCGGTAGGCACTGGACCCCATTGGGCGCCAGCGGCTGTCTGGCGGCCGGACGGCGGAGGGGCGGGGGAAGCCAAAGGCCCGAGCTCCTCGCGCCCCCCCACCCCGCCCCGTACCGAAGCGCGCCCCTCCCCCAGCCAAGGGGCTCGTCGGCCGGCTCCAGCACGGCACCCCTGACCCCAAGGCGCGAGGTGAGGCCTCGCTGCATCTCCCCGGAGCACAGGGCACCGCAGTTATCCCCCTGCCCTCCCGATTCATGATCAGGGAGCCCCACGCCCCGCAGCGGCCGCACAGGCCTCCCTGCAACACCCGGTAATGCAATCCACGGGGGCGGGGGCGGCGGCGGCGGCGGCGGCGACAGCGACAGCAACGGCGGCGGCGGCAGCAACGCCAGCACTGCCCCAATCTAGAGACAAGCAGAAAGAGGAGGAAAATGGCTCCGAGCAGGGACCGCCTGCTGCACTTTGGGTTCAAGGCGACAGTGAGTGAGAGGGGAAGGGAACGGGATGGCTGGGAAGGCCGTCTGTTGGCAGCACGGGCTCTCGGGGAAGGGGCGACACGACTTAGGGGGCCGGGAAGACGAGACCGCACGCTCCGGTGCTCGCTGGGGTGGCGCGCGCCCCGCGCCCGCGCAGCAGAGCGCCGGGCTCCAGCGCCGCGTGCCGCGGCCGGCTTGCCTGTCTGTGGGGTCCGCGCGCGCGCACACGCACCCGCCCCACGGCTCCTCCCGGACACAAACGCACACAGACACTCGGGCACTTCCCTGCCTCTCCTGCTCGCGCTGGGGCTTGCCTGCCTGGGACCCGAGAGCCGGCTCGCGCCGCCGCCGCGGTCCGGCGTCTCTCGGGCCGCGCGCCGCCGGCGGCGCCCGGGGGTGGGGGAGGGGTGGTCCCGCGCCGCCGCCGCCGCCGCGCGCTCCTCCTCTCCCCCTCCCCACGCTGTTCCGAGGCCCGGGCGGCTCTACCCAATGAGGAGCGGCGTTGCTGGCAGGTGGGGAGTGTTTTTGTTTTGGGTTGAAGTTGAGGCTGAGGGGAGAGAAGAGCTAGCGACGAGCAGTCGTCGCCGCTGCCGGCGCCGCGGGAGGCGGAGGAGGCCCCGTCTGAGTCGAGAGGTGCCCCCCCGCCCCCCGTTGGCGGTCCCTGCCCGCCGCTCCTCCGCCTCCTCCCCGTCCCGGAGCTGCCGGGCCTGCCCGGGGCCCCTCGTCTTTGCACTCCGCTCGCCGCAGCGCCGGGCCCCGGCCGCACCCGCCGGCCCCATGAGGAGGGACGTGAACGGAGTGACCAAGAGCAGGTTTGAGGTGTGAGCTTGGGGGAGGAGGATGGTTGGGCAGCGTGAAGTAGGAGATTCCCGCTCTCGTACCCCCCCCTCGACCCCAAATTAGCCCAGCACCCAGCCTCCTCCCATGCCTGGCGCCATCACTTACCGACCGCCGGGCTGCCGGACTTCTTTCTCCTTCCTCGGGACCCGAGAGCCCGCTGCAGCCCGGCCACACTAGCCTGCCCGCCCGCAGGTCGTCTCCTTCCTGTTCCACCCGCGGGCCCCGGCAAGGGGATTAGCTCTGGCGCCCTAATTCCCCCCTCCCCCCAGTATCACTCAGCTTTGCATTCTTTACACAACCCTTGGCTTGCCTCCCTCCACCCGACAGGAAAAGCATCACCGCTCTGAGCGGCCAGAGCTTGCTGCTTTTTCTTCCTGCCACCTTATTCTTGAAGCGAGACGGGGAATTTATGTGTCGGGGGCCATTTGTCCGAGTTCGAGAGACGTTGGTTAAAGTAGGGAAGTGGGGGCAGTATGCTGGGATGAGAGGCGACCACGAGTTTTCGGTGCTGTTTGGTTGGGGTATTGTTCTGGTACTTCCTCTTTCCCGTTTAGTCTGTACTTTTGTAGCTCATTGTTTTTGGGAACTCCTAGATGTTGCAGGCTTTGAGATTGGGACGAAGGTCTGAGAAGCTTTAGAAAATCCTTTCAAGTAAGTCTGTCTCTAGGAACTTCTCCTCCTCTGGCGAGAGAGGTTTATAATCATGGAATTGAGAAATGGATGAGGAAAGAAGGAAACGCCTGAAAGCGTCTTTAGAGAGTAGTCACCATGTAGGGAAATGATTCCTTTGGGAAGTGAAGTATTGTAACTACAGATGCATTACAGTAGAATAGTAAGGTACAAGGTTTATCGAGGGGATTTACGAGGAAGAAAGGAACTTCAACAAGAGAAAATGTTACCTGGCCTTTTCTGGCAGAGAATCAGGTTGACCTGGGATCACTCACAGCTCAGTGTACATCTCACTTGGTGTTTTTCTTATTTCTGTAAGACAGGGAGACAAAAGTTGCAGAAACTTGCCAACTAGGTGCAGGGGGTGAAATTGTTACCTAAAGGTCTTAAGATCAGTCTATTCCTTGATTTTTTTTCGTGCTTATGGGGAAAATATTTTAACATCCACAAATATCAAGATAGGAAGTGTTTCGGGGAAGTTTAAATTCAGAGCTACAATATTACTGTTGCAGGCCAGGAGTGAAGGAATTAAGGAATTGGTCTTAGAGTTTTTATACGTAATCATGGGAAGAAAGTATTATAGTAGATAAGATTTGGTGTTTAATAAAGCTTTATGTTGCTCTAATATAGAGTCCCAATAAGCTTAATTTTTGGTGTTTTTATTACTATAAAAATTAGGACTGTCATTGAAATTATTGAACAGACATTTAGCAGTTCACAGGATCTTAAAAGCACTGATATACTGAAGATTTGTGTAGGGGGTAGCGTTTTGCTGCAGCAATCAGCTCTTTATCATTTCGCTATTCACTTTTTTAGGTTGTGTAATTAATAGAAAGAGTTCTTTTGTAGTATGCTTTAAAATAGCATGGCCATATCTTATTTTTGTAATTTATCTTATATTTTAATTTGTAGTTTATCTGTAGTAGTGGTACTAAAATAATAAGGAACTTTATTGCTTTATTAAGCATATTAATTTACCTCGATTGGTATGTAACTGGCAGTTATAGCTTTCCAAATGTGTCTGAGAAGATAAAAAGAATAAGGAGAAAAACAAACCCTTCTGTATATTTTTCATGTTTAAAGTGTTTATAAACCAGAAGTTACTCTCTTAATGATGTGAAATGTTTCATTTTAGAATCTAAGTGAAAAGGGCTGAAAATGACAACTGTTAATGAGTTTCATCATCTGATTATTTCTTAAAATCATTTACCTCTTTACTGACCTATTTTACAAGTAGTAAAATCATAAACTACTTGATCTCTTATGGTAATGAACATTGCTAATTCATTGAAAACATTTAAATATTTATTTTCAATGGATAGATGTAGATAAGATAAAGCAGAACTTTAATAACTAAAACGCATCAGTTTTTAAAAAATCAGAATGTTCAGAATGCTTTTTAAAGAACTGATAATTAACAATTGTAAACAGATTGCTGATCTCTGAGAATTTTTGTGAGTGCAGGAAATTTTTATAGCAAATATAATAACTAATTTTAAATTAGTTGTGGTTAATACAAAAAAATAAAAGTTTTTTTTGGGGGGCCACATTTTTTTCTGAGAGGAAGATAACTAAAGCTTATCTTTTCATAGTTGATCAATGAAAATATTTTTATAAGGAATATTTTCTATATTATGCTTTAGGATGTTTTATCTAGAGACCATACTTTTAATCTCTTACTCAGAGCTATAGAAAAACAAAATCAAGTCAAATCAAGGTAGAATACCTGTTAGCCAGATATGTAGCATCCTGTAAATAGCCATAGGTGATGACTACTGGATAAGAGTTAAAAAGATAGATGTGAAAATTATTGTTGTTCTTTGCTGTATCACTTTAGCATTAAATTTATACAGTAATAATGCTTAAAAGTTAACATAGTGTGTGTCAAATTGTTTTAGTCTCTATTGAAATTTGTTATTCAGATACTTTTTGTTATATTACAGTAAACTTTGTTTTGTGGCTAATTTTGATAATTTCCTTTCAAATTTAATAATAGTTATTGAATGCTTCCTATATGCCAGGTACTGAGCTAGATATTTTACATCTGATTCTCACAATTCCATTTTACAGTTGAGGAAAACTAGGGCCTAACAAGTGTTTCAATTGCACAGCCAGTAACTGGGGGAGCCAAGATTCCAATCTCCATTTTTTTTACTCCACTCTATCATTCTGCTCTGTTTTTGGCATAACATAGCGTAAAAGCCCATAAAATGTGTGGAAAAGAGCTTTCCTAAAGTTCTTCATCCAGTATATCTTATTTTGTCTTTGCCATCAAGAGAGTGAAGCTACCCTTCATTTTAAGTACTGTAACCAATTAGTGACAGATAACGTGTAAATATCTAGGCTAGCCCTTGAATCCAAATTTAGATTTTTTTCAGTTACACCACTCTACTTTGTCATACTCTTAGTAGCTTCGTTATGAGAATATACTACTATTGGAAGGTAAATTATATCTTATTTGGGTTTATTAAAAAGTCTGTAACATTAAAAAAGTTATAGTGATAACATTAACTGACATTCAGATACCATTTTACAGTTTAATCAGTACCTGGAGATGTTAAGATTCACACAGGAAGTGATAAGCTCCAATTTGGGTATTTTGAAGTATTGTTCAGTATTGTTTTTCATTATGCCTTACTGCTGCTCTGATAAATCTGTCATTTAATATTACATGTATTATATGTAATTATACATGTAATTTTAATGTTACAGTACCTGGAGATGTTAAGATTCACACAGGAAGTGATAAGCTCCAATTTGGGTATTTTGAAGTATTGTTCAGTATTGTTTTTCATTATGCCTTACTGCTGTTCTGATAAATCTGTCATTTAATATTACATGTATTATATGTAATTATACATGTAATTTTAATGTTACATGTAATATAATATTACAGCCTGCTTCATTTTATCAATTTAACTTGTCCAAAATAAGAAAAATTATAGCATGTGATATGGTAGAAAGGACGTACAGCATTGGGAGTTAAGAGAACTCAATATTTGTCTTGTTTTTTGGCACCTATAACTTTGGGCATTTTTCTCCACTGCAAAACAGGCGGGATAGAATTGATTATTAAAAGGTTCCCTTTGTTCCAGAATCCTATGAATCTGTAATTTTCGAATAAAAACAGAAGACCGTATTTCTTTGGCTATTTTTCTGAAACAGCCACTCCAGTATTGTTAGTTTGTAGGCTGAGTTTTGCAGTACTGTTGAGGCTGCAGTAACGACCTTTTCTTTTCTTAAGATCTTATAATTCAAAGAACATTCTGCATGATAAATAATATTTTCCTAATTGTTGCATGTGGAAAATGTTATATATTTTTCTAAAGGGTAAGAGTAATTTGTTTCACTGTATTTGAAAGGCTATGCAATAGGATAGAGTACTAGTAAAACTAAGGAATTTTGTTTTTAACGCTTTAGAGATTGAAAGCAATCTAATAGTGTAGAAAATTAGAGGTCTATGCTTTTTATGCCCATTCAGACAATCTGTCCTTTTTGAACAATATTATTTGTTTCTTTACTTTGTAATCATAGGTCATTTTTATCTTTTGAAGCATGACACATTATATCATGTATTTGTATTGTAGTCATTCATTATTAAAAATGTCATTATATGTTGGTACTTTTCTACTGTCTGCATAAGATAAACCATTATGCATTGAAAGTTACCATGTTTTCCATTAAGTTGTAAAAAATTTTTAGCTTGGCAAGAACTTTACAAAGAATTCTGGATATTTAAGTTCTGCATTCTTATATGTAATTTATTTCTGCATTGAAGATTTTTTTTATTTCTTAGATGTATTTACACTTTTAAAGTCTTTTTATGTTTTAGGTCATTTGTCATTTTTCAGCTGTTAGTGTTGGTGTTGCTTTTTTATCTTAATTTTTAAAATCCTTCTGTATTTGTCCCCAGAGTTGTCTCTTTTCAAATCTTCATCTCATTTTTCTTGCAAATTAATAAGTACTTTTGTTATAGGCCAAGGATACCATTCCTAGCTCCTAGATTACTGTTTCCCAACTGGTGACAGATTGGAAACTGAATTTAAAATTTCAGTAATCTAACTACTACTGCGGTTTTGGAAGGGTATTTTTAGATGTTCAAAGTAAAATATTCCGTTACACCAGGAAAATCCAAGGGAGGGAGGAAGAAGAAAGAATGCCTTTAAACAGACCAAATTTAGCTGCTTGTGCATAGTTGTCTTTACATTGTTTTCCTACTTGATCTTCCAGACTTAGTGAATTCTTAGATCATATCTCCACCCAAAAATTGACTCAGAAAAATAAAAGCGTCCAACTGCAGTTTTACAGTTTTATATCTTAATGCACTTGGATTCATATGAAAAATGTTAACTTAATAGTAACTAACAATAGGTGGTGGTATTGAACTATGCAATAGTATTTGCACTTCATTTTGCATAATTATATAACTTTAAAAAACAAAGATGGGTATTCAAATGTAATAAACCCAAAACAAATTTATATTAGCTTTTGAAGACTTTCTGTTAAAAGAATGGCTTTACTAGGTAGTTATTTTCAGTGCCTATCAAATAACTGTTTAGCAGACATATGAGTTATAGGTAACTTCTTTATTCTCCAATCATATTTTTGCCAGTTTGATTTATGATATTCTGTTGACTTTAATAAGCGTTATAGCTGACCTTGTAATCAGGTGGAAATGTAATTAATTTAATCTAGTTTTGCTTCATATCTTAAGTTGCTGTAAGGTTAAAGTCACCTGATAAATCATGGTAGATGAGGATTTAGTTAATTGTGAAACAAATATTGGTAATTTCTTCTGTCATTTTTGTCCTGATCTCAAGAATGTCTAGTAAAAACTAGAAAAGGGAAACGGAGCACTGTGAAAGTAAGTAGTAAATTGATCTTATGTATTACGTTGGTGCTAAGAGAAATCATAGCTAACAACATGGAGGTGAAGTTTGGAAATACACCAAATGCCTACCTAATTTTATATTATTAAATATACCAACTAATATGATATTTGTTGGTGAGTGTGACTTTATAATTAACTGCAGGATGCAGGCAGATATAATATAATCATTTAAAAGTAAAAAATGGAAAAGCATTCTGAGTTTTCCTTATAAATTGAAATAATAAGAAGATGCCATAGATAGTATAGCTATTCTGGGTGCTTTGAGAATTTGCTTTACTGTTTGCAAAGTGAGGGAATTTATGTGGCAGGAAGGACAGGCAAAAAGAAAACAGTAAAATTTCTAGATAGGTGCAAGTTTTTTATGTATGTATGTATGTATGTATGTATGTATGTATGTATGTATGTGAGGCAACCCTTGGTTGACCTCACAGATTACAAGGACCTTGTCAGTTTACAATCACTTATTTTTAATTTTTTTTTTACACCTACAGCACCTGGTCTTCCTAGGTTGTCTCCCATCCAAGTAATAACCAGGCCTGAGCCTGCTTAGCTTTCAAGATCAGATGGGATCAGGCTTGTTCATAGTAGGTTTTTAAATGTAAAGTGTCTGTTCTTATCCATATGTCACAAAGTTATTGCCAACTCACTATATATCCTCAATTGAACTTAACAAAGAACCAGGTTTTTTGTTTTGTTTTGTTTTTTTTCCTTTTTGTAGGTGGGTTGGGAGAAGAAAAAAGTGATTTCCAGTTTCCTGCAGATTAACACATTAACGTTAACTATAAATGTTAGCTGCAAAGTTTTCTAGAGTTCTCTATTAGAATGTCATTTTTTTTGTCATCTTATTCTTTGAACAAGATCATTTATATATTTTAATACTAATTTTGAAATTATTTTGAATAAGGAGGGAATGAAAATGTTAAGGCGATGTCTTAAGGATTTTATAAAGAGAAATCAGTTCTAAACTATGAAATAGGTATTCCTACATATATATTTTTGCTCACATATATGTATATGTGTACTAGTATCTGTGTGACCTTGGTTAAGTTACCTCTCTGAACCTCCATTTTCTCAACACTAAGGTTTCTTCTAGCATGGAAATTCTGTGATTCTCTAAATCCTTAATTTGCTGCAGGTTAGAGATTAGATATTCAGTCTGTTAACAGTGTTCAGTTTCTGTGCTTACAACTGTTAATAAAGACAAAATAGGCTTTGTGATCTTAACTTGTATTCTGCTTTGGGTTTCTGCTTATTTTTGCCCTGAATTCTTTAAAAGTGGAGATGGACACTGGTAATAGAAACAACTGTGGTAAATCGGTCCAGACGAACACCTTTCTCAAGGGAATGAGGAATGGTATAATGGTTGTATGTTATCCGGGAGTTTATAGTGTGTTGTGATTGAATTTCTCAGGATTTATGGAATTTATATATTTATATATGTAGAAATATAGAACCTATTTAAGAACATTAGCTTTGAAGTCAGTTTGAACCCTGGCTTTACCAATTAACAACTGCGTTGGCCTTGGATAAATTATTTAATCTCTGAGTTAGATTTTTTAAAAAATTAAAAATTTTTTAGAGGTGACATTGGTTAATAAGATTATAAGTCTCAAGTGTACAATTCTATAATACATTATCCGTATATTGCATTTTGTGTTCACCACCAGAGTTCAGTCTCCATCTGTCACCATATATTTGACCCCCTTAAATTTTTCTGTATTTAAAATGGGTATGAAACCTACTGAACTGGGTTATAAGGATTAAATCCTATAATGTTTGTATAGCACTTAGCAAATTGTCTATCATACAATAGGGACTCAATGAATAATGTTTATTATATTACTTTTTCACCACACAATAAGTGCTCAATAAAAGATGACTATTATATTACTTTGTGGAGTAGGCGTTTTTTTAAAGTAAACTTTTTATAAATCATTATTTAAAATACTTTACAAGAATTTACTATTTAAAGGAAAAGTTCTGTTATAAAGGAATGTAATTATCTCTCTATTCATCTGACTTAGTTTTACATATTGGGTTTATTAATCAGAAACACCTATGAATTTAAATCAGTCTGATTGAACAGTAATAATTTAGCAGTGTTTCAATCTGAAGTTTATACTGTAGCCATTGTATAAAGAAGCTCATATTGAAAAAAATTACATCATAACTTATTTTTGCAACCCATTTATAGGAAAGAAACCTGATATATTTTGGAATTCTCCTTGGATAAATTAAAACATTTATTTAATACTGACAGTTTTCTAACATTACCATGAATGATCCAAAGACTTAATATTCAGTACTCATAGTCACAGCTGACTGGAGGTATACAAAAGAAGCTTCCCAAATCTAAATCTACACAACAACAAATACAGTTTTACTGAGGGCAACACATTTCTTAAGGAAGAATAATTATATTTAGATTAAATGCCTCAAAAGGTATAGGCCCTAAGTGACATAAATTTTATCTGAGCTCATCAGTCTGGTCCAGACAGAAAAGTTTGTCCTAAATATAGGAATTAAGATCTCAAGAGACCTAATTTTGGCACTGTGTGAACTCACACTGAGCCCTGGGGAAAACCATTTACCTCTCTCTATCTTTACAGCTCTAAAATAATATTTCCAATGTCTGTTTTTTTATTTAATACAAATTGGATTAATGTTAAAGATTAAACTTAACATGTCTGTCAATTATACCTCAGTAAAAATAAAAAAAGATTAAAATCCAGACTCTATTTAATAGTACTACTTGTGTTAAATAAACATTATTTAATAAATAAATAAATAAAACTATTGTTTATGACAACTTAATTCCATAGTAGAAATAAATAAGTAATCTTGAGTGCCTATCAGAATCACTAGCGAAAGTACTTATGAGTTTCTGGAAAACAGGAATTTGCTGAATGGGAATAGATCTGGGCATTCAAGTTTTGTAGAAGTTTCTTAAGAGTGAGTGATGTAAATTTCTGTTAAACACTGGGATAAGTGGTAAAATGTAAATTATATTAACAACCTGAATTTCATGGGGAAATAACTTACATGAATTTGACATCATAAAATCAACGCTCCTTCTCTTGGTTCCTATTCTTTCTGAGATGTTTTAGCCCTAGAAGCAAGGGGCAGAATTTAATGTACAGCACTGAAAATGGTTATTTTACAGTTTGTACATTTTACATGATTAAATACATTTAGTTTCACTAATGAAACCACCATACCACACTATCTGGCTTCTCAGCCTCCGGAGAACAAAAATATGTCTTGGAGTTCAGCAAAGCTTATCTGACCTTATCCAGGGCTCAGAAAATCTACATAGAAAACAGCAGCATGCTATTCAAGGGATTCAGTTCTGTTCAAAATTTGTTTAGCACCAACTATGTGTCAGATATTGATAGGTGTTAGAGGTATAGAGCTGCTCCAAAAAATTGCTTGGCTTCTGGGAGTTTGTAGTCTAGTTCAGAAGAAAGATGCATACAAAAAATACTTTAGTGGATTCTGGTAAATGCAGTGATAGGTGTATGGGAGAGTGATAAGAACCAATTTCATGAAAAGCATTCATACTTATTGCTTATTAAAGGTGCATTATACTTTAGTGCTGTTAAAGGAAAACAAAATCCATTGACACTGCTCTCAAAATATCAGCACTTTACTGTTGCTGTAAAGACATATATTTTTATTTATATTTTAAGATTACATTTATTGGGGTAACATTGGTTAATATAGTTATATAATTTTCAGGTGTACATTATAATTTGACATCTATATATTCTATTGTGTGATTACTGCCCAAAGTCCAGTTAGGATTTATTTTTTTTAATATGAATACCAGTTATTTTTTTCTGTGACATTCTCTTCAGGTTTACAAGAAAGGGCCAAGGGAAAAGATTGGCAGGTATTAGTAATTTCTTTGATTCTACTGATACATCTTTAGGAAAACGAAACAATAGCACTACTAAAGCCTGACATTCCTCAGATTTAAACAAATTAATCGGGGTTGGAAAAGGAGTAACAGGAAAAGTAACTCTTTCACCAGTAGTTCCAGGAATTGATTATATAGTTTGTAGTTAGGCTAATAGGGTTCCCTTTGTTTTTAAGATAATGTCTTGTTAAGGAATTTATGAATGATTCTGCATCATGCTGACTCTCATATGTATATCTCTGTGTGTATATATATTTGTATGATCTCATATTTGACCTTAATATTTGACCTTTACATATGTCCTGCTAACCTCCCTTTAGTAGGACAGATACTTTAAACTATCTCAAGTAATTAATTAATGTGTTTTACACATTAAAGAGCATGTTCCCATATATTATTTCATTTGAACTTAAAACATCTTATATGTTAGGTACAGGATACTTCCCTGCTATTTATAGGTAAGAAAGCAGATGCTCTGAAAGGCTGTTATTTTCCCAACATAAAATAGCTAAGTATAAAAGCCAAAACTTTAATCCATTTGACTTGAAGTCTGTTACTTGCCTCTAGAGTATGCTGACTGAGAGTAGGTTATTTTGAACAGTTTACTCATTATCCTTCTTCTGGTTCATAGCAGGCTTTTTTTTTTTTTTCCTGGCTTTATTGCAGTATAATAAACAATTAGTTGCCATTTTGTATTTACATTGTACAATTCTGTGAGTTTTTTTCCAACTATAGTTGGCATACAATATTATACCAATTTCAGTTGTACAGCTTAGTGATCAGAGATCCATGTAATTTGCAAAGTGATCACCCTGCTAAATCTAGTACCTCTCTTCCTCCTTGCATACTTATTACATTATTAGCCATCTTCCCCATGCTACACTCTATATTTCCATGTTTATTCTGCAACTATCCATTTGAACTTCTTAATCCCTTTGCCTTTTTTTCATCCCCTAACTCCCCTCCCATCTAGTTAAGCGCTCAAAATATTCTCTGTATCTGAGCTTATTACTGCTTTTGTTACTTTGTTCTTTAGATCCCACATATATGTGAAATCATGCAATATTTGTCTTTATCTGACTCCCTTTATTCAACACAATACCCTCTGGGTTCATCAAGGCAATATCTTTTTCAATCCTATTTCTTTGAGTCTTTGTGTGTCTTTTAATCTCAGGTGGTCTCTTGTAGGCAAAATATGTAGGGGTCTTGTTTTCTTATCCATTCACTCTATCTTTTGGTTCGAGCATTTAATTCTTTTCCATTTGATGGACTTGTTGATAGGAATGTAGTTAGTACCATTCTTTATTTGTATTTTATACATGTTTTTTCTTTTTAAAGAAGTCACACCAACATTTCCTGTAATAATTAGTGGCTTGGTGTTGATAAATTCCTTTAGCTTATTTTTGTCTGAGAAGCTCTTAATCTGCCCTGCAACTCTAAATGATAGCTTTGCTGGATAAAGTATTCTTGGTTGTAGATCCTGGATTTTCATCCTGTCGAATATTTTGTTCCAAGCCCTTCTGTCCTGCATGGTTTCTTTTCAGAAATCAGCTGCCAGTCTTATGGGTGTTCCCTTGTAGGTAACTGCTTTTCTCTTGCTGCTTTTAAGATTCTCTCTTTGTCTTTAAGTTTTGGCATTTTAATAATGATGTGCCTTGGTATGGGCCTCTCTGGGTTGCTCTTTCTTAAGAGACTCTAAGCTTCCCGGAGTTGTTTGTCTATTTTCCTCACTAGGTGAAGGAAGTTTTCCATCATTATTTCTTCAAGGTCTTGTTTTCCTTCAGGTACCCCTATCCCATGAATTATTTTACATTTAATAGTGCTCCTTAAATTATTATTATAGTCTTGGCTTTTCTTTTTTGCCATTTTGATCGTCCTTGGCTTCCCCATCCTGTGTATTGGTGGTTCAATCCTCTTTATCCACTCTGTATATTCTTATATACTCTTCATTTCAGATAATGTGTTCTTCACTTCTTAATGGTTCCCTTTTATAATTTCCATTTCCATTTTTATGGTTTTTTATCTCTTTGTTAAAATTCTCACTGAATTCATCTACACTTTCTCTAAGTTCATTGAGTATCTTTATAACCAGTGTTTTGAACTGCATCTGTTAGATTGCTTGAGTCCATTATTTCTGGATCTGTTCTGTTCTCATATGGTTTCTGCCTCACTGTCTTCCCATTTTGACTGCCTTTCTGTGTCTATTTCTGTGTACTAAGCAAAGCTTGTATGTCTCCTGATCTTATTATTATGTGGCTTTGTGTAGTTGGTGTACAGCAGCACAAACCTGAAAAGGTTTAACTGTTTAGCCCCAGCCTATGCTTCCTCCAGGGCCACCTGTTAAGATTCAGCAAGCAGTCCACAGATGCTGTGCTTATAGTTGCCTCAAGAAACCACATCAGAAACTGAGGCCAGCTGCCATCAGTATGAGTCTTGACTCTGCTCAGTAAGGAGCACCTGACTCCCTGAGGACACAGCTGGATGTGGCTTGGGTGGAGTTGTGAGTTGGGAGAGGCGGAGTTTCAGGGAATCCTCTGGGCAAGTGACCTCTCTTATCCAGTTTGATGACCTCTCAGCTATGGTGGCACTGCATCTGCACACTGGAGGCAGGAGGGCTCAACAGGGGAACATTGGATACCCCCAGCACTTTTGTCCCGAGATATCTTAGCCTCTGGCCCTCCAACAACTCAGTGTTCCCCCTGTAAGTCCCTGGTGCTCCCTGCATGGCTGACCTGCCACTGATGCTCATAAGTGAACAAGTCCGTCACCGAGAAAGTCTGCCCATGGACAAAGCCCCTTTAAGAGGTGTCTACAGCTGCTGTAGTCTCTGTCCCTTCAGCCACTAGGTACTGGGCAGCCTCACGTCCTCAGCCTGTCCTACCTCTTCCTGTTGGAGGTTGACTTCTTATTTATCTCCCTAGTTGTAGGGCTTGTTCATCTAGATCCCATGTGACTTTCCCTGCTGTTTGTTCTGTGTTTCTGTTGCAACTTTGATTTGGTCACAAGAGGGATGAACAAAGCCTCATAATCTATGCCATTTCTTTCCCCCATAGCAGGCATTTATTTATAAGATGTTTGGTTAGGGTTGAGAAACACTTGAATTTATGGCCAAAGATGTAAACGAAGTTAACATTTGGAGACTGAAAAGTTTGGGAATTGAACCTGTACTTTGGCTTATTAGCCATACTTACCAACTTAAGTAACTCTCCTAAACAACCATGAACAAATAATCTGTATAAACCATACCAGGTAGTAATTTCCTTTCAGATATCTATGCAGTAAATTAAGGTTGGATCAAAAGCTGTTAGTATATCATCCATATGTCAAGTAAAACTGATCTGATTATCTTTTTAACTATAATTCTTCCTTGTGAAGACTAGGGTTGAGATATTAAAACAGTTTTATAAGTATCTGTGAAACCTCTATGAACTTTATAAGTTTGTAAAATTTTTTGCAAGTTTTAGTCAAGCTTGACTTATAAAGCCAGGGCAACATTTTACTCAGTTTTTACATAGTATATTATCGAAGATGAAAAGTAGCAAATACTACTATTGAGTTAAAATAATAAAAATTTAGGATATAGTATTTTATGAATAAGCATAGGTATTCCTAGATATAAAAGATCAAGTAGATTTAATAGAGTTAAAATAAGTTTTAATATCAAAGAATACCAAGAAACAATATTATCTTCTAGGGTATTTAAATAATTTATTTCAATAATATGAAATTTGCATTTAAAGATGATCTCATCCATAAAATACAAGGTGTTCTAGAGTTATAGCCAAGATCTGTCTGACCCTACTAACCACTATCAAAAATGTATTCAGATGGGGGTGGCTCCATAGTGTAGAGGTTAGCACGTCTGTTTTACACGCAGAAGGTCCTGGATTTGCGCCCCAGTTGGAGCCACAGACTATACCCTGGGTGTGCCATCTCCCTCTGGTAAGCCCCTAGGTTCACATTGTGAGCATGTGAGAGATGCACAGCCTTCAGAGATTGATGGTTCTTAAGGGGAAACAGCAACCTCCATAGATCATGGGTGGAAGGGGCAGGGAATTAAAGTGGGGGCAAAATATATTCAAATGAAATGTGTAATTAACTCATTACATTGCCTTTTTAGTCTTAATAACACTACCTACCTACCTAGGATCCAGTTTTATTCTTCTATACATGTTATGACTATTGTCAGGTGGCTGGGGTTTTGTCAATATTCCCGGTATAGTATTATTTCTGTGATGAATTAACATGAGAATGATAAACCACAGAATTCGATGCAGCATCAGGCTGGGAACCAGGGGAGAATATATGTGTTCCACATTAACGTCATTGGAAACAATGTTTTTCTTCTGTGGAATTAGACCCAGATACACATTCAGGTTGAATAGTAGTTGTTAGGCTTAATGCCAGTGGTACTCGTAAAAAAAGAAATGATGAAATTGAGGTCTAAGTAAAACTTAACCAAAAACTAGTTTAATAAACTTTCTTTTAGCTTTTCTTTACTGTGGCAGACTATGGCTTATTAAATGATGTGCAATCTCTGTGAATGTTATTCTTTTAGCCAAAGGAAACTTTAGTATCAGCTTCTTTGACCATCCTCAGGTTCCTCAGTTTAATGTGTTCTAGTGAATGTTTTTCTTCTGCCTATTTCTGTTTTATAAAAATAAGACAGTTATAAGAATAGGCCTGTGGTCTAAATTGTGACTGGAAATGGAGGTTAAATTGTTGCTTTAGTATTTGTTCTCGGAGAGACTTTAAAGTATAATTTTCTATTTACAGTAAAGTGAGTTTCAAGTGAAAAGTAATTCCCCCATTCTTCCATTCTCCAGAGGTAACTATTATTAATTGTTTATTATATATCCCCTTATAAATTATGTATTTATTAGTATTATATATGGTTATGTTCATATTTAATAAGCAAACAGATTATGTTGGACATATGGTTCAGCACCTTGATTTTTTTTCTCTTTTTAAAAATTATGTTTTATATTACATAAGAAATATATGAATTTTTATTTAAAAATTAAAACATTTTAAGTATGATAAAAATTCCTCCTCATACTTCCCCTACTCCTGATACTCTCCACTCTACCCATCTCTATCTAAAGACATAAGGATGGGTTTTAAACCTGGTGACTATCCTTAAAAGTCTTTTTCTATACTTTTTATATGGCATTACTTTTATATGTGTGTACTTACATAATTAGCTTGATGCTGTGCATGTCATTCTGAAACTTTAACAACAATATGTCTTAGAGATCTGTTAGATATATTTAACAACTACTTCGCATTTCATTAGATAAATATTCTAGTCTATATAGCTGGCTATTAATAGGCCTTTTACGCTTTCTTCTTGGCATTACAAACAAAAATGGGACAAATGTTTTTGTATATGCCTTCTGGTAAATATCAAGAAGAGGGATTTCTGGGTCACAGGAAATATGTATTTTTTAGGTTTATTAGATACTGTCAAATTGCCTTCCTAGTTTATGTTTCGGCCAGTAGTATATGAATGAACTTGTTTCTCCACATCTTCAGCAAACACAATGTTTTCCAATTTAGAATTTTTTTCAGTGGTAGATGAAAAATTGCATTTTATTGTTTTCTTTTGTATTTTTCTATTTACAATTGAAGTTGGGTATCTTCCTGTTTTAGTCTTCATGTTTTATTGATCACTTGTATTTCTCCCATAAACTCTCTGTTTTACTTTTTGAAAAGTTTTAAAAATTGGCAATCTTTTTTTTTTTAATCCCCATAGGCATTTTTTAATAAGAATTTATTTGAGCCAGATTGATGTCATATATGCCGGGGAGCAAGATCTCAAATGTTCTCCCCCTTTATTTATATTGGATAGTAACATTATTTATATTGGATAGTAACCCATTGAGTGGACTTGTCTTTTAACTTTGTTTATATTTGCTTTTTTGGTGTTTATAAAAAAAAGTGTCTCTTAATCCCAAGATTTTAAATATTCTTTCATATTTTGTTATGGTATTTTTTTATAGTTTTTCATGTTAAATTCTTGTACATTTAAGTTTCACTCTACCTGGAGTTTATTTTATAAAATGGAATTCTAACTGAACTTTCTCTCCATATTAATAACCAGTTGTCCTGACAGTTTAGTTCATCTTCCCCCCACTGGTTTTGAAATGTCATTTCTATCATAAAACTAATTGAATTCAGAGATCTGTTTTTGAACTGTGTTGTTTCTTCCATTCATTTTTTTATTGCCAGTACCACAGTTTTAATTAATTGGCTTTATACATTAATTGGGGGAATTGACACCTTTATAATACCTTCTCATTCATGAACATAATATACATGATATATGGTTGTAGTTTTCATCAGAAGTTTTTTATAGAGTTCTTTAAGATCTTACAAAGTTTCTGTTAGTTTTTTACTTTATAATTTATAATGCTGGTACAAATGGACTTTTTTTGGTTACATTTTCTAATCATTAATTGAGTCAGCAAATATTTGTTGAGCACTTTATAAGTGCCTGATACTGTTAAAGATACTGAAGGTATAAAAGTTGACAAAACACAAAATCTTGTCATAATGGAGTTTAAAATTTAGTGAAGGGATATTGACATGAAACATAAAATAAAAAATACATAATGTCTGATGCTAGTAAGTGTTGTAGACAAAAATGAAGGACAGGAGAAAAAGGAAAGGAACTGGATATGATTTACATTTTACATAGAATGGTTAAGGAAAACTTTATGATTAAGGTTAACGTTTGAGCAGAGGTAAATAAATGATGGAGCAAAGAAAAAGACCATTACAGGCAAAGGAATGCAAAAATTGAAGGTGGCTGTGTGTTTGGTGTGTTCTAGCACAGGTAGGTCACTGTGGCTGGGTCATGTTGAGATTGGTTGGGTAACTAGTAGGGGGATCAGAGAGCTATGAATAAGAATGAAAAGAGGGAATAGGGGAGAGTTGGAGAGCAGGGTAGATCATGAATGGTGGTGGTGGCCATTTTAAGCTCTGAATTTTATTCTGAACAAGGGAAACCATAGGAATTTTTGAGCAGAAGAGGAACATGATATAATTCATATTTTGAAAGGATCACTCTTGCTTTATTGAGACTATTCAAGGCTCTTGCAATGATCCAGAAAAAATAATAGTGGTATATCTTGTATGAAATTGATTGTGGTGGAAGTGTGAGAAGTAACTGGATTCTGGATGTTTTAAAAGTAGAGCTCTTAGGATTTACTGTCATTAGAAAGCTATCAAGTTTGTGTATTGATCTTTGTATATTCATTTGCATCTAGTTTGGATGCTCTTAGGTAGAAGTAATAGAAACTTTTTTGTGTGGCTTAAACAATAAGATGTTCATTATCTCACATTATATGGAGTCCAAAGTAAAGTTTTTTCTAGGATTAAGAACTATGCTTTGAAAGAGGTGCTTTTCAAACTTCAGTTTGCACTTTCACTTGGAAAACTGGTAAATCACCTGGACCCATGGATTTACATCTAAGAAATACAAGAGTGATGCTTCAATGAGCACCACACTTTGGGTAACACTTAGAGCATAATAAATAGAAGTACTTTAATGTTTAGTGTTTGAAGCACAACTTTGGAACCAAACTGCCTGAGTTCAAATCTTAGCTCTGCTATTTCCTGTCTGTATTTAAATTTTTCAGATATGTTGATCTTGAGCTATTTTGTTCATTTCTGATTTTATTGTGTTGTATATAATATGTGTATCAGTGGCTTATATGATAACAGGTTTTTAAATTTTCTTTGTGTCCAAGTATGTCATCAGTTTTGGTAAATATTCTATGTTAGAACAAAGCAGGAGTTCTATTATTTGTTGAATGTATGAGTTTGATACGGAAAAAAATGATCACAGATATAAATTTTTAAAATGATACTGTGTTGCAAGAAGGAAGAAGAGAGTGCTTACCAGTCAGAGGCTGGAGAACAGAATACCTTATTTTCTTAACATTTAAAAATTGTGCTCTTTTTATATTTGAATATGAAATTGTGATGGCTCAACAGAGGATGAATGCCTCAGGATTCTTAAGAAGAGGAAACAAAAAATGTGGAGGAAGAAGAAAACCTAGTGATTTTGCAAGGGAGGGGAAGATGGACCTTGTATTTGTGACTTGATTTTTTTTTTACAGTAGAAAAGTTTTATTAAAAGGGAAAGTACACTTCCAGTTGTGGAAGCAGGCCTGAGAGAGAATCGTGGCTCAAAAGGCCTTAAAAAATTGTTTTAAGTCTGTTTATTTAAACTTAGAAAACTTCAAGAAGTCTCATAGTACTTTTGAAAGGGATCATGGCATTTATCTAATAAAACATTAAAGATCCATTATGTTTAAAGATCTTACTGTTTTCTAATTACTGACATGCAGTACACTGTCTAATTATGGCAAAGCTAATTTCAATCAGTTCACATTTTGGCTGCAATGAATATTTAAAGCCGTGTGACCTTAGAGTATTAATTTAGTCTTTGCACCTCAGTTTTTTAAATTCTGAAATGAACATAACAGTAGAATCCTTCTATCCAGGGTTGTTACAAGTTAAATGATGTATATAAAGTGCTTACAAGGGTACTGGGTGCACAGTGTGCTTTCACTAAGTTCAAGTTATTGTTGTTATTTGGCTTAGTTCATTACACCTACCTGTTAGATCAAGCTTGTTATATGTATTCAAATTCTTTCCATCTTTATTAGCTTTTTGCCCATTTTGTCCTTTGTATTATTTGAGAAGAATATTAAAGTTCTCCAGCTGTGTCGAAACTTTTATTTTTGTAGTACAGTTTTTGCTTCATATATTTTGAAACTCTATTGTTAAGATACATAAACTTTTAAAGAATGTTAAATTTGCTTTTATTGGTGAATTGTTTCTATATCTATAGAAATACCTCTTTGACTCAATGATTTTTGTCCTTGAATTAAATTTACCTAATGTTATTGACATAAAAGTTGTTTCATTCTTGAATACTGGGCTGGTTGCTTAGGGTCCTCACATTCTAGATTTTGGACTGGTAGTTCTTTATACTGTTTTTTTGCTCTTTTATACTTTAAAGAAGTCACCTATTATTGTCATTGCTTTTAATATTTCACCCAACTTTTTAGTGGTTCTTAGAAGGTTCATGAGAATAATCTAGCCAGTCACAACTGTAAGCAGAAGCAGAAGTATCTGGTTCACTCCTCTTCTTCTGAAAGTAGTGGATCCTTTTAAAAAGTTCTTTTACTGTGGACCTATGGGTGGTGCACTCACCTAATTATGTCTGGAAATGTCTTTTTTTTTCTTTTTGCTCAGGTCATCTGGGGTTAGTTGGGTACAAAGTTCTCTGTTGCAGTTAGTTTCCCTCAGTATTCTAAAGATAATCCTCTGTTGTTTTCTGAACTCTATTGTTAAAAGTAAATTTATTTTTATCTTTCTTCTTCAAAGAGCTCTTTGAATACACATTTTTGAATTAACTTTTTGTTGAGTTATAATTCACATTATTTTCTTTTTATAGTATACAATTTAGCATCTTCTGGTATATGCACAAATCGGTCTAAATCATCAACCACTGTCAATTCTGGAACATTTTCTAAACTTCAGAAAGAAACTTGTACCCTTTATCTACTGCCCTCAACCCTTAACCATCCTTTGTTCTAAGCAAAAATTAATCTACTTTCTGACTCTGTAGATTTTTCTGGACTTTCGTTGAATTTCATATATATAGTATGTGGTCTTTATGACTGGCTTCTTAGCATGTGTTCAAGGTTCAACATGTTGTAGCATGTATCCATACTTCATTCCGTTTTATGGCTGAGTAATCCATTGTCTGGATATTACCATATTTTATTTATCCATTCATTTATTAACATTTTTGGGTGATTTCCACCTTTTGGCTATTGTAAAGAGTGCCTCTATGGATATTCTTAAGAGCAAATATGTGTTTAAAACCCATTTTCAATTCTTTTGGGTATGTACTTGGGAGTGGAATTGCTGTGTCATGTGGCAATTCTATGTTTAACATTTTGAGGAACTGCCAAATTATTTTCCACAGCAGCTGCACCATTTTACATTCCCACAAGCAATGTCCAGTGGTTCAGATTTCTCTATATCCTTGCCAACAGTTTTCTATTTTTTTTAGATGATAGCATCCTAGTGGGTGTAAGTGGTTTCTCTTTGTGGTTTTGCTTTCTTTTTTCCTTAATGACTAATTATATTGAGCATCTTATCATGTACTTTTTGACTATTTCTATATCTTCTTTAAAGAAATGTCTATTCAAAATCTTTGCCATTTTTTAAATGGGTTATTTATACTTTATTGTTGAGTCAGAGTTTTTTTTTCTTCGATACTAGACCCTTATATATTACTTAAAAATTATTTCTTTACATGTGTTGAAATTTTATTGTTGAAAACTGAACATTTTGAATATTAAAATGTGGCAACTCTAGAAATTCTCTTCCCTCCTGGGTTTGTTAATGCTGCTTACAGTATTGTTTGAGTGTCTTTCCTGAATTAATTCTATAAAGTCTGTATTCTTTGTCATGTATTGCCTGTGAAATCTCTCTTCCATTAGCTTAGTAGTCAGCTAATGATTGTACAGGGATTCTCTTAAATGCCTGTCCCTCAGGCAACCATTACTAAAACATTTGCCTGTAAATGTTTTGGACAAAGTGGGGTAGTTTCTTTAGCACTAGGCCCCTTTTGAGTTGGGCAAAGTAAAGACAAGCTTTTTGAGCTGGTCTTCCAGGGAACAACCAAACAAGTAAAGACATAATAACCACATTTGGAAAATGCAATCTATTCTGGTTCCTCAAGTCACTAACAGTGCAAGCAAGATATGACTTTCAAAGCTATTGCTTATCTGGGGATTGGGATAAATTAAAATGCTACAGGAGGGTTGGCCTTGTTGTTGTTGTAGTTGTTGTTGTTGTTTGAATATACACTCCTTGGGTTGTTGCAAGACTTTGGTTAAGTTCCAGAGTTAAAAAAAAAAAAAAAGGTTTTGCTAGTTTTGGGTTACTTTAATGGAGAGATAGGATTTTGAAATTTCTTATTCTGCCATTTTCACTGATGTTGCCTCAGTACACTTTTGATCTGAGGTTTTTGAAAAGATCCAATTCTGGATCCCTAATTTTGAAGTACTCCAATTATACTAAAAATGTACTTTCTCCATTTCTAATATTTGTTCTATAGGATAGTGACCACAACCACTAGTTTGACTATATCTTCTCCTGATCATTTTTATATACTACTTATTTTTAACCACTGAAGTCACATGATGATGATATATTAATACAGTGAATTTGAATGGTTCTTGTCTTTTTTCTGTATTATAGAAAAGTAACTTAAAATATCAGCTTAGGTTTACCCACTTCACTTGTGTAAACAGAATTATTTTCAGTTTTAGATTTATATGATATATAATTAGCTTCTAAAAATCTTGGAGAATATAGACAACAAACAAATGGTGATAATGGCCTGACATATTATAGAGGAAATTTAGCAAGGAAAAATAAAATCTTAGTTATATTGTATCAATATTAATATGTGGTTGCTGTGACTTTAGAATGAGTGTAACCTGAACCCATAAAATCATCTTTTAGTTTAAAGAAGCATTTAGACCTTCTGTCAGTTTAACAAAATATTAATATTATGATGTTTGTAAGGTACTGTGGTTAATCTACCTTCTTAATGCTTAAAGCCTGGTAGGTTAGGAGACTGCAGTAAGCAAAATTTAAGCTCTGTAATAGAACTATAAGCATTGTGCTACAAATGATAAAAAAGCAGTGAACATATCTATCTAAAGAAAATTGGGATTTCTGTAGAAGCCTCAAGTAAAGCATTTCTTATCCTTGCCGAAGTTCCAAACAAATGCAGAAAACGGGAGTGACAGGGGCCAACACATCAATTTTATTACCAACAGAGACCAGGTTGGAGGATACAACTTTCAGTGTTTGAACCAAGTTGTATCTTTTAACTGAAATCCTTTAGGTAGACCCACTTAGTTACAAGTAGTGCTATACTGGATCAAGCATCTCTATAGGGAAGAGTGGCCCTAAAGAAGTAGAAAATGCTTGTTCCACACCTGCAAAATGTACACAGAGATGGGCCAAGTTTGCTCTTCATCTAAAATTAACTAGTCAGGTAAGTTCAGATAAGTCACTCATCTCTATCAGTGTAGAGACGCCAAGAATGTATTTAGAGAAAATTCATCATAATGAGAACCTGAAGTGGGAAGGAGGCATTCCCTCCCAATAGAGAGGATCAAAGGAGCTTTTATAGAGATATCAAATTGGGGCAGAGCATTAAAAATGGATTTCTAGGTAGAAGAAATAAATTCATAGAGATGAGAAAGTATAGGCTCTGTCTGAAAAACAAAGTCTAATTTAACCCAGAATTTGAGTTCTTGATTTCAATTGTGTTATCATTTGAGAGTTTATTATCAAACATAAACATTTAGCCCTTGAATAGCAGTTGACTCATTTTCAAGGTTATTTAACTTAAAAGATTACAAAATTCACCACTTTCTGGCTTTAAGACAGAAAAATAAAATTATTTTCAGACTTTTGAAGATTGCATAAAAGCGAGTATGAACTCCATCTTTGAAAATATGAGACATCTGTAATAGTATTTGTATGGGAAGAGGGAAAGCAGAAATAGTAAGTGACCTAGCAGAGAGAGGAAGGTCAAACCCAAGTGCCTATTAGAAGAGAATACTGACAAGAAAGAGATCATAATTTGTCTGCAGGACTCCTGCAGAAAAAGCTCAGAGCATGGATGTACCACCATATACCATAGATGAAGGCTGAGAACAAAGGGGTTGTCTGAAAGTCTTTAATGGTAGCTAGACCCTTCTCTGCCTCTTTCTTACTTCCAGTACTCTCCCTCTTCACCCTGAGCAGTTGGGCTGCTGCCACCAGCCTCATAGAAATCAGGAAATTTTTCTTGGGAGGAATTGAATTTGAGAAGTTCAGGACCTAGGACCCCAAGCCCAGAGGAGGATGGGGGTAAGATGCCCACTGAATATTGGAAGCACCCAGTCTCCTCCCCTCACCTACTTCCAGAATTCCATCAGCCAGGTAAGAGATTAGAAAATTGTCTTCTAGTAAGAGAATGGGCCCAGAGAAAAGAGAGCTGAATTTTAAAATTTTGCTTATGTATCAAGTGGCTCATGCCTATCAGTGTTGGTTTTTGAAAACATACATAAACATGTTTTTGTTCATTTTTTTATGGCTGATGGCAGACAACCTTATAAAGTCATTCATGACCAAATTCTTTATAGAACTGTTCCATAAAACATGTATTCTAGGAAATCTACAAAACCTTTTGATTAGTAAAATTGAGGGGGAGGGGAAAGGGAAGGGCCTAACTAAAGATGCTGCCAACATTATTTTTCAAAACTATATGACAGTCATTGATGTTTTAAAATAAACCCGATTAATTTATACCAAATCTGGAAAATATAATTCCATCATTTAAAAATGGAATACATGTAGATTTATGAAAGATCTCATTGTCTTGATGTTTTTCATTTTGAATCACCACTGGTTTGGGGGAGATAGGATCAAGCATACTGCCAAAAAACAGAATTATCAAACCCGTGTTCTAGGTTAAGTTTTAATTTGTTTATACACTCAGTAACGATGCTAGCTTGATTTTAATTTTGAATATATTTAAGAAAACCTGTTTAACAAGCATTCTATAATCCTTATTAATTACATTTATTTCCACCGTTGGTACCCTTTTCTGTTTGTTTGTTTCAGCTTTATCGAGATATAATAGCTATTGAGTAAGTTTAAGGTGTACAGTGATGATTTTGATATATGTATATTTTACAAAATGATTACCATAATAAGGTTAGTGTTGGTCACATTCATCACCTCACATTGTTAATGTTTTTTTTCTGTGTGTGTGTTAAAGCATTTAAGATCTACTCTCAGTAACTTTCAAGTATATAGTAGTCACTGTGCTTTTAAAATATGCTGTACTTTAGAGCATATTTACTGCAGAACTTACCCATCTTGTAACTGAAAGTTGTTTGTACCCTTTGATTATCTTCTCTCATTTCCCCCACTCCTTAGACCCTGTTCTTAGTTCAGAGCCATCAAGATGAAATGGCATCTTGTTATTCATAATATGACCTTTTCAACCACACCTGAGCTTATGTTAATAAGGTGACTTTTGGAAAGCCCTTAGGTAACCTAAGGATGCAGTCTGGTTGCCAGGGTAACCAACTGTGACTAGAGGGTTGGAACTTTTCAGTTCTGTTTCTCATTCTCCCCACCTCCTTACCTCTGGGGAAGAGAAAGGCTGGAGATTGAACGGTCACCAATAGCCAATGATTTAATCAGTCCTACCTATGTAATGGAGCCCCCATAAAAACCCACAAAGACAAGGTTTAGGAGATATTTTGTGTTAGTGGCGTCCATATGCCAGGAGGGTGGCATATCCCACTTCTCCTGAGGACAGAAGCTCTTGTGTTTACAACCCTTCTGTACCTCATCCTATGTACCTCTTCATCTGGCTGTTCTCTATTTATAATAAACTGACTAATGTAAATTGATATTTGAGTTTTGTGAGCTGCTTTAGCAAATTGACCCTAAGGAGTGGCTCATGGGAACTGCTGATTTATAGCCAGTAAGTCGGAGGCACAGGTAACAACAGCCTGTGCTTGTAGTTGGCATCTGAAGTGGGGGCATTTTTATGGGACTGAAACTTTAACCTGTGGGATCTGACACTATCTCCTGGTAGTTGATGTCAGAATTGAGTGAAATTGATAGGACACCCAGTTGGTGTTTGCTGAGGATTGGAGAATTGCTTGATGGTGTTGGAAAGCACTCAATGGAATACCATTGTGATCAGGAAGTATACTTGATACAATTTGTTTTGTTGCCTAACATATTCAGTCCTGGAGAACATGTATTCTGCTGTTATCAGATGGAATGTTCCATATATATCTATTAGGTATATTTGCTCTGTAGTGTTCAAACCTTTTGGTTTCTTATTGAGTCTCTGGAAATTCTATCCATTGTTGGGAGTAGGGTTTGAAAATCCCATGCCATTGGTATATTGCTGTTTATTTCTACTTTTGGATCTGTTAGTATTTGCTTTATGTATTTAGGTGCTCCTATGTTGGGTGTATAAATATTTACAATTGGTATGTCTTCTTTATCATTATATAATGATCTTCTTTGTCTCTCTGTTTGTTTCTCTTGTGTTTTTTAGTGGTAGCAAACTTAATGTCATGTAGTTCAAACTCTTTCTCAGTGGAAGTATCTACTGTGTGACAACCCTGAGACTAGGAAAACTGGCTGACCACTAATGGGGAGAGCTCACAGCTTTCCATATTTAAGCCAGATCTGTCTTAATACAAATCGTCTGTTCTTCTAGGTTGGTTATCTGAAATAATATAGAACTCCTTGATTCTAAAGGAGAACTGAATGTTCATACATTCATTAGCAACTGTGAGGTTCTTTCTTCAAGATTGAATATTTCTCTTTACCATCTTCCAAAGCCTTAGTTTTAGAACCTCTCAATATTCTGGGATCCATCTTCTACTTCATATTTAGTCAATTTCCTGTCTTAAATGTGATGTTAGAGTTGATGACAACCACTGAGAATATACTGTTGGGTAGTTTTCTTCCTTAGTTGGCTTCTCATTGATTTATTCTAAGATTATAGTTTCTCTTTTAAAATGTTGCAGCAGGCCAAATACCTGACGCATAATAAACTAAAACTCCCTTAGTTTTATGAAACCAAGTTTCTTGTTTTGTATTTATGTAACTGGTAATTGCTTAATCTAAATGAGATTTTTAAATTTATTCTTGTTTTGTTTCCTCTTGATACTGTCTTTTCAAAATCATGTTGAATACTTATTCTGTTATCCAAGGTATTATTTTTCCTAATGAGTTTTTTGGTCTCCACATGTTTAGTAAATATGCTTATGATTTTATCCAAGACATCTAAAACTGGTGCATGAGAATTGTGGTTAAACATGGGGGTTTGACTCTGTATTTCTATTTTCTTTCCTTTTCAAATAGCAGTAAAATTATAATGAATAAAAAGAGGCATGAAACCACAGGGACAAAAATGAGTGGAAGAAGAAACCATCTTAAATGAGAAATGACAACTTTTTTTAGAAGATAAAAAATGGGTAGATGAGTGTTAAGTGATTTAGCCAAGTGGAGGAAGGTATATCCTAGGTTGGATGCAGGGACAAGTTTACCCGACAAAACCTCTCCAGAGACTTAATACTTGGTAGCAGAAAGTCTCTGAAAAGACAAAGATGAGGCTTTAGATTAAAAGTTGGTAATGGTTGAAAGTCGTATATGAAGTGGTTGAATCCTGTGCACACTACTTCCCTGTGTAGGAAATGGAATTTCTTTTCCTCCAAGAAAGTAGAAGCTGAGGGTTCTGTATCCACGAGCTTTACGTGCATGAAGAGTATAGGGGTATGGAGCCAAGGAATTAGATGAAAATCTGCATACAGACTGCTGGGTCTTTGAAATCATAATTAGCTTTCATTTAGCTTCTTAATACCATGAATAGGTATTGATAGCCAAGAATAACCTGATAGTTGAGGAAAGCCTCCAAGATGAGAGACCAAACAAACAAACACAAATAAAGAGAGGCAAGGCAGAGATCAAAGGAAAAAAACTGGGGGTGGGGTGGAGGGGTAGATGGTGTATTAATTAATCTCTAAGAAATGCAATGTTGCATCTTCAAAAAAAAAAAAAGATGCTATTTTGAAAATCTTTTAACAAATAAGAAATCTTTTGGAAATAAAAAATATGATAACCCCCCTCAAAAAAATTAGTGAAAATATTGAAAGTGAAGTTGAAGCAATTTCCTAGCAATCAAAACAAAAAAGATTAAATGAAGGAAATAGGAGAAAAATAATGCTACGTTTTCTAGGATTTGACATTTTCAGCGATTGGGAATTACTATATTTGTAAATGGAAATACCACTACTAAAAACAGAATGCTATAAATAAAATGTTATTTCTTTCCAGAGACTATCAGTATACTAGAGCGATGTGAAAATAATAATAAAAGTGAGTTATTTCATGGCAAACTTTAGGGATAAGGTTAAGACTAATCCATGAGTTATCTCAGGGTAATACTTGCAGCTGTAAGCACCACTGGTGAGTATTCTTGGGGCAAATGGGAAATAGGGTAAAAATTAAAGGTAGATCAGGAGGTCCAATATTTGACTAATAGGAATCAAAAATGAAAGGTATGAGAAAACATAAATTATACCCCCCAGATTTCCAAATTGAATCATAGATTTGCAAATTAAAATTAAAGAGTTGAAAGAATAGGAAAGACAGACCCAAGAGGCTTGGTGATGAAATTGCAGTAAACTGGGATACAGAGACTATGGTAAAAACTTCCAGAAAAGGTAATTAGAGGTTACATTCAGAGGACCAATTAGAATGGCATTATATATTAGAGCAGTAACATAGGAAGATAGAAGTATATCAAGCCGTGTCTTCAGATGATTTCAGTGGGAAGAATATCCAACCTATAATTTTATTTCCAGCCAAATTATCAGTCAAATGTGAGTCTAGAATAAAGGTATTTTTAGACATGCAAGTGACTAAAAAATTTCAGTTCTCATGAACCTTTTTTAAAATAAGAGGGAAGAAATCAGTTTTAAGAAGCAGAATTTAGTCAAAGAGAGCATAAGGGAGAACCCAAGATGACAGCTGTGTAGCCAGCCTAGAGGAACTAACACAGTGATGGAGAAGAAAGAACAAAGAGTTCTTGGAGTGTATAAGTACAGGAAAATACAGTATCTGATGTGTTTGAGCATTTGGAAAATATTGATAGACCTGTGATAGATGTTGGAGCATTTGAGGAAAAGTTAAAACTGTATAGAAAGTAAGAAAAAATAAGGTAGTCATTAATTTGTAGGGCAGAATGCATGGTCCTATTCTATTTGGCTCAACACTGAGTAGTATCTATCTGTCCAATCCTATATTCACACTGACTCTTGAATCAACAAATGTTGTGATAAAGTTTCATAGGATGTGGAGGGTGGGAGGTAGAGGTTGAAGCTAAATACTTAATTTCATGGCAGGATGTCAGTAAATAATATCTAAATTTGATAAATCAAGCATATTCAGAAAAAAGCAAATATCAGAAGAAGCCCCTGCAAGATTCAATAGAGTGTAAGAATAGGGAGGACCCTGCTGTTTTTCCCAAGTTATTTTGTCATGGTTGACTTTCTGTATAAAAAAATCAGTTGTTATAGGGCATATTATAGAGACTTCTTTCCAGATATTTATCACTAATTAACACCAGCTAAATACTTAGCTATGTCATGCATACTTTATTTAACTAGCTTGTTTATAATAGTACTATTGTCTCATTCATATCATGGTCTAAGTCTAATAGATTTCCATTGTCTGTTAACTTGGTATCACTTTTCCTTAATGACTTTCTTGCAGTTTTTCTTCTCTTCCACTTTATGTTCTAATTTAACATTGTTTCTTTTGGTTCCTTTTAAATCTAAAATATATTTTCTGGCATATGGTTAGAATATCTAGGGTACTATATACTTTATTTGTTCCTTATATTATCTAAAACGGGAAGGCTTTTTCTGCAAATAAGTAATATTGCTACACAGAAATACTATTGCTTTAGAACTATTTCCATAGCAGTAAGATGATTTAGAATGTGTGTTTGTTAGTGAACTGCAAAATTACTATCTGACATATGTCTTGGAAAATTCCACAGATTCTGCCAGTTTTCAGTTTTTGGCACATTGACTAGAATTTGTACATGAGGAAATCAAACCCTACTTTCCCTTCATTAACCAATCCCTATGGCATTTTGAAATAAGAGATTCAGTTTAAATGCTTGCTACTCCTGAGTCAAATTCCATTATCAGCTTTCAGAATCTACCTTTTAGTTCTTTTGTTTGTTTATAGATGGGTTGGGACTGGAGGAGTGGAGAAGAGAGGACATGTAATGATATTGCTACTTTGAATTTTCAGTTCTTTCATTTGATAACTTCAAAAGAAGTTTTCAGTAGGACATGGAAGATTTTTTTCAGTGCAGGAATGTCCAGGCCTATAGGAAATTTTATAAGTTTATTTGAGCCAAACTGAGGACATGCCTTGGAAGCAAGGTCTCAAAATGCTCTGGGGAATTTCACTTTTGCAGTTCTTTTATGTGGAGTCCATTAGTAGTAGATTAAGGGGGTGGAGAAAGCAAGGTAGGGAAATCCCTATGATTGGATAAAAAGTAAAATGAAGAGACATCTTTTACATTGGCAGGTACAAGATTGTTAGCAGTTAACATTTACAGTGAATAGGGATGGTATACAAGCAACAAGATCTTGTGTTACCTTGAGGGTGGGTTTGCCTCCGAGGGGTCTGAAAAAGAGGATTATTCTGGCATTTCGCAGGTGTGTTAACCTGGATGCACAAAAACAATGGACAAACCTTGCTTAAGGCAAAGGTAAACCTTTTACTAAACAAGGTATAGGCTTTGGTTGTGACTACCTACTATGACCTGCTCAGTTAGGGATTTATGATCAGGTTACCCTGGGATATTACTATCGGTTATTGAGCTTGTCAGAGTTATTACTTAGCCCCTTTTTCTTTCACAATTTCTGATACCAACACCCAAAATTAATTTCAGTCATATCCAATGATTTATCAAAGTTCATGAAGTGTTCAGGGCCCTAGAATGTTGCTGGGTATAGTTAAAACTTAGTGAAAGAGATACTCAACAAAGAACAATAGAAAAGTGTATACTTACTTTAGACTGAGAGCAATGAATGGGTAGTGGATATAGATTTTAGTTAAGAAGTCAGGATAAAAGAAAGCTCGAAATATTGAGTCAGATATTAGATGTCCAAAGCAGAAAGTTTAATCTATTAAGTAATGTTTCTGTTTTCTAAATGTATCCCTTCCTTGGTGTTTTTATCTGGAGATTTCTTTCCTATGACAAATTTAGTCATGAGATGGTAATGTACTGGCAGTAGTTTTCTTCCAAAAAGCAGTTACAGTTCTACTAGGGACAAGATGTTGGGTGGAGGAATTACAGACTTACTTGTTTTATATTTATTTAGCCATACAAAAATGTTTTTCCTCTTAGATTCTGGCAGGAAAACCAATCAGAAAAACATCTGGTGTTGGCTTAGTGAGGGAATGGCAGAAGCAATAAAAATTACTTATAGGAAAAAGTAGTTTAAAAAAAAATCTCTTGCAGTTTCAACTCTGGATTTCTTATGAAAATTCATCCTTAATCTCTCCTTAAAATTTTCCTCCCATTGAAAGGTTTGACCTGTGTTAAGCTATCTTTATATGTCTTCATTTTATTCAAATCTGAAATTTAGGTCATGAGTCATAAATTTTTAAAACATACAACCTGTTTTTGTAGCTTTTGCTGTTAACAATCTATCTAAAACTTAGTGGCTTAAAACAGTTATTTAGTCTGTCATTTCTGCTGGTCCCTGGAAAAGATCACTCATGAGGCTATAGTTATCTAGTGGCTTGACTGGGGCTTGAGTGTTTCAAATGGCCTTATTTACAGTCTGAGACCTTAGTATCACTGTCAGCTGTTACTCTTTTTCTACATGGTCCCATTCGGAAGTTTAGCCAAGGCTTTCTTATGTGGTGGCAGGAGTGTTTAAAGAGGATAAAGCCTCTTAAGACTTAGCCTTGGATCTTACAGTGTTACTTTCTCCATAGTCTATTGGTTAAATGAAGTCACCACATTAACTGAGATGCAGAGGATGGGAAAAGAGTTATCTTTTGAAGGGAGGCACAGTAAAATCTCATTGCAGAATGGCATTGCCCCAAGGAGATAAGGTTTATCTGGAGCCATTGTTCTAAGGTTCTACTGTAGTCTTTCCTCTGGCTCCAATGATTTACATTCTTATCACATGCAAAATATCCCCTCCCAAGATCTCCAGAGTCATATCCAAAACAAGTAAAAGTGAAGACCTGTAGCTTAATACCTGCATCACATTCTGAGACTGATGAGGAAGGGTCCTCTTGATTTAGAGTCAAATGACCAGTTAGTTATCTGCTTCACACACCAACATATATCATTGTCACAGGGATAGAATAATGACAATAGGTGTTTTCTCTAAAAGGGGAGAGTAATGGGAGGCACATAGCAGTT
Organism: Cynopterus sphinx; assembly: GCA_030015415.1. NCBI lineage: Eukaryota > Metazoa > Chordata > Mammalia > Chiroptera > Pteropodidae > Cynopterus > Cynopterus sphinx. Next base: position 17,038,580 of record CM057385.1, read on the forward strand.
GTTGGTCTATATTCTGAAATGTAGCTGGGCACAGGTTGTCAGGGTCACCTACTCCAGGAGCAGGAAATGTGCCTTAATAGGGGCTAAGTTCTGCTTCCTGAGAATGGTTCCCATATTCATTTTTCTTGTGATTCTTGGTACCACATTCTGGGCTTTTAATGCTGCTTTCTGAGAGGTCTCTCTTTTTACATAAGAAATGTCTTATGAAGCTGAGTAGCTTTCTCAGCATATTTCTTCCTATAAAAAGTTGGGAGCCTGAAGGCCTCTTTTCATTTTGAATAGTCTCTGTCCCTTTTAATCCTGCTGTTACAACTTCCTTTAAAATTTCTGGGATTTTCTATAATGTGTGATTTGTGTTCGATGTCCCCAAAAGCTACATCATTATAACTCATTTTAAGACAGACCTTTCTCCTTGGTTGTGACAGGCTATTGTGGCATAATTCCCTTAATTTTCTCAGAGGTCTTTTTATGTAGTTGATAGAGTTAATGAAGCATGGCTTTTAAAATTTCTGAGGTTAAAAGGACCTTCCATCTATACCTTTGAACTGATATTTAGTTCTCTTTTTATAGTTTTCTCTAATATAGTTCTCTCTTCAGTGTATTTCTTACCACACTTTATCATGTGCAGCTAAAGGAGGCCAATTACCACTTTCAAAAGCAGCTAATATAAACATGTTCAAAGACTACAGGAAATCAGGTTTAAATAATTAAAGGAAAGTAATACAATGACTCATTAAATAGAGAATGTCAATAAAGAGATAGAAATTATAAAAAAAGAACCAAATGGAAATTCTGGAATTGAAAAAAAGAATAACTGAAAAAGTCACTAGAGAGACTCAGTATCAAATTGGAAATCATACAGAGAGAATTTGTGAGCTTGAAGATAGAGTAATAGAAATTATCCAGTTTGAAGAAAAGAACGAAACAAGAAGGGAACCTCAAAAATCTGTGGGACGTAACTGTGTCAACATACATGAAATAAGAACCTCAGAAGGAGGTAGGAGAGTCAAAAAAAAAATACTTGAAGGAATACTAGGTGAAAATTCCCCAAATTTGATAAAAACATTTATCACATCCATAAATCTTAGTGATCTCCAAGTAGGATTAACACAAAGAGATCTACACCTGGACACATTTTGTTGAACTGTTTAAATTCAGTACAAAGAAGAAATCTGGAAAGCAGGACAGAAATAACTCATGATGTACAAGGGGATAGCAATACAATTAACAGCTGACTTTTCATCAGAAACAATGGAAGTCAGAAAGCCAGGTGGCTGACATTGAAAGTGTGGAAAGAAAAAATTGTCAATTAAGACAATTTACACATGAAAGGACACCCTTAAGAAAATGAAAAAGCAGCCTAAAGAATAGGATAAGTTATATGCAACTTATATCCAGACTACATAAGTGTCTAATATCCAAAATATATAAAGAACTATTACAAGTCAGCTATAACAAAGCAACCCAGTTTTAAAAATGGCAGAGGACTTGAATAGATACTTCCTCAAGATATACAAATAGCCAAGAAACATATGAAAATATGCTCAACATCATTAGTCATTAGGGAAAGGCAAATAAAAACCACAATGAAATAACACTTCACACCCACTGGCATGGATATAATTAAAAATAGAGGGTAAAAGGAAACTAAGAAGTATTGGCAATAATGTGGAGAAATTTGAACCCTTGTACATTGCTGGTGGGAATGTAAAATGGTGCAGCCACTGTGGAAAACAGCTTTAAAAAAAAGTTAGGCATAGAAATACCATATGACCCAAAAATTCCACTTCTAGATAGTTATTAAAAGAATTGGAAACAAATATTTATAAAAATACTTGTGCATAAATATTGTTCATAGTAGTAATGTGCACAGTGGCTAAAACAATCCAGGTATCCATCAATGGATGAATGAACAAACAAAATTTTATATATCCATACAATGCAGTTTTATTCAGCCATGAAACAGAATGGATTACTGAGACATGATACTGTATGGATGAACCTGAGCCAGACATAAAAGGTCACATAGTGAATGATTCTGTTTATGTGAAATATCTAAAATAGGGAAATCCATAGTGATATAAAGATTAGTTGGTGGCTAGGCTCTGAGTATGGAAGGAGAGGGGTCATAGGTCTCAAAAGTGATTACTTAGTGTGGGGTGTTCTGGGGGATGAGAAATTTTGAAACTAGAAAGAGGTGGTAGTTGCACAACATTGTCAGCACAGTAAATGCCACTGAACTATATACTTTCAAATGGTATATTTTGAGTTTTCCTTCAAAAATAATTTTTTAAAAATTTAAGTAAATTCTATGTCCAGCAGAGCTATTATTGAAAAATTTAGACAACATAAAGAAATTCTTAGACATAGAGAATTTGTTGTTAGCAGACTTGCCTTACATGAAATATTAATGGTCTAGAATATAACTTGAAGAAAAAGCACTGTAAAAGTTATAGAGGTAAATATAGAAGGCTATAAATTTTTCTCTTATTAGTTTAACTGAATTAAAAGACAATCGTATAACAGCAATTATTGGGCTTTTAAGATAAATACATAAATAGTAGAAAAGAGGAGGGAGAAATGGATTTCTGTTGGAGCAAAGTTTCTATATTGTATCAGAATTGAATTAATAGTAATCTAAGATAGATTGTGATAAGTTAAGGTAATTAGTAGAGCTACCGCTAAGAAAGAAATTTTACACTTTTTAGAAAAACAAAGGGATTACAATGGTACACCAGAAAATACCTATCTAAAACACAGGAAGACAGCAAAAAGGGAACAGAGAAAAGACATGAGTCTTATAAAAGAGAAGTAACAAAATGAGAGACATATTCAACTAAATCAACAATTATATTAAATGTGAATTGGTAATATACTTAAAAGTCATATATTATCAAACTGAATTTTTAAACAAGATTCAACTTTATGCTGTATAAAAGACACTTTAGATTCAAAGCCACAAATATGTTGAAGTGACGAATACAAGATAGACTACATACTAGCATCAAACAATCCTAGATGAAATTAAGAAGACAGTTTGATTCACAATAACATCAAAAAGAATAAAATATTTGGGAATAAATGTAAGAAAATACTTATACACTGCAAATTATAAAACATTGCTGAGAAAAATTATAGAAGACCTAACTAAATGAACAGACATTCCAAGTTTATGGGTTGGAAGACTCAATATTATTAAAATGATAGTTCTCTCCAAATCAACCTATAGAATTAGTGTAATTTCTATCAAAATTTCAGCATACTATTTTGGAGAAACTGGCAAAGTGGTTCTAAAATTTATATGGAAATACGAAGTCCCTAATTTTTCACAGTGACTTTGGAAAAGGAGAGCCAAGTAAGAAGACTTATACTTCCTGATTTCAAAACGTACTATAAAACTGTAGTGATCAAGACAGTTCCTGGCATAAAGGTAGATATATAGGTTAATGGAACAGTATTGAGAATCCAGAAATAAAGCTTACATTATGGTCAGCTAATTTTCAATAGGTTTTAATAAAGGTAATTCAATGGGGGAAAGAGTAGTCTTTTAAACAAGTGGTATTAAAAAGGTTGGATATCTATGGAAAAAGAACTTAGGTCCTCATGTCACACCATTTACAAATATTAACTTAAAATAGATCATAGACCTAAATATAAGAACTAGAACTATAAAACTTCTATAATAAAACAGTAAATAATCTTTAAGACCTTTGGTTAGACAGAGTTCATATACACAACATCAAAAGCATGATCCATTAAAAAAAGATAGTCTTTTCACACAGCCATGTGCTAGTTAAAAATTGAAAATTCTGTTACTCCAGAAGGGGAGAAAACATACTGGGGAATAGTTAGTATTCTCTGCCAAAATACCTGTTAAATTTTCTGTTTCTTCTATGGAGCTTAAATAATACAGGTCAGATCTTTTCATTTCATTTCCCTTTTTTTTTTTTTTTTTTTGAGTCGGTAACTATATTCTTAAATTAATTAAATTGTCAACAGAAGTCACTGATGAGCAAGTATTTTTCTATTTCCTTTGTTCAACATATCTATCATTTCCTATCCAGATCCTGGACTTGAAGCTTCTTGAATAGGTTTCCTGAGTCTTATTTGTGAACTAAACATTTAAATTCATTATGTTAGTAAACAAATCCCCAACATGTACCAAAGTAAGATTTAAAAAAGTAATCAGATGGCTAAATTAATAGCCAAAAACTGATTAAAATTCAGGAACTCTATTAGATGATATAATTATAACTCGTAACAAATGGTTTCAAAGTTATCTTTTTCAGCTATGTAATTATAGAAGAAAATATTACAGTGTTATAAAAAACAATAAATGCTAATGTGTAACAAACCAAATCACGTATTTAAGTGATTTTTTAAATTTAAGAATGTCTTATTCTTAGAAGATAGGGCTGTTGCCATCTCTGTTTGCTTTTTTAGGGAATGATGTCCTACCTTGAAACAAATAACAGTGAAAAATTTAGTTGCTCTTATGTTTTTTCCCCTGACCACATCTTTGTAATTGTTTGTGGATAGATTATAAAAATACATAATAATATATCCCCCTTGTTAATATAAATCAGTTTACCTAAGAATGTCAGATGTTTGAATAGTCACTTCCTCTACAATGATTATAGCTTAAATCCTTCACAAATTTGTTGTAATTCATTATAGCCTCTATTTAACTGGTTTTGACATTCTTTGTATTTTGCGTGAGAAACCTAGAGTTTGGATTCAGCTGAATATTGCTTTTGTGAAACATTTATTTTATAAATAACCATAAACTGGAGCAGAAGCCATTTGGGTTTCCTAGAAAACATCTAAAATTATTTTGTGTCTACCTCTAGGATTATTTTCTAAGCTACATTACTGTGTCACTTCAAATAATAAAATATTCTGATTATCTGCTGTGACTGTAATGTCTTGGGTCCTCAGATCCTCCATCTGTTTTTTTGTTCCATTGGTTCTTAAACTTTAAGAAACATCAGTATCACTTGGAGGGCTTGTTAAAATACAGATTTCCCTTCTTTCCCTCCACCTCCTCCCCATTCCCAGTTGCTGATTCTGTAGGTCTGGTGTATAACCCAAGAGTTTGCATTTCTAACAAAATTCTGCTGATGCTGCTAGTCAGGTGACCACAGTTTGAACCACTGATCCTCCCGTGAAAACTTGGAGTAAGATACGTATGTGCAGAAGGAGAATGAGGGAAATATAAACCTGGACAGATTTCCTGTATACCTGATATTTCCCAAATCCTCCCAGAAAACTTTGTATTCCTTTTTCCCTTTATATACCTTCATGTTTCCACAGAGACAATTGTGTTCAGTTTATGTAGACTAAAACAAGGAGAAGAGTCAGCTGCTGGGTGTGAGTTTTGTTCTTTTTTATATCTAGAGTTGTAGAAGTCATGCAAATAATATATGTATATAGCAGTTTTATATTTATATTTTATTACTGTGTATTCAAGTGAGCAAAATGCTTACTGAGATATATATCATTTAATGAAATACTTTGAGTATACAAGATAAAGAGCTTAGCCGTTCAAATATAAAAATTATTTTTTTTACTTTTTGTGGATTTGAGTTGAACATAGCTTGGTATACAAGTTCCCTTCATGACCTAACCCCAGCATCCACTTAACAGTTTACTCATTAGATTTATTGAGTTTCTACCATGTATCAGGCCCTATATTCAATCCTGGTAATATGATGGCAAACATGAAAGGCATGGCCCCTACCCTCACAGGGCTTTCCTTTTAGCTGAAAGATAAATGGAAATATAATAAAAATAATTGTTTATTATGATTTTTCTTTAAATGTCTGAGATTGAAGGGGAAGTACGTTCTGTCCACTACGTCCCTTTCCCTTCATGTTTCCCTCCATTATTCATGTACTTTGAATCATGAAATGCCAGGACCTTCTGTATGACTTCATGCCTTTATATATGTTATCTCCCCATTGTTTCCTAGTTAACGTTGGGCCTTCCTTTAAGACCCAGTTTAGATGTCATCTGTGGACAGAGTTAATTGTTTCATCTTTTGCTTTCATATACCTCTTGTTATTTTTTTCTAATAATTAGTAAAGTATTTGCTTATTTGTGTGTTCTTCATTGTAAAGCAAGAGCTCCTTAAGTACAAAAGTAGCATCTTTTTTTCTTTGTATCTCATTGCCTAGAAGAGTGCCTGATATTGACAAGGTAATATTTAGTCATTGTTTATTGCATGAAGTCAAGAGGCATCTCTGTACAACTTAATAGTAGGGACTGAACATCAGTCCCTCAGCATCAGTGACATGTGTATTTGCCATTTTTACTGTGCTTTTTATTGGATGTAGGGTTTTTTGTTTTTTGTTTTTTTAATGTAGCTTACTAGAGAAGCTTAGTCATGATATCCTTTGTGGAAGAAATGGTGGCTCCTTTTAATTTTGAGTAATTTATTAAATGATCATATCAAGAATGCATATGGTGGTTAAAAAGCATTATTGGTTTTCTGCATGATATATTAAACTTGGAAGAGAATATCCCTATTCCAGATTTCTGAGAAACTCTTTGAACAAGTAAACATAAATTAGATTTGGCGAAGCACTTTACCTTAATAGCATTTTTAAATGGTCACTGTGCTGGTGTGATTTTAAGCAGGTAAATCTTTTGTAATTCACTTTCCTTATATGCAAAGTGAAGATTAGGGCTCAGTACATAAATACATGAAAAACACTTAAAAAGAGTTACATGGCACATAGTGTTATTTATTGGACTGCTATTTATTTTCTCTAAAGATAGGGAACAAATTAAATGTCTCAAAAATGTTTTTCAGCCTAAATAATCTCTGAAAATATGACTTTGGCTTATATTACTCATTGTACTTATTTACCTCTCTCCTAAGAGTATTACTCTAAACTGTTGAGTTGAACATAATAAAATTTTAAGTAATACTTAACACACTGATTTTGTTTTTGCAGATGTTCTCAAATAGCGATGAAGCTGTAATTAATAAAAAACTTCCCAAAGAACTTTTATTACGGTAAGCCTCAATGCTAATTTTATGGGGGGGTTTTTTGTGTGTATATCATATTTGTCTGTTCAAAATTTTGTAGACTGTTAATTTTCATATATAGGATCTGGATTATCTGAATTTATAAATTTATTCTTTTGTTAAATAATCTTCATATTTTCTAGATAGAAATCAAGATGTTGAATGTTTTCCTTAGTAAAAATTTTCTCTAACCTAATTTATACCTATATATAAGATTTTGTTGACTCATTTTCCCTTTGCCCTATTCCTGTATGTAATATGAAAGAGGTAGTATATTGTATTTTATTACAGTTCTGATTTTTTTGAAGAGTGATTCGAATCCATCACTTCCCCTGCTTATATTTTTAACAAAATATTATGAATAAGGAGGTGCTATATAGAAGAGTTACAAACCTTTATTTTAAAGATAAAAAAGCAAGTTATTTGAAGCTCTTTTCCTATATTACACATATGATTTAACCATTCTTCTATTTCATGTGCAGAAACCACATTTGGGATCACCTGTAATATAAAAGATACAGCTCCCGATTTACATACATCTGACTTAGGAATCACCGAGGAAGTAACAGGCATCAAAGGAGTTATTTTCAGTGTCCATTATTTGGGCACTTAATCACAACACTCTTTGTTCTATTGTGTGGCATATCATAAACCAGAAAGAAAGTTACATTCTTTTCTGTAAATGTTAGAGGTTAACAATAATTGTGCTCAGAGGCATCTACTTCTTGCTCTTAGCTGCTGCTGTAGTCTAGCCCATAACCAGCCCACTCTCTATTCAGGGTTGAAAATAATCTCTGCCCTAGTGCTGGTAAAGAAGAATATTTCTGGCATTCCTAAGTATTTGTATGTCTCAGTCCTCCACTATATTGCAAGATCCTTGTAAGCAGGGACTATATCCTATAAATCTTTATGTAGTACCTTACACATTGGCGATACAAGAAAAAACATAACTGAAATCAACTTGGAATGGATTTTCCCATGGAAGTAATGCACGTGTACCTGCTGGTTGAGTATAGTTGAAATAATAGCAATACACGTTAGACTACCAAGAGCTATTAAAGAATGTGTCCTAGATGTATTGAGTAATATCTTGAGTATCCCTCAAATTTTAGCAGAATTTTAGCAATTTTACAGGGAAACATTTTTAAAAATAGGTAATGTTCTTCACTATTGTTATAAATTGAGCATAGTAAGAAACACTTTAGTGTTTTTTAAATAAAGTCATTATTAAAGCATTATTTTGTACTAATGTAGTTTTATCTTAAGACTCACTGAGATTTAGGGAGATGCATGGATGGCTCTTTGGTAACTGGTCACACCATGTTATGGTTTATGTTTTTCTATTTTTGCCATGAAACACAAATTCCTTACTATGGCTTACAAGACCCCTCATGATCTGACAGCAGAGTAACATGATCCAGTTTATATTTTTAAAGGATTAGTCTCAGTACTGTGTGCCAACCAGATTGGGGGATAGGAGTAGAGAGCAATAAGGCTGTTAAAAAAATCCAGGCAAGAGATGAGGGTTAACAGAAAACATTTTCTGTAATTCTTTAGACTACAACATTGCATACCTTTGCCCTTTCTAGCTTTAGTCATTGTTTCTTTTTCTTTTTTCTTTTTTGAAATATAATTGACATATAACAAATTAGTTTCAAATATACAGCATACTGATTCAATATTTGTGTATATTGAAATGATCACAACAAATCTAATTATCCATCACCATATAAATAAAAAATTTTTTCTTGTGATGAGAATTTTTAAGATTACTCTTTCAGCAACTTTCAAATATGTAATACAGCTTAATTAATTGTAGTCACCATGCCTTTACATTATATCCCCATGACTTATTTATTTTATAACTGGAAGTTTATTCTATTTGATCTCCTTCACCCATTTTGCCCACTCCCACCATCTACCACTGGCAACCACCAGTCTGTTCTCTGTATCTATGAATTTTTTGTTTTGTTTTGTTTGTTGTTTTTTAGATTCCACATATAGGTGAGGTCATACAGCATTTGTCTTTGTCTGACTTACCTCACATAGCATAATGCCCTCAAGGTCCATCCATATTGCCACAAAAGGCAAGAGTTCCATCTATTTATGGCTAAATAATATTTTATTATAGTATGTTGCACCTCATTTTTTTTTAATTCATTTATCCGTTGATGAATACCTAGGTTACTTTCATGTCTTGACTATTATAAATAATGCCGCAGTGATCATGGGGATGGAGATATCTTTCAAGTTAGTGTTTTTGTTTCTTTCAGATCCACACCTGGAAATAGAATTGCTGGGTAATATGGTAGCCCTATTTTTAATTTTTTTGAGGAACCTTCATACTCTTTTCCATTGTGGCTGCACAAATTAAATTCCCACCAATAGTGTACAAGGGATCTCTTTTCTGTACATCCTCGCCAACACTTGTTATTTCTTGTCTTTTTGATAATAACCATTCTAACAGGTGTGAGATGATATCTCATTATGGTTTTGATTTAGACTCTCTTTCCGATGTCACTGTAGTAGCTGTCGATGAGCTATAAGGTCTGTAGTTGCCAGACAGATAGTATTGGGAGGATATTAGATGAAGAGGAATTCTTTTATCAACCATATTTTGGTACCACAAACAGCTTCCAAATCTGGCTTTTTGTCTTACCATTACATGAGGCTTTGGGTTGGCTGTAGCTCTCTTATTGGTAGTGGGTCAGTTTTGGGTTTGGTGCACTTAGCTTCTTATTCCTGGAAGACTAAAAGAGCGGTCTCTGAGGCTAAGGGCAGGTGCACAGGAGACCAAGTCAGATTACCTAAGTGATTTTAAAGCTCCTGCTCAGATGTGGGATACATCATATTCACTTAAATCTCATTGCCTAAAGCAAAAACTATGTCCAAGCCTAACATCGATGGAGTGGGAATTATGTGAGACAGCATATGTGAATACATGTGAACAGTACTACAATTTACCATGTATACACACACCCAGATACAAATCTGATCTCAGTTCTGCCTGTCCTCCTCACTCTTTGGCATTGGTTATAGTGAAGAGTTATATAACTCTATGCTAGCACTACCTTTGCCACTTAGCACACTATCAGGTAAGGGTTTGCAAATGGGAAGAAAAGTTAGGAGTATCTGGCTCTTTTTCTAGGTTGTGGAAAAGAGTAGCCATGAGTTGAGAGGTTGAAAAAGGTGGAGATTGAAGGATAATATGTGCCTGACTTCTCAAGTTGGAATACTAGAGGTATTTTCTCCACAGCAACATTTTTATAGATGAGAATTTGGTTCTCATTTATATGTTATATTGGAACTGACCCTTGTGTACATTATAGCCTTAAATTGACTGCTTTCTAAGCTAAGCAGAGAACCTACCTACCATATATATGATTTCTGTGAGGAAATGAGCTTGAGTTCCGAATAGTTGATTCTGAACTTCCAAGTGGGAACAAGTCCCTTTCTAAATTGGAGACAGAGTGAAATCGATATCCCGGAAAAGACAGAAATGATTTGACACCATAAAACATACTACTTATGAATGCATTTAAGTATATAAAACATAGATTTTATTTAAATCATTCAGGACAAATAGAAAAGAGGCTTTCTTGATACCTTTGACATTACACTAAACAGAATAATAGATGAGTATAAATAATAGTAAATTCAGGGAGGAGGTAGGTAGATGGGTTAAAAGGGCCAAATACATGGTGACAGAAAGAAATGTAACTGTTGGAGGGGAACACACAAAGCAATATATATGCGTCTTACTGTTAAATTGTACACCTTGAAACACTGGATTTCATTAACCAATGTCACCAAAAAAAAGTTTTTTTAAGGAAAAAATTTTTTTAAATAAATTCAGTTGGGTATTATGTAAATTCATACTTTGTAAATAATTGTGAATTTATTGAATGTGCAATTTTCTTTAAAAAGTTTAAATTTCATTTGAAGTAACTAACAGGAAACAACAGGTGCCTCAGGGAAGGGAAACTGGGTAATTGGAAGATAGGAGAAGAAGGAAAGGTTACTTTTATTAAACTTTTCTGTATCTTTTAGATGTTCTTATTTTAACTCTTCATTTGGAAATAGTGTCATATTTACAAAAGTTATAACAATAATACAAAGAATTTTGAGAATACTCTTACCCCAGAATTAATGTTTTATGTAATTAAACAGTACAGTTTTCAAAATCAGGAAATCAACATTAATACAGTAGCATTAACTAATGTACAGACCTGTTCAAATTCCTCACTTGTCCTAGTAATATCTTCTTTTGGCCTAGGATCCAATCCAAGATTAACATATTTCATTAAATTGTCATGCTTTCTTAGTTTCCTTTAATCTGGGACTGTCTCTTAGACTTTCTATGTCCTTCAAAATCCTGATATTTTTGAAGAGTACTTACTGGTCAGTTATTTTATAGAATCTCCCTCAATCTAGCTTTTTCTGGGATTTTTTTTGTGATTATATTTAGATTATGCATTTTGACAAAATTGGTGTTGTGCTCTTCTCCATTTGTCACAACACAAGGCACATAATGTCAATATGTTTATTGTTGCTGATAACTTTGATCACCTAGTTAAGATATTGTTTTTCTCTTTCTCCACTGTGAAATTATGTTTCTTTGTTGTTGATATCTTGAGAGAGATATTGAGACTGTGTTCTGTTAAAATACAGTTTAATATACACCAATTGGTTTGGTTAAATTTTAAGTTAGATATTACATCATTCAATTCAACACATATTAACATGCAAGGAGAACAATTGTGTTGTTAGGACAGTACAGTTTCCTTGTAAATGCAAGGCCACAGCCAAATGACCAATGAATTAAGCAAGTGTTCTTGTTTCCTCTTAACTTTAACTAACTTACTGATTCTCTTCCTTCCCTTTTGAAACAAAGTTTATTATTAATGCTGTAGCAAGCTGGAATTCACTGTTTGCATAATGTGAAATTCAGTTAGCGGGTTAACAATACTCTCTTTCAGACAGAGCCGTATGCATTTATTTAGGAGTACCCCTTGAAAAATGAATGTCAGTGTTTGTAAGACAAAGAGTCTTGTGTATTTTTACAAAAGCTACTATAAAGTGACTTGTTCCTCAAAGATTTCTTCTGAGGATGATATTGATAACTATAAAAATGACATGAGGGATAAGACTGCTTGAACCCACATATGGCCTTTTAGCTATAAAATAAAGTGCAGTTTCAGAATGAGGATTATTATTATAAGAATTAAAATTTTTTTCATCATTCTGCTACTAGACATGTTGGGACATAATTTACATTTCATATATATTTGTGAGTTGGTAGGAGATGAACTTTCTGAACTTATTATATGGAAAGAATGAATTGGCTGGGTTTTTTGTTTTGTTTTGATTTAAATAGATACTCATCCTGTGTTGGGGGTCCCAAAGACCACCTCTGGGTTTGGTAATTTATACACTAGGAGAACTCACAGGACTTAGCATATAGTCATACTCACGGCTGTGATTTATTACAGGGAAAGGAGGATACAAAGCAAAGTTAGCAAAGGGAAAGGTTGCGTGGGGCAAAATAGAAACCAAGCATAAGCCTGATCCTTTCTTAGTGGAGTCACACAGAATGCACTTAATTCCTCCAGCAACAAGTTGTGACAACATAAGTAAAATGTCTACCCAGGGAAGTTCATTGAGAGAGTAGTGGGAACTCTTCCAAAATCCAGGTTTTCAGTTGCCATCTAAGGGCCAACATGGCAAGCAAGCCTTTCTAAAGGTATGCCTGCTCTGTTAACTCTTGTCTGCACACGTGCCATCTCATATTTCATTTGAGGAAGGTTATAATATTGATGATTTCTAGTAGCTTTTCATTCAGTTTAATTACCAGGAATTCTGGAAAGATATAGGTAAGTAGGTGTGTGTGTGTGTGTGTCTTCCTTTTAAAAGCATGATGGTTAAGAACATGTACTTGAAAATCTGACTATCTGGATTCTGTCATTTACTAGCAGTAAATTGAAGATTTCACTACCTGCCTCTTTGGGTTATCATAAGGATCAGAAGGGTTGATAGATGTAAAGTGTTTATTAAATACCAAGAAAAGTAAGTCAGTGCAATTTGCTTTATACTGATTTTTAACAATACATATATATAACTTAAGCATATTTAAGCAATTTTTTCTCTATAACATATGCATGATATATTTCCATTTGTGTTTGCTATTGCAATGTATATATTTTCTTGGTGAGAGATTTTAAAAAATGTATTTTATTTTGTATTAGCCAGATGCTAAAATGCCCAAGATTTAATAGCACAGGCCTTATTGTTCAACTTTGTATTTCTTCAACTTTCCTTATTTTTTAAAAAGGCTTTATTTTTGTAGGACAGTTTTAGGTGTACAGTGAAGTTGAGAGGAAGGTACAGAAATATTTCTCCTGCTCTCATACATGCATATGCTCTACCATTATCTATATCACTCACTAGAATGGTGCTTTTTTTTTTATTTTTTATTTTTAAACCAAGGATGAACATACATTAATTGACACATAATCATCCGAAATCTGTAGTTTATGTTGGGTTCATTCTTAGTATTTCAGATTCTATGGGCTTTTGACAAATGTATAGTGACATATATCCATTATTAAAAAATCATACAGAGTATTTTTAGTACCCTAAAAAATTCTCTGTGCTCTTCCTATTCCTTTCTCTTCCCTCTCAACCCTGGCTACCACTAATCTTTTTGTCATCATAGTTTTGCCTTTTCCAGAATATCACAGTTGGAATTTCCTTAAACCTTAATATAGGAGGAAATATTTACTGAGTGCTTGCAATGTACCAGCATTATGTTGAATATAGAAATAAACAGGAGTCGCTATCCTCAGTAAGCTCGCTAAATAGTAGAGAAAACAGGCATGAAAATAATAAGTATAGAGATATAATGGCAGTTTTGCCTATGGCATTACAGCAAGCTCACATGTGGAACTTTACAGCCAACTTTGGAGAGTTTAGAAGACAATTCCAAGGAAGTGAGATACACTTAAGGGTAAGCATTGATTGACTAGACAGATCTGAGAGATTTTTCCCTTTGAGGACAGAGACAAAGAGTCTTTGATTCAAGTATACTAGAAGATTTGAGGCTCAAATTTTTTTGCCCAGTATATGGTATTGTAGTTTAGGATTTTTTTTCCTGCTAAGGCTTGCCTTGCTAGCTAACCATCATTTGTAATATTGTTTGTTTTTGAGAATTTATAAGCTTTGAACATACAGTCCATTAGTAAATTGAATGTTGTCTATAGACTTCATCTCTTCTGTGATTTGCTTGTCTCTCCATAAGTGCCATTTGCTATTTTAATACTGCCAAGCTTAATATTCCATTGCCTGGAGAAACAAAAATGAAAAATATTCTGAGGAGTAAATTAGATGTTTTATTTTAGTTCTGCCAGAGGGAGACTTCAGCCCTTGTTTGGCCCCAAATTTTCTGAGACAGTAGCAGCCCCTCTGTTGCCTCGATATCATGGTAGTGATAGACTATTAATAAGATACATGTTAGACACACTGCCTATGTGTATTTTCTATATATAGGCTCAGCTTGATATTATGAAGTTGAATAATAGCTCTAAAGACATGTCTGTGTCTACCTAGATCAGGGCTGTCTTGAGGACAGGGCTGTCTTGAGGACAGTAATTTTATCCTAGAAGAAAACATTAGAAAATAATCTTAAGAAATCAGGTTCAATTTTATGAAAACTATCTAAAATTATTTTTTAACAATTACTTTGTTTTCTGAAGCTTTTGTGTTTCTGCCTGTTAATTGTATTATGGTTCAAGGCTTGGATATAGGAATTAGCTTGCAAAGTACAGGATGACCCAATTAGATGTATGTGGCTGATACTAAGCCAGTTGTTTGTATTTTTACTTCTCTCCACTCCTTGAGTTCCCCAAAATGTTAACCTTTATCTCACTTGCATTATCATTTTCTTTTTTTCTGAACCATTTGAGGTAAGTTGGAGATGTGATGCTTCTTACCCCTTAATACTTCATCATGTGTTTTCTAAAAACAAAGATGTTCTCATACGTAAGCACAGTACAGTAATCAAAATGAGGAACTGGACATGGATACAATACTCTTATCTAATATACAGACTATATTCCTGTTTTACCAATTATCTCATTAATGTCCTTTATATTAAAAGGTTACTGAAGTCAAACTAGGATCATTAAAATTTCTTACCTGTACCCCTCCCCCTATGTGTAATATTATATTTATAAAAATTGCTCAGGGATTAGTAATGACTTGGCAGAAACAAGATCTTTCTATTATGAAACTTCACATAAGATACACAATAATGGTGGATAACAGGAAAAGCAGCTACATTTCAGCAATGCAAGAATGTTTTGTTGCATTAGATAAACTTATTGTTTTAGGAATTGAGGTATGTTTATTTGGAAGTATTGAAGAAGATAAGAGATTTAGTCTCAAGATATACAAAACGTGTCATACACATACGATGGAATATTATTCAGCATTCAAAAGGAAGGGATTTCTGACACATGATACAAAACAAACAAGCCTTGAAGACATTATGCTATGTAAAATAAGCCAGTCACAAAAGGGCAAATGCTATATGATTTCACTCACAAGAGTACCTAAAACAGTCAAATTCATAGAGAAAAAAAAGTAGAGTAGTGGTTGCCAGGACGTAGAAGAAGGGGAACAAGCCGTTATTATTTAACGGGTACAGAGTTTCAGTTTGGGTAAATAAAAAAGTTCTGGAGGTGGTTTCACAATATGAATATTTAATGCCATTGAACTGTACATTTAAAAATGGTTAAAATGGTAAATGTTATATGTTTTTTACATAAATGTTTTAAACAAAATATTTGCTAAATGCACATAACTTGCTGTCTGATACAATTTTTAACTCAGCTTATTCCAAGTTCCAAAATGTGATTGATAACCTCTGATCACTAAACAGTAAAATTTTGTTATTTTAAGCTAATTCAAGCTTTTACTTAAATCTTTAAAATACATCCTGTATTGTACTTTTTGCCATTTGCAGTAGAGCTTAGCTTGTTATTCAGTTCAAAATGATCTTTATGGGTATTCATGAGTAAGGAGGACTTTAAGCAAAAGCAACCCATTCACTTTATTCCCAGGATGCTCTGACCTATTTTTACAGTGTAAGTTTATGGTGTATGGAATTATCAGGCTTTATTTAAATAAGTTTTTTCAAATAACAATGGTTCAAAATAAATATTTAACCTCTATAAGACTGAGAAAAATTCTAAACAGAGTTTTCTAATATTAATATGTTAAACGAGTTATATGATTTCCCTAATTAAAATTAAATATATAGAGACTTTAACATTTTATAGTTGCCTATTTTATTTTGACAACCAGAAGTGTGAATTGTTTTTACTTTAAAAAATTGTATCAAACATTTTTCATCCTTCGATGAAAGTAATTGACCTTGTATGATAATTATACATACATTATCAATTAAAAGATTATTTTCTCACCCTATGTTTTTATGGGCTATATTTTTTTTGTAAATTTCTCAACTTTATCATATAATAAAATTTGTCTCTATCTCTTTTTAGGATATTTTCTTTTCTCGACGTTGTTACCTTGTGTCGCTGTGCTCAGGTCTCCAGGGTAAGAATGGTTGACATGATTGGAGGGGCACCCCTTTCTGACGCTGATGATTCCAGGTTCTGTAGTAGGCAGACCATTTATTTGAGGTATTAGTTGTATGTTGTGTTCCAAAGGATGGTATTTCACCCGTGGCATAATCCAAATCCATGTAATTCTACAGTTCTACGATTTACATCATCTTTAATTTTTGGAACTTTTGACTATATAATACAAACATTTTCAAGGAAAAGGTTTGGATGCAAATTAAAAGGTTAGGCTCTACTCAGAATTGTAATAAAACTTTTATGATGTTTTCCTAGTTCAGTTTATGGACACATAACAGACAGCTTTTGAGGGTCTAATTTTTATATTCCCCATCTTCTTTCCTCAAAAGATAATATAATTTAATTTTTAAAGAAGTATAAATCAAACTCAAAAGGTAGCTTCTACAAACACTTAATTATCCATTTTTGTCATTTGACATTGCTGTGACAAAACAGTGAAACAATCTTATTGGCTGTCACTAATACAAAGAATAGGATTTCTGTTGTGGGAAAATTGCTTTATGAACTATTTCTCATCTCTTCTGTTATACAGATATATAATACTTAATAAAATGAGTGAGCACCTATAGTTATGTTTTTATAAACTGGACAGTGGCCTTTTGCTTATTAATTTAACAGCTATTTCTTGAGAATCTACTATATACCAGGTACAATCCTAGGTACTGGATATGTAATATGATTATACCTTAGAGTATTGTGTTTGTAGGTAGACCTAGGTTTTCCTTCAAATTACCAACACGGCTCTCAAAAAAAAAGACAAAAAACTCACTTGCCATAAAAAATTCACTTTGTCTTGCCAACTTTAATGTAATTTCTGCATTCCAAAAATCATACTATCTCAGCTGTTCTGGAAACAATCAATAGTATTTTCATGATTTCTAATTATGTCTCTGGTACCTGAGTGGTTGCTCCAGCCATGGCTGGTACAAATGAGTGGGGTTTCCTTTCTGTCTCTATATAAAATCGAGGTCATCATTGAGAAACAGAATACCCAGACCTGTGTCTAAATCTGTTCAGTTGCCTAGTCTCAGGGATGTTGATTTGAATGAGTTTTAAAATTGTTTTCATTTGCGGGTTTTTCTTCTCAATATGTTTTAATTTAAAAGAAAAGAAAGCATAATACCAATTTTATTGAATCTGGATAGTTAGTATATTAGTAGTTATTGTTTACTTGAAGTATTTAATCTGTTTTAAAAAAGAGGCTCTAGAGAAGAACCTATTATTCCTTTTTTTCTTCTCAGTTTGGCATGTGTCCTGCTAATTGTGGATACACTTATTGGCCCCAGGGTATCTGTCACACAATTTCCTTTATTTAAAGTTTTAGTATCAAATCTGTGTTTTGGTTGTTATAGTAAGAAATGATATTCTAAGTTGTATAACTCAACAATATTAAGACTTTTGTTTACATTTTAATAGGAAATACTTTAAAGGGCTTTTTGATTAAAATACAGAATAATTCACTACAAATTAATTCTTATTGGTGTCATTTTTCACCTAATCCTGAAAAATTGAAAAGCTTAGAAACTTTCTTGCCTCCTGTAGCTTACTGAAGAATGTATGAGAAATCTTAAAATTTCACTATTAAAATTACCACCGAATCAAGTTAGGGGGAAAGATGACCAATTGAAAAACACCTCTGAGGGAGCAGATTGATAATGAGGAAAGCGTTAAGGCTCTATCATGTATATGGAGAAATTATGCTGCCTTTTCTAAGTCCCAGGTCACTATATCACAGTTTCAAGTTCAACCAAGTAATGCTGTGGATAGCAAATATATATTGAACATAGCAATATTCAGAGTACTGTCCTTTTTCTTTAGTTTCACCTTCATCTTGATCCTAGTTGAGGGATATAGAGTAACAGACTTGCTTCTCATCAGCTGGACTATCTCATTTTGGGATTAGAAACTAGAATCTTCCATTTAGAAAAATTTCTGGCTATGATACTTATCACAACCTGTCCTTTCCCCAACTCTCTAAATTAAAAACTTTTGTAGCTGCTAGTTTCTGTACCTGCTCATTTATGAGATAATCTAATTAGAGAATAAAGTACGAATAAGAAGAAATAAGGCAGACTTTTTGGGCGTTAGTGAGGGGGGTGCTAAGCAATATTTTGGTAAATTTCAATCATTAGTAGATTGAATTGTGAACTTGAATATTGCTGGCTTTTCCCCAGCTCCTGCTCATTCTGTCTCTTTTTCTTCAAAATAGGCCTGGAATGTTCTGGCTCTGGATGGCAGTAACTGGCAGCGAATTGACCTGTTTGATTTCCAGAGGGATATTGAGGTATAATTATGTGGTGTGTGGCCCCATTTCTCTTGTTAGAATGTAATTACAGCATAGAACAGATTAGCCCCAACCATATAAATCTCCTTTCCCAGGAGAGACAAACTATTAATTTTCGTGCATATGAACTTCATTGGAGCCTACAGCATTCCCAAGAGCTTATTCAGTTTTTGAGAATGAGAATTATTTTATTGAAATAATACTAAATTATTTGTATTAATAGAACTAAAAAAATTTTGTTTTTATTTTTGTGGTGGATATGTGAACCTGTGTTTGTTGATTTTAAAGAAGTCTTTTTGCATTTGCTCCTTAAAGGATAAGTTAACTTGTTGACATATGACATTTCCATAAATTTTTCTTGAGATGAACATTTTGGTTCTTGAGAAGCTTACAGATAGTTCTTGTGGAGAACAAAAAAAGAACAGTCAAAGTCATTTATTGAATTATATCTGCTGAGGAGAGATTTTTTTTTCCTTCTCACTTCTTCCCCATATTTTATCTTAGTATTGGCTATTCTAAAATGGAGAAGCCTTTCAATCTGAATTCAATCTCTGTGGTCCTTGGTTTTCTCACCAGGAGAGTAGAAATAATAGATTTCTCATTGTGTTATAAGGATTAAATAAGATTTACATTTAGATTAAAAAAAATTTTTTTTAAGTTCCAGTGGAACTTAATTGTCTGAGGATCCGTTTAAGAAGTTTTTTAAAAGCCTCTCATGAACTTTCCATTATTTTCAAAAAGTGCTTTTAAAATAATACCTACTGACATTAAGCTGGAATTTTGTTTTTCACAACTCTTTAATCTTCATGGATGTAAATGTTTAAAGCAACATGGCCCACAAAATCATTCTGTAAGCTTTTATTAATATCCTTCAGTAGCTACAGTTTAACCAGGAGAGCAGCCAACCTTAAGATAATGGCATTAGAGAACTACAGAGCACCTCTTCCTCAAATATAGAATATCCTACCAATTGAACGAAATAAACAACAATGTAGGGTTTAGAAACGTTTCAGGTAGATGGGTTAATTAGGAAAGCTCTCTCACAGTAAGTCAAAGTTTTTCTGTTGAATTAAGTCTTTAAAATGAATAGAAATTTCTTTTTTTATATATAAATTATTAAAAATAAAGATGGGTTCTTTTCAAAAACTGTGGTGTCTTTTTGTTCACATGTCTCTTTTTTACAGGGCAGAGTAGTGGAGAACATTTCAAAAAGATGTGGAGGCTTTTTACGAAAATTAAGTCTTCGTGGTTGTCTTGGGGTAGGAGACAATGCATTAAGGTAAGAACTTAACTATTAATCAACTGATTTTTTTTACCTGATACTCTTTACTGAAGTGAAGAAAACATCTCACCCAGAAAAGATTAAAATGGTTTTAAGCTATTTATAAAGGAATTTATAGCTTTCCTCAAGCTATTCTAAACTCAAACACACATAGATTGCTTAGAACACAAAAATATTCAGTAGTAGAGTGTATGCTTTTGAAAATAAAACAAGAACAAGTGTGCACTCTAAAAAAGCCCAATTTTCCATATTATAAATGGTTCTTTAGAACCTTGAGTAAATTTTGTTTACTGAAAGTTAAGGTAATTTAAACCTTGGTTGACAAAAAAGACCAACATTTAAAAGTTTATGGTTGAAAATTATTTGTAATCATGAACTACTTTTGTACAAACATCAAGTATTACCAGTAATAACTTTTTCTAATGCCTAGAATTATGCCCATTTCATTTCAAACCTTTTACTCTGTTTCTTTCCTGTAAAGGACCTTTGCACAAAACTGTAGGAACATTGAAGTACTAAATCTAAATGGGTGTACAAAGACTACAGATGCGTAAGTATTTTATGTTTTGGAAGGGTAAGTCATAGCCCCTTGTATCCTGCCTATACTACTAGCTTTAAGTGCATGCTTCTAAATATATTTAGCAAATTTCATTTTTGTTTTACAGGGGAAAGATAGTTTAAAATGAGAAAGTGATAGTAGAAATGGAATTAAAAAAAAATTATTTTGGAATCTGGCACGAATCTTATCTTGATATTTCAAATGAAACTTAAAAATTATAATCAGTGAATATGCTGTAGGGATACTAATGTTATAAATTACTAGAACTACTTGTATTTCAAGAAGATACTAGTTGCTGCTATTCAGAAGGCACAGTAAACAAATAATTCTATGAAAAGATGTAAAATCCTAAACATGGGACTAAACAGCTTGTAATAATCAATGTTGAGAGCATTTATTAAGTGACTCTTTGAATGCACTGTCTGTGTCAGTTGCAATATAAAAGAAATAAAATATAGTTCTTTATCCTTGAGAGTTTACCATCAGGAATAGTAGACATCAAAGGTAAAAATCTGGTTCAGCCCAAGGATATTATTGGTAATAATATCTATCAAATTTCAATTAAATATTATGGAGGGAAAGTGTTGCCTACTAGGTGAAGTGAAGCCACTGAATAAGCTTGCTTCTTAACATTATTCATTGAATCTTCCTGTTCATGTAGTCCTCGTAAAAAAGATGATATGTTTACAGTTGCTTGAAGGAAAGTGGAAAGCACTGTAAGCATGGAGTACACATTGTTTATTTGATTCCTTTCTTTGAGGTCACAATATTGTTAACCTTTAATATACAAAAGTGTTTGAAAGACAAATGACTGTAGTTAGTAATTGATTCTGCTAATAAGTATTATTCCTATAGATTGATTTGGAGGTCATTAATATGAAAAACAACTTACTAAGCCCACCACAGCCATGACTTTATATCAGTAGCCCCACATTAACTTCAGATAAATTACCTGTTGATTTTTTCAGATTAATTTGATCACTTGATGTCTAGAAAAGTTACACAATTTATACTTTTTTCTAAGAATCTATATACCAAAGATACAGTGGCAAAATATGATTTGTGTACAAGGCTATTCATTTTTACTACCTGTAATAACAGATACTGCATTATTTTTAATAGCAAAAGACATGAAACAGCCGAAATGTCAATCAGTAGAGGACTGGTGAGATAAAAGTTATATCATACTCTGGAGTGATCTAAGTTAAGAAAGGAAATTACAGAGAAGTTTGTATATATACACAAAGATACTTCTGTAGGGCCAAGAGGATATAATATAACTGTATATCCATATTTATATTTTCAAAAAGAAAAAATGGAAAGATAATAAACTAATAAAGGTGGTTACTTATGGGTAAGAGAGAAAACATGAAGAGATGGGGATGAAAGGGAGACCTCTAAATCTGTTTTATAGTTTTACTTTAATAGCTGTGTGTAAATGTTTTACATAATTAAACCATGAATTAACTCAAAAAAAAATCAAAGCAGTACTTAACAAGTGAAAACAAAATAAAATACATGAACCAGCCATATCAAGTTGCAGCTATAATCGTATAGAGAGAAATTACTTCTACTGGCTTTTGACATCTTAGGAAAAATTTTAAGCATGTACCAAGGTAGACAAAATTGTCTAGTGAACTGAACCTATCATCCAGCTTCAGATTGATGGTTGAGAAATTATAACTTTATGGCTAGTCTTGTGTCAGCTTACCCCCTTTTTTATCTTATTTTGAAAAAGACTTAGACATTCTATTATTTAATTTATAAATATGCATTTTTAAAATATGGACTTCTAAAAGTTAAAAGCTTCTAACTTAAAAGCACATTAATTTTATCATTTCTATAAACTTAATATCTTAAAATCATCAGATAACTCTAGTCAGTGTTCAGATTTTTATTTGTTCTAATGATTTCAGAAAAGCATTATTTTAAATACAGTGTAAAAGAAAAGATATTTTAAGAATCAAAGATGAAGACTTGCCTCTGACCATGACGGTAACTGCCCTCCTGCTGTAAACAGCTATAAAAATATACAAAACATAGAAAACAATCAGCTCAAGGTGTTGGACAACATGCAGCACAGGAAGTAAACTAAATATATATATATATATATATGTATGTATGTATGTATGTATGTATGTATGTATGTATGTATGTATGTATACCCCAAAGTTGTAAAAGAACATCTGATAAGCTCTAAAGAACTGCAGAATTTAAATAAGCCTTTGTTGTAGCTACCCAAAAGAAAGAAAGCCCATTGAATACCTTGGGACTTCAGAACTCTTTAATAGAGACTTCAGAAAAGTCACACCTTGATAGTCGAGCTACACTTGACCTACTCTAATAAAGGTTAAAAGAAAAAAGTTAGGATAAAATTGATTCACAACTAACTTAACTGCCTGCCAAATCCAAACTCAACATTCTTTAAAGGAAGACAACAAATTCTAGATATTCAGCTATTTAGCATATAGAATTTCCAGCATTTGATCAAAAATTATAATATGTGCAAAGAAGCAGGAAATAATATCAGAAGAACTAGAAGGAAAAACCAGTCAATATAAACAGACCCAGAAAGGATGGAGATTATTTTTAAAATTGATTAGTAGAGTTTAAAAACAGCAATTACAAATATGCAAGAATTTTAAAGAAAATTTAGGAGAAGATAACATGGAGATTAAAGGGATGGGAAAAGATACACCCTTTCAAACAGTAGACATAGCAATGTTGAAGTGGTTATTAATATCAGATTATATAAACTTCAGAAAAAAGTAAATGTAAAAGATATTTAATAGTGCCCTCCTCTTTCAGTAAATGATAAAAACGAGTAGGCAAAAACAATAAAATTATGGAACACTGAGCAGCACTATCAGTGTACCTGTCCTAATTGACATTTATAGAATGCTATCCTAAAAAGCATTCAAGTACACTTAGAATATTCATTCAGTAAGACATTTCAAGTAATGGGTTATAAAACAAATTTCAATAAATTTAGAAGGATCGAAATCATATCGAGCGTATTCTGCAGCCTCAACTGTATTAAAGTAGAAATTAATAACATCTGAATAATTTGAAAATTAAACATCACCCTTCTCAATAACCCATGGGTCAAGGAATAAATTACAAAGGAAACTAGAAAACATATTTTACTGTGTGGTAATGAAAACACAACATTTGAAATGTGAAATGTAATAAAGGCAGCGCTTAGAGCAAAATGTGTAGCTTTAAATGCTTGTACCGGTTTCCCCTGCTGTCCAAAAAAGTGTTCCTATGCAACCTTTCATAAGCTAAAATGGCATAAAGCAAAGCAGCAATTAACTTAAGAATACGTCTTCTTGCTAATAAACTTAAAGGGTAGATCTGTAGGAATTATCCATTCTGAAGAACAGAGAAATACAAGATTAAAGAAAAATTGCAAAGCCTCAGAGACTTGTGGAACAACATCAAGAGTAACAATAAATATAAAATGGAAATCCCAATCAAGGGAACGAGGGGCCGGAAAAAAAAGTGAGGAATTAATGGCAGAAAACTTCCCAGATTTGATGAAAAACAACAAATCTACAGATATAAGAAATTTAATGAACCCCCCAAAAGATAAAAACAAATATTACACGCAGACACATTAGAGCCAAACTGTTAAAAACTAAAAGAGAAAATTTTGAAAGCACCAACAAGAAAATAACTCTTGCATAAGAAAGGACTAAGCAATTAATGAGTAGCCTAATCAGAAACCATGGAAGCCAGGATCATGTGATACATTCAGTGTGCTGAAAGGAAACAAACAAACAAATAATTCTGTACCTAGCAAAACAGTCCTTTTCAAAATAAAGGCAAATAATGACATTCCCAGATTAACAGAAATGGAATTTGTTGATCGCAAATGTGCCTTATAAGAGATTCTAAAGGAGGTCCTTCAGGATGAAAAGAGATAAATACTAAGTGGTAGGTAACTCAGATCCATAGAAATTGATAAATGAAGAACACCAGAAATGTTAAATATTTGAATAAATCTAAGACTATATTTTTCTCATATCTCTTTTTTAGAAGACATAAGATTATATGAAGAAATAATTATAATACTTGTTAGGTTTGTAACAATACATAGAAATATGAAATATTTTTAAACATATGAAAATAATAGCACAAAGGAAGGAGAGAATGGTGTTATTGGAGCCCATATTTTCTGAGAATTATTGTTCTGAAATAGATTGTGATAAATTAAGGTACATTGTAATCTGTGAGCAAACTAAGAAAATAATTCAAAAATAGTAAAAAATCAGCAGAGGAAATAGTATACTCAACACAAGAAAACAGTAAAGGGAAAAAAGCATGAAACAAATAGAAAAAGATAGCAAAAGGGAGACAAAATCCAACCATATCAATTCTATTAAATGTGGATGGGATAAACATTTTAGTCAAAAGACAAATTGTCACTATGGATTAAAAAGCAGTATCTAGCTATCTGCTGTCAACAAGAGACATGCTTTAGATTCAAAGACACGAATAGGTTGAAAGTAAACAGGTGGAAAAATGCATACTATGCAAATAGGACCACCACCCAATAATTATAGAATAAACGTTCTTTACAGACAGGACTTTAGAGTATCATGAAAGATAGAGCATACATTGGGCCACAACGTAAGCCTTAATAAACTTAAGAAAATTAAAACTATACAAAATATATTCTCTGACCAGAACTAGAGAATTAAACGAGAAATGCACAACAAAACAAAATCTGGGAAGACCTCAAGTATTTGGAAATTAAGCAATATGCTTCTAAGTAACCCACAGTTAAAAACAAAAAATCACAAGAGAAATTTTAAAAATATTTTAAATGAAAATAAAAGGCTACCAAAAGTTATGGGTTATAGCCAAAGTGGTGCCATAGCTCTGAATTCCTGTATCAGAAAAGATAGAAAAGCTCAAGTCAATAGCAACCTTCAGCATAAAGAAATAAAAAAAAGAACAAACCAAGCCCAAAGCAAGCAGAAGGAAATAATATAGATTG
This sequence comes from Cynopterus sphinx, assembly GCA_030015415.1. NCBI lineage: Eukaryota > Metazoa > Chordata > Mammalia > Chiroptera > Pteropodidae > Cynopterus > Cynopterus sphinx. The sequence continues at coordinate 17,064,405 of CM057385.1, forward strand.
GATATCAGTGAACAAGAAACAGAAAAACAGCAAAAATCAATGAAACTAAAAGCTGGTTCTTTGGGGAAAGATCAAAACGACAAACCTAGACTAAGAAAATAAGAGAGAAGGCACAAATTATCAAAAGAAGGAATGAAGGTGAGGACAAAAATACTCAAAAGACTAAAAGAGTTAGGAAATATAATAAATTACTAGCAGTTAAGACAACCCAGATGAAATGGGCAAAGTCCTGGGAAGGCACAAATTACCAAATTTAACTCAAGAAAATAACAGGCAATCTGAATAAATACATACCAAGTAAATTCAGTGAGTACTTCAGAATTATCCCACAGAGAAAAAATCAGAGTCGCAGATGACTTCACTGTTGAGTTCCATCAAATATTTAAAGAATAAATAATATCAGCCTTCAAATCCATAAAATAAATGAGGAAGTACTTTATAACCCATGAAGCCAGTATTTTTCTGAAAACAAAGCTGCCAAAAACATCACCACAAAAGGAAATTGATCAATATTCCTCAGGAACAGAGATGCAAAAAAACTTAAAATTTTAGCAAACTGAATCCAGCAACGTATAAAAGGGTGTAACCAAGTGGAATTTATCCTGGAAATACAAGTATGGTTTAACATCTGAAAATCAAATAGTGTAATATCTCATAATAGAATAAAGCAGAAGTCAACAAAATTTATATGGAGCTATATAGGTAAAATATCTAGGCTTTGTTGGCCATGCAGTCTCTGTCACAACTACCCAACTCTGTCAGTGTTTCACAAAAGCAGCCGTAGACAATGCATAAACAAATGAACATGGCTATCCTCCAGTTAAACTTTATTTCTGGGTGCTGCTGAGATTTGAATTTCATAGAATTTTCAAATGTCACAAAATAATACTATCTTTTGATTTTCTTTTAACCATTTAAAAATGTCAAAGCCATCCTTAACTTGTGGGCTAAATAAAGTGGGTAACTGGTGAGATTTACTGCCTCTGGACTAAAGGACAAAAACCACATGATCATCACAATGTGATAAGAGCCTCTGAAATGGCCTTACCTCCTAGAATTCACACCCTTGTGTAATCTTTTCCCCTTGAGCATGGACTGGACCTGAAGGACTCATTTCTAACAATAGAATACTATAAAAGAGATTGGATGTCACTTCGGAGATAAGGTTACAAAAAGTCGTGACTTCTATCTTGCTGTACCTTTTCTCAGGGCTCTGACTCCAGGGCAAGGGTGGTGGGAGAGCAAGCTGCCCTCTTTTGAGTATCTCTCTGGAGAGGCCCATGTGGCAAGAAACTGAGGTCTCTGGCCAATAGCCAGAGAGGACCTGAAACCTACCAAAAACCAAATGAGTGAACTTGGAATTAGTTCTTTTAAGGTCTGCCAGAAGCTACTTAAATGAGCTTGGAAGAGAATCTGTACCCAGTTAACCTTTGAGATGATTGCAACTGTGGACAGTACTCTGATTGCAGCCTTTCAAGAGACCCTGAGTCAAAGGCACCCTGCTAAACTTCCTATACCTGTATTCCTGATCCACAAAATTGTGAGATAATAAATACTTGTTGTTTTAAGCTACTCAGTTTTGGGATAATTTTTATGCAAAAAATAGATAACTAATACATCATTAGATGGAAAAAGCACATGCCAAAATCCAGCACCCATTCATAAAAATATTCCCAACAAACTAAGAATAGAAGGGAGTTTTCTCAATCTGATCAAAGGCCTCTATGAAAAACCTGCTGCTAACCATCTTGTGTAATGGTGAAAGACTGTCAGGAGCAAGGCAAGGATGTTAACTCTCACCATTTCTATTCAACATTCTGTGCAGTACCTTTATTACAGAATGACAAAATAAAACCACAATAGATTACGTTCCAAACCCACTAAAGTGGCTGTTAGCAAAAAGAGAGACCAATGCCAAGTGTTGTGTTGGCAAGGATGTGGAGAAACTGGGACCTTTTTAGGTGCTTTGTAGGAATATAAAGTGATAGAGCCACTTTGGAAAGTAGTTTTGGCAGTTTTCGTAAAAAGATAAACATAAACTTAATTTAGGACATAGCAGTTCTACTCCTAGGCATCTAGCCAGAAGAAATGGAAACATAGATCCATACAAGACCTAAGAAACACATCCACCAAAATAGAATGTATAATTCTTGTTTGGGTCCAAATTTGATCAAATCAGCTTGACAAAGATGTATGAGAGAATTGGGGAAACTTGAATACAGGCTGAGTATCTGATATTAAGGAATTAAAGTTCTTATCTATTAGAAATATGTCCCCAAATATAGGTGAAAGAGTATGCCTGGAATTTGCTTTAAAATACTGAAATGAAAAGGAAAGGATGAAATAGAAATAGTAGAATGTTGATAAATGCCGAAGCTTAATGGTGGTACATGTACATTCTCTATTATTCACTCTTATGTATATTTTAAATTTCTCATAATAAGTTTAAAAAAATTAAACTGAGAACTTAACCAATGCAAGAAAACCTTTAAGAAAATAAAGGAAAATAAATAGTAATGTTATATAACTTAGCATATTTCAGCCCAATACTGATCCATTCTCTGTATACCTTGCAAAAATCCAATTATTATGTTACTGCCATGCAAAAGGTTATCTTGAGCAGAGATTTAAGTGAAAGAGCAGAGACAGAGCTTTTAGTCTTCATGTTTTACTACTTGCTAGCAGTTACTAGGTAGCTTTCTGGTGTTCCTGAACTTGCAAGATGCATGTAGATCTCTTATCAGCACACATGCAGTTTGCTGCTCTTAGTTATTAACATTTCCAAGTGTGAATAAAATACCATCTTCCCCTCAGGGAGTTTTCTCATACACAACCTTTTTTATCCTTTGAAATTGCACTGGCCTCTTCCTCAGTGTGAAAGGTCCTGGGATTTATAACTGCCTTTATTTGGAGTATGGAAATTTTACAGTTCTTATATATACACACATGTTTAATGGGAATTGTGTATGATATACTGAGGATGTGTTCTTATTTGTTTATTTATTTTCTCCTTTTTTCATTTTTCAGTACATGTACTAGCCTTAGCAAGTTCTGTTCCAAACTCAGGCACCTTGACTTGGCTTCCTGTACATCAATAACAAACATGTCTCTAAAAGCTCTGAGGTAAATTTTTTATAATAAGGTTGTCCAATAATCAGAACAAATACTTATTTTTATTTTTTATTTCTTTAATAACTGAAATAAAGTTGGAATTAAAGGAAACTGTTTTATGGATATGTACTGTAGTTCAGAATAAATCTTTTGTTTTACCACTTTTCCAAATTATAGGATGTATTCAGATGAAATGTCTAGAGGTAACTAGAATATCTGAACATGCTAGTACAATTTATAAATGAATGATTAGAATTTTTTGAAGGCTTGTTTCTTCCTTTCACCCCGAACTCCCCCCCCCCCCCCAAAAAAAAGTACATTATTATAGCTTAGTGATTAAAGCAGCACTCTGGAGTCAGGTTATTAACCAGGTACCTTGAATAAGTGTAACCCTTATAAGTTTTTCCTTTAAATCTTATAGGGTTGTTACTACCTGTATATTGGTTACATTTATGACTAGTAAGATTTAAACTGTTAAAAGAAGCGATTGTAGATTTGGTTAAGTATAGTATAAGTAATCTAAAAATGCAGCTCCTTCTGGACCTTCCTTACGAATATTGAGCACATATGCATCTAAGGCTTTTTGCTGGGTAGGATAGTAAATAGGACATATAACAACATTTATAGTTTATAAAATATTCACATAATGATCTCATTTATTTGAAAACCTTGTGAGGTAGATAGGACAGACACTTGACAGATAAGGAAATCTAAAACATTTTGAATGTCAGGTAATGTGATTCAACCATGGGATGTAACTGAATAAAATATTGTTGCTGCCCTTAAATTGCTCAGAGTCTAGTGTGAGAAAAATAACACTAAACATGTCATCATACTACAATGTAATAAGTGCTATAATAGAAGTATATCAGTTTGGGGAGAACATAGAAGAGGCTATGGCTGGTCTTGGGTTAAGAGAGGTTCAGGCAGGCTTCCTAAAGTGACTTGCCTGAAGTCACACTTAATGTTGAAGAATAAACTTCAACAAAGATCCCCTGGCTTTATTTTATAAAATAATTGTGTCAGTATTCTCCAAAGAATGTCATAGATTTTGGGATTCTTTCACAGTTAAATGTGAAATCAAAGATGAAGTTAGTATTTGATAAAAGCCAGCGGTCCCCAATCTTTTTGGCACCAGGGACTGGTGCTCCTATGACAATCTAATGCCTGATGATCTGAGGTGGAGCTGAGATGGTGGTGCTAGTACTAGGGAGTGGCCGAAAGTACAGTTGAAGCTTAGCTTGCTTGCTAGCTGCTTAGCTTACCTCCTGCTGTGCAGCCTGTTTCTAACAGGCCACGAACTGGTACTGTCCCATGTCCCAGGTATTGGGGACCCCTGCTCTAGATGCTTCCCAGGTAAGGAAAATTTATAGGTCCTCTATAATTTGTTAAATACTTGTTTAAATGTCTTCATTAGTACTTTGATAATAGAATTATTTGATAGAGAATCTGGGTTTGACTCTAAACTCTTAATTATTTGGTCAACTTAAATGAGTCACTTAATTTCTGTTTCCTATCTAGGGAACTTTTAAATATGTGATAAGTGCAAAAAGAATATACTTTGAAAATTATAAACTTCCATAAAAATCTAATATATCTGAAAAACAATATTGTGCTTTGTTAGTTAAGCTGGACTTGAGATAGCCCTCCTAGTAATATATAATACCACACAAACATGACAAACATTGATAAATTCACTTTTTTGTTATTATGGGATTGCCTGTGTTCTAAATCTGCATTAAGTAAGAATATATATTCTTATGGGAGCGCATGGGGCTATATCACTTCTTAATTAAATGGCCAATTAAAAGAGACTTTGGTGCTTTTTGAATTGGGTTTAGTCATATGTTTATTTCATTTTATTTTATCCTAAGCGAGGGATGTCCACTGTTGGAGCAATTGAACATTTCCTGGTGTGACCAAGTAACCAAGGATGGCATCCAAGCTCTAGTGAGAGGCTGTGGAAGTCTCAAGGCTTTATTCCTAAAAGGCTGCACACAGGTAATACTCCATTAGTGCTTGTGAGTGATAGACGAACCCTGAACTTTATAGGTAGCCCTAAGATGTTGGCTTAAGGGATATGTAGTTGTTTTGTATTACTGACCAAAGACACATGCTTACCAAAAATTAAAGCGTTTTTCTTAGAGTAGGAAAAAAATAAGAATTAACATCTGACCAAAGATAAATTTTTAAGGGGAAGCAAGCTGGGGAGATAAAAACCGTTGCATGCACCATGGGCAAGAAGAGTTTCGTGCCATTTAATCTGAAAAGAAAACTTCCCATTTTACTGCCTGAGACCTTAAACTGGATAGGTAAAGAAGGCAGTCTTGGCAATTTTCACTAGTTTTTAAACGACCAGAAGCTTTTCTTAAATGTGCCAAATATATAGCAACCTACATTTTAAAATGTTGGTGCTTTTTATGTCCTGCCAGTCACATTATAAATCCAACATTTTTGTCATTAAAAATATTACTGTTTTACAGTGAAAAAAAAAATGAAATTGGCCTGGTAGCATCTGGAAGGAAATGATCAAGAGTGGGTTTAGAAATGACTACTAACAAAGTAGGGCTAGGCTCTTACTGGCTTACTTTTTTAACGGTTACTAAAACCATGCCATGGATTCTATTAAAAATGCCCTCATTCTTTCACTATGATGAGAGATTTTCCATTGTTTGAAACAGAGCTTTGAAAGTATGACTGCCTTAAGAACAGTAGCTTGAGCTTCTGGTTATTTATGGAATTCTGAAAAATATTGATTGCAATACATCATTATAATCAATTACTTGCCATCTGTTCTCAGCACTGTACTCATGGCACTGATCTTATAGCAGCAGATACACTGGATTCCTTTCTTAGCTCCCGCTCCTAAAAATATAGGGAGTGTAGAAATGTGAAAATTATTTTAGCTTCATAAACACTTAGCAAAATGCTGTGAGGCATATTTATCAGAAGAAAAATTTGTAAACATTAGGAAATGTTTATTTTATCTTTTCCATGATTTGGTGATAAGAACTGGGTGTGCTAAGAACTGAAAAAATAAAACGTACTGATCATATGAATTACACTTTTAGTGATCATAGTTCATTGTTCTGTTTCATTGTTCCTTTGAAACTCGGTTGTCTATATTTAGACTATTGATGAATGTGTACTCCCTTAAAGCTCTGTGCTGTGAAACAATGTCAGTAATCTTTTTTTTCTTTTTTAATCTTTCTAGCTAGAAGATGAAGCTCTCAAGTACATAGGTGCACACTGTCCTGAACTGGTGACTTTGAACTTGCAGACTTGCTTAGTAAGCAATCCTTCCCCAGCTCTTCTGCATTAGTAATTTATTTCCATATCATTGCTGTAAGAATTTCAGTCATCAAGACCAGTGGTTTTTTCACTTCAGCCCTGGGGACACAGTAGACACAGATGGTTTCTTTACAGGCTTGACAATACCCATTCCCAGCAGCTTTGACATAGATATAAAGGGGGTAGCTTTTTCAAAATTACAAGTAGGCTAACTCTAACTCCACCACCCCTTTTCTAAATAAGAAAACTCTACTTTTTAGAATTAAATTAGTCACAAACTTCAGTATTTAAAATATTTTTGGTAAATTAATTGTAATCACACCAATTAAAATCTATTAGTGGGTCATAAATATGGAGAACCACCTTTCCTAACAGATGATGAGCAGATATGTCCTTTAAATTATTTTTTAAGTAATATTTGTAGTGTACATTTGATTTGTTTAGACTATCAGAGTTTTTGTGTCTATCCCAAACCCCTGAATTTTACTTTGAGAATTTGCTGAAACTGTTCAGGATCCTAGAACATTAACAGTACACCTCTAGTTTTTCTTTCTTGCTTTGTAAATTGCATATGTGTGTTGCTTTGAAGTGAGAGCCTCTCTTAGCAATAAAAAAAAAGATGGTCAGGGTTTTTCTTGTTTTTACTAAATAAGCCTTCTGCTTATTATACCTTCCTCTTATTTAATCACTTGAAACTTGAGAGCATAGTAGTTTAGTTTAAAGGTGATACTTAAAGGGCCACATTATGTGCAATTTAAGCAACTGGCCCTTCCAGCCCTCAAGGGATGATGGTGCTTGCTGATAATGATCTGCTTAGGGTTTTCTGGAGACTGTGTTAAAGGAATGACATTTTTTAAAAATTCTGACCACTCCTTTCTTTTAATTCTGGTTGCCACAGTTGCTAACTACCAGAATTTGCCTAATTTCATTTATGAAACTGAATTATTTGGCTTGAGAAAAGAGCTTACAACTATTGTTCTAACAGGCAGAAATTACAGTTGGTAAAGCATAAAGAACCAGTTCTATCATATGTTTATTTTACTATTTCCCTTCACCCAGATATTAGGCCACAAGTCAGTCCTCCATCATTCCTTCCATACAATGTGATGAAGTGATTCCCAACATTCATGAATCTTTGTGTTCTTTCCCAAAACTGTGACTGAAGTACATTCTTGATCTTTCTTTTTCTTGACCATTTTGAAAACAATAGTAAATTTTACTCTTAAAATTTAAAGTAATATGACTTATCTTTCTCAGAAATCTCGTATAGACTTTAAACCATTAAAAAGGAAAAGATAGCACAGCCCTACAAATACTTCCTGAATATTGTGTGACATAAATTCCATTGGCCTGCTAAATATGCTCGTTTATTGATTGCTTCTTCCCACTTTACCTTTCAGTTATTTTTTAATAATAATGATAAATCACACTTGCTTGGCACTTTTTTAGGTTCTTCCACATGTGTTTATACCTCACTAATTTATCCTCATGACAAATCTTCTATATGCCTTAGCATCCATTTTTTTATCTGTATTTTTTCCATTATATATAATGAATATTTAAAGTTTGATTTTATTTCAGTTGTCTTTGCAACCTAAGGACTCTGTTTGATTGGACAGAGGTGAAAGGGTAGCTTTTCTGGGGCCAACACAAAATTACTTAGTCTGGCAGGACAACTTGAAGTGCTGATTAAATCTGAATGAATTCAGCATGTTAAGATGTTTATACTTGACTTTTTTTTAATGTAGCATCTTTGTTGTTTTTCATTTTAAAGTAATTTAAAACAAAATTTTATTTGAGTTGGACAGAACTATTTCTATAAATTAGAAAATTATTAAAATATAAAAATATAGGAATAAATAGATCTGTGATTGGTATGAGATTGCAACCATCATCCACAGGTTATTTCATTTTTTTCAGTTGCTTAGTATCAATTTTGAACTTATAAATATGTTTAAATATTGCCTTTATCTGTTTTCTAGGTTTTAAAATCATTTAATTGAATCCATACCATGATACAGTGCAATTCCCAATCCCATTAAGTTAAAAAGAAACCCATTATAGCTTTTTTTCTTTACCCCCAAAATGAGCACAGATTCTCTTGCAAATTAAATCAAAAGGATCTGAAAGGAAGAAATAGTGTGTTCATTTTCTTTTAGGTCTGCTACCTGATTAATATTAAATCTGCTTTTTTTTTTTTTGGTACTTATTTTCACAGAAGTAACATTTTTCCTTCATTTTCTTCTGCTAAGTTACTAATATCTATGGGGTTTTTTTTGCTCTTGTTATTTTTATTTTTTTTAGCAAATCACAGATGAAGGTCTCATTACTATATGCAGAGGGTGCCATAAGTTACAGTCCCTCTGTGCCTCCGGCTGCTCCAACATCACAGATGCCATCCTGAATGCTCTAGGTCAGAACTGCCCACGGCTTAGGTAAACATTTCTTATTTAGCTTAAAATTTTGGGAGAGGGACAGAGACCTCCTTCACCCATATTTATTTTATAGAATCTTTAAATTTTTAAGATAGACACTACAAGGCCACTACCCTTTTAGATGCCCATCTACTTGTTTTGTACTTCATTTGGTTACATGTAATTGGCCTGAATCAAGGGGTGATAGCCCCCATTTGCTACTTCTTACTATCTATACTAGAAAAAGTCATTTTAACTTATTACTTGAGAAAAGAAATAAAGGCATTTTCTTTTATTAATACTTTCATATACAAATGGTTCCTGGCATACAGTGGTTCAACTTATGATTCGTTGACTTTACCATAGTATAAAAGCAATATGCATAAAGAATTACATGATATATTCAACATTTTATTATAAAATAGGCTTGTCTTAAATAATTTTGCCCACCTGTAGACTAATGTACGTGTTCTGAGTATGTTTTAGGTAGGCTTGGATAAACTATGATGTTTGGTAGATTACGTGATTAAAAGCATTTCAATTTAGCGATATTTTCAATTTACGATGGAATTATCAGAACATAACCCCATCCATCACAAGTCAAGGGAGCATCTGTAATTCTTTTCTGAAGAAAGTTTTTCAAGATCTATCCTATAGTCACTTACAATAATGATATAATAACGATGCCAGGTACGTAGCAAGAAGTCATTAAGGAAAAACAAAACAAAACAGCCATACAAGGAAACCTCCTTTGTGCTAATTGATGGTCTTTTAAAGCAAGGCTTATTTCTCTCTGGTTCCTCTCTGGCTAAATATAGGATTGGCTGAATATTTATTAAGAATGGTGTGTTAGTGTGCATACAGTCTCAAACCCGTATTCTATAAGAGAACATGACACACTATTTTGATCCCCGTATACCTGTTTTATTTCTTAAAACTCGTTTTGTACTTACATGTTAGATGTGTTAGTCCTTGTTCAAAGTGATTCACAAATGTTAATTTAATCATCATAACACTGCATAAACATTGTTATTACCTCCATATTATAGATGAGAAGACCGAAGCACAGAAAGGTCAAGTAACCTGTTCAAGGTCTCACAGCTAGTAAATGCAGGATTCAAACCTAGGCTGTCTGGCTCCAGAACCCATTAAACCATTCATCTTACATACAATAATCATTTAAACCAGTAAAACTATTAAAACTTTTTTGTAATCATCTGGCCATAGTCCATAATTGGTGAAAGTGAATTTGCCTACAGTATAAAAATCTCTTAATAGATCATAGGTTTTTGGTTAAATTAGTAATATCAGAATCTAGAGTAGAGGTCTATGCAGGAGCGAATGAGGTAGCCAAATTCCTCTAAAAATATTACCCATTCTTTTTTTGTTTAAAGAGAAAGGTGTTCAACTCTACCCTCCTTCATGGTTTATCTTACTGCTAGAACAGAAGGGCTCTCAAATGTGATACTCAAGGTGGTGTCAATCAGATTATGCTTTTCTATTAGATGCTGCATTCATTTCTAATTGTCAGTTGATAATTATTTCTTTTGCTTTAGCGTTACTTCTTTTCAACTTCTGTAAGTAATTTGTAAGCACACGTATAATCTTTGATACCATCATTCAGATGCCCCCAAACTTTCCACAGAAAAGAGCTACTTTTGATTCTCGGGTCCTGTGGTCAGTATTTAGGTTGGTGGTTTAGCAGTTCTAAATAGAAGAGTGGCTGCCACAGTTCAGCTTCCCTCTCCAGTGGGCCTCCCTGAAAGGCTGTGGGAGGAGGCAGGAAGCTTAAGGGTATTTTTTTCATAAGTTATGGAATTTCATATTTGGGATAGGCCTGTAATTAACTAGTCCCTTTATAGCATTTTTAAAGGCTATTTAAATCTGAGTGAACCTACACCTAAAATAAGGAAAGAGAATAATTTACTTTAGCAACAGATTAACTGAAACAGAGTATTTATCTCCATTTCCTTTGTTTTCTAGGAGCAGGCTGCCCTCTGGGGGTAAGCAGTATGCCATCAAGAAGCCTTTTAAATGCGTTTCTCATGCATTTTGGCATTTAACTACAAGCTTCTGTTATATTCTTCTGATTGCATCAGCCTGAAATGTGGTATTTACAGGACCACTTAAGATGACTTCGTGAAAATGAATGGCAAGATCTGTATACAGACTTGCTTAGCTATTAATGTCACTCTTTATTATGTAGTCCTTAGGGAATAGGAGGTTTTCTTAAATTCTTGATGTTTTAATAAATACAGTTTTCGGGGACCAAGGACTTGACTTTCACTTTGTTTTTTAACAGAATATTAGAAGTGGCAAGATGTTCTCAGCTAACAGATGTAGGCTTTACCACTCTGGCCAGGGTAAGCATTTTCTTCAGGTTCTTTAGGTTTTGTTAAGATTTTTAATTCAGAAGAGTGACCAAGGAGGAAAATGTGGAATGACAGCAGAATTGAGGATGCGGGATGTGGGGGAACTTCTATGTTCCTGACCATTCTCATGCCACAGCCACAAGCCTGTATAATACAAACTGCTCTAGAAATGTAGACATGCATTGGATAGCATGATGCTCTTGCTGAGACTTTATTTTCCACACTTTCATATGATAAACTAAGCATGAATTTTCTAGTATTTTGTGGAAGAAACACTTGGAGTGGTTTATAAATTACTATATAATAATAGTATTTAAAATTATACTGTCTCTTGGCCTTATAAGATGTTAGATACTTTAAAAGTGACATAATTGAGCAATTGCACTGTTATCGAGGCCTTTTTAAATGTGTGATTAATGAAGAAGACAAAGTGACATTAGAATGACACCAACTCTGAAACTCTTTTAAGAGTTCATCATATTTAATACTATTGCTTAGTTTTCTGGCCTTAAATTTTCCCCACGTTTTAAAATGTTTATATTGTAATGTTTGGTTTTATATTTTATATAGAATTGCCATGAGCTTGAAAAGATGGACTTGGAAGAGTGTGTTCAGGTAAGATTATCGATTTTTACTCATGCATACAATACAATAGAAACTTACTTAGCTTACACATGAGAACATTCACTTCCTTTCACTGGGGTAGTGTAGTGTAGTATCTGGCACACTGCTGACTCTCCATTTATTGAGGTGTCCTCCAGGCATACCAGACAGAAGAGCTCTTGGTATATGTATTAAGAAACTAGGAAAATACATGCCATCAATAAGGTTGCCATTGGAAGGAAAGAAGATCCAGACGTTCAGGCCATAAAGATGTTAAGCTATTTACTTAGACCTACAGGACACTAGTAAATAATTAAAGCCCCATCACACTGGTATATATAGTACTGACCTTTTCTTTTGTATCTTAACAAAAGTTGGTGGACCCCTGACATCATTAGCCCTGGAAATCCAACTCATGGAACCCTTCCCTTCAGGCAGGCAAACTAACCAGATATATCTTTATCAATAATTTCTTTTGTTACCAATCTTAAGAACTTTTAAATTATTGGTTGATTGGGGAGAAGCTTTGAAGGACTCCTAAAAATAAGATAGAGCAATGAATTTTTATAATAGTAAAAGTAAAGAAGATACTTGGGTAACTAATTATTGAGGTCAGTTTTTTCTAAATTGTTATCTGATCTGGACACTACTTAGCAGCTACTAGTTCTTATTAACTAAAACTTGTTCACATCATTTATCTCTTGTACATGATCGAGTGTACTGTCCTTTCCATTGTTAGTCTTTTCGAGTAATATACACACACCTGCCTGGCCCCACTCCCTACTGCCTTGCCAATTTTTAACCCCTGACAAGGTATGTATATTAAAATAATATATAGGAATAACCCCAGAGTAGAGAAAAATTTGTAGGAAGTGCTGATTTACTTTTTGTCATAAGATAACTATAAAAGACTATTTTTTCTTCAGGGGTTCCTCCTTCCTGAATGTTCATAAGTAACCAACATTCCAGCAGCCTTTTCCTGCCACCCTTGGGAAGATAACTGACTCCCAAGTTATCAGTCCTGAATTGTGGCATGACTTATAAAATACAGGCCAAATATCTAAAAATTTGAGGATGTTCCTACATTAATTTTTTTCATGGAACAGTCTTCTGATCCTTTTCTATATGGTTCTAAGGAGGTAGAACAAAGTCCAGAGGGTAGATGCTATGAGGAGACATATTTTCATTCATTTCAAAAATAAAACAATCTTCAATAGACTTGTTTAAAGATGAAGACTAGAGGTGACTAGATGTGTTCAAGACTAGACTGGGTACATTTTCAAGGATAGGTTTAGGTACCCAATGAGATTTCAACCTCAGGATTCTGTTATTTGATCATTGATATTAGAATATCAGTCTAGAATATGAGGTAGTTAAGAATGAGGTGTATGGTCCATGAATTTTTTTGGAATTATATGTAAAATAACTTTTGAATTTCAGATAACGGATAGCACATTAATCCAACTTTCTATACACTGTCCTCGACTTCAAGTATTGGTAAGTTTGACTCTGAAAGTTTTGTGCTTATTGGATTTAATAAAAATTCAGCTCTTTCTTTCCTCGCGGTGTCTGGCTACCATTTTGGGAAAGCATTGTTCTCCAAATTGCCAACTTAAAGAGGACCAAGGGAGGACGTGTGTAGGGAGAAACAGATAGGAACTGGAAGAGTTAAATATTTTTTGTATCAATACTTTGAGACTGAAAACTGACATGGAAAGTATGAGCTCTATCTTCCACATGAATTACACTTCAACCTGAGCGTTGCTTAAATTTTCAGAGGTCCAGGAGACAAGATGGCCCAAAATACAGTTTCACCTTGGGATTAAATGTTCCTGTAAAACAGAACCAATCAAGGCTTTACTAGGGGAGTTCTCTGCTACTGCTTCCAGTAACACTGTGAGAAAGCATTTTGCTTGATTATTCAGTATCTAGGTTCATTTTTGGTGTGTTGGTTGACACATTACTATCCAAAATTGGGTCAAGACTTCTGAGTTTTTCATGTAGGAACCAGGGATTTAAGGAAAATGGATGAAGTGAAAGAATTATGTGCAGAGATAACAACTGTTATGTGCGCACCTAACAACTATAAGAATCAACTTTAGTTAATTAACTGGGTATACCCCTGTACCGGGTATTCAGTATTTAGTACAAATTCCAGAAGTTTTTATACATTAAAAGCTTGAGCTCCACTGTCCCTGTAAAGAAGAAAAGTGTTAATTTACGTTTTGGGGGTAATCTTATTTTGTTTATGAACTATTTTACAATAATTATATGAATTCACAAGGAATATTCAGAATCACACAGAAAATGTCAATCATTGATTATCAAAAGCAAAACTCCAGATACTAGTTTGCTTTCTTCATTTTACCACATGGATCTAGTAATGGTTTCATATACATCAAAATCAAACCAGAAAAGTCTCCTTTCTGGTAGTACACAGGACTCTGGCTAGCAGAATGTGATAAGATGTTCTCATTCTATTTGGTTGCAGAGTCTGTCTCACTGTGAGCTGATCACAGATGACGGAATTCGTCACTTGGGGAATGGGGCCTGCGCTCATGACCAGCTGGAGGTGATTGAACTGGACAACTGCCCACTAATCACAGATGCTTCCCTGGAGCACTTGAAGAGTTGTCACAGCCTTGAGCGGATAGAACTCTATGACTGCCAGCAAATCACACGGGCTGGAATCAAGAGACTCAGGGTAAAGAGGGCCACACCACTCTCCGGCTCTAGTGTCGTTAGTGTAGTGTTCTCTGCACCCTTTTCTCCTTCCCTTTAGTTGTTTTGTGTGTGTGTGTGTGTGTGTGTGTGTGTGTGTGTGTGTGTGTGTGTGTGTGTTTATTTGTTTTGTTTTTTTGGTTTTGGGGGGTTTTTTGATTACTGTGATTTTTATATTTACTTGGACATTTAGCAAAGAGGAAAAAAATGGAGAGCAAACCTAAAGGTAGATAGTTTTTAACCTCTTGTTTCAGATGGAAATTTAGTAGGGAAATATCCCACCAAAGGGAAGAAAAGTAGGTCTCCTCCCAGCAGTTTCTCCAGTAATGTCAAGAGCTTCATAACATGCCCAGAGTCAAAAGCATATGCCAGATTTTAGTTCTAGAGGAAAGAAAGGAGTAACATAAAGAACATATTTATTAGTTAAACAGGATTTAAGAATTTAATTTGTATTTCCTTTCACATCGAGGAGGTCCTTATTTTTTAAGATGACAAATGGATCAAGTTTTTCCCTTTTCTTTTCTCCCCACCCTCCATAATAGAGAGACCCGTGCATAGCCAAACGACTAGAAAACAGGTTATAAAAGGCTGGCTGAATCTATGTTAAACTATTCAGCTCAATAGACATTTATTGGAACATCTGTATCATACCTGCTGTGGGAAAGGCACTGTGCTTAGTTAAGCCCTTACATCCAACCTCTGAAAAATCCATGTTGGCCATATGGCATCTGAGCACTTAAAGGAGCACCAAAGCTCATCTTTATTTTCAGTTAGCCTCGGTTCCTCCTCTCCCATGAGACCTAAAGGACTCAGAGCATAGCTTACAATGGAATGTCCTTGCAGCCATATTTCTTCTGCACCTAGAGACACAGATCAACTAGAGTCTCTTCTGTGGCCTACTTTTACTAGGATTCCTGGCTGTAAGGAATCTCTTCCATCTCTTCAAGAGTCTTTATCTGTTCTTCAGGTCACTTCATACTTTTCTACTTTAATTTAGCTGTTTATGCACATGTCTAGACTATAAGTTTCCTAAGAGCAGGCTCTCCATCTTGACCATCTTTGTACCACTCTTATATAACTAGCACAGTGCCACGTACACAGTAGGAATTCAGAAACTATTTACATAGTAAAAACTAGAGGCATAATGAGGTTTTTAAATACCAGAAGAAACATTGTCCACCAATGACTTGGAAAAATTATTATTTTGAGTTTATACAGTTTAATCCAACCATGAGATTCAAATTAAGAATCCCCTTTGGGACAGGTTAAGAGATTGGTATAAAGTTTTTCTCCAGTTTTATTATGGAAGCAGGTACCAAAATTATGTGAGTTGATTTGGTCATTTAGAGTGAAGTGGGATGGTACAGAGTAGAACCCAAGCCTCAACATCCTGGCTGCTAGTGCTCAGCCTCTGCCCTGCTTTAACGGCTGCTTAGACCCTCAGTGTTTTCTCTGAAAAGCAATGTTGCTCTTTCTGTTTTAGCCCTCTCTCAGTAATGTTTCTGTCTTGTTTCAGACCCATTTACCCAATATTAAAGTCCACGCCTACTTCGCACCTGTCACTCCACCCCCATCAGTAGGGGGCAGCAGACAGCGCTTCTGCAGATGCTGTATCATCCTATGACATTGGAGGTGTTCAACCTTGGCGAACTGAGTATTTAATGACACTTCTAGAGTTACCGTGGAGTCTCCAGTGGAAGTGACCGCAGTGTTCTGGGCAAGAGTTACAAAGTGAGGGCAGCATCCAGAACCCCAGAGCCACACATGCATACACGTACCCACCCTCACCCCCACGCACGCTAGCTCTGTGACCACAGGACTGAAGTTCGTGCTGGCTTTATCACGTGGATTGGTAAAACTTAACCATTCCTGTTGGACGTGCCCAGAAGAAAATCATAGACAAGGTAGAGGGAAGGGGGCATTTCCAGCAAACCCAGTGTTACTGCTACTATGGTTTCTTTATTTTGTTAAGCGGTTTCTTTGGCGATTTTAGAATAGCAACTGCAGTTCTCCAGGGTCAAGGAAAGCATAGAAAAACAATATGTGTTGTATCCAGGGACCAGAAAGAAAATTTCTTTGCATTCTATAAATGGTAGCCATCCATTGTAATAAGATGACTACAGAGCTTCTGTGCTTCCTCGTTCCCATGCCAACATCCTGAGCATGCTCACAAAGAAGGCTCATTCATTCTGCCTCCTTTATTAGTGTTTGGCCCAGAGGTTTCCTGAATAGTTTTGTTGAAATCGCTGTGGTGCAAATATGATTACTTATTTACTCAAATTGTCACTCTCTGTAGCACACTTGTGCACCTGTCTTTTGTTCTCTGTTGCTCCCTCCCGCATTCTTGCTCAGTCTGTCACCTGTTCATAGTCTGCTTACTCACACTCAATTGTTACTCTTTTGCTGTTATTGTGTTTACAGTTTGCATTTTGGTTGATTAGTTGGGATTACCAAACATTTTTAAAAGAGACATTATCAATAAATATTTTTTTAATTCTAAATTTTACCATTAGGGGGCCCTGCCTGAATCTTTGACAATCTGAAGGGAAACTTATAAAACCAAGAAAAGTTATGAGAAGAAATATAGCTAAAACTATTTTGAGGAAAGTAAACTTTGCCTTTTGGTTTCTGTTGTATCTTGTGATATGTGATATTACGCATGATATGCCCAGTATGTCCTGTGCACATTTTCCCTACCGTCAAAACTCCACTGACTTAATAAGGAGAGAAAATAGCGTTATTAGTAAAGAGTGGAATGGCAGATCCAAAGCTGAGCCTGAAAGCCCCTACCACCCAAAGCTCAAACATGTATGTTCACTGAAATCTAGATGTGGTTAGTGGCATCCTTGATTTGTGTCTGTGAGGTGGTTTTGTTTTAGCGGGAATGCTGCACGGGCCTGCGCCACCTTGCCAATCAGTTTCTCCCTCCCACTCCCAATTGCAGTCTGTCAGGGATACAGAATGACTCTAACAGCTGGTCAACTGTATGTCAGTGTTGATGGTATATCTAATATTGTAGCCTCAAAAGACATAACCTTTTCAGAACCTGTCAACTATGTCTTTTGTGCTTCACACTTCTCATGAATAAAATACAAATGTATCCAGGTGAAATTAGGGCAGCAAAAAGAGAACGTTGAGAGGATGTAAGGAGTTCAGTGTCTCTGTCTAGCCTGGTCACCAGAGCTGAAGGCAGGGTATTCAGTGCCCATGACTATTGAGTTAAAAAAGCAGCTTCCCCATCCTCACAAAAAAAAAATAATGTAGGATAAGTGAAATAAGTTTCTAAATCCCAAGGTTAGAAACCTTTTGTGATTTTTTTTAATAGGATGACTTTTTTTTTTTTTTTTTTTTTTGTCTTTTAGAACATTAATGTGCAGTCTACATTAGATCACCTTCTGTATGACCCCAGGCTGTTAAAAGACTTGTTTTATGTTTCAAGTACTGGTTCAACCAGCATGTGTAAGAATTAAGTGTGATTTATTTCTTCACGAGCAGTCACATGAAAGCGTCCTAGAAATGTGTATGACCTACTAGTATTGAGCATGTTACATTTATTTTAAATCCTATTTTATGATGTCCTTTTAAAGCTCAAATTACTTATTTTTTAATTCTTTTTCCCTTTATTCTCTTTCCAGATTACAATGTAAGGAATATACTTTTTAAATTGGGACTCACTTTCCTGGCTATACCCCACACATATAAGTATATACACTTCCCAGATATAGTGCATAATACTCAGATTCCCAGGGCACTCGTTCAAATAAAACTAAAAATAGAAACATTTAGGGGTCATCTGCTCTAACAGATAGGTTTTTTATATATATAGTCCTTGAACAAATTGACCATAAAACCCCGATTGATTGATTAGTAACTATTGATTTGAATTGCCCAGTAGTTGAGACTGTTAGGCACTGCTTCACTTGAAAAAAAATATGTAACTTTAAAAGAACCTACACATCAGTACTTTAAAATACTGGAAATGCTGTTTCTTTACTCAAAGAATGTACCCACGTGCTGGTCCACATGGACTTGGCCCAGGTGATCCCTGTCTGTCTGGGCCGAGAACAGAGTGGAGTGAGAGCATAAAGGCCCTGGAGTGTGTAGCACTGGCTTGTGTATGGTCAGGCAGGAGCTTTGTTCCTTTCTCAAGAAAACTTCAGGCCCATCAAACTTGGAATGAAATATAGTTGTTTTTTTAATGCCAATCTGCAACCTACTACACCAGCTGATGAAATGTACCAGGACTTTGAGAACCCAGAACATGGTAAGTTTTGGTCAGGTGGAAAGGGTCCTGTCATCTGAACATCATGCTTTCTATTTCAACATCAGGGAAACTTTTGAAAAGTCAGTAAGGCTTCACTGGTGTAGGAAAACTTTTCCTTAGGAAAAGCTTATTGTTCGATTTGTCTGACTCCAGATCCCCTCCACAGTATGCCTTATGAAAAAATGCAGCATGAACAGAGAGAAGAGGTTTGGGAGAAGTAAGAATGTACCCTCAAAGCTATTGCTGTAAACCTGCAGATAGCCATGAGGAATTACTTCACTGTCTCTGCAGAAAGTTATTAAACTTCCAGATCATCTCTTTTCCAAGCAGCCTTTTCCCCTTATATTTTTCAGTATCGTTTACTACGTAGACATCTTTTACATCCTCTTCATGGGTGCCATCAAGGTGATTCCAGCTTTTTTTTTTTTTAATTGACTTCTCCCATTTCTCTTCTATAGCCATTTGTTTAAAGCTTCCATCTCATTACCAGTGATGCTGCTGATTCTTTTTCATATGTCTCCAGGTTAGCTTCCTCTTTGAGTCTTTGCCTGATCTAGGCAAACTATCCTGGGCAGCCTTGAATCCAGTGACTGTCACGTGGCTCAAGCCATTTTCTACTGGGTGGTCTTTGACTTTTGCTTACTGAAGTTGAAATCAAACTTGGGTATGAGCAGTAAGGGGATCTGGCTTCATCCTGTTTTCCAATATTTGGAATATAAAAGCACATTGTATTTTATGTAAAAAGAGTTTTCTGTTTAGTGGATGTAAAAGTATTTCTTAAATGGTTTTTGTGAATTTTCACATTAAGTTGACTTAGCAGACATATAAGTCAGAAATTTTACATATTCCTGGTATCACACATTTTAGAAAGAAACCTGGTAAATATTTTTATGATGCTTGATTTTAGGCTTTCCAAACTGAACAGTTCAATATGGATATACTGCTGCAGCAGGCAAGTTCTTATATTTCTTCTGATTGCCTTGTAAAATGCATTGTTACTGGTTTGATAGCTCACTAATGCTGTGGAGGGCTAAACAAAGTATTCAATGGAACCTGTCTTGGTTTGGGGTTGTTAGGAAGTGTGATAGTGCCACTGGAAAGAGAGGGTGGTTTCCTACCTGCCTGTGTGGGCAGCATGCCCTTGGCTATTTTATATTTATCATGCTCATGATAGTCTCACCAGTGAGAGGAAATTGAACTGTTCTTCCTTTTCCCTGCTTATGTGCATGATTTAAGGATAGGTTTCTATCCCCATTGTGCAGCCTGGCTCACAGACTCAGTGGTGTGCTTTGAGCTTCCAGAACATTTTATAATAAAATTGCCTTCTCTATCTACCCACTATTTCTGCGATCTTTAACCAGCTCAGACCCAGGTTATGTGAATTAGCCAAGTTTTGTATGAGAAAAGATGGTTGGAGGTCTTGATGCAGAACCCTACCCCTTATGATAATCTAAGACCAAAGAGCCCTAAGGCAGCAGGAGGGTGAGGGGAAATATGGAGTCCCAGTCTCTCCTCATCTTTATTTTAATCATAAATTTTAATTGTAAGATTGGAAGATACAGAAAGCTGTTAAAGACCATGTCAATAGTATATAATTAATTCAGGTAATTTGAGAATAAAATTTGGCTGTATTTGCTACATCTAGATGCCCTAACGTAACATCTCAGTTCTCTAGCAAAGAATATGCCGCTTTAACCTTGCCTTCTCACTTGGGGCAAACTTTCTACCTGCCAGAAACTATCATTTGAGACAAATGAATTTTCTTCAAAAAGGGCTTCTGC
Source organism: Cynopterus sphinx (assembly GCA_030015415.1). NCBI lineage: Eukaryota > Metazoa > Chordata > Mammalia > Chiroptera > Pteropodidae > Cynopterus > Cynopterus sphinx. The sequence continues at coordinate 17,084,962 of CM057385.1, forward strand.
AGCTCCCCCCTCAAGGCAAGTCTACCTATTTTGTCCATTTTTATTCTTGGGAACATCAGTTGTGCATTTCTAAAGCCTTTGATCCTTAGGAAAGTTAATAAGAACCTCTTAGTCTTAGTGAATCTTTGGAGCCCAAGAGAGTTACATTTAATTTTCAGCAGAAAAAAAATAATTGTTGGATAAGCTCACATGTGGGATGTTGAGAGAAATTCCATAGTGCACTTCTTCCATCTGGCTTCATGTGTGTTTTGAGTAAGCCCTCAGTAGAGTTTGGTTCCGAGCTGTTGAGTCTCAGCGCTTTCTCAGCCAGGGTGGTTCACTGTCCTTTAGGAAGAAGAACCATGAGCACCCAAAACTGTATCGATTGACCCTGTCTATTTTCTGTGTTTTTCAGTGTCTTGTTTTGAAGAATTGGGGTGGGGAAATGGTAGGTGAGATTCAAAATAAAAATCAGTTCTGGAACTGGGGTGCTTTGCTTCAGATATAAGCATCTGTCCTGAATATATAGAAACAGCTGTTTTACAAGTCAATAAATTTACTTTCCTCTCCATCTGTTGAACTCTACCTATGCCCTTCTTACTGGCAAGGAGGGCTTCAGCTTTCCACCAAGTCATCCTGATGGAGACTGGCACCACTGAAAGAAGCACCAATGCTTCCAAGCCGCTTCTGGGCATGATTTTCACCAGAGCAAAGGCAGGTAGGCAGTAAATGCAAATTCCCAGCTCAAGAGATGGGAGAAGAAAGGCCCAGATGCATACTTTTTATTAAAGTGGAAGAAGAAAACTTTGTCCCACTAAGTTTTACTTGTTATTGTCTCTTACTACTATTTCTTATTAATTCGAATTTGTATCACACTGCTGCCCTCACACGTATGTTTTTTACCTCAGCCTAACCTTCCTCGGCACCTGAAATCGTCATTCTATTTTGTTTCGTTTTTTCCTTTCCTTTTCTTTTTTTTTTTTTCTTTCTTTCTTTCTTTTTTTTTTTTTAATGACACTAATGAATGAGACCTTAAAGTCTTAGAAAATCCTAACTTGAAAAGGAGGCTCTAGCTGGCGTGGTTTGATTAATTTATCCCCCCCACCCACTACCAAAAAAGACTCGAATTTTTTCTTTCCTAGTGCTATATAATAGATCTATAATAAGTGAAACCTTTGCTGCTACTTTCTTGGGTTTACAACAGTTTTCTCCTTCCCTTAAGAATAATTTTTTACCTATACTTCTCTAATGACTGTTAATTTCTAATACATGCAGAAAGAGGCGAGCCTAAGATTTCTAATCTTCCCTTCTCTTCCTACCCCAAAAGTACAGACTAACCTCTATAAGATCTGTGGGGTGGGGTTCATCATAAGCCACTTGTGTATTTTCTCACCATGCTGTAGCTCTCAGAGCTGGCCCCTGAGGAACTGTGGCTGCCCAGTACTGAGGGGTACTTCTTAATTTTGCCTTTCTCCATTTGTGTTTTATGACTCAATCTTCAGATGCCTCCTCCTCTGGCCACCTCCTTTTTCTTCCCAAGTAACCTGCCTTGGGCATTTCCTAACTGCTCAGCTCCTCACCTTTGCCCACCTTCCAGTGACCCTGAGAGCACAGACCTGAGAAACATGGCCTGTGCAGAGCTCAGAGAACTGTGAGGACACCCCTGCCCATCAAACTCTGCTTGGGGACAGAGATGAATGGGTGAATGGTGCTGTGGGAGAAATTTTTTATCTTCAAACCAGTCTCTTTGATTCCTGTATCACCACACCCCCATCCCAGGCCCTGAGTGGGTAATATGCGGTGGATGGTTGACTGGCTGGGTCTGATCCCAAACATTGCTGTCTGGCCTAATCCTTCCCTAGCCTTTTGGCCTATCCTGGAGTGCTTCAGTATGTGGAAGCTGCTGCTTACTGTTTCTCCACCAGGCCTGCCCAAAGCTTAGCCAGTCCCTGGGGCCAACACAGTCCCTACATGGGGGAGGGAAGGTTATTAAACATAAAATCCAAGGTGGCAGTAGAGGATTTCTTTTGCTTTAAAATCTTTGGACTTAAAAAAAAATGTTTTTATATATAAATATATAAATTGTTATGTAACTATTATTGTTTCCTGTATGTTCTAATTTTGTTTTATGATGTAATTAAAGGAAATAAGCTGTGAAGACTTTTCATTTTGCTGCAGAAATGGCCTGACTTGGAGCTGTGATTTAACTTCCCTAAAACCTAGAACTGCAAAGGCTTCTGAGGCTGAATAAAGGGGCTTCCTTATATTTTTTTAATATCCTTTAATAACATTTATGTGTTTATTATTTAATAGCCCCTATTTAATGCCTTTTTAGTAGCCTTCATTTAATACTCCAAACTCTAAGAAAAAAAATATAATCAGAAGACAGTATAATCAGAGTTTCTAAAATTTTCTATCTTAATTCAAACATAACAATTCAACCTGAGTCCCTTATCTACCAGGAAAGAGTGAAGTAATGGTTAAACACATAAGCTCCCAAGTCAGATTACTTGGCTTTCGCCCTTAAGACCCTCTGTCTCAGTTCTTCATTGTTAAAGTGGAGGTAGCAGTACTTACTTTAGAGTTGTGATGATTTAAAGAGGTAATAATGGAACATCATAAACACATGTTGCCTGCTTTTATTCCTTTCAGCAAATATTTCAGTGTCTAGTCTGTGCCAGAGGCTCTAAGGTTGAGAGAGAACACAAAAATTAATGTAGTGGGGTCCCTATCCTTTTAGTGGAGATGAGCAGTGGAGCCAAAACTACAACCTAAATTAAAATCTCAGGGTATCTATTGGGGAGCCCTGTGTAATCACAGGCCCCACATGAAATCCAGTCCTCCTGCAAGAGGTAAAGGCTTGGTCTGGATTGGTCATCTGCGGCCAACATGGTTTCTTCCAGGTGTGCAAGCAGGTGCCTGCTCAGCTGTCCATGACTCTGCTCAATGTCCAGAGTCAGCCCTGGACCTTGAGGGGAGGCACTGTCTAGGTCTTCAGAAGATAAGCAAACTTCCCCTTCCTGATCCATCGTTAATCAGTTCAGCCAGTGTCCCAAACCTTCCTCCTTCCTACCTTCCCTAGCCAGAGGCCACCTGGTTTAAGACTCACCAAAGGTGAACAGTAAGTGATCAGCAGATATCTTTAACGGTATGCCTTGGCTTGTTTTCTACCCCATGCATGTGGGTTTTTCCTCTTCAAAATATTTGAAATTTTTTATGATAAAACAGTTATAGGAGAGAATGAAAAATAAGCAGAATAAGATACATTGCAGTGTCACATACCTGTTTCAAAAGCACTTAATATAAGATTTCTTAAGACCTAAAAATTAAAACATTAATAAATTCAACTACATTTTTAATTAAATAACACTCCATAATCTCAGTGTTCAAGAATAGCTACAAAATTTTCCAAACATCTAGAACTGCAGTTTTAAATAAGCACAGTGATTTGATAGTTGAATGGTCTCAGAGGTTTTAGTGAATAGTTTTTGCCTAAACTGACTGAAAAAATATCCAGCCAGATTTATTTATTCCTTTCTCCCAGATTCTGTCCCTTGCCCTAATCTATAGTTTAACCAAAGGACATTTCTCCAAGAGGACCATAGTGCCAAGAAAATGGAACAAGCATTAAATATATATACCTTTTTAAATTTAATTTACAAAAAAGAAGAGGTGGGTAAATTTTTAAACACAAATTAATGCACTCAGATCAGCAACACTACTTGGGGCAAAAGCTCCTTATTCACATTGCCAGATTTTTTACCTTTTGGGCCTGGCCATCTCATCTCAGCTTGGGAGGCAGTGTCCCAGGTTCCAACAACTGGCTGAGCAGAGAAAAACGTGAGCCTGAGGGCTGTTTACCTCCCTTCCAGGGGAAGGACGCATGACCTTTTGGCTCTTCACCTGGAACCTGGTGAATTAGCAAGTGTTTTACCAAGGATTCTGTCTGGTGAACATGGCCCTAGAGAACCAGGCTGGCATCAGTTTCCTTCTCTTACAGCAGGGCACTCCTGGGCCTAGGTCAGAACCAGGTAGTAGCTATCTGGATTCTGCACTGAAAGGAGTAAAAAGGGTACTACTGGGATGAGACTGGCCCCCAACCACTACTGTGCTGCTCCAAAACCTCCAAAAGGCTTGCACTGGATCTGCCACACCTGTGTTCTTTCAACCCTACCTCGAATCCACCTTTTTTGGAAGCCACCTGTAGTGTAGCAGGAGGGACAGAAGGAAGGCATCCGAATAACCAGAACAAGGTGACTGCAGTGTGTATTGCAGGTTAGATGAGGTGGGAGGGAAAGGGAACCTTAATAAATTCCCTAAGAGAAACGGGCATTTTTTTTCCTTCATGAGAATACATTTCTTCAGTCACGTTTTTTCTGAGCAATATATAGCTGTCTTTCAGCTATATGAATTTCTGTCCCTTTGACACAAAGCTGTCATCTTCCTCTAAAACCCCTACCTTTCTTCACCACAGCCAGAAAGTATGATTCATCCTTAAGATTCCGAACCACCTGAAAGGAGGAAGGGGTCACTAAGACAATTCAGTTCTTAGAGCCAAAGAGAACCAGGGCAGGGAGAGGGAAACAAGTGGTTGAGGCCTTACAGGGAACTGCTGTCCTTTTACCTGGTCATTGAGGAGAATGAGGATACCCCCTGGGCCCTGGCGGTGGATCTGATTGGCTGGGAGGGCCAAGAGCTCTGCTAGTTTCCCCATTAGCTCTACTGCAGTGAGTTCATCCAGAGAAATCTCTTGATAAAAGCCTAGGGTGTGGGTAGCACAGTGGCAGGAGTCAGTGGGGGAGGGTGTCCAGAGGGAACCTCTGATACCAGGAGGACGAGAGGGTATGGTGACAGCCTCATAGAGGGAGTGGGTTGGGGAGAGAGGAAGAAGGAAAAAGATATAAATCCACTTAGTCTTCACCTCTTATTCCTCACCTTTGGGAGTCCTCAGACTGAAGGGAACCCCCAGCCGAAAAGAGATGGGACATCTACACATAAAAGATTATAATATTCTAATCCCACATACTAATAGAATGGCAAAATCAGATGGGGTTAGGTAGTAGAACATAGAGGAATAAACCCAGGGACACGTCCTGGAAGAAGACGACTCTGGTCATGGAAGACAAGGGAATGCCAAGGAGGACATCATGGGTCCCAGAAATGGTGGAGCATCACTTTCCAGGCCAAGAGAGGTTTCATGCAATCACACCTAAATTTCTTGTCTTCTGGAGAGAGGCCAGAACCTCACCTGAGTCAGCGTTCTTAGGAACCTCATTCTCTTGCCTAGAGGCCACCTGAGCCACATATAAAGTCAGCTGCTGACATATGGGCCTGGGCCAGGAAAACAGTCAATGTATCAACCCTTCACACCTGAACTAACAGCTCCTACTTAGAGCCCCTATCCCTGGGAGAGACCCCGCCTCCTCTCAAGTCTCTAGGAGAGAGGTCACCAAAGCATTTCTTAGGCATTTAATGAATGCTGGGGAAGAGAAGTTAACAAAAATCCATCCCTGCCCCCAGAAATTGAGTGCTGTAGAGGGGATTACCACAGAAAAAGGTCACAGGAACCTAAATTTTTAATCTGGCCCTGCCAGCTTTGTTCTATGACCTTAGGCAGGTCAGTGTCCTCCTTGGGCCTGAATTTCTTCCTCTATAAAATGAGGGAGTAAAATGAGTGGTCTTGAAGGTGACTTCTGGCTTGAACATTCTATGAAATACTACTGCTAGCTGAGTTGGTAGGTGCCACTATAGTGGGAATGGGATCTGGCAGGCAATGTCCAGCACCTGGTTCTAAGAGTGTTGAAAAGACATCCCATTGGCAGCCCCACAGATCTGGATAAGGTCCTGGCGGGTAAGCTTCAGCAAATCGGTGCCTGCAGAATCAGGGTCACATTTGGGGGGAAGAGGCCTGGGATCAAATGTGTCCAGGGACACAGTCCAACATTAGTAACCCTTGTATGTCCAGACCTGAGCGTCATTTGGATTCAAATCCCAGCTCTTCCACTTGCAAGCTGTGTATCTGGAGCAAATTATTTAACCTTGGAGCTCTGTCCTCAGGAGAGTAGTATATGAGATAATACAAAAGAAGAGAGTTTAGCAAGCATGGTGCCTGGTAACTCTTAGTCTTAAATAAAAAGTTATTTGAAGGGCACACAACAAGCCAGGATAGAAACAGGCCTCCTGCCTAAGTGTCTCACCCTCAGTCCCCTACAAGTCTGGTTCCTGCCAGACCCCAGACTCACCAGTGAAATTGGCTAGCATCGGCAGTAGCTGATGGAACCACTGCTGCGTCTCTAGGATGGAGGCTCCTGGGTTCAGATCTTGAGGCATAAGAGGGAGTTGGGATAACACCACAGACCCACGGACTGAGAATGAGGGGGAGGGGAAACAGCCTCTGCCCTTAGGAGCCCCAAGTCTGAGAGGGGAGACTCATTTTGCTGGTGGGAAGTGCCTGGTCCTAACAGGGAAGTTTTGCAACCTGTGGCCATACCACATCTGTCCACCAGGGTGCAGGGCCACCACTCTGGAGAGCAAGATGAAGATGCTGAGAAGGCTCTGGGAGAGTGGGGTGGTGGGGTTGGAAAGGAAACTCACCTCAGCAGAGCCTGTGGGGAAGCGGAGAGTCAGGGGCTCTGCGGAGCAGTGCAGCCAGTCTCCCGCCCCACGCGCCCTCCCCCAGGCCTGTCCTGGGAGGCAGAGCTTGTCAATGTCACCCACACATTCCCCAGAGGCACAGGGCTGAGCCTCTTTCTCTGCCTCAGCTGCACCCCTCAGCCCTGCACCTCCCCTGATGCCTGAGCTGGGGAGCTCTTCATTCTCACCCTATGGGGCTGATAGAGGTTGCTCATCCCCACTCACCTCTCTGGGGACAGGAACTTGCAAGAGTGGGGGGAGGTCAGAGGGCTGAGGGGCTGGTAGGGCCCTGCGCTGGGCTCTGGCCACAGTGAACACTGTGGGCAAGCAAACAGTAAGGTGGGCCTGGCCAGTCCAAGGGCGGTGGTGGCTGTTCCCTCACCTTCCTCCATTTGTCTATTAAGAGCTGACAAGGGGCCTGCCTTGGGCTAGACTTGGTCCCTTCCCTAGGAGTCTCTGACAAGCAGACCAAAGTTTCACGCGACTGGAGAGTGAACTAGCCTGCTTGGCTGGGGAGTCAGACGGGCTTCCTGGAGGACCTCGCCAGAAGGAGCACGAGGAAGGGAGGGTCTCCAGGCAGAGAGAGCAGAAGTGAGGTGGGAGTGATGGCGAGACAGCAGAGGCAGCCTGGAAGGTGTCAGCTCCTAGAAGTCTTGAACAATAGTGCAGTTTGTCCTTTCAAGGAAGCAGGTGGAATCACTGGAGGCTATGATGATCCTGGAGCAGTCGCAGCCCTTGAGGCATCAATTTCCCCAGGTGTACAATGAAGATCTTTTCTCCAAACCTCCCCTCCTGCCCCCACCACCCTAACACACACACCTCCAAGGAGACGGTGCTCTCACAGGCCGTCTGACACTTGTCTCTCTCATGCAGAGGCTGTTTCTCAATCTTCTCCCGGTCAGTTTTCAGTTTCCAGTCAGCCCCTTTGGGCTACAGAAGGGAGAGAAGGAAATCTCAGAGGCACCCTCTTTACCTGCTCACTTCTCATTATAGTAGGGGCTCTAAGAAAGAGATCAAGCCCCATCTCTCTGTGTACAGAGAAGGAAAGAGTCCCAGAGACAGGACCACAGGCTGATGGTCTACAGCAAAGCATCCGCACAGCCAGTAAGGCAGGGTGACAGCCCTGAGAGGGAGGGGAGAGGGGCTCCGGTGCTGCCTGTACCTTAAATTCCTTGATGAGGCAGCCAGCTGAATGCAGGTGTTCTGGCAGAAGCTCTTTGTCACTGGGTTTGAAAGTGTCAACTTGGAGGTGGAAGGGGACACCTTTCTCTCCACCTTTTTTCCAAGGAGTGAACTCAGTGCTGATGCAGTGAACATGAGGTGAAGTAAAGAGAAAGCAGAGTGACTCCAGGTCCCATTCACATTTTAGGGATTCCACCTAAAACCCCTTACCTGCCTGTCACCTATCAGTCACTTTCCATCCCCAAGCAATGTCTATTCTTAAAGTGTAACTTCTTTTGCTTGTTCACAATCTTTCAGTGGCTCTACAAGGTTATGGGATGATAAAGTTCCTGACCCTGGCATTCAAACGCTTTAAAGAGTCAAGTCAAGCTTTTCTGCGTGCCTGCTTCTCACCCACCACTGAACCCCACTGACCCAATGAGCCATCCTATGATCCAACACACCTGCAGAGTTCGCTCTAGAATCTTCTACCTAAAAAGCTCTTCCTGCTCACATCTGAGCCAAGACATCTCATTCCAGGGTAGGGTTGCCAGTTAAAATACAAGATGACTAGTTAAATTTGGATTTCAGGTAAGTGACAAAAACTTTTTTAGTATAAGTGTGTCCCAAGTATTACGTGGGATATACTAAAAAAAAATTATTTAAAATTCAAATTTAACTAAGTGTTCTGTATTTCACTTGCAAAATCTAGCAGTCTATTCCAGGAAGCCTTCCTGGCCTGCATCCCACATGGTCTGCAGGCTCTGTGTTCTGTGGCACCAGAATTCCAAGTGCAAGCAGGGTCTTCCCTTCTGTTCACACCCACCGCCCAATACAGCCCTCCCACAATCCTCTGAAGAACAGTTAAAGAGTCTAACTTTATCGGTGGGGAAACTAAGGCTCACAGAGATTATTTGACCTGAGCAAGGTCCATGCAAGGAACTGGTAGAACTGAAATTGTGCCTTCTGTTTGACTCCTAGCCCAGGTGCTCAGGCAATGGTGGGCACTCAAAAAAAGGACAAGGTGTTTGATTACAAAGAGAAATCAATTCAGTGTAGAAAATGTGGAGAACACTGAAAAAATAAAAAAGATATTTATAAAAATATAAACACAGGAATCTCCATCCCTCAGAGATATAGCACTGTTAACATCCAATTATTGTCTCTTCCTATCTTTGGGTAAGAAAAACGGGAAAAAAAAACTTGTGTATACACACATTTTTATTTTTACAAAATAGAAATCAACTTTAAATACAAGTTTGTATTCTGCCTATTCTTACTTATAGGAAAGCAGTTTCTCTTGTCATGAACTATTTCTGAGACATAATTGTGATGGCTACATAACCACCGTTTTGAGCCTGTACTAATACTTATTTAAAAGCTGATCCTCTTCTGATGGGCATTTTAATTGTTTAGAATCTTTTATAGGATACATTTCTTGAAGTAGAACAACTGGGTAAAAAATGTATGAACATTAAATTTAATAGGTTTTGCCCAAGTGCCACCATACCTACAGAATAGGTGTCCCAATCTGCATTCTCAGGATATGAGGGTGTCTGTTTCCCCAAACCTTACCAATAATAGTTTTTTAAAGCCTTTGCCAGTTATATACATGAAATTTTAATTAGTACTTTATGAGGTTAAACTATCTACATTTATTGGTAATTTATATCCTTATATAAATTGTCTGCTTATATCCTTTGTCTATTTTTCTATTGGGCTTTCATTTTTTTTTCTTACTGATATGAGAACTTTTTATATATTCAAAATATAACACATTATATGTAGCAACTATTTTTCCCATTTGGTCTCCTTTTAATTTAGATTTTGCCAATGTATTGCATACTATTACTTTTTGTGAAGCTAAGTTGTGTCCTGGGTTTTGTAGTTTCTTCCATTTGCTATGTTTAATGAGTCTTCCCTATGGTGAGATTCGATAAACACTTATCCATATTTCTTTTTTTTCTTTCTTTCCTTTTCTTTTCTAACTCCTATGATACCTGGTCTTCCTAGTTGGTCTCCCATCCAGGTACTAACCAGGCCCACCCCCACCCCCCTGTTTAGCTTCTGAGATCAGATGAGATCAGGCATGTTCAGGGTGGCATGGCTGTAGATCTTATACATGTTTCTTCCTCAAAGTACTTTCTAGAAGTGATTCATTCTTACTGTTTCCTCACCCCTACCCAAACACACATTTTTTTCCCACCTGGGGTGCTGCCACCCTTATCTGACCTCTGGCCTTGTCCCAGTCCCGCCTTCAGACTCACCAATATGAAAAGGGAGGTCCTCTTGGTTGGGTCCCAATGAAACTCCACCGTGTTGAGTAGTGAGGGCAGCACTTGGGGTTCTATTACCCCCATGGACAGTGGCACATCTGCAGGCATAGGTTCCAAACAGGTAATAAAGCTCTCCCATCCATGAGAGCTTCCAAGCCAGACAGCAGCCCAAAAGGGTCCTTGGTCCCTCTCCATTCACCGATGTCCAGGATTTGGTCCCCAGGCCAACTCTACCTGCTTCTCTGTGTACTGCAGGCACTGGTCATGGAACACCACACGCACCACACTCTGTGGGCACAGGAGGGTACAGCACATAGGTCAGAGGGTGCCTGGGCATTTGGGAACCAGTTCTCACACCTGGGGTAGGCCAACCTTTCCATCCCCTCCCTCACCTTGCCTCTCACCCCCTGGGGGCATAGGACTTAGAATCACTAGATTTGTGTCCAGATGCCCACCTGCCATTCACAAGCTGTGAAACTGGGGAAGTAACTTAGAGACCTTGAGCCTCAGTTTCCTCATCTGTAAAATAGGGGAGTTAGTATTTTCCCTACTCTTAGTCATTCTACCTGTTTTTCTCTTTGCAGCACTTATCTATTTGCAATTTGTAAATCAATTTGTAATTGTGTATAATTTGTGTAATTACATGTTTGTGTCACTCAGTAGACTGCAAGCCCCCCCAAGAAGGGAACTACATCTGTCTCTTTACTGTTGAATCCCTATCTCAGTGAATAGTTTCTGGCAATGAATGGGAGCTGAATAAATATTTTTCTAAGAAAAGAAATCGTGTGTGAATAACACTGTGTAAATTTCTAAATCTTGGTTCTGGTACTTAATGGCTCTTTGTCCTTGAGAAAAATACTTAACCTCTCTGTGCCTGTTTCCTCAACAATTCCTGCCCACACCTTTGAAGGTCAAATTAAAAGGTAGACTTATGAGGGTTCTACTTGACAATGACATCACAGCGATGACATTGGCTTCCTGCCCAGAGGGACAGTCATACCCAGCCTTTGCCAGTTCTGGGAGGGGATGCACTTACCTTCAGTAGCCGGGGCACTGTGTGGCATCACCCAGCTTGGAGCTGCAGAGCATCTGCCCCTCATAGGACTGGCCTGGGAGAGATTAAGGGGTGCATGAGCCCCACTCTTAGAGCAGAGATGGTGCCTACCACACTAGCACACCCTGGGCCCAGTCTCCAAAGCTTGCCACCCCTCTAACCCCTCTCTTCCCAGGCCCAGCATACCCTGGTTCAGGTAGGTGAGGGCTTCCTCCTGCTGCTTCACAGCTGGTGAGGTGGCTGCACAGAGCACATACTGGAATGTGAGACAGGGAGGCTTCTCTCTGGGGATGCGGGGCAACTCCTGCCTCAGGTAGGGCAAGGGCAGGGACTCCCTTCCAGGGAGAGGAGAGCACCACCAGCTTGCTGCTCTATGGGACTTTGACTCTCCCTGGCAGGTCCTCCCTCCAGGGAACCTCCAGTTTCCTATAGCAGGCACCCCAGCAGCAACCAGGACCTAAGGGGCTCTCATCCAGCTCCTCTGGCCTCTGGGACACTTCCCTTAAGGTGCACATCTCAGATACTACCAAATATCTACAAACATCTGCCATTGATTACCTGTTTGTAAGCTCAGGGCTTGCCTAATACCAAGTCAATGCCCAGCAAAAGTGTCCTGAGCAGGTGAAGGTCAGGGTATTTTGAGATGTCCCAGGACCCACTAAGCTCCAGGTACATTCGACCTCTTCCTCACCCCCAAAGGAACCCAAGATCAGAAAGCCCATCCCCTTCATCTTGAAACAGATGGTTCTATCACATCCACCACAAGTCAGACCAGGGCCTTCCTCGGGGTCCAAGGGAAGGGCATCTGGCCCTTTCCTGAGCAAGCTGCTTGTAGGCCCAGGGTATAATTCTCCTGGACTAGGCCACAGGTGCTCAGGCTGGTTGTGCCAAAATAGCATCTTGGAAAGGACCAGGGCCAGCTCTGTGACAGAGAGCTCAGCACTGAGTTGGGCTGAACCCACTGGGTCATTCACCTGGGGCCTCAGCCTTTATCCACAGACACAAGCCCATTAAAGGGTAGGGTGAGGCCTGGGGACTCTGATTGGCTGAGCACTCAGGGCTCTGGGAAACTTAAGGCCTATTTAGCAGATCAAGCTGGGGGAAATCCAGTAACAGTGTTCCCAGAGGTCCCCAGCATCAACTTGAAGAGATGGGGGTACGGCAAAACAAAGTCCACTCACCCACCCTTCTCCAAGAGGCCAGAGACAATGCAGGGCACCCTCATGCTTCATGCTTGACTCCAGATCTGTAAGTCATGCAGAATCCTGGAGACCCAGGTGCCTGGACCCTCACATGACCCCATGGGAGGAGCCTGGCCAGTCTGGGGAACAGGACAAGAAGATACACAGCATTTCATGGACCTACAAAGGCTCTTTGCTCCCTGATGATTTCCCACCCTCCTCTCCCCCACCCTTACACAAAGGTGCACTATGGCAGGACACCTGTTCTTTCACTGGGGGCTGCCTTGCTAGGGGACTGGAGTTTATAGAACATAGTCCAGCTGCTGTGGAAACAACTCAGGGGATGGTGCTGGAAAAAAAGAGCCTGCCTGTGGGGAGGAGGGGGGTGTGCCTGGGGGTGACCCCTCCCAGGGCAGTACAAGGAGAGAAGCTCCAGTAGGGCTGATTTCTATGACCCTCCTCTGCCCTGCAGCACAGGACAGACCGTGTTCAAGGACAAATACAGTCTTCCTGGGGGAGGGCTTCCTTCCCCAGGCTCAGCTCATGTTGTCACTGAACACAGACAGCCCCAGTCCCACTCTATCCATCCCTACTACTGTGTTTGCCATAAACAGATGAGGGCCTTGCAGAGAGCAGAGAGACAGGGCTCTGAACATGGGCTGACCTCATGTGACCCTAGCTATCTAGGCTTGTGATTCTGAGGGTCCTGGCCAGGAGAGAGGGAAAACCAAAGGGTACCCCCTAACGTACCCCCTAACACCAGGCAGGGTGCCTCCATCTCCAGGTACCTGGCCCTTGACCCTGCTTTCTCTTCCCAACAAACCAGACAAAATAGAAAAATGAGACAAAGGGGATGGGAACACGGCCATGCTTGGCCCTTGCCTGACAAGGGTGACAATGTAAGAATCTCAACTAAGATAAATGCTTCCCTGAGAACAACAGTTTGTGTTTCCTTTATGCATTTGAGATAAAGGAGGTAACTAAGGAACATTACTGTGAAGATAAAAGAAAGCAAGACCAGGATAAAATTACCTTTTGCATGCTTTACAAGGAGGGGTCTGAAAGGGTGGTCAGGTATTAGAAGGGGTATCAAAGGGGCTTTTCAATGGTGTATTAACCTAGATGTACAGAAACAATGAACAGGATGTGCTTAGGGCAAAAACAAAACCTTTTTGTAAAGAAGGTATAGGCCTGGGGCGTGACTACCCACCCTGATCTACCTGCCCAGTTACATATGCCCAGGAATTTATAATCAGATCACCCCGCGAGGTTACTTTCTATAGAACCCAGTGGGTTCTATATCTGCAGTGGGGAGTAGGGCACAGGAGTGGTAGTGGAGCAGAGAAGATAGGCAGGTAGAGGTAGATAAAGTGAAGGTTGTTATGGGCCTCCTTCAAGGACACCCCCAGAAGCTGGTCCTGGGAGTGGGACTCCAACTCCAGCACCTAGTCTCCCACTCTCCATTTCCGAAGCTGTCTGTATCCTCCCCCTTTCCTCCCCCGAATTCCATCTCTCTCCTGCTGGCTGCTACTCCCACCTTCCACCCATCTCAGAGTATCTACACTTCTGTCCCCATCCATGTGTTCCTGGGCCTGTTCTTGGTTTTCCGTGGCTCTCTGTCTAAGGAAAAAAGCCTGGCTTGAAGCAGGAGGAGGCTGGCTACTCACAGCCCCACTGCCCCACCCTTTTACTGAGTCCTCCTACCGCCCTCCCCCCCCATCTGTTTCAAGCTGAGAGAGATGGGCTTCCTGCTCTTGGGTTTCTTTAAGGGTGGGGAAGAGGTCAAAGGTACCTGGAGCTTAGTAGGTCTTGGGACACCTCAAAACACCCTATCACCCGCTCATGACACTTTTGTTGGGCACTGACTTGGTATCAGGCAAGCCCTGAGACTGCAAACAAGTAATTGACCCAGAGAGGCCTTAGGAAACTTCTGTCCAAGACCCTCACTCTCAGAGATGAGTCTCAGGCCCTGGAGGGTGCAAGGCCCCCACAAGGCAAGGGCATGGACCATACTCTACCTTTCTGAACCTGCTCACCTCATCAGCAAAAAGAGAGCAAGTCTTCCTTCTCACCCAGTATGGCAGCGAAGATTAAAGGAAATTCTGTGGTATCGTCATCTCTTATCCAGGGTTTAATGCCCAGGAGCTCCTCCCCAGGGTAGCAGGGGACACCACCAAGGACACCAGTGTCCCCACCAGAGCCCAGTCCTAGGGTGTAGAGATATGACTGTTCCAGGAACTTGCCCATACACAGATAATTTCAGAGACAATTTTTTGGGTGCAATTTTTTTAATGGATTTTTTCCCACCGAAATGCCTTATCATTTTGAAAGCCATGGCATAACTCATCTTAATATTTTTTCAAGTTCCCTAAGACAAGGAAGTAAATGTTTATCTGTAAAAATTTCTGAGAAACAATTTAGTGACCTCCTCTAACCAAATGTTTTGTTTTCTATCCCAAGGCAACATTCCAACCTGGGGAGTTTGAGACTGAGGGGCCAACCCCTTCCTCAAAGAAAGAGAGGCCAAAAGGAGGTGTTCCTCATTCATTCATTCACTCACTCATTCATTCATTCATTCATTCATTTGACAAAATGTTGATGGCCTACTATACCAGGCTTGCTTGCTTTTGTGCAATCGTGCACTTGCTCTTGCACTCTCCCTCTTTCCCTCTCTCTCTTCCTCACTCTAGTGTGTTGGATCTGGGGCCCCTGGATGGGTGGAATCCTGCTTATTCAGGATTCAAGCACTCCCTGCTACTGTCACACTGGTGGTCCAAAGGCCTGGGCCCTGAGTTCCAGGTAAAACGATTTTTAAAAGGAACGGATTAGAGAACGATTTTTTCAAACACTGTTCACAAACACAAGCACACACACCGGAAGCTGACAATACTACATGGCAGTCCCTCTGTGGTCTGTGTGTCTGTGCACGCAAATTCCCTCACCCCAGGAGGTGGACCCTCCTCCCAGCAAAATGTCTCTGAGGACCCTGGGTGCACCGCTCCACAGGGCACCACACTAAGCAGTGCCCGCTAGAGTCAGTCAACGCATAGGCCTGGCTCTCAGCTCCCAATCTCTTATTCCTGAGAGTCCCTCTTACCATCAGTAAGTCTCACCTTGGAAAGGTACCCTCTGTTCACTCTTTAAGCTTATCACCCGCTTCTTAACACTTCTTGCAAGCTAGCCAGTTAATGCTTATGTTCTCGTGTCCTGTTTCTGCCCTTCACCAAATACCTTCACAGCACATCCCATACGCAATTTATCCTTTGTGTACTTTGTCTAATCTTTTTTTCCCATCAGAGTGGAAGCCCCTTGAGGGTAGGGACTAAGAGAGGTGCACTAGTGATGGGCTTAAGAGTATGTTTGTTCAGATAGACTGAGTTCAAGCTTAGCTGTGTGTCTTTGGGCAAGTAACTTAACCTTTCATGCTGCAACTATAGAAAAATAGATAATGAGAGCCTCTTCCATAAGGCTAGTGTGAAAATTGAATGAGATAATAACTGAGCTCTCAGTAAATGTTGGTGTCTTTTTACTAGGTATCCCCAGTGCCTAGTACACCATAGGTTTATTTTTTTTAGCACTTAAAAGTCTAGGTTTATTCCTATCCACTTATAAGTATAGAGGGTCTATTTATCAAATAAACAGTTCTTCAGTGCTCAGTAAGACTTCAAAGTGCTTTTCAACAGTCTACCTTTTGAGGAAGATGCTATTTTTTTATTATTATTCTATTACCACCACCCCTATTATACAGATGGGGACACTGAGTCTCAAAGTGGTTAAGTAGCTATCTCAAAGACACACAGCTAAGATGAGACAGAGCCAGGGTTTGAAATTAGGCAATCTAGGTCGCCGTCCCTGTTCTTAAATCACTGTACTGTGTCCCGCTCTGACTGATAAATTTAGTGTGGAATTTAAAAATGAATATCCAGGCAATATTCCAACCTGGAGACTTGGAAAATGAGGTCTACCTCTCCCCCAAAGTAAGAAGGGCTGATGGAGGAAGCCTCCTTCATTCATGTATTCATTTATTTGACAACTCCCAAAGTATCAGACCAGGGAATCTGACTCTAATAAAGGCAGGGACCTTGGGACTTTCTGAGCTTTGGCCTTTCCAGCTGCAAAATAGGGACAAAATGCTTTTCGTCCCACTCCTGGGCTGCGAGCCCTGAGAATGAGTAATATAAATGATATGAGTAACATGAGTAATATAAATGATAGTTGGGAGGGGGGCTATTGGTGGGGTGGCAGGGGCAGGAAACAGATGTGGTCTCATCATGAGAGGGGTTCTACTTGACGTGGGAATTCCCTTGGGATGAGCAGCACATGGAGGCTGCAGGAGGGAGGGAAAGGCAATACGGGCACCGGAAGCAGCTTGACCAGAAGATTTACAGTTGTACGATCTGGGTGGAGGAGGCCCAGTCCCACTGCATGTTACAACTACCCTGTGAGGTAAGATGGTCCTCATTGACAGAGTAAGGAGCAGAGGGATGCATCTTATCTAGGGTCATAGCTAGTGAGAAGTGGGCTGTGACCCGAGTTACCTCGCTGCTCTGCACACCTGCCATCTACCCAGGCCAAGACATAGGACTCTCCTGTCCTTCCCCACAATGAAACCTTTGCCCAGGGAATCCTAAGAACCCACCACGCCAGCTCTTTTTCCATTTTGCTGTCCTTGGGAATCAGAAGGATTGCCCTATGACACAGGAATGACAATATCTATGCTCCTGTGTGGAGGACCCCCACAACCTCCTGTCCCTTGGCGCCATTCCCAAGCTGGGCTGTGGAAATCCCTGGGTAAGCATGTCTTCAAGGGCATCAGGGGCATACACGGTTAGTGCTTAATATCACTTTTAGGTAAAAAAAAAAAATGACATGGATAACCATTTAGTATAGAGTCATGTCTTTAAATTCCTCTCAAGTTCTGAGTGAACCACTTTGGCTACTCCCCCTCCCCCACACTTCCTCCATGGCACTACTGGATTGCTCGTCTGGGCTCCAGTGAGTGAGCTTGAGAAGTCACTTTGTGCAGGAAAATCCAGTTGCCTGACCCAACATTCAAGGCCATTTGTCCACCTTTTTCGGCCTTTCCCTCTCACCACAACTCTTCCCCTATGTTTGCCCACAGCTTCCAGAACAGGTTGTTCAGTTTCATACTTCTGTACCTTTGTCCAGGTTGTTCCTTCTGCCTAGAATACTCTGGCCCTTCTGCCTTTTAGTTCACTTAATGGCCTTTGTCAACTCAGCTGGAAGCGTACCTTTGTCCCCCCTACTCCCTACCTCCAAATTGGCTCAGATAGAACCTGTGTATTATCATTGTACTCTGTGGGTGCTCTTTACAAGGATTCGAGTGGAAGAATCAGGCATCCCGGATGTCCAGAGCCACTCTAGGCTCTACGTAGGACCTCATGGGTTAGAAGCCTCAAACCTCGACCCTCAAAGGTCCCGGCCTAGATGCACCTCAGGGCTGGACATCCAGTGCTGCTTTCTGTGCAGCCTGCAGGGGGCAGTGTGGGCCCAGGATGGACCCTGTGCCCCGTGCTGCTTCATCTGGCTCCAGACAATCCCAGCCAGAAAACCTCTTCCTGAGAGGAGTTACAGGAAGACTCCATCCTCCCTGCCTCAATGTCTCCTTGACATCATCACCCTCACGCGTTTCCCGTGTGAGAAGGCAGAGTCACCCTCGCCTCTAACTCCTGATCCAGTTGCTTCCAGACTTCATCCTTCCTTTTTCCCACCAGTTCTCAGCAGCAGCCTCCACCCCAGTCTGTGCCCCGGGTATTTTTCCAGCAAAAGGACCCTCCTTTAATAGTTTTAGGCCCTTCAGTGCTCATCTCTCTGAAATGCTAACCCCTAACAGCTCCCCAGTCCACTGGACTCCACCCCCTTGCTCACCCCAAAGTGATGCCATTGCTGCTACTTTGATAATAGATGCTTTGCGGTTCTGTAGGGCAAATGGCCTAGAGAAAGAAAGCAGTGGCTTTGGAACACTATCAGAGGCATCGGAGGTAGTAGGTGGGCAAAGGGGCACAAGGCCTGCGGAGGGGCAGCCAGGGGCTATGACTGCCCCCTATGACTGCTGTCATCCCTATGAGCCAAACCTCAAGGAGAAAAGAAAAAGAATAGAGGAGAGGGTAACATCCCCAACCCCATCGTGCCCCTCACGTGAGAGCAGGTCTCCTTGGACAGCCCGGATTTGTCAGGGAATGGGAGGAATTTCGTGCACTAGAGCCCATATCGTTCCCTTCTGGGGAGCCTGGGGCACAGAGGGAGGGAACAGCTTACTCAGGGTATGTTAGGGACAATGCTACAGGTATTGGGAGGGAGGCTCTATGCCAATGTCCTGAGCTCCAGGGGTTAGTGGCAGCAGGGGGTGGAGGAGCCCTCCTCCAGCCCCTGGGGACCTGGCTGTCCCAGATGCCATAGACGGGAAGTGTGTCAGGCACTTGCGTAAGAGCCTTCTATATTTCCATAAAGTCATAATTACTTATGCCTGCCATGGGCCTTAGCTCATTAGAGCGGTATCTGCCTCTGTGGCCCAGGGGTGGGCTGGCAGGGGGAGGTAGGGGAGCCTGGGCAAGGCCAGGCCACTCACAGTGTTCTCTGCATCCTCAGCCCCACTGAGCCTGGGCTGTCTTCCTCTCCCCAGAAGGGAGATGAGAACCCAGACTTGGCCTCAGTCATAACTGACTCCCGCATCCTAAGAATGCCAATTCTAAAGCTGGAGAAAAAGGCCAGCCACCCATGTTTTCCACTTGGGCTGTCCTTGGCAACCCATGGGAGCAGAGGTCACAGTGGGAGGGGCTTGAGCTATAGATGTTTATGGGAGAAAATAGGTCAATCCTTATGGAAGGAGATGCAATCCCTCACATCAGAGAATCTCATCGACTCAGTGGAGGTACCGTAGGAGTCATCCAGGCTAGAGGTTCTTAATTTTGGGAGATCTTAGATTCTCTGAGGAGCCAATGAAAGCTCTAGACTCTCTTCCAGAAAATGTTATCCAAGTCCAAGGTTAAGACTCCATCATCATCATCATCATCATCATCATCATCATCATCATCTATTGTTTATTTATTCTGTTCAGTTCTCTACATTTAATAACATTTAATTCTCAAAAGAATACTAAGCAATACATGATTATTACCCCATTTTAATCCAACTCCTCATTTCAACCTAATCCAGTCTAATTCTGCCAATCTAAAAAGAAAGAAACCAAAGTCCCTCCAGAGATGGAAGGTCTCTACCCAAGGGTGTAGAACAGGAAGAAAAAGACAGACTGGAATGAGGACCAGGCTCTCTTAATGTGCTGGACATTGTGCTGAGTGTATATTAGAAGTCATCTGGTGCATCCCTCTGTCCCTGGGCTCCTGAGAGCCAAGTGCTCGCTCTTGTTCACTTAGCTCTCTTAGCAAGAGGCACCCCAGCAGTTCTATTTTGACTTCCAGTCTAGGGAGACCTTCTGAGAATGTGACTGACTGCCACTTATCCTCCCATAGCACCTTGCCCCTTGCTCTGCCCACCCTTCATTTCTGCCCTCTGAATCTGAGATGGGTCAATGTTCTATCTTCTCCAGGAGACGCTAGCCTGGCTGCTCTGCCTTGTCCCTGAGCCACTGCAGTAGGAGTTGTTGGCACAGAGACAATGACTCAGACTTAGTTCATGAAAGACCGTTCTGAAACATAGCCAGAAAGGACATCCAGAGGTCATAGCATCCAGCCCCCTGCCTCCTCCATATTTGCCCCACCTCGAGTTTCTGGTGCAGAGACCCTATGGCCTAGGGCCATCAAATTCCTTGGCTTTTCTTGGTCACTGGCACCACTGATTCTCCTGGGAATTCTTCCCCATGTCTCATCAAAATCTTTCTGGGTTGGCTCCCTCATGAAATAACAGGCTCCAAATTGCCCAGGAAAGTGAAGGAAGAAAGCTGTTCCTTCTTTCTGCCTCAGAAAAATGCACTAAGAGGGGACAAATCTCCCAGAAGAAAGGAGGGAAAGAAAAAAATTAATTTTCTCTGCCTGTTTTCCCTCAGCTAAGTGGCATACTATTCTCCTAACAATGAAGTAGCACTATGTTCACTTTGCTGATGAAGAAATTAAGGCTCTAAAATGTTTACTTACCTACAAAAAGTCACACAGTTAATTAGTGACTATGCAGGTACTAAATTCTAAGGAGCCCAGAGCTTCTGCTTTTGGGAGAAAACAGGAGTACCTCCCCCAGGGTGTCTCCAAATGCAGAAGCCCCTGTTTGTTCCAGCCCCGGGGTAGATAGAGGACCTGATGACCCTATTTCAGGATGCTCCAAAGCATCTTTACATCTCAGTTGCCCAGGGAGGGGACCCTGGGGTGACCTGGGCTGGGCAAGAGGGAAAAGGGCAGCCCTCAAAAGGGATTGGGAGAAAGCTAGTTACGAATGGACCTTTGAGGAGACTGGTTTGAGGGCTGAAGCCAGATTCTATTGAAGCTCCTTTCAGGAAAGCTAGCACTCAGACAGTCTGTGGCTGCAGTGGGTGGATCTGGAGGGGGAGAGAATTAAGCCCCCACAACCACAAACCCTCTTGTCTGCCCTTGTCCTACTTCTGCCACTGACAAATAAATCTCTATTCCTGGA
Organism: Cynopterus sphinx; assembly: GCA_030015415.1. Lineage (NCBI taxonomy): Eukaryota > Metazoa > Chordata > Mammalia > Chiroptera > Pteropodidae > Cynopterus > Cynopterus sphinx. The sequence continues at coordinate 17,105,847 of CM057385.1, forward strand.
CACAGTAACCTGAGCAGTGTTGCTTCAGTGGTGAGCTCATCCTTGGGCATGTAGGAGGGGGGACACAGGGTTCAGCCCCTCTTCCAGGGCTGGCATAAAAGCAAGACTTTCCTGAGTACCCCCTTTTGGATCACCTACAGCAGAGGAGGAGGAGAGAGACAGACCTAGAAATATTTATAACACCTACAGCTAAGGAAGATTCTCTCAACCTCCAACTTACCTCCCTTTCCTTGGGTAGGCTAAAAGATGAAGCCAGACCTTTGAGGATGGAAAGCAGGACAACTTTGTCACTTTCCAGTCTTCTTGTTTGGACTTCAGCAGAGAAGGGGCCTCAGTTCTCACACCTACGAACCCCTAAACCTCTCCAAGACACACCCCCAACCTATAGATACTACCAGAAAAGGAGTAAGATAGAAGGGTAGGTAAAGTTGGAAGGAAGTGGGTTCTTACCCTCCAAGGTGTAAGACTCAGAGCGGACAGAGGTGAGGGAAGGGAAATGGCAGGTAAGCTACAAGCATTAGAAGAGGTGTCTTCAGGCCAAGTGGACACCTTGGAGGGTACGAGCCCGCTTCCCTCCACCCTTACCTATCCCCTTATCTAACTCCATTTGTGATAATATCTATAGGAAGGGGGTGTGTCTTGGAGAAGCTTAGGGGACTTTAAGTGGGGGAATGTGGCCCCCCTTCTCTGCGGAAGTCGAGATAACAAGAGTGGAAACTGACACAGTTGTCCTGCTTTTCTTCCACAAAGGAGCATTGCCAAGTCTGGCCTTTGACACACGATGTTAAGTTGTCCCTTCTCTGCTTGAGAAAACCCCTACCTCATAGACCAGGGAGGGGTGTGTATATTTGGAGAGCGGATCACCAGAGCAGAGAGGCATCCAGGTAAACGGGGCACAACGGTCCCCACTCTTCTCGCCACTTTGCTGGCAAGAAGTCCTGACTTCGGTCTCATTCTCGGCTGTCCGGCAGATGCATTCCCCCAACGCCATCAGGCTCCAGTACGATCTCTAGCTTTCCCTCGACCTTGTCGCGCCCCATTCCGAGTCTCACTGTAAACCGCCCCCTCTACTCCTTCACCCTCCAAGCCCCTCCCCATCTGTCTAGTACCCCAGGCTCCGCCCAGTTCCCCCGCCCCCGGCCTCCGCGGCAGCCAATAGCTGAGCATCACATTTGCATAGCAGCGGGGGGGAGCGGAGGAGGAAAGGGGGAGGGGCCAGACCACCCCCTAAATCAAAGTTGGGAGGCGAGGGCCGGGTGGAGGGGGCCTCGGGGTGCGGGGCTGGGGCCCTCGGGGGCGGGGGGCACGGGGGAATGGGGGGCGGGCGCAGAGGACAGCGGAGCCGGCCGGGAACGGACAGCTCCGTCGCTCCCTCCCTCGGCTCCTCTCCGCGTCCCCACTTCCCTCCTCCCCTGGCTCCGAGCAGCATCCTCTGCAGACCCTCGAGCCTCATTCCCTGGGTCGTCCCTCTCCCGCCGCCCCGTGTGATTGCCTTGCCTCCCTGGCCATCCCGGGAACTTTATCCGCCAGCTCCCGGGAGTGAGGGGTTGCTTTGCCTGGGCCGGGGTTCTCCTGGGGCTCGTTGGGGGGCAGTCTTCGGAGAGGGCTTCCCGGTCCCAGAGAGACGCCCGCCAAACGCAGCCTGCCCCCAGCGGGCCTGCCGTCGGGTCTCGGCACCCTCTCCTCCCCTATCCCCCGACCATGACCGAAATGAGCGAGAAGGAGAATGAACAGGATGACGCGGCCACCCACACGCCCCCGGGGACCGTCTCTGCCCTCCAGGAAAGCAAGGTAACTCGGGAGGCGCGAGGCCTGGACCCCCGACCGGTGAGCCCCCGGCCCGGCGCCCTTCTCTGGACGCGGCCGCCACGGTGGGCTCGGGTGCCTGGGAGCACAGAAGCCGGGCCAGTGGGATCCCTGAGGCTCCGCACGGCTTAGTGGGTGCGCGACCAGGGCCCGCCAAGGAGCCCCCCATCACACAAGCATGACACGCCCTTGCGCGCGTGACGAGCGGACGCGCTGCTGCGACCCTCCAGGGAGGTTGTAACTCGGCTTTGTCGGAGGGAATGAGCGCAGCGAAGGCGGAGGGAGTGCGTAGCCGTGTGTAGCGGGGCTGGGCCGGTGTCCGCGCCCGTGTGCGTGCCAGGCGCCCGCTCCCCGGGCCGCCGCGTCTCTGCGTGCAGCTGAGCCCGTGCCACCCTCTCTGCCCGTGTCTCCGAACACGTCTCCACAACCTGTTTGTCTCCGTCTTAGTCTCTCTCTCTCTCTCTCTCTCTCTCTCTCTCTCTCTCTCTCTCTCTCCGTGCGTCTCTGCCGGGTCATCGCGGCGTCTCTCCGTGTTTATCTCTGAGTCTCTCTATGTCTCTCTCTCTCTGCTCCGCCGCAGTCCTGCATTCTGCACCCTCCCCCGCCAACCGGGTTAGGCTCGGGGACTCGAGGCCGCGGTCCGGGGGTGCGCAGCTCGCGAGTCCGCGCTGGGTGCTGCGGCAGCGCGGGGCAGCGCGGGCGGGGACCCGGGTCCTGTCTCTGCAGCTCAAAGCAGAAAAACAGGCAGTCTAACTCCCCTCCCCGGGAGCAGAACGGGGGTGGGGCAGGTGGAAGCAAAAAGAGAAGTCATGGTAATTAATGAATGTCATAATTAACCCTAATTATGTATGACTGTTACTCCTGCGGGAGTCACCATGAATAAATTATTCCCCTGTGAAGTCAGGAGGAGCCCATACCCCTGATGCTGAAGGGGGTAAGAGGGAGAGCGCTGCTCACATTACTCCCTCCCACCCACCTCTGGTCTTTCTGCTCCCTCCCCAAGTTCTAGGTGTTCCAGACTGCCCCGCAAGAAGTTCTGTGGGAAGCAACCGGAGAGGGCTTGGCACTGGGAAAAGAAGCGGCTGTCAAGAGCGCTTTATGCCCCCTCCGCAGCCTTCAGGGCCAGACCCTCTTCCATGTCCCTTGGGGAGGGGGAGTATATTTTGTTCCCATCCTGCTTCTGTCATCCAGATGAGGAGGTAGGGCAGTGAGGACCAAAAATAGATGGGGTCTTTGGCTCCCCCTAATATCACTAACTTATCTATGGCTCTCTCCAATGCTCATCTTCCTTTTCATTCATTATTGACCACCCCCCAGGACATGAGGTTAATTCAAGGTCAAGGTCATCAAGGGAATGACCATGGGAAGGAAGATGAGTAGGGCCAGGGTGGAGTCTGGCTGAGGTACCTAAACCAGAGGAACACAATAGGTCTCCATGTCCAAGTCTTCAGATGTGCACTGGACCTTCTCCTGCCCCCTTTTGATAATGAGACCCTGGGCTTTCAGACCACAGTGTTACCTTCCTCTCAGAGAGTCAAGTATCTACTGGGAAAGGAATGCTGTGTTGGAGTGGAAGAATATTGCTTGGAACATCTGTGATAGCTTCTTTTAGGCAGAAGGTCCCAGAACCTGAGCTCTATTCTGATTTCCAAGACTGATCTTCTCACTTGCCTTCTAGTCACCCTGGACAGACACACTATCCCTATACTGGCTTCCCAGGAGCTTAGGGCCTTGGGGTCCTCCCAGGCTCTGCCCCGCTTCCCACGCCAAGGCCTGGCAGCTCTACCCCTTCCTTAAGAACTCTCAGAAAGCAGGCAAGAGTGAAAGCAGGCGGCAGTGCTGCCTCAGCAATCAGCAGGCTGCAAGCTCAGCTGTGTAAGGAGAGGGAAGTCTGGGCCTGGCAGGTTTCTACTGACCTCCTCCCAACCCCAAGACCCTCCTATGCTAGCACCTCTGGATCTGAGCCATGGAGATCCCAGGAACAGGGAAAGAGAGGAAATGCACATCTGACCTGTCTCTTCTGTGCCAGATCAATTGGAGCCCTGTGCCTTTGCTCCCCTCCACTATACCTTCCCCTTGAGAAGGACTCAGTAATAACAACACAGGGTTGGCCGCACGGACAGGAGCGTAGAGGTGGGCAGAGAGAGAATAATTCAGGGATCTTGCCAGCCTCCTTCCACTCCCCCTCCTTCGATTCAACCTGTCTCAAAGAAACTTCTGTCTCCAGACTGTAGGAGTTGGAGAGAGGAAAGGGAGAGGGTTGGCTGCGCCCACCCAGCTCAGTTTGAGGTAGGTACAACAGAGGAGGCTGCTGCCCATCAGGCAGTGAATTCAACATTCCAGGCCTACAATATCAATGTTTGGGGCCCCCTTATCTTTTTTGCCAGCCCAAGTCCAGCCTCCTGCTCATTTTACAGTTGGGTCTCACCCCTGTACCCAAGTTACTCAGCAACCTTCCTAGTGTTGGTATCACTTTTTCTAAGTCCCCATCCCATAATACCACATAGGGCCTTCCATTACCCCCTTTGGACCCTGCCATGCCAGCTCTGCCATCTGAGTCAGCTTGTGCCAAGTCCACCACCACCCACCACCAGCTGCTTAGTGCCTTTTCAGGAGCTGGCAGGAAGTGAGAAGGTGCTGTGAGGAATTGAGAAAAGGAGAGACCATCTAGGGCATTGGGAGGTGGGGGGCGGGGAGGTGGGAAGGAAATGGGCAGGCTAGGCCTTGCCTCTAGGAGGAGATTCAAAAGAATAGGCCTGCTGGTTCAGGCTCCAAGCCAAACAAGCTACTAGTGCATTGGGAGGGCATAGGACCCAGGTGGGCCAGCTTGCCAGTGTACATGGCAACTTCTCCCTGTGCCAGAGAGTGGGTCCTGGGACAGTGGGGGACCTGAAAAGATAGCTGGTGGGGAGATGGGGAAAGATCCTCTCTGAGAATTAGGAGTCCCAGGAGTGAGAATACCTGGCCAGGCTGAGCCAACATGAGGTTTGGGTAGCCAAGCCAGATATCTCTGGAGTAGGCAGGCATCAAGCCATTCGAGAGAGGTGCCTCATTCCTGCCCTCCAGCCACAGCCCTTGACATCCGCCAGCCACCACATCTGGGGCCAGGGAGTCTCGAGCAGAGCCAGGGCTGCCCTGGTGCTGGAGAACATTCTGTTCCAGAGGCCTCTGAAACCCTGCAGAGGTGCCTTTTGGTGCTGAGGCCAGGGCACCACCAGGAAAGGGCACAAACTGGAGAGTGAGGGAGACGTGAAATCTCATCCCGTGAGGATTACTATGGAAATAATGCCTTTGGGAGGGGGAACATGACTGATGTCTTCAAATATTTGAAAGACTGATGTGTATAAGAGGGAGTAGGTCTTCCTGTAGCCAAGGGAGGAACAAGGACTGACAGGCAAAAATTGCAGGGAGGCAGGTTTCAGCTCTATATAGGGAAGCACTTTCCAGCAATTGCAGCTGCCCAAAGATGGAATGATTGTCCCAAAAGAGGGTGTGTGTCCTGTCACAGAGGTGACCAAAAGAGTCAGATAATCATTCCGAGGGCCGTACAGGGTGATAGAGTGGGAACTGCTCTAGGTGGCCTTTCAAGTCTCTCCTAACCTTATATTTCATGATTGACCTGGTGGACAAACCCATAGTGCAACTGAGGGGCAGAGGTGAGGGCCAAGGGAAGGCCCAGAGCAGCTGGATGCTCCTGGTCACTTGGGTTCAACAGCCAAAGCACTGGTTCAAGTCCTGGCCAGGCTACTTATCAATTGAAGATTCATGATGAGTAAGTGACTCAACTGCTATGAGCCTCAGTTCTTCATAGGAAAAGTGGGACAATAATTGTTACCACCTTCAGAGAGCAGTGCCTGGATTAAGGAGATGCGGCATATAAAGAGTTAGCTCACTTTCAGTCCTCTGACAATGACAACCCCTCATTATATCTACAAGTTTATGTTTTGTTTTTGCTTTTTGGACTCAGAGCCTTGCATTGCTTAGAGAGCATGTCCTGCTGCCTTCCACTTGGATGTGGGGAAACTAAGACCAGAAAGAGGAAGTGAAATGACTTGCCTTCAGACATAAGGTTTAGTTTGCCCCCACCTCCCACACATCCTTCCAGAGACCTCATGTTCTCTATGTCTATGGCCCCTGGGCAGAAGAGTGGATGGTTCACCGGCATCTCTGGGCCTCTCAGAGTCCCTAGAGCCACATTCAGCCCGTAGAACACATTTGTGTTTTCATTGTCCCTCTGGCCCTCCACCTCTGCCCCAACAGGCAGGCATCTGGAGCCTGGGACCCTGCTTCTCATAGACACACAAAGAAGCCCACAGTGCTGTCCAGGAAGCTGCAATTGGAAGGAGCTGGGCAACTCAGTGTGCCAGACACCCCAGGGCTCTGGCTTCCCAGCTGGCACACTGGGGCCTTCCTTGTGCCCAGACATCTCACTATCTGCATCCCCCTCCATCTTGCTGCCTCTGGCCTCCCTTGGGACTAGAGGGGTCACCATTTCCATCCCCTTGGCACTGTTGCCAGGCTGCCTATTTTGCCAGCTTGGAACACTGGCCAAAACTCACTGCCTAAACCTGGGCCTCTGCCCCCTTTTTTCTATCACTGATGGAAAGGAGTGAGTGGGGGTAAGGAGGATCTCAAGAGGAGAGGAGTGGAGCAGGGATCTGAGTGGAGAGTTTTCCAGGCCTTGCTCTGGGAAGACTCAAGAAGGGTGTGTTTGCATGAGCAGTGGGAATAACTCTAGCCTCACTGCAGAATCTAAAACGGACTCCATTTAGGATTCCAGCCACTTGTTCACATTTATTCAGCAAACACTGACTGAGCACCGACTACATGTTGAGGCCTTGTGTGAGGATTTTAAGCAACTATCCCTGCTCTCAAGAGGCTCCTGAGAGAGTGAGAAGTGAATGAAAACGTAAACCCGATTGGAGCTACAATGGAAGTCAGTCATTGGGGTGCAGAGGAGGAGGGAGTGGCTCCACTAAAATGGAATTCCTACAGAAAAGACAGTTTCCCAAGGAAGAGGAAGAGTCTTTGGAAGCCCTGAAGAATAAAGAAAGTATTAATTGAATATGGCAAAGAAGAGGACAAATAAGTCAAAAGCTCAGAGGCATGGCATGAAACATGGTTAAGTTCAAGTCATAGTCATCATGTTTAGGCTGCAAGTGGAAGGCACGAGTTAGAAAGGCTTGTTTGGACAAGTCGAGAAGTCTCATTACTGGGGCAAGGGCCTTGGCTGGGTCCTGAGGAGCCATGAAAAATTTTCAGCAGGGTCAGGGATCACCTCCCTGGCAGCTGTGTGGAGAGCAGGTGGGGATGAGCAAAGTGGAGGCAAGGGTCTGTGGCCCTGAACCAAAATGTGGTTGCTGGGACCTGAACTAGGGAAGGGCTGTGCAGGTGATGAGGTGATTGTAGAGGATGAGCTGGAGAGCATTTTGGAGGAAAAATCAGAGGATGAGGGTCCAGGATGACCACTCCTCTACTCTGACCCTGCTCAGGAACACAGGTAAAAAAAAAATAAATAACTGAGGACCTAGTGTGTTTTGTTTGTCCCCCAAAGTATAACCATACAATGAAATCTTGTGTAGTCATTAAAAAGAATGATCAAACTTTATGTATTGGTATCAAATAACTTCCAGGTTTTATTGTTCAGTGAAAAAAGCAAAGTGCAGGAAAAATAGTATACTATCATTTCTGCAAAGAAAAAGGTAAATAAAACCTCTTGAATTTGTTTCTACCAATTTCACATAAAAAAATCTAGATTTCTTTTGAAAAATTGGAAAACCTGACAACCCTGGGCTGGACATAAGGACTAACCTCAGTTGGCTAGAGGAGGCCAGCAGCTGCTCCTTGGCTGTGCCGTTGGCCACAGTCCCCACTACTCCTAATTCTATGCCTGCTCGGCCAAAACTCCTTCACTCATGGAATTTGTCTGCCTGGTTCCTCTAGGTATCCCAAGGAGACATCCCGGAGAGAAGCCAGCACCCTCTTGGGCTTCCACTCACAGACCCTCTCTCTTTTTCAGCTCCAGCGGTTCAAGCGCTCGCTTTCCCTCAAGACCATCCTCCGAAGTAAGAGTGTGGAGAACTTCTTCCTTCGCTCAGGCTCTGAGCTCAAGTGCCCCACCGAGGTGCTGCTGACACCCCCAACCCCGCTGCCCCCTCCGTCCCCACCACCAGCATCCACAGACAGCGGCCTGACCACCCCAGCACCCTCACCCTGCCCAGTTCCACGCCCCCTGGCACCACTCAAACCAGTGAGGCTGCACAGCTTCCAGGAACATGTCTTCAAGCGAGCCAGCTCTTGTGAGCTGTGCCATCAGCTTATTGTGGGTAGGTGCCTGCGGTGGGCAAGGGGACGGGCCAGCGTTGGTGTAGGGAGTAGGCCCATGGAACTGCCTGATATTGGGCTCTTGCCATTCAGGCTCCCAGTCCTAACCGTGCCCCTCATCCTGGATGGACAAATGAGCACTTTGGGGCATGGGCAGTTGCCTACTGTTGCTCTGTTTACTAACAACTCAGGCTTCAGTGCCAGTTCCCACCCTGGCTATCTGAGGGGTGGGTGTTAGGCCCTGAGGCTGGCATGAGGCTGCCCAACCCCCTGCTCTCTTCTTATTCCCTAACCTGCCTCCTTTGCTCCTTGCCTATGGATGTATCCTCTCTTGACTAGCTCCTCTTGCTGAACCCAAATTCTTCCCAGGAAACTCCAAGCAGGGCTTGCGGTGTAAGACATGCAAAGTCAGCGTCCACCTCTGGTGCTCCGAGGAGATCTCCCACCAGCAATGCCCAATCAAGACAGTGAGTGGGGACCACACAGACTGGCATGTGGGGGAGTGAGTACCCCTCAAGGCTGGTTCCTTACATGAGGTAGTTCTTGGGCTTGAAGAAGGGCAAGTGCTTGGTGGGCTGTGACATCCCCATGCCCTCTCTCTGGCCCCTCTTGCCACAGTGCTCCTCCTTCCGCCGCAACTTCAGCTCCCCGCTCCTGGTGCATGAGCCGCCACCAGCCTGTGCCACAACCAGAGAGTCCCCACCCACTGGTGAGTGTCCCCTGACCCACTGCCTCTGTGGTGCGATGAGAAACTCACGCATTCCATAGATGGGCACCTGAGTCACACTGGCACTGCTAGTTCTCGACACTGCTACCACTTTCCTTCTCTGATGCTCCTGTAGTGAATGAAGGGTTCACTCATTCATTCATTTATTCATTCCTCCTTCAACAGACACTTTATTGAGCACCTACCTACTTGGTGCCAGGCAGTGTGCCAAACACAGGAACATAGCACTAAAAAAGGTGAAGTTTATGGTCTGTAAGGGAGCTAGACATGAAATGGATAATCATACCAGTCATCAACTATTCATCATTCAAATGAATTCCTGAAAGGAGGACACGAAATAAAGAGAGGATAAAGCAGACACTGTCCTCATCCACAGAGACCAGGAAGGCGGCCTGGATACCTGAAGATGGGGAGTTAGTGCTGAGGATCGTGTGGGCAGAGGGTGGCCTGAGGCAGGAAAAGGCAGTTAAAGAAAGGACAACATGCTATGATTGAGGGAGTGAGAGTGAGAGGGTGTGATGGGATCATGGGTGTAAGGCCTTGGGGTCCATTTTAGGGTTGTTGTTTGGACTTTATTTTAAGGGCAATTTTTATGTACTTACAAGAGTATTCTGGCTGCTGTGTGGATTGGAGGCACTGGAGGGGAAGCGGGGAGAGTAGCTGGGAGGATGACAACAGAGAGTTTGGCAACTTGGACCAGGCTGGTAGCAGTGGAGATGGAGAGAAGTTGGCAGATTCTAGAAACCTTTGGGAGGTAGGGCTAGGTGATGAAGTGATATGGGCAATGAGGAGAGTGAGGGTTAAAGGATGCCCTGGGTTTCTGCATGGGCTCTGTGGGAGGCCAGGTAGCTCTCCCTGAAATGAGGGAGACTTGGGCAGGGTGGGTGAAGGGAGACGGGGAGTTCAGCTTCAGGCATGTGCTGCCTGAGCTGGTGGGGGAGTCGGGGTGGAGATACAGGGCTTCAGGGCAGCGTGAGGCTGGCAGCTGGATGCCTGGCCTTGAGGGTGGATGCTTGGCAGGGGCCAGCGGGAAGGTGGACCCCATCTACGAGACCCTTCGCTATGGCACCTCCTTGGCACTGATGAACCGCGCCAGCTTCAGCAGCACCTCTGAGTCCCCCACGCGGAGCCTGGTATGGTGGGCACCAAATGGGAATCTTGGGGACAGAAGGTCTTTGAGGATGAGGGTCCAGGGGATGAACCTTCCCCTCTCTCTGTCCCCAGAGTGAGCGGGATGAGCTGACTGAGGATGGGGAAAGCAGCGTTCGCAGCTCCGAAGAGGGTCCTGGTGACAGTGGTGAGTGGGGGTAGGGACCAGGGGCAGGAAGGGGACTCTGTGCATGCACTTCTTGTTGCCTTATACCCTTGTCCCACCCTGGCATCTCCAGTATTCACAGCCCCTGTTGAGAGTGAAGGGTCAGGACCAGAGGAGAAAAGCCCTGGACAGCAGGTGAGGCGATGCTGACACCGAGCTCCCAGCAGGCCAGGTGGGAAGGGGATGTTGCTTCTCCTTGCCACTGATCCATAGGTGGGTGAGAGGAGGGTGAGTGAAACTACCACTGCTCCATCGTTTATCCTCAGTCTACAGGGACGGGCAATGCCAGGGTGAGTGAGCAAGGGAGGCAGGGGGTCTTAGCCTCCCACCACTGACCCCAAGGGTGGGCAGTTCCAGTGTTCCGCAGGCAGCAGGGTATCCCCCTTCGCCATCTCTGGCCCATCCCTCCAGGCGTGAGTACAGCAGACAGGAGAGGCTAACCTCATCCTATCCTTGACCCAGGAGCACTGAGTCCTGCCTCCTAGCCCTCGGGTAGCAAGGTCTGGGCAAGTGGATAGTGGCTGGAGTGAGGAGGGTGTTGCACTCCCATCACTGACCCAGAGCTCTTCCACAGGCCCCCAAGCTGCCCCTGCGAAAGGACTTGGGGCCCATGTACTCTTATGTCGCACTCTACAAGTTTCTGCCCCAGGAGAACAACGACCTGGCTCTGCAGTAAGTTTTCTCTGTGTCAGCCGTACTGGGTGGCCGCCTGGCTCCAGCCTCAGGGCTCTGTACTCCCAGACCTTGGGACCTGAGAGGGGCCTTCAGGAACCTTATCCTGGTATGCCTGAGGCTTCTGAGCCCTGAGAGGAGTGGAGCTGCCTAGAATCCAAGAGAGATTGGTGCTGATAGCATGGCTCCTGCCCTTACTTCAGCTCTGTCCTGGAGAATATCTGCTATACCTGTGGTCATGTGGTATCCTCCTTCCAAGGGCATCAAGAATCCTCCCCCACCTGAGGGGGATGTAGAGGATCTGGGGGCCCAGGACTATTGGGATGTGGAGAGGGCAGGTCCCTCCTGCCCCATCTGCTGCCCAGCTCTCTCCTCCCAGGCCTGGAGATCGGATCATGCTGGTGGATGACTCTAATGAGGACTGGTGGAAGGTGACTTGGCAGGGTGGGGTGCAGAGGGATCCTGGTAGTCACCTCATCCAGCCCCTGCTCTCATTGGGCACTGCCCCACCTTCTCTCCAGGCCCCAAAGACTTACCCTCCTCCAGCCACTGGTCCTAGCCAAGCCTAGGACCAACCCTTCAGGCCTTGCTCTTGTTTTGACACCACCCTCACCCCCACCCCTTGTCCCTCTGCTCAGCCTTGTCTCTCTGTCCACCTCATGCCCCTCCCAACCCAGAAGCCACACAACTAGGGCCTCGAATACAGAGAGCCCAGAATCTGGCATTGGGAGAAACAGTGGGGGATGGGGGTTTCACTGATGTTCATGCCAGCCTCATCCCTAGGGCAAGATCGGCGACCGGGTTGGCTTCTTCCCAGCTAATTTTGTGCAGCGTGTGAGGCCAGGCGAGAGTGTTTGGCGCTGCTGCCAGCCCTTCTCCGGGAACAAGGAACAAGGCTACATGAGCCTCAAGGAGAACCAGGTGAGTGCCTGGGCCCTGAAGCAGCTGGAGAGATGGGCATGGGAGAGGGGCAGCAGGAGTGGTCGAGTGCCCTGGAGGAGGATGCTTGCAGCCTGGCAGTGGGGGAAGGCAGGTTAGAAACAGTGGGACTTCAGTGCCCTCCTTTCTCCTCTGTTGGGATTTGAGGCTGGTGGCCAACACAGGCAGGGACTGAATTACATTATAGACTTTGGGGGAGAGGAGGAACATTGGACTAGGAAGGAGTGTAGAGACTTGGGTTTGAATGCTGGCTCTGCCTTTGGCTTGTTGTACTTTGGCAAGCCCTTTTCCCTCTGTTACCTGCCTTATGAAATGGGAGTGGGGCTGCATTAGACCAGCTGTTCTCAAAAGTCAGCCCCGAAGTGCTACTCAGTGTCTGCTGATGTCCCCGTCTCGCTGTGGCACCCTGTACCTTCATGGGATCTGCTCCCATCACCTCATCTGAGGTCTCAAACTACATCTGATGATGGTTTCAGCATTCCCTAGAGTGGGCCCACTGGGAGCCATCAGCAGGATTTGGGGCCAGGGCTGCAGGCAGTGCCAGGCCTCAGCTCCATGTCTCTCTGTCTCAGATCTGTGTGGGCGTGGGCAGGAGCAAAGACAGTGACAGCTTCATCCGCGTCAGCAGTGGCAAGAAGCGGGGCCTGGTGCCAGCTGACGTGCTGACCGAGATCTGAGTGGAGCCAAGAGAACCCAGATGCCATCCCTGCCTATGCCTGGCCTTTGCTTCTGGCCCCAGTGGGGGAGCGGGCATCTGCCCACATTTCCTCCCTTTGCCTCTCTCCTAGGAGCCACTCACCATGGCTTGGGAGCCTTCTGCACTGAGGAAGCTTTTATTTCTTGGGTCCCAGGTTCCCCTGAAGGGACTGCTCCTCTGGAACTTGGGGGTGAGGGAGGAAGAGAAAGTGGGAGGAGATGGGGAAGCTCCAGGTAGGTCCATCCAGTGCCCAGCCACCCCCAGTCCAGTTGCTGTGCTGAGTCCAGCCCTGGGGAATATTCTTTGGGAACTTCCCTGCTGCTTCTTCCAGAGAGCCTTCTGGTACCCACACCAGCTTTGCATGACTGACACCTCTGTCTCCCCACAGAGCCTCTGCTTGGGTCTGTGTGTGTGTGACCATGCAGCTGCTGCTTTGGAAGTGGGGCCTTGGGAAATTGCCTTCCTTGTCCCTCAGCCCATGCCCTGGGTTGGGAGGGGACCTGACTACAGGAGGGTCCTGAGTCCACCTCCTGGTCTCACCACCTCTGTCACTCCATCAATTCTCAGGAAAGTTCTGCGGAAATCTCTTCCATTACTTGAAACCTGGGCGGACAGAGGAAGGGAAACCTGAGATCTGGGGAAGGTGTGGAAAATCAGAGACTATACGGTCAAGTAGAACAGTCACCATAGAGCAGCCTCATCCTACCCTAGCCCACTGGAAAAGTACACCCAAGAGCAACCAGAACACAGAAACCTGAATGAGAATGAAAAACTGGCCCAGGCTTGGTCAAAACAACCCCCATTTCATTATCAGAACTCTAGAGCACCCAGCAGCAGGACCAACCAGCCAGGCGATCCTCACCAGGCCCGCCCCTACCCTCAGCGTTGACCTCCAAATGGCCCTTCCTCGTCCCCCTCTCCTGGCTCTGCAGGCAGCAGGGCTGCCAGGCTGCGGGGCTCCCTTTTCCGGCTGTATTTGCTTCCTTATCTTGGACACAGAGTTTGGGGAGGAAGAGGGTGGATCTTTCTGTTTGGCCACCAGGAAAGGGAGTAGGTACCCTGGAGGTAGGGTGGGCACACCATCCTTCCCTTGCAGGTTGCTTTATTCTGGTGCCAGCCTTCTCCCTCCCCTGGTCCCCAGCTCAGAGTCTCCTCTTGTGCCCTTGATTGTGCCAGCCAATGTGACCCTCCCATTCTGGGCACAGTCATGCCCTCCCATGCAGTGTGAGGGACATATCCTCCTATCCATTGGCCCGTGCCCCAATTCTCCTCCCAGAAGGGGGGCTCAAGCCACACTGCCCTGTTTGCTGCCGTGAGCCCCCCTCAGCAATATCCCAGGGGAGGGCCTAATGCCCACTGTACATGAGGCTGCATGATGGGTCTGAGGGAGCATTGCTGAGCCCCCAGACTCCTAATTAAATGTTTCTTGTCCCAAAGTGTCTGTTCAGTGTATCTGCTTGGGATAGATGAAGAAAAGTGGTAAGGAGTGGGGTGACGGCTGGGGGCACTGAGAGGGGACAAGCCTGAAGGCGGAAGAGTTTTGTTCATCTCAGAGGAGAGGTGTTGGGGCTGCCATTGCTGGGACCCTCAACCTCCTCACTCCTACTGAGCAGCCTGAGACTTGGGGATCCAGGGGGAGAGGTTTGTGGGACGCTGGAGGGAGGGAGGAGCTTTGGTCACTTTCATGGTCCGAGCACACCTCAGTCACCTCCAGCACCGAGATGGTTCCTGCGCACCCCGCAGTGCCCTCCGAGGCCGGCTGTGCCTTGGGCCTCGGGGGCTCCTACCCACCCAAGGATCAGCCTAGTCCCCACAGCTCCCAATGCCCGAGGCAGAAATGCTGGCAGCAAGGACAGTCGCGGACAGTGGGGCCCCGAGATGACTCAATCACAGCCGTCATCGGGAGCATGGCACGAAGCGAGCCTGCGGGAGCGCCCCTCCCGCAGCTGTGCCCGCCGCCCACCTGCTCTGGCAGCGCTGCCTCCTTCCCCCCAGCCACCCCGCCACGTCAGCGTCACTGCGAGCACGTCCTGGGCTATTTATAGGCAGAGGGGAGCCAGGAGGGAGCGAGAGGCGGTCTGCGGGGGAGCCAGGGCAAAGCGGTGCTGCGAAATGCGCGGTGGGGGTGGGAGACTTGCCCCACCCGATAGGCACTCTCCCCTTCTATCTTCCAGTCTGCCACCACCAAAGCAAGGTAAGCCCGGTGGGACCAGATCCTGAGCCTTCCTTCTTTGGGCCACTTTACTCAGGGAAGGCCCTTGAACTGGTGGGGAGAAAGGAACATTCCCTCCCAACCGCCCCTGGTGATGGAAGTGAAAAGAGAGGTCCCAAACCCCAGCCAAAGGCAGAGAGGGAAACAGGGAAATAGGCACCTACTGTGTGCCCTGGGAACCAAGCCAAGAACTTAATTTTATTTAATCCTCTCAATAATCCAGTGAAGAAAGTAGTGGCATCCCTTTTCACAGATAGAGACTGAGGCCCAGAGGTATTAGATGGCTTATCCAAGGTCCTGCAAGTTATCCAGCCCAAGCTTACCCCTTTTATACATGAAGTAACGGAGGCCCAGATGGACTAGTAACTTGCCCAAGTCCACCCAGCAAAAGAGTGGTCAAGCCAGTCTCAGAAATCATGTCTCTTGCCTCCCAGTCCAGCTTTACCCGCACTAGACCTTGGGTCCCTCAGTACCTTAAACCAACAAGATAGAAAAAGACACCCTGAGATGCTGAGCCAGGGGCTCCAGGGATCAAAATCCCACCTCATTTGAGATAGTCAGAGACTTTCAGTTAAGCATTCTGCACACTCTACTTGCGTCTGCCACCAGCCGGCAGCTGGCCTGGACCCCCGCCCCTCTCCCTAGCCCATTTGCCGCGCTGCTGAGCACAGCAGCTTTTTCGGGTGGCTGAACCACTGACAGCATGTTCACAGCCTGGGGGCTGGGAACAGCTGGTGCTCCCACTGTAGCCTCTGCCCTCCTCTGTGTTCACTCTGGGGGTGGCTGGACCAGCAATATCATTGGCCTGGGGCAGAGGATGCCCAGGAACCTACTGGTGGTTGATGCCAACCCACCATTTGGCTCTGTTGTCTGACCCACATGTGCCCTCCATACCCCACCTGAGCCTGAGTTTAACTGTGTGGGGATAAATGTTACCTAGGCTTAAGGGAGATGCAAGAATAGGGGTAGTATGGGAACCAGAGACAGGAGGCCTGAAAGGGTAGAGGTGGATACCAGAGGTGGGGCGGGGGACTCAGAGTGAGCTCCTCTGTGCCAGTTACTCCCTTTGGCCCTTTCAACCTTCTTCACCCCCATTCATGGCCCTCTCTTATGCTTGGGACAGGCTGGGGACATCTGCTTAGGAATGCACGGAAAGCAGCCGTGTACTTCCAGCCTCAGCCCTCCCTGTACTTGCAGGAAGCCAGCCTAGATGGGCCCTCTCTTAGCCTCAGAGAGAGCACGGGGAAGAAGGTAAGGGACCCTGTACCTCTTCTCCAGCTCATGGCCCTGCAGCAGCCACTACATGCAGTGCCTCTGCTGCAGGCCACTCTGAATCACACCCTCCCACATCTGGGAAAGTCAAAGGTGGGTGCTAGTGTTCATGCAACGCTGCATTTCTGGGGAGTCCTTGGCCCCTGCAGGCCTTAGTTTCCTCCTCCAAAAGTGGAGTTGGACCTGCTCAGGGAGTCTTTATCTGGGGGCTATGAACTCCTTTAAAGGGTATGCAAAATTATATAATAGGAGCAGTTGTATGCTTTTGAGAGAAAGGACATATCTTTTCATTAAAATTTCA
Organism: Cynopterus sphinx; assembly: GCA_030015415.1. Lineage (NCBI taxonomy): Eukaryota > Metazoa > Chordata > Mammalia > Chiroptera > Pteropodidae > Cynopterus > Cynopterus sphinx. The sequence goes on from CM057385.1 coordinate 17,122,112, forward strand.
TGTTTCCAAGAGCTGGAAGAGATTTAGCAGTTACTTTAGGTTATCTGCTTGCTGAAGGGCCTTCCCAGGGACTGTTCCGGCTAAAGGGCTACAGGCCTGTGGTGGAAAGAGGTAACTTCCAGGGCTGAGGTGAATGTCTAAAGAAATGACTAAACCCAAAGCTTCCCAAGAGATAGGCTCCTACAATCCATAAGCCCTCCACTCCCCCCGCCCAAAAAGTGAGGCCTTTTCCTACACCTGCAGCAACCTGTGAGAACAGCACCATCTTCTGGCCTAGGGTGGAAACTGGTTTCTGTGCGGCAGGCTCAGGGGCTCCACTGCAGGTCCCATTCTTACCTTATTCTCCTCCCTGGAGGTGGAGCAGCCTTCCATGCCCTTCCTTTTCCAGTCCAGGCCTGAGAAGGTGGTGCCCCATGCTCCAAGCTGGGAGCCTGGCCAAGGCCCTTCCCCATTCTAGGCCACAGCTCCCCAACTTGGGATGGCAAAGGATGATTAGAGCAAGAGTTAAAGGATTAAGTGCACACAGGTTGCTACAGTGGCAACAGCAAACTCACCAATCAGTGTCCTTTCATCCCAGGCTCTGATCCACATGGGTGGTGGAGGTCCTCTAGAGATTTCTGAGTCTGGGCTTCCCGGCCTTAAACCACATGTACCTCCCCAACCCTGTCCAACACTTGATGAAAACTGAAGCAAACTGGACGGGTCTGCTGCCCCCAAGACCTGAGCTATGGCTTTCCCATGCAAGTGCAAACAAGAACATCTGCCCAATACATCCCCTTAAGCTCCCCAACTGGCCTTTGCATTGTTCCTAAAACAATTCCTCAGAAGAGTAGAGGGCAAGGAGGTAACCAGTTCTAGTTGTGCCTTAGGTAACCCCTCCTATCCAACTTTCCTCTCAACTCAGACCTCTCACCTGAGCTGACACTCCTGTATTTAAATGATTAACTCCTTCCACCTGGACATCTGTCCCTCAAACTGCTACCCACTTAATATAGCCATTCTCCCCACTACTGGTTCTCATCACTAAAGGCGTCTCCTAACAAGTCCTCCAAAGCTCAAGGCCTGGGGACCAAGCCAGACTTCTTCCTCAGTGCCTACAATTAATGTTTACCAAGTCTTATCTTACTTCCTAAATAATTTGAATCCATTTTCCCCACCCTAACAGTGCAACATTAGCTTAAATTGTGTAAATCCAACACATCACTTCTCTTCAGCAAAATGGAGACAGTAAAACTTTGTTAAGACTAAACCAGTGTATCAGTGTACTTAAGTGGCAAAATAAAACCCACTTCCTATTTGTAAGAGAATATGAATTCACTAAGCAACTCACAATGGCTGACCAGTTTTTCTATTTTAGTGTGCCTTTATTCTAATTTGAGAAAAGCCTCTCTTTGTAACCTGTTATCAGTGTACAACAGAAAACAAAACCCTGATAGGACAAAAAGGTTTAGAAGCTGAAACGTTCAAAATGACCGCTTTGATAAAGTTCAGAGACAGCATAGGTCCAGGTGTCATTAGCTTCTTGACTGGTAGTGGCTGGAAACCTCATTGTCCTTGAGTTCTAGGGCTGATTTCAACCTTGGACCTCGGTGCTCAGTTGAAAAGTGTAAGCATACTATTTTTTGTTTTTAAAACAATGACAACTGATGTCACAACTTTGGTTCCCAACCAACATCTGAGAACACATCTGAAATGCCACTCATGCTCTACTGTAAAAGGCAGTTTAAAGCACATCACTTTGGAGGTTGGGTAGAAGCCATTCCTTCCCTCCCTTCAAAGAATGCCCCACACCCCACTAAAACAAGGTAAAAAAAACATTTCTTCCATGGACAGAGGGGTCATGAGCCTTAGCAGAGGCCAGGAGTGAAGGAAGGAATGAAAACTGGCACTTTAGAAAGGGTCTGCATCTCAGACTCAAGTGTGGTCAGTTCTGGCCTTCTAAATAGTGAAGACCCATCAAATAGCCAGAAACTTGAGGAACAAAGAGGTAGGCAGATGAAAGCTATTTTATTGAAGGATTTATCTATATAACTGCCAAGGCCACTATGTACAGGTAAGAGAGGTGGTGCTTTATTTCTTGGTCTCTTCTTCCTTGGACAGAGTCTTGATGATCTCCTCTTTCTTGGCCTGGAGCCGCTCTTCACGGCGCTTGCGTGCTTCCTTGGTCTTAGATCTACGGGCCTCAGCTTGGTCACTGAGTAACAGAAAAGATGGGTCAGTTTTCTAAGAGATGAACTCCTAGGATATGAAAGCACACACACAGACCTTTCCCTTTGAGCCTAGTCAGATTCAGGAATGAGTTGGAGTGGCCACCAAGAGCTCCTGCTTCAACTAACCTACAGTCCCAATCCTGCCAATGACAGCAGATTGTGTGGTGGTATATACAGGAGAGAAGAGCATATACCTCTAAAAGAGTGCATGCTAGTGAAGATTAGGTATCAGATACATTTGAAATGTCTCAGAAGATCCCCTATAACAAATGTCAAAGAACCTGCCCCCATGACAGAGGCCCATTCTTAAAACTTACGCCAAAAGCTTCTTGCGAGCCTTGTCTGCCTTCAGCTTGTGGATGTGTTCCATGAGAATCCGCTTGTTTTTGAACACATTACCCTTCACTTTCAGGTACAGGCTGTGATACCTGTAGGGTATAAGAAGCAGAGGTTCTGGTCAGTGATGGGATCAGAGGTTGGCCCTTCCACACAAGGTCCCTAAGTGTATATGGTTCCTTTCTCCTGCTGCAGGAACTACCTCCCCCCAAACCCAGACTTTCTGTGTAATTTCTAGAAGACCTTGTCTGGCAGATAAATTCTTAAACTATCCTGATGCTGTATGGGTGGAAAAAAAAGAACAGGACCGAATGGACAATTTTATATGAACATGTTTTGAGGCTGAAGTAAATCCAACTCGTTTTTAATGTGAAAATAATATGAAAACTCTTAGAATTATTTCTAAACAGAACCTGTCTCTAATACTAATATAACAAAAAAGTATAAATTGGATTCATCAACTGAATTTTTGGCTAACTGTTCAAGAACAATATTAATTTAACATCAAGTGTAGGAATGATATATTTTCTAGAATCTGACATTTTCAGCCATCGAGACTATATTTTGTAAATGGAAATAAGAAACAGAATGTTAAGAATAGAAAGTTGTCATTTGTCTCCAAAGACTACTGATATACTACTAGGCCAATGAGAGAGCTTGTATCTGCAAAGAACAATCCATCAATACAGCACATGGGTCTTGGTGGGTCCAAGATGACGGTGTGCTTACATGTGGCGGTCAATCTTCTTAGATTCACGGTATCTTCTGAGCAGTCGGCGAAGAATTCTCATCCTCCTCATCCAGGTTACCTTCTCAGGCATTCGAGCATTGGCAGTACCCTTTCGCTTACCTGTAGGGAAGATGAGTTAGGTCCACTGTAGCATATTTAGGTCTCAAGTCAGTTTTTAGCAGGTGATGATCCAAAATATTTCACTTTAAAGAAATACAACAAACAAGGCAATTCTTCCCCATTCACTTCATACACAACATATATATGACTGGGCATGCACCAAGGCAGTACAATAAGCCGGAAGGAGCTTTAAAGGTGGTGCAACTTTCACCTTCCTAAATCATCCTGACTTCAGAAAGTGATTTTTAGGATTTATTGGATAACATTTTTAAGAACCTAGTAGAATCTTTGGCATAGTGGAGGTGCTCAATAAATGTGACCCCTTTCTACCAATACTTTCAACTTCAGTAGTACCACCAACTCTCTGATTTGCAGAGAAAACACATCAAAAATCATGGAGTAAGAAAACGGCTAAACTGAGAATAGGAAGAAAAAGATCTGGAATATATGTTCTTCTTAAACATGTATTTTTTCTTAAGTTTTAGAGAAAGAAGACTGCACTTACCTATGCCCATATGTCTGCCCTTTCTGCGGGCCAAAGTGTTTTTCCGGCATCGCGCTCGGGAATGCACAGTCACAGGCTTCCGGATGATCAGCCCATCTTTGATCAGCTTCCGAATCTGCTGACCTGGAAAAACATAATGCACCTGGTCAGTCAGCTGGGGACCAGACCCAAGAATATCAGACACAACCCAGAATCCAAATAGGATAGCTGGAGACACTGCTCACATCCCTGGCCTAGTTGTCTCAAAAATGGTGGCAATACTCAAACTGTTTATTTCTCATTAAATTTTTTTTCTACCCTTTTGAATGTTTTATAATATACTCTCTATATATTTTGGGATAATCAAAATGGTGTATAGATAGATACAGCCTAGTCCTTTAAGTCCCATCTGTTTCACTTATTAGCTACTGTTCTAAAACAAGATTAGGATTTTTTGAGCATGCATTTTACCACCACAAAGGTTAAAAATGTCTGATATTGACCAAGATTCTTTTGCTTAACCAAATTTTTGTCACTCTTGAACCTTTTTCTAGACCTATCTATGCATTTCCTTATAAATTCTATTTTTAATAAGAACCCTTTATCATCTGTCTCCTCCACTGTAAAATCCTACTGCATTGGTTCCTACAACAATTGCAATGGTCCTGAACAGAATGAATATACCAGCAGGTTCTACTAAGTCTGAGACCAGGTCTTCCCACTTCACCATTTTCTTGGCCATCTCTACTGCCCAGTCCCTGTACCGTCTCTTCATAAATATTTCACACTGCTATAAAACAAAATATTTACTCTAGCAAGTCATTAATGTAACACTGGGTAGTTCCATTAACTTCTGTCATTCTGGCAAATGTCATGAAAAGAACCTCTGTCATCTCCGTGTATCTGTGACTCCTCCATTTTATAAACCTCCCGCACCCACCCCCATGAACTTTCCTAGGTTTGTTAAAGTCAACACAATTGTGACCTTTATCTCATGAAAGAGGATGAAGAGGTAGGGTGAAGAAAGAGCATAAGACTCACGAGAGTTGGCATTGGCGATTTCATTGGTCTCATTGGGGTCCAACCAGACCTTCTTTTTGCCACAGCGCAGAACACTGGAGGCGAGCCTCTTCTGAAGCCTGAGCATACTGTAACAAACAGAAAACACTATCAGGCCCTGGAAACTATTCCTGGGCAAGAATGAGCATCCTTAGCCAGACCTCCCCTTTCAAAGTCTTGTAATGTTGTTCAACCCCCGATTAATAATCTTTCCTGTAACAAGATCTTTCTCCTGTGGAAATGAGGATAATGGACAAAATTAGGATAAAGTGAGGAGCTGATGTCTATTCTGATGTATTTTTTTTTTTTATGTGAGGCAGCCCTTGGTTCACCTCACTGATTCCAAGGACCTTGGCAGCTTACAATCCCTTATGTTTTTATTTTTTATGCCTACAGCACCTGGTCTTCCTAGGTGGTCTCCCATCCAAGTACTAACCAGGCCCGACCCTGCTTAGCTTCTGAAATCGGACGGAAAAAGGCCTGTTTAGGGTAGCATGGCCGTCGACTTGCCCATTCTGATATTCAGCTGTAAACACAAGTGTTTCGCATGAGAAATCGGAAGCCAGTAGGTCTGATTTGCTGGTTTAGGCCTTTGCTCCCCGGACTCGTTTTCTCCGTCATATCACAGTAATAAATGATAAACTACGTTCGGCTAGCATCAGCTTTCTTCTGAGCGGTCTACGGGGGTGGGGGAGGGTGCCCGGGATCGCCTCTTTCGTCAGTCAAAAGCCTGAGGCCTACGTCATATGGAAGCAGAGATCCGCGTAGATCCAGGGCAGCCCTCCAAGGAAGGGGGCGACGGCCCAGTCCCCGCTGCTGCCTTTCCTCTGCGCGCGTGGGTCGCCCCCGCCATGTGTGCGGCGCGGGGCCTGTCCTGCCGCCGACCTGAGTTCCCGGGACGCTCCCCCACCCCCATCCTCCCGAGGCTCGGGCCTAGTGTGCGCCGGCCTACCGCATGCTCTGGGACTGGCCGCTTCAGGACGGCCTCCACCTCACCTCCCCCACCCGGGGCCACGGTACCGAGCCCCGCCGTCTCCCGGCGGCCCGGATCAAACCAGGCCGGAGACCCGCCGTAACTCACCTCATGGCTGCGGCCGCAGCGGCGAAAGGAAGGAACTCCCTCTTGCCGGGCTCCTCCCATTATCTGTGAAGGGGGGGTTCCAACCGCCGCTTTGCTTTCGCCCGTATTCCCTCTGGTCCTTTCGTCTTTTGCCACCCTTAAACTTACTTATCCCGTATAAAGACTCGAGGAAATAGAAGCCTAATATCAGAAATAGTTTTTACACTTAAAAACACAGGAAGTATACCCATTTGGTAAGGCAAAGTGGTATAGTCCTACTTCCTACTGGGCACGCGCAGAGAGGTGCCTGGTCACGTGGGGGAGTGGAAGCCGGAAGTCATGCTGTGTCACGCAGGCGGGCTCAGTGGATTTGGCTAGAGTGGCCTACTCCTTGCAGGGCTCGGGTATTTTCTGGAAGGGTGTTTTATTAGCCAACAAAAAACTAGAGAGAAAATAATGAGGGCAGATATCTGACAAAAACAATCTTTTATTCACGCTCTCAGTAGATTGGGAGCTCCTGGAGTGCAGAATAGATTACCAAAGATATTAGTTTGTTTTTGCACCAGTGCTGTCCTTAATCTCTTAGTATGTCCTCCTCTGTAAAGTGTACCTAATCCTTAACATGCTGTCATCCACTTGTGAAAATCACACGAATTAATGTTTGCAACTTGCCAAGGACAGCCTTAAGACAACAAGCTCGATGGCGGGAACCAGTCTTTTGCTCACACTACTGTGGACTCTGAGATTTACACACAGTAAGCACTTGACAAATAGTACATTGATTGAGGAAATGCATAGCTGTGAAAGTTAAAAAATTCTAATGACGGGACACCCTCTTGTTATTTCCTCCAGGTCTGGAGTACCGAATGCAAAAAACCAAGGAGAACATTCTGAGTTCTGGTTCCAAATCCTTGCTTGGTTGGCTCCAGCTGATCACCCCATCTCTGTCTGAATTTTCCTGGCTGCTAAAAAGGGCTCAAAATATCAAAAAAAGAAAAAGAGGAACACAATTTATGCCACTTTCTCACAACACAATTAGTGTCATCCTCAATTTGCAGCTAAGTGAGGTAGCAGAAACTGAAAACCCAGATTTTTCTGACTGCAAAATTCATGCTCTCTCTCATGCCAGGCTCTCTTGTGCCCAAGAGGTGGATGGGACCACTGTTCAAGGTTGGATCTGTTCATGGAGCTGCTAATGGGCTTCATCCACTCTTTCTCTCACAGTGATGTGATCAGAAACACAGGCTGGCTATCCATCTCACTTCTGGCAGAACACAACAGGCTGGCCTTATATCAGGGTCAATGAACCTGGGTAAATATTCATTCTACTCCTTACCTCTCCTCTTTGTGAAGCAAGGGAAGGGCTAGAGTAGGGAGGTAACCGGACCTCCTGTCATGACTGACCCCTGCACAGCACCTTACAAATTCACCAAAAGCCCTAGCAGTCCATTATTTAATTTCATTCTCCCTCATCCTCCCAACAATCCTAGTGACAAAGACACACTATACAAAAAGTTTAGTGATTTGTCCAGGGTCACCTGACCAGAGAGAGGCCTTCTCTCCCATCCATCCCAAATTGGCATAATCCCCTACTACTTTTTTCTCCACGGATCACTTTAGGTGCAGTCCACGTCTTGGATATCTGCCCCCAAGTCAAGGATGAAGAAGGAGCAATTCTAGGTCAAAGGTCATTAGATTTGATTTTAGTCTCTCCTATCTCAACTCCGCATTTCTTTCTCCTCCTTTTTCTCTCTTCCAAGGTACAAGGACCTCACCCAGCTCCACTCCTGGACTTTGGGAAAGGTCTGAGGGATACCAGCGACTAAGGCAAAAGGATTCTTGGGTCCCTGGGATTTCTTGTTGCAGTCTCTGGCTGGGAATTCCTTTGGACGCCCTTCCCATCCCAGCCTCAGCCTCCGGCCCTTCGAAACCAAGTTAAAGGGGAAGGGGCCTTTCTGTTTGGTTCAAGAAGGCCTGGGATCACACAGGGGAGAAGGGAGTTAAAGCTGGGTCCCAGGATCACCAGGTCCGGGAAGTTCCGGTGGGCCAAGCTGAAATGGAACGGAGACCCATCAGGAAGAACGCTTTGGGACGGAAAGGGAGCGCGGTGCCAGTCATGTTAACCTGCTATACACCTCCGTTAGCGCTTGGCATACCCTGGTCAGTCAACTGCCCCCAGTCCCAGGGAGGGTTTCTACTTCCGCCCCCGCCCTGGCAGAGCCGGCCGCCCTCACCGCAGGATAGTCGGAGCGGGCGCGTGCCGGGCTCCGCGCTCCAGAGCCAGGAGGGGCGTGGCTTCCCCCGGCCGCCCTCCCATCGCCTGTGCGGAGCCTGCGGAGGGGCTGCGAGGGGCGGGGCCGGGGCGGGCGGAGGGAGGGAGGGAGGAGGGGTTGGAGGGGAGGGGAGCGGGCGGGGGGAGATGCTGAGCCTTCAGGGGCGGAGGAGGCGGCGGCGGCGGCGGCGGCAGCAGGAGAGAGAGCCGGAGAAGGGAGGGAAGGCACGAAGAGGGCAACCGCAGGCCGGGCCAGGTGGCTGGATCCGGTGTTGGCTGCGCCGCGCTGCTCTCGGTTCCGACGGCCTCTTAGGCGCTAAGGGCGCCCGGCTGGGCCGGGCCGGCGGCCAGAGGGGAGGCTCCTCTCCATGGTCCAGAAGACCAGCATGTCCCGGAGCCCTTACCCACCCTCCCAAGAGATTCCTATGGAGGTCTTCGACCCCAGCCCACAGGTGAGGTGTGGTGGCCGGGCCAAGAGAAGGGGGCTGCTCCCGCGGACCTTGCGGGCTCGGCTCGGTGGGCGCTGGGGAAGAAGGGGTTATGTGCCGGTACGGAGGGAAGAGGGCGTCTGTGCGCCCCCAGTCCCTGCAGGTTCATGATTGATGGGCGCTTGGCCTGGAGTTAGGCTGCGGTTTTGCGGAGCGGGGAGGGGGAGGTCGGGCCGCCTGTCACCCTCGCCTCTTCGTTTGCCCCACGTTCAGGGTCTCAGATGCTTAGATACTGGCTCCTTTGGGTTGAGAGTGGGGGTATCCCGGAGTTGAGGGAGGCTAGAGAGCGAGCTCAGGCTAAGGGGGCGACGCAGAGCACGCTCAGGGGCGCAGGGCGGGGGTGGGTGGGGCGGGGGTGGCACTGGGAGATGGCCGAAGCGATAGTCAGAGGGCGGCGCCAGCAGGCCTTCAGAGCCGCAAATTCTGGCCTTGGAGTGGGAAGGGGCCAGGCCTTCATTCCAGCCACCTCGGCTACACCCCTATATTGGACCAACTCCACTGCCCCAACGCCCATGTTACCTCTCCCTCCCCACCCCCTACCCCCAGCCTCGGAAAAACGCCTCCAAAGTTTGGAAAGTTGGATGGATGCCAACTCACGGTTCTAGAGGGGAAGGAGCTGTGTTACCTGGGAGAGGAGGTCTGCCGCCTCACCCCTCCTCACACTTTTCCTGTGCCCGTGGATTTCCCCCAGAAAGGGTTTTTCTTGGGTGTTATGGGTGCCCTTAGATTGATCAGCAGGATCTAGGGTGGTCCTGCCAGAGGATTTCTGTGGGATATGTTCTCTCATCTGGCTACACCCAGGGCTGGGGTAACATTAACTATTTTCTTGCTGTGGCCAGCCTGGAGCAACTGTAACCACCATGATAATGTGGTTCAAGGGAATGTGTGTGCATGGCTTGGGGGAGGTCAGGTCAGACCTAAAAATACCTTCCTTCTCCACCCCAGGCCCCTTGGAGCCTGGGAGGCAGCTGACTGGGGCCTTTCTTTCAGCTGTCCCTTGTCCCTCTGGGTGCCACTCCCTTTTCTCAGCCTGGGGTGGTGGTTTTAGTGGTGGTGGTGTGAGAGTCTGGAACTCATTGGGGAATCCTCAAGTTCATAGGGATCCTCAATCCTAGAGGTTGGGTATATCTTTGGGAAGGGGCATGGGAAGGAGGATTATGGGGTTCCCAGGTGCCCTTCTCTCCCATCTATCCGTCCTTCTTGCACTCAGGTTCAAGGAACCAGAGCCCCTAGTCTGGTCGTTGCTTATCTACCTTCTTTGGTAAAGAAACTCTAGGATGCAGGCTAGGGTGGGGGCTTGGAGAACCTGAACCTTCAGTCATCACCCCCTTCTCTGGACTGTCCTGGGCCAGTGTGTGTATTTGAGTTGGGGAGGGCAAAGAAGCAGCCCCCTTAATAGATGTCCTGGAAATACCTGAATGTGTGGCTGCTTGAGTGGTCAGGCAGTGTCCATTCTAGCCAAATCAGGAGCCTAGCCAGTGAGACTGAGCCAGTCTACCCCAGGGACCTGTGGGGGCTGTGTTCTAGGCCATGTCCTGGGGCACAGCCAAGGGGCATTTAGATTGATGCAGCCTGGAGGGTACCATAGGGACAGAGTGTAGGCAGTGGCAGCTGGGGGTTAGAGGGTAGGTTCTTGATCTCTCTTGCCCCCTTGGGGAGGGGTATGATCACTGACTATGAGTAGAGGGCTGAGAAAAAGCCCTGCTAGGGTAGACACCTCCCTCTCTTGTAGCTAAATCTGCCCCATGGCAGTGTGCCGGGATTGGGGTTAGATGTTTACTTTCCAAATACCTTTCCACACCCCTTCCCTGGAAATCTGGTTTTGGGTCTCCAAGTGCTGAGAGCTGCTACTACCCTCTCCCCTCTGAGAAAAAGGAAAGAAAGAGTTAGGCATGAGAAAAGCCAAGCTGGGCCCCCTTGGCAGTTGGTGATTCCTCTTCTCCCTGGGGGCCACAGGCAGGTTCAGTTACCCCTCTGCTCCAGCTGCGGAGAAGGAGGGAACTTTCCCCAGCTCTCTCTGCCTGCCCCCCCACCCAGCACTGCAGGCAGCCTCTCCCTTCCCCCAGGCTTCTGCAGCCTGCCCAGCATCTTAATTAGCTTTGCTGTCTAATGAGCCTCCAGCTACTCAGCGCCTCCCCCCATCCCTTACCAGCTTCTTTGGCTTGGTTTGGGGGTTTCTGTAGGTACTTTCTAGGGCTCTCTTGCACTGTCCCCCACCCCATGGCTGTGGTCTGGGCCTTCCCTCCTCTTGAGGCTGTACCATATTAGGAAGAAGATAGGGGGTCTGTTCAGATCAGGAATGATATTGCCAAGGCTTGGCTGTAGCTCTGAGCTTGATGGGATGAGGATTGGGAAAGGACCTTTCTGATTTCACTCTTGTCCCTTCCTGGCTTCTCCAGGGCAAATACAGCAAGAGGAAAGGGCGGTTCAAAAGGTCGGATGGGAGCACATCCTCAGATACAACATCCAACAGCTTTGTCCGCCAGGTAATGGGGAGGCTGAGAGGGGGGAGGTGGCTGGTTGGTGGACCCCAGCACTGGGAAGCTGGGTCTGAGGCTTTCTCCAGACACCTTCATCCATGTCATTTGTCATTTGCCTGAAACCACACATCGCCTTGACATCCCATGACCTGTCCTACATATCATGCCAGCTGCACCCACTCCCTCAGCCCTCACCCAGCCCCTCCCCCAGCACCAGGCACCAGTCCCTGCTGCCTGCCTGCGTCATCTCATTCAGGGACAGCCTGGCCTGCCTCCTTCTAGCTTGCTTCAGGCTGTCACCCACTCCCCCTGCCGGCTGTCTGCTTCCATGTCCTCCCCCAGAATCTGTGACAGCATGGGGTAAAGGCAGGTCCTAAGAAATGATGAGCCAGGACATTTGAGTCCCTGGAGCCCTAGTTAGGTATGGGTCAGGGAAATGTCCTCCTCACATCCAGATATGACTGTTCTTTAGTATGCAAAGAGCAAGTGTGTTGAGGGAGGCAGGGTAGAGACAGGAGGGAGTTGACTTTAAAGAGAACTTTAGCCCAGAAGCCCTGACTGAAGGCGGGGGTGGGGGGTGTTACTGAATAGCTTTCTGGGGTCTTCTGTGCTCAGTAAGGAAGATGCCATTCTCATCTCTATTCTAATTCTCAACCCCAGGCCATCTCAGGCTCAGGGAGAGGCAGTGAGAGAGGCATGTGGTTGCTATGACTACAGAGCATCTCAATAAAGCCTGGTACCCAAAAAAGGCATGAGGGGCTTGGGATCAGACAAGGAAAAGGAATATGTTGAAGAGAAAATGGGCAGGGCACATGAGGGCAGAGACAGTGGGGAGGAGGAGCCCCATGGAGGTTAATCCCCCCTTGGGCCAGGAGAGAGAGAGAGAGGTGCCAGGCAGATCCATCACAGATTGGAGTGAGGCCCTTCTATTTGATTCCTCTGTATCCAAAGCACTTGACAAACCACAGGCCTGACTTAGGAGGGTCAAGAAAGGAACAGTGTCTCCTAAGTATGCAAACAGGAAGTCCTTTCCTCAATCTATCCCTCATCCCTCCTGTTGCAGGACTGGGCCAGGGCCATTATTAGGAAGAATGATGCTGTACTTAGGGTAACCTCTCTTGACAGAAAAGGGCCTTGGTTCCCTCAGTGTTTGGCAATGCAAGTGTCAGACCCCAGCCTCCAGTCCTTCCTCATCTCAACTCTCTAGCTCTGACTACCCCCAGTAGGTGGTGGGGAGTGAGGGGGGTGCAGTCCTTGCCACATCTCTGAGCTAAATATACCCGAGCAGTTTGCACATGTAGCAACTCTGCTTGTAACCTGAGCCCCCTGGGGGAACGGGCAGTTTGGGCCACCTCCTAGGCCAGCAGGGCCAGGCACTGAGGGCGCTGGGATGGAGGCGCTCAGCCGGACCCTCGTGGTGAGCTGGGGATGGGGAGGGGTGGGTGGGAGCACCCCCTCAGGAAAGCTGGTGGGGGGACCTTCATTCTTGTCTCCTTGCCTCCTTACTATTTCCCTGCCTCTCACCATTCCTGATATGTCTGTGTGCATGCATGCCTGCGTGTGCGTGTGCGTGTGCGTGCATGTGTATGTTGGGTTAGTAAGTGCATCTCTGCCACACTATCTCTGGGCCTGTTTCGTTGGCTCTCTACACGTCTGTTTCCCTGACGCTGGGTGCTCCTATCAGAAGGGGTAAAAAAGGTGTTAGATTAGCTGGTTTTCATTCTCCTTCCTTTATGTCTCTTTGTCTCTCCTCCAGCTTCAATTGACCTCACCCCGCTCCTCCAATCTTTTCTTTTAAGAGTCTCCTATTTTCATGATTTGGCTGGGAAAAGGATGGGCAACTGCCCTAGTTAATGACCAGGGCCCTCCAGGAAAGGTGGGACATTGTTTTCTATCTCAGGTCTCCTCCATACCAAGTTAATGGGCATTTCTGGCTAAATGATCATTTCATGCCCTCGGAAAAGAACCCCCACATCTCTGTAGTCCTGTTCTTTCCCAACATCACCATCCTCCCCTTATAGCAACAGCACTGCTGCATAGTGACACAAATCCACATTTACTGGCTCCTGCCCTCTAGTGCTGCACACCCTCAGGGACACTGACACCCAGGGTGCCACTTGTGTGCTCTCATGTGTACCTGTCTGTATTCAGTTATGTATATCCAGCACATCCCATGGAACACACCCTCCTAAACACACTCCAAGTTGCACATCTAAGCACATCCATGAGTAAGTATGTTCATTCACACTTCGGGTCTAGCAGGCTATGTGTGTCTTACACATTTGCCTGCATCCATGAAGGAGTTGTGCTCTCAGATGATCAGTGTGGTCAAGGCCAGCTTCTTGGCACACCCAGACTTCTGAGCTGGCCTTAATCCTGTCAGCTGAAGCCCTAGAACTGGGGAAGGGCCTGCCCCCATGTTCTGCTCTTAACTTGCCCCTTTTACCTGTACCACCCCAAGAATCTTGGACTCTCTTTTGTGCCTTATGAGAGCCTGAGAGTTGGTACTCCCCTGATTCTGGCAGAGGAGGTAGGATTCTCTTTCCTTACCCTTGAGCAGAAGATAGCATAATTTTTGATGATCCCATCATACTGAGCGGGTTGCCCACTGCCAACAGTGCAGAAAGCTCAGGCCTGTGCTGGTGGCTACAGTCCCTGGAGGAACCCACTGGGCTTCTGCTGAGTCTATCTCAGCCGGTGTCGGGGGAAGGAGCAGCAGGAAGTGGAGACTTGTCCCTGGCACTTCTCTCCTGAGCTTTGCCCCTATCAGGTTCCCACCCCTCCCTGGGCCTCAAGCAGCTGTCCTTGGACCTGCCTTAACCCCTGGTTTGCTGCTATCACCCTTCATAGGGCCACACTCTTCCTGGGGGCCTACAAACCTCAGTCTGTTCTTCTCATTTAATATCACCTTCTCCTAGCCCTGTGGCATCATGCTGGCCTGGCTGGGCTTGAGGCATCCATGATGGGTGGCACCTACATGCCTTCTGAGGCCCAGGAGCTGAGGAAGCAGCATTGGTTCTGAGCTGGCCCTGTCTGTTTTCAGGGCTCAGCGGAGTCCTACACCAGCCGTCCATCAGACTCTGATGTGTCTTTGGAAGAGGACCGGGAAGCCTTAAGGAAGGAGGCAGAGCGCCAGGCATTAGCCCAGCTTGAGAAAGCCAAGGTGAGAAAAAAGGGGGCTGTGCTGGCCTATTTTCCCCACCATCAGGCCTTAGAGACAGCCTGGACAGACCCAGGGTCAAATCCTGGCCCAGTCAGTTCCTAGCTGGTGTACCCCTGGGCCTCAATATACATGTCTTTCACCTGTAAAATGTGGACTATAGTACCTGCCTCCTTATACAGTATAATCAGTGTCTAATGCTGTTTTCACACATAATAGGAGCTTGAGAAATGCTAAAAATTTATACTTCTTACTGGAGTCAAGCTTCCTAGGCTGACTCTTACTAGCTATGTGATCCCAGGCAAGTCACTTAACCTTTCTGAATTTAGTCTCTTCGTTTATTAAAATGAAGAGAATAATATTTCATAGAGTTTTTCTGATAAGTAAATGAGATAATGCATGTGAAACACATACACAGTACCTGGTACACTAAACAATGGCTTCTATCATCATCATCATCATCATCATCATTAGTGTTGTTATAATAATAATAATAATAATAATAATAATAATAATAATAGTAATTATTATTCCTTCTGGGTGTCATTCTGGGCACCCCACCACTAATATTTATCATTCCTCAGTGTACTCTCCACCCCAAGAGGGCTGAATTTTTTATTTTTTATTGTGTAATTTAGCATGCATAGCAAAAAACTGCATAAACCATTTGATATAACTTTTAATGAATAATTTACAAAACAAACCTCCACATAATTGCCACCCAAGTCAGGAAGTTGTGCATTACACTATTGTTTAATCCTCTGGTTGTCATCCTCTCTGTGTGCCTCCTCTAGACCAAGCCAGTGGCATTTGCTGTGCGGACAAATGTCGGCTACAACCCGTCTCCAGGGGATGAGGTGCCTGTGCAGGGAGTGGCCATCACCTTTGAGCCCAAGGACTTCCTGCACATCAAAGAGGTGGAGAGAGTGCTTGGCATCTGGAGGGAGGGCAGGGAAATGGGTGCCAGGAGAGGGGCAGCCAAGCTGTAGTGGAAAAAAGACTTTTGAGTCAATTTGGACTGAGTCTGCTGTGCGACCTTAGACAAATCTCTCCACCTCTCTGAGCCTCTAATATTTCATTGGTAAAAATGGGGTGTTAATGCCTAGATCATAAGGTAGTTGGGCAGGGTTGGGATGAGGCCTCTTCTTTTTTATGTTAAGTATATGTATACATTTATTTATAAAATGACATTAAAAGATTAGTATTATTTGGTGAATTTGACTTCTTCAGGAGCTACACACGCTGATGAGGCCTCTTAAGTGGAGTGACAGTTTTTAGGCTCATGTAGGTGTCAGCATTTACTTCTCTTCCTGCCATTCCAGGGCAGGGTAGACATGTGTAGAGAGGAAGGACTCGGAACAGGGATGTGCTGGGCATGGGGCTCCATGGCCCAAGAGGATGCTGATCCTGGAGTTGTCCTGAGAATTAGGGGCTGTACTCAGAGGCTGGAACCATGGACTGGGCTCTTTGAGGGTGCCACCCCCTAGGCAGGATAGGCAAGTCTGGGAGTGGTTTCCCCTGGAAAGTGGCTGCTGGCTTGCACCTCCAATTTCCCTCTTGGTCTCTCCCACCCGCCTGCCATTGTTGTTTGCAGAAATACAATAATGACTGGTGGATCGGGCGACTGGTGAAGGAGGGCTGTGAGGTTGGCTTCATCCCCAGCCCTGTCAAACTGGACAGCCTGCGTCTGCTGCAGGAACAGAAGCTGCGCCAGAACCGCCTCAGCTCCAGGTGTCTGGATGGGGGCGGGGCACTGCCAACCCTGGGAAAGGCAATCCAGCCAGGACTAGGCTTCAGGGGTTGACTTATTACCCTGAGGGCACACATCTGCTTGTGGCAAAACCAGTGGGGCTGGAGAATCTTGGGGGCAGGGTAGCATGTGAGAGAACAAGATTCCCCCACCTTCACACCCACCCCTTTGCTCACAGCTCCATTTGCCTCTCTGCCCACACAGCAAATCAGGTGATAACTCCAGTTCCAGTCTGGGAGACGTGGTGACTGGCACCCGCCGCCCCACGCCCCCTGCCAGTGGTAAGAGCTGCCACCGCCCCAGAGAGTGGGGGGGGGCTCCTGGGTAGGGTAGTCTCCCCACTGCCTTTCCCCTCCTTTCCCCGAAGTAGGGAGCACCCCAATCTTGAGTCTTCCCAACACATCCTGTGGTCCCCTCTCCATGAAGAGTAGGACACCCCACAACTGGGCCTGTGAGCGCCCATCCTTTCATGTTTCTCCTCTCCCATTTCTTTGGTAGCTCCATCTCTCTGCCTGACTCCCCTACCCATACCCCCCATTCATTTCTCCCAGCCCTGTTCCATTCACCTCTTCTCTCTTTTTTCCCCATCCCATCCCTGCGTTCTGTATTTGTGTCTCCACGTCCATCTCACTCCTCCCCACCTCGCCTCTCTCCTCCCTCTCTTCTGACTCTCCGGTCCAGGTAATGAAATGACTAACTTAGCATTTGAACTAGACCCCCTAGATTTAGAGGATGAAGAGGCAGAGCTTGGGGAGCACTGTGGTTCTGCCAAGACTAGTGTTAGCAGTGTCACCACCCCACCACCCCATGGCAAACGCATCCCCTTCTTTAAGAAGGTAATTCTTACTGGGTTCTTATAAGAGGGGAGGGGTCAGGGCCCAGTGTTTTGGCAGGGGAGAGGGCTGGAATGGATTCAGATATGGTACCAGCCTGAGTCCGTGGTGATTAAGGCTTCCTGCTGAGGAGGAGGGAAGGGTAGGATGGCACAGTGGACAGGCACATCCATTTCCACACATAACCCCATCCTGGCCCACTCCGTAGGAAGGGATGGTGCTTTCAGTCAAAGTACCCCTTCCCTTGGAAGACTGTCCTCCCCACCCTCCCCATACACACACACTGGAAGTGGGATCTGGTGATAATGAAACCTGACCTTTTCCCTTGCTACCCAGTAGAATATTCCACATTTGTCCTCTACCCCTGCATGTGAAGGGGAGAGTGAAATGGTGACCCTTCTTTGCTCTTTTCAAATCCCATGGGACTAGGGTGGGCATGTGGGGGGGCCTACTGGCTGCAGAGCAGGATAGTTAAGGAAACCCTTAAAATGGACTGGTTGGCCTGTACTGGGGGCAGGAGACAGGCACCAAATTAGGGGCTCTTTTTCAAGACAAAGAAAGGGGGTCTTGGTATGTTTGAATATTCCCAAGTTCCCTGGACTATCAGTCCTGCTCCCAGCCCTGATCTGGGGCCATCTCTGACTCCCCCTTGGCATGGGGTCCCATCCCCTCTCTGGCTCTGTCTGTCACTAACACGCATGCCCTGTTATCTCTCCTCGTCTGCCCGCTTTCCCTCCCTCTCTTGTCCTGGCTCTTTCCTTGCCTTCTGCCCCTGCCTGGGTGCCTTCCCCTCTCTCCTCCCCCTCCCCCCTCTTGGCAATCTCTGGACCCAGCCAAACAGAAGCAGAAGTCGGTGAGTATCACAGCTTTCTGTGTCCCCCCCTCCCCCCTCTGGGATGAGCTAAGGGGACCTTCTAACACCCATTCCCATATCTGCCCCCCCATTTCCCCCACCTTTCCTGGTTCTCCCTGGCCATCCCTCCCCACCCCCACCCTGATCCCCACATCTGGGCTCTGGGACCAGGGGGAGGAAAGGATGCATGGGGGAGCCTGGAGGCTGGGGGAGAGGGGCTCATGCCATCTCCACTTTGGGGTTTCCCCTCCCTGCTTCCCCTCCAGACAGAGCATGTGCCCCCCTATGACGTGGTGCCTTCCATGAGGCCCATCATCCTGGTGGGACCGTCGCTCAAGGGCTATGAGGTAGGAGCCCCTAGAAGGGAGTGGACCCAATGGGGCCCAGATATCCAGGGAGGTTCCAAAAAAGGGTTCAGATGCCAGAGAGGTGACCCAGAAGGACCCAGGTTCTCAGGGTGTCTTTCCTGGAAGGCTACAGACTTTCAGAGAAATTCCCCAAAGGGCCCAACCCACAGGGAGATCTACTCAGAAGGGTCTAGTCCCTCTCAACCCTCCCCTCCAGAAGAGTCCTAGAGATACCACCTAGAAAGAAGGTCCTTTGGAATCAGAGAGCCCAGAAGGATCTCCCCTTCCTGGCCAGGGGCCCATTTATCTCAGAATTTTAAGAAGAAAATGGAACATGAGGGTGCAAATACCCATCACCCCACCCTTCCTGAGTGGCTTTAAATGTCTGACTTTTCCTCCCCAACCCTGACCACCACCCTCAGGTTACAGACATGATGCAGAAAGCTTTATTTGATTTCTTGAAGCATCGGTTTGATGGCAGGTAAGACCCTGGGAGGTAGCTTCCCACTCCTACTATGGTCCTCTGCTGCTGGGGTGGGCAGGATCTTGGGACACTTAGACTGAGGGATAGGAGGCAATCTTGGAGCCTGGGGAGTGGGCAGGACATTCTCACCCACCCTGACCCCTGAATTTCTTTACCGTGTCCCCAGGATCTCCATCACTCGTGTTACAGCAGACATTTCCCTGGCTAAGCGTTCAGTCCTCAACAACCCCAGCAAACACATCATCATCGAGCGCTCCAACACACGCTCCAGCCTGGGTGAGCTCACCCCTCAACCCCCCTCTCTGGGGCCAGATGTGGGAGGGGAGAGAAGGGGGGGGAGACGTGTCTCTAGAAATGTTCTCTCTACCCCACTGGTTCCTGGGGTGGGGGGCTCCCTTACATTTCCCCTCCCTATGACTCCATGTCCCCCAGCTGAGGTTCAGAGTGAGATCGAGCGAATCTTCGAGCTGGCACGGACCCTTCAGTTGGTTGCTTTGGATGCCGACACCATCAACCACCCTGCCCAGCTTTCCAAGACCTCACTGGCCCCCATCATTGTTTACATCAAGATCACCTCTCCCAAGGTGGGTGCAGGAGCCTGACCCTAATGGGGATAGGAACGCTAAGGAGTCAACCTGCCTGTTTAAATCCCAGCTGCTGCTTACTAATCATGTGACAGTCTCCCCAGCTTTACTTTCTTCTCTGTAAAACTCCATCGTATAGATATTGTGAAGATTTAATGTAATGTAAATACTTAGCATTTAGTAAAGGGTCTAGTGTAATGTACCTCATCACACATTAGCTATTAATATTATATAATTAATAATATAAGTATTATTATTAGGGTCGTGCAGGCCAATCTCCTGTCTCCACTCTGCTTGACCTTCCATCGTTGGTCCAAAAACTGGAAGAATTACGAGCTTGTTATCCTGGTATCACCCAGCTACTTGACAGTTGCGAGGTCTTTCCTGTCTTTTGATTTCAGCTCTTTTTGCTTCACTGCTCTCATTTGGACTTTGATAGAGATGAAATTTGTAGGAGGGTTGATTGACTTCTTTGTCATATTGTAGCCCCTTTAGCTTTCCTCCTAATATGTTAGTGGGAGTTTGAGGAACATGGGGGGCGAGTTTAGGTGACAGATTTCAAGTTAGAAGACAGCATGAGATTCAGGTCCTGGCTCTGGTTGGCTTATTAATTAATTAGATTTTGTTGTGTGTGTGTGTGTGTGTGTTGTTTTTTTTTTTTTTTGGTAGTGATTTTTAATGGAAACTGAGGCCTCTTAGCCTCAATTTTTTCAGCTACTGAGTGGGGGTTATAAACTCCTCTCTGTGCTGTTGTTGAGAGGATTCGAGGTAATGGGCAAAGAGCCTAGCGTTCTGTTTCATGATGGCACCTAGTGGTGTTATCATCCATGATAGCACCCTATGAACCGAGCAAGCATCCAGCTACTCAACCGTGACCTTTCTGAGTCCTAAGTTTTTAATGAGCCGAAAGGGGATGATAGGATCTAAGTACTTCTTGAGGTACAAATTGAGGTACTCATTTGAAAGGAACAAATGAGATACTGGATACAAAAATACTTTGTGAACTAGAAGATAATAGATACATCCATTTCCCCCATGGAAGAACACTGATTGAAGTTAAGGGTAGGGACTCTTTGAGAGTTGAGGCTGCTAACAGATTTTTATTTTAAAGTAATTAAAAATTTATGAAAGAGTTGTAAGAACAGTACAGAGGACTGTCATTCTTTGAATACTCTTACTCAGATTCACTAATTCGTTAACAGCTTTATTGAGATATAATTCACATACTGTTAATTCAGCCATTTAAAATACACAATTCAATTTTTTTCAAATTCACTAATTTCTAACATTTTGCTATATTTACGTTATCTTTTTCTAGCTTTCTGTATGTATAAATTATATACATAACCATTTGAGAGTAAGTTGTAGATATTGTATGCCTTTAGCCCTAAATACCTAAATACTTGTATTTCTTAAGGACATTAACTTAACCACAGTATAATTGTCAAAAGCAAGAAATGTTTTTAAAAACACAGCTCATCTTAATTTTTTACCAATTGTCCCAATAATGTTCTTTATGGCAATATCCTCCTCAATCTAGGATTCTGTGTTGCATTTAATTGTTATTTCTCTTTAGTACTCTTTAAGTTGAAACAGTTCCTCAACCTTTCTTGGATTTTCATGACATTGACATTTTTGAAGAGTATGTATAGGTCACTTATTTTGTAGACTGTTCCTTAGTGTTGGTTTCTCTGATGTTTTCTTCATGACAGGATTTAGATTTTGCATTTTGGGTCAGAATATCACCAGAGTGATGTGTCCTGAGTGCATTGCATCAGGAGGCACATGATATTGGTTTGATCATTTAGTTAAGGTTGTAGCTTTGTTATAGATATTATAACCATTATTATTATTGAGTGAGAATAACAATAATGGTTAGCTAATGGGATTATTGGCAATAGTAATTGATAATAATATCATCATTATCATATTATCATCATCATCATCATTCAGGACCCCTGAAGCACTATTATTATTATCTAATACTAATATTATTGAGTGATAATAATAATAGTGGTTACCTAATGGGAATATCATTGGGACTGAGTGAATTGATCACTTATAAAGCACTGAATAGTGCCACTCATAGCAAGTACCTCATAAAGCATGGCTGTTGTTAACATGGAGGGGAAGTTAGCCCTGAGGATGAAGCCTGTCAAGAAGGTTAGAGGGGCTGGGAATGAGAATCACTGCCCTTCACATAGCCACTGCTAGGAGAAATTCCCAGGACAGGCTGGTATGAGACCCAGAAGAAAGCCTGAGTGTTGTGTAGGATATCCAGAGCTTTGGAAATCACTTCACAGAGCTGGTGGGGTAGTTTCTAAACAGGTGGCCAGGACAGAGAGTCATCAAACATCCTCCGGCCCTTACACCACTGGCTTTCTACACTGGCTCCAACCAGGTCCTGCCTTGCTGACTTGGGGTGTTGCAGACTCCCTCTAGCTCCTCTTCTTCCTCCAAACCAGGTACTTCAGAGGCTCATCAAATCTCGAGGGAAGTCTCAGTCCAAACACCTCAATGTCCAAATAGCAGCCTCGGAGAAGCTGGCACAGTGTCCCCCTGTGAGTGCTCAGACCCGGGGGAGGGCGGGGTGGGAGATTTGGTTTCTGACTTCCTCAAGTTTGCATGGGAGACAGGTTTGACCAGGAACACCTGGGCCAAGTCCATAGGTGCAGACTGGTCTTCGGGGAAAGTGTGTTGGACAGGCAGTGAGAGCTTGGCTTCAAGCTCAAGAAGCACCATGTCTCTGTGGGATGTCTAAGCCTTGGTTGCCTTCAATCTATAATAAGGGGGTTGGCTTATGTGGGTGCCAAGACCTCTTCTAGTTCTGCCAATGCATATATCTGAGTACCCTCCTTCTCTTCCTGGACATCCAGAGGTCTCTTTTTAACTTTGTCCTTCAACTCCTTGACTCTCCACCCATTGTGCCCAGGCCACACCCTCACCCCCTTGGTCACGCCTGGCTCATCCCAGCCCCGCCCCTAACCCCACCTCCACAGGAAATGTTTGACATCATCCTGGATGAGAACCAGTTGGAGGATGCCTGCGAGCACCTGGCAGAGTACTTGGAAGCCTATTGGAAGGCCACACACCCACCCAGCAGCACTCCACCCAATCCGCTGCTGAACCGCACCATGGCTACTGCAGCCCTGGCTGCCAGCCCTGCCCCTGTCTCCAACCTCCAGGTACAGGTGCTCACCTCACTCAGAAGAAATCTCAGCTTCTGGGGTGGGCTGGAGGCCTCAGAGCAGGCCAGGGAGGTGCCCCAGTAACAGGAGCATACCATGTAGGTTCCCCACCCATTTCCCCTCCAGCCAGGGTCTAGAACTTGAATGCAGGGAACATGAGGAAGAAGGAAAGAGCTCTATTTTCTAAAAAAAAAAAAAAAAAAGAAAGAAAGAAAAAGAAAAAAGAAATGTGATGAGCAGCAGCTTCTGTTGTCTGTGGTTTTTGATTGTACTGGGGCTGACTGTCAGTGTTCCCTGGGCCTAGTCCTATGGGACTACATTTGCTGCCGGGGAAGCTTTTGCTGAGGCCTGATTAGAGGCCTTATAAGGCAAGTGACTAGGAAGAAAACATGAAGAAAACTGATAGATATATTTGCTGGACTCTGTACCCATTTTAGTCCCAACAGAACAGGGAATTTTAGACCCAGGGAATCCCACAGAGCAGGAGCCATGAAACCCAGGGAGACTACCCTCTCTTCTAGAGCTCTAGCCCCCAGAAGGGACCCACAATGTAGCATCTTCTATAATTGATGCTTGACCTTCCATCTGTTTCCCAGTTAAACATTCCAGAAAAGGCCCTCCATTGGGTGCCCCGCCCTGCCTCACCCTCCTCCCATGGGAGCCATGGCCCATCTCTGAGGTTCACCATTAAGTATTTGGTTCTAGATTAGAACCAGAAGAAACCCATGCTAGATTGTTACTTTTCAAATTTGTTTTTAACCAAAGATTCGATTTGTTCACTGAATCTTATGTGGAAACTCCATATATAGATAAGGCATCCTTGCTCTGGTCAGAGGGAGCTAGTGGCTTGGTCTCTACTTTACTGCCATAAGGTTCCTGGAGTGCTTCTGTGCCCTCCCCACCCCACTCCAGATCTCCAGGGAATAGTTTGTAAACTGCTGTTCTAATATCCATCACACCACCACACAGAAACTGGGCCACAGAGAGGGGAGTCATTTGCTTAGGGTCACACAACTTAAATGACAGGAGTGGGACTAAGACCCAGGCTTCTTTGCACCCACCCGGCAGCCTCTGTGGTGGCAGTGGCCATCAGGTCACCTTCACCTGGCATTTGGTACCAAGGACATTGGGGCTACCTGATCGTCTCCTGTGAGGAATGGAGACCCATCAGACTTCCCTAGCCTGCTGCTTTGAGTCTTTGCTGGGGCCAGGGGAGGAAAACCATCATCTGACTAGAGGCGGGGAAGTATGGGGTTCTAAAAGCCTCCAACTTTAGGGTCTGGTTTGTGCTGAAGGAGCTGGGGTTAGTGAGCTTGAGCTGAAATTCCCTTAGTATATTTGGAAAACTGGGGCAATGACTAACTCAATCAACCACTAACAAGTGGCAATGCTAATGAGCTGTTAATGATGATTTACCCCAAGACAGCATTAATGATGTGCATTGGTGTTCAAGAAGTGATGACTAATTGTTCATGGGTTCAGTACCATACTTACCAAGAGAGTTCATACCTCCTTTCCCAACAGAGGAGCAAATGCCCTGAGGTCTGTCTGGCTGGGCTCTAGAGCCATTTGCAGGCTGCCCATCCCCTAGAGCTAGCCCCCTCCTCCCTCAGCCAGGCTGGTGTCTTGGTGCTGTCACTAACATGCCTTGCTCTGTTGTGTTTTTCTCACCCCTGCTTGATCTGCATGGTGTGTGCCATCTGTCTGCTAACCAGGGACCCTACCTTGCTTCCGGGGACCAGTCGCTGGACCGGGCCACCGGGGAGCACGCCAGCGTGCACGAGTACCCCGGGGAGCTGGGCCAGCCCCCAGGCCATTACCCCAGCAGCCACCCACCAGGCCGGGTGGGCACCATGCGGGCACTGTCCCGCCAAGACACGTTTGATGCTGACGCCTCTGCCAACCGAAACTCTGCCTACACGGAGCTGGGAGACTCGTGTGTGGATATGGAAACTGACCCCTCAGAGGGGCCAGGGCTTGGAGACCCTGCTGGTGGCAGCACCCCACCAGCCCGTCAGGGATCCTGGGAGGATGAAGAAGACTACGAAGAGGAGCTGACGGACAACCGGAACCGTGGCCGAAATAAAGCCCGCTACTGCGCGGAGGGCGGGGGTCCGGTGCTGGGTCGCAACAAGAACGAGCTGGAGGGCTGGGGGCGGGGTGTGTACATCCGCTGAGAGTTAGGGGCCACGCAACGGGAGGAGGGGCTCTGAGTCCGGGGAGGGGAGGGGCAGCGGGCTCTCCATTGGGGATGTGTTTTGCCTCCAGGGGGCGCTGTCTCCCTCCTTTCAGATGCCTTTGCTCAGTGTTTGGGGTTTCTTTGGTGTTAGCATCCCAGTTCCTTGGAGTCTCTTAAGCCCCAGCTGTAGGTTTTTATCTACCTGCTGTGGATGGATGGCGGGATGCCCAACTTTCTGCAGTGTCCCCTTTCCCTCACCTCAGGGGGCTCTCTCCCAGAGAAAAGGTGCACTTCCTTAACTCTTTCTACTTGGGACTCTAAATGGGGCGGCCCTTTTCCCAACCTGGAGTATTGGGGAAGGGGTTTTCCTGGAGAGGGAGACCGCAGACTCCCATGAGAGTTCTCTTTCTCGAAACCCAGATCCAGGGTCCCTCACCATGCCCAGCCCTTCCCTTGGCTTTCTGGCAGCATTGTCTGGTAGGAGAAAGCTACAGGACAGAAGCCCCTTGGGGAGGGGTCTGGGTAGAAACTGGCAAGCATTAGATATAGTGCCGCCTGCCTGCCCAGGACCTATCCCCAAGGAATGGGCAACCAGAGACGCTGCTACCCACCCTACCACCTCCATGTTTCAGCCTTCGCCTGCTCCAGGAATGAGCTTTGCCTACAACGTCCCTTGCCTGCTGCCATCAGAAGAGGGGCCCTCTGTGTCTGAGCCCCACATCCGTGTCACTTGGGTGTACAGCCCATGGAACACTGGTCCGCCTCATTTTGAAACCAAAAACTGCTTATTCACTCTCACCCTGAGGCCCCTAGAGAGAGGCCCTGTCAGTCGATGCCCAAGAAATGATTGCTACCCCAGGGGTTGCTTCGGGACCTCGGATCTTCCCTGGGGGGCTTGGCTGCTGCTGCTGCTGCTGCTCTGTATTTGCCTCTTGTGATCCTGTCCTTTGTCCACTCCACTCCCTCCAGGAGAGGCCTTTGTACCCCCTCTGCCCTAGAGTATCCTGCCTAGCATCCCCATAGCCCAGCAGCCCTGCCCCTCCCCAGCTTTCCAGCTGGGCCAGAGAGAGCCGACTGTGCCAACGAGGACTGGGCCTTGCCTGGCTGCCCTCTTCACGGATGGGCACCTCATGCCTGTCTCGCCACCTCCTGTGCCAATGTTGTCCCACCCCCTTCCCCTCTGGGGGTGGGTTGCAGCTTCCACATACTGGTTAGAAGAGACCACTGCCCAACTTTTACCCCTCCCTGTCTAGTGTCCTGAGTCCCCTTCTGTTTGTCTGTCTGTCTGTATTCCCCTAGAAGTATTTTGCCACATATAAAACCGCCGTCCTGTCCTTTGCGGCCGCCTCCTGAGCCTGCTTCTTTGTTCCCACCACATGGTTGCCAGCCTAGGCATGTGGGAGCTGCCGACGTGCAGGGGGATGAAAAGGG
This sequence comes from Cynopterus sphinx, assembly GCA_030015415.1. Lineage (NCBI taxonomy): Eukaryota > Metazoa > Chordata > Mammalia > Chiroptera > Pteropodidae > Cynopterus > Cynopterus sphinx. Next base: position 17,148,160 of record CM057385.1, read on the forward strand.
TGGGTGCAGGAATAAGCTGTGCCCCGAGTTGTTTACTCAACAGGAAGGATGGAGTTTTCTGTGGGGTTCTGATGCATTATAGTCAAGCCTGACAGGAGCTGCATGGCCAAAGTCAGCCCCCCTTCAGCCCCAAACCCCACGCCTAACCTGTCTCCCCATAAGCAGAGCCAGGAAAAATGATAAGCTGAGGCAGGGAAATGGGGTGTTGGTATTGTTCAGTGGATGAGGTCCAGACCCACTGGCACAATGTTTTAAAGGCTTGTGCTTGTTTTTCTGCTTCTGTGGCCTCAGCTGCTCCCCAGTACCTCAGGGGCGGAGGGGTTGAACTTCCGGCTTTCTTCATTGATGCCCCCCACAACTACTCCCCTCCCATCCCCTACTAACCAGGCTTGGGGGAGGCAAGGAGATCTATTTGGTGGGAGGGACAGAAAAAAATCAGGAACTCTTCCTAGTCCCCACCTGAGAAAGATCAAAAGCAAGGAAGAAAGCAGGTGATGTGCCAGTTCCTGCCATCAACTGGCAGGATGTGAGCTTCTGACAGTTAACTGCTGTCACCTGTATCCTGCCTCACATAGCATCCACAAACCATTTCTCCACTCTCCTGGTTCTTGTTTCTGAGGTGGTGGATCTGAAGAACTAGAGCTCCTGGGTCCTTGACCTGAGTCCTGTACAAAGTGTGTGTTTGTGTGTGTGTATGTACAGAGAGCAATAGACATCCAGGTCCCCTAGATGAGGGGTTAGCAGACCCAAGGGAAGAGGAACTGGGTGGGCCCACAGGTCAAGTCGTTGGCCCAAGCTCCCCAGGGAGTAAATGGCATAGCTAGCACTACTGTGACCGGATTCCTGCCTCTGCCTCCCAGCATAGTGTTCTTCACATTGCCTTTTAGTACAATGAAACCTTCACCCCCATGTTTACTCACTGAACAAAAACATTTACTGAGCACCTACTATGCACCAGGCACAAGTCTAAATGGAAACCATAGGCAATTCAGGAACACAATGAATACTGTTGTGGGAAACACTAGGTCCTGGGGGGGATGGAGAAGAGGTGTCACTTCCTTAACATGGGGAGGCTAGAAGAGGCTTTTTGGAGGAGGTGAGGCTTGAGCGGAGACTAGAAATGAAGTGGGGGAAGTGTTCGAGGCAGAGAAAGTAGGTGACATGCAGGACATATTCTTGGACTTCACTAGCAAATCTTGCTCTTGTGGTGGTGGTCAGAGAGTGGTCAGCAGGAGCAGGTCACGGTGGACCTTGAGTCATGTTAGGGAGTTTGGACTTTGTCCTGAAGCTGGTGGGCAGAAATTGAAGGAGTGTAAGCAGTGATGGCAAGATTGCCCTGGTTGCAGTTTGGAACATAGATTAGAGGGCCTGGCCTGGAAATCTGCAGTAGGTGAGAGATGAGGAAAGTTTGCATTAGGCTTCAGCAGAAGAATGGGAAAGGGGGAAAGGAGCCAATGACTGCCAGAGACACCTAACTGAACAGAGAACAACAATTGCAGGTGGCCAGTGAGTGAGAGGGAGGCTCCTGGGGTGACTGTGGGTCAGAGGAAGCAGATGAAAAAAAAAAAAAAAAAAACAGGTCAGAGGCAAAAACATTGTTTAGCTTTGGATGGGATAGGTTTATGGTGTCTGTGGAAGGACATCCAAAGGGAAAAGAGCAGAAAGCAGCTGGGTGCTTGCTTTGGAGCTCAGCAGAGAGCTCCATCTGGGGTAGAGCCTGATATTTTGACTCAAGGGCAGAGATTATTAACTCTAGTTTACAGATAAAGCTCAGTGAGGTTAAGCAACTTGTCAGGGAGAAAGGCCTTGAACTTAGATAAGTGAATTTCAAATTTTATGACGCTGAAGTCTAGTACTAATTACCCTGCCTGAGGACGCCCCAGCTTCTCTGCGGGGTGGGGGTTGGGGAGCAGGTATCTGAATGTTTCTATCTACTTTCCATGTACTTTCTGCCTGAAATCGCATTTGCCCAGAACTTGCAGGCAGGGCCATTTCTAGGTGGCTTGGAGATATTGAGAGATGAGGAAAGAGAGATTCTTGTCTCTTGGTAACCACAAGTCCTCAACCGATGCATAGTCAGCACATCGGTGATTGTCAAAATGTGAGGATGTCACAACCATGAAGTCAGTTGAGACTAGTCCAGAGAGGCTGGTGCTACTGCTACAACCTCCCCAGGGGCTTGGGAATTGAGGATCTGGGGACCTCCCGCATTTGGTACCCCTCATCTCCTTCCCAATAGAGCTCTGTCACAGAATGAGCTGAGGTCAGTGAGTCCTCAGTTGTAGGTGTGGCTAAAGGTTTCCACCATTCAAAAGTAAAGTGAGTCTATGGCCATGCCACCCTGAACAAGCCCAATCCAGTCTGATCTTGGAAGCTAAGCAGGGTCGGGCCTGGTTAGTACTTGGATGGGAGACCAACAAGGAAGACCAGGTGCTGTAGGCATAAAAAATATAAAGTAAAAAATAAGGAATTGTAAGCTGACAAGGTCCTTGCAATCTGAGGTCAACCAAGGGTTTTCTCGCCTGAAAAGTAAAAAGGTAAAGCGAGCTGAGCTGGGGCCAGTATGTTTCAGAAATAAGGGTTGTTCCAGTCTAGTACCCTAGAGAAAATTTTGTCTTACCCCAATGGTCACATTCTCACAGAAGTGTGCCTTGGCTCCCTTCTAAAACAGGCCTTCCCACCTGCTGTCTCTCAGGGTTTTGTTGGTTAGTTTGTTCTTTAAATTTTGGTATGGGTGTTTGTCTCCCCACTAGATGGTAAGCTCCATAAGACCCATGGGTGCGTTTTGTCTACTCGGCATGTTTTCTAACTCCTGACCCATATTTGTCAAATGAATAAATGAATGAAATGCCCCTAAGATCTAGGCTCTGGGCCTCACAGTGAAGGCAGCCCTTGTTTGTTTACTGAATGTGCTCCAGCCAGCAGAATGGCACTTTCAATTCTGCAATTGGTGGTGGTGGTGGTGGAGGGGGCATGGTGCACTAAGAGGTGTGCCCCCAACCCCCACCGGAAACAAATGGTAAGTATGCTTAACACATTGCTGCTTCCCCCAGCACCCTTCTGTGCCCCAACCCACTGCACCCAGCCGCAGCCCAGCTCCTCCTTTCCTAGGACTGAAATAGAATCAGCCAGATGGGCTCTACTGGCCAATTCTCCTTCCCTCTAACTCTGGGTACCAAGCTGGGTGGCACAAAAATTCTGTATTTAGTGAACTGTTTTCCCTCTTCACAAATTTCCCAGCCTTCTTCAATCCTCTTCAGTGCTCACACTTGTTAAAAACAAAAACAAAAACAAAACTCCAAACACCATTTCTCAGGCTGTAGCTTAACTCTCTGTACTTTAGTGCAATAGTGTCACATTCCTACTGTGTGCCAGGCACTGATCAGGCGGAGAGTGAGAGGAGTACACAAGTAAGGTTGATCTGAACTCCGCTCTAGGACTCACAGGTGATTGGAAGAAACAGACAAGCTAGTATGCAGTCTCAGTGTGGAGAGAAATCTCATCGTGACTGGAGAACCAGGCCAGGGATTGGGAAGTTGGTGGCTTTTACAGCAGGCAGCTGAAGGGTCTTGGGAATCATTTTTTCTTCTGTGAAAGGGACAGGCATTCAGGTGGAGGAAATGCAGAAGCAAAAGCACAGCTGGAAAGAGCTGTGCATGTGTGAGCAAGGACAAGTGGAGACAAACATGGGTGATAAGCTGCAAAGGCAGATGAGGGCTGTTCATGGAGGCTCTTGAATGTCAGGTGAGGAGACTAGTCTGAATCCAGTGGACAGTAGGGCACTACTGAAGGTTTATGAGCTGTGGAGGAACAGACTCTGAGCTGTGCTTTAGGAATGATACTAGGGCTATGAGGGTACCCTTGTAAGAGGGAGACCAGTTAGAGTGGAGAGAGCACTAATAGGCTGTAGGAGGACAGTAGCCATGGGGTAGAAGGACAAATTCTCCTTTGTGATGGTTGGTGTTTCCTAACCACCCCCTCAGCCTGAGGTTGGTTTGCCTTCCCCACTTCTCTTTTTGTTTTCTGGTTTTTCCCAGTTTAAGCAAAGAAGGAAATTCACAAACAACGACAAGCAGTCCCCACTCCCCCTTCTTCCTTCTCCAGCCTGGCTCTCTCCTGGCCCAGGTTCTCCTCTGCTGGGTCTTAGTAACTGGGATCCATCTGTAGGATCTCTGGCTGAGAGATCTGTCTTTTTGTTCCATCCCTGTCTTCAGATGGCTACTCTTGGGAACTAGGAAGCTATGCCTGAGCAGCTGGTGTGTCAGTGAATCACAGAAGCAACACTGATTTATTCCTAGGAGTTTATTTAGGAAGGAACCTGCAAAATGAGAGAGACCCTGATCATCCCTATGGGAACTCACTTTGAGTGGGCCTACAAGACACACACTAGGGAACAGATAGAGATCTGTTGAGAGTTGGAATATTCTCCCAGTTTGGAGAGGATCAGTGAGCCCTGTCTTCCCCACACAACTAGTAGGTGCAGAAGGTGGGTGGTCAAGGGTTTTGATGACCCAGACGTGGCACCTGGAGAAGGGAATGCTGCGATCGGGTGGCGGGCTTCTGTACTGAGTCTCCTTGATTTGCAGTGGGAGAGCAGTCAACCCAGAGAACTCTGGAGTTTTCTCAGGGTTGGTGGGAGGATGTGGAGTCTGAGCCCCATCTTCCTTGCACCTCCACGGGTCTGGACAGGTAGTTTGTTGCCACCGTGACGTTCGCAGCGCCAGCGAGGGGCCAGCGTCCGAGGGGATCCCCGGGCCCGGAAGACTCAGGGTACTTCCGTGACCTCATAGGCAAAACTCGCTCGGCCCTCCCAGGGGGCGGGGCTCCAGGCACCTGGGTTCGACCCCGGACCCCGAAGGCCACCGAGTCTTGCCCCTGCCTGGCCCAGGACACGCCATGGGACAACTGATCACCAAGTTGATGGGCATCTTCGGGAAACAGGGTAAGAGCGCACAGAGCATCCGAGAGCCCGCTTCGATCTGGATTCCCATCTGGGACTCCCTGGATCTGGGGTCATCCAGGAGGAAGAGCTGGAGGATCTCGGCTGACCTCAGAGGGTCCTTCTCGCTTGGTGTAGTGTAGTCTCCCCTGTGCCCTCCCTACCCTCTTCTCAGGGGTCGGGCTTCGGTGCGCCCCAGGGCGCAGAGCTGGGCGAGCCTCTTTCCTCCGGGTAAACGCCGCAGCTGGTTTCATGCGATTGTGACTTCGGGCTCGGCTCTTTCCCCAGACCCCTTCTGTTGGCAAGCCCAGAGAACCCGGACCCTTCAGGCGATCACTTTTCTGGAAATGTGGAGCGAGAGAAGTGGGGCTCAGTTCTCATTTCCACTCTCCTGGTCTGTTTTTTTTGGGGGGTGATGTGGGGGGGGCGGTAGCAGACGTGGTACAGTGGGAAAGGTCTCCCAGCCTGCTGGGATCACTTGTCCCTTTACTGGGCGGCCTGGCGAGTCACACATCACCTTGTCATCGCGTTTGGCTCTGACTCTGCCCTTCCCCCGATGCCTCTAGAGCACAAGGTTATCATCGTGGGACTGGACAACGCAGGAAAGACCACCATTCTTTACCAGTTGTGAGTGCCTCTGGGGAGGGAGGGGGAGGAGGAGGGGTTTGGGCCTTCCCGCCAGACTGATAGGCATGTGGACCAATCACCGGAGCCCTTTCCCGGTTTCCCTCGTTCCCCGGTAGCCTGGAGGAGTAATGTGGGGGACACTGATGGGACTTTTCTGGCATAGTGGCCCCTCAGTTCAGTGGCTCCTCGGCCTGGCGTTCGTATCCTGCTCGGTGTGGACAACCCCACTGCTCCCGGCATCTCCTCCCGGGCCCTGCCAAACCCGGCTACAGCTTACCGGTGTCTGAACATGCCTGGCGGGCAGACGGGTTCTGATCGCCTCCCGCCCCTACTCCCGCCCCCAGCGGCGGGTCCCTCCTTTCTAGCTCCTGCACTTCATCTTTGCGTCTTAATTCTCTCCTCCTTCTGAAAGCCCAACGGCGAGCGCCAGCTTTGGGTCCAGCTGGGCTCCGTAGCTCCTGGTCTGGCAGAGTCTGGCATATGTGCTGAGTAATTCCTCATCGGAACTTTCCCCCAAATCCACTCTCTGGCTGGCACCTCTCGCGTTCTGGAGCCTCCGGAGTAGTTACTTATGACAAATTTCCCCCTGAAAAGTGACGTATGTAAATGGCTTTTTAAAAATTAGAAGAAAAGAAAAATCCAAACAGTACAAGAGTATACAGTGAAAAGAAAATTTCGCTCTCACTCCTAACTCTTAGCTTTACTTCCCAGACCTCTCAGAGGCGTTCCTTACACGTGAAAGTCACAGAGCACCTTTCTGATGGCCCTCACTTGTGTCTGCCTCATTTTTCTAATCCCTTGTTTTTAAAGTGTGATCCACAGACCAGCAGCAGTGGCATCATCTAGAAGCTTGTTAAAAGTGAAAAATGCTGGGCCCCAGCCCAAACCCACTGGATTATAGTCTGCATTTTAACAAAACTCCCAGGGGATTCAACTGTATATTAAAGTTTGGGAAGACTGCTCTATTAAGTCTCCCCCTCTGGGGTCCAGGCCAGGGCAAGACTTGGTCTCAATCCTGTCTGTATTCTCCCATGTCCAGCAGAGGCTCAGTCGACCTGGGCTGCGTTGTTCTGAGTTAGATTCAGCAGACTTTGGGAGCAGAGCTGTGGGAAGCCAAGGCTGTGGGTGGGCTGGGCTGAGCTCTTGGTACCCTCTCCTGCTTTCCCAGCCTTATGAATGAAGTGGTCCATACATTTCCCACCATCGGTAGCAATGTGGAGGAGATCGTTCTTCGAAAAACCCATTTCCTCATGTGGGACATAGGTGGACAGGAGACTCTGCGCTCCACCTGGAACACGTACTACTCCAATACTGAGGTGAGGAGGACACTGGGGCTGGAGGGGCTGTGTGATATTAGCCAGCCACATAACCTCCCTGAGCCTTGAATCTCCCACTTGTGAGATGGAGATCATAATAATGATCTCCCTGATTTGTTGTGAGAATTAAATAATAAAACAATAGCTAATTGCATGCGTGTCAGATTCTTAATGCAGCACAGCGCCTGTTAACATTTTTGAATACTTCCTGCCAGCTTTGTCTGCTTGTTGGCAGCTTTCCGTTTGATGCATAAATGGGGTAGACCCTTTGTCTCTGGGGCCTTACTTTCTGACTTCGGCAGCAGTAGAATTTAGTGGTTTTATTCTTGAAATGAGAAAGGGCTGAGTTTCAATTCTAGCACTGCCACTCACGAGCCTTGTGGCTGAGGGCAAGATATATCACCTTGCTGAACTTCAGTCTCCTCATTTGTAAGTGGGGATAATAATACAATTGGCCCTTGAACTGCACGGTTTGAATTACAATGGGTAGACTCATATGCCGATTTTTTTGGATAAATACACAGTATCCTCAGTAGGCCCTCAGTGTCCCTGGGTTTTGCATCTGATGAATCAAACAACTGGGGAGCGAAAACAGTATTTTTCATCCACAAATGGGGGTCCGTGGATGCCGTGGGCCACCTGTATGCATTGTTCTACACCATTTTATAAAAGGGACTTAAGCACCTGTGAATTTTGATAATGGCAGGTGTCCTGGAATCAATCCCTTGTGGATTCTGAGGGGAGACTGAAGTTTTGGGGGAGTCAGAAGTTACACGTGGATTTTCAACCGTGTGGGGGTTGGTCCCTCTAACGCCTGAGCTGTTCAAGGGTAAACTGTAGTTCCAGTTCCACAGGGCTGCGGTGAGGCCTAAATGGAGTGGCACACAATCTAATGTTGTGCTGTATACTCCGTGTCTGGATGAAAAAGGAAATGGGACTAGGGAAGCGAGATCTTGAGATTGGACAGTTTGTTTTCCGTGGGGCTCGCATCAAGGTAGTGCAGGGGCCAGTGAGGGAGCATAGTTGGGCGGGAGGTACCTTCACCAAAGAGAAAGGCCACCACTCACAGTCTCCCTCTGCTGGCCAGTTCATCATCCTTGTGATTGACAGCACAGACCGGGATCGGCTGCTGACCACTCGAGAGGAGCTGTATAAGATGCTGGCCCATGAGGTAAGTCCCTGCAGCTGGGAGAGGGCCAAGTATACTAGCTGCGTGACTTCAGCTTACTCACTTAGCCTCTCTGAGCTTCAGTCCTGATGCCCCAGTTTCTGAGAGCCTCTAGCTCAGCAGCTTGGGAAGGTCTAGTTTGTCCCAGAGGAAGGACAATAACGCCCTCAGCACAGATGATCATAGAAGCCAGAGTTGCTGGTTTAAGTCCTGAAGGTACTTCTCACTCACTGAGGGACTCCAGACAAGTCACTTGGCCTTCAGCCCTTAGTTTTCCCAAGTATAAATTGGGGAGGATCATCAAATTCCTACCTCATGGACTGTCGTAAGGTTTATATAAACTGGTTGGGAGGCATTCCATCACAAGCTGTTGGTGTCATTTTCTGGGGTTTCTAGAGTTGGAGGATGGCCCTCATCTCCATTCCACCTGAATGTGGGTCTCCCTTGCAGAGACAGCAGGGGAGTGGGGGGTGGGGCACTCATTGGGGACTGGAAAGGGAGACTGGGGCCTGGCTGGCTGACTGGATCTGGGCTCCTTTGTCCACAGGCCCTGCGAGATGCTTCTGTACTGATCTTTGCCAACAAGCAGGACATGAAGGACTCCATGACCACTGTGGAGATCTCCCAATTCCTCACCCTCAGTGCCATCAAAGACCACCCGTGGCACATACAGGGCTGCTGTGCTCTCACTGGAGAAGGGTTAGTGGCTGCTTCACCTGGACCTGGGGTGAAATGAATGAATGATTGTCAGAACCTTTTCCTGTTTCTCCTATTAGAACCTGCTTCACAGTTAGCTATTTCAGTTGAGTACCTACCCACAGTTGGGGTGCTGTGAGTAAGCCGTGAGCAGAAAGTCTCTGCTCTCAAGGGGCTTGTTCTAGTGGGGAGAGAGGTGACAATTTACTTAAACACGAACATTTTAGGTACTGATAAGTGCAATGAAGAAAGTGAAATTGGATAATAGTGATAGAGGAGTGGGATGACTCTGGTAGTCAGGGACAGCCTCTACTAGGAGGTGACTTTTTAGCTGAGACCTAAATAAAGAGGAGCTAGCCATGAGAAGACTGGGGACAAGCCTTCCAGGCAGAAATCATCTACTCTTTCTGATCCTGAGTTTCCTGATCTGTAAAGAGGGGGGTGATTATACCTACTCCCTCCCAGAGTTTGTGTAGAGAGTAAATGATATGGTTCATTCAACATTTACTAAGTAACTATTTGTGCCAAGCACTGTTCTAGGCACTGGCGAAACAGCAGTGAACAAAACAGATAAAAATACCTGCCCTCATGGAGCTTACTTTCCAGTGGGGGGCAACAGACCATAAACAAGAAAAATTAAAAAATATATAGTAAGTTAAAAAGTACTAAGTGCTCAGGGGAAAAGTCAGGTAGGAAAGGAGACTGGAAGTATGTGGGGGGTGGATTTCACAATTTTAAATAAACTATCTAGAGGGTGCTGCTGAGAAGGTAGCTGCTGAGTGAACACCTGAAGGATTAAAGGAGCTAGGTCATGGTCACACAGAAAGGGCCTTGGGTCAGGTCTGGAGAATTCCCTTTCTCCTTTTCTCTCAAGTGGAATTGCGGCAGGCTGAGGACCTTGGCCTGGTTGAAAAAGGGGAGACTTTAGGCAGGTCATCACAAGAAACCACACATTTCGGGCAGTGTCTTGCCACCCCGTGTGTCAGGAGGACCCCCTCTCCACCAACCCCCAGTCAGTTTAATTCAACCAGCATTTTCTGAGTACCCCCTATGTGCCATGCACTGTTCCAGGTGATATAGACATGAATAAGGCCCACCCCTGGCTCTCCTGCCCTCTCCTCCTTGCTCTGGAATTGCTCACGGTCTAATTTGGAAACTTGCTTGTGGAGTCTCTTCCCAGGCCTTTGAAATCACCCTGGCACTGCCTCCAGCAATGAAGTGGGTAGGAGGGGCATTGGAGCTTTGCTCAGAGACATTGCTAAGGTGGATCTCCAGGCACCTTCTTTGGAAAAGCCCCCCTTGACTCCCAGACATCCAGAGGTCTTAACCTTTATCACAGTATGTAGTCATGGAATTATTTGTTTGATCATTTGTTTAATATCCATCTCCTCTGCTGGCTGTAAGGCCCGGAGTGAGTGTCTGTTTTTTCACGGGTAACCACAGCTCCTAGTCAGTATCTGCTACATAGTAGGCACTACGTCTGTTTATATTCATTGATTGAAAGCTTGTATGTAATTTTGGTCGTCCTTCAGTTGGCTTTGGGCACGGAATGGGGCTTAAAAGTCATCATCCTCATGGGACATACTGATTATCGCCCTGTTCCTCATTTCCTGCAGGCTGCCGGCTGGGCTCCAGTGGATGCAATCTCAGGCCACTGCCAACTGATGTCCCAGCCTGAGGCCAACCAGAAACTCTAGGTTTTTATATGGACCACGTGGGTGGAAAACCCAAGAACTATTTATTACTTTTCTGTGATTCTCTGGTGGGAGCAGGGACAGCTATGGACAGTGAGATTGCCACAGCCCACCTAACCCCCCACAGAGGAGCTAGACTGCACACCCTGAATTGCTGCTGACAGGACAGCAGGAAAAGCTGCCCCTCACTTCATGGAAGCAGGTGTCTTTGGAGACACCAGAGAAACTGTTGGATGTGTTGGGGATTTAAGATGTGGAGCCACCTCCCCTCAGCTCTCAACTTCTCTGTAGGAAAAATGAGCAGAGTAAGAGACCTCTTTATTTCCTAAAACCCCACCCCTCAACCTCTCACCTCAAGCCCAGCTTTCTGGCCCCTCAGCCATTTTTGGACTAAAGAGATTCTAGAATGGTGAAGAGGGTGGGTTCAGAGAGAGAGCAGACTCAACAGCTGGGAGGAAAAGGGAAGCGGAGACAGGACATCCCAAACAGGGACAGCCCTTGGCACTTCAGGGAGCTCCACCCTTCCCTCGCCTTCCCATGACCTCTGAGAAGTTGGCTGTGACCACAGCTTTTGAGCTTTAAGCTACCCCATGGTATGCCCTTCACCCCCAGTGTCCTTCTAATGCGAATGCCACCCCTGCCAAACGTCCCAGGTTCCTACATCGTCCGGTGATCTCGTCTGTCTTTTTGTAATGATTTTGTTTCACGCTGTGTTAGGATTTTTATGAAAGTGTAATAAATGCCATTGCAAAGTAATCAACTCCCATTTCTGCCTGCTCGAGGAGGGGCGCTTAGGAGTTGGGAAAGCCCAGGAGTCCGATCTGGGTGGAGCTTGAGACAGGGAGCGGTTCTACCACCCCGGAAGACTTGGGTTGGCCTTGGGGTCAGTGGGTCTCTCTCCCTCCCAAGTCGGGCGGTGGACATCTTGGCGAAAGCGTGCACACAGAGCGCCCCGGCTTCTTCAACCCTGTGGTTTTCCTGAGGCAGGATTGTGGAAGAAGAACTCGGGAATTCTAGCTGTCTCTGCTCAGATTCGGCGTTTTTTCCATTAGGTTATATCCCAGCACAATTTTGGATACAATAAAAGGTGATACCATTTATTCCACAGAAATTTATCCTAGCAAGAAGCATCGAAGCGAGCTGGGGGTATAGCTCAGTGGTAGAGCATTTGACTGCAGATCAAGAGGTCCCCGGTTCAAATCCGGGTGCCCCCTCTCTGGGTCGCACGTTTTCGTGTTTTCGTGGTCCTCGCTGCCACCCGCGCATGTTCCCTGGCCGGTGACGGAGCTTTCGGCCTCCAGCTCCCTTAGCTTTTGCGGGCAGTGCGGGTCCCGGCAGCGCGCGCCCTCCGCGCGTGCGTGTGTCTGACGTGGACGCAGTGCGAGTGAGGGCGAGGACCGGTGCGCGGACCCTGGTGTCCCGTGCAGCCGGGCCACAATGGCAGGGCGGAGGCGGGCGCTCTCGCAGCTCAGCACCGCCCGTGCCCCCACGGCTGCTTTCAGGGAAGGAGGTTTGGTTTCGAAGCGTGGGGCTTGGGCTGTGGAAGGAAGGACCAGAGAAGCCCAGGCGACCGCGTGGGAAGGGGAGAAGGGGCGCTGAGCAGCGGTAAGGGGGGCCTCCAGCAGGGCAGGAGAAGGGACACCCCGGCGCCCTAAGGAGCGCCCCTACGTGAGGGATCACGAAAGGTCTCGAAATCCTTCCCCTCCCACATCGCCGAATTGCATTTTTCTTACACCGTCAATGGGAACCTTTAGCTCAGAGCTTCAGGAAATAAACTCTGAATTCCGATAAATAATCACTTGAAATGTATATTCGTTCTTTTTTTGTAAATCTCGAACCCCATGTCCCTCTGCAATCTACTCACGGAGCCTGTGCGGAGCTAGAAGTATGGAATTACCCGCAGGCAGCACGCCGGTAGAGGGGGTATAGCTCAGTGGTAGAGCATTTGACTGCAGATCAAGAGGTCCCCGGTTCAAATCCGGGTGCCCCCTACCTTGCAATTTTCAAGGCTCCAAATTCTTTTTTTTTGTTGATTGTCTTTAAGACACTTCTTTTATATTTCCACAATTTTATATTGACATTCCCTCCTTTTCCTCTCTTTTGGGCAGAAGAGAAGCGGTAAGAAAGTGCAAGCAACGAGAATACTAGAAGCAGTGGCTCTCTAAGGATTAGAAATGTGTTAGGAATGCAGGTTCTCATCCCAGAAATACTGAGGCAGAAACTGGGGAGTGGCAGCCAGAAATAAGCCCTTCAGATGATTCTGATGTATACTCAAATTTTAGAGGCTTACATTTTAAAAAATTTACACGTTAATTGCTTCTACTTATTTTCAAGCTGCCGTTTCAGCCCGAACTCTTGCAGAAGACCTTGTAAGACAGACCGCGAGGCACCCCCGAATGGGGGAATGTTCAGAGGCCCAGGCCGGAGCTGCAGGTCCTTCCTGGGGCCTCTCGCCTCGACGTCCCGGAAGGTAGGGGAGAGAAGATGTGGACCCGCTGGGCCAAAGCTGGACCGGGCGGAGGGCGTCTGCACAGGTCCGGCGAAATGAGGGACACCCTGGGAAAGCGCACAATACGCGCGCTGCTGCTCCTTATGTGGCCACTAGAGGACAGCAAGAAGCCGCAGCCAGAAGCGGGAGCCGAGTCTGCAAAATCAGGCTTTAAATTAGAAAAGAATTTACAGATAGGCCTTGCCCTGTCCCATCGTAACGGAATAGAGAGCTTCGGACTGCAGGTGGTTGTTTCTGGGAACCTGGGTCCGGGGGAAGAGAAACTGGGATCCTGAGAGATTGGAGAGTCTTAAATTCTTGTTTCATCCTCTGGTCTCAGTGCCTGGGAACCCGCCTCTCCCAGCTCACACTCTTCCTTCTCCTGTCCCACGCATGTTCTCCTCTTGGGGAATCCCCCCAACGGCGCTCAGCGTCCATACCCTTCTCTGTGATTTTCCAGTCCCTGGGCCTCAGACCGGTAGAGGCCAGGGTGCCCCGCACCCCTCACTCTCTCCCTCCTCCTGCGCTCCAGCTCCTTGCCACAGCATGAAGTAGGTCAGGGCCGGGAAGAAGCACCTCCGAGTCCTGACCTGATTCCCTGTCGTCTACTAAATCTTCTAAACTGCAGTATTTTTATTCCGTCCTGGAAGAAAAAAAAATCTATTCCCAGAACCTATTATACGGTGGTGGCACATGGGGTAAATCGTCTTCTTGCACCAGGGTTGGCTTTGAAGATTGGGTCAGGCCCTGAACAGGCCTGGGGTCCCCAGTGAGGAGGGTGGCCTCGGTTACCTTCTAGGGTGGGGAGAAGTCCAGGCTATTTCAAAGCAGGGTTGAACCAAGCCTCCTCCACCCCCAAGTCTGCTGGGCTGGGGTGCAAGACGGTGCTGGAAAGGCGGGGTGGCAGGATGAAGTGGAGAGGAGCCATGAATTCAGGCATCTGTTGGGGAGAGGAGCTGGGGGTCTCTGCTGCAAGGGGTGATTCCTGGGCTGGGGGTGAACACCAGAAACCTAGGAACTCTAGGAACAGCCCAGAAAGTCGGGAAGTCTGGTGGAGCTGGAGATGGGGGGCGATGGCAAAAGCCTATATCCCGAGAAGGGGCGCCGGCCCCTTCCTGGGGTCTGGCCTCCCTGGGTTTTCTCTCCGCAGCTTTCCCTAAGGGAGTGGAGGAAGGAGCTAAGGTGCGTTGTTGGGGGGCAGATGATGCTCTTCGGGGGTTCTCTAAGGCCAGGGGTTCCTCGCCCTGTCCCCCAACTCCAGCTCCGCAGACTCCTTCCGTCCGCGTCTGGGAGCGGCTGTGGGAGCTCTCGGAGAGCTGACGGGGAGGGCGGGAAGGGCAGGGGAAGCCTGGGGAGAGCTCGCGCGGCGCCGCGCCCCCTGCCCCGCCCCTCCCGGGCCCCGCTCCGGGCCGCCGCCGCTCCGCTCGCTCCCCGCCAGCTCGCGCGCCCGCCGCTCCCGCAGCCTCGCCGCCCGCCCCTGCGCTCGCCAGCCCCGGGGACCGCGCGGCAGCGGCCCGGCGTGGGGTCCTGACGCCCACCATGCGGGGCGAGCTCTGGCTCCTGCTGCTGGCGCTCAGGGAGGCTGCCCGAGCGCTGAGCCCCGAGCCCGGAGCAGGTAGGACCGGCCAGAGTTGGCCGCGTGGCCCGGAGGCGGCGGTGGTGTGTGTGTGTGTGTGGGGGGGGGATGCTGGCAGAGGGCAGGCAGGCAGGCGTGGGCATGGGCAGGTACCCAGCGGCCGGTGATGTCCCGGGGCCGGGAGAGTGTTGTACGCCGGAGGCCAGGAGCCCTGCAGGCTGTGGCAGGTGGACAGGGACCCCACTTTTCTAGATGCACATGGTGTGTGAGTGAGAGTGGAGGCATCAGACAATGTCCTCCTGGAAGGACACCGGAGGGACCCCAGTAGAGGGGGCTCAGTAAGGCACTGGTCTCTGGTCCCATAGGGGACAGTGGGAGAGCCATTGGGACTCCTGGTCACATGGGGCGAGGCTGAATTCTGATAAGATGGGAGACCTTGGGCACCTTCTGCCTCAGCTTTGCCTCCTCTTTCCCTTCCTTGCCGCAGCCCAAGGCTGACTCTGGTTAGGTCTGAGTAGGATTTGGGCACTTGGCGGGAGAAGCCAGGGAGGTGGTGGAGACCCAGCATCTCTCCCAGAGCAAGGGCAGTGGCGGCTTGACCTGCCGCCTTCCTCTCCCTCTTTGATGCCTGGAGAGTGGTCCTGGGCCCAGGAAGAAGCAACTTGCTGCTCTCCTATTCCCCAGCCTCCTGTCACCCCTGCTCGCTCTGCTTTGCCCTGTGGCCTTTGATCTTTAGATGCTCTGGCTCTAGATGCAAGGGAGTGGCAGGCTCCTATCTGCACACTCCTCTTCCCCTACACCAGTTTCCATAGCCATCTCTCCCACCTGGAAATCCTTTCTAAGATCTACCTTGAGTCTCTTGTATTATAAAAGAACCATTTTTTCAACATTCTCCTTTCACCTCATACACCCAGACCTTCTGTGGGGTTGGGGAGGTGGGTAATTTGCAGTCATGCCTCTTTATAGAGAATTGGAAAGATAGAGCTCTATGCCTCACTGGCAAAGGTGTCCTCAGATGAGACAGAACAGTGGGAGGGGTATGTCAGGGGGATGCTGTAGTTGGGCTTCTGTGTCTCAGGGGTGTGCCAGCATCAGGCATAGCATCAGTAACAGTGTTCTTGACTTGGTTCCTGTATGTAGCTGAGACAGACCTGAATTCCTGTTGAGAAGCAGGGAGGGAAGTGTGCTGATGGTGGAAATGTGGGCAGAGAGCAGTGGAGGCTGATGTGGCAAGAGGATGCTGGTGAGGAACCACCAGTCTTCAGGGAGACCACACAGAGTATCCAGAGGCTTGGCTTCTAGTCCCAGCATCTCACTTGCTGTGTGACCTTGAGCAAGTTATTTCCTTCTCTGGGGCTATTGCCTCACTTATAAATCTTTGATTCTTGGTGGTGGATTATGATAAATTTTTTTCTTTTTTATAATTGTCTTTCCTTTTTTTTGGATTTGTTATGATGTATGGGTAATTGATATTTTTTTAAAAAATCAGTATAATAAGAAAGAGGTTGGACCAGTTGATCTTTTAGGTCCTTCATAGCTCCAACCTGATGGGATCTTCTGAACTCAGCATGTGACTGAGTTGATGAAGGAGGGCCCTGAATTCTTACTGGACTGGAGAAATATGAAGAGTTCTGGAGAAAGGGAGTTGGGAGGTAACAAGGATGCTCTGGGGATGGTGGCCAGACCCAGGCCTGGCTGAGGGCCACCTCTTCAGAGTCGGGTTGAGGCACTGGAAACCTAGGTTGGCCAGGAAGAGCTGGTCAGGCAGAGACTTGAATCACATCTCAAAGTAGAGGACGCTCTGTCTTCTTGGCTTTGACAGAGAGTCAGCCAGGAGAAACAGACTTTCTCTGCAGCAGGAGAGATTGGTTAGGCCTAAGAGAACTTTAGAAGACAGAGAGGGCAGCTGTTGACTCTCAGTTCAATGCTACTCAAAGCCAGGCTGGGTTAAATGAAGGGGCTACATGGAGGCAGGGGGGTATCTTCAGGGGAGGACAGATGTGGGGGTGAGACATCCTGGGGGAGGGCCACTAAGGAGAGATAGCCCGGCTCTGATCAGTGGTAGAGCCCTTGTGACTAATGAAAGGGCAGCTGAGAGCTGGACCTGAGAGGTGCTGCCATCCAGCCTCAAGGCTCGGAGTCCTCTGGGCTAGGGGGATGGAGGATGGCTCAGGAGGGAGCTGAGATCTCCTGTCCAAAGGTGGGACAAATGTGTACTTGACAGCGTAATGAGAAAGAATCCTCAGACAGAAAGATGAAGCAGGCAACTCCATAGAATATAACAGAATTTATTATATGGCAATTTAATATGGAATATTGCACGGAACCAGACAGCCAGTCTCTGCTACCAGACCCCTGTTAGAGTACTTTTTGTCTAGAACTCAGGTACCAATGACTGACAGGACGAAGGAACAAAGAATACAGTAGTGCATACCTCCTGGTGGTCTTGTGGTAGATGATTGCTCATAATTAATACTACCACCAGTTTGATATTTATCTTGGTTGTCATGACATTCTAGCTGTTACTAACGAAAAATATTTTGGCTACACTTTAAGGAACACAGATAACCAGGAACTAGAAAGCTTTGATGGACAGTGGAGCTGGTCAAAGGTTAGAGTATGAACTTAAATCCAGGACAAAGAGGTGGAGGTGGTTTTATTCACATCTACATCTATACATCTCCCCTCCCTCTTGATGGATTCTTGCTTGGTGGAGCCTTGAAATTTCATCCATCATTAGAATGGGATCAGGAGAAAGATAAGTGTGACCCAAAGATACATTCGGGTGGAGGGAGTGACCGGGAGAGGCTGACAGACAGGAAGCAATCTTGGGGTGCACAGTGGGAGCAGGGGACACTGAGGGTCTGTCCCAGGTTGAACCAGAGGTGTCTAAAACAGACATAGAAAGAAGAGGCAGCTAGAGGTGGCGTCCTAGCCTGGGACCAGGAGGCCAGGCCCAGCACCAACTCCCTGCTGGCAACTTCCTCCCTTCTCTGATCTGTTGTTTCCCCTTCTGTAAAATTGGGTTTGTAGGGCCCCTTGTAGCCATACTTCTGCTTCCAGCCTCCTCTTTGCCCACTAGGGACTTCCAAACAAACTGAGACTAAAATCCAAACTTTTTAAAGTGGCCATTAGACAGCCTCTCTCCTCCCTACACCTCTGCCCTCACTCTCTCCAGGTCCATCCCTCGACACTCCCAGTCTGCCTCCTCTTGGCTTCTCCTCATCCAGGCTTCAGTCAGCTCAAGGGCCACCTCCTAAGAGACGCCCACCTTGATAGCTCTGTCCAGAGTAGCAACAACCTCTAACCCTTTTGTTTTCTTTTTTTTCATAGCACTTATCACCATCTCATAGTGTTATTTGCTGTATTATTAACTTTGTCTTTTCCAACTAGAATCTTCATGGGCACAGGGTTTGTGTCCACCTATTCACTGATGTCACCCCAGCAGCCAACATGGTATCCAGGACACGTAAAGTCTCAATAAATGTGTATTGAATGAATGAATCAGAGGTGGCCACAGACCCCAGACTCTCCTCTCCTTTTTAATTCAGAGTTACTTGGTGGTCCCCTCTTGCCAATTCCTGTGCCCCCCTCCCTCTCCCCAGATGAAGGTCTTCAGTGGGAACCTGCCAGCCAGCAGGAGGGGAGAGAGTGTGGCTGGGAACTTTATAACTAAGAGGCAGGATTTCAGCTCAGCGTCTGGAATCTTTCTCAAGCCTTGCAGAGAGTTGGTCCTTGTGAGGCTGGACTATGCTGGGTGTTTTGTGTACATTATTTTGTTAAAGACTCAAAATGACCTACCGAGTATAGGTTTTATCATCCCAATTTTACAGATGAATAAACTGAGGCTTAGAGAGATTATACAATTTGTCCAATGTCACAGTCAGTAAGTTATAGATTCAGGTTTCAATCTCAAGTGTGCCTGATCCCAAACCTGTGCTCTTCCATTGCTGTGATATTATAGTGAGTGTTTCTGGTGGGCTGTGCCCAAAGGGAAGTGTCTTCTCAGCCCTGTGGATCTCAGGTTCTCAGAGCATTTAAAGATCCTTTCTCTTTGCCCCCCTCCTCTCTCTCTCCCCCTCCATTCCTTCTGTCATCTGTGTGTGCTTGCTGAGCATTTGCTTTGTGTTAGACACCTGGAGCCTACAGATGCACAGGCAGCAGCAATATGTTGGAATTGGGGCTGGGGCAGCACATGTAGCATTTGGGGCAAGGGGGAGAGATGTCGGGATGTGCTGGAAAGAAGCAACATCTCATGAGACTTGAAGGATGAGCAAGAGCTCCTCAGGAGAAGGGTTTATTTATGGAGCAGAGTGATCATGGATGAGAAATTGCCTGTGTGAAGCCCCGTGGCCAGAGAGAGCAAGGCTAGATCCCATAGATTTAAGGGAGATTGGAGGAGACAAAAGATATCTCTATGCTGGGGAGAGGAGCCGGGCCTTCAGCTGGAGAACTGTGGCGAGTGGGACACATGGGAGAGGTGGAATCGAACTTGTCCTCTAGATGCTTTGGCGGACCTGGGAGACTAACTGAAGGGCATTATGGTGGAGGCCGAAGTAGCTACCAGACTGAGTGGTGGTTGTGGGGTTGGAATGGCAAGCTTGGTGATGGGTGGGATGAGAGTGGCTTAAACCAAGCACTGGGGTGGCGTGACCTGGCCTCCTGAAGTCAGCCTTGGAGCAGGGCAATGGCATGTGAAGGGTGTTGGGGTACTACCACTGGGTTGCCCCCCTGAACGACAGGGGACACATCTCCCAGGGCAGCTCCCAGGTTCAGGCCCAATGGTTCTCAGTGCAGGACCCTCCAAGAGCCCAGCCCACATGACAGTCCTTCTTTGGGGCTGTCCCTACCTCTTAGGAAACAGCTTGAGGTTGCTGGTTACCTTTGGCCACACTTTCTGTGGTCTCAGCAGAACATAGAGCCAGCCTGCCTGAGTGTGAATCCTGCCACAAACTAGCTGTGTGACCTTGGGAGATTTCTTAACATCTTTATGCCTCATTTTCTCAATTTGTAAAATAGATCCAAAACGAGCACCTAGCTCATGAGATTATTGTGGACGGTATAGATAAGTTAACATGTTTAAAGTACTTGGAATAGTGCCAGCACAGAGTAAGCAGTCTCTAAAATTTACCTATCATTTTCACTATTACTATTACTACTGTGACCTCCCACAGGCCCATATGCTACTTGGGGCTGTGGGTGAATGCATGGATGAATGGCATGTGCTCTGAAAGCTTCGTGCCCTCACTCACATGCAGAGGCTCTCCAAAGCAAAGCAGAAGGTAGAGCAGGGAGTGGCCAAGGGTCGAGTAGGTGTGTAATATGCGTGAGCACCTAAGGAGGAGGACCAGGGTTGTCAGGCAAGACTCTGTGTGTGTGTGTGTGTGTGTGTGTGTGTGTGTGTGTGTGTGTGTACACAGGCACGTGGGGCCCTGCACACGCACACGTGAGCAACCAGCTGTGTTGGCTCCTTCCACAGGGTGAGGGGGTGATATCCGGTCCTAGCCTGCTGAGAGGGGGAGGGTGTCAGGGAGACAGAGTGGTGTGGGTTGGGAGAGTAAGATTCAGAGCTAGGCCAGGGTAGGGCAGGCTCTTTCTTGTCCTCCTTTGGGAACTCTGCCTCTGACCCTGGCCCTGAACCTCTATTTATAAAGCCTGTCATTTCTGTTTCTCACTTGATGCTCACAGCAGCCTGTGCCATAGGCATGATTGATGTTCCCATTTTAGTGATGAGGAAACTGAGGCTTAGAGAGGGAAACTGATAGGTCTAAGGTCATGCAGCTTGTGGATGTAGTGTCTCCTCCCTGACCCCACTTCTGGCTGGGTGCTCCCTTCCTGCCCTCTCCCCAGGCCTTGGGCCCCCATCATTTAGGTACCCTCCTTGTCTCAGTGGCAGGATTGTGATGCCTGCAGATGCCCAGCATCTCTTTCCAGGCCGGCTGAGCTCCTCCACTTGCTCTGCACATGCTCCTTTCCTGTCCTGGCTCCTGCCCAGGCCCAAGGGCTGCTTGCAGAAGGACCTGGGGAGCTGGGCAGATCAGCCCAGCACAAACAGTTCTGTTTCCAGAGGTAGCTGTGGGCCTCACCCGAGGAGAGCAAGGCAGCCCTGGCTTGGGATCTGGGCCATGGGCAGGCTGTCTTCCTGGCACTGAGCTCAGATCTATCTCAGCTAATGGGCATCTTGGGCAAGGGGTGTGGAGACCACCCTTCTCTGCATCTTCTCTAGAGCATCTGGTTGTGATTAGGGCCAGAGAAGTAAGAGGGGGCCGGCAAAGGTCCAGTAGGCACCAGCAGCCAAGAATGACTTAATTGGATAAAATGTCTAATGACAAACCAGAGTCCCACAGCAGAGTCCTGGCCCCAGCCCCAGGCTTGGTTCTGGCCAAACCTTGTTTCAACCCCTGTGCTTACTAGCTCCCAAGTTACCTCTAGTATCATGTCCTCAATTATGCAGTGATTGAGCACCTACTGTTTGCTAGGCACCAAAGATACTCATTTATAGAAAGTGAGAGAATCCTGGGGGTACCAGGGAGACAAGCACATAGCCACACCACCAGTGGATGCTCTAGGAAAGAGAGCTATATCTAAGAGCTCTGGGGAGTTGGTGGGTACAGGCAGAGGTAGAGAAAGGCATTTGACACTGGGTGGGCCTGAAATTGATGACAATCACAGGGAATATTAGATCCTCCTATCTGGTGGTCTATGTCCCATATACTTATGCATAGTGGGTGTGACAATTAGAGTGACAATATAATTCACGTCTTTGGGGGCACACGTCTTTCTGAAATGGAAAAGCATGGTTTCTATGTCATTTAGAACACATTTAATGACGTAGAGAGAACTGGAGAGAACATTGAGTCTAGGAATAGCTGCTAAATGGCCTGTGTGCCTCCACTTTCCAACCTGTGCCCATGGCAGACATTGCTAATTGATCATAACAATCTTTTCTGCTAAACCCAAGGGAGCCTCAGAATTCTCCATTAAAATGCTCCAGACTGTTGCTAACTGATTGGAGATGGTTTTTGAGATGAAACCGATTTGACAGTGTTTAGGCTCCTTATTTTATGGGGAAAGTGACTTGCCCAAGGTGTCGGAAGGTAGCAATGGGGTTAAATCATGGCCCCCACTATGGAGACATCTACCATCACAGCCTGAGGGGAGGTGGCATTTAGTGCATAGAGGCCAGGGACGCTGCTAGACACGTTACAATGCCCAGGAATAGCCCCCCACAACAAAGAATTATCCAGTCCAAAATGTCAATAGTGCCAAGAGTGAGAGGCCTTGAACTAAAAGAACTCTGCTTTCTGGCTTCTAGTCCCTGGAGTTCCCTGGAAGGTGAGATTATGTGCCATTTTTGGCAGACAAATAAGGAGCTGGTTTGGAAGTTTCCAGAGCCGTGGTTCTCACGTTGGTCTGTAGTGTTATGTTCAGGGCTTCTTAAAAGCTCTGCCGGGATCATTTTTGAATCCTAATATTCAGGCTACACTGTGGACCAATTACATCACAGTCTCTGGGGTGAGACCCAGACAGCAGGCATCTTTAAAGCTCCCCAGATGATTCCAGTGTAAAGCTGAGGTTGAGATTAATCACTATTTTGGAGGCAGATCTACCTGGGTTTGAAACTTATTTCAATCTTTAACCCGCCATGTGACCTTCTTTAACCTCTGTGAGCTGCTGTCTGTGAAATGCAGGGCATCATTGTATCTACTGGGGAGGGCTGTGGTGAGGGCTAAAGGTGTTATATGAGCAAAGTACATGGAGTGGAGCTGGGTACAGTGCATAGGTCTGTGCATGTTGGTTGTTTCCTGCCCGGCAGTGTTCCCAAAGCCAATGGTGGCACGGGATCGGGCCTCTGCAAAGTAAGTGGACTGGTCTCATTCTGGGACCTTCACTCTGGACTCCCAAGATTCAGCTTTTTGTCCCCTTCTCCCAGGTCAGGATGCAGGCCAAGGCTCTGGATGGGCCACCAAGGGGACCATGCAGGGTTGGAACCGGAGAGCCCGAGAGAGCCCTGGGCAGGTGATGGAGCCGGACAGGACCCAGCTGAGCCAGGACCAAGGTGGGGGCACCTTGGCGATTGACACACTGCCGGATAACGGGACCAGGGTGGTGGTGAGTGATGTAGGAGCATGGATGGGGAGAGAAGTGCTGGGGTGGGATGCCCAGGTGCCCCGTGTACACTTGGGGCTGGCCTGGAGGTCAGTGTGGAGAGAGGGATCTGGGGGGGATGGAAGTAGGCCCCAACCTGGGTCATCAAACCTTGGTATCCCAGAGCTTCATAAGCTGCCCATCTCCTAGTGGACCCAGAGGGGTAAAGTGATTTGCTCAAAGATGCACAGCGTGTCCACAAGGTTGGTGCCACTGAATTCTTTCACTGCTTAGGGCCTCCACTAAAAGCTGAATGAAGGTGACATTCTTAGTCACATCCAGCTGCTAGCTCTGGCCCCTCCCCCACCTCATTTCTGTGCCACTTACAGACTGTGTGGCCCCAAAAGTTTCATGGCTGCAGAGGCTTAGGCTTCGCAGCCTCATGGAAGGGCACTCTGAATAGAGGAAGCAATTAGGGTTGAGTCCCAGGAGAGACCCTCCTCTGCTTGGGGCAGCCCTGGGGCAGGTGGTGCAGGGAAGTGAGGGGGGTCAAGGTGGAGAAGAAGTGCTGTCCTTGCAGTGTCTGGCCCTGCTCTCCCGCTGACTTTCTGCATGTGTGTGGGTGAATCTATAATCATGTGTGCATGTCAGCAAGTGTGTGTTTGCACATGTGTCTAAGGGTTTATGAATTATGTAGGCCTGTGTGCCTGTCACCGTGGGCTGTTTGTGTCTGTGATAAGTGTGTGTGTGTGTGTGTGAGAGGCCATGTGAATGTGAGTGTATCTGTGGCCCTGTTTGTACATGCCTATGGTTGACAGCAAGGAGGGTCTATTCTCAAAGTGCAGAAAAACTATGAAATAAGAAGAAATAAAAGGATGTACTTCTTAGTATATATTTCTTTATTTTATGTTTTAATAATGATTTTTTTAACTAAAAAAAACCCAAAAAACATACACGCAGATAGCCAAAAAAGTCAAATGCTAATATTAGAAAACAAAATATAGTATTTCCAGCTGGCCAGGCTCTTGCTCAGAGGTACTGCCTAGCGTGTTTCTGTTGGCGGTTGCTTCCATATTTCTAAGTAATTTGCTTATACTGCTGCCTCTTGACTAATCCATTTAGACATTATCTGTTGACTGCCTGTTTTATAGAGGAAGATTTGTCTTTTATATACTCTCCTGAGTGTCATTTTACTCTCTCAATATTTTTGTTACATTCACATGCTCTGTTTATATCATGCAAACACTGTTCACCATTAGTCCAAGCAGGGTGGTAGCACTGTTTACTTTTTTATATAATTTTTATTTTCCCTGGATCCTTGCCCCCCACATCCACTTGCTTATTCTTCTGTACTTACTACAGCTATATATTCTTACACATCCATCGGCCTTGTTAAGAAAAGAAACAACAGACCTAAAATGGAGTCATTTGTTCTAAGCCCCATGGCACAAAACATACCTAACTTAACTGCAGTTTCCACCTTTCCCAGGAGTGGAACCTCAAAGCAGTCAGTCTGGAATTACCTGGTCAGCATTACTGAGATAATCTGCCTGAGAGACCCCCGTTATCCCCTGAAAGAAGGTGACCTTGTCACAGTCCACTCTTTGCTAGAAATTTCCCTCTGTCTGCTAGATGGGATGCTGCCCAATTCATGGATCCTTCAACAGAGTCAATAAGATCTTGATCAATTTACTCAGTTGAATTTTGTGGTTTAACAGCCTCAAATAGAACTTTCGGTGTAGTCAAACCTGTCAGTTCCCCCCGTCCTGGAAACCTCTCCTGCTCCAGCCTGGACTGACTGCTCGCCCACCTGCTTCGCAGCCATCCTGGGACCTCCTTGTGTCTCTCCTGCGTTGGGCGTCCTGTTCTCTTGACCCTGTGTCTCCTCTTTCCTGCTTCTCCCCCTTGTTTGTTTAACTTCCTGAGAAAGGTCGCACAGGAGAAAAAATTCTGTTGAGAGCTTGCATGTCTGAAAATGCCTTTATTCTACCCTCATACTTGATCGATGGTTTGGCCGAATATAGAATTCTAGATTAAAAATAATTTTTCTGCAGAAGTTTGCAGGCACCTCATCACTGCCTTCCGGCTTCTGATGTCACTGTTGAGAGGTTTGTAGTTGTGCTTATGCCCTATCAATAGATATGTCTATTTCCCCCCCACCACCACCTCTGGAAGCTTTCGGGGTGTTTCCTGTCGCCTCCGAGATGAGGGCCGTGGTCTGACTCTTCTCTTACTATGCTGGACATTTGACAGATGGTTTCAACCTAGAGACTTGTAGTCTGGAAAGTTCTCCTGTTTCAGTTCTTTGATAATCTTTTCTCTACCACACTCTCTTCTTTCTACAGTTCTCTTGATTCGATGTTCATCCCTGAGAGTGATCCACGAACTTTCTTCTCTCTTCTGTGATCCGTCCGCCCCTTTTGCATTTTTTGTTTTTTATTTATTAGTTTGCTTGTTATTGTTACACTTTCTGGGAGATTTCCTCAGCCTTATTGTCTTAACATTATTAATTTTTTTCCTATTTTTAATTTTTATTTTCTGATTACTTCTTTGTTTAAAGTCCTGTTCTTGTGTCATAGATGTAATATCTTCTCTCCAAAAATATTAAAATTTTAAAATATTTTTTCTTGCTTTCTTTTTTCTTTCTTTTCTCTCTTTCCCCCTTCCTTCCTTCCTTCCTTCCTTCCTTCCTTCCTTCCTTCCTTCCTTCCTTCCTTCCCCCCTTCCTTCCTTCCTTCCTTCCCCCCTTCCTTCCTTTCTTCCTTCCTTCCTTCCTTCCTTCCTTCCTTCCTTCCTTCCTTCCTTCCTTCCTTCCTTCCTTTTAGTGGGGGATTGTTTAATGCAGGGACAGTTTACACAGGAGTGGGCAGGGTGAAGGAAGACAGCAAGGGATGGTGAAGTACTTTAGGAATAGTGACAGCATGGAGCAGCTAAGACGGCTAACTCTTGAGCTGGCCTATAGGGTGGTTACCCAAACCAGCAAGAGCTGTGACTGCCTCTGCGGGAGGGGATGCTAGACAAGAGCTGTAGCAACAGAGGTGGGAGAGGGACCAGTGACAGCCTGCAGCCTGGTAGGAAGGGAACAGGGTAATAAATGCTCTGAACTCGCCTCCTTTTTTCATAATTTCTATGATGAAATTTTCCTTTTACCTCAGGCTCCGATATGGCTTGACAGCATTACTGATCCTGTCTTTATTTCAAATGTTGATATTTTGTTCACCATGAATTTTTCTGCATTAATTTTGATTTTTAAAAGTATGACATTAAAACAGTCTCTATCTTGATGACTGAGTTTGTTGGTGCCATCTTAAATGTTGTACCTTAGGTCAATGTCTCACTTACCTCACCCTAATCCTGGCCGTGAGGTAGAACCCTACCTTACACTCACGCAGCCCCACTGGCTTCCCATTCTGCTCTGTCTTCTTCATCCTGCAGAACCAAGGAGCTATGGTGGGATGATGGAGTAGAAGGTCATGGCAGGAGAGGTCACCTGAGTAAGAGAACACCTATCTCCAGCTTTGTTGGGCCATTGGTTAAAGAACTGATACTTGCTTTGGGCCAGACAGCATGCCCAGAGGGCCATGTCCCAGTCTGTGCAGAGAGAAGACTTTGCAGAAGAGAGCCACAGAGACTTCTGGAAGCAATTGTCTGTGGGTGTTCAGGAAGGGCAATGGGATCATTAAGAGCCAGCATGGATTCCATAACCCCAGAGCTTAAGAAACCACACAAATTCTTGGGCTCCACCCTGGGCTGACTGGTTCAGAAACACTGGAGATGGAGCCTGGGAATTTGTTTCTTTAAAAGCTGCCCCCTGTGATTCTGATGGTCATCTAGGTGTGGGAACCTCTGACATGTAGCATTTCAAACCAAT
The DNA here is from genome assembly GCA_030015415.1 of Cynopterus sphinx. Taxonomy (NCBI): domain Eukaryota; kingdom Metazoa; phylum Chordata; class Mammalia; order Chiroptera; family Pteropodidae; genus Cynopterus; species Cynopterus sphinx. Next base: position 17,174,623 of record CM057385.1, read on the forward strand.
TTCAAAATCGGTTGTGAGATTGATCACCAGAACGTGAGGCTTTCTTAGGCACCACATGGCTATACTTGATTACAAGACTTCCTCCACCCTGGGGGCTTTCTGGATTCCTCAGCAGCCACACATCAAGAGGCCTTGTGGAGGAGCAAGGCCATCCTGGCAGGAGGGTGTCCATTGCAGGGGCTACCTACAGCTTTGCACAGAAGTTGGGAGGCTCAGACTTCCAGATCAGATGTCTACCTTAGCTGGAAAAGAGTTCAAATGTCAGGTCAGGAACTGGAAGACCTCGGCAGGCTGAATGATAGTTGGCCTCCCACTAGATGAAACTACCGGGAGAAATCTGAATCCTGGCACTTAAGTTTAAAATAAGGTGGGAGAGATGGGGCTTAGCAGCCGTTCAGGAGGAAAAGACCTAGGGCTCCTCACTGCCTGTGGGCCAGGGATGAGTCAGGAGTGAGACGTGCTGCCAAGGAGGGAGGTGACAAAGCCCGCTGTGTTAATGGAAACCCATGGAAACCCATGGAAACCCTGGGACCAGGGCTGGGATTTGGGATCCTGCAGGGTATTTCTCTGCCTGATCAGAGGTGAGGGGCTTATGCCTCCCCTTTATTATTGATTGATTGATTGATATTATTTTATATTAGCTTCAGATGCACAGCATAGTGGTTAGTGGTTTATATAATTTAAAATGTGATCCCTCAATTAGTACAGTACCTGGCACTATATGGTTATTACGATATTATTGACTATATTCCCTGTGCTGTATTTTATATCCCTATGACTATTTTGTAACTTCCAATTTCTACTTCTTAATCCTTTCACCTTTTTCACCCAGCCCCTCAATCACCTCTCATTTAGTAATCACCAGTTTGTTCCCGTCTAGCAATCACTATTGAGTCTGTTTTTGTTATGTTGGTTTGTTTTGTTCTTTAAATTCCACATATAAGTGAAATCATATGGTATTTGTCTTTCTCTTTCTGACTTATTTCACTTAGCATTATACCCTCTAGGTCCATCCATGTTGTTGCAAATGGTAAGATTTCACCTTTTTTTTTTTTTTATGGCTGAGTAATATCCCATTGTATATATGTACCACCATTTCTTTATCCAGTCGTCTATTGCTGGGCACTTAGGTTGTTTTCATATCTTGGCTATTGTAAATAGTGCTACAGAGAACATAGGGATACATCTATCTTTTTGAAATAGTGTTTTGTTTTTTTTCTGAATAAATATCCAGAAGTGCAATTGCTGGGTCATATGGTAGTTATATTTTTAATTCTTTTTTCTGTGTATAGCATCTGGTATTCCAAGGTGGTCTCCTATCCAAGTACTCACCAGGCCCGACCCTGCTTAGCTTCCAAGATCAGATGAGATCGGACGTGTTCAGGATGGCATGGCCATAGACTATTTTTAATTTTTTGACGGACCTCCAAGATGTCTTCTGTAGTGTCTGTACCAATCTGCAATCCCACCAACAGTGCAGACTTCCTTGTGCCTCCCTTTTAGGTGGTTATCTGGAAACCAGTGTAGTCCAGAATGGTTGAAGGAGTTTGGGGTAGTTAGCCTGTCATAGAGAAGGCTCTAGATATGCCTATTTTCTAATAGCTGCTGGGCTGTGACTGGGGCAGAGGAAATAGATGATTTTCCTTCATAGCACTTATCCCTTCCTGCACTGAATTCTCTATTTATTTGTTTATATTGCCTGTCCTCTTGGAACGGAAGCACCATGAAACTCTGTCACCAGGGTCTGCACATGGTGGGAATGCCTCCTTTAAAGGAACAAAGGAAGTAAGGATTTTTTTCATCCCCAGAGGCCTAGTGAAGAGGCTTTGCCTGGAGTGGGTTGTTGGATTCAGTGGTCTCTAAGGACCCCAACTCTACTGGCTTCTGGTTCCCACACACATAAGAGAATGTCGGTGCTCACATGCACGTGCATGCACACCCATGACCTGGGTGGTCTCGTGCCTAAATCTTCAGAGTGGCCTGCGCTTCCTTCCTTCCTTTGAACCCAGTAGGCCTTGCACTGAACAGTGGTCAACGGGAGACACTGATGATCACCCCCTTTCAGCATAGCCAGACCTCCATCCCACCCCACCCAAACCCGGGCAGTGTGCCCACCCTGACCTGAATTGTGGGCAGCCTCAGCCCCTGTAGGAGCCCAGAGAAGGGGCACAAAGATGCCAACTTCTCCTATGTCTCTGGTCAGCATTTCTGAGAGCTGGGGTTACTTTGGCTGAGAGAAACCTCATCTAGACAATAGCTTAGCTGTAAAGGTCTAGGCAAGAGAGAGGTGGTAGGAAGTGGACATTTTAACAAGTTTCACTTGGTCTGTTTCAGAAAGTTTTCTTGGATCTCAACAGGAAATCATTTCCACACATTGTCCATGTCACAGCCTGGTCCGTGCCTGTGTTCTGGAGCCATGTCAAGGGGCCAAGGGCCTGGCAAATGGGATTTTGTTCTCTTTGTGCCCACACAGCCACCCCAGTGCCCCTTCATCTTCCTTCGTTGTTCCTCTGTTGTTCCTTCTGGCCCTGGCTTCCCTTCTGGCTCAGTCCCTCTGGCCCAGCTTGCTCAACTCAGCCCTTCTCTCCAGCCTCCATCCCAGGCCTTCTCTGGCCCAGCCCTCTCTGACCATCTTCCCTCCTCACCCTTCTGGCCTCTTCTGCTCAGTGTCCCTGCCCAGCTCCTCTGCCCAGACCCCTGCCTAGACCTCCTATCTATCCTTCTTGCCCATTCCCTCTGCCTGACACCCCTGCCTGGCCACCTCGCCACAATGCTGCTTTTTCCAACTCAGATCCTCTTGCTTTAGGCCTTGAGGCATCCAGCCTGCACTCCCAGGGTGAGCTGGCAGCTCCAAGGCCCCTGGTCAGAGCCATCTCCTTGGAGTTTATTCTCACGCCCACTCTAAAACCACAACCCAATGGGAGTAGGACTCTTGTCTGGACTCAAGCTTTCCAGAGTTTTTCCACAAAGACCAATCCTGAGGCCCTGGAATACTGAGAATATCTTGGAGAGGGTGTGGTGTGGGTTGGGAGAAGCCATAATGCTAAGTCAGATTGCCTAAGATGTGCCAGTTTCTCCTCTGAGTGGCTGGAAGGGGGAGGCTTTGGACAAAGCTTTTCCTCCAGCCTGGGGATTTCCAAATCCTAGTCCAAGGGTTTCTTGGTTTGTAGTTCAGGTCCGGAGCCAGGCCTTGGGAGGAACCAAGTTTAAGAACATTCAGATCTGGAGGTTCCACTGTAATAGAATAGGTTCACTCTGTGGGAGAAAAGACCCCCTACAGCCACCCTAGTCTTCCCCAGCTCAGCTTTCCTGAAGTCCTCTCTTCTCTGGCTCAAGCAAAACTTCCCAGCTCGAGCATCACCACGGCAGGCCCGGGAATGCTGAGGGACCCTGCATCAGGGCAGGCACCATGTCATCCTGGGCTGGACACCTAACCCCTCAGTTAATGGGCCTGACGTGGCAAGCTTCTGCAAGCCCCCGCTAGCTTCACATTTCCCAAATGAGGTGGTAAATAGCGATCTCACAGAGTTGAGATCTAAGAGCAAAATCGGAGGTGCTTGGTGGGTTCCCAGTTCTTTTTGTCTCTCCTGCCCCAGTGGTGCCTCTGCTGGGAGCTCAGCCCCAGGAGGTGTGTCTCCTGTGTAGGTCCCTCTTGTTGACCTTTTCCCTTGGGAGTATTGGTTTCTCTCTCTCTCTCTCTCTCTCTCTCTCTCTCTCTCTTTCCTTCCTTCCTTCCTTCCTTCCTTCCTTCCTTCCTTCCTTCCTTCCTTCCTTCCTTCTTTCCTCCCCGTCCCCTCTCTTTCCTTCCTTTTCTCCTGTCTGTCTTTCTTGTTGAGGTGAGGGTCACATAACATAAAAATACCCACTTTAAAGTGAAGTGTATTTAACATACTCACAATGTTGTGCAAACATCACCTCTGTCTAGTTCTAAAACATTTTCATCACCTCACTGTATCCCTTAAACTATCGGTCCCCGTTTTCCTTTCCCTTTAGCCCCTGGCAATGACCAACCTGTGTTCTGGTTTCTATGTCCTTATTCTACCTATTTGGATGTTTCCGTATATAAATTAAATCATACAAAATGTGACCTTTTGTGTTTGGTTTCTTTCGCCTACTGTATTGTTTTTGAGGCTCATCCAATTTATGGCCGAATAATACTGTATTGTACAGATATACTATAATTTGTTTATCCATTTTTCAACAGACATTTGGCCTGTATACACCTTTTGGCTCTTGTGAATAGTGCAGCTATAAACACGTGTGCATGTATTTGTTTGAATACCTGTTTTTAACTATTTGGGGTAAATACTTAGAAGTGGAATTGCCAGGTCACATGGTAATTCTATCTTTAACTTTCTGAGAAAATGCCAAACTGTTTCCCGCAGTAGTGGAACCATTTTACATCTCCCCGGTAGTGTACGAGGGTTCTGATTTCTCTACATCCTTGCTAGTACTCGTTGTTTTTCGCTTTTTGTTAACTTATAGCATCTAGTGGGTGTGAGATCGCATCTCATTGTAGTTTTGCTTTGTGTTTCCCTAATAACTTATGACATTGAGCATTTTTTCATGTCCTTGTTGGCCATTTGTATATCTTCTTTGGAGAAATGTCTAAGTCTTTGCCCATTTTAAAATTGGGTTGTTTGTCTTTTTGTTTTGAAGAAATTTCTTAATCCCTCTGAGCCCATTTCTTGTCAAAGGAGGATGCTATTGTAGAAGTATAACTGCAAAGGTGTTCTGTAGGAATCTACATAAAGGGCCTGCATGGCGGGTGGTGGATATAAACATTAGCTGACTCTGAATTACGTCTGGTCTAGGGTGACCAACCATCTCAGTTTTCCCAGGCTGGTCCTAGTTCTAGCACGAAATGTTCAGCATTCTGAGAAATTCCCACACCAGGCAAATCAGGACAGTTGGCTACCCTACCCCAGATATGATAGACAGTATATGTCCCTCCCACGTTATCACTCTAAACCTGTGTCATCATCCGTAAGTTGGAACTGAGAACAATTCACAGAGTTGCTGTAAAATCGGTTGAGTTAATTGCTTAAGAAGGTTAACTAGAAAGGTCTGAGGAAAAAAATCTGCCACCCAGATCTTAACCTGGGAGTACAAAAATAGGATCCCAGCAACAAGAGAGTCTGAGGCGGAACCAGCAGCACTGATAGTGCCTGGGAGCTTGTTACAAAGGTGGGCTCAGGCCCCTCGGACCTGCAATATTGGATTCTGATTCCAGGTGATTTGTATGCACATTAAAGTGTGAGAAACACTGCTTTATACCAAAGTCCTTGAAGCAGGGGAAATAATAGACATGGAAATGCATCAATAAATTCATCACAGTGGTATTTGTGAAAGCATAAAAATCGGAAGCTACTAAATGGCCAATAATAGGAAAACAGTTAAAATAGTTGTGGGTTTTCTTCTGAGTAGAGACCCATGAAGCCATTACAAATGATGGTTAGAAGACATGTTCAACATCAAAACTGTTTTAGATATCATAAAACATGAGTGAAGCAGTCCATGCAACTGGATGATCGGCAGATTGATAACCATGTGAAATTATATTCATATGAAAAAGACTAGAAGAAAATATGCCAATAGGACCAGATGCGGGATGCGGGGGCCTGTTTTTTTTTTTCCTTTTTGTCCTAATTCTCCAGGTTATATGATATATATTTATGCTGTCAAAATCTCTGGTTGGCTAATGCTCTTCTGGAAGCCCACATGTTGAATCAGTGTCAGGACAAGACGATTCTTCCATTTCTCTGAAGTATTGGCGGCATGAAGAAATACTTTGTCTGGAAAGCCAGTCTATACACCCTCTTTCCAAGCCTAGTCCAACTCCCACTTCCAGGGCCTTCTTAGGTTGGCCTCACCTACTCTGACACCTCTTTACCCCAGGCCCTCGGTGCCAAAGCAAGTGCCATTTTCTCTAGCCTGGGTCCTTCCTTTTCTGAGTGAGACCTGTTTTCTGCATTTCTGTGATGACAAGTGTTCTGTGTAGGTTTGTTTCAATCTGAGGCTCAGATACTTCCAGAGGGCAGCTGAAGGTTATTGTGTGGGTACATGAGCAAAGGGGAAATAATAACAACAAGTAACGTTAAAAGAGCCCTTCCTGAGTGCCAACCCAATTCTGTATCCTTGCATTTAATTCTCCTAACTACCCCAGGAGGCAAGTATTTCTAATACTATCCTGGAACAGAGAGGTGAAGTGCTTACCCAAGGTTGCACAGCTAGTGAGTGGCAGAGCTGGGACAAGAACTTAGGTCTTTCTGCCTTTGGAGTCTGAGCATTTGACTACTGTCTCCTTGTGGGCAAAAATGCGTTCCATGTTGGTCCAGACAGAGGGTGCTTCTAAACTATCATGCAAAAGAGTCCCCTGGGGAGCTTGTTGAAATGCAATTTTGATCCAGCAGGTTTGGTGTAAGGCTCAGAATTCTGCATTTCTAATAAGTTCCCAAGTGACACAGATGCTGCCATCCCTGGGGCACACTCTGAGTAGCAAGGATCTAGAAAACATCCCTGTCGTTCTTGTTAGTCCTCATGGAGTGGCAGAGGCAGCGGACGGATGCTCCCACCCCAGTAATCCCATCAGTACCTCCCAGGCTGGACCCACCTGCCTGGAGCGCCATCCTGACATGCTGGGCTGGCCAGGCCTCTCTAGCAGGCCCTGCAGGGTGCCCCTGGTTGCCAGCCTGGCATTTCCACCTGCCAGTTGGCTGGCAGGTGACAGGCTGATGGTGACAGCTTAGCCAGAGTTCCTGTCCAGAAATGTTTGAGCTCAGCCAAAGTAAATGCTGCCCTGCTGTCAGAAATGAAGTACTGGCAAGCTCCAGGCATGAATAATTGGGGCAGAAGAGACACTGTAACAGCACACGTTAAGGATGGAGCCAGGGATGGCTTTGAGGAGGCAGCCTCCACCATCAAGATCTTTTCCTGGAAAGGTCCAACAAAATCAGCATCGTCGCTTCGACACCAACTGTGGATCAGGCACTGGGCTAAGAGCTTCCTATTGATAGGTTTTGTCTATTCCTTTCATGAACTCTGCAAGAAAAGTTACTGTTGAAACGGACACCCAGAGAGGAGTAGTGCTTGGTGCCGGCTCTGATATAGTGGAGCCAGTTTTTAAACTTGGGTCTGTCTGGTGCCACTGCCCTGCACTTGATCCTAGAGCAGTGGTTTTCCACTTGCATTCCACAGTGCCCTGTGGGTTCCCACAGGTGCTTCCCAGGCTGCTGTGGGATGGAGGGTGTAAAGAAGGGAGTAGCACAGCAGGCTGGGCTTCAGGCCCTTCTTTTTTCTTCCCCCAGAGTGGCCTTACTTTGATGTTATTATTGTGTTGAGCTTCTATGAAAGATTAATTGGAAGAAAGGATTTTGAAACCAAAAATGTTCAAAATCCACATCATGCTGCCTTCCCAAAAGAATGGAGATTATTGACTAGGGCTTCTTGCATGCATTTCAAGGAAACAGTTCCCTTTGGTGGACTTGCTAAGTGGTCTGGCTTGTGCTATGTTCCCTGACCCTCTGTAATGTCTGGCCACCCCATCACAGCTCTCAGCCTCTAATCCACAGCTGTCCTCTGGGGTAATGGGACTACCCCACAGATAGCAGGTCAAATGTGGTGACAGGCTGTGAATTGGGTGAATTCCTCATGCAAGCTAACTGCCAAGAAGGGCCTCTAAATGTTTTTTTAAGAGACATATCTCTATGGATTGCAGTGGAAAAGCCCTCAAAATGACTGTCCTGAGGAGGCTGCTTAGGATCTTGTTTTAATTAGGATAGAGATTCAGCTATTGTAACACATGCCCAATTGATGATGCACTTAGACCTGAAAAAAATTTATTCTCTCATATGTAATAGCATGAGCGTCAGTAAGCATGGGTTGAGGTAGTGTCTCCATGACCCTGGGGACCCAGGTTCGCTCTACAACATGTGCTGTCTGTATTGTGGTCCTAGATGGCTGTTTCAGCTCCCATCATCACATCTGCATTCCAGCCAATGAGAACTGAGAAAGGTGAGGGCCCCCCATTCCTATTGAGGGCTTTCATTCTGCTCATCTTTTATTGGCCAGACGTAGTCATGCACCCACATTCAGCTGTAAGGAGACATCATCTAGTTGGGTGACAATGTGCTTAAATAAAATTAGGAGGTTTGCTACTAAAAGAAGAAAGAGAGAATGGTCTTTGGGAGGCATTTATCAGTCTCCGACATGGGGGGACTTCTACCCTCAACACTGCTGGTGCCATTGGCAGCATGATCAGGGACCTGCAGTGGTAGATGGGAAGCAACCACCAGTAATTCCAAGCCATGAGGCTCTTCCAGGTGGTCAGTCAAGAAGCCAGCGGTGATCAACTTTGTAGAAAAAACAAAAAACAAACAAACAAAAAACCCGTGGCAGCCTGTGTGTTGCCAGGAAAAAAGGTTCTTTTAGAAATTTGGTTTCTCACTTCTCTGTTCTGGGGTACCCCATGAACAAGACTGTTTTAGTTAGGGAACTTTGGTTCCAAGGAGCCATTTGAACTGTCTCATGGGATCCAAGGGCTGACAACAAAGGACAGCATGACCCCAGGGACCTGGGAAGCTGTCACGAACCAGGGTTGCTCTCTCTGCCTCTTGAGGCATATCTCAAATCTTGTCTCATTTTCTCTTACCCATTTTCACTTACTTCGTTATTGAAGCCAGATACACGTAAGGTCTTTCTTCTACTTTCTATGGAAGGCAGTCGCACTTAAGACAATACCCAGGTGACATCAGAGTCACTCATGTTCCACGCATGCTGCCCTGCTGTACTCTAAGCCACTTGATCTAATACATTACCTCCATGTTTAAGCCGGACGGAGCCAGGTTTCTCTTCCTTGCCCTGAAACCATCTTTCTTGTTAGCTTTACCTTCTCAGAAAAGAGCTTGAGGAATCAGGAGATGCCTCCCTGTCTCAGCAATGGGAATGCTGAGTCCTACACATGTGGCTTTTGGGTCCTTCACAAGTGGCTTAAAAAAAAAAAAGATTTATTTTAATTAGCTTCAAGTATACAGTACAGTGGTTAGAAATCTATATAGTTAGTAAAACAATGACCCCAATTGCTCCCTCCCCCTTGATCCTCCACCTAGCCAACGTTTTAATACTAACTGCATTCCCTATGCCATGTACCCCATCCCCGTGACCATCCATCAGCTACCAATTTGTACTTCTTTAACCCTTCACCCCATTCTTCCAGCCCCCAATACCCCTCCCCTCTGTATGTCACCAAATTGTCCACTATATTTGTGAATCTGTTTTTGGTTTGTTTGTTCTTTTTAGTCCTTAGATTCCGCATATAACTGAAATCATTTAGTGTTTATCTTTCTCTGTCTGACTTCTAGGTCCATCAAAGCAATATCTTTTTCCACCCCTTTCCTTTTTTTCAGTCTCTGTGTGTTTTTTAATCTGAAGTGAGCCTCTTGTAAACAGCATATGTAAGGGTCTTGTTTTCTTATCCATTCAGCCACTCTATCTTTTAGTTGGAGCATTTAATTCTTTTCCACTTAGTTGATAGGAATGTAGATGTTACCATTCTTTATTCCTGTCTTTGATACACGTTTTTTCATCTTAAAGAAGTCCCTCCAACATTTCCTGTAATACTGGCTTGGTGGCGATAAATTCCTTTAGCTTATTTTTGTCTGGGAAGCCCTTATCTGTCCTTCAACTCTAAGTGATAGCTTTGCTGGATAAAGTATTCTTGATTGTAGTTCATCCTGTTGAATATTTTTTGCCATAGTTTCTTTTGAGAAATCAGCTGCCAGTTTTATGGGTGTTCCTGCACGGGTAACTATCTGTTTTTCTCTTGCTGCTTTTAATATTCTTTCTTTGTATTTAACCTTTGGTATTTTAATTACGATGTGTCTTGGTGTGGGCCTCTTTGGATCCCTGGTTTTTGGGAATCTCTGAGCTTCCTGGCATTTTATGTCCATTCCTTCACCAGGTTAGTGAAGTTTTCCATCATTATTTCTTCAAACAGCTGTTCGACATCTTGTTTTCCTTTAGGTACACCAATCAGATGAATATTTTGACCTTTAATAGTGTCTCATATGCTCCTTAAATATTTTTATAGTCTTGGCATCTTTTTTCTTGCTATTCTAATTGAGTGTCCTTTGCTTTTCTATCCTCTAGATAGGTCATTTGATCCTTTTCTTTATTCACTTTGTTTATTCCTTTGTTTATTCCATTTAATATACTTCTCATCTCAGATAATGTGTTCTTCATTTCAGACTGGTTCTGTTTTATAATTTCTATTTCCATTTTTACGTATGTTATCTCTTTGTTGAAGTTCTCACTTAATTTATCTACACTTCCCAAAAGTCCATTGAGCATCTTTATAACCAGTGATTTGAACTCTGCGTTAGATTACTTGACTCCATTATAACTGGATCTCTGTTCTGTTCTCTCATATGGTTTCTGCTTCTTTGTCTTCCATTTTGGCTGCCTTTCAGTGTCTGTTTCTATGTACTAAGCAAAGCTCCTAAGTTTCCTGGTCTTATTAGTGTGGCTTTGTGAAGTAGGTGTCCAGTGGCATAGTCCTGAGAAAGGTTCAGCTGCAGACCAGATTTAGCCCAAGCCTCTGTACTTCTGGGGCCACCTGTTAAGATTCAGCAAACAAACAACAGATGTTGTGCTTATAGTTGCCTCAAAAGGCCACACCAGAAACCGAGGCCAGCTGGCTCCAGTGTGAGCCTAGGCGTTGCTCAGCAAGGAGCACCTGACTCACTGAGGATATACCTGAATGTGGCTTGGGTGGGGCTGCTAGTTGGGGGATGCGGGGTTTCAGGGAATCCTCTGGGTGGAGTGACCTCTGTTATCCAGTTTGATGACCTCATGGCTTTGGCAGCGCTGTGACCGCACACTGGGAACAGGGAGGGCTCAACAGGGAACAAGAGATACCGCTTGCATTTCTGCACAGAGTGAGTCTCTTCTCAGCTCCCTCTCCAACAATGTCTCCCTGTAAGTCCTTAGTGCCCTGTGCACACAGCCAAATGGGCACTGGTGTTCGGAGTGAGCAGATCTGTCACTGCGAAAATCTGCTCGCAGACTTGGCCCCTTTAAGAGGTGTCCGCCACTGTGCTGCGCTGCTGCAGCTTCTGTCTCACTCAGCCGCTGGAGAACAGGCAGCCCTGCATCCTCGCCCCATCCTACCTTATGTTGTTGCGTGGTGATTTCTCCCTAGTTGTATGGATTGTTCATCAAGATCCCAGGTGATCTTTCCTTGCTGCTCCTCCTTGTTTCCATCACAACTTTGATTTGGTCACCAGAGGGATTCACGGAGCCTCTATTATCTACGCTCTTTTTTTTTTTCCTCTCCCACAAGTGGCTTTTGTGTCACCTGCCACAGTGGTGGGAGAGGATACTGTCCTTGCAGGAGTCACACTGCACATTCTTAGCGCAGCCTCTGCAATCATCTGCTATGGCATTTTTGTGATTGAACTCATTCAGCAAGCAGATACTTTACACCTACGTATGTCAGGTGCCAAGCCCTGTGCCAGGTAGGCGCTAGGGATAAGGAGATGAATGCAACATGGTCCTTGAGCTTTGTGCCCCATAAAGGACCCATGCTGGTTCTTCTGATGTGAGAGATTTTAACAAATGACTGGTAATTCTTCCAAGTCACCTTTTAGTGGAGTGTTTACTTAAAGACCTGAGAAACAGTGGACAGAGGAAATGTCACTATCTTTGAGTGAGACTGACCTGATTTCAGATATATATGTGGGCCTCAGTTTCCCCATTTATAAAATGGGACTAATTTTAGTACTCACCTCCCAGGGTTGTCATGTGGTGATGCCTTTGAACTGTCCAATGCTACTGTCACAGTTCTGTCGATGCCGGCTGCCCTTCTCTTTCCTCCCATTCTCCCGAGTACCACCTTTGTCCCCCCGCAGACTTTGTTCTTGGCTCTGCCCAGGAGTGAACCCAGCTCCAGATTGTCTCCTCTTCTCTAGGCTGCAGTTTGGCCTCACCCATCACTATGGAGCTTCCCCAGGCCGGGGTTCTCAACAGACACAGCTCCCAACCTCACTGTCCTGGAGATAACCAAGTCCGCCTGCGCTAGGAGAGGTGGTCGGTTGGGGCTTCTTCGGGACTTGCGGCAGATCCTGCATGGTGCTGCCCCTGAGGCAGTTTTCCTGCTAGGCTGGCTGTACTTGGCACTTTTGAGGCCTGAAGCAGAGCCTTGTCCACCTGGACTGAGCAGGGGGTCCATATGTGCAGAGGCCCTTGTCTCCCAGGGACCTGCCGAATCTCTGAACCTCTGGGAGTTAGAGGCAGTGGCTCCTTTAATTTCTGACTCTCCTTGAGTCAGCATAGCTGAAGACATTTTGTGAAGTAAAAGGTGCCACTGGAGGGCTTCTCGGGGATTCCAAGAGTGATATGCTTATGCCCAAGGGTCACCCAACAAACAGCACCCAGCCTGGCTCCTCAGCAGAGCAGCATTGGTTGGGTGGTGGACTGTTTTCCTTCACGGGAACCAGAGGACTCAGAACAGACTGGTGAGACATATCTCCAGTCACTCTCCCCTACGCCCCTTGGCAAGGCAGCAAGAGACATGTCACATGTTTGGATTTCCATAGCCGCAGAGCATGGCTTCTGTCCAGGGCCCTCATTTCCAACGCGTGGAGGCTTGGTGAACGCTCTCACTAGGCGAGTCCCAGGAAGCAGGTGACAGAAATTGAACCCTCAGGTTCCTAGGGGGGAGTTGTATATGGTTGACTCCCGCTGTACCCAACAGCAGCTGTTCCCCTTTAGCTGCTCTCCTGCTTTGTTTGGTAATGTCATCTCATCCTGGCCACCAGAATGCTTGGTGGTAGCAGTCAGACAAAGGATGGGCAGGCCTTGAACAACCTATACTTTGAAAGTCCAAATGGTCATTAACAAATCTTCCAACCAACTCTGTGCTTAAATACCATAGATAAAGGCTGACCTTACCTAAGGAGAGCTTATGGTCTTACAGGAAAGGCAGGTGTGGAGTTAATAAGTCTAAAAGCCAAATAAACCATCGTAAGTGTGCAAGGCATTGGGGTGTGATGAGAGTGTAACTGGGGTGTCAGGGAGGCGCTCCTGAGGAAATGACTGCGGAGCTGAGGCCTGAAGGCCGAGGAGGAGTCGGCTTCGGAATGCAATAAGAAAGAAGTTCTGAGGCACAGGAAGTACCAGAGTCCTGAGGCAGAGGAACACTTGGTGATTTCAGGAACCGAGAGAAGCCCAGCAGGGCTGGAGCACAGAGAACAGGGGGAGTGGAGGAGGTGGTGGGTGGAAGCTAGAATATCATGCATTAGGAAAGATTTGTGTTTATATGTAACAGAGAGCTGAATCCAAGAACTTAACAAGCATCCCTCAGCATATCCTCAGGGACCCAAGTTCCATCCAGCTCTTAACTCCACCATCCTTAGGGCATGACTCTTGTCCTTATACTCACAAGTTGGCTGTGGGAGCTCCATCCATCATATCTGCATTCTAGGCAGTAATAAAGAGAAGGGCAAAAGCAAGAGGGATAAGCAGTCACATTTGATTTCTTTCAAAAGGCTCCACTAGAACCTTCAGTTTATCTAATTATCCAGCCTGTGTCATGTGTCATGTGTCACACGTAACCCTTAAGACATCTGGGGAATGAGGTTTTTGAGATGGCTACGTTGCTGCTTACTTTAAAATCAATGTTCTGTTAATAAAGAAGAGGGGCAGGGAATAGATATTGGCTAGGCAACATTGAGAGTCTGCCCCAACGGGCCTTGTAGGTTGTGGTAAGGAGGGTGGCCTTCATTCTGAGTGTATTCAGGAGGCCACAGAATGTTTTAAGCAGTCCAGTGACAGGGAAAGGGGAGACAACTCAGGGTTGCCCCACTTGAGCCACAGAAACACATACCTGTGGGCAACTGTATGAGTTTCCTAGGGCTGTCATAACAAATTACCACAAAGTGGGGAGCTTAAAACAACAGAAATGTATTCTCTCACAGTTTTGGAAGCCAAAAGACTGAATCGAGGCATCAGCAAGGCCATACTCCCTCTGAAGGCTACAGGGAAAACTCCTTTCTTTCCTCTTCTAGCTTCTGGTGGCTCCTGGCAGTCTTTGGTGATCTTTAGCTTGATAGCTGCCTCACTCCAGTCTCTGCCTCTGTCTTTTCTTCAGGCAAAATTTTCGGCTAACTAGTGCCATTTAATAAATCACTTTTTTTTTTTTTGAATCAGCGAGAAGAGGAGGTGAACTGTAGCAATGGTTCTGGCAGGTGGTCACAGCTGAAGCTCAACTTGCTTTAGAGTTGGGGTCCTGAAAACTGTCAGGTGTACAGGCTGGGGACACCTTTGTACACATCTCTTTGCATGAATTAAAGTGCATGGAACTTTGATTCTTGGCAGGTGATTTTGAGGGGATTGTTTTGGGGTTTGTTTTTTGTTTGTTTGATGTAAGTGGGGATCCCCAGAAAAGATGGGTGGAGATGAAAGAGATGAAGACCCAGGAAAAAAAGACCTGGCATCTGATCCCCTGGGGAGTCGAGTGAGAGGCAGAAGTGCAAGAGGCTGCTTTCCCAAAGGAGGCTGTGAGCTCTTCACACAGCCATGGCTGCCTCAGTGCCAAAGGGCAGAGCTAGGGAGTAGTGCTTCCTCCTCTGGGCACCTTCTGGGACCCCAGGGTGCATAACTATGGCGGCAGCGGAAGGCAGCATCCTTGGCATAGGCACTTGCCCTTACCTCAGGGATGGTGGCATCAGGGTGGCCCCCTCAGGTGGTTCCTTAAACAAAATCAGAAATCCAGCAAGGGTGGGCTCATGTGACTCTACAGATGGTTCACAGACCACTGAGGGCCCCATGGGTGGTGGGGGCGATTTGCATGGGATAGAGTTCCTCACTGGACAGATGGGGGAGAAGATCAATAAGAAGGTGAGGTTTAAGCTGAGTATTGATGGAGCAGGAATCTTCCAAGGGGAGAAGGCAAGAGAGGTCATTTAAGGCAGGAGGATCAGCATGTGCAAAGCCATGAGTGACCACTGGCAGCCTGTCAGAGGAGTCTGGCCTGGCGAGTGGGGGCACAGGGGAAAGAGAGGAGAGAGAAGTGAAGCTGAAGAGAAGGTGGAGTTGGCTCCTGATGGGACCTCACATGCCAGGATGAGGTTTGGGTTTTGTCATGAGGGCAACGGGAGCCCCAGATGGTTTGTGAGCTAAGTGATGTGTCCTCGAATGTGTTTTAGATTTGTTTGATGGACGTGAAAACAAGCAGTGGCAGTATGAAACCTATCCCCATGCAAACATTTCTTCTGCCCACCTTCCCCAGCTCTGCCTGGACCAAGATTCCCAGAGTGTGTCACTTGTCGGAAGACCAGAGTCTGCCTCCTGGTGGGTGGGGAGACAGGAGTCCTGTCCCTGCTCACGCTGGGCCCAGGGCAAGTACTGGCAGGCAGCTGGCAGGCTGGCAGGGAGAACACGGTCTGCTCTGCTGTGTCTGCAACCACTGCCACTGGACAGCCTGATTGATGACCCACGATGGCCAGGGCTCCTCACGGGTCAACAGCCCCATCTCTGCCACAGCAGCCAAGTGAACCTGCCTGCCTGTTTTGCCTCCTTTCCTCCTACAGCTGATGCCCCCTCAGGGGGGCTGTAATGCTATGACATCGCCTCCTCTCCTGGCTCTTCCACCCTTTCTGCCAACCATTTCCTGGCCTCCTTTAGATCCTGGTGCCCAGTGCTCCTGTGCAGGAGAGGCTTTTCGGAATTAACACCCAGCCTGCTGTGTTCTGGCTTGTTCTTTATTTTATCCCCATCAGGCACATAATTGAGGCTAGAAATATATATTGAAGGAATCTTTGCAGTGGCTTCTCTGTCCTTTCTCAACCCTCTAGTGACCGTAGTATGGGACCATTATTATCTCTTCACTTGAGGGTCTGTGTGTGTGTGTATTCTGTTTACATAAGTCCCACCTCCTCCATCAGACTAGCAATTCCCCAAGATCAAGGGTCTGCCTCCATCTTTAGACTGGTAGCTTATAAGATCCAGTTTTTCCTTCTCCCTTAAACAGGGTACTCTCCAGAGCAGGGACTATGTGTCCCCCTCAGTCTGGGAGTTCCCTGAAGACAAGGACTCTGTTAGAGACTGCTCTGTCAGTTTCTCTCTGGTGCCCAGTCCAAGCTCTGTCTTGGACGTGCTCCACAGGAACTCGGGCTGCAGAAAAAGCCTCCTGGCCTGTCTGGGAATGACAAGGGCTGAGCATGGTTACAGCGGGTGTGGATTTGGCTGGGGCCGGAGCTGTAGGGGCATGGCTAGGGTGAGGTCCTGGGGCCAAGGGGAGCCCAGGAGCTCCCAGGCTAACTCATCCCGTGTGCCACAGGTCAAGCTCCCCAAGTGGGCCATGACTTCTTGTATGCAGAAGTCAGGGGTGGGGAGGAGCAGAGGGTTGTTTCTTTCATGCCTAATGCCTGATGCCTCCTGTGGGCTCTGTCTTTGGTGGTGGCAGGAGGACAACCACAGCTACTATGTGTCACGTCTGTATGGCCCCAGTGAGCCCCGCAGCCGAGAGCTGTGGGTGGATGTGGCCGAGGCCAACAGGAGCCAAGTGAAGGTCCACAGAATCCTCTCCAACACCCACCGGCAGGCTTCGGTGAGTGCCCTGGTTCCTGGCAACACTGCCCTGGGCTGGGAGGCTGGGGGAGCCCACCCTACCTGGTCAGTGGGCGTAGCTGTGGCCTAAGATCTGTGATCTAGGAGGTGACTTCCAGGGGATCCCAGGTGGCCTGATCAGAGTTGGGGTACCCACCAATAGTCCTGGAGGCCTGCCCAGGATATGCCCGCTCCCCATTCTGTTCAGACAAGCATGGGGCAGTGTGGGTGCCCAGCCCCCTGGCCTGCAGCTTGGCCCACACTGACTCTCTCCCATCCCCTGCAGAGAGTGGTCTTGTCCTTTGATTTCCCTTTCTATGGGCATCCTCTGCGGCAGATCACCATAGCAACTGGAGGTAAGCCATGTCAGTGAAGCTGGAGGAGGGTTTGGAGATCTCAGCCAGAACTTTGGGGACCTACCTGGGGAGGTTCCCTGGAGATGGGGTTGTACGGATGGACTGGGGAGGGACCCACGTTTGGCCCTCTTGGAAGCCCACTCTCAGGAGGAAGGTCAATGGGTGTGACAGAATACCTCCCTCACAGCAGCTGACTTGTGTGTGTGTGTGTGTGTGTGTGTGTGTGTGTGTGTGTGTGTCTCCCTCCGGGCCAGCTCCGGTCAGGGTAGACAGACCCTGTGGTCCCTGTGTTTCTGAATCTATGAATGAGAGGGAAATGGAGATTGCACTAGGAGCTTGGTTCCTGGGACCAGCTCCCTGTTGATATCAAGAACCCAACTTTGATTCCCGTGTGCTTTTCCAGGGAGAGGGAGAGGTGGGAAAAGGAGAAACTTTTTTGATCTGGGACCCTTTGGCTCCATACATGCCTGACCCTGAGCCCACCAGCTGGGGGTGGTAGACAGGTCTAAGGCTTGCTCCTTCCTGCCCTTGGGGGAAAAACACAAGGAAGCAAATCCTCTGGGCCTTCTCTGGTGATTCCTCTGCACTTCTCCTCACCCCAGGCTTCATCTTCACTGGCGATGTGATCCATCGGATGCTCACAGCTACTCAGTACGTGGCCCCTCTGATGGCCAACTTCAACCCTGGCTACTCCGACAATTCCACAGTTGCTTACTTTGACAACGGTGAGGCCAGATCTCAGAGTTTAAGTCACCCAGCACCAGGGCTCCCCTAGCCCAAGGCCCAGAGAGGACAAGGGACTTGCTCACAGTCACATAGCAAGACGGCCACCCCAGCTTTCTGTGTCGTTTCCTCATCTGTAAGATGGTAACAAGATGCCTGCTACTTAGCAGGATCTGGTGAGATGATGAAATGAAAGTGCTTGGCTCTTAGTAGAGGTAAAATAAATACTAGAGACCTTTACTGTTTCTTACTCTCACCAGGCTATCCCTTGAGCACACACCCTCCCATCCCCCCAAAAAGAGGCATTTCTCTTATTTCTCCTCCCTTTCATCTCAAGTGTCAGGATAGGCAGGAAGTAAGGGACATGCTTCTTGGGGTAAGAAACATGATCCTAGGGTAAGAGATGATCAAACACAGTATCTAAGGGCTGCAGCAGCAGAGTCTTATGATTCCTCTCCAGCTGGGAGCCAGGCCAATGTTTGTGGGTTGCCCAGCTCCTGCCTCCAGTTAAATTTGCAGACTGCCCTAAGGGGTTCCATCTGTGGCCAATCTATTTTGGCCACTGTTTCTGCAATGCCCTGCTCCCTGGACTAACCCCCTCTAGCCAGGTGTCTGCTCTGCTCCACAGGAACAGTCTTTGTTGTTCAGTGGGACCATGTCTACCTCCAAGGCCGGGAAGACAGGGGCAGCTTCACCTTCCAGGCAGCTCTGCACCGTGACGGCCGAATTGTGTTCGGCTACAAAGAGGTGAGTGAGCCCAGATGCAGAGATGGCTGGGTCTTGTGGAGCCTTTTTTTTCATTCAGTGAATATTTGTAGAGAACCTGCAATGTGCCAGGCACAGGGCTTGGTGCTGGGGATATAGTAGTTAATAAAATGGCTGTGGGCTCTGCCCTTATAGAGCTTATATCTTGCCGAGGAGATAGACAATAATTGCAAAGGTAGAATCACCACTGTGACAAGTGCTGCTAAGTAGAGGTGCCTGATGCCAGAAGGGCCTTAAATGGAGCTCTTTGCCTCAGCAGAGGTCAGGGGAGGCTTCCTTAAGGAAAAGAGTTGATGTCTGCAGGGTGAATAGAAGTTAAGGAAGCAAAAAGTGTGTTTCAGGAGAAAGAAAAGCACGTGTAAAGGTCCTGTGACAGACTATTGAGGGGTCAGAAGGAAAGCTGGGAGATGACTTAGGAGAGAGGTGATGCTAGCATAGAATCTGGCAGGTGTGGGGGGAAATAGATTTATCTGAGAGCCAGTTAGCCAGCTAATTAACAGGATTTAGATATGTATTAGGTGGAGGAGGGGAAAAATGATGAAAAGGGAGGCACTGGGGTGACTCCTAGGTCTCTGGCCTGCATGGACATACCATTCACAAAGATAGAACAAAGAACAAGGAAATGTGCTTGGAGGTAGTGTGTGGAAGACTTGAAATTTGGCTGAGGCCCCTTGGGTGTGAGATGTCTTCACATCCTCCAAGAGGCGACTCCGAGCAGGCAGATGTGTCTGAAGCTTAGAGGGAAAGTGTAGGCTGGCACAGGAGTGTTTGGGGTCATTGATGGAGCCTCTTCTCCCCTGCTGCAGATCCCCATGTCCATCCTGGAAATCAGCTCCTCCCAGCACCCTGTCAAAGCCGGCCTGTCAGACGCCTTCATGATTCTCAATTCATCCCCAGACGTACCAGGTGAGTCCCCAGGGATCCAGCAGAGACCTGGACTGGGTGGACGCAGCTCAGACTGAACCAGGCTACCGAGCGATGGCAGGTGGAGAGTAGATGGATGGAAAGTTGAGTCAGGACTGAGGAAAGAAAGGGGGCATAGTGAGTTACAACTTTTCTTTGTTAGAGCAAAGGAACCATTTTTTTTTCCCCCAGTAAAATCTCTAGTGTGAGGCACTGCTCTGGCTGATGAGGGAAATGAGATCCAGGGCCCTTCCATGCAGCACTCCCCTTATTCAGAAAATCTCCAGACACCAAATTAGGGTTTATAAGTCCTCCCAGAAATAGCCATAATTGCCTCCCCACCCAAGATGGTAGAAGGAGCATCACTGGAGGCTCCAGGAGACAGAAAAATTAGATTTCTCTCCCATCTCTGACCCCCACCCATTTCTCCTTTCTGAGGAAACCAGGGATACCAGGTTATTTCTAGAGTTACAAGGCTTCAGGTAAATATACCTACTTATATTTAACATAAATGATGGCATATGATGCCGCTGTTCTGCCACTGAACTAAGTATAGCTTGCCCATCATTCCATGTCAGCACAGGCCTCATTCTGTGGCTGTGTGACAGACAGCCCATTGCATGGATGTCCTTAAGTTAACCAGTTTCCTGGGCATAGACTTCTCACTTGTTTTCAATCTTTTGCTATAACAAATAATGCTGCAGGGAATCTTCTTGCAGGTACTTTTATGCCCCTATGTGAGTATTTCCATAAGAAATTCCCACCACTTCACCTGCCCCTTTTCGCACCACCTTCCTGAACTCCCAGTGCTCTAGCAAGAAGCTCAAGCAAAGACCTCCTAGACCCTGCTCCACTGCTGCTGTCAGCAAATGCTCTAACTGGTTGGTTAATGCCTGTACTGAGCTGGTTGCTAGATCACTCCGATTGTATTAGTTAGCTACTGCTGCATAACCAGTTACCCTGACTGCAGTTTAAAACCACAGACACATTATCTCAGAGTTGCTGAGGGTCATGAAACAAAAGCCTGACTTAGCTGTGTCTTCTGGTTCAGCGTCTTTCACAGGCTTCATCCTCTCAGTGATTGATGGGGCAGGGGTGGTGAGATCCTCCTCCAAGAGCTTTCAGGACGTTGTTGGCAGGATTCAGTTTTCTACTCAGTTCCTGCCACGTGGCCCTCCCCCTAGGACAGCTCCCAACCTGGCAGCTGGTTTCCATCAGAGCAGACAAGGAAGACAGCAGTGGAGGGTGAGCAAGATGGAAGCCAGTCTTTTTGTAATCTAACCTTAGAAGTTCCATCCCATCACTTTTTGCCATATTCTACTGGTTAGAAGCAAGTCTCTAGGTACCGTGCACACTCCTGACAAGATTACACAGGGTGTGAATACCAAGAGGCAGGGTCCTTGGGGGCCATTTTAGAGTCTTCTTACCACACTGATTATAATCCCATCCCCAGGCACAAAGTTTTACAATATATTTTTGGATTATCCTCCCAACCTTGTAAGAGAATGTTCAGTCGTCCCCCTTATCTGTGGTTTCACTTTCCGTGGTTTCAGTTACTCATAGTCAACCATGGCCTGAAAATATTAAATAGAAAATTCCAGAAATAAACAATTCATAAGTTTTAAATTGCGTGCCGTTCTGAGTAGCATGATGAAATCTTGCATCCTCTTGCTCTGTTCCATCTGGAACATGAATCATCCCTTTGTCCAGCCCATGCTATATACGTTCCCCACCTGTTAGTCACTTAGTAGCTGTTTCATCGGAAGGTCAATAGTAGCCTAATGCTACATCACAATGCCTACATTATTTGCCTCCTTTCATCTCATCACCTAGGCATTGTATCGTCTCACATCATCACAAGAAGGGCAGTATAGCCTAATAAAATATTTTCAGAGAAAAAAAAATATTTTGAGAGAGAACACATTCACATAACTTTTATTACAGTGTATTGCTTTTAATTGTTTTATTTGATATTAGTTATTGTTGTTAATCTCTTATCGTGCCTAATTTATAAATTAAACTTTATCATAGGTGTGTGTGTGTGTGTGTGTGTGTGTATACACACATATAGATATACACCTATATATATCTATATGTATATATTTCATATATATATATGTATATATATAAAAAAATAGTATATATAGGGTTCAGTACTCTCTGCTATTTCAGGCGTCCACTGGGGGGTCTTAGAACATGTCCCCTGCAGGTAAAGGAGGACTACTGTACATTTATCCCTTTCTAAATGAGGACATGGAGGTTCAGAGGGGTAGGGTGACTTGCTTGTTGTCACATAGCTGTGAAAGGGAGAACTGCAAACTGGATCTTCTGTTTTTTTGTTTTTTTTTTTTAAATCCCGGGGTCCAACATGGAGACTTTCGAAATCTGACCCACCCAGAGGGGTGATTCCTTTCCTCCTCAGTTTCCCAAACACCCACAGCCTCATGTGCACACACCCCAGGCTGTTTTGCCAGAAGGACAGTGCTGCATGTTCCCCCCTCCCCATGCATCACTGAACGGTTGGGGCAGGGTCTGGTGTCTTTCATCTGTGCCTCTTTCACACGGCTCTGTGCACGGCAGTCTCAGGAAGTGTGTGTTGGATCCCGCTGTTGAATGAGGGTGAATTGGAGGAAGTCAGATCCCCCGGGAGTGTCTGCATCTGAGGCTGCTCTGTGATTCTGGAATGAAAGGCTGTTTAAGGGCAAGCCAGGAGGTGTGGGGCGGCGGGGTAAGGGGTGGGGGAGAAAGCGCAGTGCACCTGACTAAACAGCAGGGCAGCTGGGCCTGTTCTGAGAGACCTGGAGGAGGCGCAGGGGCTCTGTGTGGGAGCTGCTGGCTCGGTGACGCCAGGTGCTGTGTGCTGAGGTATTGTGTCCACTGGCCAGGTGAAGCCTGCGCCTGACCCCCAGTCACTGCCCCGCAGCTCCCAGCTTCCAGTCTTTCTTTCCTCTGTCCCCCATTCCTTCTTGTCACTACCAGACCGGTCTGATCATGTCATTCTCTGACTCTTTGTTGCCTGCAGCATCAAGTCAAAAAGTTTAGAGTGGCATTCAAGGCCCTGTGTAGCTGCTCACAGCCTGACTTCAGAGGTTGCTCTCCAAATCCTTTCGGTCATCCACCGCTCTGTCTGGGCAGCATTGGTGTACGTGTTCTGTTTTTCCCAAACATGCCAAGGGCCATCTGCATCTCTGTGACACAGTTCCTCATATAACATATCCTCTACTCCTACCCTTTTGTCCCTTGGCAAAGCTCAGACGGTGCCTTCACCTTGCAGCAGAACTCATGGTTTCTTCCTCTACTCCCAAGGGCTTTGTTGATGTCTTTAATATTGAACTCATCACACTGCCAGGAACTAGCGTTGCTGAAGGGAAAGGGTGTCACAGAGACCCTGTTCTCTGCTCTCTGCTGACACGAAATGAGAACAAGGCCTGACACCATTTGAGTTTGGGGGTGAGTGCTTTGGTAATTGCATCTCTTTAGTTTAGGGGTACAGGCATAGACTTTAGGAGGAATATTCAGGTGCGAATGGAGCATACTCACATGTACACATTTTTTTAGGACAGTCCCCATGGCCTTCACTGGGTTTTAAAATGGGCCATGATTTTTGCTTTGGGAAATGATGGCTTTTACATGACTAAGAAGTCAGGTTCCTCTGGGTCAGATATTCAACCCAGGAAGTAGAGAATTAGGTTGGATTAGGCTGAGCTGCATATAACAGTAAATCCCAAATAACCAAGGCTGAAATGAGACAGAAGTTCAGGGAGAGTGCTGTGGTCTGCAGACCCTGTTATCACCACGATATTCCCATTGCCCAAGCCCACCTGGTCCTACAGAACGAGCAGCATCACTGTGTTTGTACCCAAGCTTGGCTCTTCTCTGCCTGAGGTGCTATATTTGGTTTTCGACTATTCAAGAATCATCCCCCAACACACCCTGCACTGAACCCTGTGTGTGTGTGTGTGTGTGTGTGTGTGTGTGTGTGTGTGTGTGTGTGTGTGTAGGGACTCTCATTACCCAGCCTCGAAACACTTTCTTCCAGCCTGAGGGTGGAGGGAATTCTGCACAATCTCACTCCTAGGGTTGAAGGCAGGAGAGTTTTTCTTACCATTACTTCCTTATATAAACTGCTACACAGGCTTTGGAGCAGAGAGTCTGCAGAGTGTGCTTTGATGCAGAGAAAAGATTCATGTACGTTCAGCAGCATCCATCTGCAGAGGCACACAAAACACACAGGGTGGCTTATACACTTTTTATTTGGCTGGAGAGGTCCCCAGAAGTCAATATAATTTCCTCTATTCATTTGTTTAAGAAACCCTTTCTTTCATGGACAGTATGAAAGCAACTTTAGTGTAGCCAATGTTGAAGCTGACAGATTCTGAATTTGTGGAATCGATTAACGAGGATTTCATTATTAAAGGCTCCAAATTAAAGACTGCCCCTTGGCTGGACCAAGAATGGCCTCAGATGGCCCTAACACTTGGGCTTCTCATTTACCAGAACTTTCCTTTCCTTTCAAAGGCAGACGTGAGTCCAGAAATGTGTCAGACGCCTGTGCTGTACCTTCGTGCCGGGCTGCTGGGTGGGAGGCCCCGGGACTGACTGCAGAAGAGTGAGAAGGACCAGCCAAGTGAGGGCGTGGTGGGCAGGGACATGTCATCAGCAGATCTGGCCCATTCTGTCTTCTGGCCTCTCTGGATAAAGGATCTTTTACAATACTCTCCACTGGAGCTTTTTATCCATCCAGAGGCCCTTCTTCCCCTTTTTACTTTTTCATTTTATCTCTACTCAGCTCCCTGAGGCTTGTCATTTCTTGCCTCCTCTCCTCTCTGTCCCTTTTATACTTTAGTGCAGAGAAGGAATCCTCCTGGGGTCCAGGACCTTGGTTGTATTTACCTCTGGGGTCCCCTGCTGGGGCTTGATTCATAATTATTGAGTGAATAACCAAGCAAGCAAAGGAATACATAAAAGAGTGAATAAACACTTGTTCCCAAACCACCATCTTGCAATTTTTATACCGTGACCACCCATTTCTACAGGGAAGTTTTTTAGGGGACCTGTCAGTCTGATGTTTTCTGACCAACCCAGCTCTCTCCCACTAGTGTTCATATTGAAATAAAATGAGGCCTATAAACCTCTCTTTTGATCCATTAACCTTTCTTGATCTGTGGCCAGGCTTTCTGTGTCTGGACCTTAGTATTTCTGAATTTTTGATGAGTGGAAGCAGAGATTCAACAGAATGTCTCAAACTGCCAGAAATGTGGCTTTGGGATGGCCTCTGTCTTGGTTCTGGAAGGGGTCCGCTGGTCAGGCAGACAGACGTCATCGTCCTTAAGTGAGCCCCAGATGTTGGCGAGATAATCCAAAAGCAAATAACTCAGGCAGAGATATTAAAGGTTCTGTTTATAAAGAAATAAAAATATTACCAAAGCCACATACTCAAACAAGCACAAATCGGCAGTTGAAATGAACAAATATTTTTAATCAGAGATATGTTTCCTCACACCCAGCCACTTCCCCCTTTCTACCATACTTGTCCCCCTGCCCTGCTGGTAGGGCTGTGGAGGGTTCTGGAGGACATCTGACCGCCTCTGGCTGGGCCCTCACTTGAGGTGCACCCCCAGCTCTGCTCTGAGTCTAACTGGTGGGGAGACCCAACTCTAGATTCTGGCAAGAGGTTTGCTAGGAGCCCCACTTTTTCTGGCTGCTACTGTGTGTCTCTGTCCCTTGGCTCCCTTGGCAAGTCCGTGTCTCCATTTGTGCCCCAGCCCTGACTCTCTTTGTCCCACCTGTTTCACTTCTGACCGAGGGTGGCTGTCCCCTACATCTTGGCAGGTGGAGAAGTCCTGCAAGCCAGCTCTCCTACTTCGAGCTTTAACTTAGGAAGTAGCATGTCTGGCTTTCTCTGGCCCACTAAGGGTGGCCCTTTCAAGAAAAGCCATAATCTGTGGTGGGCTAGAGAGGAAGGGTGTTCTTCCTTTGGGCTGTGGGCTGACGTTATAGTAGTGCTGAGGTTTTCATGACTATTTGTATCCCATTCATTCACTCACATTCATTTCCTGAGGCCCTGTTATGTGCAGAGCCTGGCACTAGGGCTTGGGTGACAGAGAGAATTAACTTGCGGGCTCTGGCCTTTGGGGAGCATGCATCCTGATTGTGCGAGTAGCCAGCAAGGTAAATATTACTGGGGTTGTGTAACAGGTGACACCGGACAGTGCACAGGGGGCAGTGCAGCTCAGAGGACGGGCCACTTATTGTGCCTAAAATTGGGGGAAGTCTTGAAGGAGGGCATGTCCTTTGAGCTGAGCCTTGAAGGATGGGGCAGATAAAGGAAGAAATGTTTACATAGACTCTAGACCCCATGGCCTCAGGCACCTGGGAGATAGACCTGGAGTTTCACATTTATTTTTTATCCTATTACATTTCTGTGCCAATAAGGGTGATTTTTCAGAAGAAAAGATGGTGCTTGGGGGTGGTGGGTGTGATGAAGCTGTGAAAGGCTGCCTATAATTTCTTCATCCTCCACCTAGATGTCCTGCAACCCCCAGGTTCACTCAAAGCCCCTGCCACATTCACCTAGCAGTTGGAGTCGCAGAGGGAGGGTCTGGCAGCACAAACCAGCCTGGGCCTTTGCGTGAACTGAAAAGTGCTGCCTTCTCTGGGCAGATGAATTACAGAAAGGTGCCTTCCTCCTCCCTGTCTCAGACTCCACCTCTGTTTGGTAAGGGACCTTTCTTGTATCAACAACATCTGGAAAGCGTGTGTGTGTGGGTGTGCACGTGTGCTCATGTGCATGCACACACGCCTGTACAGGGCTCCATGAACCTCACCCTCTTGGCTTTTGGAGGGTCCATTCTTATCTCAGACCCTGGTAATCCTGTGAACACTCTGCAGTTACTGCCTGATAAGTATGAGGCTTGCCTCCTGGGCCTCTTCTATCTCAGACTTAGAGTTGTTTCAGAGAAAAATAAACACACAATTACGAGATCTTTGAGACACTGGCTCAACGATTTATTGATTTATTTATTTTTAATTGTAAATGTTTTCCTTCAACTCTCTTAGAAACAACTAAAGAAAGCTTAAGCAGTGGTGTGCCGGAGAAGCTTGCACAGACTCCTAAGAGGAGACTGGCCAAGTCTCTTCCCAGTTAGTTCTGTGCTCAGTGACTCCAAATCGGTAGCTTGAAATCAGCCACTTTGTCACAGAAATCAGCAAACGCTGCACTGAGAACCCTTCCTTCCATTATCCTTCCCCACTCCGGAAGCCAGTTTTAGACATTTTTCTACACACACATCTTTGGTGACGTTCTGAAGCTGCACTGGCATCAAGGCTTAAGTTTTAAGTTGTGCCTCTGCAAAAAAAAAAAAAGGGAAAGAGAGAAACTATGTGACTTTAGACAAATGAGTCCTCTCTGACCTCGCTTTTCTCCCTTGTGAAGTGAGGAGGACAGTTATGTCCGTCTGTATTCCTCTGAAAGTTGTAAGAGCAAGTGAGAGGTATGTGATCTCCAGGGATGTGAGCCCCGCGGGGGTAGGGGCAGGTCTATCCTGCATGTCACTGAGTGCTGGGGACTTAGCCAACCCCAAGACAGGGCAGGTGTTATATCTGTGTGTTGAACCAGTGAATGAGTATAGTGCATCGCGGTGCTATGTTTTTGTATGAGTTTTTTTCCTTTAGACAGTTCTTTTCTATTTAAGGCTATGGATGGGCTCTGTAAATTGTCAAGTGTTATACAAAGTTTTATCAGTCTATGGGTTAGTCTGTCTGGGCCTTGGTTTTCCCACTTGTGAAATGAATGACAAGACAAATTAGTGCAGCTCTCAACCTGACATATCTGAGTCTCTGAAACTGGCTCATCTCATCACTCAGATAGCCCACACTGGGCAGTGCTCCCCTGCTGAGCACCCTTCGGACTGCCTAGGCTCCTCATCCCACCTACCCTTTCTAGCTGTTTGCCTTAGAAGCAGCAAGTCCCCCAATCTGTCTGCAATGGGAGAGAGAGGGGGAAAAAAGCAAAAGGAGAATCGATCTCATTACAAACCATCTAGTTCCAATTCAGTTGTCCAGGTGGAGGGAGGCTGCCTCAGGGCTCGAGTTGTCATCCTCCTTGGCAGGAAAGGGAGGCCAAGTCCAAAGTCTTCCCACTGCCCCTTTCTACGGGAGCCAGTAGGTTAGGGGAGGGGAGGGACTCTGAGAAAAGTACTCTCTGAGGAATCCTCAGAAGTGGACTGGGAGATCCCCTTAGGCCCCTTCACTCCTAAGCATTGACATTTCCCCACTTCTCCTGTTACCTCTTCCTGGGGGTGGGGAGTTCAAAAGCAAGAAACAGTACTCAGTCTGGACCAGGAAAACAAAGGTTGAGAACCAAACAGCCTGGACCTTGAGACCAGCAGGGGGAAAGGGAGAGGCCCACAGTGGACAGTGAGGAGACGGCACTCGATGATGGAGGGTGAAGGTCAGGGGACTGGGATGTTCAGATTTCCAGCACAGCCCTGTGGTCAGGTTGCCTCTCAGAGGGTCTCCACTCCATCCACAGGAGTTGCCGAGAAGCTGGAGGTTGCACTTGAGAATCACTGACAAGAAATATGCAATGGGGGTGTGGGGAGGGAGGGAAGGAGAGAAGGAAAGAAATGTGCCATATTTTTTCCTCACGTTCTTTGGCCATGGTAGAGTTTGAGGGGTTAGGAGAGGTTGAAAATGCCCTTGAGTCTCAACCACAAGAAAACCAAATGCACAAAAGGAGTGGGTGGGGAGAAGAAAGCAAAACTCTCATCCTTTAAGTGTCTCCTGGTCCAGAAACTTTCCATACATAAGTTGCCTACTTTAATTCTTAGAACAACCCCATAAGTATAGTATAACTAGTTCCATTTTCAGATGAGGCTCCTTGAGCTTAATACCTGTGTCCAAGGTCACACCGGTAGTAAAGGCAGAGCCTAAACCTCCCCACCCTGTGAGGTCCCTCTCCTGATTGCAGGGCTTCTCTTCCCCTGCATTCTCATCAGTCTCCTCACCTTCTTTCCCCTTCCTGCACAGCCCAGAGCAGAATCTGACACATGGGTAATGGGTAGACAGACCCTACTGGTGACAGGTGAGTGGGTAGTGCCAGCATTTCAGACACAAGCCTCTGAGGTGGGGCTGCAGACCCCTGTTTAGTTCCGGGGGTGCTTTGCTGGCGTCAATGCCAGTGTGGTTTCCTTTACATTGCATGGGATGTGTTTCAAGGACGTTTTGCGGTCTCAAGTTTTGGGGGCTAAGGTGTTCGCCATGACTCTGTAGTGGGGCAGTGTGGTGTGGTGGCAAGAGAGCATGCTTTAGTGCCAGACCATCTGGGGGTCAATCTTGGGTTAAGAAGAGAGAATAATTTCAAGATTTGGGGGTAAATAAGTGAAAGAAATATAGATGAGATATTCTTTTAATCAGTGGATGCTCCCCCAGATTCTTTATGTAGGAGGGACAGCAAGGGGCTGGAGTGCCCAACAGTTGCACAAGAGAGCCTTTCTTTCATGAATGACCCTACTGAATTCTACTGCCACCTTGGGAAACTTTTCTCCAAACCACCTTCAGCTGAATGAGAAAATTATATCCTCACCTACTCTGGGCCTCTAGTGACAAAAACCCAACTCAGACTAGCTTAAGCAGAAAAGGGGGATACATTGGGAATACTGAAGTAGCCCACAGAGCCAAAGGAAGAAGAACTGACAACTGGTATGACAGGGATTAGGGCAAGTCCTGGGAATCCAGAGCTTGGAATGTCATCAGTACTTGCTGTTTCTCTCCACAATGTAGCTTCTCTCTCTGGCCTTCCCCATAAGACTGGAACCGTGGCCATTCACAGACTCGGAGCTTGCTTCTCAGCTGCATTACTGGAGAGCAAAAGGTCTCCTGGTTACAGTTGAAAAGTCTCAGGGAAGATGTCTGATTGGTCTAGCTTCCATCAGATGCTCAGCCTTGGACCTATCACGCAGTGGCCAGCGAGGCAGGGTCATGGAGGAAGATGGCAGTCTCTGCAGACCACATGTAGGAAGGGACTGGGGCAATTACCCCAAAGGGTATTGAAGAAACAATCCAGAAGGAAGAAGGGGTGCTGAGGCAATCAAACACTCAGTGGTCCTTTCCCCGCATGGGGAACTCATTCATAAAGCTCAGCAGCTGCCTGCCTGCCTTATAGAGCTAGAGGACACCCACCCCGAGTCATAGTTCTTGGGTGGGTATGGGGGTGTGGTGTGAAATATCAGAGCATCTCAGCTTGCTATTTTGGAAAAAGACTTCATCTACAGTTCCAGTTTTATCCTCCCAGGGGTGCTTGGCAAGTGCTTCTGTCTTTCCACCTCACAGATGAGAAACTGAGGCCCTAAGGTTATCCAGTGAGTCAGAAGACCTGACTCTTCTCCTGACTCTGAAGTCCTGCAGGAAGTTTCTGCAGGGACCAAGGCAGGACATAAGCCTGGCTTCAGTCACTGAGCCTTGCTCTGGCCTCCGTCCATGGGGAGAGGTTCTTCAAAGTCAACCCATCCATCTGCAGACACGTGCTCTCTGTGGGACAGAGTCAGGCCAGATGTTCACAGTCTAATGCCCCCACCCTCCAAATAAAACCTAATGACCACACGAGGTGATGAGTATAGTGGGAGGAGGGCACCTGGCTGAGCGGGGAAGAGGAGGGTGTGGTCAAGGAGATGCTGCTCAGAGGAAGTGGCCCTTGAGCTGGATCCTTGACAGAGAGAAAGGGTAGAAATGCATTGTGGGTCCAGGGAGCAGCAGCCGTGACAGCACAGAGGCATTTGGGGATGTCGGATCTCCTATGTCTCGACCCTGGGAGCAGCCAGCCTCTGCACTGAGTAGTTTAACCTGCTTATGACCCAAAGCTCTCCTTTCAAGGTCAACTGCTGTCATTCTGCCTCCCCACAGCACCAATATCATTATCTTAGGTCTATGGGTTTATTTCTAGCCCTCAGCTCCACTCACTACAATCTCTTGCCCACCTGTCAGGCTCCAGGTATAGAATTTGAAGCCCTCTGCCCATGAAATGCTTCTAATGACAGGCTCTGCCTCTGTTTCAGAATCTCGGCGA
The DNA here is from genome assembly GCA_030015415.1 of Cynopterus sphinx. Taxonomy (NCBI): domain Eukaryota; kingdom Metazoa; phylum Chordata; class Mammalia; order Chiroptera; family Pteropodidae; genus Cynopterus; species Cynopterus sphinx. The sequence goes on from CM057385.1 coordinate 17,205,040, forward strand.
AGGGCCATCTTTGAATACCACCGTGTGGAGCTGGACCCCAGCAAAGTCACCAGCACGTCGGCTGTGGAATTCACCCCCTTGCCAAGTAAGTAGGGGTGGTTCCCACTGATGCGGGAAGGCACCCCGCTGTCCTGGAAAGGGCTTTGGAGTCAAATGAACTGAGTGCCATGCCCAGGCCCACCACTGACCCCTGTGTGGGTATGGCCACCTAACATCCTGGGCCTCCATTTCTCATTTGTCACATGGGCCTAATGCCACCACCCTCGCAGAGCTTTGGTCAGGGCTAGAATCACAGTAGGGAGAGTCCAGGATGTAAATGGTCGTTCTGACACTAACTGGCACCTCTTGGGCCTGAGGTGTGGTTTGTGCTTGACATAACAACTATTAACACATTATTGAAACCCAGGAAAGATTTACCTCTGAGCATTTAGATTGAGCCCCTAGGAAAAATAATATAGGAACTGAGTTGAACCATAAGTTTATCATTGTTATTTTCCTTAGAGGGAGGGTGATGCCAGAGTCCACAGGCAGAAGGCCATGAAAGGATTTAGCCAGCGGCCCTCCAAGAACCATGGGTGCTGGCCCTCTCCCACCCTCGTTTCCTATGCACCTATAGTGGAAGGCCAAGGCCAAAGCCCCAGTTGCTGCATGGACCCCACAGAATCAGGGTTGGATGCTCTTCAGCATCTGATCAGAGCAGCTGCAGAAAGTAAGAGAAAGGAAGGCCGCACTCTCATTCTTATATTTTTTAAAGGGTTTTAATTTCCTCTCCTGCCTCATGGTACCTTCCAGTTTCTGAAGGCATAGCCTTTTCCCTGTCCTCTGGGGTGTTTTTTGCTTCTTTTTCCCCTCTTTCCTCTTCCATGGAGGTTCTGGGAGCAGGGGGTGGAGAAAAGAGAGGAGGAAGAGGGCTCTTCTCAAATGCTAGGCCACCTGACTCAGTCAGGCCTCAGCAGGTGTCCTCCCCTGGAAAAGAAGGACCCAGACACCATGGGGTTACAGGGCTAGGACACCCTGCAAGTCATAGCCCCATTCCACCTCAGCCATTCTCCCTGTAGATAACAGAGGCCTGGGGCCTGAGAATCAGTAAAACTCAAGTCCCAGACAAATAAAATTTCATGCAGGAGCAAGGACATCCAAGGACAAGGCTAACTGCCCCAGGCGGAAGAAGTGAATTGTCCTGGGAATGCATTTCTGGGACACTGTTTGTACACGTAAGCCACTTCCTACCCCTCCAGTGAATTTTTTGAGCATTTAATAGCACGCAGGACATCTGAAGTGCAGATGAGAAATAAAGGTCAGTGGATTTTATGAACACCCCACAAGGTTCCCAGGGTTTGTTCTCAGCTTGATTGGAGCCATTTAAGGGGCCTCCAGAGTCACTGGGAGTGACCAGGCCCTGGGCTTCCATGTGGGTGCAGTGGGTGGAGGAGACGGCAGCACTAACAAGGTTGTGACTGGAGCCCCTGGAAGGCCTGTTAGCTCTGTCCTCAGGAAACTCTGCATCCCGTAGCACAGGCTCTCTGCCTTACCTTTGGCTGGGGGAGGACTTGGCCAAGATTCTTCTACAGCTGTGGATGGGCCACCTCCAAGCCATTACACTCCTTTGCTGGTCCCTCTTCTAGAAGAAGATCACAAAAAGTTGGTGTGGGATGAGGGTAGGTGCTGGGGCACAAGGACCACACAGAGGCTAAGAGCTCAGATAGACCTCGGTTCATACCCAGACCTACCACATTTCCTCCTCTGTAAAATGGAGATGACAAATCATCTAAAAGTCAATTCTGTAAGCATGTAAACTACTTACCATGTGCCAGAACTGCACTAGATCCTCCGGGTACATAAGGGAACAAAAGAGCCAGAGCTCTTGTTTTCAGGCCAGGCCAGTTTCTGCTTATTTCCTGCCCATGGCTTTCCACCACCCTTCCAGGGCCTGCAAAATCCTGGCAGATGAAAGGACACAGTGCCATTTACAGCCAGCCCCTCCTACAAAGCGACTGAAGGTGACCATGCTATGCCCATAACAGCTTTTCTCCCACTCACCAAGGGTGGTTCCCAGATGCCATCTTGTTGGGGGTCATTGGAATGCAAATTCGTTCCCTAACTAATGGGTTGTGATCTAGTCCCATGAAAACTCACATAGAGAAGAAATGTGTGTGATGTTGATTGAATGAGTTGTCATCTTTCTGTAGTTAGTTGTCACCTCTTGCTGCTATCAACATGTCCTCCTGTTCAGCTGCTCATCACATGAGCTTTTCCACTGCATGTTTTCCAGGGGACGGCCTATCTGTCCTTGCAATAAAGTGCATGGGCTTTGTGGCTGTTGCTTGCCACTCAGAGGTCAATCTGGTTCACTTAAGTGGGTGGCATTCAATTGCAAGTGAACCCACTTTTAAAACCCAATCCTCACAGCCCCTGTTCCCTTAGCCTTCTCTGCTCCTCTGCCTGGCTGGTGCCTGAGGGGTCCATGCATCCTCCAGCAGCCTGCTCCCACTGACTTTTCTTCAACTCTGCCCTGCCCAGGGGGTTCCATGTGTCCCTCCTTATCGCTACTACCTCTGCCTCTCTACTCTGCCCAGCCTGCAAGTGTTCTGGCTATTACTGGGAGCACTCTTGGGACATGACGCTTCTGGGCCTCTGCACAGGGCTTCTTCTACTTGGACATCACCCCCAGAGCAGCTGCCGGCTCCCTTCCTCTTTTCTCATGGTCTCTGTCCAAGTGTCCTCTTCTCAGAGACCTTCCCATATCTCCTTGAATAGAACACATCCCCCACGGTCATTCGGCCTCCTTGTTCTGCTCTACTCTTTCATAGCCCTTCTCACCACCGGAAGCCCTAGTATAGATGATTTCTCCATGTATGTGTTAGCCATCTCCACCAGACTGCAGGCTTCATACGGGCAGTGCAGCTGTCTTTTTTTGTTCATGGCTGTGTCTCCAGCACCTGGGACAGTACCTGGCCCACGTCAAATGCTCAATTAATATTTGATGAAAGAATGAGTGGATGGTTAATGAGAGAATGAATGCCTCATAGGGACATTGAGGGGAATGAATAAGACCACAGTCAATACCAACACTGGGCTCACCATGTAGCCGGCACTATTCTAAACCCTCTAGGTGTTATCTCATGTCATCCTCACAGATCTACCAAGCAGAGAGCTTTATGATCTCTCTTTTATAAACGAGGTACTGAGGCACCAAGAGGTCAAATAACTTCCCAAGTAAGGTTTAAGTCTGGATGAGCAGAGATGCCAGCACACCCCCAGGGGCAGCCCACTTCCAAGAGGAGAAGGAATAGAATTATGTATGCATGGTTTACCCTCACAAACTCAGCACTCAAGACCTCCCAGGAGGAGACAAGTGAGGAGGTGGAGAGAGGCCAGGAGCAGGGCTCTGAGGCAATCCCTCCATGCGGACTGAGGGTCAGGGGTGGGGAATGAGTGCTTTAGACCAGCCCTGTATGAAGGTCAAAATGGAACATCTTAAAACATCATTTTCAGTGATTATAGACACAAAACTGTACTATAAACGACTAGATGTTAATTTTTCCCACCATAAGAAGAAATGGTAATTTTGTGACTAATAGCGGTGTTAGCTGCAATGGCAATCATATTACAATATAAATGTATCAAATCAATGTGTTGTACACCTGAAACTTACACAATGTTACGTGTCAAATATACCTCAATTTAAAAAAAAAAAATCCTTTTCAACACTATAGTTATAGGCAACTGCCCAGAAGTACAACTTCCTAGTCTAGGTGAGATCCCTTTGTACATGCTTATAGCACTCTGTAATTTTCCTTCATAAACCTCATCAAAATGATAATTATGTGGTTCTCCTTGTTTGGTTATCTGTTTTGTATCTGTCTCCCCATAAGACTATAAGGCCCAAAAAGGCAGGGACCAGGCCTTCCTGCTGAATCCCCTGCACCAGGTCAGGGCCTAAACCCCTAGTGACAAAAAGAAGGAGGATAAAAAGGAGGAATCGGAGCTGGATTCATGTGAGGGTAGAAATATGACCTCTAGGGTCCTTGCTAGTCTGAAATGCCATAGTTCTGTAAAAACCCAACACTCAGGCAAGTTGTACCTTTTTGAGGCCTTTAGAGAGCTTGGTGCTGAGGGGTCTTCTTCTCTCTTGCAGCATGCCTGCAGCATCGGAGCTGTGATGCCTGCATGTCCTCAGACCTGACCTTCAACTGCAGCTGGTGCCATGTCCTCCAGAGGTTTGTGCCCAGACTGACCCTCTGGCTCCCACAGGCAGACTGTGGAGGAGAGATAGAGGCTGGCATGGCCCCACTCCTTGCCTCAGGCCTCATTGCCAATATGAAGGGATATCTGGCCAGTCCACTCCCACCCTAAGGACAACAATGTCACAGAAATGAGTTTCTCCCTGAGGATCAGTTTCTGACTGGTCAAAGTGACTGTATGGCAGGGTCCCTGTGGTGACACTAGGCTCCTGAAAGACCATTCAGAGATTGCAACTACTGCAGCTCCCTCCTCACACCTGGGAGGGGTTGATTCATCCTAACCCGGGGCTTCTCAGAGTGTCCACAGTTGCAGTCATTCTGGAATCAGAAAGGGCTCACATAAGCTGCAGATTCCTGAGATGTGCACTGAGTTCCTGCATCTGGATCTCTGGGAGAGAAGCCCAGGAACCTGCATTTTAACAGGGTCCCTCCTCTGCACTCCAGTGTGTGATCTACCTTTTCAGAGACAGGAGATGATCCAAAGACCCAATGCTGATGGGTGAGAGCCGTGTGACCCCTAAACACCCCCTCAAGATCTTTTTCAGGCTGCAACAAGGTTTTCTGAAAACAGGGTCATGGAAATGTCAGGCCTCTGTGGAAAGTCAGGGCAAGTTACAAAGCTGTATTTGTTTGGTTTTAGAAGCAGAGAAAATTCTGGATGAGATGTAGGTTCAGGGATAAAGTTCTTAAATCCATCTCATCTTCCGTTCCTTGTTCTGAAATTATTTCCACAGATTAGATTCAGAAGTTGAGTCCTGTTCTCCTGTCCAAGATAAATACATGACAGGAGGAAAAAAATAATAATTTCTTTGGGACCAGGGCTCTCATGAGAGTGGGAAGCCCTACAAACTCCAGGAGTCTTTAAGGCAATCTTAAAAATTGCAAATTACAGAGTTCCTGCAGCTGTAGTGCATCTATCAGTGTTTCCTTTCCTCCTTTCCAATATCCTGGTGTAGAAATAGCAGCTACCATTTTATAGCTGGCCTACCTGGCACACAGGACACAGCTCTGGGCTGGGAGGAGAGAGCGTCCCTCCCAGGTGTTCCTCTCACGGTTCTTACTCATGCTCTTCTGGCTTTGGTTTGTTTTTCCTGTAACATGAGCTGGGTCTATGTGGTTCGGAGAGATGTTTGTAAGGAACACACTGTTGTTTTAACTCCTTGAATACCAAACAGCATTTTTGCACAGTTTTCCAGGCCCTTCACACAAAAGGCACAGAGCCTCATTTAGAATATGTAGGGTAGACCCCAGATTGGCTTTTCCTGAAGTGGAGCCTCATTATGTGGTCCATTGTGTGCACTTTCAAGTTTGAGAGCCACAATCTGAGTGTGGAAAGAGAATCCAGATGACCTCAGATGAGCCCTGGAACCCTGGGGCTGGCTGCCACCACATGACTCAGCATCCAACAAGAGCTGAGACATGAAGACTGCAAAATGGGTCAGATGAAAGCAAGCCGTCGCATTGACACAGCCTCATTTAGCTCATATGCCAATCCCAGAGACCATGATGGTTTAATGAGAGTTGGTCATGTTGAGGAGGGCAGAGCTTCGAGTATGGACACCGCCTTTGCTGTGGTTATGTCAGCTACAGGACAGAGAAGTTTCCTCAGAGCATACAAGGCTGATGTGGTTCTGGAAACCTCTGGCTCTCAGATGCCAATGGGTCTGGGCTCATCCCAGTATGAGCCCTTCTTTTCCAGCTCTCTCTGGAGCCTCAGTTCCAACTAAGAGCTGATTCTATGTCCCTAAAAAGCCAGAGGGCAGGGCTGGTATGTTGGGGCTGGCCACCATGGTCTCTCCCACCAACATCTGCTTGCAGTCACCATGAAGGATCTCAGCTATCCTTTCTCTTCCACCCACTCTGCAGCCTCCCACTGTGTCCCCTCCCTGTCCTGGGGCTGGATCTGATTTAGACAATTTTACTTTCCAAGGCAGGGGTCTTCCTTTCATTCCACATTGCCCCCCAGTGGCTCACTCTGGAGTCTAAGGGTGACCTTAACTCCAGGATTTGGCTCAGGAAATGAAGGGCATAATCCTTGCCTTTCTATGCCATTATGAGGGTCCCATGAAACAATGCAAGGGCAACATTGTCTGGTTCATCTTCACACCCCCACCCCTTCCTTGGGCAGCACCTGGCATTCAGGAGGCACTCAATAAATGGCTATTTCTTATGCCTTCCTCTTTGAATCTGGGTTGGGTGGCTCTGGGCTTAAAATGTGATGCTCTTAGACCTATATTGAAGGCTCGGTCCTTGAAAGAATCGGTGTGGCCTAAAAAACCTTAGTTCCCATCTCCCAATAGTGCCCCTAACCCTCTATGCTCCGCAGTAGAGGTCATGGAGTACCTGAGAGAGGGGGTGTGCATGGCTCAGTTTAGCCATCGCTGCTGCAGGAAGAGCAGCTCAGAGACATCTTCAGAAGGAAAGGCTGACAGTGCCTGAAAGCCTTGGCTTTCAGCCTCACCAGGTCTCAGGCAGATGGGCAGGAAGTTGCTGGTGCAGAAAGTTAACTAGCCATGAATTCTTTCTTAGCACTGTTGGCACGTGATGTTATTCTTCTCATGCAGATGTCTCTGCACTTGAGTGGGGCTTGGTTAATTCTCTGGCACTAAAGAGTCAAGATGGGAAATGTGAGCATGATGACGTGGAGAACATTGTCTGGTTCATCTTCACGCCCCCACTCCTTCCTTGGGGAGCACTTGGCATCTTCCAAAGCAGCTGAGCTGCATGATGTCCACTCGGGGGACCCTGGTCATCCAGTTTTTAACCTCTCCCAGCCTGTGGCAGGACCTTTATTTCTGCCCCTTAAGAATCACACAGTGGGGGAGTTGTCTTAACCTGCTGTTGTTATCTACCTTCACCCAGGCCCTTCCACAAAAAAAGAGGTCTCAGTGAATAAATGAGACTTTCCCAGATGAGAACGTGTGTGTTAATTTAATGGATTCTTAGCAATTTCATGGCAGCCCAGAGTTAAGGAAGCCTGAAAGGTCACAAGGATCATGCAGTCCATCTAACCCCCTACATACCTATATCTGGGCAGATGTGGCCTTGATTCTTGGGAGCTGGGTCAGAAAGAATTTCACAAACAACCTCCCTTCCTTCTGGATAAGGACTAGAGAGGGCAGGAGGGTCTCACTTCTGATCCCATAGCCACTTGGTACTGAGGGCACCTGCCCATTTGTCTTAGGGAGCTTGGCTTGCCCTGGGAGACTAGCCCCTCCTCACTGTCATGGGAGAGCTGTTGCTGAATAGGGGTGAAATGAAGGGAAGGGCTTCTATGTCAACCTACTCCCTCCCACAAACACACATGACCTCTGACCTTTGTTTCCCCTCCAGATGCTCCAGCGGCTTTGACCGATACCGCCAGGAGTGGCTGACCTATGGCTGTGCCCAGGAGGTGAGAGGCTTAAGTGAGACAGGCTGTAAGTAGACCCCTTCCTTGGTAGCCACTCTCAAAGTGTTTTTGGCTCTTCTCCCCTCTACCTGGGGCTTGGATCCTCTGGAAGACTCTACCCTTAGATGACTGCTTTTGAGGGAGGCAGTCATTCTGGGAGTGAGGAAGGTTATTGCCAGCTCCTCCCATTTAGAATCCCACACAGGTTCCCTCTCACTGCTGCAATTCCAGGGTGCTCCACACTTTGATTCTGGATTTGACGTTCACACCTTGTACTAACACCGACAGACCTATTCACCCATGTGTCCTTTTTTCTTCCCTTTCTCTCCCATCTCTTCTTGCAGTATAAGCACTTAACTTCATTCTGCCCTGCGCTTACTCTGATTTAATCCTAACATAGCCCCAGGAACTGGGGGCCAGTGCCCCACTGATCTGAGTGGAAAAATGATTCTCAGACTTAACCTACATCTCACAGCTCATGAGATCGTGAGGTACCAGGCCCAGCATTTAAATGTAAACCCTCAGACCCCCTTGCCAGGCACTCATCATTGTCTGTTTTTTTAGTAGGGCCAGGGGAGCTGCCCTTTTCTTGCCTTAAAAAAAATCTTGTCCGGCAGCCCACTTCTGATGTTGACTGAATGTACAGATTTGCTCTATTTATTTAAACTTGGCATCTCAGTTCCTTCATTGAGGAAGGATTCAACTGACAAATAAATTGCCTTGTAAGATAAGATGCTTACAGGATAAAGTGGAAGGCTCAAAAGCTGTCAAGGCTCAGATTTTGTTAGATTACCACACTTGAACCATGGACTAGAATCTTAAGTTTTCTGGCTGCTGAGGGATGAAAGTGTCCCCACCATTCTCGTGTTTGTGGCATGCCCGCTGTTAAGGCCTCTGTCCAGGCCAGTGTTGGATCTCTTACAGGCAGAAGGCAGGACATGTGAGGATTTCCAAGATGAGGACCACTACTCATCCTCCCCTGACAGCTCCCTCAGCCCCTCTGAAGGAGACCTCAGTACCACCTCCTCCTCACTCTCCATGGACAGCCTCACCACAGAAGGTAAGGATGGGGAGGAAGGTAGAGAAGCCATGGGGAAGGGCTACCTCCTAGACCATCACTGTCCCCAAGGAGGATTATCTCAGGGAGTAAGAATTGCCACATCCATTCACAGATGAGCAACCTAAGGCTCAGAGAGTTGGGGTCACTTGCTGGTGAGAAGCAGAATCAAGTTTAGAACCAGTGGACTCCATGCCCAGGCTCTAACCACTGTGCTGGCCCATGTCAGGGCTGTGGGATGGAATTCACTGTGATGAGGGGAAAAATTACGTCCAGGCCAGGGCCAGGTATTTTCTATAGGATCTCAGTTAATCTTACTAGCAATCCCACAGAACCTGTGAGGTCTTATCTCTGTAGCAGGTGTAAATTCAGTCCACACATTCAGACTTGAGAGAAAAATTGCCTCACTTTTCTCTAATTTCCATCACTCAGCTGGAGTGCGGGAAGTCCCACCTCAGCCTTTTTGGGGCTGGGCTCCCCACCCCTGTGACCTTGTGTAGCAGAGGGTCAGAGTAGAGCAGCTGTATTCATCTTGGTTGCTGCGGATCCATCCCTGCCTCTTCAGGCCTGGCTGTCCCCAGGGGATGATTTCTCTGCCATCTTGAGGCCTCTGGATCTTGTTGAAGTTGCTAGAGTTCCATCCACCTGGAAGCGCCACACTTGGGTCTCTGAAAGCCTGTGTGAGTCCCCTCAGGAACTCTGCCTAGGGCTGAGAAATTTCTCTTTCTCACTGGTTTTCATGTAATCTAGGTTTTAGTGCCTTGTCCTTAGGCTAAGACCAAGAGACCTGTGGGCTCTTACTACCTCCCCTGAGTCAAATGCTTCCTAGAAAGAGACAAATAGAAAGGAAGAAAGGAAACAAGAAAGAAGTTAATATTGTAAAACATTATTCAGCCACAGTCCCAGGGACTGTGGATAAGGAAATGGGTTCATTGGGGTAATGTAGGTTATTCAAGGTTATGTGAGGGATAAGTGGTAGAATGTTCTTTTCATGGAGTCCCTGCCTTTCTAAATGCAGCCTAGAGAACTAAAGAACTAGGGCAGGAAACCCATGGACCTGGCCAGAGGGGAGTCACAGAGGAAAGAACAAATGATAGTGGGGAACGGACAGTGTGCCAGATTGTGTCCTAATGTTGTGCACATTAATAATCAGTTCTCGTCTTTGGCCGTGCCATGCTGAACAAGCCCAATCCCTTCTGATCTCAGAAGCTAAGCAGGGTCCGGCCTGGTTAGTACTTGGATGGAGACCACCTAGGAAGACCACACGCTGTAAGCATAAGCCTGTGTGATTACAGCCTTCACACAAGACTTGTGGAAGCAGGCCAGGGACAGTCTATCTCAGGGTGCAGGGAGGGAAATGTTGCAAAGGAAGTGGGTACAGAACTTCAGTCAGAGTGACCCGCTTGTTCAGGGCAGAGTTGAAGAATAGAGAAGTCAGTGGGAGCAGGCTGCTGGAGGATGCATGGACCCCTCAGGCACCAACCAGGCAGAGGAGCAGAGAAGGTCAGGGGAGCAGGGGCTGTGGGGATTGGCTTTTAAAAGTGGGTTCACTTGCAATTGAATGCCACCCACTTACGTGAACCAGAATGACCTCTGAGTGGCAAACAACAGCCACAAAGCCCATGCATTTTATTGCAAGGACAGACAGGCCCTCCCCCGGAAAACATGCAGTGGAAAAGCTCATGTGATGAGCAGCTGAACAGGAGGACATGTTGATAGCAGCAAGAGGTGACAACTAACTACAGATGACAACTCATTCAATAAACATCACACACATTTCTTCTCTATGTGAGTTTTCATGGGACTAGACCACAACCCATTAATTAGGGAACGAATTTGCATTCCAATGACCCCCAACAAAATGGCATCTGGGAACCACCCTTTGGTGAGTGAGAGAAAAGCTGTTGTGGGCACAGCATGGTCAACTTCAGTCGCTTTGTAGGAGGGATTGGCTGTAGGTGGCACTGTATCCTTTTGTCTGCCAGGGGTAGATGTGGACTGAGCTACAACATATTTTCAATGTTCTAGATTGGAAACAAGTTGATTTGAATCAAATTAATTTGCCCAGGGATGTTTAGAGTCTATGTTGATTAACCAATTCATTATTTTCAACTTTCAATAACAAAATAGAAGTGTGTTTAAAGACCTTGTTCATTGAAATTTCTGAAGGAAACGTAGCTTTCTAGTATAAGTCTATAACTCTGTTCTGTTTTGCTTTCAATTTTTAGGGGTGCTTTTGAAATCTGATTTATTTATTATCATGTAATAGTTAAATGATGATCTACATAGTTCCAAAGTCGAATTTACAAAAGCAGGTATATTCAAAGAAGTTCAGCTCCTAGTTTTCTCTCCTTCACCCTGTTCCCTCTCTCCCCTATCAAGAAATATATTTAAATTTGAATTTTTGATATTTCAAAATTTACTGGAAATGAATAGCAAAGCAGGATGCCATGTCCACACATGGGAATGGGGGTAGCTAGGCTGGGTGTTGAGGAACTCACAGTCTAGAGAAACAATGGGACCCAAGATGCTGCAGTAACAGGTAACAAATGCAATGGGACAGGGAAGAGGGCACACCCATGTGTCCTCTGGGAAGTGACAGCACCAGGGTGAGGTGAGGCAAGTGAAACACTCAACATTAGGTGTAAAATTTCACAGACACACACACACACACACACACACACACACACACACACAGCAATAATCAGGATAAATAATATTTTAATGCAATATTTGTAAAAACCAAAATTAATGCCAAAAATTCCATGATGAACAAAATATTAAAATTTTTATGTAAAGACAGCATTAGATCCTGCTTCACTTGTCTCACCCTAATGCCAGCACTAACCCCTACGCAGAGGGCAGTTTGGGGCTGGGGCTTTTGAAAGAGGCACAGTGAACGGGAAGAAGGGCATCTGCTTCAGGAGTAATAGAATTGGCAGCAGCTCAGAAACACGCAAGCTGAGGATGTCTGGAGAGCCTTGGGTATCTTCTTATAGCCACTGCCACAGTGCTGAGTTGTGGAGAGTTACAGAAAGAAAGAAGGTTGGGGACAAATTGCAAGCTACTTAAACACTTAAAAACAAAAGGGAGATAGTAAACCCTTTAAAATGACATAATGGTGGTGGTGCTGGAAGGGGAAGAGAAATAAAATGCTTGTTGTCAGCCGTAAATTGTGAACTGGTTCTATTTGTTTAAAATGTTGGTGCTTAAAGTAGTCACTGCAGTCATCTAGACTGGTGGTACCTGTCCATGGCCTGTTAGGAACTGGTCCACACAGCAGGAGGTGAGCGGCAGGTGAGCTAGGGAAGCTTCATCTGTATTTGCAGCTGCTCCCCAGCGCTAGCATCACCGCCTCAGCTCCACCTCAGATCATCAAGCATTAGGTTCTCAGAGGAGCATCGATCCCTGGTGCCAAAAAGGTTGGGGACTGCTGGTCCAGAGCATCCTCCTGACAGAGAACTCATGCTTTCCTTTCCCCATACTACAGTGGGGAGGAAACATAGGAAGAGTCAACCGCTGGAACTTATTTAGGAAGCCCCAGAGCACACACCTTGAGGTGAAGAGTGTGTGGGTATGGAAGTCTGTGCCCCACATTGTACCCTGAGGGAAGTCTCCAAGCAAATCTGATTTTGTGACACACTCACCCCTCCTCCAGTCCTTTCTCAGCTTCCCTTTGCCCCTTAGGAGAATGTGAAAGACCCTTAACTTGGTTTCCAGGCAGCCTTCCCCCACCCCCAATCTCACTCTCTCCACCCCCAGATACATTGAACTGCTCTTTTATTTCCCAACTGGCCAAGTCCCTGCTGACTCTGGCCCTTGCCCATACTCTTTCCTCTGTTTGGAACACTTTTCTTAGCCCCATAGCTCACCCCTCCTTTGTGACCCCGTTGTTTGGTAAGGCCCCCAGTCAAAGCTTTATTATGTTGGGATTTAATTGTCCCTCTATACCCCCTTGTTAACTCCCTGAGGGCAGAGACCAAATGCATCCCCAACACCTACTCTCAGTGCTTGGCTCATAATTAACACTCAATTTTTGTTGAATGAACATGAGACTAGGAAAAAGTTGGCTTGTTCATGGCCTTCTATTATTATATTGCTGGGTGACTTTGAGCAAGTCACTTCCCCTCTTTATGCTTCAGTTTCCTTGCCTCCGAAATGAAGAATTGGACTGAATGTCCCTAAAGTCCCATCTGGACCTAAAGTAACAAAGGCCATAACGATTCTACTAATCTTGTGGTTTTTCTTCTTTCTCTTGAAAGATGACACCAAGTTGAATCCCTACCCAGGAGGAGATGGTGAGTATGGTGAGTATGACGGCTGCCTGCCCCTCCTGGTCAAACCCATTGCCTCTTGGACCCACCCCAAAAGAGTGTGCAACTGTCACCTGACCTCTTTGCTTTTGTTCTGAGTGAGGGAGGGGAGAACAGCTGCCTGAGCTTCCCAGAGCTCCTGCTGGGCAGGAAGTCAGAGGACTTCTGGACTAGGTCCCTTAGCCTGAAGGAACATGTGTTGACATCTAAGCATTTCCCATCTCAGTCAAGAGGTAGTTCTTCTCCAGGCCTCTCTGCTCCTGAATTCCCACCCCTCTAAAAGGAGTGAGAAGAGGAAGGAAGGGCTGGCTACAGGGCAGGCATGGTGGTATGGAGCCTGTGGCCCTCTCTCTGTCTCTTGCCCCCATGGGCCTCACAATCAGTGAGGGGTGGAGAGCAGCTTCGTTCACATTAACTTTCCTTTGATTCCCAGCCTGCATTGATGGAGAGTACACAAAAGTTGCCCACCACAATTTTTATAGGGTGCCAGAAGGTGGGGTTTCTTGCCCCAGTGTTACCTGGGAAGGTAATCTCTCTGATGACGTGAGGTGGCCCCACCTACCCTGCCCTTCACTGAGAGCCATCTCAGGCCCTTGCTGTCACCACTGCAATGGGGATATAGAAATGCTTTCCAACTCCAGGGCTGGGAAGCCTGGGGTCCCAGAAGGAGAGGAGAGGTGGTTCATGCAGCACAATTTGATCGAGTCTCACATCTGAGACAGAGCCATCACTCCTCTGTGTGCAGCGGGTGTGAGAGTGCATGTGCAGTGAGAGGTGTGAGAGCAGGGGCAGGGGTGTGGGGCAACTCAGCCATGTTCCCCTTGCTCTGTACCATGTAGCACATCAGCCCAAGCCTTGCCCATCAGATCATCAGGTCACTGCAAGCTTTGGGCTGGTTGATTGCCAAGTCAGGGGAGACCAGCTTGGGGCATGTCACCTCAGTTCTCCCACCTGTTGGCAGATAGAGCCACTAACCGTGCACTGAAGTGCCCTGGGGTAATTCCTCTCCTGGGTTTCCTCTGCTTGCAGAGAAGAGGAGTTGGGGAGGGCAATGACTTTGGATGCAAGCAACATCCTATTAAAAATCCCCACCCCCTGTTGACTCTCATCCCACCTACTAGCTTTGTAAATAAGATTATCCCTCTTGTTTACATGCTCATCTGTCTCTATTTCATTATCTCCACATCCCTCTAGGGTAGGAAGAAGAAGCAAATAGCCACCCCAGGTAGTACCAGAAAGTTAGGCTTCTAAGTAACTGGCATTGACTGTGTCCTTGGGCAAATCACTTTACCTCTCTGTATTTCCACACACGGAAAGGGTGGGACTAGATGAGTTTATATCTGGATAGTCTATGAAAATACTCAGTCTCCTCCCTGGGATTCGTTTCAAATGCTTGAGATATTCTCAGAGAGTGTCTGTGGGTTTATTAGCCCTCAGAGGACAGCTCATTTCTTTTACTGAGCTCCTACTATGGGTTGGGCATTTTTTCTAAGAGCTGAGGACATAGATGTATAAGACGCTACCTCTGCCCTTTAGGAGGTCACAATCTGGTAGTGGACAGTGACAGGAAAAAATATGGTCATTTTGCTATCATAATACCTGATACTTATTTAGGTCATACCAGCCATGGTCCTCAGTACTTAACAGGAATTATCTCATTTTAACCCTTACAATAACCCTAGCAGGTAAGTATTATTATCCAGGTCCTACAGAAGTGGTAACTGAGACAGAGAGAGGTTGAATAATTTGCCCAAGTTCACACAGCTAGTAAGTGGCAGAGCCTGGATTTGAATTCAGGCAGCCAGATTCCAGCTCCCAAACTCTACCATCACATACGCTTTGTGAATTCCTTAAAAGTGCTGATGTGGCATGGATATTGGAGAGGTTTCTTCTGTGATCCTTATTAGACATTTAGACAGCTTTAAAAGGTTTTTGAAAAACTACCTGAACCATGCCAAGTTAATGCCATGCTCATGATTCCACTCACTCCAGATCCACCTTTTCAGGCATTTGGTAAATAGGCCCGAAAGTTCTATTGGCTTTCATCTCTAGACTTTGTCAGAATCCAGGACTCCGTGGCCCTACCTTCCCTGCTCCCCTTAAGCTGCCCTGCCATAACGGTCTTTCCACAGACTTTCAGAACAACTTGTCCCCCAAGACAAAGGGCCCACCTGTGCACCTGGGCACCATCGTGGGCATTGTGCTGGCGGTCCTCCTCGTGGCGGCCATCATCCTGGCAGGAATTTACATCAGTGGCCACCCCACCTCCAATGCTGCGCTCTTCTTCATCGAGGTCAGTGTAGAAATTGGCCACAACTCTGCTGTCTGCTTCTGCATCAGCATTTCCCCAGCCTTTGGGTATCTGCCTCTCGCATCTCATCTCTTACCCACCACATGCCTGGCTCCTGTTCTCACCTGAGGAGCCCTCATCAACTGGCGCATTCACAGTGGCTAGTGCCTTTTTAGCCCCCAACTCCCAGGGCTCTGCACCTCAGAACTCCCCCAGTCCTCCTGTCCTGTCTGCTTTGCTCTCCCATTTGTAAAATCAGAAGAGGCCCCAGGGGAAAGAAAGAAGGCCGAAAGTGCTACACATGCCCACTTAGTGATGTGCAGCCAATCTCTAATGATTTATGGTCTGTCATGGCCAAAATTCCAGGCTTGGTGCTTATTCAGAGCCATAATGGAACTGAGGTCTCTGCCGATTCGGCTGCTTATGAGTTTTTTGATTAGGTATCGACAAACTATAATGAGTTGCTCTCTGGGAGCTTTCACTGAGGATGCTGTAGTTTTTCATATCTCAGAATTTGGAAGAGCCAGCCCGAGATATATGGGAAATAAGGCCCAGGTCCCTTCACTCTGGGTCACAGAGCTCAGCAGCTCCTGCCCCAGCCATCTCTTCTCGGCTTCTCACAGGTTTTCCACATGGCACAGTGGTGGCACCTCTGTGACCACAGTCTCCTCCATAGGCTGCAAAAGCCCACTGACTTCATTACCTGGAGGCCCAGGTCATTCCCTCCTCTTTGTTTAGACACCCCCTGTTTCTTGGGAGTCCTAACTAGTCATTCTTAAGTCTTAGCCTACTGAGTGTCACCTGGGGAACTACAGACCCCCATTCACAGGAATGCCAATGGTGCAGGTCTGAAGCAGGCCCAGGAATCTGCATTTTCCTTAGTCCCCCTGCTGACTTTGATATAGCACCTATACTGTCTGAAGGGATACCTTGGTCCTTTCCAGAACCTCCCAGATCATTCTGAACCTCCCAGATCATTCCGTATCTCCCCCACTTCCTCAGTTTCCACAGTCTCAGGGTTCTCTGTGTTGTTAAAGCTTTCACCTTATGTCCTACAGCCCACACTTCTGCAGGTTTCCAGCAGTTGAGGGGTTACAGCAGGGACCTATCTAGAAAGAGGGGCCCTAAGCTTCACCCGGCTTTCAGTAGACCCTCAGTGTTCTTAAAAAGAGTCTGTGTCCAGCGCTGTTCTGGAGGGTGGTCCCCAGTGGGTGAGGTCATGCCTGCTGACTGTGGTCTGTGCCCCTACAGCGGAGACCTCACCACTGGCCAGCCATTAAGTTCCGAAACCACCCCAACCACTCCACCTACACAGAGGTAGAACCCTCAGGCCACGAGAAGGAGGGCTTCGTGGAGGCCGAGCAGTGCTGAGAATACCAGGTTGCCCCTTGGAAGGGTAGGACAGAAGACCCAGGGACCCTCAAAGTAAGAGTCAAGCAAAGCGGAGAAGTGATTTTTCTTAGCCTCCTCTGAACATACTCCGGCCAGGAAGACACCACAAAGGTTTGTGGTGCCAGAGCTACAGTTTGGCCGTCACATCCCAGATACTGAAGCAGGGGGCAGAAAAGCAACCACGTTGAGTTTTTAAGGAACAATAATCTAATTTCATCCTGTTTTGATGAAAGTGGTCATATCTTCTGGGGCTCTCAGTGGTCTACTCTGTAGCTGCCCTAGAGGCCCCCTCCCATGTGGAGATGGCCGGATGCCTGCCCCTGGGCACCTAATGCTCCTGCATATGACACAAAAGCACTGAAATCTTGGCCACCGCATTCCAGAGTCCATAGACTCAAGAGCTGGTCCTCCTGGCTATGGATTCGGCGCATTCAGTCCCCACGTCTGGAAGTCTGGAGAAGGCGTTCTCTCCATTCATTAAATACAGGTACAGCTGCTCTCAGCAATTTGTCAAGCCATCGAATGGCATGTTGTCATCAGGGGAAAGCCAAAGGAGAGGAGAGAAGAGAACTTGTGGGGAAAATGGCATCTTTAAGCTTTGCTGCCTCAGCTTGCCCCTTCTGCTGAGAACCAGTACTTCTGCATCAGACGTGTGTGCAGTGCAAGTCACGGCTTTACCCTAGCTGCACCCCAACTCCGCCAGGCAAGCCATGCGGAGCTGTTTATGCCGATGCTACATTTGGTACCCATTGTATTCACTGGCCTGTTCTTCTGTCAGGGCCAGTAATTACCTCCAAGGGCAGAGCTTGCCTGATTACTGTTTTTCCCCTTCTGAGCTGGATTTTGATAACCATTAAAGAGAAACAGGATGGTTTCTTGAGACATACCCAGTAGGGAACTTCGGTCAGAGTCTGTTGAGAAGCAAAGCTGCCAGAGTGGTTGGGACAAAGGACTCTAGCATGGGAAGGAGGGACTTTCTACATAAAACCTTGACCTGGAAAGTTGCTTCCATCTCTCTAGCTCTGCCAGAGCTTTGGGAGCAGAGAGTTTAGGCTCCCAAACTTAACCTGATTTTAAGGTAATTCTGTCCCAGAAATGAGCCGGGGCTGCTTCCAAAGTGCATTTAAAATGAAAACCTATAGGTCACCCTCATTCAAAGTAAAAGATATCAGCAGTAAATAAATGTTAAATCACAGTCTCCCCTTAGTCACGCTGCTTTTATGCATGTCATCGGGAAGCTGCAAAAGAAAGAAGTTTAAGTACACGGCCTCCTCCAGAGGTGGGGGTAGGGAGTCCACAAATAACCAGACACATCTAAACGTCTGACAAGTGGTTTTCCAGACACTCCATGGTTTATCCTCTGTGAGGACACTAATGACACTCAGAGTAGAAAATGTACTGGACCTCGGAGATGTGTGTGTGTGTGTGTGTGTGTGTGATAAACAGACAAGAAAGAGCTATGGGGAGAATCAGCATTTGAGAAATAAAAAAGACAATGCAGAGGGAATAAAGTTCTTTTCAAGTTTCTGAAGGACAGAAAGGTATATAACAGAGCCCTCTTAGTGAGAGAAGTGCCCTCTTAGTGAGATGATCTGGGCTCCCAGCACTCTTGGTTGGCAAGTGGGTGATTTTTGCTCTTGACCAACTAGCAAAGCATCTATGAACTTTATGTGTCTAAAATGGCCAGCACGGGGCCATTCTGTTGTGACCAAATGCAGTGCACAGCACCATTTGTCCCAAACCCAGCATACTTCTTCCCAATGGGAACTCTCCCAGCTGTTCTGGATTCTGAAACAGGAAGAACACCAAGAGTGGAGAAAGGGGCAGTGATGCTCTGAGGCCTCTGCCATAGCCACTGGTGCCTCTGCCAGCCCGGTCGGAGAAACCTGGCTGACCACTGGGATGACAGTGGAGAGGGCAGTAGAGCTATCTAGCAGCATGTAGCCTGGTTTGTTTACAGCAAACAGCACTAAAGATGTGTCTCTAAAAGAGGCCTCTGGATGTCTCAAGCCACAACATGTAGCTCAGTGCTCCCAAGAAACAGAACCAGGCATTCACAGAGTTAATGCTGGTCCCGGCTCTTCTTATGATCTCTCACAAGACAAGCAGTTCTTAGACCCAGGAGGAGCTTTATTCTGATGTATAGAGCTGGGTAGCTGTGGAGAGTGACCAGAAGGAGAGTGACCAGAAGGAGGCTTCTCCTGGACAACCCTTCGAGTTTGGCCGACAGTCCAGGAAGGCAAAGTAGCATTTCACACTACTGCGCACAAGCAACCACAAAGAGCTGTAGACTTCCAGGCCCCTTTCACCCCATAGGCGTATGCAATCTCCAAGGAAAGCAGGTGGTTGACAGGTACCTTCTCCACATGGTATCTCTGGGCATCTCACAGAGATCCCAGCGGATAGGGAGGTTCATCACTGCTACAGGAAGCTTTAACCCTGTGAAATAAGGTTCTGGAGAGCCATCCGTGTTGTACTAGAAATTGAATTGTCTCAGAGAAGCTCTGTTTTACACTAGAACTCTTACAAAAGCCAACAAGTGCATGGGAATAAGAAGAGGAATGAAGAGTCTAAGTGTGAGAGAGGTTCCTGGTTCAGGTTGTGGGCACGACCTCATTCTCCTTTAATCAGCCACTCCTAGATTTGTGGGCATGTTCAGGGATTTCAATTCTAGAACATGAGATTATATGAGCCTAACCATCAACCCCAGCACCCAGGAATGCCCCAGCAATCCAATGACCCTAGAGGCTACTTCTTCAGGTCTCAGCTTGGAGTCTGAGGTTGAAGATGTCCTTTTGTCACTATTAGAGTTTCTCAGTGGATCTATGAAAGCAATTTTTAAAATTCAGTAGGTTTCACCACGGCTCACTCTGTAATGTGTGTGTATATGTATGTATTTAAGCATATATGTATACACACACACACATATACATGTGCATGCACATATGCACATTTTATCATTAAAAACATTGGATGAAGCTGTAGCCATGCTCAGCCTGTAGTTTAGTTTGTTAAATTAAGACTGGCAACTGCCAACCAACCACATTATTTGAAAAGGAGAGTTTTCACCATTTGAGTTGATCACTCATCTGATTGTGGGGAGGGCTAAGACTCTCTTCTCTGGGTCCTGGGATAGATAACGGATTTACTCAGAGCCCTGATCAGTGACTGCACCCCAACTCCCTGGCCTTTGGAAGCAACACCAGGTAGAGTCACAAAAACCAATGTTTCTCTTTCTTTCTCCATCCTCACTGCTTGCCCACCCCTCCAACAAAATCCTACCTGAATTTACAGCACAATATGAGGGATCTGGGGGTTGAGGACACCTTAGCTGTCCTTAATACAATGTATACCCATGGATTTAGTATAAACTCTCTGCATGGATTCTCAGTGTTAATAATAAAAGGTAACATTCTTTTACAACTTCTGTGTGCAAAATAAAGTGCAAAGGATTTTGAGTGATATTCTGCAAATCGCCACACATACCTTAAACCCAATGACTGCCATCTTCTTTACAGACCTTCACTAAGGTATATAAGAACAACCTCCAGCAATATGACCAACAGGGGTGCTTTTCCCACCCTCCTGTCCCACCTCCAGAAGAAACAGCCTAGAAAGAGACCTAGTATTTGTTTATTTGGGGTTTGTAAGTTCCTAGAAGTAAACCTCCTGGGTTTCTAATCTACAATCTAGAGCTACAAAATAAACTTGTATAAGTTGATGCTGCCGCATTTCTGGAAGATTTGCATTCAAACCACTTTAACAGCTTCGTTGTGTTTTCATTACTTTGTGTTTTTTGCTCACAAAACATGGTTAAGCAAACCAAAACAGAGAAAAAATATGAACTCCTTACAGCCAAAACCAGTTATGCCAAATTCAAGCTCCAAACAAGCCAATTTATAAATAAACATGCTATGTTTGCCAAATAAAGAAGAGTGTGTTGGAGAAGGCAATGTGGACTGGTGGAGAAAGCACCCAGCTAGGCAGGGAGTCAGAAGGCAGGAGCTGTAGTCTCAGCACTGTCCCTGAGGTGCTGTGTGCTGTCACCCAACGTCTCCAGGCCTCTGTGAAGTAAGGAGGTGGAAGAATTAATTGATCTAAAGTAGGAATATGGTACTCTCCTTGGCAAACACACTTACCTGTTGTGGTTTTTCTGTCTGTCTGTCTGTCTGTCTGTTTGTTTTCATCTCAGACCAAAGCATCCCTTTCTTTTCCATTATCCTGATAGGGTGACTAACTTGCCTAGGTTGCCCAGGACTTTCTCAGTTCTAACACTGAAAGTCCTATTTTTCCAGGAAACCCTCAATGGTGCAACGTTGGGAAAATTGGTCCTTGGGGTCCATCCCAACCCTATTGGCTGAAGAGATGATGTTAACAATTTCAAGTGCTTTAGCATCTTGGGTCTAGCTATTCAAAGTATGGTCCAGCAGGCATCTCTGGAGGTTGGCTTGAAGTGTAGAACTCAGGCCTACCCACCCCACACCCCCTTAGTCAGAATCTGCATTTGAACAGCTTTCCAGGTGACTCACATGAAACGCAAGCAAGTTGGAGAAGTATTTCTGAGAAACAATTTTACGTGCATAATCACAGCCTCTTGGGGAGGCATTATTCCCCCATTTCCTAGGTGAGGAAACTGAGCTTCAGACAGTTGGTTTACTTGTATTTATTCATTTGATTCATACTCATTATGTACCTACTGTGTGCCAGGAACCATTGAATGACTTACCCAAGACCACACAGTAGTGAGCACAGTAGTCAAAACAATCCCCAAACCCAAGTCTTTGATTCCCATCTGCTGTCATTCCCTGTGAGCTATGGAGTGGTGCCAGAATCACGTGGCCACAGTTTAATATGGAAGTAGACTGTAGATTAAACCGAGAGCCTCAAAGAAATGTGTAATGATTACTTCAGATACACATTCTTGGCTCATGAAACTTTGCGCTTATCACCTATTCATTTATACATCCTAAGAGCTTGAAAATGTCCTCATTGTTGCTATCTCCTTTTTATCCCCACTCCCTCACTCCAGTGACCCACCCCCCATGAAGATTTGGAGCATTCTCCATAAGGCTTTACAGACACCACCATACCTCTGTGCTGTTTAACTTCTTGAAGGGAGAACAATTAATGATTTTATTGGCCCTGAGGGGACTAGAAGAGAGAAGGGAGACAGGGAGAGAAAATATAATCCTTACTTGAATGCAAAAACCAAAGAGAAGTTCTTTGGGGGACAATATTTCTGATATTCATAAAACATTTTTACATTTGGTCCCTAGAGATAGCTAAGTCATGTCCACAGTTTCCCGCAAAGCTAAAAGCACTGAAAAAGAAACATCTGAATATAAGCCAATAACATTCATCATATAATCCCAGTCTTGGGTTAGAACCTTCCCTTCAGCTTTAATCTTTCCTCTTCAAAATTTTCTATTTGGAAATTGACTGTCACCACCATGGGATCAGATGAAATGTCTTAAAGGTATAATTGATATAAGACTTACCACATCCACCTGAGATAACCTGGAAATCCTCAAAAAAGAACAGATAGAGTATCTCTTCCATCCATCTGCCCTACTGTCACCCCAGTTTAGAACCCATTTTGAATTCACAGATTAGCTGATCTCAGTAAACTCAGATGTGGTGGGTCAAGTGCCCTCTGCCTTGACTTCCCTCTCTCAAGGAGTCCCCACCTCAAGGCCAAGAGGGAGCCTGCCCCAGGGCCCACCCTCTTCATTCTCCAGAGCTGCTGACAATGCTCTCTATTCCTTGGAGCTCTTTTCCCCCAAGTTCCCCATAGACTGAGCAACATCTTTTCAACTATACTTGCTTTTCCTTCTGCCTCCAAAGACAAGCACTCAACCCTTTTCACTGGGAAAGAGGAACTAATGCTAGCAAAACTGGGCCTTAGCGAAGCCTAAGGTCTGTTTACCTTTGTCCTCTGAGCTGACAATGATGGTGGTGGTGGTGGCAGTTCCCATTTACTAAGTGCTGACTGTGTTCCAGGCACAGTTTTAAGAGATTTATTTATATTATCACCTATGAGGCAGATGCTATTGTTATCTCTACGTTACAGAGGAGGTTACTGAGGCATAGAACATGAGGTCACCAGCTGGGTCACTCAGACAAGGGAATTAGAATTTGGCAAAGGTAACTAGAAGTCAGCTGGTAGGGCTTGCCCACTCTCCTACCTTCAACACTTTGACTTGCCCTCTATCAAAAGCTGTGTGGATCCTTTTCTGGAGGGCTACTGCCTGGTGAACTAGGAGTCACCCCCATCTCGGGGGCCTCCAATTTAAAACTTGCACTTGAAACTGAGGCAATAGTGCCTCTTCCCACCCAATTCTGCTTCCTGGCATTCACGGAGAAATGAACCATGTTGGGGTGCTCCTCCTGTCCTTTGGGCCACTTATCATAGAGGTTGATGTTTTTTCTCAACTACTGAGAATGGCTCTCTTGTCCAGTGGCCTAACCCCTTAGTTTTACAGAAGGAAAACCGATGCCCATGAAGCCCAAGACTGACTTGCCTACAACCACACAGAAAGCAGGAGAGCCCAGGTTGCTGGTTCTCAGAGCCAATATGCCTGAGTGGCAGGTAAGCACGTGAGCTCAGATGCCACCAGGCCTGAGTTGAATGCTAGTGATGCCACACACCATCCCTGTGACCTTACACAACTTATTTAACGTCCCTGCTCCCTTTCAGCATCAGTTAAACGGAAGTGATAAAAATAAAGGGACCTGCCTCATCAGGGTTTGTGAGTATTATATTCCATTGTCTGGAGCCAGGCATAGCACTCAGTAAGCGCTCCAGAAGTCTTATTGAAGTTTTTCACTTGTTAGTTACTAAATGCAACACAACCTAGTATTCAGGGCAGTGAATGGATGTTCTGGCACTTTCTGCTGCCTTTATGTTTGGAAATCATTTCCTCCAGAAGGAGGCACTTTGCTGAGTGACCAGTTCTGTTCAGCGGGCAGTTAGCATCTCCCTCTCAGAAAGCCTCCCACTCACCCTAGGATGGACATAGTCACCAACTGACATCCCTGCCCCTATGGTGGAGCAGTTGGGGGTGGGGTGGAAACAGAAACAGGCACCACAGCGCCTCCTCGGGCTCTTCATTCTTAGCTTTCTATGTTTATCTTCAAAATGCTAACTCATTTTTCATGTTCTTTAGGGGGGAAAAAGCAATTTGAGGAAAGGATAGTGCAGAATTCAGCCTGCAGAAATCAAACCCTGGAAACTTCCCTCGGTTTCCAGATTAATTTTGAAGAAGAGTCTCAGTACTCAAGGCCGACTGTTTTGTCAGTTGACCGAATGAGGCACTGGGTTTACTTTTCTAGTTCCTTTGAAGCCTACATTAGATTTACTTATCACAATTCCTTTTAAAAAGCAGTTTAAAATAATAAAGCACCTACAATGAGATCTGGTACATAACAGGCACTTGGCATATTTGTAGAAAAGATGAATGTAGAGCAAGAGGCACGCCTCTTAACCTAAACAGAAACTCTTCCTCACCTGAGGAATCCCTCTCATGGAAAGAAAAACGGTGAAAAGCTTCTGTGTTTTTTAAAAGGCACCTAAAGCCAAGTCCAGGCGAGGCTTTCCTGAATGCAGGCGGGCTGCAGGCTAACAGGCCCCAAGGAAGGCAAGATGAGCCTCCATGTCTGCCTGGAGGAGGAACCTCTAGTTTTTAGGCCCACAGAATAACCAGAAAACCCAAATTTAGAGTCCTCATTTCTCCCCTTGTGTGCTTCCTCTCCAGGAGAAGAGAAGGCTGATTGTCCCAGCAGCCCCCAGAAGTAGGGCAAGAGACTATCAGACATG
The DNA here is from genome assembly GCA_030015415.1 of Cynopterus sphinx. Lineage (NCBI taxonomy): Eukaryota > Metazoa > Chordata > Mammalia > Chiroptera > Pteropodidae > Cynopterus > Cynopterus sphinx. The sequence goes on from CM057385.1 coordinate 17,229,543, forward strand.
GAAGCATTTCACTCTCACACAGGCCCCAAGGCTGGATCTGCCAGTTTCTGGTTATTGAGCAAAAAAAGTACAAATTAACTCTCAGTCCTCAACACCCAAATATATGACTCATAGGCAGCCAACTGCACAAAGGACATAAAATTAAGAAATAGAGAGCCAAGTGCTAGAGGCACTGCGAGCGTTTCTGGACTGAATTCCTGGTCCAGTCTTCTAATCCAGATTTCAGTTTCTGGTGCTGGAGGTGGGGAGGGGTGTGGGGCGAGGGTGTGGGGCAGGGGCAGTGAGGACACTTTCTGCAATACAAATACCAGAGGAGAGTGGTCAGCATGGGATTATGGCCCAGGGCAGGTTTGAAACAAGCACCTAAAGGCTACAAAGGAATTACTCGCCTTTGTTTATGAAGATTTACCCAAAAGACCCTTTGGAAAGCAGAAAAGCTTCTGCAGAGCCTTCTCTAAGTTTTCTCCAGTTCTTCTGCTTGGATGATGGTTAAAGAAGTATCTACCGCATTAATTTCTGTTATTTCCATCTGAGTTCCTTCTTTTCAGGCAACTGTGCAGATTTGACAACTAGCAATTACAGGAACCTACATGAGCACAGGTCTCTCGCACTACTTCTATTTCCTACACCCGAATAAAACAAAGCTCCCATCATTTTGGCTCCCTCTGCTGCCTCCACTCTCATTCATAATAAAAGAATTCCTGTATATATGGCTTTACAGCTTTCAAAACACCTTCACACGTTCAAGTCTCAAAGGCAGGGCAAGCCAAGATCATGCCATGGGGGCCATTGGAATACCTCACTGCCGTCCTTCCCCCAGCCCAGCCCAAGCATGATGCTGAGTTCACAACTAAACTTGATATTGATAGATCTTTGTTTTCAAAACACTTTCTCAATATAGCATCTCATTTGAGCATTGTAGCTCTCGTTTGTGGTTGGCAAGGGAGAAACTAGCATCCCATTTTAAAGAGAAAGAAAACTGAAGCTCAGAGCACTGAATGATTTTTCCCAGGCCCCACTGCCTCTGACCAGAAGATTGCATCAGAACTTCAATACCACCCACCACTAATATAACAACAGCTAATGTTTATGGAGTATCTTTCGTGGTCCAGGCAGCATCTCATAGGCATTTCAGCCAGAAGGTAGAAAGGAAGCCAATGACCTTCACTCACTGTTGGATTCCCAAGGATGTCAATCAAAGTGCATTTCTTGGGCACCTACCCTGGGCCCAGCAAAGCAGTGAAACAAGATGTAATCATGCAAAACAGAGAACAATAATACAACCTAATCCATATTTATGGCCTAAATTGGTAAGCGGACAAAACTCACAGAGCTGTCATAGCTCAAAGGAGAATTTAGATGGAAAATTTCAAGCTGTATTGCTCAGTGTGGTAGCCACTAACAACACGCGACTATGGAGCACTTAAAATGTGGATGGTTTGAGTTGAGATGTGCTATAAATGTAACATATATTCTGGATTTTAAAAACTTAGTACAAAAATAAGTAAAATAAAATAAAATAAAACAATACAAAAATCAGATTGCAAATGTATCTTATTAATAATTTTTATATTGATTACATGTTGAAATTATAATGTTTGGCATATGTTGGGTTAAATAAATTATTAAAATTTTCACTTGTTTATTGTCACTTTAACTGTAGTTACTAGAAAATTTTAAATTGCATACATGATTCACATTATATTTCAATTAGATAGGCTGGTTTCATATAACAATCAGTCATCAACCTGTTTTAGATGCCTAACCAAATGCTAAGCACTTTATGTGCATTTTCTTAATCTTTATATCTTCTTCATGGTTTAATTTATTCTTCCATTTTATGGATGAAGAAGCCATGGTTTAAAGTAGTTAAGTATATAGCTATTAAAAAAGATAAGTTAAAATTATATGTATTGTGATGGAAAGTGCCCACAATAAATTGTTTTTTAACTGATTATCAGTTATCAGTTAAATATCAGAAAAATAAAATATGCTTATATAATTTATTTTAAATTAAGATATTACATAACTTGCTCATAGCCATCGAAGTAACTGTGGAGTCATGACTCAAACCCTGGGCCTATGACAACTCCAAATTCATGCTCTTATTCCCATAAAAGCATAGAGCTAAAAAGGCTTTGGAGTGCCCGGGCGCTCCCACCATGTTAAGCCTTCTCTCAGCAACATTCCTGGAAGCCAGATAGCTAGCATTTGCTTGAATATCTCTAGTAACAAGTAGTTCATTGCATTACTAGGCAGCATGTCCTATTGTTGGCCACCTAGTTATTAGGATTTTCCTCCATTAAATAAGAAGAAATCTGTCCATCCTAAATTTTGTCCTTGAGTTCTGGATCCTCTTAGAGGAGGCAACCCACTTAAGGTGGTTGGAAAAGGTGGGCTGGCTTCTGCTGGTGTCTAAGAAGAGACCTCAGGTGCAGGTCCAGCAAGATACTCACTGATTCATAGGGGAAAAGAGCCCCAATGTTCCCTACACCTACCTCTTACCAAATCTACCGCCAAGCACTTCCTGAAGACTGACCCAGCTAAAACTTGCTTGCTTGGCATGCCCTGCTTCTCCATGTAGCTGTGGGGCCACAGCTGCAGCAAATCCCTGAATTTCCTTTCATGGTAAGGCCTCCCACCGCTGAAAGGATAATTATCTTCCTGCTGCACCCAACAGGTTCCCATCTGGTGAGGGCTGAACATTGTCTTTTTAGAAAAGACACCAGAGAAGGCAAACTCCTGGCCTGCCTTGACAGATTCTCTCAGCTACTATAAGGGGAAAAAAGAAATTGCTAGGTTAGTGGGAAAAGGCATAGAGAGAAGAGGAAGAATCTGGGATGCTAATGAATTCCCTGTGATCTCACTCTCCTTATTCCAGCACTTGCTCCTCTGCAAAAATCCATGGGGCTGCCTTGCCAGCTGGAGTCTGAAAATGTGCCCAGGTAGACAGAACCCTGAGTCCTAGGACAGCCTGGGAAATGCTGGCTGCCTGCTAATGGATGAAAGTCCAGGACAGAAAACAAGAGGAAGGATCTGCAAATGAGAGCCCCTGGACATTGTACTTAAGGGGTCTGCTTTCCTGGTCTCACCTCCTCACTCCCCACCGACACCTATAGCCTCTCACAGTGACAACAGAGCCATGAGCCCAGGAACATTTACAGAAAGAGAAGTGACATCACCAAACCTTACTATTGCCCCTTCTCTCCTCTCATCACCATTGTTAACATCAAAAAATAATAAAAGAAATATCTTTTATGAGTTTTAGTAAAGAGTCTGAGCCTATAATTTGATCCCCAGTTCTACTTCATCTCCTGTAACTATGGCAGGTCCTAAGAGGTCAACTGCAGGCCAGCCATCCACCTGCAATCATGATTGCAGGTTTGTTCCTAAGAGTTGGTATAGCTAGCTTGGTTAGGCTCAAGTAAACCTGTAGTAGTATTTGATTGTCAACTATGCCCCAGGCTTTGCCCTAAGTGCTTTATCTTAGTTGCCACAAGTTTGTGAACCAAGATATATTCTAATCAATATTTTTAAAAAGTGGAAATTAGGTTCAGAAGAATTAAATGAAAAGATTGCCCAGCCAAAAAATGGTAGAGAAGGTGTTTGAACACAGGTCTGTTTTGCTATAAAATCAGTGCTTTAAAAACCACAACAAAACAAATTTTTATTAGGGAAAATTTCTAATTTACACAAAGCACCATGAACTAGTACTATGAACCACCACATACCCTCCAGCAAATTATAATAACCATCAACACAGCTGTTCTTGCTGCAGCTCTACACCCACCCCCTTCTCCTGTATCAGGTTATTTTGAAGCAGACATCAGATACTGTGTCGTTTTATCTGTAAATAAGTAGTTCAGCATGTGCCCCTAAAAGATAAGGATACTCAAAATCTGTGCTCTTGACTTCCTCAAAGTAATGACCCTGGGTGAGAGATTACCAAAAAAGTGCCAGAAAATTTTGTAAAACTTACATACTCCCAAAAGGGAATTAAGCATTCCCTGGCTGCCTGTGGCATTTCAGCATGTGGTGTGGAGAGTGTTGTCCTTATCTACCCAGTCCGGGAGTGTCTGCCTGGAAGCCGAACTCATGAGGACCTGCTGGACAACCTGGCCCTACCTGTTATCACCCCCAGTTACATCTATCTAAAGAAAATGTGACTTAACTAAATCTTTTCAGAAGCATTGGCTTAGAAATTGTTAACTGTCATGTGTGCAAGAAAAAATGTTAGCATTTACTCGACACATTTACTATGTATCAGACACTGAGCTAGGGTTTTCTGAATGTACCAGGAACCTAATGCATGATTTAAAAAAAATTTAAGTAATTACCACATCTGATATTCCTTAGGTGCTCTCCCATCCAAGTACTAACCAGACCTGACCCTGCTTAGCTTCCAAGATCAGACAAGATCGGGCACGTTCAGGGTGGCATGGCTGTAGACTAACATTTTTTAATGTGATTTTTTTGATTTGAATTTCCATTTGTTTCAAAATTTCATTCTAAACTGGAATGCTATAGAAGGGACTCTATAGAATTCCTTTAGAGGCTGAATTTATCAGCAGCATTGAGAGAGAGAGACAGAGAGAGTGTGTGACCCTGTGAGTCACTGTGGAAGGTACTAAGACTAGAGCATAGTTCCTGCCTTATATACTCCAGTGGAAGAAATTCCTTTGTGTTCAAGTCCACAAACCCTTAGCAACTCCTCCCACGCCACGGGAATGCTGAACCATCCCAAGGAGCATGGAAGCCACAGCAGAGGTAAAAATAACATGTCATGGGAGTTGAAAGCAATAGCAATAACGCGTGACGGGGGAAATGGGGAAAGTTTTGGTGGGGGAGGTGGCACTTAAGATGTGGATTGTTTCCTAGGACTCTGTGTAGTTTGCTCTAAACCACATGTACAATAGAGGATAGAGGCCACACACTGGGCTCTACTCTCTGCTTTCTCCTCACTGTGACATTGGCAATGACCCTTACTAATGGTAGCTGGTTTTGGTCCCGTATGCATTTTTCTTCCATCAGTCCAAGATGTCCCCTAACTGCTCTGGGCTGTGTGCTTCTTACTGTGGAACCCTTGTTATTGATGATAACAATTCTTAGGTTTGCTTGCTAATCCCAGAAAGTTGGGTGATGCTACAGCTCTCTGTGTCTCCAGCAGATGGATTTGCTCATCAAATCATCAGTTTTCTGTGCACTGTGAGGATGACAAGGTGAGGTTGAAGCACCATTGCAGGAAAGAGCTACACTTTCTGGGGTCAGGACTAGAAAAGGACCTTTGGTTAGCATTTTTACAGGCAGAGGTAGTGGGGGAGGGAACTATAAGAAGATAGGTACAGAGGCAAGAGCATTTTCAGAGAGCTCCTGCTGGAGGCTATGCCATGGTGAAGGGCAACAAGGGTAGAACTGTGGAGGTGCTTTTGGAGAAGGAGGTTGGGGCACTTTGTCAAAACCCATAAAAACATGCTGAGGACTTACTTATACAGGCAATGGGCAGCTAATGAAGAACCCTGGTAGAACTGTCACCGTACTTTCAGAATTTTAGTCTGGTACAGCAAGTGATATGGACTGGAATGGAGAGGGTAGATGGAGGCCAGGAGACCAGCTAGAAGGCCCAGGGTATACACACTTTGTAATTATCTACCTACTTATCCATGTCCCCCACTGGAATGTGGGCCTCTTGAAATAAGTCTTCTACCAACTCTAAACTGTATCAATTTGTTTCTCCAGTGTCTGATGCATAGTAGGTGCTCAAAAAATATTTGTTGAAAGAAAGAAGAAGAGGGAGGGAAGGAAAAAATAGACAAATGCGATAGGCTATGGAGATGGTTTAGGGGAGAAGGCCTTTCTGCAGGGGTGGAGGTGGTAGAAATGGTAAGGTGAGAGCCACAGATATGTCAGTAAGAGCATCTATAGGACTTGGCAAGTAACTGGATGGGGGAGGAAAGCAAGAGTGAGAAATCTAGGATGGCTAAGAGAATGATGAGCCATTATGAGTAATAAGACAAACAGGGGAGAAGTAAGTTGGTGGGAAAAGGCAGTGAAGGATGATTTTTATTTTGGACACTTTGTGTTTCAGGTTTGTAGATGTAGATGTGAAGAAAACTAACTCTGTTTCTGAGTCCCAGATTTCATTTTATTTTTTGTTTCATGCTGTGACCTTTGACCAACTTCACTGTCCTTAGCAAGCATATCAAAGCCTTCTAGTTGTTATTATCCATGTTCCTTAAAATGTAGCCACAAATATTTGTGTGAGTAGCAGCCAGAATGGCATGACAACCAAGATAAATATCAAACTGGTGATAATATCGATTACAAGCAATTGCCTATCACAAGACAACCAGGAGGTATGTCTCCTGGCACTACTGCATTCTTTATCCCTTTGTCCTGTCTGTCATTAGCACCCAAATTATACTATAAAAAATTACTGGAATAGAGGTTTGCATAACTGAATTACCCTATAAGAAATTCTTGCTGAAATATAATATATTCTATATAGTTGCCTGCTTCATTTGTCAGTCCTAAAGTGCCTTCTTATTATAGTGGACATACGTCTTTGCCCCACCTTTACACTAGGTTCCAGCAGGGCCATCAAAAGTAGCTGTCCAGCCAATGGCAGGACACTGGAAGCTCAGGAAGCTAAGGAAGGTGCTTGCTCTAAAAGTACAGACTGGGTCTATGGCCATGCTACCCTGAACAAGCCTGATCCTGTCTGATCTTGGAAGTTAAGCAGGGTCAGGCCTGGTTAGTAATTGGATAGGAAACCACCTAGGAAGACCAGGTGCTGTAGGCATAAAAGAGAAAAAAATTAAAATATTAAAAATAAAAAATAAATAAATAATAAGGGATTGTAACCTGACAAGGTCCTTGCAATCTGTAAGGTCAACCAAGGGCTGCCTAACTAACTAACTAACTAACTAACTAACTAACTAACTAAATAGCTAACTAAATAACTAACTAACTAACTAAATAAATAAATAAAAGTATAAACTGGAAGGTATCTGTGGGAGTGGGTGAGATAAATTACCCAGCAGAGAGGAGAGAAAACAAGAGGTCCCAAGCAGAGCCTTGAGGAATGCCAATACTTATGGGAAGAGAACAAGGAACTGTTGGAGAGAGAAATCAAAAAATGGGAAAGTGCAGCATAGAAATAGGGAGGAGGAGTTTTCAAGCAGGGTTGGTGATCAGCAGGGCCAGATACTACAGAGGTCCAGTGGGATGAGGTCGGAAGAACAGCCCACTGGATTCCACAACAGAAGGTCACAAGCTCCCTTAGAGGGTATAATGACTGTGAGGCACTGAGAGTAAAATCCAGATTGTGCTGGGTAAGAAAGGAGTGGGCGGTGAGAGCCAGCAGGCAGCCAGCTACAACATTCTTTGGCAGCCATGGGAGAAGAAAGGAAGGATCACGGCTTGAGGGGGAGGTAGAGCTGGAGGAAGACAGGCTTTCAGAATGGGTGAGATGAGAACAGATTTGTAGGTGGAAGAGATGGAAACAGTGAGTTGGGAAAGGAAGGAGACAGGGCACATTTTGGGGAACAGAGCAAGGTCCCAGAGAGGGAGGAGAAAAACAAGAGAGCACATTTTTTTTTCTAAAAATACCTACATATCAAAGCAGCACATACATGTGATAATAAATCTTTCCATTTAAGAAGCAGTGAAATTCAATCAATAAAGTATTTTCTGTGCTTCTCAGTTAATCCTTATGATGGCCATATTATTACCATTTCTACGAAAACACAGGTTAAATCTCACCCAAGATCGCGCACCTAATAAACAGAACTCTGGATCAAAAAGTTAATCAAGAGATGCTCATTGATTAAATGTGCTGGCACTATGTTAGGTACCAAAGATCCCAGAGAACAAGAAACAGCTTCTGCCCTCAAGGAGCTCACCGATCAGTAGACTGAGCTCCATACTACTGACAGATATGCTCCAGGATATAAATGTGCTCAGTGGAGGGTACTAATTCAAACAGAGGGAGAAGGGTAGACTCTAAGGGAGGCTTTCAAGAGGAGGTGATGTTGAGCTGAGTCTGGAAGAATAAACAAGAATGAGCCAGCTGAGATGTGGGCAACAAGAGGAAAGGTGTCCCAGCAAAGGAGATTGGTGTGCAAGAGCATGGAGCCTTTGGGAGCTGTGAGCAACTCACTCTGCTGGAACACATGGTAAGCATAGCAAGGTACAGGAGAGGTGTGTGCCAAGATAGGAGTGGAGGAGCACACCGTGCTACCTTGAAGTATTCTAATTCTGTTCTTAAGAGAGAGCATCAGTGAAGGGTATCAGATTTACATTCTAGAACAATCACTCTGGAGGATCCCTGGAGGCAGTGTGGAGAATGGCTTCAGAGGAGGATGTGAGGAGAATGTTATGGGAAACAAGAAGACCAGTTAAGATGCAAATGTAGGGGTTAGGCAAGAAAGGACAAGGGCCTATCTGGACCAGGGTAGTGGCATTTATAATAAAATATAGAAAGAAAATAATATAACGAATATAATATATTTATAATATATAAAGAACTGGCTAGCCTTAGAAGAAGGGAATAAGAAAACAAAAGGGTTTCGAGTGATTCCCAGGTTTGGGGTTGAACAGAGGCAGGAACAGAAGCAGATGTTGGTGGAAGTAGGGAGTTGGGTAGACAAATGAGTTCAGGACGTTTTGGGCTGAGAAACCCATGCGACATTCAGGTGGAGGTAATCAGTAGGTAGCTGGATGTGGGACCTGGAGCTCATGAGGAGGCTGTCCTGGAGATATATCTTTGTGATATATGTAAAGGAGTGGTTGGAGCCAGGGGTGGGGTTAATGTTTGGAGGAGAAAATGATCTCTCACATTGCCTTCAAGAGCACTGGCAATTAAGGAGTAGGTAAAGAGAATAGACATGAGAAGGAGGTGAGAAGGAGAGGCCAGAGAGGCAGGAGAGAAAATAGGAGAATATGATGTCCCAGAAAATATTGAGACAAGCAGGTCACCTGGGAAGATAATAGTGGGAGCAAGAAAAAAAGAGTACAATTTTTATTTGCTCTCAGGGGGAGGAGAGATGGCTTCCTCCAGGCTGGCCAGAGAAGGCTTTAGAAGGAAAGTGAGAAAAAGAAAGGACCTTTCAAGCTGAGAAATGGAGAAAGAGTTGAGTCTATCTCCTCTTTGCTGTGTTTTCTTGACTCCTGCTGCAATAATCAGCGAGTTCATAAAAAATAAAGCATGTTATTTGATGAAACGTGGAGAATCTCATGTTCAGAGCGTGTCTACTCTATGCTTCAGAACCAGACACGCTGAAAATGGAGACCATCCAATGTGATCATGCTGTCCTTAAAAATGTTCCTTTGATAAACATTAAACTGTTCCGTTTACCAGAAATGTTAACGAGGAAAATAAACAATAGGGATATTCAGGAGTATTTCAAAACTGAATTTGAAACCGTAAGAAAAAACAAGAGACAAAAATAATCCAAAACTGCATGAACATTGCAGACCTCAGCTGCCCTTAAAATCTTTTTCTCTGCCTAACGTTACATAATCCACCATCAGCCAAAGATATCAGTTTCACATGCTAAAATTCAGTGACTGTATGTCATACTTAAAGGACAGGGTATTGAGAGGAAAGAATTACATAAAAAGATGGAAAATGTTTAGAAAGCAATATGCATAAAGGCTTGAGTATTTTTTAAGAGAAACTTTAAGATTAATCAAAAATTAAGTAATGCAGATTTTCCTTTCAGTTGTATAATGAACCCAGGCACCCTGACTCTCCTGCTGAAAATAACTAAAAATTCTGGATTAAATACTGCAAATATCTTCTTCTAAGAACATGAATAAAAGTAAGAAATATTCAGCCAAAACCAAATGACAGTAAGAACCCAGAGAGATAAATGAATTGCCAAACCAGTTAGAGCTCTCAGTTTGCAAGACCTGAAAGAGCTCTGAGGATAGGAAACAAAGTCCAGTTTCTGGGTAAGTGGAGATTCTAATTAAAGAACCTCCGGGACAGGTGAAACCCTAAAGGCTATACCTTTGCTTTTAGGCTAATCCGGAAATAATCTAATCCCTCCACCTGGAGGATCTGCAACCAGAATGGTTTGTCTTGATTCTTAGTACCATGTGAAAGTGAAACAAACTCCTGAAAATATGTAACCAAAAGCTAGCCCTAACACAAGTTTGCAGCCTGGATTCATATCAGTTGGATCGACTGAAAATGGTCCTATGTCTATAAAGTACTGGAAGAAGCAAATGCAATTTTTTTTTCTCAAGATGAACCCACCTTTATCTCAGGCCCCTCTAGATTACAACAGATAAAGTTTTAAGACATATAATCTCAAAAAAAAATCACAAAACCCAAGGAAATGAGGCACCATAAGCAAGAGAAGCAGAAACACAGACATCAGTGTCAGATTTACAAAGACTTACAGGAATTATCTGAATTATTCTGATACAAGAATTATAAGAAACATGATTAAAAAAATAACCTAGAATTTTATACCCACTGAAAATATCTGTAAAGAACAAAGAAAGAAGGAACTTCAAACAAATAAAAGCTAAAAACGTTTGCTACCAAATACCCTCTCTAAATGAAATTCTAAAGTATGAACTCCAAGCAAAAGGAAAGTAATCTCAGACAGAAAGAATGAGATAAAGGAAGGAGTGAAGAATGATGAAAGTAGTAAAATAATTAATCAAATATGGACTACTTTATTTAATCTATCTACTATTGACTACATAAAACTACTACATTCTATGACATTAAAAACCTAATAAGAGGGTATCTGCTGCCTTCTGGCCCCCAGGGCACTACAGGTCTAGCTAGCCATGGCTCTGTGCTATCCCATGGTCACAGTCCTCAACAAAGACTACAAAGTGACCAAGAATGTGAGCAAGCCAAGGCACAGCTGCGGCCTCGGGAGCCTCATCAATCACAGCAAACGGCTGTGAACGTGATCCAAGTGATGTGCAGCTTTGCCCTAAATGGAGCTACTCAAGGTTTTCAAGGACAAGCGGTCCCTCAAATTCATCAAGAAAATAAAGGGGACACGTATTTGTGCCAAGAGGAAGCAAGAGAACTGAACACTGTGCTGGCCACTATGAGAAAAGCAGCTGCCAGAAAGATTGAGCCCCCTCCCCACTCTGTGCATAATAAAAATTTTATAGGAAAAAAAAAAAACTAACAAGATGGAATTAAAATACATTACTCAGGAACATATATCTCAGAAGGTGGCTGATTGGAATAATGCATTTTAAGGTCCTTACAATATTTGAAAAGCAAAAGAATAATGATTTACTTTGAACTTTGATGAGATAAGTATGCCTGTTAATTTTTCTATCAATCACTAAAAGTCTAGGAATAGAATATTTAGCTTCTAAACTAATGGAGTGGGGATTAAAGTGATAAAAAGCAATCAATCAAAAATAAGTTAAGAGAGGAAGAAAAATAAAGATAAAAATGGAGAACCAAATAGATAACTAAAAAAAAAAAATAATATATCCATAACTGCAATAAGTATAAAGCAATAAGTGCTGCTGTTAAAAGATCTTCAAAGGAGAGAAAAATCCAGCCCTGTAAAGTTTACAAAAAACCCACCAAGAACATAAGGACACAGAAAGGCTGAAGTTAAAAGAATGGAAAAGCCACACTAAGCAAAGAAATGCTAAGTAAAAGAAAGCTGATAGAACTATGTATCAGATAAAATATACTTGAAAGCAAAAACATGGTTAGATATGAAGAGATCACTATATAATGATTAAAATATATTGCAAAAACTAACAAACTAGACAAAGAAACTGAAAATCCATCATCATAAGGGGGATAATAATACCCTTAAGTGATCAATAAACTAATTAGGCAAAAAAAAATCCATAAGGATTTATGAAATTTGAATAGCACAATTAGCAATCTTAATTTAATGAACACATACAGAACAATGCCAAAACAACATTCCAAAACCCTACAAGGACAGCACAGGGCAGGAAAATTATATACCAATCTCAGGCAGGAACATAAATGCAAATAACATAAGACAACTATTAGTAAACTGAAACCAGCAATGTTTAAAGAATAATACATTATTACCAAGTTGGATTTACCCCAGGGATGCCTTGCAGATTTAATATTAAAAAATAATTGATTATTCATTTTCTTAGGTATGATAATATGTTGTTTTTGAAGGAAAATATTCTTATATTTAGGTGCTGAATGCTAAAGTACTCTATGTGTGGTATGTCATGATATTTGCAGGTTACCTTCAAATGGTTAAGAAAAAAAATATATGTAACATATATATGATACATAGGTAAAGCAAAAATAGTAAAATGTTAATAATTTGTGTACCTAAGTCATAGGTATATGTGTATTTATTGTACTATTCTTTAAACTTTTATGTACATTGGAAAATTTTTATAATAAAATGTTGTTTTTTTAAAAGAAACAAGCAATGAAGTTTACCACACTGAGTAAGGGAGAAAGTCTTTGACAAAATTGAACCTACATTCATAATCTTAAATAAAAAACTATTAGAAACAATGGTGATAAAAGCCATTTCCTTTAAGACTGGAAACAAGGAAATTATGAAGTATCTAGGAATAAATCTAACAAAAGATGTGCCAGACCACTATGGGGGAAAATGATAAAAACTATTAACAGATATTAAAAACTATTAAAAAGAATAGAGGGCTACACTATGTTCATAGACTAACTGTAAGACACACATTAGCAAAATGTCAAGTGTCCACAAATGTCAAGTGTCTACAGATTCAATACACTCCCATTCAACAGATTATTAGGCCTTTAAGAGAAAGAAAATTCTGACACATATTACAACATGGACAAAATGTTAAGACTTTATGCTAAATTAAATAAGCCGATCACAAAAAGACAAATATTGTATGATTCCACTTATATGGGATACCTATATATTCATAAAGAAGGAAAGTTAAGTTGTGGTTGCCAGGATCTGGGAGCATGAGGGGATGGGGAATTAGTATTACTGGGTACAGAGTTTCATCTGGGATGATGAAAAAGTTCTGGATATGGATGATGGTGATGGTTGCAAAGCAATGTGAATATACTTAATGCCACTGAACTGTAAACTTAAAAATGATTCAAAAGTTAAGTTTTATATATTATTGACTGCAAAAAATGGTTAATACAAAATTCCAGGTAATTTTCATCTCTGGGATGAAGAAACGAGATGCCATTTGAGAGATGTACACATGGTCTTCATAATGTTCTTTCTTGGCCTGGTAATATTTACAAGTGTTCATTTTATCATTGGTTTCTTAAACTAAACACACATACACACATGCACACATGGGCACACACACACATAGATTCATGCAGGATTTTGTATGCATGCCCCATTTCTCTTAACTTTTAAGCACATATCCAAATATTAGAAATATAAACATATGTGGTAAAACTATAATGGAAAAACAAGGGAATTTATGAAAACAACTTCAGCAGAATGGTTACCTATGAGGGGAACTGAGAGGGGACCCCCAGGGGACTTTGGAGGTCATGATGATATTTTTTTTCTAAAACTGATACATGGGGTATCCACTACCTCATGATTCTTTATTCCTTACATATATTCTGGAGTATTCTTTTTTACTTATTCAACATTTAATAAATGTAATTTAAAAGAGAACCCTGAATATTTGTTTGTTTGTTTGTTTGTTTGTTTGTTTTAAGTTTTGTCTTTATCTGCACATCTGGTGAGGTGTCTGACACTGAGGTCAGTCACTTAGACTTGTCTAGGCTACTTCCTTCCTAATACCTTGTGGTTTCAAAGGATGAACACAATTGTCTGAAAAACTACTTGTAATATGATGAACAGACAACTTCAGTACATGCACTATAATTCTCCTTTATACAAGTGGATGAAAGGAGAACGTGCCCTCCTTTGGAGTATGTTACAGTTTTGCTGCCTCTAGTCTAGTCCCTTGTAGAAATTGGGCCACTTTGTCCTTTGGTAGCATTCAGTCCATTAGCTTCCTTTGCCTTTCTCATCATTAACAAAGGAATAGTACATAAACTACAACCAAAAAAAAGATCCAGTCATATTTGACAAAGGAAACATTCTTCTCGGATAAAGTACTCAGTATTTCTACTATTATATCAGAAAGTGAATAGGGTTTATCATGAGGGATCAATGGGCCATTTGGCTGAGCCCTCAGTCACAAAGGACCTCAAATTTAGATCTTGGCCTCATCTCCAAATTAGTTTGGAATACAGTCACAGAGACAAACAAACAAGATTAAATGAAGATGTTTGTTATGCAGCTTTAAGCATATGTCCCAATACCAGACCACACACTTCCTGTAGTTCCCTGTGAGTTCATAATTGTTATAAGGCCTATTATTATCTTGTGACTGGCAGTTATATTACATTGTTTTTCTTGGTTTGGCATTCTAACTTATTAAATCCAGATATTTAAAATTTTATTACTAATTTTATAACACGACTTTGGTATTTCTTCATTTTGTAATAAATCCCAAACATTAAAACTTAGGTTGCCAGATACAAGACACTCAGTTAAATTTTCATTTTAGGTAAATAACAAGTAATTTTTAGTGTGAATATTTCCCATGCAAAATTTAGGAGATACTTGCACTAAAAATGTGTCTATTGTTCATCTGAAATTAAAATCTAACTAGGTGTCCTATATTTTATTTGGCAGCTCTATTAATGGAAGTACCCAGCTTCTCCACCTCTGTGTATCTTGCAGTGGATAGAAAAGAAATAACATTTGTAGAGTGCTAGGTGTGAGCCAGGAGCATCACAATTTGTGATTTTATTCGAACCTTGCACCAGTCCTATGGGGAACATATTATTACTCCATTTGACGGTGGATACAAGGTTTGAGTAATTATTTCAAAGTGAGACAGCAGAAGAATGAAGAATCAAATTCAGGTTGGCTTCCTAAATTTGTACCTTTATCCTGGCAGTGCACTTCCCATCAGAAAATCTTCAGATGGCCTTTTTGCTTTATTTTTTAAGGTTTTAATAAAAAAGGTACAGAGTTCTAGGAATACTCCAAAGGCTTTTCTATCATAACTTATTATCTTATATGAAATATTACATTTTTTCATAACATTAAATCTCTATGCCTTGAGTGTAAGGTAATTGGAAGTAAAATTTGCATAGTCAGACATATTTCAAGGAATTTATTTCAGTGAAGAGCTCTGCCTTTGGAAGTTCAGGTAATCTCTCTGGATTTACAGTTTCTTCATTTGTAAACTGAGGATGTTCTGTGACAGCTGAAGGATTTACCAGTTTTCTATCTAAGGTGTCCATACCTGATTAGAAAAACCATTAAATCTTACACAGTTCTCTGCTGCCACCTGCTGGAAAAGTAACAGCACCCATTTCTCCTTGAAATGAGCCTTATCCAGAAACCTTGATCTTGTGAGCTTGTTTACTCAGTAATTTCAGTCAATTAATGGGAATTATAGTTTTCTGAGCTTTCCCAGTCTTAGTGTTTTCAATTTATAAAGCATTCCAAATGAGTCAAGGCCGAACTCTGACCATCTGGAAATTAACTTTTTAGCAGTTTTTCCCACCAGGGAATATTATTCATACTTGCCGGTTCTTTGGCAATGACTGTCCTGCCAAATCTACTCACACAGAATTTGCTTTAATTATCTTTAGTGTTACATTCATGAAATCTGATAGGAAGTATTTAATAGAACAAGAAAAATTATTTTTTTAAAGTATCTCTTAAAGGTTTTCAAACATTTCATTTTTATGCTTCAAAAAGACAAGTATGCGATGCTCTACTTTCACACATGTGCACACAACCTGGAATATATACACATATGTTTTTTTAAAAAAAATCTGACTGCTTTATGCCTAGAAAGTATAGATTTTTTTAACTGGAAAAAAATTTTCTAAATTAAATGCTAAGGGCTGGCCTTAATTTTTTTTTTTTTTTTTTTTTTTTTACATATAGACTTATTTTTTAAAGCAGTTTTAGGTTCACAGCAAAGTGAGTAGAAGGTACAGAGATTTTTTTTTCTACTTTTTTTCTGCCCCACACATGCACACCTCCCTTACCACCAATACCCCCCACCACAATGGTACATTTGTTAAAATTGATGAACCTATGTAGACACATCATTGTCACTCACAGTTCATAGTTTATGTTAGGGTTCATTTTTGGTGTTGTATATTTTATGAACTTTGACTAATGTATAATAAGATGTATCCATCATGATATTATCACACAGAATAGTTTCACTGCCCTCAAAATCCACTGTGCTCTGCCTATTCATTCCTCCCTCCTCCCTAGCCCTTGGCAACCCCTGGTCTTTTTTCTCTCTCCATAGTTCTACCTTTTCCATGTGTCATGTAGTTGGAATCATACAGCATGTAGCCTTTTCAGATTCACTTCTTTCACTTAGTAATATGCACTTAAGAATCCTCCATGTCTTTTCATGATTTGGTAGCTCATTTCTTGTTAGCACTGAAAAAATATTCCATTGTCTGGATATACCACAGTTTATCTATTCATCTACCAAAAGCCACTTTGGTAGCTTTCAAGTTTTGGCAATTACGAATAAAGCTGCTATAAACATCCGTGTGCAGGTTTTGTGTGAACATAAGTTTTCAACTCCTTTGGGTAAATACCAAAGAGCACAATTGCTAGATCATATGGTAAGAATATGCTCAGTTTTGTAAGAAATTGCCAACACATCTTCCAAAATGGCTGTACCAGTTTGCATCCAGCAGTAAATGACTGTTCTTATTGCTCCACATCCTCACCAGCATTTGGTACTGTGAGTGTTTTGGATTAGGCCATTCTAATAGGTGTATAATGGGATCTCATTGTTATTTAAATTTGCAGTTTCCTGATGACTTATGCTGTGGGACATCTTTTCATATGCTTACTTGCCACCTATATAACTTCTTTGGTGAGTTAACTGTTCAGGTCTTCTGCACATTGTTTAATTGGGCTGTTTATGTTCTCATAATTGAATTTTAAAAGTTCTTTGTATATTTTAGATAAATCTTTTACCAGATATGTTTTTATAAGTATTTGCTTTCAGTCTATAACTCATTAGCCTTAAATTTAAAACAATTAAAACCACTTTCCAGAATTCTATCATAATCCTAAAAGTGAAGCCCAAATAATTCAATCATAAAATATAAAATATGAGGTGGATTAAATTTATTGCCACTTGGTGACCAGTTGGATTTAGAGGGTGGGGACCGATAGCCAGTCCCTTTATATCCCAATCTATATTATCTCAGGGTTTTATCACTCCATACTCTTTTGATTTTCTCCAGTTTACTCCACTGGATACTCCTTTGCAATCTCCTTGAGAACTTGTCCTCCTTTTCCCAGCCTCTGAATATTGATATTCCCCTAATGCAGAAAACTCTTAAATTTATGTCATCAGCCCAGAGGTTTTCCTCCAACCTCCAGATTTGTAAATGCAACTGCTTCCTTGACATCTGGATGTCTCCTAGACATATCAAACTTACTATCTGCAAAATTAAACTTAGTTTTCCAAGAGAAAAACTACTCCCCACTTACATGTCTCAGAAAATGGGATTGCTTTCCACCCACTTTTTGAAGTCAGAAACCTGGAAATCATCTCTATCTCCTTCCTTTCCCTCTGCCCCAGACCATCCGATCCATCAACAGATTTAATTACTTCTATGTCTAAAATGTATTTCAAACCTATGTTTTCAGGGCCAGCACCCTAGTCCTGCAACAACATCCTAATAGCTATCACCTCTTCCACTCCTACCCACTTCATTTATTCTCCACATAAAAGCCAGAGCAATCTTTAAATGATATAAATCATATTATATCACTCTGTTAAAACTCCTCAATATCTTTCTATGGCATTTTGAAAAAAACGTAAACTTCCCACCACTCAGGATCTTTGTATCCATTAGGCATTTCATTCCTGGCCCACTGTGTTAGGGCTGAGAACTTGTCAAGTAACCTATGAAAAATGTTGGTGGGGATGGGGTGTGGGGGACATGGGGGGATTAGGGGGGTGGGGACTGGCTCCAAAAAACCACAGAGTCAAACTTAATAAATATTTGTGACTACATAATATAACAATATATTGTCAACTAATTCTAAATTTCAACTCAACCTTTATGTAGTTATTTATATTTTTTATTTTAACGAGTGGGTACATGTTATTTTGTTAAATATAATGCAGTGCAGGACCCCAGAAGCAAGAATATAAAAGGCTGACAGGGGTTCTAAAATTGCCCTCTTTTAGGGCTTTTATATAAGGTCCTGCATTTCTCCATCCATGCCTCTCTCTCTATGGTTTCCATGATGCCACTCTCCTACTTGCTCCTAAACTCAGCCAGCAAGACTTGCAAATTCCTAGGCTGTACCAAAATCTTTTCCACTGTTTCCTACCCACCCACCAGCCCTCATCCTGACTCATCTATTAATTCTCAGATTAAATGTAACCATCTCAAAGGACCTTCCTGACCAATCTAACTAAAGTAGGCACACATGCACCCTGTTACCTTCTTATTTTCTTTTGCCTTATTTCCTACATAACTTTTCTCTCCATCCATAGTTTATTTTATTTTGTGTTTATTCTATCTTGCCCATTAGATTAATAAGCTCCATTAAGGCAAGAAACTTATATCTTGTTCTCTGTTGTGTCCTTAAGACCTACTCCAGTGAGTGGCTCAGCGCAAGCTTCAATAAATAGCTTTTTAATGAATGAATAAATGAATGAGAATTTAATTATCAAGGGAGGAGGACCAAGCTAGAAAGATCTGTCTTGGACTCCATTTTGAGAGGCAGAAGGCATCCATCCTCCTTCCATTGTAGGTACCCAGATAGGTTTCAAAAAGGAATATTTGGAGAATTTTTCCAACATAAATTTTAATGAAAGCTCTTGTAACTTACCCTATTGGGGTGGGGTTGTCTTAAAATTGTTTAAAGGGATGCCAGAACGCTGATCCAAGAGAGCTGATCCCCTCATCTAAGAGAGGACTCAACCCAGAGCTCCAGTGATGGTTTAAAAGAATCCACAGACAAGTATCAAGAAAGCAAGCACAGAGTTTACTGAGGCAAAAGAACACACGTAAGAGCAAAGTCCGGGTGGGTCAGAGATTGAGTCTCCCCTCGCAACCAGGTCTGGATTATGGGCTTTGGTTCGTCTTAAGGCCTGGGCTGGGAGACACGTGATGAGAACTGCAGTAACTGCAACGCAGACGAGGTTATAACAGCATCACAGTGTGCGGAAGGTCAGGCCTCGGTCAGAGCTGGGAAAGACTGGTCTGGACTTGTCTCCCCTCGTCGGGGCTGAAACCCAGGGAGCACGGAAGGAGAGCGGTTCGGGGCAGGAGTATGGCTCTCCAGGTTGACGATCTTCCTTCCTTCGCACCCTCCCCGCCCCCAGACTCCAATGGCTCCTCAGCATGAAGCATGAAGTGGCTGTGGCCTGGTCGGGGCGCCGAGAACCTCGTCCTCGTTAATTATTCATGCGGGAGGAGGGCATTGTGGGAGCCCGGCTAGGCGTGAGGGGGCGGGGCCTCTCTCGCTGGGGCTCCTGGGAGGATTCCGAAGTCTCCGCGAGGCCCCTGAGGCGCCTGGGAGGCGGGAGCTCGGCGTCAGAGCGGGTCAGCGCGGGCTTCTCTCTCCCTCTCTCTCTTCCCGGCTTGAGGAGATTTATCTTTTTTTATTTTAATATTAAGACATTTGAGGACAGTGGGGGCAAAACGACTAAATCTCCTCTTCCTGGGATTCCTTAGCTGGAAAACTGTCAAAATCTGTGGTAAAAAAAGAGGTTTGGGTTTCCCCCGTCTTTTCTCGAGGTGGTTTCGGCTGCTCCGTGTGGTTTGATGCCTCCGGCGGCCGGAGTCTCTCGTTTGGCCTTTCTAGGTGAACCTCTTGGAGGTGTTTTGGGCGAATACAGGGTTTTTGTTAGACTGAAGCAAAAATCGAGATTCCGGCGAATTGCTGCAGTGGGCGGGTTTTCTCTGACCGCTGCGCGAGAGGAGGGGCCGGAGTTCCTCCTCGAGGGCGCGGGAAAGCTTTCCCGAGTCGTCCAAAACCGAGTGGGACGGACGGGACGGCGCCATCGAAACAATTTTTTTTTATTCTCGTTTCGGTCTGGGGTGGGGGTGGGGGGATCTCCTTCTCTAGAGCAGCGAGAGGAAACCAGCCATAATAATTTGGGATTACGCCTTGAAGTTTTTTGAAAAAACTTACTACCACGCCAAAGTATCCAGGTCTGAATGAAGGAAATAAGAAATTGCGAAAAGAGGCTTCCGTTTTCAAAGATTCGGGGCCATTCACTGTCTTTGAATCCCCTCGTCCCAGGTGTCAGTCTGAAGAGCCCCACGAGCCCCACCCAAGTCCCGCTTTACAAGTTCCTTAGGGAAGCAAGACACATCCTAGGCCCGATTTGTATTTTATTTTAATGAAAAGGCTTTTAACATGCTTCCTTTGAGGGAACAAAAAACCAGACTCATGGATTAAACGTTCTTCCGTGTGGTGGAATTATATGCAGCCCTCAAAATAGATACCTTGTAGACGTGTATCTGTTGGCAAGGAAAGAAATTGCAATTTAAATTGCGGTTACAATTGAAAAAGCAGATTACGAAACAGTATGAACAGTGATGCCCTTTTTTGTTATAAGAAATATATATGTGTGAAATTCTGGAATGCTATACACCCAAGCATTAATAGCAAGCAAATGTAATCTTTTTTTGGTTTTGCTGTATTTTGTAAACGCTTTGACAATGCACAGATGTGACTTGAATAATTTTAATGATTATTTAAAAATATCTAATTTAAATACTTATTGAATGCTGAAGCAAAAGGATATGGTATGATCTTAAAGGAGGTTCCCAGTATGCTTTTCACTAGGCATAATATTTCTTGGCCATGTTTTCAAATATGTGACTGATTGTAAATTGATATAAGTTGATATGTAACCTTTTAAGATGAATAAGTAATCCTGTGATTTTAGCAATTTTCTGACAAAAGGAGAAAATGCATTTTGGTCAGATATATTTGTAAGTCTTTGATGAAATGTCTTAGTTGTTACTCCAGAAAGAAGGAGCTGGAGTTGTGGGTATGCATATGTATGTGTACGTGTATATATACAAAAGACTGATTCCTGAATTGGAGCAATAGTGACACAAAACGACAATGTGTATGATAAATAATTAAAGAATTATTGTTTAGAGTATGTAAATTAGTTATTTTAATAATTTCCCTCTAGGAATTGTTCATTTTGAAATCAAGTAGTGTAGGATCTTCCTGAGACCTATCAGTATTATTAACCAAGACTGGAATTGAGGGGAAAATTATTATTCATTTATTTATTCGAGTCATTAATTTTTCAAGACTTCAATTTTACTGCTTATGTGTACGTTATACAGCAAAAATTGATAATAGTAATACCTCTTTAATCTGTTAGAGCTAGTAAATTATAAAAGCTCTACACTTAAAGTCTCAATTTTTTATCTTTTTGATTTTATTGTTTCTAACAAAAGAACATATCAGTACTCAGTTTTAAAGAAATAGAAAAATAGTACTACAGAATTTTAAAGCTACATTAATACTTTGATTTTTTTTAGAATGTAGATTGTAAAAGCAATATACTAAATAATAGAAGCTGAATGTATTGAATTTGTTACATCATTTTTTTGTGTGTTCAATCTTTTACTTTTTAAAGAGCTTGCATATTTCTTTTCTTAGAGTATATCTCATCCAAACGTATGTCTCATTTTCTACTAAAACTCTGAATCTATCTAGAGTATTTGGCTGAGAGAAAAGATTTTTAAGTATTTCATATCATGCTGAGGTGAATAATAGACTCTACTAGTGGGAACTCCATAAATCGAACATCATATTAAAAGTTTGTAAATATAAAGAGAGCAATTACCCATCAAAGTATCAGCCTCTTCGTTTAAAAAACAACAGCTCTTCATTTCTATAACTTTCTTCCTTTTTTGTCTTTTGTACTTTGTTTTTTTTTCCTAAACAGGATAAATTCAAAAAAGGATGGCATCTAGAATAAATACCAGTTTCACTTTGATTCCCAACCAGAAATATAGACGTAGCAATCGTCGATCCAGCTGTTTTTCCAACAACCTTGACTCAGATTCTCAGCCCTTATCAACACTTGGAAATTTTAAAGCCTTGCCATTGGAAATATTCCAAGTAATCTTAAAATATTTGTCAGGTGAGGTTTGGGGACTATAAGCAGGCTACATAGACACTCAAATATTTTTATTTTCCCCATAAACTAGTTTGTCATCTTAAGCTAGAATTAATGGTGTTCACATAAGTTAATTTTCTAAAGTTTCATCATTGTTAGATAAGGGGTACAATGAGAAAGTACAATACTCAAACTCTTAAGGCATGCTTCTAGTTATGACATGGGGTAACTTGACTGTTACATCCCAAAATATTTTTTTTTCCAAAATGTTTTTAATTCATTGAGCATTGGATTTAAAACAATTCTAAGTTTCTCTCCCTTCCCCACTTTTATTATTTTTATTATTATTTAGTATTATTATTAATGAGCTAACTTATAAGTTAAGACATTGTACTAATAGTGATGTTCTTGTATTAAAGCTGCTCATTTATATGTATACAATTTTCTCTTGGTAGTGAAAGATATGAGCATGCTAAGCATGGTATCCAAAACAGTCAGCCAGTACATTGTTAATTATATCTCAACCTCATCAGGAAGCAAAAGACTTTTACTACAGGACTTCCATAACCTTGAGCTACCTGGCAGGAAACAAGACTTCTCTATACTGGAACACTACAAATATCTAGGTAATTGATATAATACAATTGTAACAAGTAAAAAACTATACTTAAGGGGAATTTATTATACCATTCTGTAAGACCTGTGAGGGAATGGAATATTTTCTAAAATGTGCCTATTTTTATGATGCTTTTGCTTTTCAATGTGAGGACTTGGCCTTAACAATAATCCCTTATATTTATCTTTAAAGGTGAATGAATGAACTTTAATGTAAAGTGTCAGTCTTTGTGATTTCATATGGATACAGTGTCACATATTTAAAGTCTAGGTGGCTTACCAATTTAGGAAATTAATGTATTTTCTATTCTTTCCCCTCATTGGATCTAATGAATTTTATTTTTATACCATTTTTTCCTTTCAACCTTAATCTATTCCTTAAAATAGAAAAGAAATTTAAACATATTGTTGGGGAAATCAGTTATTCTTTTATCAGAAACAAGGGTTTTCATTTAAAGCACTGTACACATTTACTAGTAAATCATTATGTTATGATTAAATTAATCATATCAAATGAAATTTGTATAATCTTTCTTCCCTTAATTTTTATTCGTCTTTCAACCCATTCATTGATTTCATTCTCCCTAAGAGCACTGAAATAAAATTCTAATTTTTACTTGATTAATGATACAGATTTAATTATGAAGTCATGTTATAATTAACCAAAGCATGGTAATAAAACCAAATATCAAACTGTTGTTGAGATTTAAATAAAAGCATAATAGTAAGTTAAGTGAATATTACCTTTTAGTAGCCCAAAGTTTCCTAGCCTTAAGATAATAGACTATATAGATGTGTAAATATGTCAAAAAATATTTGACAGTATATTTAATAAGACTAAATGAAAGATATGTAATCTGATTACAATGTTATTGGCTTCAGTATTTATGTTATAGTAAAGCTTGTATCAAAATACATAATAACTTTTTGCTACTTGTCATTTTAAGTATCTTTTTTCAAATATCATTTGTTGCAAAGAAAGTGCTACTTGGATAAAAGAGTTTATTCTTTGTTTTTGATCTGAAAATTTTTTTTCCCTGACCAAGGCTCAAGTGCTTAAACAAACAGGAAAGCATTAAGACAATAATATAGATAATTCAGTTAAAAATAGTGCATATTGATGTTAATAGCTGGCTTTTTAAAACAGGTTTATTCATGTAACGATTTCAACCTTCCATTTAATTTTGGTGCAACACCTGGCTTATGACTGATTCTTTAGATAAATGTTTGATGTACTTACCATTTTTTTCATGTTGCCATTTCTATCTGATCTCTTCTTGTTTTCACACATTAAAATAACATTTTCAGAATCTTGTGCTCTGAAGATTATAAATTTTAATTTGCTTCTTCATACAAAACAGAACAGATGGCCAGTATGGAAAGAACATTACATCTGACTCTATTTTAGTATGAAGAAATTTAAAAAGTTGTTTTTTAAAGGGTATAGCAGTGCACCTGTGTTAAAAAATAAATAAGTCAGCCAGAATTGGTTTTTATGGTAAATTGCAACCCTTAAAAATAGGAATTTTACATTAGAAAAGACAACCAACATACAATTATAACTTACAATTCCCCAGCTATGATATGCCATGGGACTGGATGCCAAAACATAAAAGGAAAAGAACTCGGCCTAAAAACCAAACACTGAAAATGTCTTTTTATGTACAAAAATAGAGAGGGTTTATGTTTAAAGCTCAATTCTGGTCATGTGTTACCCAAACATAGCAACTTCTAAAAATAAATTAGATTCCCATAGATTCTACAGAATTACATAAAGTAGTTATTATATTACGTTAAAAAGTAAATGCAGAAAAGATAAAACTGAAGAAAGACATAATATTTAGGTATATATTTTCTTGCCATATATTTTATTTTTAGTTTGAATTTACCCTCACAGGAATGTTAACAATGTATTACCATTTTAGGAAAACAGACCACATAAAGTTAGAGGAAACAAATCATGTACTTCCTGTCACTGTAGTTTATTTTACATATCTCACTGGGAAACTGAAGTTTTTTTTTTTTTTTTAAATATCTGAACGCAAAATTCTATACATTCTTAAAATGCAAACCCCATAAAAGGATATCTTTAAAGGAAGAAATAGACATTTTATCCAAACCAACTGCTTTCTGAGAGCAAAAAATACTCTAACCTCTGATATTTTAAGTACTTATGACTTTAAATTTTTTTATTTGGAGAAAAGAATATAAAATATCTTTTCCCATTCTTTCAATGTTTCTTTATTAATAGTTCGAAACATTTTTCTTAATGGACATGAGGTTAATTTCAGGAGATACTCAAATATGTTGTCTATGGAATAAAGATAAAATAAAGATTCCTTAGTGTATTTTCTATCTTGTTATTGTATCTTTTTAAATCCAAATACTTTTCCAAATCTGTCCTCTGGTATCAATTTCACAATATTTTAAGATTTTATGCCAATGCCTCTTAGATGGACATCAGAGTCACTTGATAATCACCATATAAGAGTATTGTACCCTTCCTCTCAAACTTCCTCTTAAAAACCATATTAGCTCGCAGTCCACTATGATATTCCATACTTGACTTTCAGGAAATGTTACATTGTGCTTTGTTGATATTAAATTAATTGCATCATTGTTGCCATTTTCTCAGGTGTCTCTTTACTTCTCAGGTTTACTCTTTAAGAGATGTACGTTGCTGCTACCTACAAAGGAAAGACTGAAGTATATTCACAAGATACTCGAAGAGGTATGATCATAATTCTTAATTAGTTTACAATCTTGATTTCCAGTAGAGATGTTTTATTGTCTTAGACTCTTAAAATCCATCCTTAATTGGTAGAACTTCATGAATTAGTACTAAAAAATTGATCAATGATACTCTAATACTTTACTTAGTACTCAAAGATTACAAAATATCAAAATGTAGTGTAGTAGTCTTATGTTACAACATAATTTTTATATATAACTAAGTACATCGCTTAAATTTATTAGGTTTAACAGAATACAAAAGTATTTTACCCCACTTAGGAATCCTGAGGATTTTTAAAGTGGCGATTTAAAATATTAAAATGAAATAATTTCTGAATGTTAAAATCTTACTATTTAAATATACAAAAGCATAGGAAAGTATTTTAATATATAAAATGACAACACTTTTCTGATAATTTATGACTTGGAAATATATATCAGTGTTTTAGGGCATAACCTTTGTGAGAAATTGAATTTTACTATACAAACCCAAACATACATACAATGCTGATGGCTCAGTTCTCTACTGAATACTAGGTAAACTATTTCTAATGCACAGACTTTTTTCATGTCAGTATGTGCATTGAATTCAAATCTATGTTAATGAAGCAGCTTTCCAGGTGATCTTACCGCCATCCATTTCTTTAGTCCCCAAGGCATTCTGTACATTGAATCATAAAACTCCCTTTCATCAAGCTAATTTTCTTGTATTAAAATCTTTGCTACTCAATTTCAGCAAAATAAGGTCCAAAATTCATAGCTGGTATTTAAGGTTCTCTGTGATGAGGCAATCTTACTTCCTACTAACTTGAGCCTAATTAAGTTGGTCATATCTTTCTTCTCAAGTAAACTTTTGTTATTTATATCTCAGTACAATTTTGTCCTTATTAATTCCCATTTCACTTGTTGTAGCTGAATCCTACTTTAAGACATTGTTTATTTAACATCCTTCATAAGCTTTTGAAATCATTCCCAAATTTATTATTTTCCTGCTTTCATATTGTCTGATATAGTACTTTTTTGTCATTTTAGCATTTATATATATTCTAACCTCAAGTATGGAATAACTTCACATGTGTATATCTTATTTTCTTAAATAAATTGTGAGCTCCTCAAAGGCAGCCTTTGTTTTATATTTCTCTCAATCCCCACTATATAATACGAGACTAAATCAGTTATTTAGCATTTTAATTATTTTCAGTTAATACTGAAAAATTCTTATCTATTTTCATTAAATGTGAATGTCAAATTATTGTACAGTTCCATTATAAAGGAGGAATTAATAGTTGTTCTCTTCACAGGTTTCCTGTTTTAAATTCAATGGCTGTGCAGCTCCTATGCAATGTTTAGGATTATCATGTTATGGCATGTTTTTACAGGTACATTTTTGAAAATTTTTTTGTCCTAATAAAAATTTTTTGCTTGTTCACATCCAACTATCATAAATAAATGCTCATAATTGTCATATTAAAATTTCAAAATGAAATGAAAGAATAAAAGGAATATTTTTGAACTGTTGATAAGTAGGGCATGTAATCTATTGTTTCTTGGATTAATAAAAGTAATAATAATCTAAAAAAATGAATAAAATAAAATTGTAAAAATTTGAGAATGTGTTAATCTAATGTTTATCACCTCAGATTTTCTTCTTGGATTTCTCACTAGTAAGAAATGTTTAACAATTATTTGCTCTATATCAGTGTCTTCAAAGTTTCTAGCCAATATTGTAAAGACTAGAAATAGTGTGGGGTGAGGTGTGTGTATGTGTGTGTGTGTGTGTAATGAGTTTTAATTCTTGAGCTAGTTATTTGAGATGTTATTTTAGAAAATCAATTGTATGAGAACAATTCTAACTATGGTAGCTAATAAATGTAACTAACCTTATTGTTGAAATCATTTTGCAATATATACATATATAAAATCACTAGGTTGTACACATTTAACTTACACAATGTTATGTGTCAATATATCTCAGTAGAGCTGGGGAAAAAAGAAATCAACTGTATGAATTTAAGAATTTTTGACTAATCATTTATTGTAAACAAAGAAGATAATAACATAATTTAATGTTACTCAATATTAACACTAATACATTACACTGTTCTAAGCAGTTTACATGTACTAACTTATTTAAAACTTATAACAACCTAATGAGGTTTACAATAGTCTTATAACAATCTTGCTATATCCCAGCCTGCCAGCCAACATCTGCACACCCAGATTCCAGCGGCATAGTCCCTCCTACTATCTCTCTTTTCTTTGGGACAGGTAATATAAGTACATGTATTTATGTAAAATTCAAAAGATAAAAAATGGTATAAAGTGAAAAGTAAGTCTCCTTCCCCAACCTGTTCCTTGTCCACTGGGTTTTCTTCAACAGAATTTATTAAAGTTAGCAGTTTCTTACAAGTCCTTCCAGAAATAATAATATGGTTAATTTTACACTACTGAAATCCCAGTCAACTATTTTAAGAAAAATTCTTGTGGTTAACCAACTTTTTCAAAATGTAATTCCAGCTAGCCCATGAACGACACATGGGTGCTGACCTACACACTTTTGAAAATCCATATATAACTTTTGACTCCCCCCAAATTTAAGTTGTTTCTTGGTGTCCAAGAGGAATAGTTCCAGGACTCCCCATGGATACCAAATCCATGGATGCTCAAGTTCCCTATATAAAATGGAGTAGATCAATGCATACAGTCAGCCCTCCGCATCCATGGACTCCCAACTTCCTATTGAAAACAGTGCAGATATTTATTTTAAAAAATCTGTGTATAAGTTGACCTGCACAGTTCAAACTCATTGTTGTTCAAGGGTCAACTGTATAGTGATACACCATTGGAATTTTCTTTTCACATATATTTAACTATACATTTGGGTTTGCTCAAAGGTAATTATTAAATTTTGTCCTAATAAAAATTTTTTGCTTGTTCACATCCAACTATCATAAATAAATGCTCATAATTGTCATATTAAAATGAGATTATTATCATTTGTAAGCAATATCATAAATGATAGAGGGGGTCAAGGGGTTCTACTATAGTATAAAACTAAGCCACAGTATGGTCGTGAGTCAGATGCCTAAGCTGTGATCTAGGGTTTGGGCCTTTGTTACTTTTCTCATACTGACAGAGTTCAGGATTCACTACTATTTAGAAGTTCTCTGAAAAGATACACCCTTTAGAACAACAACAAAACTGGGTTTGTAGCATTTCTAGGTTTTGTTTACATAAGACTTTTTATTGATTTCAACAGTTCTATAGTGAATAAAAATGGAATATCACCTGGATCATGTGCTACAACAGTTATGCTTATAAGGCAGTAGTAACTTATGTCTTGATTTGATGATCTGAACATTTGCAATATTTTCTTTACTTTATTGTCTTCAGACATTAACAGCAGGTTGGGATGAACTCGAGTGCCATCGTGTTTATAACTTCTTATGTGAGCTAACTAATCTCTCCCGCAAGATGCAGACCATTGTCTTCAGTAAACCAGGTAAAGAACTACAATTCAGAAATAACGTTATATAGAAATTAAAATAGAAAAAAAAAAGAATTCAAAGGTGTACTTAAAAATAAATTATAAAAAATAAAAATAAGATTTCAACTAGGAAAAAAAATAAATTGTGGCATCTATTTATTATAAAAGGACAAAGAAATGTAATGATAAATACTAAATTAGATAGTAAGCACAAGTAGCATGGGATTAGAGAAAGAGAAGTACTCAGAGGGCTTCAACTCTATTAATACTATTTTATTTCTTAAGCTGGGTAAAGGATACAAAGGTGTTCATTATAGTATTCTAAACTTTTGTATATACCTGAAATATTTCATATTTTTAAAATTATAGAACCCTACATTCAGCAATTTCATCTTGAGAAACTCCCGCAGTATGCACAAGGAGACACATATAATGAGTATTGCGGCATGTAACCATGAAAAGCTGCAAACAACCTAAATGCCCATTGTCAGAAGACTGGATAAATGAATTGTGGCATATTCATACAATTAAAACCATTAGTAGTTAAAAAGAATGAACTAAAGCCATGTGTATTAATATAGATAAATCTCTATTTGATAAAAAAGCTTATTAAATGATACTTTCAATATGAAGCCATTTATAAACATCTTAAAAACATGAAAAATAACTTTGTATATTCTTTATGATTATATACATGTGTTGAAAAGTATTAGAATGTAGTTGGAAAATGTGATAGTTAATTTTATGTATCAACTTTAGTACGCCAAGTTACCCAGATATTTGGTCAAACATTATTCTAGATGTTTCTTTGAAGTTATTTTTTAGATGAGATTAATATTTAAATCAGGAGACTTTGAGTAAAGCATGTTTCCTTCTGTAATGTGAGAACCTCATCTAATCCAAACTGTATTGGTAATGTTTTATTTATTTTTCAAAATCTGAAGCAAATTTAGCAGAAAGTAAAATTTTGACAAAACTGAGTGGTACACAGTATTTGTTATAGCATCTCTGCTTTTCTCAGCTTGAAATGTTTCATTATAAAACAAATTATGGATTGAAAGGCAGAATTAGAAGCCCAATGAAACAATAACAAAATTATTTTATCATGTCTTTCTCTTGATCAAAAACTTTATTAGCTCCCTCATATCTTTAAAATAAAGTCCAAACTATACTGGCCTTCACATTCTAATCCTAACCTACTTTTTCAAACTATTGCCTAGTATTCCCTATATCAGTTTGATATAGAGTAGGCATTGCTCTACTCACTCTCAGACACCTCTTACACATTTCTATCTCATACCTTTTATTCTCTTTTTTCCCCCTAGAAAACCATTTCTCCTTATCCTTTAGGACCCAATTTGCCTGATCTCCTCTGTAAAGCCTTTCTTGATCTCCCCATGCCTACAGTAATCTTGCTCTGCTAAGCGTCTCTGTTATTTGGCTTAACACATCATGGAATACTTATTTACATATGGCCTTAGATCATTGACAGACTTTCCATTCCTCAAAAAGTTAAATAAAATTATCATATGGCCTAGCAATTTCACTTCTAAGGGAATTGAAAGCAGGGACTTTGACAGATTATTGTATGCCAATGTTCATTGCAGCATTATTCGCAATAGCCAAAAAGTAGAAACAACCAAGTGTTCACCAACAGATGAATGGATAAAGGAAATGAGGTGTATACATACAATGGAATATTATTAGCCATAAAAAGGACTGAAATTTTGGTGCATGCTACAACATGTATGAACTTTGAAAACATTATGACACAAAAGGACAAATGTATGAATCTACTTATATGACCTACCTATAACAGGCAAACTCATAAAAACAGAAAGTAAATTAGAGGTTATCAGGAAGTGGAGGGAGAGGAGAGTTACTGTTTAATGGTCACAGAGTTTCTGTTTGAGGTGATGAAAAGTTTTGAAATAGACAGTGGTGGTGATGGTTGAACAAAATTGTGAATGTAATTGATGCCACTGAATTGTATACTTTAAAAATGGTTAAAATATCAAATTTTATGTTATATATATTTACCATAATCTTTAAAAATTAGTAATGTAATATTTTTTAAAAAACTATTGAGTTATACACTTTAAATGAGTTAGTTGTATGGTATGTAAATTATATGTATTTCAATTTAAAAAACATGAAATACCACTTGATAGCCAGTAGGATGGCTAGAATCAAAAAAGTCAGATAATAGCAAGTATTGGTGAGAATGTGGAGAAATTGGAACCTTCATACATTGCTGGTGGAAATGTAAAATGGTTCGACCACTTTGGAAAACAGTCTGGAAAGTTCTTCAAATGATTACATATAGAGTTACCATATGACCCAGTGATTCCACTCTTAGGTATGCCTTCAGGAGAAATGAAAACATATATCCACATAGAAACTTGTAGATGAATGTTAATAGCAGTATTATTCATAATTGCCAAAAGGTAGAAACAATCTACATCTCCATCAATGGATGAATAGATAAACAAAATGTGGTATATCTATACAGTGGAGTATGATTTAGCCATAAAAATGAATCAAGTACTGATACATGCCATAACATAGATGAACCTAAAAATATTACGCTAAGTGAAAGAAACCAATAACAAAAGACCACATAATTTAGGATTTCATTCATATGAAAGTCCAGAATAGGGAAATCTACAGGGACAGAAAGTAGATTATTAGTTTAGGGCTAGGATGGTAAAGTACAAAGGGATAGGGGAGTGATGGTTCAAAGGGCAGGATTTCTTTTTGAGGTTATCAAAAGGTTCTAAAATTGACTTGGTGATGATGGCTGCACATATCTGTGAATATACTAAAAACCATTGAAAGTATGCTTTAAATTGTGTGGTGTCTTTAAATGGCTAAATTCTGTAGTATATAAATTGTATCTCAATAAAGCTGTTTTAAAAAGAATTCCTTGATAATCTAAAATTTTTACAAAGGCAAGTGAAGTAATGCTTTCATTTATGAAGCATATTAATGATGTATGTCTTTGACCTATCCATTATGTACATCAACCTTTCTAGGAGGAATGGTTTACAGGATTTTGTTTACACAGGAAGTGCCCGAAAACTAGAGTTAAGGATCAGACTGTTCTGTAGGAATGTCCTGCTTGATCATTGGACACATCGAAGTGATTCTGCTTTTTGGTTGACACGTATACTAAAACCTTGGCCAATGGTGAATCAGGCAAGATTACTATATGTCATCTTTGGACCAATATCTCCTCAAGATGGTAAGCATCTATTTTTTAGCAACATATATTATAAAATTTGTTAAATTACTTTTACTTTAGGAAGCATATCTTTTTGTACTGCTTAGTTTCATCATTCCTAATGACTAAACTGTGTTTTGTTTCATAGATGTATTGTCATATTAACTTGTGCATAACTTAAGCTTCAAAATAGAAATTATCCTCCTGTAGACCATTACTAAATATATGCCTATTATCTCTGATTTACCTAAAAGAGCTACTTTTCATTTTTAAACATTACCTTAACTCAAGAATATATTTGCTGTTGAAAGGGGCAAATAGTGCCAGGGAATAAAAGTAGTAGTCAGAATAGATGTTTTACTCAATTTTGGATGCATAATATAATTTCTTGCAATTTTTTGCCTGTATAATTAAGTTTAGATTCATGTTAAAATTAGAACACAGTTCTTTAGTTCACACTGCCTTACTTTGGAGGTAATGAGTTTAAAGAAGCAAGAAGCCAATCTGGGATTAAATTTTGTCGTGTTTGTAATTCACAAAAAGAATAGGTCATGGGAAAATAATCAAAAATTGACTGAATTACTCTGTTATGATATAAATATTTAGAATATTCTCAAATATAGCACATTCTATTTTCAGATTTTATTTTAATAAGATTACATTAATTATTCCAATTTCTATTTTAGGAATAGCATTATCTTTGAACTAGAAGCCCTATTCTGCTGGTGAAACTACCTTCTCTTTCCTTCATTTAGCTATTATTGCTGTGCTTTATCACATCAGTCAGAGACATTCAAATTTATACTGTTATCAGAATTGACCTTTCATTATGAAAGTAGCATGTATAAGTAATGAATTTCATTATGCAATTCAATTTCTTTTTTAAACAATCCATGAAGTCTTTGTCATAAAGCCAACTATTCTGTCATAACCTAATTTTTGTTTTAATTATTATTCAGGACAGGTGGTTTGGCAGAAAATGATAGAAGAACCTACAGATGAATCCAGTCTGAAAGGTTTGGCTGATGCCATTAAATTACTATATGACACAGGCGTCAAAGAGTGGACAGCAGATGATGTTATCAGTCTTGTAGATGAACTATCAGGTAAAAAATATATTTATCACACAAACAGAAATTTATTATTAGAATGCAGTTACAAAATTGTAAGTGTAATTCTATAGGTAACAAACAACTTACCTATTAGATATCATTAAATGCTAAAGAATTTGGCATTGTTTGAAGAGAATACATATAATCAACTTTCCTTCAATTGTGAATTTTATAAATATATATTTATTACCATTATTATCCAAAATCTTTATCATTTATTAACTCATTCTAATTTTTCAAGTTCTCAGAAACACTCTCCTACATTGTATAAAAAAAACCCTTTCCTGTTGGTATAGCAGAAGTGAAACAATTTTTCCCATTTATGCATAATCCTTTAGATTCTAAAATTTATAAAATTTCTTTCCTTTCACAGAATTAGACAACCTTGCCTGTTGATCTATGTGAAGGAAAAATGCTTTGACTATATTACTAGTACATTTGTAAGACTGTCATACAAATATTCTGATCTGATGTACAAATTTTCTGTTCTGATAACATGGTAGCAATCTCCATCTCCAGTTAAATGCTGTAATTAAAAAGCGAAAGCATGTTTTTCTGAACTTTTCCCTGGCACTAATTGTATTTCTAATAAAGTGATGTAATATTGCATATAATTAATGATGTTTACTATAGCTATTGTATAATTTCTCATTCTATAACTGTTCTTCCTTTAATAAAAAGTGGTTCCCCGTGAATGGCTTCTAGAAAATAATGCACGTCTCCTAATCCTAAGTGGGAACAACATCTGTTTTACTTTCATGGCTAGTAAAGCTGTGAATGGACGGGCCATTGAACTGGCAAAGCTGATAGTCTTTTTGGCTTTGGTAAGTAAAAAAAAGTTTTTCTCTAGCAAGTTGTTTAACATTATAGTTGACCCTCCAGGGACCTGCTCTGAAGTAACTGAAATATATACAAAACATTTTGAAAGAATACTTATTTAAGTATATATTATATATATTTGTAAAATTTTAAAATGTATTTAATAAACTATCATATTTGGAGTTATTCCCTGTGTTAACTACTCCCCACTTCATATCTAGATTGTCATCCAGCTCTGCCAAGTTATATACTCATTTTTTAAATTTCATTAAAAAAATAAAGTACCCTATTTGATTTGCTTCAGAATAATTAATAGGCAGCAGGGAAAGCTTATGAAAGTCAGTGGTGGTAGAGATGAAACAAGATTGGTAATTGCTGAAGCTGGAAAATGGTACTGGCAGTTTATTATACTAGTCTCTCTACTTTTGTATAGTTAAAATGGTTTTCAAAATAAAACATTTAAAAATATATTTAGTACTCATTTATTTGACACAGATTGTGTTTTTACTATGGGCCATACATTGTGTGAGATTCTAGAACTATGGAAATTAATAGAACAAATCTCTAACCAAAAGCTTCTTATAGTCTTTTAAGAGATATCAAGGTATATATAAATAACTTCAGTGAGATAAGTGCAAAAATATATGTACAGAAAAAAACAAACAGAGGTGGAAAAGGGGAGCCAATATTGGGCGAATGTATAGGACAGAGAGGGCTTCCCAATCCCAGTAGAAATAGATTTTTTAAAATGACTAGAAGTTCACCAGGCAGAGGGGACAAATTATTCAAGCATGTGCCTACATGCATTACACAGAAATCTCATTTATTTGGCTACCATTGTAGATGTCAGCTCAACTAGTGCTTCAAAAGCAATGGAAAAATCTTCCGTTTGGGTGTTGTGAGCAGTAATTGAATGTAATTCATTTCCTATGAAATGAAAACAGCATCTTTACCAACTCAACTGACTAAAACGTGAATGAAATCTCTGTGGCTCTTGAAAATGTGAAAATGTAAAGCTACTAAATTAACTGTATTCTCAATATAAATATTTATTTTAATAATTGAGTTGATTCCCTGTGTGTGTGTGTGTGTGTGTGTGTGTGTGTGTGTGTGTGTGAGAGAGAGAGAGAGACAGAGAGACAGAGAGAGAGAGAGAAATGGAACTGCATGGCTATATTCACAGGACTATAAGCAATTCAGTATTATTTCTGAAGGGTAAAATGTGTAGAAGGGGAGGAGGAGAAGGTGAAAGATTAATAGAAAGGGAGAGGCCAGGTGATGAAGGCCTTGTAGATCATCTGTGGAGCTTGAACGCATCCTCCAATAGGGTGCTGCTGAAAAGTTTTAGGAAGGGGAGAGACAGGATCACTTTGGCAGCGCTATAGCAAACAGGATGTCAAGAAAGTCACTAGAGATGAAGAAGCCTTCTCAAGCTTTTTCTGATTAGCATCTCAACTCTATTTATTAATTTTTCCTAAATTACGTCAGATTTGTCTTCTCTTTATTTTCATTTATTAATAGTGTTCTTAAGCAATTTCATGTGTGGGTTAAGTCATCTGTGAAAATAGATTACAAATTCTTTGACTTTTTTTAAGTTTTATTTTTATTTTTTTTTAATTGAATAAACTATTTTAATTTTTCCCCCCATCTACCTCCCCTCTCCTCTCCCCACTCCCCTCTACCACTAGTCCATTGTCCATGTCCATGAGTCTCTGTTTGTTTGTCCTGTTCATTTGTTGCTTTTAGGTTTATAACCCACATATGAGTGATACCATGTGATTTTCAACTTTTTCTGTCTCGCTTATTTCACTTAACATGATTATCTCAATGTCCATCCATGTTGTCCCAAATAGTATTTCATCTCTTATGGCTGAGTAATATTCCATTGTATATATGCACCACAGCTTCTTTATCCAATCATCTATTGTAGGACACTTCAGGTGCTTCCATGTCTTGGCCACTGAAATTCTTTTTTTTTTTCTGGTACATATGAACTGTTTATAATAATTAAATACCATTTCCAGAACTGTCTGTTGCTTCCTTCTGTGTCCCTTACTGAGCCCCAGGAAGGGGTCTCAAGTAATTGATGGGCCAGGTGTGACCTCCCCCAATGCCAGCACAGGAGCCCAGTTCTGAAAAGGCTTTATTGGAGTGGGGAGGAGGGGCAGTCCTTCTTGACTGCTGCCTTCCTCATGTCCGCAAGGACTTGCTCAGCTTCTCCCACTTCCTCTTGGTACAGATGTGTGTCCCCACCCTTTTCTTGATGAACTTCAGGGCCCACTTGTCCTTGGAGACCTTGAACAGCCCCAAGACACGCCGCTTATAGCAGGCAAAGCCACATACCTCTTGGATCATATTCCGCACAAACTTGGTGTGCTTGGTGAGGCGCCCGCAGCAGCAGCTATGCCTCAGCTTGCTCACATTCTTGGTCACCTTGTGACCCTTGTTGACGCCCACGGCCATTGGGTAGCACAGAGCCATGGCTGCTGCTTTTCAATGGCTGCCACAGCGGAAGGGCTGAAATTCTTTAAAATTTAAGACTGTGTCACTTCTTCCACAGTGCCTCATACCATGCCTTACACATAAGTGTTTTTCCTGTCAGATTAACATCACTTAGTTACACAACTATAAAGTTTATAAAGCTGTATATTATTTGGCTATGTGAGCTAAATTGGTCATCTAGAATGTTAGTAAACAAATTCTTTTCAGTTTTAACTATTATGTAGTCTTTACTTTAAACATTTATCTTTGAAATAACAGATAAATATTTCCTACAACTCTCAAGGTGGCAAGTTGATAACACTATAGAGTTCTGTTTCCTATTGAATTTTCCTGTTTGTTGTCACCTTGATTGGAGCCCTTAAAAGTAGAAGCCCTGTCTTTATGGCTTACTATTGTATTTCCAGCTCTTAGCATGTGCTCAATAAATATCTAGTAAATGAATAAATGAGCAGAAGTTTTATATTTTATATTGTTTCCAATATTAGATTTGACATTAATAAAGAAATTTTATGATAATTTGAACCAGACTTTATTTGTCGTACACTTTCCGCTAAAATTGAACCATTTAAAAACAAAGGAGTATTTGCTATAAGAGCATTTCCCACTTACAGATTCAATATAATGTCATGTGTAATAAATTATGTAAAATCATAAACAATCATAGTTAATAATACTGTTTTCAAATTTATAGCTTTCTTCACATGAAAATTTACCATAATGCTTTGTATGTCTAAATCAGGTGTGCGAGAAAGAGCTATACTGCATGGATTGGGCAGTTAAAATGATGCAAAAAGTCTGTAAGGTCTTTAGTACTCCAGTGGAAAGAAGTAACTTCCTGCAGAGTGTGGCAAATGCATTTGCATGTGTTATAATGGAAATGCTACAGTCAGTTATGTCTGGTGAGTATGCATGTAGATGGTGCACAAATATGAATAAAATGCATTCTAGTCTCTACTTATGACAGAGATAATTCTGTGTAGATTTTTATTTCTAAACTAAGAATAGAAGTAGACATTTTCTGTTTGTTTTTCCATGAGATATATTTAGTTCTTGGTTTTGTCACTTTTAAAATCTGGTATGGGTTTTAATGGGAAACAAAGCTAAAGAGTCTACTCTGAAAGGAACCAATTTCAATTTTGCACAGCAAAAAATTTTCACATACTCACCTGTAAATGTTATAATCATGATAATAATATCCTATATTTGTATAGTTTCAATATGTATTATTTTACAGTTTTATAGTTAGCCAACATGATAATTAGCCTTGATTTACAAATGGGAAAACTAAAGCTTAGAGAAATTACCTGACCTGTCCTAAGTCATAAAGTTAGAAGCAATCAAGCATGGACCAGCATCCTTTTCCTCTGACTTTTAATTTAATGCTCATCTAGAACTCCATGATTTTAATGGTTAACATCTAACTTAAAGACCACTAACCAGTCTTCTGTTAACATATTATTAAATCATATATCTAAATCATTTATTTAAAAACTTAACTGTTATTTTATTTTCTTCATTGTCCACTCCCGTGTATGGCATTTAGGAGACCGTGATGAAGAGGACAGAAGCTTTTTGAATTTGTTCCATCTTGTGCATGCTCAGGCTAACTTCCATAAGGAGGTCCTGTATTTGACAATGAATACTCTCTCTACCTAAATACTCAGAAAGCCTTGCATTTAAAGAATACCTCACTGAACTAACAATTAGAAACGTGCTATTTTTCATCAATGAAAGAATAGTATCCATGGAACTTTATATCATCGCCTGTATAGAATTTTAGAAATAGCTGCTTTGAAAATTATTAATATAAAAATTAGAGGCAAACCCAAGAATGTATTGAGATTTATCTATAAAATAAGCTGTGCCTCTCAGATTTTGGTAAACCTAATGCCAAACTAAATGGAACATTAGTGTCCAAGAATCTGGGGCCAGCCAACTCATGTGTGCGGATCTTTGAAGCAAGAGAAAAATTTGTTTTATAGTTAGAGCAGATCCAAATTCATTATAATATGTATCTGTTCATTTTGTTTAGGTTGTGTAGACATAGCCTAGAATGTTGTGTGAAGATTTGCAAATATGATGTTTTGGACTGTGCAGATATAAATCACATTTTTTTTACCACCTTCTTACATATGATTACAAAGAACATTATATTTCATTCACATTTTGCATGAACAGATAAAAAACAAAATATTAATATACACATTTATATATATGTGTGTGTGTGTACAAACATGTATCTATGTTTCCTTCTTTAAAACAAATCATACAAAAAGTCTATAGAGTAAGGTAGTATATATTGTTTTAACACAAATCATTTTTTATTTCCTGGGATTAGAGTAAAATGTTGCTAATAAGGGAAAATATAAAATGAAATAAAAGTAGCTATCCTGCTGCCAGAATAATCTTCCCAAATAATTTGCACTTCTTCCTAAAGTTTATCTCCCTATCTTAAAGAATGGGACTTGATGAAAACTGGAAGCATGGATGGTTAGAAAAGCCCAAGAATGGGGTTTTTCTTCAATCAAGGAAATGGATTCCAAGAAGCTCCAGGACTATTTCAGTCTGACTAGTATTTGCCACCACCACTTTTACTATTAAAGTAGAAAATAATAGTGCCTAACAGGGCTGAAATAATGCTGGAGATCTCCTGGATTGCCCATTTTCTTCTCCCTGGATTTGATCATTTATCACCTGAGGATACGCCCCTTCCCACTGGACTTCTCAGAGGCTTTCTCTTCCTAAGCCCTTGACTTAACTCACCTCTCTTAAGCTGATGAAGGGAAGAAACATAGAAATTACCCACAGAAGTAAGGTATAAATTCTGGGAAATATTCAAATATTTGACAAGAGGGGCTCAGTGAGAGATTTAATAGGATTGAGGAAGAGTGCAAGTTATGGAGAAAATATAAATTGTGATAACAAGATTTTACTATATTGCAGTAATAAAGGCACTTAACTTTCATTTATAGAGGGTCAGAAATTAACTGTCTTTCTGGATTGTCCAACTATAATTCCTCCAGTGGCAGGAATTGTTTCTCCAGAGTTTAGCATTTTCATATTTATACAAAAACAAAGTCCTTGCTTTTATCCTGGTTTCATTTTCTTCCTTTCAATTTAAGAATTCACCCACAACTAAATTATGAAGATTAAAAGTTGGTAGATATCACAGTACAAAATAACACTTGAAATAGCTTTTTCTTTTCTCTCTCATACATGCTTTGAAAAGCATAATCCATTTTTTATCAAAATATTGGTAATTCCAAGTTGAGAATATACTCTGTTAGATTATTTGGAGGTTGGGGGAAGAAAAATGAAGGAAAAAAGTAAAATTACAATAAATAGTAAATTTTTAAAAATAGTTTAAAAAATAGATGCTAAGTTTCATTCTCGTAGAGAAGCAATTTGGCATTGTGAAGTTTTCTTGAATTCCTTGAATTATCCAAGTCTCAGTTATTTTCAGCAAGTTTACAAAAGAAGCATGGTTTAATTTAAAACATTTTTTACCTGGATTTTGAATCTCATCACACAGTTGAACATGACTGCTGCTGTAAATCTTTTAAAACATATTATTGCATTATTCTCGATAATTGTAAGATTATCTTACATAAAAAATGTGAATCATTCTTTGGGTGCAGTAGATAAATGGTATGATCTTGCTACCAATAAAAAGTAAACTGACAAGTCATTCAGTTATTAATAGATAAAAATAACATTTGAGACCAAGTTTGCAGTTTCTTCAGTTCAACAGTCTAGTTTTTAAAGTGCTATATTTGTCATTAGGAATAAAGTGTGATATCAAATTTTAAAGTGAGAGGTTAACTTGCAAAAGCGTATGTTATTGTCATTAGTATTGTTGTTCAGATGATGATATATGCGGTTATACTGCCACAAAAAAAAGGAGCATTTACGAAATGAATAACCTAAAAACACTGGGAGACTGTCCACTTCTAAGAAACTTTAGAATAGTCATCATAACATAATGTAAACTACTAGCAGGTCAGATAATTTATCCTGTACCTTCTTCTAAATTAGAAGATTGACGTGGGTTTCTAGTTCTTTTTTTCCTTTTGATAGTGATTTCTTTGGTTTCCTTTGACTTCAAAATATAGGATGGTTTTTACTTCCCCTAGAAGGCAAGCTCAAAAGAGCTCAACAACACATCATTATATTTATCTTTACTATTGTTTCTAAACACACAATGATATCATAATTGTACTAATAATAAATTAATACTACTTTTCTTAGAAATTAATTTAAAGTTTGTAGCTTGTGATAAATATTCTGTACCTTATGAAACCATAAAACATCTGTTCTTAACACGTTTTTGGATAACTCTTTCTCATGCCCTTCTAACTCCTCAACTTTATTGTTTTCACGATACAGGCAAAAAAATTACTATTCTTGGGAAGCTTTTCAGGCATTCAAGAGTTCAAGGCTGCTCTCCATAGATGAACAATAGGCACCTTATTTCACACTTTTCTCATCCTCTGATGACTTAGTTCATGCTTCCTGTTCTTCTATTAATAAAGATTTTATTGCCAGGCTAATTATTTGCCTTTGGAGGTTAGAGTAAGCATGAGGTGTGCACAGCAAAACGTACAACTGGAAGAACCATCTTTATGTCAATAAAAAACAAACATTAACTTCTTTGTGTGATTATTATTGAGTTAACCTCTTTAAATGAATAGTACTAAATTATATGATCATAGATTTTTATGTCAATAAATATTGTGAAAGGTAAAAACACAAAGCTGCTACAAAAGTGTCTTAGGTTATTGGACACTTTACTAGCAATGTGATTTTTTAACCAATTCCACTAGAAGGTAGCTATGAAACCTGTAAGAAATCAGGCTGTGGGAATATGCTCCTTGGCTTGCTTGTTGAGACATCACTAAAATAGGAAAGATGAACTGAAAGACAATTGTATTGGACAATCTTCTCTAAGTTAAAAAAATAAAAGTGCCAAAGGACTAGAAACACATATTTTTTTTCATCAAGAAAGCAAATATAACTCCAAAAAAATTCTTGAGTAACTAGAGACTTAAAAAAACTTAGTTTAGCCCTTGATAGCCTTTTAAATTAAAAAAAAAAGACAGCTGTAGGTACTCTAAGATCACTTTGTTCTTAAATGCACACAAAGCTGAAAAATATGTATTGTTATTTTTTTATGTATTGTATTTATGATAAAATGTTAAATCTTTAACAATAAATTTAATTTATTATTTTTTGATACTAATAAAATAAAATTAGAAACATCTAATTTGTTCAGAGTTTCTCATTATGCAAGTCATTGAGTATATAATTCTTTTAAATTATTTCTTGTGGAGAAACTTATTTTTATTTAAGCCATTAATTATAGCTTAGTACCATCAACAAAATATGAAATATCTTAATATAAAATAATATTGCAATTGGCTATATATTTATGTATACATATATTTATGCTTAACATTATAGTATATAAATAAATAATTTCATTTATTAGCAAAAACTTATCAATTGTATAATAATCTGTAAGTAGAATAGTATTCTAAACTATTCTGCTGTTTAATTCAGGGGCCAAATGCCCAAGCAATTTAGCAGCAATTGCTGCTAAAATAGAAATGCTACGATTATCATAGTTTAACACCAGTTTTAAAAAACAAAATATGTAATTAAGTATTGTGGATTACCTGTAATTTCTCATGACTACAAGAATTTACAGAGTTTTTCTAAGAACAAAGAAGTTAAATATATCTAAATGTATTTGCCTTTGGATGTTTGAGTTTATAATGGATGTGTTAATGACTTCCTGTTTTCTCCTTCATGTATGATTTTGGTTTTATTTTTGTTCAAAACAGATGGGAGCAAGACTAATTTAGAAAAGGCCATCTAGGCTTAGCAGATATTTAGAGTGTGATAAAGCCAAAGCATATAATCTACAAAGACAATTTTCCACTTCACCTAGGCTTTATTAAAGGAAATTTTCATTACTTTTGAGTACATTAAAATGATACTTTTAAGAGATTTTGAAGTTTGAATAATGCTAATTTTAAGCCTTTTAAAAGCAAAGAAGTTTTTCAAAATTTAATAAACTATGTCATGCAAAATTTTAAACTCAGAAAGTTTGGAATTGATTCCATATACCCAGAACTATGAGTCTTAGGTGGTTCAAACTTTGTAACATTTACCTTTCCATTATTTAACTGTTTCCAATATATATCTTGTTTCTCATTTTTTCTCTTCTTTCTCCTGAAATAAAATACATCACTTTTCCATATGAACCCCTTAATTTTATCAAAAAAGCAAGTATTAGTGTAATAATTCTAACATTATGCACATTAACTTTTTTATAAGTACTCTACAATTATTCAGACATGTTTTTACTACATTGATATGGGCCAGGTACAATCCCACTTATAAGACGTGATTGCCCTATGACACAGATTTGTAAAACTTATACAAAAGTGTGTATTACAGAAGAAACTTTTCTCAGTGTTTTATTATGTTTTAGGATGCCAATATACAAATAATCTAAATGTGAAATTAAAATTTTTTATCAAAATAATGAACACTAAAACTGTTGGCATATTAGACTGGCATATTAGAACATAGATGTAGGCACAAAGTCATAAATTTTCTTCCAAAATATAATTATTTATTTTTAAAACCATAAATTTCACAAGTAAGTGAAAATATGAGTAATCTTTCTGTCCTTATATTGTGAACATTACCAATGATATATATCACTGGTGAATAACTGTAATTGGCTGATTGTTTTCAGTAAATTAATTAGTTGTTTCAACTTTGGATACAGACTAAAGAGCTTTGGCTTCATAAAAGACTTCACAATAAGCTTGGTTAAAGACTATACCACGAAGATCTACACCACAATAAGTAACTGTGTTACTTGGACCTTTCCAAAATACTGACACTTGCCCTAATTACATAGGTAAGGACATAAAGCTGCTATCTTGACTTGAAGAAAATTTTAGTTCGAAATGCAGAGTTATGCCAAAGAGTCAGATGAATTTTTTACTGGAAAGTGTTACATCAAGAACTCCACAGATAACTGAAGATCATCCCTGAATGTATTAATGTTCAAAGCCATGTTTTTTGCATTAGGATAGCTGTCAGATTACCTCTTTTTATTATATATCACCATGTAGTATTTATTAATATTCCCTAAACACTTTAGGTAAATTATCACATATATGTTTGGGGTAAATTAATATCATTTTCTCCTCTTAATGTGGCTGTTGGTGCCAAAAAAGTGTTTTGCAGTTGAGTTTTCATCATAAAATGTCATTTGGGAAAAGCAGGAAAGGGGACTACTGGTAAACTATTAAGAGTTTATTCTATGGAATTTTTGCTCTCAAAGATGTAGTTTCCAAAGATAATACATCCTAGAATTGTAGAGTTTTTAAATGGGAAAGGTCATTAACAATTTTCTAATCCATCCCTTCCATTTGTCAGGGATGAACAACTGAAGGCCTGAAAGATTAAATGGTTTATTGAGGGTCACATAATTTGTTGCCAAGAGAAAGCTTCTAGAACAGTGTTTTATTCTTGGCTAG
Organism: Cynopterus sphinx; assembly: GCA_030015415.1. Lineage (NCBI taxonomy): Eukaryota > Metazoa > Chordata > Mammalia > Chiroptera > Pteropodidae > Cynopterus > Cynopterus sphinx. Next base: position 17,273,745 of record CM057385.1, read on the forward strand.
AATTCTAAAATGCGAGTTTTCCATGTGAGAGATAGCATACTCCCTCGATTTTATTTCTTTTCAAAACATGGAAATTGAACACAGTGTTGTGAATAAAAACTACTAAGTTCATATTTTTCCTTGTTTATTTTTAAGTTAGAAAATCAAATGTAGAACCATTACAATGAATTTTTCAAAGAAATAGATACCACAGGTTTGGGGCCCAAATCTTCTCTGGATCCCAAAATATATGATTTCCTCAACCCTATTTTAGAAAATGTTGAAAGTTTTTTTTTTTTTTCAGAAAAGGAACATTTGACAAAAAATACAAACAAACCAAAAACATTTATTTTAGGGTAGGAGAGAGATTTTTTTTCCCAAATAACAAGGTAAGTATAGCCAGCTTGTTTCAATAATTTATATTCAGCCAGGCACAAAGAATGAGGACGATATAACCATTTCTCTCTTTAAATGAGAAACTGGGGCACAAATGATATGGAGTGGGGAAGACAAATCCTAAAAACTCAAATGACAAGTTCTTTCTGACTAGAGACTAAGACCAGGGAAACCGCACAACCCCAGATTGTGCAATCTAAAAAGGCAGAGTGATAACGTGACCACTTAAAGAGAGACAACGTGCTCTTAGACTTAAAAAGGAACCTTCCTGTGAGAGAGGAAGGAAAGCACATTTTAGCATAATATGCAGTTGCATCTAGGCTATCAAAATGAATTTCTGAGCAGTTCTCCGTGGTAATTTTAATGAGTCTACATTTCAGCTCTCTGTGTTCTCAACACCCTTCAACTACAGCTCAAACGCAGGCAGCATCTGCCACCCATGCCCATGAATTCCTGATGTCCAAGCCGAGTGCCTCTGCCTCTGAGCGCCAAAAGCCCCCTGCTTGACAGGGGTTAACCATATCCGGAAGGCTCTGGAAGAGGTCTGCTGGGCGGCAGGACTGCTGTAGTTGATAAGAGGCCTCTGGTTGACTGGAGACCAGGAGCTGTGGGAAACCCAGAAAGAAAAAGGCTCAGCAGCAAAGGTCTCAGCTCCTGAGTACTGGCCATGGACTAAAAAAAGAAATGGGAGTTCCTCTCTCTTTTCCACCAAACCCCACAATTGGGAAAGAATGAACATCTTCCCTCAAAACCTCATTCCCAAGTAAATTTCATTTCCTATCTCATCCTCAAGCAAGAATGAGTCACTAATTAATTAATGCAACTATGCAAGCATAACTGTAAACCACTCTGCTGACATATAAAGATGTTTTATCTTTAACAGGAAAGAATGGACAACTTGAAGTTTGAGCACCTAAAACTAAAGACAGAACCTAGGAAATTATAGTCCCTCCCACCATGCACACCTCTCCCAGCCCATTCTACCTAAAAATCCTTCACATTGTGGGTTTTATTTTTCTTTTTAAAAATCCTATTTTTAATTAGGTCACGAAGAAAGAAATTGTCATTATTTTCAGAGTGGTCTGAGATATGCTATATCAGTGTATCTGAAAAAAAAATAGGAAAACATCATCTCTTTTAATTTTATTTTTGAATCGATACCCGAAATAATGATCAGAAGCAACAATCCACCGGTGCGTCAGCAAGCAGGATGCTGGGCCAGTCAGCTTCATCCTTCCCCCCTGAGCTGTTCTCCTGTGGGCTCCTGATGCAGCTGCAGGCCACTAGAGTAGGTAAATGATGTAGGACAGAATGACCAGGCCTATGATGGCAAAGAACATCAGGATGAAAATATCCAGCATTATGGAGTCCTTGGCAGAGGAGGCCTCTGGATTGCAGGGAAATGTGAGCTGTGAGCACGGAGCTTGCAGTCGGGAGAGAAATGGCTCCCTCCTCCCTGCACTGCTCTGCCCTGGATCTTTCCTCCCGCCCCCTTCCAGGGTCGGAAACTAAGGGATGCTGCAGCTCCATCGGCAGCTTACTTCCCTCCTCCCCATCACAGACCACAAACAACCAATCATAAAGCCCAGGAGCGGGTAACCAAGGAACTGCCCGATTTAGCAGAGGCAGAACTTAAGAGGCTCAATTTCTCCCTAGGAACCCAACCTCACCCCTTTGTATATAAGTGGAGTCTCGTGATATGGACATAGGAGATATAATCTCTATCCAGAACCCTTAGGAATGAGTCCTCTTGCCTGCCTTTCTTCTTCCTTTTTCCTCTCACACATCCCTGGTAAATTATCTCAGAAAAATAATGATTGGGAGTTGGGTGGGCCATTGGCAAAGTCCCGTTATGGAGGGACGTAGACAAAGATCTCATGTGAGTCTTAGGTGGCATCTCTGGGGATGGAGCTAACACTTAGGGGATCTCTATACCGTGGCAGATATTGCACACATGGTGTAATTTCCACCTCGCTACAGATCTCTCGTAGATGAGGCTCAGAGATGGTCGAGAACTTGCCTAATGTTTCATTGAAAATGGCAGAGACTAAAATTCAAAACTTGGCTTGCACATCCCAGAGTTCATACTCTTCTCTCACCCCAGACTGGCCCACCCTGTTAGTCTGAAATGCCCCTCAGCCCTACCTACACTACTCAGGTTGTGATGCATTTTGCTCAGATGACTACATTTACAGTTTAAGTACCAGAGTCTCTCCTCTTTGTCTATTCTTGTCTCTTTGTGGTCATTACTTAGTCTTGTTCTCTCATATCCTCTTCAGAGAGTTCCACACGGTGTTACACCAGAGAGGTGCTAAAGAACTCTCAGGCTCATCCCTGATCAGTAAATGTCTAGAAATGCAAATTTAAGTGGCTTCTTCTGAGGGAAAAGGAAATTGATGTTTTGTTTAAGCTAGGTAGTAGGTACTCAGGTATGTCTTATGTTGCTTTTATGTCTTTTTCTAAGTCTTAATTACTTCCTATTAAATTAAAAAAAAAATCCCATGTGACATCTCTGAGGCCTAGTGTCCTTGGCTCCACCCAGAAATATTCTTTTGAAAGGCCTGGGGCTAAGGGCATTAATATGCCTCCTCCTCATGCTGGATCTCAGGGACTTAGGTCTTGTCTAGAAGGGAGTCTAGTAACTCCTCCCACTGGCCTGTCCCTGGGAGACCTGGCACCCATTCCCTCCTAAGCAGACTGACTACCCCCTAAAATTGCTCAGGTAAATGAAGGCTCCTGGGGGGAGGGGGCTGCAGCTCCCAGACAAAAGGTCAGGCCCACAGGAGTCAAGATTTGCCAACTCATTCCCTTCTAGTGGGAAAATGTTAGGAAGCCAGCTCCTTTGGAGGGGAAGCCGGTGTCAGTATTGCCTTTGAATATCCCACCCAGTGCTGCCTCTGACACTCCCTACCTACACTGCTAGGCATTGCTGACAAGGGCTGTCATTCTCCTGATTGTCATTCCCCTAATATTGAGAAAGCTCGTTTCAGGATCACCTCAGGAAAGCCCTTTTCCTCTCCAACCTACCTACTGCTATCCCGAAGCCAGAAAATGCCTTCATTCTGAGCTCCAAGTGAGAAACACTCCTCTCTACAAAACAGCCAGGCATGAGGCTGACTGGCGGCACCGAGCTGGAGCGAAAGGGTCTAGATTCTTTCTCTACCACTGCCCGCTTCCCAGCCCCACAGAAGAGGGGAGGCCTCCTGGTCTTCCGGGCAGAGGTTAGATGCAGTGCACCTGGAACAAAGAACCGAGTCCAGGAGATATTAAAATGAGACATGCAAAGGGCATGGGTACACAGCCCGCTGTGGCAAAGCAGGTGGGCATGAGACTGTGAGCATCACACTGGGGATCCCAAGACCTCCAGCCCTGGACTGCCAGTTCTGCAGTGCAACTTCCACTGCCTTTCTGGGTTTCAGGGAACCCCATCTGTAAAGTGACATCGTAGTAGTTACTTTCTCTCACAGGCTGTAAGATTAGAGAAAAAACTGTGTTAAAATGACACTTTTTAAGGCATTGTAGACTGTTGTGGGTTGCTGGCCACTTAGCAGATGGCTTCATCCCAGTCTCTCCATCGTTTCATTACTCAAATATGTGCCTCCTATTATGTGCAGAGTCAAAACTGTCCCTCAGCTGAGCCCATTTATTCAACAAGTATTTGCTGAGGAACTGAGACTGGCTCTGGACAGGCACTGGGGGGTTAAAGATGAATTAGGCCCATTACCTCCTGAGCCCATTGGCTAGTGGAGAGAAAGGTGCTTAGTGAGGGAAGTCAGTAAGAGACTGGGAGCTTGGGCAAATTTCTGGGAGTGTCACGAATCTGGACAGACGGCTAAAGCCAGAAGCAGTCTGGTGGGAAGTTCTCAAGGAAGAAGGTGTCAAGGCAAATTGCTACTTTCAGCTGACAGCTTCCAAACTGGTCATTCTCTTCCCAAAGGATGGCAGGGCTCCCAGGAAGGCAACAGGCCAATGCCCCTAAAGAGCTGGGACACACACAGAACAGAATCTCAGAGCCAGAGAGAAAACCAAGTCCGCAGGTAAAAATTATACTTTTATTTGAGTCACCAGAAGGATTCACTTATGGTCCAAGTCAAATGTTCAGAATCATAACAGAAGGATTCGATCCCAAGCACAAGCCCACAAGGGAGGGGACCAAAACAGACCAAGAAGAGACAACCACCCCATATAAAAAGATGAATGACGGCTTCACACACACAGATGAAATGTTTGGACAAAGGCAAATGTCACATGGTCATTTGTTTCTTTGTTTCTTTTTAAATACAGGTTTGTGGGGTGGTAATTTTTTCCCCCAGCTACTGGAAAAAAAAAAAAAAAGGCCCAAAAGTGCATATGTGAGGGTAAAAAAAGGCAAAATTTAAGCAACAGTTTTCCCTAGGACATTAAGAAACAAGAAGCAGTGTTGAAAGATCCCACTTTTCTCACATTTGGGCTTATTATTGGTCCACTAACATTATATTCACATTCTAGCTCTGACGTATCTCCTTTCTCGGGATTAGATTGGCTAAAAGACCTCTGTGAACTGTAAAAGACCAGGGACTCAGCCCAGCGCTCAGGTTCTGTGCTCTTCTGGGGATGGATGTTTCCAGAGAGGAACAGAGACTCTCAGCAGCCTCTGGGTCCCTCAGCACCAGTGTGACAGCCCCTCCTCTCTCTGGGGGCATGTAAGAAAAGGTCCCCTATTTTTAGGATGGGAGGAGCAGAGGGCCCAACAGCAAGATTCCAGTGGCTGGCTTGCCTTGTTTTGGAAGTAAAATCAAGCTGAGTGAAAAGGCTGTTTCTTGCTCATCCTGCCCTCTCACCACCCTCTCAACTGCAAGTCCTTCAACAGGGTGTGTCTCTGATCTTTGGTCCCAGAATCCATGTTGTGCTTTGAGATCAGAAGAAAATGGAATGGACCAGTGCCTCCTCCAAGGCTCCCAAAATTGCTCCCTCATCCCCCAAATCACCCATAGAAGACCCTTCACCTGCCCTCACCTCAGCTGAAGACAAGCAGGATTGGTCAGGCAGGGGCTCCTCTCCAGTCATTTTCCTCAGCTCTTTGATTAGGGACAAATATTCCCAACTTAACTCATAAGCAGTGAAGACCTGATGACTATACCTGCAAGCCCCTCCCTCACACATATCAGTTATCAACTGTGGGACCTGAGTAGACTCAGGGTAAAGATGAGATGGTGAGACTCAGGGTGACAAGAAAGCCCAGAGATGAATAAAGCCGGGCAAGGGCTGTCACAGCCACCAATGAGGGACAGAAGGGACTTGGAGATAGCACCATCTTTCCCTTCCTCATCCCAGGGTCTGTGCTTCCAGTTTTGTAGCTCTGGAACGGTCTTCCAATGCTTCAAGGGGGCTTTAGGTAAGCAAGGGGAGGGTCAAGGAGGAGAGCCCCCAGAGTGAGGCACACACAGTGTAGGTGGTGACACAGGGTCCTCTGGCCCCTACTCCGCAGCCCAGGACAGAGATGGGGGAAGAGAAAATGCCTAAAGCCATGAAGGCTTCCTCCTACCCCTACCCCATCACTCCTCAACCATGCCTTGACTACTGCCCAGCACAGTATAAAGGCAGTAGGTAGGCTCCCTCTATGTGGGAATAATAGAAAAGAAGGAAATTTCCCTCCAAAGAAAACATAAGGAACTTTTCTCCCCCAGGGTCCTTCCCTCTCAATGTGCATTTTGAGGAAAATATCAAAGATAGCTTTGCACACCCTCAGATAAGCCCAGACTCCTGCCACATCCTGACCCTTCACTCATACTCATGCTCACACTAGCCTGTCACAGACACCTGCAGACACACAGGCTCCCTGCCTCTATACCAGTCCTGGAGACACAGAAGGTCCTGTGGCTCTGCAGTTCCAGTCCATTTGGCAGTGGGCAGGAGGGAAGGCCATGGAAGGCTCGAGAAATCTTCCAGTGAGAAATAGGAAGGAGAAGCTCACCCTGCCCAGATCTGAGGGATCTGAGCCTCAAAAGCCACGAGGCCCAAGGCTTCCTTGCCCCACCTTTCAGGACCATGGCTTCCAGCCAAGGAGGCAAGCCAAGGTCCCTGGAGGTTGGGGCTGGGAGTAAGTAAAAAGGACTGCGGGAGAGAACACCCTGTTCCCTTCCTTCCTGCAGCTGTCCCTAAAAGTAAGAAAGGCCAGAACTTGACCCAAGCCACACTTCCTGGGGAGCTCCTCGCCCACACCGAGTATGTGTGGGCAGGAGAGCAGAATCACAGTGTGAGGAGGAAAACGTGTGGGGAGGATGAATGAACCCTAAAGCAGGAACTTTACCCATCCTTTGTTGTCCTTGAGAGAGGGAGAGGGTGGTGAGGGGACCCCGCAGAGGGCCAGCAGCCCCATCTTTGAGAAGTAGAGGCAAAGCCCTCTCACTGGTACCCATACAGTGGCAGCATGCCAACCCATCCCCATCCCAGGGGCAAGGGTGGTGGGGTACCATGCCCAGGAATGTATGGAGGCTCTCCCCTGGGAGTCCTGGGGGTCTGGGGCTCACCCCAGCCCTGGAATGTTCAGGTATGTGAGGAGGCGGGCGGAAGGGTCTGAGAGGGCAGAAAAGAGAGAAAGCAGAGGCCTGGGAGCTGATGGGTCTCCCATTCCAGAACAGCCCCACGGGCCTCAGCCTCCCCCAGAGAGGTCCACACTTATTCCATCCAGAGAGAAAACCAAGAAGTTGGTCAAGGGGAAAACCTGCCAGAGGAGCAAGGCCACGAAAGTGGCAGAACAAGGCTTCAGTTGGCCAAAGAAGCTGGAGGAGGGTGGGAATAAACAAGCTGTCGCAGATTTAAAAAAACAAAGACATTGAAGGGTGGACAGGTCACGCCCAGGACGGATGCAATGCTATGGAATGCGCTGAAGACAGATGGGGCGGGAAGGCCCCTGGTGGGCTCAGATGGCCTCCACGTAGTTGGCTGGCAGCATCCCGGTGTCGCCCGTGCGCTCCACGGTCCCATACATCCAGCCGTCGTCGATCTGCTGCACGTTGACGATGGTGTCTCCATCCTGGAAGGAGACCTCGTCCTCATCAGCAGCGCTGTAGTCATAGACGGCACGGTACCGCTTCTGCAGGGGTGGGGGTACAGTCAGCCCAGGGCCTAGTTCCCTCGGGGCCTGAGCCTTTCTTCCTAGCTCTCTGGGACCCTGGAGCAGAACTCAGGTGAGCAGTGAGCCAGGAGCTGGGGGACAGGGACAGCCAGGTTCTGCCACTAATTTTCTCACCTCGGCGCCTCATGTTCTGCAAGCAACCACCCTTTTCCAATTTGGCATCTGCTAAGGGGCAGGTACAAGCCAGTTACAATAGCGCTGCCCCACCTCTCAGAACAGAAATGCAGCAAGGCCCAAAGGACATGAGGCCAGGTAGTGAAAAACATGGCATGCCCTGTACGCTGTTATCTGGACTCATAAACACCCGTCTTTCTTCTTCTTTTGAAGCTGTGATAAGTCTGGCTGGCTTCATTCCCAAGTTCGGGACAAAGACCTATTCTTGGGAGAAAAATCTCCAGGTGACACAAAAGAGTTCTATCAGGTTCCACTTTCCAAACTCGGCCAAAGTCTCATGCTTCAGCTCTAGGAAATGTCCAGTAAAAGCACATGAAATACGAGCGTGGTTGCACATGACAATAGGAGCTGGGGCCAAAGGTCAGGGAGAGCCAGGCCTCCTGGCTGTGGTTTCTAAGAACAATCTTGAGTTGCGTCCTTCCCTAGGCCCACCCATCTCTGGCAGCCCCAGGCCTTAGGCCTATGACCTTCAACCCTTCCAGCTTCGGTACTCACCCCGCCCCCACCTGGGGCGCTGCGCTGTATGGACACTGGGGCTGCAGGCTCCTTGTAGCCACCATAGGACTGGGCTGCCTGCTGCTGGGGCTGCTGGTAAACTGGAAGATGGGAGGAGACAGATCGCAGGAACTATGTTGCCAAACCCTGCCCCTTCCAGAGCCTCCTCCCTTTCTCCATGAAGCCCTTATCATGTATTTCCACGCCCCCACACACACCTGTTCAACCTCCACTTCTCAAAGACTTATGCCTGTGTGTACACACTGAGAGGTGCTGCATATTCTACAGCAGGGGTTGAGTCTCCCCCGAACACACTGAGGGCCCAGCACAGGCCCTGTCTCTGGTGGGGATGGGTGGTGGTGTGTGTGTGAGTGTGTGTGAATGAGTGACTTATGAGGCTTCTCCCCATCCTGCATCTGGCCTAGTCTCAGATGCTCTATCCCCCCAGGCCTCATGTCTACCTGGGGCACTAGTTGGGATGTGGTGAGGCTGCTGCTGCTCCTGGGGCCGCCGGTAACTGCTGCTGTCCTGGGAATCTCGGCGCTCAGGCTCCATGCCCTCACCGCCACTGGGGCCCATGCGGCTCTTCTCAAACTCCTCATGGTATTTTATCTGCAGGGACAGAAAGTGCTGGGTAAAGGACCCACAGCAAACCGACAAAAACTCTCTCTCGTTGTCACTCAAGATCCCGGGATAAGAGAGACTCCCCAAGGGCTTCAGGTAGAGTACTAGGTTCTCGTGGGGGACATACCAGCAGTGTGCCCTTGGACAAGTTACTTAACCTTGCCAGGCCTCAGTCTCCACCGCTGTAAAATGGGTCGCTAGTATTTACCCCAGCTGTAGCTGGAGGATGCAATGAGATGATGGATGGAAAAAGGCCATGTTAACTAAAGCACCAGACAAATACAAGTGGCCTGTGACAGGGACAGGGGGCTGCCTTGCTTCCACCTTGGCCAAAGCAGCAAGAGCAGCAACTCTATTTATAGGTGCCAGGCACTGTGCTAGGTGTCCCATATCACAGCTCATTTGACCTTGTCAGCACCTACAAGGGGGTATACTATAGTACCCATTTAACAGACAGGAAGGAAACTAAGGCGCTGACAAGCAAAGGAAGTTGCCACAGATTCCAGGGTCTGTGTTCTTAACTAATACGAAGTTCTGCCTCTTGTTGATGTGAGCAGCGGAAGCCAGATCCCAGCCTGGGGGACAAGAAATGCAGGGATCTCCCTGAGGTCTTAAAGATGGGTTCCTCCTCTGGTCAGGTTCCAAAGATGGGCAAAAAGAGACAAAAAGAAGTAACACCCCCCAGGCAGTCATAAGGGCTGGCTGAATTGAACACTCCAATACCCTGGAGACCTTTCAAAGCTGTGTTTCTTAAAACCTGGTCTTCAGACTACTGCTTCCAACCCACCTGAGCTGCTTTTTAGAATGCGGGTTCCAGGACCTTCCATGAAATCTACAAAAAGCAGGGCTGGGGTTCTAAACTATACATTTTTATTTTTTATTTTTATGTTTATTTTTTTAGGTGAGGCAACCCTTGGTTGACCTCAGAGATTGCAAGGACCTTGTCAGCTTATAATCCCTTATTTTTTATTTTTTATGCCTACAGCACCTGGTCTTGCTAGGTGCTCTCCCATCCAAGTACTAACCGGACCCGATGCTGCTTAGCTTCTGAGATGGGACGGAATCGGGCTTGTTTAGGGTGGCATGGCCATAGACTGAACTATGTATTTTTAAAAGCTCCCCAGGTGAGTCTGAAGCAGGCTCATGTTTGAGAACCAGTGGTATGGAGCAGACCCATAGCCTTTGTTTCAGGGGCCGTGAGCTAAGAATGTTTCTACATTTTTTAATGTTGAGAGGGATCAAAGGGAATAATATTTTGTGACACCTGAAATTTCTATGAAATTCAAATTTCATACCCAGAAATATGTTATTGGAAACCCAGCACACCCATTTGTTTCTCTATTATCTATGGCTGCTTTCATGCTACCACTACAGAGCTGAGTAGCTGTAACAGAGGCCAATGGCCCACAAAGCCTGAAATATTCACTCCCTGGCCCATTACAGAAAAAGTCTGCTGACCTCTGCTTGCCCAAATACTTGGACTGCATACTCCCACCGATAAAATATTTTAACAAAATCCTCCCAAGTTAGGTCTATTTAATAAATTGCATACAATTATCACTTTATAAATATGGAGTGCATATTTTAAACCTTACACAAAAAAAATATGAATAAAAAAGTAGTAGATGAAAAACAAGAGCCAGGAGTTCTAAGGTTTTCTCCCTATATTCTCACCAGCATGTTGCCTCATAGCCCACCTTAAAGACCCCTAGTGGGGTCTATTCACTTCAGAGAGGAAACCAACCGATGGGGAGGAGAAAAGCCAAGGAATGGTTTGAGTGTTCCAGGAATGCTGGGCTGGCCTGGGGGTTGGGGAGGAAGTGGGACAGAAAATGACAAAACAGCTACTGCTCATTTCCAAAGAAAACTCAGAAAGCAGGACACTAAGCAAAACTGGTCCTGTCCCGGGCAAGCCCAGGCCCTGAATTCTCTCCAGGCCTTGGACCACCTGACTGAAAGCTGGCTCTCACTGTTCACCAGGATCCTGCCCTGTGATTCTCCCAGGAGAAAATGGGTGGTAGAGGAGGGACAGAGCAAAAAGTGGGGTAAAGCTTGCCTTATGTCCTGCAGCAGCAAGAACCAGTGATCCTGTACCTGGAACCCCTGGCCAAGGCCTGACTGCAGTTGTTGAGCCCAGGGCAGCCCCCTCTGGCCACCCACTCCCACTTTCTCTGCTGCCTTCTCTACCCACTCCTTGGCATCCACTTTGCAGGGAGGGTAAGAGTTAACACTGGGCCAGGAAGGGCTCACACATTAGTAGCTGGGCTACAGGTCTACAGGTATGGCCAAAGGTCTATGGGTATGGCCAAACTGGGAACACCCACATCCTGCTGCTGGCTACATGACGGTTACTCACTGCAGCCTGGAATGAGAGCACAGGATCGGCAGCAGCAAAGCCCAGGACAGGTCCAGTCTGAAGGCAGAGTATGCCCCACTTAAGGGTTTAGGACCAGTCCCTTCCTCTCCCTGCAGAATAGGCTGAGCCTATCCTAGCCAGTCTAGCCAAACTAAAAACCCATCATATCTCCCAACTCCCACCATGAAGGGAACTCAGGAGTGAAGTTCTCAGACACAGAGCCAGTGCCCTGTGCTCAGATTCCTAAGGTAAGGGCAAAGCTAAGTTTCCTCTAGTCCTAGTCCTTCAGTGGCCCCCATCCAGGGGCAGCTGGGGGGACAAAGAGAGAGGACACCCCTCCTGAGGCCTCTAAATTCACAAGGCAAATGCCCTTCCGACTTTTGTCCTGGGGGTGGGAAAGTTTGGCTTCTCGTGTCTACTTTCTGTTAATGAAAAGAAGTCTGACCAGGGGAGGGAGAGTGCATATGTGGAGGTGGGCAGAGGCCTGTGAAGGCCCTGAGGGTACCAGGAGATGGGCTGGGAGGACAGGTATCCCTAATGCTGGGGGCCCAGCTAACCTGGGCATAGCGCCCTCCTGTGGGTGTAACTACCTGCGTTAGTGAGAGGGTAACAGCACTCTGGGGAAGAGGCTATGTCTGGATCCTGCTCCTTCTCTGAGCCAAGGCCTGGTGCTATCCCCTGTCAGGGTCCTACAGACCCAGTCCTTCATGGGCTGCAATGTCCCTCCCATGCTTTACCCTTGGGAGATCATGAGCCTTTCACTTACTCATGTAACCCTGGGAGAGTCCCTTCCCCTCTGGGCCTCCTGTTTCCTCATCTGTAAACGAGACCGTGGTACCATCTGCTCCCAGGTGGTTCTGAGGCTCCTGACCAGATCCAGGAACCTAACCAAACTTTAGAGCTGAAAGCAAGTATATAATGTGTGTGTTTCCACAATGGCTGGTGGAACTGATCTGGCTCCTTAAAAAGCCACTACACACGGACAAATATTTACAAAATGACACAGGTGGAAGGTGTAGTCGCAACCTGAAGACAAAAGAACCCTCGCTCCACCACCGTCGGTACCACCTGCTATTAAGAACCTTCATATTTGCTCAGCTCTTCACATAGGTTCATAAAGGCTCTTTGCACATTGTCTCCCTTGGCCCTGATGATAATCACCCTAAAGAACAAGTTGGACAGGTACATCTACACCTTAATTTCCACTTTACAGAAGAAAATGAGGCTCAGAAGTTAAATGGCTTCCCAAGGCAGAGCTTTCATCTCAGTAAGGGCTGAGGCTGATGACACAAGGACAAATTCACAGCTGGACAGGACCTTCCTCAGGGTAGGCATGGAGCAGGGCGACCAACGCCCAAGTCTGCCCCTAATTCTGGTTCACATCTTCTGGAATACATCTGAATAGCACCCTTTTTACTCTCAAAAGAGATGATAATCATAAGGTCACCCTAATTTTGAGAAAAGAGGATGCCAGGCACGTGAACTCGGGAGAGGCAGCACAGAGCAGGTAGCGGACTGAACAGAGTAAAGCTGCAACTCCTTTCTGCCTGGGCCCACCTGGATGGAATTGTGGCACTCTCAACTTCCTCTCCCTCCCCTCCCCAGCAAATAAGGAAACTGTGTTATTACTTTGCTGACCGACCTAATAGTATGAAAAGCAAATAAGCACATTAAAGGGTGTTAGCACATCCAAAAGGAGAAGAAACATTTTCTAGACTCCAAGGGTCTGGATGATCCCTGCTTCAAGCTTAGCAAAGTTCTGATCTAAAAGCCCTGAATGGGGGTCACCATAAGCCTAGAAATGTCAGCAGATCCCCAGCTTAACTGTCCTGGGCTTCTGCGGAAAGACACCATGCTCAAACTGTGCACACGACATCCAGGTGCACTTGGGTTGAGAGGCCAGGCCTAAGGACCCTCCCCATTTATCCAGGCCCCTGTTAACCAGGCCTGAAGGACAACTAGTTGAAGTTCCACTCCAAAGCTAAAAAAAATACACTGCTGGTTAATGTTCTCTTTTTTCTGAAACCCGTTCTCCTGATTGCAGTGAAAAACAAAGGTCTGACTCCACACATTGCTCTCACATGATTCTACATCATGGCGAACGAGGGAACTTCAGGCTTTGAATGGAATAATCAGCTCACTAGCCAGGGTCTATTTTTATAACATCTCCCATTTGCTGAGGACCTATTTTGTGCCCTTATATGCTTTATTCATTGCCTTTTCTCAGCCAGCCCATGAAAAATGTATCATCATCATCCTGTTTTACAGATGGGGAAACCAAGGCTCAAGAGATGGTTATGAGGTGGGTGAGTAGAAATTCCAGTTCTATCTTCAATTCTTCAACCACCACTCAATACCACTCCCTCTTAAGAGACTAACAATATTTTGTTTTTAAAACAAATGTAAATCTGTGTTCAGTCGCAGAAAAAATGAGATACCACTACATACCATCAAAATGGTTAAGACAAACAAGTCTAAGGATGTAGAGCAATGGGAACTCTCATCCTTGCTAAAGGGAGGGTAAAATGGTACAGCTGCTTGGAAAATTGCTCAGCATTATCTGATAAGGATTCCTGATCTTGAAGGAATATACACGCTAAGACCCAGCAGTTACACTCTATACTAATGGTAAGAAATATGCATGAGGATGTCTACACACGTGGAAACAAGCCAAATGTCCATCAACACCAGAATCAGTAAAATGCAGTATAAGCACAAAATAGAATACTATACAGCAACAAAAAATGAACTACAGCTACATGCAAACATGTAGAGGAATCTTTAAACCCAATATTGCTCAAAAGCAGAGAGAAATAAAAGAATACACATTATATGTACAAGATCAATCTCTTTTTAAAAAACATAGTGTTTAGAAATGCATAGTTACCTATTAAAATCATAAAGAATAGTGCACACTTTCAAAAATTAAACTATAGGGTTGTCCAACAAATGTGCCTTCAAGGACATTTGACTCTGGGGCTGGAATTTTGTTTGACTTTACTATTTATTGATTAGGCCCAGACTCTTAAAAACTGAAGCTAACTTATGGAATATAAGCTAATTATTTTTTACTGAGAAAAATGCAAAGAATTTCTGCCTATAGCAAGAATATCTCCACAATTTACGGTTTTATAGTCTTGAAGGACAGGGGTCCCCAACCCCCAGGCCATAGACTCGTACCAGTACCGGTCTATAGCCTGTTAGGAACTGGGCTGCACAGCAGGAGGTGAGCGACAGCCTCACCTATTTGCAGCTGCTCCCCAGTGCTAGCATCACTGCCTCAGCTCCACCTCAGATTATTAGGCATTAGATTCTCATAGAAGCACAGGTCCCTGGTGCCAAAAAGGTTGGGGACCACTGCTGTAGGACATCAACCAGTTCTACAATTATATCCAGCACTTCCTTCCACTGACTAGGCATCACTTCTGCCTGTCACATCCTCCATCCTCTAGCTGGTTCCTCATAACTGAGTTAAGCTCACCACATGAGTTTTTAACACCTTGAAAACTCTGTTTTGATAGGGGTGTAGTCATGTTTTTTGACTTGCATGGTGAGTACACAGAGGAGTTCACAGTTATTGGGTGTTATATTTCACAGAAAAAGAAAAAGTTAAAAGACACAAAATTGTATACAGAAAATCAATATATAAGTAAACATGCAGGTAAGTAAAAGCTCAGCTTCTCCATTTGAAGGCAGTGGCTCCCACAAAAGGGCCTCAGTTAAGTTTCCCAACCAAAGGCCATGATTCTGAAAGGATGAATCTTCAACCCATTGCAGGTGGCCCTGGCCTCTCAACCCCTTATATTCCTTAAATGAAGACACAATCATTCACCAGAGATGTATTACTTACTAGTATCTTGCCTCAGAATTTCCCACACATTCTCTGTACTAGACAATGGCCCAACTTTTCATCCAAACTTTATTTACTTCATGTCCTTTTAGCCACAATGTAGAAAGCAAACAGGTCTGCCTTTAAAATGATAATAATGAACAGTGTTTAGCAAAGGCCAAGCGCTTGACATTTTCCTTGCAACCATCTTTTAAGGTGGGGCCTATGGTCCACACTTTTATGATGAGGAAACTGAGGCTCAACGAGGTGAGCCCAGCTGGGATTGACAGAAGCTGGGATTCTGCTCTCACTGGCTCTTCCCACCTTACCATCCTGCCTCTCAGCAGGATAGATGACAGACTGCACACATCCAAAGTGTTTAAACACCACTTAGGGAGACTAGACCCTTGTTTTTAAAATGCTCTTGCTGGTAAACCCTCTAGTCGGCAGCGTATTCCTCCGGGGAGGTTAATCTTCAGCTCTGCAAGATGGTCTGACCTCTGAAAATAGCTAGGAGTCACTGGGTGCTAACCTGGCAACTGAGGGACAAGCTATATACAGGACACTATTTTGGATGGAAAACAAAATGTGTGGCTCCAAATACCATCTTTCCCAAAACTCTTCTGGAGGTGGGACAGGTTAACAATGGCTCTAGGCATAATTTAAGGTTCCCTTGGAATTGTAAGGTGTGGCCAGGCCTGGCACCCTCTGACTTAGGACTTGGTAAAGCTTTTTCAACTCTTAGGTGATGGTTCTCAGACTTCAGTGAGCATCACATCACAGTAACCTGGAAAATGTGTTTAAAGTGCTGGTTCCTGGGCCACACTCCCAGAGATGCTAATTTAGACAGCCCAGGGAAGAGGCCCACAAGCCTGCATTTTCAATAAACCTTCCCCAGTGATTCTAATAGTTTTAGAATCTGACAGGCTCTAATTGCATTCACTAAAACCAAGAGTCTTCCAGCTCTGTGGTCACAACTCACCGGTTCTAGCTCAAGCTGCAAAAGCAGAACCAGGTCAGGTTCAAGTCACCTCCCCCACCTCAGCAGAGGACAATCAGCTAATTACAGCTCTGTGGTTAAGGAATAAGATGGTTATCTCCTTAGGTGTGGATATCTTGGCCACAGTGAGCTCTGTTACCAGGACTCCTCAGATAGTAACACCTCCAGTAACTGGTGGGTGGGGGAGGGAAGAAGAACGGGCGCCACAGGCTGGGTGTGGAATATTCTGAAAGCCTTTTGGAAAGGGACACGTCTCCCCCACCCCAAACCCACAGGCTGGAAGCAATAAGTGAATGTGTTGAGGGGTTGGAATTATAGATGGGGAGTAAGTGTCCATGATAAAAGATAAGAGTCTTCACTATGAAAAGCCACAGAAGTTGAAGAGTCAAATCCAAGCTTTGTGAGCCATCCCAGCTTTTCCCCATTACCCAAGGCGTCCCCCTTCCTTCCCCTTTCTTGGTGGTGAGCTCTAAGACACCCACCTTCTTTCTTTTTCTTTACCTTTGGCCACTCCCTGGCTTGTAAAGAAGCAACTGAGACAGGTTTTTTGGGGGATGGTGGTGGGATTAGAATCCTGGGAGGCACTCACTCCCTTCCAGCCCAAGGGAAGCCCTCATTGTTCAAAACCACAAATTTCAAACTGTAGGTCAACAACCTAGTTGTGAAACCCATTCAGTTAAGTCTGCAACCAGCAACTTTACAAAATAAAATAGAGGAGAAATATCTGAGTGTCCTCCAGTAGTAAAGACTCTTTCATGAGATTTTCAATTGTTTTCTCTCTAAACAGGTAAGCAGGCCTGTCTGGTGGGTCATGGCGTGAAATGTATTTCATTTGTCAAAGTCTGAAAGCCACAGTCTTGGGAATGGCTGGTTCTCCCGGCTTGGGCTTGGCTTTTGAGCCACTTTTGGAGCCCACTCTAAGCACAGCCTGGCTAACCTCTAGGAGTATCTGCCAAGCAGGCCAGGTAGAGGGATGAGCCCAGGGGTAAATGCCAGTTGGGCCACCTAAAACCCAGGCCCTCCACAGCCTTTATCCCTAGTCACTCGCCCAGAGCAACAGTGGTCAACTTGCTGACCCCATCTCATTCCAAACATGAAGACAACTGCTGGCCTTGCGCTCCATTTGTAGAACATCCTGGCCCAGATGGCTGGACTTCTCTGCAGCTCTGTGCCCCAAGACTCCATGCATGGGTCTACAGCCCACATTCTGTGCTGTGGCTCACGGCAGCACCTCATCCCCACATGCCCAAAGCCCTCTCAGCAGCCTCCCCACAAGCCCAGAGCCACACACAGGCTGCTGGTCTACAGCTTGGCCAAGCAGGAAACTGAGGCCTGTTCCCTGGCCACAGGTCCCATGGGGCCTGCTAATCCACCACTCACTCTTTACACCCAGCCCTGCCACAGCCAGACACTGCAGACCCTTCTATCCCCGGGAGGACCTAGGCCAGGGCTTGCAGAGCCAGGAGGCAAAGCAGGCTGGGGTTTTTACACAGGAAGGAAGAACAAGCCAAGGTGGGGGAGGAAGCTGAGGGAGGGCGGAAATGACTGCAATGTCAGCACCCAAAGGCAGACAAGGAGGAGGCTTGCCCCTCCCCACCCCTGCCACCCAGTTTTGACCTTTGCGCTCAGACAAAACAGCTAGTCTGGACCCTAACACCCACCATAGCCAAGAAAAAAAAACACAAAATTTCAAAGAGAGTGAGGGTGACTGAGCACATAGTCCCCTCCCTGAACACCCCACAGCCACCAGCAAAAGTATAGTTCTTTAAAGGCAGAAACGTTATGTAGGCAAAAGGTGGCGAAGGGAGTCCGGGTGCGCAAAGAAACGGTGTATGGGAACCTCAAACCCTTCCCTCCTCTCTGTTCAAGCAGGCGTCAGCCAGGCCATGGGGCCTCCTTCATGTCTGTCAGAGTGGCAGGGAGAGGATGAGAAGGAACAGCAGCGGGTTGGTGTGAGTACCATGGGGGCAGGGAAGCTTACATTACTGATCTGGTCCTGGGTCTTCTTGATTCTCTGGAGTTCAGGTGTGTCTGCCACTACGCTGAAGCCTTTGCCCTTGTTCTTCTCAAACTCCTCCTTGTAGCGCACCTGGAGGTCAAAGCAAGAGAAAGACTAGGGTCAAGCCAGGGGGAGGAGAGAGAGGACCCCAACCTGCGTCCACCTCTGAGGCAGCAACCAGCCAGGAGAGAGATCCTGGTCAAGAATCCTCCTCTAGTGGCATCTACCCCCATGACCCAACTGAAAGCAGAAGCCTTAACCAAAAAGTATTAGACTAATAATAACCCATTAATACGTATTCAGCGCATTCAGAGTGCCAAGTGCTTTACAG
Organism: Cynopterus sphinx; assembly: GCA_030015415.1. NCBI lineage: Eukaryota > Metazoa > Chordata > Mammalia > Chiroptera > Pteropodidae > Cynopterus > Cynopterus sphinx. Next base: position 17,292,045 of record CM057385.1, read on the forward strand.
GAGCTATCTTGTTTAAATCTTACTATATATACTATTATTAGCTCCATCTTACAGATAAAGAAACTGAGCCACAGAGCGGCACAGTCCCATGCCCAAGGTCACACAGCTTAGCAGCAAATGTCCAGAGTCACCAAGACAAGCTACAACAGAGTCATCAAGATAAGCTAGAAAGCCTCATCTGCCCAGCCTCATTTGCCTGACTGCTTACCCTTCACTATTGGCCCATCTTGCCTGAAAGCTGTAGAAAGAAGGTTCTGTCTAGGGCTCTGAAGTCTGCTCCAGCCTTCGCCCTCGTCAGGATGTGGCCCTACCTGCCAAGAGCTCAGGGGAGTTTTTAAGTGACCAGCTGAGTGAGGGCTGTGCCAAGGGACAAAGATGGTGCCCAGAAAGGAGGGCAAGAAGACAGCCACTCAGGAGACTCAATCAATGGGCCTTTGACAGGCCCCGGCAGCTTCCTGGAGCCTGCCAGGCCAGCTTCTGAGGTCAGTGCCACAGGAGGGGATGAAATTGGTGGGGGACAGACAGCATTTCGGAACAGGGTTCTCAGCTCCAGGGAAGAACCCCACCTGCCCTCCTATTCTGAAAATTCCATGGAAACTTGAATAGCAGAGAGACTCGAGTCAGAGAGCAGAAAGGACTTCCCAAACACAGGGAATTGAAATACAAGGATTATTCTATCTTTCCTTGGGAGGTTTAAAAAACAAATGCAAGTTGGAAATGTCCATGACACAGAAAACCGTTCTTTGGCTTCCAGAGGCTTTGCTGTCCACCTCAGTGGCCAGCTGTTCCAAACCCCACCAGCTGCCTGGATTTCCTCCATGGGGGCTGCACTGTCCTAAAAGCAGGTCAGACCAGGACACAGCCCAGGACCTTGGGAGTTTCCAGGATGACAAGTTCAGGCAGCTCCCAGGCATGGAATCATTGGACTGCAGTGCCGGGCTGCACTAAGACTCAATTGATGACACACAACATGTATATAGCCATGACCACACCTGTCAGTTCCTCTGCACACTGCCCAGGGGTCAGGGGTCCTTGTTTGTCCCCTGGAGCCCGATGGGGGTTCATCCATCCATGGGCTTCTTTCTAAAAGGTTCCAGAACCTCCTTTGTTTTGATCCAGACTAAAAACAAAGGCCTGGACATGCTAGTCCCCATCAGACCAGAAGTTAACAGTGAATACAGGTACTAACACACCCCAAGGGCCCCGGGCTGCCCAGCATCAGCCCATCCATGAAGGCCTACGCCAGCTTGGTGACTCTTAGTGCTGGCAGGGAGGGGAGGAGGTGGGAGATGCCCTCTGGGAAAGGGTCATCAAGGCAGATTAGGCACTTAAGAGTCAGAAAAAAGGAGCTCCAGATACAGAAGCTCCAAATCCAAGGCCTCTAACCTCAATTTCTTTACCTGTCATGGGGAATCACAGGGAGGGGGCTTCCCATCAACAAGAATAGGCAAAGAGCCAGAGAGAGCTGGTATTAACACAGGCTCAGTCTCCCAACTGCTAAATGATCTTGGGCAAATGATTTAACCTTTTGAGCCTCAGTTTACAAATCTGTACAACGGGGATCATAAAACGAACCATTCCAATCAATGGTACAGATTACAGACAGTGGCTCTAAAGCAGTCATCACAGCACAGAGCACACGGCAGGACTCACCACGTACTGATAATGGTGGTTGTGAAGGTGCTTTGTCAACACTAAAGTGCTGAACAAATGCCAGTCCCCTACTCCTTCCTCTACTTCCTGGCCTGGCAAGGGTCAGGCCCCTAATCTAGGGGAATAATTGCCATAGCAACAATGCGATGACATCAGCGGGTTCCCAGGCTCAGGAACTACCTCTCCCTCCCTACTAGAGAGAGACAATTCATTTCACTTCTGGCACAGGGAGCCCAGAGAGGGTAAGGCTGGGGTGGAATGGGGACCAAGAAAAGAAACAGTCCGGAACTCAGTACCATTTTGCTGTGTGTCCCTAGGCAAGTCAGTCCCCCTCTCAGGGTCCCCTGAGAAGGGCTGGCTAGCTGATCTCTAAAAGCCCTCCCTGCTTTGGAGTTTAAGCACATGCAGGCCTGATGATGGAAAATCGAGGTAGGGAAGGTTCTCTCAGAAACTGGTGCTGGAGTAGATGACAGGTAAAAAGTGGGGAGCCAGGATTATAGGGAGGGCCCTGCCTAGAATCCTTCCATCAGGGCTCATCACCCAAGCAGGAGTGTTCACCCTCATCTGGGATGGTTTGCCAGGTTGTGTGTGGGGAGTGTCTCTGAGGAAGGAAAAGACCTGCCCAAGGTCACTCAACCCAGTTGTTTGTAGGGGTCAGGCTGCAACTCAGTGCTATGGTGGATGACTCTACGCCCAGGAGCCTGGGCCTTCCATTCTGGGAGCTTCCCAGGCAGGGGCAGGATAGATGCCTGAGGCTCCTCAAGCCCAAACAACCACAGCCCATGGAACTCTATTGTTACATGCAGATTTACTAAATATTCTCCCAGAATCTACTTGTTCATCAGTTATCCCAACAAACAGTAGGTACAAATGAATGTTGATTAAATGATAAATGAATTGCATGTAGACACAAATCTCCAAACAAACAGGCAGCACAATGTGGAAAATAACTGCCTTGTTGACCCAACATAAAAGGAAAGATCATTACTTTAAAAAAAAATATATTAAAAAAGCACAATACCAACAATTTTCACTTTATGTGCTGGGGCCACATACTATGTAACCCACCTACTTGTAACGAGAAAGAAAGCAAATTTGAAATTAGACACATGCAGATGAGGCTCGGAGAGCTAGTGAAAAAGGTCAGTGCTGGAAGTTATTAACAGGTCACTGTGTCTATGCCTCAGCTTCATCATGCCCAAGTTCCATTTCCCCTCCAGAATAGTGAAAGCAAACATTTGTAGAGTGCTAACTCTATGCCAGAAGCATTCTAAATCCTTGATATATACTAACATCTTCACAACCAGCTTTGGAGAGAGGTAATTCCCATTTTACAGATGAAGGCACTCAGGCTCAGAAAGGTTAAATAACTTGCCCAAGGTCACACAGCTAATAGTGGCAGAGCTAGGATCTGACCTTTGGCTAGCCAACTTAGGTCAGAGTGACACACAGGTAGGCTGTCTGCAGATCACAGGATCCAAGATAAGAGAGTCAGAGCCCTGTCCCAGAGCAGGCACAGGGCCCTCCTGTCCCGTGGCAAGTCCCATGCCACATCCTTGCACAGCACTGTGACAAGAAGGTCAAAATGAAAGAGACATTCTCTTCACACTTTAGTGTGGGCTCAGGGGGCCACACAGACATTCCCAACTCATACTTCCGACCCTCGAAGACGTTGACTCTACTCAATCTGGGGTGGGGGGTGGGAGACCTTCTGTGTAGGAGGGGGTGCTGGGGCCCAGCCACCAGATCCCTTCCTCAGCCAGGCCTGGGAGGACCACCCAGAAGGTCATTTCTGGTCAGCTCTGTGGTTACCTCCCCCACAGGGGAGGCTCCAGGTGTCCCAGACACCCAAAGTACTACTTGGGGAACAGTCTCGAGACAGGAAACAAATAAAATTGAAATAGCACAGGCAGCTTCCCAGAGACCAAAAAGGGCTGAGATACACCAATACAGGCCCAGGATGGGGCCCTGGAAAGAGACTAGCTGACACCCTGGTGGGGTGGGGCACAGTAGACAGGAGGCTCCCACTTCCCTTCCAGCCAGCCACAGGCAGCTAGAGTCAGCCCTGCCCCCACAGCAGCCACAGGAACCAGAACCTGTCACCACCCCCATGCCGGGCCAGCTCAGTCCTTCCAAGCCTCAGAGCAGCAGGCCCAGCCCCCGACCTCTAGGCGACTGGGGTTTGCTGTCCCCATTTTATTGGGGTAAAAAAAGCCATGAGAGGAAAGCGGCCAGGCTCAGACCACACAGCTGGGGGAGGTGGAGGTGAGATAGAACCAGGCCTGCAAAGAGGGCAAGTCCTGTCTCTGCCTACCCGAACCCTCAGCCCCAGAAGCCCAACTCCGGAGATGAGAGGTAGGTTCTCAAGCAAAGACCTAACTCCCAAGGTTTACACCCCTCATAGCAAAAAGAGGGTGCGCCTGAGTCCTTCAGCTTCATCTTCCTCCCTGCCTTCCAGCCCAGCTCCAAGTCTCTTGAAGTATGTCTGTGGGACCAAACGCCCGCATCAGAATCACCAGGGCAGTCGAAATGCAGATTCCTGGGCCCCGCCCAAGGAGACTTGTTCTAACAAGTTCCCTCATTCATCCCCCCTGGTGACTGATGTACCCTGCAGGTTGACAGCATGGGGCTGGTGGACTGCAGAACTGCTAAGTGCAAAGGGCTTGGGATCTGCATCTGGGCAAGTGCCATGGCCTCTCGAAACCTTGGTGTCTCCATCTGTACAATAGGGATAATAAAAGCTCTTTCTTCATCATCTGATTGTGAGGATTAAATGAGGTCAAGGCCTGGCCCTCAGTGAGGACCTACTGGAGACTGACTGCTATTCTCATGATTTCCCCAGCCTGCCTGAGTCAGGAGCCCAGGAACTCAGATGATGACCCAAAAGGAACCCTGAGCGGGGGAGGGGAGGCCCTTAAAGATCGGGTTCCAGAGGCAAAAAGAGCTGCAGCCAAGCTTGTGGTACCAACACAGGCTGAGGGAATTAGCCCAGTTTGAATTTCTCCTGAGAGTATGGGCGTGTGTATGTGTGTGCCTCCCTTGCCTCTATCTGAATGTATACACACTCCCACACCTCTGGATCTGCACCTTTCTAAAGACCCACTGTCCCTCGCCCCCCGCCCCTCTTCCTCCAGGTCCCTCTGTTAGAGTTCCCACCACTTGAGGCCCTGACTGCCCTTCTTAAACTATGGGCTGAGTATAAACCCTACAATGCTCTGGCCTGCCCACCCCATGATGACCCATCCACCTCTGGCTCCGGGGAGCTCCCCACAGGATGGGGAGTCTGGTGAGTAGTGGTCAGGGCCTGGGTATGGTCTGGCCAGAATCTTCTCTGTGCAGACCAGACTGAGGACCTAGCACTGTCTCAACCCTTCTCCCTGCCAATGGGGCCACCGGGCCCTCCTCAGTTGGCAGAGGTCTGGTGTCCTCACTGGCTCCTCCAGCAACTGCGGCTTTCACCTCAGAAGAGTGGGGGCCAGGCTGGCAGATGTGAGCTGCTGCCACGGGACAAACCAGCTTCCCACACTTGCTCTCCATCTCTGGGGGCCCCACACAGGCCACACATCAAGGTCATGGTACTCCAGGATGAAGAAACCAGAGCCCAGATACTGAAACTTCACTTACCATGGATGTACACGGGTAAAGGCCGGTGCCTCTCTCAGCTTTGGTTCCTTCATCCGACCCCCAGAGTAGGGTCAAGGATAAATGAGGTGAAGTAACTCAAAGTTACTTGCTAAGCTACAAAAGTCTTCATTAGCATAAAGAACTATTGGGTTTCTTATGAAGATAGAGAGAGTTCTCCTTAGGAAGTTGGGCAGAGAATTAGAAAGAACAAGTCTCTAGAGTTAAAACAAACCACATGCAAAGTCATCAGCATTTATTTCCTCTTCAGTAAAGTGTGAACAATCCGGCCAACTGCACAGGGCTGTTGTGAGGACTGAATGAGTTACTATGCCCAGAGCATTAAGTACTTGAAATACAGGCTGTTAATACTGTTGTTACCTCTACTACTACCTATGCGATCTTTGCAACTCCCTTAATGTCTCTGAGCCTCTGTTTCTTCATCTGTACAATGGGAAAAACAGCACCTCCCTCACAGGGTTACTGAGGGGATTAAATGAGAAAACCCACGCCAAGCCCAGGGCTGATTCTTCCTCCTGTGACCTACCGGGCAACAGGGACCCAAAGAGGTCATGTCAAGATCAGGCAGCAGAAGCCTCACTCTAGAGGGATTAGGAGAGGTCCCCTTTGCAGCCCACGTGGGCCCTCTACCATCTTCCTGGCCCTGGGCACCCTGCCTACTTGGTAAGCTCCCTAAGAGGTCTTTGCTGAAGCTGTACCCCGCCCCACAGTCCAGTGCAGGTCTGTCCCAGAAACCCTCCCAGACTCCCAAACAGGGTCAGCTGTTCTGAACCTTTCTCTTATCCCTCAGCATCCCCCAGACTGAGTTTTCTCTGGGGCAGGGACCCTATCTCATCCCCTACTGCATGGCATAGCAGGTGCTCAGGAAAATCAAGCCCAAGGAGACAAAGGCAGACAAGCCACATGGGCCAAGGCCCTCTTCACAGCCTGCCCTCTGAGGGGCGTAGGTTTGGGGACATGGCTACCGAGAGTGGGCTATGTAACCTGACTTACATAAGCCTGGAAAGGTAAGTACCCCCTTTGAGGGTGGGTTTGAGTGGAGAGGAGAGGGGAACAGCTGCCTGGAGGAGGTGGGCTTCCAGGGCCCTGCGTGAAATTTCCCAGAGCAGAAAGAATGAGACACTCCCACCTCTCCAAGCCACTTTAGGTAGGAAAGGGGGGCATGTTCTCCCCCACTCCTTCCATAAAGTCAGGAAATATGAAGTAACTGGGTATGAGGGTGGGGGCAGAAAGACAAGCCACTTGCTAGGATTTCAGCACCTTGGCCTTGCTGAGTAACCCCAGGGGGAAGGAGCCTTTCCAAATGCAGTGGTTACAACAGCCCTCCCTCCCCGGCAGGCCACAGCGCTGGCCCCACCCCTCACCTGACTCTGGAGCTCACTCTGTTGCTTGAGGCGGAGGTTTTCCGGGGTGTCGGCCACCATGGTAAAGGACTGCTTGGGGTAGTGTCTGCAGAACAGAAAAAACAGAGCAGGGGTCACTCAGGGGAAAGGGCAGGAACTTCTAGGCTTCTTGCAGACCCCTGACTCTCTCCTGGCAACTTGCTCTTACCCATGGACAGCCCCTGCCCCAGCAGGACTATGCTGCCCAAACCAAGGGGAGGCGGGTGTCTCTCAGACTCTGCCTGGGCTGAACTGGGAACGCACAACAGGCCTGAGTGGCTGCCCAGCCACAGAGAAATGTCCTAAGCCAAAGGAGGCCACGAGGACACTGTAACGGTTTCAGATCGCCCTGTTTGGAGGATAATCCATGCCTTTGAATCCAACACACAAGGAAGTCAAGGGGGCTGAGCCTGGTTGGGGTCAGGACAAAGCTTTACGTTAAGACCAGGAATGTAGACCAACCAAGCAGAGGAAGGGCAGGAGGGTTACAAAGACAGAAATAAAGGGAAAAGAGACACGCATATCCACAGGGACTTCGTGGAGGAGGTGGTAAGAAAAAAATGCACACATCCAAAGTGGTATTTCAAAGGGCTAACAAGGTCCAATTTAACTGGAGTGCGAGAGAACAAACAGCCTGATGCTATAAAAGAGGTCAACTTCGGGTGACATAACATAAGAACGGCTGATGTTTGCCTTGTGCTAAGGGCATGCGTGCCTTAGTTCATCAAATTCTCACAACCACCCCGTTGTACCCCTTTGACAGATGACAGAACTGAGGCTCAGAAAAGTTAAATGTGGCCAAAGCACAAAGCCAGTAAGTGCTGGCATCCAGACTGGCACCCACACAATCTCCCCGGAACCCAGCACCCTGAACCAAACTCTCTAATCTCCAGACACTGGATGGACCAGGGGCCTGTCTCCCAGAAAAAGGGCTGGCTTGGAAGTGGCAGGAGCCAGGGAAGCCCTCAGAACCAAGTCTGCAGGGACCTCCAGGACCATCTGGTCTAAACCCTCATTTCCCAAAGGAGGAAATAATGTGCTGGCACGAAGTACTTGGGTAACTTCATAATTAACTTATCACATTGGTCTACTGTCTTTTCTCCCCACTGCTCCTCTATGAGGTAAGGGAATTTTGGTCTCTTTTGTCCACTGATTTATCCCCAACTCCTAGAACAGTACCTGGTGTCCAATAAATATTTGTTGAATAAATGAATGTGCATCAGGCATCGAAGTTGAGCCAGGACTAGAACTCAGGTCTCTTATATCCCACTGGGTCAAGATATAGTGGTTTGTGTATCTGTGCTCGTATGTGAAAGGACTAGGGGTCCACATGGACCCCAACTATTTCAAGGAGTGGCAAGTGGCTTCTCTGAGCAGGAGCCAAGGTCTGGCCACCTCCAGCCCCAGGTGACCACACCCCACCACACTGTGACCACCAGCAGATCCCTGATTCACAAGCTGTTCCCAGGTCAGAGGTGGACGGCCCCCTTCTAGGCATGCTCCATGCCAGTTGGCTGCATGCCCTAGAGCTGGATATGAGCAGCCCCCTGCCTCTGTGCTCTCACTCAGCCTGGCATGTTCTCCAGCCACCCACACCACCTTGAGCCAGAGCTACTGATAAGTGACTTCCCTCAGTGACAGGAAGGACTTGGGATTTGAGTTCAGGGGGCAGGGCATGACTGGAAAGGGCACAGTGTTAAACTCTGGCCCTGCCACTGACTCGCTGGGTGACTTTGGCAAATCTTTTTTTCCCTCTGGGCTAGTTTCACTATCTGGACCTAAGTGATTCTAGGTGTGCCCCAGCCCCTATGGTCCACTGCCCCATCTGGTACCTCCCAGATCAGCCCAGGCCCATAGCTGCCCCACCAGAGGGAGGAGGGAGAGGAGGCTGAAAAGTAAACACAAGTGTCTGCATTTGGCATGAAGGTGGGCCTAAGGCTGTAAGTCCAGTCCCCAGGCTTGCCCACCTCCACGAAACTAGGGCCACCCAAAGCTGAGGAGCACCATCCAAAATTCCTGAGCAGTTCCAGGGAAAGCGAGGATCAACTGGGAGTTTTCTTGGGGACTAGAAAGAGAATAGCAGGAGGGATCTAAGTAATCTAGCAGAATTGGTTGGCCCTGAGGTCCTAAGAGAAAAAAAGGGCTTCAGAAATGACCCTCCCACCAAATCAGAGGCATTCTTGAAGGTGCCATGGGTTGGGGGGTGTGGTGAGGAGGGCATCTGTAAGTAGAGACTCATGTGGCAGGAGAGGGAGTTTAAGTCCTAAAGCAGGGGGGTGGAGGGGAAGACCCCCAGGGCAGCTCTGGCCCAGAACTTGAAGAATCAATTCTGAGACATGGTACCAATTAGCATTTGATGGGGCAGGGTAGCTGGCGGGCTCAACAAACACATGTGCATGGGAGCCAGCCTGCAAACCTAGAGTTTCCCATTTGCCTGAATGGGTTTAAAAGGAAGTGCCAGCTTCAGTGGCCCAAGGACAGCCAGGCATGCATACCTGACACGCACCCCTACCCTGCAGTTCCTACACACACTGCGTTATTCCTCACACATGATAAATGTACAGGTGGCCCTCTGCAGATATGCGTCTCCTAGACACTGAGGTCAGCAACTCCACACACAACAGAGCTCATTATAGGGGCATGGAGGAGAAGACCCCGGGGTGGGGGAGGGGGACCACAGAAGGAACCCAGGAGACCCCCCAACATGTAGCAAGTGCCTTTGGGTGGGGATGGTAGGTATTTCATCCTCTCCTTGAAGCTGTGTATGAGTCCCACATCTCAGCCTCCCACAGCCAGAGCACTAATCCCATCAGAAGGAAAGGGGGGAAACCAGCCTACATGTTGATTGGCTTAATCTGGCAGGCAGAGGAGGGGGATTTTAATTCTGAATCAAAGTACCTAGGCCCCAATCTCTTACCCCCACCCCGCTGCCCTAATCTCCAAACCCAGGCCAAAGGAAGGCAGGCAGACATGCTGCTAGGGCTATATTTCTCCTGCTGGGTCAACCCTGTTTCCTCCCCGCAGCCCCCAGCCCTGGCGAGACAACCCTGCCTTTCCCTTCCCCTGCTCACTGCGCTTCAGGTTCCCATGGCAACCTCATCCTCAGCTCCAGGCAGGAGAGCAGGCAGAGCAGGCAAAGCAGGCAGAGAGAGAGAGATGGAGAGAGAAAGAGATTGTGGGGGTGGGGAGGAGACAGACAGCAAGGGTGTCCTCAACCACGGAGGACTCATGAGGGCAAAACCAGGAGGCTGTGTCTGCAGGATCGTTACAGGTAATTTAGGTATGGAAGAAGGTGTCCAGGGCTTGTTTTCAGAGGGGAAGGCACAACTGCAGTGCTGTGCCCCTCCCCCACCAGCATGACTGCCCTGGAAAGGGCTCCAACTGATCTGACCTCCTTCCAGAAACAATTGGTGGGAATTTTACCTATTCCCTCCCTCTGTTCTCAGGTTGAAGTCCTGCCTACCCACTACACTCACATCCCAATCAAGATGAATGGATGGATATGTGTGTGTGCCAATGCGGGCACTGAGACAGAAGAGGGGCCACCCACCCCCAGCTAGTGACCCCACTAAGACCTCAGCTCCACCCACAGACTGGCCCATGGTGAGGGAACAAGAGGCCAGGATGGGGAGAACCATGTATCCCAACCCTGGCCTGGAGCTGGGTCCAGAGCACAGCTGCTCTTTGTCCCTTCCTGGTCCAGCCAGCCTGCCAGCCCCTTGTTAATCATTCAACACGATGGGCCCTCTGCAATGCCCCTCCCAACCCTCAATAGCTGTATCAGCTGCTCTGGGGAAGAGAGAAGCATGGAGAAAGCCCACAGGACAGGAAGTCTGGGGGACAGGGAAAGAGATCTTCCCTTTCAGCATCTATCCATGAGAGCAATCAGGCAGCTGTTAGCAGTAGCCTAGGCCTCCAGGAGAATTTACAGACACAAAGTGACTTCTTGACATATTGCACCTTGTGCACATTCCTTCTTGCAATCTGCCACAAGGCTTTGGGCTAGAAGATGCGGATGTTATCAATGTGCCCATTTTATAGGTAAAGAAACTGAGGTTCAATGTCAAGGACAGAGACCTTATCCAATGCATCCCCCTCCACCACTGCTCCCCAGCCAGCTAAAAGCAAGCTGACATCTCTCTCTCTCAGGTGGACTTCAGTCCCCCACCAGCTCTCACAACTCTGGGGAAAGAAGTGATCAGCAGGTTGAGTAGAGAACAAAGTAATAATGTCTCAAACCCAACCTGTTTCCAAGTTTAGCCCTTCTGGGGTCTCTCAGACACCCCCAGTCAGAAGCCACCTACTCCTTATAACTTTTCTAAAGTAGGTGTATCGAGAATCTAGACAATGACCTGTGCAGATGTAGAAAAAGGGGCCTCTGTCCCAGGAGAGGGGCTATCCCTGAGGACCTCGGCGTCACCTTCCTGGTCAGAGAGACTGTGAGGACAGGGAGGATGCTGAGAAGCTGCTAGGCTCCTGCTTATGGGCTTACTGGGGACAGCGGCAACTTGTAGGGTGCAGCCCCACTCCCAGTCCTGCCATTAGCTGTGCTCCAGAGGCAGAACAAGAACAGACTGAAGAGCCTAAAAGCACAGCGTCCCTTTCTGAAACCTCAGCCCTTCCAGCCTAGGACCCCTTCAAAAACCACAGCTTTTTGTTAAAGGAGGAACAGAAATACATCAACAAAAGCAACAAGGAGCCTTTGGTTTTACCAAAAGGAAAAAAAAGTCCCAACATCCTGCCTCTGGAAGGAGCTGCTGATCCCTCTGCTGGGAACACTGCCCATGGGCGGCAGGGAGGGCTCCCTTCTAACCCAGTTTCTCACCAGTCCCCCAGGCCTAAGGGCTGAAGTGGTGGGGACAGGAAACAACAAGGAGGCATTGTTTGACCAAAAAAAAAAATAATGAGCAGTCCAAAAGATCAAGGCTAGCTGTAAGGAAGAACTTACCAGTCCTCAGAGATTGAAGACAAAATAAAAAATCAATGTCAACAAAATGAAAAAATCAGTGGCGGCTTCTGCCCCTGAAGGTAATACATAAATTATTCTCCCAAGCTGGGCAAGGCATGAGAACACTGGGCCTCAGTTTCTGTATCTATGAAATGGGGATGTTAGGAAGCAAAGTGACCCCTGAGGTTCCGTGAGGCCCTGACACCTCTAAGTACGAGGTGTGGGGTCTGCCTAGAGGCCGCATCTGGCCCAATGAATGCCCCTTTGAGTGTGCCTTCCCTGTCCCAAACACACCACACACACCCCTTGTACTCTCACTCCTAGTGTTAACCCCTGCTCCCAGTCAGAGGCAGAGAATTCTGGAGAGGCAGGATTTGAGAGTGTGCCGGAATCCAGAGACACTTTGAACACCCAGCCCCACCAGCACAGGCCCACCCCACTCTCTGAGGCCTGGTAGGAGTAAGACCACAGCTCCTTGTTCCCCAGAACCAGGGATATCTCCATCCTCCTCAGCCCCTCACTCCACAGCTCAAGGAACTGCAGGATGGACCTGGAATATCTGCAGTCAGTGAAGGGGGGAAGGGTACAATTGAGCACCCCGCTCTCTTCCCCAGCCCATATCCACTCTGTATGTGACACCCCAAAAGTTGGTTCCCCAGGCCTGAAACTACACCCAGGGTCTGCAGCCTCCAAGGAGGAGGAGAGAGTACATTTCTCCCCACCTCCAACCTCCAGACCTAGACTATTTGTATGGAGACAAAGCAGCAGGTTTGTAACGTGGACAGATCTGCCCAGCTTTCAAAATATGTAGTTTACAAAACAAATAACTGAGAGCATAAGTACTCCTCTAACCAATGGAGCAGGCTCTCCCTGTCTACCTGGAAGCTTCAAGAAATAATTCAATTAATAGTGGTTCTTCTACTACTGGCTTTTATGCAGAAGTGGGCAGGCACGTCCCTACCTTGCCATGGCAATGCACCAACGGCTATGGCCTGGGAAGTGGGAACACAAACACTGGATTCAGTCTGCCTTCCTGTCATTTCATCCCAGCCTGTCTGGCAGAGTGTGTGTCTGGATACATCAGGCATATGTGTAAGTGCACGTCCATGGGGATCCACCACCATCAGGCCGGATGTGAGCTCTGGCCTGTGTTCTCCCCCTGCCTCACCCTATAGCAAGTCTGGTACAAGGAGAGAAACAGAAGAGGCCTTTTCACTGCTCACGGACACTTTCCAGAACTTCAATCTCAGGCTTGAGAAGGCCACTGAGGAAAGACAGATAGCTTTCTTCTCTTTGGACCACCCCCCTGTGAGATCCTGGCTCAGGGACTAGCCAGAGAGGCAGAATGTAGAGACCTCCCTACACACCAAACTCACACTCACTCACCGGGTGGGCACAACTCCCAGGCAAAATGCCAGAAGAGATCACCTGCTTCTCTGGCTTCTGAGCAGGAGGTGCTACTGAAAAGGAAGCCAGACATCGTCCACAAAGCAAGGCCAGGATGGGAATCAGGGCAAAGCTATACCCTAGAAACCCCAGGATTTGGAACTTGAATATCACTGGAAAATGGGGCTGAAGCAGTAAGAAAACAGAAAGAAATGAGAGTGAACACTCAGCACAGGGCCCAATACCCTTTGGTCTCAAGTCCAGCGTCCCAGGGGAGGAAGTTTTAACTATGGGGAAACCGAGGCTCAGACAGGTCCTTGGAGGGCACTCCTTGGAGGCTGGGCCTGCATCTGGTTTATCCTGGAATTTCCATGTCTGGATAGCTGGCACAGACCAACTGCTCAGCAGAAGCTGGCTGAGGGAGTGTGAACACCTCGGGCCAAGTGCTACTACAGCTACAGTGAAACACAACTGGGCCACAAAGCCCCCAAATCTTCCCAGGTGACATCCCAGGTGGACCAAAGGTCGACTGAGTGTGGCACAGGCCAGGGCTGGGGCAAAGGTCAACTGGGTGTGGCACCAGCAGGGCTATAAAAGCTGGGAGAACAGCGAGGGGTCAACCTGCTTCTCTGGCTGAGGGCCAGGACACAAGACAGGGAACCTCTACTTCTGCAGGCGGGAAACAGCATCCAGGATTGAGTGCTTCACCTTCTGCTTCCTCTAGAGCCCCCCAACCCCTGTAAGGAGCGTCCCATTCCACTTCGCTGCAGCCTCCCGAGAAGACGGTGAAAAAGCAAGCTGGAACTTTGACACTAGGCTGAGAAAATACAGATAAAACAAGGACATGCCTCTGATTTCTCTCATCAACTCCCAATTCTCCCTGAATTCCAGGCTACTGGAGTCTTAGAAAAAGCATCAGTCCCTGCCACCTACTAGGCTCGGGGCTCAGTCAGACTTCTGCCTGGACAGGCAGAGGCTCAGAAGCTGCCCCCAAGAGTCTTGGTGCCAAGAATCTAGCCTGAAATGATCCAGTAATCAATGGGTTAAAACTGCCCAGGCTTTGGTGAACCCCACCCCACACCCCAACAGAGGGAGGAAGTAGCAGAGAATCAGGGCTTGTGTGAGCCCTTAAGAATTTGAAGAATGTCCCATTTCCCTTGGGGGGTGGGAGGGGTTGGTGGGGGGAAGAGGACCAGTGGAAGCTAATAGAAGGGCCAGCTGATTTGGAAGAGTTGGGACAGAGCTACGACCCTCTTCTACCTCAGGCAACCTTCCCAGTGCCCCAATCTCTCCCAGAAAAGACGACACACATGTCGCTTCTTGAGTGTGAGATGTTTTCAGAAATCTGTTTTCCCAGCACCTGGCAAAGGATAGCATGTAGCAAGCAGCCAGCAGGCAATATATGCCTGATGAATGAAAAAAAAAAAACAAGGAGATGAAGCTGTGGTATTAGCAGCAGAGCGGGTGCACAGTAAGGGGAGTCAGACTTTTGAAGGGATTTAAGCCCCCAACCCCTCTTAGACAAGTTTGATAGTTACTCTCCTGGACAAACTTCAGCTGCAAAGAGCCTCCTGACTGAGAATTAAAAAGGAGAAAAAAAAAAAGGTCAGATACTGATGTGTTTTAAATACTGATCTTACCACCAACTTGAAGTGACCTGACCTTCCAAAGCCCCTACCTAGCAGGGTGGCTGGGAGCTCTTGCATGAGCCATGGACCAGCCCGGAGTTTGTAGAGGGTCATCCTGAAGATGGAAGACGTTGTACTCCCTGGTAGACATAGGCTGGGGGACCCCACCTCTAACTACCTCCCTGCAGCAGGCCAGGCTGCAGGTCCCAGTGCAGAAGGAAAAGTCCAAGCCAACTCCACTGGAAAAGACGCAAAGGTCGGTGCAGACTCCCTTAGCAGGCAGGGAAGAGCTCTGCGTGGGCCAGGCCACTCCTTCCTGCTGCCCCTTCTCAAGAAATAAACACTAGGAAGGGCTGCAGCCAAGAGCTCCCAAAAGCCTAGTGCCTAGACTCTTTGGGAGGGAGCAGGTGAGAGAAGGAGAAGCAGAAAACACAAGAGGGCACAAGTAGGGCAGCTCACTTTTTCCTGAAAGACCACATTGGATCCATCCATTGTAGCAGGGTGCAATGAGAACAATATGGTTGCTTGACTGAGTTTGAACTAGCCTCTCACTAGCCTCATAATCCCTGCCCCAAGCCTCAGTTTCCATCTCTGTAAAATGGGAATAACAGCCCTTACTTCATCCAGCTGTGGTGAGGACTAAATGTGTTTGACATTCAACAAAGAGAGTGTGGATGTACTGGAAAATGTCACCTTCTAGTTATTGGAACAGTCACCTTGTTGTTATTAGAATAGAAGGGAAGAATGAGGGAGGGAGACAGGGGTCCTGCCCAGACCCCGCCCAGGGGCAGTACTCACGCGTTACAGTAGGGTTTCTTCTCGTAGCCCTTGTAGTTCTTCATGTTGAGTGTCATCTTGCAGGTCTCGCAATGGAAGCATGCTTTATGCCAAAACTGGGGACAGAAGCAGAAGGCAGATACCCATCAGACACCAGGACTTTAGGAGGGGGCTCAGGCCCTAGGAAGGAGTGCTCCATCCCAAGGACTGGAACACAGAATCACCCTGGTGGGGACATCTCAGGTCACAGGCTCTAGCAGCTGATGACACACCCCTCCCCATCCCCACCAGTCATTTGAGCTGTCAAGAGGGAGAGAGACGGGCAGATGTGAAGGGTGAGTGGGGAAGAGGCCAGTAATAGTAGTGGCAAACTGTCCCCAAAATGTCGGCTCCACCTCCCCAGATCACTCGCGCTGTCCCCAGTTGGAGAAGCCTCATTGCTTATGCAAAGCTGCACCAGTGTTGCTAAGAAGCCACTGCTGAACGTGAGGGGCAGCTCCTCAACCTTGACAAGGCCTACAGAAGAGAATGAGGGCCCAGCCCCCCAGCAGTCAGGCCCAGAACCCAGGCACTCCTAGCTCCCACACCAGGGCCTCCCTGAGTCAGAGTGGTGGTCCAGCTCTGATGCCTCCCACTTTCAGAGGATGGAAAGGGGTACTTCAGCTCTAGCCACCACTTTCTGCCTTCCCTCACCCTTCTCCCACCCCTCAGGCACTAGGAGGGCACCCAGCAGCTAGTCTCCCTGAGGCACTTAAGATCACTGCTTAAAAACTTTGGAGGGGGCTACCCCCATGACATCTGTATGACCTTGGCCAAGGCCCACACTTCTAAGCCATTTCCAGGTCTGTAGAACAGAAATGATACCTGTGCCTCCCAGGACTGTTGAGGA
Organism: Cynopterus sphinx; assembly: GCA_030015415.1. NCBI lineage: Eukaryota > Metazoa > Chordata > Mammalia > Chiroptera > Pteropodidae > Cynopterus > Cynopterus sphinx. The sequence goes on from CM057385.1 coordinate 17,308,350, forward strand.
TTAAATGAAAAATCTGCAAAGCCCTCAGCACAGCACCTAGCACCTCTAAGTACCCAAATGTTAGATGCTGGGCTCAGCAGATATGAACCTCAACCAAGGCTCAGCAGCTCATACTGGAGGTTTGTGTGTGTCAGGGGGCTGGAGGAGCCTACAGCTACACCGAGGGGGAGGATAAGTGACGTGTATACTCCAGCAAAACCCAGAGACCCAGAATGGGGCAACCAGAACCAATCCAGGTGGCCAATGGAGGGAAAGAGTTGAAGGCCGTGAGAAAAAGGGATAAGAAGCAACAGAAATGACCCCATCCTAAGAAATGCTGACTCTCTGTTAAACCCAGGCAAATTAGATCTGTCCTTGGGAGTCCAGGGTGAAGCCCAGGACCTGCAACCAGGAGTCTAGCTTCTAGGACCCCAGAATGCCAGCTGCCCGGGTGACCTGGTTGGCTTGTCTCTGCCCCATGAAGGAGGCCAGAAGCCAAGGAAGGACCCATGGAGACTTCTGAAGGTGATCAACACAGGGCTGACTGTTGGACATCTGTCAAGGAATTCCCCCAAGGCAGTACTTTTCAAAATGTGTTTCCCAACCAAGGATGCCTCTGGGACTATTTGGAGGAGGGGATAGAAAAAAGGAAGCTGGGAGGTTGGGATACCACCTCCCCCATCCTGGCCCACTCCAACTAGAGACCATGGGTAATTTGGGGGGTAATCACCTTCTAATAGGGTACTTTCCCTGTCGAGACCCAAAGATATATCCAAAGGTGGAACAGTAAAGAAGTGATAGAGAACCTTCTTTTGGGAAGAAGGCCAGCTGGAAGTCTGGAAGCAAAGGGATGTCTGGTCTAAGCTTGGCCCTCGCCCCAACTGGGGCCTACCCCAGAGCCTGGCCCAGACTCCTACGGGTGCAAAACCCAACACATACAACCCACCCATCAGAAAACTAGAACAGGGTAGTCCCCACCAACATCAGGCCCCCAAAGTAATGGCCTCCCTCCCTCCCCCAATCCCTGGGAGGCGCTGGCAGAGTGCCCCAGCCCTGCCACCACCCAGTCGGCTTGGCTTCTGCCTGCTTAGCCGCATATGCCCCTGCCTGGGCCCCCACCTCCCCACACCCCCACAGGGCCCTGCCAGGAAAAACATTCTCTGGAATCCAGATCATGACCCACTTTCTCACACACACACACACACACACACACACACTCACACATCTGCAGGAATACACACTGTCCTAGGACTGGAGACCTCCAAAGCTGCTTCCTGATTAATTTGAGGAAGACAAAGAGAAGGAGACAGGCATCCTTACCCTAGCAGGTGGCCAAGATCCCACCTTGGAACCAAGCCCCTTGGAAAGGGGGCAAAGTATACTGACCAGGCTGGAGGTACAGGGCCAACACCCAATCCAACAGGGGTTCCAACAAGACCCTTTCTGGCTGCCATTTGAAGGGGAGTCCCCATAAGAGGGGATGGTGCCCAATTCCGTTAGTAGTTTTTTCCACCTCACCCCCAGAGACCCCTTGCTCTCAGCTAGACACACTAGATGCTGGGGCAGTGGTCATCCATTCTCTTATAGGGGCTCAGGAGAATAATGAAAACCAGAGTGAACTGAGTGCCCTCAGGGTAACTACTGATCTCAGTCTCTGCATCTGCAAAGTGGAGCTAAAACCAGGGACCCGCAGAGTGTTGGGAGGGGTAATGAGATGACAAGACTCAGAAAAATCCAGCAGCTCCTGCTACTGTGTCCTCTTTAGAGTAGAAAAGTGGGGGATAGGGAGGACAAGGCACTCAACAGCCCTTGTAGGCCAAGCCTGGACCTGGTACCCCAAGGGAATCCCATCCCCTTGATAAAAGAAACCCCATCTCTATTTGGTCAAATCTGGTGAAGAACACAGGGAATTAAGCCACTACGACCCCACAATGACCCTCTCTGCCTCCTTCCCCTGCCCCATAAACCCTGTCTCAGAACAAGAGTCACCCTTTCTTAAAGGCCCCAGGTAAGATTTCAGAGAAACATTCCTGGGAACAAAGTACACCTCTGGGCAGGCAATTCTTAATCCTTCTCGCTGCCCTGGAAACCCACTGTTTCCCCTTCACAAAAAATCAGACTTCTGATGCCTGTTAGAAGCTTCTCAGCCCATCACCCTCAAGTCTCCCCTGCCTGCAGTTCCAAAGCCGCAACCCAGAACACCCACTCCACAGAAAGGCAAACAGAGGCTGATGAAGGCAGAAGCGAGATAACCTGCTTAAGCCAGCCCCTATCTCTCTGGAATCACTGTGGAGGTGGGGGAAGCGCTACTCACCGCTCTGGATGACACGGAAGCAGCCAGCTTCAGGTCACTGTGCCGGCAGCCTGGCATCTTACCCCCTGCACCCAGGCTGCCATGACTCAGGTTTGAAGTATGAGATCTTCCTCTCCCTTTCTGTAGCCCAGGGTTACAGTTTCTCCCTTCTTCAGGGGCAATACCAGCCCCACCCTGACTGGAACACCAGATCAGTTCAGTTGGCCACCTAGGCCGCTGGTTTAAAGGCGCAGACCTTGGCTGCACCTCCACAAATTCCCAGGGGAAGATGATTATTCCTAGTGCCCCAACTCCAGGCAAAAGCCCAGGCCCAGGGCATCCCCTCAGGCCAGGGTCAGAAGAGGCAGTGCAACCATGGACACTAATGAAATGGTGTAAATAAAAGTACTTTTTGCAAACACAACAGGCAGAAGAGCTGAACACAAAGAACTTTAGATTTGAATTCCAGCTCTGGCTGAGAGGGGAATGAGCCATATAACCTGAGTCTCCACTTACAGAGTTCATCATTTACAGGAGCAACCACATCTGTTTTCTGAGGCTGCTGTGAAGACTGAACCCGGCACATCGCAAGTAGTAGTAGCTACTATAAATGGTTGGCCACAAGGTGACTGTTGAGTACTCTCAGCTTTAACTGGGAAAATGGGATACCAGCTGTGTCCAGCCCAGTTTCCTTCTACCTTGCTGCCCCCATGGGGGTGGCAGGGTGGGGCGGGGGATGGTTCAGACAGAGGGGAGCCCTCCCAATGGTGGATTCCAGGGGAACTGGAGCCCATATATCCTCTCACCTTCCTGAATGAACGTCTCCACCTTTTTTCAAGCCCAGGAAAGCAAGCCAGGGGAGGAGGACAGGGCAAGATTCAGGTCCCCAGATACAAATGCTTCCCAACAAGGTATGGGTGAAAACTCCACCCCTCCCTCCCAAAGGGCTCTGCAGCAACCCTTTACAATGCTTGGCACAAAGTAGATGCTCAATAAATATTTGTCGAATGAATGACAAATGAGGTCACCCTGTTTCTTCCTCAATAAAAATCCCAGAAGTCCTCTGGGAAAGCAAATCTCAATCTCCTTCCTCAAACACCATCATCAGCAATACATATTTATCCAGCATGCAGAGAATACTGGGAACTGCAGGTTGGGGGAAGGGTGGCCATCAGAGATGACATGGCCTTTACCCACCTAAGCCTTTGTGAGAGAAGGCTCATGGTGGAGAAAAGGCTAACACATCAGGGACATACCTTGTGTTTTGAGTCACATTATGGGTTACATGCCATAGGAAAATTGTAGTGAACTGGGGAGGTCTAATTTGATTCTCCTATTGCAAAGCCTTGGGAAGTTGGTTAGCAACCTAGCCTGTGAGGACTAAATGTTTCCCCTCCCAGGTCTCAGACCTTGGGGCACCAGTTCCCCAGGTGGATGTGCCAGTCCTTATTGCCTGTAGGAGATTAGGAAGAATAAATCTGATACATGAGTATTCTAAGTCTCCTGCTCAGTGCAGGGTTGTGGGGGAGGGTATCCCCAGGGCCATCTCCTACAGGGAGAACTCTAAAAAGAGGAATTATCAAATCCCACCTCTAAAAACAACCCCCACCTGAATGTCTTCTTTAGCTGGGGCAAGAGAATAGATAGCTGGGAAGGGCACCTTGCAGGATCCCTGCCCTGCTCCACTCTAACACACAGCACTACAGTTCTTTACAAGGAAAGCCAAGTGTGGGGCCAGACCGAGTATCCCAGGAAGGTAGGGCATGCAGTCTATACCACTTCCCCTTAAAGGCACTACCCCATCTCTAAGGAAATGACATCATCATACCCATCTGACAGATGGTGAATACTGAGGCCATTCACAAAGCTGGTAGGAGTAGACCTGAAAAGAAAACATCTCCCAACTCCTGGGCTAGCAATCTCTCCATCATGTATCACTTCTGCCTTATATGGGTGAAAAGTGGCCACCCACAGCGTCTTTCCAATTCATGACTGTGAAGAAGGGGAGCACAGAAAACTCAAGATACAGAGGTCAAAACCCCTATCACCAGGGAAGAGCAAAAACATCAGTGTGCAAGGACAGATAATTCCTTGGTTAGTGCCTCCAAATTCCAGTCCTGCCCTCCAGGGGTTGGCATGCTCATCAAGAAGGTCAGCACCCACATTCCTTGTACCCACAATATGGCCCTCCTCTCCTGCTGTCCAGCCAAGCCCAGGAGAGAGTTAAACAGCAGCAGCCCCCATATGGCCCCTTCCTACAAGAGCAAGTTCAAAAGTACTTCAGAACCTTGGCATCTCACCTCCTCACCCAGACTCAGAGGTCAAAGGGCACTGAGGAAGCTCCAGCCCCAAGAGGAAGGGGTGAGACAACAAATATACAATGAATGTCCTTTCCCCAACAAAATGTGGCTCCAGGTGGGCAATTAACTTAGTCTGAAGGCTCTGCACCCTCTTCCATCCCTTCTATGTCCCCCACCCCTGCCAATTCAGGCGGGCACAATGAGGAAGGGAGCAAAACCAGAGGCCCCGCCTCCAGTCTGGGGCGGCGTGCACAGGAGGCAGATTTTTGCCTCAGAATCTAAGGGAGCTTCAAAAGAGGACCGGATCCGACCCCAAACTGCTGAAAACATCCAGTTCTACTCTCCATCCACCTCCAAAAGTATAATGGCAACCAGATGAACAAGTCTAGCATGGGGAGGGGGTGCGTAAAGGCCCCCAGAGGACAGTGAATTTCCAGAAGGCCACCCTCCCCCCCAAACACCTCCCCTTTCCTTGCCTTGCCCTGAACTCGGCCAACCCCACCCTCCACTGGGGAAACCTGCTTTGAAAAGTTAGCTCTTTGTTCTACAAGCGGGTCTCAAGCTCTGGAGATGTCTGTGAAGCACCCCCCCACCTACCCTATTCCGGCACCCGACCCCGCCCCGCTCCTGCTGGGCCGCCCAACACGGCGAGTTGGCCTCTAATTTGAGGTGGGGGCTGGGAAGCTCTGGAGGAGATCTGATGGTCCATCAACCGCTGAACCACCAAGTGGGGGGGCTACAGATCGTCCAAAAACGGGGGTCTCGCAGTGGGGCTAAGATCCTTATCCGCCCAATTCACCAGATGCTATACTCGCCGGCTGCTAGCTCCCGCCCGCCCGTCTCCAGGCCAGGAAGCCCCGCCATTCGCAATGAGAGCCGACGTTCTCGATGGGCCCCCCAGTCTCTGCCCCGCCCCCCCGCCGCCCCCTCCCCCAGGGCCCCGCGCTTCCGCCTACTTGGCGCTCGGGGCGGCGGGGAGAGGGAGCGGCCGTCTCCTCTCACTCTCCCGGCCCTAGGGGGCGGGGCTGCACCCCTAACCTTCCCCCAGCCGCCACCCTGGGGCCTGGCTCCCTGACCCCTCTTCCGTCCGCCCGGCCCCGTGGCACAGAGCCCACTCGTCTCCAGGAGTGACCACCTGCCACGCGTGGACTCCCTGCCTCGCCTCGGATCTCCTGGTTTCCAAACTGAGGTCTGTCCCCAAGACCCCGTGACACCGCCCTCCCTCCATTCTGCCAGGATCGCGAGGATGGGGCCGCACAGACCCGGCCCCTCTCCCCTCCCCAACCCGGAGTACTGCTCAGGGATGGCAGAGACGCGTCTCCCGGTCGCGGGGCTTACCTTATCCAGACAGTTCACCTTCTCCGTGGGGTACACGATCTTGCCGCACCGGGCGCAGTTGGGGTTCATGGCTCCGGGCGAGGCTGGGGCGGGGTCGTGCGCCCGAGCTGGCGCGCGCTTCTCTTACCCCGGAGCGAGCGGGCGGGAGACGGCCGCGGCTGCGACTACACGGATGCGGGCGCCGGCGGCTGGAGGTAGGGAACTGGCCTCCGCCTCCGCCCTCCTTCCCCTAATAAACACCGCGGGGAGGAGGGGCCGCACCGGGGCGGGGACGCGGCGGCGGCGGCGGCGGCGCGCGCGGACCGGCGCGCTCCCCGGGCGACGCGGGGCTGCGCGGGGGCGGGCTCCGGGGAGGGCTGCGGGGCCGGGGGTGCGCGCTTGGGTGCGTCCCGAGGGTCTCCAGCGCCCCGGCACTCCCAAGCAGGAGGCCCCCTGGAGCGGCGAGCCCAGAGCCCTTCCCGCGCTGGAGGCGGCGCAGAGCGAGTCTGGCCGCACGTTTGGGGCGCCTGGGCTGCTGGAGGCGGGCAAACCCCTCGCCTTCGTAGAGGGTGGGGTTGGAAGCTCCGCGAACGCCCGATCGGATTCACCAATTCAGGGACTTTCCTTTGTACCCGTAGGTGCCAAGCAAGAACCTGCGGACGGAACGGGAAGCCCCCGTACCCACCCTCAGTGAGCCTCCCTTCCCCCGCGCCCCACATCCTTTCCCACTTTTGTAGGGCGGAACCCATCCCTCGCGCCTCTTTTCAGCGCCTTGCCGCCTGGGCTAATTCTGGTTTCCCCTGCTCCTCTGTCAAGCAGCTTCCCTGTGGTTCCCAGGATTCGAGCACCTTCTGCTTTCCGCTTGGCCCTCTTTCCTCTCTCCTTCCTTCCTCCTCACCTCAATTTTCCACCCTCCTTATAGCCGTATCTTAATACTCAATGAGCCGACTGGAAGCGCGTTTGCGGCACGGGGGTATAGCTCAGTGGTAGAGCATTTGACTGCAGATCAAGAGGTCCCTGGTTCAAATCCGGGTGCCCCCTTGGCAGTTTTTTTCTCTCTTCATCTTGCATAATTCTTTCTTACTTTTACTTTTTCTTTTCTGACTCTTACTTTTAACATTGGGTCTGAGATGAAAAGAAAACAAAGAACTATTTTCAAAAATGCCTTTCTCATTTTCCAGTCTTGGTGAAAAAGCTTTCGGTTTTGTTTTGTGCCCAGCAGAAGGAGGAAGAATGAATGTGCACACAAATCAGGTACTGCACGTCACAATTACAGGCGCCAGAGGTGTCTGGATTTCTGTGGCCACGGGTTCCGGGGACAAAAATGACTCCCCAGAATTGGCGTTCTGTTTCCTGTGGGCGTGGGTCAAGAGAGGGAAACCCACAGACAACAAGCTCTCTCCAACTTCAGCTTTATTACCGGTGACATGGACTCCTTCCCTATTGTTTATGACAAGAGTAGAGTCAAAGCACTCAGAATATTAAAAGGGCAATGTACACCCATAAATTCATTTTAATTTACAAAAATAAAGTTACATCCTGATACAAACTGACATAAACTAATGTAGTGGTTCTCCAACTTGAGTGTGCATCAGAATTACCTGGAAGGGTTGTTAGAACACCCCCAGTTTCTGATTCTGTGGGCCTAGATTGGGACCCCGAGAATTTTCATTTCTAACAAGTTTCCAGGTGATGCTAATGCTACTAGCCAGGGGATCACACTTCAAAAACTACTAAACTAGTAAACAAGGCTATTGAGTTTCATAACCTAAAGGTGGGGACAGATGTCTATTGGCTGCGTCACTGACACTATCACTGTTGGGCCAGAGAAAAATAGTTAAGTATGAAGGAAGTAAGGCATCCCCTATGACTAGGTTTTGCCCAAAAAAAGGAAAAATGAAGGAGATAAGAAGAGGCAGACTGCCTGAGTCAGGGGGCAGCTGCGAAATTTTAAGCCTGGAATCTGGTTATGTCATCTCTCAGGGCCCCAAGGGAATACTCAAGCGCATTTTTCCCCACGGCTCCCATTGCTGTGGGATGCTTCCAGAGGTTGAACATCGAGACTGAGCAGACAGCACTGCTATCCAGTGTGAAGCCCAGACCAGAGACATAACCAACTTTTCACCCCTTTCCTGGACACCAGGTCTCAAACTTACCACCACTTGGAGGTTAGCAGGCCAAAGGCTTGCCTTTGAGCTAATCTGAAGGAGAAATCTGTCTCGTTTTCATCTATTTTATATCTGTGTATGTCTTGTTAAACTTTATGATTATATAAACCTTCTGAACTTGGATTTATTCTCCTAGTCTTCCCAATCTGAGTATGAACTAGACAAAGAAATATTGCCCCACCGTGACGCTCCATTTATACCCCAAAAGAAAGTATAGTTAGTTTATATTAAACCAATAGGTTTTGAACAGTCTCAGAGATGGGAAGGGTTCATCGCCTTCTCCCTACCTTTTGAGAGTAGAGGTGGACACTCCTTGCCACTGAGTGGGGAATACACCCTGTGCAACCGCTGGGGTGCTCTCTCTCTACTGTGCAGTTACTGGAGACATTTGAAAGAGAAAACTTTTCAGGAAGACTAGACAAAGGGCTCTTACAAAGAGTTTTGCATTCAGGAACAGTGGGATTCCGAGTAATTCTGAGTGACTGAGGAGGTGTGAGGCTAGAGAGGGTGGATTCCGATTTGAGTAGAGGGCGGGCTGGTGTCTGCAGCCAATGCTCTACCACTGAGCTATACCCGTCTGCTGGTGCCTTTTGGGTAAACTATTTTTACACCAATTCTGCATTTTTTTTTTTGAACTGAAAATTTTGTTCAAAATTAGTTACTTCCTGCTAGATAATATTAAATTTACTAATGATGAGAAACGAAATTGAAAGACCAACTGAAGACATGGCCTTTTGGAAAACGTGGATTTAGGTACCAATCTGCCTTTTCTAGCCTCAATTCTTTATCCACAATCCTATTAATTGGTTTACCCTAAGAGTCAGAGAACAACCTCTTGCTAAATTGTTAGGGAATCCCATCCCCGGTCTCTCTCAAAATAATATAAACACCAGCTAAAAAGACGTCTCCTTGAAGAGATTTTTCTCTGGTTATACTCTCTTGTGGTCTCTCTTTTTATGGAGCAACTGCTATGTGCCCCACTCTAGGTGCAGAACATACTTTCAATAGAAAGACACAAAGGTTCTCACTCTCACTGAGTTTAAAATATAATGGATACTGACTAGAAACAAATGAATAAGCAAGGAAATGCCTGGTAGTGATATGGGAATTACTAAAATAAAATAAGATACTGTGTTACAAATAAAACTTCAGGTTGGAGAAGCATAACTTTCTGAGCAGGTGATTCTGGAGTTCAGACCTAAATGGCATGAAAGAGACAGTCATTTGGCAGGGGCCGTTCCAGATAGAGGGAATGGCTACTACAAAGTTCCTAGGGCCAGAGTGGCTGGAGGAAGGTGAACAAGGGAAGAACCATTTAAGAGAGCTGCAGAAGTAGCCAGCACTGTAGAGGGCTTTGTAGGCCAAGGTAAAGAGTCTGGATTTTACTCCAAATGGATGAAAAGCCAGCACTGGACAATTTTGAAGAGAGGGATTTGAAATCATCACCCATATTCCTGTGGGAAAGGTTTATAGAAAGTCAAGAATATACATAGAGAATGCACACAATGGAATATTATTCAGCCTTAAAAAGAAGGAAATCTTGCAATATGTGACAATATGGCCCAATATGCTAAGTGAAAAAAGCCAATCATAGGACAAATACTGCATTATTCTACCTATATGAGGTATCTAAAACAGCCAAACTCATCTACAGCCATGCCGTCCTGAACATGCCCGATCTTGTTTGATCTTATCTGATCACGGAAGCTAAGCAGGGTTGGGCCTGGTTAGTACTTGGATGGGATCCCACCTAGGAATACCAGGTGTTGTAGGAATTTAAAAATAAAATAAAAATAAAACAGTCAAACTCATAGAATTAGAGAGTAGAATGGTAGTTGCCAGGGATGAAGAGAAAGAAATGGAGAATTGCTAATCGAAGGGTATAAATGTTCAGTTATGCAAAATGAATAAATTCTAGAGATTTGTTGTACAACCCTGTGCCGATAGTAACAACAGTGTATATTGCACATTTAAAATTTTGTTAAGAAGGTAGATCACATGTTCAGTGTTCTTAGCACAATAAAAGAAAAAGAGTGGACACAGAGACAGGTTAAGATTCCCATTACTGCTGTAACAAATTACCACAAACTTATTTGCTTAAGACAACACAAATGTATTATCTTACAGTTCAATTTCATTGGGCTAAAATCAAGGTGTTGGCATGCCTGCATTCCTTCTGGTGGCTTTAAGGGAGAATCAGTTTTCTTGACTTCTGTAGCTTCTGGAGGCCACCAGCACTTTTTGACTCATGGTCCCTTCCTTTATCTTCAAAACCAGCAAGGTAACATCTCCTCACCTTAAATCTCTGCTTCACTCTTACATCTTCTCTCTGTCTCTGACTCTGATCCTCCTGCCTCTCTTTTCTTAGGATCCTTGTGATTACATTGAGCTCACCCAGATAATCCAAAATAATCTTCATATCTCAAGATCCTTAACTTAATCACATCTACGAAGTCCCTTTTATCATATAAAGTAGCATATTCTTTGGGATGTGGACATATTTGAAGGGCCTTTATTTAGCAGACTACAGTGGAACAGCAGAGCTGGGGAGGAGTGCTGGTATCCAGGTTGACCATGACAGGGGAGCTACATATTTCCTGAACGTTAGATGGCTTGGGGAAGATGAGGGAAAGAGAAAATCAAGCATGATTTTTTGTTGTTGTTGTTCTCACTATCTGGATGGGTGGTGTGGTTTCCTGAGACAAAGAACACTGGGAAAGGAATAAGCTTGGGTGGGGGGGGTATCAAGAGTTTATTTTTTAAACTCTTACACAGAAAATAATAGAGTACAGCCTCCTATCCTCATGGATTTCACTTCTAGTATGAGGTCAACACATTAAATTTGAGATACCCCATAGATATTTAAGAAGAGATGTTAAATATGCAGTTGGAGATCCAGTTAATTCTGGAATTCAAGGAGAGGTCCAGGTTGGAGATAACATTTTTGGAACTGTCAGTATAAAGTTGGTAGTTGATGATGGAGGTCATTGATTCTGGAAGTGTGCTCGATTTGGCTCATACTGGTTTATGAGAACTGATGGTTACATTTTCAGGAATTTTTTAAGCCAGTTGACTTCTCTTTGGTAGCTTAAAATAGGGAAGTGGGAGTATTTGCACCTTGAGAAATCAGGACTCAGGAGCCTGTTGTTAGTTATTTACCAGCACATCGCTGCTTCTGATTCCAATTTTCCCCAGAAAGGAAGAGGCAAGCTCTTCAGCTAAGACAGAGAGGAGAGGTATGATGTGGAAGGTTTGAGACAGGAGAAACTGTGAAATAGTCATTTCAAAGAGTGAAAAAGTGAACCTAATCAACCAGTGGTATAGGAGTACTGGACAGAGAGCCTGCTTGAGATTGCTGGAATGACACAGATTTATAAGCTTTCCTCCAACAATATTAAGCTGCCTTGAGTACAGCCTTGATTTTACACAATAGCTGAGTTTGGGACTGTAGTTTGGCGAGCAAGTACAACAACCTAGGGCTTATAGTGAACACTGTGCCAACTACCGTGGGAAATGCAGAAAAGAATGCAACCCAATCCTGCCCCTCAAGGAACTTACAGTCTAGTTGAAGAAACTAGATATATAGACCAAGGGGAAATAATAACTGACAGTAGAGAAAGCAAATGCAGAGTAACAGAACTGTGGAGACAGGTAGCTGATAATGAGAAAAATGAAGTATAGACTTTCCTAAAAATTAGTAGTGAGAAAGAATAAACAGGAAATCATAGCTATAGGAAGGTTTTGTTTGTTTGTTTGTTTGTTTGTTTGTTTGAAGGATTTTTTAATCCAGAGGAAGCCCATTGATATTTGAAGGAGCCAAGGAAGAGGAGGAAGTGACTGAAGACACTGGAGAGAATGTGGACAATGGGGCATCACTGGTGCAGGAGCAGAGGGTCTTGGGACAAGGGGAGCACTTCCTCCCACGTACAAGGCACTCGGCTAGAGATTCAATGCAGCTCAGGTTGCAAGTAGGCAGGATAGAATCCCCAGAGAGGGAAAAGGCGGTAGTTCATGTAGGAGAGAAATCCCATGGCACACACCCAAAGGACCTTCAAGCCTGGGTCAAAGCGGATTTCGCTCTTTTCTTCCACTATTTGGTTCTGGATTGTCTGTGCAATCTTCCCTCAGTGCTTTAGTATCATTGTGGGAAACCTGAAGCAGCTGATCATAAATACCAGACTATTGTTAATCACCATAGAGGTAGTGTCAACAAACACTCCAATTAAGTTGTGGTCTCCCTAACGTCAGTGGAGGGGGTATAGCTCAGTGGTAGAGCATTTGACTGCAGATCAAGAGGTCCCCGGTTCAAATCCGGGTGCCCCCTGCTGGCTTCAGTTTTAAGCCTTACCAACACTCAAGCACGCTCAAGTGAGTATGGTAAAATGGTAACATTAACCCAAAAAGCATGCATGTTGTCCAGCCCACGAAGGGAAGGGTTCCGGAGATTCGGAAACTAATGAAAAGCTACAGTAATTACTAAAGTATAGCTTCGTGGGTATCACATTTCCAGTACAGGGGTCGATTTTGCAAACAAAAGGGTTACAGCACAGAGTTAGATCTGCGACATTCCAGATTTTCTGTGGGTCAGTGCTGCCCCTCAAAGTGGGGCTCTTGGGATCCCTCTGAGACCCTTCCTGATAGAAAAAAAAATATAAAAAGAAATGTTTTCCTAATATAACATTATCATGTGTGACATATCACAACAGATTAAATGTAGAAATATGAAAATCCAGCTGTCATTTATTAAGAAGATATTAAAGCGTTTTCCAAAAGCATGTAGAGCAAAACCACTCTTGTCATTAAATTATTTTTGTTTGGGGAAAAAGTTCTTTTTCAAGCTTATCTTAAATGAATTCACAAGTAACTAAACATTTATAATTTTAATTTTTAATCTGGTAAATGTCAATAAAAAAACACTTTTGAGTATCCTTGGTAATTTAAGAATGTAAAGTAGTCTTCAGATGAAAATATTTGAGAACCACTGCTTAAGTAAATAGGTGGGTCAAGAGGGAGAATGCTGGGGCTGTGAGATGGCCCAGTAAAAAGATAGCATTTGAGGAGAGTTTTAAAGAACAAGTAGTGGATAAAGCAAGAAGGAGTAAAGAAATCCTAAGCAGTTTGGTGTTGGAGTGTGAAGTGTAAGAGCAAGGTGACAGGAGACAAGGCCAGGAAGAAGGTTAAGTCATTTCAGGAAAGGCTCAGTGCTAAGAAAGTTGGACTTCATGCTGTAAGCACCAGAGGGCTGACATGGGAGGTTAAGCCATGGAAGGTATGGTCTGACCATTTAGAGGCTGTTGCAATATCTTCTAATGGGCAGACCTTTAGATACAAAACTTTAGGAAGTAGAGTCAAGTCAGTAGATGGTGATTAGGTCTGGGAACTTGGGGAAAGAGGAAAATCAATTGTGTCTGTTTTCTGTTGGAGACACTGGTGGTAGCACCAACCAAGAAAACGAATACAGGCAGAAGAGCAGATTTTCTGAGAAAGTTATGATTTCTGTTTTGAACATGTTAGATTTGAAGTGTCTGTGGAGTAGAGGTGTCCAAATCACCAGTTTTATATGCAGATGCTCCTTGACATACAATGTGATTACATCCCAATAAACCCATTTTAAATTGAAAATATCGTTAAATCAAAAATGCATTTAACACTATGTTGTAGAGTATGGTTGCTTACTCTTGTGACTGCATGGCTTACTGGAAGCTGCAGCTCAATGCCACTGCCCAGCATCACTAGAGCATCATACTACATATTGCTAACCCAGGAAAAGATCGAAATTTAAAGTATGGTTTCTACTGAATGCATATCACTTTTGCACCATTGTAAAGTCAAAAAATTATAAGTCAAGCCATCATAGGTCTGGGACCATCTGTATTGGCTACAGCTTAGCAGAAATATCTAGGCTGGAGATATAGACTAGAGAGTGATCAGCTTATAGATGGTAATTGAAGCTATTGACTGAGTAGGTACGATCACCCAGGGAAATACAATGAGACGGTACCATAAGGAAGGAGGAGAGAGCAGTATAAGCGTAGTGACTTAGAGCCTATGCTGGAATCAGCTGGACTTGGGTGGCATTCCAGCTTTGCCTTTCATGATCTGTGTGATCCTGTACTCATGGCTTAATCCATTGCTCAGTTTTCTCATCTGTAAAAGAGGAATAACAATACCTACATCACAGGGTTATTGGAAGGATCCAAGTAGGAATCGTCCTGTAAAATGGTTTAACTCAATGACTGGCACATATTAACACCCCATAAATAGTAACTTTTATTATTATTATTAGCATCATGGAAACCGTGAATGAAGAGTGTTAAGAAAATGGGATAGAGTCACTGAGCTGTCACAGAGCACTCAGCAGTCACCCCCTTGAGCCCTTTTGCTTCCTGATGGTTTGTCCCCACTACCTGCCTTCTCCCACCAAGGAATTGTATCGTATGTCCACTATCCAGAACCTCCACTCTTTGATTCCTTTGCTGATGCAAATAAGGGTGATATTCTGCTTCCTGCTGTCACTAGGGATTATATCCATATAAAACTTCAATAGAAAAATAGCAGGAAGATCCTTACTACTGTCCAAAGGCTTGCTGATGATTACAATAAAAAGAAACCAATGAGAGCATTTAAGAAGAAATTTGCTTGCAATGGTACTGTAACCAAGCATGCAGAATATGGAGAAGTAATTCAGCTACAGCATGACCAGTGCAAGGACATATGCCAGTTTCTCATAGAGATTGGACTGGCTGTGGATGACCAGCTTTTGGCTCACCAAAGCTTAAGTGAGGATTTCCTTGCAATGAGTAGAATTTTCCTTCTGTTCCTTGCCAAAAGTTTAAAAACTCACAGCTTGTGTAATGTAACCATTTGGGGTCTGCTTTTACCCCTGGACCAGTGTAACATTTTCATGCAATAAACTGAAAATAACCATACTGTCTAGTCTTGAAGCCCCTCATTTAAACAGAGGTCAGGCAGTAGGTGCCTGGTAGTGTCCAGCCTGATGTTTTGGCAAGCCCAGAGTCCCAAGGTCACAGATGTCTGTGTCTAGCCAGAAGCTCCTCTGCTCTGTGTCTACAGAGTTTCCTTTCTTAAGAGAATGTCACTACCTGAACAGCCATCGGTGAAGCTGAGAGGAGAGAGGATGCGGTAAAGAAGCAACGACAGCTATACCACTAAAAGGAGACTTTGGTAGTCAAAGATCCCTTGGTGTTCCAAACTGACCAGGTGAGCGGAGCTTCAGGCAGTCACCTTCAGTCTAATGAGGTGAAAGGACATCTGGCTTGCCATCAAGGTCTTTTTGACCAAACATATCCTAGCTAATCAATGTCCAAATATCAGAATGTGAGGCCAACCTTCTACCAGAGTTAAACTTTTGACAAGGGAACAAATTTCAAACTGAAGTGTCAGTCATGTAGCTAGCTGTAGAACTTGCAACTTACTGGCAGGAGCTACCCAACACTATGTGATTTTTGTGTTTTTTTTCTCTTCAGTTTTAATGTTATGTAATGTATTTAAACACTTATTTAACTAAAACGTGTTTTCAGAAACAAACAAACAAAAAAGATGACAATAGTCCAGTGTGAAATGCTGTGGGGTCAAGTTAAATAAAGACTGAGGAGTGTCCTTGGATTTTTTAAAACAAGTAGGTCATGGTGACCTTTCTCGTATAACTTCCGTATATATAATTTCGAGTATAGTTTCAGTCAAGTAATGAGGATATAAACAGTGCTTCAAGGAATGTGCGAATGCAGGAAATGAAGTAGAGAGAGACTGATCATTTCCCAGAATTTTGTTTTTCATAGACTATCGAAATTACAAAAAAAAAAAAAAAAAGTGGCATTAGGATCTAAAGGAATATTTTTAATACTAAAAAAGATGAAAAAACATAATTTCAGAAAAAACAAGCAGTCCTTTAAATTTGGGAAACGCAGCTTTATAAGAAACACTACATTTCCCAATATGTCTAATTTTGCCATAGATAAATGAAAACTTCTTTTACAAGGATGCTAGCATATAAAACCATTGAGATAAACTTCATTTGTTCAGCGACCATTCAACATGTATTTACTGAGCCAGGTCCTATGCTAAGTGCTAGGGATATGCTGTTAAACAAAAAGGGCATGGACCCACCCCTTACAGAGCTTATAGACTAGTTACAGGCTAGTTATAGACTAGTTGAGGTATCATTCAACAAATAATCATATACACACACACACACACATATATTTTTTATTGTAATACATAGAATGAAAGTAAAACACGGTATTTTCAGAGATCTTGTAACAGGCGGACCTGACCTAGTATGAGGGTCAGGGCAGATTTCCCTAAGAAAACCATTTAAACTGAGATCTAAAAAATCAGTAGACATGAAATACATGCTGAGGGTAGGCAGGGTAGACTATTCCAAGCATTTGTGAGTCCTATGGGTATTCAGGAGCATGGACAGTATCTGGGGCTAAAAAGCCAACCCTGAAGAGCAAGAGAGAGCATGGCACAGGACGAAGTTGACAAGGTAGGAGGATGCCAGACCAGGGCATAGTAGGCCATGATATGGACTTTAACTTTGATTCTAATAACAAAAGAAATCATTGGAGGATTTACAGGAGAGTGACCACAATATTTATATTTCTGAGAAATTATCCTGGCCATTATATAGAGTGAGTGGATGGAGGAGAGAGAACTAGAGTCCAGGAGATATATTCAGAGGCTTCAGAAGTAGTTTAGGCAAGAGATGGAGGTGGCTTGAACCAGAGTTGTAGTAGAAGAGATGAAGTGGGTAGATTTGAGAGACATTTAGAAGGCAAACAAAAGAACTTGAACAGGAGTCTCAGATGAACACCTGGATGAATGGTGGTCTATTTATTGAGAGACATAAATTTGGTAAAGAAGTCAAATATTCAGAAATGCATTGAATTTGGTTAAGAAGTGAAGGAAAAAGAAAAATTGGTAGCTAGAGAAGCTGGCAGGATCAGGTAAAGGCATTTTAAAAGTGATAAGAGAGATTTATAAATGTATAGATTTACAGACTTCTTAATGTTGAAGGGCCCCATAGCTTAGTCTATTGTCTCTTTTACCCTTCTTTGTGATATTGTCTTCTATCTAAATATATCTATATGCTAACAACTCCCAGTTTTATCTCTCCTCTCCAGAATTTGAGGGTACTATGTCCAGCTTGCTATTTGAATCTCATTTTGTTGAGATCTAACATCTAACTCTAACATGGCCAAAATTAAACTCCTACTCTTATTCCCCAAACCTGTTCCTCTCATAACTTTCCCCATCTTCTTTGATGGCAATGTCATCTTCCACTTGCTCAGACCCAAAGCCTTGGGGACATTTTGAGTCCTCTCCTTCTTTCACATCTCCTATATCCAGAATCTGATCACATCACATTACCTCTACTACTATCAAGTCCAAACCACCAAAATTTCTCCCCTAGGTTACTGCAAGAGCTTCCTAACAGATCCCCTTACTTGTATCTTTGTGCTCCCTCCCACAGTCTAGTCTCAACTAGAGTAATCCTTCTGACACATTAATCAGATCATGTCCCTCCTGTTTAAGACAGAGAAATGGTTCCCCATTTCAGTTCATTAATGCCAAGTCCATAATTGTATACAAAATTCTACTTGATAGGATTCCATTACTTCTGACTTTCTGACCTTGTGTCTGATTACTCTTCCCCTCACTTACTCTGCCCATTCACACCTGGCTTTCACACTGGTCCCTGTATTATTCAGGCATGCTCCTGCCTGAGCACCTTTTATTGGCTGATGACTCTCTGGACCGCTCTTCTTCAAACATTGGTGTTGTTAACTCCCTCACCTTAAAGTCTTTGTGTGATGTTAATATGCTCTAATGTCTACTGTCTTCCATGAAGCCCATACTAACCATTCTATTTTATTTTATTTTTATATGCCTACAGCACCCGGTATTCCAAGGTGATCTCTCATCCAAATACTAACTAGGCCTGATCCTACTTAGCTTCCGAAGTTAGATGAGATAGGACACATTCAGGGTGGCATGGCTATAACCTGACTATTCTATTTTAAATTGCAATCTGCCCTACCTCCCACTTTCTGATCCCTCTTACTTGTTCAATTTTTATTTTTTTCAAAATACTTATTACCATCTAACATACTATATACCTCAGTTATTATATCTATTATTTAATGTCTAATATCCACCTTCACTGCCACCCTAGCAGACGAGCTCCATAAGGACAAAGAACTTTGATCTGTTCTGTTCCTTGACATAACCTTGAATGTATGCCCAGGACAGCATTTGGCATCATGTAGGCGCTCAATTAATATTTACATGAATATATTGACACAAGGAAAGAAACCAGAAGAATGGTGGTCAAAGCTGGGACAGGGGTGACAAAGCAAGGTATCTCAAATACAGATGCATTTGGGAACAGGCATACATATTTGGAATTATCTGTAGTGCTAGAATGGCACTTCTCAATTACATCACATTCTGATGACACCATTCAGTGCTCTTTCTCTCTCGCTCCCCCACGCTCTGTGCTCTTTGGGGACCTCCACATAGCACAGATGTTTTACTCATTTCTCAATCTCTAGTATCCAGCGAGGTCCCTGGCACTTAGTTCTCAAAATACGATGTTCGGTAAATCAGGAACCAAGGCGCCAGTATTCACAACTACTTTCAAGCTCGTCAAGAGGAGTCTCAAGGTCTCATTCGCTTCTGCAGCGACCAAACCCCGTCACCGCCCATGCCCAGCACGCATCACGCAAGCAGAAGGCGCCCTCAGCGCAGAGGCGCCGGGAGCAAGCCCCGGGTCACGTGACGGGGTGGGCGGGGCGGCAGCGTTCCTATCCCAGCATCCTTTGTTCCTACTTCCTTTTTGCCCTTTTCCGGTGTCCAAGATGTCGAAGCGAGGTGAGCTTTGGTTTTGGGGGGAATCTTTCGCCATCTGCCGTGCAGTGGTGCTGGCCTCGCAAGAGGCGGCGGCCGTGGGCAGCTGGGGCGGTTGACTCTCCTCCGAGCCGGAGAGGGTGAGGAGGGGACGGCACGAGGGCTCTGGAAGGGCACTCGAAAGTGGCGGCGGGGAGCCCCGGAGAGCTGAGCTGGCAGAATCCGGCCGTGATTCTAAATCGAACACCGCAGCATCGCTGCGCGCCTGGCGCTGCAGGGGTGCGGGGGAAGTGGGACTGGTGCGGGACTTGTGCGTCGCCGCCTTGCAGGAAGAACCCCGTGCTGTGGAGAAGTTCGAGCGAGGGTTGGGTCGTCCGGGTCCCTTACTCTCAGCGTAAGGGTGGTAGTAGTGAGGAATAGCTGTTTGCCACGAGAACTGGGTGGCACGTGGGGAGGGAGCAAGGGGAGCCCTAGAGAGAACGAATCTACAATGTACCGTTTCCGAAAGCATATGTGAATGAACTTGTAGTTTGAGGGTGTGAAGGGAGTTCTGAAAACCACGACTGGACAGTGACCTCTGCTGTTTCTTCTACCCACAGGACGTGGCGGGTCCTCTGGTGCGAAATTCCGGATTTCTCTGGGTCTTCCGGTAGGAGCCGTCATCAACTGTGCTGACAATACAGGTGCGACCTTCAGCTGCACCCTGCCAAACTCCCCCTTTTAAAAGCACTCATTGGGCCTTTTGCTAATGACCCACTGAGCCGTCAAGAAAGGGCAAAGTAAAACACTGCTTTTGGGTGAAGCGGCAGCATGTTGTGTTGTTTTGCTTCAATCGGTAGTGTGACAAAGTGTCCCACCTTAGGAGGAGGGGTGAGTATGAGTGGAGGGAGAGGCTTTGGAAATGTTGGGGACATGTTACACTGCAGAAATGCCTAATAGGCCCTCAAAAAAGTCATTTTTGTTTACATCTTTTTATAGGAGCCAAAAATTTGTATATCATCTCTGTGAAGGGGATAAAGGGAAGACTGAACAGACTTCCTGCTGCTGGTGTGGGTGACATGGTGATGGCCACAGTCAAGAAAGGCAAACCAGAGCTCAGAAAGAAAGGTGAGTAGAGAAACACAAACTCTTCTTACCTCTCGGTGGTCAGTTGAAGACTTCTCCCATTATTGGAAAATGGAACAATAATTCTACCATTCTCAAGACTTCTTCAAGCTTAATTTCCTTTGAGAGGCAGTGTGAGATGAATATCTGCAATTGAAGTTCTGCTTTTGATGTCTTAGAGACCATTCTCTACCATGTCTGGTTTTACTGTATTTCTTCTCTTTGCTCAGTAGTTGCCACACTGAAGCCAGATTTCATCTTTTAAAAAAGTAAGTCTTGTTACTTTAAGTTCTTCATTGGCTTCCACTCCCGCTGCACATCTTGACTCTGCCACCTCACATACCTACACCTGTGGAAACCAGCCCTGTTTCTTGTGACATTTAGGATTGTCTTTTTTACTTGAGGTCTTTAGTTCATTGCCGGTTTCTTGGCTACAAAGGAACATGGTGGTACTTATTAAATAAAGTTTTTTGATAGGTGGTTTAGAACTCACCGAGGTGAGATCACAGCTTTAAGACTTGATGTCACTTTGGGCAGGTTTTCTTTTCAAGTACAGAATAACAGATAGTATTCTTCTTTACAGCAGTTTTTTTGTTTGTTTGTTTTTGTTTTTTTGTTTGTTTGTTTTTCTGTAGGATTAACTCAAGATTGTTACTTGTCAGGTTTGGCAAGTTTGCTTCTAAACCTCTGTGATAGAAACTAAAACAGGGAGCTGCTCGTTGCTTAATCGTGGGTTACTCCCCCAAAGTTTTCCCCATAAGTATATAAATTAAAGGGGGAGACCTTATAGCACTTCTGACCTGTAATGTCTTGTCTGGCTGTAGAGCTTGTTCTGATACTTGGTGCACTTTAATTTTTCAGCTCCTGAACTTTTCTCCTGTGCCTGCTTAGTCTGTCTGACCTGGGAAAGTTTGCTCTTCATGAGAGGTCTTAGCCATTTCTTGCAAATGCGATGGCTCTCAGCCACATGGGGCGGTTACTCCTTATAGACCTACATATTAACCCCAGCCCTGTTTTTAGCATTTTGGTCAGAAATTTTACTTTGTTTACCTTTAACATACTCTTGAGGGCTTGGTAGGCAAGGAGTAAGTAGCATGTGGTTAAGCATTGATTAGTCAATATGTAGATTGGAATCTGCATGCAACTGGACAGGCTTTCCCCTTAGAACATTTGCTGGGTCTGATCTGACCTGGGGAGTAGTCAAGGAAAGTGCAGAGTAATCAGTTATCACTGTGGGTTAGATAACAGTATGTGCTATAGTTTATAAGTAGATGAGGTTCCACCAGAGAAGGCTCTCGGTGAACATTAGTTATTTATCAGAATATATCCTTGTTGAAAACTTGATCAGAAGCTCTTTACTTACATAGATAATATTTGGCTCAAGGATAGCCAAACTCCCTGTACTTTCCACTGTCTCATCTCGAATGTGGAAATAGTATCTATTATTTCTATTTTACAAGAGGAAAATTTAAACTCCGTGAGATTAATTTGTTCAAGGTCTCTAAGCTAGTATCAGTCAAGATTTAAACCCAGGTGTGTCTAACTCTAGTACTTTCAAGTGCAGTGCATGTTTTGTTTTGAAGGTCTGGAAAAGTGTTCACTTTAGTGCACATAGGTTTTTAAAAGTTACTTAAGACTCTGGAAATTGGTTCCTTAAAAATTTAAACATAGTTAATTACACAAGAAATACAAGTTGAATTTCAATTACTCAACTCTTAGACCTCTGAGAGATGATTGTTAATATCTTGTATATCTTTGCTGATTTCTGTGCAAAAAAAAAACTTGTGAATTTTTTTATGTAAATGAGACATCATCCCATGACCTGTTTTTGCTTTACAGGTGGTTGTTCTGTATTTAAAAAAAAAATTACAGATATGTGTGATCATCTTAGATGATTCTATGCTGTGCGTCTGTCATGCGGTATTTATTAATCCCGCATTTTCACATATGAGATAAAATAGCGTGTATGGTCAAAATCCTGGACATACTCGAGGAAGTATGTGTGTACATATACACCTTAACAGTTGCAGGGTGTTTTGGTGGGTAAATTGGTGTGTGAGTCTATATTTGTAGACCTAAAGCATGGAACATATTTAATTTTGACAAATTATTGGAAGCAGTAATTTTTAGATAAAGTATGTACTTGGGCGTTTTGATATACTGGGATGGAATATAGTTCCTAATGAGTTAACAGTTTGGCCTCTGCTCATTTAATCTGGGGGATGGGGGAGCATTCCTTGTTCTATGATATTATGATCTTAACAGTACTCATCTCTTGGGTTAATTGGGAAAAAGTGGGGAAAGTGCTTAGCAAATTTCCTGCTTATGTATTCAGTCCAAATAGGAAATGTTGGGGGACTACACAGCGTGTAAACTGCTTTCTTGTAATGGCACTGGGACCTGACAAGATTAGTGACTGCTGTCTTTTTTTTTGCCCCCTCTTAGTACATCCAGCGGTGGTAATTCGACAACGAAAGTCATACCGGAGAAAAGATGGCGTGTTTCTTTATTTTGAAGATAATGCTGGGGTCATAGTAAACAACAAAGGCGAAATGAAAGGTCAGAAAGAATCAACATTGTTCTCTAGATCTTCGAGATTGGATGGTTTAACTTTTGGGTTTATGAGTACACAGGCAAAGGACCCTCTGATCTGATCCATCCCATTATTCTTTTATGCAGGTTCTGCCATCACAGGACCAGTTGCAAAGGAGTGTGCAGATTTGTGGCCCAGGATTGCATCAAATGCTGGCAGCATTGCATGATTCTTCGGTGTAATTGTAAAAAATAAACAAATAAAATTTATTTGTTCCCATTGCTTGCCTTCCTGTTCATTTCTACATGTCAGTCTTCTTGACACACCTAACCCTTGCCTTCTTTGTAAAATGAAACTAAGTGCAAACTTCCGTGGGCATGTATTAAAAAAAAAAGATAAATAGTTTGTGCACTTTAGTGAGTGGATACAGGACTTGTGGGACTTTCAACCACTGGTATAAATGCTTCTAGTTATTTGGGTTTGCAGTCTCTAAAATAAATTGCAAGTACTGCTTGATGACAGGTTACCCTAGGTAACTGTCCTGCAGTTAGAAAGCTATTTGAGATAAGGTAAAGTGTCAGGTCAGATCCTAGACACACATGGAGTCCAAATATTGATGTGAGTAAAAAGCAGGTGTACACATGTATACACACTTGGAGTTACAGGTTTGGGGGTAAATTCACACATGTATATTTGTAAAACCTAGCACATGGTAAATACCATGTAAATTTGCTCTTGGGGAAGATTAGTAGTAAATATCTGCAGGTTTTGTTTTGACAGGACGGCCATATATGCTATGCTAGTACAATAGGCATAAATCCTGCCTGATTCTGCCTGAAGGTACTGAATATTGAGCTTTTCTTTCCAAAATGAACTAGTTGATCTAGGTGATAGTCGAGGTCTGGGAAAAATGGTTTGGATCAGTAGTCCAGCGTAGGTATGTTGGAATAGACTTTAGAAAATTCATTCAGTTATATTTGACATACAATATATAGCGTCAAGGAATAGATTTAAAGTTTGTGTTCATGTGTCTAGTATCTGAAAATCTTAAATGTTACCTGTAAGTTGAGTGTAATGCAAGGCTGAAAGTTAGCACGTGGACACCAGCAGTCATTTTGTGAGAAGACAACCCTTTTGTCTGAGATGAGGAAAAGAGTGCAGCAGAACTAGAAATGATTCTGAACTGGAGTCAAAAAATGTTTCCAGGCCATATCCCAGACAAATTTGGGTCATATGGAGGTGGGGCTCAGACATCATCAGTACTTCTAAAACTGCCCATGTTTCCAAGGTGCAGCCAAGATTGAAAACCAGTACTTTAGGCTAAGCCAGTCTTGGTTTTAGGAATAAACAAATTTGGACATCTAAAAGATCTGGCTTCCTCCACCACCTCATCCTCTAGCCTGGTAAATTTCAAATCTAATGTGACATGAATCCCCCAGGTCCTCCATTGAAAATGAATTCTTTTTATTCCATTTTGTCAGATACATATATGAAGTTCTTCATATATGTATATATATGAGCTCTGTGGAATGATGAAATATTCTGAGTTTGAGTTACCAGGATTAGTGATTTTTGTGTATAGATATAATGCAACCTTTTCCTAATATGTTTCTTTATATAATAAGTTAATAGAAAATATAAAAGAAGCCCTCCTTGAGCCTGTAAAGTGAGGATAATAGTGTCTCAGCTGGTGTGAGGAGCAGTTTGTATAAGGCACTTTGATATGTAGAGCATCTATCCAAGGGGGAAATTTGGGAAGTATAAAGTGTAAAGAAGGAAATAAAAATCACCTGTAGTCACAATAAAGAGAAAATCATTGTTCACATTTTGCTGTAGCCAATCATATATAAAACTGCCAGAGAAAAAAAATATGGTAATGTGTCAACCTGTGTTTTTTTATTCTTTTGGGGAGGAGTAAGGAGGGGAGTAAATTTCTTAACAGGAAGAAGACCAGCTCAGAATTGGGTGGGGAGGGGGAAAGTGCCTTAAGCGGATTTACTGGAAGTCTGATTCTGGATCTGCCACTACATGGATTTAGGAAATATTCCAACATTTTGCGTTTCAACTTCTAGTTCCATAAAATGAGTCATAAGTAGGTGCTATCTGAACTCTTTCTGATCCATTCTGCCATTCTGGGTACATAACTTCAACGGAACTGATACAGTGGGAGCATAAAACCTTGATCTTAGAGGAAAATGGGAAGCTGGGCCGAGAGCCCTCTCAAGGCCCACATTCAGTAATCCCCTTTTCTTCCCACTTTGTCTCCTATCCCTCACTTCAGGGCCATGCAAGCAACTTCCCCACAGCCCTAAAAGCCTACCCCATTGGATAGGGACAATGGGGTTTGCGTCGCAGCCCCGCACAACGTAACAATGCGCAGAGGAGCCCCCCACCTACCGCCCTCCAATCCTAGCAGAGAGGCCCTCGGAGACGGCTGTGGTTGGGATGGCGCACTTCTGCGAGTGTCCTCTGCGATTGGAGAAGAGCTTCATCTTGGATGGAGTGGCCGTGAGCACCATGGCCCGCACCTATGAGCACCTGAGGCCCAAGCTCTGGTCTGCGATTCCGCCTTACAACGCTCAGCAGGACTGCCACGCCCGCCGGTACTTCAAGAGCCACGTGGTTCCGCCCATCTTGCGGAAAACTGAACAGGTATGGGAGCGCTCCAGAGTACCCTGCTGTCTGTGCCCTCGGAGGGTGGCGCTGGTGCAGGGACCACATCCCAAATCAAGGCGTCTCACTCCAGCGCCCTCGCCAGCAGGGAAGGGTCCCCACTCACACCCGTTTTCTTAATGAAACCCGGCAGCTAGCCTAGCGGGGTATTGAGCACGAGCTCACTGGGTTCACAGAATCGCCTTCCAACCTCGAACTTGACAATGATCCCTTTGGGTTTCTGCAAGACTGGGAATCAGGGTCAAAACCTCCCTCTCTAAAACGTCCTTTTTGACCTCACAAACTCGCCCTTTGGGGTGACCTCACGCTGCAAACTCTCTACAAGCAGGAAATCGCGAACACCCATGTGACTCCAGTGAACAAGACAAAGAGAACTGTCTAGATCCGCCAGGCGCCATGCCCTCTGTTCAATGTAGTTGCAGGCTGGGCTCTTTCGCTGGGACTTGTTTCCCAAATCTCTACGGACTTCCCTTCTCCACAGGCCTTTCCCTTCTGGGTGTTGCCCCTCCCCAGCAGAATTCTCCCCTGCAGTCAAAGATTCTGAGGCTATTTGCTGATGGCTCCAATTCTTTTCACCACTTTTGCCTCCAAGACTGGTGTCTATAGATGTCACAATACTATGGGTATGATTTCATGAGGGTTATTCATGAACAAAATCTTAACGGGTTTTGTGGTCCCAGGTGTTTGCGTGTGCGTGTGTGTTCAGTACAGGAATATATGGACACATCTGTGTGTGCCATGCTTGAGTGTGTACTTGTGTCTACTCATGTACTTTTATGACAGAAGGAGCCAAAGTCAGGGAGGTGGGTGCGGGGAGAGGAAAACTTGAGTATTTAAAAGCTTGAAAATAATATAGTATACACACTTTTGAAACTTTCTATGTTCCGTTTATAAGTATTTAATCGTCATCACAACCACCATTTGTGGTAGGTATTATTTTCATTTAAATGAAGATTGTTTATGAACCTTTACTATGCCAGGCCCTTTATTGGAACTATCTCACTTAAATTTCACAGCAACGCTTTTACTGATAAGAAACTTGAGGTCCAGAAAAACTGATTCATCGGCATAGGCCACACAGCTTGTTAGTGGTAGAACTGGAATTGGAACCTGTCTGTGGACAGCAGACACTAAGTATCAAGACCTTAAGTGTCAAGCTACACTGCCTCTCAGGGAGAGGTCAATACGTACATTTAATTTGTGTGGCCCTGTTTCCCCTGGCTGTGACCTCTGCCCCTTCCTCAATAAGCCTCAGGGGAGTTTGCACTCAGCATGGTGGCTGACAGTCTTCTGTATTCTCTCCCTCACTCTCAGGATCATGGCGGTACAGGAAGGGATGGCTGGATAGTGGATTATTTCCACATCTTCGGACAAGGACAGAGATACCTCAACAGGAGAAACTGGGCAGGGGCAGGCAAGTGTTACTTGCTTTCAGCCTCCCCATGGTCCCCCTAACCAGGAAGTGGTGTGCATCCCACAGTTCTGACAGAGAGAACCTGGTTTGTAGAGAGACCTGTTTGGGGGAAAGAGGCACAAGGACTGCATCCTCCAGCTTTTCTCATATATGAGCAGATGGTGTTACAGTGCTCTCTATATTCAGTTACTGAGCACCGACTGTCAGGTGCTTTTACCCTCACACCATCCCCATGGTACAGCCAGGGAAATTGAGATTAGGGAGTTGAAGTGATTAACTGAAAAGTGCTGGGCTGGGATCGAATTCCACTATTTTCAACTCGAAAGCCTGTATTCCTCTCATTGCTCATTTTTCAGGCACAATTAAGTAGCAACAGGGAAGGAAGAGTTGAGAGATGTTTTTCTGACCGATGTTTTTCTGAACCCTCCCACCCCAACTTCACCACCCTCTTTGGCTGCACTCTGGTCACATGACTTTTGCACCATTAGGCCAAATTGAGCTCATCTATTTTCTCCAGATGGGTGGGTCAGAGGAAAGGGTAAAAATTTCCCAGCTCTCCTGGGAGTGAAGAAAGTTCGGTTAAGCCCAGAAGTTTCTGACCCTCCTGTATTATTCATGCTCCTTCTACATGCTATTTTTGGTATGAGATTGGGTTTCTAGGAAGTCATCTGTCTCCTTGACTTTACCAACACTTGACTTTTCAGTCAAGAGGCTTGAGGGTTCAGCTAGACACGGGGAGCACAGTGTCAGTACCTGGGTTGGCATCTTAATACCTGCCCTATGGGAGTGGGGAAAGCAAGAGGGAGCTGAATGTAAGCTCAAGCCTCTCTCTCCACCCCAAGGGCATTCCCTTCAGCAGGTGACCGGCCATGACCACTACAATGCTGATGTGAAAATGAACAGGGGGTTCAATGGTCGTTTTGGCTATCGCAGGAACACCCCAGCCCTCCGCCAGCACCCATCTGTTTTTGGAGAGGTCACCCGATTCCCTCTCTTCTAGTAGCAAGCAGCTGTTCCCTTCACCTCCCTTGACCTCAAGTTCTATGACAGATGTTTAGATAAACTCTCAATGTTATTTTATATTAAAAATTTTTCATTTGTGCTTCTAAGTGTGCTGTTTCTTCCCTGAGGTGGGAGGAGGGGGCAAGCTAGCGACTTTACCCTCAGCTTCTCTTTTCATTGGAGATGAGAGGAGAGAGTGCATCTCAGGTCTGTGCCCTTACACTCCATGCCAACGAGTGCCAGGCTTTGAGAGGCCTCTTAACACCTGCTGGTGTGATAAGGAAGAAATACACCACCTAGCCCTCAACCAAGCAATTTTTCAGGCGTCAGCAGGGCTAGGTCTGAAGGTGGCTATTTCCATCAAGAACAGAGCAGACAGTGCAACCATAGGGACAGGCCATTGGTTGCCCTTAAGAGGATTTCCCAATTTTCCTGAGTCATCCCATTCAAAAGAACTGATATTTTCCTTCTCCTTTTCACCCTCAATTCATCAAGAGCAGGGCATGAACAAAGTAATATTTGGGGTGCTTTTTAGTCCAAGGATTCTGACACAGTTATACTGTACTTGTGGACACTTTTCTCTACTAATGCTATGTCAGTTTCCTTTTTAGTTAGTTTCCAAGCTGTTTTCAAGTACCCCCACCCAGTTTATTGGTAGGGAGGAGAAAAGCCCAAGCAGATGATGGATACAAAAGAAGGTAAGTCTTTAGAACACAAAGCTTGTCAGAATTAGTGTGGGTGGAACTTGATTACACTGAGTCACCATAAGTGGACAAGGAGCAAAATAAGTGTCAGATCAAGGGAGTATAACTCAGGGGTAGAGCACTTGACTGCAGATCAAGAGTTCCCTAGTTCAAATCTGGATGCCCCCTTCCTGGGTTTTTCAAGGAATTCTCAACTCCACCTTGAAGAATGCTACTAGTTCCCCATATTGCAAATTACCACTAAGAAGAAATCCCTGGAGCACCTACCTGTTGAGTTTCGATTAAGACAAAGTCCCTAGGAAATTCTAAATCTAAGATTAAGTCAGAGGTGTGAACACGAATTTAGCAATCTAATGCACGATAGATCGAAAAGACAAAGGTGTTCAAGTATTTTTGAAAGCTTTCTACACACAAGGCTGTGGCGAATTAAAGGATGAAAGTGGATCCTTCTTCTCAGGGAGCTTTCAGTCTAGTGAAACTTGATACACACACAAAGCTGTCAGAGGAAGACATCTGTTTTTACATCATGAAAGAGATATATTTTGAAAATACCTACCCACTTTTTCTAGATATAATTTCTAACAGAAGCTTTCCTTCAATGTGAAGGGATAGTTCTGCCTGATCTGAAGAGTAGTGTTAACCTGTTGCTTGAATTATTGTGTAATCCCTTTCTATGGTGTTAGAGGTACTTCTTAATTGTTCATTGTCAGTTCTCAGAATGAAACATATCCACTCTGGACACTTTAAGCAGAAAAGGCGTATACTGGAGGCATGGTAGGGACTCACAGAGTTGAAGGAAAGCTGGAGAACATACCTCGGAAAGCAGTTACATATGAAGGACCGCCAAACAGGGAAATGCAGCCTAGGTCTTGTCCTTGGAAGTGTCCACTGCTGATGCCACCAAACCCGGGCACTCATCACTACACAATGAATATTGTTCCAGTTGTACCTGCATCTTCAGGACAATTCCTTGAGTTTCAAAATGCCAAGTGAAAGCATTTGATAGGTTGAGCCATGGTCTGATATGTGTGCTGATTTACCCAGGCAGGGAAAGAATCGTGTTGCCTCACTAAGTTTGACAACATGAGGTATTCCCCCAGAAATGAAGAAGTGTTTGGGTGCAAAAATGGATGTACCACCATAACACCTTTTTTTCTCCTCAAAGAAACCACTGTAAGGAGAGAGCGTGATAATTTATTGGTTTGTAGTTCTAGCAGTCAAAAGATTTACAGTTTCACATCCCATTATTTCTCACTGGCTAAAATAGATCAAAATTTTGTGTTATGTTCACATTATCATGATCATATAAATACTATTTACTATTGAGTCAATCTACACATCTATGGCAGAATTTTCTTCCTTGAAATTTTTTCTCTGAAGATAATTACCTCATTTTTTATTTGTGTATTTTTCTTTGGGCCTGTTGACAATTATTTTCAAATTCTTCAAATCTGAAATTGTACTGTAGCCTCAAAACATAATTACTCACCTGGTCTAAACCCATAAATTAATTTTGGGGGGCCAGTCTTCCTGATACCTTCCATTCTTCTGCTTCAGGCTGTTTAGATCTGCCACCCTGATGGTATCTTGGGAATCCCCATTCCCTCACCTCTGTGTTAGAGTCTCTTTGTTTCCTGGACCATGTCCTCCTTTTTCTTGGTTTCCTCCTTTATATGGTGGAAAATAACCTCCAAGAGCTTTCTGAGAATATATGGGAGGTAAAAGGTTTGAATCTTTGCATGTATGAAAATATGGAGAGATAGTTTACCTGGGAATAGAACTCTTGAAAAACATTTTCAGAGGTTTGTAAATTTCCATCGTTTTCTAGATTCTCAAGTTTGATGTCACTTTTATTCCCACATGTCACTTGTTTCTGTAAAATTTTAGGATTGTTGTTCTTGATGGTCTGAAGTTTTTCAATGATGTACTTGGTGACCCCTTCCCATTTTGGGGTTCATGTCCTATGTTAAGTTTTTATTAATTTCTTCTCCATCATTTGGGGCCTATCTCAGAACTCCATAGGAGAGACCACTTTGGTATGCTTGCTCTTTACAGTGGTCAGGGAAGAATTTTCTTGCATGCATGCATGCATTCATTCATTCATTCATTCATTCATTCATAGTAGCCATAGTACAAAACACCTACTATATGTAGGTATACACTGGATGCTCCATATAGAATGGCAGTTTTTGACTGAGCAGTAGAAATAATTCCACCAATACACACATTTGGTCAAGTGAAAGTTGTCATCAGTTTCCTGACCTTTTTGTAGTGTATTTTGACAGACACATGCCAGGACAATATATATATATATATAGACTTTGACAGCTTACAATCCCCCCTTTTTTTAAAAATTTTTTTATGCCTATAGCACTTGGTCTTCCTAGGTGGTCTCCCATCCAAGTACTAACCAGGCCCAACTCTGCTTAGCTTCTGAGATCAGATAGGATCTGGCTTGTTCAGGGTGGCATGGTCATAGACCACAATACTTGAAGCTACTTTTAACACACCTAGCTGCCTCCACCTTTTTACCCTAGTAATTAAAAGGCCACCCTTTTAATTAACTATTGCAACATTTAGTATTGCAGCAGTAGAAACTTTTCATCACACAGCAGAAGTCCCAACCTCAAGTCTTGTTCCCTATGAAATCAATCTTTTTTGTCTCTCAATAGTCTGTAGGAACCCTGGTGGCTTTGGACCCAGTTATACCTGGCATGGCTGAGGAAGGTTTTGAGGACGGTAAGCTGAAACTCTTACAAGTTATCCAGTACAAATTAACCATCAAAGTGTGGATGAGAAGACTTGCTCTTCTAATTTCCCCTTCTTTTGCTCTCACAGGCCACAGCTATGATATTTAGAAGGTAAGAAGTCACAAATGAACTGAGAAATATCTAGTACTAGGTTATGGCACCCAAAAGACTGGTTGAGGTAAAAATTCTGTGGAGCATTTCACCACAAGACAGTCCCTATTCTAATTAATTGCTTTTCAACAGAAAAATTTCCTTCTATGAGATGATTTCAACCCAACTGACATCGTTTGAGAGGCTTGTTTGTAGTTAGACAATGTATGAAGTTGTTATCTGAATTGCTTTTAGGCCCCTTCACCATTTAATAAGAATTGCTTAATAGATGGGAGTCCATGCCACACTCCAGTGCTGTACTGCAGCTTCATTTTGTTCCTCAGTTTGCCCAAAAGTGTGGGATGGATACTACAGATATATGCAATTTGACAGCAGTTAAAAAACAGGTCACAAAATACACTGAATCAAATATAAAAATTTATTCCTTTTATAAGCCTTTTTCATTCCTGAATAACAACGAAAAAGCTTTATTTGGTGTCAGCTCTCTAACACTTCTGAATCCTCTTTTTCTTTTAAATCAAGAGAGCAGACACCTACATCTAGCTAGTGTTTAATAATCTATTCAATTTTCATTTACAGCAAGTGATACTGACTTTTTTAAATAAAAACTTGGATGTAATTCACATATGATGAGGGAGGTCTAGAATGATGTCTAGATGGAGAAGTGGTAGTAACGGGAGAAAAGAGCGGGATTGGGGGAGTAGGGTTAGAGGAATTAATTTCAGTTTAAGTGTTCAGTTAAATGTTCAATTGAAAATGCCTAATAGCCAGGCTTAAAACCTTGGTGCCCAAAAGAGGAATATGACTGAAGATAATGAATTTTGGATTCATCAGCATATATATGATAACTGAAGCCCTGTGAGTAGGTGACATCACCCAGGGAGAGCATCTCCTGTGAAACAACCTAAGACAGAACCTAAGAGGCAGGATGAAGAAGAAAAAAAAATGTTTTCCAGGAAGGGTCCAGAGCAGAAAGGGAAATCTGGAGAGTAGTGGGAAAAATCAAGTGAAAAGTGTTTCGATATGGAGAGTGGTTCTTAACACCACAGGGTTTGGGTGGTCAAGGTGAGGATGAAATGTGTCATTTGACTTAAATACAGGGGGATTACTGAAGATCGTGAGAAGAACAGCTGAGTAGAGGGTTGAAATTAAGCAGGAGATGAAGTGGAGGCAGCATCTTGTCTCTGGAGTAAAGACAACTTGTTTCAAGTTTGGTTAACAAGGAGATTGCAGCAGCTGGGGGGAAAGATGGGCTTATTTTATTTTATTTTTAAGGATCAGCTGAGCATATCTACAATGCTGATGACAAAGAGCCAATCCTGAGGGAGATACATGAGAGAAGGAATCGAGTAACACCAGATAAGGGGGTTAGGATCCAGAGCGAGCCACAGCAGATGAACCGCCGGGCCTTGGATAGAAGGCACACCTCTTCCATCGCAGACGAAGGCGAGGAAATGGGGACACTGGCAGATTCTAAAGGTTTGGCGCAAGGTAGCCGATGGAATTTCAGCTAGTTGGATTTTACTTATCTCCGTAAAGTAGTCCTGGAGGAAAGGGTCTTGCATCGAGGGTTTGAATCGAGGTAAATCGAGCAGTAAAAGGTCTTGCATCGAGGTATGGCGGGTGTCTGCAGGGGCCTGAGGCCAAAAGCCGGCCAACGCTAGGAGACCCCTGGGGGAGCCCCAGAGGGACGCCGCGGGGCGCCGCCATGGCAACAGAACCTTGGCGCTAGGCCTACGGTCACCTGTAACCCGGCGAAGCCGCGGCGCTTTAACGCGCCTTTCGGGACAGCAGATGCGGCGCCAAGTCCAGGAGTCCAGGACGAGATCCCAGAGACCGCGACAGCAGCGTCGCGAACTGCAGAGCTAAGGTGACGCGACGGCCACGCAGCGCGCCGGCGAGTAGTAGACGTCATCTCCTCGCGACGCTGTCGCGGTGATAGGACGTTCTCCCGGAAGCGGGATCCGGACCGGGCCGTGGAAGTGGCAGCCGGTGGTCACCGAGGGCTGACCTGGCCGGGGAGGCCGCACCCGAACTACTTCTCTACGTTTCCTCTCGACCCTCCCTGAATCTTCCAGGTCGGCGGAGTGAGGAAACGTCTCCACCGCCATGGGGGGCGGGGACTTGGTAAGTGAGGGAGGCCTGGGGTGGGGGAAGACTGAGGCCGCAGACAGACTGGCGCCGGGGGCAGGAATTGGTGGGGGTGGGAGTAGGTAACCGTGGCAGCGCAGCCTTATGTGTCTTGTGGGAGGGAGACGTAGCCCTGGAGAGCGAACGGATCCCTAAAGCCACTAAGGGGCGAGGCGGACACTTGGGAAGGTGTGCCAGGTGTGTCGCCAGCGGTGGCAAGTGGTGTTGTGTGTTTGTGGGCGGGGACCCTCCCGGGTGGAAATTCTGGGAAGGCCCGGGGGGGGGGAGTTGGAACCGTGGGAAGAAGGCAGATATCGAGGATGGGGCCCGCAGACCTGTTCTTGTCTAGCTTGTTTTGGGACGCACCTCTCTTCCTCAGCTAAGAGTTCAGTCACGTCCTGGTTTGTGCACCATTCTCCTCTCCCCTGAGCCGTGTCCTGAGGCCCATTTTAAGCCTGAAGAGATCTTCTTCATGTTCACCTTTCTGACCTATGCTTTTCCTTCAATGCTGCATTCTGATCTTTAGAGACAGAACTTTCTCCTGAGTTCACGGAAGAACTCAGATATAAGTTCTTGATATAAGCTATGCGGCAGTTTCTCTTAAAGTGTATATAGTTCATCCGTAGGGCTCCAAGGCCCCTAGGGCAAATGACCCACAAGAACATGTTGCAAGATCAGAAAAATGCTAACGTCTTGAAAGTGTAGCTATTTGAATTAGTAAACAGATCAGTTCAGCCACCTGGTTCAGTAACTGTCTTAGATGTGTCAGGTGTTAGATTACAATGAGGTGCAAGACTCCATCAAGTTTGCTTTGATTTAATGTATTCAGGTAACTGCTTTTAGGGACAGCAAAGCTCTAATCTAGGTTTTTTCAGCTTCAGTGATATTGACATTTTGGGATGGATAATTCTGTGTATGGTCCTGTGTAGGATGTTTAGCAGCATCCCTGGCCTTCAGACTCTAGATGCCAGTACCACCCTTTTCCCCAGTGTGACAACTAAAGTTTTCTTCAGACATTGCCACTTGTACTCTGGTGGCAAAATCAACCATGTTAAAGGAGGGAGAGGAGAACCAGGAGAACAAGTTTGGCAGGAGGTGGGAATGGTGGGGAGGAAGGAAAGAAGGAAGGACTGGAAGACAGAAAAGAAAGAAAAGTGAGACCTCATTGAACACCTTTCACATGCCAGGTATCTTGTATACATTTCCTCATTTAGACTTCTTAACTGGTCTCCTGTTCTTCAGTCTTGGTCCTGTCCAGTCAATTCTTCACATGATGCTATTCATGCAAATCACCTGCATATGATTGTTTAGTGTTTCCTACTGCCAAAAGAATAAAGTCCAATCCCTTAACATGGTTTCTAAAGTCCTTAATCTGTTCTTTTCTTGGCTGGCTTCAGCTTGAGCCCCCTCTCTATCAGCTTACACTCCGTCTCCAGCCACACTGAATTATTTGTGCTATTTTCTTTCTTACTACTGGGCCTGTGTGTGCTGTTCCCTTTGTTTGGAAATATTACCCCATCGTCCCCTCTTCCTACATAATCGTCCTAACTTATAATTGTCCTTAGATGTTATTTCCTTCAGGAAACCTTCCCAGATTGGAATACTAAATTAAAGCAGTGGCTCATGGGGAGGAGGAGGAGGAGAAGCATTCCTTGAGGGTGATGGGGAAGTCAGAACCAATGAGAGATTCCTGGAAAGGAAAGTTGAAAGAAGTACTAGGTAGGGTTGTAAACCATGCAAGTTTAAGGCAGGTTAAGGAAAAGAAGGTTGTGTTCATAAGAAGGAATGTCCAGTGCCAAAGGCACTTGAGTTCTGTTGCCTTTCAGAGTCTATACCTTCCAACTTTCCTGCCGTATTGCTCCTGGATTGTCATCATCAACCCTTGCTTCAGGCATGGTCAGTGGAAGTCAAACTCATATGCATTTCAGGCTAAAGGTATTTGAAGGGAATCCAGGAAAGGCCTGTTCTATCCTGAAGCTTTATGTACTTGAACAACTCTGGTGTTCAAGAGAGTACTGAGTGCCAAACTTGCCTTTGTTATAGACTTCTTGCCCTTACACGTGCCTGCCTTAGCATGAATAGGGTATAGTGGGTGGGGCAGGGCCAGTTTTACTCACCACCTACACACTCCCTGAAATGTTTTCTCCTTCCTTTCATTTACCACAGAATCTGAAGAAGAGCTGGCACCCGCAGACCCTCCGCAATGTGGAGAAAGTGTGG
Source organism: Cynopterus sphinx (assembly GCA_030015415.1). Lineage (NCBI taxonomy): Eukaryota > Metazoa > Chordata > Mammalia > Chiroptera > Pteropodidae > Cynopterus > Cynopterus sphinx. The sequence continues at coordinate 17,343,920 of CM057385.1, forward strand.
AAGGCTGAGCAGAAACATGAGGCTGAGCGGAAGAAGATTGAGGAGCTTCAGCGGGAGCTGCGGGAGGAGAGGGCCCGGGAAGAGATGCAGCGCTATGCGGAGGATGTCGGGGCTGTCAAGTAAGCCAGGAGCTGAGGGTGCAGTGGGGCAGTTTAGGCTGGGGGTGCCTCGGCGCGTAGGGAACTAAAGAACTGGCTCAGAGGTGATTCACCCAGTTGTTGCATAATTGATGCTTAAGTATGGGTTTTGGAGTCAGACTGACTTGGGTTTGGGGGTTAGCCTAGCCATGTAACTGCAACTGTTGGAACGTTGGTTAACTCAGTAGACCCAGGAGAGTGAGAATACCCAGGTTTGTTGAGGATGAAATGAGATAACATGTAAAGCACTTAGTGTAAGCCATGTTCATGGTAGATGATTGACAAATAACTATGACTGAGGATGATTGCCTATACCTGCCCCTCAGTATGTGTCAAGGCCTTAGTTCTTATTTTTGTTTGTGTATTGCAAGGAGTCATTTCTAGAGGTCAGTGAGGTCCCATTGAATGAGGCAGATTATGTGTCTGTCAGTAAAAGCTGTGTGACTGGAAAGTACCACTTGATTTTATTGTACTTAAGTTTTCTCTTTTATAATATAGGATAGGAGTAGCAGATTACCCATCTCATAAAAGGAGGTGGGAGTAAATGTGCTCTGAGGAAAATAAAAAGCATAAAAGATGCAGTACATTCTTAAATCAATTGAATAAAAACTCAGATGGAATAAAATTAGGAATCTGTACTATCATTGCCCTTGTTTATATCCTTGTGTCCAAGTCTCCAGGGTAGTGTGTGGAGTGTGTCCCCCATCAAATATAGAGGGCTTTTCCTTAATAATTTCATGACAGGAGGATTTGTGACATTCAAGGTTGTATGTGTGTACATGTGCGACTTAGCTTCAATTCATGGAGATGGCATTATAAAACTTAGGCAGGATAACAAGCACATTTTTTCAGGTTAATGAATTGGGGAGAATGCCATTCTGACTGAAGTATGAAATTTGAAACATTTTAAAATAAATGCAGTTTTAGAATTTTAAAATATTTTTAGGACGTAAATATGTAATATGAGGTATGAGAATGAAATTATTTTTTACCATAGACATACATTAAATACTTTAATATACATTATGTAAATTATATATTTTACATTATAATTTAATGTAAATAAATTTCAAACATTCAAATTAATTCCTGGGCAGCTTATAAGATGAATACACATTGTTATATGTAAAGTTTTAGACTTTGTGAACCCTCAATTTTAAAACAGATACTCAATTTTAGACTGAATACCCATCAGTCATAAACGTTCACTTTCCAACTAACCAAAAGTAAAAATTATTTTGAAATTTTTATTCAGTGAAGCATTACACATATTCAAATGCCTGATGTCCCAGAAATTTGGTCTTTACAAAGTCTAATTAATGAGGTCAGAGTATTGACGAACAACCTCAGAGCTAGGAGTTAAATGTTAACCCTGTTGTTGACCCTCATGCCTGCTTATCTATTGCAAATGGGAAGAAGGTGATTTTATTTTCTTTTGATTTTTTTTTGCCCCCTCACATATCCTCTAACATTATAAAACACAAAGGTCAGCTGTAGATCCTTTTTTTGTCTTTAGTTGCAGATGTATTTAGATAATCTGCTTGTCGGTCTGACTGCTTTGTATAGTTCTTTGCACAGTGTCAGGCTTTTAATTTATCCTATAAAATACAAATAAAAACCTTTTACTATCTAATAATTCACTTGTCTGGTTCAGATATCATTTCTATAATTGAAATACATCTCTCAAAACAAATAAAAACCTTAATACATGTTTTCCTGGATCTTCAAGTCCCTCTCTGCAATGGAATGTTGTTTTAGTATTTACTGATAATGTTAGCAAATTATGTTTTCTAGACAGTGGTATATACCAGTATTTCTCATTTTCTTGGAAGATTAAACAAAGATGGGAGTGATTCCCACCCAAGCAGATTCCCTGAGAATAGCAGGCAGTGTGTGGGTCAAGGATATATTTTAAGATCTTAATGGACAACCTTGATGGAGAACTTGATCTAGATCCTTAATGATAGCAACAACAACAACAACAAAATACACACACACACACACACACACACACATATGTCACTTCACTTTTGTTTGGCTTTTATTCTAAATATTTTCTCATTTAAAAAGTCAAAGTAACAATGAGAAACAGTAGTTACTAGCTCCATTTCAGACATGAGGATATGGATGTGCACAGTTACTTAGCTGGTTAGTGGTGGAACCAGGAACCAGTGGCCCTGGATCTCAGCTATACAACCTGTTCTCTTACTAGAGGGCCTGAGTAGGACTGATATTAGTTGAATCCTTTTAAGACAGAGCCATGAAATTATACTTTATAGAAATATTTGTCTTTGTTTTTCATATCCTTTATTTTGTATTTGACCCAGTTGCCCTTCCCTAGAAATGTTTTGCTTCTTTGCTTACAGGTTTCCTGTCCTGTTTCTTCATATTATCTTTTCTCTTCGTTAACTTAGCTTCTTTTCTTTCACAACTGCTTATGCTCCCAAGGCTTATGGCTCTTCTCCTTTTATTCTCTCTCTAAGAGCTCCTTTATTCCTCTAGCACCAATCGTCTACTTCATGCTGATAACTCAAATTTATCCCACCCAGACTCTTGTGTCTCTGTACTTTCAGCTGCCTACCAGGCAGTTTTACTTTGAGTGTCCCAGAATCACCTCAATACATGCTTAGCTCTCATCAGCACCATTTGGTAATTTGTTAACCTGAATGCCTCATCCAGTAACCTGTGAGCAACTCAGCTACCTGAGTCTTTTTCATCCTTCTGGCCTTAGTCATCTTTCTGGCACATAGGAAATGTGCTGAGTAAATGTTTACAAATGAATAAATGAATATTTATTTCCAGCTACCCCATCACTGTCAGTGTCAGGCATGCTTAGGCATTATCCCTCCAGTTATCTTTAACATATCCTTTTAAAAGTCTTCCTACCAAAATATTAAGACCTGCTTTTCTTTCAGAAAGTATTGTCTAGCTCAAGATCCATTGCCCATGAAGTGTCAAACACTGAATATGTGATCATTAGGCAACTGTCTAGGATTCACAAGTGAATCAGCTGTGGTCCCAGCTATCTAAGAGTTTAAGAAAACCCAATGAGAGAGAAACACATACATAGATAAAAGACAAGCTAGTGTTTATTTAGTACTTATTTTGTGCTGTGCACTCTTCTGAATGCCTTAAAAATCCATTGACTTATTTAATCTCAATGACCCTGTGAGGTAGGTACTATTTTATTCCCACTTTACAGGCAAGGACACCAAAGCTCAGAGAAGTTGTTTGGCTTTAGAGTCATGATTCAAATCCATGTTGCTTAACTCCAGAGGTTTCTCTTAACCATTATGTTATTCTGTCTCTTAGAAAAATGAGCCTCCTAGAATATTCTAGTCATCTCTGATCTTTCTGCTCAGACCCTCTTAAGAGCTAATGTAGTCTTCCTTTCATAATCTATTCCCCCCCACCCCCAAGAAGTTTTTCGTTTGAATAACAGAACACACAAAACCAGGCAGGGAAATCCCAAAGGAAATGATGGTCATGTTTTATTATTATTTACCCTTTGGTCCTTTATCTTCTAAGCACTTGTTATATTTTCTCTTAATGCTGTTAGACATTTATTTTGATCATGAATACAATCCAAGTATGAATAGTAAATGTGTTTTTATAGCTCATCTTCCCTCCTCCATGTTTCTTTAAATAGAAAAAAGTGCTGAATGTCTCTTCATAGTCTATTTGACCATAGTTGTTCTATGGTTTAAAAACAGACTGTATCTTGGTGTTCCAAAATCCTTCTTGAACTATAGCTCATTCTGTTAAAGAATCTTGGGAAAGAAGTCCTATTGATGTTCATATTCTCCAAAAGGTGAGAGTAGTAACTGGGTTAAAGACAACTGGGAGGGGTCTTCAGCAAATTAAAGACCATTGGGAAACTGCACAAAGGCAAATCTTATCAACAAGATGCCAGCTCCTTCAATTAAAACTAGGAAAATGCCACAACTGACCCAACAGCCATGGCCACTGGTCCATTTCTTGCTTGCCAGTGTGGCTCCTGTTAAGGCAGTACTTGTGATGGAATTCCTGGGATCTCCTTTCCTTCTAACTTGAACCATTCTGTAGTCAATCATGGAAAACAGACCTCCTCAACCTACTAAGCTACCTCCCAACTGTGGAGGCCTGGTTTTAGTAGCTGTCACACTCCCTTGTAGTCTCTGGTTTACTCCCACTAGAGAATGGGAAAAACTTAATTGCTTGAAAGACACCACTGACTGTGGTACTCATCATAAAGGCCCACCACAGTCTTCCACAGTTCACCAGCGCACAACTTTTCATTTGTAACTCCTCCATCTTGACTTGAGGTGACTGGGCAAGCTGGGTGGAGCCTGACCCCACTGGCCCACAATCAGTTCTTCATGATAGACTATATAGTATTTCTCAAACCAATTCCTTTAATAGAAAAAAGTGTTTAATGAGTTATGACCCTCCATTATTGGTTTAAATTATTCTTATTAAAAATGTCCATAGGACTAGGAAGACATTCTTTAGGCTCATAGTAGTTAAATAATCTTAAACAAAAACAAATATACAAATTAAAGAAGTCATTCAAAAAAACATTTAATATTATAAATAATACTGTTTTGATGAAACAACTTTGCTGCTTGCAGTGCAAATGTGGTATTGGCTGCTTCTGCACATGCTCTTATGAATTCATCATGCCTTTACTGTCTGTTGTGTGAAGGTACAATTTTCTCACCACTTTTTTTCTCTCAGAACCACAGGGGAATAATTGTTTGGCATGATACCATGACATAATCTGGCAATTCTTTTTTGGCTTCAAAGCAGAATTTATTAGCTTATCTCTTGCGTTTTCTCATTATCTTCTCAAATATAGTTTTACCACTTGTGCCAGCGTGACAATAAGCACCACAATACAAATAACACAACTGCATATGTGGTCACTGAAATTGTTCTTGGTAATGAGACAATCCAGAATATGCTTATTGTTTCGGATTATCCTTGAAATGAAAGCATAGTGTAAAGACTTTGTAGAGGAGACTTGAGGAGCCCTGGGCAAAGATCCATGCTGCAGGTTGAGGAACACTGTTTTTTTTCCTAAAAAAATTGGTTTATTTATGTAGAAATGATCTCTCCACTATGTGGTAAGCTCCATGCTGGCAGGAACCATTTCTTCCTGTGTGCCATGTGGAATACCGTGTTTAGCCCATGGTAGGTGCCTATAGAATGGGTCCTGCTCTAACTCGCTGTGGTTATCTGTTCCTCATGTTCAGGTTTTGTGTGTAGGTTTGCAGGCACCTACATTTTCTTCAATAACATTTTTTTTCCCTTTGAACCAGGAAAAAAGAAGAAAAATTGGACTGGATGTACCAGGGTCCTGGTGGGATGGTGAACCGTGATGAATATTTGCTGGGGCGCCCCATTGACAAATACGTTTTTGAGAAGATGGAAGAGAAAGAAGTGGGCTGTTCTTCAGAGACAGGACTCCTCCCAGGCTCTATTTTTGCCCCTTCAGGTGCTAATTCCCTTCTTGACATGGCCAGCAAAATTCGAGAGGACCCACTTTTCATCATCAGGTACTGGATGAAGGACTGGGAAGTGGGTTTTGTTACAGAGATGCTTAGTAGAGATGTTATTTGGCCTCTCACTTCACAATTGGTTTTCTCTTAGCTTTCTCTGTCACGTGAAAGGATTTGTCTTCTTTGGGCTTCATGATGTTGAGAAGGAGGCTCCATTAAGGGTGCCAGATCTAGGCCATCTGGGAAATTGGCAAATGGACTAGACCAGACCAAATTTATTCATTTATTGTTTACCCTAAAACAAAAATAAGAGGTAGAATCAAGGTAAGAAAGGCTGACAGCTTTTTGGAAATTTGGGGATATGTGTAGAGTTGTTAGGTGGGTGAACAGGCCTTCTTTCCCCATCCCCCCCTTTTTTGCAGCAGAAACCTTTAAAAATTTAGACTCTTACTTGAAACCCTAATATGTAACAAATCAGAGTAGAGCGGCATTTGTACATTAAATGAGATCATGCTGTGCATATTATTTTGGGGGGGCATTTAATTTCACAATGTTTATTTCAAGTAAGGTTGAACATTGAAAAATGTTTATTTGTTTATATTTTTTCTTTTGAAAATTCTTTTAAAGTTGTATATCAAAGATATTACATATGTATATGGAAAGATATTATACAGTTGGCATATGCAAATATTTTGTCCCATTTTGTTAGCTTCTTAATTAATTATAAGATACACATAACATGGTATTTAACATTTTAACCACTTTTAAGTCTACATTCAGTGGCATTAAGTACATTCATATTGTTATGCAACCATCGCCACCATCTGTCTCCTCATATAAGTGAAATTTTATAATACTTGACTTTTTGTGACTATTTCCCTTAGCATAATGTCTTCAAGTTTCAATCCCTGTTGTCAGAATTTCCTTCTTTTTTAAGACTGAATAATATTTCATTGTATGCATTTTGTTTATCCATTTACCTGTGGATGGACATTTGGCTTATTTTCACCTTTTGGCTATTGTGAATAATGCTGCTTTGAACATTGGTGTATTAATATTGTGACTTTTTTTATAGTCTACTTTTTTCACCTAATGCTATATATCGATCATCATTCTATGTCACTAACTATGCTTCTATAACATCATTTTTATCTCTATTTTATATGGACATACTGTAATTTATTCTTTGAATACTCTGTCGTTGGGTCCCTAACTTTGTTTCCAAATTATCATTGTTATAATAGAACACCTTTATAGTGACCTTCCTTGATTATTTTCTTACAGTATTTTTAGGCCAAAGAGTATGTGCAGGCTGTGATAAGTGTTACCAAACTGTCCTCCAGGAAGGTTGACCGATTTATCCGTCAGAGTGAGACTTCTTGAAAGAGGAATCCATTCTCTTTATTTCTCAGGTGGTTAACATGCTAACCAGTGGAAGTAGTATTATAAGGTTGCAACCAGTTGATACACAGCAACCAGTTGACACACAGATAACAGCCATTTACTTGACCAGTTGGGAAGCTCTGAGCATGAAACCTAACAAGAAGAAGACTGAACTCACTTTCTTGCACTACAGGGAACCAATGTGGACTTTCCCCACTGCATTCAGTCCCTTATGCAGACTTGGGGAAGATTTCTGGCTTCCACACTACCATGTAGATTTCAGCACAGGACCTCTCTGCATGCATTTCACTAGAAGATTGCTACATAGAATTGTAGAGAATAGAATGAATGACTTAACCTACTTTCCAAAAGAAATAGTCATGATTTTTATGATTTCCTTTTTTCAGGAAGAAAGAAGAGGAGAAAAAAAGAGAGGTATTGAACAATCCTGTGAAAATGAAGAAAATCAAAGAATTGGTAAGTAATGCATCAAATAAGGATTTATCTTTTAGCTACTTAGCATGAGAACTCTCCATTCACTCTTACCTTCAAGAGGGAAAATAGAATGATTTAAAAATTTTGTCTTTTAGAGAACTTTTCCTAGTGATTTTATGCAATATTAATTTATCAAGCTTAATTAAGTTTGATTTCCTTTTTTATGTTTTTTTTTGGGGGGGTTGGAAAAGCACCATGTGATGCCATGTTTTTCTAGAAAAAGGGGGGTATGGGATATGCCTATGGAAAGCATGATCATACATTGTGTTTAGGAGATGAGGTGGTAGAGCCTCCAGGGCCTGTTCACCATTCACATGATGTATTATGTGATTGTTTCTTGGATCAGTTGGTAGGGAAAATTTAAAGATTGATTTTGCAGTCCCTGATTGCTTTAGGTGGAGTTGAAATTCTTTTGACAGCTGGAAACACCTAGGCAGTGCTTCCAGGGACTGTTTAAAAGAACAAATTCCTAGCCTCAACCACCAGAGATTCTGTTCACTAGACCTTCCCTCTGTTGCTGACAGGGAAACTCTGATAATGTCCTGTCCCCCACCCCCCCCAGCCCCAAGACCCAGAGGCTTGGAATCAGGTAGTATGTGCATAACTCACTCCTCTCAGGACTGACAGGGTTCTCAGTAATCTTGTGTGGTTATGTTCTGGGCATTTTCTAGTTGCAATTAAGTCTGGAAAAAAAGGAGAAGAAGAAAAAGAAGGAGAAGAAAAAGAAGCACAAGAAACATAAGCACAGGAGCTCAAGTAGTGATCGTTGTAGCAGTGAGGGTGAGCGCAGCCGGGGGAGGTAAGCACGTGGAGGCAGGCCTCTCTCATCATTGGTTCATTCACTCATTCATTCCACAGACACTAACTGAACACCTGCTCTAAGCTCAGAACTGTCAGGTATTGGGGTTTACGTAGTGAACTCAGACACAGGCCCTGTACCTACAGAGTTTACCATCTAGTACCAGAGTTCCTTGTAGATTCTTGGCATGACCCCATAACAGAGCTGACTGTAGCCTTGTATGTCTTTAGTCAGACATCCTGGTTATGACTTTCATCTCAGTTTGTGATTCCTCTAAGACTAAAGTGAGTTTTATATAGGTTTTTAAAAAAATGCATTAATGGGCTCATGTGGGCCCATTCTGTGTCTTCTCTGTGGGAGTTGTCAGCATTGTCACTGCTGACTCACTCTTAGTCCCTGGAATAGCAGCACGAGGTGAGAGGAGAATGTATTCAGGCGTTGGGGCTGAAAAGCTAGGCCCACGGTTTTTCACAGGAAAAACATGACTATGCTGATGCATCTTCTAGCAAAGACAGTCCAAATAGAGACACACACTCCCATGTAATAACTAGGAGGTGGGAAAGGTCATGTTTGAAGCAGGAAACAAGTTTCAGCACAAGAGATTTAACCTGGATGTTTATGCGGTTTCTTTTACAATGAATGTGTTTTTATCTCATAGATCTCAAAAGAAGATGGCAAATTCCTCTGTTTTGTCCAGAGTTCCTGGATATGGCTTACAGGTAAGGATGGGGACTCAAAGGGAGCAGTTATGGGACTGTGGAGTGTGTCTACTTGGCAGCCCTTTGGATATAGAGCTTTTTCAGTTAGACATATGGGAAGAAGGGAGTTTGGGCAGCAAAGACAGGGGCTCCTGGGAAACAGGCCTATTCCTTATCACTGAGCTCTGACTGGCTGAGGGGCTTCTAAGCAGACAGGCTAAACTACTAATGGAATACTTAGGCATTCTGCCCATCCGTCTGCAAATAATTTTCATGAAATGTATACATTTAAATGTAAAGATTGATGGCTTTAGACAAATGTACTGGATTCCTTCTTTTCTCTCAGTAAGTTTAATCTTAGGTCCTGTCCTTTATACTCTGGCTCTTGCTCTTCCTTAGGCTGTAATGAAGAGCCAAGCCAGTTTAGGTGGTTGGGTGAATACATTCTTTTAGGGAATTCTGAAGATAATTTTCCTAAATTTATATGGTTCTTTGTGATTGATTTACACAGTTGGCTCCTTACAGAACCTCAGTGCTCATTCATTTTCTCGTTTCACTGGATTTTCTCCTGAACTACTGGATTTTCCTAAGAATAGGCTTGCTTTCTTTCCTTGATGATACAGGTAAGAGACTCTGACCGTAGCCAGAGACTGCAGGGTCCTCTGATGACTGAGCCAAAGGGAGTGCATAGGTGGAAGAATCACTCCAGGTCCAGAAGCTCCTCTCACTCACCTCCCAAACATGCCAGCAAGAAGAGCACCAGAGAAGCAGGGTCCCTGGACAGGAGATCTCGATCCCCGGGCAGAAGGTCACGGTCCCCAAGGCCAAGCAAACTGTGAGTGTGAGAATTCACTGGGAAATTACCTCTGCTTGTGGGGGCTTGGTCATAGCAAGTGTTTGCTTTTGGTGATGTCTATTCATTAATTTTTCCAAATGTCTTTGCTTTGTTATTGCCTTTACATCATTTTTTCCCCCAACCTCAATGTAAAGCTCAGGGATCTAGATCTACATATTTATATATATGGAATCTCTAGAGTGAATTTAATATCAGATCTTATGTATCTTTATGCCTTTGTTTCTCTTCCATATCTGTCCTCTATTCTCTTCAATTTGGATTGTAATTTAAGATAGTTTTTCTTCCATTGTTTGAAGGACATGATGAAAGCCCCTATATAGTACAAACTTTTCTTCTCTCTGCCCTATGTGTCTGTTACAGGCACGACTCTAAGGTAAACAGGAGAGAGAGAGGTCGAACTAAGAGCCCATCACCTAAAAAAGAGGTCTACCAAAGGAGGCATGCATCTGGATATACCAGGTGAGTCAAGAACCCAGTAGATAAACTTCAAACTCTGCAGGCCTGAGTCTAAGAGTGGCTCAAACCAAGTGGACAATCTATACCAGCTTTTTGCCCAATGAGCTTTTTTATCCTTCTTGTCAACTTTTAGTAGTCCGCTCTCCCTCTCCATCATGCAAGATACATTGAAAGGACAAAGTAAGCAGTTTTGACTTAATGAACAATGAATTGACTGTCTTTTAATATCTGTAAACATGTTAATTCTCATAGAGATTTCCACAGAGAAGCTTTTCTTGAGAGAGTATTCCTTCCTTGAGGCATCAGCTGAAAGGGAAGCAGAGTGCTCTCCTTGAAGGCAGACACCCTAAGATGGACTCTGTTTAAGTTGGGTGTGGAGTGGGTCAGACAGGTGTGCAGCCCTGGCACTGAGGATGTGCTCATGAAAGGCTGTTTCTAGAGGTCTTGGTTGCTCTTAGCAGAAGTTTAGGTGAGATGGGCAACTTTTGTTAACTTCCTTTTACTGCCCAAATACATTGGCTGCTCATTAGATTCACCTGGGAAGCTATGAAAAGAAAAATTTTCATTATTTGGCTATGCCCCAGCCCTGTTACATCGTAATCTCTGGGGGAGGGCCCAGACATCAGAACTTTTTATTCCCCCTTTTTAATAACCTGCCCACCCCACTTCCACCCCTGACCTATTGCTGTCTCCGCTTAAGAACTGGATCTCTGAAGGTGGGATGTCTCCTCCCATGTGCTTGGAGTATGCACCCAGGGCCTGGGGCCTGGCACCCCTGGTGTATGGTCTGTGGCTCCACCTGGGGCATGAACCCAGGACCTTCTACGTGTAAAGCTGATGTGCTAACCACTACATTTTGGAGCTACCCCACAGACAGCAGGACGTTTTAAAGTTCTCCAGTAATTCTAATATGTAGCTAACATTGAGAATCACTGAGAGTGTACAATCTCTTGTATTCACTATGTTGTTAGAAGAGAGGCACAATCTAAGGTCCTTTTTAACTCTTAATTGCCTGATTCCTTAAATTTCCAGGGAATAGAAACTTTTTAAAAAGGTTTAAATTTGGCAATTTTCCAAAATATGTTACCATATTTCTCTGTCTTCCGAGACAGAGTCTATTATGCATAATTTAATCTTTTATTGGTGACACTGGGTCAATTCCTCAGCTGTGCTGTAATTTGTACTGGTTTTAGGGATGGATGCTCATGAATGTGTGTATTTTTTAATATATTTCAAGGCTTTTGGTCAGCAAATGAGCATGCTTTCTCAGATCCTGCTTTGATTTTGTCTCTCTTGCCATCTGCCATCACTTGAATTTGCCTTGCTTTGTCAGTCTTTCTTATAGCCCTTGGATCTTTGTTGAATTTTGTGATTTAAAATGAGTTAGAGCCTTTAAGACCTCTCTTTTCCAGGGGTGAAAACACAGAAACTTTGATGTATGCATTTTGTGATATCTCATTATTTTGTTTTGGTATTTCAGGTAGTTGAGGTTGTTTTATATAGCTAAAATGATGCTAATTAAGACAGAAAGAGAATAATTATGGCTGTAAAACCTTTCTTAGCACTATTTAATCAGCATTTCTCAGATTGAGAGACACTGGATAGTTCCTCAAGGTCTTGAGAGTTCTGTGAGAATTTTAAAATTTTGGTGTTTTCTTTTGTGTGTATGCTTTCTTTTAACTGGTGATCTAAAACGATTTTCTTACCAGCTGAAATGTTTTTCTTTTGCAGTGAGATTCTCTAAAATAGTTTTTATATGGACTAAGACTTTTTCTCTTAAAAATTTTTTCAAGTCTTGTGGGATTTCCATTTAATTTATACTATTTTCCATTACTTTCAGTGCTTTCTAAATTTCATACAGGCAACACAATACTTTTATATTTTAAAAAATATGTATGCTCAAAACAAACAAAAAATACAATTATAAGGTCACACCTCAGAACTAACTAAAATTCCTTCAGTTGGGGTTATAAATTGCTCAGAAAAGTGGCAATAAGAAATAGAAAATGGAGTTATTATTTCTTACATTAATTATCATTATTATGGAGGTACAATTTCTAAAAAATTTTATTTAATTTTTTTAATTGAAGAAATTATTTAATCCACCCCCCATTTACCTTCCCCTTCCCCTGGAGGTACAATTTTTAAAAGTCAAAGTATAATTTATTTATTTATTTTTTGCACCTATAGCAGCTGGTATTCCTAGGTAGTCTCCCATCCAAGTACTAATCAGGCTTGACCCTGCTTAGTTTCTGAGATCAGATGAGGTCAGGCATGTTCAGGGTGGCATGGCTGTAGACAAAAGTCAAAAAATATTAAAAGTCTTCTAACAAAAACCACCACTTCCTTGCCCTGCCTGACCTCACTCTAGTCATGCTATCCATGGCAACCACTTTTAGCTTTTTGCGGTTTCCTTTTGCAGCTCTCTTTTTCTAAAAATATACTTGTGTTGCCATCTCTTAATTCATCAGTTTTAGATATTAGGTATTTTCTTCTTGTTAGAGTAAATGAGTAAATGTGGCCTTAGAGTAAAAGAGCTCTTATACACTCCCAGTCTCATGTTTTTTTACCCTCATCTTTCTATTATGATTATTTCACAATTTTTGGTTTAATCAGTATGTGGATTTGTGTTATTATGTTATATAAATATTATTCACTGATACTTTTCACTGCCAAGCAGAATACCAAGGTTACACTTCCTTTCTTTACATTTTTTCTAGGGTCAATATTTGCCTCTTTCAGTTTGACCTATGATGGCTTTCAGGCTTTCAGTTTTGGGAATTATGGTGTTGTTTCTTAAATAATTTCTTTGTTCTCCCTGATTTCTAAGAGCTCGTTTGTGATCTGATTGTTCTTTTAAAAAGTCTCCTATTTCTCATTTTAACTATGTAATACCTTTCATTTATCTCAGAGTGAGATGTTCACTGTAAATATCTAAAAATTTTTTGTTTTGTGCTTTATCTTTTAAGTTCCCTTTTCTTTTTGCATTGGCCTCTATCTTTCATGTTAGAGGCTTTCCTGAAATGTTTGGTGATAATTTCACTATCTAGTCATATTTAGGAGTAAGGCACTAAAAAGCTTAAATTACTGTGCTGGACATGGGCAGGCTTGTCTACTGATGGGGGATTAGGTTTGAACTGGTTTTTAGCTGATCTCCTGTCTGGTTTAGTTCCCTAGAAACAAATGGGAGGGTCTTCCCTCTGGAGGGTCTCCTGTAGACTTTTGCGAGAGTAGTCACTGGCTTCCCCAAGTAAGGCATGAGGAGCAGTGTCTTAATTGCTTCTTTTACAGACTTTAGTCCTTTTATTTTCAGCCCTATGCCTTACTGCCATTCTCCAAAGTATTTGGGGCCTGCCGTCTCTGGTCCTTGCCTGGATTTTGTTTCTGTTTAGTATGGGGCACTTAAGATTCAGTTTCCTCCAGCTTGTAAAAGTAGTTCACCATTCTGTCATCCACTTCCGTTATCCAATTTGTTGACATCTCTAACCAGTGTTATCTTCTCTCCCTTTCTCTTTGTGGTTTTACATATTTTATTTAGTGGGATTTTGGAAAGGGAGCATGTCAATTTCACTATAAGTAATGTCAAGTCTTAGTATCTTAAGTTTGTTTCTCAAAATTGGGCTCCCACTCCCTTATGGGACTCTGATAATTATTTTTCCTTTTAGACGAGGGTCGGTACATCACACTTATTTGAGGAGCAATAGATTTGGATGTCTGACATTATTAAATAGCGATTGAGCTGGTTCATCACCCCCTCTTCTTGCTCTAATTTCATTTGCAATGAGGAGAGAAGACCCACCTATTACTTTCCAAGGTTAAGTTGAATTCTTCAGGGATCTGGCTTCTAGCTTGGTCCTAAAGTGGTATGTTTGTGGGCTATATCCATGCATTTCTAAGCATCTCCAGTGGGTATATAGTAGCAGTCACACATATAACTTAGTCCTCTGTTCTTCTATAAATTGTTGAGCAAGTAACTGGAATATTTTATAATGTTTCAAAATGATCACTCCAGAGATTATTGAGTGAGAGTATGGAATCATTCATTAAAAGTCTTTGAAATTTGAATGAAACCACCAGACCAAGATGTCAGGAGGGAAGGAAACTTGTAGTGCATTTGGTACTGGGCTGGGCATATCTGTGGAAAGAGAGCAGTGAGCTGGAGAACCTGAGGTTCTACCTGATATCGTTCTCCCTGAGGTGGTTCTATTTTTATTTTATTTTTTTGCTGGGAGAGGAGTAGACCTGATAGGATGGTTTTTATATTCAACAGAAAGCTCTCAAAAGAGGAATTAGAGCGAAAACGACAAGAGATGATGGAAAACGCCAAGTGGCGGGAGGAAGAAAGACTGAACATCCTCAAGAGGCATGCTAAGGATGATGAACGGGAGCAGAGGCTGGAGAAGCTGGACTCTCGGGATGGAAAGTTTATCCAGTGAGTGCACTTCTTTCTGCCTAACAGCTTTCATAGTGATGATCCCAAGGAGGCAGTTGGGCATCTGGTTTATTCATTTTGTTCCCAATGTGTCTGTGTCTGAGTAGGGAGAACATGGGAGCTCAGCCTCCAGACCACCTTTGTCACTACTCCCAGCTTCTGGCCAGACAGTGGGATGTTTTTGATTTGAGGGGAAGAGAAGTAAATTGGTATTTTTAATTAAATCTCCTTGGCCTTCTTTTTAAATAAGAATTCATGGCACAAGAACCCTTTTTCCAACGAGGCTTTGACTTATTTTCCAAAACAAATAAATTTTCCCTTACGGAACTGTTTTAAAAATTGAGTTCCACATGGAGTCACTCAAAGTTATGTATGTGGGTTTAAAAGAGCTCGTGTTTCTACAGCTGCTTTGTGGCTAGCAACCTGTTTTTTCTAATTCTGCTAGAGAGTTGACCAATTGACATGTTTGTTACTTTCTCTTATGTTCTCTCCCTAGCCGCATGAAGCTAGAGAGCGCATCTACCTCCTCCCTAGAGGATCGGGTGAAGCGGAATATCTATTCCCTACAGAGAACTTCAGTAGCTCTGGAGAAGAACTTTATGAAAAGATGAAAACCATCCCCTCTCTTGCTGGTTTTCCTGAATTATCCAGGGAAGCTGCAGCTCCTTAAAAATTCTCTTTATAAGAGTTCAATTGACTTCTTCCACAATGTCAAACCACCACTGTTCAAAGTGACTCCTCCATCTATTCCTGAAATAGCTTCTTCCTTTGAGAACCAGTGTGACTTGCTTTATGGGACTCTCAGTAACTTCTGCTGGGTGCAGAATGGGTTTTGATTTTAATAGGTGAACACTAGACCACTGGGTGTGAGCACTCCTGCTCTGGAAGGCTGCTCCATGTGGTCATGATTCTTCTTATGCCACTTCCTTCCCACCTGTGTGAACAGACCTATCCCACTGTCTCAGTATAGACCAGACCTTTTTAGAAACCTTGCTCTTCAGAGTCATCCAGTTAGATTGTGCTTACTGGGGTAAATACTTGATTTAGTAGATGTGTGTTAGAATGATGTCATGTTAGGTTAGAGCCAAGGGAGTGACAAAGAATCTGGAAGAGGAAACCATAAAAAAAATCCTTAAATGAACGTTTGAACCATTGGACTATCAGACTGTAAAAGTATAGTGTGTATATGTACAAATGTATAATTTTTACATGTTTTTTAAAAAAGTTAGCTTTGTGAGAATATCTTGTTTGGTAAATGACTTTATTATGTAATGCAACCACATTATATCTTGTTATTGAGTAATAGAATAAGGCAGTGATAGTTTTTTTTTCTGTCTGTGAATCCAACTAGTTTAGGAGGGGTCTCAGTTTATTGATAAGATCTAGGATATCTATCCTTTTACATTGCCTAGAATCTGATGTGGGCAGTGCAGCAATGAAGTCAAATGATCTGAGTCAGGAACAAATTTCCAGTATGTTCCCTGTTTTTTTTTTTTTTTTAAATAATAAAATGGAAGCTGTTATTTCATGGCTTCCCTTTTACCATGTTGTAATCTTACTACAATTCTAGATTAACAGTTGTTTGCTACTGTTTTTAGTCAGGTATTTTAAAACCTAAAATTGACGGGGCCAATCTCCTGTCTTTACTTCTTTCCCTTTTCTATTTTACCAGAAGCCCTCATTTGACTTATGAACTCCAGGGCACTCTTGACCCACAGTTAGCAGGCCTAGTTCCTTTTCTGCTAATTCTTAATTCTGTTTAAAAGGATTTTGGATTTATAATTTTGAGCCCTTATGATGCCAGGCACTGTCATACTTAAAACCCAGCCTTTCCCCAGAGAGAAAGTAATACATAGTTGTTATTCATTTAATCACCTCATTCTAGGGTCAATTATATCTTCTATTACTTGGTAATAAAGGCTACATTTATTTTTGTAACTGTTTAAAGAACAACCATGTGCCGAAAACCGAACTTACGAATTTCTGTACAGAACACTATTGACCCATTATTTGTGTCGAATATCTGGAGATACCTACCTGGTCCTAGAGGAATTATGTAATATGTAACAAAGCGTGGGCTAGTTTCCTCAAAGATTTCATGAAGTGAGCCAGAGAATAAGACGATTAAGACTCTGCTGTAGGACAGGTGTCCTAAGATGCTAGCGGTCTCTTAACTGGACCCTCTGGCGGGAGGAGGCCCGGCAGCGGATGGGTGGGTGCGGGACCCATTCATAAAACTAAGAGATCTCGACCGGCTCTTCTCATTGGCCCTGGGGGAAAGGGGCGTGTCCCGCGGGGACAGCGCGCCCTAGGCCCGGGGGAGTGGGAAGATCCACGCTTGGGTGGGGCGAGGGGGCGTTCCTTGGCGTTCCCGGCAGGACTTCCTTTTCCCCTTGGTGTGTTCCTCCTCTCTTCCCCGGGGTGGGGATGGTACGTCCCACCCTCCTCGTATTCCCGCCCCTTCTCCCCTCCCCAGCGGTGCCGCCGCCGCCATCTTGGCACGTCAGGTTGAGGGAAAGAGCCAAACCCTGGCTTTGGGGGGCCCGGACAAGGAGCCCCTCCCGCGGTGGACAGCAAGACCCACCTAGCCCTCCTCCCCTCCCCGCTCCGGAGCAGGGTTCTGACGCGCGCGAAGGCCAGCCCGGTTCCTGTCAGGCCCGGGGAGGAGGCGCTGGCGGGGCATCTGCTGCCTCCCGGGGCCGGCCGCAGCACCCCCGCGGGCAGAAGCGGGCCCCGGGCCGGCAGGGCGGCAGCACCGCCCGGGGGCGGGGTGCGGCGCGGGCCGGCGGCTCCCTGGGGGCGGGGCGGGGCGGGCGGGGCGTGGGGCGGACGGAACCACCGGGCGGGGTGGGGAGGTAACGGGACGGGCGCGACCATGGCGCGGTGAGGGAGCGGAGGTGGGGATCGGTCCGGGGGAGGCCTGGGGCCGCTGGCTTGTGCGCCGTCTCGGCCGCCCCCCCTCTTGCCGCCGCCGCCGCCGCCCCGGGCATGTCGTCCAACTGCACCAGCACCACGGCGGTGGCGGTGGCGCCGCTCAGCGCCAGCAAGACCAAGACCAAGAAGAAGCATTTCGTGTGCCAGAAAGTGAAGCTATTCCGGGCCAGCGAGCCGATCCTCAGCGTCCTGATGTGGGGGGTGAACCACACGGTAACCAGCTCCCCCGCGCTCCCCACGCCCCCCGCCGCCCCGGCCCCCGGGTGGCCTGCAGCCCCTCGCCGGTCCGCTTGCACGCCCACCCGACCCTTGCACGCCGGGCCGGCCGTGTGTGCACTCCCCGCGCGCCACGCGAGGCCCGATGTCTTCGTGGTGTGCCGTCGCCGCCTCCCTTTCCCTCCAGCCCCTCGGGCTTCCTGCGTCTCACACGCTCGTTTCGGGCCGCCCCTACACTCGGGGAGAAGGCCTGGTGCGGTGGAATCGCTTTCATCCCCTCTCCCTCTCTCACCTCACCCTGGTACACGCGTTGCCCCCCTTATTCCTTATAACCCGCCGCCAGATCACTGTCCAGTTGACAGGGCACGTGGTGTTGGCCTGCCTGACTATTCCTCTGTTTCTGGTCGTTGGGTTGGTCTGGCTGCTCAAAGTTTCCCACCCTCTAGATCTCCTTACCCCTGACTATGGAACTCCGCTCTCTGGTTTCCCTTTCTTTCTTCTTGAATAAGATGTATCAACTGAAGAAGCACAGGCTTCTTTGAACTACTGACTCTTTACCAGGGTCTTCCTGGGTTAGGGAGAAGAGAGACTGTAACCATTTGAGAGAAGGTGAGGCCTGATTATAAAGACTGCATAATAGAAATAATGTGTCTTCTTGCGTCCTCCTGTGGTGTTTAAGTCAAAGATGTGGACTTCTCATTTATTGAGCCTTCTATCGTATGGTCGAGAAGAGTGTGATAATGATTGGTAATGAGGATTCAGAAAGAGGTCCCTGGCTCCTTGGGGTGCTTCGAGATTGTCCAACAGCCCCTGTCAGGAAGTTGGGAGCCCTACACAGTGTTTGAGCTGGAAGACTTCATGTCCTGTTTGTTTAGGGTCTTCTTCCTCTTGTCACTACTTGCTCCTTGCATTCTGACAATTTCATTGTGACTCCCTACCCCCGGAATTAGCGAAGAAAGTAAAAGGACCTCGAACACCCAACTTCACCAACTAAAAGTTTGGAATGAGGAAGATGAAGCCAATGGCTTGGATTTCCTTTGGATTTCAGTTCTTTAGTCTCCCTGACTTTTCTGAGCTCTTGAAATTGCCCATGAGACCAAATGATGGCAGAGGACTCTATGGCCAGCAAGACTTTTTGCTTTGCTTTGGTAGAGGAGCCTTTCTTTGAGTATTCAGGAACCATAGTCTAAGCCAGGGCTTTAGATCTTTACAGAAAAAAACTTGTGTATGGTGAGGTCTTTGTTGGTTTCCTGGTCTTGGGCAAGTTACAGTTTTTAGTACTGAGGTGAAGTTCCTGGCTAGGATAAAGAATATCACTGGTTAAATGCCCAGACCTCTAGGAGCTGCTTCAGGCCAATAGTCTAGCAGAATTTGTTCCTCCTGCTTCCCGCTGCCTCAGGGGTCATTTTGACAACATTACAAGAAAAACTGGGTCATCAAAATGTGAACCCTGTGTCCCTGCCTAGAAGTCAGTCGTTGATTTTGTTCTGATGCCTGCTTCTCACTAGAAAGCATCCTGTCTGTTCAAAAAACTGGTAGAGGTCCAAGAGTCAGGAATATTACAGCTAGCCCGAAGGGACCTTGGGCCCTTACTTTATACATGAAGAAATGGAGGCCTGGGTGAAGGATTAGCTCACATGTGGTCACATGAAAAGATGATGCTCATTGTCTAGCACTGTGGGCTGTACTGGCCGGTGGTGGTGCTTGAGTGACAGGTCTCATTTTCTTTGCCTCCTGTGCCTTATCCTATCTTTCAGCCAAGTGCCAGGACAGTTGGGAATAATGGTCTTGTTAAAGAACCTGAACGTATACCCAAGTGTGTGCATGCCAGTCCATGGAGTGTATATGGTACTTGATTTTCTTTCTGATAGGCAGGTAATCAGTCTGCTCAGATGTGGGCATCAGGTGGGAGCCTCTGAATGGCAGATGGATAGGTATCTGTGATTTCTACTCTGTTGGATGAGGCAGTCACATTAGGAAAGTTTGTTTGAGGGCTAGCTGGAAGGGCATTGACTTTAAGCAAGAACCATGCCTCTGGGCATAATGGGCAAACACCTCAGGGGAAATGCACTGGGCACCACTACCCTGGACAGGCTGAGCTTCAGAGGTCAGTTAGTCCCAACTTTTATTACTTCAACTCAGCATGTAATAAGTCTAGTATTTAAAGGTCCCCATTTTGGAAATGGAGACATCTCCCCAGAAAAAGAGTCTAAAGTCTTACAATTCTCTAGGGGATCAAGACCACATTGTTCTTGGTGGATTGCTATCTTTTGTTGGAGATTACCTTACTTCAGAAGCCCACTGCTGCAACTTTTTGCAATCCTAGATTTCAGATATCACTTTTTTTTTTATTCTTTAGTTTTTCACCCATTTAGGCCATGATGGTCTATGGTTGCTGGTGTTTGTGATATGAAGGATGGATATGTCTTTGTCTATAGCAAAATTAGTTACTGTGTCATGAGGTGATTGATTTACTTCTAGGTGGGAAAAGAGAGGTCTGTGAGCTCAGTCTTGTCACATGAGCAGCTCTCCTGGAAAGGATGCAGTTTATGGACTTGGTAAAGAAAGACTGTGTAGGAAACAGGGAGAAAAATCAGAAGACTTTGGATCTTTCAGGGGAGAATTAATAAAGAGAAGAAACCAGCGTTTTAGTGGATGAAAAAAGTTCAGAGGGTCTGTCTGGATTTAAGGAAGAGATGGCCTCAGAGAGGGGCATGGAGATCGGAGGAGGAAGGCCTGGCTTGATAACCAGTTGGTTATTTTAGGAACCAGATGTGTGTGAAGCTTTGCCCAGGTAGGAGCAGTTGATGGTAACTATATTTAACCATTTGGGAAGCTGCAAGACTTGTTCTTCAAAGCAACTGCACCTTTTCCATTTCCACCAGTCGTGTGTGTGTGTGTGTGTGTGTGTGTGTGTGTGTTGGGAGTGGGGGGGTTCCAATTTTTCTATATCCACGTCAACACTTGTTATTGTCTTTTTGATTATAGCCATTGTAGTGGGTGTGAAGTGTTATCTCATTGTCATTTTGTTTTGTGTTTCTTTGGTAACTAATGATGTTGAACATCTTTTCATGTGCTTATTGGCCATTTGTATATTTTCACTGGAGAAATGTCTATTAAGATCCTTTGTTCATTAAAAATTTATTTTGCCTGTTTTTTAATTGGGCTATTTGTCATTATTCTTGAGTTGTAAGAGTATTTTATATATTCTGGATCAAGGCCTTTATCAGATATATGATTTACAAATATTTTATCCCATTCTCAGGGTTGTCTTTTTTACTTTCTTGATGGTTTCACTGGAAGGTCAAGTTTTTAATTTTGATAAAGTCCAATTTATCTATTTACTTTGGTTGGCTATGTTTTCGGTGTCATATCTAAGAAGGCTTTTCCTAACCCAAGACTACAAAGGTTTTTTTCTACATTTTCTTCTAAGAAAAACTCAATATAGCTTTAGCTCTTATATTTAGATTTTTAATCCAGTTTGAGTTCATTTTTGTATGTGATGTGAGGAACAGATTCATTCTTAAGTCTGCTCATTTCTCTATCACATTCTACCTTAATGCTGTCCATGCATTTTCTTTGCTCAGTGCAATCTCCTTACTTGCCTTTTTCTCCTGCCCTGCTTCTTTAAAAATTTTTAGTAACTGTTTCTGCTATAGTGAGGCCTTTGAATGAATTTGTCCTTCAGCAGTGCTTCCCATCTCATAGAGAACAGTGGGACTCAAATAGGAGGAGAAGGAAAACCAAGGAATAAAATGGAGTAAACCCAGGGTTGAATTTGTTGGCACCTGTAGCTCTCTGTTCTTGCTTTTCCTTCTCTAGAGTTTCAGGTTTAGCTTGAACTTCTGTGGTCTTGGGGATGTGGTTCCCATCACAACACATTGTTGTAATGGTGGCAGGTAAAAACTGATTGTCAGTGGTGGCCAACCCATCGCAGAGTCACCCATGGAACCCCGAGACATATCAGGAATCCTGAATGCTCAGCTCATTCCTCCTGGATAAACAGTTCCAGTGAAGGTCACACAGGGAAGTGGAGGCTTCTGAAATCACAAGTTCACCAGACTAGAACTGGAGACTGAATTTTCATCTCCAGTAGGATCAGCATAGAATGAACTCCGCTTCTAAGTTGTTCCTCATTCAGCTTGATTGGCTTCCTCATTATTTATGCTAATGGCTCATGGAGTTAATCATGTGGATAATCCAAAAATGACTTACATGAACGAGATAAAACAGACTTACCATCCTAATATGTGTATGATATTCAAATCTGTTTGCATTTCATAAGTGCACCTCTGAAGGTGAAAGAAGTTGGTCTAGAAATGTGATAGATAGTAAAGGAGAGGCACATCTTCTTGAAACATTGCATTAGTCATAAATTTTCATGCTTCAAAACTTTTAGTCACTCCTCTTTGTCTACCAAATAAAGTTTATTCTTGTCTCCCTGGTATTTATGATTCTTTACAGTCTGGTTATAGCCTCAGTGGTTAAGTTTAATTTTCTTTCCCGTCTTTCAGACCATGAACCTTTGGCATGGTCCCACCAGCTTTGCTATCTCTTTTCTTTATTATAATGTTAGCCATCCTTCAGTCCCCATTTTTAGCTACGCATCTCTCCATCCAACATTTGTTGTACAATACTATGTGCCAGTCATCACAGGGGTATAAAAATGGGTAAGATAGTCTTTTCCTTTATAGAAACTCACAGCCTCGTGGAGAAATTAAACATGTAAACAAATAATTACCCAATAATTACCCAAGTGAATTTGTGATATTTAGGATATAAAGAGGCACAGAGAAGTGAGTAATTAATTATTCATCCTGAGAAAGACAGGGAAGCTCTTGCAGAGGAAGTGTCATTTAGCCAAGTCTTAGATGAATCTCTTGGTTTTATTCCTTCTTCTATTCCTGCTACCACAATCTATCACTTGAACTATTGTAATGAACTCATAAATGGTCTTGCTACTCCTTATTTCTGCCCTTTTCGATCCTTACTTGATTTTGATTCCAGAATTTTCTTTCTGTATCACTTATCTGATATGTGAATTTATAGACTTAAACCTGAGGGGACTTTCCGTGCCTTTATAGTCAAGTCCAAATTTATCATATAGTGGTCAAACCTAAATTCAAATCCAGGCTCTGCCTCTTATGATTAATATAGTTTTGGAGTAGTAATTTCTCTCTCTGAGCTTCATTTTTCTTTTCTATGAAATGAGCACAACACTTTCCTTGCAGATTATTAGGATAGAGGCAAGGAAAAGAAAACACTACCTTAGTTAAGTTAGTTATCCGTAAGGATTGCACAACTCAGTATAAAGAGCCCAGGTTTTGGCACCAGGCAGACCCGGGAACAAATCCTGACTCTACACATATTGTCTGTATGACTTTGAGTAAGGTACCCGAAACCTCTTTTGCAAAATTAGATTAATAATATATATGACTTAAGCATTCAAAATAATAGAGAACCATATATATATATATATGATATTGTGACATATAATAATATAAAGCATGGGCTACTTATAAGCATTCAGTAAATAAAAGCAGCAGTTATTTATTAATTGATAATATATTAGGCTATTCATCTGTCTTTCCTGTATTATCTCCCTCCACTTCTTAGTACCTCTGGCCTACCCTGCCACCCTACAGACTCCCCTCCCCAAATACCTGAAATGGGCAATAGACTTTCATGACTCTTAGTCTTGTTTCTGATTGTTCCCATGGCCTGGAATTCCCTTTCTCTCATTTTTTTTGAGAACTACCATTCTAGGCCTTCCTCACATGTATTCTTCTGTGGTTTCCTCTAGCAATCACCTCTCTCCCACTCCCAGGCAGAATCAATCATTTCTTGATCTGTTTTTACATCTATATTCATAACTCTGTAGGACTCATCACATTACATTAATTATCTGTTGTCTGTCTTTCCAGCTAAACAGAGACCATGTCTTTTCATTTTTTGTATCTCCAGCTTCTGGCACAGTACTGGTATATAGTAAGGCCCTACATACTTTGAATAGAAGCAAACTGAATAGAAGTTGGGCAAGTCTGAGTCAAATCAGGAAAGATTGTAAATGTGAGGCTAAAGAGTTAAAACTTTACCCCGAGGTTGAAGAGGAACCTTGGAAGATTTTTAAGCAAGATGTAATGTGATCGTGTAGATTCTTCCAGTGTCAGGTGCTCTTGGCAACACCAAGAGGGGCATTAGGTACCCTGTTTGTGATGTGTGAGGCCAGGAGTCTGACTTTTTGATCATGCTAAGCTCACCCTCCTCTGAACCTCATCTGTTCTTGATGTCTCTGTCCCGTGCTCTCACTTACATACTGCTTGACTTCAGATTTCACTGTATCATGGGTTTGTATCACCTCTCCGATAAGAGGATAAGCCTCCTACTTTTGTGTGCACGGTGTGCACGGCGTTTCTCCCACTGCACGCCCCCTCTTCCCTGACATGAAATGAAGCATGTAGTAGGTATTTCAGTAAGTGCTTGTTCAAATGAAATTGAATAGGACTCTCTGGGGGTATAAAATTTAGCACAACTAAAAAAAAAATGTCCAGCTAATCCTTAGATGAATCATCTACTTGTAGTCCAGTGGAAATGAGGGGTGTGTCTACATAGTTCAGATCTATGGATTGTTTACTAATATATCATCTGTTAGAAATTTCCTGCTATTGGGTTGTATAGTCAGGAATAGAGATAAAGTGAGAACTAAAAACTGACCAACTTACAACTGTTCAAACTATGCTGCACTAAGAGTTACAGAGAAGATTACTGAGTAGAGCATTCCTGAACATCTCCTGTTAGAGTACTTCTTCCTGGCTAAGGGGCAGGGGAACCCTCTCAAGCAAATGTTTTAGTCTTTTCTAGTCCTCCAGTACCAAGTTCTGGCCTTCACACTGAGTTTGGATGTTAGATATTAGATTGGATTTTAGACTAACCCAGAATCAGTTAGTAGAAGTTTAGTAGAATGTTTTCGTATAACCTCGGTATAAAACCATACCCTGAGCCAGTGGTACGTTCTTTCTAGCTTGACAGTATGAACTAGAAAAGGCAGAATTGCATAAGAGCCATGAACAACTTCTTTAACTCTCAGAGCCAAGTTTAATATGCCAGGAAAAAGGAAGTGGGACAGCTATTATGAATTGTTTCTGATGGCAGAAAAACAAGGAAGTGGAATGGTTTCCTCCGTAGGCACACACTTAACAATCAGGTTCCCTTCTGACCACCCGCTGGGATGGGAACTGGCATGGGTGTTTTTTTGTGGCCATTTAGCCAGTGGCAGGCATCACAGACCCCTGGATGCTGGCAATTTAAAGTGTACAGTTTGATGAGTTTCAACCAGTGTGTATCCACTTATGTCATGATCACTCAAAACAACATATACAACATTTCTATCTCCCTAGAATCACACCTCTTATGTCCATTTACCATTAACTCCCCCCAACCCAACCCAAGCAGTCTCTTACTAGATTTCACTCACTATAGATTCCTATTCTAGAATTTTTATACATGGAATCATATACAAAATGTACTCTTGTATCTATGTCAGTCAGTTTTCCCCAGCAGTTAATGAGTCTCTGTCCCACTGCCAAGTTATAATACTACCCTATGGCCCTTCCCCCATACACTCCTGTGCCCTCTTTAATTTCCCCATGAATCAATTGAGTTTTTCTCCAACTCTAGGAAGGTATCATTCCCCAGCCCAGTTACTGCATTAACTTCAATTTCCTCTATTTCCTGACATTTCTAAATAAAAAAGTTTTGGAATATAAAAGGGGCAGCAAATTAAGTGCCATTTCCCCTTATTTATGCTCCTGGAGGAGTCCTAATGACTCTAGGTTATTCCCTCACTGCCACATGGGGCCTCATTGAGATAATAGGATTTGCAAGGAAGGTATCTGGGAGACACAAAGCTGATCTCTCCTCCCTATCCATTAAGTCAGGAGTAAGCTTTCCTCCGTAAACCCTGAATGCATTAGAGGCAACTGGGTTGAAGATCAAATGTCAAATACTCTACTGTGATGTGAGAGGACATCTGTGGTTATTAGACCACTAATTGGCAAGTTGGGGATGGGGAAGCTCAGGATTTGCCCTCTCAGTTCTGCACCAGTGGGAAACCAGCTCCCTGTCTGGGCTCCAGCTCCCTAAAGGGGGTTGAAAGACAATGAGAAGGTTTGTTTGTGGAGGGAGCAAGGCATCCTACCCCATCTCCCCTAGGGTCAGCATTAAGGCAGGAAACAGCTTTAGGAACTGGCTTGCATTAATCAGAGTAAGAGTGAACCAGTGGTCAGATGTCTACCTCTTCTGCTCACTTTAAATTTAATCCTTTACTTTCTAGATAAGAGTTACATACCCAGCTCTTTTCTTGCCCCAAGCTGATTTCTTAAGTGACCTGCAATGTATATGAAGATGTTCAAAGTCCTCAATTAATATGTACATAGGTCAGATGACATTTATTCACTGATCCATCTATCATTACATTTGACAAGTATTTATATAGTACCTGCCATATGCAGATCATGGGACCAAGCACTGTGGAGCCCCCAAAGATCAGTTAGATGACCTTTGCTTACAAATATCATTGATACTGTCTTGCCTAGGTTATAGCCTTACAGGCTATATATAAGCTTTATAGTCATTAACTACAATTATGAGGGAGGCTGTGAGGTGGCCAAAAGATGGACACAAACAATGTTTCCGGAATTCTAAGATGGGAAAGAACATTTATGGTCTAGAGAGTCATGGAAAGAAAGCTTCACAGAGGAGATGCCTTTTGAGCTGAACTTTATATGGTAGAGAGAATTTAAATAGGTGGAGATGAGGCTGGGAACTTATTTGAAGAGAAGAGCAGAAATGAAAACAAGGGAATCCATAGACATGTTTTCAGTGAGATGGTGGCATCCATATTGTATATTATCTCTCTGAGTCAGGTGGCTTTCTGGCTGAGAACTTCACTTTCTTCTTGCTTTGCAGATCAATGAGTTGAGCAATGTCCCTGTCCCTGTCATGCTAATGCCAGATGACTTCAAAGCATACAGCAAGATCAAGGTGGACAATCATCTCTTCAATAAGTAAGTCGCTTATTGAGTGGGCTCCGGTTTTGTGGGTAGTCCTTTCCCTTGAGGCTAAGAGCTTCAGAAACCTCGTGCAAGCTGGGGCCAGGCCAGCAGCTGGCAGGGTGTGACAGTGACACCTGGATCCCAGAGCTGAAAAACTTGCTGGAAAAATGTATTCATTATGTGTCTCTTTTTCTCTTGTCTTGTCATCTCACTCCTATATCTGCCTACCTCCAGTGTTCCTTGGGGCATGTGGCTTGTCTCAGGGCGATTCATCTAGGGCCAGTTTAGGAAGAAGTGAGCTTCTCCAGAGCTGAGATATCTAGTATGAGGCTGACAGCAGTGGCCCTATCTTGATCTTAGTCTGAGGCAAGAAGCTGCCAGCCATATTCCTGGCCTGGGATACAGCTAAGCTCTTTTCTCTCTAACTGGTGTATGAACAACAGGCTGAGCATGTTGTCTGAGGGTGCTAGCCAAAGTAATCCCCCCTACTTTTGTTCATTATGGCTTCTTGGATTAACACTGGTGTCTGAAAGTTGTCTGAAGCTTTGTTGGAATAGCTATCTTGCTTGGCACAGTTTGGAGCCTGCATTATGCCCTTTGGAGGCCTTGCTTTTTATCTTACTTTGGGTTACCCCAGTAACTATTTGCTGCTCACATTCTCATCCTTTCTGCATTTGGGTTTGGTTCCACTCTCCATTTTCCCACAGTTCCTACCACCTCACCAACTGGGCTCTGTCACCCCTTCAATTCCAGAACGTTAGCTGGGAGAAGGTTGATTTAAAAATGTCCCTTAGTGTCCTCTCTCTGCCATTGTTAGTAATAACATCTTATTCTAGAAGCCATCTATCTTCATAGCTGCCACTTGCTAAGTGGCCACCTATACAGAAAACCTCGTCTGCGTTTCTCCTCTACTCTTACACTACTACCACATTTTATTTCACTCTGACACCAGATGTGTGGGTTTTCCATGCATCAAGAAATTTTGTAGGACAATTTATGTTAGCATCAGGTTCCATGTATTAAGGGCTCAGCCCCACAAGAGTGCCCTCTCCCCAACTTCAGATGCCAGTTGTAAGTCCAGGTTGTTTCCTGTGCCTCCTACTGACCTGCTTAAGTTCAATTAATTTGCTCCAGTGGCTCACAGAACTGATGAAAACAGTCTGCTTACTAGATGACTGGTTTATTATAAAATACTATAACTTGAGAACAGACAAAAGAGATGTGTAAGGCAGGGTATGGAGACATGGTGCCTTCCATGCCCTCTCTGGGTACACCACCCTCCCCAACCTGTAAGCTGCCGAACCCAGTCCTTTTGGATATTTATGGAGGCTTCATTACCAAAGGCCGTTGGTAACTGTTTCAACCTCTAGCCCCTCTCCCCTCCCTGGAAGTCAGGGGGTAGGACTGAAAGTTCCAACCCTGTAATCTTGATTGGTTCCCCTGGCAACTAGCACCCCTCCTTAGGGGCTTTCCAAAAGTCACCTCACTAACAAAAACTCAAGTATTGTTGAAAGGGGTTTGTTATGAATAACAAAAGATACCTTTATTACTCTTATCACTTAGGAACTTCCAAGGATTTGAGGAACTCTGTGCCAGAAACAGGGAGGAAAACCAAGTACATATTTCTTATTACATTGTAGTGTCACACCACCTAAGGAGAGGATGCCCTCAGCTTGGAGGCAGGAAAAGAGGTTGTTCTGTCCCAGGGGTCAGGGCCCAGGAAGTGGGTATTGCCCCATTGCCCATTTTAGGGTCCATGGCCTCAGGTGAAGTTCCACCATCTTGCTATCTTGGCCTAAAGCAGAGCATCCAATCTCTTATTTTCTTTTATCTTTCCTTATATCTTTTGTCTTTTCAATGACTGTTTGCATGCTAGTTATTAGACTACAATACTGTTTACTAGAAGACGGAACAATAAGGCAGACTAGGCTCTGGCCTTTTTGAGAAGTTACTGCTTTTTATTTACCTATTTATTTGTTTTTTTAAGTTTCCCAATAAGCCATTATTTACAAAAACTGGCCGCTGGCAAGATATGACCTATAGAAGCCACTGCTTTCTACTTCCTTGAAATCTGTCATCCTGGAGGAGTTAGAGATACGTTTCTGAAAAGGAGTTCTGAAGCAGGGTGACTACTGTCAACAAGGAGGATTCGCAAGAGGCATCACTTCAAGGGTTCTCTCCCCTCCTGGGACTAAAGAGTGGGAATGGTGGAGTTTGGTGTTAACAAATAAGTCTTCATGAAAAGATGGGATTCCAGTCAATTGAATGAGGATTTCTTCCATCTAAAGCACCCTCCTCCTCCATCCCAGGGGAAGCCAAAGGCAGGGATTCCTGGGTGTAACCAGAATGTTTCAATAGGAACATCTCCAGAGGAGGGTGTTCCTTTGATGAAAAAGGCCTTTTCCTTTAGCAGTCTGACTGACATTCACCTCACAGTAGCTATTCACATATAGCCACCCAACTGTAGTAAGTACAGTGCTTGTAGAGTGAGGCCTATACTCAGTTTCACTTCCCTGTAGTAAGGTTTTTTTCTTTAATGTAAACTTTATTGAAAGATAACATGCTCAGAAAAAAGTACACAAATTATAAGTATACAGCTAGATTAATTTTCACAAAGTGAACACAAAGTATGTAAAATATTTTGAACTTTTATATACTCAGAATCACGTGGAGTGTTTGTTGAAAATGAAGATTTCCAGACTCACTTCCAGAATTTCTGGGGCCTAGGCACTTACATTTTAAGCACTGCAGATTTTTCACATCCCAGTGATCTGTGGACCACACTTTGAGAATTTCTGGTGTAAGAATTCAGATGAGCACAGAGGTATTCACAAAGACATTTCTCTGCTTTTCCCTAGGGAGAACCTCCCCAGCCGCTTTAAGTTTAAGGAGTACTGCCCCATGGTGTTCCGAAATCTTCGGGAGAGGTTTGGAATTGATGATCAGGATTACCAGGTACGGGCGTCTTTACAGAATCAGAGGGGTTTGGCAGTGGAGTGGGGTCAGGAAGCCACAGGACAAGCAGAGAAAAAAGTGTCCGCTGTTCTTGTGCTGTGTCTTCCTGTCATGTTTCTTTCCAACCAAGGCAGTCTTTTCCATGTTGGTGGGTTCTTGAAGGGGTGAGTGCCTTAGAAGTACTTCGGATTATGCCTCGGGCTCAGGCTCCTCTATCCAGGAGAGAGAGTGGTGGGAGGGAGAGGGGCCAATAGAAGCTGCTTCATTTTAGTCTGACATTTCCAGTCTAGCTTAAAGAAACCTTCTCCTTCATGGTTTGACCTAAAAGAGAGAATTATTGCCAGGGGGAGATGAGGCCTCTTAAAGCAGATAAGACACAGTAGAAAAGGAAGACTTCATGGGTAGTGTAACCTCTTGCCCAGTCTGAGTGCCACCTCCTAAACTTGTCCCCTGTTCTGAGGTTGGGAGTGGGGATAGACATGGCTGGGCAACTGCCCCTTTCAGGGGATGAAACTGTCATAGAGGCCTTTGGCCTAGTGGGAAGAATCTATCCCAATTTCAGGGACCTTGTAGTCTGGCTCAGTTCATGGTTTCTGTTACTTCTCCACCTGGTGGTGAAGGTAAGAGAATCTTCCACTTCACTTTTGTAGTAGTAAGAAATATAGCGAACTTTCAGGTGTCTGTGGGGAAAAAAGGAGGTTACAGCCTAGTGAAGTCTGAAGTGTATGCACCCATCTTTTAAAACATTAATTCCTCCACCCCACTCCCTATAAATCTTTCCCAGAGTAGTTCACAAGAAGTAGATGGACCTTGGGTGAGTGTCCCTGCCCTTTCTCCTCCACTCTGGAGGGCCTCCTGCAAAGATGTGCATCCTGAGGAGGGAGGGTGAAGGATATGAGAAGAAGGGGAGATGCCAGGGTCCTGGACAATCAGGAATACCTATGTCCAAGAGGTCCTGGGAGGCCCCTCCAGCCCTTTTGTTAGGACTGAATCCTAACCCAAATAAATCATGACCTGATTGGAGTTTGTGGCTTTCTGAAAACTTATTGCTATTTTTGCAACTTCAGGTTGCTTGGACATCTTCCTTCCACTGTGGCTCTGTCCCTTCCCTTTGGTTGTCTAACCACATCCTCTGTGTCTGCATTTTTTCTCTAATAGGCTTGTGGGCAAATGATTGTGCTCAAGATGAAATGGGGGCAGGGAGATCAGTGTTCAGGGAGGGGACTCTGTGCTCTTAGACTGCTAGTGATTTAGAGAGTCCGGAAAAGCTGCCTGGAAGTGATGTAGGGAGAGAACTAGACTTCCCAGCTGGGCTTGAGGCCTCTGAATCTTCTGGTAGAAGGACCAGACTGGGAGAGTGAGGCCCTCAGTCATGCAGCCTACTCAACATTTTTAGATTGGGGACACCCTGTTTTGAGGGATGCTCCTTTAGTTTAGAGAGCCCCTCACCACTTCACACTTTAGTTTCCTCCATGAAGGTGGTCTCATGTGGAGGCATTAGGTCAAGGTAAAGGGTAGGGTCCTGGGTAAGAAATAAGGAAAGGGCTTGGAGAGGAGGCGTTTCTGTGAGCAGATCAGCTCATGTGTTTTCTTGGGAATAGGGACAGCTGGGATATCCCTTTCTACCTTGCCCCCCAAAGGTCTTCTCCCAGCATCTGCTTGGTGAACGCATCCCTTTGGTTAACTCACACCTTTTACTGCCCCTCCTTTTGAAGCTTCTGCTGCTCTCTGATACTAATGGGAATGGGGCCTCAAGGAGCAGGGGCAGAACCAGAAAAGCTCCTCAGAACTGTCTCATAGCCCTGCACAGACAAGCAGGAATTTGAGGTGAGGAGAGAGGTGTTGGTAGAGAGGTGAGGACCAACTTTCTGCTTTGGAAAGGGTTTTCCAGCATTAGGGTACATACAGAGAAAAGAGACAACAGTGTCCATCGCTTCTTTATGCTAGACTTGAATATTCCTAAGCTTTGTCTTTGTCACTGCAAGAGACTGGGAAGATCATCTTGGTCTGCCTCCTTGTTTTCCAGGTGAGAAACTCAGGAGCAGAGAAGTTAAATGGCTCACCCAAGGGTCATATTACATGTGAGCGGCAGGATTAGAACCTAGTTCCCTAACATCTCAGGTAGCTATCTGGGATCAGAATAAAAGGAAATATTTCATAGTAAATCTTCCCATCCCAGTCAAGGATTAGGAACAACTCTTGTCCTTCTTAAGACCTTTGGGAGAGATGTAAATTTCCCATGAGAAAAGGGGTGGGTAATTCCCCATCTGTCTCAGTATAGTTGGCTTTAGAGCAATCTGGCCCATAACCAAAGGCTCAGATTAGAAGTCAGAGTCCTGTTCCCTTCCCAATACTAGCCCACTTTTGTTTTGGTCCATCAGAATTCAGTGACACGCAGTGCCCCTATCAACAGTGACAGCCAGGGCCGATGTGGCACACGTTTTCTTACCACCTATGACCGGCGCTTTGTCATCAAGACTGTGTCAAGTGAGGATGTGGCTGAAATGCACAACATCTTAAAGAAATACCACCAGGTATGGTGAGTCCCAAGTCTGGACAGTAGAGGGTGGGCTGGGAAAGGGAGAGGAGAGCCCTGGAGAGGCTTTGGTCCTCTGGTAATGGCAGATTCCTCCTGCTAACCTAGCCTTTCCCTAGTACCAGGTTTTTGTAAGGAGAAATGCCCACAAAGAGAAACGAAGGCATGTTACTACTGACTCAGTCCCAGTTAAACAGCTGTTCCTTGTCAGAGTTAGACGTTTTCACATGCTGACACCTGCCTCACTTCTTCTAAAAGATGTCCTGTTGGCTTAGCAGGGTTGTTTTTCTTCTTATGCCTACTCCCCACTCATCTGGAACCTCTCCATGAGAGAAGCAGGGAGTGCAGTGGCACCATCTGAGTGCCTGTCCCAAGCCTGGTTGGGTCTTCAGGCAGAGCTGGCTTTTCTCTGGGGCACCTGTGAAGTGGTGAAAGGAATTTCTGGTCTTTGGAGAGTTAAAGCAGAGAACCCTGGGGCATAGCATGGATAAGAGTTTGTGGTATGGAACCATTCTGTTTTCCCAGATGGCCAGATCACAGCCCTACCTCTGCAGTCCCTCTCTGCCCTATGGCTTTCCCATTTTAAGCCACAGAGGAGATGTAAGGCCTAGATCAGTGATTTTCCCGTGGTGGAATCTCATTAATGTGAAACCAAAGGGACTCTGCCTGCTCAGCCTCTCGCTCTGCCATGCCGGTTGTGGGTGGGAGGCACTATTGCCCATTGTAAGTCTGAGGAACCCTATGACTTCACAGAAACCAACTTAGAATCCCAGGCAGGGAACATTTCAGCCTAGGGACAGCTCCATCTATTCTGGTACCTTCATACATTCCTTAGCTTTTCCTCCTTTCCTCCCTCCTTTCTAGTTCATAGTAGAGTGTCATGGCAACACCCTTTTGCCCCAGTTCCTGGGCATGTACCGCCTGACTGTGGATGGCGTGGAAACCTACATGGTGGTCACCAGGAACGTGTTCAGCCATCGGCTCACTGTACACCGCAAGTATGATCTCAAGGTAAAGGGCTCTGTTTTCCCAGCTCTATGGCTGTCCTCTCCCTGAGGCTTGGAGGGGCCACAACTCCAGCTGCCACATAATGGGAAAGCCAGAGCCTATGTTTGGCATGGATAGGTGACTCTGGAGTTGATGTGCCTAATTCTTATGGGCCAGGTGACAGTGACAGGTGTTTATATAACAACTGATATTCTTCAACTTCTGTCAATGGGATGTACACAGCAAGGGCAGCAGTATGGGGACCGGCTGTGCTGACACATGCACTCTGGCATCTGTCCAGGCCCCGCAGACTGATAGCATTTCTAGACACCAAAAAGAACACACTTGTGCCTGTGAACCACAGCATTCTGTTGTTCTTAAAACTGACTTTCTGACTTCTGTCACTTCACACCACTGTCCCACTCTGTTGCAACTACATGGGTTTCCTGTTCATTCCTGCAGTGCCTATGCTCAACTCTTCCTCAAGATTTCACATAGGCTGCATGGAATTTTTTCCCTTCCTGCCCTTTTCTCCAGCTCCACCTTTCCCCACCTAATTATTTCCTATATACACTTTTGAGCTCAGCTCAAATATTATTTCATCCAGGAAGCAGGCCTTGGCCACTGCCCCTCTCCAATCCTGTCCCCTCCCCTGTGCTACACACTCTCAGAGTGTCTTGTCTTCTCCCCTATTAATTAATGTAACTACTGCTTAATGCCTATCTCCGCCTATTAGAAGAAAAGTTCCCTAAGGGCAGGAACTGAGTCTGTTGGTACAGCCCTGCTTCCTGTGCTCCACAAATGATCTATGACAGAGATAGTGAACCAGTTGCTGCCTCCTGGCCCCTCTAGGATTCTAACCAGCCTACTTCAGTTCACCTGCTGTCTCTCCCCAAAGACTAGTGCATGTTTTCTCATTCAGCGGAATTTGTCTCACCTGGACTTTTGATGGCTCTTATCCTTTCAGGGTTCTACTGTTGCCAGAGAAGCGAGTGACAAGGAGAAGGTATGCTGGGACTGGTGCTGATCACGTGTGGAATGGGTCACTTGGAATGTGAAGCACTATTAGCCATCCTGTGTCTTCCTCCACCATAGACCCTAGCCCACTTCCCAGACATGAAGTCTGTCAGTGCTTTTTGTCAATAAGTACCTGCCTGTCCTCAGCCTCAGCTTCACCCTCGGCCTTGGTCTCCTGCTCTTGCTGGGTTTTCCATAGTCCTAGAGGGCTGGCAGTTTCCATCTCATGGTCCAGCCTGAATCAGCAAGTGGGTGCCTGGGCTCTGAGATAGTCCAGGCTCATCAGGAAGGCACACTTTGGTCAGTTCTCATTGTCTGATGTATGTCACACATTTGCCATCCCTGCCTGCCCAAAGCCTGGGACTCTAACCTCCTACATTGAACTGTTGACTTGGCAGGTTGATCATCTGTGCTCTAAAGACCCTTCCCCTTTCTGTGCCATTGCCCTCAGCAGGGACTCTTTGGGGTGAATGAATCAGGCCACCTAGCCTAATACTGCTATTGCTTTCCCAGGCCAAGGACTTGCCAACATTTAAAGACAATGACTTTCTCAATGAAGGGCAGAAGCTGCATGTGGGAGAGGAGAGTAAAAAGAACTTCCTGGAAAAACTGAAACGAGATGTAGAGGTACTTAATAACCCTCATTTTCACCCTGTTTGAGCAGAGCCCTGTCTTGTCCCCAGAGCAAGAGCCTCCTGAACTTTAAGTAAAATTTAATTCACTACTTTCCAAGAGTGTGGACAAACGGAAGGATGATGACTTGAGCAATATGGGTAGTTATTTGTACCTAAAGCTAGGGCAAATGAACCTTCCGTTTAGGAGGACACAATTTGTGCCAGTAGAACCTTGGTAGCTCAGTATGGAATGCTTCCCTCGTCTCTTCACTAATTTGCCCCAACACCTTTCTCAAACATTCCTTCAGACTTCCTTTCTGGTGATCCCATAGTAGAGGGGGCATCCAACCATCAGAGCGACAGGATATCAACTAGTAAGATCCACCAACCATGGCCTTTAGTGGCTCTAATTCTCCACTTACCTAGTAACCTTCTGGCTGGAATGGGACTTCCCACTGAGAAGCTCCTCCTGGGAATACAGGTACTAAATAGTGAATGTGATCTGGACCACTTGATAGCTCAGTATCTCCTTCTATTTAATTAAATTGGGAGCCTGCTCATTAAAACTAAACCCTATAAACTTTAGAAATGTTTTTGATTTTTTTATTGTGGTAAAATATGCCTAACAAAATTTATTATATTAACCATTTTTCAGTGTATATTTCAGTGGCATTAAATCCATTCTTATTGTTGTACAACCATCACCACATCCATCTCCAGAACTTTTTCATCTCCTCAAACTCTGTACTCATTAAACGTTATTCTGCATTATTCCACATTTCCCCTTCTTCTGCCCCTGACAACCACCATTCTTTCTGTCTGTGAAACTGACTACTGTAGGAACTTCATATAAGTGGAAGCAAACATTATTTGTCCTTTGTGTCTTATTTATTTCACTTACCATAATATCTTGAAGGTTCATCCATGTTGTCTTGTGTCAGAATGGCCTTCCTTTTTTAAGACTGAATAGTATTCCATTGTATGCGTAGACCACATTTGATTTGCCCGTTCATTCACCAATGGACATTTGATATATTAGTTAAGATTCTCCAGAGAAACAGAATCAATAGGTATAGATAGATAGATAGATAGATAGATAGATAGATAGATGATAGATAGATAGATGATAGATAAATTGATTGATTGACAAATAGGTGTTTATTATAAGGAATTGGGTCACATGATTAGAGAGGCGGACAAGTCCCAAGACTACAGTTGCCAAGTTGAAGATCCAGCAGAGTTGATGGTGTGGTTTCAGTCTGAAGGCTGGCAATCTAGAGACCCAGAATGAGTGGATGTTTCAGTCTGCAAACAAAAACAGGAAAAAAACTGATGTCTAACCTCAGAGGCACAAGCGGGGCAAGTTCCCTTTTATTCAGTTCCCTTTCACTCAGCTTTTTTGTTCTACTCAGCCTTCAACTGATTGGATCAGACCCACCCACATTATGGAGGACAATCCACCGATTCAAATGTTAATCTCATGTATAAACACCCTCACAGACACACACAATATATTAGACCAAATATCCGGGCACCTAGTGGCCCAGTCAAGTTGACACATAATATTAACCATCACATTTGAATTGCTTTATTGTGAATAATGCTGTTCTGAATATAGGTTTTACAAACTTCTTTTTGCTATGAAACTGTTCCTTAATCATTCCCTACTATGTTTGTGTTTTTATTCTGATGTTCAGTTTATGCAGTCTTTCTTCTGCTTTTCTTCCTACTCTGATTCTAAGAAGAATTTAAGGCAGTT
This sequence comes from Cynopterus sphinx, assembly GCA_030015415.1. Taxonomy (NCBI): domain Eukaryota; kingdom Metazoa; phylum Chordata; class Mammalia; order Chiroptera; family Pteropodidae; genus Cynopterus; species Cynopterus sphinx. Next base: position 17,380,727 of record CM057385.1, read on the forward strand.
TATACAATTTCTTTTCACTTGCATGTGTCTTTGTAAATGATCTCAGGTGGATGGTGTGTGGTACATGTACTCTCTCTTCTGGGACTTCGGCCCCTTCTCCCTAGGCCGTGGGAAGGCTTTGTCCAGAGGTGTTTGGAATGGTGCCCCTCAACTTTGCCTATGACCCTGAGGAGATTCTGCCGATCTCCTGTCATCAGAGCTTCTTGTGCTTTTATATTCTGGGCATGTGTGTAGTAGAGCTTCTCTAGTCCTATTATTTTCCTCCTGGTTTCCTAGTCACAGTGGTCAATTGGACAATTTCATGGTGCCACAGGCTTAATTTGTGACCGTGGCAGAATTCCTGGCACATGGCTCATGGTGACTACTGGCTAGTCCACAGAGGATTTGGACCAATGACTCTGACCTCATTATTAGTTACACTGGCCATTTCCATCCTGTGTCATTCCCACACCCATTGTTCTTTTCAAGTCATGGCGTCTCCTAGATCAGAAGACCTGAAACACCATCTTGCACACTCACATAGATGAGAAACTGAGGCTTTGTGTAAGGAAGCCACACAATGGTGGGCTCCAGCATTCCTCCCCTGCACTACATAGCCTCTTGATGTTGCAGGAAGGGTTGAGAATGTTGGTTGGCTCTGTCATTCTTATGTCACGTTCCCCTTTCTTTTTCTCCCCATTTTTACCCTAACTGGCAAAGAAGCCAAATTGCATAGTTATTCAAACTTTGCCTATGACCCTCAGAAGTACATTTTACCTGGCAACCCAACACAGACACACACACATGCAAACTGAAATACTGTCTACTTTTATTTCATGTTATGTACTCTGATATTTTCTATTTTGTTTTATGATATTTAACAGTAATTTAAAGAATCCTAGTCTCAGCCACTAAATTTGGATTTAGGACTCTTAATGGATTCAGATTCATGGTTTGAAAGACACTGCTTTGTTGCATCCATCTCTCCAGATTCTTGCCCACTGCAGCATTCCATTATATCTTTCCTCAAACTTGCCATGATTCTTTTGATCCCAGACTGTATGGCTTTTCCCTCTTCCTGCAGTGCTTGTTCTGCCTTTCCTCCTGCAGCCTCTGCTTAAGTGACTCTTCTTCATTCATCAGGCTCAATCTCAACCCCTTTCCTCAAGGAGGCCCTTTCTCCCTGCCACTCTGACTCCTGCAGCTCCTTGCTCTTGTGGAATGACTCCATGAGATGTGAGCTTGTTGAGGGCAGAGTATCTAATGTTTTATTCTTTGTTGTGTTTCAGAATTGGAAAATTTAGTTAAAAGGAACATCTTTTTCTCCCTTTTCCAGATGCTACTGGGATGTATAACCTCTTCCTTGCATTTCTCCTTCCCTGACCTTCCTTAGTTTCTGGCTCAACTGAAGATCATGGACTATAGCCTGCTGGTGGGCATCCACGATGTGGACCGAGCAGAGCAGGAGGAGATGGAGGTGGAGGAGAGGGCAGAGGATGAGGAGTGTGAGAATGATGGGATGGGCGGCAACCTTCTCTGCTCCTACGGCACACCTCCAGACAGCCCTGGCAACCTCCTCAGCTTTCCTCGGTTCTTTGGTCCTGGAGAATTCGATCCCTCTGTTGATGTCTATGCCATGAAAAGCCATGAAAGTAAGTAGGAGCCTGTGCCTATCCTTCCCACCTCTGGCCCCCATTCCTACCCGCTTCAGGCCCATTATTGGGATGTCCCTGTGGGAACCTTGACTTCCACCTCATTAATCGCTGACTTTGGCCTCTTCCTACCTCTAGGCTCCTATATTGTGTCACCATCAGTAACTGTCTTTTGGGCCCTATGGTCCTTCTCTGTTAGGCCTTTCTTCTCTGCTTGTTCTGGATGTCTGAGGCATGGTTCTCTAGTTCATAGGATGGACAAAACCCTGTATATGCTGATGCCAACCCCACAGGGGAACTGTGATGATCAAATAAGATAAGAGCTATGAAAGCTTCTGAGAAAGATACCATTAATCATCTCTTTGCTCAGATTCAAAATGATAGGGATGAATCTGGATCTCATATCTGAAGGGTTATGGACCCAGCTGCTTTCTGCTCCTCTCCTTGCCACTCTTCCTCCTTTCCTACTTCTCCTCCCCCTTCAGGTGCCCCTAAAAAGGAGGTCTATTTCATGGCCATCATTGATATCCTCACACCATATGATGCTAAGAAGAAAGCTGCACATGCTGCCAAAACAGTGAAACATGGGGTGAGTTTTTCTTTGTCTTCGTTTAGACCCAGTAGGTGGGCCCTCAGACCTGTGGGGCAGGGATCAGGAGGAGCAGCCTGCCTGGTTGCCTGGTGTTCTCTCTGCCATTATACCCCATTCCTGGGTAACATGCCCAGCTTGTTTTTTCCTTTGTTCTCTGGCCCTCAGAACTTGGAGCCTTCTGGTGCCTTCCCTGAGGGCTGCTGGGCATGTTATACATCTTGTTGACCGCCATTAATAGCTTTGTTTACCTGCCCACACTGTTCCCGAGAGGCCCATTTCCCCGTGGACTTCAAATTACTGTTCTTCAAACAGCAGTCCCCATAGGGAGTCTCTCTGCTACCTCCCTACTGCCTTGCCTCTCCTTTAGTGAGTACAGCCCTGGGGTCATGAATCAGAAGAGGGGGCCAAGGCCATTCCAAGACATGGCCTCTACTTTTTGAAGTGGCCCTCCCAGTTGCGGGGTTATATTCAGCTCTAGTGCTGATCCAGAGGCTCCTAAATACCCAGGCACCTCCCAGGTGCAGCCTCCTGATGAGGGACGAGGAGCTGAATCTGAATCGGCCTCTGTGTATTACAGGCGGGGGCCGAGATCTCGACTGTGAACCCTGAGCAGTACTCCAAACGCTTCAACGAGTTCATGTCCAACATCCTGACGTAGTGACCTTCTACCTTCAGCCAGAGCCAGAGAGCGAGATGTGGGGTCGGGGAGTGGAAGGGGAAGAGGGTATGTTTGAGCTAGATGGGAGGGTGGGAGCAGAGTGGGGGTCAGGGAGGGCTTTAGCAGTGAGACTGTAGCTTGTGACACTGAGAGAGACTCTAAATTGGGAGGAGAGATGTGCTGTGTGCACATGCTCACAGGATGTAGCCTCACCTTCTGCTTACCCTTGATTTTTCCCATTTAACCCAGGTTATAAAGGGTTTCCTTTGTGTTACCTTGTAACCTTTTAAGATACCTTTGGGATAGAGGTAACTGTGGGTTTATTTGGGGTTTGTTTCTGAAATTTCATTGCTCCAGATTTGCTATTTATAATGATTTGTCATCACCCTATCCACCTTCCCCAACCCTGCCGAGTTCCCTTCAGTTAAAGAGGCACCCCATAGACCTAGCCAAGGGTCCTCTCAGAGCCAAGTGCTCTGACGCCAGAGGAGAGGAGGTCAGACACCTCAGCCCTGCTGCATTTTGATCTTGTCTGAATTAATTTTTTAATTTTATGAAGTATTGTGCACAACTTCCTTCACCTTTCCTCCTTGGATCCAAATGATTCCTCCATCTAAGTGCTGTCCTCCTGAAGGAACACTCCAGATCACCATCCATCATCTTGGATCAGAATCAAAGATCTCAGAGGAGAGTGAGTTCATCCTATGGGATGGTAAGGTGTGGAAGTTGCAGCTGGGCTCTTGGACAGTTGGTTCTCAGAGAACCCCACGATCATTACTCAAGCCCCTGGGCTCTCTCGACCCCTGGAATTCAGATGTCCTCTCTATAAAGCCTGCATCCCACTGGGTCAAAAGGAACTAGAAAGGACCCCTGTGCTTAAATGGTTATTTCCCCCTTGGAGAAACCCCAGAAGCTGATGAGTATTAAATGAAGGCTTGTGACCTCCATCCATTTACTTGCTTCTGACCTTCTCCAGGCACCCTCACTTACAGGTGAGCCTTAATTTGGAGGCAGATCTCCTGGTGCCTAGGGTGCTCCTTACAGAGATTCCTCTTTGAGCCCCAGGGCTACAGTGTAGGTAATTTGACTCCCTGTGCCTGTGGTTTTGTTCCCTGGACTTTATGGCCAGCAGGGAGTGATGCCCCCCACCTTGGAATGTGGTTCCTAAGCCTGAGATTGTTTCCGGGTCACTTGAAAATGTGACCCAGAAAATCCAATTCGGAGGCTTGATGTGGGGTTGGACCTGGCCCCAGCCTTGGGGCTGTTTTTCCTTCATGCCCCGCTCTAGACTTTTGGCAGATCTGCCACCCATAGGCTTCCTCAGGAGTGGTGTCCTGCAGCTTCCTTAAAATCTCCACCCACCTTCTGAGCCTTGCTACCCAGGCCTCAGAATTGAGCCGTGTGTCATTCTTTGATGACATCAGAGCAGTCTGGTCTGGCTAGGAGAGAAATGGCCCTGCACTAGGGGAGGTACATTCCTGTATCTTCTCACCCCCTCACAGGAACTGGGGATTTGGGATGAGATATGGTAAAACGTGTAGATAATCCTAGATGCAAGAAAGTTCGTGGAAGTATTTTGAATGAATGGATTGGTTTCCTGCGGCTCTCTCTAAACCTGGCCAAGTTCAGCTCCTGGAGCAGGAACCAGCACCGTCTCTGTGCCCTACCTGCAGCATCTGGGCCAGGAAGGAATGGAGACAGCATTCTTGGACTCCTCTAGGGCTGCCAGGACCTTCTGGAAGAGGCACACAACTGCCCTAGCCCCAGGAAGGGGCCATAGGTAGCTCTGAACGTCAGTAGTAAGACCACAAAGTGACTTGGGGAGCAACTTGAAGCCAAGTGGCTCATGGAGAAAACAAATTTGACTTAGGAAGGGATTACATAGGAATAATGTTTGGACTTGATTTCCCCACCTCCTAATCAAGAATGAAAATTTGGATCTGCTCCTAGTCAGGCCCAGCAACTCCAAAGCTTGGCAGGCTGTCTTCTGGCCGCCTCTGCAGCCTTGGGCTCCCACCGACTTCCTGCATTTTGTCTGCTGATCATGTTGCCATAATGTGTATGGACTGTGTAACACAATCCTTTCAGTTGAAGATGAGCTACCAGGTATCTAACTTCTTTAACATTGAGTTTTTGTGTTTTTGTGGGGGTTCTTTGTTGTTGTTGGTGGGTTTTTTTTTTTTTTTTTTTTTTTGTATATTGTTTACATTTTGAGAGGTAGAACCTGTTTCAAATGCTCTTTGTGTTTCTGACAGTATTGTTGATTGGGTCAGAACATTTGAGCTGTGGTTTGGTGGATTTTAGATTTTTAAAAGGTCATTTTCTGTGTTATCTTCAAAACCTTGGGTTTGGCCCTCTAATTCTTTTGGCATTCAAATGTTTAAAAGCTATTTATCTTGGTTTATACAAGTTTTCTTTCTCTTCTTTTTGAAATGATGAAGATGTTATATTTGGTTTGCAGTCTGAATGTGGAGAAAGTGAACCGATCCCCAAAAATGTGTCTGCCCTCACTTTTTCCTGAATCCCACCCACCATTCCCTCTCTAGGCTGTGGAACATATCCTAGGGGAAATGACTATCCTCAGCTTACTCTTTGGAGCCATGAAGGTCAACAGCCTTATGGTATCCCCAAATAACTTTGGGCCTCCCAAGAACAAAATTATAAGAATAGGACATGGCTGACTGGGTAAGGTCTGGAGGGGGATAAGGGCAGGATTCCTCTTCCATTCTCTCCATTACCACCTAACCAGTTACAGCTTCTCACATCCCGCCCCTCTTCTGCAAGTCAGCAGCTAAGAAACTAGTCTCCCAGCCAAAGTGAGGGGTTGTCTGCAAACTCTGCTTAGACCACTAGATGAAGGCCTCTGGCTCTTGTTCCTGTTAATGAACCACTGAGTCTTATCCCCCAGTGCAGCTCCTTCCCTGTGACCCGCAGTTGGTGGGTAAGGGGCAGGGCTGGGAAGCCAGCAGTTCCAGGAGCACAGACTTAACAGTGCTCAATCTTTTCTTACGTAGCTCAGGGGTTAGTGGTCTGTGGCAGGTGCCACGAGTAGCCCCTGTGGCTATTCTCAGAGGCACTCCATAAATTCCTACCACAGACAGCTCTTCCTCCTCTCTCCCTCTTCCTACTTCACTTTTTTCTCTTGCCTGTGCTTTAGGCCTCAAACAGGTCCCCTGGGAGTACTCAGGACATGGGACTACGGACTTCTCCCCTAGTGATTTTCCCCTTGTCATAGTCTGCCAGGGCCTGCCATGGGGAGGTGGACCAAAGACCCAAGACTTTTCTCAGTAGCCAATCTCAATTATCTTCTTACTGGTTCAAGTTGGGAGAAGGAAGAAACTTGATCACTCTCAGCATTTGAGCTACTCAAGTGTTAGGGGCCAGAGGAGAGTGTTTAAACAACCTTTAGGGCTCTGGCCTTAGACCTGTGGCTCCCCCACCTCTAGGGATCTCACCTCTTTTTGGCAGAAATGTGGGGAGGGGGTTTCACTTTGAGCACAGGAATCAAAGGGAAAACACATTCAAACAACTGCCCCTAAATTTACCAGCCATCTGCAAGGGTCAGTGTACATGGCCCTACTAGCCTTCCTCTGCAATGTGCCACTTATGAAGGGGTTCCCCAAGGGAAGAGACTCAGCTGTCCCCAGGTTGTGCTGAGATCTTTTGGAGGTTGGAAAGGAATATTCCAGAGGAGCCCTTACCCCTTGGCTCAGAGCCATTTTGTAAGGAAGTAGGAACCAACAACCTTTGGGGGAAGGCTGGGTGCTGCTCAGCACACCCAAACATCAGGTCAGTTATTGTAATAAAAAAATGTGAATTAAGTTTAAATTTTGGGGGGCGCAGGATAAACTACCACCCCACCATACGTGTGTGACTTCTCCATTTCCCACTGCAGTTTCCATTTTTTAAATAGGAATTTTCAGCCCCTGTGCTTGTCTAACGTCTGCTTGGAACAATTCGAGACCCTGTTACTGTTTTAAAATGCATGCATGTTAAGATGAATCTCCAACCCAAGGAAAATAAAACTCAAAAAGCTTTGTGTATACATTGAGTCATTTGGAAATAAGCCTTTTATTTTTTTTCAGAATGAAAAAGTTTTGGTCCATGTTTCAGATGCTGCTTGGGCTAAATCGCGTATAACTTGAGTTACATCAAATTCAATGATTCTGGTCACCCACTCTCAGATGTGCTTAAAAGCAATGTTTAAGAGCAAGGCACCGGGGTTGGTCTGTCCATCTGTCATTACACACACTGAGGAATGGACAAACCACTCACCCATTTCTCCAACTGTGTAGAACCAACACTGGCCAGGAGCCATACACCTGACACATCTGTCCCTACTCTCCCTTGACTAGCTATGTGGCCAGCTTTGAACAGGTCACCTCTGTGTACTTCAGGTTCTCCATCTAGATGTTTAACTTAAAATCAAGGGTTCTTAAAGTGGGGTCCTAGACCAGAAGTATAAATGGCACCTGTGAAATCAGAAATAGGAATTCTCAGGTCCCTCTGCAGATCTGAATCAAACTGTTTTAACAAGCCCTCCAAGGGATTCTCATGGAGGCTAAAGTTTGGGTACCACTATGCTATACAAAATTTCCACTTGCTTATTTGGGCATCTACTACAGGTTGCAAAGTGCAATTATTTGGGAACTTTTAGAAAAGACAGGTCCCTAGGCCCCTTTGAAAGGCCAGTTAAATCAGAATCTTGAAGGATGGGTTCAAAATATCCTTTAGAAGCTCCCCAGGTGGCTAATAGGCAGCCAAGGTTAAGAACAGATCTATAAGGATACTATTTGTGGATATCCAGCCAAATTTCTACCTGAAACAATGAAGGGAGATTTCAGGGGTTTCCAGTAGGGTTGAGTGAAAAGGATTCTAGGCTTTGAAGTCAAATGGAACCACGGGTTTACATCTTTGTGCTACCACTTATTAAAGTGGCCCTGAGCAAGTTATTTAACTGCCTTTAAAAAAGGATACATCAATTACCTTAAGTGGTTATGATGACTGAATTCCAGAAGGTGCATAACACTTTGTGCAGGGCCTAGCACATAGCAGGCACTCCGTAAGTGATGTGTATATATCATCCCCACTGGTATACCAGTAGAGTGCTGCAAGTCAAGAACAGCTGAGGGCTGAGTTATACCCTGAATAGTTATTTGCAACTGCCCAGCTGGGGCAGAGATCTGTGTTAAAAGACTCAAAGACTCAAAAGACTCAAAGAAGCTAGAGTGAAAGAAATATGATTTTATTAATAAAAAAAAAGAAGAAGAAGAAAGGATTCTGGGAACAGAGGGTTAGTCCATACGGGCCTTCAGTGTCCTGGTGGTGATTTTGTCCTTCTCACTGCAGAGGGAGAAAGTCACAAACATCAATACCCATCTAGACTGCAGAACAAAAGGCTATCTTAACATGTTTTGCTCATGTTACATTAATGTTAGTTTGTTTCCTCAGCCTGTGGTGAGGAAGGGAAGAACGGAGAAATGGGGAGACTGCTGAAGGCTCTTCACAGGTGGGACCATCAAGAGTTGAGATGATTCAGAACTGGACTATAAGCCTTCCAAAGAAGGGAAGTTACTCCTCCAGGCCTGGAGAATAAGTAACTGGAAGGTGTGATGGGCCCCATGAACATAAAAGAACTTTGGGGTGGTAAATTCTCTGTGTCAGCCCCAATCTCTTTTTCATGGTAATTAAGCAGGCTATCTCATAATCAAAGGTTCCAAATGTCTTTTCTGGATGTACCCAAGCAGCCAGGAGGACACCTTCTACTTCTTCCTATCATGTTCCTGTTGACAGCCCCAAACAATTAAGAGGAAAAAGGGGATGGCAGTTAGGAAGCAGGCTGGGCATTAAAAAACAGTTCCCAGAACTCAGTACTTGACACAGTTGTGGGTTCCACACTGGTGGGAGCTGGGAGAGGAGGAGAGGCACCGAGGATTTTGGTCAGTCTGCAGTAGCTCTGCTGTGCTTATTACCACAGGTCCCTGAGACTTTAGGGACACTTAAGGAAAGAAATGTCTGCTGTGAGCAACAGAGGAGACTCAAGGTCATGGAGCCTCACCTGATAAGAGGCCAGAGGAATCTGGGTAGGTTCCCAGCTGCCAGCCTTAGGAAAGCATGGATATGTGCTATCCCGCCAGTCTGCCACAAATGCCTTTCTTACCTCACACCTGAGCAGGGGGCTGGGAAGATGGGGTATTTGTGCAGGAGGGGAGAGGGAAATATCTGTAAAGTTTCTAGACTCCTAGCTCACACTCACATGATATGGACGATGACTCCCATGCCTGACACTGCGTCCCGATCCACAGCATTCAGCATGGCTTGTGAAATGGTTTCAAACAGGTGTTCTGGATCCTGCCAACAGAGCAGAAGCCTTTCCATCCCCAGAGCCTCAGACCCTAACTTGTCCTGGCTCCTTTACTCTTTTTCCTAGGCTCAAAGTCCCCAGAAGTTTCCTTCATCTCAGAGGGAAGCAGGGTTATATAGGAAAGTTCAAGCCCTGAACTTCCTCCGCTGACCAGCAAGTGAGACCTTAGGCAAGTCTCATCTCCCTTCACTAAGCCTTGATTCCTCTTCTGTAAAATGGGGAGAAGACTCCCTATCTGGCTCCCATGTGCTCTGTCAGATGTCTGGTGGACTCTTTCCCTAGATACCTCATAGATACCTCAAAACTCAACCTGTCCAGCCATGACAAATACATCCTCCACCCTGTATCTTGGGCTTTGCTAGAAAAATCAGGAGTCCTCAGTATTTCCACCTCTCTCATGTCTATTTTAAGTGACTAATTCCTCTAGATTCTGGCTGCCCCACCTGCCTACTGCCACTATCTTTGCTCAGGACCTCAGTGCCTCCTGCCAGTGACCACTATATCCTGTCCCATCTACCTGCAGGCCTCTGGTTTCCCAGGTTCATCATTGCCTTTGACACTGTGCCAAAAGAAAAAGTTAAAACTCCTTGGCATGGTATTCGAGGCATTTCAAAGTCTCTCATCCCAACCTCAATGTCCATCATCATCTCACCCCACATCCTGCCCACTCCAGGAGCCACAGCGAGCTTTCTCCAGCCTTTGCACAAGCTATTCTTTCTGCTGACTAGGCTCTTTCTTTCCTCCTCTTCCTAGCAAATTGCATGTTTATAGGTATCTGGGTATCTGCCTTGCTTAATTAGGCTGCAGTAAGCCCTTGAAGACAGACTATCTGGTTTCCCCAGAGCCTGATAGAGCTGACACAGCAGACAACACACTCACTGCCAGGCACTGTTCCAATTTTTTCATGTGTTTTGCTCATATTTCCATTCGTAAGGAAGGTTCTATTATTACCCCCATTTTACAGCTGAGGAAATGGAGGCAGAGAGGTAAACTGACTTACCCAAGAACATAACTTATTAAATGGTCAGTGGAGCTGGTTTTCCAACCCAGACAACCTGGCTCCAGAACCCACTCCATTGAGCTGCCTCTAGCCCTACACCTTGTTAAATGTTTGTTTAGTGAATGAACGTGAGAATCCTGAAAACCCAACATAAGGAATTATTTGTTGTTCTAGCAAATAACTGACTGGAGTCTCCGAACAGAAGGTGCTCTCCCCTGGAGCCAGCCAGCCAACACCAAAGGCCCTGGTGAATAGAGTTTCTGGCTCAGCAACTGTGGCCTTCTCTCCTACCTGCACCATTCTCCCCCAAGACCTGCCAGGTAAACACATTTTTCCCTGATGGCAAAGGAGAGGAGGGTCCCTCAGAGCCCATCCCCACTCTAGATCACCAACTCACCATGTTGGGTTCCCAGAGGGATTCACACATCCCATACATTTGTTCAGCACAGGTGCCACTGACCACAAAGTCGTCAGTCACCATGGGGCAGCCAATGAGGTCTAGTGAGCAAATGAAGGGCTTAAAGGTCTTCGGGTCCAACCCAGCAATGACTGGCTCGGTGTAGTAGGGACCAAACCTGTGGGCCAGGAGCAGAGAGAGAAACCAGAACTCAAGAGCACTCATTTTCTTGTTCAGGCCTGTAAAGACAAGGCCATAGCCCAGACTCAGGGAGGAAAATAGAGGGCCTGTTCGAGAAGAACCCCTTTCCCTGTGGCCAGCTTTGAAGAACTCTTTCCCCCTCTCCTGGAATGTGGCAATGCTCTAAGATTTTTATTCTTCTTTTCTCTGACATTTATTTTCATATCTCCTTCTCACCCCTTACCCTCCCTTCCTCCTTTCTTGAGAATTCTGCTTTCTTCTAATTTTCTTTATCTTAATCCTTATATATTTCTGTTCCTTTCAAAAAATAATTTGAGGCAGTTGATAGGAAAAACACTGAAAAGTAAAATGAAACCAATAAAACAAAATACAAGACACTCAAGTGAACAGAAAGTTGTGTTCTGAGCCTTCTAGAAGGTAAGGCAAAAAGGGATATTCAGTGGATTGGGTCATTCTCATTGTCTCCCAATATGAAGTAGCAGCTTAGAAAAAACTTATTCTAGACCCTGAGCTTTGAGAAGAATCAATCTTAGGGATCTTTATATTTAAAATATTTGAAAACTAATGACCACTATTCTCAATAGAAACTAAAGAGGCATTACCCATGTCTTATATTGGCCCTTAGTAATCTCTAAGGGCATGACCTTAAGTTATAGTTCTATAAAAAATAATTCTAAAATATATATAAGTTTAAGGTAGAAGAAGGGATTGGGATAAGGTACTTTGATCTGGTGTTTCTCAAACAGATCCCCAAGTATAAATTTCTATAAGAAATTAAAAATTTGTATTTCCTCTCAATAAACTGAAAATAAATTTAGTATAAGAATATCCTGGATTATCTGGGTGACAGTCTTAAAACTAAATACAGTAGTAGAGTTCCGGGTCTGCTTCTGTACTTCCAATTATGTTGCTGCCAAGGTATCACCCAAAGCTCAGTGTTTAACTTTTCTGCAGTCTTTCACAGAGATTTCTGGATGGATTCTCTGAGGTATACAAGAAGTTGTTCCTTTAAAAAGGGTCTGCACATTGCTCAACTTTGCAAATCGCTACATGAGCCTATCCTAATGGAAAATCAGTAATTTTAGTTTGGCTTGTAGAGAAAGCTCATGGCTATTCTAAGTAAGAATCTAGAATTTTCTAGGTCAACCTCAGTATCTTGTATTTTTATTAAATTAATTTTTTAAAATCTTTTGTTAAGACTTTCTCAATTTAGGATTTTGATAAAAGTGGTTACCATATATGGCAGATAATTCACAGCTGAGGATGTCAACTTATGCCTAAGAAGAAAAAGGTAACCCTTTTTTGCTTTTTACTTTTTAATTCTATAAAAGTAATAATATTGCACCAGGTATGAAAATAGTATGACTTAGTTTTGAAAGCTAAAGAGTACTTATGCAACTTTTCTATAAAGTCAAAAATTTCTCCAATATAAAGTTAAAAAAAAGAGCGAGAAAAAAAAGAGCTAGACTTGTGTTCTTTCCACACCCAGTTTGCCCAAGGATGTATGAGGAAAACACCCATAAGGTTCTCCCTTCAATGCCATCCCAGCTTCTGCACTGAATTCTATAGTTAAGCACCTTCTTTCCTCATCATAAAGTCCTCAAAGAGAACTGACAAAAATCAACATAGCCAACTCCTACGTCCCTTGCTGTTCCAGAGAATCTACGTCACATAATTAGTTCCGGAGTAAGGGTGGCTCTTGCTGAGAGACTGCAGGGCACTCTTTGTGGGGTTAATTTTGTTACCTAGAACAAGTTTGTGGGCTATTTGCATCCCTTGCCTCCTGAAGTTACCCTTTCTTTCCTGTTTGGTTGTCAGGCCCACAAAAAACAGACCCATAAAATAAAGATATTGTCCTGCAAATAAGAAGTGGGAGAATGAAAATAGATCCCCTTCTTGGACACCCCTCCATACTATATCCAAGGTTTCTGCATTCCCTGAGTCCAAGGCTGCACGGGAAGTCCTCCTTTAACCCTGTCAATAGGTTCTGTGACTTTAAGTGAAACGCTGTATAATGAAACCAACTGTACCATAGGCTAATTGATATAAAGAAGAGTTAAGTTGCTGTGGCATCTCATCAACGTTATAACAAAACGATGCTGAATGGAATGCTATTTGAGGACCTGCGACATTTCCACTCACCGTTTCTCATATAAGAGATTGGCCACCATGCTCATGAGGGTATAAGGTTTGATCTGCCGACCTTCCTTCAGCTCATACAGGTTCAGTCGGAACTTGAGGCGCTGGGCACTGTGGTAGCAGGAAAAAAGTCATTGATTAGTGTCCCCTAGTGTCCAATCTGTGGCAGTAAGGAGGCACGTAGGAAGAGATACAATCTCAGCCACTGCCCAAACTCTTCTCTTCCCCTCTCAGTGATTTTCTCCCTAGAAGTCCAACCTCATGTCCGTGTTTCAGGACTTGTCCAATACTTAACACCTGTAGACACACCACTCTACTAACCTTTTCTTCCATACTTTCTTTGAGGGTAGAAGGAAGTTAAGTAGATTTCCCCCCTCCCCCCTTTTAGGAATAAAATGAATGGTTCCTTCTATACTCTTGGGAGGAGTCTGCTGCAGAAACAGTCATGGCAGTTTACAGCACAAAGAAGAGTGGACAGAGAGCTGACCTAGGCTAAGCCTTCATCCTCCAACTTAATTTTTCCATCCATAAAGTGAGGACAAAATAAATCAATTGGTGGTGAAATAATGTACAGGTATTTGACAATGTGCTAGGAAAATGCAAGGTCTTATGTGTCTTAAGCAGCAGCTACTGTATTAATGGACTGGAACATGCCTAAGAAAAAAGGCCACAACTCCTCAGTGCCATCTGAGCTCAGGCATAGGCCCCTGCAGAGAGCAGACTAATAGCGGCAGTCACAGGCAACGAGAACAAACAGCCTCAGCCACAACTTTAACTCCATCTTCTAAGTGAAGAAATGAAGGCCTAGCAAAATTAGCAATTACTGCCCACAAGCAAGCAAACTCCATGAGAAAAGCCTGAAGAAAGGAAATGGAGGGCAGAGAGCAGCAGTGACCGGAGAGAGGAAGGCTGATGGGGGCTTTCACACTGCGGGGAACCCTAAGCTGTCATTCTCTGATTCCAACACAACCAGAAAAAGAAATGGCTGGTTGGGTTAGATCTCAGGAAGAATTTCCAAGTTAAATGTTCTTGAAACTTAGGGAACTTTAAGGGAAATGAGAGAAAATTTTCTGCAAAGCTTCCACTCGCATTAGTGAACTCTCGATCTTCTGGGAACTCTGTCCAGGAACTGCTGCTTCTTAGGCACCAATTTCCTGCCATCTATGACCTCATCTTCCCTCCTGAAACCATTTCTTGAGTCTTCCTCTTCTCTTTTTCTCGGGCTTCTCTCCTAACCCCACTGCTAATTAAAGAGTTCAGCTCGAACTACAGCTTAATTTTTCCCCTCTACTTTGTCTCTTCAGAATCTGTTTCCATAAATTTAACAGTTCACCAATGCCTCTCCAGCCTTGAGATATAATTTCATATTGCAACTGCTTGCAAGATGTTTCTACTTGGTTTGCCTCGTTCCCTCAAAATTGGTGTCAAAATCAAAGTCACCACCTCCCTCTAAAACTAGTTCTCCGAATTCCTATATTCCAGTCAACATGTTCAAAACAAAAATAATCTTTAAAACATTTCTGGATTGTCTACATGCTAAGTAACTAGTCTACACATTAGTAACAGACGAGACACAAACCCGAACCTCAATGAATGATTCTTTGGCCTTACAATATCTAAGTAGCCACTAAGGCTGGTCAGCAACAATTCTCAGAAATGCCTTCCTTTCCTATCCCATCACCATCACCCGGTTAGGACCAAAACCCTCACAACTGGACCACCCCAATAACTACCTATTTAATCTCCCAGGTCCTCTCTTCCCTCAAATCACAGAACCATTGCCAAGTAGATAACTAATCTAGCAGCTAATAATCTACTAGCTCATCATGAGTCAGTTATCTTTCTGTATGCCTGCCTTGTCTCCCAACTAGACCTGAAGTTCTTCCGGGACTCAGGGTAGGCTTTGGCTTCAGGGAGGCCTCGTGGGATCCCAGCTGACAGCTTGCATCTTGGGCAAGATGCCCTCTGAGACCCCAGTTTTCCTCATCTGCGAAACAGGATAGCACCATGGTAATGCCATTGAGAGGATAAATGAGTCCATGCAGGTAAGGTGCTTTCCACAGTCTAGCACGGAGTAAATGCTGGTATAATTTGTTAGAACACAACTCAGTATCGCTTATGGTGTCCGGCAGACTGAGACTCACTGGTGCTCTTTGGTAGATGACTGACCACCAGGACTCAGGGCGCCATGCAAGGCTGGTCCATGAAGAGGCCTGGGTGTGGGCGGGGACCCCCAACACTTACACAGTCTGGACGTCAGTGGCTAACCCTGCCAGGCCAATGTACAGCCGGTCGCCCATGGGAAAGATCTTCTGGAAGTCCGTTGTCACCATCTGGGCTTGGATCCCGAAGCGCCTGTCGGCAGCGATGGCCACACAGTTCTTCCCCTTCATGGCCATAACGGCCCCTCCATTATAGGACATAATAGACTGGGGCAGACAGAGCGGAGGGGCTCAGCGTGAGGGGCCAAACACGGCCACAGCTCCCAGCCCAGCCCCTAAATCCGGAGGCTCCAGTTCACATCGTCCACCACTCTGGGAGGACCCGGACGTCCCGCACTCCATCTCTGAAACCAGCCCTCTGGGGTACGAGGAGCTGCCTCACCCCCTCGACCCTCATTGCGGTGCGCTCCCCTTCGAACCGGAGACGCTTCCTTCAGTCGAGCACCAGGCCGTCTCCACCTCCCAAACGACCCCCTCCCCGTTTCTCTGTCCCGACCCCGTATCCTTTCTCGTCTCGCCCCACCTCACCATGATTGCAGAGCGTTAGGACCTCCAGCCACAGGTCCAGCAAACCCGCCACGGCCCTCACCGCTCAACCAGCGCAACCACTCCCGCTGCTCTCTCTCTATTGGCTGAGAGGCCGACCCTTCCGGGACATTCTGGCTTTTTATTGGCTCTACTGCTGTCAGTCACCAACACGTGATCTTTAGTTGAGGAACCGAAAACGAAGACGCGGAAAGAGAAAGTGAAAAGTCACTGTGGATGCGGAAGAACCTGGCGTCGCGGTGCAGGCCGGGATCGCGGAGGACCTGGTTTCGGGGCGCAGGACCTGCGTGCACGTGGGCTGCTGAAGCCCGGGATACGTGGCTACGGCCCCAGCTGAAAGGCAGCCGTTGCTTGTCAGCACTCTGTACAGGTCGAGCTTGGTACTCATGCTCGCTTGTTTCATTTTTCATTCCGGAAACCCTTACCTCGATCGCGTGCCAGGCACCATGCTGGGCTCTGGACATTAACTGGCGTAGAACGGCGCCCATTACGTGCATACTTAATCATGCCAGGGGAGGGATGGGGAGGGCGCGGCGAGTACTCTGCGGCAGCAGGTACTCAGCTGCCCAGGGAAGGTTTGGAGGCCGAAGGTTGCTTTGCTCTGAGGGACTCTCAACAGGTCGACCTCACGTATCTCCAAGTCTCAGGTCACCCTAAATAGGGACGTTCCGAGCTTCCCCTTATCTAAGATCCGGAGGAAGCCGGCGCTGCCCCGACCAGAGCCAAAGGAAGAGAGTCGTGCGCGACCTGCCTCCTTCCGTCCCCGACTTCTTGGCTCCGTTTCGGTGTTTGCCTTTTGACTCCTGCGCCGTAGCATAAGTTTTCCTATTGACTCAGCTAAGCGCGAGGCATATTGCCGTTGTAGTCTCTGTGGCGCAATCGGTTAGCGCGTTCGGCTGTTAACCGAAAGGTTGGTGGTTCGAGCCCACCCAGGGACGCTTTCGTTTTCCGCCCGCTGGAAAACCGGTCTTAGTAATCAAACGGCAGACAAAACACTTTTCCTATAGCAATCAGAGGGTCAATGTAATTGAAAATTTATTGTGCGACCAATAGTGGGATAATTCCTTCCTCACTTTCCTCCAACGCCTCCCCACCCTTCCGTCCTCAAACTAGATAGCAGAAAAGACAGGTTTTTGTCTCACTGTACACAATCCACTTCAGGTTGCACATTTTGCAGGATTATAAATGAATTCGCAGTGGAGGTTGGACAGTTTTTCGTTGTCTGCTTCATCGACGTTACATTCTATAAATAAGACATTTGGGAGGGAAGAAAGCGCAGAGACAAAAGAAGCGACAAACTGAGGGATGAAAAGAAAGGTGAGAAAGAGAACAGCTGTGATCAGAGAGAGAAAAAGGCATGGCAGAGGAAATAGGCGAGGTGAGTGGAAGACTCGGAGAAAATGGAGAGGAGGAAAAGAGAAGCAGTTAACATGAGAAGCATCAGAAAAAATAAAACAACAGAACAATTACTTTCTTAGAAATACACACATAAGTGAGGAGGATGGGGAATGAGATCCAGAAACCGACAAAGGACACTGGGGGAGAGAGAAGGAGTAAAGAACACAGGTACAGAGAGGAGCCTCCCTCTCCTACTGTTGTCATCTTCTGGAAGATCTCATCCTGGTAGTGACTCTTGGTATGTGCTGGAAACAATTACCTGAGTTTCCGAGGTTCTTGCTCTTTAGAAGTTTCTAATCTATGACAAACCCAGTGACTCTTCTGATGAATAATTGTCAGGTACAGGACCTCGTAGAATGCTACAGCTAATGCAGAATTCAAGTGAAGCATTGGTACCTAACCCCTGTCAGAGGCACATCTGAGGGCGTGGGGTGGGGAACTCCACTTTTATGAAGGAGTTAATCAAAGGACTCTCTCGGGCAGTTTTCTTTGATATCTGGTCTCTTCTCAAGATTAGGCTCAAAGGAGACCTCTTCTGAAAGGCCTTCTCAGTGCTCACCTATCGCTATCCAGTGTCCACACTACTGGTGGTGAAAATCTGAGGCTACATGATGCCATGGAAGCTAACGGGACAGGCTGTGTAACCCTTTGGGTTTGCCCCCACCAGCCTGTGAGCCCCCTGTGGGGAAAAGCCAGGCCCATTAGCTTTAAGTCCTCTGTGCCTAGCGCAGTATTTGACATTGACACACGACAGGTGTCCAGAAACCAGAGTCAGATGTGGGTAGGGTGGGGTCAGAAAGTTCTGCTAAACCAGAAAGTTTCTTCTGCTAAACCCAGGATGTAGGGGACCTGTTGCCCAGGATGGAAATTACTAAAATGGAGTTTTAGTGGGTAGTGGGTTTTCAGCGTGGTCCGTCTGTTCTGCGGTTTGCTCGTGAGTGGTGTTTAAAACCCCAGGAACAAATGAATAGACCTGCAGTGAACATCGTGGCTTCCTGAGGCAGCACTCTAGGATTAAAGGGCCGCAATGGGGACTCAGAGGATGTCAACCTTTTTCCTAGTAGAGGATATCCCCCCACCACACTCACACCCCTAAAGGCAGCTTTCCGAGGCCCAGTGGATTGTGATCTCTGCGAGATCTCTGCGAAGCCCCTACAGATTTCTCTTGCCTGGAATCTTCTAGCCTGAAAGGAGTTGCAGGCCAGGAAGGAGTTCCTGCTGCGCTCCCCTCCGAGTAGGGCAGTTGCGGGACAGAGGAGGGTGCGATGATCTTCTCTGGCAGAGTCTAAGATGTAGGCAACGCACTTGCCCTAGCGACAGTGGGTTTGTCTACGCCAAGAGTCCCCTTTTCATGAAGGGCGACGAACTCCGTGCCTCCATGTACCAAGACAGCGGAGCAGGTGACCCGATCCTCCCCCGCGTCTTCAGACCAGCCTCTCTGGGCAGAAATCTCTCTCCCCCTTCTGCATTCTCAACCCCTTTTGGCCAGTGTGGGCTGAAGGCTGATGCTGGGGTCATTTAGCGGCCAGTGTCCACAGATCTCGTGGTCGCCGGCCAAAGAGTGAAGGCATGCAGTCCGCGGGCCCCAGCTTTGGGTGGGCCTGAGCTGCGAGCGAGGAGGAGGAGGAGGAGGAGGAGGCGGAGGAGGAGGAGGAGGAGGAGGCAGGCGCTCCGACGCTTGCCGAAGATTCGTCTCCCCATTTCCTAACTCGAGCCAGCCACCGCCAGCGCCCTTAATGTGCCTCTGGCCGGATGATCGAGGTCTTTGGAGGGACAGACACAATGAGCATCTCCAATAAATCTCGACTAATAACCGAATCGACCGCCCTAACGAGGCAGGTCCTCCGTGGTCGCCGGGACGTAGTATCGATTAGCTTCCCCGGCGCCGGCTTCAGCCGCTCCTCCTCGGCTTAAGCTTCCCTCTTCGTTCTCTCCCTGCGCGGGGAGCCACTGGCGACCCGAGGGACGGTCGGAGTCGGCCCGCGCCCCCCGCCTCCGCGCTCGCCGGGCTCCTGCCGCCGTCGCCGCGAGGCGGGCGCAGCCGCGGCGGGGAGCGCGGGGCGCGGGGCGTGCCGGGGCGAGCACCGCGGGGACCCGCGCGACGCAGGGGCCACAGCGCGGGCCCACTCACTCGCCAGCCCCGGCGCCTCGTCTTCTAGCTCATTCGGAGCCCTGGCGTGCGGCCGGGCTGTGGCGTCCCGGCCCAGGGCTGGATGCCCCGTCTTCGGCCCGCGTCCCGGCACGGGGCGCGCGTCTCATTTCTCTCCACGCCGGGGACGGCGGCTCCTACTACAGCAACCCACACCGCGCCGCGCCGCGTCCCCCTCCGCCCCCCGTGTCACCCGCCAGTGTGCCCCGCGAGACGCCCCGGGCTGCGGCCCGGGGTGCTCCGTCTTGGTGCCTGTGACCCGGCAGCTGAGAGGCACGACGAAGAGGGGGACGGGCCATCTCTTAGGAATGCAGTTATTAATTTTGAGGGAGTGTCACTTGGAGTGAATGAAAATAACCCGGACGCGTGGCCAGGGCGTCGCGTGCCCCGCCGGGGCCCAGCGCCCTTTGGCTGAGGCCGACGCCGTCTTCTAGGCGCCCTGGCTAGGGGCGGGGGCCGCAGGGTCAGGGGGTGGGGGGCGCACACGTATTTTTGAGGGGCGGGGACGGTGAGTTGCGAAGGGATAACAGAGAAAGAGTATTTATCCTCAGGGTCAGGGGGTGTTTGAGAAGGGCGAGGCCATGGCCTAGTTTGGGGGGCTTGGTGCCCGGGGGGGGGCGTCGCTTTGGCCTCTCCCCCTCCTTCTCGGCCCCTCTCTGCAAACACCCTAAAGGAATGAGGTCACGTGGGTGAGTAGTGGGCGGGACCTACTCTTGTCTGGAGGAAAAAAGCCATTTTGTCCCCCCCAGCCCGGTCCCTCCCCTCCCCCCACCCGTCCCCTCCCCTCCCCTCTCTCCCTCCCACCCCAAGCCGCTTTCACAAACTCCTTTCGCAGCGTAGGTTTCTCCCCTCCCGCCGCCCGCGTGAGCGACACGGCTGCGGCCCCCCTCCCCTCCCTTCCCTCCCCCCTCCCATCCCCCCCTCCCCGAGACCCACCGGACCCCGAACCCAGGTAAGCGGACGCGGACTGCCCTTTCCTTTCCCCTTCCTGCCCGTAACCATCTGGGAATTCGGATGGGGGGGGGCGGTGCATCCTCTTCACACACCGAGGGGGGCCCGGGGCCCGGCCTGCGCTCGCCGCTGCGCCCACCCCCGCCAGCCCCTGTCCAGCTCGCCCCGTCTGCCTTTCTTTCTCCTTTTTTCTCCCCGCTTTCCTCCTTTTTTCCCTTCCAAGATGGCCGAAGTGGATTCCCCCCTTTAACGATTGGCGTCTCCCTCGACCACCACCTCTTTGTGCCGCAGCCCCCTCCCTCCCAGACCTGCTCCCGAGGTGGAGAGGGGGAGGGTCCCCGGCAGCCACCAGGGCTCTGGGGCTGCGTGCTGGGCTGGACCTCGGCCCCGCTTCCCCTCCGCAGGAGCCGGAGCAGCCCTGGCTCTACCCCCTCCCCTCCCCGACCTGGGGAGGGGTCGCCCTCTGCGGCGTCCGTGGACACCCGGGCGTCGTGGACGCGCGGGGCCCTGAGGCCCGGAGGAAGGGTACGTGCTTTCCCGGCCGCTCCGGGGCCGGGGGAGGGCGCTCTTCCCTGCCCCGGGCCGGGTCCTCCCTGGCGCCTCCCCCAGCCGGTCCCTTTCCCCATCCCGGGGCTGGGCGCCCCGCCCCCTCCCTCACCACCTCAGCGGAGCCTCCCTCTCCGGAACACCCCTCCTTGGGCCCCGCCGAAAGTTTGGCTCTAGGGAAGGTAGGAACGGCCACTGGGGTCCCTGATCCTGGGACCCAGGCTCCGGGGCGGGGGCAGAGTGGAGACGGGGGGAGGTTTATCTCGGTATTTCCCAGGCAGGAGGCGTCTGCCCGACGGGCCCCTCTAACATCGGGGCGCCAGGCTGCCCCCTCCCTTCCTAGGCCCTCTTGCTGCTAACTCTGAGGGGTGGGACCCCTCGGCAAACAGACCCCCTGCCCCTCCTGTTTGCACGGGGGCCTGGGCATGCCGCCCCCCTCCCCCACGCCCCGTCGGCCCAGAATTGCTCCGGAGGAGGCCTGGGGTGGTGAATCTGCCTGTAAGTGCCGTGGAAGCGCTATCTCGCGCTTGCCCCTGCTCTTTGTCTCTCAGAGTTGCCCCCCAACCCCATGTTGCCTCAGTCTCTCCAGGACTTTCTGTCGCTGGGGACTAGGGGGGGGGCCTCTTGGTTGTCTCATACTCAGTTCTGATGCCTCCTTCTCTGGGCCTCTTGCTGTTTGTATCTGTTCCTGAAACTTAATTTCTCTTCTCCTTCCACTCTGTTCCACGGTGTTAGTACTTGGAAAAGGAGCATAAAGCCAGCTGTGTTGCGGCTTTTTGGTGGGGAAGTTTTCCCAGGGGTTTATTGGTTTGGAGTTGGGGGTTGTGGGCTTCCAGCTAGCTGTCTTTGGAATGAGGCAGGAAACACCCCAGGTGAGACCTGAGACTCTGGATCCAGACACTGTGAGGCTGAGTGGGGTTCAAATTGAAGTCTTAGCGGGTGGGCAGGAAGGGGGCTCTCTGCTGCCCCTGGCCATACCTGAGAGATCTTGGTGGATGGAGCTGTTGCCATGGGAATGGAGAGCCTGAACAGGAAGAGGTTACATCTTTGTGCAGGTCAGATGCCCACCCCATGCCTACAGCCTTTGGCCCCCAGAGTGGAGGTTGGTAGCCACACTGCCTTTGTTGCCAGAAAACTCATATAAT
The DNA here is from genome assembly GCA_030015415.1 of Cynopterus sphinx. Taxonomy (NCBI): domain Eukaryota; kingdom Metazoa; phylum Chordata; class Mammalia; order Chiroptera; family Pteropodidae; genus Cynopterus; species Cynopterus sphinx. The sequence continues at coordinate 17,402,666 of CM057385.1, forward strand.
AATAATTTACAGTAGGTGGACCAGGGATACACAGAAGGTTAGTGTGTGTTTGCAGCTCTGATTTCAGATGGGGATGTCAGACCGTGTACTTCTAGATGGGGTGGCTCTGCATCTGGCAAACGTGGTCCTGCCTCTAATCTGGTTGTATGTATGTTGGGGTATGTCCGGCCTGGTGTGTCTGTGTGTATGTCTGTCCAACTATCTGGCTCGTGTCTGCGTGTGTGTGTTGTGTCTGTCTGGTCTGTGTTGTGAGTTAGAGAGATGGAGGGGGTGTGTCAGTGTGTATGTGTATCTGGCAATTGTAGATGTGTGTATATTTTGTGTTTTTTTGTCTTTGTTCTTAGGAAGCTGAGAGGTGGGAAAGGGAAGGAGGGTAGAATGAGCCCAGCTTCAGGAGGCTAGAAGCCTTTTTCAGCGCTGCTGGTGGGAGAGCAGATCCTTGTCCCAGGGTCAAAGATCAGAAGAGATTGAGAGGTTGACAGTGCCCCCAGGTGGACCCCCCATAAATACACAGGGCTTGCATAGTTGCACCCACACAGTTGGAAGAGTGATGGACTCTTAGGACTCAGGGTCTGAGTCTTGATGGTACACTCTGGCTCACTGTGCTTCCATGCAGCCTCGGTTTCCCTCTCTGTACCACGGAAGTGGGGTGAGGTGATTAGCCTCTGCTCCCTCTTCCTACTGCATGTGAGAAAGTGCTGGTGGTCATGTTCTGGCCGGACTTGGACCCACCCATCCAGAAGGCTCACTGAGCGGTCTTTCTAGGAACCTGGAATCTCCCATCTTCCACCTGCTTAGATGGAATCAGGCCATGCTTATTGGTTCTTTAGATGAGTGGGGAGCCTGGCCTCAGTGCCAGTGTGTAAAGAGCATTGGACTGGGAGTCAGGCAGTTTCTAGTCCTAGCACTGTCGCTCTGTTGCTGTATGACCTTAGACAAGTCACTTCTTTCTGAGTTTCTTCACCTGTAAAATTAAAAGATTGGGAAAGATGCTTTCTAAGATCCCTTCTCCCTCTGCAGTTCTAGGTGTCTGGATGTGACCTTGAGTGACTTTTCCTAAGACCTGGAGATTTTCTAGTGAGGGCGTTGGGCTAATTTCATTTGGAGGTAAGGAAGAGCAAAGAAAGCTGTAGCTGGGCATACAAAGGAGCAAAGAGACTTCTCCTATTTTTGCAGGAGAAAATGAAAAAAACTGACAGAGAGAGAGAGGCCTCTGTCTTGGGGGAGCTTCCAGGAAGTGCTTGGTTAAAACAGATAGGGGGTAGTCTCTGTTAGTAGGGGACTTTGAGGATAGGGAAAGACAAATGCCAGGACTGAATGGCAAGATGGAATTGGAATGGGGCCCCAGGAGCCAGGATCATGGGCCTCCTAACTATTGTGCCTTTGAAAAGCTGTGGTTTGCGGACAGACTTTACTGAGGGCTTGGCCCCTGGATAGAAGAAGGCATTGGGGATGGGAGATAGTACTCAGGTCCACTGTGAGGATATGGTTAGGACTGGTTAGAGCCCTCAGAGCTCCACAGAGGCCACTTCCAAATGGCCCTTGGTTTCCCTTTATTGAATACTTCCCTTTATTTGTCTCTCCCTTTCTGTCTCCCTCAGGCTGTTGCCATCCCCCAGCCTCTTCCCTAGCAGTCCAGCCACCCATCTTGCCTCTTCCTTCTCCTTCCTACCACACACCAGCCAATTTCAGCTGGGGAGGAACTGGATGTCAGGTGTAGGACCCTGAGGCTTCCTGTTTCAGGAAGATGGGGAGGGGGTGCTTGAGGGAATAGAACTTCTGTTTACAGTTCTTGGCACCTGCTGGCAGGTAACCATGGCAATCAGGTGAAGAACCAATCAGGGCTTGTCCCTACCCCCAGCCTCAGAGGTAATAGTCTGAGGCCCTGAGGATGGGGTGGGAGAGGGGGAGCAGGGAGTGTCATAGGGGGCTCCTTTCTTAAAGGGGAGGAGGAGAAATATTTCATTCCTTCTGTAAGCACCACAGCTCTTTCCTTCACCTGTACATCTAGAAAGGAGCTTGAGGGATAGTCTGGGCCTGAATCCATACAAATGCTTGAGGAGGTGGGTCATGGCCAAGTGCCTAGGAGCTCCTGTGTGTTGAGGCTAGAGTCGGCTTGGCAGGTACTATATGGGAGTTTTTAAGAGCAAGTGTCAGTTTGAAAACATAGCAAGTGTGTGAATGAGGTGGTTACAACCGTATGAAGCACTGCGTGTTTGCACATTTGTGCATATGTGAGAGGGAGACAGACAGAGAAGGGTATGAGATTCACCCATAGCACCCTGGACCCCTAGCATTATCAGACCCCAAAATGTTTTGTTTCTGGCTGTGCGCGTGCGCGCACACACACACACACACACACACACACACACACACAACAAGCAGTCACACAAAATGCCTTTGGAAGCCCAGACGGCACGTACACATCCGATGGATATTACACACTCAGTGAAACGGCCACTTAGAGTTTGTTCTCTCCTCTGGATGGTTGTAATAATATTTGGGCATCGTGCCAGGGACAGGGTTACTATGGAAACGACCAAACAGTGGAGCTGCCAGCAAGCCTGCTACATAATTGTGAAGGGGGAACCCGTGCAGGAAAGGCAGGACGGGGCCACCCCATGTGAGGCGGGAACCCCTTTCCTCTGGCTGGGTCTGCAGGTCTTGGCCACTGTGTCTCCTCTGGCTCTCCGGGCTTGCTTGCTTGTTCCTTTTGTCTGCCCTGCATCTTGGTGTCTTTCCCATATGTGGTCTTTGTGTCTCTCCATCTCTTTCGGTCTCTGGCCAGCCTCTGTTGGCTGTTTGGGTCCTGGCCAGGCTCATCCTGGGGTCTCTATAGAAACTGCTGATCCTGGCTGTGAATTTCTGGTCCTAGAAAACCCAATGTGGTGGCTTTAGAAATGTTTTTGGAGAGAAGTGAAGGGTGTATGTTGTAAAGGAGCAGTTGGGGCTTGGCCACTCTCCCGAGCCCCACCCCTTGAGCTTTTAATCTAGGAAAGAGGAAGAAGGGAGGGGCTGTCCCTTCTAGGTGCAGCTTTGATTTTCATATGGAGAAGCGAGCACGCCAGCCAATCCAGAGGTGGGCATTGCCTGACCTCCCTGGACCCTGCCAGGCCTGGCTGGGTGCTCAGGTGGGCTGGGGACAAGGACCTTACTGTCCGGCTTTGGCAGGCATCTCCAAGAACCTGTGGTCTCTAGCTGGATGGCCTGGACAGGTTGCAGAGATGGCACCAGGTGGGAGACAGTGGGTAGGTGGCAGTGCCCACATGAGGAAATTCCCATGGGTGCATGGGAGGGTGGGTTCCTGGGCCTGTGTGCTCGTGGGCACAGGTGGAGCTGCATGGTCCCCACTTTGGGCATGTAAGGACTGTCCTTAGTATTTCCTGCCTGAGCCCCATGTGGTCCACCTGTTATGGATTTTCAGGTTGTTGCTCCGGAGTTGGGGCTGGATGCAGAGTAGAGGACAAATGATGGGGTGTCCCTTCAAATTTAGGGTAGCCTGTTCCCATAGTGTTTCTAGGGAACGCTTCCTGGAGGAGTGTATGGGATGACAGGATAGGATGGAGTAGAAAGACTAAGTTAGGGGTCTTAGATAGAGGAAGTGAGGGGGCAGGGACACTATTATTTTCCTTTTATTTTCTTGAAGTTTGGGGCACTAGCTTATTTACCTGAGTTTCCTCATATTTCCTAGCACTCACTGGAATGAATGAGTTGGGATTAGGGAGATTTTTTTAAAAGTCTGTTCTTTTCTGTTTTCCTGCCTCCCCACATCCTCTGGAGAGTTGGGTATTACTTCCTGTGGTCTGACCTCACACCTTTCCTACTGCTCTCGAAGTGGAGCCTGACGTTGTTGCTCAAGGTTGGGTGAATCTCCAGAGCCCTGGGCACCCTGTGAACACCCACAGGGGGACGGACGGAACCAGCCCATGCATCCACCCAGTCGGCCTTGAAGGCAGAGAGAAAAGGCTTTGGGCTCAGGGAGAGATGGATCTCTGGGTTTCTGATGCCACATTTACTCCCCAGGGTGACGCTCCCCAGCCCCTCACCACACTTCCTGACATCATGCATCGGACCACACGGATCAAAATCACAGAGCTGAACCCTCACCTCATGTGCGCCCTGTGTGGGGGCTACTTCATCGACGCCACGACCATCGTGGAGTGTTTGCATTCCTGTGAGTTGGGTGGAGGGGCCATTTCTCAGGGTGGGTGGCCTCTGCCCAGGTAGGGAGGGCACTGCCCAGGGAAGGCACACACAGGCTTCACCCTGAAGAGTGGACATGTCCATGTGTCTGGCGGGGGTTCCGAGGTCACAGAGAGGTTGCTGGGGAAGGGAGGCTGGTGGTTTCAGCTCAGAAATTCGTTTCAGGAACTTTCATCTAAAATCTTTGTGGCAGGTACCCCTGCCATGCACTCCGGGCTTGATGGCAAGGGGTCAAGGATCCTGGGAGATGTCTAACAGGATGACTGTTATTTTGTGTTCCACAAGGGGAGCTTGGCCCTTGGGGCTCACCTTACACATGACACACGATACTGGCCACACACACACACCTGCCCCCTCCAAGGACGGATATGCGGCAGTTGCCATCTGTGCAAAACAGAACTATGTTGGGCCTCTGAATTTTGGGGACAAGGTGGAGAAGAAGGGATACCTGAACCTGAGTAGAGGGTCTGGGGGCTGGGCCTGGTTATGAAGGGGGATCTGACTCTCCTCCCTCTCTCCATCTCCCTTAAGTCTGCAAAACCTGCATCGTGCGCTACCTGGAGACCAACAAGTACTGCCCCATGTGTGATGTGCAAGTCCATAAAACCCGGCCATTGCTGAGCATCAGGTGGGCCTGGCACCGCCCCGCCTGCCTGTGATCCTCTGGGTCAGCTCTCGGTCCCTCAGCCCTCCTCGTTCCTGTAGCCAAGGTGGCAGGTGGGGGAGAAGTGGTAGGCCCCTTTCCTTCCTCTGGGTTGTATCCAGATGAGAAACACTGGAGGGGTAAAGACCAGGTCTGCAGGGACCTCAGTGGTGGGCTCTGAATCTAAGGAGAGGAGGTGAGGGGTGGGGTCCCTGGCTGGGGAGATCTGGGTATGGTGGTTGCTGACAGGCCCTTGTGTTTTCTTCTCAGATCTGACAAAACTCTCCAAGACATCGTCTACAAATTGGTCCCTGGGCTTTTCAAAGGTATCTGCACACCCTTCCTCCTGCCCACCCTCCTCTTCCTAGCCTGTTGCTCCTTCACTCTGCTTCCTTCCTTCTTTCAGATGAGATGAAACGGCGGCGGGATTTTTATGCAGCGTACCCCCTGACAGAAGGTGAGTTCGTGTGTGTGTGTGCGTTTCCAGGCCTGGGACAATGTGAATGTGTGGCATTCCCCCAGGCATGAGGGCTGAAGGCACAGGGCTGTCGTGCACCACTGCGCTGCCTCCCCAGCCTCGCCCTGATGAGCTTCAAGATTCTGGGTCCTTGGTGGGGTTCTTTTTCCCCATCCTAGGCCAACCCCTCAGAGTTCTCTCCTTTTGCAGTCCCCAACGGCTCCAATGAGGACCGTGGCGAGGTCCTGGAGCAGGAGAAGGGGGCTCTGAGTGATGACGAGATTGTCAGCCTCTCCATTGAGTTCTATGAAGCTGTCAGGCAAGTCTGACCCATGCCTGGTCCTTTAGGGGTCCTAGGCTATGTTGCCCCCTTCTACCCTGCTCCTTTCCCCTGGGAGGGAGGGCCTTTTAGGGAATCCTTCTCGAACCAGGGTCTCTGTAGCCTCATTCTTTCTATTCTTCAGGGACCGGGAAGAGAAGAAGGGCTCCCTGGAGAATGGGGATGGCGATAAGGAGAAGGTGAGTGCTGGGGCCTGCCCAGGAGTGGGATGTGGGCTGGGAGAAAGTGCGTGGGGTGGACCGCATCCCTGGGGTGCCTCTCCCCCAGCAGACAGGGGTGCGTTTCCTGCGATGTCCTGCAGCCATGACTGTCATGCATCTTGCCAAATTTCTCCGAAACAAGATGGATGTGCCCAGCAAGTACAAGGTGAGTCCCTGGGCTCTTTCAAAAAGTGTCTATGGGTGGGGGTGTCTGACAATCTTTGCATCCCAGCCATTGTTCAGGGTTGGCTAGGTGTCACCAAGAGCTTACCTGGTTGTGTAATTGAGCTCAAGTAGAAGGGTAATTGAAACCAAGATCAGCGTGGGGCAGTCTGCATCTCTTGAAACCAGTGTGTAGAGGTACATGGAAACAAGGTGGTATGTGTGTGTGTGCGTACACACTCATGCATGTCACACGCATGTAGAGGTATGTGTGCAAAAATACAGGGTCTTATCTGGGGCCAGCTAGCCGAAAGAGGGCCAGTCTCTAGGACATTGCTTCTTAAACTGGAATGTGTCTGTGATCTAGGGAACTTGTTAAAATGCAGATTCTGATTCAGTAGATTCTGCATTTCCAGCAAGCTCTCAGATGCTGCCCATGCTACTGGTCCATAGAGCACACCTCGAGTGTCAAGGGTCTAGGACAGTGGACCCCACACTTTGCTGCATGTTGGAATCAAGTGAGGAGGTTCAAAACCCCACTCATGTCATACCAGTTAGATCATTCTCTAGGGGTAAGATCCAAGCGTTGGTATTTTTGAAGCTCCCTGGGTGATTCCACTGTGCAGCCTGGGTGAGCGCCAGTGTTCCACAAGATCCTTCTCACCTGGGCCTTTTCTTTGTCCAGTAGCTTCTCTGGGTGACCTACCAGATATATGAGGAGATCTAGGTGGCTGTGCAGATGACTGGGGGCAGGGAGTTGTTAATGATGTGGGTGCCTTTGGATCCCTTCTCACCTGGTGGTCAGGAGTTATGTTGAGACAGCTCTGATGGGGAAGTCATATCTACCATGAAACCCCAGAGTAATGAAGGGCCACCTACAAGTCTACTTGACTCCCACCCCCACCCTCAAGACTCCTAGCTTGGAGCCTCTTTGCCAGATGGCCCGAACCTTAATCCTGGCCAGGGTCATGGTGTTCTCCCTCTCCTCCTCCAGGTGGAGGTTCTATACGAGGATGAGCCACTGAAGGAATACTACACCCTCATGGATATCGCCTACATCTACCCCTGGCGGCGGGTGAGCAGGGTGGAGCAGTGCAGAATGGATGGGGGCAGGTCTGGGAGAGGGCCCCTGCAGGTCCGGCATGGGTCTGTGGCCCCAGTGACCACATGGGCCACCCTGCTCTAATCACAGACAGTTCTGATGACCTCCCACAACGGAAGGAGAAAAGGATCCTTGGGACTGGTTATGTGCCCCCCCCCCGGGGTCAGAAAAGAGGGTCTGGTGGCTATGGAGTAAATGTTGCTTTCTGTTCTTCGGCTTCCCTCTCTTTTTCTCTCCAGTCTCTGGTCTTACACTTTCTGTTTCTCTCTGGGTCTTGTGTGACCCTGTCGCTCCAAACTTCCTCGCTCAGTCTCACTTTTCCTAGGTCCTCCTATTCTGTGTGATCTTTCTCTCCAGGGCCCAGACCTTTCTTACCTTCCTGTTTGGGCACTGTTGGGTGAAGGTGGCTGGCAGTCTGGTTGGCCTTTGTCTTCACCCCTCCCCTTCCCTGTCTCTCTCCCCCCACTCTCCCTGCAGAATGGCCCTCTCCCCCTCAAGTATCGGGTCCAGCCAGCCTGCAAGCGGCTCACCTTGCCCACAGCGCCCACCCCATCTGAGGGCACCAACACCAGCGGGGCTTCCGAGTGTGAGTCAGTCAGCGACAAAGCTCCCAGCCCTGCCACCTTGCCGGCCACCTCCTCCTCCCTGCCCAGTCCAGCCACCCCCTCCCATGGCTCTCCCAGCTCCCATGGGCCCCCAGCCACCCACCCTACCTCCCCAACTCCGGCTTCAGCAGCCAGTGGGGTCACTACCAACGGGGGCACCTCGAACTGCCTGCAGTCACCGTCTTCCACCAGCAGGGGGCGCAAGATGACTGTCAACGGGGCTCCTGTGCCCCCCTTAACCTGAGGAAAGGGACTCCCTCCTTTTCCAGCCATGCGTCTCTATTCCTCCACTTTTTCTGGGCCCCTTTTTCCACCTCTTCTACCTTCCCCAGCTCCTTTCACCTTAGAGGTGGGAGGTGGGTTTTATAAATAAATCTATATATATATGTACATAGGAAAAACCAAATATACATACTTATTTTCTATGGACCAACCAGATTAATTTAAATGCGTGTGTATGTGGGAGGGTGGGGTGTTCATTTTTAGGGAGTCTTGTGTAATTTGCTCTACTCTCTCTTTGGGCGGTGCCTGGAGGTGGACTAGAGGGGCCACTTGAGGCTCAGTAAAGCTCTGCCTCATCCTTCTTGTTTCCCAAGGCAGATAGGGCCCACCAGCCCCCAAAGATTTAGGTACAACTCTAACTGGCTACGTATGGGGTCTGCCCTCTTTCTCTCCCCATCTTGGCTGATGTCCTGCCCCGACCCGACCAGTCCCCCACTGCCCCATTGTTGAATGTCCAGAGAATTGCTAAGACAGTGCCTTTTATAAACGCGGTTTATCCCCTGGTGCTGAGGAGTGAGTGGGCAGCAGAGATGGCATCTCCCTTACCTCCTCCTCCTCTTGCAGTGGAAACTTTGTGCAAAGAATAGATAGTTCTGCCTCCACTCCCCACCCCCCATGTGTGTGGCCTTTGTGTCATTTTTCTTGTGGAAAAGATTAAGGCCATGGGAGGCCTTGGACCTTGAAATTCCACTGTGGCTTTAGCATTGTGAATCGCTTTACCCCCTTGTGCCCCAACCCCCAACCAGGAACCCTGACTAGCAAGGCTGGTGGTAAAGTCTCACTCGGGGGCCTGTAGTGGAGAGTAGAGTGGGGATAATCGCACACAAGCACAGACCCCAGATTCCGCCAAAGGCAAACAGCTCTCCAGTCTCCTCCCCACCCTGAGCTGAGGCTGAGTCAGGAAAGAGCCACAGGGGCATCTAAAAGCACAAGAAGACAGACACTTGTAACCTCTGTCCTCTACTCCATCCAGAGAGTCAGTAGACCACCCCCTGAGGGGCAGACCCCAGCAGATTCCTGCCCACCTGTTTTCTTCCAGTGTACATAGATCAGGGGGGTGAGGAGGCAAGACTCTCACAACCTAGGTGGTTGGGGTTGGGCCCCCACACCCCCAAACAGGTTTTTCTGTGTTTGCACCTTGTCCTGTGTCTGAGGTGCTATGACTGTACTCTCCTCCTGCCCTGGGACATTTGTATCTCCTGGCTTTGTAATAAATGCTGCATACTCTCCAGAGCCTCCAGTTCTTTGGGGTTGAGGGGCCCTGGAAAGGATGGATGGGTCCCCTGGCCTCCTCCTCATGCTTCTTTTCTTCTGGGCTCAGCCTGCCTTGGGGACATCACATGGAATAAATCTAAACTGCCTTCACCCTGTGGCTGGTCAAGTGCCCCCAACTGAAGTTGGGATTGGCATGGCGGGGAGAGGGTAGGCCCTGTGTCTCACACCAGTGACCATAAAAATACTGCTCTAGATAAGCATGCTTGTTTAATGCCATCTTTCCCACCAGCAAGTATTGAACCAGAGTCCTGTTCCTGGCTGCCCCAGATTGGAGACCTTAGGTTACGAGGAGCAAGTCCTTTAAGAGCCAGCTGTGGGTACTGGGGTCACTGGATGATCCCTTCTTTGGCTTGGTACTCATTCTTCTTCCCCACAAAGGGCGTGCCTGTCAGAGGAGCATGGAGCAAGGCAGCGGCCACCTACTCTCAGAGTGGGGAGCCCACTTCTGCCTTCTGCACCTGCTCACTCCTGTGGGTGCCATCACAGTATGGGGGCTTCTTAGTGGCCTTGCAGGTACATAGGGCCACTATGTGGGTCTTCTGCGCTTTGAACTTGAGTGGGGAGAGGCCAGTGCGTTGAAAGAAGTGGGAGCCATCACAGAAGGGCTGGTGAGGGAAAGAGAAGTTAGAGACCTGGCCTGGGAGAAGCAGCATGCAGTGCTTAGGGCTTAGGCTCCTGTGTGACACTGCCAGGGTTCACTAGTTTGTTTACCTCTTTCATGTGTAATATGAGGGTAAAAAGAGTAGAGTTGTCCCAAGGAAATGAATAATGGTTATTATGCACTTTGCATGTAGTATTACTAAGTGTTCAGTAAGTTTGAGTCATCACAGCATTAATCTCCAGGACACAAGGACAGAAATTTCAAGGTGAAGTGGGACCTTAGATATCAGCAATGTTTCCACCAGTAGGCTGTTCCCACACCCCCACACCCCCGCAATGGCTCTGAGTTTCCATTGGTTCATGAAATTTATTTCCTTCCCCATATTCTCAAGTAAAAACTCGGGGTGGGAGAAAGCATGTGTGCATCACAGGGCTTTAAGACTGGAGTGTCAATTTTTTGCCTCCAGGAAAAAACAGGGCATATTCTAGGGAATGGATATTACAGGAAGGACAGCAATGTCCCATAGCAAGTTGGCTGCCTGGTGCCATACACTCCCCCTTCATCCAGGGAGGTGTTCAAGCAGGGACTGGGTAACAGAAACCAAGACCCAAAGAGGTGCTGTGACTTGCTATTAGTGGGCCTCTTAACCATGGGGTCAGAGTGGGGCAGAAGGAGAGATGAGGGAAACATGCAAATAAAAGTCAGCCACTGTTCCCAGAGGGCATGAGGCAGAAAGGCATGGCCAGATTCCAGCTGGCATTCCCTTATCACTGCTCCACCCTCATGAGGACCTGTTCAAAATCAAGGCACTGGTAAAGCACAGCTGCTGGTAGCATGCCACACCACTTGGAGAAAAATCGTTCAGAGCTTAGCTCAGGAAGGAAAGGGGCCCTGGAGGCTAAGAGTATGGGGCAGGTTCCTACAGGATGAAAATCTAAGGGAGAAAGGAGCAGGCAGCCAGGCTGACAAGACAGCAGGCTGGGGCAGACAACCAGGAAAATCACATAAACAGAAAGGGAAGGGCTTTCAGAAGACACTGGGAAGGAGCGCTTGCGGGCAGCAGAGCTGAGCAGTCTTCCCAGTGTTGGGGTGTTAGGCTTTGGGAACCTTTGGCCCAGATGCTTCCTTAAAGGAGCAAGGAGAGAGGGAGAGTCTGGCAAGCCTCTCAGTACTTAGAGCAGGAGCCTGGAACATGCCCCTGAGGAGGGAGCACCAGAAGGTAAGTCCAGAATCCTGGGCTCCACTCGTCTGAGTTTCTGTCTCTGGACTCATCTAAAGGGTGGATGCAGAGAACAGACCTCAAGGTTGTGCGGGCGGTGCTGACCTGAGAGTATTCCTTCATCCCCAACCTTCCTTGTCTCTCAGGTATGTGGGAAAAAAGAGGACCTGTCTTGAGCAGGAGCTCCCAGGAGACTGCCTGCTGTCCCAACCAGGGGTGTCATGTCAGTGGGAGGTGGGTACGGGTCTCTTACCTGCTTCTTGCTCCGGCCACACACACACCACCTGTAGGTTTTTCCCTCCACCAGCTCCACTTTGATGGGCGTTTTTAGGGCCACCACGGGCTTGGCTGGGGCTTTGGGGAACCATTTGGCCTGTGGCGGGGAAGATGAGGCTTGGGGTCAGCTTAAGCCTTGGGAGCACTTTCCTACCTATGGCCTTGTCCAGTTTCCCACTGGTTCTGGCTCTGCAGGAGGCAGATCTGATGCCACCCGGCAAGGATATTTTCCCCAGGACAGAAGGACCCTGAGCTCTAGATAGGGAAGGGATTTCAAGGCCATGCAGGCACTCGGGTTTGGGGCTCCAGCTGCCTTCCCTTCAAATCCTGGCTCCACCTGAGTGCGAGGGAGAGGAGGGCCAAGGTCCTGCTGGAGGAAGCAGGCCAACCGCACCGGGGCTTGGTTTATCACTCCCAGGCTGGAGTCCTGGAAGCAGGACTCACCCTTTCTGGTTACATTCCCTGGTCTCTGCCTTTGGGGGGTCTCTGGGCCTGGTGAACTTGGTCGGAGAGAAGGGGAAACTCAGGGTACTCACCAGCCAAGAGGAGATGTCTCGCCTCTGGTGTAGCTTCTGCAAGGCACGCACGCAGTCATCACCCGACAGGGGTTGGAAGAAAAGGAAAACGTCAAAGAAAACCGGAGGACTTCCAAAGGGAAGAGACCTCGGCTTAGGGGCGTAGGAGAATAAGGGGGTAAGGAAATGGAATCACGGAGAGGAAGGAGAGTCTGGGTGGGCTCCGACCCGGCGGCGCGGGGCCGCGCGGCGGGGGGGCGGGGCTGGGGGGCCGCGCGGCGGGGGGGGCAGGCGGGGCGGGGCTAGGGAGAGCCGGTGGGGGGTCCCGGGCGGAGGGGCTCACCCAGGCCCCGGCTCGCAGCAGCGCGCCCACGCCGCCCACGCCGCCCATGCCGTCCACGCGGCTCCGCCCCGCGCCGGGGTCACCTTCCCGCGCCTCCCGCCTCCCGGCCGGCCCGGACCGGCCCCGCCTCGGCCCGGAAGACGCCGCCGGGTTCCGCGCGGCCCAGTCCAGCCGCCGCCGCCGCCGGAAGCCGCGCCGCGCCCAGGGCCGGCCCCGCAGCGGCCTCGCGCCCCGGGGGTGTGGCCGCGGCTCCCGGCGCCCCGTCCGCGCCCCGCGAGGGCATCGCCTCGCGCGTCCCCGCCCCTCCCCACTCCCCCCGGGGCCGCACCCCCCTCCTAGGAGGGGGAGCCTTCTTCTCCCGCAGAGTTTCTGGAAGCGCAAGGCAGATCCATCTCGTAACCTAGGGATCGCGCTTGTCTTTACCAGGTTCCTGCCTGCCTGGGCCTGCGGGTGGGGCCCAGGTAGCCGAGGGCTCACTGTGCAGCCTTCCGACAGCTTGAAGATACGCAATAGACTTTGCCCCCATTCCCTCCCAACGCTCCCGCAGTTGGCACTCCACCTCCCTTTCCCTTCAATAAAGCCAGACAAACCAGGGTCCCTTTGGATTTTTTTTTTTTTTTGTAAAACTTTCTTTTATTAAAAGAACAAGTGCTGTATACGAACTGCCCTTCGTACAAATAACATCCGTTATACAAAGATACAAGATCCGGGTTATGCACAATTCCAGGCTTGGAGGTGGCAGCGGGGGGCATTGCCTTTTGGGCTGAGGATATAAAGGTTTTAGAAAGAATGAAAAAGGAGCCCTGGGTTTGCAAACTGTGGCTTCCCCTCCTTGCTCCCCTAGGAAGGTCTGCTACATTGGGACAGGCTGGGATGGAAAAGGGTGGGGGTGGGATTCAGGGTTTGGGTCTCCAGTCCTGCCACCTAAGTCCCAAGTTGGGCTAGAGGAAGCAAAGGAAAATGAAGGCATCCCACAGTCCCCAACTTTTCAGTAGATCAAGTCAAAGTAGTAGGGAGTTAGACACTTTTAATCTCATTGATGTGATCAGGGTCCTGGGCCCCACCTTCTTCCAAATTTCTAATTGACTTTAAGTGACTTTAATCCCTCCAGGCACCTCTTCCCAGGAAAATAAGTTGGGATAAAGGAGAACTGGGAACAAGCTGCCTACCCCTAACTCTGGCCCACCACACACCAAGAAAGATGCTGGAAGCTGGCGCAGGGGAGCCTATGTTTCTAAAAGGTTGTCTGCATTTCCAGTTCGGGAAAGGGAAGTGTGGAGGTTACCCTTTCTCAGAGCTGGCCCCTGGCTCTGGCTCCCCTAGTTTGTCCAGTACTTCCCTACAACTCAGTACAGGAATGGCAGAGGTACACTCATCAGCCTCAAGGTAAGGGTCCATAGAGGCAGCAGTAGACCCTGGGGCCTGGGGAAAAACTCACACACAGGAAAAACTTAAAACAACAACAACAACAAAACAACAAAAACCTTTAAAGTGTCATTGTCAATGGAGAGGATCCATCAGCTCTGAGCGAAGACAGTCAGCGCTACATAGATATTCTCCCACCCTGGGCACAGCCCCGCACTTACACCACACGTCACACACACAGTGACAGACAGCCACATGAAGGCGGTGCAGTGGGGCGGAAGAGTGGAGGACCAGGAGGCCAGGGTCCTGAGGGCTGGTCCTGGCTTTGCCCGAGACCCTGCCCCTCCTAGGGTTGGAGGTATCACCTGTGAAGTGAGGAACTGGCTAAATGACCCCTAAAGTCACGTCCGTTCAAGCTGTGACAGTCATGCACCTATTGTGACCTAAAGGCCAAACAGTGGCTCTGCAAACACACCCCACTCATACTTCTGAGGGTGATGACATAGAAGCTCCACTCTCATGCATTTTCAAATTCTACTTCCACCCTGCAAACCACATCCTTTCCCTCCCCTAGACAGAGACCTACAAATCTGCATCCCTTCCCACTCCCCATCCCAAATTGTCCTGGAAAAAGGAACTGAGGCTGGACAGGAGGGTGAGGTCAGTACAGCCAACCCTCCACAGTGGGACCCCACTCCTTTCTGAAGATCTCCAGACCTTTCCTATTAAAAAGCTCCCTAAAAGATGAAAATGTACTACCTCTCTCGGCCCCGACCCCCACCCCAAATCGAGGGATACCACCAATCCATACCCAGCCTAGGTCTCATTTTCAAATTTAACATGGCTACCTGCTGCTGCACCCCTGCCTGGGAAAAGTTGGAAAACACAGACTCTTGGAGATGAGAACCCCAGACTCTTGGGTGCTAGGAGCGGGGAGGTCTTGGTTCCAGTGCACTAAATCATTTGGACCTCTCACTCTCCACCGCAGCAGCCTAGGGCTGAGTGGATTTACTTCACATGCCATCCAGAACAGAAGCTGACTTAAGCTCTAAGTGGGTGGGCCTTGGGCAAGGGTGTGGGTGTGAATGAACAACTCATTATTCTAAGAATCTCTGAAGGTTATTTTTCTTTTCAGTGGTTTGGGGGCAGGGAGTTAGAGAGCTTAATAGATGAAGATGAATAAAATGCTGAATTCTATAATTTCTAACTGATATTTAGCAATAAAAAAAGTGAGTATTTCTGAGGTCATCACAACTGTCTCCCCCCTCCCCCCAAGCCCTTGCAAGTGCCTAAGAAATTGCCTCTGAAGGATTCCCACCCACCCCCCTCCATCATCAGCTCCCTAACATCTTACAAAGTCTTAACAGGAATATTAATATTATTTTCAGTATCAGAAAAAAACCAGTTGAGCAGCACAGGCAAAAATATATCTGCACTACGTTTCTGTCATTGCCAAAAATATACACATCTTCTTTTCTTTATTAAAAAAAAAAAAAAAAACTAACAACAAAAACCCAAACAGAAACACACACACAAAAAATCCACACATGCAAAGAGACTGACAAGACATGAGCATCAGGGAAAGCTGGAAATGCCTTCTCCTCGCTCCAACCCCAGTGCAACTGAAACAGACACAGGCTTCAACCTTGCCCCTCTCCTGGCTGTCCCACCGGGCCTCTCTGCCTTTGCCACCGAAGGCTCTGAACAGGTGAGGACCCTGTAAGGTGAGAATTTAAGTACTGCCCACTACAACCCCGGGAAATAGCTGGTAGGCGAAAGGACAGTTGTTAGGTCAGCTTAAGCTTAAGTCTCCCCTGGTTGGTGGGGATGGGGGTAGGGTTCTGCAGCGGGCTAGCTAATTCTGGGAGGGGGGTCTTCACTAAAGAAAGTGGCACTTTACCCACCCCCATGCCTTGTCCCCCAATCCCTGGGGCTCCCCTTGTACCAGGGAAGCAGGATCAACTATCAGTGGGGGAAGGGGAGCTCTGAGGGGCACTGAGACCATGTAGGGTCTGGGGGAGGGAAGGCAGGATATTACCCTGATTCAGAGCCCTCAGCCCCCAGTTACTCTCCAATATTGGAGTACCGTTCTGGTTTTTGTTAACCATTCATGCCCCAGAAAGGGACCAAGGTTGGTGAGGTGGGGAGGGTGCAAACAAGAGCTGGGAGCTCCCCGTGGCCCCCATGAGCGCTACTCTTATCCCTGCCCTCAGCTGCCCCAGGTCCAGGGAGAGACAGGTAGACAGACACACACACGCACACATGCATACACGCTCTCTGAGTCAGGCAGCTCCATTTCCCCACCCTCGGCACTCCTAAATCCAATAGTGCAAACAAGGGACAGGGAACCCAGGGAGCTGGGCCTCCTCCCCGTGGCCTCCCCCAACCCATCATTGCTCTGCCCCCCAGAGGCCAGGAGGCTTGGGCCAAGTTTGAGGCCATCCTGCCCTTTCCTCACTCAGCCCCCTAGTCTGTGGGCTTTTACAAGCTCAGCTTGTGACCCTTTTTGGGGGAGGGGGAAAGGGGAAGGAGACTGGCTAGAAATAATCCCAGGGATCCCTCCTGCCATCTGCTCAGGCTGGGAAGAAACTGCAGGTACCACCTCTTCTTCCATAACAGATTTCTGCAAAGGGGAGGCCCAGGGCCTATCCCCCACTTCTTCCCACTCAAGTGCTAATCCATTTTATGTGGCGGGTACAACTAACCCTCCACTTATGCCACGGCCCACTTTACTCTCTGGGGGACCTCAAAACATTTGCTGAGAATAGAGGCTTCTAGCCAGACTTCCAGCCTGTCTTCCCTCTGAGCCCCTCACAAAGGATTAGTGCAGAGGGAGAAGGGGGCCAGATGGAAGGAGCTCCCTTCCCGGTCTCAGTCCTCAGCACCAGATGTGCTCCACACTCCCCAAGTCTCAGCATGTACTCTGGGCTGGGGCTCTCCAGTGTCTGGGTACAGGTGCCTGCTCCAGGCTAGGACCCCTCAGGCCAGGGCTGCCCCCTCCACTTAGGGCAGGGGGGGGGTGTCAAGAGGGCTGTGGGTAGATTTAGCCTTTTTCCTGGTTGGCTGAGGCTCCTTTGTCAGCAGTCTGGAAAGAAAGGAAGGGAAGCTGGGGGTTTGGAAGGCAACTGGTCCCAACACCTAGTTGAGAACAGCTTTCTAGGTCAAGAAAGCTATTGTAGGGTACAGCAAGGGAGCCCAGCTGAAGCTCCTGGCCTTGCCTCTAGCGAGTGCACAGTAGGGTCAACAAGTTGAAGGGGGAGTTGCCCTACACCAGGGTGCCTGGCTAAGTAGGCATGTGCCAGCCAAGGTCATCATCCTGGTCTCTGGCTGTTGTGTCCTCAGAGGGAGGTTGGAGGGCCTTTTCGGAAATGGCCCACCCAGAGCATTATCCTTTTCTAATTGGTCCACTCAGAGAATAAACAGCCTTTTCTAATTGGTCTTTTTACTATTAGTCCGTGCTAAGAGTGTACCATTCTTGGATCTGCAGGAGTGTACCCATATACCAACAGAAGCCCTGGAAACTAAAGCAGGGTGCTTTGCTGACCTAGGGGTCACCTTCTTTCTCCTAATGATGATGCATCTAATGATGTACCTCCTGATGCTGCACCTCTGCCCATCCCAGAGAAGAAGACAGGACAGCCCTGGACACCTTACTTACCCCTCCTTTGGGGCCACTGCCACTGCCGTCCGCCCCCGACAGGCTGAGGAAGGGGTTGGTCTGGGCAGTCAGGACTGGAGGGCCGCCTGCTGCTGCTACTGCTGCAGCCGCAGCTGCTGCGGCCATGAGACTTGTGTTGTTGCTGAGAGAGGGAGCCACCAGGGCTCCGGTGGGCAGCAGGGGTGGGGCAGATGCTGTGGGCAGCAGGCCAGGAGTGCCCGCAGACAGCAGTGGGGTGGAGCTTCCTGCCAGCAGGCTGGCCATGGGCAGCTGGGAGCCCCCAGCCATCTGTAGCCGCTGCAGCTCCCGCTTCTGCTGGATCTGCTGGATCATCTGGTAGACAACGGTCTGGTGTTCCTGCAAGTAGGCCAGACTGTTCATCAGCCAGTGGTCTCCGAGACCTGCTTGCCCTGCTTGGCCTGGGCTCCGTCCCATCACAGTGGACCCATAAGGCAAGAAACCTGGGATATAGTCGAGGTTCTCTTGTCTCTAAGTCCCCATTCTGGGTCTCAGTCTCCCCTCTGGACAACAAAGTGACTATACACCCTCAGTGTTTGTCAGCTGGGGCACTACTGGCCAAGCACAGGAGGTTCAACACCCCTGGCCCCACCCCTCTCACTAAATCAGTTCCTCAGTCTCTATGACAACCACACATGCCTCAAGGGGTGGTATGACCCCAAGTTGAGAAATAGTAATCTAGGTCAATAGTTTTCCACTGCCTCTCTTCTGTTTTTTTCCCCTTTACGATTAATTTATTTTTGCTTTGAGTAGGCAAAGCATTTTCAGTGTTCCAAAAACCAAAAGAGAGTATCAACATTTACCTTAGGAAATCTTGCTCCAACCCGTTTCCATCTGGCCCTGATAACCAGTTGAACTGGTTTCTTGTATCTCTTTCTGATGCTTCTTTATATGAAAATAATTTTTTTTCTATTTTTCCAACTCCCTCCTTTTTGAAGGGCATACAGATCCTTTTCTCCAAAGGAAATATTAGCCAACCCAACATACAAGACAGACCAAAAAGGTTGAGGGGGTGTCATCACCTGTTCAGACATCTCTCCACACAGACCCTGAAGATCCTTGAGGCTGGGATTGGAAATGCTCAGAAACTGAGGACTCACCACCCTCTAGACTTGCTTCCAGGATGTGGTGGGGCCACTATAACATCCTTTCCCCAATGCCTAGGGAGCCCTAAGAGCAATCCTTATCCCCTTTGTCCCACAGAGGATGCTCTATAAGAGCCCAACCCCAGCATCACAGGTGTAACCTCAGCCCAGCCTGGGGCAGCCCTCCCTCCTCAGGCTGGCACAGACCCCCTGAGATGTGCCTTCCTGGCAGAACTAGGGATGGGAGGTGGCCTTGGAAGAAAGGGCATTACCGGGGTCAATTGCGGGGAGGCAAGGAGCTGCTGGAGCTGGTGGAGCTGCTGCTCTTGCTGCTGCAGTAGGTGTCTCTGCTGCTCCGTTAGGCTGAGGCAGGGGTACAAAACACAGACCATGGGAAGAGATAGGGAAACAATCCTCCCCAGCCTCCCACAAATTCCCAGACTCCCTCAGACCCAGGTGGAGAGAGGCAAGGATATGCAATTTTAGAGAACTAAAGAGAAATAGACTGAGTTTGGAGAGTATAATGGGAGGGAGACGAGTTAGATGGAAAAACTTTCCCACAAGGAAAACCTAGATTGGGGTACAAGAAATAAAAAAGACAATTTGTCCCTGGAAAGTTGCCATCCAGAGGGCACTTACATCTAGGGAGTACCTGGGGCCAAGAGGTGACTAGATTCTATACCCTGTAAGACCGGAGGACGTTTTTCCTTTTGGGGGTCTGTGAGTGTTGGGGGGAGTCCCTCCCAGAGCCAGCCTCCCCATTCCCTTCCCCAGGCTGAACTCTCCCTCACCTGTTTAGACAACCTGGCAGCTGCAGCGTGGGGGCCCCGCCAGCCTGGCTCAAGCCCGCAGGGTTGGGGGCAGCAGCCCCATTCAACCCTCCCAGGAGCCCATTGAGGGGCAGGGCACCGCTGCCCGCCAGCCCCCCCAACAGCCCCTCAGCCATGGGCATAGCCCCCAGCCCCGCTGCCCCTGGTGCCCGGCCCAGCCCATTCTGTGGCTGAGGTGGAAGCGGGGCAGGGGCCCCAGGCAGGGCCAGGGGCAGAGTAGCAGGGCTCTGCTGGAGCAGGGGCAGCGGTGGGGGCGTGCTGTGGAAGGACAGCGACGAGCTGCTGCGGCTGGGGCAGCCTGAGTGTGGGTCCTGGGGAGGGAGGGGGAAGGGAGGGGTCAGAAGGGCAGGGGGCCAGCATGACCTTTCTGGCCCCCGGCCCAGTACCCATCAGCATTCTTACAGAACACAACCACCCCCAACTTACCCCCAGGCAGAGCTACCCAGGAGGAAGAAGCAAGGCTTTGGGATTAAGGCTAAGAATCCAAATCATCTTCACAAATCATGTTTACTGACCACTTCCTGGGAGCCCAGCACTCCTTACATCCTTGCTTAATACTGAACATCAATGACAGTAGTGAGCACCTAGTAAACCAGACTCCAGAGGTCAGTGCTTGACCTGCATCATCTCCTTATTCTCACTTTATAGGTGAAGTCACTGATCCTTAGGCTAAGTAACTCTACAGACAGCCAGAGTGAAAGGTTCAGGTTCAAATCCTATGTCTACAATTCAATGGCTTGAGTGGCTTCTCTGCCTTAGTTAAATTACTCAATGTGGAATAACAGTAGCACCTATTTCATAAGTATCTATTCCACAGTGAAGGCTAAACAAACCAATGCTTTAAAATTCTTAGCACAGGATGTGATGAAGGGTGAGTGTGCAATTAATGTTAGTTATTATGATGATTATTATTACCCAAGTCACAGCAGAGAGAATAAGAAACTAGTTTGTTTGATTTCAGTAATAACCACAACATAATAGCGACTGCTATCCCAACCACCACCAATTACACAGGAATTCTTTTGTGTGAGGCCTTCCCTAACCATCTTATGTCTACAGGAGAATCCCACCCCCATTCTTCCTCACAGCTTCAAATTATTTCCATCTTAGAACTTATTATTTTCTTGGAGCCTGGCTTCAAGAGGACTGCGTCCATTTTGCTCACGGATTACTTAGCCAGTGCCTGGCACTAAGTAGACACCTTATAATTACTTATCTAATGAAGAAACGAATGGATCAGTCAACCTATCACTCAATCACTTCATTGTCCAGCCTCCAAGAGCTGCAGGGTGGAGGTGGGACCAGGAGAACCTGGCGGCCTCCCACCTCCTACTCATTCCCCGTACCCCTCCCCGTGGTGCCCACCTCGGAAGACGTGGATAAGGAGTTGTCCAGGCCAAGACTGTTCTTCCCAGGGGGGCTCTTGCTGGTGCTCAAGGAATCGCTGCTGCCAGCTGAGGGAGGAGGATCAGAGAAGGAGGTCAGGGGCTAGTTCCTACGGGTCTGCAGCGGCCTCTACTCCTGGGCTGGGTGGGATCCCCTTACCTTGGGGAGGCAGGCCATAAGGCCCAGGGACAGGGCCGTTGGCGGCAGGCAAGACGGCAGGCAAGGCGGGGAAGGGCACAGAGAGCTGCACGTTGAGAATCTGCAACCTCTCCTTCTTGGCCGTCAGGCTCAGGATTTGCTCCTGGAGCCGCTGGTTTTCCTTCTGCAGCGCGTGCAGCGCCTTCAGCATCTCCACGACTGCAGAGAACCGGGAGAGAGCGCGGGCACTGAGGGCGGGGCCAGCGGGCCGGAGGCGGGGCTTGGAGGGCCGGGGGACGGCGGAGGACACCAAAGGAGACCTAGAAGGCTCGGGCTTGAGGAGGATTCAGGCGAGTTGCGGGAGGCAGGACCCGGGGAGCCTGAGGTGTGAGGACCAGGGGCGGGGCCTGAGGCTCGGGTTCGAGGCCCTGCGATTGCAAGGGATGGGGCGGCTAGAAGTTCGGGCTTAGTAAGGTGTGAGCCCGGGGGCTGTGAGGGCCAACGCGGGGTACAGGGGTACAGAGGGGGAGGGGCCAGAAGAAGGGCCTATCAAGGGTTAAAGGTGAGGCCGAGGTTGGCAAGAGTTAAGGCTGGGGCCGGGCCGAGAGGCAGAACCTTAAAGGCTTTTGGGACCTCGGGGAGAAGGGTGATTGAGTCTGGGGGTCCAAGGGCACGTCCTCCAGCCCTGCGCCACCCCGCCTCACTGTTGACGCCGGCCTCGCCATCGCCCTGCTTCTCCAGCAGCTGCTCCATGTTCGTCGTTCCTGGGGCCGCTGGGTCTAGCTGGCTGCCCCCGCAGGGTGCGGGCGTTGTTTGGTCGAAGAGTGCGGGGAGGCTACTGATGGGGGACCTGGGGTCAGAAGGGAACACAGGGCTCAGGCTTATTTCATACCCCAACTAGCGGCTCCCTCTCTTCCTCCTCCCCCCTCAGGGACTCCAGTCATCCCCTTCCGGACCCCACCCTCTCCCAGCGGCTCCCGATTCTTCGATTCTTCGTCCTTCCTCCCCCAGGGTCCCTCCAACCCCGCTCCCAGCTCCTCCCCCAGGTGGCTGCCCCCTCCCTCACATGGAAGACAGACTCTCCTGGGGGGAGGTCCCCCGACACCGGAAGCTGCAGTCCTCCAGGTCTGGCTCTTGGAAGGAGAAGGAGGGCAGGGGTCAGCGGGGGAGGGGTGCGGTCGGCCTCACGGTGCCCGCCTGGGAAGTGGGTGCTAGGACCTTACCATAGACTTAGCCCCAGGATCTCCCAACCCCAGTCTGACAGTTAAGCTCCCAAGGCGCTAGGAGCCCTGGCTTGGAAACCCGCACCCCTGGGGGGTAAAGCTATGGATCTGGTCTCTTCCCCTTTCTCTACGCAGAAAGCCTCTGGCTGCCTGGCTACTTTCAGATCCACCTCCCAATTTCTTTCCAGGAAGCTTCAGTTACAGAGATTTGGGGTCTAGACGGTACTGGTTTGAATTTGGACCTCATACTCGCTCTGCGAACTTGGGCTTGAAACTACCCTCTGAAGTGATTGTTACGAGCATTAAAATAAACTAATAAATATGAAGTGTTAAGCTGCATGCAATCCCTAATAATTCTAGCTATTATAATATTCTGTATGACTTTTCATAAACTCACAAGTTAGATGGAAAAACCTTTGATTGGGCCACAGAACTCCGATTTGGGTTTAAGGGGGAAAAAAGTTACCCTACTCTTTAAATCGGCCTCTTTAAGACCTACTAAAGCTGGCTGCCGGGTGGGTGGGGTGGGGGTGGGGGGGTGGTAGACCACGCCCCCTAGCCGGCCAGGTGGTGTCTCTGCACCAATCAGCTCTCTGAGATTGGGCTGACTCTCCAGGGGGAGGGTGGAGTGCTTGGGCCCTCCCCCCCCTTTAACGTTTAAATACCCGGGAGCTGGTTGCCCAGCTGGTGGGATCTCTCTGCTGAGCCCCAGGACTCTAGGCCAGCAGCGAGCTATCTCCGGGTGGTTAAGAGAACTGGGCTTGAAGTCAGACAACCAGAATTTGAGCTCTGGCTCTGCCATTCCCTACTTCAACTGCTTTGAACATGAATCTCTGCCTTTCTTCTGTGAAATGGAACAGTAGCAATTCTTTCCTGTCCTGCCCCAATACCTCGCTGGGTTTTAATACGAAAGTGTACCTTGGCTTGTTGTGTGTGGATTTTTTTTTTTTTTTTTTTTGCAGGGTGGGCAATGACCAGAGGGAGGGGGCAGCCAGAAAGCCTTCCTATCCATTTTGGGGTGACATGCAAGTGATGGGTGCCCCTTAGGCCTTTGGGAAGAAAGGGGAATGAGTTCAGAGACTCACATACCTGTGTGGCTGCTCTCAGCTTGGGTGAGGAGGGGGTTAACGACACCCATGGGGGTTCCAAAGATGTGGGTAGAAGGGAGGCTAAAGGTGGAGCCAGCCAGAGAAAACACCTGAGGGAAAGGAGGTATAGTCTAGCCTGGTGGTTATTCTTGGATCTAGGGCACAACTGTGTGTACCAGGTGGAGGGGACCAGGTGTGCTGGGAAGGAGAAAGGACCAGAGAGAGGGAGAAGTTCTGGTGGTGATGAAGCCCAATCTCTCAAGTTCCCATGGAGGGTTGGGATCCTTGGCAGTCTATCCCCCACCTGCCCAGGGATGGAGGAGCCCAGGAGTAAGGCCTCACCTGAGTGGTGGAGATAGAAGCAGAGGAGGAGGGGAGGGTGCTGGTGAATGGGGAGCGGCTGAGACGGGGCAAGGCAGAGGTCCCTGGGGGCCCCAGCAGGCTGGAGGAGAGGGGTGTGCTGCAAACAGCCCGCAGCATTCCGCCACCATGGGAGATGGGGTCCTTGTTACTGGTATAGATGCCTATAGGCACAAGAAGGACACAGAGGGAAGCATATAGTCACAATCCCCCAATTCCCTCCTCTGTCAGGTGGCTGGGGCAGCCCCTCCCAAAGGAGAATGTTCACCCTAGATCTGGCCACACATGCCAGACTAACCTTCTTGCACAGATGTCCCTTCTTGCCTGGGTGACATCTGCTTGACATGACTGCTTTTTAGACTGCTCTGCCAGGCCTGGGGAATTCCAATCTTTTCCAATATCCCAACCAAAGCTTTCTAAGTCAAATCAACAATCTAACCCAATCTCTCGCACTACAAATATGCAGAAGCCAAGAAGCCAAGTCTTGGAGGTAAATGTCACCTCCATCCTTTGTCCTTAGGAGCAGTTTCTATTACATTTCCTTCTAACTGCATGTTTATGCCTCCGTCCCATCACTAGGCTGGCAGGATCCTGAGTAGTCCTCCATTCCCAAGGGTCACTAACCTGCCCCTAGCAGGGGAGACTCCAAGCTCAGGCTGGGCAGGCTCCCAGAAGGCCCAAAGGCGCGGGAGGCCAGACCACCCAGGCCGGAGCTGACCAGGGAACCTCCGGAGAAGGGTGAGGCAGCAGTGGCAGTAAAGCCAGCCAGCTGGGCACCGGGCAGGGAGGGAACAGTTGGGCCCCCAGTGCCCTCTTTGTTCCGGCTGCCTTTGGGACGGCCTGGCCCATGTCGGCTCTTCTTGCTGGCTTTGTGCTTCTTCTCCTTCAGGCCTGTCTCAGAGGTCTCCTCAGCAGGAGCAGAGGCAGCGCTCAGTGTGGGCATCCGCTTGTGGGTGCCTGCTGAGGCCCCAGACCCCGAGATGTGGGGAGACTTATAGT
This sequence comes from Cynopterus sphinx, assembly GCA_030015415.1. Taxonomy (NCBI): domain Eukaryota; kingdom Metazoa; phylum Chordata; class Mammalia; order Chiroptera; family Pteropodidae; genus Cynopterus; species Cynopterus sphinx. The sequence goes on from CM057385.1 coordinate 17,427,039, forward strand.
CCCCAGGGGATGGGGCCCGGGCCCGTCCAGAGCTGGAGGTGGTGGTGGAAAAGCGCATGATGGGCCCAAAGCCAGAGAAGACCACCTTCTGTTCAAAAAGGTCAGCTTTGGGGGGCTCAGGGGCTGAGGGAGAGGGCGGGGCTGAAGGAGTGGGGGCTGTGGGCTTGGAGTACTTGTCCTCCTCTGGCTGCTCCAGCTTGGGGAAGGCAGAGAAGTCAGGGGAGCTCTGCAGGGATGAAACTGCACAGAGGGAAAATGGAATTACACCTGGACCCCAGATCCCTCACCCCATCCCACACCCAACACGCACTAGTGGGAGAGCTCTGGTCAGGGGATAGGGATGCTTGGTTTCCTGTCTTAGCTCTGTCACTGTCTCTGTGTCCTGGAATGAGTGACTCTCCACCCCCACCCCAAGCTTTCCTGTCTATGATAAAGTGGGAGGAGAGGAGAGTTCCAACTCGAGGGAAGGGTTGAGGGGAGGATTTGGAGAACATGTAACTTGGTGCGGATCTCCCACTATTAACCTGAATCAATTTAAGAAGCAAATGAGATGTAAATTAACATGCAAAGGCCCTTGCTAGAAAAGCTCAGGCCAAAGGCTATCCCACTCCCGGCCTCCTCCAGGAGGCTCACCTGCCCACACTCACCTGCAGGCTGGAAGGGCCCCCCAGAGGAGGAGGAAGAGGAGGAAGAAGAAGAGGAGGCGGAGGTGAAACTGTTCACACCTTTCCCACTGCTCAGCTTCTTCCCCTTGTGACTCAGGCTATGGCTGGAAGACTTTTTCCCCTTCGAGTCCCTGCTGCTCTCAGAGGTCTCCTGAGTGCTGGCCTCATGGTGGGAGGAGGAGGAAGCTGAGGAGGAGACCTGAGGGAGGGAGGGAAGAGAGAGGAAGGTTGAGGCTATCAGCCTGGGCCTGGGCTCACCCCATCTTGGGAGTCCTGGGAGCACACAGAACCTGGGGCTCTACAGGGAGAGTTCAGAATTAGCTCCAGGAAGGACTTCTGGGCAGGGAGATGGTGGGGTGGGTAGCTGTGGAACTTCTGGGTATGAGGAGAGAGGAGCGCTCTGAACCTAGGAAGCTGTCCATCCTTCACCTCAGGCAGGAGAGAGATGAAAATGTCCTAGAGTCTGTACTGAGGGACTAATCTGTTCATTCTTTCATTTAAGAAATACTTAGGGGGGCCCTTCTAGTCATCACCACTCCCTCCCTCCCTGCTCACCCCGAGCTGTAGCCAATTGGCTGACACCCATTCCCTGGCTACTCTGTGCCCTTCCTAGATGACGTGAGCTCGCATCCTTGTAAACTTCTCATAAACTTGTTCAAAATCCAGCTGGAAGTCCCCTCTTTCATGAAGCCACCTTGAGACACCAAGAGTGGAACCAGTCACTCTGTACTCTTATTTCCAGGGTACCATGTACCCACACTAGCCAAGTCAAAAGTTGCCACACTGTACTGAAATATACTATCCCCATGTCTTGAGGGCTTTGGGGTTGGGCAGGTTGGGCCATGAGCCTGGCAGGCTCTGCCATTTACTGCTGCTGTGTTATAGTGCATGGTCTCTCAACCTTGCTGAGCTTCAGAGTCCTCACAGGGCTAATTACACCCATTTAGAGAGTTACAAGGAGCAAAATGTCAGATACATAGTGTGTAGTCAATAATGATGATGATTCTGATGGCTGTGACTGCTATTAATATACTGCAGAACCAGTGTCTGTGGTGGTTAGGAGTATAAGCCTTCAAGCCAGACTGCCTGGGTTCAAACCTTCACTCTAGCACTTACTAGCTGTACACATGTGGGCAAATAATCTCTGCCTCAGTTTCTTCACTTATTAAATAATGTTAATAAAATACCTACTTCACTGGACTATGAGGATTAAATGAACTAATCCCAATGCACCACTTCTATCCCCCTGTTCAAGAAGAGAGCCTGGCATATGGTGAGTTAGGGCTTCATATGACTGCCAGGGATGGCACTTCTCCTCCTGGTGGAAACTAGGTATTTAGTAAACATTTGTTAAACCAACAAATGCCAGAGGGAGGGTGGATGGGGGAATGAGAGCCACCATGCACTGCCCTCCCTGGGCAGAGTCCTTGTCTCTTCTTCCTCTTTGTTCTTTTAAACAGCTGGAGTTCTGAAGGGTGCCAGATGTGGTTCTGAGAGCTAGGGAGGAGAGATGCTAGGGGGAGGGGGAGGTGAAATGCTGGGGTGGGTAGAGGGGGAAAGACAGAATGTTCCAAAATGTCCAAGGGGACACTCAGTCACTGGGAGAACTCCCAGATCTCTGGCCTTCTCTTTCCACTTGTCTGCAGGCCTCAGGGAAAGGTCAGAGGACAGAGTTGACTAGCTTTTCCAGGTGAGTCCTGGATAGCAGGGCGGGGAAAGGATTACTGTAACAGTTGCCACAGCAACATCACCCTGGCAACCTGATACCTGAGCCTCCTGTTAAGATGCCCAGAGCTCTGCCAACCTTCTGAGGCACTGGAGGTGAATGGGGCAATAATGGCAACAGGAGGAAGTGGTTTCTCTAGGCCCTTGTTCTCCTTCCCTGGGAAGGGCTGGATGGAAGGAGGGGCAGAGAGGGCTGCTCTGGCTTGGATTAGTGACTCTGGCCTTGGCAGGGCCTGCCAGTTGCTATCCATATGTTGTCCATTTCTGGAGAAAAGCCTGACACATCATGCCCCTACTGGGAAGATGGGATGAGTCGGGGGTTTAGGGTTGTCAAGAGCCTACCCCCCATGCTACCATGGGTTACACTTTCAGCCCCAACAACCTGCATGGAGTAGGATTTTGGTTAAGCAACAGGCTCTGGTGTCTTTCTGATGCAGATAAGAGGTGGGAAGGAAGGGTCTTCTCTACCTATCTCTGGGAATGGGCCCCAGAAGCTTGGAGAACCAGCCTGAGTACTGTACCCGCAGACAAGAGCTCAGTGCTGAGGCCCTGGGTATGGACAGAGGCAGATGTGAACATCTGGCAGCTAGCAGGCAGGGTGGTATCCTACCCCGCCCCTGCCTTTCTGGTTGGTCAGTGATTGGCGGGCCTCAAAGAGCATAGACCCTCCTAGGCTAGAAGATGGGAGTAGAGGAGGCTGAAGTGGGGAGCAGAGGCATATTAACCCTGAAGCTGAGGGGGTACCCAGGTCCCTGGCTCACCCTGACCCCTCACACCTTGCCTCCCTCCCACTGGTGGGTGTCGGTAGGCAGCAGTACCTTGTCAGCAGTGGGGACCACAGGCGGGGTGAGGATGCTGGGGGGTGACTCAGGCCGCTTCTTGTGCTTCTGTTTAAGGCGTTCCTTGTCCTTTCGACTCTGGGGAAGAAAAAGTGACCAGATATTGGTGTTGGGGGGCATTTGGGGTAAAGGTAAATATGGCATGTTCATGTGGGGAGAGGACCCCTCTCAGAGGTAGACTTAGTGGCCATTATCTCCACTAAGGAGGGAATAGGGGACTTTGGCTGGATAGGAGTGGGTCAGGCAGGTTCTTCTTAGAGCCAACAGCCCCTCCCCCTCATCCTCCCTGCCTGCTAAAAATAGCCTCTCCCATTATCACACCAGTGACACAGAGCACCACACACACAAGTATGCACCTGCAAGGGTGTCCACCCGGGACAGAGCTGCGCAGAAGGATGAGAGTCAGGCACACTGTGACATGTAGTGTGAGGGGATGCAGGCATGTACACTTATGAATTGGGCTGACACAAGGCTAGACTGTGGAGATGTGTGCAAACATGCAGAGCCATGTGCTGGGGGCTTTGAGGACACTGTCTTGTCATGGGGAGGACACTGGAAGAACCAAAGTAACACAAAGAGCCCCAGGGAAGTCAGGCCCTCACCTCACTCACTATGACCCTCACGTGTCACTTCCTCAGCCCCCTCCCAGCCCTCAGTGGCCTCTGAGGAAAGAAGGGGGCAGACCCCAAGGCCTTGGAGGCACCTTGTGGTGGCTTCTTGAAAGAGGGGTGTGTGTGTGTGTGTGTGTGTGTGTGTGTGTGTGTGTGTGTGTGTGTGTGTGTGTATTGAGTGTGGCAGGACAGTAGGAGGGAGAAGATTTTTACCTTCTTCTGGCCCCTCTCGTGGTGGGAAGGGTGTTTCTCCTGTTGGGTGGATGGCGAGGCTGACCGACTTCTCCGGCCAGTGATGAAGCCACTGCCACCTCCCCCTGTGCTGCTGCCTCCTCCTCCTCCTCCTCCTCCTCCTGCTCCTCCACCGCCCCCACTGGTGTGCCGAGAAGTCTTCTGGGGAAGAGAATTGAGAAGAATTGCCTGCCAAACTCTCCTCTCATTAGCTTAGACAAAGGTTCCTGAAGGTCAAGTGATCCTGGGTGCCAGCCCCTCGCCCTGCCTGTCACTAAGAGGACTTTGAGTCTTTAACAATGCTCTGGGCAGTCACCAGAGCTTCCCTTGCTGGCCTGCCCACTGCACAGATTTGGAAACTGAGGTCCAGAAGACCTAGGAGTGTTTTGGTTGCAGCAAGGCATGCCAGAGGTAGGTCCTTACTCTCCACCCACCTCTTTCCATGGTGCTCTCTTGGCCCATCTCAGGCAGCCTGAGCCACAGCTCACCTCTGCCTCTTTCCCTAAGGTAGAGAAGGTGTGGGGGACCCTTGCGGGAACCCTTGCTCTCCTGTATTCCACACCCCATCCTCCCCTCCAGACACTTTGCTCCAGCCATCAGCCCTTCTCCCTTGTTTCTGGCCAAAAGGACCTGTTGCCCTTAAGAAGGAGGAAGTAAACATCCACAACAGAAACCCAAATGACTCTTGTGCTCTTGAGCTGCCTCTCTTCCCAGTCAGGGTCTGCTCCCTCCTTCCCTTCACTGCTAATGGACTCCCCACTGCCCGGTCTGATGGCTCTGCCTGTCCCAGACTTGCAGCTGCTCCCTCTAAGGTCACCCACTACCTCCCAATTGCCAAACCCAAGGACTAATTTCAGACCTCGTGTGACCCAATCACTCCCTAGCAGCGGGCACTGCTCCTACCCTGCTGACTCTCCCCTTCATGGTTCCTTGCACACCTTGGCCTACCTTAGCCTGGTGGGTACCTGGGGATTCCAGCCCCAGCCTTATACACCTGGGACCAGTACTACCACCCTGCCTCAGGGGAGGAGTGTGTCTAACAGCCACCAGACCTAAACATTCCCACTTGGCGCCTCCTATAAACCAAACCAAGTTCCCTACCTTGTCCTAAGTCATCATCCAACCCTGAAACCAAGGTGACCATATGATTTATGATCCAGTTGAAAATGAAAGGGATAATAATTACACCAGGCAATAGGTACAAACTAGGACTGTCTGGGGTAGAGCAGGACAGAAGCCTGCTGCACCCCTGTTCACAGCACCCCAACGTGCTCAAGCCCTATCCACTCAGCATCAAGACCCTGGATCTTATATGCCACTTTCAATTCCTCCCTCTCAGCCACCCCCACGCATGGGCAAGTCTACCTAGAAATGGTTCTAGAGTTCAGCCTCATCCCTCCGTCCCCCCCTTCTCACAGCTGTCTACCAGCCATCAGCCTCAGCTCTTTGGATACAGCTTCACAGAGCCTGCCCGAGTAATCTTCCTAAAAAATAAATCTGATCATGTTTCCCTCCCACTTACAAGCAGCCTTACGAGCCTTTGGCATTGGAGTGAGGTCCAAGCTAAGTTCCCAGTCAAGCCACAGCCTACCTCCCCAGGTTACCCCACAGCTTCTGGAACATGCAGCTCTTTCCACTAACATGACAATACCCCTCTCAATCCTCTCCTTGGGTCCCTGGAGCCTAGACAGAAGCCAGCCCAATTCTAGCCCTGTTTGAGATTTTCTGCCTCACCTCCTGTCTTGTCCCCACCAAACACCCTGTTCTGTGCTTGCAAAGTTCTCTTCCTCCTCTCAGGACTTGGCCCATGCCAGTACCTCTGCCTGGGATTCCTTTCTGTCTTTGCTTGGCAGGCTCCTGAAGAGCTCTCAAATCAGATTGCATTTTGAATCCCACATACTCTGTGAGATAAGTTATATAATCTCAGTGGGTCTTATTATACTTATCTATAAGATGAAAAAATACAGTACACCTAGTTCTTAGGGTTCTTGAGAAGATGGCACAAAATAACAAAGGTAAAGAGCTTAGTACAGAGGCGGGGGCACAGCTGTCCATGCTCCACACATGTTGGCTCTTCTTGTTACTCCCTCCATCAGCTTCTATGCTATTCTTTCTTAAAGCCTCTCGGACTCTGACAGACAGGGTCTGAGCTCTGCTTTCTTGGGATGGACTGCTTGGTTCAGCTCTGATTCACTTGGTTCAGCTCTGATTCACATCTCTCAGGCTCTACTTCAAGTTATTCTTCATCCAGTGAAGAGCTCCTCAAGGGCAGAGACTGGGTTCCTTCCATCTCTGTCCTCTCAGCACCAGGCACCAGCCTGGCCCAGAGCCCATGCCCTCTAAGCCATGACTGACTGACCCACTCACGGCCTGGCAGATGAGACTCACCATCTTGCTGAAGTGGTATTTGCAGTAGCCGCAGTACTTGACATTGTCGACCTCCAGCACTTCTTCCTCACACAGCAAGCCTGCCATTTGGGCACTAACCAAGAAAGGCTAAACTGAGAAGGGTGTGGCCACAAACCAGATCAGTCTCCTCCCTTTTCTCCTCTCCGACCCTGGCTGGGGCAAAGCCAAGACCATCCAAGGAAAGCACTGCTATGATCACCACAGATAGCAGCTAGGATGAACTCATTTGGCTGTCATCCATGGCAAACATCAGAGGAGGTTGGTACAGCTAGCCTGGAATCCCAGAGAACCCTAGAGGGGGCAGTGTGGGGACAGGCAGGGGTCTTACCAGGTGACATGGAAAGCTTGTCGACATCCATGGCGGTTACAGGTCATGCAGGCTCCAGAGGCTGCCTTGCTCTCCCGGCCCTGCTCCTCACAGATGTAACAGGTCTGCAGGACACAGAGCAATCGTCTCCTCCTCCTTTCTACCTAAGGGACCCCTCAATTCCATTCTCTCCCCATGATCCTAGCTCAGTGCCATCCAACAGAACTTTCTGTGATGATGGAAATGTTCTATACTGCACTGTCTGATATAGTAGCCATGAACCACAGGGGCTACTGAGCCCTTGAAATGTGGCTGAGGAACTGAATTTTAAATATAATTAATTTACATAGCCACATGTGGCGAGTGGCCACTATAATGGATAGTGCAGTCCTCGGTTGGTGAACCCTATAAGGCCAGGGACTGTGTCTACCTTGCTCACTGATGAGCCTATTCCCACCTCTGGCCCTTTACGCATGTTCTTCCTTCTGCCTGGAACCTGAAACCCTACCCTCCTCAAGACTGGCTCTTTCTCAACCTCCAGGTCTTAGCCTAAATGTCTCTTTCCTTGACCACTTTATTTAAAGGGAGCCCCCCACGAGGTATTCTTTCTTTCAGTATCTTGTTTTCTTCACAGCACGCATTTACTTTATTACTGTATTTACTTTATTTGCTTATTAATATTTAGAGTCTTCTCACACAAGAGTGTGTGTTCCGTGGGAAAGGTAGCACATCTCTCTTGATCAATACTGAACATCAGGTGTCTGGTGGTACCATGCCCAGATTTGGCACATAGTAGGCACTCAGTAAAATGTGTTCAGTGCATGAACAAACAAACTGCTTGCTAAGGTCTACCCTCTGGCAGTACTTGAATTCCAGAACATGAGCATGTGTCTGTCAGTAGAAGGTGCCTACCCTCTTCCTGAGTTCCTTGAAAGTGTTGGCTGGACACAAATTACACTGGATGAAGAGAAAGGTGGAGGGACCCAGCTAGGGAGGGGGCTGGTATGAGCACAGCAGGGGCCGCTGACCTTGTTGAAGCGATCATGAGGCACATACTGCAGCACGATGGGCTCCATGGTGAGCACGTTGGCAAACTGCACCTCAGGGATGTAGAGGGCACACACCACATGGGCCCAACCTGGGGCAGTGTGGGGCCGGCCTCAGCTTCTATGGCAAGCCTGAGACCCTGGCCCCTCACAGCCCCACTGCAGACAGTTCCCTCCTCCGTGGCCTTCCCATCAATTCCAGGGCCAGCTAGGAAAGGGAAACAGCCCTCCACCCCACTCCTGAACTTCCCAGACCCTGCTCAGGGGCCTTGCTGACCTCAAAAGATGAGCTCTGGAGCTCAGGGACCCCTCACCTCCATTGTCAGTCCTCTTCAATGCCCCGTCTTTGTGTGGGCACAGCTCACACCTCTGCCAATGCAAGGGGGCACAGGGATTGAGGGGGCCTTTCCAAAGGGGGGTGGGGGATCTGCTGAGCTGGCCCCCCCAGAATATTCAAAGGGCCCCAGGAGGCAATGTTAAGCTGTCTGTGGGAGAATGGGTGGGGGTATAGAGGAAACAAGATGGGCCATGAGTTGGTAATTGTTGAAGATGGGTGATGGGATATCAGGTTCATTAGAGTATTCTACTTTTGTACAGGTTGGAAACTTCATAATAAAAAGTTCAAAAAAACAAGCAAACAAAAGTAAAAGGCCCCGTGCCTGAGGTGGGGCAGAGGGAGGGATGAGGTGAGGAAGAGATGGGGTTGGTGATAGGTATGCATGAAACAGGAAGTTCTGTGTGACAGTCCCACCCTAGCCTTAGCTTAACTAGGGGAAATGCTCAGGTGTATGGGTGGGAGGGGGGAGGGGAGCCTCAAACTCACCACCCTGGCTGCTCGCTCCTGAGATTCACATTTCCGGCAGAACCAGGGTCCTGTTGGCACCTGGACGATGCCATAGCAAGCTGGGGGTCGGGGAGGAGAGTCACAGGAGCAAATCTGTCAGCCGTGGATTTTCCCAGAGTAACTGGGGGTGGGGGGGTGTGACTCTAAAGGACTAGAGCCAGTTCCAGCATGGGGGGCTGCTTCCCTGTCTGGGGGTCACTCTTTAGCCAGCAGGACCACAAAGAATCCCCAATAGCACGCGCCAACCTTCAAACACTCCAAACAGAGGTGAGAAGTCTGAGTCCTTGACCTTAAACTCTAGAAGATCCTCCCCCATGCCCTTTCTGGACCTGTTTCCCAGCTCCTGCCATATAGATCACCGGGAATGGAGAAAACCAGAGGGACAACATTTACAATAGTCAAACACGTTTTTGTTGTTATTGGGGGGGCATTTCTTAAAGGGGCAGTAGCGAAGAGACAGAGAAGCTGGGGGTCCAGGGACCTTATCTTCTGCTTCTAACTATAATCGGTACAGGTCTAAGGTCAAGGCTGAGGGCAGGTGCAGTGCATGAACCTACAGCAGAGTGGCGGGAAGAGCCTAGGCGACAGCTTTAAGGGCTATCCCAGGAAGGGGGCGGGGGGGGGGGACGCAGCTGGCTGTGCCAAGCAGGCGGGAGATGCCAGCCTGCGCCCTCAGCAAGATTCCTCAAGGAGTTAACTCCCGAACCATGTGCTGCTGGGGGAAACTCCAAACCTCCCTCTTCTCGATTCTGGCCCCCGGTACAACCTCTCTTCTATCCGCTCTCTTTCCCGGAGGATTTTAGGAGTCCCCTCTCCCCTGGGACCCTTCTCCTCCCTTCCCAATCCCGCTCCTCCCAGTATCCGGAAGCGGGAGGGGGAATGACTCCCCCTTGACCTCTCCCTCCCAGAGCTGAGACCAAAATAACCGGTCAGGAGGGGGGACGCCTCGAAGGTAAACATTACCCTAGCAGCCCCGGCACTGGCGGTGTGCTGCGCGGAGAGTACACTCGTTGCCCCCTAGACTGTCCCCAAACTCCCTCAACTTGGGGTGGGGGGCGCGGGACTGGAACAATAGGCAAGAAAACAATGCCTGACCCGGTCCTCCAGGACTGGGAGGGGGGAGACCCCCGACGCCTCCCTCTCCCTCAGGTGGAGTGGGGGAGGGGCGCCCAAGCCCAGCGAGGGTTCGGAGGGCGCGGCCCCCCGCGCCCCGCGCGCGCCGCCCCCGCGCCCCGCCGCCCCCGCGGGCCGCCCGGTACCTTGGTGGACAGCCACGCTGCACGCGTGCCCATCGCAGTAGACCAGCGGGTTCTCGGCCCAGCCCCTCTCGTCCGAACATACGCAGCAGCCTCCTACCATCTCCTTCATACTCCCATGAGCTCCCTCCGGGGCTGGGGCGGGGGGCCGGCCGGCGGGGGTCGGGGGTCAGGGGGGGAGGGAGGGAGCGGGGGGCAGCGCGCCTCCTCGCTCCCTCCTCCTCCTCCTCCTCCGCCGCCGCCGCCGCCGCTTCTTTTCTTTGCCTCCTCCTTCCTCCTCCTCGGCGTCCTCCTCCTCCTCCTCCTCGCTCGCTCTGTCTGGCCGCCCCCCCCGCCGTGCTCTCGCCCTCATGCCCCGACGGCCCCCCCCCGCCCCAACAATGAGACCCGCGCGCCGGGCTCGCTCCCTGCGCCCCGCGCGCCCAGCTAGCAGGGTCGCCCGGCCGCCGCGCAGCCCGGGCCCGGCGGGGGAGGCGCCGAGCGGCACATCGGGGCGCCCGCCCCGCGCCGCCCGCTCACGCGCCGCCTCCCCGGCCCCCCTGCCCGGCCGCGGCAGCCATGGCCGCGCGCCTCCGCTCGCTCGCTCGCTCCCGGCCCGCCCGCCGCCGGGTAAAGTCTTAGGTTCAGGGAACAAAGCCTGGCTTGGTAGGGAGCGTTTCCCTCGCTCGTTCTCGCTCTCTCTCGGCGCTGATTCTCCCTCTTCTTCTCTCTGCGGTTCGCGGTGGGCGCTCCCGAGCTCTCCCCGTCTGCCTACCCTTCTGTCGTGGCCCCGGTTCCCGGACCGCCAGCCCCCTCCGCCCAGGTGTTCGTCCTGGGTGTTGTCATTGGACGGAAAACTGGGCAGTGGGGCGTAGGGGCAGGGGTACTAGAGAAGGCAGGAGCGACGTGGGACTCTCGCCCTCGGTGTCGGGGGCTCTTTAGGTGGCCGCTCGTGGGCTCGTTCCTCGGAGGCCCTTCGGGAGGGTGGTTACTCACACGCAGACGTTTGTTTCTTCAACCAGTATTTTTATTGAATGCTCACTGTGGATAGAGCAATGAACAAAACAGGTATTCCTGCCCTCGGGGAGCTTCCGGTCCAGCTCGCACACGCACGCACAGGGACTCATAACTTACGGGCACGCCGAGGCGCCCAGACACACAAAGTCGCTCCCGGCCGCCTCCCGCCGCACCACCTGCGCCCCTCAGGGAGACACAAACCCCAGGTCCACCGGCGAGCTTAGAGACCTGCACTGTTTAGAGACCCACGACTGCGGAAGTGCTCGCTCACCAACAGGTTACACTTGACCTCCAGGCACGCACAGAAGCACACAGCAACCCGAAGGATTAAAGCCCCTGAAACTGGGTGGGGAAAGAAGTGGGGATGTCAGCCCGAAGGCTTTATTCCCCAAGACCAGTGTGGGCAAGGGGTACGAAACCTGACCCCGGCCCCCCCTCGCTACTTTCTAAAAAGGGGTGGACGCCCGCAGGGACTAAAGGTCACACTCCCTCAGCAGGAGGTGGGGTGGTGGAGGGGAGAAGGCAGCCTTGGGGGCATCAGCCTACACTTCAAAGCGCTCGCGGCCGGGAACGCTTCCTGCGGGGGAGGGGCAGACAGAGAGGAAAGGAGAAGACCCGCAGGGGACTGAGGGTGGAGGAGGCTGCCCCCTCTTCGTCGCACTGCCCCCCTGGCTGACTCTTCCGCCGGGACCGCCTCCTTTTCACCAGCACCTGTTCAACCGGAACATCAAGGGGCCCCGGCCGGTCGCCAGCCCTCCCTTTGCGTCTATTTAGTACCTTTCATCCGGGAAGGGGGGTAGAATCCTCGCCCAAGAGCGGGGAGTAGGGCGGGGGAGAACTTGTCCTTGACCTGGTCCGTGGCGTCAGGGATTTGCTCCCTTAATCCCGGCAAGGCTGGAGTTTGGGGAGGTCCAAGAAGCTGAGTTCTGGGCTGTAGCTCCCACCGCCCCTTGCCTCTGTAGGGACTTGAGAATCTCGGAAGGCTGCCAGGATGAAGAGGCTCTATCTAAACGGCCGGGGCCGGGGGAAGGCCTGTCTGCCGCTTCTGTGTGTTAAGGAGGGAGCCAACAGCCAGGGGATTGTCGGGGGCGGCTCGGAAGGTTAGGATCCCTGCGAGGATTGCCACGCGCGGGTAGCCTGGTCCGCTTTGTGAACTTCGCTCATACGAAAAGTTAAACACGACACAGACTAGAAGTCTTGCTTAGGACTTTCTAACGAATTACTTTTACTGACAAAAATAAAACTTGAAGAAAAACGCAAAAAATGTCAGCCCTAGCCATGCGCCAGTTTCGGAATATTTGAATATTTGTTTTCCGACTGACGGCGGCCGAGGTGGTCACAGTTTCGGGTTTCGCCGGACGAGGGTCACTGGCAGGCCCATCGGTGCCTGCGTCCAGGGCTGGGCGACCTGGTGACTCGGACCGAGGAGTCTATGTCTTCGGTCTTCACCCGTGCGGGTCCACTGCCGGAAACCTGTGGGATGAACGCGCGACGATGCTTTTGCATTTAGCAAGTGTATTGGAAACACTGTTTTGTTTAATCCTCCCACACCCCTTTGGGATGGGTGTTAATACCCCCACTTTATAGATGGAGCAACTGAGGTTCCAGCGGAGGAAATGACTTGCCCAAAGTCACAGCTGGAAAAAGGCAGAGCGGGGATTTGTACTGTCCTTCGCTAAGGCTCGAGTCCCTCCACCACTTGTTCGACGAATGCCTGTGTTGAACCACTGCGAAAGTTCCTTTTCGGAGGAAACCCGGTGCCCCGCGAGCTAAGCTGGATTCGCGGCGAGTCCTCCCAGGGCTGAGCTGTCAAACTCATTCTCCATCGTCCAGTATTTTCTTGATCACCTACTATGTGCCTATTCTCCCCCCTCCATACACACACGATCAAAAGCCGGTCTAGGCCAACAAGTGGTTCAAGTTGATCATGGTCTCCTTGGTGCAATTTAGCGCTGATTTGGGGGTGTCACGCGGATCCTGGGTGTGCAGTTTTCAGCGACTGTCTTCACTTATCAGAGGCTCAGCCTGTCTCTCTCAAAAGGGGCGTTAACTCTCTCTGGCCAGAACTGTGGGGAAGATTTAACGAAACTCCTTTTGTCACACGCTAAGTCACACAGTAGGCTCTCAACCCCTGCTCGGCCCGTCTCCGCCCCTCTGCGCAGGCCGGGGCAGCACGTTCCCGCTCGCGCTTCCCGCCTCCGGCTTCCTCGCCCGTCCCGCGCGTCCCGCGGCTAAGGGACTGGGGAAGAGAGGACCAAACAGAAAATTATTTCCGCTCACTCGGCCCGCCCCGCCCCGCCCCGCCCGTCCCCGGAGCCAGAAGGGGATTGTGGGGCCGCCGCGGCCGCCGCGGAGCCGAGCAGGGCGGAAGCGCGCGTGGCGCTGCTGCTCGGGCCCGACCGCGCCGGCCCCCGCGCCCCTCGGCCCGGGACTGCGGGCTGCGGTCTGGGCGGGTCCGGGGCCCGAGGCGGCGGCCGCGGGCGCACTCCGGCGCAGCCTGGCCCGCCGGTTCTCAGAAGCGAGCGGGGGGAGCTCCAGGGCGCTGGGGTTTCGCTTCTGCTAGCCGGCCGGGCGCTCGGTTCCGCAGGTCCCGGGGACCGGGGACGCACCCTCCCGTTCGAAAGCCCCGGGCTCCGGGAAGGGACTGCGCCGGCGCCCGCGGGTTTGCGTTCCGCTTGCGTCTCGTTTGCATACTGCTTTCTTCCCCGAAAGCGACGCTTCTGACCTTGGGGATGTCCAGAGAGGTTATGTGACTTTCCCGAAGTAACCCAGCCAGTAAGAGGCTCCAGGTGTTTCACCTGCTTGGTGGGAGAGCCTGGCGTGGGCGAATAGAAAAGGGGGTGCTAGCGCCAGGAAGACCTCGGTTCCAGATTCAGCCTCATCACTTACTGGCTTTGACCAGGGGTTAGTAATGCCTTATCTGGGACCCTCGGTTTCCACACCTCAAAATGTGGACGGTAGAACCAAATTCAGGGTTGATGTGAGCAACGGCACGGGGAAGGGTGGTAGGGTGATTTCCCATCAAAGGTTGTGACTCGTGGTGGGGTTAGAGGGTGGGCGTATTGGTTTTTTCCTAAGTCAGACGTCCTGTTCAGGAGGGATGGAAGCCAGATTTAATGAGGAACTGGTGGGAGTGTGGGGATTCCCCAGTCGTTACGATTATTGTAAATAGTGACTCTGCACAAGTGGGATTTTTTCTCTCTCTACAAGAAGAGCACAGACAGTACTTAGTACCAAACCCTGCCTCTGCCATTAGCTAGCAGTGTGACAGTGTCTCGCTGCCTTGTTTCCAATCTGTAAAGTGGGGATAATGGGATTCCCTCCTCCAATCTACAGGGCTTTGGCAACTCCAACCAGCCAAGGTCCCAGCAGACACCTTAAGAGCTGTGAGCCCAAGTAGTCCCTTTGCCCATGTTAAGGCTTAAGGGACTCCCTTTAGGAAGTTAAGATGAGTAGGAAGGAAAGAGTTTCATGGGATGAAGTAGCCATCTACACAAACTTTTTCCAGAGCTACTCAGAATCTAGTCCCAGCCCTGTCCCTAGCCAGCTGTGTGACCTTGGGCAAAATATGGGTTTGGTTAGGGTTGGAGGGGAAGTTAGAACAGCAATTCTCAACCTTTAAGGTGCATGTGGATCCCCTAGGGGACTTGTTACAAATGTATATTCTGATTCAGTAGGTCTGGGTTGGGGGTCTGTGATCCACCTTTTTCTGCAAGTTCCACTTAAATAGCAAGTGGTAGGGTCCAGCTGAGAGATGAGGATTTGACTCTGGCAGAAGCAGAAGGGATGACAGTAGGGATGGGAATGAGGATGTTAAGTAGGTGGGATGTTAAGACTAGGATTGGGACAGCTTGTCAAGGCAAAACCGAGGGGATGGCTCTCAGAAGGGAAACTTGGGGGATTTGATGGAATAGCTTATCCCTCCACTCACCAGTAGAACCCAGGAGTAAGAGTGGGGTGGTGGAGCTGGGAAGGAACCACTTTGGATATGCTGACATCGGGTATCTGTGGCACATGGGTTGGTGGTGCCCAGTAAAAAGTCGATTGTTTGGGTCTGGATCAGCAGAGTCTGGGCTAGAGAGACCCAGAGTGGTGGAACCAGAGGCTGTCCTGATAAACAAGACAGTTCACGTCATGGAAATTGGAGAGGGACATTTACAGAGGAAGTGATGCTAGGATCACATGGCATTGAGAGGTCAGGGGAGGAAAGCATTCTGCAAGAAAGAGGTCCCTGATGATCTCAGCCTGGAAAGTTCCAGGCACTGGTGGGAGTAGAGGGCAACTGCAGTGGGTCAAGGATGGATTGGGAAGTGAGAAGGGAGGAAATAGTGGAGAACAGCATTAGGGAGATGGGAGGCAAGGATGGACACCAATGGGAAGATGACGAAGACAATAGTGAAGATAACAGCTCACTTTTGATGAGAACTAAAATGTCAGGCACCGTGCTAAGCATTAACATGCTCCTTGCAACAACACTGACATGGGTTCTGTTCTTGTTCTCAGTTTTTAGGGAAGAAAATAAGCTCAGAGCACACAGACAGTAGGTACAGAAGCAGGATTTGAACCCTGCTTTTAACCACAGGGTCGGTCCAATTTATCAAAAAGGAAGCTGGTCTGGAGCTAGTTCAGAACTCACTATCTCCCTTTCCCCAAGGCTATCCCTATCTGTGACACTACTGCTAATTCACTGTCAGTTTTTAAATTCACCACCGTTTGTTGACCCCGACTATGTGCCAGATAAGGAGCAGGCACTGGTGATGCAGAATGGATCATAGCAGTTTGCAGCCCTGAAGGTGCTCAGGGTAGAAAGAAAAGGCTGGCTGGTGGGCAGGCAAACTACACCATGTAGTGTGATACTGTGTTATAATGGGGGATGGACCATGTACAGAGGGATCCCTGGAGAAGGAGCTCCAGAGTCTGCCTGAGGAGATGAGAGGAGAAGGGAGGGAAATGATCAGGGCACTTCACCTGTGAACCAGACTTGATCCCAGGATCACGAGGTCCTGCGGAAGATGCTGAGCACATGCACATGTTGCTAAGTTCACTGTGGCTGCAGTAGAGTTGGCAGTCAGAGGGGTTAAGGCAGAAGACGGGCGACTTCTGAAATTATTGCGAGTGCTAGAATTTAAGTTCCATACGGCAGTGATTTTTATGTCTTGTGTCCACTGACATATCTCAAGCACTTGAATCAGTTTCCGGCACATAGTAGGTGCTCAGTTAAACTTGCTGAATGAATGAGTGAAGGGATGAACGTTTGGATGTCTCTGGGGGTGAGGAAGAAGACCTGGACTGGTGTGTTGGTGGGGATGGAGAGAAGGGATGTGAAGGGGCAGAAATCGAGAGAAGGGGTAACTGACAGTTAGTGGTCTGGAATGAGAGAGTGACTCCCAGGTTTCTGTCTTAAAATGACTAGCCTCTTGAAGAAGGAAGGAGGAGCAGGATTGGGAGAGAACTGATGAGTTTGGGTTGGGGCTTGCTGAATTTGAGGTCCAGTGGACTGTCCAGAAGAAGAGTAGATATGTATATCACTTTAAAAATTGTAGAATGCTTTTGAAGTATATGCAGTACTCTGTCTGCCTCTTCTGCCATATTACTGATACTCTGAAAATTTATACAGAGGTGCTTGGATTGTTGTCAGCAACAGATGGTAACTGAAGCCCTGGCATGAGTGAGATTACACTGAGAGGCTGTGCAGGTGCAGAGAGCAGAAGACCAAGTCCAGAGGCCCGAGGAACATCCACATTTGAGAGAGAGCAGAGGGAGAGAAGCCAGGGAAGGGGCATGAGAAGGGGTATCCAGGAATGAAGGGGAAGTTTCCAAAAAAGTGGTGTCATGGAAACTAGAGAAAGGAGAGGGAGGAGGGAAGGTGTGGCCCACAGGGCAGGTGTCTCAGAAAGGGTGACTTGGTCCAGCATGGTGGATGGGATGGAGAAAGATAGTATGAGTTTAGACAACCTTTCTAGGAGCTGGGCTGTGAGCTAGAGGGACACAGGACAGCAAGGGAGGAGAATGCGAGGCCTGCAGTTTTCTGGGATAGTCTCCAGCACAAGGCCTTGGGTGGACCAGAGAGAGCTGTTCTGCTTCCCCCAGAAAGAAGGGAGAAAGCGAAGGATGGGGATGGATGAATGTGGGTGTAGGAATTTTCTGCTTGATAGCATGAATTTTCTTTTTTAAAAAAATTTTTAGTACTATTTTTTCCAGTTTTATTGAGATATAATTGACATATAACATTGCATTAAAGGTGTTAAACATAATGATTTGACATATGTCTATATTTTGAAATAATTCCTGCAGTAAGTTTAGATAGCATCCATCACTCTTTTTTAAATCAACTTTTTTTTATGGTATAATTTACACATAATAAAGTACACATGTTTTAAGTGTGCAAGTGATGACTTTTGACAAATATACAGTTGTGTAACCCCCTCCCCCCCAATGAAGACATAGAACATTTCTATCTCCCTAGAAAGTTCTCTTATATCACAGTGCATCTCCTTAGCCCCAGGCAACACTGACCTGATTTTTATCACTATGGATCGTAATAGATTCTCTTTGCTGGTTCTTGAACTTTATAAAGATGGAATCTTACAATATGTGCTCTTTTGTGTTTGGCTTCTCTCAGCACTGTATTTTCTTTCTGAAACAGGAAGCAAAACCTTTGCTGAATTGGGGGTCCAGGTGGAGAGCAGGAGAGGGAGCCACTCAGGACTGGGGGATAGAAGGGCTAGGTGGGCTGGGGAACAGCAACTGAGCAGTATCCCCCAATTGTGGCCTGCGGCAGAAGTGGACAAAACAACTGTGTAGATTTGGACTCATGTATGAGTCTGTCCTCAGAGCACTGAGGATTCTGGGGTGCAGCAAACCTTGGTCATAGTAGGGGCAGGGTGGGGCCTAGAGGCCAGAGTGGTGGGAAAATGGGGAAACGTGGACTCAGGTTCACATGGAAGGCCTACAGGATGATGGCAGGAGTAGGGATTCAATATTCTGGCATCACACCTGACTCCTTCTGTTCACCTGCTGTCAGCCTCACCACCTCTCCTGTTGAACTGTCTCTGGAATCCTTCCTTCTACCCTCTGTCCCTCAGTGCTTTGAGCTTGAAACTTTTATTTTCCCAGTCCAAGCCTCAGCTGGGACCCTCTTGTAGAGTCTCTCTATCCTGATCTGCAGCCTCCCCCTCACCTGCCTCTCCCCTTAGTCTCCAAATGGGCTCAGGCCACCACCATCCAAAAGACCACCTCCTTGACCTTGCCTCTTGGTCCCTCAGTCTCCCCTTCAGGATACCCCAAGCACTGTCTCAGTGTGCTCGACTCATGTTTGCTCTCTGGCCTCTCCTCCCTGTTGCTGAAATTGCTTTGCCAAAGGTCACGAGTCATGGGTGATTTTTGGAGGTCGTGGTGATCCAGTCACCCATTCCTGTTTTAGGGGAATGTCCCTTTGAGTGACCTAACCTAGAACTCTCCATTGCCCCTTTCCTTCCCACCTTCACCCGTGCCACCAGCTTCACCCACACCCTTCTGCATCTCAATTGATGGCAATTCCATCTTCCTAGTTATTCAGACCCAAAATCTGAAATCATTTCTGATTCCTCTTTCACATCCACTCTGTCAGCAAATCCTGCCAGCTCTACCTTCACAATACACACAGAATCTAATGGCTTCCCACCATCTCCACCATCATCCTCTCCCCTGGGTTATAGTGGTAACCTCCTAACTCATCTCCCTGCCTCCATCCTAGCTCCTGCCATCTATTCCATATACAGTGGCCAGAGTGATCCTATTAAACTGTAGGATGATCAGGTCACCTCTGGGAGCCACGTCCTCCCAGAGTTCCCACGTTTTTAGTACTCCCAGAGAAGTCCTTACAAGGACCTACAAGGGCCTATCCAGTTTGCTCCCCCAAACCCTCTGTCTTCATCTCTTCTCTTTGCTCATGTGCTGTAGCCTCACCAATTTCCTTGATGTTTCCTGCACACACCAGGCACACTCCTGTCTTCTCAGGCTCTCCTTGACCACACTAAAATTACAAGCTGTATCCTTCCCTCCCCCTCCCAATCTTTCTTATATCTTAACCTTCTACATTATTTACATATTTATGTCTTTTTTTCCCTCCTCTTTAACCCACTTCCCTGCACTTCCAAACTTGACCTATGGATGTTGCTGTTACCCCTTAAGAACTGGATCTCTAAAGGCAGGGTGTCTCCTCCCACATGCTCGAGGCATGCACCCCGGGCCTGGCACACCTAGGGTATGGTCCATGGCTCCACCTGGGGCGTGAACCCAGGATCTCCTGCATGTAAAGCTGATGTACTACTAACCACAACACTATGGAGCCACCCCTTTATGTCTGTTTTTTTTTTTTTTTTTTAATCAGTCTTTCTCCTCTAATAGTGCCAGGAAGTCAAGGATCTTTCTGAATTTTGTTGCTCTATTCAAAGGCCTAGACCTATGTCTGGCACATACCAGGTGCTCAATATAATTTACTGAAGGAACTGAAGGAAGGAATTCTGAGCCTGTCTGTGCCCTGGTCACTGAGATATGGGCATATGGACCAAGCCTTCCCAATCTGAGGAGCAAACAATCAGAGCAGAGGCAGTGTGAGGGGGGGTCCCTCTTGATGGCTTTGCTCATGGTGCCAGTGGTTGTCATGTTTTGTGCCACGTCCTGCTGAGAGACAACTGTGTTTATGCTTCTTGGGCTCTACCTCCAGGTGATCCCTTCCATTTCTCTGTTTTTGCTAAGAAGCCAGAGACGTATGGTTTCATAGACCCCTAACTAGTTCATTCAGAATTACTATGGCCAGTCATTTGGTCATTTTCCTACTTGACCTCTCCATGACTTTTGATCCCTATAACTGCTCTGCATGTCTCACTCTCTCACACTTCTCAGCTGCCGTTGCTGGGGTCCTATTGCCCTGTCCATCCTGTGGGAATCTTCTGGATCCACATGACTTTCCCTGGAGAAGCTTATTCATGCCTGTAGTTTTGACTATGACCTGTGTGCCCATGACTAATCCTGACGCTCTCCTGTCCCAGACCTCCTTTCCCAGGTGCCCTCAGACCACAGCCACTTAGATTTATCTTCTTTGAACTGAGACCCAAACTGAACTTGACATCTCTCCAACCCTGGACCCACCCTCCTCTTGTAGGTCCCACATAAGACAAAAACCTGAGGGTCCTTTTCAACTCTTTATCTCCTCACCACTTCTCTGAATCAGCCACCAAGTCTCATAAAATCTACCTTGTCAACAGCTCTTAAATCAAAAAGTTTCCCTGTTTCCCCTACATACAGCCCTTTTTAAGCCCTAAGCACCCTTGTAGCTGAACTCAGCAGCTGCCTCCCAACTGACCTCTTGAATCCTATCTTTCTTGTCACTGTATCTGCCACATGGCTCCTGGAACAAGTCTTGGGACCACATTCCCAGTGAGCACTGACTGTGCAGGTTCTAGGATCCCACCCTCAGGCAGCTCCTGATGTAAGCCCATACCCCCAAGTCCACCCACCCCCTGACTTCAGTCTTTGGCCCTCTTGAACCAAGGAAGAGAGACCACACAGCTCCAGGTTCACACTTACCCTATAACATTAACAGAAAACAAGCCTCATCAGAATGGATGGAAGAGTGTCCTTGCTTTGAATGAAATGCTAATAAGGAATAACTTAAGCTAATTATCAAGTCATGTCAGAAGTTCAATTATAGACATTGTCATGTTATAAACACCATTTCTCAAGAGAGCCACTTGGAGACATCTCGGCAACCTGAGCTCATTATCTTTCCCTCTGACCTGTTTGTCTCCTGCATCCCACCCACGATGGATGGAAGCCTCAGCTTCAGCCAGGGCTCCCGCTTTCCTTCCCCACCATGGCCAGTTGCTTACAAGTGCTGTTGATTTAACCTCAAATACCTGTTCATGTTGTGGTCACTGCCTTCCTTAGGTCTTCACCATTGCTGCAACCTTGGATGAGTGATCGAATGAGTCAGAGCCTTCATTTTCCTCATCTGTAAAATAGGATTTTTCTTTTAAACACAGTGAAAATTTCACTTAGGTCAAGTGTGCCAATCATCTAGCAGAGAGCTGGGTTAGGCTGAGCATTCAGGAAATGCTATTTTCCTATTCCCTTCATGCTTCCCCACCTCTCATTCTTGCCAAGTCTGATCACATGATTTCCTGTGCTTAAAACTGGTCTGTAATTCCCCATCCTACAGGATAAAATTCTAACTTTTTATCAAGGACTTTGGCCCTTTGAGTTCTGGTTCCTGCCCACTATCTTCACCACTGTTCAACCACATGTACCTACACCATTTATTAAAAACATAGTCATTCTGCGGGGCTTCCGGTCAAGATAGCAGAGTAGGTAAATGCTGTGCTTGCTTCTTCTCACAACCACATCGGAATTACAACTAAACTACAGAATGGCCATCATTGGGAATCACCCAAAGTCTAACTAAATAGAAGTCCTTCAACTGGGGACACACAGAAGAGGCTGCCTCAAGACTAGAAAAAAACAATAGTCATTTCAAAGTATTGTCCCACAGATTACTTGCTGGTCCTAAAGGAACAAACTTCTCAATAAAGGGACCAGCTGCCACCAATGGGACTTGCCAACCAGCCTTCTATCACTAAGGCAAGGAGCTCAGGCATGGAGGACTCCCTGACTAGTGTGATACGAGGGAGGAAGCATCATTACCCATGGAGTGTTTTTGCCAGTATCGTCAACCTGAATTTAATCAGGCCTGTAGATCTAATTTCTAGTTTACAGGAAATACAGGATAAACAAAACAAGGAGGAAGCAATCAGAGAAATCTAGAAGGTGGGACATGGTGTCTGTAATTTATTTTAAATGTTTTAACAATTCAACAACTCAATGGCATAGAGAGAAAAAGTTATCCTAGATTTAAATGAGGCTTAAGAAACATAACCAAACAGACCTTATTTGGTTCTGGTTGGAACAAACTAATTGCAAAAGAAGCCTTTCGGGGGACAATTAGGGAAATTTGAATATGGGCTGGTTATTAGATCATTTTAAAGAATTATTGTTAATTCTGTAAGGGGTGATTATAATCTTGTAGCAAGAAAAGTTCCTGAAGTTTTTAGGGGTGAACAGTCATGAAAACTCTCAATCACTTGACAATATTTTAGTAAAAATGATAAACATGCTAAATTGTTAATAATTATTAACATAATTATCCATCTAGGTAATGGGCATATAGGGTTTCATTTTACTATTCTCTACTTCTCTTTCAGTTTGAAATGTGCTTAATAAAAAATATATTTTTAAATGGATTTGAATGCCAACTATGTACTAATCACTGGACTAAGGCAAAATTTAATGTATACCTTGTCTCCATGAATCATAGAGTGTGGTAAGGAAGAGGTGAATAATAAATTAATCACACTAAAATATGAACAAGTAAATGAAAATGTTTTGAAGGAAGGTACACAGGTCTTGAGGGGGCTAAATGATGAAAACTGACCTGGTCACAGTCTTGAGGGGTGGGAGCTGTTTTCTCCAAGGCTCTGAATAGGAGCAGGTGTTGGCCAGGCACAAGAGAGGGGAGATGTGGGGAAAGTTCACTGTGTGTTAAGGAAAGAGAAGAGGGAGCTTTTTGCTTTAGACTCTAATGGAGGGCGGGGTGGGCAGCTGAAGGGAGAATAGCACAGGGAGGCAGAGGTGAGGAGAACCTGTGGGTAGGGTTGTCAGACTCAGGTAATCCTACCTGTGAGCCAACTTCATAGTTTCACTCTTCCTCCTGAAAGCAATGGGAAGACATTAAAAGGTTTTGAACAGGGAGTAACACAATCTAATTTTTGGCTTGGAAATATAACTGGTGGCTACGTAGAGGGTATGGTAAGATGTAAGGGTTCTGCTGAGGTGGGCTGGAGTAGAGGTGGGGAGAAACAAACACATGGTGTAATAATGATGTGACCTGCTGAGGTACCAGGATGATACCTGGATTTCTGGCCATAGAAGTGGACAGATGGAAGAGACATATACTGGGAAAGGTTTCCTTGGAAGTGAACATGTGGCAGAAGAGGCGGATCATTGATGGTTTGGGACAGGTTGAGTTTGCTGGGCTTCTGAAATGCCTGAGGTGGGGACTGAGTGGGCAGTGAGGTGTCTTGGTCAGAGCCGAGGGGAGAGGTGTGGGCTGAGTCATGTACACTGCCCACCACTTTGGCTAGATGGTACTTGCAGAGTGAGCATGGAAGAGAGTCCAGAGAAAGAAGGGAGAAATTTCGGACTGAGCCTTGAGGAACCCTAACATTTGGGCTGAGGAGGGGAGAATGAGCTTGTGCTGAAGACCAAGAAAGTGAGGCAAGAGAACACCAGGAAAGCAAAGTGCCTGGAAGGGGAGGTGGGACTGGAAAGTTCCTAGAAAGAGGAAGTGGCCAATCATGTGTGATGCTGTTGAGAGGTCAAGATGGGAGGGCTGACAGGAGTCTGCCAGTTTTGATGAGATGGAGTCCACTGGGACCTCAACAGGAGCTATTTCGGTGGCAGCTGGAGGTGGAAGCAGATGGAAGTGGGTTGAGGAGTAAGTGGGAAGTGAGAAAAGGAAGACAGTGTGTAGACAGCTCTTGCAGGAAGTTTGGCTGTGAAAGGAAAGAGAGAGAGATGAGAACTAGAGCCTGTGGGGTCAAGGAAAGATTTGGCTTTTTAATGAGAGAGACGTGAAAGAGAGATAAGAGATGACTCTGACAGGGCAGATGTGACAGGACCAACACAGGGCACTTCCTCTACTTTACAGGAGTGGATGGGTGTTGATAGCTCGTAGTTGGTGGCAAGACAGGTACTTGCCTTTATTCCTTGCCCATACTGTTTCCTCAGCTGGAAATTTTCTCTCATGCCTCCTATGTCTATTCCTGTTGTTCACCATTTAGAACCTAAGTGGAAGGTTACCTTCTCTGAAGACTTCCCTCTTCAAGGTCACCCTCCCAGACCTTGACCATCTCTCTATTGCTACTTGTCAAATTAGCATGTAACATCCATCTCTCCCACAAGACTGCGTTTTCTGAGTTCCCCTGGCCTGGGGCTTGCTATAAGGTGGGTGCTCAGTGACTGTGGATAAATAGATGAATGAACTCCTATAGACATGTCCTAGAAGTATAGCAGGAGGAGGGCAAGCCTGAAGTGATTCCTGGGATTGTGGAACAGGGATGAGAAAAGGGAATAAGTAGGAAAGGAGAAAAGGCTAAGCTACTGCAAAGAGCACTTGCATTTATCCAGTGCTTCTATGGTCCAGGAGCTAAACATATGGGTTTCCCATTTAATCCTCACAGCCTCAGGAAGAATACTGTCTGCTTGTATATTATTTGGTTTCCCCTGGTTTACTGGAATGCAAACTTCTGGGGGCTGGGTGTCTGTCTTGTTCACCATTGTGATCCAACACTAGATAGGCTCATAAATAGGGATGCCAAATGAAATATAGGATATTCAGTTAGATTTGAATTTCAGAGAAACAATAAATAATTTTTTAGTATAAATAGATTCTGTATTTTGTGTTCAATTTGGCAATCCTATACATAGTAGATGTTTAATAAATATTGTTGAATAAATGTTGCTTGATTGCATGACACCCTGGGGATGCAATCAGTAAATTCCAGACTGGAAAATCTAAATGATAGTCTGTTAAGTCTATTATCTTCAGCAAATAAGTTGCAAGGAGAAAATAAAAAGAGATAAAGGAATGTATGAATTACAAGAGAGTTAAGAGGTATATCAAGCACTTGAAATCCTTCTTTGGATCTTAATTCAAATAAACTACACGAATTACCAAGAAAAATATAATAAGATAATTAGAAATTATATTTGGCTATTTGATGATGTTAAAGGATGACTGTTAATTCTTTTTAGGTTTGATGATAGCATTGGGGTTATGTTTGCTTTTAAAAAGTCCTTATCTTGTAGAATATGTATTGAAATATTTAGGATTGAAATTATATGATGTCTGGGATTTGTTTCAAGATAATATGGGTTATGTTCTATATCTTTTTTTAAATTATTTTTTCATCCTTGTGCATGGGCCATGCTAATCTTCTCTGTATCCTTCCAATTTTAGCATATGTGCTGCTGAAGCGAGCACTATGTTCTATATCCTAATTGTGGTGGTTACATGGGTGTATTCATTTGTGAACACTATTCGAACTGTACACTAAAATGTGCATTTATTGTATGTAAATCATATGTCAGTAAAGTTGATTTTTTAAAAATGGGAGTAGGGGAGGAAATGGGTGGGGTTAAAGATAAAACAAGATTGGCCATGAGTTGATAAGTGTTGAAGTTGGGCGTTGGTTAAATAACTTGCCTCCAAATCACATAGCTGGTAAGAAGATGAGCCTGGAATATGAACAGATCCATCTGAGTTTATAACTTAAGCTGTTAACCCTGGGTGCAGATTTCCAGAAGGGGTAGAGGAAAGTGTGGGTATGTCTAGGGGGTAATGCAGCCCTTCTGGGCTGGAACAGAGTCTGACTTAGGGAATTCTAGAAGCAAGATGGGCAAAATGGTGGTGGCTTCAGTGTAGTGGGGTAAGAAATGGCTTCCTTCTTAGATTCATTGTCATGGGGTAGACTCTTAGTTATGACTCTTGGTTAGATTATTGTCATAGGTAGACTTGGGACTTGGCTGCCTGGCTCTGACACTGACTAGCAGTGTGACCTTGGGCTAGTCACTTGAAGTCTCTGTCCCTCACTTTCCTCATTTATAACCCAGCTATTAATAGGAATATATAATGGTATAGCCAGTTTAGAAAACAATTTGGCAGTTTTTTCAAAAGTTAAACATAGATTTACTATATGACCTGGAAATTCTACTCTTAACAGGAAAATATATGTCCACACAAAGACTAGTATGCCAATGTTCATAGCAGTATTTATGATATAGAATAACTGAAAAGCGGAAACAACCCAAATGTGATTGGATAAACAAACTGTGGTATATCCATACTATGGGATACTACTCAGCAATAAAAAGAGACAGACTACTAACACATGCTACAGCACAGATGAACCTCAGAAACATTATCCTTTTCTGAAAGAACTCGGAGGCAAAAGACGTATGGTATAATTTCACTCTATGACATGTCTAGAAAAGATAGCTCTAGAGAGACAGAAAGTAGATTAGTCCCTGGGGGCTGGGGATAGGAATGGGCAGTTACTGTAAGTGGGGATAAGGGGGTCTCAGGAAATGTTCTAAAATTGGATTGTGGTGATGGTCATATAACTAAATTTAATAAAAATCATTTAATCGAACACTTAAATTGGGTTATATATGGCATATACAAATTTCAAAATATAATATCTATCTTATAAAATTGTTATGGGGATTAAATAACAAAGTTCTTAAAACATTATGGGCTGGATGTCTGGGGAAGTTCTCTGCTATGACTTCCTCTGGGGAAAGGGCAACTTGATAGGTCCCCTGGTCCCAAATCCTTGAATAGACCTTTAGGTGAGACCTAATGGGTCACGGAAGAAGGACTGGCTTCCAGGTTCCTCCGAGTCCTTCCTATGGCTTATTACAGAGGTGTCAGATGGGACCCAGCATCCAGGCTTGTACCCTTTTCTCTTATGGAGAGGAGAGGTTCCTGAGAAGGGTGTTGCCTTCTCATTCCGCAGGCTGAGGACGGGGTCGGGTGTCCTCTACTGTACGCAATGGGAATTGCAACAGCGGGTACGGTCCACTTCCACCATCCTGAGAATGTTGTAAGGTAGCTACTATTGTCCCCTCTTCACTGATAGGGACATTGAGACTCAGATTGTATAGGTGACTGCTCGGGATTGCATAACTGACACCCCCAGACCAAGCCCTCTGAAAATGGATGCTTGATTACTCCAGGTCCCTTCAGCTGGAGAGTTAGATTAATTCCTACTGTTTGCAAAGTGCTTCCATGTCTCCCTCCAGGCCATATTCTCAGGAGCCAGATAGAAGGTAGGGGAAGAAGGGAAATCAGAGGTGGAGGAAATTTCTCCTCTAGGAAAGGACTCTCAATAGTAACTATCCCTATAAAGCACCCAAACTCAGATTTGGGGGACTGGTGACTTTTGTAGTGGGAGAAGGCTCTGCCATAGCTCTTCATTATTATGTAAGATTTATTCATTTATTCATAGCAAAATATTTTCTGAGTGTTCTCTCTTTGTGTCAACACCATGCTAGACAGAAATGCAAAAATGATTGAGACTCTAGCGGGTAAAAGGAGTTTCTCAGTCCAGATTCCTGCAGGTGGGGCCCAAGCCCACTTTCCATGCATTTCAGCTGCAAGGAGGGTGGAGTATAGTCGGATGGAAGCAGATGCCTCTCTGCCCCACAAGCAAAATAAATTGGGCACTGCTGTCTCTTGGGATAACAGTTCTCAGCACAGTCCCCCAGGAGAGACAGCTGTGAAGACCATCATCCTTCCAGAACTTTCCTCCAATTTTGTATGAGGAAGAGATGAGGGAGGAGGTCAAGGCTTTGGGGGCATTTAGGAACACTGGAATCTAGACCTGAAGTACCCCAGGATTCCCCCTCATGACAGCTGCCTTGGAGATTTCTGTAGAAGATCCTGGGGGGTAAGGATTTTAAGCAATAAAACCCCATACCCCCAAGTTAGTCAAACTCTAGTCACAATTTGGGGCCTTTACTTCTGGGAGGTGGGGGGTCAACCTTCCTGATTCCTTTCCACCCAAATGTTATTTGATGATAGGTAGGAAAAAAAATGCTTGCATCATCACCACCAGGAAGGCCAGGATACAAGCTACATCATTTGTCTCCTTACAGAACCCCTCTCTTACTCCAGTTCCAGAATGAGATATTTCTTCCTGTGACATCTCCCCAGGTTCTTTCCACATCCTTATTCTTTCCACACCCTTACTCAAAGCCATCATACCAATCTTTTTTTATATTTCTGGGAATGGGAAGTAGCCATATTTCAATAACCCAATTTTTATCAAGAGGGAAATATTCTGGGGATTCATTCATTCATTTACAAATATTTATTGAGCACCTATTATGTCTGGGCACGGTTCTAGGTAGTGGGGATGCAGTACTGATTAAGACAAAGTTCTTAGCTCATTTCTAGACTAATTGTAGAGACTGACAATAAAGAATAAATAAATTTAGAATTTCATATCACAGTAAGCTATGCAGAAACTAAAGAAGGGTAAGGGGACAAACCATGCTGTGGGGAGGTGGTTCTCCATTAGGGGCGTTTTTATTGGAGAGTCACTTTTTCTTTGCTTTACTCTTTTGAGGGAAATAAGAGTAAGGGTCTATGTGTGCCTTCTTCTGGCCTCCTCAATCCATTTTGGCAGCTCAGGATCAGAGGGGAGTCTTGGGAATCGAGGTGGGCTGCAGAGCCAGCCCTTCAGACTTTGGTCGAGAGGCCGTTTAGAAATCGCATTAGAAACATGGAAACAGGTACCGAGAAAGTCTATCGTCTTCCTTCCGTGGTATAATACTCCTCTCTCCGAAAGTGTTTTCCTTTGTTCACCTGGCACACACTGACTCAGTTCCTAACTATTTGTTCAAGATTTCTTGAGCCCATTTTATGCCAGGCACTGTTCTCGGGGACTGAAACGGAGAGGGTGGACACATCCCTGCCCGCAGGAATCCCTGCCGTGTAAAGCACATCACCTTGGCCGCATTTCAGTTTTCCCCCCTCGACCTTGTTTCTGAGACTCATCCGTGGATTCACGTAGCCCACAGAGGTACATTCCCATTTTACAGATGCGTCACCCGTGACTGCTAAGGGGGAAAGAAAGGAAAAACGAATTGCTCTGCGAAGACTAGATGTCGGGACGCCACCAGGCCACGTGCAGAGGCACATTTCGCCGCCGGCGATCCCACCCGCGCACGCTCCCTCCTTCGCTCGCTCCCAGCCGCCGCCGCGCCGGCTCCACGTGTGTGTGTCTGGGAGCCCGGAGGGGCCGGGGGCGGTGCCGCCGGGGGGTGGGGTCCGCGCGACGTCACGGGCGGCTGCCCAATCGGCGGCGGGCTCGCGGCCCCGGCGCTGGCATTGGGGCAGCGAGGGGGCAGTTCTCTATAACGCGGTCTCCGGGAGCCAGCGGGGAAGAAAGGAGCCGAGCGGGCGGAAGGCTCCGTCGCCACCGCTTGGGCCCGGACACCGGGTGCCGGGCCCGGGGTCCTTCCCGCCGCCCGCGGTCGCCACTCGCTTTGTTTCCCCCGCCGCCTCTGCGCTCCGGGCCACTCGAGAGGGGCTCCTGCCGGGGCCGCACGGGGGACGCGGCGGCGTCAGGAAGGGCGGCCGCCCGCCCGCCGGGACGCGCGGGGACCCAGGCGTCCGGCTGCCGGGACGGCCGCGTGACGAGACCGAGGAGGGAGCCAGAGCTCCGCCGCCCCGGGGTGCGGGCCGGGGGCGCCCGTGAGCAGAGGCCTCCCCGTCGAGGGGGGGGGCGATGTTGCCCTCGTCCGTGGGCTCTTCGGGCGGCCGGGGCATCCCGCGGCGGGGACCCGCGCCCCCCGAGGCGGTTCCATGGAGACTCTGTGCCCGGCTCCCCGCCTGGCGGTGCCGGCGTCCCCGCGAGGGTCGCCCTGCGCCCCCGCACCCCGGAAGCCTCATCGGGGGACCCAGCAGTTCTCTCCGCTGTGCCTGCGCGCCCTCGCCTTCTGCGCCCTTGCCAAGCCCCGGGCGTCCTCTCTGGGCCTGGGGGCTGGGGAGCCGGCGCCGCGGGCCCCGGTGCTGCTGGGCCCCCGCGGCCCCCCGCGCGCCGGCGCCCGGGCCGCGGATGGCCTGAAGCCCCGCGCGGGACAGGCCGGGCGGTCCAGCGAGCCGAGCCCCCAGGCCTGCCGGGCTGCCGACGCCGCGGTGCGCCCGGGCCGCGGCGAGGAGGAAGAGGGCGGAGGCAGCTTCCCGCACTTCGGCGCCGGCTCCCGCGGGCCTCCGGGCCGCTGCCCGGCGCCCGGGAGCCCCCGGGAACCTCCGACCGGCTCCGCTTCGGCTCTGCCTCCGCCAGCCCCGGGTCTCGATGCCCGGCCGGGCCCCGCCGCCGCCATCCCGCCTCGGGAGCCCGAGGCCCAGCCTCCGTCGCCACCTGCGGGCCTCTCCATCGAGTCGTCCTCCGAGCGCGCGAGCCCCGCGGCCGCCGCAGAACCGCCCCTGCCGGGCCAGCAGGCCGCAGCCGACCGAACCGGCCCGCAGGCCGCCCCCGCGGCTCCCGCCGCCCGCGCCTCGACGGCCAGCGCAGCGCCGGCCGCGCCCAGCCCTCTCCGCCAGGAACACTTCGATCGTCTGATCCGCCGGTCGAAACTTTGGTGTTACGCGAAGGGCTTCGCCCTCGACACTCCGAGTTTGCGCCGCGGGCCGGAGCGGCCGCCAGCCAAAGGGCCCTCGCGGGGAGCCGCCAAGAGACGCCGGCGGCCAGCGCCCCCCCACCGCAGCGCGCAGCCGCGCCGCCCCGCCCCGACGCTCCCCACCGCCAGCACCTTCAGCCTCCTCGACTGCTTCCCCTGCCCCCCGGCCCTCGTGGTGGGCGAGGACGGAGACTTAGGGCCGGCTTCCTCGCTTCGCCTCCGCGGAGACTCTAAGCCCCCGCCTGCTCACCCGCTGTGGAGGTGGCAGATCGGGGGTCCCGCTGTCCCTGAGCCCCCCGGTGTCAAATTCTGGGGGATCAACCTCGAGGATCTCTGAGCGTGAGACCTCTTAAGCCAAGAGGGAAATGTTGGGGCCACAGCCGAACTGCGGGCTTGTAGACAGAGCCGATTTCTCACGTTTGCCTGGTCCCTTTATGTTTTATGGGCTGCGGTCCGAGGGACCTCAGATGACAGTGATCTTCAAGCACCTAACTGGTTGGGGTGACACCTCCTCCCCCTCATGCTTTGGAGATGAACTAAAGGCTGGAGTCAGGAGAAGGCTTAACGGAAAAAGGCTTAATGACAGAGATTCCAGTCCCTCCCCTCTTCCATCTTGGATCTCTGGGGGCAGGGCCTTCACCCCAGGGGGAGCAAAGGAGGCTACCGCTCAAAGACAAGGAAAAAAAAAAAGGGAGAGAGACTTGGGTGATGGACAAACCGGTTGTTTCTGTGGGCGAGCCTGGGGGTGAGGGGGCTGTGGTGGGGGCTGGGAAGTGATTGGCAGCTCCCTGGGGGCATCCCCCACCCCCACTATCTAGGCCTTTAACCCTTTGCTCCCCTCAGGCCTTCCCCAGCACTCCAAGCACCACGGGGCCTTCTAGAGGGAAGGGGTAGCTTGAATGAGAAGACGATCACCTCCTTCTTAGGGCCCCCAAGTCAGGTGACCCCTAGTTGGTGAGATCTTCGGTCTCAGCCACCAACCTTTCCCTTTGTCCAGTTTTGGAGTTTCGTTCTTAAATTTTTCTGTTTGCTTTCAGTTTATAAGGTCTGATGGGTAAAAGAGGACACATCTTGATAGACCAACTCCCTCCCCCAGTTTACTTCTCACAGTAGGGGGGGCAGGGCTGAGGGACCTCCCCCCACCCCCAAAAGTGCAGACTTTGTCTAAGGAAGGAGCCAGAGACTTTCCCAGGGAAAGTAATGGAAGGTGGAAGAAATCAATAAAATCAGACCAAACAAGTTGCCTTTCGAGGTCCTCATCACTGATTTATGGATGGGAAGGGGTGGAGGTAGAGGGCAGGCCTGGGTCCATTCTTTGGACACCCAAACAGCCCCCTGAAAGTGTAGAGACCATACAAGCTCCTATTTGCGCAGGAGATAAATGAAAGGACTCTTGGCCTAAACACAAGGTCCAATGGAGTTTGAAGGAGTAAAGTTTGGGTTTGGATGGAAACAGGGCTGAGGTACTTTCAACTTCCCTGCTTCACATCAGGCATTTAGGGAGTTGTCAGGGACCTGATGGATCCGAAGGGGGCAGGGCCAGGGGATTAGTTTTGAGGTCAGAGGTTCTGTTTTCTGGGGGGGAGGGGAGAGCTAGGGCTGGACCTCGCCCTCTGGCTGGGAGGATCCCCTGCAGTCAGGGAGGGGTGGAGTCGCTTTCTCCACCCAGGTGAAATCTGGGGAGGTTAGCTGTTAGGGAGATTCCAAGTTTAAGTGTGAGGGGAACCTGGGGGTTGAGGACCTGCCCAACAACATAGGGACCCAATGACCCTTCTGTCCACACCAGTGGATAACGTCCCCCTTTCCCCAAAAACAGGGTGAGGGAGAAACAATTCCCAAATACGATACTGGGGAAGGACTTGTCTCCTTTTCTGTGAAAATGCTTTGTAAAAAGTTATTGTTTGCATAGAGCAGATTCCTGAGAAAAAACAAAAGTTTTGTTCATTTTAAAAACTGTCTCAATTTGTTTTCACTGGGGGTGAGGGTCGGGATGGGGTGAGTGGGCGTGGGGTGGGCACTACTCTCTTTCTCAACATCTGGCCTTTATGAACCCTGCTGACCTCCCCTCCCCCCTCCAGCTGTGTTGTGGGGAGGAGGGAGGAGAGTGGAGAGTGCCTTCCATTCCTGTTCTTCAGGGTATCCCTCTTATCCTGCCCCCCAAGACTGGGAAAGCAGAGGAAGAAGGCGGACATGAGGGATAGGGAGAGAGTTGCTGTGAAGAGGGGGTGTTGTTTGCAAGGGCAAATTTAGAGAGGCCAACTCTTTTTTAAAAAGCTCTTTGCTTTTGGTAATGTGGTCCAGGTCAGCTTTGGCCCTTTGGATCAGTTTGGGCGGGATGGTCTGAGCTTTGGTGGTAGGTCATGAAACATTCTTTGGAATTCTTCTCTGAGGAGTGGGAGGTGGGCCAGTAATTTGGCTTCCCTCCTCCCCACTCAAGTGAAAGTATCAAGCCTCAATCTGGAGGTGGGGCTGGGCAGTGAGTTAAAAAACATACCTTTGGCCAGACCTGGAACTCCCCTCCTTGCTGAATGGTTTAATTTGGAGAATCTCAAGGTTGGAAACATCCCTGGGAACTTTCTGTTCATTTTACAGAATAGGGAACTATATTAGTTTCCTAGGGAAGCTGTAAAACATTGCCACAAACTTGGTGGCTTCAAACAACAGAAATTTATTCTCTCGCAGTTCTGGAGGCCAGAAGTCCAAAATGAAGCTGTCGGCAGGGCCCGGCTCTCCACGAAGGCTCTAGGTGAGAATTCCTTCCTGGTCTCTTGTAGCTTCTGGAGGGTCCAGGCATTCCCTGGGTTGTGGCTGCATTACTCCAGTTTCTTCACCCCCTTGCCTGTCTCTTTTAAGGACACTTGTCATTAGATTTAGGGCCCATCCAGGTAATTCAGTTTGATCTCATTTTTGACAACCTTAATTTAATTACATTTGCAAAGGCCCTTGTTCCAAATAAGGTCACAGGTCTGGAGGGAGGGGAGTTAGAACACAGACATACCTTTCTGGGTGTGATCATTGAGCCCATTACAGGAACTGAGTCTGGGAGAGGAGACACTTGCCCAGATTTTCTGGGGGAAAGAAGCATGTGCGGGGTTGGTGAAGGGTG
This sequence comes from Cynopterus sphinx, assembly GCA_030015415.1. Taxonomy (NCBI): domain Eukaryota; kingdom Metazoa; phylum Chordata; class Mammalia; order Chiroptera; family Pteropodidae; genus Cynopterus; species Cynopterus sphinx. Next base: position 17,460,361 of record CM057385.1, read on the forward strand.
CTGCCCCTCTTGAGCTGAGGCCACAAGTCTTCCTGACTGAAGCAGCCTGGGGAAAGGGAAAAGTTGGACCTTTTGCTTTTTCCAGGCTGATCCTAAAGTTGCTCCTCCCCCCAATGCTCTGCTGAGTGGAGAAGGGAAGCTCAGTCTCCTCAGGTGGTCCAAGGAAACTCTTCCTCCCTCCCTTTCCTGGTTTCCCGGCCACTCTGGTTTAGGTGTTTCCAGCCCTTGTTCCCAGATTGTCGGTGTGCACTCTTCCTTCCACCCGTCCCCTCCCCCATCCTCATGTCCTCTGAGGATGGAGGCTCTGCCACTGGCCACAGTGTGTTTGGTGGGAGATCAAGGGTTTTAGCTTCTGTCTGGGTCTCTAAGTTCTTTTGCTAGGCTATCTCTTTTAGTCTTAGAGGCTTTCTCTCCATGGGCCTCGATCTCACCACAGCTCTGGAGCCCGTGTCTGCTCCTCTTCATCAGGTCCACTTGCACAATTCTGAGAACGGGTGCTTCCTTAAATTTTGTCCCCAAGGCACCTTGGGGCCGCCCTCACCTTAGTCCAGCCCTGCTTACCTTCACCTATCTCTTCCTGGGAGCCTCAGCTGCCCAGATACCCTCTGCTTCTTGTCTCTTAAATCTTTGTGGCTTGACTTCTGACTTCTGCCCCTTGAAACCACTTTTTCCAGGGTCACTCATGACAACCCTTAACCACAAATCCAATGGTTGCTTCCCTGTTCATTCTGAACCCTGGGTCTCTCTATGACCTATGACATTGCTGGATGCTCACCAACACCTAGTTTTCTCACTCTAAGTCCCTTCTCTATCTTCTGTGCCTTTTCTTCTTCCTCTGTCCATGGGAAGCTTTAAAAAAAAGGGAGCCCAGTGATGTCCAGGAGGTGTCTATCCTCTGCCTTCATGTCTCCCCATGCAATTCCCTTTGCCTTCCTCTTCCAAGTCTTTAGCTTGCACCTGCATAGGAAAGTGACTCTCAAATGACTGCCCCTACCTCCTCTCCCTCCAGCCCAGACCCTCTTCTGAGCTTTGGTCCCATATCTACACGTGAATACTGGCAACCCACAATTTCCCTATTGAAGACCAAGCCAATTGTCTCCAACCCTGCCCACATCAGTCACCATGGTCAAGTCTATGTTCTGGTCATAACTCTGCCTTTCTCCCCATTACTTCACCAAGATTCAGCACCTTGGATTCTCACCAGGATCCTCTTATTTGACCCGCTGCTATCTATATCTGACCCTCCCTCTGCTTCTCGCCTTACCAGTATCTCTTCTATCCTCTCCATCCTGGTGCTGCTTCCACAGGTCTAGCCCGGACTATTACAGTAGCCACCTAACTAGGTTCTATATCTCCTCTCGGATCAGATGAACTTATCACTTCGTGGGTTCCCTGATTTTATTAAATGCAGCTTCCCATCATTGGGGCCCTCTATGAATTGACCCTAAGTCTCCTGTCCAGCCTATCCCTGTTGTTTCTCTTTACACACTGTGTGGTCCACCACACTGGCATGCCTTTCCTACCCGAGCCACCCACCCCTTTCTATACCTTCATTTTCCAAAGTCCATTTGAAATGCCATCTCTTCCATGAGGTCTTTGATTTCCTCTGTTGGTTGTGATCATGCCACCTTTAGATCCTCTTCATTCTTTAACAAAGACTTCTAGAGCTCTTCACTCTTGAGGAGGGGAGTAGAGAGTGGTGGAAGAATATGGGCTTTGGAGCCAAACACTGCTGCTCCCCCTCTCCATGGAGAACCTGGCAAGCTAAGGCTGCCCTGGGGGAAACACCTTTCTGAGCTAAGCTTTCATTTCATTGCTTTGGCTTTGACTGAGTTACCGATACAAAAAGGCCACTTCAAAATCACTTTGAAATTGTAAAAACTTCCCAAGAAGACACTGCCTAGTGTTCCAAGTCCTTCTACATGGCATTTATAATTTTTAAAAGATAAATTAGGGTATTGATGATAAAATAATTGTGATTTTTTTCTTGCAGCCCTCTACAGTCATCTTGTATCTCTTGTTTCATTTATTTTAAAGTTCTGGATCTATGTCCTGTCACAGCAGGCACCTAACAAATACTTGTCGAATGTAGGGTACGTATTTTAAACGCTTAATTTAAAGGACTGCACAGCAGCTTGGTCCGTGGCCCTTGGCTAGGTGCAGTTCCAGAGATGTCCACTAGATGATGCTGTCTGCTAGCGCCGGAGGAAGATGCCGGCTGGAGAAAGGAAGGTGGGGAAGGGATTAATTCTTCCAAGCAGTTGAGCACCTCCCAGTCCTGGGATTCGGGAGAGAGAAGTGTAAGACATGTTCCCTGCACACGGAGACTTAATTAGGTGCTTTGCATGCATTTTTTTGCTTTAATAACAACTGATAGGTATTATTATCACTGTTAGATAGTTGAGGGAATGGAGGCTCAGAGAGGTTTATTGATTTGCCTGAGGTCGCACAGCTAGTGGAGGAGCAGAGTTTAACTCTGGTCTGTCTGACTGGGTTTCCCCCTAACAGTGGTTATTATAGCAAACACCTGGCACTTTCTTAGGCACTGTTCTCGGTGCTTTATGCTTAGTCACTCATCTAATCCTCAGAACAACACTATAAGGAAGGTGCTATTATCATCCTCATTTTGCAGATAAGGAAACTGAGGTACAGAGAGGTAAAGCCTACACAGCTACAGAATAATGCCTTTAGAGTTTATGCTCTTAATTACCACATGGCTGCCATGTTTCACCGATGCAGCATCACTCAGTTATGGACCAGAGGTAGCCCCCATTAATATTTGGAGGTCATAGAGCTCTGTGCCAGAGACACAAAGACACAGAGCCTGTCCCTGAGGAGCCTTCAGCTGCATGGGAAAAACAGGACATGTAGTCTTCTCCTTAGGGTGTAGGCTTTCCACAGATGTGCTGGGCAGCTCCAGCTAAGTGGTTCACCCTCTCTGGGCTTTGATATCACCACCTAAAATCAGGGGACTCTGTCGCAGGAAGTGACTCTTAGGTACAGGAAGTTTGTCATCCATGATGATTTATTGCAAAAACTATAGCACTTTAAAAAATAGAGGTGAAGTTATCTACTTTCAAGTGCATAAAAAGTCCAGCTTGGTTAATGTTTACACAGGCACTCTAGGTAAGCCACATAAGAGCTCTCTGGGATGCTCCTTTGGGCCCACTCCCACTCAGTCTCCCCCAACCTGGAGATAGCCACCATGCTGGTTGGCCTCTGTTTTCACACATTCATTTCACCTGTTTTTGACCATCATGGAAATGGAAGGTACTTTTTTGGATCTGGCTTCCTTTGTTCTACCTTAAGCATGTGGATTTATGATGCTATTGAGTGTAGTAGTTGTTTACTCTTTTCATTGACAGAGGTCAGATCATAAAAGGTGTTGAATGTCAGGATCAAGCGTTTATTCTGAAGGCAACAAGGAACCCCTGATGAATGGCCCAATAAGACCATAGTGGCTATAAATTATTCTTTGTTCTGTAAATATTAATTGAGCCCCTACTATGTGCCAGGCCATGTACCAGGCACTCAGAGACAATGATGAGCAGAACAGACAGGGTCTTGGCCCTCTCAAGCTTGCAGTGTGGAAGGGTGATGGATCATAATCAATAATCATTCAACTGAGACAATGCTGGGAAGGAGAGGACTGTGAGGGCCCAGGGGCTGTATCAGGAGCGTTTGTCTTAGCTAGGGAGGACAGAAGAGGCTTCCCTGTAGGAAGTAATGCTTGAGAAGAGCTTGGAATGATGACTAGGAATTAATAACAAGGAAAGGGGAGAGAAGACTGTTCCAGACAGAGAAGACAGAGTGGATAACAGTCTTGGTGCTGGAGAGAGCATGGTACATCAAAGATCTGAATGTGATTAGAGCCTAGAGTTAGGGTGAGAGGCTGGGCAGAGGAAGGGCTAGGGTCAGATCATGCAGGGCCTTGCAGGCCAAGGCAAAGATTTTGGCTTGTTCTGACAGCACTGGGAAGCCAGTGGTGGGTTTTAAGCAGGGCTGTGACAATCAGATATGCTTTTAGAGAGGATCATTGTGGCATCAATGTGGACAATGGGGACAAAGGCAGATGTGGGAAGATAGGTGAGGAGGCTACTATCATTGTCCAGGCAAGAGATGATGGTGGCCTGGGCTGGCAGGATGGGTTCAGTGGTACCCGTACAGCCATGGAGGGAAGTGGATGCAGGTACAATTGACCAGATGTATTGAGGATTAGATTTAAGGGATGAGGGCAAGGGAGGTGACAAGAATAAGTCTCCAGAGTCTGGCTTTAGAAAGACTGGGTTGGTAGTGACACAGGAAATGCTGTGCTGGTGTGGGAACATGGGGATCATCCTGAGTTCAGACCTGCACATGTAGAGTCTGAGGTACCTCTGAGACAACCAAGTGGACATTTGGGTCCTATGGTTGGAAAAGAGAGAAGGCCAGAGATACACGCATGTGAATCACTTGTGTGTTTCCAAGGGAATGGGATTGGGAGGCTGGATGTGGGTGGGGCTGAGGGAAAGACTGAAATGTGAGAAGGGAAGAAGGCTTGGGGCTGGGCCTTGAATCCCTACATTTCACTGGAGGATGGTGTGAAGTACTGGGGGGCAGGCGGAGGCAGGGAGACCAGTTTGGAGGTTGTGAGAAAAGATGGGGGAGTCAGCAGGAAAAAGAGAGGAGAGGCCGTTATGGAGAACTGCCAGGCCTTGGTGACAGATTGAGTGTGGGGTCAGGGAGAGGAGGAGTCTAGCCAGAATCCCAGCTTTTTGGCCCTGGGTCTACTGCTTGAGTGCAGTTTGGGTTGGAGGTAGAAATGTTTGGAATCATCGGCACATGACGGGACAAGAATGACCAGGGGATGTATGTCAGTGAAAAGAGATCCAAGAATAGAACCGTGAGCAACATTAACAAAGGTGAGAGGAAAGGCAGGGAGGTAGGAGGGGCACTGTGGAACTCTGACGACTTCTGCTGGTCATCTGCCCAAGTCTGTGCTGCCCTGGCGGCCCAGGGAGACTCGTTTGCCAGCTTCCCTGGCAGTCAGGTGTGGCCATGTGAGTTCATTCCCACCACCGGGATGCCTTGGAGAAGGGGTGTGGGCCTTTCTCCTCCTTGGCTTTAAGACCCTAGGCATATCCTCTCTGTACTGTCTTTCCCCTTCCTGCAGCTGGAGCCCAGCATGGGTGTCACTCAGCTTCAGTTTTGAGCCACGTATAAAGCCCTAGGGGGCAGTGCAGCAACACCACGGAAAGAACCTGGGTCTGAATGACTGAGCAGAGGTCCCCACTGACCTGGAATGTGCACTGGGAACACGAGAGAGAATGAATTTTACATTCTTTAAGCCACTGTCTTTTAAAAATGGCTTTGTTACAGGAGTTTAGCTTAACTAATATAACCTAATCTAACTAAGCTAATGCAGTTCAGCATAATCCAACTAATAGAACTTATTAGTTTAACAAAAATTATTAGCCTAACTAGTACAATATAAAATTAAAATACAATATAACAAAAAATTAGCCCAACTAATATAATATAACTTATCCTAACGAATATGAGAACCAAAGGAACAGGGTTGCATGTTGCACAAAGATCAGATAAAATAAGGGATGAAGAAGGTCCACTGGCCTTGGTGACTAGGAGGTCACTGGTGATGCTTGTGACCCCCTTTCAGGGGTATGGGGGCGGGGAAACAGGAGGCAAAGAAGTAGATACAGCAAGTGCAGACATCTCTTTAGTAATGTGGATATGAAGGAAAGAAATGGGGAAGGATCTAGAAGGGGACTCAGGATCAAGCATGATTGCAGTGGAGTTGGGGAGACTGAGGGATTGAAGACCCTGGAAAATGGTTGAGTGAGGGAGTGAGGCCTCTGTGGAGGGGGAGGGGCCAGGACCCAGGTGGACGGGGAGGAAATGTATGTTCTCAAACATGCTCCTGCTCATGCATGTGTGCACACACACACACCAGACAGGAGCGCGGACACGCAGGCAGACAGGCAGGTTTGCAGCTGGGAGCAGGAAGTAGGAGTACTTTTTAGAGAGCTTCCATGTTCTCTGAGAAGTGGGAGACTAGGTGAGGGGTGCAGTGGGGGAAGGGAGAAAGTTGAGCAGAGGACCCAGGAGCTCTGAGAAAGCAAGGGGTTGAGAGAAGGAATCTGCTAACAACGTAGAGACAGGTGGAAGTGAGCATTGGTGGAGGCATCAAATCTCCTGGGTGTGGGGGCTTTTTCCAGCTGCACTTAGCCTGGGGTCTAGGAGTGTAGCAGGCAGGTGGGTGGGCCCAGGGCAAGGCTTCTTCCCACTGCAGGCAGGAGAAGTCAAGGACCCGGAGAGTGAGGGTATGAAGTGTAGGATTAGGGGTTGGACTGGGAAGGAAGTTGAAGCTAAGGGTGGGCGCAAGAATTCAGTAGCAAATCGAGAAGTGTAAGGCGAGGGCACAGAGGTGTTGGGGAGGACACAGAGCAGCTGTGGTGGGAGATTAGGGACAGGGGTCTGGAAGGAGGGGAGGTTGGTCAGTGGCAGCTCTCTACTCTTTGGGTTTTGCTGGGACCCAAGGCTACCCAGGATGACAGCAGGACTTGGGCTGGAGTATTGAGGGAGTCAAGAGCCAATCTTTGAAATATGAGGCTTGTGGCAGGGCAGATGGTGATATGAGCCTTCCTCTGCCTCTAGCCTGTCCTCCCTGAGTCTCTGTCCCCATTTCTGCCCCAGGCCGAGTAATTTTCTGATGCACAGGGTGGGCTTTTGGGAGGCAAAAAGGTGGAAGCTCCCCTCTGACCACTGTTCGGACATCAGCAGGCAGAATAAACGATCTCTTAGATTTATGTTCCTGAGTTTGACCATTTACAAAGGTTTTCATATTCCCTACCCGTGCAATCAAGTATTTGTTTTAACAGAGGAACAGCTGAGAGGGATTAAGTAAAATGCTCAAGGCCCCACATTTAGGGCTGCCTTACCCCACCTCCTGTCATCTCTACAGACCAAGGTCACATGACCTTAAATTTGTTGCCGTAAACACAGGGTCCCATCTCAGGGAAACAAGTCACCTGCAGCTCCAATAGGTAGGCCATATGCCTCCTTTAGAGTTTTCTGGGACTAGAGGATGGGGACCTGGGAGCTGGAGCTGAATACAGGGTGGGGACCCCTCTAGGGGATTGTGTCTATGGCTCATGGGGGCCTGTATGTCCACTCACATGTGTTTATCGGTCCTATGAATAAGTAAGCTTTCTGTGTGTCTGTGTTTGGGGGTCCCTGGTGTGATCCTGAGTCGGGGTGGTGTTCCTGGATGTGTATTGCATGTGCAAGAGTCTACATGATTGGGAATGAATGATGTAAGTTCCTGCATCAGGCTATCCTGAGTGCATTGAGCTTGCTTCTCTCAGCTGTTCACAGCTCTGTGTCCAGGACTGTGTAAGGACGTGTGCCTTCTGCACTGAGGCAGAAACTAGGTCAACACATGGGAGGCAGTGGAGTTAAGGATCGATAGGCTGAATGGGGAAAGATGGCAGAGGTGGAAGACAGGGAGGGGCCAGGGAAAGGTAGCCTTGGACCTGGGAGTTCCCTAGCTTCTTCCTCATTCCTGCCTTGGGAGAAGGGAGCACAGAAGGGAGTGGGAGGAGGAGGGAACCTTATCACTCCAGGACCAGAAATGGGGGTGGGGGAGGCATAAATAGAGGTGGAGATATTGGGGGTTTCCTGGCCTGGGACTGGGGGTGGGGGTGGGGAAGATATTGCAGGGAACAGTTATCTAGGGCTTTGGTCAAGAAAAATACCTCTTTTTTCCTTGTTAAAAAGGATGGTGTCTCTCCTGCCTGATACTACTAGATCTGCTTTAGCAAGACCTCATAGCAACACCCCTCACTCTATCCTTTCCTCCCCATCATTAACCTGAGCTTAAAGAGAAGCAGCAGGTAGATAGATGCTGAGTAGCCTGTCAGCTGGGTGGGGAAGAGGACTGAGGGATGTCTGATCAGCTGGGGGAGTGAGGGCTAGATTTAGTTAAGAAAAAGATAGAGAGCATCTGTCTCCATCTGATAGGTCTTTGTCAGGGACCTGGGGAGGGAGAACTTGCATTGTTATTTTCTTTCCCCTGGGGCAGGACTTGACAGGGTTAGGGCATCCTGCCCAAGGACCCAGCTGCATGAGAAAGGCCTCCTATCTTGGGGAGTGAGAATCCTTACTGCTGTGATCCGTAGGTTCCCAAACCAGGAGCCACTTGTCTGTCTGTTCCCCAGTGCTGGATACCCCTCCATCCGGGTTCCTAAGCTCTAATTGCATAACTCACAGGTCCCTTGTGTATAATGGGAGCAGGGAGTCTGAAAGCCAGGGCCTTGGATAGGGCAGTGGGCCCTCCCCAATGCCAGGCCTCCCTGCCTTCAGCTTTCCACTTCCTCCTCCATCTGAGCTATTGCAGCAGCAGCAGCAGCAGCAGCAGCAGCAGCAGCAGCAGCAGCAGCAGCAGCAGCAGCACCTTCTCTCTCAAAACCTTCAAACCCAGGACCCAGCCAAGTACCACTCAGCCTATGGCAAACAGCCCCAGCGTTGGCAGCATCTTGGCTCCTGCCCCTCCCCTCTGCAGCCTCCTCGGGCCCCTCCCTTCCTGCCTTCTGCATCCTGAAGAGTCAGTCCATGGATTGCCCTGCTACCTTTGGGGCCCATGTTGCAGGCCCTCTTTAGGTCAGGTATTGAGTATGTTAGTCCAAGCCTTTGTGAACTCCATGTCACCCTAGGTATCACCTTAGTCCTTTGTGGGTTCTAAGTCAGTTCAGACTCCTGTGGCCACAGTAGGTTCTCTATCACTCTGAGTCAAAGTGGGCTCTATTTCAGTCTAACTCCTTCTGGGCTCCATGATACTCTGAAGAAATGGGCCCCATATTAGTTCAAGCCCCTTTGGCCTCCATGCCACTCCAGGCCCATGAGTTTCTGTAGGTTTCAGAGCCCTGTGCACTCTCATGTGGGCTGCTGTGGGAGCCCTGATACTCTGGGTGTGTCAGCTTGGGCCCAGGGAGGTGCCATATGGTTCTAATTCCTTGACCCACTGGATACCATGGGCAGACACCATCTTCATCAGCACTCTGGGCCCCTCAAGATTCTTGTGGGTTCTATGTCCATCTGAGCCAAAGTGAGCTCTGTTGTTCTAATTCTTTGTAGACCATGGCTGCTCAGTTGGGGCCGGTGGACCAGCAGCACTGTCAACACCTGACACTTGCTAGAAATATATAACCTCAGGCCCCTCCCAGCTCTCTTGAATCGGAACCTGCATCATTTACAAGAACCTTGTGATACATATGCACATTCAAGTTTGAGCAGCACCGTTGTCAACTTGAAGTCAATCTGGATCAAGGCAGAACCATAATGAGCCGATGCCATGTGAGCTCTAGGACCTCAGGGGCCAATGTGGGAACCTATTAAAGAGCCTTTAGTGCCTAATGGGAGTAGAGGCACTGTCTGTTGTTCCTGTGACTCTCCAGGCCTCTGCCTCCTTGTCGCTTACCTTTCTATTCTTCCTCCTTGAGGCCTTGCTTCTAACTTTCTCCTCTAAAACGGAATGCTCAGTCCCCTGTCCTGAGCCTCTGGCCCCCTCCACCCAGAATCCAATACAAAGGGCTTTTGTCATCCCCTACTCTGAGCTTGGCTTTGGGGATCTTCCTGACCCTCCCTTCCCCCAGCCTCCTGCAGACCTCAGGCCACCCCAGCTGGAGGCTGCTGTGGTACTTTTCCATCCCTGCTGTTCTCTGCCTCATACACACGTTGCACAGATAGATTCAAAGTCTATATCTATATATACTTCTCACCCCCCACCCCCGGACGGCGTGCGTCTCCTTTGCCAGGCTGTGGTCGTGCAGTCTGTCGCTCGTTAAGGCACTGTCTCAGATTTGCATGTTTAATATTTTATCCAGGAAGCGCTCCTGGCTGAGGCTCTGGGAGGTGGTGTGAAGACGACAGAATGTCAGGCCCCGGAATGGTTGCTCACGAGTGGTGGCGGCGGTGGGACTGGAGAGTGGTGACGCCAGTTCCGGGCTGCTTGTCTAGCTTTAGCATTGGGGGGTGGGGTGGTGGTGGTGGTGGGGAGAGCATATCAGAGATCAGTACCCTCACCCTGCACCAAAAGCCCCCCGTTCCTTGGGGCACACAGCCATGGGAAGGGTGAAAGAACTCTGATTTGAACAAGCCTTTTAGGCTCAGCAGCATCTCAAGTTCTTGGTCCTAACAGTGTCTGGGGATTTTCCAGTGAGAAGAAGCCCTTTGGCTCCATGGGGAAGTGGCAAGTCACCCCAGGCCCAGGGGAAACCGTGGAGGAGGACAGAGTAAGAGGGAGGAGATGGGCAAGAGAACAGCAGGTCTAGCCTGGCTGGCGCTGTGTGACCTTGGGGTGTCATTGAGCTCTCTAGGTTCCTGTGAGTGACAGGAGAAGATCATTTGCATTTCTCCTCCCTCACTGGCATGATAGAGACCTGAGTTAGTGGCTTTGGTACAGAGTATTGAAGGCAATCTCTTCTGTTCCCAGATATTTGTAAAGAACTTAGCTGGCAGGAGGGGGAAACGGGGGAGAAAGATGAGGCTCTGTCCCAAGGGCAAACTGAAAAATCTGAAGATGCGAATGGGGGAGGGGAGCTCAGACACAGGCCTTTCATTCTGACCCTTGGGAGGCATGAAATGGTTGATTGTGCCTGTGTCCAGAGGGTTCATTGGGGCCTGGAGGTCAGGGTGGAGGGGTGGGGGGAGAAGGGAGAGGCTGCTCCATCCCCAAGCCCCTCAGGAACAAGATCCCCACACATTCTGCTGCTGTCTGGCAAGACAGAAGGGGCTTCTTAGAGATGGCAGGATGGGGCGTGGTCACAGACCCTGTTCTTCACCCCTTGCCAAGCCTTGGGGCCTGGAGGTTTATCTGTGTAGGACTCAGCCTCTGCCAGGAAGGGGTGTGGGGGAAGGGTGGTGTGATTCACCCCTCAGATAGCAACAGGGAAGCCCTCCTGCTCCAGAGCTGCCTGCTCCAGAGCTGCTCCCATTCGCTCCTCCCCCACTGCTAAATTGGGAAGTTCTTCCTGGTGTCTTGCCTCAGTTCTTTTTGCTGCTACTTCAATGCAGTTATTCTGTTCTGCTGTCTGGGTGGATGAGGGGCCCTCATGTCCACCTGGGAAGAGGCCTCATGGTCCGATATGGAGCCTGGAGGCCTAGTCGGCTTCTGCAGTGCATTCCCTTGCCCACATACATAGAGGACTTGGTCTCCACATAAGGTGACACCCTCCTGTGGGCATTCCCACCATCCACCGAGTAGAAAAGAGCTGGGAGGAAGCTTAAAGAGCCTCCATACAGCCACAGTTGACACCACCAAGCTGCATACCAAAGCATAGCCCTTTGCTCTTCACAACGCCTGCCATCTAGGCCAGTGGTTTACAAACTCCTTTTACCCTTGGGACTTTTCATCCAAAGGATATCACGCAGAAGCAGAAAGAAACAAATCTGAGAAAAGCCCAGCCCCTGTGGTGGAAGCCATGGTGAAGCTTCTGCCTCCTTCTGCCTCTTGGGAGCCTCGCCTGCCCCTCCTCCTCTCCCCCAGGGGCTTCTGGCGTGAGGCTCCGCAGGACTCCCAGGGGTGGCAGAACACAGGGAGAAAAACACTGATCCACAAAATTTAGTTTCTTAACTCCTGGAAGCTGCCAATCAAAGGGAATGGTTATGGGCAGAGAGAGGAGCACGAGTGACAGTACCACAGGTGACAACTCGATGACAAGGGAAGAAGACATACATAGAATGATGCTAAAGAACAGACATGTAAACTTGAAGGGCACAGACTGGGGCCATTTAGTTTGGGGGTGACCTTGATTGCTCCTCAAGAATCTCGGGGGGCTGAACTGAGTATCCGCACATGCTCAGAGGGAGGCCTGGGACATCAAGAGAAGGTCATGCTTGATGGAAAGAAATTCACTGAGAAATTTCAGAAAGACTGACCTCTACCATGGTTAAAATACAAAAATATGGAACAACGTGGGTCCTTGAAGGCGAACCCTGAGCTCACTGAATGTGTTGACTCATCCAAGGAACTCACAGCCTTAGGATCTTGAACACTGGTGCTCAGCTGGGATGATTTTGTCCCTTAGGTTCCACCCTAGGGTACACTGGGCAATGTCAGGGGACATTTTTGGTTGTCATAACTAGGGAGGTGATGCTACTGGCATCTAATGGATAAAGACCAGAGATTCTGCTAAACGTCCTACAATGCACAGGACAGTCCCCCTCAACAAAGAATTGCCCTGCACAAAATGGCAATAATGCTGAGACTGAGAAACCTCACTTTAGGCTTTATATGATACTGGAGACTTTACTGTAGCTATTTATTTCCTCCACTAGAATATGTTCCCAGAAATTAGAAATAATGAAACTTCTATCTGTCTTTTCATCTGCCTCTGCACCTTACTCTGAGTAGGTACTTTGCAAGTATTTCTCAGACAAATAAATGACTCACCTGGACATGGTAGGCAACACTCTCCTTCTCATCCAGAGCCTAGTTTGCCTTTGGGGGAAGCACATGCTACTTCTCCAATTTAGGTAATAGACCTTGCAAGGGATCTTGACCCTGGGCAACCTTGGGAGAAAGCTGAGGAGGGCTCACCCAAAAGTGCCTGAGCTGTTGATGCAAAAAGCACAGATGCTCATTCAAAAAGCAATTTACATATAATTTGCATGTTGCTTTGAATATAATTTGCATGCTGCTCCTTTAAAGTCAAAGGCACAAATTCCCCCTTCCCTGCCTTTTGCACCTCTGCCCCTCTATTCTTTCTTTGCTCACTCTCTGTAGGTTCCCAAGAGCCTACAAAAAAACATAGGACACCCATTCATGGTAAGATGCAAAAAAAAAAAAAAAAGGGCAGGCCCCTTGCATTCTGCCTGTCCCTTGTGGTCATGATCAAGGTCTTTGGTGTCTTACATGCCTGAGTTTCAACACAGCCTCTGCCACTCCACAAAATGCATGCTCTTGAGCAAGTTATTTAATGTCTCTGTCCCTCAGTCCCCTCATCTGTGAAATGGGGAGAATGATATTTACCTCATGGAGTTACTGTGATGATTCAACAAGAAAATCTATTAAAATGCCAGGCAAGTGGTAGGTGCTCAAGAAATGGTAACTGTGTGTTTATTATCATGCCCAGTTTCTTTGAAGTAGCCATCATCAGGATGGAACTGCTCCTCTCAACTTCTTGCCCTGCTGTCACTCCCTTAGCTGATCTCTCTTTCCTTCTTGAAGTTCTCTCTTCTCTTTGAGTTGCCACTGTCTTCTGGATTTCCTCCCACCTTGCTGGCCACTCGTTCTTAGTCTGATTACTTCTCTATCCTACCTGAAAAGTTTGCAGGGCCCCAAGGCTTGGTAATAGGACCCCTCATCTTTTTTCTTTGGGTGTCTGTGGCTTTCACCACTAGCCCCATGCCAGGGACTCTCCATTATTTCTCCAGCCTGGAGACTTACAACACCTCCTACCTTTTATCTCCACTTGGATGTCTAAAAGGCATCTCAAAGTCAACATTGTGATTTCTAATCCTTTTCCCCTTCCAGGCTTCCCTACTTCAGTAAATGGTGCTATTATTTACCCAGTTGCTCAAGTCTAAAAACCTAGAACTTTTTGAATCTTCTCTCCCTCACCACCTGTATTAATTATCTATTGCTGCATAACATATTACGCCCAAAACTTAGTGGCTTAAAATAATAAGCATTCATTATCTCACTAATACATGCTTCTTTGGGTCAGGAATCCAGAAGTTACTTGGTTAGGCTCAGGGTCTCTCATCAGGTTGCAGTCAAGATGTCCGTGAAGGTGCAGTCATTTAAAAGGCTGGCCTGGGCTGGAAGATCGGCTTCCAAGGGGCCTCATTCACTTGCCTGTTATGTTAGTGTTGATGGTTGGCAGGAAGCCAAAATTCCTTGCGATGTGGCTCTCATAGAGCTCTTGAGTGTCCTCATAACATGGCAGCTGGCTTCCTTTGGAGCGAGTGATCTAAAAGAGAGAGCCAAGAGGAAGCTGCAATGCCTTTTTTGATCTTGTGTTCAAAGTCACACACTGTTGCTTCTTCCATATTCCATTAGTTAGAAATGAGTCACTAAGTCCAGCCCACACTTAAGGGAAGAAGAATTAAGTTCCATGTCTTGAAGGGAGGGATATCAAAGAATTTGTGGACATACATAAAAACCATTGCCTAAATATGGCTTAAATTATCTTTTTCTCTTCTCCACTGCCACCATCCCAGTGCCAGCTACTTTGATTGCTCGCCTCTGCTACAACAGTGGCCTCTGGACTGATTTTCTTTCTTTTACTCTTGCTTCTCTACAATCTACTACCCACAAAACAGCCAGGATGACCATGGATCAATGTAAGTCAGATATGCAGGCTTCTAGTTCATGGTGATGAATTGCATCTTTTTTCTCTTTTAAGATGCTACTAAAATGGTAGCAGAGAAAAAAGACAGGCAGAGAAAATGACATCTCAGTTCAGCAATGTTTTGAAAGGATGGAAGTCATAGATTTAGCGACCAGGATAGAGGAAGATTATAAGAGTCATAGACTTAGTGACCAAGACAGAGGAAGACAGACGATAACAAGGGGAAAAGAATTTGAAGGCACAGGGTGGAAGATAGTCGACCCCTCCACCCTGAACAGAAAGGTTGCTGCCTCCAGGCTAAAGACCAGAAATGTTTTATCTGGAGAAGCTGAAAGGCTCCAAAGAAAAATTCTATACAGTACCATTTGGAGGGTTTCCAATGAAACAGCTGGCTCTATTCACCAGCAAAATTCACCAGTAAAAAAGGCTCACTCATGTTTATGGAACTTCCAGTCTGCTTTTTAATGCTTTTCCCTTAAATACAAATGGCTGAGCAAGGGTCACCTGACAAATTAAGAAAATTCCTATGTCAGTCCGGGTCTTCTGGGAAATAGGCACCAGATGGAGTTAAAAGTGCACAAGATTTATTGAGGTAACACTTGCAAAGGGGAAAGATACGAGGGAACAGAAGTAGACAGGAAAAGTCTTCAGACTGAGATGCAGGACAGATATGTGAGAAAGAAGAGGGGGAAGGAAGAGGGATTGGGTAGGAAGAGCCAGGTAGAAAGAGTCAGATTGTATGGCACAGCTACAGAGAGTGTCACCCAGCTTCAGAGCAAAGATTGCCCACTAGAGGAGCCTGCTGGGCTGAAACGTCCATAACTGCATCGTGCTCAGTAATTGGCTGGAGTTGCCCAGGGAAATGTCCTCAGTTCAAACGCTGCAGTTGATCAAGAAAGTGTTGCAGCTGAAGTTTGTCAGCTGACAGCACACCTCACGGCAAATTCTCTCTTGAAGTGAGTGCCTTTCCATGACGGCTACCCTCCCAGCATGAAAGGGAAAGACAAAATAAAAAAGGAAAAAGAAAAGCTAAGGAAACCAACGAACAACAACAACAACAAAACCTCAACCAACTTAAACATACCCCTCCTGATAATGAATATCCTCTTACAGAACGCAGTGAAAAAAAGAGCCATAGAGAATAGGAAAGAGTTCTTGGAAGTTCAATATACAGTAGAAGGATTGGAAAAGTATAATAAACAATCACTCAGTAGCACAAAAAGACAAAGATAGAATTTATTGAGCACCCATTATGTCCTACGTGTTGTTCTAGTCTCTGATGATAAGCCTCAGAGAAAATTCACAAAACCCTTGCTTATAAGAAGAGAAATTTTACGAGAAAAAGGGATGGAATACTTTGGTGGAACAGTCTAGTAGGTACAATATTTGACTAACAGGTATTCCGAAAAGAGAAGACAGCAATGAAGAGGGCAGGAAATTGATAAAAAGTTAGTATAATAAAACATCACAGAACTGAGGGACATGAATTTTCAAAATAAATGATCTGAATTTCTACTTTGGTCCAAGACAGAGTAACAGAAAATGAATTTATCATTATGCCTGAAACATCTGAAAAAAAAAATAGAATATATGAAATGATGGGGCTCAGATACTAGAAATCAGGCAGCAGAGGACAATGATGCCTGAGAGGAGAAAATCAAAGCTCTAAGTCCTACAGTTGTCTCAGCCTACAGCCTGGAGTGATTTTCTAGGCCTCAGCACAGGAAGGGGTAACTCAGAGCCTCATGCTCTACCTGAGTTTCAGTAAATTTATACAGTTGTGTAACCAAGACGGTAGATTTAAACTCAACTACATCAATTATCACAACTGATATACATGATCTAAACAACCCAATTATGAAGCAGATAAAAAGAGAAGACTCAACTATATGTCTACAAGAAGCCCACTTTAAAAATAAAGACAAGAGTAGGAAAAAAGTAAAAAGATATACCATGCTTACACAAATGAAAAGAATGCTGGTGACTTTATTAATATAGGCGATGTCATGCTAATGATACTAATCAAAAGGGCTGCATTAACATCAGACGAGATGGGTTTTTAGAGCAAAGATTATTACAAAGGGTAAAGAGGGACATTTTATAATGATAAAAGTGTCATTTCAACGAGAGGACATAATTCTAAATGTTTTTTTCACCTAATAAAGAGCTTCAAAATACATAAAACAAAAACTGATAGAACTGCAAAGAGAATTAGACATAGTCACAAGTATAGTCAGAGATATTAACGCCCTTTTCACTAAATGATAAAAGAAGTAGACAGAAAGTCAGCAAGAATATAGAAGTTTTGACCAATAAAATCAACTAACTTGACCTATAAGCATAATACATATTTATAATATATTTATATTTTCATTGTAGAGAATTTCATTGTATGACTATGATAAAATCTGTCCATTCAGCTCTTGGTGGACATCTGGTTTGTTCCAGTTTGATAGTGATTTTATTTTTTTGCTGTGAGGTAAACATTCACATTTCCTGTGTATGTACTTAGGAGTGGAATTGCTACATTATAAGGTAGGCTACATTTATCTTTCCTAGAAGCTGTCAAAAAGTTTTCCAGAGTGATTATACCGATTTATACGCTCATCATAAATTTTAGAATCAGTTTGTCAGTTTTAAACATTTCAGTGTTGGTATCTTACTGTGATTGTTCATATATATTTGTTGGATATTTGGATACCCTTTTTGGAAAGTATGTTCAATAGTTTTGCCTATTTTTTAAAAAATCGGATTTATTGACTTTTTAATTAATTAATAGGAGTTGTTTATGTATACTATGGTTTGCTTTTTCAGTTTTATGGCCTCTTTTAATGAACAAAAGTTTTTAATTTGAATGAGTAAAAGATATCAATCCTTTGCTTTGTGTTTACTGTTTATTGTGTCCAGATCTTTTTCTACCCTGAGGCTGAGAAAATATCCTTCTACAACTTTTTCTAGAAGCTTTGTTTTTATTTTTTATAGTTATGATCCATCTCAAATTAATTTCGAGGTTGTTTGAAATAGGAGCCAAGATTCTATTTTTTCTATGTGGATATCCAATTATTCTAGCATTATTTACTGAAAAGCACCACCATTTCTCCGCTGAATTGCAGTTGCATCTTTGTTGTAAATTAGATAATGGTATATGTGTAGGTTTGTTTCTGGACTCTCTTTTGGACCAAGAGTCTATTTGCCAATCCTTGTGCTAATCTCTTACTGTAGCTTTACATACACATGTGTGTGTAGCTGTTATAAAAAGTCTTGCTATCTGGTAGTGTAAACCTTTCACTTTACTCTTCTTTAAGATTGTCCTGGGTAATCTAGTTCCTTTGTATTTCCATATAAATTTTAAAATCGGTTTGTCAATTTCTACAAAAAAGCTTTTCAGGATTTTGATTGTTATTGCACTCGATTTATAAAAAAATTCAGAGCAGAATTGACAACAATACTGAATTTCCAAACTCATTAACATCATACTGTTCTTTATTAATTTAGGTCTTTATTTAAATATATTTTAAATTTTAGATCTTTAATTTCTTTCAAACTGGCTTCTCATTTTCAGTGTAGTTTAGTACATCGTTTGTTAGATTTATTCCCAGTTTTTAAAATGTCCTTGTATATTGTGCTCTTCACTAATCTTTAATTTTTAATCATTTATTGCTAGTATATGGAAAGATAACTAACTATGGATATTGATCTTGCTCATTTTACTGATTGCTTCTAATAGTTTATCTGTTTTCCAAAGTGGTCATACTATTTTACATGTAGGAGACTTCTGGTCATCTTCGTAGTACGTAATATTTTCAAATTGTAATATTAGTTGTTCTGATGCACATCCTGCTGTGGTTTCAGTTTGAATTTAGACTGATGATGTGGAGCATCTTTTCATTTGCTTATTCCAATATCTTTTATGAAGTGTGTCTTCAAGTCTTTTGCCTATTTAAGTGTTAAATTGTCTTTTTATTATTGAGTTATGAAGCTTATTTACTTATTCTGTATGTAAATTTTATATCAGATCTATGTATTGTAATTATTTTCTGTCGCACAGTGGCTTACTTTTTCATAGTATAAGGGTATCATTTAGTGGGCAGAAATTTTTAATTTTTGATTTTTTTCCTTTATGGTTAGTACTTTTTTGTCCTAAGAAATTTTTGCCTACCCCAAGGCTGCAAAGATATTCTCCTTTGTTTTCTTCTAGAAGCTTTATAATTTTAGCTCTTTACATTTAGGTCTATGGTCTATCTAGAATTAACTTTTGTGTATAGTGCAAGATGGGGTTGGGGTTTATCCAATTGTTCCAGCACTAATATTTTCATTTCTCCATTGAAGTTCCTTGATACCTTTGTCAAAATCGACATTATATATGTGAATTTGTTTATGAACATGCAGTTTCATTGATCTATTTGTCTTTCTTACACCAATACTACACTATTTTGATTACGATAGCTTTGCAGCACATCTTAAAATCTGATAGTGTAAGTTTCCTAAGTTTGTTTTTTTTCAAGATTGTTTCGACTATCTTAGGTCCTTTGCATTCTCATATAAATGTCAATTTTCTATTTTTGTTGTGATGATATTGAATCTATACATCAATGTAGAGACTTAGGACATCTTAATGTTTCATCTCTCCTTCTATGAACATGGAGATCTCTCTATTTATCTTTTATTTCTCTAAGTAATGTTTTGTATTTTTGGTATAGTAGTCTTGCACATTTTCCATAACATTTATTCATTAGTATTCTGTATTTTTTTTTACATTATTGTCGATAATTAAAAAATTTTTAATTATTCAATTGTTTGTTGCCAATATATAGAAAGGCAATTGATTTTTGAATGTTGACAAAGTTGTTGCTAAGTTCACTTACTCATTAGCTCTAACGGCTTTTGCAGTTTCCTTAAGATTTTATATGTATGCAATCATGTAGTATACAAATACAGATTTATTTCTTCTTTTTCAATCTTTATGCTTTTCAGTTATTTTCTTTCTTTATTGAACTATCTAGGATAATGTTGAATAGAAGAAATGAGAGTAGACATCCTTATTTGTTCCCAATATATAAGAAAAGGCCCCAGTATTGCACTATTAAATGTGATGTCAACTGTAGAGTCTTTGAGACATCCTTTATTAAATTGAAGAAATCTCCTTTTATTCTAGTTTTCTGACAGTTTAAAAAATTATGAATGCATATTAAATTTATCAAATGCTTTTTCTGCATCTATTAAAATGGTCAGATAGTTTATTTAATTTTGTTAATGTGATTGGTTATATTGGTTGATTTGGGAGTATTAAACCAACTTTTGTTGTTGGACAAAACTACATTTAGTCATTATTCTAAATTACCTTTTAAGAAAAATTACTGAAAAAAAATTACTGAATTTGATTTAGTATTTTCTTGTAGGATTTTGCATCTATGTTTCTGCAAGATATTAGCTGTAATATTCTTGTCTGGTTTTGATATCAAGTAATTCAATTCTCATAAATTATATTGGGAAATGATAATTTTTTCTCTATTCTCTGATTTTTTTGTTTTATTTCTTTTTTAACTGAAAGAATTACCCAGTGAAGTCACCTGGGCCTGAAGTTTTCTGTGGGAAGATTTTAAATTAAGGCTTTAATTTCTTTAACAGGTATAGGCCTATTGTCTCAAAAATCAGAATATTTTTGTGACATTTTTGGATATTCCTGTAACATTTTTGGTAAGTTTTTTTAAAAAATGAATTGCTCATTCATGTTATCTAAATTTTCCAATGTTGATGTTTGTAATAGCTTTTTATTTTCTTCATAACATCTGTAGGATTATTAGTAATGTTTTAATTTTTATTTCTACTATTAGTTATCTGTTCATTTATTCATTCATTTTCTTTCCCTCACTTGCTAGGTTTTGTTTTTTAAATCAATTTTAGTGGTCTTTCCAAAGAACCAATTTTTAACTTTGTTGACTTTATTGAATGTTTGTTTTCTATTTTGCTGATTTCTTGTCTTTAATGTTTCCTTCCTTCTGTTCTTCTGCCTTTTTTTTGGGAGAGGGGATTTAATTTTTTTTAA
The DNA here is from genome assembly GCA_030015415.1 of Cynopterus sphinx. Classification (NCBI taxonomy): domain Eukaryota; kingdom Metazoa; phylum Chordata; class Mammalia; order Chiroptera; family Pteropodidae; genus Cynopterus; species Cynopterus sphinx. Next base: position 17,480,758 of record CM057385.1, read on the forward strand.
GCTTCTTTAAATGGATGCTTAAATCATTGCTTTGTATCTAATCTTTTAAAAAATATGAATTTATGTCTATAAATTTCTCTGGTTTTAGCTGTATCCCATTATAATTCAGTTAAAAATATTTTATAATTTTCATCGTGGTTTCTTCTTTGGTCCCATGGGTTATTTAGAGGGTTATTACTTAATGTCTAAATATTTGGGGGGAGTTTTTAGTTATCTTTTAATTGCTGATTTCTAGCTCAATTTCACTGTGTCCAGAGAACACATTATGCATGATTTTGATAATTTAAATCGAAATTTGTTAAGACTTGCTTTATGGTTCAGCATATGGTCAATTTTGTTAAGTGACAAAATAGACACTTGAGAAGAATGTGCCTTCTGTAGTTGTTGGTTTCCTCCTGGCTTTTTATAGTAGTCTATAATTGTAAGTTAGGGAAATTTGTTAATTATGTTGCTCAGATCTCCTATTTCTCTACTGATTTTTTTAAAACTCTACTTGTTCTATCAGTTACTGAGAGAGATGTGTTAAGAATATCTAAGATTGGAGATTTGTCTATTTCTCTTTTAATTCTGTCAGTTTTTGCTTTATATATTTTGAGGTTATATTATTAGATGCATATACATTTAGAACTGTTATGTCTTTCTGTTGGATTAACTCTTTTGTCATCATGAAATGTCTCTCTTTGTTTTTAGTAATATTTCTTGCCATAAAGTTTACCTAATCTAGCTACACCAATTTTACTTGGGTTAATATTTACATTGTATTTTTTTTCATCCTTTAAATTTAACTTTTCTGTGTTCTTCTATTTAAAATGTGCCTCTTGTAAACAACCTACAATTGGATTATTTAATATAGTCTGACATCTTTCTCTTTTAACTGGAGCATTTAGACCACTTATAATTCACAGAAATACTAATATCATTGGGTTTAAATCTACCATATTTTATTTGTTTCCTGTTTCTTCCAATATTCCCATTGGCAAAGGTCTCTGAGTGAAGTGTAGAGATTTAATTGAAGGAACATTTGCACAGAAACAGAAAGATCAGTTAAGAAACTGTAGCTGTTGTCCAGGTGAATAAATTATGGAGCTTGGATTAGATTCATGGCAGTGAGGATAGAGAGATGTGGACAAATTAGATATTTAGAATGTAAGAAAAACAAAATTTGTGACTGGATGTAGAATGAGGGGTAAAGGAGAATAAAGAATCAAAGAAGACACTCAGATTTCTGGTTTAAGCAGCTTAGTGGATGTTACTACCATTTATTTAAAAAACCCAAGAGGAGAAACAGGATTAAGAGAAAAGATGAGATCAGTTTTAGACTAGCTTACAGCCTAGTGGAGAGAGGCCTGGTATGGAGAGGCCTAGTGGAGAGAGGACTGTATAGGACTGGAGCTGATATTTGACCTGGAGATATTAATTTGGGAACTGTTAGAATATGGGTGGTAATTAAAGCCATAGGAATGTCAGGGAGTGAGAACAGAAGCAGGTCTAAAACAAAAATCTGAGAACCATTTAACAGTTGATTTGAGCCAAGGAGATTGAAAAGTGTCAGAGAAGTAATAAGAGGAAAACCAAAGATGTACAGTATCCTAGAAGCTGGGAGGAGAGTATATTTTAAGCAGGGAGAAATGGGTAACTATTGTATGTTGCTGAGAGGTCAAATTCCATAAGGACTAGAACTGTTATGCCACAGATTTAGAAAGAGAAGTTTGAATGGCCTTGAGGGAAAGGGGAGATGTGGTACCAGGCTGGAGTAGGTTGTGGAGTGGGAGGTGAGGAAAGAAGACAAATTTAGACCACTATACCAGTCAGAATAGGCTAGGGTTTGCTATGGCAATAAACCACCCTCAAATCACAGTGGGTTAAAGAAGCAATTGGCAAACTTTCCAATAAAGGGTCAGCCAGCAAATATTTTAGGCTTTGCAGGCTGCAACTACTGTCACAACTACAACTTGGCCTTTGTAGTGCAGAAGCAGCCAGAGACAGCATGTAAATAAAAGGGTGTGGCTGTGCTCCAACAAGCCATATTTACAAAAGCAGGCAGCAGGTTGGGTTTGGTCTGTGGGCTGTAGTTTGCTGACCTCTAGGTTAAAGCAACTCTGGGGGTCATTGAAATGTGCTGCTCAGGTTTCCTTCAAGGAAACCTGCCACGTGGAGCATAGTTGATGGACAGCCCCAGCTGCTGCCCCTATGAATCCTTCATTGTGTTTGTATCAAGGCCATGTTTCCCCTGGGCTGCTTCCAGCCAATGGCTGAGCACGGCAGGGGTACTTTTCTAGCTCATTCCTGTGAGACTTTGGACTCTTCTAATGGCAAGTTTGGCTTTGGGACTATCTCCATCAGCCTATCTGAATGCTTCTTAGAACTGTTATGCAGTCTGTGACGCTTCCTGTCCAATCTTCCTTCATTCCTCCTCTGCTCTCAGTGTTAGACTGGCATTGTGGCCTGAAGGCACGCCATGCCTACTCTGGCTCCCACTCCTTTATCTTTCACAGTCATTTCCCTCAATAAATCTTTTTACCTTATGTGGAACTCTGCTTTTCAGAGGACTCAGACTATAACATCACAGCTTGTTTCTTGCTCAAGCTGCATGGCCTTCATGGGTTGACATGAGGCTCTGCTTGTTCCACATCAACTTTACTCAGGACCCAGGCTGGATGGGACCTCTCCCAGTTGGATCACTGATGGTTGTTGTGGCAGGGGGAGTGGAACATGCCAAACTGTATACCATTTCTTAAAAGTGTCCACTTGGAAGTAACACACATCACTTATATCCACCTTTCATTAGCCAAAGCAAGCCTCATGGCCATGCTGAACTTCAAGGGTCAGGAAAATGAAATCTTAACATGTGATGGGTAGGAAGGGACACAGATTATTGATGAACTGTCTGAATGACAACTGAAATCACTCTTCAGCGGTTTAAGGAACAGGAATGGGAGATGTTGGAAGCTATTGTTTAAGATGCAGGAGAGGAAGTTAACCACAGAAACAGTACCATGGTCAGCCATGTTGAGGCTCCATATAACATTAAGAACCACCGTTTTCTTTGGTCCTCATCCTCTCATTTGTGTACTTTTTTTAGTGACACTCGAATGATACTGGATGTGGCACAGTGAAAGCAAAGTTGGATTAATTCATTTAAAAAATATTACTAAAAAAAACCCATAATGATGTCTCTCCCTACCGTGAAAGCAGGGGTTTTGTGTGTTTTGTTTAGTGCTATGCCTTCAGCCTAGAACATTCTGATTGGCCAGAATAAGTGCTTAGTAAATATTTGTTGATTAAATGATTGGAAGCTCTTTGGAAAAATTTAAATCATAGGCACCATGTATAGAGTTAAAAGTGTATTCTCTAGGCTTTCATTGCCACTTCCTTAGGGAGTGTTAATAGTGTGTATGTATGTGTCCTTCTAGACTTTTTTATATGCATAGCATATATTTTAAAATTAAAATTAGAATAACATTTAGATGTATTTTTCTGAAACTTTTCCCCTCTCAACAACAGTTGAGTAAATATTTTTAAGCATAGATTAAATATTAGGATTGTTCTCATTTGCAAGTGGCAGAAATGTAATTCAAAGTGGCTTTAGTAAAAAAAAAAAAGGAGAGAGAATGGGGAAGGGCTTTATTGGCTTGTGTAAGTTTCTAGAGGCAGCTGACTTCAGGCACAGCTGGGTCCAGGTGCCCAAACTTTGTCTTCATAAATCTCTCATCAGTACCTTTTTGATTTCCTTTGTTTTGGCTTCATTCTCAGATCAGCTGTTTTTGTGAAGTCAGGATGGCCATAGAAGTTCCAGGCAGTCTCCATCTCCTCTTCTTTTCTGGGAAATTGGAAAAGTCACAGGATGGTCTCTAATTCGACCCTCATTTAGATCACATTGCTTGCCCTAAACCAATCAACTTGCCTGAGGGAGGATGGAATAAGCCTAAGTCACACGCCTCAACCCTGGAACTGAGAGATGGGACCAGTCCCAACAAACTACATGCTAGAGAACAGGAGAGGAGTGACTCTCCAGAGAATATAGGGTCAGGGGAGGCCTGTTGCTATAATAAGGGGTACTGGATGCTGGGCCAACTGAAACAATAGAATTCTGTTAAAAGTGGAGTGACTTGCTCAAAGGGTTTGTTTCATATTTTGATCAGTTCTGATAAATTACCTCCCAAACTGTTGTACCATTTTGTATTTCCACCAACAATGTATTAAAATTCTCTTTTATTCACACTCATGTGAACAGTGACATTATCAATTGTTTTATATTCCCCCCAATTTAGTAGACAAAAATGGTATCTCATTATAGTTTTGATATGCATTTCCCTGACCCTGGTAAGTGTGAGCATTAGCTTTTGTATTTATTCCATAAATTTTCTTCTTATTATTTTTTTAAATGGATTTTCTAACTTTTATTTACTGACTTATAGGTGTGCGTTGTGTATTAGAAATAGTAATTAACCTTATCTATGTCTCAAATGTTGCAAGTACTCCCAGTCTAGCATTCAATTTTTCACTTTATGGTGCTTTTCACTGTAATCAAATCTTGATCTTCTTTGTGATTTATGACTTTCAAGTATCAAAAAAGTTCCATCCTAAATTATAAAAAGCATCCTCATATACTTCTTTCTGGTGCTTTTATAGTTTAACTCTTTCTACTTAGATGTTTAATTCATTTGGAATTCCTTTTTATGTATGGATGTAACTTAAGTACATATTTTTCATGATTAGATAGCTACTTGTTCCAGCACCGTCTCCTTTCCTTGTTAGTTCGGAATGCTGCTTTTAATCATTTGCTAAATTCCCAGGTGGAGTAAGATGAGACTGAGAGTTATCTTAGAAGGTAAAACTGAATGAGAGAGCAAGGGGGAGAAAGGGATTCACAGTGACTACTTGTCTGGTTTGGATGATTGTGTGGACCTGTGAAGCAGAAAGGGGAGCATGAATAGGGAAAGGGGGTTCAGAGCAGGGAGAAAGGTGGTTAAGTCAACTGGGGCATGTTGACTTTGAGGTCCTCATGGACATCAAGGCTGTATTTAATAAAAATACATGAAAAACCTTTATGTAACAATATTTACCACTTGAAAAAAAGCTTTGAGACTGCCTTTGGACTATTTGTTCTATTGAGATGTTTGCCTAGTCATTTACTTGTTCATTCTACAAATATTTGGAAAGTGACTACTATGTATGAAGAGAAATCCTATTCTTACTGTAATACTTTTTTTATAGTGGATTTGGATTAGTGGTAATACAAGCAATTCCCATCCAGCCTATTTTCATGTTTTAAATCATTTTTTTCATTTGGTACTCACTCTTCCAGGTGAATTTTAGAATTATATTTTTTAATTTCAGTGAAAGAATTCCATTGGAATTTTAAACTGGAGTTGCATTGGATTTGTAGAGTAATTTAGAGAGAATTAACAGCCTTACCAATGTATTTTTTCATTGTGAGGAAATGGCACACATTTCTCCATTTATTCAGGTCTTCTTGTATGTCCTCAGTAAAATTTATTCCTACACAGTTCGTAGTTTTAATTGCTGTTATGAGTTAAATCATTTTCAAACGTTTTAAAATTGGTTTTATTGGTAAAAAAAGAAAGCCATTGATTTATTTTTATTTTTCTTTTAACTAGCCATTTTACTGAACTTCCTGATAAGATCTACAAGACTTCAGTTGCATCTCGACTTTTCTAAGTAGATAATAGTGTAATCTGCATGAAGTGATGATTTAGCTCTTTTTTCCAATTTCTATCTCATTTTTTTCAGATTAATTATTTTTTTTTATTTGATTATTGTTTTTAATTTACCCTTTAATAGCTTTATTGAAGAATAATTGATAATACAATAAGCAACACACCTTTAAACTGTACAATTTGATAAGTTTTCACATAAGAGTACACTTGTGAAACTATCACTATGTCAAGGTAATAAACGTATGCATCACCCCCAAAAGTTTCCTTGCGTCCTTTTTTAATTTCCTGCTTTTGCCCTTCTCCACTCTCTTCCTTCATCTCTAATCAGCTACTGATGTGTTATCTGTCACTATGAATAAGATTGCATTTTCTAGATTTTATACATATATGGAAGCATGCAGTGTGTACTTTTTCTGTCTGCCTTATTTCATTCACTAAGTATAATCATTTTGAGATTCATCTATGTTGTGTGGATCAATAGCTCATCGTTTTTTATTGCTAAGTAGAACTCCATTATATGGATATGTTATAATCTGTTCATTGTTGAAAGACATTTGGATTTCTAGTTCTTGGCTATTATAAATAAAACTGCTATGAATATTTATATAAAAGTCTTTGTATAGTTATATGCTTTTATTTCTCTTGGGTAAATAATAACTCAAGTGGAATTACTGGTCATAGGCTAAATGTCTGTTTAACATTTAAAGGCATTGGCGAACTGATTTTCTTCTTTTTTCCTTTCAAGTAAAATCGACCTTATTTTTTGAAATTTGTTTATTTAGTTATTTTCATGATGACATTAGTTAATGAAATCCGGTAAGTTTCATTTTGACAGTAAGGCATATATATAGTTACACTGTATATTTACCTCCTATAGTTAGATTTCTTTTGTCACCACATATTTGATCCCTTTTACTCCATCTACCTTTCCCCCATCCCCCCATGAACTGATTTTCAAAGTGGCTGTACTATTTTATATTTCCACTAGCAGTATATGAGAGTTCCATTTGTTCCATATTTTCACAAACACTTGGTATTGTCATTAAAAAAAATGTTTGCTATTCTAATAATGATATCTAATTGTAGTTTTAATTTACATTTCTCTAATGACTGATAACAAGCATCTTCCCTATGCTTATTTGCCATCTGTATATCTTCTATGTTGAAGTATCTGTTCAAATCTTTTGCCCATTTTGAAAATTAGGTTGTTTGTTTTATTATTATTGAGTTTTGAGTATTCTTTATATATTCTGGATAAAAGTTCTTTATCACATATGTGCTTTGTAAATATTCTCTCCTAGTCTGTAGCTTGTCTTTTTATTCCTTTAACAGGTCATTCAAATGGTAGAAATCCTTAATTTTAATAAAGTCCAATTTTTCAAGTTTTTCTTTTAAGATATGGTATCTAAGAAATCTTTGCCTAACCCAAGGTCATAAAGATTTTATTCTAGTTTTCTTCCAGAAATTTTATACTTTTAGGCTTATGTTTAGGTCTAGGATCCACTTTGCATTATTTTTATATATGGTGTGAGGTATTTTATTTTATATATGGATGTTTATTTGTTACAGGACAATTTATTGAAAAGGCTATCCTTTTTTCACTTGACTGACTTTGAATCTTTGTTGAAAATCAATTGACTATATATGTGTGGGTCTATTTACAGACTTTCTATTCTCTTCTCTTGGTCTATTAAGATGCCAACATGACACCTTTTTTTTTCTTTTAGTATTTTTTTTTTTCATCTTTATTGAAACAGGCAATTAGTTGCTTGCATTTACATTGTCCCACTCAGCTGCTCCGGACCAGGCAGCCTCGAGTCTTTGCCCCTATCCTACTTTCTGCCATTGCAAAGTGATTTCTTAGATTTCTCCCTAGTTGTATGGCTTGTTCATCCAGATCCCAGGCAATTTTTCCTTGCTGTTTGCTCCTTGTTTCTTTCACAACTTGAATGTGGTTGCCAGAGGGATGAACAGAGCCTCTATCATCTATGCCATTTTTTTCCCACCTTGACACTGTCGATTACTGTCGCTTTCTAATAATCACGAAGTTGGAAAGTATAAATCCTCTAATCTCTCTCTCTTTTCTTTTCTCTTTTCTTCCTCCTTCCTTCCTTCCTTCCTTCCTTCCTTCCTTCCTTCCTTCCTTCCTTCCTTCCTTCCTTCCTTCCTTCTCTTTCTTTCTTTCTTTCTTTCTTTCTTTCTTTCTTTCTTTCTTTCTTTCTTTCTTTCTTTCTTTCCTTATCTTTCTTTTTTAAATGAATGAACATTTTTTTAACCCGGCACTTGGTCTAATGTTTCTTATTGGCAGTTGCCACAGACATTTCTGTCCCTGAAGTGTTGTGGCCTCCATCTTTACCCACCAGATTCAGCCCTTCCAGGGCCTGGAGGACCCAGGGGGCCACACTGTCAAAACTTCAGCTGAAGTGGCTGGGTATGATGCTATCTCTCTGATGGCTTCCATAGATCTTGGTCATGGAACCAACCTAGCACAGCCTGGGAGGCATGGGTGCCTCACTGTGGAAGCAGCTCAAGTGCAAAACCAGTTCTCATTGTAGGAAGGAAGCTCTTATGCTTGATTAGCTTGACAGTGTCCACCCATTCCGGAACTTTCAGCTTCTGGGACTTTTTGAGGCAGGCCGCCAGAGCTCTGACGAACACCTGCTGGTTCCAGTCTTTTACAGTAACTGTAGGCATTGTGCAGCTTCCCCCTGCCAGCTTGGGCAAAGGGCCCCTCAATTCCACCACCCCCCTTCTTTTTCAGAGTTGTTTTGGCTATTCTAAATACATTGCATGTTCATTAAGAATTTTAGAATCAGCTTTTTAATTTCTATTTTAAAAAAGCTGCTGTGAATTTGATTAGGATTGTGCTGAATTTATAGATCAACAGGGAGAATTGACATCTTAACAATATTGAGTCTTCTGATCCATGAGCATGATATATCTCCCTATTTATTGAGTCTAATTTCTCAAAACAGTGTTTTTTAGTTTCCAATGTATAGGTATTGTATATCCTTTGTCAGATCTACCCTTCAGTAGTTCATTTTTTTTTATGCTCCTGTGCATGGTATTATATTTTAAATTTTCAATTTCCAGTTTTTCTTTGCTGATATATAGAAATATAATTGATTTCATATATTGATCTGGTATCTTACAATCTTGCTAAATGTACCCATTAGTTCTAGCTATTTTTAAAAGATTTCATCATATTTCTACAGAGAAATCCATGACATTTGCAAATACAGACAATTTTACCTTTTCTTTTCAATTCTGGATGCCCTTTCCCCTCTGCCTTGGCCCACTGGCTAGAACCTCTAGAATATGTTGAAGAGGGATGAGAGTGACATCTTTGCCTTATTCCTGATGTTAGCATGGAAATCCAAGGTCCTTTCAGGAAAATTCACTTTTAGTGGCTCCTTCTATGGGATCCTGGATTTCTTTTCTCTTTTGGGTTTTGCCATCAATACAATCTAATCTGCTTTAAAACTCCAGTATGTTTTTTCTCTGTCATTTCAAAGGGATTTTCAAGGATAGAGTGGTAAACATATGTGCTAAGGTAGCCTTCTTGAGCCGGAAGTCCAGTGTTAGGTTTTTGCCAGGTAAGTGTAGAGGACAGAGAGTTAAGATGATCTGATAAGCAGAGACATTGGGCTGAACAGAGAAGAGAGTGAAAACAGAAGGGAGCTGATGGGTGGGGAAAACGTCTCAGGGTCAGTTGACGGGGAATTGAAGAAAACTTGTTTGAGGAAGAGTTGAACAAAAGGAGTGGAAGGTGAGGTCAGAGAGGAAAATGTGAGCATTTGTAGGTGGTGACAATGTCCAGCAATGAAACAAAAGTGTGGGCGGAAGAGAAAGTGATTAGACATGTGAAGTTGCAGAACGGAGAGGCTGGGACTTTAGAGTTACCCAGGATGCACTAGGAATGGGGATGCCAAAAGGCTTCAGCAGATGAGTGGTGGTGCTGAGAGGTCAGTGAACAACACTAATAAGGGTTGTAGAAGATGGCACAGGTGGATATTGCAGGGGCTTTGCAAGAAAGTGACAGAGTGATGTTTTGGAAGCAACAGTGAAGAGCTAGCAAGGTTCTGACCCCACTTCCTGACCCTGAGGTTGAGGTGAGGTAGAGTGGACTCTTGCCCTGAGGAAGGGATGACAAGGAAAGTAATAACCCAAGGGAGGTGCAAGACTCATTCTCCCCAAATCTTGGGTCCTGGCTCCCTTACCTCTGGCTGCACTTGGAGATTGGAGGCCAGCCTCACCTATAGCCCAAGGATTGCAATGCCAAGCATGGCCAGTGCCTGGAAGCAGAGGACAGCAGGGGCATTAGATTCCTTGGACAACTCACTACACTCTTCAGAGCCTCAGTTTTACTAATTTTAAAATGGGGTTTTCACACATTCAGAAGATTAAATAAAATAAAATAATGTTCAAGTGCTTATGAATGGCCCCAACTTGATTATTTTGTGTTCCCTGGACTAGACTCTGATTCCTCTGTTCTTATGATTTCGACCGGAAGCCCAGCCCTTGAAAGTAGAGAGCTGGGACTCCATTCTCCAGGCCTGTGTCTGGCCTCAAAGGCATTCCCTAGACCCCAGGGTCTTACAACTCCCAAGGTACTTTCATCAAATTCAGGGTTAGACCTGGCTGAGGAGTTGGGCAGCTGGTAGTCTACAACAGGACAAGGAGCAAAGGCTGTCTGTCATGAGCAGAGAGGGAGCAGGAAGCAAAGCATGAGCCTGTCATTATCCACTCCAAGCTGCTGGTGAGACTTGGGCCAGGCATGGTAGGAGAAGGGGACTTGATGATCTCACAGGGGTTGGAACAGGGTTATTCCCTTGGGAGGCTGGCAGTGATGGAATGCATGGCTAACTTCTCCATGCAAAGCATCTTTCCCTTGCATTCTTCCTGTTTTTTAGATCCAGGAGCAGAGAACACCAGAATGACTTGTTCAAGCTCCTACAGTCAATAGGTAGGACTTAAAGGGATCAATTATGGAGCACTTTCTCTGCCTATGGCCCACTCTCCTCTCAATCCTCATATTAGTCTAAACTTTGGGAGGGCAGGGACTGGTTTCTGTTTTCTATTACCTCCCAGCATCTAGAAAAGGGTTCTGTTCATAGTAGTTGCTCAATAAATACTTATTAAATGTTGAGTGAATATCAGGCACTGCACCAAGTAGCTTATAACTATGCACTCTCTCACTAATCCTTCGAGCCCTATTTTATGAAGAGACGGGATTAAAGAAGCTAAGTGCTTAGTCAGAGTGATTAGGAATGAGAAGGTATCCGGATCTCAATCCTGCTTCTGCCACTAATTAGCTTTATGTCCTGAGCCCCCATTTTCTCATCTGAGAGTATCTGTCTCTTGGGGTTGCTATGGGGCCCTGGAGGCCTGGTCCAGAGTGGAGACTGTGAGAGAGGGGTGAAGGTTGAGGAGTCATTTCTTTGGGAGGGAGCCTTGGCTCTTATCTGGGAGGCGGTGAAAGATGAAGGTGATAGGCTCTGGGGACAGACAGAACTGAATTCTTATTTGACTTACAAGTTGTGGGACTTTAGGGAAGGGACTTACACGTTCCTTTACTTTTTTAATACTGCAGCTTAAATTTCACTTTCTATGTCGAAAAGCATACCTACATCTTGGGCTTGTTATAAAGATTAAGGGAGGCCATGTTGCAAAGTGCCCACAGCAGGTGCTTAATAAAGACAGTGTTCAGGTGTCTCCTCTATCAACCTTTCCAAGAGTTTCTTTATATGAAACCCCACCCTGCCCTTGGCCCCTTTAAGCTGGCAAGTCTCTAACACCTCTGCAAAGAATTAATTTCTCATGTTGGTCTTCCCTCCCCCAATCAGGAGAGGTCCCTGCCAGCAAACTGGAAATGGTTGTGGTCAGAGTGGCTGGCAGCTGGAAGAGAGCTTTCACTCACCTCCACCCCTCTCAGGGGCGCTCCTGACTGCTCACAGCTACATGTTCTTTCTGAATCATGACACTTAGGCTCCGTGGGCACCTGCACCCCAAGCTTTGTAGCTGGGCACTCACCATTAACAGCTCTTTTGTCAGTACTGGCCCACCCCTGCTCAGTCTGTCTTGCTGCCCCTCCCTGGTCAGCCCTCTACCCTGCCAGCACACTGGTTGCAGTACACCTCAAGTATAAGCCTTGGCTACCCCATCTTCTTCACCCAGCAAAGTCCTGCTCCCCTTTTAAGGCCTAATTCAAATGTCAGTTACCTCTCCCATGAAGCTTTCTCAGATCCTTTTTCTCACAAGACTAATTGTTCATTCCTTAATGTTCCATCCCCAGGTTAGTAGGTGGGCTGGTGTCCACAGGTCACAGCTATTCTGCTCCTGCTCTTCCGAGAACAGGGCAGACCCTGCTGGTCTCCTGCCCAGGCAGCTGCACACTTGTCCTGTGCCCTCCAGAGTTCCCTGCGCATGTCTCCAGCCCCCAACTGGGCTCTGAGCCCCAGAGGTAGCAGGTGTGCCCATCTCCGGCAGAAAGGCTTTGGCTCCACCCCACTTGGCTGTGTGCAAAGCTATAGTACAGATGGGGATGTCGAAAATATCCGTGACATATTCCAAACCGGCCTATTTTCCTATCACAAGAGAGTCTGAGACTGAGATGGGTGAGGACGAGTGAGATGGGAGTTTGGGACCTGTTCCCACCTCCTTCTTCCTCCTTTGGCTCAGTTATTAGATAGGAGAGGGACTTGCAGCCTCTCCCTTACAGTCTCCACCCTGTTCTGGCGCCGTGTTCTTGGGGAATTGGTGGAGAGGGGAGCATGGAAGAGTCAGGTAAAGGAAGCCTATGGATGTTGGTGGAGGAACCAAGGTCAGAGGCCTGGGTCCTATCTTGGGAAGCTTCCAGTCCCAGGAGGCAGGACATCAGAGGCCATCTCACTGGATTGGGGGGCTGAAGGATTTGGTTCAGCTGTGAAGACTCAGCCAACTTTCTTAACTTCTCTGGGGTTCAGTTTTCTCATCAGCAAAATGGGCTGCTCATAATCCTTGCTTGCCCTCCTCAAAGGCTTGATTATGGGATTGCTTTGAAGACGATAAAGCTCTGGGCCCTGCCTTATTAATCCCGTTCTCAGCCTTTCCACCTCGGCTAGGCTGTGCCCTCACACGGGAGTTTAAGTGGTCACCAGCTCCGGCCCTCTGCTCCTAGCAGGCCCGGCAAGGCCTCCACCTTTAATCCTGGTTTAATGATCTCTAAGTAGGGAGTCACCCACAGTTCTCCCCTGGTGAACATTGTGTCTCCTGGACTGGCAGGAAGTTCACACTTGGAGTCAGCCTTTCCTGCTGCCATGGAGCCCTTGCGGGTGTTCTCTGGCTTCTCTCCTCCTTTAGACGAGGTGATCACTATTGTAGTTTCTCCCTTTTCAAGCTAAACATTCCTTCCCTCCCTCTGTCTCCCAAGGTGGGCAGGATCCTTGGAGCATTCTTCTAACTGATGAAGCTGGGCTTCTTTCTGCTTTCAGGTCCCTCACTCAATTTTTGATTCTTTCAGTGGGGAGGTGGGCAGTCTCTGCCTCAGTTTCCCCAGCTGGCATACCACAAAAGAAATAAGTGGCCAAACTGGAAAAAAATGGTTGTTATGGATTCACTAATCAGGGCAAAACCAGGAAAAATGGTTTATATTTAAAACACTGATTGTGCATATACCTTTTATCTAGCTATTTCACTCCTAGGAATTTATTCTACAGATATGATCACATTATGTGAAATAAAGTGACTACTGGGCTATATCTTGCCCTGGACACAGCCTAAATATCCACCAATGGGGCTACGTGCTAAGGCAGAACAATCTCCAGTTCATATTGTGAAGTGTGTATCGTACCCTTCTGTTTGAGTAAGAGAACGTAAGTTGCTTGTGAAATTAAGGCCAAGCCCTGAAAGACCCCAAAACCTGGGAATGATGTTTTCTTTTGGGGCTGGACCTGGGTGGCTGGGGACAGAAACAATAGTGGGGAAACTGACTTTCCACACGTTGAGTAGCTCTAGGGGTCCTTGGATAGGCTGCAGAGGTTAGAGAGGCCCACACATTCCTTGTGGATGGGCATGTATATTCATTAGTCTAAGGAGAGGATGCAAAGCTTTTGTCAGGCCCTCAAAGGATTCAGGGTCCTGAAGGGACACATGTCCTGCTGTAGGGAGTAATCATTGAAGATCTTTGAGTAGAAGGATCTAGTGGGGCTTTAGAGCAGTGGAGAGCGGAAAATGTGCCTGATTCATCCTGGGACCCCCTCCCCACCCCATGCAGGCCCATAGCAGCCAGCCCAGGGCCTAGGACAGGAGAGGGGATTGGAGAGAGTAAGAGATTCCATAGAGCAGGGCGTCCACTTAGGAGTTATTCAAATAATTGTTGGGAAGGAAAACCAGAAGGCTTTTTAAAGCTGTGTTTGGAGCAAGATTATGGAGGGGTGGGCCTGCTGCTGGGGCAGATGGTAGGATGTTAGCTGAAGATGGGGATCTAAGCTCCTGGGCAGCAGATCGGATGTCTGCTGCCTGCTTGGGAAGCAGGAACTTGAAAGGGAGCATCCTTTGGGGTAGGAACCAGGAAGAAGAGGAGGCTGCTGAGATGCAGTCTGGGTTCAGAAAGCAGCTTTCTGGGGTCCTGTGAGCATCTTCCCAGCCTTCAGTGCAGATGTCTGGTACCCCAGGGCAACAGGAAAGGCTGTGACTCATGAGGGCATAAGCTCCCATTTCCAAAGAAGGTAGAGACTGAAATACGTGGTCGATTTGATAAATTCCCTAGAAAACTTCACTTTCATCAATCATTTTTTTTATTGAGGTGAAATTCACGTGACATAGAATTAAAGTAATTCTTGGTGGCATTTAGTGCCTTCACCGTGTTGTGCAACCACCAAATCTATCTTGTTCCAAACCATTTTCGTCATCCCAAAAGGTAACCCCATATACATTAAACAGTTGCTTCCTCCCCATTCCCCCCACCTCCAGCTAGTCTTTATAGATTTACCTATTCTGACTCTTTCATATAAATGGAATTATGTAATATGTGACCCTTTGCACCTGGCTTCTTTCACTTACGTTTTTGAGGTTCATCCACGCTGAAGTGTGTATTAGTACTTCATTCTTTTATACGGATGAATAATATTTCACTCTATGGCCATATCACAGACTGTTTAGCCATTCATCCACTGAAGAACATCTAAGCTGTTGGGTCATATGGTGATTCTATGTTTAACTTTTTGAGAAACTGCCAAACTGTTTTCCATATTTGTTGAGCCATTTCATATTCCCACCAGCAGTGTATGAGGGTTCCACTTACTTTCATTAATAAACAGATAATTGTGGTAACCTTGGAAGGCAAGGAGCTAGTGATCAGGTGCTAGCACGGGTAAAATAGATGAGGATGATACCTGCTCTGTTCCCCCACCACCCACCATAGGCTTCTGAGCCCAGTTGGCAGGCTTAGGAAGGCTGCTGGCTGGAGCTGCAGTGTGTGTGTGTGTGTGTGTGTGTGTGTGTGTGTGTTCCCTTTTTCACCAGGCATGTGGATCTGATGGCGAAATCTGGAGCCTCAAAGCCAAGTTGGATGTGGTCCTGCAGGAGGTGGGCTTGTGCACCAGAGCCCCAGTGGCTCACAGCATATCCTCTCGAGGAGACATAGACTGACTTTCCCCTCTTCTTCCTTGCTCTGGTCCCCTCTCCTCATCTTCCTTCTCTCTTTTTTTTTCTCTTTCCTGGGCTTCTTGCCCCACTTGCTTCCTCCCATCACCCCACCCTCCCCTCTTCTTTTTTTTCCTTTTTTCTTTTTGTCTGCCCTCCTCTCCCCTCCCCTTCCATCTCTACATTCTTGCTCCAGTCCCTGCTCCCTCTGCCCCCACCCCAACACTAAGGTTGCAGTTCACTCACCAAAGGCAAGTTTAAGGCACTGAGTGGGAAGGAAGTAGGGAGCTGCCTGCATGTTCGCAGACTATCCATGAACCCCTCTCCCCACTGAGGCCCTGGTAGGTCACCCTAAAGTGAGGTGAGGTGCGGGGAAGCCTCTCTCTCATCTTCATTACCTCCTCCTCCCAGGAAAGGAGACCCAGTAGTATGCCAGAGCATGGTGACACGCAGTTGGGGATCAGGAGATCCAGTTCTGGTCATTTCTGTCCCTCAGGATATAAGGTCAAGGTCTGGGGAGAAAGGAGTCACGTGGGGCACTTATGGTAGCTGAATTGGCCTTGGTGGTGGTTCGAGGAAAGGAGAGGAGAGGCATATTCATCTGTGCCACAAAGTTCTCTGAGATATTCCCTGTGTGCTAGGCCCTTCAGTGACTTGCCAGCTGAGCCACATTAGCAGACAAAACCCTAATATGGGAAAGCGAGATGACAGGCTCTAGCCCACGCAGTCTCAAAGTGTGGTTAACAGCAGGAGCAGTAGCACTTGGGAACTTGTTAGAAATGCAGATTCTTAGGCTCCTCAAACTCATAGAATCAGAAACTTTGAGGCCAGCAGCTCCTGTTTTAACTGGCCCTCTAGGTGACTCTGATTCTCACTTCAGTTTGAGAACCACTGCCCTGCCCTGAAGGGGAGCCCTAGTTAAGGAAGGCGACTTGCTGCTCCCAGTCTGATGGGAGAGCTAAGACCTTCCTTGCCCTGTGACAGGGAAGACAGAGCCTTGTGCTCAGATAATTCCCCATCAGGGGCGGACATCTAAGCTTCTCCCAGCAAGTGCCTCTACAGTGTCCCTCCCTTCCCAGGATGGATCTCTTTGGAGGGAGCTGGGTCTGGTCAGGACCCCAGAGCACGCCCCCTTCCATTTTCTCTCTCTATTCTTCAGAAGGTGGGTTTGATGTGCTAATGAGGGCATCAATTATTGAGTGTCATTAGCATTCATTACAATAACAAGCAGGGGAGGTGGGACCGTAGGGAATGAAGGAGGGTCTTTTGAAACTTACTGCCATTTACTCCTCTCCTATAAGGTGGGAGGGGGCGTGGGAGAGTGAGGAAACCAGGCTGTGGCCAGAATGCAGGATCAAAGCAAAGGAAAACACCCACCTCGCCAGTGCCACCACCCACACCCACTTTTGCCCCAGATGCCAGGTCACTGCCCCTACTCACTCTTCTCAGAACAGAGCCAACCCCAACCCCATGACTTCCTTGGTGGAGTTTGGATGGTCCAGAGGGGGCTCATGAAATGCCCTGGCCTGACAATAGCCCTCCTAGCAGGGAACTTTCTTGAGCATCCAGGGTGGAGGACTCGAGGTGGCAGAGAGAGCAGTTCGGAGTGTCCAGCCATAATTTCCACGTCACCTTTTCCTCTGCACTTTTCCCTAGAGGCTCATGTGACCCTCTCTGCCCACGCTAAGCCCCATTTTCCTGCCCAGATGCTTGTCCAGGTGCAAGCCCTGTTTGCACACCTTGGGGAAGGAGGGGCAAAGCTGAGCATTTTCAGCTTTAGTGTGCTCCCGCATAACCTCCCTTCTGCAGGCTCCCAGGAGCAGGCAAGGAGGCTGGGTGGAGTGTCTGAGAAGTGAAAGGTGGGTGGTGCCAGCTGCCCCCTCCCAACCGAGAGAAATGCCAGAGACACAGGAGAGGGCCAGGCAGGGGGGAGTTACCTGTTGCGGAATGAGAGTGGGGGCGGGGTGGCACCTGAGGCATCTTAGGTGGAGGCAGTTGGCACATTGGTTTTGCCAGGCACCATGCCAGCTTACAGGAGCAATTCTCATTTCTCGGCTAGAAGACTCATACCTGTGTTGCTCTCTCCTTAATCAGCCTTCTGAGTATCCCAGGAG
This sequence comes from Cynopterus sphinx, assembly GCA_030015415.1. Lineage (NCBI taxonomy): Eukaryota > Metazoa > Chordata > Mammalia > Chiroptera > Pteropodidae > Cynopterus > Cynopterus sphinx. Next base: position 17,498,177 of record CM057385.1, read on the forward strand.
CCTCTCCTTCTGAGATCTGATGGGATGGAGAGGAGGCATCTATCTTCCTTGGGGGGTGGGGAAGAGGAGCAGGTGGGGTCAATGAGGGGTGATGGCACCAGGCCATCTGCCCTGTGGCTCAACTTGGAGACTTGGGATTTTTTTTTTTTAACACCTACAGCACCTGGTATTCCTAGGTGGTCTCTCATCCAAGTACTAACCAGGCCTGACCCTGCTTAGCTTCCAAGATCAGACGAGATCGGGCACGTTCAGGGTGGCATAGCTGTAGACAAGACTTGGGAATCTTTGTTTCTGTTCAGGAGCTGAATCCTTTCTCACCCCTCCATGGGACACATGGAGGCAGCTGTCCTGGGTTGGGTGGGTGTGGACGAAGTGGTTGAGGGGAGAAGGAAGTCAAATGAGCTCACAGCTATGAAGTAAGCTACATAAATAAAAAAAATATTACCTGAATCTGGTTTAAGATCCTCACTATGGAGGGGGCCCTCAAGATGCAGGATGTCACCTTAGAGCAGGGAAAGATGATGCATTGTCCTGATGACACCTTTGGAACTGTTCCCAATCTCTAGGGGCTGACTCAAGCAAGCTCTCCCCCTTAAGTCCCTGAGGTAGTAGCTTCTTGGCATTAGTGTAAGGGCAGAAAAATCTCCATGTGACAGAATAAACATTTTCCCAATTGTGGCCCAGGGGATAATACCAGTTCCTTAATGCTCACCCACTTTCTTCCATGTGCCAGAGGTTAGTCCCTACTTTCAGCAACCCCCAGGGTCAGGAGACAGTGGTGGTGATAGAAAAGAGGCTGGGAGCTTTGAAGTCAGGCGGATCTGGGTTTAAGAGTAGCCTAGCTATTCTTAGATCGGGCAAGTGGCTATACTGCTCTGAGCTTCACTCTTTTATCTCTGAAATGGGGCTGAAAATACCCTTTTCTGCAGGGTTGTTATGAAAGTTAAATTAGAGAATATGGGTAAAGAACCTTCTGATTCCTTTCCTCTTAAGTGGGCACAGAGTAGGGAAGGGAAGAGACCTTGTCTCATGGGGGCATCTGCGGGGGAGGTGACGGGCAGAGTCCAGTATAATTGAGTGGGGGACATGAATGAAAGAGCAGCATTTTGAGTCCTCAACCTCTGGACTGTGAAAAGTTTGGGGTGTGGTGTCCATGCAATTGAGAGAAAGCTACCCCTTCCCTTGCCAACCCCTCTCTTACAGAGGGCCTGCTGCCTCCCATGCCCATCCTGGGCAGGCAGCCAGGCAGGGAGCTGGACAAGTGCCCACTATGCACTCAGAGGCCAAACGATGGGTACCTTCCAGTTGGCAGAGGGAGCGGCAGCTGGCCCAGGAGGAGAGAAGTCAGGGTGCCGACTGCTGGGGTCATATGCTCAGACGGTGTGTCCAAGACACGGCTCTTGGCTGCCCTCCTGAGCTGTCTGCCACCTAAGTTACTGCAACTGGAGATTAATCTCTAAGAGAAATCAGGGACTTGCCCCTAGCCAGGCATGTGGCTGGCCCAGGGGCAGGCCTGGGGGCGGGCAGGAAAGTGGGAGAGCCTACATTAAGGCTGCAACTGGGTAGACGAGGAAGTGGGGAAACCGGTTTGTCATTTGGGACTCTTGGGGTGGGGTCTCTACTCCTGCTTCTCGGCCTGCCTGCCACTCCGCTTGGTGGCCTATAGGGAAGAGATGTATTGTGCCTCTTCATTGCCCACTTAAGCTGCCTGTGGGGATGCCAGGGGTGAATAAAGGGGGCATGGGACTCAGCCCACCTTCCCCGCCCCAAGGAAAGCTTGGGAAAGAAGAAACAGGACAGGGAACCCGAGGGAAAGAGGAAGCAAGCAACCAGGACAGGAAGAGGGGTCAGTGCTCGTCAGAGCTGGAGAAGTCTGTGGAGCCCACAGGTAGGCCAAGGTGGGGACAGGAGGGATGGGAACAAGGCGCGGGTGGGGCAGAGCTGCCTCTGCAGGCTGAGGTAGAGCTGGCGATGGCGTCGCCAAGCGAGGAGGTGTGCGGAGGGGTCGGAGCTGGAGCGCCTTCCTGTGGGGTCCTGCTTGGCCAATGATCCCAGACAGCCCTGCCTGCGAGCGCGGGCCGGGCCATTCCAGCAGACGCCTGCAGGCGGGGCTGCGGCCTGGGCGCGGGGCGAGGAGGCGGCCCAGCAGGGGGCGCCGGGGGACCGGGTCCCGGCGCCCAGAGGCGTCTGAGGAGGGAGGCCGTGGAGCGCCCGGCCAGAGGCTTCGGAGGGCCCGGCTCCCCGCAGAGGGCAGCTGCGGCCTTCGGCGGTCACCTTGGTTGACGAGTGGCCGCCAGTCCCGCCGCCCCGCTTTGTCTCCCTGTCCCGCCCCTCCCTGAATGCTCCTCCGCCCGAGGCGCGCGGGCTTGGGGAGCGCGACACCCCCCTCTGCAGGTGCAGCCCCCCGCGGGGCCGTGCCGGGCCTCAGGGGTCCGTGTCCACCGCGGCGCGAGGGCGGCTCGGGCTGGCAGAGCAGGTGCCGCGCGAGGAGCACGCGGGCGCGCGCCGCATCCCCGCCGGGCCGCGCGCCGCGGGGTCCCGCGGGGCCGCTCGAGGGCGCGGGGCGCCGCGACCCCTCCCTTCCCGGCTCCCCGCCACCCCGGCGGCCCTTTGTATGTTCGGCCACACGCGCGTGCCCGCGCCGCGCGCGCTCCCGGCCGCAGCGACACACCCGCGCCGGGCCGCGCGCGCTCACACTCACACACACGCTCACACGCGCACACGCACTCTCTCTCGCTCTCGCACACTCGGGGACACGCCCGCGCGCGCGCGCACCCACACGCCCGGCCGCCGGCGCCCTCCCAGCTGGTCCACCCGGCGGGGCCCGCGCCCCCCGGCCGCCCGCCTGGCACCGCGCCCCTGGGCTGGGGCCGAGCGAGGAGCCCGCGAGGCGGCGAGAGGGCGAGCGCCAGGCAGGCCGGCCCGGGGCCCCCGCCCCCCGCGCCCCGCCCGATGGGGAACGCTCCGTCCCAAGGCATGTCCCTGTCTCTCTCCTCCCTAATGTGCCTCCATGCTTAAGTGGAAGGTATTTCTGTTTTCTTTGTGTGTTATCCCCTCGGCCGGGGGCGGGGGCGGGGGCCGGGGCGGGGGGCGGCGGCCGGCGCGGCGAGGGATGCTTCGGGCGCAGGTGGCGGGGGGCAGGGGACCGCGGCGCGCCGGGCTTGGGAGAAGGACCGGGCGAGAGAAGTGCTGGGACCTGAGAGGGGGTCAGGGGTTGGAGAGGCTGCAGGCCGGGCGGGTGGGGCCTCGCGAGTCCCGGGGAGGGGGCGCGAGGGGGTAACATGGAAAGGGGTTAGTGTGGAGGGGGGAAGGGTAGGGAGAAGAGGAAGGGGGTGAATCGTGAGGACAGTGGGGGAAGGGAGTGGACCATCCGAGGTTGAAGAGCACGAAGGGGGAGGCGAAGGGTATGTAGAAGTGGGGGCGGGGGGCGCATCAGAGGCCGCCCTCCTCCCCAGGTCCCAGAATGGGGTGCACGCACTTGGGTGGCGGTGGTAGGCTCTCTGAGCCAGTCCCCCAGGGAAGGAAGGGGATGAGCGCATCCTGGGGTTGGCCATGTTGCCAGGATACGAGCCTGTATTCCCCACTACCACCAACCCCCTCCCCCCTCACCTCGAGGCCCTAGCCTTGGAGACCTCGGAGCCTAGGCAGCAGTTGCAGAATCTGGGGACCGGATCCCTGCTCGGCGGGCGGGTGGGGAGGGGCCACGAGTGGGAGGGGTGGGGAGGGGCTATTTGATCTTAAGCCCTCCCCCTGCAGAGGGCAGGGGAGGGCGCCCCCACCTGGGCTGAGCTTCGAGGGTGAGTGAGGAGTTAGGGACCGCTGGAGGCTGAGGGGCCGAGGGCGGGGCCGGGGAGGAGACGCTCCCAGGCTCCCCCTCCCCGCCCACGCACCCCCCTGCTACGTCAGAAGCTCCCGGACCGGCTCCGAGTCCTGTCAGTGGGGGCAGCAGGATGCTGGTGGAAGCGGAGGGGGCCGGCCGGGTGCCTCCGCAGCTCAGCTGGCAGGGCCCGGCGCGGTGTGTGCAGCGGCTGCTAGTGCGAGCGCCCCCGCCCCACCCCGCCCCATGCAGCCCTGGCAGTGCCTCCGGCGCTTTGCCCTGGCCTGGTGGGAGAGGACGGCGGAGGGCAGCGCCCGATCTCCCAGGGAGGAGGCTGGAGCGAGGGACCCCGGGGGCCGAAGGGAGCCAGGTGAGCAGGCACAGACACTGTGCAAGCAGGGGATCCCCGACTGTCTTTTCCTCTCCCCACATACTGTGAAACCAGAAGGTCCTGCAGCCCCCAACTTCAAGGGAAGTGGGTTTCTGGCCAAAGGCTTTCAGGAGATGTTGGAGCTACTGTTGTTTGGGGGAACAGATGAGAGCTGGGCGTGAGGGATAGCTGACCAGACGTTCAGGCTTGTGGTTCTGAATGTTCCATGGTTTTGGGTTTGAGCACTTGGGGCGAGGCGGGGTGGGGGAACTCTGGATATATTGGTCTGGGTGACCTTGAGCCACTGCTTTGCTGTCTAACTCTGTGCCTCAGTTTCCCTTATTCTCTTCCATATCCTTCTTGCTGGTCTTAAAGAATTGATGCATTTGATGGAGACTGTCACTGAAAAATGTGAAGCTCTGTCATCACTGTTGGCAGCTGTGATGGTGGTGGTTTCTGGCAAGGTTGTGCGTGGGTGTGTAAGTGGGGGACAGTTATGGTTTACTTGTGAGGGTTTTTGCTGTTTCTGGTTGGTATTGGGGCCACTGTGGGCAAGTGTCAGGGCCTGGCATTCACATAGGAAGGAGAGTTCCGGGCAAGCTGAGAGTTGTTGGGTCAGAGATTTAGCTGGTGGCCTCATATGGAAACCAGGGATGGGGATGAGGGCTCTGGGCATAAGGGGAGGGGGTTCCAAGAATAAAATCTCCCCACCCAGACTGCCTGGCATCCAGGCACCGCTGGCAGCAAGTGTAAAGGCTTTGCCCTGGCTTCCTGCCACCCCGCCTTGGGGACAAGAGGGTCTTTGTCCAATGCCCCCCCCATCCCCAGTTCTGCTTCATCCATGATAGCCAGTTCTATGTGATGACCCTCAGGGCCGGAATGGAGACTCAGGACCCCCGTGCGCTCTGTGGAGCTGAAAGGTGAAACTGTGATATTCAGGCAGTGCTTAGTGGAGAGAGGGAGCTCTGCTAGGGAAAGGGTCCCTGAGAATGAGACCTGCCCTTGCCCCGGGATTTCTGCTTGCCTCCTTGCCTCTAATGCGGGGGTTCTGGGGTCTTCATGGCCTAATTCCTGCTGGACTCCAGGTTTCTTAAAAATACAGGGAACAGGGTTGGGTGCTGGGATGCAGAGACTCAGATGCTCTCTGTATCTTTCTCTCTCTCTCTGGCCAGGGACCCACCCTGGAAAAAGGTTTAATTAGAACCATTGATTCCTTCTTTGGCTTCGGGCATTGATCTCAACGGTGTGGTCAGAGCTGGCGGGTGGGGGTGGCATGGCTGCTGTCTGCCCAGCACCAACCTTCGCTTTTGCTGACAAAACCTAAGCTTAGGAGGGAAAAGCTGGGTTTTTGGAAGTACCAAGCCTGTTTTAGCCCATCCCAATTCCAAGTTAGGTCTTGAGGAAAGAAGGCAGAGGGGATTGAAGAGTTGAACAGGGGGAGCCATTTGGGGTTTGAGGATCATCCTGAGTAATGGGCCTGGGGCTCAGGAATGGAGGGGCAGCTGTGGTTGGGAGGGGTCCTGTAAAGGGACGTCAGGAGGCAATTGAGGGGGCTTGTGGGTGTGGGGCAGGCAGAGAGTTCAGGAAAAGGATCTAAGGCTTGCTATAAAAGCTTCTCTTTCGAGGAATCCCAAGCACTTATCTCCTCCAAGTCTTGGCAAGGAGATCTGATTTCTTCCTTCGTTTGTGTCCTAGAGGCCCAGAGAGAGACAGAGACTATCTCCAAGGCCCAGTGGGTCCTGGGCCTGGCCTTTGGGTCTGGCTACCTGGCAAAGTGGCCTCTGCCTGGGCACGGGGGCTGAGGGTGAGGCTACCAGCAGCTTCAGATCTGGTCTCTGGGCTTGGTGGGCGTTGGGGGACAGACTGTGTCCCCTAAGCCCAGGCTGCAGCCGTGGGTGGACCAGTGCAGGTGCAGGCTTCAATGAGCCACTCAGATGCTCTTTGAAGATTCCCTTGTTGGCTTCCTAGGGCCCATTCGAGCAAAGATAATAAAAATCTGGCTGTCAGCGGGTTTGAGGGCTGCACTCGCTTCCCCTTCTTTCATTCCCAGCTCTGAAAAGCAGAGATGAAGGCTTTGGATTTGGCTGGGAAGCAGCACTTGCCTGCCCCGAGGGAAGGAAGGAGGGAGAGAGGGAGGGAGGCATTGGAGGGGGGACTGATTTCCTGGCAGCGGGAGGCGTTGCTGTGGAGGTGGCAGAGGGGCAGGGGCATGGTCCCCAACTCCTGCCAGACATCCTCCGGCCTCAGGTCCTATGCCCCATATCTAGGCTCCAGCTTTGTCCTTCAATTTCAGAGGCCGGAAGCCCTCCCCTCTCTGCTCTGCTGCTCCTACAGTCGCCTCTGTGCCCCTCAGTCTCCCTCACTTCCTTCCATGTGACCTCCCCTCTCTCTGCCCCTGCCCTTCATGCTTTCTCTCCCCCTCTGCTCCTCAGTCTCCTCTTTTCTCTCTCTGCCTGCCCCTCCCATCTGTCTTTCTTCCTTCCCCCAGGCTTGGTCCTGCTTTCTAGGACTGTCTGGAAGGTTGAGAAGCCAAATTGCCGGGTGGGAGGGCAGCCACAGCTGTGGAAGGGATGGACCTGGGTAGATTATTATGGTCTTTCAGGTGCCATAGTCATCAGAGTCCAGGAAGAAGGGGCCTGCTGAGCACTTAGGGATGTGTGTGTGTGGTGGGGGGTAAGAGTGCCATTCCCCTCCCCACACCCCAGCGGGCACCTTGTCTTGACATTGGGCTTTAGACATTCCAGCTTTGCTGTCTTCTATTGCTGCTTAACTGCCAGAAACCAATACCTCCAGCCTCTGGTCCCTCCACCCCTCTGGTCACCCACTGTTCCAGGAATCACTGTTGACCTTGCCCACTGTTCCCCTTACACCCACCACACTGTCTCCAGGCTTAGAGGCAGAAAGTGGGGAGTTCTGATAGACCTTCCTGGAGCACATTCTAGACCCTGCATCCCCTTTGCCATCTTGTAAACCCACATGTGAAAGACAAAGCTGTCAAGGAAGGAGCCCTGGACTGAGTAGAGACCTCACTAGCATCCTTCGTCAGTGCCCACATGTCCGAGTGACCTTGAGCAAGTCCCTTTCTGGTGAGGCCTTTTTTCTCATCTGTGAAAGGAGGGGGCATGGGCTGGATCATCTCCAACGTCTCTTCTGACATTCCACCTGTGTTGTGTCTCTCTTCTGGATGATTTGCATATGGTTTGCATATATTAATGATGCCTGCTTGAAAGGGGAAGGTGCCACCCACAGGGACCATAGTCCCAGCCACCATCCTGACTTCCCTTGTTCATTAGCCCATGCTTTTCCTGCTTGAATCTCTTTAGGGGTAGAAGCTGAGGCCTGAACATTCCCTGGGGAGGTGGGTCTGGCCCCTGTGTTTCAGCCATGCTGGAGGCAGGATGAGGGGAAAGCCCTAGTAGAGGGGACCCCTGCTCTCATCTCTCTGGCTTCAAAAGGTCCAAACAGGGAAGCCAAATGGTATGTGAACTCACTAAAGTTGCCTATGGCTACCATAGAGTGTGTGAAACCCTGTGAGGCTGGCAGGGGATTTGGGGGTCTCTCTCCTGCATCAGGAGGCCTGAGCACCATCTGGATGCCAGGAGCTAAGTGTAAGAGTTCCTCCTCTGGCTTCAGCTCCCACCCACAGCCCTACGGGCTTGTGCCCCTGCCCACTTCTGCTTTGGCCCCTGGGCTCTAAGTATATGCAGGTTGGAACTTGGACCTGAGAGATGGCTACTGAGACCCTGCCTAGTCACCACACTCTGGACCCTGCCTAGTCACCACACTAAAGGTGAGGGCCCACACCCCCTCCAAAGGTCATCAGGGAAGGAGAAACTGCCACCTTCAGTTCTGCCCCCACTTCCACTGGCCCAGCCTGATCTCATGGGGACTGCTCCAAGGACCTCTTGTTCTGCCACCCGGTATGTGCTCTACCTGTGTCTGGCACAAACCAGTCCCTGATCCTAGGCCCCAGTCCTGCCTCAGTTCCCTTCACTCCTAGAATGCCCATCACATGAAGCAAGACTGGAGAAGATAATGGGGTCACTGAGGAGTAGTGAGAATTTCTGAAGACAGGGAGGACTGGGCCTGAGGAAATGCAGCGAGAGGGATCAAGGTTAGGTTTCATCTTAGGAAGGGACTGTCCCAAGGAGCAGTTTAGTTTCTGGCCATAGAAATTAAGTGAAAATTAGGTGAAATAATAGATGAAAATGTCCAGCATAGTGCTTGACACATAATAAACACTTGATAAATGGTATGGAGGTGGAACAGATATCTCTGACCCAGAGAAGACCTTCCCCTAACCCTGATATTTTAGATTTTATAGGGAATGAGGATTTGAAAGTACCATGCCCAGAAGGGCAGTTTCTCCCACACTCAGGCTGCTGCTCCCCCACTGCACCCCTCATACCCCACGCATGCCCTGGGCTCAGGGCCCAGCCATCCTGGGATGCCCTGCCCTCATCCTCTCTGCTGCTGCTGGTCAAACATAAGGGTTTGGAGGCCGGGAAACTTATTCTCCTTCCTCCCCCTATCTTTGCAAGGGACAGCTTGAGAGGAAATAGGCCCACGCTACAGTAGGAAGAACGGAAGTTAAATAGGAAGGACAACCTCCTGGTGGCGGTGGCATGTCGAGAGTGGCTGCTCCAGGGCGGGGAGCTCTGGTGGTGTTTTTACATTTTACCTCAATGGTAAGTGTGTATGAACATGAGTAGGCTAGTGTTGTACCTAGGGTCAGGGGACTGGTTGGCACGACCTTTAAGATGAACTTTGGGCATCCCGAGGAGCTTGGTACATCCAGTTTAACCGCTTGTGGCTGTTGTGGTTGGCAGGGTGCCGGGGGCCATGGTGGAGAGAAGTTCAGAGGAAAAGGAGACAGGGAAGTAACTCTTTGATCCCTCAGGACAGAGAAAATGTTGAACTGGTGTCTGGTTGCCTGCCTCCCCTACTGCTGTGTGACCTGCAGCAGGTTAGTTGCCCCCTCTGGTCTTTAGTGTCTTAGGTGTGAGAAGGGAGGGCGGACTAGAGCATCTCTAAGGCTGTCACAGATTCTCCCCACCTCCTCTCCCCTGTCATAATATATGCCTGTCCACATAGCGGGTGGGAAAAACATTTCCAAGCTCCAGCTAAACCAGGAAAAATGGAGATTTGGCCCCAGATGATATTGGCACGTGAGCGTGAGTGTGCGAGTGCGCGCCTTACCAACAGTCCTTCCTGCTCCAAAGGCACACCTTGCCTAAAGCTGTCCCCTGAGCCTGGAGGATGGATAAGGGAGTGGCTGTAGGATGTAGCTGTCATCTGATTGCTGTTTCCTACCACAGCAGCACAGCTAGCTTTAACACACTCCATTCCAGCTATAGACTAAGATCTAGTCCGTGTTTTCTTCTTTGGAGGCCCCTCCAGCTGGAGGCTCATCACCGCAACAACCACCACGACAACCTCTTCCCAGCTCCCGTAGCCTCAGCCACCTGGCTCAGTTGCCCGCATGTTCTGGGGTGGAGTCTTATAAGATTGGGTTTTCACAGGCCTGCCTTTCTCTCCTCTGCAAACATCCCTTAAGCCAGGACACTGGCTTCTTTTCCATTCTAGCCACAGAGCAAACTAGAGACCCAGATCCAGGAGCCCACAGGGGGCACCCCAGACCCAGAGACCTCCACCGAGAAGCCCTAGCCAGGGAGGTTTGTGTAGAGCATAGCAGGTGGAGGGGGTGTGTGTTCTGCTGTTCCCCCCAACCCCAGGGCACGAGATAATTGCAGACACAGAGGACCTCTGTTGCATCCTCCCAGCACGGGCATCTGCCTCATTGGGGAACAATTAAGGATCCCAGCTCTTTGGGAAGGCATTCCAAGGCTCGTTGAAGTCCTTGCAGACGTACCTCGGCCTCTCTGCCTACTTTGTCCCCACCCAGTGGCCAGGCTGGCCTGATGAATCCCTATTTTTATCCCAGCCTCCTCAGTTGAAAGTTAATGCTCTGGGGAAGTGAGGGCACTGAGGACTTGCGTCAGTCCCCTGACTTTATACGCTCTCCTTAGCCTGGGGGATTTCTGGATGTTGAAACAAGAAAGGGTCTTTGAGGGCCTTCCTGGAGCCTCTTCCATGATGGAGGTAGGAGAGCAGAAAGAGGGCCTCTGGAGAGACAAAAGTCTCTTAAAGACGAAGCTCAGGAAATCCTGGAACCACTTCTCCAGAATCTAATAGCTCATCCCCCCTTCCCTGGTCCCTGGTCCATCAGTAGCCCAAGGTTAAAATAATCTGACTCCTACTCCTAGCATAAGGCAGAAAGAAACTAAAGTGAAGCTTTCTTTTCCACTTCTTGTCTTTAAGAAATAGTTTATGCTGGAGCATGGGATGGAAAGAGGTTAGACTTTAGGCAGAACTTCTCAGAGGACACTAAATGGGAGATAGTCAAGACTAGGGAGGACGGATAGGAGGCAGTTTAGCTCAGGGGTCAGGAGCTCAGGCTCTGGAGTCAGATCTGGGCTGGCATCCCAGCCCTGACACTGGGTGAGTAAGTCATTTCACCTTTCTGAAGCTCAGTCTCCTCATCTATAAATTGGGGCTGATAACAGTTTTCTCACAAAGTTCCTAGCACATTATAAACCGTCAATAAACAGTAATTTCTTTGTTTTAATCTTCCTCCTCTTTATCCAATTGAATGGTTGAAAGGGAAACCGCCCCCCCTGGAGGAGGGAGTTTATGTGAGAAAAGCTTAGTCTTTTTTAAAATGCAGATCCTTATCTCAGCCTGTCTGGGGCTGAGCCCCTGGACAGCTGAGAAGGGAGTGGTGAGAAGGAAACTAACCCTCCCCAGTTCACTCCCCACACCCTGTGCCCCTCTGTTCCTCTGTCCACACCCCACCCTTCCACATCCCCCACCCCCAACCCCCACTCCCTCATCTAGGAAGGCCTCTGGGGCTATTCATGTTAGTGAGCATTCTTGATTTCTTCCTCTAGTCAATGTCCTAACATCTGGATACAGCAGTTGTTTCTCCCTGGGATGCCTGCGTCTTGGGTAATCGGTGGGAAAATTGGAGCCATGAGATTGGCAGGGGGCTCTGTGAACGTTTGCTGCCAGACGTGATGTGGGTATGGATGGGTCTGAGCCAGCAGAGTGAGGGCTGTGCCTGAGAGTGTGCCAGATAAGAAGGGTCTTAATGCCACATGCCCTAGGGTGAAAGGCAGCAGACAGGTACAATAGTCCTCCTTCTGCAAGGAGGGTATGTTCCAAGACTCCTAGTTGATGCCTGAAACCGCAGATAGTACCAAGTCCTATATATACTGTTTTTTTCCTATACATACATGCCTATGATAAAGTGTAATTAATAAATTAGGCACACAAAGAGATTAACAATAATAACTAATAAAATAGAACAATTATAATAATATACTGTAATAAAAGTTATATGAATGGTTTGGGGCCATTAAAGTAAAGTAAGGGTTACTTGAGCACAGTGCTGCTATACTGTGACCGTAGATCTGATAACTGAGGTGGCTACTGAGTGATTGATGGGCGGGTGGCATAAATAGCATGGATGTGCCGGACAAAGGGATGATTCACGTCCCAGGTGGGATGGAGCAAGAAGGCTCAGGATTTCATCATGCCACTTGGAATGGCACACAGTTTAAAACTCATGAATTGTTTATTTCTGGAATTTTCCTGTAATATTTTCGGACCACACTTGACCGTGGGTAACTGAAACTGCAGAAAGCGAAACCGCGGATAAGGGGTGACTAGTGCATGCAGCATGAGGGAGATAGAGCACAGTTAGGACTTCCCTTATTGTGAGAGGGAGGCAGCCATGATGGACAGCTGAGGGGGGCCCTGCCCTGGCAGTTTGAGGGTTGGTTGGGTAGAGAGCAGCAGTGAGGTACAGGGCTTCGGGGAATTTTGGCCAGGGGTGCTCCTTCTCCTGCACAGCCCCTACCACTGTGCGAATGTGTGAATGCTTGTTGGGTGTGAAGTGCCTCTGTTTCCTCGTTACAGGCAGGGGAGGGGTCTTCCTCAAGGTTAGGGGCTGAGTGGAGCAGATGGAGGTCTCTTGGGCTGAGAGAGGATTGTCAGCAGAGCAATGATGGCAAGCACCTCTGACTGTGAACCAATCAGTCTTCAAAACTGGGGTGGCTTTAACTGGGGAGCTCTCTAAGGCGCTGTCATTCGGGATCTTGCGTAGGCACCCAGGAGAGAGTCTGCCCCGTTTCTGGGAGGAGAACCAGGCCTGGCTTGTTGGCTGTCTGTCCAGGGGACCCTATGTTTTCTGTGTTGTCCTGCTGTCTGTCCTGCTGTCTGTCCTCCTCTCTGTCTCCCACCAGTGTCTCTGCCCCCTCAGCCCCTGCTCTTCCTCAACACCCAGTTTCTATCCTGCCTGCTCCCAGACCCCAACGACCTCCCCCGAAGGGACAGCTCCTAAGGCCCTGCCTTGCTGTCCCTGCCCCTTCCTCCCCCATGGCCCAAGGCCTCTGCCCGGCCCATCCCACTTTGGGAACCCCACCCCAGCCCCCTCCTCTCTCCAGCTCCTCTCCCCTGGCTCTGGGCTCTGGGCATTCATTCATGACTTTCCTCCTTTCCTGTCCCTCACCCAGGGCTCCAGCGTGCAGCGGGAGGGAAGCCTCCAGGACTCTGTTCCCTCTGTTTAAAGTCTCCAGGTTAGTAAGCCAGGAGGGAGGTCTCCCACACCATTCCTCTTCCATTTCTCCTCAGCCAATGCCCCTCCTCAGCCAAGAGGGCCAGGAATGGGGGAGGAGGCCATCCCTGGTGGATCCAGGCCTTTGCCAGGGGAGGGGGCAACAGAGACCTGACTCTGGGGAGGGCACCTTGCCTGGCAGAGAATGTGTTTGTGTGTGCATGTATGTTCATATGAGCTAGTGTGCGTGTGCAAGCACTTGTGCATGTACGTGTGTGCTGGCAACACAGCTGCCATGTAGCTGGGGCTGGGGCGGGTGGAGGAGGCAGGAGCCCTCTGCCTAGGGGACTGGTGGCTTTAGGGGAGGGGATCAGGAATAAGCGGCCCTTCTCATGGGGGCATGCCCTTTCTTCCATGGCCAGAAGGTGGGGGAATGGGACCACATCCAACTTCAACACAGCTTTGTTTATAGGCACTTACCAACCTGTGATCTCATTTCATTTATTCGATTGTTCATTCATTCATTTGTTCATTCACCCATTCATTCAAAAAAGACTTATTGAATACCTTCTCAGTACCAGTCACTGTGCTAGGCTGAGTCCAAGCTAGGTGAGCCAATAGAGCTTAAGTCTTTAGCAGAATTCACCAGCTGTGGGGCCTAGGGCCATGGCCTGGCCAGCTGACTGCAGAATACCTGCCCCCACCCCAGGACTGTGACTCTATGTCCCCTGATGTCTCTGTCCACCCCTGATCTCTCTGAGGCAGCTGCTCTATGCTTTATGTCCTTATAGAATGTCCTTTGACCCTATGACACCCCTCTCATAGTGCGCCCCCACCAAGTAAGTAGTGACCGAGGCCCCAAGCCCCTGGTGACCCTGGGGACTGTGGGCAGCATTGTTGGGCCAGTGCTGAGGCCACTTCAGAGGGCCTCAGGGAGCTCAGGCTAAGGGAGAGTGGATGGGGCAGAGAGCCCACCCCCCACATCTGTGCCCAGAACCAGCAACCTGGAATACTGTACTTGAGAGTCAGCCTGACCTGGGTTCCCATCCTTAACTTAAGCCATTTTCTAGCTGTGTGGACTAGGACAAACCACTGTCCCTCTCTGAGCCTCCATGTTCTTGCCAGTAAAATGGTGCAAGAACACTCCAGGCACGCTTGTTAAGAGTAAAGGAAAAGCAGCAATTGGTCCAGGGCCTGACCCAGAGCAGAGCTGCCCTATTGGTGGTTACCTTTTTGTCCTTCCCTCACCCACTGTGCCCTGCCCTGGGGTTGGGCAGGCTGTGCCTGAGTAGAGTCTGAGTGCTGCCTCTGCTCCCATCTTGGGAGAGAAGTGGCAGAATCCCCGTCTTGGCTGTTTTGGGCTCCACGCCCTCCAGCCCTTCTCCAGCTCCCTAAAGGATGCTCTAACCCCAATCTAGGCGGGCAGCTGGGGGAGGCAGTCCTCATTGCCACTGTGGCTGCTGCCGCCTTGATGGCTTTTTAATAACTTTGCTTAGAGACAATCTGCAGAGCTCTCGTTCGTCTGCCTCTTAATTAAAATTATCGTTTTCCTAAAAGAGCAGCCGCACTGCTCCCCTCCCTCCCATCCTCCACTGTTGCAAGGAGAACACAGAAGTGACTAGAGACTGCAGCCCTTCCCCTCTGCCCTGTCCAGGTTATGCAGGCCGTGAACCCCTCCCCACACAAACAGCAGAGGGCCCATGGCAGGGAACCCGGGAGGGGGTCCTGAATACTCTCCTTTCTCACTCACTCTCTTCTGGAATACTCCCAGAGGCAGGGAGCTTGATATCTTCTAAGACTTACTTTCTACATCTGTAAGGAGGGGGAGCAGCCCCATCCTGCTTCATCACCCAGAGTGGAATGAGATGTGGGTAGTTTTTGGAAAAGTGCCATGAAGGATTATTAGAATGCCCTGGGTGGGGGTGGGGAGGCATCCATGGAGGTGGATGCAGTGGGGTCAGCCCCTCACTTCTGATTCTGGCTGTGGTTAGACGAGACCTCTGAGCTCCCTCTGTGGACTCTGAAAGAGAAAGGAGTAGAGGGGTCAGGGGCTCATTCAGTTGTTGCTGAGTTTCGGGGGAAAAAGTCATCTCTGGTAATAACACACATACTAACGATCCCTAATTCATGAGCCATATATGCTGGGTGAAGCTCTGTCCATGTATTAGTTCATTTCATCCTCACAACCATCCTGAGAGCTCGATGCTTCTGTCTCTGTTTACAGAGGAGGAGACAGACCAGAGGGGTTAAATAACATGCCAAGGTCACACAGATTTTCCGTCATGGCAGCCTCAGCCCTGCTCCCCATCCTTTCATTCTACCTTCCTCCTGAAGCCTTTCTTAGGTCTAGCCTCAGTCCCTCATGCTGTATGTAGAGTGGTGAGGCCTTTCCTCACTTCTGTGCTCCTGCAAACAGGGTTCCTCTGTGGTTCATGCCATCAAGAATTGACTCTGAGGTTCATCTCCACCTCCCTCCCCCAGCCCCATTCCCAGGTCTGTACCCAGGCAATCTCAGAGGCTCCTAGACCCTGGAGTGGGGGCGGGACAGGGTGGAAGACTAGAGGTTAGAGGGTTCATATTAGCAGACCTTTTGGTTCTAGCAGAGTTCCTCTCCACCTGGGATAAAGGACCCATGGGGATAGGTAAGTGAATCAGTGACTTAGTTGTGACAGTAGATGCTATTTGGTTGTGAGGCAAGAGGAAGTGGTCTTACACTGTAGCTCTACCATTAAGGCCACCTAGGAGAGCATTCTGGAAGGTTCTGGAAGAGTGGGAAGTGCTGTGGCCTGGGGCTTAGAGATCCAATGCCAGGAAGGACCTCCTGAGATGTCTTGGTCTCCATCAGCTTCCCTTAGGCCTGGCCTTTATCTTGTGAGTCTGTCTTTGACTCCTCTTCCAGGAACACCGTACCTTTGTCACCTCCTATTCCTGGTCCTCCTTTAGCCAGTACCTCTCTGAAGTGCCCCTCCGTGACTATCACTGGCTGGCCCCTCTAAACTCCCACAGCACAGTTAAATGTCCTGTGGCCATTGGTTCTGGACACGACTGAGCCTACTAGTCCATGTAGCTCTTGGGGGCAGCAAACCAGTGCCCTTAGGGGCTGGAAATGTTGAAGTGGTAGATGAGGACCATAGGGAATGGTGGGGACTTTGGTAAAGAGAAGAGCATATGTGCCCCTTTAAGGCATTACAATTCAAAGAAACAAAGCAAAACAAAATACCACCAGCCAAACAGAATGCCCGAGTCCCAGTGTAATCCTTGCTAAACCGTGATTAATTCATCTTGGCATTTCCACGTTGCCCAGCACATAGGAGATGTGTACTAAGTGTTTGTTGAGTGAATATATGATCATACATGTACCAGACACTGTGCTAGATACTTTATATAACTTATTTCTTCCCATTTTCCTAAGGCAGGAACCATTTTCCCCATTTCCCCATTTTGACATCCAGAGAAGTAAAATGACTTGTTTAAGGTCACATGTATGGGAAGTAGCCATGGCAAGATTTGAGTCTTGGCCTGCTGTGTCCTTCCTTCTCTGTTTGCTCATGGCTGTGTATACATGTGACACATGACACATGCATTCAGTATCTGTCTTGGGATAACAGGAAGGCTAGTGGCCACCTGTTTGACATGCACTGCCTGCTTTATGGGGAAGTGGGCTGAAGATGGTGAGGGCTGTGGAGGCAAGGAGGGAGCAGGCGCCTCTCACTCCAGTGCACCCTCCTCAGCTTCCGGCCCCATCCCAGCAGCCTAGGGAAGGCAGCGTGGTGACAGGTGCCGAGCTGCAGAGATGACAGCACTGCTGATTCCCCCATAATTACTGTCTGATGAGACGCCAGAATTAGCCACTGCGTAAGCATGGGATACAGACATTGGGCATAGTGAGGAAAGCAGCTGGGGGTAGAAGAACCTCTCCTTCCAAGCCTGGGGCCCTCTGGCAGCAGGGCAGGGTCAACACTGGGGAGGAGGAAGTAGGGTAGCAGGGAGGAGGCACTGTGTGGTTAATATACATCAGGGATTATCGTGTGGGCTGTGGTTTTCCAGTCCTCAAAGTGGCTGGGCTATGCCCCTGAGACGGCTGGCTGCTAGACCGGGCATCCAGGGCCTCAGGCCATGAACCAGCTGGCTGCCCACCCAAACTTCTGGGCACACCCTTTGGTGCCTGCAGCTTGCATCTGCCTTGCTGGATCTATGAGGGGCATAGTTGCTAGGAAGGGGCTAAGACCCAGAGCAAGACTCCTCGAATCACATCAGTAAGGCCAGGCATTGAGGGAAAATAGAAGTGCCTGGAAAGAACAGACAGGTTCAGCTTACCTTGCCAGGAGAGTCACCCATCCCAAGCAGGAGGAATCACATTGGCCCCCAAGGCCAAAAAGGTCAAGGGAGGCCTGAGAGTGAGGAACAGGAGGCAAGGAAGGTCATGACCTGTCCCTAGTCCCCTACGAGGACCATGGGCACAGACTCTGGCTCATTTTAAGGAAGGAGGAACCACAAGATGATTGGTACCTTGGATGTAATGAGTTCTTCATTCCTGGAGGTATCCAAGCTTTGGCTGGAATTGCATTCCTGAAGTAGGGAGGACTTGTTTTCCCGTCTTGGCACAGACTGTGTCAGGGGCTGGAAGGACTCTGTACCCAGCTGAGGAGTGAGAAGAAGGAAAAGTAGGTTCCTCAGAGGTTCTTTCAGGACTGTGAGACCCCTTCCCAGCCCAGGCTTCTGTGGCCCTGAGGCAGCTCTGCTCCCTGCCCCATCTCCCGCCTCTTAGCCTTGCCCGGGGGGAAGAGTCCCTCTGCTCTTCCAGTGCGAAGTCCTTATGATGAGGATGGGATTGAGGTCTCTGTGCTTCACTGGGGTGGAGGGCTGTTCGAGTGTTCCCTTCTTAGGGAGTTGGACAGGCTGAGGAGATGCAAGGGGCTTTGGCCCAATGGCTTGGACAGGACTCAGGGTTGCTTTGGTGGCAGAATCAGCATCTTCCTCAGGGGCAGCAGGGTGCGGGGAAAGAAGGGGGTTCTGGCCTGAGGACCCCTGCAGTTGAGATCAGGCTCACCTCTGACCTTAGACAAGTTACCCCTTTCTGAACCTTCACTTCCTTACCTATAAAATGGGGCAGGGCAAGCTCCTAGGGTAACCCTGAGAATTGAATGAGAATGGCTCTAAGAGCCCTTGTAGACTCTCTTGAGTGTGTGGGGTTATCCGGAGTGATGTCATTCATGGCTGGTTCATATTTCCCATGGCATCCAGAAAGCCTGCTGCTGAGTATAAACCTCGTCACTGAAGATGGGCGAGTGAATTTGACAGAAAAGAGAAAGATGGAGTCTTTGAGTTTTTTGCAGGTGGAAGGGGAGAGAGACTGTTTATTTCTCCCCTGCCTTCCAGCTTGTGCTCCACTCTCCCAGATCCTGCGAGGGTTCTGGTTGGACAACAGGGAGAACTTCTGAAAGATGCCCCTGGTATGTGATCAGGCTTCCCAGGTCAGCCTGGACCTAGTGGTTGGCAGGAAACTAGCTGAGCCTCCTCCTGCTTTCTCCAAAGTCCTGCTTCCCCTCCCCTTACCTCCTCCCAGCTGTCTGGCTGTCCGGGTACTATCCTCAACATCTGTAGGGAGAGAAAATAATGGAATACAGATTTGATTGTGTTCTCAGTTGGCTTTGCTTGGCTGAGCATGAGGTGAGGGCTGAGCCTTGTTGTCCAGCAGTCCTGTCCTTCACCCTTTGGCAGCAGGTGGAAGCCGTCAAAGGGTCTCCAGCCCCTCACCCTGGTCAGGGAGGTCAAGCATCTGTGGAGGCGGAATGAGGGCTGGGAGTCCAGGCCTAATTGCATCATTGGTTGAGCAGCAGTCAGAGTGGAGTGGCCTTGAGGTCATTGGTCTCATCCGTCTATTTTGAGACAGAATGTAAACACTTCAGCAAGGAAACTCTGAACTTGACAAAGAAGGAGAAGGGCTGAGGAACCTGCCCCCCTGAGAAGGTGCAGCTGGATTCAGGGTGGGCAAATGGGGTCCCCAACTGGAGATGCATCAACTTCACACTTGAGGGAGCCCCCAGATGCACTGCAGTCTCTTGGGGAGGGTCTCAAATGTACATGACATGTGTGCATGGGCACAGCACTTTGTCCTTGTGGCATCTTAGATGGCAGACTGATGAATCAGGGCAGTATCTGTGTGGTAACCCCAGAGCTGCCCAGGTTTGGGTGTGTCCCTCTGTGTGTGTGCCCTTCATGTGAGGGGTACACGTAAGGCAATTTGTGACTGGGCATATGTAGGTGAGCATGTGCTAGGCACGGGAGCATTGCCACGGTGCCCAACTCTGATAGACGTGTGAGTGAGCAGAAGTATGTGCCTAAGTGACTGAGCGTGTGCTTGGAATCTGGAGGCAGCAGGACCCTGATCATTCTGGTGACTGAGGGAGCTGTCTGAGGGCTGGCAAAGAAAAGGCCTCCTAGAGAGAGCCCGACCCCATGAAGGATGGTGTCTCTGAGAAGGATCTGAAGGGGTCCAGCCAGGCTGAGGCTCCTTCCCAACATTTATCATTACTGGGTATTAACAACACTGCCCTGTGGTGGGACAGGGTGATAGATGGAGCTTCTACCCCTTGCTTCCAACAAATTGGGGTCTCTCCCCCTGGGACCAGGATGCCTCTCTCTGGGCAAGCTTTAGGGGCTTAGTAAAGGTCCCTTTGCCCACACTTGCTGCCCTGGCCTTTGCACCCTGAGGGTAGTCTGCCCATTGGGAGAGAAGGAGCTCTGGAAGCCTCCTTGGAGTGGTGGCAGAGCTGGGAGAATGGGCACCTACCTCCCTCTCTTCCCACCCTCTTGTGTTCTCTCCTTCCCTTCCTCCCGCCTGTGTTCCTCTCCGCTGCCTCTCCAAGGAGATGTGGAGCTGACAGGACAGCCTCCCCGGGCGCGTGATGGTAGAGATGCCATTCTGGAGTAAGCTTGTTAATGTGGTGCCGTGTGGGCACACACCAGGGCTGTTCCCAGCTTTTCCAGCAAGGGCTTCAGACTGGGGTGACATGTTTCCCTCTGCATCTCCACTCCCTCCTTTCTCTGGGAAGCCAATTAGCCTGATCTTCGTTAGCTAAAAATCAAAATCCTACAGTCCTGGGTCTGATAAAATTCTGACATTGTCCTGAAAGGAAATCAGGCAACTGGGACAGATCAGGAAGGAACTGTCCCCCACTTGTTCCCTAGGCTGATGCCTTTGTGCAGTGCACAACCTGCACACCTGTCTAAGTGTTACTAGGTTTTGTTTGTTTTGTTTTTTAAAAAATAAATGAGAGGACTGAAGCACAGAGAGGCTGCTGACCTGCTCAAGGTCACACAACTTGAAAAGAGCTTCCTCATCCCCAAATCCAGTGATTGTTGATAATGCCATAGCTTTGCCTGCTTGAAGTCAGGGTGCAGGGAGAAGAGGGAGGGTCGCCTATCTGAAAGTCTGGGCAAGGGGCTGGCTTGTTGGCTCTTTTGCAGGGAGGGAGGTCCTGTCTGAAGAGTGTGGTCGGGATGCCACGTAGAGACCCTGATTTCTGTGTGATGAGTGTCCCGCCGGGCTGTGTGGGCACCTGGGGGTGTGACTGGGCTGTGACCCACAGCTCTTCTCTCTTTGGGGCCCAGCGTTCTATGACATGTTTTCCACCTTGCTGCTGATTCCTCCTAAGGAGTTTGTTAGTCTGTTCCCTCAGGGGGCCTGCCACCTTGAGAGGGGCTCCCATGACAATTGCTTTCTGGGAAGTGGCATAGCAGGATGGAAAAAATCCTCGTCCCTGGGGGCCAAGATGCCTGTGTTCCACTTCTGGCTCTGCCTTCAGCGCCTGTATGACTGGTCAGGTTTGCCACCTGGGCCTCACTTTCCTTCCTGTGAAAGGCCTTTGGTTGTGGGGAGAGCATGATTTTCAAGGTGCAGAGAAGGGTGAGCAGAACAGTCTCAAGACATCGCTCCTCCCTGCCTCAGAGTAAAGAGCTGAGGGGTTAGAGGGCTGCTGTGCCATGTGGCCTGTGGACATGGGGAGTAGCAGGGCAGCAGGTAAAAGGGAGCAGGACTCCAGAGCTAGGGCAGCTAACAGAGATAGCACTGAGGCCAAGCCTACCATCTTTGACTATGCCCAGGCCCCCACCCTGCTCCCGAGGTGGCTTGTGGATCTCTCTCCTTACTTTGCAAGACCACCCAGTCTGGATGGAGTGGCACTTCTGCCATCAAGGAGGCCCTAGTCTGAAGGAGCTTCCATTCCAACCTAATGAGGTAAACAGGGGCCTTACCCTAGTGCCCCTGAGAGGAGGCCCAGGCCCAGCCTTTAGGAAGTGTCCGGTCTGAGGAGAAGACAAGGCTGTGTCCTAGGAGAGCCCCTAGTCTGATAGAGGAAACATGGGCCCTGCCTTGGTCTGTGCCCAGTTTGAGGGAAGAGGCCTTGCCCTGGGGGTGTGCCCTCTGAGCAAGTGGACGGAATCAGCAGGGTAGAGTCAGCCTAGGGATGGTGAGGAGAAAACGCTTGGAGAGACAGCATCAGGCTGAGACAATGTGTGCCCCCACCCCTGCCGTCCCACTGAGGACACCCAGCACCCTCTCTCTCAAATTCTCTCTCCCTGGAGAAAGCTCTAGAAGCTCTGCTGGGAGCCACTGAGACCCAGGTTCCCCCCTTCCCCCTGTGCAATAGCTCCTCCTAGGCAGGTGAGCTCTCCCCGCCCGGCCCTGAAGGAGGGCCTTTAATTAGATTCTGACTCGTTTACCAACTAAGTGGCCTTCCGTGGGTTTTAAATCTGCACAAATTGGTTTGTATTTTTCTGCCTGCATGAAGGTGCGACTGGCAGTGCCCCACACCCTCCCCTGCCTCTTCGCTCCCTCTGGGCTCTGATGTCTCACCCCCCAGCCCACCTGAGTCTAGATGTCCAGCTTCCCTGGGGGCTGGAGGAATTGCAGGGCTCCCTGAACATGGGAGTGGAAGAGACCAGAGGGTCATGATCAGCCCTATTTCCCCTCTTCCTGCCTAGCCCGGGGGAAGGGTGTCCACACTGTGACTCTTGTGAAATTACTCATCCTCTCTAGTCCTCATTTCCCTTGCTATACTTCGAGGAGAATCAACCTGCCCCAGGCCCCTCACGGTGGTTCTGTGGATTCGGTGCTGGGGGCTGAGGAGGGGACATCAGGTGTGTCACCAGCCAAGGACCACTGTGCCTTTGACACCCTTTTGCCTTACCTGCCTTCTCCCCACCACTGCAGTGCCAGGTAGTGGTCCATCTTGGAGGGATGGGTTCCACCTGGCCTCTTCCCTCTTCTCAGCCCCAGGGGAGGAGAGCTGACCTTCTCTGGGGACTCTGATGACAGCTTGCCTGGCCTTCCCCTACCTCTTTAGTGGTCTGCTCCCAGTTACCAGGAAGTCACCTTTTATTGTCTGACCTTCTCTTCCATGCTTTCAAGTCAGCTCTTTTTCCTCCCAGTACTCCCTCCCATGGTTCCCCTTCCTCATCTTCTCTGTCTTTCCTTCCAGCCCAGACAGGCTGTGCTGAGGTGGCTGGCGGTCAGGGGAGGTGGTGCTGGGTTGGTGGGGAATGGGAACATGGGGTGCAGCTGTGGGGTTTCTGGCTCCCCTCTTTCCAAGAGCTGGACATGAAGCCCTGGCTCCAATTCTCAGTCCAGCTACCTCCTCCCCTCTGATTGCCCTTCCCCCCACCGCTCACCCCACCTCTGAGGCTCTGGTTGGAGTGACAGGGAGACTCAACAGGACACTGGGCATTAGCAATTTGGGGAGATATTACACAGGAATGTTTACAGAAAGCCAATTGCCCGGAAAATGACTTTGGTTGCTGTGGTATAGGGCGGAAAAGATGGTTTTAGAAAACAGACACAGATGGGCTTCTGCTCCAAGGACCCACAGACAGACAGTGGGGATGGAGGGGTACAGACACACAAGGAGCCCAGGGAGAAGGGCGCCCAAAGACAGAGGCCAATTCCTTCACAGGAGGTGGGACAAGAGATGATCTTCTCATTTGACCCAGGTGACTAGAGCCTCTGCTAAACTTAACCTTTGGCCTCTGACCTCCCAGCACAGTGCTTCATGACTGCAGCAGGCACCCAGCAGGATGGAGTTATCAGGCACAACTGATGGTGGCAGTTGCCTCCAGGTTCCTCCTGGGCGACTTGGGCTCCTTTTCGGCTGCAAATGGTGGGACTGGGAGAGCCTCCACCTGCAAATGTGTGTGTTTGGGCAAGGCACTTTGCAGTCTGAGCCAGGCCCTCCACTCTTGCAGAAATCTCCATGCAGCCCTCCCCTTGCCCTGCCTGCAGGCCTCACTGGATTTACCCCTGACCCCTCCCTGAGCTGGTGCCCAGCCCCCACCTCTGCCCAGGCAATGGATGCGGACACACCAGTGAGTCTTCTCAGTTCCCCAAGGAGAGACCTTGATTAGCCTCCTGATCTCCAGGGGTCTCCACGACAGGGGCCCCAGAGTCCTTTTTTCTCTTTTCCATAGCTTGTAGCTTTGCTCTTTCCTCTAATTTCTTCCCTTCCTCTCTCTTCTTCCCTCTCCCTCCCCCTCTCCTCTTCTCCACATTCTCTTCCTCTGAAGATGATGTCATGTGTGAATGTTGCCCATCGGCAGCCAGAGAACAGAGTAGATGGTGACATCTGGGTAAAGATGCCAGGTGGGGATGGGCTTGACGGCTTACCAGACGGTGTCACTAAAACTTGGAAGATCTTAATTCTCATCATGAGTTACAGTGATCTCATGTAAAAGAATGCAGTGGAGGATAAAAATAAATCAGGCTCATAAATAAACGTGGAATTTGGAGTTGGTGGAACAAATAGCAATGTCACCCTCTTCCTAAGCACCTGCGCCTTTGTCTGCAGCCGGCCACTGGGGGGCTCCCACCTCTTCCCCCATCTCCCGGGCCTGGGCAGTGTTTTCTTCCCCACTGTCCAGGTTAGGTTAGGAGGGCTGAGCTGAGGGTGACCAGAGCTCCCCTTCCGCACCCTTTCCTTCTTATTCTGAGCTGGATTTCACCCGTCCCGGGCATCATCTTCTGTGTAGTTTGAATCTCCGACTCAAAAATTATGGTCGGCCTTGCATTTTGGTAAACCTTCCAGGCCCAACTTAACTCTGGTGCTTCCCCAAGCTCTATCCCTCGGGGCCCTTTAGTCTTAACACCCACCCCCTCTCCAGTGTACCCCAACTCTACTCCCCCTCCAAGGCCTCCGCACCCTTTTTCTTCCCTCAGAGCTCCCTGCCTCTGCCTCTCTGAGTCCTTCCATTCCTATGTCCCTGCTCCACTAGAACCCAGTCCTGCTTTCTCACTCAAGTCCTCTCTGATCCCCGCAAGACCCCTGCTCCCCTGTCACTGAACAGGAAGCATTGATCTGCTCAGGGCCGCGGTGCCTGGAGTTCATTGCTTGCTAGATTGGAATCGATCTCCTGGGCTTTTCACTGGGCTGCTCAGTCCAGAGAGGGTCAGGGACGCTGTGAGGGCTTGGTGGTGGCTGGAGCAGGCACGGGGGTAATGAAATGGGAAGGCTGGGCTATGGCCCAGCTGCTCTCTGCCAGGAATGCCTTTAATTCAAAACAATGTACTTTCACTTCCATTGTCTTGCCAGCTCCTCACTCAGCACACTGGGGCAGGGTTTAGAGGTTAACATCCCTGTCTTGCAGATTAGTACCCTCAGGCTCCCAGAAGAAAGAGACTTGTTGACAGAATGGATAACCAAATGATAGCTAGCCTGGGGCCCTGAGGGAAGGAGCTGACTCTAAACCCAGGGTGTCTCTGGCCTGGATGTGTTTTTTTTTTTTTCTCCTGGTGCTCTGACTTCAAGTGCCTGGGCTGGCTCAGAGAAATCAATCTATGCTTGAGCTATCAGAGCCCCCATGGGTCTCTTTCTCCTAAAGGTAATAGGGGAGACCCCTAACCCCACTTGGGCCCTGCAGAAAGAAGGGAAATATGCACAGGACAGAGAGCAAAGATACCTCGTTTACACAGGCACCTCACCTCTTTTCTCAGCTTAGTTTCTGTCTTTGGTAAATAAAGCCAAGGATCCGGAAGGTTCTAAACAGATTCTAAAGCTTTTCAAATCAAAGCCCATCTTTCCTGCCACCTTTCAGAGACAGCAGTTGTCTCTCCTGCTCCCACCCCAATACACCCCAGGATACAGCTCTTGCCTCGCCCCTGACCTGGAGGAGGCTGGGAGGAGTTAGTTCTTGCTCCACTGTCTGCTGGAGCCTGCTCAGCCGCCCCCTCTCCACCTCCACTGCCTGTGTGAAATTTATGGGACTGCAGTCATCAACAGGGCTGCATGCGAGCACACGTCCACTCTCCGCAGCTGCTTCCCCTCCACCCTGCCCACTGCCTGCTCTAGTAGCTGGGACCGCTCCCTGCCAGCCCTGCCTCCGCCCCTTTATTCAACCAGAAAGAGCCTGGGTGACCCTGGACCTCTCTCCATAGTCCCTGCCTGACTCGAGCAGGCACACTGTCCCACGTCAGGTGCCCTGCTGTCCCCGCAGGAGCCAGGGAAGAAAGTGCAGGCATGGAGGGTAGGGTGGGGGAAGAGCAGCTCTTCTGGGTCCAGAAGGGCAGTTGAGCCTTGGAGACATGTTCCAGTGCACCTGTGTGTGTCCAGAGCCCCAGGAGGGCATGACAGGCCCATCTATCTGGCATAAGAGGAGAGGTCTCTCTAGCTCAGACAGGGCTGGCCTCTAGAGCTGGGGTTCCAGCAGCAAGACCATGGGCAGAATCCCTCCTGGGCAAAGAGGGAGCGATGGGGTGTCCAAGGTCTTTGGCCACAGAGGGTCTTTTCTACCCAGTTGTATCCAGTGAGGTTGCAAACCTCCAGCTGGTAGTGAGGGTGAATGGAATAAAGAGGTTAAGGGTCATGGGAGGTTCTGTCTCTGGTTGGGGCTCTCTCTCCGGGACTCAGGACACCCTCATCCTAGATGATTATCAGATCACTTACTTCCTTTCAGCCACTTTCACTGGCCACCTTGGGAGGTAGCCAGCTCCTCCAGGACAGAGACTCAGTCAGGAGCCGTCTTCACGAATTTCTTCCCTATCAGGGAACCTTGCACTATATGAACTCAATATGTTTTCCATTACTCAACTTAAATAAATATACTTGAAAGGAAATATTACCTCTCTGCCACCCCGAGGAATGATATCTATGAGATCCGTGGTTCAACCTTCTGGCTGGGGGTTTTCTAGTCCTTATGAAAATATAACTATTAATCTATAAAACAATGTTTCCCCTGAAGGCATCTCTTGTGTATCTGGACTTCACTTTGGAAAACACAGCAGAGGGTGGTGACTGTGGTGAGAGGGACAGATGCCTGGGAGAGGGAGGAGAGAGGGACCCCAGACCCAGAATCAGGGTAGGGAGACAGCAAGTAAATAAGAAAGAGCACCTAATGCTATGGGAGGCTGTCAGTATTTCATCAATAAATGTCACCTGTCGCCTGGAGAGGAAAGTGTGGGGGAGAAGGTGGGAAGACCCTAATAGGTATTGGGGTCAAATCTGGCCTGTACCAATCACTGTGGCTTTGGGCATGTCACTGGACTTCTCTAACCTCAGCAGCCTCATTTCTGAAATAGAGCCACAGTAACCTGCCCCCCGCCACACACACACACACACACACACACATGCAGGGGTGCTGGGAGGCTTGCGGGCCATGATAATGGCAGTCACACGGGTCCTTGGAAGCTATAGAAATCTTTGCCCATGGAAGCCATTCTTCCCTTGGTTTTGGTGGGAGGTGCCAGGTCCTCTTGGGCTCTATACCCCAGATCTACATGTCTCAGCCCTAGCTCAGGGAGGATTGAGTGTTGGGCAAGGGGTGGCTTTTCCTGAAATGTGGCTGAATCTCCTTTTTTCTTCTCTGGTGGACAGGAGGTGACTGAGGCCTGGCAGCAGGCCTGATGAACAATGGTGTGGTAGGAAGGGGCTGATGAGGGGCTGGGCTGGATGGAAACTGGCTAGGTTCCCGAATCCTCAGCCTCCTCTTTTGCCTTAGTTGGCCTTGTGATTCAGCCCTGGTGTGGGGGTGCATGTGTCTGCCACAGTACCTGATACGCCAGACCTAGACTACACTGGGGCAGGGGTACTGTTTTGAGCCTGGCAGATTGTGGGATTGGAGGTTTGCTGGGAAGACTGTCTCTCAGTGAGAGTGACTTCTGGGGATGTGGGACAGCAGTCTGTTGTATGC
Source organism: Cynopterus sphinx (assembly GCA_030015415.1). Lineage (NCBI taxonomy): Eukaryota > Metazoa > Chordata > Mammalia > Chiroptera > Pteropodidae > Cynopterus > Cynopterus sphinx. The sequence continues at coordinate 17,525,156 of CM057385.1, forward strand.
CTAGGAATATGGCTGAGGTAAGCCCAGCAACTCCTCTTATCCCTGGAACCACTGTCCTATGATGAGCTGTGGGAAAGTCAACATTGAGACTAGAAGGAGGGGGACAGCAGGGCTGAGCCTGAGGATGGTGGGCATGTGGGGAAGGGATTTAGAGTTCTGGGTAGGGACCTCAACCCCCGGCCTTCTCTTTTTGTTTTTTGCTTCTGTACTGTCCTTTGTCCCCTGTGTGTCCCTTATAGGTCTTAAACTTGTGTGTGTTTAGGAGACTGAAGAAAAGGTGGGGAGGGGTTAGAAGAGTGCCCCAGGGGGGAGGCTTATGCTGTCCTGTCTGCTTTCTTTGTCCTTTGAATGTGTCCCAAATTCACCTCTCATTGTCCTCTCTGTGCCCAGCCTCTCCTGTCTGTCTATCTGTCTGTCTCTGGATAGGGAGGGGAAAGAGGGCCCCATGCCCTAACCCCTGGGCCTCCCTCTCCCTGAGAAGCCCTCATTGTGACCTTTGCCCTCACCACGACCACCCCCATGTATCCTAGTCCTGGCTGCTTTCTAAGCCAACCCCAGCATGTAGGACAAGTGTATCCTGGACATGCTAGTCTGAGGGAGGAGGCTAGGGTCCTCTATCTCTCCTTAGAGGATGCTCTTGAAAGGAAGACAGTGTAGGCTCCTTTCCACATCCTTTAGGAATCACCTAAAAGGAAACAACCCTTCCCACACCTGTTCACACTAGTGTTAGAAAAAAGAAAGGGGATATGTGGCTAGAGAGGTGTTCAGGATCCCTACTTCCAAACCCTCCTTGGCCTCAAAGGACAGCACCTCACCTGCAGTCATTATCCCTCCAAACTCACCTGCAGAAGAGCAAGAAGCTGGACCCTGCCCTTGCTCTCCACCCTCCTTCGGGCCAACCTTCCTCCCCAGCCCTCCTTCTACTCCTTCTGTCCCCTAGTGGGGATGGGCAGCCCTTGCTTTACCCCACGCTCCTTTCTCCCCGCTCCCCTCCAGCCAGGCCTGGTCCGATCCATCCCCGCAGTGACCCCCGTGGGGGGCTGGGCAGCCCCAGGCCAGACTGCGCAGTGACCCCTCCGTGTCCCCTCTCCCCTCCCGCAGATCCAGAGCGGAGCAGCCCCCCCATGCTGTCTGCAGACGATGCCGAGTACCCGCGGGAGTACCGGACCCTGGGGGGCGGGGGCGGCGGGGGCGGCGGGGGCCGGCGCTTCTCCAACGTGGGGCTGGTGCACACGTCCGAGCGCAGGCACACAGTGATCGCCGCGCAGAGCCTCGAGGCGCTCAGCGGGCTCCAGAAGGCTGACGCCGACCGCAAGCGCGATGCCTTCATGGACCACTTGAAGAGCAAGTACCCGCAGCACGCCCTGGCCCTGAGGGGTCAGCAAGACAGGATGCGAGAGCAGGTGAGTGGGGGCCGGCCTCAGGCTGCGGGCTGCGGCTAGGGGACACGCCAGCCTGCGGGACAGCTGGCCTGACCCAGAGCTCCTCTGCTCCCAGGCTCATTCAAATTCCAAGGGGCATCTGGGGCAGAGAAGGGGGAATGGAGGAGTTGAGAAGTTGTCCTGGTTGGCCTTTCCTGGAGCCTCCAGACCTCTACTTGCAGTCCTGGGATTTGGAACAGGGGAGTCTGGTTTGGCAGAGAGAGCTCAGCCTCTAACTCAGGCTACTGGACTGGGCAGAGGAGCAGGAAGGCAGATCTTGGAGGCCAAGGGAGGGATGGGAAGGAAGAGGGGAGACCTTGGGGGCTGACTTCTGAACCTGAAGGTTCCATCCAGAGGTGGAGTTGAGACGCTTGAAGTTGGCCCAGTGGGAGCCTCAGTAGGCTGGATCTGATGTGTTCCCAGGCCTGGCAAGAACAGAGCCCAGAACTCCTGGGACCTTTTTCCTGCCCCTTTCCTTCCCCAGGACTCGCCGTGTGACTTTGAGCTACAGGCCACCTCTCTCTGTGCCTTGGTTCCTCTCCTGCCATCATTAAGGCTTAGAGAGGAGTTGGGTCTCTTGCCTCTATTCCTGGACCTGCCTCATCTCCTTCTATAAGGGAGAAGAGATGCTTTCCTTATCAATTTCTCCCAGATCCTTGGGGTCCTGGGTGCATCTCTCCATCCAAGTATGATCTTCTTGTCTGTAGGAAAGTTCTTTCTTGGGACTAGCCTCTGCTTACAGTTCTACATTGATGAGGTACCTACTTTGATAGCTGCTGAGACACGGGCACTGTCCACTTTGGGAGAAGTGACCAAAGTACATCCAATCAGCATTCTTTCAATAGACTTGGGGTGTCAGTCCCATGCCTGTCTTGCTCTGTCCTCCCTGTCTAGGTACCTCTAGGTGTGGCTGGAGAAGGGAAAGAATGTCCTTACCCTATCCTCACTGCAGGGAACAAGGACACAAGGTGCATTTCTGGTACCTTATCTGCCCTCTAATGTCACCTCAGGTTCTGTCTGGCCTTTGCCTTTACCCAGATCTAGAGTCCTCCTGGGAGCAGAGTTCCTCTTGAGATAAGGGAGAATTACAGGTGAAGGAGATATGGCCCCCAACCTCAGGGATCCTCCTCAATGGGTTCCCTTTGTTTGCTCTGGCCTGGGAGGAGGGGCAGGGGTATTTGTGATCTGGATGGGGCGAAAGAATGGTTAAACTTAAATACCAGGGCACAGTCAGTTGGGAGAGGGTTTGGAGGAAGGAGATCAGGTAGGCAGTCCTGGTTGGGGGAAACTTCCTGCAGGAAGAGGTACCTAAACTAGGCTTAGAAGGATGAAAAAGGACTGATTGGGTATCAAGAGACTGTTGTTTTAGGAGGTGGGTGGATGAGAAGGGGTTGGGGAGGGAAGGGGAGGCTAGGCCTGAGCATAGTTGGTTTGGGGACTGGCTCAGAGGTCCACCTGGCTGGTGCAGAAAGCTCAGGGTGGGAGTGGAGGGAAGTGTGAGGGAAGACGGAAAAGTGGGGCCAGATGGTGGTGGCTAGAAGGGTCATGGTTGTTTTTCATGGTGAATAGGAGGGGACAAAAGGGGGGCTGGAGGCAGGAGGAGAGGAAGAAGCGCATATGTCATAGAGGACAAAGGGAAGAGCATGGGGAGTTGGAGGGAAGACTGAGCAAGGCTTGTTGCTGCCTGGATCTAGGAGGCAAAGCCAGAAAAACCTGGGTGACAGGGAAATGTTGATGCCTTGTGGGGAAATGAGAGTTTTGGAGGGAATGTTTGGGGTTTGGGAGACAAGAATATGGGTGATGAGTTTGAGGAGTGGGTAGGGCACCAAAAGCGATGTCCTTTAGGCATGATTTGTATCTCTCAGGACACTGAAGGGACCACAGCTTCAGGAGGAGGGTTGAGTACAATCAGGACAGAATAGAAGTGGGACCAGGCACAGAAGTGTGGTCACCAAGGCAGAATGGAGTCTGAGAGGGGAAGAGGGTCCATTATGGTAGGGGGAGGGGGAACCAGGAACAGTTCTGCATTGTGAGGAAGAGGAGAAAGGCCCAGGAGAAGTTCCTTGCACTTCAGAAGTCAAGAGGGATGGGGTGAGAGAAAGCCTTTGGGACTGCTCAGGATCTATGGGTCCCAGAGGGGATTGAGAGTTCATTTCTCATGGTGTGGTGAGGTAATGGATAGTTTCAGAGGAGACTGAAGGTGATGAGGGAACAGGACACTTGGCTGCAGATCTGTCTGGGAAGGTTTGGCCAGAAAAAGATGAAGACAGCCTCAAGGGGCAGCAGGCCTGTGAGAGAAGATGTAGGCACGTCTGAGGACTTCACCTGTGTCTGGCATGTTCTCTGGCACCAAGCAGGCACTCAGTAAATACTGTGAATGAATCAAAGCACTGCCATTCACTCTCAAATTCATTCCTTCATTCATTCATTCATTCCCTCCCTTAGAGTGTAAGTGGGTAGGACCTAGGAATGAAATGCTTGGTGACTAACTGTAGTGCTGACTCAGTAAATGTGGAATGAGTGAAGATGAATTAATTTGAGGATTCATGTCTGAGGGGGAAGAGGGCCATGGGAAAAGGTCCTGGAGGAATCAGAAAGGGATGGGCTTTGAGCCTTAGGTGTGGTATGGCCTTGGGGTGGGAGAAGAGAGTTGCTTCCTCTGAGATGGCAGGGAAGAGGGTGCTGTCAGGACTAGGCACACTGGGGTGAGGACCCCTGCACATGGGTGACATCTTCAGTGAAGAGGGAAGGAAGAGTTACAGGAGGGAAGAGGAGAGGAGAAGCTTCCTGGCAGAGTGCACAGGGAGATGGTCCAGAATTGAAGAAAAGGACCTTAGGAGTATCTGATGGGGGAAGGCCCTCCCCTAGGCTCAAGGAACTTCCAGCCTGACAAGAAAGAAACTTCCAGAAACAAACTGAGGGCTCCAGATAGAGACCCAACTTTGCTAAGGAAATAGCAGCCAGTGTTGCAGAATCCCTCTGTGGTGTGAGCTCTGTGCCAAAGCTTGCCCCAGGAATGCCCTTTTCTCCCCATCACAGCCCCCAGCGGCTCCTGCCCGCTCCCCCTAATGGGGTGTCCCCCGCTTCGCACACACAGGTTGGCGGCTGGACCGTGGACCCCGTGTGCCTCCTCAGCTCCCTCTGCTCCCACCTCCATGGCGACTCCGCCCCCTCCGGGGCTGGCCAGCCGGCCCAGGTGAGTCACCCACCTCCACCCCACCCCCCAAACCCATGGCGAGTTTGGCTTTGGGGAGGATTTTTTTTGGAAGGGGGATATCCAGTATTTTTCTTTTGCATCCCTTTCTCTTAGGTATGGTCCCTGATTGCCCAATTCCTTCTATTCCCTCCTCAAACCTGTAGCAAGGTTTGGCTTTACGGAAGGAAATTTTTGAGGGGGAATACTCAGGTTTTGAAAAAATTTTTTTTTCCTTTTTTTCTTTAAACTGAAGTCCCTCCCCCATCCTCACTCTTATCGGTTTTCAGGAGTCTCTTATGCCCTGAACTCAATTCCCACCCCACTGTAGATCATTTCATTCCCCTATCCCCACCTCACCTTCCATCTCTGAGTAGACCCAACCTTCCCCTGATGTGTTACCATCAGGAAGTTCTTCATGATGTTCCTTTCCCACCCTTCTTGCTATGTTGAAGGCTCAGTTTCACATTTTTAAGAGAATGTTGGCATCTGGACACTTATTCCACTTCCCCATCAAGCCTCAGTTTCCCTGATGAGAAGATGTATCTCAGCTTAGACAGGGGCAAGCTTAGACAGGGCTTGGGCTCCCAGCTCAGGCCAGGACATTGCCATGGAAGAAAAATAGGCATCTGAGGCTCAAATGGGGAGGAGGGGCCAGGCAGTCAGCTTTGCAATGGGAAAGGGAAGCCCAAGGGAGCCTGGATTTGAGGGTGTTCAGCTGTAGCAGTTGGAGGAGGTGCAGAGGCAGGGGATTCAATGGATAGCATGGGTGCTAGCTTCCCTTCCTCATGCACCCGGCTTTCCCTGGGGAAGGGCAGCAAACCTTGACTTTTTCAAGAATTAGGAAAAGAAAAAATATGACTGCCTAGGGAAGGACAAGGCTCCAGACATTTTAGCTGAGTGAACTCGAGTCTAACAACAGATTGGCATGGCTTGACATCACTCACAGGGAGTTCGGCCTACTTCCTTCCTGAGCTCTCTGTCCCATCTTAACTGAACATCGGGGAACAAAGATGTGTTTTCCCCCAAGGCTGGATGGCAAGTGGGCCAGAATTGTCCTGAGTGGCCAAGTATATGTGGAAGCTAAAATGGGGCTGGGATAGGAATGGTAATGGGGCAGACAGGACAGGTGCACTGTGCCTGGGGCATGCAGAGGCCCTCCTTAGATGGAGTGTCTTGAGGCTAAATAGGGTTGGGGTGATGAAGAGGAGTGAGGCTGGACTTAGTAAACTCAGTTGTTCCAGGTCAAGGGGTTCTGGGCCTGCCCACATCTCTCAGAGCTTGGAGGGGTCTCGCCCCAGAACTTTGGAATTACTGAGAAAGGTGGCTGTGCCCAGAATTTTGTCATCACTTGATACTTAGTGCTTATCACCCTTTGCCTTCCCCACAGCTGAGTCTGAGGCTCCTTTGTGTAAAGAGCAGGACCAGAGACATAGCAGAGCAGGATCAGAGGCCATCAGAGAAACAGGCATCCTGGGCCTTCCAGACTTGTCTAGGAACTGAGTCATGGGAGAACTAAGAGGGCAACAGTGCACCGCGGAGACTGGTGGCGAGAGGCCGTGGGCTCAGAGGATGGCGGGTCAGGAAGCGGGACTCTCTCCTCCCCCCACCCTAGGCCAGATCTTTGGGGGATGGGGTGGGGGGGCTGCCGAGGACCCTGAGAGGAGACCGGAGGCTCCCTCCCAGCCGCAGCCCCTCCCCCGCTTCCACCGCTGTCTCACCTCCCTCCCTCCTCTGCAACCCGAGTCCCGGGCGGAGGGCCGGCGTATCGGGTGACCGCGGCGACGCAGCCACCAGCCTCCGCCGCTCCTCGGCGGGTCTGCGCCCGCGGGCCCGCGCCGGGGAGGGGGCCGGGCAGAGGATGTGCGCGGCGGCGCGCCGCGCCGCGCCAGGTGGAGTCGCGGTTACCGAGGCGACCGGGGCCCGGGCCGGCTTCGCCGCGGCGCTCGCATTGCAGCAAAGGGCAGCGGCGGCGGCGGCGGCCGGGGGAGGGGAGAGCCCGGGCGGGAGGGAGTAGGGGCTGCCCTCCCTCCCCCGCCCGACGCGGGACCGGGGCTGCGGGCCCCGCGCATGCACCTGTGGCCGCAGGTAAGAGGGCAAGGAGCGGCTGCGGGGGCCGGCGTCGCCGCCTCGGGCTCTGCGGGCGCGGGGGCTCGGAGATGGGGAGGCCCGCTCCGCGGCGCCCGGGGGCCGACCCAGGCTGCGGTGTGCAGGCGGCTGCGGTTCCGGACCCCTGAGAAACGCCCCCTCCCCTCCCCCACCGCGTCCGCAGCCTTCCGCGTGGGCCGGGGCCCCACCCCGAAACGCGGCGGGCGCCCCCTCCTCCAGCCTCCAAAAGTCATGACCTTCTCGGGGTGCGCCCTCTCCCCCGCCCCCACCCCCACCGCACTGGGAAGGGATGGAAGGTCAGGGTGCCAAGGGGCATGCCTGGGGGTGGCTCGTGCCTGTGCGCCGTGGTGGGGGTGGCGCCCTTGGGGCGCGTTACCTAGCCCCCGCCGGGAGGGCGGGAGTGTACGTGGACGCGTGTGTACGGAGTTGAGAGGTGGGTGTGTGCGCCAGTGCACGCGGAGCCAGGGGATTAAGGAGATGCGGTGTGACCCCACTGGTTGTCTGGAGGATGTGTCTGCAGGGGCTCGAGGTCACGGAGGGAGTCACGCACTCACCTAGCCCACAGGGGATGTCTGCCCAGGGGAGGGGAGAGACCTCAGCTCTCCGGCTGGGCTAAGGCTCCCAGGGAGCACAGCCCCGCCCTCCCAGGGCACCGCACGGGAGAGAAGGGACCAGCTGCAAGCGGAGGGAAGAACCCCACTAAGGGCCCCTAGGATGGGGCAGGGAGGGAGTTAACTCCCCAGCCCCCAGAGAGAAGAAACCGTTTTCTCTTTCTCCAGGGAGTTGGAGGACTCCCTGGCCTTGCTTCCTTAGGTCTCATAGAACTTCTCCCCCATCCACCATTTCTAAAGCCATGAACCTAGAGAGTGGATGGAGGGTTTCCATCTTATCCTCTTAGAACACCTCTCATTTTCCCTGGCTCCTGTAAAATTCTTCCCTACAGTTGTCACGGTGGCAGGGTCTCTCCTGCTCAAACCTCCTTTTTATTTTGCCTCCTCACTGTCCTCTGGGAAGGGGAGACCTCTCCCTTGAGTAGAGGGAGGGAGACAGCTTCTCCCTGGTATTGGAGGTTCTTGCTTAGGCTGGGGAATCAGACCTCTCCTGGGCCCTTCCTGCCCTCTGCCCTCCTTGAGAGGGACTGGATTCCTGGTGCTGGGAAATCTCCAGAGAAAGCGCCTAGAAGGCTGAGCAGTGGTGGCTGCCAGAAGATGGAGAGAGTGGTGCCAGATAAGAGTATTCAGAGGTATCCCCTTCTTCCTGTGGGCTGGTCCCATTTTATTGGAACTCGTTCATGGTTGAGTATTTGTTGAGGACCTGCTTTGGGCACAGCAGGAGGAACAGACAAGGAAAAGGATGAGAAGGTAAACGGGTGCTGGAGGTTGGATGGGAAGAGCCCCACCTTAGTGAACAAGTAGGAGCCCTCTGCTGTCACGCAAGGCTGTCTTATGGGTTTAATACCCTGGAAAGTGAGAGCGACAGGGTAAGGATGGCATCCCCAAGGACCTCTCTCCACTACGGTTTCCCCCCAAAGGACACTGAGTTGCCAGGAGACCGTCTCATTCCTGGTGGGGCCAGCATGGAAGAGGATCATTTCCCCCACTTTCCAGAGAGGACAGAGGACAGGATTCACTCAGTGTGCTCTACAGGCCTAAGTCTCAGGACTATGATCACAGCCTCATTCCGAGTTCTCCAAGCACAAATGCAGCAACTCTTCATCATTACCCTCTAGTGGGACATGGCTGGCCTTTGCTGTGGCCTTTCCTGATGTCACCCAGTCCTTTCACTGGCCTCAGCTTGTGACCTCTCTCTTCCAAATCTGACTGCCCTATAGATGTGTCCAGCCTTGGGACCTCAAGGCAGGCCTTTGTTGAGGGCATAGCCATTGTGGCTATAGACAGGTGTCATCCCTGTCTCCCAGAACCATGAGCTGGGTTCCAGCCATCTATACATACTGAGTTAGTTGTGTTGACACTGGGGGCTGGGTGAGGTGGAGCATCTTCTGCCTCTTTTGAATCTCTAGAGAGTGGTTGGAGAGCTTCCATCTTATCCTCTTACCTGACACATTATGTCAGGGACATCATATGTCAGAGACAATGGTCAGGGTGGCCAGAGGCACTTGACCTGGCTGGAGGTGGGGAGTGAGGGATGAGACTTCCTCTTTGTATGTGTGTGCGCTGCTTTGTATGTGTATGTACATATGTGTAAATGGGTATCCATGGCACCGTGGGTTTCTGCGACCCTCTGGGTTTCTGTGACTGGAGTGGTGCTTGTGACAGTGTGTGTGAGCAAGTCAGGGTCCTGTGGGGGGTGCATGTTTGTGTGAGTAGGGGTGTTCTACGCATGAATATCTGTCTGAGTTTGTTTCTGGTGTTGTTTCTGACCCCAGAGGGCTTCTCTCTAAGTGCTTGTGTCCCTTTGTGGGTGTATTTTGTTGTTCTGGGTGTGCTTGTGGTGATGTCCTTATCAAGGATGTCTGAAAGTCTGTGTGTACATTGGCGTGTGGCCTGTGTATTGTGGGGCACTATGGGTGGCCCATGTGTACACAGTGTAATGGTGGTGGTGGATGAGGGACAGCACCTTTCTATTCAGAGCTGTCCACCACCGTCGGGACTGCAAATATGATTATCATAAACCTTTCTGTACCCTCTGCCTGGCTCTGCTTACCCCCAACATGTCCACTCCACTGCTACCCCTCCCTTTCCCAAGGCCATGGCAGCTGTGGCTAGAGCCTGTTATTCCAGCCCCTCCCTTCCCCTCAGCACTTGTAGGCATCCCCTGGCACCCATGGAAGTGGCATATGGCCATAAATTGTTCCCGGCACTGGCTAGGGTGTAGACTTTGCTGTCCTCTTCACCTGCCTGGCATGTAACTATTTTTTTGCGTTTCTGGGAGCCAATGCTGGAGGGAGAGGAGGTGATGGGGATAGCCTTGGCAAGTGAACCTCTTGACCCTAGCCCTAGCCTGGTGTCACTCCCACCCTAGAGGTCTAACTCAGGGAAACCCTCCATCCTAGTAGCACCCCTTAACTCAGCCCTTGTCCAACTCCTCTTTGTCATTGAAGCATTCAGATGGCCCAGGACACTCTGGTGTTGTGTTCTTCTCCCATCAGGGCCCTCAGTGTTCCTTTCCTCTGCCAATCGCTCTGAGGCTTGGGGAATCTTGTTTGCTGGTGCCAGGCACCCCAGGGCCAGGCCATCTGCTGCCTCTGTCTTCCTGCTGAGGCTGGCACCGGTCAGCAGGGTGCCCTCAGCTTTGCCAAAAACCAACCCAGCCTCCAGGCTACTCTTTCCTGTCTTTAGCCATCTGGAAGGGCCTTCTGCCTCTAGGGAAGGCAGGGTGACCCTAGGTCATTGTAAATGAAGAGGAATCTGAGCCACCTCCCCACCCCGATTCTAGGGGTATAAGGAGCTCTCCTCTCTCATCTATCCAACACCACAGGGTGTTGCCAATGCTCCCAGTCTCCCCAGTACCCTCTGTTGCCCAAGCCTCCCCATCCATTGCTCAGTGCTGTGAGGTGACTGGCATCTGTCCACTTTTCTCTATAATCCAGGTCCATCATATTAACAGGCCACCCTGTCTGGGCCTTGGTTCCCAGCCTCCCTCTTCCACTCCCTGCCCCATCAACCCTCCTGGGGTCTGGTTTCAAACCCACTCTGCTTTGCTCAAATACTTTCTGCTGGTCCAACCTGTTAAGTCTATATTCTTTCACTCAGCATTTAAGCCAGCTCATCTGGCCCCAGCTCCTGCTTTGCAGCCTAATCTTCTACCTTCCCAGACCCTAAACCCCAGCCAAACTAGAAGATTGACAATTCCCTCAACACACTCTCTGCCTGCCTGCCCCAGGACACTTGCCCATGCCCACCCCTCTGCTTGGCATACTTTACCCAATCTGAGCTGTTCATTTTTCAAGACCTAGATCAAATGCCATCTCTTCCGGGAAGTTTTCCCTGGCCTGTCATAACCAGATGCCATTTTCTGACCCTGTAGCTCCCATTCTTCTCTGCCAGCATCTCATGGGTTCCCCGTATCATGGTCATCTGTATCTTTTCCCACCTGTAACACTCTGAGGACAGTTACTCTGACTAGAATGTGTGGCTTGTAATCATCTGGAATGGCTCTCCCCTGCCCCACTGGCAGGCCTGGCACCAGCTCAGGGCCATCCTGGGTGTCTATAGAGAATGGGACATACCAGGCATAACATCCTTCCTGCTCCTGGGAGGGTGGTGGGTCCATGTCCCAGGGCTGAGTGCTGAGCCCATGCCCCTATCCTCTCCTCCCAACCCCTCATAACCATCTCTTCTCTTATTTCCATCAGCAGCCAAACTACTGGAGTTTCAAGGTCAGTGTGTGGTGCTTCTGCTTCCGTGGCAACTGCATGTGCTTTCCTGCCCTGCCCCTCCCTGCACATGCTTTGCACAGGGGTGTGCATCTGCACGGGATCTTCTGGTGCGGGTGGAGGGCCTTGGGGCTGCAGGATATGGCTGCTGCTTTAAGAGAGTCTGGGTTCACCTGCCAGGGGCTTTTGGATCCAACATGGGAGTTTGGGCCACCCCTGCTGGGGGTCTGAGCTGGGGATCCTCAGGCTTCCCCAGGCCACGAGGGGCATTTTGGAATGAGAAGCTGCATGATATGTCCCCAGCCTGGAGAGACTGCTGGCTCTGAGGCAGGGGCCTGGACCCCATGATCTTGTTGAGGGCACTGTTCTCTGAACTCATATTTCATCTTCCAGGGAGGTCCTGTGACTATGATGGGTCTTCATCCCTTTCTTACTTTCCATATGGGGAGCTGGTCAGTTCCAGGCAAGATATTCACAGCTCTGTACCCCAAACCTGTTGCTCAGGTGGAAGGCTAAGCTCAGGGATGCATGCCTTCCTGCCTTCTCTTGAAGGTCTGGACTATCCACAGCTGGAGAGCTGTCTGCTCCTCCAAGGGCATTCTGAGGAACCCTGGGGAAGCACGCTTGGGCACCTCCTCCATCTTCCCTGGAACCAGGCCCAGGGAAGTTAGACTGCTGCTGGTGTCCTGGAGTCTCTGGCCCCTGAAGTCCCAAGTATTATAACAGGAGTTGGGAGGCATCCATCCGACACCCCAAGTGTCATCTTGCTCCAAGCATTTTGTTCACATACATTCTCCCAGAGAGAAGTCCTTGAATCAGAAAATCCTGGATTCATAGAATCATGGCATCAGGTGTAGCCTTTTTGAAAGAGGCAGTAGAGTGTAGGGTAAATTCCAGTCTGCTATTAACTAGCTAGGTGACCTGAGGCAAGTTACATAATCCCTTGGGCCTTGGTTTCTCCTTTGTAAAATGGAGCAGCAGTATCTGCATCTTAGGGCTATTGTAAAGAGAGAAGAAATGAGATATTGCATGTGCCAAGCACAGTGCCTGGCTCATGGGGAACCTTACAGGGTAGCTTACCTCATTTTCTATTAGAATCACAGACGCTGACTTGATTCCCAAATCAGAATCACCTTGGGAACTTGTTGAAAATCTTGAGCCCCAGGCCCCAACCTCCAGAGATTCTGACCTAGGTCCTGAGAAGTGTTTTTAGAAACTCCCAAATGATTCTGCCTACTGCGGACAAGGTTTGGGAACCTCAGATGCTAGTTTGATGGCCCCCTCTCAGGTTCCCTCTGCCTGATCTTTGACCAGGAGTCATGGCTTCTCCTGGGAACATCTCCAGTGACAGGTGCTCACTACTTCCCATGACAGCCCCTTACCTGTCTTTGGGGAGCTCTGCTTGAATTACTGTTTTGTTCTCTTGCCATCTCCCTCATAACTGGGAAGTCCTTCTGGATGTCTCGCTTTCCTCTGCCCTGTAGTCTCAGCCCAGGGATGGAGAAAAGTGCTAACAGGCTTTCTTCTCAAGAGGGTTTTCTACAAAGGCCATGAGAAGGAAAATGTGCCCATGGGGCCAGGATGGAGACAGGAACTGGCAAGGCAGGCATCTCTTCCCCCAGGGTCTCCTGGGCAGAGTCCTGCCTTTTCAGCAGTTAGCAATCCCAAGGATCCCTGCCCCGTGTCATTCTGGTCCCTATTCCATCTTCTTATTGTTACCTCATTTGTGCCCCCCATGAACTGTGACCACCCCCTGCTTTTCATCCCTACTAGCTGCTCATTCTGCCTGAACTCTGTAGCCCTTCATCCATACTTGCCTGGAAATCATTGACCTTCCAGTTGCCTGGCAACCCCTTGACCACCTGACCAGAGCTGGTTCCCCACACTGCCTTGGGCTGAGGTGAGAGAGAGGGGCACAGTCTGGCACTGGTGGTCAGCCTAGCTCTGAGCTGCAGGGTCCAAAGTCCCGAAACAAGCATCCCCCTGATGACCAATGCCCCTCTGCCCCAGTTCCTATACTGCTTCCCTCCTCTCCAGACCTATGCCCACCCACTGGTCAGGGCATTGTGTTTGAGGCTGGATGCCCCCTGAGGTCCCCAAATCTGGCCTTCCATATCCCCAAGCCCTTGAGGCCACTTTGGGAACAGCTGGGCACATTGCCCATCAGAGGAAAATGCTCTCTTTTCAAGAGTGCTAATTCAACTGGAACATTAAATTGAGTTAATACGAAGATGATTCATTAGGGGTTAACAGGATTTATGGAAGGAGAGAGCTGGGAAGGAGAATAAATGATTTTTTTAGAGATACTTCTGTTTTTTTAAAATTATAAAAGTGATATATTCTGATTGTGTGAAATTCACCCAGCAGAAAAATGTATAAAGTAAAAGAAATCTCTGTCTCAACCCCAAGATTACCAATGTTAATGGTTTTGAGTGATTTGGTTTTTAAAATAGGCAACTTATTTTATGAAAAAATAAAACTGGGCAACATGATTTTTTCTTGATAATATATGTATATGTAATAAACATATGTATGTAATGCACAGAATATAGAATGATGTAGATCTGATTCATAATCTTTCTTAAATGAATGTCTGACAACAACTAGGTTTGAGGGGAGGGACTGGGGCAGAATGGCAGGAACTGTGGCCCTAGTGACAGCCATAGCCTTCAGCCAAAAGTAGGCTCTTAAAGTGCAGTAGAAATCATGGTGACCCCTTTGCCAAGGAGAGAGTAATCAAACTATCCTTGAGTCAGGGAATGGTCACTGGGTGACATCCTTCTCTAGCCCCAGCCAGATATCACCCTCAGCTATAGCTTTAGGCTAAGAGGCTGCCATATTAGGTTCTGAGGGAGCCCTTTCTGGGAGGCTAGCCTGTTGGCTATATGGCAGCATGTACCTTGCAGGGAAGGGCTGAGACCTGGCATTTATGCCATGTGTGGCTGTGGATCACACTGGGCTTAGCATGTGCACTGCATGTACTAGGCAGGTAGTGTTTGAAATTAGGGTCAGGCTGGCTTTGAGGTGGGCGGATTGGGATGGTTCTCCCAGTCACCCTCAGTCAAGGACATTGTGCCTAGCTCTGTGAGTGTTCATACCCCTAGAATCGGAATTCTGGCTTCCTAGCTCTTTGCATTCTCTCTTGGCCCTGCTTCCCACCCCCACCCCACCCCTCTGAACTCCACAAAGGATAAATTTGCCGCTCACAAACCCGCCGCTTAATTAATGTCTGGAACTAATGCCCCAATTTGCTCAACGATTCTGCTGCTCACCTCGGTGACAAATTTGTGTTGTTGTTCTTTGGAAGCTTAAAATAGCAAGAGTACCCATGGCTCCCAATCAGATGGTTTCTTGCCTGGCTTCTCAGGGTGCCTGAGTCCTTTACCCACTCTTTACCTGCTGGGTGTCCCAGGGAAGCCAAACCCCCAAGAGGCTGGGAACTCTCCTGCAGCTACACAGCAAGTCTGGAATCCAAGAGACCCTTGCGTGTGTGGTGTGTGTGTGTGTGTGTGTGTGTGTGTTGCTGGCTAGTAGGGGTTCCCAGGGTCTGGATGGGGCAGAGGGGATCAAGCTCAATTCCTCCATCCGCCCTGCCCCTGCAGACCCGCAGCTCGCGCCACACTCAGGGAGCCCAGCCTGGGCTGGCAGACCAGGCGGCCAAGCTATCCTACGCCTCAGCTGAGTCGCTGGAGACCATGTCGGAGGCGGAGCTGCCTCTAGGCTTCAGTAGAATGAACCGCTTTCGACAGAGCCTGCCCCTTTCCCGTTCTGCCAGCCAGACCAAGCTGCGCTCACCAGGTACTGGCCGCCCCACCCATCCTCCTCCTGGCTACTGGCTCCTCCCTCTTCTCTGCTTGCCCTGGAACCTTTTTCTTTCCCTTCACCATTCCATCTCTTTTCAACCATCTTTCTACCAAGGCTCTGCCTCTCCTCTCCATCAATCCCCCTCCATGCCCCCAAACAATCTCTTCCCTTCTCCCTCCTCAGCTTCTCTTCCCAGCTCTTCATCTCTCTCTCTTTCTCTCTCTCTCTCCCCTCCCCCCTCTCCCCCTCCCTCCCTTCCTCCCTCCCTCCCTCCCTCTCTCAGCATTCCCTGTCCTATCAGTCTCTCCCTCATAACCCTCTCTCTACCCACTCCAGCAGTCCCCCTTTCCTTCATTCCCTCCCTTCTCACCCCTCTCCCCTTTAGCAACGACCCCCCCTCAGTTTCTGTCCCACCTGCTCCAGCCCTCAATTCCATTTCCACAACCAGGCTCCAACCTGCCTGGGGTCAACGAGGTGCCTTGAGAGGCCGGCAGCATGAGGAGTGCCTGGGTGCACCTGCACTCGGGTGCAGCTTCCGGCCTCAGACCCTGCCGCTGCGGGACCGGGGCGGCTCCCGAAGCCTCCCCTCACCCTCCGGGCAAGCCGCGAGGTGGTGCTGGCGCTGACCGCGGATGCGGCCTCTCCTTCGCAGGGGTGCTGTTCCTGCAGTTCGGGGAGGAGACCCGGCGCGTGCACATCACGCACGAGGTCAGCAGCCTGGACACGCTGCACGCGCTCATCGCTCACATGTTCCCGCAGAAGCTCACCATGGGCATGCTTAAGTCGCCCAACACCGCCATCCTCATCAAAGACGAGGCTCGCAACGTCTTCTACGAGCTGGAGGACGTCCGGTGGGCGTGGCCCCGGGGGGATGGGTGGGCTTCCGCACACTCTTCCTCTTGGCGATTCCCCACCCCCTCCGGTCTCAACCCCAGCCCTACCGCCCTGCCCCCATTCTTTGGTCATCCCAGCCCTCCCTCTAAATCGTCCACCCCTGCTGGTTCTTGTTGGCTTGAGCCAACCTGAAACTGGCGCTGAGGCCAAGGAAGTGGACGGGGTGGGAGCTGTTGGGGGTGTGTGAGGGGCAGGCAGCCTGAGGAGCGAGATCCACTGAGCAAGGAGTCAGGAAGGGGTTGGAGCTCACGACCCCTCTTGCCAACCTTCTTCCCTCTGCCTAGAGTAGCTGCCTCTCCTCAGTATAGGGCTAGGGGGTTGTGACCTTCTGAACCTCCCCATTCCCCTCCAGAGACATCCAGGACCGCAGTATTATCAAGATCTATAGGAAGGAGCCACTCTACGCAGCCTTCCCTGGCTCACACCTCACCAACGGGGACCTCCGGGTATGGCTGGGGATGCCCGGGCATTGGGGAGGCTGGCCAGATGGGGTCCAGGAGCACAGTCTAATCGTTTGTCACCAGGGACCAGGGCCAGCTTTGGAGAAGGGAACATAGAGGCTGAAGCAGAAGGGACCTCCATTGATTGTGGAGTCATGGAGGAGTTCCTCCCCCCTCACCTGCCACTCTCCCCTCAGGTCTTCAGCAGGCCTCTAGATAGTGTGGCGGTCTCTCTTAGGAACCGCTCCTTTCCCTTGGGCTTCCCCACCCCCTCACCGCAGGGCGGGCTGCGGGTTGACCCTCTGGTGCCTCCTCCGTGCCACTTCTTCCTCCCTCTGGGGGCCCTGATGGGAGAGGGGCCCAAGATGCAACAGGAGCGAGGGAAGGCAGAGAGCAGGAGGGATTTCCGCAGCGTCAGGGATTGGCGGGCTCCGCAAACAAGGGGCAAGGCCCCCCTTTGTGACTAGCCCTGTGCGGTCCCGGGACTGTCTTCTGCACAGAGAGAGATGGTCTATGCGTCGCGGGAGTCGTCGCCCACGCGGCGCCTCAACAACCTGTCCCCGGCGCCGCACCTGGCGTCGGGCTCGCCGCCGCCGGGGCTGCCGTCGGGGCTGCCGTCCGTGCTGCCGGCGGGCTCGCCCTCGCGCTCGCGCCTGTCCTACGCCGGGGGGCGCCCGCCCTCCTACGCCGGCAGCCCGGTGCACCACGCGGCCGAGCGGCTGGGGGGCGCCCCCGCCGCCCAGGGCGTCAGCCCCAGCCCCAGCGCCATCCTGGAGCGGCGGGACGTGAAGCCGGACGAGGACCTGGCGGGCAAGGCGGGCGGCATGGTGCTGGTGAAGGGCGAAGGCCTCTACGCGGACCCCTACGGGCTGCTCCACGAGGGCCGCCTGAGCCTGGCCGCGGCCGCGGGCGACCCGTTCGCCTACCCCGGGGCCGGCGGCCTCTACAAGCGCGGCTCGGTGCGCTCGCTCAGCACCTACTCGGCCGCCGCGCTGCAGTCCGACCTGGAGGACTCCCTGTACAAGGCGGCGGCGGCGGGGGGCGCCCCGCTCTACGGCGACGGCTACGGCTTCCGCCTGCCACCCTCGTCGCCGCAAAAGCTGGCCGACGTGTCGGCGCCCCCCGGAGGGCCCCCGCCGCCGCACAGCCCCTACTCGGGGCCGCCCAGCCGCGGCTCGCCCGTGCGCCAGTCCTTCCGCAAGGACTCGGGCTCCTCGTCCGTCTTCGCAGAGAGCCCCGGAGGCAAGACTCGCAGCGCGGGGGGCTCCTCCACGGCCGGGGCGCCCCCTCCCGAGCTCTTCCCCGGGCCCGGGGACCGTCCGCTCGTTGGGTTCGGGCCTCCTGTGCCAGCCAAGGACACGGAGACCAGGTGAGGGATGCTCTCGAGGCCTCAGGGCCGTGAGGGTGGGGTGGAGAGGCCATGGCAGGATTGTGTCCTGGACTCTAAGACGCAGGAGTCCTTTATAGACCCAGAATAGGCTAGTGGGGTCGCCAGAGTATGTGGCAGAGAAGGCTCTGGAAAGAGGGACTTGCCATTTTTCTTCTGTCCGCAAGATGTGAGGGGTGGACGAGGGGACCCCAGGCAAGGACCTTGGAATGCTGGGTTTGCATCCATTCCCTGAACCTCGGTTTTCCTAATTAAAATCGAGGCTGAACCAGCACTCTTTTAGTGCCTCGTTGAGACACCGAATTTGCAGCCATGAGAACTGTCCAGCACAAGGCCGGCTGAAGTCTACTGGGGAGGGGGTGCTGGTAGGAAATAGGCATGGAGAGAGGCTATTCGGTTAGGAAGCCTTTGATCTGGGGAACTCTTGCAAATCATTCGACTCCCTCCTAAGGGTGCAGGGCTGGAGGAGGTAAGCAGGGCACTGACCTGTCCCCTTCAGCCCTCTGTGCTGAGAGGCGAGAAGTGATTTACATTCTCATAGCTCTCTTGTGGTCTATGTGCCAGGAAGTGCACTGGGCACTGCCAATGCCAAGTTGGGCAAACCTGGTTTCTGCCCTGTCTAGTGAGGGAGCCACATTTAAAAAATACTTGCACTTCCCTTGGGAGGGTGTATAGGGATTCGTCAAGGCTGATGGGGACTCTGGCATGGCTTCAGAGAGGAGGTAGAGAGGAGGGCATTCTAGGCAAGGGAAAATGAATGGAGGCACAGAGAAGCCAGAGTGGGGCCCATTAGGGAGCCGGTGATGAGAGATGTGGCTACAGAGGGAGGGGGTGACTGTCAGATGAAGGAGAGTCTGTGAGCTTGACTATTAGGTGTTGGGGCCCTTTGAATTGTCTATGTACTGGTGGCTGGGCAGGGAATGGTACTTCCTGTAATTATCAGTTTTAGGAATGGGGGGCTGGGAAGGAGGCACCCCATGCCCAGAGGTGTTTCTCAAAGCCACCATCCTTTCCAGGGAGCGCATGGAGGCCATGGAGAAGCAGATTGCCAGCCTCACCGGCCTGGTGCAGAGTGCTCTACTACGAGGCTCAGAGCCTGAGACCCCCAGGTGAGGCATTTCTCCCAACACCACTGCCAGGGCCTGTGGTTGGGCAAGATGAAGGGGAAGTGGACAGCAGGAGCCCTGGGCTCAGCTCTGCCAATGTCTTACCATGTGACCCTGGGTGAGTCCCTTCCCTTCTATGGGACTCCATCTTGAGAGCAGGGGACTGGAGATTATGTTAAAGTCTCACCCAGCTTTGGCTGTCTGGGTGAGACCTTAACCTAAGATGACCCTCCGATGACCATCTTTCCCTGCAACAGTGAGAAAATTGAAGGCTCCAATGGAGCAGCCACCCCCTCAGCACGTGAGTCACCCTTCTTCCCTCCTCCACAAATCTTTAATCTCTCGGATCTTCAGATTCCTAATCCATAAAATGGGAATTAAACAACCGGGCTTCAAAAGATAAATGCGTAGTCAGTCACCGTAGCCCAAGATGTCTTTGCGGGGCTGCTTTGCTCCCCACAGAAGGGCTGGGAGTCCATTTGTGGCCGAGAGTCTGAGCCACGTGCCTCTCTGCGGAGGACTTTGCTCCAGTTCCTCCCGCCTCACAACTGTTCGTCTCTCATCCTCATGGTTCCTCTGCAGCCTGTGGGTCAGGCGGCCGGAGCAGCGGGGCAACCCCAGTGTCCGGCCCTCCCCCACCCTCAGCCAGCAGCACTCCTGCCGGACAACCCACTGCCATCAGCCGTTTGCAGATGCAGCTGCACCTGCGTGGCCTGCAGAGCAGCACCAGCGACCTGCGCGGCCAGCTCCAACAGCTGCGGAGGCTCCAGGTACCGCCCCCCCTGAGGCCTCGCCCTCAAGCCCCACCCACAGAGCTCACCCACGTGCGCCCAAACTTCTTCCCACAAGCCCCGCCCCATTCGCTGCTGGCGCGTGGAAGTACCCTTGCCCTTGCCGCTCCCTGGGCGGGCCCCTTTCTCAACGCTTTCTCTCCTTTCCCTTCCTCGAGCTCCTGGCCCCCAGCTGAACCTCTTCGCCCTTACCCAACCCCCACCCTTCGCCTGTGTCCTCCTCACTGCGCCCTCCTTTCCCTTCTCTGAATCCTCACAGCTCTCCCAGAACCCCAGTCCACCCTTACTGAGCTCCCTCCCCCTGTCAGTACCCTGGGAAGTCCCAGTTCCTTCCAGCCCTGCATCTCTTTCCCCACTCCCCTACCTTGGGCAGAGGCCTGTCCCCCAGATCTCAGCTCCCTGCCCTGCCCAGCCAGGCAGATGGTCCCACCAGTCAGGAACCTGGCATCTCTGTGCCTGCTCCTCCAGAGGGCCCCACGGCCCATCAGGTGAGGATAATGAGCAGAGACAAGCTGGAGAGGGGACAGAGAATTGCCATCTGGGCAACAAGAAAGATTTTGCCCACGCCCACCACTACCCCAACTGGGCCTTAGAACTGGATTCGAGCGTTGTCAGTCTTCCCATCCCAGCCATAGAAACTGTCAAACCCCAGTGCTTGAGTCCATCAAAACCACAGCAATGCAGCCGCTGGGTCGGCAGGGCCCACCACAGGGCCACTCCTTATCCCCCAGATACTCCCTTCCCGTTCTCCTGCCTCTAATTTCCCCAGCACTTACCCTGCTCTGCCCCCCACCAATCCCAGCCCTTCACTGCTGCTCAAGTTCAGTCTTGCAGCCGCACCTTCTGCAGGGCCTAACCCAGCCCTCCTCCCTCCACGGTTCCCAGGCGTTCCTCTCCCGCCTGTGCTCTCTAGGACTTAGCTTTCGGCCTCCGCCCCTCACCACCATCCCACCCTTCGCCGCTGTTCACGGCCCTTTCCCCGCTGCGTGCCTGCATCCCCTCCCCACCCTGGCCATCGGTCCATCTGCGTCCCGCAGCTACAGAACCTGGAGTCGCTGCGCGCGCTGCTGAAGGGCACGGAGGCGGAGCTGAGCCTGCGCGTGTCGGAGGCGGCGCGGCGACACGAGGACCCGCTGCAGCGACAGCGCACCCTGGTGGAGGAGGAGCGGCTGCGCTACCTGAACGACGAGGAGCTCATTACCCAGCAGCTGAAGTAAGGCTGGGCCCGGCTGGGGGTGCGGCCTGGGCGGCCCGCAATCAGGTTTCACTGGGAGGGGCAGCGCCCCTTCCTCCTGAGTCACAGGTGACGTGGATCTGTTCTGAAGCCAAATTTCCTTCTCCCGTGTGGCCTGATTTCTCTGTGACCCACAAACCTTTGACCATCTGGCACAATTCCTGATTTCTTTTTTTTTTTTTCTGGGTTGCTGCCTGCTCTTGCTTATGGTCTTGTTTCCTAATGGTCCACAGTCGGGCTTCTCCGAGGCCTGCAGCCTTATTCTCATGTGGCCAGCTGCCTGATTTCATTCTGCTCTCTGTCCGCTTTCATTCTGGCCTGTGATCTGTGTAAACTGACTCTGGAATAGAGCACTCAGGTGGAGCATTCGGGTATTGCCAGCTTGATCAGCTTGGTGCTGACCAGCCACAGCTGCCAGCACTCCAAGTCCCTGATCTCTGAGACCAGGTCTGGACAAGGAAAAACCCTCCTGCTGTCCCAGCCCAGATCTAGCTTTTTCAGAAGGAATGAGGAATAGAGAGCACCCTACCCCTAAATGCTTAGACATGGAAGGGTTAACAGAAGACAGTCTTCTGATCCAAATTTAGCAAATGGCCGTCTGGCCAATATTCGATTGTCTAGCACTGTTGAAGGAAGAAGCTGCCTTTCACAGAATGAGCACCCCCACCTCATTGCAGCCTTTTCTTGTCAGTCTTGGGCTCTGAGACAGAGGCTCTGCTCTTTACTCTGGCTTTCCTCCTGGTATCAGAGGACACAAGTGGACCTGAGGTCCAGCTTTGGCACTGAGAGGCAGTGTTATTAGGACAGTTTCTGCCCTTCTTTGCACTGAGGCTTCCTCATCTGTACCCAGTATTAAGATTTTTGCATTTTTCCCAGAAAAGGCTTGGGTTCAAGTGGCCAGTGACTCAGGGAGCCAGGAGAGGCTGCCCATCTTCCTCACCAAGCCATATTGGTTGTACATCTTGCAAGAGAAGAGCCCCTATTCCTCAGCCTTGGACCCACACAGCCTGGTGGTACATGTGCATTTCAGTGAGACACAGGCAAAGACTCCCACTATCCCTTGTGGTCAAGATGAAATGAGGGGTTGTCCCAGTTGAAAATAAGCTGACAGGAGCCACCCCATCACTCCAGGTGTAAAAGCTTAGATAACTTCAGTCAGATCTTTAGGTAGACTGGCAGCTACCATCCCCCTTCACTATTATCTGACTTTCTTGTCCTCTCCTTGTCTGTTTTCACTGGGCATGGAAGAGCTGGGTTGGAATTTTCAAAAGGAACTTTATTGAGACATTAAAGGAAAATAAAAGGAAATATAAAAGCACAGAGGCAGAAAAAATCAAAGGATGGATTTATGTTCCTTTTATATGAGTGTCTGGTCCTCAGCTTCCTGGGGACCTTGGTTCTCCAGGAACACAGAAGCTCTCTACCCACGGCCCTGTCATCAAACCCATTGCTCAGACTGCTCATTTGAGAGAGCTTGGGGGCTGATGGGTTGCTTCTAGCAGGATTCTCCATCCACTTTGAAAGGGACTTCTGTCCTTTGGGGGTGGAGCAGGCTGCACACCAGCCCTGCAGTGGCTCCAGCTTGACCATGAGGTCCCACTCTGCCCAGCTCTCATATCTTCCCGAGGCATTAGGTGGACCAGAAGGCCCCTCCCTATCCCTGCTCTGACTGCAGATCATGTACACCTGCCCTTGGTCGACTTCGCTCTGCCCCTTCCTCTTGCAGAAAATTAAGGCCAATACTGTATTTCATTCAGCTTGGCTCATTCACCTGAGCTCTGTGTAGAGACATTGCCTTGGGGAGTAGCCTCTGCTGACTGAGACCTTTTGGCCTCTGGAGCCTAACGTGGCCTAACCCAGGTCCCGTTTGTAGGCATGTGACCTGTGCAGTCACATGGGACACCCTGCTCATAAGAGCCCATGCTTGGCTTAATGTTCTGCTGTTGCTCTCTTGAAATTCTGAATTTTTTAACTAGGGGGGAAGAATCTTCATTTTGCAGTGGACTCCACATATTATGTAGCTGGTTCTGTCCTGATCCCCACTCAGCTCCTTAGGACTAAACCTGGGTCTGGAAAACCCAACCAGTTTCTGGTCCCAGTGTCGATACTTGGGCTAGTCTGGGACTCATTTGCAGAGTCTGCCCAAGTTAGGCAGATTGTATGATTGGAAAATTAAGGTTCTAATTGAGCCTAATGGGGGCCTAGTTCCTTCTGCCTGAGAGTTGCAGTGTTGTCTCCTCCTGAAGTCTTGCAAAAGTGGCATGCCTGAGCCAGTTAGGCACCACACACACGCAAAGGAAAGTGGTTCTTTCTCAGGTGGCAGAGTGAAGGCTGGGTGGGATAGTGGTTGGCTGTGGAGTGATGTTAGTACAGTGCGGGAGTGAGATACAGTGTAACCCAATGGCTGAAGTCTGTCATGAGTAGATCCTGCTTTGCCACAAAATAGTTGTATGACCTTGGACAAGTTATTTAATCTCCCAGAGCCTCTTTATTTTTTTTTAAATGACAAAGCCAATTGTATTAGTTAAGGTAGCTAATTAATTACTTAGGTGTCTGCTATAACAAATTATATATTGGTTCGAAAGTAATAGACATGTCTTTCTCATGGGAAAGTATTGGGTGGATTAGTGGAACGGCTCTCCTCCGTGCAGTCATCCAGGCCAATGGAGGTTTTGCCTTCTTCAACATGTGCCTTGCAAGATCACCCACAGGGTCATTGCCTTTCAACCAGCGAAAAGGGGAAGAGAGCATGGAATAGCTTACATGGGAGATTTTTATGGGCCAGGCCTGGAAACAGCATGTACCCCATCCACTTGTATCCCGTTGCTAGACCTCAGTTGAAAAGCCACTTCTAACTGCAAGGGAGGCTGGGAAATGTGGTCTGGTGTCTGAGCTACTGTTTGTCTAGGTGTAAACTAGAGTTAATAATGGTTCCCACTGTGGATTTGTTGTGACGATTAAATAAGGTAATGAAAGCGAAGGGCTGAATGTGACACCTGGCATACAGTAAGTGCTTAGGACAAGATAGCTCTTTAACTGGCAGTGCTGAGTCACAAGATTTCATCCTTGGCTCCTACATGGTATTTCTTTTTAGCCACTAGTTGGATGAAGATGTATAAAGCATGCTGATAAGATTTGCTGATGACACAGAGCTTTGAGGGGAAGCAAATTTGTTGGATGGTAGAACTGAGATTCAGAAGTTGTTCCCACTTGGATAGTTGAGCTGAAATCCAACAGATGGGTTTTGACAGGAATGTCTGTAAAGTTCTGCATGTGGGTCAGGGCTGTCAGTGACTCAAGTACCGATCCAAGATGACCTACCTAGGCAGCAGTTTCTTCTTTCGCTTATTTATTCATTCCACAATTATTTACCAGACATCTATTTTGCTCCAGGCTTCTTGCCAGGTGCTGGGTGGGGAGATGAATCTGGAAAACATGGTCCCTGCCTGCCCTGGAGCTGCACAGCCCAGCAAACTGGAGCTCCAGGGAGGTTGAGGGGAGGCAGGGTAGGGCAGGAAACAGATCCCTAACCCCAAATATAGGGAGTAGGGGAGAGGTTCTCATTGAGACCTGAGGATGAGTAGGAATTAGTCACACATGTACACACACACGCACGTTTGTGAGTGTGTGAATGGAATATTCTAAGCAGAGATGGCATTTAAAAGGCTCAGAGAGGGCAGCACACACAAGGACCTCAGAGAAATTCTGGATGATTCTAAACAGAAGCAGGCCAGATGAGGACAGCGGATGTGGCTGGAGGGAAAATAAGAGCAGCCCCTAGGGCCTGACCCCTCACCACCGCTTTCCCATCTGCATTAGCTCATTTAATCCTCACAATGACCCCAAGAGGGAAGAACTCTTAACCACCCCCATATTTTGGATGAGAAAGTTGAGGTCCAGAGGTAGTATCTTCTCTAAGACCTCTCTGCTGGCATGGGTAGAGCTAGGATTGGATCTGTCCGACTCGGAAGCCAAATTTTCAACTACTCCCCTCATGCTGCCCTTCTTGGCCACATTGTAGAGTTTAGATTTTAGCCTCAGAATGAAAGGATCCATTTAGGGTTCAATGCAGGGGGTGGTGACTCGGTCTGATTTACATTTGAGAAAGATGTAGGGTTTTAAATGACAGAAGCTCAGCATAAGCCAGACGAAAATCAAAAGCAGTTTTGTCCTCAAAGAAAGAGGCCTGAGTGTCTGGATCATTTGAGAAAAAGTAGGTGGACATGGTAGTGCCACCCTGCAAGAGAAGACACCCCTTATTGGCACGTGCAGCTGCCTCCAGCTCTCTGAAACGCTGCCAGGTTCTCTGCTAATTCCTTGGCAGAATGAGAATCAGAGGATGCAAGTATAGGGAGGGAGATTTGGTTGATGTGGCCAAAGATCAGAACTTCAAAGGGAGGACCCAGGGCCGCGTTAGGGAGCTCTTCTGAAGTCTCGTCTCTGAGGTTTGGCATTTCTCCTTTCTCGTGGGCATGTGGACTGGTGGATGGCTTTTAATTTTTATCTGACTGATGACCTGATTTCTTTCTAGCTGCCCAATTTTAGGGGGCTGGGCTGGGGCTAGAGGGGCTGAGAGGGTTTCTCTGTGGCTGCAGTGACCTGGAGAAGTCGGTGGAGAAGATCCAGAGGGATGTGTCCCATAACCACCGGCTGGTACCCGGGCCCGAGCTGGAGGAGAAGGCGCTGGTACTGAAACAGCTCGGGGAGACCCTGACTGAGCTCAAAGGTGAGCCTGGGGGCCAATGAGTGTGGCACGTGGTCCAGGTGGGAGTCTCTGTTGCACCTCTGCCCCCACCCCCAGGCACTGCCCTCCCTGCTGTCCATCCTGTCAGTCCTCGGAGCTTAGCCCTCCTCAGCTCACACCTTCTGGTCCCCTCAGCTCACTTCCCAGGCCTACAGAGCAAGATGCGGGTAGTGCTTCGTGTGGAGGTGGAGGCTGTGAAGTTCCTGAAGGAGGAGCCACAGCGCCTGGATGGGCTACTCAAGCGCTGCCGTGGAGTCACAGATACTCTGGCCCAGATTCGAAGGTCAGTCCATCCCTGACCTCTTAATCTGACCTCTGATTTCCCATGGGGTCACACACTGGGCCCAGATCCATAGACTGGCCTGACCCCTTATCCTGACTCCCCCAGAGGTAACTGCTGTGCTGTACCTCAGCTCTGACCTGTGACCCCTTGCATTTTGTAGGCTTGGCTGTCCTTTACATAGGCTTGGCTGTTCCTTATGTTAGATGCAGTCCCTCCTCTCCTCTCTAGGCCCTTCCCTCTATCCTGCAAGATCCCAGAGCACTTTTCACACCCTCCCCCATCAGACCAGGCTTCTCTTTTGTGGGGTCACCAACCTCCTGGTCTCACAGCTGTTCCTAATCCTCCCAACCACAGGCAAGTGGACGAGGGTGTGTGGCCACCCCCCAACAACCTCCTGAATCAGTCCCCCAAGAAGGTGACGGCTGAAACTGACTTCAACAAGAGCTTGGACTTTGAAATGCCACCCCCCAGCCCTCCACTGAACCTCCATGAGCTGAGTGGGCCAGCTGAAGGAGCTCCTGCTGCCCCCAAGGGGGGCAACCCCACCAAAGGCTTGGATGCTCCTGGCAAAAGAAGCGTGGACAAGGCTGTGTCTGTTGAGGTGCTGGGCCTGGGATTAGGGGAACACAAACTAGGCTCACGCCTTCTTACCACTCTAGGTTAGGAAGTGCCGATGCAGCGTGAGTGCTTTTTCCTGGGGGTGGAGGAAGTCTGAGGAGCATATTAAGGTGGTGTTGTGTTAGCACAAGAATAGAATTTGTGGTCAGTGAAACAGAAGAAGGGAACGTCCGAAAACAGGTCTAAGTACACCAAGAGAGTAGTAGTTATGTAAAGAAAGTGGCATTCCAGACTCATGGGAAAAGCATGTAATATTCAGGAGAAGTTCAGGGGTCCTCAGGGGGCCTTGCATGTATGGTGGGGGAGGGGCTGAGGCCCCAAAGATCCAGGAACAGCAAAGCCATTTAGTCCTGACTCTTGCCCTCTCCTCTCAAGGCTGCGGAGCGGGACTGGGAGGAGAAGCGAGCAGCCCTAACTCAGTACAGCGCCAAGGACATCAACCGGCTACTGGAGGAGACGCAGGCGGAGCTACTGAAGGCCATCCCTGACCTGGACTGTGCGAGCAAGGCCCACCCGGGCCCAGCCCCTACCCCTGACCACAAGCCCCCCAAGATCCCCCATGGCCAGAAAGCAGCCCCCCGAACGGAGCCCAGTGGGAGAAGGGGCTCAGGTATGGGGGCAGGTAGAGATAGGTGAAAAGCCCAGAGGAAGAGAGCCCTATCCTCAGGAGCTTTCAGGTTGATGGGGGAGGCACGTCGGAGTAAGAGTCTTTGTGGTCAGGCTGCTGGAGAAGGGAGGTACTGGGACATCAGCAGCCTGACCCTCAGCCACTAAAGGGAGACCCAGAGGCTGGGTTAGAGTTGGACTCCATCCAGGGCTGTTCCCACTGCTGCTGCTGAAAGGACCACACAGGGAAGATGCACAAGTCCAGGCAGAATCATATGCCTGGACTTTCTGATTGAGCATGTGCCCTAAACCAGGTTGTGCTCAGACTGGATGCAGCACTGATTAACATGGACCTGCTTTCTGTGCTGTCTGAGCTCATGAGCTCACAGGGGAGGCAGAAATCTGAACCAGAAATGGCAATCATCATTCATTCATTTAGCCATTCCTGCCACACATATTTGTTAAGCACCTACTGTGTGCTAAGTGCTGAGGATAAGGAGATAAGGCATTGCTTCTTTCAAGGAGCTTAAAATTTAGTGGGGGGATAATAATAACATGTTTATCAAGCATTTACTGTGAGACAAGAACTGCCCCAAATGCTTTCTACATATTAATTCTTATAATTTCATAACAAACCCAGGAAGCAGATACAGTAATTATTCCATTTTATACATGAGAACACTAAGCTCAATGTGTTTATGTAATCTCTACCAGGCCATAGCTAGTGGGTAAACCAGAAACACGGTGAAGTGCTAAATGCAGGGGGGAGGAGAGCTCTGGTGTTGTGCAGTCCTAGAGGATGCCCCGGGAGGGCAGAAAGGGCTTCTCATTGGAGGACACCTTCCATTGGAGTCTTGAAAATGAGTAGCTGCTTCCAGGCTGGTGAGAGGGCATTCCAGGGAGATGAACAGCATGTGCAAAGGCCTGGGCATTCCAGGTAGATGAACAACATGTGCAAAGGCCTGGGGTCCAGGCCAGGGAGTAGCAAGCAGAGCTGAGGCAGATGTATTAGCAGGTGGGGAGAGTGCTGGGCCAAGGAGCTTGGATGTGGTTTGCGGGTAATGGGAAGCCACTGGCGCATCAAAGGCAGAAGAGTGTCAGGTTTAAGTGATTTTTCTGCAGGTTGCCCTGGGGACAGCTCCCACCTCTGGAAGAACTGGGATAAGGGAGAGCCTGGTGAGCGGAGTCAGGCTCTTGCAATAGTTATTTTTCTCTCTTGATGGAGAAAGGGTAAAGGTCAGAGCCAGTGCAGGTGCTGAGGGGCTGGTGGAAAAGATGGATCAGAGCAATCCTTCTCAAACTTGAATGTGTGCATGAAATCACCAGCGGATCTGTCAAAATGTGGATTCTGGTTCCACAGCTCTGAGGAGGTCTGGGTTTCTCCAAATGAGTAGCAAGGGGTGAGAGTGCTGTAAGAGAGGGAATGACAGGGCGTGGGGCTGGATTGCATGGGAAGGTAAGAGAGAAGGAGGGAGGAGCCTATGTCTTTTCCCCTGAGCAAGGTTTATTCCCTTGGAGTCAGATGTGGCACATGGACGCCAGGGTTATAGATTCCCTGACTCCTAGCCCCTTGGCTGCCCACAGATGAGCTGACAGTGCCCCGATACCGCACAGAGAAGCCCTCCAAGTCGCCTCCGCCACCCCCTCCCCGCCGGAGCTTCCCCTCCTCCCATGGCCTGACCACCACGCGCACCGGAGAGGTTGTGGTCACCAGCAAGAAAGACTCAGCTTTCATCAAGGTAGCATGCCACCTTGGGGAGGGGACAAGGAGTTTGAGTTGGGGGGGTATGCCTGAGATGACCTCTGGAGACTCTCTTGAATGGTCTCCTCTCAGAGGAAGTGGAAGGAAAGGAAAGGGCTGGCCAATGGTGACTCTACTTCTGGTTTGGGCTTCCACCAGGAGAAGGGGCCATCCTGGGAGGGGAGAAAGGAAGCAGCAGATGAGGAGCTGGGACAGGTGGGACATAGTCTATAACCCATGGAGCCTAGGAAGTGAGTTGGTGCTGGAAGCGGGCAGAGCCTGGTCTTGATGGGGGCCCGGGCCTTGCAGAAGGCTGAGTCTGAGGAACTGGAGGTGCAGAAGCCCCAAGTGAAGCTGCGCCGGACTGTGTCTGAGGTGGCCCGCCCGGCCTCCACACCACCCATCATGGCCTCTGCCATCAAGGATGAGGACGATGAGGACCGCATCATTGCAGAGCTGGAGGTGGGTGGGCACACCTGGCCCCCAGAGTCATCAGCCAGGCCCTGCTCCTTTTAATCCCAAGGCAAGGTGGCTGAACTAGGGCAGGTGGTTGGACTCAGGCTCCCCACTGAGTGCTGGCCTGTTCATGACCCCATCCTCTCCACTGTAAAATGGGGGAGGGGGTTTAAAAGTCCCTCCTTGTGGGTTCACGTTTTTTTATTGTAGTCTCTGAGATCCCAACTCAACTGCCCTGAGACCTGTCCCCCCTCCCCCCATGCTCTGAGACCCTCATCCTTGAATGTTCTGTGAACATTCAATGCCCTTATATCCAAGTGCCTTGAGCCCCTCTCAAGTCACCCATGCTCAAGTGTTCTCAGCCCCCTCCCTGAATGGATAGAGACCCTGGACTTCCAGGGCCTCTGAAAGAGGAGACAAACTGGAGGGCAGTGTGGCCAGTGGCCAAGGAGTGAGACTAAGATCCCAGTGCCAGCCCAGGCCACCCCTCCCCATGGGGGCCTAAGCCATAAGCTGGCACCCCATTGTCCTCCCTGTGCCTCTCCTCCAAATCTGCCCCCACCTTCTGCTCTCCAGGTGTTTGAGAGAAGCTCAGTGTCTTCCCTTCCCCCTACGCCCCGCTGCCAGCTGATCCCCACCTTGCTGTCCCCCCAGGACCTGGGTGCCCCCGGGGTCTCCGCCCCGGGCCCCACATGGAAGGTAACGGGCTGCCCCCCACTTCTCACGGTGCTCTCTCTGCCTGTGCCTCCACAGCTTCCTCTCCTCACCTCTCACGCTAACCTGTTAAGATGCTAAAACACTAGTCACACCCCCACCACCTCTACAGCCTCACCTATGTGGACTTCCCCACCAAAGGACAGGCATAACCCTTCCTTCTGTCCCTGAGACTCCAGCAGCCTGGTGTCCGTTGGCCCCTTGGGTCTGCTTTTGCTGACAGGCTTGGTTCTGAGTCAGCCTATGGTGGCCTGGGTATTTTGTCCCCATCTAAGGCTGGAGTTTAGGTTTGGTCTGAAGCCTGGGTTTTGTCTTGGTCCAATATCCGAGTTTGGGTCTTGCTCACTAGATGACCGTAGGTCTAACTCAAAATCTGATTTTGTCCTGAGCTTTTGCCTAATCCCCAGCCCTGTCCCCACTACCCTGCCTCCTTGCCAGCTCTGTTTCTCCTGTTTCTCCCATTCGAATCTATGCCTTGCAGCGGAGGCCAGGACACCCCAGGGGGAAGGCTCATTTGCATCCTCCCTCTGACCTGTCGCCCAGTCTTGCTCCCTTCTGCTCCCTCTGGTCAGGGAGCTTGGAATGGAAGGAACTCATGCTCTTTCTTGGCTGCTGGCTCCATGTCTTTCAGCACTGGGAAATTCTTTCTTCTCTCTAACTTCAGTCCCTGCTACTGTCCTACTGCGCTTATTTCCTCTTTACTCTTTTTTGGGAATGTGGGGGTGGACCTGCTGTACCCCCAGGGGACTGTGCTTGGGGTAGAGGACCTAGCACAGGTGGGGGGGGGCCTGGGAATCTCTCCTCCTGCCCATTCACAGTGGGGCAGTAGGGCCTCTGCTCTAGGAGGGCATCTCTACTGTGTATACAGACTCACCTGCCTCATCTGGGTCTCCTTGGCCCACGGTGGGCTCCATGCTGGCTGCCACCTGATTTCTGGCCTGGATTGAGGCCTGGTGGTACTTTGTCTCC
Source organism: Cynopterus sphinx (assembly GCA_030015415.1). Classification (NCBI taxonomy): domain Eukaryota; kingdom Metazoa; phylum Chordata; class Mammalia; order Chiroptera; family Pteropodidae; genus Cynopterus; species Cynopterus sphinx. The sequence continues at coordinate 17,556,002 of CM057385.1, forward strand.
CTGGCTTGGGGGAGTAGACAGGCACCAGATGGGTGGGCAGTGCCGTCTGTTGAGCAGAGGATGGACAGAGCTGTTCAAGGAGCCAACTGGGGATGAGCAGTATGGAGGGGCTGCCTTCAGGATTGGCTGTGTCCTCGGCACCCAATCCCTGCCCCTTTCTGGCTCTGGGAGCCAATCCTGAAGGGGCCCAGTGGGCAAATCCCCTCCGCTGGGCTTTGGGGCCTGGCTCACCCTCTGCATCCTGAGGCGCCATCGGGCAGTGGAGCCAGGCAGGCACGGGTCACCCTCTCTGCCTTCCCAGTCTGCACTTCCACCTCCAGGTAAGCAGGTGGCAGGGCTGATGGGTTGCCCTGGGAGGGGGGCTGAGGGGACCCTGCTGCTCCCCACGAATCTCCCCATGGCTCCTTTTAGTGGAAAGAGCCCTGGACTTGGAGTCAGACTCCCTGGGTTCAAATCCTGGCTCTGCCACTAACTAGCTATGGGCAGGTGATCTTGGATGAATCACACAATCCCTCACCCTTAATTTTCTCATTGATAAAGTGAGGAAGATGAGAGTAGTAGCCAGTTCATGGGTTACAGTAAGGATTAAAGGTGAAGATGTGCGTGACAGAGCCTGGAACAAGACTGGTATCGAGACTTAGACCCAGGTTCACTCTGGTATGTGTGTGTGTTGGGGGGGGAGGCTGACTCTGTGCCCCCAACAAAGCCAGAGCCAGGGATGCTCACACAGAAGCAGGTGCTGTAGCTTTGCCTGAGCCTGTGTGCGGTAGAGGGGACTTGGCCCAACCCCTTCTTTTGTGGCTGTGAAACCCTGGGAGGAAGCTCCAGAGTAGGAGGTGGCCTGAGTTGAGGATGACAGCCGCACCCCCACAGGCCAGAAACTTATCATCTAGTCTCCACCCACCTGTCTGGTCTCCACCAGTCAGTTCAGTTCAACAAGTAGCTGGTATTTATTGAGCATTTACAATGTGCCAGGCACTGTTCTAAGCGCATGCCCATGTGAGCTCACTTAATTCTCCACCCACTCCTCATATTGTTGTCCCATTGCACAGATGAGCAAACTCACGGGAGGATTCATGATTCCTGCTCTCAGAGTTTAGCATGGGCAATGAGAAGTCCACATGTATCTGTGCTTCTAGGCAAACTGGCATCTCTGTCAGAAAGTGGGAACCTGGAGGATATGGTGGAAAGAGGCCTGAGTTCTAGTCCCAGCTTTGCCTCTAATTGCTAGGTCAACTCAGGCCCCTTCCCTGCCTCAGTTTCCCCATCTATGGAAGGAAGGGGCTGGGCTCACCTTGTCTAATCCCCACATCCCCCAGCTCATGGTGGTTTGGTTTGCAGGTATCATAATCTCTCTCATCTTTCTTCCCCCCACCCACAGGCTTCCCCAGGCCCCAGAGCCTTCTGTGTCCCCCGGATCATCTTGACGGAGTGTGCCCCCAACCCTTCCTCCCCACCAGAGGCCATGCTTGAAGAATCTGGCCACAGGATGAACCCCACCCCAAGACCCCGAACCCTGGCTGGCAGCAGAAGGGGCTGGGATGGCCCAAGGGCACTGCCAGGGCTAGTGACTGAGCCTCCTCAGCCCAGGAACACCTTGATGCCTGAAAAGGAAGGGACACCTCTGAAGAGAGTGGGGATAGGGGGCTTCAACCCAGAGGAGGGAGGAGCCAGGGTCCCGTGTCCTTGGGGACCAGTCTTGGACAGGACTCAGGAGCCCTCCACTGTTGAGATGCACCCAGAGGAGACCCCTAAGGACTGTGGACACGATTCCCAACCCTGCAGCGGGGAACACAAGGGCAAGCCTGCTGCTGGCCTCAGCTGCACAGTGAGGGGTGCCACCACCCAACAGATGCACAGCCTGGAGGAGACTCTCCAGGAGTTGGAAGCTACCCTGAGCCAGATGGGCATGGCCCCCACTGAGGGGCCCCCTGGCAGCCCCCCACCCCCACCCCTCAGTCCCCAGGTGGCTGCCTCCTCTTCTGTCCTCCCCTCCTGCCTTCATGTCTTCAGAACTGGAGGGAGTGGGGGGCTGCAAGAGCACCATGGCAGCCCCCTCCTCCCACTGGTCCTCTCTCAGCTCCTGCCACCCTCCTGTGAGTCTGGTGCCAGGTGGGGTTTGCAGGCAGAGCCCTGGGAGGCTGGGAAGCTGGCCTTCCCAGGGGTCAGCCCATCCAGCCCTGGTAGGGACCAGGGCTTCTTCCCTCTACTCTGTATCTGTAACCCAACAAATAAAGTTCTCTCCCCCTTTTCCATCTGCACACTCCCCTCCCCCTCTCCTCTCTGACTCTGTCTCTGTTGTTTCTCTGCCTGCGCCTCAGGATCCCCAGAGTACTGGGTGGGCCTAGTACTTGGAGTGGTTCAAGGGGCTGGACTTGTCCATCCCTAGAGAGACTTCACCCCCATCCTCTCTTTTGGCTGAAGATATGGGCGGGGGGGTGGTGGCTGCCAATCTTGCTGTCTGCCATTGTACAGACCCCTCCCCCCACCTCAAGCATGTTCTCCTGGGCTCAGGACTATGCCTCTCGCTGGGAGTCGGGGTGGTGCTAAGGACCCTCACTTTAGAAGTGGCTCCCCTAGGGGGCACCAGTTGCCTCTGGGCTACTCAAAGAAACACCAAAGGGTTCTCACTTGAGAGCATAGCAGTTGGGAACCTAGCTGGTGGCCTGTCACCTGTCTTACAGGGAAGCCTTAAACTTGGCCTCAGAGAGTGGGCCTGAGTTAAACTGGGATGTAGAGTTGGGGGTGGGGTGGTCTCCAGGTCTCAAAGGGCTCCCTGAAGAGGTCCCGGCCCCAGGGACCCCACCCAGTGCCTAGGTATAATCCCACCTCCAATGCTAAACCCCTTCCTCTTCTTACAGAGTGGCGGTGGCACCGTGCCACCCATGAAGGTGGTGACTCCAGGGGCCTCTAGGCTGAAGGCAGCTCAGAGCCAAGCAGGCAGCCCTGACAAAGGCAAGCATGGCAAGCAGAGGGCCGAGTACATGAGGATCCAGGCCCAGCAGCAGGTAAGGTGGGCACCATGGGAACAGGACCCCCCACCCCCCACTCCTGCCACAGAGCTGTGTACTCCTGTTGTGTGCTGGGCATCTCCTGCCATTGTTCCTGTGACCACCTGCTGCCTGCTGCCCAGAGAGGCCCTCCCCGCCAGGACCGAACCCTCTCCTCGCTCCTCTCCCCAGTCCCAGTGCTCTGGGTCTGGTTTAGAACTTATGCTCTCAGCCAGGCTCTTCCACTCTCAGGAGGCCCCTCACCAGGGGCCAGAGAGGGCCTTTCCCCAGCTGCCCCTGCAGGAGGGGAAACAAGTGGACTCCTGTCCTCGCCAGCCCCAATGCCTGGGTACCCCCTAAGGCCTGGCCTGGCCTGCCCCGGGGTGTGGAGGGGAGCTCATATGCCCTTTTGTCTTCTGCCATTCCCCTCCTCTCCTCTGCTTCCTTCTCTCTGGTCTCAATCCCGCCTGCCCTTTGGGACCCCCTACTCTCATATCAGCCTCCCTCTTAGCTCTTAGGCCATCTCTCAGCTGAAGGAGAAACCAACTTGCATCTGCTTTTCAGTCTTGTGTTTGTGTTTCAGTGCACTCTCTCTGACATTTGATGGGAAGGGGGAGAAAAGAATGCTTTGGTCCCCGGGTGGGGAGGGAGCAGCAGGGGTGCTGCACCCTCTTTCAGAGTGAGTTAGCAGGCTAGGGGATGGTGTATAGGGTTGATGACCTTGCCTCTGGTGTTTCTGTCCTGTGGCCCACAGTGTGGCCTGGTCAGAAGATGCAAGGTGGTCCCTGGGCCCAGATGTTGAGAGACCTTTAGTGTACTTGTTTGGTTAGTGTATTTCTGAGCAGTTCCGGTATGCCAGGCCCATTCTGGGTGCTGGGGTGGGAGTGGGGAGGTGAAATGTCTAGCTACTGTGACATGACGGCTCAGAGGCAGGAAGTTAGAGGTGGGTGAGTATGGCCACCTCCTTTACAGCCCAGGGGACAGCTCAGAGAAGAAAAGAGACTTCCCAAGGGTGCAAAGCAAAGTGGATCAGAGCCTGGACTGGGATCTAGGATCCCAAAGCCCTTCCCACTACATGGCCCTGTGACAGCCCTGGGCACACAGGTCCCGCCTACCTGCTGGTTCTCTGGAGAATCCAGCGGAGATAGGCCATCCACTCCTGTCCACCCCGAGCGGCCTCTGCTCACCAGCTTGGCACTGGCCCGCTGTCTTCCTCTCCGGCCCTCAGACACACCCTGCAGGTCCCACGCCACCTCTCGTCCTGTTCAGGGTGGTCCCTCCGTTGTGTCCGGAACAGCAGCTAATGTTTATAAATGTTCACCTGTGCCAGATACACGCATTATCTCCTTCCACACTCACCACTCTGAGGAAGGTCCTTACTATCTCCATTTGACAGACGGGCAAACTGAGGCTTTACCCAAGGTCACACAGCTAGCAAGCAAGTGGGGGATTAAGGCTCAATCCAGACTGTCTGATCCCACTCCCCAAAACGTATCTGTTTCATCCTCCCCAGCAGGCACTGCCCTCCACTGTCGTTATACTCTGCCTCTCACCCTGACTCCCAACTCCCAGCACCGAGCTCCTGCCCGTTGTCCCTCCTCCTGCCCTTCCAGTCGCGTCCACTACCTCCACGCCCTGTCCTCCATTTCATTCTCAGCCACTCCGCCTCTCCGCCAGCATCACCACTGGGCTTGGCTAGGTCTCCAGTGGCCTCCAAATGGGACTCTCCCCACCTCTCAGCAGCACGGGCGGTCTATACCACCCAACACACACACTCCAGAGGGCTGTGTCGACCCCCATTCCTGGACACCATCTCCTCCCTCATGAGCCCGCCTGACTCCCTTCTGGGCTTCTCTCCTCTGTTTGCCTCTTCACTTCACTGTGCCTGGTTCCTCCTTGGCCTCTTTGCTCACACCACACGCTCCTCCCCTTGGGCACCACGCTCCATCTGTCCCTGCTCGGGTCTCTGTTCTGAGCTCAAGCCTGCCCCAGCTGCTGTCCCCTCAGGGAATGTCACCCGCCCACTGGCGTCCGCCCACGCTCAGGTGTCTCCGTGAGCGCCTCCCTCGCCTGAGCTCCTACACAGACCTAGTAATCTGTCTACACTACTGCCGCTGGTCTGGCTGTGGCTGTCTCGCTTTTCCAATAGACTTTGTTTCTTAAAAATTCATCTTCTTTCTAATACATATTTCTCACAGAATTTTTTTTAAAAGAAAAGTTATGAAGAGGCAGGGAAAAAATGATCTCATGTCTTCCTACCTAAATGCATGCCCTTCTGAGGTTTCCCTGAAACTTCTATCACCTCTTTCTGTGGAACTTCTTGACAACTTGGGTTCCCTCCACCCAGTTCTCCCAGCACCCTCTCCTGCGTACCTTCAATTTGCTCAGCCACCCTGTGACCCTCAGTCCTCTGGGCTGAGACGCTGCTCCATGTTGATTCATTCCGTGACCTTGATCGAAGTCCTCTGCCTTCTGCAGGCTCTTTTCTCATTTGTACCCTAGGGACAAAATCCCAGCAGCAGGTTCTGAGGTCACAGTATACTGGGTGTGGGAAAGAGCTTTGAAAGCCACCAAGTGCTCTGCAAAGGCAAGAAATCGCTACTGTCCTTAGTCACAGCGTACATTTGTCAAGGGCTAGGCAGAGGCCTCTCCCTCAGCTCGTGGTTCTAACACATGGAGCTTGAAGCTGCCTTTGACAGTGATGAGGAGAAGGGAATAGAAGTGCCAGAACCAAAGACACAGAAATTAGCGGTGGGGGGTGGGAGTGGGTACAGTGAGGAGTTCTGAGATGGCGTAACAGTTCTCAAGCTCGCAACTGATCTCCTCTCTCATCTCATCGCCCTGCCTAAATCAGTCAGTGGCAAGGACAAGGAATTGCTCCAGTTGCCATAGATTTATCAGGACCCACCTACCTTGGGCTGGGAGAAGCCCCACTTTTCCTGATGGCCCAGTGCCTGGTTCAGGCAAATAGCAAGTAAGGAGGGCAATTGGGCAGGGGGAAGGTGGCACTGGGAATAGCCCTGGAAGAGGCATCAGCAGGGTCTGCTGCATCAAGATGACCTACATCTGCATAGAAATCTGCGTCATAGTGTGGAGGCACAGGTCAGCAAGTTCAGGGCACAGAGAGGGTGCTAGCCTATGACCCACTAGAAGAGGGGGGGCTCAGGGTTCAGCCCTCTAGGCCCCGGCTAATGGTGCCAGTCTCCCTCAGCTGAAAACTGAACATCTATGAGGTTTCTCTCCTGCCACAAAGGTGACAAACTGTGCTTCTCTGGACATAATTGGGAGCAACAGGGGAGGGCTGGCCAGTGAAATGGAAGTGACAGGAGCCTTCAGAGACAGCAGCTGTGTCACCTGAGAACTCTGAGCAGCCCAGGACAGGGTCACTGGGCAGTTAAGACATGCTCCTTTAGCTTCAGTAAAGTGAATTTTAGATGTCGCTGTTCCAGTCTCCTGGGAGGGAAGATGGCCTGAGAAGACTTTACCAAACATATGCTCACAGAGCAACCATCAGGTCTCTGTGAAGAGGAAGGGGGCATCCACGTAAGCTGGTGAACTCTGCCGAGCACTGATGTTTAAAGGCCTTGTGCTGGCTGTGGGAGAAGGGGGACATCACCTGGGTAAGGACACGTCACCTGAGTGAATACAGGAGTCAGGTGGAGACATAAGCTGGAAGGTAGGTGTTTTGAGGACCAAAGCTCAGAATAGACGGAGGCTCTTGACAAGTGCTAAAGGGAAGGAACAGAAAAAGCTTTTTAACTAGAGAGATGTTTGAGAACAAAGAGGACGGCCCAGAGGGAATCAGCGGCTGGCCTGGGACATGACGAGATGTGAAGAAGAGACATGGGGAGTGAGCGGACGTGTGCCCCTCCCACTTGGCTTTGGGAGAAAGAACTTTAAATGGGAAAGGATGGGAGGAGAGGGGCAGGACAGAACCCCAGAGTAGGTGACAGGGAGTAAGAGAGCTCTTGGCTGCCTTTAAATGAGTTTTCTCAGGGCCCAGGTACGGAGACCCCGTGAGCAGGGGGCACTTGGCCCCCAACAAAGGGGCAAGTGGATCGAGAGATCCTGTGTCTGCGGCTCTGGAATCCCTTTGAGTAAGGAATGTATGGCCACGGTAGAGAGGAGAGGGGTGGAAGACCCAAACAGGAACCTGCGCTCGATTTGCATAAAGGGGAAAATGTAGATCACGGAGTGCAGTGTGGTGAGCAAAACCCAGATGAGTCACTGAGCACATGGGGGGAAAAGAAATGATCACCAGCAGCAAGGGCAGGTTGGCTGTCAGCGGGCAGGCTGCGTGCGGTCTCCTCGGTTCCTTTCCAGGCTGCGGGAGGCGTGGTCTGGCTCTCCCCCTGCGAGGCGTCTGAGTCCAGCCAGCAGCTGGCTGACAACATGGGTCTCGGAAACGGAGAGACCCTGCCCAGATCTAACCTGCAGGAGGTCTCTGGCGATGGCCACAGCACGGTTTCCTCACCTCTTCCGTTCTGTCTTTTTTATCAATACCGTGTGGTTATCACACTATTAGCTAAGCAAGGCCAGGAGGGACAGAAAAAAAACAAAACAAAAAAACAAAACCCGGTCTGTGTAGCCTTAACCCAGTGGATCTCAGAGATAAGTGTGCAGCAGGATTGCCTGGGCTGCCTGCCTACAATGCAGGGTCCTGAGCCCAGGCCAGAGGTGGATTCCGGAGCATGCCCTGGGAGTCTGCAGTTTTGACACATTAGCCCCTCGGCCATGAAGATGGCTCGGGAACCATACAAACCTCCAGGACCAGTATAGACACAGGGAGCCTGCTGGAGGTGAGCAGGAGACTCACTTATTTCTAACTATCAGCTGACTGGTGAGTGCAGCACATGTCACTAGGGAGTGATGGCTTTTACAAGGCACAGCTCAAAGCTGAAGAAAGTCGTATGGGACGAAGTGGGGCTTCCCGCCTTGGGCCAGAGACTGGATGCAGTGAGTGCCATTTCCCATGGCTTCCCCGAGGGTGGGGGTCTTTCGAGAAGTGCTTCCCAGAAAGGGCAAGCTCACTCCTCAGTTGCCACCCCAAAAACTTCTGCTTCGAATCACCCTCCTGTTGAGTTGGAGAGGGGCTCTGGCCAGGCCCACTGGCCAGTCGAGGCCAGAGCCCATCTACTCCCTCCCTGCCAAGGGCATGCACCGCTGTGGCAGCTAACAGTTTACTTCTTCTTCCTTCCTCTCCTGTCCTCTCCCTGCTCCCCATCTTCCTGTCTGCTGGCCTTGGGATGGTCTCCCTTGTGCTTCTCTGGTCTGTCTCCCCAACTTTCTCTCTTTCCTATCAGTAACTGTGGACCTACCTTCCCATCCTGGTTCCCAGACCCTTTGGTCTAGCTCTGTGCCCCTTTTCTGCCCCTAATGTAGCCACCCCCACCCCCATCTTAAGGGAACCCCCCTCTCCAAATGCCCTTCTGGTTTCTTCCTTCTGCAGTTAATTTTCTCTTCAATATGTGGAGGTTTTTAATTTTTAAAAACTTCAACTGGGGGTTAACATAAAAGCTCTCCCTTTTCTCTCTGACCCTTGACCCCTGTTTTTGTTCCAGGCCACTAAACCATCTAAAGAGATGAGCGGGTCAAATGAGACCTCAAGCCCAGTCTCAGAAAAGCCCTCGGCTTCCAGAACCTCTATCCCCGTATTGACTTCATTTGGGGCAAGGAATTCTTCCATCTCCTTCTAGAAGCCCCTCATACCTCCAATTCAGCCTGTCCCCTCCCTTACCCCTGCCATTTCTCTCCTTACTCTTCCCTTCATCTGCACCCCACCCCCACCTCATTCTCCAGACCCTCCAAAGGGTTGCCAAGGGTGTAGCCCTCCTCAGTTCTCTATACCCCTCCCCTGTTGGTGTTTTTGGTTTTTTAAATGATTCACTTTCAATTATCTTTTTCTTTAAAAAAAAAAAAAAGCAAAACAGTAAAACTAAACCAAAACACACCACCTTCCTTTGATTTCCTATTCCTAAAGGGCCCACTTCCTGTCATGGTCTCTCCCTTTTCTCTTTCCCCACTTTTCCTCCCAAGTCCATTTTCAAGTTCCCGCATCCTCCCCTCCTTTCCTGCCTTCCCCAGAACTTCCCAAGAGCACTCCAAACAAACTCTGAGCCACGGAGACTTGGAGCGGCGAGACAGCCCCTCTCCCCTTCCTCGGAAACCTTCCTGGAGGGAAACCGGGACGTTGGACCAACCCCAATATCAGGCTGGAAAATGGGACGTAGGGAGACTGTGGCCCTGGAGGCTCCCCACCTGTCCGACCTCGGGATGTGACTGAACTCTGCTGCTCCTCTGCTCTCTTCCACAAGTGTCCTTGGTGGGCCCGGAGTCAAGATGGATGTGCTGGAGAAAGAGGCCAGAGTTTGAGCGGCCTTAGGGTGGGGCTGGGGTGTGTGAGGCCTTCGGATCCGTGCATCTTTGGAGAGGAGTTGGCTTCCTCATGCCCTTCCTGTAGCGAGGGGCCACCTGGCCTTTGCTGACCGGAGGAAGGGACCCTTTTAGACGGTTGGCCACGGATGGTGGGTTGAGCAGACAGCCTGACACTGGGGACACTGCCTTGGGAGAGGGCAGCCTAGAGGAGGGGCATTTGGTACTTTTAGTTTCCTAATTTAGCACTTTAAATGACATTAACTTATTTAATGGGGGTAGGGTGGGCAAGAATGAAGGCCCTAGATAATTAGATTTTGAGGCCTGGAGGGTGGTGGGAAGGGTCTGGTTAGGAGGGAAGTAGGGGGAATACAGAAGGGGTTGATAGGGGGCAGTAAGGCTAGCTCTGACCCTAGGGGTGGGGTGACTTAACCTTCAGACATCCTCTTTGAGATGAGGGGTTTTGGGAGAGGCGTCGTTTTTATGGGGAGCTGGTGACCCCTGGGGAGATCCTTGAGGGTCCTTGAGGCCTGACCAGCCATCCAGTACCCCTGACCTGTGAAGGCCTGCCTTGCAGTGAGGCTTTGGGACCGGGTCCTGAGAGGGGGAGGGAGAGACCATTTTTAGTTCTCAGCCCCGACTCCCCAGAGGACAGAGTGAGGGACCAGCAGGGAGATTATGTGGGTGGGAGAGGAGGAGCAGGAGGATGGAGCAGGGTTCCCAGGGAGCAGGACTTTTTTTGGAGCACAAAGTGGGGTAAGCACAGGGGTGGGGGGTTTGGGATTCGTCTCCACTAGAAAGCACAGAGAGAAGGAGCCATTGAAGGGGCAGCACCTCCTAGCCCTGGGGCCTGATGGGAGGTCTTCTCTTAGGGAGAGCCTGGGGGAGCTGTTGAGGGCTGGGGAGGGAGGGGAAACTGGGTTGTGTTTCTTCATTTCTTTCTCTTTTTGTTTTGTTTTTGTTGGTTCATCCTTGTTTTCTAACTTTGGATCATTTTTGTACAAAGGCAAGTAAGCCTTTTTGAAAAAGAACAAAAGAAGAGGAAAAAAAAGTCCCTCCTGAAAAAAAAAAACCCTGGAAAATAGGAAAAAAAAGGACCTCATAAATGATGCAATTACTTTTAATTGCAGGCAACTCTTTACATTTAAGTGAAGTGTCTTAACATTTTATATTGTTTTAAAAATATATTTACATATTATATATATATAATATACGTAATATAAATATATATAAATATTTAAAAAAGAAAAAAAAACCCACGGCGCTCTCTCCCTGGCCGCTGTTTCGGCGGGGGAGGGGGGCTGGAGGATGGGCACATCAGCCTGGCTTCTGTGGTCCAATGACACGGTTTGGTTGGATTTGGCTGTACAGAGACCCCTGACTTGGGAGGGGAGGGGGGAGTGGTGCCCCCTCCTCCCTCCACTCCATTACTCTTTGCTTGCTACTTTCACTTGCCCCCACTTCCCACCCTCAGCCCTGTGACCTGAATGTGTGCCCCACCGTCATTGTCCTGAGTTGAATGTCCCTTTGTGGAGGAGGGGAAGGTGGGGGAAATGTCCATTCACGAGGGGGCAGATGGACAGAGCCCTGGGCCCGCCCCACCCGCTCACGTGGAGCCCAGTGGGACTTGCATCTTTCTTTCACTTTGGTTCTTGCCCATTTCAGGCTGAGAGGCGTTTGCATGGAGTTGTGCGCAGCCTGTGTGTGTGCACGGGCACAAGTCCGCCTACGCACGTGTGGAGGGAAGCATGTATGTGTAAGGCGTGACCTACCACATGTGTGTGCAGGGAGGCATGCGCACATAGGTGCACGTAACCTGCTTGGGCATCAGCACATGCCCACGTGCACATTGGTGTGGAAGAGCTTTGCACGTGAGAATGTGTCATGCGTGTGTGCAGACATACGTAGCTGCGAGAGGCGTATAGGTATGTGGGCCACATGTGTGGACAGGGATGTATGTGGAGGGGTGTGTGGACTGCTGTGGGCGCACATGATGAGACCCAGGCGTGTGTGTGTGTGTGTGTGTGTGTGTGTGTGTGTGTGTTCCATTGTCCCTGCACCGCCCACTCCGGCTGCCCTCCCAAGTCCCCACCCCATGGTCCTCTCAAAGCCCACAGCACGTCGATGCCCCACCCCCAGCTGCATGCACCTCGCTGCTCTGTCCATCAGTGTGTGCTTGACCAAGAGAAAACTAAGTTGTCTGGGGGGACCCCTGTACCTGGTCCCCCCAGTCCTTGCCCACTGTGCTGTGTTACTCGCATGGGGGCTTTCTCTCCCGCCCCTTCCACAATATGCTGTTTCCCCGGGAGCTTCAGGCCCAAGGCTCTGAGAGAGCTCCGCGCCCCGCACCCTGCCCCATCCACCCTGTAGGGCCCGTGTTGGTGTAGCAGTGATGGCTTCTGTGGATATTCTGTGACCTCTGTCAGTGTAACTTGACAATTTCTAAATGGAAAAGGGTTGCTGTGTTTTCTGTCTCTCTTTTTTAATGTCCTTTTTCTTCTCCCCACTTCCCTGCTCTCTTTCCTTTTCGGTTTTCCTAGCCAAATGTTTGGGTCTTAAATAAAACTTGTTTCTTTTTCCTCTCCCGGATGTCCTTCTTAGAGGCTCTGTCTCGTTATTTCTCAGCTTCACCCTGGAAGGTGCTGGGTTGGTGGGGCAGAGGATGGGGATCCCTGGCACCCAACTACCTGCAGCTTAGCAGGCAGGCCACTGGGGAGGAGGGACAGAAATGCCTGTGGGGCTGCTGAAGGGGAACGCCACTAATTCTTACAGGCGTCGGCTCTTGGGCTAGGTGCTTCACCACCATCAGCAAGGTCACTACTGGCAATACTTACATCTGCAAGTGACAAAACCAGAGATATTAGGTGTCTGGTTCAGGGTCATACAACTAGTAAGATGCAGAGTTGGGATTTGAATCCAGTTATGCCACAAACTCAGTGCTTTTCCCCGCAAAAGTACCCTGGGTCGGGTCTCAGCCTCCTGCCCTTGGGATGGGATGACACGTCATGGTATCTGTCTATCCTTTCAAGAGCTTCAGATTATAAGCTTTTTTTTTTTTTCAAACCATAATTCATGGTAAGAAATACATTTTTCATCTCAACAATTTAAACATGCACACACACAGACTCCCATATATTTAGTGAAACAGCACTTACTATATAATGGACTTTGGTATTTGCTGTTAAATTCTAAGCATTTTGGTCACAACCCACTGAATTGATATTTTATGACCTTCTGATGTGTTAAAACCCACAGTTTGAAAAATATTTGCCTGAGGATCTAGTTTCAGCCCGTATTATATGATGTTGCATTTTTGCTTTCTCCTCCTCAAAGGCCTACGCCCAATTACCCTCTGAAATGAGAGATGTGTCCTTTGTTCTAGCTGGGTGGGGGCCCTAGATCCTGACCCTACAGCCAACAAGCTTCCAAACTCTTCCAGGTTACCACATCTAAGTCCAACCTACCCTACCATTGAGTGGGCCAGATATCCTGATGGGATTTTTCAGATTTTCCTGGAATTTTGAAGGCTGTGCCACTGTCCCAGTATATTCTAAGGGTCCTTGAGGCCACCCTCTAGGCATTCTTCTGTTTGTCTGAGTAGTTTCCTTTACTCTCTCCCCAAACACTAGCCCTTCTACACTGTGAAGTAATGACAGTGTCCTGGAACCCAGTCTCCCAGGCCTCATTGGAGCCCCAGTTGCACTTTCTTTTCCTAAAAGTCAATTTTGCCTTTTTTGGAGAAGGAGGTTGAGGATCTGATCACTGTCTGCAGGGAGTGCCATGCCATGAGTCATCTGCCAAGCACCCTTTCAGACAGACTCTCAGACAGCCAGTTCTCATCCTTTATGTCCTTTTAAGAATGCCAGATCTTACCTTCTCTCTCCCATCCTGTTCCAAGAATGCTGCAAGAGTAGCCAAAAAAACCTCCTCATCTCCCAGAATCACCCCCTTCATTGATAGTTCAAGTGCAAGTAACAAAGGGGGCCATCGACTGCATATGAGGAATTATGCCAGACACTTTATTCATCCTCCAAATGCCACAAAAGCTCTGCTCCTTGCAGGGAACTGGTCTTTTACTCACTGGGACCATGGTCAGCTCCTAGTGGGGAAGCCAGCCTAAACGTGAGAATGAAACGCCTGGGCAGAGTCAGACAGACAGTGAATTAGTGCCACAGGGAAGCAGTTCTGCAGTGGTTGTGGCAGTGAGTGATGGGGACCACCTCGGGGAGGGTAACCAGGCCCTGGGGTCACATTTAAATGGAGACCCTAAGAATAATTGGCTATGTGGGAGCTGGGGGCTGGGTGTTCCAAGCAGAAGGCCCTGAGGTAAGAAGTAACCTGTGAGTTATAGGAAAGGAAAAGAGTGAGGGGGAAGGGGACAGGCTATGAGATCAAAGGGGTGGGCAGGAGCCCTGTCATAGGAGGTCTTGGTTAAGGATGTGGTTAAGGAAGATGGATTTTTTTCATGGAGCTCTGGAAACTAATTGGAGGGTTTGGATAAGAAAGCGACGTGATCTGACACCATTTCAGAGGTCACCTGCGGCTGCGGTGTGAAGAGGTGGGGGGAGTGGGGACAGAAGTAAGTGCAGAGCCATCACTTAGGGTCAGGTGCACATGTCGGTGCCTCACTCAAAGCTAACGATCCTGTGGCTGAGGGAAGGGAATCGGAGTCTCAGAGACATTGTAGTCATGCAGTGATAGAGCCAGAATTCAAACCCAGGACTTATTCCTCTTAATAGTCATGCTATTTAAATGGTTTATAATACTCGTCACTACCATATGGTTACGTCCATTTTACTGATGGGGAAGAATGATTGAGCAAAGCAAGGATTTTACTGGTATCAGGCTGGCCTCCTAAATGAGTTGGATCCTAAATGCTAGGAGAAAAAGAACTGCTTTACAAAAGGAGACCAGGGAGGCCCTCATCTTTTCTCCCTAACTGTCTGCACCTGAGTTCCCTGAGCATTTTCTTCCTCTTTGATCTCTGAGCGGCTTAAGTGTGGAACTCACGGAGTGACTGAGTACAGTCCACAGTGCTCGGGCCTTGGGCCCGCAGCCACCATGCCCATTAGTCCTGGGTCCCTTGCATTTTCATAGGAATTTTAAGATCAGCTTGTCAATTTCTGCCCCCCACAAAAAAAGATGGGATTTTAATAGAGATTGCATTGAATTTAAGGAACCAATTAAAAGTTGGTTCTGGAACTCTTTTTCTTGGTCTAGCTACTGTTTGCTTCATTTACAACATTTTTTTTGTTGTTATTTTTATAATGGTTGCTCTGGAGATTTATAATTAGCATTTTAATTTAAAGCACTATAGTTTGGATTAATACTAACTTATTATTTTTTATGCCTATAGCACCCTGTCTTCCTAAGTGGTCTCCCATCCCAGTGCTAACCAGGCTTAACCCTGCTTAGCAGCTGAGATCAGATGGGAACAGGCATGTTTGGGGACACACAGCCATAGAATACTAAGAATATATAAAAACTTTGTTTTGTCATAGCTTCGGTTTCTCCCCCACTCCTTCATACCATTAGTGTCATGCAAATCCCACCATTATACATTATAAGCCGTCAACACAGCTTTGTAATTATTGCTTTATGCAGTTGCCTTTTAAAGACAAAAAGAAAATAATTATAAACAAAAATGTTTATACTGACTTTCATTAATGCCTAAGTAGTTACATTTACTGGTGTTCTTTGTGTGGACTGTTACCACCTAGTGCACTTCCATTTCAGCTTGCAGACTCCCTTCAGTGTTTCTCGTAGGGTATGTCTGCTAATGACAAATTCTGGGTTTTGGTTTGTTTGTTTTTACTGGAGATGTCATTTCTCCATTATTTTTGAAGGACAGCACAGGGTTTTGATCCGTTCTAATCCAAAGCCTGCTACAGTCTAGAAAAGGTGGCCCAGTCGGCAGGTAACCCTGTCCTTATGCTTTCTCTGGGCTTAAATTTATCCTGTCTCCACCACTGACTGTGTGACTTTGACAAGTAACGTCCACTCTCTGTACCTTAGTCTTCTCATATAGAAAATGGAGATAACAAATGGTTCGGAGCTTGAAAGAGTGTTGCAGAATTGACTCAGGATTTGTAAAGCCCTTGAGTCAAGGACTGTAAAGACCCCACAATAACACTAGCTCTTAGCTCATTTGCCAAACAAAAACAACCTGTGGGGCAGAGATGGAGGAAAGGGGCATTCGGCAAGCCACTCTGCACAAGCTCCAGGGCCCTTCCCGAGATTCTCTTTGATGACTGTCACCTGCGTTTCCTATAGATGGCTACGAGGCTCATACGAGGCTCGTCAGGGGCAGCCTGGAAACTGACAGGGACAACCGTAGAGCCATGACGTAGAAGGAAGTCCCTCCCCATGTCTTAAGTTTACACATGTGAATAAGACAATGGGCAAAACCCATACTGTCCTCTTGGGACATAGTCTATTTCTGTAGTGCCTACGATGACAGCTGGCTATGATGGCCCCCTCAGTGGCCTGAGCCTGCCCAAACCTCCTGTATGCTGAGTAGCACCCGTGGACCATTCTAAAGGTCTAGGCAGGCCTGAGACAAAAGGTGACTGTGCACTTGCATGGCCCCTGCAGGAAAACCGAGAGCAGGTACTTGGAAACCTACAGCAATGAGAGTCACCCACCTTTCCACCTTGTATTCTGTTCCTGTGTCATTGTTATTACCGGTCTCGCAGGACAGGACACCTACAAAACTACCTCCCCTCTGCCACCACCTAGTCCAACCCCAGTGCCCTCCTTCTATAAGCCAGGAAACTTCCTCTTCCTCCACCTCAGCTCTGTCCCCCTCCTCCCTCCAGAAGTGAGACAGCTGACTCGTGTCTTGAGGAAGACCATTTATTTCCAAGATATAGACTATACTTTTAAGACAGGACTTTTCAGAAGCAGAAAATCTTAGTTGTCACTAGGGAGGTGTGTCAAGGACACAGTGAAAGGAGACATGCGGATGTGGGGCTGGAGGCTTATCCAACACTGTTACAACACTTCTTTAAATGAGCAAAACATTTTTAAAAATCCTTATAAATTCTTTATAATATGTTACACATTTAGAGACAATATTTACAATAAAGGAAAGGGAAGGGAGGAGAGAGAAGTCTACTTTACAGCAAATCTTTGCATAAACCAAGAGGACTGACAGATGTGGCAGTGGGGCTGCGCTCTCCTGGAATGAGTGAGGGTGTGTACGGGAGGCCTGGTGAGTGTGCAGGGTGCCTGGGGACCCGAGGTCTATTTACAATGTGGGGAGGAGAGGGGGCTGGGTCCTGCCCATATTGAAGGAACAGCCCAGGTCAGACCCCTGTAAATCAGTGTGTGTGTGTGAGGGAGAGAGCGAGAGTGAGCGAGCGAGTGAGGGAGAGGGAGAGACATACACACCAGGGATGTTTTCTGCCCCCCTCCCTCCCCCCAAGGACATAAGGTAAGGGCCTGTGTGCCTGAGTTGTGGAAGAAGCAGGCACAGCTGGAAGAACGAAGAGTGGGGGATGCCTGACCCTCCCCAAGCTGGAGAATGGGCAGCTCTCCATGGTCAAAGTGCTTGGGAGTGATTTAGAGGTTGGCAAAAGGTGGGTGGGGGACTGATCCTGGTGAGAGTTTGTCCTGTCTCTGTGGAGTGGCCCCAACCCCCTTCTCTGGCTCTGACAAACAACAGGGGGAAGGATCCCTGTGTGCACCAAAGGCAGGGAGCCCTGGTGGGGTGACAAGGAAGCAGGGGTGGCAGAAGTTGCTAGTGGAAACACCTTTGGACAGTGACTACACACACTCGCACACACAACCCTCCCCCCGTGGTCCCCACCACCCTACCTTTCTCCCCAGACATACATAAACAACACCTCCCCCACCACACACAGCCAGGAGCTAATGGGGTGGGGTAGGAGAGAGTAAAGAAGGGAAAAGCCGGCATCACCCAGTGTCCTTCCTTTAGTCCGAGACTTGCGGGATTCCTGTTTACACCCCATGGCCAACAAGAGTCCCTAAGTGCAGACCCAGAAGGACCCAGAAGGGCGAGCTGTCATTTATCCAGGGGCCCGTCCCCTCTCCTCACCACCAGAACCCCATCCTTCCCATTCACAGTCCCCCCACCCCCCATCCAGTCCAGCACCCACACTGGGGACACGGCCTCGGCACCCAGGGGCGAGAGAAGAGGGGGTGAAAGCCAGAGGACACGACTTTCCCGACGAGTGGGGGGGGGCGGCTGGTCACAGACACTGATGGACGCGGGAGGCGGCCGAGCGGCGCGGGGCCTGGCTCTGCGGGGGCGCGGGGCCCGCGGGCGCGGGCGGCGGGGCGGCGGCCGGCGCGGCCCGCGCCTTGGCGGACTCCAGGCTGCTGAGCCCCGAGTCCTTGCTCTCGCCGCGCGCGCGCGGGGCCGCGGGCTGCGCGCCGCCGCCGGGCTCCGTCCACTCGCCGAGGCCGAGGTCGGGGAGCGGGCTCTGCACCAGCACCGTGTGGCGGCGCCAGCTGCTGCGGCGCCGCCGGCTGTCGGGCGACAGCGGCCGGCGCAGGCGCACGGCCAGCGAGTCGTCGGCCGAGCCGCGCAGGCGCAGGCGCAGCGCCTCGAGGCGCGAGGGCCGCGCGCCCAGCGCCGCCGCCGCCGCCGCCAGCGCGGCCGCCGGGGCCCGCGGCGACTCGGGGCTGCTGGACGAGGCGGAGCCGGGCGGCGCCGCGGCCTCGGCGTCCGCGCGGCCCCGGGCCAGGCGGCGGCGCGCCAGCGTGTCGCACGGCATGAGGCGGTGCGAGCTGAAGGACGGCCGGCGCGCCCGCCGCGCGCCCTCCGCGTCCGCATCCGCGTCCGCCAGGCTCAGCTCGCTGCGCTCGTCGTCCGCGTCGTCGCCCGCGCCCGCGCGCCGCGCGCCGGGCCCCGAGCACTCGCTGCGGTCCATGGTGGACAGCGTGGAGTAGCCCGAGACGATGGAGCGCGTGTCCGCGGCCGGCGGCTCCTCGGGCCCCGGCGCCGCCGCCGCGCCCGCCCCCGGCCTGTGCGCCTCCTGCTCCGAGTCGTCGTCCGTGCTGCTGCCCAGCCCCCTCGCCTCCCGCCGCTTCTTGCGCTTGCGGTTGACGGCCGAGATGAAGGAGATCGCCAGCATCTCCCGCGTGTAGGGCTCCTTCTTAGGGGCCCACGAACCCTGGTGGGAGACAGGTCAGTATGCAGGCGGCGCCCCAGCAGTGCGGCCCCCGGCCCCAGGCCGGAGGGCCTCCACCCCCTCCACGTCCCCACCCCAGCGAACCCCCATACTGGGGCACCCAGACTCAGACAGGTCCAAGCCAGCCCGGCACCCCCACCGGCATCATAAACCGTCCCTCCTGGACTGCTGTCCCAGCTGGAGTGTCACTGTTCACCCTAGAGACGACCCCTGCTGCCTCTCCCAACCCTTTAGTGTCCTGGGCATCCTTTCTGGTCTTCATCGAGACTCTCCTTCCTGTGAGCTGAGGGCTGGTCTCACATTTGTGTCACCCCCAACTGCCATTCCATTCTCCATATCTGGCGCTAAATAAATCCTTTTAGACACAGCCCTGGTAACAGTTTCTCAACTGTCAATAACACTTGACAGTCTGAACTCATTTCACACAGACTCTCCTGGGTTATAATCACCAGAACCCGATAGGGACCTTTCTCTGACCACAGCTCCTACCCCTTTCCTCTCTGCTCACTGCCAGCTGGAAAAACTGCCTTTGCACCTACTCAGCGAGTACAGGCCTCTACAGAGCAACCCGCCCAAGTTCACTTCCCTTTCCCACAGCACCAAAACACCATGCATCTCAGCTATCCCCACAGCAACCCACAGCAACGATCCCCAACCCCAGATCAATCCAAACACCAGCTCTGCTGCCAAAAGTGGCTAAAGAGCCCTGCACAATCGAATGCTTTGGATTGAAGCCTCTCCTAAACTGATTTCCATCCCCCAAATTTGGGGCAACTTCCTGATGCTATTCTCACGGCTAAGCCCTGAGGATGTTTTAACCCTGGCCTTCGTGCTGCCCATCACTGCCTCCTCCAATCTTGTTTTCAGTTCTCCCCTTCTGGCCTCTCTGCCTCCTGAGGGGGCTCTTATTGCCCCTCGTGCCCCTTAAGAAGCCGTGTGTCCAGGGCTCTGTTCTCAGCTTCCTCTCTTTTCTGTTCATGTTCCCTGTGGAGTACCACTCCCAAACAATCCTGCTCCTGGGTCTCCCTGTCCAATGCCAAAATGTATTTGAGTGCCAGAACTCTTCTGTTCATTCGTCTCTACCAGGGTGTCTGCAGGTACCTGAAACTCATCTATTTGAAACCACATCATGCTCCCTACCCCTGCCCCAAACCACTTCCATTCATGTTTCTCTTCTTAAGGTCATCTCTGATTCCTCCCTCTCCCCTCCTCTTACTCCTCCTCCTGAAATGGCTTCCAAAGCCAGCTCATCCTCATCTTCCCTTCGGGCCCTCATCTGCCTTCTCTGGGCCTTCTTGCCCTCTCCTAAAAGGACACCGTGACTCCACCCCTGCCTCATCCTAGTATCCCCTACTCTGAAGCAATCAATCCTATGGGAACACAGGACTCTGGTCATGTCTGGACTCTCCATGACCCTTACCCCCATGAGGATGAAGCATGGACACAGGGCCCCTTCACAACTGGGTCCCAGTTTTCCCAGACTAGTGCCCTCCCTGCCCTGACCCCAACCTCCATGGCCTGCACTCTGACAATTCTGACCTATCAACCCTTCTCTCAATATGACTTGTACTTTAGCATGGGCATCCTTTAGTCCCCCTCCATGCCCCACCTTATTGGATGATGAGCTCTGACTCTTCCTACCAGGCCCAGCTCAAACATGGCACCCTCTGTGCAGCAACCTCCCAGCCTTCTCTTTGGCAGAGCTGGGAAATCCCTTCTCTGTTCCCATAGCCCTTTGAAAATATATCCACACCAGATCTTTTCAGAACAGAATAACCTTTGTTTCCACATCATCTATATCAAACTCTGAGTTCCCTGAGAGCAAGGTCTGTGGCTTATTTGTGTTTACATCTGTGACTCTTGGCATAGTGCCTGGCACATAATAGGTGCTCAATTAAGTGAATGAATAAATGGGTGAGTGGGGTCCCCTCAACTTAAGAAGCCCTGTAGAAGCAGATGCTGGGACTGGTTTCCTTGCTGGGCTGAAATGACCTGCCCTTGGACCCCTCTTCACAAACTACCTACTGTTTCAGCCACAGTGAATGATGAGTGGAGATACAGAGATGCCTGGTGTGGCCACTGTATCCTATGAACTCTCTGTCACATCAGTTAGTCCTGAGGTAGCCGGAGCATGTCAGGGATTGAGGGTTTGAAGGCACATGGCCCTGAGCCATGGCTGCTCACATTGCATGACTCCAGAAGGTACCCCCGGAGTCCTGCAACATGGCAGCACTGCTGTGATCAATCTGAGGCACATGGTGGCCAGTGCTGCTTTCTTGCCTGGCCATGCTCTCTGAGAGACTTAAGAGGCCACTAGGACCATTCATTCAAATTATCTTCTCATCCCAACTAGTTATAGAAACAATGAGGTCAGAATGGTCACTGCCAGGGAATGCAGAGGTCACAAGATTCACATAAAGGTCAAGGGGTCAGTCCAGGAGAAGCTATGGGAAACAAAGGGGCTAGTAGATGACAGCAGGTGCAACAGGTAGAAGGGACAAGAAGCTAGATTCAGATCACTATAATGAACTTGCTCCCTGCCACAGCAGTCTTGTGTTGGGAGTGAGCTCCCCACCACTAGAGGTGTGTAGGCAGAGGCTCTATGGAGGTTATAGTGGATTTCTGCACCAAACTAAAGCAGCCTTGTTTCTTTCCAGTGCGTTTATCTGACACACGAGCACCTGCTCAGTATCAGGCACAGTGGGCTCCCTGGGACCTGGCCAGTGCTGAGAGACCCAGATGGAACCAACCAATATTTAGCTAATTTCTCCGACTACTATGGACCGAAATTGTGCCCTGCTCCTCAAATCTACATTTTGAAGCCCTAACACCCAATATGATAGCATTTGAAGATGGGGCCTTTGGGAAGTAATTAGGCATAGAAGAGATCATTAGGGTCGGGCCCTTATGGTGGCTTTAGTACTCTTATAAGAAGAGAGACCACAGAGCTCTCTGGCTCTTTCTGTCTGTGTCATATGAGGACACACGGAGAAGACAGCCATCTACAAGCCCGGAAGAGAGCTCTCACCGGAACAGACCATGCTGACCTTGATTTTGGATCTAGCCTCCAGAACTGTGAGAAAATAAATTTCTGTTGTATAAGCCACCCAGTCTATGGTATTTTGTAAGGCAGCCTCAGCTAAGACACACTCCCTGGCCAGCAAGCTCTAACCTAAGAGTTGGGCAGGGTCTGCCTGGGGCAGGTGTCCTCGCCTGATGGGCTTCTGTCTCAGAGGGCAGCCTGGAGCAGGCAACTAGCTGGCTGTGAGACCTGGTTCAAAGAACCACCTTTAGCTTTATTGGTTTTCTTAATTGTTTTTAATTTCATTGATTTCTGCTCTTATCTTTATTATGTCCTTCCTTCTGCTTGCTTTGGGCTCTCCTAACATTTTAAACAATAGTTAAATGGGACATATTTGTTGTTAGCCCTATTTATGGAGATATCAACCATCATTTACGTATGAGGAAGTTGAGGATCAGAAAGAGGTTAAGTAACTTGCCCAGTGCCTTAAAGGTACCAAGTGGTGGAGCCAGAACTCAAACTCAGGACTCTCTGCTTCTAACCACTGAAAAACACTGCCTCCCAGCCACCTAACTCAGATCCTTCCATTACACCTTACCAAACCCTGCCGAGGCAAGTGACTTCTCAGTTTATTTTGGACATAGAGTTTCTCCTTCCTTCCCTGTGACCATCAACTTTCCTCAGGGTCCAATTGCAACTCTCCCAACTCCCTTGACCAAAAAACAAAATGGGCTGGACCGAATAGGGATATTCGGCACTTACCTTGGACTTGGCTGAACTACAGGTGGTGGAATCTGTTGGTGAGAAAAGAAAGAAAAGTGAAATTTGGATCAGGGCAAGAGCAGGCCGAGTCCTGTGAACATAATTCCCTCTCCTCAAAGGCTTCAGAAACCAGGGTGTTCGGAAACCTGAGATCTCCCTGGGCCCTGGGGGTGTGATGGGCGTCTAATATCATTTCCTATGGGATAAGGATGAAGCAGAGGATGATGTCAATTACCACTTCCTTTTGAGGCAGGAAGTGACATCAGGCTGCCAGCCTCTGGACCCTCATTTGTCCAGGTGAAAGGCAATAGGGGCTTTTCTTTGGACCCTGTTCCTCTCCCACCATCTTGCCCCAGTTACTCTGAAGCACTGAAGAGAAAATGCCAAATATCAAATGCAGTCCATGAAACCACAACAGTGAGACACAGCAAATCACAGATGCTCTGGAGAAATGAAGAAACAGAGACCACACAGTGCATAGAAAGGTGGGTTCCCATGTCCACCCTTACCCCCGACTTCCAAGATGTGAGAAGAGGACCATGTGAATGACTGAGTACAGGGGCAGACGTGACGTGGGTGGGACACAAGAGGTAGAGTGAGCTGGTGACTAGTGCCTTCATAGATTCCACCTTTAGACCTAAGGTCAATCTGCCCTTATGGGGTAAGGCCCCAGTTTATCATCAGACTTATAAAGGAGAGTAAAATCATTATTACCTCAATGGTACCTGTGTCCCACTCCCTTAATATTACTGGGTGGGAAAGGAACCAGAAACAAGCCTTGCTATTGTCCTCTCCAGGACTGGGGAGGGAGCAGACTGATCCAAGGACCTCTGGGGGTCCAATGGGGGCAGTGGGCAGGTGCAGTTAATCCACACTCTATGGCAAGCAAGTTAGACACCTCCTCCCTGTCCCGCCCCCACACACGGTGAGAAGAGCAGACCACACAGCAACACACAGGGCAGGGAGCGGCAGCGGGTGATTAGAAGAGACAGGGCTCCTCTGCTATCTCCACCCCATGTCCTCTGGGCCCCTTCACAGTCTGCCTCTTGCAGTTGGGGGGGCTGTGGTATGCCAGAGACAGAGGATGTCAAAATACTAAGGGCAGGTCATCCACAGAGTGGGAGGAGTTAGTGGCTTGAGCCAAGAAAGACTGGGAATTCCTTTGTCTCTGGGCTACTCTACGATGAGAGGGCCAGAGGTTCAGAAACAGGACTCAGGAGCGGAGTGACCAGATGCTCTGGTTTCAGAAGCAGAAAGAGCCTGTCCCCGAACATGGCTGAAGTGTGAGCTACAGCTATAGAGAGCCTTCTGTAGGTGACATTACTGGTGTCCAGAGAGGCTGGGTCCCACTACCAGCAAAGCCTTCCCCTGCCCAGATAGGCAGAGGTGGCCAGGCTTAGCACAAAGAGAAGGCCAAAGAGTGGAGGACCATGGGGGGCAGCCATGTGGGGGACTTCCTGGTAAGAGGGACAGGATCTGGCTCCAGCAAGTGTCTCCTTCTCCCTGAGCAGGGGCTTTCAGACGGGAGAGGACTGGGGCAGAGGCTGTCAACAAGTGTGGGTAACTAGCATGTCAGGATGAGGTCCTCACAGCCCAGGACATCTCTGCCTGCCCAGCCTTCTTATAATCACCCGCCACTGTTAGTGACCGAGGCCGCAACGCCACACTGTACCCTTTAAATCTCCAACAGGTCCGCTGGAGGAGGGGATAGGGAGAAGAGAAGGGACAGAATCCAGGGGAAGGGAGAAGAGCACAGGGAGAAGGAGGGAGGAGGGACAGAGGGTGCAAGGAAAAAAGGAAGAAAAATTAAAAAGAGGAACATGCCCAGAACGACACAGCCCATAAGAAATAAAAAGCTTAGGAAAGAAACCAGTCAAGGACAAATGAAGCTCCTACCCAGTCCCAGGGTGGGGGCACACAAGCAAGCTGGCCCTCCCCAGAGAGGCAGAAGGCCGTGCCATAGCCCCTTCAAAGTTGTGGGGGCAGAGAAGGGCCCCAACTGGGTAGGACCAGGGAAGCTGGGCATCTGGCCAGGTGTCTGGGACCCTTAGGAATGTAGAACCCATCCCTTTCCCTGCCCAAGCCCCCATACTCACCTGAACCTGGGTCACCAGGGGGCATTGTCCTGCCAATGTTGGGCAGGAGGTACTCAATGTTGGGCACTGACTGAGGCTCCTTGTCATCCACAGGGGTCTGCAAACAGGAGGAGGGTCAGCCAGCATGCCCTCAGCAGGACTATGGATCCCACAGAATGGGGTGCCCTGAAGACAGGGCCCATGTCTCCTTCATCAGACTGGGGCTCACCAGGGCAGTGACTGTCTCCCTCGTCAGCCAGGCACTCTTGAGGCAGGTCCTACATGTCCCCAGTTAGACTGTTTTGTGCTTCCTCAACACCTTGATTAAACCCCAAAGACCCAAGCTGTTCCCTCAGCTGAGGGCAGGCGCTGTGTTTCCTCTATCAGATTGGACCTTCCTGAAATCTATATCTTCCATGCGAGACTGGAAGGTGGGATCTGCCTTTGCTACTGGACTCTGTTTCCTTAGGGCAAGGCCTAAATCTCCCCCCACAGACTGAGGACTCATAAAGGCAAGGAATGTGTCTCCCATTCTACCAGAGGCCCCTGAGGAGAGAGTTTGTGTTTTCTCCATCAAAGTAGGGATGCCACAAGGTCAAGGACCTTCCCCTGTTTCAGTCTTGCTGCCTCTGCCACCTGGGATGAGGGTCCACCTCAGATGAGACCCACCCCACCTGCCCTCTGTATCACTTACTCTCTCCCCCTTGTCCTCGTCGTCACTGAAGAACCAGTCTGACTGCAGGGGAGACAAAAAGAAGTGATGAAATCAGCATGGGATGGGGCTGAGGGAAGACAAGGAGACACAGGCTCCAACCTGCTCAGCCCAGAGGACCCACTCAGATGCCGATAGAGTGGTGCACGAAGGGGCACCAAGAGGCAAGAGTTTCCTCTTCTCAACAAACCCCAGGCTGGCCTGTTGCTAGAAAGGTCTCAGAAGGAGGTTGATGAATCTTGGAAACCTACCCCACAGACTGAGAAACCCTTGGGGAGAGAAAACGTTGGACCCAAGTGTGGGAGGGAAACAGAGCCTGGGGTGAGGGATGGTCCAGGTAGAGAATGATGACTAGCTCAGGGAGAGCTTCTCTCTGCCTGTTTTTCACTCCACACTGTCAAGCGCCTGTCACTATGGCAGGCTCCCCACTGCAGGCCCGAAGCAGGGGAGGCAGCAGCGCCTTCTGGTGCCAGCTGGGTCTACTGCAGGGAGGTCGCCGAGGCTTGCTGGAGCTGAGTACACCTCACAACCAGCCCCTAGGCTCCACTCTTAGAAATGGAATGGCACACTCTCCCCCATTCCCCCTGCCCCCAGAAAAGAGAAGTGCCTTAAAGGAAGTGTTAGGAGGTTCCCTGAGGGGCAGAGCAGGCAGGGAGTGTCTCCTAAATGCCAAACAGGTAGAAATTAAAAATGCCACTCTCGAAGGTAAAACTCTAAAATTTTTCTATAAACAAACAGACAAACAAACAGACAAACAAATAAAAGCTTTCTGAAGAACAAAAACAGATTGCCTACAAATGAACAACCAGCTGTAACTAGTACTTTCAGCAGCAACAAGCACAAGAAGATAAGGAGGTAATATTTTCAATGTATTGCTGGACTACAAATACAGGAATTTTGAACTTAGAATTTTAAACCTTGCTAAACTCTCGTTTGAGTGTGAAATAAAATGATTCTAAGACACCAGAAAGTACTACACAAAGGCTCTCTTAACTGAGCACATAAGCAAGTAAAGAAATGAATCCAGAGTGGAGCAACAGGCTCTGAGAAGTAACGATGAATAGTAGCATAGAAAAGTCCATTGTTATCAAACCAAGCAACAACACACACACACACGCACACACACATGCACACACACGCACACGCACAGTAGTATATCCATGAAAATCTGGAATTCAAATTCAGAGGGAGAAACCGGTGACAGGTGAAAGGACACAAAGGTACTTGGCTTTTAGAGATGATGGAAGGAAGACATGGACACTGATAAGCTTTAGAAATTGGTAGTGGAAACTAAACATAAGTATGAGTTTTATAATTGCATATTTAAATATAGGAATGGGTTTTATAAATGGTATGATTTCATATCAGGAAAATAAAAACTCATAAAAGTAAAGTATAGCAGATCAAAATAGGAAATAAAATAAAAATGTGGTAAACCAAAAAAGGCATTAAAAATGACATTTAAGATGGCAGAATTAAGTTCTAACAGTACAGCTATTACGATAAAGAAATGAACTAAGCCCACTGAAAGTGAAAACACACAAAGAATATTAAATACACTTAAGAATACATATATTTAAAATAAGTACATTGAAAGTAGATTGAAAAGACACGTATTAACCTATTAAAATGGGTGCGTGTATGGGAGAGCAAGCAGAGTGGGATCAGGAATGAACAAAGGCACTTACAGAGTTGATTATGACCATGTGCCATGAACCTCAGTTATTATTAATCATAATAAGTATGTGATTCATTCAAATAAGCAGCACAGAAGAGAAACAAGAGAGAGACAGATGAGAAGAGTGAGAGAGGGTAAGAAAAAACTGCAACTTCTGAAGTCAGTCATCTTGGGCTCAAGTTCATCTAAATCAAATTAGCTCTCTGAGTCTATTTCCTTACCTGTAAAATGAGCATAATGGGCATATCTATTTCTAAAGTTGGTGAGAATTAAAATGAAATACTTTATGGATATTACCAAGAAGAGAAGAAATAACAGGTGATGGCGCAGATATAGAGAAACAGAGGTATAGAGACCCCACCTTGTGCACTATCGATGGGAACGTAAATTGGTGCAGCCACTATGGAAAACAGTATGGAATTCCCTCATAAAATTAGAAATAGAACTACCATATGATCCAGCAAATCTACTTCTGGGTCTTTAACCAAAGAAAATAAAAACACTAACTTGAAAAGATATTATTTACAAGAGCCCAGACATGGAAACCAATAAGCATCTATCCATGGATAAATGCATAAAGAAAATGTGATATGTGTGTATACATATTATATATGTACTTATGCACACACATAATGGAATATTATTCATCCATGAAAAAAGAAAATCTTGCCATTGTGACCACATACATGGACCTTGAGGGCATTATCCTAAGTGAAATATATGATCTCACTTGCACATGGAATAGAAAATACATAAATAACTATTAACTCATAGGTACAGAGACCAGATCGGTGATCAGCAGAGGCAGAGGTGGGGGGTGGGCAAAATAAGGGAAGGTGGTCAAAAAGTACAAAGTTCTAGTTATAAGTCATGGGGATGTAATGTATGGCCTGATGAGTACAGTTAATACTGTATTGTATATCCGAAAATTGCTGAGAGTAGATCTTAAAAGTTCTCATCACAAGAAAAAAAAATATAAGTGGATAGTGACAGATATTAACTAGACCTTTTTTATGCTGATCATTTCACAAATATACAAATATTGAGTCACTCTGTTATATACCTGAAACTAATATAAAGTTATATGTCAATTAAATCTCAATTTTTAAAAATATAACAAAGTAACAAAATACTTATGTAAAACATTTAGTACAACACATAGTTAGTATATAATAAAGGTCAGCTATTATGATTTAAAAAGTGTGGTTACCCAGAGACAGGCTGAACAGAGGGAGCCCTAAGAAGACAGCCATTAACTCGAGTGTGAGGGTACCCTAAAGTGCTCTGGGAACCCAGAAGTCTACAGGAAGCTCTGGATGACCCATGCCTCTCTGGAAGAATTCACGCTAGCTCATGCCACCCTGCTGTTGCACATGCCAGGTCCCTCTGCCTAGAATGCTCTTTCTCCCTTCACTGCCTGACCAAATTCCTCCTGGTCTTTTAAGACAGTTCAAGAACTCCCTGACTACTGACCCAGCCCTACACCTAGGGCTGGGCTAGATCTTTCTATGGGGCTTCCCTGGGCATAGCCCAGAGCGTGAAGAAGGAATGTCTTCAGTGGGCAGTGTTCCTTCAGAGAAGGCCCGAGTTCCATACTCTCTGTGTTCCCAGTACTTGCATAACTCTGGCATGGAATAATAATAGGATGACGATGATAGCTAACTCTGATCTGATACTGCCAGGCACCATTTTAAACACTTTATATCGCTTTATATTAACTCCTGTAACGCTCACAATAACCCTGAGAGGTAAGTACCATTATTATCTCTACTTTACAGATGAGGAAACTGAGGCACGAACACAGTAAGTAACTGTCCATGCCACACAACATATATGAAGCAGAGCCAGGGTTCAACCTCAGGCAGGCTGGCTCCACAGCTAGTGCCCTCAACTGATACACCCGTGGTTCTCAACAAAGGTGATTTTAACCCATGAGGGGGCATATGTTAAGGTCTGGAAACATTTTCAATTGTCACAACTGGAGAGGTGTTCCTGGCATCTAGCCAGAAATGCTGCTAAACATCCTACATACACAGGGCAGCACCCTACAAGAGAGATCGGGCCCCAAAGGTCATTAGTGCCAAGGCTGAGAAATGCCAGTGTATACATAGTAGGTATCACCACGTTTGCTGAATGAATAAACGAACAAATGCCTTGACAAGGTCTTTGTTTGAGTTCCAAATAACTTAGTAAATATAGGTGTGAGCTGGTTGGTGACTTGCTGCTAGGAGGCCGAATGCCTGGGTTTGCTCATCTCCCCTCTGTCATCATCTTGCTCTGCGACCCTGGGCAAGTCATTGCTCCTCTCCAGGCTCAGTTTCCACCCCCTGTACTATGAAAGCACAGGTCTGATGCCTTAAGGCCCTTTCCAGCTCTGCCGTCCAAGGGTTCCATAGATGACAGGAGTCCCAGGCAGGGGAGGCCAGGTGACGGCTTCAGGTGAAACTCCCAGAGGGAGATCATGTCACCCATTATCTCCTGCCATCCACTAACTTGCCAGGGGCTCAGAGCCAGAGCAGTCTCTGCCACAAGTCCAACTCTGCCTGGGCTCGTGACTATACCAATCCCTTGCCACAGAGTCTCTGGGCTGGGCAGACTCCAGCAAACATAGGGCAGGGAGCTAAGGGGCCTGCAGAGAGGGCAGTTCATTCCCTCAACAACCATCGAGGGATGATTATGATCAAATGCCAAGGAGGTGGAGAAGGGAGGGTTGCCAGCTCAGTTAGTCCCCAGGAATGAACCCCCAGGGTGGGAGAGCCCAGACTGGCATGACCTCAATAGCAATGCATTCATTTATTCATTCAACAAACACTGAGTGTTTACTATCTCCAGGCACTAGTCTCAGTGCCAGTAATACACCTGTGAATGAGACAGCTCCCTAACCCCACCAAGAGGAGGGCCTGCCATTGGCTGGGGCCTCCCTTCAGGGGTCTGGGGAAGAGTAAGTAGACATACTTTGGGCCTCCTTTCTCCCTGAAGGCTGCTATTCCTGATACCCCAACTAACTATAAGCCTTAAACTTCTAGGCACTTCTCTGGGAGCCATGGGGCCAGCCTCCCTTTCTTCCCCACTCCCCCACCCCACAGTACACACTCTGGTTTTTGGTGGTGGGGGCTCCCTGTTGGGCTGGAGAGCTGATCTTTTCTAAGAGATATAAGCTTCCCCAGACCAAGGCTTCACCAGGATCCCTGACACTGTCCAGTGGCCCTGGCCTCCCTGACAGCTCTGGAGTGGGCATCCAGGCCAGTGGTCCCAGTCAGGTTAAAAACAGGCCACGATGCCACCTGCTATGGCCTAGAGCCCTGATCAAGCAGCGAAGGAAGGAAATAAGCAGATGAGGCCAGTCAGCATGACCAAATTTGGCTTCACTGCCTCATTTTACTGACCCTGGCCAGCCTCCCTGGCTCTAGGATAGAATCTGCCCTCCAAGTAGGTGGAGAGGAAAGCACAGGCTTTAGTCAGACAGACCCAGGTTACAATCCTGGGATTGACATTTATTATCTGTGTGACCTTGAGCAAGTCACTTTGCCTCTCTGTACCCCAGTTTCCTCATCTATAAAATGGAGTAATGTGATCTAGCATCCCTTCCCTAAAGTGCCTATGAGGTACAGGAAGCTGAGGCTCCCTCCACTTCCTCTGACCAGCTGCAATCTTCTCTCTCCTGGCAGGAGGGGATCTGGTTCTGTATTTTGTGGGCTGGACCACAGTCCATGTCAAAATTTGGAAATGGAAAATCTAAGAGCTTTTAAAAAAAAAACCCCGAGTGTCCCAGAAGGGGTCAGTACTGTCCTGAGTCTGGCTCTGGAAGAAAAAGGCCTCCTGCACCCTCTGCTGGTTACTTGGTTCTCATCCCTTCATGGACAGATGACAAGAATCCTTAGAAACACAGGACTGGAGGCCTTCAGGCAGCCAAGAAAAAGGAGGTGACCAGTCCAAGACATGCAGCACCAGTGCACAATCCTGCCTCAGCCCATGCCATGCCATGACCTAGCCCGGGCATCACCATTTCCTCCCTTAAGCTTCAGTGGGGCCTGCAGGGCAGAGCTCTGCCTCCACTCTGCACCTGTCTCTGCTTGTTTACACCAGGCTACCTCTCCCAGGGGCCACCTTCTGCACCTCTGTGTTCATTACTTCCACTCTCCAACTCAGCAGCTCCTTCCCTGACCTTCCTCCTCCCTCTGAACCTCACGTACATCTTGGAAGCTCAGGGACCTCCTCATTCTCCTGCTGGGGATGTGACAACCCAGAACAACAGGATTCTAGGATCACTTTGTTTGGCCTTGAAACACAGCCTGCTGCTTCTGAAGGGCATTCACCACCCTAGCAACATTTTCTTAAGCTGCTTCATCCTTCCCTGAGCACACCCACCCAGGCAAGCAGGAGCAAGGTACCCAGGGGAACACGTCCCGGCTGGGGCGACTACTCACATGCTGGATCAGCGTCTCCACAATCTTATAACGGTCAGGCATGTGGGTCACCATGTCTGCCATATTGTCCTCTGACGTCCTCACCAGTGTCGGCCCAAAGACCAGGGCCAGGTTACGGGGCTCCATCTGGGCAGTGGAGGGAGCAGGTCAGCCTCAACAGCCCTGTGAGCCTGACTCCAGTCCCTCAGGCCTTCCTCATTCAGGGTCCCTCAGGCCCCTGGCCCAACCACATCCTGAGCTGTCCCTAGCTTGGGGGCTGAACGCCTCCTTGCATGAGCATGGAGTTGCCAGGTAAGTAGAGCACAAGCAAGATTTCAGCTCCACTCACTCTCAGGCCTGGCAGCCACGGGCAGTGCCTAACCTGCACACCCATACTGTGCTAGCGGTGGGAATCCCAGAGTGAGGGCCCAGAGGACATTCCAAGAGATTAAGAGAAATCTTATAGGCTCCCTTCATTTTCCTCACCGCAGAACTGGAAGATCTAAGAGGTGTGATTAGGAAAATGCAATGCAAGGAATTCCAGCTAAATTAAAGCACAGATTACCATGTGCCACAGGGGACTGTGGCACTGGGCCTCTGGAAGACTCTCAGAAACTCAGGAGACAGCTTTCTGAGGGAGAAGCGCTAACCAGCACGTAGGGGTGGGGTGGAAATAGAGTGACCTTTAAAGAGGAGAGTGTGTCTAGAGGCACTGAAGAACATTT
This sequence comes from Cynopterus sphinx, assembly GCA_030015415.1. Taxonomy (NCBI): domain Eukaryota; kingdom Metazoa; phylum Chordata; class Mammalia; order Chiroptera; family Pteropodidae; genus Cynopterus; species Cynopterus sphinx. The sequence continues at coordinate 17,587,902 of CM057385.1, forward strand.
GATCCTGAGGAGCTCAGACTGTGCTGAAGAGACCCAGGTGTGCCTCCCTCCCTGACACTCCACGCCAGAGCCCCCGCCAACCTTGTTTTTCTCCGAGTGGTCAGCAATGGTCTTCAGATGGCCCACGAGGAATTTGAGTGTTTCATAGTAGTGTCCTGGGAGGTCCCGGATCTGGGTGGGAGAGAGAGGGGCATGTGACCAAGCTGCGATGGCCTCCCCCTGTCCACCACACCCCAAGGGGGCTCTCAATGCCATATCCTAGTGGGCCCGTAAGCCACCCTTTAACTGACCCCCTGTATAGATGGAGAAACTGAGACCAGAATGAAGAAGGGCTTCTCAAAGTCACAGAGAGAATTGGTGGCACTGGACTCTGGGCCTCTGGGACAGTGGTGCTCTCCCAGTCCAGTCTGCATTTTTCCTAACGGCATCTCTTGTTCCTTACCAGCTTCCGTAGCGTCTTCATCCGCTCCCTCGAGTCTTCAATGCGATTGGCCTCGATGAAGTCATTGTATTTGTCTAGAACACAGTGAAGACCCTTTAGAGAAGAGGAGGCAGCCCCTTCTCCCACTGTCAGGGTGGGTGGCTTCCAGGCTGACAACCCTGGCTGGCCAAGGAGCCCCACACTATTCCAGTTTCGGGGGGCTTCATGGCTCTGTGTTCATGTGACCAAACCCACCACAGTTGTATTCAGGTGTGCACCTGACTTGGGTGTTCATTTGAGAAGAAATAAGACCTGAGCTAAATGCTAATACTGGAAAAGGAGTCCTTGCACCAGTCTCTAGGACAAGACTACCACAAGGTCAAAGAGGTTACTTAGAAAAACAGAGGGGCCTTTCAGCCTCCAGATACCCTTCCTCACCTGTGTCAGGATTCCCCCAGCTCCCTTCAGAAGTCCATGGGGAACTTTTAAAATGGAACATGGCTAGTTTATTCTAAAATCCACCTCGATCAGTAAATGCATAAGGACAGCCAAGATTATTTTTTAAAGGAAGAATGATGGGGGAGGATTTGCCCTTTCAGAGATCAAAACACAATGAAAAGACGGCACAGTGAAAGCAGTGGTACTGGTAGAGAAAGCGGAGCAAGGACAGGGGCAGAAAGGAGGGAAACAGGCCATGTGGATCTTTACTATGTGATAAAGGCAGCCCCTCGAACCAGTGAGGAAGGATGAAGGCATCAGTAAAGTTCCCTGGGACAATTAGCTATCTTGTTCTAACATACATCATACACATTTAACTGCATTACAGAGTCAAATAAAAAAGTTATGAAAATATTAGCAAAACTAAGAAAACAGTTTTATAATCATAAGAACTTCCTAAACATGAGATGCAGAATCCATGAAAGATGAACAATGTTGACTACACTTAAAATAACTGTTTTTGATTTCTCTACTGAAAAATTAAAGGGCAAATGGAGGACCAAGATAAATATTTGCAAAAACTAACCAAAAATGAATATCCGTAATATACCAAAGCTTGTCTCCTACAAATCAATATGAAAGAAGACAGACAAGCCAATAGAAAAATGGGCATAGAGTCCAAACTGGCAATTACAGAGGAAAGAGAAAAGACCAATAAACTAATGAAAAGACAGTTAATCTCCCTAGTAATGAGGAAATTGAAAATAAAAACAATAATAAAATGCCATTTCCCCCATCTGGTTAGCAAAAGTTTAAAACATTGATAACATCCAATGTTGACGGCAATGGGGAGAAGGCAGCACTCTCTTACGCCTTTCGAGGGGCGTGGCCTAAGGCCTGCTTCTCAGAGAGCCATTTGACATTAGCTTCAAAAATGTTCAGGACTTTGGCCTAGCAATTCTCCATCTAGGACTCTACCTGAGGACACTGACCCAGGCATGCAGGGACACACTCAAGGAAAGTCATTGCAATGTGTTTTATAATACCAAAAATGTTAAGACAACCTAAATATCCATCAATAGGGGAGTGATTAGACAAATTATAGTCCATTCAGACAATGAAATGCTATGTGGTTGATTTAAAAGAAGAATGAAATAGAGCTCTTTGTACTGACATGAATGAATCTCAAAACAACAAGCCTCCCTTGTTAAGATAACCCAACCATTAGTGGTGTCCGCTCACACTGGCTCCTGAGAGTCAGCTGCATTCATCTCTTCCCAGCTCTGCGCTGGTGACAGCAAATCAGTGGCTTGAAATCAGCCATGGTGGAAGATACTTATTTAAACCATGGAAATTAGAACATGCTACAGATCAAGGCTTTTTTCCTAGAGAGCCAGATATTAGTATTTACCAGCATACCACTGAACGCACCCAACTCCAGACCCTATGTGTACACGTGTGTCTTTGTCATAGTGCCAGAGGGTCTGGAAGGAAACACAACAGGTTGGGAATAAGCGGCTCAGCAAATGGTCAAGAACTGGGCTGTGGGGCCAGATGCCAGGCACTAAGTTCTGGCTCCAACACTTACAACCTATGAGACTTTGGGCAAATCATTTAACCTTTCTATGCCTCAGTTTCCTCATCTGTTAAGTGAAGATGAAAGTACCTACTTCCTGGAGTTGCAGGGAATAGTGCTTGGCACGTAGGAAATGCTCAGAATGTTATGTTAGTATAACCTCAAAGAATGGGAGAATGACAAAGAGTGAGAGAATGACAAAGTGGGAGAATGACAAAGAGTGAGAGAATGACAGAGTGGGAGAATGACAAAGAGTGAGAGAATGACAGACTTTTGTGTTTACTTTATTTGTACCTGTACTATCTGTTTTTTACAAGTATATATTTCTTTTGTATTAAAATAAAAATCTAAAAGGTAAAACCAACAAACTCAATTTAAAAAGTGGTCAGAGTGCAGGAGAGACAGGTGTCCCTCCTCCCATCCTCCACTTCAACTTCCTACTCACCATCAGTGAAAAGAGGCTCAGGCAGCTTTCGGAAGAAGGACTTGAGCAGGCTGCTGATCACATTGAGGTCCTGCCAGCGCTGGGAAGAGGGCAAAGATGTCAGGCCACAGGCAGGCCAGGTACTCCAAACCCCAGCCCCCAGGTCCCGGGCCAGCCAGGCCTAGCTCAGGTGCCCATGCCTCCGTGCCAGTCCAGTCCAGCTCAGCTCAGCCCAGCCCAGCCCAGGCTCTTCCTGGGATCCACTCTTGCCAAGCTCTTCTCAGACCAAGGGGATCTCTGCACTAAGAAGATTCATCGGGGGCAGCAGAACAGAGTCCCCAGCTAGGTCCTAGCCCCCTGACCACTTGGCCCCAGCCTCTCTCTGCTCCAGCCATCCCTGTGAGCTCCAACATTTGCCACCTACAGAAAGGACCTGGTGCCTTCTTTGGCTCAGGCACTGTGAGAGACAGAAGTAAGCAAAACTCACCCCCATGCAAGCCTGCTCATTAGACTTCCATTGTGCCTGGTAGGGCCAGCTTTTGCTTCTTACTGCTCCCCATTTATTGGAGAGTCATCCCTGGACTACCCCACTGATCTCTGACATAGCACGTGTTCGTGCCTGGTGCCTTCCTGTCTCAGGCCTTTCGCACTGTGCTCTGAGCTCTCCGCACCCTACCCTCCACATGGCTGGCTCCTCATCCTGTCTAAACATCACCTCTTCAGAAGGGCCTGCTCTGTCACAGCCAAAGTGGCCATCATTGCTACTGCTCTGTCATCTGTATCACAGCCCTGACTTTGTTTCTTCCATGGCGCTTACCACAATGGCATTATTATATACATCCGTTCCTTTGTTCCTGCCTATGTCCCTGGTATTGGAACTGTAAGCTCCATGGGTGGCAGGGCCCTGTCTGTCTTATTTCCCACTGTTTCTATCACCCAGCTAGCTCTGTTAGCCTGGCACTTAAGAGGTCTAAGTCAGTAGTTCTTAACCAGGGCGATTCTGCCCCACCGGGACATCTGGCAATGTCTGGAACCACTTTGATTTACAGCAGGATGGGGGAGCGGCAGCCCTGGCATGTAGTGGAAAGAGGCCAGGGATGTTGCTAAACCTCTTCCAATGCACAGGACAACCTCCACAACAAAGAATTAATCTGTCCAAAGTGTCAAGGTTAAGAAAACTGGTGTAAAAATAAATGTTGAATACCAGAATGAATAAAAAACAGCCGAGGCATTTTCTCTTTGTCCACCAGGGGGCATCATCACCCTGCACAAAGTCGAGGATAACCTTGTGGGAACTGTTCAGAGTAACTCATGCTCAGAAAGCAACCTAGTGGCCTCAACTGAGTCTCAACAGAGACAGGCAAATTCAGACAATCAACTCAACAATATACGTGTTACAATGAATCCATAGCATAATGCCCAATCATCAAAATGTACTACCCTTCCTACAGGCTCAAGGGAAATTAGATTCACCCTGCAAACAATGCTTAACTTCCAGCACTCCCCGCTCCTTGACAACAAATGATACCACTGATGTCTAAGACAAAACCACACACCCCCAATACACTTGCACACCCACACCCTGGGCCCTCTTCTCCTTCCTAAAGTCCAGATAATGTGCTTTGGTGCATACTTTACCCTTCCCCAGTGCAGCACCTGCACACCTCCCTCCATTTATCTCCTAGCCCTGATGAGTGGGCTCTTCTTACTTTCCAGCTGCCAAACCCAAGGCCTTGTCTTATCCTTGACTCATCCTATGTGCACCTCCATCCTCACTAAGTTTCCCTCTCCTGCCCGCTCAGAGCCTCTCCCTTGTATCCCTGATACCCACCCTCTCTATGAACAGCAGCTCCCTCCATCGTCTTACCTCCATGCCCCAGTATGACCCCATGCCCACTTTCCATTCTACTCTTGGTCTAGTGCCTGATTACGCCATCACACCCAGGTGGGTAACTTACCATCAACTCAAATCCAATGGGGCAATACCTGACACAGCCTCCCTCTCCTGTCCTATACCCCAATTTCTTCCAGGGATAGATTTCACCAGCCCCCAGCTCAAATTTTTGGCTCTTCTTGCCCATCCTTCCTCTCTCTCATGCAACCAACTCCTAGAACTGCTCCCATCCTCCTTATTCCCCTGGGACCACTGAGTCCTCCTGACCCCTTGCACTTCCAACATATCAGTATTTTCTTTCCTAGACCCCTGCTCAGGGCCTTCCTCATTCATATCCATTTGTTATAAGCTAAAACACTATTCTTTCTCAAACCCCACTCTCATTTATGCCTTCCCAGCTGAAGAATCAACAAAGTCTCACTATTCCATTAGATCAAGGTCAAGGATTCAGTGAAGCCATGAAAATCCCTCTCTTCCCTGCCCTGGGCCTCACCTTCCCCACTGCCAAGCCCAGGAGGTAGGTCCATTCTCTGTCCTGACATTCAGATTCTTCTCTGGGATTTTGGAAAATGCCATCGTGCCTTGCCTGGGCTGCCTTCTTGTCCACCTGCTCCTTCCTATTCATCCTTCAAAGATTCAAAAACTCAAACATACCATCTGCTCCAGCCCTCAGCATCTTCTCCTTCCTCATCACACAATCTGGTCCTCGTGAGAGATAAGCCTTTTCTCTTGCCCACGATTTCACACATACTTATCTTCTCTCCCCATTCCTTTCCCAAGGGCAGGAAGACTGTCATGTATTACATGAGGCTTCATGGTATGTGACTCATGGGACTTCACTGCCCAGATTCATGGTTTTCCAAAAACCTCTTTTTCAGGCGCCTCCTTTGTCAAATGAAATCGTATACGAAAACCCAATAGAGAGAGGTTTCTCTAATTCAAGCACAGATGGGTGGTCCTGCCCTGGCCCTGGTCTCCCACAACACCTCTGGGGAAAATTAAGCTTCTGGAAAACAGTCTGAGAAACACTGGCCCTGCCAAAAACTCTTAAATGTGGCTATCATATCCCTTCAATGAGCTGGTCTCATCTCACCTGATTAGCTTCTTCTATTCCTGTGTTGCAGCCCCCCAAATTGCTGGCTGCTCCAGAAAACACCATATACTTTTCCTCTTCTAAGCCAGGGACTTGCAAACCACAGCCCATAGGCTAAATCCACCCAGCAGCCTGTTTTTGCACAGTCCTTGAGGTAAGAATGGATCTTATACTTTTAAAAGATTGTGAAAAGAAAGAAAGAAGAGGAGGAAGAAGGTATGCAACAAAGACTATATGATAATCAAAGCCTAAAATATTTATTACGTGGATTTTTACAGAGAAGGCGTGTTGAATAGTGGCAAACCTTCAGAGTTCATGCCTTTGCCAGAGCCATTCCTTTTGCCTGGAATGCCCTATCCTGGCTTTCACTGGCTTTTAGTGAACTCTACTCATCCTAAGGCCCAAAACTCTGTTGCCTCAAGCCTCTGCCTCAAGGTTCCCCAGGCCATGATTGTATCTATCTTTCAGCCTCAGCTGGGGTGATGCTTATCCCCAGTGGTGCCCAGCACATCTCAGGGTACAATGAACACAACAGACACACACACCACCTCAGCCCTCTCCCCAGCACGCCCCACTCCCCAGCTGCACTCACCTCATCCTGTAGGTTGATATCACCAGGCCCACGGTTGAGCTGCTCCTGCAAGCTAGATACCACTGCATTGTTGCCTGGCACTCGGTAAATTCCTGTGGACTCCAGTCCCCGAGTCTCCACGATGCGACAGCATGCAGCCACGATCAGAGGGACGAGCTAGGGACACAGGCAGGTAGGAGTATTAGAGAATGTGAGGGCAGCTTTCTCCACCAGTGGGCCAGAGGAAATGGAAGGCCCAGATGAGGGCAGTGCAAGGCCCAGCTGCTGCCAGGAACCCTATGAGGGGACAAAGGCCCTCACCGCCTCTAGTTTCAGGCCTAGAAATAACACCCAAGGCTTTCTCTGGACTGAGAAGGGATCAGGAAATCTGCTCTGCCTCAGCAGTGCTGCTCCTTTCCTGGGCTTCCTAGCTATGTCTGTAAGACGAGAAGAACAGCTACTTCCAAAGTCCCTTGCAGCTCTGACTTCTATGCCCTCTTTTCTGCCTGCTTTACACTGTGGTGGGACCTACCTGGTTCTCTGTGGCTGGCTGGCACTCCTCAAGCCGGACTCCAAATGCTCTAGGGGCTGCCTTCTTGTTCTTCTTGATGATATTGATGCCCCATGGGCTTTTGGGGATGGCAACACTGTCATCTGGGGGTGGGCAGAGAGGGCCAAGTAAGCTGGGCTAGGGGAGGGGCAGCAGCCAAGCAGCCACATTCACCTGCCACAACTACTTGTGTTTGAACATGTGGGGCCTCCATGAGAGAGTCACCGAGATGCTGAGGGCCAATAGGAAATTATATTCCAAGTACAAAGGCAGGAGGGATGAGGGTGTTCACCCCAGAGGAGAGAGGCTTCAGAGTAACGTAAAGACTTGTGTGTGGCCTCCAAGGCTAACACAATAAGTACACAACCATAGATTCTGGTTAAGCCAAAGAAAGAACTTTCTAACAGCCAAAAGTGTGTGAAGATAAAAAGTCTGCCTCCAGAGAGGACAAACCTCCTGCCCCTGAAGGGACACAGCAGAGACTAGATCACTATCCAGCAGGGATGTCTTCGAGGGAAATCAACTCCAGGCCCTTTAAGCCCCTGAGACCCTAAAAGGCCCAGACATTTATGGGCAAACACATGTGGACAGACACACCCACAGAGATACACACACACACACATATGCATGCACACACACTCACAGGCCCTCCCCTCCCATGCAGACCCACAGAGTTGACCCTACCCTCCCACCTGCATGTATATCACCCCCCTTAGCAGCCACCTCTTACCCTTGCTTCCTGCAGGCTGGTCCTGAGTCCTGAAGCCACGTGCTGCACTCTGTTTGAGGAACTCAGACTTGAGGCCCCCCAGGCCACGAGAGCCTTTGGGGGAGGAATCAGCTTTGGGCCCAGAGCTATGGCTGTATAAGAAGAGGAGGAGAAGAGGGGTCTTCACCTGGGTGACCCAGCATGCCACCTGCTCTGGTCTCTCCCCACTTTGGAACTCCCCTCCATCCCTGAGAAAAACCCTCCACACCCTTCTGGGACCTGAGGCTTCATGGCCCCCCTCTGCCCGAAGCAGACAGCAGCTCAGGGGCTGTCCTCTAGCCTGAAGGTGAACCAGAAGGACAACCTCTGCCCCATCGCATGGCCAGAACTGCTCCATGAAAGCTGGGCCTCACCTCACTTTTCGGTAATCATTAAGCTTCTTGCTGATCAGAGCTTGATTGGCACAGCCGGGGTCCTGAAGGAGGGGAAAGAGAAAGCAGATGCCATCAGTGCCCACAGCCAGCCTGCCACAGGGCTCATCCTTGTCCCCTGCCTTGGCCTCCCTTCCCCTCTCCTCCATCTGCCAACTGGAGGGCATAGACCCTGGAGCAAGAAAGACCAGGGTTGGACTCCCAAGCATCCCCTCATCAGCTGTGTGACCTTGGGTAACACACTTAGCCTCTCTGAGCCTCAGTCTCCTCAGCAGTAACATGGGGGGATGTAATATGGCAACCTCAGGTTTGGGGTGCAGAATTACGCACACAGCACTCCTTGTACTCCTGCCAAGATCCAGGGAGGTGGCCTTTGAAGGACAGCTATTGTGACAATGAAGGTGACTTGGGACCCCTGACAATCCTGATAGGAACATACCCAGCCAGGCCTCCCAAAGCAAAGACCCAGATTCTAGGTACTTTCCTCCCTGCAGCGAGAGAAGACAATGTCCTGGGGGAAGAGCCTGCTTCAGTGAGAGGATATGTCCTCAGCAAGAGGGTCTGTGCCCTAAGGCTGTGCACTAGCACCCCCCACACACACCTATGGCCAGGGCAGATGCACACCTAGACCAAGGCCCAAGCCCAGGACCCCCACATCATTTTGTGCAGGTGTGCTGAGGGGATAAAATGGGGTGAGTGGAGGTGGAAACCCAGCCCAGGCGCCTGGAATGCAGCTGCCCAGGAAAGGGCATCATTTTTAAAATTCTCCCGAAGTCCCTGCCAAAGCCTTGGCTCAACCCCTGCTGCCTGCTGCCAAAGGCCAAGCCTCTTGGCCTCCTCCCAAGGTCAATGTGTTCATGTCCCTGCAGACAGGCCAGCCCTGTCAGAAGGGCCAGCCACAGTTCTGGCACAGGGGCCCCTCATTCTGTAACACACTGCATAGTAGACGCACAACAACTGCTCCCCACCAAACCTGCAGCAAGAAGCTGAGGCTGGCCTGGAGCTGACCTCTTGCTGTCAGAGTTGCCCAAGGCAATCATAACAATAACAATAATAATTACTGCAATTCCCACAGTTATTATTACTGCCCGTCATGGCATACTAAGGACACTGGGTGCTCTGTGAGTCACTGTGCATTTTCTTTTCACACCAAATTCAAGGTTGGGTACAGATGTAAGGTGCACCCCTGTTAGCCTATTTTATGAAAGAAGGAACTGAGGCTCAGAGTGGTAAAGACAGGTCCGCAGCAGGTGAGAGGCGGCCCAGGCCCGCCCTGGCCCCCTGGCTCTGCAGGAGCTGGGCCAGGCCCTCACCTCGCCCTCGGCCCTGCTGTTCTCTCGGATCGCTCTGATCCAGCCCAGCATGTCATCCCGATCCTCAGCCTGAAAGAGATATTCACAGAAGTCAGCGGTGGTCAGCCGGAACACGTGCCTCCTCTTGGTCTCGCTGTAGGAGATGTCCACCAGGCAGGAGCCGATGCAGACGGGCGCCGCCTCGTCCTCACCTGCGACGGCCGCCGCCGGCCCCGCCGCCGCCGGCCCGGGCTCCCGCCGCTCCTTGCTCAGCGAGAGGGAGCGCGCCCGCAGCGCGGCGTACACGCGCTTCCACTGGCGCAGGCCGCCGCCCGCTTTCTGCAGGGAGACACGAGGAGGGGGGAGAGATTGGAGGGGGAGGGCATGAGAGGCCAGGCCTGCCCTCCCTGCTCCCAGAGCCCAGAGGGCCCTAGGAGCTGCAGATGGTGGACAGTAGTGGGGACCTCCACCCCACTGGCCACCAGGAGACCCCCTGCTCCACTGCCTCTGGAACCTGGGTCAGCCTCCTGCCCACAGTCTCCCAGCTCTTTCACTTGCCAGGACACCTGTACCTATTGTTCTCAATGACCCCCAGAGGGTCCACAACCTTCTCTTTAAAGACTAGCATCTTTAAACACTAGCATCCACACTAACCGGACATTCGCAATGCCCCAGAGGACCAGCGGGGGCCTTGGGAGGGCAGCCAGGCCCCACCCAGGACAAGCCACCTTACAAAATATCCTTGTAAAGTCATTCCCAGTCCACGTAAGCTCCCCCTCATAACAAAACTGGTCAGGAGTGTCAACCACACTTGCTCTCCCTGCTTTTTTGCCTCTCACTCAAAACCACATAGCACCCCTTCCCAAGAAGCCACTCACGAGGTCTTCCAGGCACACCATGTTGCCAAAGCCTGTGGCTGCTTCCTGGCCTTGCTCGGCCCTTTCCTTAACCTCTGTGCAGCATCTGGCCATGCCTTCCTTCATCAAACCCTTTCTTGGCATCCAGGACCCCTGGTCCCTGGCTTTCCTCCTAACTCCATACTTCTCACTCTTCTCCCTCCCTTCCTTCCAACATTTCCTACGCCAGGGTGGTTTTCAACCCTGGTGAATCACCCCCAGGGGACATTTGTCTGGAGACATTTTCAGTCATCACACCTGGGAAAGTGCTATAGCATCTAGTGGGTGGAGGCCAAGTCTATTATTGCTGAACAGCCTCCGCTGCACAGGACAGCCCCCACAACACAAATCATCCAGCCCCAAGTGTCAACAGAGCTGAGGTTGGAACCCTGCCCTAAAGGATGGGGCACTCTAGAAATTTGTCCTGGACTCTACTCCCCCCATGACGTCACCTATCTGCCGATGGTAAGTTCCAGTGCATCCCTGCCCTAGCATCTCCCTCTGCTCCCCGCTGTCCTGGTCCTGTACCTTCTGCTCCCTGCACAGAGTCTCTACTTGCATGGCCCAAAGGCACTGCTCACTATGGGGCACTTCACTTTCATCATCAAACCTGTTCTCCAGTGCCCCACCCCCATCTTTTCCAACTCAGCAAATCCACCCAGTTGCCCAGAAACCTGAAAGTTGCCCTTGACTCCTCCCTTTTCCTTACCCTTGACATCCAACCCATCAGGAAGTCACAACTCCTGCTTCCCAAGTATCAAAAATGTCTTCATTTTCCCTGCTACTGCCCTGTCCATGCCATCAATACCTCTTGCCTGAACAACTGCACAAACCTGCCCAGTCTCCACTCTTGCCTCCTGCAAACCATTCTCTGCCCGACAGCTGCAGCCATCCTTTCAAACCAAATGAGATCACGTCTCTCCCTTGCTTAGTATCCTCTTGTGGGTTCCCACTGCCCAGGGAATCAAATCTAAGGGCTTTGTGATCTGGTCTCTCCCTCTCCAAACCCATCTCTCCCTCCCTCTTCCTCACTATGTCAAGCCATGGAGCTTCTTCATGAATAAGCCAAGCCCGTCCTTTCTTAGGGCCTTTGCACTTGCTGTTTCTTCGGCCTGGAGTCCCTTCCCTCGCTTCTTCACATGGCTGCCCCCTTTTCGCCCTTCAGGACTGAGCTCAAATATCACCAACATCACCTCACCATCGAGGCCTTCTGTGACCATTTTTTTCCCTATGGGCAGGCCTCTCTGACAGCCCCTGCCACCCCATCCTCATGACTTAAAGGCAGTCACATCATCCTGTTCATTCTACGTGAATGCTTACTGCAATCTCAGGTGATTCTGGTTGTGAAATTCTTTAATATATGGTAAGATCCTGAGGGCAGAAAGCTTGTCTGTCCTCTCACCCACATCCCAGTGCCTAGAGCAGGTGAGTTCTCATCAGTATTTACTGAATAGATGGAATGATCATCCTCACAGCAGCCTGAGGGCAGGGGCTCCATCTCAGACTGAGGGCTCCTTCCTCTGGCAGGTAGCCCACCTGCTACTCCACACCCAGCATGATCCTCTGCCCTCAGAGCACACCTAGTGAGAAAACTGTATAGCTGGCTGTGAGCCCTGCCCACCACAGACCTGGGGACCTGAGCAGCATCATCCAGAGCAGGAGACAGCAGGGCCCTCCAGGAGAATTTTAATGTGGGCTGTGGGTGGTGGTTGGTGGAACCCTCCCATAAGGTAGTGACAAGGGTGGTCCCTTGGGACTGAACCAGGAAGTGACCTTGGACAAGTCAAGACCCCGCTCCTGGCATCAATGTTCCCTGTTGGTAAAATAAGAGGTGAACTAGCTGGTCTCTAAGGTTGCATCCAGGTCAAACGCTGGGTCTGTGGCTGCAGGGGCATGTCTCACACACACACACCCCACCATCTGACAGTAAATGTCTTTGAAAGAGACTGGGGGATAGGGAAGACACCCAGCAAAGGCTGGACTTGTAGGAGCAGACAACATCTAGCTGGCAGTCAGGACCCTAGACAGACCAAGGGCCTGAAGCTGACTTGAGGATCCCTCTCCTAACTCCCAGGCCATACGGCTGAAGGGATGAATAAAATCAGGTTCTGGCCAGGATGGGAGTGGGAGCCCCTGTCATCCAGAACTAGTCAGTGAGCATGAAGGCGCCAGCTCTTCTCTCTGCCCAGGACACTGTATCTGGGCTGCCAGGACCCACCTAGAGCTGGAGGACACCTGGCAGGCAGGAGTAGCAGTTCTCACAGGCCTTCTGAGGGGCTAAAATGTTTGGCTGTAGGGTTTGACCATACCTGGCTCCCCTTCTTCAGCCAAATAGCTGGCTCTGGCTGCCCCTCCTAGGTCAGCCCTCCAGGCCTACTCCACCTTGCTGGCTCTCCTCCTTGGCCATCATCCCTTACTTCCTTCCCCTTGAATCTCTCTAAATTGTCCCCTCTCTCGGCCCCATGCTACAGTCTTGGTCAGGGCCCCACCCTTGCTCACCTGGACAACAGCAGTGGTGGCACTATCTCTTCCTGTCACAGATGCAACACTTGCCTCCTGGGATCATACACTTCCTACCCCCTCCCCCATTTAAATCCCTGCCAAGACTTGCCCTGAGTGATGAGGCCCTTGAGCAGGCAGCCAATTCCCCAACTTGGCTTCTACCTCCTGCCCTGGATCCCAGCCACCCAGCACCTCCTCCCACCTTTCTCCCAGACCATCCAGGAGCACATCTCCCCTGTCAGATCTCTCCCCTCCCTTCCAGATTTGTAGATTCTCACACACCATTCGTGTCTCACCCACCCCGCTGAGGCTAGGGGCACTTACTGTATGTTATTGCTCTGGAAACTCCCATCATAGCAGTCACCAGTCCGGCACTGGTATCTGTTATGCAACCTGAGCTATTTCTACTCATCGTGAACCCCGACAGGGCAGGACTGGCCTGGCTCCCTCGCCGCAAGATCCCCAGAACCTCAACTGAGAATCAGGGCAGGCCAGGCCCTTAGTCATTATCCATAGACTGGATAGGGGCATGGATGAGTGCCAGCCCTGCCTGGATGACACGTATCACTTGACTCTCAGCCCTTGGAGTACAATAATATTGTCACATCTTATAGATCAGAAAAGTGGGGCCAGAACTTAAGGGAGTTGCCCAAAGCCTTATGCTTGATAAGTGGCTAGACAGGAATTCCATGTTTATCTGACTTCAAAACTTATGTTCTTCCCAGGTATAATACCCCAAGAAGGTAGGGTAGAACATTTAAATGATAGCAATAGGCAAAATAGCAACTCCCCATGCCAGGCACTGAGTAAACACTTTTGCTTAGATTATCTCATTTAATCCTCAGCAACAGGCATATATGAGCTAGGGATTATTATTAGCTCCATTTACAGATGAGGAAACTGAGTCATAGGCAAGGGAGTCACCAAAGCTTCCCCAGCAATTCATGGTACAGTCAAGAGACAAGCCCGGGTTATGCTAACCACTCTGCTTGGCTTTGCCTGGGCTGCTTGGAGGGACAGTGATGGGGCTGCCTTTCCTCTCTCCACCTCAGACTTGACAGTGGCCTGGAACTTGGAAGTTCATAATCCATGGACCAGGAGTCCCAATCTTCTCCCATTTGGACCCTGATTATCTCCCCCCAATCCCAGGCCCAAGCCCCCTTCATCTCTCACCTGGATGTCTGTGGTGGTCTTCTTGACCCCACTTCGGCCCTCACAAATTCACTTCTCAGAAGCCATATGAAAGTTGCCCTTAGGATAAAGACTTAAACCTTTGCTGGCCTTAAAAGGGCTGACTTCTGCTTTCTTTTGGGGCCTATGCTCCCCTAAGAGATCTGCCCTGGCTTTGCTCCTTTGTTTTCCATGAGCCCCAGTGGCCACTTTTGGGGGGATCTGCCAAACGAGGATCACTGTGGGATGGTTCTGTCAGAATTTCAAGCACAACTTGATCAGATCCATACCACAGCACTGACCACCTCTTTGGCTCACCTATTTTCCATGGGTTCCTTAAGTCCCCCAGGAAGTTCTTCCTAGCATCTAACCTCTTCCCCTCATGCTACAGCTTCAGCCAGTTCTGATTCTCTTTGGCTCCAGAAGCTGTGGGGTGAGAAGCTGAAGAGTTCTGCTGGATTCAGCTTCCATCCACCTTCACTTCATTCCTCCAGACATCTTACCTTCCCCTTCTTGGTGAGGACCTGCTTATAATACAACCACCCTTCTCTCCTGATATCGCTGAAGGTCGTGTCCGAAAGATCAGAAGTTGAGTGTCGCTTAGAAGGAGCATCAGCATCTTCGGAAGTGCCCCAGCTATCCAAGGACTACAGTAAGACAAGAGAGGGCAACTTAAGGTGGCTTCCATAGTGCCAGCATCTCAGGAACCCCATTGATCACTCATAGCCATACAGGCCTGGCGTGTGCCTGTGCTAGGCTCTGCTGTGCTGTGTGGCCTCATGGGCCTTGCTTGCCCTCTTGGAACCACTTATGTTGAGGTCATGAGATGTATGTGCTAGGGAAGCCAGAAAGCAAGCTTTGACCTGCAGACCACATGCCTCACCACACCAAAAAAGCCAATTTGGAGACTCCTTTAATTTTATAGACTTGAAGGAATTAAGGAAACAGAGGAAGTGATTGTGTCAACATAGAGTTAAATAAACAGAGGAAGTGGGAACATCAACAAAGATTTAGTTAGTGCAGCAGGTAGTTTTGTCCACAAAGAGTTAAACAGAGGAAGTGACAGTGTCAACAGGACTCCAGCCACAGAGGTGACACGTCAAGGGAGAGTTAAGTAAGCAGAGGAAGAAATAAGCCAGGTGACAATATCATCAAGGTGTTAAGCAAACCAAAGATATTGAGAGTTCGAAATCAAGATGGCTTTTCCAGTCCATCCATAATCAAAGAATTAAGGCCATTTCGGAACTAACTCTATGTCTTCCCAGGTTCTGTGGCTGGAAACTCTAGCTTCTCCATCACTCTCAGCTCTGAGTCTCCCTTCCTCTCCACAGTCCCTGTGCCCTGAAGACATCATGCAAATACTGACCAAGTGCCTCCCTGGTGCAGGCACTGTGTTAGGTAGTCACGAGATCAATCGGTGAACAAACCAAATGAATTCCCTGCCCTGGTGGAGCTTATATTCTAGCTGGGAGATAGGCAAGAAAGGAGATGAATGCGTCAAATCACAGAACCTAAGAAGTACTAAGGGGAAAACATAAAGTAGTGAAGGGAGGCATGAAAAGTCAGGGGTGGAGGGTGAAATTTCAGAGAAGGCCAAAAAGAAAAAAAAACATAAAGAAAGTTAAAAAGTCAGTCATTTGGCTGGAGGGGGCGTGGAAAGGGCATTCTAGATGGAGGAATGACAAACATAAAGGCCTCGACTGAAAGAGCGAGTAGTGTGTTTAAGTGATGATGGAGCCCACAGAAGAGGGCAGGTCACGTGGTTGGCATAAAGGTGAATGCGTACAGGGAGGAAGGAAAGGACAGGAAACAGAGGAGCCCATTTTAGATCACGGAGGCTATAGGCCTGGACCCTATGCCAAGGGTCCACCCCAGCACTCTGACACCCTTGCCCACACATACATGCTACTTACCCCATCAGTGAAGAAGCTTCGAAGCATCCTCAAGCTGGGTACTCGGTTTGGCGGGCGCCTGGGGAGTGAGGACCGAGTGTGAGGGATATGGGAAACAGGATACCCTCGCCAAGCCCCACGGCTCAGAGGCCTTCCAGGGAGGGAGCTTACTGCCCTGGTGTTTAAAGGACCCCAGGAATGGGAGCCCTGCCACGGCCCACTCAAGGTAGCTGTGATGACCCCACCCCTATCCTCACCGCAGAGTCCTGCCCTCGTCCCGGAAGGTGTTGAGCCCGTCATCGCAGGACTTGGAGCGTTCTGTGGTGATGGCCAGCAGGTAGGAGGAGCGACGGCCAGCCTTGATGCTGCCTGCAAAACCACCCACATTGAGCCACAGGGTTAGCAGGGCCACAGGTTTGGGGCTTCCCCATCTGGGCCAGGCCAGGAGGTGACTCTCCCCTTGGAGCCCCAGGAGGAGCTGAAACCAGTTGGCAGAGGCAAGATATCAGGTAGCACGCCCAACAGACACCGTGAGGACCAGGCAGCAAAAGAGAGGGTGTAACTGAGGATATGAGGAGCACTTACTGCAGTCTTGTGAGTAATGGCGGCCCACAGCAAAGGTGAAGGTTGGGGAGGATGGGCTAGTGCCCAGGATGGGGGCCGAGTTCATGGCGCTGGAGACAACAGCAGAGGCAGGAACGTGCTTGGCTTGCAGGTCGATGCTGGGGCTGGTAGGCTCATCTGCTCGAGTGGAGGGAATGGTGGGTGAAGGTGGCAGAAGCGAAACCTGCTGGCTCCCCACCCCCAGCCTTGCCTCCAGGCCCACACGGCATCCCTAAGGACCCTCAAGTCCTCCAGGGCCCTGCTGAGAACATGCCCACGGCTAAGGTGCCCCACCAACCTGACAGTGGTCGCAAAGGCTCAGCTCAGCCCCTGCCTCCCGCATCACATTGAGGGCACCTGGCGTGGAGTTGGGCCATCCCCCTTAGACCAGGATCCTGAGGGCAGGGACCGTGTCTCCCCGACCAGCCTGGGAGCTTCTTAAGGATAAAGACCATTTCCAACATCGGTTGGGGGTTCCTTGAGGGCAGAAGCTATGTATCCCCCTCAGACTGGAAGTACTTTAAAAATAAAGACTTCACATCCCCCTCAGACTGGGAGCTACTAAGGCTGCATCTGCTCATTCAGACTGAAAGCTGGATCAGAGAGGCCAAGACTGGGTATCCTCTCCCTCACTCCCATTAGCTACACTACAGTCAGCTCACCACTCGCAGCTCCAGTTACCATCTCTTCTGGCTCCTGGTCCCATGATCGGGGCTCTGATCTTTATCCTAGGCCCCCAGCCCATCCTGCTCCCTCACAGGTGCCTCATATTCAGCAAACCCTAAACCTTTTCCTGGCCCATTCTCTCTCATTCCCAAATGGAAGTGAGGCACCACCTTCCAGCTGGACCCTGAATATCACCCGGCCACTCCACTCTCTTGCCTCTCCCTTATACATCCATTCTACAAGCAGCGAGCCTTCAGTATTTCCTCTGCCCTCAGGATAAAGTCTGAACTTCCCAAAATCTGACAAGGCTCCTCTGGACCTATTCTGATGACCCAGAAGGGCATTTTGCCTCTGTCACTTCAGAGTCTTTGCATATTCTAGTCTCTCTCCCTAGACATTCTTCCTCGTTCTTCCAGGCTTAACCAAAATCTCCTTTCTCCGGGATTCTCTCTTTGGCCACCATGCCCCAGTCTAAGATATATGGCCCTTCTCCATCTCCTAGAGCTCCCTGTACTCCCATCACACACCCATCCCACTGGATTGTTCTTATCTAATTATTTGTCACTCTATTGGACAATACACTCCAGGAGAACATGGAGCCTAGCACAGTGCCTGACACAAATACTGGATGGATGGATGGATGGATGGATGGACGGACGGACAGAGGGTGAATGGAAGGAAGGGTGAAAAAAAAAGACTGATAGGAGAATGAAAAGAAGGACTAAATAAATGAATGAACAAAGGAAAAAGGGAGGAGGGAAGGGAGAAAGGAAAAGTAAATGGGTGGATGAATCAATGAAAGAAAAAAAGGAGGGAGGAAACGAGAGGGAAAAAGAAAAAAAGATAGAAGGAAAAAGGGAGGGAGGAAAGGAAAAGGAGGGAGGGAGGAGGAAAGATGGCTTGAAAGGTAAATGAATGGAAGAATGACAGGAGAATGAAAGAGGAGACAAGAAGAATGGACAGGTGGATGAACAGAGAAATAGGCTGATTCCGTCAGCATTCAAACCAGACGTTTACCAGTGGTCACAGGTGGGTGAGGTACAACAGGGCACAAACAACCAAGTCTCCCAAGGTAGCCCCCTGCACCACCACTCACCAATGAAGGGGATGGAAGCCAGAGAGTCTTCAGTAGTGGCCAAAGGGGCCACCTTCCTGCCCAGGCGTTCCCCTCGCCCACTAGTCTCTAGCTCTGGGGACTCATCACTAAACCCCAGGTTCATCTGTCGCGCAGCGGGCAGTTGGATCTTGCGGCCCGTCGGAGGCTTCTGCCTCAGGACCACCTCCTCTCGATGATCCTCAGTGGGAGGCTCCAGGCCCCGGTTGCTGGATTCCGGCCGGATAACCCTGGACGGTTCAGAGGCCTCTGGTAGGAATGGTGCAGCGGATTGGGCCAAGTTGAAGGTGGGCAGCCCACCAAAGGGTGAGTCCCGGAAGGAGAGTGCGTGCAGGAGGCCAGTCCGGCGCTGGAATGAGGGGCTGTAGCTCCGGTACCCAATGTATCCAATATCATCCAGGCCCTGCAGACCAGGTGGGGGCAGGGCCTGGGGCCCGGGCAGGTCCCTGGGTTGGCAGGCAGGGGTCCGGGCAGATGGACGCTGGGAAGACCAGCCACAGCGTTCAAAGCGGGGTGACACCAGTGCTCCTGGCCCCAGTGCCTCAGCTGAGTGGGAGGCCCGGCTCAAGTAGTCATCAGAGCGAGCTCGGTGCCAGCCCTCCTGGCCCAACTGACTCAAGGCACCCTGGGAGGTGGAGCAGGGCCACTGGCGGTGGGTAGTCACATCCTCCAACCGGTCCTGGGAGGCACTGCGGGCCCGAGAGGGCATGGCGGGGCACCGTCTCTCCCCCGCCCTGCGGGGTACCTGGTTCGACAGCCAGTGTGACAAGGCCTGCTGGCACTCCTGTCTGCTGGGGAGCACTCGGCTGCCAGGCTCTGGGAAGGCACGAGGTGTCCGGGGCTCCGAGGGGAGGTGGGGGAAGGCACCAGGGCTGGGGCGGGCCTGGCTCATCCCTAAGGAAGGGTTGTCCAGATGGGCACGGGCAGCAGATGGGACTCGGGGTCCTGGATCACTCCAGGCAGCAGGACTCCGGGGGTCACTGGGAAGTGCTGAGAGGGGCTCAGGCACCATAGTGGCCCAGGTGGAAACCCGGGCTGGTGGGGCGTAGGTCTTGCGAGGGTAGCAGATTGGGGGCGGCTCTGGGATGCTCCGGGCCTCTCCAGAATACGGCTCGTTCCCCTTCAGGTAGGCATCTTGGGAGTAGGCCTGGCCGGGGACAGAGGCAGGTGAGCAGAGGTGGACTGGGCAGGACTACAGGAGCCCTGGGAGGTCAGGACACCAGTGAAAGGGACTGAAGGGAGAGGACCAAGCAAGGGGAGTCCTGAGTGGATAGGGGAAGGATAGTATGCTCCAAAGAGAATAGGGGGGACAAAGAAATAAGAGGCCTTTGAGAGTCACACACACATTCCCTTTCACACACATACACACATACTCACTTACTTACTGGAGAAAGAGCCAGGATTTCTCTAAGACTCATGACAAGGACTGTCTCTAGCCACAAACATTCCAACATCTGTTTTCTGGGGTCCTCCCCCATGCTGGCCTCAGCCTCCTCCCTGCTTCCTTATGTCCAACGGTGCCCACAGCCCTTTGGGCAGAGCTGGGAAACCCCACCAGACACCAGCCAAGGTGGCAGATGACAGAGAAGAAAGTCGGCTAAGGGGTGTGTCCAGGGTGGGTGGGGGAGGCTGGGGGCCGGCAGAGCTGGGAGACCCCAGCTGTCCTACCACCCCTGGATGGGGAGCCAAGGGCCTGCTTCCTGGGCCACCAGGGTAAAGAGGAACTAGCCCACCTCCAGGCTTAGGGGAGGGGCCAGACTGGCTGAGGGGCCTTGGACCACCTCCCACCACCCAAAGCCTGAAATTTAGTGCTGAGAGCTGAGGCTGACGCTGCATTGCTGAGGAGTGACAGGGCCAGAGCCCAGGCCAGCCAAAAAAGGAGGCAGCCCCCCCGCCCCCCAGAGGCCCATGGCCCTGACCTAGTCTGACCCTTGATGGGTTGCTCAGGGGGCCTATCTCAGGAGAAGTATCAAAGGGTGGGAGGGTGAAACCAAATACACACACACACACACCACACCACACCACACCACACCACACCACATGAGACACAGAAAAATACCCACCCAGAGACACACACATACATAGTGAAACACAATGAAACACACACACAAATAACTACACCTTCAGTCCAGGGTACAAGCATCCTGTGACAAGGATGAGCTAAACCACACCCCTGCACACTCAGCCCCCTTCCGAATAACACACTCGGGCCAGGGACACTCACATACCTCTCCTTCCTGTCATCCTGCCGGATCGGAGGGCTCCCCGCATCAACGCGGTGGCGGCAGCATCCCACCGGCCCCCGCCCTCCCCCCCCGCTCCCGCTAAGCCCCACTGACGGCTGCGCTGGTCCTGGCCTCCACCAACCCCCCAACCCCCCAGTCTGCCCTCCCTGTGGCTGCTCTCAGCCCCCACCGGCTGGCTTTTCGGCTGGCAGAAGGAGGAGGGAGGGAAGGATGGGTGTGGAGGGGCCTCCTAGCGTCGGCAGTGGCGTCAGCAGCTGCCTCAGCCCCATTGGCCTCCAGCCTTGGCTCCCAACCACAGGAATGCCTGGGCCCCACCCTCTGGCCTGCCCCAGATGAGGGGGGCCAGTGGAGGCCCCCAGCTAACTGACATCTGGAGCTGCTCACCCAAGCGGGTAGCAGAGGTCCAGGCTGCTGCCCTCTCCACCCCTTGCCCCTCTAGGGGGACACACCCTAGGTCCTGCTTGTCACCCCCTCCCATAGCTTGCCTCCCCCTCAGCCTGGGGAGCGGGGAGGTGTATGGGCAGGGCCTTTGAGCCTTGTGGGAAGCCATCTACCTCTCTGGGCTCCCATCCTTGCCACCCCCTCCCCAGGAAGGGCAAGGGGACAATTGAGGTCAGGGGGTGGAGGTTCCCAGAGGGGCATGGTGCCAAGCATGGCACTGTGATTACAGTGATTATGAGAACACATCCAAGGCAGAAGCCAGCAGGGCCACTCTCAGGGCCTCCTGGGCTTAGCCCTCAGCCTTCTCCTGAGGGGGAGTGACCTCGGGGCCAAGCAAGGCAGCATCTGGCTGAAACCCATGAGACCAGGGAACTGGGCATTGGGCAGAGAGGACCACCCTGAGCTCTGGGTCAGGGCTGGAACGGGGGACACAGAGACTGACAGCATGCATATGTGTGCATGGAGATTGTGGGGTAAACAGGTACACTTGTGAGTGCAGGGTATGCTGCATGCAATGTCTGTGGTACCTGCTATGTGTGGCAGGCCCATTGCTGAGTTCTAGGCATGCTGAAGTGTCTATGCAGGGAGGGGTGTTTGGACTGTGCATCGTGATTGCATAAGGTTTGGTTACTGTGATGTTGGTGAGCGCTTACACCTGTGTTAGGCTGAAGCATGCTGTGATGTCTATAGGCAGACGTACTGTGACAACAGAGAGCATTTGTGATGTCAGCATTCATATGGTGGTGGTAAAAAGTCTGAGTATGTGTGTTGTGATACGCTGTATAGGTGTTGTTTTGTGGGGAATGGAGATGCTGAGGAGTGTTGTGCTGTTATGATATTTGTGGTACACTGTGACATTTAAGGGAATTTGCATGGTAGTGAGTGCCTATATGCAGCACAGCATGTGTGTGTGGTGGCACATGCCTGGTGCAGTGTGTTGGGTGCACTGTGTGCATCATGTACTGCAGTATATGGTGTGCTAGATGAAGGGGTGCTACAGGGTTGTGTTGGGTGGCTGTATATCTGGGATGTTCTGCTTGTATATTGAGTGGTGTGAGGTGTGTTGTGTGAACAGGAGCACATGACAGTGGAGTGCGGTGGAGTATGCTGTGTGTGTGGACACAGCTACGGGAGACACACTCACTCTGGACCACGCAGGGATGGGGTGCAGAAAACAGGTGTCTCACAAGAGCTGACAAGAACATGCCAGTCTGGCAGGGCCCGCTGGGCCACCCTCCTTCCAGATACCCTGGCAGGAATCCTGCCTGCTAAGGCTGGAGCCTCCCTCTCCCCAAACACAGAGCAGTCCTGAATGAAGCAACAACCAGCCCCAGCCCAGGGATGGGCCTGGCATCCTTGATGGGGCAATACTAGGTTGGCACTGCCCCCTCCACTCTCTTTTCTGTCTCCCAGAAGGGCCAGCACAGGAAGAAGGCCCAAGGAAAAAGATTGTACTCTGGCCCCCAGGTCCCAGGGGTCCTCCACCTCAAACAGCAGGGCAGGACTCACCAGCTGGAGAATGTCCTCATCCTTGGGCATGATGGAGAGCTCCAGAGTATCATCGCTACAGAGACAGGGCAGGGGGTCAGGCCTGGCTGAGGCAACGGGGTCTGAGAGAACAGGGATCCTGGTCGCCAGGGCACCCTCAGGGCCAAGGGGTTGGGGTGTGCAGGAACTCTGTGAGTGGGCAGGAGCTATTATGGGAGAAGAGAGGCAGGGGGTGCTCACCTATTCTGGATCAGAGCTATGACCTGGGAATAGGTCTTCCCAATGACGCTCTCCCCATTCACCTTCACCAGCCGGTCTCCTGGGGACAAGGGGCAGGGCCACATGTGAGCAGGCCAAGAGGTATCAATGGCCCCACCTGAGAACCCTTGTACTTGGTATGGATGACTGGGGGGGCAGGGCAGGAAGGTAGAGACAGGAGTCTCCCCAACACCCAGATCCAAGAATCCCAGAGGATAGAGAAAAGAAACTCAGAAGGGTGCTATGAGCCTGGTAACTGGGACAGCTCACCTGTGCGAAGCCCTGCCCTATGGGCAGGGCCCTCATCCTTCACATTCTTTACAAAGATGGTATCCATAGGCTCCAGGCGATGCCGGGGGGAGGGTCCTGGTGAGCATCAGCCAGGTTAGCTGGGGGGGGCTGCTGAAGGTCACACCCATGCACAGCTACACACACACAGAGGACACACACTCAGACACAAATACAGAGCCACACTCCACAGGAACACACGCATGGACAGAATCAGACAAGGAGGACAGACCCCTGGGAGAACAAAAACCTATGTGGACAAAAACCTACATGGACAAAGAGTTGCTCCTTTTGCCTCCTATGTCCCAGTATTGTACTAGAAAGTAGACCAGAAAGGACAAGAAGACCTGGTTCTTCTCCTTCTTAGCTCACTGTCTAGCACAGAGAGAGAGAGAGATATACACATACACAAGTCACAAGACAAAGGAAAGCGTGCCATAAAAGAGGCGGTATCAAGCCCTGAAGATACATAGCAGGGAGAGACACCCCCATACACAGAGAATGTCTACATCCGCAGCCCCCGGGAAGCTGCAGAAAGGCCCTGAAGCTCACAGATACCTGACACCCAATATCACATTAAACCCCAGCAATACTCCTCTGCTATTGTCCCCATGAGAGAAACGGGCCTATTCTAGGTCAGCTGGCTCCTCCACCACCATGGGCCTCTGTGACAGGGACTCAGAAAGACAGTGTCCTGATTCCTGATGGCTTCCCAGCAGAAGCCCAAGTGGCAGAGAAGGGAGGCTGCCTGTTCAAGGAGCTCTGCCTTGAATACCCTGGGAGCCTGGGTGTCAGAGGGGCCCTTTGGGATAGCAAAGATGACAGCCAAGGGAGCTAGGCTTACATCTGAAAAGATAGAGAACTCAGGTCCCACCTTATGCCCAACAGAACCCCAGTGTTTCTATTCCCAAGGACAGCCCTTGATCAGCTTCACACCACCAGCAAGTCTCAGGCCCTGCAACCCCTGCTTGTGCCTCAATCTAGGCTGGGAATAAGTAATTCCAGGGGAGGGGCCAGGTCTTAGAAACCCATCTCCTCCTCAAAATGCAATGGTTCTAACTTTTCTGGCACCAAGGACCTATACTCCTATAGGAATCTAATGCCTGATGATCTGGAGTGAAGCTGAGGTGGTGATGCTAGTTCTGGGGAGCAGCTGCAAATACAGATGAAGCTTCCTTAGCTCCCTCACCTGCCGCTCACCTGCTGCTGTGTGGCCCAGTTCCTAACAGGCCACAGACCAGTACTGGTCAGCAGCCCGGGAGTTGCGGACCTCTGGTGGAATGGACAGGCCCAGAGGGAGACAAACATGAGAAAAGAAAGGGAGGATAGAGGGAAAGTGAGCAGATGTCCAGAGCGGCCACACAGAGAAGAGCAAAGACAGGGACAGCAGTCGAGAGTTGGGGGCACAGCAAACCAGGCTGAAATGGGGGAGAGGGAGAGAAACAGAAGCTAGAGGATGAGTCTCAGCCCTTGGGGCCCACCACTTGCCAATCCTTACCTCCTCCTCGACCTCCATTTTCTTCCTCCTGCAGGAGACAGAGAGATGGGTGTGGGCCCCCTCAGTCTAGCACTAAGCAGCAAAGGGGGAGGCCCAGATCCAGTTGGGTGGGCCCCTTTAAGCTGCTCCACCCAACAGCCTCCCCTTTTATCTTCTTTCAACTAGCCCAGCACCCAGAGGGGGCAAGAAAGATGTCCAAGAGAACATGAAGTCCCAGGCATTGTTCTCCAATGACATGAGCTTTCTTTCATGCATGCTGATTCCACCATGTCAGTATCTCAGCCATCTGAAAGCCCCCAGCTCAATGGGAGACTCATGACCCCTTCATTTGGGAGCTAAAACCAAACACACTAACACAGAAAGATGACCCAGACAGGCACAGATAAGCAGACATGACAAGTAAAACAGTGGCTATCGGTTCTTAGAGAATGGAAGGGGAAGGCCTGATTAGCGTCCCTTTGGGGGGAGGAGATTTTAAAGCCTGGAAGAAGGCACTCTGGGTGAGAGGAGTGGAGTATGCTGGCTCTTGGTGTTGGAAATAAACAGGCATATGTAGGACTGAATCAGCTGAGCTGAAAGAGAAAACATGTCAACACCAGCAAGCCATAGAAGTCAGACTAAAGCATCAGAGTTTGAAAGAGAGAGAGGGAGCTAGTGAAGGTTCTTGAGTGGGAGAGTGGATGTTAAAATAGCAGCTCGAGAAGAGGATTCTGGCAGCTAGGTGCAGGGTTAAAAAAATAAAGTCAAGGAGTGTCATTAAGAAGGTCTCTGAGATCATCCTGGCAAGTGAAGGGTAAGGGCACTGGATTTGGGGAGAGAATAAAAATGAAAAGAGAAGTAAAGAGACACGACTAGCCAGCAGAATGTGGCATTTTGGAGCAGGATCAAACCTTTGTTGTCTTCTTGTCTAACCCTCTCCACAGGTCATCCATTTTACAGATGACAGGGCATAACTTGTCCAGGCCACTCAGAAACTCAATAGCAGAGGCAGGGCTCAAACCCAGGACTCTCTAACATGCCAGCCAGGATAGGAAGGCCACTGAGCACTGCTGGAGAGTCCCTCTGTCACTACCTTCCTGTGTGGGGTGTGTGCCTGCTGATATGAGCTGACAGCACAGTGAGCGGGTGACAGAGGCAGACAGATGCGTTAAGACGGCTGAGTTCCCTGTAGGCCGCCTGTCCTGGGCAGGTTCTAGAAAGGGATTAGAGCCTATCCCTGACTTATCCTGCCCTGGGGTCTTCCAACACCCCATGTGAACCAGGTCTCTTGGAGACAGGTCTACCACCCAGTCTAGATCATTTGGGCTGCTTTCTCTAACTGGGATCCCTGAGAGAAGTTAGAAGGGGCCAGGAAGGAGGGGCATTCTGGGGAGAAATGAAAGGAAAGACTGGAGGTTCCAGCAAACTAGGGGGCTGGTGTCCTTGGGCATCAAGGGGTGGGGCAGTGCCTTTCCTACACACCATCAGCTCCCCGCTACATACAGAAGCACAGCTGCAGCCAGTGAAAACAGTTTATGCAGCCCCCCCCCCCAGATTCAGACATGGCTAGGAGAATTGCACAGCCATGTACACATAATATGTATTTACAGACACCAATATGCACACATCTAGATACACGTGTGTACATGACCAGCATAGCGTGCATACTCATGTGCCCACAAAGAACCATGCAAGCATACAGACACAGGCAGTGAAATTCAATGCCTCGGTTCTTTGGCAAGTAGGACCAAGCTCCCCAAGGGAAAGTCCCCCAACAGCTGTGCAGGCCGGTCCCAGCCTTGAGGGAAGGGGAGAAACAGGTTTATTGACTCCAAAATAAATGTCTCCTCCCCTGATGGGAGAGAGGTGGGGAAGGGACCAGGGCCCTCCTAGGAAGCCATGGTTCCTGCCTAAGGGCCCCTCATGTCTTCCTGCATATCTGCTTCACTGTCAGGAACCCCTCCGCTCAGCTCACACTGTATGTTGAGCTGAGCAGCCCTGGTTCCTGGACTCAGAGAACTCGACATTCATATGAGGGCTGGAAGGACCCTAAGGGTGGAGTTAGAGAAATGCCCTTGGGCTACAGCAGGAGCAAGGGAACCCAGAGATCTTCAGTAAGTTAGGAGTTGTACCAGGGCTAGAACCCAGCGAGGGCTATTTCCAGCACACAGAGCTGAGTCTGGGAGAGAACAACAAACCCAGTTCAGGAGTGGCCAGTGGACAGGGGGTCCCAGGACTCCATCTCTCCAAGCAGGCTGTTCACCTTCCAGAGACAAAGAGTCTGAGGTGTAGGTGAACATCCCAGCTCTCCTGCCTCTGGGTTCCCTGTCCTGAACCAGCCACCCTACCCCTTCTCCTGAGAAGATGAAAATGACTCAGCCAGGCAGCACCCAACTCTCTGTGACCCTCTTCCCCAGGCCACACAGAAGGAGAAGAAGGACCTTGGAGGAAGTGGACAGAGCAAAGCAATATCACCTTCCCCGCCAAGGCACCCACAGGATAAGCCAGGGCAGCAGGTGCTGGGCATACCTTCAGGCTGCAGTGCACGGCGGACTCAGGTGGGTATACGATGAAGTGCCGCAGGGTGAAGCCAAACCCGTCCTGGAGACTTTTGTGCAGCAGCAGTGTCCTTGGCCCCTGCCAGGGGAGGGGGCGCCCAGGAGAGCACCCATCTCTCGGGCCCAGTGGCAGCTGTGGAAACACAGGGAGACAGGGGTGAGTGGCCATGTGGCCCACACTCTGGGTCTACACACTGCCTCCTGCAGCCCAGAAAACACAAAAGGGACTGAAAGGGTTCCATGGACCCTAGGGTTCCAAGCACCCTCCTTTGCCCCTGACCTCCTCAGCCCTTCAGTCCTCTCTCACCATCATCAGCCCAACAGCTTCTTCCTTCTTTCTTTACCCCCTCTTCATAAAGCCTTTGCCACCAGGGAAGTAACTCACAAGTCAGGTGTTGGTTCAGTTCAGCAAATATTCACTGAGCACCTACTATGTGTCAGGCACTGGACACACAACTATCTTGCCTGGGAGGTGCCTGCTGCTATCTGAGCTCATTCCTGCCATTGCACAATCTTACACATGCACACAAACAGATACACACAAATGCAGACAGACACACGCACAGGCACTCATGCACACAGAACATATGCCCAGACAAGCACACTCATGTGCAAAGTGCACACAGACTTGCAGGTGAGTACACACACACACTCTTATGTAGACACACAGACGTGTGCACACGTAGTCGCACACAGTCAGCCTCAAGTATACAACACAGGTCACGTAAGACACACACATGCACAGACAGACTGGCTCAGACACGCCTCCTTCAGGAGCAGCAGCAGTGGGAACAGGTGGGGGACTAAGAGCCACAAAGCAGCAAACTAGACATCAGCAACTGAAGGGACTGACTTCCTGAGGCTCGGGAGCCCAGCCCAGAGGCCTGGCTGATTCACCGGAACTGAGTGGGGAACCAGGTGATGGCGGGGGGCACTTCACTGCCCTCTGGCTGACCCACCGGAATACTTGGGATTCCCCAAGATGACATGGCAAAGAATGTCTGAAGATAAGGGTCTGTGGATGTACAGGTCTGTGAGGCAAGAGAGAGAAGAGAACGAACAATGCCTGAGGGAGGGCTCCCCTCAGGTGTTCTGCTCAGACACAGATTGGGAAAGAGGTAAAAGGAGGGTGTCAGAAATGAGAGATGCATGCATGGGAAGGCAGAGGGCAGGTGAGAAGATGGGTGTCAACGGCAGGCCACCTAGTGAAAAGCCAGGTGGCCTTGGAGGCTTTTCAATCCCTGACCTCAGACAGCCTAATCTAACTGCTCTGAGAAGGTCCTCCATCGCCACCCTCAACAGTCCTCAACCCCTTCACTCCTCCTTGGTACAGGGTAGAAAGGTGGAGCTTGGTGCTGAGGGAAGAAGCCCGCAGTTCTGGGGTGAGGAGTTCTGGGGTGAGGAGCTCGCACTGAATATTAAGTCTCCCTTTCTTCCCTGTTTAATAGCCAGAGAAAGCTCAAATTTGCCAAGCAAATGTACTGATACTAAGTTTCTTCATGTATCTATCCACTCTGCTGTTCACACATCTGGTGGAAGGGAGCTGGCCCTGTGCCCAGTGCTAAGCTAGAAATTTCTGCATGAGGTGGGAAGATAAAGAAAAATATGACAGAGGCAAAAGGCACACTTCATACAGCCCCAGGGACACAGCCAGGTGAGAGATACCAGGATGTTGAGTGATACCTCACGATGCTGAGATACCAGGGTGACCAACATACACATCCGAAAAACTACCCAGATAAAGTTGTGAGTTCCCTGTTCTTGCAAGGGTCCAAGCAAAAACTGGACGATCCCCAGTCTCGGTCTTAGCTAGGATTCCGGCATCCAGTCGAAGGTCCAGTGATGGCCCTTCAGCTCCTTCCACCTATGGTGATAGCCTGGACTCTCCCACTGAGACCCATAGTCCTGTGGGGGTCTGAGGAATCCAGAGGAGAAAATTCTCTGGGAATTCTATTGAGGTCTGAAATCCCCTGGATTTCCTACCTCTGCTGCCCTGGCAAGGAACTAGTCAGGGAGAGACGAGGGCCTCAGGGGACCCTCCACTGCCCCCTCCTTCCAGAAGCCTCTGCTCCTCTCCAGTGTGGGCGGCCTCCCCTGCACACCCTCCACCCAGGCTCAGAGCTGAGGCTGTATGCAGGGCCCATTGTTTTGCTGGTGTCCTGGATTAAGCTTTAAGCCACCAGCTGCCCCAGTGACGAGAAGTGGCTGAGACAGGTCCCCACACGCCCCCCACCCCTCCCCCAGCACACATCCTGCCTGGAACTGCCAGCTGACTAGCGGTGCCACCCCTTGGGGGGTCTGCCTATAACCCAGGGCAATGGGCTTGCCTTCTTCTTTCAGGTCCCCTCCTCACACCAGCACCACTGGTGACCCCACCCTTATCTCAGCCTCTCCCTTCCCTCTTTTCTTTCCCTCCAGTCTTCCTTCCCTCATCCCTTCCAACCGGCTCCTGAGAATATCAGTGTGGTAATCCTCCTGCCACAGCTACCACACTCCTACCTGAAGACACCACAGTCCCCATCGACAGCCAACTCTGGCAGCCATCCTGTGGGACGTCCTTCTTTAGGTTTAACATCAATCCTTCATGCTATTATGCCTACACATTTCCTCTCCTCCCCTCCGACCTGGGACAACACTGGGTCTTGTTCTCATCTTGAAGGGGAGGAAGGTGACACAGAAACAGAGGAGACAGCAATGAGAACTAGAAAGGTGATTAGATTGGGAAAGGGTACAGCTCACACACATCCTCCGAACTCTGCTCTCCGAGGCAGGCACAGAGACCAGGGGATGGAGAGGGAAAGGCTCAGGGGGCACAGGGACATCACTGATTAACGCTTTCCAGTCCCAGATCTATTTCCAAAGGCTTTCACCCTCATGTCAGGAAAGGGACATCCAGAAATATCAACTAATTCTGAGAGAAGGGCAGATGGTCCCAGGGCCACAAATTAGACAGAACTGGACACAAGGAACTAAAACCCAGGAGTCCTGCTCCTGCCACCCACCCCCCACAGGAGCATAAAGAGGTCATTGCAGGGAGCACAGCGTTCACGCTGGGCATCGTGCCCACTATGACTCACACCCTACCAGCCTGGTCGATCCCGGACATCAGAAACTCTGTCTCGACCCCACCCCCCACTCCCACCCTGTCAGTGCTCACCCTGAGATCACTCTCTACCTGCCGGGGCCTATTCTGCCACCCCAGCCTATTTTGCCCACTAGAAAACCCTTGTGTGCCCCTGTGCCCAAGTCCCCTACCAGGGGGAGGACAGGGTGGCTGGTGCCCACCACTCCATTTAGTGTCACCCCCACTTGCCTATGGCTCAGGGTCCCTGCCCACTCCAACTCCCCGGGATCCTTGATGCCCCAGCATTTCTTCAAACAACACCGGTCCCTTCCACTGTTCCACTGCCCGTAACCCAGGAGGCTTGAGCCCACCAGAGGCCACCCCCTGGAAGGGGGTTCCAGCGCCCCTGGACGAGCTCTCAGGGGCGATCCCGCCACCCTCACGGGGGTCTCTCCCGCTCCTCACTCACTCGCCCCTCTGGGGCACGGGGCTCGGAACGCAGGACGCACACGGCTCGACGAGGGCAGAGAGTTGGTGGCCCGCTCGGCCCCCACCACCTCCCCACGGGGCCCGGCCCGGCGGCGCTCACCCTGGCCTGGCGCCCCCGGGGCGCGCGGCGGTCGCGGTGGCTGAGGCAGGGCAGCCAGACGCAGCGCGGCTCCGGGGCGCTGCAGTCCACGCCGACGGCGCGCGCCCAGCGCCAGCCCGCGGCCCCCGCGCGCTCCACGCGCCACGCGCCGCCGCCGCCCCGCGCCGCGGCCGGCGGGGACCCCCGGGGTCGGCCGCCGCCCCCGCCCCGCCGGCCCGCCGGCCCGGCTTCCGGCGCGGGGCGCGCCACGCGGGGGCCCACGGGAGCCGTCCTCGGCCCTTCCGGCGGCAGGCGGGCCCCTGGGGTCCCCGCCCGCCCCCCGGAGCCGCGGGCCCGGGGCCCAGGCGCCCCGAGGGGACGGACGGCCCCCGCGGACGGCAGCAGGACGGCCGGAGCGCTCCGCGCCTCCCGCGCCTGCAGGCTGAAGGCGCCGGGCCGGGCGGGCGCCCGGGGAGTCTCCCAGCACCGACACCTCCCCCTCCGGGGCGGCCCCTGTCCGCGCCGCCCCGTCCCACGCGCTCACACCCACACACAGCACACACACACCCCACACACAGCACACAAACACACACAAAAAAACACACCCCCCACACACAGAACACAAACACACCCACAACACACACCTCACACACACAAACACACACACAACACACAAACCCACACACCTCACGCACACACAACACACCCACACAAACCCACACACCCCACACAAAAAAATACACCCACACACACCCGCACCCCCCACACACAGAACACAAACACACACACAACACACAAACCCACACACCCCACACACACCACACACCTCACGCACACACACACAACACACCCACACAAACCCACACACCCCACACAAAAACACACCCCCACACACACCCGCACCCCCCACACACAGAACACAAACACACACACAACACACAAACCCACACACCCCACACACACCACACACCTCACGCACACACACACAACACACCCACACAAACCCACACACCCCACACAAAAAAACACACCCACACACACCCACACACAAACACACACACGGTGCCCCTGCAGAGTCGCACAATGTACACCCTGCACAGGCACACATGTACACACACCCCTCACCCTCCAACTCCGCACAAAAACTCACGGTACCTGGCCTGCACACATTCTCTTTCCAGTACATGAGGCACCTAACTTCCTGTGCCCAGAAAAACACACGTCCACACGTGTACATGTGACCCTCACATAGATGCACACACATAAACACACACCCTACCTATCCAGTACAGACCTGCACCACACACATCCATACCACCCACGCCTTCCCAGCCACACACACACTTGCTCACTCACTCTCCCTTTGTCCATATACCCCACAAAAACACATATGGACACACTATTCCCTTCACATACATATTGTGTGTGGACACCCTTCCGCATGCACACACTGACACCCTTCTATGCATATATGCACCACAGGGACACATTTGCAAGCACACCTACTATGGGCCTAAAAGCATACCAGACCCCCCCCCCCACATATGCACCCATACATTCCACACACAGTCCAGAGAGACATCCACAAACCCCATGAAAGCAGATAGATGACTTACACACACCACTCAGCACTCCCACCCACACACACTGCCCAGCATTCTTGCTCATAATACCCCACACCAAATAAGGCTGCAGGTGGAGTCCTCAGCACCACCGTAACTAACCCTCTTCCACAGGACCCCAGACCGTTTGCTCTGTCTGGAGGGGTTACCACCACAATGACAATGGGCTTCAACCTGCCCCCCACCCCTGCGTACATGTGAGTCAGAGAGGAAGCCCATGTTGATGGCAGACCCTACCCCCAACCCCTTCCTGGTTCTCTCTCTTCCTAGGCCTCTTCCCGGGTGGGGCTGGCCGAGGCCTTGGCTAGTAGGTGTGTAATCGCCACCACCATTTCTATCCCACTTGACTGCTCACAGTGTACTTCTCACCATAGCCCCTCACTGTGGCCTGGGCCCACTGACTGCTATGATCCAATTTTCAGAGAAGGAAACTGAAGCCCAAGAGCACCCAGCCTGTTATGGGAGCGCTGGGACTCCAAACCCAGGGCCCCTCACTCCAACTTTGGATCTTATTCCCAAATTCTAGCCAGCAGCCAGGGAAGGGAGGCTGGGGGTGGGATGGGTAGAGGCTGCTCCAGCCCAACCCCATTCCCAAATCTTGGAGTCTGGGAAGGAAGAGTCCTAGTGTTTGGGGCAGCTACCAGAAGAGAAAACAGAGCAGAACTCCGTTCCCTCATTCCATCACCTGTTGTCCTTGGGAAGGACAGCCCTGATGGTAGATCTTGTGGGAAGCAGGAGAGCAACACAGAGAGGCACAGAGAGAAGGGGCCTGGAAGCAGAGGGAGAAGAAACAGAGGACTATGGAAATAGGCAGGAGTGAGGAAGGGAGAAGGAAGGGAGGAGGAAGGGTGAGGGTGAGGCATGTGGGGGGTCAGAGAGCAGTTTTTTGTTCTCCCATTTCCTGTTTGCCTCTTGCTGGGCCCCCTGTGCAGGAGCTCGACCCCCACCCCCACCCTGACGGAAGCCGGAAGGGAAGAGCAAGGCTGCCACTAGAGCTGAGTCAGGAGGGCTTAGGGGCAGAGCTGGAAAGGACCGCAGTCAGGGGAGCAGAACGCACAGCAGCATCTTCTGCCGCCCCTCAATCGCTAGAAAACCAAGGATTCTGAGTCAGGCCCCCTCTTGCTTTTGTCTTCTCTGAGACTCCTGGTGAGTGTCCAAGTACTCAGACCAGCTGGAAGCACCACCAAGATGTCCTCAGCCACATTAGACTCTTTGGCCCCAAGCAGAGGGCAAGAGCCATGGAGATGTCCTCACTCAAGAGTCTGGCCTTTCTCCCAGCAAGCAGCCAATAAGTCCTTCTAGCTACCTAACTTCTTCTCCTCTTGCTGCAAGTCCAGTCCTTGGCTCTAAGGAAATGGAGTAACTCTCCCTTCTCATGTCCCAGGGAACTTCTCATGGCCAACAGGTACTACTGTGTGTCTGGAACACCAGGTTCTGTGGCCAGGGCTGCAGAGATCTGGGAAATGATGAGCCATAGATGATGTCCATTTCCTGCCCTTAACCTGGCAAGAGGAGCAAAGCCCCACAAAGAAGGTAACAGCCAGGTCCAAAACAAACCCACACTACCTCCTCCACCCCAGCTGCCTCTAAAGGGACGTTACAAGGGGGATGTACACAGTAGAGCCTCCCAGGGCGTACATACTTTGAATAAATGATCCTCCAGGCCTGGGGAGCCTCTCAGCCCCCTCCCCCATTTCCTCTGGGAAAGGAATGTGGGGTGGGCCCCAGAGGGTGGTGGGGGAGGGGGCAAGGACTGGGAAATACCAGGCGTAGCTGAAATTCTATTCCAAGCCTTCCTGCCTAGTTTGAGTCCTCCTTCCCTACACCCTCCCCAGCTTCCTCCCCCCAAATCAGGAATTACCCCGCTGAGTAGTCCTTCCCATCATCCTCTAGTTTGACCAGCTTGCAAAATCCATTCAACCTTATCTTCCTGAGGGTCCTTGGGACAGACCTGGGAGGCTGCACCCCCAAGGAGAGGGCATACAGTCTTCCTCTCTACAAGTAAGATAATCATTCTTTACTGCTTAAAAACATGTTCCCTTTATCTCATTTGACCCTTACTCTACAAACTGGATGTCCAAAGATTGCTTTTATAATCATTTTCCAGATGCGGAAACTGAGGCTCAAAGAAGACAAGTGACTAATTCAAAGCTTTACTCATACTAAGCTGGAACCCAGGGTTCCAAAGCCCAAGTCAGATTTCTTTCCGTTTCTCTCTTGTTTATCATTTGAAAACCATGTCTTAAGTGTCTGCTGTGAGCCAGGTGCTGTGCCAGGGGTTGGGACACTTGGGAGAATAAGACAAGGGCAGACAATGCCCTCAGGGTGTTTAGAGTTTTACTAATATCTCAGCTCCTGAAATCTTTAGGGGTCTCCAAGTTCAGGTTCAAGCCTGAGCCAGCTGCCTTCACCCAGACCAAGAGAAACCCCCACATATCAACGGAACCCCTGTGTCAGGAGTTGGGGCCTCTCTCTCTGGGAGGGGACAGTTTGTTTGAAAGTGGGATCAGGAGCCTCCCACGTTAACCCTTGAACAAGTGGGTGGCCTGGGCTGGACGAGCAAAATACTGCAGTGGTCAGCCTGACAGTCAGGAAATGGGGAAGAGAAGAGTGTCCTGGGGCCAAAGGGTTAGGGGATTTGAGAAAGAGGGAAACTGATTCCTTTGAAGGCGAGTTCAGAAAGTGAGAGGGAGGGGCTTGGTATCAATTTGCCTGCTTTTCCTTCCTCTAGCTTGTTTAGCTCCTTCTCCCAGAATGCTGGCCCCCAAAAATGCCTCGCACCCCAAGAAAATGAGCTAGCACTTACGAAGATTCAATTGGTCCCATATTTACACTCATCGCACACCACCAAACACAGACCCACAACCTCAGACCCAGACAGCGCAATTCCACCACCAGTCCCATCCATCCCAGGCATGCAGGCAATGCGATACCCAAGGCATCTCGTCTGCCCACGCCTGGGCCTCTGACCCCTGCCCCAGTCTCCTCGCTCAAGGGCAGCCGCCCCCTTGATCCTCCTCCACCCTTTTGCCCCATTCAGATGCCTGGTTCTCAGCACCACTTGTGTACAATCCTGACATGCCCCAACAAGCCAAGCCGATGAGCCGGCCCAGCAAGCCTGAATCTTCTTAACACCCTCAAGGTGCAGACAACCCCTTGTCACCATCACCATCACTATCACTGGGAGCTTGGGGACCTCGCACTTGGTACAGTTCTGAGAGGTGGTTCAAAGGGTCTCTCCAAACCCATGCTCTCCCCCAAGCTTGCCCTGAGTTGGGGTGGTTGTGACATTTCCCTCCTAACTTCAAATTGGGCCAGAGCCAAGAAAGGCTGGGGGAAGGGAGGGTGAGAGAAACAAGAGGAGGAAGAACTTGAGATGCCAGAAATCTCACTGTCATCTCAAGGAGGGACCAACTGTGATCCCAAGCAGCACAGAACCCCCTACTTTATCATGACTCAGGGATGAGCACATGGGCTCTGGAGTCCAGAACTCTGGATCTGAGTGAGTCCCGTCTCTACCACTCTGGCTGTGAGACCTTGCCTGAGTTACTTAATCTCTTTGAACCTCAGTTCCTCTCCAATAAAATGAGAAGGACACCAATTCTCATCTCATAGATTGTTATATGAATTAAGTAAATTAAAGAAAGTCCTTAGCACAGGCCCTGGCACATAGTAGGGGTTCAATAAATGCAAGAGTTTTTCTGGTTCTTTTTTCGTTTCCTTTAAAGAATGTTTTTGCTGAGGTATAATTAACATACAACATTATATTAGTTTCAGGTATACAACATAATAATTCAAAATGTGTATATATTGTAAAGTGATCATCACAATAAGTCTGGTTAACATCTAGCATCATCTATGGTTAAAGATTTTTTTTTCTTGTGATGAGAACTTTTAAGATCTGCTTTTCCAGAAATTTCAAATATGCAATACGGTCTTAACTATAGTTTCCATGTTGTACATTTTATCCCTATGACCTGCTTTTTTTTAGAACTAGAAGTTTGTATCTTTTGACTCCCTTCATCCATTTGGCCACCTCCCCAACCCCCCCCCACCCCAACACTCTGCAACCCCCCACCCCCACCTCTGGCAACTCCCAGTCTATTCTGTTTGATCTTGGTAGGGTTTTCTTTGTTTTGGGTTTTTTTTTTAAGATTCCACATATGAAGTCAGACCTTATATATCTTTGTCTGACTTATTTCGCTCAGCACAATGCCCTCAAGGTCAATGCAAGCCGTTTGATTGTCTTTTGAATATTCATACACACACACCCGGCAGCACTCACACTGAAACATGCAGGCAACTTGGCCACATGTACACAAAGACACAGTGACACATGTAGACACTTATGGAGGTCTACACCGAGCCAGGTGAACCCACTCACATGAGCATCATCACCACATCCCCTTTCCAGCCCCCTACAGGCTGCTACACTGCCCAATTCCCCCTAAGTAGAAATAAATCATCAGGGGCCCCCTTCCATAGCAGAACTTGGGCAGGCCCAGAGCTTTGTCTTGTAGGCCCTTTGAGAATGGAGAAGGGGTGGATAATGTGAGACCCCAAGATGAGGCCTGCTCCCAGCAGGAAAGGAACTTGGCAAAGGTGCCAGGCTGGCAGGACCTCTCCCAGCAGCAGAGCCAGTTCTCTTCTCAGGAACAACAGAGGGAGGGAAAACTAAAGATGAGCATCTTTCCTCATGGTGGAAAATGAGCACTTGCAGAAAAGGGTGAGTCTGGAGCCAGCCACAAAGTAAACAGCAGGGACATTGCCTAGGCAACTGCAGGCTAATGCGGGACAGGGCCCACCACAAGCCCTCTCTGCCCCTTGATGAGTCCACTCAGCAGTCCCCTAATGTCTCAATGCATGCCCTCCACGTACCGATTCTGGTCTCTAGACCTGTCCGGGGACTTCCCAAAGGAAACGGCTTATGCCTTATCTTTAGACTGCGAACTCCCTGAGAGCAGGGTTTGGTGGTTTTGTGGGGTGCTTTTCCCATATCAATCTAGGGTCTCCCAAAGTTAATGGCCTGTGTCTTTTCCCTCAGATGGGAGATTGTTCAAGGGTATGGCTGAGTTTCTCCCATTAGACTGAGAGCTTCCTAAGGACAACAGCTACTAAATTTCAGAAATGGACTTGTGCTACTTGAGTGTTTTGTACATACACGGTAGGCTCTCAATAATTATTTGTCAACAGCGAGGGTGTGTAGAAATTGGAACTCTCTGAATTGCTGACAGAAACGCAAAATGATGCTATTGTTGTGTAAAACAGCATGGCAGTTCCTCAAAAAATTAAACAGAAGTAACCTGTGATCCAACAATTCCACTTCTGGCTATGTACCCAAAAGAGGTGAAAGCAGGGACTTGAACAAATACATCATGCCCATGTTCACAGCAGTATTATTTACAAAAGCCAAAATGAGGAAACAACCCATAAGTTCATCAACAGATGAATGAATAAACAAAATGTAGTATATATATATACAATAGAATTGTATGCAGTCTTTAAAAAAGGGAAATTCTAACACTGCTACAACATGGATGAAGATCGAAGACATGATGCTAAGTGAAATAAGCCAGACACAAAAGGACAAATATTGTATGATTCTACTTACATGAGCTACTCAGATTCATAAAGACAGAAAATAGAATGGTGGCTGCCAGGGGCTACAGCGAAAGGAGAATGTAAGTTATTGTTTAATGGGTATAGAGTTCAAATTTGGGAAGATGAAAAAGTTCTGGAGATGGATGGTGGTGTTGGTTGCACAACAATGTGGATGTACTTAATACCACTGAAAAGTACACTTAAAAATGGTCATTTTCATGTTACATATATTTTACCACAATAAAAACAATGGCAAGGTCAGAATTCAAATGGAAAAAAATTGTTGTTGAAAGAAGATGAAACAAATGAACAGAAGCAGGCCCTGCCCACAGAGGTTGCCCTGGACAGCTGGGCACCTCCTGCCTGGAGGACCTTTCCCTCCCTTCCCTCCCCACTGTGCCTTCTCAGATCCTCTATTGTCATCTTGGGGCCCTAGTAGTCCCCACATAGGGGGAGCTCTCAGGCAGCCAGGGGAGTCTGAACCTTGTATACAGTAGGTCCTTGGCATCGACAAGGACCTGCCATCTATTGGAGGCTGTACTGATGGAGGTACAAACTCTTGGGATGCCATAGGACCCTGGAGAGTTTTCCTAAGCAAAAGCCAGGCTAAGTGTGAGGTTCCTGCCTCCTGAGAGCGAACCCTGCTCAGCACACATGTCTATTTCAAGCCTACACATGCTTACAAACTACCTGTAACAAACGCACACACAAAAGTGTGCACACAGAGGCAAGCTCAAGCTCTTGTTCTCCCATGTGCTCTCATACACAGCTCCAAGAAAAACATGCCTATGCACTGAAGGATACAGTCTTGTCAGAGACTCAGGCAGGTCCCATGTGCAGCAGAGCCCCCTGCTGGCCCAGGTCTGGCACACTTATCACCCTCACAGGGCCGTGAGCAGATTGCCCTCATTCTCTCCACCCCGCCTCCCTCCATTGCAATCTCTAGGCCTCTCAGCCCCAATCATACCCCAGGATCACCCCTTCCCATCTCCTAGAGAGGAGCAGGGTCCCCAGCAGAAAGAATGACTGTGGAACCTTAGGAAGGGTCTCCCTTTGGTCAATGAGTACGAGAAAGGCCAAAGCCTCTTATATCGTGTTAAGGGGCAGTCATTTCTGGAGGCAGGAGACTGCCTACAATGACTCTTCTCCAAAATCATCACATTCATTTTCTGACTTCAAACTGGAAAGCTCATTTCACAGGAAACTGAGGGAGAACTCTGGGAGTGGCTTTTTCTATGGTCCCACACACCCCTCTCCAGAAGTTCTTCCTATTGTCTGACCACCTGGGCAGAGACAACAGGTGCACTCACTGGCTTCTTTCAAGGGAGAGCTCAGTCCTAGTGAAGCTGAGACCACGTCCACTCCCAAGGCAGGTCTCAGCAGATTCTGAAAGTCTCCCCTAGGGTACATGGGGCTCCCTGTGGGGAGAGGATCTTAGCTCCACCCCTGAAACCACCCACCCCCTCACCCAGGCCCTGCCTGACTTGCCCAGGTCATCCCTTCACATTCAGCCCAAGAGCAGAACCTCTCCCTAATCCAGCTGATAGGCCCCAGAGGCAGCTGGAAAGGTGGAGGTGATGGTGGCTCTGCAGGGACAAACAACCTCTCGTGGCTTCAGTCCATGAAGGAGTTGCGATGGTTTCTGGGCTGGGCTCTGTAGTTAAAACAAGACAGTTGGCATTGCCTTCGGCCCCAGATCCTACCTTCATCAGTTTGCCTTCCTCGTATTAATATTTATTGAGCCCTAACTATATGCCAGGCATGCTACACATGCATTGCCTCATTTAAGAGCAGAACAGCCTCTTGGGATAAGTGTGACACATACATACACACCCACACAATCCACCTTGGTCCCTTGCCACAGTCACCCCTCCCCACCCCAGTCTGGTGCTAAGTAGGGAATGTCAGGCTAACCCACAGGAGAAAGATCACAGTCCCAGCACTGAGAAGGCTGACATGGAGAAAGGTTCATGCTTGCCATTGGAACTGGACTTAGCCATTTCCTGGTTATGCGACCTCAAGGTCACACAGGTTTTTTATTTCTTCAGCTACAAAATGAAGCTAGGAATAGCAACCTGACAAAGTTGCTGAGAAAACATTCTAGGGACCAATAAATGGGAGGTGTTATGGCCCCAGCCCTATATCCCACCCATTAGAGAGTAGATTCTGTTTTCCAAACGTCCCCTGAGTCTGCCCATTTCTCTATGTCCACTGCTCTGTTCTAAGACACCATTACTCCTCTGGCCCCTGACAGTCCAGACTAATTATTTTAATACTATGACCACCAGACTCTGTGGGACATGCCTTCAGGCTCCATACCCACCACACCTCCTTCCTCTGTGCTCTGGCTAACCTGGCCTCCTTCCAGTTCCTTTGAAGACTAGGTACTCATCCAGCCCCAGGTCCTTTGCACATGCTGTTTCTGGAATGCTGTTCTCCCTTCCCCAGCTCCCTCCCTGCCTCACCAACCCACATCCTAATTAACTCCTATCCACCCTGTAGTTCTCAGCAAAAAAGTCACTTCCCCAGAGTTATACCTCCTTTGAGTCCTAGACTAGGTCAGGTCCCTCTCAGAGCACTCTTGAGTTGGTGTCTATATATTTATGAGATTACTTTGACCAACATCTCCCCTACCCCTACGACTGTGAGTTCTGGAAGGCTGATACCATCTGCTTTGCTGGCTGTCATATCCCCAGCTCCTGGCACAGCACCTGGCACAGGGTGGGCACTGTTTCTGAATGTGAAGGAATGAACGAACCTCTCCTGAGAGCCCCTGGTAGCTGGACCCATCCCCAGGGAGGGATTTACCTGGGGCAGGAGCTGCTTCAGATCTTTGTCTATTGGTTTGCACCCCACCCCTTCCTCAGTGGGAATCAGATTCAGAAAGTGGAGATGCTGGAATAAGGAAGTAAAGGGGAGGGAGGGTGGGGGAGAGAAGCTGCTTAATCCTTTTTCAGCATCCTCTGTCCCCTCACTCCAGCTGGCCAAGCCCTTGTCCACTCAGGGCTGGCCCACCACATCCACAGTTTCCTCTCCCCGGAATATAACACTTGTCTCTCCCCTTCCCTCATTTTCCCCTAACTGATCCCTTATCCTCCAGGTCTCAGCTTGACCGTTTCTGAAAAACTTTGCAGACTCCAAGCTAAGGAACTTGCCAGAGTCCCAGAGCTAGAGGCCGCTCCTATTCAAGCCCAGGTTCTCAGCCACCTCGTTACCGGTTTCTCTCCAGGCCTGACTCAAGGACACGACCCTTCACTCTGCCTATGTTTCTTCTTGCGGGGATCGGCCATCTCTAGACTTCAGGGAGATTAGTGGAGAGGGCGAAGG
Organism: Cynopterus sphinx; assembly: GCA_030015415.1. Lineage (NCBI taxonomy): Eukaryota > Metazoa > Chordata > Mammalia > Chiroptera > Pteropodidae > Cynopterus > Cynopterus sphinx. The sequence continues at coordinate 17,629,082 of CM057385.1, forward strand.
CTGGGGGAGGCAGACAGAGGAGGGGATGAGTAGAGGAGAGAAAGGAGAGGAAGGCGGAGGGTCGGCTGCTTCGGGCCCGCCAGACGTGAGAAACGCCAAGCATGCGAACGACACCGGCCCCTGAGCTATGAATAGAGCGGCAGCTCGCGGCCCAGGTCTGCCCTCCCTCCCCATGCCCCCCCTCCAGCCCTCCCACGCCAGCAGCGCGCCAGGGGCCCGGAACCCGGCGGGAGCGGAGGAGGCGCGCTTCGGGGCGGACGCTGAGTGGCAGGAGGGAAGGGGTGTGGTCTCTGCGGGTCTGGCAACTTGAGCCCAATGGGCACTCAACAGGAGTGAGCGAGGGCTCAACCCGCAGCACCGCGCAGGGCCCATGCCCTCACCAGCTTCCCTGCCGGCTGTGGTTCCCAGACCTGGAGGTCCTTCGGGTCACCCCGTGGCTCAAAGTGCATTGATGCTGTGCACTGGAGGCCTCGCACCCTCTTCTGTCGAGGCCCCTGTAAGGTTCTGCCGCCTTCAGACACAGTCCTTGCCCACCCCTGCCCAGCCTGGCCTCCTTGGAGCTCACTCACACGTCTGACAGACAGCTGGGTGACTAGGTTGACTGGGTCACACCGAGGGCCTAGCACCTAGGAGATGCTCAACAAAGTTCAGTCGTCCACAGGGATTTTTTAATTAATAAAATTAATGAAATTTATAAAGAGAAAGATATGCAACAAATAAAGAGGCTGCAGAGAGCATAGTGTTTTAAAGTTCGGAGAAAGGATTCAGGGGAATCTGGGTTTGAATTTCAATTTGGTCCCACTTCCTAGCTGTGTGTCCCTGGACTAGTTACTAACTATTCTGAGCTTCTATTTCTGCATTTATAAAATAGAGATAACCTATTCCTCATGGGTTGCTGTACAGATTAAAGAGATAGTGTGCGTAGAGTGCTCAACACTGAAATGCTCAATAAATGTTAGCCTCAACTGATAGTCTTATTTTTATAATAACTATTATTATGTGTTTCTCATAATGCAGTGCCAAGTGCGATGGGAATGTTTAGTTCATTAGTCAACAATATTCAGTCAACATGGCCTGGTCTAGAAGCTGGAGATAGAATAATGAAGAAGATAACATCCCTACTCTCATGGGGCTTAACGTCTAGTGTCCATAGGAGGAAGTCCCCATATATTCGAGGACATTTGTGTGTGTGTGGTGGGGCTGCTTTACAGAGAAGGATATTTGAACTGGACATTGAAGGATGAATAGAAGTTTGAGAAAAACAGAAGGCAAGGAACGCTATATCAGACAAGAGAAAGAATGGTAAGGCAAGTTTCTGCAAAGGGGAAGAGGGTGATACATTCCGCTCCTATCCTGGCCTCTCCACCTCCAACTCCACTTTCAGCCCCCATCATCTGATCTGCTGCCTTCACTACCTGACACCCTTCCATAGATCCACAGTATCTAGGGAGCAAGTCATGCTGGGTCTTTCTGTCTGGAATGCCCTTCTCTACCAGCCCTCTTTTGTCCCAGCAGACATCTTTCAAGCCTTGGCAAGCCTCATCCCCTCAGAGAAGCCTTGTTCCTTTCAGAGTTGAAGTATCTTTAGTGAAGGCAGGGGTTCAGTCCATGTCTGTTGGCGGAACCCTGGAGTCCTCCATACCAATCAAGGGCAAACCCTGATTCCAGGCAGGTACAGGGAGAACCCTGTGCACAGCAGAGTCACAGAGAAGCAGAACATAATCGTCTGCATCCTCCACTCCTCTTTCATTATGCCGACCACTACTTGGATTTCAAAGCCCAGCTGGGGGCAAGGGAAAGTGTACATTTTCTCAGAGTGGGAGGGTGTCCTCCTAGGCTCTTCCCTGTCAGGGAAGGTGGCAGTGATACAGGAAAGGCTTAGGATTCAGGAACCCCCAGATTTAAATCTGGATGCTGGGCGAGCTTTGGTAGAGTTATTTACCTTCTCAGGGTCTCAGTACTTGTATCAGTAAATATACAACCACTCCACGATGGCCCTTGAAAATTCATCAAAAAAATGTTTCACTAAAGAATCTTTAATTTAATGATAGGTTTGGAAATAGGAGATGAAAGAAAGAAGATTGATCATATTGCCAACTGATTTTTAACTGATCCCTATAGCGATTCCACCCAGCAACACTGTTTCCACCTTTAAACCCTGTTACTACCTTTGTGGCTACATTCAAGCTCAAATGATGTCACAGTGAAGACACTCATTTGTATCTACTGTGGGTCTGTCTCCCCAGTGATGCCAGACCATTTTTGTGTTAATTTTTTGGTAGGGGGTAGCAAAGGGTGTTCTAGACTGGCAGACAGTGTAAATGCAAATATCAGAACCCATGGTGATAAAATCTTAGTGGAGCTGTTGGGTGATAGGAAAACCAGACAATAAACCCCTTAAAGGGATGGCTATGTTTTTATTCATTCAGGTCCCACAACCCACAGAGAGAGCATAGAATATAGGAAGTGAGAGGGCACACAGGAATGATCACCAAATGAATGAAGTCCACTTTGCATTAAGATTTGGCTGCTGCCTGATTTTCCCAGGCACAGAACCTACAGTTTCTGGAGTCAGGGCTTTCTCCTGCCCCAGGCTGAAATTAGGGAGAAGGCAGGACAACGCTCTATTCAAGCCAGGCCTGGGAACGTCTTCAGTGCCCCCCGGGCCACACCCAGTCTCTCAGATAACACTTTCCCTAGCACTGTGGGACCTAATCATCTGGAAGCCACCGGAAGAGAAAAGGTCCCAGTGGGGAAGAGGCAGGTGGTACCTGTTTCTCTGTCCCATCAGCAACCCAGCCTTGTTGCAGGGCCCCCATTTCCTGACTCACACCATTCCCTCTTATAGACATCCCACCCTCTTCCTGGGCTCTGGGCCCAAACTCAGCTACCCCCTCACCCTCACTAGGTGCTGCAGGACAAAAGGTGGGTGGCACAGTGCCAAGGCTTCATTAGAGCTAATGAGGGCTCAGTTCTGCAGATACCAGTGCAAGATACAAGAGAGTACCAGAATGGTCCAAAGCCCCCATCACGACTTGGGCTCTCAGCTCCCTCTTCCCCTTCTCTTGTGAGGAACCAGGGGCCACACTCTCAGAAGAAGAAAAGTAGATTTAGAAGAATCTTTCAAATACAGAGAGTGCCATATGCCACTAGAGAGATCAGGGTGTGAGGCATGAACTAGAAAATAGCATTGCGGGGTAGGGTTCACATCTGGGCTGCTGGAAGCTCCACTGTCCGCTCCTTGGTCAACAGAAAAAAAAAAAAAAGAACCAACAGAAACCTATCCCTCCCCTCCCTCCTTTCATAAAATCCAAGCAGGTCAGCAGAAGAGACTGGGAGCACTTCTCCACTACCCTCAGATTATAACTCAGCAACCTGGACCCCCTTCTAACCTGACTTCCATCCTCCCTCTTCCTCCCACCTTTGCCTGTCCCTTCCCCTCTGCCTCCTTGGTCTTCTGCTTTCTCTAGGCCTGTTTCCCCTTGAGTTAAATGGAGAGGCAGCGGGAGAGGAGTGGCCTCTAAAAGCCCTCCAGCTGAAACTTATGAAGATGTTCCCTCTCTCAGGGGCTTCTCTCTTCCATCCCTCTCTTTTGGAGAACTATGCAGAGTTTCCTCCACATTGAGGATGAGGGAAGCTCTGTGGTGGAAGGTGAGGTGGTCTCAACTTTAGCCTCCCCCTTATAGCCTCTCGGGGGGGCTCTCAGCAGGAAAAGCTGATGGCCCAGATCTCCACTCATTCTCCCAACCGAGAGCTCTATGTCCTGTATCCACACTCGATTCTCTCCAAGGAGCTCTCACACTCTGAGAAAATTAAAGAGAAAGAAGCTGTGGATTTAGGAGCCCAGAGTCAGACAGAAATCAAGCTGGGGCTGATAAAACAGCCAGGCACAGGGCCAAAATGAGCTCTGCCCTTCCCTATACTGACCCCCCACTTAGAGGCCAAGACCCTGGGGCGTTGTCCTCCCACATGGCTCCCACATGTGCCCCCAGCCTGGCCACATTCCTCCGGCCCCCACACCTCCTGCCAGCCTGGCAGCCCAAAGCTTCCATCCTTGGCTTGCAGGTCTCAGTCACCCTTATGCCCCGCCCCAAGCAGTCTCTCCACCCAGAGATTCAGACTGAGCTTTGAAAGGGTCACTTCAAAGAGGACCTGCCTTTGAGGGCCCAGCCAGACCCAGGGCTGGCTCCTCAGCCAGATTCTCTGTGGCTGGGGACAAAGGCTCCACTGTTCCTCCGACCCCCGAACGCCCCCAAATGCACTGGGCATAAGAAGTCTTTCTTTCCCCAGTTCCACTTCTTATAGGCCCCTGCTTTTTGTCACTGGAGTAGCCCCAGCCCCTCCTCCCAGAGAAGCTGGGAGTGGGGGACAGACAGGGAACTACCAGTTCCCCCCATCACCACCACCACCATACACTCAACCCTTTGGGCAGCTGGGACATGGAGGCAGCCCTGGAACTGACTTCAGGACCAGTGGCCCAGGGGCCTCACCTCCATTCAACCACTAAGCCCTTCGGGAGCCTACAATGGCCTCTCACTTTCTCCCAACCATCAGAACTGTATCCATCCTCCCAAGCCTCCTCCAGGCAGCCTCTCAGGACTCCCTGACCTCAGAGGAGTCTCACAGCACAGCCCCAATCACAGCAGCCAACCTTTTACTCCTCTCCCCAATTCCTGATAGCAGGAACCAGGTCCCACCTGCTCCTCTAATTTCCTACCACATGGCACTGATCCCAAAGCAGAGTCCTTAAGGATTTTTGTGTCAACCCTTCACCCAATGCCTGAATTCTCTCGAGTCCAGCCTGAGTTTGCCTGGCTCCACTGATTGGGGCCCTCATTACCTCTAGGAGCAGCTCATTTCCTCTTTAGATTACCCCGACCATAAAGTGTTCCCTTTATTGAGCCTAGAGTGTGTTGTTCTCATTTCCATCCACTGATTATTGTTTGTTTAATAATGGTCACTACTAATAGTTGAAATGACCAAATGTCAGCCGCTTTACCTATGTTACCTCATTTAATCCAATTTAATCCAAATTAATTTTGAGGGATTATTTCAGGGATAAGAAAACTGAGGCTAAAAGCAATTAAGTAACTTGGCCAAGGTCACACAGTAAACAAGGGCTAAGTCTGAAATTTAAACCTCAGTAGGCTGAAGTCAGGGCCCAGACACCCAACCTAACTCCCAGTGTGCTGAGGGGCCATGCCAGACCCAGGCCCCTCAGTTCACGGGGTTGCCTATCTGTATTAGAAGGCAAACCACATTCCCACACTAAATCTTTTTTTTTTCCCAGCCAGTTCCCCACCAGCCTATGTCAGTAAGTAAAGTATGACCTGGAGATAGTGACTGACTAATGTTAATTCAAACCAGCAAATGGGGAGCAGAAGGAGTCAGAGGGAAGAGGTCACCTATCCACAGGTACACAGGTTTGAGGAGACTGGAGAAGATTACCCTGGGCCTAAGGTTTAGGACTGGAGGTGGCTGGAAATCTAATACCCAAACTGGACACTCCATCCACCCTCCAACTTGAAAGTTGCAGAATCTTCCGCCAAGGTGATGCACGGGGTCCAACACCTCAGGGTCAAAGAGATAAAAAAGAAACAGGCCTCTTTAACCCCATGTGTAGTCTTTTCTCACATGTGCATTGCTCAGCACTGTTCCCTTGGAATAAGAGAGACTCCAAGTGAGGGCAAGAGAGACTCCAAGTGAGGGCAAGAGAGAAGACAGAGGATTGCAGGCCCCAGTGGCCCGTTAAGCCATAGAGGGCAGTTGAGACAGGGTGTGGATGAGCTTTCCTTTCTTCTCTAGGTTTGGCTCAGGCATTCCTGGTGCAGCTAACACAGCAATGTCCCTCTAGGCTGCCTTCCCAAGACTCCAACCACAGCTATTTCCAAAGTGTTAGATTATAGAATTCTGTGGTTTTTCCATACAATGTCAGTCAGTCAGTCAGTCAGTCAGTCAGTCAACAAACACAGGGCTATGTGCCAGGCCCTGTGGATACCAAGATAAACATGACACCTTTGAGACTGTCTGGAATGAGGTTAAGAGCAAGGTCAACTTCTTAGTTCTGCCACTTACTAGCTATGTGACCTTAGGAAGCCACTTAATCTCTCTGGGCCAGTTTCTTTGTCAAATGGGATGATGATAATGTACCTACTGAGTACTTGAGAAGTAGTTATTATTATTTTTCTTGCCCTCAAACAACTCCAGTCTGGTGGAGGAGACTGATATGTATACTGACCGTCACGATGCCATGCCAGGGACAGAACTGAGCATAGGGCACCCTGGGAGGCCAGAGGAATGGCTGCTCCCTGGCCTGCACTTAGCAAACATTTATGAAGAGTCACTCTGTGCCAGGCGCTGTGCTGGCCACAGGGGAAACAAAGATGAACGGGACACATTGTCCACTGATCCCTGCTCCTCCCTGCCCTCCCCTCTCCCTCCTGGGCCCAGTCCCAGAACTCTGCACTGAAGGGGGCACCAGGGAAAGATATGGCCTGGGGGCCAGGCAGTCAGAACACCTGGGTTCACGTCCACCACTCACAGGCTGCTTGATGTTGGACACTTCCTGGCCTCAGTTTCTCCACTGTAGTATGAGAGAGTTAGACAAGATGATCCCCCTCTGGTCTTGATCCACTTGTCAGGTGATGAATATATTCTACCCCTTCAGAGCTTTAAACTCACCCCAAAGTCCAGTCCCAAATCAGCTTGTTGTCCCACTAAGGCAGTGGGGAGAAGATGCCTGCCTGGTACTGACTGGAACTGCCCTGCTGATGAGCTGGCACAATTTCACATGGAACAGGGGGGACTGGATCTAAAGGCGGATTGTTTGAAGTAGGTGGGGGTGCTAGGGGAAAGGCAGAGCCAGCTCCCATAGGCTCTATTCATGGCTCTCTTTGGGGAGGGAGGGAGAGCAGGATAATTAAAACCAGGCTTTGTCCAAATCCCTGACCAAGCCAATATCTCACCTTTGAACCCCTATAGCCGACAGAGCAGAGCTGATGCCCCTTTGGAAGAAAAACACTAATGAACAAAGCCATGGCCAAGTGCTATGGGTTGGCATGGGGGAGGGTGGGGATAAGAAGTTGGAGACATAAAGGAGCTGATTCCCCCAAGTGACATATGAGGCCTTGCCATCTTGAGACCTCTTGTCTCCATCCCTGTCCCAACTAAAAGAAAGCCAACCAAGCTCCAATCCAGCAATAGATTGACCTTGATCATAGGCTATGTCCAAGATAGACCCAAATTTGGTGTGGGACTGACGACAGCAGGGCAAGGAAGGTCCTAAGAATAGGGATAGCAAGGTGACAGCACTGACTAGAGCCAGACTGCCAGGATCCTACCCTGGCCCTGCTACTTGTTAGTGATGTGATTTTGTTCAAGCTCTTAGTTCTCTGTGCCTTAGTGTTCTCAACTGTAAAATGGGAATAATGATATCCACTTCATGGTTGTGCATGAGGATTAAATGAGGTAATTTATACAAATCCTGGCCCAGAATAATTGCTATCTATGTCATAGCTATCAATTGTACTATGAAAGCAACTCCCCCTCCTTAAAAACACTTTTTTTTTTCAGGTATTAACATATATGCTTATTTGACTGTAGCTGCGTCGCCTATGACTTTGGATTTCTGCACGTGAATTCAACTTCACAAAAATCTACCTGACCCCCTATACTGAAGGAAACTTCTCTGCATGATACTTCAGGCTAGCCTCATATGCTATGGCCCACAAACCTCTCCCTGGACATTCTCCTGAAGAGCTAACTGCAATCCCTCATTTTGTAACTTATTCCATTCCCCTCCTTTGTAGTCACTCTTTTAACTATCCTACTAAGCATCCCTGCAATGAAGGATGAGGCAAGAAATGCCTCTTCCCACTCCCACACTGCCCTGTTCTGTAATCAGCAACCTCCCTCATGTCCACTACTATCCATGCCAAAAATGGTGCAGCCCTGGAGGGCCAGATGGGTCTCCTGCTCCCCTTCCCAAGAGCTCAGGGCTACCCTGTGGAGAGGGCACGGAGGTCCCCATCTAGAGTACCCAGACTCAAGGCCTATTTTCTAGGCCTAGTCCCTCCTTGCATGGGCTGAGATCCCCAAAAGCCTGTCCCATTCCGCATGGTATCCCAAAGCTACCTTCCTAATAACGCTCCCCTCTGCAAAGTTTTCATCTTGTGACTCTCATCAGAAGACGGAGCAGTCGGGGAGGGGAGTCAGATGCAGGAACTGAGAGCTCACAGCCTCTTAGGGGTAGGCTCGACCACTGTGTGAGCAAGTAAAAGAAGAGGGAGGGCTGGGGGCCTTTGGTCTGTGTTTGGAGGTGAAATGACTGGTTATGTAATAGTCATTCAAATCGCATGCCAATGAGCACATCTCAGTGAGAGCGGCCACTTTGGGAATGGGACTGCTGTCTGGCAGAGTGGGAGAACCACGTGGGATCAAAGCCATTCACCCCCATGTGGGCCCCAGTGGGAGTGAGGGTGGAGATGGTAGAGGGGTGGAGATGAAGTATGTGGGGGGAGAATCCAAGGGACTCAGGCTTAATGACCTCCACCCCCACCCCCTGCCCATCCTGAATTTCAAGTTTGTAATTAGGAACTCTTTGGCTGAAAGGTGGAGGGGGTGTCCAAGGGATAGATACAGACTAAGGAAGAACTGAGCATACATTCATCCAGCTCCTGAGAAATGTACCAGTCTCAGAGTTGCAAAGTGCCAGACCCCAGCTCCAACACTGGGGAAGCCTAGGGAGGAGCATCCCCCTAGGACCTCCAGCCCTGTCAAAGATTAAGAGATCTCAGCTCAGAACTGGACCTCAACCTGTCCCCGCAAGAAACTTCTTTTCTAAGCTCAGAGGACTGGCCTGACAGTGTTTATCCCTTCAACTTGGGAAAAGGGGGTAGTGTGTGGCGGGGCGCTCCCCCGGGCCTGGGCGGCCGGACCCAGCGGTGGGGTGCTGCCCCTCCCCAGCCTGAAACAGCTGGCAGATGAAAGAACCCAAGCAAAGTAGCCTCGCGCTGAGTAATGCCCCTGGCACCCCGCGCCCAGACCCACCCACAGCCGGCCCGAGCGGGCAGAGGGGAGGGCAGCCGCGCCTGCAGGCCCGGGGGTCCAGGGCCCGTTTCCCTTCCCCAGGCCCGGGGTTGGGGGGACTCACGCCAGGCAGCGCGTCGCGCGGTCCTGCCCGGCAGGGGGCGAGTGTGGCGCGGGGGAGGGGGTGTCCGGCCACAGTGGCCAAGGACATCCCGCTCCGGGAACCCCCTCCCCCACTCCCTCTCCCTCCAGCTGTGCCGGGGCCTCGCCAACGGAAAACGAAAACTCGGGCAGAGGAAACGGCGGCAGACGCCCCGCCTGGAAAACGCGGACAAAAGGCGCGGGCCTCCCGCCCCCGCTGCCCGGCCGCCGGGGTCGCGGCTCTGCCCCCGGGGTCGTCGGCCCCTGCCCCGGCGGCCCCGCGCGCCCTGGCGCCCTGCGCACCGTCTTCCTTCCCGCCCAGGGCCGCTCTCGCCCCGGCTGCCCCCCACCCGGCCTGCCACCAGCCGTGCCCGCGATGCCCGCGATGCCCGCGCTGCGCGCCCCGGGCTGGACCCGCCGAACCCGGGCGCCGCGACCCTGACCCTGCGGCCAACTCCCGCGAAGGGCCCAGATCCGCCCCCTCCCCTGGCCCGGCAGCTCACCTGGGGAGGCCGGGGCTCCGGGCGGGGCGGGATCCCGACCAGGCAGAAGGCGACTCCATTCATCGGGCGACAGCGGCGGCTCTGCGGCCGGGGCACGACTCCCGGAGCCGCCAGGAACCCGGGAGGGGCGGGGCCGGGGGCCGGGGCCGGGGGCCGGGCCCTCCCCTCGCCCCTCCCCCTGAGCCCGGACCGGGCGCACCCGCTGCCTCGCCCCAGGGCAGCAAAGTGCCAAGGGCGACTGAGGTAGGGTTGTGCGCTGACAGCGGAGCTAGAAGCCAGAGCACAGCCGGGAGGAGAGAGGTGGTCTCAGGGAGACAGTCAGGGCCGGCCTCCAGGGGGCCGGTCCAAATAGACGGTGACCTGGGCCGGCTAAAGAGAGAGGACAAGGGCACCCAACTCAGAAACACGAGGAGAGGGAGGGTGGGCGAGAGGCAGGAAGGTAAAGGGAAGCGGAGAGAAACACAGGCCAACGGAGATGTCAGAAACAGCCACAGAAAGCATGAGAGAAGCAGAGACAAATAGTGACAGAACAGAGGCAGAGGAAGTCAGAGGAAGATGAAAGACCCAGGATGGAAGAGAAGGAAAGACAGAAAGACAGAGATGGATGTTGAGAAGAGGGCAGAGATGGCGATGCACATGTGGGCAGGGGATAGGAGGAGAGGGGCTTCAGAGGCTTGGTGCCACTCAATCTAGGGACTTCTCCTAGTCAGAGTCTCAGTCCAAGACCTTATGAAGGTAGCAGAGAAAAGGCTTGAAGAGAGAGGCTGGCCAGTGCCCCAGACCTTCCGACCTCCACCCAGCCAGCCTGTGGCTCAGGCCTCAGACAGCTCACTGACCTACTCCACAGTGAGCGGCAGTGAGAACAGAGACCCCCTCAGACCTCCCAGTCACAAGCAAACAGTAGCCTCCCTTTCTGGTTTCACTCTGAGCTGCACCCAAAGAGCCACTGGGGTCCTGAGCCAGTTCCTTATTTCCTTGCCCCCAAGTAGGCCCCATCTAGCCCATCTAGGAAGGGGCAGTCCCTCAGTCCTTAGTTTCTGATGAGAAGCTCTTTTTGCTATCTAACATCCTTCCTATCTCCTATCTCCTACAGTCCATGCTTACTTCTTTTCCTTTCTCAGGGTATGAAGAAAGGAAGGCAGAGGCCACAGATGGATAGGAATATGATTTGGATAAGGAAGACAAGGAAAATGGGAAGGCCGACTCCGTCTACTGGAATCACCCACTCACTCTGAGGCAAGGAGATCTCACACAACTTGTTTGTTTCACATCTACCACCACCCTGACTCCTGAAAGCGATTAGCCCCAAGGTCCCCACCCCTTCACCGCTAATCAGAATCAGGGACTCAAGTCCTGTGATCAGGGATTCAGGTCCTGTGAGCCTGAGGAAGGAGATACTGACTTGCTTTTAAATCTTATGTTTTATTTAATTTATTTTAAATCTCCTGAAGTCAGTGGGAATGGATGTTTGTATGATAAAGGGAAAGTTAATGACTCGTCCTCTTTTCCCACCTCTCTTCAAGTTCAGATACAACCAGAATTATTCCCTACTCCTGAGTTCTTCATGACGTTTAACTGTAATCTGTCATACCACCTTATTTTCTTGCTTAATCTTCAACCAGTTCTCTGTTTCTGACTCTGCCCTGTATGCAGCCCCAGTGGCCCATGGCTTGCTGCCACCCTGGCTCAGGAATACTTTCCTCTCAGGACAAGTGGGTTGTCTATAAGGGGGAAGCTGTGGCATCTGAGATCCAGAATAAACTGAGGCTGTGGGGGAGGGGAGGAGAGTGGTGGCCTCTAGGGTGCCCCTGGCTCACTTTTTCCAGAGCCTGATGCCCTCAGACGCTGCAGGAGGCGGTAAGAGGAAATGAGCTCACACTGGCCGGCAGGCAATTCCTCCCTCCACAATGCACTGCACTCACCTCCCCCACCCACTCCCACTTCCCAGAAAGTGTACTCTGCCCCCACCCTGCTGCCCTTCCCACCTCTTCCTGCACCTTGACCAGCACCCCCATCTGTCCCAACCCTCCCCCATCCATCTTCTCCAACACATCTTCCATCCTTCCTTTCCATCCTGGCTTCCAATCCCCTGACTCCCCACAGCTACTCCCTGCATCTCACCTTCCTCTCCAAAATCCACTCTCTTCCTGGCAAACTCTTTCTCTGAGGTTTTAGGCAGTAAAGCCCAACACCCTCACTAAGGACCATCCTTATACTCTCCCTCTTTCTAAACTCCTCTCCCAGCCCAATCACCTTTATTCATTCACAAATGCTTACTGGGAGCCCGAATATATAAGGAAGTGGGAGAGTAGAGGTATTCCCCTAGGAATAGAGATAAAGTCTAGCTCCTTTCCTTGTGGGGTCTGGGCCTTACAAATCCTGACTCTAAAATGACATCCTAGAAAAGGAGCAATGCAAGGCTGGAGAAGCAGAGGAAGGCTTTCAGAAGGAGGTGGCCTTGAGCATTTGGGGGCTTCATGGATGGGGTGGAGGGAGGGAGGAAAATGAAGGGAAAAGTACTCCACAGAGGACTATCATGGACAAAGACGGAGGCAGGAGAGAGCAGTGTGGGTGTGGCTGGAGCCAAGTGGAGGGTACATGAACAGGAAGCATGGAGAGATGAGGAAGGAAATGCGGGTGGGGATGTGACCCTGGTGTGACTGCGCCTGAGGCACTTAGATTTTTCCCTGGCTTGGAGCAGGGATTTATGTGGCTCCATGTAGAAAAAAATGGAGAGCAGCAAGGGGAGTAGGCCCTGCACTACAGCATGGGGCAACAAACATTAAAGGCTCCTGGAATTTGGTGACCAACTGTGTGTTGGGGAAAGAAAATAGAAGAGTCTAGAATAACTCCAGCTTTCTGGTTCAGCATATTAAGTAGTCAAGTTGTCTCAAGTGTTCGCTGGGAGAGGGGACTTGCCCTGTGCTAAGTCCTTCATAATATATTGTTTCAATTTAGCTTTCTAAAGGGGCTGTGAAATGAATATTATGTTTTTCATTTTATGGATAAGGAAACTGAGACCCAGAGAGCTTGAGTATCTTACCCAAGGCCATGCAGGATTTGAACCCAGCCAGTTAGGCTCCAGAGTCCACACACTTAACCCCCAGCCTGTGCTGCTAGTGGAATAGTGATTGGCAGCTTATGCCCAGGTCTATATCCCTAAAGGGAGGCCTGAACTAGAGGCATGGCTTTAGAAGTCATTGGTGGACCAGGAGTGCGGTTCAGATTCTTAAGGGCCAGTGCAGAGAGGAGAACAGATGTGGGACAGGACCCGAGGAATGGCAAGTAAGGAAGAGGCGGTAAGGAAGACTGGGAAGACTGAGAGGAAGCAAATGGCTGGAGGAAGTGGCACTGTGATGGGCAGAGAGGGCATCAGGGGTGAGGTAGTAGAATAGCCCCTGCTAAGAGAATTAGCAGAAAGGGGCTGCCGAGGAGCACAGGTGACTCATGGCGAGGCATGTTTCCACTGGGGTGGGGGAAACTTGAATAGACCTTTTGGTTGAGGAGCAGGCACCAAGAGAGAGAGAGAGCCTGATCAGTGGAGTGGAGGAAAAAGAACTATCTTCCCAGGACTCAGTAGGGCTAGGAGGGGAGTATAAGGAGAGGCCGGGGAGTGCCCAGGCCAGAGCCAGCCAGGGTCAGGATCAGGCCCGGCCCAGGAGCTGGCAAGGTGTTGTATGGTGTCAACAAAAAGCACTGAACTGGGAGTCTGAAGACCTGGGTTCAGGTTCCCATCCTGCCTACCTGGTAGCTGTATATCTTTGAAGAAAAGCACATTCTTTGAGCCTCAATTTCACCCTCTGTAAGATGAAAACAATAAGGCCCTTTCAGCCTGCCTCTGATTTGGGGTTCACATTTGATGATGTATTCAAAACATGCTGTGAGTTGAAAAGGAAAAATCAATGGATGGGAGGCAGGTTATAGGACAAATATCTGTAAACCTGGCCCTAGTTTTCAGCCCATCCACTGAGGGGAAAGAGCACCCCCTGGTGGAGAAGGTCAGGAGGGCAGAACTGGAGGAAAGCGCTAAGGAGAGTCGGGCCCTGTTCTCGTGTCTCTGGCTTTCAGCCCCCGCGTCCTGTGCTTTTCTCTCATGGTGAACCCACCCCCACCTAAATTTTCATCTTCAAAGCAAGTGGAGTCCCCAGTTTATTAAAGTTAAAAGACATTTATTGAGTGCTGACTACATGTGAACTGTTATGTGGGGTGGTGGGAGTGGATATGCCTGCCTGCAATGAGCTCCTATTCCAGGAAAGGCAACAAACAGAGCAAAGGATGGCTGGCTGGGATGGTGCCAGTAGAACATTGAGCAAAACCAGTGGGAGCCTCCATAATAAGGGGGGAAAGCAAGAGCATGGGAGGCAGTGTTAGCCTAAAGTGGCAAGTGGCAGAGAAAGAAAGTCTGAAGGCTGAGAGCTGGGGAAGGGGTGGAGTTCTGGCAGAAGCCCAAGGCCTCACACAGAGTGGACCTCATTAAGCATCTTTAATGGTATAGGGTGGGGCCACGGTTCACTCAAGATGACACCAACTCTAGTCCCCACCCTCATCCCTGCTGCCAGGTCCCTGAGGAATCCTGGGTAAGGGGAATCTACCCGAACACCACTCGGGGAGGAGAAGCTACAGAGCCCTGACCAGGGTGGAGTCAAGGGACACTGGTAACCTGCCAAACAGCGGGGGGGCCCCAGCTCAGCAACCTCTGGACAGCCACCTTGGGGTGAGAATGAGAGGCTGCAGCTTCTCTGGGCTGGCAATAGAGCAAACAAGCCACACCAGTTGAAGCCCTGGTATCAGGGCAGAGGGTGGAGGAAAGATGCCCAGCCCTGCCGCTGTCAACTGGCAGGCCCTAGGAGTAACCATGTTGAGGAATGTATTCCATGGTGTGAGAGAGGAAGAGACCTTAGACTGGGGTATCAGCCCTGCAGCCTCTCAGCCGTGTGATACAGGGCAATTGAAGACCTGGTGGCCTGGACTGCATGTGTGAATGTGTATACAAGGTTAACAGATGACTTACAAGAACCATGACATCACCTAGCAGGATCTTGAAAACACCAACATGGAGAGAAAAGAAATGAAAATGTGTTGAGCACCTACTATGTGCCAAGCTCTTTACAAATATTATTTCATGTACTGCACTTGACAACACCATATAGTAGGTATTATTAGCCCCACTATATAAAGGAGGAAACAGGTTCAGAGAGATTAAGTAACTTGCTGAAATCTCATGTAAGCCCTTGCTCTTTCTATGCAGCACGACCCCTCTGGGAGGAGCTAGGCCAGGGGGTCCCTTCCACCTCCAGGATACTAAATTCCATGGTTCTATGTGAGAGTTCTGTCATTCTTCCAACAACTGGCCTGCAGCCCTGCTTTAGCCACAGGCCTCCAGGCCCACCTGGCGCCTGCACATCCCTGCACATGGGAAGGGCCTGCTCCAATTTCCTCCCTGTCTCTATTCTGCCCTTATGGGGGGGGTGGGGACATAGAGGAAGGGAAGACAAGAAGGAAGAACAGAGGGGAGGGGCAAAAGGAGGAGGGAAAGGGTGGCTTCCATCTCCCCCTGGAAGCTCTGGAAATCCCCGGCAGCTGCTCTCCTTGCCTCTGTCTGGCCCTGAGCCAGCCTTGGGGAGGAGTGAGGGGCGTTAGATGAAGAGGAAAGAGGGGCGGGCAGGGCACTGATCACAGGGGGGCAATTCCAGCCCCTGTGAGAGATTCCAGGCATACTCCCCTTTAAGGAAACCCTACATGCCAAAATCCACACATACCAAACAGACACATCGGGGAGGTTCTTGCACTATAAAAGGATTCTTTGCTTTACAAGAGGACTCAGCACATGGGAAACTTAAAATAGGAGCTTCCCCTGGTGTCGTGAAAGAAGCTCTGATTTCAGAAGCACCCCACACACATTATGTTTCTGTCACATCCAGAAAGCTGGCAACACCCGTGAGACTGGCAGGGCTGGGGCTGCCTTAAGGCGTTGACATCACCCTGGGCACCCCCATGATTGCGCTTTGTGCTGATCATCCAAGTCCCCATTGGTGAGGGGGAGTCTCACGTTCCAGGGAACATCCTGGCTGCCGTGCTCCTCAGCAGAGATGTCCTAAGACACCTAAAAAGGGCCTGGAAATCCACCATTCAGCATAGCTGACAGGGATTTCACAGCGCCCAAAGAGAGGACAGATGTCCAAGGTCTCCCAGCGTTCCTTTGATGGGGCCAGGTCAGAAGCCCAATGTCCTGACCCTCCTTCATGTTCTCTCCTCCTTTCCATGATGCCAAAGCACAGGGGAGACAAGCTCTGTCCTCTGGGAAAGAGGAAGCAGCTGACACCCAGAAGAGGTACAGAGGCGACTGTGGAGCTGCTTTGAGGAGCAACTCAGGCCAAGCTGCACACCCAGTGAGATGCATTTAGGGCGATATAGGCAGAAAACAGTCATGGCTCCTCCTTTTTTTTTTTAATTGAAGTGAAATCCATATAACATAAAATTGATTATTTTAAATTGAACAACTCTGTGGCATTTAGTACTGTACAATTTGTTTGTCCTCAGAGTGGAGTTGAGAAAAGAGTCAGTAATGACAACAACAACAGATAATGACAAATTATCCTCCTGCCAGGCCTGATGCTCCAGGGAGCTGCCACTGGCCATTTCAATTAACAATCAAGATGTCAAACAGGCCTGGACACTAGACCAGCCCACAAACCTGCCCCAAACATTATGTCCAGCTTAGGGAAGATGCCCAGAATGCTTCATCCTCCCCAGGGCCCCTCTCCAAATCCAGAACTTAGGATCAGCCCATTCCCTGATTCCATCTAGCCCTGACTCTTCACTCTCCACCTTTCTCACACTCCTCCTCACCACCATCACAGGTAGCCCATGAAACTCTGACACCAAGGCAGAGGAGCTGGCTCAGTCTGGAGGGAGAGGTCTCAGAGTCCAGGACCCCAGGCCACTGCTTTAGGCAGAGCAGCCCCCAAGGAGCCTGGAAGTGTGCACCAGCCCAGCATTTAAAGGCACTCCTAGGAATGAAGCCCCCACACACACAGGCCCCACCCCAAGACCTTGCACCAGATTGGTTAGGAAGGGAGCAAGACAGCCAGACTCAGGAGCAGCCCCTCACCCCAATCCACATCAGGCTGCTGTCCCTCATAGAGCAGCGGGCTGCAAGTCAGGATAGGGGCCCCCTGGTTCACTTGAGAGGCCGGGGCCCACTCACTCAGAATTTGCTGAGCTGGGTGGACCAGGTCAGGAGCTCTGACCTGAGGGGATCTTCACCCTGTCCCCTTCTGCTGGAGCCTGTGTGAAAGAGACAGCACCCAGGTACCTAGGTGGGGTTACAGGTCTGTGATTGGGGAACATATAGAGAGGCCTCCCAGCCCACCCTACCTTTTCACTGCTATGAAATGGTGGCAGCAGCAGCTGTAACTGGAAGAGGAGGAGGAGTCTGGCTGGGAGAAGCCCCTTCCTTGATGTGTAGCGGGGAAGGGGAACGGTTGTACATTAGGTTCGCACCAGGGGTTTCTGGGCATCAGCGACAGTTTCACGGCCTGGGAGAGCCACCCCTCCTTCTGTCAATCCTTCAGTTTTCAGAGAGAGCCTGTAGCCCCTTAGGCCTAGGATCCTAGCAGGCGCTGGGACCTTACCGAGAGGGGAGGAGGTCTTCTAAATGCGGGTACTCTTCTGGAGAGGCGAGATAGGGAGAGAGGAGTGTGCTCCCTCTGTAGACACCTCTCCGTGGATCGGCGATGGGGATACTCGTGTGTGTGTGTGTGCGCGTGTCTGTGTGTGTGTACACACCAGCCCCGTCCCTTCCCCAGAGCTTCGGCCCCCGCCTGGAGCTCCCAGCCCTGCCGCGGCGGCGGGGCCCCGTCCCTCTCAGCAGCTCGCCCTCCCGCATCCTGTCCTCACGGCCCCACCGCGCCTCGCAGACACGGCCCGAGCTCACGCCCCGCGCCCGCTGACCTGCTCCATGCTGCTGCCAGCTACGCGGTCTTCGCGGCTCCAGCCTCGGGGGTCGCCGGGGATGTCGGCCCCTCCATGCGCCAGGACAGCGAGGCACCCGGCGACCGCCGAGCGCACGCCCCGCCGAGTGTCAGCGCCGACCCCCGCCCCGCCCCGCCCCGCCCCGCGCGAGGCCCCGCCCCCCGCCCCGGCCTCCGTGCACGCGGCTGGAGGCGCCGCGCCCACACACGCACGCACCTCTCAGTCACGTGCACGCGAGATGCACACACACCCCTCACACATGCAGGCGCTCACCCCCGCCCGCACCCCCTCTGCCGCCTGTTAGTCCAGAGAAGACCCCCTCCCTCCAAAGGAAGCCCCTCTTCTCGTTCCCGAGGTTTTGTCCGAGTCGGAGGGGCCCCGCCCCTCATCTTACACAGGCCAGAGGGGTCCGTTCGCCCCAGGTCTCAGAGCAGCTCGATGTCAGAGCTGACTCCAAGGGTCAGACCACTGTCTCTCAGGCTGATGCTCCACCTCAGAGGTTGCCTGAGAGCAGGCCAAAGAGACCCGGAGCGCCTGGCACACGGGGAGACATGGCCCGGCCCCCAGCAGTGAGCAGGGGTCTGGACCTTGCGACCCTGTGAGGAGCTGGTGGAGAGGGGCCATTCCCTGTGGCCAGGGTCCAGCCTCTATTCAAATGTGTTCTGAGGCCCTGGGCTGTGTGTGGGGAGCAGGACAGAGATTCCTGCCGCCCACCTTGTGCATGCCCCAGGCATGTGCCAAGCAGGAGGATGGCTGAACCGCCAGAGAAGGGTCATCTGAAAGCCCGAAAACCAGCGAGGAACCTGACTTGTGGGTCATGGGGCCACCCACTCTGATGAAGATTAAGGAGGTGGCAAAATGACTGCCTCCTCCTCTCACCCCTACCCCTATCAGGGCTGGCTCCTGACTGCCCACTGCCCCTCTGTACTGCCCCTGACAGGGCAGGGCCAAACCGAGGGGGGCATCATATGATCAGACACGTGAGAGGCAGGCATGCTGCCCACGACAGGAGGGCGGAGTCCTGAGTGGACAGGGGTGGGAATTAACCTGCCCTGAGGCAGGCAGTGGGGTGGTGGCATCAGTGTGCAGAGTCTGGCTGCCTGAACTCCCTGAGCCAGTGCCCAGGTCATCATGAAGGGGATTTTACTATTTTTCACTGCACCCTGGCTTCTTCGTTAGGCACCAGAGGGTGAGGGGGCAGGGAGGAGGAAGCTGAGATGGGAGAGTTAAGAACCTCAGTGGGTCGGACAAAGGGGGCTTTATAGGCTGGGTGTGAGGGGCATGCTGGTGGTGGCAGGGAGGCAGGAATGCAGGCCAGGGAGGCCCTGAACTCTCGGGCAGCTTAGTTTGGGGCTGATATTGAACTCCCTTAGCTCTGCCATGCTTTGGCCCTGAAAGGTATTTGCTGCTTTGCCCCTAGGACTGTAGCCAGCAGAACTGGCAGCCCCATGCCACTGGCAGCCCCTCCTCTCAGGGATCTGGTGGGCACTGCCCATGCACTCCCAGTCTCCCCCTCCCAGATGGCTGCAGCTTCCCAGTCTCCCCCTCCCAGATGGCTGCAGCTTCTCTTGACTTCCCTGCCATGCCCTCTCAGTGGCCTTATGGACCCCGTCTGCTACCCAAATGAGTGCCCTGCTAGCCGCCTGGGGAGGGGAAGGACAGACTTGGCTGGGGTCATGAACACACAGGGTCAATGGGGCCCTTTGTCCCTTCTGAAGGAGTCTGTCCTGGACTAAAGAGACAAGAGACAGAGAAGAGTGCCAGCCAGCAAGCATGTCCCTTAAACCCTGACCTGGCCTTTCCCAGACGGCGTTGGAGCTGGCCCCTGGGTTGTGGAAGGCAGGCTTTATTCTTCCCAGCCAGTTTCCCTCTGGTTTTCTTTCAGAGCAGAAGCAGCTACTGGGAAGTGAAAACAAGGAGAAGGTGGCCAAGAAGGCGGCAGCTGCCCATGCAGGGCTCCTGAAACAGCTGCTGCTTAACTAGGCCTAAAGTCTGGGCTTGGGCTTTGCAATGTTGAGAACTGTCTGTCCCCAAAGATGAAGAGCTGGCCCTGAGGACTAGACTCCTACCAGCCAAAGTCATAATGGTTAGACTGCTAAACCCCAAAGCTATTTTATAGACACACCCTGAACATTGCAGGAAGCTCGTAAGCAGAGTCTCTGTTAAAAGAAGGGATGGTACTGCCCACTGTTTCTGCCCCAGCCTATGTGTTCCAACGTGTAACCCCTCCAGTCTTCCTCACAGGCTGGATCCCCCCAAAGCTCCTGCTCTTTGTTTTCCATTTCTACAGTTCTCTTAGGCCAGAAACTTCAGCAACAGCATCATCTCAGATGGGAAGCAGTCGGGGGTGGAGGCAGGACGCAGCCTAGGTCATTTGATGTGTATATTATTTTATCTCCTTCATAAAATTAAAAGAAGATAGTCTTTTCTCTTGGTGTATCTTTGGGCAAAAACCTCCTTTTAGCAGGTAAAAAAATATCCAAGTATGGTATTTTCTAACCTTGTCTTTGAGAGGCTTCAAGTTACGCTAGGAGACAGGCCAAGATTCAAATCCCAGGTCTGCCATTTAGTAGCTGTGTGGTATATGCCCCTCTAGTTTCCTCATCCTTAAATAGGAATAATAGTACCACCTCACTGGGTTAATGAAAGATTAAATGAGATGTAAGTATAAAATGCTTAGTCCTCTGACCAAGCATAAAATACTCAATAAAAGTACTTTCTACGAAGAGCTGAATTAATTCATCTTATGTTGATTATTATTAGCTTTAGTTTAGCAGGTGACAATTTCTGACCTTGTCTCCAAATTCCGGGAGGTCACATCCTGGCTATAACCAGGTGTTCCTTTTGGGAGTGACACCTGCCTTCAGCTAGGTGGGAAACAGAAATGATAAAGGGCAGTTTCCAGCCTTGAATGATCCCTGCACCCCAGGCCCCTTCCCTTAGCCCCCATAGCCTCTGGGGGTCCCTGGCGAGTGGGGGAAGGTGGAAAGGGAGCCGAGGGCCTCAGAGTAAGGCAGACAGTTCCTGGGGTGCCATGGGCCTGAGAAGAGTGTGGAAGGAGGAGGATTACCCAGGAGGGAGTGGAAAGAGACGAGAGGGAAGGGGGGTGGCGGGCAGCAGGCCCCACTCCTCCACCTGCTGCTCTGCGAACAAAGCCAAGGATGATGCAATCCTGGCCTGGTGCAGCTGAGGCTGCAAGGCTGAGAGGAAAGTGGGCATCCTGGGTGGAGAGGGCAGTGGGCATCAGGGCAGACACTAGGGGCCTGTGGATGGCTGACCCTGAATTCTCAGCCCAATATGAGGCTCCTTCATGTGCCTCCTGGCCTCCTCCTGAAGTCCCATTGCCAGGGTCAGACCCCTCCCCAAATAGTCACAGCTGGAGTCAGACATGATGCAACTAGGACATCATTCCAGGAAGCCTCCTCAGAGGGGAGGGCACCTCCCAATGGGCAGTGGCAGAGATGATGAGAGACCCAGACACCGAGTTGACTCAGAGGCCCCAACTGGGCCCTTCATGAAGCAGTAGGCCTCCAGCCACAGGTTACTCTCTCTCCTTCTCTTCATCCTGGAGATAAAGGACAAAATCTTCTGGGGAAGGTGGGAGGCGAAAGCTCAGGAGAATCTAACTCAGGGCCCGCACAAAGTAGTACATATTTATAGAAGACAGACACTGAAGGCACCGGGTCTGGGCCTCCAGTGCCTGGACGCTCTCATCCCCCTGGAGCAAGAATACCGTCAGCAGTCATCAAGCCAGTGTGGTGGGAGTGGCCTGAGCGTGGCCTCCACCAGCCCCTGGGGTGTCTGCCTCAGCTCCCCATTCTGCCTGGGAGCCTAGAGAACAAAGGCTCCCTCTTCTCCTTCCACTGGAGATAGGGTTCTTGTCCCACAAGGGCTATGTGGAGGATGTGTCCTGGATAAGGGTCCCCAAAGGGACAGGGTATTAAATGGGGACAGCAGAAGAGAACTGGAGATTTTGTGTTCAGGAATATTTAAACTCAGTCTTGCCCCACTGCCACCAGACCTGAAAGGACAGCTAGGTGGCCTAACCCAGAGGAGGCCACTAGGTGGCAGGAAAAGCTCAACAATTTACCCGGCGCCACTCACTTCCACCACCCGCCCCACAGCCCTACCGTCAGCAACCTCTCCTTCCGTCTTCCCTTCAGCCACCCCTCTCTGCAGCTTTGGTGACAAGGGCTTGAAGTGGTTTTATTCTGCCTTCTGCCTTTGGGAAGGCAAAAAGCTCACAGTCTTTCTTCTCAAAATGCTGCTAATAATGATAATAAATAGCTTCAGTGGCTTTTTATTGAGTGCTAAAGAGGTACCAGGCATTATCTCATTTAATCACACAAGAGGTAAGTAAAGGGACTTTCAAGAGACAGACTGAAAAAGCATAAATGGATTGCCCAAGATTATGTGACTAGCAAGAGGTGGGGCCAGTATTCAAACCCAGGTCTGCAAATGCTGGGTGGGATACTCCCTAGGAACGTTAACAGTGGATGTAAGGTGAGAAGGAGGAAAAAAACCTATCAGATGCATCTGAGTTTTGTCCACCATCCTTATCACCCCTCCCTCACTACACCCATGGAGACTGTAGGAAGGTGTCTTAGTCTCCAGGTGAGTGTGAGGTTTGAAAAGGTCATCCAGATGACCTCAGCCCACAAAAGCCCTGCTCTGCTGCCCTTCCTCCAGACTCCACATGACATTCTGTGTTCTCTCACCTCTCGTGAGAGTTCTCATTCCGTCTGGTTGCCCCCAATTCAGACCCAAAGGTGATTCTACCCAGAGGACCCTCCCCTACTGCCACCTTCCTTCTTGGCCCGTCTTTGACCTAACCTCATTGTTTTCAGCAAACATGGGGACATCTCTTGATGTGCTGGCCCGGTGCTAGGTTGTGGGAGCAGAGCAGAGGAGATGAACAAGACCCAGAGCCCACTGTCCAAGCCAGATAAGAGTTTAACATGTCTAGAGCTGGGCCTGCAGTCACTTCTGCATATGGTGTTCCATTCAAAGAAATAGGTCCACTTCCAGAATAAAAGAATATCTATCTCTATTACATTTATCTTCATCAACACCAGGGCATGGGGGAGCGTGGCCGCTGCAAGGAAGGGGGCACCAGGAGATGACACCCAATACACAATGAAAGTCCCTTAAATCTTCCTAACTCTTCACACAGGACATCTGCTACCAGATTCTCCTGTTCCATTCCAAATCTGAATCCAACCCAAGCTCAATCGTTACCTTCTCACACTTATTTTTCTCTCCCACTGTAAACTGAACTAGCTTCTGTTCTCCCACCTGTCCAGTCACCACTTGATCTGCAGAATAAAGGCCCAAAAACAAAGTCAAGTTTCTGAGGCAGAGGAAAAGCCAGGCCTTGCCACCCCAATGGGATGAGATGAGAAGCCCCAGATTTGAGGGAGGGAGTTTGATGCAAACTCTGGTCACTGGACAAAGCCTGCTGACCCTACCTCAGCAGCACCTTCCACCCAAAGGGCAGAGATAGCTATAATTCTCCCTGATGCCATTGGAACCAAGAGGAAGTGGTCCACAGTCCACATCCCACCTTTGGAGAATCTTGAGTTACAGCTTTATCACATAATTCACACTCTGACTCCAACCACCAAAACTTCAATCCCTTGAGAAAATTCTGAAGACTGACATTTTAGTGGCTACCTCCCATACAATCAAGCCGTCCTGTGTGAAAGGTGAAAATCCAGGTTCAAGGCTGGCTGACTAGAGACCAAGGAAAACAAGCAGCACTCCTACTAAGAGGGCTGATTTCACATTTCTTCAACCACTACCCTGGCACATCTACTCAACTACGCCAGGCCTCAGTACAGGGAGAGAGCTAAACAGGACATGGGCTATGTCCCTCACAGAGCAGAGGTCACAGTTGAAGCAGCAAGCAAATAAATGAACAAATGTCTCAACAGAGGAAAGAGTATGTGTTTAGCAGGGGAATGGCTGGTGAAAATTCCAGAAGTGACCTTGGAGCAGAACCTTAAAGGATGAGAAGCTTTGAAGGTAAAGATGGTAACAGGTGAGTGTCCTCCAGGCAGAAGGGTTGACATGAGGGAAGGTGGAGTGGCAGGAGGCATGCCATGATCTAAGAACTTTGAGTCATGCATCATGACCCATGTGCAGCTTGTGTAACAGGGGAGGAAAAATAGCCTTGAATGTCAAGTTGAGAATTAAGATTTTCTTCTCTATGTTGAAAGTCATAAAAGATTTTAAACTAAGAAAAAAAAAGTGATCTGAATACATCTTTACTTTAGAAGGACTTTTGAAGAAAAATGTATGATGAAGTCACAGTTGAAGCGAGATCAGGGCATAGGATAACATTGCCGTCAAAATTCCCCTTGAAAACCTCTTGGGAGGTGGCTCCATTAGCAATTAAGGATAACACAGCTAGTGCCTCTTCAGAGCTGGAATCAGCTCTTGCATTTTTGGCTGAGCACCAAATGAGAATGTTTGGTCTTCAGAATCCACATGGCACAAGTAGGCACTAGAATCTTTACGCACAAGATGATCACACTGGAAGAGGCCGGAAGGAACCAAGACAGAAAATTCACATTTCCCATTTCTTCCTCAATTGGGGGACACAAAAAATGGAGGAAGGAATCCCCTGCACTATTACGCACTTATAATTGAATTCAAGTTAAGTTAGGTATGCATGATGAGATGTCACTGAGAGGTGAGGTAGAAGAGCCTTTGTGATAGAATTAAAGTGGTGGTGAAAATTAGGGAACACAGGAAATGAAGCAGGTGGTTTCAGGTTTTTGGGGTGAAGAGAGTGGGAGATGGTAGTTTATTTCAGGCTGTTTCCAAAAGAATGCCTTTCCTTCTGTGTCAAGTCAGAGTGGACTAGTACCGATCTTTCCTAGCAAACCTAACCAAGCCTCACTAACATGAATGATGCAGATTTGGATGCGATAAACCTATGCCTTTTTTCAAGAGATGCACAATAATCCTCATGACTGATGGTGTTAGCAAGGATTCCTTTGACTGACAAACTGCCCAAATATTAAGGCATTTGAATTGCTGATTCTGAATTAAGCATTTTCCCTTGTAATGTTCACAATCCATAGCTTGGAGCACCTTTTCCCAAAGGGAAGAAAACTTTAATCAGGAGTTAGCGCTGTCATATAGATGTACTCTTTCATCCTAAAGCTGAGCTGACTGGGGAGTAGTGATTCCCAGATACCCTCCTGGAGGCACTGCTTGTCAGCTCTCAGAAAACCCAACTCTTGAGAACTTGAGTTTCATCTCACTCTGCATGCTTCCCACTCTGAGGATGCAGAGAAACTGCAGAAAACTTCCCCACATGTGCCAAGGTGGTACACTGGTCTTTTCAGTGGGGAACTTGGTAAGAGATTGGATGAGAAGGTAAAGAGAAGAGCCCCGAGTGGCTCCAAGCACAGTTGTCAGAGAGACACACCTGGTCTTTTTTTCTCCAGAGAACAGCTCAAGAGACAAGAAGACTAGAAAGGCAAAGGTATGCAGGTTAAACTTATGAAAAAACCTTGACTACGAGCCTATGTAAATACTAGAAATGACTATGTATGTACTAAAATAAAATATGAGCTCTCCCTAAGCAAAGCCCCACACCACTGCTCCCCAAGGCAAAAAGGCCACAGGCAACCGGCCCCAGAAAGCCCTCTGGAATTCTCCTGCACTTCCTAAGGAAGAAGACAGCTTTGAGCGACAACCATCAGACTCGGAATTTTTCTATACCTCTAATTCTGACAAGACCAGTTCTCAGTGTGCTCTGCTTGGCTGAGGTCACAGGGTTCCCCAGTCCCCAGGAGTGGGTCATCTGACCCTGGAGAGTATGGTGTGAGGAGTGAGGAGTCATATGAGATGGAAAAGGAATTGAAAAACATACCCCAATAACATAAAATAATTTCTAAACATTTTTATTTCAAATCTCTTTTCACCCCTCCCCCAAAAGACATGGGTCAGTACAGCAATCATAAAAAGGATTTACAAACACAAGAGTCAAATGTCTCCCGCACTGACACTTACAAAAAACTGGGAATTGTACATGGGGTTCCAAACAGGACCTGCAGCAGCTACTAATGTCCCTTTACAAGAGTCAAACATGCCTATTAATACAATATATACAGACACCCCATTCTGGAACTAATCTACAGGGACATCCCAATACCCACCCCTCAAGCCCCAGAAAAATACCAAAACACACCCAAAGTGCATTTGTTTTGTTTATATCAAAACATCTTTCCCCACCCCACCCTCAAACCCTCCCACTCCATTTAAGATTGGCCTGCAAGTCTATTTTAACCATTTAGTAATTTTTATAGTTTATGAAAATAAATTATACAGCAACTATTTTAATAAATTAAGCACAAAAAGGGAGAGGAAAGGAGGAAAACTAAAGGGGAAAAACCAGGCCATGCTTTGGCTTGGAAGAGGGTAAGGTGGCTAAAATGGACAGAAGTGGTTGCGGAGGGTGTGGCTTCCCTCTGGCGAAGAATCGGCAACCACAGAGCCCAGAATGACACCCCTCTTGAGTTTCTTAAAAACAACCAAAAAATGTACAGCAGTGGCTGTGCCACGGGCAGCACCAGTTTGGGCACTCCAATGCCTGGCCTGCCCACAGAGTGGTGCCTGGATCACGCTCATCCCTTGGAAAAGATTCTGGGCCTAACAGTGGGGGCAGGTCCCTGTTCAAGGGAGCACCAGGGATGGGAGTCAGACCAGCCTTCCCGCTCCTCCTGAGCTGGGTAGGGGGCTTAAGATGCAGCTCTGTACGGGGCTGTGCAGTTGGCGATATCCTGGGTTCCAATCAAGAGTGTCCTAAGCTTTCCCTGCACTCTATCTCCAGGAACAACTACGACCGCAGACCAGCTGCGACCTGACATTCATGTCTTCCTGCCATGGCTGGCTGCATTTCGCCTGCCCCTTGATGCCTCTTAGCATGGTGAAGAAAGGGGTGTGGGGGGTAACAGTTCCAAGTACCCTCTAAACAAGATGAAATGGATGTGAAGGCATGTCACAGACTCAGCATGCAGGACTGGCTTCCCAGGAGGTAGATGGGACTGGGAAGGGATGGGAGAAGGGAGGGGATAGAGAGGACAGGAAGGGAAACAGGAAGAAAACTGGACAGCACCTATCAAGAAGGTCAAGAGGGATGAAAAAGACAAAGACAACATTGAATCTGCATGTAAAGAAAGGTCTTTCCCTGGCAGATTAGCGTCAATATTTTAAACATAATTCATTACTCTATTTTTCTTACTATAGCACCTGAGTCCCCAGTGCCTCTGTCTCTGTGGTCCAACCCCATCTAACTCCTCCCAAGGCTTTGTTCTCCATCTTCTCAAGGCCTCCTGTTGTTTTGTGCTGAGCAAGAAGGCTCCAATATCAAAACAGGATAGATCATGGGGACTGGCAAACTTGACCTTGCCTTCTTGAGCTTTGTGGCCCGATAATCCTATCGCTATCCTGGGGGAAAAGGGGGTCACACTTTTATTTTTTTAATTTTTTTATTATTATTTTTTTTAATAAAAAAGGTTTACTCCCCAGGAGCAAATAAATCATTTGAACTACTGATAAACACTGCTGCAGTGAAAAGAAAGATGGCTACATGTATGCAATAGCACAAATTCAGTGTAAGAACAGCTGTGTTGACAATTAGAGATAAAAATCATTTATCCATTCCCCCTTTCCCACAGACCAAGCCAAGAGGATTCCCATAGGGAAAATGTCTAACTCAAAAGCTCCTCCCTTGGGGACAGGGGGTATGATATTCTCTTAAAAGTGGAAAACAAATGGAGCATCCCCCAGTAGAGATGCTCTCAACACCCCAACTGGTGGCAAGACTTCTACAAATGAAAACGCACATACACACGCACACGCACACACACACACACGCACACGCACACACACACACACACACACACACACAAAACTTTCACATAATCCTCCAGTAGCCATAGTGCTCTTTCCTAGTGCCCAGTCCTCTAACTTCAGGGCTCAAAACCAAGGGAGAGACAGCAGGACAGGGACAGGTGAAACCTAAGGGAAAAGCTCCTCCCATCCCCACACCCTGCTGGGCCCTGAGGGCTTCAAGCAGACCCTGCTCTTCTGGGGGCCATTGGGTGAGGCCTGAATGGGCTGGCTCCTTAGTCTCTCACATTTAGATCTGGAACCACTAATGACCCTCTTTGCTCCCTAGTTCTTCCTGGATGTGTGGCTATCTCCACATCATTCCCAGCCTTAAGGAGGGGACTCCATAATCAGTTCAGTGAAAAGAAGGAAAGGAGGCGGAGGAGTAGAAGCCAGGGTGGCAAGCTCCCTATTGCGCCTTTCCTCTTGGAAGGCTGGTGGCTGCAGTCCTCAGCTCACATTCCAATGAATATATATTCATCATATATATCTAGGTACAGGCAGACAACCAAGCCAAAACATCACCAATGGTCCCAACCTCTCAGCTGTCACCCACTTACCTAGCCCCCACACCAAAGCGCCCATCCTCCTTACCCCTGTGCTCTGACCACAGCATGAGTTTCAAGTAATAGCAAGTTGTAGCAGTAGTTGTCACTAGCTCACAGTGGTTTGCACCATCCTGAGGAAGATTACAGCAGATCAATCACAAATAAGTAAGGGTTACACAGGCAGGGCCTGAGGGTACTGGCATCACCCACCCACAACTCAGAAATCAATGAGAGGGTGTCTCTAGAAGTGAGAACCTTTTCCAGTTTGTGACTTTAAAATACAACCACAAAGAAATAAGTACCCTTAGTATACTGCATTTCAATTAGCACTGAACAGAAATGACAAAGGATGGGGTGGGCCCAGCCAGGAGAGATGAAGGGGAAGTGCTAATGATGGGCCAGTTGCTCCTTTTCCCTGTTAGTTTTCTGACCAGGCGGGCACCTCAGTCAACTGCCCACCTCTTCCTCCACATGTCGTGATGGAGCCTATCTCCTCTTGCACAGCTCTGTCCTGTAGCCCCTTCTACTGAGGGAGGACTAGGCTGCAGCCTGCGCTGTGACTAAAGCACAGACAGATCACAAACACAGATAAACACCACCCCTCCCAGAAACAGAAAGGACAGGGTGAGGCTGAGCCTCCTCAGTTGGTTTGGATTTGTACTGAGTGCAGGAATTCTCCAACAGAAACCCCTGGTACCATAGGTGGTCCAGGAGCTCTGCCTCCCTCATCCAGGGTTCACTGAAAACAGTGAGGTCCTTGGCCAAAGGCAGGAACCCAGCTGACTTCTGGCTTTGGTCTCTACCATCATCAGCTCTCAACATCCAGACCTAGATCTAATAGCTAGAAAGTTTTGGTCTAGACCGTCACCCTGAAAATGGATTCTTAGGTGCTTTTGCTCTAACCTGGGGCTAGTCACTGTTCAGTACACCCCAGGCAGATTCCTGCTTTCGTGCTTTTGGTTCATACATCTCTTAGTCACTGTTCTGTCCTCACAACCCAAAGCCTCCCTGCCTCAGAGCTTTCCTACACTATCTGGTCTACTCTGATCTTATCCACTCTGAATTTCTTTAAAGGCAGCTTTGATTCTCTGCCACACTTAGTCATTCTCCAACTGCTTCATGAGCGGCAGTCACCTAAAAGCTCCCTAAGGCTAGATACACATGCTTTAAAAATAATTTTTAAAATTATGAGTAGTGAAATGTTTTTTTAAAAAATTCTAGGTAGCTAGCTGCACATCAGCCACTCAAGGATCCCAATGGATTCCGGACTTCAGGCTCTATAGTGGGGGCAGGGTGGGATGTGGTGTGTGGCACTTTCTGCAAGATGGCAAGTTAACTTGTACCCTCAAGAGGCAAGACTCACAGATTAAGCCAATTTCTGGGATCACAATTTTAACTGGTTAGTAATACTACCATGGAAGCCAAGGAGAAAAGCAGCACCTCCTGACATCAGAGGTGGGCTGTATTAATGCTACAAAGCTCATTTTGTGGCCCACCTCTTTGGAGCCAAATAACAATGCAAGTTTACTCCCTATTCATTCCATGCAGGTCGTAAGGCAGAAGGCCAATGCTTCCAGATGAGGCAGTCCTATAAATTAACAAGTACAGGGGCCTCACCCCAAACCATCAGGAAACCATGAACCTGACAGCATTATTTATGTCATGAGATGAGGCAGATATAAAGCACAAGGGAACCAAGAGAGGCAGTCTAATGGAACACTTACTGCAGAAGAGTAATAAAGACCAAACAGCTCAATTTTCACATCTTAATAGCAAACCTTTCCCCAGAGTAACTCTACAGAAAAGCAAATTTATAATGTTATATGATTTGACAATGGCCTGCTTCGGAAAAAATTAAAGCCCACTGAAAAGCCCTGGAGTTCTTCTCCCTCCTCACTTTCACCTGGAAGACAGGCAACTCAAATCAGCATCTGAAAGAATCTCAATGAAAGGAGGGCAAGCGGGATTTGACTCAGGAAAAGGTTTGGGTTGCCAGAAAGAACACAGGAAAATAAAGCCCTTGCTACCTCCTGTCTCAGAAATGGGACGACAGTGATAAGCCTAAAAATATGAGATATAATGCTCTCCCCCTCCTGATCTAAGGATGTCACATTAAGGCTGAGACACTAGAGAGCTCTCTCTACAAGAGTACAACTATGATAGCTTTGTTTCCCACCTGCCTCCACATTTCTTCTCACTAGTGAACAGACATATGGAGGGAAGTAACACTGACTTCTAAGTCATGGGTACGGTTTGCCATTAAGAATCTGGAGGCATGCTCCATTACCTTTAGCAGCTCGTGATTGGAGCACTGAACTGCTCAGGTGATGAGAAAAAATATTACCTTGACAGCTGGTGGAAGCAATATGAGTGATGTTACCATGACCAGAGTGAAATGTAGTTATCTTGGGGAATGGATTGAGGGTGGGGGAAGAATGGGGCTAATTTGAGGTTACAGAGCTTAGGAATCAAGTAAAACAAAATGAATCCAGTTTCTATGAGAGGTGATTCTAAATCAGGTTTCTAAACCTGAAAAGGAAAGGATGAGGAGTCACTACTTCCCCCAACAGAGCCCATCTGTCAGTTTCTGTCCAGTAACCTTTTGTCTGAGCCCACCCACCTCCTTTCTTCCCTGCTCCTACTGAAGTTACCCATGCTTACAGAGAAGCAGATTCTCATCCTTCCGAAACTCCAAACTTGATTTGCACTTCTCCTCTTCCCTTCTTCAAGGTCAATGGTGAAGACTCGCATTCTGCCTTTGGCACCAGCTACATGACCGACACAGGCAACACCACCCTCCCCCTCCTTTGGACCTGCTCACCCTTCACAACATTTCCAATCCAATGGGCACAAACCCCAGCTGTCTTTAAACTGAGTTTTCCATACCAAGAACTATAAATATCCAAAACAAAATTGTGAAAAAGAAACAGTGTTGAGACTTCTTCCAGTTGTCCAAGGAGCTCATCCATTTCCAAGATGCCACAAGGGCTCAATGTGAGAGGTGGAGCCCCCAGAGGAGAGTATGGTTGTGTGCTTCTTTCAAGCCCCAGGGTGGCGAGGGGAACCAAACTCTTCATGCAGAGGATCCCAATCCTTCCTACTTCCTCCTTGTTTCATGGTAGCTTCATTTTATTCTTCAAAACTGGAGCTTGGCAACCAAATATAGCTTAAAAGAAAAAAAAAGATGGACAAAAATTAGAGTGGTTCGGTAGAATGGAACATCAAAATGGAGTGAAAAAATAGCTTAGCCTCTGGAAGTAACAAAGTAAAGCTCAGAAAGAGAAAGAAGTCTGACTAGCCAAGGACTCCTACAAACACGACACCTGACTGGGGATGTAAGAACAGCCTTTGTTGGAGAAGCCTGAGCAGCCTAGATCCTGCATGCTAAAAAAGGTTCTAAAATAATAAATATATCCTACTATTTTGCCTAACTTCCCTCCTTCCATTTCCCTTCTCCCTTAATTTTCTATCTACTTCCCCCCACTTCTCCCCTAAGGCCCACCTGCTCTAGGGATTAAAAATGGAGCTGAGAAAACAAAAGGAGCTGAGCCCCTAAAGTAACCCCTTGAGAGCCTGTAGATCTCTGCAGCTTCTGGCTATTGGAAGGTTGACATATAATCATAAAGGCCAGTGCATCTTCTACTTTCTGATTTAAGGGCACTGTTCAAGCTGTTACACTCCAAGCAGCCTGGCATGAAATTCCCAAGGTAACAGACCAAATGGTCCCTTCAGAACTCCCAAATTAAAATCAGCTCAACCAACAAGTCATAAAGACCAAATTTTACACTTTAAAGTCCTTTCCCATGAGAAGTATTACTTCCCTTTTTTAAGGGGTCAGGGTCTAAATCAGGAGCAAGTAAAGCATGATGCTTACTCTTTGCCACAGACAATCCCGTGTCACAGCAAAAAAACACGCCCTGGGAGTTCGGTTCAATCATTTACTGACACATCACTGCCCCACACACTCATGACAAATAGCTACTCCTGGCTATACCTGATCTTATTATGCCCCTTCCCATCTCAGGGCCTTTATAAGACTCCTTGACCAGAATACTCTGCTCCTAGATCCTCTCTTGGCTGACTAACTATTCAGATCTCAGCTGAAATGTCACCTCCTCACAGTGGTGATTAGTGGTAGTACCCCATCACTAATCACTAAACCGCACCCAGTTTTATTTTCCTCATAACATGTAAACTAAAATTAACCTACTCATTTATTTATATATTTACTCTCTGTTTCCCCCTATGAGAACTGCAGCTCAGTGAGAACAGGACCTTTGACTATTTTGCACAGCACTCTATTCCCAGTTTACACTGGGAAACACACACACACACGCGCACGTGCACGCGCACGTGCTAAATGGATTAAAAAATGGAGGACTAATGATTATGGAAAAGCATTCCCTCTCTGGACCTCCCTGTTAAAAAGGTTTTTATAAAGTTGGACTGAAGTCTAACTCCTTATAACTTATGTCCATTGTGGTCCTTATCCTACCCCCTGGAACTACACAAAATAAGGTTAATACTCTTTCTAAAGAAAATCCATCAAACAGTTCTTTTGGCTGTCAAGTCCCTCTCACCCTAAAACTTCTCTGTTTGTGTTAATCATTTATTCCTCAAATGATGAAGTCTGGAATCTTCCACCATCCCACATCCCTCTCTGAATGTGCTCCTCTTCATGTGTGTTCCTCTGAGGGCACAGCACCCACAGAAGCAGTGCTCTAACCTAAGGGTCCTAATTACTCCTCCAGGGTGTCATCCGATAGGTGGGCTCCCAAGTTCTCTTTCACCTTCCTACCTTAAGCTTGACTGTAAAGCCACCAAGCAAAGATATGCTCCTAAACATTAGGACATTTAGATGTTTTAGAAGACACTTCTGAGGGCATGCAATTTCTACATAACTGAAGATATAAGAGGCTGCATACCCAATCCAAGATCTCTTAAGTTAAAACTGCAGGCTCCCAGAGTTTTAACTCAGTAACACAGGATCAGGGCCTTCCAGAGCCAAGAGGAGACACATAGCTGAGTTCACCTTAGCCATGGCTCAAGAAAACCCATGGAACATAAACTCCAAAGGTCACTCTCTCATCATGGAGAGAGCAGACAGGATAGAGAGATTAAAGTCCCCTTTCACTTTAGGGTCGTTGTATGTAAAACCACACTACAAAAATCACTATTCTCTGGCAATTCTGTTCCCTATTCACCTCTACCTTTCAATGTTCACATTAATGTGATTTAAAAGACATGAGAATTCATCTCCAGAAACCAGTATTCCAAGATATTTTATAGGAAACTAAATGAGTAGAACTCAATTAGTATAGCAAGAGGAGACTAATCTCTTAGATAAATGAATTCCTTAGTTAATTCACCTATTCTATTGAACTATTTACTTTCCAGGGGCCTGAACAGCTAGCTATTTTTCCTCCTCCCAATATGCCAAGCTGTGAGACACAGTAAAGCTCTCACTGAAGTGCCTGTCTATTGCAATTAAAAGCATGTTTGCATTACCTTTGATAAAGTTTCCTTCCCCTTTGGTTTCCTGCTTTATGTATAATTTGCACAATATCAGGGAGATCAACAGAGGTATGAGAGAAAGCTGCACACTTATCTACATGTGTGTCCTCCTTCTTCATATTCAGTGGTTAGCCTGCATGTTACTTGGCAAATATTCTTTAAGCTTTTTTATTTGCTCTTCTCCCAACTGGGGTATGCGCCCCTTGGGAGCTCCATTGTCAGATGTGGTAACTCTGTGGGCAGATGCCCAGATCGGGGTACACATGCAGGATGGTAGGAGGGTGTGGAGGCGGGACAAGGCCCATGCATCATGACAACTGCCCAGGAAGAGAGACAGTTGGACAGTGAGGCAGTGAGCTCATACCCTTGGTGGTGACCAGCCGGGGGCCCCTCGCTACGTGGAAGGTTCTACCTCTTGCTTCTGTTTGGAAATGAGCTGAGCTTCCTTTAGAGAAAGGTATACCTCTTCCTGAGGATCATAGTAGTAGAACTTTCGGATATAAGAGATCAGAGGTCTGTGAAAAAGACAAGAGGGATACACACAAAGTGTCATTTACACAGGTTATAAAAGAAAGACCACCTTTGTTCAACCCTTCCTTCTTTTCAATTCCTATTTCGTTGAGACTACAACAAAGACTCTACTACCCTAACAAAATTCCCACTTTCTCACTTATTATAGTTCTGTTTCCTTCCCTCCACCTTTCATATAGACTACTGAAGGGAAATACACACACACCTTCCTCCCTTTTGGTTGCAGTGTGACAGTTCCAGAGCTAGGTGCCAAGACACAGGAGAAGTGAAAGGATTCCTGTGAATATTGCCCGGTTCTGCCTATGCAATCAGTTTGCCAGCCTCCCAAACATTTTTAACTAACCTTCCTCCCTGCCCCGACCCTAAAAACCCCATCATACTTAGGCAGTGGGAGATCCGGGATATGATCTATCCGGACGAGCTGTCGGATTCGGAATCTGCAAAGGTGCTGGAGGGATTTGACATTGCTGAATCGGGACACTGGATAGAGCAGCTGAACTGGAGTTGGTGGCAGTCCTTCAAGAATGAAAACCAAGAGAAATATTCAGAAACAACAATGCGGCTAACTATAATTTCCCTTATGAAAAGAGTTCAAGGAAGGGAAATGGGGCTTTTCTTAACAGTTTATCTATGTGTTCTGTGCAAAAGCCCCCTTCCACAAAGGACTGTTGATTTCCATTTGAAGAAGCACTACTACCATATTTCACACTTAAGAGAATCTCTCCTCCTCAGTGAGGGCCTCCCTAGCATCACTCTTAACACTTGAGGGTCCTGCTCTTCAGAACAGACCAATGAAAAATGCCAAGGTAGAGACTTTGTGGGGAACTCAGTGGCCAATCCCAGGCCTGTGGCTCTCAGGGAAGGAAAAGAATTGAAAGCATCACTGCTGGGAATGGGAGATACTTGTTTAGCAGTATCTAGCAGTACCCTAAAGTTGAGGTCTCAAAAGGCTGTTCAGAGGGGTCCCCACTAAATTCCAACTGAGAGGCTGGTAAAGCAAAAGGCAACAACTGGGATCAAAGTTTACAAATTCATCACTCCCACCATTTACTTCAAGCCAGGACTATCAGGTTTAGCTGCCTCTCACCTCCCACCCTTCTTGCTTCTGAAATTTTAGGCTGGGTACAGGAACAGACAAAAAAAAAAAAAGGATGATACTATTAAAAGAAAAGCAACTACAGTAGCTTGGGCAAGCTGGAATTAGAATTACTCAGTACAAAAGTGCCTGCGACTGATGCCAGTCAGATCCAATGGGAGTACCATACCCTTACATTTTATCAATTATCAGCAGGCTCTATGCTCATAGGAAAATTCCAACCTCTTAGGGGTTAACACCACAGAATGAGGACACCCAGAATGGCAGAGGACACTGATACAGGTTCAAAGGAACAAAGAATATCCTGGTTTCAATAAACAAAGGGGCTATGGAAAGGGACTATCTACAATAAGCAAACTGCTCTCACAAAGTATCTGAGTTGCAAAATATTTGAAAGAACTATTTTTCTTAGCCATTGTCATATCAAAAGAAATTCTGTAGACACAATTTGTTGAAAATAAATTATCTACTATTTTGGAGTTTAATTTCAAGCAGTTTTTAAACTTGTTTCAAGGTATGAGAAGAAAAAGTTAGAGCTCGCAGATTGCTTCCCAAAGTCTTTTCATGATTGTTGACAACTAACTTTCTAAAAAAATTAAATAAAATAAATATTATACTGTTACTAAACAAGTTTATCTTAAAAACATTCTCCTCATTTAGTCTTCAGAACTAAACTTTTGAGACAGATACCACTATTATCCCCATTTTACATATGAAGAAATTGAGGCCAACTGGACTTAAGTAACTTGTTTATGGCACAGAACCAAGAAAGCTAGCCTACTTTGAACACCTGCTGTCTGAGGAAGTGTTTAGCCCACGGAACTTCTCAGGAGGGTTCTCCATGAGTCTCCCCAGAGCGAGGGCCTGTCCTAGGTCTGACAGGGGGGCTATCAAGGACAGTTGCAGCGCCTTGATACATAACCAGCCTTAGTTCTCACCTTCTTTCTCACTTCCACCTCTTCAAGTCTAAGGCTTATATTTTGAAGCACTGTCTCCCTCTACCCATGTGGTTGGCCCTCTCCTCACAAACCATTTTTAAAAAATAATTCACACATGGATTTTTCTCTTGAAAATATATATTTATTTAAATATATATTTAAAATGAAATGGTTTTGAAAATGATTGGGGGTTCAAATGCCTCTTTGAATTTATACTTCTGCTGTTTTAAAAATATTCTTTACTACATTAAACTTTGGCAAACTATGGGGGTTGGCTGTAACATTGCTAAATTCAACATGATGTTTCAGAGAAAAAAAAATCTAATTATTTAGTCCCAAAGACACAATAGTATAGGACTTGTGCCTAAAGAGATCAGGATAATAAGTAGCATATAACTGTCTGATTGTTTCTCTACTTGAATTCTAATGACCATATATACTTGCCTATTTAATTGTGTTACTTTTAGCCTTAGGTCCAAGAACAGCAATTTGAAACCTGTTAATTCTCTGATATTCTCTGGTGTCAACCTGACCATTTGCTGTTTGCCCTCATATTCAGAGCTCTCACATTTAGAGCCTGTTAACAGAAAAGGTTAGAAATGAAAATAAATCCAAGATAAAACACCAGTGAGTACAGCTGAAAGGAAGTGAATAGTAGTCATCAGGAACTTTCCTTTGGTCCGCATGACAGCGCTCTTGGGCACAAATCCAGTTACCTGCTACTTCACTGTTTTCTCTTCCCCAGAATGGACCTGGGTTAGGGGTGACAAATTTCTTCTAGCTCTTTCAGAATTATTATTGACAACTGACTTTCTTAAAAAAACAAAAAAACCTATGTTTTTCTGCCACATCAAGCAGTTCCCCAAGGACCAGGATTATTCAGCCCAAAATGTCAAAAGTACTAAATTGAGAGACCCTGGGATATAGGGAAGACATATCACTGGACAAGCAATACAAGCATAATGATGGTTACAAAAGAGGGAGTGACCAATTTCTTTAGAGTTTTCTAATTCAAAGTGTGATTAAAAAACAAAAGTTATTTTCTCTTCATGCACTTTGCAGATGAAGTCTCTCAACAAAGAAGGACATGTTCAATTTGAGTTCTAGCTCTCCCAGGGCAGAGGTTTTATGCTAATCCATCACAATCTCTTTTTGAGACTGCTGCCCAGTGTTAGGGACTTAGTTTGTAACTGTACAATGGGTCAGACTGAGATGTAATCAGTGAACCTCAGATTTGTTATGACCATGTTCCAATACTACAAGAAGAGATAAAGAGAAACCAAGCTCAAGTACCATCATTTTTACCAAGGGCCCCTCCCCTGGATGCTAATTATACCATTTATTCTAATTAGCCTCTTTCTGCTCCTTATTTGCCACCACTGAGAACTTGCCCATTAGTCCTAGGCTTTATGAGTCCTATGATCCCTGGTATCCCTTTAACACCAGTCTGGATGCATCTGGTTCTAGAATCGATCCAGAAAAACCTGACTTTGCATCTTATCTCTGTAACTTAGTATACATCAATTTCTCAATCTGCTGAAAGGAAGGGAGGGAAGGAGGGAGGGAGGGAGGGAAGGAGGGAAGAAGAGAGAGGGAGGGAAAGAGAGAGAGAAAAAGACTATAATATACCTTCAAAAGATTTGGAAAGGGTCAAATGAAGTAATACCTGGCCAAAGTCTGAACAGACTCTTTTTCCAATCTACTGATTTAAAATTCCTGGTGCAGGTTGACAGAGCTCAACCTACATGCTATGACTACCTCCCCTCACACCAACCCTCACCCCGAATAAGTCCACCTTACAGAATGCCTACACCTTTATGATAAGCAAAGCAGGGCAGCAAACATATAGTAAAAGAGAACACTGGCTTTGCCTTCTTTGTCCCAATCCTTCAAAGAGAGGTCACTTAGGGTCCAGGACAAATAGTAACTCTGCTCTGTCTTCACAACTTAATTATATTTTTAAGTGCAAATAGTTACCCTACCCATAGCATTCCCCACAGGTCCCAGAAAGACACCCTCTACTAACAAATACAATTGTGTCTTCTTTATGTAGTCTCCACAAATCCCAGCAAACTCATGTTTCCATTTGCTTATTGCTGCTTCTTCCCATAACAGAGTGGTAGTAAATAAAACATAAGATTTGGAGTTAGTTGTGCCTGGGTTTGATTCCTGGCTTCAGCTAAGTTACTTTTAGAGTAATTTCACTTTTGAGCCTCAGCTTCAGTGGCAAAATGAAAACAGTGTTCATCTATAAATAATAGACCAATCTATTAGCTAAAAAACTTAGATGTAAATAAGAACCTGACAAAGTACCTGGCACATGACAGACACTCAATAAACAGTAGCAATTATATAATCTCTAGCCATTAACAATGTTAAGAATTTTAGTTTAAAATTCTGCAGACAGGGCACATTTGTAGAATAAAGTGAGCTATACCTCAGCAGTTCATGAAATCATTCAACACTCTACAAGTACATATACACTCCAGACGCCAGAATCCTGAGAGGATTTCCTTGGTTCACTCACAGAGTGTATGAGCCTGTCCTTGTTGATCACTGCCATGCCTTGTACTGAATTTTTTCTTCTTGTACTGAATTTAGCATACACTATCACCTTTATCTTCCTACCTATTTCCTCCTTGAGGCTATGAGCTCTCCGAGGGCAGAGATGTGGCTTAATTTTGATACCGAGTTACAAAAATAAATGCTTGTCAAATAAATACTCCCCCAAAGACACAAACTTTAAAAACTGCTATGGATAATCAGTGTCACCTGAATAATTTTAATTAAAAAAAAAAAAAGAAAGAAAAAAAAACTACAATACAGAGAAATTCCAGTAAAAAAAGATTCTAACTTTTTCCTTTAACCAAGTCAACTTGCATGAGACCCAACTATGTTGACAGCACTGAGGCAAATACTAAATGAAGTGAGAATTAATACAGTTCGCACCCTGTCATGCCTTATTTAAATCACCATGATTATAAAACACATTCCTGCAACCTGGCTCAATCCTGTTACTGATGTTTTG
This sequence comes from Cynopterus sphinx, assembly GCA_030015415.1. NCBI lineage: Eukaryota > Metazoa > Chordata > Mammalia > Chiroptera > Pteropodidae > Cynopterus > Cynopterus sphinx. The sequence goes on from CM057385.1 coordinate 17,668,288, forward strand.
CCTAAGGCTCTCCTGTAACTTCTTTTTAGAGAATTTTTTGGCACCCTATTTGTTTAAAAATCTTAATTTAATTCAATGAGAAAGCACGATGTTCTCATTTTAAGTTTTCTTTGTATCTTATAAATGCCCCAATTAATGTGCTTGTCATTTTACTTTTCCCAACACTATAAAAGCAGATTCCTCCAAACCACCTTCTTCTACCCCTCTAATACATATTATACAGAAACTTCCCTGCTTAGTGGGCAGGAAGACTACAAAACCAAACGAATAAATATGGGAACTTCCCAGTGCTCCCATATGGAGAGATGTCTTTGTATTCAACACTGGCAGGGATACAAGATACAACAAAAAACACCTCCTCTTTAACAGAAATTTTAGAGCACAGACAAAATCCAGAGCAGATTGCCATTGAATTCAGCCTCCTTGACACTCATCATTGCCTTTCTAGTGAACCCTCTTTTACCTTCCCTGTTCCCGTTGAAATGACTTGAGAGCTCTCACCTCTGTTTCACATGTAAGTGTAAGATGCCTGGATCAGGGACAAGGAGCTATCTCTGAATATTAAATATTCACATGATGCCTGGACATGAGAGGCAGGAATAGTTTTCTCATTCATGTGGTCAGAGAAGCAAAGATTCCTTCTCAATATATTGAGGGATTAATATACAAGAGTAGGGGGTTAACCACTGGACTCTAGAAAGAGTGACTGCTATAAAAGCCAGGATAAAAAGCTCTGAAGTGTGGCCTTTTGAGGATGGTGGGAATGCATTCTGATACTATACTAGAGCATACCCAAGTAAGTTTAATAATTTTATAATAACTTCAGCCTTACCTGGAACCCTGGATCTCAAGAAATAGAGAAACTTCCCATTCTTGGAGTGCATAATGGCTCTCTTAATGAACTCCACCACTGATTGACAGCGATCCTCAAACTTGGGATGACACCAAAGGCTGAAGGTTCCTGCCATGGAAAATTGAGAGGTAAAAATGTAAAAATTACTTTAAAAATATGTGTGAGGCTGATTTTAACATTTTTATGACTTTCACTTTTAGGAGGGTTGTTTGTGGGCAAGCACAGTCAAAGGCCCTTGAAGCCACCTCTTTCTGCTTATTCCACAGTTAATGACAAGAAAGATGTTCCCTTTAATAAGACATTAATTAGATCTTACCAGGCTTTTGTTAAATAAATAATAAATTCAAGTCAGAAAAAAAGATATAAAAATACTTTGTCAGTATAAACACTAATCCTTAAATCAAAGACCATAATAAAAGACATTATCTAATTCTCAGGTCTTTGCCATAGTAAAAGTTTAATGACATCCCCTCAAGATCTAAGTCTTCAAGTATTCATGGGATAGTCAAGGAAAGATCAGTTTTCTGGGTATCACTCATCTGTGTATGTGTGCTGGGCACCAGAAAATCAAATTCTAAGTCTTTTGCTCTTTAACTTCTAAAATTCCACACCCCAACATGTTACAAAGATGCCACTCGAAATTTTAAAATCCCAAAGGCAAAAGGAAATCTAAACTCCCATGACTTAAAACAACAAAAACAAACAAAAATAACCTCCAAAATTAAAGCACTAAACCCAAAAGAATCACCCACAAAGGGGATACTAAACCACTAAAGAGAACTGCAGATCTGAGTCTTTCTAGCTACTCTTATAGTATCACTTAAAAAGACAAAGACAAATGTTCCATTGCAAAGTGGCAACTGAAAGGCCCACAAGGCTTCTACTAAAAATTCCATTTATTCAAGGAAGAAAAGTCCCTTTGAACAAAAAGAAATTGGAGAACCATTTGAAAGAGGTCTCTCATTCCTGGCATCTCACCATACCAGGAACCTAGAGGTCAAGCATCTATTCATTATTCCCGTGGCCTACTCATTTAAAATTTTAATAGGTTTATAAAAATAGTTTCCTCTGAAATATTTCATTTTGCAATTTGTCTTTTTTGTTTGATGTTTGCTTTTAGGGACAGCAGAAAAATAAGAAGCAGTCTGATCCATAGGTCTTTGGAATGAAGTTCCTTTCTCTTCATGAATCTTTAAAGCAAAGATGGGGGCAGAGAAAACCATGGACAAAGCTATGCTAACTTAGCAGCTACTTCCTGCCTCACAAGAGAAACAAACCAAATAAATCCAATAGAACGTGTCTGAGAGCAAGAAAGATATGGTGTGCCTGAGAAGAGCATGAATTTGAGATGAACATCTAACTAATACAGCTCATTTAAGGTGATCACAAATGGGAAGAGCAAGTGGGGCAAGTCTCTCAAACCCTTCGAAGTTCTCTACACTTTTTAAACCTGTAGTATATGCAGGTATTTTGACACATGATATATAACCCAGCCCTACCACTAATGATCTCCACAAGTTTCTGGCCCAAGTACAGAATGTCTTGATGCAAAGTCAATCCAGACAGCAGTGTTTAACAAGTCATCTTCTAGACCTGAAGGTAACATCAAGCACAACATGGCCACAAAGAAGGAGGTGCCACCATGGAGGGAGGTAGGCAATCTAATGCAGGGGTCCCCAACTCCCAGGCCGCAGACCTGATGATTATTTCCCAAAAGACTACAAAGTTGACCGAGAGAGGAAATTATCATCACCATACCACCTGGCAGAAGAGCTGATGTGACTGTCAGGCAAAGAAATTCACAACAGAGCAATCACAGAATCAATACTAAATTCTCTTCATATATATGAGTTAACAGAAAGTCTATCTAGATGTTGAATTAAATTATGAACAAAGCTTAGGAAAATCTGTATAGGTTATTTCTTCCTTCTACCAAGAGCGCGGTTTTACTGACTTTGTTCTGTTCTTCAACAGTCTTGTTCAGGCCCTCCTATTTAGGAGACGAGACACTGAGAATACATTTAAATGGAATCCTACTCTCTTCCCTACCCCACCTCCAACATTTCTTCTAGTGATTGAAACCAGCATTCAATTGAGTCTATGAGATTTTTTCTCCCTTTCATAGTTCTATTAATGTGAATCCTTCCTATGAAAAAGTCAAATAGTAAAGGTAGACGAAGGCTTCCTTCCAACACCAGCACTCTTTACCTCTGTAGTGCTCCATTCTGGTGTGGTGGGTGATACCCTGTGATCGGAAGCTGAGGCTCAGGATATAACGAGGATCAGAGCTGTCTCGTACCAGGAAAGAACCATCTGGCTTCCCTTTCAGTTTCATCTCTGCATCTTCCCAATTCATTGGTCCCCAATACCAACCACACTATCGAAGACAAAAAGTGGTCAAGTGGTTAAGAGAACAAAGAAAGCTCAAAATTTTCAGCACAATCTATCTTAACACACAGGAGAAACTTCAACTTCAACACATTGAGAGAAAAGCTGCTGAATGTCTCAATGAACATCAGCAATGAACATCAGGCTCATCATACTCTTAGCCCTCCAAAGTTACAGAAGAAATAACTCTACAATTCCATTATCAAGGCTGTACTAAAAAAAGAGACGTGGATCAGTTAATTTGTCACGAGCTGATACATAGCTTAGACTATGTAAACATTTCTCCACAATCTTTATCACGTTCCATTTTTTCCCCAAGATTTAATTTTACATCTTTTATGGAACTGGTAACAGCAGCATATTATAAATATAGAGGCAAGGAAACTACTCTTCCTCTGAAAATAATAAAAGGGGCACACAGTATGGAATTAGGGAGTGAAAGAGGAGGTAAGCTACCAGTGCTTGGGCACATCCTACCTTCTCCAATTCTCGCAAGCTGGCTGCAAAGCTGCTTGAGTCGGGCCGGTAGAGGGGACACTGGAGGTGTTGGGGGGGCTGGCTGTGCAAGGACTCAGCTGCTCTGATGGGAGCAATCCGGGGAAATGCATCTGCAGGGCAAGGGAGTGGTCGTCACTTGTTCACCCTCAATGCTCCCACCCATAAGCAGACCCTCCCCCAAAACAGAGATGCTAACTGAAGAGGGGCAAGGCATTAGAAGCTAAGCTGGAAAGGGTGGAAGCCAAAGCAGCGGGAAAGAGCTGGATGGGCTGGAAAAAAAAGCTGTGTGGGCTTATATAAGCTGTGAAGGATGGGTGGGGGCACTGAACCCCAGGAAAGGGCAGAGGGTGCTGCTCACTAACCTGACTAGGGTGACTACTTCAGGACCTTCACCAGCCTAGAGCGATTCCAACTTCTCCCACCTCGAGGTGAAGTGCCGGTAAAGCAGCCTTGGAAATAGTGACTTGCTTACTTGCCCAGGAAGCGTTAACGATTTTGCCAGGCAAGTAGAAAAAAATACCGATTTCATTCATTTTATTCCTTGGGTACTGGAGGCTGGCAAAACAGGTATGGGCTACTAATGCTTGGTACTTATTTACAAGGCTGCAGTCAGTACTAAAAGCTTAGAAAAGTCACAGAACTTTGAAAACCAGCAATATATTAAACCTTCTTGCTATTCTCAAATTAAGGCAGTGAGTTTCCTAAGTGATGCCTACTCAAGGATTAAAAAAAATGTCTCAGCAGCAAAAAGATGAAAAAATTCAATAGTCTTTCATCTCTAACAAAAATCAGGTTCAACTCTATAAAAAAACAGGTTAGAAAAACAAGTTCTTGGCCTTGTTTCCAAGTAGTTCTGGTCTAGTAAAGAGGATAAAATTTAAGCTTTCTCATAAGTTCTGTTATTTCCATAAACATAATTTCCCCATCCTTCAAAAGTTTATCATTTTATACTCCCAACTCTTGCAAGTCTTGGCATCTAAGCTAAGCTAACCTGGGGCATGGGGTGGAGGAGGCGGAGGTAGGGGGAAAGACTGCAGGGAAGACCCCATCGGAGCCACAAGGACAGATGTAGGCAGCGTCCCACTGATATCATCTAGAAGAGAGAACAAAAGCAAGAGGTTCAGAAATATGAGCAAGGTGAGGCAGAGGAGAGGGAGAAGGATCATCAGGCTGTCCTCTGGGGAAAGATGGCCTGACCTTCACCCTATCTTTTTGCACAGAGGGCAAAAATCATCTTAATCTTGTTTCCTTTGCTTGAAAGCAGGAAAGTTAACATTCCTAAAGTAGCCTACAAGCTGTAGATTCGGGGTAAGATAAATACAGATCTACTCAACATACGGATAGTAAATGTTATAGCATGCAAGTAAGACTCATTCAATTACTTAGACAGGTGATGGGGTGCTGAGAAAAAACAAGAATAACTGGGTCAGCATTAGAAACCCAGGAGCTTGTTTGGCTCCTAGCAAAGAACAGGTCCCTAGACCTCCCCCTCCTATTAGGGCATAAAGGCAGAGAGGGGAGGAGACTATACCTAGGAGGCTGAGGCTTCTTCTTGGAGGAGGAGGGGGAGTTGGAGGGTGTGGAGAGGTCAGGCCCCGCTGAGAGATGTCCACATCCACAAGCGACACTGTTTCACCTGAGGGATTCATGGAGCAAGCATGTTATAGAAGCACCTTGCCCAAAGCTGAAGCCAGAAGCAAAGACAAGCAAAGAGGAAGCAAGGAAAGCTGGAGGCCCCTGGCTCTCAAAAAGCTCAAAACCTAATGTTCCCAGGACTGGAATCACCCCCAAATGCCTGGGAAGTCAATTTTAAAAACTATCATTTCTTTGCCCTGTCAAGAATTCTTTAGGACAAAAACATGGGACTGACAGAAAAGTCAAGTAATTGTTCATTCTGCCATTGACAATATAACCTTGAACAAGGGGTCTTTATTCAAATGGAACCCACACCATTTGTTTTTGCAGACTTGCGTACCAATTTCTGCCTTAGGGAGCAAGGCAAGCAGCTTGTTACAAGCCCAAATGGACATAGAAAACAAGTGCCAGAAAAATGTAAGAACTGCATGGTAAGCTGAATATAGATAAAGGTCCCAATGTTAGCCCCAACTTCTTCCTAAATGGCTTTCCACGTCTAGGTTTTTCAGAATATTCACTCGTATGAGAATCAATCATTTTAGATATCAACTAGTTCCTATAGCTGGGGCCACATGGGCTGAAAAGTGCACTTAAAACCCTAATAATTAACTACTTCCACAGTCAGCCAAGAGTCAGGTGTAAGCTTAAAGGAAGCTTCTAAGTAGGAACTTGGTGGGGGGTGGCAGGTGGTTCTCTTTACTTCTCAGCAGGTCCTGCAGTTCTGTTCTCTGCCATATGCACTCATTGCCACCCAACCCCATCTACCCTCTCTCCACTGAGTCACCAGAGGATAAAGGGTATTTAACTAAGGTTGACAACTAAGAATAGATTGTTTTGGTTAGGTCTAATAAACAGATCAGAACTCCAGGATTTCTCTAATTAATTTCCAACATATTTTTCTTATTCAGGAGGTTGAATTAGCCCCTCAGCTAGAATTTTATTATTTCCCAGTTAAGAAAGTGAGGTCTCTAAAAGGTCAGGAGCTGGGCTTTCAGAATCTAATACACGTTTTTTTACAAAGTACTTTAACACTAATCAAAATAAGCAGAAAAATCTCTTCCAAAAGTCATCAGTGGAAGTTCTAGGAAGCTGGTACTGAACTCATCACACAGCTTAGCAACTGAGAGCCTAGATGCCCAAAGCAATGCAATGAGCCCTGACAAGTGTTTCCTGACGGGTGAAAAAGGTCTAGATAAGTGGTCCCCAACATTTTTGGCACCAGGGACCAGCTGCCCCTATAAGAATTTAATGCCTGATGATCTGAGGTGGAAATGAGGTGGTGATGCTAGCGCTGGGGAGCAGCTGAAAATATAGAGGAAGCTTTGTTTGCTCGCCCATAGCTCACCTCCTGCTATGTGGCCTGATTCTTAACAGGCCACAGACTTGGCCCAGGGGTTAGGGACCCCTGGTCTAGATGATAGGTGTAGCACCTCAATAAAAAGATGTAATTCAAAATAACTAAGGCTGTCTGAAACGAGAACCCTAAACCTGAATCTACAAATGTGGGTGGGTATTCCTTACTTCAGAGAGGAAACAATTATTAACTAGAAAGACACGCTGCTATGGGATAAGGTTCTTCAATTCTGGGCTGGGGTAAGAACAGAGACCTCTTTACCTGTGTCTATTACAGGCACCAACTCACTTGTTCTGACAGCTCACGGCCGGCTATGCAAGTAATGGGGGGCAGGGGGGAAGGTCCTACTAACTAGCCTGCTTAACATCTTCTGGAAGTGTCCATTGCCAAATCAAAACTCTTCCAATTACCTTTTTGAGTGACATAATATCCAAGAGTTTGAAACTGAAATTTTCTCAGCCACAACCAATGAGCACTCAGTTTGAGATTTGAGGCAGGCTCAAGATCTTCTCTTTCATAACTTATTCAAGGAGCTTCAAATCTGACTGACTTAACAATCTCCCTCCCTGAAAAGCTTCCCCATTAAAGAGAAGGCAGTTGCCCAAAGAACATTCAACCACTTTCCTACTTTAGCAAATGTGTTCCCTGCTCCAAGAGAAGTGACTCAAATTAGATAGAACTAACAGGTGCAAGAACTGCTAGCCCCTAAAATGGGTAAGACAAAAGTTCATGTAATCCCCTTTGCCCAAAGTCTTTAAAAAGAGACCAGATAATCATGGGTCATGTTTATTAGATAATCCATGAACTCTGGGAAGCAGGAACAGGAACTGTATGACTTCTAGAGAGTCCTTTCTGCACTGTGAGCCTATAAATTTGTAATTCCCCCTTTTAATTTATATGTGATGACCCTGAACTAAGTACTGCATAACTGCCAGGGCCATCTAATTCCCAGCAAGCAGTCACTACTCAAACTAAGTCAAGAATACATTCCGCACCATAAAAATAGCCTCACCCCAACCCAGTGGGCATGGAATGAAGAAAATAACTGCAGACATGCCTGAAGCTCCCTCAGTGATGCATCTGTGTTTCCTGACAGGTCTCAGAACACTTGTGCTTTCAGATGTCAGAAAATAAAAAAGAGATCACCCTTACCTGTGAACAGGGGGCTGAAGGAGACTGGAGAAAAGGCACTTTGAGTTCTTGTCAACCTGGGTTTCCTAGGGGGTGAGAAAAGCAAATATAAAGAATAGGTGGTATGAGGGGAGGGGTTGGGGGGGGTTTAACACATACACATTTAATTCACTACAATACTCAAAATTCTAGATGCAAGGAAAAACAAAGCAAACCCTAGTCATTGTCAGCAACACTTTGATAATAAAGCCTAAAATTTAAAGGGGGAAAATGAAATAATGAAGACAATTCCTTAAATAGATCTGGCTACAGAATTCACCAGCCTACAAAGACATAAAAAAAATCCCTTTGGATCACTCCATACCCAGCACATTAAAAGAGTAAAACACCTTGAGTGGTAATTAGCAAGTCTATTTCTATAGGAAGAAAGTCTGGATGCAGAGCTGATTTTCACATGGGAGCCAAGAAAAAGGCTTTTGACCTGAACAGGTGCCGTCTCAGAGCAAAAGCCTTCCTTCTGGGCCTGCCCCTAGGAGCAGGAGGTCCTACGGGGAACAGGGAACATATCTGGACTTGAGACCAGCATTACAGGATGCACTTGTAATCTTTAACCAAAAAGACCTCTGATTTCTGCACAAATGGTCCCAAGCCATAGGTCAAAGCCATCAGCTAACAGGGGAGTCTCTTCAGGTTAGGGGCTCTGCCTGACACCCAAAGATGGCCTCCCTTCCCCTCTCTGAACTGCTGGTCACATAGTTCTCCCCGATGCTGTTCCAGGGAACCAGCCAGAAAACCCAGATCTCCTGTGAAAAGATACACAAAAGATCATTTTGTTGTGTACCAATTTCAACTGGCTTTTCACAGAGAAATAAAAGAAATCCACACTCTGACACCTCAGAATGACTGAATTGACCTCAATGGAGAGACTTGTGGAGGTGAAGAAAATATGCTGTATCTTGACTGTAGTAGAGGTTACGATGACTATATACATTTGTCAAAATTAATAGAACTGGACACTAAAAAAGGTGAATTTTAGGTGGTATATACATTATACCTCAACAAACCAGACTCTTTAAAAACTCCCACCCTTGAATTGAGTGCCTGACTTCAGGCCTCATAGCAGCTCACCTTCCAAAATTACTCTCATCCAAAGGACTAAATTAAACTTCAGCTGCACCAATAGAGGAAGGTGAAAGCAAAGATAATTTGAAATGAAATTCTATTTAAATTAGACTTTGCAAGATCTTTATGCATTTATGTTTTCACTAGATATCTGAGCCTCTCAGAACTTCAAACAAAATTTCAAAACCATACCGTGAAGACCTGGATTTCCTCTCCTGACCTATCTCACACTCTCTCTGTAATCTCCTCCATGCTGAGACTTGAGAAATTAAAAGATGGTGCTCACTGTGAATGTCCCACCCACAGGAGAGGTGGCTTCATCAAGACACAAGCACACACAGTCCCTGTTTATGAAAGTTGTTCATGGCAGTTTGCAACTTAGTTCCAACAATCCAGAGGGCTGGAAAGTTAATTCCACTGGACATGAACTTTAAGACTGAAGAGCCTCCGAACTGATTTTTATTTGATAATTGTGGGTACAACATTAAACTCAGCAAGTAAAAACCTAAAGCACTGGCCTTTCAAAGGGTTCGCACCTCAGCCATTTGGCCGTTTGCCTCCTTTCAAAGGAAGCTGCATTACTCTGCCATCTGCCCATGCTGGGGACGAATCTCTTCAGTGCCAAGCACTGAAGAACGGCAATACCCACATGCACACAGCTTGCGGAGGCCTTCTCACTCCAGCTCATCTCCCCTGCCCCCAGCATTTTGAAGAAAATTATAGTTTCTAGGATCCAGAAAAAGAAATACATATGAATCTAAACCCAGGCAGAGCCATTTGAGAGCCCTGGGATGGTTGTGGGATGGCTTTCTGGCAAATAAGGGGGCCTCAGAGCTGGAAGCTTGGAGAGATGGGTCTAAGAAGCTGAAAGGCTAATAATAAATATGAGTGCTTTCTTCTCTCTTGGGGAGATGCTGTCTAACTGAAAATCCAAAGCAGTTTCTGACTCAAGGATCCTGAGAGCATTCTAATGGCAGTCATTCATGAAAAGACCAATCTAGTTGACTATAAAAAAACAACACAAGGGAATAATTAACATAAAATCGAGGATAGTGGTTATGTGGGGGAGGGGGAAGATGTAATCAGGAAGCAAGCACGAGGGGGGGGCGTCTTCAAAGGTAACTAATAACATTCTACTTGCTAAGCTTAGTGATGAGTGTCTAGGTATGCATTTTATTATTATCACAGCTCATACACTTTATACCTTCCTTTTGTATACCCGAAACATTTTAAATGATAAAAGCCCATTCTAAGCTGGATATACTGTTTTCTGGGAGAGCAGCATGAGTGTGGCTCTAGATAACATTTTTAACTAACCATTCTATACCACATTCCCATGTTACTTTATTCCTCCCCAGATCCCTTTGATAAGCATTAGGGTACAAAGTTAAGACTGCAACTTTGCTGGTGAGCCACTACATCTTAGCAGTAGAAAGACTTAAGGGGTGGGGTAGGATAGGATTTGATGGGCTATGCCTCAGGTGGCAGAACAGGAAACGGGTGGCTCAAGACCTTAGGCAAAGGTCCTCTTTGAGGCTAAGCATTTTATTATTATTACAGTGAATACATTTTATATTTCAGCTATATATTTCTTGTGCTGTAGGTAACAAAGAGACAGAATGCCTCTGCCCATTTCCACTGTGCAAATTACTAATTGGATGACAACAGATCTATGGGATAAAAGGAGTTAAAAGAATTAGACTAGACAGGCCTACAACACATTGATATAACCACTGGCCACTTTTCAAATTCCTGGAAACCTAAAACATAAACAATGTAATAGTAATGCCCTCCCTCTTTTGTCCATAAATCCCCTCTACTGATGTCCTAAAACTTACACATGTCCTTTTCTAAAGTTAAGTTCTAAACTAGGATGTCCAAATAGCAGGTTTTGCAGCCACAATTTACCTCTGCCCCTGCTAAAGCACACAGTGCCAAGTCAGCCAGCCTGTGCCATTTCCAACACGTCATAAGCCAATGTCTGTTCATGTGCTACAGGCACAAAAACCATGTGTTCATTTTTAGTTCCAATACACAGACATCTGTGCAGCAAGGTCAGATCCAAAACTCCATCATAAACCAACTAAAGAATCTATGGAAGGAACTTCCAGGGAAAAGCCAAGAGGCATAGTTCAAGGTCTAAAACTTTAGGAACGATGTTAACAGAGAAAATATTAAGGAACGAAAGACACAAGACTCAAATGGATAGATTTCTAAAGCCAGGCTGCTCATTCCAGAAGAGAGCTGCCAACCACAACCACTTCATGAAAAATAGTTAAAAAGATCAATGGAACAAAACTCAAAACCCAAACATGAAGTCAGAACTTCCTCACCACACCATAAAATCATTTTGCTGTCAGCATGTCAGGTTATTTCTCAAAAAGACCCCTTAAACCTGAAGACCTGAGGAAACAGAGAAAAAGGTTTCTCATGTCTACCAGGTCTGTCCACAACAGCAGGGCCACAAACTGAGGCCAAGGCAGCCTGCCTCCTTCCAGAATTGTATCTTCTTTTCCCAAATTATATAGGAAACCACTATAGAACAGTTCTCCACCTCACAACTATGAAGACTGCCGGTAATAGCCTCAACTGAACTCAGAAAAATAAACCTTGAAAAACGAACAAGGTACCCCTTTCCATTCAAGTGCATATTACGTGATGATTCAAAAAAGGACAGATCAAATACCATTTCTCACCAAATTCAAAGGAAGACAATCAGCTCACCATATGTGAAACAGACAAGGGAAATTCACTGGTTTTCCTGAAATAGCAATTCTATATTACACTGAAGCCCGCAGGCATCAAGCCCAGCTCTGTGAATTCCAACATATGTGTTAAAGGCCTAGCCCAGTTCTCTACAACAGAAACCTGGTGTGTCTGGTGGGCTTATTTCTTCCTTTGCTTGAAAAGAGTTCTCAAAGCTAACTCATAGTATACTTAAGGCTCAGAATATCCAGGCAGATCCACTTAGACTCTAAAGCATCTGAAAAGAACTAAAGTTTTTCTCAGTGTTAAAATTTGGAAACTATTGTCTTATAAAATAATTGTAGGAAGTACTTTACAGTGATAGCTGTGGGAAAGGTAGGTGTTAAGAAAAGCAAAGAGAATCATGCCCACAGGTTACTGTAAAAGCCCCAAATTATACAGCAAAGATTGAAAAGACTCATAATTAACCTCCAACCAACAATAAGGAGGAAGGCATATATACCTTCTGGCAAAGACTGAGATTTTTCACAGTTTCCAAATCCTACCAATCAAAACAAGAGAACAAGCTAAAAATCCAAACTCATCCTTCCTCCCACCAGGGCAGACTTACTTAGGAGGTACAGAGCCATAGAAATCACAACTACCCTGGCCAGACTTACCAAGTTTCTTTCTCACAGCTGCAAGGCTGCCAACAAGACTGGCACATAATAAGCTGTGTAAAAGCTAACAAGCAATTCTAACAGCACTAAATTCTAAGCATAAAAAAAAATCACCAGTTCAATCTTACTATTTCTCCTCCAGAAACACAAAATATTCTGTCTAAATTTTTCTTATCTTCCCTCCTCTTGTCTTCACTCCCATTTTACTGATGAATAGAAAGGGAGAAGCATGAAGAAGACAAAATTGGCCTGCATGCCACAGCTGATGCTTGAGTTCTAAATGAAATCTAGATGTTCACATTATCTATCCAACATGCTGCCTCCTAACAGCAGTCAACCAAACGTTCGTACACAAATACCTAGCGCTTGTCCAATTCATCAGAAAAAGCCCTTGGACCAAAAAATGTAATTCTCCAGTGCCCTGAACTAAGCTTTGCAGAGCTACAGCCCAATTTGCTCTGCAGCAGAAATCTGTATTGTGCTTAGTGTGAGGGTTGGTGACAGAGCAGCCAACGACCGTTAAATTCTGCTTCCAAAGGCAAAAAACCGTATAATGTTATATGTCTTTTCCTCTTCCTAATCTATTAGACAGAGCAGCTAATTTCACGCCACACCTCATATTTGGCAGCTCTGGAATCTTAGACCAAGTCCTGGTCAATATGGAACAAAGGCAAGACAAACCACAAGAAAATTAGCAATCTATCCAATGTCATTACCTACAGTTTCAATCCTGCTCTCCCTGGATCTGATGAAAATTTCATCTATACTGGTTAAGTGGAGCATCAAATGTAGAGCTGACTACAAAAAAAGCTGTTTCAGCAGCCATATACTTCCCAAGACCTGAGCATGAATTCACTGGGAGACAAACGTAGAAACATAAGTCTACCTGAAGGGGCGACATGCATCAACATACTGATTTCTTTAGGGAGTTGGGTATGGTGTGATCCCCAAGATAAGCGCCTGGCACAGCTGTTCAGAAAGGGCAGCAGTCAATCTGACCCTCTTAGACTATGTAAGTTCCCTTGAAAAGAGAAGTCCATGGATGAATAGTTCCCAGTCCAGGTCATACTTCAGGATCAACTGAGGAGCTTTTTAAAAATTCAAAATTTGGGGCCTTCAGACATAGTCTTTTCCCAAAGTTTCCCATATGATTCCAGTGCACCAAGTTTTCGATTTACTTATCTATCTGTTGTTCTTCAGCCTTGGGTTGTGGTGGCGGTGTGTCTCAAGAATCCATCACATGAGCTGCACCAAAAACAATTCCAGTCTTTCTAAGAATCCAATCAGCAGCACAAACCACAATGGCAGTTACCAGAGAAATCTCATTTCATTGACACAAAAGTTGACAGCTTTCTAAACCAACATAGAGATTAAACACTAGATGTCAGGGGGCAGTCCTCTTTTCAGAAATGCAGGAAAAACTCAATGTCTAAGTTTAGAAGTTTCATCAATTGGCCTAGAACTCATGCATCAATGCATATACCATATACTTAAGAATTCTCACATAGGCTTGTGAGCAAAGCTATTTTCTATTCTCACTGACAGTGGTCAGCACACAGGCTTGAGATACCAAGTACATCTAAGAGATCAACCAGTAAAACATGAAAACTTTGAATGGAGATGTCCAATTGATTGAGGGCCTACAAATGCAAAAGTTCATCAGACTATTTGTATACATGAGTGTGAAGGAAGTAGGGTGCCGGTATACAAAACAAGTAATAAGCAAGGTGATCAACATGCATCACCAACATTTTGTCCCTAAGGTGAAACATTTTCCACAACCTCCCTGCCAGGCGTAATGGTAGACAGACACCTTGGAAAAACTTTAAAAGCTGGGCCAGGATAGGGGTGAGGGGATAGTTTCAAATCATCTCCGAATTAGAGAGATGATAACCAGCTGAGAAGTGTCAGGGGCGTGAACTGTTAGAGTGAAAATTGGTTCTCATTTAGCTGTGACCTAACGAGCAATGTCACTACCTTTAGCCTCAAGTCTCTGCCTCCTTATGAAGTCCATATCATAAGAACTGCCAGGATCTTGTTAGCAAAATAAAAGGGAAATGAAACAAGAATATGAAGTTTGTCAGCCAGCTTCCCAGCCGGTCTCACCTCACCACGTCCAGCTCCCGGCCGGCAGAACCTCCCACGTCCGTTAGGCTCGCTGCTGAAGCAGCGAGCTCCCCAGAAGGCCTCTTGCCGACCCCATCCCCACCACCGGAGCCACCGTTGCAACTCTTCGTGCGAAAGAGGCGGCTGAGGCGGATTTTGAGGGAGCCCTTTCGAGAAGGGCCGGCGAGTGGCCGGAGGAGCCCAGGAGGCGGAGGCGGCGGCGGGGGAGGCAGCTGCGGTTGCTCCCCTCTACTTAAGCGCCCTGGAGGGACCAAGTCCTGCAGCGGGAAGGGCGCCGGGGGTAACTCAGGGCCTGGGGGTTGCAGCAGCAGTCGGCCGCTCCCTCCTCCTCCGCGGCCCGGGCTGCTGAGCTCTTCTTCTGAGCAGCTGTTAGTCTCCAGGCTCTCGGCCTCCGACTCCAAGCCCTCCAAGACTAGCAGCGCATCGCTCGTTTCCGTAGGGTCCTCCCCGGCCTGCGGGGCGGCTGCAGACGGTGGGGGCTGCGGAGGGGGCGGCTGTGGGGGGCACGGGCATGGGCAGCAACTCCCACCGACCGTCTTGACTCCCGGCCCCGCAGGCTGCCCGAGCCCCAGAGCCGCCAGCTGCGCCTCTAGTCCGGCTGCCGGGCCCCAGGTCCGCTCCAGCGCCAACCCCGGGGGCAGGGCCTTGGGGTCCAGGGCACAGCGGTGCCGGGGACACAGCAGTTCCGAGGGTCCCGGCTCCGGGGCCGCCTCGGCGTCCTCCTCCTCCGGCGGCCGACCCACGTTGCGGAACACCATCAGCTGCGGTGGCCGGGAACCCCGCGGACCTGGCCGCGCAAGGAAGGGTGGCGGCGGGGGGCCATGGCCCGGGGGCGGCGGCGGAGGGCCTGGCTCGGGGGCCGCCTCTCCATAGCCAAGCAGGCGGCTTAAGACTCGGTACGAAGCGGCCGCCGCCGCCGCCTCGCCATCCCGGAGCTCGGCCCCCTGCATCGGGGAGAGGGAGGGCGGGCGGCTGGGAGCCGGGCTGGGGTGGCGACTAGGCCGGGCCCCGCCGGAGCCCCGCCCGCCGCGGGCCCCGGAGCGACAGCGCTAACGGCCGCCGCGGCCTCTGCCTCACAGAGGGGGCGGGGGTTGCGCGGAGCCCAGCGCGAGCCCAGGCCGCGCGCGCCGCCGCCGAGGGCCGCCCCCGGATGGCGTCACTTCCGGGGGACGCTGGTCACGCCCCTTTCCCCGGGGCGTGCTCGCCCCGGCCTCTGCGGAGCGTGACGTGACGCACGGCCTGGGCCGCCATTGGCCGCAGGCCGCTGCTCGCCTGGCTGTTGGCTCTCTCTGTCCCCACCCTCGCCTTTCACTTCCCGGGCGTTCCGGCCGAAACCACCCTTCTTGGTAAGGTGGAGCGGCCCTGGGGTCCTGTTTGGGGCCTTGGAGGGAGCCGGTGGTCTTAGGAGTACCTCGGGTTCTGGTCCCGCCCGTGCCGTTTGCTGTGTGTGATCGTGGCCGTGTCATTTTCTTTACTGACAGTCTGTATTCCCCCCTGGCATTTAGTGAACATTCATGTCATGACACCCGAATAATGTGTTCTGGACCCAGTGGTTCTGACGCTCTGGGGGGGAAAGGGAATATATGCGCATACATAGATACATAAGTTTATCAAATTTTACTGGTGTAAAGGATATGTAGTACAGTTCACAAAAAACAGTATCCAGTCGCAAATTGCACATAACCAATTCATTCTCACAGAATGCTTTCGCTGATTTTTGCCAAACTCTTGAATGGGTAGCCAGCCTGTGGTTTCAGTTGACCAAGAAATGTGTAATTGTGACTTGACTGTTGGTTAATATTTTCCTTTATGTTAATGTAAGAGGAAAGTTAAAAACAACAACAAAAACTCAATTATGGGAGCGACTTCTTTGCTGAATTGGAAGAGTTTTTAAATGCTGAAAGAATATGTCCTCGATTTTTGTGCTAGTCACAATGTAATGACTACAGACATCACACATTAAAGTTAAATATAAATAACGTTGTCTTCATCACTTTCTTAAATCTAGATAATCAACAAAATACTAAATCAAGGTCTTGATTTGTTGGGTTTGCCAGTTTCCATGGTGTAAACACTCCCACCATGGCTAATTTCAATCTATCAACCTGACTTTACTGAACACAGAATTAGAGGTGAGCAGTAGCATACCATTATGTAGTGGTTTCATCATACATATTTGATAACATAAATAACCCCAAGAGCATAGGTAAATAATAAGTAAAATTATTAATATGTAGTGAGTTTTGAGGATTTATTACTTTTGGTTTTAACATCACTTATTTAATTATAAGTTTGTATAATTTAATTTTTAGTAGTGGCTGTGTTTAACAACCGGCTTGCAAGATTCCTGAAATTTTAATAATTGGCTTTCACAAGCTTGTATGAACCAGCTCCATAGCACCACAGTTTTCTCTTCTGGAAAACAGGGGAAAGGATTGCTGCTTTGCTTACTCTAGACATGTGAATATCAAACAGGATCAAGGTTGTTGTGTAGAGGAGGTGGGACAGGAGGTAAGGAGGCCAGTTCGGAAACCCATCACAATCATCCCATGAGAGATGTTTAGAGATGCAAGGGATAAGGAGGAAGGAGCAGCCAGCAGAATTTAGCAACTTTGGCACCTGAGGGTACATTAATGGGAAGAGGATGGAGGGTCTGCTATGAGTCTGGCAGCCAGAGAGGCCTTTTGAAAATGGACATTTGTCCATAGTCAGTGATTATAATGCTTAATGGTTTCCCATTTTTCGTAGGCTAAAGATGATTCCTTAAGGAGGCCTCTGATGTTCTGTGTAATTCAATCTTGCCTTTCTCTGGCCTCGTCTTCCTCCAGGTTCCCCCTTATCTTCTTCCCCCTTGCAGTCCGCAGTCCCACTAACCCTGTGTCAAGGTTGCACACATATGGCCCTTGCATAAGCTATATCCTTTTCTAGAAAGACTGTTTCCCTCTCTTTCTGCTTAGTAAACTATACATTCTTCAGATTGAATTCACTCTTCACTACCTTGAGAATTCTCCCTACCTGTGTACTGCCTCCTTACCGAGCTCCAGGACCACTCCTTTGTTGCACTTAATTGCATGGGTGTAATTTGTTATCTATCCATGCGGGTTGTTGTTTTCTTTTTTTTAAGTCTGTCTTACCAAGCTGTAAGCTACATGAGGGCAAGGGGCACATTTGCCCATCATAGACTGACTCTCCAGTGCCAAGGACTGTGCCTGGCACAGAGTAGGCCTTTGATAATAAGTGCTGAATGCTATTCAACCTCATTCTTTGTAAGAGCCTCCTGATACAAATTCATCTCTAATTCAGCACAATAGAATTAATATCCTTCCTTGCCCATGAAGAAGCTGAAGCTCAGCGTTATTTACCTATTTGCCTAACATCACACAGGTCAAAAAGGTACAGTAGTATTCTAAACAAGCTCTGACTCCAAAGATTTTATTCTCTACCCACTCTCCTTCACCTACCTCTCAGATGTCACTCAGGTTTCTGAAGAAAAGAGAAATTGCTATGGGATTACAGAACACCTGAGGCCTAAAACCACCCAAGATCCCTGACTATGTCTGGAAAATTCTGGCCCCAGAACAGATTATGGGGTGAATGCAAGGTCCGTAGTTCTGCAGCGCCCTCTGCTGTCCAGCTACTTTCTTGGCCCCAGGGGAAGACTGTACAGGCGAACCTGGGGTGGTAGCTCTACCTGCCCAGAGCACACATGCTCTTTCTAAGGCAGGGCAAGGAATGCTGCCTTTCTCCATTTCCTTAAATGTCTGGGCCTGTTTCCCAGATCCTAGGGAAAAAAAAATTGTTTTAAATTAAGCTCCGAGCAAAGGAAGTATAATTTTTGTATGAGTTAGATTGGAGTGTATTTGTTGAGTAGGTTTTGTGTCTACTGAAGGCTATATAAGTGATCCCTGCAGTAATAAAACTCTAGTTTAAAAAGGTTTGTGAAGAACAACTCAGAGACTGTAAATAAATCCTGAGGTTCACTTAGTCTTTCAGCAGTGGGCCAGGCAGTGACTAGTAAGTTAGGTCTAGTCTCTGTCCCTCTGGAGCTTGCCATCTAGTTTCAGTTCTAATCATGCCATTTCCTGGATATCTGAGCAAATAACTAAACATCTCTGAACCTGTGTTTCATTTGTAAAATTAGGTCAATAATAATCCTCCCTTAAAGGGCTGTTGTGGAGATTAATGGAAACTTACATGTGAATACTAAAACACTATACAAATGTTAATTGTTATTATTATGAAAAGCTTCCTGGGGAGAAAAACAGCTCACTATTATGTCTTCACCCATTGTGTTTTGTTGACCCTCAACTAACCAATCATTACTAATCATACCAAGAATGTGGAATAGATCATTTCCTCCTTCTGTCCTTCTCTCTGTTAGCACACAGAATCAGGGAGGTCAAGGAGAGAGCTGTGGATGTGTGATACAAGTCTAATCCAGTGACCACTCACTGGCTTTGTGACCTTAAGGAGGTCACTTTGCTGACATTTAGTTTTAGTTTTAGTTTTAATTTCCTTCTCTATTAGAGAACAGTCGAGGCTACAGGCACTTCTAGTTCTGACACACTAGATATTCTGCTGGGGATTTGTCCTCTATCCCCCTCTCTTTTCCTCCTACCTCTTACATTTCCACTTAGGGTTCCAAAGCAGATTGTTTGAAGAGGCTACCTACAAAGCAGGGGAAGTTTTTAGCAACCACCACCCATCCCTTTCTACGGACACACTCAGTGAACTGAGACATCAAAGGTTGGGAGAGAGCAGAGAATGAGAAGGGAAGGAGCCAAAAAACCACATGGGGCCAGATGGATGGGTGAGTGGGGAGCAGCATATCAGCAATGGAAAGGCCAAAGGCATGGAAGAGGGAGGGCGAGAAAGGCAGGGGCTTTGCTTTGCGCCTACCTGCAAAAGTTCACATCCTTCTGATCCAGGGAGGCTGCCTTAGATAGTACTAACTCTGGGCTCCCAGTAATCATGTCCTACAGAGGGAAGGGCGTGAGCAGTAAGAAAACAGGGAAGAACAAGAGAGGTTAGGCAGTTTTCATGAAGAAAGGAAGACAGAGTTTAGGATGATAAAATAATGGATGAAAGAAATGGAGGCAAAACTTTGTTCACTGTCTTCTCCTTGCCCCCATTCTCCCCCACCCCACTGCCTATGGTTGTTAACTAACCTTGTGGTATTAGAAGAGGTATCACCTCGGTGGGGAAGTGGAAACCTGGTGGAAGCTTCCCCTCTGTCATTAACAACAGTATGGTACTAGAGAAGTCCCTTTGTCTCTCTGGGATTGATTTTCTACTCTGTAATAAAACTTGATTAAGGTCTCTGAGCTCAAATAACAGGGTGATGGTGGTTTGTGGGGCAGTGTAGGAGAGTCAGAGCTCTGGGTTTAAGTCTCCACTCAAAGTGAGCAGCTTGATGATCTTGAGTGAGTCTCTGAGCCTCAGTGTCTGCCCCTGGAAATAGGGATAGAAATATTTACCATATGTAGTTGTGGGGGAGATTCATTGAGATAATGCACGTGGAAAACACTTTATGAACTGCCACAGTCTGTACAAAGATTGATTAAGATTATATTGGGCTCTCTTTTCCATCCCCGATCGCAAATTCCAGTACGGCAGCACAGTTTCAGGGGTATACAGGCAGCCAGAGCAGATTGCCAGGAGATGCAGCTTCACCCTTTATCATGCCCATCACAATTGCTGCCAGGAGGCTAAGTGGAGCAGAGGGGTGGAGAGAGGGGCATGGGCTCATCTGTGGTTGCTATGGCGCCCCATCCTGGATTTGCCAATTTCTCCTAATGGAGCAAAGGGCAGAAGGAGGGAGGAAAAGAAAGAGGGAGGGAGGGAGGGAGGGAGGAAGGGAGGGAGGGAGGGAGGGAGAAGAGAGAGAGAATGAGAATGACTGGTCCCTTCCTCTCTTCTCCCCTCTCTCTCTCTCTGGAGCAGATGTAGGGTGGAGAATGCAGGGAGGGAGCCTAGATATTGGATGAGAGGGGGAGGGAAGAGTGGTGTGCCAGGATTAAGAGGGTTTGCGATGGGGGGTCACACTGAGAGAGGAGGGGGCAGAGCCCTCACGCCTACATCCAGAAGCCAGCTGATGACGTTAGAGAGAAGAAAAAAACAAGCAAGAGCAGGAGCTGAGAGATAGAGAGAGAGAAAGCAAGGATAGGAGGCAGGGAAGAAGGCAGGCCCAGACTGCAGCCAGACATTGCCTGCATTCTCCTGAGCCACCAAATTCCCCAGGCAGCCTGGACCCCAGGGTCTCTGAGACCTGCCCCCAAAATGGGCACCAGGGCAGAGGTCACTTCCCCTCTTGTGTGGGGGCTGCTGGGCTGCTATTTCCTCTGTGGCTGGGCTCTGCGGGGTCCACGGCCCTTCCACTCTCTGCCCCCGCTGTCCTCTCAAGTTAAGCCAGGGTCAGTACCCATGTGGGTGCCCCCAGAGGGTGCTGAAGCAGCCCTGGCTTTTCTCTACTCTGGAGATGCCCAACAGCTATTGGAGGCTAATTGCAGCGAGCGCTATGAAGCTCAGGGGGCAGGAGCCAGACCAGGGCTCCCCCCAATCCTACGGAGGGCAGCGGGCACCCTCACCCAGGCCGCCAATTTTCTCAACATGCTGCTACAAGCCAACGACATCCGTGAGTCCAGTGTGGAGGAGGATGTGGAGTGGTACCAGGCGCTGGTCCGAAGCGTGGCTGAGGGGGACCCACGGGCACACCGGGCTTTGCTGACCTTTAACCCTCCACCAGGAGCCAGCCACCTGCAGCTGGCCCTACAGGCTACCCGGATGGGGAAGGAGACCATCCTTCAGGACTTGTCTGGGAATAGGGTGCAGGACGAAAGCCCAGCTGGGACCCTCGATACCCCTGCACTAAAGAAAAGAGTGTTGACCAATGACCTAGGAAGCCTTGGAAGCCCCAAGTGGCCACGGGGAGATGGATATGTGGGGGACATGCAGCATGTGAGACTATCTCCTCCCTTCCTGGAATGCCAGGAGGGACGACTCCGACCTGGCTGGCTCATCACACTCTCGGCCACCTTCTATGGACTCAAGCCAGACCTCAGCCCGGAGGTCAGGTAAGTGGGTTTGTGCAGGTTTGGATGCATTTGTGGGTATGTGGGGGTGAGGGGCCTAAGTTCAGCTAGCTATGCATGGGCCATTTGGCATGCACATTTATGTCTGGGAGGCACAGTTGTGTGTATTTGCAGTTGACTCTGGGAATCTGTAACTCTGTGTTAACACATACAAATGTGAGTATACAAACTGTGTATGAATCAGTCCATTTATATGTAGGTATACACATATGTATGTGTACAGATGTGTGGGTATAGCCAGGCATAAGTCTTGGCCCCCAGCTCTGAGTAGTGAGTAGAAAAGGCAGGAGAGGACTTAGTGTGGATGACAGTGACAATCCATGCACCAGGTGCCTGGGACGAACCAGGTGGGCATTCCAGGACTTAAACACACTGGTCTCTAGCAACCCAGAATTTGTAAAAGGAGGTTTCTCCAAGGGAAGGAAAATTCTTTGGGGCGGGGGTTGCTAAGAACCATTTTTCTTTCTGTCTAGGAGTTGGCCAGGTCCTCAGGGTCACTCCCAATGGCTATATTCTTACATCAAGCAGATTCCACTGTCCTGTCTGTTCTGACCCAGGACCCTATGATACTCCTCAAATAACTGAGCTCCCTCTACCCAAGTAAAGACATGACTGGGAATATAGTGGGAAGAGGCAGAAAATGGGCATAGTACTTCAAGACATTCAACAATCAACATTGTTTTTCCAGCTGTGTGTCTCATTTCATTGTCCCCAGCAGAGTTTCTGTGCTCACTCAAAAGCCCAGCTCCCTTCCAGCTCCCTCCACACTCAGTCAGGACAGAGAGGGGTCGGGAGCCCTTGGGCCAAGTAGACCTAATTTTGTGCTCCTCCATTCCATATCTCCTTTGCTATGATCAATTCAGACTCAGTTTGGACCAAGTGAGGGATGGTTAATAGTTGAGCTCTGTGTGTGTGCGTGTGTACTGGGGAAGTGTGAAAGTCCCTTTCAGACAGATCATCAGAGTCCCAGCTCCCACATGTCTTGACACTCCTCCTCCCTCTACTCATTGACAGAAACCAAGAAATGCTAGGATGTTGAAAAGCTGAGGATGGGGCAGGGGGCATCCACCTAGGGGGAGAGGGGTAATTGCCCATGGAGACAGTGAAGGTCAGTAGCACTGGAGAAATGGAATGCATGTGTGTCCTTTCTCCACATACTGCAGCCACTGTGCTAAAGTATGCATAGCTGTCATTGCCCATAGTTGGCCCGAGGACACTGTTCACCTTGGCATCCTTCCCTGTGCCCCTAACTGCCAATTCACTACCCTAGGGGGCAGGTGCAGATGGATGTAGATCTTCAGAGCGTGGACATCAATCAGTGTGCCAGCGGCCCAAGCTGGTACTCTAACACGCACCTGTGTGATCTCAACAGCACCCAGGTAAGGATAAGAAGGAGGGGCATATGGTCCTGTCTCCTTCCTTCTTTCCCATCACTGCTACCACCCAGCCCCCAGCAGCAGCTGACAAAGGCACACCAGTCTCTCCGGGCTTCAAGGGAGTTCCTAGTGATGAGATAAAGATGAGCTACAGGCTTTCTAAAAGTGAGGACACTTACAGCCTACCCCCACCCTGTGCCCAAGACAACCACCCTTGTTTTTTGTTTATTTTATTTTATTTTTTAGGTGAGGCAACCCTTGGTTGACCTCACAGATTACAAGGACCTTGTCAGTTTACAATTTCTTACTTTTTTTTTTATTTTTTATGCCTATAGCACCTGGGCTTCCTAGGTGGTCTTCCATCTAAACACTAACCAGACCCGACCCTGCTTAGCTTCCGAGATCAGATGGGATCAACCTTGTTTTTTTGAAATCTCAGTGTGCCTACCTGTCTGCTCTCCCTCTGGTACTGAGTGCTCTAGGATCCCTCCTCAGGACCATCTCCTGACCTTCTATTAATCATCCTGGATCTCATTGTCATATCATATCAACAGAGCTCCAGGCTCCTTCTGGCCCACAAAGAATGCTCAGTTGTTGTCTATTGAAATAAGTAGAATTGCTGGTTGGGTGTGGGAGCACTCTAGGATCCTGAAGAACTCTGGGACTGGTATAGGTGATGGAACCCAGGCCAGAGGTTGGAGGAATCAAAGCCACGGACATGAAAAAATATGGGTAATGGAAAGCAATGGATGGCAATCCTGCAAGCCCAGGTTTGGCCAGTGTACTAATCTGCTCCACGGTTACGTTGGGTTCATGATTGTTCCTGAACTGAGCCAAAGCCAAAGGGAGTCCTGCGGGGAGTGGGTTTGGGCATTTGCTGCTCTTCAGGGAACATATGTTTAGAGCTACAAGTCCAGGGATGGAGATGGGCTCCCATTGCTAGTGCACTTCAAAACCCAGCCACATTCACATCTCCAGGCAGGTATTTGTCTGATTGTACAGATTATGGCAGGAGCAGAACATGTTCCCGTGGTCTGGGCAAGAGAGGAAGCTGGGCTATGATTTTAGAGGCACCACCCTCTAACCTTTCTAGGTGAAATCTGGCTGGATGTGAAACCTCCTACGGTTCACCCATTCCTTTGCCCCATGTGGTCTGTTCCTAACCACCTCTTATAGCTCATCCACTTGCTCATCTTCCCCACCTGGCTCTGAGATCTGCTCTTTCCCCTGCTGGGTAAACATTAATGGGTGGAGGTGGAATAAAGAGCTGGCCTTGGCATCCCACCAGCCTGGCATTAGCCTGGCATTAGCCTGGCATTAGGGCTGGGGAAAGCTGTCCTATGTTGAAGCCAGATGGCCCCTGACAGAGGAAGCCTCTCCTTCATTGGAGCCCTTTCAACTACTTTTGTACCCAAGAGGGAGGCTGATGAGGTCCCTTTGAAGCAGGATATAGACCTCTGAGAAGGTGTGGCTGGGCTCAACGTTTTTTCTACTTCCATTCCACCTCCCTAACCAACCCCCCCACCCCCGCCACCAGCACCTCACTCTGGCAACAGCTGGCCACTAGGAAATGGGACCTGAGGCACCTGTCATTGATAGTCAGGATAAAAGGATGATCTGTCCCTATACTTTTTCCTTGAGAGATCTCTTTGAGAAGAGAGGCAGTGGGTTAAGGGTAGAGTAGGATTTCTATGGAAAGAAAGCTTCCCTAGGATTAGGGAGGACTTCTGGTGAGGTTCCCTAGTTTGGACCCAGATGCCGAGGATAGGAAGGTAGATGGACCCGCCATCTCTTTCCAGGAGGGAAAGCCCATATAAACACCTATTGTGTTTGTCATTCCCACAGTGCGTCCCTCTGGAGAGTCAGGGCTTTGTCCTTGGCCGCTACCTCTGTCACTGCCGACCTGGCTTCTACGGGGCAAGCCGCTCTGGATGTATGTAACTGTGGTGAGGGCTAGGCAGCTTTTTACAGGTTGGGCTGGTTGGAGGGAGCATCTGGGGAAGGCAGGCTGGGATGAGACACTGGGAGGAAACTTGTCAGCAAGGGCAGAAGGTGGAAAGAAGTAGAAGAAGCAAGCAGAATCTAGTTTGGGTGTGTCTGTGCCTTTTGAGCCCATAACATGCCAATCTGCTTTAAGTTGACCTTGCAATGAGCCCTGGCCTGGCATCTCCTCTTTCTGTTACCCTGCCCTCCCCTGGGAGTACCTATTTCCTCATTCCTTCCTTCCTGATCCTATCCCAGAGGCCATCTAAGGAGGGCAGGGAGAAGGCTATGGCGAGAGAAGTCTGGAATACCCCAGGATACCCCAGCCATCCCTCACTCCCTTTACCCATCTTGTTTTTTACAGGGTTGGAGGAGAGTGCTGCCCAGCCTACCACCAGGCAATTTGGATCCCCACAAGGCAGCTCTGGGAGACTGCTGCGGTGCCAGCCATGTGCTGAGGGCTGTACCAGCTGCATGGATGCCACACCCTGCCTGGTGGAGGAGGCCCCAGCACTGCGGGCAGCAGTGATGGCCTGCCAGGCCTGCTGCATGTTGGCCGTCTTCCTGAGCATGCTGGTCTCCTACCGCTGCCGCCAGAGCAAGGCAAAGGCCCCACACCTCTTGCCTGTACACATGTCCTATCTATCTTGGGTCCCTAGCATCAACTGAAGACCAAGGCTACCTAAGACTAGAAATTGAAAGAAATAAGTTCTGGTCTTGATTCTTAACCTAACTCACTATGTGACATTAGGCAAGTGGCCTCACCACCTTAGACTTGTTTTATTACCTGTAAAATAAAGGTATTAGACTTGATTCAAAACAATGAGTAGGTACTAGAGGAAGTGATCTGGGCCCTTATAGAAATCCCAGGAGAATGGAAGAAGCAGACATGTAAATAAAATGACAGTATGGCAAGACGGGCAAGGATGGAGGTATGTGTCAGTTTCTGTGGCAGTTCAGAGAAAGGACCCACTTGTCCTCCCTGGGCTAGCATGGGAAAGACTTTCTATGAATTTTGAGTGAGGCTTGAAGTTCAACTGGGTAGTTACCAGGCAGAGAAGAAGATATCTAGACAAGGGAGCAGTCTTATTTAAAGCTTGGAAGAACACATGAGATCCTTTCTAGCTCTAGCAACCTCTGATCTGAGCCTAGGTCTGCAGCAAGGCTCAGGCTGGAGATGGGAGAGGAATGGAGCTAGGGTGGCAGGGGCTACGTTAAACCAGGGCCTTAGCTGGGCTTAGTGCCAGCGGAGCTAAGAGCCTTTGGTGGAGTGGGGTAGAGCCTTAGCCCAGGGCTATTAAGTGACCCCTAAAATAGGCCTGAGACCCTTCCGCATCATTGTCCACATTCTGTCCTCCTGCCACCCTACTTACGTACCTCTCTCATTTCTGGGTTCACAGAGGATACGGGCGTCTGGAGTTGTTCTGCTAGAAACCATCCTTTTTGGATCCCTTCTGCTCTACTTCCCTGTGAGTTTGTGGCCAGAGGCTGATCCCCACCTCCCAGGACCCCCACAGTCCCAACCAAACACCCTCCAAACCCCAGAATGCTTCTTCCTCTCTGCCCTCTTGGGGGGATTCAGAGACCTCCAAATCTCCCTACTCAGATCCACAAATGACAGGCTTATCTAGTGAGTTCTGGAGCCAAATAGTCCAGATTTAAAAGAGCTCTATGACCCACTGTGTTACTTAGGACAAGTTACTTAACTTCTCTGGTACTTAAGCTGCTCCTCTGCAGAATGGATGTGATGATGCCTCTATTGCAAGGCTGTTAGGAGGATCGGCAATGTGCTTAGTTAGCATAGGCCTGGTGCACAGTGGAAGTACAGTGGAAAACAGTTATTTTTGCCTTCTCTCCACCAGGTTTTCATCCTGTACTTCAAGCCCAGCATATTCCGCTGCATCGCTCTCCGTTGGGTCCGGCTGATGGGTTTTGCTATTGTCTACGGCACCATCATACTCAAACTTTATAGGTAGGGGCTGGGGCAGACCTTGCTGTCACGTTTCTCACTCCCAGGTACCCCAACTGATTGGTGGAATGGAGTTCTTCACTATCAGACTCTTACAGCTCCACTCCCCTGTGCCCCCAAGGCCTGCGCCTATCACTATAGTCTACTCCTCCAAACATAACTTTTCTGGGAGTGAGGAGGCAGCAAACCATGGAAGGGACGGGAGAACAGGTATGTGTGGAGGAGGGGAAGCAATGGACAGAGGACAGAGCACTGGCTCCCTCTCCTTGGATCGCCCCCTCACCCCCAACCCACCATCCTTACCCTTGTAGAGTGCTCCAGCTGTTTCTGTCTCGAACGGCCCAGCGAGGGCCCCACCTGAGCAGTGGGCGGCTGCTGAGACGTCTGGGAATGCTCCTGCTGCTAGTGCTGTGCTTCCTGGCTGTGTGGACGGTGGGGGTCCTGGAGCGAGGCATCCTGCACATCCCCCTGGTGATCCGAGGCCACACTCCCACGGGCCGCCACTTCTACCTCTGCCACCATGACCGCTGGGACTATATCATGGTTGTGGGTGAGTTGCTTCTGCCTGAGCCATCTCGTCTTGGCCCTGGGCTCTGCCTTGGTCCTGTTCCTCCTGCCTTGTACCTAGACCCTTGGCCCAGGCTCCCCATAGCAAGCCCTACTGAGAAAGGGGCGGCCTGCCTGCTGAGGTGGTGCCAGCTTTGTCCCTTCCTGCTTCCCCACAGCGGAGATGCTTCTCCTATTCTGGGGCAGCTTCCTCTGCTATGCCACCCGGGCTGTACCCTCGGCTTTCCATGAGCCGCGCTACATGGGCATCGCCCTACACAATGAGCTGCTGCTCTCTGCTGCCTTCCACGCAGCCAGGTAAGGAGGGGCCCACCCATCTGGGGCCCACCCACCCACCACTTATTCCCCACTAACACCACTCCTTGCCTCTCCCAGATGAGGGAACCCCCATCCCACAGCCATTCTTACAACACTGCTGTGCCTTAGTGAGGTGAGGAAGGCCGCCCACCTGTAGCTCTCTCACTACCCCCACAGATACCTTTCTGTACCCCATATCTTATCCAACATACAAGGAGAGGAGGCTCCATCCATCCATGCTCAGCTCTCCCCAACTTCTTCCTCCTCACACCTCAGCTATTCCAGCAGTATGCCTGTTGTGTGTCCATAAGGACCTGGCCCTGTGGTGGAGACGGAATCTATCCACAGGACAGTCCATAACAGAGTTGTGAAGCATGAGTCTATGCTATAGGCAGCCAGAGAAGGCAAGCTGGAGTAGTCTGGGAGGGCTTCTCAGAGGTGGAAGTTAATAAGAGCCCCGAGGTAGTACCTACACATTAGAGAGGGCAGGAAGGAAAAAGAGTGCCTTCTTCACTCCACCCAGCACCTCCATGGAAGTCAGGGCTGGGGCTGGGGAAGAGAGCTAGTGAGACAGGTGAAGAGGAAGAGGCCACAGCTGCCCACAGCTAAGGACCCCCACTCCCACCACACTCTCAGGTTTTTGCTGGTTCCTTCTCTGCACCCGGACTGGACCCTCCTCCTCTTCTTCTTCCACACCCACAGTACAGTCAGCACCACCCTGGCTCTGATCTTCATCCCTAAGGTGAGGTCTTCCCTGTCCTGGATGTAAGGCACGCCACCCCCCCGTCCCCCAGTCTTTTGTAAGGAGCACTGTGGATCTGCTGCTGCTGCTGCTGCTGCTGCTGCTGCTGCTGCTGCTGCTGCTGCTGCTGCTGCTGCTGTAGCTCCCCCTCTGAGTCAGGGTGAGGATGACACCTGGGGGGTGAGTGGATGCTGATCCATCATCAGGGCCCTACTCAAGGAAGCTGCTATCTCTCTGCCTCCAATCCCTGGACAAGGGAAGTAAGAACTAGGGCTAGAAGGATCCTTGTAACACAGTTTGAGGGTTGGCAGATGCTGAAAATCAACACAGAAGCAGTTACAGCAGGAGAGGTGGGGGAGCTGAAGAACATGGCTAGGAACTGTGGGAGCAGGAGGTCGAGACTCACTGGTCTCTGAGCTAGAAAAGGTCAGGGAGGATGAAAGGAAGCAAAACTCTTCAGACCCCTGAATTCTGAATCATAAGGGGTGGTGAACATTAATAAAGTAAAAACATATTCCATGGGGCAGGTGGAGGAGGTATGAATAGTGAGCCAAGGTGAGTCTTTTTCCCAATCATACCCATTTTCCTGGTCAGTTCTGGAAGCCGGGGGCTCCTCCTCGAGAGGAGATGGTGGATGAAGTATACGAGGACGAGCTAGACCTGCAACGCTCAGGCTCCTACTTCGACAGCAGCATCGCCTCAGCCTGGAGTGAGCGCAGCCTGGACGCCGGAGACATTCGGGTATGTGCTCCCCTCCTTGCCTCCTTCTGGTACTGGGCAGGGAGCACTGATGCCCACTCCTGGCTTTTCCTCTCTTCTTGCCTCCCTCCCTTCTTACCACTGCCCTAAGCTGTTTCTCTGAATCTGTTCAAAGGAGGTCACTCACCACCCAAGTGAAAAGATCCCCAAAGTCCCAGAACCTAGAGCTCTGAGGCCCAGAGCAGTTGGCAAGTTAGAGCTCTAATCCACCGCCCCCCCCACACACATACACACCATGTTCCTCACTGCTACACAGCAGGGGCATCACAAGGGGCAGACTAAGAAACCCCTGAGTCCCTAGTATACTGGGACAGTTGGTGACACTAGGGCCAGTTGGAGCTCAGCAGTTAAGGCAGTGAATGGTTACCAGGGGTTTCTATACCAGGATCCCCTTTCTCAGGAACCTTAATGAGAGGCTCAGTGGGTAGTAAATAAGGAGACCTGGCAGTCTAAACCCAGTTTCATACAACCCACAGTGTAGGAACAACCCCAGGAAGCCATTTTGTCCATCTCCTCCCCTTGCACTGGGGCCCATTTCTACACCTGACTCATTTACATCTCCCAGTTTCTTCTTTGTCCCAACTACCTCGGCCTCTCTTTCTCCCTGGCGTCCTCCTCACCCGCTGGGCTCTGCCTGCCCTGCCTCCTGCCCCTTGTATATAGGCTGAACTGAGACCCCAGTCTATCAGGGGTCCAGAGACTGTGAAGGGCACTGCCACAGCCACATCACCCCTGGCCCTCCACTTTGTAGAGTAACAGACAATCTCTTTCTATGCTGGCTCTGGGAGAACTCCAAAGCATAAGTCATTCCATCATTTACACCTGAATATGGCACTTTCTGTGTTCACTAGTCTCATCAATCTCATATAATCCTCTTAAGGAAGCTAATACTAGGCAGCCGGATATCATTATTTTAGAGAAGCAGAGACTCAGAAGGTCAAGAAAATAGCCTCAAGGTACATGATAAGTCAGCAGCCTTGAACCCATTTCTTGTCCCCCAAACTGGTGATTTCCCACCAGACCACAGTGCCCCAGAGAAGTGACTGCATGCTGCCTCCTCAGGGCTGAGTGGGTCCGACTGGGAACCAGATTGGCGCTGATCTTGCAGGAATGGAGAGGTGAATTCTGAGAGGTTTAAAAGCAGGAAAAGGACACAGTTTGGTGGGAAAGAGATCCCCCAGAGAAAATGGTCTAAATAAGGGCTGAAGAGGAGAACAATGGAGCCAGGGGATGGAGAAACTTAGCCCAGCCATCTCAAGGTCACCCTTGCTCTCCCTGCCCTTCCCTCCACCTAGGATGAATTGAAGAAGCTGTACGCCCAGCTAGAGGTCCACAAGACCAAGGAAATGGCTGCTAACAACCCCCACCTGCCCAAGAAGCGGGGAGGCTCTCGCCAGGGCTTGGGCCGCTCCTTCATGAGGTACCTGGCTGAGTTCCCTGAGGCCCTGGCCAGGCAGCACTCCCGGGACTCCAGTTCCCAGGGCCGCAGCAGCCTCCCCGGCTCCTCTCGCCGCCGGCTCCTCAGTTTCAGCCTCCAGGAACCCGAAGAGCCACCTCCCCTGCGCAAGTCCCGTAGCACCTATGACCGCGACCACCGCAGGGAGCAGGAGCCGCCTCTCCATGACTCACTGCTGAGAAGGAAGCTGGCCAAGAAGGCCCCACGGGGAGAGAGCCGTGAGTCATTAGAGGGGCCCCCTGCCCTGGGCTTCAGGTCAGCCAGTGCCCATAACCTGACCGTTGGAGAGAGGCTCCCCAGAGCCCGGAGCACCTCCCTGCAGAAGTCGCTCAGCGTCATGGCTGGCTCCAGGGAAAAGGCCCTGCTAGTGGCCAGCCAGGCCTACCTGGAGGAGACCTATAGGCAGGCGAAGGAGAGAGAGGAAAGAAAGAAGGCAGAGGCAGCCCTAGCGAGTCCAGTTCGGAGGCTATCTTCCCGGAGGCTGGAGCGAGGTCGCGGGGCCCCTCTGTCAGCCCCACCTTCCCCTGCCAAGAGCAGCAGCGTGGACAGCTCCTCAGGGAAGCTTCAGGAGGAGGCTGTGAGAAGGCTGCCTCACCCACCCATCCAGCACCAGATCTCCACACCCTGCCTGGGAGAGCCAAGGATGCTGTCTCCTACCTCCACCTTGACTCCAGCTCTCATACCAGCTCCATCCCTGGCCCCAGTCCCTACCCTAGCACCAATCCCAATCCACCCCCAAAACCCTAGCTTACTCACCTTTATCTGCCCATGGGAGAATGCAGAACTGCCAGTCAAGAAAGAAAATGTGGTTCAAGAAGGCCCTTCAGGGCCAGAGCAAGGCAACCTTTCCCCTGCCCCAGCTCGGGCTAGGATTTGGAGGGCCCTCTCTGTTGCAGTAGAGAAGAAGGGTGTTGGAGAGAATGAGATGAACACAGAGGACAAGCGTCTCCATGGGGAAACTGGTAATGTGGATGAGGACAAGCCCAAGGCCTTCTCTAAATCACATAGCCTCAAGACCCCTGTTCAGCAGGGTTCTGTGCGTAGCCTGGGACTAGCTATCAAAGCTTTGACCCGTTCTCGGAGTACTCACAGAGAGAAAGAGAGCGGGGAAGAAACTCCTGAGAAGGAGAAGGGCAGAACTTCAGGAGAGGGTGTGGGGGCATGCCCCAGATCCCCCAGGGTAGGTGGACGCAAGGTGGTGAGTAAGCAGGCTGCCCTTGCCCCCTGCGAAGATGAGGAGTCCCTCCAGAACCAACAGAATGCTCAAACCAGCAGGATGCTCCAGGTGGGCAATAGGGAACAAGAAGACAGAGGCAGGAGGACATCCCAAGGTCAAGGGGATGGGAAAATTGAGAGAGCAAGTAAAACAGGGCCTACCACACAGAGGCAAGTCAGGCAAGGCACAGTTGTGGACAAAAATGCTGACCAAGCAAAAGAAGCTCCTGTAGGGAGGCGGGAACTGCTCAAAGCTGGCCTCCAGCCCCTGGGCAGTGTTGACTGCAGGGTGGCAGAGGTATGCCCCTGGGAAGTCGCTGAGTCAGAAACATGTCAGCCTGACAGTAGCAACAAGGCTGAAATCTGTCCCTGGGAGGTGAGTGAAGGTGCCACCGAGAGGGGGGCATTAGGACAAGATATAGATGACTCCCAGGAAAAGAGGGGGAAAGCCCCGGAAGAATCAGAGCCCAAAGATGTGGCTGCCATTACTCAGAAAAAGTCAGAGAGGCTGCTCAGAGGGCAGGAGGCAGTGTGTCCCTGGGAGGATGCCGATTCTGCGAGTCTGCCCCCTCAGTCAGCTCATCAGGACTCTGACAGAATGAAGAGCAAGTGTGAGGCAGGGAGCAGTGTGGAGGCCAGGGAGGTGAAGTGTCAGCAAGAAGTCATAGGCCCAGAAGCTTGTACACCTACCATGGCCAAGACAGAGCTGTGTCCCTGGGAGGCAAGTGAAGGAGAGAATAAGAAACTGTCCCAGGAGAGGGTAAAGAAGCTCTCCCAGGAGAAACAGAAAACCCCCAAGAAAGCAACCTTCTGGAAAGAACAAAAACTGGGAGGAGAGTTGGAGTCTATTTGTTCATGGGAGAGCACTGATTTCCGTGGCCCCTTAGCAGTCTCTACTGAGGCCCCAAGAAGCCCCGAGTGCTCGGGGAGTTTGAGCAGCAGCCTCGCAGAGGTGTGTCCATGGGAGGCAGGAGAGGCTCCTGCTATCCAGAAAGCAGAGATCTGCCCCTGGGAGTTGGGTGATGAGGTAGTGGGAAAGGAAATACTGCGTCAGGAGACAGGCGGAGAACCTCTCCAGGAAGAAGGCCAAGCCTCCAGAAGAGCTCTTGGGGAACAAACTGAGAAAGCAGGGCAAACACCCAGTCCACGGCAGGAATCAGTGTGTCCCTGGGAGAGCACAGCTTCTGGGTACCCTAGCCCATGTCTAGACGATTCCTCACCCAGAGCTAGTGGCCAGCTCCTCAGTGATGGAGGGAGCAGAGCCGCTCAGGTGTGTCCACAGGAAGACATAAGGCCAGAAGTAAAGGCAGAAATCTGTCCCTGGGAAGTAAATGAAGGAACAACAGAGAACCAGACATCAGAAGAGTCACACCAAGGAGGAGACTCTCAAAAAGATAAGGAGAAAATGCTTGGAACATCAGGAATAAAAGATTTCTCATCTTGGGAAAAAACTCAGGGACAGATCCAAAAGCAGGAAGCAATCTGTCCTTGGGAGAGTGTGGACCCTGGCAGCTTCCCCCTACAACCAGGTCCTCAAGACATGGACAGACCCAAAGCCAGTTTCCAGGTGTCAGGTAGTGTGGGTAGCATAACTGCCGCAATCTGTCCCTGGGACGTGGAGGACACCCTGCCTGCTGCAAAGGCAGAGATTTGTCCCTGGGAGGTGAGTGCTGGCACGGGAGAGGAATGGGCTTTGGGAGTTGAGGCCATTAGGAAATTGCCAATTATTACAGAAAAGGCTTCTGCAGATTCTGGACCTGGCAAGATAGCTGTTACTGCTCCAAAGAATTTGGAGAGGCCAGCCCCGGAGTGGGAGGTGGCCTGTCCCTGCGAGGATATGGATCCGGAGGGCTCCTCTCAGCCTCCTGACACTGTGGACACTGACAGTCCAAAATCTAGATTCCAGGAAATAGACCCTGTGGGGTACAGGCCAGCTGAAGTGTGTCCCTGGGAAATGGAGAAATCATCTACCAGTGAAAAAGCCAAGATCTGTCCCTGGAAGGTGAATGAAGGAGCTACTGGGAAGGGAATGGAACAAGAGATGGGGGATGATTCAGCAGGGCAGAGGGCAAAAATTCTAGAAAAAGGGAGACTCATCAACCTGGAAAAAGACATATCAAAGGGGGAGACAAAGCTTAGTCAAGAGCAGGAAGCTATTTGTCCTTGGGAAAAGGACTTGAGGGAACCCAATGCTCAGGCCCCTGAGGTCTCAGACTTGTCCAGCAGCATAAGAAACAAAGCAGCAGAGAGGCATTCTTTGGAGGTCAGTGATGAAGCAGCAGAGAAAGGGGACCTGACACGAGACCCCCAAACCGGCTCTGTCCAAGAATGCATAACCCAGGAAAAAGCTCCATCTTCTAAGGCAGAAGACACTACTGAAGATGGGGGAAAAGCAAGCAATCAGCTACAATCTATCTGTCCATGGGAAGGCATGGCGCTGGCAAGCTCTTCTTCTCACCTTGACGGTCAGTGCCCTGACCAACTAAAAGCTGGCTCCCAGAAACCAGCCAGTGCTGGGGACAGGCATGCTGAGGTGTGCCCATGGGACACTCCTGCCCCAGATGCTCATCCATCTGACAGCAGTGCCAAAGCAGAAATCTGTCCCTGGGAGGTGACTACAAGAATCCCCCCAAAAGGGGTGTCAAGACAGGATGAAAAAGGGGAATCTCAAGAAGAAGAGAGGAAAGCCCCAGAAAAAACAGAGCCCAAAGTTGTGGCAGTTCAGAAAAAGCCAGAGAGCGCAGACAGGAACCAGGAGGCTGTGTGTCCCTGGGAGAGTCAAGATAGTGGAGGTCTGTCTCTACAAACAGCCCCACAAGCTTCTGACAGAAGCAAAGGCAGTCCTGAGGCAGCAGGCAGTACGGGGGCCAGGGTGGCAGAAGTGTGTCCGTGGGAAGAGGAAGAAGTGCCTTCTGCCAAGAAAGCAGAAATTTGCCCTTGGGAAGTGAGTCAAGCAGTAGCAGAAGGGTGTCCAGAGCAGGTGGAGAGAGAACACCAAGGACAAGGAGAGCTGTTTCTTCAAAATGCAGGGTCTGGATGGACTGAAGAACACTTTTCAAAAGCAGCAGCAAAAGGCAGCAGAGAGCAGGAGACGGTCTGCCCCTGGGAAGGCACGGGGTCAGAGAGGCCGTTCTCCCAGCCAGAGGCTGCAGACCCTAACCAACCCGAAGTTGGTCCCCATGGGGCAAGCAGTGTGGGGAACAGAATGGCAGAGCTGTGTCAATGGGAAATCACAGATCCAGAAGGAAATAAAATAACGGGTACTATGGCAGATATCTGTCCTTGGGAGGGAACTGGAGACCCATCTGAGGAATCTGGCCTCCTGGCTTTAACAGCAACTCAGACAGAAGTATTTTTCTCCACAGCCCCTGAGAACCCACCATGCCTTTCAGTCCAGAGACCTTTGGGTGGCTCCCTTCCAGAAAGCAAAAGCCCCCGCCCCAAAGTGAGCAAGCCAGCCAGTACTTCTACTCTGGAAGGTGTCAGAGAATTACAAGGACCTTCAGGATTTGGGCCAATAACCAGCTTAGCCCCAGGGCCAAGTTTCCAAGAAGCTGAGCCTCAGAAGTCTTCCCTAACCGAAGACCAAGGAGAAGGTACTTCCAAAGTTCCAGATGAAGAACTCACCTCTCCAACAGTCTATCCTTGGGACTGGGAATAACAACTCCCAGTTTGAACTCAGGTTAGGACAAACAT
The DNA here is from genome assembly GCA_030015415.1 of Cynopterus sphinx. NCBI lineage: Eukaryota > Metazoa > Chordata > Mammalia > Chiroptera > Pteropodidae > Cynopterus > Cynopterus sphinx. The sequence goes on from CM057385.1 coordinate 17,703,912, forward strand.
CAGGTGGCTGGCTTTCAGGAGCCAAGGTCCTTTCCATGTCCTAGGTGTTCCTCAAGAGCTGAGTCAAAGACACTTGTCCCCTTCCTCTCTAAGGCCAGAAGTCAATTCACTCAAAGACAGATTGTACAAGAAGGATGCAGCTCAGACCCCAACAGGAAATCCTATGCTCTTTTTATTCCACTTCTTCCTGCTTCAGGGGATGAAGGCCAAGCCTTCTGCTTCAAATGTATTCTCCCATCCAGCAAGAGTATTCAACACAAGCCATCTGTGTCTGGACACTCACTTGAAAAGCCAACGTTAAGGATGAAATGAAGTCAGTAGCACCCCAACCATATTTTCTCACAGGGAGACCCTATTCTTTTCTAAAGTCAACAAAGGACTTTTTTTTTTTTTCAAGAAGAAACTAACCATGCAGGCCACTGGCACATATGGACTGAGGATCATAGAAGGCTATAAAGGTCACCACAGGAAGCTTAAGAAGCTACTTAATTCAAGTTCAAATATAAATGAGGAAAAAAACTTAAATGGCTCAGAGGTACCTGAAATGCCTTAAAGACCTTGTCATTTTGACTTTGGATCTCCAGTTTATCGATCCTCACACCTGACCTGCTTGACTAGTGAAGTGGAGCCAATCAGACACTTTTACATCCATATCATCTGGCATCCAAAGCAACATCAGAGACAGAGCAGAGAAGCCAATCACTCTAGATCCTTCCCCTGCTGGCCAAGGTCATGTTCTCTCTCTTAGACACCCTGTCTCCTACTTTAAGGAGTATGCCTCTTTCTAGCTTTTTCAGATGGCCTCCCCTTCCTTCTGCCCTATTTTTTACCAGTCTCCTGAGTTCATCTCATTGGCTCATGTTTCTCCTGGCCTTTCAGTGCTGACATCAAAGGGACCCATCTCTGTTGTCAATACAATTGGAGCCGTAAGGAATCTCTAGTTCTCAAGTGAGAACGAGACTAAATCACTTGCTAAGTAATAAGAGGCCCACATCAGTCTCTTTCCCAAGAAGCCTAAGAAAGGAGACCCTGTTTACAGTATAACTACCCTCAGAAGGAGCAGAGCTACAGGGCAAGTTAGAGGCCTAAGGGCCAGGGAAAGGGCATCATGTAAGTACAAAGACTTCTTTCTTAGGGAGCTCACTCTCATTCTTAGCTCTCACTTAGTTCAACTCTATTCTCTTAAGTCAGTCCAGGCTACCCTTACTTAAGCAATCCTAGATAACAGACTACTGGAATTAGGTGAATAGTACCAGAGGAAAATGAGAAAGGAGAAAAACATTGGTCAAAGAAGTCCCAGGATCAGCAGGAGTTGAGTGGGAGTGGAAGCAGGCAGGCTACACATGGCAGAACTGGGCAGGGGGACTGCAGATGGGAATAAGCCCACTTGCTAACTGGACAGATATTGATGTCATTCACGGGGAGAAAAAAGACAAAACAGTGGGATCAAATACTCATTGGGAAAATGAGTCTGCATGTGAACACTCTGGGCAGCCACAGGATGTCACAGAAAAAGTAGCAGGTGCTCCATTTCCAGAAAGCAGAAGGAATGGAGTAACCCACTTTTTAGGGACCGATACCGTTATTCCCACATCTAGCCCTGCCACTTACCCAGTTCCCTTTCCCTGGCCTTTCAGAGAAGTAACTGAAGTGTGTTGTTGCTCTGGGCTCTGGCTGGTTAACCCCATAGCTTCTGAGCCAATGTGAATTTTGCTAACTGCACATCCCAGAACAATCCCACCGAGTCTAGTCTAGCTGGGAACAAAAATGTTGTCCCTATATCTACTGTTGGGAAAAAATAAAGAATACTAATGCTTTTTTCCGACTGTGGCAGTTGGTTGTAGATTATGGTGATTTTTGTTGTTTTTAAACAGGAACAGGAAAGAAAAACAATAACGGTGCTGAAGCCCAAGGTAACTACATTCCAGCCTTCAGGAATTCGGGTGGTCTAGTTGATTCCCAGCTAGTGGCTGGCACTGCAGATGGCCGCTGCCTGGTCCTTCTAGCCAATCCCTTACATCTGGGCCATTTGTTCAGCTGGATTTGATCCCAAGGGGAAATGAAAATTGCACTTATCCTCTGGCTCCCTGGTGGCAGCTATTGCTTAGCCACTATTTGGGATTATCTAAAGACCCCAGAGACAGATCTAGGGGAGTGGTGTGAAGTAGCTTATTTGAAGCACTGTTTTTACATATTCAGAGAAATCCATGTGTCGTTTGCCCATAAGTGTGCTTTTTTTCTCTGCTTTCCTACTCAACTTGGATAATCTCCCTTTACTCCTTACGGCTGTGGATCCTGTTCAAAGCACTTCCCATCTCATTTTGCCTTAATCTGGGGCTCACACAAATAGGATATGATCAAACCTCACTTGGGCTTCAAACTGATGTACATTTTAAGCCAAAAGGGTTGAAATTAAGTAGGATGATGAGAGTGACTGCTTTGGATTAACCCACCGGTGCTGCCTCTTCCCTCCGCATACACATCTTGTCTCCACAGTCAGCACTCAGCAGCTGTTGTAAAGACATCCATTTTTCCCAGTGAGGCCTGGTCTACTTGCTGCTTTGCTGAGATGGTAGCTTTAGAGATAAAGCAGTTATCCTCAATCTGATTCCAGTTTCTTTGGCCTCTACTCTCAGGACAAGGTCAGAACAGATTAATCCTTAACCCTAAGTGACAGACTCCTTAAAAGAAAATCCTAAGCTTGAAAAATAGTGTAAGAATTCAGGTCCTTTTTTTTAAGGGGAGCCCACACTAAGCTGACAAAATCAATAAGCCAAGTCTATTATTGGTATAAAGTGATTTCCCTTGTCGTACCTCTGATGACCCAGGATGCATGGGCATGTGAAATCCCACTTCTTCCTTCTGACAGCATTGATGGAGCTAAGGAACAAGGAAAGGCTGGGCTGTTTCATTCTACAGAAGTCCATACCCTGTTGCCTTTGCCTTCCCAGTGCTGGGCTGGAAAGAATAGTCACTATCTCCAAAAGGTGATAGAAATCAAGGAACCAGGTCTTACAGATGATTTCCCAAATGTATCAACTCCCTCCATGGCCTGTCTCCTCCCATGTTTCCTGGGATCACACTGGGATGCAGCTGATAATTAAGAACACAATCCAAAGGCAGAGGGATACATTATTTCTTTGAATTTGTATTCTTCTTTGACATAAAAATACTGACTGAATCAGTGTATGAGAAAAGACCCTCTTAAATGACACCATCTTTTATAAACACATTATTTTTTCCAAGTCTGGCCCGGAAGTTGCACCACTCACAATTAAGCCTGCCTTCCATTTCTGCCATTTGAAGGCTGGTCTACTTCTAGCCTAAACCAGGGGGAATGGACAGAACCCACCTCATTTATTCAAGATTTTGACAGTGTTTTATTTCAAACTCAGACCCCTACCCTGTGATAAGAAAGAAAATTCTGCTGGTTTGCTCCTGACAGTCCCTGATGTGGAAGTAATTGGTATCAGATGTTCTCTGAAACATACTGTCTTTCATCTTGACCCAGAAGCTAGATATAAAACCTAAAAAAGAAGAAATGGGTCCATAGCTATGCACAGCAACAACCCTTCTGGGATTAGCCATCAGTCGTGGTTGTGAGGACGATACTGCTGAAAAGGCTCAACAGGAGAGAACATAGGTAGTTCTTTCTACTGCATGATAGAGATGGGTGACTTTACAGCTCCCAAACTCCCAGACTTCATGGCTCCCAGCCACCTCATAACCCCTGCTTTACTCCAGGAATTATTTTTGCCATCAGACTAGCTTCTGGGCCTCTCCTTGTGGCTCTTCATAGTCTTCCCAGGGTTTCAGCTGGGGGCCAGGGATCATCACCGTCTGCAAGAGCAGGAAGCTGAGTTATCTACCATCTAAGCCCATGGCTTGCTTGCTCACCCAGGAGCAATTCACCCTCACCTCCATGCCCACCCCTAACATAATTTCCTTTCCCTGGTGCTGCATCACCTCCTCTCTCCACAAGGTGGAGCCCATCCACCTGGTGGCTTAGGATGTCATCAATACTGTTTCAGCTCAAACCACCACACTAGAGCAATATCCTACCTTAAGGATGGGCTGCTTAGGGGGAGCCCATGAGGGGATGATCTTGCCATGCATTCTCCAGCTCCCATAGGGATTTGTCAGGTGCTTTTCAAAGACAACATACTCCAGGACATCCTTGGGCACATCTTCCTGCCCATACATCAATCTGCCAAACCGGTCATAAATGGCCAAAGTCTGTACAGATGAAAGCAAAGCTGGCCTGTTAGTCTTCAGAGTTGTTCTGTTTTGCTTTTGTTTTGTGTTTTGTTTTGTGGGCATTTTTGTTTTTGTTTTTGCCATTCAACAATTATTGAAACAATCATAACAATACATTCAATGGTTAGAAATTATCAGAATCCAAAGATCTCAGAATTCTGAATGCAGACTAACTGATCAGCTACCAACACTTTAATCTTTTTTTTTCTTTCCCCTCTTTGATTCCCCTCCTGCCCCTACTTCCACCCCTGACCTATGGATATGTTGCCATTTCCCCTTAAGAACTGGATCTCTGAAGGTGAGGCATCTCCTCCCACATGCTTGTGGAGTGCATCTGGTGCCGGAAGCCCCCGGGGCATGATGCCCCCAGCGCACTTGGGGGGCCTGGCACCCCCTTGGCGCACTTGGGGGGGCCAGGCGCACCCAGGGGTGGGTGCTCCTTGCTACAGCCCGTGGCTCTACCTGGCACGTAAACCCAGGACCTTCTGCATGTAAATCAGACTTGCTAACCACCACAATATGGAGCCACCTCCTGACATCTTAATCTTAAGAGATTTTTTTAACTAGAGAGGGGAGGAGGTCAAGACCAATAAGAGCGCGAGAGAACATCCTTGCAACTGTCTTAGTAGAGTTAACTTTGAGAATAGGGAAGAGTGTATTGACAGAGCAAGGACTTCCACAGTGAACATTTCCTTAGAACCCATAGTCTCCACAGAGGTAGGTGCCCAACCTGAGAGGAAAGAAAAGCTGGGAGGAAAGCAGACTGGTGCCTCTACCTGCCGGGTATGCATGCGGACGGTGATCTGGCCATACAGGTTGCTCTGGTTCAGCATACTTGAACAGCGAACCTGAACCACTTGGGGTGGCTCTAAAGATTCTACGAAGCTCCAGCGAACAGTCTTATACTTGAGGTCCTCAACCATGTCCTGTGGGCAGAAGAGAACAAGTTCTGAGTTTTCCCCTCCCTTTAGGGAAGCTTATGTTTCCTTTTACATCTGCTCACTTCTTGCTATACAGTGAACGTGCAACATTTCCCACTAAATGCTTTCTTGTGCCTTCTTTTTCACCTTCCCAAGTTTTATTAAACTATGGTTCAAGCTCACCTCACAACAACTCCCTTTTCACTTAACACAACTCAAGACAAATCTACCTCAAGGATCCTTCTTCAAATCAATGAAAACCACACTCCAGACTGCCAGCTTACCTAATACACCATTATCCTCCTATACACATCCATAATCTGCTAATTACTGCACATGTTTCTGCTGACTGCTTATATGTTGCCTACCTCTTCATCTTTTAGGAGAGAACGGTGGGATTTTATAGCTAAACTGCTAAGACTAGGTTAGCTATACTTGTCTCTAGGGAGATGAGGATAAATTTATAGAAACTGAAGTTCTCATTCTTGAACCACAAAGTCTCCATTCTTGGGGGTCTCCCAAAGTACCTAGCACACATTACCATACAATGTAAGCCTCATGAATGCTTGTTAAATCCTTTATTATTGTGTAGGCATGTGTAGGCATGTGTAGGCTGGCCTAATGTGGCTCATATCCTGATCTCAAGATCCATACCCCAAGGTTTCAGTACTGCTTACTGACAGACTTCCTTTTTCCTCATTTGCATGGGCTTTACCAGAGTTCACATCATTATCATTCAGCCCAAAATGATGGAACTTCAACTTTTGTCTCAAACTTCCCGTACTTTCAAAACTGATTCTTCACAGGAAAACCAGAGGTGATATCTAGAATATACGCATTCAGCATCCCACAGTTCTAAGGATGAGAACCTACCGGAAAACAGTTTTCAGTTGCTAAGGTATGAAGTCGGTCATGGTCTGAGCTAAAAAAGAAAGAGATATACATCATTGACTCTTGCTTTTATGACACCTCATGTGAAAGGTGAAATGGCCTTGAAAATGGAAAACAATCTAATTCATTTTTACGAACATTTTCTGCACTCCTACTATAAGCCAGGTACTATGCAAGTCCTGGGGACACAAAGATGAACTATAACCTGATTTACTGGAAAATCCTGAGCTCCAAGGTTAGGTTTGAATCTCAGGAACAGAAAGAAATTTCTCTGAAATTACATCCCTTAGATGAGCAAGAGACCCTTAATGGGACATGGGGACTGGACTTTGTTCTAAGCTGCAACAGGAAGCAAATTCCAACACAAGTAACAATCAAAAGCTCATCTTCTCTTCTCTTACCTCAGACACGTCGCCAATACCAACTGGCTTGGCCTTGTATCTTTGAACCTAGACGAAAGATAATCGTCGATCTTTTCTGGCCCATCTTCCCCTCCACCACACCCATCTTTGCTACTGTCATAGTGACCTAGTCATGCTGAGTCTGTGCAATAAAACAGATGGCAAACCCCAGCTCCCGTACATACAAGATTTTAGGATTCTTAACTGAGGAGTTTCAAATAAATCCAAAAGCACAGATTAGTTTCTTTCACATACACATTCATGATTTTCCCTACAGTTTAATACTTTCTAGATGGTTTGAGTCTTTGTCCCTCTGAAAAACCTTCTCTAATCCCAGAATGGGTAAGGGATTAGATCCATCTGCTTTCCTTCCACCTCTATTCCTAATATAAAAGATTCCAACTCATTTCTCTCATTGTAGCTCTAGACTAGACTAGACTGAGTTGTGGTAACAGCTACCATAACCACCATGCCTGGCACTTCTGAGTGAACTCTTCCTCCTCACTAGCCTGGGCTAGAAATCTTCAGTAGAAATAAATCTCCTTTTCTGAGTTTACTTACTATTTTGCAAAAGAATTTACACTGAAAAATAAATGGAAGACATCTGTTTCTAGCAACATAATGGACTGAAGTAATGTGAAACTACTCTAACTATACACATCTAGAAATGTTAAAAAAAAATGTAACACAGACACATGCACATTTTAAAATAATCTAGCCTGGTTCACATGGCTAGATTAGAAAGGTAAATCCCTAGACACCAAAAAGGAAGAGGGAACTAAAACCAAAATGGAAGGAATATAACATGCTACCACAACAACATAGGGATGAGGAAAGGATCTAGAATAGGACCTGATGACTAGGGGTCCGACACTTCGTATAACTTTGGACCCTCGTAAGACAAGGAGTTGGAACTGAGATCCCTGCATGAAGCTAGAATGTCAAGAGTCCTGCACTTGTAGGAAAAGGAGACTAGAAAAACAGCCCACCAATCTAGAGGTAAAACTTCTCTCTGTTGAGAGCTCTGAGTAGAGAAAAAAAAAAAAACAATTATAATAAAAATGCTGAAAGTTTAAAGCCCTAAGCCCACATTATACTCAAATGTGGACATAGAACTACGGTAGCTATATGATAAAAGGATTCCTAAACTAAGAAATTAACATAAAAACTGACACCTGACTAGTGATATCCCTGGGGTATCTGGCAGAAATACACACAAAACCTCTCTGAGAGCATGTTCATAACTTAGGTTGTCTAGAATCCGTCAGAAGAAACACTTTCCACTGAAGATGAGCTTACAACTAAACATTACAAAACGCACCTGGAATCTATCCATCAAAACAATTAGTAAATTTTAAAAAAAAAGATCAGAACCACTATTTCAGAACTCTGGATTCTAACTGGATACTGATAACAACCAGTGGAGTGCCTGACAGAGAGGCTAATGATCTTGGGTAGAAAAACAAAATGTACAAACTACCTACCATCCCCCTTCCCTCAGCCTTGCCATGACTGTGAGGGCAATGGCCTGTGTTCTTGGGGTGGATGGCTGGTGCTAAGACAGGCAGAGGGGGTGCCCTCCAAAAACTTGGGGTTGCACATTTTGGTCTGTCTGGTGAATCACATAGTCCAGAGCAAACGAGGCCACGGTTTTAGGCCTATTAGCTGCAGCAGTTTCTCCCACAGCTAATACTGTGGTCAATGACTGAAAACTTCCCCCCTAAGATCAGAAACAAGACAAGGATTTGGCTTTTACCATTTTAATAATACAATATAATACTATGAAGTTCTAGCCAGAGCAATTAGGCAAGAAAAACAAATAAAAGGTGTCCAAAACAGAAAAGTAAAAATTATCTACGTTTACAGACAACATGATCATATATGTAGAAAATTCTAGAGATTCCATGAAAAGTGTAAACGCTATTAAACAAATTCAGCAGTTTCAGAATACAAAATCAAGATACAAAAATTAGGTGTATTTCTATATAACAGTAACGAACAACCAGAAAAAAAACCCAAAATTTTTATAGTGTATTACTGGCACAAGAACAGACATAGAGACCCATGGAACACAGAAATAAACCCTAGAAAGTATGATCAACTGATTTTCAACAAGGCTGCCAAGACCATTCAATGGGAAAACAGTCTCTTCAACAAACGGTGCTGAGAAAACTGGATATCCACATGCAGAGGAATAAGTTGGACCCTTACTTTACACCATATACAAAAATTAACGTAAAATGGGCCAAAGACTAAATGTAAGAGCTAAAATCATAAAACTGTTAGAAAAAAAATAGGGGAAAAAACTTCATAACACTGGATTTGGCAACGATTTCTAGGATGACACCAAAAGCACAGGCAACAATAACAAAAAAACATATAAATTGGACTTCATCAAAATTAAAAACTTTTGTGTATCAAAGGACTATCAAGAGAGTGAAAAGACAACCCACAGAATGAGAGAAAATGTCTGTAAAGTACATATTTATCTGTAAAAGACTAATGTCCAGAACACACAGACCTATTTAAACTCAACAATAAAATAGGAACACAGTTCAAAAATGGGTAAAAAGCTTGAGTATACCTTTCTTTAAAAAAGTATACTAATGATCAACAGGCACATGAAAAGATACTTAATATTACCAGTCATTAGGGAAATGCAAAGCAAAACCACAATGAGATACTACTTCACATCCACTAATATGGCTATTATTTTAAAAAATGAAAAATAAGTGTTGGTAAGGATATAAAAACTGGAACCCTAGTGCATTGCTGGTGGGAATGTAAAATGGTGAAGCTGCTGTGAAAAACAGTATGGTGGCTCCTCAAACAATTAGACAGAATTAACATATGATCCAGCAATTCCACTCCTGGGTATATACTCAGGTATACCCAGATATACCCAAAAGAATTGAAAGCAGGAACTCGAACAGATACATGTATACCAATGTTCATAAAAGTATTACCATAGCCAAAAGGTGAAAACAATCCAAACATACCCCAACAGATGAATGGATAAACAAAAGTTGGTATATATTTACAATGGAGTATTATTCAGTCTTAAAAAGGGAAATTCTGAAAAATGCTGTAACATGGATAACTCTCAACACATTAAGCCAAGTGAAATAAGCCAGTCACAAAAGGACAAGTACTGTAAGACTCCACTTACATGATGTACTTAAAACAGGCAAATACATAGATAAAGTAGAATATAGGTTACCAGGTGCTGGGAGGAGAAAGCAATGGAAAACTATTGCTTAATGGGTACAGAGTTTCTGTTTGGGGTACAGAACAAGTTCTGGGAATAAATAGCAGTGATGGTTATGCAACATCATGAATGTATTTAAGGCCACTGAATTATACACTTTAAAATGGTTCAAATGGTAGATATTAATTTTATGTGTATTTTACCACAATTAATAAAAGCCCTTATTAAACTGATAATTTTTAAATAAAAAATTATATCTTTGATTTTTAAAAATAGCTATTTGTAAAAAAAAAATGTGCAGGCATACAAAAAGAATTAACAAAAAACAAAAGAAAAAAATGATAAAATAGACCTATAGAAGATATTGTTTTTATCAGACAGACTTTAAAATAAGTGAGATTACTATATTCAAGAAATTAGATGACAGAATGAAGAATTTTAGCAAAGAACATGACAAAAAAATCAACAGAAAATTCTAAAGGTAAAAAACAGTAAACGAGTATAAAATTAAGAACTCAATAGACAGGTTTAACAGCAGATTAGATAAAACTGAAAAGAAAACTGGTAGATCAGAAAATATCCAGAGTAAAGCTGGAGGGGGCAAAAATAAGATTGAAAAATATAGAAAAAAGCCTAAGACACATTTGGCACAACTGAAAGTAGTAAAAACATCTAACATACGTGTATAAAGCCATAAAAGGAGACAAGAAAGTGGAGCAGAAGCAACATCTAAAGAGATGTTCTAAGAATTTTCCAACACTAAGAAGAAAAGTACCCAAAGATTTAAGAAGCAATAGGAACCCAGAGCAGGAGCAACACCCCCCTCAACACACACACACACACACACACACACACACACACACACACACACACTAAACTGCTAAATACTAAAGGCAGAGAAAAAAATCTTAAAACCAGAGGGAAAAAAACAAACTTTAACTCCAAAGGAACAAGAAAAAATAGAAACAACAGAAACCAAAAGATGACATCTTTAAAATATTGAGAGAAAATAACTACCAACCTGGAATTCTCTACCCAAAGAAAGCACCCTCCAAAAATGAAGTGGAATAAAAAAAAGCCCAATGAGCAAAAAATGAAGGTGAAGGTGAAATTTTAAAAAGTTAGAACTAAAAAAACTAAATGACAATAATGTGGAAGATGAATGAGGTGGTGACTAGAAGTAAAACACTCTAAGGTTCTTATAATAGCAACTCAAGAATACATGTTAAACATTTTAACAATAACAGAAGTTAAAAGAACAGAAGTAGAATGTCATACACTAAAACAAGTGGAAGGAATAAAAAAAGAAAGAAGAAAATTATATCAATCCAATAAATGAAAGAAAAAGAAGCAAAGAAACATCATGGCAAATAGAATGAACAAAATAACATGCTAGAGAGGAGGCAAGATGGCATAGAAGGTAGCGGCTGTGCACACCTCCTCTAGCAACCACACCAATATTATAACAAAACTACACAGCAACCAACAAACAGAATCACCTGAGGTCTGGCTGAACAGAAGCCCTACAACTAGGGACAAAATTTAAGAGGTCATCTCAAAACAGTAGGAGGGGTGGAGATGGGAAACGGCCCGGTCCCACAACAGCATGTGGCAGCTGCCCTTGGTTTTGGATGTGGCCTCTCGAGGCCTAAAGGCCCAGCACGGGTAGTAGCCACATATAGATTGCTTGGTGACTCTTACTGGTGGCCCCGGAGGTGCACAAGCTGCAGCTGGACCTGGCCCGCAGTTGGACAGCCTGCCCCACAGCACACCTACTACATAAAGCCACTCTACTAAGACTGGGAGACTTAAGAACCCTACCTAATACATAGAAACGGACACAGGAAGGCAACCAAAATGGGAAGACAAAGAAGTATGTCCTACTTAAAAGAACAGAACAAAGCTCCAGAAAGAGAGTTCACCAAAATGGAGACAAGCAATACAACAGATGCAGAGTTTAGAACACTGGTGATGAGGATGCTCAAAGAACTTAGGGGAAGAGTAGTTGAACTCAGTGAGAACTTTAAACAAAGAGATAGAAAACAAAAATGGAGATGAAAAAGATAATAGAGAGCCAGTCAGAAATGAAGACTACAATATCTGAGATGAAGAGTGCTTTAGAGAGAATCAACAGTGATGAAGCAGAGGATCGAATCAGCAATTTAGAGGATGGGGTTGTAGAGGACACCCAATCAGAATAGCAACAACAAAAAAAGAGTCCAAAAAAATGAAGATTGTTTAAAGACTCCTCTAGGACAACATCAAGCATAACAATATTCATATCACAGGGGGTATTAGGAGGAAAAGAGAGCAACAAATTGAAAACTTATTTGAAGAAATGATGGAAAATTTCCCTAACCTGGTGAAGGGAAAAGACATATAACTCCAGGAATTTGAGAGTCCCCAACAAGATGAACCCAAAAAGGCCTACATGAAGACACATCATAATTAAATTCCAAAGGTTAAATCCAAAGAAAGAATCCTAAAAGCAGCAAGAGAAAAGCAGTTAGCTACCTACAGGGTGCTTGCATAAGACTGTCAGCCAATTTCTCAACAGAAATTTTATAGACCAGAAGGGCTTGGCACAAAATATTCAGTGATGAAAACCCAGGACATACGACCAAAATTATTTTATCCAGCAAAGCTATCATTTAGAATCGAATGACAGATAAAGAGCTTCCAGACAAGAAAAAGCTAAAGGAGTTCATCATCACCAAGCCAAGGAAATGTTAGAGGGAATTCTTTAAGAAGAAAAAAATATGTATCAAAAATATAAATAAAAAATGGTAATAACTACATACCAATAAATACCTCAAATGAAAAAAAATTAAACGTTCCAATCAAAAGATAGGGTGGCAAAATAGATACGAAAACAACACCCTTACATATGCTGCCTACAAGAGACTCACTTCAGATTAAAAGACACTCACAGACTAAAAGGAAGGGGATAGGAAAATACATTGCATGATGGACCAAGAAGGTAGTATGCTGAGTGAAATTAAGTCAGATAGAAGAAGATAAAAGCCACATAATTGTATGTATGTGTGGAAGCTAAAGAACAAAATAAACACTCGCAGGTGGAGCTGAGCCAGACCAAATGGTAAAAATTAATTATTGCCCAGATAGAAAGTTCTTCCACTCCTCTTACCTGAAGCAAATAAAAATACTTGCCTAGAATAACAGGCACTGAGAACATAATGGGTGTAATATAGAGAGTTCACTTACTTGTTTAGACAAAGGTGAGCTTCAATGAAGATATCCTTTGCTTTTTCAGGGAAGTCCTTTATTTTAAAATTAGCATCATGTTCTCTTATCTTCCGTATTCTGTAAGATTAAGCATGAAAATAATTTCTAAAGATTTAGTACAATTTCCATAACTCACAACATTAACTTCCATTAATATCTGTCCACTTAGTCAATAACTGTTTTTTGAATGTGCCAAGTCCTGTAAATTTAACCTTCTAATTTGCACTTCATCATTCTAAAGAAAGATCAAGTTTTTCATAATGAAATTTCAGAATTCTGGCATCAAAGAAAACATCCTATAAGCATTAAGAAAGAAAACATAGGTTTCATACAAAGGCTCAAGAGTCATAATGACATCAGGCTTCTAAATCACATTATAAGTTGGAAAGACAATGCAGCAGTGCTTTTAATTGAAGAAAAATAGAATTTCTAGCCTCGAATTCTATACCTGAGTAAAGTATAAATGAAGAGGGAGAGTAAAACAAAGACTTTTTCTTAGGCTTGCAAGATTTAATTTTACTAACCATGTACCCTTTCTCAGGATAAACCATTAAAGAGAAAGACATAAAATCCAGATACCAGGGAATACAACACAAAAGTAAGGCAAAAGGAATGTTAGGATGATCATAAGAGTAGATCCCGAGATGCACAGTGGACCAGAACAGCGATGAGTACAGATTAAAACAGGTAAGAAGGCTCCATAGGGATTTCTTCTTGAAAATGAAATTGATAAAAAAAAACTTCAATGTATTAAGAGGAAATTTACACAACCAGGGGTTCTATAAGCAAATGAAAAAAAAAAGCACTTACTCAAGAAAAAGTATATAAGGAAAAATCATGATAATGCACTGCATGACTCAACTATCAACACCAGTCTCTTAGTTATAATAATGTAAACAGGAAGTTCCGATCTAATTAAAAGGTTAATACAAGTTTATTAAGAGGATGAGAAACACCATAACCAAGTGGAATTTATGCCAAGAATGCAAGGTTGACTTAACAATCGAAAATCAATTAATGTAATACAACGTATCAACGAAAGACAAATACCACATGATCATCTCAAAAATGCTGAAAAAGCATTTGACAAAATCCAGCACACCCCTTCACACTTTTTTCACCCAGAGCCTTGCTTGTACTGTTTTGTCTCCCTAAAATACTATTTCTCACTATACCCCTCTACCCACCTAACTCCAAGTAATTCTTTAGGTCCCAGCTTTAATGTCATTTCTCCAGGGAAGCCTTCCCTGAACATCCAGACCATGTTATCATTCCTGTCATGTTTCCACAGCACTCATACTTCACCACACTTCTATTTAATTGTGTGTAATCAGTATTTAATGGCTGTTTTCCTATCCCAGATAATAACTCCATGATAAAACCATGTGTTATGTTCATCATTATCATGGACCCAACCATCAAAGAGCTCAGGAAAGAAATGCATGAATAGAAATCATCACAGTATAGGGTTATTAGAAGTTGTATGTATAAGTATACAGTTACAACTATAGCAAAGGCAGCTCCAAGAAAGTCAGGGAAGGCTGAAAAGCAGATACAACATTCAACTGGTTCTTGAGGAGTAAGTTGAAGTTACCAGGTGAAAAAAGGGGATAAAAGACATTTTCAGGTAAAAGAAAGAATGTACAAAGACAAAGAGGCATAGCATAATATTCTAGAATAACAGTATTAGGACTATAGTAATAAATATATATAATAGTATTATAATACTGTAATAAGGAACTGGCAATTAGTTTGGACATGCTGAAGTTTAGGACGAGAAAAATGGAATAAGATGACAATGGCGAGGAAGTTAAGAGCTATATTATAAAAAGCATTGAATATCACTGAAGAAATACAGATTTTATTCATCAGGTAATAGGGAGCCATAAAAATTTTAAGGAGAAAAGGTTATGTGATAAAATCTGTAATTAGAGAAATGTTATGGCCACATGAAAAATTAACATCGACTCTATACACTTGTGCATAGAAATCTATGACCCTAAGGAACCTTATAGGGACAAACACGAAATGTTTCTGTCTTTTCAACTAAAAGAGAGACTCAGAAGAAGGTTTTGGCTTTAGCTCCTTAACTAAGACTTAGTTAGTTCCCTAGAACAGGTGCATCTTCTTGACCCTTTTTGGCTTTTCTTATTTTCTGAAGTTTAAATTCTAATATACACTCCTCATATATTCTTTTACTTTAAAATATGTAATCAAGTATCCTAAAAACTTCAAAGTTACTCCCTGATGAGGCAAAAACAACCAATGAAGGCTGAGATGCTGAGACTTAGAATGCCCACATTATTCTACATTAACTGAGAAAAAAAATACTGTAAAATTGTTATGGGAGGTATATACAATCCAATTAACCCAAGATGGTCTCTCCAGAGTAAAGTAGTAATAAGAAATTTTTATTCTAATACTGACTCCCAGTTGTTTCAGACACCTACGACAATTGTGATGCCACGTTCTTCTTTAGTCGCTCAGTTTTCTGTGCTAGTCCGTCCTTTGAAAGAGATGAGACTCGAGCATCACCCTCTGGAGGAACATAGGCATCAAAAATACCAGCTGTAATGAAAGAAGGAGGAAACTAAGAAAGTTTTGAAAGACTGAGAAAAAGTCACCTTGAGGTCACATAAAATTGGGAAATCCTAGATATAAAGCAGACTAATGAACTAAACTTTTGTTAGAGGGAACTATGTTGCATTAGAAAAAATAGAATAAGATAATTTAAGTCTTCTCTCAGAGCCTCAGTTTCTTCTTGCACAAAATGGGGAAATTTCACCCTTGCCTTGTAAGAATACAAAGATCACAGATTATCTCAGGAAACACGGTGTATGCAAAGTACATCACTTTTGGGGCTCAAATGATTTTGTGGTTAATTAAATATAGTCAATCATAGTCCAAATTATTTCACATTTCAGACTAGCTCTGACAGGAGACTGGGTCAAGGTCTCAGAAATACCATGCCTCACCTGTACAAGCCAGATGTATGGGACGCTCCAAACGTTCCGGAGGAATGACCACTCCTGCTTTTCGGGATCGTTCTATAAACTCCTTTTCTGATTTGTATTTGGGTTCATAAAGAGGAGGTGTGAAACGTTTTTTAGTTCTCACTGGAACTACAGCTATGGACTGAGTCACCAGGACTGACTGGAAGCAGGAAAGGTTAGGATATAGATAACCTGGAAATAAATCTACTATCTTAAACAAAGATAGAAAAGGTACATCCAAAGAATGAACAATCATAAAGCCACATATCAAGAGAAAAAAACGCAAGGCTTCTGCTTTCAAAGAACCTGCAGTCTGATGGGGAACTTAAACAACAGCCCAATACTGAAATGAGTGAAATGCTATTATTAAAGTATAAAAACAAGTCCTTTTCTTGGTATCTCCTCTATATTTACTGAGATAACATTCTGCTCATTCTATTGGGAGCCTCACTGTAATCATCATTCTGTCGGTCTAGCTCCCAACTGATCAATAAACTCTTTAAAGGCCGGGTCTTTTTAATCTCTGACCAGGAGATTTGCTCAGGCAGGTACAGTGACAATACAGGACGACTCCCTCCTTTCCAGCCACTGTTCCACTTAGGACATTTAGAAGAATCAAAGGGAAGAAGAGATCCCGCCTTTCAAATCGTTACTTCTTTCCCCTTTAACTCCTTCCCGCCAGAGGGACCCAGACCAAAGGGGAGAAACTTAATCCCTGAGAATCTGCTCGCCCCCAACAGGCTCCTGGGTTAGGAACTCGACTCGGCCACAACTCAGTAGCTAGGTCTCGTCTACAACAAACTCTTCCCTAATCTTGGCATGACTCGTATCGTCCAAGCTCACCAAGGACGACGGCGAAGGGAGTATTTCCCTCTAGACTAGAGTCCTCCCCGCCCCGTCCGTACCCACCTGCCGAGACCATGGTCCTAAAGCCCTGGATGAGAAAGACAACCCCCGCAGCATGGGGGCTGCCATTTTGCTCGCGCAAAGGCTGCTGGGACGGGGGCTACGCGTGAAGAGCCTGGGGCAGGAGAGAAGGCGCAAAGGGCGGAGCTTACCCGGGTGTGGAATTTTCCAGGGTGCGCGCCCTCCGCCGAAGTGTGAGCGGCGCGAACGCGCGCGTGCGCGTGAACACAGACTGCGCGTGCGCGCTGGGAGGGGGGAGGGGGAGGGGGAACGCACGGCTGTCACGCGCCGGCCCGAGAGCGTTGGGGCGCGAGCTGCGCTTGCGCAGAGGCCTTCTGGCGGCCGGGAGATTTTGCATTCCTGTGCGATTGGGACATTGTGGCACCTTGTTTCAATGAGGAGGATAATGAAAAGGTGTGGCTTGTCTGAGACAAGTGTTTTTCTTCAATGCCAGAAAGGGCAGTAACAGAGAGTGTCTGGGTCTGTATCTGACCTTAACATGGTACGTAACCATAAACTTGAGCCCTAGTTTTCCCAATCTGTACTGTGGGAAGAAAATTATTTCTTACTGTCAAATTAAGGGAATGCATGTCTACTATGTTGATTCAACAAATCATGACTACTGTGTTATTGAAGCAAAAGACATGTGGACTGACAAAAACATTTCTCTTTTGTCATTTTGGGGAAAGAGGCACAGGATTAATAGTAACAAGTAATAGTTTACACTTAGAAATGTTTACTGGGTGCCAGGTAATTTTCTGTGCATTTACATATAGTAATTACTCCTCACCACAAACAAGAGTAATGGTCTCCGTTTACATATGAGGTTAAGTTGCAGAGAAATTAAGTACAAATTTTATTTAAGGTCACATGGCTAATAATTGGCAGAACTAGGATTCAAATCCAACCAGTCTAACTCTATTTATTTATTTTTTAAAAAATGCCTACAGCACCTGGTATTCCTAGGTGGGCCAAATACTAACCAGGCCCAACCATGCTTAGCTTTGGAGATTAGGCATGTTCAGGGTGGCATGGCCATAGCCAACCAGTCTAACTCTAGAACCAATGTACTAACTACTATGCTGTACTGCTTCACATTCAATTGTTAAAGGATTCATGATATTGAGATCATCACAGAAAATCCAGTGCTGTAATCATTGCTAAATGGCAAACACTTTCCATACTTACTCATAGGTTCTTATGCTATTCTATCAATTAGTGTTTATTGGAGACTTACCTGTAGCATTTTGCAATGAGGTAAGAGCTATACAAGAGTTTACAGGCTAGAATAGAATTGCTACAAAGTTCCAGGTAAAACATTAGGGACTATCAAAGGAAAGAGATTACTTTGGGATCTGGGGATCACATGTATTGTCTTAAATCTTGACTTCTTATCTACACTGTAAATTCCCACAAGTCCTAGCCACAGTACTGAACCTACAGCATGATACATTAATAATGACATGAAATTAGGTGCTATATGTACATGTTAATTATAGGATATATATTATTAAGCATTTAAATGAGAGATAACAAGAGTCCTGTTAATCTACTCTATGCCCCAGAAAATAAAACATGATTTTTTTTTCTGGTCTCTCCACTGAAGTTAGAAAACCTAATTCCATGATGAGTGGTTATTAATTAACACAGAACACCGATATAGCCTATCTGGAATAACCTGCTCCACTATTGCATTTTATGTTGGCCTCACGTGGTAGCCAACATATCCTAGATCATCCTATGCCTGCCCTCTGATCAGTTTCTCAGAGAATGCAAATCTGTTTCATATCAACCTGAATAAAATAATTATGAGAGTCAATATCAGTTAATTCTGAGATAAATTATAAGTGAGCTTTATTAGCTGCTCTTTTGGAAAATTCTCGTATTCTCATATCCTCATTCATTCCACTGGGAAAATTGGGAGTTGTCTGCTGGGGAAATAACATCAAAAGGATATTTCTAAAACCTACAACCTCAGTAATTCACATTTCAGAAAAAGCAAGATAAGAGCAAGAGAAGGGAACTCATTGTGCAACCAGAGGAAGTGATAAGGGAGTTAGGGGTTCAGTCTTGCAAAGGAGTCTTGCACATAGTAGACACTCAAGTATTTACTTATTCAGTACATGGATGAGTAGAATTCCAGATGAAATATGATGAAGCAGAGGGCAAAATTGATTTCCTGTTTCTTCAAATACAAGGGATTCCTAGAATCATCTGTTATCCTATTGAAATTTTCTAAATGGAGAGAACGAGAATGAGATATCCTGTGATATCTACTTGTACTTTTTTTCCTCCCAGTGTCAAGTGACATCTAAGACTTGGAATTACTGAAATTTTGCCAGGTAACCTACATTCTAGGAGAAGCACAGTTTTTTGAAGTAGGAAAATCCTTCTGGAGAATTAGAAGAATCTGATGACAATGTTTATCAATCACAAAAAACAATATGGTACTCAGACTGAAACAAGTAATAGGCTCACCATGTGTTTACATTGTACTTCCCTCCCTTGCATGAAGAGCAAAAGAAGTTAATTGTTCAAGATAAGGTTGTGACATAGATGAAAGAGAGAATTCTGATTTGTGAAGAAATATTCTCAAGTGATGTTTAGCTAATCATGTCCGCAGAGCTTCTTTGTGACCCCAAGAGTTGACTATGACCATCACATAGTGGTTAAGAATGCTATATATATAGTGCCTAAATTTATACCTTAGCTCCACCTCTTTTTTTCACCTATAGAAAGGGGGAAATTAAGTACCTAACTTATAGAATTGTTATTAACTTAGAATTAATACGTGTTCCCACTCTGGTTAGATATAACCACTTCTTCCAAGCCCTATAATAACCCGGTAAGGGAAATACGGAACCTAGCAGAGTCCTGGTTAACTGCTCTTTGTGCTGGACACAGATACCATTCTTGCCCACAGAGTCCACCCCTGCGCAGTGCCCCTAAAGTGAAAGCTTCTAACCTGGATATGAACTGGAAAACCTCAAGCCCTGTGTGTTAGTTCTCTTCCTCTAGGGAGCAGTTATCACCTCTTTAGAATCTAAGACCACTGAAAGCCAGGTTTGTTTCCAAGCCCAAAAGTAATTTCTTATTTCTGTGCCGCACAACTTTCTTCTCCTGGCTGCTCCTCTTTCTCATCCATCCTTCCACTCATCCCTGTGAAGGACAAAGCCGTTTTCCTTTACTGTTTTCTGCTTGCCTCAGACTCCTTATCTCTAAAGGTATGACTTAGGAAGAGATATTACTCATCCTGGGCAGAAAAGCAGCTAACGCAGCCCACTGTTCAAGCTAGGTCTAGAATTAATCCCTTGCCTCTTCTTGCTCCACTTTCACACCAGCTGGCTAAATCAAGCAATAATCCTAAAAGGGAATTTCAGGCTATTTGTGACTTCCCTTCTGACCCAACCCCCACCCATGCACCACATTTAGAGAGGAGAGAGCAAAGCCCCTGGATCAGAGTAATCTGTTTCTAACCCACTTCCGTTCCCAGGGATTACCTCTGCAGGAGGAGGGAGACAGAAAGAAAACTGACACCTTAGCACTGGTAACTTGAGGAAGAAGCTACAGGAGTGCCAGCAGGGCTATAGGTACAGGGTTCAGGAGCCTTGGAGTCTGTTCTCATATACTGGGATACCCTGTGAAAGGGTCCACAAACTTGAAAAGCAATGCCTAGAGAAGTGTTTGGCAATCATAGGTGCTCTATAAATGTGTCGAACGAAAGAATGAAAAGTGCCTAGATTGTGAGCACACGAAGGCAAAAATAATTTCCTGATTATACCTACAACCTCATGTCCTTATATACATACCAACTTACAGCTAAAATCACTCGACCAATAAATAGGGAAGTGTGATATAGTGGGAAGTGCTCTGGTTTGGGAGGCAAGAGATACAGATTCTAGTCCCACCATTGCTGACACTGACTTATCCTGTGGCTTTAGGCAAGTCGCTTTGCATCTTTGATTACTAATTTTCCTCATTTAAAAAAGTCACTCTCTAGAGCCCTAAAAGTCTACAGTCCCATGTGATGTGTATTGAGCTCTTATTAATAATGCACAAAGGCCTGAGCTCATTTATACACTGGCAAGGATTCCCTTTGGGGCCCCTGGCGAACCAAGTGCTCAGCATACCTTCCCTCTAGTCTGTTATCCTTCCTCTACCAGCCATGGACCTGGGTATACAAACATTATCTTCCAGCTGACCATTCCTTTGGGATGCTTTCCAAAGGCTGGGTGAGGGCTTCCTTTCCAGCTCTTTGGGGCTGAAGGGAAGCTGTGTGAATGCAGAAAACTTCCACTAGAGGGTACCAAGGCTGCACTGGGAACTCAGCCTGGAGGAAGCCTAAGCAAACCCAACAATTCCAGGAGTTTCAACATCTACATTTAGAGATTTAGAGATCTCTGTTCATTGCTCTTGATCTGATCTGTTCCTTACTGCTCCTTGGAAGGCTTAAGAAGTCTCTACCTTTTGACTTCATTATAATTTGATTGGACTTCAAATCAAAGGCAGCTTGGTAGAGTGGAATCTATTGGGGCCCCTGGCAACAGATAGAGACTCCACTTCTTCCAAACTCTACAAACAAATTACTTAAATCCTCTGAGTCTCAGTGTACTCCTCTGTGAAATGCAGATAATAAAACCTTGTAGGGCTGCTGTGAGCACTATCATATATGGAAACATGTAATTGGTAGACATTAGGTGCCTAAAACTGTTGTGTATGTGTGTTGTGTAGGGGGAGAGTTCTAAGAAACTAGAAATGGTGTTAAGGAAAGAGAGATCAATTTGCAAGAGCTGAGGACATCCAAACAAGAAATGTGACTTTTTGCCATTTTTCTCTTGAATATTGCAGGTTCCCAGACTAATGCTACTTTGTCCTTCACAGCCTTAGTCCTCAGGCCTGTTCTAGCATCTGTGTCGGCCCAGGCATCGTGCTCTTCTGCCCTTTACTTGTCCTGGTTTCCTTGGAGGTGAGTTTAGTTTCTACTTCCTACTTATCTCCTAGACAAAACGTCTCCTATTTTGCCTTGTGTTTTCTGAAGCAGCACCTCTCCACCTGGTTCTGTTCTTCTTTTTTCCTCTCATCTCGGCTACAGTCACTTCTGGAGTAAAATGTGCCATCTGTTTCTGAGACTGAACAGAAGTTTGAGAGAGAGGGAGAGAGAACGTGTCAGGGCTTGCATGTCAGCAGACACGTTACAGCTGCAGGGCAAACCAGGGTGAAACCGCAAGCCAGAGGCCCCAGGGCAGGCAGCTGTGAGGCCCGCCCCTTGGCTCCTTTCTCATCTCTGTCTCACCCCAGAGGTTTCCTGGCAGGAGTGGGAGAGGTTGGTATCGAGTCCTTGAGCCCTGACTCATTCCCTGACCTAGTTGGGTGTTACCCAGTTATCTTCCAAATATCTTTCCATGGGCCTTTGTTAGCAACACAACAGTGTCATCCAAGAAGACAGAAGAAAGAGAAGAGGAAAGCAGACCACCTACTTATTTCCTCCTGATCTGAGGATTCTAACAACAGATAAGTTTCTAGTACTTATGGCTTTAGGTACCACTTAGAACATTGGTTATAAAATAAACGAAATTATCTCACATTGCTACACTCAGAGATTGGCTATTTTCCAGATTGATTTATAGAAACAATCAGGTTTAACTTTCTCAAGAAAGAATAAAATCATTTTATTTTACCTGGGCAGAGGTGGGAGCTGGGGAGAGAGGGATCTGGGACTGGAACACTGAGCCAGGAAGTGACTGGCCATTATCACATAGTGAGTGAGTCAGGGCCTATCTAGGCACATAATTCAGGTTCCTAACCCCACCCCAAATTTCATTCTCTTTCCCTTGGCCATGTTACTTATGAACTATAAAATGTTCTTAGCTTTCTGGACTTTACAAAAGTTCTTATAACTCCCAAGTTCCTGAGGGTTCAATAAAAAATCAATTTATTATGCTTATGGGCTTCTTATGTGTCCCTTTCACTATATGTCATATGGAAACGTGAGATATATGTCTGTTGCCTCCACTGCAGGTTGTTGAAAACACTGTAGAGTTACCTAAGATTCAAGGAAGACCAATAGAGTAGTCCATGATCTTACGGTTGGATCTCAAAGACAGGAGATTTCCTTTTTTAAATAATTTGTTGGTATTTACATCCTATCCTTGTGAGTCACTGTATCAGTGGATGCTGAAAATTATTTTCCTATCTCTTTATCCAAAGGTCCCAATCTCTCCCTAACTAGGGTCATGCTTCCTAAAGACATTAGCTGGTTTCCAGGAAAGCAGATTTTAGCTTTATCCCTTGGCAGAGAGAACAGCGTCATTGCATACAAGCCAGAACATTCTTTCTGCCAGAGCTCCCCATCTGGAAGAAAAGAGAAAAAGTTTCAGAGTTTCCATAAGGGCTGCCTAAAGGAGAAGAAGGGAGAGTGAGCCACTTGGGAGGGAAGAAGCTAGCTACAGGACTGGAACCCTAAACTCTGTAGTCTGAAAAGAATATCAGATTAGCAGGCCTAAAATCTTGACCCAGCACTACTACACCTTTCCCTTACCTCTAACCCTTAACCAGGATTTACTTTGCTCCTGATTCCTTTATCTTTCACTTGTATCTGTCCTGCGTGTTCCACCTCAGAATTTTCTCTCTATTCTTTGTATGCTTTCTCTGTGGATGACTCTTAGATTCCCCCAAGACTACTTCTTAATGCTTCTCAGAAAAATAGCATTGAAATAGCATTGCAAATTAGAAGGAACTTTTTCATAACCTATGATGTACAGAAGGACTTTAGTGGGTCCAGGTAGCCTTTGAAATTGAATGTCAATTTATATATTTATACATATCTCCATCCCTTTCTGGTAGGAAGACCTACAGCTTCTAATAGGTTCTCATACCTTTTATTCAAATCTCTGCTCTTGACCATGCAGTTCGGTGTTTTTCAGAATAAGGCTGGAAACCTACATTACCTTTGGAACCCAGATCATGATTTCCATTTTTAAAAATGAGGGATATCCCACATTCGGTTATCCCTTCTCACAGGATAGCTGTAACTCTACACTTTCAATAAATCCTATTGCTTTACCTCTTTAAAAAATGAACAAAATAGAATAGAAAATATCAATGTGTATCATACATAGTAAGGACATTCTTTTTGATTAATTGATATTTGATTAAAATACACGTATAATTTTTAAATTTTGCATATATAATCAAAACATCCAACATCATTTAATGTTTAATAAACACAAAATGAATGAATATTAAATGAAGCTACAGATTCTGCTCTAATCACTGGGCATATAAAGATGTTTCTGGCCCATAAGCAGCTCACATTTAATAAAAAAGAGACAAGTCCACAAAAAACTACAAAAGAATGATAAGCGCCACTACAGAAGTAAGCACAGGTACAAGATGTAAAGGAGAGAGTATGATAGACCATTTGGGGCTTTCAGATGGGTCCACATTTGAGTTGAGTCTAGAGAGATAAATAGGAATTTGAGGTGCATAGTAAGGAGACATGAAATTCTAGGCAAGAGGATTGGTGTATACAAAGACACAGCAGTATTAGACAACACAGGAAATTTTTGTCCCTATACTGAGGGGGTCTAGCTGGAGAGGTTGGAAACTCAGGCTGGGTAATGGACAGTCTCCCACTAAATGCAAAAAAACTGTACATATCCTCAATATACAGTCACCCAGCTCTGCTTGGGCTTTCTCAGTGATAGGGAACCTAGAACTTTGCAAGTCAGCTCATTCTGTTCTCGAGCATCTGATTGTGACAAATTCCTTGCTATAGTGATATAATCTTTACTTCTTCCTCCTTTCACCCAGTGATTCTCATTTGTCTTCTGCAGCATTACTGAACAAGTCTGCATCCTCTTCTATTAGGTTTGAACCAAATGAAATTGCCATGTTAGACATCAAAATAGTTGAATTTGGCAAATTCATAGTGTTAGCCTTATATTAAACAAAATCAGCTAGCTATTTGAAAATAGCTATTATTTATCCACTTTAGTCTTCTCTTCCCCATATTTAACATCTCTAAATTCCATCTGTTCTTCTTTACCTGGTAAAGCTACTGGATCTTTTTCAACCTAGTTTCTCACTGGGCATATACTAGTTTATCAGTATTTTTTTAAATATGAGGCATCTAGAACTGGTCAGTTCAAAACATAGTGAGACTGTTATCCCTTTTGATCTGACATGTCTTTTCATGAAACAGTGACTACATTGAGTTTAGTGAGACCCAAGTGTTTTTCATATAAAATGCTTTTAAGCCAGTCCCACTCCTTCTTGTACAAATGATTTTTTAAAAAAACTAAAGGTAGGTCTTCACTTTATCCTTATCATATTTCTTGTTGGTTTGGCACTTTGTTCTAATCTGTCAAGATGATTTTAAATCTTGCTTCTATCATTCATTCTATCAATTATCTTTCTCAGCTAGATCATCATCTAAGTTATTGATGTTTTGAAGATGTTTACTAGACAATAAGGTCCCTCTCTTTGTTGATATCAATCTTTTTATCAATATCTTTTTAGTTTAGTTGAAAGCTAATTTAAAATCCACATAACTGTGATTATTCACCCACAGTTCCCCATACCCATTTTGCTAGCCCCCTCTTTCTGCTTTTTTACTACCTTTCTCTGATATTCCCCATGGCTCATTAAGCAAATCAGACTCACATAGGCACCACACAACCACACATTTCTGTGTAGAATCTGCAAATAGCTGTTTTTAAAGGAATTACGAGGACTTTCTCTCTTGTTAATTCCCCACTTGCTGTCATGCTGATCTTACCTCTATGTAACTCTGTGGGGGGCTTTTTGATTCCTAACCCTCATTACCCCCACCAGTCACTCCAAACACAATGTCTCTATATTCTTCTAGGTGTTTAGACTCAGGCTTAGACTTTGGCATGGCTCCTCCCATTGGCACTTGGTGTTCCCCTTCTGCCTAGGATAAAATTCTTTCTTTTAGCTTGGCTATTATTCCACAAATAATATGTATAAACTTTCCTCAATCTTTTTAATGGCCACATAGTATTCTACCACATAGATATACAATATTGATGGACACTTAGTTCATTCCCAAACTTCTGATTTTATAAACAAAGAGGCCATGAATTGGTTTCCAAGTATCAAGGTAGGATAAATTTCTGGAACTAGAATTGAAAGGTCAAAAACATGTTCATCTTAATTTTGATAGATAGTGCCCAATTGCTCTCCCAGGAGTTGTACCATTTTAATTTAGTGGTGGTTTAGATCTCAGCAACATAAGCAATTTTGAATTAAATATACCTGTTCTTAAAATATATCCTGCTATTATACTATTGGAAATTTGAAATTGTTTTTAATTCTTTCCTTCTCCCTATTTCTCTTCCTTATCCAATTCTGATTACTCCCCTACCCTGAAATCCAAATTCTTTTCACTCATTTATACAAAGTAATTCTACTGTCTCCAGATCCTACTACTTAACTCTGCCTCAGCCCTGCATTTTCATA
Organism: Cynopterus sphinx; assembly: GCA_030015415.1. NCBI lineage: Eukaryota > Metazoa > Chordata > Mammalia > Chiroptera > Pteropodidae > Cynopterus > Cynopterus sphinx. The sequence goes on from CM057385.1 coordinate 17,730,217, forward strand.
TACAAACCTCAACATAGTAAACTTGCTGCCATCCAAAGCCATTCTCCTTAGTAATAACAATATTGAACACTAACATGTATTAACCTAGTTAATCCTTCAACAACCTTGTGACACAGATAGCATTATTATCCCTACTTCATGGATGAGGAAATCGGGGTATAGAGAGATTAAGTAGCTTGTCTGAGGTTTAAAAATTGCACAAATACCATCTGAACCTAGGCAGCACTCCTACAGACAGACACCTTTCTTGGGAGATTAGTCTAGTACTTAGATCGCTATCAGATTCTAACCTTTTTCTTGGTGAGTCCTGTAATGTAGAATTCAGGCTCTGACCTCTCCCCTGATCCCTACCCGGACCACAGCCTGTTATGTTAGCAGCTCTGCCCCCATGGAAGTATCTAGAAAAAACAAGTTTGAGGACTGCTTCACTTAGTGGCAGAGGAGAAAGTATGGGTGAGATTACAGGCAGAGAGGGACATTAGTTAAGCCCTCTTTCTGCAGAGGCGTTGCCTCCATGTTCTGGTCTTTGGGTGGGTCTCCCCAGACAGGAAGGGAGCAGTTGGTTTAGTCAGTCTAATTTTCCTTGGAATGAAGCATACAGTGAAATTCAGGAGGTGCCTGAGGCTAATTTAGGCAAATTCTAGTCAACAAAGGTTGACTGAGTCCCAACAATGGGCCAGGCATTATGCTGGGGTTAAGGGTAGGACATAAATAAATCACATTCCTTAAAAGTAAAGATAAGCATTTCAACTGCCAGTTACCTACAGTGTGATAAGTGCCTCAAGGGCCTGAGTTCATTGTTTCCGGCAGAGAGCCCTAGAGTAGAAAGGGGAAAAGAAAAGTAGGATTGAGGTGCTTATCCCTAGGGGTTTGATTTGAAGAAAACAATCCAGATTAGGAAAAGAAATAATAACTCAGTCTTAGTAAGGGTTTCTGGCAGAAGGGTGAAACCTTCAAGAATACTGAGTTCTTCAACTGCTGGTAAAGTCAAATACCTTGCCTCTTTAATCTAGAACGTAGAGGGAATGGAAGTATGTGAGCAAAGAGCAGTCAGGAAAAGTTCCAAGATCCCTGATGGTGGTGGTGATGGTGGTGGTGGTGGTATGTGTGAGTGTGCGGACGCGCACGTGTGCGCATGCTTGCACACGCTAATTTCTGCTTTTTCTTGGCAGCTTTTCTGGAAATTGTGATGACAGCTGGTGGTGGGAAAAATCACTGAAATTACCAGTGACCACAGCCATTTCCTTGCTTCTAGATGGCTGGCTATCACCTGAGCCATTCCAGATGGCAGGCTGTTATGAATTATTTTCTCTCATTTATTTAATAAAGCGAGGTTATATTGGTGTGTGTGTGTGTGTGTGTGTGTGTACTTTTTGGTTTGTTTTTTTGTTTGTTTTTATTTTCGTTTTGGAGGTAAGAGGTAGGAAGGAAGGAAAAGAGGAAGAGAGAGGCTCATTTTACAAGAGCAATAAATAAGCAAGCCCCATCTTCTCCATTCACCAGATAGCTTCTTGCAAAATAAAAAGCCATGGACAAAAGCTCAACCATCAGAGAGACACAGTTTCTGCTTTCAGATGTGGTCCAACTTATTGTGAGCTTTGGAAATTCACAACCTATTTGTGAATTTCTCATTTGTACTGTGAGAATCATAAATTCTTGTCAAATATTGTGACAAAGCAAAGAAAAAACAGTAGATAAACATTCAAGGCTCAGGAAATAGTATTTTGTAGAAATATATTTTATTGTCTTTAATAATTTCGCAGACTGTTCCACAAAATAAAAAAGCCGTGGCCCATACGCTTGCTTGCTTTTCTTTCTTTTTTCTTTTTTTCTTCCTTCCTTCCTTCCTTCCTCCTTTCCTTTCCTTTCCTTTCCTTTCCTTTCCTTTCCTTTCCTTTCCTTTCCTTTTCTTCTCTCTCTCTCTCTCTCTCTCTCTCTCTTCTTTTTCATGGATGCTGAGTGTTGCTAAGAGTTCTCTCTTGAGTAACTTCCTCTTCTTAATTGGGACAGAAATTAAACATGGGCCAGTTCTAATGAAGAGCATACTTATTAAGAAATACAGATAACACAAAGAGATAGAAAAGGCAAGGACAAAAATCCACTGATGAACTATAAGTGACCATAAAATCTTGAAACATAGGTGAATATCCATAACAAAAGGCTTATGGAAATTACAATACATATTATGTTCAATAACATTTATACTATATGGTCAATATAATGTGTCTCGTTAGGAATGCTTAGTTCAATGTGATGCACCAATGCACAGGGCATGCAGTGCTAAGTTTTTATCAATCCTTGCAAGTGAATCTGTGATGCTTTGTCTCATATATTTTATTTCTAATTTTCATTTGCGCTGAATAAACCAACATAGCCCAGAAAAAGTAATCAAGGGAGTTCAAACTGTAAAAAAAATAAACTGTTACCTATATTTCTAGGCTTTATGGCTATCTCATAGCTTCTACAGAGATGGACATTCAGAATAGATGAGAAAGATAGAGGATGAAAGTAGAAACACAAAAGTTGTGACGTGGAAACAAGATTGGGGGTTGGGGAGAATATCCAAAGCTAGGATAAGAAAGATGGAGAGAGACAGAGAGAGAGCATGCGTAAGAGTGAGCAAGCCTGCCAGTCTGTGTCTCTGGAAAATAATGCAATATGTCAAGGAAAAAGGGCAGTGAGAGGGACAGAAAGGTAGTTCAGAAAGGAAAAAGCATTCTTAAGGGGAATTTCCTGAACTTCACAAACTGCTGAATGCAGCCCTCAGCCAAAGCTGAGAGATGTCAGCATAGAACTATTTTTTTAAACAAAAAATTAGTGGAAAAAAATAATTTGAGAGCTAGCAAGAATTTTAAAGATTATTTAGTCCAACATCTATTTTTTTTTTGCTTTTTAAAAAATTTATTTTTCAATTATAGTTGATATACAATATTATATATATATACACATGGATTAGACATTTATATACCTTACTACAATACCTAATTTTATAGATGAAGAAACTTTATTGGTCTCTAGAAACAATTAGGATTTGGGTGGCATTCTTGGAAAACCTGGAGAATTCTGATGACTAGCAAGAGAAAATAATGTCTTTTAATAGTTCTTAATATTTAAATGCAACAGGTGATGGAAACTCATCTGCTCTTGCAGGCCACATTATGCACCATCTGTCAGAGAAGAGCTAAATGGGAACTCAAGCTCTATTCTGCTTTGTCTTGTTCCATTCTTTTGGTTAAATTACGTCAGCCCTGGAGTTTATTGAAGAGATCATGGGAAGACTGAATATTGAGGAGGAGAGTGCCTGCTCTGAGTCGGAATGACCTGGGTTCTGGTACTGGCTCTGCCAGTTACTAGCCACTGAGATCCCAGGCAAGTTATTTAATCCATTCATTTCTCAATTCTCCAAAATGAGACTAACATCTACTTCATGTAGTACTTGGGGGAATAAGTGAAAGAATACACAGTATAAAGTATACAGCAAGTCATCAACACAATAAAAATGGCCAACATGAAAAGAATTCTTCCTTACTGAGAATCGAAGAAATGCAAAACAAACATCCATAAGATACCAGCTTCACCTATCAAATTGACAAAGGTTAAAAGAAAATGAAGCTAGTAATGCTGGAAGGTGTGGAAGAAGGTATGCTGATATATTGCTGAAAGAAATGTAAATTGGTACATTTCTGAGGGTCAGTTTAGCAAGGTGTATTAGAAGCCTTAAAGATGTTCATACTCTTTGATTCAAGATTTTGCTTCTAGACATTTAGCCTTTAAAAAGTCACATTTGGTGGAAAAAGATCTATTTATCTATGTACATAAATTTGTTCATATAGGTTCTTAATATGATAGGAAAAAATATAGTATGAGTTTTTATAACCCTCTTCTCTCTCTCAAGGCCAAAAGAATGTTTTTCTGCTAGATCAGTAAAATGAGGGGATTTGGTCCTGAATAAAATGAAATACAGCTTTAATTTACATCAAAAAAGGCAGATACATGAAAGTGAGAAGAATTTTATCAGAATGGGGTAGAGGGAGGACTAGTTGATGAGAAAAGGAAGGGAAGGGAAAAGAGGTAATGAGAAAAAGGGTTAGTTGAGAGAGAAGTTTCAAATGATCGTCCTAGGTGTGAAGTATTATGAAAGGGAGAAGAGAGAATTTTGAGAAGTTTTCTATGTCTTATTAATATAAAGCCTTAGTTTTCGCCTTCAGAGAAAGATTTATCTTTTTACTCTCCTCTCTCTCTCCTTCCTTCTCATCCTTCCCCTCTTTTCCTTTTTTTTTTAATTTTTATATTTTGAAATGCTGTTTTTTAAAAATCTTAGCTTAAGCTACTTATCAGCTTTGTTTTATATGTGTTATATTTAAAACAGCAAAAATAATTAGAGAACTAAATATCTAAGAATAAAAAATTTAAAAAGTTAACTAATTTATAAGTTAATAAATTGTTACCATATATTTATAGCCACTAAGTTGTACTGAAAAATATATAATAACATGAATACTTGAGTAATATATTAAGTGAAATGGATTGATCCCAGTATGGTAAGGGTGTGTGTGTGTGTGTATATACATGCAAAAAAGACATAAAGACTGTATACTAAATGTTAGCAGTGATATTTTTGGAATTACTGATTATTTTTGTTTTCTTAATGCTCATTTAAATTTTCTGAATTCCCTACATTGATTAATACTTTCATCATCACAATAAACTTTATTTTGAAAAGTAAGTAGCACTAGAGGGGGTATGGGGCTGGAAGAAAGTGATGAAGGGTTAAAGAAGTACAAATTAGTAGTTGCTTGTGGTCATGGGGATGAGGAGCATGGCATTGGAAAAGCCATTAGCATTAATATGATGGCTAGGTGTAGAGCCAGAGAAAAGATAATCAGGGGGATCGTTTCATAAACTATATAAATATCTAAGCAATGTACTGTATACTTGAAACTAATAATAAAATGCTAAAAAGAAAATGAGTAGCACAACAATCATGCAGCTTCTAGAAAAAAATACAGAACAATATCTTTGCAACATTGAGGGAAGCAAAGATTTCTTGGCAGGACACAAAAAGCATTAGCCATAAAAGAAAAATGAAAAAACTAGACTTCGTCAAAATTTAAAATGTCTACTCATCAAGACACTACCAAGAAAATGAGCAGACAAATGACAGGCTGGGGAAAAAATATTCATAGTACACATACTTGACCAAGTATTCATGTCCAGATAATATGAGGAATGCCTATAAATCAACAACAAAAAGATGAAGTACCCAATTAAAAACTGGGCAAAAGACTTGAAAAGACACCTCACAAAAGAGAGAGAGAGAGAGAGAGAGAGAGAGAGAGAGACACACACATAAATGGCCAATAAGCCATGAAAAGGTGAAAAGGTGCTTGCAGTAAATGCTATGATGTGCTATGCAGATTCCCCTTTTGGAATGAAGGACTTATTCTGCAGCTGTTGTAAAGGCTGCCAGCAGACAGCCCTCAACTGTCAGTCCACTTCAGTGATTGCCTCAACTGAAGAGCCTTGACTTGCACTCCCTTTTCTCACAGTGGCCTATAACCAATGACTAACATGGTGTAATAATAAAGGCCCAGGCACTTTCCCAAACTCAGAACATTTCTGAAAGGTCGTTCCAGTTTCAGCACTCTCTAAGAGTTCAGCTGAGGCACCTGAGACTACACCATAGCTCAGCTTCTTCCAATTATGCTGCTGTCTCTTTCCACACGTATCAAGCTCAAACACACCTCCTAAAGAACCTCTTGCCGACTAATCTCCCTCTCAGAGTTGGCTTCCAAGGGAACCCATCTGTGACAATGCTCAACATCTGTAATCATGAGGAAAATGCAAATTAAAACCATAATGGGATGCCATTTCACATCCACTCGGAGGGCTAAAAGAGAGACTAAAAACCCTAAACATTGGTGAAGATATGAAAAAACTGGAACTCTCATACATCGCTCGTGGGATTGTCAAGTGGTAGAACCATGTTGAAGAATTGACAGTTTTTAATAAGGTTAAATACACATTTAATCTATGACCTAGCAATTCAATTCTTAAGTATATTCAAAAAGAAATGAAGACATATATCTATAAAATTGTACAAGAATGCTCATAGGTAGCCTTAGTTATAATAGCGTCAAGCTATTATATTATATTATATTATATTATATTATATTATATTAACCCAATATCTACCAATAAGAGAATGAATAAATAAATTGCAGTATAGTGCTACTCAGCAATCTAAAAGAATGAACTACTGATACACAAATATGTAGATCAAAAACACTATGTTGTATAAAAAAGGCTGCAAACACACACACATATTGAATGATTCCATTGATATGAGGTAGAAGAACAGGCAAAATAAATCTATGGTGAGAAATCAGAATGTAGTTACTTGGGTTAAGTGGGGGAAGGGGTGGGAGATTGACTGAAAAGGACCATGAGGAAATTTTCTGGGGTGATGAAAAGATTCTATAGTACACAGTGGTTATAACTGTCAAAAGGCATTGACCTGAACATTTAAGATTTGTCCATTTTATGGGGATGTAAAGTATAGCATAAGGAATATAGTCAATAATATTGTAATAGCTATGAATGGTGTCAGATGGGTACTAGATGTATCAGGGTGACCACTTTGTCAGTTAAATAAACTAATCACTATATTGTACACATGAAACTAATATATTTATGCTGACTGTAATTGAAAAAGAAATTGTCCATTTTACTGTATGTAAACTGTACTTCAATCAAAGCTTACATGTACACATACAATGAGTAACATACACTAGTCAATCAATGTTTAAGAAACAGGAAAGGAGATGATTTTCCTAAATGACCAAATTATTAATAATTATGAAAAAGATTTCTTTCTTCTGAGTTATGTTAAAATATGAGATACTCTTGGGAAACGCCTTGAATAAAGTCCTGTGAATATTTACTTTGCAGTGTTTTTTTCATCTCCCATTAAGTGGTTAAGCTTTGATATCTATAGGAGTGGCAGAATCAGGTCTATAATGTCTGCCTGAATCATTTGCAGGTGAATGGAAATGCTAAAAGTGTATTAAGTTAGTAACGGCAGTGAGAGAAAGAAATTGAAAACCTTTATTGGTTTCCCAGTTTGGTAGATCAGCATTTGGCTGCTACTTCACATATTCTTGCCAGCATCACTCTCAAAGCAATTTCTCTTATAAAATATGGCACAATAACCACCCTATTTTGAACACGGGTATTTAATCTCAGGAAAAGTATTTAAAGCATTTGAAATATCTGAAGAGACAAGTTGATTTTTATGGAGTCAGTTGATATTAAACTATGCTGTTTTCCACTAAGGTTAATACCCTGGGGTATATGAGAATGACAAGACAGAGAATCCTTTAAGGGATTTCATAGCCTAAAAAACTAAACATGACAGAATGCCAATCGACTCTCAAGAAAAAGATTTTTGCAAACACTCAGAGCTATTTTAAAATTCTCTTTTATATAAATCAACCTGTTCAAAAGCCATTGGCTGCCGTCTTTAAAATATGAAAGCAAATTACTGGTGGGGTTGCCAGATTTAGCAAATAAAAATATGGAATTTTTGGTTAAATTTTAATTTCAGATAAACAATGAATAGTTTTCAGTATGAGTATCCCCCCCACGCCAAATATTGCATATTTTTAGTATGAGCATGTCCCATGAAATAGTTGAGACATATTTATACTAAAAAACTATTCATCTGAAAATCAAATTTAACTAGTAATATTGTACTTGATCTGGCAACTCTATGGAAGAGTTACTTGGTCTACTCTGCGGAACAAAAGGCCCCACCTTGCTGATGAGAATGTGTCTCTAGAGTTACTGCATGGAATTCAAGGGTAGCAATGGTCATGGTAATAGGAAAAGAATTAACCTTTTTTCTGCTCTGTAGATTTCTACTCTCTCACACTGAAAAATACTTTGCGAAGCATTTAAATGTATTTCCAGTTATTTAGAGTAGTACTGGATTAGTTGTACTAAATAAAGAGGACACTTCAATTGGATCTCTAAGGTTTGTTTGTGTAGGGGCTAAGAACCCAGGATTAACCATATGGGTTTGTGAACCTAGAGAACTTGTTTCTCTTGCTAGGTTTGCTATTCTTAGTGAGGAATGAACAGGCCTTATTTTGTAAAGCAGTTTGAGGACTTCAAAACTGCTTCATGAAAAAAACATTTTATTTTTCTAATGAAGTTATTCCGTCACCTCTTTCACTAAAGGATTACTCCCCTGGTTCTGTTTTATAGAACTTGTCATACTATCTCAGATTTCTGAGGTGAAAGCCTGCTTCCAATGGAAGCTCGACTACTAGTGATCCAGAGGTGGGCTGAAAACAGTAATACTGCTTTGAGTCTGTTTTAAGCACTCATGGAGACAGCATTCTTTTTAACATCAGCTGATGTTCTGCAGCTTGGGATTCTATTACTCTCATTTGAGCTGCCTGGTTATTCTAGCAATCAGATCTTTCTGTCTCCTTCCTGTTACCAAGCCTTGACACCAGCTATCATGTGCCCTCTTTGCTTTGACTCCCGGGCACATAATTCTTCTTTCATTTTCTTTAAACGCAAATGCTGAAACAGTGAAATTATTAGGACAGGTACATGGCTATGACAACAGTGGGGAATATGCAAAATTGGAATTGTCCAGCAAAATCTAGGGTATGTAGTCCCCCTAATATTTCAACACTTGTCCTCTGACAGTTACCCACAACCATAAGGATATTTGGAAAATATACAAATTCTCATCAATCACTGCTTTGCAGTTAACCTTGGGCAAATTATTGCATCTTTCTGTCCAATGTCAGTTTCTGATCTCCCTTTATTTGAAGCCCCCTGTAACAATAATAATAAAAAAAGCAAAAGGAACTCATTTCCAACTTACTCTGCCTATCCTTAAAATTTAAGTTTGGATCCTAGTGTTTGTAACATGGCACATTGGGCTTCTCTGCCCTTTACCAGGAAGGGTTGGGGCAGAGGTGGCAGGGGTGGGGAGTTGCAGAAAACAAAGGCCTTAGGGAAATTACCTTTTTAATTCCTTGATCAGGAGGATGAAGCATGTATCTGCTTTCAGGACTGCAATTTGTAAAATTCAAGTATGAACCAAACCTGGATAAGAACTATAGTGTTCTAGTTCCTGGAAAAAAAGGGGGAGGGGGCTCATAAACTAAAGAAAGTGGTTTACCCCATCGGACAGTAAGAAAAACACTCCTTTTAATTCTTCTTCAATTTCTTTGATCCCACCACCCTCCCCTCTAAATAATGATATCCTTTTACATTGAGATGAGACAGGAATAAATCACTTTAGCAAAAGTACATAAGGCTAAACAAAGATGTTATATATTGGTATCTGTTGGCACTGAGATACATCAGGATAGGGCCCAGTAAGAATTTAGCGTTCCCTGATACAGAGTTCCTAAAACTATGGTTTCTTCTTTATGGTTAGTGTAGTTTTGGAATGAGAAAAATATAAATCTCTCTTGAATGTTTGAATTGTGCCTTTTTGCCTAAAAGTGCTATTTTTTTTCTGTCCTGCCCTAATTCCTGATGTTGAGTTCCTAAAGTATCTGTGCTATGCTTCATTCTTAGTGAATGTATATTTTATACAGTGTGAATGCACTTTGAACTAAAATAGACCATATCTAGAAATGTGTTGGTATGGCTTCCCAGGACTAAAGAATATGAGCAGTTTGAATTGCTTTTTGTCTCTTTTGCTTCTTCTTGAACCGATTCATTATACAGAGTTGTTACCATCTAGATTTTATTTTATTTTTTAAAAAGGTATTATATTCCAAAGGCTAGCCTTCATACCAAGACTATTTCCCTAGAAAATGCAGAATACCTGAAAATGAAAGGATCCGAGATACATACCTTACAATCTCTTTTTAGCTCTGGCATTATTTGTTTATTGGGGAAAAGATGACTTTCGGTTCAGTCTTATGCATTAGCAGGCCAATAAGCCAATTTCTAGCTTACTCTACACTTTTTAAGAGTTTATTAATCTAGACTCCTATGCAAATTAGGGAGACTGGCAGCAGATTTTCATCCTCTGTTATTTAAGATACATGGCTAAAACTCTAAAGCAAACTGCTCTCATAAAATTACACCCTGTAAGATGTGAATCCACCAGGTTGGAAGGCCTTACCATCTTAGGTCTCTTTTCTTCACCCCACCCTTAACCTAGGGTTAAACAGAAGTTGAAATTACTCTCTTTGCTAGACATGGGATCAGTTATTGAGTGGGAACTAATTAAGATGTAAATTATTCTTGTCAGGGACTTAAGAAGCAAACAGAAATAGAGCCAAGGGTGGAGGAACTGAGGCTATTTGACTGTTGCCAAGCTTCTGAGACTTCTAATTCTCTTGGCTACTCCACTGGTTCATCCTGAGCCATCACTTATTTTTTTGGATTTGAAGTCAAGGCAACATCATTGCTAAGTCAATTTTAGCATGCCAGCTATAGAACACTGTAACTTTTAAAGACTTGGGATTCCACAAGAAATGTAGCAGCATTCCAGAGATCCATGCATCAAAACACGACACAGACATATGCATTCTTGCCTGAAGCAGAGGGTGTTGTTGGCTTCACACCCTAACTCAAGTTCTGCAAGATTCTAGTGGCTAACCCTTTTTAAGAGAGCCAAACAGGCTCATCTCAATTTGAAGATCATCAACAAAAGGCCTGGGGTTTAGTCATGTAGTTGCCGGTCACTTGGGATTGGTAAATAATCCTGGGATAGTGGTTGTGATAAAGGAAGCACAAGTACTGAAAAAAAAGGGGGAGGGGCTAGAAAGGAAGTAAGACAGGTGGAAATGAATGACTTTTTCAACTTTCTGATGGAAAGATACCAAAAGAAATAAAACTTTTTCCAACTCTGAGGATTTTTCTTTGGCCATATTTGCATGTACATAATGCCATATTGCTACCCTCAAATATATGCATTTATATGCGCACACACACACATATATATCATCTGCTATCATATATAGTTATCCATCAGTATAGTATACATTTTAAAGCATATGGAATTAATCTACTTCCCTTTCATGAAGAACACAGGATGGGTAGGCAACATTCCATCTACTCCCTACATTTTCAACAGTCATTCCAACAGCCGTTTTAAGTTACAGAGAAGAGTCGAGGCTGGGATCTCATAGCATCAGCTTCCTATGGATTGCTCTCCAGCTTTTTGCATCCCTGGTCTTTGGAACCCTTTTACCATTTTCTGCAGGTAAGGCTCATATTGGTGAAATCAGAGTTATAATTTCCATGCTTGAAATTGATATTGAAGGTCATAATTTCTATGTCAGAGAGGTTAAGTAGTAATAGTAATGTTTTGCTTTGAGCTAATGTGGTGAGTTTTATAATGGTCTTCCAAACTCTTTCACATCTTTCTCCTTTTTTGATGTTTCACAGACAGTGTGTCTTTCCCTCCTGTCTGAATATTTTGGCTCCCTTTATATTCACTTTGCTTTGAAACATGTTTTTCAATGAATTACATTTCCTTTATATATCCTTTATACCATTTCTTCATTTACCATTTTTTTTTTTCTTTTTAGGTGAGGAAGCCTTTGGTTGACTTCATAGATCGCAGTGGACCTTGTCAGCTTACAATCCCTTATTTTTTTATTTTTTACACCTACAGCACCTGGTCTTCCTAGGTGCTCTCCCATCCAAGTACTAACCAGACCTGACCCTGCTTAGTTTCCAAGATCAAACGGGATTGGACTTGTTCAAGGTGGCATGGCTGTAGACCTTTACTTACCATTCTTGCTGTGATGACCATTGGCACATTAGGAACATATTTTTTTTTAGAAATTTCCAAACCACTGGTAAAATAATAATTTTCTTTGAGAAAAGCATGAATTATGCATGTACCTGCTTTACAAATGAGGAAACTGAAGCAGAGAAATTAACAAGCCTTGCTCTAGGTCACAAAGTCAGTGTGATAACATAGGGATTATGTCCTCAGACTCTCAGACTAGTACTTAAAAACTAAAGACAAAGTGCCTAAGATTAAAATAACTTTGACTTTGATTCATTTTCTTTTTCTGAACTTTTTTCATTGATGTATACAACTTGTATAGGTTTTTCATTTGCAGATTTTCCCAGGTTTCTAATTGGAAAAGCCTAGAAATCTGTTAGCAGTAGGGCTAATGACTTTTGAGACATTATTGACTTCCCCTCTCCTTCTGAAGCACAAAGGAGAGAAAGGAATTTCTAAGAGGACTTATGTTGTTCATTTCAGTTACTTCAGAGAAGCCTGCCTGGCGCATATGCTAGATTATTAGCTAGTGTTTCTTATGGGAACCTTACATCACCTTCCCTTCCCCTATGTCAGGTTGTAGGTAGTAGGTCTGGGTTCACTCTTGACTTGCTCCATTAGAACCTCCTGAGTCATGGGACTAGGCATGGGGCCAAGTAAGTTTCCTCAGCAGGGTCACAATTACTGCTGCCATTAAGTTTATGGCCCTAATATTTTTAAAAATTATTTTCTGTGATTTTATAAAAGAAGGTTGCCTTTAGTCTTAGGTTCAAATAGCAGGGCACTGTGGCTTTCTGTGGGACACACAAATTGTATATAAATGAAAGGCTATAGACAGGGTAAAGTATTCTTTCTTGGTCACTTGGTTAGTTGGGTCAATAATTGAAATATACTTTGTGTAGGGCTCCATATTGACAGTTATAAAAAAATTAGAAGTTAAGCTCCTGCTAGTAGTACATCTTGAAAAGATATCCATATAAAAACATTAAAAATACAGCTACAAAACAACAGAGCAAGTACAAATAAATCAGCAAAAGCCAGTACTTTGGAGCTGATGGGAAAGCGGTTAGAGTTAGGTAGAGTTAGTCAATGAAGACTTTCCAGAAAAGGTGAGTTTTGAAGGAAGGGAGGGGGCATAGGTTTGCTGAAAAGGATGTGGTCTTTCCAGCAATAATGCATGAGCAATGGTAGAGAAGAGAGAATGAGCAAGCTGTAAGGGCCAAATGGCAAACAGGTTAGCTTGCTAAGACTGGAGAATCTCCATTAAAGGACAGGAAGAAACAAGTCTGAGAAAATGTAAGAACAGTTCATGATGAGCCTTCTGGGTTCTTGAATAATAAAACTGTTTTAAGAAGCTGAGATACAGATGTATTAGAATAAAACAAAACTAGAGAGCTAGAAAAATAGGAAAGCTGTTGCAATATTTTCCAAGAGAGAAAAAAAAAAAGGCTGGATCCTAAGTCAGCTCTGCCAGTTATTAGCTGATCTTGGACAAGTCACTGAATCTGTGTGCCTGTTTTCTCATCTGTAAAATGGGGGATAATGGTGTCTGCCTAACAGAGTTGTTGAAAGAATTACATGAATTAATATATGAAAAGTGTTTAATAAGCACTCAATACATTATTATTCAATTATTAGATTATTACTCTATTGTTAAAATTATTATTTCTATGACCAAGAAGTGGTCACAGAAATGCATCCATGTTGAAGTGGTCCCATCTCACATGCTAGTTTGAAAGAGTTGCAGGTTTTCAGTCTGTCCTAAAAGGTATGTAGAATTCAGAGGATAAGAAGGTAGGTCCAGTGTGCAAGACTATGCTGTCTAATACCATAGCCACTAGTCACATGAGGCTACTGAGGACCAGAAACGTGGCTAGTCAGAATTGAGATGTGTTGTAAATGTAAACTGCACACTAAATTTCAAAGCCTTAGTTCAGAAAAAAATCTCAATATTTTTCTATTAATGACATGTTAAAATATTTGGACATGTTAGGTTAAATGAGATGTATCAATTTCATCTGTCTCTTTTTCTTTTTAAAATTTTTTTGATGTGGCTACTAGAAAATTTAAAGTTACTTAGTAGGCTAGCACTGTATTTCTATTGTACAGTGCTAGTCCAGTACAACATTCATTATTGTTTTGAAATTAAGGGGTTCTACATAGGAAGGTTTTATAAAGGCATATAGGGATTATAGATAAATCTCCTTGCCCTTAATACTTTAAAATTTATTTAAATATATACATATTTACACATAATTAACACATATTATTAAAAATATTAAAAGTATACTTCGATTTACAAAATACCTACAGAGCTAAGGAAGCCACAGCTAGATTACCTTTCAAGAGGCTATAATTAGTAGAGTCTTAAAAAAAAAAAAAAAAAAAAACAAAGATGGAAACGGGAAGTTAAAACATTTGAACATTAAATCATGGAAGCAAAAATCTTCTAATTTTTGAAATCACTCCCTCAAATGTCCAAATCAGATTGGATTAAGTTACGTGGATTCTTAAAGGTTTTCTGGCAAAATTTTTCGTATCATTCCTTAAAGCTCTATGTAAAATAACAGGAATAATTACGGCTAAAGAGCCACGAGTCGGGGCTTTCCACTGATCTGGAGGTAAAAATCCAGACGGGGTTTCGCTCTGAATCGACACCGCATCGTTTCGCGCCGCCGGCACTGACCAACTGCCTAGGCTTCCGTTTCCAAAGACAGGGCTGGACGTGGGGCGTCCACCTTTCCCTTCGTTCCTCAAACCCCCTCCAGCTCCTCGCGCACCTTCCTTCCGGGAGGCTGTGGGCTCCCGCCGACAGGTGCAGCGCGGCCGGCGCCTTCCGCCGGGAGCCCGCGCCCCCGGCCCCGCCCCGGCCCCGCCCCCCGCCCCGGCGCGCGCGCACACGGCGGGGGCGCGCCCGGCCGGCGGGGGCGCGCACGCAGCTGCCGCCGCGGCCGCCGCTTCCCTCCCTCCCTCCCTCCCTCCGTCCGTCCCTCCCTCCCTCCAGGCCCTCCTCCCTGCCCTCCCCTCCGCCCCCTTCCCCGTAGGCAGCCCGCCCGCCCGCACTCACTCCCTCCCGGCCCCCGGCGCTCGGGCTGGGTCCTCCCCCCGCCCCCAGGCACCCACCGGTCGCGCTCCTCGGGAGGTCGCCCGCGCTCGGGGTCTGAGGCTGGCAGCCGCCGCCCCCTCCCTCGCCCGCCGCCTGCTCTCGCTCGGCCCTCCGCCTCCTCCCCTCCTCCTTCTCCTCCTCAGCCGCTCCTCTCGCCGCCGCCGCCTCCACAGCCTGGGCCTCGCCGCGATGCCGGAGAAGAGGCCCTTCGAGCGGCTGCCCGCCGACGTCTCCCCCATCAACTACAGCCTTTGCCTCAAGCCCGACTTGCTGGACTTCACCTTCGAGGGCAAGCTGGAGGCCGCCGCCCAGGTACGGCGACCCTCGGGCGCCGGGGGCGAGCTGCCGGGCGAGCGGTTAGGCCGCGCCTGCGGGCTGCGCGGGGGCCCGTCCCGGAGGGCGGGCGGGCCTGGGCGCTGCGGGCCTGGGGCGGGGGAGGCCGGCTCCGGGACGGGCGCGCCCCTCTGGGGCGGCCGCGGGGCGCCCGGCGGGTGTGCTCTGCCCTGCTGGGTTGGGGCCCGGGCCGCGCTGCGGGGAGCGTCGCGGGAGGCGGCGGGCGGGGCCCGTGCGCCCCTCCGGGGCGAGCACACCTGTGTGGGGCATACCGCTGACCCCCGGCACTTCCAGGTTTGTTAGTGTTCGGGGAGAGGCCAGAGGGTCATGGAGTCCCAGCCTCCTGACTCAGCCCCCTCCCGCCCCCCTGTTCTTTCTACGCCCCACGGAGGACACATTGGAAGGGACAGTCATCTGGGACTCTGGCCGCCGCGCGTTAGCGACGAGGGGAGATTCTAGAAGGGAGGAGAGGGTGAGAAGGAGAATGTTAATCCCAGGCAGCCTTGCTGAGTTCTCTCCTACACCAGCCCAGCGACTGGGTTTCCAAGATGATCCGCCCCTCCCCCTCCCCTTCTCCTCAAGTGACAGTGCAGCAGTGACTTTATTCTCTCCTAACCCCTAGAGAAGCTGAAGGAGGACCCCCATCTTCGCTTTTCTTCCCATCTTCCTAGCTTTGCAGCTTTGGAAGCAGGTGGATTTATTGCTACAGCGATGGTGGTTTAGCAGTACCTTCCTCTGAAGGAAGCTTTAGTTTTAGCATACCACCGGTGAAAATATTCCATTACTTTTCGTTGCCGTTTTTGGTGAATCATGCTGTCCCCACCTCCCCCAGCCCCCTCGCGGCATTATCTGAAGTATGCTTGATTTTGGAGACCATTAATATTGATGCTCTACAAAGGTCCCGGACGGCAGATGTTTGTGATATCATGTTATATGATGTATTATGTGAAGTGAAGTCTGCAATGAAAAATGGGAACTGTTTAGTAGTTATCTTGAAGAATGATGGTAAATGGATTTTGTTTCATTTCTATTCCTACTGCAGTCAGTAGGCCTCAACCTTAAAGAATGGGGCGTGTATGTAGCAGTGAAATGAAAGAAATGTTGACTAGTGTATGAATGAATTGAAAGTTGGCAGTTGTCTTTGAAAGCTGAGTACTGAGATTAAAAATATGTCTAAAAGTATGGAATTAAAAAGTAAACTGTCAGATTTGGAGCACTAGAGTGAAAGCATGGGGACTTTAAGGTTTGGTTGCATCAAAAGGCAAAACAACCCTCAGAAAGTAGTTTAGAATTTTTCCATTAAGAATATGAATCAGAATGAGGGCATCTTGGGTCTGAATTAGGATTTGAGAGAGTTATTTGCGAAACTCTGTTTGGTTAAGCCAAGTGACTAGAGTGTTTTGATATATATTGGCAGGGGGCAGATGGGAGGGATTGTAAACAGTAGCGTGTCTTGTGACTTGGCAGAGGAGGAAGGACCTAGCAATGAATGAGTTTGCATTATGTGAAAAGACTAACATTAAAAAAAATTATTTGTTTCTCTACTCTATTTGTTGGCATAAGGGGTTCATAATTCTGAGAGGAATACATATTTAGGAAAATTTTCAAAAAATTGTTAATAAAGATTTTTAAATGATTATTTTATTAGGAAGTGGCAGTTTTATTTAAGTGTTAGGATAGAACAATAAGCAGTGATGTACTTTTGCTTATCTCTTTTATACCTGCTTTTCCAAAAGAGATGAGAAATATTTAGAAGACTGGTTTAGGCCATTGAGGGAGCACATGGTAATGTGCTAGATATTAGCAGGAACTTGTCAATTTGATACAAGAAAATAAAAGTATTTTTTAGTAACATGAACTTTTCAAAGCATTTCTTTACAGAAATTGTTTTCAGGCAACACAAATGAAAGATGGCATTATAGTGAATTCTAACAGGTGTTATTAAAGGATAATCGCACTTTTTAATTGTATGCATTGCCACCTTTGATTGTGTAAAGAGAAATTAACATTAGTAAAAAGTTATCATCAGTAGTAAAAAACGTATGTTAATGTTCTTGAAATCCATGGATTGGAGCAGTAAGTTTAAATTGTGGCATTAGGTGGTATCTTATTGTGGAAGTCTAAAAGGGTGGACAAAATTAAATCTTTGGAAACCTAGATTTATAACTGGTATTGGGTCAGTTTTTTAATAGTTGGAATCACATTACACAAAGTATGCAAGCTGCTTGGTTGCTTTAATTGCAGAATTTTATGATAAGCCCAGAGTATTTGTACAGGTTACATATTAGAAATTTAGTGGATTTTTAACCTGGCTTGGGGTGTGGACTCCTGCCTGGGGTGGTGAAGAAATTAGTCATTGTGCAGTAATTTAGAAATTAGTTTGGTCTAATTCAGCACATTTCGAAAAGGTGTGATCATGGGCATAGAGAAATGGGACATTTCCTTCCCTCTCCTTTCACTTTAGGGTATTTGAGAGCAACAGATTTTTGTATATATTTCAAATTCTACCTCTCTTGCTTTGTGGATAATTAATTTAAAAATAGATTACAAGTTTATGTGAGTGGTTACAATTCCTTGTTGTGATTGTGTAGTGGTTTATACAGTAATTGAACTTTTTCTTATGGAAATGTTTTACCTGTGTCAGAGAAATTAACTTCATCCTTCAAGGCAAGAAGTCAGGATATACTAGACAATCCCTGGCCTCTGCCAACAAAATATTCTTGTTGGTGATGACTAAATTGGCACTTAGAGAAGAGTTACAGATATAGTAGTTTGTTTGGCAGGCTAAAACTTGGCACATAAATGGATGTTATTGTCAACTCCTTTGTTATGGAATTTTCTGCCCAAATTTTGCTTATTTTCTATGCAGTCATTTTAGTAGTTTTTTTATTACTTTAAAAAGTGATAAAATTAATCATTTGTCTAGCATTGAGCTAGTTCACTAAATGATCTTAGGAAATTAAATTTTTGAAAGATTGATAAGGAACTGAATACGTTCAAATTTTCTATTCTGTTTCTTGAAATGTATCTATGAAGAATCACCTAAGAAACTTTTATATGTTAAGCTTTATCTACCATTTGCCAATGAATTCTGCAGTGAATTTTTCACATAAATAAAGCTTACCCTTTGAAGCACTTAGAATTTTAAAAATATTTACTGGTTTGGATGGAAATATTTCATCCAAAAATAAAAATTTATTTTTTTAAACTCTGTATAATTTCTCATAATGTAAGTTTGTTGATTTTCTTTTTTAAAAATACTAGATATCATTCTGAATACCTGTCATTAATACTTATAACCATAGATTACCTAAAACTGTACTATTGATTTACTAATTTCATATATGTTCTTTAAAGTTTTCTTGTTTGTTTTCCTTACTCTCAGGTTATTATTTCTTGCAACTTACTGTGCCTTGTCGCTTCCTATTGTGCAATTTCTTCCCTATTCTATTTTACTGAACTTGATCTGAAGAGGTGTAAGTAACCAGATAAACAAGCTTTTTTGAGCTTATAAAGAAATCTCGAAGTGAGAGGTTGTGGATTCTCTTCTGAGTGAAGGGCATGAGCTTTAATTGTTTGGACTTTGTATCACCTATTCTGGCTTTTTATGCAAGCTTTTTTTTTTTTTTTTTTTTTTTTTTACTTCCTGGTTCTGGATAATTGATATTGTCCAATACAATCTGGATAAATGTGGTTTTAAGTGGTAAATTATCTATGAAACCTCTCTGAACTTTGCTACATAAATGAGCTTGTTCTTATTGTAAAGGAGGTCTTTTTCTAATCTGTATGTCAGTCAGTGGCAAAGGACTAAGTATTCCTTCCGATAGCTGTTTTGTTAACTGAGACTAGTTTTACAGATCTTGGAGATTTCATTTTGAAGTATGTAGTTCTTAGTTTATTTGTCCACTTGTAATCACATAATTTTTTTCTTTTAAATTAGGAAATACTGTAGAAATACAGAAAAGCCACTCACTACCCAGATTTAGCAGCTATTGATGTTTTGCCCCTTTTGCTTCAGACCATATATGATGTTTTTTGGGAAATGTCACAGATACCACTAAAGTCCATTTTATCTCTTCCCACCCCTACTCCCAAAGGTAACATCTCTCTCTAGGTAGGTGAATAGTATTCCTGTGTATACTATTGCATATTTAAGTAGCCACAGACAATAGCAATGTTCTGTATGTTTAACATTTTTACATTTTAGTACTTATGACTTTCTGCAGTTTGCTCTTTTCGATGTCTCTTGTTAGAAAACTTGGCCGAACTTGTGTTTACTAATTATTTGCTCCTTATTGTCTTTAGAAATTATAGCTCTATTTCGCAAAGACAATCACCATAAAATTTTAACGATGAAATCACTTGTTAAGCAAATAACTCAGGCTTTAGACTGACTGGTATTTGGAATTGTCACATTGGAGATTGATTTCCTTTTACTAAGATCTCAGGACTTTGGTGTTGAGGAGAAGACCTCTTGAGTCTTACTATATAGTACATGTAAGGTGTATTCCTGAGTGATTATAATAAAGACTTATCCAGGAAAAAAAATCTGTTTCAGATTACTGCCTTCCTAGCTCATAGGAAACTTCCACTGTAAAATTGTTACCAATGGTCAAGCTCCCTATTCGGTAGAGCCATTATTTAGCTTTGGTTCAGTTGAAGGTTAGTCTGTATGGAACTCCAAGAAGACAACCCTGGGTTTGAAAAAGGATACACTAACATTTCATTCTTTCATAGCATCAAGTGGAAGACTTGAAAATGAGCTTATTATACACAATTTATATGCCATCTTTAACCTTTTGCTTCTCTTGTAAGCTAGGAAACTGAAGATCTTGATGCTGAAATTCCTTTGAATATTACCTATATTTTTGGTAGTGGAATACACAGGTTATGTAATATTCAATAACATGATGATATTAATATGTGAGAAATTACGTACTGAATCTTCAGGTCAGTGCTATTATTGGGAAAGCGAGTTTACATGGATATTTTTCATTACCTTCCTTGGGCAGTACATATATACTGATTCCCAAAGTGCTATATATTACATACAGCACATAGTTCTTAAATATTATATCATTCTGATCAGGCACTTTATAAACTGGCACTTTATAAACTGTCAGGTGAATGCTGTTAGATGATATTCAGTATAACATCTTTATGATGACAGCACATTTAATCTTGGTCTGTATATGTATGCTTTAATAATAATATCTGTTAAGTGATGACTGTGTATCAGGCACTAAATGCTACAAGTGCTTTCTATGGATTATCTTGTTTAAAATTCATCTCTAATACAAGACAGAATATACTGTCCAATTAAAAAAATTTGAATGGAGTTCTATTAGTGAGATAAGTATTTTTGTTCCTTTCCTTCTTCCCTCCCACCTTTACAGAAATGGCAGTATTCCTGGAAAAAAAAATTTAGTAGCTATTCAACAAGTAGCCTAATTCATTAATATAAACAGGTGGGTTTTCTCTAATTACAGGAGGAACTGAAATGTCCTTGTAACTGGATGTTGTGCACTGTGCCTTTCTAAAGTACACATTTTCCCTCAGAATGTTAAAATAATAGTGTGATAAATGTCATTTGACATGTATAGTGTTGTACAGGTATCTTCATCTTGGTAGATTAACTGCTTGCCTACCATTAAATTCACTGTAGATGTTGATGGATGAAAATATGGTTGGCTAGATAAAGCTTAAGATGTGTAGTTAAACCACTGTTACTCTGTTGGCATAAACTTCAAACCCTGGAAGGTTTTTATTCATTTTACCCTTTGGAGCACACCCAGTAAATGCATCATTTCTCTGTTTCTGAATTTTTTTAAGTCATTTTATGAAAAGGCAAAAAAATTTTTTTTCTTTATGTATTGCTATCAATAGCCAGTTGGGACATAAAAGTTTAATGTTATTTAGGTATGTTCTGGTGAAATAAAACACTGTGAAGGAATATTACCACTTACTAAATTTAAAAAATATGCTCATTAAATGGCATTTTTGTTTAGAAGCAGGAAGATTTGATTTATGAGAAGAATTGTTTTAAATGAGACAGACTCGTTTCGCTTTATTGTGTTAGAGATTTTGACAGTCCATTATAGGCTTAATAATGTACTATCTGTAATATGTCAGATAATTTGAGTTTAAAATTCGTCATGTTTTTTCATTGGTTGCTAATAAAATGATTACTCTTAGGTAGTTTTTTCATACAGATACTACATTACTTCTGTATCCTTAACTAGTTTCGTGGTCTATTCAGTGATCTCAAGGTACAATTGACCTACCCATGAGTTTTGTTTGGTCTACACAGTGTTTTTGAAAATTTTCAATTAGTTGCCATCTATTAAAAATTGGGAAATGGCACGTAAAATCTAATTTTATGGGTTTTTGAAAGTTAGAAGGTCAACACTGTTTACTTTTTAGTATAGCAATAATTGGTTGGCTCCAAGAAGTGGCTACTTTCCCCTTCCTTTATATATAGCCTTCCTTTATGCATATCTTTTACTTGGCCTACTGCAGTCACCTTCTTAGGTGGCCTCTGCAGGCATTTTTTATTTAGGGCATTTGTATTTTTGTTATTTTAGATTTAGACCAGACAAATAAACAGAGACTCATGGACATAGACTATAGTCTTGTGGTTACCAGAGACTAGTGGTTACTACTGGGGTTGGGGAGGTAGACGGGGTAAAGGGAGTCAAATATAGGGTTTAGGGGTAGAGTGAAGTGGGTAAAGGGGATCAAATATATGGTAGCTGAAGGAAACTGGAATTTGGGTGGTAAACACACAATAGAATATACAGATGTCAAATGATAATGTACGCCTGAAAAATTATATAATTGTATTAACCCATGTTACCTCAACAAACTTAATTAAAAGAAAAAGATTTAGACCATTCAAATGTCTGAAAATGAATTTGAGGATTTATTTAACGCAGCAATAATATAAAAACAAGACTATAAGCAAATTGAAAAATGGGTAAGGGTTATGACCAAGCAATTTGCAGAGGAAAAACTTAATGGCAAAAAAATGCTTAGTAACCAATGTTATTAGTAATCAGGAAATTCTAATAAAAACAATAGAATAGTGGAATACTATTTAATACCCATCAGATTTTCAAAAATTTTAAAGATTTCTGGAGGATGCTAAAAGTGGGATTTATTTATATTTTGCTAATGGGGTTGTCAGTTGAGACTACTCTGGTGAATAATTTGGCAATTGTTGGTAAAAGAAAACATGGGCACAAGAAAACATGGACCAAGATGTTAATTGTAGTATTAATTTTTTCTTTTTTTTTTCTTTTTTTTTTTTGACACCTACAGCACCTGGTATTCCTAGGTGGTCTCCCATCCAAGTACTAACCAGGCCTGACCCTGCTTAGCTTCTGAGATCAGACCTGGCAAGTTCAGGGTGGCATGGCAGTAGACTTTGTAATACTATTTTAAATAACAAAAAAACGGAAGTAACCTAATTTCCTTAGGGAAGGGATTGGTAAATAACCAATTTATTTTTAGAATGGAATACTACTATCAGTTACAATAAATGAATTAGATATACATCTATAAGCATTTAACCCATCAGAAAAAATATTAAATGAAAAAACCAGGTTGCAAAAGGTTGTACACAATTTGATACCATTTGTATAAAATTAAAAACATTGTTTGCTGATCTTTCTACATGTAGCAAAAGTACTAAACATACATGAGAGAGATACATTGGCCTTAGGGTAGTGGTTATCTTTAGATAATAAGGAAGAGAGGAAAGTGCTGTTATTATTTCGATCATTTTTTGGATCTGAAGCAAGTAAGACAAAGTCCTAAAACTTTATTTAATCTTAGTGGTGAGTCGTTAGTGTCTGTTACATCTAAAATGTTTCTTTGAGAAAAAAATTTTGAGTGTTTTATGTAGTTTTGATGTAGTTTATGACATCAGATTTCTTTATCCTTATAAAAGGTCTCATGAAGGGCTTGATGTGAAGGTTGCAATACATAATTGCAACATATAAGAAATGTTTGCTAATTAAATTTTTTTTTGAAATTAAAAAACTTTAAGAGGTTATAAATCAAGGTTTAAGTAGAAGAAAATTGTTTTTATTTTATTCTCTGGTCACATTTAAATTCAGTGAAATGTTTAAGTGTTTATTATTGATTTTAATATAATTTGGAAAATGTGAATTGCTCTGGATTACTTAAAACTACTCATTTATTTCTACCATTGATGCATAAATACTCAGTTTAGGGTTAGTGATATCTAGGTTTTTAAAAATTGCCTGTCTTGGTCTATGGCCATGCCACCCTGAACAAGCCCAATCCTGTCTAATCTTGAAAGCTAAGCAGGGTCGGGCCTGCTTAGTTATTGGATGGGAGACCACCTAGGAAGACAGGTGCCGTAGACGTAAAAAATAAAAAATAAGGGATTGTAAGCTGACAAGGTCCTTGTAATATGTGAGGTCAACTAAGGGTCACTTCTCCTATAAAAGAAAAAATTGCTTGCAATGTACATTAGGCTGAGATGAAGATGTACATACTATTAATCAAAGCTATTTCTAACACTGCTGGCTTTTCTTTCTTCTTAGGTGAGGCAGGCAACTAATCAGATTGTGATGAATTGTGCTGATATTGACATTATTACAGCTTCATATGTACCAGAGGGAGATGAAGGTAAGAGTTGTTTTCTATTTTAATTTGCCATCTCTCTGTGTGTATGCTATGTGTGAGTGTGTGTGTGTGTGTGTGTGTGTGAGAGAGAGAGAGACATACACACATTTTTAGGTTAAGATATCAATGTTGGTTATTTTAGAAATAGAAGAATTAGATACTCATGGGAACTATAGGAATAGTGTAATCTGATTTTATTATGAGATAAGAGAAATGTCACAATTTGAATTCTACTTTAGATATTAACTTACTTTGTGACCCTAGACAGATAACATTTTCCTAAGTGTAAAACACATATAAAGTTGAAGAGTTATTTTAGAAATTAAGGACTTTGAACATGAAAGGTTCCTCGAGGGGTTTAATTCATATGTGGTTTTTAAGGTTCTTTTTTCCCTCCATTGAACTATAGATTAGAGTTGATATAATAAATTTTACTCATAATTGGGAGAAAAATATTTGCTTTATGAGCTTGAATGTGAAGGTTAGAAGCTAGGTGATGGAGTTAGTTATAGGAGAAGAATATATTTAAAAGAAACATGGGATAGAATGTGTAGGAACTCAATGAATATATTTAAAATGAGAACTATTTTAGGCCTTGTAATTAAATAGGGATTAAATTAAGTCATCAGTTTTGGCTTAAATGGTTATTCCCACACAAACTGCATTTTTAGAAGTTATCAAGTTTGGCATAAACTTAAAAGTATCTTAATATTGGAGCTGAATTGCTTTTAAGTTTTAACTTTACCTTAACATTCCTTGTCAACATGGTTTATTGGTTAGTCTCTACTACTCTGATACTTCCTCTTACAAATTCTTCTCATTTCATATAAATTAGAAATTTGAACTTTTAATTTACATTTTGTATTGCTTTTTCCCTCTCCTTTACATTATACTGAATAGAAGCATACAAGTAACATTTTAAGGCCTGGAAATATTTATTTCATGAGTTTTTCTTAAAATATCTTATCCATAGAAAGAAAACAACAACAAAAAAAGTAAACAACAGTTGAGTATACTTATTGTCAAGAAGTTTTTATGTTCAATTGATTGTAAATGAGATCAAACTACTGCAATTTTAAGTTGTAGAAATAGATCCTTCAAATGGACTTAAATACATGCCAACTTAAGAAAATAGTGTGGTAAATGAAAAGTTATTTAATTTCTTTAACTGAAAAAAAATGGAAGTACCTTAACCACGCATATCAAGGCAGGCTTTCTTTGTTGTAGGTAGAGAACATTTAAATTCAATGTAGGGTTTTAAAATGGTGTCTAATATAGATAGGTAAAGATAGTAAAAGAAATGTGCACCCTCCAGATGGCATGGTTTCAGCTCAGGTTTGTTTTTTATCTTCCTTTATGAAAATGTTAAGAAAGAAGAATTCAGAGAACTTAAATGTTTTGAATATGCATAACTGAATGGTGCTAAGCTCATAAAGATCCGAATTTCAAAGAAGCATTTTTAGTGTTTTCACAAGGGGATCAGAAAAGTAATGAAAACGTAGAGGAAGTGAAGAGGATTTGGATAGAATTCAGATAAAACATTAAATGTTTTTAGATACATAAAATATTTTCTAGCTAAGGTACATTTCTTAAACTCATTTTTCCTATAACAACAGGAATCAGTAAGGAGCAAAACCATTCATTAACCCAGCTAATCTCACGTAGTTCCTGTTAACACTCAATGATTGCCTTCTGTGACACCAATTTTCATATCTGTAGTTAACAAATCTGGGTGCTTTGAGGTAAAAACAGAAAATTATCTGAAGGCAGGAAATTGTTGCTTCTCTGTGTAAGTTTTTAGTTGATGAAAAAAGCAGTCTTGTGATATGTGCAGTAACTCAGAAAGACCTATTGGCATGTGTCTTTTAAACTAAGGCACTGCCTTTTAAACAGAAATAATTTATTTTAAAACCTATTTGAAATCTTACTTTGTAATATTTAAAAATAAGAAATCAGTAAGAAAAACGGCTGAAAACTGTTTTTTCACTGTTCTGCACTTCAAGGGTTGGTGAAATCACTAGCACTTAAACCAGTGCAAGGAATGCACCTCCCTACACAGGGCAGGGATTAGTATTGTCATCAGCTTCTGCAAGAGAAATACGAAACTTTTGAGTGCCTGAACTCAGGTCCTGACAGGTAAAGAGTCTTTTAATTTATCATTAATAGATGGTTTGGGCATAACCACATAGAAAATGATCACTTCAAAGTTTTGTAACAACTTTTCCCTTAGTGTACTTTGTCAGGTATATGTTTGTAGAATTAGCTGTGTAAAAAATAATTTTTCATCAGTGGCGTAATATTTAGTACAAAGTTATATAGTTTGGGATTCACCAGCATCACTTTGGTTTATCCATATAAGGCATGTAAATTTTAACATATTTATTCTTGAAGTATAGGATTGTATTTTTTCAGTTTGTGCATATATAAATGTGTGTGAAAGGATAAAAGAGCTTAGAAATAATGCCAAATATTAATAATTTCAAGCAAAACTGTTAACTAAAAAAAGGAATGGTTCCTTACACTTGATTATAAGCCTTTATCCAACTATTAATAATATATATTCTATCATACAATTGTGTGATTTATAATAATATTAATACCACCGTCTCTGCAATAGAGTTGCTTATGTTATCATTTTGAAAGCATGTACATGACTAATTAAGTGCTAGCTCTAAATCAAGAAGATTGAAAGCAAAGGGAAAATATCCATTTCTAATACAAATATATTGAAATATGATAGAGAATTTCATAAAGAAATTTCAAATAAAGGGAGCCCAAGTGTAACTTTAGTTACAAAAATACTGATATGTAGTTAAGTAGGATCCTTAAACCAAAGTTACTCTTGAGGTTAAGCAAATAACAAACATGAATGAATTGGGCTGGATGTAGGGATATAAGAATGCTGGGAGAAAGGCTGTCAGAGAGTGCATGTCTCACATTAATTTATAAAAGTTTTAAAGAACTTTCCTGGCAAAACAACATATTTATGGGCTATATTGAGTTCTGTTGAATTTGTAACTTCTGAAGAGGGATTCCAGGGTGTGTTATGGATATTCTTTATTGCTCAGATGTAAAGGTAAGACTTGAGCATAGGTATCTCATTAAAAAGAGGAAGACCCCTATGAGATTCTTCTAGGCTCTTAATTGAAACTGTCGGGTTCTTAATTTAAACTGATATGATATATAAGTAATATGTCATGTTACTATTAAATATGTTAAACAAATTGTTTTAGTTTGTTCTGTGTTCAAATGCTGTATACTTTTAAAAGATACAGAATTAGCACAGTACCTATTTTAAGGTAGCTTTTAGAGTTTTTCAAACATTAAAAAGACCTTATGTATGAGATCGTGTTTTTATTTTGTATCTGGTTTATTTGCTTTTCTCCAATGTATTGAGTTTGAGAATTTTAAAAAATAATAATTAATTATTTTCTGGTTGTATTGGCTAACGAAATCCAATAAGATTCAGCTGTATACTTTAACAGTAAGGCATATGAGTTTTGGGAATTTTGAACATAAAGCCCATTATATGCTATTACTCTTCTGAAGAATGGGTAACCTTCATGGCATTCTGTTTCTGTATTAAATGGTGATTTCTTTTGAATTACTATTTTTTAGAGCAGTTTTAAGGTCACAGCAAAATTCAGTAGAAAGTAGAGAGATTTCTCATATATTCCCTATCCCCACACATGTACTGCCTCCACGTTCACCATCCTAAACCAGAATGGTACATTTGTTATAGTTGATGACTCTTCATTGACACCTCATTATCATCCAGAGTCATTTAGGTTTATTCTTGGTGATATACATTCTATGGGTTTTGATAATGACAGTTATCCACCTTTATAGTATTACACAGAATTTTCTCTGCTTTTTCTGTTTATCCCTCCTCACCCCCCAGCCACTGGCAACGGCCAATCTTTTTATTGTCATAATTTTGTCTTTCCCGCAATGTCATATAGTTGGAGTCATACAGTGTGTTGCCTTTTCAAATTGACTTATTTCACTTTGTAATATGCATCTAAGTTTCTTCTGTCCTTTTTTTTTTTTTGCTTGATAGCTCACTTTTTTAGCTTTGAATAATATTCCATTGTCTGTATGTACTAGTTTATTTATCCATTTACCTACTGAGGGACTTCTTGGAAGTAATGAATAAAGGTGATATAAATATTCATGTGCAGGTTTTTGTGGAGATATAAATTTTCAACTCCTTTGGGTAAATACCGAGTGTGATTGCTAGATCCTATGAGAGTGTTTTTAGTTTTGTAAGAAACTGCCAAACTGTCTTCCAAAGGGATTGTACCATTTTGTATTCCTACCAGCAATGAATGAGAGTTCCTGTTGCTCCACATGCTCCCCAGCAATTGTTGTTGTTTGTGTTTTAGATTTTGTCCATTCTAATAGGTGTAGTGGTATGTCATTATTGTTATAATTTGCAGATTCCTAATGATATGATGTTGAACATCTTTTCATATGCTTACTTGCCATCTGTATCTTTGGTGAGGTGTCTGTTTAGGTTTTTTGCATAGTGTTAATTGGATTGTTCTTTTTCTTATTGTTGAGTTTCAAGGATTCTGTGTGCATTTTCGATAATAGTCCTTTCTTTATCCAGTGCGTCTTTTGAAATGTTTTCTCTGAGTCTGTGGCTTGTATTCTCATTCTCTTGACATTGTCTTTCTCAGAGCAGAAGTTTTTATTTTTAATGATTCATGTTATCATTTATTTTTTTATAGATCATGCCTTTGGTGTTGTTTCTAAAAAGTCATCAACCATACCCAAGTTCAACTAGGTTTTTTCCTAGGCTATCTTCTAGGAATTTTATAGTTTTGCATTTTACATTTAGGCCTATGCTCTATTTTGAGTTAATTTTTGTAAAAAGAGTAAGGTCTGTGTCCAGATTAATTTCCTTTGCATGTGCTTGTCTAGTTTTTCCAGGACTGTCTCTTGAATAGCTAATTCAATTCCATTGTGTTGCTTTTGCTGCTTTGCCAAAGATCAGTTAACTTTATTTATTTATGTGTATTGCTAGGATCTCTATTCTGATCCATGATCTGTTTATCTCTAATTTCTCCAGTACTACACCATCTTGATTACGGTAGCTTTATAGTAAGTCTTGAAGTTGGGTAGTGTCAGACCTCTCACTTTGTTCTTCTCCTTCAATGTTGAATTAGGTATTCTGGGTTGTTTGCCTTTCTGTATAAACTTCAATATCCACAAAAATAACTTTCTGGGATTTTGATTAAGATTGGTATTAAATCTATAGATCAAGTTGGGAAGAACTGACATCTTGACATTATTGAGTCCTCTTATCCATGAATGTGGAATATCTTTCCATTTATTTAGTTCTTCCTTGGTGTCTTCCATCAGAGTTTTGTTATTTTTTTTTTTCATAAGGAGCTTGTACATATTTCGTTAGATTTAAAACTAAGTATTTCATTTTGGGGGTGGTAATATCAATGGTAACATGTTTTTAGTTTCAGATACCACTTATTCATTGCTAGTATGTAGGGAAGTGATTTACTACTGTGTATTAACCTTGCTTGTATCCTGCAACCTTGTTATATCTGGGAATTTTTTTGTCAATTCTTTTGAATTTTCTACATGGCCATGTCATTTATGAACAATGACAGTTTTTATTCTACCTTCTCAATATATATAACTTTTATTTCCTTATTGCATTAGCTAGGACTTCTAGTATGATGTTGAAAAGCAGTGATGAGTGGGGACATCCTTGCCTTGTTCCTTATCTTAGCTGGAAAGCTCAGAGTTTCTCACCGTTAAGTATGATGTAAACTGCAGGGTTTTTTTTTTAACAATGTTCTTTATTAAGTTGAAGTTCATATGTAGTCCTAGTTTGTTGAGAGTTTTTATCGTGAATGGGTTTTAGATTTTGTGAGATGCTTTTTCTGCATCTATTGATATTATTGTGTGATTTTTTTTTTTCAGTCTGTTCATGTGATAGAGTACATTAATTGATTTTTAAATGTTGAAACAGCCTATAAATCCCAGTTGTTTGTGGTATATAATTGTTTTTATACATTGTTGGATTTGATTTACTAACATTTTTTGAGGATTTTTGCATCTGTGTTCATAAAAGATATCGGTCTATAGTTTTCTTATAATGTCTTTGTCTGATTTTGATATTAGATTAATGTTGGCCTCATAGAGTAAGTTAGGAAGTATTTCTTCTGCTTCTGTCCTCTGGAAGAAATTGCAGAGAGTGGGTTTAATTTCTTCTTTACATATTTGGTAGAATTCACAAGTAAACCTATCTGATCCTGGTGCTTTCTATTTGGGAAGATTATTGATTATTGATTCAATTTCTTTAATAAACGTAGACCTATTCTGATTGTCTATTTCTTCTTGTGTGAGTTTTGGCAGATTGTATGTTTTAAGGAATCGCTCCATCTAGGTGATCAAAGTTTTGGACAGAATTGTTCATAACATCCCTTTATTATCCTGTAACATTTATGAATCTATAGTGATGTCCTTTCCTTCAATTTTGATTTTAGTAATTCATTTCATCTCTCTTTTTTCCTTAGCCTGGCTAGAGGCTTATTGATTTTTGTTGATCTTTTCAAAGAACCAATTTCTGGTTTTGTTGATTTTCTTCCTAAGATTTCATTTCCTATTTTCAATTTCACTAATTTCTGCTCTAATTTTTTATTATTTCTTCTGCTTGCTTTGAATTTACTTTGCTCTTCTATTTCTAGTTTCCTAAGATGCAAGCTTAGATGATTGATTTTTAAATTTTTTCTAATGTATGGTTTCAGTACTATGAATTTCCCTCCAAGCACTGCTTTCACTGCATCCTACACATTTTGGTAAATTGTATTTTTATTTTCATTTAGTTCAAAATATTTTAAAATGTCTCTTGAGATTTCTTCTTTGATCTACATGTTATTTAGAAGTGTATTGTTTAATCTCCCAAGTATTTGGGGATTTTCAGTTATTTTTCTGTTATTGATTTCTAGTTTAATTCCACTGTGATCTGAGAGCAGACATTTTATGATTTCTATTCTTTTAAATTAGTTATAGAGTATTTTATTACACAAAATGTGGTCTCTCGTGGTGAATGTTTCATGTAAATTTGAGTAGATTGTGTAAAATCAGCTGTTGTTTGATGAAAGTCTATAGAGGTCAGTTATATTCAGTTAGTTGATGGTGCTTTTGCATTCAGCGGAAGATCCTTACTGTTTTTTTGAGGATGGATCTGTCCATTTCTATTAGAAGGGTGTTAAAGTCTCCAACTGTAATAGATTCATCTCTTTCTCCTTGTTGTTTTATTAGTTTTTGCCTCATGTATTTTGACACTCTGTTGTTAGACACATACACATTAAGGATTGTTATGTCTTCTTGGAGTATTGACTCCTTTCATTATGTAATACTCCTCTTAACTTTCCTTGCTTTGAAGTCTGCTCTGTCTGAAATTATTTTCACTTTCTTTTGATTACTGTTAGCAATCTCTATCTCTTGTAATATGTACATGTCTTGATATTGAAAGTGGGTTTCTTATAGATAACGTGTTGGGTTTTGTTTTTGAAGTACTCTGACAACCTGTCTTTTCATTGCTGTATTTAAATCATTGATTGTTAACGTGATATAGCTGGATTAATACTTACCATATGTTGCTCTTGTTCTTTTTTTTTTATTAAAAAATTTTTTTTCTTAGTGGTTGCCCTATAGTTTGTAATATACATTTACAACTAATCCAAGTCCACTTTTCAATTAACACTATACTGCTTCATAAGTAGTGTACTTTATAATAACAAAATATTCATAATTCTTCACTCTTATCCCTTATATCATTGCTGTCATTCATTTAACTTATACATAAGCATACAACCACCATGCACAAGCCAACATAAATACATTGTTGTTATTAATATTTTGAACAATCTATTATCTTTTAGATCAATTAAGAATAGGAAAAATAAACTTTTATTTTACATTCATATGTTCATCCTCTGATGCTCTTTCTTTTTTTTATGTAAACCTGAGTTTCTGACCTATATCATTTTCCTTCTCTCTAAAGAACTTCTTTTAACATTTCTTGCAAAGCATGTCTACTGGCAAGAAGTTCTCAATTTTTGTTTGAGAAAGTATTTCTCCTAACTTTTTAAAAAATACTTTTTAAAGAACAGTTTAGGGTTCGTAGCAAAACTAAGAGGAAGATTCTCTTTCATTTTTGAAGGATAAAATAAAAGACAAAATTTTAAGTTTGTAGTTTTTCTCTCAACACTTTAAATATTTAATTCTACTCTCTTCTTGTTGGAATGGTTTCTGAGATGAAGTCAGATATAATTCTTACCTTTGCTCCTCTGTAGGTAAGATGTTTTTCCCCTCTGGCTTTTTTAAAGATTTTTTTTTATCTTTGATTTCCTTAAGTTTGAGTATGAGAGTATGATATGCCTAGGTGTATGTTGTGGGTTTTTTTTTTTTTTTTTTTTTTTTTTGCGTTTATCCTGCTTGGTCTTTTCTGAGCTTCCTGGATCTGTGGTTTGGTGTCTGACATTAATTTGAGGAAATTCTGTCATTATTGCTTCAAATATTGCTTCTGTTCCTTTTATTTCTTCTCCATCTGGTATTCCCATTGCATGTAAATAGCACCTTTTGTAGTTTTTCCACTGTTCTTGGATTTTTTATTTTAGTCTTTCTTTCTCTTTGCTTTTCAGTTTTAGAAGTTTCTGTTATCTTGTCCTTAAGTTCAAAATGTTTCCTCAGCATTCACCATTCTAATGTGCTTATTAGCACATTAAAGGCATCTTTCATTTGTCATAATGTTTTTGATATCTATCATTTCTTCTGTTTCTTTCTTAGAATTTCCATCTCTCTGCTTATATTATCCACCAGTTCTTGGATTGTATCTACTCTTTTCATTAAAACCCTTAGCATATATTAATCATAGTTTAAAAAAATTTCTGGTCTGATAATTCCAACATTTCTACCATATCTGAATCTGTTTTAATGCTTGTTCAGTCTCTTCAAATTGTGTTTTCTGTCTTTTAGTATGCCTTACATTTTTTTGTACTGAATAGAAGGAACTGTAATAAATAGGCCTTTAATATTGAAGAGAGGCAAGCATTCTATAGTCCTATGATTGAGTCTTAGTCTTTTGGTGAGCCTGTGCCCCTGGTATTTGAGCTTTACCGTGGATTCTCAGCTTTTCTGAGATATGGGATAGGATGGCTAGAGGGGCTGGAGTTGGGTTTTTTCCTTACCCCAGGTAGGGTTAGGCTCTGATAAAACTCCAGCAGGTTAAGTTCTGATAAAATAGTTTCTCCTGAGAGCAGGTTTTATTAAGAACAGAATGCTCTAGTATATTTCAAAATGGTTCTTTTCCCTCTCTCCCTGCCAGAAGCATAAGGGGATTTTTTTCTTACAGTCATTGGGGCCTGGTAAATCTCCTGAAGGTAAAACTCACAAAATCATGTAAGTCCACCTGTGACTGTGTCCTCCTTGAATTTTTAACTCTGAGGCTTGTCCATGCTGAGCCTCTAGCAGTTTGTCGATTATAGTTCAGATGTTCCTACCCCAGCACTGGTTGGCAAAGGTGGTTTCTGCTTGTGGGTTTTTGCTTTGCTAGGCTGTGATTCTTTGTATCTGACTGTCTCCATTTTTTTTGGCAGCAGTTTGCCTCTGTGACCTCCCTTATCTGATTGATCTAAGGAGAGTTGTCAATTTTTCAGTCAGTTCAACCTTTTACTTGACAGGATGGAGTGGCAACTTCTAAATTTCTTATATTCAAGATCAGATACCAGGAATCCTCCTGATGATTTTATTTTTATTTCCATATAAAAGGTTACTTTTTTTAATGGTTATATTTTTAATATATAAAAGCAGTCTGTGCCTTTTTGTGGACATTTCTCTTGGGTAAATACCTGGGGATACTATGGCTGCATCGTATGGTAAATGGAGAATTTTTAAAGAAACTGCCGATGTTCCAAAGTGGTTCTACCATTTTATATTCCCATCTACTCTGTTTGATAGATCCAGTTGCTTCATAACCTTGCTAACACCTGTTATATTCCATCTTTTTAATTTTAGCTATTCAAGTAGTTGTGTAGTGGTATATTTTTGTGGTTTTAATTGACATTTCCCTAAATCCAAATGATGTTGGGCATCTTTTCATGTCTTTATTTGCCATAGATCTATCTCCCACAGTGAAATATATATTCAGACCTTTTGCCATTTGGAGACAGGAGTTGTTTATATTCTTATTAAATTTTAAGAGTTCTTTATGTACTCCAGATAACAATATTTACTTGTTTTGCAAATACTGTCTTCCAGTCTGTGGCTTGCCTTTTTATTTTTGTTACAGTGTTTTATGAAGAACATAAGTTTTTAATTTCAATGAATTCCAGTTTATTGAATTTTTAGTTCATGTTTTATTTTTGTGACCTATTTAAGATGTTGTTGCAAAATTCAAGGACGTTAAGATTATCATGTATTTTCTTCTAGAGTTTTTCAGTTTTGTATATAGTATAAAGGGTCCTATTTCATTCTTTTGCATGTGTATATCCAGTTTCCTCAGCACTATTTTTTGAAAAGACTACTCTTTCCCCATTGAATGGTCTTAATACTCTTGTTGAAAATAATCTGACCATATATGCAAGATTTTGTTTTTGAGCTCTTCATTCTATTCCATTGGTTTGTATGTGTCTTCATGCCAGTAACACTTTTTGATTACTGTAGCTGTGTAATCAGGAAATATAAGACTTTGAATTTTGTTCTGTAAGATTGTTTTGGCTCTTAGCGGTCCTTTGCAATTCCATATGAATTTTTAGGTGGATTTTTTACTTTCTGCAAAAAGCACCGTTGGACTTTTGAGAAGGATTGCATTGAATCTAAAGATTGCTTTGGCTATTATGGACATCTGAACAATATTAAGTCTTCTAATCCAAGGGATGCCTTTCCATTTATTGTATCTTCTTTAACTTCTTACAGAAACATTTTGCAAGTTTTCAGTGTACAGGTCTTTCACCTCCTTGGTTAAATTTGTTCTTAAGTAGTATATACTCTATTTGATGCTATTGTAAATGTATGGTTTTGTTGATTTTCTTTTAAGCTTGATTATGATTATAAAAATGCAACTGATTTTTGTATGTAATTTGTATCCTACAATTTTGCTGAATTTGTTTATTACTTTAGGGTTTTCTACATATGGGATCATTTTGTATGTGAACAGAGATAATTCTTCCTTTCCAGCTGAGATGCCTTTTATTTCTTTTTCTTGCCTAATTACTCTGGCTAAAACCTGTAGTGCTATGTTGAATAGAAGTGGCAAAAGCAGGCATACTTGTCTTGTTACAAATCTTAGGGAAAAAGCTTTTAGGATTTCACTAAATAAGATTATCTTGAACCAGTTGAATTTGATTTTATTTTTTCTTTTTTCCTTTCAATTTGCTCTTATTACTGGTTTGTAGTCTTCTCAGAGATCTTTACTAAGGGTTTTCCTTTGTTTTGGGGCCCTGAAATTTAATTTTTAGTTCCTTACCATTATAAAACTGTTTAAGTCTAGGAGTCAGCAAATGTCTTGAGGGGAAGTTGAATGAAGAATGTTAGACTTTATCTGTTATTTCATTTTTCGGAGATGAGATCTTGGCTTTTGAATCCTGGCTGCTTTGGTAGTTCTGAATTCTAATTTTTGTCTCCCTAGCCCAGTGAGACTGCTGCAGACTTTATGACTCTTTCTTCATTGTCCTCTCTTTTCTGCTTAGAAGTCAGTAAATGCAAAAGGGAACAAAGAGCCTGTGAATATAGAGTTGATCTTCGTGTGATTCCCAAACACTTAAAAATTTTTTATCTAGTTTTTATGATTTTGATACCAGCTAAGTTGTCATAGCCAGAAGGAGAAGTCTAGATGCATCATTTTAAAATGTGAAACATTTCATTATGAGATCTGTGTTGCAGAAGATGATATTTCATTCAGCTATTTGTAGGTACAAAGGTTACTGGCCTTAATCTAGAAACGAATTATCATTAGCAAGTATTAAGATGAAGTTTAATGATCTGAAGATTGTCATTATAGTTTAAAATACTTTTGTAAACATGGCACAGGAATAATTTTTAAAATGTGAAGTTATAAAATAATTATAAGTTATCTTCATCATATGGTATTTAATGTTGTTTTGCTTACATTTTAAAATAACAGAAGAAATTCATGCTTGTTGTAATTAAATCAAATAATATAGGGTATAAGATGTGAAAGTCCTCTTATTTTCTTTCTTCCACTCCAATAGTAACCAT
The DNA here is from genome assembly GCA_030015415.1 of Cynopterus sphinx. Lineage (NCBI taxonomy): Eukaryota > Metazoa > Chordata > Mammalia > Chiroptera > Pteropodidae > Cynopterus > Cynopterus sphinx. The sequence goes on from CM057385.1 coordinate 17,766,342, forward strand.
GTTAATAATCGGATATGAATTTTTACATGCAATTTTTTCTTTAATATTTAAGGAAAATATTAAGGATTATAACATACATTGTTTTGCAACTTGCTTTGTTAACTTAATGTGGTGTACATCTTTTAAGGCAGTATATGTAGATCTGTTTCACAAAGGCCTTTGTTTAGATGTATCATTTTACAAAGCTATTTCTTGACATTGCACATTTTGGTCATCTCTCCCCTTTTGGTCTATTAAAAACAGTAGTACAAAGGACATTCTTTGTGCACCAATGAGAGTGGTATAACCTATAAGTTGCATCAAAAAGTTAGAGTACTGTGTTAAAAATTTTTTAATGCTTACAGCACTCGGTCTTCCTAGGTGGTCTCCCATCCAAGTACTGACCAGGCCCGACCCTGCTTAGCTTCTGAAATCAGATGCATCGGGCATGTTCAGGGTGGCATGGCCATAGACCTGTGTTAAATTTTTAACAGATGTCAAATTATCTGTTACAGATTATCAAATGTTCCTACTAAAAAGTTGCATCGTTTTACATTCCCATCAAGAGTATGAGAATGTTCATTTCTTTAGACTGTTGTTTCTTTAACATTAGTTCTCCTGCCAACCTCCCTACCCAACTGCCCCTTGTCTTTGGTTTTCTGCTGTTTAACTACACAGTTAATCTGGTTGGTATGTAAATGGTATCTGATTGAGATTTTATTTTTTACTTCCTGATATTGATGAGGGTGGTTACCTTTATGTATTTATATGTACTTTTATATATAAATGTAGGACATGTGTAGTTCATCTTTTGATGTGTTAAAGTTTTTGTCCATTTTTCTGCTGTGTTCTGTATCTTTTTCTTATAATTTAAGGAAATTATTTTCATATGCTGGATATGTTCTTTGGTGTTTATGTGTTCCAAATATCTTCTACATTTTCACTTTCTTAATAGTGTCTTGTAATATACAGATGTTCTTAATTCTCATGGGGTCAAATTTATCATTATTTTCCTTTACAGTTATTGCATTTTGTGTCTTTAAAAAAACTTTCCCTATTCCAACATAATGAAGATATCTTCTTTTATAATCTTCTAAAAGCTTTATTGTTTTGACTCTCATAATTTGCTTCTTAGGTATGGTGTGACTGCACTTTCAGCTTGTATTTTAGTCCCCAAAGGGAATTCTGTTGTCCCATTACTGATCCTTCATCCTTTCTGTACTGCTTTGCCGTGCTCCATTTGATAATTCACATAATTGTAATGTTGCTTTTTAGTATCTGTTAAGTTTTTGGTCAACTTTCTGTGAGGTTAGTAGTACTTTAAAATAGATTTACTTTTTGTGACCACTGATACTGTTTAAATTTGAGGAAAATGTGAGGCACTTCAGTATCTAGATAATGTTTTATGCTCATATTGTAATGCAAGAGATCAGAGAATCTTGAGACCTATAGGAAACAGGGAGAAAACTATTGAATATTCTTTATTTTTTGTATTTGTTGCTTTATGCAGCACAATAATGATTAAATGATTGAATTGAGATATTAGTGATTGTGAGTGAACATGGATATATTTAGCAAATTTCCATTTAGGAGAAACTCTAATTTAGATTTTGTTTTATAAGGAAAGCAGGAGTTACCTTATAATTAATAATTGGTTATTCATTGTTAATACAAATCGACTTTTACAATAATAGTAGGCTCCCTTGTAGAGATATGTCCTTGCTAATGAATAGGCATTGTATCCCCCTTGAGGTCTATTGTGGCAGGAGAGAACCATAATTAGTATATTAAAGGACAAAGTAGGAAAGGCCCACCTAAAGTGAGGATAATTACAGTGAGGTAAGTGAAGGGGCTGTGGAAGCTGAAGCATTTGTTTCCTGAGGACCTTGGTATTCTTTATGGAAGTGAGCAGGGTAATTTAAAGGAAATAACATTGGACCAAATAGCCTGCATACACCAACGTTGAAGAGAAAGCAAACTTTATGTGAGAGAAGTTCTTAAATTTTGTCAGAGCTATACAATAGCTAAGAGTGCTTGCCTTCTTTTAGTTATAGTGAGAGCAGTGTGCACATCAGGGGCTCTTAACGTTCCGGAAAGACTGGCTGATTGTACAGCTAAGATGACACACTTCACCTTGTGCATTCTCTAAGGATGAGTATGATTTTTAAATTACGGTTGGCTCAAATCCTAAAGAACTAGGCAAGAGTACTTTCTTGTCAATAAACCATACTTGGAAAACCTAGAATGGGAACACATATTCATTAGATTTGTTTGATAAATGGCTTGCTATAAAAATTGGATCAGGATCTCAAAAGAAGTGTCTTTAAAAAGTTTTAAAACATTTACGAACTTTTCATAGTTAATATATACACATGATGCCAAATTTAAAAGGTATAAATGGTATATAGTACAACTCTCCTTCATGGAGGTAATAGTTTGATACATATTCTTTCTTAGATGTTCTATGCATTTACAGACATGTATATATTCATGTATGTGTATGTCTCTGTCTACAGATATAGAAATATAGACACATATATATATATAGTGTATGTGTGTTGCTCACGAATATATACTATGTAAATAGTTCTGATTTTTTTAACTTATAGTCAAAATAATATCTTAATTTTTAAAACAAGGCATTTAAAATCCACTCTATAGGTCTATCTTGTTATGAAATCTGTAGGTCTCTATTGTTATGAGTAAACAATTATAGTCAAAGTGAATCTTGCAATAAATTTGAGTGAGATTTTTCTTGTCATAGTTTTATACATGCTATGATTATATTCAGATTTTGCTTCTACTTAGACTATTAACATATCACTGACACATTACGTGCTTATACCCAAATATATATGTTTATATCCATAGATTTGAGAATGCCAATTATATTTTTAAAAGATTTTTTCTGAAATGTAGCACTTCATAAGTAATTTCAGCAAGAACCAGTATATTATAGTTGAATTAATGAAGAACTGTGTTAGATATGTTATGATTTAGAAAAGAGTATTTATTTTTTAATGATCATACCCAGGCACTATGCTAAGTACTTTCTGTAGAGTGTATTATGTAATCTTTAAATAACTGAGAAGTAGCAATGATTTTAATTTTATGGGAGTGAAAACAGGCTCAAAAATTGAATACTGAATATGTCTTATTTTAAGATTGTCTTTTGTTCTCCCATTTATAAGATTAAAAAAATATATTTTTGGGGTCAGAAATAATTTTGGTTAAGTTTATCATTTATATACAAGTATCTGCTTACAGCATTTAATTCATATTTATACATTTTGAATTTATATTAATATAAACATTGACATATTACTATTAAACTAATATAAACATTAATTTAGAAATATTCCTTTTTTTATCTTCAGTGTCAATGAAGCAAATTTATTCAGACATTTTATATGTATTTTTAGTATTAATGGTCTTTCAATTTTTTAATAGTCTTATAGTTCTGTGTAAGATAGTTCCATATAGTATAATGAAAAATTTACCTTTTAAGGTATTTGACGTTAATCCCTTTTTGAATCAATGTAGTATTATGTTGTAGCTGGAAATTGTAACCAGATGTCCTCGTTAGTATAGCATTAGTAAAGGTAGTTTTTCATTAATACATCTTATATGGGTATTATTCATGATCTCCATGACATATTCACTTATAGTTTTTCGAAGTGATTTATTCATTCTGCTAATGTTTACTGGATATACCACATACCAGAAACTATTCTAGCATTGGTGGTAGAATCAACATTCTAGATACATATATTCAGTTTGGAAAGACAAACAATAACATATGTAATGTGAAGCAGTGATACAAGTGCTCGGAAATCACAATTAGAAGATGTAGATTGAGGAGTATTCTTTAAAGTGGTAGGACAGATCTCTACAGAAGTGATTTGAGCAGATACCTGAATGACATAAAATGTAGATGTCTAGAGAAAGAACTTTCTGAGCAGTTGCAGAAGCCCTGAGGTTGGAGAATGCTTGTAGTCTTTGAAGAACAATAAAAAGGCACCAGCAACGAAATGAGTTCTTGTTATTGCTCCAAATCCTTGACTACGTTTTTGTTCTGTCTTTTTAGATATAGACATTCTAGTGGATATGTAGTAGTATGTAATTGTGGTTCTAATTTGCATTTCTCTACTAATGATGTTGAATACTTTTTCATTTGCTTTTTGACAAAATCTGTATATATTTATTATGAAATTGTTCAAGTTTCTGTTCACGTTTTAATCAAGTTGTCTTTTTATCATTGAGTTGAAGTTTTTATGTATACTCTGGATGCAAGTTCTTTGTCACATATATGGCATACATATACATGTCATATATAATATAGATAATATTTTCTGTTGGTCTGTGGTTTGCATATTCATTTTCTTAACAGTGTCTTTTGATAATCACAAGTTTTAAATATGAATGAAATCTGATCTATGAAAAATTTTTTGTGTGGTTAATAATTTCTTTGTCCTAACAAATATTTGCCAACCTCAGACAGATTTAGCTTTTAATTCTGAATATTTAGGGACTTCATTAGAAGCTATGATCTTTCATTTCTCTGGCTGCCGTGTGAAGAATAGACTATAAAGCTGCAAGAATGGAAACAGTAAAGAAGCTATTGTGGTAGTCTAGGAGAGAAATAATGCTACGTTGGACTGGGTGGGGTTGTAATGGTGGAGGCATTGAAAAGTCTAGAATTAAAGGTATAAACTATTGAATTTGCTTATTGGGTGAGTGGTATGAGAGACAGACCAACATGGAGAGAGGCAGTTAGGATGATTCCATATTTTTGATTTGAGCCACTGGATAAAAATGGTGGCGCCATCTACAGAATATCCAAAACTACTACTGACCAAGATTATTTTAAACTCTGATGTGTTTGCATAGTATGCTTTTTTATATAAAGCAATTGGAAGAGTATCCCATAATACAGATGACTTTTTAAGAATTCAGATATATGGTTATTCTCTCTCTTCTAAGAATTTTGGAGGAAATGTTGCTCTTTTTTTTGTACACATGTAATATAGTTAATGTGTACGCTGGGAAGTATACATGCTATAGAATGGAATCTAGCGATACAATACTTGATTGTTTCAGTTTTAAAACTGCTTCCCCCACCCCCATTTTCATTTCTTACTAGTTCAAAGCTTATGCATTTATAAAAACAAGTTAGCTTTAGTAAACTTTTATGGAGATGATCTCTGATCATAGTACCTCATAGCTACCACAATGCTATTTTATATGTAGTCAGAAAGGCACATTCTTAAGCATTGAGGTGATTCTTGGCTCTTCTGTCAGCTAAATATAATTCTATTCTTGGAAATTAGTTAGAGCAAAGATCTAGTTTTTTTGTCAGTTTCAGTAGAGTTCATCAGTATTGTGTATATGTCAAGTCTTCAGTTTCTATTCACATTTAGGAGCTAGTTTATGATAATAGAATTTTGGCAATAGGTGTAACAGAGAACTGAGTTCTAGTCCAGATATATGACCTTAGGTAAATCATTAACTTTATATACCTCATTTTCTTCACCTGTAAAATGAGAAGTAATTGATTAAAGTTCTTTTAAAATCTGAAATTATAGTTTCTTATTAGTTTTGTATGAATTTTGGTTGTATAAAGACTTATTTGACTGTAATGATATTAAGAACATTGGAAAGTCAATCTTTGGGTGATTCATTAAAAAAAATAAATTCAGGCCATCTTGCTTGGCTCATAAAATGGTATTAAATCTGAATCACTTTTACCCATATCAAACTTAGCCCTGTGACTGATAAGGCTACCTCTCTCTTTTAGTAACAGTTTTATTGAGGTATAACTCACATACCATGCAATTCATTTATTTAAAGTGTACAACTGAGTGGTTTTTCGTATATTCACAAAATTGTACAGCCATCACCAGAATTTTCATCACCCCAAAAAGAAAGTACCCATGAGCAGTCACTTCCTTTTGCCCCTCAACTTTCAGCCCTAGGCAGCTACAAATCTACTTTTAGTCTTTTTAGATTTGCCTATTTTGGACATTTCTTATAAATATATGGCCTCTCGTTTCTATTTTCTTTCACTCAATATAATGTTTTCAAGGTGTATCCATATTGTAGCATATACCAGCACTTCTTTTCTTTTGTTGTCAAATAATATTTTGTTGTACACCACATTTGATCTTTTTCATCAACTGAATATTTGGGTTGTTTCCACTTTTTGGCTGTTATGAATAATGCGGCTATGAACATTTACATATAAGTTTTTGTATTGACATAAGTTTTTATTTCTCTTGGATGTTACCTAGGCCTGGGGTTGCTGGATCATATCAAGAACTCTATATTTAATCTTTTGAGGAATTGTCAGGCTGTTTTCCAAAGCAGCTGTACCATTTTACAGTCCTACTATCAAGCAATGTATGAGTGTTCCAATTTCTCTGTATCTCCCCTTACACTTACTATTATCTGCCTTTTTGATTATAGTCATCCTAGTGGGTGTGAAGTGGTATCTCATTGTGGTTTGCATTTCCTGATGGGCAATGATGTTGAACATCTTTTCATGTGCTTATTAAGGCTACCTCTCTGACTGACTTTTCTTTTGGGATGGGGAATGTGATGTGGTTGGAAGTTGATCTCTTAGCTCTTTCCCTAAAGTGTCAATTAAGTTTTCAGAAGTATCAAATAAGCAGTGTCTTCTCACTCCTAGTAAAGAGTAAATCAATGCCTTAATTTAATCCACATACCTGTTTTCACCTTGTTTATTTCTGTAAAATGTAACAACAAAGAATTTTACTGGAAGTCTTAGTTGGGATTGTCACCTATCTTTGGGTGGGGCACAGAACTTTCATCTATGTAACTTTAACACTAAAATCTTAGCATTTTGTTTGCTCAGTCTTCAAATTTTTCATGATTGAGACTGATACATAGAAAGCAATGTAGTTACACAAAGTTGGGAATGAAGGGTGTCTGAGAATTTGGTGGAAAAAACCTCTTCACATTTATGGTAGCTCTATTTCCCTTATACAGTTTTCTGAATTCATATAGGATGTGTAAGGATTGTTTTTAAGGACCATATTTAACTTAGGCCACTTATCCTTGAATAGGTTAGTTTGAAAGGACACTCTTGTAATAGGAACTTATTGAATTAAGAATATTTAGTTTCAGTGAGATTTTGCTGTTAAAAAGTTAATTTGCTGCAGTCTAGATTTGGTCTTTATCAATTCAGTCAAATTTATTGTAATTATTTTTTTCCATTTCAGAAATACACGCTACAGGATTTAACTATCAGAATGAAGATGAAAAAGTCACCTTGTCTTTTCCTAGTACTCTCCAACCAGGTAAGAGATGTGGCTTTTGTAAAATCCTGTGATGAATAGTGACATCTTCCAAAAAAATTTATTATGTATTCTTTTCCCTCTCATTGTTTTAAGCAGATTAAAGTCAGGCAATTTTGGGGCCATCAGGGGAAAAAAAAAATAAAGAGGAAAAAAAAATAGACCAAAAACTAATGGTCTTTTTACCCTAGAACATAATGCACTGTTTTTCACCTTTTCAATTGAGATTTTAAAAAAATATTTACCTGGCTTCGTCTTTTGCTAATTGAATCCAAGTCTCAGATGAATGTCCTGCAGATGATTTTGATGTACAGCTGGAGACTAGAAAGATATTATGCTAGTGAGGACTTCAAAGGAAAGATTTGTTGATGTTACTATTCTTAGGTATAAAAGCAGGAAGAAAATAGAAGTCTTTCCAAGCTTAACATAGTAGAAGAAATTATATACCAAATCAATTGGTAAAGTGCCTGAGTTTGATTAATGAGCTATTGAAAGCAGCAGATAATTTATGTGAAATAAAATGCAGATGACTAATAAACATGTGAAAAGAGTCAGTCTTCCTAGTAATGAGAAATATCAAAACAACAGTTATTGATATACCAGTTTTTGCCTGTCATATAAGTTGAAATAAAAAAAAAAAAAGATTCTTGATGATATGACTGCCTTGATGTTATGGGTGGAAGTATAAATCCATGTAATTTATTTAGAAGCAGTCCAACAGTATGTATCAAGAGACTAAATATGTTCATGTCTTTTGACTCAGCAATTCTGGTAAGAAGAATATATCCTATAGTAAAATCATAAATACAGGAAATGTTTTATGCCTAGAAATATCTATTGAGCCATTACTTAAGGCAGTAAAAAATTGGAATTAATATGTTTTTCCAATGCTAAGGAAATAGGCTAATTATAACATCTGTATGGTGGAATATATGTAGTAATTAAAAGTGAGGTATCTGAGTTCTTAAACACTATAAAGTGCTTATAAAATTGAAAAGCAGGATACAAAATTACACAGTGATGAATCATACCTCTAAAATGGTAGAAACAAAATGTCTGATTGTTGACATAATTGATGATTTTTATTTATATTTATACCTTTTTCTGGTTTCTGTAATTTTTATACTGAGAACATTGCTTTAATATAAAAATTTGAGAAAAAATTTAAGTTGGAGTTTTATCTTTTATTTCAGGGCTCTTAACAACCTTGCGTTTTGCTTTTTTCTAACTAGGATTTTTTGTGTGTGTGATATTATTATAATAATAAAGTTTTGCCATGAATTTAAAATACCTAAGGATATAACATAAAAATTGAAATTTTCTTTCTCTGACTTCTACTTCCACTCTCTGGTGAATCTTTTCAGAAATATTCTATGTATATGTAAGTATATATGTATATTTTAACCCACAAATGGGATTACGAACCTCAGTGGCTTACAGCAAATATTTTTTGTGAGGACTAGTAATCATCTGTAGTCATATGGCCAACTTTACTGAGCTCCACTCAGCTCACAAGTCTCATTCTAGAACCTATAGCTTCATGCTGTTCTCTCACATGGCAGCAGGCAAAAGTTCAGGGATGGGGACAGAGCCAAACTATGAAGACACATGTAAAGTTTCTACATGGATGGCAGTGTACTTGATGTCCATTCACATTTTATTTGCCAAAGCAAGTAGCATGGCCAATCCCAAATTTCTGGGGTAATAATTTCTAGACATTTGATAAAACTTCTAATATGAAAGATAGAACAAAACGCAAAACAATACATATAGGGGCTGGGAAGAAGCAAAAGCAAATGAAAATAAAGTCTCAAAAAACCCCAAAATGAATTAATATCCTTAGAAATATTTTTAATATTCTACTAATTAAACAAGGACAGGACAGAAAGAATTAGAGCAAGAAAACTTTTGGAAATTACAGTACAATGGAAATTAAAAAAAATCCAGTAGAAGTTTTAGAAGAAGAAATAGAGGATACTTCCATAGGAAGATTTGAGGACTTAGCAAACCCAATGTTCATCTAGCAAAAGGACAGAGAAAATGGGAAGAGGAAATTATTAAAGACACAAAACAAGAAAATTTCTTTGAACTAATGGGGCAGGAACCTTCAGTTTAAAAAGGTACAACATTGAGAGGGAATAAATCAATAAATATAAGAAGTCCCACACTAAAGGAGATTTTAGAACTTTTGGGGATAAAGTGAGGCTCTCAAACAGATTCTCCCTAAGGTGAGGGCACTGGGAGGAAGGGGGAAGGCTAACAGATTAGACAAACTACATTTAAAGAGGGTAAAACAAAGGCATTTTCATATTTGCAAGGGCAGAGAAACTTTAATTCTTTGTAAAAGATATAGGAATGAGAGATGTGAGTTAGCTAAAACTTCACTTTTTCAGTAGTAAGAAAAAGATAATTTATAAAATGGAACAGTGAAGAAATAGCTATATAAGCAAAGTATTTAAAAATGGCAGAGTTGCTACTGGCATCAGTGTGGGTTGTAGGCTGACAGTGAGCAGGGGCCCGAAGCTTATATATGTAAACCTGTAGTAGTATATGAATTTGAGTTTTATGCTATAAACTATTACTTTGATAGAAATAAAATAAAATCTTAAAAAATTTTTAAATCTGTATTATCACAGACTACATTGTGTTCACACTGTGAAAAGATTAAATTTAGTAGCAAAAGAAACAAAAAAAATTCTTTGTATACTTGGAAAAATTATATTTGAAAACTAATGAGTCAATAGGACTTGCTATGGAAATTAGAAAAATTTCAGAACTGAGTAATGAAATTACTACATATCAAAGCATGTGGGGTGCAGGAAAACATTACTCAGAGAGGATATTTAGGTAAGAAAGACTGAAAATTAATGAGCTAAGCATCAAGATCAAAATTAGAGAAAAACAACAGATAACTTGAAGAAAGTAGAAAAGAAAAATAAAGATTTAAGAACAGAAATTAATGAAATGCGAAGAAGAGGGGAGCAGTATTTAAAAACTGGTTTTAAAATAGTCCAAGAAAATACCCAAACCTAACATGTATAAAAAAATAAAAAGAGAGCCTTAATTCATTTGTTCAGCATTAGGAAATATGACGCTATTTATTAAGTCAAAAAACTTAAAGATAATGTATTTATCAAAAGAAACCAGAATGTATTTGTTAGAATTCATCAGGTAAAGATAGACAGAAACTGAGAAGTGGTGTGTGGGTGTGTGTTTGTGTGTGGGGGGGGTATATATGTGTTTATATTTAATATGTAAATGTATCTAGTGAATGCTTAATCTTTGCTGGATACTGTTCTATGTACCTCACAAATACTAATTTATTTAAATCCTTTTAGAGATAAATTCTGTTATCCCCACTTTGTAGGTAAAGCAACTAAGGCACAAAGATGGCTTAATTAACTAACTTGCCCAAGGTCAGTAGCTAGTAAGTGACAGAGCCTGGATTTGAACTCAAACAGTATATATAATACATGGACATGGTTTGAAATTCAAAAGATATATAGTGAAAATTTGTTTGCCATTATATCCCTGTCTTTAACTCTCAGCTCCACTCCTCAGAAGCAGCTAGTTTCCTGTATATGCTTTCAAAACTATACCATGCTTTTGTAAGCATTTGTGTATATTCTATTTAAAATCAGAAGTTAGAATGGCACACATAATATTCCGCACCCTTCTTCTTTTCTCCTTACTTACATACGTAAGAGGTTATTTATTATCAGTATATGAGAGCTGTATCATTCTTGGCAAGTATTATTAACAGCAGACTTCGTAAATTGTGAAGTCATTTCTAATAGAAGGAACTGGTTAGGGAAGATTATGATCTTTAGTATACTATAATTTGACAGTTTTGGAGATTTTTAAGCTAATATAACAATATAGATAACTGGTATAAATTATAATTTAAAAGTATCTCATTTATAGATGTGACTATATTTAATTATTAAATATTTATAAATATCTGTTTGAAAATCATTAGCTTTCACATTTTCCCAAGATTCTCTGGATCAGAGTTATCCAGTCATTCTTTGCTTTAAGAATGAAGTCCTTATTTTTTTCAAAATTTTAATAGGTTGTACAAGTGGTCTGTATTTTGGTAATTAAGTAAATGCTGAACATATATTAGGAGGATATTAGTAACATTTGAGTTTAGCCTCATCAAATTTAACAGTCACGTCAAGTATAATTATATAGCTAAGTAAAACATCTTTCCTGAAACTGGCACTATTCTAGAATAATGGTTAAGTTACCATAATCATTGTACAACCTAACAACCTCAGAATCAGTGGTTAAGGATCTTATAGAGTGGCATTTATTTGGAGAAACACTAGAAGATATTAACATTTTGCAGAGTGAAAAATAGGATCACAAGAAATGGTGACACAAAGGAAAAAACCCTTTTTGTATAATCTGTTTCATTTTATAGCCTTTAGTAGGCTCATTAAGTTTTTATTAAAGTATTTCAAGATCTCCTTCAGCTTTTACAATTATTATGGTCTCCTAAACGTTAAACAGATAAGGTTTTTGGTAGAAGTCCCAATTTTTCAGTTGTTTAATTTATAAATGAACTTATTATATGTTTTAAAAGGGTTACCACACCAACCAAATAAATATTGCATACACTGGATATTGAAATATTGTATGTAATTTGAGGAAGCATTATAAATAATGTGTGCAAATAGGTATAAAATTAGACAATCTAGCAATTCTTCAATATGGTGTAAATTTGATAAGTGGTATTATTCAAGAAGTCCTTTTTTCTTTTTTTTCTTGCCCTGAAATTCTATGTTAATAGTAAATATTTTGTAATTAGTATTGTACAATATAACACTAATTAAGTTTGTTAATGATTTTTTTTTTAAACTTTAACTTGTGTTTTGTTTGAATTTCAGGTAATAACCCTTCCCAATACTTTGTATTTTGTTTAGTATGCCACTTTTGGAAGTGGTCACTGTCAATATCTTGTTATGGTTTGATGGCCTTGGAGATTTAAAACCGAGTAAAAGTGTAAGCAGCCTTTCTTATTTAGTTATGAGTTTTATTCCAAATAGGAAAAGTCATAAGTAGATTTGCCATGGAATATGAGTTATTTAAAAGACATTTTAACAGTTAATTTAGTGAAAATAGACTTACCAATTCCATTTATGTAATTATAACATAAAATTCTGTCAAGCAGTTCTCTTTAAAGGTAGTGGGTTTTTATAATCTATTTGATATTCCTTGTAAAATTTATTAAAGTAAATTATTTTAGATTCTTTTACTGTATTCATATTTACTGTCCCAGTAATCTGTTATTCTCTTTAAAAGAAAGAAGTATGCATTGTCCCCCTTCAGACAGAATGTTTTTATTTTTTTAAAAAATCACAAATGTCTATTCATTTGAGTTTCAATTGAGTGTCTAGTGTTGTTTTCCTAGATTACTTTCTTTTGTGATGACTTTGTTGCAAAGGTCTAAAGTTTTCACTTGAAATCACTTTCAGAACCAGTTTGAGGCACCTAAAATCAGTTTAATTACTTCATAGATGCCCTTAGTGTTTTATCTAGGAACAGTTTGCAGTTTGTTATTCACTTATTCTGTAGACTTGGACTCTTTATGATTTTTGGACCTTTCCAAAAAGCACATTCAGTTTTGGAAGGTGAAGATTTGACTTTGTGAACATCCAAGAAGATGTCAGAAAGAGAAAATGAGAGAAAATTTTGAACAATTTCAGTGTCAATGCTCTACAGAATTAAAGTACCAGTTTCAGACATTAGGATATAAAAGTTTTGGTGTGATTAGCTAATTACTTTATAGTCAAACTCTTTGATTTATTAGACTACATGCACCAGATCCTGTTATAAATAGGCACCTTAAAAGAACCACTTACAAAGTCAATATTTTGGGGGTTTTTTTTGTAACTTGACTTGTAAAATGTAGGATAGGATTATTTTGCCATGCATCTGAATTTAGTAGATGACTACTAGATAATAATTACTTTTTTTCTGTTATGAAAGAAAGTGTATATACTTACAAAAACTCCCATTTTATCTTAATTGGTTTTGCTCTTGTACGACAATAGAATGTATATTCAGGTTGAATAAAAATCATTTTTATTTGTATTTAATAATTGGTTAAATGTATTCCTTTAATATTAGATTTCAAATGATTGAAGTAGCTGTAAGAGTTTGTTTCATGCCCTTTTGCTGATCAAATTATTGATATTCTCTATAGTTCCTTACAAAAGTATGGAACCAGTGTTCTCTTTGGATTGAGCAGATAGTGTCTTGTCTTATTGATAGTTATTGGCATGAAGTCGTCTAATTTACCTGATATAATTGGCAGAGAGCATGAATTTTGGACTAAACAGGCCTAAGTTTTTATGTCATTCTTGTTACTTAACTAATTGTGTGACCATGGGCAAGTTATTTAACTTTCAGCCTCAGTTTCCTCATCTGAAAAAATAGAGATAATACCTACTTCCAAGTTTATAAATATTTTTAAAGCACCATGCACAATAGCATGTTATACATTTAATAATAAATGTGCCTTTTCTATTTTTTATCTTCATGTATTGGTAATTCGTGACTAAGTTAATAAAGTTAAAGAATTTTCTAAGCAGTTACTCACTGTAAACATTGCTTTAAGTTTTACTTTAGGATTAATCCGCCATGTACTTTAGTAAATATTCTCTCCATTGCCAGGAGTTTTTGAGAAAGGACGAGATGATTTAAACATTATAAATAGTGAACTGAATTAGTGTCTTTTTTTTAAATTAGTATGTTAAAGACATTTTTTTTTTGATAATTTATACTTAACATTTCCACAAAAATGGTTTTCATTTATCCTCAATCACAGGTACTGGAACCTTAAAGATAGATTTTGTTGGAGAGCTGAATGACAAAATGAAAGGTTTCTATAGAAGTAAATATACTACCCCTTCTGGAGAGATACGCTATGCTGCTGTCACACAGTTTGAGGTATGGTATTATTTTTTGAAGTATTATGATCTTAAATTAGATAGTCTGACAAAGACGTATGCTATTATTTGTGTGATTGTGCCATTAGGTGCCTTTGGCCATAATTATATTCATGATTTTGGATTTTTATTTTATATTCACCCAGTTATCTTTATTATAGAAGGGAGGGAATTAGGAGTGCAGGCTAGGCAATGAAAATATATATCTATATATGGCAGTATTACTATTAATTTAGTAGGAAAAGCCACAGGTGTCAAATACTGAAAGGATAATTTTAATTAAGAAAGGTACATAGTATAAAAGCAATTCAGGTACTGAAATTTTATTACCTGTATGTATGTATGTATGTATGTATGTATGTGTGTGTGTGTATGCTGATCTCTTCTTCGAGAATATCAGTTAATAATAGGTTTAGCTCTAGTGTATATCCTTCAAATATACCTTTGATTGCTTTCATCACTTTGTCCTTTGGATATTTTAGTAACTTTTAAATCTTTATTTTGTGTCATTTAATTTCCTCTAGTATAAATTCTGCAGTAGACCTCATTCTTGGATAATTGCTGATGTGGCAATGATACTAAGCCTTGTGTTTTCTTTGTAGTCAGTGCCTAGCTTGTTGCCTGGCACTAAAAAGAAAGTAAATATTTGAACAAGTGAATGAATTATATAAATGAATGAATAAATGACAGTTACTCCATGAAATAGCTGTTAGGTTAATTCAGTGGTATTTATATTTTATATATATTTTTAAGGCTACTGATGCTCGGAGGGCTTTTCCTTGCTGGGATGAGCCTGCCATCAAAGCAACTTTTGATATCTCATTGGTTGTTCCTAAAGACAGAGTAGCTTTATCAAACATGGTATGTATGTGTTCGTAAGTATAAGTTTTTATCGTAGATTGCTGATTAGATGGAATAGCATGAAATGACTTAACACAGTGTTTGATGCATAATAGAAACACAGATGTGTTTATTATTTCCAGTAAGCCCTCTTTTTCTTAATTGCTTTAGAGTTTCCCACCTCATGAAAGAGATTTCTTATAAACTACAATAAGATTATCTATTTCTTTTAATTTGTAAATCTAAGTGATGAGTTTAATAAATATTACCTGAAAAAAAAATATCTGACTTTCTTATTAAATGCCAAAAGATATAGACACATAATGAAGAGTATTTAGGTTTTGGGCTGATTGTATTTTTGTAATATGGTGTCTTCACTGATGTCATTGATCTCATTCATAAATAGATTAAGCATTCACCACTTGAAGTGTATTGTCTAGGACTGCTTTAAGACATAGAGTAGCCTATATAGCCTCTAATATTAATGTAGAATACTTGAAAAAGACTACTATACCTGGAAATAACGGGCTTTTTCCTCCTTTATTGGTGGAGAGAATTCCATAGATAGAATGCCATTCTCTTCTCAAATATTGAGAGGAGGCTAATTTATTAAACTGAATATTCATTTACAATTTAGTATGAATTTATCAGGTCTGTTCTTGAATAAGTCTTCTTTGGAATAGAGAGATCTTGAGGAAACTGAGGGCCTGAATAGGAGAAAGAGGGAGAACACCAAAGGGAAATTGGGGGACTCCAAAGGTAAAGTAGAGATCTCTTCACAAAATCGCTTAGAGCCAACCTTGGCACAGAGAATACTATAAATCTAGAACTCTGTACCCTTTGAAATGTAGATTCCACAATTACATTTTATTTTTTATTAATAATTGTTGTCTTCTATCTTTATTTCATGTGAAAAGTATTAAGATCTATCTTAAAACATCCTGGTGCCTAGCATATAATTCAAGAAAAGTTGTTTCTTTTCGCTTACAAATCCTTGGTAGTTTTAAACTTTAGCCTCAAACTTCTTAGTGTGAACACATTATTAGATCATTTCTTAATAGGAAAATCTTAAGAGCATAAAAGGACTGGATGAATTGGTATAGAGAAGTAAGCAGTGCTGGAAGGAAAGAAGGAGAGGCCACAAAGCTTACAGTTTGGGGATAGTGCTTGCTCTAAGATATTTAATGTAAATCTGTTTAAATTTTTTTTTTTTTTTAAAGAATGTAGTTGATCGGAAACCATACCCTGATGATGAAAATGTAGTGGAAGTGAAGTTTGCCCGCACACCTGTCATGTCAACGTATCTGGTGGCATTTGTTGTGGGTGAATATGACTTTGTAGAAACAAGGTCAAAAGATGGTGTGTGTGTCCGTGTTTACACCCCTGTTGGCAAAGCAGAGCAAGGAAAATTTGCGTTAGAGGTAAATGTACTTGAAGAGGATTGTTCCAACAGTCCATAACTCCAGGTTGGGGAATTTACATTTCTGATCAATTATTAGTACAATTATTTATCATTTAATCTGAAATTTGTTGTGCTACTGTGGTTTTATTTTTAATAGAATTTTGGAACTACCAACCTTGGTGTTGCATTAACATTTTATAAGATAATGATTAAGAAAACATTAGAGTAGAATTTATATATCCAGAGAGTGGGTGGGAAAATATGTAATTATATTTTTCGTATTGAGTTATAACTGGATTAAAGTTTGCCCAACCTATACAAATCTTGGGGCTAAGACAGTCTTTGAAGGTAGAGCTCCTGGGGTTGATTTCTAGTAATGTGAGATACGTTCACCTACAACAGGATTCCTTTGTGTATTTCTATATGAATTACAATAAAATATTTATCACTTGGTTTTTTTGTTTATACTTTTATAGGTTGCTGCTAAAACCCTGCCTTTTTATAAGGACTACTTCAATGTTCCTTATCCTCTACCTAAAATTGATCTCATTGCTATTGCAGACTTTGCAGCTGGTAAAGTAAATTTCATTTTATTGCTGAATTGTAATATCTTTTTTTGAATTTTGTGATTTTTGAGGAAGAAGTATGTATATATATCAATAAATGTTTATATTTATTTTATGAAGGTGCCATGGAGAACTGGGGCCTTGTTACTTATAGGTATGTTAATGATGCATTATCCTGCTTTATCTTTTCAATCACTGATTTCATAAGAGTTTCACTCCTGATCATAGTTGAGTATTTTCTGATTTTTAATCTGCCATAAATTTTCCTACCTACCCATACTTCTGTGCACATTTCAAAACTGCAAATGAACACCCTCTGATGCTACCCTCTGAGAGTGTGAGATTTTAAAGTGAGCATCTGGCATTAGTAACATTTTTAGGTATGTTTTTGGCTCAGTTTCTCATTTCGGTGCCTTCTCTTCCTCCCAGTAGTTTCATAGATATTCAGCTTGAAGAACTTTCCCTAATTTAATAATTTCTAGCCAAGTTTTTACATGTCTCTTTGCCACAATATAAACATGTGGGTTGTATAATTTTTGAAGCAGGATCTGTAAACAGGTTTTTGCCTTCTACTTTCAATTGCCTTCTTCAGCGAGTTAAGTTTTAGACAACCTGCTCAGTGTTCTTTTTGGATCTGTGGAATGCATCTTCTCCCCACTTGCCACTCCCCATCTTTTTATGGAAGAACTGTCTTCTTTCTCTAGCACAATAATTCCTAACCCCTTAGATAAAGTTTTTCTAAAATTTTCTACAGCTGTCCTATCAACAAACTGATAATTAAATTTGTGTCACAGCTTTATCTTCTGTTGTAGAAGTCTGTTGATGTAGTCGTTAATCTTCCTGGAACTTTTTATATGCTGTATACTCTAAGGAAATGTTTTCCTGACATCTCTAAAGCCAAACTTGGCCATCCTTATTTACTGTTTGAATTTCCCTCCCCACTTGTGCATGCACGCTTTTACTGCAGTACTTTTATTGTTTAATTTTTTTTGTTTGTTTTAACACAGGGAGACTGCATTGCTTATTGATCCAAAAAACTCCTGTTCTTCATCACGCCAGTGGGTTGCTCTGGTTGTGGGACATGAACTCGCCCATCAATGGTTTGGAAATCTTGTTACTATGGTATTTAATATTTTTAAGTGCTCAAATATATTTATCTTCATCCTGCTATACATTATTTTGGCTACATAGTATTTCAGGTTTGCCTGGAATATTGTGCCAAAAAAATACTGAGTGATAGAAAAACTTTATTTTATGAGACTGAAGCACTGCCCACTGTGCCAAGAGGGCCGCTAGAAGAGCATTATTTTAAAAGGTCCACATTGAAAATGTTTCTCAGAATCTCTGTTGATCAACAACATGTGGACAGTCTTTATTCAACAGAAAATGTTTTCTGAACTGTTTTAGAATTTGCCTGCTAGTGGGGAAAGTCATAATACTAATTTGGGTGAGAGAATGAAATTCCATATAGTGAGATTCCAGGCTAAATGTAGTTTCCTGTGTCATATTTATTACATAATTCACTAGCTGAAAAGTAACCTGATAAATAACAC
The DNA here is from genome assembly GCA_030015415.1 of Cynopterus sphinx. Taxonomy (NCBI): domain Eukaryota; kingdom Metazoa; phylum Chordata; class Mammalia; order Chiroptera; family Pteropodidae; genus Cynopterus; species Cynopterus sphinx. The sequence goes on from CM057385.1 coordinate 17,784,954, forward strand.
ACTGATCTTTGATTAGGTTGAAATGTTTTTAGGGGTCAGTTTTTTCATTTCCTGAAATGTTAAGCTGAAATTTGATAGAAATGAAAGCAAAAAAACTACAGAATAACTGTAAATTATATTAAATCTCCAACTGTCTCATTGAAATCCTTGTTTATTATAATATTTGCAATGAATGAACATTGTCATCTAGTCTTGACATTTCTTCTTTTAGTCTAAATAAATACTATCTGTGGAAACCTATTATGTTAGAGCTAGGGATCACAGGGTTTAGTAAGTGAACTAGCAGTACCTCTGCAACGAAAGAACTGGAGATTCTGGAGCCTGCCAAATTCCCTGATGGCATTTTAGGTTGCCAAAGAGCAGAACCTGACATGAATGTTGGTTGAGTCCCATATATCACAGAAATAAGCAAGAAAGTAAGACATTTAGCAACTATGACATGTCTGAGAGAGTTCTAAAGAAAGTCAGTCCTTGAAAGGAAACCCTTTCCTTTTGCTGTGGATGTTTAAAATTTTATTTAAGGGTGAAAATTTTTATTTTGAAATATAATTTTATGTAGAATTAAGTATGCTATGAATTAAGTATGAATATCAGTATTCAAATATGTACAGAAATGTTTTTTTCTACTTAATGCAGCAGGTTTGTTTTTACTAAAAAAATTTTTTTGCTCAGCTTCCACAGGCTTTATTTTTTATGATTTTATTTAAAAACTATCAGTAATAAATTTTAGTGGGGAAATGTATGCATTATTGTATTGCTTAGACAATTTTTTACTGGACTTGAGGAACTATTCTAGTTACTAGATGTCAGTTGTTTCATTAACTGAAATTTAAGGGCTTAGAGATAGGCTGGAGAATAACTAGCTTTATACCAGCTTATCTTAGTGGAGGCTACTAGTTAAGCACACAAAGCAGTTACACAGATAGCTATTTATCGCTTAATATTGGAAATATTTGGTCTTCAGAATTTTAAAATTCCTTTTTGTTTTTCACCAATTGCTTTAGTCCTTTAGCATTTATCTTGGATTCCTATATTGCTTTCTTTTCATAATAAGTTAATCAACTTTAAAATTAGTTTGAAATCTCTTTCTGAAAAGTTGTTTTTCAAAAAAGTTAATTTTCTCTGTGATCTGTTATATTCTTTGTCTATTCCACTATTGTTATTAACAGATGATAATTTTATATTCCATAAATGCTCAAACATCATTACTGCATCACTTACTGCTGTGACATTTCTGTTAATTTCACCTAATCCTTACATAAGCAGTACTGCTTTTCTGTTTATGTAGAAAGCTTAACTCATCTATAAACCATGAATTTTATTAGTCATTATGAAAATAGTTTTCAGTTTTTCCTCTTTGGTATTGGTAGCTTTCTATTTTTTTAAGATAAATTTTTATTAAACTAAATTTTACATGATAATATAGGAAATAATTTAGGGGAAAAAAGCCTACATTTATCTACTCTCTTCCCTGTCATCACATAAGAGTTCTTCCCCCCACCTTCTTCTTCCTTTGTTACATTTGGTAGTAAAATGTTATTGTAATGTTTTTAAAATGTCCCTCAGGCAAAATGCTAATATTGCACGTTGGCTTTTCTTGGAATCTCTTATATAGGTATCTCTTGTTCAGGATGTGAGTAATTTACTAATGGTTTTGAATTGAATTTTAGTTCATTAAGTCTTAAGTTTTAAAGTATAATGGAAGGGACATGTGAGTTTTTCAAATTAGTAGAATGACGAAAATTTTATTTTCTTTACATATTTGTATTTTTTTGTTTTTAGGAATGGTGGACTCATCTTTGGTTAAATGAAGGCTTTGCATCCTGGATTGAATATCTCTGTGTAGACCACTGCTTCCCAGAGTATGATATCTGGACTCAGTTTGTTTCTGCTGATTATACCCGTGCCCAAGAGCTTGACGCCTTGGATAACAGCCATCCTATTGAAGTGAGCTATAATTTCAACCATTTGCTCTCATTTTTAATGAAATAAGTAATTTGTTATAGAGATACTTAGGACTTCTCTGAAAAGAAAATTGCATGGGTGATCTCCCTTGATTTTATGGTTTGTACTTCCAGTCTTGAAAATCTAGCAAGACTGTTCTAATTATGTTTCTTCTTAAGGTAGGCCATATTAAAATTTGATCTTTGTAGAAGCAAGTGCAGTGTTCTCATAAGCATTCACTATATATATTTTTTATTCAAGAATATGAAAGAATCATACTTTGGGTAATATATATATAGGGGAACATTATTTGTTTCAAAGAAAATTCTGAACATTTTTTTTTAATTGTCCTTGTTTATATATATATTTTAATTGTTCTGAGTTAGCTTATTCTTAATTCAGCTAGTTTATATGTATAAATTTTGCCTCTAAAGAATTAGACTACAGTCTACTTTGAAATATTTAACCAGTGTTCTATATAATTATAAGTCATTACACTAGTTCAAGAAAGCAAATGATTTTCATCTCTCCCTTTCCCACCCCTACTCACCAGCACCACCAGTAAACAGATCTGTAGTGACTTGGCTTCCAACAAAACAGAACCAAGACTGGACCCTAAGTGATAACTGGGATCATGTTATATACTTCACTTTATTGGTGTTAGTTAGTATACTCTTTTTAAGAGTCATTATTATACATTATGAGTGAGCTAAAGGAAGAAAAGTATCTTATTACTTTAGTTAGAAGGGTTTTCCTAGAAAGACTTTTATGTAATTCAGTATTACAGGCTCTCTGCTTCCTGTCATAACTCTGAATCACACTGTCTGCCAGGTCAGTGTGGGCCATCCTTCTGAAGTTGATGAGATATTTGATGCTATATCATATAGCAAAGGTGCATCTGTCATCCGAATGCTACATGACTACATTGGGGATAAGGTAAAAAAGCAATTTTAAAATTTTCCATTCTTTTATGCTGAAATCATAGTATTACATGGAAAATGTGATTTTATTTAGATTCAGTTCTTAAGAAAATTTTTCTAGAATCTAGAAGGATATTACTCTGCTTTGGCTTATCTTTATTTCTTTTTATATTGACTCTTGTGATCTGTTAGATCAGGGGTCCCTGATCCTCAGGCCACAGACCAGTACCGGTCCATGGCCTGTTGGTAGCCAGGCCACACAACGGGAGGTGAGCGGCAGGCGAGAGCAAAGCTTCATCTATGTTTGCAACCACTCCGCAGCACTAGCATCACTGCCAGAGTTCCACCTCAGATCATCAGGCATTAGATTTTCATAGGAGCACCAGTCCCTGGTGCCAGAAATGTTGGGGACCGCTGCCTTAGATGAATGGTGTACAAATATGATTTAGGGAATGGGCAGGAGGCTGCTATAAAACTTAAAAGCAAATGAATAGAAAGCAAAGATTTATGCATTCTTAATAAAAGGCAGTAGACATTAGGGCAATATGTTTTTCAGTAAATCTGACTTTCAAGTAATTTGAGTAAATTAACTTTTGAATATTAATATGGAAATATACCGTAAATTCTGAGGTCTGACTCTTGAATTTTAAAAATTGTGTTTTCTCAGGACTTTAAGAAAGGAATGAACTTGTATTTAACCAAGTTCCAGCAAAAGAATGCTGCCACAGGTAATCTTTAATAGTCTGAGATAAAAATGGAAAATGTTGGCACTCTGAAGAGAGTGGGAAATTTAATTTTTTCTAACTGCTTAACTTTCTATGTGATTGATAGAAAATAAAATTGACTTATTTGATGCCATTTGTTAAATTAGGGCCCATTAACCTTTTGGTCATCCTCCAGTAGTCTCTTTCTAGAGCTCAGTGTTTTGCCACTTAAAAGAGTCTGAAGAGTTCTGTTTACCTTACCAGAGCTTATTCTTTTTGATGATATGTTGGTTTTATTGCCCTCAATTAATCATTGGCCATTAAAGTAGCTGCAAATTAACCATTTTTAGAAGTGAACTTGTGGAATTACAGAGTTTCAAGATTTTTAGTGTATGATGGTCTATAATTTATTGGATATCTGAGTTAAAATGATGAATAAAAGGCATAAGAATTGATTGACTATGAGCCACTGTCATAGATTTGAGTTCGTAGTGGACAAAAAAATAGTTTAAAAAAACAAGCAGATTTATGTAATGTCATTAGTTCCTAATAGAATGACAAAAGTTCAGAGAGTCCTGGCCATGGGCTCTTCCTGAGATTTGTGATTTAAAAATACAGTATCTCCTCTGTTCGGGACATGATGTAACCTTGACACCCCCTACCTGTAAATTTCCATCTTGGTTTATAAAATAGAGAGGCATTCTGTTTCTTAAAGGAGTACAGAAAAATGTATTCCTGCAAGTTTAATGAGTCTTTGGCATGCATGTATCGGCATACCTTGTTTTATTGTGCTTTGCAGATATTGGTTTTTTGGTTTTTGGTTTTTTTTTTACAAATTGAAGGTTTATGGCAACCATGCAAGTCTATTACTGCCATTTTCAAACTGATTCAGATGATGGTGAGTTTTTTTTAGAAATAAAGTTTTTTTTAACTAAGGTGCATACATTTTTTTAGACATAATGCTATTTTACACTTAATAGATTATAGTATAAATTTAACTTTCATCTGGACTAGGAATCTGAAAAATTCATGTTACTTGCTTTGAGATATTTTCTTTACTGTGGTATTCTGGAATAGAGCCCACAATATTTCCAAGGTAGGTCTGTATATAATATATGAGGAAAGAACTTCATGCTTCTTAAACAGTAATGTACTTACAGTCATCTGGAGTCTATTAAAAGGTTTCTAATTCAGTAGGTCTGGGGTGAGGCCTGAGAGTCTGTGTTTCTAACAAGCTCTCAGGTGAAGCCAGTGCTACTAGTTCATAGGCCACAGTTGGAATAACAAAGCCTACATGTATATTTTTTGGTTTGATTTATGAAAGACAATTGGCAGTTGAAATACATTTCAGTTACCATCCATATTTTTATTCTTTTGCAGCAGTTCCAGTACTTTCTTTCTATCCTCACTGCATTTCCCTTAATTCGTGCTTTGTTAACTCTCCAGTGAATTCTGCAGTTACCTATTAATTCATTGCTTGCCTTGCCCCACTCTCTTCAATTTCATTTCTCACTCTGAGTCTAGGCAGGGTTATCTTTCTGAACTGAATATCTGATTGCATTACCCTACTGATGAAAAATACTTGGGATGCCACGTTCCCTTCACAAATGAACTTCTTTGTGAGCCATACAGAGTCTTCAGCAGTTCAGCCCTACCCACTTGTGTAGTCTCATCACTCGTTACTCCCACACATGTGACTTCCACCCTCAGCTTATTGCACACATTGCTGTTTTTTATGTTTTCTCTTTTCTTATATTTTCCTCTTTGTACATAGACCGTTTATTCTGTCTACCTGGAATGAACTTTTTTTCTCTGTCTAATGCACAACTCCTTTTCAAGATACAGACCAAAATTCAACTCTTGTTAAGTCTTTTTATTCTTTGGATTTTTAAAAAGTGATTTCCTCTGTTCATGCCACCATTATAGTATGTATCACATTGTATTACTGTTTCGCTCACTCTACCTCTACTGCTGTTGGACCCACAGGAGTTTTACTTCAATCTTATCAGCATTATTGACTATTTTTTAACTTCTGTTAATGGGTATAATAATTTTGTTTGTGAATGATAGTTTAATAGTGACCTTGAATATGTTTCCATTTGTTTGTTTCTATTTCTTCCTGTTCAGACTTACTTGTTTTTCTTTTGTTTATTATAATTTATAATTTTTTTAATCAATTGAAACAAGAACATCTTAGAATATAAGGCCAATTTTTGTAATAGAGTTAACTTAATGGGGATGCAGTGGAGACATTAATTTGGCCCACTATTTGTTTCCTGAACCTGAAAGAACCAAAGAGTTTGTCAGAAATGCAATGTCAAGAGTTTATATAAAGTTCCTGAATTTTTTAGGGAAATAAAAATGTAAACATTTAGATTTTCTTTGTGTTTACTTCCTAGAGGATCTCTGGGAAAGTTTAGAAAGTGCTAGTGGTAAACCTATAGCAGCAGTGATGAATACCTGGACCAAACAAATGGGATTCCCGCTCATTTATGTGGAAGCAGAACAGGTAAACTTATAAAAGTTCCTCAGTTTGTCTGATATTTTAGTAAATGAAATTCAGTCAGTTGCTTTTCTATACTTTAAGAACTCTAGATGACATTAAAACCAGCCTGTGTACTCTAAAAATGCACCCAGATTTGCAAGGTATGTTTGAGTGCTTGTAAGTTGTTAACCTTCCAGAACCCATCTTAACCATAAACACAATTGTATTTTATAATAAAGTATACACATTGGAGGACCTCTCAGTTAGATTGGCTGCAAGCATTTGAAAAGGCAGTTTAGTGAGTCAGTTATATTTGATGGAAAAGGATATCTATAAGTTTAGTGACTTACCACTGTGACCATTATGTTTCTTTCTAGTCTTCCTTCTCCATTTTGAACTAGTCAGGTATAAGAGATGTCTGATTAAATTTGATATTGACACTATATATACATTAACAAGTAGTTTTTATTTTATCTGACTGTTTTAAGAATAAAAACAACAGAGATGATTATCCCTTTCACCTCTGGGGATTTCATTGCCTCAAAAACTCAGCATCTCAGATCTATTAAGCTATTTAATGATTACACAAAAAGCTATGAGGCAGTAATTTTTTTTACAAGCAAAGCACACTTTTCAGGTAGAACACAGGACACTAATACCTCACTTCCAATATTACTGAGACTCAATTAAGTTTTCCATCAAACTACTTTCGAGGTTTTCTTTGCTTTGTTGTTTTTGTGTCCATAAGCATAGCCAAATTCATCTTCCATTTTTATTACAATAAAAAGCCAGTGACTCTATTCTTTTTAAAAAATGAGAGATCTGTAACACAAAATATATTATTAATCTTATATCTTGGTCGCTTTCTCACTTTATAGTCCCTAAATTTAAATATTTTTGTTTTATTTATGAATCAATTTAAAAGTCACCTTTCAACTTTTTCAGGGAAATCTGTGATACATAACTAATCAATGATGTAGTGTTTATGCTCATTAGTGGTTTCCCTGTGGCATCAAAATAGCCTTTGCTTCCTTAAATTTTTTAGTTTTTCAATTCTGTCTCTTATAGTCAGTTTATCCATAAAGGTCATTGGCCCAATTTTAATTTTGATTTAGGTCATCTTAAATGTGTTACATCTTGTGTCATTTAAAATGTTCTGGGGTATCGTAACAAATGATGATAACTGCATTTTGTTGGCATATTTTTTTAAATACGTACTAGCCTTTGTTGCTTCTGGCTTTTTAGTTTTTTGCAGTTTTTTCTTCTACTTTTTTGTGTTCATTGCAAAGCTCACCCTTTGAAAACAAGGTGTGTGCTGCTTTCTTCTATACCAATCATTCTAAAAATTTGAATTTTAAATATTGAATCCACATGCTAATTTAATGTTGCCACTTTTTAGAAATGGAAAGACTAAAGACATAACCTTTTTAAGTAAAGATTAAAATAACTTGCTTTTTATTATTTATTATTATGTATCCCTTTGAAAGTTTAATCTTTTAAAGTTCTCACCCAGGTATATATTTCTTCTGAGGGCTCATGTTACATAAAACCCGGTCTTTTATTTAGTGTATTATTATTCTGAGACCTAAATGAGAAATAGTGACTTTTCTCCCATTCTGTAGTATCATCTTCATCACTATTGCATTTTGTGTATTCATGAGACGTTTGGTTGTACTGGTTTCACCTTCTACTTTGTCATAGGAATGTTGCCCCCTACACAAAAGAAAAAAAGTGTTGATACTACTATAGCCTTTGTCTTGCTTCTTTAGGTAGAAGATGACAGATTACTAAAGTTGTCCCAAAGGAAGTTCTGTGCCAGTGGACCATATGTTGGTGAGTAAGCAAATGGCTATAAGTGGGAACTGATAATGAATTTAGATACCATACTAGTAGTGTTGCATCTAATAGGAAATAATTATCCATTTTAAAATGTTTTTAATACAGTTAAACAAAAACAAGGAAATGGTAGCAGAATAAAAATGAAATCCAGAAAATCACAAAAGTATTTGTTATATTGTCATATTCTTAGATTTTGAAATTCCATGTCTCTGTGTATTATTGGACGCTATAACAAATGAAGAATGGGAACACCCAAGAAGTGATGTTGCTACCCTTAAGTGTCACAGTTGCCATTTTCTCCCTCATACCTGCAATCTGCATTGTAGGACTGACTGGTTTTGCAGGTTTTTCTAATACTCTATGACCAATGTAGACAATATTAAAACTTGAAACATCCCAATGTCAGCAGGAAATTTTAATTTGTGGTTTAGTTTGATAGCATAACGCTATGTAACTTAATAAAATAGTTCCATTAATGTACTGGACAGTGACTTTCTTTTGTTCAGCATCTTATTGAAAAGTCAATTTTTCTGTCTGGTACCTAAGAAAGTATATACATCTGCCTTATAAAAGCTTTCACTTTTAGACATGACTCCTCCATGATGGAATCCAACAGCTCCCACGGTGTATCCTGTCTATCAGAAAAATAAAAAATAACCCTTTACTGTTTCAGCAGTGTATTTATACCTATTAAGGACTCACCTTAGAATTTGTTTTTAAATGCTATGTGAGGCCTTTGAAATTTCTTGTAAAATAGTAAAGTCATGGCTGTCTCTCTTGTTCTATAACGGGAAAACAACAATTAAATTAAAATCACAGTATTTGTGTTTCTATAAGAGAGTAATCTGGTTTTTTTTAAGACTATAGTGATTTTGTTAATAAATTCTCTCTTCCTTTGAATTAATGTTATTTAGGTTACCAGAAAGTTCATATACAATTAAAAATGAGCTATTGGTTTAACAGTGAGAATCAAGCCCATGCATAGAATACTAGTCTTTCCACTTTACCTTCCATTTTTTCCAATGAGACATTATTTTTTCAAGTTTTCCATTTGTTTCTCTCTTGCTCAAGGAGAAGACTGTCCTCAGTGGATGGTTCCTATCACAGTCTCTACTAGTGAAGACCCCAACCATGCCAAACTGAAAATTCTAATGGACAAACCAGAGATGAATGTGGTTTTGAAAAATGTCAAACCAGACCAATGGGTAAAGGTGAGCCTAGAAATGACATGGCTATTTTTATCTTATCTAAATTGATTTATTTTTCTAACTTCCTTTATGCATTTTATGGCTGGTTCTTAATTATGCTTCTATTTAGACTAGGATTTGCAAAGGAAAAAAACATTTCTAAACTTTCTTGTGTGAATTTTATGGCCAGTTTTCCAATAGTGTTGTCCTTATGTCAGGTAAGACAGTGGTAGATAAGCACATACTAAGGGCTAGAATTAAAGAGAAAAAAATAGTCGACTGTGTAAAGTCACGTTAACCAAAAACATTTGTAGTCTTGCAACTTCAAACTGTTCTGTCATTGTAATGACATGTTGACTTCAATGATGAGTTGTCATTGTATGTGTACAACTATAATTAAGTGAGATGAGACATATAATAATCAGTTTATGTCAGCAAAATGTGAAATTCCTTTAGCTGGTGTTTTAAAACCATTTCAAAAAAATAATATTTGGTAAATATTTTATTTTATTATTCCGTACTCTGTACCTTTCAAAATGAAAGTATCTACTACAAACTTTTCTCCCAGTTCTAGCTTCCTAATAGGAATTATACATTGGCTGGACTTCTGTACTTTCTGAAAAGAGCCATTTCCCCTTCTGTTTTAGTTTTTTAATATAATCAGTAGAATGCTATATTATAGTTTGAAGTTATAATTTGGAAGATTAAATAACAATAAGAACATTTTCTTATAAAAGAAAAAGTTATGATTGTAGTTTGGTAAGTAAAGGTGTTATTCCTATAGTAAAAGATAAAAGGAATCAATAAAATAATAGTAGTTTTAGAACTGTGAAGTGATTTTTTTTTGCTATTTATATCTTATACTACTATTTTACCACTAAAATATTTTGTATGTAAATATTATCAAAAACATTTTGACTCTTGGCAAAATGACAGTCAGTGATTACCTCCCTCCAAAAATTATATGACCTTGTTTTTTAATTCCATATAAGTCTTTAAAATCTAGGACCTGACAATTGTTATTTTATTGAGGCTCTGGGTTCAATGGATCAATATTTGTAAAGGCATAGTTTTCCTTAGAGATTACACTGTCCAAGTGTTTTTATACATAGTAAATACTTTTGTAAACTTAAAACTGTTCGTGGAGATTAGAAATAGAAACTTATCCACATTGTTCCCTCCCTGCCGTGTTCTTCTTACTGTCTCAATTTGGCCCCTACCATGTCAAGTTTATGTTTTCTTTTTTTTGTATTCATCTTTGATAACTGATTTCTATCTTAATGTATTGTTTCATTTTAATCTCTGTCTGTTGGTATATATGATCTTCATTGTTTTTCATCCAGATAAACTAAAATCAGAACTCCTTGTACAGCTACAAAAGAGTGACTTAAAAAATAAATGCAACTGTTTCATAATACCTACTGGTGTTATCTTTTCAGTTAAACCTGGGAACAGTTGGGTTTTATCGGACCCAGTACAGCGCAGCCATGTTGGAAAGTTTATTACCAGGCATTCGTGACCTTTCTCTGCCCCCTGTGGATCGACTTGGATTACAGAATGACCTCTTCTCCTTGGTGAGACACTCTCTCAAGTAGTATGATGCATTTTGTTGATTAAAAAGATTTTGTTTTTCCTGGAGTGTCTAACAAACATAATTAGAAGAAAATAGTTCTTCCTGAAGGTTGAGTGCCTTTAGGATTAGGGTAAATGACTAGTTAATTTAGATAATAAGATTGAACCTATATTATTTACCAGAAACAAATCCCATTTCACTACTCCTAAGTCCGCTTTTTGCAACTGTACTTAAACTATCTTCTATAAGGCAAAGTTTCTTTTCCATAGAAATAGATAGGAACCTTGAAGAAATTTCCCTACTGATTTTTTTTTTAAGACTTAATTGATTCAGAGTGACATATATTTTTCTAAAATAATGGTTGTGCTTTGCTGGAAAAGTCTAGAATTTTTTAATATTTCATTACTACTCAATTATAATAGCCCATTAGCTTTAGAATTATATTTATATTTGGCTTTGTCCCAGAAAATATTTAAAGCAGCAATTAGTAGTATTATCTTTATGACTCTAACATAGGTTAGATAATTTCTAGATATCCTTGACTGTGATAAAATTGTCAGATTCCTCCTAGTGTTCCTTTAAATCAAATTGGACTTGAAGTTTTCCCTCCCCTCTGCAGTAACTGGTTTTGGATTCCTCCTTTGTATAAACACAGATTAGCATTGATGCACAAAACCTCACATCTGCTGATCTCATTGCTGAGAGAGACCTGTCCCAGGAGAGTGGTGTGTTTGTGCAGTTGGCTGCTGTAACAGAAGTTCTTTTTCCTAACTCTCTCAGATGATTGTGAAAGGACTCTGAGTTTGTAGTGCCTTCCAGTATGCATTCTTTTAGAAATGAGTTAAGGACAAACTAAAGTTGACACAGTTTAGAGGTCTAGTTTTAAAAGAGCCTCTGTCAAAAACCAAAGCCCTAACTATTTTTGCAGCTTTTCTGAAAATGAAAATTTTCAAAAGAAAAACAAAGCCAAGGCCCCCGAAATTGGACAGAAATGGGAAGTTAACTGTTTTATTTTATTTTATTCTATTTTTCCAAATTGGTGGAATTTTAGTATATTTCTTAAGTGGCTCTTTAATAAACATCAAAAAAGTGAATAAGAAATGTTGTCATGCTAGGATTTTTATTCTAAAAAAGTCTATAGTATTCTAAGTTTATGTAGTCTGATTTTATTTAAATCAAAGAGATGACTAAACAGCAGTAGATAATGCCAAAAATGCATGCTTGTGTTTTTTGCTTTGTTTTTATTTGAAGAGTAGGCTAATTTATGTTTTTTCCTATCCCAGGCTCGAGCTGGAATCATTAGCACTGTAGAGGTTCTAAAAGTCATGGAGGCTTTTGTGAATGAGCCCAATTATACTGTATGGAGCGACCTGAGCTGTAACCTGGGGATTCTCTCAACTCTCTTGTCCCACACAGACTTCTATGAGGAAATCCAGGAGTTTGTGAAAGATGTCTTTTCACCTATAGGGGAGAGACTGGGCTGGGACCCCAAACCTGGAGAAGGTAATGGATGTACTGAATGGGAAAGAATTGATCAGAAATTGGTCCTTTTTTTGTTCATCTGTGGTTAACAGTGTCACAATAGCAACATCTTTGTATCTGCTAGATGTTATTGTGTGTTCAGCTAGCCAGAAATTAAGACTTAGGTCTTTTAAGCCTACTGGTGAAGTTACATGGGTCACCAATATTAAAAGTGATGGTTATGTGTATTTGTTCTAAATGTGGTTTGTGCACAAAGCAAATGGTGGAAATAAAAGTCTTTTATGAATTCTAAAGGCTTATTTATAGTCAAGCAAAGCTACAGAGAATTTTAGATTATTATTACCATAAGTATCAAGTACCTTATGTACAACTTGTAAAGGTGCTGAGAAACACAGGAGCCAGTTTTCTGAATTAAGGAAGTTATTTGGCCTTCTACATGTGTTCTCTGTGAGAAAATGTTGTGAATGGTGATTTTAGGACTTTAAATATAATAATTTTCTACCATTTGCTAATAACCAAAGGTGTTATTTCCCCCTGACCAGTCTTATTCTGGAGGCAAACACTATTTGGACTTCTTTTACCCTAGATTAATATGGTCTCTTCTAGAATTTTATAAAATGCAATCATTGTGTGTATATGTTTATTCTGTTCTTATATCTGGCTTATGTCACTCAGTATGATGTTCTTGAGATACATCCAGGTTGTTTGTTCCTTTTTTATTGCTGAGTGGTATTTCATTGTATGAATATACTACAACATATTTGGCTATGTTGTTACAATCCATCAGATTTGTGTGTTAGTGTTAATATTTTTGGAGATATAATCAATAAGCCATAAAACGTACCCTTTAAAGTATATGATTCAGGTTCACAAGGTTGCACAACCATCACCACTATCTAATTTCAGGACAACTTCTTTACCCTCAAAAGAAAGTCTATATCCATTGGCAGTCACTCACCATTCCCTGGCAACCCCTAATTTGCAACCCCAGTCTTGGGTAACCACTAATTTGCTTTCTGTCTAATGGAATTTGCCTATTTTGGACATTTCATATAAATCAAATAATGCCCTTTTGTGTCTAGCTTACTCTTAGCACTGTAGAGGTTCTTTCACTTAGCATGTTTTTAAGGTTCATCCATGCTTCAGCATATATCAGTGCTTCCTTTTTATAGCTGAATAATAGTCCATTAATAATGGACAATTAATAAATATCTATTCATTTTTTTGGTCTATTCATAAGTTGATGGATATTTGGATTATTTCTGTTTTTTGACTATTATCAATGCTTCTGTGAATGTTTGTATGTAAGTTTTTGTGTGAACATATGCTTTCATTTCTCTTGGGTATATACCTAAGAGTGGAATTGCAGAGTCATATGGTAACTCTATGTTTAACCTGTTGAGATGTTGCCAGACTTCTTATCAAAGTGGCCGCATCATTTTACATTCCCACCAGCAGTGTATGAGGGTTCTAATTTCTCCATGTCCTCGTCAACACTTGTTATTATGTGTTTTTTTTTCTAGTCTTCCTAGTGAGTGTGAAGTGGTACCTCATTTTGGTTTTGATTTGCATTTCCCTAATGACCAATGATGTTGAACATCTTTTTATGCACTTATTGACCATTTGCATATCTTTGGAGTAATAGATCCATAAGATTTTGATTTTAAAAATCTAAGACTTTAATTTCTTATACATAGCATACTAGTTCTGTATGTAGCCTTTCTCGGGATTGTAGGTTAAAATTACATGATCTAAGCTTGTTTCTGTCACACATAATCCTTAGCTGGGTAATAACTAAGATGGAATGAACTTTTAGGTAAATTCACATAGTTGGCATTTGTGAGTACAAAGTCAGCAAATTTATTTGCTTGTATAGTCAGTTTAGAACTTCATATCACTCTTACACTTTGATAAATTTAAACCAAGTATTCTCTTAAGTAGTGAGGTAGTTGATTTTGTTTGCTCAAGATTGTAGACATGGTATAACACAATTATAAGATATTGAAGTGGCATATTTGTAAAAATAGGCTTAGTAAGTAATTCTCTGTCTCTTTTACTTCTCAATCAGGTCATCTAGATGCACTCCTGAGGGGCTTGGTCCTGGGCAAACTAGGAAAAGCAGGACATAAGACAACGTTAGAAGAAGCCCGTCGTCGGTTTAAGGACCACGTGGAAGGGAAACAGGTTCTCTCTGCCGATCTGAGGAGTCCTGTAGGTTTTCATAATGAATAACATTGATTTCTAGTTGCCAGCATCATTCTGTGTAGTGTGGAATGTATTTAATAGTAACCAAAAATGACCTAAGTACTGACCTATGAATCATGTCTGACCTTAATATATGCCATTTAGGTGGTGGTTTGTAGACTGCTTCTCATTTGTTTAAAATTTCTCGGTTCACATTATGGTGCTGAAAGGTGATTATCAGCGCACATTCCCCTGAGAAAGCTGGTGTGCTCTGCTATTATCTACTGTATGCCATCTACCTTTCTCGTCCATGTAAGCTCTTATTAGCTCCTTGCCACAATTTATATGTAACATCCACACGTGGCTATTTATAATTTTTTTGATTTGCTTTCTTTCTTTTCTAAGCATTAGGATATTTGGAACAAGATATATTTAATCAGATGCCTTTTTTGTTCCTATATTCTCTCATAGGTCTATCTGACTGTTTTGAAGCATGGTGATGGCACTACCTTAGACGTTATGCTGAAGGTAAGTAAATTAGGAAAGGGCTTCATTTTCTGCTTTTGAATTTGTGTTGACACAGATAGTATGGGCTTTAAGTGGTTAAAGTTGTGGGAAAAGAAATATATGTAGATGTGCTTATTGCGCACATTAAATATTAAGAAATTATAGGAGAAATATATAATGTCTGTATTACCAATACGATAAAAATCTTCTAATTTTTTCACTTATTTTTACCCAAGTTTTATGCATTTTAAATCTTAACACTGAAATGTTCGTTTTGATTAACAAGCCAAGTTCTTAAAATTTTCCCCTTGAATGTAAACTTACTGGTGTTGTGCCCATTTTAAACAAAAGGTTTGTTTCTATACTTAGAAAAGGGACAGATGATTGGATCTGAAGGGTTTGAATTATGCCAGTACCTCTTATGAATGAACAGGAAATTAATTCTCCTGCCTGCATAATCTCTGTAGTTTTTCCGGGGTAGTTAGCATATAATTAAGTTCTGGCTCAGAAAAAATATAGGCAAAACTTTCCATGTCCTTATAATGTCAGTGAAAATCCTGTTATTGTGGAATAAGTGCTGTCTCCAGTCCCATACATGCAGTTATCAGTATAAGGGATAATTTGACTATATTAGTGGCATAAAAGGTGGAGTGAGATGAGTCTGCTTGTTACCATCAAATAAAATGTGCAAAATGTGCCTAAATAATCAAATCATCTATCAGAACTATAAAGCCCATTCACTGAAAGATCCACACTTAGGGAGATGAACAGGATAGGATAAGAAGTAATTAATGGGCTATTAATTACTTCCACCTATAATGGATTAAGAACATTTTCTGATCTGAAGTGGATCAAAATTGCGTATTTGTTTCTAGTATTTCAGTTTTAAACAAATCTTACTTAAATGGTTAGAATGTTCTGAAAAATATAAACTTAATTTGTTTAAGAAACTACATCTCAAAATGTACTCTTTTAGTTCCCCATCTTGTACAAGTGTACTTGAGGTATTTCTAATAATACAAAATTATACTTTGGGTTTACCTTTCAACTAAATGACATAGGTTCCTTCTCATTCTTAATATTCTGTGAACTGTGTACTATACATCATGTATCTCTTTGCATATGAAATGAAATATTTTGTGGTTTTTGTCTATTCCATAAAAGGTATGAGACAATATAGGGGTTCTGAAAATCTCATGACAGATACCTTGACGTTTTCATGTCATGGCATACTTTTAAGAATTTATAGTAGCTACAGCCATGCCACCCTGAATGTGCCCAATCTCGTCTGATCTTGGAAGATAAGCAGAGTTGGCCCTGGTTAGTACTTGGATGGGAGACCACCTAGGAATACAGGGTGCTGTAGGCATAAAAAAAAAAAAAGAATTTATACTAATATGTATATTTAATGAGTTTGCATTTATTTAATACAAGAGAGCTCACCATAATTCAACTGTACTGTGGAAAGAGCTCTCATGAAGGCAGACTCAAAGTTCTTCAAAAAATCAGTTGGTGAGAGATAAGGAGGATTGTTTTCTGTTGGGAATTTAAGAATAATGAGGCAAGATAAAAAAATAACTTTAATTCAAAGTATATTTGAAATGGGGTGTTATGGTGCCACCTAGTGGACTAGTATTACAGGTTCTCCTTAGGGGGAAAATGCTTCCTGAAAGCCAGAGTTCACAACTTGAGTATTGGAGCTAAAAAGGACCTTAGACATCATCTGTCCACCCCGCTCATTCTACAGATGGGGAAACTGAGACCCGGAGAGGTTAAGGACTTAGTTAAGATCACATAGCTAGTTAGAGGCAAAACTGGGACTAGATCCCAGATCTCCTGACTTCCTATCTATTTTACCACACTGCTGCTCAAAAGAGTCCAAAGGAAAGGAAGAGGAAACTGGGAGCTATGATGATGGGGTCTCCAAACACTGGTCAATGTTAAATCTTCAGGGAGAATAAAGGTCAAGAGAGCCTATAAATTGTCTTGGAGAGGTATTGTATATACATTTGTAGTTCTAATTTTTAAAACTATATTAATATTTCATTTCTGCTTATGAAAAAACTTTGTTTACTATGGAAGATTTAGTGACTAGAAAAATATAAAGAAGAAAATAAAACTTACCTGTAATAAAAAAAAAAGCAGATCACAAAAGTAGCACATGTAATATTCCTGATTTGGTAAGGTACAAATAGTAATAATTTTTCTTTATGCTTCTCTGTTTTCCTAATATTCTGCATTCAGCATGTGCTGCTTTTTGCAATTTAAAAATGTAATAATGCATAATCCCACCGATCAGAGACCATTATTAATTAATATTAACATTTTCATGTGTTTTCAGGTTTCTTTCCCCCTTCATATTAATTTTTTAAAAATTTAAAATAATATTGCTTTGTCTCTTTTTTCACTTAATATATCAAGGCCATGTTTATGTCATCATTCTTAAAATGTTACTTTCAATAATGCATCATCTTATATTTTTCACTATTACAGATAAAATTGATGGTCTTCGGTGGTGTTAGCAATGATTACTTTGGTCATTTAACATGGAACATTAGTCATACATCAGTAATGTAAAGAGTTTAGCTATGACAGATTACCCCTTAGATCTCAATGTTAAACTGTTCAATACTGATGAGAAGCCATTCATATTGTGAGTACTTAAATATCTAGTAAGTTACGAAAATGGCATATAAAATATTTAGTACCCAAACATCTTGAAAATTACTCATTTTGTTAATTTCATACTATACAGTCTTAGCCTATGGGAAAATAGAACAAAAGTTTCACTTTATTGGGGAGAAGTTTATATAAGCATATACATAACTTGCAGGGGAGACTTAACTAAATCTTTATTTTTTCACTATAGCTTCACAAACAAGCGGATATGCAGGAAGAGAAAAACCGAATTGAAAGAGTCCTTGGGGCTACTCTTTCACCTGAATTGATTCAGAAAGTCCTCACGTTTGCACTTTCAGTAAGTCTCAGTAAAAACTTTTTTTAGAGGGAATTGCTGCATAATGATCTGTGGCAAGTATCTTTGATTCGGTATCCTTTTGATCTGTTTTAACCCTAGACTAAGCTTCTTCTTAAGCTAGGAAAACTGGTGAGCTTTTTACTGACCTATATATCTGCTTCTTGTGGTGAGAATCAAAATAGTCAGGAGAGAAAATAAATTGGGAAGTTGACTTCCCTTTGCCTACTTTCTGTCTATTCCTTTCTTAATCATATGAGACCAAGCAATTATTTGTTGAGCAGCCTGTTTGTGTTTGTCTCAGTGCCTCATTCTCACTCAGTTTGGCTGACCTTTCGGCTAAACATCTTTGCTGAAAGTTTCTGTTGCTGGTCATTCCGAAAACAAAGAATGAGCATCTTCAATGTGATTACTTGGTTACCTCAACATTTGCCCTTTCTGGCACCAGAAGATGTTTTGAATACAGTAGACTTTTAGTTCCCTTTCTATCTTTAGGAAGAGGTACGTCCACAGGACACTGTATCAGTAATTGGTGGAGTGGCTGGAGGCAGCAAGCATGGAAGAAAGGCTGCTTGGAAATTTATAAAGGACAACTGGGAAGAACTTTATAATCGATACCAGGGAGGATTCTTAATATCCAGACTAATAAAGGTATGTGAAGATACTTATTTTGAGTACTTGCTTATCAGGGATATTATTGAGACACATCCATGATTCACTAGACCCATAGATTATGGCTTTTGCTCTTGAAGAGTTCCCTTGAATATTTACTAGCTTTATTAAAGGTCATCTTCACTACCCATTCTGCACCCTCTAGAATAAACTGAAGTTGGGAGCAATAGAATGATTGGTTTTTAGGGTGAATGAAATTTGTTCCTTGTCTCTTTTAGTTGCACTTACTATTTAAACCGTTGTTTTTTCAGTTATCAGTTGAGGGATTTGCAGTTGATAAAATGGCTGGAGAGGTTAAGGTAAGAAAAGTACTGTTAACTTTTCATTTTTCAATCTAATAAGTGAAAACACTAACCAAACTATAATCAGAGTATTGGGGTCATGTACTTTAGTGTCTCCTTGTTTTTGCTTGGAGAAAGACAGCTTAGGTATCTTTAATGCCAGAAGAATTTAGAGTTGGAATCATCTTTGAGAATGTTGAAATATGATTGAAAGAATGTGGAACTTGGAATCAGTTGACTTGTGTGTAAAGCTGTGCTCCACCCCACGTTAGCTGTGAGACATCAAGCAAGTTTTTAACTCCTATGTGCCTTTCTCCTCATCCAAAAAATGGGGTGATAATAAGATTGTTATTTAAATTAAGCAACATAGTAGAACTAGAACAGAGTAGACCCTTAATGTTAGTTTTTTTTTCCCCCTTAGTAAGAACCTTCATAAGTCTGTTATATGCACAGTGAAACAAATGACTGTAGGAATTCTCCTCTTAGCCCTTAAAAGGTTAATAATCAGTTTAGTGGTTAAGTTCAGCATTTTGGGGACAAATCTATACTGATTACGAAAAATCTTAACTTTAAGCCTTCCATTGCATTTAATTGTGAAGTATTTTTAAAGTGTCACTTTCACTTTCATCATCTTGAAGGCGATGGGGTTATCAGCTGTAAATTTGTTCTGAGAGCTATAATGTTTGATTCATGCTATGGGCCGTTGTTAGGAATAAGATTTTAACATTTCAGATCTTGAGAAAACAGTGAAAGACTTGGTGTCTGCCTTCATTTAGTTTACATTGTGTATTGTATAAACAGTTTATTGTAAAGGTAATAAGTACTCTGAAGAAATACGCATAATGGGTTAGGAGGGGAGGGAAGTGGCCAGGCTATATAATAAGTAGTAAGCTAGATAGAGGCCAGGCTATGGAGGGCCTCGTAGGCCGTATTAAAATTTTCCTAAGAATGGAAAACCCTTGAATGGCTTCTAAATAAAGGAGTGACTTGATCTGATTTGTATTATAAAAATTTCAGCTCAGTTTGGAAGACTAGTTTGAAATGGGAAGAGAAGATGTTGGGTAGCTAACGCTTCAAGCAAGAATGATATAGTTGGGTGGTAATCACACAGTAGAATATATAGATGTTAAATTATAATGTACACCCGAAAATTATATAATTGTATTAACCAATGTTACCCCAAAAAACTTGAAAAAAAAGGGAATGATATAGCAGCTTGGAGGAGATGTAGTAGTAAAAGATATTTTGGTCCTGATTTTGTTCATCTTTAATTCAACCAATATTTACCGAGTAGCTTCTCTGTGTTCTGAACATAAGCAGGGGGGCGCGGGGAGAAGGAAGAGTCTAGAGTAATCTCCAAGTTTCTCATATGTAAATGGTGGAGCTGTGTGTTGAGGTGGAACAAGAAGTCTTATTCCTCACTCTTGCCCTAAGAATCCAACCATGGTAAGGAGCTTTGGAGCAGAAGCCATTGGCATATATGTAAATAAGGTTATTGATTTCTAAAAGGTCTGATGAATTAGTCATTCTGTCTTTTACACCTCTACTAGTTCAAAGGGAAGACCCTATTCTTTTGCTGGTTGGTATTTAAGAGGTGCTTTGTTTTCTATGAAACCAGGCATATTACATTAGAAAATGAATTCAATCTTGAATTAATAAGCATTGTAATGAATTTTAATAAAATCAGAGATCAGTTTATTGCATGACAAACATATGTCAATGGAGTATTAAATTATTAGGGTATAGCAACAATTTACGCTTCTTAGTTTTATCATCCCTTAAAAATTAATCTTTATTTGAAACAACCAGAATGTGTTGAGTACTTAAGTACTCTCTGCTAAGTATTATGCTGTTTTATATGGGTTGTCTCTTTAATCTTCTGGAGTAGATATTTTTCTCATAGACAAGAAAACAGACTTAGAGCAGTTAATTTATTCAGTCACAGGCTAGTACATGACTGAGCCTAGATTCAAGTCTCAAGCCTGATTCCACTGGACAATGAGCCTAAAAGAAAATCTGTCTCTTTGCTATTAACTTTTGATTAGGTTTTAAGCATATAATACTTAAGAGAGAATTCTTAAAGGCAGGTCCAAGGAGCTGCTTGTTTTCTTTTAGCCTGAAGGTGGCCATGGTAAATGTTCATGGGTGAGGCTTATAAACCCTTTACAGCAGTGGGTGTTTCTTCATGACCTGTGATACTAACTTCTTACTATTGCTAGTAATGATCCCACATCTGGGTTGTTCTATACCAGGCTTTCTTCGAGAGTCACCCAGCTCCGTCAGCTGAGCGTACCATCCAGCAGTGTTGTGAAAATATCCTGCTGAATGCTGCTTGGCTAAAGCGAGATGCTGAGAGCATCCACCAGTACCTCCTTCAGCGGAAGGCCTTACCAGCCACCGCATGAACCCCGAGCATGCCGCCACTGCGGTTCTGCTGCTTCGCTGCAGGGATGAGGTGAAGCTACCGAACAGCTGATTCACATGCCAAGAATTTGGAGTCTTCTTTCAAACCAGTGGGGGTTGGACAATGAATGTAGTTAACTGGTTCCTGCTCACACTCCAGAATTAAATTCTATTGAAAAAGGAAAATCAGCAATTCAGCAAAAAATAAAAAATAAAAATGTAAATATGATAGTTAATAAAATAGAGCATAACGAAACTGTGAAACTCCCGAAGCCTTGTCAGTGGTTAAAAGTATTTAACACTCTCCTGTTAATGACAGATGTTCCATTTTTATAACCTACCGAAAGGAAACTAGAGGCTTCTGGGTGAAGAGCGTTTTTGTGAAGTGGGTTCTGCAAGCAGCCTACAAGCCAAGGATAGTGCCCATTGTTGGGAATGGTTAAATATGAAAGGCTGATAGCTGGTATAACATAGAGTCTGTGCATAATTCCGAGTGGGGTTGGTTTTTTTTTTTTTTTTTTTTTTTGGCATGGGGACTGATCAGGAAGACATTTTCCTGCATAACTCAATCTGAATTAAGGATTGTAGTTTTTCCTCCTTGCCTTCCCTTCTGTGTGACCCCTTGGCCAAAAAAAGAAAGAAAGAAAAAAAATCCTGGTATGGGTTTTTTCCTCCCCTTAGTTCCACCCCCAGCACCCACCCCCGGTGTCCTTCTTAGAGATAAAGAAATAATAAGGAAACATCTTTTGTAGCCACATTAAATAAGAGAAACTGATATTTTTTTCCTTTCTTTTTTTAAGATGACTTTTAAGAACCCTGAAATGCATATAGGTGAGACAATAGAAATGAAAAGGTTTTCAGCCAGGCCTTTCTGAAGGTGTTATTCTGCTGAAAATGGTCTTAGTTGTCTTGATAGGCCAACTATCAGACTTTATGACAGTATCCACACTGGCTTCTCCTGGTTCATTTTGGGCATGTAAGAAGTCAGTGGTAACCCCTGCAGGGCATATATATTAGTGGTAACTGGTTTAAAAAAACAAAAGACTATAAGCCTGTGGTGTGCCACTCTTTGCTTCAACAGTGTAATCCTAACAAGCCTCACCTGTCTAATCCAGTGAGTTTTAACTTTTATTCTCGTTCCTTTCTCTGTCCCTATGTTTTTTTTCTTTTTCCTTTTATTTTTCTTTAAAAATATTTTTGTGTTACATTAACAGGAATTCATATTTGGTGTGGCTTAATTGTATTTCAGAAGGTCATCAGATTGTGAGACTGCTTCCTTGAAACATTTTTGTGCTATTGTTTTAAAAAATGATAATTAAAAAACAGTTGGCGTTAATAAAAATGTCAATGTGAAACTGTCCTGATTTCTTTTATCTCTTTGATAAGAATCTAAAAACTTCTGTCATTCAGTAGTACTATAAATTTTACTACTATAAGATTTTTTGAGTCAAAAAAAATCCAGTTCCTGAATTTCTAATGAATAGTACCTAAAAAGTGCTAAGATTCCTTCTAAATTAGTCTGGATTCTCAAAAATCTCTTAGAGCTCCTTAGAGTTGGCATTCAGGAGTTGAGACCAATTCCCATTTAGTGAGGCTTCGTTGTACAGTGCTGTGCTCTGGGTGCCCTGTAGGCTGTCTAGGAATGTGCTAAAGACACTAGTGAAGCAGGGCCACAGAAAGACTGAGCAGAAATCTGCTTTAATAAAAGATCTCAGAATTTCACAATCAGAAACTCTGAAATTTGTTTCAATATACATGCAACTTTTGTGTATAACAGTTTAGTAGTTGGAATTATGCTGGGGGAGAGGTTGTGCTGAATATCTTCCATTTCCCTTCAGAACTGCTACATCCTGTTCTGTGCCCCAGGAGGTATTGACCCACATGGACGGCATTAAAAAGCTCCTTTGCCCTCTCTTTTCAGGTTGTGTTGATCCAGTTAGTAACACCCTCAGAAGAACAAAAAGCATGAGAAAAGATGGTTGGGGAATTTATTCTTCTGGCTTCCTCATTGCCAGGTTACTTGCGTTGTCTGTGTCCTACCAAAGACCATGCCTTCTATTAAGCAGCCCTCTGCTTTCGAGCTCCCCCTTTTTCCCTTCAGATCTGGGGATAGAAAGGATGACTCCTTTACTAGCTCTGGATTACCCCTTCATTCCTTATGGATTTTCTGAACTCTGCCCCTGTCTTTGTAAATAGTCCCTTTATTAAACCTTCACCAAGTTACCCAGTTTGAGTGTGTTCTCTGTTTATTACTAACATTGATTTGGGCACCACCGTCCAGATTGTTATAAAGATCTTAATCCAGCCTCCAGGGTTTTGTGTGTGTGTGTCAGATGTTTTATTGTTTTTCTTCCAAATACCTTTCTATCATAGATAATATACTTATTTTACAGATGAGGAAGTAGGCTCAGAAAAATTAGGTAGTTGAACTACAAATGACATTCAGAATCAGTGGTTAACCCAGCTCGACTGTCTCCAAAAGCTGTTTTCTTCCAGGTAATTGTCATGTTTCTGCAATTGGTACCGTCAGACTGGACCCAGGCAATACCTTTAAAACTAATGACTTTGCTTTTCCCTAATATTTCTTGGTTTAAATTTTTAGTGGACATCAGAAGGCTGGAAAGAAAGATGAATGTGTTGATAATTTTACATTTTTTTTTTATGAATGTGAAGCAGTAGAGACTTGGGAATGGTAGTGGTGAGTGAATTCTTAACTTGAAATTTCTAAGGATGGGTTTCAGGGAGCAAGGAACCCCCTGAAATTTGTAAAGAATGTATCTCTGTAATGTGCAATTTGGAGGTATAAGGAATTCTATAGCTTTAAATAGATCCTTTCTATTCTGTTACCCAAACAAGTTCTAGAAATGTTATCCAAAAGACTTGGAGCCACATTTGTAGGGTTAGTGATTTTTTTCTCAGCAGGCCAGTAAATAAAAAGCTTTTGGTAATACAATGCTGAATCTGTACTTACAGCATCATTTTTGACTGAATAATAACTTAACCCGACGAGAACTGAATCTCCTACTTCGGTGCCAGTTTCAGGATCTCAGAGTTGGGTTTCTTATAAGACTATCTTTTGTAAAAATGCAAAATACCCACTCAGGATGGACCACGCCTTCTTGCACAAACTCTGGTGCATGCAAAGTGGTCAAGGTGTTTGGTTTCAAATGCAGGAGTAAGAGACAGGAGAATCTGATGTTAATAAAGCTTGAGTCAAACAACTGCTTTCCCTGGGAAACCGAATCAGAGCATTGATTGTTCTACCAGTATATTTGATGGCAAACATGATAGATAGCAGTGCCAGAGGAAGGAAAGTCGATTGGGTTATTACTGCCATTGGTAAAGAACTATGCTTAACAACTGTGATTCTATTGCTGGTATCTGGCAGCTGTAGCTTTCACTATTGAACTTCTGGTTTCAACATTGGGGTGGAATTAGCAATAGAGAAGGAATAGCCTACTTACTTAACTTGAAATTTCTAAGGATGGGTTAGAAATATAACCCATGCTTTCTCAGTTGTTCGCAACTGGCAGCAGACGTGCTATACACTAATTAAGATAACAACTGGGAAGGAAAAAATAATTAAATCTCGCTATGGTTTAGCTGACCATATCAGTATGGTCCTCTTGAGACATCCACCTTCCAACCCCCCTAACCCTGCTTAACCTTTATCATCAATTTGACAAATTGTATAGGCAAATTATACTGTAATTTCAATCAACACTATTAGGGGACTGATTATCTACCTGGTATCATGGATATTCTCTAATCTTTTGGATATTCTCTTCTTAATGTTTGTTAGACTTCTAAAAAAGTTAAGGAGCAGACGAAAATAGTATAGCAAATGGCTAATAGTTTAACAGAAGTCTCAAGACAACAGAACACAAGATAATGGAGGGGAGATGGAGAGAAATAGTTAAGTACAAAACAATTTTAGATGAATAAGGATGAGATTGTTGCTTTTCTAATGTCAGTTCCCTCTTCTTTCTATCAATGGAGTGCTTGAGTGAGAAGAATGTAAAGGGGTGTTATAAGATGAAGATAATGTCACCCTGTAAGTGTAAACGAGTGTCTCCTCTCACTTCATTCTTAAAACAATAACAGAGTACATAGACTACTGGAAAGACAACAAAAGTTACATGACTTAGGTAAATCTCTTGGCTTCCAAATCTGGTCTTCTGTCCTCGTCCTGTGGTTACTCTTATTTCTTATTCCCAGCAAATGTAAAGTTTTAGACCTGTGTGTCCAAATACACACAGAGTAACTATAGCCATGTGCAGCTATTTAAGTTTAAATAAGATTTCAAATTAAGTTTCTCAGTTCACTAGCCACATTTCAAGTGCTCAGTAGCCATATGTGACTATTGGCTACTGTATTGGGCAACACAGATATAGATTATTTCCATCACTGAAGTAAGTTCTATTGGACCATTCTGTTCTACATCCAGTACATGGAAGTGTATTTTTTGTGTATTAGAAAATTATTACATAATGTTCTTTGCCAACCTCATTGTAACACTTTGCTATTCATCTAAGAACATTGTATCACTAACCCCAATCCACTTTAAATTTTTTATTTGTTCATAAATGTAATACACATTTTCCAAATTTTGAAGGGAAAAAATTGTAGAAAGTGACTGTCCTTTCTTATAAACCTACCTCCCAAAGACAATCATAATTAACAGAAGTTTGGGCATATTCTTCCATTTGTTTTCCCTCCTGTAACCAGCACCACTCATTTTAGTCTTTGCCTTATGAAGTAAGTTAGGTGTGCCAGGATCAGACCTGCAACCCTGATGTCATGCTCCATCGCAAAACTAAATCACCAGAGATGACTGGAGAACAAGCCATACGTTGAGAAGTATTTCTTCCTTGTTTAGATTCATTGATTCGCGAATGTTTTCCGGCCTGACTGCCTGATGTTAAATGACCATTTCGTGGTGTGCGCACATTTGAGGAATGTGGCTTTATCCTGGCTCAGTTGAAGTGGTTTGTGTAATGAATTCACTCAATGTTCTTTCCTCACTGGATATGTGAACTACACTATATTTGGGACATTTTGCAACCCCATGCCTGGGTGTTTAGCTACAAATTTTGGTTATCACCATTACCTGGAAGTTATATGGTGATGAATTTGACAAAGACTAATGAGGAGAGATGTATCTGGCTTGAAAATAAAAACAATGCTCTTTCCACAGATTTCAACTTGCAGGGACATCAGCTTGCTGCAGTTGGTGAAATTGAGGCCATGAGTTCCTTCCCCTGGGCCCTGTTTACCTGCTGAATGCCTGCCACATGAGCCTGAGCAACTGTGTTACTTTCGTTTCTATACTTGCACCATTAATTTGGCGACTAGAACTCACTGCTTCCAATAAATCAATGTGCCATCCATCTAAATGACCCAAGTGTGCACCAAACCAAAGAAAGACCTAAGATAGGAATAGTCTAGATAGCTTTAAATGTCCACCATCTGTGATCCACATTTGACCACCCCAAATAGGATGCTGAGCAAAGGTTCTCATTGGTACATGAGCCTCACAAAGGCAACAGAAGTGAGAACACCAGCCTTTTCTAGTCAAATAATACAGTGGTGCCGTGCTCTCATCTCACAACCTGCTACTTTATGTGGGAGGCACACATTTTTGTCATCAATTAAAGGACTTGGTTATTGATTTTTTGGAAGAAGCCTGTCAGACTTGAGGGCAAGGTTCTGACACATCATCAGTTCCATGGCTATGGAGTCCAGACAGCAGACAGTGGTTATAAAAGATTTCAGGGCAAAAGGATATTGAACTAGGCATTGAGGGTACAGTATCAAATAAGGTAGATTTGGTTTCTGCCTCATGAAGCTTACAATCTAGCAGGAACAACAAATATTAAATGAATAATTTTCAGTGTGGTGACTTTGAAATGGGAAGTGTGGGATGGTATAAGGATATTACTATTGAGTCCAAGGTAGCCTGAATGTGCAGGAAAGGCCCCAATGAAAAAATGATATTAAACTGAGACCTAAAACATGAGTAGTTGCTAGCCAAAGAGATGGAAACGTGGCCTAAGGAGAAGAAATAGCATGTGCAATGGGTCTGTGGCTGGAAAGAACCTGACCTACTTAACCAAAAGAAATCCAGAATAGCTGGAATGCAGGATTTGGGAAAGTGGTGAGAGGGATCAGGAGAGGCCAAGTTAGAGTTTAAACTTTAGCTAAAGGACAATGGGAAATGATCAGTTTCCTCATCTGGAAAGCGAGAATAATAATAGCTCTCTCACAGTTACCAGGAAACAAAATGAGAATACAAGAGAAAGTTCCTTGCAAGTTATAAAGCATTATAGGAATGCTACTACTATTATCAGTAATAAGCTTGTTTTGCCTTTTTAAGTAATAGAACAGTTCAAATCTAAGTGGAAATATGAAATAGTCTATAAACTTACTTGAGGGAGCTGACGAACAGGTCAGAAATTTATCTTAGCTGAAATTTCTAGTTGAGGTTAATGAAGCCGATGGAGGTGAGCTCAGCGGTTTGGAGCAGCATCACACCACTTGCAGTCATATTTCTCAACTTCGCACTGACTCCCAACACCATTTCCAGAGAAGGTTAATCAGTGTTCTTCCTCAAACCTACAAAGAGCAGAACTGCTAAGACTTTCTTTCCTCTTGGTTTCTTCCAGCCAGAGCATCTTTTGGGCCCATTATCTCTCCTACACTAGCTTTTGTAGAAGCTGCCATCATTCCAAAAACATTACATTCAGAAGTGTTCATGGCAAGATAATTACCCCAGTTAGCACCTGAATTACAATTTAGGAAAAATTCAAGTTTTCCAAATCTGTGACGTTTTCATCTTACAATGATTCAGTGAAGTAGATACAACCAAATCACACAGATTGGATGAGAAACCTGGGGTTTACCTCTCCAATCTGACCAGCACTGATATACTACCATGGAGAACTAAATTGTTCAGTTTGGGCCATTTCTTCTCTGCCTGCAACACATTAAACATTCATCACCTAAGTACAGAAGGACAGAGCTTTGGCAGGTGTAGGCATTTGACTGTGGCCCCATCACCACAGCCATCTTCTCAACTCTGGTGGAACAAACCAGACATAATTCTTCCCCAGAGGTCACTGACTACCACAAATGCTACACAGTGCCATACACCAGAGGTGTATGGTATTTCCTCTGACCTACACAACACTTTTAAAATCTTTTTGAAAATTTAAATGCTAGCTTTTAAAAACCAAGATATTGCATACAAAAATCCAGATTTCCAACGTATCTTAGAAAAATCAGATCTTGTACAAATGTTAGGAAGTGAGTATTGGCTTATGACCAGCATGTTATGTCACAGTTCCCACTCTGCTTAGATCCTTTATGAAAGTCCCAGGACAGGCCCAGAATATCTGAATTTGTACCCCTACACCCATATAAACCAAATCTTATGAATATCGTACCCCTCCTTTTTGACTCTTTACTATGTATAGGTCTTACACTGCTTGAATGTAACTTTGGGAATGTTTTGGAGATCTTTGTGTAGATGAGAAAACACAGGTTGACCACTCCAGTCCATTCTGGACTGGAGCTACTTCCCAAGGGTAAAGGTGAAAAGTTTTATTCCATCGAAGAGTTCTGTTAGGTCACTCCCTTCTATTGTCTTGTGTTCATCCTGGCCCCTCTGTTCGTTCATTCATTCATTCATTCATTCATTCATTCGATTCAGAACATTTTTTAATACTTATGAAAGTACTGGGACAGTGGCCCTAAATCATTTCTGGAATTAGAGAATTTAAATCCCACTTCGGGGTATATGCCCAAAAGAACTGAAAGTAGGATTTCTTCTTTTTGAAATAAGAATTCCATATTTTAATAAGGCGGTTGTTCTTTTTTTTATAATTCAATAGTAAGTCATATATATATTACATTGTGTTCCCCTCCCAGTTAGATTTTCTGTCACCACATATTTGACTCCTTTCACCCCATTTACCTCTCCCCTACCCTGTGATAACCACTACTCTACTGTCCATGTCCATAAGTCTGTTTGTCATGTTTGTTTGTTGCTTTGAGATTTATATCCCACATATAAGTCATATCATGTGGTTTTCAACTTTTTGTCTCGCTTATTTCACTTAGCATGATTATCTCAAGATCCATCCATGTTGTCACAAATGGCAGTATTTCATCCCTTCTTATAGCTGACAAATATTCCATTATATATATGTACCACATCTTTATCTAGTCATCTACTGTAGGACATTTCGGTTGCTTCCATGTCCTGGCTACTGTGAATAATGCTTCTATGAACATCGATGTGAAAGCAGGATCCCCCCCACCTTTTTTTTCTTTTTAACAGTTTTTTTTCCCTCCCCTTTTCCCCTTCCCCCTGGTAACCACTATCCATTTTCCATGCCCATGAGTCTCTGTTTGTTTGTCCTGTTCATTTGTTTGAAAGCAAGATTTTGAAGAGATATTTGCACACCCATGTTCATAGTAGCATTATTCACAATAGCCAAAAGGTAGAAGTAAACCAAGTGTCCACTGACAGATGAACGGATAAATAAAAAGTGGTACACACATACATGGACTATTATTCAACCTTAAAAAGTAAAGCAATTCTGACACATGCTACAACATGGATGAACTCTGAGCATCATATTATACTAAGTAAAATAAGTCAATCACAAAAAGTCTTATACTATGTGATTCCATTTACATAACGTACCTTGAGTAATCAAATTCATAGAGACAAAAAGTAGAATGGTGGTTTCCAGAAGCTAGAGTGAGGGGAAATGGGGAATTATTTAATAGTTCTCAGTTTTGCAAGATAAAGTTCTGGAGCTCTGTTGCACAATAATTTCAATATACTTAACACTTAAAATGGTTAAAAAGAATTTTTTAAACCTCAAAATATCAAACTGCATGCATTACTGGGTGTCAGAAGACCTGGATTCTAACACTGACTTGTGTGACCTTGGGGAAAGCACACTTATGAACTCAGATCCTTTTCTGAAAAATGGGAGGGTGGAAAAGATGATAATAAAACACCAACCTCAGTGCGGGGCAGATGGATATGATAGTGCTGGGTGAGTAACCGAGTATTCCGCAAATATCAGATGTGGTCATCATTTCAAACTGTGGTTTCTGTAGTGACTCAGTAAGTCTTAGATAAAAAAAAAAAAAAAAAAGCCAAGGTCTATGTCAGGTGCCAGAATCTTATAGAGAAAAGAACAAGAGCCTGCCTTCAAATTGCTCACAGCCTAGTAGAAAATATAATAACAGCACTAGAAAAAAATAATGTAATGCATTAGGGGTCAGTCTAACTTATGCTGGATTCACAATTTAACTTCCCTTTGGGATGAAGATTGGGTATAAATTATGATTATTTGGGTAAATCAAAGTTCTCAAATTAGCAGAACACAAGTTTAAAGCTTTAGACAAACTTTTTTACAAGTGTTTAGACCAAAAAAGAAAAAAAAATGTATGTTCATTCACAGCCTTTTGCTTAGACCCATTTTTATTGATATTTTAATTCAACAATTAGTATAATTTATTAATGCATTAATTTACCAATTGAATTTAATGAACTCTATTCCTGTTTAACCAAAAGAAACCCAGGATAGAGAGAACAGAGAGCCTCTGCTGGCTGAAATGCAGTCTGCAAGGAGGAAGCTCATGCTAGGGTTGGCAGAGATCAATATACTGTTTACACAATTATGCCTCCACAAATATTATTCACAGCTAAGCTATTTAGTCTACTATGATTAAGTTTCTTTTTGTTTAAAATTTTTTTCCTGGAGTTAATTAATAAAAACAAATTAGTTTTTGTTTACTTAGTTTTCCATGTCCCTATGAGTTTATTTTCCACTACTACCCAAATGTAAATTTTTTTCTATTCATTTCATCTTATTTCTTGGAGACATCCCTTCTAGGTCTTTCTGTCCTCCTGCTTCAATCTTGACTGATTACTCTCTAGGCTTGCTGCCAAGCCATCTGTCACCCTGGGATTTCCCTTCATCATCTGGGGGATTCTCTTCATTTCTCACCTATATTGAATATTCTGTTTCCAGGACCACATGTCGTCCTGCTTCATGGTTTATTCTCTTTTTTGTGTACTCCATCCTCCAGTTGATGGGCATTATTATACTGAGCTTTCACTGGGGCTAGGAGATTCTTAGGGCCAAGTGTGACAAGGGGGCCAAGTGTCACCATTTGGTATGTAGTCTTTTACCCAAATCTGTTTTTCAATACAGTATAATACCTTATCTCAGCTATGCTTAGCATCCCAGAGTTCAGAGTTTTCCTAGATTAACCTTTCAAGAAGGTACATTAATCATATTTTTAAAAATTTTCTGTATTTCCTGATGCTTTGGCATCTTGGAGCCTTGCTGAACCTGGGGAGTGCCCCTTCGAGGGCTAGCCAGTTCTTAGAAGCAGTTATCTCTTATCCTGCCCTGTACTTTTTATATGTAAACCAAGCAAATGAAGCCCTTACCCACCCACCTATTTTATTAGGCTCTCACTCTGAGGTCACTATTCTACTACCCTAATCACTCCGGGGCCTGACACCAGACTAGAAAGAGTTCCTATGCCTCAGGGTCCATGAAAATTATTTAAAAATCCAATCCTAAATCTGCTTACCCTACTTTACCTATTCCTTTCTGTGAAAACCATAATGAAGGTTCTGGCCACCTTATATATCCATCCATACAGTAGAATATAGTAGTTAAAAGGAATGAACTACTGATACGTGCAATGATGTATCCGAGCAAAAGCTAGGCACAAGAAAGTATGTACTGCATGATATTACTTATATAGAATTCCAAAAAAACCCCCCAAAATGTCAGAAAGTCTGATTAAAGGATGGAGGGTTGACTGCAAAGGAGCATAAGTGGTGTTGATGGTTCTCAAAAAAAAAAAAAAGAAAGAAAAAGTCCTGATTTGTGGCACTTTACCAATTTCTGTGGTGTAAATACTCCCACCATGGCCAATTTTGAGCTACTAAATGCAGATTGCAGAAGAGATATATATATAGTTGACTCTCCTAAGCTGGTACTAAGGTACTCACCAGCTTCGGCACACCATTACAGAAAAGAACAATGGTGATGAAAATGTTCTGTATCGTGCTGGTGTAGCATGGGCTTACACATTTGTCAAAATTTATCAAATTGTTCCCTTAAAATGGGTGCACTTTACTGCATGTAAATTATACTTCAAAAATTAATTATGATATTTCAAATGAAATATTAGCAACAACCAAAGCGCCCAATAAGGGACTGTTTTTTTTAATTTATTGACCTCTTGACAGAATATGATGCAGCCATTCAAAGAATTTAGAAGATTTTTGCAACATGGCAAAATGCTTTGCTATATCATGTTCTGTGAAAAAGGTAGAATAGGAAATTTTTTTACCGTGTGTTTGCCTATGCAAATTATGTAGGCAGATGGAGAATGTCTGGCTTTTTTGTAAGTTTTTTTTTCTTCTTTGTATTAAAAAGCAGTAGATAGCAAAATGTTTGAGAGCCCAGAATCTGCAGCGGACTGCCTGTTTAGGGTTCAAGTCCTAGGTGTCACCTTTGTAGCTAAGTGATCTTGAACAACTTAGCTAACTTCTTTGAGTCTTAGCTTATTGACTGTAAAAGGGTATAATAATTGTTCTTATCTCATAAAGTTGTGAGGATTAGGTGAGTTAATGTATGTAAAGATCTTAGAACAGTACAAAGAGTCAATAAGGGCTTTATAAATACTATTCATTATTTTCACAAGGCAATCATACTGTTTGGACAATAAAAAGTACATGCTACAGCACGTGGTTCCACAGTGTAGTGGTTAGCATATCTGTTTTACATGCAGAAGGTCCTAGGCTCATGCCCCAGAGGAGCCACAGTACATAGTTTACAGCCATAACACCCTGAACAACCCTGATGTCTGATTTTGGAAGCTAAGTAGGGTTGGGCCTGGGTAGTACTTGGATGGGAGACCACCTAGAAAAACCAGGTGCTTTAGGCATTTAAAAAAAAACAACAAAAACAATGTTTTACACATTTTAGAAAATACAGGAATTTATAAGATGTGGCCTCTGACCTCAAGGAGTTATTGCAGTGGTTCTCCATTGCAGGGCATGGGGCTGTGTTTTTTGCTACCAGGGGACATTTAGCAAGGTCTGGAGACAGAAGTGTGTGGTACTGGCATCTAGTAGGTAGAGGCAGGGACGCTGCTGAAAATCCTACAATGCATAGGACAGCCCACAGGACAAGGATTTGGTCCAAAATATCAACAGCACCAAGGCTGAGAGACCCTGAGTTACAATCCAACAGGGAACAAAATATGTGTGCATACAAAATGTACAAATGTAAGATAATAGAAAAAATATATATGTCTTGGCTCTCAGTTCCTGGCAAAAGGCTAAAACCCTTGTAATTTCCTAAGTGATAAGAGCACTAGAAGCATCTCTTGCTCTAAAATTTGGTCTTTGACTCTATCCCTGGAGCCAAAGGGTTTTTTGACTCCTAAAGCCCTCCGTACATTCAATGTGATACAAGCATTAAGAACATCTTCCCTTCTAATGAGGTGGCTCTGAGAAGGTTCCCGGATGGGGACTGGTCACCAGAATGACCAAGCCATAAAAAGCTTCGAATTTTCAGCTCCCCACCCCAATACAACTTTAGATAGGAGAGGGGCTGGAAACTGAGTTAATAATTGGTCATGCCTACATGAGGAAGCTTCCATAAAATTTCCAATAGTAGGGGGCCTGGGGAACTTCCAGTAGGTGAACACATCTGGGAGGATGGTACACCCCAACTCCACAGGGACAGAAACTTCTGCGTGCCAGACCATGCCAGACTTCACCCATGTATCTCTTCCTCTGGTTGTTCATCTGTATCATATCCTTTAATAACCTGGTAAATGTAGGTAAGTGCTTCCCTGAACCTGAGAGCCATTCTAATGGAACCCAAGGAAGTGGTTGTGGGAATCTCTGATTTGTAGCCAAGTCAGTCAGGCAAAAGTTGTGGGTAACCTGGGATCCCACCACTTGCGATTGACATCTGAAGTAGGGGGCATTCTTGTGGGGCTGAGCCCTTAACATGTGAGATCTGATGCTATCTCCATGTAGTGTCAAAATTGAGTTAAACTGTAGGACACCAAGCTAGTGTCAAAGAATTGCTCGATGGAGGAAAACCCCACACATCTGGTGTCAGAAGTGTTGTGTGACAGTAATGTGAAAATGAAGGAGACACACAGGAAGAGCTGGGTTTTCCCCTAAACAATAACACAGATAATAGAAATTGAGTATGTACTCTATTAAATAAAGAAAAAAAAGAAAAGAAACATGAGAAGAGCCCTGGCCCAGAAATACAGGATTCCCTGTAACACCTGGCCAGGAAGAGAGGCCTTAGTGAGCTTTGGGGTTGGTGACCCAGTGGGTATACTTCAATGATTTTCAATTTTTAGCTCATTCTATTGGTGCTTTATAAAAAACACTTAAGTCAAAGTTAAAAGGCTTTACTTACTTATGCATTGTACTCCTGTGAAAACCCGTTCAGAGCCAGTTCAAATGTTCAGTTCATACCATTTTTTTTTAATGCAACCTGATAGAGATTAACCAATTTACAATTCTTAAAAGTACATTTCTTGCGTGGAGGGGGGGTGGCAAAAATTACATAGTAATACTTTAGTTTTCATTTAAAATTAAACTTTGTTGGGAAAAACATGCCAATTATTTTAATGATGGATATAATTTGGGATTACAGGTGCTTTCTGCTTAATACCTTGATGCTTTTCAAAATTTCAACAATGAGGAGCATGTGTTACTTTGATAATCAGAAAAAGAATAAAGAGAATAAAGGAGAGCCTAAAAAAAATGAAAGGAGAAAGCAGCTGAGGGTAGGTATCTGGTCTGTTTCCAGGCTCTTTGGCAAACTCAGGAGGGTGCAGGAGTTAAGACTCATTAAATAATTTGCTCCACTTATCTTGCATCTCTCAGAGGCCCTCTGAACTCAGGATTCAAGATTCAATATACTTGCTTCCTCCCTCCTTTCTCCCTTCTGTCTATTTCCCCAGTACAGAGTCCCTTTCTGCTTTGGAGGAGAGCGATCCAGTAAAAAGAATCATAACCAATATTCAGAAAATTGTTTATACAGGGCCAATTGTGCTAGGTGCTGCAGGGTCCTTGCCCTAGAGCTTACAAACCCTTCTTCAAACATTTTCCCTATCCATTTTCCTGAATTTTAAAAACCTAAAAATTTTTTTTCTGATTGAGAAAGTAATACCTGTTTATTGAACAATCCCATGTTATACTTGAAATGCCCTAGAGACTGAGGGAGACAACAATAAATTAATGTAGTTGAATGAACAAATGAACAAGAGTACAATCTTGAAGACAGAAAAGGACAAGGAGAGAATCCTAGGCAGGGGACAGGCCTAGCATAGTGATGAGCACTTCTTTAGGTTACCGTGAGATGGTTGGCTTAACTAGACCAAAGGTACATGTGAGGGCTAGTGTGAATAACACTGGAAAAAAAGACAAATCAAGTTATAAAGTGCTTTAACAAAGCTAGACAGTCACTTTTCATGAGCCATAAGGCATGTCACATTTAGTTACATATGCTTCATCCATTTAACAAATACGTGAGCACCTAGT
Organism: Cynopterus sphinx; assembly: GCA_030015415.1. Classification (NCBI taxonomy): domain Eukaryota; kingdom Metazoa; phylum Chordata; class Mammalia; order Chiroptera; family Pteropodidae; genus Cynopterus; species Cynopterus sphinx. The sequence continues at coordinate 17,820,735 of CM057385.1, forward strand.
ATGTGTGAGGCACAATTTTAAACAACAAAACCAGACAGACAAGATCTTTGCTCTCATGGAACTTGCACTCTAGTGGGGGTGAGGACATATAGCAAAAAAAAAAAAAGATAATTTCAGGTATTTAGAGGTATTCTAAAGACATTGAGATAGAGTCCTGTCATATAGTATCTGTGGAACTCCCTTAGAGAGTGGTCAAGGACTGAGGAAGTGAAATCTGAAATGATAGGAAATGGGAAGGAACAGCAAATGCTGGTCAGGAAACTTGCAAATCACGGTGTCCTCAAGGAACAAAAAGAAGGCTAGAGCCTAGTGGGCAAAGAGAAAGACCAGGAGAGATGAGAGAATACTTTTCTGATAATAGCCTTTCTGCTTATAGGAGTTGAAGATGAAGAGCAATGTCTTGGCTCCTTTTCTGTGAATACTCTCTCTTTTCTAAGTTATTTGGAAGAAGTGTTATGTGAGAAGTCAGGAAAATGGCATTGAAATTTACCCCATCACTAAGTAGAAGGATACTCAGTCCTCCAAATATCATATTCATCTGCATTCTTCCTCATTGCTATTGAGGCCAAGGTTTAACCCCTCTCCAGGTCAGTCAGCTTTCCTCAGGAGGAAAGAGCACCAGGTCTCAACCTGTTTCTCCCCTTGCAGCCCATTTTCTCACACATATGTGCTGAGGTGGGGGAGGGGGAGACGTGGGTGGGGAAACTGCAGCTGATCTCACCCATTCATAAATTCACTTAATAGATAGTGGTGAGCACCTGCTGGCCCAAAACCCTTGTACCAAGCACCTCACAGAGAGGATCCCAGCTATGCTCAGATCACCCAATGGTGGAGCAAAGATCCTCCCATTTCACAGATCCAAGAGGTTCAGTAACTTGTGCATCATACAGCAGGAAGTTGCAGAGTAAGACTGAAACCAATTTTCTCTTTGATATCAGAATATGTTCATTGGACACAAACATTCTTGACATTCAAAAGTTAGAGCATACATATCAGAACCCATGTATTCTATAGACAGCTCAAAAAATACAACTTGAAGCCTCCTTTGTACCCCTCCCCATTATTCTAAACCATGTGGCCTCTGATTACTCCCACTTGGGAAATACTGCAAATGGCATCACCAGCCACTCCACAGTACAAAACAGAAATCCTAATAGGCACCAGCGACTCTTCCCTCTTCTTCCGATCAGTCACCAAGTTCAATTAACTTTTCTATCTATTTCTATTTCCACTATTCCTTCTACCCTTCTCCTGTCTCAAAGTATCATCTTTTATCTGGATTATTACAATGGCCTTCTAACTGGTCTCCCTGAATCCACTCTTCCCCCTTTCCAGTCTAATCTTCACATTACAACCACTATACTTCTTAAAACCTTTCACTAGCTGCTCTTTGCTCTTAACATACAGACAAAAATCACTTTCATAGCATGCAGGGTCTCATATGGGCTTTCCTCTACTCAACACTCTAGCTCTATCTATCTCAATCTTTTGTTCATATTGTGGAGGCCCCGGCCTTTATTTCACTTCCTTCCTTGTAAAACCCCGATTTCCCTCCTACCACAGGGATTTTGCACATGCTGTTTCTTCCTTCTCTAACTGAATAATTTTCTTCTCTTTCTCAGCTAAGTTTTCTGAGTCCCCTAACTGGGTCCCATTCCTTGGCATCTGTCACTTTCACTTTACATTTGTGTTTGAGATTAACTGATTCATCTATCGTCCCTAACAAGACAAGGACCAAGAATCATTTGCGTAGTTCAAAACATATGCTAAATAGTTTAACAGCCAACATATATGTTAACACACAACATGCCAGGCAGTATTCCTAGCATTTAACATGTATTAACTCACTTAATACCTTCCAAAAGCCCTATATGAGCTAGGTGAAATTGTTAACACTATTTTACATAATAAAGGTCAGTCACACAAACTAAGAAAGTGCAGAACTGGGATATAAACTCAGGAAGTCAGTTTCTGAAGTTTGTGTGCTAAACACTCTCACTTTGGTGCCTCACTAGCATCTGCTGAATTTAGCAGTGTTGAGTGATTTTGATTAGAGAATAGATAGCACTATTAGTAACCTTAGTTGAACTAAAAAAATCATTTCACTTGGGCTTTATAAGGATTTTATATTTGACTGGAACTTTGCTGCAAAACATTTACCTCTGCAGCATTTTATTCCAGCTACTTAAAAAACCCATTTGCCTTTACTGGTATTATTATGACTAATGCTGGCAGAGAAGATGGTTCATCAAACTGTTAGAGAGCAGGAGAAAGTTGGCTTGGAGTGAGACAAAATTGTGGATTGTTTAGAGTATGGGTAATCCACATAGGTACAATTCAAGGATTTCATGGATGTCATCTTACTTTTCATCGATTCCTAATAAGGTTACAAACACGTAGCAGTTCTTTAATAGATGAAGCAAAAGGTTGGGGTTGGGAGGACTCCTAAGCTATAGGAAATCCACTACAGGATGGGGTGAGCATGGTGTCCACATACTTAAGCTTCAGAATTTAAAGACCTCGTCGTCCTCTTTTAATTAAGGTAAATGGCCAACCTTTCCTAATTCTTGGGTAGAACCTCTCAGTGAGGACAGAGTTTCTCCTAGGTTTTCTCGGTATGGCTAGAATAGGGCAATCATTCCACAAGCTCAAGCCTTATTGTCGAGAGGTCTATAAGTTACCTATATTCAATTAACAGATCAATATAGTGAAAATGTAACAACTCGGGAAATTCTTCACGTGGAGCCCACTACTAATCTCAAGGGAACTCAAGAAACTATGCATTCTCTTTACCTGCATGTTGCTAAGGAAAGGGTTTCATTAGTTTCTCCCAGGACTTAGAACTTAAAAAGGCTAAGAACCACGAACCACGATCCTTTAGGTCTGTACACGCCTTCTTTCTGGTTCATGGTTCTGCCTTTAGAGGCACCTTTGCAGGATTAAACATTTCTGTTCCTTCAAATACCTGGTAACTAGAGATGGGGGTCTAAGAGGCATTCAAATGCTCACCCCATGTGAGTTAGACCTTATAACAGTACAGGCCTCAAACCTTATAAATAGATCTAAGGGAAGTGATCAGCATTCACCTCCTTGGAGAAGAAAGCTGTGTGTAAGGCCAAGGGCAGTCAGGAGCGCTAAAGTCCAGTCCCGACCAGGCCACTAACCGGCTGTGTAGCCTTACACAAGTCGCATACCCTCTCTGGACTTCAGTTCCCACATCTGCGAAGTGGAAGTTGAACCGCATGGCCTTCAGGGTCCTCCCCAGCCGCAGACTTGGCACCAAGCAGGCCTAGCCATTAAAGCAACTTCCTGTGAGTGCGCTGAAGGGTTTTAACGGTCCCCCCTCCCCCGCTCAAGCCCGCGAAACCCTGTTCAACACGCCCCTCGGAGTGACGGCGTCACCCCAACCGCAGCTCGAACACCGCTCCGCCCCTTCCCGGGGGCGTCCCATCGTGCCCCGCGCCGAACTCTTCTCCCCAATTCTCCCGGGCGCCGCATCCTATCAACGTTTGGCATCCCAGCCAATCACGCAGGGCCGGAGTCAGGTCTTCGGTCCCCACTCTCCTCCCAGCGCTCCGCCGGTCGAGCTCAAGGCCTTCACCAGGCCGAGCCAATCAGCAGCCAGTCCTCGCCTGCCCCACCCCAATCTCACTCCTCTCGGCCAATGCGTGCGCCCCATTCCGCTGCCCGCCCAGCCAACCCGGGCCTTGAAACCAGCCGGCGAATGGGCGCGGGGCGGCCCTTCAACCCTGACCGCCTGGCCAATCGGGGGTTGCGCGTGGCCACGGCGGCCGCCAATCGGCGTGGAGCGCGGCGGCGCCGCGGAGAGGTCCGGCCCGAATATCCCTCCGCCTCCCTCCCGCCCTCTCTCTCCCTCCCAGCGAGCCGCCGTGCACTTACCGCCTCCCTTCCTTCTTTCTCCCTCCGCCACCCGAACACCAGCCGCGCTCGGAGCGGCCCCCGGGGTCCCTCCCCCGCCGCTAGAGGAGCAGCTGCCACCGCCGCCAGCAACAGATTGGGAGGGAGGAAGGAGGAAAGGAGGAAGGAAGGGGAGCCCGCGCCGCTACCAAGAGGGAGCCGGTGAATGGGCTGGTGGTGACCCCCGCCCCCCACCCCACCCTCCCTTCCCACCCGACCCCCAACCCCCATCCCCAGGCAGAGCCGCCGCCCGAGAGGCCGGCCGTCGTCTTAGCAGGAGTCCGTGCCGCCACCTCCGCCATGGAGCTGATCACCATCCTTGAGAAGACCGTGTCTCCCGGTAGGACGCCGGGGCCGGGGGTCGGGCTGAGGTGATTGGGTGGGGGGGAAGGGAAGCCCTGGCCCCTCTGACCCTGTCCCCTTTCCCACTTTCCTTCCCCTCTAGATCGGCTGGAACTGGAAGCGGCGCAGAAGTTCCTGGAGCGTGCGGCCGTGGAGAACCTGGTGCGTGCCATCCCGCTGAGCCCCCATCCTGCCGCCTCCCCATCCCCTGCGTGCGGGCCTTCCCGCCCTCCCGGAGGCCCAGGCCTCGGGAACCCACCCCGCCCCATCCCGTCCCCTTCCCCCCACCCGGTCCAACCTAACCCCGCCATCGGGAAGCCGGTGGGTGTGTCCCGCCCCGGGCCCCGGCAGCTGGCCAATGACGCGGCGCGCCGGGGTGACTGCTGCCCAATCGTCGCGCGGCCTGAGGGCGGCGGTGCAGCGGGAGGGAGACGGAGGGAGGGAAAGGAAGTTAGGTTGCACCGCGCTGCGTGTTCAGCAAGGGTGGGGGTGGGGGAAGCCGGGCCTAGGGGCCATGTGGAAGCTCCGAGCCCAGCTGCCCGCCCTGTTCTGACCCGGGCCGACTTCTTCCTGTCCCGTGGTCCCTGTGATTCTCGCCACCTATTTCTCAGAGCTGTACCCTTTTCTATCTTCCTTGGTCTGTGCTCCTGGCCAGGCCTGGCACCTGAATGCCTCTTGACCCATTCCGGCAGTATTTCTCCCTTTCCTGCCTGATGATTTCTCTCTCGGGTGTTTCTTTTATTTCAGCTCGATGGGTAGAGACGTGATCTGTCTCATCCTTGAGATCGGAATTGTTTCTACATGAAAGCACAGAGACAGTTCCTCGTTTTTCGTATTTTCAAATTTAAGGGGTACAGTAAAAATGAAGATAAGACCACTATGGTGTTCTGCGTAAAAACGTGGGATGGATTGATTGAAAGTCTGTGTGCCAGCAGTGTTTCTCTTTGGTGCCGCTCTCCTGTTGGGGGGATGGGGAACAGAGGGAAGGGTGGATGATACTTGACATCTTTTAAAGGTAATGGGTAATAAGTCTGAATAACACTGTAACCAAATGTGTTCTTTTGTGTTAGACGGGCAAATAATGTAAGCAAAAAAGGAAAGTGAGGAGAACTATTGTATACAAATCGCCTTTGATTTTTTTTTCCCTTTGTGAGCTAGGTTTTACTAGTAACCTTTTTTTTATCTTTAATTTTCCATAGGAAAGATTTTTCCACTAGTATAGAATGATAATTCTATTTGGGTTATAGACCTCTTCTTTTGCTAATTTGCAAGGAGCTTTATCTTATTAATAATATTTAGTGATACATAATTAATAAAATTTGAGCATTTTCTGTGATGGCAGAACTTGTTAGTGATAAGAAATTTTCTGCTTTTGATTTTTCCTATTCTGGAAAAGAAAAGCTTTCTCAGCTATTTTCAGAGTAGGGGAGTATGTTAAATTTTTTTAACAAAGGGAGTAGTTTTAGAGATCTGCATTAGAAAAAATTGAGAATGTATTTTAGAAACCCACTGTATTTAGTGGATAGCGCAAGTCAAAAATGTACAGGAATCTTTAGTGTGTTAACTGTTGGCTATTAGTTTTCCCCTATTTCTAAACATTTATCATTTTTTTTTTTATGAATCTGCATTCATTATTCACTTCTTGCTGACATTCACAGCTAAAATAGGGCTAGCCTCCTAAGTCTGTATTTTAGGTTTATAGGTATTTCCCTTTAATACAGTATTACCTGCCTCCCTGGGATCAAAAGCCACCCCAAGTATCATTTCTTTTGGACTAAGGGTTTTTAAATTTAGAAAAAAATTTAGCTTTTTACGCTGTTGTAGTCATCAGCAAATATTTATTGAGTACCAGGCACTGTTCTAGGTACATAGAAAAATCCTCTAACTACTAGGTTGTCAAATTTGCTTTAATTCTGGAAGATCTTATGTGAAGATTTTAGCACTAAGAATGATATCGATAGGAAAATAAGTAACTGCTTGTTAAATGCTAAGGCTCCGTGAGTAAATTGATGACTTTCTTAATGTACTAACACTTTTATAGGAGTCTTAAAGTAGATGAAATGTTATGATATGTCCTAAAAAATTAAAGTTTTCCCCAATGTTTTGGTGATGCATAAATTATCCTCAATTGGCAAAATTCCCAAGAGATATTTTCATTCACAAAGGCATCTTTTCTTAACAGCCCACTTTCCTTGTGGAACTGTCCAGAGTGCTAGCAAATCCAGGAAACAGTCAGGTTGCCAGAGTTGCAGCTGGTCTACAAATCAAGAACTCTTTGACATCTAAAGATCCAGATATCAAGGCACAATATCAGCAGAGGTGGCTTGCTATTGATGCTAATGCTCGACGAGAAGTCAAGAATTATGTAAGTAAATTTCCTCTCTTTTTGGATATTGTAGCCTAGCTCTTGTCATTTGTATGGGATAGAATTGATGGTATAATAGGTTTCTGGGAGCTAAACTTCACTTGGAGGTTAAAGTTTTACATGGTTTAAATCTTTCCTCAGTTCAGCTTCCCTGTTCCCATTAATAGATTGGAATTCTTTTCAGATAACTCAGGTAGATTGCAGGAGTTTGGGAAACTTTAATGAGAGGCCAGAATTTGTAGAATCTCTGAAGAATTGGGAGTAACATACTAATTGATGGTTCCCAAACTTGGGTTATCAAAATCACTTACAGAGTTTGTTAATATGTATTTCCAAGCTCCTTCCAGAAATTCTTATTTGGAATGTGAGGCTCGGGAGTATTTTAAAAATTGTCTTCTCTGTGATTCTTCCTTGGGCAGCCAGCATTCCCAGCTCTTGTTGAAATTCTGTTGTAGATAATTCTCATTGTTCAATGTTTTAGGCATGGCCTTATGTGGAGTCAGAATGGAAATTAAATGCTCTCTTGGGCTTTTCAAGCCCAAAGATTTGTGAAACAAGGTTGACAGTAATGGTGCTTTTATCTGCTTAGTAAATTATGAAAAACTTTCTTTCTAAACATCTGGCTTTTGATTGAGGCGTTTAGAATGAGCTGATAATTTTGTGGAAAATTAAATGTCCCTTGTTGCTCTGCATCAAGGAGTTCTTGTGACTTTTTGTTGAATTAGAAATCTATAAATAGCTGTGACAGAAGATTCAAAATATATGGATGTGTGCATTGCTTTTTCCTTAAGAAGGTTCTTTAACAGCCTGTCTTAATGGATAAGGCACAAAGCGGGGAAAGTCAAGTATCTCTGCAGACATCATCGGTCCTTGGTATTTGAGGGGAAACCAATGGGGGTTTCCATGTGTGCTTCTGGTCATATTTATATACATATTTACTATTTCCTGTTTTTAGGTGTCAGCTTTGGGTAAGTCAGTGCCCCTTTAGGCAATAACTTTTTTTTCTAGTAGTTATATACCTTCTCTCCAGTTCTGTGTGGAAGTACTCATTACAGGGAACTAGGTTATGAAGGCAGCTTATCTTGAATCTTTGGAATACATAGAACTGTTTCTATCCTCATTGAGTTTGCTTATGTAGTAGCATTTTAATCCTCCCTTTAGCAGTTTAATATCAATGAAGTTTATTTCATTAATCACTGCAAATCTTGATGCTTATACTATAGTGTCCAAAATGAGATGACATGATTGGAATTGTAACTGACTTTTTTTCTGGCACATCGCCCTTAACATCAAAATTTTTCTAAAATTTGAATAAGAATTTATATAGACATTGTTGAGTTCTTGTGCATAAAGCAAAAATTAGCAGTTATCTTGGCCATTTTCCCTTTCTTAGCACATCTGGTAATTAATACTGTCCCAGTACTGGTGGTTATTTCTTTTTTGAAAATTGAGCCTTGGACACAGTTGAGAGCTAGTTTCTTATTTATTTTAGATCATTGAATATTATCATTAGAATCACCTCTAATTTTAGAAAAGTAACTTTCCAAAATTCAGGAGTTAGACATTTGTAGCTTCTAAATCACCTCAATGTTAATTAAGGGTTTTTAAAATTAGTTTAAAGGAAAAAAAGGTAGATGGAGTTCGGTATTCTCCACATACAACTTAGGAGATGGTGCACTGCAGGTAAAGGCATCCTGGACTGGACGTCTTAGTCAGACTTAGGTTAATACCTGTTCAGTTCTACCATTCTGAACAGTTTATCTTCACCCACACCTCTTAGGCTTTTGAAATATGGTTTTGCTAAAGTCCATTCCAATTCTGGTAATCCTGGAGAGCAAAATTTTCATTTAGAATCAATCAGAACTATTTGTTATTGGGTAAAACTGTTAGTAGTGGGGGCAGACAGGGATGATGATATTCTGTATAAGAGGGAAAGATGGAGAGTTCATTATTATTAGCTACAAAGCAGTATACTATGACCTGGCCCAGTCAGCAGAGCTGGCCTGAATATCTGGCAGCTACTCATTGTCCTGTGTTCATGCCAGGAACAGTTAACTGTTTGTCTTTTGAATGGACTGGTAATTCTTAGTGAGTTCATTGACTGAATTAGCAGATCATGGTAATGATTAACCCCGAGTCCATTGTGGCTTCCTCCTTTATCTGTACCTGTGCCTCTACCCTTTATGTAAATGCTTGTATGATTACCATTTCAAACAAGACATGTTTAATAACAAGCAGATCTCATTTTAATTGGCGTATCTGACTAGTTCTTGGTATCTGTTGATGGTGGAGAGAACAGTTCTTTGATTCTTGGGCAAACAGAACAAATCCTTTTAGATCAAAAGTTAAATAAGGATTAGTTCTTATGTTTTAGTAACATCAGTTACTTTGTATCTGCATCTAGTGATGTTATTTGTCCAAGGTCTTTCTATGAAAGTCATCCAGAGTGCTAAATTGTCAATGACCAGAGGAAGAAAGTTTGTTCCATGTTATATGGGTGGGAAGATCTTTTCCTTGAATCAGGTTAGACAGTGATCCACTCTGTGAATCAGACTCACTTGAAAGCCCCAGAGGTGGCCTCATTCTAAAATCCCACACTTTCTGTTCACAAAACAAGGCTGTGTGTATCCTTCCATTATACCACCAAGGAGCCTGGAAGGTAAATTTTGTCATTTCCTCAGATTTTTAATGTTACTTCTCTTCTAACTGCTACCTTCCCACTGTGTGTTGAAAATTGAAGTAAAGCATCTGGCTTTTTGAAGAATTCCATTTGGAAGTAGAGGAAAGTTGGTTTTGTTCTTGGGGTCTGAGATAGTATCAATTATTTTAGTGTTGATATTGACACTGGCTTTTTGTTTTGACAGCTGATTATATATATATATATATATGCACCTTTTTTTACTTTTCCATGTTATAGAAAATTCAGAGATGGATATAATAGGTATTGTGGTAGGCAGAATGTGTTCAAATAGTAGTAGAAATTGATATCTTCCATCTTGTTTTTGTATGTGCATACACAGGTTTTGCAGACTTTGGGCACAGAAACTTACCGGCCCAGTTCTGCCTCACAGTGTGTGGCTGGTATTGCTTGTGCAGAGATCCCAGTAAACCAGTGGCCAGAACTCATTCCTCAGCTGGTGGCCAATGTCACAAACCCCAACAGCACAGAGCACATGAAAGAGTCAACATTGGAAGCTATCGGTTACATTTGCCAAGATATAGTAAGTGCCACATGATGTTATGTAACATATGACTGTGATTTCCATCTAGTTGTGATGTGTGCATATTAGAATTATCTTTTATCATATCATAAAGAACAGCAAGCTACTACAGAGTATTTTGAAAGTAGGACTGCTTTATTTTAGTTTAGACTTCTATATTTGGATGGTTAACTTATCCTCTCATGTTGCTAATCATGCCCTAAAATTAAGAGACTTCAGGACCACAAACAAAATGGATATCCATATGTTTGGAGAGACATAGATTCTATACTTTTAAGGATAATTCTCTATCTTTGAGCATCCCTGAATCGATCTCTTTCTCAGGATCCTTGATGTAATATGGATGCTGTTACATTTTCGTTGACTATTTCATAGGAACAGTTTGCCAGCTCTTGCTGTAGTTGGTTTAGCCACAATACAGTATGTTAATACAGCCCTCCTGGGACTATTGCTGCTGTGGAGGTTACCACTCTTGGTGTCTGTTTTGATATACAGACTTGAAGCAAAGAAGTTCATAGCACTTGATCTGGACTTAGACTCCTTAGGTATTTTGCCTAGGTGTTGATCCTTGGCCCTCTGATGTTCCAAAACTTTAAGTTGGTACTGATGGCCTAGAAAAAGCACTAGGCTGCCATCTCCATTTGCACAGAAGGGAAAAAAAAACCAGCCTTACCTCATGCTCAGAGTCATTATGCTAAGAAGTCAAAGATGAATTGACGTGTTTAACTTGTTTCAGTTCAATTTTGGACTACTGGACCCTGGGATATTTTGCAGGTGGTTTGTCCCTAAATGGAAATGTGTAGAAAAGATGAAAGTCATGATCCTCACTCAAGTGAATTTTACACTTAAAAGGACTGCTGATTAGTCATGAGTTCATTATTATATTCACTGCACTTCTCTGCTCATTTCAGGACCCAGAGCAGCTACAGGATAAATCCAATGAGATTCTAACTGCCATAATCCAGGGGATGAGGAAAGAAGAGCCTAGTAATAATGTGAAGCTAGCAGCTACTAATGCACTCCTGAACTCACTGGAGTTCACCAAAGCAAACTTTGACAAAGAGGTAAGTGCCTTTTGACAAAAAGGTGTAGATTTAGGGGATGAAGAATGAGAATTAATTTTTTTTAAGTTTATGTTTTAGAAAGGACCATTTTATTTAGAAACATTTATTTCCATTCTAGTTGGGATTTGTGTGAGTTGTGGCCCTGGAACAGGTGTTTGCCATTTCTCATCAGGCTTTTGGGAATAATGTGATCTAAAGGGGTTCTAAGCTTAGAGTTTCTTCTTTTGCAATCCAAAATGTGGATACACTTTGGGGTTTTATTTTATTTTATTTTTAATTATAGAAGTTGAGCTATTTTCATATACCTCCTGAGGAAGGTGCTTTTGAAAATTAATAGAAGAATAAAGTTTATTTTGTCTGAAAGTATTTCTCCATTACTTATTTTTAATTGTGTGAAAAGATACAGTATCAAAATTTATTATCTTAACCACTTTGAAAAGCATGTCATTTTTTTTAAAGTATATTCACATTGTTTTGTAGCTAGCCTTTTTCATCTTGCAAAACTGAAACTATATTCATTTAAACAACTCCCCATTTCCCCTTCCCAATTGCTGACAAATTTATACTTTCTGTTTCTATGATTACTTTCTGTTTCTGTTATTCTAGATATCTTGTGAGATCATACAGTATTTGTCTTTTGTGATTGGCTTATTTCATGCATGTTGTAGCATGTGCCAGAATTTTCTTTTTAAGGCTGATTAATAATAATTCATTGTATATGTATACCACATTTTGTTTATTCATTTATCTGTCAGTGGACATTTGGGTTACTTCATCTCATCATCCATTATGAATAATGCTACTATATGAACATTGGTGTATAAATATATCTTTGAGACCCTGATTTCAATTCTTTTGGACATATAAGAAGTGGAATTACTAGATTATATGATCTGAAAGTATTTTTGTGTATATTTGTTGACACTTTAGCTGGGCTTTTGCCATTTCTTGGCCTTAATACTAGATAAAGTAGGGAGGTTTAATAAGCCAAAGGAAACTGCAATTTTACTTAGAAAATGGGGTTTTTTCTTTTAGGTTTTGGAAGAATTAGGACAGCAAATAAAGTTCATTATTCTGTTCTGTATCTTAACCACATTTAATGTGGATTTGCCACCTCCCTGAAAACCATTTTTGTCTCTGAAATAAAGCAGATATTTTTAATTCTCTTAAATTTTAAATAACAAACAGGTTTTTCTAACGTAAGTGAGTTTTATTTGTTAGCTATCTGTGTGGCTAAGAGGTTTCCTTGAAAGGATAGTTTAACAATCTTCATTTATATGGTTTACACTCTACTAATTTTCTTGTTTCTGCAGTCCGAAAGGCACTTTATTATGCAAGTGGTCTGTGAAGCCACACAGTGTCCAGACACGAGGGTAAGTATGAAATCATTGAAAAATCTACATTCATTTTTCTTAGGAAGTGCCAGCCTCACCATAGTAGTTTGAAATGTTGGTAATCTGGTGACTTTAGAAATACGGTTTGACTAATAAGAATTTTTAACACTGGAGAAGAGGGAAGAACCGGGACTTGGAAAGTTAACATAATGGAAGTTGCTATCCTCTTAAAAAGGAGGAAGGGTTTTGGATCAGCCCTGCTGTTTAATTGCCATAGGTTATTCAAGTGATTATTTTTTGTTTCCATTGAAACAGCTTCACTATTGCTATAACCTAAACTTGGTTCTTGAAGTAGGTGGCAGTAACATCTAATCTGGAGTGAGATTAATAAGTTTTGTCCTGCCATGGCTTCCACAGGCACCTTTAAAATAAAAATGAGAGAGAGAAGGAAAAGAAAAATAGGGATAGGGAAAAAATTGAGAGTAGAGATTGATTTTGCGGGGAATGATAACATTACCCAAATATACCTTGCCTGATTCTTTAGGTTATTGACGCATTTGGTTGAAATAGTTACTTATCTTTGTCAGATTGCCTTGTTATTCAGCTGAATGGTAAACCATTTACTTTTCTTTGTAAAAGGTACGAGTGGCTGCCTTACAGAATCTGGTGAAGATAATGTCCTTATATTATCAGTACATGGAGACATATATGGGTCCTGCTCTTTTTGCAGTAAGTTTCTGTTTTACGTATTTGAGCATGTAGCTAATTGCAAAGCCTATCATTCTTAGTTGCTGTTTTTGTCAGTTCTGTAATTTTTTAGTTAATATTATGAAATTAAAGAAATTTCCTTGAGTCCCCATGTAATGTTTAAGCTGATCAGTAGTGTGCCAAAAAAACATGTACTCTCTCTGTGATGGTAAAAAGAGTGTATTTTAAAAATCAGATTCCTCTTTCTGCCTTTCATAAATGTACATTTTTGAAATTGAATGTCTGTGGTTAGAGGAGGGGTCTAACTTGAACCACCATTTATTTGGGGCGTGGGTTGTTGTGCTTTTTTTCTCTTAAGATCACAATCGAAGCAATGAAAAGTGACATTGATGAAGTGGCCCTACAAGGGATAGAATTCTGGTCCAATGTCTGTGATGAGGAAATGGACTTGGCCATTGAGGCTTCAGAGGTGAGCCTGGGAAAGAGTCGGTTTATGGGGGAGAACTATTATTCGAGTGGACTTTGGGACATATACATTCTTTGTGGTGTTATTGTTCTCTGGGAAAGCTTCATTCTGACTGGACTTAGAGAGTATCTTCATTTGTAGAGATTGGACTTTTCTGCTAGCCAAAGCCCGAGTGTGACATCTTTTGTTTTTCCTAGTCAGGCTTGATTCATTGATAGTATTGATATTAGTACTGTGAACACAAGGGGGCAGTAGGCAGTCACAGTTCAACAAGGTGACATCTGGTGCTGAATTATTTCCTTTTGGAAGTCCTAATGCAGGCATGGGGTATGTAATTGATATTTTACTAACTCTGGTGAAGGAATTAGATATGAAGAAAGGGGTTAGTTACACACTTGGCAATCTTTGAATTCAAGCTTTGCTTCCAACTTTGTCTTTATGTACTCTAAAAAAGTCTTATTTTTGGCATTCTTATGTAAACTTAGTATATCTCTTTATCTAAAGGTCACTTTGGTAACAGCTTGTTAATATGAATTGAGCTCATGAGAAAAGAATGTAATTCTTAAGGTTGCCTTGGTCTTTTAAGGCCTAAAAGAATCTGATTGAAGTAGACCAAAAAATGAGCACCTTCAAAGATCACAGCGAATGTTACCATTTGCTCCATATATTTTTGAACCAGACTCCTGGGCATCTCTTATTGTATGCCTTTGGTATCATAGCTTGTTTGCGGCTTTACAGAATTTGCTTTATGTTTGTCCTCAGGCAGCAGAACAAGGACGGCCCCCTGAGCACACCAGCAAGTTTTATGCCAAGGGAGCACTACAGTACCTGGTTCCAATCCTCACACAGACACTAACTAAACAGGTGAGTTACCTTCCAAATCTAGCCATGAAATATTAAGGGTTGGTTTGCTGTTGAACAGTTTCCATGAGGAAACTCAGTAAGTCTTCAGCTAGTCAATGTTCTGTTATAGATGACTCAGGAACAACTCTGCTGGATCCGTAAGATGCCCTAGACTCTTAGTTGTGGAGAACTGCATCTGAATACTTTAGTCTTGATAGGGAATGAGCCACACACACTGTTCCTATTTCCTGAGTGCTACATTGTTCAAAATAGTAGTAGAGACATGCTATAAAAGTTGCAATAAAAAAAATTAGGGAGAGAGATGCTGGTTTCAGGCCATTCAGATGTCTCCTATCTGGGATATTTTCATGAGTTCATTTGTGTGTCTGTGTGTCTATATATATGTATATGTGTGATGTATGTATATACTTTTAAAATACTGTTGAGGTTGGATAAGAGTTATGCAGAGGCTAATGAAGGACTCCAACACATGAAAGAAACATCTGATCCTTCATGATCATTAATTAACATCATTTAATAAGATTCAGGACAAAAGTAACAAGATTTCATGAAGATGTGAGTCTGATGAATAAATACAGAAATTCTTTTATAAGAAGTGTATCTTGATTGCCATAGTTCCTTTTGAGTTTATTTAATATAATTTTCCCCCATGTGGTGTTTAGAAAGATTCTTTGTGTTAACTCATCTCTTCTGGTGCATGTGAAATATTACCAAAGAGCTGATAGTAGTCTTAGACAGCAATGCTGTAGTAACTTTGACCACTGCAAAATGTCTTTGCACATAAGAATATAATTTGTTTTTAGAAAGTACATGACTCTTTCAATATAGCAATCTCAAAATACAAGTAGAGATGTATTTGGTTTGAAATGGACGTGGTGTTCCCTTAAATTTTTGTTTCATCTTTTAGTTTTATAATGGCTGTTGTTTACATTTTGACCTTAGTATCTTTGCTTTTGTATATTTTTGGTTGTGCTTTTCTCATTCGAGAACAAATCATTCTTTAGGTATGTAATTATCTGAAACTGCATAGGCATTCTGCCTTAAATACTGTGTATGCAAGTGGCCACAATAAGGAAGATGTACCTTCAATTCTAATTTTAGGGGATCACTGTTTGGGTTTTTTGTTTGCTTATTTACCTTTTTATTGAAAAACAGCAATTATTAGCACACCAGAAGCCACCCTCATGTCTTCTTCCTACTCAGTAACTCCATAGATAACTTTTGTTTGATTTTTGAACTTCTATAACTAGAATTACTTAGTATATGGGCCTTTGTTCTGTCTTGTATTCTTTATGTCCAATATCATCCTTCTTGTTGCATGTAGTTGAAATTTGTTCATCTCGTTGTTTAGTACTAAGTGGGGTTTTCCCTTTATCTGTATCTTGTTTAACAGAGTTTATACTGTGATGAATCCTTGAGGAAGTGATTAAAATATAGTTTCATATTTTCTTTCTGTCCTGAAAGCTTAAGTTTCAATGACATTTAGGAATAATCAGAGTACCTCTTAAGTTAAAGTGATATATTTGAACAAAAACTTAACTAGTTCATATTCTCTCTCCAGGATGAAAATGATGATGATGATGATTGGAACCCCTGCAAAGCAGCAGGGGTGTGCCTCATGCTTCTGGCCACCTGCTGTGAAGATGACATTGTCCCACATGTCCTCCCTTTTATTAAAGAACACATCAAGAATCCTGATTGGCGGTACCGGGATGCTGCAGTGATGGCTTTTGGCTGTATTTTGGAAGGACCAGAGCCCAACCAACTCAAACCACTAGTGATACAGGTGAAACTAAGGGAGTTTTGGGATAGAAAGTGAGATATCGTTTATTTAAACTTTTTGCTTGAAAGTATGGTTTTATTTTAAAAACAAAGCTGTAAGTTAGTTGTCATCAACAAAGGTTATTTCTAGATAGCTAATTGCTGCCAGTGAAGGGTAAAATTAGCTTTTTTCTAATACAGAAGTCGTGACTTTTTTTAAAAAATGCAGAGAAGGCAAAAAAGAAAGTTGCCTATAATTTGTTGCTGAGGGATAACACTACTCTTGATATTTATTTTTGCAGCCTTTTCTGTGTATGTGCAAAAGGATGGAGTTCTTACTATGCAGATAGTCTTATAACTTGTTTTTCATTTAATGTTGTATCATAAAAATTTCCTTATAATGTGTGATTTTTCTGTCCCTTGGGGAAAATGACATATAATAAAAAAGAATTATAGAACTTTTGTACTTTTTTTGCTATTAAAAATGACACAAGTCCATTATAATCGAGTTTAGTACATAGAGAACTCAACCTTTCAGGATATAGCCAAATGCCATGACAGCTGCATCCTGGGTTCTCTACCTAAGTAATTCCGTAAAGACTGCTTGCTGAAAGCTTTTATACCAAACTTTTAATAAAACTATATATTAGCATTTGGTGAAGAGAGGAAGACTTTTTCCCTTTTGGCAAAATTATCTTGATGCTTTGAGTTAAAACCTAACCACCAGAATTTTCCCTTCTGAGGTGTTAGTTAACATGAGTTTTAATCTTTGTTTTGCTTTGCTCACAATTGTATTTTCAGGCTATGCCCACCCTAATAGAATTAATGAAAGACCCCAGTGTAGTTGTTCGAGATACAACTGCATGGACTGTGGGCCGAATTTGTGAACTGCTTCCTGAAGCTGCCATCAATGATGTCTACTTGACTCCCCTGCTGCAGTGTCTGATTGAGGGCCTCAGTGCTGAACCCAGAGTGGCTTCAAATGTGTGCTGGGTAAGGGATTTTCTTCCTGGTAAGATAAGGATCTTGGCTGAGCCATTGGCAAGGAAGTAGGAGGTGTGGGAGAGAAGTGGGTCTGCCTCACTGGAAGGCTTTTTTCGAATAGCATCTCCCTTTTAATTTCTTAATTAAAATGTGGGGAGATGTCAACTGCATGAGCCAGTGGGATCTGTTGACTCATGGTGACTGGTTCCTGAACCATTTAGAACAGTCATGCTAACCCAGTGGGAAAACTGTCTGGACTCAGTTTTGTTTTTTCAGTTGCTTGAGGATAAGATATTTTGATTAAGGTAGAGAGCTGATGGCCACAAAAAGTACTGTTGTTGAGAAGTGGGCAAGAGAGAAGGAAGGTAGGCGGTCTAAGTGCTGAGTCAGTATAGGTTGAATGTGGTTCATTAGGGACATTTGAGGGTGTGGAGGAGGAAGTTCAAATAAGGAAGAAATGGGGCTAAAAATCTTTCTGTGATTAGAAAGAGAAGTGAAGTGGCAGGCATTTATGATAGTGAAAGTACTCTGCTGCTTAGAGAGTTGTGGGCAGATTCTTGGGCAGGACAAACAAAATATAAATAATCATTTAATTTTAAAGATACCTATAAAATGTTAGGTTTTCTTGATGACCTTGACAGAAAAAGTTTAGGATTCACTGGCATCAATTTATTATTAGATCTGTTGGAAAGGAACTGCCCAAGGTATCTTAAGGAAAAATGAGGTGATCCTAGGGTGGGGTTCTTTTCAGGACTAATATTAACTCTGTCTGGATTTAAGGCTTTCTCTAGTCTGGCTGAAGCTGCTTATGAAGCTGCAGATGTAGCCGATGATCAGGAAGAACCAGCTACCTATTGCTTGTCATCATCTTTTGAACTCATAGTTCAAAAGCTCCTGGAGACTACAGACAGGTAACTGATACTACACAGAAATGGGTGATGTCTTCTATCTTCGGTGTGGGAGCTGTTTAACCTAGTCATAGAAATATTTCAATAAGAATTATAAGACTCTTATAGTAGATTATTTGTTTAATTAAGAGAAATGTAGACTAGAATTTTTCAGCTTCGAATTAAAGTCAGAAAATAGTATCACCTTTGTACTTAAAGAAATTGATTGAGAGAGGTCCCTTCATTTTGCAATTTCTATAATTCATATGAGTATTATGGTATAAGAAATAGTAGCTCTTGTTATGAATTTAGTTGCCACATGAGATTATTAACTGCCATTTATTCTGTTGGATAAAGAACTTGCCATTAAATCAGTAAATGAGCTTTGAAATGTAGTTTTAAGGGGTTATAAATTGGAGACAACCTTGAATTATTTTGGTTTTGTGCAAGCTATACCTAAAGCCATGCTCAAAAGAAACCATTAAGGAAGAGGGCTGAATGTAAATTCTTTTAGGCTTATGTAGTTCATTTCCACTCAAGAGTACATATTAAGTTTTCTCTTACAGATAGATGAAGCAAACAAGTACCTTTTCCTTAGCTCTTTCGGCAACCTCTTCACAGTTGTCATCATTTTAATTTAATTTTTTTCCCTATAATTTTAGCTCATTTCCAAAAGGGCCATTCTAAAGTTTAACCAGGTCTGGAGACCATAATACACATAGCCATTGGCTCAAAGATTGAAAATTTAATTCTTGATTATATTGTGTTGCCAAACTCAAATGAGAGCTGTAACCATATCAGTTTTTGGGTCTTTACTTTTGGTGAGACAATGTCTACATTATAACAGCTTCTCTGTCCTTTCTCAGTTGAGACTTTAAGATGTTTGCTGCGTGTTCCTTACAGACCTGACGGACACCAGAACAACCTGAGGAGTTCTGCATACGAATCTCTGATGGAAATTGTGAAGAACAGTGCCAAGGATTGTTATCCTGCAGTTCAGAAAACTACTCTAGTCATCATGGAAAGACTTCAGCAAGTGCTTCAGATGGAGGTGAGATTTAGGGCATTCCTGGCTGTTGATGTGAAAGATGCAGTACTTCTAACACATAGCTCTATTTTCAAGGTGGTTATCTCTTTTCGGTGTTTTAAGTATTACATTTTCTCAAAGATATGAGGCTTATGCAAAAAATGTTGTGACTTAAAGTTTACATTGCTTATCAACTTATACATGTGTTATACCATGTATATATATATAGTTTTTTTTCCTACATTAGTATCATTAAAGTTTAGAGCTTTTATAAATAAACATTAGAAGATGTTTATTTAGAACATGATTTTTTCTTTGTAGTCGCATATCCAGAGCACATCGGATAGGATCCAGTTCAATGACCTTCAGTCTTTACTCTGCGCAACTCTTCAGGTATGATTGATGCCATGTCACTTAATAGCTCCAGGGAAGAGAATCCTATCCCAAGATGACAAATTCATGTATACACAAAAATCTGAAATGGCGCAGATGATGCTGATCAGAAGCTCCTCTGAAAAAGCCTTGGTCTGTGTTTGATTGGGAAAGTAATTTTTCATTTTCTTTTGTTCTCTGACTGTAAAGATGAGATTTGCCTTTTGCACAGTGTAGGGAAGGAAACTACTCGGTTGTGGTAGATTTCCTAGCTATACAGCTGTTTTAGCAACTTTTATTCTTTGGTTTTTGTTGGGTTGTCCAAGGGTAGCCCACTGAAATTTGGTTCCCAGCTGAAGTTCACTCAGCTAAAAATACAGCCTTGAGTTTCTACCATCTTTTGAAAGAACAGTTGCTGTTGGAAACTTTTGCCTAGTGTTCACAGTAGACTTTCTGAGAGGCTGAGTAAAATGTCACTCTGCACTCGTTATTGGAGACATGTAGTGACTAAGGATGTATTTCCTTCTTCACCAGAGAATAGGAAAACTCTGGAACTTGTCTAATGCTTGGGTTGGTATTAGATTTTAGTGTTGAGTAATGGTAACAGGTCATCTTCCCTATGAATGCTCTCTTCTTTCTTACTCCAAACTTATTTTTTTAAAATCATGACTGTTAGGTGTGTTTCCTTTTTCATCAGCCAAATAGAGGAATGATGCAATAACACCAATTGAAAAAGAAAGGGTAAGGAGGAAAGTTTGAGAAAGATTGAATTAGGAAGTCAGGTTGGCTTCATTTTATCAAGACTATTTCTTGACCATTTGTAAATGAGTTAGGATATAGGAAGGGTTTGGTTTTTTGTTTGATTTAAGAACTCTTATATGACATGTCCTTTGAAGTGAAATAATAAGGCTGGAATATGGAGGCTGTTGACAGGTTTGTCAGGCATCAATGAAATGTAGAATATATATATGGCTTTATGCACCATGGAAGATCATCTTGTGTTTGTCCTGAATTGGGAAATAGAAGAAATATTAAAATGTATGCTTTATTGCAGATGATTTGCACTGCCAAAGCTTTTGAACATAAAAAGTATGTTTGGCTTTTCTCAAAATTTCAAAGGACTTAATTGATCAAAAAAACACAAAGGTACACTGTTCTGATTGGAGGGTTTGGAATCAACAGATCCTGAACTCTTGTACAATTCACAGAATGTTCTCCGGAAAGTGCAGCATCAAGATGCTTTGCAGATATCGGATGTCGTCATGGCCTCCCTGTTAAGGATGTTCCAAAGCACAGCTGGGTCTGGAGGAGTTCAAGAGGATGCCCTAATGGCAGTTAGCACACTGGTGGAAGGTCAGTGAGCTGAATTTAGCCAGGGTATGTCTTTGGAATGTAAGAGTTTTAATGGCCGTGAAGAAATTTTGACTATAGAAAACATAGTCCTGTCTTCTCAAGTACTGGGGCACAAGTCAGTTCAAAGTCCAATGGAGTGTAAGTGTTAATTTGTGTGTAACTGCCTTGCCACTCCTTAAAGTAAATGGGGAGCCAGTTTGCAACTCAGTTTGGCGGTCTTTTATTGGGGAAAACTGTTATCAACCTCATATTTATCAGATTCCTTTTTCCCCTGAGAGTCTACCTGCTTTATTGACGTTTGGCTCCTACCAAGGATGGAGGAAGCAAAGGTTTCTGTTTTCTTTCCTGGCACTTTGATACCTCCTGTTTGGGTTTTAATGCATTGAAACCCATTATGATGGGTTATGATGCTGGTATAGGACAGAATGAAATATTGAATAAGCTCTAGGAATTAGTTGATTTTCTGGTTGTTAAATGTCCGACTATGCAAAATTGCTTTGGGGAAGCCATGTCTGACTTAAGACGCTTTGAAGAGTCATTAAAAGCACATTAAAGAGCACTTCAGAAACTTGGAATACTTCTTCATGGGTGGCCTGTCAGGTGGCCTGTATATTACTGGGGCCATTATCTGAGGACTACTCCCTTGAAGACCAGACTTATTTGTAGCATAAAGAGTGTATGCCCAACTGGTGTGGCAACATGTGACCACCCTGACAGGGCACAGCAGTTCATTTTGGCTTTTGGATTGGCTGATTTGGATATGAAACCCATCTGTTTTTCCTGACTGGCTTAAGTAAGTCTTTGATGGAATTGCCTAGGGGCCCTGTTTTAGAGCTGGCTTCCAACAAATATGTGTTATAATTAGATAAAGAGGTAGACAAGAGGCAGTATTGCCAGCTCAACCAATTCAATTTAATCTTGACTTTCCTTGAGGGCCATACTACTTGGTTTTTTGAGCCAGAGCGAGATCCCACTCTGGATATGTGGTATTATCTCCAGGACATAAAAGTTAGGCTCTTCCAACAGTTATAAATTAGGCTTGTCCAAGGCAGTTTTTAATGTCTTCATAGTAGAGTCAATAATTAACTCATACTCTACCCAACTTGTTAAGTGGAGTGAACACATTTTGGGAGAGCCAGATGGCTATTTTTGTCTCGTTTCTGCAATGATATCTTGTGGTAGTAATGGTTTGTTTTTTTACAGTGTTGGGTGGTGAATTCTTAAAGTACATGGAGGCCTTTAAACCCTTCCTGGGCATTGGATTGAAAAATTATGCTGAGTATCAGGTAGGCTGTGCATTTCAAAATGTAGTTGACTCTTGAGCAACGTGGGTTTGAACTATGCGGGTCCACTTATGCAGATTTTTTCAATAAATACATTAGAAAATTCTGGATTTGTAAAATCTTGCAGATTAAACACAGCCTAGTCTAGAAATATTGAAAAAAATTAAGAGAAAGTTAAATATGTCATGACTGTGTAAAATATATGTAGATGTTAGCCTATTTTATCATTTACTACCATAAATATACAGATCTATAAAAAGTTAAGTATATCAAAACTTAACGCATACAGACCATACATGGCATCATTCACATTCAAGAGAAATGTAAACAAATGTAAAGATGGAGTATTGAATTCATAACTGCAAGAAATTAACTGGAACATACACAGCACTACTGTAATAATTTCATAGCCATCTCCTATTGCCATTGCTGTGGGCTCAAGTGTTGTGAAAGTTTTATGTGGATTTTTGACTACAGGTGTTGGTACCCTAGCTCCCACATCATTCAAGGGTCAACTAATACATTTATGTTCTCATTTATAGTTGATATTTACTATGGTACAGGTCAGTTTCCTGTAGCCCAGGTAGTTCTTTCCTGTTTATTGTCCCAAGTGTTGAGCTATTTTATTTGTTGCCTTGAGTTTCTGAACTAGAAGTAGTAAAAGAAAAAAAGATATTAGATTCATCAGTACAGAGTAGCACCCGAGTAACAGGTTTTTTGTTTCTTTGTTTGTTTTTTAAAAGACACCATCGTTTCTGGTAGATATTGTTTTTTCTGTCCTTAACGATCTTTCTGGTAGTCCTGGTTCTCTTCCTGACATATTGTTAAAATAAATAAATCTCAGAGAGAAGGTTTTTTTCCCTTTGACTCCAGGTTCAAGTGAAAAAGGGCGAGTAGCTAGGTAAAAATAATGCTTTACCCCTGCAGGCAGCCTTTTCTGTTTGAGAGATCATTTCCTTAATTCTTTCCAGGTTTGTTTGGCAGCGGTGGGCTTAGTTGGAGACTTATGCCGTGCCCTGCAGTCCAACATCTTACCTTTCTGTGATGAGGTAATGCAGCTCCTGCTGGAGAATTTGGGGGTGAGTATCTACACACACAGTCTATTTTGCCAGTATTTGAAGAAATCATTGGTTGGAAAGATGTTTAAACCTAAAGATCTGTGTCAGGGAGCTTTAAGTTCCTAGAATGTTGGCTGTGGGCTTATGAAGGGAATTGTTTGTTTTCACAAGACAATTCTAAAGTAAGGTTATGAAGTTAAAGGAATGCATGCTTAATGAATGGAACTTGAGGAGTAAAACCAGTAAAATGCAAAGGAAAAGTAAATATATAATCCCCCAATCCAGAGGTAACCACTGTTAATTTTTGTGTGTGTGTGTGTGTGTGTGTGTGTGTAAAATGGAGTCTTCCGACCAGATTTTAATTTTTGTTCATTTTTTTTCCTGTTTTTTTCCTTGTCAGAATGAGAATGTCCACAGATCTGTGAAGCCACAGATTCTTTCAGTGTTTGGTGATATTGCCCTTGCTATTGGTGGAGAGTTTAAAAAATACCTAGAGGTTGTATTGAATACTCTTCAGCAGGCCTCCCAAGCCCAGGTGGACAAGGTAAACTTAAAGCTATCTTTCAGTCTAGCCCTGATTGAAGGAGCAGGACTTTTAATAAACATACAGCTAAAGGCTATCAGTATGATAGATTCTGTTCTTTATTTCTTACAGTCAGACTATGACATGGTGGATTATCTGAATGAGCTAAGGGAAGGTTGCTTGGAAGCCTATACTGGAATCGTCCAGGGATTGAAGGGAGACCAGGAAAACGTACACCGTTGAGTATAAATCCCAACTGGCTTAGTTCAGTGTGCACTTAGCCAAATGGGCTCTTTCATTCTGTAACTTACTTGTAAACTATATTGTTTAACGGAAGGGGAGGAGCAGGAACAGTTCCCTAATGAAGAGAGTAACTTTGGGGGAGGAATATAGACTTTTATTATTTATGCTACCCCTTCCTCTGCTACTTTGTCTCACATTTCTTGAGCATTGCAGGAGTGGGACACATACAGCAGGGCTATTGGTGCAGATTGCATCTGCACCAACCATTAGTGGCAGTTGTTGAACCCCTCCCCCACCTTGTACAACTGCATTCAAGGATTGAGGGATCAGATTTCCTCTATCATCTATTGTTTCTTTGTTGATTGGGGGAATATTTGTACTTTACCCTTTTAAGATCATGGCCTTAGAGGAAAGGTCCTCTTTTCCTTCTATGTTATATCTGCTTATTAGATGAGGACTATCTGCCTCTCCTGTCAGACTTGAGAAATGACATTTTAATCTGAGGAAGAACAATTTTATATAACTGTATTCAGTTCGTTCTTCAGTCTGACACCTGCGTGATGGGAGTAGACAATTTGGAAATTTTGAAAGGGGGTGTAGTACTGCCAGATATGGGACAAGTTCATCAGACCTTCTCTTTCTTTTATAGCGGACGTGATGCTGGTACAACCCAGAGTAGAATTTATTCTGTCTTTCATTGACCACATTGCTGGAGATGAGGATCATACAGATGGAGTAGTAGCTTGTGCTGCTGGACTGATAGGGTAGGTTATATCATGCTTCCAATAGCTGAAGAGAACTTTTCATGGAAAGTGAAAACATGTAGTAAAGAGTTTGAGAGTAATCGGGATGGTAATTGCCCGCTTATTTAGTATTGAGATTTCTTTCTTTAATAGAATCCATGGTGTCTTGTTTTGATTTTTCACAAATAATTCATGGAAGACTAACCTCATTGTAGACCCTCCAGATTTCTAATTCCTTCCTACTAAAGTCTTTATGAAGTAAGTTCTCAGAGATGTAGAAGCAGCATCAGATCTGTGTCTATCCCATATTCTGATGTTGGTCAACAGATTACCCGTTGAGCCTCCTCTACTTATGGGTTTGTGGCATCTTTTAAAAAAAGAACATTGGTCTTGAGGAGCTCAAAGACTAGGGTTATAGTTCTGATTTTACCATGGATTAGCTATGGAATGACTTGGGTGAGTCATTCTGCTTCTTTAGACCTCATTTTTTTCATCTTTTGAAGGCAGGTGTTAGACTTATTTCTTAAATTTCTTCCAGTTTTAAAAGGTGATAGTAAGAAACCCATAGCTAGCTTAGCACTGGTTTGGAGGGCTCAATACATGGTATTGGCATCAGGCCAGGAGCTTGTTTTTAGATGTGTTATTTTTCACAGGGATTTGTGTACAGCATTTGGAAAGGATGTACTGAAATTAGTAGAAGCTAGGCCAATGATCCATGAACTGTTAACTGAAGGACGGAGATCGAAGACTAACAAAGCAAAAACCCTTGCTACCTGGGCAACAAAAGAACTGAGGAAACTGAAGAATCAGGCTTGGTAAGAGCTTATCTCCACTGTCCTCTCCTATTTTCTTAGGGAGGAGGAGCATTTTATTTAGACTGCTTTGACTAGGCCTGTTTTTCTTTGGCCTTCTTTTTCGTACTTGTTTCTATATAAGTGCTTCTGAGCCAGGTCTTTGTTCCTAAGCCCTTTACTAGTGGAAGGGTCAGGCATCCTCAGTCTTTCCTTAAACCAAATATTTGATTCTTTGTGGTGATGAAGAACCGAACTTCTATAACTAGAATTCAGTAAAGTCTCCACATTATTTGACCCCAAATAAAGTCATCAATAAAGGCATTTTCCCATAATTTTTTTTCTACCTGTATTCCCTTCTTCATACCCTTTTCTTTCTTGACTGCAGTGCTTTTAGACATTGTTTAGCTCAACAGAAGATATCCAAAGTCAGAGTTATCTGACCCCTGCTTAGAAATGTAGCTTAATTTTCCTTGCAGTTATCTTAACTTCACTGATCTCAGTAAAATCAGCCCTTTTTTGGGTTTTATCTTTTTGCTTCCCCTCCCACCCTCTGATGTAGGTGCTAATGAGAGCAGTTAGATGGCACAGAGGAAGAGAAGAAAAATAATCAGTCTTTGAAAAGTTGACAAATTCAGTTCAGGTGTATGAGCATTTAATTATAGGAATCAGATGTTTGGCTCTACTGGCTCAATGTGATCTCAAAGATTGACCTTTTTTCCATCCTTTTTTTAGATCTGTTACCATTGGGATGATAACCTGAGACCCCCACTGGAAATCTCCAATCTTTTGAAAAACCCGGAAGTGAGGAGTGTGCACGGATGCTGAATGTTTGGGAATGAGAGGATGAGTGAGTGAGGCTTGAAAACACACCACATTGAAAATCCTGCCACAGCAGCAGCCGCAGCCGCCAACAGCAGCGCTGTTAGTGAGCTAAGTAAGCACTGACTTCGTAGAAAACCATAACGTCGGCCATCTTGGAAAAGAGAAAAATGATGGATTTACTTACTTAAAAAAAGAAAGTTATCTCTTCCCAGGAGAGGCTTAGGACTAGCTTTTCTGTCTTTTGGCCGGTGTCGAGTGGAATGACTAGTTTGGGAGAGGAGGAGGGACTGGTTCAGCTGTGGTGCTTTGTTGTAAAAGGCAGCCTGGCCTTTGCTACTGATATGAAAGATGGAGCCTGGGTCTCAAGCCCACCTTTGGTGTACCTTTGCCACACGGTACTGTGTGTGTGCTGGCTAAAAGGAGGGTGAGGGATTCTTTACAGTCTGAGAATGAGTGTGTGTGAGTGAGGCGGTATCCACATTCTCAACTTCAAGTCATTGCAGTTTCTTTTTCCCAGAAAAAAAAGGGGTTAGACATTGCATTTCATAAAACTAACTGAAGTTCTGTCTACTGATGCAGCACAAGAGATGTAAAAAAAAAAAGGAAAGACGTTCTTTAGGTTGTTTTTTTTTTTTTTTAATTATCTTCTAGGGAAAACACTGACGAATGTTCAGAGCTCCCATCCTGATCTTTTCATCAAGGCGCCTTTCCTAATAATATGGTTCAACTGTGAATGTAGAAGTGGGGGGAGGGGGGTGAAAAAGAAAACTCTGGAGTTAGAGGATATAGAAAAAATAAAAATACAGTTGTTACAAATAAAGAACACAGGCTTCAAAAACAAAAGAAAGCCACAACCCCAATCAAAATTTACATGCTTAGAATTGGCAGCACAAAAGTTCTCTTCTGACATGTATTGTTGCAGTCTGAACACCCCCAGAAAATTGTGCCAAAGAGTTTAGAAAATAAATATACAATAAAAGTAAACATACACACGCACAGAGGAAACTTCAGGTAACTATTTTGGATTGCAAACAAGGATAAATTTAATGTTCAAACAATCTGATAAAATAACCATTTGGAAACTGCTTGGCCTTCTGTTCTCTTTTATTTGATTGACTACATTGGGGTATTGGTCTCTTGCTGCACTTCAAAACCAACTAACCAACAAAACAAAAAACTATATATATATATAAAAGTATATATATATGTACACACACACATATATATATAGACTAGAACTCTTGTGATGAAAGTGGCACTTGAAAAAGGCTATATTTTTCCACTGAAGTTGAAGAGTAATAAAATGGTATCAAACATTCCCCTGGTCACACTCTTTAATATTTTTTTAAAAGTGTGATGTGCTATAACCATAAATCAGACTTAATTATTTTCCCTTTTACAAGGGAACAGGGCACCCTGAATTTGGGTTTTAGAATCTTTCAGCAATAAGGAGGGATGTTGGTAAGCTTTGATCCTCTTGGTTTTGCAGTTACTAGGAGTTTTTGCTGGCATTTTGAACATGCTGCTTTCAGAAACAAGGAAGCTTTTAAAATGCTTCCTGGTAATTTGAGGATTAAAAAACAAGACCTTAAATTCCCACTTTCATTTCCATTCTGGCAAAAAATATGGGCTTATGTTTTTCTCTCTGCCATTTTCCCCTCCCTGTCCAAGCCCTCCATTCATAAGGGGGATTGGCTCAGTTTTTGCCCATCCATATGGCAGCATCTCTAATAGCTCTTGTACAGGGTATCAGATATTGTGCCTTTTGGTGCCAGGTTCAAAGTCAAGTGCCGATCTATGAACCAGTGTACAAAAAAAACCAGGTGTTTGAAAAGACGCTCCATTGTGAATGAAGAGTTTGCACCAGCTCTTAAGCCCTACTAAGAAGAGACCTGGCCTTCTAATGCCTTGTTTAAATTTTAGTTCCTTGAAGGAGAGGATGATACACTAACCATTCCTGGTAGATAGGGATTGGTCAGGGCTTAGGGATAGGGCAGGAATGTTGGGGAGAAAAAAATCTGATCATTCCTCAGTGCTACCCATTTCTGTCCTGTGTGGGCTGCTTAGCTAGACAGCAGGGGAATAAAGTACACCAAGAACCATAATGAAAACAAAACCTTCCGTGTGTTTTGTTCCAGGGAAACAGTTGACAAGTGCTGTTATTAATGCTTTCTCCCAGATCCATCCAGTGATGGAGAGGAGGAAAATAGGCTGGTTGGATTGTGGTCTTGGTGCCTCACAGTAATTCTGCACTGGTTATGCATTTAATCCTCTTTTCTAGTGACCTTTGGCTTGTGGGTTTTCCATAGTCTGGGTATTTGTCCTTAATTGATTATATCATCTAAGGCAACTGGATGCAAAATGCATTCTGTCCACTCTATCTGGGCCTTCCCCGCCCTAGTCTTGGCACATTACTTCAAGAATGTAGTTACCGTCTGTTTAGGAAGATGTCAGTGCAAATGTGAAGAAAATGGGCATCAGACTAGGCTTTGGTTTGCCACAAGTGGCAGCTGCCTATATCAGTTACAATTACATTTATTAATTTTGCTTTTCATTTTTTCAGCTCCCCTCTGTTGAAATGTTGGCTGTCAAGAGGCAACTGTAATGTAGCCTTAGGGACTTGTGGAGAAAGGGAGGGGAATGGCTCAGTGTAGTGTTTTCACTTTCAGAACCAAGTAATCTAGTCACTCTTACATTTGAGAAGTGTGTTAGTCCGACTTTAAGAGAAATCCAAACTTCATCAGCTTTTGATAGCATCTTGGTTTTTGAAACAACTTCAGTCTGTAATTGGCATTCAGAATGCTCTTGGCATGCCAGTCTGTGATGGCGTTAAAGACCTGTTAAAACACTTGAGCCCAACTTTATTAACCAAAACTGATACCACCACCTTTATCTTCTAAATAAAGTCCGCTTTATTTTTATTTTCAACATTTTGCCGCTTCATTTTTGGTTCCAAATGGTGTCACCTCCTTGGAGGTGAAATGAATGATCTGAAAGAAGCTGGAGCGTGTGGTGGTGATGTGTGTGTGAATTGGGGAGAGGAAGGACACATATGTCTTAAAAATGGACTCTGCATAGTGTAACGTTTCCTACAAATGAGGTAGTGCAAAAGTACTACATGGAGGTTTCCTGTTCGGACAGTAATTCCAAAGCTGCTGGAGATTGTCCTCTGTTGTGCATATCATTCAAGCTACTGATTGGGCTGTTTAATGGCTCATCTAAAGGTTGGCTTTTTACTTATTTTGCAGCATATATTTTAATTTCTACTTCCACCTTTACCCCAAAAAACTTGTGGAGAAAACACTACCTTGGGATTTAAGAAACTGGGTCCTTTCCTTCACCCTGCTGCTGATTACCAGAGTGGTGCCTGCAGGCTACCTTATGGAAAGGCACACTTTCTTAGATTATGTTGGGCAAATAAAATGAGGGCTGACCTTAATTCTCCTGCCTTAGCCTCCATGTGGCCTTTCACCTTTTCTGAATGCACACCCTGTCAGTAAGAAATTTTGATCATGCATACCCACATGTTTATAAATTATCTACCTGTACTCCTGTGGTCATATATTGTGTAATCATAAGACACAAAAATAGACATTAAAATGATTATGAAAATATAAATAGAAGTTATAATATTTTATTTCTGTGCCCAATTTTGGAGATTACTGGGTTATGGAGGGTAACTTATAATTTTTATCGGGCTGAATTAAATCCTGTGCAATGGTAATCGACCAAGAACATTTCTCCATTAAAGGTGTATTTAAAGGAAAAGATATCCATTAGTTATCAAATGGCAGGGAGGGTCTGCTGCTCCCACCAAAAATTTTTCCTTTTTAGCAGTTCTACAGGTAACACTCCATTCCCATATACCCCCTTCCCAACAAATAAAACAAGGTTGCAGTTCGACCTGGCCTTAAGCCTTCCAGCCTGAAGTGAAAAATAATAAACATTGAGAAGATTTTATATGTTTAATTATATCTTAATTTTCACAACACCCTTAACAGTCACTAGTCCCATTTACTGCCAAAGGAGTGGGGGCAGAAAGATTGACTCATCAGACCAGCTAATAATGTAAGCTCCCTAATGCAGTGACCTTGGCTGCCTTTACTACTGTATCCCCAGCCTGATATACTGTAGACCTTCAATAAATATTTGTTGAACTAATGATGTGTCAGTACAATTCAGGGAGTTTCTGGAATGGTATCACTTAGCCTTTGAAGGACAGAACATCCAGAAACCTGGGCCTCAGGAGAGTTGGGCTCGTAGCTCTTTCCTCATTTGCTGGATGTCTTCAGGCTAGCCTCTTAATCTTGGGTTAACTGGGTGGGGATAGGATTAGTCGATAGTCATTATATGGTGTCCATTTTATATAGATGCCAGGCTTGTAATAAACATCTTAGAATAATAAAAATGACCCAAAACAAAGGCATTGTTTTAGCCCCATTCTACAGAAGCGGAAACAGGTACAAAGGAGCTAAGAACCTTGCCCAAAGTCATGCAGGTTAGCAAACAGTGCTGATTCTACACACTACTTGTCCCACTGGGCTGTTGCATAGCTGTGTGTTATGCAGGTTAGAAGAGCAGATGGGTCTCTGCTCCCAGCAAGCGTTAAGCAGACAGAGCCCTGGATGAAGTGTTTTTAGAATTAAATAGCAAAGCCATTTGGCTTAATTCTATTATGAGGTCCATTGTTAACCTTTTGGCAACTGTCTAAATTCAGGGATGGGGGAGCGCGATTTTTCCCTAAAGTCAACTTTACTCCCAACTGGAGTTCATCCAGTTGGAGTTTAAATCATCTCCCTGCACTTCTGCTCTGTTTTCCCTGAGGTAGATAGCTTTCGGGAATCAGGGCTGGGGGGAGGGGTGGATGTTGGTGCCTGGTGGCCAGAAAGGCCACAGGGCTGCTGAGTAAGCTCCACATCTGAATGACCCCAATGCTGTCAGCTGATCCTGGACAGTGCAGCATGGGCTGAAGGCCTGAAAAGCCTGAGCTGTTTCCTCTCCCAGGTGCTCCTAGGCCCTAAATTCCTGAGCCGAGCTCTCCTCAAAGTGAAATGTACCTTCTTTGCTTGATCTTAGCCAAAAGGCCGAGAAGCAATGAAATGTATTTACCTTCTTGTCTAAAAGGAAAGTACATCTCAGCTTCGGCATCCAGCCTCAGCTCTGGATGCAGAGGGGCAGCCTGTCACAGTCCCGAGGGAAACAGAATTAAGAAATGGCTCTGTATGAATAAGCTCTCCATAGCAATGAGCAATGCCTACTATTTTCTGGGCGTTGCCCTTCAAAATATTGTATAGTCTTTTGAGTATGACCTTGGGCAAATTCTACAACTCTTCTGATCCTCAGTTTCATCATCTGTAAAATAGGAATTCCAATGAAAGATAAGACATATAAAGTTCTTAGGCAGAGCCTCGCATGCGCGTTAATTGATCAATTATTGAGAATGTGCCAGGCACTGTTCAAAGCACTGGGGATATAGCAGAGAATGAAGCAAATAAAATCCTCCTACGGAGCTTACATAGTAACTATTCAAAATTGTAATACAACAATTTTTACAATTCTATTTAGGAGATAGCAGAAATGAACATAGTTATGAAAACGAAGCACAAAAAGTTATTAAAACAATTTCTACCCAAACCTGTCTAATTGGATTAGAGGATGTGCATTATCTCCAAAGACATTTGGGGATTTGGTGGGGATGTCTTTATACCACTGCCCAAGCCTCCGATCTGATGGAAGACCAGCAACTGCAGTTGGAGTCAAAGAATGGTTCTGTCGTGAACCCTAATTTTCTAAGGTCTAGAACTGGAGGGCTAAGGTGACAGCCAGATCCTGCATTGTCATATGTGTCTAATCAATTTTCCTGCCCGCCTGGTTCTATTTGAGTCATCTGGTTTTTATTTTGATTCAATCTCTTTGCTGGCTGCTAATGCCACCTCCTCCCACTCTTTTCAGGCAATGGGACAGGAAAGAAAGTCACTCCAGAGCAATAGTCCTGGAGTGAGAGACAGTCTCTCCTTGATGGTTCCCAAGGAGGAAACATGCAGGGGCAACTAGGGCCCTGCTTTTGCACTACCAGTAACTACTGGAGGTGGGTCCTCTTATTGTGCCTGTGACTGCCTTCTAGAAATGTACAACTCATGCCTGACCAGCTGTCTGCCACATTCCCTCCTCTCCTCCCACTTTAGCTCCTATCTCACTTCCCCTTTACCATGCCCCTATTTTTTCCCTTTTTCTGCCTCTATCATGATGACCCCTGATATCGTGCATTCTTAAAAGGAATTCAGACCATTTCCAGCTTTCTCAAGTAAGGAAACAGGTCTAGAAAGGGGGAGTAACTGATTCATTCATTTGTTCACTCAACCAAGAACACTCCATACTCTAAGATTTAGCTTAAATGTCACCTTACCAGAGACATTTGATTACATCTAAAGCAGATCCCACTCATCATTCTTCTGTTACTGCCCCTTGTATCTTTACTCTTTATCACAATTTGTAATGGTTTCATTTATTAATCTTTTCTTTTGGTCTGACTCCTGTACTAGAATATAAGCTTCACAAGGGCAAGAGACATGTTCATCCTTCAGAGACAAACTCATCACTATATTCTGCACAGCATCTGGCATATATTAGGTGTTCAAGAAATCTGCTGCATAAATATGCTATGAGTGAGCAGGTGCCATTGAGGCACCTGGGGACATGAAGATGGATGAGATACAGTCCCTGCTTTCAGAACTGTCTTGTGTGAGCAACTAAACCAGAAACAGGGATTAAATGATGAGATCAGGTCCAGATTAGGGATTGGGTTGGGGTACTTTAGGGTCACCTATAACAGGCCTAATCTCTGCTGGGCTTTTGCCAACACCCAGAAGCCAGGTTAAAACCATTTGGCTGTGACTCATGCCTATTCCCTGAGCAGCCCAGCAGTGGCAGGAGCTGACAACTCATCCACTGGAGTATGTGCTCAGATGGTAGCTGGACCCATTACCCTTTCCAGTGAGGGAGGACTTGCCAGTTTCACAGGTCCAGTTGGTAGCCAAATCCACACTCGTCAAGGCCTCAGAGACTGCCCTACATCTTCTAACCTAGCTCCAATCTTTTGCCAGTCTTCTGCTTCAGAAGAGAACTTGCACAGCATTAAGGAAAGTGACACCTGCCTAGCCTTTGAGATTAGTGGGTGATGGATGTCCTAGCTGGGTATCTTTCATATCTAGAGGGCAAATGGGTTGTCCCACATGGCTCAAAGAAAGCTAGTGCTTTTAGAGAGCAAGTGGCTGACCTGCCTTCCTGTTTTGGACTATAAAAGGAACCCAGCAGGAGGAGGAGAAAGCCAGTGAGAAACCTCCTTTTTTGAAGAGACAGAGTCCAGCTGCTGGATCCCATGGGAGAAGCTCACCCCTCAGTCATCTTCTCTGTAGAGTGGGGCAAGATGGCAGCTGCTGCTGCTTTTCAAAGCTCACTCCTCTCTCCTTCCAGATTCATCCCTCCACCCTTCAAGAGACAAAAAGGTAGACTCCAGTCCTAGCAGCATGAACCCTCCTTCCAGATGGGCTACTTCACAGATAAATGCTAAACCTACCCAAAGCCTCCCCGCCCCCGCTTCCCCAACCTATATCCTGCTTCCAGGGTTGGCTTGTCAGGGATTAGCCAGAGTCCTCCTTTCCCTCATCATTTGCTACCTGCAGCCAAGCGGACCAAAATGACTTAATACCTGTAGTGTCATAGAGCACTTTTAGCTCTGATCCCCACTCTTCCCCCATGGTTGCAGGGGTTGGGAATTATCTCCAAATTTATTCAGAGTGGTTAAGTAACTTGTCTAAGGCCACAGTGGGGGAGTAGCAAAACAACAACAACAAAACCTACAACAAAAAAACCTGCATCTTCTGCTCAGTAGTTTGGCAGGTGCTCAAATAATCTTTATGCAACGGGTAAAATTTGTTGTTTCTTCATTTCGCTGACCTATGGGTGCTTCTGTGTGTTGGGGAAAGGGATTGTGTAGCGGAAGGAAAGCTGTCCCCCTTCCTAAATGAACCTTTGACCTCCTTAGTTAACTTTCGCTTCCGAAAGTTCCTGGTTTAACTCTAATCTTTCCGACTGGATTCTATGGTCAGTGTTATTTATTATCAGCAATGCCCAAGCGCAATGAGGAGGAGGTCTACTATCTTCCTTCTCAAAAGAGCAAAGACTAATAATAAATAATAATAATAATAATAATAATAATAATAATAATAAAATACGCTCACTTTCCCCCAAAATATACAGCCCAAAACAAAAATCAAAGCAACACCTGAGCCCTGGCGCGGTCCGCAGACGCCCCCAACACACAGCGCCCCACGCCAAGCCACCCGGCCGTGGGGAGGCGTCAGGGAGGGGGCGCGGAGCGCGGGCCGGCGCGGCAGGGAGCCGGTGGGCGCCGGGCGCGCTGCCGGGCCTGGCCGCATCGCGGGGGGCTCAGGCAGGGTCCGGGGCGCCTCCCCAGCTGGAGAAGCCCGGAGCAGCCGGGGAGGAGGAGGCGGCGGCGGCGGAGGAGGAGCGGGGCGGGCGGGCGGGAGGGAGGGAGGGGGGCTGGGGGGAGGGTGGGGGGTGGGGAGAGACCCGGCGGCGGCGACAGGGCGAGAGCAGAGCGCGGTGCCAGGGGGGTGGGGGCACCCGTGCCCGTCCGGGGAGGGAGCAGGCGGAGGGGGTCAGCCGCGAGCACAAGCAGGACCCGGCGGCAGCTGTGAGTCCCCGGCGGGGCTGGGCGGGGGAGGGGAGCGGCCCCGGGGGTCGCGCGAGGGGGAGCGGGCAGCGGGCCAGCCGCGGGCCCGGAGGCCCGGGCGCGGGGGGGTCCGGCGTCGGCCGCCCGCACGCCCCCCTCTGCGCCCTGCTCCGCCGCTCCTCAGGCCGCACCGCCACGGGAGCCCCGACCCCGGCCCGGGACGACGGCCTCCGGGCCCGGCCAGCCGCGGGGGAGGGGGCTGCGTGGTCTCAGCCCCCGAGATGGGAGGGGCGATCATTTTTGTCGGCGGAGCCGAAGGGGTTTAAAGGGCGGCTCTTAAAGGAGCCGCGGAAGGGGCCCGGCCGAGGAGGCCCCCCCCCACGCCCGCCTTCGGGGCGCTCGCCCAGGCCCGCTGGGCACAGGGGGTGGGAATGCGGAAGGAAACCGTGGTCGGGGCGCCCCGGGGCGGGACCCCCGCCGGCGGAGTTGGGCCCCAGGTGGTGGGCAGGGGTCGGGTGTGTGTGGGGGGGTGTGGGGGGAGCGCTGGCACGCGGAGTTGGGGGATGGGCCTGGGGAGGAAGGAGTTAAAGGTGGGGCCGTCCCTACAAACACGCGCACACACTCCTTACTCAGCCGCGGTCACACGCGTTTCCCTGGCACTTAACGGGGGAAGCAGCGTGGGGGGCGCGCGGGGGGCCGGGCTCCACGGCCCGGCTTTGGGAGGTCGCGGACCCCACAGTCTCAACTCACACCGCAGGAGCCCCCTCTCCCACGCGCGTTCGGCCCCGGCGCGCGCGCACGCTCACACTCACACACACACACACACACCTCGGACATTCCCATAGTGCCTCACGTGACACACGGCCCTGAACGTGCCCACCCTTCACACGCGCTCACGCACGCGTGCACACACGCGCACATACAAACGCGGCCACTTCCCAACTCCATCCCGACTCCCACCCGCAGCCCCGCGAAGGCTCTCATTGACTGTGGCACACCTACACTCATTCACAGACACACACACACACACACACACCCACACATGCCAACCACAGACACATTCATAAACAGGCCAGGAGAAGTACACAGCACCCCCTTGCCCAGCCTACTCTTTTGGGAGCCCTGAGTCATTCCATTCCCCTCCCAGGGCTGCCCGATTTCCCTGCTAGGGAATTCTTTGGTGGCCCTTTTCACCTGGGCCCTAGTCTTCTCCTCCCTTCTGTGTCTCCTCTGACGCTGGGGGAGGACTTCCTGTGGGTCCCAGGTCAGGGGTGAGGAAGGCCTGGAGGGTTGCCACAGCCTGGGTGTGAGTGGGGGAGGCATTTCCTTTTCCTGAACTCTGGGATCCTGCAGGAGGAAGCTAGGAAGTTGGGCGGGGGCCCAGCAGAGGACATGCTGACAGTGGTGGGGCTGACCCTCCCAGAAGCACTGCGCCTTCCTTAGGGAAGAGCCAGGGGTGCCAGAAGCCTGGGATGAGGAGCTTGGCAGAGAGGTATTTGGGGAAGTGAGGCCTGGGGTGGAGATGGGGCTGAGGGATGAGTCAAGGCAGACCCCTGTCTGGGCCCTATGCTGGGGAGGCAACTCTCTTCTGTCCACTGGTCTCCCTGGGTTCTGGAAGGAGCCCTCCCCCGCTGCTAGCCTGGTTTATTTGTCTCTGCTTTTCACCCCACCCACAAATTTTTACCTGGTTTTATCCCCTTCCCCCCAGGTTACAGAGAAGAGGAAATAGGGCTTGGTAGTCTGGAGGGGACTGTGGGAGATGGGGCACGACCAGGCTGCATCTTAGCTGCTCACAGCCTCCTCAGGCCAGAAGAAGGGGTATCAGGGACAAGGTTTAGGCTTCCCTTTCCACTGTTGCTTGTGCTCTCCCAGGTGGCCCAGTGAGGGCCGAAGCCCAGGCCCTTGCCATGGAGTCCATGTTTGAAGATGACATCAGCATCCTGACCCAGGAGGCCTTGGGGCCCAGTGAAGTGTGGCTGGATGCTCCCGGAGACCCCTCACTTGGGGGAGACATGTGCTCTGCCTCCCACTTTGCCCTCATCACAGCCTACGGAGATATAAAGGAGCGGCTAGGGGGCCTGGAGAGGGAAAATGCCACCCTCCGCCGCCGCCTCAAAGTCTATGAGATCAAGGTCAGAACCTGGAGATGAAGGGGGTCTGGTTGTGTGTGTGGGGAATGGCTGTTGAGTGACAGGAACTGGGTATCAAAAAGAGGGGTCAGGGTACAGATTTTTGGAACTCGAAGGTCACCCATGAGGGATGTGGCTTCTCTGGTTGGGAATTCCAGAGATCCCAGTGCCAATTAGGAAGGGATCAGGAGGGATCTGCTTTGGAGTGGTGGGACCTTAGATCTAAAAGAGATCTGGTTAGTGGATGCCACCTACAGGTGCATAGGAATTGATATGTACAGATCCCACTGGAGAGGGGAGGGAGAGGCGAGGACTCTGAGGCAGGTTGTGAGGTGGGGGCATAGTGAGGCTGAAGCCTGGGCAGGAAGCTGGGCACCAGCTCTCCTAAGGGCCTGTCCCACCCGCAGTACCCGCTGATCAATGACTTTGGAGAAGAGCACAGCTTCTCTCTGTATGAAATCAAGGATGGCTCCCTGTTGGAGGTGGAGAAGGTCAGCCTGCAGCAACGGCTCAACCAGTTCCAGCATGAGGTATGCCCCTTGCAGGCCTTCTCGCCTTCCCTGAGCTCCTTGCTCCAGTCAATCTCTGACACTATCCCCACTCCCTGGCCTCTGGCCTTCTGTTCCCTTGATCAGAGATGTCTGTGGTCCTCCCGAGAGCTGGCTGCAGCTCATCCTGCCCCTTCACTGGGTGCTGAGGGTGGGGTTGGGAGGCACAGGGAGCTACTCAGCTCCAAGTCAATAATGGGCCTGACTGTGTCATGCATCCCACCCCTCTGGGTCCCATCCAGTTACAGAAGAATAAAGAACAGGAAGAACAGCTCGGGGAGATGATCCAGGCTTATGAGAAACTCTGTGTGGAAAAGAGCGACCTGGAGACAGAGCTGGGGGAGATGGTGAGGCCCAGGAAGCTGGGGTGCTGGAGGGTATGACCCTGGTTGTGTGATTGCATGCCATTTCGTGTGTATGTGTGCTTGTGATGTGCATACTGCTGTGTTCATGTGTGTCTCTTTGGCCTTGTGAGTGGGGCTGTGTGTGTCGTACAGGTTGTGAGTGACTGTGTACATCTTGGCCATGCAGTGACCATGCAGTGACAGGAGGTGACTGTGAGTGATCTTGTAGAACATTGTGTCTCTGTGTGTATGTTTGGGTCTCCTGCTGGGTCGACCCTCTGTCTATGGTACCGTGCTTAGAAGGCTGTGTAGGTGAAGGCAGAGGTGACCAGAAGTGTCTGTGGCTGCTAGGCTGGATCTTGGCATGTGTGTGATTCTGGGTCAGATTATGGTCATACATGTGAGCAAGTGGGCAGGAGTCCAAATCAGAATACATGGTCTCTGCTGACTCCTAGCTATGGCGTTTAGCCTGTTCTGCCTCTGAAAAGTAGAGCAAATAAACACCCTTGTTGAACTATTGTGTGCATTCATGTAAAAATGCTTTGCTTTAATAATCATAAACACTTATCTCTTTGGTTAAAGTTACTCATTTTCATCCTCATAACAAACCTAAGTGGTAGGCATGGTTATCCCCATGTTATAGATGAGGTAGATGAAACCAGAGTGGTTCACATATGCAAATGGAAGTTACTATGCTCCTGAGGCGGTAGCAGTATCTGGAGGGGGCCAAGTGTTGTTATAAATGTCCCTGTGTGTTAGTGATGTGGAAGAAGCATTAACTTCTACCTTGCTAGGGGCAGTAGTTGGAAACATCTTCATTGCAGTTGCTGGGAGAGGAGACTTTGCACTCATGGCTACTTGGAGGGTAGAGGTGGGATCTGTGACCTGGGGCATGTGCTCAGTTTGGGGGTGATGGCTATCCAGACATGGTGAAGTCCTGGATTTGGGGGTCCAGAGCAACACCCTGGCCCTGTGCACCTCTGTCTTCCCCCGCAGCGGGCCCTGGTGGAGACCCACCTGCGGCAGATCTGTGGTTTGGAGCAGCAGCTGCGGCAGCAACAAGGCCTCCGGGATGCAGCCTTCTCCAGCCTGAGCCCCCCAACTGCCCCTGCCCAGCCATGTGCTGATCTGGACCTGCACTACTTGGCTCTGAGAGGGGGATCTAGCTTGAGTCACGGTGAGATCTCAGTGATCCCTGGTTTCCCTACCCCAATTCCCCAAACCAAACCAACTCCCATTTCAACACCTTTAGACACCTCTAGCTTCTCAGGTGTCAACACCCCATTATAATGCCTTAAATTTCCCCCATAATCACCCATCCCTCCTTGCCACCTCTTCCCTCACTTCATGCACTATTACCCCAATTTCTGCCATTGACATACATCTCCCTCTCAACTCCCTCATTCCTGGCTACCCCCATGCAATTCCTACAGATGTCAGCAGAGGGCACCCCCACCCAGTGTCCCCCTGCCTGTCTTAGGTTGTGATTAGGAGAGGCCCCTAGGGATGCTCTGAGACTTGTGTCTGGCCTACGAAACCCTTCAAGAGGCCATCTTATTTTTTCCCTGGCCTCCAAGTTGATTAGAAAAAGCAGCTCAGCCCCTCCTTCCTCATTGCCCTCAGTAGAGGTATCTCTCATCCTGGGGTAGCTGTCTCTCTTGGATCCCTCATGCTACAGGCCTCACCTCTTGCTCTTTGTGCTGATCAGGGAGTCAGTGAAGGGTACCCAGCAGCTGAATTCAGCCTGACACTGTCCTCTCCCCTGCCAGCAGGCTGGCAAGGCCTCACGCCGAGTGCAAGTGAGCTGGAGCGGAGGCGCCTGGAAGAGGCTCTGGAGGCCGCCCAGGGAGAGGCGCGGGGGGCTCAGCTTCGGGAGGAGCAGCTCCAGGCTGAGTGTGAGCGGCTACAGGAGGAGCTTAAGCAGCTGCAGGAGACCCGGGCCCAGGTAAATGGCAGTGGGGTGCTGACCCCAGGCCCCTGGTCTGGCATCTCTGGAGCTCCACAAATGTCTGGGGGCTGCTGGAAACAGTTTTTAGAGGTTCTGGACTTCTTCACTGGGTACAAACCAGCCCTGGGAATAGTAGAGAAGGGGAGTCCAGGCAAGGCGGGGTTGGCATTTGACCTCTCAATCTTCCCCCTTAGGATCTGGCCTCCAACCAGTCGGAGCGGGACATGGCGTGGGTGAAAAGAGTTGGGGATGATCAGTAAGTCATGTCTGTAATCCTCTCCCTCTTGACCTGTACAGCTCAGGGGTGGCATTTCCCAGGTCCCCCATTTAGTTGACTTCTCCCCCTTGGCATTGTTTGGGAGACCTCTCTTCCAAGCTAGCAGGATTGTGTGGCTCTGCATCTTTCACAGGAAGGAGTGAAGTTCTGGGGTGCTCAGGTTTGGGGAGGTTCCGTTTACTTTTCTCTGGAACCCAAGCCTGTGTCTTCTCAAGATATCAGGGATTGAGAGAAGCTTCCTCAGTGGTTTTGCTGCTGTGTTCTGTGTCTCCTAGTGAGTTTTTGGGCCTCTCTGGGCCTGCGTTTTCTGTCCCAGTAACAAGGCCCAGCCAGTTGGGTTAACTCTCCCCTCCCTGACACGGAGGAAAGAGGTGATCTCTCTCAGGATTTGTGGTACTTCATCTTCTACCTCAGGAGAAAGCTGACGTTAGAGTTGGAGGAGCTTGCTTGAGGGGAATTAGAGCATATTCTGTTAGGGTGTCCCTTTGGAATCTTGCCAGGAAAGAGAGGCAGCAGGAAATAGGGAGGGGCTGTGTCAGTGGGGAGCATAATGGTAGGGGCTTCTGGGGCAGTACCGAGCCGAGCCGGCAAGGGAGAGGTGAGCGGCAGCCTGGCAGCAGAGAGCCTGATGCCTTTCACATCTGCACCCAACTCATCCTCTCCCACTTTCTGAGAAATAGAATGCAAATCTCCTTCCACCTAACCCCTCTCGCCTGAGATGAGGTATGTGGCACATACTCCCTACTTTCATTGTAGGGGAAGACTGAGGCTCAGAGAGGGGCAGGAACTCACCCCCAATCACAGGGCATACCTAACTATAACACCCCAGGGGTCCTCCCCCAGCAGGCTTCCCCCTCACATTCCTCCCAGCTTCTGGCCAGTTGGAGATACCCCTCACCTCCCGCTGCACCCTGGGGTGAGGGCCTGGGTGGAGCTGTGATAGCTGGGGGGTGAGAACCCAGTTTGTGGGACTGGTGGGTGGTACCCCTTAGCTAGTCTTCTATGGGGCGTTGGGGGCCTCTGTGGAGAGGGTCCGCCCTAGTTTGCGGCCAGGTCACAGAGCCCATCCTTGCCCATGTGCCCAGACCCGGAACACACACACATACATTCTAGAATCTTAGCTTGCCCCAAAAGTCATACCGCAGGGCTTTTTATGGGTCACTGAGTCCAACTGCTCTTAGAAGACCAGCGGTGAAGATTTCCCTAGTTTGTTGAACCCTAAGGGAGAACTTCTATGGCAGAGCAGGCGCCTGAACAACCAGGCTTCAAATCCGGGGCTGCTGGGCTGCTGAGTGGCTTTACTTCAGTGACTTCCCCTCTCTGGCCTCAGGTTTCCTTCAGGGGCTCAGAGGTCAGTCATTGCTGAGAGATGTGAGAGGAAGGTGATAGGGGTGAGGGCAGAGGAGAGATGGCAGATCCCAGGGGCCAAGCCTGTGCATGCGTGAGTGAAATAGAAGCCCTTCCATAAGGTGCTTTTGGAGGTCGCATCCTCCATTCTGCTTTTCTGGCCAGAACAGCCACGTCCTTCCCACCCCAAGGCACCTGCCCCACCAGTCCCTTTGGCCAGAGGGAGCTGGACTGCTCTGGAGCTGTCCTGAGCTATCTTACCTTCCTTAACCTCCTGGTTCTTCCCTTTGTCCCAGTGGTTCAGGTTCTGCCTGAGGGGCTCCTGGACCTCTGCCCTGGAGTCAGCCAGGCCCTACCTGCCCAGCCTCACATTTTCTTTGAGGCCCAGCATCTCTGGACAGCCCCGGCTTGGCAAGAGTTAATTCTCAGAGGAAGTCTTCACTCCCCCAGTAGTTTTATTTTCTTATAAACCCAGCTCCTTTTGGTAATAGGCCGCTTCCCGGGTGCTCCCTCCCCTGTCCTCCCACCTGAGTAGGCCTCAATCACCTGCTGTCAGCTCACTTTCCCCCACCTGCCCCTCCTCTTTCTTCTACTTCTGCCTGACCCTCCAGGCTAGTGGGAATTTTACATGTGTGCTTACCTAGTAGAGGAATTCAGGGGCTGGATTATTCGGGTGGGGTTTCGAAAGCTAAAGAGAGCACCATGGAAATTCCAGAGTTTGGTTGACTTTTATGGGGAAACTTTTGTGTCCCTGCAAGGTTCTTCCCCATTCTCAGGTTGGACATCTCTAGGGCAGCCAGTTGTATTGCAGGAGTCCTGGCTATTAAGATAGCCACCATCACCCCCCAGTACTGCTCCTGCCTTTATTAATTCTCCCCCACAGGTCCTACTTATCCTGAGGTGGGCAAACCTGAGAGGCAGTCCCAGCTCGAAGGTTTCCCTGTCCCTCTCATTCCAGCCCCTGGCCCACAAGCTCTGTTCATCAGTGTTCTTCTGCAAAGGAGACTAGACCAGACCAGACTGTCACCCTCTAGATCTGACCTCTGGGCAAGATCTCCCTGCTGTTTGGTTAGCCCAGCACCTGGTGGCCAGTGCCCAGGGGGACAAAGTCCCCAGAGGAAGAGCCTCTGGGGGTCGCTCAGGGACCAAAGGCAATGATGGGCAAGGAAGTGGGAGTGGAGACCACCCTGCTCCTGAAGATGCACTGGGAGGTAAGGACTCCAGGAGGGTCCAAGGCGAGATAGGAGGCGCAGAACCTGTGGCCCCTCCCCTCTGGGCCCAGCTCACAGTCATAGGCCTTTCTGAGAGTGTGACCAGTTCTGAGGGTGGAGGGGAAATTGTGGAGAGGGGGCTCCTTTAGAGGGCGAAGGGCCCCTGGCAGGCAGGGCTCAGTGAGGGGAATGAGGGCTCAGTGAGGAGGAGGCTCATCCACGAGGGAAGAGAAGACCCTGAGAAGACATGGGGCTCAGTTTGAGTGATGAGGAGGAAAACTATAGGTCTTTCTTTTTTCCCAACGTGGGGGGCTCAGGGCTACAGCCTGAGCCCTTTTCCGCCCACCCCCCATACCCCTCTCTCCGCCCACAAGCCTCTGCGTGGGCTGCGGTTAGTGGTGGGGGAGAAGTGTGAACTCCGAGAGAGAGGATGGAAACTCTGCACAGAGGTCAAGGGTAGTGTGGGGTGGGTCAGGACGGAAGTCGGAGACCCCCATGTACCCTGAGCTTAGCCTCATGCCCCAGAAGCAGCAGGCTCAGGGCCTCCCCCTTCACGCTTCTCACCCTCCCTACTTCCTTTCTTTCAAGTCTCCTTCAGCCAGGGCACCTGGCAACCCTCACAGGAATTAACCCCTGAGTACTTGCAGCCTTGGGGGCTCCCCGCCAGTGGGGAAGGGTTCTGAAGTTGGGGCCCATCACTCCCACCTCATTGTGGTCTGAGGGATTGGTGGGCTTTGAAATGGTCTCTGGCCTTTTTCCTGCAGATTCAGAGAGCAGCTTTTACCCACGCTCTCTCCCTACTTGGGAAACTCCACATCCTCCTCTCATTCTTCAATGAGAGTCACTGAGCCGGTATCTCCAAAAAAAGGAGTCAGAACAGTTTCCCCATCTCCACCCATCTCCTG
This sequence comes from Cynopterus sphinx, assembly GCA_030015415.1. NCBI lineage: Eukaryota > Metazoa > Chordata > Mammalia > Chiroptera > Pteropodidae > Cynopterus > Cynopterus sphinx. The sequence goes on from CM057385.1 coordinate 17,864,271, forward strand.
GGTGCTCCCTTGGTTCTTCATCCATGCCAGACACTATGCGAGGCAATTTACTGACAAAAATCTCATTTAATTCTCATAAAAATAATCATGAAGGTATTGTCCTCTTTTACAGCTGAGCAAACTGAGGTACAAAGAGTTAAGTAATCAAAGACGTACAGATACCGAGCAGGTTCTGAGCAAATGAGATGAGAGTACCTGTGTGGTGTTTTTCCGGTTCAAGTTCTTCGGGTCGAAAGCCCTTATAGAAGGGGTGACCATGTTGATTGAACTCCATCACTTTTGAAAGTGAAAGGGGGCATTATTAATAATTATGCTGGGACAACTAGTCTGAATCGGGACAGTCTTGGGCAAATTGAGATGTGCAGCGGCCACCTAAACAAGGACTCTGGTTCCCAGCCTCTCTGTGGTCTGCTCAGTTTGACAGCATGGGGAGGCTGTGTAGACACAGTGAACTTCTGGCTGTGCTGGAAGCGTGGCAGGGCTGCCATGAAGAGCCAGGCTCTGTGGACCGCAAGTCATAGCTGGTCGAGGAGCGTGAAGGGGCTCAAGGCGCCTGAAAGGAAGTGGTGGAGCACTGGGTTGTTGCAAAGCGACTTCCTCCTCCCCCTGGCCCGCAACCTCAAGTCCGCTCCACGGCCTGGTGCCTGTGGTCCCCTCCCCAAGGGTCGGACTGGAAGCCTGATGTTGGGTGTGCCTGTGTGTAGTGGAAAGTTTGGCCCCTAAATTTACCCACAGGGGTGAGGTGGCAGGGGGCAGCTGAGGACTGCTATGGGTAAGGATGGAAGGACTGAGAATGTTGGATTTCTGTTTTCCTCCTGATTCTAAGACAGCTGCTGATTGTGACCCTATGACCAGCTCTGACCCTGATTCTAGTCCTAACCTTGAAACTGATCCCATCCCTGACTAACCCTATTCCTCATCCTGACCCGGCTCAAAATGACCCCAATGGAAAATGAACTCTCAGCCCCATCCCTAATCTGACCCTGAGCTCAGCCTTAATCTTGACCTCATGCCCATCCCTAGTTCTAATCTATGACCCAAATCTGGCCTGGATTCCAACCCTGAGGCATCCTCACTGTGGCGCCAGCTCAGCACAGGCACCCAGTGAACTTCCCTGGGGAAGTTTCTGCACTCGGAAGCTCATGTGTCTCCCAGCTGGTTTGGGGCAGAAAGCGGCCTTTTGTAGAGGTGGATACTTGGGTCTTTAACCTTTCTCATCTTAGTATCTTTATCAACAACAAGGAAGGTTGTTATTTCCAGATGAAGTTTTGAGATTGCAGAATTACTTGCAGAAAGAATGAATGAAAGGATAAGTCAATGAAAGGTGGAAAGATTTCCAGTGGCGGGTGTCCTCCTTCTTGCCAGCTCTGCCATTTGCACTTTGGCTCCTCTCAATGTGCCAGCTCAGCAGGCCGAGGTGCCAAGAGCATGTTTGAATCCCTGCTGTTTGACCTTGAAGCAGTCTCTTACTAGCCCTGATCTTCCACTTCCACAGATGTCTGGCACCTTCCTCTGCTCTCCCAGGGCAGGGGTGGCAGTGCTCAGGGCTCCCAAGCAACTTTGGAGGTGCCCAGTCTCTTTCTTCTCCTCGTCTTTTTCTTCTGCTGCCTTCCCGTCTCTCCCTTTCCTCCTTTCCTGATGATTTTGAAAAGTAGGTTGTAGCTTAGTGGTCAGCAGCCTGGACTTTGGAATCCAAGAGGTCAGAGTTCCAGCAATTCCTTTACCACTAGGTTTTATAACTTTGGTCAAGTGCTTAATCTCTGGAAGCCTCAGTTTTCTCCTCTGTAAAATGGAAATAAAAGTGACAACAGTGTAGGGTTGTTGTGAAGATTTAGTCAAGTTTTTAGTGGAATGCCTGGCCTGTGATAAGCACTCATACAGATTATCAGTGATCCTTTCCTCCTTGGGTCCCTCCCAGGTTCTGAGATTCAGAACTTTCCCCCATAATTTAAGCAATGAGGAAGCACCCAAAAGCAGCCATCTGCTGCTGTTCACCTGACCTTCCTGGACAGTCACAATGGTGGGAAATAGCATTCAGATGTGGGTCGGGAAGCCAGGAAATGGAATGTGCATTCATTCAGGTGCACGTGTGCAGCTTTTGGTTGTGTTGTGAAGTTGAGATTTTTTTCCACTGAATTGGCAGTGTTTTCTAATGTGAGTCATTCAGGTCATTAGTGTATTTCACAACCTGGGCCTGTGCTTGTTGAGGTAGAGAAAGATGCCCAATGAAGGGGGAAGTCTCAAAGGGCCATAGGGCATCAGGAGGTTAGGTACCACCACCTTGCCCAGTCTTGAGGTCTCTGCAAAGGTGGCCTGTGGCTCCAGCAGAACAGTCCTTGCCTGCCCCAGGCACCCAGGTCAGAGCTGCAAGGGGCTGGACACTCTGGGCCAGGAGCTCCTTACTTCCGTTTCTTGCCTGCCTGTTTTGCTGTGAGGAGGGTGCCAGGAGCTGGGTAGTGGAAACTGGGCTAGCTCCTGACAAGGAGAGGAAGGCAAGCAGGGAAGAGATAGGGGCCTGGGAACTGAGTGTGGCAGGTGAGATCTCCGAGGCGGGGTGTGAAGGCGACGACCTGTATCTGTCACCTGAGATACAGCAGTGACTGCAGATGGAGAGAGAAACTGTGGCTGCTTGGTTAGAGGACACTCTATATCATTGTCCTGCCCAGAACCCCTCCACCTTCACCACTGAGGGATTAGCATGATCCTCCGAAAGCTTGCAGTCTGATGGGCAAAACAGCTCCTGCCCTCAAATTGCCCCAGGCCTGAAGTGGGGGCCTTCTGTTGGGGAGTCCCCAATTTAACACAGAATACACAGAATGGACTTTCCAGTCTGATGGGGTAGATGGCATTTTTTCAACAGGCCCTTGAGACCAGGGTCGGGGGACACAGGACACAGTTTACAAATGCAAAGGCTGAGATGTGATGGGATTGAGGGTTATAGCACCTCAGCAAGGGTTCCCAAAAGGATTCCTTCCTCTCCGCTCCTGTCCATCCCTGCCCACCATCAGATAGTGAGCACTCTTCCCCACCTAAGAAGTAGGCTTGTCCCCCAGAATCCTAGGCTGTTTGCAGTAATTTGGCTCTGGCCCAAATGGGTTAAAAATAGTTTTGTTGTGGGAGGGGCTGCTGTCTCCCCTACCACCCCGCTCTGCCCCAGGACTACTAAGAGAGAGACAACCAGAGAGTGGAGAGTGAGAGCAAGGGAGCTCAGTCATTATCTACCCTCAGTACCTCGGCTTTTCCTGCCTTCTGAAGCCCTAACCTCATGACTTCCCCTCCTTTCCTCTGGGTTCAGACACACACACACACACAAACTAGCAGTGTTCCTCACACTCTTCATACTGGCCTCACACCTACCTTCACTCCCTCCCATCCACATACATCCTCTCTCACATGTCTCTTATGGGATGGAGGCAGGGCCCTCAGGGTACGGAGAACCTCCCACCTCATTCCTGCCCAGGGCCCTACAGCTCCTGGAGCTAAAGGGCCTCCCCTATGGAGAGATCCACCTGGAGTGCCTGAGCCTTGGAGTGCCACTTCCTTCCAGCTTCAATTTCCACAAAATTCCAGAGTTCCTTTTGGACTTGAATCCAAGAAAACCAAAACCTCTGCTTCCCAGGCTCTGTTCAAGCCCAGAGCAGAAGTGAAGGCAGTGACCCAAGGCCACAGCAGAGCCTCATGTGAGGTCAGGAAGGGCTCCCTGGAGGTGTGTAGGCCAGCGGGGAAGAGCGGGGCGGTACAGTGCTGAGAGTGATAACCTTCAGAGGTTCTGGATCAAAGTGACCCAAAGGGAAAGGCAGTAGGTGAAGTCTTTGCAAAGCTCAGAGTCTTTTCCAGCTCTGTGAAGGTGGATGCCCAGAAGATCTTAGCAGGAAGTAGAGGAAGAAAGGGAAGAAGAAAGAAAAATGCATGGAGAGGCTCAGTTCATTATTTACTTACTGAACATCTGCTGGGTACCAGGCCCTGGACAGGGTGCTGGCAATGGAAATACAGTGATAAAATCCACACCTTCGAGGAGCTTCCAGTGGAGTTCCAGAACAAGGTGACCTTTGATAAGCGTTCAGTGTGAGTGGTGCCCCCTGGAAGTGTGTGGTGCACAGCAGTTGTTTACAGAGATCTCTGCTTACAGGGCTCCCTGGAGCTCCTGGGAGGTGCAAGGCTGAAAGGAGGTCAGAGGCAACTTTGAGGTAGAAGCAAAGGCAATGGACCTAAAACTACACAGAGTCGGGTTCAAGTTTATCAATTGGCATCTCTGCCAAGGCAGGAGGCCACGTCTTCATTTATGGAATGGGGCTCTTTATAGGCTGTTCAACAGTGGTCCCCAGCCTATGAAGGTGAGGGTTCTTCATGGACCCCCTGCCCCCAAAACACATATTTTGCTTCCACTTCTAGTATGTGCTTTTAGAGAAAATTCACACTGACAAAAGCAACTAGAAATTCAGTGCAGCTTTTTGATGAATCTGTTTTTTTCTTCATCACAGCTACTATACACATTAGAAAAACATTCACACATACCTATGTAAGATGTGTTCAGGCCACAGACAGTGCTTGGTGACATATGGATTCAGGGGCTCCTGGGAATCACTGAGCTCTCCAGCCCAGTTCATAGTTCGGGAACCTCTGCCCTAGCCCCAGGTACTGTTCAGCAGGAAGCTCCCTGGAAGAGGTGGCGGTGGCATTTAGCATGGACTTTAAAGCCCAAAAGGATTTCTGCACTTGGACTAAGGGGCCCTGGAGGGGAGGAGAAGGCCAGATGCTGGGGCAGAGTCAGTTCTTGCTCCATATCCCCCTTCCTCTTCCCTGCTCCTTGCCCTCTGACCTCTGGGTCAGAGCAGGCTGGGGTCAAGCTGTGTGACCTGAGGGGACTGGGGTATGTTTCAGAGTGAATTTGGCGCTGGCTTACACCGAGCTGACAGAGGAGCTGGGCCGGCTCAGGGAGCTGAGTTCCCTGCAGGGGAGGATCTTGAGGACCCTGTTGCAGGAGCAGACCCGGAGTGGTGGTGAGATGGGGGAGGGAGGGGAGGCCAGGCCGGACCCCAGGTGAGGGGAGCGGTGGCTACCATCCTGCATCCTGGGGCCACCCTCTGCTTCTTTCCCTGTGCCTGGTCCTTCTTCACTCGCGTTGGTAGGGGAGAGTGGGTGGGCAAAGCCCCTGGCTCCCCCTTTCCGACATCTCACCACTGTCCCCTGACCTGGTCCTGCTTCTCTTCCAGGCCAGAGGCACTCGCCGCTGTCGCAGCGCCACTCCCCGGCCCCCCAGTGCCCCTCACCGTCCCCGCCCACGCGAGCGGCGCCCCCTTGCCCCCCGTGCCAGTCTCCGGTCCCCCAGCGCCGCTCCCCGGGGCCCCCGTGCCCCTCGCCCCAACAGCGCCGCTCGCCGGCCTCGCCCTCCTGCCCATCGCCCGTGCCCCAGCGCCGCTCGCCGGTGCCCCCGCCGCCGTGCCAGCCCCCCAGCCCGCAGCGCCGCTCCCCGGGGCCCCCCGCCGGCCCGGCCCCGCAGCCGCCCGGGGAGAGGACGCCGGCGGAGCGGGGCTACGCCAAGCCGCCCAGCCAGCACGCCAAGGCCGGCTTCCAGGCGCGGCGCAGCTACTCCGAGCTGGCGGAGGGCGCGGGCTACGCCGGCGCCGCGCCGCCCTGGCTGCAGGCCGAGGCGGCCACGCTGCCCAAGCCGCGCGCCTACGGCGCCGCCGCCGCCGAGCTCTACGGGCCCGGCCGGCCGCTCAGCCCGCGCCGCGCCTTCGACGGCCTCCGCCTGCGCTTCGAGAAGCAGCCGTCGGAGGACGAGGACTGGGCCGCGCCCCCCAGCCCGCCCAGCCCCGAGGCGGGCGCCGCCCGCTGCGCCTCGTTCTGCGCCGGCTTCCCCGTCCCCGAGCCCCCCGCGGCCGCAGCCTACGCCCACGCCGAGCACGCGCAGTCCTGGCCGTCCATCAACGTGAGTGGACAGCGCGGGGCCGCCCGCGCCCTTCCTTGACCTCCGCGCCCCGCCCCGCTTCCCTGGGCTCCTGCACCCCACTCTCCTTGGGCCTTTCGTTGGCACGGATCGCGGTCTGGACCACTAAAACTTGTTCAGGGTTTGCGGTTAAGGGTACCGTCTTCACTGACAGTCCTGGCTTTGATTCCAGACTCCAACATGTAGTAACTGGGACCCAGGACAAGGTACCTATCCCGTGTGGTCCTGAGTTTTTTCATCTACCCAATCAGGACAATGGTGACATTATCTAATTCCATTAGAGGGTTCTTAAGCCGGAGGCCATGAGCCTATCGCCCTCTGCACAGCGACTAAGTGGGGCGCTCAGTAGTAGGCATCTACTCTTATGTTGGTGATAAAGGCCATGCTGACCCTGTGAGCCTTGGGTGACACAGGGACAGGCCTGGTGCTCATCCGGTTCCCTCCATCAGGCTCAGAGCCCCTGCTCTTTTTGTCTGTCTTAGAAGACAGTCCTATCTCAGGGATCTATCATTTCACTGAAATAATGAGTTTCCTGAATGTCAGATCCAACCCTTGTCACCTGGAAGGACCAAAATATATTCCAAAGCCAGACAGAAAAGTATTTTTGGTTTGGACATTGTTTGGGATTATCCATTGCTTTGAGTTATCTGGCAGCGGTGTCTTAGTCACTCTGGGTGCTTGTCTGGATCTTGGCTTCCCTCATTACCACAGATGTCCTGGAGGCTGAACATACATACCTCTTCAATACACACCTCCCAGGGACCCTATGCCCTGGGTAAGGGAGTGGATGATGAATTGGTGGGAGCTGGTGCGGAAAAAGGGTGCCCAGACTCCTTCTGCATGTGGCAGCCCTCCCTGCCCTGGGTCCCAGGGAAAGAGCAGGCTGGGCTGTGGGGATGGTGAGGGAGGTTTGGAGACCATCAGTGACTTCCCTCTCTCCCTACAGCTGCTGATGGAGACAGTGGGCTCTGACATTCGCAGCTGCCCCCTCTGCCAGCTGGGTTTCCCTGTCGGGTACCCGGATGATGCCCTCATCAAACACATTGACTCCCACCTGGAGAACAGCAAGATCTAGGGTGCCTCCCCCACCCAATAGCTGTTTCTCTGCCCTCTCCTATCACCCCCAAACACTCACTCACTTTGAATGCTGCATGAATCTCGTGGGGGGCCGCTTCCCCCTGCGACCCCCAGATACCTCCACTAGCTACCGAGTCAACATGTGTGCCATCTTCCCTGGTCCAGGCACCACTCAGCCCTGGCTCTTCCCAGGAGGTCAGTCGAGGCTCTCCCCAACTCCCTCACTTCCGCTGGGAGGTGGGGATCTGGGTTGAGACAGGGAGGAGCATACTCCACCCAGCCTCTTCCTCTGCTTTTCTGTTCTCAAACAGGGTTGGATCCAAGAAGATGTCTAGTGCTTGGGCCTGGGGGAGGGGGGATGGTATCAGAGGACTCCAAGAGCTCCCCCAGCCCCCTTCCCAGACATCCATCTTTCTGAGGCTGTGCTCTCCCCAGGGAACACCTCCTTTTGGGGTCCCAGAGCCTGCCCTGCACACTGATGCCAGTTCTTCCATGCTATGGCCAGCTCAGGGCTTGTGGCATAGGCCCCCATTAAGGGAAAGAGACATCTTGTTTCTTGCTATTCCCTGCAGGCCAGCCCTGTTCTCCCCCTCTGCCCACCCTGGGGAATAGGGAAGGTGGGAGAGGAGAGGGGGAACCCTGGAGGACTGGAAGGATCCAACCTAAAAAGGCTGCCCTATGGGGCCCTGCACTATGACCCTCAGGCCTGGGGACTATCTGTGCCAGCCTTTCAGGCCTGTGTCCTGCCCCTGGAGCCCCTAGCACCAAGGCACAGATTGTTAAGGCAGATCTCCCCTACCCCCTGACCCCACTTGAGTCCCTGACACCACAGGTGCCCTGGAGCCTGTGTGTGACTCAGCCTCTGTTAGCTGGGTGGGTGTCATCAGCCCTGCTTCCCAGGCCAGAACCTGAGGATGGGCCCAGGGTGCTGTGGAGATCAACTTCAAAAGAGCTAACCCCCTTCCCACACCCCAGAGACCCACATTCCCTCTGTGAAATCTACCTCAGAGTTGTACCCTCAGAAGGACGGGTAAGCAGGAGACCAGGGGTCCCCGGGGCTGAGGTGGGGAGCTTCCTATGGCAAGAGCCTGCCACCCATGATGAATCCAACTCCCCCACTGCCAGTCTTCCTGGGTCTCAGCTCCAGGCAAGTGGCAGTGGATGCTCTTGTCAGTGCATGTACCATTCTGATCCAACTCTTCCAGGCCCCCCACCTCCTCACACCCATTCCTCCTCAGTGCAGGGGAGTGAAGGGGTGTGTCTGGTGGGGAAGGGGCCAAGGACTCCAGAGACACATGGTATTGTACCTTGAGTCTTTCCCCCAGGGAAGGGAAATGGGGGAGGGAGACTGGAAAGGGGAGGTGGGGGCCCCTGAGCTCTCTGAACAAGTTGAAAGTCCAAATAAAACTTACCTGTTCCATCTGCGCTCGGTCTGTGCCCTCCATGGCTGGAGTGGGAAGAGAGTTCTCAGTAGCAGTACACCTTGGGAACTGTGTCTCAAGGATGCACCACCATGGGAGATTGGGCATTGGGTAGGTAGGGCATGCTTGGGGCACCCACGATCCAAGGTGATCCTGGAAACATGGACATGCAAGTGGCTACAGATTACTTGTAGTGTGGAATTTATTTAGGACAAATTCTGAGCAGCAGAGGGTGTCTTCATGCTGAAGCAGCCACCGCTGCCCTGAACAGGTGTCAGGGACTCTTGAATTTTCCCTCCCTGCAGGTCTGGTAGGTAGAGGTTCTGAAGCTCTGGGTGTTCATTTATCAGTAGCAGCTGTTTCTTCGTCTGATGATTTCTGCATGCCATGAACCAGGCAGGGGCCTCAAAGAGGAAGAACATCAGCGTTCCATGCCCTTATGGGTCAGAGCGGGGGGGTGGGGTGCTGGGTTTCAGGCTCAGCCGCTGCCTCAGAAGTCTCACAGCCCAGGAGGTCAAAGCCAGGTCATGAACCCGTGACCCTTGCCCTAGCCAGGCCTGACCTCTTTCTGCAGAAAGGGCCTGTTGTACTTATGCATCAACTCGGGGAGCCTTCCCTTTCCACATGACCCTTTTAGCTGAGGATTCACTTAAAAACAAAAGGCAGGGAGCAATTGCTCTTTGAAGGTTGGAGGTTCAGCTCTAGACCCAGGGAGACCTCCCTATTCAGTGCCATGGTCCAGATCCCCATGAGGAGACTTCCCAGCCTCCCTTGCTCTGTTGCACTTCACAACCACGGCTGCCCTCTAAGAGTTCATCTAGCCTTGGTTCCATCTGCAACCACACGCTGATAGCCAGGAAAGGTGAAAAAGTGATCCCTATGGGACATGGTTTCACAAGCCATGAGAAAGAAGGTTTGGGAACCTCTGGCACATGAGTGCCCAGTGCCTCCTGCTCCTCCTTCACCTCAGACAACTCCCATGGAGGAAGGCAGCACTCATGTTTGGGGTCCGGGTCCCATTTGGGTGTCTGGAAGCACTGGCTAGAAGGGACACTAGAAAAATCCTAGCCATTGAGAAAGGGGGCAAAGAATGACCTAGGAATGAACTGGAGACAGATGGCATGTCCCAGCTAACCACTCTGGTCCTTGAGCATGTCTGAAAGTGGGAGGCAACCCAGAGTATCCCGCAAGCTGGACATTCCCCCTGTCATCAGTGAGAGGGGAGCATGGGGACACAGGGTACAGATTCTGGCAGCTTGTCTCCTTGATTTCTGGAGACCTGGGAAAGAGCTCAGGTGCAGGGCGGAAAGTTGCTGGGGGCTGGGAAGGAAGTCAGGGATGAGAGGAAGAACTAGTATGCCCATAGTCTAGGACCTCCACACAGAGGGCCTTTCAATTTAATGCCCCCACCCCCCACCAAAGGAGAGTACATCGGGGGTGGGGAGCTGGAAGAGGGGCTGAGGAGCCCTGCCAACACATCCCTCTTCTCAAGCAAGGCTGTGATCAACTATAAGGACATCGGCTCCTTATTTCTCTGTAGGAGTAATATGGGGGCAAAGAGGTCTAGATCTGTAGGCTCCTAGTAAGGGATGGAGGGTGGCTGGGATGACTTTCACAGGAGCAAAGTGGAGAGAAGACCCCTGTTGAGGGAAGAGAAGATACACCTAGTGTGTGGAGACCTGCTTGCTCCCACCAGCACAGACAGAGCCAGCCGTCGTGAGGCTGGGGTGTGGTGGGGAAGACTTCACAGAGACGGAGCTGTACATAGTTTGTCTCCAAGTGCCCAATGAACATTCTCTCCAGCTCCAGCCCCTCTGCCCTCAGTTTCTCTCCAAACACCAGCTGCCCCTCAGGCCTCCCTGTCTCATCTTTGGAGACACTGTAGCCCTGCCGGTCTTCCCCCAGGATCTTCTCAGCCAGAACTACCATGGAGACCCCAGCCCTGCTACTGCTCTCCGTGCAGGCTTTGTCGGGCAATCAGCTGAGAAGAGCAACAACTCTTTTCAGAAGCTGGTGTGTGTGTGTGTGTGTGTGTGTGTGTGTGTGTGTGTGTGTGTGCGCAGAAGCTTATAGCTAACAAAAGGGAGGGGTGTGTGGGTGAGTCAGCGTGTTAATGAGAAACACTTCACCCCGCTGATTAGGACTAATGAAGAAGAGCGGAGGGGGTGAGGGTTTCGCTCAGTGACATCTCTATAGGGTAGAGGGGGAGTGGAACAGCTTCCCCAATCCCATTTCTCCCTCAGCAAGGACAAGTACTGAGCAACTTTGGTTACCACAGGAAGCACTGAGGTCAGACCCAAGAATGAAACATCAAGGGCAAGGGGATCCTAACTGGGAAGGGGTGAGACAAGATGTCTGGGGGCACAAGCCAGATAACGTGGGGAGGGCATGTGAGATCCCCTAGCACCCTGTCCCTTTCCCTGTCCTTCCCCAGATTTCTCTCTGTTGACTCCAGAGAAATTCTTGGCACTCAGAGATGTGCCCCCTGGATGCCCCAAGTGCCTCTTGAGATTTAAGCGACATCTACAGAGGGCAGATGGCCATGAGGGTGTTGTTGAGAAAGCTCCAGTCCGAGCCCCTCTTGTGGGCGGCCCGGGAGGGATGTCTATGGTTTGGGGCTTGACTCTCTATGTAGATGTTAGGGAGGCCTGGCAGGGCTAAGGGCAGGAGGGGACTGGGATAGGGGAGGACCTGGGCATCAGCTGGAGGTCCTCTCGGTCCTCTTGGTGGCTGCCCCTGTCCTTGTGGTAGAAGCAGAAGTCCCTGAGAACCAGGAGCTTCACCCTTTCCATGCCAACTCAGCCAAGGGCAAGGGTACCAGCCACACCTCGAAGATGTTCCAGTCGACTTGTATGAGTGTGGGTATGGGGGGAGGGAGGGGAGGGACTGGATGGGGGACAGGATGGGTGTCGGCCAGCACCTCCAACACCTCCTAATTTGCATTACCACTGACACCCTTCTTGACCAAGTAAATGGAGCCAGAAATAACAAGGGGGGGGGTAGGTGGTTCCCTGGGAGGGGGGCCTTCGAAGCTCTCTTTCCTTGCCTCCAACACTCCCACAGTGCTGTGGGCAGGAGGTCAGGCCTCTCACAGCCCCATGGCTGGCTCTGGAATGGATGGGAGTGGGGAGGGGGTGGGGGGGACACACTATCCTCCTTGGATTTGGCAGACACCCCATCCTGGCCTCCCACTTCCCTAGATCCCAGACACACCAGCCTTACCCTTTTCCTTTCTCAGAGCCTGCTCCATGTACACTTCCCACCTCTGGGAACCCCATCTGGGCCCCCTCTCATGGCTCTGATAACCCAGTGTCAGATAGGGCATTTACCAGAGCAGGGCCCTAACTGCCCCCACCAACCTGGGAGCTGCTCGAGGGAACATTCTGCATGAGAAACAATAGCAGGGGAGTTTGCATGTAGATTGGAGACTTGGCAAGAGGTGGACCAGGGGCCAGTGTAAGACCTTCACCCCAGGGCTGTGGGGTAGGTGAGAAAGAGGTCCTTGGAGAAAAGAACCAGGACTGTTCTATTTGGGTGTTTTTATCCCCTACCCCAGTGATTACCACACGGACGCCCCCACAGACACATTTGGTGTTCAATTTATGTGCACTGAAGAGGGTGGGGTATGATGATGCTGCAGCCGTGGCTTGGAGGCAGGAGATGGCGGACATGATGGGTCCTGGGAGAGTGAGGCGGTGAGGGCAGAGGCAAAGCAGAAGGGCCTGGCAGGGAAACCAGGTCGCGAGAGACAGCCAGAGGGCTGTGAACACACTGTAGGAAGGAGCAAAGGATGAGCTGAGAACTTTCCCCACTTCCCCCCTCCAAAGATGCTATTTTGGAGAGAGAGAATATATGCAGTGCAGTGTGCAAGGTGAGGGAAGCATGCCACTTCCACAGGGGTCAGCTGGACCACCTGCTGCCTGCACTCTGCTAGGCCAACCACGTTCACTGGTCCTGGAACCTCTCCCACCGCAGCTCTTCCCTCCCCATTGGGAAAATTTTGCTCTCTTGAACCCATGAGGAGAAAGAATGAGCTAGGAGATTTGGAGCTGGCCTCGAGGCACCCCCTTGAGGGTCCCCTGGGTCCTCAGACCTAGGGAGAAGCTTTTATTTCCATCACTTCTTTAGAATGAAAATGTGGAGTGTACTGTGGGGCATGACACCAGGCACAGCGCAGTGGGACTGAGCACTTCTTGCCCCCAACTCCATTCCTAGGCACTCTGTACGGGTTCTCCTTTCGCATTAAACTTCAGAGCATATTTTCTGTTAAAAGAAGGGAGGGGAGGGCAGAAAGTGCTTCCAGGGCTAGCTGGTCAGCGCACAGGAGGTCCCACCACTCTTGGGGTGGGAGAGGGAGCTGATCTTGCCTCTGTGGGCCAAGGAGGCTGGACAGAGTCGATATGAAGTAAAGCCCTTGCTTGGCATGAAGGGAAATTCCTGTGCCCCAGATGAACCCTTCTGAGGGGCCCTGAGTCATTTTGGGACAAAGGCTCCAATGCCCTGTGGGTTTCTGTGGTGGCTGGGGGAAGGGGAGAACAGGACGTGTAGATAGAGTGCTGGGGATAGTGGAGACTTTTGTTTTCGTTTTTGGAGAAGGAGTAAGGTTGGCTGGGGTGGAAAGAAGGCTCAGCTTCTAGCCAGTGACCTGCTGCTGGGCATGTCCACAGTAGAAGCAACATACGGTTAGACTTTAGGAAGGCACTGGAGCTGAACCAAGGTTTCCGCGCCCTGGACATTTCTTACCTTAGATACCTCCCTCTAAGGCTGGGGAGTTGGAGCTAGCACTGGGGGCAGCGCAGGCCAGAGGCAGAGGGATGAGCATAGGTGGTAGGTGGCATGGTGGTAGGAGGGATGAGGCAGAGTTCAGGTCTCAGAAGATATGTCCCCAAGCCAGACCATGGGTAAAGGATTTGAGTTAGAAGACCATAGGTGAAAAAGTCTGTCTCTCATCTCAGTCCCTTTGCCAAGTCCTATCTTCATGTTTCTCTTCCTCTGGCCTTATAGAGCATGGAGGGGATAGGGGGTGGAGAAACAGCTATGGTGAAGGGGAGACCGGCTGCTTCTCCCTGTGCCTGGAGCAAGAGGCCTACAGGACTTCTTGGCAGGGGAAACGCCATCGTGGAGCCAAATTCCTTGGGGCAGAGGAGCTGGGGCTGGCCAGAAGAGAGGCAAGGAATACAGGGAGCTGTGTTTTTGGCCAGAGCCCCCTGGTCCAGAGGGACACTCAGCCCAGGCTTTCGGCCCACACTGAGTAGGCGGATGGGGCTGATTGAATGATGATCACGTCCCTCCCCTTTTCTGGGGCCTTTGGCCTTGTGTGTGTTGCAGGAGCTGAACGCTCCAGACACCCAGACAGCAAAAGCAAACTGCGGATAGCTGAGGGGGAGGGATCAGGAGATGGTGTGAAGGAGATAGTTCACCCAGAAGCATGGGTGAGGGGCAGAGAAGAGGACAGTGCCCCCTGGTGTGCCCGGCACACACAGGACTTATCTGGGGGTCAGAGAGCCCCTTGCCTGCCTTGGCACTCCTCTCCCTCCTGGACTGGCAGGTGGTTAAGCCTGAGGACAGAGGAGAGACTGAGTGGGATTTGGTATAAGGTGTCTCAGCCACCATTCTCCTGACTTGTCAGAGTTTGGGAATTTATATGTCTCTGGTCTCAGGCTCAGCCTTAGTCCCCCACAGTGGGTGCACGTGGGTCTCCCCCACTGTCCTCTAGACTCATCTTGTAACACTTAACTCGAGATGCATAAAGCATACAGGCAGTCCCAGATAAACACGTACACCTCTCACATATCCACACCCTTCCTCACTTACGAGGCTCCCAGTGACACCGACCTGCAGAGACACACTCTTCCCAACACACAGAGGCTCATACAGAAAGGAGCACAGTGCTACACAGTATGTCCCAGATGCCACAGGGACACAGGCATGCGTTGCCATGCATTCACACACTACTCCACGCAGTCCCCGGGAATAGTGCACACTACCACGTGCGCAAAGTCCCACGTGCACACGCAGGCAAGCACTCCTTGCACTGAAGCTGACCCCATTATCCAGCAGTGTGCAGGTAAATGCTTCACAACCAGCTCTCCCATTTCAGCTGCCACTATGACAGCACTGAATGGTGGGAAAAGACACACATAATCCGCTCCAGGTCACCCCTTGTTATCCTTTATAGAAGTCACATGATAAACCTTAAACGTAGATGGGCAGCCCCCAGGAAGGCTGCACCTGGTCAGCTGTGACTCATTTGGGCAGCTTCTGTCCCCAGGGGGGTGCTTCCTCTTCTCTAGCTTCTCACACTCTTCACCCCTTTCCAGACCCCACTTTCTGCCCCTCTTGCTCCTCCTCCTTCTTCCCTGTCACTAATGGTTGTGATCTGTGTCTGGTACTACGGCACATCTCTGGCTCTTGTTCTTTCTTTTCTCTCCCTGCCATGGCCATGGCCACCAGGTGGGGAAGGTGACAGGCCCATAGCTAATTCAGGCAGGCTTCCAGGAGGAAGAGGACAAGGAGATGCCACCTGTTTCTAGAAAATGCTAAGCCTCTCTATGCCCCATTGCTGATGCCCTGTATCTCTCCTTTGTGCCTGGCCTGGCCCAGGTTATCTCATTTTCTCCCTGGTCATCGGGATAAGGAATTGGCTAATACTAAAAACCACAAAAGGAAGAGAATTCACACTTTACTGGGCAGTGAGGGGAGCTGATTAGAATCAGTTTTGAGTGTGAGGACCGCTCGTTTTAACCATGCTCTGGGAACATTGCATCACTTCTCAGAGCTTCCGTTCTTCAGTTTGAAAAAAAGAAAAAAAAAAAAAAAAGACGAAGAGTCTGGATCAAGCAGTTTTAATTTCCTTCTCAGTTCTGACGTTTTGGCTTTCCATATTTCTGAGTTTCTTCTAAAATCTCCGTGAGCACTAGCCCTTATTGCTAATCCTGATCTTTTCCCAGCTCACAAGGGAAGTGAACAAATGTGGTCTGGGAATTATGGGGCAGCGGGTATCACAGCTGAAGGAGCTAGAGTCAGGGCCTGGATGTCTGTAGGTTTGGGTTTGGGGCCTGGAAGGCCATGTACATTTGGGAACCTTCCAACAGCCTCTGTTCTCATTGCCGTGGCTCCTGAATTATCCCAGCTACATACATATAAGAGGAAAAGAGTGAGAGGGAGGGAGAGAGAGAGAAGGGGAAGGGAGGAAAGAAATGAAGGAAGGAAGGAAAGGAGGAAAAGGATAGAGTGAGGGAAGGAAAGAGGGCAAGAAAGGAAAATGAAAGAAAAGGAAAGGAAAGAAAGATGAAACAAAACACAAAGAAAAGAGTTCGCCTGGATCTAGGAAGCAGCCAGCTTAACCAGTAAAGTTGCCAGGGGACATGGAGGGGATGGGTGAGAGAGGTGTTCCTAGTTGTTAGACCCTTCCACATGAATCTGTGAGGTGGGGGCAGTTCCAGGACCCTCTTGAACTTGGGCTGGGTCATGTCAGGGCAGAGCTGAGTGCCCTCAGCCTGCCCCATTAGTGCCCCGGGTGGGGGCTGGGGTCCCACTCCTCTGCTCAGGGCCTCCTTCCCTGCTTTGCTGCTCCTTCTGAAAGCAACTAAAACCACAAAATTGGCTGTGGTCGGGTGAATATCAGTCACTGGTACTCAGTTTGGCTTCCTAGGATGACTACGAAGGTTGGAAACTCCTCCTATTAGCCCCTCAAATTTTCAGAGGACTCAGATGGAAAAGTGGCTTCTCTTGGAGGTTATTGATGGGGGATGAGCTCTCAGATGGCAGGGCTGCAGGCTCTGCATTCTAGCATGTCTGTGGTCCATAGCATTTGAGAGGCTATCACGATGGAGGCAATGTCATTCTGGGGCTGCCTCATCCAATAGCTCAGAGTGGAGAGGGGCTGAAGATGAGGACCCTTGGAACTCCTAAAGAGTATTTTTTCAATATAACTCTTTCAGCTCCAGATCCCAGGGGATTAGAGAGACAAGCTGGTGCTGAGGGTGAGACAGGTTACAGTGGGTCACATGAGCAGGGCCTGGGTATCAGCCTAACAACTCAGCTGATGCCTGGGCCTGGTACAGGAGTGCTTTGTTGGAATTCCTCCACCTCCCTACCAGATGGTTGTATGACCTGAAGACAGTACCTTTCCTCTCTGGGCCAAGTTCTGCTGGTGGTCATTCAGGCAGGAGTGGTACAGATGGGAGAAGGCGAGCTGTTAATGGGAATGTCCAACAACCCCACCAACCTCCAACCTTTGGTCAGTGTTATCTAGAATTTGATAGTTCTGGAGTTCGACAGAGACTACTTCTCCATCCTTCCCAGAGTAAGGAAGAGGGAATTCAAGTGATCATGAGTTCATGGTAGAGGTGGGATGAGTAAGAAAGAATTTTTTTTTCCCCCCGCTGGATATTAAATGCTCTTGGCCTCTTTTCCTACTTTCTCTTTCATGTGCATCAGTGGTAGCCAGCACCAAGGGAGGAGGTGCCAGCCCCTCATTTCAATGTTACCTAAAGTGGGGCTAAGGGCATCCTTGAGAAGGTTTTGCCATTTTTATTGATTGGTAACATCTCGAAGGATGAAATACACTTGCCATGCAAATATACATCAAGACAAGTCTCCAGTCTCCCACGCCCATGCCACCATCCAGCATAGAGAATGCTGGAAGTGCTCAGCGATGCCTGAACATCCCAGCTGCCTGGTCCTCCCATCCTCTCTGGGCTTAGAAAATGAGCCCCGTCTGAGGGGCAGGAGGATGGGTCTGACCCCAGCTCAGTTTTCCCTTTCGGCAACTATAGCTAAGCCATCATCTTCCCTTCCTGGGATGAAAGACTTAGATTCTTGCAGCGCTGACCTTTTGAGGATCTGTGATGCTAGTGAAGAAAGGGAAAAAGCAGCCATTCCCTGACCCCTTCTGAATGTACACCGCTCATCACGGCTTTGCTCCCCAAATCCGGCTGCCCCCATTTCTTCCCTTCGCTTTCTTTCTGACTGTCCACTGTCTCAATTTCTCTCTCTCTCCTACTTTCATTCTCTGTCTCTCCATCTTTCTTTCTGTTTCAGCTCCCTCATTCTCCCCACCTTGCCCTCATGCTGGGAGTGGGCACAGGGTGAGTTCTTCAGATTGCTCACTCGGGTCTTTCTCACCAACCCCTGGCCAGGATTCAATTTCCCCACAGAGGGAGACCCTTCCCAAACCCGCCTGTCCTCATCCAGGGTCTGGGAGTTGGGTGCTGATGACTGGGATTCACATCTCTTTGAGCCTTTGAGCAGGTGGGAAGGTTGAGGATCTGCACCTCCTGTGACCTGCCCCCACCAGCCTAGGGCTACGGGGTCCCCCGGCAGGAGGAAGAGGAGGCAGTTTTTTGAGATGAGAAGTGCCTGTCCCCTCATTGATTCCTGAATCCCCCTCCCCATCTTCCAGGAGACCCACGGGGGAGGGGGGGAGGGGGGCGCCTCTCACAGAGGAAGGGTGTCTGTTTAATGTCCCAGGATACGGGGTGGGGAGCTGGGTATCAGTCAGACTTTGTGATTTGGGGCGGGACGGAGAGCGCATGTGGACAAGGAACATACGAAGAACATGTGTGTGGAAAAAAATGTATGTCACACCGGAGCCACGGCACCTCCCCTTTTCAACCCCACCCCCCATACCAATCACACACACACACACACACACACACACACACACACACACACACACACCCCATGCCCTCGCTCTAGCGCACACATCGGAGGAGCCAAAAGAGCGGGACTGGGGAGCTGGGCTGAAAGCAGAGAGGGGGTGGGACAGGAAGGCAGGGTAGCCCCACCCCCGGCCTGCGCCCCGTGCCCACCCTCCGCCTCCCCGTAGCTGGCGAGGTCTCTGCCCCCTCGACTTTTCCCAGCTTCGAGGAAATGCCTCCCTTTAGGGGAAAGCGAGAGATGGTGAGGGGAAGCCGAGAGATGGTGAGGGGAAGCAGGGGAAGCACTGACTCGGGCAGGGGCATGAGCCTGATTTTCCAGTCTGGGGCGGGGTGGAGGGAGATGGCACTGGGGACGCCCAGGCGATGAGGCCTGACTCAGAGCCAGAACCACAGAGCTCCTCTGCTGTATTGTCGTCGGGGAACAAGAAGCCACCAGGTTTATAAGAAACTGCGATTAATCTGTCGCCTTCCACCTCTCTGCAGGGGTCAAGGTTAGACTCAGGAAGGACTTACAGCCCAGCAAGGAAGGCACTCTGCCTCAGATTATCTTTTTGGAATTTTCCCCTGGGTTTGTTAATGAAGGATGGCAGGTTCAGGGGGTTTAGATCTTGAGAAGAGTCTGGAGCCAGAGGATGGGGCCCTTGATTTCCCTTTCTAAGCTGTCAAAGAAAACCTCGTCCTCATTCCTAGCTTAGACCAGGAGCTTCTAAGTCCTACATGCTGTTCTAAGAGCTACTGCTGAGGCTGCAATAGGGGCACACAGGGGTCCCCAGAATCAAAGGCGCTTGGGTTGGCATGGAGAGCGGTGGGGCAGCCGGCAGACCCTGCTGGCTCTGTTGCCCACCTCTTGGCCACTGGCTCACAGGTCCCAAGGTGCGAAGCAAAAGGGACAGGTGTGCAGTCTCTATTAGCTGAAGGTGTGATGAACCTGGAAGTGGGCAGAGAGGGGGAGGCAGCACTGCCTGACAGGGAGCATGCCCAGTGGGGTCCTCCTCCCATTTCTAAGAGCTGCCCACGCCCCCTCCCCACTCAGAAACATTAACAGCTTGGATGTGTGGCAGCAGGCCAAGTTGCCAGGGCAGGGAGTTCAGAGAAGTGAGGAATGCTGCTGCCATCGACCCCTGCACCTGGAAACCAGGACTCCTGGTTTTTTTCCTGCCTGGACCATTTTCCTCCACTGCTGCCATGCTGTGTATCTGAGCTGGTCCCTGTCTCTCCATTCTTCAGTCCTGCTTCTCATCCCTCCTGCCCCATAAGTGGAGTGGGATTTGCTGAGTAATGAGGTTCAGTTCTGCAGGGTCATCAGGACTGACTTTGCAGAGTACTGGGGAATGCTCCCTAGGTGACCTGGGGAAGCCTTAGGGTCTTGCATTTATTTCTCCAGAATAAGGGGAAGGACTCTGAGCCGGAATTGGATCTGGTAGGACACTTCATGAGGAGGAATAGGGGATAAAAGTAACTAAACATTAGTTTCCTCATTTGTAAAATGAGAAGAACAAGAGTCTCCTCATTGTAGGTAGGGTTATGGGAAGGCTTAGTGCAAATATAAGGGCTCAGCACTGGGTCACCAGCTGTGTGACCTTGACAAGCTACTTTACTTTTGATACCTCAATTTCTTTTTCTATAAAACGGAGACAATGACCTCTTCCCAATACACCTCAAAGCATTGTATCAAAGCATTGTAAAATCTAATGAAATCAAGGGAATGAATTGTCTGGGGAAGATGGAAGTGGGATGATCAGGAAGAACTCAGGTTTTTCCCATTGCCAAACTCATTGGGAGTCCGGGATGAGACAAAGTACAAGCTGGACTTGACAATATGTCCAGAATGTCAGCAGCTTGGGTACCCTGGTATATAGCCTATTTCTGGGGCTCTGAGCCTTGGGTGGTGAGCCCAGGTGTGTGTGTGTGTGTGTGTGTGTGTGTGTGTGTGTGTGTGTGTGTGATGCAAAGAGCATGGGTACAGTATCTTGATCCCCAGCCGCCGGTCTAGCTGCTAAGGACTTGCCTGACCATAGCCACCCACACAATATGTCATATTCTGGTGCCAGTGATTGGAAAGAAATGAAGGTGGGCATGTGGAGAGAGACTGTGATAGGCAGCCACACTGGCTTCATGCCCCCTGTGGCTGGAGACATGGGTCCAGAGGCTGTCTCAAGGCCCTGCACGGAGCGCCAGCTGCCCATGGCCCTGGTGGAAGGCAGTTGGCAGGGCGCCTTGTGACACTTTCTGGGTAACTGAGGAGGGTGGGCAGCAGACAACAGCCTCCCGGGGAAATCTCATACTTGCGTGTCAGAGCAGATCTGTGTCTGGGGTGGTAAGTGGGGTTAAACTCAAGGTCAGACCTAGCCAATCTATTCCCATGCCAACATGGCCTTGGGTGCCCTCCATTGCAGAGAGTTGGACCCGGGTGCCCACTTAACTAGAGATAGCACTGCTATTGCCTGGTTTGTCCCTCTGCTCTGGACGCGTTTGACTACCTGCTTTCTGACTGTGTCTGAAATTTATGAGGATTGGAGCATAGCAGAAGAGCCTAGCCTCCCTTCCACTCACAAATTGCAGGGTTCAGGGAACTCAGACAAGGAAATGGGGTTGAGCTGCAGAATGAGGAGCTGTGGGAAGACACTGAAAGAACTTCCCAACCTTAAGTGGATGAGGTGAGAGGTAGCTCTAACCTGATTAAATAGGGGGACCGTACCAGCTGCCTCGGAGTTCTGTACAATCCAGACAGTCGCTTAGATTCCATCTGATGTCCTGGAGGTCATCAGCCTGCCCCATGCTCCTGGATCTCCTACCTCATTTCTCCTTACTCTCTGCCTTATACCTTTCCCAGGTTGCTATTATGTTTCATGGCAAGAGTTGAGGGAGGCAAATGGGAGAAGGAGGGAAAAGGAATCTTTGAAAACAAGCTGGAAAGTGGACCCCAAGCAGGATGCAGAGTTGGAAAGCTGTCAGAGGGGATGCAGTGGTAGGTGAATTTGTTCAGTTGGGTGGGAGATGTAGGATAAGACAGCAAGCTACTTTTGTACCAAGAAGACCTGAGGCCAGAAGGTAGAAAGGACTTCTAGAGGGGGTGATTGTCCTTGTTTCTGGAATAGAATCTGAGTATATACTGTGGGTAGGGTGGGGTGGACAGAAGAAGAGATGCATCTTCCTGCCTTTGAGCAGGAAGATGGCGCAACAAGAAGGCCAGGAGGTGGACTGCAGGTAGAATTCCAAAGTGTCCCCATAACACAGGGCTGAGGGAGACAGAGAGCCAGCTGCTGGGCCTACAGCCTTCCTGTCCCCACTCCTAGCTCACCCGCCCCCTGTAAACACTCCTCATCTCCCCCACCCCATTTTGGCCCACAGCCTTGGGGAAGCTACATGGCATTCTCACCACAGACCCAGTGCCGGCTGCGGCTTCTTCCCTCTGACCTATTTTTTAATCATCTGATGGGATTTTCACCCCCCTACACACACCAAAGCCCTGGCCCCCTGGGCCCGTCAGCTCCACCGAGTGTCAAAACTGCCCCTGTCACTTTGCGTTGGTTTCTCAGTCCAGCCAGCCCCTCCCCCAGGGCCTGAGAGTGATGGCTAATTACCCAG
Source organism: Cynopterus sphinx (assembly GCA_030015415.1). Lineage (NCBI taxonomy): Eukaryota > Metazoa > Chordata > Mammalia > Chiroptera > Pteropodidae > Cynopterus > Cynopterus sphinx. Next base: position 17,885,972 of record CM057385.1, read on the forward strand.
CTGCAGAGCCCCCACCCCCACCCTGCCCCTTCACCCCCAGCCCCAACAGAGGGGGCCCAAGACCTCTGGGAGGAGAATCTGGGACCTCCTCACCCTCCCGCTTCATGGTAGGAAGTCCTTCCTGCTATCTAACCTCCATTCTTCCCTCTGTCCTGCCCCAGACAGAGGATGTTGGTACTGGAAGGGACTTTGGGAGATTCCTCCAGGGACAGAAAAGGTCAACCAGTCTCCTGCCCTGGGTTTAGAGAGGTCTTCTACCACCCTCTAACCCCTGCTTTCTCATAGAATTCTAGAGGATGGTGTCTGCCAACTGTCTTATTTTACAGAGTATAAAACTGAGGCACAGAGAGGGAAAGAGCCTAGCCCAAAGTCATCAGGGGCTAGAGTTGGAGTCAAATCAGAACCAAGAGCTCCCTATCTGTCTTTCCATTTGCTTCTGGGCCCCCATTTGACATCTCTTTCCATTTCTATGCATCTCTGCCCCACCCCTGACCAGGTGTGTTCCCTGTCCTGTCGCTATTTCCCTTGCCCACTGGCCTGGTGGAGCTTCATCCTGGCATTTCAGGACTGTTCATTTTGCTTCAGGAACCACTTAGGAATAAGATCTGTCCCTTCATCTCTTCCCCACATTATTGCCTGTGTCCCCTTTCTCCCTCCCTCTTTCATTCATTCCTGGTCCAGCCCATAATTCTGTCCCCACCTCATCCTGATTCTACAGTGTCAAGCAGATGGACCAGCCAAAAGGCCTCAGGCCAGAGGCAGACAGGCCCAGGGCAGACTCACAGATGGAGGCCCAGTTCCAGATGGAAGACAGACAGACGTGCAGCAGGCACATTGAGACCTGGAGAGACCTGAAAATGCTGATAGAGACATGGAGATACAGAGACATAAGCTGACTCAGATTCCCGGAGAAAGTGGACGGACAGACATCAAGAAGTAGGTGCAGAACCTACACTCAGGACAGGCAGGCAGAGATTTTACAAACCCCAAACATGAAGGTAGATGTAAAGAAGGTATACTGTGACACAGGCAGAAACACAGAGCCCCTGAGAAACTCAGAATGAGACAAACATAGCAGAGAAACACAAAGACTAAAGTCCTGAAAGTCTAATAGAGTCACGGGGCAAACAGGGATACATGTGGCTCACAGGAAGCCAGAGGAGGGCCTTGGAGAGAGAGGGGGCAGAGCAGAGGCTGTTTTGTTGTCCTGTGGCCAAAGGTCAGCGGGGTGGCCCTACATGGGAGGCCAGGCCTGGCAGAGCCTGACTGTGCCAGGGCGTTGTGCTGTCTCCAAGAACACAGGATAGAGAGCAGAGAGGAGCCTGGCTGTGAAGGGGTTAACCCCTGGGCCTGTATCCCACTCAGCTCTTCTCCCCTTCCTAGCTCCCTTTACCCAAAGCCCAGGGTATTCCTCCCCAGCCCCCACTCCTGGTAACCGGACCCTGCTTCCTGCCTGAGATTAAAGGCCTGTATACTGAGATTTCCCAGGAAGGGGGGGCGGGGACACTGACTCTCTCCAGGGCCTCCCTAAAGCTCTGGGGCTTGCCCACTCCTAACGGGGCATGCCACATGATCATGGAGGTGCTCAAGTGCCCAACATCTAACCTTGCTTCAAGAGGGTGCAGGAATCCTGGCCTGGAAGCACAGTGGGGGTTGGGTTCTGCGTGGGTGTGTGTGTGTGTGGGGTGTGAGCCTTGTGTGAAGAGCTGGGGCAGGAGTGAGAGAATTAGAGACCAGAGAAGAGAGGATATGAGTTAGGACACCCACCAAGGGAGAAGGACTGAAATGCAGAAGGACCCAGGCATGGCCCATAGCCAAAGGGTAAGGGCTGCCCAGGCTTGAGGGGTGTGTGGGATGGAAAAGGGTGATCCAGCCTGGGGAAGAGAACCCAGAGCCTTTGACCTTGGGATGAGCCCACACTGACCACCTGGTGCTGGGTGCTGGGGACTCGGAACTCCTGCAGCTGTCATGGGGGGAGGAGATTCTACAGGTGCCTGTCACTCCCCTTCTGCCCTCTCTGGCTGTTAATCCGATGGTTCCGGCCATGCTCTCTGAAGGACTGGCAGTCTGGACCCAGAGGGGGAGGGAGTTCAGGGTGAGCCAGGCAGATGTCCCAGGACCTCAGAGACTGGATGTGGGACAAGAGAAGGTGGTGCGGATTGCAGGGATGTGTCTAGCATAGCTCTGTGTAGGGTGTGTGTGCCCACACTTGGATCAGAACAGGCTGGTCTGTTGCTGAGTTTATAACTGAGGGGTAAATGGGCTGAGAACTCCAGCTTTTGGTGTCACCTTGCTAGGAGCTCTTGGTGGGCAGGGGCTATGCCTAATTTATCTCTGTGATCCCAGAGTCCACAGGGTCTGGCCCATCCTAGCTCTCAGCACATGAGTCTCCAGGAATGGTATATTAGGTGTCAGAAGGGGAAGCTAGTCCTATCTGAGGCAGGGTCTTACAAACAGGTTCTCTTTTGGCCCAAGGCCCTTAGTAGAGGCTGGAGGCTGGATCTGAAGGATGCTTTGTGAGGACTAATAGATGCTGGAGGGAGAAATGGGAAGATGCAGGCAGCTTAGAGGAGAGGAAAGAAGAGACAATGCAGCATAGTCTGTCCTTCTGCTCTGCTCCTGCCACTGGGCAGAACCCCTCAGCCCTTACCTGACCCCACACTTCACTTGAGACACAGTTTGTCTTGGCAGAAGGTCTATTAGCTGCTTTAACTGACCAGGAAACCAGAGATGTTAAGATACTTGAACAGGCCACACAGCCAGTGAGGGTTGGAATTGGGTTCCGAAGCCCACCCACCCCTCACCCTTTTTCCCCCTGCTCTAGCCTCAGTACCCACAGGACCCACAGGTGTCTGCCTCTGTGGACCTGCCTCTCACTGGCTCAACCCCTCTCTTCTTCCCCTCTTGCCTGGCTGGTACTTTCTCACTGAGTCATGTTCTGGGTTTCTGACGTTGTGGTCCCTGTCCCTTTCCATCTCTATATTTCTCTTTGAGAAATGCAGCCCAGGACTCTCGCTGGGCTCTCGTTCCTTTTCTGCCTCATCCCCAGTACGCCACACTGCCTCTTTCACTCATCTACCCGCTCACAGCCTCTCGGACTGTGCCCAGCAGGGTAGAGAGCAGAAATCCTGGGTGTTGGTGCTCTTGTGCTCTGAGTCTCCACTAACAACCATCCCCTCCCTGACTCCCCCACATACTTGCTCAGCCCTCCCACACCACGTCGTATGAGCCCTTTCAAGAGCCTTTCTGGGTCTCCGGGGGAACTCAGCACTCCACACATTTTAAGGAGAGGACCCAGGTGGCCATTAGATTCTGGGGTAAGGAATTGTTTGATCCTGAAGCTTCAATAAGAAGGTCTTCTCAATGCCTGTAGCAGCCTTCCTTAGACATCCAACCTCCATCACCACACTGAAGAGCACACAGCAAGCAAGGTCAGGGTACACTGACTTTCTTATGATGAGACATGACTTGGAGGTAGAGGAGCAAAGTGGGAGGGGGCCCGAGAGTAGAATGTGTGGATTCCTGGGGTCCAGCATCACCTGGATTCCTTCTTAAAGGTACAGATTCTGGGCACCTGCCACAGGCCTGGCGATCAGAATCTCTAGAGGCTGGTCTCAAGAATCCACATTGTAACAGCTTCCAGGTGCAGTCTGCAGCCCATAGACAGGTGTGGCAATATTCTGTGACATCATTTTGAGTATTGACGAACAACGACTTGAAAAGAAGCCTTAAATACATGCAGGGACAACAGGGTGAAGAAAATCAGCGTCAAGGCTGGTGAGTCAGGGGCAAATTTCTGTTTTCCAAATGTGCTCCTGACAATTTACTTATTGTTATTCTTCCTCACTATAGGAAGGCAAACACTCTTGTAGAAAGAGCACTGGATCAGGAATCAAGAGATCGGGGTTCCAGCCTGGCTCTACTGAGAATGCAGTGTGCGCTGGGTAAATCATTCGGTTTCCCATATTTACTACCCACCTGTCTCATTATATCCGATGTCTGTTGGAGACTGTGACTATCCCATCCTGGACACGCACCCTGTGCTTCTTCACTCCCGCACCTCTAGGGCCAGCCTTCTGGATGCTCAGCAGATTGATGGCTTGAGAGAGGGGCTGGGACTGACTGTGATAGGGAAGCGAGGGGATCCCAGGGGGCCTCATCTCCTGCTCCCCCTTTCCACCTCTCCAGCCCTGAGGCCTGGAAAGAGGTGAGGTGGCAAGAGGAGGAGGTGTCACTGCCAGGGTTCTTCTTCTCACCCAAGCTGGCAGAGGGGCGGGAACTGGCAATGGTGACACCAGGGCCACTCAGCCCCCGCTTTTCACAAGCACTTTCTTTTTTGGGTGGAAGAAATTGGAAGGAGGGGGTGAGGAACCTGGGGTTGCTGAGCCAGGCTATAAGACCCTCTAACAGTCTATTAGGTTATAGAGACTGCTCTTAGCCACCCTCTTCCCCCAGGGACATGTCCCCAGGTTCACTTGATTCTGAGATTCCTATTCCCCTCTGCCCCCAGAAAGCTGTGTGGGAACTCCGGGTCATCCTGTTCAGAGGCAGGGGGATGGATCACTTGACTTGAGGATTAATTTGGAAAAGAGGAGGGGGTGAGAGAGGGAGGAACATGGTTCCATTTGGCCTTCCACAGCCAAGCACTTAGCAAAAATGCATCTCTGAAGAGGTGTCAGCATTCAACAGTCTCATGTCTCCTGGGGGGAATCAGTCATTCAGGGAAATCTTACTGAAATCTTGAATGTTTTCCAAAAAGTAGCCAAGGGTCCCACGGTCACCCTATCTTTCAAGCAATGCTGCCCCACTTGGAACAGCAGGTAGAAATGTCCCCCTTTCTTAAGGCATGGGGAAATGGTAGGTAAAGGGGTGGGGAGAAGCCTGTCCCCACTCCTGGTGCTGTGGTGGATCTGATCTTCCTCCTCAGGGGATGTGCTGATTCTCTCTCTCCCCACCCTCCCTAGGTCATGCCTGCCCCCTGGGGTCCTCAGCTTCTCCTTCACCTGCCAACCTGCCTCTCAGTTCAGCTCTAGTTGGGAGCAGAGAGTCCCTGTGGACCCCTAAGGGTGAAACCCTGTTGGGCTGGGACAGAGATGTAGAGATGGGGCAGCCCCCAGGGGAGAATTGAGGAGGGCTGGGGAGGTAGGGGAGAGGAGAGGTTAGCCTTTACTAGGTGAAAGTATTTTTCAAAACACTCTTTAAAAATGTGAATCTTTATCTGTATATTGACTTGCAAAAAATTCCATGACACCTTGTCAAGTGAAAAAGAAAACCACATTACAAAGCAGCATGTGTGGTCTTTACATAGAATTATGTATTTGTGTGTGTGTGTGTGTGTGTGTACATAAAAGACAGAGATAGAGAGGCTGTGTACAGGGAGTGACGTCTGGAGGGGTGTTCACTGAAATTTTAATTCTAAATTTGGGGTGATTTATATAGTCCTGATTTTTTGTTTTTTCTACTGCTTAAGATTTCTAGATGGGTATGTTTTATCTTATACACAGGAAAACTCCCAATAATGTTATTTTAAATTGGGGAGAAAGGATTGTTTTTGTCATAGAGGGAATATAACTACCTTAGTCAATAGAAAAGGAAAATGAGAGACAGAAAAGCTCCCACGGTCCTATCACCCCCAACAGCCCTTCAGAACACGTGGTGGGTTTCATGCCTGTCAGCTGGCTCTAAATCTGTCCAAAGCAGCTTTTCCATTCAGGTGTAAGAATAGATTGAAAGGTGCTGCATAGGTACCCTTTCTCATGTAAGGCTCACAGTCCCTCTGGACAGTAGATCAGTTTCCCCTCAGTCTACAGGTGAGACACTTCAGGCTGACTTTCAGGCAAGGGAATCGACTTGCTCAAGTCACACACACCTGAGTAACAGGTGGAGCCATTCCTGAGACTCTGAGCACTGGCTGCCCAGTGCTACTTAGTGTCCCCCCCCTACCATGCCCAGATGGAGGAGCTTTTGTGGATCTGGCCCAGCCCCAGGCCTTCCAAGCCCAAGGGTGTTGTAGATGCAGGTCCTTTCAGGGAACTTGTCCTGCCAGTTCACAGGGCTCCAGGTCTGTCCTGGGCCGGGAGGAACAAGATGCATCCCGCATAGCCCACCTGGGCCTCTGGCCTGGAGAAAGAACACCAACACTTCTGGTAAAGTTATTTAGCACGGAACCTGGGCACACAGTGGCACCCATGAATATCTGTAGAATGTCCCTGGTCCGAAGTGCCTCTGAGCCTGTGAGTGCTGCGAGGCCTGTTGAGCTCATCCGGGCCATCCCCGAGGGCTTCCCGCAGGAGGGGGCCTTTGAGCTGAGCCTTCAAAGGCGGGTAAAATTTCTACCAGGGCCCAGAGAAGAGAAACAGGCGGGCGTTTCAAATGGTGGGGTTGACTCCCAGCCGGCAAGGTCTTCAAGCCCGAACTCCAGGGCGCCCCGGCGGCGGCGGGAACTCGTTCGTCCGCACCGCGGGGGCCCTCGGGTCCTCGCCGCCCGCATAGCGTTCGCCCGGGATTTAGCCGCGAGGGGGCGGGGCGGGGCGAGGCGGGGCGGGGCCGGGGCGGCGGGTGTGTGTGTGGAGATCCGGAGATCTTCATAAAGCCGCGGCCGAGGCGCGCGGCGACGCTGGTGACAGCAGCTCTCTGGAGAGGGAGCCTGGGAGCTGCCGCGCGCCCGCCGCACGCGGGCGCAGGACCCAGGCGTCCGATCCCGGGCGCCGGTGGGGCCCCCGCCCCCAGGGTCCTCTCCCCAGGCCCCCCCCCACCCCACCGCACTCCACCCCACCCCGCGCCATCCATCCCCCACCCTTGGGCCGCCCCCGCGCGGACGGGCCGGTCCTCGACGGCTGCGGAAGGGTGCGCGCCCGCCCCGGATGGGCATCGTGGAGCCGCGGGGCTGCAGAGACATGCTGACGGGCACCGAGCCGCTGCCGGCGGGCGACGAGGGCCGGGCGCCCGGCGCCGACCCGCACCCGCGCTTCTTCTACCCGGAGCCAGGGGCGCAGGACGCGGCCGAGCGGCGCGCGGGGGGCGCCGGCCTCGGGGCGCCCTACGCGGGGGGCGCGCTGGTGCCCGCGCCGCCCGGCCGGTTCCTCGGAGCCTACGCCTACCCGCCCCGGCCCCAGGCCGCCGGCTTCCCCGGGCCCGGCGAGCCCTTCCCGCCGACGCCGGGCGCCGAGGGCTTCCAGCCCGGGGACGGCTACGCAGCCCCCGACCCGCGCGCGGGGCTCTACGCGGGGCCGCGCGAGGACTACGCGCTGCCCGCGGGGCTCGAGGTGTCGGGGAAGCTGCGAGTCGCTCTCAACAACCACCTGTTGTGGTCCAAGTTCAATCAGCACCAGACGGAGATGATCATCACCAAGCAGGGACGGTGAGTGCGGCGCGCGCGGCGCCCGGACGCGTTCTCGCTCGCGCTCTCCTTTCCGTGTAGACATCGCCAGTGTCTCCGTGTCCCTCGCTGTTTGGGGTAGGCTTTGCGGAGAGAGGGGCTGGTCGTGAGGACAGGAAAGTTCTGGGGGTTGCTGACTCGGGGGAGAATACGCCAACAGGCTGACCTCGAAAGGGAGAAGGTGGCAGTGGGCGCAATGGAATTATTTGGGTTTAGGGAAACGGTGTCTCCGGCTTCACCCGCGATTAGTGTGTGCCCCGCTCTCTGCCTGAGTGGGGGTCGCAGCGGGTAGGGGGGGGGGCATTGCTGCTGGGTCTGTCAGGGCAGGACGCCTCTTAGCCCCTGCGTGTGGGGAAACGGAGGGAAGGGCAGAGTTGCAGGGCAGGGGACACGAACCCAACCCTCATTCTGGGGAGGGGGTGTCCACCTCTCCCAGCCCCTTTGCTGTTATTGCTCAACAGTCAGCTTTGGGAGGGGTAGTAAGACTGGGATTTGGTGACATGGAGACACAGTCGCCAAGTTTCCTTTCCGGTAGTACTTCGAGATCATATGTCTGGGGTGTGTGTGTGCGCGCGCGAGCTTGCGTGTGTTGGGGGGGGGTGATGGTGGTGAAATATGTTGGGGTCACAGATCCCTTCCAGACACAGGCCCCTGCCAGAGAGTTCAAATACCTATGGGCCCAAGCAGGTGAAGCTAAGGGTGGGTTGCAGCTGGCAGCCTGTCCTGCACTCTGCATCCTTTGAGGTCTGCCCCCGGAAGCCTGTCTACACCCCTGTGCAGATATTCACTGGTCCAGCCTGGGGAACGCATAGCTCCATGGCTCAGGGTCCCCTGGACTCAGCACATGCAGGGTAGGGTTTGGGCCCAAGTGTGCTGCTTCCGGAGAGAGAGCCTCCTGTATGAGGAAAGAAAGAGAAACTCGTGACTTGTGTGGTATTTGTTTAGTAAGCAACACTGATCAGGTCCTGCTTGTGTCTGGCGTGTGAGGGTGTGCACCCACCCTTCCAAACGGGGGCCTGTGTGGCCGGGGACCAGCAAGGACTTGTGTGTAGAAGGGCTGTGTCATCAGTGGACCTGGGAAGTTTTGAAGATTGTATACTAAGGGCCCAGTTTGGGGAGAAGAAGGGGAGAGGCCATACTGGGCCTGGGGTTTGGCATTCAATTTGGGCATTGCTAGAACATTCTTCCTTCCTAATGATTTCTGTGGGGTGTCCTGGAATTGAAGGGCCAGCCTGTCTACCAACCACGATGAGTTTCAAGTTGCTACACTTTTCCTCTTTCTGTGGGATGGACCCAGGAAAATTGGCATTTTCTTTTATGGCACATCTTTGGTCTCCTAAGCCTTCTGTTAATTCCTCTCCGCTCCCTTAACCCCTCTGGGTACACCCAGGGAACAGCCCAGGTTTCTAGTCACACTGGGTCTGAATTGGAGGGGACCCTGAAGATCCTGTCCAGTTCACTCCCTGCACAGACAGCAAAACGGGCCCAGATACAGTAAGAGACACTTCTGAGGTTACACAGTGCACTCATCACTGGTAGAACTGGCACCAGAACCCAGATGGTATCTACTTGGATTTCTTTCTCTGGCTCCGCATGGCCAGGAGTAAAAACAGCCGCCCACACTGTCCGAAGGCTTTGATGCGTTCAGAGTGCTTTCACTTCCATTATTTCACTGCACACTGGGTAGGCCAAGCGGTCTCCCCATTATACAGCTGAGGGCACTGAGGCGCAGGGATAGCGAGCAGCTTATATGCGATCACATCTGAATTTGGGCCTCCACCCTGTTGCATGGTCAGGAAGCCTCCCTCCCTGGGGCCTGGCCCAGGATTCCCCACAGCCTGCTACCAGGCCCCGGCCCCTCCAGTCTCGAGGGATGGGGTGGATGAAACCTTAGCCAGAACTTCAGGGACCTGGTAGGTACTGGGTCTTCCCGAAGGCTGTTTAGGGAGGTATCTCTGAGTGTGCATCCCCATCTCTACCCTTACGGCCTCCTTCTTTCATTTATTTCTTCTTCTCTTTTCCTTCCGTCATCCCTGCTGAATAAGTTTCTCTTGACAAGTTTTGTTGTTCCCTTTTTAGATCCATACACTTATTTTCTTTATTATGAAACGTTCCAATACGGTTGACCCTTGAACAACATGGGTTTGAACTGCTCAGGTCCGCTGATATGCCGATTTTTTTCAATAAATACCGTAAAGGTATTTTTTCTTTCTTATGATTTTCTTATTGTAGAAATACAGTATATAATACATATAAAGATACAAAATATGTATTAATCGACTACTTATGTTATCGGTAAGGCTTCTAGTCAATACTAGCTATTAGTAATTAAATTTTGAGGGAGTCAAAAATCATGCATGGATTTTTCCAATGCACAGGGGTCTGTGCTCATAACTTCTGTTTGTTCAAGGGTCAACTGTGTATGCAAAAGTGAAGAGAAAAATGTAAGGGACCTCCCTCTACCCATATCCAGCTTCAATAGTTGTCAGCACTTTTCCAATCTTGTTCCTTCTTTATTCTCACTCACTTTACGCCCACTCCTGTGATCTGGAACTATATTAGTGATAGTGTAAAGAATTAGTAAGTAAATCCTAGACACAATCTTAGTTCATCCTTAAATATTTCTCCATGTACTTCTAAAAATGGCTTTTTAAAAATAAACACAATACCCTTAGCAAACCTGAAAAGAAATTCCTAAATATTGTCAAATTTCCCGAATTGTTTCATAAGTGTGTGTGTGTGTATGTGTGTTTACAATCCTCCTGCTTTCCATCTATCCTGAGGGACTGCTTCAGATGCTTTGGGGTCCCTGCTAGAAGGGGGCAATGGCCCCTCATCATTTCCTTTGATGCCTCCCCTTGGATCAGGCCTCAGGACTCCATGGTGGGGTGAAAGGGACAGAGGACATATCACCCCCGTTCAGTCCCATCAGCCCCAAATCACCCTGTATCTGAGTTTGGGCTCCAGTGATCTGGGAAATTAATGGCCATTTTCTTCCACTACTGGCTTCTGAGAAGCAAGACTTGGGCTCAGAGAACAGCTCCCTTTCTGTCCTCCTGCTTTGGAGGCCGGGCCTGTGCCTCCGTGGGTTCCAGTGACCCGTCAGTCATTGCCACATCACCCACAGCCTTCTTCCTTTTTGAAAAATCCTTCCAGCCCAGGCCTACCCACAGCTGCATAGCCTTTCGTCTTGGGCTGACTCACTTGCTTCCAGATCCTTTCTCTCCCACCCACCCTACCCCTCAATATGGACAAGCAACACAGTCACGTTCTCCTTCATAGACAGAAATGGGGTGGGAAGCAGGCGTATGATCCTCAGTCCAGAGACTGATCCAGGAAGCTAGGAGGAGAAATTGAGGACAAAATGATGTCCTGGCTAACCAGAGACTTTGATGTTCAAGTTAGTGTGTTTGTAGAGATTTGGGGAGCCTGAGAGTGCCCACCCCAGACTTGTGTTGTGTTTCTGCATGGCACTATGCATCTGCTATGAATGTGTTGGCAAGCATAGAATAGTTGACGGTAGACATTCTGAGTAGAGGAAGAGAGAGGCCGGTGTCTGTGGGTGTGTGGGTGTGCATTAATTGCTGGCAATCCCCACTTTTCTGGGTGTGATTAGTTGATTATTATAATTAAGATAACTTTGGGTAGGTCTGTTGTTAAGTAGCTCAATTTGCATTTGTGTATGTATATGTGAAGTTAAGGCTTGGTAAAACAATTTTGATCCCACATGATCCTTTACTGGCCTTGCAGCTATGGTGGTTTTCCCTTTTCTACATTCCCAAGGCCAAGAACTTTGTAGATTTTTCAAAAATACGTTTAGCTTTAAGCTTGCCTTATTTGGGGCTGCCTGGTTTCCTTTTTTGAGGCAGGTGAAAACACCTCTACTTTCTGTTCAGCCATTTGCTAGTGGTCATCTAATTTCTATTAAGTGGGTCTGAGGTTGGTGGGACGAGAAGACTCCTGGATGGCCCCGTGCATTTTGTATTCTGATAGGTACGAGGCATAGCTGGAGAAACCTCCTAAAAGGTACCGATTTACACATCCACGTATTCACACCGGCAGTATACGAGAGAACCCATTTTCCCACAGGCTCATCGGCATGAGACGTTTACCAATTTTGAAACAGTTTGCCAACATGACTGACAAAAACCATCTCCTTTTCATTTGTACTTAATGGCGGTGAATTGGAGCACGTCAGCATTGTTTAGGATGGGGGAGCTGTAGACGACCCTGCAAATTATTTCAAGGCAGGATGGTCCTTAGGAGCAGCAGAGCAGTTTGGGGTCTCGGACCCTGTCTTCTGAGAGCAGAATGGCTAGTGGTCTTTTTGGGGAGGTGGGGCTCAGTTTGGCACCAGACCCATTTTCACTCCCTGTTCCTTCCCAGCAAAGTATCATGTAAATCAGAGACTATTTTGGGATTCCAGCTGGTGATGATTCTAGACTTTTAAGGTGAAATTGTGACCGCCCTTCTCCTCTCCCTTTTGCCCGTCTTCTTCCTGTATGTCCTCCATTTTCCTCTGCTAGCGATAAGCAAGGTGCAGGGACGGGGACCACACAGCCTGTGCTTTGTGGTCAGGAGACCCTGGCTCTGCTCTCCCACCAAGTAGCTGTCATCAAACCTCTCCGAGTCTCATTTTCTTTAATTATAAAATTGAAAATAACATTTTATATCTCAAAGGCCTAGCTCAACGAACCGGCTGCTGCATAAATAGAGGCTCGATGAATATTCCTTCTCTTCCTTTATTTTACTAGTTTGTGCAGGAACTGGTGACAGCATAGACCATGTGTGAGTGATCTGACCACTATCGTAGAATGCATTGGTGATAGAAGTGGGCTGAACATATTCTTCCACCCTCGATTGCTCGAGGCCTCATTTCTAAACTTTGATTTCTCAAGTTGACCGGCCTGCCAAGCCCCTGGGACCCAGAGCCTGGAACCAAAACTCCGGTTTCTTGCTCAGAGTCCTTCAGCCTGGCTACAGGGCTTTGACAGCTCTGGGACTGGGAGACGGTGGGACAGGGGTGGGATGGGAGAGAGGGTGAGCTGAGTTTCACATCTTTCGAGCTTCTTAACACATAGTCAGAGGAAAGATGGACAGGAGTTATCTCCATTTATGGGTGAAGAAAACTGAGGTTTGGTTAGGCAATTAATTTATTCAAGGTCATAAGACCAGTAAGTCTCTTGCTCTCAGCCTAGGAGAGTCTGGAGAAGACAGGAATGGGATAGCACTCTGCTAGGAGACCACCCCAAGATTATTAAGGGTGTTTCTCAGGGCCTCTCCGGGTATTAGGATCCATCGAGTAGTGTTCCTAGGCCCCTGAAACTCTTCCTCCTCCGAGTTTCCTGACTCACGGACTAGTGCCTTTCTTCCCATTCTACAAGACTTTCTATTCTACAAGGAGGAGGGGAAAAGCATGTGGGAATGAAAAGCAATTCTGATGAGGGTTGACTCTGTCATCCTGAGACTCTGCTCTTCCTGCTTGGGTTAGAAGAGAAAGGCTAAGCCATTGAAGATGATTATGGTGTTGGTGCTGGAATAGGTGGTGGTTGTGATGGTGGATGGAGGTGCTGATTGTAGTGAAGGTGAAGGGGATAATGTTAGTGACGGTGACACAGAGGTGAGAGTTGTGGTGATGGTGATGGGGGTGGTGATGGTGGAGGTGTGGGTTGTATTGATAGTGACGATGGTGGGGGTGATGCTTGTAGGGATCGGGGTGATGGGGGTAGTGATGGCGGAGGTGGTGGCGATGGTTGTGGTATTGGAGTGCTTCTTTCTTTGAATGTTTGACTCTGTTACAATAATGCAGGCTCCCAACCCCAACTTCTTCCACTCTGAGCATGAAGATTGTGCTTGACAGAGTCCTCTTTTAGGTGGATGGGAAAGTCCATTTAGGACTTTAGCTACTTCTCTGAAGACCCAGGCCTGGGGCGGGCAATCTGTAGACATCAAGCCCAGGAGGATAGGGCAAGGAGACCCTGCGGATGGGTGCCATGGGGCTAGGAGTGTGTGAGCACTGTGAGAGCTGTAGTGGAGAGGATGAATGGTAGACTGAGGTCAGACCAGGGCATGAGGACCTACTAGGAGCTATCGGTGGGGGGCTGGCTTGTGGCTTTGCTCCCCACTAGGAAACAAACTAAGGCTAGAGACAGTGGCGTGCAGTGAATATCTAGCAACAGACCCTCCGAAAGAACATTTTTAAAAGCCCTGATTCATAGTGTTTGCCGATTTCTGGGGTGTCACTACTATGATGGCTGATTTCAAGCTACCCACATGATATCACTGAACGCAGAGTTGGAAAGAGTTGCGTAGTCGTGCACATTTCCACATACACTAGCATTTCCACATACAGGTAAAACAGATGGAAATAACCTCAGGAGCAGAGATGTTAGGAAAATGTAGCAAAAGAATTGAGAAGTGATGATGTGTGAGTATTTATGACCTTGGTTTGTAATATAACGTATTTCACGGTAAGTTTATATAATTTAATTTTTGACAACTGGCTGGCAAACGTCCTGAGCATTTCCATTTGGCTCTCGTGAGAGGTGGAAGCCAGCTCCACCACACCCCTGAAGACTTTTGCACAAGAGGTGTCTGTCTGAGGGGTTGGGGGTTGCTGGCTATTGGTGGGTCTCTCTGTTCTCCCCAGGAGGATGTTCCCATTCTTGTCATTTACTGTGGCCGGGCTGGAGCCCACCAGCCATTACCAGATGTTCGTGGACGTGGTCTTGGTGGACCAGCACCACTGGCGGTATCAAAGTGGCAAGTGGGTGCAGTGTGGCAAGGCCGAAGGCAGCATGCCAGGTATGTGCCCCCTGGTAGGATGGGCACTTTTTCTCCAAGACTGGGCGCCCCCTGGTGGATCCAGGGGGGAACACTTAAGCCCCTTCCCCCAGAATTTAGGATTTAATTCCCCATCCCACTCCGCCCTGCCCTATCCCCTCCCACTTATCTTTTCTGTTCCATTTGTCATCTCTTTTTTGCTTTACTCTGCCCACACCTCTGCCCATACCTCCCTCTGCCCACATCCCTCTCTGCCCACATCTCCCTTTGCCCCGCCCTGTCCCCTCCACCCCATCCTTTTGGACATCCCCCTCAGAAAAGGCAAAGAAAACTCACATCTCTGGGGGTCTGGTCCCAGGGGGCTGCATGCCAAAGAGGTTAACTGTCCACAGGAAACCGCCTATACGTCCATCCAGATTCCCCCAACACTGGAGCCCACTGGATGCGCCAGGAAGTTTCATTTGGAAAATTAAAGCTCACGAATAACAAGGGGGCCTCCAACAATGCCACTCAGGTGGGACTCCCCAGCCCCCCGCCCCATTCCCTGGTGAGCCCCACCCCCACTGCCTGATCTAGAGGGTGTCCTGCGGGCTGATTCTTTTCTGCAGGAGTCACTTTTCTTTCCCGCTGACACTGTTTTTTCCCACCCACCTTGGGAGGACAGATGAGGTGGGAGGAAGCTGAATCTCAGGGTAGACAGGACATCACAGGCCAAGCTAGACTGGCGGTTCCTCCCTGTCCCCAAATCCTGGGCTGCCATTGCTTTTGTACCATGCTATGCATAGATTCAAAACCCAGTTGTCCCAGGGAATGGATACCTTGAAAACCCCTGTTTGTGCTTGGTCACAATGGACACCTAGGGTAGGAAATGAGGCAAAAGGGTAGAATTGGTGCCCTAAAGGGCCTAGGGACTGGAGTTAGAAGGCCTAGGAGAAGTTGCATGGTGGCATGGCAGGGGAATGGACACAATGACCTCAGGGTGGGGAGATCCTTCAAACACCCTCCTCCCCACCTGGATTTGGGGACAGGGAGGAACTCCCAGTCTAGCTTGGCCTTCTTGCTCTCTCTTTCAGATGATTGTGCTCCAGTCCCTCCATAAGTACCAGCCCCGTCTGCACATTGTTGAGGTGAATGATGGAGAGCCAGAGGCGGCCTGCAACTCTTCCAATACACATATATTTACTTTCCAAGAAACCCAGTTTATTGCTGTGACCGCCTACCAGAATGCCGAGGTGAGGGCTGCCTTGGCAGCGAGTGTGGGCCTGAGCCTGGGTTGGGGAGGCCTCCAGTCTCCATTGGAAGGGATTTTGGAAGTTTCCTAGCCCCAGATTTAAGACTCAGGTCATTCTGTTTCCCCTCTCTAGATTACTCAGCTGAAAATTGATAATAACCCTTTTGCCAAAGGCTTCCGAGAGAACTTTGAGTCGTAAGTGCCACTGATTTCAACTCACCTTTGCAGAGATCTACTCTTGGTCCCTCCTCAGACAGAGACACTAGACATGTGCTCAGCACATTTCCCTAGCTGGCCCTGAGGATGGGAGAGGGTGGGGTGAGGGCTAGGGGGCGGTGGGCCAGGGGAGGAGAGTCTGGGGAGGGTCGTGCAACAGGTAGGCTCATAGGTGATTGGTTTTGCTCCTGATCTCTGTCTTCTTGCCTCCTTTTTCAATTTTTTTTTAGAATGTATGCAGCTGTTGACACCAGTGTCCCCTCCCCACCTGGACCCAACTGTCAATTGCTTGGGGGAGACCACTACTCTTCTCTCCTACCCAACCAATATCCCGTTCCCAGCCGTTTCTACCCTGACCTTCCTGGCCAGGCCAAGGATGTGGTTCCACAGCCTTATTGGCTGGGGGCCCCCCGGGACCACAGCTACGAGGCTGAGTTTCGAGCAGTCAGCATGAAGCCTGCATTCCTGCCCTCGGCCCCTGGACCCACCATGTCCTACTATCGAAGCCAGGAGGTCTTGGCACCTGGAAGTGGCTGGCCTGTGGCCCCCCAGTACCCTCCCAAGATGGGCCCAGCCAGCTGGTTCCGCCCCATGCGGACTCTGCCCATGGAACCTGGTCCTGGCGCTTCAGAAGGGCGAGGGCCAGAGGACCAAGGCTCTTCCTCCATGTGGACTGAGATCACCCCCATCCGGCCAGAGTCCTGTGACTCAGGACTGGGCGAAGGAGACTCCAAGAGGAGGCGTGTGTCCCCTTATCAGTCCAGTGGTGACAGCTCTTCTCCTGCTGGGGCCCCGTCTCCTTTTGATAAGGAAACTGAAGGCCAGTTTTATAACTATTTTCCCAATTGAGCAGATGATGTGGTGAAAGGAACAGAAACAGTGTTATTAAGTTGGAGGACACCAGCTAATGTAGGCAAGAGACTCAGGACTGAGCAGGCTCCAGCTTCCTCTGTCTCTTCTCCTTTTGTAGTTGGTTGGGAAAGAGATTCTGGGGTTCACTGGCTGCTTCCTGGCTCACAGTCAAAGGTGAGAGGAAGCCCTAACTACAGTCATTTACCTGGTGCTGCTTCTGGCTGTGAGTGCCCAGCTGGAGAATAGAAAAGAGAACAAGAAGGTCTTGGAGACAAAGGAGTGTCCTCTCTTCTGCAAGGATGGGTGGGGGGTTCAGGTGGAGAAGGCCGGACGCTGGAGACTCAACTCTCTTCCTCTGTAGAGGAACTTTCAGCATTTTCATTTGCATGTGTGTTAATCCCTGATCTGAAAATAAAGATACGTAGATTTTAAAGCAGTCAGCCAGCCAGGATCAGGGATTGGACTCAGGTGGCTTTGAGCAACTGGCCTGGGCCCCCCACCGCTTAGAAATTGTGGGGTCCTGAGGGAGGGACTGGAAATGGGGGCATGGTGCACGTCTCAAGAAGCAAAGTCTTGGGGGGTTGGTTATGTGTGTGCGCGTGCTTTTTCTTTTTTAAAATATTTTTTTGGAACGGGGGCGGCTATTTATTGTACAGAGAGTGGTGTCTGGATATATATCTTTTGTCTTCATCACTTTCTGAAAATAAACATGAAACTGTTGAGTGTGTCCTGCTTTGGTGCCTGGATGAGGGACATGGGGACTTCACTGGCAATTGCAAGTGTACCAAAGCTGTTCTTTGGCTCTTGAACAGAACCTGAAGTTCTGAAGAACCTGTACCTACTGGAAACCTGAAGTGGTGTCCAGGGGATAAATTGAGTTAGAGCAAGAACACATGTCCTACCTTCAGCGCTCAGATTGATGGCCAGATGCCACCTCATAAGGAGTCTTGAGCCAGAGAAGCACCCCTCTGCCTGTGTGTGCACCTTAACCTCTGGAGGAGGGAGGGATGTGAGGCAAGGTCAGGGGACAGGGCTGGGCTGGGAGTGGGGGATCTAGGGAGGAAGGATGGCCTTGATTTCTCTGTGCATGTCTAACAGCTCTGGTTCTCAAACTTCATCTTAGAGTTGATGAAGGATTCACGAAATTTCTATTTTGTAAGTCAAGAAAAGCCAAGTCTTGGCAATTTCATAGGATTCAACCTAATACGTATGAAGGACTTAGAGCAGTGCTTGAGAAACAGGAAGCACTCAGTGTGTAAACTACTGTTGTTATTACTATAATTCTGTTTCTCTTTATACACAGCTGAATTGTGTTTCATAGATGCTCTTTTAAAGTATTTAGGCTATGCAGCAAAGTATGAAAATAGCAATAAATTATCCCAAATTATACCACCCATCAATAATTATCATTAACATTATATGGTTAGATAGAAATACTTTCATAAAATTGGAATCTCATTGAAAATGCTTTTTCTTAAAATTCAACACTATTCAATTTTAGATAACAGAATTTATAACAACAACAAAAAAACAAGAACACCTCAGAAAACCAAACTTGTCACAGACAAACCATCAAAACGCCCCAAATTCTCAAATGAATGAAAGGAATTGCTGAATTCAAGATTGATTTTTCTTCACAATAACAAACATTTCCCGAAAGAGCCTGCTGAAGTTAAGAAAAGGACCTTATGAAAAACGTTCAGAGATCAAGGTGCCGTGTTTGCCTCAGCCCAGTCCAGGTGTTCCCCATTCTAATGAGGGGACATCTTTGTGGACTTTGAGGTGTTCTCCCAATTCTGTTTGGAGCCGGGAAAACTTCACTTCTGTCACATCATATCTCATCTTTTACTGGTTTATATCCAGAGGCTATTCTCATCACCATTTCATCAGAAGGACGAAAAGATAAGGAAACATCTTTGGTCCCATCCTCTTCAGATCTGAGAGCTCAGAATTTTGTAAATGACATCAGGAGCTCCGCCCTTGTACTCTGTGAGTGCAGATTATTCTTTCCCCCACCCCACCTTTTGGCTGTCCCGCTCTGGAGTTAACAGTATTAAGCTGAGCCTGTTTCCTTTCTTGGGGTATTGTTGATAATTACAGAACTCTTCTTCCCCACTGTTTTTAAATGGGTTTTGTTCATTTCATCAGATATGAGGGGAAGGGAGCTGTGATGGAGTCACACTTCATCTTTTCCAGAAGTCCAGCAGCATATGTTTTGAAGCTGTGTCATAAAGAGTTATTATTGTTTCTTCTTGACTGAATGTACATTTTACTGATATATATATATATATAGCCAAATATATATGAATACATTATATATGACATATATGTTTATATATATATATAGTCTTTAGTTAATGTAATGCATTTTAACTTAAATTTTTACCTTAAATATTTTATGGCTGGCATTAATATTCAAATTTGTGCTTTGTTTTTATTTAAATTAATCTGATAAATTTTCTCATATTTAGTTGACAGTGTCTCAGTTTCATTTTTGTTGTAGTTCTGTCTTTATCAAGCAGCAAACTAATGGATTTAAAAACACATTTGGAGACTCAAAATGTTTTCTGTTTATTTATAAATAAATGATTATTCATTAATCCACCACACAACTCAAAAACTAAAACACTAATAATATCATAGCTAGTTATATATTATCCTATCCCATCTCTTACCTTTCTTTTATAGATAGCTAGTATCCTGAATTTTGTGTTTATCTTTTTCTTGCTTTTAAATTTATATATCTGATTATTGCGTTATTTAGTTTTTGTTTTTTTGAACTTTATAAAAAGTATGTATATGTGTGTTTATATATGTATATTTATATTATCTTTCTCTGCAATAATGTGGAATGATTCTTTATTTAGTTAGGTCATCCTTATGGTCCTTTGGTAAAGTTTTGCAATTTATAGGTATAGGTCTTGTATGTATTTTATTACATTTATTCTTTGATTTTTTTCTGTAAAAATATAATTAAAAAATATTTCTAATTGTTTGTTACTGGTCTATACAATCACAATTGATTTTTGTATGCTGATCATAAGATCCAGCCACCTTGCTAAACTCTCATTATTTTTCAGTAATTTGTTGTAAATTCATTATTTTCTCTATGACCAGTCAGATCATCTAAAAGAACGTCAAATAATGACAGTTTTATTTTTTCCTTTCAAATTATTATGCTTCTATTTTTTTTTTGTTGTTGTTGTTATCTTATTATGCTGGCCAGAACTTCAGCTGCTAGTTTCTTGCCTTTTTGTGGGTGATTTCCCCCTATTTATGCCATCTTTCCCTTATGATGATTTGGCATTTCTGTAATCTATTTCTATTATTTTAGTCATTACTCTATACATTTTAATATGCATATTTAACATAACAAATTTGAATCACATTTTGCCTTCCATTTTGGCCAATAAAACAATTTTAGGTCACTTTATTTCTAATCTTCCCTCTCCTTATTTACTACTGTTTTCCTTCTTAATTTACTGATTTTGAACACTTAAATTCTTTCTTTTTTTAATCCCCACAGATTAGATTCCTGTATTACTTTACTGAGACAGTATTTGTTTGGGTTCACTTTTATGATACCATTCCTTTTTTTAATAATAGTTTTTTATTTTTCAGTTATAGTTGGCATACAATACTATACTAGTTTCAGGTGTACAACATAATGATTACACATCTATACAACTCATAAAGTGATCACCCCAATAAATCTAGTGCTCCTCTCACACCATACATAGTTATTACGGTATCATGGGCTTATTCCATATTTTCTATCTCCATGACTGTTTGTAACTACCAATTTGTATTTCTTAATCTCTTCCTTTCTTTTTACCAACCCCCTTAATTCTCCTCTGATCTCATAACACTCAAAATGTTCTCTGTATCTATGAGTTTGTTTCTGTTTGTTTATTTTATTCTTTAGATTCCACATATACATGCAAACATATGTCATTTGTCTTCCTCTATCTGACTTAACTCCTCTCAGTACACTAGCCTCTCAGTCCATCCTGCAATATCTTTCCCCATCCCCTTACTTTTAGTCTGTGTGTGTCTTTTAACCTGAAATGAGTCTCTTGTAGGCAGCATATGTAAGGGTCTTATCCATTCAGCCACCCTCTCTATTGATTGGAGCACTTAATTATTTTTCATTTGAAGTAATCATTAATAGATTTGTAGTTATCGCAATTCTTTATTCATATTTTTGCTACATAGTTTTTTTTGTCTTAAAGATGTTCCTCCAACAT
This sequence comes from Cynopterus sphinx, assembly GCA_030015415.1. NCBI lineage: Eukaryota > Metazoa > Chordata > Mammalia > Chiroptera > Pteropodidae > Cynopterus > Cynopterus sphinx. The sequence goes on from CM057385.1 coordinate 17,906,679, forward strand.
TTCCTGTAATGTTGGCTTGGTGATGATGAACTTTTTTAGCTTTTTCTTGTCTGAAAAACTCTTTATTTGTCCCTTGACTCTAAATGATAGCTTTGCTGGATAGATATTCTTTGTTGTAGATCTTGGGTTTTCATTACTTTAAATATTTTGTGCCAAGCCCTTCTGTCTTGCAAAGTTTCTTTTGGGAAATCATCAGCCAGTCCTATGGGACCTCCCTTGTAAGTAACTGCTTTTCTCTTTCTACTTTTAAGATTCTCTTTGTATTTAACCTTTGGCAGTTTAATTATGATGTGTTTTGGTGAAAGCCTCTTCGGGTTCATCTTTCTGGGAACCCTACTAGGTTCCTGAGGTTGTATGTCTATTTCCTTCACCAGGTTAAGAAAGTTTTCTATCACTATTTCTTCAAATAGGTTTTCAACTTCTTGCTCTTCTTCTGGTACCCCTATGATACGAGTGTTGTTACGTTTGATGTTATTCCATAGGCTCTTCATATTATCTTCATTATTTTGGATTCTTTCTTCTTGTTGCTGTTCAGATTGGGCGTCCTTTGCTACCCTATCCTCTGTGTTGATGAGTCCATCCTCTGCTTCCTCCACTCTGTTGATTCCCTCTAATATACTCTTCATCTCAGATATTGTATTCTTCATTTCTGACTGGTTCTCTTTTATAATTTTCATTCTCCTTTTTAATGTTTTTTTTTTATCTTTTTGTTAAAGTTCTCTACTCTTCCCCTAAGTTCCTTGAGCATCCTTGTAACCAGTGTTTTGAACTCTGCATCTGGTATATTGCTTGTCTCCATTTTGGTAAATGAATTCTTTTTCTGGAGCTTTGTTCTGTTCTTTCAAATAGGACATGTTTCTTTGTCTCCCCGTTTTGGCTGCCTCCCTCTGTCTGTTTTCATGTATTAGGTAGGGCTCCTAAGTCTCCCAGTTTTAGTAGAGTGGCTTTATGGAGTAGGTGTGCTGTGGGGCCTCTTGGCACACAGGGGTCCAGCTGTAGGCCAAGTTCAGCCACAGCTTGTGCACCTCCAGGGCCACCTGGTAAGAGTCACCAAGCAAACCACATATGACTGCCACCTGTACTGGCTTTATAGATGCTTTGATGGGTCAAGTCTAAAACCAAGGCTAGCTACCACTAGTGCAGGGACTGGGGCTGCTCCGAATGAAGTTCAGGGCATGCCGAAGCCAGATACTGCTTCTTTGGGTTCTCTGAGCCTTTTAGAGATTTTATGAAAGTTTACAACAGGAGCCAAGATAGCCTGTTTGTATGGAACAAATCACAGGAAGCAGCTTGGGTGGGCCCACCAGTTGGAAGAGGTGAAGTCTCAAGGGATTCTGTGAGCAGGGTGTTATCCAGATTGATGGCACCTGTATCTGCAGTCTAGGAGAGGGGAGGGCTCAACAAAGGAACAACGGCTTCTGCCTGCACCTCTGCCTGGGAGCCAGCCACCCCTCTGGCCCTCTCCCTGAAGCCCAACAGCCCAGCACCTCCCCATATGTCCCTGGCATCCCTTGAGCAGCTGCCCCAGCGCTGGAGCTCAGAGTGAGTAAGTCCATCTGCAAGTAAGGCCGAGTGCGGGCCTTTTAAGAGGAAGGTCTCTGCTTCCCACAGCCCTCTGTCTCAGTCAGCTGCAAACTCCCCAGGTTTTCACAGCCCCTGGACTTCTCTTCCCAGCACTGGAACCTTGAGCTGGGGAGCCCAATGTGCAGCCAGGACCCCTCTCTCCTCGGGTAAGGGAGGGAACTCTGTAGTCAAGATATCCCTCCTGATCCTCCATCTCCACTCATGGTTGTGGGACTGGGCGTTTCCCGTCTCACCGCCCTGTCCTCCTGCCTCCCATTTTGAGGTGACCTGTTAGTTGAGGTGACTTAGTAGTAGGGCCTCTACTACTCAGACCTCTAGCAACTCTGCATACTGGTTGCTCTGTAGTTTTGTTATAATTTTGGTGTGGTCACTAGAGGAGGTGTGTACAGACTTTACCTTCTATGCCATCTCGAACCTCCCGTTTTACCATTCTTTGTGATCATTTTTCCTTCTTGCATTTTTACCTCTTTTTTTCTGGGATCATTTTCCTACTTCTTGAACTAAATGCTTTATATCTTCTTTTAGAGAAGGTCTCTTGGTAAACTCCTCATGTGCTTGTTTCTTACAAAAATTATTATTTCCCCCCATTATTGAATGATAGTTTTGCTGAGTACATTGTTTTAAGTTCACAATAATTTTTCTTAACATTTTCTAGAAGTTATTCCACTTTCTTCTGTCTTTCATTATTATTTGTGAAATCTGCTGCTACTCTAATTACCATTCTTTTGTAGGCCATCTGTCTTTTTCTTTTTGCTTTTCACATTTTTTATTTATGTTTGATGTCTAAAAGATTTGCTATGATGACAAGGTATGAATTTATTTTTCTTGGTCATATTTAGGATATATCGTGCTTCCTGGACCTGTGTATTTGTGATTTTTATCAGCTCCAAAAATTCTCAGTCATCATCTTTAAATATTACTTCTTTTCATTCACTCCAATTTCACTCTTTAAGACTCCAATCAGTCTATGGCCATGCCACCCTGAACAAGCTGGATCCCGTCTGATCTCGGAAGCTAAGCAGAGTTGGACCTGGTGGTTAGTACTTGAATGAGAGACCACCTAGAAAGACCAGGTGCTGTAGGTGTAAAACAACAAAACTTCAATCAGATGAATGTCAGACATTTTTATTATATTATTATTCATGTCTCTCTTTACTGCATTCTGGATAAATTATTGGGATATATCCTTAATTCTACTTTCAACTGTATCTAATATGCTGATTAGCTCAACTACTGAGATTTTTCAGTTTACAAGCACTTTTCTTAAATATTTTATATATCTTCATTAACTTTTATTACAATATACTTTGCTTTGCTAAGCGTTCCTTTTTTTTTTTTTTTTCATTTTGTACAATCCTGGTGATTTCCCCATTGTATTTTCCCTTATAATTGCTTTTTTTTTTGTATAAACTCTGTACACAGCCATTCTGTATTTTGTATTTGACATTTCCAACATTTGCTGTCTTTGTGGAGGGTAGTATTGTTTAAGAGTATTGTCTAAATATGTTGTTTCTTCTGACTCTCACTCATAGCAAGTTTGCCTTCTTGCACACTTGGTAGTATTTATTTGTAAGCTGATGTTTGACTTTTAAATAATAGGAGTCCTATAAGACTAACTTGGGGAACTTTCTACCACATGCTGCCTCTGATTCAACAGATGTGGAACATCAGCTTGTGGCTGGACTTTTCTCTTCAGCAGCATAGTTGACCTTCTTGGCTCAGGGCTCCAAATGAGTGAGACAGAAGTTTCCAGGCCTCTAAGGGGTAGGCCTGGAACTGGGACAGCATCACTCCCACTATAATGTACTGGTCAAGACGAGCCCATATACACAATGAGAGGAGTGGCACTTGCTGCTTAGCCATTGTCTTGGGATTTTTCCTTCACCATCAGCCTGGTGGATCTTCTGTTTTCTGGATCACATGTCTTTTTCTTTGTTTATTCTCTTTTTTTCTAAAGGAAATGTCTTTCTTTCTTTCTTTCTTTCTTTCTTTCTTTCTTTCTTTCTTTCTTTCTTTCTTTTTTTCTGAAGTTGTTTTCTGGTGCATAGGAGGTAAAATTCTAGGTTTTTAATATGTCTAAGAATGTCTTGATTTCACTTGCACATCTGAGTGATAGCTTGATTGGGTATAAAAGTCTAGGTTGGAAATAATTTTCTCTTGGAATTTTCAAGGCATTTCCTCATTGTCTCTTATTTTTCAGTATTGCTCTTAAGAAGTCTGATGCTATTTTGATTCATAATCCACTTTCCACTGTGTTAGGTTTTTGGATCTTCCCTTAATCCCCAACATTTTGAATTTTCTAACTATTTGCCTTTGTTTTTTTTTCCACATTTATTATTCTGGGGCAGTCAGTGAAAGCTATCAATTCAGAGACTCTGTCCTTTATTCTTAGAAAGTTTCTCTTTTATTCTTTCTTCCCTCCCCACTCCTCAAGTCCTTTTAATGAAATGATAGATATATTAGATTAATACTCTAATAAAATATTATTTCCTAACTTTAATTCTTTTTCTTTTCATTATTTTTAGAGAGCTTTTAGTCTTCATCTTATGATTCTATTATTGACTTTTAAACTTCTTATATCTTGTTTTTAATTCTGAGCACTCTTTCTTGTTCTCCAAATGTTTTTATAGCACCCTATTCTTGTTCTATGACCAAAACATCTTCTCATATTTCTAAATATATTAATTAGTTTTTTTTCTTCTTACAATATTTCTTTTTAAAGTTTCTCTTTTTTTTTTTGCTTGTTTATTTTAGACTCCATTTTTCATATTGGAGGCTTTGATCAAATATTTGGTGACCCTTGGATATTTTTTCATATGTAAGAATGAGGAATAAATAATAATAATAATAATAATAATAATAATAATAATAATAATAATAAATACACTAAAAGATTACATGAATGATCTTCTGTGTACATGGGAGGAAGGATTACTCAAACAGGGACCCTCTCTTCAGGGTGATATGAAATGATGAAATGATGGGGAACCTGACAATGGTGTACTGGAGCTGCCTTGCACCAGCTTGCAAAAGCTAAATGTGTATATATTTCCCAACTCTGCATTTAGTGACATCATGGTGGTAGCTTGAAATTATCCATGGAAATCAAGAAATGCCACAAGCCAGGGCATACTTCCTCCCAGATTGCTGGTTGTTAAACATTTATTACCATACCACTGGGAGTTGGTGTATTAGGTTGGGGCCCTCACAATCTACAGAGACCTTTTTTCCTGAGTTATTATTCATTTTTGCTAAGGAGACTTACAAATCTCTTTCTGACTGACTATATTCTAGGAGTGGGATATGAGAAGAGTAATTGGGGGTATAATTTTTTTTTTACGAACTTCCACTTAAACTTTCTGCTTTCAGCTTTGCCTCACCTCTCTCAGCCACTACCTTTGGTATTCCCAAGTCCCATGCCTAGTCTTCACATTTTCTTCAGAGAATAAACTCTGTTCTTTTAGGTGGAATTGATAGTGAGATGTTTGTTTGGTTACTCAGAGTGAGAAGCAGTCATGGGTATCTTGATACCTCTGGTTTCAGACTTTTAACCAATCTGCCAATTTTCAGTACCATGCCTCAACTCCACTTTCCACTGTGCAGGATACTCCCAGGTACTGAGACTCTTAAGGATTATTTGATGGTAAGTCAGTTTTTTTGTTGTTAATTCTGTTTGTAATCAGTTCAGGCTGTAGGTACACTTCAGGTTGTTGTTCCATCTTGCTTAATCAGATACTACCTCTCCATCTGTTTTCTATATTTCAAAAATTGGTTGAAATTTTGTGTGACTTTTCCCCCTCTACTGTTTCTTTGCTTCTGTGGTTCCTTGCGTTAAGAACACTTCTGTATTATTATTTTAGTAACAAATACAAAAATTTTAAACTAAATACTTTTCATCAATTTGGAATAGAATCTTGTAAATCTTTTTAATATTTATAAGCTGGACTTTCCCCCATTTTAGGAAGTTTTATTTAATTTTGTCTTGGTTACTTCTCATTTAGTTAGTGTTTTTTTTTTTTTTTAATCAGGAACATTTGTATCTCTTTGACTTGATTGCTACCTCTGTTTCTCTTTCTATTACTTTATGTTCATCTTTTAAAACTTATATTCTGTACTCTGGGAGGGACTTCCAAATTTATCTCGGTAATGGAATATATTTTGAGGGTGACTGAAGACTAATTTCTAAAGAGAGAGTGATCCAGAAGGTTAAATATTTATATTTTTGATTTATGTGAATGCCTTTATGATTGTATATGGTTACAGCTATGTCTTAATATGTTGTTTTATAAGAGTTAGTAATGCCAAGAGTTATAAATATCTGAGCATAAAAGTAACTATTGAGGTCAAGATGTGAAACTAGATTAAATAGTAGTTTAATCTTTTCTCTGACTCTGCAAAACACAGCCTGTTTGGGTTATTTATATCTAGATTACCAGAGGTTCCTTCAAGTAAGGAAAAGGGACATAAGAATAGCTTCAGAAATATCTAATGAAACTCAACTGCCTATGCTCCTATTCTATATGATATGTATCTTTATGTGATGAAAGATAAATTGTGGCATAAATATATGGCTGAATCATGTCCAAACACACCAAATCATAATGGTTTTTTACCACACAGATTTGATTTTCTCTCACATCAACTGTGTTCTTTAGAGCCTTGATTGGGAGTTTAAATTCTGTCATTAAATTTTAGCCTCGTTTCAATTCTGTCTTATCTATCTCTCTTTCATCCTGGCTTATTAATTTTATATCTCAGTTCTCTCCTAAGAGATTTCTTTATTTCATTGAGGATGCTGAATAATTCCCTGGAATTTTCTTTTGCATCTTGAAATGGCAAGATAACTGAGTGAGGCAACTTACTCTGTGGAATTATTAGCTAAAAATCAGTTAAGTGAATAGTACTCTTTGGGTAAAATAATTTTGTCTTCAGATCGTACTCCTTTGTGAAAACACTACCCACACCCTCATTTTTATTCCCAGGGATTAAGCCCCTAAAGACCATGTTTATATGATATGACCCTGCCCCACCTCATACCTCGTCATATCTGATTGGGAGAGGGTTGATATGAGAAGAAATTGGGGTTGAGAGTGATTAGTTAGTTTGAGGCATTGCTTGAGTTTGGGTTGTATAAACTGAGGTGCAACAGGGTAGCCAGGTATATAAAAAGAGAGAATGCAGTTTGTGGAGAGAGAGGAGCAGAAGAAGATGTGCAAAAAGATTTAATAATAAAATGTAAGACAGGGAATGAATGGTAGTAAGAGCAAGAGTGAGAGTGAGAAAGAACTTCCTGGTTCCAGTTCCTCTTAAGGTCCTACTGAACTTCCTCTCTTGTCCTCTGAGCCAGACCCATGTGCTAACTATTTCCTTTATTTTGGAGTGGGAGTCTGAAACTAAGAGAACCTTGGCGGGGGGGGAGGACTTCCAAATTTATCTTAGTAATGGAATATTCCTAGTTATAACAAGCAAATCACATCATTGTGAGTAAGAAAATGAATATGGTGCTGCACATTTTGTCCCTATAGTGGGAGGACTTGTATCCAGCTCATCCCAAAGTAATATCAGATGATAGGAAACAAATTGAAATGGTGTGGGACGGGTTAAGGTTGGGGGGAGGGACAGAGACTTCATCCTCATTTTACCCTTGTGGAAATTATTTTCTGATTCATCTGAAGGTTGATCCTGACATTCCTATGTCCTAATGAAGCATTATGATGCAGGTTCTGTACAAGTGGGAAAAACTCAAAAAGTTTAGCCAATGACCAATTCCTGATCATGGAATTAAAGGTGAGAGAGAGCAATCAAAGCTATCATAACGTCATAGCTATCATAAAGTCATAGCTATCATAAAGTCATAATGTAACACATCACAAAAATACCACTGTGTTACAATTACCTACAGTATTCAGTATACTTATATGCTATAGAGGTTTGGACCCTAGGCTCTGTAGGGGAACAGAATTTGTCACCCTAAAATAAGTCTATTACACTCTTTTTCATGGCACCTCAGAGGCAGTTGGCTGCTTCAGGATGAAGCTGAACATCCATCTCTTTCCCAGCCACTGGCTGCCAGAAGCTCACTGAAGTGGATGATGAATGAAAACTTTTTACCTTTTACGAGAAGCATATGGCCTCAGCAGTTGCTGCTAATGCTCTGGGTGAAGAAAGGAAGAGCTATGTAGTTCGAATCAGTTGAGGGAACAACAAACAAGGTTTCTTCATGAAGCAGGGTATCTTGACCCATGGCCATGTCCACCAGCTAATGGGTCAGGGGCATTGCCATTATGCACCAAGGAGGACTGGGGAAAGAGAGCAGCACTGATCTGTTCAGGGGTGCATTGTGGATGTCCTTCTAAGTGTTCTCAACTAGGTCATTGTGAAAAAAGAGGAGAAATATATTCCTGGTCTCACTGATACTATACTGTGCCTTGGGGCCCAAGAGAGCTAATAGAATCTGCAAACCTTTCAATCTCTCTAAAGAAGATGATGTCTGCTAATATGTTATGAGAAAGCCCCTAAGCAAAGAAGATATGGAACCTAGGACCAGAACACTCAGGATTCAGCGTCTTGTTACTCCATGCATCCTGCAACATAAATATTATTGCTCTGAAGAAAAGGTGAACTAAGAAAAATAAGGAAGAGGCTGTAGAATATCCTAAGCTTTTGGCCAAGAAAATGAAGGAGGCCAAAGAGAAATGCCAGGAATGGATTGCCAAGAGACATAGACTTTTCTCTCTGAGAGCTTCTCCCTTTAAATCTGAGTCCAGTCAAAAATGAAATTTTGTAAGAGTAACCAGTTAGTACAATCAGACATCAAAAAAATTGTCTATTTGGCAAAAGGATTACTTTAGGCAGGTTAATTTTAAGGAACAGCAGACAAATTTACAATTTGTAAATTGGAAGGGAAATCTCCACTTGTAAGGATGTCTCCCTTGCTGTACCAGGAAGAGGGAGATGAACTTATCTCTACAAACTCAAGTCAACAGCAAAAGAAATGACTTCACAATCACCCTTGTTTACTATGCTTTGTTGGTAACCTCCCATAACCAACTCTCTACTCCCAACATCTCTTTTGTCTTCAGTGGAAGATGGTATCTAAGATGATGGCTTCAGCCATTTGAGGGGAGTTACTCAGTTTTCCTGGGTCTCTCTCATGGAAGGCATGCATGTTATTAAACTTTTGCTTTCTCTTGTTACCCTGTCCTTTATTACTAGCAGTCTCAGCCAAGAACCCAGAAGGATAAAGATAAAATTAATTTTCCTCTCTTTCAGAGCAATAGGCGGTACCACATAACCTAGGTGTGTAGTAGGCCATACCATCTAGGTTTGTGTAAGTACACCCTGTGATGTTTGCACAATGAGGAAATCACTTAAGGTACATTTTTCAGAATGTATTTTCCTCGTTAAGTGACACATGATCATATTAATCTATTTGCCTATTACTATGCCAAAAATACACTTTTTAAATAAAACACTTTAATTGTAGATTCACATGCAGTTGTTAGAAATAATAGAGAGATTTCATGTACTCTCAACCCATTTCTCCCAATGGTAACACATGCAAAACAATGATAGAATATCACAGCCTGGATATCAACATTGGTACAGTCAAGAGACAGAACGTTTTTTTATCACCACAAGGATCCCTTTTATAGCCACACTCACTTCCCTCCAGGCCTCACCACCTTACATGCCTTTGTGGGTTTACTCACTAATCTGTTCTCTATCAATTTTTGCTTCCTGTATTTTGGGGGCTCTGTTATTATGTGCATGTACATTTGTAGGTGTTATAGAAACTTTTATATAATGTCATTCTTTGTCTCTTGAAACCTTCTTAAAAATAAAGTCTACTTTGTCTGATAATATAGCCAATCCATTTCTCTTTTGGTTACTATTTGCATAGAATATCTTTTCCATCTTTTTGCTTCAACCTCTTCACATCTTTATATCTAAAATGAGCTTCTTGTAGATAGTATATAGATGGATTATATATTTTCACTTTGCCTTCCAATCTCTGTATTTTCATTGATGTCTTTAGATCATTTAGATTATTTCCTCTTTTTTATAAATTTGTCTCTCAGTACTGCTTCATCTCATGAATTTTGCCATGCTGTATCTTGTTTTTATTTATTTCAATGTATTTTTAGAATTTCCTTTGAGATTTCCTCTTTGACACATGGACTATTTAAACATGTGTTCTTTAGTTTCCTAGTGTTTTAGAGATTTTCCTGTTATCTTTAAGTGTTTAATTTTTAGTTAGAATCAACTGTGGTCAGAGAACACATTCTATACAATTTCCATCCTTTAAAATTGTTGAGTTTATGACCCAGGATGTGGTCTATCTTGCTCTATGTTTTGTGGGCTCTTGAGAAGAATGCGTAATCTGCTGTTGTCAGTGGAGAAGTCTATACATATCAATTAGATCCTCTTGGTTGACGGTATTAAGTTCTTTTTTATACTTGCTGATTTTCTGTCTAGTTGTCCTATCAATTGTTGAGAGAAAGATGTTGAAGTCTTCAAGATAACTGTGGATTTGTCTTTCTTTCTTTATATCAGTTTTTAATTCACAAATTTTGTGGCTCTGTCCTTTGGTGCACACACTTCTAGGATTGTTGAGTCATCTTGGTAGACTGACCTTTTCATCATCTTTTTTCTGGTAATTTGCTTTGAAGTCTACTTTGCATATTGATATAGCTTATATATCTTTCTTTTGATGTTTGTATGATACATGTTTTTTCATTCTTTTATTTTTGATCTGTCTGTACTGTTATATTTGATGTGAGTTTCATGTAGACATATTTTTTTTTATTTTTAATTGATAGATTTTTACCGTTTATATTTAATGTAATTACTGATGTGTTATGAATTAAGCCTGCCATTTCATTTTTTTTATTTTAGGATTGTTCTCTTTGTTTCTTTCATGTCTCTGCTTTTATCCCCCCTGCCTTCATGTAGGTTATTTGAACATATTTTAGAATTTAATTTTGATTTATTTATAATATTTTTGAGTCTATTTCTTTGTATAGTTTATTTTAGTAGCCATCTTAGTTATTATATTATATATTATGTATATCTTGTCACAGTCTACTAGTGTTGAAACAAAATATAGAAAATACCTTCCTTTATGTCCCTTTACACTTCCCGTTTTTAGTATAATTGTCTTAAATATTTTCTCTATATACATTTAGAACCACATCAGGCAGTGTTATAATTTTTGCTTCAACCATCAAATGTAATTTAGAAACTTCAGATGGAAAAGGAAAGATTATTAAATGTACTTATCTTTTTGTTTATCCTGTTCTACTTTCTTTTCTGATGTCCTAAGAGCCCTCTTTTTGTGTAGTTTTCTTTCTGCTTAGAGAACTTACTTTAGTCATTAAAAAAAATTTATTATGGTGACATTGGTTAATGGAATCCAGTAAGTTTCAGGTGTGCAATTCAATAGTAAGGCATATATATATACACATAGCATTGAGAATCAGTTTTTAAAGGGTAGATCTGTTGGTAACAAATTCTCTTAGGTGCTCTTCATCTGAGAATGTCTTTCTTTCCCCCTCAAGAATATTTTTACTAAAAGTAGAATTCTGGGCTAACAGTTCTTTTCCTTCAGCATTTGGAAAATAAGTCCTGTCCTACTGGCTTCCAAGGTTCCTGATGAGAAATTCACTGTCATTTGAATTGTTTTTCCCCTATAAGGAAAGATGTCATTTCTCTCTCACTGCTTTTAATACTTTTCCTTTGTCTAGCTTTCAGAAGTTTGACTGTGATATGTCTTGGTATGGATTTCTTTGAGTGTTCTCATTTGAAATTCACTCAGCTTCTTGAATCCATTGGTTTATGTCTTTTGCCAAATTTGCAACATTTTCAGCCATTATCTCTTCAAGTACCTTTTCAGTCCTGTCCTCTTTCTCCTCTCCTTCTGGGACTCTGATGATAGGAGTGTTAGATCTTTCATTATTGTCCTACGGGCCCCTGAGGCTCTGTTTATTTTTGTTTTCAGTCTATTTTCTCTATTAGTCAGTTCAATAATTTCTATTTTTCTATCATCCAGTTCACTGATTTTTTTTCTCCTTTCTCTTTCATTTTGTTAATACATCCATTGAATTTTTAAATTTTTGTTATTATATTGCTCAGTTCTAAAATTTCATTTTGTTCTTTTTTTGTCTTCTATTTCTTTGCTGAAACATTCTATTTCTTTGATGAACAGGCTTCCTATTTTTTTCCCATTTACTTCAAACGTGTTTGTTGAAGCATTTTTACCATGGCTGCTTTCAAATCTTTGTCAGATAATGTTAACATGCTTGTCTTCTGTGTTGGCATCTATTAATTTTCTTTTTTTCATTCAGTTTGAGAACTTCCTTGTCCTTGATGTGACAAGTGGTTTTCTACTGAAATCTACATTTTGGGTATTATGTTATATTCTTGATCGTATTAAAACCTTCCATGTTAGCTGGCTGCCTCGGACACTGCTCATGCAAAGGTTGGCACTCTTTGCTTACTGCCAGGTAAGAGGTAAAAACCCAGATTTTCCACATCATCTCCACTGATATGGAGGGAGTGGGGCACTACTCTAGGTGGAGATGTAAGTCCCAATACCTTATTCAACCTTTCCTTGACATAACTCCAGTGGGTTGGGGAAAGGAAAGGTCAGTTGTCTCCTTACGGCCTATAAGGACGTATCTAGACTCCTCACTTGGTCTTTGCTGCCATGTATGGAGATTAGGCCACAGTTTTTGTTTTTGTTTTTGTTTTTGGTAGTATTTAGCTGTAGTAAAGTGGCTATTGTCCGATTTTTTTCTGTTTTGCTAAGCTGCCCTTTTTCTGGTCCTTTAGCTTCTGGGACTACAAGCTTCTTTGTTCAATATCATCAAGAAAGAGCAAGTCCATGTCCCAACAGTTTCAGCAAATATCCTGTGATTCACTCTGATTAGGCTGCCACAGATCATGGGCCAATCCCTGAATAATCATTTTGTCTAGGGAGATGAAAACATCCTGATTGCCACACCTCTAAATTTGGGGGTAGACAACAATCCAAAATTAAATCTCTTGGCTGAGAATGAGAGAAGGAAAGATAGTTCCCCAAAGGAAATTTAAGGTCTCGGTCCCAGAAAGGATGCTGGGTAGTAAACTTTAGATGTCCATATGCCAAGGAAGAATCTTAACCTAAGGCCTAGATGAATACTCAGAGCCCCCAAGCGTATTGCTGAGAGACAAACCACAAGAGCCAGGTTCCGAATCAAGTTTCCTGACGGGGCAAAATTTCTGGCATTGGTTACTTGCACATGGCGTCCCTAGGAATTAAAGTGGCAGACAGCCAACTAGGATTTAAGGGAGTTGTATCACCAGAGAAATCCCAAGCTTGGCAAACTGGGGCCTCTGATTGCTCGCACTGAGATAATTCCATCTAACTATGCCAGCAGGAAGTGGGACACTTGAGCAGAACACCTCCCGAGAGGGGAATTCTCTTTAAACTCCTCTCAGGCCTGGCTGTGGAGGACAAGAGATGAGATAAATCCAGGCGGTAGCCAAAATCAGGGGCAATCAGACTTCCTAAGAGACACCTGACTTCACTGCCAGAGAAGTGAGCCCTTGTAGGTCCTTTCCTTCTGCCTGCAGTGTTTTCCAGACTGTGACCACTGTCTGTTATTTTCCCTTCTCTACTTTCATTTAAAAATATATACATTCAAATTTTTAAAGATAAAAATAGTGAGTGCTCATTTTATAACATTAAATAACATAAAAGTTATAAAGTGGAACCTTGTGTGTTCCCAGACCTTTCCGCATTGGGTCCACTTCTGCCCCCAGAGGGTTACACCATTGAGTTAGGTTCGGTTCTTTAGAGGTTTTCCTGCATATGTGCAAGTATAAACACACATCTAAACTGTGAAAGAAAGTAAAATTGAAAAATTAAAGTCTCTTTTCAATAATTCTGAGGCCAATTCCCCATAAGAATCATTTTTAACCGTTTCTTTTTAGCCTTCTTTGAAAGTACTTCTACAGTACCAGAAAATATGCTAATATCTTTGTACCTAATTCATCAAGTTTAAACAGTATCTCCAACTCCCTGCAATGAAAGATGATGAATTTAGCTTGCTTTCATTGCTTCCCTTCTTTCCGTAATCCCTGCTGGTCACATATATATGTACTCCTTCTATTATTTACTTTTAGGGCTTTAAATAATATATTTAAACATCTATTTCTTGATTCTTTGAATTGTTGCCTGTACAAAAAATGACGATTTTATTCTCATACTTGATTGAATCTTTGGGTATAATTTTCCCCTTCAATATCAGTTAGGATTAAGTTTAGCTATAAATAAGAGACCCAAAATATCAGTGGCCCAAACAAATTGGAGTTTCTTTTTTTCTCATGGAAAAGACTATAGGCTCCTCTCAATTTTTTACTCTGCCTCATGTGAGATATGGTTCCTGTTCTTGTGCAAGATGATGGCCTCACATTGGCTCTCCAGGCATCAGGCTGGAGGGAGGGAGGTGCAAAGAAAGAAGGGACAGATGGAACATAGTCACATGGCCACACTTCGCTTCAAGGGAGGCTGGAGATGTAACCTTGATTCTGGATGCCTATGTGCCTGGCTAAAATCCCAAGGTTCTCTAACTAAGGAAGAATGGGAGCACAGAGGCAGGGACAACTAGTGGTCTTGTCAGTTCCTCTACCCTTTGCAGGCTTTGCTTAACCTTCCTCTTGCATCAGGGGTTGCTGATGAGATGTCTGATAACAATTCGATTTTTATCTCTTTGTAGGCAACCTGTTCTTTCTGCTGGAAGATATATAATAAGAGAATTACATATGCAATTCTTGGGACCTGAGAGGACAAATCATTTTCTCACACTGTGCCGCTGACCCACATGCATTCTTTTCTCAGACTCCTTCCTGCCTGTGCCCACTGTGCCCACCTCAGCCAATGCAGCTGTTTTCCAGCTTTCCTTTCACTCTTTCTGAGTGACAGCATCTCCTGTGGCTTTAACTCCCACCCATTGGGTGACCCCAAATTTATCTCCACAGTTGAATTCTTTTTCTCAAATCTAAAATGATCCAGTCATTTACTGGTACCTCCACCTGCTAACCTAAAGACCCCCAAACTCCTCATGTGTCAGTGTGAACATTCCAGTCCCTCTCACCTCACAGAAACTCCTCTGTGCCCCTCTCTCAAGAAATTGCACAATAGTTTGCCCTTCTGCCCAAGCCAGAAGCATGCCATCTCTGCGTGGTTTATGTTCCTTTTGTTACTTCTTCTCCCTAAATTTCTTTCTTTTTTCCCTTGGTTAATTCTTATTTATTTTTCATAACCCTGTTAAGGGGCAACATTTTGAGGAATGTAGTTTCTTCCTGGTGTCTTTCTGCCTCAGTCTGGGTTGGATGCTCCTCTCCTGGGTTCCCAAGGTCTGGAGAATCCCCACATCCCATTATTAGAAATTGTGATAACTTCCAGTTATCTGAACACTTGGCTGGACTGAGAGCTATTTGATGGTAGAGATAGGATTTGATCTCTGACTCCCCAGCATCTAGTAGAATGTTTAACCCATAGATGTGGCAGATTCCTTTTTAAAACTTTTTCTGTTTGGTTCACTTCCCCTTCACCTCCTGATCACAGCACCCCCTTTTCTTTGGGAAACTTCCTTCTTCATTCCATGTGGTCTGAAGATGTGTGAGTTGGGACCTTATGCCTCTTCTACAGAGATGGACATGTAACCCAGGCTAGGTTAAGCAGTTTCCTATGTCCCCAGAAACAGTAATTAGACTAACAGGTATCACTAACCAAGCAGAACTAATCAGACTATTCCTTGGGATTAATACACAAACACGGGAAGGAGGCTCTCTTCATGTTGGGATTGCTGGTTGAGATGATACAGGCTTGGGGATGGGCATGGCCCTCTTCCTTCCATGTGAAGAAAGTCTTTGCAGAACAGAGACTGGCAGAGACAAGCAGAGATAAATCATAGACAGGGATGGAGTTCTGGTGGTCTTGAGTCCTGACTAATAGAAAATTCTGTAAAAGCTTAATGAAAATATTCATAAACTAAGTGAACCATGTCCAGTGCCTCCCTCCCCACCCTTGCTCCTACTGAGCATGGTAGGGCACCTCCTCATCTGTGCTCTTTGGAGAGGTGGACACCATCCCTTGCCTGCACTTTTGGTGTCAAGTCTGAACTCACTAGCCTGGCAAGTGAAAGCTTTGCGATCTGACCCCAACTCTCCAGCCAGTCTTTAGTCCTCTTCCTAGGTAGCCTCTGTGCCAGCCAGAAAATGCTCACAGTCCCTCTCAGTTGTCGTGTTGTCTCCCACTGCTGCCTCTCTGCAAGGGGCTCAACCTGGAATGTTTTCCCCCACACCGTGAATCCAATCCACTCTCCAAGACCAATCTCAAGTGACACTCCTTTAAAGCCTTCCTTCCCACCCAGGCAGAGTCCAGCCTCCTTTGCAGCAGTCACCTCCTTCATACACCCATGCTGAATTGCTATTGCTGTATGAAGCTTACTCATCTGTCTTTCCCCTACTAGGCAGAGGGCAGAGAGCTACTCTTTACCTACTTCTGTATCTCAGGTTTCCAACACTCACAGTACATTGTCAGCTAGCATGTGGTTAAGTGAGTAGGGAGTCTTAGGAAGAGGCTCATTTCCTTATCTGTAAAATACTGGAAAGAGATTCTTCTGACACCACCACCCCCAGGCTTAAGGTTTCAGAAAAGAGGCAAATCTTATGATTACTCACCGGCTGGAGAGTGGGAAGGCAGTGTGGATGCCACTTGGCTAGCCTGTGTCTATACTGCCATCTGGTTCAGTGAGTGATGGGCCATGTTGCTTTAGAGAACTCTGACTCTCCCTGAGATTCACAGAACTTCAAGCACCCCAGCCTCCTCCCTCACTTTCCACCTCTTAGAAGTGATAGAACAAAACAATTAGGTCAAAGAAGGGAGGTTCTTGGAAATTTCCTGACCCTCCATTCACATGGCAGGACAGATTCATCCTCAGGAGGTACAGGGTGAGCCTTTAGGGAGTTTGGGAAGGGACGTGGGGAGATTCTCTCTGTTGCACACACACACGTCCTCTGGCTGTGTCTCTGTGTTGCTGTATGAAGCTTCCTACACCAGTGAGAGGCAGCATGGCTGAGGGGGCGGAATCCAGAGTAGCTGTGTGACCTTAGGTAAATCACTTAACTTCTCTGTGCCACAATTGTCACATCTCTAAAATATGAATGATAATGGTACTTACCTCATAGAGTAGCTGTGAGGAATAAATGAGTTATTTGTAAAGCATGTAAGTGCTTTGTAGACATTTGTTTAGTCTATATTAGGATTCCATGTGCTGAAATCCAGCCTTGAGATCCCGGCCTTTACGTCCTTAATAAAGAGACCCCTCAAACCGCCTGTGCCTGGCCTTGGGGATGGAATGGGGGATGGGGTGGAAATGGAACTACTTGGAGGATAGAAACGACACAGTGAAATTCCTCAACTGTCCGCAAGAGGGCACCCAATTTCCCCAAAGAGCTCAATTCACAACGGAGAGCCTGGAGGATAGATGTCTTGCCTTCGTTTACTTCCTCTTGGGTATCTGGACCAAAGCGTGTCAATCAGAACCAGACCACAAATGTGTTATCGTGGCTGAGAGTGCTGCCCAATGATGATAAGTGCATCTCCAAACTCTGGCTGTGTGCGTGCCAAGACACACTACCTCTTAATCCTCAGAGACTCAGATCCCCAAACTTTAGGACTATCCCAGAAACTGCTACCCTGAAGACTGTCTGGACATTTGGTAAAGGAGGTGTGGCCCAAGGCCACCTTTCCTGTGGCCAGCCCTGTGGGGACCCAGATAGGGCCTGACTCCCCTCACACCTCCAACACAGAGGAAGTCAGAGGTAGAAGAAAGAACACTGGATACTATAGAAGACCTGAGTTCTGGCACTGTCATCTGCTGTCATCACACTTCTGAGTCTCAGTTCCCTCATCTCTAGGGTGAGAAGTACGATGCCACCCAGCTCAGATAATGAGTGGCAGACTGGCTCCTTCAGGAGATGGAATCTGAGCTTGGAAGGATGAGAGGGACAGGAATCCTGCTAACTGTATGTGGGAGTCGAAAATAGTTCCTAAAATTACCTAACAGTTTCGTTGGGGCAGGAACAGAGCAGATCGTAGAACCTAAGTTTCCTGTCAAAAGATGGGATCCCTAGAGCTGGCTTCCGCAGCACATATACTAAAACTGGGATGATACAGAGGAGATTAGCATGGCCCTGAGCAAGGATGACCCGCAAATTCGTGAAGCGTTCATATTTCTTTCTCTAAATTGTTTTTCACAGAATTCTCATTAGAGTATTTGTAAATCTGCTTAATTATTTTTGATGATATAGAATAAAATAGTTTCACCATCATTAAAAAAATTAATGGGATCCCTCATCTCTGTGGTCCCGCTCACCATCAGTCCCTAACACAGAACGCGGTATCCTTTTAGTTGACCAACCCCCTCCCCCATTAAATAGCCTCCGGCTATGGGGAGTTCCTGTCCCACACAACTCAGACACGCAGAGAAACCTGGCTAAATGAGGCCAGAAAGTTCTGGAAGGGCAGGAATCAGAGGCTGGCAAAAAAGAAGGTAGAGGGGGCAGGAATGGGTGCCCACTCCCAGGCGTCAGTCAGCGCGAGCTCTGGCACCAACACGGGGTGGCCCAGGATTGGAGGTGGCCAGGACGCGTGGGGACAGCCCGCTTCGTAGGAAAGTCGGGGGCAGAGCCGCTCCGCCCACCTAGGAGGCTTGGGTGCAGCTGGGCTGAAGGCTGCAGGGCGAGCCGGAGACCAGAGACGCCCGAGGGGGCCACCCTGGGGCGCCTCTACTTGGAGTGGCGCTGGGGACCCGAAGCTCGGACCCAGTTACTAGTTGGCGGGAAACCCGCTGGGATGCGGGAGGGAGATCACGGGAGGCGGGTAGGGGGCTCCAGGGCTGGACAAGGGGCAGCCGGACTCCCCGCGCTCTCCCTCCGCACCCACAAATGCTGGTCCCTCCCTCAACACCCGCACCCGAGCACCGCCTGACCCAGGACTGTGGCCCCCAGCCCTCTCCCATGGCGCCCCAATATTGGCGGCCCTCTACCACTTACAGTTAATTAATTACCAAGAGACGTGGCGGGGGTAGGAGTGGGGATGGGCTATAGGATGACGACAGAAAAAGCTCATCAGGTCCCAAAAATTTAAGAATTGAGGGTCAAGAGGTAGTTGGATTAGGGAAAGGGGGAGTTGGGAGGAAAAGGTGAAGGTGGAGGTTGGAGGCATAAACCACTGACATTTTATAGAGGAGGGGTTGGAGGGTCTACGAACCCCTTTCCAGGCTTAAATGTTCTTAGTATTTAATTAAATCACTGTTGGTTTACTCTTGCAGATAAAAAAATTTACAACAAAATTAAGAAAACTCTAAATTTTCCTAACCTACCACTCAGAGACATCAAGTATATCACCCAGTAAATATAAATTACTGCATTTAAATTTGTATCCTGCTTTTAAAACTCAACGTTATAGCAAGATCATTTCCCCTTGTTATCAAATAATATATGAAAATATGATTTATGAAGTCTGTATTACAACTTATGTAGCCAATTTTTTGTTAATGGGAGGTTAGGTTGTCAATCTCTAAATGGTCTCTAAATCATGCTGCAGCCAACATTCTTGCATATGAATCTGTCAACATATGCTTGTTCTTTTAGAATAAGAACTAAAAGTGGAATCATTGAGTGCTATATATATAATACTTTTTTCAAATTTATTGTAAATCTAAAAGAAATGCTAGCTTCTTGCAAAATATACAAGCAATTCTAAAGGGTGTAAAAGAAAACACTGAAGTCCTGTCCCCACTTTTTGTCCAACTACTGAGAGGTGACACCGTTCACACTTTCATAATACTCAAGATTTTCCCCTATGCATTGACAGATACAGATACTTTTTCTAGGTGCGTATATTTGTATATGATGGGAGAAAGACAAATCACACACTGTTTTTTCCTTTTTGAAAAATCAAATAAGTCATAAGAAAGAATAACATTCATTGTAAAAACAACTAATCAAATATCAATTGGAAAGAAAGTAGAGAAAAATGGAGCCTAAGTAGCTGTTCCTGCCCCCCACTATCTCCATGTCTGCTCTGGTGGGCGCAGTGATAGAAGCCTGCAGAGACCTAGAGGAGAGGCAGCCAGACTTCTGGGGCTGCAGTGCTGGAGGGGAGATGACAGAGGGCTGGTGCAGATCGGGAAGCTATAATCCCAGTGCCATTATCGTTTGTGATTCTGGGAGAGATGGGGCCTGGTGAAGTACTGGCTCCTTTGATGGAATCTGGAGTAGAGACTTGCAGGTCCTCAGCCTGCCTGGACACCTGGCCTTCCAACCCAAGCAAACTGAGGGGTTTTCTCTGCTAAGACATGCCTACCCCTGACCCAAGTGGCACTGTTGGCTGAACTGCTGTCCTCATACCCTTCCACAGAGTTTGAGAGCCCAGAGGCTTCCTCCACCTTCCTCTCATGGAAAGTCGCTCCTCTACACCAACCCACAGAACTGAGGAAATTCCAGCCACCCGACCAGCAAGCTGTGAAAACCAAAGGGCTTGACATATACGGGCAAAGGAGCGTTACTGGTACTTTACAGTAACCCAAGTAGTTTGAATGAGTGAAGAGGACTCGTAAGCTATCAAACTCAAAACTGTCCTCAAAGGACTACATTAAGGACTGGGGTCAGTCAAGGCTGCCCAGCCCTCTGCACTTCGTGTGTTCGTGTAGGTGGGCCCCCTTCTGACAGGCAAGTCTGGGCTTCCGAAGTGCTTCAGGGTGTGTGTGTGTGTGTGTGTGTGTGTGTGTGTGTGTGTGTGTGTGTAATGTTTGGCTCTGGAAAGGCTGAGAGTGGAGCTTAGCATGGTCTCAGCATTAGTACCTCCCGAGGCCTCACTCCCTGTGCCAGTACCAAAGGCAATGTCCTAGAAGCCCTCCAAGTTCTGATGGCACCCCAACCTGCCCTTCAGGCCTGAAATCCTTTTGAAAGCCTCCATTGAATCACATGTTCCAGGCCTGACTCAGAATGGGGGTTTAGTCAGACTGGTGTCACTTAGAATCACAGCTGGAACAGCATCGTCTGTGGCCTTGGGGATGGCAGGGCCCTGCCACCCAGGACTTGTATTCTGATGAGGAGGCAAGACAACAGTACAGAAAGATGAAATAGTTCTGGGCTTCGGAAGAGCAAGAATCTTGATTTCCCCTTTTCTCTCCTGTGAAATGCGACAGTGGTATTCACCATGTTGGCTGTGACAAGGATTAGAAACCAAAGTCATGTAAGGTGCCTGAGCCCCTCCTCAGGATGCCCGGGTGTCCTTGTCCTCTCTCCCGCATCCCAGCGGGTTTTCCTCGCTAGAGGGTGATGGGTTCTGGAGATGGCCGCGGACCCCGCATCTCTTTCATCTCTTTTGTGTACCCTGAGTCTCGCAGCCCCGAAGGAGCCGGGGGCCTACACGTCGCTTCGGGCAGAGGTGACCCAGGACGCGGTGTGCGGGGTCTCTCCCTTCCGCCCAAGAGCAGGGTCCCGGCGGTACCTGGTCCTCCCGCTCCGCCCCGCGGCCACCGGGCCCTGGCACCCGAGCCGCCAGGCGGCGGGGCGCCGCTCTGCCCCTGATGCTCCTGCAAAGCGGGCTGTCCCCAGCTCCCTTCCCGGGCAAGCCCATGTTGGTGCTAGAGCGCTCGCCGAAGGTGACTCCTGGGGCAGGTGCTCATTTCTGTCCCCTCAACCTTCATCCTTGTCAGCCCGGGAGTTCCTGCACTTCCTGAACTTGCTGGCCCCATTTAGCCAGGTTTCTCTGTGTGTCTGAGGCCTTTTCACTGGGGAGAGAATCGGACATGAGTTATTAGATATAACGGTATGATAAAGGCATTGTGTTTTGTCGGTGGAGTAAACAGTGATGAAGCCAGGGCTTCAGGTACTTGTCTGCCCACCAGAGGGAATTGGAACCTGAACAAAGGTGTAGTGACTGGCAGAGCCAGGACAGCTCAGAATTTTAAACCTGAAACTCTAAATGCATCCAAACTAACATCCAAGTGAGGAGGTGAAGTAACGACATTTTTGGAAGTGCAAACCCTAAGAAAGTTTAACTCTCATAGGTTCTCTCTGAAAAAAAATAATTTAAAGATATTCTCAGAAACAAAAGATAATGAAGCCACAAAAGTACAAGACGGGATAAATAAGAAATAGAGAGCAAAGAAATTAGTATCTTTATAGTTAAGTCTAAGTAATTGTGATAAGTAACAAGGGGGTAAAAGTAACAACCTAGAGAACACCAGGTGTGAGGTTATCTCAGTGTGGCAGTTGGGCAGCAGCAGCAACAGTCATAATCTTGGGAGAGGATGACAGTGGCAGCTTCCGAGGGTCTTGTTCAGTGCAGGCCACAGTTTCTGTAAGTTCATGCAATGGAACATATTATGAATCCATTAAGATGAATGATGTAGTCTTATACATAAGTAAATGGAAAGATGCCCAAGACGACACACTATTAGGTTCAAAAAAAGGTGGGGGATGAAATAAAAAGAAAGCCACAGAAGGATGTTTACAGAATGCTTGCTGTTTTAGAATATATATAATAAGTAGTCTGCACGTGTAAAAACATCTGGATGAAGCAACTAACAAAGGACTCAGCAATTACATTCCTGTGCATTAATTCCAGAGAAGTGAAAACATATGTTCACAAAAAGTTTGATAAGTGCTAAGCCTGCAGGATGAAAATATGGAGAAGGTTCATTGTATGTCCTCTCTACATCGTCTGTTTTACATTTTCATAATAAAAATGAAAATTTATACAATAGGGTATTGCATTGTGAAGATCATGAATAGCAAATGGATATCCAGAGATAAAATTTCCAGGGACATAATCATGATGCAAAAATTGCTTATTCCCAAGTAGCTCAGAGGAAGTGCTCAAACAGTCCTAGCAGTGAACATGAGAATATAACAAAGGAGCAATTAGGATCAAATAGTCCCATAAAATGGGAAAGTGACAAAGTAATATTTCTAAACTAGTTGATAAAACATTGTATTATTTTATATAGAATTATTTTCAAGATAAAAGTGTAGTAAAATCGATTAACAATTCACATGTTTTCAATAGTAACAAACGGTGTGAGAGATGAAAGACCAAATACTTCTATTCTTTGGGTGGCCCGATTCTTCCAGTAGCAGGCAAACACCTCCCTAGGTATAACTCTTCTCAAGATTTCTTTAAGGAATATTATTAATCCTCATTATCTTTTATATTGCATGTTTGGTGCATATAAAAATACACATGATATATACCTAGGATTTAAAGTAACATTTAAATAAATGCCTATGAATCAAACAAAAATTAACACCCAAAATGATATCAATAATTTTGCATTTATCTGCAGTCTCCTTCTTTGTTCAGCTCTCTTGGTTTTCCCCAGAGCTGCCATTATACTGAACTGTGAATTTATTACTATAATTCTTTTTAATATTTTTAATAATGTTCATATACTTTCATCCAAGGTATGGTTTAGTTGTGCTTCATTTTGGGCTTTCTAATTCTTTTCAAAGCTCCTTGGGATTCTAATCTATTGAGTTCAAGACAGGATGTCTCTAACTTAATTTTCTTCAGGGTGAGGAATGGGTGAGAAGAGTCTGGACCTTCAGTTCTTCTTGAAATTGGAAGCCATAAAGCCACTGGAGCTAATATCATAACAAGTATCAACTCTTTCCCATTGGCTTGGCAGGATAGCCCGTGAGTTATCAGCACCCTGGACAGATCAAGGTCACCTCAACTATTCCGCTACCTTATAAAAATAAGAAAATATTTTTATTTTCTTTCACTGCTACCAATAGGATTTTCTAGTGTCTGAAAACATATTTTTTTTTTACCTATGTAACATTCATATTTTAGGCAGCACTGAGCTCTTCGAAATCCTGTCAAATACTGTATGATTCCACTGACACACAGACACTTGGAGGAGTCAAATTCATAGAGATGGAAAATAGAATAGTAGTTGCCAGGGACTGGGAGGAAAGGAGAATGGGGTATTATTGTTTAATGGGTAAAAAATTTCAGTTTGGGAAGATGAAAAAAGTTCTGGGGATGGATGCTGGTGATGGTTGCAAAAGTATATAACTACACTTAAAAATGGTTAAGATGATACATTTTATGTTCTGTGTATTTTACCACAATTAAAAATAACAAAATAATAATGTGGCTACATAGAGACACAAGTTATGCTTTCATCACAGTAAGTTTATTGCAGTGGTGACAATGAGACATGTAACGTTTTCTGCTAGGCTCAGTAAGTAAAAATCGGGTGTAATAAGACTTTTCAATATTAGAAACAATTAAGGAATAATATATTTTAGGCCATTTGCCAAAATAGCAAAGTACTTCTTACAATTTAACTTTTAGGGCTCAAAAGTAAACTGAAGAAATTGGGTCCCAATGATTACAGGACTGACTGACATGACAGCTATAGACTGAGCAAAATTATTTTAAAAGGGATTAAGACTCAAACTCAGGGAGAACTAAGGTAGTGGAAAGAATCACAACATGAGAAATTCCTTAAATAAAAATTTATTAACTTTAAGTGAGAAGCATACTGGGAGAATATTAAAATCATTTCTTCAATTAAAAAATAAATTTAAAAAGAAAAAAATTATTAACTTTAAAAAATTGTGCCTGTTACACATAGCAAAATAAACCCTTTACAGTTTTTGTAGAAAGTCAGCATGTATTTCTCTAGTGTTTTCTGTGAAGGGAATAAAATAAGATTTAGCAGTTAACAGTTGTATTGTACTTTGACATGAAAAAATTTAAAGAACCCTGCTCACTTTATGTTCTTGCTCTGCTTTGGGCTTGAGCATCTTGCTTTGCTTTCACTTTCTTTTGTTGTTTTACTTTACAGATTGTACAATCTGTAAGGAAATTATATGGAATTAAATACAAATACTTCAGAAAAAAATAGTAACATAATAAAATTACTATTTTTAAAACTTAATTTGAGAGAAGGTTCATAAAAATCCTCAAGCAATGATTGAGAAAACCCTAGGAAAAGCCAGCCATGACAGTTCTGGCCAAATAACATGTGTTATTTAATTATGCTCACTCTAAAAATAATAAACTTTTAAAAATAACCAAATGAGATCTGTTAATAAAATACAAAACAAAAAGAAAGAAGTGAACAGTTCACAAGAAAGAAATTCACATTTAGGGAAAATATTACAAAACAGAATACTTTTTCCCTTTTTCTTTTTTACTTTGTATTGAGGTATAATTACGTACAGTCAAGTGCACAAATCTTAAATGTATAGCTTGGTGAATTTAGAACATTTCCAGCACACCAGAAGCCTCTACTGGAACCCCTCTCAGCCAATACCCCTTTCTATAAAAGTCACCACTAATTGGTTTTTTATCACCATAGAACTTTCTATAAATGATGTCACTAATTATGTAATATGACTTCTTTTGCTCAGTGTTATATCTGTGATATTCATTTGCGAGTTATTATGTCTGTGATATTCATTTTCAGGTTGCAAGTAGCAGTACTTTCTTTTTTGTATCTCTATTCTTTTGATTGCCATTGCATAAACACACCACAATTTATGTATCCATTCTCCTCTTGATGGACATGTGGGATATATCCAGTATTTTGGTAATAATAAATAATGAATGTTACAAATATTCTTGTATGTGTCCTTTGGGGAACATGTGCATTCATTTCTGTTGGAAATATGACTAGGAGAGGAATTGTTGGTCCTAGGGTATAAGAATTTTAGCTTTATAGGTACTGACAGGTTCCCAAGAGGTTGTACCAATGTATACACCCACCAGCAATGTATGAGAGGTCAATTGTTCTATATCCTTTCCAACATTTTGTATTATCAGTTTTCAAAAACAATGTAGCCTTCAGACAGAAATAAATTTTGAGAATTAAGAATGAGATATAGTAACATCTACTGGGTTAATAAAAATAATCATGAGTGAACAACACATACTGATACACTTGGAAATGTGAATAAAATGGGCATTTTTCTTAGACTACAAATGAGCAAAATCCACTAGAGAAGAAAGAAAAACAATTACTATTTGAGTAATACTTAAGAAATAAAGTTATTATCAAGTATGACCAAGGTGAACAGTCTGAATGAGTAGACAGTTTGAGTCGGTTTCGGGTAGTAGAGTCTGGAAGTGAGTAGCAAAGGTTGGTGATGACCGGGCCACTGCAGTTATGGTCTTTTGTAAACTGCTTGGAGTAACAGAATGTGCAGCCAGGCTTGAAGTCTGTTGCATTAGATCTGATAATTTCATGTTTAGTAATTTAGCCTAAAAAAAAAAAAAAATCAGACGCAGACAATGCTTCAAAGATTTCCATTGCTGTGTTATTATAATATATTTTAAAGGTTATAAATCTAAACATCCTATTATCCAATGGAATAGTACACATACTTTTAAAATCATGTGGTTTTCTTTTTTTTTTTTTGTCGTTTTCTAATTTTCCAACAATGAACGAGGTGTTACTTTGAATAGGGGTGAGAAGGAAATAAAAAAGAAAAACCTTATGTTATGCTGTTTTTGTTTTAAAGAACTACAGGGAGAAACTGACAACCTAGAAGGGGACTTCTGTGACCACACCCTCTCTCCATGACAGGGGCTCCTAAACTATTCCACCTGCAGACAGGCATCCCCGCCTTCTCACCTCTTGTTCTCACTCCTTTCCCCTCGTCGGGCCCAATACCGCCCTGTTCCATCCTTGTCTCCATCAGGACATCCTTTTCCAGATGGTCATCCCGGGACACACCGGACGCCCACTGAGACAGAGGGGCGAAAGGCTGGCCAGGGTTGGGGCGCCCTGGTCGGCCCTCTCTGCAGGGGCAGAGCTAGAGGCTGGGCGCCAAGGTCCTGGGTTGGGCAGAGCCCCAGGGAGGGACCCGCATGGGTGTGCGCAGAGGGACGGCTCAGGAGCTCCGACTGCGGGCTGGCGCGCTCGGGCGCCGGGTCCCCGGAGCCGTCTCTCCCTCAGCCCAGCGTGTGGACCCCCCAGCAGCTGACGGGGGACCGCGCGGCTCGGGACAGGGCGACGCGGACGCGGCGCGCCGGGCGCCTCCGGCCCAGGTGCGCTGCGGCATCTCTGGTCCTCGCGCGCCCCCGCGCGGCCACCCGGCCAGCTGCACGCGAGCGGCCCAGCGGCGCGGCGCGGCTCTGCGCTCCCGGCTCGTCCCCACCACGCGCCCGGCCGCCTTCCGGCCCCGGCCACCCCGAGTCGGCGCCAGGGCGCGCGGAGAAGGTGACGCCTGAGGCAAGTCCCCGTTTCTGCCCCCACACCCGCCCTCCTTTTCCCAGCCTGGGTTCCCCGCCCTTCCTGAACTTTCTGGCCCTTTTAGCCAGGTTTCTCTGTGTGTCGGGGGTGGAGCTGGAACTCCCCACAGCCGGAGGCTCCTTAACTGGGGAGGGGATCAGACAGCAAAAGACCTAAAGAGGCTGTGTTTTGTCTCAGGGACTGATGGTGCAGGGGACCACAGAGGTGAGGGGTGCCGACCCCCCGCCCTTTGACTAATGCCTGAGCCTCCCATGCTTTGTGAAGATGCTTTGTATCATCCTTTACTTGGCGAAGGCATTGGGAAACGTGGGGCACCAACTGCGACTGCACACCTGCACAGGAGTCCGGCTTCCCTCGCTCAGCGAGGACTTGCTGCACTGAGAGGCCCCAGGTGTGGGGACAGCAGAGCTCCTCTCGGGTCATCTGAAGTCACCCTTGTCTGGTGCTCCATTGCTTGAACGATCTAAGTCCCACTATCTCCTTAGACAAAGGATGGAAACTGAAGAGGCTGGGCCATTATCACTGTGCCCACTCTTCAGAGGCTGAACCAGAGGAAGGCAATGAGTGTCAGAGCCAGGCCCAGAATTCACACCTTCTGCCTTAGTCCAGTGCTCACCCCTGCCTCAAAAATGGTGGAGGGGAGTGCACTGGCCTCTGATGGTCTAGCTTGGAGGAGAGAGGCTGCCCTGGGTCTGGAGTATCTTGCTAAGTGGCAGAGAAGGGAGGGCAGGCAAATGTGACCTGCCCTTGCCACATCTCACCTTCTCTCTCTCCAGGTGTCCTGGGTGAGATGGCTTCCCCCATCAGCCAAGAAGTTTCTGCTAAACTAGCATCAGCTGAGCTTCCTTCTCATCCTAATTCTTACTTATCCTTCCCAGGAGGGTACAATGAAGGTCCCCCCACTGCACACACACGTACACCCTTCAGAAGTATGATACGAGGAAACTTCTCAGGCCCACCCCTCAACACTCAGAGGGCTCAGGACAGGAATAAAAATGCAGACCCATATATCATGTTAAATACTTAAAGACTATAAACTAAACTACAACTTAAATATGTTTTATTTTCCAGCCTTGATAAGATATACCTTCATTATGACCTGAAAGGACAGGTTTGAATCTAGAATTCTCAGAATCCTTCAAGTTCTTCCCCAGTGTAGGGAGACCTGGCCCTAGGCCAATGGCTGACCCCTGTGTCAGTCATGTATTGGGAGAGGCTATGCACACTGGCAGGCACAGTCGATGACAAGGTGTGCCTGGGAAATACCTGCACTGTGATCTAGAAAAAAAATTGGTCAGGAATTCCAGGGTCCTAGATACCCGGAATGTTGTCCGTGAGGAGTTGGGTACCACATTTCCTCAATCCCACTGCTTTCCAGCCCCATGTGTGTGTGTGGGGGCTGTCAGAGGAACACTAGGACTGGGCAGTTTACAGCAGAGGCCACTGGCAGAGGCACCTCCTGTCTGGATCTAAGGGTGGTCCTCTTCCTGCTCTCCACTCCACCTGCCTTTCTCTTTGGAAGTTTAAAGGTAGGGTATGACTAAATTCAGGGTTCCTGAGCAGTGTGATGGCTTTGCAAGGGGGGCGCGATGCAGAAGCAGGAGAGGTGTTAGTGGAAACTTAAGAGGGCTTTCTGTGTGGGGGGTGGTCCTGGATCAGCTTCCTGGGGAAGTTGTTACCTGGCAGGGAGGAGACACCTGCAAAAGGGACCTGTCACCCTCTCCCAGACTACCTGGGCAGCTTCTGGGAGTGGTTCGGGATACTTGGGTCTCCCAGAGAAGGGGTTTCCTGATCCAGTAATACTCTCCGAAGAGTGAAGATGGGTAGAAGTTGAGTGCGCTGGCAACCTGCAGGAACGTGGGCTGGTAAGCAGTGTCTGCCGCTGTCATTTATCACTGTTGAGCTGGGCCCCAGCCACTGCCGGATTCTCTTTGAGCCTGATAGGTTATTTCTAGTATGCAGTGTCAGGGCAAATGTGTTCGTTTTAACACTCTCTAGAAATAAACTGAAATGTGGGCCATCACCCTTCCCCTGGGGCTGGGGGAGGGGTAAAAAAAGGACTTGGATTGGGCTGCCACAGTTCAGGGGTCCCCTATGTTCTTGTGATCCCCCAGAGAAAGCATGACTTGCTCTTAGGACATCCATCAAACCAGGGCAGGGCCTGGGGCCTGCTGTTACAACAGGGTGGGGTCAGGGGCTAGGAGACAACTGACGAATTCAGGAGCCTGGGCCACTCCATAGACATTCTCCTCTGGACACGTAAGAAGCTAAATGAAAGGATGAGGTCTCTGAACAGAGAGGTAAGGCACTTGACCGGGATCACACAGCTTTGAAATGACAGCTGGGCTCAGGCTAGGTGATGGGGGAGCAGGAGAAACTGCAGCTTGCCCTTTTCTCTAGTCCAGGAGTCCCCAACATTTTTGGCACCAGGGATTGGTGCTCCTATGAGTATCTAATGCTTGATGATCTGGGGTGGAGCTGAGGCGGTGATGCTAGCGCTGGGGAGCGGCTGCAAACACAGACA
Source organism: Cynopterus sphinx (assembly GCA_030015415.1). Lineage (NCBI taxonomy): Eukaryota > Metazoa > Chordata > Mammalia > Chiroptera > Pteropodidae > Cynopterus > Cynopterus sphinx. The sequence goes on from CM057385.1 coordinate 17,936,121, forward strand.
AAGCTTTGCGTGCTTGCCTGCACAGCCCAATTCCTAACAGGCCATGAACCGGTACCAGTTCACAGCCCGGGGGCTGAGGACCACCGCTCTATTCCGTTCTGGTCCCTCCGACTTTTCCTTGAACTCTCACTGATTTGGATGGTTAGGGGTAAGGGCACAGCCCTAACTGAGCGTGATGGGTGTCAGAGGGTCAACACTCTATGCTAGAGTAGGATAGAGACCACAGTTTTCTGCCTGGTCGAAGAGTTTGGATTTTTCCTCTAGGCACTCAAGAGCAATGAATGTATTTGAACTAGGCACGAGAGACCATCTTTTCTCTTTTAGAATCTCACCTTGAAAGCCAGCATCAGAATGGAGTGACTAGGAGCTCCAAGGCAATTGCCATAGTCCAGGCAAGGGTCAATAAAGACCCAGCCTAGGCCAGGTGCAGTCAAGAGAAGGGCCAGCGCTGCGGGATACTTAAGAGACTACCGACAGGATGTGAAGATTAAGGGAGAGATGATATCGGATTTTTAGCCCAGGTGTGTGTGGGTCGCTGTGGGCCTTCACTAAGCTTGAGCACACATGTGATTAAGTGAATGGTCACAGGCCAAAGTTTAGGACAGTCTTTATTGGAGCTTGGAATGTCAGCAATTCACCTTGGTCAGAGGCAGACTGTGTGAAAATGAGCAGCAACAGTGGTGGACACCCAGGTCCGGCTACATTGGGAATCCTGCTCGCCTGCAAGCAGTACACAGGCACACGTGCACGCACACACTCTTCTGCACATACTTACACTCTCACACATGCTCACTCACTCCCAGTGGGTCTGAGGCCAGGGGCCCAGCCTGCTCAGTCTGCTCCCCACCTCTTGGAGAAGCCTCACTTGCTCTGGGGGGATCCTGGAGGGTCCTCAAGGAAACCACTTGAAGACCAGGGCCAAAAGACCTGAAAGCTGCAGGCATTTCGCAGTTTGGGAGACAGGGATCCAGGAAGATGGGAGAGATTGCCAGGGACCAAGCACAGGGAGCCCCGCTGGGCCAGGGGAGAAGACGCTGAAGAAGGGCTTGGGAGGGACAAGGTGGAAAAAAAAGACTGTCTCCTCCCCTCCCTCACCCTAACTGCACATCTAGGGCCAGAGCCCTGGGCATAGGGGGCCTGGGGAGCATCAGGGGGTCCCCTGTGTCCTATGAAGGCACTGAAATGGGGAGCAGATCCTGGAGAACCTGGACTCTCCCCCAAGTACCCCAAGGGGGAAAGAAGAAAGTGAAAAAGCAAGAAGGGTCTTACATGCTGGTTATGAGAGCAACGAGACTGGGGAAGCTCAAATCCTGCTTCTCACCCCAACCATGGGGTGGGTGATGGGCTGAGATGCAGCCCCTCTGGCCAGCAGAGGGGGGAAGGCCAGAGCCAGGACTGCCCCTCTGGTCTCCAGGGCAGTGAGCTGGGGAGCCTGGCCTCTCCCGTGTGTCCGTGTCCAGGGTGGAGGCAGGAGGGAAGAACTGGAGCCTCCTGCCCCCGGGGCCAGGGCTACCAGAGCACGGCCCCATCCATGTTCCCATAGCCTGGCTCAGCCCGCAGCCGCCAGTACGTGTTGTTAGTCACCCACCACTCCTTCCCACTGCCGTCCGTCTGCCGCCTGGGAGACAAGAACCATGAAAGGGGAATGGTGAACATCCAGAAATAAGGCTGATCCAGAGATGCTACTTCCAACTGCTGGCCCCACTCAAAGCAGAAAGGGCCAGAGGGGAGGGGGGGCTGGATGGCAGAGACTCAGGGCAAGGGCAGAGGTACCTGAAGAAGCGAGCCTGGTGGACGATATTGTTCTCCTCCATCACTTTGCGTCTATCTCGCTGAAGCTGCTCGATCCTTCTCTTCTGGGCCTCAGCGGCCTGTATGTTCCCCTCTTCCAGGTACCTGAGTATCCAGACAACTGTCAGCAGAACGGCCCTCTTAGAGGCCCACAAATCCAAGGCCTCCACTCCCCGCCAGGCTCTGCTGCCAAACAGGCCCCATCTCCCTGAGGCACTCAAGGAAGGAAAGACAAAGTCCCAGCGCGACACAGAGACCCACGTGCGGGAGGGGGGAGCCTGGTGGTTCTAGGGCAGGGCCCGCCCAGCACTGACCTCTGGTCGGGCCGGAGCCGCGTGTCTGTGGAAGGCAGTGACCGTTTCAGCTCTGCCGTCAGCTCGTTCAGCTCCAAGGCAAACTGAGTGAAGCCGAAGTTTCGCTCATGGTCTGGGGGCATTGAGTCTGGGGGGCAAGGCAGGGGCTGGGGCAGGAGGACTATGACACAGCTGCCCTCACCCTGCCCAGCCCTCCCCAACCAATCCACTTACTGGGTTTCCAGATGCACTGACCACCGGGTGGGGGTCCCCGGTACAGTCCCTCGTGCCACTTCCCAAAGAGGCGGTGGAGGACACGGCCACTCCGGCTGAACACAGCGCCCTGCACCTCGTGGATGTTGGAACTCCAATATTTGGCCTGGGATGGGAGTGGAGGTGGGGGTCTTAGGTAGGTGTCCCCTTCCCTTCACCAGGGTGAGCTACTAGGGGTGGCCAGGCAGGGTCAGGGTGGCATGCCCACCTTGCAGAAGGTGATCTTGCAGTGGCAGGAGCTGTCCTGTGTGTTCCGGATAAGCACCTCCCCATAGTGCTCGATCCAACGCTGGCCACTCAGGATGTTGTGAATGCAGGACGTCACCTTGTTCCACTCAAAGTGGTCCCCAAACCTGAGAGAGATAGAGCATGGGAGGGCAGCTAGCTGGCTCTGGGAAACAAGTGCCACCCTCAGTTGGGGAGCACCTGTCTCACTGGACGAGGTCACATGGGTCTGTGGAAGGAACTCTAGGGTCCTGGTTCTGGCTAGGCCATGAAGGGTGACCTATAAAGCAGAGCAACCTTCCCAGAAAGTATTCAGCTAACACATTTCCACTCACTGATAAAGCTCCTAAGTGCCTAAGTCATGGGGATCAAAACACAGACAGGGCCCATGCCCTTGGGTGCCAGGCACGGTGGTGGGTCTATTCCATTTCCCTGTTTACTCCCTACTTCTCTCAGTGTTACTCATTAATCTCACTTTATAGAAGAGCAAACTCAAGACTCTGAGGCTTCAAGTCTTTTGCTGCTTGCAGAACTATTAAGTGTCAGAATGAGGACCCTCAGCCAGGACTTCTGGTCCCAAAGCCCAGGCTCCCCAGCCCCTGCACTGGCCTCGGGCTCACTCCTGGACCCCACCGGGTTAGTTTCTCTTCTCTGGCTGCAGTCCCCACCTGTAAAATGAGCTGGATGAGGGGGTTTTAAATGTGGTTTCTGACCAGTCTTGAGATTAATTTAGGTTTCTGTGTGTGTGTGTGTGTGTGTGTGTGTGTGTGTGTGTGTGTGTGTGTGTGTACTGGCTTGAGAGCCAAACACATCTCTTACTGTGAGTCAAGGTCACAAAAGTGTGAAAGCCGCTGCTTCAGATGACCTCAGTGAGCCCTTCCAGCTCTACCATGATTTTTCATCTTTATTGGCAACTGCAGCAAATATAGGTGCAAAATTTATATAGACATTGCCCTATCCTGAGCAGCTTAAGGCCAGACCTTCCTATCCTGTCCCTCCTACCTTCCCATCCCTGCCTGGAGGATGGCCTGTGGACTGTACCTGGTTGCTGAGCACTTGGGAACACTTACCTGGGCAGGCTGACATTGACTGTCCCCACAGGCACAATCTCCAGGGATTTGCCCCAGAACTTGTTCTTCCACTTCATGTCTGGAGTTAGGGTGGAGGAGGGAGGGACAGCAGAGATTAGACCGGAGAGTGTTCTAGCCCCTCCCCCATCTGTCCTTCACCCCCAGGCCCACCCTACCATGCACCCCCACCCACCTTGCCAGAAGATGAAGTTCTCAGATTCTGCATGGCACGCCGAGACAGGGGGGTGGTGGGAGACCTTGGTAAGCAAGGAAGTTCTCTTGAGGCTGCCCTTGAGGACCGTGAGGTCCCTTCCTAACCCCCGGGCCCCCCAAAGAACCTTACCTCCAGCCCCTGTTCCCCTGCCAATCAGAAGATGAGTTAGTTCCAGGTCTCTTGTCCCTGTCATCCTTGGTCACCACCCAAATTCCATCATCCTCTCTTTTCACATGAGGCCCCTACATTCTGCCTTCTCACTCACTCCCCCTTGGAGCCCTCCTTGCCACCCCTGTCATGGTGCCCTCCAGAACCCCTGCTCAAGCCTATAAAGTCCTCTAGCAGTGACAGGTGGGGCCACCACCATGCCCTCCCTGAAAGCCAACCGTTCCATAAGGACTCTCTTCCCTCACCCTCTTCTCCCCCAAAACTGATCCCCACCCTACAATCTCCATACTATATCCTTGGAAAACCTTGGCCTTGTGCTCCTTGGAATAGCTCCATATCTGGAACCTTGAACTCCTGAATCCTACAAGCCTGCCTGCCTTGACGCCTGTGGCTCCTGCCAAGACTTCTGGCTGTTCTGCTTTGTTGTAGCCTGTTAGTCCCGTCTCCACCTCCTTCCCACCCAGCAGAGACTGCTCTATCTCTTCCAGCCCTCTCACGCAGCACCCTCAAAAACCCGCTGCCACCACTGGCCACAACTCCTGGCACTGACTGGCCTCCTCCATGCTGTCCCAGGTCCCCACTCTTCAGAACCCCCTACCCCTCCACATAACAGATACACAGCACAAGCTGGGAAACTTTGAATTCTACATCACGTCTACACTTAGGCCCCCAGCATCGCCCACAGGCCTCATCTGAGGGCCTACACCCAAGCCATACTCTTCAAACCAGATTCAGAGGGAGAACAGAGAGGCCAACACCTTCCACCAATTTACAGGCTCCCATCCCGACCCCCTGCCACCCGAGGGCCCCTCTCCTTCTCCACGCTGCCTCCCACCCCTCCCTGCAGCCTCCTCACTCCTCCCATCCCTCACCCCTCTGCCCTTTAGTCTTTCCCTGTACATTTTTCTTTCTCTCTGAATAGAAACATCTCCTGTTTCTTCCATATTAAAAAAGAGCAACCCTTTCTTTCTAGCCATGTACATCTTTTCTCACACGTGCATAAAACAAACACGGGCAGCAGCCCTCCCCTCAGACGGGTGGGGTGGGGGCTCATACTCTATTGCACACACTGTCGAACTCTGTGCACTTGTCACCACGTTTTCAAAAACATTTAAAATCTAAACAAAAAAATTGCTGCAACCGTTTACCACTCCCTCTGGTTGCCACTCTCTATGTCCTCTTTCCCTTGTGGTTTTTTTTTAGAAGTAATCTGTATTTTTTTTTTTTCACTTCCACTTTATACCAACTGTAATCCAGCCTTGGCCCCTAGTCTTTGTCTTAAATCTCCCTTGTCAGGAAGCCAGTGACACCCCCACTAAGTCCCATGACCTATTTGCCCTCCCCCTCCCTTCCCTCCTCCACCTTCCCTGCCCACCCTCCACCTTTTCAGATCCTCTCCTGAGGGCAGTCCATGACTTTACCATCATCTAAGCTGGTGACTCCCCAATCTGTCAGCCCTACCCAGTTCTCTCCAAGGAGCTTGAGGCCCACTGGCCATCTCCGGGGCCTACTGGACATCTCCCCTTGGAAGTCAAGCCCCCATGGACAAGGAATCTCCCTAATTCAATTACCTTCCTCACGTTCTCTGTCTCACTGACTGGCCCTGTGCACATCCGCTGAAGCCCTCAATCCAGAAATTCGCGGCTACCCCAGCCTTCTCCCTCTCATCAACCACCTTCCCTACTCCTTAGTTGTAAGAACATTCCGCTGACCACTGAGCCCTGTCAAGGGCAACACATAAATAGCTCTTGAATTCCCCCGTCCACCCAATCAAGCTGTCATGGCCTAAGTGCAGGTCCTCATCAGCTTTTAGGGTAATGACTGAAATGCCTCCTAATGGCCTTCTCTGATCTGTCCGCACTCCACTGACCGTGTATTCTTTATAAAGTGTAATTCTGAGCATGTCACTCTACTGCTTAAAACCTTCCAAGGACTCTCCATAGCCTTTAGGACTCAAAGAAATCTCTCCCTACCTTTACTTACAGGGCTTCTCAGAGTCCATCCCTATCTCTAACTCCTCCCAAACATGCTTCATCTGTTCCTTTACACCGTCTGGAACATGCCATTCTCCTCACCCCCTTGTACTCCTGGTGAACTCCAATTCATCCTTCAAGACTTAGCTCAAGATCACCCCGTAGAGCATGCCTTCCCAAGGGGAGCTGAAGAACCTCTTAAAAGCTTCCATAATCCCAGCTCTAGAACCTGGTACACTAACTCCTTGTTTCAAGTCCATCTCCCACACTAAGCAAGGAGCTCTTCTGAGTAGAGCCCTCTGCACTTCCAGCATATGGCCCAGTGCCTGGCCCTGAGCCAACTGCCCCCTTCCTTCCCCACAACCTGGCCCCTCTGGAGCCCAGGTGCGTCCCTGCCCTAGCCACCTACGAAGCCAGCCCCCATCTTCCAGGGCCCACACCTGTTCACTGATGAAGCGGAAGCCTCGGTCAGGCCGCTCACACTCGTAGGTCTCCCCCAGGACAGGGTTAAAGGGCTTGCAGCCCGCTCGGTGGTACGTGGAGGAGTAGGCAGAGACAGCAAAGGCTGCAATATACACCTGTGGGAAGAAGGGCAGGGGGATGCCACTGGGGGTGCTGGGGATCAGAGAAGGAGATGCCGTCCCACCGTAAGCAAGGACTGGGGTACTGGGGCACAACTTCAGCTGCAAGGGAGCTGCCCAGGATTTTTTGGGAGGCAGGAGCCATCAAAAGAGGTAGCTAGGATGGGCCCAAGGGTGAGTCGGGGCTGGTACCATGCGCTCGCAGGGGTCAGCGATGCGGCTGGCCTGGTCCAGGAGGCCGCTGTACTCGAGCTCCTCACAGAGCCGCTGCAGAGTGTTGAGTGGCTCGTTGAGCTGCACAGGCATCGACACCTTCGACAGGTCCTTGCCGATGTTGTTACGCAGTATGTTCCACAGGCTCACGTCGGCCCCCGGCCCACTGGCCGCTGGCAGGCAGCGGCGACGGGGTGGGCCTGGAGCTCTCCCTGGAACACACCCCCCTGGGGCCCACCCCAGCCACGTCACTCCCCCGGCATCCTGACACCGTAGGCCCATAGGCTGGCCCACAGCCCGGCTGCCTCCCATCCCAAGGCCCAGTCTCAACTCACTGTGGGGCAGGGCACTGGGGAACGATCTAATTCTCAATGAGCTCCTGAGGGGTTTAGGTGAACAGCGGGGAGACCTTGGACCCCAGAAGCCCTTCCAGAATCCCCACCCTTGCCTTCTATTCCTTTCATAAACACAGAAACTGATGTCAGGATGCATATTATTCAGCCCATTTTTATAGCTGGGGTAAGAGGCTCTGAAGTCACACTACTAAAAAGTGGCAAAGAGCGATCTTCTCCCTCCCTCTCAGACCCTAAGTGAACCTTCTCAGAAGACCGAACAGAGGCCAGCCCTACCTGAGCCTGTCCCACCTCCGGAGCCACTTCTGGAACATGCCATGGCTCATGGCTTAGCTTTCCTTACCCCTTAAGGTCATCTCTGGGGTCAGCATCCAAAGCCCTTAGCCCACTAGTTACCACAAGGGACTGCCTCCCCAAGGGGCCTGGGCTTTGGACAACAGCATTTCTCTGCCCACCTCCAGCCCCTCCCTGCCCAAACACCTGGCTGGCACCTTTCTGAAAGCGCTCAGCTCCCCTGAGGTCCAGCACCTCCTCAGACAGGCTGGTGGTGATTTCACTGGTGCACGACTCCTCCTCCTCTGAGCCCTGGGCCGGGACAGATGACAGGCCGGGCAGACAGGGCCTCCCCTGGGCAGCTGGGCAGTGCCAAGGGCCTGGCAAGACTCTGCCCAGCTAGCCCTTTGGTGGGAAGGGGAAGAGAACGTATTTGGGGGGCGGGTGGTCTGAGTCCTAAGACACTGCCCCAAGAGGCTTGGCATCACCTGCCGCCTTGGGAGAGGGAGGATCTAGCTCTTCGACTATGGGGTTTGGCAAGACACATGGAAGGGAAGTTGGGGATTAGTGAGATTCAGCAGGGTGGGGGAACAGGGGGAGCAGTCAGGGGATCATTAGGTCTGAAATAGGGTCACAGGAAGCTGACTGGGATGGAGCTGAGGCAGCAGTTTCAGGAGAAGCCAATGGGGATAAAGCACGTTGAACTGGAAGGAGGGTCCCTGGCACAGATTTCTGAGCAGGGCCTCTCAAACCCAGCAGTATTGGACGTGTTCCCAGAGACAGCAACTGAGGCAGGTCGAAAGGGTTTGGGAATCTACAGATTCTAGTCTCTCTGGACCCCGCCCCTATACTTGCAGGGTCCCCTCCCCTTACCACCAGCTTCCCACCTTCCTCACCTCATTCTCAGAAGAGCTGGCGGATAGGAGAACCTCGCAGGCATCAAAGAACTCTGTGTGGGAATCAGCCAGGGACAGGATGCTGCTCTGGGACAGCTGGGGGGTCAGCTCTCGCCCCTTCATGTACAGAGCTTCTTGCTGTGAGAGCAGGATGGGTGTCAGGTCCCAGAGGCCAAGCCAGGAGAGTCAGGCAGGGGTCCCCTTGCCCGACAGCTCCCTTGAGACGGACTCTGACTGTCTGAGTCTGAAACCTGTCGAGCAGGGGCGAGCGCAGTGGAATGAACACCTGCCTGGGAGTAAGGAGATACAGTTCCACAGTAACTGCTTACACTTTCTGGGCAGCAACTCTAAGCCCAGCTCCAAGCCCTTTGCTTGCATGAACTCAATCCTGACACCTTACGAGGTGGATGTACTTATTACCCCTGCTTTGCAGATGAGGACACTGAGGCTCAGGGTCATAAAGCTAGCACGCAATGGAGCCAAGTTCAAACCTGTGGACTAGGGCCCTGGAGTCTGCTCAGTCTCTACGTCTCCACTCAGCCGGTCCACAAGTGTGGGAGCCTGGGCCCATCAATTAGACTCTTTGAGTCTCAGTTTCCTCATCTAGAAACTTGAGGGGAGGAGTCACCGCCTCACAGGCCTTTGAATTAAAAGTAAAAGCACTCCACACACTGATAACGGATGAACAAGATGTGGCTGCTGCCAATTTTATGTGAAAGGGGTCGGAGCTAGGATTTTTAGGCTCTGTTTCAGGTCTGAAAACCAACCAGCCTTCACTCCCACTAGGACAGAAGGCCCAGGAGAAATGGTCCCCACAGTCCACCCCAGGTCCTACCTCCTCAGGGTTGAGGGAACTGAAAGAGTCTGCCGTAGTGTCTGAGGAGATGGACAGTGAATGGAGGCGCCTCGAGCCAGCTGAGGCCTCAGAAACCTGCAGGGAGAGCACGAGGGGACAGGATGAAGCCCTCCCGACTCTGCCATGCAGAGACTGCCTGTGCCACACCCCCTTCCCAGCCCACACCTGCCTGCACCCCCAGGCCTGTAGTCTCAGCCTCAAGCCATCTCCTCTCACCAGCCACCATGACCCCAAGCCTCACCTCGATCCTGGACAGCTCTGAATCCTGGTGTAGTTCCCTCAGTTGGTCCCGTTCAGCAGTGAGGGCAGCCAAGACACTGCTGAGGGAGCTGTGTACTGTGGGGTCAGGGGCAGGCCATCAGACTCTTCTTCCTCCCCCTCTCCCGCCTGCTCCTCATCACCTTCCATCATACACTTACCCTTCTGGGCCAGGGCCCAGAAACTGCGCTGCAGATGGGCATAGTCTGGGGGAGGCAACCCACGGGGTCCGGAGTGGTCCCGAGACTCCAGGTAGCGAGAGAGGTTGGGAACAGAGCCATGGAGACGACCGACCTGTGGGTGAGGGGAGGCGTTGAAGAGGAAGCCTCCTTCAGAACATCCCACTCTGTGACTAGGGTCTACCCCACCTCACCCGTCCAATGGTGTCATCCTTGGCAAAGCTCTGTGTGCACCACATGCGGCTGGTCCGTTTGCCCTTCTTGGGTCTCTCGGTTGTCACTGAGGCCTGGCAAGTCGAGGTGGGGGGAGTTTCACTCTTAGGGTGGAGAAAAGGGCATTAACCATCAAAGCTGGGAGAGAGGCAAGCGGCTATGGGGGAGCGTGCAGAGACAACTGACATCCCAGAGAAAGAAGACCAACTCCTTGGCAGGTGCACGGGCACAGGAGGAAAGGGTTGCTCCAAAGGGGCAGAGAGACAGCCTTGAGGCAAAATGGACATGGGAGAAGAAACAACTAGGAAGATGTGTGGCTCTCCTGAAAATAGCAGTGACATAAGGGGGACAAGGGATGTGTTCAGGGAAGTGATAGGATGAACATGACAAACAGGAAAGAGACCCCTGGACGGGAGCCTGACTCTTCCCCTGGACCTCACCTGGTGTGTGGAGATAACAGGGGCTGAGGGGATTCGGTGCAGGGACTCCAGGCTCTGGAGGAGTCTGTGCAGTTCCTGGAGCTTCCCCTGGCACTCAGAGAGCTCTGCGTGAAGAATGAGGAAGTCCCTGTCCCAATACTGGCCGGGCCACAAAGTCTGTCCCCCAGCTTCCCTTCCTTCTCCAAAGACTTCACCTGGCAGCCAGAGAAGTCCTGACACTGTCTCCCCGTCCCCCACACACGAGCCCAAAGCAGTTCCCAGGTCCCACCCCTTGGTCTGGTCTCACACTGGTTCCCCAAGAGAGCCAGCACCCTGATCTTCACTGTCTCTAGACCACACCTCACCTCTGCTGTCTCCCTGCAGGCTGGGGGCCTCACTCTTTCTCCCCCAACTTGGTTTGCACTTCCTCTCCCAGGCCGACATTCCTAGAGTAGATTCCTACCCTAGGAACATGACTCCAGAGCACCTCCGTCCCAGGCACGACTCCTCGGTGCCCCTCCCTGCGTCGACCGGCCGTACTGTCTTTCTCATGAGGCCTGGCCCTGTGTTTCTGTCTGTCCATGTGCCTGGGGCACAAGCCCAGCCACCCTTTGTAAGACTGAGGCTCCCAGGGCAGAACCTGAGTAGTCATGATCAGCTTGGAGGCAAAGGCTTCTCCCCGACCAGACTGGGGCACCCTGATGCCGGGATGAAAGTAACATTTTCTCCTCCTTGTGACTGCTGATGCCACAGAGAGCTGATAATGTGGGCCCTACCCACCAAGGTTTGGTGCCAGGAGCCCCTCACCATGAGAGCAGCGGTCTAGGCCATCACTGCCCCTCAGCCAGGAAGACACCTTCTCTCGAGGTCCAACCCCAGGAAGAGCCGAGGCACTAACTGATGTGGGAAGCTGGGCACCAGGAACCTGTGGGGTGAGTCAAGGGTGAGGAAGGATGGTGCCCACCTCCCTGGGTCTCATAGTTTCCTGAAGCTGCCATCCCTGAATCCTCACATTTCCTCCCCCAGGGCCCATCTAACCTTCCGGTGAGTGGTGCCGGACAGCGGACCGCGGGGCACATCCAGGCGCTGGGCCAGGCGGTGGGCACGCAGTTGGGTCACCCAACTCTGGAACAGGTCCTGGGACTTGATCTGTAGAAGTGATGGTGATGGGGAGGGATACATGGAAGGAGGTCTGCTTTCCAAGAGGAAGAAGTCAGGGCCCTGGTCCCCAGGCAAGCAGGCTCTCCCCCTTTAGCGACCAGCTTGTGCAGAGGCCCCATGCAGGGAGGCAGAGCACAGCTTCCCCAAGTGTCAGAGCCCTTAGCTCTGTGCCTATTCACATCACAACAAACAGGGGTGGTTTGCCATTGGCTACTGGACACGATGGTAACTTCCTCTTGTCAAACTCATGGACAGACAGACCCTCAGCCCCTGTCCCCCTCTCTGTGTGCCCCAGTGCCTCTGCTAGGCTGGGGGCCAAGCCACCACCTGGCTCCCAAGGATGTCACCTTGAGATGGTAGATGTTGTCTTCGGTGTCAAGGTCAATGCGCTGGGCCTTTTTGTTGATGGACATGACAGATAGTCGGACATCAATGGAGCCATGGAGCTTCCCCTTGGTGATCTGGGGTAGAGGGATGGTAGGGGAAAAGGGACTGGCTTTAGACCCCTGGACCACAGAGCCACCATCTTCCTAAGGCCACTCTAGGTTCAAGGGCCAGGCAGTAGGTTCACCCTCATGCCCAAGTCACAGTATCAGCGGGGACTTGTCAGTCATGCCCTTGCGCAGAGAACTCAGAAGTCAAATTCTGAGCTTGAAGGAGTCACAGGACAGGAAAAACTATCCCTACCCTCAGGAGTCCTCAAGGCCAAGGAAGAGAGCGCCTTGGCAGCCAGGCTTTCGGTTTTTTATTCCCAGCATGAGAATGAAACAAGGACAAGGATGATAAAGCTCCCCTTTCTTAAGTACTTTTGTGCCAGGCATAGTCTTGAGGGCCCTTACCAAGATGACAGTGACACTACAAATGGGTGATGGCACTCTCCCCTTCTTAGAGATAAGGGTGCTAAGACTTAGGGAAGACACTTGTTCAAGACCCCACACCCCAGAATGGTGTGCCTGGGATTCAGGCTCTGTTCTGGGGGATTCCAGAAGCTCCCTGCCTGCCCAGGACATTCTAGGGCCAGACTACTCCCACCACCCTGGCCAGCCCCTGACTCACTTCTTGCCGAGTGTTTGCGTAGCGAAGGATGCCATCCTCGAGCACAAAGTACCTCTGTAACGATTCCCAGGAGAAACAGGACCCAGGTAGCCAAGAGAAAAAGGTGTGGGGAGAGAGTAACCACATACATAGACCTTTCTTCTTGACACCCTCACACCCAGCACTGCCCAACACCTTCCCAAACCTCTCCATCCCTCCACACATCTGGCCCTGCCCTTTGCCCTGCCCACCCTACCTTGTGCCAGCCCTTCAGAGGCCACTTCCTCTTCTTGAGCAGGTGGCCTTCCTGCCTCTCAGGCATGATACCCTCTGCACCCCGTTGGCCCCGAGGCTCTTCCACCACCTCCCACAGCTCAGAAGCCTACAGTCCAGGACAGAGCAGGGGAATGGCTATGAGACCCCTTTGGGCCAAGTGAGTCCCAACCCAGTGCCTGCTTCTGTCCCTCAGACCTGCTGGGCACTGCTGGGCTTTGCAGACTGAGTGCTCTCTGCCAGCGAGGGAGGACCCCTCTCTTGGAAGTCCATGGAGAAGGGAGTGGCCACTCCCTGCTGAGGATGAAGAACAGGGTGGAAGGGGAAGGATGTCACCTTGTCCTGAGGGGGCCCTTGAAGCAAGAGAAAAACCCCATTAGTACAGACCTGCTATCACCTCCACCTCCAACCTCTCCTACACCCTGAGGCAAGAGCTCACCAACACATCTGCTCATCTGTCTGTCCCGCCTCTCCTGAGTCTGTCCTTACCCCACCTTGGTTGGGTCTCCCACCACACACCCTCTCCCACTACAGCCACTGGAGGCAGGCCAGTACTGAGATAAAATCACGAAAAGTCTGCCCAGCCCCACCCTGGTGCACATTCTTGGGCTCCAGGAAACACTCAGTGCTTTCTCTGGAGGATTCGCTGGGGATGATCAGAGGTGAGGCAGGGGAGTGAAGAAAGAGGCTCTCAAACAGGCCAGAGGAATTCAGACTAGACAAGCAAGATCTCAACTCAGCTCCTATTCCTTCAAGAACTCTGCACCCATACCACCATGGCTCCGAGACTGCTCTACCATGACACTGCTGCCCCCCAACCCCTTCATCCCAATTCCACACCAACTGGTCCCCATATCCTCCAGTTCTCGGGCTAGTTTTCTGCACAGGGAAACTGAGGCCTGAGTAAGCCCCCCCTTTTCCCCTGTGTCTCCTCTCATCAAACACAAGGATGTCCACCTAGGACCCTCAGTGTTCCCCAAAGCCTCACATCCCCTTTCTACCACCCCAGTCCTTGGGGCTCTTGAGAAGTACTACCCACCCGGAGAGAACAGGGCACTAGGCCAATGGAGATGCTGTGGCGGGGGAGAAAAGGTGGCTCAGAACAGGCAGAGGTCCACACGGGTCCCGCAGCAGTGCCCACAGGGGCCCGTGGCACCAGCCCTGGCCATCCTGGCTCCACAGGGAGATCAATAATGCACGAGGCTGTGTGTGTGTAAGAGATGGGGGAGGGGACTGGAGGGGCGAGGCTGGCCTGAGACTGGGGAAACAGCTCAGATCTTCTAGGAGCTTTTAAGCACCTGAGGAATTGAGGCCAGAGGGAACAGGGACTTAGTGGGGCACGGGTGACCGGGAGGCCCTGGCAGAGGGGCCTTTGCTGCCAGAGGCTGACGGAGTGGGGGAAACTCCTGCGTTCAGCCATTGAAAGTTCCCAAACTCTCCTGGTGTTGGGGTATTCCTGTGCCCTTTCCCTGGCCCTGTGGATCCTGGCCTCTCGCTGCTTGTAGGTGGAGAGGGGGGCTCTGTTACTAGAGGGTACAGGATTGAGGTGACCACAGGGGTGTCCCCTCTCCACTCCATTCCCGCCCCCGGCTCCGGAGGAGCAGACCTGCCAGCTTCAGGTGTGAGGAAGCCCTCACGGGGAATGTCAGTGGATGCCAGCGTGGCCCCCTTACCCCAGAGTCCATGGACGCCGCTGCTCCTTGGCCCGCACACTGCTCCACCTCTGAGTCACCGTCTCGAGTCGCCCGCTCCCTTCTCACGGGCTGAGCAGTGGCAGCAGCTACTGCAGGAACCAGGAAGGAAGGAGACGGCGGAGCCTCCCCTCTAGCCGGATCTCCCCCCCTTTCCCCCCTCCCCGTCCCTCCTCCCGCCAAGCTCCGGGCAGCCGCTCAGCTCTGCCCCCCTGCTCCCCGGAGGACTCAGGGCCGAGTGACTCCCCAGCACCGAGGAGGCTTGGGAATGGGTGCAGCGTCCCCACCGGGCGCAGTTCCAAAGGGGCTACAGAGGACGGGGGAGCTCCTGGCCTCAAGCCAATGGCGGTAAAGGGTTTACTCAGACTAGCGTGGCCTTGATCCCAGTCAGCACCCAAGGCCATTTCCTTATTAACTGCCGCCTCTCGTTTTACATCTGAAAATAGATTGCAAAACTTGGAGCCAGCAAAGATATCAAGTTGAAGGGAGGAGACGGATGCCCCTTTGGGACCACGACAGACAGTGCCAAGAGCATGGTCAGCAGGTTAGTCAATGCTCAAAGGGACCAGCCGGTGGCCCCCCACAGAGGCTGTCACTGGTCAGGTCCCATTGGGTGGGGGGACTGGAAGCACCTATGAGGTAAGACAAAACCCCCAGCCTGCTGAGTCTGCACCAGGAGTGAGTCTGGGGCAGGAACCAGCTGGCTGTTAAAGGGCTAGCTGGAGCCAACTCGGGTACCCTCCCTTTCTGAGAACCTCTGCCCTTCTCCTGGAGTTCTGTGTTAGGCTGCTCAATTCTAATGAAAAATTAGCTCTTGAGAAAGGTCTAAAAGTCATTCAAACGAATGTGAAACGAACTGATACCTCTAAGTGTAGTGAAGCCACTTTCTGGAAAGAAGTAGGATTTTAGTGGTGGGGCCCCAGGCACCATCAGCAGGTGAAGGATGCAATGTGGGGTTCTTCTTTGATCTAGAGATGATTTAGGCCACTCTCCCATCCATCTTGTCCCCACATGGCCTTGATTGACCTTGCAGGGTCTTACACACCTCTCAGGAGATGCCTACTCTGTGTCATTCAGAACCTCAACACTGCTCTGGCCACCCCACGAGGGTGGTTCGCACCGTGTGGCTCTGAGAATCAGGAAGAGCACTGGGCAGCAGTGGCCAGACTGACTCTGGTGTCTGGGAGCCCCAAGTGCCTCCTCATTCACTTCACATTGAGCATCTCTCGGCATCCGGCACAGAGCTGGGTGCAGTGGGCAGCTGGTCCTGGACCAGACCACGAAGAGCTGCTGATCACTACTGCCACAGTGATGCCTGTCCGAGACTGAGGAAGCTGTGGCATTGCTCCAAGTCCAGAAGGAATGCTCAACAGGCACTCTCCCCCATCACCCCTGCATCCACCCAGGGCATGCTCCAGGGACAAGCATGGGCTGCTAAACACACTCTCCTTCATTAGAAACTTTTGTTCCCCAAGACTCGGATGAGGCCTTCCACTTGAGAACCCTCAGATCCCCTCATTAATACAGAATCCTGGTTCCTCCCCCGTCCCCAGCATGTTCGCTCAGAACCACCTGAGACATGTTAGCTAAAGGGAGTGGCAAGTATGTAAAAGATGCCATTTGGGAGGGCAGGGACAGGGAGGTAAAAGGCTTAGACATGGTAAAGAGGATTTTTTAGGAAGAAGAGTCTGAGATGACCCTGAGAATAAGTCTACAGGGAGGATAAGTTTATAAAAAGCAAAACAGACTAAGGTAAAATGCTTATCTTTTTATCATAAAGCAATGTTTCCAGACTTTCTACAACATGGCACACTCTGAGGGAAAATTAATAGCCAAGCACACCTGGGACCCTAGTGTAAAAATTCAGGGCATGGTCTTCAGAGCAGAGAGCCTGGTTCAAGTCCTGTTCGGCCATTTACCAACTTTATGATCTTGAAAAGCTCTTTAACTTCTCTGCCCCTTAGTTTTCTTCTCTGTGAAATGGGGCTAATATGGTGAGAAATGAAAGAACTAACACATGGACGGCAGTCAGCACGCAGCCTGGCACAGCAGGCTCTCAACAGAAGCCATTCTTAGCACAATTAATCAGTTGAGCTATTCTGACATACAAGGGGACAGGCTGGGGAAGACGTGTGCAAAAAATATGAGCACAGAGGCAGAAGGCAACGTCCTCATCTGTTCAGCTTCCCTGCCTTGAATATGGAGAGCTGAGATTTTGCTTTTGTCAAGTCCCAAGCTGGAAATACTGAAGACAAATACAACGATTAAAAGCCTTCATTCTGAAATGGACTCCTTCTTCATCTCCAGGTGGCCCTGTATCTGAGGAGGTCACTATCAGCAGAAGTCAGGGAACATATGTCACTCCCCACCCCGAGTTCTTCCACATCTCCGGAAGGACAGCATAGCCAATGGGGCAGGGTGTATTTATGGGCAGGCTGGGTACAACAGGCTGGCTATGAGTCTGGAACAGGGTCGGAAGAATCAGGATGCCCATTGGCTGGCACAACGGAGTCCCCCTCGTGTTGCTGTCTGACGTACTGATCCAACAGGACGGTCAGCTGGAGGGGCTGGTACTGGAGCAGGGAGTGAGTCTGGGCCATGAGGAAGGTGAGCCCTCCTACCAGCTCCCCCTGCACCAAGGTCAGGCTGGGAAGTTTGGAGTAGTTGATAAAGCCCTGCCTGCTGAGGATGACATCATCAATGCAGCCACCTGAAAGAATACAGGGTCAGCGAGGCTCCCCACAAATGCCTTTCTTCTCTGAAAACAACATTCCTACCCTAGGAACTGCTCTCCATTTACCTCCCAGGCTTTCCCCGTCTGGTTCCCACTTGTGCCCCATTCCACTCCCACTCTGTCTGGGACTGATCTCCTCCCCTTACATAAATCATCCACCTGGCCCAACCCCCACTAAGTCAGTTTCCTAACCTTTCTTGAAGAACCATGAAGTATGTGTTTGTGTGTGAGTGTGGTGGATTGTAAACACAGATTCCCACCCCATTCCTCGCTTGCACAGGGTCCTATGAAATCAGTATTCTATAGAGAAGCAGCACCTCCAGGGATTCTTAGCATCAGAGGAGTCTGGAAAACAATGCTCACTGCCCCTTAGCTTAGAATCCTTCTCTTGGGCTATTTGAGTATCTTTGTCTGTATGGGTTTCAGCATCTTCTACCTCATTGCTAGATTCAAAGTGTCTGAACTTCCTCCCCCGGTAGAGTCCTCTTTGCCCTCCATAATCTTCCCCTAGTGCAGAGGTAGCACAGAGCCAACACAGGTTTTAGAATGACACAGGCAGCCCTCAACAAATGGTGCTGTTTACGTAGGTCCCACCTGTGAGAGGATGTCCCCTCCAAGGATATCCACGGTTTCACCCACTCATGCCTAGCAGATGGCACTACACTTCTGTAGCACCTCCTCCCCTTCACCCCATCCCCAACTGGCAGGGGTCCTTGCTCACCTAGCAGTGGCAGGAAAGGCATACCCTTCAAGATTCGCACCATCTCCTTGACCTTGGGCTCTTCACTGACCAGCAGCAAGTTGTGTCCCACAAAAAGGGGAAGCAGGTTTTGGTACTTGGAATCCTCTAGGAACGGCTTCAGGACCTGAAACAATGGGAAAGAAGGATTTATTGGGGACAAGTGGGAGGAAGAGCTGCCCATCTTGGTCCCAGGCCACATCAGGTTGAGGACAAAACGGTAGGGTCTGCTCAACCCCTGACTGCAGTTTAGGCACCAGGCTAGAGGGCTGCTGGTGGAGGAAAGGAGTCAGAATTGCCCTATCTAGGAAGAGATGCTCGTGACTGAGTTGGCAAGGGTGAGAGGAATCATGGGCAGGGCCCATGGGTAGGGCCACTTCCTACCTGGTTAGGGAAGACCTTCATCAAGATCTTGTGTTTCCGCAGCTGGTGCCGCATAAAAAGCTTGTCCTCCGCACTCAGAGCCACATTCTGACAGACAGCTATCATTCGGTTGTCTCGGAAAACTGCTGCTATCTCCCGATGGAGAAGCCGGATGAGGCCTGTCTCCTGAAGTCAGGAAGGGATGACCAGAGGGACATAAGCTGCCTCCTCTCCTTGCACCCCTTAATCCCTCAGAGATGGGTGCTGGGCTTCTGGTGATGCCCAAATATAAGGAAGATCAGGGTACAGCAGGTTAGTTGGGCCCCTTTCAGAAACATGTTCCATCTCTCACTCTATCTTTTCATTTTTGTTAACTGCAGTCTTTAGAGTAGTGTTTTTCAAATCTGAGAACACTCAGTTCCCCCTGACTGCTCAGTGATCTGACCCAAACAACATTATTGAACAACAATGTTGTCAAAATTACTTCAGTTATCCCTCTGACACTGTACTCATGTTGAATTAGTTTACCAATTATAAATACAAGATAACTGTTTTTGCAGTGTTAATTCAAACTTGAGGCATTTTCATAGAACAAGGCTTCATTTTCTTAAGACAGTGCTTCTCAGAGTTGAGAGCTTATGAACCTGAGAATACTTTCACAGACCTCCATAAACACTGTAAGAGACTTTTTTTCACCACAGCAATGATTCTACAATTTACTTAAACAGTGGAGTACCTAAAAGTCATGGTGCACTTTGCAGAATACTATGAAAATATACAAGGTAAAATAATGGAAGACTCACTTTGGTGCCAAATCTAGATTCTACACCTGCCCTGTCAATGCAGTAGCTGCTAGTTATGAAGTAGCAAGCACCACTAACTTAATAAAAAATTATGGAAAAAAAATCTGAGTGAAAAAATTTCATTCAAGGACTGTACTGCTGTCTGAATGCAGGTCTATCAACGAATTTTTCTATCAGTCAGTCTGGTTGGGCAAAAGCTAAATCCTGCTGCAAGAGATCCAGACATTGAAACATGGTTTGTCAAGTACTCTACAGGCTGATTCTTCAGGGCTCATTTCAGATAGCTCTTTGCTTTCACAGGGAGAAAACGCAGCCATTAGTCTTTGAGGAATCTCTGCCAAATGACTCATCACTTCTTGCATCAGTGTTTGACATCTGACCTAAATCCCTTAAATTGCAGTTGCTGCTCACCTCCCTATATCCCAGACTCTAGCAGGAGAGGACAGCTAACTAGTCTTTAAGCTGCAATGGCCAACTAGAAACTAGAATTTATTAGATACTGCAATAAAAGGAATCACCATAAAGCCCCTAATTCCCCACTGGTCTTTCTGTTCTTTTTAAAGCAGAATACCTGTTATTTCTCTAGGAAAACTTGGAAGCTTCAAGTCCTTCAAGACAGGAAAGAGATACTCTTCCCTATCCCTACCTGCTTGGATAGCTTTTACACACATATTTTGGACACAAGAATGAAGAAAATTCAGGAGACCCGTCCAATCCACAGAGCCCAAATAACCAATGCCAAATCAAGCATAGATTTCATTTTAAAGTAGCTGGGACATGTATTCAAAGTAAAACAGTAATAACATGGATGACTGTGTCCTGGAGTCCTATTTCACTATGGTCACTGAGACAAGATCACTTTAATCCTCCATCACACTACCATGTGACATGCCCAGTCTCATCCTTACCTCTTGTGGGGGCTTGGAAGGAGGTGTCACGCATCTTGGATTGACAGCAGGCTTGGGGGGGATATACTCAGTCACAGCCATCAGCTTCTGCCGTTCGAAGTGCATCACACGACGGTGGCGGGTAACAGCCTTGGAGCCATAACGAACAGTCTGGAGGGTGGGCAGCCTGCCTAGGAGGGGTAATTACAATGCAGTGAGATGCAGCCTCTTCTGGGGCCTTAGTCTGTCCCAGAAGGAGAAAAAGCCCATCCTCTAGGTAGAGACAACCCTGGCTCACACAGCTAGACTCAATGCAAGAGTAGGATGAAGAATTTCCTGCCAGAAATCCTGAATCTTCAAACCTTCTCTTCTCTTTCAGTGGGTGACTTTAGGTCAGTTGCTTGATCCTTTGAAGCGCTCATTTCTCTAGCACATCTTTATGCACAGATATGGGGGTAAAGATAAGGACCAGAGAAAATATTCTGAACACATTAAAAAAGGAGGGAGTGTTAAATTTTTTTCTTAAATTGTCAAATAGTAACTATTTTAAGAACCAGTCTCTACAGCTACTACTCAAGTCTGCCATTGTATCATGAAAGCCATCATAGATAATATGTAAACAAATACAAGTGGCTGTTACAATAAACATTATTTATAAAACATGATGACTAGTCCTGCCATAATTTGCCAACCCATGGTCTAAACCAGTGGCCTCCAGCCCCAATCAGCAATATCAGCAGCACCCAGGAATTTCTTAGAAATACGTTTTCAGGCTCCATCCATGCTGAATCAGAAGCTCTGGAGTGGAGCCTAGCAGTGTTTGAATAAGCTCTCCAGGGGACGCTGATGCATGGTGAATTTTGAAAGCCACTGCTCTAAGCACTGCTCTGAGCCTTTTCCCATGATTTGAAGTAAAAAAAAAAAAAAAGTTACACCACACTCACAACTTCTCCTAAACAAGTCTTTCTTCCCTTCGCTCTTCTTGTCTGTTGTCATCACTGGAGGGCGCCCCTCAGGAGACAAGAGAACCAATCGCTCTAAATTACTGAGCCAAAGTGACCCCATTATCCTCGACTAAAGGACCCAAGCTAGAGCTTCCCACTTTCAGGCCTTCCCAAGACTGGGGTAGAATCTCAGAGGGAGGATCAGCTAGAAAGTGGCTCAAACGGTCAGAAAGAATGGAGACTAACAGCAGCCACAAAACCTAACTGTTAAGAGCACAGGATCTGAATTAAATGGAACCAGATTTTAATCTCTCTTCAGCCACTTACTAGCAGTTACCTTGACCAGTTACTTGACTGGCTTAAACTTGGGTTTCTTCACTGTAAAAAGGGGATGAGAATGCCTTCTTCACTGGGTGCTTTAAGATTTAAATGAAATCGTACATGTAAAGCATTTATCACTATGCTTGACTGATGTTATGTGCTCAAAATCATTAATCAAACAAATACTTATTGCATGCCTAATGTCACACATTACGACAGCTGCTGGCTATGCTGAATGAATATGGCTCTGCTCTGACGGAGTTTCAAGTCTAATACAGAAACAACAAATTAACAAATGCAAAATTAGACTGTGATGGACTAAGGGGTTAACAAACACGGTTCAAGGTAGATTTAACGGGGGAAACTTGCTTTGCAGCGGGTGGCGAGAGCGGGACTCAGGAGGTGACATTTAGGCTGAGACCTTAAACAGACATAGTGCCAAAGTCGGGCACTAGGAAACGAGGTGAGCAAAACCCGGGGAGGAGATTACGGAAAATCAATAGTGTGGCGGTCGGTGACGCTGTTGCGGTTATTACTGGAGTCTGGAATCACAACGAACTAGACCGGGGCTGGGGCCGGCGACCTAGCTGGGGTCATCAAGAGTTGTCTTGGGGTCACAGATTACGGGAGATCAGTCGTAGAGAAGGGGAGACGAGGACTAGAGAGCACCGGCTGCAACGCGCAGTGAGGACCTGGGCCACTCCTTACCCGCCTGGGGCAGGAGACCCCCTCGCAGCCTCCCAGCCGCGGCCGCAGCCATCGCCACCGGAAAAGCGAACGGGGGCGGACCGGAAGGAGCTAAGGACTGTGGGAGACCTGGGGCCGGAAGCGGCGGGCGGACCCACGGCTGGAGCTGGGCTCTGCGCATGCGCTGAGCCCGCCCGCCGCAACGCCCCGCCTAGCGTCCGGTCTCCTAGCAACGACGCCGGACTCCGCTGAACCTCTTTCCTCCGCACCCGCCAAGTACCACCCTCCCCCAGTTTGCGGCCAGCAAAGCCCCTCCACACCCCTCAAACTCCAGACCCTCTACTTTTATTTACTTCTGTCTCTTACGCCACCTCAAGAATTTGCTCCGAATCCACCCTTCTCCCTTGTCCCCGAAGTCTCCGAACTTCTCTCCTCACACCATCCCGGGTTCCGCCATCCTCAGAAACTATCCAAGCTGCTCTGTTCTTCTATGTTCCAATCCTGCCCCCGGCCAGCAGCCTTTAGATCATGCTTGGAGGTGAGCAGAGATGTGGGGTAGAGGGTAGATGAGTTGGAGGAGAGTAGGGGAGGCCCTCCAAAAATAAGGAAGCATAACAATTGGACCCATCTTTTCACAGCTAAGCTTGACCAGAATCCAGAGGAAGGGGGCATGTGCATCACCGAAGCCCTTATCACTAAGCGGAACTTGACCTTCCCCGAGGATGAGGATCTGTCAGAGAAGATGTGAGTGCACAGGAGAGACAAGGGTGCTGGAAGATTGAAACACATAGGATGGCCAGTCCCCTGAGCTGTACTGATCTGTCAACTAATCTTTGTCCCTCTCTGGTTCCACACATCCAATCAGTGGTAATGTCCCGTTGATTTTCTCTCCTTAAAAATCATTCATTCTGTTTTCCACCATGCCCATTCAACTGTCTTAGATAAGGCTGTCATCACCTCTTAAGAATCTCCTAATTAGCCTTCCTGACCCCAGTCTAGGCTCCCCGTTGTTGCCAAAGTGATCCTTTTAAATGACAAATCTGATCAGGCTCTCCCTGATAGATCCTTCCAGAATAAAATTCAAACACCTTAGCATGAGTTGACCTTAGCATGAATACCGCCCATTCAGCCTTATTTCTTGCCACTCCACAAATGTGCAATTCCTCTAAGACCCCATGTTCTCATGCCTTAGTACCCTACTATTCAGAGTGGTGCTGGATGAGAGGAGAGGGGGACAGCAACATCAGCATCACCTATGAACTTTTTAGAAATGAAGAATCTCAGGCCCATCCAAGACCTACTGAATCAAAATCTGCATTTTAACAAGAACCCCAAGGGATTCATGGGCACATGAAAGTTCGAGAAGGGTTGGATTAACACATACTATTCCTCTGTCTGAAATGCTTCCTTCTCATGCCTTCTCACCTTCCTAGCTAACTCCTACTCATATTTCACCTCCTTCAAGAAGCATTCCCTTATTCTCCTACTCTGGACTCAGTGTACAGCCATGTACTCCCTTAATCTCTTGTACTGGCTTGTCATCCACTTTTCATAAATGTTTGGCCTGCTTCCATAATAGTGATAAGCAGGGACTCTCTCATTTATCTCTTGGGGGCACTCAGTAAATGTTGTTGAATTAATAAATGGGTGGATGGAACAAATAAATAATTTTCCCTCCATGGACCACTCAAAATGGAAGTAAGGAAGTCTTCGTGCAGAGATTGTCTCATCTCTGTCCCGGCTCCTGCCTCCACCATCAAGGAAGGGTTTCATTGCCTCTGAGTCTCCAAGAATGATAAGTTGCCATCACTGAGTTTCCCAGTTAAAGGGCCCTGACTCCTCTCTCACTCTGATCCTTCTCAGTGCTACTGACAGAGCCAGGTCTCAAATCAACCCAGTTTCATAATCTGGACACAACTCATGAGTCGAGGTGTTCCTGGCATCTCTGATCAGTCACTTAGCCATCCACTTCTCCTTGAAACACATTTCCTCCCCCTTTCCCAACTTCCCTCCTAAGAAACCACAGAAGCGGCATTCTGCTATACCACCATACTGACCATTCTCCCAGGTTTCACACTCTTGCTGAACTACAGACTGTCCGCCTGGACCGGGAGGGGATTACCACTATCACGAACTTAGAATGCCTCCAGAATCTTCACAGCCTCTATCTGCAAGAGGTAACTTCTTCCCTGCTGCCCTTCTTCCCACCTTGCTCCCTGTTGGCCAAGTATGTCTAATCTTAAAGGGGCCAACCAGGTCATCTTGCCCATTGGGCAAGCAAACCTTCACTGAAATCGTTCCCAAATGAACCAGGAATTCTACTGAATTAAAAGACTAGTCCTCCCAAAAGAGATCCTGATTGTGTTTTGAATCAGTTTTTCATCAGACACCTTTTAGTCTAAAAGTTCTTCTTAGTGTCTACCCTAAATCTTTCATGTTATATAGCTCAAGCCCATTTCCTGTTTTGAAGAAGAAGGAACCAAGAAGTTTCCTTTGCATCCTTCAGAACCTTGAAGGCTGTTTGCTAGTGGTGGTGGGTGGGTGGTTGACCTTCTGCCTCTCCTGTGTTGAATATATTCAGCTCCGTGAACCTTTCCCCACAGAAGCATTAGAAATCAAAATAATATATGTTTATTGTTCCTCCATGCATGCAGTTCCTCCCCACCAAGCCTTTGCCATTTCCCTGTGGTGCCTTGGTTTCCTTATAGGATTTCTAGGTCATTCTTTGGTTATGGGGTAAGTTTGGTACAATTTAATCAAGTTCAGCCAACCCCAAGTTTACACCCTTAACCATCCACCTGGAGAAAGCTAATTATCCTAAGGTAATGACAACCAGTTCTGGGACTGGGGTCATCATTCCCAAGTGCCAGATTTCCAGTTGCAAGAGTAGACTTGTCCCTTCCAAGGGTCCCCCACCCAGCCTTCCTCAGCTTAATTTCCCCACTTTGGTTTCTTCCTGCAGAATAAGATCCAGCGAATTGAGAACCTGGCCTGCATCCCCTCCTTGCGGTATGTGATGCCAGGGTTCAGGCAGGGTGGGGGGAGGATGAATGGGCAGAAACCTGGTAACACCCCAAATAACTGGTTCAGACCTCTCCAAGCCTGGTTTTTTGTCAGCTGAGGATCCAGCAAGCCTAGCTCTGCTTCTCTAACCCCAGAAGGCCATGTGTCACCACTTGTCATCCAGCTGCCAGGGCCCTGAGTGCCTGGTGGCCTCTTTTTTTTCTCCAGCTGTGCTATGATTCAGCTCTTTCTCTGTACCTTTCCATTCCCCTACAGCTTCCTGTCTCTGGCAGGAAACCGAATCAGGCAGGTGGAAAACCTCCGTGACCTCCCACACCTCCAGTTTCTGGACCTTTCTGAGAACCTGATAGAAAAGCTAAAGTTGGGTAGGAACACCCTCACCCTGGCTTGTCCTCTCTCCTCTCTGCCCCTATCTCCCTGTGCCTGCACTAACACCGCATCCTCCAGAGGGTCTGGGGGCTGTGCAGAGAGGAAGCAGCTTTGGGCAGAAGGTGGGTATGGAAACCTCATTCCCCCATTTTGGCATGAGCAGATGAATTCCCCCCGAGCCTTCTCATCCTCAACTTGACTGGAAATAGCTGCACCAACCAGGATAGCTACAGGTGAGAAACTGAAGGTGAGAAGAAAGGGGTGATGGCTGAGCTCCTCCTACTGGCTCCATGTGGGCTCCCTCTCAGCCTGCAAACCTGGATTCCTGGTCCATGGCACCTTTTCCTTCCCATCCTGGCTCAGGTACACCCCCTTTCCCCATTCATTCCCATAACTCCACATGGAGACAGCTCTTAGTTCTTTGGGGCTGACCACAGGCCCATCTTCCCACTCATGAGCCATCACCCCTCCTGATGTGGGTGCTACGGCTGTGTCTGCGCATCCTCCCAGGCTCTACACCCAGGGGTGCCTTTCAGCATAGCCTCTGCTTTCTGCCCTGCAGGGAGCTAGTGACAAGAGCCCTGCCACTGCTGCTGGACCTGGACAGGCAGCCTGTGTCAGAGCGCTGGAACTCAGACGAGGAGGATAAAGCCTCAGATGAGGAGTTCCCAGAGCTGAGTGGCCCATTCTGCTCAGAGCGAGGTGACCCTGCTTTTTGAGGCTTGTAGCTTCCCCAGAGCTCACCCCTCCCCTGTGGGGTCTGGGGGAAGCTAAGGTGGCGGTGGTGTCTGGGGAAGTGGCCAGAAGAGGACAATACAGCCAGGGCAGGGTATCAGTCTGGGCACACAGGTGACTCGTCCTCTCCACCCGAGCCTCAGGCTCCTCCCTATCAAACCTGGCAGTTTGCTTCAGCCCAGAGACCCCCTTCAGCCTACAGGTCCTCCTGCTGAGCCCAGTCTCCAACTACCACCCTCACAGGCTTCCTAAAGGAGCTGGAGAAGGACATGATTAGGCACAAGGAGCACAGGCAGCAGGTGGCCCTGACAGAGCACCTTCTGAGAATGGAGACACAGCCCACCCTGACTGAGCTCCCCTCACTGCCCGGAAGGTCCATGGCTGGGGACAGCAGCCCTTCTATCACTCTCAAGCAGGGGAAGGAGACACCCCACGAGTCTACCTCCTTGCCACAAGCCTCTGCCACCAAGAAACCGTGCCCTCTGGTTTCCAGGGCCCCTCAGAGCACTGTCCAGGCAAAGAAGGGGACCAAAGCAGCTGTAGCCACCAAGGCCTCTCTGGCCGGGGCCCCCAGCACAACCAAAACTATGACCAGAAGAATTAAGAAGTGAAGCGCCACCCATCCCTGTCAGTGGAGCCACAGGAACAAGGACTAGGCATGAGCAAGAAGGGGGCCGCCCATCCTCCTCAGAGCCCTCACCTGTGGCAGGAGCCTATCCCAATAAAGTGTCTCCAGGCCCTGAGGATGTCTTTATCTCGGTGGGGGCATCTCGGGGGAAAATAATCGGTAAAACACATAAGACATAAAACACATTTATTAAGGCAAAGGCTGAGCCAGCCACTCAGAACAAGGCTGGGAGCATGAAGGGATTGCTCTGATCCCACTACCACAGGGGTCCAAGGCCCACCCCTGCACCCCACCCCAGGCCGAGACAAGCTGTGGTGCTCAGGCATACGCCTGCCTCTCCCTCTCCACAAAGGCCTGGAAGAGGCCACCCAGTTCCTGGGGCGGCGGGGCCCACTCCCCAGCCAGCAGACCCCGTGCAGCCTCCAGGCCTTCCTGCTCCAGATCCCGCTGCTTCTGCTGCAGCTGCTGCCCCTGACTCTGCTCAAGAAAAGCAAGGATGAGTCTCCAGGACAGGCTTCCCGCCTGATTAAGGGGGGTACGTCTGCATTCTCACACAGGAGAAAGGCCAACACCAACATGCTTCTAGGCAGCTGGCTTTGAAAGGGGAGACCGCTCTCCCCAGCCTGGAAGTCTCCCTGCTTCCAGGTTCACTTCTCTTTCTAGAGTCCCAGTGGGGGTGTGGGAGTTGCGTCCTCCTCACCCCCCTGCTGCCCCGGTAGCTCCTAATCCCTGAGGGTTACCTGCTCCCTGTCCATCAGCCCCAGGGCCTTCTGGTGTTCACGGTAGAGAGTGTGCCGGCGATCCACCTGAGTCTGGAATCGTGGCATGGTCCGAACGGGGTCCTGTGCTCCAAAAGTAGGGGACAGAACCTGGGGGGCCTGGGCCGCACCCGCCCCAAAGATGAAAGGTTTGAACACTGACCTAATGGGACACAGATGGAAGGATCGAGGGCTATTACATCCCTCCATCTCGCCTGCCTGGTGCGCTCTCCCCAGCCTCGTTCCTCTCACCTGGATGGGTCTGGCGTGGCAGTGAGGAAGTGGATGCATGGCTGTGTGGGGTCCTGGGGCAGGATAGACACCATGCTGGCTGTGGTGCGGAAGCCTCCAGAGTCCATACAGATGCCACTCTCCTTGTTCCTGAGGATGTCCATCATCACCTCTGCCGTGATGCCCCCTGCCAAGGACGACAGGGTAAGGGGCCCCCAGGGCAGAAGGGGAACTCCAGCCTCAGACCAAGCCCCCCACCGAAGCTGTGGGAGGGGGAGGAGGCAGGTACCACTGTGGCCCTCCTGGCTCTCACCCCATTCACTCACTGACCTTGCTTTTGCTGCAGTAGCTCCCGCCCGGCCCGGAAGCGGGCCTTGGCAGCCTCCATGCGCACGGGCTGCTGGGTCAGGGAGAAGACCTGAGCGAAGTCAAAAGTGCCCTGGCCACCCCACCAGCCTTGGGCCTGGGCATGGGTTCGGAGCTCCGGGTGTTCGGCAGAGATGTCCGTGCCGATGCTCAGCTGGTTGGAGATGTTGCGGGCCCCCTCTGTGGAGGAGACAGGGGTTTGCTCATTTATCATTAAGCACCTATTGTGTTCCAGGCACCCAGGTAGGTGCTAAGAACACAATGGTGAAGAGAACAGACCTACTCTTGTAGAGGGAAAAACAGATAAAATGATCACAGAAATGTGAGCTTGCAACTGTGGTGAATGCAATGAAGAGGCACCTGCTTGCATACAAGAGGAAACCTGACCACCAGGGAGTCCAGGAAGGCTTCCCAGAGGAAGAAGCAAGCTGGAGCACAAGAGGACTTAACCAAGTGAAGGGGAAAGTTCCCCAGTGAGCTCATTTCCCATCTCCCTGGATGGCCCTGTCCCCTGAGAGGTTTGCACCTGGATTGGGCCTTCCCTGCCATCCTCTTTCCCACCCCCTCCCAAGGCTGGCAGAAGGGGATACCTTTGGGAGGCAGGCTTCAGCACTGGGTTCCTCACCCTGGATCCTCTGTGCAGCCCACAGTTTCCCCGCAGTCTCCAGCACCCACGCCTCAGTCCGGTCAGCCAGCAAGAAGGTGTTGTGGTAGCAGAGCGGTGTGGGGTCCTCCCGGCAGCCACCCCCCTGGCCATAGTGCTCCAGCAAGCCTGTGATCACATGCAAGGCCTCCCGGGCTGAGCTGCTCCGTTCTAAAGCCAGCCTGGCACAAAGAGAGGTCCAGGGAACAGAAGGGCGATGGGGTATCAGTAGCTGGTGACAGGAGCCCCAACAGACAAAAGAGCCCCAGAGAGGTTTGGTGAGAGACCCAAGTCACATAGAAAGTATGCCAACATTCTACAGTTATGCCAGTGGTTTTCAAGCTATCTCGGAGAGTTTCATGAAAAAGCCTGAAACATAGTCTTAGGAAGAGAAGTGTCCCCCAACCTCTCTTCAGTCAGAGCTGCTCTGCTTTTATTGGTTTTACACATCGAGACTAGATGAGATTTTATTTGAAAAAAGATTTTACTTCTATTGAGAAGAAATTTAAAACCACTGCCCTATTTCTGGACCAGGAGAGGCCCAGAGATGGCCACACATGGGAGCTCCTTGCTAGACTGCAGAGATGGGGCCAGGTGAGAGGAGGGGTGGGGCAGCCTTCCTGGCAGACATGGAGACAAGGTGGGCATAAAGGAGGAGGGAGGCCTTTGTGAGCCAGACTTGGGGTTGGGGAGGAGAGGATAGCCTGGGTCAGTACTGAGCCCGAAGATTTCTGGTGTGTCCGTGGGATGGGGGGCGGGCAGGAGCCGCACCTGAGTAGATCCATGCCCAGCAGGGCTTCCCCCTCCCCAACTGGCTCCTTGGTCCACACAGCCTCATTGCCAATGCAGACACCATGCTCATTGGCACCCATCTCAGCCCCCCACAGCCAAGAAGGGCGGCTCAGGATCACAGCATGGGTCCTCAGCACCTGTTCCACCTCAATGTAGGTGCACTGCAGGTAAGAGAGGAGAAAGGGAGAGTCTACTCAGAAAGAGGTAATTACAAAGTGCTGGCACTGTGCCAGTCACCTTACACAGCCCTTAAAAGAAGGTCTTATCATTCCCATTTTACAGATGAGGAAGATGAGCTTGACAGAGGTTTAAAAAAAAGGTAGGTCCAGACTGGTAGACGTGAGCTCATGCTCTTTCCACTACATCTGGTGGCTTCCCACTTGTGGGGGGGAAGATAGGAGAAAAGTCTTACAATCTGCCACCTCCCAGCACCCCATCTGGCCTGACCCACCTGGAGCCGGCTCCCAGGGGTGTGCGTGCCTGCTGGTACAAACACGACCTCCTGCACCTCATCCCGGGGTCGGTCTGAGTTCTTGGCAAAGATCACCGCTGGGATGGCCGAGGCTGGGGGCACCGAGACAAAGCAGTCGCAGGAACATGGGGTGTCAGGGCTCCACAAGGCCATCTGGGAAGAGGGGGGGGATGAGCGTGTCCCTCTCCTGCCACCTCTCCACCATCTTGGCCAGGACGCAGTCCTAGGGAGCTCCTTTCTCAACACGTGCCAACAGACACTCAGGGAGGACACTTCCCTCGGGTTCTGGACGCTCAAGACCCCAGGCACGACTATGCGCGGTTCTCCTACAGAGGCACCCACTCTCTCCCCAAGCTCCAGGCCCGGGGGCCAGCAGGCAGGCGCTTCCCCGGCCCTGCCCTACTGAGAGGCCCGGCCCCTCGTGGGACCATCTCCCTAGCGATCCCGCCCCCTCCAAGAGTCCCACGCCTCTCTTCTGGCTCCCCCGATCCTGTATGCTCCTCACCTTCTCTGCCCCCACAACACCCAGCTTAGTCCCGGACGCCTCCGCCTCTGCTTTGGGTCAGAAACCGGGACGGCAGCTCTCAGGTGACCTGGAAGGCCTTTGGCCCAGGGGGCGGAGCCGGATCCGCGCACCTGCAGTTCCCGCGGCTTCCAGCGGGGGGTGCGCCAGCACCGCTCCTCGGGCGGAGCGGCCTCCCCCCCCATCCCCACCCCGCCACCCCGGCGACCGGCCCTTCCCAGGGCGCCGCATTCAGGACGAGCACAGTCTGCGCATCAGCGGGCAGCGCCAGTGAAGTCGCTGCGGGGAGCGGGAGCTGGGGGTGGAAAGGACCCCCGTGAAGAGGGAGGAAAGAAGAACCGGGCTGACTTATTAGAGCTGGAACTGCTGGAGCACTTGGCGTCTAAGAAGGAACCTCTGCTACTTGTGCCCTGGTTTGAATGCCAAAGTCCCACGCTGGTGCCCACCCACCTCCTTAATAAGCTCTATGAGTGATCAGGCCAGGAGGTGTAGGGAACAGTTAAGTTAATGCACTTTTAAAAGGGCACATTGCACAAAACCCATCCAATCCCTGAAAGGCCAGTTCTGCCCCCACAGTGCCCAAACTCTCAGGAAGATAGCTTTGAAAGGAAATTTGGGGATGTCTATTACAAAGGTTGGGTGCCGTTACATATAGTGAAGCTGAAACAGCACAGGAGAAATCGTGGCCAAGTGAGACACACGTCAGTGTGGAGGAGGACTCTGGTCTCAAATTCTGCTTCCCGGATCATTTTCCTATAAACCATCCCCCTAACCAGCACTTAAGCCAATGTATCTTACGCCCTTTGGCTCTGTGGAGCCCTCCAGGAATAGGGGAGGGGGAGACACTCCAGATTATCTACTCGCACATCCATCGGTCAAACAGTCAGGGCTTCTGCCCAGAGCCCTGGCCATAGCACACAAGCTTGTGGTCACTCCTGGGATAAGAATGAAGGCAGAGGCTGAGGCTTTACAGGAGGCAGGCTTCAGGCAGGTGTGCTGGGTTATGGCTAAAGGAGACCGTCCAGATGTGGCTGTTGGGGTCTAAACCTGAGATATTTCCTAATTACCTCCAGGTATACAGATCTGAGTCCCAAGAAGATGCTTTCTCCAGTGAGATAGGCTTCACTTTCAGAAAGGGGACTGCCACTTGTAGAGAAGAATGACCTAGAAGCTGGGCTGGAGGCAAGGACTCTGCATACCACCGTCTCGTCTTGCTTCTGCTACAGTTCCGCAGGGTCTGTGAGTAGGTCTCTTGCCCTGCAAGGGCCTCAGTTTTCCCAGTGGCAAAATAAAGGCATTAGACTAGATCAGTGGTTCTCAACCACAAGTGGGGTGAGGCAGGGTTATTCTTCAACCACACAACTCTTTAATATTCTGCACACAATACTTTTAACACTCTGCTATCAAAGTGTCTGGGAAGCATCACCTTGGAAAGCTTGTGGAAATTGCAGAATCTGAGGCTCTACTTCAGACCTACTGAACCAGAAGCTGCATGTTAACAAGACCCCAGGTGTGAAGTTTGGGAAGCACTGTTCTGATGCACCCCATAATGCATAACTAGGTGGGGTGTTGGGGAATCAGGGTATCTTGAAAAATTCCATGAGTAATTCAACTATGCCTTCTACTGGGTGGGAACAACTGGACTGTTTGGTTCCTGAGATTCTATTCAAAGCTACACTGCTAGAATGCTGAGCAGTCAGGCTCACTGGGACTAATGGGGAGGTGAAAGCTGCTTAGGTGCAGTGTTCCCGAGAAGTGGCGAGATGCCATTGGATGTCATTCCAGGAGCAAACATCAAGGCTGTGTGCTAGCGCCAACAAAGCAGCCCGCAGGAAAGCTGGCTCACCTTCTGCACTTCCCCTGATGCCCACTGTGGGGCAGGAAGAGGCAGGCCAGGCTTGGGACAGCTGGAGCATAGCCTCAGGCAGCTGTTCCCATGCGGCCTGCTCCTCTGTCACTTTCCCATTCCTGATTTCACTCACCCACCCTAGAGGAATTCTACTCCCACTTTCCAGGGAAGGAGATGGCAGTTCAGAAAGGTCACCCAGTACGTCAGTCCAGATGTTCTGATTCCCCTACCTCCTCCCAGCCCCTCCGGGATCATCCTGCTGGGGGCGTCAGACCTGAGGTCAGAGGTGGCTTTGGGTTCCATGAGGGGGCCAGGCCAGCTAGGCAGCATTGCTGCCAAGCAAACAAGAGAGTGAGCGTCAGAGCCCCACCAGAGGCCCCCGCTAAGAATGCAGGTCAGCGGGAGGAGCTGCAAGGGGAGGAGGGGCAGCCCCAGCCCTGCCCAGACAGGCCCAGCCGGCCCTAGAGCTGCCCCCCTGTCCTTGGGGGACCAATGGGGTCTAACTCCTCCATAACCTGGAAGACAAAAGAGGCATCCAAAGAAGTGGGGCAGGCATGAGGTCATAAGAAAATATGCCTGTCCCTCCTCCTCCCAGACTTCCAAATACAGGAGCAGATGAAAACAAAACATTTGCCGCCCCCACCCCCAGACCAAACTGGTTTCCTCCCTAAATCATTCTGATGCCTCCATTCTAAGGTAAACTTTGTGACCCCAAACTCAGACATGAAATGGAGTGGGCCGACCTGGGTACCAGATTTGGCTCTGAAAAATTGGGTTAGGGTTAGAGTGGGGTACATAAAAATCCCACTAGGAAAAAAATAACAGTTTTGACAAAAAAAAAAAAGATAGGAAGGTGACACAATAACCAACCCTGCCCCATGAAGCCTAAACCCATCCTCCACCTATCCTCCCAGCTTTGGAGATCTGGAGTTGAAGTTTTTACTCATTTGACATGAATTAGGCACCAACTATATACCAGGCATTGGACAGGCTGGGATAGTGAGCACAGACGGGCATTTCTGCACATCCGAGGGCACTCATGGGTCCCGCGAGGGCACACTGTGCACATCATGGTTGTGTAACTGGCAGGTCTTAATCTGCGATTTGCAGTAGGAGCCTTTCCCTCATACCTTCCAGCTGGGCGGGAGCCCATCAGATATCTTGGCTGCCTTTCATCGCCTTGTCCCTGATAGGGATCATCTTGGGTGAAGAAATCGCTGTCAGTCACCCCCACTTCACTAGCAGCCAGAGGGACTGATTGACGCACACACCCCCATAGGGGTGGGGTGAGGGTGCCAAGAGGCTGGCTATCTCTGGGAAGGCAGGGAACCAGCGTTCTTGGCAGGGGAGGGGAGAGAGAGGGCTTGTATGTGGAGGAGGAAGGAAATATCTAGAACCTCCTCATCCCCACAGGTGAAGACCAGGGAGGGACCGTCAGCACAGATGTCAACCCAGAGAGAGCTCCTTCCTCCTTCAGCACCAACCACCTCCAGGACAGGATCTGACCCTTCGATCAGCTCAACTCTGACCCAAACAGAAGGAGGTGAGGCTGCCCAGGGCTGCAAGATCAAAGGGAAGTATCCACCCCACCCTGCAGCCGGCCTGCTCCTCACTGCTGAGACACAGGGTCAAAAAGGGAACCAGAGCTGGAAGACAAATGAAGCAATGATGTGGTTGATCACTTTATTATGGCATTAAAAAACACAGGCTGTTTCTTCCTCCTCTTTCCCCCTACAAAGTGGATTCACAGCAGTTAAAGAAAAAAAATCCTACATTTCTCCTCTAGGGGGCTGCCTAGAAGGGGGCAGACAGCCAAGCAACCTAGATCTATAAAAGAGGGGAGCAGAAGAAAACCTAACCAAAGCCCTCACCCGACATTTTAGAGCTCGGGGCCTCCATAGGGCGGGGACTCTGTGTCCCCCCACCACCAACACCCATTCGGGAGTTCCCCTCAGAAGGGTCACTGGGAAAGGCTGTCCTGGTGGCACAGAGAGGGGGTGGATGGTTTCGATGGGTGGAGGAGAAAGACATCCCACACCCACAGTGCCCTCCCTCTCTCCCCCTCTCTCCACCCGGCCAAGAAATCTGCAGGTGCTGCCTACTCTCCTGCCCCAGACCCTCTCAGCAAGGAAAGGGTCCTTTTTTGGGCTAATAGGAGGTAGGGAAAGAGGGAGCATAAAGAAAGAGCATTACTTCTTAAACTACCTCTGGCCCATGAGTCCCTCAGGGAGAGTCACCCTGTCCCTTTCAAGAAGGGCTCCCTTTCCGGGCAAACACATAGTCCCACCCAGATCCCAGGCCCATTTCCCAGAGCTTCCAGTCCTTGGGCTGGGTCCTGCCTCCCCAATAGAGGAGGAGACACCGTGGGCCTAGGCCCCAGGACCTTGGATGGGGGAAAAAGATGGGGTCTTCCTGGCTGGAGACCCCAGGCTCAGTAAAGAAACACAGACACACACACACAAACACACACGTACGTACACATAGACATGCACACACGCATGCCCTAATATTAAATAAAATACCCTTTGCTTATAACTTAAAAATCAATACACAACTAATCCTCACATAAGGCTGTGGGTGGAGAAAGAGGGCCGGTGGGAAGGGGAGGTCAGGGAGAACCTTATGGACTCCACCTCAAGCCTGGGAAAGCACACTAGCTCCAAACCAGCAGCTTCCTTCCCTTTGCCAGGCTCAGCTTCTGCTGGGCTTCTCCCCTCCCCTCTTTCCCACTCCATGATCACAATCAAGATGTATTTCTAGTTTCTAAAGAAGGAAACAGGGAAAGCTTCCTGGACAGCACCTCAGAAGGCAGACCCATCCCACTGGGAGAACAACTCCTTCATATGGGGGTGGGGGTGGGAAAGGAGTTTCCTCACACACACTCTAAAGGAGAGGCAAGGCTTGCAGGAAAAGGGGAGGGTCCAGCTAAAGAAAGAGTGGAGATTAGCCTCTGGTGAGCAGGAGATGGCCAGGCAGACAGAGTTTTGCACTGTAAGAGGGAACCGCTGGAAGTCCCTCTGTTGGGACACCCCCAATAAACCAAGATAATCCTCTTCCTGGGACTTGGGATGAAGAACTACACAAATTCTAGAGCCAGAGCTCCTGGCTGCCTTGAAAGCTTACATGTGGGCAGAGGACTGATAACAGATGGGGAAATTGGACTACTGAACTTTATTTTTAATAAGACCAAAAATTAAGGACTGAATCTGGGTTCGAGAAAGAAGGGGTTCGTTCCTTCCATTCCCCCACTAAATCCTTTTCTCTCATTAGAGAAAGAGACTTCCTTGCTCAACTCCCTGACTTCTAGCTCTCTCCTCCCCCCACAGCTGGGAAGCTGTGACAGATCCTGGCCCTCTTCCCCTCTTCCTTCATGGCTCCATCAGACGGGGTCTGGAAGGATTAATAAGGAGGCCCATCAAAGGAATTATTTCTGCAGCAACAACACTCCCAGCCCGATAGAGACCTCTCCCTAAGGGGGACCCCCATCTCAGCTCTCTCTCTCTCTGGAAACCCTAGGGGAAGGGGCACTATGAGAGGGATGAAAGCGACCCAGGCCGCAGGGCGGTTCCGGAGGCGCTTTTATGTCCCAGTTCCCAGGAGCTAAGGACGTGTCCAGACAGCTACTCCCAGCGCCAGGGGCGGCCCCACTCCGGGACGCATGGTCTCCTCTAGCGGGTCCTCTCCGCCCTCCAGCCGCAGTAGAGGTACCCCACCCCAACCCCCCAGCCTGGGGTCGGGAGCGAAATACTGAGGAGACAACAGAGGGCCTCGCCTGGCTCGTCCCGCCCAGCCAGCCGCGCGCATCCGTCCAGCCCCAGAGACTAAAACACCCCCCGCGCCCCCCTCTCCCTGACACCGCACCGCTTCTCCCCCCTCTCAAGAAATAACCACCTTCTCCTCTTAAGCCGCTCCCCAAGGGCATCAAGGCCAGGGAACTCTCTCCTGATGCCCCCAGGAGGGACCGGCGGGGAGGCGGTACGGAGGGGCTCAGTTGGAGGCAGCCGCGCTGCCCTCCGCCTCGCGCTTGCCTTTGCCCCCCGAGGGCTCCCCCGCTCCGCCGGCCTTGCCCTCGCCCGCGGCCGCCCCGGCGGCCTCTTCCTTGGCGCCCTCGTGGGTTTTCATGTGTTTGGCCAGGTGGTCGCTGCGCATGAAGACGCGGCTGCAGACAGCGCAGGGGAACTTCTTGGTGCCCGTGTGGGTCTGGAGGTGGCGCTGCAGCTCATCCGAGCGCGTGAAGCGCTTGCCGCAGAAGAGCCAGTTGCACACGAAGGGGCGGTCGCCGCTGTGCCAGCGCAGGTGCGCCTTCAGGTGCGACGTCTTGGCGTAGGCTTTCCCGCAGCCTGGGATGTGGCAGTTGTGCAAATGCTTCTTCTTGCCCCCGTCGGGTCCGCACGGGGCCCCCAGGCGCTCCGCCTCCAGGCAGTTGGGGCAACGGCACACGGTCTGGCCTGAGCTCCGGGGCACTGACCGCCGGGAACCCTTGGGCCGGGCTATAGCGTCCAGACTGGAATCCAGCCCCGGGGCCTCCGGAGCCGCAGCTTCCAAGGCCTTGGCCCCGTCGGGCGGTCCCAGGAGGTGCTGCCCTCCAGCGGCTGGGAGGAGGTGATGTGGGTGTGGGTGGGGTGGTGGACCACAAAGTTGGTGGTCTCCGACGTAGCCCCCCAGACCAGCCTGAAGCGCCGCTGGGTGGCCAGGTGACGTCAGCGCGCCCTGAGTGTGGGGGAGGTCCATCCAGCTGGTGCCGGGATGAAGGTCCCACCAGGAGCCATCCTCGGTGCCTGGATGAGTCGGCCGGAACCACGATTCGTAATGGTGAGACATGTCCGGCTGTAGGAGCTTGGAAAAGGGTCCCGGGGCCAAGGGACTGTCGCTTTCCAGGTCCTCGCAGGTTACCCGCGAGGAGGCCCCCGGGAGCTCATAGCCCTGTGAGAAGTCCACCTCAGGACCCAGCGGGAGGCTCTGCAGCTCTCCAGGCTGCAGCGGGGAGGGGTAGTCCCCAGCCTCCGGGCTCGTGTGGCCCTGGTATGTTTGGAGAGGCTGCAGGTCGAGGCGCGGCGGGGAGGCGTGAGGCGCGTCGGTGTGCTGGCTGCCCAGAGAGCCGCAGACAGCGGTTAGCATTGCCGGGATCCGGGGTGGGGGACAGGAACGGTCAGGGGCACCTCAGGTGAGACCTAAAGGAGGTAAAGAAAAGGCGAGTGAGCAAAGTCACCAGCTCACTTTCAATCCCAACCTAGATCCCCCTGTAAAGTGCCCCTCTCTGGCCCCCACGGGTAAAAAGAGGAACAGGCTGCTGGGTGGGGAGTAAAGATCATTTCAGAGAATTTGAGAGCGCTAGGAAGGGTTGAGTGAGCGGGGTTCTTGGCCATGGGAAGAGGATGACGGAAGTCTACTTTCTCTTAGGTTATCCCTCCTATGGGACCCAGCTTATCCTGAGAGTTGAGTTGGTTCTGGGCTGCTAGGTTAGATACACCTACAGTACAGTGCTCAAACCATCCCACCCCAACTGCCCAGGCTAGTGCAAGTGGCAGTGTCATTGCCACCCTGCAGACCCGCTGCCACTCCAAATGGAGGATCTATACCTATCTCAGCATCCGCAGTTTAACTCAGGACGCAGACGAGGAGAGGGAAGTGGTCTGCTTCTGAAACTCAAACTCTGAGGTGACCTGACTTCTCGAAGGACAAAGCATAGTCGGCTTTTGAAGAAATAGCCCTCATTCCATCCCTGAGCCATGTTCATTTCAGTAGAAGAGCATTTCACTGCTCTACCTCACTCTCCTCAGTTCCCTCCCTGGCTCCACCAAACTCACTCCCAAGCCCGGCCCCCACCACTTTCCCTCAGGCAGAACTTCACCACCCTGGGGGTCCAGTCGCAGTGCCAGTTTCTGGAGGACTTCTCACCACCAGAGAAAGTTAAGCCCCCTTTCAAGTCCTGACACACACTGGTGCTAGCCAGCTCTCTCTGGCTGCTGCCCATGCCCTCTTCCATTGGAGGGGAGACCCAGATGTGGAGCTAGGAGGGGGTCACCTTCCTCAGAGAAAGGAGTCAGTGAGAGAAAAGCTTACTAGCAAGTTCAGGAAGGTAAAATTTCCACCCCTTAAGAGATGCAGGGTCAGAGTGGAGGAAGCTGAGTGCAACAGGAAAAGCTAGAATTCACAGAAATTAAAAAGGAGAATTACCCAAAGAGATTACATAAGGGGATCCATTGTAGGCATGGATCATTTTAAAGAACTCTACAGATGATTCTAAAACGCAGCCAAGTGTTGAGAACCACCGCTTCAGACCAACCCTCTTATTTTAAAAAAAGAGAGGAGATTGAGGCAGTATTTGGAGAAGTGACTTGAACGAAAACATTTATTCATTCAATCATATGTACTATATGTACCTCTGTGAACCAGGTCTTTCCACTTCCCCTAAACCATTGGGAACCCAAAGACCTCCACCCCTTTCTTGCCCACATATCTGTGACTTGAAGGTGCCCCACCTCTCCCTAAGGCCTGGGAGCCCTGATGCCCCAAGTGTGTGTGGGGATTGTGTCCTGGGCCTCCGCTGATAGAGACAGATGAGGAGCTATGGTTTATGGCAGGGACTTCACACAGCTGACCCCTCTGCTTCTGGGACCAGGGAGGTGGCCCCGGTAGTCTGGCAAGGAGAGAGAGAGAGAGAGAGAGAGAGAGAGAGAGAGAGAGAGAGAGAGAGAGAGAGAGACTGGGGCGCCTACTCAGGCTCCTGCTGCCTCACCACAAGAAAGGAACAGGCTGAAGCGGCAGGAATGGAGCCTCAGGCCCAGGCGGGGCAGCCCAGAAGGGGCTGGGCGGGAGGAGTGAGGCCGGGGACCCTAATAGCTTTTGGCGCCTGGGAATGACCCCAGGGGCTAGGGGGTGGGGAGGCTAACGACCCAGGCCCCAGGCTCCACAGAGTGACCTTTCCAGACGCAGGGCAGGGGACTCAGTCCTGGGATGCGTTGCCTGCCAGCAAGGTTTCGGGGAGGGAGACAGCAGGACGCGAACTCCCGGCTTCTCTCTCCCGAAAGCGGGAAGGCGGCTAGAGACACCTTCCTCCCCCCTTACGCCGGCTGCCGCTCCCGATCCCCGGCCTCCAGGTGACCGAGACTTCCGCACTCGCAGTCCTCACGCTTCACGTCCTCCGGTTGTCCCAGTCGCTCCAGTTTCCCCAGTTTCCAGCCTCCTTGATCCATTCAGTCTCTCCCGTCCGCCCAGGTTTAACTGCGCCTGG
This sequence comes from Cynopterus sphinx, assembly GCA_030015415.1. NCBI lineage: Eukaryota > Metazoa > Chordata > Mammalia > Chiroptera > Pteropodidae > Cynopterus > Cynopterus sphinx. Next base: position 17,975,631 of record CM057385.1, read on the forward strand.
GCTCTAAGCCCCTCGGATTTCTGAGGACCACCTCCCCCAAGGCCATGAGAGGCCGTGGCGCGCTCCGGGCGCATCTTTCCGAGAGGATCCCGGTAGCGCTCGCCCCTCGCCGCCCCGACGCGGGCTCCTACCTCGAGGCTGCGCCGGGGCTCCGGGCACGGCTGGCGGGCGCGCTCCGGGCGGACGCTCCGGCCGAGAGGAGCAGGGGCCGAGGGCGAGCCGGGGCGGTGATCCGACCCGGTGGCGGGCGGCGGAGGAGGGGCGGAGGGCGGGCGCGATCCAGCAGCGAGCGAGCGAGCGAGGCCAGCTCCGCCCGTGACTCACCCGCGCGCTCTGCCTGCATCCCCGGCCCCGCGCTCCTTTTTCCCCGAATCTCGGCCCCGCCCACCTCACCTGCGGCCGCCTTTAACCCTTGCGGGCTCGGCGGGACTGGAGGCCCTGCCGAGCCCGGCCTGCGATGGGGGGGCGGGCGGGGGGTGGGGGAGGGATCGCTAACTAGGTCGCCTCCCGCCCCCTCCCTCGCTCCTCCCTGGTCCCTCCACTCCTTCGGCGAGGGGCGCGGGCGGAGCGTTCGCCAGGTTCCGAGATCCGCCCCACCGGGTGGAAAGCTGCCCTCGAGTTGCCTAGGTCTGGCAGGAGGCGCAGGACTCAGACCCTGGGGGGAATAGAGGAGGGAGCGGGTCCTGGGTGCGATACCGAACTACCTGAGGGCGCCGTTCGCCTCGACGGCCCTCCGCCCGCCGGCGCTGCCCCGGAATTGAGAGGAAAGAAACAGGACTGAGCGCCAAGTACGTGTCGGGTCCCCCACCCCAGGCCCATGCCGCGAGAAATTCATCCTGGCTGCTTCTCTCCGTCCCGGTTTACCCCGCCGCTTCTCTCTGCCACCACCACCCTCCCCAGTCCTTTGCACTCCCTCGCTTCCCGGTTCTCCGTCTCTGGCTACTCGCCTTTTGGGGCTGGCCTCCTCCTCCTCTTCTCTCCCGACCCACTCAACTTCCCCACTCTGCCTGCCCCCACTCGTCTCCCAGGCCCCCTCAGCTCCCACTCTCCATCTCCCCTTAGGCAGCAACCCTGGCGCCTCCTAAATCCACCTCTCAAATAGCCCCGCCACCCTCGCCCCCGCACACCCGGCCCTGAAAGCTGGGGCAGGCGCCTGAATGGCCCTGGGAAGGGACACTTATGGAAAGAGTTGAGCAACCCCTTGCCACCACTCCCCGATTCTCACCCGAATGTCTAAACCCGAGGTTCTTAGCTCTGGGGAAGGGTCTGGGATTCCTTTGAGAAAACGAATGCACGCACGCAATGCAGCATTCTAGCAAAATTTCAGGGCGTTCGCGGCGCCCACCTAAAACCTCTCAAGATCCGAGTTGGTCGAGATACCCAGCACCCGTGAGTGGAGGAATGCCCCCCTCCGCGCCACCACAACTGCCCCCCCACGCCCCAGCCTGGCTGGCCTCTGCGTCCTGGTAGTCCGATGCTCCTTTCCCCGTTCCTGTCTCTTCCACCTGCCGCATTGACCTCCCTAAGTGACCCTTGTCTTGCAGGGGAATTCTGATCAATTTTCGTATATTTTTCGTCGCGTCAGTCGGGATTCCCTAAGCGCTCTGCCATCGGCTTCTTAAAAATTCGTTTTTGTCATTTCAGTCTGTTTTGCACAGCCCGACAGATATTTAAGCTGATTGAATCTCGTCTCTACGACGGCGATTCCATCATCACTGGTTTACCCGTCCCGCATTCCCGTTTGGGACACCCTCGAAGTGCGACAATAAAATGATAACTGAATCCACAAGCCATTGAAAAATCGATCTTTGCGTATATGGTTTCCCCTGAAACACATGAGTTCTCCTATCCGAGTCAAAGTCTGTTTAATTTGTGTATCTGTCTCTTTTCTAAGACCTCAGTTTCCTCATCTGGACAATCTAGGTACAAGTTGGGAGGGTTTCCTGGGACTTAAAGGAATCGATATACTAAAAATACCCTCACAGGTGCCTGGTAAGCTCACAGTAAACAGAAGATGTTGTTGTTGTTGTTGTGATAATTATTTAAAAAGTAGACTCCCAGCAAATGTTTGTTGAATCGAGGTATATTCCCAAAGGTCTTTGGACTAGAAGTTGACAGATCAAAATTCTAGCCCCAGCCCTGTACTTGCTAAGCTGATCTGCCAGGGTGAGTTGCTCTGAGCCTTAGTTTCCTCCTGGGTGAAATTTGGTTACAGCGGCTGCACTGCGAGTAAGGGACAGGTGCTTGGGAAGCTGTGAGGCGCCTCCCAGATATCAGGGTTGTACTTTCTGATCAGTTGGGTTTCCTTCTTCCCAACACTCAGGCTCCTGAGGTGCACGTTGTCAAGAACTGCTCTGGATCTTTGTGGCCATGGCTACATTGATGGTCCTCTCTATCTTCGTGGTTTTATCTCCTCCATTCACTCACTCAGCCTGCAAATATTGGCTATTCGGTTTGCATCCTAGTTTACAGCCACATCTGCAACAGAGTTTAGGGGCGCATGTCACAGAGCCTGCACCTCAGATTTCTACGTTATGTCTTATTTGACCTGTAGGCATTCTTTGCTTCCTCTTCCCTACATGGGGACCGAGTTCCCAGCTTTCATTTATTTATAGGCACCAGATTGTCTAACCTTTTTGGCTTCTATGTTTCCCTGGAAAGCAACAGGGAAAGAGATCCAGTTCCTGGATGATAGACATTTCACCCCGGACCCCATCTTCCACTCTGAGCCACAGATACCTGGGGTTCCCAGAAGCAAAGACCTTCCGTCTGCCTGTGGCTCATCAGCATGGAATTCCACAGCAATGCCACTGTCTTGGAAAGCTCAGCCATTCTGATATTTTATCCTGCCTAGGTTTCTGCTTCTGACTCAGAGCACTATCTTCCTCCCAGATCTCCCTCTACTTGTGTTCCTCTGAGTCCAGACCTTTCCATTTCCCACCTGCTAGTTTTCCTGCTGAACAGTGTCCATGGTCTGATGATATGACTGTCCAGTATTTTTATCTCAAAAGTGGACAGCACTGCCCACCACATCTCCCACTCAAACTAAGATCTGCCCAGGATTTGGGCCATTTCTGCTCTTTCCTTCATCCTCCAAAGGGGTGAATAGATTTTGCAAGTGCCCATCTCTCATCCCTACCTCTTCTCTTCTCACATCTCATTGATAGTCAATATCCATTTTGTATGTAGAACAGCCTCATTAGTCCCCACGGTCTTCATAAACAGCATTTATTTATTGAGCATTTACTATGTTCCAGGGGCTTTACCCAAATATCTCTAATTCTCATGAGCACGCAGCTGAGTAGTCATTATTATTCCCATTGTACAGATAAGGAATTTTGTCAAGGATCAAAGAAGTTAAATGACCTACCCAAGATTACACAGCTGTTAAGAGACAGAAAACGAAACCAAGTCCTGATCTGTCAGGCTCCAGCCTGCATTCTGTCTACTATTCCATTTGGCCTCACTATGGCAGCAGTGTGACCCTAGCAGTCTGGCTCTCCTAGATCCTGAAGGTGGAGGGCACAGCATTTGATCCCTAGATCAAAGCCACCCATGACCCTGACTTTACTAGGACAAACTGGTCTCATCTTGGATTGCTGGGACAAGTCACAGCTATATCTGTGGTCCCTTCCAAACCTTAATTGTCTTTCTGTGGAGATTGCACTATGAGAATATCTAAACTGGTCTGCCCATAACAATTGTCTAGTGCAAGTCCTTATTTCACTGGTAGGAAAACAACTCCAGAACAAAGAGGCAAGTGGCTCAAAGTCACACAGTAAGTTAGAAGCAGAGCAGGAATCAGACCCTCATCTCCTAATTCCTGGTTTCCTAGTTGCTCACTCTTCTTCCCTCCTCCCCACCCCAACCTCCAGGCTGCAGTAGGAAGACCCTGGATCCCAACACATTCCTCCTTTCCTTTCCTTTTCCCACCCACCCCCACTGTCCCAGGTTCCTGGGAAAATGGACAGAGTCCAGTGCTGGGGCCAAATGATTTTCTTTCACTCATCCATTATTTATTCAGCAAACATTTACTAAGGGTCTACCTAGGGTCCAAGAACTAGGCTGGACACTAACTAATCATAAATCCAAAAATCACTAGCATCCATTTCAATCTGAAAGGTGAACTCAGCTGAGAACAGTGCATCTGTATGTTGGGGGCAGTATATCTACAAAAGTGTGTGCATACACTTTGCCTGTGTGTGCCCATTGTGCCTGTGTGTGCCTTTGGGGCTTGAATGTGGGGTATCTGTCCTCTCTCTTCCACGATAAAGGGAGTTCTCTATAGGACATGTGCAGTGGTTTCTCCCCTACAACTTCTGCAGGTGTTTATCATGCACGAATTTCTGATAAGTGTGTGCCCTATATGTCTGTTAATATTTGTCCATTTTTTCTATCAGAATGAAGCCCCCAGTTTTCTATTAACTAGTGAACCTACTTTACTCCTCCCTCCAGATCTCAGCCCAGTCCAGACCTCCAAAGGAATTCTCTTTAGTTCTCCATACAGAGCCCTCCAAGATCTCTGTTTTATCTCCTCCTCCCCAATTCAGAGACAATCAAACCTTCCAAACCCTTTTCATGATCCCCACTTAAGTGGAGACTTCTTGTCCCCTGAACTGGACAGAGAACAGCCCCTCTTACCAGTCCATGGAGCCCAGTAGCTGATAGCGGCAGTGAGGGACAAGTGGGGGTGATGGGAGAGCCAGGCTTTATAAAGGAGGCGACAGTCAGAGCCAGAGGGGGAGGTGAGAGACAGGGCCAGGGGTGCTGCCAAGTCCTCACGTCCTCGGAAGCTTTTAGGATAATCCAGGAAACAGTGGCCCCCGGCTCTCCAGGGGGAGTAGAAGGGGGTGAGATCTGAGTCTCCGAGGTGTGCCAGGAAAGGAGGATTTCAGCTGGAAGAGGCAGCTGGGGGTGGGGGTGGGGTGGGGGAGTGGGGCTTCCTTCCCTCCCCAGAGGTTGGACAGGCAGTGTGAGAGGGACAATGTGGTTCTTGCAGGATGGAGGAAATGAGAGCATCACCAGGGGAGTGGGCTGGGGTGACTGGAAATCTCCAAATTCTATTCCTCTCCTTTTGAAGTTTCTTCCATGGACTGGGTGGGGAAGAAAGAAGTATCACTTTTAAGACATGAGACACACACACACTCACAGTTGGCCCCTCCCTGCAGAGCTCCTCATCGGTGATGGCGGCCACTCCAGTGGGTCTCTCTTGCTTCTGTGAAGCCTCTTTTCTCTTTCTCCCTTTTCTTTATCCCCTTCCCAACTTAGATCCTCAAGAGGATCCAGTGTAATCCACCTTCCAGTGGATGATCTAGAATCTCTCATTGTCAAATGGGGAGAGAAAATCCTCTCCCTGACCTAGGATAGGGTGGGGCAGCTTGGAATGGACAAGAGGTCACCTAAGACCAGAGGCAGACCCCAGTCAAGAACTTCTTTAGATAGTTCAGGAATCCTGGGACTCCAGGAGAGTGAAGAGGGACATGGACTGGGAAGGCAGAAGGGGCCTGGAGGTGAATTTAGGTGGAGTCCCCACAGCCCCAACTATTTATATAAACTTAATTTTAGGTTGGTTGTAAGTTTAGGCATGTTGGCTAAAGAAGAGTGTCCTGGAACAGAGAGGGACAAAAGACCAGGAAGGAGAAAGATGAAACAGAATAAGACCAGTTTCCCAAAGCTCTTTGAAGCTAGGAATTCTGACCCACATAGGAGAGTGGCCTGGAGACTTTCATGTGATCACATCCCATTTTCAGCCATCACTCAGTACCCTTGACACTGAGGATGGGAGCAACTGTGCACTCACTCTACACACGCTCAGAATCCAATAACCCAAGGCTTGCGTGCCATCTCCTCCACTGAGTCCCCCATAGGGTGAGTCAGGCAGTCTTCACCCTGAACTCTTGTCCTGCTCCTTCACATCCACCCCCAGAAACTTCTAGACTGGGGATTCCCGGTCCCTTCATTAGCTTTTCAGTAATTATCCCATAAAGGCTCAACAGCTCCTTTCTCTACCCATTTTAGAAATGAGAACATTGAGGCCCTGAAGAGGGCTAAAAAGTGCAGCAGAAAGCTACCTATCAGGCAGGAGAAAAGAGGATGATGGGGGCTTGGGAGGCAGAGCTGCACCCCTTCCTTCAATCCTTGGCACAATTAAGAGGGCCAGCACAACTCCCTGGGGGCACCCAGGCGTCAGGACTGAGGCAGACTCCAGGGAGGGGCTTCCCTGTCCCTCCCCACCTTCCAGCCCAGAAAGTCAGAGTGAAGGGGGAAACAAGCTGAGGAGACCACACAGGTGGAGTAAATAATGTTAATACAGGAGCATTATCACTAGGGCATTTCCTCATGGATAAATGTCTCAAATACCAAAGGATGCCTCCAAATTATAGTTAATTACAGAGTTGATTTGCATAAATTATAAGGTGAGCATACAAATTCTTTCAATCGGTTCCATATGCTTAGGTAGCAGGTCTAGTCCAAAAGATGGGAGAATCTTGGGGTGGGGGAGTTGGAAAGAGGAAAAAAACAGCTCTTGGGCTGGCCCTGCTGGCCCACACCCCTTCCCCCAGGTTTGGATGGTAAAGGGTATATGGAATTCTGACTGGTTTGGGGGGGCGGCTAGTACCACAAGCCAGACCTCATTTGGCAGCAGACCCCCTTTCTTCCTCCATTTGCACCTGGGAACAACGTGCTTTCCCACCACCAATGACGAGGTAGGAAAGCTGGGGGTGGTGCAATGGGGCCCAGAGCTACAAGTGGAGGGTAGGACTCTGGTGCTGGTGAGGCTGAAGACCCAGCAGGGTTAGATTCAAGCCCCTCTCTCTTGCTCTCAGCTCCCCCTGGACCTCCCTGCCCCCCATCTCAGGCACACTCTCAGAGCCAACCCTCGGATCCCAAGTTTGATGTTGCCGCTGCCTGCACCTTCCAGGTGGCTCCTAAAAGGCTCAGACTCCCAGACTTTTGTCTCCAGTGCCTGGGCCCATTTCCTCTGCCCTCGCCTCCCAGTCCCCCACCTCCTCTAGCTGCTAAGACTCTGCTTCCTTCTCCAGCTCTCTAATTTGTCCCTCCCTCTCATCTGGCCCCCATCGTTACACAGATGGCTCCTGCTCTTCTCTCCATCTTTCTCCTCCTTCCCCAGCTCCCCTCCCCCAGAGACCCCAAGTCTTCCCTACACTCAGCTGTCTGTCAACTTTGCTTTTCCCTCCCACCCACAGCTCTCTGCTTTCCAAGCTGCTTACCCTACTGCATGCTATCCCCCAAATCTTTACTGCATGTGTTCTCTAATTTTTTTTCCATTTACCTGCTCTGAAGACAGAAGCTACTGGATTAGATTGGGATGGGGTAGTGGGGTGAGACTAGGTTAAGTTCTCCAGGTACATATGGGTGCGAGTTTACCTTTGTCATCAAATCCAAGTCAGTGGGGTGGAGGGGGTAGACAACGAAAAAGGAACTTAATGGTTCCTGGTACTTAGCAAGTGCTTCATAAATATTTGTTGAGTGGGTGAATGAATGAATGAATTAGAAATGGGAACCGGTCTGTGAAAATTCTAGAGAAGCGTCAACCTGGTGACAGGTTTCACTTCTCGTCTGGATTATTTTTCAGATCTCCTATAGGCTTTCTGCCATTTCTGTGCTCACCTACCTAAAGCGTCCTACATACCAATAATAGATCAATCATCCTAAAATGCCACTCCATCTTGGAACTCTCCATCTCTAACACATCCAGTGTCTGACCCCCAACCGCGCACCCCCCCAGCAAGTGCTAACAAAGACCTTCAAGACCCTTCTACTTGGCCTCCATTGCCTTTGCATCTTCACTTCCATTGGTCCTTTTACAAACTCTCCAGCCCGGCCGAGCCTGTTGGACTCAATGTTCACCAAATACGTCCAGACTTTCTACTTTTGCTCCAACTATTTCTACCCTACCACCCCATTCCTACCTTAGGAAACCTTATCATCCTTCATACTCCCGGCTCAAAGACTGCTTTCTCTATGAAGTCTTCTCTTATCAGCACATCACTGGCTTGCTCCTCTGAACTTCCCTAGCACTTATTGCCACATGATCTGTTGCCATGGAATTGTCTTCTTGTTTCGCTACTGGTTGATAGGCTCCTGGAGGGCAGGGACCTTGTGTTTTCATGCCACACAGTCCTCTCAGCTCAGTGCCTTTCTTTGAGAAGGGAGTGGATAAGCCATAGCTGAGTGAACTAGAAAAATGTTTCCTTGGAATCAAAACTCCTCAGCTGGGGAGGGTAGTACTGAAGGCAAAAGCCTAGGTCAAGTGGGAAGACACAACAGAGGCCTTGATACCCAAAGATCCATGAAGGACATAAGCCCAGCTTCCCTGCCATCCCTTTCCTGTCCACCCACCCGTCTCCCCCTATCCCTGCACATTGGCCCTGGTTGTGTGATAGAGATAGAGGCACCAAGCAGGATGCCTGGGACATGCAGGGCTGGAGTGAGAGCTGCGGGAGGCTGAAGCACTCTGCCCTGTTAACTTGCTTGGAATAATGATTTGAAGGTTTGGGACAGAAGGAGCGAGAGCAATGGGTGGGAGGTGGGAGAAAGGGCTGGCTAGACAGCAGCCATGGAGAAAAGCAGAAGCAGCAAAACAGAATCCCCTTTGTCCCTCCGTGGACAGTTAAAATCCTTGTTACCAGAGCGGCATATTTCTGATCATGTCATGCCTCAGCTCAGAAACATTCGATAGCTCCCCATTACCTACAGGAGAAAATCTTTGGCCTGGAATTAAAGCTCTATACCCCATCTGGTCTCAGCCTACCTTTCCAGGCTCAACTCCCTCACTGGCCAGAGCCAACCTCATTGTTCATTTTTGAATACCCCTCGCATCTCATATGGTAAACTAGTGGTGAATGTGCAATAAATATATGTTGCTCTGGGTTGAATTGTGCCTTTTGTAAAGAAGGGGCTGCCAGACCAGAGGCTGGTGGATTCTCTTAAATCCCTTTGTCACAGCCACCCAGAGTTTGCCTCATGGGCATCAAGATGCTGCACTGGAAGCATGCCTTGTCCTTTCTTTGTTACCCCACACTGTGCTCAGTGCCTTGTCAAGAATCCAAGATCAGGCTAGCAGATGAGGCCCCCTGAGAGGCCCAGTAGCCTGTGTCCTGACCTGCTGGGCACTGCCACCAACCTGCCATCAGGGTCACCCAGAGAACCTCCAGATGGATCCCACGAGAGGGGAATCAGAGAGGAGGGCTGGGTACCAGGACCTGGCAGGCAAAATCAGGCTGGGAGGGGTGAAGGCAAGCAGTGCCCTGGAAAGGGGGCCGGTCTCATTGTTGTGGTCTGTCTGGGAGATTCCTCCCCTTTTTAATTTGCTTCCTGATTGAGGGGTTGGTTCTGCCTGCCCAGCTCCCCCGTCATTATCTGCTGCCGGTGGCTCAGGTGCTGGCGAGCCTGGCGTGGCCCCTAGGTTATTACCTGGAGCTCTGGGGGTGGCAGAGGCTGCCCCTCTGGCCGGGTGGGGGCCTGTCTGGAATTTGCCCTGATCCTACCACCCACAGGGCAGTTATTGATGCCTAGCAGTTGTGGACACATTCACAGGTGGGGGAGAGGCTGCTTTTATGGGAGACAACTGGTACCAGGGGGACTTCAAAGTCCAGAAGAAGCTCCATCTGTAAAGCGCCTACTGTATTAATTTGGGAACCTAAGACAGAGAAGACTTGGGCGCTAAAGCACCCAAAGCTGAAGCTGTCCCCCCAAAGGCTGGTGAAAGATACTAAGTTAGACATCAAGAAGAACTTCCCAGCCATGTTGAGAATGAGAAACAGAGAAAACAGTGAAGCTTGGTGATTCCCATCCTGAATTCCCCCTGTTCTGCAGTTTTAGGAAGGCACACCATCTATCCAAGAACCGGTGTAGACCAGAACTGAGAATCTAGGAACTTCCTATAACATAGGGAACTGGGGCTGAGGCCCTGAGTTTCCCGGAGCATTAGATCTCAAACCACCGCCCAGTGCCGTTGGGCATAGCAGAGAAACCTACAGGAAAGAGCACCCTTGCTTCTCCCTCTCTCGAGTCCTCAAAGCTCCGACCCTTTGCCCCATCCCTGATTGGGCCCCGTGGGCTTCAAGGACAAGAGATAATATCAAGACAAACAGGAAGTACCCAATTAGAGACATAAAGTTTGTTGTTTTAGAGGGCGCCCAGCGCCAAGCAGCGGTGCCAGGTTGGCAGCCCTGGAGGCTGGCGTCTGCCTGTTCTCCATGCAGCCAGCTGCCCCTTCACACCCTGGCTTAGGACTGAGGTAGAAGGAATCCCTGGAGGAGAAGGGAGGGAGGGTGGAGCATGGCAGGGAAGGGATTAAACAAGTGATTCTTTTTTTCCTACACCACTTGAACTTTTGTAGTGTCACCTCTGATTCAGACTAGGCATTTAGTCACCCATTCAGCAAATGTTTTTAAGTGACTATTCTGTTCCAGGCACGTGCTAGGCACTGCCCGTTTCTACAGTAACTAACACACTACTCACTAGACTGTAAGCTCCATGGAGGCAGGGTTTTTCTGCATCGCTCCACTCCCAGTGCTTGGAATGGTGCCTGGCACTCTGTAAAGGCTTTGTAAGTTTGTGTAATGGATGAATGGAAGGATGGGTAGGTGGAAGCAAGGAAGGAAGGAAGGAAGGAAGGAAGGAAGGAAGGAAGGAAGGAAGGAAGGGGGATGAGGAGGAAGGAGGGAGGGAAGGAAGGGCCCTTAGAATGGACATAGGAGAGCCCATGAATTTTCAGTCCACTGGACTTCTTAAAGAGAGCATTGATGATCCACAGGTGCTCTCCTCCCCATCCTGTCCACCCCAAATGGATCTTTGAGTCTTGACACCAGTCGGTGGCTAATGGTTCATTTTCTAGCCTCAAAGTCACCATGGAGTTCAGTTTCTAGAATGTAATCAGAGAGGATGAGGAAAGAGAGCTCATTAGGAACATGGGTAGTCCATGCAGGAAAGCCTATGAGGCCACGGCCAGGACAGGTCTCTCCTGGGCCTCAAGGTGCTAATGGTCTTTCAAAGCCCCAGTGCTGACTGCTCTCCTGGGCCCTGGCGAGCCACCTTCTGCCCCAGCCCTCCTCCTCCTTGTGATGGTGCCAAGTAAGGCTTTGGGCATGGCATAGGCTGAACCAAGAGCCACTCCACCTTATTCCTGTGGCTCAGTCCCCCCATCCACACCCAAGAGGTGAGATCCTGGGGCAGTTGGCTTCTGACAGCCTGGCATCAGCTCATGCCAACAGCTTGGAAGCTGCAGTAATTAGAAGGGAAGAGGGAGAGGGGGGGAGAGAAGGAGAGGGAAGCAAGCTCAGGAGAGAAACCTTCTGTCTGCCGCAGGGCAAACTACTTCAAACGAATTCGTTTCACTCTTGTGAAACTGAAGACAATTTCCTTTTCTGTCATAAAACAAATTATTGCTCATCAGGAGTGCTGGGCTCATCTCTCTCCCAAGGGTTTGCTCCTGCACCATGCAGAGACCCAGGTGGGCAGGAAGATGGGGAGGGTCAAGGGAGGAGGCCCAGGGCTCATGAGGGGGCTCATGGGAAGCACCCTGAGGAGGGGTAGGGAAGAAGGTGCGGCCAGATTAATGTTCCCCTCAAGAATGAAATAGCTCTACATCAGTCTCCTCCACTAACCAGACAAAAGATCCAGGACCAAACCACCAGCACAGACAGGGCCTGTGGGGAGGTCATCTCATCCATCCTCCTGTTTCAGAGCCAGCCTGCAGGAGGCTCCACCTCCTCCCTCAGGCACCTGTTCAGAGGGGGAGGGGCAGGGACAGGAAAGGGAGGCCCAGAGAAGTTGAGGAACTGGCCAGAGATCACTCAGCAAATTAATTAATGGCAGATCCAGGATTAGAACCCAATGGGTTCTCTTCCAGATCAAGACTGGAGGATGCCTGGGGACTTTTTATGACTCTGGATTGCTGCAGTGAGCCCAGGGCATCCAAATACTACAACTAGCCATGTGGGGCTTGAGAAAGAGGAGAGCAGATAAAGCAAGTTCCCTCAGTGTCAACAGCTGGCCCCCAAAGCTGGCTTCTACCACATCTGCCGTATTGGAAGGACTGTCACCTCTCTCTCTGTCACCTCTCCTGGCCTTTGCTTTGGTAAACCCTTCCAGACCCACCTGAGGAGCCATCAGTACTTCCCACCCACCACTCCCCACTAAAGGTTTATAATACTTCCCTTCTCGTCTCTGCTTTGCTCGTTGGGCCAGAGATCAGGGGAGACACAGGTCTTATTTCCGCTTCAACTTTTGAAAGTTCTTTCTCATCACCTCCCCTGATAATTGCCCTCATCCCCTCCCTCACTTCTTCAAGCTCTATTATCATAGACCTTTCTGAGAATTGGGAAAATATTAAGGTTCCTATTACAGGGGTGTTTCTAATTGGCATGCGGGGAGATGCAGGCCCCATCCTCAGGGAAATCCTGGGTTACCTAAACAAGACCCAACCCATGCACCAGGAGACACACTCACTGGCAGACTCTGGCTGAAAACAGGGTGGGCATTAGGACTGGAGAGAGAGGGCAGGGCAGGATGGAAGAAGCAAGGCCAGGTAAGGGCTTTCTGGAGAGTGAGGAAGAAGAAGCCGTGAGGTGTTTGGAGTAGAAAATCCGAGCCACAGAATTCTTGGAAGATGGGCCCAGGTTAGGGAGGCACTGCGATGGCTGAGAAGGAGCTGGGAGCCTGGACACAGGGTCAAGCGGGCAGCTGGGAGGATCCTAGGCAAGCAGCCACTTCCAGTGATGTAGAAACCCAGTTCTAAGCCAGGATGAATAGAGAAATGTTTGGGGAAATGGCTGCCAGACTGGAGAAGCCAGACATCTGTGGGGAACAAAGGGTTGAGGATGACATCCGAGGGCGTAAAGGAGACTAGAGAAGACACCCTGCCCACCTCTCTGCTCCTAGGCATACGTGTTCCTTTCCCTCCCAACCCACTGACCAGCACTCTTTTGCTCCCAGAGAAAGTGGGGCCTACCACCTGCCCAAGTTCCCCACTCGATAACACCCCAAAAAGTTCTTCCGTGTGTTCAACCACAATTCTACTGGTGACCAGTGGCAACTTGGTAAGGCGAAGGGCAGGAGGGAGACTGAAAGCAACTGCCCCCCCCCCTTGAAGGTGGTTTCACTGAGGCTGGGAGGGAGACAGGGAGGAGGAGGTGAGCAGAGGGCAGGGCCGGGAGAAGATCGTGTCCGGGCGAAGACTCTGGCTCATCGGACACGCCACGCTGGGAATCCGAGAATCCGTGGTGGGAACGGGCCGGGCTGGCAGGAACAAAGGATGAAAGGGAGGTTGTGTGGCTGGCTGGGACATACACACCCACTGCTGACATACTTCAGTGGCTGGTGACCTCAGCTGGGTCGTCAGACCCAATCTCATTTCACAACCTCATTGGGGTCCCCCTGCACCCAGCACCTAAACAGGGCCTGAGAATATGAGGGAAGTCAGTGAGACTCCAGAAGGGCCTGCTGTGAGGATGAGCTTGGGGAATTGCCTTTTCTGAGATGGACAGGATCAGAGGAGGGGGTGTGGGAAGATGAAGAGAAATGACAAGGCTTAGAAGGAAAGCGAGGAAACCATGATGTCAGTGTGCCCTGACTTGAGGATCCAGGGTCCCCATGATCAATGGTTCATGTCTGTGTAAGGATTCTGACAGTAGGAAGGCAGAGCCTGAGTTGGATTTGGGTTAGACACCCAGAAGAACTTTCTTGCTTTGGGGTGGTGAGACCATGAAGAAGTGGGGTGCAGACCCCCAGAGCCAATACAGGAAGTATGGAATCATGCCTTCAAGGACAAATCACCACTTGCCTACACAGCCAGATGGGGAGACCTGGCCCTCCCACCCCCAGCTCCCCTGGACCTACCCAGCTTCCTGGGCCTCCCAAGGAAAAACAGTGTCTGCCTTTCACCTGTTACTTGGACAAGGAGTGGGTGGAGAACTGTGGTCTTAGGGTGGCGGCTGTCTCCCACTTATCCCACTCTGGGGAAGGAGTAGGCCCTTACCCTTTTTCTCTCCAAGCCTTGAGGTGAGGAGCCTGAAAAGGAAAAAGCCCCCTGGTTGGAGACCTTATTTGCTAAAGAGCACACCCCCACTGGAAGTCCTAAACAGACCCCCACACTTGCATGAGCTCCCCCAACACCCCTCACACCCCAGACACAGATGGATAGTGTCTTTTGCTCATAGTTTCATATGCAATCACACATGTAGATCCTCTGCCATCACACACACATCCGCACACCCTCGTAGGTCATCACTCACTGAGAGGTTCATTCAGACCTGAACTCAGACAGATTCTGCAGACATCCCACTCCTTATATGCTTACACTGATCACTAGTGCACACCCACACACATACCCCCTCTCACTGTGTCACTGGTGCACAGCAGTCACACACACCCTTGTGCTGACTCAGAGACCCTCGCACTCCAGAGAAACACTTTAGTCATGTGCTGCCATCACACGCTCCACTCCCACATCAGCAGTTCTTGTTGTGAGCACCTGCTAAGCTCCGAGCGCTAGGCTGAAGACAGATAGAATATAGCGCCTCAAGAAATTTGTTTGCAAGGTGATGGCAGATCCTGGCTAAGGAACGGGCTGTTGCAAAGCACTACATTAAGTGCTGAAAGAAGAATTAACATCAGAGATTCATCGAATGTTGAAAGTCCAAAGAACCTTCTCACAAAAAGGGGCACCTCTCCTATGCTCAAATGAACCCCTGCTAAAGGCTAAGCATTTTACATGCATTGTCTCATCTATTCCTCACAATGGCCCCATGAGAGAAGTACTAATGCCCCCGTTTTACAGGAGAGAAGACTGAGGCTCAAATGAATGAGAAGAAAAATCTTGCAGCTAATAAAATATTGAAACACAGATTCCAACACAGAGCTGCCTGAAATCAGAGCCCCAGTGTTCATGGCCTTCATCAAACTGCCTCCATCACAGACTTGAACTTTCACATTCATGAGGCCCTCATCTCCTCCCAAGTGCATCCTGGCAACCCTCCTAATGCTACCCAGACCCTTTAACCCCTGACCCTCACGTACACATACAGGCCCACCTTCCAGCCCTCTGCTCTCACGCACCATCCCTCCTAGGAGACAAGGCCACTTGTCACTAGAGGAGCCATAATTGGCAGGTGCTTTGGCTGCCGCCAGAGCTTTAAAACAGGCAGAAGAGAGGGAGGAGAAGTGTTCCTGAGGCAGGGGGCTTGGGAGCTGGGATGGGGGAAGAGGGAGGGGGCTGGCTCCAGTGCCCTCTCCTCCACTCTGCAGGTGTAATTAGCCCTGGCAGATGAAAGGGCGTCTTTGAAAGCAGGCGAGATCCTTGTCTGTCAGCAGGGCGCTCTGGGTGGCATCGGCGGCTTATCCTGAAACCACACACGGCACCAGAGCCGAGCTGTCTGGGTGCTGCCCAGGAGGTGGGGGGCAGACCCAGGGGCCTGGGCCCTTGACTCCCCACTTCCCAATATCTTGGGGCTGGGGTCCCTGCCTCTTTGGGCAAGAACTTCTCAAAACCAGAAGCCTCTAGAGGCTGGCAGTGCCAATCCCAATGAGCTGATGCTTATCCCTGGAGCCTCAGGGGACAGGGTACTACCCCCCTCCTCCGCCAAGCTGGACAGGAGGCCAAGGACAATGGCCCTAGGCAGTCCTTTCATCCTGAGATCTCAAAGCGCCATCTAATTTACCCCGCCTAGGTCGGGGACTTCCTCTAGAGTCCCTTTGGAGGGGTGTGGTCTGGGACCAGCAGTTTCCAGATGCCAGCTTGGATAGGAGCCCTGAGAGGACAAGGTCTTCCAGACTGTTCACCCTGCTTGGAATCTGGGAGTCTAGGAGAACCAGCAAAGTGGGGGTGATGACACCAAACTCCGAAAGGGGGGCTGAAGGGGATCTTAGGGGAGCCTGAGTTTGAGACTCAAAGGGGATACTCTCTGATTCAACCCATGCCACTTCTCACAGATAGGTTCAAACTCAGGTAAGGGATGAATCTCATGAACATGTGGAGTGGAAGAGGCTAGATACAAGAAGAATACACAGGGCATGACTCCATTTATATGAAGAAGGTCAAAAACAGAGAAAAAGTGTCTATACTCTGAAGTCAGAATAGAGATTTCATTATCCTTAGGGGGTTTGGTAACCCGGAGGCAGTGAGGTGAGGGCTTCGGGGTAGGGTTGTGTTCCGTTCCTGTGCTACCTGCTGGGTACCCAGGTGTGTTCACTTGGTGAAAACTCATTTCACTTTTACGTATGATTTACTTATGTCATATGCTTATGACTCTTTTCTATACGCATATCCTAGTTAATAAACATTTACATTGAAATATTTTACCTCTCAGACACAAACTTCATTTTATGATTTCTTTAAAGGGCTCTCACATCTGTCTCTTTCCTGGAAGTCACAGGGTTTGCTCCAGAATAAAATCTTGGGGAAGCCAGATTCTAGAGAATTTCTCGACTGTGTGTAAGAAGCAAGGATACGAAGCTGTGCAGAACCAAGACATTGATATAGAAGCCTGCACCCTGTTCCCTACCACTACCACCCCCACTCCAATACTCAATGCAAACACAATAATAGGTTTTACTTTGCTGAAAGCCAATGGATGCTTTGATGCCAGTGGAACCAATAAGATTGCCAGAATCCCTGCTCTCCTCTGCCCCACCCCCTCTATCTGCTCCTGAAATCCATTCTCAGTCAGGTTCCACCCCTCTTCTCCCATCATGGTCAGCTGTCCCTTTCATCTTCCTCCTCTGCTTCAGGGCCTAAAAGAGGTAGCTGAGGAGAGGTGGAAGGGCGTTTGTGGAGGGGCCTTTGTTCCCCACCTCATCAAATAACATCCTGGCTTCTTAGTCCTTCCTCCACCCTGGAAAAGGGCAGGAGGCATTGCTTTCCTCCAGTGCCACTGCAGGAGAGGGCTTTGAACTGGACTTTTGGGACAACTTCTTGATAGCTGGGGTGGCAAGAAGTATGAAGAGAGTGAGAAGAACCGGGAGGGTGATGAAGAGTTTTTTGAAGACTAATCCGACTAGAGACAAGGGAGAAATGAGATCACCTTATAAGGTCCTAAGCTTGCTGGGTTTCCATGTAAGAATCTCCCTACTTACGCATGAACACGATGAAGATGCTTGCTCCTGACATCTCATATCTGGCTGGGAAGAGATCTTCAATGTCTAGATCTCCTAGCCAGTATCCCTGAGCCCACAACCATACCAAATACTGAAACTCTGCCTGTGCTGTGTGACCTCAGGAGGGATCCGCTCTTCCTGTTCTGAACTTAGTGGGTGTACCACTGGCGACCTAATCTCCACTAGTTTGATGGTCTCTGTAACCTGGAGCCTAGAGCTAGCCTTTCTTGGTTTTCTGCTAAATCTCAGGACCCTCTAAGCACATCTTGTCTAAGTAGCATCCCCTAAACACTCTGAGAAAAAGAATTTGTATTTTTCTGAACTTCCTTCCAGCAAGCAGAGTCCATAACCTTCTCAAGTATTCTGAAGGATCTTAATTTTGCTCACTAATTGTATCAGAAGCACCCTGAACAGTGATGGAACATAATATGACCTTTATAAATATTTGTTGGACGATGACTGGTTCTTATGGTCTAAAAGTCCCTCCTCTAAAAGTATATCTGACATTTCTATGGCTGCCATTTCAGTTTTCAATTGTTCTGGTCCCAGAAGAGAGGTGTCATCTGCCATCAGTTATGATCAATTAAGCACCTCCTATGTGCGAACTTTTGTGATATGTGACTGTCTCTTCATAACTTAAGAGTCTTGGCTTTTCCCAATGCCTCTTACTGTCCCCTTCTGTGTCCAAGTCCAGCTTTCATTCAACTTCAGTGGTCTATTCTCCAAGAATTACCCAAGATCTTGCTTTTCTATAGATTTGTCCATTCCATTTCTTCTTTCATCCCGATTTAAGAGAAATGAAAAACTCCATTTCTGTGGCTCTGTCTCTGTGTGCCTCTGGCTCTGCATGTCTAGCCTTCGGCTTCTTGGCTGGAGCTCCTGTTTCTTCCTTGGTGCCTCAGCGTGTCTCAGGATCTCTCTCTCTTTTCCTTCCTTCACAACAAGGTGATTGAGAAATGGGAAAAGGAAGGGGAAAAAAAGAGAAGAAGCTCGAGTGGAGTGTTTTTTTCTCAAGTATCAGGGTCGCAGGTAGCTGCAACCTTAACTGGGAACGCGTCTGGACAGGTGCAAGTCCTGTCCAGATGTTGCGCAATTCGAGGCGCGTGCCCGGAGTCCTGTCTTGGGTCCGGTTCTTGGAGGAGGAGGGTGGGGGTGGGGGATGGATTCAGACCAAAAAAATAGCCTTTCAGGTCCCCGTCCCAGAGACAGACCCCGGCCGGGTCTGCTCCCCCTCACCCAGCCCACAGGGGTAGGGGGAGGTAGAGAGGCGGTTTGCCGGGAAAGGACAGTTGGGGACGAGGAGGGGAGTCCCCTGTGTCGGGCCGCGGGGGGAGCTGCCTGCAGGCCGGCGGGGTGAGTAAGGCCCAGCGGACGCAGGAGGCTCAGTGGCGGCGGCAGCGATGGGGAGGAGGGTAATTACGCAGGGAGGCTCTCGCCACAGCACGTCCCCACAAATGAGAGGCCCCGGGCCCCAGACACCACACAACAAAGCAGGAGGCAATTATTTGGCTCCAGTGGGAGGGGACAGCCCTTTGCCGGCCCACTGCCGCTGAGGCCCCGGCCTCTGCTGAGGGCGAGGAGGGTGGGGGCGCTGGGACCACGCTCAGCAGTCAGCCCCCAAGGTCTGAGGCGGCCTGAGGGACTCCTGCTGGGTTCCCCTCAGAGGGGGTCCGGGCTGGGGAAGGCAGAGCCGCGGGAGGCCCTCAGCCAGCCCGGAGCCTCCCACACAACCTCGGGGAGGCCTCCCGGGCACGGGCACGCCGCAGGAGTGAGGCGATCAGGGCCTGGGGGGCGGGCTGGTCCCTGGGAAGCCAGTGGCCAACATCTGAACCCCCCTTCCCCAGCTGTGGCCACACAACTGGCAACCAGGAGGCTCTCAGACAGGTGGGGAAACCACAGAGGAGAGAGCAGGAGCCAGGGAGATTCCAGAGCACGTGGCCCGCCTGGCATTCACACAACCGATACACAAATCAAATGCAAATTTGTCAAACTCCCCCTCTTCCCCTCAAAAATCAATACATCTGGCCCTTTTGGAAGTAGAGCATGTCGGACCAGCTGGGGGTGCCCCAGCCTCTGCGGGCCTCTCCAGTTCCATCCACCCATGTTTGCTACAGAAAAGCTGTTAGCAAATGAACTCAGATTCATTTGGGGCCTGCCTGCAAAGGACTTTCCCCTCCTTAGATGAAAGAGCCCAAAATACAGATGGAGAAAAAGAGGCCTTCAGAGATTCAGGTACTTTCCCCTGTTCTAACAGCCCACCTGGAGGATGGCAGAGCTCCTGGAGTCTTCTGACAACAGCCTTAGGCTGTCAGCATGCTAGCTGGGGGAGGGGAAAGCGTGCAGGACTAGGAGCCCTAAAATCTGGTCTCTGCTCTGCCCCTAATGTGCTGTGTCATCTTGATCAAGTCACCTCCCCTCTCTAAGCCTCAGTTTCCCTGAATGTCAAATGACCATCTCTGGAAAAAAAGCTCCCATTATACCAGGGCCACCCAGCGTCGCTGCCCAGAGGCCTTTGAGCCAACCATCCCCCTCTTCATCCTCACCAGCTCTCACCCCTCCCTGCTGCAGGCCAACGAAGGTTGAACCCTTCACCCCTGTCTTCCTCCATCTTCAAAACCTCACTCAAAATCTATTCCAGAAAGCTTCCCTGATCTTGCAGAGCTGATTGCTGCTTTATGTTGGGATCCCCTCTATCCGTGAGAGGCTCAGTGTGTCCGCTTGCTTATATGTTGCTGAAAGAACTCCTAAGTCATTTTGAGAATGTGTATATAATCCTGTTGTGCCCCCACACCCCCAATTAGGGCTAGAGGCAAAGACTCTGCTGCCTCCAACAGACTAGAGTTTCCCAAGGACTGGGGCTATATCCTTGGGACAGAGAGCCCTCATCAGGGTGGGACTGTGCACCACCATCAGATTAGGACTTTTCTATAGGGTTGAAGACTGTCTCAGTTTCTCCTTCAACCTCCAGGCATGGACAAGGTGGCAGCTTTTGCTATCTCCCTCTCGTGCCCGGGAGTGATTCTGCCTCTTCCTTCTTCAGGAAATTCCGGCCTGGCATCTTCTTCTTCTTGCTCTTCCTCCTCCTCCCCCAGCCTCCTGCCTCCCTCATCCCTGTCTAGGGCCTCAGGGCAAGTATTTACCATCTGCTCTCTGAGATCTGGCTCCCAGGCTCCCTGCTGCCCCCAGTGCCTAGGACCTCTGTCTAGCTGCACTCCACCATTAGAACTGCCCTCACTACACTGAGAACGCCTGGGTCCTTTGCTCCCTCTCCTCCCAGGCTTCCTGGAGCTGGCAATGCCAGGGCTCCTAAAGTTCTAGACAGTCTTCTCTACTGCCCTAGAACTGAAAAGTCTGTCAAAGTAAGTCTGGGGGTCCCAGTATAGCCGCAGGCACCTCCCTGTGCCTCCCTCCTCCACATCTTCTTTGTCTTCAACTCAGGGAAACTCCTTACCTTGGAAACCCACCACTTTCTTTTAATTTTCATACTACATATTTATTGGTCCAGCCCCAGCAAATAAATGCAAATGCAGTGCAAACCAGATGCAAAGAGGCAGCAACTCTGAATGGTCCTGGCACAAGTGGACGGCTTTGTATCTGCAAAGGCCTGGGTTCTCTTCCCAGAGATGGTAATTTGACATTCAGGAAAACTGAGGCTTGGAGAAAAGTGATTGATTTCACGCATTCCTGGCTGGGATACCTTGTCTTTTGGAAAATTCCAGGGGCCACTGTCCTGAGTTGTGCAACAGGTGTGCTTGTCTCTTCCTTAGACCTTATCCAACTGTGGCTCTTTTTTCATGCAGTTTTAATAATTCTCCTTTTTTACGATTTCCCCCTTCACTGGCTCCTGCCACTCCTCGCCTTAGGCACAGGAGCCCTGCACCCTACCATTGTTCCCTACAGGTGGATGACAGAGGTATGTCTTCATGTGGAATCTGAGGAGAGCTAAGGTGCCTCACCTGCCCTGGTGAGAGCCACCCACTAACCTGCCCTGGCACCAAAATCCCTACCAGTAAAGAGTTTCTGTGAGTGCCAGTTACATATGTAGATGCGTTGTTTAAAGACGTATGACACTGGGAGGTCTTGCTGAGGTATTCTGGTATTGCCACCTCAGCAAAAAGCAAGAACTTGGGACTCGCCCTCCCCACCAGCTGGGGTTGTTGGAGAAACTAGGGAAGAAGGCCTGGAGTGAAAGGAGGGACATTCACTGTCTAGAAACGCATTCGATTGACAGATGTTTATTGAACACTTGCTATGTCCCGGGCACTGAGCTGGGCACTGAGGATGTGGTGGCGAACAAAAGAGCCTGGGTGCACACAGCACAAGGGGGTGGTTCTCTAGCTTGAATTACAACAGCATCACTTGGGGGTGCTCCTTAAAATGAAAGGTCCCTAACTCCTCTTGACTCAGTACATCTTTGGGGGTCCAGGAATGTTCATTTAGACAATCATTTTCCTTTCCTTTTCCCAGTGATGTTGATGCAGGTAGTCTGAGGATCACACTTTAAAAGCCCTGATGTCATGTCCTGGGTTCTGAGAACAGCCAAGAGTTACAAGGCTCCAGGGAGGCAGAGAGAGGGGGGAAGGTGCTGTGAGGAAGTCAGCTGGGATAGGAGGGGAGAAACAGGGTCTTCTTCCCAGGGCCTGATGGTCCCTCTCCTGGTCCCTCACCATCGCTACAGAGTAGGCCTGCCTCCCTCTCCTGGTGCTGCCCCTCGCTCCTCACAGACCCTTAGCCCTGTTGATTCCTACCCTTTATCTCCGTTAGGGTTCCAGGGAGTCCACAAAGAGTGAGCAAGCACCAATAGAGAGAGATGGCAGAGCTGTTTAGCAGAGACCCCAGGCCACCCCTGGATTCAGTGACCAGGCTGTAGAGAGGGTCTGAGAGGAAAAGATTTGAGGAAGCAGAAACAGAGGTTGTGAGCTGAGGAGGCCAAAGGAGGGAGCCTGCCCCTCCTCCCTTCCCGTGCCTGGCGTTTGATGCTGGGGGTGCTGAGACATCTCCCCTCCCGGAAACTCAAGGCCAGACAGATAAACACAGATGGAGGGAGAGACTCAGCTGCTTTATTTATGGGCCTGGTGACAGGCCCTCTCCTGTCTCGGAGTCACTAATCTACTGAGCGGAAGAGACATCCCACCCCCTCAACACTGCCACTGTCTTCCCTCCCTCCTGAGACTGGGGCTCAGCCCAGCGCTGAGCCACCCCCAGCCTGTCAGGCTCTGGCCAGTGGTGCCAGCTGCTGCGGGCTGGGGGAGAGTGTCCAGGGGTCCGAGAGATAAAACTGGGACCACACATCTCACTCCTTGTCCCTCCCCCATGTCCCACCCTGTTTTGAATGGGTCAAGGAGACTCACCCCATAAATGCGCCTGGGGACAAGAGGCTATCGAGACATCGAGACCCTTCCCTATTGTGAGGTCGGACAGTCTACGTGTCTTGACTTGGGAAGTGCCTGAGGAGACCTCCTGGGCTGGCCCAGCTTAGGCCTGTCCAGAGCAGGGGCTGATGGAGATTTTCTGATGTCCCTTTGGGGTCAGACCCAGAGCTGAAAGATCCTGTCTACCTGCAGTATGTCCTTCTGATGAACTCCCTCTAATGGCAATTAGCACCTACATAAAGGGGGCTTTGGGGACCCACGTTAATTTCTTCTTTTTACCTTTACCTTATCCCCTCCCATCCACACTAAACCATGCCTGTTCCTGGCAACCTCTTATGACGGGTTAAACCCCACTGTGGCTGTTGGAGATGGGGCCAGCAGTGTCCAGGCCTCCCATCAGCTGGAAGGCATGGGTTTCTCTGGTCCCCTGCCCTGTGCCCAGCTGCACAGCCCCGTCATCCTGCCATTTTACCTGGAACTATCCCAAATTTGGGTAAAGGGAGAAATCATTCAGCTTTCCAAGAAGAATGGGTCCTTCAGGCGCTGGGATTGGAGGTCAGAGAGCAACAAAAGGGCAGGAAGAGGAGGATGAGAGGGAAGGGTCAGACCCCTACCTGGCGGTGGCTTTGAGGCCAAGCACAGGGAGCATTTAATGCCTCAGAGATTCTGAGATTTGGCTCATAGGATCAGACGACTGGCTCCCTGACTCACTGTGGCCACCACCGGGACCTGTTCAACTGGCCTCTCTTTCTTTTTCATTTAAGTGACTTTGGGTCATCCATAGGCCAGGGAGGAACGACACCAGCATGACAAGCCTCCCCTCCCCCACACATTCACTCCTTCCCTGTCTGCCTTCCAGCCCTCCCTGCCTCCTCTTTCTTCTTCATCTTATACTAGCACCCTCCCCTCAGCCTGGGGAAAAGGCATTTGGAATCCTGGTTCAGATTTGCTGTGAAGTCTCAGGCAGTTTCTTCTTTGGATAAATAGACATTGCTTAAGGATAAATGACATTCACTGGCCTCTCCCGCTAAATCTATTTCACATTCTCCTCTGGGAAGCTTTTCCCCAATGACTACACTCATCCTCCCTTCCCATTCTTCTAACACCACCTCGAGAATCCCACTCATCCGCTCTCTGTCCTTGTTCTGATGATGAATCAGGAATGCATTCTCTTCCCCCATCAGACTGGGGAGTCTTTGTGATCAAGTACCATGGCTCCCCTATGTGACCAACTGTTCCCAGCTCTAGCACAGGACCGTAAGCACTGGCAGGGGGATTCAACAGCAGAGGAGAGGAGAAGGGAGGAGAAGGGAAGGCAAATTCGCTCCCCAACTCATGTAAACATGTCCAAAGGTAAGCCAGGGAGGAACGGAGCATATGGAGAGGCTTCCCAGTAGATGTGACTTTTAAGTTGAAACTGAAAAGAAGAAGGGAACAAGAGAGCATTTTCCTTCAAGATTTTCCCAAGAGCTTCAGAGCCCCTCCTTCCACCCCATTTCCCCATTAAAGTTTGCTTCCTTCTTGGAGACCCAAGACAGAAGGCAGTGAGGTCTGTCCCATCTCTTTTGTGAAATCATGGTGTTCCCTCCTTCCACGTGCTGGTCCCACCCACCCACCTGAGGGCCCTGGCTCCATGCCAAGTGTCAGTGTGTTCAGCCCCACCCAGGGTCCTTACTGAGGGCAGAACCAGCTTTCCTCCAAGCAGCTGCCCCCTGAGTCACACCTCCCCACCCCCCCATCCCCAGGAGAGGCAGTATGGATATGTGGAGCAGCCTGTGACCACTCTGAACTCAAAGGCATGTCTCTAACCATGACAGAGAAGGCGGATTTGTTCCACCTTCAGTGAGTTTTCACCTCCTTCTGTGTGCCCTCCTCCTGGAGATTCGGAATCCATGATCTGGGAGAGGTCATTGTGTCCATCCTCCTGCCCACATTCAACCGTCCATCATCCTCTAAGCATCTCTGTTGGATTTGAGACCACTGCCACCCTGGCAAAAAAGCCACTATACTCCTTCCAGGTCTCCTGAAGCAATGAGAGGCACAGTCCCTACTACTCTCCACTCTGCGGTGACAGTTGGGTCCTAACTGGATAACCATCTTCATTGCTGCACTCTGCTCCAGTTCTCTGAGGTTGCCCATGCCGACCATAGCTCTCCTTGCTCCCTCCTAGAGATAATGGACTTGACCTGTCCACCTGGGTCTCAGCCAGAGACCCACGCAGAGCCACCAGGCTTCTGTGCCTCCCATTCTGAAGGCTACCTCTCTAAGCCTGAACTGCTGCAGTCCCATCCTGGTTTCTAATGGGCAGAAAGCTGCTGCCCATGAAGACTCCTCCCTATTGCCAGCCGCCCCAAAAGCTATGAAGAGCTCTCATTTACTGAGCTCTTATGATGGGCCAGACTTTAATCTTCATGACAACACCTGAGATGGGTTCTATTATTACCCCATTTTGCAGACGAGGAAATAGAGGTTCTGAAAGGTGACGATGGCACTTCCTAACCAGAATGCAGCCCCTTTGGGTCAAAGCCAGAACCACTGTTCTATGGACCACAGGAGTGACCTGCTGTGGACAAAGCTCTGCTTTAGGAAACTGAGGAAAGGGGCAGAGGACAAACGAGGCACGACCCTCTCTTGGGAAGACACACCTTCTACTGGAGCAGTCAGTCTGATGGAGGAGACAAGACCAGTGTCCTCTGGGAGCTACTAGGCTGAGAGAGAAGTCAGATTGTACTGAAAAATCAGTAATTCCCTGAACCAGGAGACAACATCCGGGGCAGCACCAACCAAAGGCCTCCACAGCCATGCCAGCACCCCGGCTCCCTGCTGGTGCCCCAGCTCCCTGCTGACCCCTCCTGGGAACAAACAAAGATGGGATTCCTCCTTTTCCCTGAGTTACTAGAGCATAGGACTAGAGAAGACCCATTTCTGAGATTGAAGGACTCTTGGGAGATGCAGAGACCTATGGATCTGTGGTCTCACCTGGAGGAAACATCTCTATCTCGTCTGGAAGCAGCGGTGGGTTGGGGGCGGGGGGTAGCTGGGATGGACTCTGAAGGCATCCTGGAAATCCAACCTGTCCCATTTCCTCTTCCTCAACCTGGCCAAGGTCTCAAAATTATGATGGTGTGGGCAATAAAAAGTGCCTAATTAGTTGTTGTCCAGCGGAGGCTGCTCCCTGTTTCCCTTGGTGGGGGCGGGAAACTAGCTGAGTCAGTTTCACTTTTGTTATTACCCAGCTTCCCCATGGTTGCTGGGCACTAGCGGAAGCTGGGTACCCGGGGGAGTTAGCAGCTAGTCCTCGATGTTACTGGGATGGGGGTAATCCCGGGGAGGCTAATCCGTGGGAGGCAGATGTCCCCCAGAGAGGACCAGAATGTAGGCCACACTGCTCTTAGCCTGAAGAAAGAGGACGACACCCCTGTTGGCCTCTGTGGGAGTTGGGAGTTGGTGCAGGGGATGCCCTTGGCCCTGGCCTCAATGAGAGCTAGCGCCCCTTCTGCAGTAGAGGGCAGTGGTGAAGAACCTGGGCTATGCAGCCAGACTGCTTGGGTTGGAATCCTGACTGCCATCATCTAGCTGGTGATTCTGGGCAAATTATGTAAACTCACTATGCCTCAACTTTCTCATCTGTAAAGTGGGGCTAAGTGCATGTGAAGTGCTTAGAGCAGTGCCTGGCACACAGTAAATGCTCAAGAAATGGTAGCCACTAGCACTGCCTTGGCCTGGCAGTGAGAATGGGGAGATGGGATGTAAGTCGGGCCAATCTGGACATGGTAGGGTGGGGGAGGTGACTTCCATGACAGAGAGTGTGGGTTTCCCAATGTCTTCTGTACTGGAGGTGAAAGTCAGGGAGGGTCAGTGAGACCCTGGAGTGGGAAGTTCTCTGCCTGCGAGGCTGCGTTCTACCCCACCATAGAGCCCTCTCTCCCGTAGCCTGCCTTGCCTCTCCCCACTTTCAGCTTTACCTTTGATTCTGGGAAGCACAGAGCCAAGCACAGGCTCCTCACCTTTTTGGCAAATCTGTTTGCATCCCCCTCCCAAGACTGTATCCCCTCCCCTGAGGAACTTTTGAACAGACTGTTCCCTCCACTAGAGATGCCCTGTGCCCCCAGCTCTCACCTTGTCCTCCTTCCTGAGCCTGTCCTATGCTCCCTTCTCCAGACAGATGTCCCTAGGCAAGAGCCCACCCCCTCTTTTCTTGCCCATGGCCTGAGACTCAGCCCAGGGCCTGCGATCTGACCCTTTCCCTCTGGCCTAGTCCTGGGTAAGTGTCCAGTTTCCCCCAACAGACTGGGAAGTTAAGAACTGTGCTTTACTACAGAATCCACTGGACTCTTAAAGTCATCCATGACCCATCCAGGTTTCAGCTGCTATTACCCCCTTTCCCATTCCTCGGGCTCCCCATTTTGATCCAGAGAAGCAGCATAGTCACTGGGCTGCCTGCCACTTCTGATTGCACCCGGGGGCTTGGCAGACAGACAACCACCTGTCTCAGAAGGCTCAGGTGGATGCTGGCAGGCAGTGGAGGCTAAGGGCCTTTCAACAGAGACCCCCAGAAACCCCTCCAGTTCTGGAAGCTGCCACAGCAGACCTTTCTGTTACAGGGTCTAAACCCAGCCAGGCAGCAGCTGATGCCGAAGGAGCAAGGGAAAAGGAGGCCCCAGAAAGCCCCCACCCACTGCTGTCCTCAGAAATCCTTTCGCCTATGTTCTCTGCCACTGCTCTGCTGTCTGCTCTCTCTTGGGGGAAGAGATGCTTATGGGTGAGGGGTGGAGTGGGAGGAATACTGCTTGGCCCTTAGGGGGACAGCCAGGATTTATGGGACTGGAAT
This sequence comes from Cynopterus sphinx, assembly GCA_030015415.1. NCBI lineage: Eukaryota > Metazoa > Chordata > Mammalia > Chiroptera > Pteropodidae > Cynopterus > Cynopterus sphinx. The sequence goes on from CM057385.1 coordinate 18,002,955, forward strand.
TTTACAGGCTGGGGAGAGGCCCCAGGCAGAAGCTGTGGAGCCCTACAGAGGAGCAAACGCATAAAACCTCCTGACATGAAAGTTGAAGCAGCAGGCCCCCTCAGGCCTGCGGGTGGTGAGAGATTTACAGCTCTTGCACAAGGCCTGGAAGGGGCCGGGGAGCTGCAAGGACACTTCAGAGCCAGAATAACTCCCCACCAAGGCCTTTACCTTTCTCCTCTAGGAAAAAAATTACTCACCAATAGAACAGGTTGGAGCTGCCAGAAAGATGCTTATCATGGTGGGGACCCCGCCCCACCTGGAGACTAGGTGGCTCCCAACTTCCTCCCCCACCCTTGACTCTCCTCTCTGCCCTTAGGTCAGGGAGACATGCCTTAGGTCAGGGCAAGGTGGGGGGAGTGGAAGGGGATAACTTCCAGAAAAGACCTTCCTTTGTTGACAGTGGGGCTCATGCTCCCAATGTCCCTTTACCCAGACAAAAGGCAACAGTGGCCTGGAAGTGGGGACAGGAGTGTGAGTGGATTCTGGCCAATTCTGGAAGAGTCCCGATACTGAAGGAGTACTTTCGGAGTGTGTACATAGGGTAGGAGTCTTACCTGAAGGGAGACAAAGATGGCACAATAAGGATGCAGAAACAGAGAAAGCCTCTGTGCTGGCCAGCCATCTCTCATGTCAGCCAATGAGCCAAAAGGCTGAAGCTGCGAATCTCACAGGCCAAAGGTGCCCAGCTCAGGCACCATACCCTCACCTCAGTCCATGGCCACCAATCCAGCTGCCAGTGTTCCCTTGGGCTGGATCCTTGGCTCCTTCCCCACCCATGAAGGATTACCTAGTGGCACTGTGTATAGCGCTTAACATCACTGGGGGCAGCTTAGCTGGTTTAAGGGTATGTTTCTGCCTCCTCCCAGACTCTGGACTCTCTCCCTCATAGCCCTGGTCCCCCAGGTGCCCTGCATCAGAATGGAGAAGCCCTGATCCTTGGCTGGGTGGGGGAGAGGTGCACTGCTAACCACTTAAAAGGGCCAGGTAAGCATCTGGGACAAGTGAGGAGACAGAGTCTTTGAACTGGGATTGGGGCGGGGCTGCTGCCGGAAGATGGAAATCCTGAGCCAGGGCCTTGTAACACTGTAGGGAGAGGGATGGGGAGGAAGCTCCATAAAAGATTGACCCACCTTCTCTGCAGCCTGACCTTCCCCTCTCCACTTCTTGGTCCAGCCTCCCACGACCAGAGCTGGCACTGAGACAGCCAACCGAGTAATGTCTCGGGTGCCCAGGCAGGTGGGCACACACTTGCCTATTGTCAGGCCCCACCCTGAATGGTCAATGAGCACTCCGCAGGAATGGGTCAGGGGCACAGTGGGGAAGGGACGGAGGCACTGCCCTTCCAACTAGGGTACTGCTCTAATCCAGCCCAATAGGCAAGAGATTGGGGTGAGGAGCTGGTATTAGGGAAGTTGGTGGGGGGAGCAGCTATACTGTCCTTTCATTCTATATCCTGCCGATTGGCAGGTAGGGATACAAGACTACTTTGAGGTCAGCGCTCTAACAGTGAGGGGAGGAAGCCAGAGAGGAAAGATGGCTTTGCTCCCTTGGCCCCCAAGCTTCCTGCCACCAGCTTCAGACTATAGGCTCAAGGAAGAGTGGGCCGGGCTGGTCAGGACCTGCCTCCAGCCTGCTTTCCTCCCAAGCAGGTCGGGGAAAATTACTCTCCTAGTACTGCTTTTTATTTTTTGAAGCCAGATCAAAGGTGAGACCCAGCTGGGAGCCCTAGTAAAATCTCAGCAATGTGGAGCCTGGGAGTTTCAGCTGGGAAACCAGGAGCTGGGGGAGGGATTGTCACAGGCCCTGGCTTCAGAGGTCAGGGGGTCAGAGGCACAAGAAGAGTCAGGAGTGGAGCTGGTGGGTGGGAGCCAGTAAAGAAGGATCAGAGAGTTGAAGAATCCAGTCCAGGCTGCCATAATGTAGGTTTCCACTGCTCTTCTCTCCAAACAGGGGCTCACTCACACATAACTCTCCCAATCCCAGTGTCCAAGCCTATTAGAACTATAGTCCATATGAGCCAAATGTCATTATACCTTTACCTCACTGCCCTTGGCTGTCACCTGCTCTAGGGCATAACTTTGTATAAGCAGGAAGCTCTTAGATTAGATAACCTTGCTCCCTCCTGCTGTAAACAAAAGCACATTCCCCTTTTCCTTGCCTGAGATCAGACTAGAAATATGTGTCTCCTGGTTTCTGTTGTACTTTCCCGGTGAAGACTGGAAGCTGAGATTGAGTCATGTGCCTCAGCATCATCTCTCCCCTCCTCCCCTTGCTCCTGTTCTCAGTGTCTTCTTGTGTGGGCCAAAGAATTGCCATTCTTGCTGGCGAGGCCTTCTCCTTTCTCTCGAGGGCCACCCCATCCCATTTCCTGCTAGGAAACATGTTGCATTCCCAATACTGTAGCTGGAAGAGGTTCGTGGGGTTCTTCATCCACACTGGTTTTCAGGATGAACATATGCCTGGCACTATCAGTGGGGGACACATTGTGTGGGGGCCCCAGACACGCCACATTTCTTTTTTCATGAGTCCCGAAGTCAGGAGAGGCTTGGTCCTGGCATGCTGCCCGACATGAGGTATGTCCAACAGAAAAGAGAGATTTTTTCCAGAGCTTTGGCTGGCCCTGAAAAGGCCTCCTCATTGATAACTAGGATGCCCTCCTTGTTACCTCAGGTAACGATCCTTTACCCCAGTTCCAGCTTCTCTCAGAATTTGAAGTCCTTGGCAAGGCAGATTTAGAATGGACAGTGAGCCCATGAGTGTGTGTGTGTGTGTGTGTGTGTGTGTGTACACAGGCACACACACTTAGGTGGGTCTGGATAGAGAGGAAAGGAAGGAGAGAGATCTACTCTACAAATTCTACTATCACTAACACACTGTGTGACCTTAGCCAACTCCATCACCTTCTACGGTTTCCCCTGGCCATAAAATATGGGGTTAATTGTCCCTCCTAGGGAAGCTGGGAGGGTTAATTGGGCAATGGCTCTGAAGTGTCTAGGAAGGGAAGGAGATCTATAAATATAAGGGATCATTAGAGAGTATAACAGCCATTTTTGTGGGCCCCAATGTTATTATTAATATTATTATTGTTATTGTTATCACCAACATCACACACTTCCCGAGTCTCTGCCAGCTGGGCTGGCACTTCCCGGTGAAGAAGTTAGGCTCCTGAGCCCAGCATCCTAGCCAGTGGCCTCACTGAATCCATATCCTCCACACTAAGGGAGTCTGGGAACCCTCATGAAGCTAGTCATGGCAACAGAGATGGGGCTTAGACAGAAGGGAGTTGGGGACTCAGAAGAGAGGAGACAGTGTCCACCAGAAGAAAGTCATAACCAACCCCCTTTGTCCCCAGGGATGTTTCCAGTCCACTGTCAGAGCAGACATGGAGCTGTGGTTGTAGGGCCAGGAGGGGTACACAGGGCTGAGTGGAAGAGAGGATGCTGCTACCAGAGGAAGTCAAATGAGCTGGTACGTAGGAAACAATTCCTTGAAGAGGCAAATGGCTCTTTACAAGGAATCTTTGTAGTGGCTAGGCCATATTCTGTTTCTGGCAAACAGTAGCCGCTCGGTGCATGCTTATTAAATGGAATTTCCATGCCTGCCTTTCCTTCTTGTAAGGTTAAAAACCCTATGTATTGCTTATTTGGGAGAGTGGATCTTGAAGGTTCTCATCACAAGAAAAAAAAAAAAGATAATTTTGTATGGTGACAGATGATAACTAGACTTGTTGTATGATCATTTCACACTATATACAAATATCAGATTGTTATGCGGTACACTTGAAACTAATGTCATGTTATATTTCAATTATACTTCCAAACAAAACCCGGTAACTGCTTTTGGAAATGCCTTGGACACCCCCTGGTGGTAACACACAAAAGCTGAGAGGGCACTAGTGCCTTCCACCCTAAAGGGCTCCTTCTCCCTTAGGGTTTGGGGCTTCCCTTTCTTCTTTAGCTCCACAGACCTCATCCCAAGAGGACTGGGGGTAGAAACAACCAGAGCAGAAGGAAGAACCTTGTGGGGAAGGATGGGTGGAATGTCTTTGCTGGAAGATTCCATGGCAGTTGGTGAACAGCCATCGGTCTAGGCAGGGGAACCAGGGGACAGAGGGAATTGATGAGTCAGGCTGTGGGTTAGGAGAGGCATCCCTGGGCAGTGGAGAAAGAGGTGTAGCTGTGTGTGTGAACCTGGGGTGCGGAGTGGGGTAACTGCCGAAGTATAATAGGGAGATGCATATTATAGCCCGCTGTCAATTTTTCACGCTCACAGAAAATTGAGAAAACCTGGATAATTGAAATCGTAGAAGGACTTGGGAGGGACAAAGTAACCACAATTTATTCAAACTAGGTATTTGTCCCATCAAATCTTTCTCTGGGCTTGTGAGTGCCAACGATGGTTTGAAATGTCTGCACCTTTGATTTCTCTGTAGGTGGAAAGAGAAGAGGTATAGAAAACCAGAGGGGGAAAGGAGAGAAGCAGAGGCTACTGAGAATATCCTTAAGGCAGAACAAGCTGTCTTTAGAAGGATGAGCTGGCCATAACTCTTCAAAAATAAAGAATAAAGCTTGGGTTGTAGCTATGAGTGAGGAACAGCAGGCAGTCAAGGGCTGGGACATTGATATTGATATTCTTCTAGTTTCTAGACCAGTTAGAACATGTAGTTTCTTTTATAGGCGGCCTCAGAAGAATTTGGAGCTTCTTAAGGGCAGAGACTGTGGTTCTGCATCTATCCATCTTTCTCTCTGGTGCCCTCAGCATCCTTGGGGATAGATGCTCTTTGGTGCTAATGAGTTAGATGGGGACAGCTACATGCAGAAGAGAAAGACAAGGAGAATGTCAGAAAAAGCAGTAAAAGCCTGGAAAAACAAAGAGGAAAGAGGTAAAAAGGCAGACTGAGAAGTAAAATGGAGATAGAGGAAGCTGGGCTTGGAAGAGAAGGGGATAAGCCCATAGAGTGTAAGAAGAATACAGTCAGTAAGTCAGTCAATAAACATTGACTGCGTTCCTACTACATATTGAGCAATGTGCTGGAAGTGGAAGATGAGGGGTGAACAAGACAGAGATTTTAGGAGTGTAGAATGGGCAGCTTTGTAAGTTAGAAATGAGGTGAAAGTGACAACTTAGAGCAGGAAAAGGCTGAAAGCAGTTGGAAACAAGAAGGAAAATATCACTGAAAGAAAACCTGTGCAAGAACCAGATGCACCAGGGAAGATATATCTTCCTGATTGATGGTGTGATACAACAGGAACCACCAGACCGAGGCAGGTAGGGTGGGGAGGGGAGAAATTCAAAAAGGGGAGGGACAGGAATGATTGGGGGTGGAGGGAACAGACTGCTCATGGATTTTTTTTTTTACTTGGGCTGACCCCCAGTGGGAAAATATCTTTGGGCTAAAGAATGGTTCTCAATCTTTGGTTGCTCTCTGGAATCACTTGAGAAACTTTTTAATACTGTCATTTTAATACTGTCCCAACCCCAGAAATTCTGATTTCCTTGGCCTGAGATGGGATTCAGGCTTCAGAATTTATTAAAAGCTCTGTGGTGAGTCTAGAGTGCAATCAGTGAGCAAGCAAGCACTTAGAGGCTGGCTGCCTGGCCTCCTTCCTCTTTGAGGGGGACAGAGCCATCTTGAAAGAAGAAACGGAAGTTGCGAGGTGGTTTTGAGGAGTTGTATATCAGGCTCAAAGACTCTGACAGTCCTGACAAAAGTATAGGGGGTTCTCTTCTTAGAAAGTGTCCCCTTCATTGGCCATTCCTCTGGTAAAAGAGCCAGATAGGCTAAAAATAAAGAAAAAACAAGAAAATGGTGTCCTTCAAGAGGAAAGAACCATTCAAGTAACTCAAAATTGCTGTAAAATTCTAAGTTTCTACACCCTGTCTTCCCACCCACATGTATGCAATTTTTTTTTTTTTTGTCTTCACTTCTGCTGTCTTCATGATGGGGCCTCTGGGGTGGGAGAAGCACAGCTGCCCCCAGCTTTCTTCCCACAAGAGGTTTGGCAGTGGCCCAGCAGGATATTCAACTCCACCTCCCCCCTCGAATCCCTGAGTCACAAAACCTGGGTGGAGTCCTTAGCTTGACTGTGAAGCAATCTTAACTTGAAAAATGGCCTGAGAACAGAATGTATGGTCTATATAAACAAGCCACATGAAGATGTAATTGTATGCAAATATTCATTCTTTAACTCAACATACATTTCCTGCCAGTCCTCCAAGTACTGGCCTCAATCCTTCCACTGCAGCGCAGTCTAGCAGAGTTGGAAGTGAAAAAAGATGTGTAACATACTCATATTTATGCAGTGTGAGTGAAGCCCTTTGCATATGCCAAGGAAAAAGCTATGACTGAGTAGGAATTCAGTGTTCAGACTTTGTGCAGGGTCTTGAAGGATGCATAGGAGTTTGCCAAAAGAAAGATTAGGTAAGAAGGAAAATAGTAGAGCAGCATAAGTGTTTAGAAACTGTGGAATCTTTCCTTGAGGCAAAAGGAGAGGATTCCTAGGAAGGGAATTCGGTGGGGGAAGGAGATAAAGTATGAAATGTATGCAAGTAAAGAATGTGAAGGAACTTGTTTGCCTAAAAAGGAGTTTGGGCTTTTTATCCAGAAAGGCATAGGGAGCCAATGAAGGATCTTAACTAGAGGAGTGACATCTTTCTAAAGTCTTGCTTTTCGAAGGCTGAAGGGGTAGACTGGAAGAGACTATTACCATGTATTCAGTAATTACTGCGCATTAGGCATTCTGCTCAGTATTTTTGCTTTTGTTTTTGCTTTCTGCTTTCTATTTTATATTATTTTTATCACACCATCTCTTTGACAGTGTTTTTCAAACTGCCGATAAAGAAAAGAACAGAAAAAGGAGAGAGAAAGAAAATAAGAAAAAAAAGGAAGGAAGGAAGGAAGGAAGAAAAAGAGAAAGAAAGGCCATAGGATAGGATGGGAAATAGCGCATCACAGGTAGTAAAAGTAAGTATTGTTTTTGGAAACTTTCTTATAACACTCTCATAGGAGTATAAGTGTACTGGGCCAGGATGCAAATATATTTTACTGTCAGTTAAGGTTTAAAAAAAAAAAAAAGGAAGAAAGAAAGCCACTGCTCTAAAGTGTAGGTGTGATTAGCCTCATTTTACAGATGAGGACACAGGCTCAGAGAGTTTCGGTACCCGGCCTCTCTGCAAGTGGGATGTGCTAGTTTCGAACCCAGGCTGGTCTGAAGCCAGAACGGATTCTTTCTCACTAATGCCATGCAGCCTTCCCAAGTGACACGTCTACAGGAGAAAGAGCTGGGAGAGGAAGATAAACCTATCCGGGTGGCGTCGCCACGTGCTTTACTCGCAGCACCCCCTTCATAAAGGAACGTGGGATAGACACCAGTTCTGCCTGCCCGAGGTGCTGGTTAGAACGCATCTTCCAAGGAGTGCCCCCAGACTTGCGTACGACTGGGCAACAGCAGAGGCAGTGTGCTTGTCGAGAGCTTCAGGTGATGCTGATGCTCACATGTGGTGGCCGTCAGTTGTGGGGGGGGGGGGTCGCTGCAATAACCAGGTGACAATTACAATGGTTTGAACTGAGACGGTGAAAATCACGCCCTCTCTCAGAAGTCACGGAGCCCCAACTCCCGCCATTGTGCCAGACTCCAGTGCCTAGCCGTCTAAGGTCGCCTGGGGGCTCATTTCCCTCTCCCGAGGCGTTGAAGGCCGGTGGCTTTCCACTCACCAGGCACGTGGTTGAGTGGCCGAAGAGCAGGGAGCCCCCGGCACACCGGGGCGATACAGGATTGAGATGTAATGTACACGCTATTCTCAGGGCTCCGCTCGGCCTCACCCCGAGGACTTCTGATTGGCTTTAGGGCAGGTCTATCACTCATCCTCTGGGTTAGAGGTGGGTGGAAGGTCAACCACGGCCAATACAAAAACCAGTCCTCAGCTAAGCGCCTCCCCATCGAGCTTCCTGTTGCTGTCCATCAACCACCTCGTGGGCGGGACTTTGCCTCCCGCCAGTTGGCTAGCGAACGTGTCGCTCACTCTTCGGTCGGCTTCCGGTTGGCGTCTTCTACCGTCCGTCAGTGACATCTCGCAGGTCTATTGGCTAAACCAACGTCGCTCTAGATACCTCTCTCTGATTGGTGAGCAGTGCTGTCGGTCCCCAATGTAGAGAACTGCTATTGGTGAACGCGGCCGTCGCTCGGGCGGTGGCGGGCTCCGGGATTGGCGGGTGCTAGGCGGGCGGTGTCAGGCTCTCGGTGGCGGCGGAGGCGGCGGAGGCCAGGGAGGAAGATGTCGTAATGAGCGGTGGGTCCTGGCCGCTGCCGGCGGGGTCTTGCCGGCCCCCAAGGGTCGGGAATACGGGCAGAGGCCGCAGGGAGGGGGCACCGGGGCCGGGGGTTGCCCCCTGGGGCCGGGCCTGGCGCCGGGGCCCGGCTCCGGGAGGGGCGGGGGAGGGAGGATTCCCGCCCGGAGGAGGAGCGGGGCTGGCCAGCCAGGCGGAGGCACCCGGAAGGGGGCGTTCGACTCCCCGCCCCCTTGGAGCCCGCTGGGCGGGAGGGCGGCGCTTCCGGGGGCTGTGGAGAGCTGTGGGCACCTGGGGCCAGCCTAGGACCCCCCCCCTCCTCTGCCGACCGGCCTCAGAGCTGTCCGGCCAGTGGGTCGTGCCTGGGTCTGCTCCGAGGAGGCGGCCGACGCCCCTCGCGCTTGCACTGTGTGTTCGGGGGTTCTTTAGGTGCCCACCGGCGAGTCAGGGCTCCCCCGAGTGCAGAGAGGGGCGAAGGGATGCCTGAAATTCAGACAGCACCGACCATATACATGGGCATTGCTGGGCATAGAAACCAACCTGGTAACTGATGTATCTCAGTCGAGAGATGGTATCAGGACGCGAGGGCACTCCCCAGGCTGATGACCTCTCGTCTTAGATTAAAAGTGGGCAAAAACCTTTAGGGTTCACTTGAATCCTTGAGCCTCCAGCTCTTAAAACTGTGAGACGGTTAAGAACTTGCTGACAGAGCTCCTAGCCTATTACCTGACTTCTCGCAGGGGGAGTGGGGGGACTGCTGAACCCCACAGTCCAGGCACAGACCTTAGGGATGAACGGAATAAAACAAAATGGATATTTATTTTCTTCCATCCTACCTCTGTCCTCATTGCTAACTTAAGGATCTCCTCTTACTCGTGCTTTTTGTCTTGTGTTCCTGGTGGCTTTCTAATTTTAGTTGAAAAGGAACTGTGTCTTCTCTGGTAATAGAGAAACCTGTCTTCACTGCATTCCTTGGTTTTGACTACAATATACTGTTTTGTTTAAGTGTTTCTTGATTAATTTGATCCAGAGAAACAAAGTCTAGTTTTTCTCTGTGTACACTTCCCGGAACTTTGTTTCTTTTTCTGAGGTTACTTCTTGTTCGTTTATATATTGTTCCTGGAGACAGTAGATTTACTTTAAGCAATGAATTGGTCCGTGGTCCCCAATTACACCGATTTTATTGCAGATAGAAGGGTGATGATTATTTCAGGGTACTGGCATGCACTGTCTAAAACTCTCATGTTGTACCCCAGAATTAATTAAGTATCATAGTAGAGGGCTCAGTGTTGAGTTGGTATTTTGGTTAATATTTTTAGAGCTAGAAAGTTTAGGGTGTGGCCAGTTCACAGAGAGGCTGTGAAGAGAATGATAGTGGAGTCCACATTTTTGAAGTCATTTAATTACTAGCAAATCTTTTGTCAGCAATAATGAATATAACTGCAAGTACTTGTTTTATTTTAAACTCTTGTATGTGATGAAGGGGGCAAATCTGTCAGACAGCCTATCAATTGAGCTGATGATATCAGTGTCCAGTGGCTTCTAATAGGCATTAATGCCTGTTGGAAATGGATTCTCTTTGGCTGGGGCGATTGGTAAATTTTCTAATTCTAGTTCTTCCACTTGGGTGTACAGAGGCTTAACCTCTGTTTAATAGCAGCTACAAGGGGGAAAAAAGCTGATCTGACATAGTTATGATCTCCCTGAGATAGGCTGTTAAAGACAGTCTTTGCCATGGAGACCCAAGTAGAGTTAATTCATAGTTGGATTGTTACCTGACTGCCTAGCAGGGAGAACTGGCTCTAAGAGGAGGAGTTTGGCATCTGTTGATTAATAACATTTTTTTGGAGAAGTTACAGGGTCCCTTGTAGCCTGAATAGGCCTTTTTGCCATAGGCATGTGAAAATTCTCAAGCTTACTTTAAGCACCTAGAACCCTGTGAAGACGTTCTAAGCTTGTTGCAACCAACCACTAGACCTTATTATTGACGTGGGTTCAGAAGTCTTCTAGACCTTACTTGCCCTCATTTCTGTGATGGAAATGTAGCATGTTTTTCTAAGACTTCACTCCCTCTGTTCTCTGTATACACACAAATTAGAAGTGTCTCTTCCAGAGACTGAAAAATTTAGGAATTGTTTTGGAGGGGGTAGGGAATGGCCACAGAATGAAAGATGTGCAGGGAAAACGTTGCTTTAAAGGGTGGGTAGAATATTAAAAAGTTTATAGAGTTGTAGTGGTATGAACACATCTACGTTTAAGCAATTACATGGTCTAGTCTGAAGTCTTGTGGGCTGCAGACTTGGAGTAAAATCTATATGAAGACGCTCCTAACACTTCCTTACAAGTTCATTGGGTGATATATCTGGAGTGTCCCTTTGTATAGCTGAACTAATTTCTGGATTTCTTCACAGCAAGTTCTAAACCAGGAGCACTTGGCCTATATGCTGGATCAAACCAGTACAAGCTGGGTTGAGATATGGACAGCATTATGGAATATATTTGTTGATGTTTTTGCTTGCTATTGTTTTAGATCCACATGCAACTCTGGTGCAACTTCTAGACATGTTGAAGGAAGGAGAAAAGAAGCTTTCTCCTCATTTCTTCCTTCATAGAGCCAGCATTTAGATCTTTATATTTCTGAAATGCAGTTGAAAGTTTCTCTAAGAAGTTCTTCCTCAGTCAGCAGCATATCTTTTTCTGGCTGGCAGCATTCTCTTAGGAGATCTCAGGGTAGGGAGTCTCACTTTTCTGTCAATTATCTATTGGAACTGGGGGGAAAGAAGGTGAAAACATGAGAAATTACTGACTCAGGGGCAACATCAACCTAAGTAGGAACAGGATTAGAGAGTACCCTTCAGGAGATGCTTCCAGGTGGTACTGGTGGATTTGTTCCAGTTGACAGGATTCCATAATAGAAAACTGATTTTTTTCTACTGCTGAAGAAAGAGCCCAGAAGCAAGCTCAGAGTCAGTGCTCACAGCCTGGAGAAAGCTGCAGCTTCATTTCCTGTCTAGGAAGCGCTCTTTCCAGATGCTCGGAGGCAGCCACTGGCACAGGAGATTACTGTGCTTCTCATCTGGGTGGGCTGTGCTCAGGAGCAAGGGAGTAGGAAAGGGCTAAGAGCCCAGTTTAGATGTTTCTCAGTTTGCCCCTGTGAGTAGTGTTGCTCTGAGCAGTGTTGAGACATCAAGGCTGTTTGTGTCATGGGAGGAGCATGCTTACAGATCCAGCTGTTTGAATCCTTCCTTTGGCCATCTCATTCTTTAACTACAATTTGTTTCAACATCAAAATTGTGAGCTGTACCCAGCCAGAAGCCTGAGTACATCGCAATGAAGAGGTTTAGCTTGGGTGACTTGTTTTTGATAAGGGCTTAAAGGTCCCTTGAGATGGCTAAGGGCTCTAAGATGACAGTTTGTCCCTAGGCTGTTAGATGCCCTCTTTCATCCCAGCCAGGGGGTGAAAATGGCTCAGGAACCAGTAGGCACTGGCCCTCAAATGTCCTCTTTCTAGAGCTTCCTCTTTGAGGTATTTGTTACCTCTCCTATGGGACTTGGTGGAATCACAAAAGAGACAGCAGGCAGGGCCATGTGATTGTAAGTAGAAGATTTTTGCTTTTGGTCAGTGTCTAATTGGAAGTTTCAGATTGGCCTAAAAACAGACCAGAATATTTCCCAGCCTTCGCAAAAGTAATTGGTAAGCCAGCCCCCTCTTCCCAGGGGAAATGAAGTCATCACTCATTTCAGAAGCTGATCCTAGCCCAGGGATTGACTCACAAATAAATGTGCCAAAGCAGAGAGAACACGTGTTTTTATATAATGACATTCTTTAGGGGGGAAAGGTATAATTTGGATTCCTTTTTCTCCTGTTCTCCAATATAATTCTGAGGCCCAGTATTCTTTACACTATTTTCTGGGACTGCTTCTGTCAGAATGAAGAGTTCTCACTATCCCCTGCTGTTCCATGTCCCCACTCAGTTCTCCAGATTCCCTTCTAATATGATGGTGTGTGACCCAGGCAGTATGCAAACTAGCTAATGACACAGTCATATTTTGGGGAGAGGAATTCAGGATGGAGATAGATAAGAGGTATTCATATAGCAGATACCCTGATTATCTTTACTCAGAAAAGAACTTCCTCCCAATATATGTTAATTGAAAGAAGCATTGAAATGTATTTCCTGGTGTGTGGTGACCTGTGTGTTTTGTGATATTTGTCCAGGAGCAGGACTGAACTGTGCTGGCCCATGCACAGGTGTTCATCCTGTGTGAGATGACTGGTGGGTTTGAGAGAGAGTTCCATCTGGGACTGGATTAGCTGAGTTGACCTGGTGAGCAAATCCCAGCTGAGTCCAGGATATGCAAATCTGTAGGTTTTCTCCTTTGGTTCTTAAACATCATTTAAGCTCTCCCACTCTGGAGCATCCAGAATTCATTCATCCATTCAGCAAATATATACTGAGCACGTACTATGTGCCAGGTAGAGAAGTACATCAGTGGGCAAGGCAGAGAGAAGTCCATCTTAGTGGGAGACAATAAATAGTAACTAATAGATATATTAGACAATAAGAAGTGCTAAGGAGAAAATTAGAATAGAGAATAGGAAGAATGTGAAGGTGCCCTTTATATAGGGCAGTTGGGGAAGGTCTCCAAAAGGAATATTTGAGTAAAATTGTGAAGGAGTGGAGAGATTGAGCCAGGCTTAATCTGCGGAGCAGCAGAGGGCGAGCACTCAAGCAGAGTGAACCTCAAAGTGTAAAGGCCCTGAGAAGGGACCGTACCTAGCAAGTTCAGGAGTTACCGAGAGGCAGGCCCTTGTGGCTGAAACAGTGATAGGGGATAGGTCTAAGAGGTCACAGGAGACAAGTCACATAGGGCCCTATGTGTCTCTGTGGGGACTTTGGCTCTTTAAATGGGAGATGGATGCTTTTGGGGGGCTCTTACTTTAAATGGGAGCAGAGAAATAATATGATTTAAGTTTGATGTGTCTCACTGGGTGCTTTTTGAGAATAGACTGACCAGAACAAGGTCAGAATCCCAGCCAGGAAGGAGGCCTTCACAGTTACCAGGGCAGAGATGATGAGGACCTCAACCTGGGTGATAACAAGAAGTAGTGGTGAACACAATCAATCAGATTCTGAATATACTTTGAAGGTAGAGCTGTGTTTGCTGACTGAAATGCAGAGTGTGGAAAAAAATGGGTTGAGGATGACTCCAAGGTTTTGGGCTGAGCAGCTGGAGGACCGGACTTCCATTCACTGTAGTGGGGGAAGTTTGAAGGAGGCACAGACTTAGGATGATATCATTAGCCCTGTTTAAGGCTAGTTAGTTTGGAGATATTTATTAATATATCCAAGTGGAGACTTCAGTAGGCAGTTGGTTATACAAGTCTGAAGATACAAGTCTTGGACTTGTCATTATATAGAACCTATATGTTATAGGTTTTTAAAGTGACTAGACTATATGAAATCACCCAGAAAATAGGTGTAGACAGAAGAAAAACAGGTTCCAAGGCTGAGCCCTGGAGCAGCCCAACCATTTAGAATTTGATAGGAGGAAGGGCCCAGCAAAGGAGTCTTAGAAGTATCCGGAGAGGTAGGAAGCTCACCTGGCAAGTGAGTCCTGAAGCCAAGTCAAGAAAATGTTTCAAGGAAGAAGAGGGGTCAACTGCCAGATCAACATATAAGATGAGGTCTAAGAATGAACCATTAGAGGTCACGGGGACATGAGCGGTTTTTGTGGTGTGGACAAGGAGTGAGCAGCCTGGTTAGTGCAGGTTCAAGAAAGACTGACAGGAAAGAAATTAGGAACAGCAAATATGGGTGTCTCTTACAGTGGGTTTTGTTTGAAAAAAAAATGGATCTTAGCTAATGAAGGGAATTTTAATTTTTTGATGAAATTGTGGACATCAAGGTCATGGGCTGAGGCTGCTGTTAAAGTTGGGAATAGGGAAGAATGGACAGCTCAGTTAGGTGTGAGTGGAGCCAAGATCTCTATTCTTTACTTCCTCCTTTGGTCTGTGACACTAGCAAGGCTCCACCCAGAGTAGTTCTTATTTAATAAGAGTCAAAGAAATTCCCTTTGCTGTTATTGAGCTCATTTTATATAGTTATTATGATTGCTGGAAATTTGCTTCTCAGAAATGTTCAGTGCAATTTGGAGTCATTCACAAGCCAGTTCCCTTAGCCCATTTGTCAGCTCCCTTTGAGATCCAGCTTTGTTGTCTAAAACCAGCCTGGCTTGCTTTTCCCTTATGAGCTCTGAATACTTCCAAGCTAGGTAACTGGGAAAGACTAGGCTTAGAAACTGTTTTGTTGGCTTTAGGCCCAGCTGAGCTGACCAAAATAGGCAGCAGCACTGTTTGTGCAGAGTGAAATTCCTCCAGAGGAAATACCAAAGCAGGAGGCCAAGAAAGCCATAGCTAGGATGGTAGGAACTCATGATGAGGGGAAAAAGAAAAAAAAGCTGAGTACCCACAAGGCCTGGCTATGAAGTTTGAGCCAATTTCTTTCCCAGAAGTAAAAGAGTTTCTAGAAGCCTAATGTGTGGTATTTCTTTGGGCCTCTTTTCTCTGTTATTCCCTGTGTCTCAAGAGTAGTGTTCTCAAGTGAAAGACCAGTGGAACCAGCCCCTAGTCTGATGGCCAGGGCTTAGGGGTCCCACTGTGGCCTCTTCCTGTTATATGGTGTTCCCTGAGTCAGTCCATGGAAAGACCCCTAGGGCAGAGACACACTCCCTCCTGTATGGTGGGCAAAAGTGCTGCAAAGGGTGCTGTGGGGCCCAGCCGCTACTGGGCCTATAGCAGGGGCATTTGCCCCACACCTTGTGGGGGTGGGAGGGAAATGCTCAGGAAGGTGTCCCTGAGTAAGTGAATGATAAATGAGCTCTGAAGAAGGACTGGAAATAGACAAATGGGAGAGAGCATGCTTAGGCTCCAAGTGAGAGAACACATGTTGTAGTTCCAGAAATAGAAAAAACTAAAGTGTGCCTCAGGAAAGTTGGAGGGCAAGAGAGGTAGAGGGGGGAGGGGGAGGGAGGGGGTCAGATTATTTTTGCCTCTGCAAGCTTATCATAAGATCTACTGGAAGCTCTTGAAGAGTTTAATCAGGAGAGTGCTAGGTAGGATTTGTATTATAAAAAGATTCTTCTCACCAAATTGTGAAAGCTAGATGGGATGGGGCAAGGCCAGCTAGGAAGCCATTTTTGAAGGGTTTGGGCAGTATTTCAGGCTGAACTCAGGGTAGTTAATGATAGGATAATGGTGATGATGTTGAGGAGCAATGAGTAGACTGGAGAGAGGTTTATATTTAGGAGTTAGAATTATGAGGACTTGATGATTAATTGGCAATAAGGATGATGCTCAGTTCTCATTGTGAAATTCCAGAAGAGAAGCTGATTCAACTAAAGACATTCACTCAACCTGCAGTCACTGTAGGGTTGCTGAGCTCTGTACCAGGCTTGGTGTAGCAGTTCGGTAGTGAAGACAGACCTGGTCCCCCTGGGGGGCCCTCCCAAGAATATAGAGAGAGACACATAGCCATGATTATTTAATGGGTGGTCAGTGTTGCCAGAGAAATTAACCTCATCTCAGGGATCCTAGAAGGCATCTCTAAGGAAATGACACGTCTGTTATGTTACAAAGTGGGCTCTCAAATTTTGCTGGGGGGGAAAAAAAACAGGCTGAGTCCTGAGGGTGAGTAAGTGTTAGCTAGTAAAGAGAAGAAAGAGCTCTTAGCAAAGAAAGGGCAGCAACAGAGATGAAGTTTCTTTAAGAATCTGGTAGAGGGGCCCTGGTGGCTGGGGATGAGAAAGCCGGGGAGAGAATGGGCAAAGGTGACAGCTCAGTGTCGGAAGTTGTGTAGGCAGCCCAACTGGAAGGCCCACAGTGGGCTGGATATACTGGTCTGCACTTAGGAGAGACCTGGGCCACACACAGACCTGGGAGTCATCAGCCTATGGAAGGTACCAGAAGCCATGTGAGTGGGCACAGTCACCCATGGAATGGGTATTAAGCTGAGAAGGACGGATGTTGAGAAACATCAGTATTTAAGGGGTGGCAAAAAGAAGAGGTACCCACAAGGGAGAGGAGGTGGTCAGAGAGGCAGGAGAACATCCATGGGGATTTCAAGGAGGTGGGAATGGTCAAAGGTCAGGAACTGAAGTGGGTCTTTTGGATTTAGCAATGAGGAGGTCCTTGGTGACCCGTGCAAGGGCAGTGTTAGCAGAGAGTTGGGGTGAAAGTCCCAGTGCCACCGCTAGTGCAGAAGTGAGAAAGAAGACAGACAAGGAGAGAGGAAAAGAAGGCTGTAACTGGAGGAATGGAGATGGAGATGAATGATCTGCGCATCAAGAGCTGGGGTACTCAGGGGATGCTCTTCTGCTGGTCTTGAAATTAAATTGGCTTCCAGTATAGGGAAAGGAAAGTCAGGTGTGGGCCCATCAGGCACTGGATGCTTTGATGTCCTTGGAAGTTTTCCTTGGAGCCTAAGAGAACTACTATTGCTTGTATAGTAAATTACTGTAAAACTTCATCAGCCATGGTACTTTTGGGAAAGTTTTAGCCAACCTGAATTAATGAAAAAGGCAGCCTTTTCCTTCAAAAATATACAGTAATCCCACTTACCAGTGTCACTAAATGTAGGCGTCAGCGACCAGATATAAACTGCTGTGGAAAGCAAATGGGTTTGATTAAAATGGTAGAAGTGGTAAAAAAAAAAACAATTACATAACTGCCTAAGAGTCCTTTTGCATTCTTCATATACTATTTAGCCTCACTTTGAATAGTATTAAAGAAAAATTAAGCACATTTTATGTCCAAATTACACATTTTAAATATAAGGTCCCAAATTAATGAGGTTTAAAGTACTTTGATCATAGTCTTGCAGTTACATATCTATGCTATTTCTTAACCACTTCTCATTTCCAAATACCAACTGGAAATGCTTCTCTTTTTCTTTTCCTGCTTAATCTCAGGATGTAATTCTGCCATGGTAGGGTGATTGGTCTCTGTTTGTTTGCCCGGGTCTGTAGGGCCACAAAGCTCTGAATGATACTAGGAGAACTACTTACATTGGTTTATAGTCTAGGGAGTATTTAAAGAGCCACCTAGGGAGGAAAATGAAACCAAATTGAAGTAGTGCAAGGTCCAGCGCCAGCAGTCTGCAACTTACATCAATAGATTCTGATGCAGCTTCCTAACTGAAGACTCACTCGGGGCCCAGCCCGGTCTCCAAACAGTTTGGGTCCAGAGTAATAATGACTGCAGAGGAAGAGAGGAAGATGGGAAAGGGAGATGAGTAAGAAGCACTAGGCCAGTTTTCATTTTGCTTGCACTCTGTTCTGTTCCGGTATCCTTCCGTTTTGCAACAGAGGATGTCTTAGGGAGTCACTCACCAATTTTAGCTAAGTGAACCTGAGCCCAGGGACCCTTCTGAGAGAGCCCTTGCCTTCCGTTCCCAGCCCCGCCGGCAACTAACTCATCTGTTTTTATCAGCAATGTGGTTTGAGAATTATAAAACTCTTAAAGGTAATTCAGTTCAACTTCCTACCCATCTAGACATACCTTGCCTCTAGCTAAATGGTTCTAGAGAAGGGAGAACATTACCTCAAAAGGCAACTGATTCTATCTTTTGAAAGTTTTTCCATTCTATTAATCTGAAATCTGCCTTCTTGAAATTTCCACCCTGAAGTCTTGGTACCCACCTTTGAACCCACAGATGGAATAAATATTCTGGTGGATATTGCTGCTCTGGCATCCTGATCACAACCATTGATGCTCTCCTCCGAACCAGCTCACATTGCAAATTCTCCTTTCAGAATGTCCCTCAGAATGAAACCTGACACTTCAGATGTGGTCCAAGTGGGCAGAACACACTAGGACTATCATTTTTCTTCTGTGATTGAACTTTTGGAAATGCAGTTCAGTAGCTTTTTTGGCAACATCATCTAGATTCTTTTGGTTCCTGTTTAGCTTGGAGTTAAAAACCACTGGGGCTTTTTCACATAAAACTCACTATTAAGCTCTGTCTTCCTGTCCTATATGCATATGATTTTTGCTTTTTAACCTAAGTGCAGGATTTACACGACTTTAAATTTTAAACCACCACTGATTACCCATTATGTGCTCAATGCTTTTCACATTAATTACTGACACCCCTTGGAATTCCATGAGGATGACATTACCTCTGTTTTACAAATGGTGCAGTGGGACTGAGAGGAATGCCCCAGACTCCCCACTGGTGGCCGGCACCGTATGAATTCTCAATTAGGTCTGAAGCCTCCTGTACATACCAGTTTTTTATGATCTCTTTGAACTTTAATACTGACACCCATTATGCTTACAGTCCTTTTCAGACATGTGCAGGTTGAATTTGCCTTCTAAGTTTTTGCATAGTTGCCCAGACTTGGGAGGTAGATAGGCTACTCTAAAGCGCATTTACCAGCCTCTAGGGCACAAACTCGATTTAGTGAGTCACAACCAGTATTTTAAAATATGAAGTAGAGTAGAAAAATATCAAAGTCCATCACATGTAGTAAGGGCAAATTTTGTCTCTGGAAACTCTTATTGCATGAGCACAGGACAGGCAAGGGAAGTTGTGGGTGGATGTGTGGATGTGCATGCGCACTGGGTTTTGATGTAAATTATTTTTATAATTGTGGTTCATCATCTAAATAGTTTGAACCTCACTGCTGTAAAGAAAAAGTATTTTTGAGTCAATCTGGATTGTTTTCATTATAATACTATAACTTAATTACACACATATATTAGTGTATCAGCTCATTGATCTAGTTCCTATAAAATTAATACCTACGAAAAAGCCAGTAAATCAACAAAATCATTCTGGGAGGATGACATTTGATTGAACCTGAGTTGCTGCTGTCAGCACAAACATGGCACAGACTTGACACTTTGGGATTCTTGAGTTCCTCAGGCCCACAGTGCAGTGTCTACTGCCTGGTGTCACAGTCTTCCCATGCTTCTGGAGAGCCAGCATCCCTTAACTTTGCACAAACACATCATGAGTTAAATGCACAGAATTAAGTTGTCTTAAATTAGCCCACACAGTTAGATTGGTGCCACTTGGCACCAATATAGTTGTAAACACACACACAGGCCCTGAAATGTACAAATCTTGGTTAGCCCTTTTCCTGTTTAGAAAAAAAGTGCAGCTCACGGCCAGCGTTCATTTAACATGACATGTAGAAGTGCTATGTTTTCTATGATTTGACATTTTCAGCGATTGAGAATTACTGTATTTTGTAAATGGAAATACCACTACTAAAAATAGAATGCTATAAATAGAATGATGTCTGTTTCCAAAGACTATATGCTATATATAGTCTTTCACATGCTAGAGTAATATGAAAATAATAATAATAAAAGCAAGATATTTCATGACAGACTTTGAGAGTAAGGTTAGGCCTGTAATCCTTGAGTTATCTCAGGGTAAATGCTGCAGCCGCAAGAGCTGCTGGCAAGTATACTCGGAAATGGGAAGGTGGCTGAGTAGCAGTCACCCAATGATCTATAGTATTTGTTCATTTTTAAAAGACAGTCTTCACAGGGAAAACACAGGAATAAAACATTCTGGTAAAGCTTGAGGCTCTAAGGAGAAGCCTGCAGACCCTGGTCCTGGGACCTATCCCTAGTTTGAGACACCTGGTTGACCTTGAAGCAGCAGTGGTCCCAGGACAGTGTGGAGGCACGTTCATCTTAGCCCCCAAACTAGACTATTATCCTCCCTGCAGTGTTTTTCCTTCTTGTTCAGAAGAGTATTATGAAAATGTCCAATGCTTTGTTAAAAGAAAATGCAGTGTGTACTGTTCTCCTTACGTATCCAGCTCAAACCCCATAAAACAGATTTGTTCAGCATGACATGTTTTTTGTAACCCTCTGCCTGTTCCTTATGGTCACTGCTTCCTTACTTCCTCAGTAATTGTAGTACTGTTCAATCATTTGTCCTAGGAGTTTGCCAGGGATCAATGTCTGTGATATTTCAGGATCTACTTATACTCTGGATTTTGCCCAGAGCTGCCTCTGGCTCCTCACAGATCTTGCAAGTTTGCTGCTAAGTCTCTTCCAGTCTGGAGTACAGTTTGTGTGGCCTTCGGGCCTGGAAACCATTTTAAGGCATTGGTGTCCATCTGTCCTTGTTTCAGCCCCCCCCCCCACCTTCACCTTTTCTTTACTGTTTCCCATTTAAGAATTTTTCTCCCAAAGAGAGAAGCCAGAGGCCCTAGTCCTGGGACCCACGCCCAAGATGGAATGGTTCCACTTTCTCCCCGACCTCTAGCCTCCTCTTGACAGAGACCCAACCGGGGCTCAATGCTTGAGCCATTCTGCCTTTTCAAGTCTCTGAAGCCATACCTTTCTTGTTTCCGTACACCTTGAAATCTGCTCTCCAAAGCTCTGGGTACAAGTCTGACTCTGCCCAGTGCCCTTTTCCTTAGTGATTCATGAATTATAAGATGGCTTAGATTCCCCCCAACCCCAAATTCTCATGATTTCCATTTTACCTATTTTATATTTCTCTTAGATGAAACTTAAGTTTAGAGATTCTCTTCATTGCTTCTTCAACATTCTTTTTTGAAAAAGTACAATAGAGTGTATTCATTGTGGGAAAATGACAAAATAAGAAAAACAAAGAGAAAATTCTTTGAAGTCAAGCCAAATCCAGCCACCATAATGGCTTTTAATATTTTATCATTTTAAATATTTTTTTCCTGCTATATTCATATACAGAAATATATATGTTTAAACAAAAGTAGAATTTACTCTATTTTCATTCTTATTGTATTTAGTGATTAGCTTCCCGGTCTTGGTGATAACTATGGGGCTGAAGAGGTGATACCTAGTATGGGGCCATATGTATTATCCTATGTAAAAGTGTAAATCATGTAAAGCAATTCCCCATATGCTATAGATCAGTACCTGGGCATTGGGCCTTTGTGGTGAAGGCTGAGTGTAAACACCCAAGACTTTCACATGGAGTAGGTATGTCCTTGTTAGGGATCCTGATTGAGGGAAATGCCTGTCAGGCTGGCTTGGCATCTGGCTACAACAGTGGGAAGCTTGGGTCAGAGCTAGAAGATTAGATATGGGGGCGCCCCCACCCATCATGTAGGGGTTCTGATCTAGCTAGGGAGAGTGGGCACTACCCCACAGAGAGGGCTCCCTTAAATGGTACAGCTTAGTTACTGAAACCACTCTTGTTATAGTCTCGGTATCTCCATGTTATCTTAGGCTTCATGATGGCTGCAGGGGAGGCAGGACTAGCTGTCCTCACAGCCTTGGATGGCAGAGTCTGGGGAAAGAAGAACATCATCTACTGAAAAAGATGTAGGGTTGCTAACTTTGAGTGGGAAAGAGTGGGGAAAGGTCGTTAACATCTCTTGGACAAACAGCAGCAAATAGAGGCAAAAAAAAGTCTGAGGCAAGGGGTCTTGGGTTCTTTTTAGGCATCTTGTGCATTACTCTCTTTTTTTCCAACAGATCCACAGACCAGCATGGCTGCTACTGCCGCTGTCAGTCCCAGTGACTACCTGCAGCCCGCGGCCTCCACCACCCAGGCAAGTGGGCAGTGGGCTCTGAGGGTGAGGGGGGCTGCATCAGCCTGGACGGACTCACTGAAGCTACCATTAAACAACAGCTGAAAACTCACTATACTGGATCACTACAAATACCCTAGGTTATGAGACCAGAAAAGGTTCAGTTATCTACTGTTTCTGAACTAAGAAATCATGGCTACTTAACCCAAGGTGTCGCAGTTGGGTCAGGCAGACAAGCAGTATTAAATTCAAGTCCCTTTCACCAGATAAGGAAAAAAGAGACTGTGTCCCCACACCCCAGTGGCTCTTTCCTTGTAGCTTCAAAGAGTAGCCTTCCTATTGAAGTCATGTCCCATGCACTAGAAAACACTGGATCAAGAGGGTTTGTTCCTCCTGTTATACCCCCCTTCCTCTCCCTCCCTCCCTTAATCCTTCCTCAGTTGAGGAATCAGAGATCTCCTAATCCCTGTGGCCAAGAGGAACTCCACCTAAGAGCTGAGGGTTCCTCCTTACGTATTAGAAGCAAGGCCAGAGGGAATTAAGTGGTCAGCTCACGCTGTTTGTTCACACTGTCATGGGGTACCGAGGAGCTCCTTCCTGATAAAGACATCTCCCACCTTTTATCCCGCAGTTATTCAGTGGAGAAACCAGCAGGGAAGGGGAGGCAGAACCACTGTAGAGGGAGGATGCTGGCACCCTGCCTACCACAGAGGTGGGGAGGAGCCTGCCAAGAGGAGAGGATCAAAATGGGGCAAAGGGCAGCTGAGCAACGGGTCCTCATGTCTCATTCCTTCTTTCTGCTTGGTTTTTGCAGGACTCCCAGCCATCTCCCTTAGCCCTGCTTGCCGCAACATGTAGCAAAATTGGCCCTCCAGCTGTTGAAGCTGCTGTGACGCCTCCTGCTCCTCCTCAGCCCACACCACGGAAACTCGTCCCTATCAAACCTGCCCCTCTCCCTCTCAGTCCTGGCAAGAATAGCTTTGGAATCTTGTCCTCCAAAGGAAACATCCTCCAGATTCAGGGGTCACAACTGAGCACATCCTATCCTGGGGGGCAGCTGGTGTTCGCTATCCAGAATCCCACCATGATCAACAAAGGGACCCGATCAAATGCTAACATCCAGTACCAGGCAGTCCCTCAGATTCAGGCAAGCAGTTCCCAGACCATCCAAGTACAGTCCAATCTCACCAACCAGATCCAGATCATCCCTGGCACCAACCAAGCCATCATCACTCCCTCACCATCCAGTCACAAGCCTGTCCCCATCAAGCCAGCCCCCATCCAGAAGTCCAATACGACCACCACCTCAGTGCAGAGTGGGGCCAATGTGGTGAAGCTGACAGGTGGGGGCGGCAATGTGACACTTACTTTGCCTGTCAACAATCTCGTAAACACCAGCGACACTGGGGCCCCCACTCAGCTTCTTACAGAAAGCCCCCCCACCACACTGTCCAAGACTAATAAGAAGGTCAGGAAGAAGAGCCTTCCTGTCCCCCAGCCCTCTGTGGCTGTGGCTGAGCAGGTGGAGACAGTGCTGATCGAGACCACGGCAGACAACATCATCCAAGCAGGAAACAACCTGCTTATTGTTCAGAGCCCCGGCGGCGGTCAGCCGGCTGTGGTCCAACAGGTCCAGGTGGTACCCCCCAAGGCCGAACAGCAGCAGGTGGTGCAGATCCCCCAGCAGGCCCTGAGGGTGGTACAGGCGGCATCTGCCACCCTCCCCACCGTACCCCAGAAGCCCTCCCAGAACTTTCAGATCCAGGCGGCTGAGCCGACATCTACTCAGGTACCATGCATACCCTCTGCACTTGCCTCCCTCTCTAACTCACTAGCGCTCCATCCCTCTCAGCTTGCTTTCAAAGATGATGCTAAGACATCTGATTTGATCTGAGTGTTGGAAGTCAGCATCGTTTAGGATGGGCAGTGATTGTCTATTTCCACCTGACAGATGGGCTCTCTTCATTTCATAGGACCAAGTACAGCATATATGTAGAAGTCAGATGAAACATACCTATATACCTATATTTTGGCCCCCATTTTTTTTTTGCTCACTTTTTCTTTATGGGGGTCTTTTGTGGGGCGGGAGTGTGTAAGGGGCAAATACATACTTTGTAGTAATAGTTTTGTTTTTGTTTTGTTTTGTTTTTATAGAATTATATACTCAGAACAGTCCCAAGAATGAAAAAATTCCAGTCAGGACCATAGAATTTAATGTAAAGTAAGACAATGAGAAAAATACTCATCATTGTTAATGACAAGGAAAAAATAGGAAGCCACAGCCAACCTTAATAGCAGGAACATTTAGGCTAGATTCATCTGGGATGTTGACTTCAATAAGAATGTTCTTATTTTTGGCATTTATTGAGGTGCTTTACTGCTCTGAAGTATATTGGGTGTGTGAGGCAGGTTTTATTTGTGTACACCTACTGAATGCCAGAGATTATGCCCGTGTTACAGATGGAGAACCTGGAACTCAGAAGTTGTAAAGTATCCAGATCTCATAGTGCATAGATGACAAGAGCCAGGTTGCAACCTTGACTCATATCTTAGTGTGGCAGGTACTACAATTAAAATTGAGGACGAGGATTTTTATTTTTAAATATGAAAAAACATCTTACCATTAAGGATTTGTACTCTAGTTGTCTATAGAAAACCAAGGCATCACAGTGAGTGACAGTAGGAAGTTGGGCAATCTGCTGGCTGGAGAATTGCCCTTGAATTTGAGTTATGGATATGGAAATCATGAGGTCCTGCCCTCGAATGCCTCCTCCGTTTTAGCGTGTTATGTATTGCCAAGTGACATTCTCTAAATTAATTTACCTATTACAATATCTGTGAAGTTCCATTATCTAACCTACTTTAAAAAGTGGAGAACAAGATGAAAATACCTGTACAGGTGCACACAACCTCAGCAGTGCCTCCCCTCCCTTCCCTGAGGTTCCAGATCTTGAGGTTGATGGAGGAGGGGCTTAAACGCAGGTCCTCCTAAGGAAATGATCATACATATGCAGAATGATTTAGCTATAACATTATTTCTTAATTACAACATTTTTTTCCATTATCTTGAGGTGTCATCTGTTATAGTACCTTACTAACTATATACGCTAGGTTGTTTTGAACCTGTGAGCTAAAAAAATTCCTAAAGCGATAAGCGCATTAAAAAAATGTATTAGATTCTTGATCAGAAATTGTCAATCCACGACCCTCAGGTCAAATCTGGCCCGCCCATCTGTTTTTACAAATAAAGTTTAGTTGGAACACAGACATGACCATTTGTGCTGCATTTGCACTACAGGCAGAGACCTCGTGGTCTGCAAAGCTGAAAAATATTTACTATCTGCCTTTTGGAGAAAAAGTTTCCTGATCCCTGCTTTACATTACAAACAAAAATGTTCCGGTAACAGAATCTTAAGATACACAGAAAAATAGCTATGACTTGCCAAAGGGGCATATACCAGAAAATGAAATGAAATTTGTGTGTTTATTTGGAGATGACATGAGATTTGTTTGCTTGCTTTTAACTATGAAACACAGTCCTAAATAATCCAAGAACCAGTCACAATCACAGCAGGTTTTTTTTACAAAGTTTTTTCCCTGAATCATTTGAGCATAAGTTGCCACCATGATCCCTTGTTATTTCCAAATGCTTTACAGAAAGTGTATAAATCACATACACAAGGACATTCTACATAATTCAGACATCAAACCTAGGAAATCAGCAGTGAAACACTAATGTCTAGTTCAGAGGCCCCATTCAGGTCTTACCACTTGCCCCAATAATTCCTTTGTAGCAAAAGGTTTTCATCCAGTATCACACATTGCATTTAGTTGTCAAGTCCACTTAGTCTCTTGATATGGAACAGTGGCCCAGTCTTTACTTTTTTGATGGCTATAGGCCATTTTTTTGTAGAATATTCCTCAGTGTAGGTTTGTGTAGTGTTTCCTCATGACTACATGCAGGTTTTGCATTTTTGAGCAGGAATATCACTTTGAGACTATGTAAATATCCCATTCCTCAGAATTTCAGTATTTGTTACTATGATGGAGATTTTAAAAATTAACTTTTTATATTAGAATAAGTTTTTATTTACAGAAAGGTAGTACAGTTTATCTCACACACCTGGCTTCTCCCATTGTTAAACATCTTACATTACCAAAGGTATATTTGTCAAAACTAAGAAACTGACATTGGTACCTTACTGTTAACTAAACTCCAGACTTGATTTGGATGTTACCAGTTTTTCCATTAATGTCCTTTTTTTGTTCCAGGATCCAGTCCAGATGCCACTTTGCACTTAGTGGGCATATTGCCCCAGGCCCCTCTTGTCTGATAGTTCTGTAGTCTTTTTCATGATCTTGACAGTCTTGAGGCACATTGGTCAGGTATCCTGTAGAACAGGGGTCTCCAACCCCTGGGCCATGGACCAGTACCAGTCCATGGCCGGTTAGGAACTGGGTTGCACAACAGGTGAGCTAGCAAAGCTTCATCTGTACTTGCAGCTGCTCCCCAGCTGCATCACCACCCCAGTGCCACCTCAGATCATCAGGTGTTAGATTCTCATAGGAGCACCAGTTCCTGATGCCAGAAAGGTGGGGGACCACTGCTGTAGAGCGTCCTCCAGTCTAGGGTTATAGGTTTTGGGAAAGAATACCACAGAAGCAGAATACTCCTCTCATCACATTATATGAGGGGTACGTGATGTCATCATGACCTTCCTGATGTTAAACTTTATCACTTGGTTAAGTTGGTGCTTGCAGGCTTTCCTCATTGTAGGTTGCTACTTTTCTCTTTCTCTGTTACTTGGATGCAAGTCGATAAATCTTCCTGGGTGGTAGTGGAGGTGAGTTCTGCATGTTGGAAAGGAAAGTATCTACATATTATCTGGAATTCTTCTGTAAGGAAGCTTTGTCTCTACTTCATTTATTACTTTATTCAATCATTTATATCAGTGGGGATTCATGTATATTTATTTTATACTTTAGGTTATAATTGGCTATGTTATTTTGTTGCTCACATTGGCCATTAGGAGCTCTTTCAGGTTGGCTCCTGTATCGCTGTGACATGCTCTCATCCTCTTTTTTTAAATCAACTTTATTGAAATATTCACATACCATAAAATTCACTTTTAAAATGTATGTACAACTCAGGCGCTTTTAGTATATTCAGAGTTGCGCATCCATTACCACTATCTAATTTTAGAACATTTTCATCACCCCCAAAAGAAACCCTGTATCATTTAATGGTCACTCCCCATTTTCCATTTCTGTGGAGTTGCATATTCTGGACTTTTCATGTAAATGGAATCATAAAATAGGTGATCTCTTAAGACTGGCTTTTTTCATTTAATACGATGTTTACGCAGTTCATCTATGTTATAGCATGTAGTACTTCATTCCTTGTATTTTCCCAGCCCTTTTTCTGAAGGATGTGATAGCAGTTTTTAAAATTCTGTCATTCTCTTCTCCATTTGTTTATGTCAGTATGGAATTACAGATTCCTGTTTTATTTGATAGGGTACAATCCATTTGTATTGTTATTTTGATGTTCAAATTGTCTCATATTTGGCCACTGACTTTTTCTCTCTGGCCCCTCCCAGGTCTACATCCGTACGCCTTCCGGTGAGGTCCAGACGGTCCTTGTCCAAGACAGCCCCTCAGCAACAGCTGCAACCACCTCTGCCACCACTTGTAGCAGCCCTGCGTCCCGTGTTCCCCATCCGAGCAGTGGGACCAGCAAAAAGCATTCAGCCACAATTCTCCGGAAAGAGCGTCCCCTGCCAAAGATCGCCCCTGCTGGGAGCATCATCAGCCTGAATGCAGCCCAGCTGGCGGCGGCAGCCCAGGCCATGCAAACCATCAACATCAATGGTGTCCAGGTCCAGGGTGTGCCCGTCACCATCACCAACACTGGCGGTGAGAGAAGGCTCCTAGGCCCGGGTATGGGAAATGTGCCTGTAGCCCCGCACATGGCAACTGTGGGCCAGCCCCCCGCTCTATAACAATAGTGAGAAAATTGCTGGACACTTGCCTCATCCATTCTTAAAAAACACATCTACTTGGGTCCTTAAAGTAACCCTGTAAGATAGTTTAAGATGAATGTTGGCCCTACTTGACAGCTGAAGACCTTGAATATGATTAGAAAATAAGATGTACTCAGGAAAACTCCACTAACACACAAACACAAGGTAGTTTGGTCCAGACCAAAGACAGATGTTGAAGAGAGGTTCCGGGTAAAGAAACTTAAAGGCTTCTAGAAGGAGGAAAGGCTCGAGTTAAGGTTGGAAGGAATGGCTTGTGCTGCACTGAGCAGGAATATTTAGTAATATTTATAGTATGAAGCAGCCTCACAAATCATCAAAGGAGCATCGTAGCTACCTAGCAAAAATGCTTCCTCACCTTTTTTAGCTGGTTGAAGGGCCCTTTTTAGGCTAGTGGCATTTTAATACCAGCAATAGGTCAGAGACACTTGTTTGCTTTGAATGGCTTTATGCAAGTCTTAAAGAGTAATTGATTTTTTTCAAAGCCCATAGAACTGTTTCCTTACTCTTATTAACAAAAATCCCTGGAGACTTTCTTAAGAGCAGAGTTGGTATTTAACAACGGCCTAAGGCTGGAGGATCTTCCAGAGGAAACACTCTAGAGCGACCCAAGACAAGGCCCCCCCAAGTGAAATATGTGGGCAGCGTCTGAAAGCGGATGCAGCCTGTGTGGCGTAGTGGTTCAGGGCTTTGACTGAAGTCAGCCACCTGGCTTCAGGTCTGGGTTCTCCCACTTATTAGCTGTGTGAGCTTGATATGTAATTGAGCATCAGTTTCTTCAACTAAGAAAGGGGGATAATAATACTATTTCATAAGATTATGAAGGTTAAATGAGTTAATACATTTAGGGTCTTTAAATTGGCATCTGGCATATAACAGACTTTCGAAAATATTAGCTGCTATTATTAACATCATGTGCAGAAGGGAAGAAAGGAGTCAGGCTTCCTCTTCTGCCCCTTCAGGCTTCCTCACCCCGAACCTTGCCCTTCTCCTCCCCACAGGGCAGCAGCAGCTGACGGTGCAGAATGTCTCTGGGAACAACCTGACCATCAGTGGGCTGAGCCCCACCCAGATCCAGCTGCAGATGGAACAGGCCCTGGCTGGAGAGGCCCAGCCTGGGGAGAAGCGGCGCCGCATGGCCTGCACATGTCCCAACTGCAAAGATGGGGACAAGAGGTAATGCTAGGAGAGGAGCCAGACTGCCAGCCTGGCAGGTGCCCTGTTTCCCAACCCCTGCCCTGGGACACAGACCAAGAAAGGGACACCTGGCCATCTCACCTCTTCTGTATTCTTTGACCTGACCCCACTTTTCTCCATCCTGTTCTGCCCCTATCTTTTACTTCTTCCCTCCATCCTCTTCCCTTTCCCTCTACCCCACCTTCCATTCTCAGGTCTGGAGAGCAGGGCAAGAAGAAGCACGTGTGCCATATCCCTGACTGTGGCAAGACTTTCCGGAAGACATCCTTGCTGCGGGCCCATGTGCGCCTGCACACTGGCGAGCGGCCCTTTGTCTGCAACTGGTTCTTCTGTGGAAAGAGGTTCACGCGGAGTGACGAACTCCAGCGGCATGCCCGCACCCACACAGGTCTGCTTCCCCTCCCAGGGGCACACTCCCACCCGCAGAGGGCTCCTCACTCCCACCCCTCCCCTGGCACTTACACCCACATGGTCCTGGCTTTTCCCCCAACCCCCACACCATTGCCCTCAGTGACATTGAGATTCCTGGCCCTGCCAAAGAACTGCCACAGTGAGCAGACTGTCTTCTAGGGGTACAAGACTACCCAGGAAATTCTTTTAAGCCATTCTAGCACAGTGTTTCCCAAAGTGATATTTGCATTATACAGCCTTGATGATTTTTGCCATAGCTGCATAGTTATTTATTTAATAAGCACTGATATATAGTGTGCCAGGCACTGGACTCTGCCCTTTACAGATTACTAATTTAATCCTCATAATGACTGTATGGGAGGGTACTTGGATTATGCTCATTTTACTGAGACATGGAGAGGTGGTCAGGTTATGCAGTTAGTGTCTGGTGGAGCCGAGTTCAGACTTGGCTCCAAATCCACACTCCTCATTGCTACCGTGTGATGCCTTTCCTGCTACTATTTATTGAATGATTTTCCTGAAATCATTTCACTATTTTTACTTATTTATGTCCAGTCACTATCTTTTTGACATCACAGGCTTGACATTATAGTTATATGTTTTAATGCATTGGCAAATAAATACAAAACTATAAAAATGAAAAATGTTCATCCATCTACCACCTAAAATTGTCTCGGGTATCTCTACTGGTTCACATGTTTGAGGACAGCTCCCAGTGAGCTGACTCCTATCCTGTGACTGGAGATGGAGACACGTGACCCAAAACTCGGGCTCCTGGCCAGCTTGGTGGTTCGGGTCATGTCCAACCTTCAGAGGTTGAATAGTAAATACTCAGAACAGCAGCTGACATAGCCTGGGTCAGTGTGGTTTGGACTGTGTGTGTGCTGAGGGCTGGTAGGTTAGCACAGAATGGTGTTTTCCTGCCAGGGGGAAGATGCTGAGCCAGTGAGAGTCAAAGCGACAAATATGAGAAGAAAGCAGGCAACAGCTTACATGGGAAGAATCCTGGGTGCAGGGGTACAAGTACAGCATTTTAGGCAAGGGATAAGAACAGGAACAAAATAGACTAGAGACTGATGTCAAATGGGTGGTAAAGATAAATAAGAACTGACCAAAGGTTTTAGATCAGTAGATCGTAGGGAGCAGATGTGTAAGCATGAGGTAGGCAGGGTATGACGACAAGGTGACGTCAACTTTACAGGGAACCCCACATGGCTCATATGTGCTCTTCCTTTTTGGGGGCTGGGACAGTGTCTCCACATAGGCTCTGTGAGTGACAGCATCTCCTCTTGCCAGGTGACAAACGCTTCGAGTGTGCCCAGTGTCAGAAGCGCTTCATGAGGAGTGACCACCTCACCAAGCACTACAAGACCCACTTGGTCACGAAGAACTTGTAAGGCCAACAGAGGCAGGAAGCCCTGAAGAAGCAGTCCCCCGTCTATGTCCTGCCTGGGTCCCTGGTGGAAAAGAGGCCCATGGCTGCACTGGGCCTGTCCTCACAGCCCCTCCCTCCTGCTCTGCGACTGTCACCACAGGAAGGGGTTCTGCTGCCCCGTACTCGCCTCCTTCTGAAGCCCATTGGCTCTGCCCTGGCCCTCTTCTCACCAGACCGTGGACACTGGCCATGCCCAATGAGACGTTCTAAATCAGGACGAGTGGGAACCCTTATTTCCAAAGGAAAAACAAATTTCACTCCGTCGAGGAGCAAAGTGAGCCCCCTCCACCCCCAACACTGCCGGAGCCACATCATCGTGCCATGCCCCTTTCTCCGGCACCTCTTTGGCCCCCTGGCCACCTCGGACGCCCCAGGCCCTGAAATAAGGGCACCACTGGCATCCACCTTCAGAGGGGCTCAAGAGGCCGCCTCTGCTCCACTTGCCCCGGCCCTGCCACATCTTTTCTCCAGCACATTCCAACTTTCTATTTAAAAAATAAAGCTACCCATGGACTCCCGGATCCCCCTTTTTCTATGGAAAACGTTGCCTTATACTCTCTTTCAGATGATGAACACTGTGTATTGTGTGTGCTTTAAAGTTTTATTTAATTGCTCCCTTCTTCCTATCCTTGTTACTCACCTCCCCCATGCCTGCTTTCACTTTAGGGTTTTGGGGGGCAATGATGAGCATATGAATTTTTTTCTAACTCTGGTAATTCCCTTTTCTAAATGACACAGCATTTCAACTCAAATCTGGATTCAGATAAAAATTTCACATCCTGAACCTCTCCTTTCTCCCCTCATCACACCCACCCCTACCGGCCCAAGCTCTACTTGTGTACAGTGTATATTGTATAATAGACAATTGTGTCTACTACATGTTTAAAAACATATTGCTTGTTATTTTTGAGGCTTTTAAATTAAACAAAATCCAACTTTATTTTTAGTTGTAACTGCTTGAGGTATGTTTTATGAATTAAGTGACAGATTTGTTATCCTTTATTAACGATGTACTTTGTTGTTCAGCACTGGCTGACAAAAATTTTTTCTTGCTAATAAATTTAGTTGCCTGAGGCAAAATCTGCAACTTAGCAGTGCAGCTTCCTTTTCCTTCTACCTCAGAGAGCTCAGAGAGGGGGCTCAGAGGAGGGAACCCTGGTCTCTCAGAGTGATCCACCGGGACAATGGCAGGATCTTGCTCTCCTGACCTGAAAAGGGCTGTGGCCACACAGAAGACCTTGTAGCATTGGCACGAGCCCCCAGAGCACCTGAGTGGAACCTCCAGGGGAACAGGGTAGGTGTTCTGCTTTATTCTCTTCTAAAAGCCAGTTTTGCCTGGATGGAAGCAGGCACACACTCTGCCCAGATTCAAGTCACAGCAATGTCTTCCTTACCAGCAAGCTACTTCCTCTACTCATCTCTAACCCCTGGACAAAGGAGAGCTTTGGCCTCAGAGCCTGCTAGTAAGAAGCTTGGAAGAAAGAGCCAAAGGGGCTTGGCTTAGTCACTTCCAGAAGGCTAAAGAGTTCTGGAGAAAACAATTCTGAGGCCAAGATTCTTTCCTAGGGTGGAGGGCCAGGCTAGGAGACCACCTCTGTCCAAGAGAGATCCCTGGCCACAGAGCTGGCTTTTCTTTTATCCCCTCACCTCAGCACCAGGGAGGACAGCGAGCTGGTTTTGGTTTGAGCAAGTCCTGCAGATCTGAAATTTAGATGGAGATTTTTTTGGGGGTGCAGAGCTTTTAGAAAGGTCAGGGTTGTGATGTTATGCAGACTGAGATCAGAACTAGCTCAGTACGCTGGTGGGGTCTGAGAGCATCTGGGCTGAAGGGAGAGAAGGTTGTTTCTCAAGCAGAGAACAGTATGGGCTCTCATAATGACAATGCCTTTTACTCGTCCTCAAAGGACACAGCCAGGGTTGCTGTCCTGTGCAGGAGTGGCAAGGCTCTTCTTGAGCTATCAGTTCCCTTACTCTTTCTTTTGTCACCAGCGGCCTGTATTTGCAAGCAAACAGCTTTGCCTTAGAGCCAGTCCTTTCCCACATCAGCTGGAGAAATAAAAGGGAGATGGATCTTAGAGAGATCATAGTTTCTCTTCCCTGATCACTTCTTAATGGGTAGGGAGACCCATCCTATCCTTCCTTAAGTCCTTTGAGTGATACCAGACCAAAAGCTGAATCTACCCTGGTATAGAAATCTCTTAATGAGCCCATCAGCCCTACATCTTATCACTGTACTGGCAGGAAGAAGACAGAGATGTATTTCTCTCTTCCTCACCCGTGGATTGTGCAACTGGAAAACGGCCATTCTGTGTTCTGAATCAAGATGGGTGGAGAGAAGGAATATTAACAAATTGACCTCTTTCTGCCATGTGTTTCCCATTGGCTTTGCTCTCAGGCCCAAAGAATAATGCTTTCCTGAGAGCTGATTCCAAGTCATCTGCTTTACAATTCAAGTGCAGAAACTGACCTGACTCTTCCACATCCTTTGGAAATGAGGGTGCCAGCCCCTGAGGGCAGAACTGCATGCTGGCACTTGGGATCACATGGGAGGCACTGGCTATCTCTGCCTCCAATGGGATGCCTGAGATAGAAAGGGAGCAAGAGAATGTATTCTGCCTAGCCCAGGTGATGACATGAGGACAGGATGGAGAGACCTGGCGGCAAATTAGCCCTCATCTGCTATAACCTACCCCTTACTTATTTTCAGGTTGCATGGGGTGGGGACTGTGAGTTCGATGCAGCTCAAGCTCACCCCAGGCCAGAGGTCTTCCCAGGATGCCTGGTTGAAAATCTGGGGGGCAGGCCATCCCTGGCAGCTTGAGAATGGAGGTCATGCCAGCCATGTTCCTTCCTTTGCCTGCTTCCCTCTTCAGCATCATCTGCACCACAGCCACCCCTCTCTGCCCCTTCCTGTCTGCTCAGTGATGCTCAGCACAGCAGTTCTTTGATCCCAGATCCTAGGATTATAAGCTGGAAAGAAAAGGGGGACTGGGGAAGGTTCCCTCCATCCTGAAGGCAAATTCCAGGCAAAGTGCCCTTAAAAAAAAAAAATCAAGCAAACAGAACTCAGATTCCTTCAAACTGCTCAGTCCAGTTTTACAATCATCCTTTGAGGACCCACACTTGAGTATGATGATGGGAGCCACCTGTAGCATCTCAGGTCCCTGGACCCATCAGGGGCTCCTGGCTGATATATGTGCCTGAGGTGGAGTCCAGGGAACCCTGAACTCAGGGGAGACACTATCTCAGGTCAGAGACCTCTTGTGACTTGACCGACATCTTTGGGGGCTGAGATGAAGCCACTAGAGGAACTACAGTAATCTCAGGTCAGATGGCAGCTGGGTTTCCTAATGAAGGGGTCCTCAAGAAGTAGAAGATGCCTGGGGAAACGAAATAAAGAACAGGGGTGTGGGTTAAAAGAAAGCAAACTGTGGTGGGAAATGGCAGAGAATCAGGGCAGAAAGGAGAGTCTAACACGTGCTCATCGGGATCCCAGGCAAGGAGAAATGAGAAATGACCACAAGGCAGGCCAAAGGCAAAGACCAACCAGGATTTCTCAATGAAACTAAGAAGCTGCCAGATCATATCCTTTGGGCCTGCCTGGGAGCCTGCCATCAGTCCTCCTC
Source organism: Cynopterus sphinx (assembly GCA_030015415.1). Lineage (NCBI taxonomy): Eukaryota > Metazoa > Chordata > Mammalia > Chiroptera > Pteropodidae > Cynopterus > Cynopterus sphinx. The sequence goes on from CM057385.1 coordinate 18,037,539, forward strand.
CCTCTGCCTGTGGCTCACACTCTAATTACCAAGGCAGTCAGTGCCAGGACTGAGATGGTGTCCTAGGACCTCATTCAGCCTGGGAAAGCTTGCCCCTCCAGCCAACAAAGACACTCAGCCTGGCTCCTACCAGGTGCAAAAATTCCCCCCAAGCCCCACTCAACCGTGCCTACCACACAAGTACAGAGAGAGACTTAACAAAACAGTTCATGCATAAATATGACATATTAATATTTCCTGGCTGACATTTTGAGAAAGGGCCAGAGAAAGTAAGTGATGAGGTCCATCTCATGAAGGAGCTTCTAATAGGGAACATGTATGAAAACTACTAGATGTATCTGGGAAGTGACCTGTTAACACATGCAAGGATTTGTGTGAGGGGTCAACCATATAACCATAGGCAGGACACTTGGGTAAGGGTCTGCCTCCGCTGTGTCCCACTGCAAGTCTCTGAGGACCATACTTGGGGCTTAGGCATCTGCTGGCAGAGCACCAAGTACCCACTCTTCTGTGTATCCTGAGTTCACCCCAAGGCTGGGCCTAAAAATTCCTGAGCTTAAGGCCCCCAGCATACCCCCTCCAGCCTGCCATCGGCCTCCTGGAAAGCTTAGCACTGTGTTTCACCAGCATCATTTCCATCTTCCTAGACCTCTCCCCTCTCCTACTGGCCTCAACCCCCTAGCTCCTCTTCCTTTCTCAGACAGTCTCATCCTCCCCCATGGCTTCCGGTGCCAAGTTGGTGGCTCAAGACATCTAAACTGGTCTCATTAGCTCAGACCTTTCCCCTAAGCTCCAGACTTGATTATCCAAACCAACAAAATGTGGGTGTCCCATAAACCTTCACACTCAACAGGTCTGATATTGACTTCATCTCTCCCCCAAACCTCCTCCTCCTCCAACATGCCCCATGATTCAATGAACAGCATCACCCATATCACCTAAAGTCATTCTGGTGAGTTGATTCTCTCCTCTCCACCCCACCCCCACCTCCACCCCATACTCAGGTACCAGGCTCTTGCTTCTGTTTAGACAACACTGCAAGTGTCTTGCCCTCCCTCACCTATCATCCACTTGGTCACCAGAGCCAGGTCCAAAAACACAATCTCTAAGCTATAATTGAAATATATAATTCAATCAAACAATTAGACTAAAAGATGATTTCAGAACATAAATGCAAAAGCAGAAAACAGGCAAAGCATAGTCCCCAAACCCAATTGCAGCCTTTTTGTTTCATGTGAAGAAACCAGTACACCTCTGTACAGTGAAATATTGCAATATATTTTCTATTCATTTAAGACTCTCAAAAAAAGATTAATAAATTTACAAAGTTGGCGGGAGGGTGGCAAGGTATTTAATAAAAAGCAGTAACGATAAAAAATTCATTTCTCCCACGCAGGCAAAACCCTTGCTGGGGTTGCAGCAGTAGAGGCACAGCCAATGGGGGTATACCGCCCCCATCCTTTTTGAACAGCGAGGCTGCTTTATGATATACAGACACCAAATCCCAGTAGGCAGAAAAGCACAACACAGCCTATTTACTATTTGCAAGACAAAAAAAAATATGTAAAAAGGCAACCAGTTGCAAGCTTCCTCACTGATCACCAAGGATGGGAGAAGCTGTTGGAATCTAGTACTTTTTCTCCCTACCTGGCCTTTTAAAAACAGGAATTAGACACTCTGGTTTGACAACAGCACAGGAAAAAAAAGAATCGTTGTCTAAAAGCCTGGCCCATGCCACCTGCCCAATCTTCAGCAGGCATGCCCAGCCCCTGCTTACAAGCCTGGCCTGTGTTCTCACCACCCACTCCAGCAGGATTACAGCTTTCCCCAATGCACCCAGCCTTTACTCATGTTGTTTCCTCTTCCTGGCAAGCTAGTTCCACTGTCCATCTGGCAAGCAACTACTCATTAAGACAAATCCAATGTCTTCTCCCTTTACAAAGCCTTTCCTGATTTTGGACCCCTGGAGACCACTTCCTCTTTTTTCCTCACAGAAGTACCTGTACCTCTTCAGCTCAGAGAACGGCTTTCCCCTATAGACTACAAACCCCTCCAGGCAGGAATTGTGTCACCTTTACCTTAGCATGCTCAGATTTAGCTCAGTACCTGGTCCAAAGAAAGTCTTTAACAGATGTCTACTGAATAAATATCTGCACAGTTGAACAACATGGCTTTGAATTGCATGGGTCCACTTATGCATGATTTTTTTTTTTCAATAAATACTGTCAACGTATTTTCTTTTATGATTATAATAACATTTTTTTTTCTAGCTTATTTTATTGTAAGCATACAGTATACAAATACATATAACATAGAAAATAGGTGTTAACTTTATGTTATTGGTAAGGTTCCAGTCAATAGTGAGTATTGGTAGTTAAGTTGTTGAGGAGTCAAAAGTTATAGATGAATTTTCAATTGTGCAATGCAGGGGGAGGTCAGTGGCCCTAACCCCCATGTTGTTTAAGGGTCAACTGTACTGAGCTCTTGTCTTTGAAGCAAACCACTCAAATGATCCTAGTCTTGGTGCCCTAGAATCCCAGATCCAGGGTAGCCTAGCCCAGGAGTCTAATAGTGTGGACCCATGAACAAAACCATCAGAGTTGAAGGGCACTAATTATTACTTACATAGGTTCAACTGCAGGTGGTTGAGAGAAAGAAAAGACGGCAAATTTCATATGTGGAATGATAACCTCAAAAAGAAAGTCCAGTCAACCTTCTCTCAATAGTATTGATGGAGAAAAACAATGCAGCAAAAAATCCCAACCAGTGAAGAATCCATAGATCAACATCTTTAAGCCTTTAGAAACATGTATGATTTCTTTGAAGCAAATTTGTATTCCAGATTCTATTTGACTCAAGCTACATGCACATGATAAAGGATGATATCTAATGTAGGGCTTTATGAAGCTTAGGTGTAATGCAGACACCTGGGCAAGGCAGGAAGTTCCCTTACCTGGCACAGTCCTGGGGTGCCTGCCTAGATGGCTCTTGCAGCTCCCCTTCCTGATGATGGTGGAAACCAGGACTGCAGAGAGGCCTTGGCCCAAGGTTGCCCCAGCCAGGTCAAAGCTGAAATGGGTACTGGCAGGTTTCCAATTTCTCAGCCCTATGTCCACAGCCCGGAAGTGGCTTTGCACAGCCACCTGCTCTCCTGTGCCCTCAGCTATAGCTGGCATCAACCTAGGAACCAGACTCCAACTACCTAGGAAGGACAAATTGTGAAAAAGGGGAAACTCAGCAAAGATAGGAGAGGCCCAAGAGAGGCGAGGCAGTGGCAACCTTTCCATCTATCTGAACACTGACTAGTGTGAACTCTGCTGCATCATGAAAGGGGAAACCATGGGCAGCATGCTCTGACCCTGGGTTAAAGAAATAAGGCTGGAAAAAGGGGGTTCAGAGCTGGAAGAGGAAGATGGCTTTAACCTAGGATGGCTTGATCCCAAGTTTCCCTCTTCCACTTTCCTATTCAGCTATTTTCCTTCTCACTCTACAGTCTCTTCCTAAACCCACTGGACCTCCCCAAGCCCCAGAGCACTCCCCCCCACCCCACTACACCTATCTGGAGTTGATCACAAGTCACTTCAGCCTCTCCCATTCTTGAGCCCCAATTTCTTCCCCTAACCAGATGGCCCCCTTTCTCTGTGTCTCCTCCATCACCTTGCTTCAGGGTCTGGCCCCCCGAAATTCCATTTTCCATTTGTCCACTAGCTTTCCCCCAGGGGATATCGCCTGCACTAGGCTCACCTTCAGGCACCTACTAGGGACCAGCCACTTGATTCTGACCCCTCCCCTCACGCCCCCAGGGGCTCAGTCTCCCATGCCGGCCTGGGCCGCAGCTGTCCCTACATCTTTAACAAACCTCCACGTGCGTGTTTAACGGCGGTGACAGCACTTCCTCGTCTCCCTGCTCCCGCCCCCGGAGGCGCCGGTCATTGGCCGCTGCGCTCCGCTGCTCGCTCTCTAATTGGCCACCCTCCGGAAAACCCCGACCAATGGTCTCTCCGCGTCCGTCTCCCTCCTCCGATCCTGGGCTCCCATTGGCTCCAAGAACTGAGAGCTGGGCTGAGCGACTGACAGGTTATTCCTTCCCCCCGGGTAGAATCCCGGGCGGAGAAACTGGTTCCGAATCCGACGGAGCCCGGGGTCGCCCGGCGCCGGGTCACGCGGCCGGCGGCCCGATGACGTGCGGGCTGCGGGGCGTCACCGCGACGTTCGGGCGACCGGCCGAGTGGCCCCTCTGCCTTCGGCACCTGTGCGGCCGCCGTGCAGGCATGGACCTGGGACCGATGCGCAAGAGTTACCGCGGGGACCGAGAGGTGCCGTCGCCCGGGCGGGGGTCCCCCTCAGCGGCGGGGAAACAGGCGGCCCCCGAGTAGTCATCTGCGAAGGCGACGGAGAGTAGGCGAGGGGGCTTGGGAGTCATCCCCGCGAGAGAGAGAAAAAAAATAATATTAATAAAAGAGTGTTCAAAGACAGCTAGCCGGGGAGAGGTTCTGGGGAAAGCGGGGTGAAGCCTGTGGCAGTGGCTGAGGGCATGGACTCTGGAGCCTGCCTGAGCTGGAACCTGCGGTTCACCGGGTGCATCCCCTTAGCCAGTTTACTTAACCTCTGTGAGATTCAGTCTCTTACCTGTGAAGTGATAGTGCCTAGCTCCCAGGGTTGTGTTGGATTCACCTATTTTTAAAAGGCTTAGAACAGTGATAATCAGCGTACAAACGTTTGATGCATAAGGAAAACTTGGGGGAGGGGGACTAACTCACGGTGACGCGGGAAAACGCTCCTAATTCCTCACTGCCTTCCGTCCCTCCTCATACTTACCACTTGGAGAAGTTCTTTTTCTTTTCCCTCCTCAGGAGAGGAATCAAGAGAACTGTTTTTGGAATTGGGGCCCAGAGCCTCTGGCTACATGTCAGCATTGCTGGAAATGATTGTTAAACGCGATTTTTCGTTAAACCTTAGACCTACTGAATGAGAATTCACAAGGTTAGAGCCCAGAATATATTTTTTAAGGCTCCCCAAGTGATAAGTTTGACATTCGTGAAACCCTGACTCATCAGTCACTAGCTCTAGGACTCATCAAGTTATGTCACCATTTTATGCTTGTGTCCTCACTTGTAACATGGGGCTAACAGAACTTATTTCTTAAGTACTGTTTTTTTGTTACAAGGTTTTGTTATGAGGACTAAATGAGTATTTGAAAAATGCCTAGAACAGTACACCGTCAGCACTCTGTGTGTTTATAAAATAAAATAAAACTCTACTTTCCCAGGCGTTTGAGGAGGCTCAGCTGACATCCCTGGATCCCATGAAGCAATTTGCTGCCTGGTTCGAAGAGGCTGTTCAGTGCCCTGACATAGGAGAAGCCAACGCCATGTGTCTGGCTACCTGCACCAGGTAGGCATAGCTGTGGGGCCTTCTGTGGGTGGGTACAGATGAAGAAGGAAACTTAAGAAGCTCTCAGCTTGATGAATGACAACTTTATGGCTCTAGCTCTGTTATCAACATGCTGTATGGCCTCAGGCCAGTTACTTGTCTTTTCTGGGCCTCAGTGTCCTTACTTATAAATCAAAGATCAGACTTCATTCAATTCCATTTCAGTGATGAAATTCAGTGCATTTATCTCTGTCCTTGATGAACGCCCATCCCCCACCACACACACACACCATTGCCTTTCTTACTTCCCCATCTCCTCTGTTTTCTAAAGAGCTGTATCTCCTGGAACCTCTTCACTAAGCTCTCTCCCTCTCTTAAAACCTAGCATGGTGGTTGTCTGTATCATTCATTTGATAATCAATCATATATCCTTAAGACATCTCTTGTATTAGCCTCTTACCTGACTCTTCTTGTCCACCCTCACTAAAATGTAAGGCCATGAAGGCAGGCTCTTGTGCTGTGCCCTAGGTATCCATGCCCAAGAGCCCTGAGCAGAGGCTCTGATATAACTACATGTTCTGTGATCTCTAAGCACCGGCTGTTTGCAATATTGTTGGTTGCTGCCCTTAGAGCCTTATTACTTTGCTAGGGCTGCCATAACAAAATACCACTGACTGTGTGGCTTTAATAACCAAATTTTATCACAGTTCTGAAACTAGAAATCCAAGATCAGGGTGCTGTCAAGAGTTGATTATGAGGCCTCTCTTCATGGCTTGCAGATGGCTGCCTTTTTGCTGGGTCCTCATGTAGGCTTTCTTTTGTTTGTGCATGAAGAGAGTGAGCGAGAGCTCATTATGTCTTTTCCTCTCTTTATAAGGACACCAGTCCTTTTGGATTAGAGTCCATCTTTATGGCCTTTTTTAACATTACTTACTTCCCTAAAGGCTCTGTCTCCAAATACATTGGAGGTTAGAGCTTCAACAAGGAATTTTAGGAGGACACAGTTCAGTCCCGAACAGGGCCTAAGGTATCAGAGTCATGTTGTACCTCCGAGACAAATCCCCAGGGGCAAGTAGGAATGGGTGGCTTAAGTGCCAGTGCAGAATAAGGGGACACAGCTTTAGCAGTGCTCATCCTGTGGGGAGGGGCAGCAGCAAAGACATTGAAATGGGCTCTGACCATAGCACTCTGATCTTTGTTGCAGAGATGGGAAGCCCTCTGCCCGCATGGTGCTGCTGAAAGGCTTTGGCAAGGATGGCTTCCGCTTCTTCACTAACTTTGACAGTCGAAAGGGAAAAGAGCTGGTGAGGGTTCACAGTAAATTTTTCCCAGGGCTGCAGAGTCCAGCCCTTGCTTCCTCAGTCACCTTTGCATGCCACCCCCACCCCCACCCATTTTCCATCCACGCTCAGGCTCTGCCCTGCCTGTGGTCCTTTGCACTTGCCATTCTCTTTGCTGTGAATGACTGCTCTCTCCAGCTACCCCCATCTGTCATTTGTTTACCTGAGTAACTCCTGTCCCATTGGTCTCAGCCCACTGTTACTCCTCAGGAAAGGCTTCCTCAACTCCTACACTGAATCAGCCACTTGTGCTCTTTGCTGCCATTATAACTTGCAACTTTAATGTCTGCCATTTTTAAAAATTTCTAACTACATTTATTTATATGATTATGCAATTAATGTTTGCGTCCTCTGCTAAATGGTAAGCTTTGTGAGGGCTGCATCTGTTGTATCTCTGTTATACCCTTGGGACCTCTCCCAGTGTCAAGCACAGAGTTGGTACTTCATATGCATTCATTTCATATCTCCAAATGAGTAACCCTGAGTCCACGCTAGCCAAACATGCATTTCTGGGCACTTGCAAATCTATGGGTTTGAGAAATGGCAAGCTTCACTCACTTCAGAGTCCAAATGGCTTAGGCTTCCAACATAGCTCTGCCATTTGCTGTGTGAACTTGGGCGTGTTACTAAACCTCTCTGTGCCTGTCCACACCTGTAAAAGTAGGCCTGCCTACCTTTGAGGATTTAAATGAGATGTTATACTGAATGCATTTCCTGTGGGCCTGCACGCCGCAGACTTCCTGCCTTACCCAGGCATCATCCCTGCTGTTCTGATGGCTGTCTTTGGATTCCCTTTCATTTCTAGGACTCTAATCCCTTTGCTTCCCTTGTCTTCTACTGGGAGCCCCTAAACCGTCAGGTGAGTGAGTATTCCCAGAACAGCTTGGAGTGGGGTGGATTGGGAGGGGGCTGAGTTTATAGATGAGCCCAGTGGAGGTGCCCAGGTTGGCAAACATCCCCCCTCACAAATAGCTCTCAATTAGCTGGTACTAGCAGCCGGCAGTGGTGGGGCAGTGGATGAGGAGAAGACGGAGAATAATACGGCCTGTGCTGGCACAGAGGGTAAGTGACATTGAATACCATGTAGCCAGGGCCATCTCTGAGCAGGTTCGTGTGGAAGGCCCTGTGAAGAAGCTGCCGGAGGAGGAGGCCACATGCTACTTCCACTCCCGCCCCAAGAGCAGCCAGATTGGGGCTGTGGTCAGTCAACAGAGTTCTGTGATCCCCAACCGGGAGGTGAGTGGGGCTCCCTTTGAGTCCTCTGAGTGATGAGGGCCTGGGCTCATCCCCAGAGGCTGTCTCCAGGGGATACCAGGGCCCTCTCACTCCAACGAAGTGATAAAAATGGTCTCTGTGGGGGAATGGGGGTGGGGAACAGGGATATGGGCCTCTTGTGTCTGTCTAACCCTCTAGTTGGACTGTGCTCTTGGAGGACAGAGGTCAGCCTGCCTTTCTCACCTGTGTCCTCAGCATCTGGCACAGAGCACATGCTCAGTAAGTGGTTATTAAATGAATTATTGACCAGGTCTGGCCCTTCCTTCATCTCCTTCCCCTGGACAGTATCTGAGAAAGAAAAATGAGGAACTGGTGAAGCTCTACCAAGAACAAGAGGTGCCGAAGCCAAAATACTGGTGAGTGATACCTGGTAGTCCTCTAGAAAGGGACACCAGGACCTTGGTGTTTACTTGAAATCACTCTGTCTATGGAATTATGATCTATTCCTCCCGGTGAACCCTCATTAGATACATCCCAGCAACTTCCTTTAGGGGGCCCTGGAGTGACAGTAGGGGTGGGGTTGACAGCTAGAAAAATGCACAGAGTACTGAAACCTCTGCTTCTTTTTGTAGGGGTGGCTACATCCTGTACCCACAGGTGATGGAGTTCTGGCAAGGCCAAACCAACCGCCTGCACGACCGGATTGTCTTTCGGCGGGGCCTCCCGACAGGAGACTCCCCTTTGGGGCCCATGACCCATCGCGGGGAAGGAGATTGGCTTTTTGAGAGACTTGCACCCTGACTCCCAGGCCGCTAGTGCCTGCTGGAGCTGAGGCTGGGTGCTGGGAGAGGGTGTGGAATTGGGAGCCAGGCCCTTCTCAACCCAACCCATTTTCCTCCCCACCCCTTATATTCAGGGTTCTTCAGAGTTCACCCTCCAAGTTCTCTGTACTCAGTTGGCTCTCAATTAGCTGTCTAGTGGCGTGTACTGGTGACAAGGGGAATCACAAATGGAAAATAATCCCATAATTATGTTCTCGATTTTGACAAGAATGTATTGGATTAGCTCCCTCTAGGGGTAGCAGCTGGTGTGATTCCCTTTTCTAGTAGCGGGTGGGTCCCTAGCCGTCCTGTCTGACCAGGCTACTGAGTCATACTGGTCAAAGCTGATTGGTCCCAGCACAAGTACCTGAGCCACTATAGCCAATCAGTTTTTCTTGTCAATGATTTGAAATGAAGAGACCCAGAGCAAGGGAGTCATTGTAGCTAAGTCATTCATTAATGGCAACCTAGAAGCAACAGCCTGTGGCTACTGCTCTTGCAACTTCCTGACCGGCCCTGGACCCCTCCTTTCCACAGCAGGGCTTTGCAATTCCTCCTCCTGCCTCAAACACCTACTGTCTCTAAAATAGAATCAAATTCTGTTGCTTACAAATAAAAGAACCTTAACTAATTCATTTATTAATAGATATTTTTATAGTACTTACCCTGCTGATAGCTACCTTTTATTATCTGAAGCACAGCAATGTAGGAAAAGGTTAAATTTATTCTCTGTAGCTCCAAAGGACACATAGGCAGAGATTACACAGAAATAGATTTAACCTCAATATGGGGAGAGATTTCAAGCAATCAAGGCTGTGTAAGAGAAAGTGGGCTACCTTTTAGCTAGTGAGTGTTCCCTTACTGGAAGTATTCAATCCCAGTCAGGAGTTTTGTAGAAGGGATTCACGTGCTGGTACCTATGGGCCAGGAAGATTTTAATCAAGCTTTACTTTTTATATTTGTTTATAAGCCATATTTATTTTACTTTACAGGTATAAAATTAAATTATTAAGATTATAACTGTCTGACTGCTCACATATTCCCTTCTTCTACTCCCTGCCTCTACTGATGATGACTCCAACATCACTGGTTTTCATTCTTGCTGGAATTACCTACGGAGCTCTAAAAATCTTAATGCCTGGATCTCACTGTTAGAGATGATTTGATTAGTCTGAGTGCAGCCTGGGATTTGGGAAATTTAAAAACTCCCCAGGGAACCCTGTGTAGCCAAGACTGAGACCTAGTCTAGATCCTTGCTATTCCCAGTGTGGTCCTCAGGCTGGAAGTGTCAGCATCATCTGGGAGCCCACCCCAGACCCACTAAGTCTCATCCTGCTTTCAACAGGACTCCCCAGGTGACTGGATGCACTGGCTTCAACCTCTAAACCAAAGGCCTCCACCCTCAAGATTGGATTCTTCAGTAAATCTTAGCTGAGGCTCATGTTGAACTGTATTTGCTTTTCTTCAACACAAGTCTGATGACCAGAGACAGCCTAGATGGGTGGCCTGCAGACTGGTGAGAGGAGCCAGACCGAGTAAACGTTTGCTGTGGCTAAGCCAGGATCAGAGAACTGACTATTATTTGTGCATGTTGACAGTGAACTTGCCCCTCTAAACTGCATGTTGGTCGAGTGCTTCAGCGTCTGTTATTGACTTTGTGGCTCCCCCAAGGCCCGCCCTCTTGGTGTTGATCCCCCACTTAAGCCTGAGTGCAGGAAGGCACAAAGCTAACCCTGAGGCCACCTACAGGAGAGAGTGCTGGGGTGCCTTTCCCTCTTTTGTCCTGTTTGTGTTACTGGTAGCTGTGTATCCTCCAGCTTTAGCTTGGTCTCCTCTCTTCCTTTCCTGCTCTCTGTCCGACAATCATTCTGCCAAGTCTCTAATAAAAACTCCTCAGATGTGCGTGATGTTTATTTTCAATCTGGCCTGGTCTCTCCCCGCTCCACCCCTGGCCCCCATTTCTGCAGGACCAAGAAGGGGAGTTGGGGATGTTAAGCCACTCTCTCACCTCGTTTCTCTCTTGGGAGGTTGGCATCCAGTAGGGGGAGCCCATCACCCAGGGCTGGCTCCTTCTGGGAGGTACAGGCCAGTTCTAAGCATTCATGCTTCCTCCCCCTTCCCCCCGTTGGGTCGTGTCCCAGTGAAACTGTGGTCGATAACCCGTAGCCTCTCCCGGCTCCTGCACATATTTGCACTCTCGGTTCCTCCTCCTCTGGCCACGTGAGAACTTGCAGCTGACTGGGCTCTGACTCCCTGGGCAGCCAGCTCTCCCTTGGCCTTTGGTACCCACCCCATCTCCTCACCCCCATACACCAATACCCAGCTTAGGGGTATCTATGGAGTTTTCCTGGATGATTCCTGCAGACATTACTTTGGATCTATGGATTAGGGTTGCATGCATGGGGCAGAGAGGCCCGCAGACCATCTCACCTAAGAGGTATAATGGTGGCAATGCAGTGCCAATATTAAGGTCATGCATTAGGATAGCATTAGACTATGGGTAGGGTCCCTGGCCCAGGGCCCTGTGTCATGCCTCACCTTAGCCAAAGGGAAGCTCAAGATGGGCTGAAGTGGGAGGTCCCTACAGTCTGGAGTCTCAGGGTACACTCAGCCACAAAGCTGGTAGGCTTTCACCCACTGGTCCTGGCATCTGCAGCCCCCTCAAAAGGTGCTCACCTCCCAGGATCCCACGGTACAAGCCTTGCCCCCTCTCACCCCACCTCCCCTTCAGTGGAAGGCAACTGTTCCTTTCTTTGTCCTGAACCTCAGTTTTCCATCCCCCAAGCAGATGAAAATCAAGAGTGAAAGGGGCTGTGTGGTGCAGTGGTCACATGCGCAGGCCAGCTCTGGCTTCAGTCCCGACTCTGCCACTTCGAGAGAGAGTGACTTAACTCTAAGCCTCAGGGAACTCACCTGGAAAATGGGGATAATGATAGCCCCTGTCTTGGGGGATGAGAGGATTAAGTGAGGAACCTCAGGGAATACTTGCTACAAGGCCAGGCCCGTTGTAAATCCTCTATAAATGTCAGCTATTAACAATGGGTTGGGCTGGAGTATGGGAAAAGTCTGCTACTCCATGGGAGGCTTTATGGACTGAGTAATAATTGGTGGAACCCTAGAAAGTTCCATGTGATGGGGGCGGTGTATAGGAGAAGCAGCAGCTTCCTTCCCTCTCTCCAGCTCCTGTCTCCCTCACTCATCCTCAGAGCTCCCCTGGCCTGGGCGAGGCCACCTAACAAAGGCCCCCTTGTACAGTCTGTTTGTTCTGGTAATAAATTTCCTGAGCAGCGCTCCCTGGGGTGGGGTGGGGTGGCCCAGCAGCCTTGAGGAATTGACCTGGAAGCTGTCGGACCACATTGTTCAGTCACCACCTTAGTCTCTTCTTGTTCCCACCAAATCTCAAGAGATTTGGCCAACTTTTTCCAGTTCTCAGCTCCTGGGGCTTGAAAAAGATCTGGACCTAAGGGCATAGGGAGCACACTCTCCTCTTGCTTAAACTGAAGTCTAGGTTATGCGGAGTTCCTTAATAAAGGAGAGAGGGAAGGAAACCAATGTTCACTGAGCATCTTATGGGCCACTTAATATTGCGCATTCCCTGTGAAACAGGTGTCATTACAGCCCCTTTTATAGAAGACAAAACTGAGGTTCAGAGGAGGATTTTTTTTAATGTTGCCCAAATCACCCAGCTATTTTGGGGTGGAACCAGGATGTGAATCCTGATCCATACTCTTAAAGCCTCTGGTGGCCTCTCTTTTGGTCAGTACAACTGACCACTGAGGTATCACTAGCTCCTTCCTTCACTCTGTCCATCCCCAGATGCTAAGGGTGTCTTGGTGGTAAAATTAGTGTCCCAGTTACTATTCTGATACCTGGAGACCCTTCCTGAGCTTGAAAGAAAGGGTTTGAGCACCAAGTTCCACTTTAGTTACATGAAGGGAGATAAAGGCATGAAAAACAGCCATCTCAATAAATGTAAGAGTATAAATAGGTTCTCTGCTTTTACAGCATCGTTTATTACAAAGAAAGAAACCTACAATTATTTTTTTAAACAAAATTCAAGGCTCCAGGACTCATCTCTGGGGCTGATCCATCTTAAATATGAATAGGGAAGGAGAAAAGAGAACCTGCTGCTTTAGCTCCTACTAGAGCTTCCCCACCCACTCCCCTAATTTGGACCCGTGGGGTCCCTAACCTGTAGCATCCCCAGGAAATAACAGGTTCATCAACCCCCTGCACACCTGGAAGAAAAGTTCTAGGAAGTTTCTCAGTTGTATTAGGAGGTGAAATCAAATTCAGCTCCCCTCCTGCTCCGAGAAACCAGTTCCCCCCGTCACATGACTTCTAATGCTCTCAGAATTAGTCCAAGAAACAGTCACAGGTAGAGAAAGTAGAGGGAGCAGCAATTCAGACTCACCCTTGACCCTGTGCCCTGGGAGGAGGCGAAGTAGATCAGGCTCCCTCTCTCCATGCCTTGCCATGCCCACCTTCCTGCTGGCCCTGCCACTGCTGCATGGAGGGCTGTGCTTCCTGGGTGAGACTTTTTATCCTTGAACTAAGGGTGCCTTTGTATGTGGTGGGGGAGGGTGGAAGAACCCCAAGATCTCCCAGGCCTTCCAGGAAGCTGGGGCACATAAATACAAACCTAAAACAAACATTTTCTGCCAGCAGGTATCAACTGTCCCCATGGCTTTAGCTGTGGCCGAAGGGGCCAGTGTGGCAAGCTCCTGTCTCAGATCCGGCTGTGGCAGGGAGCAGGGAAGCACTAGCATCCTTCTAGGCCCCCTTCACTGTCCTTTGTCCTCCCTGTCATCAAAGAGGTTGGGGTTCTCTGCCAGCGTGGCTCGGACTTTTTTCTTCTCCTTGAAGCGGCCTGAATTGGAGACCTTGACGTGCTTGCCCTTTGTGCTCTTGTCCACAATCTTCTCCAGGCGGGTGTTAAAGTCACTGTCCGGGACCCCGCCCTCAGGCTGAGGGGACTCTGAGCTGCCCTCTGTTTGGGCATAGGTGTCAGGGATCTCATACAGCACCTTGGGGGTGGATTTCTTTTTCCGGAGGAAGGTCAGCTTCCACCAACCAACTTCAGTCATGGCGCTCCCTGAGCCAAGGGTAGGGCTTTCTGCAGGAGCAGGGTGGGGAGAGAAAGGGGGATTAGTGGGGAGGAAGGGGACTACCTTGGAGCAGCCCTCTCTAGACTCCTATTTATGGGCTGTTGTAATAGCTCAGTCCTAAGAATTGAAGTTAGGGCAGAGTGAACCCTAGGTAAGTGAAGCAATGCATTTGGAGAGTATGAGAAGATAGAGGGTCTGGGGAATTGATAGCAAAGTACACATTGATAGGGACATCATCTGAGTTAGGCAGAGCTGACAGTGGGGGCAAAACCACACACCATTGCCATGCAGCTTTGAGATTCTAGGTCCCCAAGGGCTACAGGAAGGTAAACATTTACCCAGGTCGCACAGCACTGTTTGGGCAGATGGCCAACTGGTATCAGACGGACAGAAACACTCTGTGCATTTTTCTTGAAATTCATTCCAGAATTAAATGGGATAGAGATGTTCGGAGTAATCTGGACTTCTGGTGGTGACCATCAGGACTGAAGGGGATGCTGGGCTTTTTCTAAGGGAGAACCTCAGGCTGGGAGCAGGAAGTCCTGGGGACTGTTTCGGCCTCGTGACTTCTGACAAGTCACTTCCCTGGACCTCAGTGTCCTCATCCACCCCTTCCCGTCCTAACATTTAGCTCTGACATCAATGCCTGCCCGCAGAGGTAGACACTGCCAAAATACGACTTACGATAACGGTAATAGTTATTGTGAGATGGTCCCCTTTCCTACCCAGCTTCCAAAAGACAGGAATTTGAAGGGGAGCTGAAAATTTGGAAGGAGGTTTGGTGGGGCCAGGAGGTACATGTGGGATATGGTTATCACAAGCTGGATCCTCCATAGGAATACCCAACAGATGTGGGTTGCGGGGGCTGAAATCCAGGCTTCTCCCCTGACAAGCGATGTGCTCTGGATGTGACCTCACCACTTACTAACTTCCACAAAGGTGCTGTCTGAGCTAGTAGAAGTTTTGGGAGATGAAGTTACATGGACTTTGCCAAAAGGTAGAGTGTGTAAGATGAAAAGAGAGAGTAGATTAGAGAAATTAAGATCAATAGAAGAGCATACAGGCAGAATATGAGAAACCAAGGCATCTTTGTGTCTGGAGAGGTTGGTGGTCTGGTCTCAGGATTCCTGGGTATGGCCATGAAATGTCCTGGGGAGGAGGGGCAGTGGCCACAATACAATGGAAAGCTAAATGGTCAGCTAGCCCAGCACTGACAAATATATCACCTTCTTTTAAAAACTGATGGTCTTAATTCCCTTTTCTAAAAGACCAGAAAGAAATATGGCAAATGATTAATAGTGGTTTTCTTTATGTAGAATGAATACAAGATGCTTTCTGCCCTCCATTTTTTATATTTTCCATAATGAGTATGAAGTTTGTTTTTTTAGAAGAGGAGCATACTAAATTCAGGAAAAATGAAGGCAGGATGCTGACCTAGGCTTGGAATGAGTTGAGGGCCTCCAACCATTGCCCACCTAGCTCTTATTGTCCCATGTCCCTCCATAAACCCTCCCCCTTCCCCAGAGCATACGCCTAATGGATTCCTTCCCACCCCTTTGTCCAGGAAGGAGATCCCATATCGCCAGCTCTGTCCCTCTAGCTGAGTTCAAGTAGCAGGAGAAGCCCAGGGGAGACCTTGTGCAGCTCCCACTTAGAAAGTGAAGGACAAGGTGAGAGTGGCCAGATAAATACTTTCAGGGCTCCCTGGAGAGGTGACTGCACCAAGGGGACAGCCTGAGAGGTTTGCTTTGGCAGCTTGCCCCACCTGGGCTCAGCACAGCCTTGCACAGAACTCGGTGTTCCAGAATGGGTTTCTGGAAGGAGTTGTGGGGAGGACAGGGAAGGAGGGACAAGGTGCCTGCTTGGTCTGTGTGTGCCCCAGTTGCCACCAGGTCCAGGACAAGGCCCACAGCCCTACCACCACCCATGCAGGGCTGCCAAGAAACTTGGGGTGTGGAGGATCACCAGACCTCCTAGCTCCATGAGAGGAAGTGGCTTCTGCTTGTGACTGTTCAAATATACTCACTGTAATGGCTATTTCAAGTTGGCACACACAAGGCAGGACAGATCATAAGGAACTTGTCAGAAAACCATAGAGAGAGCCACGAACAGCCCTCTGCCCCTGACCTGGGGCCTCTACCAGGCACTAAGGTATTGGTACTACCGTTCCCTGACCTTGAATTCTAGTCTCTCTAAGAAGTTTTTTTTGCCAGGCCTTGCTGTCCTTCTGTCTAGGAGGAAATGCAATCACCAGTAAGCAGGTTGTTCGCCTTTACATAAGCATGACTTATGGAAGTCTAAATTTGCAGAACAGGTTAAATTACGTCTTTGGCTTACAGAATAGCTTAGTTATAAGATTCTTATACATAAACTTCCCATCTATCCAAAGTAGCAAAGAGCAAGATACCTACAGCCATGTGCCTATGTCTAATCACAGAAAGCAGGAAGGGACTGGGGCCTGTGGAACTGAGATTTCAAGCAGATCCAGCATTTGGTGATACTCGGTGGTTCCTGTAGTCTACTTATTCAGGGCAGTGTGCTGTCCAAGCCTAGGGCCGAGCCCTTACCCTGAAGTCTTACAATCCATGGGATGATAGAAATCTGCCCCAAGGAGGCTAGCTACACCTCTGCTGTTTGCGTAGCTTGGGAACCCACAGGAGTGGGGGGGCTCACAGGACAGCCTACCATCCCCTGCCTATGGTAGCCAGCACCATGGTCTCCAGGACAGACCACTCAGCCCTAGCTGAGTTCCTTAGCTGCTCTAAGGGCCTTTCCCAGACTGGGTAGAGACCATTCTGAGCTGGGCCAAGTTAACCATTGACTGGGGCAAGGTGAAGGGATGGAGAGGAGTTGAGGGAGCAAATCAGTTTCTGTGTAGTAACACAAAACCCAGAGCTTCCCCCCACCCTACCTGACACCACCCCCTCCCCAGCCCCAGCCCTCTGCCGGACCCCTATGTCACTTCTCCACTCTGGATAAGACAGGGATTCCCTGGATAGGGACAGGGAGAAGTTCCCACCAGACAGCCAGAAACATCCTTAAGGTTGGGGGTGGGGTAGGAGGTGATAGGCTCCAGTTCAGCAAGAGTTAATAGAGAATGGTTTTGGGGTGAAACTTTCCCAGAAGGAGCTCTGCTGGAGGCCTGGATGGTCTCCAAGAAGCCAATGGGATGAGCCTGAATTCTGCCTGCTCACCTGGGGAGAGATGGGAGCGGGCATGCCTGCGTCCCCCTCCCCACTGGACTTGTCAGCCGTGGAGAAGAAATGGGGTGCCTGACTATGCCTTGGCTTTCTCGCCCACCCGCCCTCTGCTTGTACCTGCAATCCGGACTGCTGCGGGCTGAGGCTGAGACCTTCCCTAGAGAAGGAGCTGAGGGTAGACGCTGCTTGGGAGGAAGGCTGGGGGAGCTGGGGAAGCCGCCAGGGTGCCGAGCCAGTCGAGGCTGGGGCCAGGTGAGCTGGGTAGGAGCAGCTGTGCAGCAGGTGCAAGCGAAACAGGTGCGGGAGCGGGTACCTGCTCCCTGAGCCTCCAGGAGTCAAGGTGAACCTGAAACCCAGCCCCTCCCGGCTAAGTAAACAGAAGCAGAGGCCGGCGATTGCTGATGAATATTCATCACCCCAGAAATCCAAGCCAGCGCCCCTGCACCCACCCAGAAGCCAGGGTCCTCCAGAGACCGCCTAGCCAGGAGGAGGAGATCCCAAGGGGAGCTGTGGGTCGGGGGAACAGGGGAGCCTCTCTCCTCAGTTTCCTTACTCGGGTGCCTGGTTGCACCTCCAGCTGTAGCCAAGGTCGTCCCGCCCCGTTTCATGCCCCGAAGAGGCTCAGACCCCTCTCCAGCACAGACCGCGCCCCGACGTTGCTCCAGGCACAACCGGGAAGGGGTTAAGGGCCACTGCTCCCGTTGGCTGAGAGGGACAGGGTGCACCCAGCTCCTTTGAACTCCAGAGTCGAAACCAGTCCCTGGTTAAACTGGTTGGCAGACCGGTTCCCAGGCTGTCCGCTCCGCCCCAAGTTCAATGCTCCTTAGGCTGGCGCTGGGTGGGGGGCTGTGGTTCCCTCCTGACCTGAAGGGTTCGTCCTCAAGATCTCCCTGAGTCAGGGTGGGACAAGGGCCCTGGTCCCTCCTTGGGCCAGGCTCTCCAGACCCACCACAACCTCAGACTCCTCATCCCCTCCTCCCTGGCTTAGAGGTGGACTTCAGGAGCCTTGAAATTATATGCAAAATATATCCTATGTGTGGGGGCAGAGGGGCATTTACTACTTCTCCTCCTCCTCCTCCTCCTCCTCCTCCTCCTCCTCCTCCTCCTCCTCCTCCTCCTTCTTCTTCTTCTTCTTCTTCTTCTTCTTCTTCTTCTTCTTCTTCTGCTTATAGAATCATACTCTTATCAGACTCGTGAAGAGAATTATGATGGCCTCCCCACCCCCAAGGTAACTAACTTCCCTCAGCCGTCCAGCCTTCCCCTTGATAGACCTTACTGGGTATTATAAAGCAAGCAAAACCTGGGGTGAATTCCCAGAGGAGGAGGGAGGAAAGATTCCTGGTGAGGCAGGAAGAGAGGGAAAGGCAAGGAGGTAGAGTGTACAGAAACCTTCTCACCTGACGGCATGACCTTCAGGGACAGCCCACATCCGGGAATATGAAGTCCAGCCATTCAGCCCCGTGAAGGACACTCTGAGGGGCAATATTCACTTCCCACTAAATTGACTGAAGTTTTGTCAGGCCTGCATAATTGTTAGATTTCTCTTTCTGCCCAATCCTACTTCTGTCTGGCTCCTGTCACAGATATTGATCCCTAATAAACATCGTGCCCCCAAAAGCTCACCTACCCCTGGAGAACATAATCTATAAACAGACATTATGATTTTTGCTAGTAGGACGAAAGTGAAGGGGCATTTTTTTTTATCTTTTATATTTACATTTCCTTAGTGTACTGAATTGAATAGTGCCTCCCCAATTTATGTCCACCTAGAACCCCAAAATGTGGCCTTATTTGGTAAACAGGGTCATTGCAGATGTAATTAGTTAAGACGAGGTCATACTGGATCAGGGTGGGCCCTAAATTTAAAGACTCATGTCTTTATTAGAGGGGAGGCATGCAGGGAGATGAGCCATGTCATGACAGAAGCAGAGATTGGAGTGATAGAGCTGAAAGCTGAGGAACACTAAGGCTTGCCTGCCGCCACCAGAGCTGGGCGAGAGGTATGGAGCAATTGCCCCCAGAGTCATTGGAAGGAATCAACCAACCTTGCTGACACCTTCATTTCAGACTTCTGGACTTCAGAACTGTGAAAGAATATGTTTTTGATGGTTTGAGGCACCCAGTACTTTGTTACAATTGCCCTGGCTTACTACACACACTGTTTCTAGAAAGGTTGGGCGTCTTTTCATACATATATTGGCCATTTGGTTTTCCTGTTCTCTGAAAGGATCCTTTTTTCAGCATGGAAAAACTTCACCTCCCTATCTGATTGTTGTCCTTCTGATATGCACTAAAACACTACAAATTAATTGATGGTTTTCCGTCCTCATCCTATGCCTTCACCCCCAAGTTGAGTTGGATACTCTCCTTTTTGTTCCCTGAGCACTCTGAGCTCACCTCTGTTTGGTTCATATGGCTTTTTTTAAGTACCTACTGAACATGAGCACAGTGCTAGATTCTGGGCATTCTTTCATGGGATTTAGCCCTTCACACATCATACTATAAGTTTCTTTGAGGGTTGGGGCTTTTCTTCTTGTTAAGGACTCCAGTACCTTGGCAAATGGTGCTTGGCAAACTATCAGTGAAGTGCATGGGAAAGAGACTGATAAGTGGGTGGTTTGGTAATGGACTTGGTTTTCCTTCCCTTAGAAAAGCAGATTCCCTCCACCTGCCATGATGGGGATAATGAAATAATAAAATGAAGTGGAATCCTTAGAAAATGACACCTTAGACCCAATTCATGAGGCTACCCAGTGAGATGTTTTTCCCCAGAAGACTAACAAAGGTGAAGAGATGGTGAAGGCATGGCTATCCAGGGTTTAGGGTGCAGTCAGTGGCCCCAGAGCATGACACAGCTGGCTGGCCCCTCATGGGCCTTCACTGGCCAGTGCTTGATTTGTGAAGCCAACAGCCTTGATGTCTTCACACTGATTTTCTCCCTCTAGTTCCACGCGATTCAGCGGAGTTGACTCCAAGTCCTGAGCTGTAGAGAGAGGGATTAAAAAAAAAGAGCTGGAGAAGCACAAACCCCTCCACCCAGGCCAAGTGATCTTGGTCCCTGCTCATTACTAATTGCCTTCATGTACATGCCACACCTTCTCTTATTCCTTTCTTTGTAAGATTCATTAAGCACCTGACACTCAATGTCAGGTGTCATGAAGGTACTGGGGTTAGAGGTGAACAAGTCTGTCCTCCCTGCTCACAAAGTGCTCACTGAAAAAAAAAAAAGGAAAGAAAGAAAGAAAGAAAGAAAGAAAGAAAGAAAGAAAGAAAGAAAGAAAGAAAGAGATAACTCCGACACAGATTACTCCTGCAAACAACAGGAGGCCCAACTGAAGCTGCTGAGTTTCCAGGGCTTTCAGCCCAGCAGTCAGATAACACACACACACGTACACACATTACAGTCAATGTGACTGTGAGCAAACACACAGAAGATATGAACCACAAACTAATAAACATATGGCGAATTAAAAAAAATGATTATTTGATTATGGGGGTAAGCTTGCTTTTTATAGATATTGCAGGAAGATAAGCAATGGGTGTTCTTACTCAGGATGTGGTGTGGTAAGAAAGGACTTTGGAATAAGGCAGGACTATGGGGTGGGAGGATTCTAAGTATCTGATGGAACAACTGGGGAGAAAGTGAGAGTCTGGCTGAAGAGGAGGAAGGAAGAGACCTGGGGCTGTGGTGGCTGAGCTGCAGGAGGGGCAGACAGGGCTGTGGTAGAAGCTATACCCTAGAGAACAAGAATGCAGGCTGCCGAGCCAGACAGGCCTGGGGTTGGATCCCAGCCCCACTAACTCCTAGCTGTATGATCTTGGACAAGCTACTTAATGATCTAAACTTTGGCTTCTCTGCCTTTAAAATCTGGCTAATAACAGTACCCACATTATAAGGTTGTTGGAAGGATCAAATTAGATAAGGCTGGTATAACATTTAGATCTACACTGGCCTGAGGCACATTGTTATCACTTAATAAGCCAGCTGACAACAACAAAGGATGGCAAAGCAGCCTGCATACACAGTACCCTGGGGCTATGTGCTTTTCTGTCCCAAGTTGGCACAAGTCTGCTATGTCCTCTCTACATGTGCTCCTCGCCCCAGACAGTGTCCTCTGCTAAATTATCAGAGAAGTGAGAGATTCATAGAAGCATTCCACATTCTCTCCCTGTTACTTTACAGATGCTGGGAGCCCCAAGGACCTCATGCACATGCCACACCTTCTCTTATTGGTCTGCCCTGGATGCCAGACCACTTATGTGCTCATCTGCCCATAGGCCCTGAAGTTATCTATGACCCTGAAAAAAGACAAACAGAATACTGTCCAAGCCCACACTCCTATGCTCTCTGGGGCAGCCACTCTGAGGCCAGCAGCCTCTCAGAACTGTCCTTAAACATCCTTCTGTTCCATGAGTCACCCAGGGTACTACAGGTGGGGTTGGGTGCCAGTGGTCTCTGCCTCCACAAACTCACCTGGGCTGGGCCTTCCAGACTCACCTAGCCCTGCTCTGTCCTGCCTGCTGATTCAAGGAGAGATGCACCTTGAGGATAAGGCAGGGCCATGCTTACTAGGATACCCCAGGGAACCAGGAATACAGTTGGAGGCCAGAAAGTGTTTGTTTAATCATTGGGGAGCCCCAGCAATTCCTACAGTCTGAGTCAGGACCTGAAATGAGAGCCAGATTCTCGTGAGAGAGTCCTGAAGAGGCCCTTAGTTCTGCCCTATGTTCTGCCCTATGAGCCATTTCAAGGAAGTCATTCAACCCATTTTATAATGATTAACGTTTCACACACACATACACACAGAGCTGACAAAGCATGAGAAACCATTTTAAAGCATGTTATAAACTGTGAAGAGTTATATACATATAGTATGTTTATTTTTTGAGCATATAAACAGAAATACACCGAGATGGTCAGAATAGTGCTACCTCCATGTTAAGGAAATTGTGGCTGACAGAGAAGTTATTGAAATGATCTAAGATCTCACTAGGCAGAAATCTAGGTCTTCTCACTACTGTATCATACTATGCAATTCAATAAAAAATTTACCGAGTCCGAAGTGTTGTGCTGAGGAAGAGGTGGAGGTTCATTTAGAAAGAACCAGGCATAGCACAAAATGGCACACCCAGCCCTGTGAGACCCTGGGGATCTGTCCTCAGCCCACTCCCTCTCCTTACTCTACCCACTTCCTGCCCTGTCTCATGCCCTCTCTTAGCTTCAGCTACTACAGTTATAGATCCCAGTGCCACCTGCACACTTTCTACATGGGGATCACCCTGCACCACTAATCCCCAAAATTCAAATCCAAAATCCCCTCCTCCCCAACACCTGTTCAGTATCCTGCATCCCTGTCTCAGGTGATGGCTCTTCTATTCAACCCTCTAGGTGTGTCCTTGCTGTCATTCTCCCCACCCCCACCCCAACACAGCCATTTGATTGCCAAGTCCCAGAGCTTAGGTCAGGCCCTAACCTCTGCACAATAACCTCCTGACAGTCTCCTGTCTCCAGTCTTATCTCCCATGAATCCATACTCCTTGAAAGCAATCTGTACAGGTCCCTCCCTGCTTCAAACCCTTAAAACCCTCCAGTGATTCCTCTTGGCTGCTGTGAAGTACAAGTTCTTTAATGAGGCTCCCCTATGATAGGACCCTTCCACCTCATTCTCTCTTCTCTGGCCACTCCCTGCCTCACACCTTTTGGTGCACAGTAGCCGGCCTGCCTGCAGGGCCAACCCCATGAACATGAAACCTATGCAGTGCCCACTGGAAATTCTTCACATTTTTTAACAAGGGGCCGCACATTTTCATTTTGCACTGAACCCCACTCATTGTGTTGCTGGCCCTGCCTGCCTGTTGTTCTCTGCACCCCTCTTGCAGTTTGTGGCCTCCAAAGCTTTTTGTCTGTTACGGTCTCATCAACCCCCCTTGGGGACACCCCCTCCCCACATCACCCCTCTCTCTGCAGCTTTTCCTTTAAGACTCAATTCCTGTGTTATCTTTGTGATGCCTCCCTCTCCTTCCCTGCCCTCATCACCTAACACGCAGCAGGTGCTTAATACAAGTCTATTAGATAAAGCGAGTGGGAGGGCAAAGTGTGACAAGTGACACAAGAGAAATCTACAAACTACCAGAGACTTCAAGGGGGGCAAGGCGGGAAAGGCATTTCTAACGGCCGCCGGGGTACACCACTCGGCGCTAGGACCCGGCCAGCAGACGTGAGCCGGGTCGGCTGGGATCAGCTCTCGGGCGCCGCCTGCCGATCGCACCGCCGCTGCAGCCGTCTCCCGGCGCCCCGCCCCTCCCGGCGCCCCGCCCCTCCCGGCGCCCCGCCCCTCGCCGTCCCTGGGCCCGCCCCGCACCTCCCATTGGCTGTCTGCTGTTCTCCCGCCCCTCCCGGGCTCCGCCATTCGGAGCCCCAGGGGGGTGGGGCTTGCGGCCGGCGGGGTGGAGCGCGCGCCCCAATCGGCTCCGCGGAAAGCGGCGACGTGGCTGGAGGAGGCCAGTCGGTGGCTACGCTGAGGCTGTCGCCACGCCAGCGCGGGATTGGTAGTGGGCGGGGCGGGGCGGGCCTGGGTGGGCGGCCGGAAGCGGAAGTGGAGGAAAGATGCAGGTGCGCGGACGGGACCTGGGGAAATGGGGCGCTAGGCCGGGGTCCCTGGACTGGGTTCAGCCCGTCCGTCCCTCTTCCTCGGCCTGTCTCCTGGGCGGGCGCCGTCCGGGGGCCCCGGCTCGTCGGGTTTTGCCCCGCAGTGTGGCCGTTGTGCCCGCGAAAGGAGCGCGCGGGGTGCGGCACGCCCCTTTTCCCTGCGTTCGCAGCCCGATTTCTGTTGTGTCTCCCGCCAGGACCATCAGCACGTGCCCATCGACATCCAGACCAGCAAGCTGCTCGGTAGGCGGGGGCGCCCCTGCGCAGCCGCTCGCGACGGGGAGGCCCGGCCCTTTGCCGCACCCTGTTGCCAACAGCTGGGAGCCCCGAGGCCCCAAGGCCCCTGTTGAGGCGCTGACCCAGTCGCCCTGTCCAGTGTCAACTCCCATTTGTGGTGGAGCTGCCTCGTTAGAGGAGCTGGAAGGAACCATACACAATCTGTCCTTGACCTGCGTTTTCGACTTTCACGTTTGTAACGTGGGCTGTCAAATCATATCCGGGCACAGAGAGGGTAATAGCTGCCTGGAAAGACGGTCATCTCCTGAGTGACATCGGAAATTAGAACTTAAGTCTGTCAGGCTCCAGTGTCTGTGCCTTTCTTATTCTGCCGGGAAAAGCTCTCCTTTTTTTCGTTTTATTTATTTTTTACAAGTTTATTTGTTTTTATGGTGACATGGGTTAACGAAGTCCAGTAAGTGTCAGCTCCTTTCGTTTCAAAAGCTTCCATCGCTCCTTGATTCTAGGTGTAAGAGGGACATAGACCCAGTTAGAAGTAAAGACCTGTTAGTGGCCAGGACACCTCCCTGCTGTCTGCATCTGATCTACATACCTCTTCCCCAGTTCAGGGCCAGGGAAGGGCCTCTTTATTCTGACTCCTCCAGGGCAAGTGCACAGCTCTCCTTCCCTGCCTTAATCACCTAACAAGCAGCAGGTGCTTAATACAAGTCTATTAGATAAAGTGAATGGGAGGGCAAAGTATGACAAGTGACACAAGAAATATTTTTAAATACTCATTGGATTAATCGATTTGATGCCAGTTTTGTCGAGATGACACCTATCTGACTACCTCATTCCTTTTCCTCTAGTTCCATGACTTCCATAGAATTTTGCTTCCTGAAAAATTTAAAGGAATACAAGAGGCAGTGTAATGATAACTAGTGTGGGACCCTAGTGTTTGACCAGTTGGCAGGTTTATTAACCAGGAAAAAGTTCTGAATTCACCACTGTGGGCCATTTAATCAGTCCTGTGTGGTGGAGCTTCCTTAAATTCATTTCAGATTTGTTTCAGTTCTTCAGCACATGTGCAGTTTTGGTATATGTCATTGGTCATGAGAGGGACCAATAAAACAACAACTATTTATTGAGGGTTTGCTCTATAGCAGGTGCTGTTTTAAGCACTTAATATTGTAAAAATGAAGATCATTAAGATTTATTGAGCCTTGCCATATGCCAGGCACGGTGCTCAGTCTTTTACCTGCATTCCCCCTTGTACTCGGTATCTTATTCCCATTTACATATGGGAAACAGGCTTAGAGAGCTTGAGAGACTTGCCCAAGAGAGTTAATAATTAGAAGCCAGGACCATCTGAGCACAAAACCTAGCTCTTAGCTCTTGCCTACTGAGGAAGCATGCATGGCTATCAGCTACTCTCATACTCCTCTAAAAACACAAATCTGGGCCCAAACTCCAGGAGGTCAGTCATGTGGTCAGTCACATGTGCAGGCTGGTATTTCATTGGTAGGAATAGACTAATGCTGTCTAGTCCTTAAGGCGCTATAGGTATTAAAGGCTTTGCAGTTGTTCATCCAGTATTTAGCATAACCATCTGTATTTTCCATTGTCATGATTAATCCCAGCCCTGAGGAAGTGGGAGTTGAACAGCATCCTTTGTCAGTAAGAAAGATATAATTACCCATAGAAGCAAAAATATCATGGAGAATTTCGAGTGGTCAAAAGTGACACTTTAATATCAAGATCAATTAAAATTTTTCTGTATACCTGTGTCAAGGCAATTGCTCTATGAAGTAGGCTGCCAGAGTCTGTTTAGCCCCAAGCATCCCTTTGGGCCTGTCTTTACTCCTATCTCCCCATGACCTTCACACCTTAACCAATATGAATACAACTTTCAGCCAATATCTTAGTGTTTTTTCCTTGAATTAGTGACAGGATTTTGGCCATATGAATGGAAACGCTATGATTTGGGTGTTTCTCACAGATTGGCTGGTGGACAGAAGGCACTGTAATCTGAAATGGCAGAGTCTGGTATTGACAATTCGAGAGAAGATCAATGCTGCCATCCAGGACATGCCAGAAAGCGAAGAGATTGCCCAGCTGCTCTCTGGATCCTGTGAGTGCTTTGGATACCTTACTGGAACCTCCTCTTTCCTTAAGCAGTATATAGCAGCTAAGCTGCTCTCCTGTTGTTTAGTCTCAGGGATGATCCCTAGAGAAAGATTTCTGTTTGGGCATAGATGCTAGTTTCTTCCAACACAAACTGATGAAGGGCAGAGCTATGCATGATGAGGGAGCTATGCATGCTAAAATTACTGACACATACATGGGTCAGCCATGTGCATTGGCCAGAGTAGGTGGGAAGATACTGGAATTCTTAAAGTCTTACTTGCTTTCTAGACATTCACTACTTCCACTGCCTAAAAATCGTGGACCTTCTCAAAGGCACTGAAGCTTCCACAAAAAATATCTTTGGCCGGTACTCTTCACAGCGAATGAAGGCAAGTGTCAGGGCAAGGGTGGTAATGGGACCAGAGCCTCTCTGGTCTCTCTGAGGATCAGGTGGCGATGCCTATGTGGGATGCTTCCTGAACTTTTTTTCTGTCCTTATAGTTTATGCCAAAAGTAACTCCTGCCCTGGGTTTACATTTTAGACCTGCTTTGGGGATTACTTGTTGGCACCACGCTCTTACAGTAAAGTGGGTGGTCCAGCCAGCCTCACAAAGGAGGACAAGGAGTTTGTGTTTGGGGATTGAGCAGGCATGTGGCTGCTGAGTGCTGTTCTCACTCACTTTCTGTCTCTGTTCTTCCCCAGGACTGGCAGGAGATTGTAGCCCTGTATGAGAAGGACAACACCTACCTAGGTAGAGTGGCCCAACCTGGGTATCCTGGCATCTGTGGTGAAGCCCACTCCTGGAGTTGTGAGACACTAGGCTTCTAGGAGGCACAGTCCATGTGGGGGAAAGAGGTTGGGCTGTAGATGTTTGTAAGGTAGGAAAATAAATTCCACAAAGAATGTTGGGAAGAGGAGAAGGACCAGGCAGGTAGCAAGCATTTGCTGGGCCTGACGCAGCTGGTGTGTATGGGTCCTCCACCACTGACCTCTCGGTAAGGTGGACTGCAGGATCCCCACCCTCTCTGCACTCCCATTCTCTACTAGGCAGAAGAGGTGTGGATTATCCTTGGGGCTATATTGGGTCCCTGAGAGGGTAACTAAAGGGCTGATTATAGTTTGGGTGTTTTTCCTAATAGTGCAAATAATAACAATAATAGCTACTATGTTTTGAGCACCTATTAAATAGAAACAATTGTACTCGGTATTTTACATGGAGTCTCCTTTAATCCTCACAGTAAATATTATTGGCCCTGTGTTACAGTGAGGATTGGGTTAGAGGGTTTAAATGGCTGTCTTAGTTTCCACAATTAGGAAGGGAAGGAGCTAGGGGGCCACCCCCATGCTCTCCGCCACCATCTAGGGTACATGTGTGCCTGGCCAGGGTCCTGCTTGCCTTATGGTGTAGGTGTCTGAGGTGAATTTCCTTGGCCCTCTTCAGTGGAACTCTCTAGCCTCCTGGTTCGGAATGTCAACTATGAGATCCCCTCACTGAAGAAGCAGATCGCCAAGTGCCAGCAGCTGCAGCAAGAATATAGCCGCAAGGAGGAGGAGGGCCAAGCGGGGGCCGCTGAGATGAGGGAACAGTTCTACCACTCGTGCAAACAGTATGGCATCACGGTGAGCGGGATGGATCGCGGTGAGGTGGGAGGGCACCTGGGGCCTCTGTCTGTCTTCCAGGGCCCAACACCTTTGCATCTGGGAAGGGCTTCCTTCTCAGCCAGGTTGTGTCCTTTCTGGGCCAGTTTCTCTTCTGTCTCCAGTCTTCATGTGTTTTCTTTAATCTGTTGTACTCTTCTTCCCACCACTCTGAGTCCGCCTCTTCGATTCTCTCTAGGGAGACAGTGTCCGAAGAGAACTGCTGGCCCTGGTGAAGGAGCTGCCGAGTCAGCTGGCAGAGATCGGGGCTGGGGCTCAGTCCCTGGGGGAAGCTATTGACCTGTACCAGGCCTGTGTGGGGTTTGTGTGTGAAAGGTAAAGAGGATTTCAGTGTCTCTCTAGCAGGCGGAACCGTGTGCCTATTTTCTCTGCCTGTTCTCACTTCACTTTTCCCACATGCCATTTGAATTTTATTTTATACACTTGAACCCCTGGGAGCCTTGTCCACCTGACTTGACGGCCCAGGCTGAAGCCCAGGGTGGGCTTCGTGAGTGGGCAGGAGGGGGGTCAGTTATGTGCTCTGTTGCAGCCCCAACGAGCAGGTGTTGCCGATGCTGCGATTTGTGCAGATGCGGGGCAACTCCACGGTGTACGAGTGGAGGACGGGGACAGAACCCTCCGTGGTGGAGCGACCACACCTCGAAGAGCCTCCTGAGCAGGCAGAAGAGGATGCGGTAAGACAAGCTGAGGGAGAACTATTTCCCTCCAACACACACAGCCCAGACTGCCACAACCTGAATTCAGAGTCTCAGAGGAGGAAGGGGGACTTGTATGAGAGAGACTAGAGGTGGAAGGGCCCAGAAGGCCCTACGCCTTTATTTTTCTGGCCTTCTGGAGATCAGAGTATAGACAAGTGCTGAAAAGACTCAGCAAGTTGGTTGGCTTTGAACTAGGAACTCTGCAGTCCCACAAGCTCTCCAGAGATGGGCTCTACTTTGGGGAGCTTGGAGGCCATCACATTTAAACAGTCTGCTAGCACTCCCTGCAGAAGTAGCTGAGACCTCGGGGAGGCAGGCCCCTTTTTTTCACCCATCTTCTCTAAGTTAACATTTTTTTTTTCCCCTTCTAGATTGACTGGGGTGACTTTGGAGTGGAGGTGGCTTCTGAAGGGACTGACTCTGGCATCTCTGCCCAGGCTGCTGGAATTGACTGGGGCATCTCCCTGGAATCAGACTCAAAGGTTAGGATGCCCTCTCAGTCCATCTCTGAAGATTCTTTGTTATGGCTTCTTTAGTGATAAGAAAAGTGTTGTCTGTGCCCATAATGCATCACCCAAAGTTCATAGCTGTCAGACCAGTTGCAGTCTGAGGGGAAAGCAGAGTTTCCAAAGTGACATGTCAGAGTCTTGATCTCTTTCCTCTTAGTGTTTGGGGCATGGTGTGGAGGTATAGGCAGGTGGTAATTCCACAAAGCAGGGTGACGGTGGCAACGTACATGGCCCCACACTGCCATCTCTGCCACCTACATCAGGGCTGCATGTTCTTCATACAGTTACAATGTACAGTCATTGAACTTACTGAGGGTTTGGTTTTTTCCGGCTCCTTTTGCTGGAGTAAATCTGCCAACACTGCCGGGGTTCTTTGCTCTCCACCCAGGAAGCTGGGGGTGATGGGATAGACTGGGGAGACGATGCTGCTGCTTTGCAGATCACAGTGCTGGAAGCTGGAACCCAGGGTAAGTGCACCCATCCCCTGAATTCCTGATAGAAGTTGGTACTCAAAGGCACCCTTATCTCTAAAAACAAAAACTATACTGCTGAGTTTGAGCTTCTTGCACATTTAACAGTTTCTTCAAAATGTTGATGAAGGTGTGAGTGTAGGGGAAGAGATAGAGTTCCTAAAATTAAGTCTAGAAGCTCTCAACATTTTGGTGACTGAACACGGGTCAGCCATTCTGGTGGGGGTGCTTCCAGGAGGGCTGATAGGCTCTGTAGTCGGGCCTGTCGCCCTTTTCTCACTAGCCGAGAGGATGTGGCGGTGAGCTACACCGCGAGAGGGCAGTGCAGGATGAAACTTCACTCCCACCGCCCACCAGATTGGAGGGCTGGCCCTACCGCTCCTTAAAACTCAGCTCTGTGGTCCTCCTCACAGGCGGGAGGCTGGCCTCGGTTCCCGATTAGGCCAGAGACATGGGAAAGAGAAACTCTTTCCCCCTTGGGTTGGGACAGGAAGTGATTTTAGTACAACTAATGGGTGTACATATTAACTTACCAGGGCTTCTCAGACTTGGGGGTCTCCTCCTGTCCTCAGCTCCTTCACCACCTCTCTGTCTCTCTTCCTGGCAGCTCCAGAGGGCGTTGCTAGGGGCTCAGATGCCCTGACACTTCTTGAATACCCTGAGACCCGGAATCAGTTTATCGATGAGCTCATGGAGGTACCTTCATCCTCTGGGAGAAGTGGAGGAGGCCTGGTATCAACACAGGCAGCATCACTCCAGATGGCTGACCTCCCCCTTCCTATTTGTGTAAAGGGCACTGAATGCTTTCCTCTTTCTGGAGCAGGGCCTCAAATATTCGGGTGCTACCATTCATACAACAAGTATTTGTCGTGTGCCTCCTAAGCCCTGGCACTGTCTGAGGTGCCAGAGATTGAGCAGGGAACAAGACAAAGTCCTTGACTTCCTGGAGCTTATGTTCTAATGGGGAAGGCAGACAAGAAACAAGATGAATCAAGTAAAATATGCAATATGTTGGGTGTTAACATCAGTGCCATGGAGGAAGAAGCCAGAGAGGGAGCTGGGGATTGTTGGGAAGGGCTGCATGCAGGGCTTTATATTGGGTGGCCAGGGAAGGCCTCATGGCGAAAGTGACCAGTAAGTCAAGGCCTGCAGGGGTGTAGAGAGCCGTGCCGAAGTCTGGGAGAAGAGCTTTCCAGGCAGAGGGAGCAACTGCAAAGGCCCTGAGATGAGTGTGTGCCCTGCTCATTTGATGAACAAGGAGGTCAGTGTGGCAGAGCAGGGAGCTGGGGGAGGTAAAGGAGATCAGAGAGGTGAAGTGTCTGAATTTTGGCTTTTACTCTTAAGTAAACTGGG
The DNA here is from genome assembly GCA_030015415.1 of Cynopterus sphinx. Classification (NCBI taxonomy): domain Eukaryota; kingdom Metazoa; phylum Chordata; class Mammalia; order Chiroptera; family Pteropodidae; genus Cynopterus; species Cynopterus sphinx. The sequence continues at coordinate 18,068,278 of CM057385.1, forward strand.
TAGCTGCAGGAGATTTTGAGCAGGTTTGGATCTATGTACTCTCATTTGTATTTCCATACCATCCCTGTGGCTAAGATGTCGAGCAGCCCAGAATAAGGAACCAGTGTTTTGGGGCTTTCATGGTGGGACTAGGAAGCTGAGGACCCATCCTTGCTAATCTCTGGGTCAGTTCCCTTCCCAGTGGCCTGCTGGTTGGGGAGGGCTTCATGAAAGTTCTTGTCCTCACCAATTCCATTCTCTCTCTGCCCAGAGAGGTCTTTCTTATTTCTAGGGGAGAATAAGACAAAAGAGATCAAGTTCTGGGGTTGAATAAGGTGACAAGATATGTGGCTGGTTCTCAGATTCTTCATAGCTGTTTCTTAGTCCAGGGCTCCTCGAATATGGATTCCTATGCCTAGTATCCCATTCCTCCCATGGAGAGAAAATACCTTCACTGTGGCAGGAAGAACCCTTTGAATCTGCATTCTTAGTTACCTGATCCATAGGTGAGGAGGAAGCAGGGGGGTTCAGGGCTAGATAGGGCCTGAATAGAAATGGAGGACCAAAGAGTGACAGCAGAGGTTGCCCCAAACTCTGATGTTATAGTTGGTGAGTTTCTAACAATAAAAGTGTTCAGAGGAAAGAACCCGTCCTCACTGAGAGTCTGTCTAATCCCCACATCTCATTCATTCTGATCAGTCCGAGGGTTAGTTTCTGAGTTCTCTTCTTGATTTGAACCAAATACTCTCCGGTCCTCAGCTCGAGATCTTCTTGTCCCAGAGAGCAGTGGAAATGAGTGAGGAGGCAGACATCCTGTCTGTGAGCCAGTTCCAGCTGGCTCCAGCCATCCTGCAGGGCCAGACCAAAGCAAAGATGGTTTCTATGGTGTCAGCGCTGCAGAGTCTGATTGGCCGGCTCACCAGTCTTCGAATGCAGCACCTGTTTATGATCCTGGCCTCACCAAGGTCTGGCTTTCCCTTTGACGTTGGGCTATTCTGGAGAGCCTGATGCAGGACTCCACCACCTTGAGCAGCCCCAATTCCGTGTACTCCTCTTCTCCACAACCCCTTAGATGTCATTCCTACCTCGCATAACTGTGCCCGTCCCAACTAGGGACACAGATTCTCCATGGGGCAAGATGGGGTGGTTTATACAAGCAGAACCAGGAGGACAGGGGAACCAGGAGTGGTATTCCTTACAAAAAGGATGGCAGGATGTGAAGGCTGAGAGGCCAATTAGAGATTTGGTTTCCTGAGGCATACCTTTCCCAGCAGTTGAATGGGGATGCCCAGATTGCACAGTTACACCACTTACCTGAGTGTCCTGCCTAGGTATGTGGACCGAGTGACTGAGTTCCTCCAGCAAAAGCTGAAGCAGTCCCAGCTGCTGGCTTTGAAGAAAGAACTGATGGTGCAGAAGCAGCAGGAAGCACTTCAGGAGCAAGCAGCTCTGGAGCCCAAGCTGGATCTGCTGCTAGAGAAGACCAAGGAGCTGCAGAAGCTGGTAAGACAGGGAAGGGAAACCTGCCAAGGGGCAGGACCTGAGTTTCTGTAGAATGAGGCCCCTCTGCTTGCTGCCCATGTGGTATTGCTGTCTTTCAGATTGAAGCTGACATTTCCAAGAGGTACAACGGGCGCCCTGTGAACCTGATGGGAACCTGTCTGTGACACCCACATTTTTCCTGCCTATCTTCTCAACCTTCAGGATGGAGGCGGGGACAGCCAGGCTGTTGTTGAGGGGCCTAAGGCCCTGCAACAGATCAAACTGGCTAGAGGATGAAAAGCTACATGCTGGAACCATCACTTAGATGGCTCTGCAAGAAGCTATCTTGATTGGCCCTATGGCCTATTAGCCTGAAAGCATACCTTCTGTTCCTTTTTGTCATCTAGTTTGACTTAATAAAAGAGGAAGAGACTCTGGCTTCATTACTGACAGTTACTGCTTACCTGGGCTTGGAGTTGAGACTGTGTACCTATTAGCATGGGGTTCTTGATCCTTGTGGGCTCCCTGGCCATCAGCTATTCCTAGGGAGGCCCAGTTTAGGTATTCATCCTCTTTTGGTGATGGGGAGGGCCCAGATTAGCTTCTACACATGGTTCGGCAAAGGGCTCTGGGGTAACTGAGTCAGCCAGAACCCCTTCTCTCCATAGCCAAGCCCAGACTGCCCCACTCAGGCCAGAAGCCCAAGGGGAGCAGTCGAGTGGCAGTCTCATTGGAGCCAGCAAAGCTGTATTTTCCTTTTAATCACAGCTTACTTCCAGGCAGAGGGGGAATGTGGTTTGGGTAGGAAGGGCCAGATGAACAAGGTGGAGACAGGAGTTGTCACCTTCACTAGCTGCCTGTCCATTTCATATCCGTAACTGCCTGCTCTGTGATTGGGTAGAGCCCACCCCAGGATAGCACCCCTCTCCCAAGCCACCTACCCATCCCCGTTTCCAAGGAAGGGTAGGGGTTGGGGGTGGCCAGCAATTCGATTTTAATTTCATAGCAGAGCAGTTGATTCATGGCTCTTTGTCGCTGGCGTTGACTCCCGTAATGACTTTCCATCAAAATGAAAAGTGGAGTGACACCACTCATTATTCCTGCTGCTTGTTATCTCAGTTCTGGGGAGGGCCGCCCCCTCCCTGCTGCCTTTCAGCCGTCCTGGACAGTGAGTGATGGCCCCTATTAATCACCGACCCCGTGGACTCCGGCGGACACACGCTATCCAAAGGAGAGAGAGATAAGGCAGCATGAACTGCTTGAAGCTGCTCCTATCAATTAATGTCAGCCCATTGCTTCCCCCCAATCTTTGCCTATTCACCTCCTTTGGGGGGCATTGGGGCTAAAATAAGTCTAGGAATTGAAAAAAGGAAAACCGGTGCAGACTGTGGAGGTAAAACTGTCCTTGGACTAGAAGAGCATAGAGAGGCCTGAGTGGGCCATGTCCTGACCTCAGCCGCTGTGAAGGCGCTCGGCCTAGAGAGCTGCCCATGTCTCTTGGTCCTTTTCTGTCCCAGAGAATGGCTGCTACCTCCTGCCCCACCTGTTCAGCTGCTGGCTCCATTGGCCTCTGGCCTCCCTCTTGCAGCAGCCATCAGCTCACCGAAGCATGCCACCCTTGCCCACTCTAATGTCCCTAGTCCAATCACCAGCTGTTACACAGACTCTATTGCTTACAGGCACCGAGCTTTAGGGAGAAGCCCTGTGGGTCATGTGACTGTGCAGGCTGGGTTCAGGCCTCAAAAGCCCTCATTCCTGCTTTTCTAGAGGAACATCTCACCTGCCTCCTTTGCCCTCCCGAGGGCTGATGGGAGGAAGTTGTGCAGGCTGAGGTTTGGCCATCTTTATAAGAAAGGAAGTGGGTTTAGATAGAAAGGGTTTTCTCAGCAGATTTTGGCCACCTTGGTAAGCGGTGTGGTTATGGAACTATTCTCTCTCAGAGGGATTAGGCCCATTTCACTGCTTATCTGATGAAATGAAGGCCCTTGTGGCCCTTAGGCTGATATAAATGATTTCTTAAGAGACTTTAACCTGGTAACCTCGGGTCTGTTGTGCAGAACCTTCAGCCACAATTGCCTTTAGCCTTGTGCTTCACTTCCTGGGGCCTCTTTCCCAACCTCCCTAAGACACTGAAGATCCCGCCTGGCTGTTTTACCCCATGATAAGACAGCTCTGTCTTTCCGATCCACTCTGGGATTTCCTTTAGCATCACTCTGATTGCATTTAGATTCCTACTTGTTTTTCTCAAAATTGCCTTAGAGGTAGTTATGAAGATTAAATGAGTTAATATACACAGAGCTCTCAGAATAGTGCTAGGCACAGAGTAAGTACTCACTGGATAAATGTGAATTCTCTTTTTTGGTCTAATTTACCTTCTTAGAAAGGTGAGGTGAGAGGCTCTTTGTGGAGTTTAAAGACCAAGTTCTGAGCAGTCAGGTTTCTAGGATTAAAAAGTAAAAAATCAAGGAGAGGAGGGAGGGGGCTAAGATGACACCCTCAGAATCCTTAGTGTGATGTGAATTTACTGCTAAGAGCACACCCTGCTTTTATGTGAACTTTTATGCTACTCTTTCCAAAGAAGATTTAAGGCTCTTACTACTTAGCTAAGATTTGTCACCCTGCTTCAGAGAAGGAAGCAGAGTGGCCTTTCCAAAAGCCTCTCACCCCGAAATCCAACCACTACCTAAGCTCCACTCCACTCACCTGTCTGCTCAAACAAAACCTTTCTTCCTGCACCAATTCTACTGTGTCCTCGCAAAGCTTAGCTCTCTTTACAGCCAACAGAAGCCCTGGTGCTGCAGGCTGCAATGGCTGACCAAGAACACGGCCTAAGTGGAGTGCTAGTAATTGTTCATCTGGGCTCTGGCTGCCCACTAAGGGAGATGTGCGGTCCATTACATCTAGAACTAGTTTTCCTTTGCCAGTTTGGGGCAGGGAATTAGCTGTGTGATTCAGACCCAAAATCTCACCTATGGAAAGAATCACTTGCCCCAGAGAAAGGATCTAGCGCTGAGGACCCAGAAAAGCACATCCTGGGCCTTCGGGAGTAGGACCGAAGCCTGCACCTCCCCCCACCCCTCTCATTCTTGCTCTCATTAATTCCTAAGTTGTTGCTTACAGCTTTTCCCGTAGGAACGCAGGTCCTAAGGCCCGTCTCTGATTTTTCATCCACACCTGCCTATTCTGTTACTAATTGTTATTTCATCTTTCAACTGCCACTTGTTTATTCTCCTTTTCTCCTCCCCAATCCCCACACACACATGCAAAAATCTAATAACAGAAATAGGTTAGGAAGGCGACAGGCAAAGCAATGTGGTGGTGATTAGCACATTCTCTAGATCTGGACGTCCTGGGTCAAATCCTGGCTCTGTCTGTGCTGCCTGTGTGATCTTAGGCAAATCATTGGCCCTCTCTGTCCCTCATTTCCTTCACCTGTAAAATGAAGACAAAGATGCTACCCACGCTGGGTGGATATGCACCTAGACAGTACCTGGCACAGTGAGACTCAAATGTCAGCTGTTCTGAGAGGCTGGTGGACTGGAAATATCCTGGATGGAGGTTAAAAATTTGTGTTTGGGTCCTGGCTCTGTACATTCCAGATATCCCAACAGGTCCCAAACGAAACCCACTATCATCCTGTTCCATCAGCTCCCATTCTCTGGAGATTTCCCTCTAACCTGCCTTTTCCATGTGCTATGGGTTTTGTCACCCTAATCGCTTCCCTGCTTAGAAACTCTGTTGCCCTCTTAGCTCCCCAAATTCCCGGTGTAGCAGGTCAGCCCTTGATATTCAGGCCTCCACCTGCCTTTCAAGCCTGAGTATTCCCTCAAGACACCAAACTCCCATGGTCCCCAAAGCCCCCACCCTCTTCTTTGCACCCCTAGCCTTCCTGACTCAGAGGTCCAAACAAGCCTCTGGACATTTCTGGTCTCCTGGCAGAGTTTTTCCCTCCCTCCTCAGCAGCATCCCTGAAGCCATGTGTAGATGCCCTCTGGGACTGCTGATCAGTTGAGTAACACTGCCTTCCCAGTGTCTGTCCCCAAACGAGCTGCTTACAGGCAGGGAATGGGTCTTGCTCATTTTCGTGTCTCCTTTGAAATCTCAAACTTAACTTGTCTAAACTTCAATTGCCTTAATGATCTCTGAAGTGACTTTGACCTCTAAAATATGATCATGTGGCTCGTAAATAATAACAAGGAATAATCCCACAAACATGACAAGTTTGAGAAAAAAATTAGGTTGAAGTAAGCTTTTCAAATGGACTGATGAGACTAAAGTCCCACCTCCCAACTGTCCAGTGGGGGCTCTGCCCTGAGGATCTTGTGGATATCATCTCCCCTTGAACTATTTATTGAGGAGAGGAGGGCAGGGGAGGGGAGAGGAGGGGAGGGGAGGAGAGGGGAGGGCTTTTCTCCCATCCTCTTGGAGATATCACTGCCTCATAGACCAGGTTTGCTACCGAAGCTGGGGTCAGCCTCCACATGCTGGGCTCTGAGTGAGCTGTTCTGCACAGTGATCAGGCCCCAGGAGCCGTTTCCAGGTTGGCATCCTGCCTGGCAGATCCTGGGCCCCAGTAGGAGGGGTCAAGCCTGCTGCAGGGCTGTGGAGCCTGGGCTGCCAGCTGACCACAGAAAGCCTTGTCCTCCAGATGCCCTCCAGGTGCCCTTCCTCTCAAGTGAGGGGCAGGGCTTCTCTGCGTGAATTGGCCCTGCATAAACTCTTACTTATCCTGCCTGCCACCCTCCTCTCCTTCCCCTGGCTTCGAAGAAAACCAGTTTGAATATTTAAACTTCTTCTGTGTGTCTAATAAAAAGTTCTGCACTATTTAACGCCCCAGCTATCCATTATTGTCGGGAGCTGCCCTCTCCCTCCCAGCTTTCCCCTCCCTCCCTCTCACCCAAACCACGAGCAGCAAAGCCATTTGTCAAAGCTCCCGCCGCAGGCTGCGCTTGGCTGTGTCTGAAAGGACAAGCCGGCCCCACAGGGGAAGGTGGGAATGAATAAAGGGGCTATGCAAATTGCTACTTAATCTGCAGAGAAACACCCAGGCTTTAGGGAGACGCTCATTACTTCTTTTAACTGTGATTAACGGGCAAATTAAACCCAAGCCCTTAACTCTATCCTGGCAGAGGACTCGAACGCAGAGCCCTGGACCCGTGAGGGTGGAGAAAGGATCTTTGCTGCTGTCCGCAGCCCTGGGGACTGGGACCAAGGAGCATCAGTGCTGCCCAGTAACTGTTGTTGGTGGGATAGGAAAGAAGGGAGTCCCAGATGAGGGGACACAGATCCAGCACCACTAACCCCAACAATTGGGGGAGGAAGGCCTTCTTATTCCCTTTCTAGTTTCTTTCAGCTACTTGAGAAATAAGGTCGGAGGCTCCTAGATTTGCTGCTCTCCTTTCGTCTTCCCGTCTCCCTCCCCCACCACCCCACAAACACACACAAAAGTGAGAAAAACCCTTAGACCTCACCTGCCAGGACATGCTGAGGGTGTGACAAAGGGGCTTTACCCACAACTGAGTTCTTGTAAGACCAGTCCCAAACCTGGGGCTGGAAAAGTGTATAGAAGTACCACTGAATTGCACATCAAAAAGGGTTAAAGTGGTAAATTTTATGTAATAAGCTGGGTGAGATATCTTTACACACAGACACACACACACACACACACACACACACAGATGGGCAAGAGGCACAGAAGCAGGAGGTGGGGGGTGGAGTGTTTTTGTGGGAGTAGAGACCCTAGAAATAGTTACAGAGCCAAAGTACCTCTCTTAGTCTCTTACCCCGCTTTAACCCTTTTTGAGTGTACAGTTCAGTGGCATTAACTACATTCCCACTGTTGGGCAACCATCCCCTTCCAGCCTTCCTATAATCACCTCTAACAAACAGCGACCAGTGAGGCAGAGTCTGTAGCTCTGTAGGTAGAAGAGTTTGGTTCGAAATCGGGGAAATGGGAGAACGCCAGCTGGGGCGCCTGCAATGGAGACCTGATGCTTGGGAGGTGAGGTGGGTGGAAGTCCTGTAGGGACTCCCCATTAAACGCAGGTCCCCTAAGCCTGAGTGATTAGGAGGTGAAAGATGACATACAACAGTGACAGACTGTCTGTCAACCTGACGGGGCCGAGGAGAGACAGGGCCCCGTATTTTATTTTGTCGTCGAGTCGATCAGTAGGTCTGTCATAGAAACCAGGCCTGACAGTGCGCTCAGCGACTCGGCTCTCTTTTCTTAACTCCCGCAGCCCAGCTCCACCATCTATTAAAACATCCCAGGCTGTCAGGGATATTAAAAGGCTCTGTCACTCCTTCTTAAAACAGTCATAAATACAATGTGGACGTGAGCTTTTGGGCAGGAGCCCCGGTGCTGACTGGGAAGAGACAACAGCAGGTACGCCTGACTCTTTGGACAGCTGAGGCTTTGGCACTGTTCAAACCGGGAGCCATGGACTCATCATTTTCTCTCTAATGCAAGAATCAGGCTGGCTCCAACATCTGCTGAGGCCCAGCATTTTGAAACAAATGTTCTCGAGCATAGGATGTGGCCTTTGTTGGCACAACGACAAGCCTCAGCTTATCTCTGGTGCCTGGTGCACGTAAACCACACTTGTTCTGAGTGTGTGACTGTGCAGCCTGCTTCCTAGGCCTCCCCAGGTGCTGTAGGAGAGGAAGAAGGCAGAGGGACAAAGGTAAAGAGAGAGCCCTAAGTTCGGTGGACTTTGCCTCTGTCCCTCTTCCACCGCCCCCTGCAGCAGCCTTGTGACTGACCCAGCTTGGTAAGAACAGTTTTGTAAGGGACCAGAAGCTAACCTGAAGCTTCCCAGGTGCAGGTGGGCTCCCCAGAATGCAGGCTGGAATTTATAATCTTGCCACTTGGAAAACTCCAGTCAGCCTGAATCCTTAAGCCTTTCCAAACTATGAGATCACGATTTTTCCACCTGGGAGCCTCTAGCTCCCAAACAGGGAGGTTACTTCCTTTCTACACCTCTGATGAGAACACAAGGCCTCTGGCTGCTTGCTAGGAGCTGGCCCCTCTTTTCAAGGTTGGAATGGAGGATGTTTCTCCAATTTGCTACAGAGATACTGAGGCACAGAGCCAAAGACCAGACATAGTCCCCTGGCGAATTCTGACTCTGGGCTCCCTGTTTGTCCCTTGGGTATACCAAAGGTCCTGCCCATGACTTTCTGTGTGGACGTCAGAGCAGCACCAAGGACCCTGGCGTCTTGATCTGTCCCGTCTTCTGCCTACCCAGAGTTCAATGGCTGGACATCCCAGGACTTCCACTTAGCTTTGGCTAGTTTTTAAACGATAGACTGTTTTTTTTCCCAACAGAATTACCTCCTTAGCAACTTTTCCCAAATATTTCATATTAAGAAGTATCAGACTTTTATTCTTTATTTCTACAATATTTATTAAATGCCTATCTTATTCTGTTGTGCAGTTCCAGAGGACAGAACTAGACTCCGGTGTAAGAGGGAGACAGGTTTCTACCTTGTATAAGGCAGCCCTTTCTGACAACCAAAGGTGCCCCCCAGGGCACAGGTGAGAAAGTCACCATCACTGAGGACCTTAGGCTGACACTAGATCAATATCTGGTGAGGAGGCTGCAGAGGGTAGGAGATATGGGTTGGATGGCTCTGAGAGTCAATGATTTGGGGCACCTGGTATGTCCAGAAGCTGCACAAGGCCTAGCAGCTGTTCACCAGCTGCCTACCATGTGGCCATCTTGCAATTTAATCCCAGATGGTCAGACCCATTACCCTCCAAGGTCAGAGGGCCAGCTGCAGGGTAGTGGACAAACCCCTCTTGGCCCCAGTAGCCCCCAGGCAGTGGCTGTGACCCGTGGGCAGGATGTAGAAAGGAAGCAAAGAGAGAGAAATAAAGCTGAGACATCCCATCAGCTACCCAGGCTGAGAGACAGAGATTGCCCCTCTTCCTCTTGCTGGCTTCCACTCCCTCCCGCTCTTGCCATCCTCTCCCAGGTTTTCACCTGCCTTGCACACTCCCTCCCTCTTTGTTGCTCTTCATCCTCCCCCTTCTTCCTATCCTCCCTCATCTCCATGGCGATAAAAGGGGAGGAGGGCCAGGCTGGGCCCTGTATTTCGAGTTGCTCCATAATAGCCCCTTTCTCTGGAGACACAGGGGCTGCCTGTGGAACTAATCTCCCCCTGCCCATCAGTTCACAAAGGGCCAGGGAAACCCCTCCCTCAGCCGAGCTGCCCTCGGTGACCCTGAGCCCGTTTCCGGGTGCTTGCTTCTAGCCCTCCGGGGCCTGCAGCTGGGCCTCTCTCACGGGATCCTGCACACAGACAGGGTCACCCCGGCTGACCTCCCCCGAGGACAGAGGTCAAGCCCCCTCTGGGGTATCTGATGTGATTGGAAGGGAGCTGAGGCAGGGGGAGGGGGAGGAACATGGGGGAGGGAATCTTCCCTTTTAATGTAAAATTAAAAGACTCTCTGGGCTTCCAGTCTGTGCCTGTCTCTGCTGAGTCGCCTGGCCTAGGACCCCACCCTAGGGAATCTGGGCATTTTAGATACAGGTTAAACTCCTAGCAACAGTGGTTGGTCAAACCTGATCCTGGAGAATTAAAGCCTAAAAATCTTGGCAGGGAAAGTGGGAAACACAGCCTTACAGGGCAACCGGGCACGCCGTGGCGGTACTTGTTTGCCATGGTCTGCCTTTAGAATTCTCTGGGCCTTGGTCTCATGGGCAGAGTGGGAATGATAATAGCACCAACCTCACAGGTGATGGTACTAGTGAGATCGTTTGCAGGACATGTTTCTTAATATAGTGCCTGGCTCACAGAAGGCCCTCGGGGTACCATAACTGTGACTGAACACTGCGGGAAGTTCTCAGGCTTTAGGAATCATCTGGGATGGGCACCCCCATCTCAGACAGTTAAAGATGGCTAGGGTACCACCCCCAGTGAAGAACATACGAGGTAGTGTAGCCAGAGGGGAACAGCCAGGGAAGTCAGAATGGCTGGGACTTCGTCCCAGCACTACCATCAGCCAGCTGTGACACACACTTTCCTTCTGCATAGAGTGGGAATAATAATAGGGCCTACTGCCTAGGGTTATTATGAGATCAAATGGGTTAACACATGGAAAGTGCTCAGGAGGGAACCTGGCACTGCATTCACACCATATATGCTCGTTATGATTATTATTGATGTTATTATTATTGGGTTGCCGTGAACCTGATTTTTCAGAGCCGTGTTTATTTCAAATATTCAAAGTCATTGTTCCTATGAGTCCCCTCTCTTTTCCATGTCACATGGCATATTCTGATTTCTGGCAAGGAATAATATATGATCACTCTTACTTACTCGGCTGATGAAAAAGTATGCATTTTGTTCAGAGAGACAGAAGCTCTAAACAAGGGACTCAGCTAACCCAGAGGGAGTAATTGGCCCCTTATAAAACAAGGCCAAGTGAAAGATAGGAGTTGGGAAAGGTCGAAGGAGGTCTGGTGGGAGCTGCCGACAGTTTTCCTAACCTGCCCAACTTACTGCCGAAATCATTTCAAGAGATAATTTAATGTTCTCTCTGTGGCCCTGTTTGCTCTCGAAGGGAAAAATAAATAAATAAACAAACCTAACCACCCCAACCAACACATGCTTTATGAGAGCATCACTTGCTAGTTTTTAATGGCGTAGTTATTAATATAACTGTCCTGGCACCTCCCCTACATCTGATCACTGGTGAATTATGGGCCTTGAATTCTGATTGCTGCTCCCATTATTGCAAACATTTCCACTCAGTCCTGCTGGGAAGAGAGAATTAGCCTTTCACATTCGGGGGAACTCAGGGCTGGAGTGGAGCCTGCTACCTCAAAGCTGGGAGCTGATGGGCAAGACTGAGGGGTGGGGCAGGAGGGTAGGGACCAGCTGAGGTGGGGCAGGAAGGCACTTATTGGGTGTGAGGAAGGCACTTGATTGAGAGTCTGGGGACCTCATTTCAGCACCGTTTCTAGTTATGATCCAGTCCAACCTTTCACCTTCCAGGACCTCATTTTCTTCACCTATAAAACAGGCGTTTTAAAAATTATTTTTCCCTTTGTCATTTTAAAGCATTTACAATGTGCCAGGTACTGTGCTAAATGCTTTGTTAGCATTATCTCAGTTAAAAAAAAATCTCATAACCAGTGTGCGATGATAATACTAGTTTAATCCCCGTTTAGGAGATAAAAAAAACTCAGGCTCTCAGAAATTCAGAAGCTTGCCTGAGGTCACACAGCTGGTAAGCAGAGATGCTGGTTTGCAACCTGGACTCGTCTGACTCCAGGGCCCAAGCCCCTATTAGGTACACTGCCTTCCAAGGACAGTAATACTGTCCTCCTAGCTGGCAGGATGGGGAGAGGCAGATGTCCCCATAGGTGTGAAAGGGCTCTGTCAACTGCACAGCCATCTAACACACATGGGGTATAAAGGGCTTTCCCAGTGGAAGGCAAAAGAGAGGTTGGGGTGGGATGAACTGAGATTAGGGGCAGGGACTAGCAGAGTAAGCCGCCAACGGCAGCAACACCCAAAGGGGAATGAATTTAGCAAGGAGCGGGCTACATCATAACAATACTCCTTTGGGAGAATGAGTTGTAGTTGATTCCATTGGACAATTATGGATAGACAACGACAGGGGAGAATACTCTCATGGCCTGAGTCTTCCCCTCCCCAACAAGTCTGTTTTTATTCTGGTCCCACTGGGTCATCCTCGGAGGTTCTGAGATGAGCAAGCCGCTGTTCCAGTTGAGTGGGGCAGGTCCTGTTGTTTCCTCTCACCCAGGACCCTGGCACCACACAGGTCTGACAGCCTTGGAAAGGTGAGACAACCCCACCCCCCACCCCAGGATTAGCACCCCTGAGGTTCTGGAAGTTTAGCTACAGGGAGTTGGTGGAACTGGCATGAGGGCACAGAGGAGGCCAAGGGCTATAGAGGATGCGGACAGAACCCGCCACACCCCTACACCCCATCCTTTCCTGGCCTAGCCCAGGTTTGCTGGCCATGAGGGGCAGCCTCAGGCGGAGGCCTAGGCTGGCTGCTTGGTATTCTGCTCAGGCCCCTGCTGGCAGGGCCCCCTCCCCCAGCTCAGCCTGGGCCATGCATTATCCTCGCAAGATTGAGGACCTAATGGAGGCGATCAGCACCCAGGGGAGTCACTCTATCCAGGCTCCGGAAGGAGGGCAGAGCAGTGCTAGTTGGCTCCTTTGCCCACCCTGAGATCGGGGCGCACTTGAGGGGGTCCCTGGAACTGAGGAGGGGCTCCCAGCCCTCTTCCTGGAGAGCTCTGGGCATTTTCAGTTCAGGCATCCTTGCAACAATCTCTCTCTTCCTCCTCATAAGATACCCTCGAGATCTGGGGACCCCTGTGGGAAGACCCCAGCCACTACCAGCTTTCTTGAAGGACATTCCGTTTGGTTTGGGGAGGGCATCCTTCCACCCCTACCTGACACCCTCCTACTGCTGCCAGCTGGCCAGCGATGCAGCCCGCCCTCTGCCCATTGTTCCTCAGCTCTCCTCCCACAGTGGGAGGTGGGGGCTGAGCCTGGCCCCCCAGGTCAGGAGCACAGGGCAGCCCCTCCCCTCCCTGAGCTTCAAAGGCCCAGAGAGACTAACTTTTGCCACTGTGGGGCCTCCCCTCTGGGAGTGGTAAGGGGGACAGCTGGGGAAAGCAGCATTCAGCAACTCCCTGGGAGAGAGTAGGACAGGCCAGGAGGTGATCCTGGGTGTGTAGGAGGTCACATGAGGGGAGGTCCCAAGGCAGAAGGCCTGGGAAAAACCGAGGATGAGTGAGAGGCAGCAAAAGTGATACAATAATGAAAACAGTACTGCCAGGCCCAGGAGCGGCTAACACTCACTGAGTACTCACAGTGACCCAGGTGCTGTGCTTTCCACGCATCGTGTCATCTCCTCCTCACCGGAGCTGGGTACTATGAGACCTATACTGTGCAGATGGAGAAATCAGGCTCAGAGAGGTTAAGTAACCTACTCAGGCTCACACAGGGAGGAGCTGGACAGGACTTGGGCCCACATTGTTTGACTCTGGAACCTTGCTTCTAACCACAGAGCTGGGCCACTGGAACAGGCAGCAAGAGGGAAAACAGAACAGGTCATGGGCACCCACCTCAAAACACTCACCTGACTTCATACCCATCAGCAAAATATGTGTTTCTGCCAAAGAGCATCCAAAGATCCAAGCGGCATGATTTTTTTTTTTTTCCACTGAGCTAACATAAAGAGGGATTTTTTCCCCTTTCTATCCCTTCTTCCCTTTCTAAGCATTTTCTTTTCTCTTCTTTCCAGGCTAACAGCCTCTCTTCCCACCATCTGCTCCCAAGATGGCTGATACTGCCCACCTTGCTTCCCTGGGGATAGATGGGTCCAGGACTCATTCCTCCCCCAGGTGCTGTAATTTGAGGGGCTGCCCAGCTGGAATGGACCCAGGGCCTCCCCAGGCTGCCCTCCCACCACTGTGAGTTGGCTGGCCTCTGCCCTCTGCCCTCTTCTGCCATTAACCCTGTCACCTGCCGGACATCAGCCCCCGGGCCCAGTCTGTCATCCGTGGCCAAAGATGGATGGGGGGCGGCTGGGAAGCATAAACGGCGACCCCTTAATGAGATCTGGCGGGGGAGGGCTGGGCTCTATCAGGCGGCAGCAGGGCCAGGTTGGTGATAACGGCCCTTGTTGAGCGTGACCCATTTTCCTTCTGCAGAGGGGAAGACAGTGGAGTGAGAAGGTGCAGAAGGAGCTCAGGGGTCACAGGGTTCTGTTGCCACCTCCCCCCACCCTCTCTCCCCTCCACTGGCAAATCAAATTGGAGGGAGGGAGAGATGAGCAGAGGCTGGGGAAAAAGGATACCCCCCCCCCACCTCTCATTCTTCTTGGCACTGTGACCCCAGCTCCTCCTTGGGAAGAAGCACAGACACAAAGAATCACTAGGAAACAGGAGACCAGCTGCCTGACTGGGACAGCCCCAAGGCAGTCCTGGAGACTTTATGTCTCCTATCCATGTGCGGAGAAATCGGAGGGAGGGAGCCTTTGTGTGGTGTCGTCTGTAGAGCAGGGAGCATCTTCAGAGGGAAAGAGTGGGATGCAGGAGGCAAGGGAAAGAAACATTATTGGTTGGTCTCTTACACATTTTCCTTTTAGTGATTCATGAATCTTAAAAGAAAGAGATACTAGAAAGCATCAATTCTAACCTTTCATTGTACAGATGAGGGAACTGACACCTTAGAGAGGGGAAGGCACCACTCAAAATAGCATCAGAGCCAGAGCAAGAATACAGGAGTCCAGAAGATCAAGACCTTTCGCTTAGCATCCTCCACACTTTCTTCTTGCTTCTTATTCAGGAAGAAAATATAACGTCTGCTAAAATAATCGTTCCTGGACTTAGCTGAAAGGGCTTGTTCTTTCCCAGGTCCTCCTGTGCCCCCTCAACAACATACAACACAATGCCCCAGGGCATTCAGTAGGTGTAGGTGACAGACCTCTTGGGGAGAGGGGTGGGGTGTTTCCTGTCTCATCCTAGCCAAGAAGGGGGAATCAGTCACTCTCTGAGGATGGGATGAGGTTGGTTGAAACTAGGGCTCTTGGAGTTTGAGGCTTTCTGATTTGGGGAATTTTTGGTTTTGTCTTTTTGCCCCCAATAAGAGTGCCCAGTAGAGGCTGGCTGGCTGAGAGACTGTTCAGCTGCTTATTTCGACATTGTTGCTGTCAGTCCATCCCCAGAGCCACTGCCTTGGTTTCTGGTTTCCCTCCCAGCTGTCTGGTATCGGCTAAGCAGATTTGTAGTGTGAATCCGACAGTTCTTGGAGCAGTCGGCTTGGATTCTGGTCCTGGTTATCTGTGTAACTCAGCAACTCTTAACCTTTCTGGGCCTCAGTTTCCTCAGCTTTAAGAGGTGGCGCTAGACAACGGTCTTCACACGTCTTTTAAACAGAAGAAGCAGAACTAGTGCTGAGACTTGCCAACTTGCACTGGCCCCTAAGAGCTCCCAAGAGCCCGTTATGTGGATTCCCAACTCTGCACTGGGTGACCAAAGCTTGAAATGGGCTTTGGCACGAGGATTTACACCACAGAAATTGGCACGTGCAACAAATCAGGACTTTTCCATTGCCGCCCCCTACCCCAGCGAGAGCCAGTTATTAAACTTACACAGCACACCACCGACCAGACTCTAACGTGTCATGTAAAAACAGAGAAAAGCAGAACTGTTTTGGTTGAAACTGGGGTGCCCCCTCCCCATCGAGCTGTGGCCAAATCCAGGACTTGAAAGCTGTCATATCAAAAGAAGGTTGATTTGTTTCAACTCCAAATTCTGTAAGTCTAACAGGCCACAGAGGTGATGCAGGAGGGAGAATAGAGGATAATAAAGAGGCCTGAGTTTTACCGTTGTATTTGGCTAATTGAGACTTGGCTGTGTGGGCAAGTTGGCTTTGAGGAGATAGAAAGCAATTCTGGGAGTTGCTTAACCCTGAGGTCCCAAAGGTTTATGGTAGCCTCTGAAAGCATGAGGCCCTCAGGAAAGGCCTGCCATGGGTGGCAGGAGGATGAGATTACTTTAGGGGAGGGCATGTAACCCATCTGCTCTCCTGGCCTCCTCTCCCCACAACTGTCCCCTGACCTCTTGGGTGAAGGGAAGTGATGTGTCACTTGGGTCCATTCAGGTAGGGAGAGAGCTGGAGCCATCTGGGGGAAGCCCAGTGAGCTTTATCAATATGTGATGTGGACGATGCCAGGCAGGAGAGGCAGAGACCAGAAATAAAATGCAGGACTCAGCCTTAGCTCCAGCAGCCCCTGACCGTGACAATTTTTGTATTTCAGTACCATTTTGTGGGATGGGGCTGCAAAACTGGGGTTAAAGTCATATTCATTTTAAATCTAGTCTTTTCAATTGGGAAAGCAGAGGGTGTTCACCAAGGACCATAAACAACTTTGTTCCGTTTATTGTGAAACTGCTCCACCCTACAAGCATGTTTCGCTCCTACATTTACCTTGCTTCCATGAAGGATACCAAAGTGAACATTCCCAAAGCTTGCTTTCTTTTAGGCCTATTAGAATCAGCCAGATGAATTCATTCTTGCGGAGGGTGGGAGTACAGCAAGCCAAAGAAAACAAAACTAACATTTATAGCTTAAAGAAACCTGTCATTTAATCTAGTGGTTTCTAAAAATGCCAATCATCAGAATCACCTGGAACATTTTTTTAAATACAATTTCTTGCCCCTGCCCCTAGACTTACTGATTTAAAAATCTCCAATGCGGGGCGGAGTTCTGGTATTTGGGAACCACTAATTCACTCTCCTGGCTGCCTGCAGTGGAGACAGAGAGCTAGCTCTCAGCTCTGACCATCAATTAGACTTTGTCTTCTTTCTATTTCTAAAACAGAGATTTCCTCCTTCTCCCTTAGCAGATGCAGAAAGATTAAAAAAAAAAAAGTTCTTCCCTACGGCTAACCTAAACCTCTGCTGCCTTGCAAGCCTTCTCATCTATATGACAACTTCACTGATGACTTTCAGAATTTGTCTGCACACTGAATGTTCTGAGTTTTTGTCTTCATTCCACAGAAATTCCTTCAGTGCCTATGAACTGCCAGGTCCTGTGCTACGTGCCGGGGAGACGACAGTGAGCGGTGCAGACGTGGTCCTGGGCCTGTGAGCTCACTGCCTGGGAGGGAGTCAGAACTAAACCTGCAGTGTTGGGATGTTTGAATAGGGGACATAAGGTGAGGGATAGAGTCTTGAAGAAATGAGGGAGAGGCTGTGGCTGTAGGACAGTCCAGGAAGGGAGATGAAAGGGTGGGGAGCATAGCTCCTGGCAGAGAGAACAGCACATGCGGAGTTGAAGGTAAAATAGCAGAGCAGTCTTCAACGAAAGGAGTGAAAATTAGTACAGCCAGGCATTGTGCCTTCTGGTCCTTTCTGTCATTTCTATGGTCCTTCCCAGAAACCCCTCTAAGCTCTACCATGACTCTCTGGGCTCCATGGAACCCAGAGCAAAACAAAGAACTTTTGTCTGATCAGCTGAGCTATAATGAGAGAATGACCCCAGGTTCCTTATTTATGCATCCAGCTCGGAGCTTGCTTTTGTCAGAGCCGCCCTGTGTTACTGCCTCACAGACAGCCATGCATTTTACAATAATTCCACATGTCTGTCTTGCATTTTATTTCTGCTTAACTTCCCTTTCAGCTTTCTTTTTAAAAGCCTTGCCTCTTTGCTCTCTTTTTACTTATCTCTTTCTTTGAAGTGGAACATGTCGAGAAGATGTGGGTTTCAGGGAAATCTGCCATCCCAAGGGTCTTTCTCCAACGAAACGCAGGTCAATCTGAGATTTGAAGTTGAAAGCTGATTAGTCTAAATGCCCACATCTTAGTCGAACCAATCTGCCCATCACGACTGCTGATCCCATCCTGTCTTATTTGCTGCTGAGGGCTGTGGGGGAGGCGAGGATGGGGCAGAGTCAGCACCAGACAGTAATGTGCCAGGCAGAACAGAATCTCTGCACAGTGGCTCCTGGAAGGGAGGGCAGCGGGGAGGGGGCAGATGCTGAGAGGCTCGTGGGAGCCGTGCCAACAGATGGGTCTGCCTGGGTCCCTGACTAAACCAACTAACCCTTCCCAAGGCAATCAGTGTGCGGGGCTAGAGACCCTTATTCTTCCCTGGGATCCCAAGTGAAGCAACAGAGGCCACAAAGGAATTCACTGGACAAAACTAGTTTGGTGGGTGGGAGCGGAAAGGTCTAGTAGGGGCAGGAAGGGTGGGTTTGTTTGGATTGGCCCATGGGAGCTGAGCCAGCTTGGGCAGAGAAGGGTTGCTTTAGCATTCTCCTGCAGTTACCAGACCTCCCGCCTGCCAGGCTGCTGGTGTGCAGAGCCCAGCCCCCTCCCCAAAGAGCCCCTGAGAGGGGCCAGGAGTGGGGGGAAGGCCACCCGTGGCCTTGTGAGGCTGAAGCACAAGCTCCTTCCTCAGCTGCCAGGGAAGAATTTAATTACCAATTAAAGCCCCCTCCATCTGTTTCAGGCCTGCCAGAGAGCTCTCTCTACCCTTTAATTACATCTCTGACAACAATTTAACTCAATTAGCTGGTAAACACAGCAGAATGCAGGCAACCCAGGGCACCCTCTTGTCCCTGCCATCTGTCTGTCCGTCTCGTGCTTTCCCTACTCGCTCCCAGTCTGTCTGTCCTGTCCCTGCTTCCCCATCTCATTTTGACCACCCCCTCCTCCGTTTTCTCTTTTCCTTCTATCTGCTCCAGCACCTCTTGTCTGTCTCACACCAGCGGGGTGTTTTCCCCGGGATCTTTGTCACCACATCTTCCTTTCTCGTCTGCTGTCTGTCCATCCTTATCTGCTGTCTGTCTGTCTCTCTTCTCTTGCTCTGTCTTGTTTGGCCCAGTCTCCAGTGGACCCTTCTTTTCCTTCTCCCAGTCTTCATTTTCCTTCTCTGCGTCTCTCCTCCACTTAACCAAGTCCATCCCTTTCAACGTCTCTCTTTTGAGTCTCCTTCCTGGTTTGTTTCTCTAACCTTTACCATCTCCTTTTGTTTTGTCCATTCAGCACAGTCAAATGTGAATTCAAAGAGTAAAAGCCATATTTTGAGCACTTACTCTGCCCATCTCTAGCTAAGAGATTTATTTATATTACTTTTATATATTTATATTGTTTTGTTGAATCTTCACAAAAATTCTTTGAAGTAGGTATAATTAATCTCATCTTACAAATGGAATCATTAAATCTCAGAGAGATTCTGCTACTTGTCCAAGGTCACAGAGCATGCAGCAAATAGAACCAGGATTTCGACCCAGGCCTGTCCACTCCAACACTGAGTATGAGAAATGGCCCTTGTGAGGGGAGCAGCTTTATGGATACCAGAGAGGGCCTTAATAATTGGAGAAAGGTCTCATCGTGCTGAAATGAAGGGCAAAGCAATAGGTTCCCAGCTGACCCTGGGTGAAAATTAGGGATAATTTCTGAGAATCTAATCTCACTCTTTCTCCTGGAGGGAATCTTCCAGATTCTTGTTTTCCACAGAATTGAAGAAGTTTCTCAGTCCCCTGAGAAAGTAAAACGTCTCTAAGACCCCAAAGAGTAGGAGAGAAAGAGAAACAAGCAGGCTATAATTATCCTAGCAACCTTCTCCTGGAATGAGGCCTGGTGGGGATAAGGGGGAGGGCAGTAGGGAAGAGCAGCCTGATCCGTCTTGTGGACAGGCAGGGACATGATGGAGACCCCAGGTCAGTCAGGTAGTCACATGGCTGCGGCTCTGGCAGACCCCAGCCAGATAAAACTCATCTGCTTTCTTCCTCTGTCCTTCCTCGGCCAACTAAATCATTCTTCCTGTGATTAAAACAGAAAAGAATTGGGGGGGGGGCAACTATAACAGAGAGGAAGGACTTATGTCTTATCTCTGTTTTTCTACTTTTCCTTGATTTTAAGATTTGCAGTCTGTTATCAGGGGTTAGTATCATCCGGCGTTTAGAAGTCACTAATGCCACTGACACACACTTCTTTCCTGCTTTCTGCCACCTTAAGCAAAAGTGCTGGGATCCCAATTAATTTCCTCAAATGCAGGAATTGTGTTCTGAAAGCAAATGGGTTCAATCAAGTAAGCCCACAGAGAGAGATGGTACATCACCTAGAATTTTCAGTGTTACAGCGACTCAAGGGAAGTCTCATTCTGCAGGCAACCAAGGGGCAGGTGGGAGAACAGAGGCAGGGGCGGAGAGTCAGAGAGAACCCAAAATAAGGAGGCTCCTCGTTCAAGCTTCCCAAGTCTTATACGAGCTCTGGGTTTGTGGGCAGCTTCTATAAATATGATAAAATAAAGACCACAATAATATACTGGTGGGTTGATTTTTTCCTAAACAGACCCATGATTACCTAGAATTTCAGAGTCCAAAGGATCACAGAGGCCTATCTAACCCAAAGTCCTTCCTGTTACAAGAATTCTTGTGACAGTAGCCCTGATTTAATATCCTTCTTGAACATTTCCAGTGACGGGGAACTTGCTGCCTCACTAGGGAACCCCTTTATATTTCCAGACTATTTTAATGTTTAGAAAATTCTTTCTCATATTAAGTCCCCCTGTAAGTCCTATCCTCCTGTCCTATTTTCACCCTGCGAAGTGACAGGGAATGTGAAAACCTTCCTCCCCAGTTCAGGTGTCAAGCCAATGTCTACAGAACAGAGCTCACAGGAACCCTTGAGGGTTTCAACATCGCTAGTTCCTTCAGCTGTTCCTCAAATGCTCTTGTTTCAAAATTTCTCTCTTCTTCTTTGTACCCCTTTTCATTAGCAATGCCTTTCTTTATAAATACTGCCTCAGGCCTAAACTGAACGCTCTAGATTAAGTCCTGTGGGCACAGGACAGAGAGAGACTATCACTTTGCTTGTGTCTTTTTATCAATGCAGGTCAGAATCTATAACTTTTTATGGCAGCCACAGATCACAGAAGTTTCTATATCAGTATATTGATGTTGCAGTGAACTAAACTTACTGTTTTGGATATATACCACCTTTAGGCTGTCTTCCTCATCCTTACTTACCTTTGGTGATAAGTACAAAAGATATCATTTAGCCCTTTTAAATTTCATTTTACTCAATTTGACTAACACTGACAGAGCATTACCATGTTTTCCTGTTTGATTTGAGCCAATGTTTCCATCCTGCCAAGGTCTCAGATCTTGTCCCGCAAAATAATGAGCTCTGTATCATCTGCAGAACTGAGGAGTTTGTCTTCCATGTCTTCATCCAATCCCCAATAAAGTGCTGAAGGGTATTGTGCCTCCTAGTGGATTATTTTGAAAGGATCAATGTCTAAACGAGTTTCTCTCCTTCAGATGCAAGCTGTAGTTAGTTTTTCTTCAGCAACTTTTTATTTTGACAAATTTCAAACGTAAATAAAAATATCAAAAATAGTACCGAGAATTCCCATATTGCCCTTTATCCAGATTCATCCACTGTTTACATTTACCTCCATTTGCTCCATCCTTCCCTATCCACATGTTTACACATGCATTTTTTTCTGTGTGAATTTTTGGGGATTAAGCTGGAGACATCATGTCCCTTTACCCCTAAATACTTTAGTATCTATATCCTAAGAACAAAGGCACTCTCTTACACAAACAACCTCATTATAATCATCAAAATCCAGAAATTTAACATTGCTGCAAGACTACAATGTAATCCATAGTCCATACTCAAATTCCATCAGCTTTCCCAGTAATGTCCTTTACAGCTATGCCCACCCCCACCTCCTCCCACTCCTGGCCCAGGAGCCAGTCTAGGATCATGCATGGCATTGGATTCTCACACTCTTCAGGGGGAGGCCATAGTTTTATTTTAACACTTTGCTAAAAGCAGCTTGGAAACTTTTTTTGAGAAATGCCAACCTAAGAAACAGTCAAACCATGCCACTTTCTATGGATGAAGATCTGGTACCTCTGAGGGCAGCAGAACAATGTGCTGCAGACTTTGAATGTAATTCTCATGAAGACTTTGCAAATGTTTTAAGCTATGGAAGCATCTGGAAGAAGTGCAGCCACCTGGCGAGACAACTTGGGAGGGAAGACCCTCAAAGAGAGGAATGATTCCTAAGCATTTGCTTATAAATTTGCCTCATTACTTGACAGTTAAACTGTGCACCGTCTTAAGAGTTTCAGCTCCTGGAGAACGGGGCCTATGTGGTAAGTGCATTCTTCTTGGCTCATTTGTTAAAGTACTGAGCTGAGCCCCAGGTTTAGCACCCCGAAAGAGCTATTTATACCTGCCATGGAATGAACCTTAACCTCTAAAATCAGCCATGAGGGAGATAAGTGGGCAAACAAAGATGTACTGGGTAATCAATTCCCAATGACTCAGAATATGTGTCAGACTGATGGAGGATGGGTAACTGACTTCCCACCATACTAACTCTATAATGGACACCCAGTGAATATGAAAACACATCAAGAAGCCTGTGAGAAACAAACAAACAAAAACAAAAACAAAAGCATGTGGCAGCAGGCTCAGCAGTCACCTACTAAACTAAGGCAACTTGGGCTCCAACCAAAACTCAAGTGAATGATGACCAAACAGTGTTTCTGTGGATTTCCTCCCCAGCACTCAGGTTCAAAGCCTTGGAGCTTAGTGCTTAATAGCTCTCCTTCTTTCTGTCTTTCAAACTTTTTCACATTTATTCTTTCCTCTTCATTCTGGTCCAGGTCCTATTTTATTGGTTCCCTGGTCTCTCTAGTCTTTCTCTTATCAATTCATTCTGTGCTACCACTAGATTAATCTTCCCTTAAAAAGTATTTATATGTAAACCCTGTGTGTCTGTGTTCAATATTCTCCTCGAGTTTCCATTTTAGATCCAGCCAAACTCTTTTATCCATGAGCAAGCCATCTTCTTGGTCTTTGCTCTTGCCATTAAGTCCCCTTTCCACTCCACTCTGCTCCATCCCTTAGAGTCCTTGTATTTGTTTTGCTCTCTTCCCCTCTGCCCTATTTCCCATCTTCACTTTTGGCTTCATCTTCCCTTTCTTTGTCTCTTCTTCCGTTGTTTCTTTCCTGCATCTTCCCCTCCTCTCTTGGTGACATCAGCTACTGTGATAGGGTCTGCTTTGCTGCGATGTCTGCTGTGGACACAGTCTGAACACATAAAATGCTTCCTATTTTCAGTCTTAGAGAACTTGTCTCCATGGTTCTCTTTGTGTGTATGTGTGTGGGGGGTGTGGGTCCCTAGCTCCAAGCCCTGAAACCCTTCCTCTAAGCTGAGGGTTTGTATTTAGCATCTGTACTACTTATTTGGCACTTGGGAAATAATTCTTAGATGATTTCTAGTTTTAGTGCATCTCCTCTTTCTCACAAGAAAGACTGTTAACCTTTCAAGAGCAGATATAATGTTTTTACCTTTTCCCATCTTATATTTAATGTAATGCCATTTATATAGTTGGAGCACAATGCATGTTCACTGCTGGTGATCATGGAATGTTTGAAAAGTGTCTATAACCAAATAATACTAACAGCCAACATGCACTGAGCACATAATAACCATCAGACACAGTATCATAGACTTTCTGTGGATTATCTCCTTCTACAGATCAGTGATCTAGGGACAATTATAATCCCATTTTACTGATGAGGAAACCGAGGCTCAGAGAAGCTAAGTAATTAGCCCATTCAGCTACTAAGTAGGAAAACCAGGATTCAACCCAGATGGTCTGATTGCAGAATCCCTGCTCTTAATCACCATGCTAGGGCCACAAAGAAGATAATTTCCCACCTGAAGGCTTCAAATAATAGTCATTGTAATGTTGATGATAATAAAAATCTTGCAAAGAAAGTGAGGCTCTGATCTGCTTGAGCAGCTCTTTTAGCATTTAATAACTTCACTCGAAACCTCTAACTTCAGATCAGTTTTAAGTTTACAGACCCTTGCATGGGTTTCTGAATCCCCTGTCTGCCACAAGTCTGTAATTTCTAACTTCCGCCTCACATTCCTAGTGAGCTGGGGTGAGGAAGATTTGGTAAGGAGGACAGAAGAAGAGTAGGGCTGTTTTTTCCCATAACTCAGGTCAAGTTTGGGGTTCTAATGGGGTTCTCAGAACCCCCATGACTCCAGAGAAGAGACAGAAGAAACAGAAAATAGGAAGCGTTGTATGTATTCAGACTGTGTCCACAGCAGACAACGCAGCAAGGCAGACCCTATCACAGCAGCTGTCACCAAGAGAGGAGGGGAAGACGCAGGAAAGAAACAAGGGAAGAAGAGACAAAGAGAAAGGAGGGAAGGTGGAGCCCAAAGCGAAGATGGGAAATATGGCAGAGGGGCTGAGAGCACAATCAAGAGAACAGTGGAGGAAAGAAGAAAGGGAGAATTTGAAGGCAGTCCTTTGCCTAGCTTTCAGCTTTCCTCTCCCACCTCTAACCCCGCGGGTGAAAGCTTCTCGGCTCTCCTCGTAACCCAGAAGGGACCCACCCCTACTCCCTGCCCCTCGGTGCTGTCTCCGGAGCCCGGAGGTTGCAGACAGGGGAGACATATAAACAGTTTGTGCAATTTTCCTTCGTTTTCCCCAGGAGCTGCCCGTTTCCTGGGGCCATTCCTTTCCTTGCACCCTCGGGAGTTCCCTCCCCACAGACCCCAGCCAAGCTCCAGCGGCCCCCTCGCCCCCAGCCCCCCAGCCCTGCGGAGGGCCTCGCGTCTCCCTGATGCACTCCCGTCTCTGTCTGAGCCATCCATCAAGGGTGGCAGGCTCAGGGAAACATGAAAAAGCGCCTATTTGGCTATTAACATCCCCTCCCGCTTTGTTGTCTCTCTCCTCCCCACTCCCCTTCCAGCCCCCCACCCACCCCTCCCTTCCCCCTTTTGCGGGAGACAAAACCAGACTGACAAGCTGAAGACTCAAACATTAATCAAACCGCGCTCCGGAACAACCTTTCCTTCGCATTAATAAATACATTTGCGGCCCCTCATTGGACAGTTGGCCTAATTTGTTTCTTTTTTGCGGGGTGCGGGGGAGGGAGCGAGCCGCGCCCGCACCCCCCGGCCCCCGGCAGCCCGCTGCAAAGCAGATGTTCCGCCGCGGACGCCGAGCCGCGCGCCCCGGAGGCCGCGGTTGCCATGGCGACGGCCGGGCCGCCTGCTGTCGCCGAGCACGCTGTCTCGCCCGCTCGGTGATTACCTCCATCTCCGCAGCGTTCGCCATACGGCCCGGATTCTAATCAGATCCACTGCCCTCCCCCTCCCTACGTCCCACGGAGCCCACCGCCCTCTGCCCAGCCCACTTACCCCTCCGGCTCCCGCATCCTTGGGACTCATTAAGAACTGTCTGGTGCATCCCTGATGGTGCCCGGGCAGAGGAGGGGGAGAGATGCCCCGCATCCCCCTGTTTAGGAATGACCTTCTCCAGTTAGGAAGAGATTCTGTGCACCTGAGGCCAACTTTGGTGGCGCTTGACCCCGAGGGTTCTGCTCTCGGGACTGTCCCCTGGAGATTACCCCTCCTCCCATTTTTTGGTTATGTCGAGGCAGGTTATTCGAGGTCTTGGAAAGGTAAAGCAGGTAACCCCGCTCCACCTGGGCAGGACTCTTCTATTTTGATTCTGAACATGCTAAGGCTGATTCTTCTGCACAGATGGAGGTGAGGAGGGTTTCTGGAGCCATCAGAGCATCCGTGCAAAGCTCTGCCCCTGGTGCTAAACCCAGTGATTGTCAGACTAAGAGGAGGAGGGGAGAGGCACAGGTCTGGTACTCAAATGATGCAGGACTGGCCTGAGTTAGGCCCATAGCTATTTGATCCTCCCCATCACACATTCAATATGCTTCCCATGCTCCCAGGCTGAGGGTGGTTTGTTTATAGGTGGTCTAAGATGCACTCCAGCAGGCAGCCTAGCAAGTCATGCACTGTGTCCCTACTTCAGGTTTGAGAGTGGACAAGGGGTGGTAGTGAGGCCTTGGGGCTTTGGGGTACTTGGAGATCTTTCCATTGCGGGGAGGAGGGTCCTTTCCCTGAGATTTTGAGACTTCATTGCAAGATCCTGAACGGAGCCCCTTTTTTCAACTATCCCCAGCTCCAGGAGAAACAGCATAATAACAGAGGCCACAGGCAAAAGAGGACAAGAAGTTGGGGGTGAGGCCAGCATGGAAGCAGCATGAAACATGAGGGACAGGGAGATGAGACTCCTGCAGATTCCACATTCCAGGCTAAATCACAAGCCAGAAAATGGGAGGTGTTTGTAGCAAAAAGTAATTTTGTTTACAGGGAAGGATGCCCTTGGAGAAGTGAAAAAGTTCTCATCAGCCCAGGGAAAGCTTGTTTAAACACTCCCACAACATCCACAATGCCAGCCTCCTCCCTATGTTTGCCTGCAAAGCCCTGAGCAGTATCCACAAATGAGAAGAAATGCTACTCAGGGCTCTCTCTCCTGAGTCTACTAAGAATCTTCATGTTAGAATTGCAAAAGTCTTTCGAGATCTAAACCAATCCTAGATTTTATGGATGAGAAAACAGACCCAGAAAGGGACCAAAACTGGTCCAAGATCCCACAGCTAGTGAATGGCGGAAACAGCCTTTGCTTTTTGCTGTGGTGGCCACTTGTGCCCTTCCCTTTCCTCCCTGAGGCCACTAACTGGCTGGGAAACTCTGGTTTCCAAGAAGCACAGGCAGAATCCCAAAAATCTCAGTCCTTTCCAAGCTCGTCACCCTGTCTCCTGAAGGCCTGTCACCTGAAGGCAGTTCCACTGGAGTGACAGCTCCTGTTGGCCCTGGCCAGCCAGGGCCTCTTTGGGGGTGGTGGGTGGGGAGAGAGCTTTTGTGGGGCCTCCTTCAGTGGATTGTCTGCAGCTCTGTCTTTGTCTGTCTGTCACTCAGAAGTGAACCGCAGAGGGGAGAGGTCAGGCTGTTAGTGGAAAGGGAGAAAGGCCTGTTCCTGTCAGTGAGGGGTGGAGAAGAAAGCCGGGGTGGGGGTGGGGGCGATGTGGAGGACAAAACGCAGCTCCTTCAACCTCCTCATCCCCCCTCCAACTCCTCAGCTTCCCTAGGGAATTCCAGGCTTTGCTCATTTTAGGACCAAGGCAGCTGCCATGCAAAATCTTGGGTCCCCATTGAAGATCTTACTCTCTGTTTGGAAGAAGGGGTTTTGAAGGAGTTTAACCCCAACCTACTAGGAAGGTGGCTCCATTGTACAAGCCCCCATTCTACAAAACTGCCTCTCTGACTCCACTCCGGTGTTTGCCTGTCTCCCCGACCCCACCCGCCTCATCAGATTCCCCAGGCTCCCCCTTGGCCCCACTGCAGTCCCACACAGAGCCATTCCCTGAGAGCCCCTGTTTTCAGGCTGCCCAGCTTCTGCTGTACACCGCCACATCTCCCCAGATTGTGCGGTTTCCAGCCTCCCCTTGCTCCCCCTGCACACGAATCTACCTCCCCAGCTTCAACTGTTTTCAGGCTTCTCGCCCTCTCTGCCCCACAGTACACGAACTGTCTCCCCAGTTCCTGCTGTTTCCAGATTCCCCTATGTTTCCCCGGTACACAAATTGGCCTCCCTGGGTCCGGCAGTTTCCAGAACCCCCGTGTTCTCTCACAAGGCAGTTCCATCTCCCTAGATTCAGCTGTTTTCAGGCTCCCCTCGTTTGCGCTGTACACGGATCCCTCTCCCAGGTTCTGCTGTTTCCAGGCTCCCCTATTTCGCTTGCACACGGATCAGCCTCTAGCTTATGTTGATCCCAGCTGCCTAAGGGATTCAGCAAGTTTAGGGAGAGTGGAAGGAAGAAGTGAGTCAGAAAGAGAATGAAGAGGATTGTCATCAGGGAAGATCTGTACTTCTCTTGCAAACCAGAGCCCTTGCTGTGAGCAGCTTGCACACAGCAGCCTCCGGGTCTCTGAGTCTACAAATAGGTCTCTTGAGCAGATCTGCCCTGGGACACCCCCAATTTCCCTCTCCTTGCTGCTGCCCAGGGTCTGAGCTTTAAGTTGGGCACCCTCTGGAAGGCCCCACCTTGGCGGGGCGGGGTGCTCCTGCACTGCACACTCATCAGGGCGGGAAGAGCCTTCCCCAGCTCTGGGCTATCAACCCCATCTTCCAGTCTCTCCCCTATTTCCTCCTTGTCCTCTCAGCCCTTCTTTGTCTCTTTCCCACTTGCTGCACCTTAGCGCCCCTCATTTTATCCATGTAGATTTAAAGGAGACTCCAAATGCATCCCTACAAACAAATGGGGTACAGAACTAGATAGAGACCTACACTTTTTTATTTTTATTTTTTCAGTTTTTCAGGATGAAGTAGTATTAATAGCAGTGGGTCCTGGACATTAATCCTGTGCCTGGACAAGTATCCTGGCATGCTTTTCCAGCCTTCACAAACACTTGTTTCATTCTCTTGCACAAAAGCAGGGCCCCTACATTCTAATCCTCCTTGGGGGAGGGAGACAATAGGGCTGCGGCTGCGTACTGTTCTGCAATGCTCTCCAGGATTCTTACCTTCTCTGGTTCATTTCAATATTGCCCTCAAAGTTTTTACTGGAATCTGGGGCAGTGTGTCTGATTCCCCATCTCCTTCCTCTGCTCACACACCTGCCCGCCTACACATTAGCCTAATCCCAGACATTTTGTCAGTCATGATGCATCATTTTACTGGCTCCAGCAAACATTTTGGGCTTGCAGGGAACAAATAGGAAGTGCAGGCTCACTGGATCCAGGGCAGTGGGCTAACAGAAGAGAGACTTTTCTCCAAAGTGAAGCCCACTCCTGGGTTCAAAACTCACTGCTTCCACTCACTGCTTCAGTTTCCCCACCTGTCAAGTGGGGATGACAATACCTGCCTACTTCACAGCAGTAGGGAGTGCAAATACAATTACATATGTAGAGAAAAGAGAATTCTTTCAAAGAACTTGACGAAGGTAAGTTATTTACATAAATCCTATTAAAAGAAACCTGTGCAAGAAGCTAGTCTGTATTTTTGTATGTAGATTCCTTCCTTTTTTAAAATTAAGTGCAGCTGATGGCACTCATTAATTTCATTATTTTAAAAATACTCATGAAATGTAGACTTAAATGGATGAATTTTAATGTATGTAAATTACAACCTCATAAATCTGATCGAAAACTTGCAAAGAAAAATGTGATTTGGGGTTTTGAGTCAAGAGCCCTACTGCTTTTTAAAATTTCCCAGGAAGGCATTCCTGATCACAAGAATTCTATTTATAAATGTTAGATTTTGATGTTCTGCAAGAAGCATGGGGCAATGAGGCAAAGGGTTTCCAGAAACCCTTATTCCTGTTTCAGTTCTGTCACTTTTAGTTGTGTGACATTGGGTAAATCATCTTTCGAGCTTCACTTTCCTCAGCCAAAAGTCTCTAGCTTGTGCTGCCAGAACCAACCAATTTCCTTTATTATTATTATTTTTTAACCTTAGTATAAACCTTGTGCAGCCCAAGCCCTTCAGACATTTTCCCCAACCTCCAGCTAGCGACCCTGGGAAGAGGGGTCAGATCTTGAACGCTGAAAGGGATGTCTGGTTTTATAGCCAGTGTATTCATCAGGAGCCTTGTTTTCTCAGTACAATGGTCCCTGTTTCCTGGAGTCTTCCACCCCCACCTTCCCACCAAGGTGATCATATCTCCTAAATGGGAACTCGCAAACCACCCAAGATTCTGCTCTGCGGTCCTGCTCTCGGGGTTTCTAGCGATGGATTCCAGTGCTCAGCACTGTGGGATAATTGCCACCGGGTACTTAGGGAGAGAGATGCCTTCTAGATCTGGTTCCTGTAGCCCTTTCCACCGCCCCATCCAGTTAACAGCGGGGCAGGAAGGACAGAAGTGGGGCTTGTCTTCCAGCGCCATCTTCGGGACAGACATGTAAGAGCTGATTTTTCTTGCTGCTGAGCAGAGAACGCTGAGAATTTTTTGGTCTCAGGAGTTTTTTGGTTTTGTTTTTAATATTACCTGCTTCTCTATAACCAAATTCTGAATTCAAGACTTTCTCAGTCACCTCTTAGGAGAGAATTGTCCAGGAGTTCTCCAGCTTTCCAAACACAGGGCTAATAAACCCTCTGGAGTGGTAGGGATGGCCCCATAAACCCATTGAAACCTAGAAGCAGCTGAGGCCAGTCTATTCCAATCATTCCATCAGTGAATCCCTGTCTCCACGTATCTATCCTGTATGTTCCTACATACCCGCCCCAGGAATTCCAGTCAGCCACCAAGAAGCTGTTGCCTCAAGGCAGGGGCATAGCCTCCAGGATTTTCAGAGTTTTCTTCTAACCTCAAGTTTTCCTGGATGAAGACTCATTGGCAGCCATAAGAATAAGATACATATATTCAATACATTAAAAATCTGATGTCTGGATAAAGATAAAATATGGGCCTGGTCAAATGGAATCAGATCTTTCTTGCTACTTCTTTTTCTTTCATTTGGCTCCTGTATGTGTGTCTACTTTCAGAATGAGGGTGGGTAGGTGAGAGTGCATCAAATATATAACTTTAAAGTGGATTTATTACTTTTCAACATACTTTTCAGAACCTAAATGTCTAAATTATTGTCCCTAACAAAGTGGTCCCTTTTTTGGAACGATTGTCTACAATTATCTAAATTAATTCAAACTCTAGGTGGACTCGATTTTTGCAAGCCATTTGGTGACAAGATGAGCAATAAAGCTGGATGGCACTGTTTCATATAAAGAATGAGAAGTGACTGTAATAAAAACAATTGCCTTCTATGGGTAATATACTGACCCTAAATTCTTCCCCCTCTTCGATCCACCTTCCACATTGCTGGCCCCATTCCTCACTCAAAACACAGAACTGATTTGCTTGAAAATCTTCAATGGCTCCCTATCACCTTTAGAATACAAGCCAAGCACCTTAGCTCTGTGCTTGGGGCAGAGAGCTATGGGCAATAGAGTGAAACCCAGATCTCACCACTGTGCCCTGAGGCATGTTATCCAAATTCTCTCGCCTTCAATGAGCCTTTTGTAAAAACAGGACTAACAGCATCTACTTTGTAAGGTTGTTTTGAGGATAATAGAATGTCTAAGTGTATAGAGTGGTAAACTCAGTAATGCAGTTATTCTTCAGCATGGCATTCAATGCTCAACTCGATCCAGTTGCGGTCTATCTACAGAGAAGCCTCATGTCTCAACACACCCCAGCTACACACATCCTCCATCTGCCTACATATATCTACCTGCAATTCCTTAGAGATTCTCTGCCTCTTTGCTTTGCTTATACTATTGCTCCTTTTACAGTCTCTTTCCCCAACTTCTCTGTCAAATGCTGTGTAATACACCATCTCTTCAGATAATGTTTATAATACCTGCATACAGGACTTTTTCCCAGTCAAGTTTCATCTTCTTGGGTCAAGAACTGCCTTTCAATCCATTCTAGACGCTCCCACCAAACCTGGCTCAGAACAGCCAGTTAGTAAATATCTATTTTAAAAATTCATTCCAAAGGAAACTTTATTTTAATACGATTACTATTATTTTACCAATACTGCTTTTCTTACCAGAGAGTTCACTTTAAGGGATGGCACTTGTCTACATGTTCACTGTAAAGTCTTTCACAATCACTCTCATTTCTTTGGATCTTCATCTAAGGTATTTTCCTGTTTTAGTTTGTAGGGTTGAGGAAGAGATTAGGAATCAGGTGAGAACCATGCAAATGTTGATGATAGGATAAAATTTGGCAGCCATTTGATAATTTTTTCTTTTTAAATGGAATATGACTTACCTACAAGAAAGAACACATCTTAGGTGTAAGCTCTGTGAATTTTTACCACCACTCAGATCAAGATATAGAACACGATTTGATGTTAAAGGTATTTCTATCTTGGAGTATCTCTCAAATCCCTTTTTTCTTTCCAACCCTCCACTCCTACCCCACTGCCATGGCTGGGCCCAATTACTTGCTGATCAGTTTCTCTTTCCCTAGTTCCTGGCTCATGACAAACACTCAACTATTTGAATAATTGAATGAATGAATGAATGAATGAATGAATATAGAATGAACAAATAAACAGAATGCACAAATACTGTTAAATGAACGAGACCCAGTTTGGAAGGAAAGAGATCTGTAGGGTTGCTCTCAAACTACTTAGGGTAAATTATTCAACATTAGGTTCCAGAGTTAAAGGATATTTAATGGGAATTCAGAGATAAGATTTTTCTCTCTGTTGAGTTTCAAAAGGAAATTTAGGGCGCAGAAAGTTTGAGCCTTAGGTGGGTCTCCAGCTCACCTCCCGCCTCACCCCCAGGCTTGCCTGGTTCTGCCTTTGCCAAACTGCCGCCCAGAAAAGACACACTACTCGCCCAGGTCCAGTCAGCGAGAAGCCATCCATCACTGTCTGGATCCAAGCCAATCCCACCGGCTCTGCCTTCCTGCCAGCCAATGACGGGAAAGTAGGAGGCGCACGGAGCCCGCAACGGGGAGAGGGGGCACCGGTTCGGGGTGGTATAAATGGGCTCGAGGGCCTGGAAGTACTACCTGTGTCCCTAGACAAGCGTAGGTGTGGCTAGCGTCCCTCCCACCCAGAGCCCCGGGGCCAGGGCTTCTGTGCGCACCCTCTGGCTGGACCCAGGCCCCTGGGGTCTCTATTTCTGACGTGCTCTGGGGCCAGTGCAGCAGGAGGAAAAGGCGGAGTCTTGATGCTCCCTGTCCCACGTGTACCCGAGACCCTCTGGGTCGCCCACGAGGGCAAAGGGGAGGAGGGTGCAGAAAGACGCGGAGGGGCCATAGCGGGTGAGAGCAGCTGAGAAGGCAGGCCCAGGCGGCCGGTCCCGCCCAGAAGCGCCGGCTGCCCTTCCCGAAACCCCATCCGAGGCAGACGGCTCCCCTCCGGGTCCGCGGGCTCGCCCCTGTGGCAGCGCCAACGAGGCGGTCTGGGGAGAGCCAGTGCCAGGGGCAGGAAGAAGTCCAGGCGGAACGGCCAGTACCGCGGTCCGAGTGGCTCCGCGTGGCTGTGGGGCTTCGAGGGGGCTGGGGACGCAACGGCGTTTCCTCCTCTGTCCCCAGAGGACCCTACCTCAAACTTTGGCTCCCGGGAAAGGAGCAGGGGCCCCTCCCTTCCAGGCCTGCCCAGGTCTCCCCGCCGCGGGAGTGAGCGGCTGCTTTGCTGCATCCCCCTCCCAACAGTCCTTTAGCCACAGCGGGCGAGGACACCTTTCTGGTCGCCTCTCTGGACTGCCATGGCCCCTCGTCTTATTCCTCTTAACCCAGTACAGTGCCTGTGTGGGCGAGGGTTAAAAACGGTTTGAGCTTCTCTTCTCTCCAGCAGTTGCCTACCGGAGCCCAGCTCTGCGGCAGTTTGACCTTTCAGAGCCTCGGAGTACCCCTCCGCGAAACGGGCACAGCGTCAGTCCACAGGATCCCAGAAGCCAGTCCGTGCAAGCGCCGAGCCTTCCCCATTCCAGTTCTGCACGATTGGAATTGCACGGGCCAGGCGGGCGCGACCGGGTTGCGAGGATGCGGATTTGCCCCTCCTGTCCTTGCGGTCATTTTGAGGCGGTCGTTGGAGCCGGGCGCCGGATGAGGCCGCATATTTGCTACATTCAGTATCTCTGGAGACTTCCTCGTTTCCCGTCCGCCACACTGGCCCCTGAACTCCACAGCATTTTAATTGCTTACTTTCCGCCCCGCCCCCCGTTAGAGGTGCCTTTCTGCATCATTTCCTAAAATGGATTATATACGGTGTATACAATGTATTAGTTTACGTAACTAGATCGTTTTCTCTACAAGAAGTAGTCATTCCCATGATAAATATCCAATCTTTGAGACTTTTATAATGGAGAACGCGAAACCCACAAGAACAGCCGCAATTAACACCCGGGGCTCGCCGCTTTCTTAGCGTAGCGGCTGTGCCCACGCTGGTGCGGAACGCGCGGGGCGGGGGGCGGTCAAGCGAGCTGGTTGCCAGGGCAACGCCGTGTCGCCGGCCTGGGAGCTCCAGTCCGTAGTGGCCGGAGTAAAGGTCGGTGCCGCCCTGGGGGGCGGAGTTATCAGCGAAGCGGGCCCCAGGGGGTGCGCGTTCCCCGTCTTCCCCTCCAGGTGGCGCTATAGGATCGCAGATGCGCTCCCGCAGCGGGTCCGCCTCCGCCAGGGGCCTGCGAGGGGCGGGGCCGGGGGCGGGGCGGGGGCGGGGCCGGGCCGGGGACCCGCGGCTGGGGGTCGCGAGGAATCGAGGGAACCGCGTCCCCCGCACCCAACGTCCGGCACTCTTTGAAGGGTTATGTGCGTGGACTCAGAGAGTGTACGCGTCGGAGAGAAAAACGAGAAGCGGGAAGTTCTGGGACAGGGAGACAGAAGGGGAGTCTCGTGGCCCAGAGTGGCTCCGTCCTTCCCGTTTGCCTCTGGGGACCCTCTCCGTCCTTCTCTGCCGCTGGACCTGCAGTTCTTCACGGCCTTTGAAGCACACTGGGTGCTCTGGACACATAGGCACGGTGGGGACTGGCTGATGCTTCCTCACCCTGAGGACCCGGGGCCCGCCGTGGCAAGCTGGCAGGGCCCAGGGTATGTGCCAGGGTAGGAATTCCGCGGTCCCGAGCATGCCAAGAAAAATAGGCGTGCCGTTCCTCAGTTTGCCCAAAGGAAGCCTTACGCCCTTCCCTTCTGGAGGCTAGGAATAGAAAACTGACTCGAAGAATCCCCAGCGGAGGCATCGTGTGTTTACAATATTTTGCCTCCTTTTCTGGAGTATGCACCGTTCCTATTTCTCTTCCGTTATTACACAATAATACCAAGTCCTTCCCACCACAGGTGGGGCTATGTGGCATCCCCGTCGCACCCCCTCTGTTAAATCGTCCCCTTTCTCTTGATTCATCCCTCCCCAATCACACAACAACTGGAATAAGCCCTGATAATGGGCATCTTGAAGACAAGCCACAGAAAGTGCAGGCACCCTCAACAGAACACACAGTTTCAAGGCCAAGCGAGGAGACCATTGGCAGGAGACAAAAGCAAGTTTATTAGGACTCCGGGGCTAGGGATGCCTAAGGTCTGAATTAAGGTAGCTCAGCTGGTTCTCACAGCCCAGAGGGTGGCCAGGGCAGTGAGAAGGGGTGACTCAGAGCTGAAGCCAAAACTTTGCGTCTCAGAGTCCCTGGTCAGAGACCTCAGGAGTCGGTTCTGTGTTTCGGGTAATGACTGGGGGAGAGGGAGCCTTGAATACACAGCCTTCATTTCAGTAACGACCATTTAATTTGTTCCTTGGCAGACTGAAGAACCTGGGGGTTGAAGGAAAGGTTGAGAGAAGGAATTGGGGGGGAGGGGTGTCAAGTGCCTTAACACTGCAGGGAGGTCTATAGCCCATCTTCCGTAAGGGGCCCTGCAACTCCCGGTCACTAGGTGGCAGCAGCTCATCTCTGCCTGGCGTGAGCAGAAACAGGCCGCCGTCCAGAGGGAAAGAGCAGTCCAAATGGCTGCAGCCAGCTCCCAGCCAAGGCCCAAACCGGCCCAGCCCTCTGGTTTCTGCATCTGCAGCAGTGTGTGTGGCAGCAGGCCTCGTCTTCCCCAGGCTATGCCACGTGAGCTCCTGCCCACAGTGCCACGTCTAGGCGGAGACTGGAACCAGGCCTGACACTTCCTTAGTCCAGACGCCTCAACAAAACTCTAGCTCCAGCCTTGGCTGGCAGTGTGTCCTTAATACCCCGGCCCAACCCACTGCTGATGTGGCACAGCGGGCAAAGGGAGCTGGCCAGACGGTGCTATGGGACACCTGTACTCAGACTGTTCACTCTCACATCCTGCTGAAGAAACCACCTCAGTCCAAAGCTTACATAAATCCATAAAACTGTGCATACACAGTGCCAGCTTGGTGGTGATTCCAGGTATGTCCTTCAGATAACCCTCCGGCTGCCAAGCCTCATTCCCTTCTGAAGAAAGTGCATCCCAAACTGTTTGTTACTTTTCCCTGCAGTCTCCTGCTCTCTCAAGGACAGCCCAACCCTGAGGTTCTCCTGTTCTGCTAGCCATTTCGCCTCCCATTCACGACCTGTAATTCCTTGATTTTTACTCAAGAATTCCATTAAAAGTGCTATGTCTTCATTCTTTCCCCCTTTAGGAAAAAGGGAGCTGTGCTAAGAGCTCTCCACGCATTAGCTTGCCTAAGTCTCACAATCACACTGCGGAGTAGTATCCTGTGATTATGTGAGGCCCAAAGAGGTTGAGTAACTTGCCCTGGGTCACCCAGATTCTAGGCAGTAAGGTGGAACACACATCCTGGGATGACTCACAGCAGCACCTGTGTTCTTATCTGTTGTGCTCATTGCTCCCTAACCTCTCCTGGATATGAAAACTGCCATGTGGCCTCATTCCTCCCAGCAGGGTATGCAGAGGCCTGGGGAACTGGGAAGAGGGAGAGGCAGAGTAAGCACCAAGGGCAGTGACTGGAAAGTGGGCACCACACCTGGGGCTCCACAGAGATGTTATAAGCCCATCTCAGCCTGGGCCACCACAGCAGGAGGTAGTTAGTGCCAGGGCAGGAAGCTCCATAAAAGCAGGATTAGTCTGGGCAGAGAGACCTGTGGGCAGACAGAATAGATGTCAAGCAGTCAGCCTGACAAGCAGGAGGTTTGTACAGCTAGGAAACCAGTCATGCCACAAATCCAGGGACCTCCCTCTGGAGCCACATGCACCCCAGGTAAGACCATGCGGGGGCTGGTGAGGGTGGACTCTTTCACAGCCAGGGCACTCAGGGGTAAGGTGACAAGTGGGGAGTGGAGAAAGTTAGATCCTATTACAGGTTTCAGGGTCGCTTAATAATTCCAGCATAGACCTG
The DNA here is from genome assembly GCA_030015415.1 of Cynopterus sphinx. Taxonomy (NCBI): domain Eukaryota; kingdom Metazoa; phylum Chordata; class Mammalia; order Chiroptera; family Pteropodidae; genus Cynopterus; species Cynopterus sphinx. The sequence goes on from CM057385.1 coordinate 18,104,968, forward strand.
TGAGGGGTGAGGGTTTGGAGGAAAATTCTATTTGGTGTCCTTTCCAGGCTGAGAGGAATATCAGGGGCTGAGTCCCCAGATTGCTTTGGGAGTAAATGACACAGCCATCTCCAGAGTGGGCAGCTCACCCCAGGGTTCCCATCTAACCACGCCAAGCCAGGAGATGAGGTGCGCTGCCAGGAGGGTGTGTGCATCACTCACTAATGCTCAGATTCACTCCACCTTGGAGATTCTGAAAGCCTCCAGTGACTCCCTCTAAGAGATGGCCTATCGCTGCTACCTTATCCCTCTCATACCCTGACTCATCTCAGCCTTGACAGCCCCATTGGTCCCCCTGGGAGGCTCTGCTCTACTTCTTCCTCTAGCCCATTTCTGGCCAAGGCAGATGCAGGGGGCCTACCTGGGCCACACTCTGTTCAGTCAAGCCGCTGTCATCTGCCTGCAGGGAAGCAGTGTCAGAGGGTGGTCAGACCAGGGTGAGGGTAGGGGGTGAAGAAAGAAGTAAAGGGCCTGGGGGTGGTGGTGAGGTGATGCAGTGCTTAGGGGATCATGAACTGCACCTGTATCACCAGTTAGTGGAAGGCCTGCAGTCTGTCACTTGGAAGCCAAGACCCCTGGGGCCTGTCTGTGGTACATGGATAGTTAAGGGAATGAAGGGAATAAAGATGGGAGAAAACGGTAAGAGAAGCCAGAGGTTCTTTCTAGACTCCAACTTCCCAACCTCAAGGTCAAGGCAGCCACCTGGTCTCTTTGAGAGTTTATTTCCCCAGTCTATACTTCCCAACAGGGAGGATGGTGAGGAGCTGGATGATTCTACAGGGGGAGAGGACAGGAGATTTCTTTAATTAATAGACATTCCCTCCCCCACACCCCACCAACTACTGCTCCCTTTAAAAGTGCTTTGTCCCTGAGGTTGCTTCTGCTAAAGGAACCTGGGTTCCCCTGATCCATCTGGCAGCTCATGTGCAGGGAGGACAGAGGGCTGGGAGGATGAGAAGGGCAGCCTGGAGGAGATGTGAGTGAGGGGGCATGCAGGAAGACTCTTACCCTAAAATTCACTTTCTGGATCACTTGCTGGGGGTCGCTCTCCAGAATCACACTACAAGATGAGAGAGAAACCAGAAAGAAAATTGGTGACACAATTCTTTCCCTTCTGCCTCTTCCGTCCCACGCCATATCCTGCAAAATTCCCCCTCTAGGGCACCTCCCCACTGATTTTCCTCAGGTCAGACCTCTCTCTCCCTCACCATGGAGAGCCCTTGGCTCTGATTCTTCTAGACTTCAAATCTGGTGGTCACACCCTCAGTGTCATTGGGCAAAAGCTGCGAAATATGGTTAGTCCAGTCTAGAACCATCAGGATGTCAAAAGGAGGGGCTCTAAAACTCAGAACTCTTGGTAGTTGGCTTCATCTTCTGGGTCTAGGGATGGGTTCAGATGAATGTAAAAAGGTGCCCCCTGGGGTGCCTATTTTGTTTCACTATTATTTATGCCACAGGGGGGCATGCTGCACATGAAAAAAATGGACCTCCAAAAATCAGAATCCTTCCTTCTGATAGAGCCAAATATCAAGGCTTTTCTCAGGTAGAGGACACTCTTTCCTGATGACCTTCTGTGAGTGTGTGCAGGGTGCAGGCATGAGGGCCTCATGGTGGCTGGGAGAGACCATGGTGAGGCTCCTCCAAGGCAGAAGTCTACCTTTATTTCTGGACCAGTCCCAGGGGAATGAATACATATTTTTGAGAGTTTTTTCCAAGCCCCATCATTGTGGCACCCCAGCCCCAGGTTCCCACACCAGAGGTCCTTTCATCCACAAAGACAGAAGCATTCAGGCCAAGACTCCGGTTCAGGCATTAACTTGACTGACATTAACTTTCCCAGATTTTCCTTGGAGGGAAACTGTAAGCTACTCAAGGGGCAGAGCCTGGGCCTTATGGAGGCACAGACCCAGAAGCTTATAAAGCTATGTCCTCCCTTGCACTGGCACTTCCTGGGCCCTGTGCCTCATTTTGTATTTGTCAGTGTGTGTGTGTGTGTGTGTGTATTCCTTCAAGAGGTTCCACCAAATTGTATATACTGCTGATTCCACAAAATCTGGATTTTTTCTACTTCCTCTTGGGTCGCAGCAACTAGCACAAGGTTTTGCAGTAACAGGCAGTCAATAGGAGTGAAGGGGGAGGAACCACGCAGTACCCCACCTCCCAGAGCTCCCTGCCCACCAGGTATGTGGTATAGAGCCATGGAAAGAGCCCGCGGTTTTAGATCTTGGACCTGCCATGTGCCCTTGGGCAAGTCACTTGAATCTCTGAGCTTGTTGCCTCATCTATAAAATGACTGTAATGATAGAAGCATGTGGGTATCTGTAGGATGATCAGTTTCTATTATGTTTTGCCTCAGAGCCAGAATTTCTTTTTCTCCCTGATTATTGCCTGCCATGGAAATTCACTAACCAACCCTTCACATAAGGGCTCCCAGCTTCCTAAGAGTATAACAGCATACCAGGAGGTGGCATTTGCTGAAGGAGAACCATGAGCTTTCTGGCATCACATTATTTAATCCCCACACTCTATGAGGCTGTTCCCTTATCATCCCCATCTGAAAGACAGGGAAAGTGAGGCTCAAGGAGAACATACAGCTGGCTCAGGTCACAAATCTAGCCACAGTTGGAATGGGGCTCTAAGAGTGGGTGGTTTGCAGGCAGCAAGGGCTCTGTCTGAACAAAGTTCTCCATGAAGGGGAAAGTGTCTATTCTGCCTGCTTCTCCTGGGCCCTGGATAGCAAACTATTTTCCCCAAACTCTGCCTATTCAACAGTCAGCCACAGTTAGACATCAGATTCCTTTCTTGTTTGCTTGACTTTGGCTAACATTGGAATTAACCTCCATCCTCATGAGTGGGGTGGGGGGATGAGATCACCGGGAATATACTGGGGGAAGGGAGGGAGAAGTTGGCCAGAGAGCCAACAAAGTACTGGGTGCAATCTAGAGCTAATGGGCCTCAAAGGCACCTCCCAATGTGAGTGTGTCTGACCAGCCCCTCTTCTCTCCACCCCTTCCTCACCCGCCATCCACAATCTCGTCCAGCACCAAGAAGGCTCCATCCATGTTCTCCAGTAACCAGCGCTTCTCCACGTTCTTCCTGAAAGTAGATACAGCTACTGAGCCTCCCCATGACCAGGAGGAGCTAGGTCTGTGCCTAAGTGCAACAGACCCCCTCTCTCTACCCATTCCTCACTATACCCAAAAGGACCCCAGGAAGGACAGTGTCAAGGGCAGTGAGGGCAGCACCTATGCAAGGGATTCCTGAGCAGAGGACAGGCCTGCTTCCTTAAGCCCTCCTTGCCCAAACTCCCACACTTGTGCCCACCATGGCATCCCTAATGCATTTCATAGCTAGTTTAGGTACTGTAGCTCTACTATAGTTATTTTTGTTGACTGGGAACATTTATTTCTGGTTTATCCTAGGTTGGTTTTCCTTGGTTATGTTCAATTGGATAGATATCAAATAACTAAATGAGGGTGCAATGAAAACCACCCAGAGCTTCAAGTGAAAAAAAAACTCAGCTTGAGTCTCTGTTCTAATATAAACAGTTTGTAACCTCAGGCAAATCGCTTAGCTGGTCTAGACTTCATTTTCTGGCCATACCCTTGCATGGCTTTGCTCTGGGTGACACTGTGGAAGTCAGGTAAAGGGCACGGGCCTTGAAGGGGTGTTTCAATTCCAGTCTTAGCCTTGTGGAGGCTTCAGGAGAAATGCAGGGAGAAAGGGCCCTGCCTCTGTGAGGTACCGAGGCCTGGGGGATGGGGGCCTGGAAAGGCAGAGGACCTTACTCACCTTAACACATGGTTCAGGGACTCAAACAGGCAGGTGAGAACAGACATGAGCATCAGCTGGGGGTGGGCAGATATGGGAGGAGGAAAACGAGAGAGCTTGAGATTGAGAAGGCCAAAAGGAGACCTCAGAGCCTACCTGCATGGGCAGTTGTCCTTTTCCAGAGAGGACAGGGCTGGAGACTGACTGCAGCTTGACCTGGGAGGGTACCTCCCTGTGTATGGATTGGGAAACACTGGAGTGTCCCGCTGTGGGGCACTGAGTAGATCCTTCTCTAGTGATGTTTAAGAAACAAAGGTTTCTGCAGAAGAGGACTTCATTTCTGGTTCTCAAGAAACCTAAGCAGCATCATGGATATGCCTTATCCCTTAGAAAAACGATTCTGCCTACTGCCCAGCCCACAGAGCCCAGAAGGAGGGGTTCCAATGGTAACCCTCAGAACCCAGTTTCTAGCCCAGTCTCCAAGCCATTCCCCCATGGCCAGACCCTCCTCGTCACCCCAACCTTCTGAATTCACCTCATTCTCATGGGATGAGCCCACCACATACAGGAAGAGGTCAATGCTGCTCTTGTAGACGATGGTCATGCCCCCAAAAAATGCAATCTCACCTGGAAGGGAAGGGGACTTTGAGTTATGGCCACTTCTGCCTGGCCCCTCACCCTGTCTCTGGCTCTGCACCTCTCTCCCTATTTCCTTCCTCTCTTTCCAAAGAACTCTTGGAAAGACCAGTCCTGGAAACTCTACCACTAGGCTACTCAGTATCCTTGCATCCACCCTCTATTTCTAGCAACTGCCTCATTCTGAGGAGTTAACTGAGTTCAAAGTCGACCTTCCACCCCCTCCCACCATGTGCCCTGGACCACCCCAGGCTGGTGGGGGCCCACAACTCAGGTGGCCTCTTCCCCTGAGAGAGGGAGGACTAGATGTGCTGAGGGTGGGGGGTTTGCAAGGGGTGGGAAGTGGTTTCCCAGAGGGAATAGAGAACAGCTGGGAAGGAGAGGGAAAAGAACTTCTGAAGAAAAGGGAATGACCTGCGGGTGTATAGGGCCAACGGGGACAGATGTGTCCAGATGGAAAAGACAATAGTGTGCATCTGAGAGACCTGGGCAAGGAAGGGGAGGACACTTACTGTCAGTCCGGCTGGTCTTATTGAAGACATTTTTCTCAAAGGCCATCTGCTCCTTCATGGAGGGGAATGTGTCATCATAATACTATGAGAGAGAGAAGAAGGGGTGATAGCCATTCCACAGAGCCTGGCTCCTCCATGGATGGGTGGCAGGGAATGGTGGGAGCTGGCCAAGTGCCCCATCTCCTCTTTATTGCCCTCTAGGCCTGACTGCGCACTATTCCCCATAAACATTCTAAGTAAAAAAAAAAAAAAAAAAGAAAAGAAAAGATAAAAAGTATTAAAAATCAGAGGAATTTTGAGGCCCATTTTTAGAGTTTGCTCCTGATTTCTTGGAGGTTTTCATACATTCAGCAGATGTGTGCTGTGCTAAGGATTAGGGTGGTCACTAGGTCATACTGTTTCTTCACAAACTTAAGTCTACAGGAAAGAGGGTAGAGCCAAGGGTCCTATGTCACAACAATAACAACCATTAACAGCTACTTTATTATCCCTATTACACAGATGGGGAAACTGAGGCATGAAGAAGTCAGGTAACTTTCCCAACCGACATCTTGAGTTGTAGGGGCAGAGCTGGGATTCAACACCAAGGATGGTTTGACTTCAGACAGGGCTATGGTGAAGATTAAATATCTAAGGAAAAGTTCTTGGCATACACTGCACAATTAAATCAATGCTATTTTGTTTGGGTTTGGTGAGCCTCTCTGACTCAGTTTCTTAATCTGAACACGGTTGTGTCCTGCTAGGAGGAGGTCCTAAAACCTTTAGCATTGCTGATCCACCTCTTAGCGTCTGCTGGGGCAAGGTATGCTGAGCTCAGCTTTCAATTTTCTGGGTATTTTGCTACTTAGTACCTCATCTGCAGGCAAATTAGTAGTCTCCTTGGTGGCCACTGAAGGCACAGGACAAAAAGTTTCAGCCCCAAACAAATCTGTAATGTTATTTCATAGCTAATTAGATGCTATAGCCCTACTATAGTTAATGGTGTTGACAGTAGACATTTATTTTTGGATTATCCTAGTTTGATTTACTCAGGTCATGTTCACTGGGATAGACACCAGATAACTGAATAGTTCAAGCAGTGAAAACCTGAGCTCCAAGTCAAATACCTGAATTCAGATCTCTGTCCTGATATCAACACTTGTGACCACAGGCAACTCATTAAGCTTCTCTAACTGCATTTTCTTCATTTGCGAAAGCTGGATTGTGTGGTCTCTAAAATCCTGTCTGGTTTCAAATTTGTAGACTCCTTAGACTAAATCCCTAGTGTTTATTAAGCTGTAGAAGAAAAGTGGAGGTTGCTTGTTCAGATTTTGGGACTAGGACTCCTGGGTCCCAGGCTCAACACTCCAATGACCCCTCAGGTGGTCCCTTCCATGCCCAGGGTCCACTTGGGCAGTGGAAAGGATGACAAGAAGATATTTCAAGGAACATGAGTAGAAACAGAGGAGAAATGCTCCCCCTTCAGGGGCCAGCACTCACAAGGCAGGAGGATGGACAGAATGACCCTTGGAGGGTCTAAGTTGAGCTGCATTGAGTCATAGAGCCCACAGTGGGGTGAGACAGAGCTCAGCTGGGTGGGGACTTCTGTTCTTGGGGCTGAAACAGTCTTCATGGCCCTCTGGTTGAGGGTGGGAAAGTTACCTTGGCCAGCAGTCGGCGTCCGTCATTATCTAGGATGAAAACAGCCTTGATGGTGTAGAGGGAAGGTTCCTGCAACTGACACAGGGAGAGGGGGAAGTTCCGTTGGCCCCTGACTCAAGGAAGATGTCCTGTCATTAACTTTATGGAATCTGCTGGCCCCAGGAGTCATGGTCTGGCTCCGGTAACCCCAGCCCCAAAGGTCCATAGCTGGTTCCGGCCCAACCCTGTGCCACATGGGCCAACTCTGGTGGCTGTTCCACTCCCAGGTAGATGGTCCAGTGCAGGCCCCGGGTGGGTACTGTGCCCATTGGGTGCAGAAGGTCCGTCAGGCCCAAGTTCTGTCATGCACTGACTGCTCCAGAGCTCGAGTCGGAGTGTATCACAGAACCTGGGCCGGGGGACAGCGGTGCGCCTCCTCCTTCCAGCTGACCCCGGTGGAGGCTGGACCTGCGCCCTGGGCGCGCCCCCGGGCCCCTGAACCCGGTGGGCTCCAGAAGCACGCACGGGAGCTCGAGTCCAGGATGCCCCACCGCTCCTTAGCCCTCCCGGCGGAACCTCGGTCCACCCCCACCCCCAAGCAGCCCCCATCGCTTCTCCAGACTGAGCCAGAACTTCGGCCCCACACGGACTCAGGCCAGCCCTCCGGGCGAGTTCGCACCAGAAGGAACTTTTTCTCGCCGGCCCCGGCCCGGCCCCCTTCCCAGGCTGCGCAGTGGTGGCTCCAGGTGCCCCGCGCCCCGAGTTGTGAGTTGGCTGCCCCCCCACCCCCTCCCCCGGCCCCGGCCCCGCCGCCCCAGACCCCCGCGCCCACCCGCCCGCTCCGTACCCGTGGGGCCGCAGGCTCCCCGGCTCGCGCGGGCGGCGCCGGGCCGGGGGCCCGGGCGGCCGCGGCCCCCTCCCCCAGGTGCGGACGTGGCCAGGCCTCCGGCCGCTGCATTCCCGGCCGCTCCTCGCTGACAGCGCCGCCCGCCGCCCCGCCTCCGCGCCCGCCCGCCCCGCCCCACCCCCAGAGGCCGCCTCCCTCCCCTCTGTCCCTCCGTGTGCCGTCTTTTTCCCCGCGGCCCTTTCCTCCTTTCGTGCCCTCCCTACGTACCCTTCCCACCCTCTCAGCCTTGCGCCCCACAGCCCAGCTCTCCCACCCCCAACTTCTCATTTTTTTCTCTCCTCCCAGGTTGCTTTCCCTTCCTTAAAGCCCTAGAGCTCTTTGCCTCTTCAGTTTGTCCTAGGACTAGCCCCCCTGTCCCCTCCTGCCGCCTTTCTGGACTATGGATTTGATTTGCACCCGTGTCCACAGGCTGTCCCGGGGGCGGCAGAAAACACTGGCAAAGTCCAATTTTGTCTCTTAACTCTTGGTAGGTACCATGGGGAGAAATATACCAGGTGATCCTTCGGGTCTCAGGGACAGGGTCTAGCAGTGAGAGCAGACAAGGACAGCTCCGGAGAGACCCCTCTGTACAGTTTCTCCCATTCTTCTCACTACTTAGGGGAGGGAGCCATGACCACTGGGGACCCTCCACAGACGTCTCCCAAGACACAGACAGGACACAATCAGAAACAAGACAGATGCCTACCAGCACAGTGCTCCACCAATGGCATCAGGCTTTGCCATGCTTTGGTCTAAGGATACCAGAGGACGAGCTTTCCCTCCTGGACAGTGAAGGCCAGTGGGAAATTCACACTCAAATGGCAGAGTTAACAGTGCCCCTTTATCCATAACACCATCATGTGTGTAATTTCATACTTAAACACTTTCACATACGTTACCTAATATAACCCACACCTATGAGGTAGGTATTATAACCTCCATTTTAACGAAAGGGAGATTCAGACTTTTTCAAGATCAGATAACTAATAAGTAGTTCACTGGAGATGGAACCCAGATTCAGCCTCAACATTTCCGGCCCATTCTTTTCTTCGAGACCTCTCATGTTGGACACTACACACACTCATCCCAGATGGCCAAATGGGGTTTTCCTCTGCTGAACAGTATCAATTCTTCTCATTCTTTAAGTCTTAACTTCAATGTCATCACCAAGAGGCCCTCTCTGACACCCACTGAAACTAACTTGACAGGTCTCTCCTGTCACATTCTCTATCTCGGCACCCTACTTATTTCCTATGTTATACTTTCCTCAATCTCTAAATATTTTTACTAACTTATTTACAAATGTGTAGGGTATTTCTCTCCTACAAGAAGAGATAATGTGTATGTCTTACCCCCTGTGGGATCCCTGGGGCTCCCGAACAGGGCTTGGCACAGGACAGGTACTTAATAAGCATTTGATAAGTAAGTGAACAAATAAATTAATGCAGGATGAGTGAGATGGTGTGTATTCACAGACTATGCATTTTAAATGAATAAAAATGTATTTGTCAATGAAACCATATTTTATTGTGCTGTACAAATATTTGAGGGTTTACTATGTACTGGGTACTTTTTGAGTCACTGGGCTACAGGAGTAGACAAAATAAAATCTCTCATAGGGTTTATATTCAAATGTTTGGTGCATACATTTCTGTGAAAGATAATAAATATAAACATAGATATGCAAGTTGGTGGTAAGTTCTATGAAGAAAAAATAGAGCAGGAACTGGGGTCAGGAATGAGAGGAGAGGTTGGGGGTAGCAGAATGCCATTTTCATGAGTGCCACTAGAGAAAGCCTTCAAAAAGATGACATTTGAACAAAGAGCTGAAGGAGGTGAGAGAGTAAGCCTCGCAAACATCTGAGGAAACATCTATTGAACCTCTTTCTGTGATGTTTTAGAAGGCACACTTGAATATTCCTTGCAGGCTATTAGTTATAGTGACCAATAACCAAGATTTGGAACACTGGACAGTGGGCGGGGGGCAGGGTGGGGGTGGAAGGAGAAGGGCGGAAATGCGGTATTTTGTTTGGCTTCCAGATCATCAGAAATTATGTCAATGGTCATGCCAGCTTGGTATGTTATTTTAAAAAAATACTGATTTGATTATTTTGATGCCTTAATGTTTCTGTGAGTCAGTCCATTTTTAGTTCATAATCACAAGGACATCACCACAAAACCTCCAGAGGCATTTCCTAGCCTCTGTGTGGCATATTGTACCCACAGTGAAAGAGGGTCTGCTTGTAGAAGGAAAATCTGGAAAGACAGGGGGACTTAGGGAACTGATATGGTTCCATGGGGACACGTGGGAGAGGAGTTACAGGAGGAGTGATTAAAGTGCTGGAGAGGGGCAGAAGGCTAGCATAGAGAAAAAGCCAGGGAAGGAAGCTGAAAAACCACAAAATCCTCATTACCACCACACCACCTCTACCACCTCAGTCGCTCTTACTGTAATCAACAAGATCTCTTCACATCTTAAGTGCTGTGGTAAGTAAATTCAGAGCCCTCTGGTTGAACTTTTCAAGGAAGAGATGGTCCTCGATGATGGCTCCTCCCCAAACTCCCTTAACAGAGACCCCAGGACTCCTTTCCATCCTCAACATTCCCCCAGCCTAGGATGCTCCTTTAATGAAGTTCTGTGTAAAAATACAAGGTCACTGTGCACAGTGTTGAAATAGTGTCTTCCACAGAGCATTTGCCCCAAAAGGACTTTATAGTGTAAGCACCCAAAAGCACCTGAGAAGTTAGCATGTTCAGCAGAAGAGAAACAGCTAGAGAGTCTCCCCAGAATGAGGAAGCCAGAGCTGGGTTCCGAAAGAACACAGCCTTCATTTCCCAGCTTTCTGCTCCCTTCACGGTGGATGTGCTGGGTGGGGATGTGCACATCTCTAACCAGTTGGAGTCCTTGGAGTAGCTGGACTCAGAATTGGCCCTGACACACGCACACACACACACACACACACACACACACGTCCCTGCCCTTTGGAATCTCCAGGAGGCATGTGATTCAAATGGATTCCCCTCTGTGCCTTGGTATACCTCGGAGGTGAGACCATTCTGTTTCCTCTGACTCACCCTCCTGCTGCCACATTTCTGCACTGTCTGTCCTAGGATTTCTGCATCTGTTCTTGTGTGACAAGAAGAAACAGCTCCTGTGGGTAACAGTCTCTCTCTTGTTATAATGTCAAGAGGAGGAGGTGTGTATGGAATGTGAGGCATGGATGTATGTGCTTGTGGCATCCTCCAGAGAGAAAATGAAAGCTTCCATGCTATGTTTGCTGGGTGGGTTTCCAGTTGACCATTCTAAGGACAGCCCTCATTTCTTCAACATGTTTGGCTTTCTCTGAAATAATATTGTAGGGTGGGCAGAGAGAAAGTCGGGCAAGAAAGAGACTTCATGTTCAATTCCATGCACAAGTGCCTTTATACACAGAACCTACTTTTTACACTTTTGAATATGTATATTGTTATCTCCATTTAGCTCAGGAGACCCCAACAGTAAATGGCAGACCCAGATTTCTGAAGGCAGCTGAGTCCAAAATACCCATTCTTCTCACTTCATAATACCACACTGATGGCTATACAAAGAAAATTACATACCACACTGATGGCTATTCAAAGAAAATTACCCAACATTGTTTGGGACAATGTGATGAGGACATACAGAATGACTAAACTCAGCTTCATAAAAATGTTACACCAAGACACGAGTAAACAATGAGGTGTTTTCATTGGCTAGGTCAAGGAAGACAGCATTTTTGGATTGAGAAAGAGTGCATCCTAAAATCAAGTGGTGATTCTAGTCTGTGCTTACACATTACCGCTGTTATTCTTTTTTAAACTTGGATTCTTGCTCCAAGTGATTCTCTGGCTGCACAGAAGAATCACTGGAGGAGCATTTACAAAATTCTGACACCCAGAGCCACGCCAGGAGACTGACTTACCTGGGATGGGACCTGGACACTGATATTATTTTACAAGCCCCGCCCCTCCCACAAGTGATTCTAACGTGCAGCAGGGGTTAAGAAGCAATCTTCCAAGATAGCGGTGGTAGGGATGCACGGGGAGAGGCTGGCTTGCAGAAGAGCTTTACTTATTTTGATGGTTTAATGGTAACATGCCTGGTAATGACGTTTACTATGTAAGAAAGGTGTCAGATGTCTCTGCATTAGCTAGAGAACTAACTGATTTCTTTGCAAGACATGCTAACCTTTAGTATTGACAGGATGTAACCCTAAAATCTCTTAGAGGTCATAAGGAAATCTCAGGCAGGTATCTAATCCATTCTTCTGGACTAGACAGAAGTTGAAGACAGAAATATTTATATAGATTAGCAACATTTAAAAACATTTAAAAAAAAAATAATGGGCAACCAGAATAGCAGAAAAATTGCATTTCCCCTTACAGGGAAAAACCAATTTCTATTTCAAAATAAACCCATGTCCAGCCAGTCCGCCTTCCCATATCCCCTTCTCTGAGGGTTTTCTGGCACGTGTCACCCTTGCAGGATGACAAGAATGGATGTGCCAGCTAGTGGCAGCAAGCTTTTCCTATAGAGGAAGCTGGGTCAACAGATATACCAGGATGAGCAGGGATTTTGGTGCATGGTTAGCTGGCTCTTTTTGTGACCTCAAGTCCCTGTGCATTAGAACTCTCTTCCTGGCTTCTCACTGCATTCTCTTCTCTCCTGTGCAGTCTAGAATTGCAGGGGCAAGGCCTGGTTTTACTGATGGCTCTCTGCCTCTCCCTCAGGGAGCAAGAGCATGTGCTCTCTTTCCAGTGGTCTTCCTGGTCTGACTTAATGGATATACCAAGACTGATGACACATCAGCATGGGATCTTTCTTTTGCTTCTTGGGTAAATGTCCTATTAACAGCTGTGCAGGGACAGGGAGGAGTGTTGGGGGGAAGGGAGGACGGTGGCTTCCTGGGAGAACACACCCTGGATTTCACAAGGTTAATCAGTGGGTTCTGGGAAGATTTGCACCTGTTCAGACTTGATCTGGAACTCTCAACAGAGTGAAAGACAGTCTTTCAATCTCTCCTCCCTACCATGGAGTATTAAATATCTTGGGTGCCCATATCTTGCCAGGTCTAACTGCTTGATGACTGAAATTGTCTTTATATCTACAGTATTTTCAGCCTTTGGACTGGGTCAGCAATTCTTTGTCTTTTTCTTATCACCTTTATGTAATTGCTAAGCAGGAAACTTTTTCTAACTACACCCCAAAAATATAGTTCCTTTAACCCAATACAGTTCCTGATCCATATCTTTCCAGTATACACTCAAGAAATTATTATACACATTTAAACACAGTACTTGAAGAGGCAAAGAACATGAACAGGATAGTGTTGTCAAAAATAAAAAACCCCTCCACCCCTCTCCTACTCCTACTCCTTCTCGGTGCCTGCCACTCCCTCCAAACCCAGGACCCCAGAAAGGAAAGGAAGAGACAGACAAGAGTGCTATCTCAAGAAACTTAAGAGTCATTAAAGAATCCCCAAATGAATTTAGGCATTCAATATGTGACAGTATTACACATTATCACTCCAGTGTGTCCTTCCCACCTAGACCTGCCATATCAGTGAATACTTATTTGATTTCATGTTTGTCATATATCCACTATATCACTTAGTTTCATCCCAGGTACCTTGATACCTTGCTATGCAGCTCCAAAGAAACTTGGAAAATACAAGTGAACTTGTCTAAAACAATTTTGTTGGTGCTAAGTCTTCCTAACTCCCCATAAAAGATCATCCAGTTTTTGTTTTAAAACCATATCAAGGTTTAAAATTTTCTGTTTTGCTTTGTCAATCTCTCCTTGTATTTAAGCACTGTAACTTTAACCTAGCCTTGATATCTTTCAGTTCTATGGTTTTTAAATATTTCCTTCTCAACCCCTAGTATATTAATGATCGCACCTCAATTTCTCCTCCTTTCTTATCCAATAGCAGTATTTACCTTCATGGTCTTATTAATGCAGGGGCTGAATGGTCTCTCATTTCCTTGGTAACATGCCATATCCTTCAAAACTGTATCTCCTTCAAGTATTAATTTCTTTAACAGTAACTTCTAATCAAAGGTCTGAATTCTTCAATTATTCAGTATTTATCGAGTGTCTACTAAGTTCCAGGCACTGTTCCAGGTTTTGAAGACTCAACAGTTAATGAACAAATTTCTAGTCCTCGTGGAGTTTATATTCTAGCATTTACTGGAAGACAAATAGCAAAAAGAGTAATTAAAACATGTGCTCTTCGAATCAGTCCTTGAAATGGGTAACAACCTCAGTAGTTTTCTGATTCAATCAATGAATGGATACCGGTGTACTTTTCCATGTGGTGACAGAGCTTTACAATTTGTGAACCACCTAATTAAGCCTCCTAATTCTCCAAACACGTGACGGACTCGATGTTCTTATCTAACGAATTACCAGCTGGCCTCCTCCTCAGTTGTACGAGGATCAATAGACTACTAGGATCTTCCCGGGAGTCAGGAATTTGAGTCGACGCCTCTTTGTCCGATAGCTGGGAACAAACACTACAAAACTCCAACTCGGTGACTGCCTAAATGTGGCCTTACGACCAGCTGCATGAAAATTACTCGTTCAGTAAGCAGGTGGGTTATCAGGCCGCCACCCACGGTAAGCCGATCATAATGTCTAGACTGGGGCCTCACAATGTGCGGGTTTAACAAATTCCCCCAAGTTCTACTGGGGATAAACTAATGTTTGAAAATACACCAAGATGTTGGCTAGACGAAGATTAGGGAACACTAGAAACTTAGGAAAAGTTCCCGAAAGGCAAGACTAAGCTCCTTGCGAGGTCGGGCGCGGGAGACGAGAGGGAAGTCGGCGTTCTTGGGGGTGTTTCTGACAAAGATCGCTGATGACGCCACATCCCTCACACCGCCAACGTCCCACCCCCCCGGCGTGGCAACCCGTCCCCAGGGCTGTTCCCACGTGTGACCCTTGCCTGGGACAAGGGGCGCAACCGTCCCTAGCTGGAGAGGGGCGTTCCGCCAGGTCCTGACGGAGCGGAAGAGGACAAAACGGCTTCCGCTGCCAGGACCCAAGATGGCGACACGAGCGTCGCCACCACGCCAAACACATGCTCTGCACCCCGTCTCGGCCCCCTCGGCTCTCACTGGACTTTTGCAAGTCACCGTGGGATCCCTCAAAGTGGGGGGAGGTCGGGCTCCCGCGGCTCCGACGGTGCTACTGCCTCCTACCTCACGCCCTAAGGCCCTATCCGCCCGCCAAAGAAGGCACTGGAAACACTCAGCCCGGACACTTCGCTCAGCGCCTAGTCAGCCTATAACGATCCCTCCTGCGGCACGCGCACCACGGTGGGGTCTAGAACGCCGGGCGATGGGGGCCTTCGCCCTACTTATTGGTGGGCCCACGCCTGGGGCGGGCCTTCATAACGATTGGGCTGTGAAACTGTCAGTCTTGGGAAATCAGGAAAAGAAAGGAGGAGGCACGCTCAGCCATTGGGCTCTCTCCAATGTCAATCAGAGTGACATCCGGTGACGGCCACGGCCTCTGCTCGCTGATTGGAGGAACGTGGTACGGCCGAGGGCGGGGCTTCCGCGCGAGGTGGGAGGAGGGGGCGGGGAGGGAAGCGGAGGCTGGGGCGCTCCGGGCCGGCCGGCGGTGGCGGCGGCGAGGCCGGGACTCGGGCTGGGGGCCTGCTGTGGCGGCAGCGGCGGACGCCGAGCTCAGCAGCGGGTATCGAGCACATTTCTTTTCCTGACGGGACGCGCGCGGCGCCGCGGGGCTGAGGCTCAGGGAGTGGAGCTGAGGGGCAGGAGGCGGGAGCGGGCTGCCGAGCGCGGTTCGCGCTGGGGCCGGGCCCTGGGCCTGGCAGGGAGGGGCCGCGAGGCCGTGGAGAAAGCTGGCTCGCGGGTGGGGTGGGTTGGGCTGGGGAGGGCTTTGCGGGCACGAGAAGGCGTGGTATTAGGCCGGGGCTTCGGCGTGGGGTGGGGCCTTGGGGACGGAGGGCGGGGTGGGGCTTGGCGGTAAGGGTGGGTCAAGGCCAGGAAAGGAGCACTTGTTCGCTGCTGCCCCACAAGGCTAGAGGCCGAGGCGCCGAGAGCGGGCATGGCGACTTGGTCCCAGTCGGAGTCGGGTATCCGGGGCAGGGAGGACTGGGCTCAGACCACAGGCCTCTGGCCTTACTTGATCCTTAAGGGGCCTTGTCTGGTTTCTCGAACTTAATTGGCTCTTGGGAGGTTTTACTAATAAACTGCGTGAGAACGGGAGGATAGTGTAAGCTGGAATTCTGGGTCACAGTTGTGTTTAACCAAATAAGGGTGTGTGTGTGAGTGAGAATGAGTGAGGTGTAGGTCCCTCTTCCCCCTTAGGATGAAGTTGGTAGGTGGTTCATAACAGAGCTATGTCTTGGTTTATAAGGTTAAAAGAAGCCCAGTAGTTGAGACCAAAAACTGAAAGTCAGGTGGGTTTACTCCCTCCCCACTTGGCTCTCTAGGTTGCGAACTTGGCCATATATCCTTGTTTTGGTTCAGAAGGTCATATGAACGAAAATAAAACCTGTCTCTGCAAATTCTGGACTAATTGATTCTGGCTTAGCTTTCCCCTCAGTCCCCCTCCCCGCCTTTTCTTTAATGTGAGAGTGATGGGAAAACGAAATCAGATTTCAAAGTTAGGAAACAAAATCATTATCCTTTTCTGTGAAGTGGTGGCCTGAATGTGTTCCTCCTGTCCTTTTCCCCTCTCATCCACTTATAATCTCACCCTCCCCTTCAGAATGGGAAGGGACCAGGATTGTGGGCAGTTTTCTCCTGAGATGGGCAACCAGTTTTCCTTTAAGATAGGAAATGGACTTCTGCTAAAAATAGAAGCTGGGTAGTGTGTGTATGGAGTGGGGGCAGGGAGGGTTGGTAAATCAGACAACATGTAAAATATTTCGAATGCCCTGGGCATTGTCTGCTTGTCCACAACAAGCTACCTTTTAGGGTATTGTCAGTTTAATCAACAGAAACAGGTATTTGGTCCTTTGTGAGAAATACCTTCCTTTCCTAGTTCTGTCTCTACCAGATTTCTAGTTTTTGGGAAGTATGATAATTGACTTACTTTTCCTCCTGTAAAACTAGCCTTTAACATCTTTCCTACCTTCTGCCTTGATCATGGTGTGATTATGGAATCTTAATCCTGTTACTCTTGTTATTCCCATTTCAGGTTTCTCTGGAAACCCCCCTGGTAAGTGGGGAGGAGGCGGGACACTCTGACCCAAGACAAAGGCCTGTAGTTCCAGCCAAAGAAAATAAACCTTAGGAGAGAGAAGGAAAAAAAATCCATCAGCTGTTCCCGAGAACAGCCTGCAGTGGAATCTACAGAGAGGACAACTAATGTGAGTGAGGAAGTGACTGTATGTGGACTGTGGAGACAGTAAGTCACGTGGGCCCTGAGGCCTGGACTGGGTTAGGAACAGTTGTACTTTCACAGGTGAGGTGTCAAGAAGGAAAAAGTGAATGTGGTCTGGAGTGTGGCCTTGCCTCCACGGGGTGTGCTTTCCTCTGAGGCCATCAGGGAGCTCAGCCCCTGTGTTCTGCCAGGGTGGGGTACAGGGTTTGGCACTGAGGGGGGTAATTTGCTGGCTGGAGCAGCAGAGCAGTGGCCTTGATTTGTCTTTTGGAAGATTTAAAAACCAAAAAGCATAAACATTCTGGTCCTTCAGCAATGCTTTCTCTGAAGAAATACTTAACGGAAGGACTCCTCCAGTTCACCATTCTGCTGAGTTTGATTGGGGTGCGGGTGGACGTGGATACTTACCTGACCTCACAGCTCCCCCCGCTCCGGGAGATCATCCTGGGGCCCAGTTCTGCCTATACTCAGACCCAGTTCCACAACCTGAGGAATACCTTGGATGGCTATGGTATCCACCCCAAGAGCATAGACCTGGACAATTACTTCACTGCCCGGCGGCTCCTCAGTCAGGTGAGGGCCCTGGACAGGTTCCAGGTGCCGACCACTGAGGTAAACGCCTGGCTGGTCCACCGGGATCCGGAGGGGTCTGTCTCTGGCAGCCAGCCCAGCTCAGGCCTTGCCCTCGAGAGTTCCAGTGGCCTCCAAGATGTGACAGGCCCAGACAACGGGGTGCGAGAAAGCGAAACGGAACAGGGATTCAGTGAAGATTTGGAGGATTTGGGGGCTGTAGCCCCTCCAGTCAGTGGAGACTTAACCAAAGAGGTTAGTGGCCACAGGGAGGGGTGGGTGGGAGGGGTCAGGGTTGGGGAGGCGGGTCTGGTCCTGGAGAACTGTGGTTGTATACTAACCCCTGGAAAGAACCAGCAAGGTTCCAAGGAGGTCTCATGCATTGTTCTTGGATAGAAATAGGCTGAATTGTCTGACTAGAATTGGGGGCTGGGAGCATTTCCTGCGTTGAACCATTGACCCACCTCTAAATGTACTGTCAGTGCAGTGGGAGGTTCCTAGAGCATGCCAGTGTGTTTACTGCTTGGATTTCAACATGACTCCTGGAGGCCCGGGTGTGGGGGAGGGAGTCATGTTGTGATGGGCTTTGATGCGGTGTATATCTGTTGCTAAGACACAAATACTTTGTGGACTCTTGCCTTGTATCTCCCCCCACATCAAAACACACACATATCCTGAAGTTCTCCTTTGTGGTCAGTCCCGTTGTAAGGTCCTGATAAGTCTCCTGTTCTAGACCTGAGCCAAGGAGTAGATTTAGATAGTTATTCTTGGCCCAGTGATGACCAAGGCTCCCACCTTTGCTAAAGGCCCACTACAGGAAGTAGGGAGGGAAGGCTGGGACTTAGAAGAGAAACTACATTCTGCTGCCTAAATCAGCTTGCTTTGAGGTGTCAGAGATCTTTAGCTCCTGAAAGTGGCAGATACATTGTTCTAGCTAGAAGGTGATGCAGTTGTTTTTAATGATGTGAATGGCTACTGCTGCCCCTATCCCACCAATGTGATGATAAAGTGGCTTTGAGCTCTGTGTCTGGCCCTGGCTTGCCACTTAGCCCCAAGAAGCTTGGAAAAAAAAAAAAAAAGAAAAAAGAAAAAGGCTCAGTGCAGTCTCCTGGCCATTAGGGAAAGAGAAGGCTGGAATGCACTGTTTTGGGTTTTCCAGAGCTGAGTCTTGGAGTGGGAGCCGGGTGGGGAGAGGGGATAAAAAAAGTGTTATAAATGCTGCAGAACTTGCCTCTGTGTCCACTAGTCAGACCAGGTTTTGCATCCTCTTCTGCCTTTGAGCCCATTCCTGAGCTCAGTTCTCTGTTAGTGACTGTCAAAGCCTCTAGCTTCCTCTGTGCCGGTGGTCCTCAACTGGGTCCGATTTTGCAACGTCTAGATAGTTATGGTGTCACAACTAGAGAAAGTACTATTGAAATCTGTGGGGAGAGGCCAGGGATGCTGCTAAACTTCGTAAGACAGCTCCCAAACGAAAGACGACTGGTCTGGCCCTAAATGTCTGTAGTGTCCCATTTGTTCTACTGCTCAGCTGGCCCATACTGGATCTACTTTGAGAGAGGCTGGAATCATCTGAGCTTGGGAGCCATGAGTATTTCTTACCTTTAGGTGCCTCTTTTCTGAGATTCTTACGGCGCCACTGGGAACTTTAACCTCTCTTGCTTTCTCTGTCCTTTACCTTCAGATGGGCTCCAGTCTTAGGTACAGTGCTCTGAAGAAGTATGCCTACCAGTCACTCTTCCTTCCTCCTGCCCCAGTGTAGCTCCCCAGGGGTTAGGTGTAACTGGGGCTTGCTCTTGGGAACCCTGAAGGAGTAGCTCCATTCCTGTTCCTGCTGGGAGCTCTCCTGGGATGGGATGTTTTAGATAAAACATGGGTGGTTTGGAGAAGAATGGGGTGGGACTTTGACCCTGCTTTGCTCCATTTCTTGGCCTTCATGAAGGTTATGTTTTCCCTGATGCCAGGCCTTCACTGCTCCCGTTGGGGACTGGGGGTGGGTCAGCATTAGGGACCCAGGCTGGATATGGGGGAAGGGAGGATTATTATGTGTCTAGAACAACATTTCCTCAGCAACTCAGGGATAAAAATACCCAGGTCCAAAGCATGTGACAGGCAGTGCTGGAGCTGGTATTATCCCTGGGGTGACAGTGCTCCCCCACTGCCAGGCCTGTTCGATGGTCAGCCATAGCCCAGGCCCTTGTCAGGGATAGGATTCCCCTCAACGTTGGCACTCTGCCCAGAGTGGGGGTGGCCTGTGTACAGCTCTTTCCAGGCGAGGAGCAGTCTGTGACCAAGGAGAACATGCTGTCCCTGACCTGACCTTAGGCTCAAGGGGAGCAGCAGTGAGGATGGGAGTCAGAACTGTGATCCTGATTCTGTCAGGGGCTTCTTTCCTGCTTTAGAGATGTGGGCTAGGGGTCAGGCAGAGAATGCTCTTGCACAAAGGTAGGGTAAAGGGAGTGGGGGACGCATTTGAAGCCAGGATATTGTGGAACACCTATCTCCTTCAGAGCTGGCTTTCAGGTTCTTGTCTCTCTCTTGCCTAGGGCTAGGCCTGGCTAACACTGTGGCATCGCTGCACTTGTACAAGTAGCTTTCCCCCTTCCTCTCCTGGCCTGCTGTAGGGTGACAAAGCCCCTGGCTCCCAGTGGGTCTGGGTGCATTGGGTTCTTGCCCAGCCTGGCTTGTGATCTTTGGGCTTGAGGACAGCTGGCCACAGCCCTCCCGAGGAACGGGAAAACTCCTTCCACTTCCAGGGAAGAACTTAAGATTCCCGGAGAAGCTGCTGGAGGAGCTTCTGCCCAGTCCTGAGTGGGCTGGGTAAGCAGGATGCGACAGGAAGGAGAGTGGCACCCCTTCCCCCCTAGGGCTCTCTCACTGCGCCACCCCGGCTGGCTGGCTGGGCTGGGTGGGGCTGCCCGCCCCTGGGTGCGTCTCCTTGAGGAGACGGAGGCGGCCCAGGGATGGGCTGGTTCCTTGCGGCAGCTTCTCCAGCTGCCCTGGTGCAGAGATTGGCTCCCGGCTGCAGCTAGGTAACAGGCGGTGGGAGGGGATTGGCTCTTTCCGCATCTCCAGCGGAGACTTGGGGGAGGAGATTGGCTCTCATCGCAGCCTAGGTAACGACAGTGGGAGGGGATTGGCTCTTTCCGCAGCCCAGCTGCTGACCTGGGGGAGGGGATTGGCTCTCTGCAGCCTCAGCAGTGACCTGCGGGGTGGGAGGGGGAGGGGATTGGCTCCTTGCTGCAGCCTAGGTAACAAGTTTGGGGGGCGTGAGGTGGGAGAGAGGGAGGAGTGGGAGGATAGGCCCAGGAGGGAGCTTGCTTTCCTCTGCAGCTTGAACGCCGAGCATGGGGTGGGAGTCCCATCTCACTGCAGCCTCTGCGGTGAGCTTAGGGTGGGGGCTGCTGGGCGCCTGAGTGGAACTGGGGTTGTGAGGTGGGAGGGGGCTGCTCAAGGATGGAGGAAGAGGGCTGGGCTGGGCCGCCCAGGCAGCAGCACGGGCGGGGCACCTCCTCGGGCCCCTCGGAGCTAGCACGGGGCCACCCTTCCAGCCTGGTGTGCTCCCTGCAAGCCAAGAGCTCCTTGCAGCCCCCTGTCCGGCTTACCGGCACTGGCTGCCCTGGGGCTCATCTCGCAGACCATGACCCGCCTGGACCGCAGCTCTCACAGTGGTGGGGGCCCTGCCAAAGGGAGCCGGCCCCTTAACTCTTTGCTGGCTGGTCACCGGGTGGCCCAGCCCACCTCTGCTCCTGGGTCCAGGGCTCCTGTTCAGGTTTGTGTGTGCGGGGAGACTAAAGGGAAACCTACACCTGGTGGGAGGTCTTAGCATCAGGGAGGGTTATGGTGGGAAAGGGATACCTGACCAGAGTAAGGGAGGTGGGTCCAACCTAAGGATATTGCTTTCCGGAAAGTGTCTGCTTTTTAATCTCGGAATAGAAGGCAGCAGTGTAGGGTTTCTCCAAGCATAGGTGGCATGTGTAGGAAGCCGTAAAGGTTCTTATTAGGGTTCTATACTGGTGGCAATGGGGGTGGCAGTTGGTGCAGGAATTGATCAGGAGCCACCAAGGTAGAGCAGGAAGGAGGTATTTTGGTACCTGAGATGGCTGTTGTGGCTGAGCAGTGATGGGGGCTATGTCCTTGAATGGGTTGAATGATGGAGTTAGTGAGCCCTGGGGTGTGGTAAGGAAGGGAGTGAGAGCACTGGTCTGAGGGGGCACAGTGGGACTGGCCTTGGCCAGGGTGGAGTGCCCAGTGAGGATCAGCTGACAGCCTGAGGCTCTCCTGGGATCAAGGCAGCTTGCTAGGAGCAGCCGGGAGTGAGGATTCTGGCAGAGATGGATTTTGAGGTGAGCCGGGGCTTTAAGAGTTGTGGGTGTTCAGCCTTAACTCCTGCCTCTGCCAGGGAAGGGGGACTGGCTGTAGGAAGGACTGGAGACAGTCTGTTGTCATTGGTTGCATCAGGTGGTTGTAAATGCAGGGATTTTCCTCTCCAGCCCAGCCCAGCCCACCCCACCCCTTTATGCAAATGAATGGCACCATAGGCTGATGCAAGCCTGGCCACCAGGAAGCAGTTTTCTGCATGACAGTTCGCCCTTGCTTGCCGTGGTCTACAAATCAAGTTTTAAGGGATTCCCATTCCCCAAATGAGAAATTACTCACACTTCCCCTGTCTTTCTTCTTAGTGGTGAGGTAGCCTTGCGTTTTGGCCTGGCTGTGTCTTTCTGGTTCAGATCCTAAGTCCAGACTTAATATGGTGATGGTTACACTAGTGGTTTTTACTAGTGCCTGGTTTTTTTGGAAGCTGGTATCTGGAAGTGGATGAATGAAGTCTTGCTGGTACAGATAGGCAGGGGTAAAGGCTGGTGGGTATAGGGCTGGGAGGGGCCTCACCCAGGAATAACTGGAGTGATGCTAGGAGGGACCTCTAAGGGGTAGGACAGGGAGGGAGGGGCCCCTGGACTCAGTTAAAGTCACTGTGATCTGTCTTTCAGGACATAGATCTGATTGACATCCTTTGGCGACAGGATATTGACCTGGGGGCTGGGCGTGAGATATTTGATTATAGTCATCGCCAGAAAGAGCAGGATGTGGATAAGGAACTGCAAGATGGAGCGGAGCAGGACGACACCTGGCCAGACGAGGGCGCAGAAGCTCTGGCGCGAAACCTGCTAGTGGATGGAGAAACGGGGGAGAGTTTCCCTGCCCAGGTACTCCCATCTCTGCTCAATCCCAGTTTCTCCTTAAAGAAGGCAGGTTGTGTCTGTGGGATGGACTTGAATGTATATTTTGGGTTGGGGTCTCTAAGTCATGGCGAGTGGGCTGAAGAAGTGGGAGTGGGTGAGCAAAACAGAAGCAGAGGAGCCAGGCCTTAGTAACAGACAGTACAGGAGGTAAAACACTTAGCAGCTTCCTGTTTATGTTAAGACTCTAACACTCTCCTTCTGTTCTCCCCTGGAGTTTGGGACTTAGAGACAGTTATTAGCCCGGGAACGAAAGAAGAGTATAGGCCTGCAACCACACAGGTCCTCCTTTAGCGCCCCTATGGAAAGACTGGGGAAGAGGCTTCGGCCTGCAGGCAGCATAGACACAGATCAGTCTGACTTACAGTTGCTGTTGCCAAAGGTGCCTGGTGGGGAGGACCAGATGGCCCTGTCCCTGGAAGAGTGCCTTAGGCTGCTGGAGGCCACCTGCCCCTTTGGGGAGAATACCGAGGTGAGCAGGACTCCAGGGAGAGCCCACTGCGCCAGCAGGGCAGCCTGCACGTGCTGTACCCCTTCGCAGCTGCCTGAGGGGCCAGCTCTTGGTACTGGCCTTTTCTTGGTCGCTGGGGGTGAACTCAGGAAGGAATAGACAGAACCTCAGGTGGTGGTCTCTGGGAGGAAAGCAGAAACCTAGTCTTCCTTCTCTGTTAAAATATCTGTGTTTTGCCCCAGTTTCCAGCAGACATTTCCAGCTTAACAGAAGCAGTGCCTAGTGAGAGTGAGTCCCCAGGTCTTCAAAACCACCTCTTGTCTCCCCTCCTAACGGGGACAGAGTCGCCATTTGATTTGGAACAGCAGTGGCAAGATCTCATGTCCATCATGGAAATGCAGGTAGGATTATCACAACAAGACATAAACCTATAGGACCTCCTGTGGGGTACCTTAGCAGTCAGTTGCTTTTCCACCTCTGGGAAGAGAAAGAGTAATACCTCTCTGATATAGGAAAGTGTGGACTTTCCAGGTGTCTCCTAGGGCCAGTAGGGAGTAGAGTCAGAAGTAGGGTATAGGTTAAAACCCCATAGTTGAACCTTTTATAGTAGGCCTGCCTCCTAGGTGTACCTTCTTCCTTTCCTTCAAGCAAATAATTACTTGGTTGGGTGCTTTCTGAGTTTAGCATTGATAAAAACTTTATAGCTATCGGCATCTCACTTGGCCCTCACAATCATCTAGTCAGTCCATAATATGAAAGGTGAAGAAATGGAAACTTGGGGAGGTTAAGCGATATGCCTGTGGTTGCAGTCAGTGGTGCAGCTAGGTTTTCTCACTCCCAAGGCTTGGTCTTTTCACTCTGCTGATTTAGTATTGAAAAGATAGTCAGTGTTAGGTGTTTTCATACTTTTCCTCCAAGATGAAGGAGTCTGGCCAAACATGAGCTGGTCAGTCCTACGTTGGGGTGGAGTCCATAGGGAGGAACCCATCTCTGCCAGGCCTTGTGGACCAAGCGGGGCCAGGAGCTGGTACTATGGGCTCTGATTTCCAGTCTCTTGTGTTGGATGTCTGCTAGTGTGTGCCCCCAGCCTCACCTGGGGAGTCTGCTCTGAGTGAAAGGTGATGCTCTTCTCCCCTGCTAGGCGATGGAAGTGAACACATCAACAAGTGAGATCCTGTACAGTGCCCCCCCTGGAGACCCACTGAGCACCAACTACAGCCTTGCCCCCAACACTCCCATCAATCAGAATGTCAGCCTGCATCAGGCATCTCTGGGGGGCTGCAGCCAGGACTTCTCACTCTTCAGCCCCGAGGTAGAGAGCCTGCCTGTGGCCAGCAGTTCCACATTGCTCCCGCTGGTCCCCAGCAATTCTACCAGCCTCAACACTACCTTTGGCTCCACCAACCTGGCGGGCCTCTTCTTTCCACCCCAGCTCAATGGCACAGCCAATGACACAGCAGGCCC
This sequence comes from Cynopterus sphinx, assembly GCA_030015415.1. Taxonomy (NCBI): domain Eukaryota; kingdom Metazoa; phylum Chordata; class Mammalia; order Chiroptera; family Pteropodidae; genus Cynopterus; species Cynopterus sphinx. The sequence continues at coordinate 18,129,536 of CM057385.1, forward strand.
CGAGCTGCCTGACCCACTGGGGGGTCTGTTAGATGAAGCCATGCTGGATGAGATCAGCCTGATGGACCTGGCCATTGAAGAAGGCTTCAACCCTGTGCAGGCCTCCCAGCTTGAAGAAGAATTTGACTCTGACTCAGGCCTCTCCTTGGACTCTAGCCATAGCCCTTCTTCCCTGAGTAGCTCTGAAGGAAGCTCTTCTTCCTCCTCTTCCTCGTCCTCGTCCTCCTCCTCCACTTCTTCCTCTGCCTCTTCCTCCTTTTCCGAGGAAGGTGCTGTTGGCTACAGCTCTGACTCTGAGACCCTGGATCTAGAAGAGGCGGAGGGCGCTGTTGGCTATCAGCCTGAATATTCCAAGTTCTGCCGCATGAGCTACCAGGATCCGTCTCAACTCTCCTGCCTGCCCTACTTGGAGCATGTGGGCCACAACCACACGTACAACATGGCGCCCAGTGCTCTTGACTCTGCCGACATGCCACCACCCAGCGTCCTCAAGAAAGGCAGCAAAGAGAAGCAGACCGACTTCCTAGACAAGCAGATGAGCCGAGATGAACATCGAGCCCGAGCCATGAAGATCCCCTTCACCAATGACAAAATCATCAATCTGCCTGTGGAGGAGTTCAATGAGCTGTTGTCCAAATACCAGCTCAGCGAAGCCCAGCTGAGCCTCATCCGGGACATCCGCCGCCGGGGTAAGAACAAGATGGCAGCGCAGAACTGCCGCAAGCGCAAGCTGGATACCATCCTGAACCTGGAGCGGGATGTGGAGGACCTGCAGCGTGATAAAGCCCGATTGCTCCGGGAGAAGGTAGAGTTCCTTCGGTCCCTGCGGCAGATGAAGCAGAAGGTCCAGAGCCTGTACCAGGAGGTGTTTGGGCGGCTGCGAGATGAGAATGGGCGACCCTACTCGCCCAGTCAGTATGCACTCCAGTACGCCGGAGATGGCAGTGTCCTCCTCATTCCCCGCACCCTGGCTGACCAGCAGGCCCGACGACAAGAGAGGAAGCCAAAGGACAGGAGAAAGTGAGCCTGGGGAGGAAGGGGGGGTTGACACTCACCAAGGTTGAAACTGGAGAAGGGCTGGGCCTGGACCTGGACCTACACAGTGGGGGACTTTAATGCCTTCTTATCCAATAGATGATCTCAGATGGGATGACTGCGGGTCAGTGGACAGGAAGTGTCGGGCACAGGTGCTGTCTGGCTCAGCTTCCCCCACTCAGGAGGGTGGAAGTAACTAGACAGTTTGGGTGGACAGGGTCCTGAGGCCTACCCTTTTCCTTCAAGGGAAGGGGTGGTGATGGCATTGATGAAGGCCGACAAAGGGGAAGGAAGGGACTTGGGAGAAGAGAAGGAAATAGTAAAAAGTCTCATTCCTGGAAGAAAGGAGGGAGGGAAGGAAGGAAAGAAAACCAAAAAATTTAAAAAATCAAAGCTGGAAAAAAAAAGTGCAGGTTAAGGTAGGATCTGGCCAGGATTCTAGGCAGCAGGTTTTAGGTGGGACTAGGTCGTTGGTGTGAGTAAACCCCACTTCACCACAGACAGGGTGGGTTCTGGGAGGGGCTTTGTGAACTCTTCCTGCTCCTGCACTTTGGCATCCCTGAAGGGGAGCTCTTGGATATTTCCTGGAATGTTTCATAGGGGAGCCACTGGGACCCAACAATGGCTTGGAGGTTAGGGTTAGGGTTGAAGGGTAGCATGAACAGAAAGGGTCACAAGGCCTTGTGTTGAAGCAGTCCAGACACCAAGCATGTTACTCACTGTTCTGCCACTCCGTCTCCTGTGCCCAGTCACCCCTGAGCTGAGGCTCCAATGACTCCATCAGAGCCTGCATGCGAATGCTGTTCTCTTCCCGCCCCTCTACCCTGCCCCTCACTTGCAGCCCAGCTCTTCTGCAGCTGGGGTGCTGGCAGTGCCCCCAGTGCTGGGCCTGCAGCCTCTTGGGGGCTGCTCTGAGGTAGGGGGATGATATGGAGAAGCCAGAAAGTATTCAGCACAACACTGGGGAGTGACCCTTCCCTCAGGCCTCCCACTAACAACTGGGCTTATCACTGGAAAAAAAGACAAAACTACAAAACCCAGCAGCAACAAAAAACTAGTCCTCTTAGTTTCTCGCGCTTTGGTTTTTTTTTTAGGGCTTGAGCCCTGTTTCACTTATAGGGTCTAGAATGCTTGTGTTGAGTAAAAAGGAGATACCCCAATATTCAAAGCTGCTAAATGTTCTCTTTGCCATAAAGACTCCGTGTAACTGTGTGAACATTTGGGATTTTTCTCCTCTGTCCCGAGGTCTCTGTCTGCTTTCTTTTTTGGGTTTCTTCCTAGAAGAATGAGAAGTGTGTATAATGGGGGCTGAGAGCACCTTCCTTCCCCCCACCCACCCAGATATTGACCACAGGCAGCTTCTCTGCACTCCCAGTTTAGCAGGGGCTCCTGGAGGACTGCCTGGGGGAGGCAGAAAGGGGAATACCAAGAAGGCCAGATGGTTCCAGGACCAGTGTCTTTAACTCTTTGCCACTGCTGCCCTCACCCATGCCTGGCTCTGGAGTACTGTCTGCCCCAGACTGGCAGGAGTGAGTTGAGGAAGCACTGATTCTCCTCCCCACCTAGGGGACACATTAACTGAGTGGTAGGGATAGAAGGCATGAGCCTGGAAAGTGCTTTTATAAATTATTTTCCTTGTAGATTTTATTTTTAATTTATCTTTGTGACGTGCCAGGGAGAGGAGAGAGGCTGTGAGCACATAACAAAATAAAATAAAATGGATGATTCATTCTCAAGTGCAATTTGTCCCTACCTTGAATTTAAATTGAGAGTAAACAGGCCTCTGCAGGAAAGGACTGGCCATTGTGTGGCTAAGGCAGAGCTTATATAGGGAGGTGTGTGGAGACCAGGGGAGGTTGACAATGAGTAAAAGAGGAGTGTCTTACCACCTGTAATAAACATTCCCCGCTGGTGTTTTATACCTCTTTACAAGGTTTGCCAGCTGAATTTGCTTAGGAAGAATTCAGAATCCTTTTGGTCTTTCACACTGGGCTAGGCTATGGGAAGGTGTCACCTGGCCCAGTTCCTTGTCTGGCCACCCGTGACAAACTTCATCTTGACTATTATTTCTCTGGTGACACCACCTGCTAGAGATACAGAGCACTGGTGTGTAGTCACACCAGTGACCATGATGGTGAAAACCAGAGGAATTCATAGGACCAACACATGCCAAGCACTGGTGTAATGGAGCAGGGCCACAGAACCAGAGAAGCAGGAAGCTGGACTCCAGGTGTGAGGCATTGGCAAGCCCCAGCTAAGGTGACCAGAAATCTCCCTTAAAAACAAAAAACCTGCTTTAACACAAGACTGTGAAGTGCTGAATGCTTTGAGGGTGGTGGTTGGAACTGCCACATGGCCATCTCGGAGTAGGTGTGTAATAATGCTCACCTGGCAACCTGATATGACTGGACAAGGTTTAGGACCAGAAGGTGTAATCATCTCCATAATGGAACCTGTGACCTTGAACTCCCACGTTACCTCTGTGTTACCTGGCTCAGCCCAGTCCTTTAATGATGCTGCTAGAGTTTATCCTAAAGGGTAGCACAGAATCCAGGTATTACATTGATTTGTTTGTTTCAATTTATTATGGCTTTTCCCCCATCTCTAGTTAGAAAGGGTTGGTCATATAAACAAGAGCTCTTTCCTAATTAGGAAGTAATTTTTCTGAGCAAGATTCTTAAAAAAGACAAAGTTTGAAAAACTTTAATTCATATGGATAAAAAAATACAAATTATGTATAGAAGAGTAAACTAAACAAGTAAAATTCAGAGAGTAATGTTTCTGTATCCCTTCTAGAAATGTGTATCTTTGTTCAGTTTATACACTATCAGGCTATAACTTGTTTTGCAACTTTTTTTTTTTTAGCTTAAGAGAAAACTTTTCACCCTTTTTGTCATTGTTGCCCCTGGTCTGAGAAAATATTTTTGTCACTCTTTCCCCCACTTCCCTTTATGGAAAAGTAGATGTACAGTCATGTCTAGGATCACGCTGATTAGCTGGGGCTTTGAGCCAAGTTGGTCAGCACTGCTGTGGGGCTGACCTCTTTTGCTGCTGGCAGGTGGAGTGGGTGTTTCAGCTTCAAGGCTTTTTCTGGCAGGAAGATAGGAAGACGCAAGGAAGGCCTGTGAAAGAGCTGCTATATCTAAGACAAGAAGTGAAAAGAGGTCCAAGAGTTGGTAGTGAGATGAGCAGGCCTCATTCATAACTAAGTACCAAACTTCCGGGCCACCAGCTTAGGTGGGGGTGGAAGGCTTGCTCGGTCTTGACTTCAGCGGTCCTGAGCTTCATTCAGACCAAATTTGCATACATCTTAATTCGTGTGAGATGTAAATAGATACTGTTTCAACCTCTGCCCTGCACAGATCTCACCAATGGGGTTGGAGGTATTTCCTATCAAAAACAATACAGAACTGGGAGTGGGGAGGAGAGAATAGTTTTCTAGAGACATGCTCAGTGTCAGCAAGACCTGACAGAATATAGAATTCTGGGGGCAGGGGGGACAATATCTAGAGACGTGCACAGTGTCAGCAAGACCTGGCCTCGGTTGACTCCCCACCTTTACTAAGGGAAAGCTAAACTGCAACTAGGCAAACAGCTGGTGGTCAGGGAAGTACTTTCTGTGGAGCCCAGCCTCCCTCAGGCTGCCCCCATCCATGCTTTTACAACCCCAGGTTATAACAGGCCTCGGTGCTCTTCAGGTTTGGAAATAGGTGGAAAAACAAGTGCCTGGCAGGAAACAACCCCACCACCCTCAAGGCTACCATATCTAGCAGGCACTGACCTAGAGCAACAGCTTTAGAAGCTTAGACTAAATTAGTTTTAGGGCACTGCCAGCCAGAAGTCCATTTCCTCATTGAAACTACTCATGTACAAATATGGGTGCCAGACTGGTATCTGCCTCTGGAAGTCATCTTCACAGCCAAGTGTACTTGATTATCAAAAGTAGTTAAGCCTTGTTTTCTTGAAATTGATCCTTTTGGGAAGTGAACAGGGACCCACAGACCTTGAACTTGTCATTTTGTCAGTGTACCAAGAACAGTAACACTTCTTTTGCCTTCTCACACAGAGGTCAGTCACCCTCCTTGCCTCTAGTTCTGAACTTTGTGGTGGTGAAGGAGCATTCAGGGACTCAGGATATACGTGAAAGACAACACCTGATTTGAGTTCTAGTCCTTGTTCTATCCAGGAATCCTTTCGAAGTTCACATCTGCCTGAATTAGTTGAGAAACAGAATCTAGTATACAAATTACCTCCAGAGGAGTGAGTATGGGACCTTACTAAAGATGTGTTTTCAAAATTAGCCATATAGAAATGCTTGTCTTCCTTTTTGAGTACACAAAAATACCAATGAAAGTCTTAAATTGGTACTTTTCCAGTCTAATTGCAGAATGGAGATAGGTTGCATAGTAACCTATGTTACTTCATTCCAGATGCTATTTCAGCCAAGGAAACAAAACCTAGTTCACTTGGGGAATTCACTCAACCTTTTGTTTTAACACAAATTTAATTAGGTAAATTATGCTGTCCTAAACCTTTCAATCAGGGTAGGGGCTGAAGCAGTAATTAAAACAATGGGCCCCTATCCCAGAGCCAGGCCCCAAAGTGGCCCAGCCTGACCCCAGGCTATACAAACAGTAAAAAAGGCAGGATTGATCAAAGTCAACTAGGATTTAAAAATCCACATGAGGTAAACAGTGACCTTGGTACTATCACAAACCATGCCAACCTTGTTAGGTCATAATGCAGACTCGGACATAAACTATAGAACTCAACTGTCAACACATACTGTAAACTTAATGTATCAGCCTTACCTTGAAGTTCTGCCACCTCACTGGCCTAAAAAGGGAGAAAAAGGCCTTAGAACAGACTACAGTCGACCCTTGAACAATACAGGATTGAATTGCGTGGGTTCACAGATACATGGATTTTTTATTCAATAACTACTGTAAATGTATTTTCTTTTCCTTCTGATTTTCTTAACAGCTTCTCTAGCGTACTTTAAAAGTACAGTATATAATACATTATGAACAAGCAAAATGTGTTAATCGACTGTTTATGTTATCTGTAAGGCTTCTGGTCAATAGCAGGCTATTAAGTTTTTGAGGAGCCAAGTTATATGCAGATTTTTGACTCTGGGGGCCAGGGAGTGTTGACACCCAACCCCAGCGTTGTTCAAGGGTCACCTGTAATGCTCTACTTGTTCCCACAGAGTAAGGCCAACTATGCTTTTTCATCCCAGCAGGATGGTCTTATTTCAGATTTAATTTGCTTCCAATATTCAGTAATTTCTTCACTGGGAAGTGCTCAAGGCCCAGGTCTATTAAAAGTCACCCATGTAACAACAATGAGCAACTTTAACATACTGGTTAGGAAAGCAGTAACTTTTGTAGAACACTTCAAAGTTGGACAAACTAAGATCAGAGACTGATGGTTGTATGGGGATCTTAAGCTCCATTATCAAACTTCCTAACCACACACTGGAACACCAGATGCCTCTACCTGATTGCTTCCTACTGTAAAGCCAAAACTCCTTCCTCTACTAAGTTGAATGCTGGCCTGGTGGTGACACTGGTATTTCAAATTCTAGAGAAAGGAAAACACTGAACCTGGGCTTATTTTAGTCCTATCAGCTCTAAATTTTTGTAAGATCTAAATTTTTCAATGAGAAGAGCCAACCTTCAGATCAGATTAATTTTATCTCAAACAGAACCCAGCTTCACACATAGCTCAGGATCTGGAGCCACTGTAGAAAATCTGCATTTTGGAGTTCCAATTCCACCTACTTATTTTGGAATAGCAATTTCCTCTATCATTTCCGTTTCTGTATGAGGGAAATAATTGTTAACATAGGTAGCCAATGATAAAGGCCAGACTATGAAGATGTGCTGAGCACATAAAGCCAAACACCAATGGCTATGGGTTAAAATCAAATTGGGCAGAGTGTGACAGAGTCCTGGAATTTAAGATTCTCTTTGGAAGTACTTAAAAACTCAAATATTAAAAATTACTTAAAAATGGTAGTCGACACTTTCAAATGACACTGAAAAGCAGAAATAATTTTTCCTGAGCACTGTCAGTGGATGGACTGCTCCTGTGATCATTATTCTGTACAAACTTGAAAGTCAACTGAAAACAGTAGAAGAGCAAGTTTTGTTTTTGTTTACTGGCTCTGCCAGTCAGGACACCTCCAGTAATGCTGCTGCCACCATATTAGTAGGCTCTCTTGCTTTTGTAATAGTAACTCAGATAATAATAATCTATCACCTCTTCAATTTCTGAGCAAGGTCTATCTATGATACAATTTCATTGAAGCCTTTCAACAAACACATTTTGCACTGCCTGAAAAAATGCTCTCCAAATACTTTCTGAAGTTGAATCAAGATTTGTATTTTTTATTTCTAAAATTTCTGCATGCATTTGTGGCTTTAATAATCACTCAAGAAAAACATCATTAAAACTTGAATCTAGAAATGTAATAATTGGCTTTTAAAGGTAACAACTTGAAACACTTATCTCCACTTCAATTTTCATTGTACACATTATCAATTTCAGTGTCTTCCCTGGAAAGAATGATATGGTTTTGCAAAAGTTCAGGAATACCAGCAATGACAAAGAAGTAGTTTCCAAAAGTTAAGTAAGGCTAAAAGAACAGCCCATACAATACACACCAAAGCTGAAGGCTAATTTCAGTGCATTATATGATGCAGAACAGAACCAGATTGTCTCTGCCCGCTTCACCCCAACTTTTATCTAGCTACTGATTGCTCTGCTGCTGTAACTACAAGGACACACTCTGACCTCTGCACAGAAAGGCCTACTCAGCTCCATCTTACTCTCTCCAAACTCCTAGGACTCTCCCTAAATTCCTAAGAGACTTTTGAAAAAAGTATCTCCAGGTCAGTTTATTTGAAACAAATGCTTTGTACTAAAGAGTAGAGCCGAATTCTCACACTAATTTGCTTTTTGTAGAAATCCCATTTTCCCTTTTTATAAATGACAAGAGCCTAGTTCCATTTTGGCTCTAAATTGTAGGGGGAAAAAACCTTAAGAAAAAATAGATAACAAATTAATACATTGATCAAACCCAGGTTCAATTCCTGAAAATGCTGAGGAAGCTGACTTTAGTTAAGGTCACACAAATCTATGAAATACATGAGCCAGGATCTAAACCTAATTCAAAAAACCATGTTTCCAAAACATATCATAGTTTGAAAGTGCTATCAGGTCACAGAGGGCTAAACAAATAAACAACCTTTGAGCAATAAGACAGAATGATGTGACAATATTTACAGTCTTTTCAGCAATTATAAATGCCTGATAAATATTTGCTCAACGTGGTGAGACCACTCAAAAGATTCAGGGCAGCTGCCAGATTTTCAAGCCTACAATGTTCAAGAAATAAAACCAACCAAATGTGGAAGCTGTTTCCAATAGCTGAACCTGTAAGGTAGTAAATAAAAGGCAAGGAGGGTTGCTGGTAATACTTAAGACAGAAATCAAGAATTATAAATCTATATAGTTTTATTAAGACAAAAACTGACAGTGTGGTATGAAGTTTACATTTAAACAGTTTTCACAGAAACCTAACACATGCCTAAAAATTTTTTTACAATGAAGTTCTAGATGCAGGTCTAGATAACGTCAAGAACTGATGTCTCATGATTCAAGACAGCATGTTGGGTATTAGTTAATTCTTAGGATTAAAAAAGAATTTTCATTTTGTTTTGTGTTTTAAAGTGAACCACTGCCCTAGTATGAAAGTTAAATCATCTCCTGAGACCAGGGCTTTTGAAATAATCTAACTCTTGAAGTGATTCAATGAACTTGTGCTGTTAGTGACTGAACTCTGCCACCAGTGGTTTCAGAGTTCATAGTTCAAAAAAGAGAGGCTCCAAGAGTTTTCCACCCTAAGAGCACGGGCCCTTCTCCATATTATCACACCTCCTATGCCACCTTCCCCTCCCTAAATACCTTAGACAGTGGCTTGGACAGACAAGCTAATAACTTCATAATTAGAAAAGGGTCTTTTGTCAATTTCAAGAATTAGCACCTCTAAGACAGAATAATCTGCCTTTGTATACGCTCCAATAAAAGACTTTCCCTCCTCAACCAGTTTCCATCTCCAAAATGGCAGCTTTGGTAATTTTATGAACTGGTTTAGTCCTTTGTTGGGAACAGCATTAAGCTCAGGCAGGGAACACCTTGGCTTTTAAGTTTCAGGCAGTCACAGCTTTTAAACAGTCTCTCACAGTCCTTATTTAGATTGCCAGTGACATTTTTTTTTTGAAAAGATAAAATATTCTGGACACAGAACTGAAGTCATCATTAACTGTTTGTTCTTTCCAATGTTGCACCATTTTCCCAATTAGGCCCCAAATTTTAACAAAAACATCCTACTCATCTCCCTTGCTTCCCACCCCATCCCTCCCACCCCCAAATAATACACCAGTCAGTAATAGCCAAAATCTACACACATGCTACGCTGTAAAAATGCAGAGTTAACACTATTGGGAAGAAGGCTGTGGGTTGTGGAGATGCTCTTTGAAGATCTACAGTATCTTTTTGCTCTCCCACACACCCATTCTGCAAGTTTTGTCCTTCATAGAAGGCCCTTTGCTTTTTTCAGCAAAGTGCAGAATGAGCTGCCTTGGAACACTTCTCCTCCCCTCCATTGGGACGGGTGTGCAAACTATACAGCATGGAAAGGCTTTAAAGCACTTGGACTGCTGTAGGGCACAGAAACTATACTGGCTCTTCAAAGGACATCTTCTCAAGCCACCTCTATGGTGTCAAGACAAGTAGAACTCCTTCCCCTCCCCACTTGAAACGCACAGTCAGATGTGACACGAGCTGGTACTCAGGAGAGTTAATTCTTGTCATCTTTTTTGTCATCATCCTCTGAGGGGTAGGAATGCCACGTTAGCCTTTCCTCATAGAAGGATATGACAACCTGGGGGCACTTGACATTGGCTTCCTTGGCAGGAACCAGGTCAGCCTCGTCAGAGTTCTTCCTGCAGAACAAAGCAGAGAGACTTTGAGGCCAGGTGCTAGTGGTTTCCCAACTTGGATCAAGGGATAGGGCTTTAAAAATATTAATTTCAGAAGAATAAGCTAAGGAATGGTGCAAACATGGCCCAACTAGCATTTACTGGCATGTTTTTGTCAAGTGACATCTTTGGAGATCTTCTGTTGAAAATCCCCTGTAGGTATCTTTATAAAAAGCTAGGTCACCTAACTCAATCTGTCACATCTGAACCCCTGGGAAAGTTAAAAAATAAGTATGACTCTTGGATTCTCTGAGGGAAGAAGAGAGGCTACTGCATTCTTCCAAAAGCCATATCCCAGCTTCTAAGAACCCAAGGAGAAATCTTAGCTTGTAACAGGATTTCATACCATGTTAGATAATACTTAATACCAACCTGTCATTGGCCAGAGACAATACAGGTAGACACTTACTTGCTGACTCTTATATTACTTAACATTACCAAATGCCATGCTCGCACAGCTATGCCGTAACTCCCAGGTGCTTTGAAATGGTTCAACAATGGGAGGTAGAAAATGAAGGGACTGTTATATAATTCTCTACATTCTTCTGAATTTTAAAATCTTCCTAAATTTTGAAAATCACATCCATATTACAAGGAACATAGGAGTAAGCTCTATCTTAAGGTCATTGGGAATGTCCCAGATAAAAGGAACAGCATAGGGCAGGCAGCAGATACATGATCTCTGATAAGGTACCACCACTCAAAGCTTCCAGAAACCCAGCAACAAGTAAACCAAAGCCACACAGTCCCACAGAACCAAAGAGGAAGCTGGTAAGGTACGTTTCTGAACAATAGACTCAATAGGAAGGAAAGGCATATAACACTATGAGAACCTGAAGCAGGCTGCCCCTTGTTGACAATTCAGCAACACCCTGAGGTAAATTTGGTCATTTCACTGTGTAGAAATATCTGCTATTTTTGGAAATGGACAATTATTTTCTACTCTCCAAGAAAATCACTTTAAAATGAACATGGTTATATAATTAACATCAATCTTAACCTGTAGAGTTATATTCAGTCTAATCTTTACACATATCAGTGAGTCAACCAAAGGAGTATAATCTTAAGCAACATGGAGACACAACTATGACTCAGACTGGTCACATGCAGACAGAGAAAAATGTATTCTAGCTGTACTGAATAATTCCTAGAATCAATTATTTCCCCCCATATACAGCACCCTAAAAAATGAATTAAAAAAAATTTTTTTCACCTACAGGCTAGCAATAAATTAGCTAAGAGGAGGTCAGATTCAGTAAACACCTAAGGAATGCACAGAAAAAAAAAACAGGTTTAGCTAGCTGTGACATAGGCTTTCAGTGGTGGTCACCTTCTAAAGGAGAGGGATTAATTAGTATAGATGTGAGTTTTAGAGAAGGTTCTAGACTGACAAAAGGACAAAGCACGTAGAATGCTGCTTTCACTGGCAAAGGCTTAAAATTACCAACTCCTAATTTATATTTTAAAAACAATGATTGAAATCCACTTAGAGGAGGGAAAGCAAAACACTTTCAACAAGCAAAAAAAAAAAAAAAAGCCTGCCTGCCTTTTGGACAGAAAGTAAGGAAATTATAGAGAATTTTGAGCTAATTACAGTTCTTAAGATGCTCAATTCCACTGTTTCCATTAAGCTGTTCGTGGAGTATTACTACCACTGGTGTTTGTTTATACTTCTAATGGACACAAGGTTTGCTCTAAGCTCAGTGTAATGGAAAGGGGTCTTGCTGACCCCTGCTGGCTGATTTTGGAATTGTAGAATCTGTACAAACTGGAAAGGATCAATCAATCAAGGACAAAGCCACAGAAAAGGTACAGAAATTCCTTCCTAACCCTTAGAAGTTAACAGAATTTCTGATCCTGGGGCCAGCCCTATCTTTATTAAGGAGGTGGCAGAAGGGGAGGGTGGCTCAATCACATTTCATATTTTCCCCTTTGCTTACAGAAGTGAAATGTGATTCCTCCCATACCATCTCCACTCTAGATTTTTTTCCCACCTCCAAAAAATGGGCAAAAATCTGAGAATCCTAAGGCCCCTACCTGTAAATCATGAGTCCAGGTTGGCAGTCAGGCCGGGAGTCACTATCGAAGGGCTATGCCATCTTAAAGATTTCACACCTGGGTGACTGGAATTTCGAAGGTCCAGCTCTTTTCCTCTGGCATGGAACAAAGAAAAAAATAGCCACACAGAGCCACTGACAGACTCACCATTTCATCAGGAACATGAGTTCTCCACTGGAGTCTGTAGCTCCAATAATCCGTTCTGGCTCCAAACCCCGGGCAAAGCCTCGTGGCTTTTCTGACTGCAAAAACCAGATGGACAGACAATTTAAACTATATGGACCGTTATCCAGACTGGAGCTGTTTCTCTGATTAATGTGTTCAAACTCTTGCCAGTATTTCACCAATATTATGGCTCCAAGACACAGGCCTTTTAGAATCATTCTGGGTGATTCCCATTAAGGCCTGAAACGCTCAAGATATTCCCTCATGTAAAAAGGGACATATATCTTAAACAAAATAAATGTTCACAATGGTTTCTTAAACCCTCCAAAGACAACCTACTTTAAGGTACTGAATAGATTAAAATAGCTACCTCAAACCTGTTATGGTCAAAACACTAAAAGCTATCCACTTAAAGGAATAAATTGTTTTTGAACCTCAGATAAAATAAGAGATTGTGTTGGCTTTGCAAGAGTGAGCCCCAGACACTCTGCAAGCATAAGCCTACCCAAGATGCCAGAAGAACTGAGAGACAGCTGCTGAAATCCAAGAATCAGCAAAACAAAAGTGCTGAAATTAACTGGCTTTCAAGCTTCTTTTGAGAACAGTAAGAATTCTAGCTAGTAACAATTTTTACTCCTAGCCTTACCTCTTCTTTCTTCTTCTTTGGTTTGCTTTCCTCTCCCTTATCTTCAGAATCAGAATCAGCTTTGCGCTTGCCTCCCTCTGATTTATCTGTCTCATGTGCTGTTTTCTGTGACTGCAGAAACTCGGCAATGAGGTCGGGGCAATCCAGATTCTCTTCTGGCTCCCATGTGTTGTCCTCACTGAAATCAGAGGGGAGAGTGAATCATCCTTTCAAGTTAGCATACTCATACAAAGGAGAAGCACAGGAGGACAAGAGCTGGTGTCTCTGGAAAAGGAGTTAACAATAATGAGTAACTAGATTTTGCCCAAGACCAAGAACTAGGCAAAGCTGAAATTTCTTGGGGGTGGTGCAGACCGTTTTAGTACAAATTGCAAGTTCAGAAACTTGCCTCTTTTCAAAGGAAAATTACTTTCTCTTTGCGAACTTTGATTAGTCAACCACACACAGAACGGCTCCTCAGAAATTGCTGTCTTACATCATAGCACTTTGTACATACAGATCATTTTCCTAGTTAGACTATAAGCTATGAAGGCCAGGCCCGAGTCACACAGCACCCATCAGATAACCCTAGGCCTTGAACATTACTACACTCCTAAGAGATTGTTAAAAATGAATCGATTTACCCAGGTCAGTGAAACTTACTCTGAGAACCCCTTCCACTTTAGGAGGTACTCCACTTTGCCCTTTACCACCCGACGGTCAAGAACTTTTTCCACCACATATTCCTCTTCTTCCTCTTCTAGGACCTCCTCCACTTTCTTCTTGTTTTGTTTTTTCCCCATAGTGCCCGCCAGCTTTCTGGTATAAAGGGTGACGCTGCTAAAATGATAAAGGAAATAAAAAGGACATAAGGGCACATTCTTCTTGGTTAGGTGAATGAATATCTGGATGGTAAGAAAAGCGGGGACAACACAGGTGACTTTAATGGTGTGTGGTGCTTATATTAAGTGTTATGTCTATTCATCTTCAACATACAAGGAAGTTTTCTGATATATTCAGCTAGAAAGTTTTCTGATATATTCAGCCCCAAATAATCCCACAGCAAAATTTTATTCTTGTATATTCACTTAAAACTTTTATACCAATTCTTGCTAAGTTAAAAAGTTCCCAATATCTCTTTTACTATCAAGTATGGCATCTAAAACATTAAATTAAGAGAAAATCAGTCCTCCTAAAAATAATGTATATACCTCAAACTTATATACATATAACCCTCTAAGCCATATTTTCTCCTATTCTCTGAATGTTTTCCATTTCATCACAGTATTGGACTTGAATTTTTACTGTGGGGAAATAACTTGTCCTATTCATTAAACATCTAGTTTTAATTTTCCTTTTTGTATATGCATGTAATACATTCTTCTGCTTGTTAAAACACCCTTGCTTTTAAGTCCTCTTAAGGTTCTTTATGCAGCCTAATCTGAATGCCACCATTAATTAATTTACAATTTGCAACTTTCTCATTAACTTCTCACTCTGCTTAAGTTTATTTCCTAGTCTAAGAAAGACTCCTAAAAATGGCAGAATGACCATGAAATAATGTCCATGAAATTCTCTGAACTGGAACACTGCAATAATTTGGAAAATGGCGGGGGTGGGGTGGGAGGAGGTAGTCATCACAGATAATAGAACTTGAGTCTATTCTTTTGTAAAATTCATAACCAAACTAGGTAGCCTCCAAGGGTTTCTCCAGTGCTAAAATTCTAGTCCCCTGTAAATCCATTTTCTTTAGTCCTTCATACAACTCTTTGCTGACAGGCTTAAAACCTTACGTTTATCAACTTGTATCAGTAGGTGGCGCCACAAGATATCAATACAACAAAACTGAGAGACAAAACGAGCCAAAATCTGCACACTGGTGGATCACAGTTGCCCAGAATGAGATACAAAGAATCAATAGTATGGTAGATAATCCAAACAAGAAAGAATTTAAGACAATGCCAATTTGGGGTTAAACTGGTTGTTCCTAGCATCCTTTGGAAAAGAAGTCTAACCTAAGTAGAAATGTTTCAAAATACTTTAAAACTGGCCTGTATAAATAGAATGAATTTCACAGAGTCCATCTATATACTATATGAAATATAATAACTTTTCATAAAAGTCAGGATAATTATGAATCAGATATTACTACAGATGCTTATGTAGGTTTATACTGATATCCACATGTCTGCATACATGCACAATGCTGACTTAACGAAAAAAACAAATATTTGGGGACTAGACAATTCTAGATATTGCTGGATACTAGAGATTCAAAAAAACAAGAAATGGTCCTTGCCTTACTGAAGCTTAATGTTTGGTAAGAAAAAATGTAGACACCCCTTCCACTAAAGGTATTCTTGACTTTTGCAGTGGTACAAAATGTTTTCTGAGGTGTTTTTAGCATAGTCATTGGAGGCCTCCACTCCACCCCCAGTTCAGAACATATATTTATGTTTAGAATGTCTTTTGAACACTCTTCCTTCCCATTTACATACTGAAGACTGCTTTCCTTGCCTCCCCAACCCCTCTGGTTTTTTAGAGAAAGTGCCACATGAGTCTTTCTTTTCTTCTGTTAACAGATTTATCAGTGGATTGCATGCAATCCACTAACTCTTGGCTAGCTTCATTGTGCCTCTGATTCAGGGGCTGTGCCTCTTCCTGAAGAGAGATGCTGTCATGTTTTCAGAATTCTGATTGCCATATGAGAAGTGTTATTTTATGAGGGAAGAAAAGTCCAATTTTCCTTTTAGTTAAATGTAGTAGTGTTTTTTTCCCCCAAGAACATGTGGTACTCCTTGCTTGCTTCCTTTCACTGTCAGTTGAAGGAGTAGATTCATCATCAGTCTTTGGTTACAGTACAGAGCAAAATAAACTGACAAGCATTTTTAAATAACAAAGGCCACCACAACTCTCTACATCGACTTGGACTTGGAAACTGGAAGATACTCCCTTTTTCAACAGATGGAAGGAAAATAATAGGTTATAGATGATCCAAAAATAATAACTGTCCACTAGTGTACCTTTTTCCAAGTAATTAAATTTTAAAAAGTAAAGGAAAGGTGTTCTATTATGCTGGCTTCAGAATTCAGAGCTATTTAAGGCTCACTGTTATCTACATTAACAGCTTTGCCTGTCTTACCAAAAAGAGAGCATTTCAAATATGTGGTAAAGAAAGGAAATTAGACTTTGAGTTAGGAGCACACAATTGAGTATATAGATGTTGAATTATAATCTTATTAACCAATGTTATTAACTAATGCTACCCCAATAAATTTAATTAAAAATAAAATAGGATCTATCCTAAAGAAAATAAAAAGAAACAGCACTGAATACTACTCATTTGATCTTTCTGCTCTGATCCAAAAGGTCAGGACAGCTTCCAGCTTATCTCTAGCTCCTGCAGCCCTCTCCTCCTTTTATTATTAGCATGGTCCCAAGGAGTAAGAGTCACAGAATATAATAAAATCATTTAGGTTGGATAAAGAAAAACCCCACATGGCCAATCTAAAAAGACCTCCCTCCTGATTTTCATCTTTACTCATTTAAATCACTGTCCTAAGAACAACTCAAATAAGTGAAGAATGTAGAAAACAAGACTCCTTCTGAGTTTTCTTAACTGGCTCATCCCAGCATCTACCTCTGGAGATTGGATTCTTTATATTGGAGAATCTCAGCAAGGCTTCCCAAGGTGAGTTTTTTCCTTATTTATATGTAGTTCTCTAGGGTTCTGAATAAAAGTTGTTTTAAAAATCAGTAGAGAAGGAGATTAAATATGTAACCCAATTTTCATATAGAATCTAGCACCTTCAGAAGAGCCATGAGCCAACCCCCCTTAAATATTATGACAGGCCAATCATTCTCATAGTTTCCAAATGAATTACTTTAAGAGAAACCTCTCTGAAGACGGCAGTCTCCAAACACCAGCAGAGCTATCTGGAAGGAGAGCTCTCAATTGGAATTGCTTGGCAAAGAAATTTCAAAGCAATTCAGATCAGTATAGTAACCATAATGGAAAAAAGCCTTTAGTTAACAACACTATTTGCCACTCCCCTAAGCATCCTGGCTACCCAGGATGCTTATGACATCAAAAGTGCCATAATCGTTGAACAGAGAGTCAAAATACATGAAAGAACATTATAAGAGTTGTGAACAATTCTAGTTTAACTCAGAAATTTTAATCCTTGTACAATCTTCTCAAAGCTTATCGCAAGGTTGTAACAAACAACCTGGTCAATTAAGCTGCCATAATTTTTACCTAAATATTTATTGGGTCTGCCACATTTTAAGATGCCTAAAAAATAATACTTTACATTTGTATTGCACTTTACAGTTTTTAAAGTGCTACCACATTATCTTGTTTGATTCCAAAACCACCTTGTGAAACAAGCCAATCAGATGTTATTGAGGCCTCACAGATAACAGAACAGATTTACATGAAATAAATCACCTAACGTTACCCAAAGCAGAGCACTTCAGTAAGGACATCTAGCAAGGCTGGCCCTGCTGCACACATAGAACTAGGAGCTAGCTACAGAAGAGATGTCCCTCCTCCAGCCCATACAAGGAAAGGATGGAGAGGTCTCTTGAGATGAAGCCTCTCTACAAATTTGTCATCAGTAAATAAGTGACAGACATCGATTTTCTTTTAGAAAATACCCTGAAGTATCGCTGTTAAAAACAAAGATTTTTGGAGCCGGGCCTTTGAGCAATATAGCTTGCCTGTGTGTCCAGGACTTGTAACTCTCTAATAAACTTTACTTTCTTTGCTGTAAAATAAATAAATAAAACAATGATTTTTAATTGGTTATTGGAATATAAAGGTATTGTTAATGGAACCAGCAAGCAGTAACAAAGCTGTGGCTTTCAGTGCCCCAGCAGTCTTCCGCGTCTTTTAAATTGACAAGTGCTAGATGGTGTAGAATATTTGACACTAGAACACACTAGCAAATAGGCCGAGACAATTATAGAGAAAAATGCCAATTTTAAGAAAGCAAAACACATCTACAGTATCCCAATGAATCCATGAGTTGTGTAAATCTAAAGCAAGAATCATGAACTCAGTTTTTTTTAAAAGAAAAAAAGAGCACTGTTGTGATTCTCCTCACATACCCTCCACTCCTGTAGATAGGAGACAGAACATGAAAAGGAGGAACAATGCTACCCAAAGACAGAAGGTAGTAAAGTATCAGATACAAAATAAGGCATTTTGTCTTGTTTTTGAGTAGTTGGTATTATGAAAGGGTGTGAAAAGGATCTAGGATAACCATATGGACTTAGCTCCTGGTTGTCATCAGATCCATGAATTATAAAGGGCCACCCCAGGAATTTCCATACTGATTTCTTGTCAGCATGAAAGATTAAATAAGTTCCAGATATGAGAACAAGGTAACATCTACAGACCTCTGAAACCAAACCAGGAGGGCTTTTAGCTAAACACTAAGGTGAAGCATTTAGAACATTGGCCTGGTAAGATGACTGTCTTTACCAAGAAAAAATTCAGAGGAAAACAGACCTTGAGTTAAGAATTTTCATCTATATGTGTATCAGAATCACCTATGGAGAGTTTATAAGTACAGATGCCAAGATCCAATCAATCAGAAAGTAGGGTGTATTATTTTTAAAAAATATTTTGTTCTAATTATAATGTAATACATGTATCCACATTCAATTACAAAAATAATATAGAAAATCAAAGATCCCTGGCTCAAAACCTGTTAAAGCCTGTTTTTGTTCTATATGTAAACACAGATACACATATGTGAAAATAGATATTACCATTCTCTAACTTGCCTTTTTATATAATGTATTTTTTACATTGTTCCATAAAAGATCTCCTTTCTTAACAGCTGCACAGTATTCATACTGTATGGACACACCATATTCTAACCATTCACCTAGTGATGAAAATTTGAGTTGTTTCCTTAATTTATTTTTTTCAATCACTGCAAACAATGTTGTTTTGACCACGGCCTCTGAATCTTTAAAAGATCCTTAGGTGATCTGATGTACATCTTTGAATAATATCATTCAATCTAGGCTTTTTTTTTTTATTGCATTCATAATGAAATTGAAAGAGTACTGCCTGAAGGATCTTCATAGTTCCTTTCACCAGAAGATAGCTAGTATGAGCTTCAGACTCATCTTTCCTGTCCCTGACTTCCCAAAACACCTATAGGCAATTAAGGGCATGCACACGCACGTGCGTGGGCACACTCACTGCTTAACTCAGTATTCTTATCCATAAAATTGGTGTAACAACTCTCATGAGATTCCTTTGAGGTGAGCTTTTATGACCTCTGGCATTAATTATCTATTTATGTTTACACATATGCCTTACTTCATTAGATATACAACTTGAAGCTTAGGAATAGCTCTCTGAAACCCAATTGTATTAAGAACTCAATGAGAAAATACCATTTTGGTCTTACATATACGGCAAAATTCATGGCAATGTTTTTCAAAACAGCAGAGCAGCTCCAGAACACACTCAGGAAGGACCCAGGTCTTGTTGGTATGAATGAACCAATAGTTACAAAACAGAACCCAAGACCTCATTTCTGGAAGACTGAGACAGAAGAGCTACTGAGAAATCACATTTCGTATACCTAAAGTGTAGGAAGGAAAATAAAGCAACAAAACTCTTGTAGTAAATGACAAAAGGAATATAACTTCGTACGAAAATAGATATAATTGGTGAGAAAAAATAAGTAAATGCTGGATACAAACAATGGAAAATTTCAACAAAATAATTTTCTGGTGACTTTAAGATTTCTGAAGACCTATGTCAATACCAAAAATAAATTTTGATGATCCATAAGGTAAAGTTCTTTAACTCTAAGGCTGTGACTTCAGTCTCAGGTTTCACATATATACTTTTAAAAAAAGCCAATCACCCAATTAAATGAACAATGGTCTTTCTAAGAATTCATGTAGCTTTTACTGAATTCAAGACAAAAAAATGACAATCATCTTTGATTTCTCCCCACTCATTCTCCATGGATCCAGTCTCTTACTAAATCTTATTGATTTCATCTCTCAAAAATATCTTTCAATTTATACATTTTTCTAGTCCCAGTACTACCATTCTATTCCAAGCCACCATTACCTAGACAACTCCTAATCCAATTCATTCTAAATACTAGCCAGTGATTTTAAAATGCAGATCTCTTCATATCATTACCTGTGGGCATTCGAGCTGAAGACCACTACACCTAATTTGTTAATCATAATGACTTGCCCTTTGTACCAGTCTTCAATTAAACAATCCCTTAGCTAAAATGTCACCACAGAAACTTCCTTGAAGCCCCAGGCTAGGTTTAGGCTAATTCTTTCTACAAACATGCTCCTATAGTACTCATTTATTTAACAATTATCTATTGGGCACCTATTATGTGTGAAATGGTTCAAAAAATGGGGTGAGCATGACAAAATCCTTGGCCTCTTAGGGTCTATATCCTTATGTGGACAGTGAGTGAGCATGAGTGGGAGTGTGCACACATGCATGTGCAGCACAAGCAGAACACAGACAATAAGCTTAGTGATAGATTCTATAAAGAAAATATAGATTAACATTTAAACAGAGACCCAAATAACAAGGAACAACTCAGCAAAATAAGTAAAACACATTGAGTTTAGAAAATAATTGGTTTCAAGTCCTAAGTTGAGAAGAGCTTGTTTTATCTGAAGAACAGAACTGTGGCCAGGTTTGAAAGAGCTAGACTGAAGGAGTGGCAGGCAAGGACCAGAAAATAAGTATCATGCATATCATCTACCACTTCATTTCTTCTTTCATCTAGCTTCTTTTACATTCCTTGTTTTCCTTCTGTTTTGCCTCTTGCTTAGGTTTAGGACCAGTTAATTAATAGCTTTAAAAGTGTTTAACTACAGCTCTACTAGCTTTTAATATTATCTATTAAAAAATCAAATCAATAAGCATTTACTAAGAGTCTGGGTGGAATACAGGGTGACCAAGTCACTCTGGCTAAAGCACAGAAAAGTTCCACGTTGCAGGAACCTCTCAGACCCAGGCAAATGGAGCTGTTTGGTTAGGCTAGGGAGATGTGCAGACACCAAGAAGTACAGGATTTTGAGAATCCCTTAAGGGTAAGTGATAATAACTAATGTTTACTGAATACATAACACCTAATGCAGATAAAGGCACTTAATTTAATCCTCACAACCCTATTAAGTACATTTCAAAAACGAGGAAACTAAGGCTTATTGAAGCAAAGAAAATTTCCCAAAGTCTCCCAACAGTTAGACACAGTGCCATGACTAAAAAGTAAAACAATATAAAACGATAAAAAAAAAGTTTGAAGTTCATTTCAATAGGAGAAAAGACTAGAGTATGTAATAATTAGCAAAAGAAATATAAACAATAATAAGTAGCCACAAAAGCACGACAGGGGCTTGGAGGAATAAATGGCTATGGTGATTAAAAAGGTTTTGAAAGTTGGGATTGCAGCCAAACTCCAACAGCATTTGAAAAGGTGGACTGAAGGAGGGCAATTTGGCCCAAGGACTGTTATGAACAAAAGCAATGAGGCACATCTGAGGTAGACACAGTGTGTAAACCAGTTTAGGCAGGAGTAAACTGAATAGGAAAGTGTAGGCAACTGTTAAAAAATTTTCTACAAGGACTCCTCCTCCTTTAAACAAAAGCCAAACTCCACAGTATTTAATATCTAACACCGTGTAGTTCCAACCATTCTATATTCTGCCTTCCCTTACAAAACCTACACTGCCATCTAAACCAAGCAACTATAACCCGAACATATCCTGCACATTCCTCCGTGCAGCTTTACTCATTATTAAGAAGTGTGTGCCTAAGACTGGCAGTCAAAATCCCATCTATCCTTTAAGACCCAGCTTAAATTCTACTTCTTCCACAAAACCTAACCCAACCTAGCCGAATACTATTTCTCTTTTCCTTGCAATTCCCAAAGCATTGTTTCTATTTTCACTAAGACATTCAAAGGTAGATCTGACTTCATGTAAAGTGTAGAACCCTACATTGAGCAGTCAAATAAGGATGTCTCAAATTTAGATAATCAGGAAGCAGAAGTCCAAAGCTGTCAATTTTTAAGCAAGATAAATCTGACCCACAATGGAAAACAAGGAAGAAGTACCTTTGTTGAGCATTAGCAACCAAGTACCAGTCATCAAAAGGCAGGTGAAGGCATGTGTAGTATGTTCAGTTTGTAGTCCTCGTGATTCATGTTTCTAAACCACTTTTAGTTTGTTAGCTGTGGCTGTGAGGCAAATGCTTTCCAGATGGAAAATTTTACTGAGCAGAAAACAAGAACTTGTGCCACATACTCAGTGAGCAGGGGTTTCATTTTTAAACAAATTCCTGGACCTCGGACTGAAATACCGGTGTGTGAATAAAATTAGAATATTATCTGAGCTGTATCCAGAAAGTTGGCTAACTCACTTTCAGTTTGTTGATGTGGATGAAACTATAGGTTTAGGTTGAGAGGCCACAGGGAACTGCAAATATTACTAGGACCCAGTGATACTGGGAGATCTTTTTAGTTTAAGATGAAATAAAAAAGATCAGAAAGCTAGGCTAGAATTATGACTAAGTTGGAATTAAAAGCAGAGACCAAAGTATTGATAGCTGACAAAACAAAACCAGATTGCTGATACTAACCTCTCAAATACCATAGTTCTAAGTCTACAGCCATGCCACCCTGAACGTGTCCAATCAAGTCTGACCTCAGAAGCTAAGCAGGGTCGGGCCTGGTTAGTACTTGGATGGGAGACCACCAAGGAAGACCAGGTGCTGTAGGTGTTTAAAATAAAAAAGTATCTTCATACTCAAATACCACAGTTCTATTAGGCCCCCAATGTATTAGCTGTTATTAAAAAGAAAAATACAATTTCACAGACAAATTAGGTCATTCCCTTTTGGTCAGCTATCATAAAAACTAAAAGTAGGAAAGATTTAACAGTTATTCAATTCAAATACTGACAGGATATCTGAATTTTGTCCATATTTGAAGAACTTCCCCAGTTAACCTTGGGAAGGCTATTCAATTTTCCAACTGACATTGCTATTATGAAAAACTTATTTAACCGTATACAAAGGACACAAAACATTTTTAGAGATACTTTTAAAACATAAAATATTCAAACTATATAGCTTGCTCTTGCAACCTAGAACCTGGAGCCTCTCCTAGTCTTTGCCTAACGTACTTAAATTGTAACCTGCACAATCTGCATACCTTTTCTGTATTTAATAGCAGGATGACTATATTAAAAACTGAAGCTAAGACAGGCAACAGTTTTACTCTGCCAAAGGTCATAGATCCAAGGCAGGCAAACTAATTATATAATTGCACATTAATTTCATTCTGCTAACACATGAATTCTCAGAACGGATCTCAAGTCCCTAGCCATTCACTCAGCAAACTTAACCACCTATTATGTGCCAGATGCTTGAATGAATAAGAGGCCTGGACTCATCTTATGTGAGCCCATAAGCTAACCATTAGCATTTATTCCAAAAACACTTCTGAGAAATAACCTATGAAATCAGGAAAATCTATCAAACGTAATGCAAAATCTGTTATACCACCTGAGATAGTATATAAAAAATGAAGATCTTTATGGATAAATTTAAAAGTATTTAAACTAAAAAAAAACACATTTTCCTAATCATTAAAATGGGTAACAAAAAATATAATAGTTGCTTTTCTTTATATGTATGGTTAGAAAATTATTAGTATTCTATAGTCAAAAATACAGAAGGCCAGGGTATCTTTACTAGGTCTCTCTTAATCAGGAAGCTAAAAGCACCAAGCTACACACTATTTACATTTTAATGAAAAACAATTTAGGTACAACAGCCAAAGAAGAAAAATAGCACCATAGGGAAAATCAGAAAAGACTAAAAATCCTCAATTGCCTTAAAGCTTTATTAAGGGCCACCCAGTTCCAACAAAGTGCCCTTCAACCACACCGCTTTCTATACAAATGTCTGTAAACTCCCAAGGAAAGGCACTAATTTCTCAACTGTATTCACACATCTATTTCAAAAGCAGGGGCCTTTTAGAATTATTCCAAACTGCTGACTCAGGTTCTTAACATAACTGAGGAAGCTATCTTACCCGTGGGCCAGAGTTTCTAGTATAACTAACTGATCTTTTGGTCAACTCCACTTCAATTGAGTTAAAATACCTGTCTGAATATAACACCGTTCATAAAAGATCTTCACCTTAAGCTTTGAAAAAGGGGTTAAGTATTGTTCACTTTGCATTCAAATCTTCCAACAGGGAAAGGCTGGCTAAAAAAGGAAAGGGCCCAAGAAGACAAAGTTCACGATCTAACGAACTTTTCTCGTGTCTCCCGATTTCCCTCATCTTTCCCAACTTAATTTCATTCCTTAAATATTAACTCACCTACACATTTCTACAATTTCACTGCCCTTTGTAGCCAGCAAAAGTCCCAGATAAAAAACTTATGAAACGAATTCTGAATCAAAGCAAGAGCTGCACTTGGACTTTTTAACTTCCTAGAGGAACCACGGAGTGAAGATGGCATAAAACCTGGAAAAGGGAAAAAAGCACATCCCATCCTTTTTTCACACATTATTCTTACAGCCTCCCCACTGGTTAAGACCCATCAGGAAGCAAAGGCGGCCAGGTTTCCCTTTTTCTCTTGACCTTACAGAAATATATTCCCGGGACTTCAGTCCAGTTTACCCTAACGGCTCCCCTCTAGAGCCGAGTCAGGCAAATAAGTGCCCCTTCTTCTCCTAGCCTCCCCACTCCCACTGTTTATTCAATAGATCCTCTCCCCTAGTAGCACACCCCGGGCTGCCCAGCCCCTTCCTACAACTTACTCGAAGTTACTTCTCCCTAGCCCTTGCAAGCAAAATTCCTCTGGGAGCCCCGGCCGGGTCCCCAATTCTCAGGTTACATTTCTAAACCTCGCGTCTCGCGGTTGTGAACCCTTCCCATGCATGTCCCAACAGCAAGCCCGCCCGGCCTGGCCCCTTCTCCATTTACTAGAAAGTCTTTCCGAGCCCAAAGCTGCAGCCACCTACCCAACCCAAGCCGCATCGTCTGGGTGTACCCAGGCCGTGAAGAGGGACGCGCAAGGGCTCGGGGCCCAGCCCGAACCGCGCTAATGTCCGGCTCAGGATACGCGGCCCCGCCCTCTCCATCAGTCTGGCGCCCGGAATTCGACGCCCCGCGCGCGGCCGAAAGACCCGCGCGGGAAGGGGGCAGGGCCCTGGCGCGCTCCCCGCACCCGACCTCGGCCGCGAGCGCGCGACCCCGCCTCGCTCGGGGCTCCGGCCGCGGCCGCGCGCCGACCCCCGTGTGCCCCCGCCCCCCGTTTCCCCGCCTCTAGCAGTCTCACCTCAGAGCAGCGCCCAAGAGCCGAGAGGAATCGGTGCCGCGCTGCTGGCGCGTCGTGGCGGGCAGGCCGGAGGACTGGCGCCCAGAAAAGCAACACACAGGACGGGCGGCCGCGGGCGAGCCCCTCGCTGAAGCGGCGTACCGCAGGCCCCGGCCGACGGCCCTCCCCTCTGCCGAACAAAAGAGCCTCGCACTCTGCGCTGCCCGCCGCCCGCACCGCGCAGGCGCGACGACCCGCCGCACAGCACCATGGGACTCGAAGTCCATCCGAGACTACAAGATCCGAGAGGCTGCGCGCGTCTTACGTGGCCACGCATTGTCTAGGGTTTCGGGGACTGTTCGTTTTTAAACTGCAAGCGCTGGAGTTTTAGAATTTCGGACGTTCCTGTCGAGAAAATTAAAATGTGTGCTTTTCCCCAAGCGAGCCTTCCATGGTTGGTCTGGAAAATCAGGCACTTCTGGATAGTAATTCATATTCTCGAAAATTTTAAATCTAAACAGTTTCTCACCAGAACTTTACCAAATCTCCAATAATCTCTGAAAGGCCTCAGTTCCCTCCGCCCCCACCCCCTCAAATCTCTGTAAGGCTCCTACTTCGCAGCGTTTAGATGACTTCCCCGTCGAGGCCCTCCCTGACCTCTTATACTAGGTTAGGTACCCCTGGTAGGTGTCATCATGGCATCCTGAACTTACCCTTTTTCATTGACTGTGCCAGTGGGTAGCTTTAGTGCAGAACCATTTTATCTCCACGAGCGCTCTTCACCCAGCCTCTACAAAGAAACATTGAAACAGGCAAAACCCATGCTTGTGTCAAAGGTTCAGAAATAGCCAAAGTAAAACCCATGACTCACTGAAATAGTAATCAGTAAAAATTTATTATGTACACACCAAGATAGTTTGCAAACTGGGAGCTCTCAAACCAAAATATGGAATGAGGCCCAGAGGTATATTGTTTAGCATTATATAGTAAGAAAGCAGTAACTGTTTATTCTTCACAGTATTTGGTTATAATATTAGAATTTTCTTAAATTATAGGGAGTTGGTCAATGGTTACCTCATATCAACCTAGGGAAACAGTTCAAGTTTTGGTTATGATTTCCAGAGGCAAGAAAGACCCAGATCAAGTTAGTCTTACAAAATAAGCTAAATTTAGCTTTGCTTCTCTGAGTAAATTGGTTTTCATCTCCTCAAGGAAGTTTCAAGGTTGTGGTCTCCATTTGTTTTTGATTTTAACACTTGTTATTCTTGGGGACAAGTGGCTTAGTTTTCCTATTTCAGCTAGATGGCTGTCCCCAAACCTGTTCATATTGAGTTTTAGTCTCTCATAATAATATTCACCCCACTTTATTGTCATTAATTAACATCTGCTTTCTCTTTGAGACTCTAAACTCCGATAAGGGCAGAACCCTTGCTTTTTGTTCATCACTCTGTTCCCAGGGCTGAGCACAGTCCTTGACATACAGCAGTCAAGCAATTTTTGCTGAATAAAATATTAACTGAATTATTGAGATATCCTTCACCAATCTGACAATATGGAGGTCATCAAGTTTTCCTTCATCTCTTTTCTCCACATCAGATTTGTATTTTTTAAAACTCTTTTCCTTACTTCCAACTCCCTATTCAATCAGGAACTAAACAAAGCTACCAGAAGATGACTTTTCTCTCTTACTTTGCATATTTAAATATCCTCCTAATCAGAGGGAAAGGAGAAAGGCCACTAGTGTGCTGCACTCTAGCCCAGAATGCTGGAGTCTGCGTTTCTATATTTTATGGAGCCAGGCATTGTTCAGAGCTCTGGGGAATTACCATATAAGAAACCCAGACCAGCATTATAATAATAGATAGTTTTGCTAAAAGGGCTGTGAGAACACAGAGAAGAGGGCAATTCTTTCTAAGACATTTGGGTTGAGTGTCCATGACCACGCAAAAATTCATCTATTTACTCCCTCCTGAAGTGTTCAGATCTCTTTTTAATAATTTTAATGATTAAAAATTAGTTGTAATAATAGTCACTGCTTAATTTAATCAAATTTAATCAAATACTTAAATTCCCTACAATGGTAGGGAATTTAAGTATTTGATTAATGTTCTTTAACATTACACCTCACAACACACCTGGGAGGTGAGAATTACTATTTCCATTTTGCAGAAAAGGCTCAGAGGTTGTATAACCTGTCCCACAGCATCCAGAAAAAAAGTGGTGGAATCAAGATTTGATGTTATTTCTTTCTAACTCCCAAGCCATATTCCTGTCTGAATATAATGCTGCTATCCCAGTTCCTCATACTGAGATGAATTCTGCTTCCCCGTGTAAATGCCACCTATTTCCTTTACATCTGGCTTCAGTAGCTGCATACAATTCTGTTCTATAAATCTAATTTCTCTTTCATATGTCCTTCTAGTATTGAAATTCACCCTAATGTCTCATTTTTCTAGGCTCAATGTGACCATTTTCTTAAGCTGTATATCACAGGACAACAGTTTCAGATCTGGCACATCTAATTTGTTAGTAAATTCTAGCTTTTATGTGTATACTTCAAAGTAGAGGGAGCCATCACTGTCCTCCTGGTGCTCTATGCCACTTTTGAATAGAGGCAGTCAAAGGTCACTTCTTTTTAGGTAGCAGAGCACCACTGGTTTATGCTAATCTGCAATCAACTCAAAACTCTCTTATTAATAATCTATTTTGAAATTCTGCCAAGGATGGATGTCAAACTCTTGTCTCTGCATTATTAACAAGATATTTTTGGAAAGCCTTTTGGGATTAAATGGGTTTAATTCTTTTCTTTTCCCATAAGAGTGGTGACATTTTAAGTTATTCAGGCCCTCAGAGTTTATTTTCTTTATAAGGGTAATGGCAACTCAGTCATAATAATCTTGCTTGACAACTTGTGAAGTGACATTGCTCATGCTCACAGGAAAAGTGTCTGTCACATTAAGTTTCTAACATCACATGTGGGGAAGGGAGGAAGTATGAAGTTGCAAAAAAGAACGAGGACTTGGAATCAGGCTGAACTGGATTCAATTCTGTCTCTATTTGGGGAAGTACAGAACTTTAAAAATATTTTCTTCTGCACTGTCTGAAATTCTTTGATTCATTTTCTTCCTCAATTTTAAATATTGTGGTAAATATACATATGTATGTATAAAACATAAAATTTACCATCTTAACCATTTCTGTGTAGAGTTCAGTGGTATTAAATACATTCATAATGTTGTGCAACCATTACCACCACCCATCTCTATAACTCTTTTCATCTTGTAAAAATGAATCTCTCTACCTATTAAATAATAACTACCCATTTCTCCCTTCCCCCAGCCCCTGGCAGCCACCATCCTACTTTCTATCTCTATGATTTTAACTACTTTAAGTATCTCATATAAGTGAAATCATATTGTAGTTATCTTTTTGCGATTGGCTTATTTCATTTAGCATAATGTTCTCAAGATTCATATGGACATATGTGGTAGCATATGTTAAAATTTGCTTCCTTTTGAAGGCTAAAGACTATCCCATTGTGGGTATATATGTATGTATATACATTTATACACATATATACACATACATACATATGTATATGTGTATATATACATACATATGTATGCACACACATATATATTTCATTTTGTTTATTCATCCATTGCTGGACACTTGATTTGCTTCCACATTTTAGCTATTGTGAATAATGCTGCTATGAACATGAATGTACAAATCTCTCTCTTGAGAAACCTCACCTTCAATTCTTCAGGTTATATATGCAAAACTGAAATTGCTGGATCATATGGCAATTCTATTTTTAATTTTTCAAGGAACTGCCATACTATTTTCCACAGTGGTTGTACCATTTTACATTTCCACCAATAGTGCACAACAGTTACAATGGTTTTAGTTTCTCCACATCCTCACAATGCTTGTTTTTTTTTTTTTTTTCAATAGTAGCCATCATAAAGGGTATGGGGTTAATAAGCACTCCCTTTTAAAAGGCAAATATATACTTAAGAGCCATCTGTTTCTCTTACTTCTCCTGGGCTATCTGATTCTCCAGTGACTTCCAGGTAGTAATGGAAAGTAATTAAAACCTACACTACTGAAATCATGCACCCATAACCCTGACATTGACTGGTTTTCTCAAGTGAAGGGATCACTGCTTGGAGAGGTACTTGTATCATTTGCTAGCATTTCTGGTATGATAAGGATTGGCTGCATTATCAATTGCTAGAAATTGTTGTTGAAAAAATAAGCTCGAGATAGGTCACCACCTGTTTGTGAAACCTACATTACATTAAAATTATTTAATGAATGTATTTTAAAACATTTATTAATATTCCAGGCGGATGATGCTGGCACTTCAGTATGAATCATGGCAGTGTGGCACCAACTCAAGCTAGAATATTCTTCACTGTCACACCTATACAAAAAAAAAGAATTAAAAAGTCCCCTTCACTTAAGACTACCCTTGATGAAGTAGTTCAAATTACTGACTTTATAAAATCTCTGTCTTAGAGTATATGACTTTTTAATGTTCTATGTGATGAAATGGAAGATGTGCATAAAGCACTTTCACTGCTAACTGAAATATGTGGTTCTGCAGTTTTTGCGATGTGTGAGTTGAACTAGCTGCTCTTTTGCATAGGACACCATTTTTGTTTGAAAGAAAGACTGACTATTCAGACTTGGATATTTGAACAAAATGGGCCTGTCACTTCAAGGAAAATGACTAAAAGTATTTCCACCAATGATAAAATTTGAGCTCTTTAGCAAAAATGATAATTTTGGAAAATGTGGTATTCACCAAAGTGAGATTAACAGCTTCACAAGACTGACAAGATCAGTGATGATTTTAATAAATGTGGTTTTATACTGAACAATATAATGCATCAATATTTGGAAGATCTGCTTAGCTCTCAGTAAACTAATATTTTCCAAATGGTTTCAGATTCCCCATAGTAACTAACGTTTAAGAAACTACCACTTATTGAGTTTTGCTAGTGTCAAAGAAGGGTATCCACAATTATAAGAGAATGTTAAAAAAAATCTGTATGAAAGGATTTTCTTAATTTCCTAGACCAAGGTAGCATAGTATAACAGAGAATGGGGAAGCAAATATGAGAATCCAGCTGTCTTCTGTTAAGCCAGACATTAAAGAGATTTGCAAAAATTGTAATATAGCACTTTATTCTTTTTAATAGTGTAGTCTATTTCATAAACTATATTAACATGTAATAATTTATTGGTTTAAGGTGAAGTCATGTTTTTACATTACTGCATTTTAATTTAGATTTTGGTGAATATCCCACATAAACAAAAGCTCCTTGGGGTCGTTAATCATTTTTAAGACTGTAAAGGGATCTTGAGACCAAGTTTGAGAAAAGCAGCTTTTAAATATGTGCAATTTCCACATGACAGATGAAGAAACTCAAACTTATGAAGATTACAACCAGTTTAAGGCCACATGATCAGTGCTGGTTATAGTGCCCAAATCGTTTCAACTCCAGACTTTGCATTTGTGACTATAGCTTTTCCTTGCTATTATCTTTCCTAACATTATCTTATTTTTTCTTTTTCGTTTTGGATATCATTAATTTATTACAAAAGGGAGATGGAAATTGTTTACATGATGCGATTTCAGAACTTCAGCGGCATGGGCAGCAAGCAGCTTCACGGATGCCATTTCAATAGTAACTTATTTAAACCAAAATACTTTCCAAGAATGTCGCCATCTCTAAATAAGAAATAATCCTTGTCGTCTAGAACTACTTTGGTGCCTCCTTATTCTGGAAGAATTTTGTCTCCAACTTTCATGCTAACTGGTTGACTCTCTCCACCCTTTCCCTTAGGGCCCGATCCAAACAGCTACTGCTGTCGCTTACAATACTTTTCCTTGAGATTTTGATGTAAGCATAACGCCTCCTTTGGTTACAGTGTCCGCAGCCCTCCTTTCAACTAATACTCGGTCCAAGAGGGGAAGAAGCTTTCTAAAGGCTTGTCCTGCCTTGACTTCTGGCGCCGCAGTTCGGACTCTGCTCGGGTGCCGCGGCCGCGAGAGCCCCGCTGTCCGGCCGCCCGGACACGTGAACTTTGGAAAAAGGCCTCCCAGGGCGCAGCATGTTTAAACTGGTAGTTAAAAAAGACATTTCGACAACATTAAAAAATCTTCATCATAGTCAACGGACCGCTCTCATGGATTAGCTGCAACATCCCTCTTTGGGCTCGTTTCGGCGAGGGGAAGCGTGCGTTGCGGAACCCACCGCCGCGGTGCGAGCTCCGCTCCGACCTGTGGTTTTACGAATCTGCCCCGTCGGAGTCCTCCTGACCACCCCGCTGAGGAGGTGCGATCTCTCCCAGGACTTTGCAAGGTTCCAGGCACGGGGACGTTTTCTGTCCCGAACCCCTCAACACCCAAGACCCACACTTGGCAAGAATGCGAACCCCGGCGTCACGACCTCCCGAGGCCGGTCTGCCCCCCGCGCCCCGGGACCCTACTTTCAGACGGCGCACCACGCTCCCTGTTTTCTGAGTGGTTGGCCTGACAACGATGGGCGGGACGCGGCCCTGCCCGGGTGCCCACCCTCCCGCGCGCGGGTGCGGGGTCCGCGGCGTGGGCTGGGCCCCGCGCGCCGCCCAGGAGCGGGGGCGGGGAGTCCTGGGCACTCGCGATTGGCGTGTCGCGGGCGCCTCCCGTCGTGCACCGCGGCCCCAGCCACTCACCCGGAAGGAGAAGCCGCGACGGGCTGTGGTGGGGCGCTGGCGGCGTCGCGGCGGGGAGTGGGGCCGCTCGCAGGTGAGGCGGTGTGGGCGGGGCCGCGGGGAGTGGGGGCCGCTCGCAGGTGAAGGCTGCGGGACCTTAGCTTCTTCAGTCGTGGCGCTTGGGGCAGGGACTTCGCTTGACATCCTAAAGGGAGTCTCGCCTCGCGGGATAAAGGCGGCGGGTGCTTCCTCGGGATCCAGGGAAGGAAACCTGGCTTTTCCGTTAATTTTTTAAAGGAACCTAAAGAGTCTTTCCTCCTTACTCCCCAAGCTTAATAGGCTAAGGAGATGAAGAGCCAGGTGGCCCTGTGCTCCTAGTTCGTTAAGAATGGAGGGGGAGTGGCCGGAGTCGAAGAGTTTGGGGACATTTACCCAAACGGCAGGCACTAGGGGTAATGAATGACAGGTACTTTACAGTGACACAGGAGGCTCTTGCGCGAGATTGTGGTCGTCTTTGTGACTTACCTTCCGAGTGGAAGGAATGGCAAGTTACAGAAAGGCAAAAGGATGGAGCAGAGCTGCTTGCCTGGGAACACACACAGCTTGGGCTGACAGGGGAGCGTCCTCTACCACCTGTGGGTATTTGGGAAGGAGAGGTTTTTGAGTTGCCACCTGGCACCAAGAGCTCAAGAATGAGTAAGAAGGGATGGGAATCTTGGTGGCTTCAATATATTTCTATCACCCAGTTTGTTTTTTAAGCTATCTCTTGAAGTTTAAATGGGAGCAATAATAGTGAAGCTAGAGCCTTGAATTGTTAGGACATTGTAAAGCTTTAAGGGGAATCTGCTTTGTAAAAAGCAAACAACTGGGTTCTCCCTGGAGATACTGGTGGAGAAAGTAAACTCCAGATGTGATTTAAAGGGCCCAGGAAATGGAGTTAGTGCTGAGTTGCATAAGTAGCTTAGGGGATCACTGACTCTGTCCATATTTGGATGACACACACAGATCCATCTTCCAGATCACTGAGCCAAAGTTAAGAACTTCCTTCTTCCCTTCCAGAGAACTGAGCTTTATTTCCTCTGAGGAGTGGCATCTATGGGGAGGAAGCTAATGGAGAATAGTTGCTAGAAGTTAGTACTCGGAGTCTAGGTTTTTGTATTTGTTCCAGTGTTTTTAAGGGAAGTTACAATGGAAACTTTCTTAGTGCCCTTTAAATTTATATTTAAGTGTGTACAGCATCTTGTGGGTCCTAGGATTTTTTTTTTTTTAAGCCAGTTTATAGCTATTTGTTTCTCAGTGGTTTGGGGCCAAAGAAAAGGAGAGGAACTTGCACAGGGAGATGGTGCAGAGCCCTAGGCAAACTCTTCTTGAGCCCAACAAAGTGGTGACCATTTAGTTACTAAATTATAGTCCTGAATTTGACAAACCTTTCAAGGCACAGGAGATGTGTGAGCTCCACTGAGTTTGTGGATGACTATGATTTCCTTGGCATTATCTCTTCTGTTGTTACTTTTGTGAAAAGACACTTCAGAATCTTTTAACTCTGCTCCTGTGCTGGCAATTTACCAAATGCCTAAAATAAGAAAAGAAAAAATTTTTTTTATTTTTAAAAATCTGAGGTGGTTAATTGTTCACAGTGAGTTGAGTTGTCCTGCTCTTTTTGGTCACAGCCATTTGACTGCTTACATCCAGAATTTTATACATTGGTTGTCACGGCATTGGAATTTCCTACCTTCAATAGTGACTGCAGCAAATGAAAAATCAGATTGTTAACAAGAACACTGTTTAAGATGATATTGCAATCATGAAACCTTTGGTTTGCTCAACAGTGTAGCCCGATTTTGTCATATACTGTGCAGCTTTCTCTCTGTGGACAGCATGTGTGGAGAGAACTTCTGGTATACTAGAAAGACTTGGAAAAGCTGTTTGCTAATTTTGTAATGTAAACAAATTCCCCTTCTCTTGGAGTGTTAGCAAAACATAAAATAGAAGGAAACTCATTACAGTCTTCTAATGGTAAGGCAGAACTAATAAGGGAATGTGTTTAAAATTAATTGTGGGACTGTAAAAATGAGTGGGTGTGAATGGCCATGGGGGGAGGAAAGGGAGATCTTAGAGATCATCTTGTTTCCCCAGGAGGCAGCCGGGATCGTTTGTTGGCCGTACATATTGGCTGAAGTCAGGTTTCATTTCAAGGTAAATTGGAAAGGGAAATTAAACCTTATTGTTCCGCTCTTCAGAGAGAAGAAGGGGGTGGAGGTGGCAGCCAGGGTGGATGCTGTTGGAGCGGTTCTAGGAGTAACAAGATTAGTGTTGTATTTTAACAGAAGGTGACATCATGGGCCCCTTTGGGCTTGAGTAACTCTGTGCTGCAACCTTCGTGGTCCTCTTGTTGGAGTGGGTGATGTCTTTGCACATGTAAACTACCACACTGGGGGAAATCAGTGGCTAAGGCTTTAATGAATCTTTACAAAGGAGCGGAAAACATCCTGAGTCGACCTCTACAGCTGTGGGCGCGTGGGCAGAGGTACAAACCGGATGGAATGTCCTGCGAGGAAATGATTAGAAACACTGACTTGGGTTCCAGAGAATGAATTAGATAAGGGAAGGTCACAACTGAGCAACCCACCGCTCAGGTGTTCCTGGCACTCTCCATCTCTACGATTTACCTCTCGGGAGGTGAAACTGCTTTACTATGGTTATTAGCAAGACAAAGAGAGACTCAGGAGCATTGATGTTTTGGGGCGGTTGGCTGTCCATAAACAGCCGGTAGGGGGCGATGTTAGGCTCCCTTGCAATGCTGTGTTGTGTGTGCTCACAAGACACTGCTTTGCCTGCAGTGTTCAGGCAGAAAGGTTTTACACTCGAACCTGCCTGTTCTGGCTGCCTGAGGTGAATGTTGCATAGGCTTGAACATGGTTTAGCTAGAGGTGGCCTGGTTAAGGGTCTTGGCTATGGTCTGAGAAGGGAGGCAAGTCCCTCAGGGCTTGTAGCTTGTCAATGAGCTAATGTGGGGGAATTTTTTTTGCTTCCTCTTGTTTTACAAAGGACCAAAAAAAAAGTTGTCTGGGTTTCCCCAGTGGGGTCCGTTAAAATTTTTCAGAATTTTTAAGAATAGGAGCATACTAACCATGATTGTCTTTTGACATTTGTCCCTCATCAGATGTGTTCTTCCAATGGGCTTTTGGTGTAGGATGTTGGAGAACCAAGAACAGGAGGTAAGCGTGTGGTGTCCACGAAATAGGTGGGTAAAAGTTTGAGGGGATTTTGGGAGAAGATGCAAATCACTGCTTGGTGGTGTTCTTCTAATGGTAATATCTTGGTGGTTCTGATGAGCTCAGAGTAAAGCCAGGAGAAGGAAATCAGTAGCCGTGGCATTATAGGAAAATAGTTCCATTTTGACTAATTTTTCCATTTCGTAGAATGTAAGCTTCATGAAGGCAAGGATTTTTGTCTCTTGTTCATATTCTACCCACCCACTGCATTAGAAAAGTGTTTGAAACAAATATTTGTTGAATTCAATGAATAAGTGAACAAATGAATGAAAGTTGGTTCTGTCTGGTTAAAAAGTCTGGCAACCTGTGTTAAAGCTGCTTCATTCTGTGGCTGAGCTGAATCTGAAGGAGCGTTTCTTACCTCTAGGAGGTGATCACTGTGCGTGTTCAGGACCCCCGCGTGCAGAATGAGGGCTCCTGGAATTCTTATGTGGATTATAAGATATTTCTCCATGTAAGTGCATCAAACTTCTGTGCTAAGATCAACACTTTCTAGGGCTGAGGGATAGTGCTGAGGCAGAACCTGTTGGTGATGGAGAGAGAGTTTGGGGTATGCCTGAGAGTTACTTGCAGGTTGCTTGGTGGCACCTTGCTTTAGTTGGAGTCCCTGATCAGGACTTTGGCCTAGTGCTTAGATCCTCAGTTAGAATGATGATGGGGAGTTCATGTGAACTTGGTCCTTTTTTACTAAACCCTTTTCACATGCTTCCTCTTGTAGACCAACAGCAAGGCCTTTACTGCCAAGACATCCTGTGTGCGTCGCCGCTACCGTGAGTTTGTGTGGCTGAGAAAGCAGCTACAGAGAAACGCTGGTTTAGTGTGAGTCTGCTCTTGCTTCTGTCCAGGTCTGAGACTGGCTTTTTAGGTGCTTATTTGGGAACTAGAGTTTACAATGAGGAAAACTTGGCAACATACTGGGCACTAAGGAAACTGAGAAACATGCTCCTAAATTGTGTTTTCAAATCAGTAAGAAAAGTAAAGACAGTTTTTATTTTCAATATTTTGACCTAACCATGTCATAGAAATATCAACAACCATTTTTTTATATATGTGTATGCCGGAGTCCAGCTCCGGCAGGACCAGAGTCCCGGAGGGAGGTACAGGTGCGGCGAAAAAGTGATGAGCATTCAGACGAGATGGTGGGTGGAATGCTACAATCTTTATTTTGCAAAGCCGTTATATAATTACCAAAACAATTTATCACCCAGGGCAAGTTGTCAAACATAATAATTACAATGGTTGACTTATGGGTTTAATTGATCATATCTCTTTCGTTTGCTGTTCTTAAGAATGGACAATGACTTCTGTCCCTAAGCATGTGCGGGTAGCTACATCACCAGGGTATTATTTTCCTGTTCTTTTCCTCGTTCTTGTTAAAGATTACCTTCTACCCTTTTTTCATTCTGTCTAAACACAAAGATCGATTTTTCTTCTATTCACTACCTGTCAACCCATTGGCCAGGGGTGCAAGTGGAGGAATGCTTATAATTACTAGTCTATATTCGCTTGTCGGTAGCCAAGCAATAATTTTCAGCTTATACACAAGTGATTGTTTCTTATGCTATGTAGGTAAGCAGAGTCACTCAGGCAGTTAGCGTCTGAGCTCATTGTTACAAGTTTCATGATTAACAGAATGTGGTAAATTCCTGTAAGATTTCTAAGTAATTTCTACTAATGTTTTTCTTTCCCAGTCCCCTATTTCATTGTTATAAAAATTCCTTTCCTTCACTATTCCCTATTAATGCTATTAATAGCAAAGTTACAAAACATGCAAGGAGAGAGAGGAAAGCCAGCCCACATATCTCGCTGCTCTGCAGCCGAGACTGTCTCAGTGACTCTGTCATGCCGCAGGGGTGTTTTGGCTCCCGACATCTCCCCTTTCTGTTTTAGAAAAGGTGGGCTTTAACCCGAGTGAGGAGTAGTGGCCTGATTCCTCGTGAGCACGTCGTGGCCCACTAGTTATAGCTCTTGGTATCTTTTTGGGGAGGAGAGGCAGAGCCGTTTTAAAGTAGTAATTTTGGATACCAACCTCTATGCAAACCGTCAGGCATACTCACAGGGAAATCTAGAGGAGGTCATATAGGACCTTCCCGATGCTCTCTGCTCAACTCAGCTCGGTACCCATACCCTTCTCCTCCTTTTAGAGGAGGTGGTAGGCATGCCTCTAGTTATCATGCCGTCCCCGTAGGGAGGGAGCTAGGCTCAGTGTACATTCCCCTTTGTTATAACTGTGGATATTATTTTCTCTCTGGTAGTCACAGGACCCACTCCATCCTACCTTTTGTCCTGCTGTCCTGAAGTCTTACTAGTTTCTGAATTAGAAACTGATTTCTAATAATTGTTTAAAAAGGGTACACAAGCTGGCTTCTATTTATGCTATATTTTATCTCCTGCTGTAGTAATTCAACTATATTGGCCTTTTTGATACCCTCAGGACATCTAAACATCAAAAATGGGTTCTCCCCCTTTGTTATTTTTTAAACGCAGCATATGCAGATCAAGCCGTATTTGGTGTAAGCTTCTTTTCATTAGGCGGAAGAGGACTGGTAAAAGGAACAAAGCAAGAACAATAATTACTACTATTATTCCAAAGTTAATTAAAAATGGAAACATAGTTTTACTGTCATGGCCTTTGTTTTAATATAAGCCCCTTGTTTCTGAATAGTCAGGTCTATTTCTGATATTCATGATATATAATATTTTATAATAACTGAAATTATAACTGATATTATACAAGAACATATGAATAGCAAAGATATTAACAAATTTCTAAGAACTTGACACAATATCTTAAACACTTGTATTAATAACATATATTTATAAAATATAACCTAAAAAAGGTCAAGCATTATTTATTTTTTGATAATGTTTTTTTATATAATTTAATATATCAAATAGACCGAATTACTTAATATTTATTTTGTACAAAGTGACAAAACTAAGCCTTTGAGAATTTCTAGGGGCCCTCTGGGAAGTCTCAAAGTTATTTTGAGATAAAACAAAAATCCTAGTTCGATTTTGTTGGAAAATTTGTCACAATGTTATAAGGTTTGATCACCCGATTAAATAGGATTACAGGTTATTATAAAACAATACTCAGTTATCCATTTAACCAATGTAATAATAAAAATATTTCAAAGGTAAATATGACTATAAAAAACTTTAGCACTCTTAATGCTAAGAAGACTCAGTTTTTAAGTAATTAAAGACATAACAAAGATTATAAAGCACAATAAATTGTTTTGATAAGATGTAGAATCTTTGTTTCTTAGGTGGTATTGCTCAACAAGTAAAGAAAATCTTTTAAAATCTCTTATTAGGAACAGACTAATAATCCAAACTCTAGTCTTGTGTCAATACACTCTTGATATTAAAATTCTTGAAACCTTATAATACATACATTTGGTTTTAGTTAACTTGACCATATAAAACAAGATTCTTTTTCTCTTTTCTTAAAAATACATCCTTGATATTTCAGAACACATTTTATTTCCCTTGCATACTTTGTATACAGTCATTCTTCAGACCTAAATCTCTAACACAATGCATATTCTTTGCATTGTTTTAAAAGAAACCTATGATTATTACAGATGATATCTCGTAGCTCAAAGGCTGTTTTCAGGTCGAGTGGCCCCTGTGATGGTTACTCTGTTCCAAACGTGGGCTAATTTAGCTGGCAGAACCTTTGAAGGTTGAAGGGATTGACGCTCTAGCTCCGTAGGCTTGGGCTTGTTTCCTGAAATCCTTAAAATGGTTAAAGAAGTATTGAAAGGGGGGAGGACATAGGACGATTTGAGAAGGAAGCCTGACCCATGTTAGTGAAAACAGGTAAGAGAAGAGAAAATCCCCACAAGAGCCAACTAAGCCAGGGCTAGGATCAGCCTTTCACCTAGCATCCAGTCGGGGAGGCCACGGAGGCCAGACCTAAGGAAGGAATCAAAATAAGTATAGGAGGGTAACAATACATTCGGCCAGCCAGACAGACAGACACAAGACAGACAAGACAAACTACAGATAACACAAAACGCTAGCGCATCAGAAACCAGCACCAGAACATGTACAGGGTCAGAGTCTGACGTCTCAGACCGACCGCACTAGGGAAGTATTGCTGCGTCCAGCCTTCCGCTAGTCAACCAAGGGCCCAATCAGACAGGAACAGAACTGAGCATCTAGACAGATGCTAACGCAGTCTTATTCACCAGTGAAGCTGCTTTAGGTGGCTCGTGCCCAATTACAGTTAAAGTGAAACTTCTTTTCCTTCTGCCCTCCTGAGCAAGGCTGCTTGGCGTCTGGGGCTGAGAAACATCTCTTAGCGGCCGCCCCCTGGACGAAGCAAGTCCTTACTCAAGGTGGCTGGGGGTTTCAGGTTTCAGGAGATCCGGAACAGAAGTTAAAAAGAGAACAGAAGTTAATCTTTTACAAAGCTAGCAGAAACTGGTCATTACAAAGATAAATGTAGCCAGGGAATTTGCTAGTTTTAAACATGGCCTTGCAGATGTTCTCCTTATCTGTGCCCTGGAATGTTGCGCTCTTAGCATATGAGAGAGCTCTTTGTCACAAGTTTCACAGCAGACATTAAGCAGTTAAAAGTTCTAAGAACTAGGCATTCTTGTCCCAATTAAAAATTGCTAAGGTAAAGATTTTCTTTTGTCTAGTTTTGGGACTTTTAATTAACTTTTACCTTTTCCACATTTTAGTAGGCTGTCACATTCCCATTGGTTTTTAGGCACATATCAAATCTTTGATGTCCTATAAATTGGGGCAACTGAGATACCCCTGTTACTTGAGTAGAAAATACTATTAATTTAACAGCCTGGACTCTCTGTTAATATACTTTATAAAGCAATTTACTATACATGGCCTAAATAGCAGTCCTTTAAAAGCCAATATTAAAGGTCTTTGTTTTACTAAGGCTAGACTATCTCGAATTATGCCAGAGTGGTTGGTATAAAAACAGCAGTCTTTACTTAAAGTTATACAATCAAAGTAAGATCTATGCTTTATAAACACATTAGTCTTATATACAAGTGAAAAACAAATTTCTCAATAACAGTGAGTTATTAAATTCCTTTATCTAATAGTTGTTACAAAAAATCTTTAAAGGCCTAAACACACAAACCTGATTTCTTTGATAGTAGGCAGGTGCATTGTGCTCTTAAAATTTGTAGGGGGTCTGTAGGCGACTGGCGGGGCCCCTGCAATGTCTCTCTTGACTGAGGGGAGACTTAGAGGAATTTTATCAGAGGAAAGAGAAACTGAGGCGCTTTCGAGACAGGGGATGGAGAGAAAAGCTGTTGTTAATCGGGTCATCAGATGCTGCCTCTACAATGTCACGGATAAGCCCCCAATAAGAAAAAAGGCGGTTGCAGGGGCACTATCCGGGCCTTCCGATTAGTTTATTATTTAAGTCTCTACCGACCTTTTGCCATTTTTCTAAATTTACAGTCCCTTCTTCCAAGGAACCAAGGGCAACAGTCTTGCACAAAACACATAAACTTAGTTATCTGTGCCCCTGACACTTTTACGCCTCCAGCCCTTAGCATAGTTTAAGAATATCAACGAAGAGTCGTCTCTCTTTTGACTCTACGTGGCATTTATTCTTAGATGTCTTTAGTTCTGACTACCTGCCTCCTTCTCTTTCTTACCTGGCCTTCTCCTTCTACCAGGGGTCTGCAGCACCCTATAGGCAGGGTCCGACCTGTCCGAGAGAAAAGCTTACCCTTCCGGTCCCTGTTAAGGCGCCACTCTGCGAGTCAGCTCAGCTGAACCAGAGTCCCGGAGGGAGGTACAGGTCTGGCCGAAAGAGTGATGAGCATTCAGGCGAGATGGTGGGTGGAGATGCTACAATCTTTATTTTACCAAAGCCGTTATATAGTGCAAAAACAATTTATCACCCAGGGCAAGTTGTCAAACATAATAATTACAATGGTTGACTTATGGGTTTAATTGATCATATCTCTTTCGTTTGCTGTTCTTAAGAATGGACAATGACTTCTGTCCCTAAGCATGTGCGGGTAGCTACATCACCAGGGTATTATTTTCCTGTTCTTTTCCTCGTTCTTGTTAAAGATTACCTTCTACCCTTTTTTCATTCTGTCTAAACACAAAGATCGATTTTTCTTCTATTCACTACCTGTCAACCCATTGGCCAGGGGTGCAAGTGGAGGAATGCTTATAATTACTAGTCTATATTCCCATGACGGTAGCCAAGCAATAATTTTCAGCTTATACACAAGTGATTGTTTCTTATGCTATGTAGGTAAGCAGAGTCACTCAGGCAGTTAGCGTCTGAGCTCATTGTTACAAGTTTCATGATTAACAGAATGTGGTAAATTCCTGTAAGATTTCTAAGTAATTTCTACTAATGTTTTTCTTTCCCAGTCCCCTATTTCATTGTTATAAAAATTCCTTTCCTTCACTATTCCCTATTAATGCTATTAATAGCAAAGTTACAAAACATGCAAGGAGAGAGAGGAAAGCCAGCCCACATATCTCGCTGCTCTGCAGCCGAGACTGTCTCCCGGTGACTCTGTCATGCCGCAGGGGTGTTTTGGCTCCCGACATGTGTATTGGTCTAGGGCTCGACAAACGTATTGCTAGCATTTAAATGTACTTATCAGTGATTATTAGAACCATTTTAGCACTTGAACTTATTTGATAGGTGGTGATCCTGTCTACTTGACATGTAAAAATGGTGGTTTTTCTTTTCTTTCTTTTTTTTTTTTATGCAGAGAACTTTTTCCAGAGACACAATAGACTGAGAGCCTTAGGAAAAGAGTATTACACCTCACTTTTACCTAACCCCCCCACCCCCGCCCCAAGTAAGTCCTAAAACTGGAGTAAATTTAGAATAGTGATTCCACCTCAGGATGGTCACTGGATGCTCTGGTGTTGGATGGCCTGTTGATGACCTAGCTAGTTAGTTACCATGTGGGACTGATGAGGCCACTGTCATGGGTCAGGCCCCCATAAACCAGTTAAAACTTCCCCTGACAGGTCTTGCATCCTTAGCCTGGCCATTGGTTTTTAAAAGTATGTGCTGCACCTCATAGGAGAGGCTAAGGAGTTTTAAAGAGTTTGTGGATGACTTGCTGCAACTCAGCTACTTTTAGAAAATTCCAAACTTGTGACTTTCTGGGACTGGCATAGTAGTCTTAATTTACCCACAAAGACCCTGCATTCTCCATGTCCTAGTTTTTTCCTTTTTAAAATAATAACTGATGGTGGGAGTAGGTTTTGTAAAAAATGTAGTATAGCAGCACAGAGTTTTGGAGTCATAGACTTAATTCAAATACTAGCTCTGCTGCTTACTATCTGTGTAGCACTGGGAAATTTACTTCTTTGATTCTATTTCCTTACTACTAAAATGAGAACACTAATATCTTTCTCACAGGTTTTTGGGAGGACTCATGAAATAAGGTTTGTAAAACATTTAGCTTAGTGCCTGACATAGGGCATGCAGTCAGTCAATGTTAGCCACCCTGCCACCTTAATAAAAGATATTTGAATTGATCTGTGCCTCTTTTTAGGGGATTTCCTTGATCAGGGGCTGAAATGACTGTCTTGGATGTTACACTTATCCTGAGTGTTACTAATGTGACTCCTACAGGCCTGTACCTGAACTTCCTGGGAAGTCAACCTTCTTTGGCAGCTCAGATGAGTTCATTGAGAAGCGACGACAAGGTCTGCAGCACTTCCTTGAAAAGTGAGTGGACATGGCAGGCCAGCACTTGCCTCCTAAGGCAGGGACAGGGATGGGGAAAGGTGCTAGTCAAGATGGCCCATTGAACATGCAGGTGCATTTGGGGTAGATGCCTTTTTTTACCCTAATGCTCACTCAAGCCAGAGCCCTTCAGTGGATGGGGTTGGGGAGAGCAAAT
The DNA here is from genome assembly GCA_030015415.1 of Cynopterus sphinx. NCBI lineage: Eukaryota > Metazoa > Chordata > Mammalia > Chiroptera > Pteropodidae > Cynopterus > Cynopterus sphinx. Next base: position 18,172,677 of record CM057385.1, read on the forward strand.
CCTCAGGATGATGCTCTGTGTTGACCTATTTGTACTTCCCCCAGGGTCCTTCAGAGTGTTGTCCTCCTGTCAGACAGCCAGTTACACCTCTTCTTGCAAAGCCAGCTCTCAGTGCCTGAGATAGAAGCCTGTGTCCAGGGCCGAAGCCCCATGACTGTTTCTGATGCCATTCTTCGCTATGCTATGTCCAACTGTGGCTGGGTCCAGGAAGAGAGGCAGGGTTCTTCTCACTCGGCTAAAGGAGACCAGCCTAAGAGGTAACTGAAGCTCTCTTTTCTGAGACACTAGGGACAAGGAATACTGTTACCTGGGCCAGTGAGGTGTCCATTTGATGGAGAAATTAAAGTCACAGTGTTGGCAGCCTTTCAGAAGAGGTCTCGTTCTCCTTGCGCATGGTTCTTTCATCCCATGCATAAGGGTTGGAGGGTCTGTGTTAACTCATCTCTGGGTAGTGGGCTCTCCTATTGAAACCTGGGGAGAAAGAAGAAAAGGTTTTTTTATTCTGTCCTTTATCCCCACTCTTTTCAAAAATAGCTATTGAGATATAATTCACATCCCTTAAAATTCACCCTTATAGTGTACAAATCAGGAGTTTTTAGTTTTTTTTTCACAAAGCTGTGCAACCATCAGTCACCACAGTCAATTTTAGAACGTTTTCATCACCCCAAAAGGAACCTTGTGCCCATTGATATGACTCCCCATTTTCCCCAACCCCCAGCCCCTGGCAACCAGTAATCTACTTTTTGTGTTTGGATTTGCCTCTTCTGGACATTTAACACAGATGGAGTCATAAGATACCTGGTCTTTGGGACTGGCTTCTTTCACTTAGCATGTTTTCAAGGTTCATCCACGTTTTACTGTGTGTCATTACTTAATTCCTTTTTACAGCTGAATAACAATCCATTTGTATGGATATATCACCTTTTTGTTTGTCTGTTCACTTGTGTTTATCCATGCATTTTGTTTATCTGTTCCTTCTTTTCCCTTTCCCACTCTTTTTCAGTTGCTGCTTTCTTCCAAGATCAGGTAGGAGGAGCTCTCCATCACCTCCTCCTGAGGAAGAAAAGGACCATTTTGAGGTGTGGGCTCCCGTTGTTGACTCTGAGGCTCCTTCCTTGGAAAGCACAGCTCTCCCACCCCCTACCTCACCCTCATGCTGTGATTCTGCAAGACTTGATGAGGGATCCTCTGCTTCTCAGCCTGTGAGGAGATCCAAAGGAGGGGACCATGCTGTGCCTTTGGATCCTGGACATTTAGAAATAGTTTTGGAAAAGTGAGCTCTGGTCTGAGCTCTGGGTTCTATTCCGAGATGGATGGAGATGATGCAGGCAAGGAATTTTACTTGGGTGGGATTGGGCACAGGCCAGGTGTTGGGGAGGTTGGGCTACTAAGTGTTGAACTTCTGCTTGGGTTGGTTGTGCAGAGATCGGTCACAACTCCTCAAGCTTCCTCCACAGGAATAAACACTGTGCGATGTTTATAAGTTAAGCAGAAGGCCCAGGGGCTGTTGTTGGTTTTGAACAGAATCCTGTGTTTACTATCTTGGGAGCTGAGTTTCTTTAGATGTTTGTTAATGGGCCCAGGAGCACTGCTTCAGGTGACTGGTTTTGGAGACCTGTAAGTGGCAGCTTAAGCTGCCATATTGAATATTGTCCCAAGAAAAATGTTTATGTAGCTGTACTCCCACTGGCTCTGTTTTTGCTGCAGGCACTGGAGCATTTTGTTTCCAGGAGGCTGGCCCCTTCTCTACCTCCTTGCATGGACAGGGTGGTGAATATTTATTCTCTCACCTCCTTGCTTTTCCTCCACTAATACCAATGGACAGAGAGGTGCTGTGACGCCTGTCGCTGGGGTTCCCTGCATATCCCAAGACTTCAGCCTTGCTTTATGGAGCCCGAGACCCATAAAATAGCTCATGGCCAACTGTGAAAGAGAAGAGGTTGTTTGCATGCAGTGGAAAGTTAACAACTCGAGGAGCTTTGTTTTGGAAAAGGCTGTTCTGGGCTGTCACTGTCTCCTGGTTATAAAGCAGAGACGTGATCATTTTTTCTGCAGGGGTAGCATGGATTGTTTTTTTTTTTTTTTGAATCCTTTTCTTCTCCCTTAGTAACAGCTCCCTGCCCCTAGGGCCTCAGCCACCACAGTGTCCCTCTGCTGTGTTGCAGGGAGGCCGTATGTTCGGTCCAATGGGGTGCAAGGGCTTTGTTTCTGCCTGGAGAGAGGACTCTAGGGATGGAGATGAGGAACAACACGACTTCCTTCAGACAATGAGGCATTCTGCCCTCCTGCTGCCATAATTCCTCTCCGCTGAGAGCCACAGCCTGTAGGAGATGAGTGCTGCCAGCATTCTGCATTACTGTGCACTTAGGTTTGTGTGTGGTTCTTCTTCTTGCCCTCTCCTCCCTCCTCTGACCATCACACTCTGTCTGTGGGCTCTTTTACTAATAGCCTATGCTGTGGGACTGTCATGGCATTTAGTTCAGAGTTGAGGGGTTTTGGCCTGAAATAAAATTCAACTATTTAAGAATGTTGTTGCAATTTGTGTCTAACAAGCTGTAGCAGAGACAGAGGGAGTGAGGGCTGGCAGTAGTTACTTTCATAAATCATGAATTTATCAGCGTGGAAATAATGGTTCAAAACTGTGCACCACAGTTCTCCTGTATTGTGTGGTGCAGCTCAAGTTCACCACTGGAAAAAGGATTATCTTCCAAAGAGCCAGGATCTACCTCTTTTCACAGTTACGGGCATGAACCTTGTTAGGTGTAATTTACCTGATGCTGCTTTCATCCTCGCAGCCTGTCTAAGGTGCCAGGTGCTGAAAGAGAAATAAAGTTTGTCAACAGGCAGATGCAAAGCCCTGGCTGGGACTCATCCCTCTTTCCTGTCCGCCTCCCCTGAGTCTTTCCTTTATATGATGCAGCAGAGCAAGACGAGGATAGAAAACCTACAGAGGCAAATCCAAAATGTCAAAAGAAGTTCATTTAAAAGGGGGAAAAAACTCCATATACAACCCTCACAAAAACCCGACAGATGCTAAGCTAATGGCATCCGCTCTGCCGATTGGTAGGGATGACTCATGAATATTAATGAGTCCAATGCTCCAAATGGTGCAGCTGTGAACCCAGCTGTGCCTGAAGCTCTCTGATCTCGAAACTTCCAGACAGGAGCCGGAGGTGGTCTGTGTCAATTCCCTACTCAGCCAAAAAACAGCAAGCTGGGTTGGCCTTCTTCTGTTCGTTCCTTTTCTTGCTGGAGTTGGTGCTCAGCAGCTAGTTCTGCCAGCAGGGTAGGCTGCTGGGACAGCAGGAGCCATTCAAAGACACAGATGCGATTTTTCTTACTCCTGGCTTTTTTAATGATCCATTAACAGCAGTGCATATAATAGCACCTCAGTTAATGTAAAGCCAGGCACCATCTCCTCACCATCTTATACAGAGTTGATTATAGGCCATGGAAGGAAATGTCCTAAGAAAGGAAGGCATTTTTTAATATTATAGGCTTAGAGTTAGCAGAAAAACGGCAAGGATGCATTTCCCTCTCTATTCAGGCAGCACCATTTGTGTCTCTCATATGCTCTGTTTCTGTGTACTAAGGGCGAGCTGCCATGGCTGATGACCTCTGTGAGTGGCCTGAGCTGTTTTGTAGAATGAAAGTATTTTTTTTGTTGTTAGAATTTAAGTTTGAGGTAGTTTCTGTGCCTGGTTTAGTGACCTTTCTTTCAACAGCTACTTCCATGGCCCAAGTCTAGTCATCTGTTACACAGCATAAATGATCCTAAGCTTGTGGGGTTCATTTTGCTTAGTGGAAAGAAATGTGCATATTTGGAAATGTGTTTGTGGGTGGAGGGGGTGGTGGGTTTTGTATGAAAATCATAAGTTTCATATGCATCATTTTATTTGACCTCAGTGTCCAGTGAGGAGGGCAGGGCAAGTATTACACTCATGTATGCAGGAAACTCAGGTAAGCATGTTTTTTTAAAAAAAATTTTTAGATGGTGGTAGAATATGTTCATATGAGAAGTCTTTTTCAAGCTCTGTATGACAATGGGTTTCCCCCCCAAAAAAACCCCTGTTTTAAAAACTAAAATAAGCCCACCACTACTCATGAGAAGAAAAATCCCTCTGCTTTTTCAATTTTCAGAAATTAGGGCTCCTCCACAGTCCTCAGTTTTCTAATTGCTAAGGCCTTAGATCCACACCACCAAGTCCTAAGCACCTCGTACCCTCTCTGGTAGCTTTGCTTGGGAGGTGATCCTGACTTTTTAACAGCTGTGGATATTAAGTTAGATCCTGTAAGTGAATTTGTTTAGATGCCTCAGCTCTTGCTGAATAATCTTAACATCTAGGGGTGGGGAGGACAATGGACTGGGAGGATGTAAGATGAGGTTGGAGGTAGAAATGGAAACAGACCAGCTCCCAGCCTGCCTCATGGAGGCCGCAGGAGCTTTCAGTCGGCCTAGAGTGGTGTCTGTGGATTTGTGTGTGAGCGGCCAGCTGAGACGCTGCTAAAGCCAAGCAGATAACCACTGCAGTGAGAGGTAGTGACTTCCTCAGTCAAGTCTGGGCACTGATCCTAAGCCACCCCTCTCAGGCAGCCTTACACCAGCAGGGACTCAGCTCTGTAGCGGGCATGTTGCCTGGCTCAAGGTAACCTTTCTTTGAACTGGATAAGTGTCCCCCATCCTAGTCTTACCCGTATACCTTCCTTCCTAGAGATGAGGAACAACGTGCCTTTGCTTTAGAAGTCCCCCACCCACCTCTTGTCTCCATCTTGTCTTCCTGCTCCAGCTCATCTGTTTCGAGAAGCTACAAGACTTGCTACAAATACCAGGCATGTCTTTGGCTTACCAATAGGCCAGCAGGAGTCAGTCCTAGCATCTTAGAGAAATAACGTCTTGGGGAAAATTGGTTCCATCTAAATAATGGCTTGATTTGAAGCTGTGAAGCTCAAACCTTAACTCTCAAGATACAATAAACAGACAATTTATGCTTGAAAGGTAAACAAGAGCCACATTATTTAGAAGACAATAGTGCTCCTGACTTAATGAGCAGAGTGAACAATTTTCCTTCCCTTCAGGGGACACCTGGTTCACTTCCGCAAGCAAAGGAGGAGAAAAACAAGGGGTGCTTACAGAGCAGTGAAAGGGGCATGAATGTTAGGAAGGGAGAGATGGTAAAGCTAGAGTGAGAATTAAAAGACTACCTGAAAGTTGTAAGTTTTTTTTTATCCCTAGAAGGGCAGGGACATGAGATGCTTCTGTAATCTTTAGATTATGGGAAACCATCAGCCGCAATTATCTGTGGCTGTTGAGTGCCTCCTCCTTGTCCTTCAGCCAAGCACTTTTTCCTTCATAATGTCTGTTTAGAAGGGGCAGTTAGTTTAGATCCTTCCATGAGTGCACTAGCCCTGTGTGTATGTCCCTTCCTCTCTGGCCATGTTGGCATGGATGCCAGGCCCCCCAGCAGCCTGTCCTAAAATCCTCCAGCAGAAGGCCTGGAATAGTAAGAGCCTGAGGCAGTTTGTTGGAGGCAATGCAACCTGCCTTCTATAAGCTACGAGACTTAGATATATTTTACCAATTAAGGCACATCTGTTCCAAACACTGAAAGGCGGGCACTGTCTCTTTAAGAGCCATCCCACTCCTCTCCTTGAGTGATGAGGGCTGGGAGCACAAGGGAGTCAGATGCTGATTAAACAGTCCTACTGCCGAGCTCTGTTAGAAAATTACTGTAATTATGATCTGGTCCCAGCAGAGAGATGAGTTCCAATCCTGCTAATAACCCTTCCAGGTGCCTCAGATTCCGGGCCCATGGGAAGCAGCACTGACAGGGCTCTGGCTGGCACCAGGGCAGTGATGGCCCTCCTTTCTGGCCTGTGCAGGCAAACACAACAAAGGCATGGACTCCTTGTCTTGGCTTCCTGAGAAGGCAGTGGGTTTTGGTTGTGTTTTATTATTTTTATTTTTTGGTTCTTGACAGAGCTGAGTCATTTTGCAGGAGAAAACTTTCCCTTACACTAACAATGAAGGACCAGGAAAATCACAGCCACAAGGTCCCAATCTGTCTTGACTCTCCCCACTTCTGCCGTAGGGACTGCAGTGAGCACTGCACCACTCTGACCCAGTGCAAAGCGGAGGGAAGCGGAGCAGTCACCTTTCAGCTGCAGCTCTCTTCTGTGCTTGTTTCTGTGGGCCTGTGTTTCTTGCTCTGAAGTAGCACACAGCATTTCCCTCCGTCCTGATCAAGAGCTTCAGGGATTTCTGCCAGAAAGGGAAACAGGGATAGTAACCACAGAGCTGGGTTTATGAGAGACTCGCTGTAATGCAGCTCTCTAAATTGGCAAGAATGTGCCTGTTCATTTGAAAACATTTTTTGTAGTGCAAATATGCAGCAATACGGGCAAAATTTCAAAGGTGCTTGTGGAGCATAGGGGCTGGCTAGCCGCTTCTTAAACCCTAAGGAATTCATGGCATTTACACTCTATGTCTTTTCAACCTAGCTGTAAGCTTTTCCTTATCACTAAAGCGAAAACTTCAGGCAGGCAGGGCAGTTTCTCTGTGCTTGGTCCTAAGCACTCACAGATGCTCTGAGGTAATGTTTCTTAACCAGGGGTAACTGTTTCCAGGAGATATTGGCACTTTAGATATTTTGGGTTGTCAGAACTGGGGGTGGGGGGTACTCCTGACATCTAGTGTATAGAGGACCAGGGGTAGCGGTGCTGCTGAACATCTTACGGTGGCCCCAACAACATAAAATTATCTGGCCCAAAATGTCAGTCATGCCAGGTTGAGAAACTGCACTAACAGAATGAAGTAATAAGTTTCAAGTTCTGCTTCCCCGTCCGCCCCTGCCCCAAACTTCTGCACTGCCTTGGAGATGTTGAAGAAATGGTCTCCAATCTGCATATGCCAGGCGCTTTCCCAGAGGTGGACTACATTAGTGACAGGCCTAGCAGGATGCCTACCGTGGGAGGCATGCAGTAAACTGTAGGTGGTGTGTTATTGTCTGTCACCTTGGTGATTCAAGGTCGAGTAATGCTGAATGGAGAGTCTGACCACGGGGAAAAGGGAAGTGGTTGTAGCCTGTTTTCTGTCCCATGATTGGATTTGGGGGATAAAAGGTGGCCAGCTGCTCACCATCAGGTCGAAAGCGTCTGTAGTGGAACCAGATGCCCTCTTTGAGGACCAGCACTAGAAGCCTCTTGGAACTTACTCCCATCACAGGAAGTGGCATACTGCTGCCCAATGCCACAAAAATACTTCCTTCAGTGGCACTCTGCCAGGTTGGAGGGGTGGCAGACTCTGATGGGGCCCACGAGGAAACTGAACACCCACAGCTGCTGACAGCCGGCCAGCCCCATGGGCCGCATGACGCCAGAGACGCCAGGCCTCTCAGAATAGGCTGGACATCAGGGAAAGAAAGCTTAGTTGGCAGGGTTTGCCTAGAAATCAGGCCTGCAGGGGAGAGGACTTCATTAGAAGGGATGTTGCTAGACATCACACCGGGAGGACCAGGTAATCTCTGTCTACTGCTGAGTCCCCTGGTGATTGCGCAACCATTTTGCCTTATTTTTAGCTTGGCCGCTCATTCTGGTTTACACGTGCGGTCTTGGAATCATTATTGATGACTTCCCCTTTCAGTCTCAAAAGTGTCTCTGTTTGGAAAATAAATTATATGGTCATCCTATTAATTGTACCTCAGCTTCCTCTAATACAATAGTTTTCTTGGGGGAGGGCACTGTATTTATAAAAACTTTTTGTACACAGTGGGTTACATCTTAAAATGTATTATTAATTGAATCCCAAAGGGTTGCAGAATAGTCATCGGTTTATACTAACAACAACAATAACAAAAACCCAGCGTATTTTCTGAATAATTATTGGTAGGGAAATAGGGAGAATGATTCAAATCCCTTAAAGAAGAAAAAAATTTTTTAAGTTGTTAAGTTTCAATCTCTCTACCCAATCTCTGTAAATTCTAATGGGAAATGAAATGTCTGGGCAGGAGGGAAGGGGAGGAGGAAGAGACTATGGTAATCCACAAACTAGAAAATTAGTTTGAATCGCTGGGCTATGTAGCAGGAATAATCCTCTGTGTAGATGACTGCTTTTTCTAAAGTTAGCTCCACCAGTTTTGCTAGTTCTCTGGGAATTAGCATATCAGCGCCACTCAAGATTTAATAACTTTTCAGAATGGCTCCTGGTGGCCAAATATTAAAGTACCTCTGTCCCTGGCATCTGCATGTTTTGTTCCTAAGATAAAACAAAACCAAACACCCGCCTCCCCCCCCCCGCCAAAAAAAACATATTTTAGTTTCCTCCTTTCTTGCTTCACATCAACTCCATCTTTCTCAGACTGATTTTTTAAAGGCAGGAATGTGTCCCTCTCCCCCTTATCTTGCTCTTCGCATTGACACCACTGCTTTATTGTGCTGTAAGTGACTGGCATGAAATGTGAATTTTGAAAATGTGTCATTGGAGGTGTCTTACTGCAATAGAATGTGAATGATTCAATAAGCAAAACAGCAGACTGAGAATTTTGTCTTTCATTTCAAGAGTCTTTCATTTCCTCTGCCACAGCAGATTTTGTGTGATTTTTGTCTAAGTCACCACCTTTCAGATCCTCAGTTTTCCTACTTGCAGAGAGTAATGGAATACAGATAAGGTGATTCAACTGAGCAAGCTAAAGTGCTAAAAAAGTTAATGATAACTTGAAATCTAAGCTATTGCTTACATATTATATTTAGATAAAATATCTCTCGCAAACAGGAGGGAGGACATCTCATTCATCCCACCTTTTGGCACTGCTCTTACTTTAAATGGAATCAAACTATCTGGGTTTAGGGAATGAGACTTAATTGGAATTCTTTCCTATTTTTATTCACCAGAGGAAAAGGTGTAGTTGGTTTTGAATTAAATACAGATTTCTAAGAGAGATAATAGGCCATTGCTTGGGGAAATTTAATACTGAGGTAACTGCAAAATAGTGTCTATGCTATTTTGCTGTATGGATGACAGAGAAAACACACTAGAAAAAACGATTTTGAATGAAATATAGCTGAAAGATTGCTTTCAGAGCATTTAGTATTCTCAGATATTAGTTTTGACAATACAGGCCAAACTGTACCAGCCCCAGGTCAGATTATCCAGTGGATATCAGTAAATTTAGTGTAAATTGTTTACTAGGAGGAAGATATGTTTGCTTCTTCAATTTAGGATCTGAGCTTTATTATTTTTCTATCTTTACATAAAATCAAGGAGAGAAAAAAAAGCCCCCACCTCTAGCCCTCTCATATTTCACATGCCAGAGCATAAGTGGCTATTAAGAACCCATTCTACACATCATATGGTTAGTTAAGTGGTCTGAAGCCTCAGTTAACCAGTTAGTCACAGGCAGTAAAGTGGGATTTGGTTAGTGGAGTCAAACAGAGAAGTGGTAATCTGATTAGCCAGTTGCTTTCTGAGGCTGTTGGCTAAGATGGTGGCTGTCTAATTGGGTGGGGAGCAGTTCAGCCAGGTGAAGATGATCTCCAGAAAGATGAGGATTCTGCTACTTCCAAAAGTTCTACTTTGGAACTTGCCTCTAACAAGAGAATGCCTGTCAGCCCTGTCAATAGTCTCAACAAACGATCTAACTCTCTTATCTTTTCCTGCATAGAACAATGTCAGAGATAGCCAGATGGCTATAGTCCAGATTTCCAATCAGTCCATTTGTTGACATCTTTTAGGGCCAGCTAATTTTTTTCCACTGCATTTTACAACCAGAAGGGTGAGAAGGGTCTGAACATGGTGCCTACCCTGCAGTTGATGGAGGTGCCGAAAGACATTTGCAGCATGGCAAATGGTTGTTTCCTCAGGTCTACAGATACAGAAGGGACTATTACACTAAGGGGATTTTGTTTTAAATGCTGGAAGCCAATGTCCATGCTATTGAGAGAACCTTGACCTATCCAGAGAGTGGAGAAGTTACTTTGACCTTGACCTTGACGTTACCTTTTTCATTTACCTTCTGACTCTGTCCCAGATACCTGTTCTTCCTTTCTAGTGTCTCAGTCACAGAGCAGGGGCACAACATTATTCTCTCCTCTTAACCTCCCAGCCTTGCGGACTTGGGTCCCTAGAGGGGGATGGGGTTCTTCAGGGAGAGAAAAATCTGAGGTATAGAAGGGTTTCTGTTGTTCACCGGGTGAAAGACTTTAGAACAATGCCCATTGTCCTTTACCTGCGGGTCGGGATTGGTGCAGAGGTTCCTAAAGCTGGAGGCAATTGGTTCTCCTTGATTCATCTGCTCATATGCTGCCACCTAGTGGTTCTCTCTCCTTTAGCACCTGTGTAAAATGGAGGGGACATTATGGACAGTTCTGTGTTGCTTTTTCTCTCTTTTTTTTCCCTCCCAGACCTAAGTTGTCCCTTTTTCTTACCTCTTTATCCATCACACACACAAAAAGCTTCCTTGTTTTTTTATTTCAGGATCAGAAGATCTGGAAATGAATAGCTGGTATAGGATCTTTTGAGAAACTTGGAATCTACTGACATCACTGTTTCCTCCCCAGTTTTTCTCTTTTGGTGATGTGAAGTGGGTGTCTTACTGCAGGGCTGTAACATAGTTATCATAGAGGTGAGGAAGGCTACTACCAAACCAGGACTGCTCTGAACAGGTAGTTTGAGAACATTTCTGCTCAGTTGCCCATTTTTTAAAATTTCTCATGTAGAGTTAGGCAATAGTAATAGCTAATCCTTACTGAGCTGTTACTATGAACCAGGCTTTGTTCTAAGTACATTGCACATTTTTGTCCTTTAATTTCCCTAATGACTTAGCGAGATGGAGTATACCTCTTCTAAGGTAAGGAAATTAAAGTTTAAAAGGTCAAGTAACTTGCCTTGAGAACATATGTAGTAAAAGGGGAAGTGGGATTTATTTCCAAGTTTATATTCTTAACTACTATGTTTTGCTGCCTCTTCAAGGCACGGATGACCTGAGTGCTAGGTATAGGCAACAGGAAAAGGAACACAGGGTTGTGTATACATACATAAGCCTTCCCCAAAGCACATCCTTGGCCCCTCTCTAGGACTTGTTGGGGTGCAGGAAGGCACAGTGGGGTAGTTAACCGAGGTTGAAAAGGAACTGTCCGATGTGCTGACTCCAAGGACTTGCTTCTAGCCCTGTGTCATTTCAGAGAAATCCAGCATGTAAGAAAAACAACTGAGAGGCAGCCAAAGGAAGTCTGAGAAACCAAGCGGAAACCAGGCAGGCCTAAGTTCCCGAGATGATCCAATCCTGAAAAACAATTGCAAGTCCCCTTCTCTATCTGGGTTTATGTTTTCTCTCTGGCTGTCTCTTCCTACTTTGTTTGGAAGTGGCACGGATGCCCAGAACCGGCATTTTGATACTATTTCAAAAAGAAACTCAACACCATCACACATGGCAAGGAACTAAATCTGAAGTTTATTGGTGCTTTTCAGATCAGTTAAAACAACCAGCAGCTTTCTCCTCCAAAGATTTCCTTCTCTCTCACCTCTGTGACAAGCCTGTGGAAAGGGTAGAAGTAGCTGTGCGGACGTGTTGAGAGATAGGACGGGCTAGGACAGGGAAGGTTTAATAACGGGCCTGTTGAATATGCCTTTTCCCCCTTGTCTCATTGGTGGTGTGCAGTTACTAGAGCTGTCAAAGACTTGGGTCTCTTCAGTAAAGAGAGGTGTCCGTGGTGCTGGAGGAGAGGCAGGGGTTGGGGTGGGAACTGTCGGTGATCAGTTTCTTCATAAAGGCAGGATAGAGAGAAGAATATGTGTCCTAAAGGAGGAAAAATATACAAATTTGCTTTTATAATTCAAAACATAGAAGGTATAAAAGGGCATAGGGTAAAAAATGCCTCCTTTCCCCCCTGTTTCACAGTCATGTAGTTTCTCTCTCCTTGGAGACAATTGTATTGTCATTTTCTTTCTCCTTCCAGAGGTATCTCATACACATATAAGCAATCAGAGACTCTTGTTTTATACAAATGGAGCAAATTGGCCTACACTTCGTTGCTGCCTTTTGAACAAATTTTCACTTACCAACATATCTCAGAATGTATTCCCTATCAGTGCATTCTTTTCTTTTTTACTGTCTCATAGTATTCAATTCTATCAATGTACTACAAGCTATTTGCCGAGGTCTCTATTGAACATTTAGGTCATTTCCAATGATTTGCTATTACAAACAAACAACCTTGTGTGTATATCACTTTGCATGTGTGCAAGTGTAGCTGTAGGATAAACTCCTAGATGTGGAATTATTGAGTCAAAGAGAATGAGGAGATAAACAACTTTGTTATTAAGTGAATGACAAAGTGAAGTACAGTGAATTTATTTAGATTTGACCCTTCTACATTCATGGCCAGGAAATGGACTCCCTGTCAGGAAAGTCATAAACTCAAACCATGAGTGACAGGCCCTAGCTGGTGCTTTATGGTTGTCCAAGGGCATTGGAAAGTAAGATCTATCCTTATGTATTTGCCTAAATGAATCTTTTCAGCTGCTCCTGCTCACTAGAGTGGGTCCTAGTCTGGAAGATTCCAAAGACAGTTTTTATCACTGTCACACATGCCATCCTTCATCCTCAGCAATAAAGGCTGCTCCCATTTCAAGCTGGAAGATGGAGCTAGTGATATCATACTAGCCTTGGGTGCCCTCCATCACCATCCTAATTCTAAACAAAACCCACTCTGTGCCAAAGCAATTGCAAAGTTATCCCACTGAAAGCAAGTACTCACTCCACTGATTTAAAATATGATGTGGTTCTTGCTCATAAAATGCAAGGCCATGTTCTTTATTACCTAAGTTAATTTGATTATGTTCTATAGGAACCTTCATACTGGGTTCCTAATTTTGGACAATCATATTGTAATCCATGGGCATTTTGGGGAAATGATGGCCTGGATTTGGGGGCAGGGGAAATGGAAACCAAAACCCATGCTTGTGGCAAAAATTCCTAGTAGTTTCTCAATAGATATTCTCCCTTTTTTATTTATTAATGAACCTTCCCTCCCCTCCACTTTTAAGCGGGACACAGGTTCTACCTAGAATAAAGCTTTCTTTGTTTGGTGTGTCTGTCTGTATGTCGAAGTTCTGGCCTAAGGAATGGAAGCAGAAATGGTGTGTGCAACATCTGTGAAGTGTCTTTACAAGGAGTGTGTGCCCTTCTTTCATTTTATCTTTTTGGTTGGGTAGGATACAGATATAGCTGGAGCTGGATCTATTCAGGGCCATGAGGTAACCCTAGGAATATTGGCCACACACGGTGGAGCAAAAAGAGAAGGTACCTGGGGCCTAGATACTTTGCATCACTTACCTCAAAGAGAATGAGGAGATAAGCAACTTTGTTATTAAGTGAATGACAAAGTGAAGGAGAGTGAATTTATTTAGATTTGACCCTTCTACCTTCATGGCCCTTCTACATTCATGGATTTTTAACGGAGAAAAATAAATTTCTATGTTAATTAAATCACTGTTATTTTGAATTTTCTGTCACATGTCATTGAACTTAATCCTAACTGACTGTCCCGCAATTTAGGAAAAACAATTTCAGACTCATTTTCTTTCAATGGTGACTCAGCATCACTTTGGAAAATGAAGAAAAGCTACTTCATTGGCAAATCTCATCCTTCACAGAAAAACAAAGGCATGGCCAACAAATGCATCGGCAGTAGTTCTAATACCTGGGCTTCATCTTTCTTCTATTTCAAAGGCAGTGGTGAGGTACTCCTTTGGAACAATCCCAATGAGATTGTTCAGTTCTCCTACCCACCAGCCATACATGTTATACTCCTGAAAAATGAAAAGAGGATGGTTTCAGTTGGAATTTGGTCATGCTTTTGTTAATTTCTTATGGTGATTGCATGGGAGATTCTGTTGGGTGGTTTCTTTATTGACACTATTAGTATGACTCCTTAACAGCCTTGATGGTGTTATTAAATTAAAGTCATCTAGAGAAGGAAAGCAGACTTCATTTTGCCGTCTTCCTGTCTACATCGTAAACTTAGCACATTTGATGCCACTGCTCAAAACTGAAGAGCATGACTTTTACCAAGAAGGGTGGAATGGCTTCTTCAGAGAAAGGTGGGCACACCCTAAAATCCAAGAACACTAAAAGTATTCAGATCATAGTTCAAATCAATAATATTTACCAAGCATCTTCAATGTGCAAAGTGCTGTTTGAGTTCCTATGAAACATAATGATGAATCAGAACATCGCTTACTCTCTGGGAGCTTACAGCATAGAACAATGGGCTTTGGAGTCAGAAAGGCTGGGATCTAATCACTGCTTGGTCGTTTAGTAGCCATGTGACCTTAGGTTCTCCTAGCTTTAACTTCCTGTTCTGTAAGAGTAGGGATAATATCATTTTTCCCTTATGTTGTGGGCATATAAGGTGACACCACAGAAGTGAAAACAATTCCGAGTGCCTGATGCACAGTAGGTGCTCTAAACATTAGAGGTTGACAGGTACATCAACAATGACAGGAAGGACATAAGAGCCACAGAGAGGGGCAAACAAGAAAGGGAATGAGAAGGTTTAAAAGAAGGGGCAGTCACAGGGTTGAGAATGGAGCTTCTTGAATACAGAAGAGCTTCTCGAAAGCAGCAGATGTTGAACATTCTGGGACTGTTCTTTCCTGAAAGCACCAGAAAATGTTTTCTTCTTTTGAAGGAAGTAAAATTTAAGAATACATGGGAAATATCATGGATTAAGTTCAACTGGATTTGGGGTATCATGGAGCTGTCTGCTTTTTGCACACCTGGCTGCTGAGTTCTACTAAGACAAAGGAAAAAAAAGAAGTCCAGGTTGGTGACAATAAAATTCCAAGTCAAGTGGATATCTTTTTGTTTCTTTTTGATAGTGTAGCTCCCTCCACCAACTCTGCCTGTCTCCCTCTCAGCAGATGGCTTTTTTTCCACCTTCAAAGAGAAAGGAGAAGCTATCAGATTTATCAACTTTCAGCCACCAAAATAGGAATGTATCTGTATTGACAACCACCCTTCTTTTTTATTAAAGAGGAAGAGATGTCCTCCCCTGATTTAAGACTGTCCCTCACAATGTGTACTTGGGTTTAAGACTATCCCTCATAATGTAATCTTGTAACCTTTCTGCTATCTCTCTTAGAGATGAGGTTCTGTGGAGTCTGACCTCTGCTTCTAATGTAAATGGCTCCTTCCATCAGCACTGAAACATGTTCAAGTTTCTTTCATCTTTAGAAACAATTACTAAATAATCTCCACCACATGTCTACTTCCCATTTCTACTAGTCTATGCCGAACGCCAATTCACAAACTTACTGAGTCTGCTTCACTTATTGCCCCAACTTCTTGCTTTCTATTCACTCTTCAAGCTACTCTAATCAGGTTTCTGCTTCCATTGCTCCACTTATGCTTTCTTTCCATGGTCTCTCATAACCTGCTCATTGCTAAATTCTACGGGTACTTCTCAGTCCTTGACTTACTTCATCTCTCACCAGTGCTGGCACTATCGGCCCTTTTGAGGCATTTTCTTTTCTTAGTTTCCATGATAATTATACTCTCCTGGTTTCCCTCCTGCTCTCTAGTTACTTCTCATTCTCTGCAAGCTCATCTTCCTCTATCCCTCCTTTTAACGTGTTTCCCCCCTCCAGGGTTTTGTTCTGGCCTTCTGACTTTATGCACTTTCCTTGAGTAATATTATACATACACCTCTGTGATTCAGCCACCATGTCTATGTAAATGACTCACAACCATAGCTCCAGCCCAGATTTAAGTTAGATCCCAATACCCAAGTGTATGTCTGTCAGGCTGCTCAAACTCAATAGATCCTAAATTTATCCTGCAATTCTGCCTCTATCCCCACTCCTGAACTCTCTTTACCTCCTGTGTTCTCTATCTCAGTGAGTGGTACCACTCAGTTACTCAAGCCAGAAGCCCAAGAGTCATTCTCAATTTTACCCTTCTTTTCCAACCAGTCCTTGAGTTCTGTCAATTATCTTTCAAAAATATTATCGGAAACCACTTCTCTCCATTTCTATTGCCAATACCCTAGAGTCATGTCACTGTCATCTCTCCTAAGCACTACAGAAACAACTTCCAGATTGGTTCCTGTATCTCTATCCTTGTTCTCCTCCGATCTATTCTTTGTTCTGTAGCTAGAATCTCTCTAAAATGCACATTGATAATATCACTGCTTTGCTGGAAACATTTTAGTGGGTTCAGCTGCCTGTTTTCAAACTTCATAACAAGGTGGACAAAGGCCTTGCATGACTTGGTCTCACTCACTGCCAAGCAGTCATTTGCCCCCTAAATCCAGTGGCCCCTTTGTAAGGCAGAACTTGTCTCAGCTGCTCCCGTGGACCACAGGCTCGCTCATCTTGGAGCCGTTCTTCTGCCTGTTTAGTCTCTACTTTCTTCCCTTTCATGGGCTAACTCTTAAGCAGCCTTCAGATCTCAATTCCTGAGTCTCTCTAGACTGTCTAGAAACCTCTCCTTACCCCTCTCTGACTACATGGGGGCCTCAGCTCTGTGGTCCACAGTGCTGTCCCCTGTGCTTCTCTGGAAATGAGTTCATCACGCTTGCTTCCTTGTGCTGGTCTGCCTTTGTCTCAGTGCCAATCCTTAGGTGGAAAGTTCTGTGAGAGCTAGGACCTTGTGGGTTTTGTTTGCTGTTGTATTCCCAGCACTCAGTGTGGTACCCAGCACAGAAGGGGACCAGAAAAGAAATACTTGTTAAATGAGGTTATGAAGAAATT
Source organism: Cynopterus sphinx (assembly GCA_030015415.1). Classification (NCBI taxonomy): domain Eukaryota; kingdom Metazoa; phylum Chordata; class Mammalia; order Chiroptera; family Pteropodidae; genus Cynopterus; species Cynopterus sphinx. The sequence goes on from CM057385.1 coordinate 18,189,424, forward strand.
AAGGAAGCAGTGAGGATTTATACTCTCAGTTGAGCAGATTTAGTTACAACTAACTCCAAGATATTCCCCTGGTGCCTGAACTGATTGTGGCAGGAAGAGATCAACCGCCTTTGGAGACAGTTTCCCCAAGTGGCTCCCTGAATACCACAAAGACAGCCTCAAATGCCATAAGAATTGAGACCATTGAGTTGATCCTAAAAAGAACAGAGAATTACCTTTTAAAAATCAGTTTGAAATAAATGAATGCGTTCACCATACCTCATGCCCTCCCTCCTTCTTGTCAGCTTCCTCCTATAGTCTACCCTTCCTTTTGCGAAATTATCCAGAGTTCCTAAGCTTATGCCTGTTAGGACATTTTAAAGTTCCTATTGGTACAAGTTATATTCCTGTCCATTTCCCAACACTAAAGTTAGGGAAGATTCTGCTTTAAGTTTTTCCGTAGTGTTGCATTATGTTAGAACATCAGAGCAATGGCCATGTCAACAGGGCCCTTCCTGTGAAGGGAAAACACATACTGTCTTTTCCTCTCTCCCGGTAACTCACCAACACTCTAGTTTTGGTTCTTCTGTTATCTCATAGGCAGAGGTGGGGACACAATGTTGTCTGACAGTCTTTTGATCACAGACGACTTGCTTAAATATGTGTGAAGAGTGGTCTTCTACCTACCAGATGCTGTCATCTTCTTCACCTGAGGGGCTGAGAGGGCATTCTCTCCCTAGGGATCATTCAAGACTCCTGGCTCTGACTGATGCTTGGCAACATCCTCCTTTAGCTGTAATACCAGGAGTCGGGATTGAACCTTGGAAAAGCGCTCTCTGCCAACTTGAAGAGGGTGCAAACAGGAAGCAGATGAGGCACAGCAGGACACCTGCAAAGGCTCAGCTCCCAGTCAGTGTGCTCTTGCTTGAGGGGAACACTGACCCTGCTGACCGAAGATGTAGTAGCCTCACCACAGTGATGAGAACTGAAATGAGTGAAATCAACTCTCTGCCCTTCAAAACAAAAGAGCAGGCAGAAGTATAAGGAGCATGACACAGTCTCAGAGACCATATGTATCCTGCTGTGGGATCCTAGGAGCTTAATCAAAGCACCTACAGGTCTCGGGATCTGACTGTCTTTTCCAGATTTCATCCCTTGGCTGGATACCCGAAAAGGGCTGCAGGGCTGAGATGTTTAAAGCATGAATGGAAAATTTCTAGTCTTTTCTTCCACTGCCTCTGCCTCCCATGCATTGCTCCAGCCCAGTCTGAACACCACGAGGTATTTTAAAATAATTTCTACTTTGATGAATTGCTGGGGAGTCCACAATTGCTCATAATCAAAGGGAGAAAAATGCAAATGAGATCCGGCCGAGAACTATCACCACCAAACGTTTATTTCACTGCACAGTGCCAAAAAGAATTAAAACAACATTAAACTCACAGCAATCATGTTTAAGCCCTCGTTTCCAAGTGCCAAATTGCACCACTCTGGATCATACAGATGTTTGTTAATTATGCTAATTTTTATTAAACTATTAAAATGGAGAGAGTACTGGCTCAGCTAGGCAGACCCCAGCTCTGAATGAACTCTGCTCTTGTCTAGAGGTGCTAATTTACTGCATTTTTATTAAGTTGCTGATTCTTAGATTTTAGTTTTGGGATGGCAGAAAGAACTGAATTCCTGGGATAAACATTTTCAATAAAGTTTGACTTCCTTTTGTCCAGATGTTTGGAAAAATGCTGAGACATTCCCAAAAGACCTGAAATGCCTCAAAGTATTTCTGCCTTCAAGGGATATGTGTATATCTATCTATCTCTCTACACACACACACACCTATAAGTGACAATGTTAGGGAATCAGAATTATATAGGCTCTCCATGAGGTAACTCTACACACACTGTATATGGTAGAGCTGAGACAGTAATTATAAAAAATGGATAGGTTTAGATAAAAATAAAAACTAAAAAGATAAGAATATAAAAAGCTATTAAAATAGCTTTAGATAAGAATATAAAAAACTATTAAAATATTAAAAACTATTAAAAAAATCCCTTCCACATCAGTGCTTGCTTTTTGCCACAAAGTCTTTTAAGAAGCCTCTTACTCAAAAAGAATACAATGTGTGTTTTTTTCTCATCATAAATATTTCTAGGCCTGATTAAACATCTGTTTCCCTCAACATCAACTCTGCCCCACCTTCCTGAACCCTCCAAATGAAGGAGTCTTAAAAATGAAGGTCGGCTACTCGGACTCCATTATCTGGTTGGAGAAGCTCTTGGCTTGGATGAGCAGAGCTTTGGGTGAACCTGAAATAGACACAGCACTCACCATCGGCGACAGTCAAAATTGTTTATGGGGGATTGCACACTGCCATAAAAGGATTTATGCTGCTAATCTCCATAAATGAGGAGAGAGAGAGAGAGAAAAAAAAAAACTTACCAAACCTGCCATAAAAGGAACAGCAAATTCTATAAACAAAAAGCAGTATGGCCACCAACCACAGGCAAGTCGCACAGCTTGAGTCTGCCTCCAGTGGTTTCCTATTGCTGTTTATGGCTTCAAGACTATCATGGACCTCCTCAGTGCTCCTCCTGTCACAGGGCCCTGAGTCCCTGTGTGGTGCTGTAAATACCCTGTCAGTAGGTGTCAGGGGATATCAGGGGGAAAACCAGCAGGCGCCTATCATAAGCCTTAAAAGAGATTAAATACCCCTACTTCATGATTGCTACATTTTAATTTCTCTCCTTCCTGCTGGTTCCTATTTGTATAAACTCTTCCATAGCTCCCCTGGAGTAGCACAGACATGACCTGAAATGACCATCCTGTCTTGGGATGAGAATTCAATTTCTAGGCTCAGTGACTCCTAGGCTGTTCCAACAAAAGAAAATCACTATCCTCCAGGACACAGATTCTTAAACTGGAGTATGTGAACCCTTAGCCTGTTTGTGGATGGACTTGAAGGGATCTTTGAACTCCTTGAAATTGGTGTAAAACTTTGTGTGCACGTGTACATGTGTCTTGTTTTGGGGTGAGGCTTGGACCTTTCATCAGATTCTCAAAGGATTTATGAACTCTCTACAGTTTACAAACCAATGCTCTAGGGGGAAAATATAAAGATCTGTATCTGCACTTTGGCCCAGTGTGGCCATCTTCAAGCCCCACTCCTGCCCTACCCCCCCTACCCCCCTCCCCGCTTTTTAAAAATAAAATATAGTGAAAAGAAATCAAGAATCCTCATTTCTGCCATGCTGGGTTTCCTAGGCTTCAGCCCTCCAGCTGCAGAGTGTGTTGCTTCTTCAAATGCTGACCAAGCTTGGTTATTTCTTTTAAGGCAACATCTCTTTAACTGTGACTTAAAAGTTGTGGAGTCTTCCCATAACTTCCATTCTAACCCACAAGATGGCTTTTGGAGCAAGCTGCTTGACACCGTGAATTCCCCTGAGAGTGTTCCTAATTGAAATGTTCTCTTTTCATATTGAATTGTGCTTCGATAAACCTCTGTGGAACAAGATTCCCAGAAAATGTCCCATACTTTTGTTCTTTAACCATCAAAGTTCGCTATATCAGTGCTTGTAAACAAGAGAATTCCTCTTCAAGAGAATAATCAATCAGCCTCTAACCTGAAAGATCAATAAATGCTTGATATATGAATGGGAAAAGCCAATCAATCACAGAATTATTGGTTTATGATTGCTTATTTTCTCTTATTAGTGCTTGTGCATCATACATTATCATTAGTTATGATGGGGAATTTGAATTCCTAGGTGGAATAGATTGTAATATTTCAGGGTCAGCCCAAAACATCATATTTTTACTCTGGATTGGCTCACAATTTCTCTACTCCTAAAATCCAGCTTTGGAAATTTAATGCTTTCCAAGGATATCATAAATTATTAAATAAATTGAGGGCTCTAACTCAGCACCCTTCCAAACTGCTGAGAAAAACAAGGCTGGAGACAGGAATTGTTCACCAAAATCAAATGGGTACCCATTTTTCAGCACAAATTGGTTTTAGGAAGAGGTTTTGCAGAAGGAGAAAGGAAGTGGTCATTTGGGTGGATGGTGGCTGCTTAGTTGTATTGGAACCCGTAAAAGGACTGGAGTTTAGTGCTTGGCTGAAACCTTGGGTAGCTTGGTGGTCTCTTCAGGATTTTTACATAGTGTTTTAAGTTGTTGGCAATCATTTTCTCTTTTTTCCCCAATTTGGGTCTATGAATCATAATAATGAACCATTAATTTGGCCTCCATTGAACATGTTTTATTTATTGTTACATTTCAGGGAACTTGGTAACCAGGAGGTTGATGGGCCTGTATTTAGGGTGAGGGGACGATATATGAGAGTGAGAAAGGGGACATGGAAAGGCTAGGTGGTCAGTGAAAGCAGTTGGGGACACATGGCAATAATTCTATAAAGCTCACTCCCCAGCTAAAAGTTGAGTTTTCTCAGAAGAGTAAAGTGTCAGCTAGATGGAGGGTCTGACAGCAATTCAAGTGCAAGGGAACATTCAGACTTAAGTCTGAAGCTTACGTCCTGAATGGGGTGTGAGGGGATGAGGATCAAGCCACAGTCAGGGAGATATGCAAGACCTGTGCGCAGCTGGGCGTTGTTGTTGGTGGCAGTGCGTGCAAGACTCAGGGTGTGCATGGCAGAAAAACCAGAAGCTGTGAAGGGAAGAGGGAAGGTGGAACAGGGCTGAAAGGAAAGAGAAACAAGAAACACACAACTTGAACTTTGCCTAAAGAAGAAAGGATAAAGAGGGGAGGTAAACACTTTGCAGATGGGAGAAAACAAGGTGCCAAGTGCAGAATTCAGGAACAATAAAGACAGCACCATTTTGGAGCTGATAGAATTGTGATACCATGTGAGACCGGCGTATTAATATGTATTGCATAAACTGTGCAGCTCGCAGCTCTGCACCGCTCTGTTTTGCTCTGACCGCAGTACCAGCCTCAGGCACCACAACACAATTTGGAAACAATGTGACGGAAATGTTTAATCTGCTCGGCCCATCTGTGCTGCGTATTTCTCCAGATCTCCCTGAGAGAGACGCCTTGAATCTCCACATTGCCTTTAATATTCTCCTAAATCACCTCCCCACTGCACTTCAAGGGCCATTGCTACAATATCACAGGTTCATCTAAAGTGCAATGGGGAGGGGGTGGGGGGGATGCTCAGGCTGGGATATTTTTTATTTTAAAATAATTTCCAGAGATGGTCTTTTCTGCTTCCTTAAAAAAAAAAGAAAAGTTATTCTACTGTTGCCGTAAGGTTATTGAGGTTGTTTGGTGCAAAACAGGGTAGGATGGAGTGGAATCATTCTCCGAAGAATTATTTTTTATTAATCTCGATTCCCTCAATTGGCCATGGGAGGGGGTGAGCAGATGCTCATTTTCTCTTATCTCTTTTACTTGCACCTTGCTAGGGTGATGTGTTCATGTGGGGCTGGTGCCTCTGTGCTTTACGTTCTCTACATCCGGTATGGGCTTGACCCTGCTCTGCTGCAAAACAAAGCCATCTTGTTCAGGACAGGTACACATTTAGTCTCTGGCCAACATGCCCTCATCAGAAAGGGACACTGTCTATGTTACTTATTTAAGCTTAAAATCTTAGATTTTTCTCTCTTTACGTACAGAGATTGAGTGTCAGATTCCACTGCCTTTCCTCCACTTGATTTTGCCAGATTCCATGATTTGGGTCTAGACTATGAAAGCTGGGGTAGGTTTCTGAGAAAGAGGGGATGACAAGTCACCATGTTCCAGAACTTAGATAAATGGAAGAGAATAGCACATCACCAAGAAAATTAGGATTCCTTTTGCTTTGTGAATTAAAGAAATGAATAATTTAATCCTCAAGATTGTTCCGGCGAGGGAAAGGCAACGTCCCAGTTGCAGAGCCCTACAGCCTGTCGGTGTGTTACATCATCTGCACACATAGGCGTTTCCATGACAACCGCTTATAGCTTCATTTCCTGGATCCCTCTAGGGGGTGTCACAGCCAGATCCACCTGCTTTTCACCCTACCCTCGGTGGGGTCATGGTAAGGTCGCCAGAATAAATGAACGCGGGTACTAATGATCTGTTTACTGCTGTTTATGCTCTGTGTGTGTCAGGGGCACGCACATTTAGAGAGCTCATTATGGTTGCAATTAGAATGCACCATCGCTAGATATTTAACTCCTTTTTCTTTTAAATTAGCATTTTAATAACATTCTTTGAGCAGAGAAACAAAATGACCATTTTTCACGGACAAACTTCTAGCTGTAGGTGCAACTTTAATGGCAAAGTTGTGAAGGGGAAAGAAGGGAGAAAAAAGGCCATTTTTGCTACTTTCACCCTCCTCCTTACCAAAAGGATATTTTTATTTGCTTTCTAACACACTCAATTTCCTAAATTTGTTTTGAATCCAATTATTTTGGGTGGTTTAAAGTACCGCATTCTTGTTGGACGGAAATTAGTAGCGATTGAAATTAACTTTCTATGTGACCTGTGAAAGGGGCTAAAATAATTACAAGTGTGTATTAGAAACCCTTTCTCCAAAAGACCCTTGCTATAGGATCATGAGGCTGTGATCCAAAGATACTATTATCAAAATATCTTTATACAGTAATTTCAAGGGCTGTTTTTTTTGAAAAGGTATTTGCAATTGTTTCTGTTTGATAATTCTTAGGGTTATTTTATGGTGACAAAAACTTGCAATTATAGACAGGATAAAGCATGAAAAATGAAAATAATAATGCAGCATCATTTGCCATTAAAAAATGACAAGATCTCAGAGCATCAAAAAGCAACAGAGAACAGACAAGATACAGTGCAGAAACTCACTTTGTCAGAATGTTTCATAAGGCATTGCCTTTTAGGAATCAGCCGACACCTTTGCTAGGTGTTTATAGATGCTCTGTTTGTGGAAAGTACAGTGAAAAATAACAATTTGAATGTTTCGATTATCTTTCCCAGTCCATTCCATTTTCATTATTTATTTCCTATAAATCGGGACCTTGCTGAACATAATTCTGCAGACAAGTAGGTGGATGGGACAGCCAATGTGAACGAGGAGATAGATGGTGGGTACGTGTAAGATAGATGCTATGCGTTTATGAAAAGGAGCAGTATGTCTGCATGTGAATATCCACAAAGTAGAGCAAGCAAGCGTGTAAACTGTAGTGGGTATTTTATAGGTGGGGAAAAAGGTGCAAGGAAGATTATAAAGGAAGAAGCACGCCAAGCCTGAAAAGTGTTTGCTTTTTCCCTCCCCTCTTGGAATCCACATCCAAATTCTCCTAAGATGTGCCATGCTTGCTGTGGCTCCAGTGAAACCTCACAAGCCTTTCCATGACAACAGACGGTGGGGATTTCACAGCCAGAAGACTCAGGAGGTCAGCAATTGAAAAGCAAGAGTTAGAAAGAGAGATATTTATTGACATCAAAACAATCCCACTTTTTTACCCAAACGATAGAAGGAGGAAAAATTTAAAGGAACAGTAGGAAAAAAAAAGAGCCTTTCTAAAAATGCAGGTTTAAAATGTTTATACTTTTGTATCAGCATAGTTCTACCTTAGAATCTGCCATTTCATAAATAAAATACGGACGGCATAGACTATAATTTGGTGATAGCTACCCCAGGACATATCTAGATGTACTTCTGTTATTTTAATTAAATACTGCATTATGGTTTGTGACAACTACATAGCTACAGCGTAAATGAATTTGGAATTAAAGTGTTACTTAGGCATCCAGTAATTTTTGTTTCATTCCTCAGTTTTACAAAGCAAATAGCTATAAAATCAAGATGTTTGTTCATTTACAGATGGAGCAGGATTGTTGTCACTGTTTTTTTTTTTTTTCCTCCGTAATCCTCATGCACAAAAAGAAGACAGAGTTTAGAGTCTGGCTCCCAACACTCTTAGCTTATGAGCCACATCACAAAGAAAGGCACGTCTTCATGACTATAATGTGAAATGCTGAATATTAATTGCTGGTGTTATGCTTATCTTTGTAGCCCGGTCTGTCTTTTAACAATTATTCTGATGGGCTGGAATCTTGCACTGCCAGGAGATTTTTCTCCTTTGTTTAACAGTTAGAAGCCTATTTTATTAAAAAAAAATCTTAAAGTTCACAATGCTCTTTGGAAGTTTTTAGAATCTGGAACTCTTCCCAAATACAGAATGTTAGTGGGAACAGAGAAGCCGCTGAAGCTCTTAGCTAAAAAAATGATGCACATTTCTGCATCTAAAAGAAAAAAATATTTTTAATTCTAGCAACATTAGTGTTTCCTTAATGAAACTGGAGAGGACATTACAATTTGATGTAACCAATTGGTTTGTTTAAATGTCACTTCACTAGCAAATGATGAGAAAGTTTCAGAATATTCTAATAGGCACATATTTTCACTCAAAATTAATATGGTGGAGTAAAAGGATTTTTGTTTAAATCTGAGGATTTAATTGTATCTTTAATATGTCATATGTCAAGATGAAAGTTTTTAAATAGCAAGTTTTCTGAAATTGTCTATTATTTCTAATAATTCTAATAATTGTCTATTATTTCTAGCTTGAGAATCAATATAATCTTTTCATTAGCCTTAAATACCATACATCTGGCAATGTCATCTAATTCCAGCTTTTCTGTGTTCTTACCAATTACCCCACGCCCCTCATTACTAATCCTATAAACTGCATAGAAGTTACTGCCCTATATGTGTGCAATGAGGTTATAATTTGCTTCAGTATTTTGCTAGTTTGGTTGGAGAGCTGGATCCATACACTACCAAGAAACACTGGCAGAAAGAGGTTTGGGGAGGCTTCGTTCCTTTTGAGAAAATAATTACACAGAAACAAAGCTTTTGTGACTCCTTTTAAATAGAGCATCTCACCGAAATGTCATGCCGCCTCTTTGGCAGATTAGTGAGGAGTTTATTACTAAACCTCTGTCTAATAAACGTGCAGTTGACTCTGGAGGAGCTGCTTGTTTTAATACTGGCAGTGGGAAATGGAGGGAATGTCACAGTTAAAGACACAAATTTTCCCCATAATATATTCGAATGGAAACCTCTGAATCCAATACTACATGGGCATATCTAATAAATTCACAATATTTCAGTCTCAACAGCCTTCACCGGTTAGTTTTAAAGATTTATGTGGTAAAAAATTACTCAGTGATGAATATGGTTTATTCTGCATGGTATTGGAGGTATAAGGAATTAAACTATCGTCTTTAACAGTGAATTTATTATTACCTCTGTCAAAAGACGAAGACTTTAACAGCACTTGTTATAAATTCACTGTAAAATAAATGGCTGGGATTTTTTACACTGGAGTTTGTACAGCATTGGGCGATTCTGAGTGTTCACCTAAACCTGCCATAGCTTATATGGTTCTAGGTAAACATTTCTGTCTGGGGCTCAGAGTTAATTATTTGATCTGAGACTTTCCACCTGATTGAAAGGGTGTGTGTGTGTGTGTGTGTGTGTGTGTGTGTGTGTGTGTGTGTGTGTGTAGAAAGTCAAAGGTCCTGTCTAGGAATAACAGTTTGGGAATAAGGAGATTAAAGTGGAAAATGCCAGTTTTATTCTCTTTTTTAAAAAAATGGGTTTTATAATAAATGGCCAGGGTTTGGAGGATATGGTTGATATGCAGTTTGGCCTCTTGTTAGCAGGTTTATATGCACGTGCGTGCGCGCGCGCACACACACACACACACAGGCACACACATAAACACCCTTTCCCTTTTGTCCTCCCTTGGAATGGGTGTCCCCTCATTTATAAAAATTACCTGGAAGGAATGAGGCTGCCAGGGTTTGTTCTAGACGATTGGTTCCTGTCTGGGGGAAAGGAATGGCCTCTACTGAATTTGACCGGTATATGACCGTTGCCTTCCAGCTGACCCCAAACCCCATTCCCATCCTCCTAACTCTATAGCCTCCCATAGGGGTTATTAATGAGAGAAAACACCATCATCATCATCATCTTCGTCATCACAGCACAGTGCTGACCTGCTTGTTAACATGAAATGGGGTGGTAGGGACAGCTTCTGCTTCTCTTTTATATCATCATAAATAAGAAAAGATATTTTACAATGGTATCCTCATTTGTCACCTCCTTTGGTTAGGTCAGAGGTGAATAATAGCTCTTTGACAGGCATTGATCAGTTTCATCACACTGTTTGGGCAGCCTGCGCCCCAGGCCTATATTCTCCCCACTTACTACTCCTGATCACCTCCCAAATAACCCTGCCCATCCCCCACTCGGCCAAGCAGAAGGTAATGGTGCTTGAGGAAGTCCTAAATGGACACTAGATGTCACCAAACACCTCCTTTCCCTCAGAGCCCTGAAATTAAAAACAAACATAACACACACACACACACCAAAAAAAAAAAAAAAAAAAAAGGAAAAACCAATCGAAGGAATTATCTGTTTTTATGAGGGTTCTTGTCACATTCAACTAAGCACACTTAAAAAAGGAAGAATTGCTGCATTCAGATACTTTTTACAACATACAAATCTCTTTTGGGGAGGACTGGGTCAAGAGAGGGGAAAGGTCTACATTCTTTCAAGTAGTCCTTTGAGGGAGTAGGTGGAGAACACTGGGCTTTCAACAGACGAGGGGTACGTTAACATAGTCCAGGTGTGCTGGGTACAGACCTGATGTATTCCAATAATTAGGAGCTGCATTTGGAGGTAGCTGAGTTTAAGTAGCTGCAACCCAGTGCTAGAAGCTAAATGTCACTCAGGTGACAATACTGGTCCATTGTCATCCACAGAAAGCCCATGGCCATCTCATAGCAACATGTGTTTGATGTTAAACTTGACCTTGCCTGTAAGGCTCCCTGTTTTCATGTCAACTGCATCAACAGAGAAGACAACTACAGCCTGGTTGGTGTGTTTGGGCCGCAAGAATATCTTCCACCCCAGCTAAGCCTCCATGTAAGTATGAACCTTATGTGGTGCCCAACTTGTTGCTCCATGCGAATAAGTAGCTGGACAAACCTTGGAGGAGCCTAAGGCCAAATCAGAAAGTACACAACATAAGCTCAAGAAATGCAGCCTACTGACTTGATTTACCTTAAATGCAAGACCTCATTCAGGGACTGCCTGTCCTTTCTAGGCAATTGAGAAAGAATTTCTCTCTCTCTCTCTTTTATCTGCTGTATAGCTCATGTTACCACTGTAAATGACTTCTGGAACAGGAGGCTTCATTTTTAAATGGGTGTTTAAGTTATCTCTTATAGTAGAACAAACACTTTTATTATTTAGAAAAAAGGGTCCCTACTAAGAGACCTTGGAGCCAGGAAGACAGAGCTACCTCTCTGAAAGCTGGAGCTTGTGATTTGTCTTTTCCAAACAGGCTCCTTATCTCCCTTTCTCCTACTTATAATAAATGCCCAGAGCAGCGCTGGTTCACAGAAGGGCCTTACGAACATCAGATAAAAGAAACTAAGCCAAGGTGCGGCGTTACTGCATGGAGGGTGATTCAGCACCTGCCCTGTCGTGCCTGGTGCCCAGGCCGAATGGATTTTTGGAGTACACCTGTTGTTGAACCCCTGCCAAGTACTGATGGCCACTAACCCCCAAATCACTTTCCCTCGCTGTTGATGTTTGGAATGTCAGACAGGACTGAGCAGCAGCCGGTGTGTATTTCAAACACAGCAGATGGATTTTTATATTAGCTCCTATTTCATGTTCAGGCAGAGCGACCACCACACTAAAACCGCAGCCTCAATGCTGCCGAGTTGCTTCTGTGAGATTAATTCTGTGAAATTAATTGGGACAAGATTGAAAAGGAAATTAAAATGCAGCTGAGTGAACAGGCCTTTCAAACACCTTTTTCCTGCTCTATTCAAACTTGAATTCTGCGATGGTCGCAGGCATCGTGGGAAGTAATTTACGAGAGGCAGGCTCTCAGGAGCCATCGGTTACGTATGAAGAGACCTGCACAAGCGCCACAATCTGGAGCCACTGAAGAGCGCTAAACACCTGCTGTGGGCTGAGCTGCATCCCTGCACCGGGTGGAAGTCGAGCTCAGTCTCTGCACCAGAAAAAGCTGTTCAGAAATATCTGGGCATGAAAGGAACACAGGAACATCAACATCCTTTGGGTGCACAAATATGCTTCGTTATTAAATTCTCCCTTTAATATATTTTAAGACCCAAATTGGAACTCAGTGAATAAAGTGGGCATGAAATGGCTTGGGGCTGAGGGATGTATGGATGTGTTTGGGGGTCAGTAGGAATCCTGCTGACTTTGCCATTGGTCACTGTTTCAGAGCTTGGATACATGGCTCTGGGCTTTCCCCAAAGGAGAAGTTTGAGCAATCAATCAATTTTGTCAGTGATGAAATCTCTCAGACCTTTCCTAGTCTGAGGCATGGTGGATTTCAATGTTGGCCTCTTCACTTTTGTTTATTTCTAAATGAGAACTTTTGTGCTTTTGAGTATCTCTATGAAGAGGTCTCAGCAAGAGAGGCTACCTTTTTTTCTTTTCTCAGGTCAACAATAATTTATTGAACTGCTAGTATGTACCCAACATTGACCCTAAAAGTTTACTGTTAGTGGAAAAGAGGGGAATATAATAATTTCTATTTCCTAGATGCCAGGCAGTTCTTTATACAAATTCTCTAATGTAAGCATCATGACACCCTATGAATGGAAATTGGCTCAATTTTTATAGATGAACAGACTGAGGATTAGCAAGATTAAGTGACTTTGCTCAGGGTCACATAAGTAACCCACTCATCTGTTCTTGACTTGCTTCCTTAAGAATAGGGCAGGTGATGGGCATTTGGTTACCTATGATAGGGTGCAGTTTTCTTGTCTAGCCAATCACCCTCTCTGGAAATTTTTTTTTTAAAGAATAAATAGTTCTCTTTCTGGGATCCTTCCTGCCCAAAGGTCCCAAGGCCCTAACAGACTCCCCTGGCCCTGGGATTCTAGAATTCAAGGTTGGATCATACTTGGGCAACTATTAAGAAACAGCAGGGGGCAGCAGAAGCCAAAGAATAAAGCTGTTACCTTCACCCCATTCTACCTCCTCATCCAGGGGCCATTTCCTGTTATCCATTCGCCCCTCTTCAAAATATATCTTTTATCATATAACGAGAGAGGTGCATTTATGAGGTCCCAAAACAAGAGAGCTCATAATTGGATTTTTTGTTGTTGTTGTTCATTTACTCTGAATAAAACATTTATTCTAAAACATATTTTTGTGTGAAATTTCTTTAGCAATTTTGCAGTGTCAGCCTCACCATGTTTAGAATGGGAATGGCTGAGGTGGAAGGAACCTTAGAAGTCATCCATCCTAACTCCTTCATTTCAAAGGGACCCTCAGTGAGAAACAGATCCAGGTAAATGGAGCTGCACTCAGCTGAGTCTTGTCTTGTGTTTCTCAGGCAAAGGAACTTCTCCAGGCTTCTGAACAGCTGGCCTTTCTTGCCTGACAAAAGTTATACTGGCAGAGAAAAAAGTAAAATGGAGATTTATAGATAGTGTTTTTCTGGACTAACCTTGACTTGGGCCAGTTTTGCGCTAGGTATGAGAGGCAGGCTGAAGCGTATAACTAACTCCAACAAAGGAAGCCAGCTGGGGCCAAACTGGAATAAATTTTGCAACCATATGAGAGAAAATTCCAGAGATTAATAGGGTTTACTTAAAATCTGAATAGACAGTTTAGAATTATAGTGAAATCTTCTTTTCTCTTTGTCTGAACTGGTTAATTTGGGTTTCTAAGAGGCAAGGGAATGGATTGGGTGGCCTTTGAAGGTTCCTTCCTGGCCAAGGATTCTTATTGAGTTAATATAATAAAGGTAAATCTAATCCGAAAGGCTCCCCAAGTCGATGTTAACAGGAATGAAACTTTATGAGGGAAACTGCAGCCGAGCTTCTAGCTTATTTCCTCCTCTGATGTGTAGGGATTAGCGACATGGAGAAGAGAGGCAGCTGTGGTGGTTTGAGGGGAAGAAATGTGCTACTACAAAAAAATAGAATGGACTGATGCATGACCTTCCAGAAGAGGAGAAAGAAGCCCAATTGAACCAGGGCAGCAAGGTATTCTCACTGAATGAAACTCTGATATAGTAGCTTTTAATAATGGAGGAAGGGAAGGGGGATAGGTTAAAAACAAAAACAACAGGTTGGGAAGGCTCCCCTTGTTCTTTGATATCTCTTAGAAATACAGTGGCCATGGTAACTGCAGACAGCTCCGGACTGCAGGGCAAGTCACCGCACAGCCACTTCTAAATGGAGGAAAGGGACCCCCAGTGCGAAGCCATTAACAAAGGCAAAAGACATGTAAAACAAACAAAATAATCATGACGAACAGAGAAGACCAGCAGACAGCCAGGCTCTGTCCTCCTCCCCACCACCCCTCCACTTCCCCTGCTGCAAGCACCTCACACAATGTAAACAGTTAATTTGTTCACCTGCAGGCTCTGGGCAAACAGAGGCCTGGTCACACCTGAGTGGATAACTCGATTACCCCTGTAATGCCAGCGTGGTAATGTACACAAATTCTATTACACAGCAAACCTTGCTTTCGGGCATTTGAAATACCAATCAGGCCAATGTCCACTCCCTTCCTTGTTTCCAATTTATTCTTGGCGTATTGGAGCTGCACTGGAATGGCACCAGGGTGGTGCTGAATTAGGACTCTGGAGGAAATGACTAGAAGATTGTACTCTCAGAGTCTTGCAGGCCTATGACTCTTCTTAAAAAAGGTTAGGTCCTCATTTGGTCCTCATTTGGAGGGGACTCATTGAAACCACTGAAAGGTACCTTGAGTCAGCCCTAATCTGTCTCCTAAGGAGCCAACGGTATATTTCAAACTGAGACAAACCCTTAGCCAAGGTAGTAATGTTCACAGAAAAAAGATAAACGGCAAATGATGGGTTAATGACACAGTGGGCTTTCAATTTTCTTTTGTAAAATCCATGTACTCATCAATTAAAGAACAAATTGTACCTATTTCAAAAATGTGTCTGTAGATATTGATTGACCTCATATAGAGAACTTTTAAATAAGATTTTCTGGGATAGAACCTATTTCCTTAGCCCACTGTTACAGAATATGTGTAGCCTTTCTTTACAAAGATGATGCTATTGATTCTTTGGTAGGCCATAAATTTTGAGTATTCTTCACATTGGTGATGGATCTAAAATAATCCTTTCTCCCTTCCCCCCAATTCTTTTATAATCAACAACACTATGAGATGATTGTGAGATGATTAGCTGGGGTTAGGGGTTCGCTTTGTGACTGAGGAAGAGAGTAAAGTTAGCTAGCCCTTGTGGGGTAGAATTTACTATCTTGATCTTATCAGCACTTGCTCAAACCAATTGAGCTAGCCAGCTCTGACTCCTCCCGCATACATTATTATATTAGTCTTGTTTATCTGTAAATAAAATAAGGCAGCTGACCTAGCCAAAATATTTTTAAGAGTATTAAATGGTAATAAATTATGTATATAGTGATGACTTTTTAAGCACCACAGACCCTAAGAAGATCAAATTTTGATTGGCATAGTTTTAGTATTATGTCTACTTTATTATATTTTTAAATTTGAAAATTAGTTCCTGAATCTGAATTTTCAATTAAAATTTTTTCTAGGAATTATAAACCAATGGGAATTTACTCTATGTGTGAGGGAGCCATGTAATACACACAAGAGAAGTATATGACACGGAATAATTCTGGTTATAGTGACTACATCATCAAGAGTGAAAAAAAAAAATTCGACTTTTGATCCAAGCTCCAAACTCTATGTCCTTACCTTGCTCAGAATTCGGATGAGGTCACCCCGTTGGAAGGACAGTTCATCTGACTGGTCACCATGGCAATCCCATAGGCCCTGGTAATAACTGGCATAGTCCACTGATCAAAGAGGGGAGAAATCAAAGTTAAAAAGACTGTTTTTTTTTTTCTATGGAGCCCACATTTTTGCTATAAATGGAAAACGGGGTTCTGATATTGCCCCTAGGAAACCTAAGATTCACGGGGTTAAGATGAGATATAGCCTGAATGAGCAAAGGACTGAGGGAAAAGGAGATCATTAACTAACATTAAATATTTACAGATCACCCTAAGTCAATACTATTCAATAATATGATAAATATATTCATTTATTAATAAAAGAAAATCAGGCAGATAAATTTTCATTTGATTTGTAAGTAAGCAGCACAAAGAGATTTTCTGCTGGACTTTCTTGACCCTGGGTGTCTAAATCATCCAGTACTTCTCTTCATTATGCCTTTGAAGGAATGGATAAGTCTCTGACCTCCTATTTACAAGAGAAGCTGAGTCAGCCAGCATGCGTCTGCATCACAGTCTTACATGTTGGCATCCTCTGTTACACAGGAACTTCATCCTGGGCACTTCCCACCCAGGTACTATGTGAGGTAATCACCAATAAATACGGAAACAAATAGCTCAGTCTTTAAGTGGAACCAAGGGGTGTCTCATCCATTACAACTAAATTCTGGGTGGGCTGGCCCTTTTCCAGCATCTCATTTGTAGACCCTGAACATGCCTGCCAAGATTTATCTGCAAGCCCCCCAGGGGAATAGAAACCAAAGTGATCTGCATTAAAAATGAAAGCAACTCAAGATGACAAACCAAGCTTTAGAAACAGCCAGAGAAATTTACTGGGCTTCTCAGCAAGACTAGATGGCAGTGATGCCACAGGACAGCCATCGATTCTTAACAGTGAAGAATTTGTATTGATCTTCTTCTACCAGGAAAGGTTAAACACTAGAGTACAAAATGGGAGAGGATCTGGGGACTTGAATGGCAGGAGAGCTAATGCCCACTAGATCAGGGATGATGCGGCAGTGCTCCCCGTTCCTTAGGATGCAATGTATGAGAGCTATATGCAAAGCACCAAAGATGAAATACTCATCAATGTGAGTCAGGAGTCCTGAGTTCTAATTAAAATTCAAGTGACTTTCAGGGACTCTATTTTACCAGTTTCCACTTTTCCCTTAATTTGTCTTGACCCTCCTGTGAAGAGTGACTGGGCTGGTCGCTAAGCATGAAAATGAATAGAGGCAAGTGGGCAGTCGGGGGATGGAGGCCCTAGCTATATTTCTTTCTTTCTTTTTTTTTTTTTTAAACTTGTCCATTACTTATGAACAATTCAAATAATAAAGGCACAGGGGAACAAAATCCCTATACATTTTGGAAAAGGGAATCTTTAGTAGGAATCTTAAAGTGCACAAAAACAGGAAGGGCAGAGCTATTTAGTTAAGACTTAGATATTGAAAACAAGTAAAAATGTTAACCATATAGAAACTCAGGCATGTTTTCTATTCACGGAAAATGGTTTGTATATGCAATAGACAACAGAGGGCAGCAAATAAGACAACTATGCTAGAAACATTCTGTCATAGAGTTAAGAATATTTTTGAGAGGAAAAACACATTAAAATAAACATGCTAACTATTGAAAATATAAGGCATATATTTTTTGGATATCAGTGCATGAAATAGAGAAATATCAGTCCCTGAAAAGTGAAAGTAGTTTTCCCAGAGGATATGTTAATGAATTTTCAGTTATAATGGAGTTGCTTAATCATCCCAAGAGTTTGACTAAATTTTGGAATGAAAACTATATTGACATCAGTATTTTTCATGGTATATATTGTAAAGAAAATCATTTTATAAAAACAGATTTTAAAAACATAACTTGATATATCCAAATGGTAAGAATGACAAAGTTATCGTGGCTTTTTCTGGCATAGCAGATGGTCACCACGGGGTACTGCTCCCCATATGCCTGGATGTGGGATAGCACCTAGGATTATGAATACCTTTTGGGTATACATATAAAAAGTGATTTGAAATTGGGTATATAAGGCCCCTGGGGAGAACAACTAGGGAAAAAGACAAAAGACCTATTCTACAAGCATAGTAGACTAGAGAGAAAGCAAGAATCTAAAAGAACAAAAACCCTCCAAGAACAAATAAAGATGGACAATGCTTTTAATTCTTCATAAGTTGAAGGCCAAAAGAAGATAGAGCTCAGGAATCCAGGAGAGAGGTCAGCCTAGCCAGAGTCAGAATCATCAGAACCATGACAGAAAACAAAACGCTCTGACAAATAAGCAGAATGAAGAAAGAAAAATGAGGAAAAGGTTGAATTTGCTACCTAGAAAGAGATATTTCAGTATTAAGGAAATCAGAGAGGAGGAACACCTTGACTGGACGAGACTGCTCTCTTTTGGCATATGTGTGGTTTGCATTTATGTGTAAGTGCGTACACAATTTCACTGCATTCACTCCTTATGATTCGACAAGCATGTACACAGCACCTACTTGGTGCTAGAGACTATGTTAGATGCTAGGAAGTCAGCACTGGCCATACACGGTCCCTGCCTTTAGGGCTACTATCCAGTTGGGGAGGCAAGGTGAAACAAAGATTTATGTATTTATGATTACAACGTTGGCAAAGGAGATGTTGAGGATGCATGATAGGGAATCTAACCTAGTTGGAGGAGTCAGGAAAAGCTTCCTGAAGCTTTAGTTATATAATAAAAACCTGACTGAGGATAGGTATTATTTAAAAACCCTGAAGAGGGGAAGAGGTAAGATTGAGGAACTTAATTCTTGAAGCTTGGCTCCAGGAGGAGTGTGAAGGCCGAGAAGTCTGCAAGGCCAGTCCAGCTTTTCTCTAAACTTGCACAGCTCACTGATAACAAGTGATGCATGAGGAGATTGTGATATCTTTAAATCTGTGAGGAATTGGGAGCCTGAGAGAGGATTGCCTCTGTGGGCTGGACTGGAGTTCCTTTAGTTTTACACTACTCTGGCAGCAATCTAAGATCAGAAATGGTGCTGCATTCTGACCATTTAATTAATTCAAAACACCCTCATTCTCATTTTGAGGACATTATTCCATCTAATTATTTTTTTCCAGTCTGTCCATTTGGAATGAAAAACAAAAGAATAAAGCTTAATGCCAGCATTTCTCAATGTCTCTCCAAAAAGAACGTAACTCTGCACTAAATAAAGCCTGGTAATTCAAAGCAAAGCACTAATATATTCAGCATAAAACAGACAGAGGACCTAGAGCAATAATGACACCACTAATAACTAAAACAGTTATAACAATTAACAACAATTACAATGATAGAGAAGCTAATGGGTATGATTGCGGCATTTAAATTGCTAGCAGAGCTGAGAAGGAGTTTTTCTAGAGAAAAAAAAGGGGGCCTGCATCTTATTTTCTTTATCTCATAAGAGAAACTAAGCTCCAAGCAAACAGAATGTCACAGAAAGAATAGCAACAAAGTTAAAAAAATATTGTTTTTCTCTCTTTTCTAGGTATTTATTGCAAAGCATTTGTCATTCTAAGATTTTTTTAATTAGTGATAGTAATTTCTCCTGTAACTGAGGCCAAGTTGGTGCTACTGATGACAGAGTCAATATTTGAGAATAAGCCTCTATCACATGGCGAGTTCTAATGTGAAAGGACAGGACACCTTTCTGCCATTCCTCTTCCTTAGGGACAATAGAATCTGACTATATTCTTTCCAGAGTTCATATGTCACCTTGGATTTTTGATTGGGGGACAATTGATTAGTTCCAGAATTCAAACTATAACCAGAGAAAAGAGCCTAAAGGCAGGTCAGTATGTTGTTTACATTTTCTAGATGAGCAAAAGAACTCTGCCAACAAGGCCTGGCATTGGGTATGACTACTTAACAAATGATAGAAAACAGACAGAACGAGAAGACAGTTGAAGACAGTTAAAGCCAATCTTTGCCAGAGCCTGGGTTGCTGAGACTTGGACAAAGAAGACTAAAGCAGTGGCACATTGGAAGAGACTTGAATGCTCACTGGGCCTGGCCAGAAGAAGCCACCATGTTCAGTCCATTAGAGCAGACTTGGTCTGATACCTTATTAACTAATTCAGAGGAAACCTATGAAAAACCCATGAGCTAAAAGCTCACTGACTATGACACCAGAACAGGAAGAGCAATTGAACAATACCATTTGTTTTCATAGCTCTTTAATCTTGAGTTGAGAAGTTGTTATGGTCCTTAATGCTATAACTATGATTTTGAAGTGGGAACACTCTCTGATCCAGATTTTCATCTTCTGTGCTCCTTTTATTGGGCTAAAATTTTAGCTGGCTGATGATCAACTTATGTTTGGTCTTGGGAAATAAGTTTCAAAAAGTAAGAGCTGCAAATACCTCTATGGCTTCCCTCAGGTTTTTTTTTTTTTTTTTTTTTTTTTAATGTAACAGTTCACCCCGTTGGTGGGCACTAAAGTGGAAAAAGTGCCTCAGATATGGAATGCTTGTCAGTGATCATTTTTCTGTCCTGCAGACACTACTGAATATGGGCTCACGCTGCTTTGGCTGAGTTTGCCCTCATTCTCAGAGTAAAAATACACTGCCTCAAGATCTTCCTTGGTCAGAAATTTGATGTATTTAAGAATGATTTGGACCTTCAGTTCTGCTTTCTATTTGACATGGCATACCCATTTTATTTGAAATGGCCATTTGTTTTCACATAAATGGCACAGAATGCATTTTATTTTTGGTTACCTGGACATTGCCTTCTCATGATAGGGAAGGGAGATAAGCTCTCATCACTGAAGACATTTAGCGTTAGACTGTTTGGCTGATGGGTTGGAATTTAGTGAAAATCTGAGGTGTTGAAGAGTCACTCATTAAAATAACCATGTTACTAACAGTCATGCTGTAAACCAAGCTCTTTATAGATTGAACAATCAATACTACAAGGCTGTGATAGATTTTCTAGGTAACAGAATAAAATAAAAGAAATTACATCTTACAGGGTCATTAACACTCAATAAGGATAAACCGAATTTTGCTTTTTCCCCTCTTCTGATACAATCTAGTTGGGTTTTAAAAACTTTAGCAGTTCCATCAGGGGAAACCTCTGCATTCCAGAAACAGGATCCTTGGAATGGTGGAGAAAAGTGTGTGGATTTTAAAGGTAATCTTGCTGGCCAATCTTTAATAGAAATGTTTTTTTCTCCCTTGAAAGGCATGTGACACCTGAGAAAAACTAAGAGAACCAAACTTTATAGCTTGCCCATTACTCAAGAATTCACATTGTCTTAGAGCTCCTGCCTTTTATACCCCTTCACTGGGGCTGCCTACCCTTGCCTCAGACCTCTGTATTTTACTGTTATAATACTAAATGATGATATTTGGATGTTACATATTTGTTGTTCCTTCGGAGAAAGGCACTGTATAAATTTAATAAGTAAACACAAACAATAAAAATTCCTGCCTCAGATTCTGCAGAGAGAGAGAGAGTGAAAAGTCCTTTATTTTCTCATCACTAAGTCACCAATCATTGTAACTGGTGGGAAGTATAAACCATAGAAACATCACTACACTTTAACAGCACCTATTCTGGAGGCAGAAAGCACGAGGAACAAAAGATTTTTTTTTTAAACCTACTTGAATTATAGCTGTTGAACAGTTAAGAAATAAATCTCCCCTTACTCCCTAGATAAAACTGTAGAAAGAGAGGCGGAAAGAGGAAATGAGATGAGGGAGGAGTCTGAAACTGAATTTTAGACTTTTGCAAGAAGACTTCTGCTTCCTGAATGGAGTTGAATATAATGTTGGCTATGGGAAGTTTCCAGTTATTCCATCCAAGCTGTCTACATAAAGTGTTTCTTTCCTGCACCAATAATGAAAATTGGTTGAAAAAAGACATGGGGGACATGGGTTGGTCGGGAAACAGATTTTCTGCTGGAAGTTCATACAATAAGTGGAAAACAGTAGAAAATAGGTTTCAGGGTGGACTTGATCACATGAGGTAGTTACTTGAAGCTGTGCTAACTCTCCTGCTTCATATTCCCCTCTGTTTTTTCTTTCTCTCCTGCTTTGGCACATGACTCTTCTCTGTCTTTTCTCTCCCCTGGGAGAAGTTAGGCATTATGAAGTTGGGCCCTTCACTAAACCTGTTACATATTGGCTTCCCATAGAGAATGAACCAGGGAAAGGGGCTTTGCTGAGTGGATTAAGAAGAGAAGAAAAGGCACAAGAAAAGGAAGAGAAAAGAGAATGTGAAAAAGTAGGAATAGAGAAATGGAGAGGTAGCAGGGAGACGAAGGAAATAACTCCGAAGCTTAACACTTTCATAGAATCTCTAAGAAAGAGTCAGCTATTATCTAAATCAGCCACAATTCAGGCTCTGTGATGGAATGAATGTCCTTGAAAGGTGGTCCTTGCAACACACATTTCTTTACTGACAGCGACAGAATAGATCCTTGGTCCACTTAAGGAGGCTTCAGAAGGGCAGCTGACCTCAGAAAGGATGGGCTCACTAACAGCCTGAAGCATGGTTAACAGTCAGGGATGAATAAGATGTAATTTTGTATTCAGTAAACCTGTTACATATTCATTTCCAGACGTGCCTGGAACCAAACCGGGCCATCAGTAGTCAGCATCAGCAAGCCATTCTATCCTTCACCCCACGTTCACTTTTCAGATCTGACACATTTCCATTCCCCTCTGAACTTGCAATCTCCGGGCCTCTCAGAGAGGAGACATTTCCATTCTTCCCATTCTCAATCCTCTGATCTCTTAGAGATGAGGCAATTCTATTTCCCCTGTACTGATTTCAGAACTACTGATAGGAAAAAATAAATATCTGGTTTGGCTTTCCACCCTCTCTAGGATAAATCTTAGCTGTTCTGGGAACATTAATTGAAGCGAATGGGTGGCTGCTTTTAAAGTTATTTCCCTATCCAGTCATCTTATTTGGAGCTTTTGAGGTCAACACACTTGTATTCTTCTAATTAGCAAGTCCTGTAATGTAAGGAAGGTGCTTTCTCCAGTCGGAAGCTCCAGTGTCCTACCCGGTGCCTGTACCTGTGTGAAGCTCTCATACCTCCTTTTTGTTGAGTGTCACTCTCATCCTCTTGTAGATCATGCTCTTCATCTGAGGGGATAAACATGATCAGCATTAGCAAATAGCCTGTGTTTTTTATGCTTACTGGCAGGTCTTCTTCCTCTGAACTCATTTCTTCTTTAAGAAAATAATGTTATTTTTTAAAAAATCATCTCTCACCTTCAAACTGGTCCTCCCCTCCTTCCTCCCCATTTATTCACAAACATTTTAAAGTGCTTACTATATTCAAATCGCTGCACTAGGAACTGGAGATGCAGCAATGGGCAAGACTGGCCCTCGTGGAGCTTCCATTCCACTGGGTAATTTAGGCACCTACTGCAAAATCGTAATCCTTGTCCTCAAACTCTATTTCCTCTCCCCTTCTGGAATTCAAAATGTATTATCTCCATTTAAGTATCTAGAGTTAGTGTATGTGTGTGTGTGTGCACACACGCGCGCGCATATGTTTAAACTCTCTGTGATTAATTAGTCCTTCATGAATCAAGCTTTGTTCAACTGTAGCAGAAGCTAGTCATGTACATAATTTTATGTATTTAGTATTTGGGGCTTATAGTTATCTTTTTACTGGTGTTATTCAGCCTGCCCTGTTCATTAAAGTGTAAGCTCCTGAGGGCAGTGGAATGGTCTTTTAATTAATTGCTGCAGGTACAAAATGGGTTCTAAGTCTAACTCCAGTCAAGTGCTTCCATGGTCAAAGTTACAACGTGATTGGCTTATGTTTCTTACTCTCGTGAACCTGTTTTGTCTCAGACTTTAATCTACCTGATAACATAGTAACAGGGCACAAATACACTTACTATCTTTTCATCACCTCTACACACACACACACACACACACACACACACACACACACACACACACACACCCATAGAGTGAATGGGGCATAATAAACAACATTTTGAGGGCTGAATACTCAGTTTCTTCTGTTTCTTCGGGCTATATTTCCTTTCCTTTCTCTTTCTGGGTCTTAGGGCATTTACTTGTCTTGCTTCTTCCTAGTTATGCCACTGAATGGAACTTTTGAGGAGGTGGCTTCGGGACAGTCTCCTGACTTTTTTTTAAAATATAAGGTTTATAGGGCAATTTGAATTCTGATATGTCAGACTGTGGGTAGTAAACGCTAAGCTCATAAGTAAGAAAAATCAGCACAAAAATGTGTTAGAACACTGTAGGACATTAAAGGAAAAATTGATTCCACATACAAAATGATACAGTTGGTTCCACTGCAAAAATAAAAATTGAGAGATTGATTCTCTGAGGGAATAAGTCACCTATTACCAATATATATTTACCCTACAAGATATCTTTACTCAACTCTTCTTTTCTCCATGTATGACCACAAAGCAGAGAATTTTCCTCCTTACCACCTATAGTGCTCCCCCAACCGCACCATGAGGAATAAAGATGTGAGATACTGGAGGAGTGAAAGCAAATATCAGAAATAGATCACGATAAATCACTTTAAACATTATTCTTTACACATTATCTTATTACTTGCCTACTTCCTTCCTTCCTCTGCTATGATGCTTTTCCTTTTTGACACAGAACTAATTTCACAGGATTGAAAACAACTCTTAACAGAAGAGTTGGTACATCTCCCATTTTAGAGATACCAGACAATTTGGACAGAGAGCAGCTCTTTTGCTGATATCAAACAACTCAGTCACAAAAGTCCAATAATCTGCTGTGCTTAGGCACTTTTGCAGAGAGCGTTTATTCTACCTCTGCTGTCTGTGCGCAGATGTCTCTTCCTCCCAATTCTAATCAATGTAAATTGGGTCAGATCTCCGCTGTGAATTACAAATTGGATCCGAAGTTGGAGGGTCACCGTGCCTGCTACTCCACCTCCTTCCCACCACCATTAGATGGGAAGCTACACCAAAGATCTTTTCTAAATAAATCAGACTTTATTGTAAAACTCGGCCACTGACGAGACATAACCTCATTAGCATCGATTTTAAAATAAATTATTGAAAGTGGCTCGCCTGCTCTTTGCATTTGTAAAATAGGAGAATGTAAACGTATTTGTAATGATAAAAATGAAAACTAAAACTTGATTCCTTTATACTTTCAGGCAACAGCACTTAATCTAGTCATGAAACAAAAATGGAAAAGGTAAAAATCTGTTCTATGCGATTCAATTCCAGACTAGATACTCTAATTTCCATTGTGCCTGTGGAGTCACCTAGAAAGAAAGCAAAATGCTGGCCATAGATTTTACATTTCATTCACCACCACTAAGCTCTACAGTGATGGATATGAACGGCGAAGCTCCCATCCCCACATCTGTTCTATCTAATGTTGTACTTCCCAGGTGGCTGAAAGTGAGCTCAAGCCTAGCTATTGATGTGAGAGGCTGAATGCTGTGGCCTTTGAAAGAGTGAGTAAGGGGGTCCCACCACATAGTGAAGGAAAGTGCCCTCCACAGCTGGGGGTGAAGTGTGTGTCTCTAAGTCCCCTCCTGGCTTCAGAGGGCACGATATAAGCAGAGAAACATACACTTCATCTTGGATCCTTCAATGAAATCAAACTGGTATGTTTCAGACTCCAAAGCCAAGATAACTGATTAAAGGCAATAGGAAAAAAAAAAGTTAAACAGCCAAATTTCTCATTTTTATTCATCTATAAGGTTTTACTTTTAATTTTAAAATATATTTTGAAAAATATATATTTTTTAGGCTAAAGAGCTTTCATATTTCTTTAGAAGAATATTGTTAGGCATCTTAGCATTACAGCCACTGAATACATATTCATTTAAGAAAAACTTAAAAATTATGTGCCAGCTCAACTTTAAACAGTAATAGATTATAATGGTTCTGCTCCTAACAGGACATATGGGACCCTAACCTTACAGAGGTTTTAAATAAATCAACCTCCAAAGATTACTGTCCACTTATTACATTAAGTGTAATGTACTTGATCCCCAAATTTCTCATCTCAATTGGGAAAAGAGTTGAGGAAGATTCCGTTAACTGTGTGAATGTGTAAGAGAACCATGGGGCATCACAAATGAGCACCAGTATCCAGAGAGTTGATTTCAATCAACACTCTTGGCACAATGTCAGGGATGCTAATGAGAGGCTGAAAGGAACAGGACACTGACTCCACTTCGGAGGCACAGAGAGGAGCCAGCTTCCCATGACACCTGGCTCCTTTCTGAAGTGCTTCTGTGACATCAGCTAAACTTGTACAGAGAGGATTACATTAAAAAAGTGATTAGAACCGAAAAAGAGGGAGATTACATTCCCCAAACAAAGTGACAGAAGCTTAAAAAATGCCAACTGTATCAACGAGCAACCAGATGTCAAGGTGCTCTGGTGACAGGTGCAACAGAAAGATTTGAAGTGCAAAGGGAACATGCAGAAAAGTGGAAACAGAAACTGTTCCCCAGCATATGCTATAAGTCTGCGGATGCTACAGCACCTATTCAGGCAACATGGAAAATATGAGCAAGATGCTAATAACGCATTTAATTCTCTAGTGTGTATTTGGTAATCTCAACTGTTACCTTAAAATATTTGCATACTATCTGTGTGGTATGGTCTTGATGTATAAGATACTAACTCACTTTGTGCTGACTGTAATACTTAAAATGTATTTCACTTAATTTTACAAATAACAATTGAGTACCTACTAATTGGGGGAGAAAGACCTGAACAAATGGCTGCGGTAAGGGCTAAAACAGAGCTAGCTCGGTTCCAGCTGAGTCACTGAGGAGACACATCCGAGCACCATGTGTATGTAGGATTTCATCAGCTAAGACCCGGGGGATAGTCTAGCTAGAAAGAAGAGCAGGATTCTGGTTTTGCTGCTGGCCAAACAGCATTGTGTGCTGCAGACTCAGCGTGCTTGGGAATGAGAGAGAAAAGGCCAAGGAGCTGGGAGGGAGCCTGATGGTGGCACTGACTCTTCTTCGACGTCCCCCCAGGCAGTGTTGCTTTCCTATGATATTAGAATTTGCTTTTTTCATAAACTTTCTATTGTTGGTGTCTGCCTTTTTCTTTCCTTAGACCTTCTACGATCACCGTTTCCCCTTCCTGTGGGTCCTGACAACTGCAGAGGGGGAAAAATAATTCCATAGAATGCTTGTTTTCATTTGAGTCAAATTTATAAAACCAAACACAGTTATATGCTTTATTCTAAAGCAATCTGGTTTCTGGGTCTATAATAACCCTCCAGGGCAGTGTGGGCAGCATCAGAATGTGCATAGAAATTCCCAGGGAGGTCTCTTTCTCTTTCTGTTTGCTCTCCTGTAATCTCTCTAGAGAACACAGCCGGATTCTGTTGCCACTGCAGCTGTTGCAAGCCCCCAGTTACAGCTCTTCAATGGTCTCAGGCGCCTTGCTGGATTCCAGCCTTGAGGACCCAGCCAAAGAGAAACCTGATCAAAGTATTCCTTTCATGGAATCTCGAATTATGAAACTGGGCCTGTGCTTGCATGTGAAATAATTTTGGGGAGGGGTGAGAGAGGGCTCAGAAAAACCTCCCATTTTTCATGTGTTGCTTTAGCATTTCTTTGTGGTAGTTCTCTGCAGTTTAATCTTCTGCAAATGAGATCTTAAAAATCAAGGGCCCCCATATGCTCAACATGGATGTTCAGAAATCCCACCGGATACCAACCTTGAAACCATATGATCCAGGATGAACATTTCTGTGGTCTTGGATAAAAACCTCGAGTGCTCTGGTTTTCCCTCATGGGAAGGAGAATGCCCGCCATGTAACAAATGCTAATTATCCCATGATTAATGTGAGGTAGTGTATTTAATTTGATAACCCATATGTTATTTTGATTAGGAAAAAGTATTTTTGTATTGACTTGGTATGTATTACAGGCACTTTTCTCTCTACTAGAAAGCCCACTGTTATTATATTCTGGAAGGGAGATCTCACTTACACGGCCTTCAACATAGAGATAATGAGGCTTGTGTAGGTCCCATCCCAAAGAGGAAGAAGACAGAACCATCAAAGCTAAATATTCTCCACAAAGCACATTCACCTGTTGTAATGAAGCAAATGTGAGAGGCCCAAATCATTTGATGTTTGATGGGTATGCAATGTTAGCACAATCCAATGTTTCTGTTGTCTGTCCCTCCATCCAGCACCTGTCCTTGCAGTAAAAATGGACCCAAGCAGAAGGTGTGCTCCACATTCCATCTGCTCAGGATTTTTAATTTCACCTGCTTCCTACATAGAGCTGAAAATGAGGGAGGAAACCGGATTGTCTCAGATCTGGCTGGTGGAGGAAGGGAAATAGCTATTCCCCCAACTCTTCAAGGAAGTAACACTTCCTATTTAAACACCATCAAATTAATAACAGCCAGCATTTACTGAGTGCTCACTGTATGCCAGAGCTCTACTCTAAGCACTTTAGACACATCACTTCTAGACTTCTCATGGCATCCCTCTATGATAGCTACTATTGTTATCCTCATTTTGCAGGTGGGAAGGTCACACAGAAAGGGCAAATAACTTGCTTAAGACCTCACTGACAGCAGGTGGCAGAGCAGGTCCATCCTGACTTATGGCCAGCACTTTGACCTGCAATATCATGTGTTCTCTCACATGCTGCTGCTCGGCAGGTGGTCTTGCGAGATGGTGGTCTTGCAGAGGGGAGACGATGTTAGGCCCCTGGCATTCCCTCTTAGTTCCTCCAGGACTGGTAGTGTGGCACGTGCAAAGCTAAGAGCAATTTCAGAAGCAACTAGCTGAGTGGAGTGGATGGGAAGTCAGGTCATGAAGGCTCATGGCTGAAATAGTCCAATCACAATTAAATGCCAATACAGCCCACTTCCAGTGCAGTCTCTAAAAACCATGAAAAATAGGGAGCTTGGGGGCAAAAACAGCTGTTGGTTGAGTAAAGCACTGTCTTGTGGAAACTTATAGGCAAGTTAGCTGCCATTTCTCTCAACTGCAGAAAGAGACCCTGGTTCTCCTATATTGTGGCCTTTCTCACCTCCAGGAGATAGTTGGTATAAGCACAGGGTGAGTGGCTTTCTTCAAAAAAGCAGACCAGTATCCATGCCCTTGGAGTCTACTCCAACAGCCAAATTGGTGTGACTTTTGGAGGAAGGTGCAGGTACCCTGGGTAGTGCCACAATGACCAGGGCAGGAGTTTAGCAAGTGGAAGGAAAGATAGAGGTTAAGAAGTCAATCCTACATTCATTGACCCACCTGGGGTGAGGTGATGGTCCCAAAGTCAACTCATCCTATTTTACGAGGCCTCTGTCCCTTTACTCTCTTTTGTTCTGCCTCTCTGTGTATCAGCCCCTAACTCCCTGACTCCTCTGAGAAATAACATAGTGCACAAAAGGCCCTTCTTTCCTCCCCAGAAGGCTGAGTGGTTCAGAGAGGTTTTCCCAGAGCGCTCTTCCACAGCTGTAACCTAAACTGGAGTGTCACCCAGATATTTCCCCAAGCCTGGGCAGGAGTGAGCGAAATGCGAGCTCACTAGGAAGATTCTGGCCAAGTTGGGGAGTACATCTCCTTTTAGGGAGCGTTGTGAATTAGATCCATTTCTGCACCCTGCTGTTGCAATGGAGCAGACTGTGAAAGGGAAGATTCTCAGAGGAGCTGTGTTTTAATGTAGCAATTTGATTCAATTTTCCACTCTATAAAATTACCCATCACTGCTCGTTGCTTTCTAACAGACACCTTCACTCTTAATTTAACAATCCTATCGAATTCTGCCAGGGAAATTGGAAAAATTTATCACCTGTGAAATTTTATTTTCCTTTGGTTGTATCTGTTTTTGTAAAACTTCATTAACGACGATGACTTGCTGAGGAAATTATCATTTTTTTTTTAGCTTCAGACACAAGAAATGGTTCGACCTCAACCAAGATATCATTTGCAAGATAAAACACAACAAAAAGGCTGGGGAAGTTGGCACTGGCAGAAGTTGGAAGTGCTAAAAGAAGCAGGCTCTGCTTGGTGGTTGGGTGAAGTCCCAAGGAGGAGATGTGTGACCACAGCCCCTCTCTTGGACTCAGGAAGCAGTGACGTAGCTTCTACCCCAGGGAAGAAAAGAATGCAGCATTGTCAGGGTTGGACCCTCTTCTTAGGAAGCCTTAAAATACAAGATGCTTACTCATGTTACATGTTAGCAACCAGACCTGTCTTCAGAGGCCCGAGCGTTAGATTCGCCTTAGTTCCTAAGTTTATCTGAAATCGAAGTTTAAATTGCTATAAATTTAGGCTTAACTTGAATTTCTCAGCAGAGCACTGAACTCCTGGCAAATTTCCACAGAAGCAATCTTTCTGAATGGACTTGAAGATTCAGCATTCCTGTGGTCTAACTACCTCACAATTAAAAGTCTCAGGCTTTGGTTTTCTACAGTCTGACCCCCACTGTGCTCTGCACTGTTCAACAGCTGCTGTTATCCCTACAAGGACTGGCTCTGTGGAAGCAGTAATGACTATACATTTTTTGAGATGTCAGTTGGAAGAAAAGAAATATGTATAGTAAACCTACCTGCTGTAATGGTGGGCAGAGGAAACATGTTAGGGTTATTTGTAAGAGACACATTTGATTCATGGTATATCTGAACTAGATAATAATGAATTGTGCTCCATCAGGGTTTTACTGGATTACTACAAAGGTGTGTCAGCATTTTTCTATATTCCTTTAAACTTTTAATATCCTTCATCATTTTGAGGCAACTTTCCATTATTCTTACAATTATACGGAAAAGAAGTTGAAACTAGAGAGTTTTGGTGACCCACCCCCAAACTCACAGTAAACC
Organism: Cynopterus sphinx; assembly: GCA_030015415.1. NCBI lineage: Eukaryota > Metazoa > Chordata > Mammalia > Chiroptera > Pteropodidae > Cynopterus > Cynopterus sphinx. The sequence continues at coordinate 18,220,027 of CM057385.1, forward strand.
AATATGAGTATGTTTGACTCTTTAACCTTGTTGACATATGTAATAAATTACTTCACATGGTACAGATGAAAGACTCTCCCTGATCAATACATCTTACTCCCAGAGCATGAGAGAGCTTCTGTACTAGGAATCATGGACGCTCCACTGAAGCTTCCCTACATTCTTTCCTTTAGAGATTTGGCTTCCTCTGGAGTTTTTAGAGTTATATTCTACCAGGTTAAGGTTTCTGAAACCAGAGCAAAATAATTAAAAGATAAAGTTTCCCACCTGGTAAGACTTCATAAATATCTTCTTCGTTCTCCTCTGCAGGCTGTGTTAGCCCCATATTCCCAGGCAAGATAACAGGTCTGCCTTGGGAGTCAGAATTTTGTGAGTCAAGACCATCAATATCGTCATACATCTCTTCCTCTTCTGCCTCTTCTTCCTCCTCTTCATATGGAATGGTTAAGGAGCTCAGATCTGCCAGGGCAGAGGTGAGAATGAATCAAGACAGAGAGAAAAATAAAAGAATAAGGCAGGGAAGGAAAGGAGAAGGAGGAGGAGGGACGAGAATAAAACATGTCAAAAGAAAATGGAACACCAGGTTAAGTGCTGTTATTTCTAATGTGGGCCTTGGTGGCAGGAAATCTACAGAAAAGGCCAGACGAACACTGTGTCAAGTTTAAACCATCAACATAAATCCTTCCTTGCAATAAAACTTTATCAGGATGAAGCATCCCTGAAAAGTACAGTGTGTGAATGAGTGCATGGAGTGAAAGGAAGAAAGTAGGCCAGAAGAGGAATGCCAGTGTGCCATGCACTGCTCGTTGAGTAGAAAACTAGAAGGGTGGGCGATGGCCTGTGGTTCTCTGGGGTGCGTAGGCCTGTGGGAACTATGGTGGCTTCCGTAGCATACCTGAGCTGTCAGGAGCTCTTCTCCCCAATGATCTCTTTGCAGAATTTCAGACAAGTTTGTTTGTAAAGAGAAGACTAGACAAAAGTGGAAGAGAAAGTGGGATATAGAAAAATATAACAGTAATAACAAGACCAAATGGAATGGCTTAGCGATGCGGTTACCATGTTCTTTTGCAAATGTACAGTTTGGCTGACCTTAAAGTGGGTCACCGCATAGAGGATGTTGAGCCATTACAGTACCGGGGAGCCCAGGGCAGGAGAGGGAGATTGGTTTTTTATTTTAATGAGGAACTGGGAAGGTTCATTCTCTGACGTGTAGTACAGAGTGCTCTCTGAAACCCTGCTGAGGGACCTCTGTAGGATGGGAGAATGCAGTCAGGATACTCTGGGGGAGGGAAAGGATGGAAAGACAACTAACATTCATTTCAAAACATAATAAAGCAGTTTGGCTTGATTAGGCTTTTAATAAAGATTCTGCAACAATTTTCATTTGAATTCTGGTGCCACCTCATATGAAGAAGGGATCAAAGACACATCTGTGGCTGAAACCATACGTTATTATTTTGTTTGTTTTAAAATATAATGGAATGAATAATTTCTTCAATGTGGGATTCTTAAAGTACCACAGGGTACAGCTCAATAAAGCTGCTTTGAGTTTTATTGAGGTTTACACACTTAGGGGTATATTACATGCATAAATCCAAGGCACCTAGATGAGAATGTACCCTGTAGTCTCGCCATCAATGTTCATGTTTGCCTAGTTCCAGTCTATTATACGTGATGCTCTTGGTGGAGGCAATAGTTTGTTTCTGTGATAGCAAAGGCATAAAATGAGTAAAACAGGCAATTCTTGTAATTAAAGCTTCCTTCTTTTTATCCACAATAAAATCTTATAGCAGAATAAAAAAATGGAGATGCAAAGGCGTAGTGTTTTTTAGGTTGACGTGCTTCTCCCTAGGTTTTGGACCATGTACAAAGTTGGGTTTTATGTCTTTCTGCAGAGGCATGGTCCTGCCATGATGTATACCATCGTGAGTATCATCTGATGCCAAGTGACAGACAGACCAAGGTTGGCTACTTCTACCTTCCAGGCCACTCCCAATCTGTCACTGCTGTGCCTGCAGGCTGGCCAGCAGAGGGTACTCTAAGAGCAGTCATTTAACATCTTTAGGCAGGACTCTTCCCATCTTGAAGCCAGGAGCTTTTTATTGTGGCTTGGGAAATAGCAATTTGTTTTAAATGGCCAATGTTCTTGAAGGCTACCTAGATGAGTTTAGATTTCTACTTCCTACTAATTCTAAAACAAGAAGATTTTGGACCTAAATCACATCTAGATGACTTTAAGTTTAATACTGTGAATGTCTTCTCCAGAATATAAGGGCTTATGACACACTGAACTGACTGAATTGAGCTGAGCTAGTTTTCAGAATCTCTTTTTCTAGTGATTATGAATATACAGACTTGTCTGTAGGTAGGTGGATGAGCTAGAATGATATAAGAGGTCATTTCCAGGTTCATACATGGCACTATTTGTTGTTATAATATATGGGATGTGGTAAGGAAGACAGAAGGAAGAACAGGCAAAAAATACATATTGAAGCCTGTAGATTGTATTTATGCCATATAACTTGAATTCAAAACTCACTCAAGTATTATTTCTATAATAATGATACTTACCCTTTAACAAGAAACTTATTTGATCCACCCAGTCTCTGGCTTCAGCTGGATTAGTAGCTGTAAACTAGAAAAAAATTAGTGAATTAATTTATCACCTTCACTAAAATTTCCATGAATCCTACAGAGAGGTTCAAGGGAGAGAACTTGTGAATCAAATTTCAGAGTCATGTTAAAAGCTCAGGATTCTCTTCCTGCTTAATATTTTGAAAAAAGACAAATACTCAAGTGATTTTTCCCTTCAGCAATTCTGAATACCCACTGTTGATAGTTATTTGAGTGCAGAATTCATGTCTATGTACATTCGTTTGATTATCCACTCATTTATCAGACATTTATTTGCTAAAACTTTACCTAAAAAAAGAAAGCAAACCAAAATTTCTGACTTCAAAGAATAATGTATCAGTGATGAAGACAACATACACACTTGAAATAGGAACACTATAAAGTAGGTGCATTTGATAATGGCTGAATATTGAGAGAAGATAGGGAGCACTTATTGTTACCTAGAGTAAGCCAAGGGGTTCGTTGAATACTGTTCTGGCTGAATTTTTAAAAAAGTTGGTGGATACTGGTAGAGGGAGATGGACAGTTTAAGTAGGAAAACCCATGTACAAAAGATTAGGAATGACACCATCATGTATGGGAAAGGTAGGCAGATCAACCTGACTGGAGAACAATAACCAATGAAGATGGAGAGTTGAGAATCAGAGAAGAATTGATTAAACTAGCTCAGGCTTAAAAAGTAGGCAGTAGGAAGCCACTGTAAATTTTAGCCAAAGGAGTGGGAGATTCAGGAGTTGTGGGTAGGAGGGATTGGAATAGGGAGAAACTGAAGACAGAAGATCAACTATAAGGCTTTTTAACTAATTCTCTGGGTGAAGTGAGAACTACTATAGTAATGGCTGTGGGAATAAATAAGAAGGGAAAGAACCAAAGGATATTACAGAGGAAGAATCTGCAGACCATGATAATGACTTGGAGTCAATGGGCCAAAGAAAAGAAGAAGTAAACAAACTCTACATTCTGATTCACAGGCCAGTCAGGCATCAATCCTTAGTAATTTTTTATTTTAAATGAATCAACTTGAAATGACTGTTTCTGAAAAACATTTTTATTATTTGGCCACTAGGGCAAGATAAAGATATGCGCTGTATAAGAAACCTATATTCTTGCTTAGTACTTATTAGTAGAGATTGCCATTCTTGATTTCTGAAGAACACATTTCTATAAAAAATGTCTAGGGAAATGGATTTAGACTTGTCATACAAATTTTTATCTGGATGAGGCACCATCAGAACTGAATAACAAAAATAACTTAGAAACATCTCCAGTGTATACATCTGTATTATATTAATCTTCAAAGGATTCTATAGAAAAGCTTAGTTTAAATTATATAATGAAGACCTAGGTCATTTAATAAAACAGAGTTAAGATATTATAGAAACATAAAAGGATGAATGTTGAGAAAAAGTTAAAGAGTAAAGGGTTACCTAAGTGGTTAATATTAACCTTAGCATGGTTTTCTCTTTTTCACAAGTTAGCTAAAGGTTTTCTAAATTGTTTTAGTAAAATTGTGATAAGATTAAAATTACCAACAAGCAGGAAACAATATACATATACACAAATATATTTTTGTTGAAAATCAATATATTCCCATAGTCAGAAATTTTTTATTGCTTTAATTTTATAATAGGTAATAAATGCATTACATATTATATTATGTTATATTATATAAAATATATTAAAAATGAACACAGTGAAGAATAAATCTTTCTTATCCCCACTCAGGTCTGCTCCTTGAGTTATCACTGTTACTACTCAGTAATCATTGTCACAAATATCTTAGAAATCTTTCCAGAGATATGCAATGCATCTATACACAGAAAGATTATTTTAGATAGTGAGATGAATATGGGAAAATAAATTATTTTTCACTTGACAGTCAGATTTTTCTTTTTCTGGATTTCATGGAAGGAAGTGAAGATAATCAGTTGAAAAATAAAGGGAATGGGAATTAAAGCCATGAAATTAGAGGCTATGAATGAGGAATTGGATTGTGTGCTGCCGTAGACAAGACTCTCACTTATGGAGTGAGGCTGAGAAGGGGAAGGATGAAGAGACGGAAACCAAGCACAAGCAGTGACTAGGATGAGACTGGTAGCAGAGAGGAGAAAGGAGGGCATGACATAGCAAAGGTGAGGGCATGTCAAGAAAGAAGGTCTTAGTAGGAAATGAGCAGGTAACAAAGAAAGGATGGAAGCCAGCAGAGCAACCACAGCTCACATGCAACACTAATGAGGATCACCATCGCCTTTGTTCATCCTACCTCATAGCTGCGCCTATCCTGGGCGGTCAGTTCAAAGCAGGATTCTTTCTTGGAATCTTTTCGCAGGTAGGGGGCCATCCGTACACTGTAGCCCTTGATGAGAAAGGTCCCTTTGGGCTGCTTGCCTGCAAGACAGGAAAGCTCCCTGTATCCCTAGAGAGACGCAAATGCCAAGGGAAGGCATCTTCTCTGGTATGTAAAATAAAAGCACAGAAACAGCTGTTACATCCCTGAGGAACCACAATAGTCAAGGAAAGGTTATTAGGGAAGCTTAAGAACAGGCTACGGCGACAGAGAGGCAGATATCACTGCCAAGCTAGGGAAATGCAACACGAAAGGTTATTTTGCCGAAAGAGTACAACAGAGACAGAGAATTTATTAGAATGTTAAGAGATCTATAATAACAGAAAGAAGGAATTATTGCAGCAGGGAGAAAGTGGCTGTAAACGTGAGGCTCTTGAAGGCTTTTATAGAACTGAAACAGTATTATCAGGTCCAGCAGAGCTCACATTTGAGGGGAGGGACAACAGCTCAGGGGGCATTTTAAGTTCCCAGGCTTGCCTCCTATACCCTATGTAGCATTTGGGTTAGACTGCTCTCTCCCTCTTGCTGGTCAGGTGGAAATTTATGCTAGAGGGAGTACAATTAAAACTCAGTATTTTATCTTCATTCTTAGAGGTCAGATTGGGACATAGCAGAGTACTGTTGAGTATCATCAGATGATGAAGAAGGAGATACAAGGCAAAGGACTCTAGAGAAGAAAAGGAGAGAGTACTCCACCTGTCATTCCCTTTTTTAAAAAAATAAACTACAAATAGGAAAAGAAGAGGGGTCCTCTTGCACGGTTCAGGCAGAACACGTAGCAGACAGGCACCTCAGTGTCTGGGTGGTGCTTTGTGTCCTGTACTATGTGGAATGAACTGCTTAATAAGTGCTTTCTGATGATGATGATGAGAAAGATGGCAGTGAGATGATAATATTAAAAGAAAAAAAAAGTTTACCTGGTTGAGCTAAAAGAAATACACAAACACTCTATACTTACTAAGAAAATGTCTTGGGCACAATAAGAAGTAACTGGCAAGAAGGGAGCCATGCAACAGTGCTTCTTGACACCAGAATCTTTTTTGTTAAAATATTTCTTCTTGTTCTAACTGGCCACTAAAATGCTTTGTTGTTTCTTTGGTCACCAGATTTTATTTCACTCTGACAGCAAAATGGTCAATAAAAGTCTCCTAGTCTCTTGCTCTTGTTCTCTCTCTTTCACCTTGAGTGTAAAGGATTCTGAAAAGCGAACATAATACCTGGTTTTATATCCAGATATGCCAACCACTTATTTAAATGAAAGGGGAATGACGGACATTTTTACAAAGGCATAAGCATTATATTTAGTTTGAAGGTTTAAAATAATAACAGCTGGCTGGCTTGTACTCCTAGAATTCAGGCGGGAAATTACGGTTATTGGATTTGAGAGTGGGCTGGGGGTTGGGCAGGGACTTGTTACTTGTTTTTTTGAGCTATGCTGTTATCATTTCAAAGTAGGACTTCACACTTTGCCCCTAGATGGGAAAGGCTCCAAGGAATCTAAAATGGTGAACTCAAGAAGAAGGTCAGTGATAGGCAGAGAGGCAGGATGAGGCCATTACCTCGAAGCCCGAGGGCAAATCTTAGGGATTCCAAATCACTTAGCTATGCTGCAGTTCCTTCTGCTACCTTAGTGCCAAGTGTGAGGCAACTGAGTCAATATCTGATTATTCCCTAGGCTGGATACCCAGGCACTGGGAGAGGAATAAGTCTGGGAAAAAAGGAAGAAGGGAGAAATAGAAAATGAAAGGAATAAAAAGCAATGATTTGTTCTGGGTCATTGTCCTATGTACCAAGGCAGCAGAGCACAAGGAAAGCCCCCACAAGAATGGATATTTTATTTTACTTTATCTCATTGCTTCATATAATCACCCTTGGGGCAGACTGTCCCTGTAGGAGGGTATCTCCTATTTGAAAGTTCGCATTCACCTACAGTGTTAATTTTTAGCTTATATGTATTTGTAGGTGTGTCCTATTTGTGTATGCATTTTCTCTTCTTTCTCATGAACTAAGCAACTGCATTAGGCATGGATGGGAGTTCTAGGGATAGCTCATGAGTGTTGTGTTTGATTGAATCAGTGGCGGTTGATTAAGAAGCTGCCTCTGGCCTGAATCAACACTTTACTGCTGCTGCCATCTGGCCAGAGGGTGTCTCTTGGGTACAGCAACCATTTGAGTCTCAATATTCCATGGCTCTAAGGATGTCCACTGGGCTACTTCCCAAGAGTCAGCAGAATAAAGTTTGGAGTACGCTTTTAGAGAGTCTGGACTCAAGCGTTCTATTTCTGGGCCATTGGTAAGCTATTTAAAACTTTCTTGAAGTTAATGTGTTCTTTTTTTCCTATAATTTTTAACTATAATATTAATGTCTATAAAAAGTTTGAGGTTTTTTTTTAACAAAAAGAATGCCAAATTGTTCACCCTTGATATTGTTATTAGTCATAATAAAAGATAACCCTTTGATAAGCTCACCACAGTACCCTAGTGTTGAAGGAAAAATAAATTCTAAATTGGCATCTGAGTTTTTGGTGACAGACAAGGTATTATTTACCCAAGCCTATTTCTTTCCCAAACAGGTCTCCTTGTGAGTGTTAGTTAAGGACTGCTATCTTGAGATCTAAGTGCTTAAGAATTTACGAAGTGTTTGCATCCAGGAGTGAGATGCTGCTGTGCAAATGAAGAACACTTACTTTTCTCATTAGCATAGTAGTAGAAGAGGCCTCTGCTGACAACACACCATCGCTTTTGCCACTCTGATCCAAAGAAACTATGATCTAAATGGAACAGCAGTAAGGGACATAAATTCAGGTAACTACAATCACTGAAGGGTCTGTAAAATCCGACAACACCAGTCCAGTGTGTTATTGTTTTACTTCCCAGGTTAATGGACTGTAAAGCCCTCCCTTTACTCCCACAGGTTATCCCATATTGACTCAGGATCTAGAGGACTCACTCAGTTAAAGGTCCATGTTCTAAACAAGATTTGCCTGCTCTGACCTCTCACAGCTGTCCATCTTCCTTTAAATCTTTCAGGTTCTAATCTCTTCCTGTACTTTTCAAATTCTTCATGATATCTTTATGTGTTGTCTTTTAGCAAACCAAGATGATGCTCTAGGCCACAGGCATAAGGTAGGCTTTCTTTGTACATGGCCAACTTGCCTGTCAAGTGTTAAACCTGGGACTCTGGCCCTAGTAGTTTCTCTTCTAATCAAATGAATGATAGGTTAAGATTTGGGCCCCTCTGAAACTTGAAAGTGGCTGCTTCACATATGATATAAAATTATCCTCTTGGAAACACAGTTTAATTTTTCATGGGAGCACAGTGAGCGATGACAGCAAGAATACCATTCATTCCTTCAATGAGTATTTATTAAACATCTGTTGTGTACCAGGTGAGTAAGGTGGAACCAGTCCTTTTCCTGATGAAGCTCACAATCTGCTGAAGACTTTGGGCCATCTCTCTCTCTCAAACACCAGACTTTTCTTGCCTTCCTTTTGCCTTCTGTCTACCTAGGACAGTATTGGGCCTAGAGAAGGCACTGCTATGTCAGCCCTCTTTTTCTTCATTTCCCTTCCTTTCCTGGAATGGTCTGATATCTATGGTGCTGATCAATACCTTTACTTTTCTTCTCCAAGTATCCTTGCTTGATGATGTTATCAAGCTCTTGAGCTCCTCTTGTGATGTCTTCCATTCCTAAAAAGAACAGCAGCAAAATGCGTTGTTGAAACCTAACAGAATTTTCATTTATTTAGGCTACTTTAAATAATCTACATGAATGAAGGGATACAGAAGGGAAATTACTTAAACACAAACAAAATAAAATGATTTATAGATGACTGAGGGAGGGGAGTAAATTTTCTTTCTAATTATATCTAAAGCTAAATCACTTAAAATTATCTAAACATGCATTAGTTTGTGCAAGGGGAGGTAGCCTAAATATGTACTTATTGGCAAGACAAGGACTCCCGAGAATTAAGAATTTGCTGTGGATATAAGCTCCAAATTGGATAATCCACATTGAGATAATCAAAAGTCAAATGCATAGCTACCAGCATAGACAAGCTTTAATGAGTGATAGAGTTCACCATGAACACAGTCACCTCAGAGGGAGCAATAAACACACACAGACATACTTTTTTTTTTTTTTTAACAAACAGAAAGCCACCTTGATGAATATAAATTTTATTAACTGCCAAATCTTGATTTTTGTCCAAGTATGGGAAAGAATCTAAGAATGGTAGAAGCCTTTACAAAGAAAAGATCCTAGAACTGACACCAGTTTTTAATTGCATGCTGCTAACATTTTTGGTTTTCAATTAGCCTTGTTAGGTAAGAATTTACTGAGAAGTCAAGATCCTAACCCATCTTTCACCATTTAAGTTTATACTTATTTTACAAGAGGGAGGGGCAAAGGACAGAGACAAAGAGGAAGGAATTTACTCTTCAAAAAATGGAAAGAAACAGCAACAACCAAACCCCCAATATTCTTTTAAAAATACAACTCTATATTTCTTAATTAGAAGAAATGGAAGGAGTGGGCTGGTATAATCCTGATAGTTATTCTTTTTAGTCCCCAAACTCAAATATCTTTCAGTTTGGTTAAAAAAAATTTAGAAAACAAACAAAATATAAACCAAAATAAGGTACAACCTATATAATATCTTGAGACTTTTTGGGTGGAATATATACATTTTTCAATAACACTGTTGTTTTTGAATATTTCCTACAATAACTTTTATTCAGTGGTGGCTACTTTGCTCAGTGCTTTACATACTTATTGTTTAAAAATAACCTTTTAATGCAATTTAAAATGCAACTAAATTACCTTTTGCTTCTAAGAGAACTATTCCAAGCTTAGTTTTATTTATTTATTTACTTTTAACATTTGTTTAGTGTTTATTATGTAACACAACGTTACATAACAAACAAGCTTAGTTTTAAACGTGTATCTCAGAAGAGCTTCTCTTTTTCTGTCTTTTTTTCTTTCTTTCTTTCTTTTTCTTTTTTTAGCATGTCTACACACCTGAGACTTTATCCTATTTGTCCTTATTGCCAACTTCCTTGTTCAAGGCCTGTTTTCATTTGTGTATTTTACAGTTAGCAAACTGGCTGCTATAAATCCTCCCAGATGGGTCTCAGGGTGCATGCATGAGATGAACAGCAGCAAAGGAAAGTTCGTTTATCTAGGATATTTTCTTTTTTTTCACCCCTATGAAAATTCTAATATCCCTTTGACACTCTCTCCAGGAAAACAGAAACAGATCCTATTGAGGGTGTCGGGGTGAGGACCTAGTACAGTTGAGAAGGCCCCTGAAGCAGAGTCCATCCTTTCTGCAGCGCTATCACAAATTTGCTTCTAGAGGCCAAAAAATTCAGAGAGAGAAACAGGGTCCCCTAAGCTTGGAGTTTCCATCTCTTTATCCCACAGGTTTTATTTTTTCCCCTTTTTCCTTTTTTAAGGTCTTGTTAGATTTTAGAGACATAGCTACTTGTTAAAGATGCCCAGAGTCTGAATCATAAAAGACACGTTAAATGTTCTATTAGAATTCAAACCTTTTTTAATGCAAATCTAAATGCCATTTTATGGAACATGTATAATTATGAAAATGGGAAGGCATTGCCTCGTGTGCGGGGAGAGTCTGTGAGTATGAATATTACATTAATGTGCCCACACCAGCTCACTGATCCTGCTGGCAGGAGCATAAAAAATGCTTGAGTGAAACTTTTATTTAGATGTTAAGACTCCAGGCCCCAGCGGGGTGACATAGACAGTCCCTGCGAGTTGCCATCAGAGAGAGAGTTTGAATTGAATTACCCAGGGGGGAAGGAAGTAGTGATGAGCGCTGCTTCGCTTATTTAATTTCATTTACTTTCAGTACATTATCAGCATGAGGCTTTTCTCTCCCCACCAACCCGAAAACCCAGGAATGCTACCACCAAGAAAACAAAGACATCATGCAGCAGAGATGCTTGGACTTTGAGTCACTAATTCTAGGAAATTAAGGACAGCACCATCGCCACCTTCTCTCCCTAATGTCACACATGGTTTTCTAAAACTGGGCACTGAATGCTAAATTTTCTTTCTTGGTCACTTACCAACAAGATTCTGAAGAGTAATATACCTGGAAATACTGTGTTTTATATGCTGTGTTTTGGTAAGATCTGTTATATTGCTTTCTTATTAGAGGGAATCTGTATTGATAAACTCTGTTGCCTGGTTTCTCTTGTGAAAGTGGATTATAGGTGAAGTTTGAAATGGCTACAGAAAAAAATTAGGAAATCGAATCAAATCAATTTCTATTCTATTGATTATCTTTTATGCGCAAGGCACTGTGTGGTGCGTACAATAATGTAATTGTTCTATATGTAAAGTTTACCCTGAGCTTGTCAGCTTCATGATCTGTCAGATGAATCTAGACAGTCAAATGGGAAGCTATCATGGCAATCAAGCCATCTCTTCTTTCAGTGTCAGCTCAGGGTCCTATTGATCAAGAACTGGCAGTTGTGAGGATGCAGACGTTAGCCACAGTACTGGGGTGATGAGGCAGGAGGAATCTTGTATGACTGAATTCACACCTACTGGTCAAAGAACAGATCTGCAGAGGTATTTAACGCATAATAGAAGTATGTAAATGCTTTGCAAGAAAATAATAAAAATAGGAAGAAGCCACAAACAATTGCTATTTTAAGGCAAAGACATTTAAATTTAATTCTTTAAAAAGTCAAGGCTTTTTGTCCATTACCTGAAAAAAGATGTAACCACTTTAATGAAAAAAAAAATGATTTAGGTTTATTGGGAATAAATGACTCTCTTGGATAAACCTAAGGGTGTATCACATTATATCAGTACAAAATAATAACATTAGTGTCATAATCTCTCTCTACCACTACACTTAACTAAATCTCTCAGAACAGCCTGTATAAAGATTCACTTAGCTGAAGGATGTAGGGCCATAAAGATAAGATCAACTGAGAAGTGTGTTACTCAGAAGTGATGGCCACCCAACTTCCATGGCAGATGAAGATAAAAGAAATTCTCAGACATCCTTCTCTCCTCATCCAGATTCCTTTAAACCCTGTATCCCACCCATTGCCAACTCTGCAATGAAAAACGACAGAGCAGGATTCCATCTCTCAGAGCTAAACATGACTCCTCAGTCAGCTTTGCACAGCAACAACAATGGGGACCCTTTGGAGTGTGATACATTTCCATAAGGCAGTCCATAAAAAAGACACAGGAGCTTATGTGAGTCACGGCCTATTTAATCAGCTGTGTTCTAGCCCACCGAGAAAAGAGAATTGGAGAAATCATTTGGCAACACTGCAGCGCAAGGCTAATAGCACAAGAGGCCACACGCTTTCCACTGAGAAAGGCTGCAGCGCCTGCAGAACAAATCAGGTGCTTGAGAACTTTCATTACAGGCAGCTGGCTTGGCTTCTTACTAACTCAACCTGAAATGAAAATCTGTAATTAAAAGAAAAAATCTTTTGTCCATGTCTTTTCCCCCTTAAATTGTGGACTTCTCCCACCCTCCCCTTTCCTTTTAATTCAAGTTTTGTTGTTGTTGTTTTTTTTTTACTTGTTTGAAACAGGGACCAAACCAACTCCAGCCTAGAGACTGAGAGCTACCAGGGGTGAATTTCAGGAAGGGTGAAGTTTATCGGGTTCCTTAGTTACAGTACCAGTGATGAAAGACCCGGGGAGTTGAGTAGATGAGGTTGCAGAAATCTAATATTTGAAGCCTGAGAATGGTCACTTTCCATCTTCCATTTCAATTTACTCACAGACCTCTGGTGTGTGCGCACTGCAGACAAGTGACAAAAACACACTTCGTGACGTTTCAAAGGAACAAAAAGGGAAAGAGGCTATTGCAACTGGGGTGTGTGGGCAGTATTCTGTCTCATGGTTGTTGATCCCAAATCTGTTCATTAAACTCTCTCTCCTCTGTAATTGATTTCTGTGGCTTTCTTTCATATGTTCATTACTGTTTTTCCTCAGCTTCTTGCATTTCTGGGTTACTTTTAGCTTTTTTCTCAATTTTCTGGAACCAGTCAATCAATGATAGTCAGTTTGAGTTGTCTGGCAAGCAGTGTTCATCTTCTGAGCATGATACTAACAGGGAAGTTGATTTCAATGACTATTTTTCTATTAGTCCCTTGGGACAGGCTTATATAATTCTTCACCTAAGTTTACACTTATTCCTCACACTTTTTTTTTTGTCATTTTGCTTCACTTATTAAGGAATTTAGACCCACACATGTATGGTAAAAAAAATTCTAAATAATTAATAACAGACTTAGGATCTAAAAGTTTCAAAGATACAGAAGCCACGCAAACAGCTTTAATTTCATGGAGGAATAAATTGAATAGCAGATGTAAGGGAGTGAGCACAATACATTCTCCAACAAACTGTCACACAAGAAGGTAGAAAACAAAACCAGTACGATTAGAACTAGACTAAAAGGCATCAGAAAATGGTAAAATTAACACATTTGCAGTTGCAAACTGACACAGGAGACAACATTCAGGAGATCATGATGGATTCTTGTTGCCCTCCCGATTTTTAAAGGCTTTTTAAAAAATCTGTTAATCCAGGTAACAGACCAAACAGTGTAAAAATCTGTGGAAGGAATCTTGTACTGAGGATAAAGAAAATTTGTGATAGATTCTAGTCCAGTAGTACTGAGAAAAAAGCACAATTGATGAACAAAATGATTAAAACTAATATATTTTAATAAAAATGGTAAAAAGTAAAGAATAGTTTTTTTTTTAAAAAAACATTTAATCATTTTTACATCTCATTTGAAATCCATATAATCCTATAAGGTATTATTATCAGCTCCACTTTATAAACTAGGAAACTGAAGTTTAGTGAAATCAAACTAAAAAAGCCCAAGCACCTTCTACCATCCCAAGCTTCATTTGAGAAAACACACTTAGAAGTGGCTGAAGCAAGATAGGGTCTTTCTACCTCACTTCCCCACAAAAGAGACCCCACTTAAATACGGAAAAAGAAGCAGACATGACATATGGTTAGTCCAATACTTGACGTCAAAAAGTACTTTAAAATCTTATATTTTTTATTTACTTTTCAATGAACTGGCTGACTAATCTAGGGAACTGCTTTTTAGAGCAGGTGTGTGTGAAATCCAAGAGGTAATGGATATACAGAGCAAAATAAAAGAAAGTATGTAATAAAAGGATATACAGGGTAAAGAAAATGGAAGAGAAAGCAACCTGGAGCTCTCAAAAAATGCTGCTTGGTCATCCAGGTTTGTAAGACCTCTTCTGACACGAGAGTGATATCTAGAAAAACGAAGCCCTGTTCCAGTGGAGGGTTCGCGAAGCAATCTTAGACATCATTTGTTTCTTCTTTAAGGGAAAAGCTTTGGTTTAAAAAGAGGAGAATTGTAAGACAAATATCCAAATTGGTTCTTTTCATAAAACATTCCTTTAATAATGCCAAGCTACAAGGTAACAGACAGAAGCCATGAATATTCATGGAGAATGAAGAATCTCTTGCTCCTACAAAGAGACACTGTACAAATTGTCTAAGAGGCTTGTGGGGTTAGGGGATTCTCCTCTCTCATATCTTCACTTTCAGTAGGGTTTTACTTATAAGAATTTAAAGTATTGGGGAAAAGCCCTTCCAAAACCAAGTATAACACCCCATTTCTAGCATCTAAGTAAATGGCAATAATCAACAGCATCTGAGATGTAAATAGTTCATCTTAAAGAATGACTCATTCAATATAATAATCATTGATTCTCAATCATGATATCATGACACGTTGGTGTCTTTTGATCAGTTAAAGGTGTTGATCTAAAAGGTAAATATTTTGAATATTCATTTTTAGAATAAGAACAGATTCAAGGTTTTTCTTAATAATACCATTCATTTGTATTCTGATATGCTTTCTTAAGGGAAAAAGTCAATTAAAAATAACTTACAGCTTATATTATTTATGCTACAGTCCATGGTGACTAATCATATCTGATGCACTACTATTATTGTAGCAATCAATATTTTCTTAAAAAAAAAAAAAGCTGTGTTTCTTCAAAACTGTGGGTGTTCCATGGAAGTAGGTTGAGCATTTGAATGTCAGTGGACATGTGTTACAGTGGGAAAAAGGCTGAGAATTCATGTTATCTCCATATAAATCGTTTAAATTCAGGAAGTCTCTTGTGTCTTTTGACTTTATTAATTACATCTATCTGTAACCCAGCACCCTCAGCTTTATTTTTATCCTAGAAATCCATCCTTAATATAGAACCTCAAAGATCCAAACCACCTGATGTCTCTTTAACAGCCAAACCACAGTAAATGGCAACAGTAAAAGTGAGAATCCTGATGCAAATATGGGCAGCAAGTCTTCGAATAGTCTTATGATTCTGAAGAGGAGGGGAGAATTTAAAATGCTAAACCGTCTTTTGCACACCTTGAAGGATCTTTGTATTCATCTTAAGGCAGATCATAATTATATGTGCGTCACTTGAGAGCATATCTTTAAAAATGGATGACAAAATAGCATTTCAAATCTATTTACTGCTCCTCCACTGGACCCTGATGAGAACATGGAGAAAAGGAAAGGAAAAATAGAGCCTTGCCTGGGTTTCAAATCACTGATTTACCTTCTACCTTTCTACCTTACTGTGGTCAGAAATCATCTTTCTGAAACATGGATGTGGTCATATCATATTCCTGCTTAAAGCCTTTAATGGTTCTCCATTACTTATAGGGTGAAACTCAAATTGTCCAGCATAGAAAAACTTCAAATAGTTGGTCTCACTCTATCTCCCAGTTTCATTTCCTCCCAACCCCCATACCTCCCAATACTCCAGCAA
Source organism: Cynopterus sphinx (assembly GCA_030015415.1). Taxonomy (NCBI): domain Eukaryota; kingdom Metazoa; phylum Chordata; class Mammalia; order Chiroptera; family Pteropodidae; genus Cynopterus; species Cynopterus sphinx. Next base: position 18,235,852 of record CM057385.1, read on the forward strand.
CAGTAAGTAACAGACTTTGCCTTCTGGAACATGTCATATACTTCACATTGCAGGCTTTTTGCTCATCTGTTTTCTTGTTTTACAATTCTTCTCTATCTCCATTTTCTGGGTATGGAGTCCTCCTTCAAGGACCAATTCGAATGTCATATCTTCTCTGGGGAGTGCAGAGGTCAGGATGGATAACAGTACTAAGAGTGATGGGAAGAGGGGCAAAGAAGATTTGGGGGAAAATTTTAGGAAAAAATACCATGAACTTCAACTGGAGAGAACTAAATTTCTGAGCCAATTTCACAGCTTCATTGAGACACCAATTCTATTCACCTCAGACTTTTATCTATCTTCAGGAAAGCATCAAAGGATGGGGTTCAGAGGAAGCCATAAATAGACAAAGGACAGAGCCAAACTCTGACAACTCACATGGATAACTGAATACTCTTCAGAAAAAGCTACTGATAGAGATTTCTGAGCTACAGACCTTGAGTGGCTGAGCACTCGGCCTCTTCTTATAGTGTTTCTCCAGTGTTGTTCTTTTATGTCCCTAAAAAATGGTATTTTTCTCTTTGAACTTCCAAAGGTACATTAATTTGCATTCAGTACACAAACAACCTACGTGTGTGAGCACTTAATAGTGTTGACAGTCAAGACTATGTGTGGATTAGTGTACTAGAATCCTGAAGTCTATTTTAGTTACTCTCCGAATCAAAAGATTTCAAGGAGGAAGAGAATGATAATCATTTTGCCTCCTCTGTGTCCCTCTAGTAAAAGACATTCGGATATCATCAGAGCACTGCACTGAAAAAACATTTAAAGCAAACAAAGCAGAAAATAAAAAAGAAGAGACTCAGAAACTAATTATCATGATTCTCTGGGGATATTTCAGGGTGGGTGATCTAATGAGAACTCTCACACCCCATCAGGAAGAACTTGATGGGAATGCAATGATCTTAGCAATGTGGCTTTGACCTGGTACATATCATCCAGTGGACAAAAGATTACTCCCCAAACCAGACCTCACTCCAACCAGCTCCCTGGGTGTTTCTGTGTGGCAGTATGGGATAGGAGACAGAAAGATGATGGCTATGATAAAGAACACTTAGGGCAAAATCATTTCCTTTTAAGTTATACATTTGAGTTTAAAATCTTTCTTGATTCTTGTTTCATCTGACAAAACTTAGCAAGTTTAAAGTTGTAAGGAAAAAAATTAGGGGGAAAATGAGGGTGATGTTTTTATACCTAAAAGTTTCCAACCAAATCAAGTCTGTAATTGCAAAATAAGAACACTAAATCTCAATATCTATTTACACAGCTCATTAACTAAGGGCTCACACTCAGCAAATGGGGGGAAGAAAAAGAAAAAAAAGAAACTTCATCAAATACATTTGGAAAGTTACTATTGAGATCGTCCTTCCCCAGGATGTGAACTAGGCCCTGTCACATTCTGCTAGGCTGCTATCAGATGTGCCTGTCTGTCTGTCTTTATTGCTTATTTAGAAAGCAGCAAATCGGGATGAGCCAAAGTATCTTTTGTCAGACCATGCTGGAGAGAGGGAGAACACTCTTTTCCCCACTGAGCATTATGAACATCATGGCAGGCACGTGACCTGCTTTGGCTGCTGGGGCAACATGATTTACAATGTGAAAAGGGAAAACCTAAATCACCAAGTAATGAAAACATTAAAGTTAATGTATCACAAGTGAGGAATTTATTACCATTAACTCCAATAAACAGTTATAAAACACTCGTCCTTTCCTGTCCATGAACAGGGACACAGACACTGGACTTCATTAAGCTCAACTTTCTTTTGCTCTTCACTAGACCAGTCATGTGTGTTTGAACCAACCACCATTTATTGTTAAGTGGACTGGTTCATTTTCCAGGACCGCAGAAAGCTGAAGGCACATCTATTTTGCTTCACGGTGCTTGGTATAGACAGATGAAATAGCAAAGTTTGGAAGGCATGCAGCTTGGTATTTCTATATATTTTAAAAGTCCCTAGAATGTATGTCTGATAAAAGCAGAGTACCTCTTCCAAAACAGCCCTTCTCAAAGGTTGGTATATAAGTAACAAAGCCTGGCAAGGAGGGTGGCATATTGGATGCCAAGGCAAGTCAGGTGTGTTTAGCTGAAAAATATTCCCCTTGTTATTGTTTGGGATACCATCTTGAAGTCTGAGATGGAAACCCATTTCCTTCTGACATTTTTCTCTGTCACAGGGGCATACCAGTTTATTACCTTAAGGTTGTTCATGAATAAAAGAGGCTGCACATATTGGATGGCTAAGGTAGATTGGTTCTGGATTCATTTGTTTTAGAGGAAAAAAAGAACTAAAGTGTTTTTGGAAAGCCAACTCTAATTGTGGAACTGCCTGGGTGTGACATAGCAGACGGGAGAGGCAGCATAATATTCAGGCTTCCCTAGTCAAATAGTTACAATAGTAACAATGATAACAGTAATACTTTACATTTGGATAGCACTTTATTTAACATTTGTAAAATGCTTTCCTTTATGGCACCTCCTTGATTCTGATATAGACAGAGGGGTCTCAACAATCCAGCCTTCAGAAGTCGAAACTGAGGCTTGGAGAGGATAAGTGACTTTCTCACATAGCCGAAAAGGTGATTCAGGACATAAACTCAGGGTTTTTCAGAGCTCCAAATCCAGTACGGTTTGGGCAACACCATGCTATACAAACATTAATGTTATAGTCATAACCATAATGTAAGTCAAGATAAAGAATGTTTTAATTCTAGGTTTCCCAGCCCAAATTTCATGGTTCATAGTACCAATACTATGTCCAGGATGTCAACCCAGAAGTGTGATCTGATCTTTGGCATCGCCAGAGAAGAGGCAGGGACCTAGATGACTGATCCTTCTGTCTGAGGTTCATAGGAATGTTCGGCTTCACCCGCTGGGTGAAATTGTTGGGCCTCTCACGGGCCAAACTCCATGGAACACAGGAATGGGGAATGGAGGGACTATGGAGTCTGAGCTGCACATCCTACCTTACCAAAGCAAAGATTTCCATATGTAAGACTAATGGCTCAAAAGTAGCGTAATTTAAGAAGGTAGTAATACTTGTCAAAGAAATTCTTCTAAATATGATTCATCACTTATTTTTGCATTTACATAAGGTACCCTAATAAAGAACTCTTAGATAAAGATGTTATAGGGCTTTTCAGCGGTGACGAAGCAAAGCTACTCATTCTGCAGATGGGGAAAATAAAGCCCAGCCAGCTAGACTATGTGACTCACCCAATTATGTCATATGTGACTCACTTGATGATGTTATTATGGAACATCACCCAAAGTAATGTGATTGATCAGTGGCAGAGGTGAGAAGAGAAATAGAGTTTTCTGACTCCAGTTCGGCATCATTTTACTCTTTTACTCCCATAGTCAGGTAACGATCTTTCTTTAACCCTGGCACAAGGAGTTTAATTTATGTGGGGAAACTGATTCAGGGGACTCCCAAACTTGGAATACACATTCCAGGGCAGAGTGAGAAGCACCCTGGAACAGGTTAATTAGATAATAGTCTATGTCCTGAACACCGAGCCCCTAGTCTCCTTTTTCTGCTCAGTTATAAGAACCCTGGTAGCTTTGTATAATGGCACAACCAGGAGATTCACGGATCCTTCTCTGGAAAAAATGAATGACCTTGGAGAAAAGACCAACAGAATCTAACATTTGAGAGATCCCATAGGAGATGGCTGGGTACCCCCAGCACTTACAAGTTTAGGCTTTCTAAAGTGAAGCCCATGAGTTGACATATGCCACCCTGGCACACAGAAATTTCAATCTGCATTTTAGTGTCTCACTTTTAAATATAAGCAGGGCCTAAGGATCACCAGACATTTGCAGAAAAACCTCCAAATGAAAGACAAAGACCAAAATATACAACAGACAAAAAGGAACTCAGAGGAAACAGAGTTAATTTAGGGAGCAGAAAAATAATTAAAACCAATCAACCAAACAAACAAACAAGCCAACATTAGTATTCCTAGAGAAATGAGAAGATATAGTATGAAATAGTATGCTTAAAAATGGAACAATCAGAGAACAAGAAAGGATGTTCAGAAATTAAATGAATGGTAGCCAAAATGAGAAACAAAATCAAAAGATTAGTTGAAAGACATAATTGAGGAAATCTTAAGAAATATGGCAAGATCAAGAAAAAGGAAACAGAAAAAAGATAAAAATATTAGAATACAGAAAATAAAGGAAAAAAAATAATAAAAGAAACATTACAATTTCTCAAAATGAAAGATATGAGTCTTCTGATTTAAAAGTCCTCCATACAATGAGCACATGAATGAAAGTGACTCACACCTAGGTAATCACTATGAAATATCCTGAACATGATGGATAACAAGAAGCCCATAAAAGCTTCTGAATCAGAGAAAAAAAATTGGTCATACACAAAGAATCAAGCCAATAAAACGAAACTTTCCAAATTCTAAGAGGAAATGATTTCCATTAGCATTCTTACATCCAAACTATCAATCGAGTGTGAAGGCAGAATAAAGAATATTTCAGACACACGTGATCTCAAGAAATTTACCTCCTAGGCAACCTTTCTCAAGATGTCACCAGAGGATGCTCTCTACTAAAACGAGAAAGTCTATCAAGAAAGAAAGTGACATTGGATCCAGGTGGGGGCTCTGACAAAGGAAAGAGACAAAGGGAAGTCCAGGGTGACAGCTGTGTAGCAGGTCTCCAGAGCAGCCAGCCCAGAGTCAGGAGGAAGACAGAGGCTTCAGGGAGCTGATCAAAGAATAAAATAGAACTGATGGGTCATCTGTTGTGTTTGTCCAAGTAGAAAAGAGCAGCCGGAGGAATATAACAATCCTGCTGCAAAGTTTGGGAAGAATTAGGAATGGTGACTTAGAAAACTAATGAAATGAAAAAGCCACAGCATTTCCAACTCTAAAAAACCAGGAAATAAAATTTAATCATAGAAGTTTATAAGGGTTGGCAGTAAATACAATTTACATAGCTAAAATCATATAAATCCTAAAACTAAACTAACTAAAAATTATGATATAATCATGTTGGAAAGATGAAGGGAGAAGTGAGTGTTGGGATAAGATAAGAGTATTAAATCCTCCTCTGCCATTATATGAGCTCAATAGATAATGTCTAAAATTGATAAATCAAAAAAATAGCTGCATAATAATATTACTTAGAAATGTGGAAGTACACACTAGAACCGATGAAAGAATTAAAGGGAGTTGCCTCTGGAGAGTAGTACTCTCATAATGGGAAAGAATGACTGCTTGTAGTACTATTTGATTTTTTAAAGCTAATATATCTATATTATTTTGATGAAAATAAAATCATTAGAAAGTGGAAAAATACAGTTTTAAAACAATTTTACAACAAAGCCACATATCTCCATATTTATATAATGGTGTCCATTCTGAGTGGCTGAATATACAAAATTCCTAAGCTTGGCGTAAAGGGTATAAAGCAAAGGAATCCAGGAAAGAAAGGAGAAATCAGTGTAGATAAAGAGAAACAATTTTATTAAAAACAGTTACATAAAAAGCCATATTTGAATTAGGTATCGTTTTAAAGATATTTTAAAAATCTGTAGTCTTTGTGCAATTTTAAGACTCATTTGCAATTCTAATACTGTACTTTGTTTTTACCATAGGTTTAATTCCACTTAAGTTCTTCCTGTGTTGCAAGGGGACTACAAAAACAGGAGGACTCTTTCCACTGGAGATCTGTTTTATTTCATAAATAACAAAGAGTATGCAATCTCAGTAATGAAATTTGGGGTAGAAGCCCTGGTTGTAAACTTAGGTTGCAATTTACAGAATAGTATTGTATCACTGGGCATAACCAGAATTGGATAAAGTACCTGCAGATAAAATCATATCAGGAAAAATTTATTTGTAATCTACCATGTGGGAGATATTGTGTCAGAGAGCACAGAACTCCTAGGATGTCCTAGATAGACAACTTCAGATGAGTGCAAAGACAAAGAAAGCACAGACATGATTTAATATATAGGGTTGGGAAGGTACAAGGCCATAAAATAAGACACCTGTTGTCCTACGTTTATGTTAAAGGTTTTGCCTTTTTAAAAAATAATCAGAAACACATAACCATTATTCTTGACATAAATTACACTTTAGATTGGGGGTGGAAATCACGTTTTAAAAATAGGCAGGGAAGGAAAAGTAAAACCAACTGCATGTAATTTTTCAAGTGGAAACAACTACAATATGAAGATATATGGGTGTCAGACCCACTGGTAGAGGAAGGAGGCTGTGCTCTCTTACCTCTTATGGTATCACTCCTGTGACCTCTACCATTTGAAAAGCTTTGATGCCACCTTGCCCAAGGGACCCCTGAGAACCGAGAAAAGGGATGAAGAATGCCTATGCCTGACCTCACCTTTACATTGTCTAACGACTGAAGGTATAAATCAGCTTCCCCCTTGAAGACCAGAGTGTCGGAAGCTCATGTGAAATGCTGGAAATATTAAATGATGTCCCTGAGGGTTTTACTGTTACTCAGTTTTCTCCTGTAACCAGGAAAGCTGTTCACATGAAGGATACTCTCCCCTGGAGACCTCAATTTGTATATAAAATGAGGTATGAAACTCCAACAACTTCCTGTGACTTTGAAAAGAAAATAAACAATTAGTAGAGGTGGCACTCAGCCCACTGTTCTGTTTATATCTCAGAGGTTTCTCTGCCTGTTCCTGGAGAACAGTTCATACTGACAAAGATGTGAGAATACTCTCATTACAAACCCTGTTTCCAAAGTAATAAATAAATCTGCAGTGGTTAAAAAAAATCTCCATAGATAATTCAATGTGTTTTTGTAATGGGGAAAAATAAAAGCTCTATATTTTATCCTACTTAGCAGAGGCAGTGTGCTAATAATTAGAACAGAGGATCAGCTCTCAGATACCAGGGTTCTATTTCTAGCTCATCACTGTGATAACTGTGATCTTGGGCTGTATCTGAACCTCCCATCCAGATTTTTCTTGCAGGATTTTTTAAATCTATGAAGTCTTAATCTTCTAATATACTTTGATTCATTAATCCTGAGCACTACCTCTATAATAAGAATCTGTAGTAAAAAAATGATCATATTCCTCTTGATGGTGAAATTAAAGTGACTTGCTCAAGTCTCCCAGTTAGTAAGCGGAGAATGCAGGAATCGAAGTACAGGGTCCTCATGCCAGTACTTAGCATCGGCCTCTCGGCACCTCATCAATCTTTCCCCCTCCTCTCTCCATCAAAGATTTGAAGTGCTGCTACATAAAGAATATATTTCCTATTATAGAAACATTACTATACACTTGTATAGAGCTTTAAAAATTTTAGAGCACTTCCAAACCTCTTATTTAGTTCGATTTTTATAATAGCTCTATGAGGTAGGTATTTACAGAATCTGGAATGAGAGGATAAAAGTAAGAAGAAACAGCTTAAACAGTTGAGAAGAAAAGCCAGTGAAATATTAAGGATTACCTAAGACATCGTAGAATCTTAATTACGCCAGGCTTGTAAAAGATGGCCAGATGTATAAAGATATTGATTAGCCTGCCTGTTTCTGTGCTATAATAGAGAACTGATCTTTAAGTGACCCTCTGCTCTGTGTTCTAAGATCAGAGTCCAGGCATGAAAGGATATTCACAATAGTGTAATGCACTTTTTATTATTTTCCCAACCCTGAGCTCTTTTAACAAAAGTTCTTGCCTTCTAACTATGGCTGAATTAGAGATGAATGACATTACTTCTCAAGGGTGCTGGAGAAAGTGTGTGTGAGGACTGAGGGGGATTCCAAACAGGATATGAGGAAAAAAGAAGAGTAAGGTGTTCCCCCCTCAGAAGCCTAATCTTCTAAAACCAAGTAGAATTGGTGTTGCTTAAATGACTATGTTTAAGGGAACTGAAAAAGAGTCCCTTTTCCAAAATATCTACTCAACTGACTTCCTTAATTCCTAAAATTCTGCCATTAGGAGGAGCCCATTCCCTTAAATTAAAGCATTATTTCCTGTTGAAATACAAATGCCTTTGGGAGAGGTAGCACATTAAGTGAGACAGTCTCATCCACAGTGTGGTAAAAAACTGGTACATCAGAGATTGTTGGGAAAGAAAGACCCAAAGTTCCAGCTCTCCTAGGGATAAGGAACAGCCATTTGCAACCATGCAGTATGCCACTGAGCAGAGATAACTGATAGAAGTATGTCCAGCAGTGACTTTTACTCATAACTTGTGTGTGGTTGACGATACAGCATTGAGCCATTTCCAGTCATTAGCACCTTAGAGCAGTGTTTCTTAACTGTGGCCGCACATCAGAATCACCTGTCAACCTTTCAAAAAATGTAGATATCTGAACTGTACACTAGATATGCTGGATCAGGATCATCTGGAATAGAGCTGATATGTATTCATTTTTACAAAGCTCTATGGAGGTTTTGATGCTCAGCTAGGGCTGAAAACCACAATCTTAGAGTGAATTTGTACATTAAGTCATTGTCAATGTGATGGCTTGTTGGAGGGCCTTGGTGAGGTGGGTTCCCCAGTGGGGGCCTGGACACTGAGTACCAGGACAGGTGGTGAGAAGCAAGAGAGGTGCCATAGAACAAAGTAATCAATGTGATCTGAAAAAGAGCCAAGATGACCTGTCTACAATTTTGACAACTACTCAGGAGTATTATCACCAAGATTTGGAGAAACGGTCTATGAGAGTCAGGACTTCTGCAATAACACCATTTACAGAACACTAAGGGAATTAATTATTACCTATGCTCATGTAACTTAAGTTTATTTCATCACTTCAAATGGCTAAACAAGCCAGTTGTAGACTTTTCATTACCGTAGTATCTTTTCCCCTCCCTTTCTTTATAGTCACCTAAGTCTTACTCTTCTCAGCTTTACCTTTATTACCCTCCAAAAGGAGTCTTTATCAAGTGAATCTGTTAGAATTAGTTCAGCCAGTGGGACAGAAAACCCCAAATTATATAGGCCTTAACAAAACAGAAGGCAATTTCTCTTTCATGTATAGTAAGATTGGAGAGAAGCAGCCTGGAGATGGGAGGGAACTATGCTCAGGCTCCTTCTACCTTGTCTGCACCACCTTTGACATATGATTTCTTCCTCATGGTCCAAGCTGGCTCCAGTTCCAGCCAGCAGGAAGGAGAAAAGGGACAAGGAAGAAAGCATCATCGCCCCCCTACCAGTTTAAGGATACTTGTGTGTGACCCTAGAAGTTGACACTTCCTATTGATATGCCACTGGCCAGACTTAAGTCATGTATTTAAATCTGAATCCAGGTGCCAGGGAGGAAAGGAGTCAGGGAGTTATTCTGGGCAGCCATAAACCTATCTAGGAATGCAGAAGAAAGGGAGAATGGATCTTGGGGGTGAGCTTGCCGTCTTAGCTACACCAGGAACTGTGCGCACAGCTAAACAAGTACTGGCTGTCACCTTATGAACCTAGAAAATCCCACCGGAAAGAAAGCAAATGAGTGTGGTAAGAGAAGACTGTTTAACTTCAGTTTAACTTCAGGTGTTGGGTCATTTGTGGTGATTAGAGGAACGTGTTTTCCACTAATGAAGAGTGAGAATTTGTTGAAAGTAGCTATCTGTGGCCCAGGAGTCATAACAGAGGCCTCAAATAAATGAAGTGCTTGGTTTGTCTTTTGAAAGCTTATGTTTCCTCTTGGAATTATGTGATTTGAAAGTCCACCTCTTGCCTAATGAAGGACTGGAACGCGTGTCTTCTTGCCTGAGTTCCTGGAGTCAACTTCTGTAATCTGTCAGGAGCAGAACAGCATGAGAGACCATGGATTTCTGTACTAGCTGCTGGTCCTTACAGTGCTAACTAGGAGAACTGTTAATACTAATCTCACATACTAATTCTGCTTAGATGTGCTTAAAAAAGATCCTGATCAATAAAAAGCTGTACTCTCCTCCCTGATTCCAAGTGCATAACTCTAGGGTTACAGAGGTGTCAGTATTTTCCAATCAATGACAGATCTGAGAGTACAACCAGACAATGCTGGTCAAAAGCATGTGATTTAAAATACAAGAAATCTGTTTAACTCTATGGCTGTGTTTGGGTTACTTCATCGACGAGGATGGTTTTCAAAGTAAAGCACTGCTTCGTTGTCCTTCTGATCTCCCTAAATCATCCAATAGTCATGTTCTCTTTCTTTGTGTTTTTTATTTGTCCAGCTGATTGAATTGTATGGCCAGTTAGCTCAGTTAGATAAGGCATAATGCCAATGAGACCAAAGTCACAGGTTTTATTCTTAGACAGGCTGATTGGTGTACAGAGGAAAATTTGGTTTCATGTCTATGTAATTTTTTCTCTATCCCTGGCTAGTTGTTTTGAAGGTGTGCATGTTTCTTAAAAGGGAGATCATGTAGGAAAGAGTGGGTGTCTGTGCTGTTGGAAAAATCCTGGAAAGGTCCTTAGACAGAGTTGGTGAACTAGAAGTATCTTTTATTTTTTAATTTTTTAGGTGAGGCAACCCTTGGTTGACCTCACAGACTGCAAGGACCTTGTCAGCTTACCATCCCTTCTTCTTTCTTTCTTTCTTTTTTTTTTTTTTAAATTTTTCATGCCTACAGCACCTGGTCTTCCTAGGTGGTCTCCCATCCAAGTACTAACCAGGCCTGACCCTGATTAGCTTCCAATATCAGACGGGGTCAGGCTTGTTCAAGGTGGCATGGCTGTAGACCAGAAGTATCTTTGTACAAAGAGGAATACAAAGTAGTTTGGATATGAGATGGTCCCTCCAACAATTAGCCATCCTACTTTCAGCAGACTGTAACCCAGAAGCATAGAAAATGAACTGTGACATCAGGAATGGAAAAAGAAAGCTAGAGTGGCGAGAACAATGGTCATAATCACAGACTGGGGTTCAGAGCTCTTCATTTCCTGCTTCATGCTTGATCTAGGACACCATATTCTGTGTCCTATTTCCAACCCCACCTCAGTGTTTCCCACCCCACGGCAAGTTGTCATGATGTTGTAGAAGAAAATCATTTCCAAAACAGGAATAACATTTGTGACTACTTTTACTTGTTTTAGATAGAAATGTCATATCTCATCACAGGAAGACATTTCCCCCCTCTTATCAAAAGTTTGCCAGTCTGTCCACACAACCTGGAGAACAAATGTTTTTTTTTTTTTTTTTTTTTTTTTTTTAAATCCCTCTGTGAACAAACGATCTCAGCACCTGCACAGGCTCAAGGGTGGCCAGCCCTCATTCTGACTCGGAGCCGGCTGCTGCTCTTGGGGAGAGAAAGTAAAAATGATTGATTCAACATCTTAATTAAGATAAACAAACACAGAGGAACATCAAATAATGGACCTGACAGTTTGAAACAAACTGAAAGTACAGCTTAGCATTTCATAAAAGAAAAAGCGTTTGATGTGAGGATGGCAGTTTAATAATTTGTAAATATCACTGGCTTGGTATTATAGCTAATCCAAATATTTTTATTTCTCATCATAAGTTACCCTCTGCTGATGGCTTGTCCTCTTCAACTTACAGCTTTCACCCTAGAGCCTTTGACAAGGGTGGAGAGGAGAGGAAGAAAAAGGGTCACAGATTCTCTGTGGAATGTGAATTACACTGTCAACTTCCTTTCTACTTTCTGATTCAAATATTCCCTGGAAAATACCACTGACCAGCCCAAAGAATTTACCACCCTTTTCTTTACTTCCTCTTAAAAGTATCAAAATTTAATCATTATAGCTTTCCTTTAGCTTCTGACTGTTTTACTAATTAAGAGTCTGAGCTTTCCCCCATTCTAAAATGTAAAGAAATGGAAAAATGGAACAACCATACTAACTATAATGTTCCTACGATGCTGTTTGTATATCAAAATATAGTAGGCAGCTATAGATATATACCCAAACTGTGTTTTAATGCCCTAATGTCCTACAAAGAAGGTTGGCTGGGGGCGGGGCGGGGTAAAAGTGTCCTTCTTAATGCCTATGACTGGCACCAAAATCCCTTTGGGTGGGTACAGAGGATAAGCAGGAAACTGTAATAGCATTCATAAAAAGATGGATGTGGGCCAGTCCTCTATGTTGGCCAGAACATTGTGATTTAGTTCTTGTGAAGGAAAATAGAGAAAATTTAGGCAGTTTTACCAATTTATTTGGATTTCCAAGGGCGTAAGTCAGAACATGGGTCTGTGAAAGCAGATCCAAAGGAACTCCACTGGGCAGATGGAGGCTTTGGGCTTTTTTAAAGGTGTGTAAAACGGAGGGGTGAGGAAGAGGCCTATGGTCAGAGACACCTCTGGATTCAGGACAAGATCACTCCCTGTGGCTTTTCCTTTTCCTTTTTTTTTTTTTTTTCCACTGAGTCTCTTAACAGCAACGGTTTTTATTTATTTTTTACTGCTCTCATCTGATACCCAGTCCAGGCAGAGGCGGATGTGAAAGGCAAGGGCCCACGGAGGGGAGCTGCAGTTCTGAGACTTCTCCACAGGGATGCAGTATTAGATCAGGGTTGAGACAGAGGTGGCCCCAGCCCCACCACCAGTTTTCTCCAATTCTGATTTGAGACAGTTGTCCTTCTTTCCTTCCACTGTGGACAAGAGGAGTAGCAACAGGTCCAGCTCACCTTGCAGAAGAGCCCTGCCTGAATCTAACTACAGTCCTCCACAGAGTCCTCCACTCCCAGGTCTGTTTCACTGAACTTAAACAGTTGGTTCCTGGAATATTGCGTTGTTGATTCCATCTCTGACCTATGCATTGTCTGAAATGGCCTTAATTTCAGCTGCTGGGTTCACATCACTGCCACAGAGAGGAAACCTGCTGAGGGGACCTTAGCAAAATGTCAGGCATGTGTTTTCCTTGGCAGTCCGAATTCTGGCAACCTCTCAATGGTTGGATAACTCTGAACATTTCTCAGAAAGGAGTCAGTTCTGTCTTTGGTACCCGAAAGAAAATGGTGCCAGCAACAACTTGACTTTGTTTGAGCTATCGGAAGCAATATGACATTATCGGAAAAACTCCTAAATAAAGAGTTATAAATTAGGTCCTATCTTAACAATGTTTCATTGATATATTGTGTGGTAACAGTAAAGTTACTACTTACTTCTTTGCACATAAAATAGAAATAACATCTAACACATTTCTGGTAAGTCTTAAGAACTATTTATGCTACATGGACTTTCCTCACAGTACTCAATACTGTGACTATTCTTAAAATAGAAAAATTTGACCCTCATACACTGCTGGTGAGACTGCTAATTGGTGCAGCCACTATGGAAAATGGTACGGAGGTTCCTCAAAAAACTAAGAATTGATCTACCATATGATCCAGCCATCCCTCTACTGGGTATTTACTCCAAAGACCTGAAGTCTATATCTGGAAAGAAATTTGTACGCAAATGTTCATAGAAGGATTATTCACAGTGGCCAAGACAGGAAAGCAACTGAAGTGTCCTATGATAGATGATTAGATAAAGAAGCTGTGGTACATATATACAATGGAATATTACTCAGCCATAAGAAGAGATGAAATACTGCCATTTGCAACAACATGGATGGACCTCGAGATAATCATGTTAAATGAAATAAACCAGACAGAAGAAGTTGAAAATCACATATCACTTATGTGTGTGATATATAAGCCTAAAAGCAACAAATGAACAGGATGAACAAACAGAGACTCATGGACACAGACTATATACTGGTGGTTACCAGAGGGTAGGAAGAGGGGGTTGGGGGGAGGTGGATGGGGTAAGGGGGGTCACATATGTGATGACAGAAAGAAATCTAACTATGAGAGGTGAACACACAGTGTAAATATATGTATATTGTTAAAGTGTACAGCTGAAACTTATTGGATTTCATTAACCAATATCACCATAAAATAAATAAGAAAATTTTGACATTTATTTTTTCAGATATTTTCTGAAATACATTTACTTTAGTTAACAAATTGGCAAATACTACATGTATCAGATTTAAAACTTTCTAAGAAATTAAAATCTTGAAAATTCAATGCAGTAAGCAGAAATTCCAGTTTTAGCATTTCATGTGGTCAGTGAGGAAAGAGGGGACATGTAAGAAAGAATTGAGGTCTGGGTTTCCTAAAATATATCTTAGGTAGCCTATCTCTCATCACACATTTTATTTCTTTGCCTGAAGTACTTTAGAACTTAAGTGTTTCTGCCAATTTTGAAAAGGGTGTGTAGTATTGACTTCATCACATGGATATCATTTTTTTTTCCTTTATAGTCTGGCCAAACCATTTTCAGTTACTCCGAAATCAGCTACCCTTCTTTGAGGGACAATCAATAGAAAGCAAGCAGGAAGCAAAAAGAAAAGACCTGTCTTCTCAAAGGTCTCCTAGTGACTTTGCCTTCTGGAGAGGCTGATGCAAACATGAGCGAAAGAGGAGTTTCTGAATGGGTCTCTAGGAGGACTGTTCTCTGATGGGATCAGCTGCAGCAGTGTGAGATCACAATGGTAGTTGGCCAGCTTCATCTCTCTGGGGCATAAACTGGGCCAGCGAGGTAGAAACTGAGGCACATGTAAACAAAATGGAGAATACAAAGAAAATATTCTCTTTCCTGTATTTCATCGCCAAAAGATAAGTAAACCACCTAGCAGTGGGAAGAATGCTACTTTCATAATAGCAAACCATTATAATTTTTCATAAAATGCAATAGCATGCAGTTATTGGTATAGACTCTATGCTCTCTCTTCTGACCTAGTGTGACTTGGCATTTTTAGAAGGTTTAGGTGATGCTATGTCCGAGTGAATTTTAATGTCAGGGTCAGATGATGTCGCTAGGGTCTGTATCACCTATGATTTTTGTGTCTGTCTAGAAAACATTAGGCAAAGGTAAGAGAGATATGGAGCCCACTGAAATATCTCTTATCAAAGGGAAACTTGTTAAAAGAAAGATTTTAACAGCTCAAAGTACCTAGGAGGCCAATAAAAGCACCAAAACTGATTATTAGAACATGATCTGAGGTTAGAAAAAGGACGTCAGTACTGACTGATTGGAAAGCTATTGGAAATAAATAAAAAGGCTACATTATGTGAAACGGGGTTCACAGCTTGAAAAGCCATAGGTGCACTGATTACATTTATTATGACATTAGCGAATGCTTTGTGTATGGCTTGTTTTTCGCAGGTCTTTTGTGTGAGATGGTTTTAGATAAACTGATTTCACAGAAGAGGAGGAAGGTAATAAGTGTCACTTTGTGTTAATACACAAGCTCTCCACCTTTGGGATCAAATTTGGTTCAGGGCACAAGTGAAATGAGTTTGGTGGCCTCAAGCGAGGCTACAGCCAATAGTTATCCTTAAACAAAATCACAAATCATTTGCTGGCAGCTGGAATCAGAGACCTGGAGCTGAGACAGCAAGAGTGTTACAGGTCAGGAGGAGGACTCGTGCAGGGAACCAGCTGTTACCTCTGGGTCTCCAGCTTAGCTTCAACTCATGCCACCAGCCAACCCTTCTCACCCATAAACGCTAACATTCACAGTGATTTTATGACCTCTCTTTGCTTGCCAAACCCAACATCAATATTCCCAATAACCTTTCATGAAACCTCCTGTTATCTAAATCCTTATCATTCAGTCAATTCTAATAATAGCAATTTCAGCCACTATGAAAAGGAGTCCTATTTTTAGAATGCTACTTGGCCTTAGCAAAATAATGGAACTTAGTTGTTCCAGTGAGTTCTAAATCTAAACATTGCCTGTCTTCTTTCCACTCAGTGAAAGGCTTCTGTGCTACTCCGATGAAACATAGAATTATAAAACAATGGCTTTGTAAATGACATTTACAGAGATCTCATACTGGAAAGGGCACATTTTCTTGTGCCTCGGTGTCAAAAGTGTAGTTCATCAGAGGACAGGAGGCAAAAGATACTGGCAATCAATACTTGGGCTTCTGATATCTGAACTGAGAAAGAAAATCATTAAGCTGCTACTTTTATTGTGACATGATGCTTGAAATACTGCACCTTGTTTCCATAATAATCCAATATTTGGGGGGCTGCAGATTTAAAAAACTCTTACAGGGTGGCCATATGAAATCAGAACATAAGCAGAAAGAAATGTACACACATACATCTTATGGTGGGAACTGGGAAAAAGGCAGATTTAGAGAAAAGTTAACTTTTTAAAAAAATATGATAATACAATTTCTGATTTATATTTATCTAACATTATATGTTTAATTTCTGAGTTTCCAGAATTATCAATAAAAGGCTCCCTGTTTCAAGTTTTTGGGCAAAACATACAGATTTCTAATAGATAAGAATCTCCTCAATACTAATGAGGTTATTCAGATAGCCTTTGTACCTCTGTATTTATTAAAAATTCTGTCCCATTGTTAAGAAATGAAACAATACCAAGGTGGGAAATATATGGAGTTGACATTTGATTTTAAAGTGAGCTGTATTATTCACTTCTCACTGGCAAAAAGCTGGTCACTAAACTTGAATTTCTTGCTGACAAAAGAAGAATTATCATTCACAATCCTTTTAAAAACTCTTATGTGTCCAGCTTTAAGTACTGCACTAATTCTGCCTAATTGCCTCTGATATGACTGTTTATTGGTTAGTATTTTCAAAACACTTCAGGACGATTAACCCTGTCCTCTCTGGGTTTCAGCATCCAATTTAAAACTCCATCTGAATATATTATGGAGAATGGTATCACATCAGTCATATATATGTTGCAAAAACGAATGTAGCTGTTCCCAACCTAACTTTCATACTTTTGTGGGTTGGTATTATAATCTAGTTATTCAAATTCTGTTTTTTCCCCCCTATTTGAATTGTTATTGATGAGATTAGCATTATATAGTCATAAAGTCATGACCTGCTTTTCTAGGCTGTCTGCTGCAGCTCTGTGAAGAGCTAAGTGGGTCCTTAATAAGCAAAAAAAGGTTATCATGGCTACATGCGGTATCTTCTAGTCTGCTCTGGCTAGAATCTCAGTTCAAAAGTCACGCAGTTCATAGTCGTGCAGATGAGAGCTAGGCTACCACTTTGTTTCTCACCACATGCGGATGTTCCTGTAATTCACTGGCAAAAGTGCAACAGCAGTAGGGAAAAAAGGATGTTCTCAGGGCCCTAATCCATCTGGGCAGCTGGTTTACTTCAAGTGTACAAACTATTATAGCTACCCACAAGAATTGCTGAAATTAAGAAAAACTGACAACATTAAGTGTCAGTGAGGATGGGGAGCAACCAGAAATTTCACACACTGTTGGTGGGAGCATAAATTGGTACAAACCTTGACAAACTATTTGGCAGTGTCTACAAAAGCTGACCCCTCTGACCTAGTAATTCCTCTCCTAGGTATATACCCAACAGAAATGCCAACATAAGTGCACCAAAGGATAGGTATAGGAATGTTTTTGACAGCATTATTTATAATACCTTCAAAGCAGAGACAAACCAATTATCTACCTACAATAGAAGGAAATAAAATGAATAAATGAAATATTATATAATCATGAGAACAAAGGAACTACTGCTATATGCAAAAACATGGATGGTTCTCACAATATAATGCTGAATAAAAGAATCCAGACACAGAAGGGTATATATTGTATGACTGTTCATATGAAGTACACATATAGGGAAAATTAATCTGGTGATAGAAGTGGGAGTAGTAGTTACTTTTGGGAAAATAATAACTGCATGGGGGCACAGAGAGAAGCTTCTGGGGTGCAGATAATGTTCTATATCTTGATTTGAGTGGAGATTACATGAGTGTGTTCATTACATGAGTGTGTTTAAAAAAGTCACTGGGCTCTATTCTTATAATGGGCATTTTTCTGTATATGTAAAATACTGCTATAAAAAAATTAACACAAAACTATCGGTATAGTATTAACTAATGTCTTTGTCAACTTCTGAAATACTAGGAAACGAAGAATGACTAAGGCAGTTTCTCCTTGAGTAAAATTAACTACACAATTATTTAAAAAATGCAGAGATATTACATAGGCATGGTCAAAAAATTTGTGTGTTTTATACTGGATGTCTTTGATTTGGTTTATATCTTCAAGTATAGTGCACTATATCAGAGATTTTATAAGAAGGGTGCTAACCAGCTATTCTGTTTGTGTGGCAAGAGGAAATAGTTTTAAATTAAAATAGAAATAGGTTCAACTGGACATTAAAGGAATTTCTGGATCAAGAAATTAAATAACTGTGGAATCAGAATTTCTGGATATCTTTAAGTAAAGCAAAGAAAAACATCTGGTAGGTAGACTGATTACAAGATCCCTTGAGATGTCTTTCCATCAATATTCTTCAGTTCGACGGTGGAATGGTGAAATAGTTTAAAAATCCGCTCTTCACTGAATTTAGTATAATGCTTGGTAAGAGAAAGTGTTAACAAATATTAGCTCCACTGTATTATTGTTAATACTTATAGAGAGAACTGCATGTTTTAGGGTTCTAGTTTTAACCCAGTTTCCCTCTCTGTAAATCTCTGTTGCCTTCTCCTCCTGATAAAAGGAGGGAGAAAGCCCAACTGGTTAACATCAATAAATCATAGTGATTCTGGGATGAGATATGGTATGTAAATATAAAGAATTATTATAATAAACCCAACCAACTGCAATATTGATGGTGCGTGCTAGAGAGGTGACTTAAATGATAACTTGGAACTCTTAACACTGGCTTAGAAATTAAGTTGCCACAGGTACTCACCAAAGGGCCCTTAGGGAGCAAAGCTGAGGTAAAAGAAGATGGGTCTGGAGGAAACTTAGCAAATGTGATAAAAAGGTTTTCTCAAGCAAATGCAAGTCTACAATAGTTTTAGCTATAATCTAGAGTTTTCTAGAAGTTTTCTTCCCATTGACTATCATCCTTCATACCCCCACACTCCTGATGCTAAGAAAAACCATATTCCAGAGATGAAATTGCACTGCCTTGGGTTTTTTTTAGGGGGTGGGTTGGGACTGAAAAATATACTAGCTAAAATAGGAGGTGCATGTAGAAGAATGTTTTAATGCTTCCTCTTGAAAGGTGCATGGTTTAAAATCAAGCTCTTCAGTGTTAAAGTGTGGCTAGGTTTTAGCTCATTTCCCATGTGGTTTTGGAGATACTAGTACTCTAAAAATTTCTGATTTTTGCTTGGTAAATGGGAACTGAATTACAGCAACTAAGGTCTAAAGAATAAGAAATAGATTTAT
The DNA here is from genome assembly GCA_030015415.1 of Cynopterus sphinx. Lineage (NCBI taxonomy): Eukaryota > Metazoa > Chordata > Mammalia > Chiroptera > Pteropodidae > Cynopterus > Cynopterus sphinx. The sequence goes on from CM057385.1 coordinate 18,255,029, forward strand.
GTTTCATAAAGACCTATGTAAGAGAAATAATTACAGTATGTGGAAATTTAAGGCCCTTCCAATTTCAGGTTTCTAACTTCTTTGGAGTAGCTTTCTCGTACAGCCAAGCCATGGTGCTCAGTTACATGCAATGGTGCAGTTCTCTGAATTATATGACCAATCCCTTATCTTCTGGACACTTTTCTAGTTACTACTGAATTTCCACATTATATACTGCACAGTATATATAACAGTGTCCTTGTTGCATTCATCTACAAGCTGCTGAAAACAGAAGTGTGGCAAATGTTCTGTGTGCATGTATATCAATATAAGCCAGGCCACAGAACTGCTAAAGGGTCTAAGAAAGAAATTTCTGCAAATTTCCCCAAAGTGAGTCTAGAACTATCATAAATATTTAAAAATAACCTCTTATTAAAAAATTAGCCAATTTAACCAGTTTTTCTGGGCTCATCCTGACTGATGGTAAAGAGTTTACTCAGAGTTAATAAATCAGAGTTAATAAAACATTAATCTATTTCTTATGAATCCCACTGGCATGTACAAGAACTGTGCCAGGGACTGAGAGGGAAGGCAGATGGCCTCTAGGAACTGGCCATCATGTGGTAAGCTGAATATCTGAAATAGTTAATAACAGAAGAAAGTATATGATTAGATGACAAAATCAACACTTACAGTTCAGTGGAGGTGATGCTCACACACTGTAGAGAAGGGACTGTGGGAGACAGCATGGAGGTGGAGGATGAGCTCCCTAGATGGAAACAGCAAGAGCAAGGGCCTGGAAGCCCATGCTGAGTATGGCATGCCCGGTTGACGGGAACTTGCCTGAAGCCTAGAGCTTTTGTTGGGTGTGGAGGTATGGGTGTGTTCTAGAAAGCACACTTGGCATTTATTCTGAGTTGAAGATGAGCTACGAAAGACTTCAAAAGTCAAGCCAAGAAGTTCCGATAATTCAGTTTTCTTTTCAGTTATGCAGGGTCATTGGAAGTTTTCAGTCAGCAAAGACATATAATGCCAGTGTTTTCCTAGCAATGGAGGTGATTTATATATAGTTGTTCTACAACTACTCTCCTATTGACTGAGCGATTCCATTTTTAAACAGAATAATAATTCTTAATAAATTAGTTCTTGCCTTTGATTCTTTCTGGAACAATGTGGTATATCTATACTTAGTCATCAAAATTAAAATTTTCTTCCATAATTTTCTCTTAAAGCTTGAGTTATTTTTATCACTTTTTTTTTTCACAGTAGCCGAAAAAGAAATAGTAAAATAAGATACTAATGGGAAGTTTTGGAGACTACTGTGATCATGCTTAGTTCAGGGGCCTTTTTTGGGAGAGAGAGGAGATGGGTATACTCCTGGTTGGAAGTTTATATTGCAGCATATAACATGGCCATATTTTATGTTAGAATTGTTTACATAAAAAATCAAACATATATTTGATGAGGTTTTGCTGAGTGTACTAGAACACATTTGAAAATTACAGCTTTTATATAGTCATATTTGAATCTATTTAATTTCAACAGTTTTGAAAAGCACTATATGGAACATTGTCCTTTCTACACAGGAATTTATACTTTAATATGGAAGGTCAGTCTATTATGGCTTCTGGCTGATTCATGGAAAAGTGGAATAGTACTTGTATTTCTAATACATGTATATAAATTCTCTAAAAAAATAGTATATTTTCATATACTTCCCTCTCCATATACTAACAGTCACGTAGAGTTAAATGGGATTGAATGAGTTAAGGGCTGCTCTACAGATGCTCTCAGTATTCTCAGCTCTTGGCACACACAGTAGGTGCTTAATAAACATTTTATAAATCAATGAGTTAAAGGGTTTAATTTATAGCAGGAAGTCAGAGATTTTAGGTCTCATTATTGATATTGCCACATGTTTATTTATCAAATAAATTTGGGTATATAGTCCCTCTGTGCTCATTTTTTTTCCTCTATGAAACCAAGATGATAAAACTTCTTTTATAGAAATATGGTGATACTTCAGATACTGTGTGCAAAATGATTTCTGCTCTTGGAAGAAAGAGATCTATAAACAGAAGGCATTGTTCAGGTTACCCACAGCATTCAAATTTAATTTGTACCACATGGAATATGTGGAAGGTCCATGACCTCAGTAATAAAAGCTGCTGAGCCCTTGATGCCCATGGTAAAAAGCTTTTTCTCCTTGTTTTACTGGCTTCAAGAGAGTGACTGCTGTTTTCCCTGCCTGCCTGTTCTAACTATAATGCTCTTGTTTTCTTCAGCCTCATCCCAATTTCTCATTATGAATACTAAAATGAGCAGGTCCTTTAAACTGGAGAGGGTATAAGGTTCATACATCTGAAAGAGCAGTAATAAGGGCCCTTAACTTAAGGAGTTGAGAGAGATGGTTAAAGAACACTGACTAGGACGTGCGAGAAAAGGCAGATCAATCCTAGCGATTCATCATGCCAGGAGCTGTCCAAATAATCAAAGGTATCAGCCAGCATGATATATAGCTGATGTCACTTGGCAAGACCCTTAACAAGGCAGCTAGTACAACAGCTGCTGCTGGTCAGTGAGTATCACAGCACATGCCAGGCCAGGGCAGGGGAACACAGACCATCCATCATTGACCCAACTTAATGGTTAGGCTTATTAGTAAACATTCTGCGGCTGACAGCCTGTAATGGCACAGGATGTCCCCCTACTTTCCCCCAAATAAACTGACCCACCTGATAGATGTGTGAAATCTGTGGTCCCTCTTCAGATTCTCTGGGTAAGTATAATTTATTTTTTTTTATTGATAGAGGCAAGAGTGAGTCTTTAGGAAGAATAAGAGAAGGGGGATATATTTGAAGCCCCATTTAGCAAATGCATTCATAATCTATTCTTCCCCCAAGATGGTTTTTCTCTTCTTAACCGTAAATCAGGAAAGTGACAGTGTATGTTGACATACATGCATTATTCCATAGGCACTACTGTAGGTGAATTTCATCTATATCTCTCCCTACTATGAATCAGAAATTCCCAAAGTGGAAATAAAATCCACTCTCTGTACTAAAGATACCTAAGTCTACTTTAACTACATTATGTTCTTGGAGGGGAAATCTTAATGGACTAAGTATGAGGTTTGAAATATCTAGACTTCCTGGAACCACAGGTTCAATTCCCAGCTGAATCAGCTCAGTCCTCCAGTCTTCGCTGGCAGATAAATTAAGATACTGAGAGACTTACTGTACACAGATCTCATAGATGAGTTGTAGTAACCCATAATCTCATCTATTTTTTTAAGTGGACATTAAACTTCGTTCTGGTGTTTCTGACCTTGTTGAAAAGTTCTGTAATAATATACATGGTAAATGTGATGCTTATCATTCAAAAGGGATATATCATTTAGAGTGAGCGTACATCTTCTCCCAGGTTTGAAATCTTCTTAGGCATCTGGGTCTTGAAATTGGTAGGTTATTACTCCTTCCTACCTCTTCACCTTTTGTTTACCTGGTCTTGAGTTACCTGTCTTCTCTTACCCTTCAATGCATCTTCTTCATAGCCCGACCTTGCCCTGCCTTTTCAAAGTCTTCTTGCTTTGAATTCTGGCACAGGCTAATTCTTTAAGCCCTACTTAACAACTTGGATTCTGGATTTTCCCCTACTCTGACTTCTGAGATTGGTGTGATCCTTTGAGTCTTGCTCCAGTTTCTGTAGATGGAGGGAACATGATATAATGAAGAGAGCCCTGGCTTGGAAGAAACTGACAGTTTCCAGCAGGACTGTTTCCCTCAACTGCCCCTATTCACTTCTTGTCTTGTGCTCTAGTCTCTGCATTGCTACTAAGTAATTATTCAATGATGGGCAAATCATTTATTTGCTCTATCTGCATTTTGATCTGTAGAACAGGTGAGATGGACCTCATGAGTACATAGTTCCTCCTCAGTTTTAAAATGATCAGATCTTCCTTTGTTTCTATTTGGAAAGCCTGTCACCTGGGCTTCAGCAACTGGAAAACATGTTAAACCTAAATTTTATGTATCATCATTACCACTAATAAATGCTGATTGCATATTAACACTCTGTGTTATGAATTTTATATAATGCAGAGTATATTGTCACTTTAGAAATTTATATCAAGTGAGAAGAGACTCAATAGTACAACCTCAAAGAGAAATTTATTTTGATTTTTTTTTTGTTTTAAGAACTGGAAGTAGTGAAGTTTACTGGTCAGTAGAGAGTGGTGGTAAAGATCATGAACTATGAACCAAAGGGCCTGCTCTAAATCCAAGTTCTACCACCTACTTTTAGATTTGAGCAAATTGATCTCTATGCCTTAGATTTTTCACCTGTAAGATGGGAGTAACATCTACCTTATAAGGTTGTTATGAGGATAAAATGAGTTACTGTTTGAAAAGTGCATAGAATTCTGTCTGACACACAGTAAGCACTATATAAATGTTGGTTACAGAAAGAAAAATACTGGAACTATAAATTTCATCATACATTTCAAAGTATGTTTCCAGCATTAATGAGTAGCAGAGATATTAAGACTGATATTTAATATTTAGAGTTAAGTTGTAGGCTTATGTGTAAAGAAACACTGATGTGATTCGATATTAAGATTGCTGGAACCATCATCATATATATATATATATATATATAGAGAGAGAGAGAGAGAGAGAGAGAGAGAGAGAAGGAGGAGGAGGAGGAGGAGGAGGAGGAGGAGGAGGAGGAAAAGGAGGAGGAGAATGAGGAGAATGAGGAGGAAGAGGAGGAGAAAAAAGAAGGAAAGAGAAGTGAAGAGAAGAGAAGAGAGAAATCTTTCTAACTCACTAAGGAAAAGTCTGTCTCTAAAAAACTTAAGAAGTTTTTCACTGGTGTATTGTGCCCAGCTCAAGGACAAGATATAGAACCTTTGTGTTGTTAATAAACTTCCCAAAGAGGATACTGACACTTAAATACTCCTAAATGTTTTCTGACATCCAGACAGAGCTAGTAATAGATACTTCTATAGGTTGGTTTCTGCGTTTGGAGCATCATTCAGATATTGCTGCAGGACTGTGTTAGATTCTCAAATCGTGTCTAAGATGTAGACAAAGGTAGGCATAATTTAAGCGTTGAACTAGATACTGTGATAGAACTGGGGAAATAATCTGGCTAACATTTATTAGACTCCATTTATGTGCCAGTTGTTGTCATTTGTTTCTTATAACAACCATATGAGGTAGGCACTCTTCCACTATATGAATAAAGAAACTGAGGCATAGAGAGATTAAGTAACTTGTCTAGGTGACACAGCTAGTGAATGTCAGAACTCACAGTCAAGACTTTTAGTTTACTGGCTGGGGTTTAAGGCCAGGTTTCAGCCATTTTTAGGAAACCGGAGTGAAAAGTAGGCACCATAGATCTGGGCTGCAGGAGAGGCTGGTGTGGTGGGATTCCTAAGGATGTAAAATAAAAAGTTTATTTTTGCCAGGCATGTTGTAGGCTCCCCAAAAGCATAGCATGTAAGAGTTCTAAAGTAGTAATATAAAAATATATTTAGATTTTTATTACATAGATTTAGGAATGAAAAGAATGATGAATATCAGTTGTCTGAAAGGATCAACTAGGTTGGCAGAAATAAACCTTTTTTGGTTGTCATGAAATATTTATAGTCTTTTACTCATAGGTTCAACTCATCACCACAGCTCTTTCTACCTTAATCTTGGATATATATTGCTAAACACCAACACTATCCTTTCCTCAATTAAAACACCAGGAAGACATTTTACCTAAACACTATTCTTCAGATAGATGAAATGCTACAGCAACTCTTTCACCCCTGGGCTATTCCAAACCAAGTGCTAATGACCAAAGACCATTCCTCATCTTGTGCTTGGATAGGGAGCTCTGAGAAATGAGTTTTGGGCTCTGTCCAGTTTGTAGTGGAAAATGAACATGTTATAAAACTTAGTTTCAAAATTTGCCTCTTTGCTGACAGTCTCTGTGGGGAGGGCAGAACATCCAGGCTCAGACTCTGAGCTGAAAAATCCTTCTCACTTTTCAACAATGCCCCTATGGGCTGGAATGCAGGTCAGGCACCCTTGTCCAGCCATGGCCTCTACTAGACTGTCTGCTCTAGGGCTAAAAAAAGATGCTGATTTCCTGGAATATCTGCCCTGCAATTTTACAGGAACAAGCCTCATTAAATTAAAAATAACAAACCAGGCAATTTTCTTGTTGAAACCTGTTTCTTAGAACTTGCTGTCTTCATGGGAACCTTCCAAGATGACTCCTCATGTCCATGCCAGGTTAGGGCATCAACAAAGCTTTGCTTTGTATTAAATTGGAAGGTCTATTTCTGCAGATTCTTCCAGAACTGCTGGATGGGGACAAACAAGATCATGTCCAGCAAAAGAATGATTTGCTGATTGACTACTTGAAACAAACACACACATTTACACAAACAAGATAAATAATCATCTTTTAGATTTGCTCTATGAATGAATAAACATATATGACTATAGGATCCTAAACTTTTATTACACAAACATATATCAAAATGGAATAGAACAGAGGCATAGTAAAATATTCACTTGACTGATCCTTGTATAAAAATACATTTGTATGTAAAAGGTATTATGTAGTTGTTTACGATAACCAAGTGTCTTATAAGTATTATCTCATGTAATCCTTATGATGTAGGAGGTGTAGGAGGTGGGTGTGATGTAGATGATGAGGAAAGAAGGCGCCATGATTTAAGTAACATGCACAGGTCTCATGGCAGTTAAGGTACAGATGCAGGCAGAATTTAGGTTTCTCTTTCCCAGCCTCTTTAAACCATTTAGGGTTTCCAAGTTAGTGTATGCACAGTGGTTTTCAGATCAGCTACATTTGCACACTTGGCACCTTAAAGATATACTTTCCAGAGCCTTGCCTCTATTGCTCTGAATCTCAGAATGCATTTCTGATTGAAGTAATTTACATGTTTTACAAACTCCCTCCCCTAAATGATTCTACCATGCAGTCATATTTGAGAGGAATTTTGCACACAAAGTGTTCTCTCAGACCAATACTTACACTATTATTTCAGAAACAACTAATAATGCAGTGGGACTATAGATCGCTGTAAAACATGCTGAAAGAAAAAGGCTGAGGAAAGAGGGCTGATGAAAAATAGAGAAATTCAAGTGTAGAAAGTCAAAGCAAATTAACAACTGGCATAATTTGAGGAAGGATACTACACAGATACTTTACGTAGGTGAGAGAATTTTAGAAAATGAATCTCTTGAGGACTAGTTTGAGAAAGCAAGGAATTTTAGCCTTAGACATGATAAATATCACCAAATATTTGAAGGGCTGCCCCACAGAAACAAGGAGGAGCTAATGAAAGGGAGAGTTAGGCTCAGCATCTGTGAGATCCTTCTGGCCCTGGAGAGCTGACCTCGTCCCCAGCCTCGAGGAGCGATAGTGGCCATGAGGTAGGAAGCCCCATCTCACTGTAGGTTAAACAGAGACTGTACAGCCCCATTTTAATAGACTCCTATACTGATTGGGAGTTGGCTTTATCCTTTATAATTCTTTATTTTCTTTATACTCTCCTATTCATTCTCCTCAAAATATCCATGTAGAATAAAGATATACATTACCAATACGAATTTTACAGTCAGAGAAATTAAACCAAGAAGCTGTGATGAGTTGCCAAAAGTGATGTTCTTGCGAGCAAAGCTGAGAACAGACTTGTCCTCACAGGCCTCCTTCCCTCTTGTCCCTCTTTGTTTCACCCTCTAAATCACTTAGGTGCTCTTAGGAAACCCTAAAGCACTGTGGAATATAGCCTGAAAGCTGCTATCTTAGGTCAGTCCCCTTGGAACTTAAAACATAGATTCCTGGGCATCTCCCAAATTAACTGAATCACAATCTGTGAGAATAGGACCCAGGAATCTGTAAGCAGAGTCAGGTTGGGGAACCACCTATTTAGACTTCCTTCTAACTAAAATAGGAGATAGGAAATCTGATAATTGTGTACATATTACTCTTTGTAACTGCTGGTAGATTTCTGTGAGTCCCAAGACATCACCAGGTGAGTACCTTTCCATATAAATGTTTCATTGTCCTTGCTTTATATTTACATAGGTACAAATATTTATACAAAGATCACAAGTTTATGTATTTACAGGAGTAGCAGATGGCTGAAAAGGTGATATGAATGTATTTGAGTCATTGGTAAGGGTTCCCTGTGTATTTTACAGGCCTGGGTAAATGTCAACCTTTACCCAAATTGAAGCAGCATAGTGTGGATGGATATGGGAATAGTAGAGAGCTAGAAAAAAATTCCCTGCTCTTCCCATAGGCTCTGAGTAAGTATCCCATTGGATTAACTGGAGTCCACTTGATTGCTACAGTTTCAATAGCTTGTTCAGACATCGATCGCTGTCATGTCACTAGGAGAAAAGGATTAATAATAGGGTGCTCAGGTTGGCTCAATACTGCTGATAGTGCCTGACAAAAGACCGTTAGTAGGACTCCCATGGGGACCCTGCCTGTGTAGGAGAGCTATGAGCAACATCATTCAGGATTCTGCAGAATAATGATTAACTCCAGAACTTCAGGTTGCAAAACCCGACCAACAGTTTCTGTTATTTCCAAATAAAGCAGCCCCTTGATCTTCCTTTTCTTAGGTTCACAGATGACCCAGAGCCAGATTCCCTGGCAGATGCCCATGGCTGGGACTTATCCTTGTGTATGTCATTGTGCCTTATTTCCAAGGGATGCATTTTTGTTATTCCTGATCATGGGGAACAGTAAGAGACTGGAGAAGCTTGGTTTGGTGAGTGCTTCCTGAATTTTATAGAAGAAATGCTCCACCTTCACTGGCAACTCTACGGCAGTTGTGGCTAGTAGGTGACGCACTCTGGGGATGCCACTAGTTCTGGGCAACTCATCTAAAAGAAACCCCATTTCAGCTACAGAAGATTAAATGGGGCTACTTTAAAATGGGGATTATTGTTCAACTGGAATTAAGATAAATAAGGATATTAAGAAGAAGCAGTGATAACTCTTCACACAAAATAAAAATAAAAATAAAAATAAAAGAACTCTATTGCTAGAATGTGTGGTTTTGCTGGTCTGTGTCTTCCCTGTTTGGCCAAGGTTTGGAAAAAAGGATGAAAAATAAGGGGAAAATTTCTGACCTCTGGTAAAAACAAAAACAGTTTGTAATTTAAACACATCAAATATAATACTATAATACTATATAAGTCCAACAACTTTCTCTCTGACTCCCCTCCACCCACCTTACATGACAAAAATTCTAAGTTGTTTGGTTATTTGTTTTTAGCAGCGAAAGGTGTTAAGGGCATTCATCTCCGTAGCTAGCAATTTAATAACTATATGACTTCTAATTCAAGTGCATTTAGATAATTTTCTGAGTTTTCATAATAGCTTTATTTATTTATGCATTAATGCCTTTCCTCTTAAGAGCTCAAGATGCTGGTTATTTAACATTATACATCCAGATGTGAGGATTAAAAAGGCATTGGGTACCATACTGCTGTCTCCAATGATAGCTCCACTAAAAATAACACAATTAACTTGATGTCAGCACTCAGCTTGTTCTTATATATAGATTTCTTAAAAATATCTAGACTACTTTAATTAGAGCTACAGACTATTTTAATTATTCCTGAAAGACTGAGTATACTCCACTGACTACAGTAAATATATGAGACAGAAGATAGTCCTCTAGGAACTTATATATGCTAATGATTGTGTTCCTTAGTCTCGTCATGGGAAGACATTCAGGATGAACTTGGCACAGGGATAGTGGCTAAGATAGCTGAGGCTACATGTCACCCGGCATGAGGGAAATGACATCCAGAACCCAAGACATCATCAGAAACACAAAATTCTGAGATTTGAGGTAAATACATTATTCAGTTCAACTTAATTGTAATGCAATTCAATCTAATCCTATAAACCTTTATTCAATGTTTGTTATGTGTCAGATAATGTTCTGAGAGCCCAGAGGTGGAGGGTATTGAGATAAATAAGAAATAATTTAACTTCCAAGGAGTTAGTTTTCTGGTAGGAAGGACAGTTAATGAATAACACAACACACAAGATGAATAAAAAGCAAAATTATAGACATATGCATTAATACAAAACAGAAAAAGGAGATGAGTAGTGGTGCGATAGGTAGAACATGTATCAATTTGAAATCAAGCGGGCCTTAGTTTAAATCCTAGATCTTTCAATTGTTTGCCATAAAGCTTTGGGGAAAATATTGTAACTGGTTTTAGCATTTTTTGTTTGTTTGTTTTATGCTCTGAGAATGGAGATAATATCTATTTTAGAATGCTCTGTGAGGCTTAAGCAAGGTAAGATTTGTAAAAGAATCATAGTTCTCGATATGAGTTTCTTAGCAAGAGCTCAAGAAATGTTAGTTGTTTTTTGTGTGTGTACGTGTGCGTGTATGTGTGGGTGAAGGCTTTGCAGAGGAGACAAAGACAGAGCTGGGTTTAGAAGGATGAACAAGAGATTGCTAAGAATAAAGGAACAACATATGAGAAAAAGAGAGAAGTAAAAGTGGAGAATATCCGAATTGTTGGTATAAAAAAGTGGCGATGAACAGCAAAGGGAGATGAAGTTAGGGAGGCGGCACTGATCTACAAAGAAACTGAGACATTAACAAAAATGTGTACACTTAGGGAGTATCACAGAGTGTGTGACCATGGAGCATGAAACATCAAGAAAGTCGAAAGTCTACAAAGTAGAAAGCTGTCCTAACTTGCCATGTAACTAAGAAGTTTGAACAGTCTCAAAAGTTAGCTTTTATTCTAGTGAGTTCATCAATGTTGCTCATAGACTCCATTTACTAGAAAACTCCAAAACAAGACCAACTACAACAAAACTCTAGAATGCAGAGTACTAAGGTAACAACAGCCAAATACCCAAGATGCTACTGTGTAATATGTTCAATTGGGACTCGCTGGATTAGAGAGATGTTTAATCACCTATGAACCACAGCTTTTCATAATGCAGCAAAACTGAGGATGGCTGGAAATGTCGGTGTTCACCTCCCAAATCCAGCTCATGGTACTGAGAACACATCTATAAATGTAAGATGACATTCCACTCTCAAAATAACATCACCCAGAGGCAAGTCTAGTGTGTATTTGGACCCAAAATCATAGTTCTTGTCCTTCCTTTACTCATGATGATCTTATAATCAAAACATATACCTAAATATATAAGAATATCTGTTTTTCTTAAAACAGTCTGATATGTTGCTAAAGGGACCACTTTTTTTTTTTTTTTTAAGAAATGGCTTAGGATGTTCCATTGATATAAGAAGGAAACCATCCCAGGTCCATGGATGGAGCCGCAGACACAATTTGAAGGATAAAATTCATGTGCACCTACCAGAAAAGATGTTCAGCTTTTTAAATAGTTATACTGGCATGGGATGATGGTATTCTTTCAAAGTCAGGGACAATATGACCAACTATAGAGTTAGCAAGGTTCAATCAAGCTCTTTAAAATTGCTTTCTGATATTTATTTGTTCAATAAATATATACTGAGCACCTTCAAAGTTTTAGGTTCTGAAGAGACAAAAAGAAGTAAGATAATTGCCCTTACAGAACTCAGTCTAGAGAGAAAATATAAATTATCATTTGTATTAATGGTTCCACTAGATTCCCCAGAAAAAAAAGAAGAGAGTAACTAACTCTTCCAAAATCTTGGATATTACATTACTGTTATTGGAATATATCCTACATAGAGGTTTATGTGCCACAGTAGATTCTTGACAGAGTCACTGAATTAATGAATAAAAAGTAATAAAGCCTCAAATATAAATTTCTTTGTAACATTAAGTTATTCAATTACTTATTGAGATTAAATAAAAAAAAAATTTAAAAAGCACTTGGTATAAGTTTGGCAAAGTGCTATGATAAGATGAAAGATTGCCAGACTGCCAACGAAGTAGGAGGGACAAATAGAGATGTTAACCGAGACTGTGAGGTTGGAGTTGAACCTTGAAGAAAGAGTAGGACTTCACCAGACATACAAGGGGAAGGAATAGGCAAAGAGAAAAGCATGTGCCAACATGTGTAAGAATGTATCCTTAGTTCAAAGATACACTTTAGTGTATCTGTAGACATAGGACATTTATAGGGTCGTAATAGGAGATGAGGCCAGGTGGTCATAATGGTAATATCTAATATTGTCAAGTGCTTACTATATGCCAGAAACTGGGCCACTTTACATGCATTATATCATGTAATATTCAAAACAACACTAAGAGGTAGGGACTGTTACTATCTTTATTTAAAAAAAAAAAGAACTTAAATTCAGTGAGGATAAGCAACTATCGACCATACAACTACTAAATCACGAAGGTGGATTTCAAATCCAGCTCTTTCTAACTCAGAGACCATTTACTTATCCAGGATTAGTTCTACCTATATATTAAAAAGATATTTGTTTTGCCTTAACCACTCCAAGCTTCCAAATACAATGAGAGAACATCATAAAGTTTTCAGGACTATAGTAAAATGAAAAAATAAGAATTACAAAGTAATTTTTATGGTATATAATTATTCTATATGAAACTATTCCAAACTTGTTTTCCCTATTTTCTGACATCAAAATATTCCTTTTATGAAATTATGTTGATAGAAGGTAATATTTATTTAAAAGATATTCTTGTCAAAATTAAAAGTTGGCAATCTATGATACTTCTCTAAATCTAGGAATCACTGATCTGAGCTATGAAACTAGTGCCTTACTGATAGTTGTGAAGTCATGCTACAGCATTAAAATTTGTCCAGTAAACAATGGGCAGTCATTTAAGTATCTTTAGCAGTAAAATGATAAAATTTGCATTTTAGAGGGGTTATTCTTTTATTAGCATTGAGGATGGATTGGAGGGGGATGATGAGAGTGAAGACAGGGAGATCAGCCTGAGATAATTATAACAGCCCAGCAGAGAAATGATGAAAGCCTTGAACTAAGACTAAGAGAAGAGAATCAAGAGAAGGCAATGGTTTCAAGAGACACTGAAGATGTAGTGGGCCTTGGTGTCAAGAAGATATTGAGTGTACAGGAGAAAGAGAGAGGAAATATAGGATAATGCCCAAGTTTCCAAACTAGCACTTTGAAGAGTGGACCCTCCTGGGCTAGAGGAGAGACAGATAATGAGTTCAGTTTAGACACATTTTGATATTAAGGACAATCAGATGAATGTAATTTAAAAATACTGTTTATATCTCACTAAGCTTCTAAAAAAAAAGATTACCTAATATGCATAATCATGAAACTTGACATAGATTTAATATTCAAGGTCTAAAAAATAAATTTGCTACATGAAGTAAAAATGTTAATAAATGTATAAAATTAATCTTAGGCATGGATGTGGGACTTCATCACATGACTAGTAGTATATTTTAAGCACTGTCACATGTAATTCTTAAGATAAATCAGAGAAACATTAGTGAACTGGCAAAATATTTGAAAGGCTAGTAGGTTATTTTAGGCCTATCAGAAAGACTAAAATAATGATACAAAAATACTTGGAGATCCTTGACTGAAAGAGGCCTAGAAGACGTTATTAACGTCAACTATAAATAAAGATGTAGAGAGAGGTATCTTTAGTTATCCAGAAAAGCCTGCAGATGAGAGACAATGACTTAGTGACTCAGAAAGAGAAATACTTGATATTATTTCTAAATTTCTATTAGAGTAAATAGTAATAAATCAAATGTACCCTTTAAAAATATGAACACTTGGGATGACAGCAGCTTCCTGAAGACAGAAATGAATTTAACACAATATCCATCTCTGGGCAATGAAATTCACATTCCCTTCTCACACCACCCAAATTAAAGAGAAAGAATCTCAACCTGACAATCTGCCCTTCAGTATCTCAGACCTGGTCCAGGGGCAGATCCAGTGACCTCCTCCTGAATAAAAAGGGGAAGGGGATTGGGCAGTAAATTCTGTCCTGGCGAACATCAGCCCGGCAGTAAATCGGAATCCTCTCCGTGCCCTCTTTATTATCACATTCACAGCATGAAGTTATGAGCTTCCTCACAGCTCCTGCTATAAAAATGTGATGGATGGTAGGGAAACCTCAGGGAGTTAATCTATTCTTCCATTAAATTTTACTTTAATTGGTCTGTGAGTCAATCAGAAGCTCACTAGACAGTGAATTAAGAAAGAAAAGAATGAAATAGAAAAAGAGCTTTCTTTTGCAGTTACTATATTATAATGCAGAATTATTCTTCCATTGAAAGAGAAAGGAGACCATTGGTCTGTATACGAATAATCCCTGGCCCTGTAAAGAAAATGAGAGAAAAACAGGCAACCATGAATCCTACTCTCTGGTGACATTAATACATATGACATTTATACACACTCACACATACCCCACCCAGAAAAAGCAGGATTCTCAGACTCCCTCCACCTCCATCACCAGTAATTAGAAGAGAGAGAGATACAGAGAGAATCCAAATCACTGCCTCTAGGAAAATTAATACAAAGAAAAATAAGCTTTTAAGAATATTATCAGTAACATAACTCTGTAGGTACAAAGATGCTAAAGACCAAGGATGGATCAGTGGACATTTTCATGGGTTCAGTTAGTAAAAGGTTTGTGCAGTATTTAAGGCCATAATGGGCTCTGATAAAGATTCTCAGAATCTAATAATGGCCTCTCTGGACTTCTTGTCTAATTAGTGGAATGAGGAGAGAGTCAGCTTGGAACTGAGCATTGCTTGAGATGAGGAAGAAGGGGGAAAAAGCCAAAGCTGAAAGAAAAATAAACCAGAGTGAAGCAGAAGGAAAACAAGAGCAGCAAGGGTTTTAAAACTGTGCTCCCAAGCTGACAACTGAAGTTTATGCCTTGAAATATATGATAATAAGGTTTTATGGGAGTGAGCCCCAGGGACCCGAATGTCTTTCTGTAAACAATGGACTTCAGGGAGAAGCCAATGTTTGAGTAATATACTCAGTCTCCACTCATGGTAAAAAAAAAAAAAAAAAAAGGCTGTGAAGACAGGAAACAACAGCCTTTATTCTAACTGTAGAATGCTGATTTGCAGCAAATGCCCTCTGAGGGCAAAGACAATTGACAACCAATGTAGAAATACAGTTGTCCCATGTTAAGACAAGGAATTTAAGCCTCAGCTGCCTCAAAAACCTGAGGTCGTATGAGAAGAACCTAGTAAAGTGCTGCCTGTCCACCCTTAACGCATGGGCAATATATGTCCAGTGACTAAATGGTTTATGGTGCAGTGTCTAGTGGAATTATTGGAGCAACATCAGAATGACTGCACCCTGAAGCATGTACTATTTATCCTTAGTGCTGTGAAGGGTTAAACCTGCAAGTGCTGCTTATTGCCACTGATCCACATCTCAGGCCAGGTTACCTATGAGGGTATTACCAGCTGAACTCCACTCAGGGCATGATGATGTCCTTTGGAGACCAGGGTCAGGTAAAGCTCAGAGGTAGCCTTAAGCAACTGCTCAATGATCAAAGTCCCCAGTGTACTCAGACGAAATCAGGTTGCCTTTAAAATGCTTCATCCTCAAAGACAACGGCTCTATCCTCTTTTAATACATGTAAGGCCATGAGACAGTAAAGTGCCATTTCTATAGGCATTAGTTCCACCTTATATATTAAAAAGGTATTTGTTGTGCCCTAATCACTCCAGGTCCAGGATCATAAGGGACCTTGTTTCTTGGTGGGAGGCTATAGTGTGAAAGGTTACTTAGTCATCACTAGCCTCTAGCGACGTTGGAACACCACACATGGGGCTCCTCAAACAGGAAGTCAAAGCTAGGCCTGACCCCTGGATGAACTCGGTGCACTTTCGGGCAAGGGGCCTGATGAATCTCCAGGGACAGTGCTGCTCTGTGCCTCTGTGTCTGTATGTATGTGTTTCCTCCTCCGTGTGCATGCATGGAGGTGGTAGTACTAAAGGGAATGAGAGTGTGAAGGTTCTGGATAATTATGAAAATTAGATCTTTTACAGCAGGCTTCAAGCTCAATTTGGGCTGACAGCTCATGAACAGATCATCTGAAGTCTTAATAGGCCAATGCTGGCTCAATAGTTGTATGGTTAAATCATGCACATTTGTGCCACAGCTGACACAGAAAGCAGACCCACATGCTTCAGAGGGACCATGTGGATTTGTCTATATTTAACAATCTTCCTCTCTGGGGAGGGCTAAACAAAGCAAAACAAAACACATCTAAATTCATGTGTATGACTTTTGCCAGCCAAAGAAATATTCCAACATTCTTTTCACTTATCTAGTAGTAGTAATGATACATGATTAATAAAGCCATTCTAAATATACTTAATATCAATATCTTCCCCAAATATTTCTGAACTAACAGTAACAGATACCATCTTCCAACATGCTTATATTCAAAACCAACTGGCTGAAATTTTCTTCTACTTTCTAGTTACCCAATTCTCCTCCCTGTTTTCCATACTCTGGTGTTAGCTTTGTAAAATGATGTCAAGGTATCCAGTCCCCTGCCTGACACATCCTGAATTCTGAAAGAATGTGTTTCCTGAATATTCCTGATAATGGGTTTAGTCCTAAAGGGGTTAATGAGGTTGGGCAAGGCAGCATTTTCCTGTCTGAAGGAGACCTGAATCCAACAATGTTAGAATCATTTTCTTATTTTTCTCTGTTTGCAGTAATGGCTTCTCCCTGAACCTTCATATGGGGGAAGGGATAAAGCAGCTTTGCTAACCTGCCTGGCATCTGGCTTCCAGCAGGGAGAGAGGCTCATCCACCTCACCCCTCAGGCTCCTTTAACTGAATTAGCCGTATTAAGTGCCTTGGTAGCCCAGGGAATGAATGTCGTCGATCAGTGCCTGGGAAGGCATGTTTGGAGGGTATAATTCTGCCTGAGGAGAATGGACTCCCCAGCACATGGGCCTAAACTGCAGAGTAGCAGAGCCCTAAATCTCCAGTTGCAGATTTACAGCCTCCATTCTCCTTCTTTACTGCAAATACAATCCGGCAGTAATGGTCTAACACAGCAACACCATCACCAACTGGCTGATGGCTCGCATAAAAGCAATGTCAACCAAAAACTATGAGTTTATAAAAGGGAACAAACCCTCAACAGTGACAAGAACATGAAACCCATTAACAATTTAAACACTCTCCATTTTTTATTTTCTACCTTGAAGCTATTATTGCTGATAGAAAGCTTCTCAGTGGAATTAACCACTGCAAGGGAGGGTTGGGAAGCTGGCTTAACTCCTAAGACAGGAGGTTATGTGGTTTGAACCATTTGATGGTGTGGTCTGAACCTTTGTTAATAAGAATGCCACCTGGTAACCTGTAACTCAAAAGAAGGTCTTGGAAAATGGCAGGTGTGATAGGATCTCCCCTCACAGGCCTATCGAATTGTTCTGAGGGATCACACTGAATAAATGTGGTTGTGACTGGACTCACTGCTCTATTGAGCACACCAAGACCTGGGCCTGTACTCTAGAAGGAATGGTAGAAGATATTTTAGAGGAACTTGTATAAAAATCAAGGATCAGATCTTGGCATTATGATATTCAGTGTTTACATGAGGTTTTATTTTAGTGATGGGTCTAATCTCTTAAAGGGACATTGCCACAGAATATTTCCACTTTGTGAATTGGCTATTCCTGGACTGTGATGTAAAATGTAACCTGTCACACAGTATTACTTCCCAGTCTTTAGGTAATCAGATACCAAGATTATAACTAATTTGCTCAACTTAACTACAGGATTCCCTCATTAAAAAAAAATATTACCATGGAATTCTCTAAGGAAAAATGCTTGAGTAAGCCATCTTCTCCCCCATCATCTCCCATCAGTAAAAACGAAGATAGGACCTTAAGGAGATATTTAAGCCCATCATTGGGTGATTTACCCTCAAAAAAGAAATCTTCCCTCTGTTCTTTAAAGCAGACAAACCCAATGGCAATAACAAAGTCATTCCTTTTGTAATTTTGAGCTTTATGTATATGTAATTTGGTAAACAATTTATCTTTTAGAAATAGGATCTTAGCACTAAAAAGGAAAGAAACCTGTTTTTGCTATGTTGAATATGGTCACATATGCCAATGAAGTTAAAGCTCCTGATTTACATGTATTGTCCTGATTATTTGAGCAATTTAATATAAAATTTAATCTGTACTAATGGGCCTGGGGGAAGTACAAATAAAACTGAGGAATACTTATTTTGTAGTAAAATGAACATATATATATGTATATGTGTGTGTGTGTGTATACACACACACACACTAGTTTCTGTGATGCATGAAATATTGTGTTATAAGAATATTCTCACATTTTTGGCACTTTAAAAATGTGTTATCTCACAAAGGAATATCAACCTATCTGCAGGCTTTCGTAACCTACGTTAATTTCAAGAAAGGGATAATTTCATGCTGCTTTTGTTTCATGAACATAGATTTTGAACCAAGCAGGCATTGCACCTGTTGGTTTTAAGTGTCTCCTCCTCCAAGAAAAAAAAAAAAAAGATGCTGAGGAGAGGAAAATAAGAGAAATTAAACAAAAGATAAGAAAGAAAGATCTAATAAAATTTTTTTCCCCTAGTGGCCAAGGAAATCAAGCTACAGTAATTCTGTATAATAGTGTTAGAAAATGGTTAGCCTTAATGCCTGATAATGACCAGAGCTAATATGGTTCTGCTTTCAGTGTGGATAATGTTTAAGGAAGTAGCAGAATGCACGGCAGCTTTCTGGACCTATACAATCAACTCCAGTGAAGCCTTTTCTCTAGCTTCAGTCATAACCATAAATACTGCCCCATCCCCACATTCCAGTAACAAAGTCCTTCCTTCCTCCTGCACCCCTAAACAAAGGGGACAACAGTGTGTTCGGTGGGAACATCTTGAAATAAGATATCGCTCCCCAAATGGAAGGAAGTCACAGGGGAGATTGACGCCATAAAGGCAGTTCTATCCTATTGAAACGCCAGCAGATGGGGTCATAAACATTTCCTTCTCCCATTGCTAACAGCCACCGAGTCAGCTTCATCTTTATCTTTATCTTTATCTTCCTGTCAGGTCATAAATACCTCTCACTCAAGTCTCACGCACAGCTGGGCCAAGCCAGGCAAGTTTACTTCCTGTTAAGGGTTTATTTCAGCAAACATTTAGTAGTAGGTGGGGGAGAAAACTGAAAACTCTGCTGATGATACACAATTATAGTGCAGTATAGGAAGCTTAAGAACCTCAAAGAAGGGGTTTGGTCAGACTAAGAAATGACCAAGCTGCCTAGCAAAAAGCGTAAAGGTCCACTTAGAATATGTAAAGTATTCTAAGTAGTGAAAAATTATACTTGTTACAAACAAACAAACAAATAAACAAAGTGCCAATGTTTTTTTGTTTTCCTTCGTTATACAACTTCCAAAATGCTGCATGGGTTATTTCCATTTTTCATTGGACTGAAAAGTGAACCATAATCATACATGATAGGAAGAGAAGATTTCCAGGAGTAGTAACTCCATCCAAAGTCCTTGTTTAGTTAGAGGATGGGGAAAGAATGTACCCCTTTACTTACAGAATTTGGGCACATGAGGAAGGAGTGATTTTCTGAACCTCCTTTTTTCCTTAGAGCAGTTTTATGCTTTTGAACCCACCGTCTGGAGGACTCTTGGCAGCTCCAAAATTGTGGAGACTAAAATGGTAAGAACCTGGAAGACAGTGGATGTCTTCCTCCTCAACTTGGCTGGAGCGAATTGCCCCTCTTGGATTTCTGGGATATTTGTGCTTTTCAAAACTTACTATAGTCTTTATAAAACACAACTCACATTCTGATTTTTAAAAACCAGCATTTTAATAAACACATTCTGATAAAACGGGTAAGTCTTCTTCAATAATAATGAAAGTGATAGGATGCTGTTGATTAAAGTTGTTTCTTACTCAGACTGGAGCTGGGTGAAAGTGCCTTCACTATGCTTTGAGAATGGCTCCTCTGCACTGGCTTATTTTACTCAGTCTTTTGATTTTAACATGTGCTTTAAGATACTTTGTAGTTTCAAGAGAGAAAAATGAAAATAGTATTAATAAGTTTTCTATACGAGTTGTAACAAAAGAGCTTGACTCCCAGCCTTGACACCTTACCAGCTGTGTAAACTTGAGAAAGTTATTTAACTTTTCTATATCAGTTTCCTCATCTATAAGATGGGTACAATAACGGTCCTTTGTTTAACTGTGGCTTTATTTTCACTAAAATCCATTTTAAAGTTATTTTATGTGCATCTGATTTTCTACCCATAGGATTTTTATAACTTTCTTATTTTGCCCCATTTTGAGATATCTTTTCTTCTCTTCCTGTATTGTATCACAATTATTTTTCTTCATTTTCCTTTTCACATTTGGGTATTATGAAAATAAGATAAACTAACCTATCCAAGTTATTTAGAACAGAGCCTGGAACCTTGCAGGGGCTCTGGAAGTGTTAACCTGCATGTAAAATGGAAGGCTCAGGTAACATAGTCATCTGGATGGCATATAAAGCAGAGGATATTAATGACGTTCTTAAAAAGCTTTGATTAAGCAGAATGTTAGGCCCCAGACTGGCATCCAAAGCTTTCCCTAAGTCTGGCTGATTTTTTCTTTGCAGTTCTCTCTTTTGTCATCCTTCTACAATTCAGTAGCCCCTGTTAGACTAGACCACTTGGTGTTTCCTGAGCACACGCCACATTTTCCTACATCTACACTTTGGAGTCTGCCATTCCCACTTTTGTCCTCCCCCATCTCTGCTTGTTAAAATCATAGCATCGCAGAGGTTCTCTCATTCAAACAATAAGGCTTTATTTTACTTTTCTATCCATCTTTCAAGGGCTGATTCAAATGCAGCTACTTCATGAATCATGGAGTTTGGGAGATGGCAGTACTTTAGAGTCCAAATGGTCTGATTTCTTTTACTAAGGGCTGGGAGAGTTTAAGTGATTTGCTCAAAGTCGCCAAGCTACAGCTCAGACTACAACTTGGGCTCCTAACTGTGAGGAGACCTCTGAGAGCAAATTGCCTAGCCTCCTGGTCCCCCCAATTCCTCTAATCTGAACCTGACTGATCTCTTTGGAGTTCCTATGGTACCTAGAGCACTTATCACATAGCTTCTTGAATTGCAGTTATTTGGGTACATGTCTTATCTCCCTTCCATGTCTCATTCACCTTGTCCCTTTCCTCTCTACCTCCGGAAGGTTTAGAACAGAGCCTGTAACCAGGAGACTCTTAGTACATATTTCAATTAACGTCTGGATGAATGTTAAAAAGGAAGGAGTTAAACAGCCTCCCCAGTCCATTGACTCATATGTCACAGAATCTCAAAGTTCTTTCTAACCTAACTATCTGAACTAAACTATTAATTCCAGGGCTCAACAAATAAATACTCCCATGTTTGCAGAAAAGTTTGTGGAAATTAAATATCCTTATACTTTATACCTATGCACTAATTCACTTGCTTCACAAAAGTTTCTGAGCACTGGTGTGCATTTCACTATAAGGTGTGCACAGGAGATCTTGGACCATTTCTTTAGCAAAGGGATAGGAAACCAGATCCTGCCTTCCAATTGGTCACAATCTATTGGGAAGGACTATACATGTTACAACTAGGGGGCTATTAACTAAGTGCCATGAAAGCACATATATGGCAATGAAGGAAAATGGCATGAAAAAAAGAGGCACAGGGAGCTAAAGGAGTAGTAGTTACCAGAGGCAGTTGCTGATATCATGTAGCATTTCTTATACTGTCTCTTTTATGTACCTCCAATTTGCAAACTAAGCCCAATGCTTCTGATTGTTTGCTCTTGTCATTCATTTTCTTTACTCAGTGATTTAAGAGTAACATTTGCTTTCCTGTTAAAGTTTTAGTTCCTGACCAAAGTTTGACTCAAAACCATTACATGTGTACTTTTCCAGCAGGGTACAGTACTAACCACAATACATAAACCATTTTTAATTTTTTGAAGTGCTTTCACAGATCTCTTTCTACCTCCCCTCCCCCCAACAAACTCAGGAGGGAAGTATCAGTGCAAACCATGAGCCATGGTGTATATGTGGTATATAATAGCTATCCAGCAATTTGCAGCATTATTCTACTTTATTTCTACTTTATTTACTTTGTAAACTTCCCCAAAGGAGGAAATGCATATCTCTATTATAATACCTTGCTTATTTTCTTTATCACACTAATCACAATCTGTAGTTATTTTATTTACTGGTTTACTTCTCTATTGCTAGTTCCTAACAGGATGTAAAACCCCTTGAAAACAGGGAACTTGTCTCTCTTGTCCTTTCACTATTGCTGAATAAATAAATGAAAGCATGACCAACAATACTATACTAATGTAAATAGGTTGTAAAAATAAAAGAAGCCAGTGAACAGACTTCCTAGTATAGAACTGATTAGCTGTATTTTTATCCATCTATTCTTTCAAGAAGGATGATCTACAGAAGAACAAGTTTTTTTGCTGATCCTTCACACACAAAACTGTAGAGTGGGTTCCATGTATAGGATACTGCCTCAAGAACTGTAAACTATAAGATGTTTAAGATGTAATCCTTGTCCCCAAGGAGCCCATGATAATAGTATAAGACAGAAAAGACCAATTAGGAATAAGTGATGCAGTCAACATGTGTTCTCAGTCAGAGAAGGGAGAAACTGCCTTAGATTGGGGTGATCAGGAAGGGCTGCCTGGGGGTGGTGGGGTTTTAAGTTGAAGATAAGTTTAATTTCTATCAATGAAAAGGGCTCCCTAGAGGGCCTTTTATAAACGATACTGTAACTTCATTATGCCTCAACGTACCTCACATTTAGGTAAGCTTAATTAAAGAGAAATACTTGGAGATCCTCTAATAGATAGTAGCCACTGATGCAAAATAGCTCTATTAGACTATTGGGCAGTGCCCCATAGTGGGTTTTTTTTTTTTTCCCATAGCAGGTTTTTAATGGCTTTATGTATGTTTAATCACACTTGGTATAGCTCTCTCAGCTTCAGTCCCATTAGATTTTAAAAGGTCAAGTTTCAAAAGTCTAAAAAGGTAATTTAGAATAGAAATACCATTTTAACCTTAACCATGGCTAAACTAATGCTTTCATAGTATTGAAAACTGTACCTTGTATAAAATATATGAGTAAAACAAGAATATTAAAACTTTATAATTCTTTCTTGAGGTTACAGTAAAGAAAGACAGGATTTTAGTAAAATTTAAAATCACAATTTGAATTCTACTAAAAATTATGGCTCACTGATAACTGTTGACACATATTGCTTATTTGGGAGAGCACAGAGGCTCCATAAGCAAGTGAGAATGGAGACTAGGTAGACCTAACAACACGGAAAGGGAGCAATCTTTTGAAAATGACATAGATTTGTTACATCTCTGAAGGGTAAGAGAGGACTTTAGGAGCATTTTCTAAAGCTTGCCAGTTGAAGCATCTCATCCAGAGCCTCTCACCTTCACTGATGCTGCTATTTAAACATTGCCTACATTTTCTCACATTAGCATTCCTTGATTACAATTTTATAATATATTTTATATTAAAATGACTTCAAACTGTCATAATTTATTATGATTTTAAGAATGGTATCTTTTTTTTTCTGCCTTAGAGAGACTGTTTTTTAGACTGCCCCTTTAATAGAAAAGTCAGAAATTAGCCTAAATATGCAATGCTCTCCTTTAAAAAAAAAGTTTCTTGGTATTATTATTTAAAATCACAATTCTTTATTTTTATAATCATCTCTGTTATGTAATTCCATCTAGCAGGAATTATAGTTCCATTTCTGATATTTCCATACCTGCAGATATATAGGGGCTTGAAAAGTGGATTAAGAAATGTCACCATAAAGCAAGCGAAGTCCTGAGGGAGAGGGCTTGGGAGACAAGTAACAGTATAAACGGAAGGTGCCAAATGGTAATAAAACCAAAATGGGAAATCATGAATATAAAATAACTGTGCATTAAAAATATATTTGGACCAGCTCCTCTGTGCTGGTGTTTTGTAATATTAACTGTTGAAACCTGCTTAAAATGAGAGCTTTGAGTTCTCAAAATCCTTTCATTCGGTTAAACATCCGCTATCCTGAAAGGGCTCCACAGAATCCCATAAAACATTATTTATCTGTGGGCGTTAACTGCACGATACTGTAATTTCCAGAATAAATGCTGGGTGTAAATTGTTGTTTATGTTGGATCCTGACTGTCTTTACGAGAAACAAAGTGAAAACGGAATCTTCACAGCTTTATTTCTTCCGTTAAAGTCTATTCTGCAGCAGGAAACATGCCTAGTGGAGTTTCTTAATGAACACTTATAAAGCCTGTTGGTTAAAACCAAGTACATAGAATCACCTCCAAATGTACACTCTCTTTTATGCCACATTCTTTTCATTTAAATCAAGTTAAATAAAGTGAAAGTAGCACTATTCACATTGTTAGAGTTAAGGGTCTGTCAGCATTTTTATGCAAAGCCTTGTTCTCACATGTCACAAGTTTATAACTTGGAGGGGACAAGAAGAAAATTAAAAACAAAAATTAACCGTAATACAGGGCAGGTTGGCCTGGAAATAAATTTTTATTTATATTTAATGACTATTAAAAGTTCATCTTGGGCCAAAAGGTATAGATAGAGTGATTTAAGACATTTGTTTGGGATTTTTTTTTTTTTTTTTGGTTTTCCACAACCCTTACTCCCCCAACAAAAACAAAACCCAGCTTTCAAAAGCATCCCAGCTATAAAATTGATTAAAATATAAAATTTTCTATGTGCTTGTATTTTATAAAGAATATTAAATATTAGAAATTCCATTGTTTCACCTCTCCACCTCCTGCCACACACACAAAACATACAACAGTTAAACTCTCCCCCGAAACTTTTTTTTGCAAGTGAAAACTCAGATAAGGAAAAGTTAGGAGGATTTCAAACTCGAACATGGGTATGACTACATAAAAATGTAAAATTCTCTTTTTAATTTCTTTCCCTGAACACTTAGTAATTTTTTTTTTCTTCCAAAACACCATTGCTAAATTCTAAATAAGAGCTAATAGTCTTTCACTGCATGCATAAAACATTCATTTATCTTTTCTTCTGGAAAAAAATAACTGCACAGATTTTAAGCCCAAGAATTTACTGTGCTTGTGCAGCAGCTGCTCTTACCTGATAAAATTGTGATGTCTTTCTGAGCGATTATGACTTATCAGGTCAGTGACCAACAAACTATAAAATAGATTCTAACGGCCCCCAAAGGGTTGGTATAGATTCTTGAGTAAATAATATATGTAAGAAAAAATGGAAGAGAGAGGGGAAGAGAAGCAGAAAGAGAGAAATAAAGAGAGAAACTCACATATGAGTTACCTAGTTAGTTTGTCTAGTTCCTATAGGACAGGAACCCAGAATTCTTTATTTTAATCCTGGTTTTCTTACTCAGCAGTACCTTTGGAGACCAAATGTCAGGTAAGGAGATAGTATTATTTTTAGCAAGAGCGAGGTCCCATAGCAGCCCTAGAGGATTTTCTTGTATATTCTGTTTCACCCAGGATTTGATACAAGCCATAAACTAGTTGTTACTTTGCCTGTATTTATGTGTATCTGAGAAGGTAGCCACTGACTCCTGGGAAAATCTACCAATCCTTATAATGAACTGTAAGAGAAGGAATGAAAGAATGGGACATTATCATTTTAGCGTCTTGTTCTGCTTAAGACCTGAATGAATACAACTGCTATTCAAATAAGTTCACATTAGATGTAAAGAAATTCAAGGAAACTTTAACACAGAAATTAGGATATCATGATAAAAATGGCCAAAGCTAAGACAGCATGTGTGTGTATGAACACACGTCCATGTGTGTATAGATCCAGCCACTTACAACCACAGCTAATACGAGAGGGGAACTTTGATCTATACACTGTACTTAAGTCAAGTTTTCCTAATTGCATCAGCTTCCCTGGAGGTCTCTGCTGTTTTATTGCTAGAGTAGATGCTATAGCCCTTCTCTCTGGTTTAATGGCATAGTAAGAATTGTATTTGCTTTTCAGATCTTGAAAACTGGATGCAAATTGTTGTTTAGGTTTTAAGACCACAGATTGAGTGGCATCATTCTGGTCCCCAGTGGGGATATATCATTGTGGTTCTCTGGTCACTCCTCAAAGAACTGCAGCATGAAGTAAGCATGGTCAGTTTCAGGCTGTAAGCCATTCGAACTAAATGAAAGGCTCTGAATCTTCTTCTCTGGAGATTTGCAAGGTCATAGTAGAAAGAGAGGCCTGAGGCATAAGTGAAATGGCTCCTGCCAAGTCCCAATGAGCTCCAGAGTCCAATGGGGGCTCTTCTGAGTCTAAATCTCAAAACTTTAAAGACTGAATGGTTTTTCTGGGTCAGAACTTGGGTCTTAAAGCTGTGTCAAGGCCAAGAATGAAAGAGCAAGGGGAGGGATAAGGAGGAAGGAGAGATGAATGTATAAACTGAGATGGCTTTCCAGAGATGAGCGTGGGATGTTTGCCAAACAACCAACACTATTCTTGACTCAAGACAGTGCTAGCACTTTTATGAGCAATGACTTCATTTCCCTCTAAAATTACACAAGTGGCATTTCTTTGTGTGATTTTATAGATATCATATTATGGTTGTTGTTTTCTCCATGGGGACCCAAATTAGGATGAGTGGGTTAGGATGGCTACAGGAGACTTCTCTTGGGCATAGGTGTGGACTCATCTCTCCCCACCTAACCAAGACCCTGCTGTGTTCTGCAGTGGATCCTCCTCTTTTAAATGACCATGAAAGGAACTAGGGCCAATGCCACCTCACACCTTCTTTATCTCCCCTGAGAGATCAAGAGATGCGCTGGCTGCCACCAAGGGGAGGCAAAGGAGCAGAGTTCAGATAAACTTTTGATAAAGTGCCATAGCAAACCCCTCATCAGGAGGTAGGAAAGGTCACAGAGTAAAAAAAAAAAATAATAAGAAAATATAACTGCTTTCTTATGAGGAAAATATTATGAGTTCTTCCCCTTTTTCAGCTTTTATGGAAGGAGATTCTGCCAGTTCCTTCAGAAAAAAATAAGAAAAAGTAGTTTTAAAATGAGATTATGCACCTTCAGGGTGCCATTAGGAAGTTTTACTGTACTGAGATGACATGAAAGCTCTGGAATTAATATCCCTGAGATGCTTCAAACCTGCAATAGCAATTATTGTACTACGTGTCCCTGGATAAATAATAGGGCCATTCAACTAATTAGCTTCAATGATTTCAGCTCCCTGTAAATTCTCTCTCACTCGGCTATAAAAATAACACTAGGAAAACTTTTGGTAAGAGAAACTTCTTTCGGGGAATGTTTTCTTTTCTTTTTTCCCCCTTCAGTTCATGATGAACAATGCATAAAGTAACTTTCATTTCTAATCACAAAGCTAGAATGGAATATACTAAATTTGCACATTATTAATTGCCATTTGCTGCTACTGAACATAGTGATTTAACCCTCTAATTCATCCTTCCACATAAGATATACATTTGATACATTTAAACTAGTTTCTTGAATACACAGTATAAGCAATCATGTGTGTATGAAGAGTATAAATCTCACATACACATATACATGTATGTATGGTTAAAGATAAAAGCAAGAATTTCTTGTATCCACACTTCATTACATTATCACCATGCTGTTTTAGAGAATTTTGACAATACACTAGCTTTCTGATGGTGCTCATGGAACATTAATTCATTCTTTCATGTTTACTGAGTGCCTACTAGATGCAAGACATGAAGTTTCTTCCATATGTTTTCTTGAAAAAAGAGTAACTTAAACTTGGTATTATACCTCTTTAAAGTGACAAAGATTCCCCTATATTTCTAGAAATACCAGTAAATTCCAAAAATTCAAAGCAGTAAGAATGTGAACTTCAATAAGTTAGAGGTCTTGTTTTGCATTTCTTTTCACTTTGGGTAAACTGAAGTGATTCCTTCTTTTCTTTCATGGAAATTTCTCTACGCTTTGAAATGAAACAGAAGCTCCTCCCTGGGACCAGCTAGTACTTCCCCTCCAAATGCTGAACGTCATCACAGCAGAGGGACCTAGTGAGAGACAGACTATGATAAGCTTCAGCCTTGGTGAAGAATAAAGAGGAAAAGAGTCTGAAACCTCTTTTTAGGCTTATCGTATTTTTAATTAACAGAATATAATTAAAATTAAAGCTAGACAAAATGACTGGATCTTAAATCAGAATTATGTCTAACAGTGGAGATTGCAGTTATCTGTTTGCACTCATTAGAAGTGACCTTCACCACTTTCTGGGTCCCCTATTTTGCTCCACTACTTAGAGGAAAGCTCTTTTTTAATTTCTTAGCTACATAAAAAAAGATTTTTCTCCTTTCTGTACCAATACTTATTAAATATATATGTATAAAGACAGATGTACTGCACATTAAGATGATGAATACAATAGTAGATAAGAAATCATGACCTTCCTCTGAAGCATTATGTAATTATTAAATTAAAAACAATTCCCCTAAAATTGATAATTATGTAATCTGGCAATGAGACTAACCTTCCAGTCAAAAGCTGAATTTAAAAATTTTCCCTAAGTAAAATTTGGCCAGAGATAATAATTTTTGTTACACAACTATTGTTATTCAAATATTCCAGTCCCACGCCCTACCTCAAAATCTGAAGAGCTACCTAGCAGGTTTATCAGGCCCCGTAATTTTCCTTCGAAGAGATCTGCAGCCTCAGCTTATGAGAAATGCAGTTGGTTCACCCTAGGAGAATATAAGTCATAATGTTTGTTTTGGAAATCTATTTTATCCAATATTTCTCAATGAAATAAATTGTATAAATGAAATAAAACTGACATTGCAATATTTACTAAATCACTACCGTCTGCTCTCTGCTTAACAATATGACTATCATTGGTTTTTCCTTCTTGTTCAGTTTAGCAGGCAAAAGAGTAAAGGAAAAAAGCTTCTGCAAAGAATGCATTTTTAAATCAATATAAATAAGGTTATAAGATAGCCAGACTTAGCATTGTTGCCTCCTTACTTGTTACCCCTATACATTCGTCATTTTCTTCATAACCATGCATATTCTTCAGTTTACCAAAATTTGTGTGTGTGAGTGTGTGTGTGTTAGAAGTTTGCACATGGAACTAACTCAAGAAGGTCCAGAGAGTAGAAGAAGAGAGAAAAATTTAAGTAAATCAATTCCATATAAACAATATTACATGATGAAAATAAAAAAAAACATAAAAATAACATTCACAGTTGAAAATGACTATCAATAAGATAGTCATTTTTATTCAATAAGAATTGAATAAAGATGAAAACAGCAAAAAGAATTTTAATATCAAGTATATATATAAAAAGAAATAAAAATATTTTCAGGGTCCCATAACAGTGTATATTACTTTCAGTTTGTGACATTACACAATCACACTTTTGCTTTGACAAAGAAGGAAATGACCTCTACCAGCATCCCAGTCCTGCTACTTTTCAGGACAGTTGTGAGGCAGTGTACTCAAAGCCTCATGAAGAGAAATCCCCCTGTACTCTATGAAGATGCTGTGATCTATTTGCCAGTACTCAAAAGTCTTCTAAAGGACAATGCCTATGATAGGAGGGAGCGAGGGTAAACATGGGGC
Source organism: Cynopterus sphinx (assembly GCA_030015415.1). Classification (NCBI taxonomy): domain Eukaryota; kingdom Metazoa; phylum Chordata; class Mammalia; order Chiroptera; family Pteropodidae; genus Cynopterus; species Cynopterus sphinx. The sequence continues at coordinate 18,284,654 of CM057385.1, forward strand.
AGGCAGGAGGCTCAGAGGGCTCCTTTGGCAATTGGAGGTGGGGAAGGAAGGAGCCAAGCTATAAATAAAAAATACTCCTAGAAATGGTATGTGGTTGATGCATTATTAATGATTGTAAAATATATCTCAATATGGAGGGGAGAGTGGCCACATCTTGAGATGGAATAGAGCCAATATCACAAGATACTTGGTCCAAATACTGCTGGCACTCTTATGATTTTAGAAGGATTAAAAAAAAACCCCTAAAGTCAAAAGAGATTTATTAAGTGTTTATAAGCCTACTTGATTAAGCACAAGGATGATACTAAAGAATTGATATGCAATAAAGGGATGAGAGCACACAATGTTATTTTGATAACCTCGATTTTTAAAGCTACCAACAATAACTGTTTGAAAACCTAGCATACTGTAGTTTTAAAAAATGTTACTGTATTTTAAAACATATTAAAACATTTTAAAATAAGTCTCACTGCCTACTAAGTATGGAAAGTGGTATAGCTTGCTGCAGGTCATGGAACTCAGAGATTCCTGACTTAATGTTCCCTGTTTTAACCACTAGCTGCATTCTCTCTTAACACATTATGGAGTTCAAAAGTGTTTGCCTTTTCATATTTACCTGTACTCAGAAATATGTATCCAAACAGTATTTAGCCATTTTATTACAAACACAAATCTTACATGTGGGGCTATGTAAGAAATCATCATAATTATAGAGAGCAGTCATACAGATTATGGGTAAAGATGACCAAAATAGGTGACAGAAGGTCACCAACTTAAGATTTATACATTTAACATGTAGTTTCACTTGGATATATTTGTGGTACATCCATCCATAGACATTCATAAAATTTGCTAGGAAGTCATGAGGGAGGGAGAGGAGTAGTAGATTAATATACTCTTTTCTTTGCTCTTCTTCTTCTTTTTTTGCTATCTAGATGGGAGATTTAGTCCTGCTGCCTGAATTTGAGGGTCTCTCACACTGCTCATCTGAACAATCAATTTTTACTGCTGTAGAAGATAATAATGGTAATAACACTATAGAAAAAAACTACCATGACCCATAACTGTAACTTATTACAGTCTTTTAAAAAATAACCATAGCGTATGGAGCTTCTTCATTTCTTGAAGCAGAAAAGGAGCTGACAGTTGGAGCGTCTGAGGCTACCTATATATCTCCTGAATGCATAGAAGAGGCTGATCTGTCCATAAAGCGAGCTGCTTTGGGTATGGGCCACGTGAATGAATAAAGTGACCTGATACTAGAAATTTGCTGAGGACAGTCACCTTCTGGCCTGCCTGTCCTCTCATACCAAGTGCCAGAAAGAACCTCTATCAGTGTGACATGCTAGTGCTTCATCATCCTACGCCAAGAAAGTCATGATTCTTGGACATTTACAGTGATGCTCTTATGGAATAAATTGTCAATATTCTCACTAGGACTGTGTTCTGATGGTGTTTTTGATACTAAAATTTCAAAGATCTCTGTTCACTTGCATAACAACCATAAACAAAATCTCCCATAAAGCCCAATATGTTCTTCTATTTCATTTATCAGAAAGAGGATGTCAAGTATAAAGTTTTATCTACTCCTAGTACACAGATTTCCACGTGTTTAACAAGATCTCACCTGGTTTCTATGTTATGTGAAAGGATTGCCCTTAAAAGACAAATTATATTCCAGACACTTTCAAATGAAGTGGATTCACCAAGTACACGGTTTATCTTCAGATCTGGAAGCCTTCATTAAAGCATGACTTTGCAACAAAGAAGTTTTAATGCCACTCTAATGCACAGCACACTAACAAGATTTATATATATTTACTGGTGTCGTTAAAGAAATTTGAATGACTTGCAGTTTTTCTAGATGATATTTTTAAAAAATCTTAAAAAGGGTGTGCAGCATACAAATAAAATCAGATTACATTAGAAGTTTTTTCAAAGTAGAAGCATAATACTGCTTGTGTAACAGCCAGAGAACACACAGCAAAGATTTGTTTTACTTTTCTTAGACAACCATTCTATAGTCACTGAACATAAACAACCATAAAGTTATAGCTGCTTTTAAAATGTCACTTAGGGATAAACTATATAGATGGGAAATTAGATAGTACTGAATGGCTTCAGAAGAGGACCAGCCCGCTAGTCTGAACTGTCAGCTCTGCATTCATGAGAAATAATAAAATATTTTTCATTACTAACCATATGTTTTCATATATATATAGATACATACATCTACAATGTGATCCAAAAGATTTCTGAGATTAAAAATGATTAAATAACTTTCCAAAATATTCTTAAAAATCAAGTCTAAGTTATCTAGTATGAAAATTGAGAAAATGAGGTAGCGAAGCTTAGGAAATAATTACAATTTTAGGCAGATGCTTGGATATCTGTGATTTTTTTTAAAACAGGAGACTCTACAGAGCATGCTACAAAAATGACTCAAGCTAGGATTTCCAGTTAAATATGCTAAGACAGGGCAATATATTTTTAGTAGGCGGAATAAAATGTAGCATAACCTGTATTAAAAAAGCACATAACAATGTTAAATCTTTAAGCTTCCATCCAGAGGATTTGCAATAAAATGAAATCATTAGGCAAAGAGTGGTCACTGCTATGATGAGGAGAAAAAATAACTCAATATTCTCATATCTATTATTATATTAGAATAGTTCACTTTCTTCTCTATATAATAACATTGGGCATTAAAGAGCCATTTACGAATACCTTATTATTATTTATGAAATTACAAGTACACACGGTGTCTGATAATTCATCTCTCTGTATTAAATAGGAACATACATTGTTTTTAAAAATGTCTGTCTTTTACAATGTGCTAGGTAACAGCTTCCATAGCATAATCATAAATGCATTATATAATGTGCTTTATAAGAAGTTATTAAGGATTATGACTTTAGCAATGTAAACCTAATATAAATATGAATAAAGCATTTAGAAATGGTATTTTCACTTAGACTGTTACCTATATAATTTGTAGCTATTCAATTATCATAGGAGAAGACATACCACATTTACAGAAAAAGCCGTTTCCACGAATGTTAGTAAAAATCCTATAATGTAGGTATTTTTTCAGCAATTTCACAAAACTCATGCCTTTAAAAACATGAGAAGAATCCACAATGCCACCTACAGTATTCTTGACAGTAATCTTGCCTTGCAGGAAAAAAATACCAGCTTTATTTGAAAAGCCAGGTGCATGTAAATTTCCAAACTGCAAGTAGGTGGCAGTGGAGACATTTCTGGATGATTTCTCTCAGTTGGAAATGTAAAAGGAGGAAAAACCTCCTTAAAAACAAGTTGCAAACATACTAAAATAAATAACATCCTGAAATGTAACCTTCCATAGCAGCTCACCATTAAGAGCTAATAAAATATTTGTCTTTAGGGACCCAAATCCTACCAATCTCTTAATGAAGACATCTACAGCACAGAGAATGAACAGCACAAATGACAAAATTAGAAAAAAATGAAAAGAGAGAAGGGTTGGACAATTGTTTCCTACAAAACTTAAGAGTAAAAATTAGGAATTTGATGTGGACAAGAAACTCCGAGGTTAGTAGCATAAAATATATAAATTTAAAACTAGTAAGTTAGCATTTTAAGAAGCCATTAAGATATCTCCTGTTTTAATGTAAATTTAAGAGGAAGGCAAATGAGTTCATTAGCATCTGGTCTTTAATGAAGAATACCAACTGAGTCCATCAAAAACTGTGTACAACAAGAGGCTATTAAACAATGTAGACATATTTAAAGTGTGATCAACTCTAAACAAACACTAGAAACATTAGAATAAAACTACCTGAATTGTCTTTTAAGGTTAATGAGTTGGCAGTTAGATTCATTCTGTTCTCAAGTTTACCGGCAAAGACAAGCAGGGTCATTAAGTTGCATTATCAACTCAATCTAATTGATTTGACTTGTGGAGATCATATTAAAAACTGGAAAGTGCCCAAGAATAAACTCTGGAGGTGAGTGTGAGAGTGTGAGAGTGTGTGTGTGTGTGTGTGTGTGTGTGTGTGTGTGTGTGTGAATACAGATGGAAAGAAACAGGTAAATGGATTGTAAGAGGAGAAAAGAAAGTTAATGATGTTATTCATATTAGAATCACCATGTGAAAAGAAAGTGAGCACCCAGATCAAAGCTTTTTCACACCACGTTTATCTCAAATCAGCTTTTCTCCTTGCTTTAATTGGTTAACCATGCAGTTAACAACAAAGGCAACCAAGAAGTCAAGGAAAACCAAAAACCTGGTGAAAACAAATGTCACATTCTCAATACCACGGTGTCCCCCGCCTGGAACATTCTTCTATTCATCTTTTAGGATTCATTTAAAAATCCACCTACTCCAAAATGCCTTTCAGAATCCCTCATGTGGAATTAATCTCTCTCTCTCCTACAGTATTTTTTTTAAAACGTCTATTACAGTAATTATCACATTCTAGTATTAGAATTATTATATCTGTGTTTGGGTCTGAATGACCCTAAGTTTCCAAGTCTCAGGAATGCGGGGGTTATTCCTTGACAATTTTAAGAAATTCCTTGGTGCCATGCTTTGTTTATCTGTTTATCTGAATTAGTTGAAGGATTACATAAAACTATCTCTCAAACGGTGACCTGTTTCAAAGCTTCAGATAGTGAGAATTCTGTGTTCTGGTGATCAAGAGAAGGGCGGCTTGCTCTGAAGAGTTCCGCATAAAGCTGTAAGAAGAAATGCTGCACCAAGCTTAACCCTCTCGGGAGAAGTGCAGGCCTGAATCACTAGCGCACTGGCTGCATAAGAACAGTAGGGGGCGCTTTACAGCTGAGAATCCTGGTGGTGGTTGCGCTCATAGGCTCTGATGGGCGGAGCCTGGAGAAAACCTTGTCATTGTTTTGTTGACCTTTTAAATGTAAGCAGCAAGGTATATATGTCAGGTCTTGGAGCAGTGATCAGAGGCCTGGGAATGAGGTGGTGGGTGGGTGGGTGTGGGTGTGTGTGTGTGGCGGGGGAGAGGAGTATAATTTAAAACGTCTAAAAGCAAAGGTCAGCCTGAACCTAAAATTCTCAGATTAAGGGAGAAAGTTCTTCATAGCGTTTATTACTTGGATTTTCATTATCAAAAGAGATGTGGTGTGGCCCTCTGTGTCACCCTCCCTGTGACATTAGGGGTTACTCGTGTTTTATGGTGTGTGTGGGCGGGAAACCTCACACACAATGAAAGAATATTGAAAAAGTTCTGTAAAAGCTCCCCTGAGAGCAAAATCTCTGGAAGGCATTCTCTTTAGAAAGGTGTTGGATCAATTTCACTCTTCTCCAGATAGCGCATAAAACTCAGCGCCAGGCTATGTAAGTACAACCAAGTTTCAGTAGGCTTTCATTTCTTGCTGCCAAAGACTTGCAACTTCTAATCACCTGAGACATTAATGTCCCAAATAACTAAAAATATTAGGAGTATGGCTGCGTATGCAGAAAGAAGAGGGCCTAGCAGAGGTGTCAGAGTCTCTCCCATTGGAGGGTTACAGAGAACCATCTACCTGCAGGACAGCCTGCCATCAGGTTAGAAAAACATATTTCAGAAGAAAGAATCTTTGGAGTTAGCTCCAAACCAATACAATTCAAATTGTGCTACTAGATACAAAGGGATAACGTGACCTTGCTAAAGGCATATATTAAAACTAGACCAGGATGTATATTTAAGAATGACAGAAAACTCTAGGAGCACAGCTTCAGAATAAAAACAGCGCACTTTTTTTTTGTTGTTGTTGGAATACTATAGTTTTGAATTATCTTAATCCATCCAATTTTGTTATTCCCTGTATTTGGGCAACAGTGACATATTTTAGTTTATTTTATTATAAAGTATCATAGTATATTTCTGTTTGACAAAGATTTGAACAATCAAAAGAAACAAATATATTGTAATACCATTTCATGAAGATTTGTTTTTCCTATTCTATTGTACATTTAAAATTTCTTAAACTGTTTTAAAAAAAACCATAAAACAGATTTCGTGAACATATGTTTTATGAGTCAATGCCAAAATAAGAGTGGTAAATCCCTCAATCACAGACATAATCTTTAGAAGACGACACTTAATTATTCAGCCTGTGGCTTTTCTATGCTTTTCTGCCCCTCCTTCTTTTCCATATTTAGATATTTCATTGTACACAAACCCTTCTTTTAGAAAGTAGGCCGACAAAAGAAATAGAAGAAATGAAACTCAAACTTGATGATTTAACTTCTAACATCATAATGTTGTGGGCAAGGTAAAAGAAGTTGAAGTAGAAAGATAATCAAGAATTGGTATTTAGTAAAAGTAATTAAAGAATAAATTTTATTTCAAAATAATATTCCATGTGCAATTTTTAGAAAGTTTTGGTAACTTAATTGTAGCTAGGATGTTTCACGCTAACACAAAAAATAGATTTTCATTTCAAAAACTTACCTACTTAAAACATTTAAATTTTATTTATCATTAACTTTTAGATAGATTATTGAGCATAGTAAGAGCTTGTCACTAACTGCCAGCAGGTGGCGGTATTCACAAATCGGGTACAAGAACTGCGGAAGAGGGCTGTGATTGTAACCAATATGTGGGTCAGATTTATGGATTATGGATTTTAAAACATTTTTAATGAAGTTGTCAGCACTCTAAAGCCAGTTCCACTCCCATCTGTTCCCTATGAACGTGGAAACTTCGAAGTTAGCTTAAAATATGTGCCTGTAGCAAGTTTCACATTAAGAACAACCAATCTCTTTATAAGAGAAAATATTTTCTATTTTTATACATTTAAAATTTCTATATAAAAATGCACTTCATACAAGTACAAATATTCCAACTCTTCCATTATTATGGGAGCGCCTAGGTTTAGAGTGTAGTCTATTGTCTATTCAGGACAGGCTTGTATCAAGAAGGAGCTTTGACTAAACTTCAGCCAAGCTAACCTGAGCCGATGTTGAAAGGCAGGCTCTGTGTATGCACAGTTGCTAGGGAGAAAATATGTCCGTTCTTGTCTCCAAAACTAAAACTCCCAGGTTTCAGAGGATACAGAAGCAACAAGAGGCGGTGAACTCCAGTCATCAAGTCAACAGCTTCAGGGGCTTTAGGAACAGACCGAAATTACTTGGTTTTGACCGCCAGATGACCTCAATTGCTGCCCAGTCTGATGGACAGTCGCACCATTAGTTCTTTTAACACACATTCTTTTCCTGAAACACAGACACCACTTTGCGTTCGCACAGAGTAAGAGAGGAGAGCAAACGAGAGCGTCTGAAAGCGAGAGGCAAAGATGTACATCTGCAGAGAACCTTCTAAACCAACTGTGACCTTTCCTGGTCTTAAGGTTTGGGGCTAGAGGAATTCATCCCAAGCAAAGAGGCATCAGATTATTTCCCAAAAGATCCAACTTAAAAATTTGACTCTAGACTACGAGTAGGGAAGGCTACATCTAATATATGTCTAAAATGAAAACATGGTAATGCTTAAAACTGATTTTTTTGTATTCTCCAAAGTGATGTGATTTCTAGCTTGAAAATCAGCAATACTATATACACATATATATTTTTTTTGATATACAGATCATGAATGAAAAAGTCTTACTATGTCCCTCCTAATGTTAGCTCAGGTTTAATGCAATATTGTTTTCCACTTTATACTACCCATTTAATGAATATAATTTCCAGGCTACAATACTATGATATATGAGATTCAAAATCATTTTATATGCTTTTTCTTTTTGTGCACATGTGTTTTGATGTATGTGAATAAAAAATAACTTTTGGTTTTATTATATTTTTGCAAAACAAATCAGGAGCTAAGCTTTGCTCTCAAACAACCTATTAATCCAAAGCAAAACTAAAAAGCACAAAGACTGTACTCCAAAGAGATCCATCAAAGATACTGAACTTTGCCATGAAGAGGGGAGAGGAAAGGGAGTTAAAAAAAGGAAATTTAAGTGGAGAGTAAAATTTTCTATAGATGAATCTTTCTTTAAATAAAGCAAAGTTTAAACTCACATTTAATCAGATTTAGAACACACGAATACACATACAGATAGAGACAAATAAACCTTCTCTCTATCTCCATTTTCCTGTGGCTTGGCTGACAGAATTGTGCTCATCCCCAGCCACTTCTGATTTTCCTCTTGGGATAAGTGATGAGCTATGCCGCAGTAAACGAGGAAACATCTGTTTGCCTTTCCAAAGCTGGCATGGGGAGCTGAAGTCTGAATCACAAATACCACTTTCACAAACAGGTCTCCCACAGGAAACTTGCTAAAAACATGACTCGAGTGGGATGAACCACAACTCTGGTGAGTGATGGGTGAAGCTGCTCTCCTCTCCAGCTATTTGAAACAATACACACTTTTAACAGGATTTGTCTGTGGTGGGATTTAATGGCTCTCAATCTGTTAAAGAGAAAAAGTACCTGGATCCAGCTTTAATTGGGAAAGTTAGTTCATATCCAAGCCCAAAAGACTCTAAAATGAAGTTTGCTTCTAACAAATTGGGAGTCTTTTATAAGCAATAAACCTATGTAACTGTGGTGTGTGGTTGGTTACTGTATATTTAGAAAAGTCACACAAAACTTCACATTATTTTCTAAGCATATTGACATGGTAGTTAAAAAATGAGCACATTTTTCACATTTTATTTTATTATAGTGTTGTTGCCATCAGAAACAGTGTGAATACCTTAGAAACATCACTCAAGTTAGAGGCGTGTCTAACTCACCTGGACTGTAATGTTGTCACTCTTTTTTTTTTTTTTTTTCCTCAAATGAGGGAGTTGTGTCTGCTCAAAGGCAAATTCCTGTGGCAGGTGGGACATGCTGCTGGCCATACTCTTAAACGCCTCTTCTATTAGAATCTTACCATCTGCACATCTTTTTAGATTGTTCAAGTTTTCAGTTAAGCTTACTTTTTTAAAAACCTCTTTTCTTTAGTTTAGTGATTTTTCTCTTTATGAAAAATGACTGCTTGCTGTTTTATTCTTCTCTTGGGATATTTACTCGTCTTTCTCTTGAACAGGGCTCCCATTTCCTTGTCAGCACTTGATTTGGCTGACATCATCGTGTGATTATTAACCTGTGATTGAGCCGGAAATATTTTAGGGAGAATCTAAAACAAAACCAAAGCTAAAAACCAATCCAGTCTATTCAAATGAAGTATTTACCAAAATAATAGATTGTATAAGATATAATAGGATAGGTTACTTAATGTAAATGACAAATTGATGTAAAAATCATGTTGCATATTTCTAGTTAGCTTTCAAAGGCAGACAGCATTTGGGTCAGAAAGGAGTTTATTATTTAAAGGTAGTTCCCACCTTTCATAACAAATGGATGGTTGTTGCCTATAATACTAATTACGCTATGTACATCAATAAATAGAGTTTTGCAACTGTTAGTGCAAGAATCAGGTCTTTAGCTGGAAATCAATCAAATGTTTAAAATTCTGTGATTTTTTCTTATTCCTTTTCTCTTATTTTAAAAGTCAAAAATAATACTTCTACCTTATAATTACTAACGAGAATTCTTAGGTGGATGAAGTAGAAACGTTCAAATGTACACGAAAAATTTTTTCTTTTTGTGAATATAACTAACATATAATGCTTTCACTGCTCTAAGGAAAGCCCTCATAGAACATAGCAGATGACAGAATTTGTAACATTGAATATTATTTTATCGTGAAAAAATGTGATGGAGAACAATCAAAAAATTATTTTTCTCAAATTTGTTTTCTACATCTCTCCTCAAACTCAGGGCTCTGAATGTTCCTAAAACATCTAGGATCTTCTCTAGATAAAATTTCTACTTCTGAATTATGAACTCTAATAAGCCTTTCATAGGATAAAGTGAAATTAAGACATAAAGTAGACATAAATTATTGTCTTTGAGAGAAAAAACAAAGTTAGATACTTCTCAACATACACGATTTAACCTAAACAATGCCTCAATTTTACTTCATTTCCACAAGCAGAAAATATCATTGAACGTAAGAACAGTAGTTAGAGAATTCTTCTAAAATCAATTTTAATTAAGCACACATACACACACACACTTTAATGTTGATCATGCTCCTTTAATCAACGATTTTGGCTCTAAGGTAACATGATCAGCATTTACACTTAGAATTACCACTTGGTACAAACAGATGCTCTGTATATAAGTCCATAAGATTGATACCAAATTATTGCCCTCTATTAGCCATTAATAAAGAAAATGATAATCCTAAACCTAGCTTATTTTTCTAAAAGAGGGATATGAACACTGATTTAGCTTTATTTGCTGTTATTGAAATGATTTGTGATTAATTTAATATCAATTAATTTAATAGCAGATTGCCTACAAAATTATTTGTTCTAATTCTATTCTTTGCCCATTTGGTCTTAAGTACTGAGCCATGGGAGAAGTTTAGAAACTCCCTTAGGAAGGGTAATTATGCAACCAAAGGCAGGGAGGACTGACCAAATAGATACCAACAGATAAATGGTGAGAAGGGAGATGGAAAGGCACACCATTTAAGTGATTACACAGAGGCTGTTTATAAGTATCTTTATATTAATACCTCATGTATATATTATTATGCACTTTTGATAGATGAGAGAGCTTAAGATCAGAGAACTTAAATGAATTCCCTGAGATCATACAGGTAGTTAATGTAATTATCATTCCAGGGTTTGGAATGCTTTACAAAATGAATCTCATAAAATCTTTGAAAGACAGACATTACTCTCTAGAGTTTCAAAATAGAAAACTTGAAGAGGTCTCCAACCTAAAATAATAAGCCAATTATAAAAATGAGAAGAGGATGCAGAGTATATAAGAGCTGGATAACCTAACAATTAGTAGCTAACACTCAGAATGGCAAAGAATAAGGTGACAAAGGACTACTTAAAAAACAACAAAATGTGTATTACACATTGTGCTTAATAGTGTAAGGCACTAAATGGCACAGTTTTCTAATTTATGAACTTTATGTGAATACAGGCAATCTCTGAATTAGAAACCCCTGAGTTACCACATATAAAGTATACCCATTGCTTTCATTGCTAATAGGGAACCTCTGTGGAAAATTCTTAGGAGACTGGTGCAGAGTGGAGAGTTTCAAGTCAAGTTTTAAGTTTCATGCTATACTGACTAAAACCACAATAGGATTTTTAAGGTACTTGATAAAAACAATTCTAAAATGTATAGAAAAAAATAAGGAGAAAATAACATTTTGAAATTTTGAAAAAGGAAAATAACGACTGACACTAACAATTATTAAAACATTATAGAGCTACAATAAGTCTTAGTGCTGGTGCAAAAATACTTAGATCAATGTAACAGAATAAGGAGCTCCTTTTAGATATAATAAATTAGTATAGATAAATAAGGCACAGAAGTAAAAGAAAGTGATTCAATAAATGATTTTGAGAAAAGCAGCAATTTGGAATGAAATCAATTTAGCTTCTCATCTCACATTAGACATCAAAATAAATTCTACCTGAATTAAATATAAATATATCAAAGTCAAATTACAGAAAACTGGAAGAGAACAGAAAGTTTAACAAATCTCTGGAGACAAAAAAAAAAAAACATTCTAAGTTAGAAGTGATAAAATAAATAAATAAATGTGACCAAGTTAAAAAATGAAAACAAAAAAAACAAAAAATAACTTCTGTGTGTAACAAGTATCGATCAATAATAGGACTAGAAAATGTTGCATAAATGAGAAGAGCTTCAGGAAGATGACCCTGAGGGGTGTACATTCCCAGGCAGAATTAATAGGTTATGTGGTAAATTCTTGTCCAAAATTACTTTAACCCACAGTGTCAAAATTATTGTGCTTCATTGTTCCTCCTCCTTGAATGCTATCATTTAGAGATTCATTTGTTTTCAGAAAATAAATATGTTTTGAAGGGTAATGGAGATGCTAATCACTCACAAATTGGCACAAATTAATTTAATCAGCTTAGCTCCTACCTCTAGTTGAGATAAACAACACTTAGATAAAGAGAGTCTTCACTGGTGGGAGGGAAGGTAAGTGATCTGGGAGTTTTGAATACTTTGTATTACTAAAAAAATAAAATAAAACAACTTTATTGTATTTTCTGAGTCCTAAAATAATAGAAACATAGAGTAAAATATTAAACAATATAGAAAATATAAATTAATAAAATTAAAAAATATTTCAACACTTGTGACTTTTTTTAGGTATTGCCTTTGCATACATGCATGTACCATACATGTACATGTAAACAAAATTGAATTGTTCTTTACATGATCTTTTACAATATGCTTTTGCACCTTCTAAAATGTCATAACTGTTTTTCCAAAATAAATAAATTATCATCATTGTGTTTAATGACTACATACTATCCATGATTTCAATACATCATAATTTATTTAACAAATCCCCCATTGATGGACACTTCAGTTGTTTCCAATTTTTCACTTTTATGATCAAGGCAGCAAGAATAAAGTTTAGCAGGTTTGTTCAGTTTTCATTGTTACCTACTATTAAAGAGCAACTCAGAAGTTGGTGGTACACATCCCACTCTTACAGTCCAGCTGACTTGGAATGGAGTTTTTCCCCTTTCTATTTCACTTTAGAATCACTTCGCTCTCCTGCCTACTCAGCCTGGACTCCAGGGTTAACCACCCTTAATCTTCTGTCTCCTTGAAATCTTTCTCATTGTTTCATTCCCAACCTCTTGGATCAATCTGAACATTTGCTTTTCCACTCCTAGGCCTCTGAGCACATCAAAAAGCAACAAACTGACATGTTTAAATTTATTTATGATTGCAGCTTCAGTTAGGTTTTTAGTGTTCTTCAGGAATCCTTTAATTTGTCTTTGCTGGGGTTTATTTCTTGTTTCCTATGGAGTCTGTGCCAAACTTTTTTTTTAATTGAAGAAATGATTTAATTCCTTCCCCCACCCCATCTATCTTCCCTCTACCTGCTCCCTGCTGCCCTCTGGTAAACCACTAGTCCATTGTCCATGTCTATGAGTCTCTGTTTGTTCATCTTGTTCATTTGTTGCTTTTAGGTTTATATATTACATATAAGTGATATCATGTGATTTTTAACTTTTTCTGGCTTATTTTGCTTAGTATGATTATTTCAAGGTCCATCCATGTTGTTGCAAATGGCAGTATTTCATCTATTTTTAAGGCTGAGTAATATTCCATTGTATATATGTACCACAGCTTCTTTACCCATTCATCTATCATAGGACACTTTGGTTGCTTCCATGTCCTGGCCACTATGCATAATGCTGTTATGAACACTGGTGTGCAAATATCTTTTGGGATATGAGTTTTCAAGTCTTTGGGGTAAATACCCAGTAGACTGTGCCAAATTTTTAATGCTCCTTAGCTCCAACTCCATCTCCACTTTTGCTTTTATATCTATCAGTGATTCTTAAATTTTAGCATGCATAACTATCACTCATGGCCTGTTAATAATGTACATTCAGGGGCCTTGCCCTCTACTATTCTGATTCATTAAGTCTAGGGTAGGTCTAAAGGAATCTCTATGATTAATAAGGACCAAGGTGATCTTAATCTTCATCTTAACTCTTCCACTCTGGTATTCAAAAGGAAAAGGCTCTACCCACTTCCAAGGCCAATGGTTCCACCTCGCTACAATTTCCACTGCCTCCTTTTTACTCCAAGGTAATGCTCCATCATCTATCCCTCCATTATCTAACATTTTCAATCTCTCCTCCTCCACCAGTTCTTGAAAAGGCTAACTTTTCCTCTAGCGAATAGGGCTTTTTTTTAAACCTTAAATCCCCTTGCTGCTGCTTCATCCCTATTACTTCACTAGAGTTTTAGTTAACAGTCTCTACTTTTGCTTCCACTTGTCATTATTTCCTTAACCATAGGATTTTGGCTCCTGCTTGTGAAACTACTCTAAATCTGTTCTTTCAGACCCAATAGTTGCCAATCCTGATAATTTTGCAGTACTTATTCTGTTTGATCTTTCTACAGTATGTGATATTGATAACTTCCTCCTTGAGATTATTTCCTCCTGGTTCTCCTTCTATCTCTCTGATATCTTTTAAGGGCATCCTTGCTAGCTCCTCTGTCATTTTTTTTTTTTAGGTGAGGTAACCCTTGGTTGACCTCACAGATCATGAGGACCTTGTCAGCTTATAATCCAATATTATTATTATTATTATTAATTTATTTTTATTTTTTACACCTACAGCACCTGGTCTTCCTAAGTGGTCTCCCATCCAAGTACTAACCTGGCCTGACACTGCTTAGCTTCCGAGATCAGACAGGATCAGGCTTGTTCCGGGTAGCACAGCCACAGACAATCTGCTTCTTCACATGCTGGCAACCTCCCGAAGATTCTCTTGTTTTCCTCCTCAATGGTCTCTCCCTGGGTGGTCTATCACCTGAGCTTTAACTTTCAGCTTTAATACAAGGGATCTTCAATCTATATCTCTGAAAATGCTTTCATTTAAAGTTCTGAACCTATATTTCTAAATTTCAAGTGGGTAACTCCGTGAACTTGAATGATGAGCTTGTTTTTGGACATTATTCGGTCAGAGTTCTTAGCTGCAGGGCAGAAACTGTCTCAAGGCTGAAGTCAGATATGCTCCCAAAAGCCCAGGGATAGAAACCACAACAACAATCCAGCAATGCACTGCTATGAATATGACTGCCAGATGTCCTCACATCTCTGTATCACTTGATGAAGATTCAGAGTCTTCAAAGAGGGAGTGTCCATTTGGCCAAGCCCAAATATTATGGTTGGACATTGGCAGAACCAGATTTGGTTGAAGAAGGATCTGGTAGTAGAAGGGGACCATTAACTCTTACTAATACCACACACAATGGGAGATAACATAATAGGTAATCAGAGAGTTTATAGGAAGGTGGAGGATGACCAAATAATGAAAAATGTCCACCATAAAATAGTGAAGTTGATTGGTCTCCAATGTCTTACCAAATAAAGTCTAAATTATCAACAGAAGATGATCGAGATTGACAAAGGAGGAACATACATATTCTTCACAACTAACCTTAACTTACCTCCCCAGCTATTTTCTTTATACATTCTCATGCAAAATATTTTTATACAATCTGCCTTTGCTTTCTGATATTTTTTCTTTCTAAGGCATCCCTATTTTCCTTCTTTATTTGGTTAAATCTTACTCATCTTTCAAGGTTCACCCAAATGTCACCTCCTCTATGAAGTCTTCCCTGATTTGCTTGGGCAGAATCAATCTATTGTATTCTTCCTCCACTTAGGACTTTTCTGAAAACACTAATAAATCTCAATGATTAGGGTTAGCTGTACGCATCTGTTTTCCATGGGATTATTAGTTCCTTGAAGGCAAGGACTGGGTCTTATTCATCTTTATATCTTTGGAGTCTACATCAGTAAGCACATTTTAAGGAAGAATTAGGGAGCAGAAGAGGTGATGTTGCTATAATGGTAAGGTGTCTTAACTTATGGTTTACATTTTTCACCTTAATTTCTTTTGTTCCATATACTGTACTTTCCTAATCATTTCAAATGAAATAGTCTATAGAGTTCTAGGTCAACTTCACCCTGGGTCAGCTAACTTTTCTTATTTCTTATTTTTCAGCTAAAGGAAGGAGAGAGTAATGTTCCCATTGCTCTTCACAACTAAGGTGTCATCAGTACTTTCAGAGGTCTTACAAGCAATTCAATTTTGCTTAATTGATAAATGTTTCTCTCAGAAGCACAGATTGAGCTAGTTGCATGCATTTCTCTGTATCTTAAAACACTGGGCTTAAAACTAAGAACACTAAAATATCTTATGCAATAAATGCATTTAGATCTTTATGTGACAGACTTTAGACAGAGGATATTATCTCTAACAATGGAAATAGAGTCTGTGGTTATGAATCAGTTTCTTCATGGTAAAAATGCCTCTATAAAATGTCTACAAAATAATATGGTCAATAAACATCATAGACATAAAAGGAAATTTAAGTTTCTCTTTTAAGAATATTTCTTTTATATTATGAAAATTATCTCAATTGCATAATAAATTTTTGAAAAATTGATTAAGGGAATGATTTTGATTATCCAAGTTTGGAAAATAAAATACAATCAGATGGCCGAATTTTAAAGAAAACCGTACTAAGCTAAATTTATCAAATGGACATTCAGTAGCAGCTGAGTATTAAAGCTGCATTTTTAGAAAACTAGATATTTCATATCTAATGTGTGCTTTAGGCAGGCCACAAAACCTTAAAGTGACAGACCTTCTGTCATTTGTGGGTAGTATAATTCCTCTGTACTGAAATTAAATATTAAAGAAGGCTGATTTACATGAGTATATGAAGCATTCTGTTAGAAGCTAGTTAAAAAGACTCAAAGTCTGAAGACGTTGAATTGATTTCCTTTTGGTTGATTTTGACTATATTCTACAATCAACAGTTTTTTCGATTTTCTAGTTCCTGGGATATGTTTCAAGAAAATTGAAATTTGTGGATTTGGATTGGCCATCCAAATCAAGTAGATGAATTTTAACAAAGGTGATAAAAAACTACTCATATTAAAAAAAAATGTTTCATCAGCTTTATTTGTTCTAAGAGAAATTACCAATAGCAAGTGTTTCTCAACTGAGGCAACCATGCTGGAGGGTGAGGCCATGAAGATTCCAAAGCAAGGCAGTGGTATTCTCAAAACCTTCCTTCCTACACATGTCTCTGCCAAAACAGAGGGCACTGGAGGAAGACATGGAGCAGGAAAAAAAAAAAAAAAAAAAAAAAAAAGGAAGATCCTCAGGGCACTGGTAGAAGTGCAAAGGTCTTGTTCAGGTGAAAGAAAATGTGTAATAAAATTCACTGGTTCAGCTGAACAGGTAATTACAGAGTTAATAAAACAAGAATTCCTGACACAATAGATTCTAACACTGCCATGGGTGTCATAGTCACTAAGTGACTTTTTAGTTTGCTGATCATTGATCCACTAGACACTAACAGCTCCAATCGGATCAATGCAGGATAACATATGAGGACGACTTTTGCATGTTAAAAATCTACTGGAAATTTTACACGAAAGAGTTCATTATCTGGGTAATATGACCTGTGTCCAAATGATACATGTGGTCCATTCGTCAGGTTTTTTAATGGCAAAAAATGAATTTTTTTCTAAGAGCTTAATTATGTGAGAAATTCCACTGCCGAGAAACTGAAGCCACTTGGGTGTCATGAATGCGTAAACATGTTAATTTGAGAGCTGTAATACCTAAAGAGGTACATTTCATCTCACACTCTCTTCAACAGGGTCACCTCACTCCCTTTCTTCAACAGGGTCACCTTATCCCCTCCTCCTCTGCTAGGGCCAGGCAGCACTCTTTCTCGGGTCTTCCTATAGCTTTGGCCAGATATACTTTCCCTGAATCCCTCTCTCCTGTGCATATAATTCCTTCTGGAGCTTGTCTTCTCAGGCCAGCATTTAAACTAGGGTCTCTTTTACTATCTTTATGTGCCTGGGACTCTGTTGTATGGTTTTACCAGAAGAGAGTAGATAGATAAGAGAATATACATGTGGTAAAGAACTCGTATATTCTTTGGTCCTAGAAAGACATATGACCTAGAGCAATAACAATCAGCTTGTCTATGGAAGCCAGACATATAAAAAAAATGTATTTTTTATATTTGCTTTTGAAAATTTTTGAGATATAATTTATATGAAATAAAATTCTTTTTAAGTTTCAGTTTGATGAATTTGGACAAATACACATACACATAATTTGACAACTATATATATGTAATTAAATAATCATTACCAAATCAAGATAAATCAAAAATATTTCCATTACTCGAAAAAGTTCCCTTGTGCCCCTTTGCAGTCAACCCACTCCCTCCACCGCTTGCTCTGGCAACCACTGATGTATTTTCCTGCCCAGTTTTGACTTTTTAATGGTTTTCATTAAATGAAATCATATGGTATCTAATTTTTTGTCTGGTTTCCTTCAATTAGCACAAAATGTTTAAAATTCATCCTTGTTATATTTATCAGTTTATCACTTTTTATGCTGAATAGTATTCCATTATGTGAATGTACCAAAACTTTGTACATTTGTACCATTCACTCACCGATTGATGGATACTTGGGTTGCTTTCAGTTTGGGACTATTGTGAGTAAAGCTACTATATAAACGCTCAAGATAGAATCTGTGTTTAAATCTAGGCAGTCTAGATGCACAGTTCACATTTTTAAGCACTCCACTTGACCAATGCCCAATGAACCACAAAGCTCTTTTCCATCATCATGGCACCCCTTTTTTGTGTTCTCCCGACTTCTCTTGATGCCTGCAATCCTCTCCAAGTAGAGATGCCTGGCTCTACATCAAGTACCACACATTTAGGATAGTGTTAAGCAGCAGTATGGCTTTGAATTTTGCTTTAAAAAAAGTCCTTTGCAGTCCCGAACTATTTAAGGAAATCCTCTGATTCAGATATCATTAAAGGGAGGACTCAGAAAATAAATCAACATCCTGGCCACCATTAGTGGTCCATAGTTTAAGTTCTAACACAGCACTTAAAACTTCTCTTACCCATAAGTGTTGATCTAGTATAATTTATTATGGAACAGGATAAATTTGTTATAAAAACAATAGGGAAATATCTGCCAGTAGTGTGACTTTATATTCATATTGTTTAAAAAAACAAAAAACAAAAATTTATAAAATAAATATTACCATCTACTAGTCTATGGATAAGTGAGATAACTTTTTAAAAAATTCTTGTTTATCTCAGGTAGATATTTAACATTGCAATTATAAAGAAAACATAAAGAATAATAGCTAAATATAACTAAGAATATATATGCTAGAATTTAAAAAACTATAGAAGCATATACTTTATTCTTTGTCGGAAAGGATAAGAATGACAAAAAGATAATACAAGTTTGCCTCAGTTAATAATATCATTTAGTAAATTCTTATGTTGCCCCAATCCAATTTTGCATAATTCTTCCTCTTTCTTTTTTCAGATTAAAAATTATACAAATTTCAAATGGGTATAAATATAGAGAAAATAACATAATAAACCTCCTGTACCTATCTTCCAGCTTCATTACCAATTCATGGCCAATCCTATATCCTCTATCCCCCTCACCTCCACACCGCCACCCAAATCAATGTCTCTTTTCTTTTAAATTTTAAAATAATAATAGATTTTCAGAAAAGTTGCTAAATACTACAAAATCCCTGTAAATCTTTCATTAGCTCCCTCCCATGTTAACATATTACAAAACCACAGTGTTAACTGCCCATACCAATAAACTGGTTTTATTTTTCTATAAGAAAAACTGCTCAATTTTTGTGCTTCACTGCTGAATGCAAATCCACTCATTTGAGGGAACAATAACTATAAAACACCATCCACCCTTAGCAATTTTGTAATTCCTTGTGATTATTTTCTTAATTTGGCTAAAAAAGAACAAGTACTTTAAGTTCTCTGAAATAGCCATAAACGAATGAAATTTTTAGTTAACAAGATGTTTGGGAGAGTCAAGCTCCTATTTTAGGGACGGAATATGATCTAATAATTTTCTGAACAGAAATAACAATAAAATTCTGGCCCAGACACATTGGCTATTTCTGAAATATAGATAATTACAATGTGAAGAGATTCCTGCTCTGAATCCCTCTGTAGGATGTTCAAGAAAAAATGAGTGTCCCTTGCCATTCAGAATTCCACTGTTAATTATGAATGTAATAAGTTGTTCAAGCCATCCAATATTTGGGATTTTTGGTCTGAGGATCTTGCAGGGGTAAGCCTTCCTTGATTCAGGATAAGCCTTTCTTGATTCTCCACAAAACGATACTGAGTAGTCCTTTAAGAGCCAGCAGGGTTGGCATGCTCTTCCTATTTGTAGCTCCATCAAGAAAGTGAACTAGGTAAAGAAACACAGCCAAGGCCATTTTGGAGCTTACAGTTTTGACAAGGTCATCAAAATAATTGCATATCTTAAGCAACTAGAGACGAACTCCAAAGCAGCATTAACGAAAAATAGAAAGTTTAGAGTCTTTAGACAAAAATACATAACTGATGCCAGAATACAGAGTAAAGTTGTAATTAGGATGGACTACAATAAACACTGGAGAAAAGTTCCTAAGGAAAGATTTGTTTAAAATTTAAGTGCGTGTACTAAGGCAGCATATCATAGTGGTTAAGGCCACATTAGCTCTGGAGTTACACTGCTAGAGTTCAAATCACAGTTCAAAGCCCTCTTGCTCTGTGACCTGGGATAAGTTATTTAACCCTTTCAAACTCAGCTTGACTAAAGGTGCTTATAATAACCTCTGCCATTAACAGATGCAGCAGGCTTGAGTCAATAAGAACCACACAGAAGGGATCAAATGTTAGTTGACTTGGCTGACTGGCAGGGAGTGGAGTCTCATTGGTTCTTGAACACATCCAAAGTTGCAAGTGAGCACTGGTTATAGGCTGCTGTTCCCTTTCCTATCCCTCAGGGTGTCAGGAGGACAGTGTGCTCTCAGTCTGCCTAATTGGCCCTTCCATTTGGGTTCCTTGTACCTAGTTAGTTACCCATGGGCTAGACTCCAACCAGGGCAAAAGGGAGACTCAAGCCAGCCTCCTTCTCTGAGACCAGACTCCGCTTCCCTCCTGTTTTACATGGAACTCCTGGATGAGTGCCCCAGACTCTCTTCTGTCATTCTTTGAACACCATGATTACTCAGTCTGTTTTGATGCCATTCTCTGCTTGGTCCTCTTAGGTTGAATGTGTAACTTTGAAGTTGTTTGATCAACTTAAAACTCAGTTTACAGGAAAACCAGCTCCTCCTTCCCTTTCACAACCCTAAATCTTCCTTTACCACACGCCTCTTCCTGCTTCTCTTTAGCTAAATCCCACGTGGTTTCTTCTAATAGGAGCAACCAACCTGTTGACTGGCCAACCCAATACCATTATAGTAAACATTTGTAGCTGTTCTGATTTTAATGAGGAGATCCTTTATAATATACTTTTAAAGTAGGTCATAAATAGAACTGTTAATAAAGATAAGAAATAATTTATAGAGCTCAGTTTCCTTCAAGACATTCTATTTCAAATAGAAACGTTATGGTGCGTTTGAAACATTGAAACAGACCACTCATGCATAGTTATCAGAACATGAAGAAAAAATTGTTTGCTACCTTAGCATGGGTTATTTACTAAATGGCATTCCCAGTGTACTCAGAGACACATAGGACTATAGTGGGCTCTGACAATTTCAAAGGCAGTGATCTGAAAAGGAGGCTGGGATATAAATACATAGGTGGATTCTATGTTCAGATGTGCTCTACCACCATGTTCAGAAATAGCTTCTGTAAAGCACAATTGGCACATTGTGGGAAAAAAATATTCAATATATCTCTTTTCTATAAGTAACTGAGGGATTCAGATATTCTGTGACAACTTCACTCTCACCTTACACTAGAAGATACAATGTTTATGTTAATCACTATATATTCTAGCAGTTCTAGAAGCCTGGAAATCTTAAAGAAACCTGGACTTTAGCTAAGTCTGGGAGGATGCAGCTTTCATGGGCTGCCAAAGAATTTGGCACAGACCTACATGATAAGACTAAAAGCATTTGGGTTTTGTTCACAATTTAACAGAATTCTCCCACAGAAGTCATTAAACGCTGAACAGGTTACCAGATCTGTAGTTTTCAGCATCAGATGCCAAGCAGTGCACACTGAAATTCTTAGTTGCTTGAGATTTATGGCAGTCATATTAAAAGACATGGTGGTATGGATTAACCTACAAAACAATTAAATGAAGAGTTCTCTCACAGTAAGCCTGAGGCCTCTTCTAACACAGATAAAAGGCCATTTTTTATGCTTTTCATATATTCAGTCTCTAAGCTCTCCAAACCTTCATAGCCATCTCTAAATATTCTTTGGGGGCATTTGCTCAATGGTCAAGATTTTATTTGGGATGAGGAAAGAAACATTTAGTAAAATACCTGAGCTATTTCTAAGTGAGCAGTGAATAAGATGGGAAACATGATTCTAGGAGAGGATCAGAAAGACTGTTTCTACCTACTGTTTTTTTTCTTTGAGATTTGATATATAATTGACATATAACATTGAATAAGTTTAAGATATACAGTGTTGATTTGATATACTTATGTATAAAATGATTACCACCATAGCTTTTGCTAACACCTCCATCATATCACATAATTACCATTTCTTTTTTGTTGTGAGAACATAAGATCTACTTTCTTAGTAACTTTCAAGTATGTAAGAGTATCATTACCTACCGTCACAATGCTGTGCTTTAGATCCCCAGAATTTAAGTCATCTTCTTACTGGAAGTTTTCACCCTTTGCCCAACACCTCCCCATTTCTTCTATCCCCAGCTCTTGGTAAACATCATTATACTTTGCTTCCATGAGCTTGACATTTTTAGGTTTCATATATGTTAATTATATATAAGTATTCATCTTTCTCTGTTTGACATATTTCACTTAGTAAAATGCCCTCAAATGTCCTCTAATTTGTCTTAAATGGCAGGATTTCTTCCTTTCTCATGGCTGAATAATATTCATCTGTGTGTAAAATCTCTTATTCATTCATCTATTATGAACACTTAGTTTTTTCCCCATTTCTTGGCTATTGTGAATAATGCAATAAACGTGGGAGTACAGATATATCTTCAAGATATTGTTTTCATTTCCTTTGGATATATACCCAGATGGTTGGATCATATGGTAGCTCTATTTTTAATTTTTTGAGGAACCTCTACACTGTCTTCCATAATGTCTGTACCATTTTATAGTACCACTAACAGTGTAACCAGGGTTCTCTTTTTTCTACATTCTCACCAACACATGTAATCCCTTGTCTTTTTGATGATAGCCCTTCTAACAGATGTGTGGTGACATCTCATTATGGTCTTCATTTGCATATACCTAATGATTAATAATATTGAGCATTTTTTTATGTACCTGTTGGCCATGTGTATGTCTTGTTTGGAAAAATGTCTATTCAGTTCCTCTGCCTATTTTTTAATTGGATTGCTTTGTTGTTTTTGTTGTTGTTAATGAGTAGTATGAGTTTTTAAAATATATTTTAACATTATTAGAGGTATGGTTTGTAGATTAACTCTAAGTAAATTAAAAATTTAAATATAAGACCTGAAACTGTAAAACTCTTAGAAGTAAACATAGAGAAAATTCCCTTGACATTGGTCTCGGCAATAATTTTTTTTGGATATGACACCAAAAAGTACAAGCAACAAAAACAAAAATCATTAAGTGGGACTACATCAAACACCTACTCTCCTTTACAGAATACCAACTCCTTTTGTTGGTCAAGCTGAGTCTAGAGAGAAAAAGGGGGCCCATATGTCAGTATTTCCCATGAGCCCTTTTTTATCCTTTGGCCTTGAACAAATGCTATATTTTTATTATTTGTCTTTTTCTCCACCAGAAATCATAAAACCCATCAAGTGCAATTGTATGATGAGAATAGGAGACAAGAATTCTGAATATTGTTCCTTGCTCTGTTCTTCATTTTCTCATACATCTATTTTTGTGTCAGACGTAAAATAACATCCCTGCTTTGCCAGAGCTGAGTATATAGTCTTGGGAAAGTTACCTAGCTTCTTTGAATCTCAGTTTCCTCATCTGTAAAATGGAGATAGTAATGTATTGTTTACAGAATTACTGCGAGAGTTAAAATGAAATATTATATGGAAAACAGCCAGTGTAATGCATAACACAGCACTCAAATGGTTGAGATTTTAATTTTTGATAGTGGTTACTGAGCTTGGATAAAAATCTTTTAAAAGATGTGAGTGGAAGGAGGAAATACATAAACAAACAATTAACTAAGAATAAAGACAAATGAGGCATCGCTCACATTATCTTATGGAGATTTGCTGTATGATGCCAAATTTTAGGTATTTTTGAATGTAAGACTATAGTTAGACTCTAGTAGAAAAGTTGTTTCAATCAGATAGGGAGGCATATAAGAAATGTGAAACTCAGAGTACATCACGACTTATTTTCATAACCTTCAATAAAAGGCATTATGCAAGTATAAAGTAAACACTTTCACTTTTGTAATTATACCTAAACCACATACTCCCAGAAGATTTCCTTATGTAATGCTTCAGACTTAACTTTGTTTCCTTTATAAAGCAATGTGCCATTAAAAACCTTCTGTAAAAGAAATAATTACTAATCACATATTCACTATAGAAAGAAAAAAATGGCCCCTAAATATTCATATTTATATTACCACATTAGCTACTCTGAAATTGTTACTGGACAAAACTAATCATGTATTTGAGGCAGGTAAAATATTTATAAACGAGATTCAAATTACCTACATTCAGAGACTTCATAAGATCTTTTCCAAATATATTTCCCTCTAAAAATTGAGAAACATATTGATAGACATTGAATCGTTGCATGCATTGTGGGTCATTTGCTTCCAATTCTGGCTCAGAATAGGGATTATGCAGGACATAGAATTTCTATGTCCTGTTAAATTTTTACAAGAAAGTTCTCCGCAATATTGCCATTGTGATAGCATAAATACAACTTTTCAAAAGACACATGTAGGATCTCTAAATATTTGAACTAGAAAAGCAAAGATAAAGTACATGAAATCAGCCTAGAGACAAACAGCCAATTAGGAATTGCTGAGAGGATCTAAGCTACATAAGTATTCAATAGGCAAACAATATCTACAATCAACATCTACAACATCCCCATTGAGATCAGTTTAATAATTGCTCCCCCTCTTCCTTATAATTTCTCTTCACATTGCTCATCTTAATTAGCTTGATAACTTTAATTACTTTATCAAAGTCACTTGGCACATCATACCAGGGCCACAACTGTAACACAGGAGTGGCCCTTACCACCTGGTTCTACATTTTCACTATCTGCAGTCAGCAATATCCTCCAAAGCTACAAATTTCATGATAATAACAGAAAATGAAAAATATATCCAATAAGCAACCTACACTTTAAGAGAATGACAGGGTAATTACATTTATTGAGTAGAAACCAAAGTACAACTATAATAGAATAATTTGTTCCAAGATTCTGAGTATACACAAAATATTAAATTTGAAGGTGTGAAAGGAAGTGATGTATGATTACTAATAACATGGAATAATGACATAATTCAAAGCAGAGACATAGTTCCTACAAGTTACAGAAATTTTTGGTAAGAAGAGAAAAAAGGGAACAATGTCTAAAAAATGAAACTACCAATATATGGCACACTTTTATAGAAACTTCTCAGTACTCATTTTACATAGTTCTGTCTATAGATTACTAAAGTAAGGCTAAATTGATTAGTCTATTTGTTATCAGTTAGTTAAATGCTCCTCAGATTATAGGGATCATTAGCTTATCAATCAAATTCCAGCCAGCTGCATATAGGGTCTCAGATAAGAGACCAGCTTGTCTATCAACATATATACACAAACTCAAGTGGAAAAGTCTATTTTAAAATGCATATTCTGAAATGTCCACAATAAAAATCTGACACAACCAAAATTTTTTAGCAAATTCCACACCTTAAATAGCAGCATGATAAAAGCATGTGATAGAACAAGTCAAAACAGATAAAACTTAAACTTAAAGCTAAGCCATAAACTTATATTTTAAAAAAATGTAAAAAGTAAAAACATGAAATGACTCAAGAAGAACTTGGTATATCTTTCATTGTGTATTTAGTAACAGTGGTATTTAACTTGACAAATATTCAATTCTCTTACAGATTGTTTGCTAGTCTGTCTGATTTCTATGAATTCCTGGGAGAGTTTAAGCCAAATGGTAACATATAATGGAGACATGTTCTGATCGATTATCTCTGAGTGGTCCAACATACAGTGAGTTATGAAAGTTGTCAAAAATTTCCCTTTATTTTTAAATAGCAATAACTATTTAAAGTTATTTTTAATGGGTTTGTCAAGCTATAACTTTTACCAAAAACAATGAAGCACTAAGACTGTATCAAAATTGTGAAACAAATGTTAGTTCTGAGGCAGACCGCCAAGGTGTCTCTGTCAACTTGTTATAACTGTGACTACCTAAAGGCAAGCAACAGGAATGCTGGGAAATAGCACAAAACAATGATTTTAAGAAAATGCAAAAATGATATATACATATAAAATAAAAGTATATAAACTTGTGCAGTGTATAGCAATATTGCTACTTGTAATATAACGAGAACAGTGTAGCTTCAGGCAATTGAATAGAAAAGTGAAGCTGAACGCTGCTATAACCAAATGGTAAATGTGACACCTGATAATGTAAAACAGAGGCATCCCCAGGGTGCCATGTAAAATTATTATAAAGCGGTGAAATAACAATATAAAGTTAATTTTATTAAAATTAACAATACTTCCCATCAGCACGAGACGATCTATATTCAAAATTAAAACAGTAGGAATATTTATCCATTCAAGCTTTCTGATAGGCTAAATATTGTTGACTATAAAAAGAAATAAAGTTTCCAAGCCTCTTTTTTTATTATACATTCATAAATACTCATCCTTATAAGCAATATTACATTCAAAGACCTGAAATTAAAAATGTTTCCTTATGAAATTTGGCATGTTGCTATAGAACTATTCAAGCCTACATTTTTTTTAAAAAAAGCTTAATGTCTTAGAAATAGAAGAATAAATTAATCAAATTTTGCATAGCACTTTTGAAGTAAAATGCATAGAGATAAGTTAGATTGGTAATTTCATGGTATTATCTATATCTTGATGCTTACTGATTTCTACAACTTTCTGTTATTTACAGAACTGATGTGCATACTCTTGCCAGCTGTGAGGTTTTGTGTTAAGTAAAAATATCAATTTTTAGCCTCCTTTAGCTTTTAAGATATATTGATTTTTTTCTTGATAATAAAAATATAAGTTAATTATAGAAAAAAATTAAAATACAGAGTACAAAGAGTAAATACTATCCCTAACATTGTTATAACCTGTAGCTATTATTAACACTTTGTAACATATCCTCTCAGGATTTTTTAAAATACAGCAATAAGCATATTTTTATTTTTAATATTTAATCAAAAATAAACCTGAATGAAGACTATGTCATATTACAACATGAATTTTACCTTTTCACCTAAGCTAAAGGAATATTTCACAGCATGGACTATATTTCATCCAAAGAGTAGTTGCAGAGAAATATATTTTCTGGATTACAATGAATTTTGTCATTAGGGGACAGAAGGGTTATTTTTTGAGATCCTGAAATTTTGAGGAGCTTTCTATATTTTATACACTTGGAAAATCGTTTTATGTGTTTGGAAATCTAAATCCACTAAATATACTATGACAAAGATCCCCATACAAAGCCAGTTTTATATTCTTGATACTTAGAAACCAGAAAACATGGATTATATAAGGTAGAGCAAGAAACAATTTAAGAATTATTTATAATTAAAGTTAAGGAAAGAAATCAAACCATAAAAAAGTACGTAAGATTATTAAATTTAATTTAAGCCAAGAAAATCTAAGCTTACACTGAACTCATTCCAACTCTTTAACCCTGGATACTGAGTTAAGGCTATAACAGCAGATGTGTTATCAGACAACTCATAAGAAATTTCACAAGACTGATGAAGTTGGAAGATAAATAAGAGCTTTCTTAGCCTCTTTTATTATTCCTGGATGATCTCTGTTTTTAGGGAAGAAAAGCAAATCTTCCACTACTATACTTTATCTTAGCATGCTTCAATATCTTTTATCATATTATACCAATTCATATCATATCATATATCATATCATATATCACATCATATATCATATCATATGTCATATATCATATCATATATCATATCATATTATATCATATCATATCCTGTGTTGTCCCAGGAATGTAAATGCCATGAGGGCAGAGTTTTTACAATGATGTATCCACAATGCCTAGAGCTGTATACTTCACACATAGTAGGTGCCCAACATCTGTTGAATAAATGAGTGAATTTTCTTTAATTGGATAATTAGAATTAGTACAAGTCAATTTAAACTTTCAAAACAAAAACAGGCATTTTATAAGAAATTAAATATACTTCTGCTCAGACCTTGGGTTTCTCTTACTTTGGAAGAACACATTTTTATAACTTTTGGTTTCCTTCACAGAGTTATTTTGATAACAGTAATTACTAGAGCTCGCTTCACTGAAAATTTGTGAATTCATTTTTTAAAATATTTGAAAACACCTTTTTTTTCCTGCCACTGGCCCTAGAAAAAAAATGACTCTATCTATTTTCTTCTTGTGAAAAATACAGTACTTACCACACAAATCCAGGTAGCTGCCTCATTTATTCTCATTTATTCTGCCTCATCTGTTCTGCTAAGGACATTCTATACTGTATATTCCTATTGAACAATAGGACCATTCTGAAAAATTTGCATAGTGGCAATCAAACCATTTTGCAAACAGTAACACAGATTCTAATGATAAGATGTGTGAACAGGATGCAAGAACACCTTAAAGATCACCTGCCACACTTGTGTTTGAGGTGCTCCATGGCTGTTTACACCTAGTACCATCTGGCTCTATAGATATAATAACAATTATTCCATCGAGGTGTGTAGCTCCCTAAATCATATTAATATACAATGATTCCAGTAGTCTTATAGGAGTTGATGTCTTTGTGTGCTCCCATTTAACCTGGGTAATGCGCTAAAACAAGTCTGCCTCATCATTAAGAATTGATTTTTTATTTATGTGAATGTCACTGGCAATCCCATGATATCCCTTTGTAATTCAGTTGAACAGGACTGCATGTGAGCGTTAATCTATTTTTATGGCATATCTTTAAAAATTTGCAACATCTTGCTACATTTGGATATTTATACAGAGATTTGTGTTCCCGCAGAAAGCTGTTGTTAGCTTTGGAGATCCATTTCATAAAGCAAGAGGGCAAGTACCTAATATACTTCATTAGCTATCTTATATCAGATAACGGTTTATTTCCTTAAATTATTTAACCTTGGTAGAACCTACTAGGATCACATAAATTATAAATACACTAATGAAAATCATTAGTTAGTCTATTCAAGAAAAACCCCCAAATAAAATCAAAACATTTAAAAATCAGCCCTTTGGAAATATGTTATAAAAATAACTTGGTGAATTTATCATGATCACCCATTTCTTAATATTTTCATTGGTTACTTATTTAGCCATTGACATCAACAATGGTTCTGATATGCTAAAATTTATATACATATATATATACACATATATGTGTGTGTGTGTGTATGTGTGTGTGTGTGTATGTGTGTGTGTGTATGTATATATATATATAAGTCACACTGCTTTTTTCTGGCTAATGCAAAATCTGATTTCAAAAGTCATAGTTATAATTATTATAACTGTCTTAATGACTTTCACTAATTAAAAAATTACAATGAAAACAATTAGCAGTAACAAAGGTAAGAAGATAAGAAGATAAATATTTTAAAATACTGGGAACAAATACTACACTGCAAAAATATTCCTTTAAATCTGGCTTTCCTGAGAGTACTTACAGAATCATTAAATAATTACCTCATGAGGATGTTCTGTCAGAACGCCTTTCATATTTAGATGAGTATTATAGACATAGAACCTGTTTAGAAAATAACAGTGAGCTGCTTCTAAAAATTACAGAATTTGGGGCATGGGGAGATTGTAGTATGTTGTACATGAGGTTCTTGCCTATTTTATACTGCTGTTTTAAAGGCAGATTGCTCCACTACTAGTGAGAGTTTATCATATATAATTAGTGATACAGCCACTTGTAAGTAAATTGAACAAGTTTGGGGATTTTTGAAAAAATGAGCCAATACTTCAAATCTAAAAGATTTTGCAGAGTGTCACTGCAAAATAGAAACTACTTTAAGATTCTTGGCCTAGAAAAGTCTCTTGTGCATTGCATGGATTATTTAGACAATCAAAAAAAAAAAAAAGGACACTGGGCAAACACATTATTCTTACTTGAAAAGATATGTCCTTAATTAAGTGCTCAAACTTAAAAAATACACATTCATAAAAACTACATTTGAGTTAGAAGTGTGAAATCAATGTAGTTTTTAATGTAATCCACTAATACCTGTACTACTTAAACTGTAATTTTTACAAATGTGTTTCCTAAGAGCTATATAAATTCTTCATGCATTGTTATATTATAAATAACAAAGAAGCAGCTATGTATTTTTATATTCAATAAATAAACACATTTAATGCTTAGCCTTTTTTACTGAGGATAGGTTCACAAAGAAGCTGGAGACATTTTTCTGTGCTTTTTAGAACCATACATGGTGAGCAATTATCAGGAATGATATACGTGTCAGTTTTTGAGTATAGTATTGCTTCTAAACATTATTAAAAAACCACTCTACAAAGATGATAAAAGGTGGATTAATCACTCAAATGCCTATAAATTGAGATTTAAGGTCAGAGATAGTCCCTTTACTCACCCTGTTGTCATACATGGGGTTGGTTGGTCACATATCACATCCTGGTGTGTACAAGTTATACACTCTGGTTCAGAGTTAAAATTGGAGATTTGGTTTATAGGGCTCACATGTCTGATTTTAAAACATAATAATGGTAGTGTCTATGATACTATTCTAATGATTCTAATGCTTTATTTTCATTAAAATACTTTATTTAGCAATGAGGCAAGTAAAGAGGGAACATGGAGTCAGTCTGAAATCTACTTCAGGGCTCACCTCAATTGGGTGAACCGTAAACGCTGTGACAATGACATTCACAATAGCACTGCTGCTGGGTACTGCTATAATTTGCTCTCTATGATTGTCCCTTTAAACAAAAAGCTCTGCTCTCAGCATGCAAAGAAGTTAGAAGTGGAGAAAGGAGGGGCAACCACACATATAAGAGGAGAGAGGAAAAAACTGCAGATCAATCATTTATAATTAACAAAAATCCGATTGGTGCTTTAAATAGAGATCAATGTGTTCCAGGCTGCCTGGATTGTGGGGATGTATTCACCTTCTCGTAACTCTCCAAGCAAGCTGTCACACCTACAGAATCACCATTTGTTTTCTTAACAAAGCTTCAGGGGGCGCCAGGCTCTCATTGAAATTTCATTAATCTAATGGAGTAAAGTCCTATAGAAAAAAATCAAATTCTCGTTGGACGAGATGCTACCTGGGAAAGATAACCTCTGTTTGAACTCTCAGACTCGGATCGCTCTGCTATTAGTCTGAGGAAACAGACAGCAACAACGCTGATTACAGCCACCGGCCTCAACAATTTTTTTTTCTAACTAGCAATTTCGAGAGCAAGTGCCACAGTGTCAGCTAAAGAAACACAACTGCAGGTTTTCTGCAGAGTGAAATGGTTCTGAAATGTCACTGAATAGCTCACAAAGGACGCCAATCTACGACAACAGAGACATAAGCATATAGGAGAAAGGGCCCATACAACCTCCTTTCAAAGGTATGTTATTTACATGCATGTAATTTGTGAAACCCACAGCTTTGCAACTCAGGGTTTTCACAGAAGTCTAAACCAAAATCTGTCTAGAAAGCAATAGCGAGATTCTTCTAAAAGTCATAGAATTTTGGGGGTGGGAAGATTGTGATATGGTATACACATATATACATAGTAAATGATAATCTTTAAGTTTCCAAGACATTAATTATAATTGTTACGTGGTGATCATATTTCAGCATCACCTACATGTAATTTGGTGTACGGGTTTGTAGGTGTGGCCCAAATGTGTACATGTCAATATGCAGTAGCAACAAGACCTCTGAGAGGAAAATATGGAACCATGAATCCTCAAAATTCCTTCCAGGAATGTCCCCAGGGCTCATCTGACACTCACATGGCAAGAGTATAGGATGGTAGGCATGTATGTGATGAAAAGGGGTCAAAATGACTACAGCTGCATCTACACTAAACTAAAATAGCTTTCCATGCCACTTATTTTTCCTCTATTAAAATATCTATTTTTTTATTTAATTAAAAAGACCAGTGACTTGTGGTACCCTGTATAAGAATCCAAAGAGAAAATGAAACAACCTGTGGAAAGGCCTCCGCTTCACAAGAAGCAACTGAGTAAAGGGAGGTAGACTTCAATCAGGCAAGATCACAGCCAAGTTCAGCATTGCTTTCTGATTCCATATACTCCTAAATCTAGAAGTGATTGTGCAAACCTTACTGTGCTAAAGGAGAAAATTAATCTTACTTTAAATTAAAAAAAAAAAAAAAAACACAGTAATTTTGACAAAAACTACTTGTTTCACTTAAAAAAAAAATTGTAGCGTATCATAAGGAGAAAAAAAGCAATACTTTGAATAAACAGAAGGAAATTCATGACATCCTAGGTAAGCAATTGAGATAATTGAAAAAAATTCTGGGTTCATCTTTAAGATAATATTTTCATTTTACAATAAACTTGCTGTTTTCCACCTAGCACACATAAAGCTTAGTACAGGACAGGAAATGTCTTCTGTCTCCAAAGCATCTCACAGGATTTAGTCACTTCCTATTATTTATTTTTTCCATTTCTCTGTTTCTACTTGGGATAGATTTAATATTTTTTCTTCTGGTCTAAATTTATCTATCAAGACTTATCTTATGTGCATACATACTTTAATTTCCTGTGTGAAATCCACCTGTAGAATTATACTCCCTGCTCTCCTTCTATATCCTGTTTAAAGATGCCACTGAAAATATATTACTTTTTTATTTTAAGCAACAGGAAAATGGGTAAATAACACATTTATGTGTCTATGTGTATGTAGTTTATATAAACATATACAACGTGTGCAATCCTATATACACAAAAAGTTTACTCAAGTTAAGATTATTAAAATTGATTCTGGGAACAAAATATTATACCTTTTCTAGGCATTCATCCCTACTATAGAGATGGAGAAAGAAAGATTGTGAGAGGGAGACACACACATTCAGATGAGCCTTTAGGGAATTGTATGAACTTTTGAACCAGAGGCGGAGAGCCAGAGCCCAGCCTGTTCCCACTTTAATAAACATTTTTTTTCTTCAATTAATTAAGGTTTGGAAAGAAAAAAATTCACAGAAGAGAAGTAATTTAGCATGCAACGCATACTTTACAGATGGATCCTACCTTCGGATGCTTATTAAATCTATGCATGATTGCGCTGGAGAAAATTAATTGCATTGTTTCTCACTATTCAAACGGGGGTTGCAAACAGCTCAAAAATAAAAAAGAAAATAAAGCAAGGTTGTTGTTGTTTCAAAAAACAACTACAGTATAAAAAGAATACTTTCGAAGTCCTAAAACAACTAATACCCACAACTGGCATAAGAGCATAAAAGATTCCTTTAAAATTCTTTTGACAGTGAATTTCAAAATACTGTGCATGTTGCCAGAATATTTAAGTTTACAAATATTCTGGTCTAACTAAAATTTTCTACTCTCTGGCATCTAAATGATTCAATTAAGTGGTGAGTTTTTGTTCAAATCCTGGTGCAAAGAAAGATTTACATGAGCAGCTGGGATTACACACTGGTACACATGCATTGTGTCTTGATTAGCTGGTGTTCTCTCTATTCCAGTCTTTGGAAAAAGTGATAAATTCTTAATTTTTTTGGAGAAATACATAAAGTATTATTATAAAATATTCAGAATGTAAGTAATCATTTGCATTTTTATCAGCTTTAATTTTTTTTAAAGAGCACAGAAGCTTCAGAAACTCAAGCCATTTTTGCCTTTTCTGAAGTCCTGCTAGTGGAAGTTGAACTGTAACCTTTCTCTTAGACTGTCCTGAAAATGACCTTCATCAAACTTGAAAAGACCACTCTCTGCCTATGTAGTTAGAAGAACCATTAATTTTCCTATGTCACTCATTTCCAGATTAAAAAAATATATATATCCTTGTGTTACTTCATTACAGACGCTCTTTTTGATGTGACCCACCCTGTTGCTGACTTGACTAAAAATATTTCACTTAAGAACTTCTGAACTTATTTGATTCCATGACCCAAATAGATGGAGGTTTTACTTTATTTTTCCTCCCACTCGAAATCTATAAATCAGTCTCTAACCCCTGGTTAATGTGTATAACTATTTTAAAGTATTTATCATGACACAAATTTTGGGAAGAATAACAAACTAAAGACATATCATAAATGAATCTGTCCTATATTCAACAAAGTTCATAAGATATGGGTAAAAAATATAGATATATTAACATTGAGAATAGTTTATACAGTGCCCTTCATCAGTTGCTCTCGAACAACAATATAAATGACCTCATACATAATTACAGATATTATCATCCCCAGTTTGGAATGGGTCAAAACAAGATCATCTGGTGATACAGGTGGAGCAAAATATCTGAGACAAGTATTCAACTTTAATTCCTTTGCTCCAGCTTTTAAAATTGGACCTATCACCCATTAGAATATCAACCAATTAAAAGTAGGGTCTCATCAACAATTGAAGACATATCTGCTTTAGTCTGGGCACTAAAAATCCATGCTGCCATGAGAAACTCAGGTAAAAACTGAGCCTATGCCTTATGCTGCTAGGGTTTTTCAAATTTGTCATAAAAATGTGTAGTACCTATTTTATTGGTTATTAAAAAGAATAAACAGGAATATATAGATTGGACCTATAGAACTTCACCATTACAAAAGACAGTTTAAGGTATTAAAACAGGGACAGCTACAGAAATTTTGATAGTCTTACTTAAGCCAAACCACACTGATAGGTATGAAATGTCTGACTAATACAGGTGAGAAAAAGTCCATAAAGGAAGATTACTTAGTTGAAGTCACCTGAACTTATTTCCTTGCTCCAGAAAGATCTCTTCTGTTTGCTGCACTCCAGCCTTGAGCAGCCACCCTCACAGGGCTGACTGCAGCTTGTACTTGCACATTTGACCTGTTTCTTTATACCAGATTCTCTCAGATGCTCTCACTTCACCTTTTAAGTTCCCCTGCAATTGACACAATCCTCCCCTTGCCCCCTCAAATATGGAGTATTGCAAATGAAAGTCTTGTATGTCATCCCTAGGTATTGGTCATTAAAAGTTCAGGGACTTCCTTTATGAAGAACCTGTCACATTAGGGACTTTATCATCTTTCTGCAAAAGTTCCAGAAGCAAATAGTCAGACGCTGCTGGCAAAGCAGTTTTGGTAGCATGGGTGGTGACTCAGGCTCTGCTTGGACCAGCTTTCATTGAGTAAATGGAAGAGGTTATCAAAATCAAGATACCAAAGCACAAAATAATTCTAGCAAAAGCAGATGTTTAAATTCGCTTTCCAGAATCCAAGCATTTAAAATAAGTTTCAGATTTTAAGATACTGCATAAAAATAGTTAAAAATTAAAAATTTAAAACCCTTGACTTAGTCTTTATTTTGTATTTCTTACACACCTTACAATGAGTACACTGTTTTTTTGTTTGTTTGAGTGAAGAGCTCACTGATAACTGAGGAATTAGATTCAAGACACTATACTTTGATTTAGCAAATCTTTGTATTCATTTATTACATGGGATCCTGTTTTCCTGAAAGAGTTAAACTCCCTCTATAAGGTAAAGAACTTAATCACTCTCGGATGAGATATTTTTTCTATTTTCCAATGCAATTACTCTTTGTCTTAAATCTAATTGAATTCACTTTCCATGTTAGTGGGGGAAGGGAGGTTGGTAGGAGAGATGCAGCATATGTTAGAAGACAAATAGTGTAAGTTGCAGACTTTTTGATATAGATGATTTTTCAAAGACAAAAAATTGTGATCTGATAAAAATGTTTAATTATTCAGTGGTGTGGTAGGGGTGTGGGAGATTTTGGTCACCAGGAACAGGAATTTCTGTATGTAGAACATCAGAGACATTGCATAAGGTACATTCATGTTTATAATTTATAAAGCACCTTGGGATTCTCTGGATGAAAAGCACCATATAAATATGAACATTTTCACTTCATGTGGATGATCACAGATTGTTGATACTCAGCATAAACATATTTCAGTAGTCAAAGGGATATAAACTCTGATGTGGATTTGGTTTTTCTGCCATTTTTTCTTCCCCGAGTTGTAACATACACAATGGAGCATGTCCTTGTTGACTGCCTCTTTTCCCTTGTCTAAAGTTCCTGTCTCGTCATTTGTCTTTGTGGTGTCAGTGTACTATCTAGCATTTGACTCATAAACTATACTTTTGAAGGAAGTCGACATTTATCTTTGATCTGTCTGGTACAGTGTTTTCCACCCTCAGTAATTCTGGTGTCCAAGGGAGGAATGCCCCCAGATATCATGGAATTGGGGGAGAGAGAGAGGCTGTCACACTATGGCACATTAGGAAACACTGTAGAACAAGAGACTGCTATTACCTAAAGATTCTTTGAAGGTTTTTAGGATATGACATACATTCATACATACATACATACATACATACATACATACATACATACGTGGACCATGCAATCACATTTTGGGGCATTCCATTTCACAAAAACTTATTGAATATCTAATATGTGCTAAAGCCTGTGAGAAATACAAATATAATTAAGATACAATCTCTGTTTCCTGAGCAATATAATGTAAGCAATATAATACAAGGCAAGTGGTGGCAACAGCTATAATAGTTATTGATCAAGTAAAACGCAAGATAGGGAGGTACTGAGTCTAACTTGGGACAACTAGGAAGCCATGTTGAGAAGATAGACTTTGAGCATAGCTTTGATGGATTGGTGGGATGTGGGTGTCTGGGGAGGGTGGGAAAGGCGTTCCTTGGGAAAGATGGAAGACACAGGGCTGGGTCTGGGGAATGATGAATAATCCCATGAGGTTGGAGTTTAGGGCAGAGTTTCAAATATAGGAGGTAAGAGGAAAGGTAGATTCAGAATGATGATTCATAATTGAGATCATGGTTTTAAATTCTCTTCAAAATAAGTTGAGATTATGAAGTTGCAGTGTAACCACACAACAGTTCCTAGCCTATCATCCTCACTATGTGTTCAACAGGTTCTGACTGTATGTGTTTGGTTCCTTCCCAAGTTTTCCCTCATCCAGGGAGGGCTTTGCCATCCTCAGACAAGTGTCTTGGCCTCTTGTGAGGCAGTATGGGAAAAATGAAGACAATGAGATGGGCGTTTGAAAGGAGTAGAGACAACTCAGATCCAATGTACAGAACAGCAAAGGAGCACACTCTCAACCCCTTACTCCTGAGGATCAGTAGAGATAGGGCAGAATGGCATGTTTGAGAGAGTTCTGGGCAGGAGAGCAAGAGGCTGCAGGGAATTGTGGGGATTTTAAGGAGAGGAAGTTGCCTTGTAGAATATACTTTGGGTATTTTGAGGACTGAAATGCTTGCTCTATTGTGCTTCTGTCAATGTGACACCGCTTTAGGACTGGGTCTTAGTGTCAACAAGAATCATAGGTAAGTAAAGATTCATTACACCAAGAGACAGTGATGAGAGCTAAGCCTGAAAATGAAGTTGGATCAGGAGCTTTTTTACTCTTTCATTCTTCCATGAATTCTCATGTATTATTTAATATTTATTGAAAAGATTGAGATGGTTCACACTGTATATTAATTACTGTTCAGCAGTAATTTTTTTCCTTGACTCCTTCATATTTTTTTAGTGGCTGCCTTAAACTTCTGCTCTCCATTTTCCCTAGGCCCTGGTCCAATCCCTATTCCATGCTCTTTAGTCTCAGCAAATGGCTCTGCGCCCCCCCACCCTTTCAGGTAAAAATATCTCTGCATCTTTGACCCTTCTATCCTTTAACTTTCTAAAGAGTGAGTACCTTGCCTTTTAGCTAAGCCTCATTCTTGAATAGTGTTACATCCTTTTCTACCTTTTCCAGAACTTGATTCTATCCATTATCTTCTTTTTAGGTCGATTCTTTCTCATCTGCTGGACAATCAGCACAGATTTGCTCTCTCAACAAAAATGAAACAACCAAAAAAGTTTCTATTCCATACTATCACTTGTCCCTCCCCTTCTTTTTACCAACCAGCTTTTTAAAAGTGGCATATATCCAAAGCCTCTAGTTTCTCACTTCTCACTCATCCGCAAATCCCTAAAATCAGGCTTCTACTTCCAATAGTCTACTGAAATCATTCCTTGAAAGATCAGCAAAGCACTTTTTCCCCTTTTATTGCTACCATCCTTGCCCTCAAGCCCCATATCTAGAAACTTATAAACATGAAGGGGGGAATGTCAATTATTCATCTTTATAATCCTTTGACACCTAGCATTATGTCTTGTATATGGTAGAGACTCTGTATTTGAATTGAATCTGAATTTCTTCAACCTTCCTCATGACACCCATGCCTCCTGATCATCTCCCATCATGTTAGGGACTTAGTAACGGTCTCAGATGCCACAACTGATATCAGGGCATGTGGCTTTCTCTAATGGAAACATAACATTTGTCGGCCACAAAGTTATTTTAAAATTCTCATTTACCACAAAGTATGGTGAAAATTATTTTTGTCACTTAAATACACAAAACTAACAATAGATACCCAACATGAAATATATATCATGATGATTAATGGTAGCGACCAGCAACTCAAAAATGAAGAATTCCAAACACAATGACTTGCCATACTTATCAAGTGACTCCTGTCGACCCAAACATAACCACATTGTAATATGTTATTCAGTAAGCTAGATTTCCTGAGCATTTTCCCAGAAAGTTCTACAGGTGGCTGAGATACAATATACACTAAAATATAACCAGGAATTGAGCCAGTCACTACTAATATATTGATACGACATCTTTAATAAATATGCTTCTTTTCTGCAGAGGGTACAAGAACACATATTTCTCCTTTAGATTCAGATGCAAACAGATAAACAATGGGATGTAGGGACACTTTTTTACTTCTTTATTTCTCTGGGTGTCTTATATTGCTATGGAATTTCACTAACAGGAAGTAGAGGTCCCTTCTCTCATCTCCCACAAACTCCATTTCACAGAGAACCTTGAGGGGTGGTGAGGAACAGCTCAAGTCACACAACGTCTTTCATATATGTGTATACTGAAGTTACCCTACCACTTTTCTACCCTCCATTACTGCAAACAATGTGAGGTGCCCAAGAAAGCTAGCAATATTGCCTTGCTGCAGTTACTTGTGGCATTCCTTCAGAATGGTCCTACTAACTAAAAATGTAAAGAATTCATGAGTTTCTTCATGGCATTCTAATGTCACTAGTTGACTCAACAGTTCAGGTCAACAAACACTCTAGGAGCACTTACCCTGTCTTGTGACAGGCATTGTGCTAGGCCTTCAAGAAGCCAGAGTCTAATGAGGGACAGAAATTTGTAAACACAGAATTCCAATATAATGTTGGCAGTGATTTGAAGAAGTTAAATCATAGAGATTAAAAATAAAAGAGTGAACTATGTTTTAGGCAATTAAATTTTATCTTAAAATATAGAATTGCCCAAATTTAAAACTTAGAATTTAAGTTTTTAAAGATCATTTAAATGCTAACTAAATAAAAAAAGTAAAAACTAATATGGGAAAAACATACTGACTAGCCTACTCACTGAACAAATTCTTCTCAAAATAAAGTTCTTTAAAGATAGTAAACTTTTTTCATACAGAAAAGTGTATCAGGGGCGAAGAAATATGAAGAAATCTCGCTACAGCTAGCAACTCTAAATTTGTCCTTTGGTTATGCTAAGAAGTTACTGGGTGGTGTGTGATCCAGTGCCATTGTCCTGTGACACCCGTATAGGGAAGGGGATTTCCTTGTTACAATACTGTTTGCTCTTTTTTAAGGCTCTCTTTCCCTAAATATTTTCCTAGATAAAATCGTATTTTATCTCAACACCTTCAAATAATCTGCAAATAGCCTTTACATTAATGCCTATGTAATCTGTCAAATAATACAGAGTCTTAGAAATATAAATAGATGAGCATTTTACTCTAAAAGAGCACTTAATTAATCTGGTCTCACTACAGTTCTATGAGCAAAGTTGTTGAGTGAGTACTCCAAGACCATATGGAACACACATAAAGGAGGCAGATTGCTTTTCTCCACATACCTATAATTTTGTAGAACCACCTTATGTCAAAAAACTCCATGTGTTCTAATATTAATTTTCTTTAAAAAGTGTCTGTAAAAGACACAGGCTTGGGAAATACCTTATAAAATTTCACTCCAAAGGCCATTTCTGAGAATGAAGCATAGCCCTCTGAATTTATCATACCTAGAACATACTGAAAGTTATTAGTTAATAAGAGATTTTTTTTATGCCTGTGAACTAAATTGTCAGTGTTTGGGAAGCTATAAGGCATACAGTTTAGTAAACTATTCAGGAGTTTGAAAATTAAGGTTGTAACTGAGGATATTAAATAGAAACATCATGATACATGAGAGCTTTTATATTTTGTTTTTATCATATCACCTCAATAGACACTAAGAAAACAGAAGTAAGTTCTGGAATGCCTGTGAGTTTTAAAGCTAATAGAAAAGGTAAAAGTTTTAAATTCACAACTATATAATAGTTACTTGGTTTTAAAGGAAAAAATAATTTGCCACATTTATCATAATACAAAGGTATCATACAACTAAAGCAGCTATGATATAAGCATATGGACCCCTACAAAACACTTATTTTAAGTAATAATGACATATGTAAACATTTTGTATCTGAAAATTTAGAAAAACCAAACTTTTAAATACAGACAAGAAAAAGAGGTCTCCAACCTGTCCAGTTTCTGATTCTATCATATGAGACATTTTGGAAAGGATTCCTTTGACTGTTATAATAATAGCAAGGACAATAGAAAAATATCTACATGAGTAAAGAATATATGCCTGGGAAAAGAATGTAAGGTTCTTACCTTCAGCTGCAGAGAGGATATGGAAGTTGTAGAAGATAGTATAGAATTGTGTACAAGATAGACAAGCTCATCATTATTTCTAAAAAGTGGAACAAGTGGGCTTCCACTACCTCAGAAGAGACTCAAGCTAGACATTAAGACTATAGTCCTGATAGGAACAGCCACTAATACAAAGTGGCTTGTTAAAGGAGATAATGAAATCTCTCTCTTAAAATATCAATTAAACAATGATAATTCTTCATTCTTCTGAGATAGTTTAGATAAAGTCTTTTCCAAAGAAAACAGATGGGCAGGCTTCGTTTTCCAAGTCACTTTCTTCAATTACATAGTACTGAATCCAAAATAGTTACCCTACTAGCTAGAAAGTCATTAAATAGTTTTTTGAATAGTAGTAATTTTAGAGACTATTTTTTCAATTCCTTATTCTATACATTGAGAGGCAGTATAGTTAGTGCAGTATAAAGGATGGAAACTATGACTCATGGGCCAAATCCAACCCACCCTGTTTTTGCAGGACCTACAAGTTTAGAATTTTTGTTGTTGTTGCTGTTTTGTTACTTCCATTTTTAAATGGCTGGAGGAAAAATATCAAAATATTTCATGACACATGAAATTATATGGAATTCAAATTTCAGTGTCTATGTAAAAGTTCTAGTGGAATATAGCTACACTCATGTGTTTACATATTATCTCTGCCTGCTCTTGCACTATACTTGCACAGTTGTAACTCTAGAGACCGCATGGTCCAAAAATCCCCAAACCCTTACTATCTGGCTCTTTTCAGAAAAACGTTTGCTGACCCCTGGTGCAGTAGAGGAAGCATAAGGTCTAAAGCTAGACTACTTGGATATGATCCTGAAAAAGACAGAATGCCTCAGTTTCCTGCTATATAAACTGGGAACAATAATGACACTTACCTGATAGAATTGTTATGAGAATTGAATGAAAGTGCTTAGAACACTAGTGCCTGATATAAAGCAAGAATTCAGTATCTGTTAGATATTTTTTATCATTATACATGAAGAAACTCTGGCCCACAGAGATAAAGTAACTTCACAAAGTCACAGAATTTGCTAAAGGCAGACTGGGAGAATTTCCTGATTCTCCTTGCTTATGCTATAGTGTTGTTTTTTTATTTTCTATATTGCTGGATGAAGATAAATGTTCTTGTGATATTTTGGTTGCTATTTTTAAAATACCTTGAGGCCACTCTAAATGATAACTTCAGTTTCATCAGACTGGTCTCCTATCCTGTTACCTGTAGTTGCCCAAAGGCAGCTTGTGGAACATTGCTATTTTCAGGTCTCTACTTCAAACATCTAGAAATTAAGATTTCTTTTTACTTTTTAAAAAGGACAATAGAATTCTCTTATAAATCTAAACTGACAAGGAATAGACGGACAACAGATCAGTCCATGAGAACTCAAGAACATATGTTATTCCCAGTGTTGTACAGCCCATTTTCTCTCATTACTTTTCTCCCTTATCAACCCCGTACACAGTACCAACACCATCCTAGGTTTTGCTTATTTTATGAAACCTCTTAAACCTAGCAGAATGTTTGCTAGCCCTGGACAATCACCTTTTTCAAGGCTTTGTTCATAAGAGGTCTTTCTTCATTAAATCCACTCCCAAATGAATACTCCATTATGCCATGTTTCCTTGTCAGTTGGTATACAATTTAAAACAATTATACATTTGTCACTGCTGTCTAATTGTTCTCCAGTTTTTCTCTTTCTATGTAATACCTCCTATTTTGCAACAAAACTGGAATTCCTTAAGACCAGGCATACATTTTTTTTTGAATCACTCCACAGTACTTAGTTGAAGTTATTTACATGGCAGGCATTCAACAAATGCTATTTGCATTAATAAATAAAAAGCCACAAATACATCATATGAACATAATTTTAACTGTAGAGATGAATAAATAACACCTTTGAACTACCACTAAAATAGTGAAAATGATAATTTATTAGTACATGGACTTAAAAATCATCCAAATTAAAACAAATCAGAAACATAAAAGTACTTTAATTAAAATGGAGACTACAACCCACAATGGAGAGATTAACTCTAGATCCTTAATGCTTAGTCCTTTCAGATACATTCACTCTATGACACTAGAAAACATTAAATCTAATGTGGATACTGTGGGCATTAGTAAAATCTAATGCATTTTTAAAAAATCCACCTGTAATGGATTATTTTGAAATCCTATGCAAGAATAATTTTCATCTACATGTATAACACACCTATAGCAACATTACTTAATACATGATAATGTGAAGTATATTTTATTATAACAGTAGACAAGCAAGCTGAATGTGTCGCAGGAAGGGGTCTTTTCCATTAACTTCTATAAAGGCTTTCATTTCAAACTTTCATTAACATCTGACAAGCAAGCTGAAAAAGCTTTGCTTAGGGCTTGGGTTAGGGGCAAAATGCATTTTGCCAAAACTATTCCAAGATTACACTGACTGGCTGTGCGAGAATATACTAATTTGTTTTGTTTTGTTTTGTTTTGTTTGGAGTGTGGAGAAAAGAGAGAGAAAGAGAGAGAAGAGTCATGGACCCTACTTTATGGTTGCCATGGAGGCAAGGTCGGCCTTCCACACTTGGATCTACCAGCAGAGTTCAGACAGGTCAACGTGTGACCGGCTCAGGCCCAGGGGTTAAAAGTTCAAGCAGCGATGGAAAAACCAATATGTCCACGCAGAGTATGCTGTACAATTTATTTCAATTTACATCAAGCCATGCATATAAAATTTAGATAAATTCCATTCAAATCTGATGTTGCCTGACACACAATGTATGCAAACAGATGTCTGTGGGGCTTTTTCTGTGCTTTAGAAAACAACATTAAATTTAAAAATATGTCTCTGGGATTTCTTTATTGAATTACAAAATGAACATAATTTTAACTTAAATGTTTTCATTCTTTCTTCTAATTTTTTTTTGTGGGGATCTTAATAATTTCTCAGTTCTCAATCTACTCTATGTCATATTAAAGAGGATAATGTATATTTACAACTACAGCTTCAATGTTATTGTAGTTATAGATTCTATTTATATCCCTTACCATTTTCGACAAATATTTAGTGATTGATATTTCTGATTTATCT
The DNA here is from genome assembly GCA_030015415.1 of Cynopterus sphinx. NCBI lineage: Eukaryota > Metazoa > Chordata > Mammalia > Chiroptera > Pteropodidae > Cynopterus > Cynopterus sphinx. The sequence continues at coordinate 18,328,589 of CM057385.1, forward strand.
CTGGCATCTACCCTCATTTTTCTAGTCAGAAAAGAGCCAGGGTCCTGGAGGCTGCTGGGTTGCCTTCCAGCCACAAGGTGGCTCCCCCGACCCCTTCTCAAGAGCCATCAGGGTGTACACTTTTGGTGATGGCTGTTGGCAAACTAGGATTCAGAGGCTAATTATGACCCATAAATACGTATTTTCATTGTGAATTGAATGGATCACAATCTAGACTCTGGTACAATAAGATACAATGCAAATTGGTCTTTAGAAAGAGGAGAAAGAAAAAGATCTTTGTGTCCTGCCTAATTTCTCTTTACCCATCTTTCCAAGAGGGTACAACTGACTAAATTTAGAGCTAAATGAGGAAAATATTGAAACACTCAAAAGGAACCTAATTTTCTTGCCAAATTAGATTAGTCAAGGCCAAATTTTAAGAAAAGAATACAATGTATTCTCACTCAAACTGGAGTCCACGTTTGGAGTAGGAAAGGGGTTTGGGTTTTCTGGTTCTGACAATTTCCCCACAAGGAAGTTTTCATGAAGACTTTGCAGGACTTTCTCAGAAGTCCCACTCCATGTCATAGAGGAAAAGAGTGATCTCTAATACTGCGAAGTTTTAAAAGGAGCAGAAATATTACATATTTACTTCTTGCTGCTTAGGAAACAGGGCCCATATTTCATAAATGTGATTTTTACAGAAAATGTCATAATTTTCTACAAATGAAAGAGACACAGAGAGACAAATCACTCGGCTGATTACATGGAAGTTCTTTCCAAAAGTCTGAGCCTTAAATTCTCACATTTTCCATTTTCTGTTCCAGGAAGAATCTATTTGGATAAGTTTCATTTTCTTCATCTGTAAAATGGAGATAAAAATAGGACCTATTCCTCAAGGAATTTTTTGTCAGAGTTAAATGAGTTAACATATGTAGAGCACTTTTAAGAGTCCTTGGTACATAATCAGAGGCATATAAATGTTTGCTATTTTTATTTGAGTTCAATATCACCTTGTTTGCAAGCATTTTGTGACACAAACATATTTAAAAAAGATGAACTTTCATGGATTTTGTAAAGACCCAAGGGTATTATTTTCTAGATACCTAAATGCTCTAATCGGGCAACTGATGGTGTCTGGGCTTTTTTCTCCTCAAGAACTTAAAAAACATATACAAGCATTTCTTCCCAATTCATGATATACTTTCATTATGACATTTGAAAAGAAACCACCAACTTCCAAATCTCAAGCTTGTTTTAGATAATACTTTAGTAAATGTATTATTTTACTAAAACAATCATAAGTGGTGGTTTTAATAACTTGGTTACAATATTTATGTGGTAAATGTTTTAGTTTTCGTTTTTCACTATATTAAAAAATCTTCAGGATCTAACTCATGGCAGAATATAACTTTGTTAAGCCTCTTGTTAAACTTAGAACATATGAGTCCCTTGCTTCTAAAGTAAATAAACATTTAAAAATTTCCAAGTAATTACCACCTTGACAATTCTCAAACAAAATTTCTAAGGGTATAAATGATACCCTTAACTTATAAATGATATCCTTAAGGTGACCTACAATAATTCAACCATGAGCAAAAGTTTATGTGGACATAAACTCCTGCATTTACATAAATTCTTATTTGTATAAGGAAGGATTTGTATACATAGATGTAAATTCATATGTACATGTCCGTATGTATATATACATATATGTCCACATATATACCAAATAGATGAAAATATGTATTGAGAGACCAGGTGAGATAAGCAAATCAATTTTCAATAGCCCAGGAAAGGAGTATGACATTTTTTAATAACCACTATACTGTCATGTAACCCTTTATTCTTTATTATCTCTGTCAGCTACTACTAGGTTCCTAGTAGACAAATGCTAGTTCTAGTCCTGACCATTTATTTCTATTTGGAATTATTTCAAGCCTAACTCTTTAGAACTGCTTGAAAATGCTGTCCTGATATGTTGGCCTTGCACCCTGGAGTGAGGGCTGGAATGAGGGGAGGTGGAAAAAATCCTTATACAGAGACAATATGGCACCCTTTTTGAGGAAAGCCTGCCTTGGTTTTTTCCAAACTTACACAAATACAACTTCAAAAGACCCCTTTTCCATTCTGAGCAATATATATGTGTTACCAAAAGAGGTGTCTTTTATTGCCAGAAGTAGTTTTTGCTGCATGCATCAACTTTCACTGTATTCTTAGACACTTTTTCTTTTGTGCCAGTTTCAGACATCAGTTAACAGAACCCCTTAAAGAACAGATGTACCAAAGAAATGCATCAATTTGTTATTTGTTACAGTTTGGGGGTGTCTGTCCTATGGGTTTTCTAGCCAAAGGCTTATATGGTTCCCAAGAGAAATTTACTTTCATGAGAGAAGAAAATTGAGGCAAATCACTGCTGTTAGACCCTGAAGTCAGAGACAGTAGTTTGTTGTCCTTCTGTACATGTGAAGAAAAAGCCCACAGTTACAGAAACAGTCGTGGTTCAATCCATCCCTCATTCTTTCCCAGTGTGAAAAATTATAAATGAAGCCAAATTTTTCTCTGTCAATAGAATGTGTATGATTACAGCTGTTCATATTTTCACTCTAATGAAGGGCTGCACATTTAATTGTAAGATTTATTAGGTACTGTACATTGCTGTGTACATGCAAAACAGTTAATCGACATCTAAAATGCTGGTTGTTTATTCTGACATTAATGATCATATTTCTTAATTTGAAACAAAAAGCATTTGGGGAAAATGCATTTTGTTCCCTCCAAATAAGAAATTAATGAATTCAATGTAAGAAATAAAAAGGGCTAGAGAAAAAAAGTATTGATTTATAATTGTGAGGCTGGGAAAAAAATAAAGATGCTTAAAAAAAAATCCATAATCCCCCCCATTCTGCTGGAAACAAGAGAGTTGATTGCCAGCTTTGTTTGATTTCACAGAGATCTCATACGAGGCTGGGTTCATAAACAGGTGAAATGATGGAGTTTATTGCAACGAACATCAACACTGAAACTAAATAACTGTGTTGCCATCTCAGTCCCGCTGAAAGACGGATGGTAAACTTGACCTGCCGCTGGTACTATCCGATTGCCATTTTTTATTCCCCCTTCGCCACCCCCCCAGGCTGAGCCACGTTGAGTAAATGCATGTGCACGGTCAGGTCAGGCCCTGGGATCGGGTGAAACTCGGTTCACATTTGCATACAGGCGGAGCCTCACAATGAAAGCCCATCTGTTCCCGTCTCCGAGTACAAATCGAATGTCACCCAACTCGCTGCAAACGACAGCAGCATGGCCATTAGATGGAGGAACACTCAGCTCAGGTTACGGATATGGAACTGCTGATTTGGGTTTAAATACCTGATAACTGAAGACTTTTCATTATATGTGAACAAAGAATGAACTTTGAACTGCTCAGGAGATACTCTCTCCACACATTGGGCACCCCTAGTTCTATCCATTACTAATACTTAACTGCTGTATTTCCCACTGTTTCTATTTTTGTATAAAAATTAGCCAGGCTGAATGTCACAGTGTCCTAAATAATTGCTTTTTTTTTTTTTTTTTTTTTTTGAAGGAAGAAGGGTAAGAGATGGAGCAGCAAGGGATGTTGTAAATAGAAAATGAACTCTGAACTCTGTATGCCCTCGAAGATCATTAATATCATGGCAGTGTTGTTCCTTGAACTTCTAAATTTTACCAGGGTAGAAACGTTAGTTGCTAGAGTTTAACCAAAGTGTGAATTGTCCCAGCCCTTTATCCCTCCCTCTCAAACCCATTCAGCCAAGCAAGGCACCTGTCTCTTCTCCACTTATAGGCTTGTTTATTCCAAAATAGTTTAACACCAAATAGTTTATCAATCACGATTTATATCAGAGATTATTTTGTTAAAATTTGGCAAGTATCTTAGAGTTTACAGACAGAAATCCCACACATTCTGGCACAAAAAGATAGGGGTATTCAAGAAGAAACCCCAGGATAATAAGCCTATCCAAGCATTGAACATGATAAATACAAAGAAATTTATTAGCAAATATATAGGTAGGCTTTCATTAAATGTCTCTTGTCCTGTCTTATGGCAAGAATCCACTCCTATGCAATTTTTTATAAGGAGGACACAAACATCTGGGGTTCAGTTAATTGTGTTTATATTTGAAATATTTCTGTACAGGAATCACATTTAACACTGAGATACTATTTCAGTCATTAGCCCAGTTTGTTTGAGTCCCAGTGCATGCATGTGTGGGTTGCAGGTCCACACCTATAGCTCCACTCCAGAGTAAACAGATTGACTAGTTTTTCATTTACCAGTTATGCTTCTTGGTTTCCAGTCAGTAACAGTGTCACTTTATGAACTGCAAATGTAATACCTGATTAGGTGAAAAAAATATTTAAAAATATCTGCAAGAACTTTCTTGATTTGATTTAAACAATTATATATATTTATCTTGCATGTATTTCTTAAAACACTCACTGAAACAATTCTCATAGAATTTAATGTATTGGGGTTACACATGGAATCTAAATGTTTAAAGGCCATTGGGTCTTAAAGGCTGGTCTCCTCAGCCAGGGTTTCTTTACTGCTATGTGAAACTATGTTCTTATTGTTTGTCCTTTAAAAATAATACCAGGGTAAAGAAAAGATTTGAGGGCTTTTTCTTTTTTCATCCTATGCAAGAGCTTACGGTCAATCTTAATGGAAGTTCTACATGCATTAAAAGGGAGAATAGACCCTTTGTTTCAGAAGAATGACCAAGACAAGGGTGAATTTTGGTTTCACTTTGTCAAGTTTAAGGGGAAACTGAATTCAGGAAGAGAGAGACAGAGACAAACAGAGACAGAGACAGAGACCAAGACCCACATAACTTTCTTAACTGTCTCCTCATTGCCTCTAATCTCAAACTTAAAATATTATATTGTTATCTTGTAAACAAGTCAAGAATTTGGATTAAGGGACATGTGACCATGTGATATCTTAGAAATGGGCTCTTTATTTGCATTCTGTGCAGCTGGATGTCTTGTGTGTGATCAGCAACAAAGCAGAAGAAACCAACAAGCAGGAAATATAATACTAGAGGTATTCTTTCTGTCCATGTCAGGAGAAAATATCCCATTAAGGAGGTGTAACTGCTTTAATTCTATATCCCTGAATGGATATAAATGAGAATAATTCTGCTTATTTCAAAATGATAAAATAACCTGTTTATAGAAATATTGGTTGCTTGGTTTCTTGTTATGCACTAGTGGTGGGGTATGTGAACAGGAACCGAACCTTGAACTTAATTTCCCCTTTGAACTCATGACCTTTGACAAGATTCCCCATGCGTTCCCCTTCAGACAAATTTCATCACAATTACAGTCCCTTCCACTTGAGTTAAAGATATATAATCATTGATTTGACCTAATTACCTGATACATCCCTTTCTTTGCAAGGTGAAAGCTAAATGTGTGAACAGAAGCTGACCCGTGAAGTTCTGATATCCAATTTTTATTCTAATTATCATAAAACACTTTCAGTCTAACTCTATTTTTCTCAAGTTTTCTTTTGGCCCCTTCCCTGAACCCACTATTCCTTCAAATTCAACAATGCCCTCTAGGTTTCAAGCTGCTTGGCAACAGAACTTCAAATGCATTATGCACTACATGTTCAAAGTGTCATTTTTAAACAAAAAACTAAAGACTAACTCTGCATTAGAAAGTTGTCACTAATCCCTGTCTTTCATGAAAAAGTCCTCTGAGAAGATAAAAGAGTGGAAACTAGAAAGTTCCCACAAGGTTCTGAAATTATCTGTCTTCTTAGCATCAATCTATTATGATTCAGACTCTCTCAATAATTTACAAACTTCAGGTTATAAAGCAGACACAAGCAATATCAATAGAGTTAGTATAATCGATTTAGACGATGTGGGAATTGTCTTTTATAAAGGGAGTGTGTGTGTGTGTGTGTGTGTGTATGTGTGTGTAGGGAGAAGTGTCTGCTTAGTTTAGTGCAACGAATCCCAAGCAGATACTTTAATTAAAAAGCTTAAATCATGGAATACATTCTTAAAAATTAAATATGTGCTTTAAAAGCAAAACTAGAGTTGATAGAAACTATATAAATTTACTTTAACATGAATTTGTACTTTTCTCTACCACCAGTTACATTTTTAAAAGGAATAAACTGAAACCACAGAGTGTTTGATATCTTCTCCTAGACAATTGAAAAATAAAAATGAATTGCAAAAAGTTAAACAGCAACAAATAAACAAAGAAGGGATTGTTTTCACTTCTTTATGTCATAGTTTGTAATCAGGGGCACCACGTTCTCTCAGAAATGAAATGACAGTCAATTTTCCTTCATGTCATGTTTGCACCATATCACTTCAAACGTTAACAAGCACTACAGGTGGAAGAGGACAAAAGGCTTAGAAAGAACACAAAGTTGAATCACCTGTTCTTTTTGTGAAGCTGCTTGTGTCCTCTCTTACAAAAATTAAACAATACAAAAGCAATCCTTCCTGATCAAAATGGTGGACCAGTATCCTGAATTTTACTCTCAGCAATTAGTTTTAATTATACTTTGAAACCAAAGGCTTATGTAAACAGGATAAGAAAATAAAAGTATGTGGGCAAACTTTCTAAGTAGGAAATTATCACAGTGTGTACTGAAGCAAATCTTTAACAGATTAACATTTTATGATGTCAAGTTTAACTAGGGTTGGACAGACATTACAAAATAGGCTAGAAGGTTCCCACGATGCAGGGCCATTAGGTAGCAGGTCAAACCTAACTTCCTTTGATTATAAAAGTACAAATTACAAAGAATTCTTGAAAAATGCCTGTTTCCTACCCCTACTTCTGCCCTACGGCCTGAGACATGACCAAGGAAATACAGAAGAGTGTCAAAAACTTCCTTGATGAAAGCAACACATAGCCAGATGGCTAGATCCATGTTAAAAATCATATCATTTATTTATAAAAACATTGCTTTTTATTTTTGTTTGGCTACCATGAAGACTGTTATCAATATAATATTGGCATACCAGGTAAAACTCCAGGAAACAGAGAAATTGGGTCTCTATTCTGTGACAGAAATAATTGATTTGGCATTATTCTGAACACAAGATAGTTCAATGTCAAAATGGATAGATAGCAAAATATAACTAAAAAAACTGTGTTTACTTTCAGGTCAGAATTCTAGGCCTGAAAAGTAAATTAAAAAATTGCTCTCATATCATAATTTTAGGATTGACACAAATGAGAATAGAAATGTTAGAGTAGAGTGTTCAGAAGAAAGGACAAATGTTATATCCCTGGGGTGGGAGAGTACTGCGAAATGATCCTCTACAGTCAAGATTCTTAATATGGTATCTGTGAACACTCTGAAATTATATGCAAATGTGCATGTGTGCTTGCCTGTGCATGCTCATTTTATGGCAAGAAGAACCACTGCTACATAGTGATAAGAAAAAGAATAAAAGCACACAAAAAATGATTATTACAATTTCCAAATTGGAAGCCAACTAACAGGCACCATCATCTCTCATTTAGAACAGTGGTTTTCAAACTTTCAAAAATTGATTGCCCCAGTTGTAAATTTTTTATTAGGTATAATATATATATATATATATATTAATTTATAAATTATATACATTTACTACCATTAACCCATTAATATTAGAAGTGCTTAATTTCATACATACATTCTAATATTTTCTTGCCATCTGCTGAGGATACACCTCACTCTGGTCTCCCCTTTTCCACTCCCATGCCTTTTTTAAACAAATCTACAAAGAGTAATTAGAGAAATATTTTAGAAACATAAACTACTTCATGCCAATCTCTTGTTAAAATTCACAAAATGCAAAATAAAATCCAAATACCTTCCTATAGCTTCAAAGGCTCTCTGGGATTTAGTCCTTTCTGCCTTTCGACCTCATTTCTTCACTCTGTCTTACCCAGTTAGCTCTAGTCACACAGGTTTCTTAACTATTTCTCTAACTCTCTGAGATGGTTTCTACTTTGAAGCCTTTGCAAGTGCTGTTCCTTATGCCTGGAAAGCTCCTACTTCAGATTGCTTACCAGCTTCAGCTCTCACTTCATTCAGGTGTCTGCTCAGAGGCCTCCTCTGGTTACTCTGTCTCAAAGAGTTCCACTGCCACCCTTTTTAAGTCATTTTCTATCTCTGTGTCCTCCAGTCTTTTTGTTTTGTTTTATTTCAGATAGTTTCCCCCCAGTAAAATATAAGCTTCATGTGGCTAGGAATTTTGTCAGTTTCATTTCTGTGTCCTTAACAGGTAAATCTAAGTCTAGCACACAGTAGGTACTCATTGGTGAATAAATGAAAAATAGTCCAAGCAAACAGACATTCCACTGCTGTTCATTTGAAAATGAACCTCAAGAGTGTTCACATAACAGAGGCCTACCACACAAAGATGAACCATCAGCTAAACTATCAGCTAAAAGTCAGCTCTCTCTGTTCTCAACTTCCCTGAAGCTAAAACATATATTTCTTATAGTACCTATTAATGTTTCTTTTGCACTATGTTTATTTGCATACAGATCTTCTCTCTGCTAATAGCTTTGTGAGAAAAATTCTAATTTCATCCATTACCTTACCCCTTATCCCATCCAACATGTAGCAGGTACCCAGCCTTCAATTGTGGGTGGGGCTGTCACATCCTACCATGACAGATTGAGGTTTAGCTGCTGATGCAGGAGTGAGAGGTGCCAGTCCCTTGGAGCCACCCTGAATGATGATCCTTGACTCTACACTCAGATGGATGTTCATGGGCATTCATCTGTTGACAAGGCTGAATGAAGAAAAAAGACTCACACTGGAAATGAATCTATGAAAAATCACCAATTCCTTGTATGATAATAGAGGGAAAAACTATCTCGATGTTGATAAAAGAATGATGAACACAAAGAGAAACTAAACTTAAGTTATCAGACGACCTTCATTTCTTTTTTCGGAGGTCAATTCCCAAACATGACACTTAAAATAATAATGCTTAGTATATATTCTGCATTGAATAAATGTAAGAAATCAAGTTATACAATAGGAATAATTTTAAGGATGATAAAATGAAAATGCTCAAAGGTTCAGACTAAGCAAAGTATAATTCTACATCTAGTGCAGAAGGCTGAACATAAAATAACCATAAAAATCTCCTTTTGAAAGAAACTCAAATATACTTGGACATGAATAATTTTCATGCACCAAAAATTAGATAAAACTTGAAAACAAGTCTACGGCCATTCTACCCTGAACAAGCCTGATCCCATCTTATCTCAGAAGCTAAGCAGGGTTGGGACTGGTTAGTACTTGGATGGCAGACAACCTAGGAACACCAGGTGCTGTAGGCATAAAAAGTAAAAAAATAAGGAATTGTAAACTGACAAGGTCCTTGCAATCTGTGAGGCCAACCAAGAGCTGCCTCGCAAAAACAAAAACAACAAAAAACCCCTTGAAAACAAATAATAATAATCAAGTGACAACACATCTATGTTTTAGTATCATCTTCTGTAAACTAAAGAAACTGAAATAAATAAGTTCTTCAGGTCTTTTCTCATTTGAATTATTATTACATGTATCATCTATAATTATATAATAATAATTCCTATGGCTTAAAAGGTCCCCCTTTTAAGCTGTATAATATATTAATTATAACAATGCAAATAAGAATCTAGTTGGGTTTTTTCAGGATCCTTATGTGTTTTATGCTTCTTAATGACCAAGATCAGAACAATTAAGCTCTCATGAGACATTAACTTAGAAGATATTACAGATGTCTGAAAAAACAGAGAAGAAATCAAAGGGTAGAGTAGAGATAGAATCTTAAGTACTTCAAAAAATAAAATAAAATAGAATTCAATCAAGAAAAAAATTGCAATCAACAGGTATGGGAGAAAATCATCCAAAATATACATATCAATAAAAAGGAAAGGTTTGAAAAGCATAGTACTATAAAAATCTTATGGCAATGGAGAAGGACAAATGAGCTTGCAATACGACACACTAGCAAAGACAATGATTTTTAGATTTCACATATAGCACCATAATTCATAATGGCTGAGAAAGGCATTTGTATTTCTATATTCCTATGTAGGAATTGCCATATTGAAACAGACCACTGGTTCATTCCTTTTGCCATGCTACCCTGACAGTGAACAGATGTTTCAGAGGAAAGCTCTACTCTCACCAGCCCAAATCCAATAACACATCTAATGGTGCAATTCTATATCAAGAACATCATTTCTTTTTGACCTCAAATGGCAATTATCTTCTACCCAAAGCAGGAGGCTGGCTCACTTTGATTTCATGCTGGGTGGCCCACTTAAGAGGTCTCACTTAAAATTACATCAAGGCTGCTATCTTCATTCACTTGGCTTTTCTGACACACTAAACTACTTTCATAATTCGCTGTTGCCACTATCTGTGTAAGGCTCTCAGACATTTGAAATTATGTAGATCTAATACAAATGGCTGTATTGGTACTAGCAACTGATGTTTTAAAAATCTTTGTTTTCTTAAAATGAAGATTTTCTATAATTAGCTTTAATGTTTTCAAAGACTTGAGTACTCACAATTTAATATAAATGCTCGTCTTGAAGTGTAGACAAGCAACGTCAGAAACATGGCAGAGTGAAGTGTACACAAATAAGGGACTTGGACCTTTAATGTTTGCAGGAGACTATAAATACATAGAGTGGTAAGAATAACCTTTTGATAGAAATCCTCTAGAACAAATGTACTGTTGGGCTTTGTTGTTGATGGTTCTCTGACAGTGAAAAAAAGTAAAAGAAACAGACTGGAATTGCAAAAGGCAGGCAGGCACGCGACCAGGAATGTGAAACTAGAGCTGTGATTCAGTAGCTTCCAGTCCCCTGAAGGTTCAAATGTCCATTGCAGAAGCATTTCAGCCAGAAATCCCAAGGTCCTCTCACCTCCAGAGGAGCCTCCTGTGGGAAAGAGCCTCACCTGACACACCCAGAGCAGACAATTTAAGAATGAGATCTAGAATGATATTTAAGCCAATGTGGAAAAATAGGTAACACCTTTTCCCTACTGGGAAAATAATGGTGAACTTGGAGAAGCCAATTGTTTTCTCCATCAGCATATCCTAGATATAAGAAACTACAGCAGAATACAGGGTTGAAGATGATGCTCCACAACTTGATCAGAAAAGTTATAGTAAAATTCTGAATATTGTTTTTGAGATGACTCCAGGCTTTTGATAAGAAAGCTTATGACTAAGTTTCTAAAATATCTCTTACATGAAACCATCTATCAATGAACAAATAACCCAAGATCTTCTGATAATCAATAGGTAAAAAAACTGAGGAGCAGAATTATCAAGGTATTTCATGAGATAAGAGATTCAAAGGCATATGGGATAACCCAGGAACAAAAATCAGGACAAAGGAAAGAAGAGTGAATTTCCTATCAATGATGTCTATTGAACAGGAAATAGCCTCTCACAAGCCACAAATAACCAAGTAATAATTCAAGAACATGTTATCAGAAAAAAATTTGGCCTTAAGTATGAATTAAATGATCTTATTGGTTCTCTATATACCTTAAAAAGCTTTTAAATCAATTCTGAGAGCTAAATAAATCCATAATATTACCTTAAGCGTAAACTGATATTTTTAGATGAGGATGTCCTTAAAAGTAAAATTTTCTTTACTATTCCAGAAATAACATTGCTATAAAAACCTAGAACGTTTGTAACTCCTAAAAATAGTAATAGCTACAGTAGTAAAGAAAAGAAAGTAAGCCTCTCTTAAAAATCTTATCAAGCCAAAGAAAACACAGTTAAAAACAAAAAATGCAAACTTTATCAAAAAGCATTTCTTCTTATCAATAATAATGGGAGTTAAAAGAGCAATAATAAAATATATTCCTGTATATTTGAAAGTTGCTAAGAGTAGATCTTAGGTGTTCTCACCACAGAGAGAGAGAGAGAGAGAGAGAGAGAGAGAGAGAGAAAGTGAGTTAAGTGTGTGAGGTAATGGATCTGGTAATTATCTTGATCTTGGAAACATTCCACAATGTATATGTATGTAAAATTATCACACTGTACACTTTAAACATATGCAATTATATTTCTCAATTATTCCTCAATAAATTTGGGGGGGAGGGGAAAGAGCTATAATAATACCAATTCATAGATACTTAAAAACTCATTCAACTGTTATCATGCTGGCCAGGGAGGAGTAGAAGGCAGTGATTATTGAACTAATTACATTTCTAATCTTTTCTATTTCTAGTGAAAATCTGTGTATTTAAGCTTAGGCCACCAGAGCCAATGGCAGGCATCCAGATAGTGAGAACCTTGGCGTCTGAGGTCTCAGAATTTCTCCAGTGTTTTTTTTTTGCAGGATATCATACTAATCAGTAATATATTAGCAGTTTAAACAAGATGGAGAGAAAAAAAGCAAAGGATTTAGATAGTCAATAATTCAAGGAGATTGTAGAAGGAGCTGCCCATTTATATATGTTTTCCATTTATCCCAAAGCAGAAAATGGTCCCTCAAAAAATCATTTGGGCCGATTCCTTACTTCCTAGATAGAAATATATAACTTATTCAAATTGGTTAGCTACCCAATTTTAAAAGATTTTCAAGGAATAATATTCCACAATGATCTTTGGCACCCAGTTCATCTTTCTGCTTCATCATTTTCAAAGGTAAAATGCTCTCTCCAATCCTCTCTTTTTCCCTCTGCCAATGATACGAAAGGTCCTCAGTGCCACGGCCAGAGCCTTTTAACCTTGTCTCCAAGGCTCCCTTCCTCTCAAAACATAGCTCTGATCATGTCGATTTGTGATTAAAAGATTTTTCTTCATAGCTGCCTAACACCTACAAAACAAAGTGTCAACATAGTCCTTAGAATTCATACCCAAACTATTTTCCAGCCTTGTCTCCTGTTCCTTTCTCAGCAGATATGCTCCAGGCATACTTGATTATAGAACTCTATCGAAGAGAGAGTCTCCTTTCATATCTCCCATTTTTTATTAAAGATTTTTAGTAAAATATAGCTAACAGACAATATTATATTAGTTTCAGGTGAACACCGTAGTTATTCAACTTTTATATCCCTAAAGAAGTGATCACCGTTAAGTCCAGCAACTGTCTGACACCGTACAATGCTACTATAAGGTTACTGACTATATTCCTATGCTGTGCACCACATCCCCATGACTTATTTGTTTTATATCTGGAAATGTGAAATTCTTTTTTACTTTTCTTCTCTCATATTTTATTACCTGCCTGAAATTACTTTTCCTTCCTTTTTAACTGCTGACTGTACTTCTACCTTCTTGGAGTTTCTGTAGAATTTCCCACTCAAGATGAATTTTACACTCCTTTGTTCTCTTAGTACATTACATAATTACCACATTCTACCTTCATTACGTTTGCACATATGTCTGTTTGTAAGCTGCTTGAGGGCAGGGATAGTCTTGCTCTCTCCTTTAATTATTAGCATAAAACTTGCACAGGAAGGCACTCATATGTTTGCTGAATTATGCATATCTGTATATGCATATTTATTCAGACTTCTTTCATTTGAAATGTAGTTTATTGGCAGGGGGCAAATCAGTACACTCTACAATAAAAGTAAATTCATTGATATTTATAATCAAGGTACAACAGAGTGACCTGGATATTTATATTCTAGCTTAGAAAGCTTTGCTACCTTTTGCTATAACAGGGCAAGTCATTATATCTCTGAGCAAATGGCTTCTATATCCTAGGCAACAAGTCTGTAGTATAGGCAGGAAGAAGGTAAAGGAACAGAAGTAAAGGTGAAGACAAGAGGGGCAAAGGGCTTTTTCAGCTTTTTGATTTTGGAAGGGACGCTTCCTCCAGTGACTTCATTTTACACCTTGATGGCTAGAACTGCGTCTTGTGCCTACCTTCTTGTCTAAGAAGGCAAGCATTTTCAGTTGGGCACATGGCTTCTGTGAACAAAATCAGGGTTCTGTAAGTAAGAAATAGCATGAAATGGATGCTGATACACAATTAGTAGAGCCGGTCACAACTTAGAAGAGGAAAGACAGTGAAATTACTCTATTTTCAGACACAGTAAAACAAAGCTAAAGAAAAAAAAAGTCAAGCTGATGTGACAAATTGCAGAAAAGTCTTACAAGACTGCATTAATCACTGAGTAGAGAAATAGTAGATGAGCTCCAAGTGTAGCTAAATGTTAGCTAATGTTTTTTTTAGTACTGAGAAAATATACAAGAAATGTTAAGCACAGAATCTAAATTATACTTAGTGGATTATGGACAGTCAACAATTAAAACCAAAGAAAAGTTCCTCACATATCTTTAGAAAGTGATCCTTTCACTTGTCTAATGCACTGCTTTGGGCAAGCAGGGCACAAAACTGGAGTCATGGTAGAAAGTATGGTGACATTTATTTTTAAATTTATTTATTTAAAAAGTTGTTTAACAAGCATTTATTGAGTGTTCCTATCTGAAAAAGCACTGTCCCAGATGCTGGAGGCCGGATAGGAAGAACACTACAAAGTTGAATTAGGCATTATTACTACCTTCACAGGAGATTATAATGAAGAGGGAGAGACCTATGAAATCCTGGACCAAAAAAAAAAAAAAAAAAAAAAAAGGAATGAAAGGGATGATGCTGAGCGAAGGCAGATTCCAAACAGGACCACGGGTGTTGGAATGCCTGCTGCTCTAATACGGTCCCACAGACAGGACAGAGGAGTCTTCCCAGTTACGCATGGCTTATATTTCATAGGACATCTAGCTCTTTATCAACATATGCAGTGTGTGCTGTTTGCTCCTTATATGTATTCATGTCACTGTGGACTCTCATGTGTCCCCAGCTGTTAGTCAACATTTGTTTAATATTACAATTAATAGCACATTCATTAAAAAGAAATAACCTTTCATTTCAAAAGTAACATGCTCAAACCAGCAATCTTAGGAAATACAGAAAAGCACAAAGAAAAAAAAATCATAATCCCATAACCAAAAGAAATTCACTATTAACATTTTGGTATATGCCCTTTCCAAACTGTTTTGGATCCTGCCTTTTTTATCCCTTTAATGTATCATGAACGCTTTCTTATGGATAATAACAACTCCCCTACTGACATGATTTTTAATGGTTGTATTATAGTACATCATAGGATGTACTGTATTTTATTAAACCAATCCATGTAATTAGACTTTTAGATTATTTCCAATGACTTGATGTTCTAGGAGCTATATTGGCTTATTTCTTTAGAATAAGTAAAACTTCTGGGCCTAGGGCTCTGTGCATTTTCAAGATTTTTGAAAAATAACATTCATTGTTTATAAACACACAGTGATACATGTCCACTGTATACAATTTAGAAATAAAAGCATGTCAAAATATTTTGGTGAAGAACATTATAGTTTTTTTCTATGTACACATACACATATGTTTCAGAAATGGGAGCTTACTATATGTATATTTTATAACTTCATATTTTCACTTAATAAAGTAGGAACATCTTTCCACAACCATTAAATATTCTTCTATAAGCATCACTTTTAATTCCATTGTATGGTAGTAGCTTAGATATTTAGCCTGTTTCCAAAGCTGTGCTTTTATAAACAAGTCTGCACAGACATTCTTTATGTACATTTATTTTCTGAAAGTATATTTAAAGTTGGATTGCTAAGTCAAAGGACATTTATAATTAAGGCTTTTGTTACACTTTTTCCTAATTTCTCTCTGAGAAAATTGTACCAAGCAATATATCCACCCACAACGTATGGCCACTTCCTATACTTTTTTGCTCGACACTGAATATTTTCACTTATTGTTGCCCAACCCTTGCCAGCCTGATAAATTCCTACTGATCTTTTAAGACATCATTAAAATATCACTTTCTCTATGAGGACTTCCTTGATCTCCAGTCTCGTTTCCAGGCATAGTTATTGCTCCTTCCACTGTGATCTCATAACACCATTTTTGTTCCTCATTTTTGATGCTTACTACTCAGTAGTCAAATCACTTATTTAAATATTGTCTTCCCACTCACTCTGTGTGCTTCGTGGAGGCAAGAATGATATTATTCACTGCTGTAGTCCTGGTGCCTGGCTGTGTCTGAAACACTCTAGGCAACAACACAATATTTGCTAAATGAATGTATAGATTACTGTCAGAACTTGCCATGTTTTCCTACAGAAAATGCTGCAAGCTTGTTTTAAGATTTTAATTCTTGATATCATGTGCTGTATAAGAACCCATAAGTATTAAACTATAGTAGGAAATGTCCAGGATTTTTAAACTATAATCTAGTAGGAAGTGCTCATCAGTAGAGTAATCTTTGTGGAAGAGCAAACAAAGTATACATTTCCAGATTTTGTCTTTTTCTTTCAGAATCCTTGACAAAAAAGCTCTACCAGATATTTCTAAACAAGAAAGTCTTGAGATTATAAATAGCTTTCACTTTAAAGGGTAATTGCTCATTAATTCACACAAACATATTTTGCATTGTCAAAAATACGCATATACATCTCACCTTTTCATGTAAACAATCTCAATCTACAAGTTCCAACCAAATAGGATACAGGAGAACTTAAAAATAGTTATACTATACTAATGTTATAACACTTTATAATTCTTCCAAGGGTGTAAGGCATCAGTAATTCCACTTTTATTATAAACAACCTGAAAGATGACCATCTTTGTACGTATATCTTGCTCTTGCTAGAACTCTCCTGATAATGGAGGGAAATGCATTTGTTTATTTTAACATGGGCCAGACTAATTAGGATGCCTGTCAAAATCTTCCTGTCCTATATTATTCTTGAAACCTTGATAAGTTCATTTGTTTCAAAGCAAGGGAAACAGAGATGATAAAAACAAAAGGAACCATCATAGCCTATGAGAAGCTCTACAGGTCAAATGGCTCAGGCTCTTCAATCTTCTGGAGCTTTGGAACGGATTGGAAATAGCATCTGTGAGGTTGTCGTCTATCACTGAAATATTTTTTTCTGCAAACTCAGCACCCCTGTAAGTGAAGAACTGATTTTGTTTTAAATGGTTTATCTATACCAAATTCAAACACTTGGACATTACAGCTTACAGTATAAATGCATTCATTTTGTTTGAAATTTTTTTCTTTTTTAATATGTTTTCATTCTTATATTGATTGCAGATCAGAATTCAGAGCAGAACATTAATATCATATTCAATAACTTCTCTTGTTTTTTCCTAGATTATTTCTTGTTCTAATAGCCATAAACATGAGCATTATCAAGATTTACAGAACACTAGGAACTTATTATAAAGCTCTTCCCAAAATGCTCTCTTTCCAAAGAAACATTTGCAGTGATAACCACAAGTTGTGTGAAAAGAAAACTAAATGAGCAAAGAGTTTATGGCCATTCAGAATGGACCATTAGGGTCAACATACAAAAGAGCAACTCTTGCTTATCACTTTTAAAAATTGTTTAAACATGTATTTTCCAAAGTGATCACTAAATAAATAGTAAGCTAATGGAACACTCTTTCAATTTAAGTTGAGACAGAAAGACCAGAAAATAAATCATGGTTTTCATATTGGAATTCCAATCAATCTTTACCTTAATTTTTTCTTCTCTTTTTAAAAATCTTGCCCATGTAAAAATTTGTTATGTCTTATAAATATCTTTTCATCTATATGTTACCCTTCATCCCTTACTCTTTCTTATAATTTATCCATCAAAACACCTGGGATATCCAATTGATAGTTTCTCACTGTCCACATTTTGGTGATCGCACACTCACAGGGCAGTTGGACATATTTTTCTGTCTTTCTTTTCTGCAAGTTGGCAGTCCTACCCAAAGGCCTGATGACTCATGCTTAGTGTTTGAGTGTGTGTGTGCGCGTGCCTTGGTTTCTTAATTTAAAAAATTGGAACAACTTTCTAGTAGTGACAACCTCCTCATGAGAACATGTCTCTCACCAAGGACAACCTTTATCCCTCTCCAGAAGAGAAGAAGAGGAAACACAAGAAGAAGTGCCTGGTGCAGAGCCCCAACTCCTACTTCATGAACATGAAGTGCCCAGGATGCTATAAAATCACCACCGTCTTCAGCCATGCACAAATGGTAGTGTTGTATGTTGGCTGCTCATTGTCCTCTGTGAGCCCACAGGAGGAAAAGCAAGGCTTACAGAAGGATGTTCCTTCAGAAGAAAGCAGCACTAAAAGCACTACGAATTAAGATGAGTGAGAAACCATCTCAATAAACACATTTTGGATACAAAAAAAAATATATCTAAACCCATACATAAAAATATTACAGCTCACTGGGATGTCTGCACTTATCACTGCAGAGAGTTGAAGGCTGAAAAACAATCATGGCAAGAATGTGGTCAGAGAACTCACACCCTGCGATGGCCCAGCTTCCATCTGGGTTCCAGCTCTGCTACATGTGGGATGTGTGATCCCAGACAAATATCAGGTTCAGTTTCCTCACCTGTCAGGCAAGTATACCCACCCCTCATTCACAAATTTGCTGTAAGGATTAAATGGGATGATTCAAACAAAATTTTTAAACTGTAAAGTGTTATAAAAGTATAGTTTTGTCTACGGCCATGCTACCCTGAACAAGCCCAAACCCATCTGATCTTGGAAGCTAAGCAGGGTTGGGCCTGGTTAGTCCTTGGATGGGAGACCACCTAGGAAGACCAGGCGTTGTAGGCATAAAAAAATAAGGGATTGTAAACTGACAAGGTCCTTGTAATCTGTGAGGTCAAACAAGGGTTGCCTCGCCTAAAAAAAAGAAAAATTGTACAGATTAGTGATAGCATTACTGATTAGTTGGGGCTTAAATGTTTTTATAATAAAAACATATTTTAATGTTTTGGGGAATTAACTTCTTGAGGGACGTTAGACATGGCACTGATCCGAAACAAAGAGACAGTATACATGACTTCATGAATTCTTATAAAGAAACAAATGACACCCTCCCAGCCCCACCCCCAAAACTTGAAGTCCTATGACTCAGGAGCTCTGTGATGAGAGCCTTGTAAGCTTCTGCCATACACAAACATCACAGTACCATTTAAACAACTCACACTAAAGCCACTCATCAAAATGTCAAATAATGATTTACAGCGGGTAGATACTGAAAAAAAAATGCTGATTTTTATTTACCTTTCAACCTGTGCAAATCCATTAACTATGGATTCTAATGTTCTTCTTCAAAGCACTTCCCTTCTTCTACTCCACATCCTGTTTCTCTGGGCTTCTCACATAAATTTACTTGAGGGCCCGCTGCCTACTCACCTGACTCACATCTCTGACCTTCTCCTCAGCCACAGTCTATGCCTGAGCCTTCCTTTCTTCTCTCCCTTGCCTATCCAACTTCCATTCTACCCATCTTTCAAGTTTTTGAGATACACTTTTCAGGTTGTCTTGACTACCTAGTTAAGAAAGAGCTATTTTTCTAGAGATGCACTCTCTTGTGTGGCAGCTACCAGCTACATGTGGCTGTGTAAATGTACATTTAAATTAACTAAAAATTATTAATTAAAGGTATTTAGTGTCTCAGTCTCACTAGCTACATTTTCAAAGTGCTTGGTAGTTAAGAAAGGTAGAGGCTATTCTATTGGACAGTGTAACCATTATAGCAGTGGTCCCCAAACTTCTTGGTACCTTGGACCAATGCTCCTATGAGAATCTAATGCCTGACGATCTGAGGTGGAGCTGAGGCAGTGATGAAGCTTTGCTCGTGCCCACTGCTCACCTCCTGTTGTGTAGCCCAGTTCCTAACAGGCCACAGACTACTACTAGTCCATAACCTGGGGGTTGGGGACTCATGTATTATAGAACATTTCCATCATTGTAGAAAGTTCTATTAGACAGCACTGTGCTAGAATCCATTTCTTCTCCATCTTCTCTACGGTCTTGGAAGACAATGTGGTATAATGAAGAGACATGAGCTTTGAAATGAGATGCCCTTTAACTTTTTAATTTAAATTATGACTATATGAAATTGTGTAAATGCCTGGCACAATGGCTGCCAGAAGGTAGATGCTCAATTAATGGGAGCCATTATTAACACACTACTGCTTTCCCAAGTAACTCCAGAGTCCCTAATTTTTCCTTTTAGTAGTATACATAAGTATCTGGAGAAGTAAAAGCAAGTGTTACTTCATTTTCTGTGAGGTAGTATCATGTACTGGAAAGATTATGGGCTATGGATAGACAGAAACTTGTTCGAACCTTCCTCTGACATTTTATTAGCTGAGGACCTTGAGCGAATTAATCTTTCTGGTGCTCAGTTTCTTCATCTGTAAGATGGAAATAATAATACCTACACTGCACAATGATGATTATAGATAATATATGTAAAACACTACATCTGGCATATGATAGGCATTTCATAAATTTATTATAGAAAGCGGGTAGTATTAATTCACCTTACAGAGTGTGGTATTCAGCATAGTTAGATGCTAAGTGATTGTTGCTGTTGGTAATGAAGGACAGGCTAGTAAATCTTTTATAGGATGATTTTATGCATTGTTTAAACACTTCTCCCTAAACAGGCTTTCTCTGGTATTCCTAGAATGCAGCTAAACTAAGGTTTTTCTCTATGGCATATTATCAATTTCATTCATAAGAATTCCTTTAAATTTATATGATATAGGGGGAAAATTGAGTATTCACGATTCATCAGACAGGCTTTCATTTACCATTACTCAGCAGTTTTTACTACTATAAAAGCATTTATGGAGTCACATGCTGGATTGGAACTGCAAAGACTGGCATACAAAACTGTCACCATCACTGCCACCAACCAAGGCCACAGCTTAAAATTTTGCCTGGACAGCAACTTTGAAATTTCTGCCTTCAGAGCATAATCTAAAAACCACAACTTTTTTTTTCTATTTTAAAACAGAGATGAAATTCGTGCATGAGGAATTGGAGAGTTAGGGGAAGAAGAGAACATTTTGTATCCTCAGACCCTCTTATACATTCATGCAGCCAGGAGAAGGGCAAATGAGAACCAAGTCTCTCTTGCTTCTAGTAGTTGGTACACCCTAAGTGACAATACATTTCAAGAAATTATTCTATTTGCTTGAGTTTTGTTCCTTCATCTGCTAGAATGCTTGTGGGGCGGGGCAGTCTTTCTAAAATATCCTTGGGGGAGGAAGTAGAGAGTAGTGAATCACCAATTTAGCATCCAGACATTCCCCAGGAAAAAGAGAGAGAGAGAGAGAGAGAGAGAGAGAGAGAGAGAGAGAGAGAGAGAGAGAGAGAGAGAGACCAAGAAACCAAATAAAGAGAGCTATGACTTCAATAACTGGGATTATCCCATGGCAAGGATTCTGTTACCGTTGAGCACGATTCCTTTATCTCTCAAAGACAATCAACCTTTAGCCAGAGGAGTGTAACCTTAAAACCTCATAACTCAATTTAACATAGTGTTAAAGTTTGGGGGAATATTTGTCAGTGCTGGAGCTGATATAATCAGTCTGAGGGACCCTAGAACAAAGAGCAGTGGGTGAAGAACATGTCACCTCGGTGCACATTTGTTTCCTTGATGAACAAGGAGCTATTAGCTGCAGAGAAAGCATTATCTAGGTGAAGAATGATGCCGATTGTTTTAGCTGCTTCTCCTGAAATTGTGGAGTAGAACATAGGGTACCAGTAAGTTAAGGAGCAGTTTTTGTTACTGTGCTTTTAAAGATTTTTTTTTTAATTAAGTTTAATTTGGGAGGATATATAGACACGTAGCTCTTCTTCAGCAGCAACCAGAGATCAATTTGAGACATCGATCTCTTTTTAACCTCTGCTTTTAACTCATTAAATCAGAAAGTTTTAAAATATGCAATCTTATATATAAGATTTTTAAAAAGTCTAGTTGGGTTAAACATTAGCTTTTACACAAAATTCAAGAACTAGTTAATAAAACATCTAAGAAAGGAGATAATATATTCACTGAGCATGTGGCTTTTTGAAGGGACAGTTACTCTCTTCAAAATTTAATTCTCAATAAATTGTAAACTTTGTGAACTTCTATATAAAATATTATTTCTAAGTTTATCTTCCCAATAAACTTGTTTAGCACTTTGAATCCTTCACATTGTTTTAAATTAATCATTTCACTTACTCTAAGCAGAAATGTAATCTATAAGGCATTTTTAAAAATCACCTCATAATTTTAATTTGTTTTTAAAAACTGCAAATATTTTTCAAATTACATTTATTATTTAAAAAAATGTTTCTTTAATTATACCATTCAGAAGTTCATTATATTATCATAGTTTAAATAACTGGTAACATTTACAAAAGAATAACAATATTAACTTCTCTGAATAAAGGTTTTCTGGCTTTAGATATAAAATTTTATTCTTACTTTTGCTGAATTGGCTTATTTTTATCATTTCTTTTTCCATGTTCTCTGGATATGCTGGACTATGGCCTGATAATTTAAGTCAGCATCTTAGAAATCCAGGAACTTTCCTATAACAAACTCATTAAAATATATTTCAGAATCTGACTTAGACAACAACATAAAATATCTGCTTTTATCATTTAAAAAATGACCAGCATATTTCATTTTAAAAGGATAGTAAAAGTTTCTTAATCAAATACTTCTCAGAGATTTTTTACCACATGGATTTACTGCAAACCTGCCATATCTGCCAGGCCAGTAAACCTGCCAGTCCACCTCAGTCAATACCTCACATAGAGATGCCATGTTTTAAAAATCTTCCTGATCGGGTAAATAGTATAGGATATATTCTTTTCTAACCCTGCAGATATAGCTTTCATGGAGACATTTACGAGAGCTAAAAGGATTGAGGAGAAAAATAAAATCTATACTGCTTTTGGGGTTTTTAAAAGTTTCTTTATTGGAATTTCAATAATTCATTTAGCAGAGTGTGCAAAAATTTCCCAGAAATCTTTTCTTAATTTTACACCTCTGTCATATATTGAAAATCATACCCAGCATGCTCTTAGATCAGTTGGACTGAAAAACAGAGTATGTTAGAATTATTGTGAGTGATAACTTGGTAAGAGTTTAAAAAACATTCCAACTAAATCAGACAGAACTCAGATTTTGCCTACTATATATAGGAAAAGTAAACTAAAGTTGTGAAACTTTTTACCTAGGCCTGGCTTCTAGATCAGAATTTCTGTAAGTTCTGTATTATAACAGTCATAACTGCAATATATAGTATACCACACTGTAACAATCATAAGTGAACTGTAAAATGTGCCCTAATTATTAACCCAACTGTTAGAATTTACCAAATCACCACTTGTGCAATTCCAGTGGTTTCCCCTTAACTAAATTCTTCAAACAAACAAAAAGAATATAAGAAACAATAAAAATGCTGAAAGGTCACCATCAGATTTAAAAAGTAAACATTCTAAAAGTTTATAAATTTATGTGCCTTCACAAGTTAGTCCTCATTTATTTTTGCTAAATCTATTTAATGGGGTAACCTAGCTTTCCTAATCAAACTGGAATTAATACAGACTTTTTCAACGTTGTTCTAAATGTCTTTGTACCAAATATGCAAAGTCATTTATGTATGTATTTTCCTCTCTCAATTAGAAAATGTTGGGATTAATTATATAGCTGAAAAATGTTTTTCCACTGGTAAGGCAAGCCATATGTATCGTCTCTTAGCACAAAATAAAATATATCTTTTAAAAAAAGTTAATATAGAGTTAAATTATATTACAATTTGATAATTTATCTATGAAACAAATATAAAAGCAGTAAGAAGTCTTTTTTTTTATAGTAGGATTTAAACAAGTTAAAAAAGCAGTAAAAAGTTTTTGCTGTTTGACTACTTTTTAATGTGCCTCATCCTAAATGAAAGGGGAATTTTAATGAATTCCTGATTAAAGGGAAACACTTAAAAATAACACTATCAAATTTAAATAAATGTGTTAGTTTTGAAGACACATACATGCAAAAGATTCCACATGAGCTCGCTGAATTGCCCTTGTACTACTTAGGAAAATACAGAAAGATTCTTGCTTTATAGCTGAAGGCATGTGCATATGCAGAGCAAGAAAGCAAGGAAGAAAGAAGTAATCTGCCTTACTTTCAGTGATATGATGACGAAAATAATAATAATTTATAATAAAGTTTATAATTTATAATTATATATATAATTATATATATAATTATATATGTAGTTTCCTAGAAAAATCTCTTCTATCCCATACTCTAACAACAATTATGACACTTCAACAGGTCCTTTTACACCTCCTTAAAACTACAAAAGTCAAACTTTGCAGACAATTTCTATATTATACTGTTATTAACTGTAACCATTCAAGAAATTGGTTATTATCATTTCCCTAATTTTAATGCTAAAATGAAAAATAAAAAAATTGATTAATAAATTTGAGTTAATATTGTTTCAAAGTGAATCTTTTCCTCACAACCAAGTAAAGACATATCTCTAATTAAGAAAGCTACATTTCAGAGAGCTTTGTGTAAATACATATTCCTAATTTAAAATCAATAGTCAAAGAATGTATATCCAAGAGCAGTCAGTTTTTTGCTGACCAAATCGACTGATATATACATCGCAGTAAATAGCTCAGGTATAATAACTAAGGGCCATTTTCTGCTCTTCACTCATATAACAATGTTCCAAAGTTTTTATGAAAGTCTACAATTTAGTTGGTCTCGTGAAAAGTGTAGTCTTTTCATGAAAAAAATCTGATCCAGCATTTTCCAGAGAAACTTGACATAGATCAAGAAACTAGGGTATATAAGATCATCTAACCTGATTACAGAAAAATCTCAAAAATGGTATGTCGAATCATTCTTTTTTAAAAGGCGTAAAAATCAGGCTATTCCTTTGAAGATCCTAAATGCTTTGTTATTAAATTTCCTCTTCAGGTTTGTTAAATTTTGTCTTCACATGTTCATAGGAATTTCAATACTAAAAATTAATAAATGACTGAGATTAAAATTTTATTCACACATCTTAATGGAGAAGCACATAAAGTAAATTAATTTCCCTATTTTTTAAAAAAATAATAATTATCATTTCTTCAAGTGGGAGAGAAAAAGAAAATCAGTCAAAATTACCAGTTTTTTACTTAATATTTAAATCATACAATATTCTCATTCATTTCATGTGTGACCAACCCCGTTTTATTTTGTTTTGCCATGCCTATGCCATTCTTCTTTTGCAATTTCTCAATTCATGTAATAGTCAATATTCTCTTTTGGAAAAAATCAGTATTAAAAAGCATGGTCTCAAACTTATTTCCAGAGTTCTCAGAATTGCTAAATAGGACTCCGCATTTTCATTAAAATGTTACTTGAGCATAAAGGCAATTTACCTTAACCATTCTTCAAGTTTTTGTAGCAGCTTAAAAAAAAAAAACTACTAGGGACAGGTCTAATTTTAATCTCTTTCTGGATTGTCATGTAAGGCATACTAAAACAGTCACTTTTCATTGGTTCTTTTCTATAGGTCAACTATTCTAAAACATAAGTTTTACTTTTAAGGTCTTCTAGAAAAGCAGACAATTTTGTGCTACCTGCAGAAATTTTTTTCCATAGAAATACACATGAACTCATTTGCATGTCAGTTCAGTCTTCCTTTCGACTGTTTGCTACTTCCTAGATCTTTATGAATATTTGAAAGGCATCTACCATTGAAGAAATGCTACAAGAATAAATTATGGTAAAATTAATATGTTATAGGAGATACAGAATATCTGTTAAAATCTATTAAAAATGCTAACCGTATCTATTTATAATAGCAAAGAAAATAAGTACCTGTAAGTTTGGTTTAAAATTTATACCCAAGCCTCCCTTATTTATCTGTTTAGAAATATAAAACCCTTAAGGTCTGGTTTTATTTTATTTGTCCTCCCCCTGACACTTGTAATAAAAATATACTGAAATGATGGTTGTTAAGAAAGTAATATTTTTTTGTTTTCAGGGCATTATAAAATAAAAGAACAGAAGTTTCTTAGATATGAGTGTGTGTACTTGGAAATATATATATATATATATTTTTTAATTCTTTAATTTATTTTCATGTGCTCACGTGTTGAGAACTTAAATATCTTAGTCTTCCTCTTCAACTAAAAATCAAACCAGTAAATCCTCAGTGTAGTATTTTCTTTTACCACAAGAGGGGACTAGAGAATTCTGATCGCTTCTCAGGTCTATAAAACCCTCTTAACTACTACTTTATAGACATTCAATTACAACAGGCCATAATACATTAAGTCATTAAAATACACATATATCCCAACATATGCCAAAGCAAGCACTACAATGGTGTGTCCGCCAGATGATCGCAACACCAACATCAAATAAACACTTAGGCATCTTCTATTGGTTTATATGAGATTTTATACTTTAGCACTTCCCTCCCCAAAAGGCAGCTCTTCTGGTTAGGTGATCCCCTTGGAATGGAAAATATCAAGCAGTGTTATAAAATATCCAAGGACTGGAGAGTATGACAGGGGCAGAGTGAGGTAAAGATTAAGAGAACTGAAATTTATGTAGTTTGGAAAAGTAAAGACTCTGGGGATAAATGTTCACCGTCTTTAAACACCTTCTAAAGGTAACAATATAAATGAATTAGGGGAATTATTCAGTCTCAGAAGATGGTATAGAAAAGAGCAATGGCCTGAAACTAAGGAAGGAAAAGTTTAGGTTAGACATGAAGAATAAATTAGTAATAATAGTTGGGCGGGAAAGATGTCCTGCAAAGGAAGGATACAAAGCACAATTGCTGTATTTGATAATTAATTAAATGAGATATTAGTAAGAATGATGGGAATTCATTAGAAAGGCTAGATTAGATAACTCGAGTGATTTTTTTCCTCTAAGCTGTGACAATCTCTAGGCCCACTATGTTCTTGGGCATTCATAAATGTCTTTCAATGATGATAATGATCATTTATAGAGAGGAGCACTCATGAACCCAGTTAACCCTATGTTTCACTAATTAAAATAAAATATGGAGTATTATTATAAAATAAAATAATTATAAAAAATTAACCACAACAACAACAACAACAACGTGTATCTTTCGGAGCATTTCATTAAAATATACTATACTATATAGACTATATCCTAACAGTGTACAGAAATGGGTCTGCAAATTGAATAAGGCTTCTATAAGTGAAAATTTTCCATGAAGGAACAACTCCCCTGTAAATCCCAATTTCACAAGTCAAAGAAACCACTCTGTATAATCTTTCTTTTCCCACTAGAATAGTGTATCTGGGCTAAAGCTACTTAGGACACAACATAGAAAAAGGCTTTCACTTAAAGTCAGAAAGGGAATATGGAGCATAAGTGTAATATAGTTTGTGAATTCAACAATCTTTTCCTAGTAGACCACAATATTCTTATTGAACAGGTGGTTAAATATTGTTTTAAACAGTATTATTAATATTTACCTTTTATTTGAAAAGTTAGAGTTCTAAGATAGGCTAAAAGAATTTATGGCTATACAAAAAAATCAAAGAAGCATGAAGAGTTGAAAATATAGAGTACAAATATACACTTATGATTTATATAAATTAAGTATATGTATCTATATACTTGGCCCAAAAATTCTTCAACAAAATTCTTTCATATTTAAATGAATATTAAACTCTGAGGTAAAAAATGGTCAACAGTGTTAGAGCTTGAGGAAGGATGGTCTGGTGGTTAGAAATCACACCTAAGAATCCACAACCCTAGAACTTTAGACATGACTGCCCCAGGTAAGGTAGTAATTCTCCGGTAATCCAGTGTTTATCTATCAGGCAGCTCTATGTTTAATTACAACGCATTAATAGATTCTAAGAACAAGGTAATTAAGCACAGCATGTAAGATATTCTAAAAAACAAAGAAGTATGACCCCTCCCCACCTCTGATTTATTTATATATCAGTCAGATAAATATATTACATTAGAAACCAAAACACTGCATATCATTTTATCACCACTGTAATGACCACACTAACACCTTCAATAATCATATATGAAAACTTTCACATGACCATTAAATTTGTTGACTAGTTTAGAATTTGGAGAGAGACAGAATACTTGGGGCACTATGAAAAAGCTTAATCTCATCTGCCAAGTCACTCACTTAAAAATCAACTATTAGCTCTTTTAAAAGGCCACTGTTATTTCACTACAATTAGTAGTGGAAGCTCAATAAATGTTTGACCTTTCAAAGAATTAACTTTTTGCTCATACTCCCAGTCTGGAAAAGACATCTAAAAACACTTTGGCTACAGTACAGTCCAAATATTATCTTGACTTTCTTCCAAACTGCCACAAATTCAACCAATAGGTTTTCTTCTGCAAACTCTGTCCCTGATAATCAGCACTTGATTATGTACCATGCACTTTGTTGTGGAGTGTCTAATCTTCACACTAAGATTATTTACTCATTAGATTATTTACCCACTAAGGAATTAGACCTTATTCCTCTTTGTATCCTTCAAATAGCCTGTAAACTCATGATTGAATAAGAGCATTCCATACAGCTATTCAATAACTAACTCTTTATCGGCAGTATATTAAAATCTATAACATAGACAAAAAGGCCAAAAAAGATACCTAATTAGTTCTATGTTAAATAAATTCTGGGATTTATTTTATGTTATTCATAACTTTAATTGTTAGCATTTATGGAGCCCTTTGAAATTTTTTATAAAATGTACTGCTCCCAAATGATTTTGGGAAGAGGCTAAGAACATAGATAGAGAGGCCAGAGAGACACGGGTGTTTGAAGAACTTGACTGAAACTTTTGAGAAATAGATTAAGAGCCACGATCTGGCCTCCTGCAAAGCTCTTTGGGTCTGCCCTGAAAAGCATGTTGAGATCATGCAGGTGAAGTGAGGGAGGCCACTTCTAGGGAGGTGGTCTTGATTTCTGCACTGGCTGTTGTGCTAACCATAGGGCCTAGGCACTTAGCCTCTAAAATTTAGTTTCCTCTTTGATAAAACAGAGATTAGATTAGGTGATTACCAAGTCTCTTCCAGCTCTAGAATGCATGCTTCTATGTAAAAACTTGGGTTAAATTTGTAAAGAATTTGTTCGAGTGAAAGAAACATTATGGACGATATCCAGGCATCAACACATGTGAGAGGGCTTTATCAGGCACTAAACAGAAGGTTAGAGTTTAAACACGCACCAACAGCCCAACATGCTGGGTTGCAGAATGAAAAATGGGTAGTTCATAGACAGATAATTGTTATTGTTTTTTTATTCTTCACAAAACATGTATAATCCTTGGTAATCATTTGTTTAAGTTATATAAATTACTGTCAACTTTGAAACCCAGTTTGTCATCTTCATCTGTGATTTATACCAGACTATATAAACGACATGATGTCTTCGATCTAATAATACATTCATCTTCATGAAAGAGGCCACTGCAATCCTGAGTGACAGCTTACTTACCCTTATCACAGTTAACTCAACATTGAGTCCTTAATTTCTTACAATGATCTGAAATCTGATGTACTCACCTGAAGCCAATAGAAACTTTTTCAGAAATCCACCATGCTCACGAAAATGTGTTTTACAGTAGAATTCATTCTTTCACCCCAAAACACTGAATGGAAACAAGTTTTGTGTTCTTCCACAATGTGCACTCTAAACACACACCTAACTCTCATTAGGGCTGACAGGAGTCATGTGCCTTTATTAAAGAAAAATATATCTCTGAGCAATAAACATAAAAGCAACTGTTTGAAGAATTTTAAAAAATGAGATAAATGCTTGTTTGAATATATGTACATATACACATATGTTTATGTCATATTTATATGTGGAGAAAGAGATTATCTTGAATCACTTTCATTATTTTCATATCAGAATAAAAAGGAACTAAAAATTTTAAATATGTTCACATAGTTTATGCCATTAAACACACACACACAGACACACAAACACACACACACACAGAAAGTACTGGGCTTGACTCACCAGTGTGAAGGAAGCAAATGACTCACTGCTTTTAGGCCATTAACTCTTTTAACCTACTAGGTACCAGTGACTTTAACAGGTCTGTGGGTGCTATAAGTTGACTTAGATGGAAAAACTAGCTTAATAAGTGAAAATTCTAGGGACAGGATTCCAGTTAAGTAGGGGGAAATTTTTTTAAACAATCAGAACTCTTTATGAGTATCTAATAACATGACCTTGAAAATGTAAAACAAAACATGAAAAAATTGATAAATCTACTATTTTAAATTGTAGATTTTAATACAACCCTTTCAGCAGATGAAAGAAAAGCTAGGATATAAAAGATCTGAAGAATACTATTTACAAGTATAAAGATAGTATGAGTGTATTCAATAAATACTTTGGGGGCACACATAGCCCATAATCATAAACTAATCATTACCAGGCCACAAAAGAAGTCTCAGTGAAGTCCAAAGACTAGATAATATAGACTATGTTCTTAGACTACAATGTAATAAAATTAGAATTCTACAGGTTTAATAATCCCTAGATGCTAAAACAAAATAAATAAAAAAAAAAAAAGGAAAGGAACTACAACATATACAAATGCTTCTAAATAATCCATAGGTTAAAAAGGATATCATAAAATAAATTTAAACATATTTAAAATGGAATTATGAATTATAATAAAATTAATACATGTCAAATTTTATAAGATGCAGTTAAAGTAGAATTTAGAGGATAATTTTTAGCTTTGAATACATTTATTTTTTAAATGAACATTATATTCAGTGAAATAAAAGCAATAGAGAATAAGATGCAAAGTCCTTAAGGGCAGGTGTTTCAAAGGACAAATATCCAGCTAATCAGGGTTCTTCAAAAAGCAGTAGCTTTGGAATCTATTGGAATTTAATCCTCACCCCTGCCCCCATAGATTAGATATGTTATCCTTGGCCACGTCACTGAATTTCTTTAAACCTCCATTTCTTTACCTGTAAAATGGGAATAACAATATTTTTTTCTCTGAGCTAGTTGAGAATTAAATGGATAATTCATGAAAAGCACTTAGTACAGCATGTAAGTGCTCGATTAATGAGTCCTATTACTAGGTGACGAACATTAATTCCAGCAACAAAAATCTAATCAATAAATTAAACTTTCATTTTTATTTCACAATAGTAGAATAGTTTTTAAAAATTTTCTTCCTCCCATTAGGAAAAATATTAAAACAATATCTTCTTCCTATTATTATTATAGAAATAAAACACAATGATCAACAAAAGCTAGTCTGTTGTTATTCATAATATTAAATCTACAACCACTATTCAGAACCAAATGAGAGCAGAGAAATGTAAAAAAGGAAAATGCTAAAAATAAAGCCATAAAAATCTGATTCTCTTCATTTTCAAAATATTCTATGTGTTTTTCAATGTACCTTTTAGAAAAGGTATGGAGTCAAAAATGGCCACTATTGGTACTTTAACAGGTCTGTGATTTCTTTTAAACCAGGTAGCATATAATAAATTGATCGATAATAGCCTCTTCACTTATTCATTATTACTCTTCTCTAAAGATGGTTGCAAGTCTTCTCCAGTTCTATTTTTCATTTTGCTGAGGAATAAGAGCCTTCTCTAACCTTCAACATCCTAATGTAAAAATAAGCTTTAGAAACATTCTTTCTCACTTCTTTGAAGATGTATCTGTCCAATGTCCATTCATTCTCTTTTCCTTAGTTAGAAATGTAAAAATATATAGTACATAATAAACAATATATTATTATAGGTTTTAGGTTCCGTCTCCTACAAAATATTTTTTTCTTTTTCCTCCAGAAGGAGTCACTGTACCCTGTTTATAGAATGATCACTTTCTCCAATGCTTCTTTTAAAACATGTATGCATATGTACATAGCGGGTTCCTCAGTATAGTAATAAAAAAATAAGTTTACAAACACATTAAAATCCATTGTATATTTTGACAATCCATTCTATATATTTGAAAGCAATCAGATCTTGAGCTTCGTAGCTGACTGACTCTTATAAAGTTACCATATTTAGCATTTCATTCTAAATTTTTTTTTCTTTCAAAAAGGTAGGAACTGTGCCTCCCTAGGTTTGGAAATCTAAATGTCATTACTTGTTAGCAAGTTTTCATTCCCAATGGTGAGGCTATGTGCTTGTTCGTGGGTGTCTCTCTCCTGCTGTTCTTGGATTGAGGGCATTTACAAAGGAGAAGGAGAAGAAATTGTGAGTAGGTAACAACATGCTCTCATTTTTATGCATGGTTTAGCCTGTAACCTTGATTTTCATTTTTTGCTGTACACCTGGCTAAGTTTCTATATTCTTCTAGATCTCTTTGTAGTTTTCACAAAAGCATGTCCCAAACACGACACGCACCGTGGTTATTGCTTTTCATCACTGAAGTTACGGGTGGATGGGTCAGACCATGTGTCCTTTTATAATTGTACGTTTAGGACATTACTCTGGCTGGAGGTAGAAGGCAACAAAGCTGAAATATTTGAACAGTGACCTTTCATTATCTAATAAAGATAAAATTTCAAAAGCCTAAAATAATATTACTACCAAGGAAGCTAAAGAACATCTTTTCTTCCTG
The DNA here is from genome assembly GCA_030015415.1 of Cynopterus sphinx. Taxonomy (NCBI): domain Eukaryota; kingdom Metazoa; phylum Chordata; class Mammalia; order Chiroptera; family Pteropodidae; genus Cynopterus; species Cynopterus sphinx. The sequence goes on from CM057385.1 coordinate 18,361,095, forward strand.
GAGGATAGCCTTAGGTATCTCACCAGCAACTGAAGACACTGACTTTATATTTATTTGTCTACTTAATAATAGCGTGTTTTCCCAATGAGGGTAAGCTCCATGACAGCAGGGACTGTGTCTGACTTTTTACTGCATATTTCACTCTCAACTTAGTACAGTGTCTTATTATTACCTTATAATCTCTGAATAAGTATTCGTTAAATTAATGAATTAGTGTGTCAAGTGTTACTATTCTCTATAATGGTAAAATCTAGCTAAGCAGGCTATAAAGTTTACTTAAAATTTTATCATCTTCCTAACCTCTTTAATTTTGCAGGAAATGTATATATCTTTATTTTTTCATAGGAAGGAAACAAACATTTATTGTTCTTATTATGCATCACACACTTAGGCACATTCCAGATTCGGTGCTTTATGGAAATTCATATTTAAACATTATCTCATCATCCTACAATCAAATTTTTAATACATAAACAAATCTATTCTTATCTCTACCATTAATATTATCACTTTGAGAATTCTTTTAACTTTTATGCACAGGACTAAAAATATAAATCTATTAAGGAAGAATTTCCTATTCCTAATAAGGTTAACTCCTCTCTTATGGCCAACCATTATAGAACAAAACTTCCCACTTTGGATTTCTAGATAATAGATTTACTTCTTTTGACACTGATCTTTTAAAAAAATTTCAGCTTAATAAAAATATTTTAAAACATACTATGTGTACCTGTATGGTCTTAACCAAAGTGTTTTGAACATGAATCCGCCTTTTTTGAATAACTCAGACAAGGACAGTTGTAAGGAGAGTAGAGTGGCCAAGAGCAGAGGTCTGGAACCAGACTGTGTAGATATAAATCCTGGCACTATTACTTACTAGCTGTGGGATCTTAGATAAGTTACCTTCCCTTGGTCTCAGTTTCCTTATCTGCAAAATGAAGATAATTCTAACATCTACATCTTAGGGCTATTCTGAGGATTAAATGATGATTTGTGCAAACTGCTTAGGAAATAGCTACAAAGCACATAGTAAGTGCTAAACAAATGTTAGCTTAAAAATTTATTTTATTAAGGTCTTAAAGGTGAGCTTGGGCCATTTCTCTTTACAATATAATGCAGCCCCAGACTGCTATGTTTTTTGAGGTCCTATATAAATTTTGTCTTATTTATAGATTCTGTTTCCTATATAAATTTTTAATTGTTTTTCTGTTTCTTACCCCAATGTTATTTCATTATACCTCAATTGAAGCCTTTACAATACCCCTTCTTCCAATTTTACATTTCCCTCTACTGTGGGCTACAAAATCAAAATGTTGTCATGGTTAGAAATTTCTGAGATGAGCAATCCCCAGTTATTCTGGGGCTTTCCCAAAAATAAGGTACATAAGTGTTAACACAGGACTCAGGAACATCTATGTCTACTTACTGCTCTTTCTGGTTTACTTACTGTGTTTTCAGCTATGTTTGGTAAAGTTGGAAATATCAAATAAGTGACTTAAGGATTAATGAAGGACTACTGTTCTAATTCTGTCAAGCATTAGATTAATGAAAAACAAATGAAAGGCTTTTTAAAAATATTTTACACTGTTGATTTTCTACAATTATTAACCAGCTACCAGTGTAATTATTAAGCTCTCAAGCCAATGTTTTTAGTGTAATACCTGAACCAATATACAGATCCCACATTACCAATATACGGATCTCACAATTCTAAAACTTGGGTATTACTAAGCGTGCTAGTATTCAAGTTTAAGCAAAATAGAATACTTCTGTGTGACAGAATCCATAGTTCACCTGTGGAAGTTATCAATTTGATGAAAGGGAAAAACTATAAATTGCCAAAAGGGCTAACCAGAATAAGAATTAATGGATAAATTAAAAAGAAAAGAAAACATAGGGGTTAAGAACTCTTAGAAAATGCCAGACTCATAGGGAAATTTGGAAGAAAAATAAGTCGAAAGATTACAGACTAATAAAGAGAAATAAGGAATAATTTACCAACTTTACTCTTAATCCCTAAGTGAATAATATGCTTCTAATTTAGAACTCAGTTTAGTAGCATCTCTACCTTTCTCCCCCATTGCAAAGCCACAAGAGAGACTTTGATAAGATAACCGCGTGCATCAATGATCAAACCTTCTGTTCAAGTGGCCAGATGCCAGAAGAGGCACAGTAAACCCCCACCCTTGGGATATCTGAGTCTGAGCCAGCAACTGACAGTCACCGGGCCAAAATTTTTATATTAATGTATCGTAAAAATTCATGTATATTTTGCATTCTACCTTATTACATTCTACTGTGTTTTTAATATAAAATAACATTTATATCAGTTGAATTATTTAACTCCTCTCATTCCCAAATCTTCAAGTTAAATTGATGCTCCAGACTTGTCATGTGGTTCTTGTGACTTACCTTAAACAACACCAGTATGATCAGGGGTATGTGAGAAGCATGGGTAAAAATGATACCTTACTATATGATAAGCTCAAAAATTTTAAATAACCCACAATAAATCGATAATCTAATAATCATTAAATAAAAGATCTAATTCTCATCCAACTCAGTGATGCTAAGAAATCTGAAAGAATGGTAAATTAGGCCCTGGAATCTTAAAATGCCCTCTTAGCTTTTGAGCTACAGTTATTATACAAAGATCAATAATGATGCCTTCCTGCTCCAATATGAAATTAGTGTTTTCCTAAATACATTAACCAGAGTATTGAATTACCCAGGAGGATCAGCACCACAATGAAACAAATAGTTGTCCTTTGTAAATTAGTGATTACCAATACAGAGAATCCACTGAAGACTGCTTGATTCAAATGACAAAGGGCAATGATACCAGGACAAAAAGTAATAAAGTATGATGACTTAAATCCAGAAAGATGACACTCACCCTCATCTTGATAATCTGACAAAAAAGGTGCATCTGTTGTGAGAGAAGAGCCATGAGTTCCACTGTGATTATCATCGGAGCTGTCCTGTCCAAGGTAATTTTCAGCTTGGTCTCCCCCTGAAGGACAAAAGAGAAAAATAAGGTCATATTTTGGGCATCTTTATAAAGGTCTTTGTATACTTCTTTTGCTATTCACAAACATACACAAAAAAGATATAGCTTTTACTTGATGGATATGGCCATTATCTATTAACATTTGCAAAACAGACAAGTTAAAAAACCAACTTACCTGGAAATTTTCCACTTAACTCTAACTAGAACTTAGAAACCGTTAGCTTAGAGTGAGGGACCTCTTACCACCAGAGAGAAATTTCTCCATCATACTTAAAATTAAAATATAGCTATATAAATATGTATGACTCTTGCCCTTTATATTTCCAAATGAAATAGAATTACAAAAAGGATTAAACTTCTATATGTAATATGATGTAGCAAGATCAATATTCTTTCCTGTTCTAAAAAATAAAAGAAGTAAAAATAGAGAGAATCTGGACTTTTTGCTGGATTCTATTCCAATTTCAATCACGACTTGTTTTGTAATCTTAAGAAAGTTCTCTACTTATAATTCTAGTTTACAGCCTAGGCAACCGACCTCTCAGGAATTCTAAAGGCCCTAAGAAGGTAATATTTGTTCGGTAAAATGCCTTTGATGAAAGGTAATGTACATACAATACTGAATTATGCAATTAAAACAATGCTAATCTCTTTTGGGTGTTTTCAACATACATTGGATTGTATTTTGTAAAAGTGGGCCATGCTATTATAATACTTTAAAAGGTTCAGACGGAAGATGTTAGCTCATTCAGAAACCGGAAGAAAAGGCTCTGCATTGTAAATGGCTTTCTTTAAAAGCCCCCAAACAGAGGTACAGTCTGCTGATAAAAGGACACCAACAGCTGCTCAGTTCATTTCACAAACATGAAAAGGGGATTTTCAACTGAATTTAATATTATCTCAAATACTAATTTCCAAAGGAAATCACCAATGCTAATCTCAGTAAACACTGTAGAGTTTTGGCCCTGGATTTCAACTAGGGAGCAGTGAAACCAAACAACCTACATAGAATCTGTATTGCCTCACTTTAAAGGTTTATTTCCTACATTAAACTAGAAGGATAGGGAGGATATAAAATTATAAAGAGAATGGCTGTAGCCTTCTCTTTCTATAAATTAGATATCTAGACTCTTCTATGATCAATGGTAGGTGGATGTCCATAACTGGGTTGAACACCTGCAGATACAGAACTCTAGAAATAAATTGTTGATTTTATTGTGAGGAAGAAAAATTTTAAAAACAAAACAAACACTTCACAGAACAGTTGTTGGCCAGAAGAAATGCTCTCTTTTATTAGGTTACTGATCAGGATACAAAGCTTATAGTTATGCTTAAAGTACCACTGTAAAATTTCCATTATAACCAGAAAAATTCTCAAATACTAGACTGAGGGTCAAAGTATTCAAACTTTGCAGCACTGCAAAGCCACTAAAATTACATTATCAACATGATCTAAATGGACTGCCTGCCAGGAGACCTGAAAGTGAGCTGTAAAGTTAAAGCAATTTAAAAAATTTGAGCCAACCCAAAATCTATTTATTTAAAAAAGTAGTTTGAGTTGCCACACAAAATTTAACATTTGTAGAATATATTAAACATTATATTTCAATGTCTAGACTCAAAGTTTTCTGCTTCCTTCAGGAATTTGACAAATCTACTCTTACACATTCTAGCACGCCAGATTTTTTTTTTTTAAATAAGCAAATCAGCATAGGCTTGCTTTATTTTGCTCTTTTTAAATGAGCTTTTTATTTTGAAATAATTATAGATTTATTGTAAGTATTTTAAAGATAGTACAGAGAGTTCCTGTACACCCTTCATCCAGTTTTTCCCAGTCAACTTCATACATAACTAGGGTACATCTGTCAAAGCCAAGAAATTAACATTGGTACGTCACTGTTAACTAAATGACGGACTTCATTTGGATTTCCCCATTTTTCCACTGATTTTTTTTTCTTGTTCCAGGAGCTACTCCTATTATATTTAGTCCTTGCATTTTTAAAATCTCACCCAAAATATGTACACGGATTTGGCATTTGATTTACTAACTTCAGATGGAAAAGACACTTCCACGTGACTCCTATGGTTTTTGAACATTATTACCCAAGGTGGGCTTTTAACAGCAAATACGAGACCATGCCTCCATAAAACCTTTAGCAACAAAGGTACACAATTCAATGCAGCAAAATGAGCTGAGGTCAGTACTAAAAGTGGTTGCAGTGGGGGAAACATTTGCAAATATGTTTTACATCCAAGTATAATTAGTTCCTGATGATGGAAATGTTGCTATAAGTGTCTTCAGTGTCATATCAAGTGGCCCAACTCTCTTGGGCACATACCGAAAAAAACCTTTAACACTATCTGAATAGACACTCCCGTGTAATTAAAATGATTACAACTACTCAGGATGCATGGGTGAAAAGTTTTATAGAAGAACCAGCAATTACTGTGGTCATTTTGGATTTGTTTAAGTTTAGAACATCATTTTTCCTTAAAACATAAGTGCAAGTGATCTTTGAATTCATCTACTCAGCTCTGACAGTCACAGTTCCAAGTGGCCACTACTATCGTCTAGTGGGATCAGGCATAAATGATCACAAACTATAGTGACAGACATTTCCACTCAGCAGCTCCACAATTAGAGCTCAGAATTCCATCTACTTAGTGTGGCTTTTTCACAAGCAAGAACCCTTGCCACTAGAGACACATTTTCCCATTGCAACTCACTCAGAATCAATATATTTCTATACAGATATATATTCTAACATATAATATCTCCATTAATCACATCCACTGCCTCCAGTCCCTCTCTTTGTATTTCTAAACAAGATTTGGGGGAACTATATCAAGGGTTCACCTGCTATTAACTGGTAATTTGCTCCTCTATCCTAAGTGTCATAAGAATTGGGCGCTAGATACACACCTTAGTATATTCAATGTCAGGTTCTCCACTGAGTATTTTGCTGAGGGGCCTATAGGAGGAATATTTCTCTGCTGTTCTTTCCTGAGAGTCAAACTCAATTTCATTCATGCTCTGCAGAGTGATAAGTTGGGAATTTCGGAGAGTTGGGGCAGAAAGATAAAGCAGCTTTGTGTCAGGTGTAAGGTAATTATTTGCTAGGGTTTCTGTGCTATTTGTTTTTATTCCCTGTGTTTTCATTAACAGTTAATGAGTTTTCCCCCCTTAATTCTAAAACAATAGCTTGGCCACTAGAAGTTGGCTTTTTATGCCATAGATTCAACCAGCTGTGGCTGCTCCATAAACTTTATGGAGAAGTGAATTAAACTGCTGAAAACTTTCAATTCCTAATTCAATTCTAAATAAAACAGGGGAAAAAATGAACCATGATGATGTTCCTCTTGTAACTATTTTGACTCATAGCAAACCCATCTGATCCTGAATTTGCAGGTACTATTTAGAGACGAAAACAGGCCATAATGACAATTTTACCAAAGAAATTAGAAAGAAATGAAAAAAGACAGAAAGCAATTTAACCATTAAAAAAATACACGAGACTAACAAATAACAGATGAAATAAATATATGTTTGCTTATTCAATATGTAAAGGCTCAATGGTTTTTTAATGTTAGTATAAAGTTATCTTTTACTTCTCTTCTAATAAATGGTGAGCTATATTATAAAGGCTTTATCTACATCTGTATTCAACTGTTTATAAGGTATGGTTCAGAATTTTATAGAGTTTGCTATTACTTCATCAAGTATCTTTAGTAATATAAAAAAATTAAAATTAATGTAAAATTTTAATTTTTTTATTTTTGTTTTTATTGTTGCCGTTGGAAGGGAACACATGATTTCTGACTCTATTTAATATTTAAGAACCCATGAGACATACAGCTCCCCCTTTAACTGATAAGTCCTAAATAAAATGCTATAAATAAGGCTCCCTGATCCAAATCCAGTTAGTTTTCATGCTTGATAGCATTAATATTGCTAGATTTTCACAGACCAATTTAATAGTAATACAGTTCCCAAAGCTGAACTATGGTAAGATTAGCAAAACTACAGCTTATTATTTCTTACTGCAACCATTTACCTAATTTTTTGAAAATAACACCAACAAAAGAAATATGCTGGGTATATATGTGCCCATATATGTGAAATGTTACTCACATGTAAATATATTATGGAGCACATTTGCAATACCAAAGCTAAAGTTCTGTCAACACTTCCATTATAAATTACACACCCTTCTGCACAAATTCATGCATTAGGAAATGTATGGTATTTCCCACAGAACATCTTAGAGGCTTCACCAGTTTCTAAATACCCATTTGGATTTGCGCGGTTAGTTCTTGTGATTAATCCACATGTAGTGAAGGTCTCAAATTCTTCTCTGTTCTATATAGTCTGACTTCCTGCCCATCTTTTTTTTTCTCCTACATCTAGCCATAACTCAATTTATAAATATTCCTTTTCCTCCCAAGGCCCTGGCAGTGAGCGTAATAGTGCTGAATGTCATTAAGTCTACAGAATAAATGATGGGCCAGGTAAAGAAAGTTTCCATTTATCATTCTTTTAAAAAGTTGCTCTAACTAGATCTTGAATGTTCAAGAAATATATTGAGCCTAAAACTGTTTTTTAACTTAGAATACTGTTTACTAATTGTATAATCATGCTAAGAGTAACAGACTTTTTAAGAATCTTTATGAATGCCATTTATAGAGAGTAGCACAGTCTAAACTATCAGAAATGGAACCAAATTGAGTACTTATTGCACAACCACTACAACAGCTGTGAATCCAATAACCAAAAGGGCAGCATAACTTAATAATATTTCCAAAATGAGCTACATGTCAGCGGTGGGTTGGACAGGAAGGTGCCTGAAAAGTTCTTTTTTCCCCTTTAGTTCAAGAAAATGGTCCTTTATGATGCAGTTTTTCATTTTGACCAGTAGGGTGGGCTGCAGTGTGTAGCATCATCCTAGTTCTTAAAAAAGAAAAGGCGGGGGTTGGGGGGATATACGTAGCCGCCATGTGAACCCTTCTTCTCCTTCTCCTCCCAATCCCCTGAAAATGCTGAGATTTTTTAACCCTTCTTAGGTTTCACATAAAGGCATAACTCCTGAACATTAACAAACTGGAGGGCTGGCAGCAACAAATATAAACCAGATAATTGTATATGTGACAACACACACTTCATAAAGCAAATTACAGCCTGTCAGCAATCATTCCGGCTTTACACTAACACATTCCATCTACCACTGTTATTGTTCAACTGCTACTAAAATGGAACCTGCTGAGTTAGTATATTTTAAATAGTAATGGCATTTGACAGAATTCAAAACATGTAAACCTAGGTATTAGGTAGTATGTGCATAAATATACTGTAGAATGAATACATTTATCATATGACAAGCAAGCACTCATAACCTGGAATTATTGGTTCATAGTTGTGTTTTCCTTAGACTACTATATTCTCAATGTTTGATTCTTGTTATGAAGCTATTCAACTGAATTTTCAACGTATTTTGACTTATAGAAGAAAGTCAGCTGTAGTAATTTTAAAATTATAATAGCTTACTGAACTCTCACTAGGTACAGGCTCTAGGTCAAGACTCTTTATGTACTATCTCATTTAATCCTCAGAATAATCCTGTGATATATTATTATCCCAAAGTTATAAGGAAATTCAGACACAGAGATTAAATAACTTACCTGAAGTCACATAAGTGACTCATAAGTGGCAGAGCCAGGCTTTGACCCCACCTTGTCTGATTACTAAGCTCTTGTTCTAATTCACTGAGCTGTACAGTCTCCAAATCTGCATGCTTTATAAATTACTATCATTACTCAAAGGCAAAGCATACTAAATGATAGTCAATGACCTGAACTTATGGCATGTGCTATAAGTTAGTATTTTTTACTTCAGTAAATTAAGTCTATAATCAAAAGTATAAATTATTACAAGTAGTAGTAATACTAGTGGTCACATTAGGTATGAAACCGATAAAGACAAATGTAGTCAATGATTCGGGCAAGAGAGAGCTGGTCCTACTCACAGGTTCAAACTGACTGCAACAGTGAGGCAGTGATTCTTTTTTAATATCACTTTTTGGCATGAATTTTATGCTTACAAAATTTAATGCTTTGGGTTGAGTCAGATCAACCCAAGTTAAATATTAAATTTTTTCCAGTACCTCCTGTTTGATTTTATTGGATACTGGGTATTTCAACCCTGCTTCACAGAAAATAAACCAATATGTTCTATGTCCAACTGTAGCTTTGACTTGACTTAATTAAAGAATGTATTTCCTTTCTGGAACTATCATGCTATAAGTCTCACAGAAGGAAAATGCTTTGGAAAACATACATTGCCTCACAGATGTAGTGATTTTATTATTATTGGTTCATCTTGCTCTCTCTTCCTAACTTTTCCTTTCCTTTCTCCCAAATAACAAGTAGTAGTAAGACCTTGGCACCTACATCTAGTCCCTAATGCATTCTAGGATCTATTATATCCCCAATAGTTCATGAACATTACTTATTTTTGAGAGGAACTATAAGGCCTGTTGGGTTCCAATATCTTCTGCTATAAAAGAATGGACAACATGATCTACAGGAAATGAGTAAATACAAGAAAAGTTTTACAAACGTTCAAAGAGTAAAAATAAAATAATATATAATAAGTAATGGATTATAGGTAAGATTAGCAGGCCTGTACATGTAATACATCTTTTAAGATGCTGAAGAAAAGGTGGGTTTTCTTTGAGAGTAATATATACCTCCAACCCTAAGCAAAAGAGATTATAGATTGTTTATACCATCATCAGGGTCTTGCCCATAAATTCATATGTAAAAATTAATAAATAAGTAAAGGAGGAAAAAACTTAAATGGATACTAAACTACTAAATCATAATTGTACTGAAAAAGAGCTCGCTACTGTGTCAAATCAAGTTTTTTTGAGAGTAAGCCTCTATATTCGATAAAAAACATCACGCAAAACTTTTAAATGTCACAAGAAGGCATATAATGAAAGCACATCTTCCCTCCCTTCTCTTGGTTCTTCTTTCCAGAGGCAACCATTATGAAGTTTCTTGGGTGTTCCATGAATTTTCTATATAAATATAATATGTGTCTATGTGATACATGTCTTTTTTTTTTAACAAATGATAATACTTATCCTGTTCAGTTCCTTGCTTTTTCTCCCAATCATTTATCTTAAACGTTGCTCTATATCAGCATATATAGATTTATCTCATCTTTCATTTTCACTAATTTTTACTTAAAAAATAATACATGCATATGGTAAAAATTCAAATATTACCAAAGAATATAAATAATAAAGATTTCTTCTCCACTTAGACCAATATACCCCTCAACAGAGGTTACCACAATGTTAATAGATTCATGTGTATTGTTTCAAAAGCACTTTATATACAAATAAAAGCAAGGACACCTGCATGTATGTTTATACATGTGCACATGTGCACACACACACAGAAACAAACTCTACAATGTTTGCTTAAATTACTCTTACACTTAACAATATGCCTTGGAGAGAGTGTTCCATATTACACACATATGCACATGTTCTTTTAACCTCTATGCAGCATTCCATCAAATAAACATAATATCATTTATTTAGTTAGTCCCCTATTGTTGGACATTTAGGCAGTCTGGAGTCTTTGCTATTCCAAACATCCTTGTATGTAATATAATGTGTAAGGAATACAGAAGGCAGCAGCAGCTGATTCCAATGATTTCTTCTTTCACCTGCATGAAAGTCAACTATTTTTCTTATGTCTCAATATCATCTACTCCAGGATAAGACATTTACAAAGGACATAAAAAAAGCAAGTCTTTTGATTTAAAAAAGTCTGTCTTTGACAATAGCTGCAAAACAGTGAATTAATTTTAAAATGCATTATTCTATTCTTTAAAAAAAACAGTAGATGTATGGGAAGTAAAATATTTGAAAAGGTATCAAAGTCAGTAATTAACTTCACAAACAATTTGTATATATATTTACTTTTTACAGATTAATTTGTATAAAATGAAGCAAATAGGAAAGGAGAGAAAGCCCTAAAGGAAGTCAAGTCACAAAAGCAGCTGTCAAGATTGTTAATGCTAAAAGGCTGGGCTAAAGCCAAAGGCAAGAGTATTTGTCCTGTATACATTTCCCCCTATTAAATCCCCAAAAGACATAGAAAGCATTCTGGAAGATCTCTTTTTAAAAAGTAGTATAGGTTAAGATATTCTAGGTTCATAACCAACACTTGTGTTTATAAAATATTATCATTCCAGGAATAGTGATAGAAAGATACTTAACAATAAATTACAAATATTATAAATTCAGACTTTTTCTTACATTTGCAAACACGTCATAAATTTGGTCGGTGTTTCTTTGTATAAATCCTACTTACAACTGTGCTAAAACCTTTTGGCATGAATGCAAAGAATATTTTCATAAATAAAACTTAGTAAAATCACTGTGCACTCCATTAATTCAAAAACACTTCTCTTCGACTTCAAAGGGAAACCCTTCTCTCTTTTTTTTAGTGCAAAGACAGTGTTTCTTTGCTGCTTTAATGGTTTGCTTCTTGTAATTGTCATAACTACATACTCCAAGTATGTGATAGTAAGAGACGAGAAGTGACAATCATGCTTTAATTCAACATGTCTTAGACATCACAGAGCGACAGTCTCATAAATCTAACCTCTGAAGGGCCTACCAATAAAAATTCTGCACACACATCCTTTAAATGCAAACCTCACAAATATATACATGGTGAATTACATGGCCCTACACCAGGGTTCAGCTGGAATGAATAAATTTTATGAAAAGAAATGTGAAATATATATTGTTTAAGTTTCATACATGGATTTACTTGCATAGCCCTACTTTGAAACATAAAAATAATACCAAGTGGCAAGCACTTCTTATGAGTTAATTATCTAATTATAACTCATTACAATTCATAATAACTGTGAAGCAGATATTAGCAAGATTTTGTAGATGAAGATATTAGGTCACTTGCTGTAGCTAACACATCTTAAGTAGAGGAATTGGGATTCGAATTCAGGTCTGATTTCAAAGCTCATGCTCTTTCATCCAAAACATTAAACTTTAAACAATTTTTTTTAATAAGCTCACTCTTCTATGTATTTTATGTCTAAGATACATAAACTATTTTATATATTAATATACTAGGTCTCACAATAGAAATAAAAGAATAGTGTCACATTTTATTAATCTTAACCTAGATTTTATTTTATCTTTGTATTATGAGCTGTTCTGAAGGTTAAATGAGATAATGCACATAAAGGACTTTGCTCAGTGTCTGGTACATCCCCAATTTATAGATAAGGAAGCCGAGGTTCAGAGAAATTAAGCAACTCGCTAATATCACATGACATTTAGCTAACTGGTATAAGTGGGCTTTATCTGTCAAGACTCAACATCCATGTGCTTTCTACATGCCATGTTTCTTCTCCAGAACAGGAACAAGACTTTCCTTAACACTAGTCGATGGTTACTCTTCCAGTACATTAAACCTGGGATTGAATGGAATGATGGAAAAGGAAAACTTTGATTGCAATCCTCCTCTATGTCTAGGCAAGCATCTTTCTTTAAAGGTCACCCTTTCAGCACACTGTACCAAATCATTACCATAAACAGATGATTAAATGTGCAGTACTAAAGGGATTTATAAATAAGAGATCTTTTAAAATTAAAGACCATTTTCCTTCCGGGGACCAGACTCTGGTTTAGTCCAAAAATCCTAGAGAACACAAGTGCATATTTAGACAAATATACAGAGCTAATAAAATTCATCCCATCATATTCCTGCATGGAGGATCTTGCCCTACATAAAAATGCTAGGATAATTTCTATCATTTCTCAATCTCTTTCCAATACTACCTAGTCTTCCAGGACTTTTTAAATGGTCCTGCGAGCAAGCTCTTATTTTTTTACATAATCCTAAATTGTCCTGTAGAAATTTACATACACCTGTTACTACTCACATCCACTTGACCAGTTTCTGAAGCACACAGTCAAGTAAGACCTCATCCAAAAGGTAAGGTAAAAGACACTCTCCTCCTTCCTTATCCCGTCTCCCCTCCAAAAAGAATCTCTTACCAGGAGGAGCAAGTCTGGGGGCAAGATACACAAGTATGAATTTTTCTACTTGATCTTTCTTTACATTTACTTCCAAATGAGCAAAAACTGCTACATATATTCAATCACTGTCAATAAGCAAATATAGTTTTCTGTTCTAAATAAACTCTTTTCAATGGTCATCTTGGCTGCTCACCTCTCCTCTCCTCTCCTAAAACAGAAAGGCTGTTTAGAAGTTGCCATATGCTTTGAAGATGACTGCATTGCCACTATTATAAGAATCTGGTAGGATGTGCCCTTTATCATTGGAGCCCCAGAGTGTCTCTCAGGTTAAGCTCCAAGATTATTTTCTCTCCTCAACATATTATTATACACATCTCTGACCCTAATTCTTTATTTCTCCTTTAGGTAATTAATTCTACCCTCACACTTCTACTCTTCCCTGCCAACTCATATTTATGTTCTGGCCCCTGTGGATTTTGGTTAACATCTGTTAAACCTGAACTATAAGGCCATTTCCTGAATAGCATATTTCACATTTTGTGAAGAAAACTGCTATATTATTATACATAATTTTTTATCCTCAATTTATGTTTTCAGCATAAATGCTTTAGGACAATGAGATATAGGGTAACAATATATTACATTATTTAAAATATTATAAACAGTATGACTAACCTATAAGAGTGAAAAACTTTAAAAAGATAAGACTTTTATTTCTTAAGGTTGGCTTTTTAAAAATCCTTATGTAGACTTACAATACTCTAAAACAAAGTAGGAACTAGGAAGATTAAAATTTAATAAAACTAGTATCATTCACAATTTAAATTTCCTTAAGGTATTACTGTTCTCTGAGATGGGACACACTGATAGTATTAAAGGCAAAAAGAATTAGGAGTAGGGGAAAAGTTTACAACTAATTTAAAAGGTTAGAGCAAAATAGTTTATAAAACTAGTTGTAAGTTTTGATCCTAATATTCTATGATTATCTGAGAAAATAAAAATCTCCATTTATAAGATAATTAACATTTAGAAAGATGTTTCTGACATTCTCAAGCAGAGTACGGAAAAAGAAGGAATGAATATACTTTAAAGACACCCTTTCAAACCGTTTGAATTCAGAAAAAAATATTCCAATTTGAACCTTTTAAAAATGTGTTGCAATCCTGTCCTTTTTTTTTTAATCTTGCACACAGCTGTCTGTTGTACTTTTTAGAATCATGCCAGATGCTGGGTTCATCAAGCAAAAGCAAGAAAACAATGGTTTGAAAGCAATTAGAAGTACCGAGGCTGCAGTGAGGCTCATATTAAAATGTGATAACACTGTCCTAGTGGGAATTTCAACACTGCTCCATTTCTGACATTTCTCTGCTGCCAGACAGGCAGGCTGTGTAAAAGAGCACTGTGATTGAGGAGGTAACATACTAGAATTTATTTCTGGAGCAAATGAAGGATTAGTTGAATTGGAGCCCTCCCAAGGTTTTTATTAAGGACTCGGCCACCATTTTATTTGAATGCTAGTGGATCCTGTTGGCATCCAACAAAGCTTAAGAAATAAAAGCATATTACAGTTTTAGTTCTATAAAATAATCTACCACCAATCCACTTAGAACGCAGAAGCATCAGAGACTCGTGTTGCTAAAAAGCAGGGCAAGGAGGCCCCGCAGGGTGAAGGTTAATTAAACACTCCACTAACTGTCCTCAGAAATGGCTGATGTCACTCTGTGGAGAGGCTTATTTGGAAGAGATGGAAGCAAAAAATATCTCTACATTTTTAGTGTGAAATCACAAATGATCAAAGAGTACTCACCTTGGGGCTGGAAATCCCAATAGTACCTGAAATACAAGGAAAAGATGAAGATAAGTCAAATCTATATTTCTTGGCCTTGGTTGTCATACGGTAGTTATAGCACAGAGTCTAAAGAACATGCATGCTTAATAGTCAATACCCAAAGTCACTACCCACTTTGAGGAAAAACCAAAGTATTGTTCTTGAGATTTGAAAGATTTTCAAAGGCTTGAAACAGCATTTAACTTACTGTAACTCCTGAGATCATTTTAACCATATTGCCAGAAACATCCTAAGAGGTTACTCACCTGTGGTCTAGTGTTTCTCATCGGGACCTCTGCTAGCTTTGAGGATTCTTTGTTATGACAACCTGTCCTGTGTATTACAGGACTATCAGTATCATTGATCTTGGGCATCAAATACCAGTGGCACCCAGTTGTTATAACAACCAAAATACTGCCCCCAACACATCCTCAAGTACTCCTAGGCCTAAATTCTTAATTTTGTAGGTGAAGCAGGAACAACTGACTCAAGGTTATTTAACATTTTAGGATATGAGCCAAGTTTGGGGCTCTTGCAGTCTACCATACTATTCTGTCTCCTTTTTTATTTTTGGAAATGATTGGCAAAACCAACAACCCTTAAAATCTTAAAACTAATGAAATGGCCATGGTGGAAAGGATAATTTCTAAGTCACCTGGAATCTAAATTGAGTTCCTCGTAACCTCCAGAAACAACGTTATATATAGTGGTTACCCACAAAAGTCTATTGTACTTTGGATTCCATTTCCTCCTGCCTTCACAGGAACCTTACATTATTTCTATATTGATTTTCTCCTGTACATATTCAACCTCTTCCTCTCAACTTGGCACTTTCCATCAGCATTTATGCTAATATAAAAATAAAGCAAACCTTCCCTTATCCCCCTTCATAGCCCTCCATCTGCTGTCATCTTTCCCTTCATATCACAGTAAAATTTTCAAAAGTATTGTCTATACTTTCCTCTCTTTATTTCCTCATCTCCCACTCACTCCTCAACATACTCCAGTCTTGCTTGCAATCGTCAAATGTTGATTCTTGCTGTGGACATAGTGACCTCAATGTCACTGAATAGAATGAATATTTTTCTACCCTAATCTTGACCTCTCAGGTGTGTATATATGCATAAGAGCATCCCCTCCTTCCCGTAAGAAAGTGCACCATTTTTATCAAATTCTTAGAACAGTGCACAATCCAAAAAAGATTAACAAAAAGTCATTACATAGGTGATGATGGTGTATCTTCCAGTATATACATCACTGAAATAAGCTGTGGCTACTTTAGGAGAAACATCAGCCCAGCGAGTATCTAGGTTATTTCTTTATAATATAAAAATTCAGAAAATAGAGAGGCAGGGCATCAGTGGGGAGGATGCTGCCATAATCCAGAGATGAATCTGTGGGATATTATCAAAGATGAGGAAAAGAAGGTAGAGAAGAAACCTCACAATTGACTTTTTTTGTTCCTCTCCTTTCCCAGAAAAGTTCTGGGCTGGCAATCAGGTGAAGGGGAATTTAAGATGATATTTGGGTTAGACGGCAGGGAAAGTTCAGGACAGCTTTGACACCTGCAGTGAAAAAGGGGAGAAGGAATAAGAGAAGGGGTGGAAAATGTAAAGCTGCAACAAGCTGGAAAGAAGATATCGATGTCAATGAATGACATACATAAATGAGAAGTGGCTGTAACTTAGTAAGTTATATATATTAATTTGATGGGCCAATCTTCACCTAGAAGACAGTCCAGCTTCCCACTTTTTCTGGCCACTGTAATATTTCCATAAAACTCCTTTCAGCAAAACACAGTTAATCAAGCTAATCATTAAAGGGGTGAGGAATTTGCCACCTTCTCTTGCTATTTTCCTTCTTCTTTTGAGGCACTGCCCTAGCCTCTGATTCCAATTATTACCAACTTCTAATTTAAAAAATAGAAATTAGGATTTGAGCATGTGCAAGTGTGTGAACATACACAACACTCCTCTTTCCAAACTGTTAATGATGGCAACAGCAGGAACTTTGCTAACCAACATTGTTTTCATTTATTGACCCAGAAACAAAACCTAGCCATGCAGTCCAGTCAAAGGGCCAACATTTGGCAAATTGTTAACTAGGTAAAATATGTTATTTATGATCTCAGTCTCTTCTTTTGTCCTCTCTCCCACGATTCCCACTCCAACTAACACACATATTTTCAGTTCCCTTCTCTACTACTGTAAAGTGCCCTTGGTTTTCTGGTTTCTCTTGTTAAGAAGATGTTAACAGTTCACATATACTAAGAGTACTGCTTCTGCCAATAATAGCTGTGTCTTAAGAAGGCTGATTACGAAGAAAGATGAGATTTAACAGCATCAAAGTAGCAGGTCTTTCTAGCTGATGTTAAATAGCAGGATCAGCTTTATTCTTGATACTGTAATTAAATATTTGTCAATAAAGATCACATATAGAACTTGACAGGGAACGGCATAAAGTGGAATGTTAGTTCTTTTTTCAGAGGTATAAAACTGTCTTGCTACCCTACCTTTTCCCTTCTCTTCTTACTCTAAGTATTAATTATGTAACAACCCTAAAGAAAGACCATTAAAACACACACACATTCATCCATGCACACACACACACATCCGGCTATCCCATAACTCATAAAGGACACTTCAAAAAGGCAAAGCCAACATAAGACCTGACTGCCTTCCATTTACTGTCCTTCTCTTTTTGGGAAAAATTCAGCCTCAACTCAGATCCTGTGGTATCGCCCCATTCCCAATGATCAAAATATGATATTGCTACTGAGACCTCCTAGGAATGGGCCTTCCTAGCACTGTGAGATCACACTATCCAACCAAAAGGTTTATCATCAACATATCCTTCAGACTGATTTATGACCAAAAGGGGGAACCATGGACAAAAAATGGAGTTCTACAGATAGTAACCTCATAGGGCAATCTGATCATAAATTCCTAAGTGGGCAGTTCACAGTGGGTAATCATGCCCGAGGCCTATAACTTCTTTAGTGAAAGGTTTTAAGCCAGCCCTGACCATTGTTTTTATGCATATAGGTTAATGTACCTTTGAAATACCAGAAACAATATCCCTAAAAAGGAGCTACTAACCCTCAAGATAGCAAGCACATAATCTTGTTAACTATCCTATAATCCAATCCTACTGGCTTTCTCCAATCTTCCTTAAATCTTCTCCTTAATTTCAAATGCAAAACTGTTATTCTGCAGTGCATTTGTTCCTCAGCATATGTCCTCAAATTGCCTCAAATAAACTTATAAAATTTCTCAAAACAAAACAAAACAAAACAAAACAAAAAAAGGCAAGACCAAAAGGTTTGCCACCTCACCCCTCACTGGAGGACACGCCTAAGGTCTTGATCTTGTCTTGTTACACATATCCTCAGATGGCCTTTATCACATTCTCCAGAAAGGTGATTCCACACTAGAGAATTCTACACTCGTTAGGAGGCATTCAGTCATATCCTGCCAACATTTCTAATTCTTATCCTTCACTTTGAAAACAATTACCACTTAGCCAGAGACTCCAACAAATTTGAAAATAGAAAATTTCAACAAAAATGCAAAGACCACAATAGAAGTATATGGAAGAAAAAGCATACAAACACACACACAGTTGTGTTTATACTAAAAGCCTCTGAGAATTTCACATCAGGCCTGTGCAGATAGATAACAAACACTTCTTTAATCTTCTCTTTGAAGCTTCAGACTTCAATATGAAAGGGAGGCTATCACTCCTTTGCAATGTCCATACTCAACATCATCAGGTTCATGCAAATGAGATTTGGAACTGGAAAAAGATGAGTACAGAATGAGCAGAGAGAAAATGCTGCAACCATATTGATGATTATTCACTGAATGTGAAAATAAAGTCATCTTTACTTGTGCTCCCAAAAATGAAAACAGAAGAATAAAAGTTCACAATATTCCGTCCACTCTACAGAAAAGTCTTGAAAATTTAGGGTTACAGTACAGGCAAGGCAAAGTTTGCTACTCATGTTTTTAGAGAGGTTTGAATTGAACTTTAATTAATTTATTTTTATTATTAAAGTGTAGTTGACATATATTAGTTTTAGCATACAACATAGTGATTTGACATTTATATATTTATTTTATGAAGTGATTACCATAAGTTTAGTAATCATCTGTCACCTTACAAAGTGATTATGATATTATTGACTATCTTCCCTCTGATATGTATTACATCTCCTGACTTACTTATTTCATTACTAGAAGTTTGTACATTTCAACCTCTTTCACCTTTTTCACCTTTCGCTTCACCTCCTTTAATTGAACTTAAGTTTCAGGAAAGGTACAACAAATTAATTCAAACCACCAGATTGAGGGAACCTTGATGAGTAGTCACTATAGTAATAATAATAACAATGTAAGATGTTTTGAACAGTGTTGGGCATTGCTCTAAGCACTTCTCTTTTATTAACTTACTTCTCCACACTCTAACCCTATTATTACACCCATTTTATAAATGAGTAAATCACATCCTAAAGACGTGAGATAACTTGCCCATAATTAAACAGCTAGTAAATGAGACAGATAAATTTCCAATCCTAGCAACTAGTTCCAGAACAGGCACTCTAATAATAAATTAAGGAAGTAAGACAAACAACTGTACCTATCCTCCTATTATTTGAAATACCTAGGAAAACTAATTCCATTTTTTAATTACAATAAAACATTCTGTACTTAATGCATGCTAGGCATTGTACTAAGGACACATTGTACATGTTTCATTTTATTTAATCTTCATCATAACCCTAAGAGATCAGTACTATTATTATCCCCATTTAATGGATAAGGAAATTGAGATGCAGGAAGGGTCAAACAACTTGACCAAGACCATTTAGCTATTAAGTGGCAGAACCAAGATTTGCATTCAAGTTTTCTTGGTTCCAGAGCCCAAGCTCTTAAGTTTCATATTAACTGCTTTTCAATTGGCTGTAATATAGAAAACAAACCTAGTATTAAGAGAAAATATAGTTGTTTTGTCAGCCTACTATCAGAATGTAGGTAGGTCGGTGGTCTTTAAATTGGTGTCCATAGTTGAGCTGTGGGAGATTAATGAACTCTCTAAAATTGTAAGTGAAAAGTAATACATGTTTTCTTTTTCCTTGAAGAAGAACCTATATACTTCATTAGATTTCTAAAAATGTCAATAACCAAAAAAAGAAGACCTTCTGCGTTAGAAGAATAAGGTTATAATGACACTATAAAACTATCTTTCCATAAAGGCCAATATCTGTAATGTTACAAATCTAGAACATCTAGATAAAAAAATTCTTTTTTGCAACTTAAGTATTAAAAGTGTTATCTTACCTGTGACTTACAGAAATTTAAAACTCATCATATATTTCCTGCCTTGGTAAAATACCTGATGAACAAAATCAAATCTCTTCTTGCTGACTTAAGGATGTCCAAACTTGAGCTTTAGTTTTTCTACCAAAACAGCGGTGCCTTCTAAATTAATAAGCTGTCTGTATTACTCAAGGTCCAGAGACATCTTCTATTTCCCTCTTGACCACCTCTGTTTTCCGGTAATGGCAATCTCCAAACAGACTGCAAAGACTAACACTGAATTGTTATACTGGCATTAGAAATGGAATCTTAGAACTCAAATAGATACCTGGGTGAGCAGGGCTTCAATGGCAAATTAATAAGACTGGAAAACCCTTGTAATTGACCTTGAGCAGTGAGCCATGTGATAGAGACTAATTTATGCCCAACCAAATGTCTTTTCTGAACAATGCTAATAGTCTGTACACTGTTGATATTTCCTATAACCTCTTTTCTCACTTGAGAAGATTCAAGTGATTTTGAATTTCTTTCTACTATGAGTGTTCCATTTACTACCTTGCAGAAGGCATGGGAAAGTGGCAAAGGGTAATATGGCAAGCAATACCAAAGAACAGAAATGGGAAAAGAGCACCATCTGGTGGAAGTCTCTGGTGAGGTCATCAGAGGCCTGGGACCCAAGAGTCCGGGCATTAGCCTTAGAAACAGTTGGGCAGGAATGGGAAGGTCCCTGGAGGGGAGCTGGTGTCCCTTCTAGCTCCAGTTCCTTCAATCTATCAAAAGTACAAGACATAGTGACTGCCCACAAGAAGCTTACAATTTAGTCTGAAGTGTGAGATATTTATACATGAAGAAATGCCAATTAAGTTAGTAAATAACAAATACCATGGTAATAACAGACAATAAACATATAACTCAAGTAACAGAGGACCTGTCACAAGAAGGTTCTGTGTTCTTTTTAAAGATGTAATATTTCTGTGGCCTGCCTATTTCACATACTCTAGAAGATAACACATTGTTCTCCTACTTAAAAAATACAAAGGTCACAATTCAACTTTTATTAAGTGATAAACAACCGATATTATTTGATGTTGACAGTACTATCCACAACTAAAAAAAAAATTTAGAGGTCTATTCCTAGACAATAAAAAAGGAAGTAAAATTTCAAAATAAATAAAACCCTATTTACCACTAGAGTCTTCTATAACACTTTCACTATTTGAAATCCATACTATGGTCAATGCAGCATCTGCTTGAGATACTAACAGTAAAAATCCTGAGTGCTCTTCCACTGCAACCTACATTCTAATATTTCTTCACCTACTTTCTAGTATGAGGACCGCAAATCATGGTTGCATGTCTACACAGTCCCCATACTCCCTGCATGAAGTAGGCAACCAAATGTACTATTAAAGAAAAATCCTTGCCAGGTACGTTGTTGCAAAATAAAAGACCCTAAATATCAGGTCTTTCTTTCTGTAGATAAAAGGGAACAACTGAAAGGTTGGTTGGTTTCTTTGCTTGTTTTAAGGACAAGGTACAGTGTCTTCTATGATTGAATCTGGCAGAAATGTGCAGCCTGGCTGAGAGGAAGAGAAGCTCGGAGGCAGTTTAGGAAACTACTGAAAAGGAAGAGAAGGGAAAAGAGATTTGGTAACAGCGTTGGAGGCACATCAGGAATGGAATATCAAGAGGAATATCAGAGATGTCCTTTGGTTCTAAACTTGTGTATTGAAAAAGACAAGCTGGCACTCACAAAGAACTCCAGCTGATTATCATATTTTAAACTGCAGTATCCTTGGCTCTTGCCCCGCCATTTTTGTCATTGTTAATGCCTGGATCCTAATTTTGTTTTATTTTTTGCTTGCTTCAGGTTAATAGCTACTCTTGGACCATTGAGACTCCTAATTATCTGATTAGCAAATAAGTGATAACTGTATGGCTCTGAGACTGTGGACAATATCTTCATTGAATTTAACAAGTAGGTTATTGAAAGTCATTTATTCCAGCTCCTAAATTTACAGATGAAAAAAATGAAGCATGTGGAGGTTATTTGATTGCACTATGGAAATTTAAAAGTCTACACTGGAGCTATACTTATCTTGTGCAGAACTAGGGGTAGGTCTTAAAAATGTAATATTTACTTGAAAATGCCTTTTATTTTTTCCATGTTATGAACATGGTCACATTATTCATCCAAAAGCACAATTTACTCAAAAAATTTTTAACCTGGGCTGGTTCTTAGAGCTCATCTAGGCAGGGTGGATTTCTCAAAATTAACGTGCCAACATACTCCTATATCTCTAGTTATGAAGACTGCATTCCTTCTCTCAAACACTAATAAATGTCCACATTTGGAATGAGAGCACAGAAAGCCTGAACTGTGAACCAGTTTTGCTGGAATGGTCAAATTATGTGTAAGAGATGTAATTGGCCCAAAACACACACAGGTAAAAATTGGGACCAGAAGAACCCAGGTCTGGTTAATACCAGAACCTGTCTTACTACCTGCAGATAAGGGTTGCTGAGGGAGGATCTGGGATCAGATAGAGATGCCTGGCAAGGGTGAAGAGGGTCACAGAGAGGCCAGGCCCAAGATACAGAAGGAGGCCAGACAGAGGGGCCAGCCCAAAAGAGTAGGTGGCAGAGGCCCTAAGCAGACATGTTTGAAAAGGGGGCAGGGAAGGATTCTGAGTGGGTTCCAATCTGAAAGCCTCTGTTTTATCTTATGAAGTAGGTTATGCTGTCATGCAGGAATGAGAGGTGATATAATAGAGACTGTTTATGATTTGGGGGAAAAGAAACACTAAGGAAAATTGGAAAGGTTGCTGATATGGGGCACGTAACAGAACTTCCAGACATCATTAAGGGTTCGATTGAGGTTGGAGATAGATATTTCTGTGGCAATCCAATTGTATAATTTTTCTCCAGCACTGATTAGTTACCCAGATATAAGAACAGAGGAGGTGGGTAGCTGAATTGATGCAAGGTTAGGATTTTTCTAGGCTTGTGGGATGAAAGGACAAGAGAGTAAGAGAAGACTGGAAGGTTACACTGCGGAGCTCAGGTGACCAGGAAAGAAACCAATGGCCAAAGACTCAACTATAGTGTTTACACATATTAATATTTTTAACAAGCAATTAAATATTTTTTTAAAAGAGATATTATTCTACTCTTTTCTTTCAAGACTGTCCTTTGTCCCACAAGTCTCAAATCTCTCCTACCCTCATATTCCTTGTTTCAATGGTTGACATTTCCATTCACTTAGCTGAAACAGGAATTATCCCTTTACCACTTCCCTATTTCTATGTATATCCCATCAGTCACAGAGATCTGCAGATTTTAATCCCTTAATATCTTTTTAATCTATCTCCTCTCTGTTTCTAAGGCACTAATTTCATTCAAGCCCTCAAAATGCCTCACCCAGATCAATATAACACATCCTAATTGGTCTGCCTGCCATCTTACCAGCCTGTCTGACCCATTCTCCTCAGTGCTGATGGAGAAGGAAGTGCAGTGACTGTGAAGAGCAAAGGCTTTGCAGACAGGTCTGTTTGGAGTCCCAGCTCCTCCATTTTCTGGCTGTGAGACTTGAGCTGCAGCCTAATATCCTCACCTTTAAAATAGAAATAATAACCATACCTGTCTCATAAGGTTCTTGGGAGGATTAATTGAAATAATGCACACAAAGAACTGAGCCTCTTAAGTTTGACACCTTTTAGGCCTTCAGTAAATGTCAGTTATATCATTAGCGCCATCGTTATTCTAAAGACATTAGATGCAAATCCAGTCTTATCATTCCCCTGCTTAAACCCCTGCCCTCAGGTTCTCCCCTGCTCGGCTCACATCCCTGCTCTCACATGTCACTATTCTCTTTGCCACCATACTTTTCCCTTTGTGCCCCATCTTTGCCTAGCAAACCCCTGATGGTCATTTTATGTTCACCTCAGTTTCTGATATTAAGTGCTTCCACAGCGCATCTGTTCACACCTCTCAGTAGCACCTGTAATACTGCACTATGATCTTCTGGTTTCTGTGTCACTGAGCCCTCAAGGAACAGTGGCACAGAGCTCGTGCTCAACAAATGCTTGCTAAATAAGTGAATGAAGGTGAGAAGCAGAAGGGCATGCATGAGAGCTGCATAGAGTACATTTCAGGGAAGGATGTGAGGCAGGGCTGGAGAGGCAGGCAGAAGACAAGGCTCTCCAAGCAATGCTATGGGATGTGAATTTTATCCCAAATAAGATGGAAGAGGCACCTTCATTTTCCTCTAAATTACTCACACAAAGGCAAAAAGGGAAATAAAGGAAGAAAATCAAAGGAAGAAAAGAAAAGAAATAAGAGGAAGATAAAAATTAGAAAGCTTTGTTAAATTAAAATCTTCATCCAAATGAAGAGTTTTTTTCTCCGAAGTCTGGGTTTGAAGACTAGACACCGGATGACTGGCAAAACTATTTTTCAAAAGACACAACTGAATACACATTGCAGTGGCAAGAATCCAGTATATAAATACAATCAATTTGTTTCCTCAATAAAAGCTTTCATGAAGAAAATGATTTAATGCAAATGATGAAGCTACTGACATAGATTAGTTGAAAAATAGTAGCAGAATCCTAATTAAAGATATAATATTATTTTGCTCATTCATACAACACCAGAATCTGAATAAAGATATAAAAACAGAAACCAGAAAGCAGACTTCTGCTGGTAAACACTCTAAGAGCTATAATTAATTACTAAAAATTTCAAAAAACTCCTACCATTATGTATACACTTTCTTCTAGTTAAGAAAGAACTGAAATATACACAGAAATTCAGAAATCATTTTTAAATTATTTCAGTTTAACCCTCAACTTGACT
Source organism: Cynopterus sphinx (assembly GCA_030015415.1). NCBI lineage: Eukaryota > Metazoa > Chordata > Mammalia > Chiroptera > Pteropodidae > Cynopterus > Cynopterus sphinx. Next base: position 18,386,193 of record CM057385.1, read on the forward strand.
ATTTTTCCTAATTGTACAAGATTCTATACTAAAATATCATTCTTTCCCATTCACTCTTTTGTACAGTACCTACAGTAGTCATAGTTAAATCCTTACATAGAGGCAGGTACCCAATTATACAGATCATAAAGAATGGAACTAACTTTCATTTAAAGGTTAATGACTATGTGACTAGTTTACAGTTATATCAGTACAGGTCAAGGGTCTCCAGCAGTTGAGCTACAATCAACAGGTCAATCCTAGGACTTACTTGTCGTATTATGGGGCCAGGACTTCAGGTACTGTCCCACTTTAAGGAATTCTCCAGCATCGGAAATGTCTACACATGTTGCCAGGCCACAGGGAAGTACACAAGAGTCAAGGCAATCATCAGGCCAAGGGACAGACCAAAACCATTTGTTACTGACCTTATTCCTATCCTTCACTCTAGAAGCTAACTAGGTTGAAATGTAAGCTATTCACCAATAAAATATTTCTGCCAATTATGTCCAATCATACTGGAGGACCCTTCTTACCCCCTAAACTAAGAGCCTCATGTCATATTTCCTAGTCAAATCCTTGTTCCTTCTTTCTTTCCTTCCTTCCCCTTTACTGTTAAAAATTCAGTTGGAAATCAAAGTAGCCTCTCAACTAAAAAAAAAAAGGGGGTGGGATTTTTACATGTATTTGCCTGATTTTAAGAATTCCCTGGAGCCCTCATTGTAACATGAATTTCCAGGGTCCACTCTAAACCTAATGAATTAGCTTCTCCAGGGTAGAGACATAGAAATCTGTATTTTTAACAAGATCCCCAGGTAATTCACATGATTGGGCAAGTTTGAAAAATACTATAAAGGAATTGGGTATTTGACTAACGGTTGCCTTTTAAGTGAATTCTAGACAGGCAGTCTCCAGCTCAAGTATAGATTGTGTTCCATTTTCGATTGTTAGGACCTTCAAATGCATTTTTCTAATAAAACAAAGTAACAGATAGCAGTAAGTTTTCTTAGCCAGCTTCAAAAATCAGCTGTTTAGAATATATTTTCCCATAGACATAAAGTTCTAAGAAGTGGTTAGATTACCTGGCTATCCATAAAATCATATTAAGCCCATAACAAACCAAAGCCAACTATAGACTCAAACATATAAAAATGAGCTTGGTGTCCCCAAAACAAAAGATTATGAGAAGGAGAAATAATGTCTTCCTTCTGTGGACATACAAAAGACAGGCAACCTCTGACATCCTTATCCTCTATCTTTTTGCAACCATCTCCTGTCTCCCAGTGGCCTCAGCCCAGGTGCCAAAAACTCACGTCATCCACACCTCCCTACTAAAGCATCAGCCTACCCATCTCTGCCCCATGTTTGACTCTCCCAAATTATCTACCTCTCCTTCTTAAGTCCTTTCAAAACTCATTTCCATGATTTAGTTCCATCCTATCTTTTCTGCTTATCTCCCATTACCCCTTTATACCTAATAAGCAGATTCACCCTTTGGTTCCCAAACATGGCTAAACTTTATCTCCTCTGCATCTTTGCAATGGCTGTTTTTGTATGCAGTGTATCTCACCAAAAACCCATCCCTTTCAACCCATGGCCAACCCATAATGCCATCTCATCCATGAAGGCTTCTCAGAGCCTACCAACCAGAAGTGATTTCTTTCTCTGCAATTTTACAGTACAATCTTTGCGTTCCTCTCCTAAAACTTTAGTCACGATATATCTTGAATTGTAATTTTTTGTGTGTATGCTTTTATAAATTTCTTGGTAATGTTTTTCAGGTATCTAGTATGTGACATGCATTGTATTAGGCACTTTTATATGCACAACAATTCTACAAGGTGGGTGTATTATATAATTATTTGGTGTACCCTGCTCAAAAGTAAGTTACAAAAGGACTGGAATCTGTGTCAGGTTCACCACAAAAATGTTTTGCATATAGTATATGCTCAATAACATTTGTTGAATGACTGACAGGATGAATGAATAAAGTGGCATTATCACTTTTTATGAAGAAAATAAGCCTCAGTAAGAGTGCTGGCCCAACAGTCATGCTGACTGGGTTCAAATCTCAATTTGAGAACCTAAAAGCTGTGTAATCTTGAGCAAGCTGATTACCTCTCTGAATTTTAGCTTTCTCAACAGTTAAATGAGGATTATAATAGTACCTTCCTCACACAGCTCTTGTAAGAATTAAATAAGATAATGCATATAAAGTCCTTGACACTGGGCCTGGCACATGGTATATGTATGATGAATGTTAGCTTTGACTGTCATTCTTAAGTTGCAAAGATAAAGCCTTCATTCTTCCTTAGGAAAATGATCCTCTATGACTTTTATAACCCTCAGTGTACCTGGCACTATTCATTGCCTATAACTGAGGTTCAACAAACTTACTGTGCATTGAATTTTCTCAACACATGTCATCTGAACCAAAAATTAGTAGAAAACCATTGAATAGGACTAATGTACATGATGGTACAATCAAGTCTCTTAACAATCCATGTATATTTGTGTTTTAAAAGAGGATAAACCCAAATGAGTCTCTAAATATCTTGATCACCTGGCTGTGTTCAACATAAAAAAATAGCCAATACATATTTGTTAAGTAAATTAACTGCTTCTGGTTTGTAATCCTCACCCTGCTTTTAGTTGTTTCCATTTCTCTTTATGACCAACATAAAAATCAATCATGGTGACCAATGTTTTGAGAATAAGGGATGGTTTACTCAAGCACCATCACTTTGGAAAACAAGTCCTACAAACACGAATGTTTTACTAAATAGTCACACAGAGTGTAGATAATTCTCATCTAAGGAAAGATTCATCCTGTGCCAGTTCAATGCAGCTCAAAGGGATAACATCTAAGAAATGGAAGTTGTTCCCAGTCAGTGATACCTCACTAATGAAGACCATGAGAATGAACTTCCTTTATTTAAAAACAAAACAAAACAAAACAAAAACAAAAACAAAAACACATTTTAGAAATATCATCATAAATTAGAGGACTGCTGTATTCACATGGCTCAAAAATAATTTTACTTTCATGTATGTGTATGTGTGTGCGTGTTTAATAAAACACTGCCAAATACAGCTGTTTATTTGCACAGAAGTGACACAAGCTTACAATACACATTAAAACTTAAATCTCTCCACATCTCTTTTCCCCTCAGTGCCAACTCCTTTCCCACCTGGACACCAATCATCTTAGGCTCTTAAATCCCTGCCCCTCTGAAAACAGGAAAGGCTCTGATATCAGTGACTTACGATAAAGTACACATTGACTATATAGAGAGTTGGAACACAAATACACAAAAATGAGAAATTAAAATCAATCAAACTCCACTTGCTAGATCGTTAACATTTTGGTGCCTTTTTTTTTCAGGCATTTTTCACTGTGATGTTTAACCAATTTTTTTTAACATATCTTATTGTCCTATATCAATAAATCTTCTATAGCATGAATGTTTAAATTATCTTTTAAAAAAAGTTTGCTCTTTCAACAGAATGGAGGAGCATAATAAACTGGAACAGGGAGAAACTTAATTTTTCGATCCTCTGAGTAAGACTTTATGAAGGCTACAGTTTAGCCAGTGACAAGGGAAATAGGAAGAAGACAGTTCCAGGATGAAGAATTGATAGGTTTGTTGATGGTTTGGGGAATAAAGAAAGAAGTCAGAAATGACTCCCAGGATTCTGCCTTGGGAAACTGAGCCTCAGGAAAGAGTAATTAGATTTCAGAGGTGAGCAGTAAATAAAATAATGAGTTCAGTTCTCGATACTGAGTTAGAATTCCTCTAACAGAAGCTTAAATAAGCAGAACTTTATTTCTTATTCAAAAGGTGATTCCAGGGCTGATGCAAGGGCCTGACAATGGCATGAAGGACCTAGGCTTATCCCATATTTCTGCTCTTACACCTTAGAACAGAGTCCTGTCTTAAGGTGGCTACTGCATTTCAACTTACTGTCTCACAAGCATAAGACTGTGAGAGGCTATCAGAAGTCTTCTCCTTACATTTCTTTGGCCAAAACTATATCTTGTGCAAATCCCAAATGAACCTCTGATAAAGCAGATCTTTCAGATCACAATTCATCCCCAGGCTGGTGGAGTTCTGTTGTCAAGGAAGAATGGAGGGTGGGTACTGGGTGGGCATCCAGCAGATGAAGTCTGAGGTATTTATAAGATACTCAAAAGGAGCTATCCAATATGCTGTCTGGTGTCTTAGAGAGAGAACTGCAGTAGAGCTATAGAATCAGGAGTCATCATGTACAGAGGAAGCTGTGAAATTATGGACATGCATGCAGTTGCCTAAGATGTGGTGAAGAAAGAGGAAAGCCTGAGGGGCAACAGTGAATAGAGTAGGTTAGGAAAATGAGCTCAAGCAAGAGCCTAAACAGAATCTAAACACAAGGAAGGAAAACAGGGAGAGACTATTATCATGGGAATCAACAGAGGCAGAGCTTTTTACCTTTTTTTGAGGAAAATGATGCTATCAACAGTGCCATATGCTAGAGAGAGACCAAATAAGATGCAGATTGAATAGTGTCACTTGGATATAGCAATGAGTGTTACTGGTACTTTGGCAAGAGTAACTTGATATGAGCAGAGCCTAGATTTCAGGGAACTGAAGAGTGACCAGAGAAAAGGAAACCAGAAATGGCTGGTCTAGGCTTCTATTTCAAGAAGTTTATCTGTAAAAAAAGAGTTAGAGGACAGCAGCTAAAGAGGGAATCACTGTGTGGGATATAATGTTTTTCTTAATATTTGTAGAGATTTGAGCATATTTATATGATGAATGGAGAGATGTAATAGAGAGAAACACTAAATTTAAGAAAAAAAGGGTCTCTGGGAGCCAGTGGTAATAGTGGAATAAAGATGACAACTGTGAGTCAATGCTTCAGTCCTCAAATGGTGTGAGGAGGAATCTTGAACTCAAAAGATGACAGAAAGATGGAGAACTATAAAGCCACAAAGACAAATACCAAAGGACAGAGGCTTCAGATAAGACTGACTAGTAAAAGTCTAGACGAGGCAGCAAGGAGGTAGAAGAATGCCAACAGCACTCCTGGAAAATGAGCAAATTCTATTTAAGATGACTGCAAGCAAAAGTGTCCTATAGAAGAGCCATGTTTCACTTAGGCAAAAGTGGAGAAAAGAGGTTGAGGATATAGTGAAGTTTGATTATAACAGCACATGGATTCTAGGAAACAAAAAAGAAAGAATTAAAAGAGAGGTCATTAAGAAAGATGAGAGATGGTGGAGATGAGAAAGTGCAAGGCTGGATAGGAAGGATGAATACCCAAGGCAGAGGGGCTGGTGAAGAGTCACAAGGATGGCTGGAATGACTGGCATCCCTGCTCCAACAGAACTCCAAAACATGATCTGCAGTCTTGTAACCTTTTGCCACTGAATGTTAGAGAAATGTTATCCTAGGACATTTGAAGAGATGGTCACTATCTTTACAAATCGCTGTGTATCCCCTAAATCTTTGCACAAAGAAAGCTTCCTATCTCTGAAAAGATTACGTGGGGCTGGCTATGAAATAGTAAATCTTCTACTGAAGAGGGGCTCTTGTTCTAAGGTTTAGCCTAGACCTAAAAACACATTTACAACAGTTTCCCCCCATTTACACAACTCACAACATTGAGCTCATACCACATGCCAGTACCATACTAGACTTCTTTTTTTTAATAAATATGAGACTATCCATGCCTTTAAGGAGTTTATAATGTCTAGAAATACATATTCTGAGTTCCGAGAAACTAAATTTAAAATGAACTTAGAAGCATGTGTTAGAGCAGTGCTTCTCAAATGTTAACATGCATTCAAATAACCTTGAGATGTTATTAAAATGCAGATTATATTCAGTAGGTCTGATTGAATGGAACCTGAAAGTCTGCATTTCTAACAACTTTCCAGGTGATGGTGTTGCTGGTCCATGGGCCACACTTGAGGAGTATCAAGGAGCTGAAGACGCTAGCATAAAAGATTCCTTGCTTTATCTTTTTTATTACACTGACCTGTAAAGTCCTGAAAATCTTTCCTCTTTTCCTTGCTAATTCTCCTATCCATCCATTTATTTAATTAAAAAAAAGAGTGGAGGGGGTAGAAAACCTCAAAAGATGGCTTGTTTCTTCTAAGCGACTATTAGCTACACACACTGCTTTCGTGAACATGTCAAACATCTATCTCATGTGATTAAATACTTCTGTGGAACCTCTAATATTTCAAACAGAGTACCTAGCTATTCAGTGAAAGAATAAGAGACTGGGAACAGCAATTAATTCTAGTTATGCCATATGGCAGTATAGAACAGTGGCTGGAACCTGAAAACTCAATTTCACAAGAGTCCTACTTATTCTGAATTTTAATCATTATAGGATCAGCAAACATATGCCTACCAACCTGCTCCATTTAAACAAAATTCTAAAGAATAATCACACTGCATGCTCATAAATGATTGGTTTTTCCCAAAAGGACTTAAAATTTCTCTCCTACCAGATTCTCAAAATAACGTAGCTGCTGACAGCTCCAGTTTAATTTCCCTGTTAAATAAAATATACAAACAGTCCTTTTTAATAAATAGTATTGCTTGCTTTCTTACCACTTTCATCATCAGCTCACAATTTTGCACAAGTCTAATTTTCTCTGGTTTTGGACTCAGCGCTGGGGCTGGTTCAGGTGCTAGCCCACCTATCCCTCCATTCCACCATATTCTCTCCTTTTCATCTCTCTCCAGAATAGAGACATTATCATTTTCAACACATACTCCATCCCCTGTCCTCTTAGAGCTAAGATACTTTTATCTCTTGGACATCTAATAACTTCTAGATAAGGACAGAAAAATCAGTTCTTGTTCTGTGAACGTTTGTCTCCAGTGCTTGAGAGACTATCCTAATATCTCCTGAACATGTTTTAGTGATAACATTTACTGCACTAGGGCCAAAATGATTTTCTGCCACTTTCTATTCTAGTTCAATAAAAGAATAAGAGCTTTGTTTCTAACCTCTGTCATTTTTAATACCATAAAATGATTTTAAAAATGTAAAATTGAGTTCCATTTCCTACTGGACTACCAATCTCATATTAGCTTTCCTTTTATCAAATTTATGAGAAAAGTCAGAAATTGCCTTTCTTTAAAAAAAAAAATCAAAACTTCAGGATCTCCTGGGAAGAATGTCTGAATTGAATTTCAGCTCTCAATAATTGCTGGCCTGGAAGTTTTAAAGAAGAATAAAAGTTAGTGACTTAAAGTTAGTTATGTCAGAAATAACAAACTGGAGGATTATCCCTTAGTCCACACTTATCCAAAAATAATGTTATTCTTAGAAAATTATCATCCTAAAACATCACAAGTATGTTTATTACATTTCCAAATTGAGGAAGTCTATGGTTTTCTGAAACCACAGTGAGTGAAATCTATGGTTTTTGAAACAAATGTTTTTTGCAAGCTTATAGTATTATAAAAATTTCTGAATACATGTAAAAAGTGAAAGAACACCTGTATGTACCCAAAACCCAGACTATGACTTATATTTTGTTATATTTACTTTGATACATATCTATCCATCCATCTTATTTTGGGATACATTCCCCAGTAAATTGCAGACATTAGTACACTCCATCCCTAAACACTTTAGCATGCCTATATAATTAACTAAATTTCAGTATTTATTTATAGTTCTTTTAAATCGATAATCTTTTGAAAGATGCCTTTTTTTGTGTGTGATAGCTTAGCTAAGTAAGCTAAGCAACCAATTGGAAGTTCTACATTCTAAATCCTAATCTTTTATTAATTCTGGAGTAATTTCTTATATCTCAGCTCTCATCAACAAAGGAATAAAGGTTCTTGGTAGACATGGTAGAAGGTCTCTATTACCAAATTGTACAATGGCGTTCATGGTTATGGCAGAATTCACAAATGAGAGACACTCACTACTATAACTTAGGTGAACAGCTAATTGGATATTACATGGACATAAAGTTTTCCATAAATTATAATGAGAACCTCAACAAGGCTCACAAACTCATGGGAGCTTGAGTTTGAACATTTAATGATAATTCATCTTATATAAGCAAAAATGTGTATATGATTAAATAACTTGAAGCTGGACTACTGAAGACTGAGTCACTCCAAATGGGAATTTTATTACAAAGCACTAGCATCAAAATGAAATCTTTCTAGCTTTGCAAAGCTGTGGTATTCCTGATTTGTAAACTCCTTATTAATTGACTACAGCAAGAACTACGACAGGAAGAGCTGCCCCTTCCTTTATGAGCTATTTGTTCCTCTACACTGACTTTTTTTTTTTCCCTTTTGGAAGATTGGTCCTGGAAGGGACATCCTTTGAAGCCTGAAGAATCAAAACTGCTGCACAGCACTGCTGAGAGTTTTGAAAGAAATATGAAGAAACTACATGGACCTGGGGCAACAGGCTGAGATCTTCCCAAACAGGTCAGCAGTTGGTCTGTAAAATATTCCCATTGCCAAGGAGGCAGTGACATCTTGTATAAATCAAAAACTAAAACCCTAAGATATCTCATTTCCATTTTAAATGCATGGGGGTTAAATATGGATATCTAGCAGTGGAGAAGTTCCTGTGGGATTGATTTTTTTTTCCATCTTCTCTGAGCCCTTCGCTGAGCGTGATAAGTAGGACCGCATTTCATTATCAACTCTGCTAGCACTGCACTTCTGGGAGACTAGATGAGGCTACACAGTGGGAGAGAAGATCCGGCTTCCAAAGAAGAAATGATTCACATGGTGTTAGTATAAAAACCCACTTTAGGCCAACTCATTTTCAACAGAATCATAAAATAAAGTAAAATAAAATCCCAAGGAATCTAAATTTCCTGCATCACTTTCCAAATTAAAAAAAAAAATTATAGTGATACCATAAAAGAAATCAAATAGAGGATTCAAGGTTGCATTGGTCCTGTTTTCATTCTTGTAACATTTGGGAGAAAAACAATTCTAAACATTTTGGGGGAGGCAACTTAAAAAGAAAATGCAAGATTGTCGATAGGGAAATCTCCAGTCGAATCAGTCAGTGTTACAAGAAATAACCTCAGAACAAAGAGTTGGGCTCCTGACAGCTGACCCAGTGCTCTTGCATTTCTCTACCCTTTGCTCCAGTTTCACTGTAACAGGAGGTCGATACACGGTAGGTCTGTATCAGAAATAAGAGAAAACAAGCAAATGAGAGAAAATTGCAGTCAGAAAGGCCCTGAACGACAAGGTTCTTGGAGATCCACAAATAGATGAGTACGGAGAGACATTTTTTTAATTGGCTTTCTGTAAGCAGAGAAAATAGTACAGCACGGGGACAAAAGACTAGCTCCAGATCAAATGAGACTGAAAATCGAGGCTAGCACAAATGGTAGCAAAATGAAGACAGTAATTTCATATAAATGATCTTTTCACATGATGCATGAATTAAGAGCCTCCATTTATAGACAAACAGAAAAGCTTCATGTATTAAAAAACTGACCCTGAGGATTTCCTGAGACCTTCTAAGATAAATCCACATTGAGTATATAACAGAAATGCACCAAAGTAATACTGATGGCTTTAATTCTATCAGGAATTAAGCAAATTTCAGTAAACTATCTGGCCAAAAAGTAGTGCTTAGCTTATTATTCTAACGGGTTAGTTCGACCTGAAGGGTGCCAGCTCAGTTACCTGCATGCTTCCAAAATTATATTTCAAAACTCCTTTCACTCTTGATAGAATATATAATTCTGTTTAAGGAGCTTAGCACTGGGAAGTTGTAATAAAGAGGAACAAATTTACTCATCCAAACTTTTTTTAAAACCCACCTATTATTACTTAGCATAAAAAATACTGAAACATTATTATATATTTATTTTATGGGATGCCAAAAGATAAAAACTTCTGAACCCTAATACCACCATAACAGACCAGTGTAAAAAAAAATGAATCTATTTAATCATAGAGCTGGTACCAAACCCAAGATACCCACACAAGTGAAAGAATAGACAAAGAAATCCTCACCATAAAATTAAAAAGAGTTATACATTTCAAGGCTGCTTTGAAAGGACAGGAGACTTGCTATGAAAGAATGCATAATAAGATGATCTTCCTTTCCAAGTTAAGCCAAGAGATCAACAGCAGACAATATTATATCAGTCTTATCTATAGAGTATTTCAGACTAAAAAACATAATACAACCCTCCACTCCCAGATAAGTATATCTCCAAAAATCTTTAACACATCGTGACTCTGAACATGTATTCACTGAATAACAGTAAGCTAGTACAGAAATTTGGCATATAATTGATCACTTGAGAGCCCTGAGGTTGTTGTGGGTTTTTATTTTCTTTATTGGTTTAAGGATGTGAGGAAGGGATAGAACTAAAAAAGGAAAGAATGAATTTTTATCCTTCAAAATGTGGTCAAATTATTGCTATGACTTTAGAGCCTTTTCAGAGCTCTTTAAACTTAGATGGATTGTACTACTATCTCCCTTCTTTTTTTCTCCTGCGTTGGTACTGGAACTCCAGTATAAGTAGCAAAATGAAAAACAGCAAGGAATGTTATGAGCAAGTATGTCAACTTGCAAGTAACACAAATATATAAATAGCACATTATATACCAGTTCTCTTGATAAGTACACTTCATTTGAATGTGTTTTGTTTTGGCGGTTTTAAGTTCAATAACCAGAACTTAGGAAAAGCTAAACTTCCTTATGTAATTAATGGTAATGACGTTTACTACTTTGAAACTCATTCCCAAGAGTCATATCAGAGTATCTCCTTGTCATTATTCCTATAGTACAAAGACATGTGAATGACATATTCTTAAGCTAAATCCTAGTTTAAAGCTAAATCCATGTTAACCTGAAAAGAAAAACTTGGAGTTCCCCAATAAAACTGGAATTACTTTTATAATATTTGTACTAATGTATTGTGTTTCATGCAGAGCTATATACTAACCACTCACAATGAGACATGTTCAAGACACTCTTTCAGCCTATACTTTAAATGTCCTGGGTTTTGTGGGTTTTATCCATAACCCTGTTACATAAAATTATTTTTTTATTCTTTTAATTCCAATGTGCTATCAATCTACCTCTTTTTGAAACTCTTTTAAGTTTCACAAAAGGAAACAATACTCCAAATTTGTTTCCATTGGCTCTGGCCTTTACTTCCAACAGTGAGCATAAAGGACTAGTTGTTCCAAAATAAGCCACTGTGAGAGAATTTATCCCTATGTCGGTAATAAAAATATTCTATTTCTTCATTCCTTCCTCCACTCTACATGTATTCTTCCCATCAGATGGCTTCCCCTGAATCAAACCTAAAAAATGCTCTGTTTCTACAAATGCATAAGGAGGCATACAGCATCTGAGTGTAGACCATAACTGCTTCATTCCAGGTGTCTCACATCTGGTACTGATCCTGCAGTGACCACTGTAATAAAACAGGAGGAGCCAGTGCCTGGCTTTCATCCTAATCATTCTCTAAAGAGCTCAATGAAAACTTGGACTAGGAATGTGAAAGATGCTAGTTTTCAGGGAGAAGATTTAAATGAGGAGGCAGTTTGAAAAAGAGCAACAAACATCACTGGTCAGGACATTAAATACTACAACAGGGCTTCATCTTCTGGGCATCACAGACTGCCATCCATTTTTTTTCTTACATGGAAAACATTATCCTTCATTGGTCACACTGTTGGCCAAAAAAACTCATATGTAGGTAGAGATACTGAGACAATTTTAATTTTTGTTTTTAAGTATGGGAGGGGAGAGAATAGCTAAGCTACTTGTACTGAAAAACAGATGAGCACTTGGAGGACACCCATGACTCTTGACATAACACTACCTTGACATAACAGCCTTGACAACCACTACTGAATTCCAAACCTCCATAAAAAATAGGGCCATGCCCCTAGAATTTACCAAGAATCAAAGGCAGTTTTATTTTCATTTCTCTCTATCCCTTTCATTCTTAAGCAGCACAATATTGAGGAAAGAAAGGAACTAAAGCAAGGACATGTCAAAGATACAGTTGTACCTTCCAAACAAACCCTGATGTGCCAAATTATAGTTTTAGATAGGTTCCTATCCCGACCCAAATTTACCAAACCCTTAAAATATTATCACTTTAATATGACTAAAAATAAAACTTTAAAAATAATTTTCTATTATTCTTTTTACGTTACTCAGCATTTAACTCTCAAGTTTGATGACTTCCAAATCTGTTTTTGCATACAACTGCCCCACAACAAAAGTAAATGTGGCTGGCATTGTACAAGCTTTCAGTGCTTACTAATCAACTGGTATCCATACATATACGTGCAAAACACTGATCAGTCATAAATGGGATTATGAGACAATATGGCTGAAGAAGATGATTCAGTAAAACAAGGGTTACATTAACAGGATAATGATTGAATGTGTGGATATAAAGCAACTTTAAACAGCTTGCCAAAGGAAAGCCTCATTTTTCCATTTTCTTGTGTAGTATCTAATTTCTGGCTCCTCGTTTCCTCCGTGATCTGATAATTTTGAATTCTAAATAATGTGTCATCTTTCTTGCAACAAATCAATGAACAGAAAGCACCCATCAACAATGCAGATGTTTCCTAAAGCTCCTGCTGATGATTTCCTGAACGTCTGTCCCACAAACCACACAGCAAGTTCTTTAAGAACAAAGAAACTTCTCAACACCATAACATAGCTTCTATGCATGTGTACGTGTGTGTGTGTGTATACATTTTTTAAAAAGAGGACTAAGAAGTAATACACAACTGATAACAATGAGTCACCACAAAATCACCTTCAGTTACCAATTTCAGATTGAGATTTCCTTCCAAATGCTGTGGTACAAACATAGTAAAAGAGAATTCCTACAGATGCAGTAAAATTGTTTTTATATTCCTTATAACAGATTTATACCAATAGCTCCCCCATATATGCAATTATATTTTGGGCATCAGTATAATACAATTTAAAATAATTCCACCTCTGTTCCTCCTGCTAGCCTTATAACAATCCTATAATACAAAGATAAGTTTTGTATTATTAAAAAATAAAAAATTCTATGGGTACTAAGAAAGCCTTCAGGTTCACAACTAAGCCTGAGCTTATCTACTAATAAAGTAACATATGACAAAGTTAGTTTTTAAACACTCTTCCAGCCTACCAAAAATTATAAATGTTCTCACTCTTGCAAAAATCTCCCATCTTCTGCATTCAGTTTGTTTCAATTATTCAGGGCAGCCCAGGCTGATAATTACACAGTCCCCAGTTGCTGAGTAAAAGTGATGCTTAATTAGCCAGCAGGAAAGATCGATTAAGATCCAGCAGGGCATCTTGTGAGGTTCTCTCACATTCCTGGAGGGAATAGATTCTGGCTGTGCCCTTTGAAAGGATAAAATTCCTTGCTTCTAAAGAGTTTCAGTGAGGTTTCTTAAGTGGATACCAAGATTGGTCAGCCACACGAATTAATTCCCAGTTATAAACCTGCAGGTGCTCTCCCTTTTCTAAGAGGACTTGGTTCAAACATTCTGAATCACATTGCTATGGGGTTGGAAAAGGCTTAAAACAGTATTCACTTATCCCCAACTTTTGTTTAGTTACCACATTTTTAGGAACAGGTGGTTGAGAAATATATTGTAAAGGAATTTTTCACTTCTTTTTTCCTACACAGGTGTATGCATCTGTCAGATGCTCACATTCTAAAAGTCACAAATTTAGCCAGGACCTTTTTAAAAAAAGAAAAACTTAAAGAGCACAATATCCAAACCCAGTCTGATTCCAATATGGTCAAAGAATCCGTCTAGGTTAAATTTTCTATTAGGAAAGGAGATGTGGAAATAAAACTAGGACCAAAAGTCATAATGAAAATTAATGACCTCAACTGCCTATCATCTTCCCTTTAGTAACCTGAATAAGCATAAATGTTTAGCTTTTCACACATTTTGCAAAAGTGTTCATTAAAGACCAACCTAACAATCCAAAGCTAAAAGTAGAATAATTACCTTAAGAAATGTAATTATCAAATATTTATATTCTGGTCAACTACATAACTATGCCTGTCTACCTCCAATCCAATTCAGTAAATATTTATTAAGCCTCTACCCAGTATAAAGAACTCTGATAAGTATGTCTAACCTTGTTAATTTCTACAGTATTAAAGTAGATTTTATTAATTATAAATTGTTTTAAAGTTTAGGAATAAGAATAATCAAACTATTTGTACAAACCTAGTTTTGATTTTCTGAAAACCCTGAAGAATGTGGTCTCTGTGGTCCCTGGCAACAGCACTGAGGTTCTCATTCCTCAAACCTTCTGCCAGAAACTCCTCAGCATCTAAAAGAAAAAGAAAAGTTGTTCAAGAAAAAAGACATACTGAGAGAGAAAGAGAAAGATTTGAAAAATTAAGAAAGAAATATTTTCTCATTAAAAACTTTAAATTTGCAGAACAATGTGAATGTACTTAATGCCAGACACCTGTCCACTTAATAATGGTTAAAATGGTAAATTTTATGTTATGTATATTTTACCAGAATAAAAAATAAATAAAACTTTACATATGCCTATAAGTTATATCTTTTGATAATCCAAGACCTCACTTTGAATTTAGAATGCATACATTGATAACAAGAAAAAACTATTTCCTAAACCATTTTAAAGAAAATTTAAATAGGAATTATCACTGATGGCAGATGAAGAACTGTCATTTTCATAACATATAAATATTACAAACACTTCATAAAAGGTCACAGGTCAATAGGAGCTAGAAATACCAATAAATAGAGCTGAAATAAAAAATAGAGCTGAACTGTAAAATCAAGAACAAAAAAGACAGGCATTAAAGAAGAAAAATTAATCAGCAGATGCATCATCAATGAAAATGACAATAAAACCAAGTAAAGGAACCCACATGGAAAAGAAAAATGTGTCCAAGAGAAGGAAACTGCAATTAATGTGAGCACAGACTATAAAATAGGGATATGAAACAAATATATAACATGAAACAAGTCATGTTATGTTGTAAGAAACTGGGAGAGGGGACCTACAAATTTTCAAAGACAAAATACAGTGATAATGATTACAATTGCCAGAAATACTAGCTATATGCTTTATTATGCATAAAAGGGTTATCATCCCTAAAAAGTATATAATAATATATTTAAAATTTTTCACCTCCAAAAATCATGCCTGTAATATGAAACTGTATCATATATACTATCAAAATATCAAAACAAGGTTATAAATGTATATAGTTGGGTTACATAAGCATGCTTAAAAATTTATTTTATATTCACACTGTTCAGCAACACCAAACAAAAAAAAAAATCCTAGATTGCCATCACCAAGACTTTTGATGAGAATACAGGATTTATATACAAAAATCAATTGTATTTCTATACAGTAGCAATGAACATACTGAAAATAAAGTTAAGAAAATTGCATTTAAGGTAGGACAAAATAGAGTTAAACACATAAAAATATATTTAACAAGAGAAGCATAGAACTTACACTCTGAAAACTGCAAAATATTGTTAAAAACATTAAAGCCCTAAATGGAAAGGCAGCCCGTGTTCACAGATGAGAAGACTTACTATTGCTAAAATAGAAATATTCCCCAAATTGATCCAAAGATTCCATGCAATCCATGTCAAAATCTGAGCTGGCTTTTTTCCAGAAATTGACAAGCTGATCCTAAAATTCATTTGGAAAGTCAAGGGACCCAGAACAGCCAAAGCAACTTTGAGAAAAAAATCTGGAGAACTCACATTTTATTTCAAAATTTACTACAAAGCTATGGAAATCAAGACAATATGGTACTGGCATAAAGACAGACATAAAGATTAAAAGAATAGAATTGAGAATTTAGAAATAAACCCTCACTTATTAACTTCTGATGAGGATACCAAGAAAATTCAATAGAAAAAATAGGTTTTTTTTAACAAATGGTGCTAAAACAACAATATTCACATGCACAACAATAAAGATGAACTCAAACAATATACAAAAATTAACTGAACCAAAGACCTAAATGTAAAAGCTAAAACTATAGTGCTCCTAGAAGAAAACAGGTGTAAATCCTTGTGACCTTGGATTAAGCAATAGTGTCTTAACTATAACACCAAAGAATAAGCAACAAAAGAAAAAATAAATTGCTCATCATCAAAATTAAACACACTGTGCTTCGAAGGATGCCATCAGAAAGTAAAAAGACAGCTAATAGAATGAGAGAAAAATTTTGCAAATCATATAGCTGATAAGAGACTTATATGTAAAATATACAAAAAAATTCTTACAATTCAATAATAAAAAGATAAATAACTCAGTTTAAAAATGAACAAGGGATCTGAATAGACATTTATCTGAAGAAGAAATACAAATGGCCAATAAGCACATGAAAAGATGCTCAACATCAACAGTCATCAAATAGCCATACAAATCAAAATCATGATGAGATACCATTCACACCTGTGAGGATAGCTACAGTCAAAAACTGGACAATAATAAGTTCCAATCAAGATGGTGGAATAGGTAAATCCTGTGCCAGCATCCTCCCACAACCACATCAAAATTACAACTAAACTACAGAACAACCATCATTAAGAATCACCTGAAATCTAGCTGAATGGAAGTCCTATAGCTAAGGATATACAGAAGAAGCCACATTGAGATTGGCAGGAGGGGCAGAGTCGAGGAAAGTGCCGATCCCATATCCACGTGTGGCAGTTAAAAATCAGGAGAGAGATCTCTACTGAAGAGGTCCTTCCCAAGGAGCAGAGGGTCGCAACCCCACACCAGTCCCCAGAGCTGAGAAGAGAAGTCCCCATAACTTCTGGCTGTGAAAACTAGTGGAGATTGTGGCTGAATGAGCTGGAGGGCTGCTGAAGTCTCAGGAATTCCTCCTACAGGACCAGTACACAGAATAACTCACTGATGGACTCACTTGCTTTGAAGTCCAGCACTAAGGCAGCATCTCAAAAGGTGCCAGAGACATAAAAATAAGAACTGAATTGTCTGGTTTCAGGGCAAGAGCTGGAGGGCCAGCTTTCTCCCAGCCAGAAGTGCTGGCAGAAGCCATTGTTCCTTTGTTGAGTCCTCCACCCTGGCCCGGACCCAGCCTCTACAAGAAGGCAGCCACCATATCTAAGTCTCTATCAAACTAGCTAATACCATTCACCCTGCTCTGGTGATTTTCTGAGACCCCGCCCCACCCAACTTGTGGGCCTACCCAAGCTGCTTCTATTGGTTTTTCCATACAAATGGCCTATTTTGGCTCACATTTCAGACTTTCTTAAAACTTCTCAAAGGTTCACAAATCCCAAACAAGCAGCATCTGGCCTCAGCATGCCCCGTACCACTTGCTGAGCAGCCCCAAGCCTAGAAATAGCAGCAGCCGGCCTTAGTTCACAGTTTAACTTCTCCCGTACCTCCAACCCCAACACAAGTGGCATCAATCTGAAAATTACTTTGTAGCTCACAGCAAGTGGCCCCAGGTAGGACCCAGGCAGCAGCTGACCTTGGCCTGCAACAAGCACCTCTCAAGATGCACCGAAAAGAGCACACCTGGTAGCCAGCTTCAGCCCACACCAGAGCACCACCCAACCACCTTCACTATGACACAGTCAAAGGGAAGACTTTGAGCAGGCACTAAAGCCTTGCTAAAGCAAATCCTGCTCCATAGGGTCAGCCCCTGCACAACAACTCCTCCACGATAGTCACAGCCAGTCCTCAAAACCAATCAACCTGAGAGTCAATCCTTCCCACTGACATACCAACAGCAATCAAGGCTCAACTACAACAAGAAGGCACACACAACCCATACTAAGGATACACCTGGAACATTCGGCTTAGGTGACCAGTAAGACTGCATCACTGGGCCCCATAGGACACCTATTACATAAGGCAACTCTACTAAGAATGGAAAACATAGCAACTCTACCTAATACAGAGAAACAAATACAAGGAGGCAGTCAAAATGGGGAGACAAAGAAACATGTCCCAAAATAAAAGAACACAATAAAGCTCCAGAAAAATAATTAAACTAAATGAAGATGAGCAATCTACCAGATACTGAGTTTAAAACACTTGTTATAAGGATGTTTGATAATCTCAGTGAAAACTTCAACGAAGAGATAGAAAACATAAAAATGATGATAGAAAACATAAAAATGAACCAGTCAGAAATGAAGAATACAATAACTGAAATAAAGAATACACTACAGGAAATCAACAATAGATTAGATGAAGCAGACGCCAGAATCAGTGATTTGAAAGATAAGGTATCAGAAAACACTCAATCAGAACAGCAACAAGAAAAAAGAATTTAAAGAAATAAGGATAGTTTAATGGGCTCCTGGAACAATATTAAGCATACCAACATTCACATCATAGGGGTATCAGAAGGACGAAAGAGAGAGCAAGGAATTGAAAACCTATGTGAAATAATGACTGAAAACTTCACTAACCTTCCAAAGAAAATAGACAAACAAGTCCAGGAGAGCTCCAAATAAGATGAACTCAGAGAGGCCCAAACCAAGACACATCATAATTAAAATGCCAAAGGTTAAAGACAAAGAGAGAATCTTAAAAGCAGCAAAGGAGGACCTGGTTCCATAGTGTAGCAGTTAGCACGTCTGCTTTACATGCAGAAGGTCCTGAGTTTGTGCCTCAGTGGAGCCACGGTTCATGATCTACAGCCATGCTACCCTGAACAAGCCCAATGTCCAATCTCGGAAGCTAAGCATGGTCAGGCCTGGTTAGCCTGGTTAGTATTTGGATAGGAGACCACCTAGGAAGACCAGGTGCTATAGGCATTAAAAAAAAAAAAAAAAAAAGGCAGCAAGAGAAAAGCTGTTACCTACAAGGGAGCTTCCATAAGACTGTCAGCTGATTTCTCAACAGAAACTTTGCAGGCCAGAAAGCAATGGCATGAAATATTCAAAGTGATGGAAAGCAAGGACTTACAACCAAGATTACTCTACCCAGCAAAGCTATTATTTAGAATAGGAAGACAAATACAGAGCTTCCAAGACAAGAAAAAGCTAAAGAAGTTCATCACCACCAAATGAGTATTACAAAAAATGTTAGAGAAACTTTTTTAAGAAGAAAAAAAAGATAAAAAATATGAATAATAAAATGGCAGTAACTACATATATATCAACAATTACTTTAAATGTGAATGGATTAAATGTTCTAATCAAAAGACATATAGTGACTGAATGGATAAGAAAACAATACCCTTATATATACTGCCTATGAGAGAGTGGAGAGTGGCCACTACATTGGATAGTGCAGGTATAGAGGATTTAAATAATATAAATAATAAGATAGGTAATAGAATTGAACTAAACTCTGTAACCTAAAAATAGAATACACTCTTTACATGTGGCATAGAAACTTTATAAATATTGGTTAAGCACTGAATTACAAAGAAGCAATAATTTCTTTAAAACTCAAAATTAGAAAAATCTTATTTTATGACCACAATGAAATAAAACTAAAACTTAATTTTAAAGAGCAAACAAATCCCTTCATACTCAGACACTGAAAACATACTCCTATCTATATCGTAGGTCAAAAAGGAAACCCAAAACTACAATTACCACCTATTGAAAAAATAGCTTGTGCAAAATGTCATATGAACAGCATTGTACAGTGTGACAAATCATAGACTTCAATATTTTTAGTATTAAATAATAAAGAATGAAAATAAATTCTATTAATACCAAACTCAAGAAATCATAAAAGAGCGATATAACAAGCCTATGGAACACAGGAGAAAGGAAACAATAAAGATAAAAGAATTACTAAATCAGAACAGTGGTTATCTAACAGTACTCTCTGGAGTCATAAGTTCTGATAAGAAAGAAAAGTTGGGGGAGGTCAAGTGAGTGGGACTCTGGGAATTTCCCTCCCTTCACCTCACTCCCTTTTGCTTTAATCACAAGCACTTGGCTTTTATCTATTTTTACATTGGGATTTCACACAAAATTTTAATTTTGAAAAGGGTTCCATTGCGTGACTTAGTAGTTAAAAACCACTGAATTTAAAAAGTGAAAAAAAAGTACAAGAGCTGGGATTTTTTGGTGGTAAGGGGGAAATCCAATAAATTGATAAACCATTAGCAAATATAATTAAGGAAAAAGGAGAGAAAGCACAGAAATGAGGCAGAATAAAGGGGAGTACTGACAAATACAGAAAAAATTTTAAAATAATGTGATGAGATTTCAAGTTACTTTAATTTTCATATTTGTGTTTTTACACACAATTGGAGTTTTTGAGAGTATGTATCACTTTTCCCCTTTAAAAGGTAATTTTCAAAAATAAAGTGCTATATAAACAAAATAAAATGCCATGCAAAAAAATTGAAAATCTCAATGAAACAGTTTCTAAGAAAAATATAAAATTCTAAAGCTTAATTGAGAAATGGAAAACCTAAATCCTGAATAGACTAATAACCAGTGTATCTGTGTGTCTGTGGGGGGGGGGGATGTTTCCCAAACAATTTTTTAAAATTTCAGATTCATATAGTTTTATAGATGTCTTTCAAACTTGTAATAAATAATTCTGACACTATATAAACTATTCCAGAACACAGAAGGGAGAAAGTTTCTCAAATCATTTGGAAAAAGTAGCATAATCCTAGTTCTAAAAAAACCCACAAAAACGAATCAGTTATAAGTTAATATAGATTTTTAAAAATTCTAAATAAAGTAGTAGTTGATCAAAACTAGCAGTATGTTAAAATAATGATACAGTTTATCCTAGGAATGTAAAGATGTTTTAATATTATTGATCTAGTACATATTTATTTAACAGGTTAAAAGAGAAATTTATACAGGCTTCCTGGTAAATGGCAAAAACCTCATCTGATGATATTTATTATCTATTTGTGACAAAACTGTATAAAATAGAAGTAAAGGAATGCCATCTTAACCTAAAGAATATATATATATATATCATAAACCAGCATCGTATTTATGGCTAAAAAACTAAAGTCATTATCATTAAAGAGCAAGATTGGTTTGCCAACTACTCTCACTCTCACTATCAATTAACATTGTTCTGGAGGTTTTAGACAAAAAGAAGACAAAAGAGGAGGAAAAGCTGTCATTATATGCAGATATTATAACCAAATACATATAAGCTTAAAACTATAAACTTTAAACTTTTAGAAATTGCAAGAATTCATAGGGTAACCAGAAAATAAATATTTTAAAAATCAATAGCTTTTTGGTTAACAGTAGAATAGCTTGTGTTGGACTTTCCCACGGTTAAGAATTGTCAACAGGGGACAAAATATTAAAAAACAACTATTTTAAAGCATAAAACAGCAGCCAAAAGCAGGCAGAAATTATCAGGGATTTGTTGTTTGAAAGAAAGGAACTGTGGGGTGAAACTTGTGTTTATACAGCTTTTCACCTAAGGTTACTCCTAGCCCATGTGCTATAGAGTTGCTGGGGAGTGCCCGTAGACAAAAAGCTTAGCGGACTGTGGGACAACAAATGTCATAACTCACATACTATATTTGGAGTTCTGGAAGAAAAGCAAAACAAGAACAGGACAGAAAATGTACCAGAAGAAATAATAGCTAAAAATGTCCCCAGTTTGGTGAACAACATCAATTTACAGATTCAAGGAGCTCAGTGGACCTCAAGCATGATAAATAATTAAAAAAAAAAAAAAGACAAAAACCAAAAAAACACAACTAAACTAAACATTATGGTCAAACTGCAGAAAACCAAGAGAAAAATTTCAAAGAAGCCATAGAAAATGACCCATTACATATAAGAGAATAAAGATAAAAATGAGAGTTGACTTGTCATCAAAAATAATGGGATCTGGAAGACACTGGAATGAGGTATTTAAAGTGCTGAAGGGGAGTAAGGGGGGAGTACCTGTCAATCCAGAATTCTATATCCAGTAAAAACAGTTGTCAAAATGTGAAGGCAAAATACAGACATTTTTCAGATAAATAAAAACTGAGAAAATTCTTTACTAGGAAAATTGTACTAAAATTGTATGCTTGAAACCTATATAATTTTATTAATCAATGTCACCCCCTAATTAATTTAAAAAAGCAAAAGAAAAAAGAAATCTAAAGGAAGTTCATCAGCTGAAGAGAACTGATACCAGAGGGAAACTCAGATCAACAGGAGCACCAAATGATAAGTATGTAGGTAAATATAAAATATTCTCACTCTTTCCCTCTTATTCTTAATTTCTTCAAAAGATAACTGTCAATTTAAAGCACAGATAAACATTGCATTGTGTGGATTATAACACATGCACATGTAAAATAAATACATGACAACAATATAAGAGAGTATGGGGAAAGGGGAATAAATGAAATCCTTTTAGTAGTAAGATATTCACTCTCAGTAGACTGTGATAAGATAAGGGGCATATTGTAATCACTGGAGCAGCCCTAACAGACAAAATAAAGAGATCAATGTTCACCTAAAACTAATGTAAAATAATACTGAATGTCTAAAACAATAATAAAGATGTAGAATTTTGAAAATAGAGACATTAAAATGGAATACTGAAAAGCATTTGATTATTTTTTAAAAAACAAGTATAACAAAAATATGTGACAATTGTAAAATAAAGAGTTAAATGTAAGACCCTAAATCCACTCATAACAATAATTATGTTAGATGTAAATGAACAAAACACTCTAATTAAAAAGCAGAGACTGTCTGGCTGAATAAAAATATAAGACCCAACTTTGTCTACAAGGGACATATTTCAAATATAAAGATACAGGTAGGCTGAATATAAAAGAATGGAAATGATATAGTATGTAAATAGTAAGCATAAGGAAGATGGAATAGCTATAGTAATGTCAGACAAAGTAGACTTCAAGACAAGGAGTATTACCAGAGATAAAGAGGGATATTTCATAATGATGAAAGGGCCAAGTCATAAGAAAGATATAACAATCATAAATGTGCATGCACATAATAACAGAGCTTCAAAATACCTGAAGCAAACTCCAACAGAACCGAGAAAAAGACATATTCATAATTATAGCTGGGGATTTTACCATCCTCTCTCAGAAACTAATAGAACAACTAGAAAATAATTAGTAAGGAGATAGAGACCTAAACAACACTATCAATCACTTTGACCTAATTAGCATCCTAAGAATGCAACATCTAACCATTGTAGAATACACATTGTTTTAAGTGCACATGGAATGTTCACCAAGATATATCTTATTCAAGGCCATAAAATAAGTCTTAATAAACACTAAAAGTCTAAAACTTTACAGAGTATGTTCCCTGGCCACAAAAGAATTAAGTTAGAAATCAATAACAAGGAGATATCTAAAATGCCTCAACAATTTTAAACAACATAAATCAAAGAAATACTTTTTGGACAAACTTAATATTTCAATTAGAATAATTAAAAAAATACATCACCCCCAAATTTGTAAGATCTGTGGATGTCCATGCATAAGGAAAATATATCGTTTTAAATACCTATGTTAGAGAAAAAATACGGTTTAAAATTAATGATCTAAGTTTCACCTTAAGAAACTAGAAAAAGAATAGCAAATTAAATCTCAAGTAGGAAAAAATAATAAAGATAAGAGCAAAAATCAATTAAATAGAAAGCATAAAAATCATTGATTGGTTCTTGTAAAAGACCAATAAATTTGATAAATCTCTAACAGGCTTATCAAGATTTGTTAAAGGAAAAAAGAGAAAAACACCAATTACCAATATCAGAAATGAAGAAGGGACATTATGAAAAACCTCACAGAAGTTAAAAGGAATAATAAGGGGATATTATCTACATCTTTTTGCCAATAAATTTGATAACTTAGATTAAACCAACAAATTTCTTGAAAAAACACAACTTACCAAAATGTACACAAAAAGAAATACAAGATCCAATTAGCCCTATATCTACAAAAGAAATGGAATGCATAGCTATAAAAAACCTTTCCAGAAAAAAAAAAAAAACACAGGCCCAATGATTTCACAAGTGAATTCTATCAAACATTTAAGGTAGAAACACCACCAATCTTATACAGACTCTTACAGAAAATAGAGTAGGGTGAACACTTTCAAATTCATTCTATGAAGCCACTATAAAACTGATATTGAAACTTGATAAAGATATTAAATGAAGGCAATTTACAGACCAGTATATAACACATTCCCCCTTCAGTTTAGAAGATGATGTTATTCACAGTGAATGTGATCTGAAAGTGCTTGAGCAGTGCAGCTCAGAACACGCCACTCACCACCAAACAGGGAAGAGACTTTAAAAGATCCCTCAACACATCACCTCCTTTAATTTAACCAAGCTCACCACTTTGTCTGATGGGTTTTCTGTTAGGTGACCAACCTTTTTAAAACAAGATCTTTTGTAATATAAACATCATATCATACCACATCAGAAGACTTTGGGCTACTTCTGAGGTAGATACTAGTGTCCCATTTTCTGGATGAAAAAGCTAAAATTAAGAAATTTGTTCCCAAGTTACATACCTAGCAAGTGGTATAGCCAAGATATGAACCCAGGTAGTCTGGTTCCAGAGCCTGAGCTCTTAATCACTATCCTGTACTGCTCCTCCCAGTAGATTAATGTAACAACATAAGTTCAGGTAATAAATTATGATGTGAACATTTTTAATACTATGCAACATTGAAGCATTTAGATAGAGAGGAGAAAAGGAAGAAAATATATTTCTCAGACTTTAGAAAACAAACATAAACATATTTTACTTTTCTTCTAATAAAAAAATGTATTACTGCTCATTGTAAAAATTTAGAAAATAAAACAATTGATATAAGGAAGAAAATTATAATTACAATCCTACCACTCTCAGTTTTTATTCTCTGCTAATATGAGCTTTCATACTCATTTACAAAAATTAGATATCAAATGTTTTGAGGTTTTTCCACTTAACATTGGTTATATCTTAGATCCATATAATGAAATATATAGCAATTTAAAAATAATATTCATGAAAAAAATGTAAGTAATTCAAAAAATTTTCACAATGTATTTTCAATACAATACTGAAGAAGAAGGAGAAAGAGGAGAAACAAAGTTGGAGGACTGACATTACTCAACTTGAAGTCTTCCTAAATGCTACCATGATCAAAAGTGGTATCGTTGAAAGAACAGACACACAGATCAACGGAATAGAACTGAGAGCCTAGAAATAGACCCATGTAAACATAGTCAACTAATCTTTGACAAAAGAACAAAGGTAATTCAAAGGAGAGGACAGTCTTTTAACAAATGGAGTTGTTATTCACAGTAGCCACGGCATGGAAATAATCTAAGTGTCCTTATCGATGACTGGATAAAGATGTGGTATATATATACAATCGCATACTACTCAGCTATAAGAAAAGATGAAATACTGCCATTTGTAACAAGTATGGATCTTGAGTTCCTAAGTGAAATAAGACAGAGAAGGATAAGAACCATATGATTTTATTGGGATATAAAGCAGAAAACAACAAATGAATAAACAAAACAAACAAAAAACTCATAGACACAGACCACAATATGATGGTTACCAGAGAGGAAGGGGGTGGGGGAAGGACGAAGAGAGTAAAGAGGGTCAAATATATAGTAATGACCTGACTTTGGGTAGCTAGCACACAGTGCACTATACAGATGATACATTACAGAATTGTACACTTGAAACATATCATTTTATTAACCAGTATCTCCCAATAAATTTAATAAATAAAAAAGGTGGTGCTGAAACAACTGGACAAATGAAAAAAAGAGAGTTCTTTACACCCTTCATAAAAATTAACTAAAAATGAACCAGACGTAAATATAACATACAAAACTATTAAATCTTAGAAAATAACATAGAAAATGTAGGTGGCCTTGGGTTTGGCAATGAATTTTTATGCACAGCATCAAAGACATGACCCATGAAAGAAATAATCGATAAAGTTAAATTTCATTAAAATGGAAAACTGCTCTGCAAAAGACAATGTTAAAAGAATGAGAAGACAAACCACAGACTATTGGAAAAATCTTTGCAAACACGTATCTGATAAACCAAATATACAAAGAACACTTAAGACTCAACAATAAGAAAATGAACTACCCAATTTAAAAATAGACAAAAGATCTGAACATATACCTCGCCAAAGAGGATATACAGATGACAAATAAACATAAGAAAAAGAAGAGGTGCAAGTATTCAGAACAGCAAGGAGAAGAGTCTAGAATAAATTAGCATTGGAAACATCAGTTAGAACTCATGTTTAACTTTATAGATACAGATAATTACATGTAGAATTTTAATAGATTTACATATACATAGGGTTATTATACAAACATATATTTCTTTGCTTTGTTAGCTGAAAAAACCTAAAAGAAACAAATCTCAGCAACAATGAGCACATCAAGCATCCAGATTTGGTTTCTAATACTAATCTTCAATAAAAGGAGCCAAGGCTTGTTGGAGAGACGCCTGATCCTAAGACTAGGGCAAGAGATACACAAGATGAGCCTGGAGCATCTTGTATTGCCAGAAAGTAAGGAAGTGCCTACACACACACACACACACACACACACACACACACACACACACACACTCACACACTCACACACACACATTGATGGGGCATGTCAAAAAGGGCACAGAAACCAAGTAAAAGAGCTCACAGTGGTCAAAGCTAGAATGATTTGAGCAATAAAATAAAGTAATATTGGATTACAATTCAAAGTATAAAATAAGTATTCATGAGTCCATGTAAACAAGTAACTGAATAAATTAATAAATGGGGGAGTAGAGACAAATCTCTAGGCAAAAGAATTCCAAAAATTTATGTAGCTACTTCACCTTACAAAAAGAGAGCATAACTCCCTTAAGTGTGGGCTGCACATAGAGACTTCTTTCCAAAGAACAGAGTATTGAAAGGGGAAATAGACTAACTTTACAGTGAAGAACCCTGACAGACACTACATCAGCCAGGTGATCAAGGTCAACATCGCCAGTCACAAATCATGTTCATAGTACATACCCTTGACATGTGATGTGAGTGGCACTTTACCTCTGTGATCTTCCTCCCCCAAAACTCATAGCCCTAGTCTAATCATGAGAAAAACATTAGACAAATGCTAATGTAGGGGCATTCTACAATATACTTGACCAGTACTCCTCAAAACTGTTAAGCTCATCAAAAACAAGGAAAGTTTAAAAAACTGGTATAGCCAGGAGTCTAAGGCAACCAAATTAAATGAGGTATCCTGCACAGAAAAAGAACATTAGGTAAAAACTAAGGAAACAGAATAAACTGTAGACTTTAATTAGTAATGTATCAATATTAATTCATTAATCATAACAAATGTATCCCACTAATACAACATGTAAAAAAGTGGTATATGGCATAATCTGAACATTTGGGGTGGGGAGAAGGAGGGGAGGAGGTATTGGGTTAAATTCATTAACCAAACTTTTGAGTTCTTCTTACTGGCCAATTAGGTACCGTAATAAAACCAAAATATTAACAACAATTATCTCTAGATGGTAGCATTATAAGCATTTTTATCATCTTCATACTTTTCTATGTTTTCTATATGTTCTAAATATATGTGTTTGAGTGTGAAAAAATAGTAAAGTAAAAATCACTATGCAAGTATAAGGTAATACTACTCATTGTTTGGATAGATAGACTTTAATTTTTGTTCCTTGTCCTCATTTCACTCCATGGTAATGGCCTGATCTGGTTCACAGTTGTGAACAGGAAAGGAAGCCATGCAAGGAGAGAGAAAGTGAGGAACAAAGAAGACCCAGTAGGAGATAGACAGTCAAAGTGTACACTCCATTCCTATAGATGATAAGAAGTAGATGTATTATTGTGAATTTCTACCCCCCTTACTAAATCCTTATAAGTAAAATATCTGATGTAATTATATTTGTATATACTAAAATTGTTAAAAGGGAATCAATAGGATGTAATTATCTCCCACTGATGTCACTAAGGACAATTTGATATTTTTATTATGACTTTACTTTTTAAGTTTCACTTGAAATTACTTTTTTTTTGAAAGCCTTCCTTTCAAAACAATTTGAGTTCACATGTTAATTTAAGCACTTGTTCCTTCACCTGCAAGTGTCATCTACTCAATAGAACAAAATGACACAGATAACCTCTTTCATCTGTCTCATTAGTTTATTTTAAATCTGATCTAAAAATACACCTATAACTTACTAAATGAACAAGTGTATAACATAAAATAATTTAAAAATATATAAATAATCAAAAGAAAGGGCTACATGAGAGATTATATATCTAGTATTATATATACTTTCCAACTCATTTTATGACATCTGTATAACCCTGATTTCAAAACTTGATAAAGATATTAAGGAAAGAAAATTACAGAGCAATATAGAATATATTTGCCTTTCAATTTAGAAAATGATGTTATTTATAGTGCTTATGACCTGAAGATGTTTGAACAACCCTGCTCAGAAACACGTTCCTCACCAATCAACAGGAAAGAGATTTTAAGAGGTCCCTCAATATATCACCATTTGTTTTTAACGAAGCTCACCACTCTGTCTGGTGGGTTTTCTATTAAAAAATTAACCTTTTATAAACATGATCTCTTCTAAGAGTTCTACAAACATCACATCCTGCCACATCAGGATGCCTTGTCTCCTCAGTTGCAAAACCTGCTATAAAAACAACTACTGCATAAGAACATGCTTGAGGTACCTCTGCTATCACAGCACTCACTACACATAATATCTGGTGACTGACTGATGCATGAGCAATACCTATACGTGGTATAAATGTCCTCACATCAGAGAAACAAAATCAGAAACATACCATAAACGATGCCACTTTTTTCCTAAATTCTTCAACAAATATTTATTGAGTACTTATTACATTCTAATTACTGAAAAAGTAAATAAGACAGATCCAAACTCTATATTAAGAGTTTAGAGTCTAGCAAACGATACACAGTTAAAAGACAATTAGAATAAATTGTGGTATGAGTTATAATAAAAAAAGTGAGGGGGGCACAGGCCACAGTAGTGGTACCTAGTCCAGAGAGGAGGTTAAGACCTCTCAGAGAACTGACCTTTCCTCTGAAACCACCAAAATTAGCAGACCAAGTATGTATGTTGGGGGTGGAACGGATGTGGGGAGTTGGAAGAATGAGAAAAAGAATGACACAAACATGGGAACATCATGTGCAAAGGTGCTTAGGTGACAGATCTCAGTTAAGTTGGGGAACAAAGAATTTCGATTTTGGAGGGCAGAGCATAAAGGTTAGGGACAAGAGGGAATGATTATTCTGAAAGTCAGGCTTGTATTAATACACAGCATTTTTTACTAAAATTAATATATAATGATTTTAAGTCCCATGCTTAAACAGTGAGCACAGCTCTGGCAAAGATGCATCTTCTTACTATGATTCATAGCTGACCTAAAACACAGATTCCTTGGCTTCCAAGCAGCATATCTATTCTAGCAAGCAAGAGTAGAGAAAGAAAACAGGAGAGGAAGACAGAAGGACAAGGGAAACAAGGGTATGTGAAAACTGTAGACATGATATGATCGCCACATCCCTGGGAAAAACCACTGCAGGATCTGAGGCCAGCTGAAAAGATTCACACTTGGCAGGATGCACCCAAGATCACCAGGTTTGTAGACTGGTGAAAGTTTCTGACATTCTCCCATATCTCTGACTCTGTCCATTTACAAGGCTACTTTTTTATTTATTTGGAGGAGAATGACATCTTATGGGTCTTATTTTTCAAACTACTAAAAGATAAAGGTTTCCTCCATCTGTTTTCTAAGTAATGCTCCTAAAACACTGAAAGAAAAAATAATTTAAGTTGGTATTCCGTAACAGTTGCAAATATTTTGTTGTTGTTGATATATATTTGTACAACTCAAAACTTTGCTTCAATCAACCTTCTATACAGAGGCAGGATGAATGGCCAAATGCTGCTGAAAACAATTCCACCAACCAAAAAACAATCAAAGTGTTCCACAGGCAATATTTTGCAAAAGTATTTGAACTACTAAAGCAGAACTCACATTTCTAAAAGAAGGATTGCATACATTTCTGCCTGTATTGGCATTCTACCCAAGAAAATATTAGAGATTTTTGTCTATATGCAAAAGGGTTGGTTAGCACAAGCTAAAGTGACTCACCAAATTAATTCTAATAAGTGTAATACAGGGCAGTATTTCAAGTCCTTTCTTTAGCTAAAAGAAGTCTCCAAGTACTTGCTAATATTCTTTAAATGTGAATGGTTGTCCTGGCTGGGTGTGAGCAGAGAAATATCCATTCTCTTGCTGCTGCTGATTTTATGGTTGTTTTACTTAACAACCCTCTGCTGACTTTGTTATTCCTCACTCCACCTCCTAGGCCCCTTCCTCTTATTATAGCACCTCCAAGCCTATTTGCAGCCATTCTTTCAATTAGAGATGGAGTTGGAGGTGAGGAGGCAGGAGAAGAGGAGATGAGAAAATTCTCTTCTTTCCCTCTGGTCCCTCCACTGGCTCTCAGTTTCTATCTAGGCCCTCATGCTGGTCCATTAAATGATATCTTCCTTAATCCTCAGAACCCAAACCTGGCTCCCACCCAGCTCCTCACTTCTTTCCCAGCCCTACCTATTAGAATCATTTCCCAGTCACAAATACCATCAGAACTTGAACTTAGGGAACAGGTAGAGACAGAACGAGCTCACAGGGAGTGACTAGGCTTCAGGACAGAAATGATTTCTGGAGTCCCAAGCTGGATGATCATTCCCCATCAAAATATAATATCTATAGTCCTCTCCTCTAGGTATAATACTTGTAAGGTAGTTGTTTTTTTTTAATGCGTTGGCCTGGGAATTGGCTTAAATTTTTTTTTCCCAATAAAAAAAATAGTTTCTGTAAGAAAACACCTAAGTAAACATTGGAAAACTATTTATTCACTGATGAAAAAAAAATTCTATTTCAGCCTCATCATTGCCTGAATTTTCAATGGTACCTAGTGTGTGTGTGTGTGTGTGTGTGTGTGTGTGTGTGTGTGTGTGTTTCTAATCTAAAAGAAAAGGTTTATCTTGTAAATGCTTCATTCTGAACACTTTGAAGGTGTTAAAGCCCTAAACATCAGACATCACCTCTCCAGGATGGAGATGGTATCCTGTGTGTGGAAGGGCATGGGGAGGGGTAGAAAAGGTTTGTTGAGATTATGTTGCAGAAGAGAGGGGAGACATAGGGGCAGAGGGACTACTAGGAGGGAGTTTAGACTGATATTGGTAGGCAGGGAGCAAATATCTGTTTGCATCATCCTCAGGACTTCATGAGTGAACTGCTAACAGCAAGCTAGGCTTGCCATGCCCAGCAAACCATGCCTGCTGAGCCACAACGATCTCCACCTTGGAAATACTAGTAGAAAACCACATTTCATTCTAGATATCTAGGTATTTTGTACATCAAATTAAATATCACAACTGTCCCTTTAAGTTACATATTGCTATTTTACAGAAGAAACCAGCATAGTGGCTAATCCAATTTCTGCAAGATCTCATTGACAGCTTCTGGTAGAAACAAACAATATTCCTGATTCTTTGTCACAGGTACATTGATGATATTAGGCCATTAGGATTTCTGCAGTTGCTCTTAAATATCTCACTAAAATCAAACCTCTAAAACTTAGTTTAATTTTTCTCAATGTCCATCAGAAGAATGGATAAATAAATTGTGGGATATTCACACAGTGGAACACTACTTAGCAAAAAGGATAAGATAAAACTGATACACAGAACAACATGGATAACTTTCAAAAAAAATTATGTTGAGGACAGACATAGAAGAAATCATACCAATTGTATGAAGTTCCAGAACTGGAAAGGAAACTTTTTAGGGTGACGGTAACGTTTGTCTTGCTCTAGGTGGTAGTCACACAGATAATACACATATTAAATCATCCTGTTGTAACATTTAAGATTTCTGCATTTTATGTACATAAATCATATCTTAATAAAGCACTGAGAAAGAAAAGAGGGAGGAAGGGAGGGAGGGAGGAAGGAAAAGAGGGAGAAAGAGAGGGAAGGGGGGAGGGAGGAAGGGATGGTGGATGGAGAAGCTCATAAAAAAAGTATCCAAAAGAAAAACTATTTAAAGGGAGTATGATTTTAAGGTTTATTACAATGCAGTTAAGAGAGATTTTGTTGCTAAGTACCCAAGTGTACTTCTCATACTGAGTTTATAATATACAGTACTTTATTCTAATTCAACTATAATATTGGTTTAAGTAAGTATAAATATGTGCCCCTAGGTACATTTTAGTAAAGCTCCTATTATCTGAATAAAAATTTTTATTTTTTTATAACACACTAATATTAGAATGTCAACAATGTTAGAAGGAGACCCTAGATGAGAATTTAAGTAATTCATAAAAGATTTTATCAAAGCCATAAGTCTTCAAGAAAGGTTGCTCTCTAGATACTAAAACAACTCTGTTCCTGAGCCCACATCTGTCCTATCTTCCATGAAAAGCTAAATAGTAAAATTAAACAGTGGAACTCAAAGATTTCAAACCAGAGAAGCCATCTGTTATAATCACCTAACCTATAATGCAGCACTGAAAAACCGGAAAAGCAAGTGATGAACTTGGAAACACGGGAGAAATAAATACAAACAAATGTAGCAGAAATTATAGGATTTCTATAGGGTGTAATGGTTTATAAGATGAAAAAATTATATCTATGATAGTTATGTCAATATGTTAAGATTCTCAGATGATGGTAAAACTTGAAACTTACCTTATTTTTCCTATATTTAAAATGATTAAAAATTGGTTAAGTATTCACGTATGAAATGAGGTAAAAATGCTATTATCTTAATAGCTGCCACTAGAATTCCTCTTTGAGAGAGAACTGTCATTATTTGGAAAAGTAACTTATGGCTCTATGTGTGGGTATTGGTGGGAACCTAAACAACCAAAAAAATAGATAAACTACCTTTTCATATAGCAAAGAAAATGAAGTTGTTTTTTTTTTTATTTTGCTCCAGATAGGATGAAGGGAGAAAGTGCCAGTGAGAAGATATAAGGCTGAGAACCACACCAGGTAAAGAGCCAGTGAGCACCCTCTGATGATTGGAGTGACAAAAGGGCATTTATAGGGATGTCTAATGTTTAGATTTAAATCATTTGTATTACTGCAATGTAAACCCCTCCTCCCTTATCCTGTACCCCCTGAATCCCCAGTGATGTCTTCTATACTCACATGGGCTTCATGTGGGTAGGCTTTTGTGGAAATTGAGGACAAGGATATGTCTAGGCCATGTTTTCTCATCCTTGGCACAACTGACATTCAGGGCTGTATGTATAACTCTTTGCCATGGGGACTCTCCTATGCACTATAGGAAATTTAGCAGCATCCCTGGCCTCTACCCACTAGATGACAGTAGCACCATTCCTAGTTGTGACAATGAAAAATATCTCCAAGCACTGCCAAAATCAGCCCATTTGGGAACCACTAGTTTAGATCTACACAACCCAGGACACAGAGAGCATGTGTGTCCTTGAGGATGCTTCTTGAGAATTTCCCAGATCTTGAGATGTTTGGGCTCCCACGAAGGGTAGCTATTACCTAAGAGTTCAAAATGCCTGGGCAGCTCACCTAACATTTAGGCTTATACCCACAATGAAGCTCAAATATTTCTACCATTTTTTTTAAATTAGCAACCAAAAAAGGAGAAGGGCAAGAGTAAACCTTGCATTTTTTTTTCAACTGAAAGTTAGATAAAAATACTATTTTTACACACACACACATATACACAAAGCATTCCATAACAAGGTTAGGAATACATCTCTTTCCCAAGTTAGCTGTGAAGTTTACCTCTTTTCTCCTTCCTCCATAAAGTTTCTCCTAGGAATAATCACCGGACTCTAGTCTAAGGAAGGAAGGAAATGGAGGAGACCCTTAAAGAACCCCTACAAACCTCCCCTAATTTAGAGAAGCAGGGATAAAACACCAACACAAACAAAAGGTCACATCTGGGAGTTTTCCTGTTGAGAGGCAGCTACAAAAAGAGATCAGTAGGATTTCCTCAAAGAAAAAAATTAATTTTATTTACCAAACACTTAAAGGTGTTTAATATATTCCAGATGCTATTCTGAGTTCTTTTCAAATACTTGTTCCTTTATTTGACATGTAAATTCTATGAGATAGGTACTATTATTACTTCCATTTTACAGATGAACAAATTGAGACCCAAAGTCAAAGTGTTCCGTGGTAATCTCTTTGAACACAGACTGATTGAGGAAGTGAGAAAAATTCCTAATAAATTTTAGAAAAAAAAAGTTCACAAATGTTTATAATAAAAAAATTAGAGTGCTTAAAGAGAATATCTTAGCTACCCATAGTGAGTCACTCCTGTGAGTTCCACTGAGCTGGAGTTTTGCTATGTTAAAAGGATTTTATGGTTGGCCACATTGACCAATACAAATCTGGAGAATAATCTGGAAGGAAATGATTAATGACTGCTTCTTTCCAAGGAAGTTTAAAAATAAGTAACCATAGGCATTTCAGCATCAGCCTTAACACAGCAATTGCTACTAAATGCAGCCAGAGTGGGGATGTTATTTTGGTTTCCATTCACATTCTGAGCAGGATTTAGGTAGGTACCCTGTAGGTAGTTGGGCCCTATTAGCTATTAGGATAAAGTAAGTAGGCCCAATTCCATCACACATGTCACACTGTGAACCAAAGAAATATTTATTCTCCTCCTTCATACTTGCCTCCTGTGCTTCTGACTTCAAAAGCGGGACTTAGAAAGACAAGGAAGAAACTAATTATGTTTATATCTGTGGAACTAGATTATACAAACTGCTAGCACACCATTGTTTTTGTTTTCAGCATGGTTATCGCAAAACAAAAACAAAGATAACCTCTACATCTGAAGCCTGGTTATTTGAAAACAGACTTGAATATTTCCTCCTCCTTCAATACTGCAGTAAAAATTCTTCATTTTACTTATTGATAAGGTACTTATTTGCTGAAATAGACTAGTTACTATTTCTATATGTGAGCTTGACAGAGTCTGAGGAAGCTGTTTCCTAAATTACTCCAGAAGCCTCTCACTGCTTTAACAGTTGCCAAAAATCCAAGAAAACACTTTTTAAAAATAATTCCGCACACACCCAGC
This sequence comes from Cynopterus sphinx, assembly GCA_030015415.1. Classification (NCBI taxonomy): domain Eukaryota; kingdom Metazoa; phylum Chordata; class Mammalia; order Chiroptera; family Pteropodidae; genus Cynopterus; species Cynopterus sphinx. Next base: position 18,421,337 of record CM057385.1, read on the forward strand.
AGGGCTAACAAGAAAAAAATATAATCACAATCTTGGTTAATGGCTTTTTAGCACTCTGACCTCTCCAAGCTTCTTTTGTTTGTTCCTTTTTCTTTTAAATAAACTTACTGGTTGTTTTTTCTTGATTACGAAACCAATACATGGTCACTGACACAGTTTGAACAACACAAAGATGTATGCAATATAATTAATAATCTCTCTACCACCCTCTGACTCCCCTCCCAAGGAAACTAGTGTTAATAGTTTGGTGTATCTTCTTTCTTACTTCTTCCTAGGCTTGCACAGACATACATAATACATGTTTTTTTGTTTTGTTTTGTTTTGTTTTGTTTTGGGAGGGAGGGTGTTTTTCATTTTCAGACAAAAATGGGATATTACACATATTATTTTGCACCCTGCTTTTTAGTCTTAAAAATGTTATGGTTAAGACTATACTTTCAGGGATCATTTCTATAGTTTGTTAAAAATATGCTATGGATACTTTCTAAGACAATACATATATAGAGAGATTTATCACATCCTTTTTAATGGCTGCAAAATATTCCATAAGATGAATAATCCATTCATATCATTGCCCCAACTTTCCCATCTCATGGATATTCAGAATAGATCCTTATATGTGCTTCATGTCCATTAATTTCAGGAACATAGATTCCTAGAAGTAGAGTTTCTCGGTTGAATGAAACATTTTTAAATGTTTAAAATTTTATCTTTAAATAAAATTAATTTTAGACCTTCAGAATTTCTGCTCCCTTCTTTATTATGCAAAATTTTGGAATAAACCTTTCATGATATTTTACATATTTTATTTTTTAAAGCACAGACATTATGTCAAAACACCCGTCATTTATGCTTGTGTAGTTACAAATGAATAAATCCTTACATTATGGTTGTAATGGCCAGCATTAAATCACTGTGCAAATGCTTATGCCTTGGTTTATGAAAGTAATAATTCATTGTGGAAACTCCACCCCCATGGCCATGTGGCAGCACTCAAGTGGCAGGCCTATCACCTTATGACTTCCTCCACTGAGTAACAACATAAAGATCAGGACCTCCATATTTTCTAATTGTCAACAGTCAAATACCTTAAAAAAGTATGTGTGGAGAGAAACAAGTAAACACCAACATATGCTAAATTGATAGCTTTTATGGGTTTCTAATACCCACAAATTATTTGTAGTACAATGAGTAATTTTGTGGGTCTACACCAGAGACAGTGTTCCATAAAACAAACAAACAAACAAACAAAACTATAACCAATATATGTTGCTATGATTACAGGAACCTTTCAAAAACATAGTCTTCAAACATTTTTTCAATAGAATTATTGGCTAAATCCCACCTTTACATTTTTAACCCCTACTTCAGATTCAGACTCTAATCGTAAACTTTTTTTAAAAGCCTGAAAGAAATACATTAACTAAGAAGCTCCTTAAAATTTAATCGCAGACTCCTCTGTATCTTTTAAAGACCCAAGCACCAACAGAGATTGTTAAGACACAGCAAGTTTGATACAGAAGTATGTGACATGCAATTAATCTCCATTCATACCCTGCTCTACTTGTCAGCAAACAAAGGTTCTGCTTTAGAAGGAGATCTGAAGACTTCAATTAAAAACAGTCAGCTAACAAGAAAATAATCTAAGCTAAAGGAAGGTGGCAGGTGCAGAAATGAGTTGTTTACCAAAGTGTCAGTTTTGAACAATAAAGAACTTCACATCAAAAATGTTGAAGGAGTGGATTTCATTCCAAGTCTCTGAAAATAAAAAGGAATTTTCTACCAAGTCTACACACGAAAGGGAAGTGTAGTTTAACAAGCTTGTAAAATAGGTTTCTCTCATCAAATGACAGATGCCAATAAAAAGAATCACTTTGTATCTTTAAATGCAAGGGCAGAATTAAATTTTTTGCCACAATTTCTTCTTTCTTGGAAACCAGACACTTTACACATGGAATACTGAACCAACAGAAGAGAGAAAGGCTGGATGGCTTCTTCTTAGACACCCAGATGATGCTCTTTTACCCTGCAAACACTTTTCTACTCTGTAATTTTACATTTACTTAGATCACAAGTAAAATAGATTTTGAAAAGTTCACCTCAAAAGAAATACCTAGTTGACAGCTTTTATACAGAAACAATCCAGAAATGGAAACAGTGCTACAAACAGAGACCAAAGGACTTGCCAAATATTTAATTAGGAGGCATTTTTACCAAGATAACAAGGTAATGGAGATATAAAACCAATTAAATCGAGGGAAACTGAAAAAAATACTGCCTGCCAAAAGTATGACCTGCCCAAAGCAGGCCATCTGTTAAATATGTGTCAAAAATGTCACTGAGATGCCAAAAGGCTTAATTCTGAGCAGTTTCCTTCTGGGACCCTTATACTAGCACAGATTCCAGGCCTTGGTCTTTTCAAGAAGGTCAGTTACAGAAAAACATGTTACTTTCACCCGAAAAAGTGTGAACTGAGCAGATGATATTGCCCATTAGCAAAAAGTGTTAGAAGAATGTGTTGAGTGTTAGCATGACCTCAACTCTTAAAAGAAACGCTTAGGCACAAGAGTTTGCAGGTGAACATACCACAGTGGAGCACTTCTAGACCCAGAAGGAATGCAATACTGAAGGTCAGCCTGCCCTGGGTGTATATTGAATCCCCAAAAGTCTGCAGGCTGATAGAGGGAGGCTGGGAGTTTCCTCGCTGACAAAATCTCACATGAACCCTCAGGCCGGGCCACAGGACCCCATGAGCCCCTCACAGTCCCCTTGAGAGCCGCAGGCAACTCTGAGCAGAAGGATGAGGGTCTTTGCGAGAGGTGTCAGTCACCTAGGCTGGAGAGGGAGGAGGGGACACACCTACAAGCCGGAAGGGAAGTCCTGAGGAGAAACAGGCAGTTCGAAGACCAGGCCAGGTGGCCTGCGCCATGGCCAAGAGCCTGGCCTGAAGTGGTTCAGAAGCCCCAGAGGTTAAGTGGAGGAGTGGCGGGTGACACCTTGAGAAAAAAGGAAATGTGGAACTGAGGGGCCCCAATGATAGGGCCCCTGAGTCAGGAGAATGGAAATCTGACTCTGCAGGGTGGAGGACGCTAGAAGCCTTGAGGTTCAGGAAGGTAGGAGGTGCTGGAGCTGACAAGAAAGCCGGGCCCTGGGAGGGCTGGCATCTCCCGTCCTGCCGTGGGCTCTGCACCCGAGGGCCTGCGCGGAGGGCCAGGGCGTTACCTGCCAGGAGCCAACAGATCTCCTCGGGGAGCGCGGCGGCGGCCTGCATTTGGCGGGCGGTGCGGAGGCCGAGCGCGAGGCGGCCGCGGGGCCTCGAGGGCCTGGACGCGCGGGAAGGCGCGGGAAGGCGCGGGCGGCGTGGCGCACGCACGCCCCTGGGCCTCTGTCGCCGCCGCCGCCGCGGGGCCGCCGAGCCGCAGGGCGGGGCCGCGCCCAGGAAGTGGCGCGCGCGGCGGGCGGGGGGCGCCTCGGGGCGAGGCCGCGGGGACACCTGTGCGCGGGGCACGCGCCGCTCCGCGGGCGCTCCGAGGGGGAGGGGTGGGCGCGGCCCCCCAGGTGCCCCCCCCCCAAAAAAAACCCGGAGAACTAAACGCGCCTCCGGGGAACCTCGGCTCCCGGAGACTTCGAGTCCTAAGCAGTGGGCAGTTGGCCTGAAGGGGCCGAGGTAAAAGCCACGGTGGTGCCTGAAAGGCCGGGCAGGGGGCGGAATCCGAGGAAGAGGCGAGTCCCCGCCGAGCCTAGCAGCGCCGTGTCCCAACCGGTTGTCACATCCACACCCAGACACCAGCGCAGAACCTGGGCAAACCTGGGTGTCTAAAGGGAATGGCTGGAGGTCTCCATAAATGGTACAAAGCCTCCAACATTCGGGTGATGGATGCAGGGAGCCTCCCTTCCTCCCTATGGATGAAAGGGTGTAAGGGAAGGAAGGGGTGAAAGATAAGGGAGAGAGGAACCGAGCCCTTTCCCTCTAAGGGGTGACAAGAAGGAAAGTGAAGGACGGGGCGACGAGATGACAGAAAAGTGCCCTTTTCCTCATTCTCGGTACAGTAGGTGTCAATGTCCTGGTGTGATCCTACTCTACATAACACTACGAGATGTTACCATTGGAGGTAACTGGCAGACAGGATGGCTCTGTATCACTACCCATAATTTCTGTGAATAGCAGTTATCTCAAAATAGAGTTTATTTTTTAAAGTACAATCGGTCAAGTGCCATGAAAAAGGTATAAAATACCATGGCTGTAAAAGGAGGGGGATGAATATAAGAAAGTGAGGGAAGTTCTGTGTATGTGTGTTTACATGGTTCATGTGGCATTTGAGATGAGATAGGAACACCCCAGATTTTGAAAAGGGTAAGAGGGCTTTCCAGGCAGAAGAACCAGGATAAACAAAGATGGAAAAGCCACCTCCTGCTTGAGGAACGGTTAATAATCCCTTTTTACCGAATGGTGTAAAGAAAAATGGAAGCTCTAACGTGAAGGGACTTGGAAGTCAGAATGAAGATTTTGACATCAATTGAGTAGGTACCGGGGAGCCACTGACAAATTTCGAGCTGAGGAGTGACCCTGTGTGGTGTGTGATCTCCTGCATCTCGTTTCACCTCTACCTTTTTTCCTTCTTTGTGAAAAATGAAGTTTCCGTTCTCAGACTCTGCCTACAAAATAGGTGGGAAGGATTGGAAGTGTTAAGAGAAAGGACAGAGGGAAGATGGGTGAGGCGGTTTTTACAGCAGCTGCAGCGGAAATAACGATGGACGAAACCATGGATGTGGGGAGGGGAGTAGCAAAAAGAAACTGGCCAGAAAGATGCCTGGTAGCGTGCCTGGCATAGTTTTCCCTCCAGAGATACAGTTTCAAGGTTGGGAATTTGATCCTTTATGAGGTGCAGTGGTTTTGGCCCATCTTTTCAGGTCTGCACCCTGTGATCTTAAGAGAAATGGTGCCTTGGTTTCGGGGTCATGCAGCCCATGCACAAGTTGCAGCAAATTGGTTTGGGGGTGGGGGTAGAGGAACAGAGCCTGGCAGGAGTCTGGGGAATCTGGCTCCTGCTATTCCTCCTTCTATCCCCAGGAAACTTAAGGGTGAGAAGGCTGCCTCCTTCAGGCTTCAGAGCAAATAACAGGTTCCTGCTGGGGCATTTTACTACACTCTCTGCTCCTTTTATAAAATTGTATCTGCTCCGGAATCATTTTTTAGTGCTTTTGACATGTGTTAAAAAGCAAAGGAGAATATATTGGAATTTTCTGTACTATTGTTGCAATTCTTCTCTAAATCTAAAACTGTTCTAAAAAAATCAGTAAGAGAAACAGTCCTTTTTATATGTAACCCCAGCACTTTGCCTTGTTTTCCCTCTTAGCAATAGAAGGAAATTTGACAACCTCCCCCTCTCTTTCAAGGATATTTTTCAGATGCTAATATAGGCTACAAGCTAATGAGTTGTTTGATAAAGAGCAATAAACCCAGGTAACTGCACATCTTCCCAGTTCTCTGCCTGTCATAGCTTGCTTATACTGAGGGATGTGGCATAAACTCATGGAGCAGGCATTCCACATCCATTCCAGGTCTTAGAGAGACAGGAACAGAGGGAGGTGCAGAGTTGGGTAAAGTGTAGTTGGTGACTGGCAGATTCCAATACGGCATTGTCATGTTGTATCAAGGTTCCTTGTTGCAGACAGAAACCTGCCTCCACACATGAGTGCAGCCCCTCCTTAATCATCTGAGGAGCCTGGTTCAGCAGTCAGCCTCACTCCTAATGACATTCTGTTAAATGGACAAATTCCTTTGAAGCCTTGTCTTTCTTTGAAATCCAATTTCGAAAGAAGCCAAATCTGATTGGGGGTAGCCATGGAAACCACGCTGAGGAGTGTTAGAGGTGGTGGAGAAAGGCAAGGCAAAATGTGATAGTCAAGAGTCCTTTAGTGCTCTGTCGGAAATATCAAAGGGATCTGGAGAGGTTAGCAGCAGACTAGTCCCTGCTCGGGTCCTGTTCTGTGTGGCTGGGTACCATGTGGCTGTCATGAAAGTAAGCAGCCAGCTGTCTCTGCACACAAGCAAGGGGATGGAGCAGAATACACAAATCCCAGGACTGTCTGCCTCTCTCTTCTTCCCCTCCTCCCAACCCCAATTCTAGCAATATCTTCACATCCCCTTCTAAGCTGCCTGGCCCTTAAAGGCAAACAATGAAATAATGACCAGGTTAAAATACAAGGCCCTCACAGATAAGAGGTCCTCTGGAGCAGAGGCCATGAAATGAATCTGAAATTCCTTGTAATTAGATAAGATAAGGGTATCTAAAGAGATGCAAAGCAGGCAGGAATGGGTCCGGCAACACATTCAGAAAATATACTGCCTGGCCCACTGGGGCCCCTCACATACTTGTCAGCAGACAGAAGACATAGAAAGCAGGGCCTATGCCAGCCTCTGGGTTGCTTGGAGATGTTCTCATGCCAGGTGGGTACCCACTAAATATGCTTCCGTGGGTGTCCAGAGGGCTTAATCAGATAGAAACAAAAGCATCTGGCACCCAGAATGGCATGCGGTGGGAACAACTGCAAGCAAAGCAGGCGCAGGCTGGCATAGCTCCACCCTGGGGGAAATGGGTCTGGAGAGGAGACTGCAGAGGGAAGGCTCTTGGGCTTTATTCTGAGCTGGCTATTGATCTCTGGATGCTGGGTCACGACATGCGGCGAAGCTGACGTCTGCCCTATGGATGTGCAGCCACTGCATCTCAGCCCCTCTGTCCCAACCCCATCACCTGGGTTTATTGACTCTTTTATTGACAATGGTGGGGCCTAATGAGGACAAGAGCTGCACACTTCATTAAGGACTATAGAAGGAGAGATGATACATCCTGCCAGTACCAAGAACCAGGCTCAGTACAGCTTCGCAAGGTCCCAGAAATCAAGCCTCATGCCACTTGAGGCAGAGGAGATGAACATAAGATGCTCACTTGGGTGCATCTTGAATGAAGTGATGCCACTTCAGCGGCCTTGAAATGCAGTGTTTTCACAGTTTACCAGAAGCCTTGTTCTTATTAACCAGCTAACCTTTTGACTTAGGAGGGTCTTATTATACATACATTCACCCAAATGCACTTTGATGGTCTCACCTTCCAGTTCACACTCTCGATTCTCTGCACTAATACAACAAAACAAGCAGGTTCTCATATCATACTGAGGAACATTTCCCAAAACAGGTTCTCAATCAGGCACAGGCTCCAAATAGAGCAAGGAACTATTAAACTTGAATCTTTAAGGTATTAAATTCAATGAGGAACAGACCCAGTACTCTGCCCAGGGCAACCTGTTCACCAGGGGCTGCACTGGCATTAGAATCCGGGTTCTCTAAAACTGGTCCAAAGCTCTTGTAGAATTGAGCACTAGAGATAAATGGTTACACCCTGGGATCACTGATCAGCACTAAAAAGCAATTGTGTTGGTCCCCCTCCATCTAAATAGTAATATTTCTTTCTTTGTTCTTTATTTTATCTTTCTTTCAATTCCCTTATTTTTCTCTCTATTCTCCAATCACATTTTTTTTTTGTATCTTTTTGCCTATCCCTTAGACCACATTAGACATCCCCCAAGGGCACTGCTAGGCCCAGCAGAAGCCCTAAAGACCAAAGAGGTTGCTGACTCTGACATTCTCTGTCTTTGATTGGTTCTCTCGGGAATCTAAAGTGGGGGTGGGGGTGGCGTGCTGAATGTGTCAGCTGTAGCCAATGAGGCTGCGCACTCTGAGATGTGCAGACAGTCTACAGGGTTAACCTGCATGGGAGGCAGGTGGGGCCAAGGCAAATTTTATAGGCTAGATATCTACAGACATCGTAACTTTGATGAAAAACTATATAAAAGGAATAACCATTTCTTTTGGGGTGATTCAGAAGACTAAAGGTAAATAGTAGAGGGATAGAAAGTTTCTAAGGTTGGACTGGCTTTCTTTGGTTTACTTCCATCTGTTTTTCAAAAGGTAAAAGTTTAAGCTACCTAAGCCCCTTCCTTTATTTCTGCCCTTTCTTCTCCCTCACTTTACTACGGGTCTTAGAATTCAGGGTTCGGACAGGGAGATTCAAGGTAAGAGAAGGGAAGTTATTTAGAACCTGATAGAAAGCTCTGGCCTGCACAGCACATGCACACACATGCTTTGGAGGAATACCCACTAAGAAGGAATACTAAAAAGAGGTGATGTAATAGGACCAGGAGCACCGATATTCACAAGTATGAACAGAAAAGCACTATGTGGATTCAGAGAGAACACCAGCAATGGCTGATTACTTCAATGCCAGAAAATGTGTAAAATACCTTTCCCCAAATGAGCATCTTATATGAAACAATATTTAAGGCCGCCAAAGATGTTCTCTCCTTGTCTTCAGAATTTTCAGTGTCCATTTTGGTGTTTTCCTACTAAATGTCTGTTTTTAAACATCCTCAGGCTTCACTTCCTGCAGCATTTTCTACCAGCATTAACCATGCTCTCTTTTACACACGAGACAGTACTTGGTCCTTGTTGCATTGCTTTCAGGCTTTACTTTTCCTTCTCTTCTAAAGGATGAATTGTCCCTCCTCTTATTCTTCCACTAGAATTCATGATGCCACTTTCTTCTACCACCCTTTAGATCTTCAACCTCACATTCTTTTTCATCTTCAGTCTTTCCCACTGTTTGCTAACATTCTCGGTCTCCTCTATTCTAAAAACAAAACAAAACATACAAACAAAAACCTTCCTTTAACCCCAGCTACCCTCTCCGCATCTCATCCTTTCTTCTCTTTCCTTTCCCCCGTCAGATCTCATGTCCTTTCTCCTCTGTTCCTTCTCCTTATCTGCCTGTCTTTGCACCATCGAAGTAACTCCTTCTCAAGAGCATCAGCACCCTCCTTCCTTCTCAATTCTTTCCAATCTTACCCAACCTCTCCCTGCAGCATTGAAAGTCATTGGCCACTTGCTTTAAGCACCCAGCTTGCTTGGCACTGCCCTATCCTGGTGTTCTTCCTGTCCTCTTAACTATTACTTCTCTGCCTCCTTCCACGGCTCTCTTCATTTCACATTTTAGTCTCAGATACTTGCCAGAATTTTATATTTGTCTTTCTCCTCTCCCTCCCATTTTTTTACTTGCTCTCTGAGTCCCCAGTGGTTTTGCCTCCCCCACTTCAACTTTCCCCTTCATGCAAATTACTTTTCTAATTCACACTTCTGTTCCACATTTCCACCTGGCTATCTAAACAGTTTCACCAACTAGTTTTTTCCTCTCCCCTTAATCCTTGTAATGGCAACAAAGCTCAGTGAAAAAGGCCATGAATTTATGCATCAAAAAAATGTGGGTCCAATTCTGGCTCAGCTACCTACCAGCTCTAAAACTGGGCAGAGCTCTATGAGCCACAGTTTCTTCATCTATAAACTGGAGGTCATAATCTCTAACTTACAGGGAAATTGTAAGGCTTAAATAAAATGGCATATGTATAATATGTGCTCAATAAATTGTACAAGTTATAAAGGAATTGCTGTTCTACAGTAATCCAAATTCAAAATGAGGGCCTCATCTTGGACCTTTCTCATCCTCATTCCAAACATCCACCTACTCCTCACAATGGCTTTTGAATTCTTGCCTCCCTTTGTATTCTGAGTGTCACCACTCTGGATTGGGTTCTCATGATTTCTATTGAGAAGTGCTATTGAAATGATTTCCAATCCAGCCTCCAGCATCCAATCTCCCTACCATCTCATGCCACCACCTCTCAGCCAAATTCCAGAATTCACATCCCAGAGCGTGGTCCTGACCTCACCAAAGAAACAATAGAGTATAGCGGCCCTAAAATCAGACAGTCCTGTGCTCAAAGCTGCTGCTTACCTGCTGCGACTTTGGGTGAGCTACTTATTGTCTCCGTGCCTCAATTTCCACATCTGTAAAACGGTAATACTAACAATGTTTTCAATGTTGTTATGAGGATATGGAGCACATATATAATGTGCTTATAACTCCTGCCGCATGGTAGGTGCTTCATAAATGTTAGCTATTATTATCTCTGCAACCCTGCAACAACAAGCACCTGGGAGGTGTTCGATACTATATGTACAGAATCATCCATAATCTCTCCCTTCATCCTCCTTGCTCACTCACTAAAGATACATCTTAGGAAGGACTGGCCAAGATATGGTGTCATTGGTCTCCAAGGATGAGAGTTTTTCCTCTTTATGAAGCTAACTTGCCTTTAAAAAGATAAAAAGACTGCCCTTGGCTTCCTTGGCACCAGGCTCTAACAAATTGGGAGAATCAGCCTGCAGATTCTCCCTACCCACCTCCAAATATTTCCTCCTTGCTCTGTCTATTCTGGAATATTTGCTGTGTTCTCCAAACCACATGAGGAAAACACTCATCTGGAAAGCATGGGATATTAACTCCTCTTTTCACTCATTTTGGCAGAAACCAAGTTTCCACTACAAATACAGACTCCAGAAAGAACCTATCAGAAGGGAGATTATATCCCAGGAGTCAGTAACCTCTTTAGTCTGGAGGGCTGCCAGCAGGGCTAAACTCTACAGAAAGCTGGGGGCAGGGTGATGGAGAGAAGTGATGGCCTTCGGATAAGGCAAACAGGAAAGAAAAACGAAAAAGATAAGAGTGAATGAGAAACTATATGAAAAAGTGAAGATATGGGAAATGGAGAGAAAATATAAGGAGAAAATAAAGAGGTTCCCATAGTTTGGAAAATTAGAATGAAATCAAATAGGTCCACTACTCTATTTCCTGAGTTGTAATTTCAAGATATATCATGTTCCACCCTCAAGGATATTGAGAAGCTTTAGGGAGTGGCTGTAAATTCCTAAAGAAAAGTGCTGTGTGGAGATTCAAGCCATTATTATCTGCTGCTGTACTTTTTAGCATAGGCACTATCAACACAATGGCATGTTTTATTGAATAATATGTGGTATTCCGCATCATAGGACTATTGATGCAGAATTTTCCTTTTCAGAGCTCAATATTCCAATCAAAGCTTGTTGCATCACATCATTGAGGCCATCCAGTTAATGACAAGTTGTAAGATGCATATTGCAGAATATTCATGTTCGTTTTATGCTCACAGTGCTTAAAATCTCCTCTAAACAGCCTTTGCTCCCAGCCTATGAAGGTGCCTGTGTTATCTACACTCCATTCAATGGTGTGGAAATAATTGTCTTGAGACTAAAGAAAAAATTGGTGGTCGCAAGCAGAGTCAGCACTTGTGTTCTTTTCTTACTCTGTTGAATCAGGTATTATTTACCTCTTCCAACACCTGGGATTCCTGATAAGTCACTCCCCTGGTAGCTTTTTCAGGACAGTACTGAGGGGTCTTGGAAGAAGCAAGGATCCTCCATAAACTGTATCATTATCAGTGCAATTCACAGCTACCAGATGTACAAAATCAAAAACACCAATGGCACTCAGGCAGAGGGGGCCTCTCCAGCTCCATTTGGCTGCTCAAATGCACTCACAAGTTGGAGGAGGTATCAGAAAAGAAAGGCTTCACTCAATGCTGGTCTCATGTGCTTGTACAAAGATGCTTATATTCTGACAACATTGGGGTGCTTTGTAGTGTCCCCCCACCATGTACTATCCCAGCACCTCCACCTCAGAGGCCTTTTTTCTGAAAACATGGCTCTACTAAAAAGGCCTGCCTGTTAGAGACAGGTGAGCCCTTTTCTCCATGTCTTCCCCTTCCTCTTATCTGTGGAATAAAGCACCAGAATTCAGGCTGGTGAAGGAGAGCGATTGCCTCTCACAACTGATAGTTCAGCAACAGGGCCTGCGACTTTGCCTTTAAATATCAACCACACACACAGACAACACCCTGGCAGTATGAGAGGTTTCCATGGTGACAGAATGCAGGCCATGACCTCTGTAAATGTAATCAGAGCACTGGGATTGGTATGTGAGACAGGTTTAATTTCTCCTCCGGTGGAAGCTCTGTGGTCCAAGCCATACGTAGGCTTCATACGTTGACAGACAACCTGTTATCTTCACCAGGGCAGCTCTGCATATGGCAACCCCCTCTGTCCCAGAGCTGCTTCCTCCACTGTCTGAGCAGTCTGCAACACATAAAAGGTCACTAGAGACTAGAACAGCAGTCATATCAATACTTGGCATCCCTGCCCAGTATCCTCTCTTATATGAGAAGCAGCTGTGGCATGGTCTAATGAGGGCCAGAGTAAGTACTCAAAAGATTGGCTGAGCTTTTTATCTCTGCTCCACCAACAGCAGTGTGACCTTGGGCAAGTCATTTAAACTTCCAACTTTCAACATCTTTCACCCAGGGAAAAAATGCCTAGGGAAAAGAAGGCTGAGAGCTTCCAAATTTCCCAGGAGATGGTACCCAATTATGCTTAATGGGGGTGGATTCTGCAACTTCCAGTGGAATTCTGTCCAGGGAAGTAAGTTTTCCATCTCACTTAGTGCTAGTCACTAGGGCTTCTGATCCTAATTCCATGGTCATCAACAGAGGGTTCGGGGACTGCCATTGAGAGCCTTGGCAGGACTTCCTCGCCTCTCTCCTGATTTAGAACAAAACCAGGATGCTAGCTTTTCTGAGATGGCACAGAGGAGGAGACCAGTGTTTTGCACTAAACTGACAGGAAACAGAGGCTCAGAGAGAAATGCAGCAATATCAAAGGAGCCCACAGCCTTTTTACTTGAACTCCACTCAGCCTCAGCAAAGAGCTGCTCTGGCCATTTCAATGCTAGCATCCCCTGATTCCATTTACTAATCCACATGAGACGCTGGCAGACTTCACTTATCAGTCACACTGTTTCTCTGATTTCTTTCACTGTTCCAGTATAGTACTCTGAAAGAAATAACAAGGTTTGGGCTAAGAAGAGATTCATAGAGCTGTATGACACATTTTTCTTCCCAAAGGGAGCTGTTCTGCAAGATTCTCCTTTCAGAATCCCAACAAAGAATCTCAGAATTTCAGAACTGAAAGGGACTGTAGAAACCCCATAACCTACAGGGAAAAAACTGAGGCTCAGGCTAAAGAAGTGATGTACATGAGTTATAGCAAATTAATGGCTGAACCACAAGGACGTCAGGGCCCCACTCTGCTCAGAGAGTACTAATCCACCTCCTGGGTGCGTTTGAATTTCAAACTGAATCAGAGGGGAAGTGGGGGAGGATTCAAAAGTGGTTGCTGAACATTAGAATCAGGAAATGGTGATTTGGCTGAATCTACAGATAATAGCATTACCACTTCCTGTTTTAGCTGATGCTAAAGGAGGGAAGGTGGGGGAAGATTCTGGAAAAGATAATACGGGAGTTAAGTGACAGGACTGTGGCTTCCACACAATTGTCCACACCCTAACTACACTGTTTCTTTTAGGCCACTGAGGGGAGCATGAATCTGATTACTCAGGGGGGTTATTTCTTGGTGTCTAACACAGAACCACGAAATCAAAGAATAATGGAGTTTATAGGAACTATAAGAGGATACCTAATTTGGCATCATGTCTTTTGGTAACTAAACCATGTAGGACAGGTAATTTAATTATCTGTCCTTTTTATTAAAGGACCCAGTCCTCAACTGCAAATGAGGAAATAAGGTTTGTTCCAGCTCTGACATCCAGAATTCCATGATCTCTAAAAGTGAAGACTTCCCAGCCTTTTTCCAATGTCCCTTTACAGTGTTTGAATACATAAGAAGTAATACACATCTTGTAGCAGCTCATTTCCCTTGCCCCAAACTTAGCACCATCAGAGTAGCAAACATCAATCATATATTCAACTCCCAGGGGTTACCGAGGACTTCAGACCAGAATTGGAACATGCAGCGAAATTCCTTCTAGTATTTAAAAAAGAAGAGACAAGCTGCTATGTTTTACTTCTGACAGCCCAAGTTGTTAATACTCCAGCTAATAGGATAACTTGAGGCAGGACAGTCATGTTGTTTGGGGTCAAGGTTACAGGTTTAGTCCTTAGTGGAACCACCAGCTTCACAAGAAAAAGAAAAAGGAAACAAAACACAACCAAACACTTCTGTTCCTTGGAACTTATGTTAACCTTAAATGCAGAATGGTGTTGGTATTCCTTTTAGTCACAAAGGGAACCAGGAATGTCAGTGTGGATTCCTTCCTTCATTCATTCAACATTTATTAAGCCCCTACTATGTTCAAAGCACTAGGACACAAACGTAGAGACAACATGGCTGTCATCAAGAAACAAATGACTTGATAGTCGTTGACTAGTTCCATTCTAATGATTGGACTCAAATACATAACCTACATTGTTATATTAATAACATCATCTCATGCTGAATGACAATGTGCTATTATTGTTTAGAGACCAAAATATTTTCCTGTTTAATGCCTCAGTATTAACTAAGTGCCTAAAGATGTTTAGTGCCAAAACAGAGGCTCTCAAATAAATGTTCAATTACTGTTTCATGTGGACCATGAGATGCAGGCTAAGGTCCATCCTATGTAGAGCCAGGATGGACACCTAACTTCATGGTGTGGTTTGAGAAATGTTGGAAGGCCATCTGTCCCCAAATATCTTTCCCACTCTGATGTACCACAATACTTGAAATTCTTGCCAAGAGGACCTTACCTTTGAGTGAGATATTGTCTCCAGTAAGTCTGAGTGAAAGGGCGCATACTCCATCAATTTCATTTCCGCAGACATGAACTGAATACTTCTTATGTGCCAGGAACAGTGCCAGCTAGTAAAAACGCATAAATAAGTTAAGACATGAATTACCTGGCAGGGCTAACATGTTGCTACATTTGCAGTCTTTATCCTATTAGTACACATCAGTTTATCAGATTAGCAGCTGTCCTGAGGGGCTGATCCAGGACACAGCAGGTAAATTTTGATAGTACATGAAAGCAGGAAATGTCTGGGACACTGAGCATTACACAGGAGAATTCAGGCCTGGGTGACTATTAAAATCAACTCGAAAGACTGGGTACCATGGAAGGATGGAGAATAAAAGGGAACTGAAGGCAAGCAACTCTTATTTCAGAATTTTTTCCCTAAGAGCTCTGATCATTGCCCTCTGGAATCTTCTCATCCTTGGTCAACCTTACTAAACTCCTGGCTCAGATATGGGCTTCTAGAGTGGCTTCTCTTTGTGCTAATAAAAGTTTTATTGTGGTCTCCCAGATACTACAAGGTGAGATCAATTTAACAATTTGTCCCAAAGTCCATTGGATCAATAACCTCTCTTAAGTGCAACTATCTGTCTTCTTTCTCTTTTCTTGAGTCTTTCTGGTATTTCTAGGGTTATTTCATAGATTTACAGCACTCTGTCTCTGCCAAGCCATTGGATTCTTTTTTTGTTCTCTTGGTTTGTTTTGATAACACCTACTTTTGCCGTGCTTACCATGAGATGTGATATTGCTTACCTTTTCTTTACTTGACAGAGACTTCAGTATCCACAGGGGCTAGGCAAGGTGAGCTTAAGTACAAGCACATGCTGCCTTCCACTCGAACTTGTCACTGAGTGTGGTCCATCCGCAGACTTCATCCTTACTTTTGCCATTTTCTTTCTTTCAACAGTCTCATCTTTCAAACAACCTGGATTATTTGAGTATGCCTTGTATTAATCAAGATTCTATTGACTAAGAGGGACAGAAACCCAAATAAAATAGCCTTAGGCAAAAAGAGAAATTAATTGCCACCAAGATTCCAAGAAGGATGGAGCAATTGAACATGGAAGGGCAGGAATATAACTACGCCTTCAGCATGACTGGTCTTTGAGTCCTTGATTCCACTGTTTCTTAGGCCATAGGGCAGGCTCTCATTGGCCAGACCTGGGTCAGTTATAGTCATGAAGGCAGTGTCCCATAAGAACACAGCAGCTCCTATTAGAAACCAAATGGATAGAAATAGGGGAGAGAAAATATTCCTAGACAACACGAATTGCTATTTCTAGAAGTGGTTAGGGTTGATGAACAGAAAAAGTAATCTACCCAATAGCACTCCTTACTTTCCACATCTGCCTGAGGATATGCCTGAATCACCATAGAAAAGGTTCAAATTCTTCCTCACAGGACTTCTAGGCCCTTGAAAATCAGCAACCTGATCAGATAGGGGTTTAGATCCTTACACCACTTGTTAGGACTTTAGTTCCTGCCTGACTGGGACTCTGTTGTGCTACGTGCTGTATTTGTGGTTGCAAAATGTGCAGGGTGAACCCAGATGCCACAGAGAGTAATAACAACTCGCTTCTTTCTTGGCCAACCTTTCCCTTCCTTCCATCTTTCCTAGGTCAGAAAATGGTACCCTGGATAATCCAGCTGCCTAAGCTGGAAACCTGAGGGTCATCTTTCATTTCTCTTTCTCTCTCTGACAATTCTACCTGCTAAATATGTTTAAAAGTATCTACTTCTCTCTAGTCCCGTCCTGGTCCAAACCACCATCACCTCTCACCTTGCAGCCCTTTAGTCTTATATCTTAACAATCTATTTTCCACATTATAGTCAATGATGTCTTTTTTAAAAATCTTCTTATGTCCTTCCCCTAATTAAAACTTTAGTAGCTTCCCAGTATTATGTTTCCCATTCCTAAATATGGCTAATAAACATCCCCACACCATTGCCATCATGCTTGACCTCCAGCTAATTTCCCCTGCTCCACTTCTCAAATGGTTCCCTTACAATAATCTCCTCTTACCTGAGGTTTTGATTTCCATGGTTTTGGTTGCCCGTGGTCAACCAGAGTTTGAAAATATTAAGTGGGAAATTTCAGAAATAAACAATTAAAGTTTTAAATTCATGCTGTCTGAGTAGCACGACGAAATCTTGCACCTTCCCACCCAGCATGTGAATTGTACCTTTGTACAGCTTATCTACACTGTATATGCTATTAGCCCATTAGTCACTTAGTAGCCCTCTCAGTGATCAGATCTACTGTCAAGGTATCACCATACTTGTATGTGTTCAAGTCACCATTATTTTACTTAATAATGACCCAAGCACAAGAGTAGTGATGCTGGCAATTCGAATATGCAAAAAAGAAGCCATATTGTGCTTCTTTTAAGTGAAAAGGTGAAAGTTCTCAACTTAATAAGGAAAGAAAAAAAATTGTCTGCTGAAGTTGCTAAGATCCATGGTAAGAACAAATCTTTTATCCATGAAAATGTGAAGAAGGGAAAAAAATTTGTGCTAGTTTGCTGAGAGGGAGACCACATTCACATAACTTTTATTATAGTACATTGTTAAACTTGTTCTATTTTATTATTAGTTATTGTTGTTAATCTCTTATTGTGCCTGATTTATAAATTAAACTTTATCAAAGGTATGTATGTATAGGAAAAAACATAGTATATATGGGGTTCAATAGTATCCATGGTCTCAAGCATCCACTGGGAATCTTAGAACATGTCCCTTCTGGGTAAGGGGACTACTATATTCTCTGTCACCTTCAGCAGACTGCTTTCAGTTTCTCAAATGAGCCACACCCTCTACCAGTTTCATTTTTCACATGTGCTGTCCCCTTTCTCTACAACACTCTTCTCCCTACCTTTCATTTAGCTAACCCCTACTCGTGCCTCAAGTCTCAGTTTTAACATCATTTCCTCTGGTAACCATCTTTGGCTCCCCAGGATGGTTTGTTTCCCTCTCACACACATTCATGTAGCATTTAGAAACTGCCATTCAAAATTCATGCCTAATCTGGCATTACTTATCTACCACCCATCTCCCCTCCCAACTGTAAGCTCTCTGAGAGTTCAGAGCTTTCCTATCTTGTTCACCACTGTATCCCCAGAACTTACTATGCCTGGTACATAGTAGGTCCTCAACAAATGCTTATTGAAGAAGTGCTATAAGATGAGTCTGCTGGGTTTTTGTTTGGTTGGTTGTTTAGAAATCATTGCAAACTTACAGAAAAGTACTGTCATATTTAGAACTCTTGTATATCTCTTCCCTAGATTCATCAATTGTTAACTTTTGCCACATTTATTATTTTTTACTTATGTAAATTCACATATTTTTTTTTCTTGGATCATCTGAGAGTGAGTTACAGACATCATGCTCCTTTCCCCTAAATACTTTACTAGTATTTATTAAGAATGAGGACATTCCCTTAAATAACAGCTGCTACAGTTATCAAAATGAGAAAAGTTAACAAAGATACATGAGTTCTAATTCTGTTTTTTTAAAGAGAAGTAGAAAGCACTGGGGGAGGGTGGCAGTTCAGAATTAAGTACCTGCATTCACAGAGTCACCTCCCTTTCTCCTTCCTCTGTCTCTCTGCCCTTATTCAGGGGTTTCTTCAAAAACTGAAACTGGGATTTGGGAAGGCAGTGCCTTGCTGGCTGTCTCTTTTATTGCCTCTGTGGCCCCCACTTGCTCCAATAACTTCTCTGTGCCCATATCCATATCTCATCTCACCCATAGTCCTCTGTCAGGAGGCTGGGGGCCTCCTGAGTAGGATGGCTTTGTTCCACAAGGTCCCCAGAGAAAGGAGAAAGCCCAGTCCACCAGAAGTTGGAAGTTAGCTCCAGGGACCCATAATCAAACATTGGCATTTTCAGAGTCCCAGAGAAGGGAAGAAGACAAGCTGTCGGGGGAGACTAAGAATCGCACACCTTGGGTCCTGGGACCTTCCTGCTCAGCTGAGTGGAATACCAAACGAGGGTGTCTCAGAGCTGCACTTCACCTCAGCCAGGCAATCGACAGGAGAAGCAGTGAGCGAGACCGACAGACTGTCACTGGCAAAATGAACTGTCACCTCCCATTTTTCAGAGGCACGGCGGGATGAATTGCAGCCTTGAACCGTGCGGCCTGCTGCTGATTGAGTTCCGCTGTCTTAGAACCCCCTAGAACAAGGCGAGTTCATTTCAGACTGACGTCCCACCGCTTATCAATTTAGGAGCCAGTGAAATTAACCTCTTCGGAGCTGATTTGTTCCCTCCCTCTGCTTGGATTTCACATCCGGAAAGGTCACCAAATAAATCTCTCTGGGTCCTGCTAGCATAATACGCAGCTTGAAGTTGGGGTCTCAGAAGAGGAGACTGAGCCAATCTTAGCCCAGGCCTAAAAGTTTGCATAGGTTCCCTCACAGCCACTGGCCGATGCCAGTGGTCTGATAAATTAGGCCTTTGCTAGCTCTAATCCCACTCGCATCAGCTTCTCTCCCAAGAGAAACTATAGTTGGGTAGGGTTAGGTAGCTGAGAATGGACGTGATATAAAAGAGATCCCCTAGGCTTATGGCAGAGACCTCTCTGTGCACTGTCTAGCCTCACATCTGTTATGGACTGGATGTTTGTGTTCTTCTCCCCGCTGCCCACACAAATACATATGTTGAAACCCCAGTTCCCAAAATGATCATATTTGGAGGGAGGGTGTTTGTGAGTTAATTAGGGTCAGAGTAGGTCATGAGGGTGGGGCCCTCACGAGTAAATCAGTGCCCTCACAAAAAAAGGAAGAGATAGGAGATCTTTCTTGGCCATGTGAGGATATAGCAAGAAGGAGAAGGCAACCATGTATAAACCAGGAGGAAGGCTCTCACCAAGAACCAAACCATGTTTGACACCCTGATCTCAAACTTCCAGACTCCAGAACTGAGAAATAAGTGTTTGTTGTTTAAGCCACCCAATTTATGGCATTCTGTTATAGTATGAACTAAGATATCTTTAGGGCCTTACATATGGTAGGGCCCAATAAATGTCTATTAAACCAAATAACACTTGATGTTTGGCTGAGCACCAATGATTAGTTTAAAAAGTTTAAATAAGGTGGCATGGACAGGGCCTTGGTGGAGCAGAAAGGAAAAAGGGATGTTTGTACAGGGGCATTTGTACTGTTACAGCAATTCATTGGGTCTTAGTAAAAATATGGTAGAAACTTTCTGGCAAGTCAACGTGCAGCTCTTTGGAGCAGAGCAGAGTCCTCTGTCTTCAGAACAAAAAGTACTTTTCTGCTCACAAAGGCCTATCCAATGAGTCTAATTATCAAATCTTAGGGCTCTTCTCCTCTGTATCTATGGTACTATTTCATTTAATCTTCCCAACTCCATGAGATGAAACAAGTAGTGTTTTCTCCCCATCTTACAGTGGAGTGTGACAGCAAAGCTCATGCACTCTTTTGACCCTCTCCACACCATGGGAGATTGTGGCAAATGTTTGTTTCTGGAGTTACAACTGAACGTTCTCACAGCATCTCAGGATGCTTTTAAGGTCTGCATTCCTGGACACTCTCTACTTCCACCTGGAAGCATTTGCTTCTCACCGAAGGCAACCCATCTCAGAGGGACAAGAAAAATCTTGTTCCCTTGGGAGACTACATGAAAGAAAGGCTTGTGAAGACAGCTTCAGAGGGGAGAGCTGGTGCTCTCATTGGCAAGGCATCAAGGGGAAAGCCAGATGGATGCTCTTTATGCTCCAGCCAATATCCACCAACGGGCCAAATTAATGATCTCCGCTGCCTAAAGAGAATGTGTTCACATTTCTGATCTCATCCTTATGGTTTATTTCTGTGTTTTCATTGGAGACTTTTGGCCTTATACCTGGAGTGAGAAAATGTGGTTTTCAAATCTGGTTCTACTTTCCCTAGCTATAGGACTTGAGCAAATTACTTACCTAACCCCATTTTCCCCATCTGTAAACTCACACAGTTAATATAAAGTCCAGATAACTTCATGTATGTGAAAGCCTTAGTAAAGTACAAAGTTGTGTACAGGTGCTGGAGTTTATTCATGTTAGTCTTATCAACAAAAGGAAAAACATGAGAATAAATGGCATATATCTCAAAATTTGATCCAACAACTTTACTACTAGGAATCTATCCCACAAAAATGCTCACATATGTGCAAAAGGATGTATGTGAGAGGCATTCACTGCAGCTTGTTGAAAAATTGGAGATAAGTTACATGTTGTCAACAGAGGATTAAGTAAATAAATTATGATGCATATGGAATATACAATACTGCACAGCAGTAAAAATAATAAGATAAGGCAAATAAAAACTTATGATTGTTATAGTCATGTATCAATGTCAACCACAGGTGTGGTTATCACATCATTAGATACTTGAGTGTTCATTAGATTCTTGAGTCAAGAGTAATCACAGAAAAATCCATCCAGCAAAACCTTAGGGAAATAACCTAAGCTTTAAACCAAGTGGGAACATCCTACATATAATAGTTGCATTTTCATTTACTGCATCATGGACATTTCCTTAAATCAGTACTTTTTAACTTTTCTAATTAAAAAAATTTACATAATAAAACCTAGGCCATGTATTATAAAGGTAGTTCTCTGGGTTAACTATTGAGAAAAGAAAGTAAATTTGTAGGTTGCCAAATGTGTTTTCAGGAATACAAATCTATAATGTGTTAGCGGTATAAGAGCAGCCTCTTGTTATAAGTTGAAACAGCCCTAGCCCAAGAATCAGGCATCCAGCACTCTTGTCCCAGCTCTACCATTAACTTCAGCATGACATCAACCAAATCACTTATCTGAGCCCCAGCTTCCACATCCAGAAAATGAGAGTGTTAAAGTACATGTTCTCTAAGGTC
The DNA here is from genome assembly GCA_030015415.1 of Cynopterus sphinx. NCBI lineage: Eukaryota > Metazoa > Chordata > Mammalia > Chiroptera > Pteropodidae > Cynopterus > Cynopterus sphinx. The sequence continues at coordinate 18,442,821 of CM057385.1, forward strand.
CCTTAAAGCTGAAAATTTGATGGTTCTATGAAATCACTTTTCAAAGATTCAATAAAGGGTGTTTATATATAATAATACTCTGGTCATTTCTGGCATGAACAGGAAGACTTTAACACGGTCTTAAGTACTCAACTTACATGCAGAGCAACACACTAAGACTTTTTAAATTTAAACAAAAATGTTCCTGCCCTCAAGGGAACCTATAATTTTCAAAAGAAAATAAGGCAGGTGAATTAATAGAAATACAAGAGTGCCAAGTTTTACAAGAAGAATGTACAAAGTGGGACTGTCAATGTAGATCAGTGGAATTCAAATTTATGTTCCTAGTGTCTACAGCCATGCTACCCTGAACAAGCCTGATCTCAGAAGCTAAGCAGGGTCAGGCCTGGTTAGTACTTGGACTGGAGACCACCTAGGAAGACCAGGTGCTATTGGTGTAAAAAAATACAATCAATCAATCAATAAATAAGGAATTGTAAACTGACAAGGTCCTTGCAATCTGTGAGGTCAACCAAGGGTTGCCTTGACTAAAAAATATATATATATTCCTAGAAGCCCTAAGCTTCTTTAGGGGGTTTCAAAGCTGCTTCAGGGATAAGGCAAGAGGGTGAGGGGAGTGAGTGCTGCCATCTCTCCATCCCTGGATTAATCAGAGTAGTTCTGTGTTCCTCTGTATCATGCACCTAAGAAATCTAAGAAAGACTTCTACAGAAATAGGGCTGTTACCTAAAAATTGGAAAATCACTGGCCTAGATGATTTCTAAGGCCCATTCCAACTTTAAGTTTTCACAATTTTATGATTTGAAGGTGTATATAAAATGAGTTTTTACATTCTGCATTCAACTTTTCATGTATATAGGAAATTAACTTCATAAAGGTTAATGCTCCTGTAAAACAAATAATTATTTTGCAATATGAATAACGAGCCTTAGATGTATCTATTTAACAGACTCAGATTTTCCTGTCCTGAATTTTCTGAATATGTGACACATAATTACAAATAAATTGAATGGGAACGTGAGGCAGGCAAAGGGGTTATAAAAAAGATTTGCAAGATCTCCGGGACACATGGAAAAGCTGTTGGTTTCATCAGTGAGACAAACCGAACTAGAGTTAGAATTTCTAGGCTCTATCATTGAATTAGGTAATTTCTGTTTCACAGAATACATCTCAGAAAATACACAGAAATTTCCACATTTGCTAAGTACTTTCCATACACTACTTCTTTTAATCCTCCCAACTCCACGAGATGGGTAGTGGTTTCTCCTCATTTTACAAACAGGAACACTGGAACCAGGAATAGTAAATACTTTGCTCAATATCTCAGAGCCAGGGTTCAACCCGGGAGTCTGACAGCAAAGCCCTTGCTCTCAGCCACCACAAGCTCTACTCCATGTTGCTATCGGTGACTCACAGATGCTGCTCTCTGCCCTCCAACTGCCAAAGAAGTCAAATGGAATTCTGTCTCCAATTTCTCTAAAAAGTTATTTTGCTTCATTATCCAATTACAAAGAAGTTTTTTCACTTCCCTTATCAAGGCTGCCTAGATAAAAATTATGAGGTAGCTGCTATTTGTTCACCCTCCCTTCCTGTATTAGCAGCTCCTTCTTCACACTAGGAAAGAAAGCCAAACTGCTTCCATGGTGTTTGTTCTGATGCTTCCAGGAAGAATTGACTACTGCTTCTTTTGTGCATACACTGAAGATATATATGTGTATATAATACTTGCTTGCTCATTTTCCATTTGGTTTTTCCCTTCCCCAGTGAGATTATATCTGCATTAGGAACCAAGATTAATATTTATTCATCTCTGTATTCACAACACCTAGCATATAGTGAATGAATGGATGGATGTGCCTAGCATATAATGGATGGATGGATGGATGGATGGATGGATGGATGGATGGATGGATGGATAGATGGATGGAGTAAACTCATGCTGCCCCCAAGTTTCTTAGTGTGTCCCCTGTAGCACTTTGGTTAGTCTTGCCCTCCCTGAGAATACTATCCTCTAATCAAACTTCGTCAGTCCTCCCTTTCTCTTCCAGATCTGCTCTCTGCCCTCCAAACTGATAACTAGTTAGCTAACCTCACAGGTAATCAGTGATAATGAGGTTAGCTGGAGTAGGTATATTGCTGTAAAACTTCTTTTGATAATGTGTTCTCACTTTAACTAGAAACAATTCCTTGACCCAGTGGAGCCATTTCTAATGGTGAATCCGCTATGCTGGCTAGCATTCAGGGTCGGGGTTGGGAAATAATCAGCAGGAGGGTTTCAAGAACTCCTATTTAAGGACTCTTAAAACCATGTCACCCACCCCTTTGTGTAGAAGAGTCCCCTCCTTATTTATTTTGGGGAGAATGGGTGTTTGTCCTATTTTTTCTTAGATATTTATAAGAATTCTTTATATATTAAGGATATTAACCCATTAACCAAAGACAGTTTTCAAATTGCCAAATTTTGCCCAGAGCTGGCTCTGATCTGACTAATTCACCTGACAATCCCTTTGTTGGGCATCCCCTCAATACTTACATATTTGGTTTGTTATACAGATATTATTAGCTTTATTCAGTGTGTTCATATGCTTTTCCCCCACACACACACTCAGCAGCAGAATTGAGTTTGTCTATCAGGATATTAGGACCCCTAAGAAGCTCGGTGGATGTCAAGGACAAACAGTACCAGTGGTCTGGGATCTGGAGATAAAAGCAAGGAAGCCAGAAAGTGGGTGGTTTCCCTCATTCCAGAGTATGATGAAGGTCTAAATGCTGTGAGGTCAGTTAGCAAGATCCCGAGTGACAGGACATTGCTGTTCAGGAAGACATTTATAGTCACATTACAGGTTAAAAAACACATCTGAATAGCTTTGATCTTCTTTTGTACTTCCTGGCTAGGTAGGAGGATGTGGTCTCAGGAGTTGGCTAGCACAGCAGATCTGAATAAAATGGCTTTAGCTGGTTAAGGAAGTAGTATATAAAGTAGCAGCTACATGTAAGTCCTTAACTGTTAATGTAGATATTTAATTGTGTTCTACATATTATCAAATATACTTACTGCAATTTGTCACACTCTGTAAATAGCTTACCCAATGCTCACCCTTCATTCTTTCTGGCAGAGTGATAGAGGCTGGAAACACCAGACGCTTGTTTTCCCAGGCACTCTTGCATCTAAAATGGCCACATGACTCAGTTCTGGCCAATGAAGTAAAAGGAAGACTACATTGGGAGATGTCTGAGGATACTTTTCTTCCAGCTAAAAAGATGAGTGTACATTAGGCTTCTGCCCTCTTCATGTCTATGAACATAGATAGTTGTGTGAGGACATGATTTCTTCAGCTATAGCAACCATGCAACAACAAGCCTAAAGACCAAGAGCCAATGATGAGAGTAAAGAAGCAAAGGATGAAAGGAGCTTGGTCAGTTGTAGTATTTTTTTAGCTGATAAACCAAATAGGACATCTACACTTCTTATTTTGTGAAACATTAAAAACTGCTATTGAAATTTTGTTAAGTATTCTTGTTACCTGCCCCTGAAAGTATTTTGATACATTCAAAATACAAAATAATGTAGAAACTGGAATTATAAGTACATAAAACACGTTAGTACATGGATAAGGACCAGATAATATAATAACTGATACTAGGATATACTGTAGAGAGGTATGGGGGGAAAGGTGGAGCAGGTCTCACTCCTAGACATTCTGATTTAATTGATCTGAGTACTACCCAAACATTGAGATTCTTTTTAAAAGCCCCCCACCCCAGGTGATTCTAATACAAACAAGTTTAAGAATCTCTATCTAGTCCAACTCTTTATTTTACAGTTAGGGAAACAAAGGATCAAACAGTGTGACTGGTAAAATTGTGCAAAAATTTCTTCAGGGTCACTTCTTCCCCTTACCCCAGCCCCTCAGTGTTCCTCCCACTAGATATCTAGTGTCTTCTTTCTAACCTCTGTCTGCACTGAACCCCCAAACATTGCACCCTCCAGGGTGAGATTCTGTCTCCCTTCCTAGGTACCTATCCTGGTCAAAACTCCCATTCCCTCAGAGATCTGCTAGGCAACTAACAAACCAATCTTAAATGAATTGTAACCAACGTATTAACGACAGAGAATGGCTTAATGCATTACTCCAGATAACATTTTCATTTTTAATAGAAGCCTTTAAATGTCTGAACCCAAAGGAAATAGCCTGAAAAGTACAGGGACACCAAATACCTGACATCTTTGCCTCTTTTCTGTTCCTAGAAGACACCTCCAAACTGTCACCAAGGTCTTCCCTGCTCAGTTTGCACACAGCCTGAGAAGGCCACAGGTCTCTGAGCAGCCCCCACCCACTTATAACGAGACTTACCATGTAAGATTAAATCTATTCGCTAACTCTATTGTTGAAAATATATTTAAGTGTAAGCAGACTTGAATCCTACTTTGGTGCTTTGATATTACCTGGATATTGACTCCTAAACAAACAAACAAACAAACATTTCTGGGTCTAAGTTTCCTTAGTCTTAAAATGAGAGGAATGGCATCACAATCAGGCATTTCCAATGACTAGTTCATGATCTGCTGGAGACGTTCAAGGCCTGACTTGGTAGCCCTTCAAGCTGGTCACTGCCACAACCTACCTCTTCCCATTTTTGCATTGCTTCCCAGTAGGGGGGGAAAAAATCACTCCAAACAGGGGCACCACCTTTCTAGCTCTACTCCGGGACTTTTCTGCTTTCTGGTATGTAAAAGGCCCTGGGAAAATAGTGGAAGCCAGCATTTGGAGCGACTGCTGAGAAGCCACTTCTTGTGACACTTGGAACCCAATCATGTGGTTCAAGCAGCCCATAAGCACTGGTGGAGAGTAGTCTATTGTCAGCCAGAGGGGCAGAGCCTTCATGCCAGATGTGTCAGGAATGGGTGTGACCTGTCCAGAAGACACATCAAGTGGGGAAAAATCAGGTGTGCAGATAACGTTTTGTAAATGCCTTTCTAATTCTCCATGCCCCAGGAAGGAATCTCAGAGATTAAATTAAGCTGTTAACCCTCTAGGCGCTCCTGTCGTTTATTGTTAAGGAATTAATAGGAATGCGGGAATGCAGATGGCCTGGCTGTCAGCTCGCCGAGGCGATTTTTTCTGATCTCCCCGGACGTTTCCAGCATCTTTCATTAAGCGCTCATGTACCAATTTGTCATTTTAACCGAGCAGGAAAGAAACTCCCACTGAACTCCCTGGCTCAGGTGCTGGGAGTTCAGTCCTCCCACGACACGGCCTGTAGGGGCTGCACTCGCAAGGGAGGCTGCCGGCTGGTGGGTGGTGGCTGGTGGCTGGTGGCTGGTGGCTGGTGGCTGGTGGGTGGAGGCTGGTGGCTGGTGGGTGGCTTCTGATGGGGGCGAGGTGGGGCGGAGCCATTTCTGGAAGGAGTCGGGTTCCCCAAACCTGGCTGTCCCAGTCATGGGTTTCAGGGCACTGCAGGAGAGCCTAGCAATCTTAAACCGAGCAGAGATGTAAAGAAACTTCTCTCCTCTTTCTCTCGCGCTCCATCCAGGACGCGTGTAGCCCGCTCAACGAGGGGAGGCGCCACCTACAGGAGAGAGGGAAACCTGCACCCTGCTCTCAGGATTTCAACCGTTTGGTGGTGGCAGGGCCTGACCAGACACCCACCCTCCTCTTGCTCCTCATCGTAATCCCTGACACTATTCCAATGTTTCTCTCACGCCAGACACTGTCCTAAGGGCTTGACATGTGTGAACTCTTTTAAACTTCACAGCAACCCTATGAGGTAGGTGTTATTGTGATCTCCGTTCCATTGAATAGAAAACTACGGTTCCAAGAGAGGAACACGCCCAAAGTCACACAGTTAAGAAGTGGGAGGCCAGGATCCCAACCTTGAGAGTCTCTGGCTCAGAGCCTGGATGCTCAACACTAAGAAGAGTGGTGGAAAGGTTAGCATCAGTTCTAACTCCACTCATGGTTCGCAGTGTAACTCAGGGCCAAGTATTTAACTCGACTGGCTCTCAGTTCTGCACCTTAGGGTTCCCATACTTTTGAGACTCCTTTACTTACCTGGAGAGAAAATTGTTGCTAAGGGAATTGTAATCTTGTGCAATAAAAAGTAGGAGTGGGGAGTAGGGATGGTAGAGATCATGTAGCATTTATCTTCTTCGATTTATAGATGGGAATCAGAGAGATAAGGGACCCAATCATGGTTACATTCTCAGTGACAGGGCAAGAAGCTCCAGACTCCCAGCCCTATGCTCCCAATCAACACTCCCTCTTTAATCATCCATAGTCAAGACCAACTATACATGGGGAAAAGTTAATCACACATGATGTGATTCAGGAGCAACAGGTCCACCCTCTGACCAAAACACATCTTTTGTTTTTTTAACTGGTGGCTCTTACGTGAAATCTCAACATTAGTGACTCATTTTTTTCACCAATACTTTGATCCTATCTACTCAGCACCAGTAAGGATTTTACTGTTGGCCATCATTTCGTGTGTAAATGATTGAGTTCTAAAGAAGTGCTTACGCAGTGTGGTCCTCAAACAGCAACATCAGTGTCATCTGCATAATGTTAGAATTACAGGTCATGGGTTCTACCCCAGACCTACTGAATCAGAACTACCTTGGTTCTCAAACTTCGCAGTGTATGTGTGTATAAGTTGTCACCTGAAGAGTTTACAAAAACATAATTTCTGGGGACAAACCCTCTCTACCTAATCACCACAGATTCTGATTAAGCAAGTCTAGGGTAGGGGCCCAATAATTTGCATTTCTAACCAGTTCTCAGGTGATTCAGCTGATGATGATCTGGGGACTATACTGCGAGTAGCACCTACAAAGTTCCTAATAGCAGGTATAAAGAGAGTAGAGGAAGGAAAAGAAGCTCCCTGGAATAAAAAGAGAGAGAAAGGTTATTATCAAGGATGAAAGGAGTATGGAATACAAAGCCTTGGAATCAAGACTGCTGAGGATGTGGGTTTGCAATTATGCCTATGTCTTTATATTTGAACATGTCCAAATGTTAAAACTATTAATGACTTAATACAATGTATAAATGACATAAGCTGAATTTATCTAGCTGTGGAAAAATCTGTTCTTGCTTCATCTTTTGCTGAGCCCTGCCTGTCTCAGTTACAAATGGAAATCCTCCCTGTCCCCTCTGACCATCAGTTAGCTCTCCAATTTCATTCCAGAGTTAACTGCACTGCGGTGGCAGACAAAGCTGGCCCGACGGCAGGAATACTGTTCCCTGATGGTATAAGAACCTCTTCTGTATTTATGTTTTCTGTGTGACTGTCACTAGTATACAATCACATAGAGATTCTGATATTAAGACTTGGGCTGCAAATCACTCCCACGGCACAGCTCTGGTAGAAAAGGAAAAGGGGCTTCAGTGGCAACCAAGCATCAAACACGAATTACATTGCCCTTGTGACAAAATAGGCATCTTTAAGAAATCATGTCTTCTGGTCCTCCTTTGCTATAGTTCAGGTCATATGGTACTCAGAGGAACCCAGATAGTTAACAATCTCTTCTATTTGTAAAGGCCAGTTGTGAAGGAAACTCCATAGCCTCCCTGCAGTGGACTGTATTATTGTTCAGCAAATATTCAGTCTCCTCTATCCCCCTCTGAGGGGGAAGAAACTTCCCTACTCCACTGATGATGGGCTTAGCCATGTGGCTTGCTTTGGCCAATAGAAAGCAAGCAAAGGTTTTAACTCTATGTGCTTGATTTGGCTTGTCCTCTTGCATTTCTACCCTTGACCATGAGAGGAGCACGCCCCCATCACTTTGGCCTGGGTAACAGAATATGAAAATAGATGGAGCAAACCCAAACAAGATCCACAATCTGGAGCAGGGCACTACAGCCAATCTGCAAACCTGTGAGCAAGAAGTAAATGTTATAACCTCTGAGATTTTAGATTACTTGTTATATAGCACTAGCAAAGTTGACTGATACACTCCCTCAAGCACCTATTCCACTGAAGTTTTGAAGGAAGTTCTTTACTGTGTCTAACCTGAATCCCTTATACATTAAGGTAAAGATCCACTCTATCTGCAGTCTAAACAAGGGTCACTATATTATATCCTTGATTTTAAATGTCCAAGAAATATAGCTTGATTTTTAAAATATCTATTTGGCTAAGAAAATAGAGATGCACTCAGGGAATTATTTGTTTTACAAAGTATCATTTATGCTTGTCCTCACTGGAGCTGTTAGAGTGTGGGTCTCCAAGAAGTGGCCATATTTTTCAGGAAGCAGAGAGGTAGCAATAGAAGAGATGAGAGTTTAGAGACCTGGTTAAAATTTTGTAGAATTCACTTATTCTCTCTCAGGTTTTTCTTAGCACTTCATTTATTTCCCTGTTATTTTTTTTTTTTTAATTTGTTTGTCTCCCCAACTAGAAAGTGTTTCCATATGGTCAGGGACAGTATTTATTGTGTTTACCATTTTATCCTCCAGTTCTTGGCAGACTCTGGCATGGAGCAGTAGCTAAAAAATGTGTTGAATAAATAAATGAATTTTAATAAGACATGTTACTAGACCACATAATGGAGAAACAGTGAACAAAAGCATGAGATTTACTATTTAAAAATCTGGCTCCGGCATTATGTCATCTTAGGGAAAACTTTGAATTGTAGTAATAATAATAAGTCAATGGGGGAGCTACTGAGGAATTTTGAGCTGGGAAGGACATGCTTAAGACAGCATCTTGAGATGAGTTATCTAATTGTCACGTTCAGGAGTGGTTTAGCAGAGAGAAACTAGTTCAGAGACAATTTCAAAGTGCAGTGATATGGGCCTGAAGTGTGGGGTGGTAATGGAAGTTAAAAAGAGTGAGAATGGGGTAGAAGATTCAATAACCCTATCACCTGATGGGAAAAAGAGGCAACAGAGAGGGAGTGTCTAAGGTAGTACATGATTTTACACCTATCTAGCTGAAAGAATAGAAGTGCTCTTAATAGAGATATGGAAATTGGGGGAAGAGGCCAACCGTGTTTGGGTGAGATGATGTTAATTTAGACAAAGAGAATTTTAGACAATGGCTGGCTATCAAGTGAAAACATCCAGCCCCCACAGTCAGAAAGTCAGGACTGCATCTTGAGAGAGGAATCAGAGCCAGAAAACCACATGTGAATGTTAGACTCGTAGAGATGATGGGTATAGGAAGAGAAAAGCCAAGACTAAAGCCAGCCTTGCAGATGGCCTAGCGAGAAGGGACAGGAGGGAAAAGAGAGGATGATGAAAGGGATAGAGCCAGCAGGATCAGCAAAAGGTCTCAGAAGCAAAAAAAAAAAAAAAAGCCAGAGGGGTGGGGGATTTTGATGTCCAGCCCTATTTCTTTTGGGAACAGTGTTAACTGTCAGACTTTCCAAAGCCTCCTTTAGGAGCACAGGGGAACATCCTTTAACCTGACTCCCTTGCCTCTAACCACCTGGGTGGCTGGGGGCCCCACGGCTTTGTGAGCCTTTGAAGAAAAATCCAGGGAAGGGAAAATGGAGAAATGTCATCAATAACAACAAGCCTTGTTTCTTTTCTACTTCATATGCAGGAAGCAATCCAGCACTGTAGCTGGTGCTATGATGGGTGTATTCTGGATGTTCAAAAGGTCATCTGGCATGGAGACAGGCTAAATTATGACTGGAGTGTATGAATCTGAGGAGGTTCTCCATTAACATTTATTAGGAATTGTCATCACTTCAACCTGAATGGGCCCCAGATGTGGAAACCCTGGCTGCCCCAGACTTTTCTTCCGGGCTGCAATCTCTCCTCTGATTTATTGTTATTAAACATGACCAGATTTTGTAGAGGGGAAAATTGAAGAAAGCAACACACACATGGGGAACTGTTGGGTGGAGGCTGCCAAGAGAAACAAACCATTTTATTATTTCTGGTGGCAGTGGGAACATATGGAGATGCAAACCATTGTTATGAGACTCTATAATGCCTCCTTCCTAAATCAAAAAAAGCCAGGCCTGAATTTCTGGGCAGTCTGTTCAAAGGGCAAATGTCTTAACCCTGAGGGTGAGAGAGGGGCAGTTGAAGGTAATGAGAAATGCTAAGAATAAAGAGTTGGTGCTTAAAATTCTAGAAGCCATGGCAGTGGACCCTTTTCCTGAAAATATGTTACCTTCCAGAGCAGATGACTTCTTGGGAGTCAGTCATACCCACTGGATATTAGGTCATTTTTTTTACCAAATAATATTTACTCTCCAACCGTGTAACTATTGTGAGAGATTCCAAAGTTAAAGTTAGACTTCTGGTAGCTTTTGATCTATTTCATTTAATCACTCATTCAACACAATTTTATTAAGCACATACTATGCATCAGGCATTGTTGTAGGTATTGAAGACATATTAGTAAGGAAGAGAGACAAAATCCATGTAGTCAAGGATACTTACATATTTGAAAAGAACAAAATCAGAAAATACTAAAATATTAGCTACTAGACAAAGAAGTGTGTGCAGAGGAAGGCAGTATAAGGAAAAGACTCTGTACTAAAAGTTAGCAAACCTGAATTCCAGTCCTGCCTCTGCTACCTAAGAGTCTTGTGGCCTTAGGTAAATTATTTAACTTCTTCAAACCTCAGCTTCTCATTTGTAAAATGATGATAAACCTGCATTACTTTATCTCATAGGTTTGTTGTAAAAATTAAATGAGGTAACGTATTTGAATAGTTCTTTATAAACTGTTGAATGCTCTATGGTGTCACGCATTTTATGGCAAGTACCAAATAAACGATACGGTGAACGTTATGGGACAGTATATTCACTAGTTAAGAATCTGGGGACATCCTCTTCTGCTGTCTCTTGGGGAAAAGAGCAAGCACGACTATCCCCAGGCTGCTGGGCACATGTTTCTTGGGAAGGCTTTTACTAGTGGGGTCTGAATATCTGTTGCTAAGCTTACTAACAGGCCATCCCTGGGAAATCCTCACTTAACTATGCCTTTTTCCTTGACTATGTATAGAAATTAACCCATGTGGGAACTATAGGGAGTAAATATAGGTAACAAGGAAAGTCTTGAAAGGCAATAGGTCTAATTACCTTTGTTATTGCTTTGTCCCTCTTTCAAGTTATTCAAGTTCCTGAGGGGAAGGAATTGTGTTAAGTCATTCTGATCCATCTTCTAGCTTTATATTCCTTGCCCACCTCAATGTACTTATATTATATATGTAGACCCACTAGCACACACACCTGCATTATGTCTGCAGTTCATGGAGACAGTTCTAGAGCCAACCTTTCTTATACAGGAAATTGGAACAAGTGTCCAGGGGCTAAGGCCACAGCTGTTTCCTCCTGCTGTAGGGGTGACGACAAGGAGAAAATGAAGTAAACATGAGAGGTTGCGGGAAATTAAGAAAATTCCATAATGGTTTCATTTCCTTCAGTGGAGAGGTCTGCCTTCAAGACATCTTTCTAGCATGACCTTGAGAGAAGGGGAGAAGAGATAACAGAATTCTGAGTTGTTGCTGGATAGTTGGGTTGTATTGGAAGTGGAGAAGTAAAGCAAGGGGATGTAAGAAGTGGGAAGGAAAGGACTAAGGGGTTTTTTACAGCTCTTATTTTCCCTTACCTAAACAAACTCACAAGAGCTTGGGAGGTGGTCCATGGGCCAGCAGCATAAGTGTCACCTGAGATCTTAGGCCTCAAACCAGACCTACTGAATGTGTTGTAATCCCTTGATGGTTAATATGCCCATTAAAGTTGTAGAAGCATTAGCTTAGGATGCTAGAATAGGAATGACTTCTTGCAATGAACCACTGAGGACCTGTGCTGGATAATCTAATTCTCTGTGCTTCCAAATCCACCCTTTAACTTTTCTTCCTCTGCGCTTGGTGCTGGTGCTAGAAAGTGGCCTTTGTGAATTGCTTCACAGGCTCCCTTGTCCTCTGACTTCTGGTTGGGGTTTTTCAATGGTCAATGCTCAAAAAACAGCGACTTTACCCAAAGTTTTAAAAGTGGAACAGGAGGGCATGTTTATATCATGCAGCAAGTCACTAGAGGAGAGTGAAGGTAGGGGGAGCTTGAGATTGGGATCTTTATTCTCCCCTGCTCCCTTCTAGTTGAGCCTCAGGTTGACAGTGGCTATGTCCCTCAACTAAAGCCACCACTCCTGTGAGGCATCCTCTCCTAGGCTCTCTTCAGATTCTAAGGTACGTTCTTTTCTTAACCCTTCTGACCTAGAATGCTAATGGCTCCCCACTCTGGCTAACTTCAGTATCCCTTGTGGATTTTTCTAAACCCTGCCCATAGCTTTGTAAACGAATTCTCAAATGACCCTTGTTTGAGTGTGTCCTCTCTTTCCCACCAGGATCCCAATCAATACAGGGTCCTGGAAAAGAGAATCAGAAGGAGTTCTTGATGATTAGGGAATGGGGCTAGATGAGCACTTCTAATTTAAGAATCTTTGAAGTTGAAATAACCATTGTAAATCTAGCAAGCTATTTCTTGTGAGATTCTTGTTTCTGGAATAGAAAAATATATCACAGGAACAGTGGGCACTTTCTCCAATATGCCTTGGCTTCTGTGCTAGCTTATCTGTCTTTGTGTGCATGTGTGGGTCACAAAGGAGTGAACTTGAGCTGCTTCGTTCTGACTTGTGAGCACTGATTTTTAAATGTTCAAGAATTGAGCAAAACAGTTGTTTTAAAAACTAGAATGATAGAAAGTTATTAAATAAATTATATTAAAAAACAAAAATAACAAATACTAAAAACACATCCCTTCCTAAATACTTTGCTCAATTTACCTCTAACCTTTTGGGGTTAACGTCTGTTGGTGGAAATATTATGTAATAGTTTGCTACTGCACATTGCTTCCCAATTCTGCACGAAATAACGTTATAATAATAATTTAAAATTGCACATGATGGGAGTATTTACACCAAGGAAATTGGCAAGCATCACATATCAGAACAGGACATTTTTCTGGAGGGTTGTTTGTTAGACACCACAGGGTTAGTCCCTATCTTTGGATAGGGCTGGAGGAACAAATGAAAAAAGGGGATATTTTGAGATTATAATGGAATTTGGACTTAGATAGTTTTAGGGGCGATTCATATGCCTGGTTTCTGTGGAGAAAATGCAAAGTGAAACAGACTAGAAATTAACTAAACTGAGAAGGAAAACTGGTCTTTGGTTCCTTAGGACAAGATACAGTAGGCGGGCCTTTTAGTATGAGAGTGTTACTAATAATTGCTTACTTTCACAATGGGGTTGTTGTTTGTTTCAAATCTCTCGAAGTATCTCTATTCTTTCTTTCATCTACCAAGCATTTGAGTGACCCAGGAGAGAAGCAGTAGAGACATCTCTCCTTAAAGACCGAAAAACTGGTACCCAAGGAGGTTAAGTGACCTCAGAAAAGTGAGGCCTAGAAGGACAACATAATATAGTACCCAGAGCAAGACTGATTGAAATCTCTCTTCTACCAGCTACCACTCGTGTGACCTTGAGCACATTGTTCAAGTTTTCTGAGCTTCAGTCTCTACATCTGCAGAAATTTATAGAAATAAATGAAAGAATATATGTGGTCAGGACTCCAAAAATGGTGAGTTTAATGCATAAACCCTAAGCTTTTCTAGGGGTTAAGTAAGAATAGCTTATAATACATAGCACAAACAACTTCAATGGGTAAAATGGGCATCATTGTTCTTAAGACGGGTCAGTTCAACCAGTACGATTTCACCGACTCCTTCCCCATGTCTGGTCTCTTTATCCTCCTGGAGCCTCACTCCCCTTCCTCTGTTCTCTCTTCATCCTCTCTCTTGTTCAGAGCAATATTTTCCCTCCTATAAAGTTTTGGTAACTACCATGTAAACACAACTCAAGGCATTCTTCTAGGCAGACTTGCCTTCCTAAGAGAAATTCAGTTAATAAAATTATTACCACTCAATTTATACATTAAATTTTTTTGCAACGGTTTTCCCATTCATTATTTCCTTTGAACATCAGAGCCACCCTGTAGTAAGAATTACAATCATTACCACTCTACATTGAGGGAAACTGAGTCCCAGGAATTGCCCAGGGTCACAGCTTGTAAGTGGCTGAGTCAGGACTTGAAGCTGGCAATGTATATTGCACAACATCATGCTGGCTGAGATTCTTCCTCCCTCAGAGTGAACATATGCTAGTCTGCCTCCTAGAGGAACCTTCTAATTCTACTTTTTCTGCCATTCAGTTAACAGTCGAGACTGAGAGCCCCTTGTGGGTAGATTCTGAGCTAGATACCGATACTGGATAAGGATACCAGTTTGAGGCTCTGTTCTTTTCCCAGGTTGCTGTACAGACTTGGGCAAGAAGAAGAGAGGAGCAGCAGGAAGTTACCATGTTGGGAACAAGTGCTCTGTTTCAGGCTCTGTTGCTAAGAATCTTACATCTATTACCTAATGTAGTCTTTACAACAGCTCTGTGAGCTAATATTGTACTAATTTTTAAAGAAAAGAAAACCGAGGCTCAAAGAGTTTAAGAAACTAGCTTAAGTTCATCTAGGTGGTAAGTGATAGAGATAGAATTTGAGCCTATCTGACTCTATTTGTGTCTCTCTGACTTTAAATTCCACTTTGCATTTCCCATGTTCCTCTGAGTCCTGGATTTCTGAGGCAAATCCAAGCACCTAATGTCTCTGGATCCCAGCTCACCCTTCCACTAATTGCTGGATTATGTTCTTCATCTGACAGGGGCCTCAGGGCTGGGAAACCCTCATGCTGTTATCAATCTTCTCCCTAGTTCAGAGGTCAGAGGTTAGGGATTCTGATTACTCCAGCTCCCCTCCTCCACCTCCAGGATGATGCCACATTTTGCTTGCGGTGAGAAGCCATACCTCTCCACTTTTGCAACATTTTTAGATGTGGGCTCCCCACCCACAACTTATACCTAGCCTGAGGCAGACTGTTCATTAAGGGGCAGGCAGAGAAGAGGCAAACTGAGATAGCACAGAGATCCATCAAGGTGCTGAGCTGACAGGTGCACAGACCTGCTTCTAGCCAGAGGAGCTAGTGGCCAGTGGGAACTTGCCTCATTGGAGAGGACTTTATCTGGAAAAAGAAGGGAGGATAGGAAAAGGAAGAGAGAGATCGGATCACTCTAATTATACAGCTCTAAATCACTGAGGAGAACCTTGGCAGAAACATCCAAGTGGTGGAGGATGGATTTTTACCTTGACTCCTGCTAATTTTCATTGATTTATGTGGCTTGAAAGCATTTATTTTCTGCTTAGAGGTGGTCCTGCTCCTACTGAGGAGGCTCAGGATTCCCTTAAATGCTCTCACCATGAAGAGGCAGGAGGCAGAGGTGGGTTTCAGGGCAAGAACTAAGTTTCCTGCTTGGTTGCAGTGGCCGCCTGAGAGCCACAGGGCGTAATGGGAGCTGCTGGCCTGCTGTAGTGACCTCCCCACTCTCATCCCCAGATTCCACCTGCTTCTGGTCACAGCTCCTTGAGTTTAACACTCCTGGCAGCTTAGCACTCCAGTTTTTATGTGCAAAGCCATTATATTTGGTGAGCTGTGAGATGAGGTGGGAGCATTTGCAACTGGTACTTCCCTTCCAGCCCTGCCTTGTGATTCGGGCCAGTGGTGTGATAAAGTAAGACCATCCCTCCTTCCCACTCTGGCTTCCACCTGTGGCTATTTGGCATGATGTTCTTCATTTATTTTATACTCTTCCCCATGATCCCATGTCTGCTAGACTGCCATAGGTCTTGGTTTTTGAAAGGAGGTATTCGGTCCTCACATTCCTAACCATAAGCTCAGTTAAACATTTTAAAGAGCAATTCTGAGTCTTCCCAGGACCACATTCCAAAAGGGTGGGGTTGGTGTCATGAGGGAGGCTTTCTAAATGTCATAGACTCTGTAAAAATCTTGACTAATAATGATAAACCAATGAGGCAGCCAGTGGGTCAGCCAATAAGGGTCAAATTTCCTTAGGGATTAAAGGCATAAGAAAGTAGTGTTCAGACTTTGAAAACTCCACTTCCTCTACCAGAGGCTCATGAAGAGTCATTTAGGCACCTCTGGTCCATTTCTTCAGGTCTGTGGTGACTGAGCCCTTCTGCCCCTTCATCTGGCCAAAAGTTAAAGTTCAGATTCCTGTGGATCCCCCCTGACATCTTCCCTCTACAGTTGTCTTACTTTCTGCTCCATATTCTCTCCCCTTGGCCTTCTAGCTGTAGTTGTTTTTCAGGAATAGAGTAAAATTTTTTATGGCAGAAAGATACAAGAAAATGGAACTGATTATTTTTTAGGGGGGGTGGTAGTTTTGAATATAGGTGGATGAAGAGCTTCTTAATAAAATTATTTCCAGAAGATGACTCTGAATTAGATGCAGACCCAGACTTCAAATACAACAGGAGCTGTGAAGTCTTCTAACATGTCTTTAAAAATGGAGATTGTCTAATACATTTGCTGCTGTGATATCTAGAAATAGTGGGATGGGTAAGAAAACTTCTGGACTCCTGGGGACAGGCAATGCAAATAAATAATTAGTTATGATGAAATATTAAATTCCTATAATAAAGATCCAAAAATGTGATGGGTATACAAGATAGAAATTTCTTTTTCTCTCACAGAACAGTCTGAGTTCCAGATGGGCAGGGAGCTCTCTTCCATGCTCTCTTTCAGGGACCCAGATTTATTCTGTTTTGCTTTTCCACCATCACTTTGGTGGCTTTGTCTGCCTTATCCAAGCCGGATTGAGGGTACACTCATGTTTTGGGTCTCAAGAAGAATAAGTATAGAAGAGGCACACATATTTTACAAGACCCCAGCCCATAAAAGACCAACATCACTTCTGTTTATATTCCATTACTAAGAACTTGTTCATATGGCTATCCTAACTGCAAGGGAAGCTGGGAAATATATATATGAGCAATATTCCCAACAGTTCAATTATTATAAAAAAAAAAGGTACAAATGAATTTTAGGATAGTGTTACTACATCAACCTGCATGTGACACAAACACCACCAAAAGAGGATCTTTATGTATCATAAGCAATTAGGTTAGAGTTTTAGTTAAAGCAGGGAATAGGAAAAGTGTGATTCATGGAAGACATAAGGACACAGAGTCCCTTCAAGCAATGGAGCATGTCCCAGGAGCCTGAAAAGAACATTTGTTCTTCTAGATAGGGAACTTTAGAACAGTTAGCAACAGGCAAGAGTGACTGATACTCAGAACACTGTTTATAAAATGCTTTATGTTTGTGTAGTGATTTATATTTTATATAAATCATTTATATGCATTATCTGGTTAAATGCTAAAAAACAGTCCTAGTTCAAGAAAGCGAGGCTCAGAAAGGTGAAATATCTTGCACAAAGTCACACCATTTGTAAGTTGCCAAGGTAGGCTTAGAACCCAAGGCTCCCAGGTTCAAGTCCAATACTTTTTATACAACAAAATGTTGCCTATTCATTTTATATCCTGGGGTGGTGACTAATTGGACATCCTTGAGGGAATCAGAGCTTAACCTTTTAATTGCACTTTACTTTTGCAGTCACCATGTGATTTAAATGCCATTATTAAGACATCAAAAGTCATCTAATTATTGCCTGATGACCACCTACTGTATGCAAGACTCTGAGCTGAACATGTTATATGTATCTTATACACTCCTCATAATGACCCAACAAGGTGGACATTATTATCCCTATCTTACAGAGGAGAAAGCTGAAGAGGTTTGGTAACTTTTCCCAAACATATGGCCTAATAAGTGGTTGAGCCAGATGGGAACTCAAGTTAATTTACATTTTTTCTCTCTTTGCTGCCTTGCTTCTTAAGCCTGAGGAAAGAACACATAGGTGATGTTTGATAGTCTCAAGCCTGAGGCAGACCAAATTATTTCAGCTTATCCCAAACTCCTGACTTCTCATTGGGTCTCCTAGAAATCAAACCTACAGTCAGGTCTTCTTTTGCCATGACCTCCAAATGCACTTGTCCATTGAGTTGATAGGTATTTACAGTATCTAAACTGGAAGTAATCCTCTGGTCCAATATGTCCCTTTACAGATGATGTAACTGAGACCTAGAAGAAAAAAACAAAAACTTTCCAGAGGTGTCAGGACAAATTTCTGGCAAAACCAGCATGTTCATTTGATTATCCAGGCTTTAAGCCCATGATAACGTCCTAGACTAAGAGTGGCCTTGCCTTCCACTTGTCAGAGCCTTCTTCAAGTGAATAAATGGAGGGGAAGAACTCACCTGGCTCTGTGCTGCCACAACTGTAGCTGTCCCTTCTCCCCCACTCTATTCCCACTGAGCTGGGCGAGCTTGCAGTTTTTCCAAAGCAGGGCCAGCCTGTCCTGAGCTGCAAGATGTATTAATCAATTTGATGAGGATGTTAAAGCTTTCTCTTTGCAACTAATTATGGCCTGATTTATAGGCCTGGCCTTGGTTTGATAGAGCTCTCCTCATGACAGGGATGAATGCAGTACTGGCATGGACCCCTTCATCTCTTCCATTTCTCTCTTTTTTGCTCCTCCTTCCCCCCTCCCTCCCACATCTCCTGCCTCCTGACTCTGCTCTTGGCTCCCACAGGAACACCCTAATGACATGTTGACAAGCTGGTGAAGCAGAGTTCCCTCTCTGTTGCATCTGCCTCTGGCACCACCATTCTTCCTGTATTCGCTGACATAGGCAGATGGAGGCCCTGGCAGGCTCCAGCCACCACTCAGGTGCTGAGCTAGAAGCAACTCTGTACACCTCTTTCCAGAAACAGAATAATAAACATCTTTTAGGTTGACACAGCATCTTCCTTTCCAAATACTTCAAGAGCTTATTGAAATAAGCTTCATCGTTGATTGAACTGGAAATAGATGGAGAGTTTCAGGTATGTTTTCTTCTGGGTATTTTACAGATAGGAAAACTTAGGCAGGGAAATGAACTGTGATTCCATACACAGTAGGACAATAAAGGTGAAAATGGATTGGTGTCCTGACTTCCAGCTTCCAGATCGTCCCATTGATGGGGTCCTTGAGTCATTTTGTTGTACTGGTCTTGGGAATCCCTGCCTCCCAGTGGGCCTCCTTGTACCTGCAACAATTTGACAGAAGGAGAACCCTCAGGATGAATTGGTTTCATAACCTTAGGCATAAGGGTCTCTGAGACCATAGTACAGAAACAGGATATACATTATGATATAAATAGATACTTGGCACAAGCAATATGTATGCCCATGCATGCATACACACAGACCGTTTCTTACAGTCTTTATGTCAACAGTGAGATAAGGAGCAACCCCAAATAATCACCTCCTTAGACTTAAAGGCCATGATGAAGTCACTATCCACAGACTCAGCAGGGTTTTTTGGGAAGCTCACCAATGTGAGGGTATTTCCTTTTATTCTGTGCCCTCCGTAGACAATCACTTCCCAATAGTTCTGATGGAGAGACATGAAACTCATTAAATAAAATTTCTATAATACCTTTGTCTCTGCAAGGTGCTGACTCAAACATAACCAATATACAAACTCTAAACCTAACCCAAACCTGTACCTAAGCCTTAACCTTACTCCTAACCCTAAATCTAAATAACTTTCAAACCCTAACTCTAACCCTAATCTAAACTCAAACCCAACTCAAAAATCTCAACAAAGCCTGATCCTATAACCTAATCCTAACTCTAACACAATCCTAACATTAACCCTAGTCCTTATCTTAACTAATGATTCTCAGCCAGGGATGACCCACTCCCTTCCTCATCCCTCCTCACTGGGGAACATTTGACAATGTCTGGAAACATTTTTGGTTCCTACAGTGGGGATGGGGGCAGATACTATTAGAATCTAGTGAGCAGAGACCAAGTTGCTGCTAAATATCCTAAAAGGCACAGGGCAGCCCCCTCCAACAGACTTATCCAGACTCAAATGTCAATAGTTCCAGGATTGAGAAATGCTGTTCTAATTTTAACCTAATGCTAATTCTAAATTAAACTAATACTAACCTTAAATTTAAATATAAAGTTGAAATGAATTTCTCAACTCTAACTCTAAACTAACTCTAACTTAAACCTGAGTCTAAACTCAAAATGCAAACCCAATTGAAACCCCAACCCTAACCCTGATCCTAACCTAGACCCTAATTATAAATCAAACCCTATCTGAACCCCACCCTAACAATATTCAGATGGGTGAGAGTTGTTAGGATAAGAAGGTGAACCCAGAACCTTGTCCTACTACTATTTCCCTTGTTATTTTTTTTCTCCATAATCAATACAAGATTGTTCAGACCCTTCTGGATTATTTGGGTCCTTCATTATGGCTCCTGACCTCAGTTAAGGCAATGCTCATCAGCCCCCTCTCCCTGGAGAAGATGAAGTTTAGCTGCTTACCAATATATCTTGAAAGACACTGGTAAATGAAGGTAATTAAATATATATATTCATATATACACTCACATATATATATATATGGTGAGAGGTGGGGAGAAATCCTAGTAGTAATGTTAATAGTTTTAATATTTTTTAATCCTCTTTTAAATTAAGAAAAAGTTTAAATCTGCTCTCCCACTTGATTTTTAATATATCTTAAAGGTCAATAAGTCAAGCAGTATTTTCCTCACTTGATAAATAAGACACTAAAGGACAGAGATGTTAAAGGCTTTACCCAAAACCACACAAGGCAGCATGAAAGCCCTGCCTGTGATCTCAACTGCTATTATCTCTTATTTCCTTCGATTTAGTGCAGATATCCAAGAATCTTCAACATTCTTTTAGAATTCAGAATGACATCAGGAGTGTGTTCAGGGTTTAAGAAGGGGAAGCAGAGCCAGTTACACATGTGGAATGAGAAAGATTAATCCAACTGCTCAATGACAAACATTTATAAAAGATCAAGTCCTTGAATGGGGATGAAGAGAAGGTAACCAGTGGTCAAGACCAGGTGAAAGCCCTGGAGGATGGGACTTAGTGTCAGGTTGAAGAGTTGACGATGGACAATGAGAGGGACTGGTCCAGAACCTAAAGAAGAACTAAGTACAGTCCTAATTTCCTTACATCTTTCCTTATAGAAGTTCAACGTCCCCCTTTTGGGCAAAAATATTCTCAGGACTCTCCTTATTCACATGGAAACTGGAGCCTTACATCCACAACCCCATGAGCATTATAGAACCTTATGACAAAGCAGAGTTTGCGCAGATGGTCATTATAAAAAAAATGCAGGGAACCAGTGAGAGATGAGTGGGAGCCCAACACAAAAAGGATGTGCATGAAGAGGAGATAGTTGGAAAGTCACAGTTAGTGAGTCATGGAGGCCTAGAATGTGGGACAAACCAGACATTTAGAGATCAAATGCAGAGGAAAGATCACTGAGCTGGGGCAAGAAGACTTGTATTTGAATCTCACCTTTAATGCAGACTTTAGACAAGTCACTTCTCAAAATTTCTCCATCTGAAAAATAAGGGTTGAACCAGATTTAAAGTCCCCACCCCCCAACTCTGATATTCTAGAATTCCTGACTTCCCAATCAAACCACATTTTTTTTTTCTAATTCTATATTCCCCCTGCACTGTTGAACCAGCCTGGCCCACCCCACTGGGCACTGATTCATATGTTACATTGGCTATGTTTTCAGGCAAGTATAAGCCCCTGGTTTCTTCCATTGGACATAACCCCTGGAAGATAAAGACTGTCTGAAATTCCCAGCTCTTAGAGCCTCCAGTACAGTGCTTTGCTGGCCAAAGAGGCTTCATGAAGTCCCCAGACAGGGATGCCTGTCCTATCATATGGCCTCCCCTGTGTTCTCAAAGTTGCCTCTGCCCTGTCCCCACGCTCCAGGGCTGCCTGATCAGGAGCAGAGGATGTTGGGAGCCCTCCACAACTGCACATTAATCCTGCTGGAATCAGAGGCCCACCCACCCCAAGGAGCTGATGTTTCTTGATGAGGCGCCTGGCTGCACTGAGTAGATGAAATGCTGCCTTTGCAGTGGAGTGAATTCCCTCAGACCCAAAGCAGCTGCTCCTCAAAGTCTCCAAAAACAAAAATCCTCATGAATAAATATTAGGGAAGAAATGTTCTCAAGAACAAAAGCAGACTTGAGAAAGTTATTGAAAGAAGTTGGGATCTTTCATCTCACTAAATGTCACTTATGTGTCCCCTCAGACTTTCCTTGCCAAACCCCCTCCAATTCCACTGATCCTAAGCCACATCCTGCTTCTTCCTCACATGGAAACAGGCAGCACATAGGCGATCATCTGCTCAGACTTTCCTTCAGAGGAAAAGAGAAACCACAGACAGCTGCCCTGTGAGCCCTGTTGCCAAATTCCAGCTCAGACGGGGGTCTTGATGACCTCATCGGTATCTGAGCTGGAACTCACTTCTCCAGAGACAGAGGGGTTGCCAACATTCCTGCAGAGTCCCTGGAAAAGGAAGAGGCTACATGGTGGGTGCGTGGCTGTGCTACGCTTGGAGAGGTGAGCTAAGAACTCCACCCAAAAGCAGCCCCATGCCAGGCCCTGACCCCACCTTCACCCTACTCCTTCAAAAAGCCCCTTGCTCATCTAATCAAAAGAAACTCTAAGTTAGAGCCTCATTGCCTCTTATATGGATCCCAAAAGAAATACAATACTCTTGGGAAAAATATGCTTCTGGGTAAATGAATTTATCAGAACATATCCAGAGCAGTTTTGCTGAAACAGAAGGTGTGAGAGAGCAGCAAGACCCTGGCAAGGCACTGGAGTGAAGGGGTCAAGAGGTTCAAAGCTCCTACAGGATCAGCACTGGAGGAGGAGCTTTAAACCCCACAAATTGCAGATGAGGATACCAAGGCCCAGAGAAGGAGGACATCTTTCTCAGTGTCACACAGCAGGTTAATAGCAGAAGTTAGAACTCAGGTCTCCTGATTCAGCTCTGGAACCTAATTCTTTTTCTTCCCATGAGTTTGGCTTCTATTTTTCTAAGCACTACCCAAAATATACTCATTGTTGTAACCACTCGCCTCCCTAGGACCTCTTTATATTGCCTTTTCTTTTTCTAAAATGTCCTTCTCATTCACAAGTACATTAGTCAAAACTTGCCCAGAGTAGTGACTGGAAACAGGAGCAAGAGGAAAAGATCCCAGCTGCATTGATTGGAAACTCATTTAGGTTATTCTTAGCACCTTACATAGGACCTGACATATAGGAGGAACTCAGTAGTGGCATATTAAATGGAAAACATTGAATTTGATATATCACATTCTATATGATTTTTCTTTAAACTCCCAAAACATGGAGTTAAAAACTATATCCTTTCAGACAGGATGATTCCTAAGCCAAAGGCACTATTTCCCAATTATATGGGAGATTTCTGAGGGCAAATCCTTATCATTTCTATGTTCTATGAGCTCCAATGCTTAATGATGACTTAGGGTTTCTCAACCTCAGCATTATTTGCATTCTAAGATAGATAATTATTTGATGTAGGGGCCTGTCCGATGCGTTGTGAGATATTTAGCAGCATCCCTGTCCTCTAGATGCCAATAGCAACCCCCTCCTAGTTGTGACAACTGAAAATGTCTCCAAACAATATCAAAGATCTCTTGTGTTGTGTTGGGCAGTGGGGGTGGAAGGGTCAGGGAGAAATCACTAATATTTGAGAACTATTGACTTAGACAGAGGCAGAAGAAGAAGCAATTTCTCTCCTTTTTATTGCCTTGTGGGGATAGAAAATATTTTCACAGTACAGGAAAAGTTGCATATTTATTAGATTAAGAACAGATGAGTAACGTACATCCAACCCCTGAAGTTTCTCAGAATTGAAAGTGGGAATACTCCAGGTAACACATTCCCTGCTTGGGACAAAATTTCCCTGTCAGGTCACTGGGGTACAGAATGGAGTGACAGAAGAAGGAGTGGAAAAGTGTGAGGGCATACCCCACCAGAAGTTACTGGAAATGGCATTTACTCTCTCCTCCTCAGAAAGGACCTGCCAGTGTTGTCCACGCATGATCAAATACATAAAGGCCACTCCGATTGGGTACTACCTGCCTACAGAAACTGAAGCCCAGAGAGACTGAGTGACTTTTCTGATGTTGCACAGCACAGCAGACAACAAAACAGGACTTGAACTCCCTTTTAGACACCTGAAAGACACAGGGATATGATGCATCGTAAGCCGTCCAGGACCTTTTCTTTTGTCTGCCCTAATCTGTCTATAGAAGCACAGACTAGACCAGAAAGAGAAGAGAGAAGTATCTATGGGTGATCTTTGCTTGGGTGTGTGGGTGAACAGAGCTGCTCACAACAGCAAGCCATTTCCCCAGATGCTCTGGGTTGCTGGCATCTGAGCCCACTATCTCACTTTCTCGGTGCTACGTGGAGATAAGCTATCAGCTTCTGCACAAGATCAACTGAGGAAGTGGGGAGGGAGGGGAGGCCTTGGCAGCTGGCAGGAAAGGGCTGGCAGCAAAAAAAAGAGAAAAAAGGCAAAGCATCCTGGGGACAAAACTGCTGACCGGACTGTTAAGAAGGAGAGGAGAAAAGGGAGAATTGAGGCAAAGGGAGAAAATAGGAAAAGGAAAAGAGGAGAATGGCAGAGACCCACAAAAACTAAAGAGATTCAGCAAAATGGAACATTAGGAGAGTTTTTCTTCTTTCTGTTAAAAATGTAGTTTCTTATCAACCTGTAAGTATGTCATTTTAAAACGTGCTTTTCTTCTGCCGCAACCTTTAAAGAGTTAACGCAAACCAAATATTCTTCAAACTTATTTGTGATCCCATAATCAAATCTTCAAGAGTGATTTACTGTGTGACTTCAGGAAAGTCATTCAACTGTTCTGAGGCTATCTGCCCTCTTCTTATTAAAAAAAAAAAAAAAAATGGGGATGTTACCCCAGCCAGCGATAAGGAGAGGCCTCATCGTCTAACTCACTAGAAGTGCTAAAGAGCCATTCTTTCATCTGAAACTACCTAGGGAGAGATTTTCTTACCATGAGCTTTTACATCCTCATTCATTTGAATTGGCGCTCTGGGAGTCAGGAAGGGAACAGGTATTTTTATCTTACTTTAATGGATAAGCAGTGGTATAACTAGTAAAAAATGGATCTCTCTTTTGTAATACTCCTCTGCATATTGTAGAAAAGGCCCTGACTTTCTCTGTTGAGCAGGATTCTGAGACTTGGCTGAGCAAACTAGATGGGAATGGGGCTTGGGAGTCTCCTGCTATTTGGAAAAGGGAGGGACCCACAAATTGGCAGAAAGGCTGCGGGTGTCATCAGAAAGCTTGAACCAAGAGCCTCTCTCCTGAATACAGCTGCTGAAGCCCCTCAGAGCTATGTAAGTCCATGGTATTGGCTGCTCTGGCTTGGTTTCAACACTGAAACTAAAGTAGGGGAGACTACATCCCATAATCATCTGACAGAACAAGGCAGGGTTGAGTTAGAAAGTAAATTCGAGATTAAAAATTCCCAGGTCTGTGCTCTGAGTGAGCAAGAAAACTTACTTCCTCTTCTTGTTCTGTCTTGTGGGCTCAGTCCCAGTTCCTCGTTCCTCAATGTCCCCTCTCCATTCCCAGGCAACTGGTAAGAGGCAGCCTTTTATTTATATGCTTTTCCAAAGCCCACATCCTCCAGGGGGCCTACTCAGATTACACCTACCCTTGAGGAATCCTTCCTTTACTTTGTTATTAGATCCCCAAATTCATCTACAAGAACAAGACCCTGTACACACAGAAAGACAGCAGTAAATTAGTGGTGAGTAATATGTCTAGTGTAATGTATATGCTAGCACGTAAGTTAACACCACATGGATGACGTACAGAACTGTCCCCTGGGCTCAGAAATTCCCATTTTTAGGGAACCGGTTTCTTCAGGGTTGAAGGCACTATGTGTCCATCAGTCGTGGGGCCAATTCCCCTTGGTTGTTATCCAGCACAGCCCAGGCCCTAAGCCCCACCTCCCCAGGACAAAAACCAAGTTTGACAGGGCACCCAGTGGATGAGGGCTCCATCCAGAATTCCCCTGCGATATCACCGTCCTGGTTGCTGCTGAAGCCTCTGCTCTTCTGCTTTAACATCCAGGACAGAAGAGTTTCCAAAGACAAGAGGTGTGCCGCATGCCAAAGAGGAAGGGGATTCCAAGCTGAAGTCCAGGAACATGGATAGACAGCGGATGGATCCACCATCAAGCAGAAGGAGGCCATCCCTCCTCCTTGGGAGGACGCAAAATCACCAAGGAACAAAAGAATTTACTCCTTTCCCTGCCCTTCTGCCTTTCTTGATCTGATCAACTACGGAGAGAGTTCCCTTGACTTTACAAGAGTCCGCTGGCCCAGGCTGGCCCAAGTGGCCACAACCCAGGGAAGCTCCCAGCAGAGGGAAAAAGTGGGAACACCGAGGCCAAGGGTCCTCGGTAGCCCCTGCTGCAGCAGGACGGGTCCAGCCGGAGCGGTTTCCCGCAGAATGGGGAGGGTGCCTCTGCTCTCGGCAGATTATTTTCAGGGATGCGCACTCGTGGGTGCATGAGAAATGGGAGGGGTGGGGTGCGGGCGGTGAAGGCTGCCCGGAGAGAAGGCGGGAGCCGGGAGCAGAGGCAGCCGCTAGGGTGCAGCTGCGGGCCGGGCGGCGCGGGCCCGGGCGGGGCGGGCAGGAGGAGATGGGCGGCCGCGGTGGCGAGGAGATCCGAGTGCTGTGTTTCCACTGCAACTATAATTAGGTGGATTCTGTGTTTATTTAGGCTGAGAGCTGTAAGATAAATGACAGCTTCGAAGATGCTTTTCAGCACTTCATAAATCACCCACCGGCCGGGCAGTTTGCTGCCGCCGCGTCTCGGTTCTTCCTCGCGCCGCCCCCGCTCCCTCTCCCAGGGGCCGGGGCGCCCCCGGGACGCCCTGGGCGCTCTGCCCACGAAGGACACCAGGATGCGAGGAAAGGCCGTCTGTCCTTCTCAGAGCTCCAGGGCCCCGGAACGGAGCTCGGGACAGCTGCCGAGAAAGCTGTCAGGAAAGACGCCTCCTCCGGAGAGGGCCCCTGCGGCCCTGCGGGGCTCGGTTGACAGGCAGGTTTGCCCTCCTCTGGGAGAAGACGGTCTCTAATCGGCTCTAATTCAAGCTCTTTTCCTTGTGCCTTAATGACACATCTGGAGATTTACAGGAGACGTTTGAGAAGTATTTATAGTACCGGGGACTTTTCTTCCCCCTGCTGCGACTGCGCCTCTCTGAGGGGTTGGGAGTGGAAGGTTCCATGTCTCCTCCTTTGGACGAGCACATTCTTGGAGAGGGTTTATGCCCAGCAGACTGTTTCCCAGCCGGGGGTTGCAATTCCCTGGCCGTTCGGAAGGGCAAAGACCTGGATGGTGACCTACCCTAGGCCTGGGTCATGTCAGTTCCCTTAGCAGGAAGAGGGAGCAGGATGTGAGGAGTGGAACATTGGGTCTATCCAGCTTTCACTAACAGCATGCAAACAGCATGCAGAGGTAACATACCCAACAGGGAAGGCACCAGGCACCAGGTCTGCACAAGGCACCTTCCTATGCAGAGGTTTCAAGTCAAAGCAGGCCCTGCAGTGTCTTGGGTCAGACATCAGGACCAGTGGCATGAACCTTTCTCCCACTTTGGAAACATGTATTTGGGGAAATTAGCCTTGTATAAAAATTTCTGATTAACCTTCAGTAGGTGATAAGCCTCACTAATCTCACTAATCTCACTAATCTCTTGGGCCCATACTCCCAAGACTAGGTCATTCATGGATTGGAGAGGTCCAGCCAAGCTACCAAAGAGAAGAAGGGATTCCTAGTTCCAGACATCAAGTACTGCCAAAGTGGGGAGGGATGCCCCACCACCACTGCCCTGTTCCCCCTGCATAACCCTCCCAAGGGGTCTGTAGTACACTGGAAGACAAAGCCATCTTCCCAGGTGGAGCACCACACCCACTGATATGTCAGGAACTGCAGCCCTTGGACGTCACTGGCAGCAGGCTACCAGAATGCACCCAGAGTTGTAAATGGGCCAGACACTAGGCTTTAAAGATTGGATGATTGTCCACTGACATTTCTGTTTTGAAGGGCATGTTCTTTCTCCCAGAAAGAAACCAAGCAGAAAGAACTGATGTAGTAGATCAAGTCCCCAACTCAGGGACTCTGAGTACTTGTGCTAGTATTATGTAATCCTCTGAGCTCCATCAGAATTGCATTCATCTATGCATTTATTAGTCACCTCCTTTGTGCCAGGCATGTAGTAGGTATTGAAAATAAAAAGATGAAAGATACAATCCCTTTGCCTTCTTCTCTAAGGGAAGAGATGGGCATAAAGACGAATCATTGCAAACAGCTTTAGTGGAGATGTGTACAAAATAGGATGGAGACTGGTGGAGCCTGGGACAAAAGTGATTCCTTTATCAGCAAGGGTCCTCACTTCTCCATAGTGGGTTATTGCTTAAATCTGAGTAAAGCTAAGAAAAAAAACAGAGCAATGATTAAGAGCCTGGATTCTGGAGAGAGACATACTGAGTTTGAATTCCAACTCTGCCACTTAATAATTGTATGATCTTAGGCAGTTTATTTAACTTCCCTATACCTTTTCTATAAAATAGGGGCACATTTTATTGTTGCTGTTTTTATTATTATTATTATTATTATTATTATTATTATTATTATTGGATTGCTTCTTGACCTTTTGGCTAAGATCAGGTTTATTATTGGGCTTACCTCATAGGGTAATAGCGAAGATAAGGCTAGAGAATGGATACCACAGCGTCTGGAACATAGTAAGTGCTCAATAAATATTAGCAATTAGAGGGAAGGGAGGGAGAGGGAGGGAGATTGAGCAAGGAGGAGAGTGCTTCTGTGTTATGTTTCAAAAGTAAGGAAATAGAAGAAAATGTTCAGATCCCCTGAATAAGAAAGAAGCAACTCTAGCACAGCCACTGCCACCTTCTCCATAATTTCTAAGTATTTTATTATGGATTGGAAAGCTTTGGTTCGAATCCCAGCTTTTCTGTTAGCTGGTAATATGTTCTTGCTCAGTCTCTGAGCTTCAAGTTCTCATTTATAAAAAGAAAGGGGTGAACTTCCTCCTACAATCTTTTCACCTTTGGTATTTTATGGTTCTGTTCAAGAATGCATACAAAAAATGAACACTCATGTGTATATTGATGATTTTACAAGTCAATTAGCAAAATGTATTATTGCAACAGTTTTTAAGCAATGTTTTTTCAGTGATAAATGTCCTTTGTGGCACTCAAAATGATGATATATTATCAGCTGTCCCCAGTCCTGATAAATATCTTCATGACAGCATCAACAGCACAGCAACCATACTGAGACTGTAGCAATGTCAAGGTTGAAGAGGTCGACTCTCCAAACTCAGAATCATTTTGAAAGTTTACCCCAGGCCCAGGCTACTCAGAAGAACTTAGATCTACTGTTTTTCCTTCTGAGATGGGCATAAAATGGATCTCTCTGTTTGATTCATCTTTATCCTTTCAACCCTCCTTGTTCATTCAATTTAATCAACGATGCTGAATATTTCCCGTGTGCCAGACACCCTGGTCAAATGCTTAGGATGAAAACAAATACTCCTTCCCTCAAGACAGTCATTGTTTTTTAAGTGAAGATACATGGAAATATAGCAAATAAATGCAGTAAATTCTGTAAGTGCTGTGACAGAAGTTTGAATAGGGAACTCAAGGGGTGACAAAGAGGAAACAATCAATTCTTTCCCATGCCTACACCATGTTCTACACATCTATGCTCATTGAAGGAAGGAATCAACCAGCAAATAGCCTGGAATAGAAGATTTCAGTGGCAGAATGACAGGGGAAAGAAATTTATTTACCCCCACCCCTCAACAATGCTATGAGATTAAGAACCAACTGAATTAAAGGAAGTAAGAATGGGATTGCACATCTCTGAGAACAACCCCTTGAAGCTGAAAATAGATCTGGAGCTGGTAGTTTTTCTTTCTGATCGATCTCTTAGAAAAATCCCAAGGCTGCAGATTTCCTGGCCAAAACAAGTTAAGCAGGGTTGGGAGGGGTTCAAGGACGGCTTTCTTCCTCCCACACCAGGAGAGCCTAATCCCTGCCTCCCCAGCTTGTTATGTGGAAGCAAAATAGTCATGGTGCTGGCTACTAAAGAAGTTGGATGAGGATAAACCAAGCCTCTTTAATCTTCACATGATCAAAGGCCACATTGCATCTTTCGCATCTGGAGCTCACTCCCTCTGTAGCTTAGGATCTGACACACACAAAAGAAGACAGTTATAAGTTTATCTATCTTATGGTTTACAGATTTCACCAGACACCACAGGGGCTGAATGAGAACATGTGGGTAAAGCAGCAAAATCAACTCCAGCCAGGTAGAAGAAAACCAAATATGGGCTCTGCTCAGAGAGAGAGTGAGGCTTGACAGCTTTCTTGTAAAGGGCAGTGAATTCCTTTCATTTATATTTGGGTGTGAGATGCTAAAATGCAAGGAGGAGTGGGATAGCTGTCAAATTTACTAATGGAATCCATCTTCATATCCCAGATCTTCCAAAAACTTCTTCTAGAATAATAATTCAGCCCTCCTCAGAGCTTTGCTTCATTTCTGCTCTCCTGGGGAAGCAAGCAAAGAAAGCTAGGCATTTCCTACTCAGATCTGTGACTGTTTAGATGCACTGAAATTCCCTGCCTAATTAATTTTAGGTTTTTCCCATCATCAACAGCCTCAGAGAAGCCTCAAGTTTTAGCCAACTTTTACAGGCAGATCCCAGTTACTGTCACTTAGTAATCTCTTTCTACTGACCCCTGGCTTCAAACTTGGCTCAGTCAATACTCTTGACTTTTCCCACACTCTGTGCTTTCAGTCAAAGCAAATGCAACGGAGCCTGTTTTCTAGTGTAAGCATGTAAATTCCATACTCATCAACTCCAAGCATTTGCAGCTTCTGGCTTGGGCCCTAATCAGGAGACACACACAGACAATGAAATTTGTTTTTAAAATCTACCTTTCAGGTTAAGAAGATGGTGTCCCCAATTCTTGTCAGGAGGAACGGTATTTGAGTTTTTCTATGACTAAAGAGAGGAGTCACAACGACCCAGAATACTCTTTCATCAATGCACCTTGGTAATCAATAACTGAAAGCTTGTGTTAATGCTAGGTAATTCTATTTGTCTCAACAAACATTTGTTGAGTGCCTACTAAATGCCAGGCATGTGACAGGTGCTGGCAATTATTACTAATAGCCTGTACTTATGAAGCAGTTGGTCAGGATTAGTGATACCGTTAAATTGCTAGAGAGAAAAGGACCGAAGGAAGAACTGAAGTCATCGTCATACCTCCTCTTTCAGAGAGCATCTTATATGTGAGAAGAACAGAAGAAGCACAAAGGGATAGAGTCACTGCTTTGAGTAAGCTGGTTGTCTCTTCGGAATCATGGCATAACAGACAGAGCTTGGGATCTGCAGTCAAAAGACCTAGGTTCAGATTCCCAGCTCTTCCATTTAGTTGTGTGAACCTGGGCAACTTACTTAACCTCTGAGTCTCAGTTTCCACTGATATAAAATGGAAATAATAATACTCGTTCTGCCTACCTCATAAGTATAAGAGAAAATCAAACAAAATAATGTAATATGGACCAGTGCTTCTCAAACTTTAAGGTGCACATGCATCACCTAGGAATCTTGTCAAATTGCAGACTTTGAGGTAATAGATGTGGGTGGGCCTGAGATTCTACACTTCTAACAAGCTCCCAAGTGATGCTTCTGAGGCTGGTCCATGGATCACACTTTTGAGTCGAAGGCTGTGGATGGATGACTAGTCAAATGGAAAAGATGATGATACCGATTAGCATTGCCAACTAAGTAAACATCCAAAACTCATTCAGAATTCAGTAGAGCCCTACTAAGTGATCAGAGCCATGTTAGGCAGCCACTGTGTAGACAATTGAAGAAGTTTATGGCATGTCTTTGCTTATTTAGGTGAAACCATTAGAGACTAATACCAATCTATCTAAATTTAGCGGCTAGGTCAGAAAAAAAAATTGGAATTCTCATATCCCCTTCAGTAAAAAAAAAAAAAACATTTACCCTGGGTGTAAAATATTGAAATAAAAGTCAGAAGTCCTTGATTTTGCTAGATCATATTCTGCACATTGTAACTATCTCCCTCTCCTGCCAAACTCCCATGGAATTTTAAAACTGTTGGAACAGATATGCTTGGGGTTAGGGACCTTGTATTCTCCCCAATCCTAATCCCAGTGTTTGAAGACCCTTTTGAGGTCATCTCAACCTGCTCCTGGGCACTGACATTACCCCAAGGAGAAACATACACATCTCTTTCAAATGCCTTCAGAAAAGGCTTCTTCATTTCCCTAATAAGAACGACCACTTGCTCACATCCTTAGGAATACTAATGTTTAGTTAACATTTGTATAACTCTTATGAACTCATGGGGGAATCCTTGCAGTGTGCAACCTAGAAGAAACAAGCTTCTCTCAATTACCTACAAAGAGATGATCCATTTTTTAGAACCTGCATGGTCAGGTCTCCAAGGGCCAAAACAAAGCATAAAATGGAGGCAATTATTGAGATAAATAGGAATGTTAATATTATAATAAAATATTCCTGGTGGGAGGTAGGACTCCCAGATTTGAGTCTTATCTTTGCCACTGCCCTGCTGATCTGGGATGGGGCTTTCAACATCTCTAAGCAGAATTTACTGGCTTATAATGTACATACTTCTTCTGTGGGAAGAAGTGTAGTAAAAAAGCAAGAAAGCAGAACATATTGTTTTCTGTTTGCTTAAATAACAGAAATTTGTTTTTGAATAATTCTAGAGGCTAGAAGTCCAAGATCAAGGTGTTAGTAGGGTTGATTTCTTCTAAGGCCTCTCTTTCCTTAGCTTATAAATGGCTGTCATCTCCTGTATCTTCAGATGGTCTTCCCTTGGTGCATGTCTGTGTCTTAACCTCTTCTTCATATAAGAACATTAGTCATACCTCTTTAAAGAAGCTATCTGCAAATACAGTCATACTCTGAGGTATCAGGGAACATGTTTTTTAAATTAACATTCCCCCGGTGGTTTTTACCTATATTTTTCTGACAGTTGCTCGTTTTCTACTTCTGTTTGGGCCTGGAGAATTGGGTTCAGCTGTAGCTAAGGAGAATCAAAGAAGGTTTTAATCAGAGTTCCCGAGAGTTCCCGAGAGTCCCACTCCCTCCAGAGCTTCCCTGGAGAGCACCAGGCACTGGGGCCCAGCTTCTGCTCCAATCCCGCAGCTGCTGCAAAGTGGAGACTCTTTCCAGGGAGAGGGAGGGCAGGGAGGAGCAAGTGGCGACAGTTTATCTGAAGCTGGCGCTGGGTTCATTAAGAGGCCTGGTGCAGTTTATCTGCTTCTTGTCCACAAGACTTAGCTGCTCAAAACACTGAGTCCAGGGCTTGTCACCATCCCAGTCCCGGCGGCGTCAGGTTGGAAGAGTGTGAAACAGAGTGTCCCGTTCCTCCTCCACCTCAATCACCCTTGTGTCCAACTGTCTGTCCTCAAGGGATCAGATAGGAGTGCAACTGTAGGAATGAAGCCCGAAGCTCTTCTGTCAATGCTTCCTGCCCCCAGACAGTGAGGTCATGGAAGTCGATTTGGCCGCTCCAATAAAGCAGCAGCCTAGACCTCTGCAGAAGGAGGTACAGGGAGAACAGGGACTTGGATTTACCTTTATTAAAGCCACGTTGTGGCGAATGTAGGTGACCGTTATTTTATTTTTATAAGGGCCTGGCACTTCTTAAAATTTTTATATTTTAGTTTCAGGTATATGGCAGAATGGTTAGACATGTATATAGTTTATGAATTGATCCCCCCAAGTATTCTAGAACCCATCTAGCCCTACACATAGCCATTACAATAATATTAACTATATTCCCTATGCTGTATGCTATGGTAGGTGGCCCTAATTTTATGTGGTTCTAATTGTCCTTGTCCTTGTCATATTCTAATGTCTGGAATGGGTCAAACTTCCTTGTTCCAGAAGAAGAGGTCCAAGGAGTAAGCTGCTTTCTTAATATCCACAGTGATGAAATAGAAAATGGAACGTAGACCTCCTGGGTCCTAGACCAGCCCTTCCCGGTAATGAAGCCTGAAGTAAGGGCCTCAGTCCTCCTCCACTTAGCTGCCAACATTACAACCAATATTACAACCTTGAAAGTAATGATGCTCCAGAACCCTCAACAGTATTGTCTAATAGCCAGGGACGTATCAAACTGCACCATACCCCCTGTCTTGCCTGGTTCTCCAGGATCAATCAGCATGTAGCATGTACGTCTTCAGGGGCTTTTTGTCTGTGAACAGGAAGAAGATCCTTTCTCTGGCCAGGGCCAATATTCCTTCAGTGCAGAGGAGGATATAGTGACTTGTCCAAACAACTCAAAACATCTGTTCCAGGAAGGCCGAGACAACTTCCTAGAGGGTCAGTGCATTATTCAACTATTTGGAGTAGACTCCAAAAACTGAGATTATTAACTTCCTGCCTTACTCAAAAAACACCACTGCTGTATCTACTATTGGAAATCATTTCCAAAACATTATTGACTTTCCCCAGGAAGGTGGAAGGCAGCAAGTGGATTTATCCAAATCAAAGGGAAGCAGTTGTTTTAATGGAAATCTGCCACTTCAAAACCCCAAAAGCTGTCAGGGGCTGCAGTCTCCTGCCCCTCCCCAAATTTAGCTTCCTTGAGAGGCCAGTTCACACTTACCCTTTGCTATCTGCTTTCCCTAATTCACCACCCAGATTTACTTCCTCACTCCAGGTTCAAGTACCAGGCTTGTCACCAAGTAAAACCAGACACCAACGTTCTAAACACACATCAGTGGCCACATAGCTCTCTGCCCTCAGACGTGGCCGCCCACTATGTATCTCAACCATAGCATAGTTGTTAAGGCATGGGGCCCCGAATAGCTGCTATCCTATGTTTAAATCTCAGCTCTTCTTCATATTAGCTATATACTTAATCTTTCTAAGCCTCTATTTCCTCAGATATTAAATGGCTGTAATAAGAGTATTTATGTCTTGGGATTAAATGAGATCAAGTGCTTAGCACAGGGCTTGGGCACATAGTAAGTACCCAATAAATGTTAGTTATCATCATGAATGTCTCTTTATCTCTAGGGGCTTTTAGGGAGGGGGGTTCTGCACTCTCCACACCAGCTCCATCCTCCTGGAATGCTATGTCTGTCTCAGTGGGCCTTTCTCTACTTTGTCTGTCCTAGTTTTTCATAAAACAAGGTTGTCCCTGGTGCTATTTGCCCGCAGGTACCCTTTCTCTACACTCCCCAGGAGGCAAAAAGAGTAGATGGGTTATTTGGCTACTTATTTCCAAAATCTGTAAATAAAGAAAGAGCAAAATGCCCTGCCCACCAGATAGCTGGATTCAAGGCCCACTTGACCTTCTATATAAACTCTCAGCAGCCCCTGCCCTATTCAGCCCTATTGCCCCCAGACTGGGGTGGGGGACTTCAGAGAGGTATGTAGGCCTGTAAGTGGCTCTCCCCAGCTCCTCAAAAAGCTGCTTATCAGGGAATGAAACATCAGCCCAACCTTGCCATGACAGCAGGAGCTGCCTAAGAAGAGAAGTTGAGATAAATGAAGGATCCTTCATCCCCGTCAGCGTGGGCCAGACAGAAACCAGGTGCAAGGCAGTGAGCCTTCATCTTTTGTAAACAATCTTCCATCGCCCACTGCAGTGACTTGAGCCTGAGATGGGGATTAGAAGAACAGCTTCTGCAGGCCTGGGGCCTCTCAGCTGGACAGCGAGTTAAAGGGCACACAAGATAACTCGCTGCTGAGAAAGATGCTTGAGGAAACACAGCCATTCGTCAATAGGGGGTTCGCTTGACCTGGCAGGAGAGAATCTGATATCTAAACAGTTCCCTGAGTCCCTGAAGCGCTCTGAAAGTTCTCCAGCTAAATAATTGATACCATACCAGATAACAGCCCGAGCCTCTTCCCAGTAGTGCTAGAAGGCTGCCACTAGAGAGGAGAAATGACTAGCTAGCACTGGACTTGGCTGAACTCAGGCGGGACTTGAGGTGAAGCCATCCCAGCTATGCTGGTTTTGATGTCCTTTAACCTTAGCCAGTCCAATTCGGGGAAAGACCTAGTCTGCCAAAGTTTGGTCCCCTGTGAATTTGTGAAGAGACATGGAACCTACAACTCTTTTGAAGGCAATTGTCCCCTGCCCACTCCACTCTACCTCCTTCCTCACTTCTTTAATAGAAATTTCACTAGCAGGAACTGAAAAAATAACCATGACCCCTGTGCTTACATGGTAATGGATGCCAGCTTGATGTACCTAAGATTACAAAACAAAGTTAAGTGCTTGAATTGCCTAAGGAAGGTGAGGACAGACAAGACTGGCTGAATGAAAGAGCTTTTCTGTTTACAAGTCCTATTTTTCCAGCAGTGGGAATGAGAACGTCTCCAATTCCATGTTCAGAGTTTCTTGTAAGATGGCGAAAATGAAAGCACATTTCAAATAGTGTCGCCTTCAAAAGAAAATTTTTCCTCTCTGGTTGTAAGGTAAGAAATAGGAGTTAAAGATAGGACTCTCAGGATAAACAGACCAAATTCAAGTCTCAGCTCTGATATTTACTAAAGGAGTGATCTAGGGCAAGTTATGTGACCTCTATAAGCTTCAGTTTCCTCATCTGCAAAACAGATAGTAGCACTTATCACAGTATCTGATACAATAAACACTCAATAAATGACAGTCATTATTAGTAATGAGATCTCAGCCATTACAAGAAGATACAGAAAAATGAGATTTATCTAAGAAGAGTTTCAAAGAGGCAGGATATGAGCAAAGAACACAGATTTATTCTCTTTTTTATAATAAAAAATTTTAAACATACATAAATAAAAGACTGTAATGGACTTCCATATACCCAAGAATATCCAGCTTCTGCAACTATCAATCAAGGTCAGCCTTACATCATCTATATCCTGCTACAAGGCATAGTCTGTTTTAAGCCAGCTATTTAGCCACAAGTGTAGGCTATTTTCTTATTTTTAAAATTTATTAAATGTATTGGAGTTACATTGTACCATTTCAAGTGTACCATTCTGTAATATATCATTGGTATATTGCATTATGTATCCACCACCCAAACTCAAGTCTTCTTCTGTCACCATATACTTGTAGGCAATTTTCTTATAGAAGAGGGAACAGGGATTTGGAGTCTGAAAACATGATCCACTGTTGATTAGCTATATTACCGTGAGCAGATCACTTACTTCATTTGGTTCTCAGTTTTTTTCACCTGAAAAATGAAGTTGAAAGCAATAATGCTTGCCATATATACTTCACCGAACTCTTGTGTAGAGGAAATGAGATGTCTGCGAAAGGACCTTATA
Organism: Cynopterus sphinx; assembly: GCA_030015415.1. Classification (NCBI taxonomy): domain Eukaryota; kingdom Metazoa; phylum Chordata; class Mammalia; order Chiroptera; family Pteropodidae; genus Cynopterus; species Cynopterus sphinx. The sequence goes on from CM057385.1 coordinate 18,480,099, forward strand.
AAAAGAAGTGCTATGCAAATATCAATAGTTATTGCCAACCTCTCACTAGTGTGGCACCAAGTATGTGCTCAACAAACATTGACTGAGGTTGTTGTTAAATGGTAGGTCATGCTAGAGAAAGACCTGCTCTTTGGTCTTAAGTTGCACTTCTGAGCCTAGCTAGTCACATTGCAAATACTGTCACTAAGGCATGTAGGCCAGAGAGAATTGATGGCTCAGTGCCTCTCAGCCCCATTTTCAGAGAAGCCCCTCAGTATGCACAACCTGTTGGACCAAGAGAGTCACTTTATAGCCCTGTCCTGTTCCAATGTCAAAGCCTGGAAAATCATGTCAAAAGTCTCCAGTGCTTATATCTCTGTTAAGCTTCAGAGTAAGAATTACAGAGACAGTGGACAAGACCTTAAAATTACATTTTGAAAAAGAAGCTGTCAAGAACATAACCTAAATCACCCTTTCAAAGATTATTTAGAGATAGTTCTTAAATCCAGAATTTAAAGCTGTGAGAGGACATATCTGACCCAAATGTTGGCCCTAGAGTTACTTTGACTGTCACTGGAGAGATGCTATTTCTCTCTTTTCTTTCTTCCCTTAGAGAGAAGAGAATTTCAGAATTTAATCCTTACCCCAACCTCTCTCTCCTGGTGGCCCATGAAAACAATACTTTCCTGCTCAGAAGAGCAAAAGCTCTTTTTTCCCATCTGCGAGCTCCACACTGAAGTCCTTGCTGTAGGCAGATTTCTCCAGCAAGTTATTTCCTCATCATTGAGTCCTGGCTTTTGCATCCCTGAAGCACATCAGGGCCAGAGCAGAAATGAAAGGACCAAGGCAGTGTCAGCTACACTGGGTCTCAGGTCACTGGTGATCAGATTTTTTAATGAACATGGAGGCCAGGGACTTGAAAGGAAGGTCAGGGTTCATGAAAGGGTGAGCACAATATGCATTTGGATTATTAAATCCTAAACATGCAAACATTGATGTTCTTCTAATATTTGTTCCTCCCATAAGCTCATTGCTGCACTGAGCAGTCAGGACTCCTGATCTCCTGGAAGCCTTCGACAGAAGAGTATGAAGGACGTTTGACAACTGGGTTATGTCCCAAGAGCTTCCCACTCTGACTCTCCAGGTTCCTGACTTCTCTTTTTTCCCCAGAAAGAATACAAGCTCCAGTTTTCAGAGATAAAGATGTGGCCTACAAATAAAAAGTCTTGCTCAGTAGTCCCATCAGGCCTGTCCCTAATGCAACTGGTTCTTTTAATCCCATTTGGTCACAGCTTTGAGTTTTGGTGATCTTGATTTTCTCATTCCAATTGGAATGAGGATTTTTTAGCATGGTAATCCTAAACACCACTGGAAGGAATATAGTTCCTGATTGAACTTTCTTCTACTTTAGAGTTGTTTTCTTTACTTACTTCTAGGAGCAAGATGCAATCTACTTCTCTAGAAGGAGGTGATGCCCATTCTTGGTGGTGATTGTGGTTAAGACAGCCATGCAAATGTTTACAGGATGAGATATGATGAAGATCCAAAAGAATCTTAGAGTCATTGAAAGATCTCAGGGTCACCTGGTCCAAGCTCCCACCCAAGAATCTTCCTTATAATGCACCTGAAAGATGGTTATATATGGATGCTTTAACACCTCAAAAGAAGGAAGCTGGTTAGGAAGCCCAGTTCAATTTTGGACAGCCTTTATTGTTAAAATGTTCTTTCTATTGCCTTCTAATTTCACTCATAGAAGCAAAACAAAGCCCTTTCAAGAATCCCACATGACATTCCTTGAGATCTTTGAAAATATGTATAATGTCTGCCCTGTCTTTTTAGCTCCAAGCTAAGCATTTCCAGTTACTTTCTCAATACTTTATACATGAACTAAGAGTGAAAGACTTGGGTTCAAGTCTTGGCTCTCCCGGTTACCAGCTGTGTGACCTTAGGAAGGTCATTCAACCTCTCTAATGTTCACTTTTTTCCTCTTTAAAATGGAGATTAAATAGATACATATTTATTCCTATTGTCGAGAGCATTAAGTGAGATAATATAATACCAGACCAATACAAAGGATCATATGAGACTATAATAACAATTATATGTTAACAAATTATATAACCTAGAAGAAACACATAAATTCTTAGAAACACTCAACTATCAGGACTGAATCATGGAAAAAATGGAGACTCTGAACAGACTAATAACAAGTAAAGGGATAGAATCAGTAATCAAAAACTTCCTAATAACAAAGAAAAGCCTAGAGCCAGATGGCTTCATTACTCTTCCAAATAGTTGAAGAGGAGGGAACACTTCCAAACTCATTTTACAAAGCCAGCATTACCCTGATACTGAAGCCAGACAAGGACAATACAAGAAAAGACAATTACAGGCCACTATCCCTGATAAACACAGATGTGAAAAATTCTCAACCAAATACTAATAAGCCAAATTCAACAGCACATTAAAAAAATCAAACACCATAATCAAGTAGGATTTATCCCTATGATGCAAAGATAGCTCAACATACACAAATTAATGAATGTATTACATCACATTAACAAAATGAAGGTTAAAAACCATATGATCATCTCAATAGAAGAAAAAGCATTTGACAAAATTCAACATCCTTTTATGATTAAAAACTCTCAATAAATCAGGTATAGAAAGAATCTATCTCAACATAATGAAGGCCATCTATGACAAACACATAGCTAATGTCATACTCAATGAAAAAAGCTGAAAACTTTCCCTCTAAGATCAAAAACAAGACAAGGATGTCCACTCTCATCACTTTTATTTAACATCATACTAGAACTATCCAGAGCATTCATGCAACAAAAAGAAATAAAAGGCATCCAAATCAGAAAGGAAGAAATTAAATTGTTTTTATTTGCAGATGACAGGATTTTATATATGGAAAACCCTAAAAACTCCATTAAAAAACTGTTAGTACTAATAAATGAATTCAATAAAGTTGCAGGACCCAAAATCAACATACAAAACAGTTGCATTTCTAGACACTAACAATGAACTATCTAAAAAATAATTAAGAAAACAATCACATTTACAATAACACCAAAAAGAATAAAATACTTAGGAATTAATTTAACAAATGCAATGAAGAAGCTGTACACTGAAAACTGTAAGACACTGATGAAAGAAACTGAAATAGACACAAATAAATGTAAAGCTATCTTGTGTTTACGAATTAGAAGAATTAATATTACCAAAGTGTCCATACTACCCAAAGTAATCTACAAATTCAATGTAGTCAATTTCAAAATTTCAATGGCATTTTTCACACACACACACACACACACACACACACACACACACACACACACTTCATACGAAACCAGAAAATATCTTGAATAACCAAAGCAATTTTGATAAAAAAGAACGAAGTTGGAGGCATAACATCTCCTGCCTTCAAACTATATTATAAAGCTATAATTACCAAAAAAGTACAGTCTTATTAAAAATAGACACATACACCAATGGGAAAAAAATAAGATCAAAAATTAATCTATGCACATATGATCAACTAATCCTTGACAAGGACACCAAGAATACACAATGGGAAAAGGATAGTCTCTTCATAAAATGGTCTTGAGAAAATTAGATATTCACGTGCAAAAGAATAAAATTGGACCTTATCTTTTACTCCATACACACACACAAAAAAATAACTCAAAATGGATTAAGGATTTAAATATAAAACTTGAAACCAAAAAATTCCTAGAAGAAAACAAGAGAAAAGCTCTTTGACATTGGTCTTGGCAGGGATATTTTGGGTATGACACCAAAAGCACAGGCAACAAAAGCTAAAACAACAAGTGGAACTATGTCAAACTAAAAAGTTTCTGTATAACAAAGGAAACCATTAACAAAATGAAAAGACAACCTATGAAATGGGAGAAAATATTTGCAAGCCATATATCTGATAAGGGGTTAATATTCAAAATATACAAATGACTCATACAAATAGAAAAATGAATGAATAAACGACTGAATAATAAAAATAACTTGAAAAAAATGGAAAAGGAATCCCAAAAGACATTTTTTAAAAAGACATACAAATGGCCAACAGGTACATGAAAAGGTGCTCCAGATCACTAATGGCCAGGGAAAAGCAAATCAAAACCACAATGAAATATTACTTCACACCTGTTAGGATGGTTATTATAAAAAAGACAAGAGATAAGTATAGGTGAGGGTGAAGAGAAAAGGGAATCCCTGTACACTGTTAGTGGGAATATAAATTGGTACAGCCATTATAGAAAACGGTATGACGATTTCTCAAAAAAAAATAAACCATCATGTGATCCAGCAATCCCACTTCTGCATAGATATTCAAAGGAAATGAAATCAGTATCTTGAAGAGATATCTGCACTCCTATGATTCATTATTCACAATAGCTGTTGATGGATGAAAGGATAAAGAAAATGTGATATACACACACACGACAGAATATTCAGCTATAAGAAGGAAATTATGCCATTTGCAAAAACATGAAAGAACCTGGAGGACATTATGCTAAATAAAATAAGCCCGACACAGAAAGACAAATGTTTTATAATCTCACTTATATATGGAATATAAAAAAGTTGAATTCATTGAACCAGAGAGTAATACAGTGATTACCAGGCCCTAGGAGGTAGGGGAAATGGGGAGCTGTTGGTCAAGGAGTATGAACTTTCAGTTATAAGAAGAATAAGTTCTGGAGAACTAATGTACAGCATGGTGATTATAGTTAATAATACTGTATTATATACTCAAAATTTGCTAAGAGAGTAAATCTTAAGTGTTCTCACCACACACATACACACACACACACTCAAACTATGTGAAGTGATGGATATGTTAATGAACTTGACTGCGGTAATAATGTCACAATGTATACATATATTGATTCATCACATTGTACACCTAAAATTACATACAATTTTTATTTGTCAATCATTCCTTAATAAAGCTTGGGGGATGAGATAATAAATGCCTAACTTGTAAAACATTATACATACGCTTAATCATCATCAAAGTGTTCAGTTAAATATAACATTTGTTAGTTCAATAGGCATTTGTGAGCCAAATACTGTACTTGACACTGAAAAAACAAGGACTAACAAGATGGTTTCTGTTTTCAAAGTAATCAGAGGATTATAAGGTCATAGTAGAGACACATGCAGAGAATACTCTAGAAATACAGGAGAAAGGCTCCTAACTCAGAGTGGAGGAAGATACAACAGAGGCGAGTCTTAGAGGATGCATGGGGGTCATCTAAACAGAGGAAAGTAAGGGACATTCTAGGCAGGGACAAAAACATGCAAAGCCATGAAAGTTAGTTGTAATAAAGGTAAGTTATTTTGAATTCAGAGTGTCATTGTTGTATCAAAGAACACACAATCAATGATGATAAAAAAAAAAGCAACCCATGGAATAGGAGAAAACATTTGTAAATCATATATCTGATAAAGAGTTAATATCGAGAATATACAAAGAATCCCTACAACTCAACAACAATGACAACAAAAACAACCTTATTAAAAATGAGCAAAAGATTTAAATAGACATTTCTCCAAAGAAGATATATGAATGGTCAATAAGTACATGAAAAGATATTCAACATTACTAATCATTAAGGAAATATATATCAAAACTACAGTGAGATACCACTTTATACTCATTGGATGGCTACCATCAAGAAAAACAGAAAATAACAATTGTTGATGAGGATGTGGAGAAATTGAGACCCTTGTACAATATTGATGGGAATGTAGATGGTACAACCACTACAGAAAATAGTACAGCAGTTCCTCAGAAAATTAAAAATATAATTATCATACCACTTCTGGGTATATACTCAAAAGAATCGAAAACAAGGTCTCAAAGAGATATTCATACACTCATGTTTGTAGCAACACCATTCACAAAAGCCTAAATGTTGAAGCAACCCAAGTGTTCATCAATAAATAAATGGATGAACAAAATGTGATATATATGTACAATGGAATATTACTCAGCCTTAAAAAAGGACATCTCCATTTCCCATGCTACAACACAGCTGAATCTTAAGGATATTATGGTAAGTGAAATAAACCAGTCATAAAAAAATAAGTACTATATGATTCCACTCATATGAGGTACCCAGAGTAGTCAAATTCATAGAGACAGAAAATGGAATGATGATTCCCAGGACCTAAGGAAGAAGGGAATGGAAAGCAGTTGTTTAATAAATACAGAGTTTCAGTTTTTTAAGATGAAAAAAGTTCTGAAGTTGGTTGCTTAATAATGTGAATGCTGTATACCTGAAACTAATATGCCAATTATAATTGAAAAAAATAAAATTATTATATAAAAAGAAAAATAATAATAATGTGAACATACTTAACATTAGTGAATTATACATTCAAAAATGACTAAGATGATAAATTTTATGTTATGTTTACTTCATCACAGTTCTTAAAAAAGATATTTTGAGAAAGTTACAGAAATTGAATATACACTGGATGCTATTGCTAATTTTTTAGTTGTGGTAGTGGTATCGTAGTCAATAGGACAGGGTCCTTCTTCTTAGGAGATGCATGCTAAAGAATGTAAGGGTGAAGTGAAACCTATTTTGAAATGCATAGATGGAAGGATGAATGCATTGAAGAGTTATAAAAAGCCAACCTGGAAAAATGGAAACAACTGAATTCAGGTGGTGGATGTACAGTGTTTATTGTACTATTTTTCTCAATGTTTTCTTAATATTTGAAAGTTTTCATAATAAAAATTTGGGGGAAATAATTTAATAACTGAATGAACCTAGATGGAGGGAAATAAGACGAAGCCACCATACACATGAAAATAATTAGATGCTTCAATATGAATTAACTCTGGGTGTGACTGTCAAAAACATCCATTTATGATCCATCCTTGATCCATCCATTGGACACAAAATGAAAATTACATTAATACCTTGCCCCTTAGGGTAGTAGCAAGAATTGAATGAGACACTTTATTAAAAGAGCTTGAAACAAAAGCCAGTATTCAATAAGTTCTCCATAAGTAGCTGGTAGGACTAGAAGAATGAGAAAAATATTATAGTTCTGATTGATTCTGGCTGACACTATGTAGCACAATTTATTGGGGCATTCTCAGAGGATATTCCTCTGGTTCGTGGGTGATACAGTCATGTTATATAATGAGCAGCTGAAGGATAAGGGATTATTTTACCTGGAATGAAAAAGACTGGGGTAAGAAAGGCATCATGGCTGTCTCCTAATAGCTGAATGATTGGAAGCAAAGGGCAAATGTTTCAGTAAAACAAATCCCATCTTAAATAAATAAAAGCAGTCAGAGTGATTTGAAGAAAAGACTGACCATCTCAGAAAGTTGTGTGAGCTCCTGGTCTCTGATGATGGGTAGGTTACAAGCGGAGGCTGGACAACCACATGATGAAACATTGTCATGAAAAGGCGATTGGGCCAGGTAATCTTTATGGTCCCTCCAATGCAAAGTCTAAGACACCTTTAAAATATGGCACCTGAAAGTAAAAGCAATGCTATAGATGTGGATCAGTGAGACAAATATCTTCCTTAATATAGTTATGTTAGTTAATTATTAAAGACCTTTATAGCATATGAAGAAGAGAGAAAACAAAAATTAAATAAATTAACTATTACTATTATGCCATCTAGCATAGTGTTGGATCTATCGCATCTTTACTCTTATATTTATTTTTTTATATTTTCATCGATTACATATATTTGCAAGATATATGTTTTTTTCTAAGTACTAAAGATACAAAAATGAATAGACATGTAAACAAGTGATAACAATAAGTGTCAGGCAGTGAGGTACTAATGAGGCATGGGCACGGCAAACAAGGACAGAAATCCATTCTGTTGAGGGATGGCAGAAAGGCTCTCTTGAACAAGGGACATTTGCGCTGCTTCTTGGAAGATAATTAAGGATTTTCCAGACATAGAATGAGTAGCAAATCATTCAGGCAAATGGAAGAGCTTATTAGATAGAAAGATATAAAGAATGCCATGTTTTGGAAGGATAAGCAATCAAGTAAGACTGGATCTCAAGAAAAGCCAAGAACATCAGAAACATGTCACAATTCCCACTTTTAGAGCCCTCCTCCTAAAACTTAATTCCTTTTTCTTCTTTAAGCTGGTGACCTCATTCACACTATAAGTTATCAGTGAATTCGTTTTTAGTGTTTTCTTTCCTGCCAGTTATGCCTGTATTTTAAGGGACTTGCAGGTATAGCAAGCTGGCATTGGTTTTTTCCTGGTTGTACTTTTAAAATTTTCAATCTCTCAAAATACACTCTCCCTGCTCACTCTACCTTTCGATGAGTTTGTCTTGGATCTCCCACCAGGACCCTCTCTGCAAGCATATCATGTATGGTGCACTCTCGGATTCCTCCAATATTGCCTCTATTTATTAAAATTTTTTTGCCTTCCATTTTGTTACCTAACAAGCAATGTCAATAATGGGAGGGATGAAGGTGAGAATGGAAGAGACTCATGAAGCCTTAACTTGACCTTATACAAAGAAACTCTAATCCCCTACACACATTCTCTCTCACTCCTGTTTAATGGTTTTTACCGATTTTCAGCAAAAACTGATACTCCCTTTGGTCGGGGGAGCTGAGTGACTATCTGCAGAGTAAGTGAAATATGGCATGCGTGGAGACTCTTAGCTTGTGAAATTACCAAGACCCATTATTTCAGCATGGTTGTCTCCAGGACGGCTCCAACACATGAAAAAAGGTCTGGTAAGATGCCTTCTCACAAACTAATTTGTTTGCACCTTTTACTGGTAAAAGCTCAGATGGAGGAATACTGAAGCCAGACAAGGGCTGGGATCTCTAAATATGTTGAAAATGTTATCTGCTCTTTTTCAAATATGTCTCTCCCATTCAGGTATTTGCTCTGTGATAGCCTTTTACCTTGGCAGCCGCTGAGTCTCTGTGCCTTGTACTCCATAACTGATAAGGAAAGGCGAGATCCCCCCACATTGCTTACTCAGAGCACCCTGAGAGGACAAGCCATATATGACTTGGGCTGCATGACCTCACAATCAGTGCTCACCCACCTCTCCGTTGTTGTGCACACCTTGCTCATCTAGAGAGCAGACGGTAATAGAAAGGAGAAAATAAATGGGCTTTCTCTGAGGGACTCACACATGCACTCTCTCTAGTGATCTCCTTATCTGCAGACTTGGCAAATTCTTTACAACATCTGATCAAGGAAGGGCTTTTTTTTTTTTTTTTTTTTTTTTTTTTTGATGTTTCTGCATGTTCTCGATTTACTGCCCTGCTGCTAGGATATGATGATATGCACTTATCAGGAGGCCCTTCGGAGTTTTCCAGACAAGTTGCAAAGTCTGCATATTTTTAAATAAACAGCAAGCCAGTCCTGGAATGTAAGGCTTCTTTGGGGCTAAAACAACATTTGCATAAAGCGGGAAATTAGAAGCCACTGCCCCTAATCTGACTCTGTATCCCTCTCCTCTCTTCTTCCTGCCTCCCCATCATGTTAATTCTGCTGTCAGGACCACTCCATAGGTCCTCAGTTCAGGAGCTGAGTTGTGGGATGGAAAGCTATTCATGGCCTCCAGGTTTCTGCCTTCCATCTGCCTTGTGCCTGGCTCTGCAAACCAATGGTAAGGGGGTGGGGGAGCTCACAGTGGAAGGAATTGGAGATTTGAACTTTTGATCTGCTTATTCCTCAAAGTGTTCAAAGCTCTGACTTACAGGTCTACCTTGACTAGGATCTCCAACAAGGGGAGAATGTGGAGGGAAGCTGATTCATCTCAGAGCAGATACCTGGGCAATGCTGAAAGCCCTCACTTCTTATCTATCTCTGCTTCATGATTCTCAGTACCTGGGAAGTCACAGAAACTGCACACCTATCATAGGAGTTTGGAAAACTGTGTCCTCAAAGAGAACACATCTTCCCAAATTCACTTTAATAGCTCCCTCCCCATTTCCTCAGGCTTTCAGTAATATACCAAACCTGAACCCTTCAACTTCAAGATAAGTCATGTTCAAAGTGTCTACATCTTTCCAAGCTTGTAGAAGACCACCCCAAGTGGAAGATTCCTAAAGCCAAACCTCCCATCATGGCCAACCCTGGACCTTTAGAGGTTTTCACAGAATCTGGGAGTCAACCAATATCTGACTTGGACTCTATTTGTAGGAAATCTCCATCTTCAAGGGTTACACAGAGAAAGATATTCCCTAGTTAAACCTGGTGATCTTGGATATTTGGGTAGTCTGCTTGATTTCTCTGCTCTAACAGGAAAAAGGTGGTGATCTGAGACCCTAAAAAAGTCTGATAGCTAGGGTGGGGTTAGGGGTAGAATGAGATGGAAGAGAGGCTGTCATCCTAAATGCATTGCATATTCCAAATATGTGGACTTGTATAAATTCTTGAGGGCCAGAGGCAAAAAAAGAAAATGATATGTTACTTTTCAGATATGTGATCTTAGGTACATTACTTATTTTCTCTAAGCCTTGGGCTTCTCATATAATGAATAATGACCATACTTACCTCCCAGAGATGTAATGAGAAGTAGGGGCTAATAGCTAAGTGCTATATAAATGTCAATAAAAACAATGATAACAAAAATAATAACAGCTGCCACCAAGAAGGGCGTTCAGGGTGAAGCATTGTGAAAATAGTTACTTGGACAGCAATGATAAGAAGTAGAATTGGAGTAGTTGCCTTAGAAAAGGTCATCAGTATTTCCTTCCCTTGAGATAACAGGCTTCTCCTTCTCACATGTCTACATTATTTCTCTACTCTAATGCTCTTTTCTCTTCTCACAAATTATACAGACTCTGCTCAGCAAATGTTTGCTTCCCACAAATAGCTGTCAGTCTGGTAGCTCTCTCCCTGAGCTGGGGGATTTGTATAGATTATGGTATCAGTGACCAATGAAACCCTAGAGGTCAAGTAGATGTACACAATTTGCAAGAGAGAAACGTTTCCTCCTATTTCTTACCAGCAACCGGTCTGCCCCGCTGTCCTTCCCTGCCCAAGCTATCCTGTTTATATCAACAGAAATAAAGTGCCCGATTAAGGGATGTAATATTCTCACTCTACTTGCATCTGATCCCATCACACTTTATATTTTCTGCTCAGTTCTAGATACTTCATATTATAGAAAATATTAACTAAAGAAAGAACAGAATGAGGAAAGATCTGGAAATCAGGTCTTAAGAGAAACATTTTAAGGAAATGTTTCTGTTGGCTCCAGAAGGCAGTGGCAAATCCATCAAAGGAGATTTTCTCTCTCCTCTCTCAGTCCAGGGCTTCAGACCCCACCGGAGAGTGGACTCTGTATGACTCAGAAAATATCTCCCAATTCCAGGCTGAAATGGGAAGGGGCTCTGGGAGTGCTGAGTGAGGCCCTCTGTGATCACAGGAATACTATCTGTGTCTTGAATACTGACTCAGTTGAGAGGAGAGGATGGAAGAGTGCTCCTCCAGATTTCAACTGACCGAGGGAAGAATCTGAGTTATGTCTCAGCAACTAAGCAAACATTTATACTTGTCACCAAAAATTTAATTGAACACTATAAACTTAAAAGATCTAGGAAGGGGGAGAAAAAAAGGAATTGAGTCTTTTCTTGTTTTCTAAGGGAGGAATCTAACATTAGGAACAGCTCAGCACCTCACTAATGCAGAAGATGTAAGAGCAAGAGTTTTATGTACTGATTAAATTAAATTCAAACCTAAGATCCTACTTCTCCCAACCCCTAGAGATTTGTACAAGAGAACTGAAGGAAGAGAAAGAGTAAAGCAAAATTAGCTTTCAAGTTGTCCTAGTCTCCTATATCCCCTTAACTTAAGAAAAATAAAGAGACAGAAGAGAGGCCCATATCTACTGCAGATGAACCTTCTTACTCAAAGAGAGGAATCTTTAAAACAGATTTTTTTCTAGTGAAACAGAAGGAATTTTTCATAAAGGGAGGATTTTAGAAGACACTGAGATTATGTTTGGTAGATTTCTTTAATGCACACTTGGAAGAGTTTAAAATTTTTTAAAATAAGACATTGAAGAACTCACCGTTAGGATTGGTACTGGATGCAAATGGGATGCTTTTTAAAAAAATATTTGTATCTGTCTCTGTTCTACATCATTAAATTCTAACGATTCATACAAGCTTTTTTCCTTTTTTCCTACTCAAGGCAGGAAGATTCAGCTAAAACCTACTAAACTCTGGGTCTAAACACTCAAACGAAAACAGGGGTGGGAGGCGGCGGGGTGGAGGGGACCAGCTTTCCAGATCTTTGATATTCTGTGAAGAAAGTGTAGGAAATTAGTCATGTTTGAAATTGCTTGTTTGTTTTTCTTGGTCTTAATTTTTGCTTTCTGTGCGAGTGCTTGGCCCCACACCACTGCTCATGGAGAGGTGACTAATTTCTCACCTCTTTTCCTTTCCGTTCCATTCTGAAAATTTTGTAGAAATAGATTAGATTAAGGGATTTTTAGCAAAAAGCCTTCTTCCTTTTCGTATCCCTGCCAAGAATTCTTCTCTTTTCAACTCACAGTTCTCAGAAGTTTCGTTTTGGACCACTTAGAGTCAAAATATAAAACTCTGAAGAGTGGGAGAGAAAGATAACTGTTTCACCCAGGTAACAATACTTGTATCCCTAGCTTGCTTTCTCTGTAGCCACATCCTCAAAGCTGTGTTTCTGGTCAGGGGCACAAGTAACAATGCTCGTTTATAGATAAGTCTGAGAAGGTGTGAAGGCGGCGGGTCGCGGGAATGTGTCAAGTGTGGATTTCAATGGGTTTTGAAATGTTCGCACTGTAGGTGGGAGCCTGCAGGCACGTTGACCCTTTCAAAGGCATCTTTGCAATTCCCATTTTCAATATGCATCCAAATTACTGAATTTAAATTGCTGAATAGAGGCCCCATTATGGATTAGGGACTTGCCCCATCCCACCCCACCTCAGTCATCCTCCAGGAAAGATGTTGGCTTCCTGCCTTCCTCTGACTCTTTCTAGCTTCAACTCCCCAGGCAGGGTCTTTCCTGTCAAGCCCCAAAGGTCAGGATTGAAAACTGAGTTTGTGAAAATGACTGAGTGTAAATAAGACAGTGGAGGAAATAAAGGCGGTGGATGGGAGAAAGGAAGTTCAGGGCTGGAGAAGTGTAGCTCTTCCCACCCACCACCTGCCAGCCTGTGTTTCTTTACATACACCTTGAAGGCTTTACTCCTGCACAGGTTGTTGTCCAGATTTGCCTCTTCAGATTCCCATCTGGAAAAAAAAAAAAAAAAAAAAAAAAAAAAAAAAAAACAGCACTGCGGAGACCGCCCGACAGAAATGGGAAATCAGACAACTCGGGCCAAAATTGTTAGAACCGTGTCCAAGACTCTGGAACCTTTGCTTTCCTTCAGGCCACTGCTAAAGAATTCCCTCCCCCACCCAACCTTGTTCTTCCTGGGGGGCCCTGATCAAGAGCGCTAAGTTCCCTGGGTGAAGCATAGGGGAGGTGGGGGAATGTGACTTTTCCTTTTTCTTGACAGTTTTTCTTTTCCTTTTTCTGCCTTAAGTTAGGTTCCTGCTTCCATGATCAGACTCCACTGTATAGATCTGTAATAAGCAACAAGATGTCATCAAATTCTAATCATTTCCACTGATGGGGACAAACTGGGCAATCTTCCTCAGGACTCTGAAACTTCCAACAGGTGGCCTTCCTTGCCCTCACGTTCCATTAACATTGAAAGTAATGTCCCCTTCCAGATCCGAACAAACCGAAACACTGCCCTATGTGAACGTATTGGCCGTAGAAGAGGAAGATGTCTCAAACATTTTTAGAAACAATAAAAGGAAACCTTGGTTCATTGGTGTATAAAGGAGACTAGAACTTGAGGGCGGGGGGGGGGGCGGTGAGTGAGGAATGGAGAGGAGAAAGGAAGGCTTGTCTGTGCCTGGAACAACTTGTCTGGGTTTTCCTGCAAGAGGAGGACTTCTCTGTCCCTTTCTACCAACATTTCTACCAATATAAACATCCAGTTGGGCCTTCAAATCCTATACATTTCCAAATTTGAATAATTGTTAAAGTTTACACTTGCCAAAGTAAAGAAAGCCTAAACAAAACAAAGAAAAACTCCGTAGGCAAACTTTCGAAGCAGACTTGTCCTGAAGCTATAAAGTGAACTCTGCTTAAGACAGATACCTTTAATTAAGGGAAGATAAGAGAAAAAAAAAAAAAAGGCCTCGCATATCCCCTTCCACCTCTAAACGCTTTCTTGATCTTCATGTTAATGCATTGACTAATCAAACATCTAAAAATACCATTATTTCTGAATGCCATTTTGGGAGTGCCCACCCTCTAGACAGGAGAATTCTGCTTTAGTATTCACTTGTCCAGCAAATATTTACTGAGAACCTGTAATGTGATGGGCATAGTTCGAAACACTAGAAATGAAACAATGAACAAAACAGACAAAATTCTCAGCCTTCATGGCCCTTACAATCTAGAATGTTAGGAGATGAGACATTGTTTTCATAGATGGTTTCTGGGAACATGGATGTCACTTCCTTATTGTACTAGCTTTTTTAATGTCTTTGGAAAGAATTCAGACTGTCACAAGTTTACCAACTTTCTCTACTATTAAACGTAATCTATAATGCTAATAACATGCAGATGGATACTGGCCCTTTGCAGTCCTGGATCGTCTCCCCAACCCAACAGTTCCATTTTAGCCAATTTCCATGTACCCCTTCCTAAAAAAGGCAAGCATTTGCTGAGTTGTCTCTCCTCTGAGAGGCCCAGGCTGCTGGTCTGGTAAGAGTGAAGAGACCAGGGCATGACCCCACAACCGGACCCTTCCTCCTCCCCTCTGGCCTCAGCAATCCTCTGAACAGGCATCTCTACCAAGGCTGGGGGTGGGGGGCTGCAAGCCATTGCAGGGCTGAACTCTCCATGAACCAGGAAAGGAAGGGGGTGGGAAGACATTGCAGAGCCAGCAAGAACAGGCTAGGGAGGAGGCAAGGCTTCTGGGCAAACCTCTCTGGCTGAGTAAATATTGAGCTGCCTCATCTCCAAGGCGGGGGTTGAAATCGAGCTGTCAAGCCAGAGTAAACTGAAGGGAGCTTTGGGCCTCTGAGGAGCAGAGAGCACATGCTTTGTGTGTCTCCCTCCCTCCTAGGTTTCCCTCCAGGCAGAAAGGGCGGCAGGAGTCAGAAATGCCTGGACCCAGGCCAGTGATCTTAAGAGCTTGAAGAAAATAGACTGAGGTGGGGGGGGAGGGTAGGGGAATTATTTTAATTTTAATTAGTTCTAACTAGGCCAATAGAGTATATCCAACATGATGCTTCTCCATCCCCATCCTATTGGGTGGATGAGTTTAACATTTCTTCTTACCTACGTCTTCTTTTATCAACTCAGAGGACAGGATGAGTCAAACTGCAGTGGGATAATTGAACTTGTATTAAAAACTGGGAAAACAGGTCCAGAGAGGTTATATGACTTACGGAAGACACACAAGAGACCTTTGGTAGAGGAAACTCTGGTCTCCCGACCTCCTTCTCTAAAGTATCCATTTCTTTCCCAATGAAGAGAATGACAGTGAACAAGGGCCTAGAGGTCTGTCTTTGAGCTAAACTTGACAGCTGCTTCAGCCTCTCAGTTCTCCCAGAGATAAACATTAAATATTTTGTATTTCCAACTCCTGTCCCACCGAGGATTCACTCTGATTATATAAAACATTTAGAGAGCCAGGGTAATAGCAAAAGCAGAAGCATCTGGAATACTGTGGTTGAGTCATGCAAAGAAGATCATGCAAGGAAGTCCTTAGAGCCTAGAGCCAGGACTGAACCATCAAGAAAAAATCTGGCACAACTGCAGGGGGTGCCATTCTCAAGGACTACATGAGAATGTGCTAGAGTTATGCAGTGAGGCTGTCTTGTCAAGAGCATGTCTCATTGTGATACTGTACTTACCATAAACCAATATTCTACGAAACTACCCTGAACCCTTTCATTCATAATTATTTTATCCCCTAGCAATGAGTTCCATGGTTATGGAACCAGATGGGTCTGTAGGTGCAACACAGGAGGACCAAGGCTGGACAATGTCTGCTTTCATTATACCAAGACCAAGAACAACAACTCGGTATAAGAAAATAATAGAAAAAAAATGTCTTATGTGAATATATAAAACAGAAAATCTCTACTGAACAGTGTTCTCAGTATTTCTCATATATCTCATTTATTCTTTAACATCTTCCATTTTATATCTGAGAAGTAGAAGCACAAAGAAATTGAATAACTGACATAAGCTCACTCAGGTAATAAGAGAGGGTCACATTGAAAACTAAGTTATACTTCAGAACCCTTGCCCTCCATCACTCTAAACCAAGACTTCTTATCCACGCTCTCAATGGAGAAGGGAGAGAAGTAGTGTGGGAGGTCCGGAATAACTCTTCCACAGGTAAGCTGCTGAGACCTGAAAGTAAGGAAGTGAGTCTCAACCAGACCCATTTAAGGTGTTCTTAGCTGCTAAGAAAGGAATCCTTTCTACTTGTTCTTAGCCCCATAACCTGTCACTGGTCCCATAAACCTATCAGGAGTCAAACAAGATACAAGACATGAGTGTGAGAAGTGAGTGTGCACAAACCTCAAAGGGTCAAGATGTGCCCTGGAATAGATCAGGGACTATAGAAAAGGGAGCGGACATGTCCCTCTTAATAATGATAATTATTATGTAGCTCACATTTATTTATTAGGGACTGCTCCAAGCATTTTACACATATTATTTAATCACAACATCAACTCTATGAAATAAGTAGTCATGATCCCCATTTTGTAGATAATGAAACTGGGCACATGTAATTAGGCACCCTACTTGCCCAAAGCCACAAGGCTGTGAGAAATAGGGCTAGAAGGATTTGAACCTAGGCATCCTGGACATCTCCCCAACTCCTCATCCTTCCTCTCAGGCTCATCTGGATGTCCCTCATCAAAGTCATTTGGAGGTGTCCCCAGCCTCCCCATCTGCATCCTCTTCCACTACCCATCCCACCAACTCCTTTCCAGCAGCTCAGTGGTATTGGTGCAAGGAATGTTCATAACAAAGAAACTCACTTTAAAAGTAAGGAGATCTCTCTTGTCCAGGAGATCAAAGGACCTCACATTGGGAGAACAAACGCTAAAGGAAAAGGCAAATGAAAGAGGAAAAGTTCACACTTGGGGCTGAGAAACAGATGGTGCAGAAGATTGGGTGGAGTGGAGGCCTGACTGCCACCCCGCCCCCAGGCCTTGGGGGAGAGGCCAGGAGATGCTCCTCAGAAGCCCTGACGAACTTTCAACCAACCCTGAGAAGAATCCTACCTCCCATGAAGAACCAAGAAAAGAAATCTCTCTTAAGATTTTTACTTTCAAACACGAGATTTTTCTAGAGATCTGGTATATCAAGGTATAGGAGTAGCAGACTTTCATATTTTGCAGAAAATGTACTTTCAGATCGCCTGACAAATAAAATCCCTCTCACTGCCTCAAGGGCTGGAAGAGTCTGTGAGTGCAGCAGCCGGCATCTATTCTGCAAAGTTTAACAAAGACCATCATCAACTTAGTTCAATCACAGCAAATCGTTTTCATTTGGTTGGTTGGTTGGTTGTTTAACCATCTCCTTTGTTATTTATGATAAAGAAATACGTAGTGATTTTTTCTTTCTCCAAATAAATGCCTTCTGGGTAGACCAATAGGGCCTCAGATTCAAAGTGGAATTTTAGGAGAGAACAAAGTGGGAAAGGGTCAGTAGTTTTGCATCTGAAGAGGCAAGAGGCTCAGATTTATTGTTGATTATTTTGAGTGTACCTCTCTGTTAACAGAGAATTGATTTGCCCCTCACCATTCCCTGGGGGAATCTGATGGTTCCTTCTGCTATGATCAAAAATCAAATGGGCAGCCTTCCCCTTTTCTCCTGTTTCTCCTGTCATGTTTCCCTCCACCGGGAGCTGTCAGCCCCAGTCTGAGGCCCCCAGCACCACCATCCTTGTGGTCCTCTTCTAACCACTGCTCCTCCCTGCTTTCTTGCCCCTGGTCCAAAGTTGTTGGGTCCACAAATGCTCCAACCAGAAGGCTCTGCCAGTTGGCTTACATTGAATTACTCCAAGTAAGGGAGTTTCCACAGACACTTGCTCTGTCCCCTCTGTCAAGGTGACCCTTTTGGGGAAGTCAACCTTGATGGCAATTTCAATTAAATACAGAAAAGCAGTTAATAGTTTTTTTTGTCTGTTTGTTTGTTTTTTAAGACAGAGGGCAAGACAGCAGCCTCTGGAAAAGCTAGGCTTCCTCTTGCAACACACTTCTCTTCCTCTCCAGCTGGACTGTGCAATTATTGATAACGTTGCCTCTCCTATAATGGCACCAATTTCATTAGGAAGAAAATGCTCAGTGTTTCCTACACACACTCTTAGTCCTTTTTGCTGCCTCTCTTTCTTTGAAAGGTCAAGAATTAAATAGATGGGATGGATACGCGCCTCCCTTGGTCCTGCTGCCCCCCCTCCCACCAGCTGTCTTGGCTCCGGGGCATTTGGGCTCCCCGGGTAACCGGAATCAATAAAGCAGGGGCCGGGAGCCTGCAGGCCCATGTCATCTCGAAGGCTCTGAGGGGCGAGTGAGCGATGGAGGTTTGTTGGCCGTGGCAGAGCTTCCTAAGCTCTGGTCCCCTGCCTCTGCTGACCAAAGGTTTGTCAGCGGGATAGTCAGGGGACAATAGCTGCCCCTGCAGGCGTGCTGTTGGATTGTTTGGAAAACCCAAGGGCGCTTTGAGGTAAAAAGGTCAACACAGGATTAAGATCTACCTCTGCCTTCTCTGCCCACCCTATAGACCTTCCCCCCAACCAATCTATCCTACAACTTGCCCTCCCTGAGGCCACCTTCTCATTCTCCCGCACCCGCCTCTATGCTGCTCTCCCTTTTTGGGGCTGAGGTCCAGCACCTGAGGCTTGGGGCATTCACCTTGAGCCTGGGTGGATGTCACTGAGCCGAGTAGTTGGCATTTTGGAGGTGGGCCGGCTGTGGCCTAGTGTCTCAGGCACTCTGGCTTCCTACCTTTCCACGTTCCAGGTGGGTGCAAGGGTGCTGGGTAGTGAGTGACCCATCCTCTGACTTTCTCTGAACAAGAACTGGTTGGGACAGGGACATTACACAGCCTCCCCACCCACTTTACCTCTTCAGCAAATATTTACTGAGCACCCACTCTGTGTCAGGCCCTGCACTGGGTAGGGTGAGAGGAGTTGGGGAAATGGGGTAGAGAACCCCTCCCCTTCTTCCACACTTACTACTCCTTTTACACCTTTTCTGTTTCTTCCCAACAGATCTGTTTGTCTCCTTTCCTGCCTTCCTTTCAGAACTCTCTCCCAACTGTTACCTCCCCACTGCCTTTTTCCTCCAGTTCTGTCTTGGTTCCTCCAATGACAGGAAAACTGACATCAGTCAGACCTGGAGGCCTAGGGCGCAATTCTGCTTTGGATACACCCTCTTATTTCCAGCCCAACCAGCCTTGGCCAACTCTGTCCTCACCTCTCCCCTGGGCTCTTAGTGTATGAAGTCTCCTCTACCCTGAGGTGGAGGAGCAGAAGCAGGCGGGACGAAGGGAAAACACAGATTTTATTGAAATGAGGTAGTTGGAGGTACAGAAAAACACCCGGCTTGCTTGGGGTTCAGGTTTCCAGAAACTTGGGTGGTGCCTCCACCGTCTCCAAGGTTCAGAGAAATGGTTACTGCCATTTGGAGATCTCGCTGAACCTGGCCCTCCTCCCCCTTCCCCCCCACCCCCCAGGTAAAGATGGGAGGAGGGTCCTGGATTTTCCAGGGAGCAATAAATAGGGGAGGAACTAGTGGCGACATGCCTGCACCTTCCTGGTAGAGGCTTTCTGGGGACAGGCCTCACACGACATTCCAGAAGTCTTTGCAGTACCAAGTTCCAAAACACTTTGGTGGCTTAGAAATGAGGTCGCTGGTAGGAAGAGGCAGGTTTCAGAAAACAGCCTCTGGAAGCGGCGATAGTGCAATACAAACGTGCGGGAGGGGATTAATAAGGTTAGATTGCGGAGGGAGCTTTTTGGTCTGTCGCAAGGCACCTGGTGCTATTGTAAGGTCTGTGGTGACTGGAGAAATTAAGCAGTGCTGATATGCCTGCACCCGAATACCTCCCACACAAGAAACTTCGGGTCCTTCTCTGTCCCGGGCCTAGAAGCGGGGAGATAGGATACAAGTGAGTGCATGAGGAGCGTCCTCGCAGCTCAAAGGCACTGAACTGAACCAACCAAAGCGGGAAGGGCAAGCAGAATCCAGGAGGATGCAGCTTGCGCACCGCACCGCCCCCCCCCCGCCCCCGTGCTAATCTCCAGATCAAAGGCAGAAGGGAGCCCTTCCCTCCACATTTGACAGGTTCCGTGTCTCCCACACCTCTGGTGCGATAGGGTGCCCGGGCATAAGCACCTTGCCCAGATCGGAGAAAAGTGTTTCCCCATTTCTCCCTAAAGCAGCTAAACCGGCGTACCCAGCCGTGGAGAAGCAATGAAAGCCCAGGCCGGGGGTAGGAAGAGCGGAGGAGAGGGTTGGACCAAGGCGCTGCGGAGCCCGGGAGCCCAGTCGGTTGGGAGGTTGAGTTCAGGAGGTGATGGAGCTGGGCGAGGCCTCCGGGGAGGTGCCTGTCGAATGATCGGAGGTGTCTCCAGCCGCCTCTTTGGGACAGCCTGGAGGGGCTGGGGGCACCAGGCCTCCCTCCCGCTCACGCTTCTTCTGCTTCATGCGCCGGTTCTGGAACCAGATCTTGACCTGCGTCTCGTTGAGCTCCAGGGTGGCGGCGATCTCCACCCTCCGGGCCCGACTCAGGTACTTGTTGAAATGGAACTCCTTCTCCAGCTCGGTCAGCTGCCGGGTGGTGAAATTGGTGCGGAGGCCGCCGGGCGCCCCCAAGCCCAGTTCCGACACCTTCGCTAGGGGCGGGGCAGAGAAGGGCCACGTCAGTTCTCCCAGCTCTTTCTCCTTCTCCTCCCCTCCTCCCGGGCCGGCTCTGCAGCCCCATTCACCATCCTGTCCAACTTCAGCAATCAAAGTTCCCATAGATCCCCAGGCGCCCACCCCCACCCCCGCCCAGGTGATCTCCAAATCGGGAGCGACATTGCCCACACTTCCATCCCGCCCCGCAGGCACGTCGGGTCCTGGGCCTGTGCCGGGCACACAGATCAGGAAGAGGGGGGTCAGTGTGGAGACTTACCCTTAAGGGTAACTAGGCACTCCCTGCGTAGGGAGACCCCACCCAGCCTGAAACGGGGCGGAATGCTCTTACCTGCCTCTACCAGGGCGCCTCAGAGAGAGGAAGCTAGCTTGGGCTCAGAGCACCTCAGTGCGGGAGAAGCGCCTCTGCTTTGGGCCCCCGGAGAGGGGGTGGCCACGCCTGAGCCCTACCTGTCTTGGGCGGGTTCCTCTTAACCTTCATCCAGTCGAAGGTCCGGGCTGTGGGAGTGCTGGGTTCGGACGGGCAGGGCGATTCCTTATCCTCGGAGAGGAGCCCAGCATAGGCCGGTGCAAAGCTTGCGGTCTGCTGGTTCCCGTAAGGGGGTTGCGGCGGAGGGTACGGCCCCGGGCCGGCCCCACCCGTTCCATAGCCGTCGGACAAGCCCCCTAGCTGAGCCCCATAACTCGAAGGAGGAAAATAGCCTCCATCTCCTTCTGACTGGCCCAGAGGGTAGTACTGAGAAGGCCCATAGCTGGGGCTGCAGGCTGTCGGGGCGTACCCCGACGTCGCAGAGCCGGGGAAGGGCATCCCCAATGCGGAAGGCGGCTGCTGGACGGGATAGCCTGAGTTCTGCTGGAGCGAGGGGCCGGGTAGTCCCCCGCCATAGCGGGTCTCGCCTGGGTAGCTGTCAACAGCCGGAGCCGAGCTGGGGGAGAAGGAAGTAGGGGCGCTGTGGGCGCTGTAGGCGCTGGGTCCCCGGTTACAGAGTGGGTACTCTAGGAAAGAGTTCATCCTATTATAGTCCATGCGTGGAGGCCGCAGGAGGGTCGGCCCGTTTGGGGGAGACACCCTCTTGCCCTACAACCTTTCGGTAGTATGTCACGGCGCTGAAGCTTGCATCCATGGCCTGGCCCAGATCGCCTGGGCCAGCGCTCCCCCAGGAAAGGGGTAGGGAGTAGGGGTGGAGGGGCGCATGTGATCTCTCCCAGGCCAATGGGCGCTGCGGGCCAGAGTTTGGCAGCCCTAGCGCCCATCCATCACCCCCCAAGCATTAGCATGACAAAGACACTTCAATCACCCGCAGCCCATCCATCTGAGAGCGACGTGGAAGCGTCAAAAACATCTTTCTTCAAAGACTTTTGCAAAGAAGGGACCAGAGAGGGGGGAAGTTAGAGGAATATTCAAGACTTTCCTCCCTTCCCAACCCCCAAGGCCTTCAATAGGCTCCTGGGTTATTAGATTTGGACAAATTCAACCCAGCTGCCCCTTCACTCTTCCCACACCCCAAAGGAGCCTTCCCCCCAAAGGCTGTAGATAGGAAAGTAGGAAATTCAGCCTCCTTACTTTGCCCCAAACTCCCATTCTCAGTTTCTTTCTCTGAGTTTGTCTTGGGGTGATGGGTTAGGACAGCCTGGTGAGGTATGTTATCCTGGGCCAAATGGATGACTGTGAAGGTAGAGGGTGCAAAAACACCTAAGGGTGTGAGGCAGGATCTAGAATTTAAAGGATGAATTCATTAAATGAGTGGTGGGAAACTGGCATGTCAGGGAGAAAGACAGGACAGAAATGTGGAGGGAGGATGAGAAAAGCCCCATTTCTCTCTCCAGCTCTCCGCATAAACGCTCTCTCCTCATTCACACATACATTTCTCTCCCTCAGCCTCTCTTTATATTCCCTCTGTCTCAATCCATCTCTCCATTCGTCCATCTCTCTCTATATTTATATTCGTTCCCTACCTATCCATCAACTCATCTCTCTAGATGTATTTATCCTCTCTCTAGCCATCCATAGCTGTAGCTGGCTCACTCACTCAGACTCAAATAACTCCCTGTATCTCTCCAGAGAGCCACAATGAGCACTGAGCTAGGAGATGTTTACAAGTGAAGAGGAGGGAATTTTTATTCCTTTTCTGAAGTGTTTAAAATTTGTGTAGATCCTGCATTCTTTAGTCCCCTCTTAGCCCTCTCTGCCTCTCCACCGTTCATCTCTTCCCCCATCTTCCAAAAGAATTCCAAGCCTCAAATCCATAAACTCAATACCAATTACATCTTAAAGATTACTCAAATTTTCAATTAATTTTCTAGAATAGATCGAGGGAGTTTGCTCAAAGAATGGGATGTTCAGTGTGGAGGTCCTGAAGTCAGGAGTGAATTCTCACCCCTTCTGCTCTTGTGCGTTTGTTGGGTCAGGGTTAGGGGAGACAAAAACAGGAGTGACTCCTTCGCTCTCTTCAGACTGGGATGGAACTGGAAGAAAGTAAAGCCCATTGATTCTCCTCCTCCAGACTCTGAGGACAAGAGCTTGGCGCAATCCAACACCCACACTCATTTGTAACCTGTCAGGGTGTCTGTCTGGCTGGAGGCCTGGGGCTGGGGCTAGGGCAAGTCCAGGAGGGCAAGAGTTCAGGAAGGGATCTCTGTAAACAGCTGAGCTCAGAAGAGGAGGAGAAGCAGGTGGGACAGGTCCAGAGAGAAACCTTAAAACTTCTCAGATTTCCCACCCCATGAATACTCATTCTTCTGCAAGGAATTCCTAAATTGTCTCTTAGTCTCTTGTGTCTCTCCATCTCTCTGTTTCCTATTCCTCCTCATTCTGCCTGTCCATTATAGTCACCTCTCCTTGCTTTCTGTCTTTAGCACCAAAATCACGCTGCCTTTCTCTTCTCTTAATTACTGTGAGCTTCACTTAGCCCCCAACGGAGAAAGAGCTCAGGGCATTTCACAGGGCCCCTGCCCTTTCCTCTCCTCAGATGTTACTCTGCTTCAGACCCTGCTTCAGACCAGGACAGGGAGGAGGACCAACTGGTAACTTCTTTAAGAGAGATAAAGTGGAGGAGGGTGAGAGAATGTTCACTGCCAAAGGAAAAAGAGCAGACAAAGGAAAAAACTGAGATGGGAGACAGAGGTGGCCTGCAGAAGGATTGAAGAGAAGAGTGTTGAGGTGAGAGCCAGAATATTTTTCTTTTGGACCTTTTGAGGTCTGTAGATGCCTCTCACTTTATGATGTTCTCCACAGAGGACTTTGGAAAAGAACAGTATAGGAACTAGGACTTCTCTTGTAATCCCAAATCTGAGCTCAGCCTATATTTGAGCTATGCCTGGCCACCTGCTTCTGAGAGACCTGAGACTTCACTTTTCACTTTTCCCTCCACCCAGAGAGAACCTGTTCACCTCATCCCTTGCCCTCTTAATTATGAGAACAAATGAGGTGTAAAGGAGGAAGTAAATTTCAAATTAGTTTAATGAAAGAGCAGAAATCTGCATGAGAGTTGGAGAAATGCAGTTGAAGTTATCAGTAGTCCATTATTAATGACAAGAAGAAAAGAAGTAGGCAAAAGAGCTTCAAGTTATACTTTCAGTGTTTACTTTGACCTCAGCTCTCCAAAAGCACTATAATCTCCAATTCATCTGAGTCTTGTTACCTTTCCTTGTGTAGGGAAAGATTAAAACTTTTTCTGACAGAAAACTTTTTCCAGCAGAAAGGTCTAGGAGAAAAAGCAACTTGGCTCCCTAGGTTCTTAAGTTTCTTCCTCCTTGAAAGAAGCTTCACCAGCTTCTGGTCTGAAGAGAAAGTTAATGGAGGCTGGATTACTTGCTAAACCTACAGCTGAGTGCAAAACAAAACAAAGAGAAGTAATCCACATCTGGAGTAATCTATGGACTATAGGATTTTCTGGTTGACCAAATTAAATTCACCAGAGAAGGTCTGAATAGACCCAATATCACAATGAAATAAAGTTGATTTCTTTTTTTATATAATCTTCCTAGACATATAGAAGCACAAGAAGAATATAGGAATGTTTAGAACTGAAATTATCTTTGAGAGATGCTAGTCCTTATTACACTGAGAATGCAGGCAGGGAAAGCATTCTAATCAGAATGCAGACACGTTAGAAGTTTACACCTGATTCTGGCCTTTTGTGTGGAGGAATCTGCTTTAGGTGGGGGTTGGTAGTAGCAATCTGAACAGTTCTTTCCTTAGGCCTTTAAGTGTCTCTCTTCCTTGTCCAGATCTTGGAGACCAAGCTCAAGATCAAAGATTGGAATTAAAAGGATATTCAAGGTTATAACTTATTTCTCTATAAGAGATAGTTTCTTGTTGCTGTTTATGGGGGTAGAATTTGAAGTTAGTGATGTTTCTTTTAATGCAAGCTAATTAAATTGTCACCAATTTGTTTGAGACCCACAGACTGTGTTGTAAGTGGTGCATTTTGTAATGGGAAGACTACTAGTTGGGCAGCCAGAACACTAGGGTTCAAATCCTCGCCTGACCATTTTTTAGCATTATGACCTTGAATAAATTTCCTGGTTTCTCTGAGTCTCAGCCTCAGAGAAGAATGGGTTTAGTACTACTTACTTCACTGTACTGTTAGTAGGATTGAAGGAAGTAAGAAAATGTAAACCAAAGAGAATTCTATAAATGCATAATATTAACATGACATGCAATTCTGAAATAGTATGAGTCAGTCTTTGATGTTTTTAATATAATTAGCATATTAAAATGTGGAAATATGTGATAAGAAAATAGCACATGTGCTATATTTTAATGTAACAAATCACCATATATTATACAATATGTACTTTATCATATGTAAATTTCACTGAGGTTGGCTTTGTTTAGGCAAAGGATTTTCTTCTAAGCTAAAAAATTTTTTGAAAACTAAAGCCTAATATATTATATAATCTATAAAAGACCCAAATGATTAAAATTGCACCAGAAACTTTTGAGGTTGGATATTAGCACAAACTTCTTGGTCTTTTAAATATTTAGAAAAAGTTTTCTAGGAAAGATGTTGTCTATCGGTCCATGAGGGAGTTAACTTAGAAAATGTCCTTCCTGGGGAATTGGGGCTGAACCTGACTTCTATGATCTAGATAGAGCAACAGGATGTAAATTCATCTGGATGAAAGATAAGCCAAAGAGTTGGGATTCTTCTAAAAAGAAAGATTAGAATCACATGAAGAACTGAGATAGTTTCCTACTGAATTGGGTTTATCCAAGTGTGGTGGTTGTAGCCAAAGGTTGTGGAAACCTTGTAAAATGCTGATCAAGCTAAATTTGTATCTGAATGACTGTCCAGACTGTGATTTTTCTGTGGTGGTTGGAAATTAGAGATTTCAGGAGGATTCTTTCACTGTTGGCCAGTTCTTTAGAGGAGGAAGCAGTTTGTTAGATCTCCTTTAGGCGCTAAATACCTGCATCACCATAGTATGGAGAGAGGGTATGTGTGTGTGTGGAGGGATACAGGACAGGACCAGACAGAAGAGCAGGACTGGTCTGGAGAAGTCAATGGAGGACTGGGGTCACACCAGGCATGGCAGGTGGAGAGGCGCCCCAGAGGCCACTTTCTGCAAACTGATGACATGTATTTGACTAGAGCACATTTCAGGAAGATGTACAGTGGGGCCATTTAGTGCTTATTAGAGACTTGGGGGGAAAGTAAGCAGGGGAATTTAACAGAGCTATTTAGGGAGACCCAGAATTTGTATTAATGCTCTGATGCCCCATCAACCAGACAAAACCTGACTAAAGGGGACTTTTAAAGTCTAGTATATCATGTCAAAGGAGTAGTTTGGTGCCTGGTTTGTATAAAATATCTTTCTCTTTTTCAAACAAGAATAAACATAATCAAATGTTGGGGGAAGTGGCAGAGGATGAAAGCCAGAGGAAAACATGGCTAGGACACTACTTAATATTCATATTTATTGAATACCTGGCACCTGGAACACAGCATTGTATCTAATTACCTGGTTGTTGAAAAGATTTCTCTCCCTACTCATTTAAATAATGACTAGGGACACAATTTTGATGTAAAGATGTAAATTAAAACTTGTTGAAATGGTTCTACCAGATACTTGGGAGGTGGGCAATTGTCAAATATCAAGAGTCACCACCTCCATTAAAAAGCACATGGTAGCAGCCACAATAAATATTTAATACATTATTTGTGAAGTCTAATGAATATACTTTTGACATTTCTTGATGCAGAGGACATTATAGACATATAGTTCTTCCATTTATTTTACAAATGGAGAAACTGAGGTCTGAAGAGGGGAAGGGACTTGCTCAGGCATAAGTCACATTTTTTTTTAATGACTCAAGGTTATTGTGATTGCAAATAACTCTTCAATCTAATGGTCTTTGGCTTTCACCATAATATTAATGAGTCATTCTTCTTAAAAGAATGACTCACCAAGAGCAGGGCAGACTAACCTGCAGCTTTCAGGATGGCACTGAAATCTTCCCACTCCAACCACAGTCAATTTATATCCAATCTGTGCTACAGACCACGTACAGTTGATCCTGACCCAACTGGGATGAGATAAGTGAGTCCAGCCACTTGGCACTGCCCTCTAATATCTTTCCTTCCTTCTTCTCCTTCCTTCTCCATAGCCAGCCAGAAGAATCAGGCTAAAGAGGGTGACCCCAGAGATGAAACAAGGAAAAAGAACTAATTTGGAAAACAGGCATCCCGAATCCCAATCTTTTATGAATCCCAAATGGTGAGGCATTCCTTTGAATTTGAAATTGGGTAAGGAGATTGAAAGCAGAAGTTATTTCCTTATGGAAATGCATTGCTTCTTTGTTCTGCTGTAGTGTTATCAGAGGTGGTGAGTTTTGTGAGTATAAGAAAGGAGAGAAAGTTTTGTGTAGTGTCTGTAAAGATTTTCAGCTTCTCTCTAATAATCTACCAAGGGAAATGCTCGAACTCCTGATTCCATTGGATTAGTTGCCTCTCACCCTCAGGACACACAGAGTACCTATATCTACACAGGTAGCTTGAGCCTTTGGCTGGACTCTCCTGGCTGACTACTCACTTTGGCAGGAAGGAATCGGAACTGATGCAGCCTCAGGCAGGAACTGAGACTCCCTGTCCTTTGGGCCACTGTTTGTTTTGGGGAGGATTGGAAGGCAGTGGCCAGTTAAATTGGGTCAAAAATTCTTAAGCGTGGGAGGAAAGCAGGGAGCAAGGTGCACTATGATCTAGCAGTACTTCTGAAACTTTAATGTGCATATAAATTACTTGGGGATCTAATAAATTGAGATTTTGATTTAGTTTGGGGTGGGGCCTAAAATTCTGCATTTCTAACTTGTTCATGGTAAGTGCTGATGCTGCTGGGCCATAGGGCAGGAAAGCTTTTAGAGAACTGGAGCCTCAGAGGCCCCTCAGTATAGTAGACCAAGCTGTGATTCCAGGATGTGAATTCTCTCCAGCAGAGCAGATACTGCATTTTTGGCATTGATGAAGGGTGCTCTCCTTTTGACCAAAGAAAGCTGTAAGGTGGGCAATTAGCAAGATCCTTCTGGTATTCTTGATCTTTGTAACAACCTGCTATAGCTGAAAGAGCATTTTTAATTAGATCAAATTATCCATTTTGGCTGTCCATAGAAATCAAAGCCCCAGTTGAAATGTCTGTTTCATTTTGTTAGTGTAAAGATGGCTATGTGCTGTGATTTTTAAGATGCTAAACATTGCCTATGGGCATATTTTATGGAGAAATAAACACAGAGACCAATGAGATGTATAGCGTGGTTTTAATATATTGTATATCCACTAATTTATGGGGAAAATAAACACACAAGCCAATAAGCTGTGTATTATTACTTTAATATATTGAATTTATTTCATACCTATATATTTTGAGGAAAAATAAACTAATAAGATACACAATATTATTATAACACATCTAATTGTTCTATATTAATTTATTTATGAAAGAAATAAGTGCAATTTAACATGACATAAAATAATTTAATGCAGGAGATGAATTCTATATTAAGACAGTTTAAGGGATTAAATTTCAGCTGAATACGATGCCTGTATTTCTCACATTGAGAGACCAATCTAAAATAATATGCTAAGGCCTATCTAGTCCTTTATGTCACAACCTATGTGGGCTCCTGGCTTTTCTCGACAGTTGTTGCCTTTCCGTGCTTGGTACTCCAAGTCCCCGTCAGGCTGGTTCAGGAGAAAGTCTAGGAGGCCCAGGAAATAAACTGCTTTTAGAGAACGGCAGCATCTGCTAGGGAGGTAGCCCTGCAGTGTCTGTTTCTGAGCCAGAGAAATATTAAATAAACCTAAAGAGGATGGATGGCTTTCCGGGGCCCTTTAAATCTCCACGTTCCCCGGAAGGAACCAGAAGGCAGATGAGGAAGATCGATCCTTGCTTCCCGCTTACCGGGTTTGCAAGTCGCCGGGCAGGGTGCACTGTGGGCGAAAGGAGATAGCGTTGAGATGGCAAATGAAGTTGTTGGCACAGACAGGTCTGCATTTGGAGAAAGCTCTGGCCGGGCTTCAGAGCCCAGAGCGAAGGATCAAAAGCCTGAGTCGCCCAGGCCATGCGGGGCCTGCGGACCCGCCGCGCCCCCTCCCCATCCCGCCCCCACGTGGAATCCCCGTCCATCTAGCATCGGCAACATCCGCTGGGCTCGTTTTTAAAATAAAGCAAAAAGCGAAAGGAGGCTCCCTGGCTCCCTCTCTTCACTGGCGTCCGGACGCCCTGGGAAGGGGAAGGTGGGCTCCGGGACGGATTCCCTGGCAGGGACCCCGCACCTCCCGAAGCGGCTGTCATGGCGGCCACCGGCTCGTCCCTCGCCCTCCCTGCCGCCGGGCCCAGCGCCATTTTGAGCATCTTCCTTGCTTCCCTGTATCCCTCCCGCTCTTCTCGCTCCTCCTTTCCTCCCTGCAGGCCAAACGCCTGCCGACGCTGCCTGGGCCTCCCTAGGCGGGTCGCCTTGCGGCTCTCCGGATGCACTAGCAACCGCGGGGGCCTGGAGTGACTGCGGGCTCCGAAGAGCATTGATGCTCAGCCCCGCTGCATTTTTCACCCGGCCTCCTTTCTTGCCCACTTGCAGGCTGTTACCATCCCGGGGCTCCGGGTCTTGCTTCCCTAGAAAAGTCCCGACCCCACTCCACTCCTTGGACCGGCCGCGTCCCCAGGCCTCGCGTCCCCAGTCTTCCCGCGCTCCGGGGAAAAGATCCGCCACCCGGCTTGGGGCACTGAAACGAGAAGCCTCGGAAACCCTAGGGACCCTCTCCCGATTCAGCTAAACCTCTGGGCCCCCGCCACGACTCCAATTCCTGTCCCCGAGACCTCTTCTCGCACCCTCCTCTGTGGGCAGCACACCCTCTCCCTGAACCCGCCCGCTTTTATGTCTAAGCATTAGCCCGGGAACACCCGCGCAGGGCCAAAGGCCATCTATTAGAGGTTGGCGAGGTGACAGAGCTTCCAGCAAACCCCGACTTTTCGGAGCTGGAGGCAGGCGGAGAAGCCACGGCCAAGTGGGACCACTTTTGTAGCACCCGGACTTAGCCGGCCTAGAGCCAAAGAAACCCCCATCGGGACCTAAAGGGGTGAAGCTGGCCTAGGGACTGTAGGAAAAGGGGCTGCGTCCCAACACAAACACTCATTTTCGTATTATAAAGACATTTATTTAATCTATGAAAATAATGTACAATAAATACTTTCCCCTTTTCCTATTATTAAAGAATTTTAATAAATAATCTACAGTCTAAAACTTAAAAAAAGAAAATGAGGAAAATAGGTTCCTCTAGTTATTTTTTTTAAGAAAGCCCCTCTTAGAGTTTAATTATTCCTGAGATTTCGCTGGAAGGAGTTTAAGAAACGGAATTTTTCTGTGTGATTTTAAAAAGACAGTCGATTGCCCAATATTTTAGAGAAAGAAGTGAATTGAACGCTAATTCAATAATACCTGAATTTTAGCAAAACACATAAAGTCTAAATGACTTGGGGGTGGAAGGTCTTGGGGGGTTTCCATCAGACAACCGAGGGGGGCGGCAGGGCCGGGCGGAGGGGACAGCCTAGGGGAATTGCAGGTCGATGGCACAGAGGGTGCTGGTGAAGAAGTCCAGCTCTTCCTCAGAAAAGGGAACCGGGCTGTCCAGCGAGCCCTGCAGGCTTGGGGAGAGGCCTCCGGACAGCTGAAAACAGGAGTCGGCCGCGAAGAAGCTGAGGTCGGGCAGGAAAGGCGAATCCTGCCCCTCCGGGAAGGCGTCTTCGGGCAACGGCTCTGACTCCAGCGCGTCCGACCCTCTCGGGGCGCAGCCGGGGCTCAGCGCCCGCGCGCCGTTCCCACGAGCGGCCAGGGGCAGAGAGCCAGAGGCGCCCAGGGGGCCCGGCGCGACCTCGGGAGGGTACGAGCAGGCTTCCCGCGCCGCCTGCGAGGCGGCGGGGCTGGCCACCGGCTCCGGGGCGGGCTCGCCGGGGTCCTCCAGCGCGCCCGGGCAGGCTGGCTCTCCGTCGTGCGGCTCTCGGTGCTGTGTCTGCCGTTTGTGCTTCATGCGCCGGTTCTGGAACCAGACTTTGACCTGCCTCTCGGTGAGGTCCAGCAAGGCCGCGATCTCCACGCGGCGCGGCCGGCACAGGTACTTATTAAAGTGGAATTCCTTCTCCAGCTCCAGCAGCTGCGTGTTGGTGTAAGCCGTGCGCAGCCTGCGCGCCCCGCCGCCGGCCGCCTCCGCCAGCCCCGAGCCATCTGTGGGGGGAAAGCAGCCGAGGCGTCAGAGCGGGCCGCGTCCTCCTCCCGACCACAGTTCGGCTGAAATAAAGACTACCCCATCCGCCAAAATCAGTTTCAGCATCTCCCCCTCTTTTCTTTCCCTCCCACCAAAGCAAGCCGCTTTCACTGCTTTTCTCCCTTTTCCCCGACCCTCTCGCCCGCACGGCCAGCCCAGGTTAGAACAAAGCATTCAGACAGCCACCCACGGGCCACGCAGTGGGTAGCGAGTGGCTCCCCTTTGTCCCCAGAAGCTCAGAGCCCCCCCAAGTCCTCCGAGTGGACCCCTCAATTCGGCACTTTCCGAGTCCACTTGGGGAGAGGGTTCGTGAATACTGTTGCTCATCCCCCTTCCTCCCTAGCTCTGAGATTCCCCGCTGGACTCAGAGCTGGGGGAAATGGGACCGAATCTTTTCCTGCCCCCAGATTCAACCCCAGCAACAACACAGCCATTCCTCCACACAGATAAGGGTCAAGCGAATTCTTTTCTCCTAGCAGAGAAAAATCTCTTCCCCATTAGCTTCCAAATGCGCTGTAGGAAAAAAAAAAAAAAAAGTCTGGCAGCGGCCAGGCCTGCGCCCCAGCGGTCTACTTTGCTTTCTCGTCCCTGGAATCGACGGGGCAAGGAACCCCAACAGGCTCGCCACCTTTTCTGTCTCCCCCATCGCTCTGTCCCCCTTCTCTTCTAGCTGCCCCTCACCCCACCCCTACCCCGCTTACCGACCTGCGGGCAAGCCGACCCCCGAGGCTGGGACCGAGGAGGCGGCCGGAGGAGACGTGGCGGATTGGCTGGGTTTCTTGGCGGATTTCTTCTCTTTCATCCAGGGGAACTCGGGGGCCAGGGGGGCGACGGGGAGCGGCGGCGGCGGCAGAACGGGCCCATCTTCGGCTTGCTTTTGGCTCCCAGGTCTCTGAAGGGTGGAGGCGCCGGGCTGGAGGTTGGGGAAGGTTTGCTCGAAAGGAGGAGGAGGAGGAATTAATGTCGACTCCTTGATTGATGAAGTTTGAAATGTCTCCAAGACAGCGGGGAAGGAAGTCAGACACTCGGCGAGCGATGGCTGGCTGTTTATAAACCCAATCTCCCTCTCAAATTCAAAATTCATGGCTTTCAATGGTGGGGGAGGGGGCCTGCTGGGGGGGGCGTCAGGAGGGAGGATCGGAAGGGACCCCCCCTCCTGCCCCCCCCAGGTTTATGTGATGGAATGATTTTGGGAGGGGGAGATTTCGCTCTTGATTTTTTTTTTTAATTTGGGGCCTTTATAATTGTATATTGCTGATAAATACAAGCGTATGGGGACTCTCTCTATTAAACCCAGGACTCCAGCGAAATTGCAGGGAATTCGTGGTCACGGGACTGGCCTCGGCCAATCGCTCGTCTGGGCCTGGTGGAAAACAGAGAGCATTATTTGCTTTAATTGATTCAAAAACTCTAGAGGACCCCAACCTGGACACCATGAGCTCCCCAGTCCTTCACCCCCTCTCCCCAATACCTCCCTTTCTCCAGAAAAGCTAGAAAAGCTTTCCCTCATCCCCTTGAGAGGATGGGAGGTTCTGGAAGCCACAGAAACAGCAGAATCTAAGGGAGACATTTTCCTTTTGAAATATTTTTAATAGAGTAAATTTATGCTTTTTTTTTTTTACATAGCCAGCAGCATTCCCCTCCCCCCCCCCCAAAAAAAAAAGATTGAATGAGGATCTCAGTGTGGGAGTTGTAGAAAACAGCATCCCCCCTTTGGGAAAGGTCAGTGTTAAGGTGCAATAAGGAAGAGAAGAGATTTACAATCATCAGCACCACTATCCCCATCTCACCCTCCAAAAGCAACAGATAAATCTTGGAAAATCGACAGGCACTCCCAGGCTGACACAGAAGAGTGAGATAGATGGTGAGGGGCCCTTTTGGGCCTCTGGCCTCCATAGCTGTGTGGTCTCAGTTTCCTTCTCTGCCCAGTGTTTGCAGCACTGCCCCTGCCCATATGTCCATCTACCTTCCTCACCTGGAGGCATCTATACTCCTCTAACCCCCCACCCCCCAATCAGGGTCTAAGATGCATTGCACCTACTCAAGCCTCAAGTCTGTATCTGTATTTATATCCAGGGACATGAACAAGAACCAAAAGAGCCAGAGATTTAACTCAAAGCTCAGGTCCATCTTTCTGAGGGAGAGCAACCCCCTTCCGCGCAGGACAAAGAGAGCCCCCTCCCATTTTTGTTATTGTGCTAATAATGAAAAAAAAAAATCTCTTGCAGGAAAGAATTTCCTGAATATGGAGGGGGTAGAAATAATGACCACTGAGATGATATTCCACTTCTAGCCCCTGGGGAAAAAAAATTTTTTTTTTTTAAGGAGATTAAGATACTCTGAACTTTAAGGAGTGCTGTGATTTACTGGAGGGAGGGGACACAAGACTCAGGGACCCAAGCAATTGGTGAGAAACTAGATCTCAAAGCAGAAAATGAAAAGTCGATCTAGGGGAAGATTTTTAAATAAGTGGGTCAGAGGGATGGAGAGATGAGGCGATCAATCTTAGCCCCCTGACAGCTCCTCCGATGGCATCAAAGAATTTGGCTCTTTGGGAAAGCAGAGGGAACAGCCGAAATTCCGCATCCCTTTAAAAGGCCTGAGGGTGGGGGGTGTTAGCACAAGGGAAAGGTGATTCTGAGAGAGCGGAGAAACAGATGGGAAATGGGGACAGAAGGAAGGGCGCTGAGTTGGGTGGAAAGTTTGGAGAACTCCCACGGCACTGGCCTCCCCTCCCCCTCCTTGCCCTGCTGCCCAGCGAGGAGAAAGCTGGTTAGCAAGAGAAATCGCGACTCAGCCGGGAGCTGGAACTAGAAACTTTTTGTCCATGTAACGGCTGCGTGGGTGGTGGTAAGTATTCATCCGCGTGGGTGGTGGTGAGCGTTTAAAAAGGACAGAGATGTCTGAGGGGAAGGGTGGGGCTGGAGGAGAGCCAGTTGGAGGTGGGGGCTGCAGGGACAAGGGGTAGTAGACTCTGGAGGACTCAGAACTGCTCAACACAAGGAAAACTGGCCAGAGATGGTTACTTCCAACGCAGCTCCAAAGAAAGAAATTGTTCCCATTTGGAGGTGTGGGTGGGAGTCAGGCGGGGGCGGTGGTGGGGGTGGGGGTGAGCCAGAAGAATCCGAGTAGTACTTAGTTGTCTGGAAGCTGTGCAGTAAGGCCTGAGAGTGGGTTCTCCCTCCGACCACCCCCTTGAGAAGCCCTGGAAGTTTTTTCACAGGCTCTCCAGCTGGCTGCAGGATCCAGCGCTTCCCTGGGCAACAGCCAGTAGAACTGTCCCTGCAGGAAATACAGCTCTCCCTAGCCCAGCTGACAGATTGTCCTGCCAGATTAGAGAAGAGCAGAAAAGTTGGGTGTGAAAAGAGACCAAGAGAGCCCTCCTTCCCAGAGACACCTCTTTCTCGCCCCCTCCCCGTGTTGTGCTGTGAATCTTAGCACAGATATTTTCCCTATGACTTTGGCTAGTGACTGGAATCTCGCAGAGAGAAGGGTGGAGGACACCAAGCCAAGTAGGCCCTTATTTTTATTTGCAGTTCTAGCTTCAAGCTAAAACTGTTTTTCAAACTCGAGCAAAATTCTCTCTATTGGCCTGCTTCTCTCCTGCTAGATAATCAATCTGCTGCACCCCAAGAGCCAAACATGGCGCTTCATCTAGTTACATCATTCAGAAAATGTTATTCAGGGAAAAGAGAAAGAAAAACCCTTGAGCGTTATTTGATACCAATCAAACTTTGCACGCTCTTATGCCTTTAAATTATAGCCTGACCCAATGCTAAATTGCTTGCTGCTTGGATGAGCCGAGTCCAGTTAAAATTGTATGGGGGGGCAGAATTCAGGTTGCTTTTTTATTGTTATTTATTGTTGCATAAAGACTGTAATTACTAACCTTGGACTGCCAGGATGCAACATAAAAATGAAAATCAGCCCTCACTTTAAGGCTGAGGGCCTGCAACCATTCTCACCCACACTACCCCCCCATCACTTCCACCAAATATATGCTCCTAATTAAGCAATGCGGGCGCATCGCTTACAATTAGAATTATGCAACTCTTCAGCAAGCAGCCATCGCTTCTCTTTCAATGAATTAGCTCCATATTTCAGCCGCCCCGTCTCCTTGCTCTTATCGACTCCAGCGACGCGGTGGTGACATTTCATCTTTGACAGACCCTCTCTATCCTCGCTCCAGTGTGATAAAACTTTTATGGAAGCACGACTAAGAAATGAAGTTTTCCCAAGAATCATACAAACAGCGGCACATTAGCCTGGGGACCATTTTATTTAAGCTTGGCTATAACAGCTTCTCCCACCCTCCTCCTTTCCCCTATCCCTGGCAGGGGAAATCAAATGCGCCTCCTCTTCTTCTGCCCCCAGTTTTATTTAGTGATTTAATTTCACTTTAGTTTTTAAGACTTGACCTAAGAAGTTGAGGCCTCAGATTTTTTTTTTTTTTAGATTAATCATTTTCCTTTGTTTTCATTTTAGACCCAATGGTGGTTGGGCTTCAGGTCACGTGACCACTTCTTTGTAGCTCCGGAAGAAAACTGAAGTTTAGGTTGCTTGGAAGGAGCAGTAATCAATCGGCCAGATTTTTGTTGTTGTTGTTGTTGGTGGTGGTGGTGGTGGTGGTGGGCAGGGGCTGGGCAAGGAAGTTGTGGCCAAAGGAGAGAAGACAAAAGGTTAATGAATGAGAAAAACGGAGAGGCTAAAAAGCCAAACAGAACGACCTAGAGAGAGTACCCAAGAATCTTCCTTCCCCCTAACTTGTTACTCAAATCTTAGCTAAATAATTTCACAGGATGGTCCAGGCTCATGTGAGAAAAACTGTATAAACCTGAGACAGTCAAGAGGAGGTAGGGGCCTGAACAGTGGACGAAAAGGCCAGGACAGAGGCTTCAGTGTCCTTCCTCCCTTGGGGGAAATTTGGCAGTCAGCAGCCTCACTCTGCTATCTAAATTGGACCACTAGGACAAGATAAAATTGATAACAGAAAGTTTATTCAAGAATTGTTTGACAGACAACCCTTTCAAGTTAGGAAAAAAGTAACTACTGAAGAACAAAGAAAGTTCCAATTAACTCTAATTCTACAAATTCAGGACTATACAGTGACAATTAGGAGCTGAGTTCATGCCTTTTAGAACTAATTACAATTGCTCATAAGTACGAGTTTAACATAAATCTACAGCTCTTTTCTAGAGTACAATAACTAAAATAGTTGGTTTTACATGACGGGAAACACATCCTTTATAACAAGTAAATACTAAAAAAGTACAGTTTTTTTCCTTTTTTTCTCATATAAATACATATAATGTAAGGGGATAAATAATACAAAAAAGAAAATATTTTAACAGGCTATAACCAATAAATATATATGAAAATGTTCACTAGAACACACACTTTTTGAGCGATACTGGACTCTTGCAGGCCCAGGCATCTCTCACAGTTGTTTTTATATCCATTAAAATGTAAACTCTAAGTGCAACAAAAGTGTCCTGTCAGGGGGCTGAGCAAGGCTCACAGGCCGGGCTGCAGCCCCTGTCTGGGACAAACAGTTTGTTAAAATATACCCTGTTTTCACGTTAAGTCAAGAGAGCAACAGAAGAAAAGAAAAGTGTAGAACCACGTGTCACCGATTGCTTTCTGTGGAGAGAGGGGGATGTATTTGGAGCTGAGATGGGAGGCAGCAGAATGGGCAAACCTTTAGTCCTGACAACTTGCTTGTCCTCACCTTCCGGCTTTTCCATAAATGAAAAAAATATATATTTATAATATAGACAGCTCTCACTTTCAGGATCTCTCACCATCCCTGAGCCCTCTGAAAACTGTAATTGATGGGGGTGGGGTATAGATATTAACAGCCTAGAAAAGAAAAATATGGGGCTAGAAAGGGAGTGCCCAATTAACCTCAAGTAGATGGGAGGAAATTTGAGGCTTCAGAGAAGGGGGAAGGGAGGGTCTCTGTGCCCTTGGTTTTGAAATGTGTTTTATAATTTCTTAAAAGGAGAATTGCAAGGGGAAAAAAATCAAGATTTGGGGGAGTTACCCACAGAGATGGAAGGTAAGTTGGTTGGTGATGGCCTAGCCATCCTGTTTTGTTTTGTTTTTTAAATGTGCTTCTTCTCTGCCTTGTTTCCCTATCTCCTCTTCCCCTACCCCACACCCGAGAGCGGAGTTCCAACTGGATATTGCTGAAGGCCTCGGGCTGATGGGGTCATCTCCAGTCGGCTGCGGATTCCTTTCCAACGGGTTGGCAGGCAGATGGAAACAGGGCCGGAGGACTTAAAAAAGCACCCTCTCAGGCCAGGGGGAGGGGCAGGAGCGCCTGGCCTGTTCTTCCCGGGAAGGTTCACTGTCACCTCCCTCCCTGGCTCCTTCCTCAGACCTCCAGGCTGCCTCTCCTGGCTCTTTCCGCCCC
The DNA here is from genome assembly GCA_030015415.1 of Cynopterus sphinx. Taxonomy (NCBI): domain Eukaryota; kingdom Metazoa; phylum Chordata; class Mammalia; order Chiroptera; family Pteropodidae; genus Cynopterus; species Cynopterus sphinx. Next base: position 18,518,246 of record CM057385.1, read on the forward strand.
CACGACCTCGCTCCTCCGCCCTCCCTTTCCCATCACAGGTGTGTTAATTTGGGCGCTTCTTGGATTCTACCCTGAGGAGGAGGCGCATGATGAGAGAGGTCTGTGTAGGTGGGGTGGGGGTCGCAGGGTCCGTGGTGCTGGCTGGGAGCCATAGGGGGCGCCCCGTTGTAGTCCAGGTTCCCCGCGGGGTGGTGGGAAAGGTGGTTGAGGCCGTAGAGGGAGGGGCCGGCAGGGGGCGGCAGCGGATCCGCGTAGCCGCCCCCGCCCACGTACACCGGGCTGCCCTGCATGGTGGGCGTTCCGTAGGCGCCCCCGTTCGCTTGGAGGACGTGGGGCTCGTAATCGGGCGCCGGGGTCGGGGGGTACTTCTGCGGAGCGCCGCAGCCTTTGAGAGGGGGCTGGTAGCTGGAGGACAGCGCGTAGGCGTTCTGGTGGGCTTTGCCGAAGGCGGGCGGGGACGGGCTCTCGTAGCTGGGGGTCATCGAGTGTAAGGCGTTCATGAAGCCGGCGGTGGACTGCATGGGCTGCGGCGGGCTGCCGGCGGGGGAGGGCCCCCCTGACGACGAGGCCAAGCCCTTGGCCTTCTGGTCCTTCTTGTACTTCATGCGCCGGTTCTGGAACCAGATCTTGATCTGCCGCTCGCTGAGGTTCAGCAAGTTGGCCATCTCCACGCGGCGCGGCCGGCACAGGTAGCGGTTGAAGTGGAACTCCTTCTCCAGCTCCACCAGCTGCGCGCTCGTGTACGCCGTCCGCGCCCGCTTGGACGCCGTCGACCCCGGGGGGCTCTTGTCCCCTCCCCCGCCGCCGCCCCCGCCGCCGCCGCCGCCGCCGCCTCCTCCTCCTCCTCCGCCGCCGCCGCCGCCGCCGCCGCAGCCCTCCGCTGGATCCGAAGGGGAGGGGTGGGAAGGGGAGAAAATGAAATAAAAGATAATTACTGAACACGCCGAAATTGAATGCATCGTTTCTTAATAAATCCAGGCCTGGACTCCGAGCCCCCCGCCGCCTCCCCTTGCGTCCCCGCCTCCTTCTCGCCGCCCCCCCCCACCGCCCGTCGCATTAGCGGACACTCTATAATAGTGGCATTTATTAAGAGACCTGTTCTCCTCTCGCTGCCCCAGCTTATGAAAATTTGATCATGTCACGCAGACAGAGCCGCGTGGCCATTTATTTCGGTCTGAGTTTTATCGCGCATCCTTTCGCCCCCGTGCCCAGTTCCAGGTCTGGAAAGACTCTCCCCCCACCTTCCTGCCAGGTCCTGAGGCCAGGGTGGGTGGCTGAGGAAGGCCCTTGAGGGAACCTGCACATCCGTGGGCGAGGCACGAAAGTGTGACGCGAAGAGGCTGCCGTGCCTGGAGGCCGGGACCCCGGCCGCCCGAGCAATTGTGATTAATACCCGCAGTAATCATACTTAATAATAATCAATCGTCGACGACTCTGCGTCTCCTGGCTCGGCGGCCTCGCGGAGGCTGAGGCTAGCGCGTGGCCTCACAGAACTCTCCGGTGCTCGGGCGGAGGGTGGCCGGCAGGAGAGGGTGTCGGAGGGGTCAGGGGTCATCAGGTGGTAAGAGGGAGGTAAGGGAACTCCGCCGGGGCCGCCGCCACCTGGGCGCCGAGGGCCTGGGTGCTAGAATAACAGTGACATTCCTGGCCCGGACAAAAGCAGACGAGGAAGGCAGAGAGCTGGTACCTGCGCCGGGGGAGCTGTTTTTCAGCTTGGACGTCTGCCTCGACTCTTTCATCCAGGGGAATATCTGTTTGGTGAGGGTGGAGTTGGAGCCGGGACCACACTTGGGGGGGCCGCTTTTGCCCGGCCCGCCCCCATTGCTGCTGTTGCTAGTTGTACTGGTAGGTGCGGCGCTGGGCGGGGGTGAGCCGGGCGGGGCAGACAGGGGCTCGGGGGCCAGGCCAGGCCTCATGCAGCTGCCATTGAGCTCCTTGCTCTTGGCGTGCGGGGCGGCGTTGCCCAGGGACTGCAGCGAGCACGCTGAGCGCTGGTAGTCGCCCTCCAGGTGCGTGGTGGCCTGGAAGGCGGGTTGGGGAGCACTGTCGTAGCCGAAGCCATTGCTGCCAGGGTACGAGGAGTAGCCTCCGAAGAGAGCAGCAGCGGCGTTGTCGTAGTAGGTGGCTTTCTGCATCGCTGGGCGAAGCCCGGGCAGTGGATGGCAACTTGCAAGGGCCTGATACCCTCACAACCGGACATTGGCACCCCTGGGGGTCACGTGAGGCTCCGGACCCCCCTCCCAGTTCTGCCCCCCTCCTCCCGGGGTCTTTTCGGAGCGGCTGACCTGCGGGGTGAGAGAAGAGACACAAGGGGGAGAAGACTGGGGCTCGAATCCATCTTAGGAACTGAAAAGGGAACTGACATCAATAGGGTTTTTTCTTCTCCCCCACCCCAACATCTTCACAGCAGATGCTAAGGCCACTTCCTGACCTGAAATGGATTTCTCTTATTTCAACACTTTAATTCTAAAGAAAAAGCCCACCGGTTTCCATTTCCACTTAAAAAATGAGGACTGTATTCCTTTAGGGTATGGTTAGGTATAGAAATGTACTACTGCAAGAGTCACTGCTTTCTCTCCTGCATGCACACTAGCCCCTGACCTCTCTCCTCTGTCTCCCTACCACCCCTCCCAGCTCTGGGATAGGGTGGCTCAAGAGGGGGGAGACTGGGAGACTCCAAAATAAAAGCGTCATCAACACCCTCCTCTGAGCTGAGAGTCCTCCTGCCTCTGCCTCCCTCCATGTCCATCTAGGTCTCTCTCACCCAAGCACAGACTCGCCTGGAAGAAAACCCGAAGATCTCCAAAAGACAGAATTAAGAAGTTGAGAAGAGAAGCTTCTACTGTAAGGGATCCTCTCCTTCCTCTTCCATCTCTAGAAGACAACAACCAACAGCGGCTTGACCTAGAAACTTCCTGAAGATTTTTCATCTCCAGAGCCAGCAGAACTGAGCCTCCCCCATGTCCCTGCTTCAGGTACCACCACCTCTAGCCTGAGTATACTCAGCAAAGTGAGACCTGGCAGCTGGCAGTCCCCCAGGTGTCCCCAGTGGAATAGGATATTTTTCATTTCCCTGGCCTGGCTGGTTGATACTGTGACCATTTGGCCCATCTACTCCCTCCTTTATTTTTTTCATCAGACTTATTTTTTTTCCCACCATTTTCTTGAAAGTTTGTTTCCTTTGATTTATTGAAAAGAAGAAAAAAGAAACTGGATAACCGCTGAACTTTTTACCAAGAGATGGGAAAGTACTTTCTAAAAGATAAATTTTTTTCCTTAGGGAAGAAGAAAGTCAACAAAGCAATCTGAACAATATTCTCTGGGTTAGAAATAGGGTACCCTGTTTACTGAAGTTCTGTGAGGCTTAAAAAATACGTACTCATTATTTTCATGCAGCCTCTTAAAAGTGTGCCAGAAAAGTAAAGGGTCAAGCTGTAATAAGATTTTGTGTATTTCTTCTGAAACTTCTGACTTCACTTCTCCCCCAGCCCCTTATCTGTCTTCCCCAATGCCTTACCATCACTTTTCATAAAACCTCCAGACTGACTCTTTTCTAACATGTGCGTTTGGAATACTTAAATTTCATTCAGTCCAGTTGGCCAACTCCAAATAAAAAGAAAAAAATAAAAATAAAATAAAAGGTGTGTAGGTGAAGGAAGTCCCTCCCACACATAAATCCCCTTCTTAGTGGCACAGATTCATACTCAAAAGAAAGCCGGGGTAGCCCTGAGTTCCGATTGGTTTCCGGGAAGAATTTGCTTCTGGGAAATACACATGGGTCTGCAAAGCAGCAGGTCCTTTCAGAAAGGAGAACTGGAGTTCGATTGATCAGGCTGACCCAATCCCTTTATTATTACTACCATTAGCCTCTGATGCTTTAACCAAAATTAACTTCGGAGAAGTCCTGGATGAAGGGGAAATTAATTAACAGGCATCAGTTTAGTTTGTTATTAATAGAGGGGAGAATAAAATAAAAAGGTTGGAGGGGTTGGCTAGCTGGACCTGGCTTTATTTAGTCTAAATGATTGTTATAGCAATAATGATGATGATGATGATGATGATGATGATGATGATGAGATAAAACAATAATTTGACTAGGCGCCTGGGGCCGAAATTTCTGTCGCTCCCCTTGCAATAAACCCGCAAACCGTCTCAGCACCGAGAGAGACCAGACGAGTGTGGGAAGCAGAGGGGCCAGAGACGTGATAGGAAAGAATGGAGACTCTGCCGGCGGCGGCGAGGAAGGACCCAGAAGGTCTGCGGGCAGGCTTAGTCTCTGGCTGCCGCTGCCGGGTTCTCTCAGCCGCTCCTGCTGCGGTGGCTGGCGACTAGCTATGCTGGCCCAAGGAGGCGAAAGAAAAGCATTCAGGATGCTGTAATGGTTAGCAGTGGCAGGTTCCAAGAGCACAGGGCTGAGGGCCGAGCCCTGTGAGTAGCAGCAAGTTTGGGCGCTGGAGGTAACCGAATTAAAAGGCGCTTAAGCAACTCTGCTCCTGTACTTTGCCAGGCTGGGCTGGAGGGCGCAGAGGCCTGGCCGACAGGACAGTGAGAAGGGAAAGGTGCTGAGGGGATCTGAGATCTGGGGATCCAGGAGAAGAGGGGGTGGGGAGCAGCTCTATCAAGCCAAACATGTCTATTTTCCTTGCCTCCATGTTGGAAAAATCCAGGCTCCATATGGTTTCTCAGGAGGGAGAGAGGGAGGGAGACCGTGGCTCTGGGCTTCCCTCTAGATTCTCACTGGAGTGAGCCACCCCAAGAACCCCACCTTGTCAGACACACCGCCCGCCCCCCCCCCAAAAAAAAAAGCCAGGGAGAGTAACAATAGCTGGAGAACCCCCGGGGAGAGGAGATAGGACACCTTCCAGGACTTAAAAAAATATATCATAATAATGGAAGGAAGATAAATAAAAGAACAGGGAAGGAAGAGAGAGAAAGGTTAAGCTCTTCTTAGCAGCCGGGGGAGAATTCAGCCCTGGATCTGGCTGCAGAAAGAAAAGCGGAGAAAAGGAGAGAAACAGGAAGAGAAAAGAGAGAGGGAGAGGGAGAGAGGGAGGGAGGGGGAGAGAGAGAGAGAGAGAGAGAGAGAGAGAGAGAGAGAGAGAGAGAGAGAGAGTCAGTCGCTGCGTGGAAGGAAGCTTAAAGCTTGTGAACTCTTCTTGAACCGAGATTGGAGTCATATGGGCCATAAATCATTGAGACATACTCTCCGCCATTCACAAACTGATAGCCTATTTCAGTCCAGCTTACCTTAGCCACCGACGAGGGGAGAACAGGCAGACATAATATATATTCACATCGAGCCCCAGCGCGAGCGGCAGGCGAGAAATCTCCCCTCCTTGAAGGCAAAGGAAAAAAAGACCACTGTTTAAAGCTGCGTCGCCCCCCCCACCCCAATAGCCACCCCGGCTGGGGAGCCCGAGGGGCAGACCGGCCGGAGGAGCCGCGCGGCGTCCGCTTCAATTCACTCGGCTTAGGAGCGGGGGTGCGCAGGAGGGAGGGGTGGGGGAGCGGGAAAAAAATAGAAGACCGAAAGGTGCTCGGGTGGCTGGGCTCGCAGAGAATCCAGCTCCAGGCTCCAGCGCGGCCAAGCCGCCACAGTGTGGTTGCCCTATAAGACTGGTACGCCCTACTCTCTGTAACAATGGCCTCTGCTTTTGCACAGGGAAAAAAAAACCACACCACACACACACACACACTCACTCACTCACTCACTCACAGACACTCACACACAAGCTCACACACACCCCCACCTCTCCCCCTTTAGCAAGCCTAGATGCCTGATAAGGAGGGAAGGCGATGGTGTTATTGGGGGAGGGGGAAATTTTTACAGCCCACCCCCGGAAAAAAAAGAGTGAGAAAGGAAAGAAAGTAGAAAGGTTTTTGCGTGTTTGTTTGTTTGTTTGTTTTTTAAAGAACAGGTAAATTTTTAAATAGAGATTTTGGCAGGGGAGACAGGAGGAGCGAATGCAAGGCAAAGCCAGATGGAGTTCACAGCTCCCCCCCATTCCACTAGTAAACCATTATGCTAATTGGAGAAGTCGCTGTTGGGAGGCCTAGTCAAAGGCAGTGGCTTCCCTGGGGGTGGGGGTGCTGGGTGCCCCTCTGCATTCATTTGCAGCAGAACACTAGGACTTTTTTTTTTTTTTTTTTAAGTAGTTTCACTCCTCCTGGGACTGGTGCTGGCTGAGTCCTCCGCCCTCTTACTCTGGCTCCCTCCTTCTCAGTCTCCCAGTCTCTGTTTCTTCTCTCCCCCACACCCTCTCTATTCTTCTCTCCCCACAAATTTCCAGGCCCATTTTCCAACCGGTAGAGGGGAAAGCCAGACCTTTTTTTTTTTTTTAAACAGCCCCCCCCCACTTTGAGAACAGACAACGAGCGGTGAGTGATTATTTTAAAAATTCAGACCATTTTGCAGGGGGAGGGGAGATTGAGGAGAGGGTGACAAAAGGAGGACCTTGTGTTTAGCTTGAGCTCCAGACCGGCTGGCAATGGAGAGGCTGTAAGAACTTCATGGAGAAGTTTCTGTTACAGTTCTCACCTCTAGATAGACAGAATGAGCTAAGAGGTGATAAGGACATTTGTACTTCTAAGAAGATGAGAAGAACTAGCAAAATGGCTTAATTTTAAATGCATTGGCAAAAGAGACAGAGGATAGTTGTTATTGTATTTATTCAGAAAAAAAACTGTTCTCTTAACTGCAAGATTTATGATTCTTGGCACAGTGAGGAAGACTACAAAAGCTAAACTTTTCTTAGGGTGTGTTTGAGAAGGGCGGGAAAAGGCAAGGAGTCCTGTAGGAGGAAGACAGGAGCCAGGAATGTAGGTATCTGCAGATTTGGGTTGGGGGTGGGAAAGAGCCATTCTTGGTACAGGAAAAAGACAAAAAGAGCACTAGGACATTTCCAAAAGCAGGAGAGTTTGCAACTCTGCCTAACTGCTGACTCGGGGTTTACTGGATAAAGCAGAAGGACACTCTCTTTTCTACAAAGGCAGCTTGGAAAATTTTTCTCTTAACTTCTCATAGACAGAGCCAGCCATTACTCTGTGACCTCCTAGTTAGAGTATTTCTCCCATCTGGATGTGCCAGGAGAGATGGGACAGGGAGGACAAAGGCGAGAGATGATATCCAGCTATTGTCTCCCTCTCAAGAGAGGGTGATTATGTCTGGCAAAACTTCCCTCATACTCTATCACTCCCCACTCACAGGCTCTGCTTTGGGCTGAGAAAGGGTCCTACTTTCACAGGCAGTGGTCCCCGGCCTCCAGTAGTCCCCACTTCTTCCAGGCCCTCTAAATCAAGCTTCGTGGGCTGGAACAGCCAATTTCCTGGGGCCCTGCTGAATGGGGTGTAGGGATACCCTTGGCCTCCCTACCCTCCAGCAACGGGAACTGTACGCAGTTTCCCACTGTGATGTCCTAAGGATCCTATGGCCTGCCTAGAGTTGGTGGCTGAGGGAAAGGAGGGGGACAGTAAGGATGGAGGGTGGGACTCACTTTTTCTGTTTGTTAGTACTGTCAAGAAAATAAAATGTCCAAAACAGCCCCAGTGTTGAGGCTCAAGCCAGAACTCTCACAAGAGCCATTAGGGCTGCCTGAGCATGTAGCTGCAAGGGGTCTGTCCTGAGGTCTCTAGGCTCTAGTTAGAGACCTACAGAGTTGAACTCTTTGAGCCCAGTGGGCCAGGGACTTGTCCCAGAGAGGCTTCCAGAGGCTTAAGAAAACCAGCACCTTTGGGTTTGTTCTGTCACTCCCCAAAATTAAAAAGGCAAAAATGTACCTCCGATCCTCCAGCTCTTTTAGCTGTTGTTACCACTGGCTAGAGAGGGTCAATTGTGAAATTGAAAGAGAAGAAAAACTGGTCACTTGTGTGGCTACACAGTTTTGCCTCAAGGAATAAAATGACAGCCCAAAGGGCACCCAGTCAGTTGTGGGCCTGAAAGCCCGGGGCTGCAGGAGGATCCCACCTGGAGCTGAGCTGAGGGTGGAGTTGCCCAGAGACAACAGTGGACCCCTCCCCTCCTGGAGCCTCCTCAACTCCTTGTGGTCCCTTCTGGCTACATAAAGAGATGGGGCGCAGTGGGGTGGAAGCAAAAAGAAGAACTGGGGAGCAAGAAAGCCTACCTGGAAAAAATTTCAGAGGACATGCACCCCCCCAAATGAGGTAGGAGATGGAGTGGAAACTTCTTAATTAATTCTAGAGAGCACAGCCCATTTGAAATGCTTGGGAGGCAATTAGATCCACGTTTGGTTTATTTCTTGCATTTTTCCTCCCTTTCTCAGAGATTTCTGGCTGGCTGGTCGCCCCTGTTTGAGGCTGGGAGTGTGGGGGTTGGAGGTAGAACAGGCAGGCCCAAGCGCGCCCATTTCGTTTGAGGTGTTGATGCAGGCGAGGGACCTTTCAAACTTCAGGGGACAAAGGTGGGGCAGTGAGGAGTTTAGGGAGGGAACTTGGGGTGGGAGACAGCAGAAGAGTCTGAGGGAAGACTTTGGGGTCTTGAAAAAGAGGAGTGGAGATGGCTTCAACCCCTGTAGTGAAGCCGCAATTTAGGAAAAGACTAGAGAGAGGAGAGAGAACAATTTTTTCCTCGACTCAAAGAGGAAAACTTGGGTAACTCTGTGTGTGTGTGTGTGTGTGAGAGAGAGAGAGAGAGAGAGAGAGAGAGAGAGAGAGAGAGATTGAAAAAGAAAAAAATGAGAAAAAGATTAAGACCCAGTGACCTAATGTAATCTAATAAAGGCAAAAATTAATAATAAAGGTAAAAATTAGAGAAAACGTTCCCTTTCATAGACATTCTTTTCTCTCTGATTCGGTTTCTGAAAAGCCGGAGCACTGCATCTGGCACTAGTACTCTGCTTTCCCATCCTAATCCCTACCCAGTACCAGGGGACAAGAAGCACTTTAAATTTCCTTGAGAGATCACTGGTCACACAGCCATCCAGGCCTTTGAGAGATCATATCTGTCCCCCTTCTTCGTTACCCCCCCCAAAAAATCTATCAAAGAGCAAACAAAAATTCTCAATAAGCACAAATTGGCTGACTACTTTAAAATAGTAGTCAAACTGACTGACTACTTCTGATTTCTGATATAAGCCTTGGGGCAACCAAGCTGCCCCCCGCACTTTGCCTGCCCCAAATCCAAAGCCTGCCAGGCTCTTGGAGAAGCTGGAACCTGAGCGGGTCGGGGCATCTAACAATCTATTTCTTCCTGGTCTTCTCTGCGTCCCTGGTCCTACACTCTGTAACAGTTTTACTGCCTAACTTTGTGGCAGCGGCAGTCATGTAAAGTTCACACATGCACCCGAATCTCCATCTCTTCCTAAATATTAATAAAGATGTCAAAGCTGGGGGTTGTGAAATGAGAATTGCTACCGAAGACAGCTCTTGGTATTTTGATCCCCAACCGCCATCCTCTAAGATGCTGGAGCAGGAGGGAACAAAGGGGCAGCGGCAAGAAGAAGATTCGGCGCCTCGCGGAGGCTGATGGAGACCCGGATCAGCAGAAGCGGCGATCGAAAGGATAAAAAGCCCACTAAGGTTGGAGAAGAAAAATCCAAGCTATACTCTCCCCCGCTCCAGGTGGCAGGGCGAGAGGGAGGCAGGGAAAAACAGGCAGCCTTGAGGGTTTGCAAAGGCTACTACTCAGTGACGGTGGAGGCCGCCTGAACTCCCTGACCAGCTGCTGGTGGTGCCGAGAGTCCAGCCCAGCCGAGAGCTACCTGCAGGCTGGCCTTTCCGAATCAAGGGTCCCCTCTCATCTAGAAGCTCAGTCCTAGCCTGACAAACCCCATAAGGTGGGCTGAGTGGAGAAGGCTAGAGGAAAAGGGGCAAAACTAGGACAGCTGGGTGAGGGGTGCTGGGGAAGGGAGGGAGAAGCCGGCAAGAGAGGGACAGGGGCCCAGCCACTGCGAGTGACTGCGCAGGTCTTTCCTGACAGATTGGATGTTTCTCTCCCAGTGACCTCTGTTTAGCAGACAATAACTCACCGGATTAATGACCAATCAGCAGAAGGCCTTCTGAATTGCCTCCAAATATAAAACTCCAAAGTCAGAATGGGATAGGGCCAGAGAGACGGGACCGTCGGACCACCCCCCCACCCCTCAAAATAGGGTTTGGGACGAGACTTTAGGAAATGAAGTTATCTGGCCAGGAACCCTAATTTCCAGAATCCCAAAGATAAAGTTGTTTGCCATCTCTTCCCACTTCCTCGAGCACAACTCTCTGACCACACCTCCTAAGGCAGTCTGGAAACCGCCCCTCCTCTGCTGGCTTCTTCATGGCCCTGATCCTGAAGTAATCCCTCTTCTTACAACCCAGCAACTTCTGAGAAACACCCACCCCTTTAAATTTTATTCTCTCCTATTTGGGAGAAGAGAGGGAAAATAAGAACAAGAATTGGGGCGGGGGTGGGGAGGGTTATCAACCACCTTGCCAGCCTTCTGTCCTGGCTGCCCTGGGAAGAAACATGGTATAGTGCCATGGCACACTGTGTGTGTGCCCTCTCCCAGGAAGAGAGGATCCAAAGGCCCAGGGGTCAGGGTGAGGCTGGGTGGGAGCCTGTGGCCTGCCATCGTGGAATCAAATTCTGAAACCACCATTTAGTCCCTGGCTGGAATAGAAGGAACTTCAAGAACTACATTCCAAATAACTCCAGCCTAGGCCCCATCACCTGGCAGGGAGAGTGCCTCGCTCTGTGCCACCTAGCCCTCCTTCCTTAGCTCCCCCTCCAAATGCCAATCACAGCCCAATCTAGCTAGCAAGCCCCTCCCTAGTGCCTTCTATCTCCATTGCTCTTGGATGCTTGGGCTTCTCCTCCAACCTTCAGGGGAGGAATGCCAGATTCCAGTTGGTTTCCTAGAGCCAGTCTGTCACCATCCACTGGGCAGGTACAAATTCCCTGTACATTACAGATAAGAATGCAGTAACTTCTCTACCCAGATGCCCACAGAACCCCAGAACATGCAAGAGCTGCATCCAAGCACTAGAAAGTTACTAAAGGTCAGAACTTAGAGAACTCAGGGATTACCCTGTTGACCCCTCCCACTGTTACAGAAAGAGAAACTGAGGCCCAGAGCAGGAGAGTGATTTGTTTAAAGTCATCCCTTGGATAGGCTTCGGAGTCAAGAAGGAGGCTTGGACTCTAGGAAGTCCAGACTTGCCATGTGAGCAGAGAACTGCTTGGTTCTCAGTGTCCACTTCTGTAAAGCCAGAGCATGTGTGTGGAGGTGAGGTGTTGGGCTAAATGATCTGAGGTCCCTTTTTGGATTGAGAGTCTGTGGTTCTCTATATGCTGATGTAAAAAGGGGTGACAGTAATAATAAACTGAGTTCACACAATAACTGGCACCAACGCAACCACAGCAAGATATTTCCTTTTGAGATTTAAATGCTTATACCCCATAACTAACCCTATTCCTGGTCCTTTTTGCCCCACAGAGGCTCATGTATTGGCCTTTACTTCTCTTTTGTGTGTGGGGGTGTGGGTGAGTAGGGGTTGTTCTCTACCTTCATCACCAAGTCAAAGTGCTATTTTTGGATACAGGAACGGGGCAGTAAATAATTAATTTGTATAATTAAAGGACGAAGGCTTCAACCTGACAATTTTTAACCAGGAGTCAATGCACTCATTGTACCAGCCTGGCCTTCTTACCCGACCCCCAGCTCTGCCCACACACTACCAGCTTCCTGACTGCCTCCCCCCAGTTAGAGACCAGCATTCCCAAGATGGCCAGCAGGGTTCAGGGAGTCATACTGCTCCCTCCCCACAAAGTTTCCTTCTGTGCCTGCCTCCCCCCAACCAGAAGTCAGTCTGCCTGCAGCTGCCCCTCACAGCTTGCTTTCCCTAGCCCCTAAAGCTGTGCCAGGATCCAGGTCCAGGATCCCTGGTCTTAGGACACACGTAATCCACCTCCCCAGCTCAAGATGCCCCAACAATACAGCGAGTTTGCATTTCAAGAAACTCCCATTAATATCAATTTACTTCACTGAAACCTCGGGTTCTTCATCAAGTTGATGATTTATGATAAAATCAATTAAATTATGGCCACTTAGGGCCCAGCCGCTTCCTCTCAGATTTCATTGGTGTGGGGCCCAAGTGTCTGGTGGAAAAATGCAAGTTTAGCTGGAGGCGAGGAAAGATAATTCTGCGGCTGAGAAAATTTAATGCAAAACAATTTCCAGGCAAAGCCAGGCGTCTGGACAGAAAGGCAAGAGTCACCAGTTGGCCTGCGGAAATAACTATCTGGGGGTCAAAATATTTTTCTCCCCACCCCATCATCTTCCCTGGCTCCCTTGCTCTGTTCCTCTTTGAGTTCCCTTGCCCCCTCCCCCAAGCTAGGACTTCAGGGGAATTTGAGCGGTAATGGTGGAACCCAAGTCCGCCAGGGCCCAACCTCAAACCAGCAATCTCCCCCACTATCCCAGGCCTTTTTCTCCTCTCTCCCTCCCCTTCCCACACAGCTATGCTCACTAGTTCTTTACTTTTCCATGGTAAAGTTAAAGGTTCAAATTGAAGATCAGGTGGTGTGGGTAGATGGAACAGAGGGGCCCGGACCAAGCCAAGTGGACTCTGCTGCATGTTGCCGTGGGAGGAAAGAAAATACAGGCGGCGAGACAGAGCAGTACTCTGTTTCAAGGGCATGGGGCAGTGAAGTGTACAGAGAACCACCCCATTCCAGAGTACCAGGACCAAAGAACACCTCGTCTCCCTCCAGGGTCCGTGCGCCCACTCACAACACCATGCTGCACAGGACAAACTTCAACCCAAGCACTTACACCATACGCAAACACACCTACACATGTGCTTACTTGCACACTCTTCTTATACCTCACACAGACCCACCACAGCCTGTGCCTGCAAAGATACAGTTCTCACCATCTCCCCACATCTGGGAAAATAAATCCCAGCAAATCAACCTGGCATTGCCGCTCAGTCCAAAGAAAGGAGCTTCTCCCACCTCTACTCTGTTTGGTTTTTGGTTTCCAGAGCAGGCCAGGAGTAAACACAGCTTCTCTGAAGCCATAAATCACCCCCTCTCCTACCTTCTCAGTTTAACACCCCGCCTCAGCGCAGCCCCTTGTACTTCTAGCTTCAAATAACCCGCCAGGTGCTAAAAAGAAAAAAAACTCGGCTATGGTGGCAGCTGAACTGTGGGAGCAGGGCCGAGCCCTGAGTGCCCCCACCCCAGCAGATGCCCCTCACAACCCTCAGCTTTTAACTCCCCTGGAAAATCCTCCATGGCCTCCAACACCCTTCCTGAGGGGGAGCGCTCCCCCAGCCCCTAACCGTTCCTGTCCACACACCACACGCACCGTCCCACATTCCTCCACACCGTCCTGCACACCAGGACCCCTGCACTGCCCGCAGTCCGAACCGGCCTCTTAAATTGCCCTCATCTCTATCTTCCATGAATCGGATCCAGCCTTTTTGCTGACCCAAGACAGGCCCGATGGCAGGGGTCTCAGTCACCCCGCTCTCCACCCCCAGCCTGTCCTCGGGGGTTCCTGGATGAACACCCACACTTACCTGTGCGTCTCCCGCTAGGGCGCAAGCCGCAGCGGGCGCGCGCGGGAGTCCACGGCCAGGCCCGGGTCCCTCAGCCCTAGCTGGGGCTCGGCCGGCCGCATCCCGGTGGTTATTCAGACCCAGGCAGCCCGGGCCGGCGGGCCAGTGCGGGGAGAGGCCGGGAAGGGCTGCCCGCACCCTGCACCCCGCACCCCGCCCCCGGCTTTGTTCGGCCTTCGAGGCCGCGGGGCTTTCGGGAGCGCCAGGGGCTTCACTCGGGGCACTCCTCTCCGGAGAAGCCGGGGCTCCCCACCCACTGGGCCAGCCAGGCACCGAGCTGGAGTCGGGGCTCTGAGAGATGGCCAAGTGGCCAGGCGAGGGAAGCCGCGACTGACGCGGGGCACAGCGAGGCGCGGGAGCGCCGGGGCGCCATGGCGGAAGGCGGGCGCACGGGCGGCTCTTCAATGTCACCAGCAAAATGGGTTCCATATGTCCGGCCCGGCGGAGAAGGGAGGGGAAAGGAGAGAGTTCTGGGCAGGACAGGACGGGAGGATGGGGGTTGGGGGTGCTCAGAGAAGGGAGCGGAGCAGTGGCGAGGGGGTAAGGCAGAGACTGGAGAGGCCAAAGGGGTTTGCATTTTTCAATTTTCCTGGAGTTTTTTTTTTTTTTTTAAGCTGCTTAGGCTGGTAGGAACTTTCTTTCCCTTTTTCCTTTTTCTTTTTCTTTCCTGAAAGATGGGGGAGGGAGACGATTAGTGAGGGTAGCATCCATTTGTTCAGACTGGGGATTCAAGGGAAGGGATGAAGGTAGGAGGTGAAAGGGAAAGTTCTTAGGGGGCTAGAAGATCAACTTCTCCCAGGTCCCTAAAGAAGGAATAAAGAGACCAAACCCACTGGGGGAAGAGAGGCCAAAGAAAGGTCCCAGGGTCCAGGTGTGAGAAACTGACCTCAAACAACCCGCCCACACCAATTGTGGAATTCTGTTTGGGGACACTTCAACCATTAAGTTACTACTTACTGCTGGTGGTAGGAGAGGAGATTCAAGTGCTGGAGACTCTTACCCTTTCCCTGACACTTCGGTTCCTGCCCCAGCTCCCTCACAACTGATTTAGCACCCCCAGAGTCTACTCTAGAGGCAGTTACTTCTGGGATGGCCCCAGATTTAGGCAGCTGCTTGTAAAGACAGTACAGACTCCGGAGGAGCTTCCAGACCCTGAAGCTCTCTCCCCTCTATGCCTGCCCCCCACCCAAGGGCTTGGACTCTGTGTTTCTGTCTCTCTTGCTCTTTCTCTCCCTCTCTCCCTCTCTCCCTCCTAACCATCTCTGTTGTCTGTCCCTTTCTCACAGCCCCTTTGTCTTCTCTGTACTACCTCTCCCTGTGTCTTAAGTGACTTTGAATCGAATCTTTCCAAGGACTTAGGAGTGTCTCCAGAAATCATTTCTGGGTTCCCTTATTAAGCTGTCCTGCTCCTTGGGACAATGTGGAGCCCTTGGTCTCAGGGCCCACTGCGGGGAAGACTCACCCTTCTCTCATGGAGATATTCTCTTCTATAGAGGAGGCAAAGTGAGTGGTTTCCTTTCCACTTTCCTCTCACTTAACTCCTGTGTGTGTGTGTGTGTGTGTGTGTACATTCATCCAAGTTGTGGGGTTCATTCTTCCAGGACAGCCTCCCTGCCTCTCTGGTTTTTGTCTCCACTCTCCCTGTCATCGTTTCCTTGGGTTCTGCCTTGACTTGCCACCTCAGGAATGGATCCTGCTGCTTGTTCTCTCTCTGGGACCCTCTCTTTTTCCTTCATCCTCTCTCTCCTCATCTTTCTATCCAACTCCTCTGGTCATTAAAGCAGTAGCAGCCCAGCTTCTCAAAGGCACAGGAAAAACACTATAATTATATAGAGAAAGTGGACACCAGCAGAGTCTGGGGAGAAGACAGAGTCAGCGGTTTTCCTAAAGCCCCTTCCATAAAATACTTTCTACCCCATCCCCTGAACAGCACAAAAGCAAATGGGGTGTGTGTGTGCAGAAGTGGTAAGAGGCAGAGTGCTTCACGGTTAAATGGACAAAATATATCTATTATTTTAAAGAGTCTTTTCAAACTTGCTGATTTGGGAGGTAGGCCCATATGTCTGGATGGAGGGCATCAGACCTCACATAGTAAGATTTAGTGAGGGGCCAGCGACTAAAAGATAATGATGGAAAGGGACGGTCTCCCTGCTTTTGTCTCCTGGGGAAGAGTCTGTGTGTGAGTTGGGGAAAGGGAAGGGGGAGGAGGTAGCCCCAGGGCCAGAAGAGACAAAGACCTGAAGGAGGCTGAGAGAATAGAGAGGAAAAGAGGGGATCAGACCTCCACGTCACAGGCACAGGAGAAAGCAGCAGTAGGAAGGGAGAAGGGGGAGGAGTTGGGAATACAGGGGCAAGGGGCTGTGGGACTGACTCCCAGCTCTCCGCATTAGCTATGGCCTGTCCCAAAGAGCAGATCCTTCAGCCTTCCCCTTTTGTTCCCTATCCTCCAAAACAGGCTGAATTCAAAAACTAGTAAACTCCAATCTACCTCTTCCTTCTTCATGTTCCTTCTCCTCTCCAAGGGAGAGGTAACCCTTCCTCATTCTCCCAGGGATTCCAAGACTGGCCTAAATTCTAGAGCTCTGGATTGGGGGTAAAATCACCCTCTCTGCACTTACAGCCCCACTTCTCAGGTGAGGGAGAAGGAAATACTCACCTCTCACACTGTGTGTGAGGTGAGGGATGAGGAGAGATTCTCTAATACTGAAGGATGGAGGGCCTGAAGGGCTTGGAGCCCCCATCCCTCAGGTCTCTTTGCTGCCTCACCCAGCCTTTCACCCCTCCCCATGATCAAAGCTGTCTGTGAATACAGACTCCACCCAGTTCCTTTTTTCAAGTCCAGGTAATGTCCCCACCCACCCCAGCCTAAGGTCTTATCCTTCCCTCTCTTTCTCCCTAAATCCTTTTCAACCCAGACTCCTAAATAGGAAGGCTTCAACCCACCACCCACCCAGCTCAGGGCCCACTTGGAGCAGAGCATAGGAGCCAGCTCCTGGATGCTCCACCACTGGGGCCTAAGCTGCCACTTCATGCCATGAGTAATTAACACCTGAGCGCAGTGTCACTCTAATCTTCCTACTCGAAGGTTTACACTAGCAGGCAGAGTTAAATATCACAGATAATAGTGACTATAAAGTCATTTGGCCCAGGGTCAGCCAGGAAGAAAAAGCCAGCATTTCGGATAGGATTTAGCAAAGGCTCTGGCCCTCTGCCCCTCATCCACCACAACTTTGGGGTTGCATTGTAACATGTCCCCAAAAGCCACCTCTGGCTTTGCTTTTGACCAGCAGACTTTTTCCTGATGGGGATGGACTGAGACTGCCTCAGGAAACCCTAAGAGAAAGTTGCCAGCTCTCCCCCTCTCCATCTGCACCTTTTCTTCATCTTTGGATGGGGGCTTAGGGAGACGCACAATACTCCATGCCATGAAATACTTTTCAACTTTCTGGGACCACCTGATTCCTAAAACATTTCTTTTCTGGAAAAACTTAGAGAACTTCTCCCAGCTTTCGCCCCAAACACACATCGTCCCCCACTGCTGAGGAAACTTTCTTTGTTTCAGGAGGTCGAAGGAAGGCTACTGGGGTGTGAATTCATTTCCGTGTTTTGTTAGCCAGGAGGGTGGGGAGCCAAGGCTTCCAGCTTCTCTCCCTGGCCTTCACCCTCTGCCGTCATTGTCGCCCCCAATTTGAGCAGCTCCTTCTCTATCCTAAATACCCTGCCGTAGACATCAGTTCTATAGGTTAAACTTTAACACTATAGCTGAATCTTTCAGGCCCCCTTCCAGTTGCATAGGACTTCGATTCGATTATAAAAATCTCTGCCTTCACCTCCCGTAATTTCTTCCTCTGCTTCTACCTCTCTTGCCCTCAGACTCCTTCTGCCTTCGGAGTTGGGCTCTTTCCCTGCAGGCTGGAGTCAGAGCAGCCAAACTCCTGGAGGGGAACCGCTGAAAAATGAAGCTCTGTCTGCTGCTGCAGGAATGTTGGCTCTATCAGGCTCGCAAATATAATTTTTATATTAGGTCGTGGTCTTTGACTGGGTTTATATGCGAATGAGGCATTTCTGGTTTACCAAATTTATACAAATCTCGCCTTAATTGATAATCACGGATGCCATAATTTAAGACCTCCAGCTATAGAGCTTTCATATTAACTGCTGATATATTACTGTAAAGCGTCTGAAATAACCAACTCCTGGGAGCAGAGCAGAGAGGGAGGAAGTGCCTCCGAGAGCCACTCTCTCCCGGCTGCAGAAATAGCCCAGCTTCCACATCATTTTCCATGAGAAATGATTTATCGAAGACATGGCCATAAACAACACAACTCACTCACAAACACACGCAGACGTGCGCACACACGCGCGCGCACACACACACACACAATGGCTGGCATGCTGGTCGAGAAGCTGACACCCATATTGCTATAAATCAAGAAAAAGGTTGGAGGAGAGGGAGAGGGAGAGAGAGAGAGAGAGAAGAGGAATATTCCTAAAATCTCTATGCAATGCCTCAATGGGTATAAACACATAGAGCACCGTGTGAAGAGAAATGGCAGGAAATGAAGATGGCTATTTGTCACAGTTTACGACAATAACATTAATAACAAACAATAAATTTACATGGACATATAAGACGCGGTAGGTAGTGAGAAATCCCTTCTACTTACAATACCCCAGCCCGCGGTGTGGCTCCGGCTGCGGGGCTGTTTTATTGCTGCCTCCCTCTCTTTTTCTCTCTCTCTCCCTCTCTCTCCCCCTCTCTCTTTTTTTTCTCGGGGTACAGGCTTGTTTTTCAAAGGACAGTTGAATTGCACGTCAGAAACAGGGAGACCGAGCCTGCGATTTTCCTGACGAATACATATCTATTCTGCAACCTCGGCATTAATTATTTAATGAATCACGTGACCAGGAGGGGGAAGGGGGTCTTTCGATTTCAGGCTCAAAGGACCACTATGACCTTCCCCAACAGGAGGAGAAATTTTCTTGCAAAATAGTCCCCCCCCACCCCACCAATGAAATAGTAGTGAGTTGTCCTTTCTCCCAGATTCATATCTATACCTACTATATCTACAGCTCCCTAAACACCCCACCACACGCACTTACCCACAGCCCACCTCTCCTCTCTCCCTTCTCCTCCTGCTTCTGCTTAGTTCGTGAAGGTGCAGAAATAGTCTGCAGGGGCGTCTGGGGGTGGGGGTGGGGTGGGCGCAAGCCCTTCTCCAAGCCCTTGGATTTCTCAGCTTCCAGTTCTCTCTGCATGCTTTAAGATTAAGATTTCTCCCCAACTCCATTCTCTCCTTCACTCCTAGGATACTGATTTTAGTGGGATTCACTCCCCCTTTTTGTAATAGTAATCAACAAAATTTCTAAAGGAACCAGTTTAAAAAAAAAAACACTTCATAAGTCCATGTTATCTGTATAAAGAATGGGGTTTCTGGCTTTCTTTCTCTTTTTGATCTTTTGTGATACCTTTTAAAGGGGCAGAAAAGGCACAGGGCAAAGAAGCGACTCTGGGACTTCCAGAGTTGAGAATAACCACAAGGGGGACTTTTCTTGTCTTTTGGTGTTACTATTATAGGAAACCAGATTCTACTGACTCACTGAGAATACGCTCCAGAAACAAAGACCCAGACTAAGGTTTCTACACAAAAGAAGTGGACACTCAGCCTCTCTCTACCTATGTTATACCCTGTTTCAGTCCTCCCACCCCCAACTCCAGGGAAGACAGCTGGAGATTTGAACTGGAGGGGAGGGGAGGGTAAAAGGGAGAAAGAGGCTTTGAAGTCGGCCTGGCAGCCCGGGGTCCCTATTTCCCAGGTGTTAGTACCCTGAGCTTCCAATCGACAGACAATGGAGACTGATCAATGGAAAATAAGATGGGATGGGGGAATGGGAATTAAAGGGTTGAACACAGGGATGATAGGAGAAATCCATTTCCTAGGCCTAGAGGGAGAAACATACACAGATGCCTTCATCTCAGATATAAACAAAATAAAACATCCCCCAAACCTTCACATACAGCTCAGCCCCAGAAAGAGCAGCCCAGTTAAAATCAGAATCGCAGTTCTTGGCCGTGGAGTGGGGTGGGGGTGCAAAGGGGAGCAGAAAAGACATTCCCGAAGAAGCCCCTCGCAGAACATTCCCAGCCTTATCTTCGGCAGCTCGGGGCAGCTCAGCCACAGCTGTGGGGGCAAGCAGGACGTAGGAACAAGAAATGTGGTTTAAGGTAGGGAAGCTTGAGTCTTAGGGTTGTTCTGTTGGTTTGTTTGGAGGGGTCTGAACCAAAGCAGCTCAATGGGTAAGAGGCTAGGGACCCAGAAGCTTTAACAATCCCCAAGAAACAGCCACTCTGTGTCAGCCTCGGTAAGGTCCAGCTGTGGCGGCATCGCAGCCCTGCCAAAAGCACTGAGCAGGTCTGGCCTCCTCGGAACCCTGCTCCTGACACACGAGTGGGGCTCCTGCAGGGCCCAGACTCTGGAGCAGGGTGGTCAGCTTTAATTGTCTAGATACAAAACACAGCCTAATGTTGAATTCAGCCCGCTCTCAACATGGGCCCCGTGCCTGGCTCCAGCAACTCCCTGCAACTCCCTGCAAGGTCCCGACCACAAATCCATTAAAATGGTCTCCCAAAGAAAACTCTCCACTGAAGTCTAAATGAAAACTATGAGTGAGAGAGAAAAGACATGATACGCTGGAGCATGGGGAGGCAGCAATCTCTAAAACCAAGAAATTATTTTTAAAGACAAGGAAAAGAACAGCAAAATGACAGGAAGGCGCGCCGGGCAGGTTCTGTTAAAATGCCCACACTCTTTTCAGATCCTGGGAATGTCTACGTTCAAATAAACAAGCGCCAAGCGCGAGCTGAGCACTTTCTTGCTGCCGATAAAGCGAACGTTTATACTGTGAGAAAGGCCAGATTGATTTACGAATCCGAACGCGCCGGTTTTATGGCTGATCACAAATCCGTCAGCGCTCAACTCACACTGCGAAACTTCCCCACTCCGTTTTCCATCCAGACCCCCTCCCTGGCCGCTTCCCAGGGAGACCCACCACAGGCGGGCACTGGGGCTACCCCTGTCTGGCCAGGCAGGTAGAAGTAGGAGAGCTGGATGGAGAGAGCTGGGGACCTGGAGCGAAGAGAGGTCAAAGATGAGGAGGAGTAGGGGTGGCTGCTGAAATTGTACAAGGTGAGCCCAATAGGCTGTGGAGCCTTAGGCAGAGCTCAACTCTGCGAAGGTTGGGGTCTAGGAGTGAAGGAAGGGGGAGATCTTGAAGTTCCCACCTGCAGTGCTAAAATCCTTGAGCGAACCCCAATTTTCCCTCCCTATTGTTTTCCTCCTCTTTCCCACTGTTGAACCCCTAATTCTCACATTGCAGAAAGAAACTTGTAAAGTCCCAGGCGACTAGATCTTTGCCACCGGAGTTTATAGAGAGCCCATAATTGGTTACCTGCCCTTATGAGTAATAGGTGCACATCTCCCCTGAGCCCCAAATATTTTCAGTCCCAGAGCAGTCCAGCTCACCTTTCCATTCACTTCCTTTCTTTCTTGAGGCCTCTAACCCCTGCATTTATTATGCCACCCAGGGACAAAAGTGAGAATACCAACCAGGGCCAGTTATTTCTCACCTGAGACAGAGATTTTAAGTTACAAGAGACAATTTACAAAATGCAAACCCACACCCCAAACACATTCCAGCAAGGTTCTGTCTCTCCGAGTCTTAAATTCCTAGTCAAAGTTCCTCTCCCAGCTAAAGTACGCTCACTCACTCACGCTCTCTGTCTCTGTCTCTGTCTCTCTCTCTCTCTCTCTCTCTCTCTCTCTCTCTCTCTCTGCTCACAGAGGAAGGCTGCTAGTGTGGACTTTTAAAATATAGCAAACAGTATACAGATTTGGAAAGGCTCTATGTTTGGAGTTCACTTCTCCACAAAACCTTCACCCATCTCTGAAAATTAAAAGTTGCTGGAAACTCTGGTTGATGTGGCCAAGCTGTCCCTGGAAACTGTCAGAATAGCCTTTGCTGACCCTTCTTCCATTTTTCTTGCTCCTCTGGTGAGGAGGTACTCCATGAGCTCTGTGAGTAGCTCCAGGGGGATGGGGATTAAGGGAAGGGGGTGAAACTGATTATAGGAATAGCTTCTCAAACAAAGGAACCCCAGAAAAATGGGTTGGGAGGCTTCAAATTTGGAGATCAGACTCTGAGACACAGTAACCTTCAAGAGACCATTCATGGGGGGAGCTCTCTGTCTCCTCAGGACTGAGGGGCTTGTTTCCCTAGCCCTCTGAAGCCTGTGGACCTCTCCTATCGTCTCTCTTTGTCTTTCTTCCCTCAGCTCCCTCCAAGCGAAACAGGAAAGAAGGAGGGATAAACTGGACATGGTGGGGGATGGGGTTGGGGCCTGGCCGAGGTACAGAGCTCTGTGCAGAGACAGACCAGCACCTTCTTCCCTCCCTTAGCTGTATCCAAGCTAAAAATATTAAAATGTCTCCCCAAGGAACAGTAATAGAAAAACAATCAAGAAATTCCAAAATAACAACAACAACAACAAAAAAAAGGGTTGGGGGCTGCAGGGGATGAAGAAGATGGGTGCACAACAGCCCAAGGACCCCTCCCAGCGGAGGTGTGACTTTCCCTCCCAGGGAAAGAGCCAGCATAATGTCCAGCCTCAGAGAGGTCAAGGGGCTTCCGAGGTCATTTTGTGGTTCTAATACTGAGCTAATCGCCTAGAAAACGTGGCCTCTCCATGAACTCTCTCTCCTGCCAGCCTTCTACCTTCAAACTCTCAGTGAGCCCCAGGGAAAAAGGGCCAGCACATTCAGATCTGAGGCAGAGTCCCCTGGCTTGCTTACCCTCAAGAGCAGGGCCATGGAGTGGGGGGAGGTCAGAGCCCCCAAACAGAGCAAAAGGAAACCAAACTGTACACTGAGCCTCCAGGAAGAAGGGAGGAGGGCAGAGTCAAAGAGAAAGATTCGTGTGTCAAGAAACCTTGCCTGTGAACGGAGCAGTTTCCTGCTCCAGAGAATTGTGAATATTTGTCTAGAATCACAAGCTAGACAGACACAAAAAGAAAAGACGAAAGACATCTACCTATACTCTGCTCCAAATCCAGGGCATTCTATCCAAGAACTTCATTTCATTCTTCTAGGAGGCATCTCACCGGTAAACAGACATATGGGACACAAGCCCCCAGTACAGACAAGCAGAGTCAGGAAACACACTGGCCACATGTGCATGTCTATACACACACGCATGCTGGGGCTCCCAAGGCCCACCTGCATTTTCTACAACAGGGAAAGCACTTCGGAGCTGCCTCACAAACAACCTTCTCCATGGTTCTTCAGGGGCCCTGACACCTCAGTCCCCAGGAGTTCAAACACTCTCCAGGTGTCCAGGCCTCTCTCTCTCCCTCTGACCCTAGCATCAGTCATCATAAAAGGCAACAAACCTGACCAAGCTTCCACCATAAAAACCCCACAAAGATAGTTGAAAAAGAAAAAGGAGGCGAGAGATTGTTTCTTCTTTCCCTTGCATAAGAGCTCATAAAACGATTTAAAAAAAAAAATGCCAGCCCAGGCGGGGACTGTGTTACCTTTGCGCCTCTCGCCTCCTCTTGCCCGAACTCCTTGCATCCCATTCATGATGAAGGGCTTCTTCCAAACTGAGAGGAAAAAAGTTTTCAACTTTATGGTTCCAATTTTTTTCCCCCTCGCAGATCTGGGAGAGACGGCTAACACTTTTTTCCCCCAACAGCCGGTCTGCGGAGATTTGCTGTTGAATAATAACAAAGGAGAGAGGATACGTATTTAAAGAAAAGAAGTGATTAATGGTTTTCTGTATAATTCTCACATTTTTCTTAGCTCTTGTCTACACAGAATGGCTGTGAACTTTAAGCTCCATAGAAATCTTGTTTTATTCTATTCATACCTTCCAAGGAGAAGCTTTGATTTAGTTCTATAGGGGCATTCCTGGGGCGGGGGGGCATATGCTTTTTAAGAAGTATTTTCCCCCTCTGCTAAGGGCGGCCACATCCCCTGGCAGTTAAACATCACACCGAGATTGACCGAAACAAAGCTGGCTGCTCTCATCCTCCAGGTCCGGGTGTTTTTTTACGAGTCTCCCAGCAGCATTTAAACGGGCATTTCATTGCCCTTTCCCGGAGCTGTGGACAGCGGACCGGTCTGTTCCCAGGTCCTACCCAGCCTTAAACTCCTGGACACTGCAAACTGGAAGAATACAAAAGAAGTAACAACAAAGCATGAGGGTGGAATTAGCTATTTTTATTTTCTGAAGGGAAATGGAATAATTAAAAAAAAATTCCACTTTTAATTGCACACGCACTCCCAAGCCCTGAGCTTTTTGGAGGTAGGTGGTTGTACCCTGGGCCATCACAGGACCAGAGACCTCAAGCTGAAGCCCCCAGACCTAGAACTTCTCTTGGGTGCTGCACAAAAGCGGCCCAAGCCTGACAGAGCTTCTGAGTCACCTGCACCCCCTTATCTTCCCCCACTTCATTCTAGGGGTGACTGGGACCTCTGAGACAGAAAGCTATTTGGTCCCCAGTCGTACTTTCGATACTTTCTATGAGAAAGAAAATGAAAATTAATACAGGAGCAGGGCTTCACAAAAGAGGCCATTTGTCTTCTTGATTATCTATTTGCTTGTCAGAGTTTGAGCTATGGCACTGGCTAGCTCTTTTGTAATATAAAAATACTCTGAAAACCGGCAAACACCCAGAAACATCTGTGCAAAAAATTAGACTCATTAAAACCTTAAACACCTCAGAGGAAAACGATACCTTCTTATGCAGGAGGAAAGAGGCCGGCCTCTCGGAATCCTCTCTCGGAACTTTAATAAGCAAAGAGCCGTCTGTCTAGAAGGAGACAGCTTAACCGCATTTTATTTGCTTATGACAAATAAATCATGATATGAAAGGCATTGCCATACTTAAGCCTCTTGTGTCCTACAATGAAACATTTTCCCCCCATTAGGGATTGGAGTCAACCCTTCCAGTCCTTTCAATCCATTTTTGGACTGGAGGAAAAAAAATTTAAAGCTCCAAACAGAACACACCCACCCCAAAAGGAAAACAAGCCAGATACTACAATTTGGAGTCCTCAGAGACAGAAATTCCCACTGGACACTTTGAAAAAAATTCTCAGCCACATACAATGCGAGGCAAAATGAACTGGGGTGCTTAAAACAGAGACTTGGGTGGCCTTTATATCTTTAGATCGAGGCTTCAACAAAAACACGCTGTGCTGGTCACAAGAAACCAAACATTTATTTCTATTGTCACTGTACAGGACACAAATTTTCACGCCAAGGAAGAATTCTAGATTCAGGCAGCCCCAGAACTAGGAAGGGGCCTGGTTTGGAATGTTAGGAAGAGAATAGGAGAGAGGACACACATGACATAAAATAATAATAATAATAATAATAATAATTAATAATAATAATAATAATCAATGCAACAATGATAAACTATGGGAGAGGTCTCTTAACATCATCTCCCAAACCGGAGGGGCACAACATTTTATTTCCTAGTTTCACATTCAATTTCAGTCAAGGAGAGCAAGTCCCCGCTGTACAAGTCTAGATTGGTGAAAGGGTTGTGCCCGGCTCTCAGAACTGAAGGCCCCTCACCCTGCCAGGAATGGCTTGACCTTCCAGAGGCAGGCCCTTTCGGGTCTCTGGGTCTTTCTTTTTTTCTTGGACTCAATTTCCCTGCCCATTCCTGCGTTGTCAAGGCCGCCCGCGCCTCCACTTGTCCCCTTCCTGCTGCCCCCCACCCCAGTCCCACGATGGAAGTGGGTGAGCAGTCAGTGTCCCCGCGAAGGGGGACGGAGGGGGAAGAGGTTGTATGTGCGTGTTTGTTACCGTGGCCCAAATATTGCGTTATCTGGCAGTCAGAGGGTGCTTTCGCTGAGTGTCAGGAATGGGGGACAAAGAAAGAAAATCCAGGCTGTCTTCCAGCAGCGGCAGCAGCAGAGGCGGTGGCAGCCCAGCCGGGCCTCATTTGTTAGCCGGGTGTCGAGGTAATGGTCGCCACCGAGGCCCGTCCTCTCCTCGGCAGAGTAAACAAGACAGATGGGCCTAGGCCTGGCGTGATTAAAGATGAAACGTGGATCCATCTTCGCCAAAGCTGAAAACGAGGAGTGCAGCCTCCTCCTATTTCTCTTTCTGTCTTTCCAATTCTTTCTTCTTTTTCTCTTTTTCTTCTTCTTTTTTTTTTTTTTAAGGAAGAAAGCGAGACTTGAGCCTTGCTTCTGGGGTGGGGGGACTCTCCCAACTCCCTTTTGTCATTTCTATAAATAAAGCTTCCCTTCCCCCTTCTTTGCGTTTATTCGTGTAAATAGATAAAGTGGGGGAAGGCAGGTGGGCTTTTCCCGGCCCAGGCCCCAGTGTCCCCTCCCGCATCTTTCCCCTGTTCCCCTTCGCTTGCCACCCACCCCGCCCCCAGGTTCGCGGCTCCCACGCGGAGGCGGGGAGCACTAGAGCGCTGGGGGCCCTCCGTTGGGTCGGCCTGGGGGCCCTCCAGGTGTGCCTGCGGTGCCACCCGAACGGATCTTGGTGTTGGGCAACTTGTGGTCTTTTTTCCACTTCATACGCCGGTTTTGGAACCAGATCTTGATCTGGCGTTCCGAGAGGCAGAGCGCGTGGGCAATCTCCACCCTCCGGCGTCGCGTCAGGTAGCGGTTGTAGTGAAATTCCTTCTCCAGCTCCAAGACCTGCTGGCGGGTGTAGGCGGTCCGAGAGCGCTTGGGCTCCCCGCCGGCGTAATTGGGGTTTACTGGACACACACAGAGAGAAGGAGAAAGAGAAAGTTTTATTGCCCCGAAAGGGAGGAGGGAGAGCCCTTTCTTCCAGCGAACACAGTATCTTCTCCCTCCCTCCCTCTCTCTTCCGCCCGCCTCTTCTTTCTCTGGAGGGGGGGGGGTACAAACAGGGAAGAAAGAGGGACCCTAGGAAGAGAAAGAGACCTCAAAGTTTTGGAGGGTTGTGATATTTCGATGTTGTTGTTTGGGTGTCTGGAGGGGAGTGGGGAGAGGAGAGGAATTATCACAAGGTTTTAATCACTCCTCTACTCCCACCCTTGGCTTGGGGCCCGGGATGGAAGAATGAGGGGTGAAAGGGGAGGAGGGCGTCCCTAAACCTTTCTTCTGTTAGTTCCCACCCTCTGTGCTCAGATTCCAAGCAGCGCCTGCCCCCAGTAAAAACTTATGCCCACTTCTTGAGTCAAGCAGCCAGGCTAGAGGAAAGAAAGAGAAAAATAAATAGTGGGAGTTGACTCAACCCTCCGCTTAAATACAGATTACCTCCTCCTTCTCCCCCACCTCCCACCCCCTCCCCAACTTTCAATTTCACTGAGACTGCATCTCCCTGGCGAAAAAGTCGCTAGTGAGGATGGCAAAGAGGATGGGGAACCGACTTCAAAGGCGCGGGGCCCACTAGGCCATAAAAATTTATGGGGGATGTAATTATGTGGCTCTGAAAACAGGCGACCGTAAATCTCGGCAATGGCGAGTTTATAGCGGGGACAATTGGCTTCCCCAAGCTTCCCTCCCCCCCACCCCCATGACTCCGAGGTCCCTTCGGTGTAAAGCGCCGCGGGTGGGAGGGGGAAGGGGTGCCCACGCACTCACCCGTGCTCACGTGAACTTTGCGCATCCAGGGGTAGACGACGGGCTCTTTGCACGAGTGGGACGGGCTGGGGTGCAGGGGGTTCTGGGCGCAGGGAGGCGGCGGGGGGCTGCTGCTGACCACCTCGCAGCGCTGGCCGGGCTCCGGGAGTAGGGCCCCCGAGGGTGGCGGCGCAGGAGCCCGAGGGGACAGCCCGGGCGGCGGCGGGGGCGGCGGGGGCGGCGGCGGCGGCGGCGGGGGCCCCGGGTCCCGGCAGGCCGCGTAGCGCTGCACGGTGCACGCCGCGCGCCGCCCGAAGCCCGCCTCCGGCTGGAAGCTGCTCTCTCGCCTCTGGCCGCCGGCGTAGTACCCCGGCGAGTGGTCGCTGGGTAGGTAATCGCTCTGTGAATACTCCTCGCACGGAGGGAACTTGGGGTCGACATAGTTTGAGTTGATCAAAAAAGAACTCATAGCCATTAATTTCTGGGAATTGCCCACAAAATATACTAAAATTTATTCCGACCCCTGACTCGTTTTCCTGTTTCCGAAAGCCCTCCTACTTACTGTCAAGTGAACAAAGTTGGGGCCCCACGTGATCCTGGGAGCCAATGGCCGCCCCGCCTGCCATTCCCGGATAAGGAAATCTGCTCGCCCGGACCCTACTCCAGCCCGAGAGGCTTATTTCCCCTTCTTCTCTTCCCCTCCCCACCCACCCACCCAACACCAGGATTTACATAGGGCTCCTGCGGGGCGCCCGCCTCCTCGCCTCGCTCTCTCCAAGATCCGCGGGAGAGAAGACAGGGGGAGAGAGAAAGAGGGAGAGAGAGAGCGAGCGCAGGTTGCCACCGGAGAGCCGGTTGGGGCTCTGGGAAGAGCACAATCCTGGATCCCCTCCGAAGTTGGGGCTCCCGGCGTCGCCCCTTCTGTATTGCCTCACTCTGTCCCGCATTCCGTGCCTTCCGTAGGCCCCTATCCCCTCCTCCCGACGGGAGGGAGCCCGTGCACCCTACGTCTCCTGTGTGGGGAGTGAGGAGGGGACGGACTGGGGGCTCCGCCTAGGGAGGGGAGCCTGATTCGGGGCGAGAGGCGCGGAACATGGGGCTTTTCTCTGCAGCCGCTTGGGGAGGGGTAGGGCGTGAGAGAGGAGGCGTATGGAGCAAGCAGGCGGGTGCACCGAGAGACTTGTCAGAGATGAATGGAACGGCGGGCGGATCGATAGGAAATTCATGCACTAATTCGGGGAGACCTCGCCTTCCAAATCGCATTTAGTTGCGCTATTAGTTTGGCTGCGTCAGTCAGTCCGTCTGTTCCCTTCTCCTATCCACCCCACATGGCCCAAGCCGGTAGAAACGACTTGGTTTCCCACACGGAATATGAGCGCTAGAGTAAAATACCTGCAACTTTTGAAAGCACACTGAATAGCAATTTGCTAATTCCAGAACCATCGGAGCAATACTAACCACGGGGTGGAGATGTTCTAATTGCCGCTAATGCCACTGCCTCCGCAGCAAACAGAAATCTCACGTCCTTGTGATGCTGAGGATAGGAGCCCTGGAGGTGACCCCCGCTTCCCCCCCCCTTCCGCCACACACACACAATAACACCCCTTGGTAATCACGTATTTCCAGGGCATCTTGTTCTGAACCCAAACGGAAAGGCAACCTCAGCATCCGTTTGAAAGCGCATTTCCTTTGCCTCTGCACACTGAAAACAAGTCATTTTTTTTTCCGGATTTTCAGGAAAACGCCCCCCTCTCCAGCCCAGAATAAAGAATAAATAGGTGGTTTTGCAGGAGAGGATAAAGTAAAAACACAACCACAACCATTAACCTATTAAGAGAAGTGAAAAGGGACCAAGGCTCCCAGGGGGCAGGCATGGGGAGATTTCAGGTAGATGATTTCTCTATCTCTAATCAGTTGCAGGAGGAAAAGAAAGAGGAAGAAAGAAGGAAGGAGTCCTCGATGGGTCTGTCACAGGATGGTCCTTATTTAGAAAAAAAAAATTTCTTCCAGGGGGGAGAAAAATGAGCGGAGTGTTTATGTCAACTACATATTCCCCTAGATACGAATTTGTGACCACAAAATTCCTTACACAAATTCGGATCTACAGGGTATATACAGAAGACAGACAGATCTTCTTGGCCCAGAAAATTTCCGTTTCTCCTACTTTCCGTGTGTTCTTCGTTTTTGGTGTGGTTTGAGTGCTTTGGTTTTATTTCGTTTTATTCTGATTTTGAGCTCTGGGTGCAGGAAAGGCACAGCGGGTCCATCTTTGAGATTAGAAGGTTTTCAATTCTCTTTCTCTTCTATTAGAACTAGAAGCGGCCGGTCCCGCAGAGAGACACGAACCTCGCGGCCTCAGCGCAACTCTCGGCGGTGGCGCGTGAATTATGAGATGTAAACATTAGCTAAACAAAAGGAGGAAGGGTCATCCTGAGGCTGCAGCAAGTCAGAATCTGGCCCTTCTGGGTGCCCTCGCGCCCCTCCCCTCCCCACAGATTTTTTTTTTTTTTTAAGAAAAACAAAACCCCACTCGGCTACTCCAGTGCCCCTTGCAGCCTTTAGTTTGCGATCAAACGAATATCTAGATATTTTCCAAGGCGCCTCTCAGCAAAGGGAGGAGGTAGAGGCAGCCGGGTGTGAAGGGGGTGTCATAAAAGTCCTTTTGGAAAAATCCAATGGTAAAAAGGAGAAACAGCTGTAAAGAAAAATGCTGGGAGACTAAGCATATGGGGCCCCGGATATTTAATGATGGGCAATTCCGTTTACAACCTGAGAAAAAGATCAAAGGCATTTCATTTCCGAATGAAGGGCAATGAGGAACCATAAAAGATGCAGCCAGATGATATTCCAGGCCGGTCCTAACTTCCCATACCTCCTGGGGCCAGATAAGGGGGATAATCCCTGAAGGATGAAGAGGAGCCCGTTTCTCCACCTCTCTATCCCAGGCAGGCTCTCTTCCTAACCTTGCTCACTCAGTCACCTGCTAGGGTTGCTGGCAGTGGGACCAAAATGGGGATCTGAGAAACGTGGGAGATCTTGAGTTTCTGAATGAATTTTCCGAGGCTTCCAGTAACTGTTAAATTTACTTAAGTGGGAGACGGGTTTGGACTGAAGGGAGCTGAATACTATACTGTGAAAACTGGAAGGCCTTCCTAGGTTGAGGGAAAGTGTGCATAGAAGCAGCCTCTTCCCCACCCAGACTCCTTGCCCATCTCCCTAGATCTGATAGACTTGTATCCCTAGTGAGCAAGACAAAATAATATAAATTTCATTAACAAATACAGCAACAATACAAAAAACAACCCTCTAACCACCACACTCCAGAAGTCTCTGCCTATCTCCAGTCCTGGTACCCTGACAGGTAAATAGGAGGAGAGCTCCCACCTGCCAGCAACTCGGTCCAGGGACCCTCTTTCATATCCCAAATCTAGATTGCCAATGTTGGCCTCCAAGCCTGATTTCTAACACCAACATTCTCCCAGCCAGGCTGGATTCATATACATTTGAAAAATCACACACACAATTATATTGTAGTTACCTTTGCCAAGAGAGGATACAGGAGGTAATCTCAGACCCCCATCTGAGAACCTAGGAAGATGAGAGTCTGAAACTGGGCTAACAGACGAGCGTATGTAAGACCCCCACTAGTCCCCAGTGTCAGGCAAGGACCTTTCCAAGTCTTGTCAAAGGCCACTTAGGGCTCCACGACCCATTCCAACTGGTCAAGCCCCTCCCCCACCCCATACCTCCTCAACTCTCCCACTCTCTGAAACCCATCCAACTCTTGGCTTTTCGAATTTTGGGAGGGCCGCTGAGCTGGCCACCGGGCCTCTGCTGCCCTACACTTCACAAGGGATGCGGCCCAGGTACCTGGAGCACTCCAAGAGAGAGGTATGGGAGGCAGAGCCACTGGGAGGCTGGGTATGGCTGATCCTAGGGACAGAGCGAGATATTCTCCTTTGCGCGCTGGGATCCGCCACCTGCCCATGCCACCCATCCACCACGGCGCCGCACGCCCCAGCTCCAGCTGAGTACAGCCGCAATGAGTGGAAGACGTTTATCGGCTACTCCCAAAACGGGTTTCACCAGAACAGGACCCTGTCTCTCCCCTCCAGCCCCAGAAGAAAACGAACATTAACACTCATAATAACAAAAATAAGAGCAAGCGCTCCGCGCGCGTTCCAAGCCACCTCCCCCGCGCTCCCGGGTGGTTCGCAAGGTCGCCGTCCGCCTTCTCCCGGCAGCCACAGGTTGCTAAAGTGACCTCTCAGCTGCTCAACGCCCCTCTGCCGTCCTGGCTGTGCCATCCGGCGCGGAATCCTCTACCTTTTGTCCGCAGGGAGACACGGACAGAGCAACGGAAAGAAACCAGAGGGCCCGGGAGGCGAGCCCCCAGCCGGCCCGCGCGACGCACCCGCAGCTGCGCAGAGGAGGGGAAGGCCCAGAGGGGGAGCGGGCAGAGTACTCACCGGGAGGCTCCCCGCGCCTCCGGTCGCCGACCCGCCCGGGGACCCGCTCGGCAACAGCTGAGCTCGCTCTTGTCCACTATTGTGTGTCCGGAAAACCGAACCGCGGCTGCGGGCAGAGGAGCTGCGGGCCCCCTTGGAGGCCGGAACAAGACTTTTTTTTCTTTTGGTGTGTTTTTGTTTTTGAAGAGCAAGTTTTCGTATTAATCTCATACTTTGGCAGTCTTTGTTAAACAGCTAGGCACGTCACGAAGCTCTAGAACATTTTAATAATTTTTAGACGCCGTGACCTGCGGTTCACCCCTCTCCAGGCCTCCCCCACGAGCAGGCAGTTACTCTAATAGCTCGCGCAGTTCACTCGGTCATATTGAATTTTGCGCAGGTAATTACTTAGGAGAAAAATGACAGCAGAATTTTGATTCAGCTCATCCTCTCCGGCTCACTTTTTGCTAGAACCTTCCCTTTCCCTTCAACCCAACCCCAAGACCCAAAAACATCCTGGGATAGGACTCAGCCTGCCCCAGCTTTTGATTTGCTATTCCATCATTCCTATATTTTTGTCAGCTCTGGTTCTGGGACAAAGAGAGAGAGGGTAGTATTTCATGGGGGTTCACTCTGTGGCCTGTGAAGGAGAAGTGGAAATGTGGCTTTGGGGAATCTGTGTCCCAGAGAGCAGGCCTGAGAGAGAGCCCCCTTCCCTTTTGCCTCCCCCATAAATGGTTGCATTTGGCAGGGCCTGTATCCCAACCCCACTGAACACTCCATCTGCTTTATTCTCTCACCCAATGTCAGAAATACCTCTCAGTTCTGCTAAAACTATGGAGGTCCCAGGGCCCAAGAAACGACCCCTCCACCTGGGGGAGCGGGGGGGCTGGTGTGATGAGATTTGGTCCATAGGCCAGTAAATTTAGGAAAGACAGAGAAAAATGCATTGGTCCAAGCTAGAAACTTGGCTTTTATTCTTTAAAAACAAAATATTGCCCCCACCGTTTTTGTTTAAAACCACTTCTCATCTATACAGTAACTCCTTTGCCTACTCCTGTCACCACTACAAGGAGGTTCAGAGACAGATCAAGGAGGCATTAAAAATACTTAGAGATTTCCTTTGGTTTGTCCCTCCAGGGTTAAGATTGGGTAAACAGCCAACAACACATTTCCCTCTTTTCCAGCTTCCAAGGTACCTGCACAGGCCGGTCAGGTGACTCCCCTTCCATCCAGTTCAAGTCTAGCAGTAGTGTCTGCAGGGTGGTATCCCCCTGGTACAGGGAGGTCGGGAGAGAGTATCCCAAGAAACCTAACTTGGCCTGTAATGGCAGAGGATTCTCCTCCATCCTGAGTCCCTCCCATCCAAGACATTGAGCTGCTTCGGTTTATCTCACAGAATCATAAAATAGCCTTACATTCTGTCCTGGAATGAAGAGAAAATAGACTAAGGAAGAACAGGAGGAAATAGAATCTCCAGTTCAGGCTTTGACCTCTACTTCCTCTGGATCCCAGGAATTCCTTCCTGGCCTGACTCCCCAGAAAAACTTGTCTGAAGGGTGAGTAGAAACGAGAACTCACACACAGTTGGTTTAGTCAAAAGCTGGGGTCAAACTGATTTGACATTTGACATTAAATCGTTGTCACTTCTAGCTTTATTTCAAAAGGTGTCTTTGTAAAAACTCTCAGGTTATCTCTATTCTGGCAGGACAAACACCCACAGCGCACCGTCTATATTAACTGCTTAGAAGAGAATATGATGATATCTCATAACACAACAAACAGCCATTTAAAAACCCAAAGTAGGCATATGCCCTGGTGTTATAATTACAGTCTCTCTCAGCATTTTACTTACAAGCTATACTCAGTACATGGATTCAAGGTTCATTTCAGGTCGCCTGCTTCAACTCCATTTTAAAAGCTCTCTGTGAGGCCATTCAGTATTTTTCCTTCTCATTTCCCCTCCCTCCTCTAAATAGGAAGACAGGGATTCTGGATGAACATACAAGTGGGTTTGGGAGAGTGAGAGAATTAACAAGTTAATAAACTTCTTTCAATATCCAAGTTCTTAAACCCAAGCAATTTAGAAAGAAAGCAAGATGGGAGTTTAGAAATTCTCCAGTTCTGGCCCATGATCATCAACCGTAGCTGCCTGGACCCCAGCGGCCTGGGCGTTAGGAATCCCTGAAGACCAGGCCTGCATATGGAGTGAGGGGTTTGGGGAAGCCAGCTGTTTGGCCCCTTTAGGGGAAGTGGGTGGGACACACGCCTTCACCTTGGAAGGGGACTTAGCCCCCTTTATGGGGCTAAGGCCTTCCTTAGCCCCACAAAACGTCCTGCAAGGATGTATGGGTTATTGGATATTTTAAATGTGTGAAGCTGAGTAGGTTTTAATTAAATTTTATATGGTGACTCAAAGGTTATCTTTGAAAGAGAAAACTGTGCAGAGGATTCACTACACCAGGAGCACTCTCTTCTGTGCTGTTTTCCACCCCAACATTGCCATTTTTTTGGAGAAGGGTTTCTTTCTACTTCAGTTTCTCCACCTCCAGACATCTGCCTCCTCCTGTCCCAAGCCATGCTACTCCACCCCACCTCACCCCCAGCTCCCAAGTCTTCCTTACCTCGAGCATCACTTGCTCGCTCTCTTCTCTCTTCACTCACAACCTCCTCCCCTCTCCCACCCCACCCCCGCCGCTAGACGCCGCCGGTGCACGCACAGGGTAAACTTTTGACCCTCCAACTTTGCGACCCCTCCGGCAATAACACTGGCCTCACTGGCCAGGGTCTCATTCTGCGTCTCAGGCTGCAGAAACCCAAGCGCAAAAAAACGCCTTCCCTGCCTCCCCGCAACCCCAAGAGCCTTAGACCTGGGGAAGAGGAGTTTTGATTATTAAATAACTCCTTGGAAAAAAGATGCCAACTTCACTTCCTGCATTGACCTCACTTCCCACATTTTCACCGGTTTCTCATGTTAAGGTGCCTGGAAGAGCTTTTGATGACCCACCCCTCTTCATTCCTGTCCCCCAGAGTGGGGCCAGCTGCTGGCTAGAAGACAGACCCATGGGGAGCAGTAGAATGGTCTGACCTGGAGAAGGGTGCTTCTGGGGTGAAAAATGAAGAGAGCTTCAAACAAAGTTTTCTTGGGAGCAGAGGGGCTATGGTTCCCACAGGGAGGGAGACAGAACTCAGTATGCAAGCGAGGCCCAGCGGGCTCAGGGCCACCTTACGCGGCCGCTCACAGGCGCCTTGAAGGCCCCAGCCTGGCTGTGAACTTGGTCTAAGGCGGACTCTACTGGCAGCTCGGAGACGTTACAGCCTCTGCTTCTCGGCCGACGCAGTGGCCACAGGGGCGACCTGTGTTCTTTCAGTTTCCCTTGAGCCAACATATTGCCTCCCAGTCCCTCTACATCTACACAAGGAAGGGTTTCGTTCCTCCTTCCCCAGGGGCCTTTGGGAGTCAGAAAACACAAAAGGAAGTGTTAGACACACCCAGAGAGAAAGAGAATTAAAGGGGCCTGCAGAAGCTCCCGGAAATATGGATTATTCTCCCTCCTGTCCCCAACCCCCAAGAGAAGATGTTCCCATATGCTGGGACTTTACTTTCAGTTCTTCCCTAAATGCCGCTTTCCAGGTTAACCCCCTCCTTTCTACCTGGTCTGGATCATCTCTTGGCTAGGCAAACTGGACTGGGGCCTACAAGGTCCCTCTCCTCCCTAGGCGCATTCGTCTCTAACCCACAGGGCTCCGAGGTCAGGGTTGGCTGCAACCAAAGCCGGCCCGCAATCCGACCGCAGCTGAGATCGCAGCTTTGGGGGCTAAATTCAAATCACCTCGGCGAGCAACGGGACAGACTGGAAGCATTTCCAGGGAGGAGAAACCAGAGGATGCTGAAGAGAGTGCATTTTCCTCTCTAAGAGGAAATGGCTAGAAGAGACAGGACAGAAGATGCCCAAAACAGAGAAAAAGAGAAAGAAGGTGGAGAGACAGATTAAAACTTGGGAAGGTGGTGATACTCCAGGTCTGACAGGTCCGGAATTGCCCGAAATCCAAACCTCTCCAGTCTCCTAAATCCCCCCACTTCTTCTTGGAGCCCAAAATCTGCGTCTTAGTAAATTCTCCAAAGAAAACGCAAAATTCACCTAAACCTGTCTGCGTGTCTCTGCGCCGCCGGAGCGGCGGAGGTAGCGGTGGCGGTGCGACCCGCGGTACGTAATGTATGCTGAGCGCCTGGCAGCCCCAAGTAGGCCGGCGCTGCGGCCTCGTCTGCTGACCTCTGCGTGATCCCGGACTCTATGAATTATTGATGAGATATGAGCGTTGATTTCCCCTTTCAGGATGCAAACTCCATTATATTGTTAAAATGGCGATTTAATCGTTGAGAATAGCTTTGGTGTGGGTTTTTTTTCCCCCAACTCATTTGCACCTCCTTCCTTTTCATTTAGCTCTCTTAATTAAATCCTTTAACAGATTTTAATCACTTTTTGGAGGGAGGGGTAGGGAGGAAGGGGAAGGCCATCACTAACACCACCACCAAATACTAAAACAAAACAAGCCCCCAAACCAAAAAAAAAGCTTCACTCTGGGGAAGTTGAAAGAAAAGCAGGGAGCCGGCTTTAACCCCTCTAGAGGGGTTGTGCTGGCAACAGCCACCAGAAGATCCACCGAGGGCTGGGCAATCGAACTCTGACTTGGAAGGTGTTTAATTTCACCTCCCCTCCCCAAAAGATTTGGTTTGGGGTCCGACTGTGGAGAATAAATCAGGCTTATGCCTGCTGAGATGTGCAGGGACTTCGAGCTTGGGAAAGGCCACATGATTCTTGTGGGGAACAACTCTTCAAACTGGGCCCCAGGGACGCTTAGGGAGAAATGTCCCTACTCCTTAAGAGGCCCCCATTTCTCCCCTCCTCCTCCCCAAAGAGCTTGGTTTCCAGGCGGTGTCTGGGTTAATTAATATGGATGTGTAACAGCGCCACAGCAATCGATAAATCCCCGCTGTGGGCAGATCCCAGCCTGAAATCCATTACTCCCAAAATGGAGAGAGTGACCAGTGGGCTCTCCTCTAACAGAAGGAAGGGGTTCTTGCTAGCCCTGTCCTCCTTGGTTGGCCCTGGTGGTCCCTAGGCTGGGAAGCCCAAGAGCCTGAAAAAGACTGAGTTTGAGGGATTGTGCTGAGCAGGCTATCTCCTCTCTTGCTCTGAATCCTTGGCCTTCTGCCCCAGCTTCCAGACCCCAGGGATAAAGGAACCGGCCTGGAGAGGAGCTTCCACTTGGATCTGGTCCCCACAGCCTGATCCACCAGCCCCCAGTGAATACGTTCTAACAGCCAGGGAAGGGTTAAGTGTCCCTGCTGCAGTTATGGAGAGGAAGCCGATGAAATACTGGCATACTGGCGCTGGGAACTCCAGGCCCGGCTGGCTTTCCTGTTTACACTTCTTTATACTTCCTCCCACCCTATGGCTGCAGAGAAACAAAACAAAACAAAACAAAAAAAGCAAATAAAACAAAAAATCAGATTGTCTACTGACTGGTGGTCAGGCCGGCCTCAAAGGGGAAAGGGAAACTGTAGCCTTAAAGTCCTGCTGGCACCTCCTTGGCCCTGCCCCAGGTCTAGGGTACGCAGCTGTGCGGCCGGCCGGGCAGCTGAGCGCAAGGATCTGGCCAGATGATACCAGCCTGCAGCTCAGAAGGTTGAGGCCTGGACCCAGATTAAAGGGGAAGTGAGTGAGAGAGGAGGGAGAAAAAGGTCCTGGAGAGAGAGAAAAGAATGGCTTTCCGAAGAATGTCTTCAGGTAGGCCGAAGGAGAGGGCTGCAGGTCTGGGCAGAGGAGAGAGTTCCTTTGCACCAGAAACCCCTTCTCATCTCTCATCTCCTTCCCCAACATGTCCTTGTTGGATTTCAAAGGAGACCACTGCCCAGAGTGAAGTGGGAAAGAGGAGAGCCCAGCTACTGCATCTTCTCCAAATCCGCTTAGAGCCGGAGACCCTCCAAAGGTTTTCGCCTCCGCTTCGGAAGTGGCCACCCCTACCCACCAAGGGCTGTTCTTCACCGTTCCGGAAAAATCTATCTAGATATATGCCCAGTAGATGTCACTGGGCCATCGGCCCCACACACTATTTATCGGAGCTTGCAGAACTGACATGAGAGAAGGCAAAAAAATCTTCAGGGACAGGCCTGGTGGTCGGGGTTTCTGTGGGAGAGACGCCTGGGGCACAAAAGGATGGAGCTTCCCAGGAGGCCCGGAGGAGGATTCTACCCCTGCTGCGTGCTTCCTCCGCACCTCACTCAACTCATTTGCCTTGTCCAGAATGGAAGCCGACGGAAGCTATGCCTGAAAAATGTATTATTATTTTATATGATGCTGGAAATTCTTTGGGAGCTGAGCGGAATGCCTCATTATTCTTGGGGAGATGTGCCTTCAAATCTGGGTGAAGACTCCAAGTTCTCTGTCCTCTTTGCTCTCAGAGCCTATGAAGGGTCTCCTGTAAATCAAGCCTGAGCAGAGACTGAAGAGCTCAGGGACAGGGAACAGCTAGCTGCAGGAGAGAGAGGGAGTTAGTGGGGATGTCCTTCAATGGGAAATGGAGGGAATTTCGTGGCCCTTTCCTTGTCCCCAAAATCAGAAACCCCTCAGAGTGCCACATGTCCAATTTCAGGTGCTATCCATGGGAGTTGGTAAGCTAAATCAAGAGCTGGCAGGCTAGCAAAAGCATGAACGACAAGGTAGTTAACTCCATAAGTCTTAAAATTGGGGAGTCAATTTGGGGGAGAAGAGACCTTTGGTTTTTAGAAGGGAGACTTATCCTTAAAAATAGGCCCCTGAAGGTCAAATAATAAAATCTGTCTGGTTTGTAGTGCCACAAAACAAAGGCTTTTAAGGGTCTTGGAGGGAGGGTGGCGGAGAAGAGGAAAGAGGCAATGGTTCTAATGTTCTCTCCAGCTCCTGTGTCTCTTTTTTTTTCCCCCTCCTGACAGTTGGGGGTCTATTTTCTTGAGCTAGTCTTATTCAAGGAGGAATTTCCAGGGATCTACCTTAAACACCTAACTCCTCTAGGCAAGCGGAGAAGCTCTCCCTTCCACCTACTCCACTAGGAGTTAGGTTTTGGATTTGAGGGGATTGCCTCCCCCTGTCCACTCCCCACTCTGACCTCAGGGCCCTATTTAGAGCCAAGCAGAAATGTTGGCTTGAGATGAACAGGCCAAAGTGGGGTGCAAAAGTGCCACGCTCCCCATCCTTGATAACCCTGATGACGCCATGGAGAATTGGAGGTAGTGCCTTTCATGGTGTTCAAAGATCTGAAAGCTAGAGAGGGTCCCAGTGCAAGGCAGCCCACGGCAGCTGCTTAGCCTTCCCGGTGCTTTTTCTCAGCTCATATGTATCCAGATAAAAGTGCCCAGCGGCGCGCCCCCACACACCCCTGACAAATGCATGTCATAAAGTTTCTTTCCTGGGGGTGGAGAGACGTCTGTCTGAAGATATCCAGCAGTGAAGTGGCCCCCACAAGAGGCCCTTCTTTCAGCAGTACACATTCCTCCCTCTTACCCCCTAAATTTCCAAGGGCACTGAAGGAACCCACACAAGTGCTTTTCCCCACAGAGCCAGACATTACTGCAAATAAAAACCAGGCACCCCAACCCCTGAGACCTTATCAAACTGAGTGCCCCCACTTCAGACACCCAGCTTGTCAGAACTTAGTGCAAAAAGAAAGCTAAATTTCACCCTACAGTCCTGCCAGAGGCACGATTTCCTTCCCCAATCCCAAGCCCCAAAACTGAAAGGGGAAAAAGCGAAAGCTGGAAGCGACTTACTGCGGGAGTGCTGGGCCTCCGCTGCCGCCACTGCCTTCTGGGCTGCGAGAGCCCTCACCTACCTCTGCCCCCTTCCCCACCACAGCGAGCAGTTAAAGTGTCACTTAACATTCTGGAGAATGTGAAATATACCGCGCGGTGTCAACTCCCCAAAACCATAAAACTAACTTTATGGACCTCACGTGACTTTCTCGAGCCAGTGAGGGGTATCTGTCTGACTTCTCGGCGATTTTTACGATCTAACTTCAAGATAAAACCCCTATCCATTTGACATCTAAATGTCATAGCGACTTTTGGGATAGTTTGCTATGGACAAAGGGGGACAAAGTCAAGGGGTGAGGGGGAAGGAGGGCCCAGTAGAGCTTCCACGACCCTCGGCTGCCTCCTCACCAGCTTCCCCTCCCCCCAAGTCCTGTACGAAGTTGGGCCAAGCTGGAAGGGATTGAACGGGTAAGTGTCCAGACTCGACTCTTATGCTCAGGGTGGAGGCTGATTTGGATATAGGAGAACTGGGCCCTGGCCCTGGGCCAGTCTGGCTGTAAGGGGAACCAGGGGTCTTCCAGGAGGGACCCCAACTCTTAATCAAGAAGAAAGGTCAGTTAGGCCTCTGGAGAGAGTGCTCTTAATAAATGCAGAGAAGACTGAGGGTGAGAAGAAACCTTTGAAATCCAGTTGATTTTTTTTTTCCTTAGTGGGTGGCAGAGCCAAACTGGGATTTGGAGCAGGGGCTAGAGGAGTTGGGCTGGCCTGTACCACTCCCATCTGGCCAGGACCTTCTACTCAGGACTTAGGCTCAAAGTACTTTCACTGAAGAGGTTCCCAGAGGCTTTTCTGGCTGGCTGGTGGAAGGCCAGGGTGGAGTCCCTCTCAGCCTTTCCTTGGCCCCAGCACCACATAAGTCTTCTGGGCCTTTCAGTCCCCCAGGCGTGAAAGCCTGTCCTCTGGCTCAAACACCGCTGACCAAGCCAGAGATTTAGGTGGCTGAGAGGGGCTGCTGGTGAGCACCCTGCTTTCCCTTCTCTGCACCCCAGATCTATCAATAATAGTGTAGGGTGTGCCCTGTGATGGGAGAGTTAGACTCCCAGAGAAAAGACAAGTGGAAGGGCAGTGGAGTAGGGGAAACATTTATTGACTTCAAGGAAAGCTACAAACAAATACCAAAAGCGAATCACTGAGACGGGCCGGCAAAGACAGATTTCACACGTAGCACAGCATCCACTCACTCACTACAAATGGTCTTGGAAGGGAAATTGGTAGAGGGGAAGGGGATGGGTCTGACCCAGACTACCCCCATATTTACAAGCTTCGGGCCCTCTATGCCAGACCCATGAATTCACAGAGAAATACACAAGACATTTTACACTGAGGATTATTTTTGTTACCCTACATGCCCAGACCAGGCCTTGTGGGGCCTACCCAGGTGGCAGAAACTCAAATCTCATTATTTACCTTCCCTCTTCTTAGCATCACCCCTTTGGTCCACCTTGGCTTCCTCCCACCCCAGAACCAAGTCACTAGGAGACTTGGACCCAGGGAGCGGAGAGGGAGGAGGAAGAGGAGGGCGGAAAGACACAGTCATGGACTCCATCTCTGAGGCCAGCTCAGCTGGGCCCCAGCCGCTTAGGCACCACCCCACCTCAATTGCTGCCCCTTAGAGAAGTTGCAAGCTGAAACTGAAATTACAGCGATCATCCTTTTATAAATAAGTTAGAAGAACAAGATGGGGCAGGGAAAGTTCACATTAAACATGCGAGTTTCTTTTCTTCCTGGGGAAGGAGTGCAACCACAGACACGAACATTCAGAAACACTTGGTGGATTTGGGGTGAGCGGAGGAGGGGAGTGAGGAGCACGGAGAGAAAATAATTATTATCATCATTATTAACAATAATAACAAGATTAACCAGTCCAGGAGAGAGGGAGCCACAGGCAGACCTAAGACCAAACGAAAAATCTGAACACAAGGCCAGGGCGAGGCAGGCTCGTGGGAACCGGTCCCCAGCGGACAGCGGCAGCGCGGCGAGGCTCGGAGGGGCTGGGGCTGGGGGCGGCACGAGCTCTTGGGCCGCCCAGGGCTCCTTAGGGAGGGCTCAGGGCTGGAAGGCGCTGCCGGCTGTAGCCAGGCTCATACTTTTCAGTTTGTTGTCTTTCTTCCACTTCATGCGCCGGTTCTGGAACCAGATCTTGATCTGGCGCTCGGACAGGCAGAGCGCGTGGGCGATCTCGATGCGCCGCCGCCGCGTCAGGTAGCGGTTGAAGTGGAACTCCTTCTCCAGCTCCAGGGTCTGGTAGCGCGTGTAGGCAGTCCGGGCCCTTTTCCCGTCCGGCCCGGTCATATCTGGAGCAGACAGAGCAGAGCCCGCGAGGCAACGTTATTCCGGTTAAGGGAGGGGGCCCTGGGTGGGAGGGGGGCGTGGAGCAGGACCCAGGCGTCCCCGGCCCCCAGCTCACCACAGCTCCAATCCTCCCCGCGCCAGACACCCCGCAACTAAGATCGCTCTCTGAACCCCCTTCTCGCAGCCCCCACTTCTGCCGGCAGAGAAGGCGCCCGGCTTTGTCTCTGGCTCCCTCCCTGCGCCTCACCCTTCGCTGGGCTCAGGCGGCCGCTGGCCCCGGGAGGGAAGAGAGCGGCGGCAGTTTGTGCCCCGGAAAGCTCGTTTGGCTGCTCGCCCCTCCTTTGCAGGCGGCGGTCTCCAAATGTCCGGGGTCAGCAGGACCCTTCCCCACCTTCCATTCGAAAGCGAACGCAGCTGAACGAGTAAAACCACCGTTGAGTCTGGGGGGGAAATTATTTAAAATATTCCTCTCTAACCCCCCACCTAAAGACCTTCTTTGGCTCTGTCCCCCAAGCTGTGAGGACCCTCATAGAGACTTCTCCCCTCTGTAAAAAAAAAGAAAAAAAAATACACCAAATCTATATTCGAGGAAAAGCCAAGCTCTCCTCACCACCCCCCCCAACCCACCCAAACGCAGAGAAGGAACGCCGCCGAGAAGACAAAAAAAGGGAGCGAGAGCGACAATTACCATGGCTGATGTGAAGCTTCCTCATCCAGGGGAATATCTGCGGAGTCTGCCCCTCGGGCGCGGCCGTGGAGGTGGTCATGGGTTCTGGCTGCGCCCGACCTAGGCTCGGGCTGCTTAGCTGGCTCGCGGCTTCCTCGGGCTCGGAGGACGCGCTGGCCTCGTCTATTTCGGTGAAATTGGCGCTGGAGCTGGCTGGGGTCGCCTGGTCGGAGGGGGACGAGGCAGAGGGCTTGGCGCCGTGGCTGTCGCCGTTGGTGCAGGGCA
This sequence comes from Cynopterus sphinx, assembly GCA_030015415.1. NCBI lineage: Eukaryota > Metazoa > Chordata > Mammalia > Chiroptera > Pteropodidae > Cynopterus > Cynopterus sphinx. The sequence goes on from CM057385.1 coordinate 18,560,972, forward strand.
GGGACTCGGGCGAGGACAGGGAGCAGCTCGACGCCGCCGCTGGCCTGAAGCGGGGCTCCTGGGCGGGCGCGGGGAAGGCGCGCGAGCTCTCGCCCACCGACCCAAAGTGGCTGGAGGTGGCCGAGGAGCGGTTGACGCTGAGGTCCATCCCATTGTAATTGTAGCCGTAAGAGCCGGTGTGCATGGCAGCGGGATCCCTGTAAGAGCCGCTCAGAGAGCTGCCACTGCCATAATTTAGCAACTGATAGTCCGGGCCATTTGGATAACGCCCCGAGAAGGAGTTTACAAAGTACGAGCTCATTTGGGTGATTTTGGAGGGCTTGATTTGTGGATCGTGGTCGTTATAACCCTGTGCTTCACGATTTATGATGTATTAATGAATTATAGCGATGCACTGTACTTCGTTTTGCTATGTATGCGGCCAAATATGGGGGGGGTGGAAGGGGGATGGGGGGGCGCTGGAGAATCACGTGCTTTTGTTGACCAGTCGTAAATTCTCGCTGATGACCTCAAGAGGTAATTCATGCTCTATGGTTACAAATAATGACGATCCGAGAATCGTTAGGGCCGATTCAATGCGAGCCTCCGAGAGGGGGGACAAAAAGAAGGGGGAGAAACAGGGAGAAGGTTGGCGGCGGCCTCTGAGCAGAGCGCGCCACCTCCCGGCGGTCGGCGGAAGCGCGCGCCTCAGGCCGCCATGGCGGCGGCGGCTGCCTCCCTGCTGGCTCCCCGCGGCCGCAGGGCGAGGAAGGAGCCTGGCGCGTAGGCTCGCCCGCAGAGTTGAGTCCTTCAGAGGAGGGAACCGGCTGAGCCTTTGCTCACTTTCTTGGGAGCGGGGTTACTTCTTTCTGTTTGTGTTCTTCTCCCTGTTTTTGTCATTATCATTTTAACTCTGGATCAGATGCTCAAAGATTGAGTTGCTCTTCCCTTACTCTCCGAGTTGGGTTCGGAAACGCGGGAGAGGGTTGGAAGATGCGTGTGAAAAACAAGTCCTGCCACGGGTCCTCCTCCCCTGGCCGCGAGCTCAGCCTGGCCTGCTTCCCAATGGGCCGGAGCGGCCCTCTCAGAGCCGAGGCCAGGCTGGCAGAGCTGGGCCAACGCTGGAAAGAGAAACTTTCCCTTCTCCTGGGTCCCTCAACTTTTAGTTTGGAACCCTCTTCCCCATCCTGAGCCCAGCACGGTGAATGGCAGAGCCAGACAAGGACCCCAGAGGATGGGGTTAAGCGGCCTGCTTGTGGGGTAAACGGTGGCGGTGACCGCGAAGGCATCTGGGGTTAGGGTGGAAAAACGTGGCTTCCAGCGTTTGGGATCAAGGCAGGAGCCTTTCACCTCTCCGCCAGATGCCCGCTGTTGCATCCGGAGACCCCGCTCCAGGCCCCTCGCTGGCGTCTGGGTAGTTTCAGAATGTGCCCGGCGGCCCAGCTTTCCCCGGAAAGAGCTTCTGAGGACCAGCGGCGCCTTGCGGAGCGCGCTGGGCAGCCAGACACCGCTGCAGCTGGGCCCCTTCTGCTGAGCGGCTATTTTCTTTAAAAATAAAAAAGGGAGAGAGGGAGGAGGAAGAAAGGAAAACAGTGTCCGCAGCTTGCCGTCTCTGTGAGGATGGGGACGGGAAGAGAATGGGTCGTTTTTTGGTTGAGGAGATGAAACCCAACTGCCCCATCACCAGGCCTCCTATCCTCAGATCTCCAAGGAGCAGGGGGAAAGTCGTGCCTTTGGGCAGGCGCCTGAAAATGGCTTCGAATTCCCCTACTTGTCGCTGAGCTCCTACTTAAGGCAGGAAGAAAAGCTAGAGCTTTTCAGGTGGAGAGAAACCCGGCGGCCCTGATTTGGGCTCTGGAGCCACAGGCTGAGATCCCATGGCCAAGACCGGTGGAAACCAGGCCATGTGGACAGGCCAAAAACCACTGCCCAGGCAAGCGGGAGGACAGAAAACCGCTGCTCAGGCACAAGACCCGCCTAGTTAAATTTCTTCAAGGGCTCCTGGCTAGGGAGCCTCAGTGGTGTCCCTCGTGCCGCGGACAAACGAGGAACAGCTAGAGAAAATAGGAGGGAAATGGCCCTTCTCTGTCCCCCAGGTCTGCACCTGGAGAGGACATTACAAGCTTCATTCAGGACCCGCAAGCTCAGAGTTAGAGCCTGGGCAGGATGACTCCAGCCTTTATCTCAACTGTAACTTCCGAGTCATGTCGGGCCGCTGGGGCCAACCAGGTTCCTGCCTTTGCTGCAGAGTTTCCGGCACCAGGGACCAAGGAGTGGTGGGAGGGTGGTGGGCGGTGGAAGGGTGGTGGCAGGGGAGGAGCAGAAGTGATTGAGCATGAGTTTTTATGTCTTTATTATTATTATCATTATTAATAATATTAATATTATTACCGAAGTATTTCACGTCCAGAGCTAAGACAAGACTACAAACACAACACATAGAAAATTAATAAAATAGAACTTTGTTTTCTTCTGAGGCTCTTCTTCTTACTTCTAGGTAGTATGTGCTCCTTCCAGTGGCTTTGGGGAGGGGGGAGGAGAGAGGTCTGGGGTCAGGAAGTCTTCGAGGTCCCCGCTGAGGGAACTGCGAAGCTACCATTGAACCGTGCACAGGGGACAGGGACGAAATGAGACGCGACACGAACAACAGTATTTTGCTCTGCTTCCAGAAACATCAAGTGAGTCCGGTCCTCAGTTCTCACAGGGGAAGGCTGATCAGGCTGGGGCGGGTTCCGCGGAGATGGAGGGGGCGCGCGGAGTGCTGGGTGGGCTCAGGCAGCCCGGCCTCCCAGAACCCAGCGAGAGCTCTGCGGGTGGGGGCGTCCAGGAGAGCGCTGGGCCCCGCCTGTTGTGTGCTGGAGAGCAGGTCCCTGGGCTCCCCCCGCCCGCAGAGCCCTCACGGGGCTCTCTGCAGCCCTCGGCTCCCCACAGGCCTCTCACTTCGCGTCCCTCTCTCTCCCTTTCCGGGCCCTTCACTCGGCTGGTTTTTCTTCCTCCTCCTCCGCACTGAGCTGAGACGCGCTGAGCAGTTTGCTCTCCTTTTTCCACTTCATGCGCCGGTTCTGGAACCAGATCTTTATCTGCCGCTCGGTCAGGCACAGGGCGTGCGCGATCTCGATGCGCCGCCGCCGCGTCAGGTAGCGATTGTAGTGGAACTCCTTCTCCAGCTCCAGGGTCTGGTAGCGCGTGTAGGTCTGGCGGCCGCGGCGGCCGCTGGGCCCAAAGGAGGAACCTGTTACACCGAGAAGAGATGCTGAGGCCTGGGGTCACCAGGGCCAGAGCCCCCTCCCCCACTCGACTCTCAAACATGGACTCCAGCCTGTCCCGGGATGCCCTCCACTCCCCCGTTCCCTACCCCCCACTTCCTCACCCTCCAGCGCCCCCTCCAGATCCCCTCCGGGTCTCCTAGGCCTGCGCCTCCAGTCTAGACTCTCGATGGGGGATGGGAGGAGCAGCTTAAAATTCCACCTGAGCCTAGGGGGAGGGGCTGGGGAAGTACTGACCAGGTGTGTCTCTTCCCCTGGGCTGCCTTCTCCCCCCCCCATCCTTCTAGCTCCCCCACCACCGTGTGATAGATTCCCACCCTTAATCCGTAATGACGTGGATCGATCCATAGTCGGCATTAACGGCTCCTCACTTTCGAGTCCCGCTAATGGACATCAATTTGGGACTTCAGGCCGGCAAATAATCCAACCTGAAACCCAGGCGCCTGCTTCTCCCTCTCTCCCCCTCCACCTGCTCCCCTTCTCTTTCTTCCCCTTATTCTCCCTCCCTCCTCTGACTATCGCCCCTTTCCTGGTGCCTCATCTTTCCCCAGCCCCCACCCGCAGGGAAACAGTCCCAGACAGACTCCACTATCCTCCCCAACATCATCTGCCCCCCTTCTCACGACGCACTCCATTTTCAATGTAATAGTCTTTGGGTGGGGTACCCTACCAGGTCTGGGGGAGCAAAGGGAAAGCCAAGCGCGTGACTACTGCTCCTGCCCCTGCCCTGACCCACAATCCTGGCTCTGGCCTGACGCCCCCGAGAGTCCACTTGCTTCTCTGCCTCGGAGTGCGGCTGGGACTTTGCAAACTTTGTAACTCCTGAGGGTGAAAGGACAGAGCGGGAGATCCAATACAGGCTCCCCACCTTCTCTTCGCTTCTGAGATGCCCTCCCCACACTCAGTGGGAGAATGGGGGTCTCGCCAATGCTGTCTCCCGGGGTGGGGGGCCCATGGGGGTTGCGGCAACCGCGGAGTCTTACTCACTGTTGCACGAATTCATCCGCTGCATCCACGGGTAAACGGGCGTGGAGCACTTCTGCTCCTCGGGTTCGCCGAACACGCTCTTGTCCTGCGCACAGTCGGACTTCCGCGGCTCCGGGTGGAAGGGGGGCGGCTCGTCGGCGCCCGAGAGCGCGCAGGCCGACTCCTTCTCGCGGTAGAAGGCCGGCGCCGGGCCATAGTCGCAGGGCGCCGCTCGGCCGTAGCCGCCGCCCGCCGGCGGGTAGTAGGAGGAAGCGGCGAAGCCCTTGTCCTGGCCCGGCCCGGGCCCATAGGGCGCGGGGTAGTGCCTCAACGGGTCCGCATAGCCCGACGAGTAGAGCGGCAGCTGGCCCAGGAAGGACTCCTGCCCGCTGGCCAGAGTGACGGGGAAGGTGGAGTTCACGAAATAGGAACTCATTGGGAGGGAGGCGCGCGCGGCCGCTGCTGCTCCGCCGGGTTTATGATTTGTTGTGTTTTATAGTCCGAGCGCCGCGCCTATTAGTAGTATATCTGAGATTGGGTTTTAGCTGAGGGGGGATGGCGAGGTGCCAGTGAGGGCCAGAAGGAAATACAACCATCTGATCCAACACTGACCAATGGCAGAGGCAGGAATTGTCAAATAGCACCCAGGAGGAGCGCAGACCGCACGAGGGACCCGCGCACAAACCTATCAACCTTTTTTTTTCTCCTTCTTCTCCTTCTCCTTTCTCTCTCTCTCCCCCCAACAACACGACGCGTCCTGTTCCACCTACGCAGGATCTGCGAAAGCGGCGTCTGTGCCTTTGAGAGAGGAGGGAGCTTTGGATTGAGACCACCCCATCCCCTGGTGATTAAATAAATATATCCCTCCCCTCCCCACGCAGGATAGGAAAAAGTTAATTGTGTTTCAGAAAAGTTAACCCCTGCGTTGCTTGAGCCCCATTCCCTCAAAGGAAGGGTAACAGACCCTGAATCTCTTATCTCAATCTGGCTGGGAGAGAACTAAAGAACAAGGTTTGTTGCTAGGGTTTTGTGTTGGTCCAAGGGGAGAAGAGTTCTCCACTAATTAGCATCATTTTCAGGAAAAGACAGGTGAAGAAGAAATGACCTTTCCTCCAGGTTTTGAAAACCGTTTCGTTCTTTTTGTTTCTCAGACCTATTCTATCTCTTCCAAGCCCGGGGTTATTATTATTCCTACTTCTTTTCAACTCCTATGGTCTGAGCAGCAGGCCAGAGCCTGCAGCCCAGAAGACCTAGAAAGCTGGGGAATGGGAGGAGGGTCTAAGCCCAAGCTTCTCCTTCTGGCTCTTCAGTTAGGCTAGAAGCTTTTTTGAAAGCTATGGCTGCTGCTGTCCAAGACGTCTTGCCTGGTTCTTGTATGCACTGCTTACTCCTGGCACAGGAGGGGCACTGGTGAAAGGGACTAGCCTTCTCCTCACTTGGGGATATGAAGAGGAGTCATGATGGACATTCCCCAACCTAGGTTTATCTGATTCCTAACTTTGCAACCCTCACTTCACCCCTACCTCCTACCCGCCCCCCCCCAGACTTACTAATATCCTGGACTATGCTTTCTTAGGAATCAAGGTTGTCTCAGAAAGTGGGTATAGGGAAGAAATCGATCCTCCTTCAGTTTAGTGTCAAACCCTCCTGATATTTGAGGCAATCAGATACCACCAGAAAGAGAGGGGCCCTTGCTCCTTTTCCAAGTCTCTTCTGGCAGTTATTTTTTAAATTAACTGTTTCCCAAGACTTGATTCTGGTTTAGTTTTATAAGGAGGGAGGGGTGTTTGAGTCCTCAGGAGGACTCAACTATCAGCCGGCATCCCCTCTCCAGCATCTCTGGCATACCCTTCTCAGCATCTCTATGATCTCTCACACATCTCATGTTTGGATCACCAGCTTTACTGCTGTACAAAGCTTGGGTGTGAGAGGGAATATACTTCTCTGGCTCTCATCTAAGGAAAATAAGCATTGAAGCCAGGCTGGAAGACTGAGCTGCAATGTATTTTTGATATTTTTATATGCATTTGGAGGCCAGGAGTAAAGGGTGACCATCTTTGGACCTGGGGCCAGGAATGGGTCAGGGTGTGGAACAAAATTTGATGATGAAAGGCCCAGGCTGAGCCTCCTCTCTAACTGCTCTTTGGACTCCTTTTTTGTGGGCCAGCTCAGCCCACTGAAGATAATATAAGACACTAGGGAAAATGGTAGAGAGCTGAGGTTAGTTGACAAAGGGTGAGGACTCAGTTGGTTACCAAGTGGCCTGCAAGGGTTTCCTGAACTCAGGTCAACTTCTAAGCTGCACCTTCATGGCCAAGTGACAATCCTTTCTTAGCCTGACTCTACGGCTGTTTAATCAAGATTTAAGAAAAATAAACTCAAGCCTCCTAATGATGGAGAATCATAAATGCGCCAATCTAGCTGTGATTGGGCCCACTCCTACAGAGAAATGGGGGACATTTGGGCAGAAGAAGCAAGGTGGGATAGTTCCTGTATACGCCTCCCTCCGTCTGCCACTGAAGCTGGGCCTTGAGCCTCAGTCTTCTCTGCCTCCTTCCCAGCCACAGTGTCCCAATCCTAGGACTAGAAGGTGTGGGCTTGCCTATGAAGTCTGGATGAAGTAAGATTCCCCTGTGATAGAAGCAGGAAAACAACTTATCCTTAGAGTCACAGCCCCCAAATTAACCTCACTTCTGCAGGTTGCCCGTCGTGAGATGGAGCCACAAAGGCAAGGCCTGGGCGCCTGGAGTCCAGCATGAAAGGAAATAGCGCCTCATCGCTCTTATCTAAGCCCAGAGGTATTTATGAGCGTTTATTCCTCTGATCCGTTTGTTTGGGAGAAAGAGCAGGCAGGCATAGCTGGGACAGAGACCGCCTGGTTTCTGGAGCCAGATCTCTACGAATCTGTCTGTGGTTCGGTCCACTGCTGCCTGTGTCTTTCTGTCTCCAAGGGGGAATATGTAAATACACAGCGAGCACAGCTGTCTGCTGGTCTGGGGTATCTCTCTCTGCCTCTATGAGGAAGCATGTGTATGGAGAGGTGGATATAAATGTGTACCAAGTCTTGAGTACATAACAGAAGGATTGTACAGAATCCCCACAGGCAGGATTTATAATTGTAGTTTTCTGTGCTGTGAATCTGCCGTCCTGTGGACGAACACACATTCCAGCTCCCAGAGAAATATCTCAGTTGTATTCAGCTTAGGGATAAAATTCTCCTTTACCAATAACCTCAGGGAGAGGTATTTGCCTGTGTGTGTGGAGGGGTCGGGGAATTGAGACATTGTCCAGGCTTCCCCTTTTCTCTCAACTACAAAGCTCTCCCACCCCCAGCCTTTTGGGTTGTGGGCACCTTGGCCCACCCCACTCCCAGGTCTGCCTGGAGTGGGGCAGATGAAAACATCTCAGCCCAATTCTGTGATTCTCTAGGTTTAGAAAACATAAATGTTCCCAGAGGGAGAAGTGTGGCCACTCCCAACCTTTGGGAGCTGGTTAGATGGGACTTGGCCTTAAAACAGGCCAGTCCAGAGTGGTACAAAGACCTCATTTCCATTATGCAAATGAACGTGTGGTCTCCGATCTGGGGGTGGGGGTATGAGGAGGGCGATGGCGCTCAGCACGCTCTCTCAGTTTCCTCCCCACAGACCCACCAGCACCCTAAAAGCCCTGAAGTGTTTCAGCCCTCCGTGCCAGCCTCCTTCCCTTCCCTACCTGTGTTTTGGAATGCCTACGGGAAAAAAATCCCCATCCCCGAGGGGCCCAGCACATTTAGGGCGTGCTCCCTCCGGGCCTCCCGCACTGGGCTGGGCTTTCTAGCCGCGGAAAAGTCACTCTCGCTGCGGAAAAACTGAAAGGGAGCTGGCGCCGAGGGCGGCAGCCGGCGTGTTTGCCCCCAGCACCGCCAGGCCCCTGGACCTCGGCAGCTCCTCCGGCTTCAAGCCAGACCCTAGTGACACCTCGGCCTGCCTGACACTGCAGGCAACTTCCTGAAGCCCCCGCCCAGGAACTGAGGCCACAGCACCTTGAAAGGAGTAGCCAGAGCTTCCTCCTGCCGATTGAAAACCCGAGCTAATCAGTAACCCGTGAGACAGGAGCCAATATTCAAACCCGCAGCAGAGGCGCGACCCCCGCCCTCACCGCCCTTTCTGGGAAAATGGTCAGGTTAAGCGGGTGTGAGGGGTCCGCAACACGGAAATCACAATGGTTTGGTTCCTTAGTAATTGATCTCCACTCACATTCCCCTTTTTTCCCCAAAGCATATTTCTGTCTATTTCCCTTGAAACGATGACGAATGAGGGAGGGGGCCCTTGCTCACTTGCAGACACCAACAGTCTCCAGAAAACTCGGCTCAATTACTTCATCACGGACTCACCGGCCAAGGAACTGACCAAGACCCACAAGCCAACCCGGAGAACACAGACCCGGTTGTCTTTTGACAACCGAGTGGAACTGCCGGGCCGTCGCCTCCTCTGCTGGTACCTCCCTTGACGGAAAAGAAAACCAAATAAACCTTGAACAGCCTTGGCTTCGGATCTCTGGAGCAGCCGTGATGAACCCCTCTCGCGCTTGCAGTGGGGGGTGATGGGCTCGCGACTGTGATCCCCCAACCCTTGGATTCAGGGCCTCCCGCCCGCGGGATGCAGTATTAGTCCTCTTTAAATATGCCCTAGAAAAAGCTGCTTTCCCCAGCCAGCCTCCAGGTTTGGAGCCGGGATGGGGCCGGCGAGGGGGAGGAGACATTTGTCCTCTAATCCATACGCGAGCGGGCGTGAACCCAGATCTCGCGGAAAGCGACAATCTGGGCCCCAAGTCCCTCAAATTCCGCCGAGCCTGAGCGGCGGGGCTCCAGGCGTTGGGCACGGTTCAGGCGGCGCGGCGTGGCTTGCCGAAGTCGCATGTCTCCGAATGGACGGTAGATGGCAGCAAACCGCATAATTTGGGTCAGAGCAAACTCTAAGGGATGATTTATACTCACCGAGACTAGAGGAGAAAAAGACCTTTAGTCCGGGTGGGTTTGGGGAATTTTCCCTTTGAGAATAGGTTCCGAGTGCCATGGGTGCTGGCCAAGAAATTCTCTGGCTGCGCAGCAAGGGGTCCCCTCCAGGCACCCAGTCCGCGCCTGCTGGGAAGGCATCCACCAGGGCCCCTTCCCACGGCCACAAGTGGCTGCATACATCTGTTCCCAGCTCAGAATTGAGAGGGCTAATATCCCCCTCCCAAACCCCAGACCCCATATTCCCTGGGCAACCAGAAGCTCGAGGCTGAACGCTCTGGGTCTGGTATTTTACAAGAGAAAAGCAAATCACCCATTCCTGCAAACCTGCCCTCAGCGCCCAAAGTCTCTCTTATCTCTTGGCTTAAGGCTCCCGCAGAAGACCTCTCTATTTTTAAGTCCTCAGTAGCTGCTTGCGCCTTCTTCCACCCCACCAGCTACTTTAGGAATCTCTCTCCCGCCCAGAGGTTCTCCCCTCCTCCCCAAGAGGCCTGGCTGGGTAATGAAATCAGGCGCCGGAGGGACCGGACTAGCTGTCTGAGCTCAGCACCAGGCAGCTTTCCAGCCCAGACACCATCAGGTCTCCAACTGGGTTTTCTTTTTTATTTTGTTATTTTTTTTGTTTTTGTTTACAAGCCTTTAACAACAACACGCTAAACAGCTTCTTCACAATCACCAGGTTTGGATCCAGGAAAGTTTGAAATGTTTTCACTTCAGACACACATGGCAATTTTCTCCACCGAAATCCACACACCCCATACCAATAAAACACAAATAACAGAATCAATATTGCACCGAAAACCAACACGCTGTAACCTACCGCGTTAAAAACCACAAAATTGTCTCCCTGCAGAGCGAGGCTCCCTCCTGCTGGAGAGGCGAGAGACGGGGGCATTCTCAGGCAAGCTTCCTGGGGGGGGGGTCCCTCGATTTGGGTGCCTCCACTTACAGCCCTTTAATTTCAGAAATGTCTCCGAGGGAGATAATGAGCATTGCTCTGTAAATTGTTCTTTCTGGTTCTCTCTAGCCGCCTCCTTGCCCTCGCCGGCCTCTGCGGAGATTCCAGGCCCTCCAGAGACCAGGACGTCCCTCAGCGCCACCGCCCCTCGTGCCAATGCTGCCGGGAAACTGCCGATTCCCGAACCGGGCAAGAGAACAGAGCGGGGGGCAATTAGGGGAGGCCGAAACGAGGGAGGATTAGTGGGAGGGGGAGGGGGCGCAAACCCAAGAGGCCGTAGCAACGGGCTTTTGCCGGCGCCCGGAAGCTCAGACACCCCCATCCTCTTTCGCAAACCCCCTCGCTTCAGCCTCTCCTCGCTTAAAAAGGCGGCTAAGAGCTCGCCTTCGTGGCCCCTTTCGGTTCCTCCTCCCATCTCCCCTGCCTTGGGTCCCCCTCCAGGAAGCAGCCACCCCTCTCTCTATCACCAAATTCCTGGAAAGCCTCTCCCTGCAGCACCCAGAGGTGGGGTTCAGCCCGGTCTTGGACGGCGGAGAAGGGAGACAAACCCAAGCCCCACCCTCTACAAAATCGAAGCGAAAGAATAAGAAAATTGTAGAATCTCCCTTACCTTTGCAGACCGTGGTGTTTCTATCCTCCGATTGAAAGGGATGGGGAGGAAGGAAAAAAAAAGAGCGTTCCGTTTCTTCATCTTCCAGATAATATTGTCCCAACCTGAGAGCCGTCGCTTCCCCTTCTCTGACTTGGGAGGGTGTTTCTCTTTTCAGATATTTGCATAGAAAATGGACTAAGTTCTGGCTTTGAAAAATAGTATCAGGCTGCGGTCCTGGCCAGATAGTCCATTTACCCTCCATGATGACCAAAATCCCAGACCAGCAAGCAAATTAACTTAGGAATGAAAATTATTTTTGGTTCTCTTTTGTGTAATTCCCACCCCCTCCTTCCCTCTCTCTTCTTTCCTCTCCCCCTCTCTCTTCCTCTCTCTCTCTTTTGCTTTATCGAGCTGATACTGAAGTATAAAAATATCAAGAGGCTGGAGCCCTGAAGGACGACAGTGCTCCGACCTAGGTGTGGTGTCCAAAAGAATGCTGCATTATAACCACCAGGGAAATGATAAAAAGTTCATGTTCACGATCGCCCGGCCACATGACCGGCGCCGGCCAATCGCTGGATTCAACCACTCATAAACTTCTATCACAAAGTTGTAAATTTTCATAAAACAACAAGGAATTTATTGCATTTCTTCATGGCTGCTCCACCAGCAACCCTTTTCTCAGTCGCCATCTTCTTTTCTTCTCCTTCTCTCTTTTTGGGAAAACCCCAATCTGAGAAGGAGTGAGAATTGGGGTGCAGGCGATCAGGCGGAGGAGCCACAAAGATCCATCTGGGAAGGATGTTCTTATTAGAACCTCCCTATTCTCACAGGAGCTCTGGCCCCGTCTTCTAGTAAAAATTCACCCTAAATTCTCCATATGGGTACCATTCTAAGGCAGTTGGGGTTAAGTCCCGAGCAGCAGCTGGTGTCTGGAGTTGCCACTTGCATCAAGGCAAAATGAAAGCTCCAGTGCCCCCTCTCCTCCTCTTAAAGCCCCCCTCATTCCCAGCCCTATTTATGAGGGGATCCCCACCTGTGAGGCTTGCAGCATTGCAGCTGTGGGAGTCCTAGATCCCCTAGGGCCTAGTTTTCACACAGGGAAGGAAAGGTGGCCCTGATTGAGGCCAAGGTGGACAGTGTAGCAACCAGATTCTTGTCTCTGTACCGCAGAGATTGGAAGAGGCTAAAGCCTGATGGACTCCTGCCTCTTCCACCCAAATGCCGGCATGCCCAGGTTCCCACTGACAACTCCACGTGCTCTCCAGGGGGTTCTTTGGTCATTCGTGGAGACACTGCAGGTTCAGGAGCCCTTTACTTACAAATTCAAGTTAAACAGATTCTAAAACGTGCTTGCCTTCCAACCCTCTTCCCCCATTCTGTCTGTATGCTGTTCTTTAAATTTAAATAACCCAAGATTTATAATGGAATAAATACTAAAAATCAGCTCCTCAGGTCTAGCTACTTAGATGCCAACCTCCGAGCTTTTAATCTCTCAATCAGAGGTTATTTTGGGAGCAAACGCCACAGCACGAACAACAGAATTCACCCCGTGTTTCACAGGTCCCCCGAAACACTCCCGTATTTTGAATTAAGCTATTAGCACCCAAATTCTGGAAACGAAATAACCTCCCCCAAAATGTTTTCCTTTTTTCTTTCTTTCTCTGTGCTCCAGAGAAGATTCCACGTTGCTGGCGGCGCGGAGAGCCGGCGGAAAGGCGCGGAGGAAGCAGGCAGAGCCGGGCTAGTGGTGCGGGAGGCTCAGAACGCCGGGATGCGGCCACACTAGCCGGTAAACTCGCCGCTCAGGCTTTCGCCCTTGGGGCTCAGTTTTCCCGCCCTTCCCATTTAAACAGTTTTATTTGGGTCACTGTGTTAATTTAGAATAGATACATTAAAATAAATTAAAGTAAAATAAACGGAAATAAAGTCACCAAATAGCTCTTTCAATAATTGTTTGCCGAATGATCCGGGAGTACCCTCGCATTGGAGACCTCTCTCGGTCGCCGAGAGGTCTGTGCTGCCCGCCTGGCCTCTGCCCAACACCGCCCAGCTCTTCCTCGTAATGGGCCTAGCCCTTTGCATTTCAGCCCTGTTTGGGCCCCAGTGGCACCGCCAAGCCCCAGCTTGGCTTGAAAGTCAGGTTGAGGAAGTTTGTGGAACTGTGGGAGCTTGGTTTGGTTTTGTAAATGTGTACGACTGAGCATGTTGACTCATGGATGTGTTTACTTGGGGGCAAATGTGAATCTGTGTGTTTATAAGCCAATGTGTGAATGTAGTTGGTATGTATAAATGTGTCTGTAAGTGAGTGTGAACATGTGTTTACTTATGAGTGTATGTGAACATGAATGCATGTGTCTGGGCGTGGAGTTGGGTGGGATGTGTGAATGCCTATATGTATATTTGTGAACATATGAATATGGGTGTTTCTCTGTGACTGTATGTGACAATGTATATATTTATTTGTGTGATGTTAGCCTGTAAATATGTGTGATTGTATCTTTTTGCCTATGTCAGCATATATAAAAGAATGTAAAGGGAATGTGTGTGTGACATCGGGTCCACTAGTTGGCTGCCCCCAGAGCCGAGGCACCGGGAAAAAAAGCAGACCCCAACACGGAAAGAACTGGACTGACTGCAGAAATTTGAGCAGAGGGGTGGTAGTATGCAGGGCTAACCATACCCCCCTCCCAACCTTAGACACAGAAACTAGAGCATCTATTCATATTTTAAATTGTATTTTATTTCTCCGTTCTTCAGATACACATACAATGTAAAGAGGATCACAGGGGCTGGGAGGAACAAGAAGCATCAGGGCAGGCCAAGTGCACAAAAAGGAGACTCAAGCTAGTTGGTGGGTCCTTGGGGCTACTTAAGGCCCCCTCAGTGGGGCTACTGGGAAGGTGGGGACTCAGAAGGAGGGTGGACAACACACATCAATCTAGACCCACAGACCACAAAGACAGCGTCAAAGAGGGGGGCTTACAAAACAGCAAGATTTTGCAAAGACCTTACAATAGGGACATAGAAAAAGGGAGGCAAATTCCAGAAAGCTACAGAACAGGTAGATGACGTCCTTCCCATATTTTACAAAACAAACACGGTGGACTTTACTATAGGTAGTTTTTTTTTTCAGTGTTAAGAAACCAAAATTTCACCTTTTCTCCTTAAAAAAATTACCTGCTTTCCATTTAAATAGCCCCCCCCCCGTTTGATTTGAGTTTCCTAGTTCAGTTCTCAGAGTTGGGCTTCTCCCTCTCTCCCTTTTCGTCTCTCTCGTCCTCTACCCTTTCTCCATCCCTCACTCCTCCTCGTCCTCCTCCGCCTCGGCCTTGTCCTGGCCAGTAACCCCGGGACCCACATTCTTGTTCTCCTTTTTCCACTTCATGCGGCGGTTCTGGAACCAGATCTTGATCTGTCTTTCCGTGAGGCAGAGCGCGTGCGCGATCTCGATGCGCCGCCGCCGCGTCAGGTAGCGATTGTAGTGGAACTCCTTCTCCAGCTCCAGGGTCTGGTAGCGCGTGTAGGTCTGGCGGCCTCGCTTGCGGTCCGTCCCTGAACACAGTATTTAGAGGATAAAAATCAGTGTGTGCGGAAAAAGCCACGAGAATACCAATCTCCCTCCTCTTAGACCCCGTGTGTGATTTGAAGTCAGCGGTTGGAAGAGCTCATTTCCCCATTAAACCAAATTCTCGCTTTCCATACCCCAGCCTATGCCTGCCCTTTTCCAGTGTACAGACCTTTTTAGGGCCCCTCGGAGGCAAATATTCCCGTTTTTTCAGCCAAAAAGTGTTCCAACCTAGGGGTTCTGAATCCAACATCTACCCCGCTGGCTGTTAATACCCAAAGAGGGTATGTACAATGAAGAAAGCTTAACCAGGGACCCCTAGCATCCCCTTTTGGATGTTGACTCTGAGGGTCTTTGGGGTAGGGAGCAATGGAAACCATGCAATTAACCCTGGAGTATGGCTCTAGGCCTAGTCTCAGCGTTTTTCCCCAAAGGAAAAGAAGATAAAGAACCCTCATAGGTCCACTTGTTCCTCTCCTTCCCTCCCAAGTTCTCGCCCTTCCTTCCTTGCCAGCTTGTTATGGAATGCAGAGAAGCAGAAGAATTTGCAGATTTCCTTGGAACATGGAGTTGGTCTGAGAGCCTGCCCTGTGATGACTATCTTCCAGTGAGTGGCTGAGGTTCTGACAAGGCCAGGCTGTTCTGTCTGCCCATCTACTTAGACAACCCAGCTTTCCAAAGCAATCTTCAAGCCTCCAGGAAGGTACAGAGAGAGAGGAAAGACAGCAGCCTGGGTTAGGGTAGAACATGAAGTATCTGGGTGGTGGGGGCTGAAGGGCGGAGGGGAATTTCCCAGATTAGGCCCTAAACCCTGAGGATGCTTGGGGGAAGTGCTGGTTCTAACTCTCCTAACTCTCCAGGGAAGAAGCAGGTAGGAGGAGGGACTAGGGGCTCCAATTTCAAGTCAGATAAAAGCCAAGCTAAAATGTTTAGGAGCAGAAAAATTGGGGCTTTGATAAATCAACCGGAAAGGCAGTTGAATTATGGAGTGAGTAATGGGGACCGTGACCACCAGTACTGACCGTTTTAAGAGCTGGGCTTCTCCTGGCCACCAACCCTGGTTAGGCTGGGAGCCTCTGACCACAAGTCTTGGGTCTTCCAGACTTTGAGATTGGACCCTGAATCCAGGACAGCATTACGAAGGTTGTCTAGGACAGGCGTGTCAGGAGAGGCCATGGAGCCCCTGGTCTTTTGTGGCTCCTACAAGCATCCCTACAAACTGGCTCAATGACCTGTACTTTCTAACTCTCGATTTGGCTTCATAAAGTCCTAGTGTCTCTGTCAAGAGGATATTCACCCTTTTGGATTAATACCTGCAAACTTGGTCAGTTCTCCAGGGGCACTTAGGAGCCTTGGAAAGGGCACCCAAGGAAGCCAGTTGTACTCTCATGAGGCCCTCTGCCCCTTTCTCTAGTTCTGCTGCCCCTTTCCCAAGTTCCATGTTGGAATCCTCATCTCTCTCGGCATCAGACCCCCCCCCACACACACACACCTGTCTCTGGCTCTGTATCCCTGGCTGGATCCTAATCTCTCATACTCCCTCCTCCTGTCATGCCTCTAGAGCCCACCTCTAATTGTCCAGAAGGGAATAATGGGGGAGCATGGTTGGCTGAGAAGGAAGGGGGAGGGGAGAGTTGCTCAGAGCTGCGGTCCCCTCCCCCAGACCTTATCCTAGCTGGGGCTGGGGGACACACCCAGAGCTGAGATTCCCAGCAGGGTAAAGAAGAAGGGAGGGGGGAGACCCTAATGGCTATTCTCTGCAAACCCCAACCTTCCTCCTCAAGACAAACGGCTTCATCTCCAGCCCGTGCCGGCTCGTCTGATAAATATTTAAAGCTAAAAGGCCGGGAGGAAGGGTGGGGGGCGAACTGAGGGCTTGGAGCGCCGCGGCGTCGGCGGTGAGAGATCCACCAAGCAGCAGAGCGAGCCTGAGAGCACCAAGCAAAACTGGGGGTGGGGGCGGCGCTCCGGGTCGCGCGGCCAAGGGAGTGCCATGTCCCCAGGGCCGACCTTCTGCCGGGAGCATTGTGGACGCAGAAAGGGGCACTTGGCCGGGAAGGGGGCGCCTTCCGGGGAATGTTCCCCGGGCCACAGTGGCTTGGGACGGCTCGGTGCGCGGCGTTACCTGAGCTTCGCATCCAGGGGTAGATCCGGAAGTTACTCTCGGCCGCCAAGTCCGAGTCCCTCTGGTCCTTGGCGCCCGCCGCCTTGGCGGGGTCGCCGGCACACACCCCGGAGAGAGTCTGCTCAAAGGGTGCGCAGTGCATGTTGAAGGAACTCGGCTCGAGCCCATAGCCGGCTGCGTAGACGCCGGCTGCACTCTGGCCTGCCATGCCCCCCCCGCCGGGGTACAAGCCCTGCATCGAGGCGGAGAAGGAGGCGCTCGACCCCGCTCCATAGCCCGGGCGCTGGGGGTTGGAAGCAAACGCACAAGAAGTTTGTTCGGGGAAGGCTCCGGTGGCGAAAACCGAACTTGCGGCTGGATATTTAGAAAATAAAGCATTCGCATAATACAATGAACTCATAATTTGGCCGGATGATTTGTAGGCAGGGACGTTTTAGTGTCGGTTTTACGAGATTCCTTGATATATTACAGAATTAGAGTCCAGATTTACACCAAAAAGGACCCCCTTTTTCCTCTCTGGACCACGTGACCCCGCCCTCGTGACGTCCCCTCCGCCAATGGCCGGGCAGCCTCCCCACGGCTCCCGGTAATGTGGAAAAAATTGTGTGGCGTTGGATTTATAAAATATGATCAATAATGAATGGGGAAGCCAAGCCCTGTGGATTGGGGCTGGGGGCTCAAGGGCTGCTGTCGACCTCCGTGGGCTGGAGGCAGCTTACAGGCGAGATTTGGGGAGGAAGAGAATGAATAAAAGGGAAAATAACCTCCGAGCGACCCGCGTTGTCTCCCCCCACCCCACCTCCCCAGCCGGTTACCCAGCGGAACAAACGTAGAGATTGCACGCAACGGGGCGGGTGGGTGCAAGCAGGTCAAGTCTTTATTAATCCGGACCAGTTCGGCCTGGCTGGGCCTTTGGGGGGTATCAGCTCGGTTCTCTCGAGGTGAGAAACGAGGTGAGCCTTGCGTCAGGCTCGCTCTCGGTGCCTCAAACATATGGGCAGGGAAGGAGCCAGGCTTCGTGGATGTTCCCAGAGGCGTGGGATCCAGCTCACGGGCGTGGGATGCTGCGGCTTCTGGTGGCTAAAAAAAAAAAAAAAAAAGGTTGAAAATAAAAAAGGAAGGGGGTGGGGTAGGTGGTAAAAGAAAGGAAGGGAGGAGGGTGGACCGGTATGCTGCTCTCCAGGTTCCGGGAGGCGGATGCCTCCGTGGAGCGGCTGCCGGAGAAGCAGAGGGAGCGAAGGAAGGAAGGCAGCGAGCCACGACCTCGGAGCTGGCAGAAGTGATCAAGTTCCAGAGAGGGGGAGGCGGGGCAGAGCATCTCACCTCTCCTCCTACTCTCCCTCGCCCACCAGAGCCCGGGAAATAAAATATATAAGCTTAAGCTTGTTCAGCAGCCCTACACTCCACCTTTACCACCCCCACCCCCCACAGGAGAGGGCACACAGAAACAAAGAGGGAGGTTGCAGGGATATAGCCACCAGCCCAGGCGCATCTCTCCAGCGTGGCCCGGGCTCCGGGTCTCCAGGGCCAGGCAGCCTCGGAACTCGAAGGGAGGGGGTTTCTCTTGGCTCCCCGCCCCCGCCCCCCCCCCGCGCTCTCGTTCCTCTCTCCTCCAATCACGCGCGGCCGCCTCCCTCACCCCCTGCGCCCCTGGGCCAAGGGACTCGCACCACCTGCCTCCAGCCCCCGCCCCCTCCTCTCTGCCGCCTGGCCTGGCGGGTGCAGAAGCCGAGTGACCGGCTACCCCCAGCTCTGCAAGGCGCCAGGAGCAAATGAGGAGCGCGGGCCAGGCCAGTCTCGGGTTCTCGCTTGTAAACTTTATTGTAACTCTTCCGCCCTTTTCAGGCGCAGACAACAGAACAAAGTATAGAGGAACAACAAAATATATAATTAGCCCTCCCTCCCCCCAATAAAGCAATTCACGGATACAGGATACATTCTCTTCACAGTAAACCTAAGAACACTTTTTTAACAATTGCCCACAGCGCGCATGCTAACTAAAGTAACCTCTTTTGAGAAACACTTAAGACAAAATTGTCAAACCAAAGGCGGGGCGTGGGGGAAGGAAAAGAGAAGCTAGAGAGAAAACCAGCGAGCTAGGGAGGGCAGCGGGGAGAGAGGGGTGGGAGGGGAAATGAGTAGGGGGGAGAGAGAGAGAGAGAGAGAGAGAGAGAGAGAGAGAGAGAGAGAGAGAGAGGCGCAGAGGGAGGGAGACAGAATTACGGCGTGAATAGGCAGTTTCATGTTGTTGGGAGAACTTAGCAGAAATCAGTACCTCGGTCATTACAAAGAAGCACGTTCAAAGGAAAAGAGACCATTGCACAAGGAGGCTTTTTACACAGGGCGGGGACGTGGGGGAGGGGGCTCAGCCAAGCCGCAGCCGCTCACCCTCGCTAGGCGAGGGAGTCCTTGCTTACAATCCTTGTCTTTCCCCCGGCCCCCAGGAGAAGGGAAGGAGATCCACGGTAGCTCACACACAGAAGCTATTACGAGATACTACCACTAGCGGGGACTGGCGCGGCGGGGACGCTGCGGCGGGAGGCCAGGCTCCGGGCCGGCTCCCGGGGCCAGAGCTCTCTCGGGCAGGCGACGGCGGCGAGGTCGGGGGACCCGCGGACGGAGGGCGGTCGCGGCCCTGACAGTCCCAGCTGGAGCCTATTTCTTGTCGCCCTTCTGCGCGTCGCCCTCGTCCGCCGCCTCCGGGGCCCGCTCCAGCTTCTGTTTCTCCAGCTCCTCCTGCTCGCATTTGCTGCTGGGGAACTTGTCTTTGTTGTTCTCTTTTTTCCACTTCATTCTCCGGTTCTGGAACCAGATTTTGACCTGTCTCTCTGTCAGTCCCAGCGCATGCGACACCTCGATCCGCCGCTTGCGAGTCAGATAGGGATTAAATAGGAACTCCTTCTCCAGCTCCAGGGTCTGGTAGCGGCTGTAGGTCTGTCGGCCTCGTCTGCGTCCAGCGGCTGCTGGGAATGGGGGAAAGGGCGAGACAGAGGGGAGGGGAGGGTGGGGGAGGGGGTAGAGACGGAGAACGTTGGAAGATTCGTGAACCAGCCTAGGAGACCAGTATAATAAGGGCAGGGGACCTTCTATCCCGCGCGGGGGCGGGGGCGCTAGGAGGCCGCGGTCGGTCGGGGGGCGGGGGTGAGGGGGATCATACACCACTGAATCTAACAGCCAAAAAGGGGGAGCCCCCTCCTCTGATAACCAGCACCAGAGAGTTGGGCGGGGGTGGTTCAAATCTATTAAAAGTGCCATAAACTTTAGAAGGAAGGATGTGACTGGGGGGGATAAATAAGAATGAAAAAGCCGGGATGGGGACGAATGGACCCACCTTGAAAAGCCCCCAGAGCCTCTGCCCCAGAAGAAAAGTTTCTTCAGGGTAATTAAACTATAAAGCAATTGAGAAGTGCAAAAGTTGAGCGCCCCCACTCCCACCACCCTCTCTCTACTACCCCCCATAAAACAGTAAAAGGAAAAAGGGAGGGGGAGAAGAAGAAAAGTAAGGCAGGGTGAGGGGTTTATGGATTCAGGAAATGTCGCTTAGCGACCCTCCTTCAAGGGAAACAAAAAAGAAAAAAAAAAGAAGGAAGGAAAGAAAGAAGAAAGGAAGGAAGGAAAGAAAGAAGGAAAGAAGTGGGAGGTCATCTGAACAGAGCAGGCGCCTCTTCTAGGGGCTAAAGGAAACCTGCCCTGGCCTGCCCGGCCCCCTGCCCGGCCTCTGGCCCTCTGGTCTCCCTCCTGCCCCGCCGTCCCCGTCGCGAGCTCACCTTGAGGGCGCATCCAGGGGAAGAGTTGGGTGGGCGACGGGCTCTGCTCTGAACCCTCGGCCTCCTCGCCCAGGCCGCTGGCGGCAGCGAGCTTGCAGTCGGCGTACTGCACCAGGTCTGGATCTTGCGCACCGAACAGGCTCTGCCGCTGCAGCGGGTCGTAGCCGTAGAAGTTGCCCGGGTCCCCGTGGCACGCCACGGCGCACGGGTTCTGCTGGTAGGGAGCCGTGGACAGCGACGACGGCCCGTGGTAGAACTCCTGGATTTGCGACGGGTGCTGGAAGCTGCCGCCGCTGCTGGGACCGTACACCACGGTGGGTCGGCCGCCCAGGTCCTGGGCGAAGCCGCAGTCATAATAATTGGGGCGCAGGGACTCCCCGGTTTTGTATTTGGAGAACAGTGAGTTGACGAAATAAGAGCTCATTTTATTGAATTTTGAGGCGGCGGCGGCGGCGACGGCTGTAGTTGGGGGCTGTTGGGGAGGGGGTGGGGAGGGGGAAAGGGAGGGAGAGAGAGAGAAAAAAACGCGGATTCGCCGGCTCCTAGTCACCCTCGCCAGGAAAGGAGAGGGAAAGGGAGGAGGGGGAAAAAAGAAAAGAAAGAAAAGGCGAAGAAGATCTCGAAGCCACCACACTTTTTGTGATTTCCAGGAATAGAAAAGGACAGCGAAGCCTCCAAAAGTCTAAGCTTGCATGGCAGCCGCGGCTCGCTCGCCCTGCCCCCCCCACCCCCCACCCCCCAAACAAAAATATACCGCCACTTAAAGAGGTCCTCGCTTTACATTTCGAAGAAGGGATGCCAGTTCATAAACAGTTTTCGGTGATTTACTTCCCTGCAAATGAGTTGTTTCATATTTTGCACTGTCTTTTCATGATCATTTGCATCCATTAGAGACCCCGCATCCTATTGGCTTCTCCGTACTCCTCCCGGACAGAACGCAGAGCGAGGGTGAGAGCGAGAGAGAGCGAGCGAGCGAGAGAGCTAGAGCGAGAGAGCGCCTGGGAGTGAGAAGAGAGCGAGGGGGAAAAAAAGGAGGGGAAGAAAAAAAACACCCAGGGAGAGAGAGAGGGGGAGAGAGAGGGGGAGAGGGAGAGGGGGTGAGAGAGAATGAATACGGATTAAATCTGTTTAACTACCTACATTAATGAGATATCTCTCGCCTCACAACAAATCAAATACCTTCCCAGACCACCCCCAAAGACTGATGTGGGGGCGTCACGGAAAAAAACCACGCACACGTACAGACACAACGCGCCAGGCGTAGGCACGCTGTTAATTTTGTGATTTTAACGAGGCAGTTCGAGTCTTTTTAAATGTCAGGGTCGCCTCGGAAAAATGTAAAAGAACACGGTTTAATTGCGCCGAGTTTTAAAAGGTCCTATAAATGTAATTGGTATTTTAATACAAGTTATCAAATCATACAGCTTCCTCTCCTAAACATATTTTCAAACAAACGAGGTAGTCATATTTAAAGCTTTAATGATCAATTTCCTTATTATTGATAAAGGTTTAACTATCGTGTGGAGGGAATTGGCTGGGTAACCGGCCCCCCAAAAACGGCTGTAAACTCTTTAACAAACTATAAAATGCAATAAAGCCGGAGTCTGTTGTTGTTTATGCCGCAGCGCATAAAAGCTGTTAGCATTTTACGAGTTCTTTCCTCTACAGCTATAAAACTGCAGCTTCGATCGCCCCCGCCACCCGACTGCGGCACGGGTGGGGGTGACGAAGCTGAAATGAGAACGATTACAGTCTTTTTCGGCGCACACGGTGACTTTTCTGAGGTTTTTGCCTCCTTCAGTTGTGGCGAGCACCTGCCCCGTCCCCTCTCTGGAGCCCCCAAGCTATGCCCTCTCTGCCCCACCCAGACCACTCACCAGCTTTGCCTCATTAAACAAATATGTAAGGATTTTCTTTGCAGAAGGGGTCCAGAAGGGCATGAAGAGAGACCAGGACCGGGAGAAGTAACTTTCAGGTTAATGGGCAGTGGTGAATCACTGAGCAAAGTTTACCCTGCAACTGAGGGTTCCACAGTTTTGCACAACCTGGTTTGGCCTGGGGGGCAGTACTGGAACGCAGAAGGGGTCTCTAGAAGGCACTTGGGCCTAGTCAACACTTAGGGAGACCAACTTTGTGTGATGGGAGAGGGATCTAATGCCACCCTGTCGGGCCACCCCACTCCTGGACTTAGGCCTTGGGACTCAGTAAGCAAGCCCAATTAGCTCCCAATCTTTCCAGCCAGTCTCTAGAGTGATAAGGCACTGCAAAGCCCATCAGCACATCAAAGGGCTAGAAGGGCGATGGAGGCTGCTGCCCGGCCATGAGGCCCTGGCACCCGGCCTTGGTGCCTGCTGTCCTGTACCCTCCTCTGCCCTAGGCAGTGGCTGCAGAGTTTTTGTATAAAGGGGGCCCTTTTCAGCTTTCAGCATCCTTTGAAACAATATCATTGCTTAAACTGACTTTGGGGTAGTGGGGATTTAGATGCAGCAAGGCCACTGGGTCCCCCATTTTCTCTCCTCCTTCTTGGGGAAACTCTAGTTAAGCCCCACGCTCTCTCCAGACCTGAGGATATGGAGCCTGAAACTGATGGAAGGATGAAACTGACTGGGTGCCACACTCTCATGTTGGTGGCCTTTCCTGGCCTATTAGGCCTAGTGATGATGGTGGCCAGACTTAGAAGGCCCCAGTCTGAGGGTCCAAACCAATGGCTTCCTGAAGAGGCTCACTGGCTAAGGGAGAAGGAAGGGAGAGAAGAAATTTATAGCAACAAAGGTGGAGGCTTTTCAAATACATTAAATCCATTGTTTATTCAGGAGAGTGGTTTTCTCTATATTTTGGGGGAGTGCTTTTTGGGGATCCCATTCATTTGGTCTTGTGCAAAAATGAAACCATCACTTTGAAACCATCACTTTTCTAAGGGGAAGTTACCAGGGCCGCCACTGGGTCCTTCAAAAGTGAATCTGGAGAATGAGAGAGGGCTGACAGAGAGAGAGAGAGAGAGAGAGAGAGAGAGAGAGAGAGAGAGAGAGAGAGAGAGAGGTCTTGAATTTTCAGCCCAGGACTAAGAGGGCAGTGAGGCAGCAGAAGCGAGAGTTAAGCTGTTGCCGAAGCGAACGTTTTTATCAAGTGCGGGGGATTTTATGGTCATGATTTGAGGACTCACCGGTGAGGTAGAAATTCAATGGCTTGTTCTAAATCATCCCTACACCGTGCCAGAAATTCCTGATGGAAGGAAAATGTTTCTATTATAAGAAAAAACAAGAAAGAGCGAGGAGATAATTTATAAACACCCAACGGAGCACAGATTTATTGGAGAACTCAAGTTGAGAAACTCCGCTCACCTCTTCGCACCCGCTCCTGGGGGAAGAGGGCAGAGGCTGCAGCGGGGCTAATTTTAAGGAGGGGGCGGAATCTACTTCTCGCGCAGGTTTGTCTGGATGGGGGGCACGGATTCGGCTGGGCCTGGAGGAAACAGGAGATTTGAAATCAAAGGGACTATGAGCAGATAGCGCGCAGGTTTCAGAACGAAAAACACGCGGAGTCCAGGCCTCCAACTGCTAAATTGCGAAAGGACCCATGTCCTCAGGTATGCGCGCGGAGTCGGGGCTCTCACCTGGAAACCACGGTCCGCGGGGAGAAGCGAGCTCCTGCTCCCCGCCGCCGCCTTGCTGACCCCCACATCCACCCGGGAAACGCGCATATTTTTAGCGGCTCAACTTGGGTCGCGCAGAACAACCCGAGGAAAGAGTCGAGCCTTCTCCACCTTATCTTTCCGGGGAGCCCCTGCTCTGCGCCCGGGTCGCCCCAGCGCGCCTAGCCCAGACCCTGACACTTACAAAAGCTCTTGGAGCCTTGGTCCGAGCGGAGCCGTCCCGCCGGCTATGAGCACCCTCAATCCCCACCAGAGCCACGATCCATTTCCCCAAAATTGTGCCCATCCCTACCTCAGCCCCAGGCTATCTCACCCGGTTCCCTCTTCTGCTGATCCCAGCAGCAGGTTTCGGGCAGCTTCCTCTCCATCCGACCTTCTTCTGCCGTTGCTTCCCCTCTCACCTGACCTGCTCACCCGCATCCGCAGACATTCCTGTCGCTTCTAGCCCTGGAAAATCCTATTTTCCAGAATCATTTTTTCTCTTTTATTTAGACCCATTATTCCTATTACTACTACTACTACTAAGACGACTACTACTCCTCTGCTACTATTGCTGATGCTGCTGCTATTCACCGTTTTCATGCATTTGTTCCCCCACAGAACCCAGAAACTGGGTGAGAAGCAGAGTTCTCCTCCTGGGGGAAATTCAGAAAATTGTCCATTTGAGGAGAGGGGAGCAACACCACTGCATCTGAAATCTATAAAATGGGGGAAGCGGCCATAATGAATCGTATATTTTTATTACGCGCAAATTATTCATGACTTTTTGGTAGCGCTCCGTTCGTAGATTGAGGGTCGACCAAGGTGCGCGGTGCAGCCGCCAGCGCCCGCAGCCGCCGCACAGGGGATTTTCACGTGGAGCAAGGATGCCATCTAGCGGCCACCGTGAGAAAAGGCGCCGTCGTCACCGGCTCGGCCGGTTTCTCCAGAGCCAGCTACCCAGGCGACAAGCTGGAGAAACTTTCATTCTTGGCAGAAAAGGGAGAGGGAGACGAGAGCAGGCGAGAGAAAAGCCATCGGAAATCAGGAAATGGTTCATAAAATTGTGCAGATAAGCTTAAAAAAAAAAGGCAAGGTGAGGGGGTGAGGAGGAAAAAGGAAACCATAAGCTTTTTTTTTTTTTTTTTGTATGGACACCCGCTCCCCTTGCCCTCCCCCATTTCAAGCTCCTAGGTCCTGGCGAAGAGCGCCAAGCAGTGCGCCGTTTATGGCCCGTATAAGGGGGAGCCGGGCACTTTTCAAACTCAACACGATTGTTTCGAATTCTGAGGAGAAACAATTGGGCTTTTTGTGGGGGGAGAGGAGGCCTGAGAGGGTAGAATGGGGCTGTTAAAGGATCAAGAGGCTGCCCGCGCCCAGACGTCTGGCCCCGCCGGACCGCTGTGTGTGTGTGTGTGTGTGTGTGTGCGTGTGTGCGTGTGTGTGTGTGTGTGTGTGTGTGTGTGTGCGTGCGTGCGAGCCTATGACGTCCGATTCTGGAGGGGGTCTGAAGAACAAAGACAAGATTCCTAATTGCGTTCTCTAAAGCATTTGTGACAACAAAGTGTCCGCCCTCCCCTTTTCCTCTTCTCTCTCTTTGCCCACCTGGGGCCTGGAAAACCCCAAGCCTCATACTGGGCTGTAGGGGTGGGGGCTGCGGAGCCAGGCCCACCCATCCCTCCCTTCCCCCATCCACCCCCCGTCAGGCCCGAAGCCCAAGACCAGATGCGGCTCTCGCAGCTCCGGAAAGTTTCCTCTCACTGTTTGCTTTGCTGCTGTTTAGTTTCTTAACCTTCAGAAATTTATACGCTATAAACTTTTATAGCGGTCATATTCTTTTATTGCTGCGCACACGGCATTGAATTCCTCTCCCGGATTCTCTGTCTCGCACTCTCGCGGCCTCCCTCTCAGAATCCCTCGCTCTCTTTTATGACAACAGACTTCCCCATCTCCGGCTTCCCAGCCTCCGCATCTTCGCCTTTGTTTGTCTTTAAAGAAGCCACCCGGCTGAGGACCCAGACACCGCCGGAGGCTTCTCCTGGGGCCATACCCCCTACCCCGCAGCCCTCCCTCGCGTCCCAGCCCGGCCTTTTGCGTTTCCTCTGGGCGGAACCCAGCATTCTGGGCTCCCTCTCAGCGCCGGTTGGCTCCAGGGAACCCAGGATGGGGAGGGAGCCTAGTCTACACAAGCTCTAAAGCCAGATTCATTTTATATACCTAATAGAACCCTCCCTGGAGGATGCGGGTGCCAGGCCTTGCCATACCCAGGAGCTTCTCTTTCTCTTGCCTCCTGCCATCTCTTAGATTAATACATCCTTCCTTCGCTGGAGAGGGGTAGGCCTGGCCTTTTCACTTCCAAGATCCTTTGACTCAGGTTATTCTTTGTCCCCACCTCTACTCCAACCATGCGGGTGATTGCAGGCTGCAGTGCTCTGGGGTAGCTGGATAGGAGGCTCCAGCAGGAGGCTGGTTCCCAAGCGCCAGCCAGGCAGAAGCAGAATCCCAAAGCTGGATGAGAACAGTGGTCTTCATATGGGACTCTGGCAGGGACAACCACAGTCTGAGAGGGACAGAAAGGCCTCTCTCTGAACAGATTTTAGTTCTAGGGTCCAATTGGGAAGGAGATTTCTTATCTCCTGAGACACTTCTGTTCCACATTCAGTCCCTTTTCTCTGCCTTTGGGAGCCATGTCCCCAGGCCTCCACCCTTACCAACCTCCACCCGCCAAGGCTGCTATTCTGTGACTCAAACTGGAGCCTCAGATTCCAGGTGTGAACCAAGAACCCTGAAGGATTCGCTCCTTTTGAGTGGAAGAAAGGAGAGCCAGGCCTTCAGTCACCCTGCCGCAGGCAAAAGAAGGAAGTTACTGCCTTCCTCACATGCGTGATTTTAAAGTGGCCAAACCAAGTGGACAGTGTCAGCTGGCTGAGAGAGGAATTGCTTCCAGGGGCAGCAGGATCAGCCTTACCTTCCCTCTAACTCTAGAGCTGGTAGGGAGGTCCCAGGTGCAGCTAGCTTTGAAGAAAGCAAGACCAAACCCCTCTCCAAACCTCTCACCTTTTCTTTCCTCTCAATCGAGTCTCCCAGCTCTCCTGTCGATAAGCCCTTGCTCGGTTTAAGCAGTGGTCTTGGGACTTTGGGTCCAGACCAACTTCCAGCTCCACCAGGAAGCCTGCTCTGCAAAGGTCTAAGGAGAAACTTCTTGGGCACAGGGGTCTCTTTTTTTCCACGGCGCTCTCTTGGAACTAGGATCTCTACCTCTGGCCAGGTGAGGAGAGCCAACACAGAATAAGACACAAGGAGAGATTGATTTTTCTAGAGTGATATATATATTTTTGTTCTTTTTCTTTTTTTTTCCTTCCAAAACAAACAATCCGAGCTCTAGGCCCCTCACCCTTCCCACTCCCACCCACCACCCTCCCAGATAAGCAACAACTGAAAACAGGCGAGACAATCATCCCCAAAGAAATCACAAAACACAGCACAATTTCACGACAGCCACCAACAAAGCAAAAAAATTCTACTGGAATGTCCCCTTGCAGGGGCTGGAAAAGCAGGAGCGAGAGTCCATGGAATTGAAAGGGATCGGAGAAGTCCGGGAGCGGGGGCAGAAGGAAATCAGAGTAAGCTTCAGCCTGATGCTTAGGTGCAAATCTGCCTCTTTCCTTTGCACGCGGGACTGTTCCCCAGAAGCGTGTGCGCAGTAGCAGCGCAGATCGCCATCCAGGCCCGAGTCGAGGGAGGCACAGCCCGGCGCTGGGGCCGGTCTTGCTCTGCCCTGGCTGGGGCTGGCAGCCGCTAAGCCCGGGGCTCCTCCGCCTAGGTCGGGAGGCGAACAGGGTGGGGAGGAAGGCGCCTAACGCCGCGTGCTGGCTGGAGCCTTTGCTCCTCTCTGTCCTCCACAGCTTAGCCGGAAGGGAGCTCAGGAATCGATTCTCAATAAATTCTCCATGGGATGTTCCTGCCCCTCGCTTTCCTGCCTCTGGCGGGGTTGACCTAGCAGGGTCTTGAGGGTGGAGGGATTTTCTACAAGGGGCGGCTTGGCTGGTGCAAGGTGGATTTGGCCGAAGAGAGTTGATTTCAGAGCTGGGAGGATGCGGAAGAATGCAGGGGCCAGTGGAGAGCAAGAGAAGCTACAGTCTCTGTCAAGCGGGGCACAGATGAACAGACGGACGACATTGTCAAGGCTTACGACCCACAATTTGACCTCCTTTTGTTGGAAGGAGAGGAAAACAACATGCAGAATTAAACATTTCCTGCAACAAAATGTGCGTGTGGAATGCCTTCATAAAACCTAAGACACCTTCATAAGACCACCGTGGCCTTTCCTTGCCCTTTCTAGCCCATCAGCTTGGGGGCTTTTACCCTTTGGCCCTTGAGTTGGGCAGGGTAGGGTTGGGGGTTTCTTGGGGGGTGGTATTGTGATGCTCAGCCCTTTGAATGAGCTGCAGTGCCTCGTTCTGGAGTGTGTCTCTAGACATCTTGCTGTGTGTTTATGTCAGGGATGGAATCTTGCCTGCAGTTCCGATGGCTGTTTTGCTAGATTTGGGGTGCGATGGTCTGCATTTGAGAGGTCACTTCATTTGAGTGTTGGCTGTGAGCTTTTCTCATTATTACTGTGGGCTCCAGGCTTTACATATGCGGGGTCTATTGGGTTGTGTGCAGTTGGAGTGTACCTGGGTAACTCCGAGATAGACGTAGGGCAGAACAGGCAGGCTGGAAGTAAGGGGCTGGGGCTTCCCAGAAAAATTAGGGAGGAGTTGCTAGGGGCTCAACTAGGGTCTCTTTCCTTGTGGCCCATCCCCTTCTTAAGAACCAACTACATCTACCTTCTAAATTAACAAAACTTCCTCCTGAAACCCAGGGCAGAGAGGGCAGGTAAGGGCAAAGGAAAGGAGAGAAGCTCTAGATGCAGGAAAGGACCTTGAAAAGAAAGAGTCCCTTCCCCACTCACTTGAATACATCCCAGACAGCACTGGCTTTGCAGCAATCACTTATAAATAAGCGTGAGATGGGAAAGGGGTGGGGAGGATAGGGAGGATCTTTACTCTTTGCCCTGTTCCTTATTCATTTTCTTCATTTTCATCCGCCGGTTCTGAAACCAGATTTTGACTTGTCTCTCACTCAGATTGAGGAGTCTGGCCACTTCGTGCCTACGGTCCCTGGTGAGGTACATATTGAACAGAAACTCTTTCTCTAGCTCCAGCGTCTGGTATTTGGTGTAGGGACAGCGCTTTTTCCGGGAAGAGCGAGCGTGCAGCCAGTTGGCGGAGGGGTTGGCTGAAAGAGAAGCAGCAATATAATCAAAGAAAGGAAGGGGGGATGAAGGGCCCTGATGTTCTTCTTCCAAGAAGGTACACTTTGGTGTCTGCTCCCCACGTTGCATTGGAGAAGGGGCACCTGGGCCTTCAAGTTCCCGGAAAGGGTCCCAGAGATGGGCCAGGAGCTGTTACGGAAACCTCCAGGTGAGAGGTTACTTGGACAGGAGGGTGCCAACCACGTGCTAGGCTGCTCAGCACTTCCAAAGCTTTGCCTGCCTCAGATTTTCTTTCTCCACTTGGGTCCCAATGGATAGGACTCAGGTCAGAGCTCAGTATGGTGAAAGAACCTGCCCCTCAACCTTCTGCACGACAAGTCTAACTAGGGATGGCTGACCTGAAGGGTTCTGGCTGTAGGTCTGGGAGGTAAGAGTAGTATTGGGCTTGAGGAGGACAGCTTCTTTTCAGCCACAGCCAAGAGACCTCCTGACCCTCCAGTCCAGTCCTAGGACACCCTGCCTTGATCGCAAGCTTGCATCTCTTGGCCACATGGCAGCAGGCATGTATGTGTGGGTAAATATCTGCCCCCCTCCACCAAATATCACCAATATGAGTCCAAACTTAGAGACTCAAACATCCAGCACACTGCAATTCACAAGCAACCCAATTGCAACCATTTATCAACCCCAGCCTGTGGACAAGGGAGCACCAGGGGCTCACAGATAACTTATGGTTGTAATAGTCTCTCCTTTTTCTGCTCCTGTTCAGCTCACAGTTTGGTTAAAGCAAGTTCAGGGAAATTTGGAATCAAGACTGCTCCAGTCCCAAGGTGGAGAGCCATGGATGTTGTAGCGGTAACAGAAACCCCTTCACAGCACACCTCACTCCAACTGACTTCATGTGGTGAGGGGGGACAGAGAAAAGGGTAATTGAGTGGAAGTGGGGGAAAAGAAGAAACAAAAATGTATACAGGCTTTTCTTCTTCTTACTGTCTCTCTCCCTTCCCAGTAACACAGAAAAGTTGCCAAACAAAGCAGAGCTCTAGATTCCTTCTCTCTCCTCCAAAAAAAGTACTGAATATATATATTAAAATAATCTGGTTCATCCTACACTAAGCACTGTGTCTTACCAGTTTGCAGCACTATTTCTTTAATGTGATTGCCTGTGATGGGACCTGCAGTCACATTAAATATGAAAGAGGAAAAAAACTGTTAATAATTGATCCTAACCAAATTGCTGCCTTGCAATAATGGGCTTTCCAGGAAGAGTTTGGGGGCTTGGGGTGGGGGAGGTCTGTTTGGGTTGTGATCAGAGAGGGTTTGGGAAGAACCGGTGTTGCTCAAAAGCTAGCTCTTGTGATTCAAACTGGCATTGGAACCCCACAGGGACCTCAGGAGAGTGTGGGGCAGTAAGGACACCCCAAAGGGCAGGTGCACCATTCTGTTGGTGAGAAATCTGGCAAGGCAAGCAGAGGCTAAAAAGTCTGACCCCCACTCCCCCTAAAGACTAAGGGGTGAGGACTTGTCTCCACCAACTTGAAGGTTATTGGTTGGGGCTGCTAATTTGCCCTTCCTATCTTAAAGAAAGATAGAAAAAGAAGAGGAATACGAACTCCCCACCACCACCACCCTTAACCAGCAGCACCTCCTGGAAATTAGCCAGACTTGGGTTCCTGGCGGGGGTGCTCTTGGAGGAGTGGGAGGTGATAAGAAACTACCGTCGGAGGGTGAAGTTCTCCACCTCTCCGCACGCTTCTTCCCCCACCCTTCCTCTCCCCAGGGTCCCTTCGGGATCTTTTCTTCTCCGCTCTGTCTGTCCGCCCCGAAGTTTGGAAGGGATTTCCGACTCCCTGCGAGGCGGACAGCTCTGGCTGGGGCTAGGGAGCCCCGCGGAGAGCAGCGGGTGACCACAGAAAAGGAAGCCGCCACCCTGGAGAGGATCCCAGGGAGGGGAGGGGGCGACCGGAGGGAAGGCTCCCGGGGAGGGGCCGGCGCATCCGGGGAGGGGGCTCATCACCGGGTCCTGGGCTTCCCCCGCCCCTCCCGGCGCCGGCTGCGAACCCTGAGCGGCCGCTGCGCGCGATCTGCTAGACTCAGTCCTCCGCCAGGCTGTTGCATCGCAAATAAAATCCTAATGAGCCCCCTCCCACTTCCCCTTGGCCGGCTTTGGCGGTGTGCGCGCGGCGCGGGGACCTCTGCCAGCCGTGCGGGCCGGGGCCGCCCCGTGCGCTCCCGGCCTGGCCCGCGGCCGCCCCGGCCCCGCCGGCCCTCTCCCCGCAGACCGTGGTCGGCCTCCTCCCGGGCTTTCGGCCGCGCCTGCGGGGGAGTGAGGGAAGCGGGGCCGAGAGCTCAGCGAGGTGGTCCCTGCGCCCCACTTCCCTGCGGGACCTGGCGTGCTCGGGGCGGCGCTCGTCCCGCGGCCTCGGGCTCCCCCGCGGGGCACCCAGCTTTGCTTCCTTCCTTCCTCCCCGTCCCCTCCTCCCCCGCTGGCTCGCTCTCCGGCCACCGCCGCGGTTTCCCTTCACATTGTCCGCAGTTTATTGCCTCTCCCGTGCTCCCCTCCCCCCGCGCCTGGCCTTCGGCCTGGTTATTTCCTAACTTTTTTTTTTTTTATAACTTACTTTGATCCGGCCTCTCTTTGTCCTCGCTTCCTTCGCAAATTTTATTGTCCCCGTAGCCGGGTCTTTGATTAGACAGGACGGCCTCCCTGCCCGCCGAAGTTTCCACACTGTACTCGGGCGTCCCCTGCTTCAGGAGCTCCCCCTGCGCGCCCAGCAGCGGCTCCGCCTTCACCGCCGCGGGGCCCGGCCCCGGAGCCGCGTCGCCGCGCTGCGCCGGCTCCAGCCAGGTGCGGAGGTACCTGCTCTCGGCCGGCGGCACGCCCTGGGGCTGGATGTAGGGGTGGTAGACGGACGGCAGGCTCCCGGACGCGTGCGGGCTCAGCGGCGCCCACGAGGCGCCGAACACCGGCGCTTTGGGCTGGAAGCTGCAGGAGGGGAACTCCAGGTGCTCCGCGTGGCCCGGCTGCCGGGGACCCGCGTACTGGCCGGAAGGAAACTTGGCTGGAGGCGCGTCCTCGCTCTCGTGACTTATGATCGAGTCGACATAATAGCTGCTAAGCGTCCCAGAAATGGACATTCTCAGACATTATCCGGGCGCGCTCGCAGGGGGAAGGGAAAGCGCTCGCGCGGCGGCGCCCAAGCAGGGAGAGGTGGCACCCAGAACGGGGTGAGGGCTTTCGGACGCGACCCCCCCAGCCCCCCACCCTCCCACCCCCACCCCCTGCTCAACTTCTCAGCCAACAAAGTACAGTGGAGCAGCCCGGCTCAGCGCTCCTTGCAAAATGATTGGTCAAAGTTTTTCCGACTGCCTGATAAAGCGTCAGCTCCGACATAAATCAATCCGGCGAGGGGGCTGCGCTCTCGCTGTCATCCGTCCGCTCCGCATTCCATATCGAGGATGGATTGTTTTATGCTGATGCAATGTGCTATCACGTCAGGGCTCCGGCGGCCACGTAACCTCAGCCTGAGCTGCCCGCCGCCCGGTCCCCCCGCCTTTTGCAGGAAGGGGGGGCAGTTCTCGACAAGGGGCGGCGGGGGCGGAGGAGAGGCGGAGGGAGAGCAGCAGGCTGCCTCGGGAGGTTCGCGGGCTGCGGAGCCCTCTCCCCAGGCGGGTTCGGGAGGGAGAGAGGGAGAGCAGGGCAGAGGGAGGGAGAGAGCCCCAGCCTGTGAGCAGCCACAGCATAATTAAAGAGGAAGTGGTTCTGTCCCCCCCCCACATAAACACACCTTCACTCTACCCTGCAGGCCCTCGTTCCCTCGTCTCTGTCCCCTTGACACGAGATGTTTATTAAACAAGAGCGCGGCAGCAATCCACTGGAGATGATGGGGCGAGAAGTTGGGGGGTTTTACAACGTTATCCTCTTTTGAAGGGGCTCTTTGTGACTATTTGGGGAGGGTTTCTGGCCTGGAAGCTTCTCTTGACCCCTCAATAGCTGAGAAAAGAGAAAGGGAGCTTAACGGGGGTGGGGTACATGTTCAAAAATCCTGCCTTAAAATTTAGCTATCCTAACATTAGAATCTGCATGAAGTTAAAGGGATTTGTCAGGCCTTGGAAAGTTAAGTCTCTGAGAGTTTAATACAACTAGCCAAAGCTCCTTTAAATTTCTCAGGCCTCTCTCTGGCCCTGGCCAGAGGGAAGTGGGGTGGAGGGCACAGCCATTTCTCCTTTCCTCCACTACATCGCAGGTCAGGCCCTTTGAATTGCCCAGATGAGGGAGCTGGATGTGACAAAGGGTTAAGAGAACTTCCCTAAATTGTCAGCAGAGCAGAGGTGTGGGAAGGGGTCCCAAGTAATCTTCCCTTCCACCCGGAGAGGCTGGAGACTTTCGCCTCTCCTGTCCTGCTCCAAAAGATTTTCAGATATGGGTGTTGGGCACCAGCATAGACAGAGAGACTGCTGGGTCAGTCTCCCACCCACCCGCTGCCTTTCTTCTTGCGACTCTCTCGCTGGAGCTTCCAAATCTCCTGTTTTATTGGTATCAACTCTGCTGGCCCTTTGCTGGGACTCCCCTGGGGCCACTGGCTGGCTTCCTGGCTCATCTCCCAGCCATTGCTCTTCCAGCTTCTGTCCTCTGTGCCGTCACTTCTTGTGCTGTGGGCGCTCAGGGAGAGAGGGCAGCCCTTGGACAAACCAGATTCTCCTTGGATTCGGTTTAGGGTCAGGCTAGGGCTGATTTTCTCGTCATTCTCCGACCCTGGGCCCTTGTAGGATAGGCTGCCCCGCCCCATTATTTTAACAAAAGCGGGGCCATTCTAATTTGAGATTTTATCTTTTTGTCCATTTTCCCCTCTGCCGTGCAGAAAGTTGCAGATCACCTCCGCACACGCATATCCTCCTGCCGGATTTTTTCCCCCAAATGAAGCCATCTCGTGTCATTATGTGTGAAATACGAGGACGAAGCGCCATATTTCTCCACATTATGGCGATTTCAAAATGATTTTTTAAAGATCAATGCCAGCGCCCAACCAGCCCACTCTTTTTCAAACCCAGCTCTCTGAGGGCGACAGCCTGGCAGATCTGGAACCAACCAGTGGGAAGATCTGCTTTTTCCTTGGGACCCAAATGAGGAAACAAAAAACTGATGCAAATTCTTCTAAGTAGCGGTTGGATGTGTGGGAAAGTCGAGGGAGCTACTCCGACTCAGCAAGAAAGCAGGGCGCAGAGTGAATGAATCAGTTAAGTGAAAGCACCTGTTCTCGATTTGCCAGCTGTAAGGAGCCTACTGTTGGCTTTACCTGTATTAAATATATTCTTCAGGGAAAAAAAAATCTCTCCTGCCATAAATAGTGGTGTTATGAAGCATGACAGGCTGAGTATACAGCTTTCTGTAGTATATAAATTAGGGTCCAAAAGGACATGTGGACTATGGGCGGGGACTTTTTTTATTTATGAAAAAGTCACAGCGCTGGGCTGTTTTTCAGGCCCAAGCACTGGACTCCGACTGCAGCTCTTCTGGTTGCCATTCCCCACCCTGGATTTGTCATTGCCTTTCTTTGCAATAACGGAGAATTCAAGAGGGCCATTTAGTTTGGGGAAGTTAGAGGAAGAATAGCATCTGGGCTCCAGGCTTTTGCCCTACAAGGGTGGAGTGTCTCAGCGGGCAAATTTTGGGTTCTATGTTTGCTGTCTGTCTGGGGAGTTGCCCCTAATCTCTTGTGACTCCTGGGTGCTGAAGAAGACCTAGACCTCGGTCCTAAGACCAGAGCTTAATCTTTGATCAAAAAGAAGCTGGAAGATGGGATCAATTTCAAAATGACAGGTTTTGAGGGTCTCAGTCTTCTCAGGAGAGATGACTCTGAAACAAAAATAAAGAACTAGCACCCAAGCTCTGGAGTTTGTACTCCAGTTCATCTCCCTCCAGGTGGGGATGGAGATGCACCAAGCAATGAGTCCCACCCCTGATGAGCTTTCCAGAATGCATTGCTGTCCCTAATTGGAGCTCAATTTCAGCTCAGGCAAATGATTAAAGGGTTGAATGGGAGCCCCTTGTTTGGGTTCTCTGAGGGCCTGGGACCCTCCCCCCCCCACCGCCCCGCAAAAAAAAAAAAAATGCTGTTTTTTCTCCAAGACAATGGTACCTACCTCGATGGGAGGGAGGAGGGCAAACAGGTCTGCAGCCCTGGAACCCAGCTTCTAAACATGCTTAATAGAGGGGTTGCTTGAGTGGGGGGTCACTTTGTCCTGAGAGAGCAAACTGCTTCCCAACCTTCCCTCAATCTTAAAGAGAAAGAAGAAAAACCCGGTCTTCCCTTGAAGCCTCTTGCCATTCCCTGCACAGGAGCCGCTCCAGAACACAGCTGAGGCCAGTGACCGGTAGCTCCAGGAAGAGCAGCAGGGTAAAGCTGCAGCCCTTGACCACACTGGGGCCCAGAGCATCAAAGGGAGAGGCTGAGGTGGAGAGTGCAGAGGCCAGCCCTGGCCAGGACCCGCCGGTGAGTGCCTGTGCTTTAGAGGCGGCTTTCAGAAAGGTTATTGTTAGTTAACAGAGAGATAAAATTTAAAGGAGAAAAGAAAATAAAATAAGAAAAAAGAAAAAAGAAAACAATATATGAGAGAAGAGGGTAAAGTTTGTTTTTAATCAATATGATAAGCTGAAATTTATGAATGTTGTATTTAAATAGATGTGTATATCCTGTACGTATATTTCAAATCAATATATCGTAATGGAGAACGCAGTGTGCAAATGTGCTATACTCTATGTTGTGTACAGAATATGTAATAAATAAATTCACCCAACTATAATATTGGACGTGTTTGGGTGTCCGTACATAAGATTTAGTGGTGTATATGCAGATGCATGAATAACCCCTGTGAGTGATATGGGTTTACAATTCTACCCATATAAGAAGATCTATGACCCCAAATCTTGTGTGTACATTTTTATAACCATCACACACCGAGAAAAGAGCAAAAACTTGAGTATCTGCGTACTTGAATTGTGGCTACAAAACATTAGCTGATTCGGAAATTTCACTTGAAATTCTGCCTGTTGACTTGATATTTAAGCGAAATATATACCGTATCCCCAAACAAATGCATGCATCTTAAATCTGGATTCTTTTACAATTTTCTTCTAAAATATCTCTCTGGAAGGTTAAGAAAATGCTTTGAATTAGTCCAGAGAAGGTCATGAAAATTTGTGACATTTTTGTCCAACCATGAAAATCATTTACTACGGATCTTACTCAAAGCTACAGAGATAGTGTGCATCGTGTGATCCTTATTTTATGGTAGCGATGGGCACCAGATGAAGGCACCATTACTTGTGCATGAGCGTGTCCTGCACAAGTGTGAATCTGACCAGTAGACAGAAAGGAGCTGAATGTGAAAGCCGTCAGGTAAATGTGGAGGTCACACAAAGGCACTGCTGTGCACAACGAAATTAGAAAAGTCCCCAAGTCTATGTCCCCAAGTACCTGAAGATATTTCTTCTGACCCAGGATCAGAGTCCAAGCCCACTATGGGAAAGAAAGATGTATGGAGACACTTTCTCCAGGAGGGAAGAAATCAAGGTCCCCAGAACCTTCACTCCTTATACAAAACAGGCTCCAAAACAAATCACATCGAATCTGCACACATGAGTTCAAATCTCAGTGTTTCCACACCCTACAATTGGGGATTTTAACTGTAAAGTAACGAAATATTCTGCCCAACCTCCCTCCCAGGATGTCAGAGGTGAAAGGAAGGACTTAGAGGTCAGCGGCTCAGTCAGGCCTTGGAATCCTCTTACCAACTCTCAGCCATCAGAGATCTGGAAGGTGGGTGGGGGGAGGCCGACTTTTTGGGAGGGAGCATCCAGGAGGCCAAACGGGGTGGGCAGCAGGCTGGGCGGAAAGGAGCTGAGCAGGTAGAAGGTTATTACGAAATTGCTTCCATAAAACCTGTGGCTGTTGTAAAACTCTCTGCTTTCCAAAGACTTTATTTCCTCCTTTCTCTCTAACATCCCCTTTTTTCTTTTTACAGCACTGTTTCTGGGAGGGGGTGGAAGATAGGCTCCAAGTAGCTGGGCAGGTTTGTGAGAGGCCCAGGGAGGAGCAAGGTAAGGCAGTAACACACTCCAGACCATCTTCACCCAGACCAGAGGACAAGAAAATGTCAAGGGACAGCACTGGGTCCTTTGCTCACCAAGACAATAGGTTGAAGGCTGCATTTCCCCTGGGCTGGGGGTAGGTCTCCCAAGGGCCCCTCCACCCTAGCAGAGGCCCCTTGTTCAGAGACCCCCTCCTTGCTCTTCAAGTCAGCCTGGCGCCAAGCCCCATCCGGTCGGGCCCCTTTCCATATTTCCTTTGCCTCAAGCAGGGGGAAAATGTTTGGGAACAAAAGTTAGCTTATGCTTTGGACCGTTCTGCGCCTTCCGCCAGCACTTCTAGTTATTCCTTTCCTGGGCAGACAGCCAGCAGCCTGGAGAGGGCTGGGGTCAAAGAGGGTATCACAGCTTTGCCCCTGCCCCACCCCCCTGCTTCATCTCTTGTCACTCCATCAGTTGGAAGGAACTGCCCAGCAGCCTGGGCTCCCCCATTAGCCTGCAGGCCAGGCCTCTCATCCACGGGTTGACCTTCAGGACCAAGGGTCTAGTGGAAGCCTTGGGCAAAGTGGGGAAGGAACCAACTTTGGGACTGGCAAAGGGAGGACTCTTTAAAACCTACCTCTGTCCCACTAGGGGGCCCTAGGAAGGACCCTGGAGGCCTAGAGGCTGAGACTACAAGGGATCTTGATGTTTCCTTTTGAGAATGGAAGTACTGAGCCCTCTTCAAGGACCTGAAACTTCCTTTTGAGGTAAAGCCCTATCCCCCAAAAGGCTACAATGACTTTAAGGACCCCCTGAGTCTCTTTAAATCAAGCATTTGCAAAGTTGGAGAGACTTCTTTGGAAAGTCTGAATGCAGACAGAAGCCCCAGATCCAAGGCCGGAAGCTTGAAGCCCCAACTACCATCCTTGGGCTCTGCAGAATAGTTCAGCAAGGTGCCTTTGGAGAGTGAAGTGCTCCCCGTTCCCCCTTTCCCTCCCAACAGACACTAAAAAATGCAAAAGTGGGGAGACACCCTAGAACCAGATCTCATCTCTGGGGACCATCCTGGGTGTTCCAGGGTGAGGGATCTCAAACTTCTTCACCATTTCGCAAAAGTGATACACTAGTCCTGACTCTGCTTCACCGCCCCCCACCCCAAACTAAGCGAGGAGCAGTAACTGCCGTGAGTCGGGTGGTTTAATGTCGTTGTGTTCAGAAATCGAGGCCCAACAACAAGAAACTACCTAATTCACTCAGCAGTTTCAGTTCACGCTCCAGGTCAAGGGCTCACTGGGGGCAGGCCCCACAACCATTTTGCGGGTGAAAATGGCTGGCTGGCTAACTTCATTCATTTTCTTCCACCTCTTCCCCAACCGGACTTGGTTGCTAGCAAACGGCATATCCAAAGAACTGGAGACAGGACTCCAGGCAAAATCATTTTGGAGCTGGTCCTGGAAGCTCAGATTCTGGGAACTTTCACTGTTTAGCAGGAGCCCTGGCGGGGGTAACTCTAGGCCCAGCCCCAGACCTGGGCAGAACCTTGTGGATATACCTGCTTGGTCACCACTTCTCAGTCTGTTTCTGCAGCTGGAAATCTCCACAGATAAAAAAAAAAATTTTTTTTTTCTCAGCTTCAAACTGTCATCAAGGTG
Source organism: Cynopterus sphinx (assembly GCA_030015415.1). Taxonomy (NCBI): domain Eukaryota; kingdom Metazoa; phylum Chordata; class Mammalia; order Chiroptera; family Pteropodidae; genus Cynopterus; species Cynopterus sphinx. The sequence goes on from CM057385.1 coordinate 18,599,797, forward strand.
CATCTACATTCACTGTCTAGCTAGTGCTTATATTCCAGGTCACCCAGAGTAGTCAGAGTGACAAACTCTTCAAGCCCTGCATCAAACTCCAGCTTCGAGGCTGGGGTACAAACAGGAGAGTGGATAGGAGTGCTGAGAAAGTGACAGCCGGAAAAGCAGAGTGTGAGGAAGCATCAGGTAGACTAGCAAGCCAACAGAAGGAGGGGACTAGGAGGGAAAGCGGGTTGACCTGAACAGTCGCTGTGAAGTCACCCTGCCCCAAATGTCCCGGTGGCCCTGGCCCCGCAGAGGTGGAGCTGTCGCAGGTAAGAGAACCCATTCGGAATTCACAAATGAAACCGGGAGGCTGATGGCTCTGATTGGGACTCAAGTGACTAATTTGCCTCTTCCTTCCTGGCCTTCAGCCTGGGCCCTGTGCTCCCCGGCCCCTACGGATGTCCCTACTGCCACCTCTACGCATCCAGACACGCGCGTCGTCACAGGTGCTCACCCCCACACACGCCCGCACCCGGTCGGCGGCCCCGCGGGGCGGAGGCGGTGGACTTACCTGGGCAGCTGCGGTGACGCTGGGCGGGAGCGGCCGTCGGAAGGTGACGAAGGGGCAGGACGATCGGGTCGGTAAGGCCCGGCTCCCTCCCGTCCTCGCCCCGGAGGCGAGTGTCCGAGTGGCCACGTGTCCGGCCGGAAAGTCCGAGGGAGCGAAGGAATGAATTTGCCTGGCCGCCCGCTCCCCCTCCCGGGTATAAATCTTGGGGACCGGAAATACAATAAAACTTCACCGTGTTGATGAACTTCAAACGGTTTACATCCCCTCCTGTCCTGAAAAGAAAGACGGCCGGGGGGCGGGTTAAAAGGAAGGGGAGAACAAATTTATGAGCCGCACAAGCCCCCGCCTCGGCCCTTTTCCTTTGCCGGAGCAGACTTTGTCCGGGTGCAGAGAAACGTCCCCGGGCCCCGGGCTGGCCCCGGCCGTCCCCGCCGCCGGGCCTTCCCCCTTCTCTGCAAGGAGCCACCGCGCTGCCCCGGCCCCGCGAGGTGGCCCGCGCGGCCGTGCAGCGGGTACTGGAAGCCGCCGTCTATACAGCAGTCCCAAGCCCCGCGCCCGTCACCGGCTCGGCTCGCCGGCCGGGATGAGGCGCCCGACTTTTCGCCAAAGCAAGAGTCGGGCTCCGTGGTCCTTCCCGGCTAACTGGCTCTGCCAGCCACGCCCTGGGCTTCCATTCTTTGCATCTTTCCGTTGAAAGCGGGTTTTTTTTTTTCCCCCTTCTTTTTTCATCGCCAGCAGCCAGACCTTTGCCCTGCCCCGCCCGTTTATTGCCAGGTACTTGCAAGAAGGGGAGAGGGCGTCAGAAGGCCTGAGCGGGGGGTAGGGGCTCCCAAAGGAGTAACCGAGGGGGCCGTTCTTCGGAGGAGGGGGAGTGACAGCCAGCGCTAAGCAGTGTCCAAATTGGCCTCCGCTGAGCTCTGCCGCCATCTCCTCTCCGCCTCTTAAAATCAAACAAAAACAACGACCAACTGAACCATTGAACCTCCACGACCCTCTCCATAGTTCTTGCCTGCTCTGGACCATTTGTTTTTTTCACAAAACTTAGTGGAATCCGGATTTAGAATAGCTATCAGGCCATTGTGAACCCAAACTAGAAAAAAACTCCTTTGCATCTTGGGCTTCACATAACTGAAAGCAAAATTGTTGGCTTCCTGTTCATTTTGTCTGCTGAAGGAGCCTGGTTTGGTGCTCTTCTGGGTGGGAGAGCAAAGGAATTCCATCATGCCTCACTCACAGTTATTCACCAAAAAAATAACAAGGAGTCAGGTCTAAGAGGCGCTGGAGGAACTCCAGCTCAGGTTGGGCTTGGATACAAGACTGAAGCCCAGTTGCAGATTCGTGTGGGTGTCTGGTGCCCTGAAGGCAACTTCCTTCTGCAGACACACACATGTGACCCTGTGAGACCTGCCAACACCACTCTCCTCCCGTTCCAAGAAAAGGTGTTAAAGCACTGCCAGGGAGTTTTGAAAAATGGGATGGGCAGGAGAAATACTGGGCAGCGGTCTACAGTCCCTGAATGTTTGAAAGGCTAACTTCGATTTAGGCAGTCTCACTCTGCCCCAGCCAGTGGGGGTGGGTGGGTGTCCTCTGGCCCTTTCCTTGCACCAAAAAGCAGGAGGAGGGGAGCTCATTAACAGCTGGAGGACAAGAAGTAGTTTGTTTCTTTCTCAACATTCACATTCCAGGATATGCATGGGGAGGTTCCTCCTGCTCCCCTCCTCCGTGATGTGCCCGAATTCCCTCATTTTGCACTTTATCATATTACATTTTTATTAAAAGTGCTGTGATGACAGCCACTGGCAGTCACCCCTCCTATCAAGATTTGTCTCAGAGCAGTTAATGATGGCTATGGAGGCATGACTGAGGGGCCAGCAGTTTCTACACCTTCTGTTATTACCCACCCCCTGCCCCACTCCAGGGGCCTGCAGTGGGAGCAGTTCAGTATGCTGGTTCCCTGGACTGGGACTCGAAGGCTCCCTGAGCCAAGGAAAGAGATTGAACCATTTTAGTCTTAGATGCTAGAAAATCTGAAGAGGCCTTAAGAGTGGCATACCTGTGCACACACAAGTTTTGCATATACTTTTCAGGAGGCATTTTGGCTTCCCCCTACCCTCATGCCAAGAACCCAGGGCAGAGATTCCAGTTTTAAAAAAGAAACCTCTCTGCATGGGGCCGAGTGACACCTCCAATCCCACAGACACCAGCTAGCCTTCTTTTTCAGAGGTCGCCTGGCCCTGAAGACATCAATTTTCAAATGGTCAGCACAGACACCCACCAACAGGGGCGCTAGTGCCAACAAGCACCTTCCCGAATGCCACTCATATACTAAGTCACTCAGTGAGTAAAGGCCACTTAGGCAATGTCACTTGTCATTCTCAAAAGTTTTCTGAATATTTTTCAAAATGTACCTCCATCTCCAAATTATTCAGAGAATTGCAAATGTAGGTGACCAAGCTGTAAGATTTAAGGTCAACTTTTCCCTACTCCCTTCTTTCCTCGAACATAAAGCAGAATTCTAGCATAACTGGAGGAGGCTGGACAATGTGGATGGAGAGGAGGCAGTACAGATACATTGCAGAACACAGGATCTTCAGGGAAGCCGAAATTTACACACCCTTCCACCTTGTGGGAGTCACAAGAATTAATACTCCTAGGATTTCCTGATCCCTTCCTAGGGTTCGTTGGTAGGGACCAGGCTGTCTCATAGAAGTCAGAGGTGCCAGAAGCCATGTGCCTTAGACTGGAGCTGATCTCCACCCCCCGCCCGCCGGGATTTCTGGCGTAGCTGGACAAGCGGCTCTGTCACGCTGCCGGCGGAGGCCAAGGCCTCTGCTGACCTCTAGGCGGCACCCTAGCTTCCTGCGCAGCTCCGTGTTCCGCGCTGGGTGCAAGGACCGGTTCCTGCAGACTCACTGGGCTTTGCCTGGAACTGACCGCCGGCGCGTCGCCTTTGGCGCCCTCTGCCAAGCGAGAGAAAACACGATTAAATGAGTGAAGGCTGGGAAAGGAATCCACAGCTACTCCTGGATCCGCTCCCCACCCCCTCCCCCATGCCGACTCTAGGGAGCTTTCCACAGCCCAGATTTCCTTTGATCTCCCCAGTAGCCAGCTCAAGGGCAGAGCCTGAGTCTTCGATCCCCTCCTCCAACTTGTAAAGGAAGACACTGAGGCCGGAAGAAATTAAGTATTTAGCCAAGATCAGAGCAGCTATTAAAAGTGGTGAAGCAGGGCTGAAGCATCCTTCAACTTCCAATGGAATATTCTTACTCCACAATTGTGATGACCCCAGAAACAATGTCTTTCTTGTAAGCAAAATTCATTTCCAGAAAGGCAGCCTTTGGGGGTTGTCTGCTTTGGAAGCTTGAGGGTTTAAGATTTGGGGGAGCACATAAGGGAATTAGAGGCAGATATAGGAGCAGCTCAGCTAGGACTGGGAGCCGAGACAAGCCTGCCCCGCTCTTTTCCATGACTTGGCCAGCTCAGCTCTTACAACCTTCCTAGCTGTGTGTGATCATGGACAAGTGCCTTAAGATCTCAAGGGCCCGGATGAAAGTGACCTACTAGGTGGGGATGTTGTGAAGCCCTGATGATGAAGAAAAGGTGTCAGATACACGACCATCCCATAAACCAAACTGAGAAGGTGGTTTAGGGTAAGCAATAGGTTCACTCCTTTTGCTCAAGTGAGGCCTGTCAAGTTAGAGTGTGAGGTAAGGAAAAAGAAACCTTTGCTCCACATCCAGCCTTTCTGAATCTGAGCTCAGAGACATCCAAAACCTGAGAAGTGCAGTGTAGGAGAAACTGTGGTGGCTCTTCCCCTTCTCCCAAGACAGAGAAGCCTTTTTATACTTCACAGTCCTCTGAGGTGGTTCTCCAAAGATATTCTTGGAGAATACCCTGCAGGGAAGGAAGGGAAGAAAAGGGTCTAGAGGGCCTGAGGCCAGGCGATAAAGAGCACGTGTGTACCAGGGTAGACTAGATCACAGTGCCTGCCCAGGTCTGTGGCCCGAGATAGGCGCCTTTCCCAGCTGGGCAGGGTCATTCCTGGGTGCCTACTTACTGAGGGCACATCTGGAGCATCTGTGCCCTACAGGGCCTCGGGCATATTATTCTGCTCCAAATGCTATTTTCATTCCCAGGGCTGAGTCATAAAAGACTCTGGAGGCAAGATAAAGTCAGGTCTGTGTATATCAGCATTCTTGAGTGTGTGAGTGTGTGTGTCTGTGTGTTTCGCTATGATTGCTCAATCGATTCACAAAAGTTAGGAGGGGAAATGGAGCAACATCAGGCAAATTCAATTGTGAACATACTGTCAGCCTAATTATATGCCTATTTCAAGGGAAAGCATTTGGGGCTTGGAATTAGCCAATTAATTGCATCACTTCTTTGTTCACTTTAGGGCAGGAGAAACTATTCTATTCATAGATTTCATATTTCAGGAACTTTTAAGAGTCATTGTCAATTTTCTTTATTTTCATCCCTGTTATATATACCTCTTGAGCATTCAGATCTGCCACTATCACATCAACATTATTGCGCGCGCGCGCGCACACACACACGCACACACACACACACACACACACACACACACACACACACACACACACAGATTTTATGCCTGAAAAAGTAACTCAGTTTCTGAATCTACAGAATCTAGAGGTTTTAACTTTTAGGACCTTAGGATTGTTGAAAGGATTAATTAATGTACAATGTACCTAGGGTTTAACACAATGCCCTATGAACAGGGAGCATTTAGTAAATAGTAACTATCAATAACAAGGAGGAAGAGGAGTAAAGAGGTTGGAGGAGGAAGAGGCAGGAGGAGGAGGAAGTCTGCTTTGTTCTCAGAGAACCAGTGTATGTTGGAGGGTGTGCCCCTCAGCCTGTATATGTATAATGAATTCTTTTGACTTAGAGCAATGTCCATAAAAATGAGGCCGCTTGAACCCCTTGGCCTGTTACTTCCTCTTCAATGAGGAACAGAGAATTGGGGCAATTATCTGGCTCATTTCAGGTTCAAACTCCCTTTAGCCTGAAATATCTGGATCTGGTGGGGGAAAAGTCTGGGGAATGGTGGCATATTCTCATCGCACTTCTCAATGAAGCTTTTCCTTTTGCCAGAGTGAGCAAGCTCCTACCTTATTAGAGAATGAGCAGAAAATAAGTAGGGGACCCAGAAAACTGGAATTAAAACAACGGCTGAGGTCTTACTTACTTCCTGGGCAGTCAGGAGGCCTTGGAGCTCTCCATACACTCGCCTCAGAGACTCTCAAAAAAAGTTCCAGAGTTTTATTTCACATTGAAACATTTCCTGAGCTCCTACTGTGTGCCCAGCCCTGGGTTGAGCTCAGGGGCTCCAAAGGGAGCTGTACCCCACCAGTTGGCAGAGTGCTAACTTGCAGTCTGTGAAAAGTCTCTGCTCTCAGAACCAAGTCCAGGACCTGGGAAGGTGGATGATCCTGCTGAGCAAGAACTTATGGCCAATGGTAGCATTGCCTTTTCAGGGCCAAAGTCCTGGTGCAGGGGTGGAGCCAGAGGGTCTGAGGGCATCCCCCTCCTATTGTCTGTCAAAATGAGGCCAAATCCACGGTGGGGATGGCCTTGTGGGAGGAGGGGCAAAGAGCTGACTAGAGGCTTCTGATCTGGAGAACACTAATTAGCTTTCTTTAATTAGTAAAGTGGAGGAACAAATAGGCATATATTTCTTCTGCTCTGATTAAAAGCATTTAGGTCAGGTGTTCACAGTCAGAATTTTTCAGTTTAAGTTGTTCTAAGCAGAAAATCTTTAATTTTTTTTTTCAGGCAGGGGTCTGAATACTATTAGCCAACCATTGGCTTCTTGTTACAGCCCTGAATTGCTTGGCTGGTAGGTGGTGGTTGTGCCAGCTCACAGAGAGGAAGCCAGGAATGGATTGGGGTCTTTTGTACCCAAGTCTCATTTGCTTAAAATGTGTAGGCAATTGAGGACTAACCAGGTAGGCTTGGGTGTGTAGTAGTAGTAGTAGTAGTAGTAGTAGTAGTAGTAGTAGTGTGTTATAAGACAGATAATTTCCAATTCCCCTAATTTGTCTGAATGTAGTCTTTGAAGAAGGGAGTTTGTTCAAGTTGCAGCCCTCAAAGAAACCTGAATTTTCTTCGGGAAGATCTATCTCAATTCATAGGAGTGGGGAGAAGGCAAGGGAGAATTTACTGTTTGGAGGGAAAGAGCTAAGTCTTAATAAGCCACAACACATGAGGCTCCGTGAAACTAGGAGATCCCTAACCCCCTCACCCCCACTCCGTTCTCACCCCTTCACCCTAGGTTGTCAGGAGCCACTTGATGTTTGGCTCCTACAAACAGATTTCAAAAACATTTAGGAGAAAATTCTTCCCTTTTCAGCCCAGGGCTCAGTATTTCCCAGCCTCTAAACTTGGCTAAGCCGTTAGCCCCAGGAAGATTTGGAGTCTCTGAGAAAACTGAATAGGTAGGATTAATAAGGGACACAAAAGAATATTCTATTGCCTGATTCCCACTTGTTTGGCTCACAGAATTATCTAGGGTGTTGTCACTGGACAGCCTTCCCCTCCCAGGAGTTCCACTGTTTTTTATTCTCTGGGAGGATGCCCAAGCCCGACTTCCCTCCGGCACCTGTCCCATCCCCGGCCAGGCCAAAATCAGCTTTCCCCAGCAAAGCTCTTTCCACTTGCTTGAGCACTCTGGTCCTGAGGAAGGAGGAAAGACTGACCCTGCTGGGAACTCAGCCCGCACCAGTAGCGGTGGGAAGAGGGCAATTTGCTGCATGGGTGTTTATAAAGGTGAAGGTTGACCTAGCAAACACTGATATCAGCCACAGGATAAAAAGTGAAGACCTACATTAACTGACCATATTTGGCCTCTGCATTTTTCGGACACCAGCTTCTTTGAACAACCCAAAAGGAGTTCATAACCTGGGGTCCAAGGAGTCTGAAACCCTCTGAAATTATAGGATTTGGTTAGTACTACATAAGCGTTTTTTTTTTTTTTCTAGAGAGGTGGGAATCAATAGCTTTCATCCGATTTTAAAATATCAGTTAGTGATCCAGAAAATGTCAAGGATCTTTCATTCACCATTTACATACAAATATCACAAACATGATGCAAAGAGAGGCAAGATGAAATAAAAGAAGACTAATAATTGTGTGTCACAAGGTTAGGTAAATGCTGTCACTTGGCCTTTCTGGGAGCAAGGCACCTTCTTACAGGTGCTAAGGGCTTCAGGACTGAGACAAGGTGACCTACGACACCCAGTCCCGACCTCATGCACTTTTGCCTGGGTAGAGAAGGAGTGTACAAGGTCAAAATGACATGGAGCTTTTTCACCCTGGTGCCTGGATCACTCCTGCCACTCGCCACCTTGTCCTGAATTGGTCCATACCGAAAAAGAACCGAAAGTTTCAGGATCAGTTTTCTCCTCGCAAATGCCCTTGCTCTTTCGAGAAGGGTATATATATTTCCTCGGACTTTCAGCTGCCTCAACTCCAGCAAAGCCTGCGGTGCGGGGTCTGAGACCCGGGAGCCAGACCGTCAGCCAAGGCTGCTCGCCATGACCTTAAAGTTCTCTTGGCCGGGTTGGGTACGGAAAAAAGCGAGAGAGCCAGCTGGACAGGTAGACAGAAGCAGACACAAAGAAAGAGACCCTCGAAGGCGGCCAGAGAGAAAAAAGAGAATGACAAAGAGCAAAGCGAAACAGCCCGACAGGAAACGGGAGCTGGGGCGCAGCGGGCAGGTAGAGCGACCAAAACCCGCGTGCGGAGAAGAGCACACAGGGGCCGCGGAGGCGGCCAGGCGTGCATTCATTCGTTTCCCATCTTTACCCGGAGCTTAATGGCTTCGTCGGCACCCCCCCCCATTCTAAACCTCCCACTTCCAGCTCCTCGGGCTCCTTAAGGCTCTCTGATTAATTAGCCGGTATGGGATGGGGGTGCTCCTCCGTGGGGAACCTGTCTGGGTTTCGATAGATCGTTAATTGTGGGTAGGAAGGGTGCGTGGGGAGGAGTATCCAGAGCCGGGAAACGAGGGCAAGTGCTGCTGGCGCCAACGGCGGCCTGGAGGGGCTCTGAGGCCAGGGATTAGGACCCGCTCCCCCTCGGAGCGCGGCAGCGGGGAGAAGCTGCTCGCTTGGAAAGGGCTCCTCGCCCCAAGCTCTTCGGTCCCGGCGCGCGTCGCCCCGCTCGGGGCAAGGTCAGCGTTCACGGACGCCCCTGCGCTGGTGGCCAGATCGAGCCCCACAGCCCACGCGGTCTCCTGTTAGCGGAGCTTTCGCGCCCGCAGGCCCTCGGCCATCCAGCGTCCGAGCAGACACCTGTGCGCTTGCGACCCCCTTTTACCGCTTCACTGCCGCTCCCAGACGCCTCGGCCGGATTTGAAAGCCTCCCTTTCTAATCTTTCTGCCAGGTTCGGGCCTCCGAAGAGCCCGGGCTCAGAGCTACGCCCTCCCAGGCTGCCAGGGTCCACCCCTGAGGCTGGGCTGTCGGCCAGTGAGGCTGGAGGCGCGCGGAGACCCTAGGTGCCCTGACCCTTCTCCCGGAGCCAACTCTGCGGCTCCGGCTCAGCCGCCTCCCTGCCTAGTGACCTTCCTGTCCTCCTGCCTCCGCGGCCAAGTCCTGCGGCTGACGCGGAGATCCTCACTCGGCACCCAACCTGAGGCGAAGATGCTGATCCCCAGCGGAGCACGGCAGGTGCGCGCCTCAGGCACTGCCGCGCTGACCCAGCGCCCAGAGAACCTGAGATACGACTTGGGGACCTTCCGCGCAGTCCCAAGTACGGCCTGAGTCGGGGACTGAGCGGCGCCGCGGTCTCAAAACCCTGGCCTCGATTTCTCCGACCATCCCAATCCCCACGAGACCTGGTCCCACCGCAGCGACGCAGTCTCTCCTGGGAGCCGAGGCGGGAGGCGCAAAGCGGCTCAGCTCCCCCAGGAGGAACCTCACTCTCTCCGCTTCACTTCAGAGCCCAGGAGCCCGGCCCCGGGCCAAGGAGCGAATGAACTGGGGACGAGGTAAGACCCGCTCCTTTTCATTGCCTTAAAGGATAAGGTCTCTCTCTGGGTAGTGACTTGTCTCTCCCCGACTTTGGGGCATTCGGATCGGTCCTTGCAGTCTGGGTCCCAGCACAGCCTCAGCCATAGTTTAAGGAGGAAGAAGCCCGGGGGTTCATAGTTATATTTCTCATTATTATGACTTTATATCCAGTTTATTCCGAATTAAGCCCTCCTCTCCACTGCAGCCCAGATTCGGCCTTGAACACTCCGGAGTACTTCAAAAGTGAAGGCTCAGAAGGAGGTGACTTAGCCCCCCCAAGATAGGCGATGGGGCTGGGGGCGCTTTGACCTTAATGATCCCGGTGAGGTAAAGGCTGTTGTTATTCCTGTAACAGGGGCTTGGAGGGGGTGAGTTAAGGATGAAAAGTGGGCTGATGGAGGCTACTCAGGTATCTTCCTATGGGAAAAGGTGTTGAAATCTGGGTCCAACTTTCAGTCCTGGGTGGCTCTCACCCTTTGCTTTGGGGGGAGGGCGAGCACTGCCCCTGGGTGCTTTCATATGTGGAGATGGACCTGATAAGCACCTCACTTCAGCTAATGGGGATAAAGTGGAGACCTATATTAACGACTATATTTGGCCTCAGCGTTTTCCAGACACAAACTCTCTGATCAATCCAAATAGGAGTTCTTAACCTGACTGATGTTCAAGGAGTCTGAAATCCTCTGAAATTGTGGGATCTTTTAGAAAACCCTAGTCATCTTCCAAGAAGCTCTGGAAAAGGAAGGAATCAAGGGGGATGCTTGAAAGGAGGTGAGAAGCCCTAAGCCCTGCAGTCTAGTTCTCTAGACACTGAGCTCTGGACTCCAAGATCTGAACCTCAAGCTGCCTCCATCCACACACTGCCAAACTGAAGAGTGGAAAGTTGCTAATCAGTCAAGGAGACAGTTTCTCCACCGCTTTCAGGGTGGCTCTAGTGTCTAAACAGATTACAAAATCTGGATGCTTTCAAGGTTTTTCAAATTATTTTCTTTTAGCTATTTCTGCTTTTTGGCCCAGAGTGGTCTCTGGGGCCAATGGGGCATCCAGTAGGAAGAGGAACCTGTAGAGCACCTCCACCAGGTAAATAACCTAGGGTCCCCTGTCTGCTGGGTCAGGGCCAAGAACGCCCCTTGCCCAAGCTCAGCAGGCCTTACCCCAACTCTCTCATCCCTGCTGGCTAAACTGTGAACTTCCTCCATATCTGGCCACCCGAATAATTACAGGCATCTTTTTCTTCTTTCTGTTTTTGAAAACCGCAGAAGCCCCAAATCCTTAGTTTCTCTTATAGAAGATGGTGCCATTGGATCTTGGGGGTGAAGGTTTGGATTGTGGAATCAAATGACCTTTCAGCCTTGGAGAGGCGGGTCTACTACATGACTTGGTGCTTCCAGTCACTTCTGGGTGTTGCCTGGATGGGTCAAATAGTCTCCTCCTGTCTCTCTCCATCTCTTCCCTCTAAGCCTAGAAAAGTTAGATTTTCTCTCTTCCTATGTTTGGGGAGAAAGAGAAGACAAAACCTGAGAACAAGAGAGTGATGAGGAAGGAGAAAATGAAGGAGAGAATTCCAATAGATTAAAATAATCAAACTCTTTCTAATCATCCAACAGCTCTTGAAGCTTGATGTTTTAATCAAGTCAGGAAGAGAAGAAATCAGAGGCAGAGTGGGTGGGAGACTAAGTTCCCAGTCTAACAGATGCTCTAATCATGAGGTCGGTGCCTTCTGAGCAGTGAGAAGACAAAACTGACAACCATCTCCTGGAAGTGGGGGGAGGGTCTGGGTCTCCCAAATTGCAGTGTAGAAAAGTGAGGGGCTCTTCTTAAGGGCTTCTGAGTTCTCCTACAATACCTTCCCTGGAGCTAGGAAAGACTTTCCTAGCATTTCTGTTGGGGAGGTGTGCACGTATTGGGGTACACTGCCGTGGTGTTGGAATGGTGGCTCTAAACCACAGCTCCCTCCCGAGGAGCCGAGGCGGTATGGTTGGAAGTGGAAGAAAGCTTCACCTCTCCTGTGTTGGGGGATTGAGGAGGCCACTCTGGACTTGGCATCCAGTGCTCCAGACTCCAGGAAAGGAAGGAGTTGTGCCTCCAAAGGGAGATTTGGAGGGAAGATCATGTCAGGATAAAGCCCTGACTTTCTTCCTCTAAGGACCAAGGAAGCACACTGAGAAATTTGAATCTTTACTCGGGAACACCTCCTCCTCATTACAGACCTTTGTGCCTCTATTGATACTGGCAAGTACAGTTCTGTGCTGTATATTTCCACATTTAGCATATGTTGAATATGGGAAACTATTGTGCACCATTCTGCGTTAAAAGGGGGGTGTATAGGTAAAATATGAATTTTTTATTTGCTACCTTTATGATCGAACACAATTGGGAGCACATAATTTCACATCTCCTTTGCATGTTTGTGCAAATCCTCAGTCTTAATACTCTGAGAGGCACAGCTGCTCGGACACAGGATTCTTCACTGACTCTCCAGGGCTACTAATTCCTAGGAGACTCCACAATATCCACCATGCAGCCCCTTCAAGCCTGCTTCATTCTACAAGCCTTTTCAAAGGCGAGTAATTTTTGTATTGACCCCATCCATATAGATTGATATTCTTTCCCTGCCTTCTTCCTCCTTCCATAAACAACAGACCCCCCCACCCCACCCCCACACACAAAAGCACACACACGATTTTTGTGAGTTTGAATTTCAAGCAAGATGGCGGCATCTGGCATCCTTTCAGATTCAGATATCGCTCTCCCAAGACACCAACGGGAGGATAAGGAGACCTAGGTCGCCTGGCCTCACGGAAAGGTGGTCCCAAGCAAAAGACTTCCCCCAGTATTCCCACCCCCTATCCCTTCCAGGGGGCTGCTAGACAGAGGGTTCATTCTGTACTTTGGGGGCCCGAAGACTGCATGTGCAGCCAGAGTCCCACACCAATCTCTAATTTCCACGGAGAAAAAAAATCACCATTATTCCTTTCAAAGCGACCCCCACCCACGGGGCCTCTCAGGGCAGCCGGCTTCTGTCTCTCTGGCTACATGGCTTGGAATTCCGGGTGGTGAGTGGAGACTGGGCAGAGCGGGGAACTCACATCATTTCTGGGGATCCCGAGTTTCAATAGAAAGATGAGAGGCGACCCTTTGCCTCCTTACAGACCCTCAACCTTATGGGGCCCCCTACACACCCTTGCCTGGGGAGGCAGAGTCGGATGGGAGCGGGCTGAGAGGCCAAGGCGTTGCAGGGGCGCCCCAGGTCGCATCCCAGGGAGGCTGGATCGGTCCGGAGCTCCAGGTTAACTGGTGGCCCCGGGGTGGCCCCCTCCCGCCCCCTCCAGGAGTCCTCCACGAGCGGCCCCGGATTGCCCAGCCCCAGCGGGGTCCTTCACGCCGCCGCTCGGATCTGCGCGGCCGCGGCCCCCAGCGGCGAGGGGAAGGGCGGGGAGTACCTCACCTGCCTCTCCGAACCGAGCCGTGCTCCGCGCGTCTTCATAGGCTGCGGGAACCCGGGGCTTTGGGCGCGACGGAGTCTAGGGACCGAGGTGATGGCCCCGGGCGGCAGGGCCTTAGGCGGCTCCGCGTTCCTGCTCCTCGGCCCCGCACCTGTGAGGCCTCAAGGCGCAGAGTGTAGGTCTGGAGCGACCGCGCCGAGGGCGCTAGGAGCGCGAAGGGACTTCTGCGTCCTCTATTCCCCCGGCGCCAGCGAGCGGGGGGTGGGTTGGGGGCGAGGACGCGGCCTGGGCGGCGGATTGGCGCGGGCGCCACCTTCCTCGGCGTCTGGCCGGGCGGGGCTCCAGCCAATGTCACCTGCCCCTTCCCCCAAGGCGCCGTCGGATCACGGCTCGGCGGTTCCAAGAATGGGCCTTGCGAGCTTCTGAAAGGCCAGGACAGCTGAAGAAAGACGCCCGAGATGGCCAGCAGAGAGAGGGTGTGTATGCGTGTTTGTGTGTGTGCGCGCACGACGAGAGAGAGAGAGAGAGAGAGAGAGAGAGAGAGAGAGAGAGAGCGAGCGCAGACAGGGGAGAAGCAGATTTCAGAAACGCTTCTTAGAGAAACCGTCAAATACAGAAATGGACAGAAGAATTAGGGGAGAAAACAGAATCTGGGGAACGGAAAGAAGTCCTGGCTTCTGAAGAGAGCGACAAGTTGTCCCTGGGAGTTGGGAATGTGAGAGGGGAGGGGTGAGGCTGGAAGAGTCTGAGAAGGTGTGTGTGGGAGGGTGGGCACACAGACCCTAGGCTGGAAGCCAGAGGCCACAGATCCTTGTAGAAAACTCAGAACCTGGAGGAGAAGAGCACCTGACCCTCCTCCCCCCTCGTCCTCCCCAGTCCCCAGTGCCTCACCCTGTCGCACCCCATTTCCTGTTTGATGCAGCAACCAGGAGACTTCCCATGCTTTTTCCCTGCTGCCTGGTCTCTCTGAGACTCCATCCTGCCTGGAGGACAGCACCTGGCTGACAGCTGCCCTTCTACCTGTCCCTCTCTTCTGTCTCCTATGCCTTAAAAGAGATTATGCCCTATTGAATAAACAGAAGAGTAAGGCCAGGAGGGAATGACCTTGGCGAAGGTCAAAGGAAGAGCTTGGGAGTTTCACTTTCTATTGGAGCCCTTAATAACGCTTTGTGTTTTCTGGCCCATGGGGTTCCTTTAGGGTCATTCTGAAACTGCAGGCTCTTCTCTATATTTTTCTCTGAGACCTGAATAGAGATTCCTACTTAAAATCAGTGAAACTGCCACAAATAGTTGGAGTTTCAGCCTTTCTGACTCCAAGATAGCTGGTCTCCAGGAGTTGCCCTTCCTGCTTGATCTGAGACCTATACCTTCCTCCTCTGCCCTCACTGGGCTAGCAACCCACTCATATCCAGCCTCTTCCTGCAAATGATTGTCCAGGAGTGGGTTGGGGTGTGTCTGAAATCTGAGTTCTAGGCCTGATTCTGCCACTAACATTATGGAACTTCAAATGGCAACTGCCCCCTCACTCCATCTCCATTTATTTACTCTGTAAAATAAAAGAGCAGGCTGGGTGATCTATGTTTTATCTCGGTGTTGTGTTTTGATTTGCAGGTTCTGGTGAGCTTGTACTACCAGAGGAAAAAAAAGTACCCAAACGGTGATTTTATTTAATAGCCACTTAAATATGAATATAGATAAATGATAAGATTAAATTTTGTTTCCATGAATATTTTTCTATTTTCCTTTTCTGCACTTTTTAGGCGCTAATATTAAATGTATGACTCAATGTATTTTTTTTTTGCATATCTACAGGTGTGTGTAATCACCACCTAGATCAAGATATTTCCAGACTACCAGAAGATTCTCTTATAAATTCTTCTGATCAATAGCTTTCTAGTCAAGCCTCCCCTGCCCCCAGATATAACCATAATTCGGTCTTTCATCACCATAGATTAGTTTTGTCTGTCCTTGAACTTCATATAAATGAAGTCATTGTCTATATTCTTTAGTATTTGGGTTCATCCGCTTGATATTATGTATGTGGAACTCATCTATGTTGCTGTATATAACAGTGGTTACTCTATTTTATTGCCATATTCCATTTAGCATCCTATTCCATTGTATGAATTTATTCCAATACATTTATCCATTCTTTTCTTGATGGAGATTTGGGTTGCTTCCAGTTTGGGGCTAATATGAAAAAGCTGCTATGAAAGTTTTGTCAATGTCTTTTGATGGACATCAGCACTTAGAGACTAGGAAGTGGAAATACTGTGTCATTGGTTAGGGATGTGTTTACCTTTGCTAGATAATGACAGTTTTCCAAAGTGGTTGATCAATTTACACTCCCACCAGCAATGTAATGTATGAGATCCAGTTGTGCCATATTCCTTCCAATACCTGCTATTGTCTAGTTCATTTTAATTGTTATGATGGGTTTATAGTGATGTTGCAATGGGTGTGTGTGTGTTTGTATATTTTTTAAATTGCAATAAAAACACATAACATAAAACTAACCATCTTAACCATTTTAAATGTACAGTTAGGTAGTTAGCTATAGTTGAGAAAAAGATCTCTAGAACTTTTTCAGCTTGCAAAACATAAACCTATACCCGTAGAACAGCAATTCCCCCATTCTTCTTTACCTCCAGCCCTGGGCAACCGACATTCTACTTTCTGTTTCAGTGAGTTTGACCACTTTAGATATCTCATATAAATCATAGAGTATTTGTCTTTTTGTGACTATCTTATTTTGCTTAGCGTAATGTCCTCAAATTTACAGGATTTCCTTATTTTTAAAAGCTGAATAATATTCCACGCATATAGGTCACATATTTTTTCATTTATATTTCAGTGGACATTGGGTTGCTTCTACCTCTGAGCTATTGTGAAAAATGCTGCAATGAATATGGATGTGCAAACATCTCTTCAAGATCCTGCTTTCAATTCTTTTGTGTATATACCCAGAAATGGGACTGCCGGATCATATGATATCTCATTGTAGTTTTAATATGCATTTTTTTGAAGATTAGTAAAGTCCAGCGTCTTTTCATATGTTTATTAGCCTTATGGATATCTTCCTCTGTGAAAGACTTTTTTTTTCATTAACAAATTCATTCATTCAGAAACCATTAACTTCTAGGCATTGGGAGGTATAGTGTGGTAAGAAAGACTTAGGCAGGTCCTGCCATCAGAGTTCACAGTTTATAAGGGAAGACAGGGAGGAAGCCAGAAGGCACTTTGGAAAGTGTCAGAAAGCAGGTCTAAGGATCCTTAAGTGTTTACCCTAGTCAGGGACAGGAGTTTCCAGAGGTCACCCACATTTCTTACCTCATTCCTTCTTCCATCTTCAAAGCCATTGGTGGCCAGTCAAGTCCCTCTCATGCTTCCAATTTCTTTTCCTTCTTTGGTCTCATCTCTCTGATTCAGCCAGAAAAGTTTCTCTGATTTTAAAGACCCATGTGATTTCACTGGTCCCACTTGAATAATTCAGGATAATCTCCCCATCTCAATGTCTTTTAATCATACCTGCAAAGTTGTTTTTGCCTTGTAAAATTTTATTGATCTTAAAAAGGTGTTCCATTGATTTTTTCTATTGTTTATACATTTTTCTGTTTCATTGATTTCCACTTTTATCTTTATTATTTCCTTCTTTCCACTTCCCTGAGTGTAATATTCTTTTTTCTAATTTCTTAAGATAAAAATTTAGAACATTGCTGTTAGATTTTTCTTCTGTTCTAACATAAGTATTTAATGCTATAATTTCCCCTTAACACACTGTCTTAGCTGCATCCACGTACTGTAATGTTTATTATTATTTAATTTCATTCAGCTCAAAATAACGTTTAATTTCTTTTGTGATTCTTGTATGATCTGTGGGTTATTTAGAAGTGTGTCATTTCATTTCCAGAAGTTTTGATGATTAGTCATGATTTGTTGTTATTGATTTTTACTTTAATTCTGTTTTGGTCAGAAAACATACCTTGTATAATTTCAATCCTTTTAAGTTTATTGAGAATTATTTTATTGCCCAGATTATGAGCCAATAATCATATGGAAAGATGATCAAACCCATTAACAAACCTGGACTCTATTACAATTCACCCAATGTTCGACTAATAACTAAAATATGTCATTTCATTTAGTTAAATTTGAACTTGTTTAAGTAAGCCATTGTGGTGTTAGATGAAGCCTACAGCCTCAAGCCAGTAACAGAGGTGAAAGTTCTATTGAATGCCTGTTCAAGGGCCCAGTGTTATGTATTTTTAGAAGTGAAATGAATGCCTTGGTCACTCTCAATAATGTCTGGAACTCTGAATGGGATAAAGAGTGTCTTCGTGAGGCCTTGTATTGTGGCTTTAGTATGTGCAGAGACATGTCTGACTTTGATTTATGTTTTTGTGTATCTGTGAAATAAGAACATTCCAAGAGTTTTTTATCCCAAAGTGGATGACTTTGCATAAGGAGTTGTTGTTGCCATTCGTTAGAACAGACGGCTAAATCATTGGCAGTAGCCTAGAAGTCTGAAAAAATGTGCAAATGACGCCAATTGTTGGCCAAAACATCCTTTATTTCTAAGATGACTGTTGACATTTGGCTGTGGATTCTTGAGTCTTCCTGTCCTTTATCTGAGATGCTGTTAAGGGTTGAAAGACACAGATAGAAAGCAAGACTCATCAGGTATAATGGTATCACTGTCATCCTTAAAATATATGGATTCCCTTTGCTGTTCAATCAGTGATCCCAAAGAACTCCCCAAGGAGGCAAAGTGTCTGGGAGAAGAACGACCTCCTCCAGTATTGTGATATTAAACCAGAAACTGAGGACCGCAGAGGCCACACCTTTTTTCAGGTGGGATATGCTATGAGATCAGGCTTTGCTCTGTCTTGTAGATACCGTTTTCATTTTAGGAAGGAGGCAGGGACGGCCATGCCGAGCTTGTGGGTGAGTGAGTTTTTATGTGACAATACAAAACTGGAATAAATAACAACCAATATTTATTGAATGCTGACCACCATACTGTTTTGACTCTTTCATGGCTATAAATTTTTTCTATTTTTAACTTCGCTTTGCTTCTGTCACACAGGAAAAGATCAGGCATTCTCTGATTAGGTCTTAGAGCGGAGAAGAACAAAATGTTTGGAGACATGGAGACCAGTTTGACTCATGGTTCTACACTCATTGTGTAACTTCAGGCATCTTAATCAACTGCTGAGCCCCAGTTTCCGTATCTTTCAAACTCAGATAATAATTCCTTGAGATAATTACATAAGATAATATATGAAAAGAGCTAAAGATGATGTCTATAGTAAGCCTTTAATAACTGTTAGCAATACGTTTTATTACCTGATTTACATCTCAACTATTTACTCTTTATGGACCATCCTGAACCTTAATTTCTTCATCTGTTATGTGAGGACAATAAGAACAAGCATCTCAGAGTTGTTTTGAAACCTATCTGATGACTTACACTGCAACACATATACTCTCAGTGTAACAGATCAGAGCACAAAAACCAAAGTCCACCCAACTCATTGTCATGGGATCTTCAATACTCTAGATCTTCAATACTCTAGAACTCAAAAATCTCTATAATGTAGCACCCCCTACAATACAACTCATCACATACTCTTTCCCTACCTAGTTCACCAGCATCCCAGACACTATGTCCGTGTACTCTCAGCCCCAGCTGCTGAAGAGTTTTGCTGTTTCTTTTTCATACCATAGTAGTTGAAAGCTTAATGTCCTGGGGTAACACTGTCCTATGTTTAAATCCCACATCTTGCCCTTAGGAATTGTGTGAACTGGGACAAAATACTTAATCTCTCTAAAATGCAAATACAAATTGGTACTAATTAATGTCTATCATCTTTCAATGTATTGTCACAGAGAAGGCTAATCCCAAACCCTGAAGTTTAGAGAATAAAATTTATTGGATAACCAAATTAGATTTTAAAAATCTCAATTCTTCATCTTCAAAAAGAGAGAGGGGTGGCGATAGCATGGAAAATTTAATTTAGACCTAAGATGACATTTTTGGCAGTGTGAGACACTGAAAGAAAATTAATGACTAAGAGTAGGGGAAAGCATTTGTGAAGCCATATTATTGGGGTCTCAAAACACAAGGGCAGCTTTACCTGGACAAAATGGCCTGACTATAGTCCTGGGTAGGCGAGAAAATAGCTGGATCAGTATATATGAGAGAGGGTTGGGAAAATATGTACTGGGTCATTATGCATTCTAGTGTTTTTCCAATCTATTGTATTTCTATTTTTAAAGCGCTGGTCACAATTCAGTAAATTGTTTACACAGCTCATCAATGAGTCACAACTTGAAGTTTGAAATCTCTGGTCTAGATTATTTTTTTCCTATCCCTTTCCATATGAACCCAAGAAAGGCTTGTTCTCATTTCCATGCTTGATATTTCAACATACATCTTCTGGATTTACATAAATTACAATTCTCCCAAGTAACCAGGAGAAATCTGACTAGAATTAGCCTGGTATTGCCTATGTTATTTGCTTCTCCTTGACAATAAACCAAAAAAATTAAGAGCATGGTTATGGAGTCTGATCACTTAGGTTGAACTCTGGCTCTTCCTCTAGCTGACTGTCTCACCTGCCTGGGTTTCTTTACCTGTATACTAGAAATAATAATAATAATAATAATAATAATAATAATAATAATAATAATAATAGTAGTAGTAGTAGTAGTAGTAGTAGTAGTAGTATCCGCCTCTTAGGTAAACCAAGTAAGGCAGTTAACAAATAGTAAGTGCTCAAAATGTTGGAAACTATGTTGTTTATCACAGTTAGCAGTGTTGTTTCTTGCAGCGGCAACTGGAAAGTCACCTTTCCATAAGCAGCCACAAATTAAGGTAAGAAACTTCTGGCAGTAAATAAACATCTTCTGAAAGTTTTGCGTTGGACCTGCCTTACCATTAATAGACACTAGAGGGTGCTCCACGCTCGCAAAGCCTCATGCTTCCAGGCCCAGAGACCTGGGCCAGGGAACGCTAGGACCGCTCGCCCGGAAACTTTCCCTTGAATCTGAAGCAGCCGCTGCGTTGGTTCCGAAACTAAGGACTTTGGAGAGAATTTAGAGGGGGCAGCAAGTGTCTGTATCGAGCAGAAATCTGGCTCCGTCGAACTTCACCAGTTTACGTTCAGCTGGTCTATGACCTTCTGGAGGGCTGGGGCAATAGTGTCTAACTCATCCAGGAGCCGAGAGGGTCTAACACGTATAGTGTCTGGGGCACTGTAAGCACTTTGTACGTTTTATGGACTAGGACCAGCTAAGGGGAGCGTCTGAGACCTAAATAATTATAAGTACATATTGCAAAATGCTGGCATTTATGGGAGCTCCCAGAGGGACGGAGGTTGGGGAGTGTGGGGGAGAAAGGGCTTCCTTAAATTCAGGTGTTGTGGTGCTCTCTAGAGTATAAAAAAAGACCTTTTCTTCCACATTAGCTTTTTTTGGATTTTTAAAGACAGCTTCATGCTCTATTGCCTTAATGTCCTTCATGTGGAATGATTTCCAGGTTTTTCACCAAATTGATCACTCTGCAGAATTGTAGGAAGGCAAATAAGTTTAGTACCTACTGGGTTCAAGCATCTCCTATTATCTCTGATGTATAATTTGGTGATGTCTTTATCTCATTTAATTGTCAAAAAAAAGCCTATGAGCCTAAGGTTATTATTCACATTCTGCAGATTAAGATATGGTAAGGTTTCATAACTGGCCAGAGGTCACGCTATTAGGGAATGGCAGGGCCAGTGTTTGAAACCTAATAATCTAGCTTCAAAAGATGTTCCTTAAAGTTTTCACCTAAAAGAACAACAACAACAACAGTATTGAGGGTGCCAGATACTCTTCTAAGTGTTTTATATTCCTTAACACATTTGTCATTTAATCATCACACAAACCCAGCTATCACCTTTTTGCTCACACAATGGACTATTCTACCATAAAAAGGAATGGAGTACAGATACATGTACCATATGGATGCACCTTAAAAGAAGTGAAATAATGCTGAGTGAAAGAAGCTAGGCATGAAAAGCCACATATTGTGTGATTCTATTTATATTAAATGACCAGGTAGGCAAATCCATTGAGATTTGTGGTTTCCAGGGACTACGGAGAGGGGGCAATGAGGAGTGACTGATGATAGGTACAGGGTTTCTTTTGAGGATGATGAAAATGTTTTGGAATAAGTGCTGATGGTTGCACAAGCTTGGGACTACTGAGCTATACACTTTAAAATGTTGAATTTTATTATATGTTAATTATCTAGATAAGAAAAGATAGGAGAAAAAAGTTGATGTTCTCATCTCTAGTTCAGTGGTTCTCAAACATTTTGGTCTCAAAACATGTGTCAATATCAAAATGTCCCACTTAATATCAACACCGAGCTCATTAGAAGAGTCTTTAGGATTTCGAAAGGTGTCATGCTTATGGTGGCAGATGTAAGTTTTCCAAAATTTCAACATTTGTCTTAAAACTTAAATTTCATAATTGGCAATGAATACTGACAGTTGTTTTCCTTGAAAAGAAAAGCTCACTTTGTTCATTTTCAAAAAAAACATCTGCTATTACCCAAGTCTGAATTAGCAAAGATTTTTTAAAATTAAATTTATTGAATGACATTGATTAATAACATTATATGTTTCAGGTGTACAATTTTACAATACATCATCTGTATATTCCATTACGTGCTCTCCACCTAAAGTCTAGTCTTCTTCAGTCAACATATATTTGATCCCCTTTACCTTTTTCATCTACCCCCACCCCCTTCTTTTCTGGTAACCACCATACTGCTGTCTGTGTCTATGAGTTTATTTGTCTTGTTTGTTCATTTGTTTCTCTTTATTTTATAGCCTGCATGTGAGTGAAATCATATGTTTCTTATTCTTTTCCATCTGACTTATTTCATTTAGCATATCCTCTCAAGATCTATCCATGGTGTCCATCTTCTCAAGATCTATCTATTGTGTCCCAAATGCCAATATTTCATTTTTCTTATGGCTGAGTAGTATTCCATTGTGTATATATACCACATTTCATTTATCCACTCATCGATCAAAGGACACTAGGATGTTTCCATATCTTGGCTATTGTAAATAATGCTGCAGTGAACATATATCTTTACAAAAAGTGTTTTCAATTTTGGGGGATGGATACTCAGAAGAGGGATTGCTGGGTTGTATGGTAGCTCTATTTTTAATTTTTTGAGGAAACTCCATGCTGATTTTCATAGAAGCTGTAACAATTTACATTCCTACCAGCAGTGTATGAGGGTTCCCTTTTCTTCACATCCTCTCCAACACTTCTTATTTTTTGTCTTATTGATAATAGCCATTCTAAAAGGTGTGAGGTGGTATGTCATTGTGGCTTTGATTTGCATTTCCCTTTTAGCTGGTGCATTTCAGCATCTTTCCACATATCTGTTGGCTATCTGCATGTCTTCTTGGGAGAAGTGTCTGTTCAGGTCCTTTGCTAATTTTTTAATTGTATTTTTGTTGTTTTGTATGAGTTCTTTATATATTTTGGATATTAGGCCCTTATTGAAGGTATCATTTACAAATATCTTCTTCCATTCAGTTGGTTGCCTTTTTGTTGATGGTTTCCTTTGCTGTGCAGAAGCTTTTTAGTTTGATGTAGTTCTGTTCATTTTTGCTTTTACTTCCCTTGCTTTTAGGGGCAAGTTCAAAAAAAAACAAACAAAAACAAAAAAAAAAAAACCTCAGAGACCAAGGTCCATAAATTGAGTATCTATTTTTTTCTATGTATTTTATTGTTTGAATTAGCATAGATTTTTTTCCTGTCAATCACTCTCTTAAGGAAAAATGAAATGCCATTAAAAAGCTGCTAGTTTAGCTCATAGTGCAATCAATCATTTTTCCTAAAGATAACCACTGTCCTTCAGTGTTCAGCAGAAATATTTTATCTACTTCTTATTTCACATACACAAGAGTTGAGATTTAACAAAACTGACAATCTTTATTGTTTCATCAGGATGTTCTTAACTTTTGTCTCATGTTTTCTGTTTGTACATGGTGGTAAAGAATACAATGACTACTAGTTCCATTTGGTGCACAGCAGCTTTACCCATCATTTTTCTGCATCAAATGGAATTGAAGTCAATACAGTGAAAAAGATAAATTATTACTTAGTGTTTGACTTTGCAGGGTCCCTGGAAGATTCCAGAGCCCCCCAGGAGTCTGCTGACCTGACCTTGAGAACCACTGCTCTAGTTCATTTCTGTGTTCAAACATTGTAATGGAGCATCTGGCATGTGCTAGGCCTTATTCTAGGCCCTAGGGACACAGAAAGAAACAAAACAAGGCCTTGCATTCTTGTGGGGAGACAGAGAATAAACACATATACATGTAAATAAACAAGAAATTTTCAGATGATGATGCCATAAAGAGAAAGAATATCATTGGGGATGGTGGCAATACTAAATAAGTGGGAAGACCTCTCTGAGGTGACATTTAATTGGAGACATAATTTATGATGAGAAGGAGAGTCTGATGGTGTCATTGTTAAAATGCAGTCCTCAAGAGTGTAAGGGATGTAGTGCACTTCCCCTCTGGGACTGCAGGTCACACTTGATTAAGAAGATATCAATACACTGAGTTGGAAAGGATCAAAAACCTGTGTTCTGATTCCTCTTTCAAGCTAATCTTTTTGCCTCTCTGAGCTAGTTCCAAGTTCTTTGTCTGAAAATGAGAATTTCAATAGCTTCCTGGCCTACCTTACAGTCAGAGTGGAGTTCAGTTGACCTAAGGATGCACTGGAAAGTTCTTTATACATTGTAAATATGAGTGTTGTCTACTCAGTCAGGCTCAGCTACTTTCATCTTCGGACAACTGCGCTGCAGGCTTTCTCACCCTGAAATCAAGGTCAACTCAGCCAACTCACCTTACCCACCTTTTTTCACAGGAATCTTAGTTGACTCAGATCTTCCATTCCAAATGAAGATTCTTAATTTTGGGAGAATAAGATGAAGGACCTGACATCAATCCTTATTTGTGAAAACATCTTTTTATTTTCTAAAGGTAATCCTAGCTTATTAAAATCTTTTAAAATCTTGCATCCTAAATCAATATATTTGAATTGTTAACAAGCCTGTCTTCTTTGTTTTTAGTCAAGTCATAGAATAAAAAGCCAAGCCCTGCACAGGAGGCTAGAGATCCCTCTCCCCTCAATACACCTGCCTCCAGATTGCTATTTTGCTTATCCTCTGTTGTTTCACCAATTTCACATTATTATGTGAGCTATGTCATATCTCTAGCTTGCTCTCTGGCTGTGTCTGATGCTTGGCTGCCTTGCAAACGAAGTCTCATGCAGATTGTTCCCCCCAGTAGTTCTCTTATATTGGGAAATGCACATGGTTATATTAAGATATGCTGTTTACTTCATTCTTGTAGTGTTTAACTAACTTCATTTTGCAGAGAGCAAATGGAGATGCAGAGCCATGTAGGGACCAAAAGCTGAAATATTGACTTTTAACTCATTTTTTAAAGCATTTCTGGCCAAGGAAAGTGGAGAGCGAGGAAGGGGTGGGGCGTGGGATGAAGTGGGGGAGAAGCCCATCCTCCACATCTGGCTCCCAGCAGCCTGGCTCTGCAGGATTAACCCCTCTGGACCCTAACACCGAAGGCGTGGGGGAGGCCAGGAGGGAGAACAACAAGCGGCTGCATTTGGTGGCAGCTGCCACAGAGTGTCTCCTCAGCCGGAGAGCCAGTGGTGTTTGGTCCAGAGTTGGTTCAGATAACCCACGTGAGGCTCAGGTTAAGTCCTGGGAGCGTCCTTTGCCGGCCCCAGGTACTTGCATTCCTGGCGGGGTGAGGCGGGCGGCCCTCAGGTCCCTAAACAGGTTGGGGGCTGTGCGACATGGGAGGCCCAGAGATGCTCGGGGTTGGGGTCCACATCCTCAGCTCTGGCTCCTTCTAGTCAAAAGCTGAGTGAGCGAGGGGGGTGATGCGACGTCGCCCTAGGCGACTCAGGAGGGCACAGGTGTCACAAAGTGCCGCCGTTTCTGTGGCCCTCTCTGCCTTGTTTCAAGAGGCAGGGGCGCAGTCCCCAGGGCTCTTGCCTGTGCGGTGAGTGACAGCTGGGTCGGGCCAGCTTCGGGCAGCCCGCAGGTGCCGGGAGCCGGGCCGGACGACCCGCGGCTTGAACGGCCGGCAGGGGTCAGTGTCTGGCCGCAGCTGAGCACGCCGCAGCCAGAGACTGAACCCGGTTCCTCTAGCGGGGTCTTGCCCTTCTCAAAGTCTGGACTTGTTCACGTCGTGCGGGTTCCCGCCTAGTCCATGCGCCGTATCTTTTCTGGTTCCCCCAGGCTGCCCCTCCCAAGTAATGATGTCTACACCCCTTCATAAGCGTGCCGCACTCCACCTATGGACAATTACCCCTGAGCCCCATGCCACCCGGTGGTGCTGAATTGCAAAGAGGACACAGCTTGGAGTCAGGTGTGGGTTCAGGTTCCTGCTCTGCTGTGTGACCTGGGGAAAATCACTTTCTCTCTCTGTGACTAGTTTCTCGTCTTCAAAAATGAACTAATGACACTAACAATAGCTCTTAGGCCATGTGCCAAAGATTTATTTGCCATGTACCATGTAAATTATCATTTCAGGGCTTAACACCAGGGAACTGTGGCTCTGAGAGATGGTTAGCTGCAGAAAGTGGCAGAGCCTGCAACGGAACTAACGTCTGGCTCTTCCCACCATATTACCCTGCCTTGCTGGGCTATAGTGAGAATTAAAATGTGAAAATGTTATTATCATTCTCTTCTGATCGTTTGGCCTGTCTCCTGGTGAGCACTGTCTCCTGCTAAGAGAGGAAGTAGGGGAAGGAATTGTCCAATTGTTAGAAATGTCCCTTATTAGGGGGCTTGTGAGACCAACACACTAGAACACAAGTTCCAGAAGGGTAGGTAACTCATCTGTCTTCTCACTGCTGAGTCTGTTGCTCAGCATAGTTCCAGATACATAGTAGATGCACAGTAAATATGAAGAAACATATCAATATACATACCTCTTAAATTCATTCCAAGATAGATCTTAATATGGAGCTATTTTTCATACCAGTCATTCAATTACCAGGCAAGTGACACTAATTGCTAGCTCTAATGGCCATTGTCTAATTTAATTAAGAGAGATTATTGGATCTCCTGAAACCCCTACCACCCTCCTATTATCTAAGTAATAGGCATTCAATAACAACCTTTTTATTAGTATGTTCACAAGATTAATTAAGTAAACCAGCTTAATGACTCGTTTTTGCGACTTATGCCATTGAGAATAAAGTTTGGAGAAATGATGGATGTGGTAAAACTGAAGTCTCAGCAAATGCTGTGAGCATGTGGCTCTGAATGTCCCAGGAATGCTCTCCCATTTGGCCCCAGGGTTTCTGCAACCCTCAGCCTCATCTCCATCCTCACCCTGCTTCCACAGTCTATTTGTGCTTGTCCAAAGCATTTTGAGGACCTTGTTCACAGTGTTGATCAGGCCCTTAGGCCTAAAATAATCAAATTTTAGAAAGACTTGTGAATATTGACCAATAGAATGGCAACAACAGGAAGGCAGAGGACAGGCAGCCTTCAGTTCAAAACTAGGTATAGTCTCAAGAGGGAAACTGGAAAATAAAACAAGTTGTCATCTATACTGACATCCTAAAAGTCCATTTTTAAGAAACAACAACACAGAATAATCAAAATCCATGGGACTTTGTGGGGAGGATGGGGAAGGCAGTGGTGCAGTGGAAAGAACAAAGACTTGGATTTGAGTCTTGAGTCAGCCAATTTCTTGGCTTAGCCTCTCAGTTCACTTTTTCAACTCAAAATGGGGGCAGTACTCTCCTGGTTTTCTTACTACTTCTCTGAACATTCCTTTTATTTCAGTTGTGAAGTCTTCTTCCGTTTCTCTCTCCTTAACCATTGGTAGATTAAGTCTTTAGATTTCCATTTCTCTCCCCCTACACCATCTCATTGGAAAGTGTTGTTAGAAAGTCTCAGTCATTTATGGATCTAACTGTGACCTACATGGAGTGGTTCCCAGATTCATCACCAGTCCTGTCTTCTATATTAAAAAAACTTAAAAAAATAAAATAGAACTTTGGGTCAGATGTCCTTTCTTGACCAATCAACTGTAGCCAAGGAGTGAAGTCTGTATGAAATAGCAGCTACCATTAGAATCACAGAGATGGAGTAGGGAAGGAGAACTTGCAGAAGAAGTCTAGGGTGGAGTGCTAGACAGACCACCACTTAGAGCTCCCAGTAAAGGACATCCCCATTTAGATGCTTCCCACAGGTATTTTACCATCTTCTCCTGAAAATCTGACTCTCCTCCTGTTCTGACTTCAGTAAATGCCATCACCATTCACCAAGTCACCCCAGCTAGAGATCTGAGAGTCCTTCTAGAATCCTCCCTTTCTATCACCAACCCCAATACATCCAATTAGTCACCAAGTCCCTCTAATTCTACCTTATAAATATTTCCCCTCTCCATTCCTACTACTACTTTCTGAGTTCAGGCTTTCCTCATAGACTGCCTGGAATACAGCGATAGTTTCTTAGCTGGTCTTTTTGCTCCTACTCTTGCTCCTTCTAATCCACTCTTCTCACTGATGGTCTTTGTTTTCTTGAATGAAATATATTATTTTCTGATTGTATTAAAAATGTGTGATTATTTAAAATATCAATCAATACAGAAAAAGAACAAAGAAGAATGTAAGTACCTGAGATAACTATGCTATCATTTTGGTGACCATATTTTTTGCATTTCTTTATTCCTATTTAAATATTATATATGTATATATATTTAATTTATGAGACATGTATATATCATTTATGAGATATGTATATCATAGGCCATGTCCCACCTTGAATATTATGCTCTATAAGTAAGGAGTTCCTTGGAGTTTGTTTGCAAGTACCATGTTATTTGTTTCTCATCTCTCTGCCTTTCCTTATGCCTGAAACATCCTGTGTTCCTTTCCTAGGACTTCAGTAACAAAGTACCACAAATTGGGTGGCTTAAAACAACAGAAATTTATCCTCTCACATTTCTGGAAGCCGAAAGTTGGAAATCAAGGTGTCGGATCACAATCCTTCTAAAACCTCAAGAGAGGGTCTTTCCTTGCCTCTCTCGGTTTGGTGGCCCAAGCATTTCTTGGCTTCTGTAGCATAACTCCAATCACTGTCTCTGTCTTCACATGGCTGTCTTCCCTCTGCATCTGTGTCTCTGTGTCTTTACATAGTGTTCATCCTGTATATCTGTCACTGTGTCCAAATTTCCCTCTTCTTAAAAGGCTACCAGTCACATTACATTAAAGGCCTGCCTTACTCCAGTATGACCTCATCTAAACCAATTCCATCCACAGTGACCATTTTTCCAAGCACGATCATATTCTGAGGTGCTTGGGGTTAGGACTTCAACATAGGTTTTTTGTTTTAGGTGGATGGGGTGAAACAATTCAACTTATACCCTTTTCTACTTTCTTACTTGACCAACTCCTCTTTAACCTTCATACCTCAGCTGAGGCATTTTTTTCAAGGAAGTTTTCCTGGAAGCCCCTGGGTGGGCCTGGGCTCTTACACAGCAGCTATCTGGATTTAGCACACTTTATTGGAATTAACTCAATGTGATTTCCCTCACTTCAACTAGAACCCCCTTGAGGGTAGGAACTCTATCTTTCATTTTTAATATGCCCAGCACTTATATTAAATAGTTGAAGGCTAAATGGGCTGAAAACTCAAAAATACAGGGTCTTGAAGAAGAATAGAAGTTTATTCTTCTCCTGCGTAGCAGTCCTGAGTTGAGCAGTCCAGGTTAATAAGGATTCTGCCCTCACGTGGCCATCTGATGACAACTCTGGTTCCATTCATATTGTTGCTTTACCAACATGAGGACTTTTTCCCTGTCTTGACAGAAGCTGGATAGCAGGCCAATCTGCATTCCAGCTTGTAAGAAGGGAGAAAGACTGTAAAAGCACAGGCCTGATGTCTTAAAGTTCAGACCCAACATGGCCCTCCTCACATGTGCCCACATTGTATTGATGAGAATTTCATCACGCATGGCCATGCTTAGGTGAAAGAGAGCCTGAAAATGTGTCTTCCGTTGGGCAGCCATGAATTACTCTACAACTCTATTACAGTTCTACAACCCCTTATCTGCAAGTTCTGAAAAATCAAAAGCTTTTTCTGAGGTTTGGTTCAAATGCCTATGGTGGCAAAATCTGACTTAAAATAACGTGAAGATTTTACAGAGGCATCTATAGAGACTAGATATAGTCTTTTGTAAATCTTCCTAGAATGAATATCAATGTGTTTCGTTGTAGAAGTGTTGATATATTTGATTAATCTCTGTTTCCCCAGACCCTGCTGGGGAATTGATGATCTGAAGTATATGTAGCACATTACATTTTTGAAACAGAAAACTTCTGAATTTCAAAACTCATCAGCAATGCTGACCTTAGATCCAAGCAAGAGGACCCCACCCTCTGGAGGGCCCCGCTCTGTCCTTCTTTCTCATTAGATGAGGAGTCTGTGAGATAAAAAGATAGTCCCACCCAGAGCCTGGGCAGCCCCATCCCCTTATTTAGACTGTGTTCCAGGTCCCTGGGACACTGGAATTTGCTCTCCAAATGGCCAAAAAGCCTGCCTAGCCCTCTTTTTTGAGCTAAAGCATATGCAGGCCTCTTTAAATGATCTACTTTCTGTATAGAAGAGAATGCAACTGGCATATTCACTCTTAGGTCTGAGATGTGACCAAAGGGCAGCGGTTCGCAGCAGGTGTAGAAGGAGGCTGATGGTGCAGAGATGTCCACACACATGCTCACAAGGCCTCTCAAGGTGGCAGCTTGTTCTGAACCTTAGGGGAAAGTATTTAATCTTTTACCATTTAGTAGAATGTTAATTGGTTCATACAGAT
The DNA here is from genome assembly GCA_030015415.1 of Cynopterus sphinx. Lineage (NCBI taxonomy): Eukaryota > Metazoa > Chordata > Mammalia > Chiroptera > Pteropodidae > Cynopterus > Cynopterus sphinx. The sequence goes on from CM057385.1 coordinate 18,629,763, forward strand.
ACTCATTACCAAGTTGAGAGTATAACCTTCTATTCCTATTTTTTTGAAGTTTTTCTTGATTGTTAAACGAGTGTTGAATTTTGTCAAATGCTTTTTCTGCAATAATTAAAGTGGTCACATGGTTTTACTTCTTTATATTGTTAATTTGTTGGATTACATTGATTGACTATCGATTATTGAATTAGCCTTGTATTCCTGAAATAAACTACTTGGTCATCATGTGTATTTTGTTTTATATTTGCTAATATTTTGTTAAGAATTTAGCATTTATATTCATTAGCGACAGTTCTGCCTCTGCTCCCACATCATCTCCAATAATATCACAGGAGGTATTCTGGTTCCACTGGGTGATGGTGAAAGTCCTGCCGCTCCACTAGGCTTCCTCTGATGTCACTCTAAAGGAGAGAGGGAAGGGCACCTTATTACTGCCAGGTGGGAGGAAGACCACATGGTTTCTACTGACCCTTTACTAGCCTGCAAGAAAGAAAATCCCAAATCCCTAAATGGCCTTCTCTGATAGCACCCCAATGGATGTGTTGGAGGGCCTTGTTACCACCTCATCCTCAAAAGCATAGAAGTCCAGGCTCTTCACTTGGCCTTTGCTGGCCAAGATGGGGCCACAATCTTTTCTGTGACATTTGACTGAAGTAGAGTGTTTATTTTTTTAAAGTTTTCTGTCTTTCCAGGCTATCCTTTCCTGGTCCTTTCGCTAGTGAGAGTTGGCTTTCAGTTGGGGTTTTTTCTTTTTTATTCTTTTGTCTTCACCCATGGGTATTTCTGGGTTGCTATTCCAAGTCTAGAATATATGAAACAAAAAGAACACCGAGAGAACCTGCCATTGTGTCACCTATCAGTCCAGAGATCCAGGGCCAGTTTGCCTTCCCCCACCCTTCAGTGTCTTCTTACTATTGTCTCACAGATAATGTCCAGGGTTCTTAGCAGTACTTAGTGAGAGGAATGGGGAAAAGTACAGCTCCTCCGTCTTCTCAGGAGTGGAAATCTTTGCTTTTTTGTTTTTGAACAAGCCAAAATCAAAAAGGAGCAATCAGAGAGCGACTTTATTCTTTCTTAAAACTGTCTCTTTTGATCTGATCTGCAGCCTCATTTTTCTCATGGATGAAATCTCAGGCAGAGCTATAGCTTTTTAGTCATTTTCAGTTAGAAATATGTGTGGTGTATTTATCAATACTCTGAACTCTTGTCCAATTTAATTTTGCCCTCCCAAAGCCTGTGCCTACCTTAGGGCCCACCTGTCATGGAAAAAGGAGTCTTAGTTATCTTCTTTACTATTTCCCTGCCTGACTCTTATACTCCTCCCTCATTCACCATGTTGCGTCTCCCGCCACCAGTGTTGGAGTGAGAAAGAGAGAGGAAAATAAGGGGCTGAAAAGATCTTATGTGACTAGCATAGTTTTAATCAAGTGTTGGAGCTCTCTGGTTGTAGATAATGTCCAAAGGCTAACTCTTTCTAATGGGGCACTTCTGTGGTTTTTTTAGAGCCCTCCCGTATTTGGCTATTTTTTAGAATTATACTACCAATAATTAGACAACTCTGATTGTTGGGCTGTGAACCATCCAAGCCCAGTTCTGCCCTGCATTTCCTTACTCGTGCTGTCCACTGGCTTCAATGCCTTCCCTTTCATCCTCTAGCCGTATCCTGCCCTTTCTTCAAGGCTCACATAGACCCTCTATCTGGAAGCCTCCCATGACTACTCCAACAAGCTTCTTTTTGCAAGATCCTCCACCCTTCACTGTCAATTCTTGCTTCATAAGGGCTGGTCTTGTTTTTGCAGTATATACTGTGCCCCTTGGATTAGAATGGAGAGCACAAGGCTTCAAATCAGTCTCCTTTTAGACCCCCGCTCTAATATTAAATATCTACATAACTTTGAAAGGATTAGGTCACTTCTCCGAGCCTCTGCAAAATGAGGAGAGTTACCATGTTGCTGGTTGTTCTGAGAATTCTGGGAGAGATGAAGTAGGAGAGGGAACTGAGCAATCTCGGGCATACTGTTATCTCTACAGGGCCCTTCAGCGGGCATTTAAGAAGACAGATGTTGCCCATCAGAATACGACTTTCTCAGCATCTTTCTGCCTGGCTCAAATCTCCCAGGGCCATTTGGACAGAGTAATCCCCCTCCTGCCTGGCCCCTCCCAAAGAGGGAGATGAATCATGCTGATGTGGCAGAACTGGAGATTTTGGCAAAGAGAGTTAATAATTGTGTTCCACTTCAGCTCAGAGATGGCCGGGAAAGCTACTCCAAAGTAAAGATGAGCAGTTTCCTAGAAAAAGGCCTCATTTCCTGGACTGATTCCTTAGCTGGTTATCGAATGCCCAATAAAGCAGAGCTTATAAAAATCAACCAACTTGGGCTTTGTCACTGCCTCTGTATCTGCACACCAGTCAGTCTGGAATTTCATTTGCTGATAGACAAAGAAGGGGCTGCTCCGACACATACCTCAAGTGATGGGGTGAGGAGAGGATGGGAATAATGCTTTCCAGAGATGCATCTGTGTTCTCTGATGTAAAGAGAGATCATGTCTATGCCGACTTCCCCAACCACACTCAGTTATCTGGATCTCTTGGACCCTCTGTGTCTTTTTTCTTTACCCTACGTGAAGCCTTGAAAAGGCTGAGTTATCTAGATGATAATGTTATATGCGCAGAGATCTCTTAAAGATGTACAAGAGGTAAAGATGTGTTTGTTTAAGGTCTTATGGCAATTGTGGATGACCATGGGTTCCAAAATTTGAAAGGAATCTAAAATTACAGTTCCCAAACCAGATATTTCCCAGTGTCCAGATGTTCAGTGGTATGCAAACCAAATGTCTGGATTATGAGCTAGAGTTCTTTTTTTTTTTTTTTTTCCTTTTCTAGTTTACATGCAAATGTTGGGTCTGACTGGCCAGAGGCCTAGAGCAGAAATAGAAACTTTGCTCAAGGTATTCATTCCCCAGCTTCTCTGGCTCCTCATTTCTGCTTCTTCTTTCGCTGCTCCTGCATCCTCGCCCAACTCCCCTTCACACTGCATCACAGCAAACTAAGTTCACATTTAGAAGCAATCCTGCCCTTGGCAGTGGGTTCTATGCAGGCAGATTAGATATTTCTAAGAAAAATGTATGTTAATTGTTCAGAACCATTCCTTCCTCAGAGTCGTGAGTAGAGTACCTTCCCAGCAGACCTCACAGGAGAGCAAGGTCAGGTTAGGAAGTGTAGCAGGAGGATCTGGGGGCTGCAGGAAATGAGGGCCCGGAGGTAGAGAGGGATATCAGAGGAGACATGTGTGTATCTGATCAGCGTCCCAGAGGTCTACCATGGAGATGATCTCAGAAGTTATGATCTCACCACAGTCAAGAGAACTGAAGCCTGAGGACAGGGCCTCAAATGAGAGAAAGATGTAAAAGAGGGGGATAGAAATCAGGCACAGGAGGAGGAAGTGACTCACCCAGGTAGTGGGTAACAGGATAGAACATCCTTACACATCTGGTTTTGTTTAGGGAAGATACCATAGAAAAAAGTCAGAATGTAACTCGCCTCCCCCCATTTAACAAGACGCTATTGAATTCCTCTTTCGTAGATACTCTACCGATGGAATGGAAGTTGTCCAGAGTGGGGAAGAGAGAGCCTCGCTCTGTCGTGAACTGGACATCCATCCCCTCCCCGCTGGCTGGGTTTGTGAAGACACAGTTAAACTCAAGGTCAAAGTTCTTCCACCACCGACCATAATTCCTCCCCACCCAGGAAGGGGAATCTGGAGCTAACTCTACATCAGCCATGCCTCTCCAGTTGTTAAGAAACCTGAACCTGGAGGCTGGGCTGTCCCCTGACCACTGTGCCCTCTACCAGGAGCAGGACAGATGTGTCTGGTTGGACTACACTATCTGAGGAAACTGCATAATTTAGGCTGTCGGGGGACCTGCCCTTGGGAATTCAGAGGTGGTATGGAAAAGGGCCTGCAGATACTGGAAGGGGCAGGAGAAGCCAAACCTTTGGTGAGACTCTGTTCCAGAAACCTGCTGGTATGGGCTGGTCTTCCCTGGTGTGTGAGCCCTTTGGTGGCCTGATTTTGGAGTTACCCTTCAAGCCTTTCCCAGGCACATACTCTCCCTGCTTCTCTCTGTGTCTGTCTCTTTCTTTCTGATTTCACTGTCTATATCTACTTTTTTCTACCTTTTTAAGTCTGATTTTCTTCTTTTTCCTTTCTTATCTCCTCCATCATTTTTTCTGTCTCTTTTCTTTCTCTCTCTTCATATTTTATTCTAGTTGCTCTCTCTCCCCCTCCCTTCCCTTTACCCTTTTTCTTTTTATACGATCTCTAAAACAGTTTCTTCTCAGAGCTGATTCTCTGAGAGATGAGTATTGGTCCATATGAGTCTTCGGGTAACCTTAAATTTGCATTAGTAATGACCAGTTATATTCTTCCTGCAAAAGATTTCTATATTCTTTCTAGTTTTTCATTCAAAAGAACTGCCATTTATCTGATTTAAAAGAAAAGAAAAAATCATTTTTTTAATCTTCTTTTCTTTCTCTTTCCCCTTCCCAGCCTCTGGCCTTTCATATATCAAGTGAAGTTTTATCACCATCTTCAGGGGCAGCCCTGCCACCTGCCACAGAGTTGATGGGCTGATGACAGTTTGTGGATGTTGTCACCTCAAAAGTTCAGGGACAGCATTAGGAATAGTTTCTGGTGACTAACCCATGTCATCAACCTTTTTTTATGTTTAAGAGAAATACATTTACATGGTTAAAGAACGTATAAAAATGTATAAAGTAAACATTCTTCCTCCCACACTGTCTCCCTGTCTCCTGTCCTCACTGTCACCCCATCCCCATGGAGGAAACCCTTGTGATTAGTCTCATATGCCCTTTACATTTTTTTGTGTGCAAGTGAACCTTACTGTGATAATATAGTCTTATTTCCTCCCTTTTTAGACAAAGGTAAACTACTATAATCCTATTCAATGCTTTTTTTCATTCAATTGAATTATGATTTCATTAATAAATGTTTATTGAGTAATTACCACATGCCAGACACCATGCTGGGCACTGTAGGACACACACAGGTGAGTAAGACCCAATCTCTGTACTCAGGAATCTTCCGGTCTAGTGACAGAGCCTGACAGGCTCATCTGCAAAAAACCACACCATATCTTTAAAAACTGCACTGTAAGTAAAGTCAAGGGTGATGAGAGCATGGAAGAGGGAGGGGACTAAATGCATCCTGATGACTCAGGGTAGAGGAGGGATCTGAGCTGAACTTTGAAAAGCAGATAAGGTTCTGAACACACAGCATTGGCGGGGGTGTGGGGGCTTCCATGTGGTCAAAGATCTAGAGGTGGAAAAGTTCTGGCACACAGAAGGAAGTGAAAAGTAGAAGCTTGGCAGGGTGGGAGAGGATATGAAAGGAGAGGTAATGTGTGTGTGGGAAGCACAGAGAATGTGGGACCAACAACCTGGGTTCAAGTCCTGACTTCACCCCCTACAAACCAGTAGATTCTTCATCCATAAAATGGCAATAAAAATTATTACCTCTCAGCATTGTGAGAAAGATTACACGAGGTAACATTAGTGAAAATTCTGTAAATAATTAAGACTATGTCGTGTGAACTGTTAAGGCTATATGTGTGAACAGGAATCTGACCTTATATAGCCTTGAAGAGCACAATGCAAAGTTTAGACTTTGTTCTGAAGGCCTCAGAGAAGGGAATGCTGAAGAGTTTGGGATAAAGAAGAAATTTATAGGACTGAGAAGAGAAGGAGGGTGGAGTGAATGATAGGCATTTCATTAAGTGCTGTAAGATAGTATTAAAATCTTATCTCTGAGTTACCAATGAAAGGCAAACACATATCAAACTTTTACTTTATTATAAAAATAACTTGCAGTTTTACTTTTGAAAGCAGTTTCAGTTGTATGATATGTAACTGTATGATGGACTATATTGATTTATTCACTCCTTGTTTATTTATTCTTTTAACCACATTTATTCGGCATGTATAAAGAATTACGATTTGTAACCCAGAGGTCAAGTTATCAAGTTATGCTACAAGGGCTGAGTGAAAAGTTCCACCACATCTCAGTTGTATCCTGGTGTCTCTCTGGAGCATCATGGCAGGGAGAGCAAAACAGAGTCTGAGAGAAGCTCTCTTCCTCCTTGAATCTCAAGGTCAACAATAGTCTCATCTCTCTCAGACTTCTAGCTCCATGCAGTTGAAAGGAAGCACTCATTGCAGTGCGGAAGACCACAAGAGTCAGATTGAGAGGAGGAAGTGACATGTGGACCATAAGATTAGCCAAGAAAAGCCCAGGGCAGAAAATTCTCTTGCAGGTCATTGAGACTTGATGGTGTATCATTACCTGGTTCTCCCTTTGGAGGTTCAAAGTTAGAGGGGAAAATGCATCATTCCCACTCAGCTTTATCCCTAGATTCTCCTGAAGCTTTGCAGTTTCCTGTTTTTACATATGATACAGACCGAAATGTGGTAGAAGCTGCAGGGCAAACTTCATCAGCCTCATTACTACACAGAGGTGGAAGAGAAGGCCCACCTTAGCCCAGCCACTGGAAACCCTCGTGGCAACTTGAAGCGAACTTCTCAGCCCAGAGTCACACTTTCACCCAAAGAGCTTCCAAAAATGATTCTGGGTCATGGAACATTCAGAATAAAAACAGTATATGGGGCATGTTGATATGCTTCCAAGGAAACCTCAGGGACAAATGAAATGTTTTTATTGAGAAAGGGCTTATGCAACCATCCAAATCATCTCTGAAATGAAATGATAATCAGTCTCCAGTTACTCTCACCTGGGTTAAAAGAGATGCTCCTCTGGATGTGAATGGAGAATCCTTCATTTTAGAGCCCTTACAGTCCAGGAAAGCAGCATTAGAAAAGGAGACCGCTGATTTTCAGGTCCGAGGCCCAGGAAATAATTCTGCCTACAAGGCCATGTAAGTCCCATCGTGGGACCTGTTGGGAAGGAGGCAACTTTTTGTTTGTCTGTTTGTTTGTTTGTTTGTTTGTTTTTAATTGTCACCTACACACACTCCACAAAGGTCACTGACACCAAGTTTTTACATTTCCCACACCTCAGACCACATGGCACCAAACATGAAAATGAAACATTCAACTAAGCACAAAGTCATTTTCCTACCAGCCACTGAGATGTTAAAACAACCGGAAATTTAACAATAAGCTCATTTTGCTTATACAAATATGTTATTCAGGGAGACAGGAGACCCAAGAAAATAATCTTGAGTCTTCAGGTGGAGTGTCAGGGACATAGTGTGTGCCCCACAAAATTGTTGGAGGGGCAAAACTTTCTAAGGCAGTATTTTGTAAGTGACATAAGTCATGAAAGTGCATGAAATCAGCCACACATATTCTGAAACATCTGATATTCCATAGCAACTATGTAAAATTCATGTTATTGTTTAGAAAGAAATCCAAACTCAGATAACTATGAATATTTTGTTCTGATGCAGCTGAAAATGATCCTCACCTCCTGGGGAGATCCCTGCCACCATCACACCTAAGTGATCAGCTCCCCAATCCCAATACACCCACTCCAAGCACTTTAAATGAGATATCTACTGACAGGCTGGACTGTAAAGTAATTGTGCTTGGTTTAATCATGGGGCTAATTCTTGATCTGATTATTGAGACCATTTCCTTAGAGAGGCAGATCCCTTTTACTCAGCCTGGGCACACCCAGGCCTGCGTGACAGAGAAAGTTCAGCCAGAAAGATGGCTGTTTTTATGGGGCATAAAAACAGGCTCAACCCTAAGACATTTCCTCGAAATATCTTCCCCTCTGGCCATCTAAACTTAAACCCACTCCCATAACTGCCCAGGAAACTGTTAAAAGCTAAAGCCAAGGAGTGGAGGCTCCTCTCACTCCAAAAACAACAACCAGGTGCTGCCTCCAGGGTATTCATTTACCCTCGCTGTAGAATGAGCAGATTCTTTCCCACTCCCTGTACCTCACCCAACCTCATGAGATAAAAGATGTGGATGGACAGCCCACACGTCTCGCTCTATTCTGACATGGCCAAAATGTCCATCTCTACAGAGACAGAGTGGTGCATCGAGTTCCTGATCGCCATTTCCCAGAGGTACACTGGAAGGATGGTAACAAGTGCAATCTCTCTAAGATCCAGCTCCTGACCTTCGTGAACATGGAACTGTCTGCCTTCACCAAGAACCAGAAGGACCCCAGTGTCCTTGACTACATGATGAAGAAATTGGACATCAACTGTGACGAGCAGCTAAATTTTCAAGAATGTCTTAATCTTATTAGTGGCATGGCAGTAGCTTGCCATGACTCCTTGACCCATTCTCAGAAGTATGTTTGAGAAGCCCTTGGTGCTGGTCTCTGGACAGACACCTTCTTTTCCAGCATCCCGATCACCAACCCATCCCACAGACCGTACGTGCCCTGAACTCAGTGCATCCACCACCTCACGCAAACCACACCTGATGGTAGTAATAAAATACTACAGTTTTTACACACACACACACACACACACACACACAAGATGTGCATGTACACAGGTGTTTGGAAAAATAAGCATCATACAAACACAAGATCCATTTCATAGCTAGAACCTGAATCCAACCCACCGACTCAAAGTCCCTTGCTCATTCCAACTTGACCACAGCTGCAGAGCATCCAGGTTAAGTTCTGTCTCAGGCCAGAGCAATACCAGGGCAGGGCCAGCCTATGGCAGCAAGTGAGAGCCTGTGCACTGTGTTAACCTGCCAGGATGGGGCAGTTTGACCTGGGAAAGAGAGGCAGATCCTAATGCTCCCAGAGCTCAGGGTATAACTACAGAAGTAGCACTGGGTTTCTTTTTTGAATATTAAAATGCCTCATAATGTTCTCTCCATGTCCCAGATTATGATGTGAAGCTGGAAATTAGCATTCTGTTCCCACACACTGTGGCACCTTCACTTTGAGGGCTGAAATGATAGTTTTTAATAAGCTGGCTCCAGTCTCCTGTCACTGATAATGGAAGTTCTGCCTGGGAAGATAGATCACTTCTTGTTAAAAGACCACAAGGCAATAAATTTCCTAAGTCATAACTCAGCTTCCAAATCAGGACTCAGGAGAATCACTTCCATCCTCTAGCATTAACCCCCAGAACTACTGGGTCCCACTAACCCTGACCATAGTTCTTCTTTGCCCTGACTCATTGCTCTGGCATTTGGGATCCACATAGTAATAACTTGCAGATGTGACTGTGTCCCAGGACTGGATCAGTGAAGGGAGGCTGCAGGAAGAACCAGAGCCATGAATTTTAATGCTCTGCTATCAGCAAACTCAAATTTCTCTTGTCCCAAGGATCCAGATCATTAAGACTTCAAAAAAAATCATTATAGAAATCCAAGCAAATGTAATCAGATCCATGATTTCTCTTTCTCTTAAATCTGACCATTTAAACCAGTTGTGGAGAATTGAGACTGGTGCATAGATAACTTGATGTATAAAGACATCACATAGTAAAGTTAAATATGTCCCTACCATACAATCCAGAAATTCTATAGGAAATGAGTCAATTTGTCTACCAAAAGACCTGTTCAAGAATATTTATAATAGCTTTATTCATAATAGGCAAAAATAGAAACAACTCAAATGTCCACCAAGAGGTGAATGGATAAACTAATTGTGGTATGTCTACACAATGGGATAGAATAGAGCAGCTTAAGAATAAACTACTGATACACACAACCACATACATGGATTATATTTTGTTGAATGGCAGACCCAAAAGAGAATATATGCTGTGTATACAGTGTATAACTATTTATATACCAAGTTAAAGGACAAGCAAAATTCATCCACAGTAATAGAAATGAGATTTAAGACTACATCAAACAAAAAACTTCTGCACAGCAAAGGAAATAATCAACAAAATGAAAAGGCAAACTATTGAATGGGAGAAAAGATTTGCAATCTTATGTCTGATAAGGGGTTAATATCCAAAATATATGAAGAACTTATACAACTCAACAGCAAAAAAATAATCCAACTGAATAATGGGCAGAAGATCTCAATAGACATTTTTCAGAGAAGACATGCAGATAGCCAACAGGTACATGAAAAACTGTTCTACATTATAAGTCATCAGAGAAATGTAAATCCAAACCACAGTGAGATATCACCTCACATCTCTTAGAAAGCCTGTTATCAAGACAAGAAGTAACAAGCACTGGAGAAGATGTGAAGAAAAGGAAACCCTGTGCTTTATTGGTAAGAATGTAAATCCATGCTGCCACTACGGAAAAGTTAAAAATAGTATTACCATATGATCTAGCAATTCCACTTATGGGTATTTACCAGAAGAAAATGAAAACTAACTCAAAAAATACATGCACTCCCATGTTCAGTGTAGCATTATTTATAATAGCCAAGATATGGAAGCAACCTAAATATCTAAGTGTCCAATGATGGATAAAAGAATAAAGACACTAAGAAACCATATATATATTTCAGCCACAAAAAGAATAAAATCTTGCCATTTGTAACAACATGAATGGACCTTGAGAGCATTATGCTAAGAGAAAGAAGTCAGACAAAGACGATTACCATATAATCTCTCCCATATATGGAATCTAAAAATGATATTTTTTTTTCCCTTAAAAACCAAGCTCATAGATACAGAAACAGATTAGTGGTTGCCAGAGGCAGGGGTAGAGAGGAACTGTTTTCGTTCTTGATTTTGTTTTCTTAGTTTAAATATATTGAATTTTTAAAAATTAGAATGGCAATTATCTCTAGGATATTACACTGGAAAGGGGCAGGAGGGAACCTACAGGGATTCAGGAAATGTTCTATATCTTGTTCTGAATGGTGGTTACATGAATAAATATTTCTCAAGTTATACACTTAAGGTTAAAATGCACTTGATTTAATTACGTTTTACTTCAAAAGGTGAGAAAAGCTTTTTTCCCACATTATATTTTCCTGACACAGAAAAGTTGTCTTTGATGTCTTTCTTCATCAGATATTAAAAACCCAACTTTATCTTGATCCTAATGAAAAAGGAGTGAAATGACAAAAAAATTTAAAACCACAGCTAAATATTGTGCAATGGTTGTAACAGCCTTTTTTCTGAAGCACGACAGGAAGTAACTGTGGTGCCAAATAGTTGGAAGGTTTTTTTACCCTTTCCTTCAGCATCCCAGGGAGTAAGCATATGTTCTGGCCAGCATACAGCACCACACAAGATAATGCCAATAAAACTGGACTCAGACACCAGACACCACTCCACACCCTCATGGGTCCTCCTTGTCATCTGGGAAAGCAGTTGTCCTTGCAGTCTCCAAGTCCTGCCTGCTATCTTTTAAAGTGAAAAAATAGATTACAAAATAGATCTGAAATAAATCTTTTTCTAAAAATGCTTTCATCCTATATAAAGCACCCCACTTTCATTTCACAGGAAATGTTACAGGAGTCAGCTATTTATATGTTAATTTTAATTCCCTTTGTAAACTTCTACCCCATTTTATTCCTCTTCTACTCACTAGGAAAATTCAAAGCCACGTGAGTGCAATTACAATAGAAAAAAAACCTTTTCTTCTTTGCAAAGGTTAGCACTGACGTGGGAGAGAAGGGCCAGGCTCTTTTTTTTGCCCCCTCATTACTAGCTGTCAAATATTTACTTTTGGTCTATATGAACTAAAGATAATACCCTACTTAGAGGTGAAAGGATCCAGTTTGGGTTGGTCCCCACCCCTTCCTCACTTCCTCCTCCTGTTTCCTGCATTGTCCTTTTTCTATGTAAACAAATATAGGCTTGTGGGAGCAGGAGAGGTGTTCAAATTTTAAAAATAAAGTACACAAATCTTAAATGCTCAGCTTAACGAATTTTTTTTTTACATAGATACATCAAAACATGGAACATTTCAAGCACCCTAAAAAGCCCCCTTTTATATATTCTCTCCCAAACAATACCGGGGAGGGAATTTTTAACCTAAATAATTCAAAACATACTATTTTAGGGAGATTCAACCTTCATCTTCCTATCAAACACTCTTAGAAGCTTAACAATGTTCTCTCTCGCTTATGAGTTATTTTTAAAAGTCAACATAGAAACAATCGAAATGACCGATAATTAGATAATTTTCAAATGATAGCACACCTGAAGGATTGGATACTATACAATCATTAAAATCATGCTTTAGAAGAATATTTAATGACACAGAGAAGTTCATAATCTAATACTAAAGGAAGAGGCAAAATACAAAAATATCTATACAGAATCTCAATTTCAAAGTTATACACTGTGCAATAAAAAACAACGGAAGAAAATACAACAAAAAATCGATTTTGAGAGGTAGGATATAGGGTGGCTTTTATTTCTCTCTTTATAATATTTTAAAAATATTTTTGAAATTCTTGACCATGAGAATGTTACTTTTCTAATCAGGGAGAAAACCTTTCTTTCTAAATGACCAACATTAAAGACATGTTTTTCTAAATTATGGCAACTCATTTCATTGCATATTATGCATTTTTAAATGGTGTTTAGAATACAATAACTTGGGAAATTGCTTATGACATAGAAAATGTATAGTATGTTTTAAAGCCAGAATAGAATGTATATAACTAAACTGGAGAGGGGAGAGACAAAAGTAACTATAACAGTGCTTGCACATTGTAAAACATGAGCATTAGAAAAAAGAATGGAAAAATTTTAAAGAGGGTTGTTTATTAAAAGTTTTGAAACTATACATGTGTTTAAAGCCCATATACTATTTTTTGTGATTTGGATAACTTTTTTCCATTTTGAGGGTTTTTTTAATAGTAGGAATGTTGAGGGTAATTGTTCCAATGTGTTTAGTCTGGAGCTTTTGTGAAGCAGTGTAGACGTGGCGTCTTTTACTCTGAATCAGATTCCTCAGAAATTGATTCATCTGTACAGAACAAATATCGCAAGCTTTTTTTACCTTTCCCAAATGTCAAGATCCAACTAATGCAAAACTACCCAAGTGCCAAGACTTAAGACCACTTTTGGGAACCTCACTCCATGAGACCTTCGCATTTATTTTTTCAAATAAATGGTTTCATTTCTGTTCGAATTATTTCTCCTCCACAGAGCTGAGGGGAGGGGGATGCAGAAATGAAACAGCAAACTGAAATAGAAAAGTTCTTCTCACAGCTTCTGTTTCACACACACGTCTCAATTGCTCAGGACACTCCTGGTCCAAATGACAAGGGTGGCCCACTTGCCCTAAAGGTCAGAAAAAGGAAGGTGGGTTGGCTGGGTTCTTTCCAGGACTCAAGGCCTGGGGATCAAGGATGGGGAGGAGGAGAAGACCACATACCCCTTTGGTCCAAGTCCTGCGGCAGGCGAAAGCCAAACGGGAACGTGGGTGGCGGGTTGAACCCGGAGAATATTATTCTGACAACTCCCCCAAGCCTCTTTGCCGGTTTGCCCTTGAGGATCTGCCACTGGCCATTTTATCCGGCCCCCAACGAGGACGCCGGGAGCTTTCCGTCGGTTCTCCCGGGTTTGGTGCCTTAGCGGGTCGCTGAGCCGCCGGGGCTCCTCGCCGGCACCCGGGCCTCTGCGTGCGGAGAGGGCCCCGCACGAGACCTTGAACTTGAATAGTCCCCGCGTCTCCCCGCCCGCCCTGCGCGCCCAGTGCCCCTCAGAATGGACTTCATTGAACCAGTAGAAGCCCCGGGTTCGAGTCTTTGATCTTCCCAGGCTCCAGGATCATGAAGAGAAAACAAAAACCAAAACCACTAACACTGTCTCAACCGCTGCTCTGCGCAGCCTGGCTGTCGGCCCGCTGGTCGGCGGCTCCGCAGGCCAGTATTTCCTCGGCCAAGAGTGGCTGGGCTTGGGGTGGGGGCGAGGGCTGCTGAAGGCGCCCCATTTACCGATTTTAAGTTTCCAGAACCTGAGGAGACCGAGGGATCCGCGGGGCTTGTCCGTCTCCGCTGGGTTTACCGCATCGAGGAAGAGGCGCTTTTAAAATAAAGAGGCGATGGTCCTAGAATCGCCTACTAGAATCTTCTCTAACAATCCACCTGCTTTAGATATTTTTCGTTTGCTATTTATACTTTTGGTTATCCTGCTTATTTAAAAAAATAGGAATTGTACTGCCTAAAAATAAGGTAAGAACACATAAATTTCGAATGAGTGAAAATGAAAGGGTTACATTATGTTGATCCTGACTAAAATATTAAGTCTAACTTGCTGTATGGCCTCTATAATCGGGCTTTTAAAAGCAGAACAGGCCAGTTTTTCGCAGAAAGCAAGGATCAGAAGCTCACTGATGAAGCAATGCAGGCCTGGACCGGAGAAGCCGTTCCGGATCCTTCCACAACTTTCCTCTGCGCCCTTTCCTTCCACCTCTCCGCATCCCCTGTCCAGTTCCCCAGAGATGAAGGAATGTTTATTGCCTGACTCAAGTTCAATGACGAAGCTCTGTCTGAAGGGGGAGGGCCAGCGAACTTTAACCATCAACCAGACAAATACCGGGCTCAGGTCTTCGGCGGGGGCGACAAACTCGGCCCACCTTGGAGGGAGAGCAGAAGGTTCGCAGGAAGGGGGACCGACCCTGCTCTCCCGCAGCCGTCTCGCGGTGCCCAGCCTCGGACCCGAGGTGTGCGGCCCACGGCACCAACATTCCGTGCGCGCCCGCCTGGGTGGGAGTTGCCCTTTCGCAGTCTGAAAGGGCAAGAAACTGATCACAGAGCAAGCTTCGCCCAGCATTCAAGACCCCATGAGAATGTCACTGCCCTCTACCCTGCCAGTTCTGTCCCAATGAAAGCTCTGGACCAGACGGTCTTCTTTCTCTACCTGCGTTTTCCTGCCCCTGACCCCGAGTTTTGCCCACATTTTTCCTCCAGGGTTTGATATTTGAAGCATCTTTTTAGGTCTTTCTCCAACACAGTCTTTTCCGGAAAACCTGTCCCGATGTCAATAGGGGAAAAGGGATCTTTCTCACTCCCTGTTCCCCATTTTCTCCACCTCACAATATCAGAGGTCACGGAATATAATCCTCTGGCCTCAGGTCACATCTGAGAAAATTGCTGACCCACAATCTGGGGAAAGCCAGAACCAGGACTGGGTGAGAAGAGGTGGTATTTCTATTGTCTCCTCCAAGCTCCCATCCCAGTGGAAGATTTTGCTTGCAGAATGAGTAGTGGATTGAACTAAATTTCCCCTTGTGTTTAATCCTCTGTTTGCATTTTTGTAAATCTGCCCATGACACCCAGGAGGATCTGGGTCGAGGGGGTTAGAGTGTACCTACGTGATAGCAAGGAATGGCGCCAGGTGGAAACAGGTGTTTTGTCAGTGTCTGGGGGACCTTGTGAAGAGAGTAGATTGGGGTTTGGGGAGAGGCTGCACTTTCTATTCCGTTTCATTGTTGTAGACCAGGGAGCTTAGATGTTAAGAGCTCCTGCTTTGAGGGCTGGCTCTGTCACTGCCCCCTGAGTCAGACCAATCAAGTAACTTAGCCTCTCTTAGTCTAAAAAAAATTTTTTTTTAATTTTATGAAGTGCTTACTCAGTTGTGGATTTTGTATTTGTGGGGCAGTAGCTCTGAGGGAGCATGGGCAGAAGCCAGTTGCTGGGTGAGTCCAGAGTGTGTCCGTAGATCACCTTGCCCACCCGAAGACCAACAAGTCAGCAGAGTCTGTCGCAGAGGCCATGGGTGCATGACCCCCCACTGCTTCTGCGCCAGGCTCTGAAACCCTGTGCATATGTGCCAGCAGTGGGAGTCTTCTCCAGTTGCTCACCAGATCCTGGCCCTCACCAAGCTTCTGAAGAATGTATGAATGGGGGAAAGAAGGCAGCAGTTCTGGAACGAAAGTGTACTGATTATATATATATATAATTTTAAAAGGGCCAGAGCCTTTTCCTTAAGTATGAGTTAGTAAATCATTGTTATCATCACAGTCAATTTCCACCCAGTTTTCAAAGTAAGTGTCTTGTAAAGTATTATATATCGTTAAATAAAAATAATAACAATAAAACACAATGTTAATTTTGTCTGTTCCAGGACTCCATCCAATCTGAGACAAACATAAGGTCCTATGGGGGTGGGAGGGCTTGCCTCTGGCACTTGCTCCCATCAGCCAGCCTCTCCGCTGAGGCCGTGCCTGTCCCGCATGTTGCGAAAGGCTTTCTTTGTCTTTCCTGCCGAGCCGCGGCCACGGTTCTCCAGGAACCATCAAATAGGGGGTCCCCTCTGGGTGGTCTCTACAAGAGCCTCACTCCCACCCTTTTCTGCCATCCCAGACAGCGGAGGCCCCCACATTCCTGGAAGGACCACTTCTGGGCCCCAGGAGGTGGGTCCCAGACTGAGAGAACAGTAACATTTTGGGCCTATGGATAAGCTAATTTACCTTATTAAGGAGAAACGCACTCTTGGAGATAGAGAAATGGGCGCGTAACGCTCTTGCTCTCTCTGCAAAGGCTTTGACCAGAATTCAGTTTGCCTCAAGGCCCCGAGCTCGGCAAGACTGGCCTGAGGGTTTCAGCCTCCGAGTGGCTCCAGGCTCTGCTCCCGCACCTTAAGCTAGAGAAGGAAGTGCAGGAGCAAAGCGCTGGGTGCCCCGCTCCCAGCACAGCCTGGGTCGAGGCTCAGAGAGAAACACAGAGCCCAAGGCTCCCCATCTCGAGGCTACGAGGGCAAAGGCTGAAGTGTCTCCTCCCCAGTGCAGACCGGTGCCTCCTTGCCTCCCCACCAACCTCGTAGTCTCCAGCCGGTCTTCCAGTCGCTCTCCCCCTTCCCTGGCCGCTTGGCCCCGTCCTCTCTTCCCGAGGCCGGATATGTCCCCCCTTTCCTCACCTTCCTCCCTCTTCCCCGTAAAGCTTTTAGGAGAATGGGGCGGGGCGAGGGCGGCTGAGACTACCAGTCTGAAGCGTCAAGTTCAACGGCAATGTCCCTGACCCTCTCCACCCCTCCGGGCGCCGGCAAGGCGCTGTCTTTCCCTTCCTACCATTCTGGGGGCGATTGAACTCTTGCTACCCACTATCTCCCTCTCATTTGGGGGGAAGCTTAGGAGAGGGGGGGCCAGTGGTGGAATTCGTTTTCATTCCGTCTGCCCCAACCACCCCCACCTTCTTTCTTCACAGAAGTTATCTTTAGCTGAGAGGGGAAGAAAGGCTGGCATTCCCATTGGATGTTTTTAAACCTCCAGGCCCAGGCCAGAGCTGGGGATTGGGGAGGGAGGTGTCGCAATCGAATGAGCGGCCTGGGGCCCCTCCAGTGCTTGCTTCTCCCTTTTCCCAGAGAGGTACTATTCAGGTGTGTGAGAATAAGGTACACGTTTCTTTCAAAAACAGCGGACCCTCCTCCTTTCGCGCCCTCTGAAACAGTTGCCTTTGCGCTTTGTTACAAGTTGACGGTAACGGGTTCATTTAATTAATTCACAGTTGTAGTTCTGGGGGCGAGGGCACAGAGCCCCCTGCCCCGGAAATCTAATTGAAGTGCAGCACTTAGGACTTTGAATAAAACTTTAATGAAGGGGAGGAGGGAAGGCAGTTTGTTGGAGGAGGGGAGCCGGAGCGGAGCGTTAATGGGACCTTTTTCCTGTCTCAGGGACAGCTTCAGAGGAGAGGTGACTAGGAGAGTGGGTGCACGGTGGTGCAGATACGCGGCCGGCCTCGGCCTCGCGAGTCCCAGGGTGGCGGGAAACCTTTGCCAGAAGGAGGAAAGGACCCAAGAACTGGAGCCTCGGGTGGACCCTCTGCTGGGTTGCTGCGGGAACCCAGATTTGAAAAGCGTTTCCGGAGGGCGCATCTACGCACTTCACCACTACACCCTAATTCATTCTGATAAAATCCACCTGGTTTGGAGGTGGAAGTAATTTGGGTCCTGGAGCCAGTGCAGACGCGATTCCCAATCCCGTTTCCACGTCTGCTGAGGCTCAGCCGGAGGGGCCGTTTGGCTTTGAGAAAGGGAGAGGGAGAGGAAAGCAGCTCCCGGTAAAATTACCCCTTGTTAGTGAAAATAGGCCTGGTGGACTTTTCCGGAGTGTATGTGTGCTCCTCCGTCTGTATTTGTCCGTGAGAATGCTGTCTGAATTTATCTACTAGTGAAGGTTACGTTCAAATGTTTCACCCTGAGTAGACTTAGCAAAAAAGACCCCATTCAAAAGCAAATAGCTGCAGGCACATATATGTAGAGGTACTGGTTTTGTGGTAATTTAGACACAAATTAGTAAATATTCTTAAATACTGATCTCGGTGGAAGGAAATTATCATTCTCATTGGCAGTAAATTGATGTTTAGAAAGAGATTTTTTAACAAGGTTTACTACAAAACGAAATTAAATATTTTTTTGGCACAGGGTGCATACAAATAAATCATTCAGCAAAAGTTGGGAGCAGGGGTCCGGCACAAATTGTTCTGGAGAGGAAGTGTAATACTCCAACGGAACGAAGACCTGGGCCGAGGGCAGAGAGCGCCGCAGTCTCGTTCCCAGAGCCCTGACTGCCCTGTTCTTTCTCTATTCGAGATCGCTCGTGCTGCCCTCCTGGTGTTCCTCCTGGGGCTCTCGGCTGCTGGACCGGAACACCTGCCGATACCCTGGCCCAATTGCGGGTGACTCCACGTCCTGGCGCTCTCACTCCAGCCCCAACTGCAACTCCGGAGGCTCCGGGGCCCCAAGGCAAGGCGAAGCCAGAAAGGCTTAGCTGCGGCTCCCCGCGCGGCGGACAGGCAGGTTTCCCCGGAATGGCGACTCTCTGCCGGAAGGGGGCGCCCTTGTCCTTTTAATAGTCCAAACTCACATTGGTAGAGTAAATCTAAACCCCAAATCTTTCGTTCTTTCTGAAATTATTGTGAGCGAATAATAGAGGGACCCCAAAACTTTAAGTCCCTGATCGCGCAGTGGAAAAAGTCCAGAGTCTCAAGGCTTCTCCGTAGGCCATCGGGGTTAGTCCAGGTGGCAACCCCTTTTCTGGGCTTTTCCCTCCACATGTGGGGACCCCACAGCACGGCATTCCCCGTTATTTGTTCCCCACCCCATTCACACGCCCATCGGCGCTGAAGTCTCTCCATTTCTGAAGCGGCGAGGGAGGCTCCTTGAGAAATTGATATTAAAAGCTTCTTGCTTGAAACTTCGCTTGAAGGGGAGCGTGGGGGGGGAGGGGCAGAAAGGAACTTCGAGTCCCGCGCGCTACCAAGGAGCTTAAACTGGACCATGGGTCTTGGAAAGATTTTTTTTTTTTATCGTGAAATTGACACACACCGCCCCCCCCCCAGCACAAACACTCTAAGGAGACCCAGGGAGGTGGGGTGACTGCCCGCGCTGGGGGTCTTGTTTTCAGCCCCCGCTCCTCTTTAGTAAACAGATTTAGAAGAGTCTGCGTCGCCGCTTCCCAACTCTTTTCCGAGAGAGGAGCCAGGACTGGGATCCCACCCGACCGCAGGCTGGAAGTACACGGATCTCTGGGCTGCAGAGGCCGTCCTGGGGTTTCCTGGAGAACCGCCAGACGCTGGCTCCAAGAGGGAACGAACTTTCGAGACCGTGGCCACAGCGCCCTGCCCGCTCCAGTTGCTGGGTGGCTCGGGACGTGGACCCGACAGGTCCTCTCCACCTCACGCCTGTGCGCTCGATCGCGGGAAACGTGTCTGCTGGGACCCTCTCAGCCCAGGCTGCAGAGAGATCCAGCGCAAACCCTCTAGCTTTGCTGCGGGGCCAAGGTAGCAAGTCCCACCGGACACTGCACCTAGGCACACGACATCAGGGCGCCGGCCCAGAGGCAGAGACCCCGTGTCAGGGTTCCTGCTCCTCGGCCAGCCGGTCTGCCCCAGGTTTCTGGAATTCCACACTATGCATCTCCGTCTACGTGGCGCCAACCTGCCCGCTGCCCACCCGGATTCAAGGTACGCGCGGGCTGAGCTTGCGCAAAGTGAAAAGGAAACGGAGTCTGTGGCCACTACCGCCTAGGCCGCGAGGGGATCGCCGCGGCGAGCCTGGCTCGTGATGCTTCCGCCACCCGCGGTTCTTTCAGCCGCAGAACGGCTTGCAGGATGGTGGAGGGGCCATTTTCTGCAGTTTTCTCTCCTTCTCGGCCACACCAGCATGTTTGGGGCACGCATGCCAGTAGGGTAGGATTCTACTCTCTTCTGTAACCGTTTGTGCCTGAGAGGGGCCGTGTCTAGAAGGCCATACATATCTATTTCACATGGCTCCCAATTGTCCAATTAACCGTGCCTAAGTCAGAACCACCAGGTATGCTAGGGAAAGACTTAGAAAGTTTGAGGAAGAAATGAGAAGTGGTGAATTATCCAGGCACTTTCTCAAACTCCATTTCTCTGGAAGGAAGGCTGACAGACCTGGGAGGGCAGCCTGCTGGCTTCATTTTCATACAGGGACAAAATCTGAGAGTTGGGGGTGGGGACTTCTGAGACCAGTAGGTACATCCTATGGGGTGGGCAGGAAGGAAGGGAGAGGCACCCTCCAGCGTTGTCCATCCTGCCCAGCTGTCATCTTAGAACAATGCTAAATGAGCAATGTAATCACAGGGGTGACTCTGCCTTCTCTCCTCTCCCCTCCCCGTGCTGGGAGAGGGATGAGCTCTGGAAACAGAATGGGAATGATCAGCTCATTCCATGAAAGCAGTTTCTATAGTGCTCTACAGAGCCCTAGATAGAAAATATGAGACTAATTATCATGGCAACTAGTACTGGTTGTGGTGATTATTACCACTGTCAGAATGAATGATTATGACTGGGACAAGTTCTTTGCTTGGTGTCACTGTGGTGGATTGGGCTGTAACTCTGGGCCTCGCTGGCTCTCTGGGACATAAGAGGTACTCAGGCTATCCCTGAGAACAGCCCAGGAGCCATAACCATAAAAGAGTGTCACCTCTGGAGGCCCCTCAGCAGAATCATGGGCCCCAGCCTGTCCCTGGCAGGCTCCTGGTATCCCCAGGATATTCCCTATTTCCCCCACCCACCTCCCCAGCCAGGGAACTCCCTCACAGAGTAGCGCTGGTCTTGACCTTGGCGAGGACCTTTTTTTCCTTGACCCTTCGGTTCTGAAACCAGATGGTGATCTGGCGCTCTGAGAGGCTGGTGAGCGCTGAGATCTTGCGCCTCTTGTCCTTGGTGATGAACTTGTTAGCTGAATACTCACGCTCCAGTTCACGCAACTGCCCCTTGCTATAGGGAATGCGCTTCTTGCGGCCTCGGTGGATGGTGCAGCTGTCTGGAGGGTGCTGAGCACTTGAGTCTGCAGGGCAGGAGAGGGAGAGAGAGGAAGACACACTCAAACCCCTACCCATGCACAGACCCAGGCCCCACAAACTAAGTCATCCTGTAGAAACACCCAGGTCACCCTATAAGCATACGTGTGTTCTGCCTCCCTCCCAAAGCATCCAGGAACACCTCAGCTTCTGGCTGGTTCTCTGATCACCACTCAGCCTTGGAAAAGTCCAGGCTCCTGTGGGCCACCTTCACCAATCACCACCCTCACACCTTCAAGTCTGTAAACACACCCATCACACTCAGCCAGACCTTTGCCCACAGTCACATACATCCACCCTCACGTGCATTTTCAGACTCTTGGCAACTCTTATAGATTCTATGGACAAATTCTGTGCAGAAGGGAACAAGTCTTTTCCCCCATTCCCAACACACACATGCACAAACACACGGATGCACACACCTAAATTATGGTTGCAGGAAATCTAAATTTTCTTTTGGAAACTGAAAAACTCATGTAAAAGAAAGTGAGAGGTAGTATTCTTTACTCTACAGAACATCTAATCTTTCTGATCTCATCCACCCCACCCCGCCCCACACTTACAGAATTGAGTTAACCTTTTTGTAGACTTAAACTGAGACCTGCTGGGTAGGGACACACTGAGCCCCATCCATCAGCAAAGAGAGCCAAACACTCCGATTTACTTAAAGGCTGGCCACAAGGCCACCTGGGGAGGTGAAAGAGCCTGGTGTCCATCTGGCTGCAGATAGCACTCAGCTCTGGCACCTCACAGTTCTTGGGGCGAGGGTGGGGGAGGGGACCCCACTCAGGATCTCCAGTTATTTGGATCCTCCTTCAGAATCCTAACGCCAAAGAGGAACACCAAGTTCCCTTTACCAGCCCCAAGTCTCCCTCCTCCACCTCCCAGGCAAGTGCCAGTGGGCCTGCAACCCCGCAACTGACACCAAGGGGACCCAGAGTAGTGAGGAAGATTACCTGTAAATGTCGCCTTCCAGAAGGGTCCTGGCGGATTCTGTTCTCCCTGGCAACACATCTGGCTGTTCCAGCCACCGGTGAGGGCCCAAGGCTGGTAACTGTCCATAGGCAGCAGGGCCTCGTGGCGAGGTTCCCCAGGGGCGCCCAGAGTCTGCACCACAGACACATCCAGGTAACTAGCCATAGGCTGGTAGGGTCCCGGGTACCCCGGATAGAAAGCAAACTCTGTGGGACGGCTGGGGTACTCGTCCCCAGAGGGAGTCTCCGCAGGGTAAGCGGTCAGGGTGGCCGCCTGGGCGCAGGGTTTCAGCGAGCTCCGTGACACTCTGCAAGAGTAGTACCCTCCTCCAAAGTAGCCGTAAGGCACCGGAGCTGGGGACGCTCCCTGGGGCACCCCGGGGCACGGGTGGCACTGCTTCGGCGGTTCCGCAGTGCCCGGCAGATCCAGGGGGGCACAGTTGACAGCCGGCATCGGCGTAGGCGCCGCTGCCGGGAGGCTGGTCAGTGGGGAGTGGGCGACCAGATGCCGACTCGCGCCCACTCCCAGCAGGCCTTCGACATCCTTTGCTCCGTCCAGGGTGCCATAACCGCCTGGCTCCATGGGGCCGAGCGCAGGTTCATGGGGTGCTGGGGTTGAGGGATTCAGCGGGCACCCGGCTCGCTCTTCCCACCCGGGAATCCAAAGCGTTTTAAATCGCTCCCAGCTCGCGAGGCGCCTGCATTCGCTCTGCTGGGCAGTCCTGACGCTCGCGACGCAGGTGGCCGGGCACGCGCGCTGATTGGCTGTGGCCTGGGAGAGAGAAGGTAGTAAAACCTTCATGGCAGAAATTGCCAAGATACTTTACCCCCGCGCTGCTCTCCCCTCTCTCTCCCTCTCTCTCCCTCTCTCTCCCTCTCTCTCCCTCTTTCTGCCTTCTCTCTCTTCTCTCTCTCTCTCTCTCTCTCTCTCTCTCTCTCTCTCTCTCTCACTTGAAAGCAAGAGAAGGAAAAAGAGACGTCCTTTCTCTGCTTTCCAGCTGGATTGACCCAACTCTGCGTTCAAGAGAGGAGAGAGGCAGAGGGAGAGGGGACAGGGAACCCGCCCCACCTCCGTCGCCTCCACCTCCGTCGCCTCCTCCTCCGTCGCCTCCTCTCCCTCTCTGGCTCTGTCTCTTGTGCTTTGGCAGGTTAACGAGAGAATAAAAAGCTCTCCCTATAAAGTGTCCATCTCAAGGGGGAAGTGGAGTCGGGGGTGGAGCTGGGAGGCCGCTCTAAGCCGAAAAGGAGTAGGCCTAAGCCAGAAGAGGCAGGGAAATGGGGATTTAAGGGCATTTCTGGGAGCCCCTTGCTTTGGGTGCTGGGCACTAGAATCTCAATTCATCTCAGATGCCCCTCTCATCCCAGATGAGCTGTAATAAATTGCTCCCGACCCAGGAAAGTGCCTGGGAGGCCCCTTCCCTAGGGACCCTAACCACCTCCCAGAGGGCTCCCAGCTTCAGGGTGGGGGTGGAAGAAGAGGGAGTGTGAAGCTCCAAAGAAGTAGATGAGATCTAGAGCCTGGGACACACAATGTTCAGACCTGATTTTGGAAATAGACTTTCTAGACCCGGTCTGTGAAAGGTCTGGATTTCTGTTTAAGGGTGAAGAAAGAGATAGGGAGAAACAACACACATGACACAAATTCAGAGAGAGGCAGAGACCCAGGAATAGCAGCACAAAGAGGGAAAGAGAGAAGTTTAAGGAGGGGATGGGAAAAGTTCTTATAAAATCCTGAAGTACCAGTCGGAAAAGAGAATCCACTCCCTTGTCTGGGATCTAAGAAATTTCCAGGAACCCAAGCCTGGCTAACTGGCCATGAACTAGTTGTGGGGGTTCTGCACCCCAAGAACACAGGAGCCTGGTCGGTGTGAAGATGCCCAGCCTCTCTGCCCTGAGATCCTCCTCCTAAGTTCCCAGAGGCCCAGGAAACACCCTGGCACTGGGACACTTCCACTGGAGCTGAGTGAACAGAAAACCCAGGACCCCTATCTGCTTCCTCCAGGCTTTACATTTTCTTAGAAGGAAAAGGGGATGGAAGAGGGAGCCCCAACCACTGGAGAAATTGCTTGAGGCCCCTCTGTCTGGGGTCTATCATGCAGTGCAATTCAGAAGACTAAAACTGCTTTGTTTCACAAATCTGTCTTCAGAGGTTTTCGTTTCTCTCACTACCCCTCCCAAATCAAATCCTCTGAGTCTACATTTTTTTAGAACCTCCAGTTTTTCTGGAGAAGACAGGAACTATTCTATTCTACATAGGGGTCGTGGAAGTTATATAGAGCAGACCACCCCGAGCTCTAGATAGGCTTAGCTATTTCCACTTACCAACCTGAACCTAAACTTGAACTATCTCTCTGGAAAGGGCCCGTGCAAAACGGAGCTGCAGGACTGTAGTAGATTATAGATCACCCCAACAAACATTGCTAATAATTGAAGACAACAAGCATGAAATCCTCACTAGACTTAATTGTATTTGGAAACAACATGAGAGAAAAGGAAGGAGATGTCTCTTTGATAGTTCCAGGTGCTTTTGCTGTAGTATCTTTGCCGTAGACATCTTTGCCGCAAGCATTTTTTTCTGCAAACATTTTCACCACATTACTAATTGTTCATAAGGCAATTTTGCCATAAAAAGATAAAATCAAGAAGAATAAAAAGGGACATTTAAAGGACATGAGATTAAAAAAACTTTACTGTGAAATACAAGATATTGAAATACATTTAAAATGGGTGTCGATTCATGGCAATGCCGCACGAATAATTGATTTTATTTTGTGCGTTGTACCTCTGTGCACTTAGGCACTCTTTCTCCTCTCAATGTATAGGCATACCTCGGAGATATTTTGGGTTCAGTTCCAGACCACTGCAATAAAGCAAATATCACAATAAAGTGAATCACACAAATTTTTTGGTTTCCCATTGAATATAAAAGTTGTGTTTACACTATAGTGATTTTTACACTGTAGTCTAGTATGTCTAAAAACTGTACGTACCTTAATTTTAAAATTATTTATTGCTAAAAAATACTAACCATCATCTGAGACTCTTGTGAGTTGTAATCTTTTTGCTGCTGGAAAGTCTTATCTTCAATTTGTTAAAAATGCAGTATCTGTTAAGCACAAAAAAGTGAGATATGCCTGTAGTGCGTTTCAAAATAAGAAACCAGCTCTGGTCCTTCAACAGTCTCCATGGGAAATGTCAACAGGTATGAATACACACATCAATTGAAAAAAGAAAAAGAAAAAGAAAAGAAACCAGCTCTTGCGGCAAACCATCACCCTCTGAAAGAAATGTTAACTATTTTAAGATAACCATCACATCTATTTATCACTGTATAGACCCTTATGAGGGCTAGCTAAGATTTCTATATAATATTAAAACGAAAATAACTGTGAAAACTTCATTAATGGAGAAATCAAACCAAACTAAAAACTAGCTTACATACATGAAGTCTGCAAAGGCGGTTGATTGATTTGACAATGGCGAAGTGAAACCAAACAACAACAAAAAATCAAACTGTCAAACAGTTGTTTTATCTTTTCTATGGCAAAATTACCTTATGGCTAATTCTGTGGTGAAAATATTTATGGAAAAATTTCTTCTGTCAAAGGTGTCTAAGGCAAAGATGTTTACGATAAAAATAACTGATACACTCTTCAATGCTTCCCAGTTTCTTATCATAGCTTCTTGCTTTTCTGATTATGAAAGGCAGAAATACCATGATTTTTTTCCCTAAAGATTTAAATATTTTCACTGGCTTTTATTTGGTAGATGACAGCACAAGTATGACTAAATCCTTAAATTAAAAAAGTAAATAATCAGTCGTAACCTATGACTCAGCAATTTCACTCTTGTGCAAATAACCAATAGAAATAAATGTTTATGTCCATCACTAGAGTGTCCAAAGTACTTTATTCATTATAGCTCAAAAATAGGAACAACCAAACTGTCTATCAACAGTAAATGAATAAAAAAATCACTATAATTAAAAAATGAAGTACTACACAGCACTTGAAAAACAATACTGCTACACAAAACATGAATGAATCACACAGATATGTGGTGAAAGGATCCAGACACAAAAAAGTAACTTTTGCATCATTCTATTTCTGTGCAGTTCAAGGATACACAAAATTAATTTATGGTGATAGAGGTCAGAAGAGATTACCATGGCAGCAGCTGGGGGACTCCTGAATGGGAGATGACATAAGGAAGCCTTCTGGAGAGTGTTCTTGATATCAATCTTCAGGCTAGTTACGCAGCTGTGTTCATGTTGAAAATTCAAGCTGTACATTTGCTATTCCTGCCCTTTAGTGTACATCAGTTTTATCTCTATTTTTAGAAGGAAAAAGTACAAAAATTTAAAGATTTATAGCAACATTGCCTTCCATTGCTCTTTTTAGATATGTGGTGTTCTTACCCATGTCCATGGAAATGAGCAGCTAAATGCATGTAGCACTTTATCATTGTGGAATTCTGAGATGTCCAACTCAGACCTTTTCCTGGAGAATCTCACCAGCTGTTCTGGAGAGCCCTAAGTGAACAGATACATTTCAATTTAAATAAATACTGAGTATTCTTGTTTTGTTTAATTCTACAATTTATTAAGCATCTACTAGATCCCAGAGAACAGTTCTGTCATAGTTATTGACATATAAGCATGTGTATGTATAGGTATGGGCATCTGTCTATGACCTATCTAGAACTCAACTGGAATCAGACAAAGCAGGATTAAATCTCCTTGTCTCCTTATAGGAATAATAATTCCCACCTCACAGTGAAGATTGAGATTTTGCATAATGAAAGCATTTTATAAACTGAATAAATATGAGTTCTATTTGTGTTTCTGTATGTGTATCTATTTCTAATGAATTACAAGCCACCTGTTTTTATTTAAAAAGAAAAGAACAGTTGCTCTAAAGAGTACCGGTCACTTCTCACTTGCCTTCCCCAGTCCTGAGTTTCCCAGAGAATGAAACTGAGGCTCAGATCTCCCCAAAATCTGAGTTCAGGGCTGAGGTCCCAGGACAATCCAGGTATCCTGACCTCCCAGCCTGCCTGGGCAGAGCCAGCGATTCTCGGAGGCTCAAAGACTCCTTTGTGTCCTGCTGGGAGCCTCCAGGAAGACCCTCCGGGCCCCTGAGCCTCCCCGCCTCCCCAGGCCCCTTTACCAACCCAGCCAAATGCACACAAAGCCCCTGCTGCTCCTTTACATACCCGCCAGACACCTCCAGGAAGGTCAAGGCCAAGTTGAAAGTTAAGCGTCTGTTTACCTCCGGGAGCCCATTCAACGCGGCCCCACAGACTGCCTGCGACCTTTACAGGCGGGCCTTTGAGCACGGCCGCCGCGCCCCCAGGGGTTCTGGCTGCGGGGACTTGGCACGTCGGTGTCAGCCCCCGCCTCCGCCCAGCCTCTGGCCCGCCAGCCAGGGGACGGGGCGAGAGGCGCCCACCCGCCCCACTGGCGGCATTCCTTAAATTATGTTTTACTTTTCGTAAAGCAAAGTGAACGCCCGGTGTCTTTATTCTCCCCACTGGAAGAGCGTATGTGGTCGCGACAGTTGTGACCCCCAGGCTGGTGGCAATGAGGAACAGTGAGAATTTATTTGCAGTAGCCGAGGCATCTTTCCCTGGAAAGGTCGGGGCTCTGCTGCCCCGCCGGACTGCGCGGACTGCGCGGGCCTGGCTCACTTCTTGGGCTGCTTCCTTTGATTGGATTTATGAAAATAGCTTAATTAGGATGAGCTCTTTTCTTTCATCTTTTCTTCTACCCTTTCTTTCCTTTTGTGTATTCATTCTCTCATCTGTCTTTAGTTTATGTATTTCTTTTCTGTTTTATATCTATATTTTTCTGCTTTCTTTCATTTAATTTTAGTTACCTTGTTTTTTGTGCGTTCTTTCTTGTTTTCTTTCTGTCTCTTTATTACTTTCTGTCCCCTCCTACCGCATTTACCACCCCCACCCCCGTTCCTTTCTCTTAGTCACTTACATTATTCTGCTTTTGTTTGCTTTTTCACTCTCAATTTTCTTTCATTTTCTCTTTTTCTCTTCCTCTTTTTCTGTCTTTTTCTCTCATCTACTATTTTTTTTCTATTTTTTTCCCCTCTTATCTCAGTTTTGCTTTTTCTACTCCCTTCCCCCCAAACATACACACCCGTTTTTTTTCTTTTTGGCCCTCTCCATTTTCCATTGTTCTCAGAAGTCTGGGAAGGGCGTGCCAGGCAGCTGCTCTCTGCAGGGTTGGAGCCTACCTTTGGCAAGGGGCAGTCTTCCTGGGTGGTCTGGAGGAGCGTCGCCCACACAGAGCCCTGCCAGTGGCTAGAACTTTGAGGCCCAGTTGGGGATGAGAGGCACCCAGGCCCTTCTCTTTAAAATGAAGTCAGACAGGGCCTCTGTTGGCCTTCAAGGGAAATCTTTTGGACAAAATGAAGGCAGGGTCCAGGAGCTACAAATACCAGAGAGAAGAGGTATGGCTGGTCAAGAGGAGGCCACTATCACCTCCGAGTCCCTCCATATCCATGCAGCTCTGCGACAGACCTCCTTGGAATTAGAACACTATCAGGACAAAACCTATCAGGACAAATGCTTCAGAGGCTGAGGCTGAAGGAGCCAGCTACAAAATTAGAGTCGATTGTGAACTCCATCACGAAACAAGTGGATCTGAGGAGCAATCAAAGAATGGTCTGCTAAAGGGAGAAGCTACGTTTAACCACAGGAAACAGGAGGAGCTCTCAGCCAAGCCCAGGAACTGTGAGTGGGGTCTGGAGTCAAGGGAGGGATTGAGGAAGCGGGGGACAAAATTGAAAGTTGCTACCCTCCGGTCCTGCAGCTCTAGGCAGGCAAGTGCTTTTTGCATGCCGTGTGTGCCAATTTGAAAGGCTCACTGGCCCCAGAGTCCCCAGCCCCTTCTCCTGACACCAAAACGGGGCTTTGCTGTTGGGTTGGCTGACTTCAGTCACCAACCCCTAGAACCCAACCTAGAGAAGCCCAGCCTGGATCTGGCCCCAACCATTAAGAATCCTGGGCCTAGAGGGCTACACCGTAGAGCACAAGTCTTTGGCAAGGTTTTGTCCCAGCTTGGTGTGATGGACAATCATTTCTCTCTGTGCCTCCATTTTCCTGTCTGCACTGTGGACCAGCTGTTCTTTAATTCACATAGGTGTTTACTTTGGGCAGAAGAGAAGCGGGCCGGCAAGAACAAGGAAGTGTTACTGAAGGTTGAGGGTACTGGTGTGGAAGAAGGCCATGCACGGAGTGAGTCACAAAGAGGCCACCAGACACATCATGATTATTCTACAGGGTCCTAGGGTGCAGCACAGTTATTAGAGCCTTGAGGGAGCCCAGCCCCTTGACCTGGAATGTGTGGGATGACCATCGTGGACTGACTCAGTTGGGACAGTCAAATCCAGGGTGTGAACTCTGCAGTAGCTCATTAAACTGGACCAAACTGGTGCAGGAAATCACCTCCTCCACCCTCACCCTGTAATTCCTTGAGGAGCCTTCCAGTACTCCCCCTACCCATACACATACACTTGGAAGTGGAGTAACAGGGGTGAGATTCTCAAATGGGGACCCACAACCAAGGATTTTGGGATTTGTAGCAGCCTCTAGGGTACTGGGAGACTTGGCTTCCTTTGTTCCATCCCCTGGGATCCTGGGTGGGACTCAGGAATGGGAAGTATATCAACTAAACCTACCTGCAAATTCAAGAAAGCAATTAGAGTCACTTACAACTCCCCCCACCCCCAATCTCCACTTTGTTTTTTCCCTAAGAGAATGTAGATGTAGGTGATAATGATCGGGATAAATGCTGGCTACTCTCAAGGCTGCTTGTGCATAGTCCTTGCTAGAGGTAAAGACTAAGTTTTCACTCTTCAAATCAAGAAGAATATTAGTGTCAAGGTCCTAAACCCATCTATTTGGACTGAAGTGGAGCTATAGGTTTGAGGCTTAGAGGAGAGTATAGTTTGAGAAATTTGATCT
The DNA here is from genome assembly GCA_030015415.1 of Cynopterus sphinx. NCBI lineage: Eukaryota > Metazoa > Chordata > Mammalia > Chiroptera > Pteropodidae > Cynopterus > Cynopterus sphinx. Next base: position 18,659,934 of record CM057385.1, read on the forward strand.
CTTGCTCTGATTCCCCCATCTCCCTTGCTGAGAGGCCTGAGATCGTTCCAATGGCCCAGAACTTGATCATCTTACTGCCCACTCCCCCTTCTATGTCTCTTCCCTACCTCATAGCAAAAGCTTTTCCCCTCTCTTTCCACTAAGTTATGTTCCAAGAAAAAAGTTGGGAGAGGAGAAAAGCAGGCATTTCATATACACATATGCACATGCGTGAAGGAGCAAAAAAAAATTGTCCACTAAAGAAAGCCAGTCCTGTCCATGGTGCTCCTGGGTTTCTGTCTTCACCAAGATGAGGGGGAAAGGTGCTGCAAAGGACTACCTTGTTACGATTTCATAAAGGCTTGAAAAATAATCCTCCTGACTCCATCTGCCTTCTGAATTTCAGCCCCAGCCTGAGCTGAATATTGGGTAGTTCCTGGTTACTACCTGAGGACTCTGACCTGAAGGAAAGGTCATCTTAGCCAGGCTCCTAAGATTCTGGGCCACCCATTTACCCCAGATTCCAACACTTTATAAGGCTAGAAGAGTCTGGAAGAGAGTCATCTGCAACCTGTCTACACGGACTCTAAATGTCCAGAGCTAATATTGGATCAAACACATGAAATCCCCTCATCAAAGTGGGATTTGGGATTGGAGCAGAGCACTGGGCACGTAATTTGTCTTAGCCCTGGACCACTTGGTCTTAAACTAGTACTTCTTCCCCTCTAGCCTCCTTTAGAGGTTTTCTATGAGTTAGTTCTAAGAGGGCAGATGAAATGCCCTTCATTTTAAATTGGAAAATGACCCACCAAAAAAAATATTTTTAAACATTTGGTCTCATAGAGTCTATAATTTTATACATCACTGGAGGAGATTGTGGCTGTTATTGACCTTGGGTGCCAGAAGTATTTCCCCAGAGACCTTAAAATTTTTGCTTTTCCCTCATGTTACTTATGTGGCCAGGGTGGGACCTGGGAGGAGATTCCCATTTTGAAGGCTACTGTGTAGAATTATCACAAGAGGCTAAGGATTTAGAAGCTTAGAAAAATAGAAAAATTTTCTTCTATGAAATAATTATTTAGGGTCTACAGCCATACCACCCTGAATAAGCCCAATCTCGTCTGATCTCGGAAGCTAAGCAGGGTCAGACCTGGTTAGTACTTGGATGGGAGACCACCTAGGAAGACCAGGTGCTGTAGGCATATAAAATAAAAATAAGAGATTGTAAACTGACAAATTCCTTGCCATCTATAAGGTCAACCAAGGGTTGCCCCCTCCAAAAAAAAATTAATTAATTAGGATTGTCTCTGAGGGATATGGAGGAGCTCTCCCTTTCTCCCCACCTTTTTTTTTTTTTTTTTAAAGAAGAGAAAGCCCAAATTCCTTAGTTACCCAAACTGGTTGGATGGTGTTTGAAGTTGGTAGGATCCTTAGAGGTCATTTAGTTCTAGCCAGCTATGTGCTCAAGTGGCTGGCTGGCAGATGTCTAGAGAAAGAAGCTGTCTTGACCAAGTCAGAAGAAATTGACCTCAGGAAAACAATGGCCAGTTTTGTGGTTCTAGGTATCTAGATGCCACAGTGGGAGCAGGAGGAAGATAAAAATAGAGAAAGCAGACAGCTATGGCAGCTGGTGCAATGTTGGAACTTCCAGTGATGCCCTGACTGTCCTTCTCTATGGTTACCCCAGGGGAATCCCAAAAGACTGGGACATGAGTATATAGAAACTCCAAGTCTACCAGGTCCAAAGGAGTCACAAGGACACCCCCTCCCAGGTTGAAGAACTGCTGGTCTGACTGTTCCAGGTCCACTAGCAATGCCAGGGCTCCCAGTTTCTTACTACTAAAGTGGAGTTGGAAACTTTCCCTAAGAATGAGGCTCAGCCCCAGAGACCTAGACAGAGGCCTGGGAAGAGCTGCCGAAGCAGTCCCCATCCATTCCATCCCTTCCAAAGTGTCAATAACTCTGGGGTCTGGCACAGGCCCAGCCCGGATGTCCAGTTATGTGTGTGTATGTGTGTGTGCTTCGGGATGATGCAGGTGGGGACTGGGAATACTCTGTGGCCTGTAATCTCCCACAGGAGCCCACCTTCAGGTTCTGCCTTATTTATCCCTTGTTCTCCCCATCTGCATGGTTTTAGCTTCAGGAATCATCTGTCCCAGGGGCACAGGCCAAGCTTTAGATCAGGGGAGACACAGACAGGCCATGGACCAGCCCCATCATCCTGAGGGGCCCTTTGTGGGCTGAGATCCCTCCCATGTTAGGCTGGCTAGGTGCTCCCTCCGGATAGGAGAACTCATAGGAAACGACAGGAACCTAACGACTCTCCTTTAAGACTAGTGACAGCCTAAGGACTTTCTCCATTTTATCCAAGAGCTTTGCTTCCCTCCCTTCCGCTGGTGCAAACACCTGGTAAGCAGAGTTGTGAGTAATGTGAGGGGAGACCCCCCGCCGCCGCGTTTACCGCGGCTCTTGGATGGCAGAGCGGCCCCGCGGACAGTGAGGTTTCCAACCTCAGATGGAGCAGGTGGAGAGTGTGGGAGCCTCCTCCCAGACCTTCCTTGTACCCACCCAGAGATGTCCTCTAGGCCAGCAGGTGCACCCCGCCCTGCAGGGATCCCTCACCCCAGGCGGAGGCTCTACCGCAAGACGGAAGTTCGCGCGGATCCAAAACCCGTTTCGTGCGTTTGCGCGCGGCGCGCTCCCTCCTGCCGACCCGGGTTAAGGGTGCGGCTCTCCCTGGACGCCCCTTTACCCCGCACTTCTCGCCCACAGACCCCCACATCCCTGTCCCGTTGCCCCTCCGGCTTCTTGGGGCCACCCCTTCAGAGTCCTAATCATCCTAAGCTTTGTGCGGGTGCTGTAAATGCCCGGTATTTATCTTTCATTTAATACAATGGAATGGGCTAGAATGCAGTTGTTCCCCCGGTTTCGTCAGTAAGAAAACCAAGGTTTCGAAGATTAATTTAGCCAACTTCTAGAGGCTAATGATCAATGAAGCCTGGACTCCAGCCTGGATCTTTAAGGCATCAAATTAGGCTTTGACCATTTCATTTTCTCTTCCCTATTCAAACACCAAGTCATTTCCAATTTTATTATATTTTTAATAAAAATTATTGGAGTGACATTCAGAAAACCAAATAAATTTCAAGTGTACAATTCAACAATATTTCTCATACATTGTATTGTGTGGAATCAATGTGGTGTCAAAACACTTTCCATTTCTGTCCTCTTTCTGGGGAAAAGGGGGTGTTTGTCAGCCTAAAGATTCTGAACTTGATTCCATGGGGGTTCTCAAAGGCTCACACTGGGAAATTTAGGGTGAAATTTCAAGCGTGTGTGTGTGTGTGTGTGTGTGTGTGTGTGTGTGTGTCCTTGGGGATATGGATCCACAGTTTTATTCATTTCTAGTTGCAAATTTCACAGGTACAGAAAGGTAAACAGTAAAAAGAGTAAATTTTACATATACAGAAGACTATAGTAACCCCTTACCCCTGTCATTCATCCTCAACAATTATCAACTCATAGCCAGCCAATCTTGTTTCAATTTTTTCTGAAATATTTTAAAGTAAATCCCAGACATCTTTTCACTCAAATATACTTTTGGCTGGAATCTTTAACAGATAAAGACTTATTTTTCTTTCTTTTTTTAAAAACAACCTCCATTTGATTATCATATATAACAAAATTAACAATAATCTTTCAGACTATGTTTCAATTCCCTCAGTTGTCTCAGGATTGCCTTTTTAAATAATTTGTTCAAATCGTAATCTAAACTAAGTCCATGAATTACATTTGGTTGATATGTCTCTAACTTTTTTTTTATATATAATCTGTAACAGTTCCCTTCTCTCCTTTTTTCATACCATTTATTTATTTAAATCCTTGAGTCAACCTTATTCTCAAAGCATTGGTCATCCTCTGCTCTGTATTACACCAACCAACTTATTTTCACCAGTTCCTGCCTTGCTGTCCACCTCAGCCAGCTGTGGCCAGGAGAGCTGCACTGTTCCCTCTGCTCCCTTCCAAAGAAAGTGGGAGCTGGTCCAGAGAGGGCCCCTCCCCCAACACTTCTTGACTCCCTTTGGTTCCTTTGTTTCTCTTGGAATGGGAGACCTTCCTCCCTCTTTCACTCCCAGGCAGCCAAGAATGGGATCCTCTGCCCAGTCTTCCAGTCTTAGGGTTATCCAGGTTTCAGAGTGTCGAAGACTGAATACACAGCTCCAGATCTAGAGGCAAGAATGCTGCCATTGGGGCAAGACCATCTAATTTCCTAGGGGATGCTCCCAGAGGCCTCCATCCTTCTTAAGGGAACCAAAGAGTTTGGCCTCTTTCCAAGGTGCAGTAACCAGACTTGGTTTGCCATCTTTTATTCCTTCCTGCCCCTAGGACATCACTCACATGGCGGGTCTGAACTTCTGTACCTGCTCTGGCCCACTGTGCCAGCTGTTTGTCCTTTGGGCTGGCTATCTCCTCTCTCTGGCCCAGTCTCCTCATCTATAAAATGGAAGTGATTGTCTCTGTCCAACTTTCCACAAAGGGGGCTGCTTGAAGACAAACAAAGATGAGGGAAGTGAAGACTCTGTAAAGAGTATGTATGGCATGTATGCAATTAATGGGCTGTTTTTCTCACAGTTGGTGGTGTCCAAGGAGAAGGTGAGGATGTCTGCTGGGGAAAGAGGAACCAGTCTACAACCTCTTCTGGCCTCATGTCTATGGAGAAGCCCCACCCCCTCCCCACCCTGTACAACACCCCTGACAAACACACCAAAACTAGGAAAAGACCTGAGCTTGGTGGTGCCCAGGCAGAGAAGCCTCATAGTATGGAGAAAAGTAACAGATGCTCACTCCTCTTTCCCAGGAACTGCCAAGGAGCCTGGAGCCAGGATTTTGTCTTGTCCCTGAACCCCTTCTCTCCTCCCCACTTTCCTCGTCCCTTTCCAGGCCTTCTGACTTCAGTGCATCAACGACCCCAAAGCCCTAACTTGGGTACAGAAGCTGAAGGGGGTCCAACCCAGGCAGCAATCAATTTGGCTCTGCCCCTCCAAACTGAAGATCCCTTCCTTTGAGGACTTTGCTCTCTGGGACCTGATGAGAGGAAGTCTGTGCCAGTGCAGAATGCAATACAGACATCATTGAAGAGTCCTCACATTTTCCTTTTCCCAACTACACCTAGCTCATAAAAAGCCAGCAAATGTAATAAATTCCTCCCTAAAGAACATGGTTTTAATTAATTATTGGGTTATTCAAGGTGACTGGTGTGTGAAACACAACTTGCCCTTCTAAACTGAATCACACGTAATCCATTCTGACATGCTGCTTGTGCTCTTCTTTGGAGACATGCAGAAAACTTCTGCTTTATCCTTCAACTTCTTAGGTTGAAATAGAAGTATGACTTTAGCATAAAGAGAACTTACTCAATCGGCTGGGGTAATGAGATTGAGTCTTGTTTTCTTAACTGCTGATTTGATAGGGTTTCTTAGTAAACCTGGTGTTTTATACACACACATTTATATATTCTAGTCACTTGCTTTGGGATATCTGCAAAGAACATGTGAAGTCATCTCATTGTAGAATAAAAGCTTATGCTGAATTTTGCTTCAGCTGACCTGGCAGCTGCAGCTTCTATTGCTAGGGCCTCTGAAATTTAGTTTTATAATACAACTTTCATGTTCATCTCACATCAGGAGGTTGCTGTATGTGCTGTATGGCATTCCTCCCTTCTGGGCTATATATTCCTTTCTGTCTAACCAAAAAGCCCTTTATTCCAGGCTCATATCTACAAAACAGACTTCTTTCCAGAATGAGTACAGGTTCCCTATAGAGCCATTAGCCCTGCAGGGCTGATCCAAATATCAGGGAGTCTATACTTTTAAAACCTTTTTGCAGTGTTTGGGTTGGTGGTGAAGCTGCTTGTTTAAAAAGAACATGGAGATAAAGTGTGTGGGGGTGGGGCAGGCTAGGTAGTCTGGGCAGTGACACCTGTCTGCTAGGCTCCTTCTCAGGCCCAAGGTAATGTAGAGGCAGGTGTGGGCTGGGAGGATGGGAGAGGGGCAGGGATCCCAGGACTACTTTGCATCTCCCACCCAGAGTTTAACCACAGAAGCGGGGAGACTCAGTATTGCATCTGGGTTCCTGCTCTAGAGAAGACTGTGGGTCTTTGGGGAAGGAAAGGAAGGAAAGACTTAATGAAGAACAGCTGGGTGATTTGTTTCCTCCTAGACTTTGGCTCCTGAGTTGGGTGTGGAAGGCTTTAACAAGGGACCATGTACTGAGCCAGTTTCAAGCTAAGAAAGACCGGCTCCAACTTTTTTCTTCCTGGTTTTCTTTCTCCTTTGGACGTTTTCCTTGATTTGGACACCAGAATTTATTTATTTTTTAGTAAATGGAAAAATAGATTCCAACATCCCTCAGCTACCTTCAGACCCCAGAGACCCCAGAACTCTTTCCTGGCTGGTCCCCGCAGTACCATTCTTCCAAATGGCAGGTAATGTCTGTCTCCACTGGAGTTTCAGAATGGAATTTTATTTTCCACTCATGGCCAGGCCAAGAAGACTCCAAATTGAAACAAAATAAAATCCTCTCTTTCTCTCTGGCCTACTCAATTTTTCAGATTCAGGGGAAAGAAATTTTGATGACATTACAGAGTGTGTGGGAATTTAATAAACACAGACAGTGTCAGGTCACCCTCCCCATGAAGACAAAGTTGTCTGCTCCATAAGGCATCCAAAACACTTCTCACAAGCACCACCTGCAAAAAGACAGGCTGACAGAACCACAGACAGCAGCTGAGTCCTCACACATACCACGCTCACATGCTTTGACCTAGCATTTGAAGGAGCCAATTAACCAGTGACCAGTTAATTCCTTCACCAGACCTGAGGAACTAAATTTAGAGGACCCCTCCCCGCAATGATGCAGTCTGTGACCTATGAACAGAAGAACAGATGAGAGCATTCACAGAGGAAAGAATAATGATGGAAATTGGAGTTAAAAAAATTAGGGAATTCAGTACACATAGAGAAGAAGGAAGTCCTAGCCAGCTGGACAGGAGGGCAGCAGGGGCTGGGATCATCCAGAACCTGTGTTGACACAGATACAGATCACCCAGCTCAGCACCAGCCCAGGCTGGCTTTCTGTGATGCCAGGAAAACCAGCCAGCTCAGCCAATTCCACGAGAAATCAGCCAGAGCCACTGTTGGCTTTTCTTTGACCAAACAATAGTGGATTGGCTGGAGTCTTTACTTTCCCTGAGTTGTTAACTCCTGGGGAATTAGGCTCCCTTTGCCCTTACCTAGGAGTAGGCCTCCTAACCCAAACGGGGGGAGGGAACCTCTCCCTCTACTGATTAGATATTGGAGAGAAAGTGTTCTGGTTTGTTGTTTATAAACAAAACAACCTAGAGCAATCCTGTTGTTTTATCAGCTTTAATCTTATCTCCTTGATGGGATTAAACGGTAGAGGTAGGATCAGAGAGAGATCTAGCCACAATTTTAAAGTCCCAAAAAGCCAATGTGTTTTCATTTTAATTTTTATTACTAGTCCTTTTGCTTGGTATGACAGAGCCACAATCACATTTACACAAAGGAAGTTGGGGCAAATACTCAGATTCCAAGTCCCCACCCCCATTTTACCACACTAATCAAATGGGGGAAGGGGGAGGGGGAGAAAGGGGGAGGGGTGACAGAGGAATAAGATTCCAAGGGCCCTGCTGGGCTCACAAAGATCCTTCCTTCATTTAACAGTTTCTTTGGAGGGAACCGACAATGGGTAGCAGACTCCCCAGGAAGGGAGAGAAAGGAGGAAAGGAAGGAAATTGCTGGTTTGTGGGTAACTACACTCAGTTTGTAATTCCTGTGATGTCTAAATCATTTCAGACTCTGAGAAGCTGCTGTTTGACAAGGCAACCAAGAGCCTGGGAGGTTGACTTGCTTGCTCTCAAGTCAGAGTCCTCCCCAGGGGTCCTTGTGGGATTTCTGGAACGTGGGATCTCCCTGTCCTGCAGCGCCCCTCTCCTAGCCCCCGTGTTCCTCACTCCCAATTTGGCCCACCCTTACCTGTCTGTTCCCCTTCACACAATCTATCCTCCAGGCTTGCCAAGAATCCTACTAACAACCCCACCCCCCGCCAAACAAACAAACAAAAACAAAACAAAAAACAAAAAAAACCCCACATCCCCGCGATCTCCTTCTTGACCAGATTCCAGCAAATCAACTTACTCTTTCTGGACCTTGGTTTCCTTACGTTTTTAGCGAGGGAGACTCAGAAGGTAACTGAGGCCCTGGACGATGTATAAAAAGGAAGGATTCGGGCGAAGCTGTGGGAGAGGGCTTGGCCCCAGACCCGTATTTCTCTTGCACGGGCTGGAGTTGCTCCAAGGACATCAGCCTCAAGTGCCCAGAGTCACCCCAACCTAAATGCGTGGGAGCAGCGAACCCAAAGCGCCCGGAGCTAGCTCTGGCCTCTCGCGGGGCGTTCCCTCTCGGAGCCCACAGGCCGCCGACTTCCTCACCCAGTGCGGGGAGAACCCGCACAGTGCGCTCACCCGGCCTGGGAACGAGGCGCGGGAGCCCCGCAAGGCGGTGAGACCGCACAGCCGTGGGGCAGGTCGGGGAATGAGGGCTCCGGGTCCGGGCTCTCAACTCCTGGGCGTGGGGAGGCCACAGAGGGGCGCAGAAGGAGGCTTTCCCTCGAGGAGCATTTATTCCCATCAGGGGTAGTAGGATGCCTGCGACCCCTACCCGGGCTCCATCCCCAAATTCCCTCCACCTTGTTCCTCCCGAGATGTGCCTGGGGCAGCCCCAGTTTGCTTCTGCGACTCCCATACCCCTGGATCGGGCTCCGCGGGGCCGCGTGAAAAGGTCCACGATCCGTAAAACCACACCGACCCGGAGAACTCAAATCGAGAAGCCCTCGCAACAGTACGTTTCACCTTGAAGATGAACGGTTAAATCCTGACTTAGTTTTGGTCTGAATGGTGCACATAATTCCCTTTTTCACTCTTTAGTCGGAGATCTCAGCTGTACTAAAAGAGCTGAAAGCTATTTCCCCCCGAGAATAAATATTTTTACCCCGACTGGACTACCGACTTCGTTCTCCTGGAGTTAAATTTCGCAAAGTCGCTTTAGGAAAAAAAAACAAACAAACAAACAACAACATAAAAACCACGTTGTTTCTATTTTTTAAAAACGAATTAAGTCAACCGTCGGATTTTTACTAGTTCTTATCATATCGGGGGAAAGTCTGTATTACAGTTGTTATAATGATTTGTGTAGACCAGACCCGAAAAGCAGAAATGCAGTTAGAAAGTTTTCTGTTCTCAAAATTTTCTATAAGCTTTTATTGCCTAAATAATTAAAATAAACACTTAAAATTTACATATTTAAGCTATCTTTTAAAAATAGGTAACGTGTGCTTAAAGGAAGAATTTTAAAGTTACGAAAGGGAATACACTGAAAAGTATGTCCTTTCTCCCGCCTCTTACCACTTTTCTTTCCAGAAGCAACCACTGTCCTCCGTATCCTTACAAACATAGCTTTTAACACAATGGCAGACTACCATACACATAGCTTTGTATTTTGCCTTTTACCTAAAAAAGAAGTACGTTGATGGTTTTATATCGTTGCTAATGCCTCCTTTTTAATAATTCCATTCTACTGTATTGCCATGCTAGAATTAATTTAACCAGGCGTTATTGATATTTAGATTTATTCTAAATTTCTCTTCCTTTTTTCTACCATTGCACATAATTTACACTACTCTATATGCAAATATATCTATGTGATATATCCATAGAAATGGGTCATATTAAAAGCCTTGCATATTTTTACTGTTCATAGAGATTGCACCTATTTTCATAGTGTTGAAAGAAATTTGTATGTCCTTTTTCAGAGGTCTGTTTATGTCCTACCATTTTCTGTTTTGTTGTTAATCTAGTTTCTTACTTATTTGTTTTTATACTGCTTTATAAAAAGCGAGATTGTGGTTTCGTTTTGTCAATTGAGTGGTACATGTGATGAATTAACGTCTATTCGTCTATACTTTTGGAGTTTTCCTGACAATTTTTCCTGAAGGTAGAGGGGGTGGAATGTAGATTTCAGATGATTGCCCTGTTGGATTTTCTCTTGAGGAATTCCATCTTTATTGAAAAATGAGGGGAAGATTCATTTTTTTCATAATCATTTTCTCATCTTCTCTGACTCTCCTTTAGAAGACACGGAAAAGTCCCTCGTCGGACTGTGATGGAAACAGCTTGAGCACTAAGAACCGAGAGACCTCAGGCCCAGCTCAGGGCAAATCCCGTCCTGGGTCAGCAGGCTCTCACCTAAGAGCTTACAAAACACTAGAAAACTGGGGTAGGGTCCAAGATATGGGTCCCTCCAGGCACCAGGCAGACGAGCTTTTGGAGATCCTGCCCTTCCACCCTTGCAGAGGACTGCCAGTCTGTCCTCTCCGCCTCCAGTTCCCGGCGAACTAATAGAAAGCAGCCGCTGCCCCTGGCCGCTCCCGGGACCTAGTGATCACCACCGGGACCTAATGATCACCACCGCTAGTTTTTGTCCTCAGACATAGGAGTGGAACAGCAAGGGTGGGTGGGGGGCTGGAATTGGGGGAGGAGGGAGGCAAGGAAAGAAGATTCGGAAGGGCCGCAGAAGCTACCTCTCAATTTCCCCAGAGGCATCCCTCAACTGCAGGATCCCAGAGTTCAGCCCACCAAACTGCCACCACTGTCCCATTGCCTGAAACTCCAGGTGGGGGTTCCAAACTTGGTACAAAACTCAGCCCCTCTGAACCGCATCGGATTTCCTGCAGGATTTCCCGCTGGTTTGCAAAATAAGCCACCGCCAGGGCTTTCAGGAATCCTTTGGAAGACAGATGAGTCTGTGTCCATTTGCCCTACCTGAGACACCAGTCAAGAAACTGAGCAAAAAAAGTAGGCAGACCTTTAGAGGTGAGGTAAGAGAGAATTTCAGAGCTGCAGAGTTCCATCATCAGGATCCAGGTCCACCCAAGTGAGGAGAGGACACCTAACATTTACTGAGCACTTTGAGTCAGAAACTTTCTAACAATTTCGAAGAGAACTTCAATCCCATCAAATGCCTCAGGACAGTATTTAAGGTTTGAAAACGAGGTATACTTTTTCCAAGGGAAATAAATGTGCCAGAGAGGTTGAGTGTACCAATAAGTGTCAGAGGGACATGTTGTTATTAAGTTTTATCCCCTCAGAACTGTTGGCAGGGAGGTCTGGATTTGGTAAACTGAATTTTTAAGTTTTTAAAAAAATTATTTAGATAATGACTTACTTATTTCTTTTTCCTCAAAAGACCTCTCTCCCAGGAGAGGCCTGAGGGACTTTCTTACCTGACTTCTGACCAAAAGATATTTAACTTTTTGGTCCCATATTGTATTATTTCAGGCAACAAAATGTTCCAATTTACCTGAAAAATTGCTTCAATTAAACAGCACACTTGAGCTTAAGATCTCAGCTCAGGTCTAGAAACAAAACAGAGGCTGCCCTTCCAGGAAGGAAGAGCTCTCCATCCCCACTCCAGGGATCATCCTGCCCTCCCCCGTGGATGTCATTTACCTAGACCCCCAGACTGCTGCTACTTTGGCCAGAGTCTGTCTTCCAGGAGTCTTTTCCAGGAACTTTCTCTTTCTTGGAAGAAAGGGTGGGGAGAAGAGCACTAGGGAAGGTTTTGAGGGCAGAACCAGTGTCGTTGGTGGCAGTGGAGGCGTCTGAGCAAGTAGCTGGAGCTAGAACTAACAGCTAGTGATGGTGGCTCCCTCTACCCTGGACAGATGGTCTGCGAACCTGGGGCCATGACCCACACAGGCTTTGTCCACGCTCCATAACACTAGTGAAAAACCACAATGGTCTCATCTTTCCCAGCAGCTGGTTGTTTGGGGGTAGACATTGTTTCCTATGAGTGTGATCCCCACCTCTTTTTTTTGGTGTGTGTGAACAAAGTTTTAAAAAGAAAAGAGAAATAAGAAACTGAGAACATTATTTGGTTGTGTAGTCCCAGTAGACAACCCAACCCTTCTCCCTTCCCCCATATTCAGGGTTCAGCTGAGAAGGATTTTAAGCTTCATTTTCTGAAATCTTTGTTGAAATGCTCTAATATCGACTTCCCTTTTCCCTCTCTTAATTTTTTACTGTTCCCCAGAGCTCTTCTAAAGCAGAGTCTACATGGGCAAGGCAAGTGTGGCAATGTTGACTTCACAGATTGCAAGGATCTTGTCAGTTTACAATCCTTTATTTATTATTATTATTTTTAAAAATTTTTTATGCCTATAGCACCTGGTCTTTCTAGGTGATCTCCCATCCAAGTACTAACCAGGCCCGACGCTGCTTAGCTTCCGAGATCAGAAGGGATTGGGCTTGTTCAGGGCGGCATGGCTGTAGATGGGGAGTACTATTTTTTAGACCAACCGGGTGTCACAGAAAGTTGCCTCCCATCTGGAAGCATGAGGGTGGGGGAGGGGATGTGTATGGCAAAAGGCTGAATGTGTGGTATTTCGGAGTCCAGCTCCTGAGAGTACAGACACACACCCCACAACCCAGTGACACCTTTTTCAGGGGTCAGGGAAAGGACAAGCAGAGATGTCTAGAAAGGTAAAGAAGTTAACGATGTTTGGCTGTCTGGGGGCTTATCAGTATGTCAGGGTCAGACGGGGGCGAGGCAACCCACTTTAGCACACACTGAGGTGGGGCTGCACAGATGAGGAGGGGCTGCCTGGGGGCTAGCTGGCCCCATAGATCCACCCTGGGACTACAGGGCAGCTGGGCTTCCGGGAGGTGCCTTTTGGGAGCCACCAGTTGAAGGAAGGGGGTATCCGGTGAAATATTAAACCTTCTGAGCTTTGAAGGGAGGAATCAATGGGTGGAGGATGTGGGAAAAGAGAATGCTGCTACCTTTTCTTCTAATCTCATCCTTGGGTGTCACTTCCAAAGCCTTTGAGCTCCTAACTCCTGGCCAGTGGGATGGTCCAAGTTTTTGGGTTTCCGCCACCTCCAGGCTTCTCCTCCCCAAGAATGAAGAAAGTTGTTCAGCCTGATTCGGAGGTGGAGAGGTAGTGAATAGAAACCTTTAGCTATTTGGTGGGGTGGCGGGGGTGATGCTGCAGGTAGGTCTTAAACTGAATTGGGGGCGAGGTGGAGTCGATAATGGGTCCCCCCTCTCCACATCCCTCAAGTTCCAATCAGACAGCGACCTGGGGCGGGCGTCCCTCGGAGGTGTCTCAAGGGTTAGCGGCATCGGGCCTGGTGGGAGCCTTTGGGAGGAAGAGCCTGGTCTCAGGACAGATGCTGGGGAGGCTGAGGAGCTGCAGAGGCAGTTATTGGCTGGGTGGGGTGGGGTTTCCTAGCCTCGATCTCCTCACCCTCTGCTGGTGGAACTCGGGCCGAAGGGTGGGGGCCGCGCTCGGGTGCCTCCCTGCGGTGAATCAGGCTTCTGACATCAGCGCCATCCCAGCCTCCCTCCCAAGGGTAAACATCCTCTGCTCTTTGGAAACTGGTGGGACCAGAAAGGCGAGGGGGTGCTCGGAGACGGAGGGAAGAAAGAGAGAGGCCAAAGGGAGGGAGGTTCTGGAAGTCTCTCTCCTGCCAGGAATCCAGTGGTGGCCTTTCTTGGGCTAAGCCACTCAGCGAACTTGAATATCCCATGGGGCATTATTTCTCTCCAGTTGAATAGAGAACGGTGTCACTAGGTCCTCGGAAAACTGCTTTGGAAGTAGTTCCAATCTAGGCGTATGGGGGAAGCAGGAAAGGGCTGGGAGGTACCAGCCTGATTCTCATTCCCTAGGAATCACCTGGAGGACATCCCTCTGAAGGGAGACTGGGCTTCTGTGAAGGGTTAAGGGCGGATTCGTGGTAAGAGTGGAAACCCTTGCCCCTTAGGGAGGGATATGGTCACTAACCAACTTTACCAGTGAACATGGTTACTATGGCTATTGATTTTAATGTAGAAGATGGTGTGGAGAGAGCCAGCTTTGACTCCCAATTCGAAGCTGTTCTTGGGCCATGGGACTAGTAGACAGAAGTGGTGAGGTCAAACAGAGCCAGCTTCAGTCCCCAGCAGTGTCTTCATGTTCCTGAGCACACTCTCCTTGCTTGTAAAAGAGGAATGATGCTAACCGCTACAGAGGTGATGCTGGAATAAAATCAACACAGTGACACACCTAGCACAGAATAATTCAGTACTTAATGACAGCAAAAAATGTCCCACTAGCCTCAAACTCCTCTCAGACTTTGCCAAGGCACCAATTGCATGTGTCCCAGAGAAACCCTTGGCTACTTTGCCCTCTACTCATTTCCAGTTAGACTAGAGCAGCTGAGAAGTGAACCATAGGTAAAGTCACACCCAACACCACTCTTCTCCACATCCCACTGAGCAGAAGGAAGGAAAGCACGGAGGGAGGAAAGGGGTGGGAAGGAGGGAAGGAAGGAGAGAGCTCTGGGTCCAGGAGGTAGGCCCCCACACCAAGAGATCCACTGGCTCTAGGAAGAGGCAGATCCTAGTAAATCGTAGCTGCTGTAAGAGTGTGCATTTTCAGTCCCCCATTTACTTCAAAGAGGAGTGGCCTTGCTGAAAGCTCTTTCAGGATTTAGGACATCATAAGATCTTCCTTGGAGATGGGAATAGCTATGACCTGGACATCATCGAGCCTCCATTTCACACTGTAAAACTGGCCTAACTGCCATTTCCACCTTGACTTCCTCTGGAGTCCTGATGGAAGCAAAGTCAGAATGGAGGTGACCACACTGGACCGGACAGCTCTATTCATGTGTGGCCTTACACTGATCTCCAAATAAAAACAAGTTCAGACCACGCAACTCATTTGCAAGCAGCCACGGTCTGGGAAGGGTCTCCCAGAAGTCCCACGTGCATGGCCTTGGAGTCCTAGCCGTGGTCAGTCTTGCCTCTGACACATGTTGGTTCACTCTGGCTCTTGGGCCCAGTTATTTCATCTGTAAACGGGGATGGTAGCTCCCCCTCATCAGGTGGTTCGGGGCACAATAAAGGGCTTTGCCCCAGCGCCTGGCACGTGATGCGCGCTAGCTAAAAAGCGGTGACGCATATTCTTAGATAGACGCGGGAGGAAGCCCATGTCGCGCGGCCCCCGGGCCACCGACTTTACCTCCGAGGTTTGGGGGTGTTCGCGCACGAAACGTCGGGGGGAGGCGAGGGGCGCAGGGAGGGGAGTGGGCCCGGTTACCGGCCGCGGTGCCCTGTCCTGAGCATTGCTACCGGGAGCTCCGGCGCGTCTCGCAGTCTTTGTCCTGCGCTTCCAGCCCTGGGCGGATTCTCCTCGGACCCCGCAGGAGCGGAGGCCCGGCTTCTCTGCGGGTGCCCTCGGGCCCCGCGGCGCCGGGGTGCCGGGTCCCTGGTCCTGGCGCCGGAGCGGGGGACCCTAGGGCGGGACAGCGCGTGCCAGGCGCCGCACCCGGGGAGGACTCGGGGAGTAACGGGCGACCCGCGAACTCTCTCCGCCAAGGAGCGCGGGGCTCAGCGCCTGGAGTCAGCCCTTCTTCTCGGGGCTCTTGAAACAGCATCCTGGGCCTGGGAGTGAGGTTTTCTTCCCTGCGCGTTCCCATCTCCAATTGCCGGCACCTTCGCCGTCCCGATCCATCTTCCCCGCGGACCTTCTTAAACAGAACCTCCAAGCCAGACCCTCACACGCCTCGCTCTCTCCTCGTGACCCCCAGCCCCAGCCTGCTCTCTAAGTCCTCTCCCAAGAGACGGGATGATGAAGGACACGCTCCATTCACGCCCCGGCCCCCCACTCTCTCTGGCCTCCCTGCGGGGGCTCCAGAAGCAGAGGAAATCAAAATACTAGGGGGAAAGGACTGGTTATAGGGTCCACGAGCCTTTTCTTTTCCTGCCTGCCCGCCTCTCCTCAAACAGGGGTATTGGAGAATCAGGAAATTTCAAACAACCAGGAAATTTGCTGAAGAATGGGGACCCAGAAAAGTACAGTCAATTTAACAGCCGGCTTTTCTTCTCTCAGTAGGAACCCAGTTCCCCCACCAGACATGAATATAGCTACTGTGCATCTCTATAAATTTCCCAACCAGGAAGCAAGGAATATGAATTTTCACAGGCACATTGGGCCCTAGAGACACTGGGACACAGCCAGTTATGAGAGAGTCTATTCAGGCTATGTCCAAATACAACCAAATTATAACACGAAAACCAGAGATCTTGATTTGGATCTTGCATGTTTAAATAAATATGCAAATAACTAAAATATTTATAATCATATTCATTTCACTGTGCCTATGTTTGTGTTAGTGGGTGTGACAGAATCAAGCATGTCAACTAGCTATTTCCTGGTCTAAAAACAAAAATAATCCCCCTCCTCCTTTGAACCTCTGCTTCTCGGCTATAAAATGGAAAGAAATCATCACCCGTTTAGACTGTGGGAGCTCTGGGCATGAAGCAACTATGGAAATTGACATTGGAGAGTTTGGGGTGAAGTAGGAGGAGGGAGGGAATGAGAAATGCAGCAGGCATTGAGTCAGAGTTCCCCAGACTAAGTCCCGGCTCTGTGTATGTATTTCATGTCCCCTGATCTCAGTTTTCTATCTGTTAGATGGGGAATAAACAAAGTAATAAACGTGAAATACTCTGTCATTATCAGGCTTTCCTTGGCCTGTGCAAAATTGAAAGGGGACCATGGCAAGGAGAACAAAGAGAGCAACCCAGGGATGGGCATCCCCGTGGCTATTTGGTGCCTTGACACATGGCCTCAGCTAGCTCAGTCTCACCCTCCTCCTGATCCACCTGGAAGTGAGAGTCCATTGCAGTAGACCTGCCCTGTTTGCTTTGGCCACAGTGTGATGGTCCTGCTGGGTTTGCCAACAGGATTTCAGTGTTTGCTCTCCTGCCTGGCATAATTTCTGGTGGCTGGTATTCTGCTCCTGATCATCATGACTATCAATGTTGCTCACAGCAAAAGGAACCTGTCTCAGCTTTGCCTGCTCCAGTTTCCTGCTGTTTCTACCCCTTTCAAAGAGAGATGGTTCCCTTTATATGATCATTCCTAAGACTCCTGGGCTTGGGAAAGCAGGGTGGCAGAGGGACACCAGTCTTTCCTTATGAAATGGCTGCCCAAGAAGTACATTCTCAAGGATTAAGAGGAACCAGGAAATACGCCAGGAAAAGAATTCAGACAGAGAGCTACAGAAACCAGGCACCAACCCTAGATTTTTAAAGGACTTGTTTTGCTTTCCCACATTTCTTCCTTCGTGCTTTCTGGAGACAGATGTTCCAG
Source organism: Cynopterus sphinx (assembly GCA_030015415.1). Classification (NCBI taxonomy): domain Eukaryota; kingdom Metazoa; phylum Chordata; class Mammalia; order Chiroptera; family Pteropodidae; genus Cynopterus; species Cynopterus sphinx. Next base: position 18,677,190 of record CM057385.1, read on the forward strand.
AGTAAAGAAGAAGGGGATCCCTTGCTAATGGCCACTTCAGACCAGTCAGAGCCCATGGTTTGAAAGAGTCATGGAGGAAGCATGATTAACAGTTGCCTCACAGGAGGAACACATGCTCAGAACGATCACAACCTTTCCCACCCCAAGGCAGCTCCAGGAGCCTCCAGCCACCTCCCCAGCACACAGTGTGCATTCAGCAGGCATGAAATACCCTCCACATGATACACTGCCTCTTTGGCTTTCCTAGCTGCTGGTTAGAGTCATGGCTAGAGAATGCAAAATAATCAAAAGCAATGCTTAGTAAATTGCAGTTCCAAGGTCTTCACTGCCTTCCTAACAATTTGCAAAACCCATTTTATTGCTTTCTTAGATTCCTCAAGTTGAAACACCAGTGTTGTCATTAAGCTAAATGACATGCCAGCTGTAAAGACAAGGGTTGTGAATGATTATATTCAGCTCATGTAATCACCCAGTATGGGTGGGGGAGGACACTTGGAACAGCTACCAATTTGCCTGACTTACACTCCCTGCCAGGGTGGAAGCAAAACTGGAATCTGAAATTACCCTTTTAAGGCTCAGGAGAGTTACCCAGTCTGAGGTGGGGTAGGGGTCATCCAGGGTGGGATAAGCCAGATAAAGGCTCCCAAACATAGCTATGCATCAGAACCTTCTGAGGGAGCTTTCTAAATCCAGGTCAGCTTCCCCTCACCCCCAACAAATTTGTTTGTCTTTACGTCTTTAAGTTGCCCAGAGAGTTCCAAGCCTGGAGAACCTGCTCAGTCCAAGATGGCTATTTTCAGCAACTTGGGCTTCAAGAAAATCATGTTTGCATTTAGAAACTGTTCCTCTAGTGCTGGTCTTTTAAATCCATCTGGGGACAGGACTCATCCACCTGATTTATGAAACATTTCAATCTCCATCCCCAAAAATCTTCTTCCAGTGTTCCTATTTTCAATTTTCTGTCAGGAACTCAATTCTTTTGAAGCCACCTTTTTGTTCCCTTTTCCTTCCCCCTGCATTCATTCAGCTGCTATGTCCCAGCTCTATGTATAATGTTTTTCTGACCTACCTTCTTCTTTTCTTTCCCACAGTCAGCTATTCTAGTAGGGGCTGCAAGGTCCTGAAACCTGGCCATGGTAAGAGCCTCCCAGTCATCCTCTCTCCTTTCCAATGATCCATTCTATCATCTGCTGCCAGCTTCACCTTTCTCACCCTAAATAACATCTATCTCCCATTTAAAAACCTTCAGTGGTTTTCCATAACCCACTGAGTTAGGTAAACACAGCCCAGGATAACTGTAGACCCTCCACATATTAATTCATTTGGCAAATGTCTGCTGAATTCCTCTTAAGTTCTAGGCTCTAGACCAGAAGTAGAGGATATAAAGATATAAGCATATGGTACAGTCCTTTGGAGAGAAAGCCATGCAAAGAAGTTCGCTGTCATGAGGAATGCAACAATGGTGACTGACATAAGCAAAGGGCACCTGGGTCTCCAATGTGTTCTCTTAAGCCATCCTTCCATTGTCCTCTCCCAACTTTCCATTCTGATCCAGATGAATTGGATTAGATCTTACTTCTTGATCACATCTGGGGGTGTTTTTATTTTCTTCCAGGCTGCTATACCTCAGTGCTGTACCTCATATTCACTTTTTGAAATCTTGTCTTTTCCAGCCACTTCAAATAAGTCCTCCAATGAAGTGGACCTAATCCTCCCAATTGGGTATGTGAGAGCATTTCCTTCTGGCTGTTTATCTATGGACCTGTCTTATTCCACTGCACACTCCATGGGGTCAAAGACTGCCACAAGCATTTTTTTTTTATCCCTGACAAGCATTCAGCAGAGAGTTGGCCTACAGAGCCCTATGAGTGAAAAGGTAGGAGGTGGGTGGGGGTAAGAAGGCAGCCTGCTATGTTGCCTTCCAATTGGATAACCCAGTGCTGTTAAAGTCTCTAGGCAGGACTGGCTACATAATTTGGCAGGTTCAGTGTGAAACGAAAAGGCAGGGATCCTTGTTCAAAAATTATTCAGAATTTCAGGACGGTGACCACAGAGCATTAAACCAAGTACAGGGCCCTTCATGCCACTGCACAGATTGCACGCCCACGAAGCTGACCCTGTCTTTAGATCAAAGGTGCTAGCACCAAATTGTTCCTTAGAAAGACAATTCTGACTTCACCTTATTAAGAGACTTCCTTTTAATCAGCTCAGGAACCTTGACTAGCTAGGGTAGGTGGCTTGGGAGAAAAAGGGAGAAATGTAGAGCTTCTAGGAAGTCCCATTTTTAGTAAGTCTTAAATCTTTTGCCTGGGCCTATTATATAGGAGAACTTGACAGTGGCAATAGGAAAACTGGCCTCTGTTCAGTCTGTTTTGAGCCTCTTGAATGACATCATGAAAGGGCTAAATTGGGGACTAGGAGTTTAAGATGACAGTTAAGTTTTTACTAGTCTGCCCAGTAGCAACCAGGGCTTCCTTCTTCTGCCATCCAGGTGGGCCTTATTTACTAAAAAGAACCATATGCTAGGAGTCCTTCAAAACCAGGCCTAGTGGGAATGAAGGTGTTGTATACATGTGTGTGTTTTACAGCTGGACACAATGGCTAACCTCAGTCTAACCTTACTATTTAATATCTTGGATAATTAAGGTCTTTTGCCTGGGGAGTATTGTCGGATTCAGGTATCCCAGAATCCCCTGACTTCCTCGAAGCCAGAAATTCATTCCACTGGGAATCCATATGGCAAAGTTGAGTCAGAATTGTGAAGGAGGTGCCTGACTTTAGACTTTCTTCCACCCCTGCCCCATACTCCTCCTCCCTAGCTCTCTCCAGGGATCTAACTCAGGAAGTACAAGTGAGGCCCAAATCTTGGATTACATTCCTGGAGATGATAAAGAAAAACTTGCAGACAAAGTGAGATGTTATGCCTGGAGTTGAGCCAGGCCCAATGCTGGGCAGAATCACAGAAGCCACAGCACCCCTCAAAAGACTACCTGGGCTTCCTGCAAGTTGGGCTGGACTCACTACAGGACACTCATCCAAAGAAATTCTTCAAGGTCCCCTGACACATTTTCAGTGGATTTGGAGCTTTCTTAATGAGGGGTGCTTGGGAGGGGTACCTCTCCCACATCTTCACATTCTCACTCTGGATCAGGCTCCTTGTTCTGGCATTGAGGATGGCAATTTATTTTATTAATGTACGCTTGAGAGGAAAATACATCATTTCTGCAGGTTGATGGAAGAAACACATGAAGGCTGGGTACTCTCGCCTCACCTCTGTCTTCATCGGCGACATTGAGTTGGGCTGGTAAGGGTAGTAGTAGAGAGATGTTTGGGTGCTGAGGTGACTGGGATGGGATAACGGTCTGGTCTTCACCTGGAGGTTACAGCTGCCCCAATGCCCAAGTAAAGGCATTGAGGCAGTTGTAACCATGCCATCATGCCTGGACCTTTCTCTGCCTTTTCTCCTCGGGGTTGAAGAATAACCGATACAGGCCTAGTGGTGGGCTGAGGGTTTTGGATTCCTGGTGTTTGTGAATCCTCTGAAACATTCTTCCCCCTCACATTGCTTTATCTGGGGGAATGTTCTGGATTTTAGTGCCATGTGAAGGACCCATAGGAATTCCATTGCAAGGGACAGCTGGGCTGTGTTCTGAGGCAACACCAATAACTCCCCAAAGTCATGGTCCTAGAGCAATGAAAGCCAACTGGGAAAGCACAAAAGGCAAAGCTGTGGCCTCAGTGGTGCTAATGGAAAATAGTTATAAGACCAGGATATCTAGATGAGGAAATAAAATTTTCAGTTGATTCTATGGGCATCGTAGGCATTGTAAGAAGAAATAAGTCATTTCTCAGAGTAAGAATTAGAAAGGGAAAAAATAGCAGAGATCCAGTCCGATTCTGGGGAGAAAAAGAAAAAGACTATTTTCAGATTTTCCTTTTAAAATGGTCTCTAAAATATTCAAGTCAATTAATGCATCACCACCTATCTAGTGGGTCAGGAGGTACTCAGGTGATTGACATCCACAGTTACCAGAGACTCATTTTTCCTTACATGACATTCATCTTCCTGCATCTCTAAACATTTGATACGATCCTATAAGAGCAGCCAAGGTGGCTGGCCAGAGATAATAAATAGTAGTGGTTAACAGCATAGGCTTAAGAGCTCTCACTATCTGTGTGTCCTTGGGCAAGTTACTAAACCTCATTTTCTTCATGTGAAAAAAAATAATAACAATGGTACTCACCAAATAGAGTTTCCTGAGGACTGAGATAATGTATTTAAAGCTTTTGGTACACCAAAAAGCAAGTGTGTCTCGATCTAGTTCATGCTGGGCTCATCACCATCAGCACAGTATCATCATCATCATCATCATCATCAGAGCTACCATTTACCAGTAGGGTGCCAAGCACCCCACTTTAGCAAGCTTTTCATCTCCTTAAAATTCTACAAAAGAGGCTATTTATTCCTTAAAACTCAACTGTTGACAGATATGAAAGCATGGGCTCATTGACTGATCCACTGTGCAAGTGGATTCAGAGGAAGAATGATGAGACTGTAAATATTTAAGCAGAAAAATGGAGAAATCTGTCAGGGCTCCATTCCACACACGGGTCAGACTGGCCCTCAGCTCATGGAAGAGTGGGAAAGTGGAAGGAACACTGGACTATTTGTTCAGAGCCCATCACTTGTAAGAGGTTGGGCAAGTTATTTAGTGTCCTTAAGTCCTGATTCTCTTCATCTGAAACTTGAGGATAAGGTAATAATGTCTGTCTGCTTTGCTAACTTCACAGCATTAACCTGATGATTATATGAGATATGGTACATAAACTTGATGTGAGGATGGTATTCTTATTACACCTACCAAGAAAGCCCCTGATCCATAATTTGGACTTGTGCTCTGCTAGTTCCTTCTTTCATTCAACCATTATTTATTATTCAGAAGCCCGATTCTCACACCACATCCTGCTCCATCTGTAAATCGATGCATTGATAGATATTCTGCTGTGGATAATTAGACCTTTGCACGTTTGCCTTGTATGTGTCAGTCCTTTAAGGTCTGATTAACTGGAAATTTTAGAAGCCGTTATTTGTCCTAAAAGCAGAGGACCAGCTCTGAGATTTAGTGACTCCACATGGTAATCTAGGAGGCCCTGCTTGGTTTTGGCCATCTCTGCTAACCGTAGAAATACTTTCACTGAAGCCATTTATTATGCCCTCAGCTAGAACTGCTATTTATTATTAAAAAGGATATTCGAAAGAAAAATGGTGTGGCTTTAGGAGCTTGAGGCTTGGGAATGAGAAACATTTGACTCAGAGCCTTGCTCTGCCACATTTCAACAGTCATACTGAATAAAAGCTTTCATTGTAATCTGTTATATCACCCCTCTTTTTTTAAAACAGCCAATTTTAAAGAAATAACCATATCTTTACTTAAAATTCCAGTACCAGAAAATGATGAACCAAAGAGAGTGGGGGTGGGATTGAACTCCATGAAGATTGGGACTCATGGGTCAGACCTGGCTGTCACGGGTTCCACCGCTCAGGCCTGGGTCTAGACGTAGGATAGTCCTCACTACCACACCTGAGATACTTATTCAAAAGACAAATTGCCAGGACCTCAACCCAAACCTCTCATGTCGGAATGTCCAGAGGTGTGGCCAGGACAACTATCGGCTTGACAACGGGCCCTACATGATTCACATCATCTGGGAAGTTTGGGAAACACCAAGCCCAGTTTTTCTCTGAGGGTCACGAGAGGATCGAGAGGATCGTCAGAATCACTTAGAGTAGCTTCCTGAAAAATACAGATTTGTGGGCCCCGAGGACATACTGAATCAGAATTTCTGGGGGAAAGCCCTGGAATATGCATTTTTATTTGCACCCAAAGTGATGCAAATATGGCCTAACGTTCGCTCACCAGCCCTTCTGTAATGTGAGTGGGCCGGGTCAGACTGTCTGGTGGTAGTTACTTCAGGTGGCATGAGTGAGGGAAATGATTAAAATGCATAACCTTCTTCCACAGGCAGCCAAGTAGCACAAACTCCTCTACTACACGCAATGCTAGGCTGCAGAGTTCTCCCAAGTTTTCACATACCACTTTCCTTTAGAAGCACTATAGGTCTGACACAGGGCTCCTTGTTGTCTTTGGTCCTTTCTCACCAAAGCTTTGGAATCAAAGCTTAAAGGTCTTTGTTTACAAATCTTCTTAGGAACCACTATCCGGTTATTTGGTCCCCTCGGCATACTCCATTACAAGGCCAGGTTTTGGGGCAAGTGACCTGGACCTAGGCCAGGCTGGCACAGCATGGAAGGTGTGGAATCACCCCCTCACAGTTGACATGGTTCTACTTCTGGGCCTGACATTAATGACTGTCTCAATTTTAGTCATAAATGAAAGACAAGGCAAAGTACACTTGAAGAAGTGGGACGGATAAGTCATAGCAGAAATATACAGTGCAAGGGGGTCACATTTTGACTGACATTAATTTTAATTGTCTCCTTACCTGTTTGTCTTTATCAATCCATCCATCCACCTACCTACCCAACATTCCAGAATTATATACGTATAGTACCTTTCAATGCACTCACCATATTAAGGGAATATAGATGAGCCTACCTATTTCCTCTCACATCTTTTTTGGCCAGAGATCAGGCAGTGACTGTACACTCTCTGCTGTTGTATACACGGGTCTCTCATAGCACCTGTATGGCTTCTGCCAGGCCTTGGATCCAGTCGGGCTGGAGTGGCAACCACCAGCAGATCCCTCAGAGAAACATCATGGCTCTGAGAACTCTGCAAGAGGAGGAGGGAGGACACATCCAGTGACCTCTTCTCACCAGAGCTTTGGCTGCGGAAGTAGCACTTCTGGGGTAGGAAGGAGTTTTCTGAAAAGGGAAAATCATTGGCATCATCGGTTTGTGTTTCTGGGTTCAGCACAAATTCCTGTCAAACGTCACCTCCCTCTTGGGTCCCTGAGCTTAAATCGGATCCTGAATCAGAATTTCTCCAAAAAGTTTCTCTTCCCCACGTCTTCATACTTAATGCCCCCAGATGGTCCAGATTCAGAAGAATGGACCTCATCTGAATGAGAACCAGGAATTGCTGAAGAGGGTACTTTGACATAGCATTTTATTTTTATCTTTCTCATCTTCCTAATAAGACTAGAGACTTCCTAGGGACATGAACTCTGTCTCCACCATCAGACTGCAGTCTCCCTGAAGACAGGGGATGCATACCCTTCAGATTGGGTGCTACCCAAATATTAGGATTGGCTCTGTTGGTTACTGTATCCTCTAAGCTCTTGGCAAATCCCCATGCACACCAGCACTCACGTGACTGGTTCCTCAACACCAGCCTTGGGTGGTAGGGAGCTGGCAACAAGAAGAGCTTCTTCCTCAGTTGAACCTTGGTGAATAGCTCCGATAGCAGATGCTGCTTCTTCACGTTATTCTTTAGCAAAATCCAGTGTGGGTTCTGACTTCCAAAGTGGTGCTGGGATTTTGCAGGCAAAGAAATTCTTGATATTTTCTCCTGGATGAGGTGTTGGGGGATCTGCTGCTGCTTGCATTTTAAGGAGAGCACCCTGTCCATCTCTGGGCTACTGTATTCAGAACTGGTTGTCACAGTCATGTTTTGCAGAGACTCAGAGAAGTCTGACACCTGGGTGCTGGGTTCTGGGAAGGTTTCTACTGAAGTGAAGGGCTGGAAGAAAACACAGTCCAAAATGAGATTGTGGAAAGCAAAGGTCTACTTCCTATGACATTTCTGTTTTAATCAAACTGACTAACAACTGAGTTCATCAGAGGCAAGACAAGTTAGGTCAGAATAGTTTCCTGGCCAAGAACTGGTTAAACGCCAAGGCAGAAGATGGGGTGGGGAGACTATCCATAGAGCTTCCTCTGAAGGTCTTTAAATGTGAAAGAGGTTTTATACACTAAATATTGGTAATCAGAGAATATATATTATTTCACAGTCATTAGACTAGCAAAAATTAGAAACCTGTTGGTGGGATGTGGGGGTACAGAGACTCTCATGCATGCTAATGAGAATGCAGACAGACAGCCATTCTGGTGAACCACTATATCCAAAAGTAGCCAAATTTCCAGAAAAGATGAATAGATAAACAAAATGTGGTATATATACATAATGGAATACTATTCAGACTTTAAAAAGAAGAAAATTCTGATATGCACTACAACATGAATGAACTTTGAAAGCATTGTGCTAAGTGAAATAAGCCAGACACAAAAATACAAATATTGTATGGTTCTATGTATGAGTTACCTAGAGCAGTCATAGAGACAGAAAGTAAAACAGAAAGGAACAAAATAAGACAGAAGAAATATCTGAAAAAAATAAACCATTAACTTCTCAAATTTAGTACAAGACTTCAATTTACAAAACCAATAATATAGGAATCCAAAAAAAGGTAAAGCAAATAATATTACACAAAGATACATCATAATCAAAATTGCTAAAGTCCAGAGATAAAGAGAGCAGCCAGAGAAAAATGACACATTACATATAGGAACCAATGTTATAAATACAGTTGACTTCTCGTTAGAGAGAGAGAACAGAAGATAGCAGTACATTTTTAAAGTGCTGCAAGAAAAATAACGTCAACCCAGAATTCTAGGTCCAACAAAAATATCCTACAAAATGAAAGCTAAATAAAAGCATTTTCAGATAAACAAAATCAGAAAATTCATCACCAACAGATGTATATTATAATAAATACCAAAAAGAGTTTTTCAGGCTAAAGAGAAATGATATCAGGTGATAAATAAATAAATAAATAAATAGCCCTGTAGTTTTGGCTCAAAGACTTGTTTTTCTTCTCTTTGTTCCACTCTCTTGAATCCCCATTTGCATGAAATTCTAACGTGACAGAAGCCACGGTAGTAAAAGAATCAACAGCTGCACCTGAGGCACCTAAAGCTTTGAGGGAGGAGAAACTTCCTCTTCTAGTGAAGGAGCTGTGATCCCAAGAGGGTGGAGTGACCCCCGAATACTTATTCTCTCTGTGACTTTCTGCCACCTGGCCCTGGAAGTAGGTATAGTCACAAGATGTGTGCTGCAAAGCAAGGTAACTAATACTTCAGCTTTCTTGCCAGACAACTAAAAATAAATAAATAAATAAAAACACACACACACACACACACACACACACACACACACACACACACACACAAGGAACCAGAAAGTACTAGGGAGATTGTGGAGAGGAGGAAGCTAGGAATGTGACTCAGTAAAATGAATTATAAATTCACCCGTGAGCTGCCCATGTGCAACTCTGACCATAAACAGCTTATCAAAAACTTTGAGAACTGGACTTAGGGCTAGATCACTGATGCCAAAAAGACCTGCCATGCAAACACTAAGCAGAAGAAAGCTGGAGGGGCTCTGTGAACATCAGCAGGGATCCAAACAGAGGTAGCCAGATCCCCAAAGCATACTCTTTACTCTGTGTGTGTGTGTGTGTGTGTGTGTGTGTGTGTGTGTGTGTGTGTGTGTGTGTGGTTTAAAAAAACACATAACATAAAATTCACCATCTTCATCTTTTTTCAGTGTACAGTAGTGTTAACTATATGCACATTATGGGCAACAGATCTCTGGAACCTTTTTAACTTGCAAAACTGAAATACTGTACCCATTAAACAACTCTCCTTTTCGCCTCTCTGCAGCCCCTGGCAACCTCCATTCTACTTTCTGTTTCTAAGAGTTTGACTATTCTAGATACCTCATATAAGTGGAATCATAGAATATTTGTCTGCTCGTGACTGGCTTATTTCACTTTGGAAAATTGCCTATTTAAGTACTCTGTCCATTTTTTAAATTGTGTTATTTTTCTGTTGTTGTGGAGTTGTAAGAGTTCTTTATGTATTCTGGATACTAACCCTTTATTGGATACATGGTTTGCGACTATTTACTCCCATTCCACAGATTGCCTTTTCACTTTGTTGATTAAATCTGACGTAGTCCCACTTATCTAATTTTGCTTTTGTTGCCAGTGTTTTTGGTGTCATGTCCAAGAAATCACAGCCAAACCTAATGTCATGAAGCTCCAAAACATACTCTCTTAAACGTGCTTATCAAACTATGGGTTGCAGACCTATTAGTATGTCACGAAATTAATCAAGTGGGTTGTAATTGGTATTTTAAAAGAATCAAATAGAACAGAATAGCACAGAATGGAAAATAGCAAATGAGTTACCATATTTAGTATGGCTAAGTATCCTTTAGAATTTTTTTCTCAGTTGTGTATCTATATGATGGACTGTGAAATAAAATAGATTTCTTCTGTGGGCCATGGTTAGAAAGTTGAAAAACACTGCGCCACTCTATAACTACACTTGGACCAAGCGAAGGGCCAGCACTGCTGAAGATTTTCCAGCAGTTACGGTAGAGTCATCACATAGCCCTTGGTGAACACTAAAGAACCTGTATGGGAACTATCAGGACCTCACTTATATGGCAACTTCATTTCTGCAAAAATAGAAAATCAACTATCACATTAAGTTAATTTTTGACCTGAATTTTTAATGGCATTGTTTTACTTTTATAGTTACAGAAAAGTTTTAAATATAAAGATTTTATACCTGGTTTTATGCTTATATGTTTATAAAAATAATTTAAGTCTATGATGGTGACCTAAAAAAGTTTTCTTTCCTTTGGAAGCATCCATACATCAATGGAGTTTGAAAAAACTGTTTCGGTGCTATACAGGGTTTAATAGGGTTGTTCCCAATCCCCAAGTTCATGTCTACCCACAACTTCAGAATGTGACCTTATTTGGAAATAGGGTATCCCCAGATATAATTGGTCAAGTTAAAATGAGGTCATACTAGATTAGGGTGAGCCCTAAATCTAATAATCGATACCCTTATAAGAAGGCCATGTGAAGATACACAAAGGAGAAACACAAAGAAGTCCATGTGATGACCGAGGCAGAGATTGGAGTTATGCTGCCACAAGTCAAGGAATACCAAGGATTGCCAGCAACCACCAAACTCTAGCAAGAAGCAAGAAAGGATCCTCTCCAGAAAGCCTTCAGAGGGAGCACGGTCTGCTCACACCTTGTTTTCAGACTTCTAGCCTCCAGAACTTGAGAGAATAAATTTCTGCTTTAAGCCACCAAGTTTGTGGTAATTTGTTATGGCAGCCCTGGGAAACTAATACCATAGGCGGTACCCTGCCCCAAAACAGAGGATGCATAAGATGGACCTTTTTAAAAGCCCTAAAAGTACAGGTCTCCACTTGTAGAAGCTAAGTCATTCTGCAACTTGGGCTTCACAAGTGGGGAAATTGACATCCAGGGAGGTAAAGTGGCTTATTCTAAGGGCCATAGCAAGTCAGGGGCAGAGAAGAGACTAGAAAGCAATCCTCCCGCCACTGCTTCCCAAGCTCAGGCCTCTGAGAGGTAGGCCACTCCAACTTACCAGAGTGAACATATTCACTGCAGGGGCAGACTTGGCTTCCTTGATTCTGGAGATGGGTTTACTGAGCTCCAGCCCGGAGCAGCTGAGAAGGCTTGAATTCCTCAGGTCAGGTACAGAGTGGTAATGCCTTGCAGATGTAAAATTATGGAAAGTGAAGCCATCCTTCTCGGGGGCCTCGTGGTCAAGGCTGCTGTCTGTCTCATTTTTCTTTGCATCTCTGACACTCAAGAGCAAGTCAGGTGTGCAGGACACTAATGTCAATGGCTGGAGGTACTGGGAAAGAGGAAACCAAACACACAGCCCATGGGAATCCAGCTCTGTCCACTTCCAGATTCATCTGCACCCAAAAGTAGGTGCAGAGGAGATGAGGAGAAGGAAAGCAATCAGTATCAAAGTCTCTTTAATCTGGGGCTCTTAACCTGTGGCTCAGGGACTCCTAGAGGGCTCGTGGATGGTTTCATGGGCTCTTCAAGCGACTTAAAACTGCAGTTTTAAAATTATGTCTTTGAATACTTTGTGGCAAGAGATTCCATAGCTTTTATGAGATTCTCAAAGGGTCCATGACCCTAACAAAGTTATAAAAATAAATAAATAAAACTGCTCTAATCCTGTCCCTTCAGGTGAGTCTTTGAGAAAAAGGAGATCGCCTAAAAAATCAACTGAATCTTTCCACTGAGTCAGAGGAGAGGGAGAGGCAGAGAAGGGGGGATCCAAAGGTTCAGATCACAGGACAACTGGACAGCTGGGAGCTGGCCCACATATTGAGCAGAGAGTACGATGGAAGGACCCAGCTGTGGTCAGTGACCCCATGGAGTATTCAGGGTCCTGCCTCCCAGAAGCTCTTCCCTCTGGCCTGCTCCCTCTGCCATGACCCCGGCCTGCTTGAAGGGAGCATTCTAACTCAGACTGAAGTTGAGGACAATGAGTACGTGCAATCCTGGAGCCCGTTCCCTATGTAGGGGTTGTGATTAGCCTCCCAGCTGCTAACTCCCACTGGAGGAGGCAAGAAGGACAGACCAGTGAGCATCCTTTTTGCCTGGATGGAGAAATCCTTGGAAGGATGCTGGGCTCCTTGTGACTTCGGGGCTCCCCATCCTATGGCCCAGGCCTCTGTGCAGCCCCATTTCTTTAGTGTGTCTGAGCTCTGAGAAGTGGTCTCCTCAGCAACCCCCCACGGACTGGCCCCAGCCGGGGAAGGGTGCTGTGTACACATGCTCCCCTCCCTTCCGGGTTTACTTGTTTGGAGGTGTGGGTGGGAGCAGCCTTGTATTTCTGCCGCTGTGTCTGTTGCCAGCTCCTCGAGTTCTTGCTTCTTGCTTGCTCGCCTGCTGATTCCCCCTGCATCTCTATCTTCTTCTCTTTTGTTTGGAAGAATTTTTTCTCCTTCTTTAATCTCAGCTCCTGGATCAGTTGCCTGCCCGTGGAGAAATAGTTAATGTCATGTAGGTTAGGGATGGGCTAGGAAAGTGGGCATTCTCCTTGAAGGGTGGACAAGACTGAGCAAAGAGCAAAGTGCTCCACCTTCCCTCCCCTGGCATGTCCAGTCTGCTCAGATGATTGATGATCACAAAGAAGGAGGTGGAGGAGAGTCATCCCTCCAACCATACCATTTCGTCTGGGAAATAGTATCCAAGTAGAGATGCACAGAAAAGGCCTACGCCACACTCCACCACCCTATCTCTCCCCCATTAACCAGTATAGGTCAAAGTCCATACATGGCAGGTGCTGGGAAGAGGGTCTGGGCAGGAGGCTAAAGTCAGGGGCTCCCACATTAGACTACTTCATATCCTGGGCCTCTCTGACCAATGATATAGTGGAAATAACATGGTTATGAGAGTCAGAAGACATGTGCTCTAGTCCCTCTTCTGTCATTATCTGCTGTATGATCTCTTCTCTGTTCTGCCCTCCCCTTCCATAAAATGAGGTGATGACTGGGGACTGGACTGGGTGAGATGAGTCCCTTCCAGCTCTTAGAATCCAGGAGGAAGCTCTGAGGGGACTAGAAATTCTGGAGTGGGGTGGGGTTGTCTGTCTCAGGGGTGAGTTTCCAGAAACAGCCACACATCTACTTAAAAACACTCCACACCAGGGAACCTTAAAATTCCTGGTCCTTACGAGACTAAAGTATATGTCCCTCCGGCAACTTCAAGGTTATTGACTAAAGCTCAGAGACCCTCCTCTTGGTCTGGTCTGGGCTAGTCATCCAGCAGGTCAAGCATAATCCTCCCAAGACCCCACCCACCTTGAGGGCACCTGCCTACCGGGCATATACCTCCCGGGCCCTGGAGGTAATTGTGTTCTGGAAGACAGAATTGTTGTCCTGGAAAAACTTCTCATACTTTTCCGAATTCAGACTGGGATAAATCAGGCGGAACCCTCCACAATTTTCCTTCTCATACTTCTCAGTTTTCTCTAGACGTAGAGCCCGAAAACCCTTGACTTCCTCGATCCTGTTGAGAAGCAGAACACAGGGTTTCACTGGGACATGGCTTAATTCTTGGAAGGGGCATGGCAAAGCTGGATGTCATCTAGGGCCAGGTGGAGGCCCTGAGCACAACAGTGGTCAATCAGACTCTAGCCCTCTCGGGACAGCCAGTGTCACCATGCACTAAGAGCTGGTTAAAACAGACTTTCCAACAAGTCACCAAATTCTCTCCTGTTAAAAGTAAAACCTATTTCCCTGCTGGCTTAGTTCTGACAAGGGGGACTGTCACTATCTTCCCAATTACCCTTCTCTGGAGAATGACAGCATGTGTTTTGCTAAATTTGAGGTCTTCTAGGATAAGCTTGATGGGCTTTATGAGCTGCGATGATCTCATTCTTCCTCACAGCCCCCTGAAGAAGTGGAGGTGAGGGAAAGAGGAAGGATAAGCCATGACTATCCAGGGCCAAGACATGACAAGGAGACTGATTCAGTGGAGGGCTCTGTCTGTTCCTTACTGACGCTGCCTTCTCAAGTTTAGGAAGAGCTGGCCCAGCAGAAGGCACCCTAGAATCCCAGCCACACACTCCCTGCAGTCTAGGTCCAGACCTGCCACTTACCAGTTCAGAGTCTTGGTCTCCTTAGCTCCAAAACACAATACCCCACACTACCTGCCTACCACCCTTCTTACAGGGAAGACAGCACAGGTGAGAGTGCTCTGAGAAACACGGTGCCGTCCAAACATAGATGCTATTGCCCCAGCTCCAGAAGTTTAATCTCGAAGGACCAGGCTGGCTCTGCTCATGAGGAGGGCAGGGGCCATGGTGAGATCTGAAAATCAACACAGCCATCTCCTGGACCAGAAGGCCTGGGGCCTTCTGATGCTAGAGTCACTCTGCAGAAGAAAGCCTCTGTGAAAAGGCGGATGCTGCCCATCAGGAATCAGGGACACAATCGCTCCTGCCAACATGGTAACATGGGGTAGGACAGGCAAATCTTCCTTTTTGTAAAAATAAAGGAATGGTTTCGCTTTTTGTATTGGCAATTCCTGAATCTGCATATATTAATAAACGCATATCCATTATACATAGTTATGTCTATCACTTAAGTCTCTTATTTTTAGAAACAAAGAAATATTCACAGTAAAACTGTTCAGACTGTCACATTCTGCCAATATAAACAACTTTTCCAAGCAGGATTATCATTTGTAAGAACTGATTCCTCTCCCCACAACCCCAGGCAAGATTCTTACTAGTCTCTTACATAAGTTATAGTGCCAGGCAGTACGATAAGCCTTTTGTACACATTATTTCATTTAATCCCTCTCTCAAACCCTTATGTATCATTAGCTCCATTTCACAGAGAGAATACTGAGACTCAGAGAAGTGAAATAAAGGCCACATAACTAGTAGGCTGTCGAGTCGTAACTTGGACCAGGACAGGTCAGTCTTATTGGGAGCAGAGAAGTCACAGAGAATGGGGTCCCCAGGGGAATGGGAGGTGCTACTGTACCTGGTCTTCCTGGAACGACACTGCTGCAGGAACTGCCCCCGTTGCCTCTCCTCCTCCAAGACTTTCTTTTTGTCACAGCTTCCCAGATTGACCAGGACCAAGGTGTCATACAGCAGACTATCCTTCACCTCTTTATCCAACCAGGAGTCAGTAGAGAAGCTTGGAGAGTGGTTGACCTGGGAGGGCAAGATGGCAGCTGGGCACTGGGCTGTGCAGAGTGAAGGCAGGGAGTGAGGCCAAAATGCCACCTCCAGGGAGCTACTCACGCCCACCTTGGGGCCCTGGCTACCAAGATGAGTGGAAGGGAGAGGGAGAGAAGGTCTGGGCTGGAGCCACAAGGAGGAAAGGAGGAAGTGGAACCCCCTCCAGTTTAACTAGCTTTTATTTTAGTCCCTTCTTCTTGAGAAGCATCAGGGAGTGCCCTGTTTCTGGTTTCCCCTTGATCTGGGGTGTAGTGCTCTCGCACATGCACTGTGCATTCCACAGAGCAGAGGGAAGGGGTGGTCGGAAGGGCCAGGCAGGGACATACGAAGTAGAAAGGAGTGACGCTTTGGGGATCCTGACGGGAGTTGAGGGGGAGGCAGGTGGAGAAGACTCATTCCCACTCAGTACTATGTGACGTTTGAAGATTTCCAGCAGTTTCTGAAGGCTTGCTCCTGGTGACTAATTCCACCCTTTGGGTAAGATCTCCAAACAACATATTGTCCTTCCTGCCCACACCAGGGAACAAGGACTGGGAACGAAAGAAAGGCAAGGCCCCCGGAATCTGATCTATAATTCTGGGCTCTCCGTTCTAAAGGCTGAGGCTATGGCACTGGCAGCTGGCACTGGCACTTCTGACTGGCACCACACCCCACCTTCACCCCTGCTCCCTGTGTACGTACTGAATGGCCTCTGGAGAAGACTGCTGAGCACGAGTTCAAGCTGGGAGAAAGACGGCCACCCTGAAGCCATTTTCCTCCTCCTCCCAGCACCCCATGAATCTGGGGGAGGCAGAAAACTCACTGAATGGCTCCCCACCCATTCCCACGGCCACAGATAGCGAGCTCTTCTCTGTCGGTGCTTTGAACTGAGGGGTCCAGGCCTCTGAGGGCCAGGCCTGGCAGCTCACATCTGATCTTAAATATCATCAACCCAGCTGTGATGGAGAACACCCCCTTTCTGGAAGATGAATCTGTTACAAAAGGTAGAGCTGTCTTTAGGATCACGCTGTGCCTGAGATCAGAGTTTCCAAGTCTGGGTGGACCTCAGAAAGACACAAGGAATTCTCTAATTCCTGGCCATCTACCCCCCTCTGGTGGCCACTTCTCAACTAAGAGGGAAGCCCCTGGCAACAAGCACCACAGGAGAAACCGGTGCAGGAAGTTGATTTAAAAGATCTAGCTGAGGGAGGAGAGATGATAGGCCTAAAGCTGGCTAACCCCACTTATGGGGCCAGTTTTCACCCCTTACCCCAACCTCCCTACCTCAAGCAGCCAGGGCTTCAGTTTGCGGTCCAACAAAATGTCAAAGCCCAGGATTTCAAAGCAGGCGCTGTTGAGTGTGTGGTTAGGGAAGCAAGTGTGATAGTTATGCTTGATGATGGGGTAGGCTGAGATGACTGTCTTGATGATGACGTCCTCGATATCTCTCCATATCTGCTCCAGGTTGTATCCATGGCTTTCCATGTACTTGTTGAAAGTGGAGAGCTTCCTGCAGGGGAATCACAGCCCACTTCTGGTCATCTAAGGCCACAGCATGCTGGAAACCAGAAATTTCTAGAGCAGATACATTTCCCGAACCAGTAGGGATGGACACCCAAGAGCCAAGGTGACACCAGGGATATGTCAGCTCAGGAGGGTCCTGCAGGAGCCAGGGCCACACCCCCCAAGCCTCCACAGCCCTGGAGTGGGCACAAATATAATGACATGTCAAGACCTGCCTGGGCACTTTCCTGTGGCCCAGAAAACACCCATAGGCTGGGGTGGGGACTGAGTATTCTAGATGGAAAGCTTAATGGACGAATAAAAAAAATAAAAATCAATACCCTACATCATTGTTTTGCTCTGATGGCAATTTCTCAGGCTTTGGTGTTCATTAGAAGTGCTCATGAGGCCTTTTAAGAATACTGCTACCTGAGTTCTACCTCGGCCATCTGAGGAGATTCTGGGGACACTAAAGACACAGAAATTTTGTTTTAGGATGACTTGCAAGAAAAAGCCAGCCCAAAGCCTTTCCACAGATAGGGCTACCAACTGTCTCAGGCAGACCAGGATAATCCCAATTTCAGAACTGAAAGTACCACATCCAGGAAACCCCTCACTTGCAGACCAACTATCATAGAGATCAGAAGATGCCTACTCAATGGGGAGAAGTTCATGAGAAGACATTTGAAGGGATGCTCCAGTCAGCTTCATGCTGGGCAGTACAGAAAGAGGGCAAATCCAGCAGGTCCAAGAGGTAATGAAGGGGACAAACACCCACCCCTTCACACGCAGACACGTGTGCACAGATAGTCAAAGTGGGAGGTGGAGAAATGGGAGGAGGAGACACAGGGGAGCGAAGAGCAAAGAGGAGAATGAGTCAAGAGACATGGCTCATGCAGGTAGTTTAAAGAGATCACTGGACCCCAGCCAACAGAGTCGAAAAGTAGGATGTGGGGTCATCCAGCCAATGCACATTTGCTAAGGGCCTGCTGTGCGTGCAAAGTTTGTGCAATGAGCGGAACCCAAGAAACCATTACCTCTGTCGTGGAAAGCCTAAGGACAATTTGAGATATAAATACATACGTGAAACAACCAAAAATGCATTTATACAAAGACAGATAAGCAAAGGTCACTTAATATAGAGGCCCACATCCTCTACCTGCCACTGTCAGGGAATGGGGGATACACATAACCAATTTTCTGGATTACCTGAAGCCAATCCTTTCAAGTGCAAAAAATGTATTTAATTTGTCAAATTGGGAAATAAGGTTTCTCAAAATACATTATATACTTCTTTGCCTTCTTATAACAGACATTATGTATCAAAACATAACCTCTTCTTGATAATTCAGGCATATCACAATGACTATGTATTGTGTAATTTCATAATGTCCACTGATTAATCAGTTCAATTTAACACACCCGCTGTGTGCCAGGCACACTGAAAGATGAAGAGGACCTGATCTCTGCCCCAGAGGCCTGCCAGGTTTCCAGTTTTTCCGTCTTCTCCGTCACTGCTCCTACTGAGTTTGCAGCCTGGTGGGGGATTGACTGGAGATGCAGGTGGCCTCGAACTGGAGTGGGGGGAATTGGGGGCAGGGGAGGCAGTCAGTGTGAAAAGCAGATTGTCTCAAAAGATGGGGAAAAGGAAGAAGAAAGGTGAAAGGGAAAGGGAGGGAGAGAAGGGAAAAAGGACTTTGCCTAGCAACATAGGAAGCACCCAGAAGGCCAGGGCACCATTCTAACTCTTAAGTACAGGAGCTTAAGTATCACTGGGGACACGAGATAAACATGTGCACCGAGCAAAGAGCAGTTATGGGTTCCAGCTGATGTTGACCATAAGGTGGGAGCCCGGAGATGGAGAGGTCACAGTGGGTGGTTAGACTGATTCCACAGGCTTGTCCTCAGAGATGGAACCCAGTCCTCTCATCTGCTAAGTGAGGATGCAGCGGTCCACAGAGAAGATGGGTTCCATCCACACTGTAGTGTTATGTGGCTGGAGCAGAATTCATAACCAGGTCAGAGAAGACAACGTGGAATCTTGGTGAGACAGAAGGGCCTTCAAGGATGCTCTCCCATGTTTTCATTTGCAGATGAGCAAAGGCAGAGAGGTGGGAATGAGCAATCAAATATGAGCATGAGAGTGTCCCTGGTAGAACACCATGGGGCAAATAGCATAGGCTATTGGTTAAGGACATGGCCTTAGGAGTTTTAATTCCAGCTCTATTGCTTCCTAGCTGTGCGACCTTGGGCAAGTTACTTAACCTTTTTATACCTGTTTCCTAATATGAAAAAGCAGAATGATTATAACATAGTATTGTAAGGATCAACTGAGTTGAAGTATGTGATTTCTTAGAGCAGTGCCTGGCATATATCAAGTGCTCAACAAATAAAATGTTGACTATTGCTGCGGTAGTAATAATAGTAGAAAGTGGGATTTGGTCACTTTAGTAAATTGAGCAGAGGAGTTTGAACTTGATGCTCTAGGCATCTGGGAGCCACGCTGGTTACTGAGAGTGAAAGTAATGAGTATACAGAATATATAAGAATAATAGCATCCACTAGCATGGGGGTTATTGCTTCTGAAGCCCATTCACACACGTTATCTCAATAGGTCCTTACAGCATCTCTGTGAGGCTGGCCAGCCAGTGTTCCTATTTTATTAGGTCATTTTAGAGATGAGAAAATGGAGTACGGAGAGGGTAAGCAGAGGTGCCTGGAGACGGGGAGAAGAGCCAAGAGGCCAATGCAGGCCTCACTGAGCACAGGAGGCTCAGCTGGTGCCCATGGTCCAGGAGGAGAGAAGAGGTGGCAGAGCTTCAGGCAAGATGAGTGGCTGGTGCCACCTGTAAAAGGGGAGACTGCCTCCACCCAGCCTGACATGTCCCCTTAATCTACTGATTTCTCATTTGCGTTTTGGAATTCTGCCACTGAGGGAGTCGTGACATTTCCCACACCTCTCTGATGCTCTGAAGCCAAACAGATTGCCTGTGAATCGGTCCTCTGAAGCTTGGTGCAGAAGTAGGATGTGCTTTGCAGTCTGACAGACCTATTTATAGCTGTATGACCTTGGGCACCTTACTTCTCAGGGACTCAGTTTCCTTATCTGTAAAACAGAGATGGCACCTAATTCATAGTTCTCCGCCTACAAAGCGTAGATTATAATATCTCTGCCATAGTGTTGTGAAAATTCAATGAAAAAAAAAATACATGCACACAAAACACTCAGCTTGGTCCCCAACACAAAAGAAGCCTCAGAAAATACGTCCCTTTTCCTTCCCCCTTGTCTGGTCATGATCACATTCTTCAGTCCCCCTTTTTCTTAAAACTCAAATGAGACAGGATTAGATGATAACATGCATGTAAAAGCTGCTTGGGAAGAGACTCATGCATTCCTCTCATTTTTCTCCCTTCTTCTGGAGAATCTTAAAGCCAGCCAGCCACATGTCAGGTCACACCAGGCATCGTGACACATCATTTGAGAATCACTGTTGGAGCAACACCCCAGGGAATCACAGGCTTAGAACAACTGCCTGGCACGTCCTTTTCCCGTGGCAGACCAGTGATCAGTAAATATCTGTTGGTTTGGAAATGTCAGAAGGGTCAACTGTAACAAGAACGTATTTTGCTGTGTGTGTGTATATCCTGCTGAGGAAATAGTTCATGTTTATTCTCCTCCTCCCCTCCTCCTAGAGTTTATGATGTGGCTTCTTTTAATGATTAACAGCCAGAGGGCAGAGACTAAGGAGTCTGTTCTGGGTTTAGAGGCAAGGAAATGTTTTCTGAGACCATGTGATCTAAGATGGAAACACAGATGGGGAACTGACAGGGTTTGGGTGGAATCCCAGAGAGCAGCTCTGAGACTGGCAGAAAAGAAAAGAGAAGTGAAGCCGCTTCCTTACCTCTTGCTGCCAGAGTGAGCATCTTGAATGAAATTGGAACTGTGCTTATTAATGGAATAATTAGTCAGGTGCATGCAGATATCATCCTGGGGAAGAGAAAGAAGTCTATGGGGTCAGGAGGAAGGGCAGGCCTCCCACTTCTTCTCTGTGTCCTCCCAGGGCCCTGGGGCTTAGAGATGGAGGAAAAAGGGGAAATCTTAGGGCTTATTTAAACTGGCAAAACAAAGGAAGTTCGAAAGTTATCTTATAGCTTGGAGTATAAGAAACTCTAATTCCTCCTGAGATAGGGTGGTGCCCTGCATGAGGGACACTTCAGGAGTCCTGGGGGAACAGGGGTGTGGAGGGAGCAATGGGGGCTTGCCCAAGACCTTCCTTCCTACCAGGAAACTGTGGACCCACTTTACAGTCAGGCAGACCTGGTTGTGAGTCTCAGCCAGACCTCTTCCTAGTTCTGTGACCTTGGACAAGTCCTTATTACTCTCTGGGTTTTTATTTCCTCTCTGTAAAAGGGAGGTGATAATCCTATTTCTGTGGGCTCCTGGGAGTGCTAAAGGAAAGGACGTATGGAACCTGGCACATAGCAAGCATTCAACAAATGGCACCACATATACAATGTTTAAGAATGTGGATTTAACTAGGGAGGAAAGTGGCATGTCCCCTGAGCTCACCAGGTTGTCTGCGCAAGGGTTCGAGTAAGAAGTTGTGGCGAAGCGGGCCAGTCCTTCTTTGTAGGCAAAAATCCTGAGAGGGTCACAGGATGTCAACAGCACATAAATCCGGAGGTCAAACTTGAACCCATCAATGATAAAGGGCTGGGAGAAGAGAAGAGAAGTCACACAAGCATCGGAGGAGAAATTCAGACTTGAAGACCATTAGCATCCTGTCTAGTTTTCATGACATCAACTCCAACTCTGGTGTTACACAGTGCAGGCTTGGCCAGGGCTGGGGAGAGGGAGAAGGGGACTTGGACACTGACCTACCACGTGATCTGTGGAAGTCACTAAACTACACTGTGCCTCAGTTTCCTGGTCTGTCAAATCGGATGAGAGCTCCTGGCAACTAAATGAAAGAATATTAACAAGTCCTGTGATGAAGAACATGTGACCACCATCCAGGGCTATGTTATTGCTGCAGTTCTGTAAGAGTTCTCCCTGCAATGCTGGCCAAGGCTCCTCTGCGCACACTCCCAGAGGGCTCCCTTCATGCAGTAGGCTATACCACTGTGACCTCTGATCTCCAGTCATGGAGTAAAGCTGGTTCCCATGATCTCACCAGGACTACTCCCCTCTCCCAAATGAGCCAGGGCTTCCAGAGGCTAAAGGTGTTCTCCCAGCTGTTGTCTGTTAGAGGCAAAGGTCCAGCCTAGCAGGGCCAGACTGAGTGACAACAGTGCAAGGGCAAGGGGCACTCTGGCCCAGGTATATTTCACATCCCTGGTCAGGAGGCTTGATCTGACAAAGTCCAAGGCAGAAGACAGGACTCGGCTTCACCCCCACCCCTGCCCTCCATTCCCTCATTTCACATTAGGTCCAGTGGAGCTACAGCCTGAGGCTGCTGCTGGAGTAAATAGTCACAGTGAGGAAGTACCTTTGAAATATAGACCTGACAGATCATGTCCTCCCCTGGTTTGATTTCTTTCGCTGTCCGGGTGATGAATATACCTCTCCCTTGGCAGCCCGAATCTGGCTTACAGATGTATGTCTTATTTTTTCTTGACCTGCTGAAGTTCTGCAAATCTCCCCAGCTACCAGAACAGGGAGAGAACAAGACACACTTTTAGGTGGGGAGCAGTGAAAAGAAAGGCTAGCTCTTTATATATTTTTTAAATTATATACATACATACATGCATATATATATACACATATATATGTATATATATACACACACACACATATTTCTGTGTATAAATATTATATATAAAATGTGGCAAAAGTCCTGGAGTTGACAGACAGATGCCCAGAGGTCTCATAGGAGGCAGTAGAACACACACAGTGAAGATAGGGTGGATTTTGGAGGGAATTCAGGTCTGAATCCTTTGTGAGTACTTGACCTCTGTAAGCCTCAATTCCACCGTCTACACTGAGGATAACACCTGTCTCATACATGACATATGTAGGCAAGGTGCTGATGCATGCCGCACACCCCATAAAGTTAGCCATGACCAAAGAGCTTTATTTTCTGGGTTTGCAGATAGGAGATTTGGAATTCTGAATCTGCCTCACGCCCCAGGCGGTGTGACCTGGAATCAGTCTCTTCTCCAGCTCTGGGCTCAGCTTTTCCTCTGTAACTTCTCCACTCTAGCCAGAATGTAAGAGGGCAAAGACTATCTTTGAACATACTGTGAAGACATTATAGTCAGAAGAAGTAAAGAAACCAACTTAATGGCCTCTAAATCTCAGTCTTGCTACATTTCTTGTTTTGCATTTTAACTTGTGAATCACTGGAGGTCATTTAACTACAAAGTTGCTCAGTGGCCATGAAATTTGGAGGCGCCTGTTGACCTGATGGCAAACACATTTCCTTCTAAGATGCTTTTAAACCCTGATAGTTGTTCCAGACATCTAGGAAAGGCTGGGAACCGGGTAAAGAAGAGAGAATGGGATTTCTCTGGGGCCCTTGCCATATAGTATAATGGTGATGGTGACACTTCTCTGCCCCCTCCCCCTCATCTCAAACACCAGATTGTACCCAGATCATGTTCATGTCAACTTAAATTTCTCCTGTTTCCTGGTATGTGGTCCACGGCATTTTATGTAGCAGGAATGAATGTCCAGTTTTAAAATAGATAAAATGAGACCAGAAGTGGGGAAAGGCTGACCGCCCTCCATGGCACTGCCACAGGACAGAGGTCAGGCATTCCTCCCTGTTCCTAACCTGGGCATTAGCCATTGCCTCACTCTCTGCAAAAGTGCCCTTGGTCCTTAAACATTCGGAAACTGTATGGTTAAAGTGTTGGAACAAACTCAAAACCAACAGCATTAGGGGTAAGAACAAATTCCCATCCTAACTGCAGGCACAGACTCTAAGGCACCCAGCCCTAACTGACATCTAATTTTGTGTGCAGAGCCTTGTGTATTCTCAACGTTGGTCACACCCTTTCTCCCTTTTTTTCCAGAACAAGAGAGATGGAAGACACTATGGGAAGGGAAAGTAGTAACCAGGGAATCAGGGGCAAGAAGGAAACATGATTGGGGGATGGGGAATGGAGAAAGAAGCACAGGTAGGCACTCACTCAGCAGGAAGACACCAAGTCTTGGGGAAAAAGTGGAAATCTTTAGGGAACATCTTTAACATGCGGTTCATATTCCTGGCCAGCAAGTCCTTGCGGCAGATTTCACTCATCCCTGGGAAGTGATTGATTTTCTGCAAAAGAAGCCGGAATTCATGAACAATGGGGACATGGGATTACACACAAGATCCTCTCGGGGGACAACGGGAGCCCATGGGGCAGATGCCACACTTATGCTGAGGACCAGCTCTAACCCAGATAGATACCTGGTAACTTTTCATTTCCATCACCCGCTCCAGTGACACTGAGTAGTCAGTCCAGTAGAGAGTCCAGTCGTCATTTTCCCCTCCTTCTCGAAGGCCATACTGTTGGGCAGCCCTACGCACTGCCGTGGAGTTGGAGGAAGGAAGGCTTGTTAGCCCAGGAAGTGAAGGAGGAGCATAGAGTGGGGAGGGTACATTTCTAAGTGCTTCCAGACCAAGCAATGAAGTGAGACACCCGGGCTCCTAGAGACTGGAAGCTGTCTTGCCCTGCCTGGACACACCATTGTCAAGAAAGCAACACAAAGGGTTGAAAGCTATTGAAGAATATGGCCAATCATCCCCACAGAAAGGTTATCTGGGAAGAATGTTTTAACCACCCTGGCTTCCCCATGCCAGGAAGAAGGCCTCTGCGTTTTCTCCAAACACTAAGCACTGAATGTTAAGGGAATATAAGCTTAAATCCTTAACATCAGCCAGAGCCAAGCTTAATTAGTGAGGTAACTTGACAGAAAAAAAATTATACAATGTATACCAAGATGACATATATGCTATCATATCCTTCTTCTCCTGTCTCTGTTAATATTGATAACTAGGAGCTGATTCCAACCCCAACTCAAATGTCTTCAAGGGCCTGGGAAGGAAAAAGTGCCCTCAGTGACCAAGAGAGTCAGGGTCAGCCTAAAGCTTCCAAAATCAAAATTAAAGCAACAACAACATTCTACTCTGTAGTACAAAGTAGATCTGCAGATTGTCTTCAGCCCGTAGACGGCCAGTTTGGAACCTGTACCCTCAGGTTGGGTGAAGTATACACCATTGTGGTCAAAACCATATTTTCTCAGAATGAGCTTCCCAACTTCCTCAAATAGTTAAATAAGCCTGGAGAAGCAAAGGACGGGATTTGGAGACACCCTTTTTCATCCTCAAGAATATATAAAAGTGACCCTTCTCAACCCTTTGGGGAATCCAGTGGGTCCCCATCGTAGATCCCTTGCATACAGATGCTCACCACTCTCATATCGGCAGCTGGATAGATTGATCACCAATCATCTGGAAAAGAGAAAAAGGAAAGCAGCAAGACAGAGACAGACACACACTTGCCGGAACAAGAGAGTCATACAAAAACATCTCATCCCAGCTGGGGCTGCATGAAACCGAACCCATCGCACGCAATTTTTTAAAAAGAAATGACATTCTAAACACAGAATGAAGATTAGGGCAAGGTGTAGTTTTAGATTACACACACCATTATTTGATGCTGTAACACGGATCATCAAAAGTGGGTTCTTTTTATATGAACCGAAAAGTGGTCTCATCACAGTTTCTCCGTTCCCCCACTCATTAGCAGCCAAAGTCCCCTTCCTCCCAGGTCCCTCTTGCTCTTAACCAATGTGAATCCCCATTCCACATCTTTCAATCCTAACCTCCTTTTCCTTCTCTTCTTGCCTTGCTGCTGGGCATTCTGAAGTCCTTTTGGATCCCCAGTGTTCTCTTTCACAAAAGCCAGGGTGACGATTTCTTTCAGATCTTCTACGGAACTGTTCTCCCTCTCTTCTGACTCTGTCTCTTCCTCCCCTTCCAAAGGCAGGCGCTGGAGCATCTCCTGGGACTGGGAGGAGACTCTGGGGAAATACCGGCCCCCGCTAGAAAGAGGGCAGAGTGAGCGGCAGTTACTGGGATCCACCTGCAGGGGGACCCCTTCCCTTTCTCATGGGGGTGGTCGACCAAAGCTCAGACCAGGCAACAGGTTGCAGTTAAAATGTCACCTCACCTCCAAGGTTGGGGCAGGCTCTGGGAGGAAGCTGAGCACACCTTTTGCCATTGACTATGATCTTGGGGACTCACTTGGCCAACCCTGGCCTTGATTTTTCTCACCAGGGGTTCTCAGGAGCAGGCTGAGATGCTATGCATGGCACCACCTGGTAAACAATCTTATTATTAAAGTGAGTGAGTGTCTGGAGACAGCTTCAGAAACAAGCCCTAAGCCTTCCTAGCTAGGGGAGTTAGTCCCAGTGGGTTCAGATGAGATGCTTTCAGATCTGTTAACTGTTTCAGCACTGCACTCAATCTCCTGGCGCTCAGAGAGTGCAGGGCTGCCTTGCAGCTAACTGAACAAGATTCAAGCCCAGGGCCCGATGCAGACCTTCAGAGCCCCCACCAAAGAAAAAGCTATATTGTGGCTCCCCAACCATCCAATTCAAAGTGAAAACAAGACCAAATCGTAAAACACTTATAAGGAAGTCCAGCTAAGTTCTCACCCCTCTACCCCCATGATGGCTTCTTAGATATTTATTTGAAATTTTAAATATCAAATGATTTTTAATACCTCCGCTTCACTAGCTTTTAGGAATATGCTTATTTGTCTCTGGGTAATCCAGAACTTCCCAGGCACAATTAATTGATTTAGAGCCCCTTCACATCCAAGGCATATATGACCACAGAACCAGCTTTCTGGAGCTCTCCCCTCCTCTCTTCACCTCCCAAACCCTGCCACCCTCTCCACCATTTCAATCCCTTTTTTTTTGATGGATGCCTATAGTACTCTTGCTTCTTACTACCTCTTCTTTCCTCACAAACTCTTTGGATTTTTAAAATGATATTAATAATATCTTAATTCTAATTTATTCAAATTTATTATTACTATTGAAATACTATAGTATAACATGAAAGGAAGCATAGGAAAGGACAGGGTGGGAATCATCTTTAGCTGTTCTACCCTCACATGGCAACTTTGGCCCTTTTGTGTAATCTCTTTTATTCTTAATTTCTAAGCACAATTATTCTTTTATAATTATAATCACAACATAAAAAATTGTGTGTCTGCTTTTCGCCCACTTAATATCATATCATAAACATCCTTTGGGTTGTGACAAAAGTGTACATATTTCTAGATTTGAATGGTTGTGTAATAATATTTCATTGAAGGGATGTATCTGAATGTAACCAACCATTGCCCTATTGTTGACAATGTTACGTTGCTTCCAATTTTGCTATTACACAAATACTCTACAATGCACTTTCATGTACAGAAGGCCTCTTACTTCTTTAGGATTATTTCCTTAAGATTTCTATCCAGAACCAGATTACTAGGTTAATGAATATGAAAACTATGTAGGTTCTAATTTTATTTATTTGTTTGTTTGTGTATGTGTGTGTGTGTGTGTATGTATATCACCACATTGTTTCCCAGTGGAATTCTAACAGTTTTGACTACCGCCAGCAATATGCAATTATAGCAGGCTCACCAGAGTCACGCAATCTCTTGAGAATCACCTCCCCCCCCCTTTGTACCCAAACTTGTTAATTCTAGACAACTTTTATACATTACAGCCATGTCCTTAACATTACCACATGCTTCTACCTCTTTCTCCCCTTTTTCCCAAAACAAAACTGGGGGTACCCTCTAACTTAGAGGTTATTTAAATAATAAGCCCTTATGTGGGTATAGTTCTTCAGGCTTTTCAAAGAATTGTCACATACACCTCTCACTGAATGCGCACAACCACTTGCAAGAGGGAGGCACAAGTAGTAAGTCAGCTGAGGACTGCCACTTGTTTCTCTCTCTTGCTAAAGAGGACTGCCACTTATACCCAAGTCCCTTTATGTCCCTTTACACTTGAGCAGAGAAAGTCCTTGGGGGAGAAAGAGTTGTG
Organism: Cynopterus sphinx; assembly: GCA_030015415.1. NCBI lineage: Eukaryota > Metazoa > Chordata > Mammalia > Chiroptera > Pteropodidae > Cynopterus > Cynopterus sphinx. The sequence continues at coordinate 18,705,293 of CM057385.1, forward strand.
CTCAGTGCAACTAACCCATGAAACCTGGGCCTTGAGGGTGGGTTTTCCCAGAAAACAGGCACATTCTTGGCAAAGTTCAAGAGGGCTAAAGTACATGAAATCTTGACCTTGGGTTGCTTCCTTCCTTCCAGGTAAATAGCCAGGTCCACTCCCCCAGCTCTCTGCAAAGGCTCCTGTTTACCAAGCCCTGGAGGAGGAGTGGCCCCGTTTACCTAAAGGTTAATGTTAACCTGAGGAGAGAAAACTGACCCTGAATTTGGCCTCTGGAGTTGCAGGTTGTCTTTACCCTTTTTTGAGTCCTTGCCCAAGTAGTAAGAACAAGTCATGGCTGCTTATATTTGCCTGTGTCAAAGAGAAGAACAACAACAAAAAAAGTGTCAAATTTCTCTTGCAAGAGGGGGCCTCAAGCACATACAGCAAGGAATTTAGTACTTTTAAAGAAACTGATTCAGGATGGCATTCTCGCCTGTCCTTCCCTATATTCTAGGCTCCTATGTCACGAGAGCCATTTGGATGGCATCTGAGATGAGATGGCAGACATCACTGTCACATGTGACTATTTTTGCCTTAATTTCCTCATCTGTAAAATGGTTTGTCCCAGCTATGGGAATTAAATGAGTTCATTCATTTGAGTCAATACAACGTGTTTAGAACAGTGCCTGACACTTAGTAGATCTCACCAAATGCTATCTATCATTATCAGCTTTGAGGCTCTGGTCTAAACTCCTTGATGGGAGAGAACATGTCTGTGAATTCTCAGCTCCTGCCATGGTGTCTGGCACATAGCAGAGATTCAAATGCTTCTGGAATTAACTGACTGGAAGAATGAATAAATGCATGAACCGTTTGCCTTTCTAAGGTCATTTTCCTCAACTGCATAATAGAAGCATTTCTGTGAGCATGAAATACATAACATTTTTTAAAGCATCAACCTTGGGTCTTTTCATATAGTAGACACTTAAAACACTTAGTTTCATTCATTTATAGCAGTAGCTACTATTTACAACCTGCTTGCCAAGTAACAGGCATTTTAGGAAAGCAGTCTCATCCTTATAATATCATATCACAGATATTATTTTCAATGTATTACAGATAAGAAGACTAAGGCATGGAGAGGGTAAGGTAAGCGGCAGAGCTGGGATTAAAAGCCATGTATGTCGGACCCCACAGCCTGTCTCTCCTCCACATTCCACCCATTGCCTTTCCCTCTCTGCTGATCACCCATAAATGGCATGACCATAAAGGGAAACAACTAATCTAGCTTTCAGCAGCAGTCTTGGTGACTTTAGTCCATTAAGAATCAGTTGACCCCACATCATTTTCCTTAAAGCCAACTGTTTCTAAATTCCTACTTCCAACAATGGCTTGGATCTCCCATATTTGCTATAACCTGGGAACAGCTCTATTATTTCTACTTTGTCTTTATTTTCACTGTTTCTTTCCCTTCTTTCAACACATCCACACCGTACCAGGGCTCTTATTTGTGGTGTAATTAGAACATTTTCTAAGCACTTTTGGAATTCCTGAACATTATAGCTGAGAGGACCTTGGACAGTGTCTTGTTCAACCTATTTGCTTTTCAGGTTTTAACTTACACAAAGCTGAGGAGCAAGTTAGTGGAACCAAGACAGAAGCCCCAGTTTCCTGCCTCTCAACATATCTTTCCATTATGCCAAGTTAGTGGGCAGTTTATGGATTAAATGCTTCGGGGCATTTTAAAAAGAAGACTGAGTTGGGCTACCAATGTAGCAAACACGGCATATACCACCACCAGTTTTTCTTAATGACACAAGACACATTCAGTTCACCTTTCCAAATAGTATAGTTAAGACAGTGGGGAGGGGGGAAACCTGAGGTTTCTTTATATTTTAGAATGGAGTTTTTGACCTTGGCATCTTCAAAACCTGAGAGAGGCTACCAACCAAATCCTGGTTAGACAACATGAAAATGACCTTTATTGGCCACCAGAGGGAGGGAATGAGCACTGGGATGGCTACACGCACACACAAAGGTTATTTGGAAAATGTAAAGAGGGACCATGTCTCATTTCTGCTTCTGAACGAATATACAAGTTGACTGCTCTTCTTGACTACTCTTCTGGGGATGTTGCAGAAAGGTAGAAATATTTAGTGCTTTCTTTTGCAAGGCTGAATTAACATAGGTGATCTCGTAAGTGAGAGGAAGGATTATTTTATTAAGAACAATAGGGAAACATGTTTCAAGTTTCAATCAAGTTTTTTCATCCTCACCTTAATAGCCTAAACTCTTCTTTCAGTATGCAGGAATACGTATGGCATTGAAGAGTTCTCCTACAGTGTTTGCCTGTTACTTCCTTCCCTTCCTCCAAATAATAGGTTTTCCTTAAACCCTTTCTCTTTTGTATCTTTTGGTCTTCATTCCCCTACTAAAAGCATCCCTCTGAAGGCTTCCAGTGGCTAGCTCTTGGAAAAGTTTGAAGTAGATGTGGGGAAGAGAGATGTGGAAGTAAGAAAGAAGCCTATTTATAACCTTGCTTTCAATTTTACCTGTTTGACATAATACACAGGTCCTCCATTATTTGTGATTTTGCTTTCCATGGTCAACTGAAATCCGAAAATATTAAATTTCACCAGCCATCAACATCATCTGCTCCTAACATCCAACCATTGACAATGATCCAGGATCACCTGAAGCAGATAATCTTCTTTGTAACTTATCATCATCAGGTTAATAGTAGTGTAATGCTACCTCACAGTGCCTGTCATTCAACTCCTTCATCTCTTCTCATAGGCATTTTATCATCTCACATCATCACATGAAGGGTGAGTACAGTACAATAAGATACTTTGAGAGACTACATTCATATAACTTTTATTACAGCATATTGTTATAATAATAATTATTATTTTTTTAGGTGAGACAACCCTTGGTTGATCTCACAGATTGCAAGGAACTTGTCAGCTTACAATCCCTTATTTTTTAGGCCTACAGCACTTGGTCTTCCTAGGTGGTCTCCCATCCAAGTACTAACCAGGCCCAACCCTGCTTAGCTTCCAAGATCAGACAGGATTGGGCTTGTTCAGCGTAGCATGGCCATAGACTGTTATAATTATTCTATTTTATCAGTAGTTGTTATTAATCTCTTACTGTGCCTTATAAATTAAACTTCATCATAGGTATGTATATGAAAAAACAGTATATATAGGGTTCAGTGCTATCCATAGTTTCAGGCATCCACTGGGGTTCTTGGAACATATCCCTTGTGGATAAGAGGGGATTACTGCAATTATCTCCTCCCTCATTCCCTATTTTCTCTGTGATTAGAGGATCACCAAGAAGACTCATATCTAGAAAAGTGTTTTGAGCTTTAATACAGGCAAGATAAAGTAAGATGGCTTTTATGGCTTTTTGGCTTTTCATTCTAGACATCTTTTGAATTTCAGCACTGAGCCTGAAGGGGTCAGAAGTAAAACATGGGCTAACATGGTAGGGATGGGGGCACTCAAATGCTCTAGGGCTTTGCCAATAAGTACTGAGAATAATGTAGAGCAAAAGGAATGTAATCAATAACATCTTAATAATTTTGTATGTAGCTAATGGTTACTAGACTTATCACAGTGATCACTGAAGTTATATGAATGTTGAATCACTATGTTGTACACCTAAAACTAATATATAATAGTCTAGTATGTCAACTGTAATTAAAAAATTAATTTTAAAAATAAAAGAAATACCAAGGATGACTGGCCACATTCACCGAGAACAATAAGAATCTTGCTGACTCAGATGCTGTCTTTTATTTGGCTAGAAATTGAGGAATTCCACAATTCCTCAATTGGAAGAAACAATTTTCAGGGCAAGCTCATGCCCACCCATTTTCTCCATAATATGTGCATCACTAGCAAAGACAGACAGACCTGGATCCAATCCAGCTTTACCACCTACTAGAAGGGTGTCTGTGGGTGATAAACTGATTCCTCTTTGTACTTCAATTTCCTTATCAATAAAATGAGGACAATAATATTCATCTCACAGGGTTGTTTTAAAAATTAAAAGAAAAAAATGAGTTAATATTTCTAATGCTCTTAATGAAGTGCTTGGTTTAAAATAAGGCCCTATTTTGTAAGATGAAAATATAATGGTAGGACTGTAGTACGTATTAAACAATTTATTGAAGTACCTGCCACATACTGGTGCTTAGTAAATGTTAGCTCCCTTCCACGTCATCCCCAAATGTAAGTTACATTCTTCCTAGGGCTCAGATACCAAAGGAGAACTTTCCTCAAGCCTAGAAGAGTTTTCCTTCAGCAGAGTGAGAAATAACTGGAAGTGAAAGAAGAGGGAGAAAGGGAGTAGGGACATTTGCAGAGGGCTGGGCTGGCCATGGGGAAAGAAAAAACAACAACAACACAGAGGTGTCTTTCTGGAAGGCTTCTCCAGACAAAGGAGGAAAGGTGACCCAGAGAAGGAGGCAATGATGGGGAAGCAGGAGGAGGAGAGAGCCGTGTGATTCTCAGAGATCTTCGGTATCCAAGGGGGCTCCAGATTTGGGAAATCGAGGGAGGGCAGGAAGTGAGGGTGCCGCAGGAGGGAGCCCAGGTTCGAGAGAGAAGTGAGCGCAGGAGGAGTTACGGAGCTGGGCCAAGGAGGGTCGGTGTACGGCCAAGGTCCTGGCATTGGGGTCTTCAGGTTGGGAAAAGGGGGTGTGGGTGTTTGAGCGGTGAGCTCGAGTATGGGGTGGGGAAAGGGCGAGGGTTACCGAGCCCGGCTGAGTGAGACGGGCCACGAAGCCGAGGGGAAGGGGCCCTGACCTTTGGAACGCCCCCAGGAAGGGCAGAGGGGTAGCCCCAGGGAACTGGGCGTCCTGGGAGGAGACATCGGGGGCGTGGAGGACCAGCTTTCCGGTAAAGGGGCACCAGAAGGTCGCGATCCGGGGGCCAACACTGGACTTTGGGAACGTCTTACCCGCGACGCCTACTCCCCAGTCCCGCTCCGCTCCGCTGTCCGTCTCTCTAGCAACCATACCTGCGGGCCCCTCCAGGAAGGGCTGCGGCACGCGCCAGGCCGTCCCTCAACCCCTAACCTCCACCTACCTTGGGGTCCTCCGGACCCTCATATTTGCATAGAGGGCTTTCTACGCCTTCGATTGGCCCCGGCGGTGGGCTGCCATTGCCCCACCCCCACCCCCGCCACCCCGATTCCAATTAACCGCCCCCGAGCCCCGGGAGCGAAGCGCCCCAGGTTGTCCCGGGAGACGCGGAGGCCGCTGGGCCCGGCTGCCGCTCGCGCCCCGCCCCGCCCCGCCCCGCGTCCACCCCAGTCCGCGCGGTCGGGGCACGGTTTGCGGACGCAGGTGGGAACAGCTGGGCGGGGGACACCTGGTCCTCAGGCCCTCTGTGAAAGGTAAACATCCAAAAGCAGGAGCAGGAGGTGCGAGCAGAGAGCATCGGGTTGCGAGCCAAGGCAAGATCGCAGGCCTACTGTTCACTCCCTGGGTGACTTCCCGCAGTTGACACGACCTCTCTGAGGCTCAGCGTAACAGTGAAATGGGTATCGCAACACCTGTACAAGGAACCACTCAGCCTTATCGAATTAGGACCGCTCTCCAGAGTTGGGGGGGCTTCTCCACTGAACTGGCCAATAAGAGAGGGCTGCCCAGACCTGAGGGTCTTGGCTCCTCACAGCCATTCTCCACACTCTTCAAGTGAGGGAATCGGAGTAGAGACTGGATTCAAATAATGTGGTTTCCTTCCCTTTCTATTTGTCTAAGCCCAGACTCCTGTCTGCAAAGGATTGACAGCCAAGGTTAAAATTGGTGAATGATCAAACAAAGGTTGACTTTAAGTTCCTGAACCATAGGCTTTGGGGCACTCCCTTATGGACTGAGCCAAGGATTCTTGTTGCCTGTGTCCAAACCTCTTCGTTCTTGAGAATTTTCCAGACGCTTGACTTGATACCACTGAAATGTAGCTGCTCCTGTTTAGTCGGAGGAAGTAAGAATTATGTAAGACAACGGATTGTTACTCTCTTCTGAGGATAGAAACCTTTTCCAGCAATTGAGGAGAGATGCCCAAGAAGGAGAAACAGGCCATTCCCAGAAAGCCTCTAGTCAAAAGGACTCATGGAAGAGGTAAGATCCACATCTTATGTTGGAGTTAGTCCAGGAAGATTCCCTAGAGGATGTAAGATTTTAGCACATTCATAGCGAACACTGTGTCAGGTGAGTGCAGATGAAGGGGCTGAAAAGATCCTCCAAGACGATTTTCATTTCAAAGTGAAAACATTTGAGCTACAGGACAGGCAGAAAGAACCCTTATCTGAACTTCCTTTATTTGAATGAAGCAGAACTTTAGGAGAGTCAACCCACACCTCTGGAGAGATCTCCAGTACAGGAAGCTCATTCTTGTACATATCTGACTTTTCAAAAAAAATTGTGTGAACTAGTCTTATTCGAGCCTTCCATCCTTTGAAGCCCCACTCTCCCCTCTCATTGAGCTGGCTTCCAACCTTTACCTCTAGCTACTTGGGAAGTTACTACTAAATACTCTCATATGCATGTGAATAAACTTGGTTATTTTTTGGACCTAAATTCGTAGAGGAAAAATTTTCCTCCCAATACAGGACACTGCGCCTTTACCTGCTGATCTGTCCAGGAAGGAGGTTAGAGGCAAAGGCATGGCTTAGCCCTAAGCTGACATTGAAAGCCTCCTACGTGGTGCAGAAGGTGGGACCACCTGTTCACCTGCTGCTTTGCCAGTAACCTCTACTATCTGGTTCTCTTTCTTATGCCCTCTTTCTTTCAGGTGACCCTGGGCTATCTTGCCTTTCCCCCTCACCAGGGCCCAGCAGATGCTTCCCTAAGACCAGTTGTCCCAGCTCTGTTCTCCCCCATTCCTCTCGTTCTCTAATGACCTACCAATCTGCTCTGTGAAGCTCATGCTTTGGTCTCAGATCCCTCTGGAGTGATATTATGATGGAAATGAGGAAGAAGATGCAGGAGGGAGCCGCAAAGATTTATGATTTCCAGAGGATTTCTTTTAAACTCCCCGACAACTGGTTATTTATGAGAGGGCTGGCAGCAGTGGGGTTTAATAGGCCAGAGCCTGGCATCACTGTCCTTTCAGGGGTGATGACAGGAATAACCACAGGGTGAATAGGGGAGCTGTTCCCACTGTAGAGCAAAGCAGGCTTGATGCCCTCCCCCAACCCCTGTCTCCAATCAGGCATCCCCTCCAGGGCCAGAAAAGGACAGCCAAGAAATCAGAGAGCGTTCGTGATTTGTACTTGGCAAGCCAGAAACAGAAAACTCCACATGGCAAAACTAAATAAGAGTTTTTTTGAACCCACATGTGAAACATTGAACTAATGTGTTGGAGGGTCCTTTCAGTTGACAAAACACTTGGACTGTGTCACCTCTTTTGAGATCCAACTCAGGGAGAGTATGGGGAGGGGGGCAGGTCTGAAACTATTGTTTTCACTGTCTTTTTGGTCCTTAGCCACCCACCTGATTAAATAAATAAATAAATACTAAGATAATAACAAACCGTGAGAAAGTTGTTTGCTCTGCGGTTGACACACAAACTCTGATTCTCAGTTTGGGACTCTTCTGGTAAGGAGTTAATGAAAAGAGAGTCTTGCTTCTGCTACCCTGAAACAAGGTTCCTTCTGAAAGCCCTCTCTTTCTGTGCTAGTCAAAAGAAAGTCCTGGTGTATGTATCAAGGATGGAATAGGGAGCAGAAATGAAGCAAAGATGCTTAGAAGATTTATATTTTTCCCTTTAAGTCTGCAATGTATGAGGGGATGTTATAGAACTATGTATAATGACAGAATCTGGATTCTTTTTAAATCAGAAGAGCTTCTTAGAGACCCCTGGTATTGCTCTTGTTTTTAGGCAAGGAAAGTGAGGCCCAGAAAAAGGTAGTGGGTTGGCCAAGGCCTTGCAATGGATTCATAGAGCCCACTACTCCTTCCTTAATGCTCTTATTGCTGTTATAGGTGGGATAGAGACAGAAATTGCTGCCCAGAACCTCTTTTGAGTTCTCCATTTTGATGTGTATCTGATGGGGCTGAGAGAGCCCCTGGGAATGGGGCTGCTTGGCCATGAGCAATGGAGCTTCCACACTTCTGTTTTTATGTTGTACTTTTTCATCTTCCCTCTACCTCTGGGAAAAACAGCTTTCCTTGAAAAGAGCTCATGGTTGTTTTTAGGGCATCTTTTTCTTAGTATGGGTGGCTCTTAGAAACAAGTTTCATAGAAAGTGCCCTGACTGCAGGTGAAATAACAGGCACATTACTTGAGCACTTGCTATATGCAAAGCAATTTGCTGGGAGACACAGACACATGCACTAATCCATCTGCTACATGTAACAAAAAGATCCTCTGCAGTCAATAGTTGCCTTTTATTTTTCTTAAAAGTGCTTGGAGCATCCATGTCTCGCTAATGCTTATTTTTGGTGGATCAAACAATATTTATGTGTGTGAAATGGGTGTATACAATAAAATCCTCTTCTTCACAAATTGGTATTATTTTATGGTAAAAATAATAATATATAGTCAAATCCAGACTTATGAAGCAGTTAAATATATGTGGAATCTGTGCTTTAAAAAAAAAATAGTTTTAAGCAAGGCAACCCTCGGTTGACCTCACAGATTGCAAGGACCTTGTCATTTTATAATCCCTTATCTTTTAGTTTTTACACCTACACACCTGGTCTTCTTAGGTGGTCTCCTAATCCAAGTACTAACCAGGCCCAACCCTGCTTAGCTTCTGAGATCAGATGGGATCAGGCTTGTTCAAGGTAGCATGGCCATAGACAGAATTCGTGCTTTCTAAAAATTTTTTAATGAATAACAAATATTCAATGGTTAATGTGAGGTATACCTGGCTCCTGTTTCTCCTGAAGTTACAAAACACCATACATGACCTGCATACAGGTAATAGCCCAATGGTATCTCAATCTAACTAGTAGTCTCTTTTTTCCACTGATTATTCAATCCTCTTCTTTTCCAGCCTGGGCATAGAAACTATCTGGACTTTGTAAGTCATCAAATTGCAGAGGCCTCGGTGGTTACAGAAAGAGCAAGCTTCAGAGATAAAATTTTTCTCATTTTCTTTTTCCATGGAGTTGAGAGTCCAAAGTCGAGTCATTGCTGTTGGACAGGACTGGGCAGGACTGGAGCTGAGGGCAAAAGTTAAAGTAGCTGCTGCTTGCACGTGTTCCCCTAGGCTGCCTCCCCTTCTCCCCAGAGTCCACACTCCAGATGCTGTAGATGTGCACTGGCTAGGACAGCAATTATAAATGGCTATTTAAATTTAATTTATATAAACATCCAGTTCCTAGTTGCAACAGTCACATTTCCAGTGCTCAACATCACATATGTTAGTAGTTACCAGGTCAGATAGTACTGATATTGAACATGCCCATCATTACAAAGAATTCTACTAGACAGCATTGCTGCAGGTGAGCACACCCTTCATCTCAAATTTCTCTCCCATTCCTTTTTCTTCTTGCCAGTCTTGTTATTCAAATAAATCAAATGTCACCTCTAGCAAAGACTCTCTTTGACCAAACTTCAGTTAGGCTCCTCTGCCCCCTTTTCTTGACTAGGCCTCAACTTTGGGCTTCTTTGTCTATCTTTGCCATATTTGGTTTTAGAAAAAAATCCTGTTAGTTTAGGGAGAATGCTCCATCCTCGTTATCTGATCAATCCCTATGCCGCCTTCAGCAAGAATCTTGTTAAGTCAGTTTAACAAGTCTCTTGATATGTCTCCTTAGTAATTTTTCATCCACTGACCCCCTCACTCTGCTTCATGACTGTAAATCCCCACTTGTCCTTATTCTATTTGGAGTTGAGCACAATCTCTCTCCCCTATTATAATGTTCTTATTGCAATAGTCCTGAATAAAGTCTTTCTTACTGTTATAATAGGCTTCAGAATAATTTTTTCTTTGGCACCTCTCTTATAAAACTCTCCTTCTTGCCCCTAGAAAGAAATTAATTCTATGCTATCTTAGCACTGTGTAAATTACCCTTCAAAAGCCAATATTATGTGGTATTATACTCATTTACATGTTTGTCTTCCTTTATGGATCACTGAACTATCACAAGAAGTATGAGTCAGAAGGCTAAGTTCAAAGCCTTCTTATGGCACTTACCAGCTGTAACAGCTTGAGCAAGTAACTTTATGTCTCTAAGCCACAATTTTCTCACCTGTCAAATGGGGATAATAAAAATGCTTCCCTTGTAATGATTAAATGAGACAATCCCCTGTGTCTGGCACAGCATGACTACATCCACCCCCAATCTTTGTTTGATTCCATACCTAGCAGCTGAAGATGGAAGTGAAAGATTTTCTTTCTAAGTCTAATAATCAAGTCCTAGTCCTTCACTATCTGGTTATAAAGGGTGGTACTTGCAGCCTTCCCTCAACACTCCTATCAGAAATAAATCGGACTAATTAACCTTTCTTTTTTGCTCTATGCTGTCAAATTTAGCTCCACAAAATATCAAGAAAATAAGCTGTGGATAAGACAAAACTGAGTTTATTCTTACTGCAGTAATGAAAAACACTACCTTAACAGAGTGATGATAGTGGCTTAGGGACAGCAGAACAAAGTAGTGATATTGGCTGAGACTTTGATGTTTGGCTTGGGGGCAGGAGTTGATTTCAATTGGGTAAGATCATGATATAACATTTTAGGGCTGGGGGACACAACAAAGCAAGGATTTTCAAACCAAGGATTCTAAGAATCTTAGGGTGTGCAGAATTGTCATGTCATGCTTTCTATTGAAAAGTTGGTGGTTTAGCAAGTTTATAAAATGAACAATGGATTTATTTGCATTTTTAACTTTCAGGCAAGAGTCACGAAATATTGTCATATTAATGTAGACAGTAAGATGTGTGGGTGTAGGAGGTGTCAGTTCTCAGTGCTTTTTAAAAAGCTAATAAGTAAAATCAAGGGAAATGTATCCAGGATATTGACAGCACTTATCTCTGTAGACAGAGTTTAAAATGGAAGAGTATTATTTTGGTAACTCAGAAGGTGATTTCAATTTTCAACAGAAGCCTCACTCTGTGGTTTACTCATCATTTCCCACCATCCATTTATCTCATTTGAATGCCACAGTCTTGTGAGAAGGCAGAATTAGAAATGCTCAGTCTCCTGCCTGAAACGTATAGTGGTTTCAGGGACATTAATTCTCCCATTAGATGACACAGAAAGTTACTTTCAATATTTAGACAGACGCTACTCCATGGGGAAAAGGCACTTCTGAATTTAACTTTCCATAGTTAGTATATGTAGTGTTAAAAAAATTATTATTCTCACACTCGTTAAAATGATAAGACTTTATCCAGAACTTTGAAACAGGGACATTTCAACAGGAGAGAGAGATTGTGCTCAATTCCAAACACAATAAGGACAAGTGGATGGAAAATAATTAAAAGGAGACATAGAGAGTAAGGGCGATACTTGCTAAACCAATGTAGGTTTCCTGCTGAAGGCAGGCCAAGGATTATTCAGATAAAAAGGATGGGGAATTCTCTCTAAACTGACTTTCCAGGATTCTCGCTGTTTATTCTTACTGCAGTTAGGAAGCGCACTACCTTGACAGAATTAATGCTAAAGAATAATTTCTTTATAGAAAGAGAATGGTGAAATACAAAATCTGGGGCACCTAGGAAAATTGCTGGGTCTTCTTTAGAGGCAGGTGGAAGGCATGGTTAACGCCAAAGGGAGTCTTATTTATAAGACCCTTAGTGAAGTGTTACGGGGAGACAGGAGAAATATAGAGATGACATCTCTATGGTCCTTCAACGTTTAGAGTGTTCCCATTCAAAATTGGAAAAAAAAGTGTTTTATTTTGTTTTCTTTTTTTGTTTGTTTGTTTTTGTTTTTAAGTAAGTAAATGACTTGATCTATGGGAAGAAACAAGCTCTTTGAGGTGAGATCGCTGTTCCGGACTGGGGGAAAACCGTAGAGTGTAGTACCTGAGGGTGCCTAGGACCCCGCCACCTGAAAACTACAAGTCCCAGCAAGCCCCGCGGTGGGGGCGGGGCTTGCTGGCCGTTATGACGTAAGGAGGGGGGTCAGAGGGGATAAGCTCTCCCTAGGATTTTCGGCCCCGCCCTGTGCCCGGCTCTGCTCTGTTGCTGTTGCGCGGCCGCCGGGTGCTGCCCTGTGGTGAGTCCCTGGGATGAAGGCGGTTAATTAATGGTGGTTGGGCCCACAGTTCCCCCACCTCAGACTTCCAGTCCTGAGACGGGACTTTGGGCTGTAGAGTTGCGGCCGGGTTCGGGTTTTCGTCTCCTTTCATCTTTCTCGGGTGACAGTGAGTGGGAGTGGCGTCACGGAGCCCCTGGAGCCGCTTCCGCGGCCTTGAAAGGCTGGGGGGCAGTGTTCTCCCGAGGAAGGCAAGGGTTCAGTGCCTGTGACCAGGTGGGAGGCTCCTTGGCTATTAGGGAGCCCCTCGGACGGGAGTGAGGGTCTTGACGTCACGGCATCATGCCGGCTCTCGTGGGCTGAGGACCCTGTGGGTCCTGCCCTCGCATCATCCCCCTTGGCTTCGAAGCGGATGCGGGAGACTGCCGAGTCACCCTAGGCCAGTTACTTTCTCTTTGGGCCTCATTTTCCCTGTCTAAGAATAGGCTTGATATTCCCGACGCCCCTTTCCTTCAGACGAGGCCTCTGTCATTGGAGGAGGGGTTCAAGGCAGCCGAGAAGAGGGCACCTGGAGGTGGTGACGTGCGTCTTTACGGCGTTCTCCTAGAGCTCCTCCTCCCGCCACCAGCGGTCCAACTTCGTGGGAGGGCTAAAGTTCCCACTCATATTATGATTTCAACCTCTCCCCGGCAGGTTAAGTTTTTTCTGTCACTTGGAGTCTTTGCTCCTGATGCAAGCCAACAAGTGGTCCTGGTTGGAGCTGAGTAGAATAATAAAGATGCTATAAAGTCAGTCCTCACAACGCGGTCGTAGGTTTTGCAGCTTTAAGTAACGGTGTATAAGCAAAACCAATTTTACCGTAGGCTAACTGACATAAACGAGAACTAAGTTCCTATGGCATGTCATAAACGTTGGAACTAAATGGCATTGAACAAAATGACGTTATTCGAGGCCCTTCTGTATAACTTTTCTCTGCTATTGCAAAAATCGTTTGCAGCAAAGGACTTTCTTATGGAGTAGATCTCTGTAGATAGTGTAGAGCACATGATTAAGTACCATGCAGGTGACTCACTTTCAGCGGTGTTTTCAGAGGGCCTCTACCTGAAACTCTACCCTTTAACAGACTTGACAGCTGTGGGATGGAAAGGACCCTGAGAAAAGTGGTCAGTAAGAGTTCTGTATCACTAACAAGTCGTATTGGCTTTCAAGCCATATACTACAGCTAGAACTCTTTAAAAATTTTGACTGTGCTTATTGAAGTAATGCCATGCTTCCTTATTTTCTTACATGAAGAGACAGTTGAAATGAACTCTTTTACTTCCTTTTCCTTACGCTCAGCATCATTGTTATAGCTGGAAAGTTTCTTAGAGATTTTCTAACCTGATTCATGCATGTTACTGATGAGGAAACTGAGGCCTAAAAGAAGGGACTGTGACATGGCTAAGACCTCAGAGCTTGTTGGTGACAGAACTAAAATAGAACCCAGGTCTCGGCTCTTAGCCAAGTCCCGTTTCCACTACACTCCAAACATCATCACTACCCTCGTCATTTTAGGGGTTAGCATAGTCATTCCTTTCAGTAAAGTAATATGGAGATTTAGTGCACACTTTTGAGCTTTTCACAGTTTCTTCTGGTTGCCTGCATCTCATGTCCCAGAACTATTTTTCAGTTCTTCCCTAGTACTCCTGGTGCTGTGGTGATGTGGGATGAGGACCTTCTTAGTACAAACCCGGCAGCCAGCCCAAACAGTTGTTCATGAGTAGTATTTAAAGCTTCCTAGGGGTATAAAAATTTTCTAAGGCACTCTGAAAGATTTGAAGTAAGGAACTAGAACGAACTTGGAAATTTTGAATTAGAACAAGTGGCCTAATAATTCGATGATCAGTGACTCTGTGTCTTTGCTTTTGCTCCCTGTCTCAGGCCCTCTACAAACCCATTGGTATCCATTGTCAGTGTTTTCTAAGGATAGCTCTGTGTAAGCATCTCCTCCAGGGCCAGGGAGAAAAGGGACTCAAATCAGTTCATCCAGTTGCCAATTGCTAATAGTTTAGAAAGCTAAGTAAGTAGAAGAATGAAGGAATTAGGTTGATGTGGGTTTAGTTTTTACTTACCTTTGATTTTACCATTCACAAATGAAGAATTGATTCACCTTTCTCTCTTGGCTGTGGAAGCACTTAGTTTTCTTAATAAAGTTATTTAAGTATCAACTTAAATCATTCTTTGTGATTCAGCATACATGAGGAAACATCTTTGGGAAAATTGGTGAGTTGATTTGGTTGAATATTTGCGTCAATGATGGTCAGAATCTGAACCAGGAAGCTTTACAACACTTAGAAATTTTTCTGCTAAAAAGCCTATTAGTGTAGTTTAAAGATTCACTCAGAATAAGCAGAAGTGGAACTAGCTATTGTTCCTTTTCTTCAGGAGAATATAAGAAAATCTATGCCCTCGTGGAACAGTCTTGGGAGTAGTATATTAGGTTTGAAAAGCTCATTAGGTGAAAATGTGTCATTTTTTTAGAAGCCACCAGCCAGTTCAGGGGACTTATTTTAAAATACGTTGCCTATTATTGCCTTCCTTCTCTGAGGACCCTAATTCTTTTAGAAACTGAGCTGAAAAAAAAAAAAGAAAGGCACAACAGTGTCAGAGTCCAAGTAAAGTGCCTGTGACAGTTGGTGGAATCTATTATTTTCCCATGCTTGATGGTTGTTTTTAAAAATCTTTATTTGTTTTTCCTGGTCACTCTTTATGTGGCCAGTATTTGACTCGAAGATAAGAGGAAGGAATTTGGTAGAATACCATTCCACAATTTTCAGGGCGCCTAATTCATCCTACTGCTTTTTCTTTAGTTAGTAGCTCTCTGTGCTTTTAAATTCAATTGTTTATGTTCTTATATATTTTTTATCCCTCCCATGCCTGGGTGGATATTGCCAGAATTAGAAGTGGATGGTGGACAGATTCTCTAGTTAGAAGAGTGGTTAAAGGGGGGTGGGGGAGTTGATGGTTAAATCATTCTAATTTTCCTTCTACATCCTCCCTGCCTCCCTCTACAAAAGGTCACTTGTAGGCTGCTTTGTCAGAAAGGCAATTTCCCGTTTCTCCCAGGGAATTTTATCACTGGGAAGGAGGAAAGGTTTTAAAGATCACTGACCTTAAAAATCAGTAGATACCTTCCTTCCAGGAAAAGGCGAATGAGGTACCCCCTCGCTCACCCAGTTCAGATTGGCATGGTGCACATGGCCTTTTCAGCTTCAGCTTTAGTAGGAGGCAGACAAGGGAAGCTACTACTGTGCCTCTCTCCTCGACCCCTATCCTAGTTTTAACAGGCAAGTTTTTATTTCAAGAATGATAGAGGTCTGAATACCCAGAGTGCGATTGGGTACCCTCTGTGATTACTGGGAAGGTGATGGGATCTCTGAAATGGGAAGGAAACCTTATGGAGTGTCTTACATTTCTGATAAGCAAGGTACTAAGACTGTTGACTTTTCCAGACAGGTGATTAGATTTTCAAAGGAATGAAAAGAGATAAGTTTCTGTCAGCTGATGTACTCAAGCCTTGACATGAACTCTTGTACATCATTTTGACTATATATGCTGGCCTTTCTTCAGTGTCCTGTTCATGAGCTAAGTTACAAATTGTTTTTCTAGTAATGAAAGAGAGGCTCTACCAAGCCCCCAAACCCTTGGCTGGTCTTACCTTTCACAGTAGCCTCCATTCGCAAGGAGCTTACAAAGCAGTTTGAGTGTGTGAAAGGTGGGTAATGGAGTGTGAATTTTATGGGTCCTTAAGGAAATCAAATCTGTGCCTTTTGTTTTTTTGGCACCATGCCACTTGAACCAGCTCTGCCAGCTGAACCAGCCATACCAAGAATTGACACAGCACTTGGAGATTATCATCTCCTTATTCTATTTTAGAAAAGAGAAAGCTGAATTACATGCATATCTTATTCATTCATTTATTCAATGAATACTCAACAATTATTAGGGGCTAGACATTATGTTGTATATACAGGGGTGATAGTGTTATGAAGGAAAAGAACAGGGAGTATGATACTTAGGCTAATTCGGACAGGCCCTGAAGTCACTCTTACCCGAGTTTTCTTCAGATCCCTAGTTAAAGGGCAGATTAAGTCATTTTACATGCTCAGATAAATGGTGCTCCAGGCTTAGAGCAGGGAGGATATGCTGTCCTCAGTCTGACTGGAGACCACTAGGAAAGATAGGGGTCCGAAGGCTGAGAAACCTCCCTGCCAACCCTCCCATAACATCTAAGAGCTCACACAGGCAACAGCTTATCATGAGGGACAAGTCCTGACCTAGACTGCAACATGATCTCTCGCTTCCTTAAGAAAACTGATCTGAGGTTTGGGGTTGAGGATGTGGTTAAACTGTGTCACAAACCAGAAAGCCAATACATTTTTTTCGTTCCTAAACTCACCTCCAAGAACAGATAGTTCAGTGCTTCAAAGTCTCCTTGCCTTCTCTGTGAAAGAAACTCACTTCTGGAGGAGTTGGAAGAAGAGGCCTGGTTGTTTAGAGTTTAAAATAAAACCAGGAAATAAGTAGGGTGGGGCAGGGTTAGAGGAGCTACTGTTTTTGTTTTTGTTTTATTATTGTACTTACTTTTTTTTTAAATTGTACATGTGCCTACAATCTTCCAACATGTCCCAACAGCTGAATTGGAAAGGTATCATGTAGTGTTTGCAATGTACAGCTCTTTATCCATCTGCTATGTCGAGCTGCAGTATTGCTTTTATTTCCCAGTAAAATACCGGGTTGAAAATCGTGGATTTAATAAATGTTAGACCAGGGAGACACTTAGAAGACTTAGAAGGGCATGTGACTTTTGAGGGGCAGAAAGTATCGGGTCTCAACAATTCAAAAGACTTTGTTTGTTTCTCTTATGTATTGTTAACCTCCCAAATATTTCCCATCCTTGATTGTATTTTATCTGTGCTATGGCCTAAAAAGGTGAAATACAGGTTATCGTTCCCATTTTATAAATGGGGATCCAGACTTGCTTGCTAACTTTAAATATGGCATGCATTTTTCTGTTTCTTTGCTTTATGCATGATAATTCATTCACCTGGAATTTCCTCACCCCAGACCCACTTGTCAAACTTCAACACTTCCTTGAGGAGCTTATCTAGGATTCTACTCACTTTTGAAGATTTTCTTCATTCTCCTTACCACTTTATTCTGCCATTCAACATTTCTCTATTTTGTGTGATGTGCCCACCCTATGGCAAGTACTGATTTAGGGACTATACACTTTATGTTATTTACATTTTCTCAGTTATGCTCACAAAAAACAAATAAGGTAGATGCTATTAGCCCTGTTTTACAGATGAGGAAACAGATATAGAACCTAGTTGATTAAATTGCCTAAGATCATGCATTTAATAGATAGTGAAGCTAGAATCTGAATTCCACCATTCTGATTTCAGAACCCATGCTCGTCACCATTGCATGTCAGATAATCCCTTTCATTCCTATCTTTCTTCCTGTGCCCATCCCCAGCTCTTAGCAGAGTGTCTTAATATATGGAAGGGCCTGATGATTATAGGATAAATGGAATTGTATGGAAAGGCTGAAATCTAGAAAAATTGACATTCCAAAAATCACAGGGCTTATTGGGATGAAAAATCTAGACTTTAGGTCTTACAATTCCCAACTCAGGTTATTTTCTTCTAGGCTGCTTTATTTAAGGCATTGAGAAGTAGGGGAACAAACTAGCTTATGAGCAGAGAATAGGGGTATGTGAGGGTGGTATTGCCTGTGGTGAAGAGGTCAAAGATATTCTCAGAAAATTCTTATGGCCTGGCCTCGGAAGTTAGGAATGCAAAATGCCTCAAAGTGAAACAGAAAGCAAGTTGTATGATCTCAGTACTAGTCAGTCTTTTGCTTTTCCTGACTTGTCTAGAACAGAATGTTCCCTGGGTGAGAGCCCAGAAATCTCCAGCATTTCAGACCACCTTTTCTGAGCTTTATTCTATCCCATATCTCATGACAGGACCCCCACCATGGAAGAGACAGTAGAAGACCCCCCCACATCAGCTGTCTTGCTGGATCATTGTCATTTCTCTCAGGTCATCTTTAATAGTGTGGAGAAGTTCTATGTCCCTGGAGGGGATGTCACATGCTATTACACCCTCACCCAGCATTTCATTCCTCGTCGAAAGGACTGGATTGGCATCTTTAGAGTAAGTGGTTAATTTAGTACCATGTAACTGAGAACTAGAGGTGAATCTTCATTACCTGAGTGTGTGTGATTGTATATTATGAACGTTTGCAAATTATGTCTGGCCAATTTTAAAATCCTAGCACTTCCCCCTTTGCACACCAGATGTGCTGTGGAACTCAAGTTTTAATTTCAGTCACAAGCTAAAATAAGAGGGCAAATCATACAACCCCTAAGTTTTATTATGCTTTCAGAGACCAAATGTAAATTTTTAAAAATTATCCTATTTTGAAATATTTATTTATGGCTTGACTGGGATGGGTGGTCCCTTCCATAATTTCTGTGACTTTAGCTTTACTTTCTTAATAGAGTGTTTAATTTGTTTTCATGTGAGTATTACAGATCTGCAGAGGATGTTGAGAAGTTACCCAGTTCGACATCCTGCATTCAAGGAGTTTGTCCCTGAATAAGTGTCTCTTGCTTCTTTGTAAAGCTTTTCAAGGACAGGTTTATGAAGTCCCTCAGTGATCTCCTCCAGTGTCTGATCACCTGTCAGCTCAAGTACTGAAATGGTACTTTTTAAATTATAGTAAGCTTACCCTCTATCTCTGCTTCTCCCCTCATCTGTCTCTGTCTCTGTCTGTCTCTGCCCCCACCCCTCCCTCTCCCTCTCTCTCTCTCTCTCTCTCTCTCTCTCTCTCTCTCTCTCACACACACACACACACACACACACACCATAATGACAAATCTTCCTATTTCCCAAGACAGGAGATAAAGGTCAACTTTAATTTACACTGTTGAGTCTCAATGTCAGTGACCTTTATTTTGACATCTCAGTATGTGATATGCTAGTTTGCCAGTGCTGTTCATCCTGAATCAGACATCATACTTGACTGCATTGTGAAGGATGCTTATTCACATCCCTCACTGAGTTATTTTTCTTGTTTGGAATTCCAAGCTAATTGATGGAGCCATGGCAGGTGATATTTAGAGGCAAGGATAGTAGACAACCAGAAGGACACTGGCAGCTATCATAACAAGTCCAAAAGATGTTCTGCTACAGAAAACTGGCACATCAGAGTGTTTTCTATTTTGGAAAGATAGTGGTAGTTGTTTTTTTCTTCCCTATATGTAGCAAAGCTGTCCAGTTGAACTCTCTACAGTCAGTACTGTCCAGTAGAACTTTCCACAATGGAGCTATATTACCTCATTGTTCAGTACAGTAGCCTCTAGCCACATGTGGCTATTGAACACTTAAAATGTGGCTAGTGTGACCGAGTAACTGGATTTTAAATTTTATTAATTTTTAATTAATTTAAATTTAAATAGCCTGATGTGGCTAGTGCCTTTCATTTTGGACAGTGCAGGCATAGAAAGAGAGAGGATTAAAAATATACTTTTAGTCTTTCAAGTGTAATCTGTAACATTTTATGTTTCTGTTTTGTTTACACTGATTGTATTCCCCCAAGCACTTCGCAGCTTTCAGTGAGGACTTTACCATAAACCAAACTAAAATCTTGTGCTATTTAAAAACATTTAAAAAATGCATCTTTATTTGAAATGCATCATGTATTTCAGAGGTATTGCCTACCTCGATAAAGAAATCATGGTTAATCCAAAGAATGGCCTCTAATGTTCATTGTCCATAAGGCCATTTATCTGAACACCTACCCTGAAGCTTGAAAGAAAGTTAAGGCTAATAGAGAACACAAACTTTTTAAAAATATACAATGTGCTAGGTGTTTGATGAGGTTGTGTGTGTGTGTGTGTTTATAATTTAATCCTTACAGCACAATAGCCCCCTGAAGTAAGAAGTAGTATCTCTACAGATAATATGAATGAATATATTCACGATGGTGATTTTCTCAAGGTTGCCCAGTAAATGGTGAAACAAGTTTGCTGCACTCCCAAACCTCTTTTCTTTCTCCTCTATTCTGCTGAATTCCTTTGAACAACAGATGGTAAATGTGAGCATTCGAAGATGACTGAATTTTTGTCTTTTGTATCTCATTTCTAAAGCTCTCCCAGTGTTCTTTCAGTGTGGTCTTAATCCTCTTGTTCAATTTTGTGTCAGCCATAACACTGCTACTTCCTGGCACCAAGTAGGCACTCCTGAAATGTTTCTGAATGTACAGTATGCTACATCTTCTCAATGTAGCAAAAGCTACCACCCATGATGGAGCCTAAAGTGGATGGGAGTTGGCTCTCCTTCCTTCAGTGCATAGTCTTGCATAGCTCATAGCTTCAGTGCATAGCTCCAGGCTCTTCTTTACCTGGGCATGTAAATGTGCCCAAGGTTTCAGAGAGGGAAGACACCATGCCATGAGAGGCAGACTGGGACCAGGACTACTCAGGTGGAGGAGCCAAGGACAGAAATTGCAGGTGGCTGGAAGTTGTTTCCTTGTTCCAACACAGCAGTAATTCTTAGGCCTTTCCAGATGATATTTTGGTCACAGTGCATTAAGAAACTCCAGGATGTAAATGAAGACTCCATAAAATTCCTACTTCCCGCACCACTGCAGGCTGCAGTCGCTCTGAGATGCTTACAGCAATGGGGTGTGTATTAATGAGACACTAAAGCATGCCCTAGTATGTTCTGATGAGTTTTTAGTGTAGCCTTTTCAACCCTGTTCTGAATCCTTAATATATAAAAATAGAATTTATTTTCCATTCTTTTTCTTCCCACTGGGTTCAGGCAGGGTCAAAATATGGCAATAAATGTAATTTTGTTTCTCATTTGCTGAGTGTTCTCCCTTTGAAGACACAATGGCTCCTTTTCTATTCTCTGGTGTGCTGTTATCTTCTAGACATGATTTGAGCCATCTTTTACCCATCTTCACATTTAGTGAGAATATTTTCCACTTAGCCAGCTGATATTTTATGACTTATTGCATTCAATACCTAGACAAGGCCTTTATGACTACCAGATTGTTGTTATTATTTTTATCACCAAAAAGTCTTCATTAAGCATGTAATAAGAAAAACACAAAAGGAAAGAAAACTACATAGACTGGACTTAGCTATCTGGTGCCTCATAACTGAGGAGCCTCTTGCCCCTCCACCCCCAGCAAACACACATTATTCAAGAAATGCATTTTTAAAAAATGCAGTAAGTAACCAGGTTGGCAGAGGCGACAACACTGAATTGAAGACAGGACAAACCAATGCAGAGAGCGGATCAGAAGTGCTTTCTGATTAAGAAGTTCCGAGGACACCATTTTAAGAAGAGAGTGGGATTAAAGTTCTCAATCTTAGAACTTCTTCCCCCAGTCCCTTTCAGTTCTCTGTCTGATTTAGAGATTGAATTTTTGGAACTCTTGTCCTATATGTTGAGTGGCCAGTTTTCATTTCCTTCTAAGACATGTAGTTTGAATCCTCTGTGTGTTTTTAGTTATATCAAACATTTTTCCATGTATGGTTGTCATATCAAAAACCAAGATTTGATCCATGGTGGGTGGCTCTTGTCATAATGAACTCATTCTATTTTATTTATTTTCAACATAAATAAAAAATAAGTGCATTTTGAAAAAACATAGCCCAAATACAGATTTTCCCCTGAACACTGTCAGATGCCAAATGAAAGCCTCTTGTCATTGCAGGTGGGATGGAAGACAACCCGTGAGTATTACACCTTCATGTGGGTTACTTTGCCCATTGACCTAAACAGCGAATCGACTAAGCAACAGGAAGTCCATTTCAAAGGTGAGAAAAATACTGGATCAAAGGTGTTGGAGATAGTTAGCAGCCAAGACTAACTTAGTCCCTTGAACTTGGACTTTCTGAAGCAGATAAAAGACTTCCAGATTTTTTAGTTTTCTGCATAGGCCTTATTTTGGATTACAAATCACTTTGTGTTTTCAGCTTATTACCTGCCCAAGGATGATGAGTATTACCAGTTCTGCTATGTGGATCAGGATGGTGTGGTCCGGGGAGCAAGTATCCCTTTCCAGTTCCGTCCAGAAAATGAGGAGGACATTCTGGTTGTTACCACACAGGTCTGTAAACATCTCACCTCCGTTCCTTCCTCCCAGTAAGAGTAGCAATTCTAGGATGGGATGGAATTTGAGTCAATAAGGCTTTATTGAATCTCTAACAGATATTTTTGAGAAGAACTTACACTGTACCCCCTCAAACCCACTCAGGAATGACTTAGGAACATTAACAAGAATGAGAACAAGTGATTTCTTTTTTCTCTAAAGCTTCTGTAATTCAGTTGGAATTCTGTTATTCCCTGAACTTTTCCAGTTACTTAATTTTTATCATCTCCAAGTTATCACCACAGTAAATAGATAAGCTCCTTTGAGGAGAGAAACACCAAATATTCTTTGTATCTCTTAATTCTGACCCATAGCCTGTCATTGCTCAATCAGTTACTTAACAGGACACTTATTTTCCATCTAATACGATGATAGGCCCTAGGGATGCAGTGAAGAATCAGTCAAAACACTGTCCCTGGCCTCAAAGAGCAAGTCCAATAGGAGAGACAAACAATGCTAAATGTTTGCAAAAAAAATCTACATTCCTTTGTCATTCTCTGTTTTCATCTTCAATGGCCTTAATTTTATCTTTCTCGATAATGGCAGGCTCAGTGCTGCAATTATAGAGACATACTTTATTATCCCCCTCCCTATGTACTGAGGAGCTGCATGCACCCATTTTGAGTACACAGATGTCACTGTAGTGAGTGGGAATCACCCAGACCCTCACCATCACAGGCTATAGGAATTTTCTGCTAGAGGGATTTAAATATCCACTGAGATATAAAGAGTCAAATACAAATTTATGGAATGTTCTTCCGTAGGGTGAGGTGGAAGAGATTGAGCAGCACAACACTGAGCTTTGCAAAGAAAACCAGGAACTGAAGGACAGCTGTGCAAGCCTCCAGAAACAGAACTCAGACATGCAGGCTGAGCTCCAGAAGAAGCAGGTATGACTGCTGGTTAAAGGTGAACTCGGAGTATGGAAATCAGATTGGTGCTCTTATCCCACGCTATTTTCTGTTTTACTTGTAATCTTCTTCCCTTATACTAATAACTTGGAATGGGCACAGTGTTAAAAGTTTTATATGGCTTGTTTTGCTTAAACTTCACGGCAAACCTTTGGAATAGGTAGTTATTATCCCACTTTTATAGACAAGTAACCTGAGGCTCAGAGAGGTTATCTCTTACACAGCTAATTACTGATGGAGCCAGGATTCAAATCCAGGCAATCTGATAGCTTCTTCCCACTGCCTATTTATAATTTGAAATAATTTACTCTGATTAGCTAGAATGTAGACATCAAGAGAGAAGAGAGTAGTAAAGTAAGTTTGCAGCTTTTCCAAACTCTTTGCTACTTCTCTTTTTAAATACCCATCAAATCAGCAGGTGGTGAATGAGAGCTGATAATGCTAGAAGCTAAAGTTTTCTCTAAAGACTATAAACTAATTACACTGAGGTTTTGGCTTAGATGTTTCCAGAACACAAAGACCTTGGCAATTGCCACCTGTAAAGCCCTTGATCTACAGATGAGAAAACAGGCCCAGAGGAGAGGCAAGGTCTGTTTCGTGATCACACTGGGTTTAGACTCAACCTCTCTTGACTCCCAGACAGTGCTCTGTTCTTTACATCATGCTGTCACATATCTGCCTATGCTATCCTCAACTGTGAGCTGGTATAGAGTATGCACAGCTGGTTTAGGCTACAGACCTGGGCTGTCCCAGGCAGCGAGATAACAAACAAACATGGCATAGGTATAACTCACAACTTGGCTGTCAAGAACCAGCATCTGGTCTGGAGTCCTACAGCCCAGCTTACCTACTAGGTTCTAGCCAAGGAATCAGTGGGTCTAGATTCTTGAGTTAGTTCCCCTACATATTTGTGACCAGTTATTATAATGATAACAAAAGCCAGTATTATAATTAATACTGCCAGGTATTATAATTAAGCACATTGCTTCATGTTATTCTTACAATAGCCCTGCACCTCAGAGAGGTTAAATGACTTCCTCAATGTGACAGTCCGTTTGTGGCTTTGGAACAAACTGGGATTTGAACTCAGATATTTTTGATGTTAAGGCCCAAAGTTTTGAGAGGTAGTATTATACAATGATTAGGAACCTTGTCTTTGGAGGCACACAGGCTAGTTCTCTCACTTATTATTTGATGAACCAGAAGAAATTCCTTAACATCTCTGATGAGCCTCAGTTTTCTTTCCTATCAAAATGGTATTGATGATACCTGTTTTCTCAAAATGATACTAGTACACCCATGTTTATCACAGCATTTTTCTCAAAGGCCAAAGGGTGGAGGTAGCCCAGGTATTCAATGATGGATAGAAGGATAGACATGGCATGGTGCATACATTCAATGGAATACTGTTAAGCTTTAAAAGGGAAGGAAATTCTGATACATGCTATAGCATAGATGAACCTCGAGGACATTATACT
The DNA here is from genome assembly GCA_030015415.1 of Cynopterus sphinx. Lineage (NCBI taxonomy): Eukaryota > Metazoa > Chordata > Mammalia > Chiroptera > Pteropodidae > Cynopterus > Cynopterus sphinx. The sequence continues at coordinate 18,730,044 of CM057385.1, forward strand.
GGATAAAGTGGGTCGACATAGAGGGACAGATACCATATGATTCCACTTATGAGGTACTTAGAGTAGTCAGCTTAATAGAGATGGAAAGTAGAATGGTGGTTGCCAGGGGCTGCGGGGAGGGAGAAATAGGGGCCTGGTGTTTAATTGGTACTGAGCTTCAGTTCTGCAACATGAAAAGAGTTCTGTAGATGAATGTGGTGATGGTTGTGCAACAATATAAATGTACTTAATGCCACTGAACTATATGCTTAAAAATGGGTAAGATGGTAAATTTTATGTTATGTATATTTTACTATAATTTTTTTTAAAAAATGAATTTTTAAAAGAAATGATTTTTTAACATATTTAAATCTTGGAATGAAAAGCAGGGAGTTGTTATTGACATACAAAGTTGGCTTCAGTGCAGAATAGAATCGAGAAAAAAACCGTAATGTTTAGAACCAGTATGGTGGTCACTAGCCATCTGTGAAATGTGGTATATTGTGATTTTTTTTAGTGTTTACATATTGAAATGTTATTTTATACATACCTGGTTAAATATACTATTGGTAAAATTAATTTCATGGGTTTTTTTACTTTATTTAATGTGGCTAGTAACATTTTTAAATTACATATGTGGCTTTCTGAATTTATTGGACAGCACTTTTCTAGGAGAAAATCAACTTTATTTTATCCACTGCTGTCTCTGCAGTGCCAGAACAGTGTCTGGTGTATAATAGGAGCTTATTAAGTGTTTGTTTAAGAATTAATGGGCAAATATATGTTCCAGTGGAAGAGAAATTAAGGTAGATGTGTTTTTTAAAATGGAAATGACATATTAAGAACATTTCAATGTGGAAATTCCTTTACTTGGATATTTCATTCACTGCGTATCATGCTATGCCTGACGTATAATATGTGGTCAGTTAATATCTGTTGGCTGCCTGAGATTCTAAAACTGTCTTAGAAATGGTGTGTCCCTTTGGAATTTCAATCTGTAGGAGGAGCTAGAAACCCTAAAGAGCGTCAACAAGAAGTTGGAACAGAAAGTGAAAGAGCAGAAGGACATTTGGGAAACTGAGCTGCTTCAGTGAGTGTGATTCTTGGATGGGAGGAACTGCTGTATTATATAAACTCCCTTAAAGTTCTAGAATTTGTTAGAAAACTATCTTCCTAGTATGACAATGATAGGTATAATTCTCTCCTTTGAATCATGAGCTCTTTGATTCTAGGTTAGAGAATCAGTATCAGAATGGTAAGGAGAAATGATGTGGATTCAAATATTAATGTTAAGTATTACATACTCACACTTTATGGTCAGGAAGCCAAGAGGAGAAGAGTGGATTTTTAAAGAACTCATCAGGCTTAAGGCCAAGGCAGCCTTAGATCATTGAAGGCCTGGGGTAGCCAACCTGGCATCGGCATATGTTTCACATAGTCATCTCATCTCCACCTCCTCAGACTGAAAGAACAAAACCAGAAGATAGCCTCAGAAAATGAGAAGATGGGAGTCAGAGTGGATCAGCTTCAGGTGGGTAATGCCAAACCTTTGCCCAAGTATGTTTCTTAGCCTTGCCACCACTCCTCTCTGATGGCCCAGAAAGATGCATTTCATTGTAATGAGTGCCTAATGGTGTACCTTTCAAAGCATCAGGCTAAAGTTTCAGAGTATGTGTTTTCTATTCTTGATCCCCCCTCCCCCTGCTTTTCTTATGGTCACAGTTTACAAGGAACTGAATAATTTATTCCGTTTATATTTATCATGAGCTCCGTTGGATAACTGTCATCTATACCAATGGTTTTCAAACTTCTTTCTTTTAGCTACAAAATCTTTTCAAGCGATTCTTACTCAAAAGCCTGAAATGTAAAGCGGAGAGCACAACTGCTCTCTTTTTGGGAAGCTGTGCCTTAAAGAAGGGCTTTGAAGAATGGTTTGTCAAATTTTACTCAATTGAGTCTTAGATTCTTTAGGATATAATATAAGGCTGAAAAATGAAGGGATATTTAGCAGTTGGGAGTTGCTAGGGAACACACATCTTTTTATGTCACTATACATTAAAACATTGTTCCTGGTTAGTTTTCCTTCTTTTATATCTTGGTCATATTCACTATTTTTGGCTTAGGCCCAGCTGTCAACTCAAGAGAAAGAAACGGAAAAGCTTATCCAGGGAGAACAAGATAAGACAGAGCAGTTGGAGCATCTGAAAAAAGAAAATGGCAAACTCTTCCTCAGTTTAACTGAACAGGTAGAGTCATGGAAGAAAATAACATTTTTAGGCATTTATAAAAGAATATGTGCATTGTTCTTTCTTTATCATATCTCTGGATATTACTGGCTCTGGAAAGGGTCTTAGAGGAAGCCATCTGAAATGAGGGAGCTTAACTTTTCTTAGAAACTGTTAAGTGAAGACTTGCTTCTTCTCTGCATCCTGCTTGTTTGTTAACTCAGCCAGCCCTTCCCCCAGTGCGTGCATGTGTTTGTGTGTCTGTGTATGCACAGATGTGTCTGTATTTTTCCAGCAGTGGTAATGAAATCTGTTTTTATGCAGAAGGAGCAACAGCTGAAGCTTAAGCAGACAGTGGAGGAGTTGAAGCAGAAAGAAGCTACTGCAACCAGGAAACAGCAGGAGTTAACGGCATGTCTGTCTTTGGGTGACTATGCGGGTGGGAGCCTGCAGAAAGGAGGGGATAGGGTCTATTTTCAGGTGATGGAAAGGAAACACAAGACAGATTAGAGTAGCACTTATCTCTGGACATTTTGTACTCTACCCAAAAATACAGAGAATCTGCTAGTTACAAATGTTTAGGAGAGATGGGCATTTCTAAGGTGTGATGGGTGATAAAAGAATATTGGAACTTAAACTTCATGATAGGTTGTAGTAAATAGAGCCTTGGGCTAGGAATCACATAGAATAACCCCTATCCCCTCCTTAAAGAGTTATCATGCAAGCAGACAAATAATAATTATAAAGTTGAGCTCTACGATTAGAAAATATTACAGGTAGCTCCATAATGTAGTTGTTAGCACATCTGCTTTACACGCAGAAGGTCCTGGGTTCACACCCTAGGTGGAGCCACAGACCACACTCTGGGGGTGCCAGGCCCCAGGTACACACCAAGCCCCAGGTATACACCACGAGTGTGTGTGTGGGAGGAGATGCCACTCCTTCAGAGATCCAGTTCTTAAGGGGAAACAAAACATCCATAGGTCAGGGGTGGAAGCGGCAGTGGTGGGGGGTGGGCGGGGGAATGTGGAATTAAAGGGGGGGGGAAGAAAAAAAATTACAGCAACTCAAAGCATAATTGACTAGTAACTTCCTGTAATATATTATTGGAAAAGAGGCCTAATGGTGATGACAGGTGCCCAGACGCCCATTTTCTAAACTAATTTGAGAGCGTGAGAAATCCTGATGTCTGGAGGCTATCCAACTATTAGGATTGTAACTGGTCTCATAAATGCACCATTCATTCATTTACTCACTATTCAGTCAGTTATTGAGTACCTACATTGAGTACCTACTATGTACAAGATACCTTCTATTTTAGCCTGATATAATAAAAACAGATTGAAAATCAATAGCTCACAGATTAATTTTAGCCCACAGAAATGTTTTATTTGGCCTACATGATGTTTTTTTTTAATCAAATTAATTATCAACACTTAAAAATGAGGATATTTCCCATAAAAAATTGTATTCCTGCTTCTCTTGACAAATGAGAGGATCTGGAAACATTGAGCCCACATTCCTGCACTATAGCAATCTCTGGAGCTAAGTAGCTGCTGTGCGTGCTACGCCTGCTGCACCCTTTACATGGGCCACATGTTCTTCACTGGGCTGCAGTCTTCACCGTTCAGCTCTTTCATTTGGCTCCTTCATGTAATTATATTGCTTGGTTGGCCCCTCCCTATAGGCATATTTGAATTTGTGACCTCTAATGTGGCACAGAAATTACTGTTTTAAATTATAGCCATTCAAAGGTTTGAACCTTCTTGTGGCAGGTATGAGTTTCCTTGGTTTTCATGAAGTATTTTTCAAGACCCAGGGGCTCCCTCCCCAGCCATCTGATAGCAATTCTTTATTCCTCATGCATCTGGAAGGCCCCTAACTATGAGGACTATGTGTCTTGTACTTTAGGAGCCTAAGAGCAAGAAAACAGCAGTGGAGGAGCAGTTAGTACAAGAGGTGGAACACCTAAAGGCAAAGGTAGAGGCCGGGAAAGCCTGTTTCTTAGAGAAGTACAAAGAGTGTCAACGACTCCACAAACAGATCAGGCAACTCAGGGCTGCTGCACTGGTAGGTGACAGAGATAAAAGGGCCCAAGGAAGCAAAGGGTGTGAAGGTTTGTGGTTCTAAGACCAGGCCCAGAGGATTCTATACTCTTGTTAAGGAGAGAAATTTATATTTCTGCTAAAAAGAGGAGGGATAGAGTGTGTGGCCAGAAACAATCCTTGGAATCCCTGGAAATATAGGGCCAGCTCAGCCATGGGTCTCAGGGAAGGCTTTGGTAACCATTGACAGGTTTCTGTGCAGACTCAGATAGCCTTTCTTATTTCTGCCTTTTGAGGAAGTGAAGCAGGACCAGAAGAGCCAGCAGGAGCCAATGGGGATGGGGAGCCAGGAGCCTGCAGTCAGCACTGTCATCGGGTAGCCCCTCTCGCATTACTACCTCAGGGTCGGCTAGAAGCGCACAGCAGTTTGGGCACCAGCATTCAAATAAAAAATCTTGGAAAAAAAAAACATACAACTAGTAGGATTAGCTTAAAGTGTTTTTGTGAGGTCTGCGCATGTGCATGTTTGTAGGTAGGAGATGATGGGAAGTGTTAAAGCATGCCTAGGTTTGGGTCTATGAAACTAGTCAAGTCAGCCCATCATACTGGGAAGCCCAAGACCCCCGTCCAGGTTCCTGGTAGCCTTGGGGAAATGCCTTCAAGGGTTCCTTCTTACTCAATGTAACTTGAGTCCAGGTACCTATCCTCTCTCCGGGAGGAAGTCATGCTAATGTAACCCTAAGTGTTGATGGAGATGTTTATTCAAGACAAAGATGATTGTGTCCATGGTTCGGTGAGGTTCAGCTAGGCTTCACTGATTCCTAATTCCAGCAAGTCAGTCTTGAGGTTTTCCCCAAGCTTACTTTTTCCCTCTTTGGTCACTTCCACTTCCAGCTAAACCAAGAGAAACCAGCATCTCAATGCCAGCCCAAGCCATTAAGCATTTTAAGTCCCTTTTTTGTGAGTTAGTGTCCCCTCCATAGAATCATCCCCCCTGACCCCCACTCCAGTTCCCTTCTTCCCCACCTCAGACCCACCACTTTGGAAAGCTAGAGCCTCTGTGATCTCCTTGTTCTACCCAGCCTTGGATCCTAGTTACCATGTGTGATCCTAATCCTCTTTTTTTTCTTTTTTAATTTTTGGCAGGACCAGAACTTGGACTTGTCAAAAAGACTGAGTGAGAACAAGATTATATGCAATGTTCTGCAGAGAGAGAAAGAGAGAATGGAAAGAGAAAACGATGTAAGTGTGTAAAAGGGTAGAAAACTCCAAGGTTTTAAGAGGAAGGAGCAGGGTGACCCAGAGATGTGGTGATAAAGTAAAAAGTTAAAGTTAAAAAGTCCCATCTGGGACGGTGGGCGAAGACAGTTGCTTCTAAACAGAGTAATTTTAATCTGGTTTCCTAATCTCCCACAAAATCCTCTCTTTGTTCAATAACAAACTTGTTTGCCATGCCAGTAGTAAACTTGAAAGGAAGAGCCTCAATGAAGATCTAAGTTGATATTTTTGGTTTTAACTTCACCACTCTTGTAAGTTTTGTCTTTGGAGGGTAATATCCTATGTCACTTATGCTAGCTGAGGAACCCCTTTCCTTTAGCACAACTTTTTCCTTTTTCTCTGCTGCCAAACCAGGAGCAGAAGTGGTGGTCTGTACCAGTGCTGGACCTGTGGTAGGATTCTAATAAATGCTGTGCATTCATTCATTCATTCATTCATTCATTCATCAGTTCATTCATTCATACAACTAGTATTTATTTTCTGCTGTGTGTTAAACACAAGTTGTTATTAATTGAGGATGATGGCAGCAAATGAAGTGCTTGCACTTGAAGTCACTGTCATGCTCTTACCAAGCATCAAAGAGCGGATGTCCATGCATTCAGGCTGCACCTCTAACAGTTCTCTATTGCTACCCTCTCTGTGACCATTCTGGGCTGTGCCTCCAAGTGATCATTTTGGCTTTTGGTTTTATTTATGCTGGTGTGTTTCAGTATTACAGAAGGCATCTGCTGTCTGTTTCTTGCCATGTCATTCTCAATCTCTTGATCTAGATAAGTGTACCTTGACTTTGAAATCCCTGTTTTTGTGGGACAATCTTATGGGGCTGGGCAGGGGTGGGGAGGGTATGGACACACAACTTACAAGAAGGCAGAGATCTGATATTGGGAATCTTTGTTAAGAACTATACTAAAGCCCTCTTAAGATGCTAAGGGGCAGTTGACTAATTTTCTTTTTTCTAAGAACTTTAATTCTGTCTGTCCCCCATTGTAGCTTATTCTTTCCTGTTCTCTCTTATTTCCTTCCTTCCTTTATTCTTTCCACCCTCTTACTCTCTGTGTTGGTATATCCATTTGAGATAAAATATGAAGAAGGAAAAATTGTATCAGATGAATAGTCACATTGTGTAAGAAAATTGTTCTAGGAAGGAGACTTAAAGAAGCATTTTTACTCTCAATGTGTAATAGTTTCAGTCTTAATATAGCTCCTGCCACCCTCATATATCCACATAACTTTTGTATTCCTTTGAGCTGGTATGTATTTAGAGATTCAACATTCTTTTTTGCATTAATCTAAAATTCAGTATGTGTTTAAATTCAGATATTAAGAACTCAGATCTCTGGAGTATGGAGGCTGCTACTTCCCCTTTTGAAGAATCATGGTTTATCATTTCCTGGGCTTCTTCAGTACCACATTGTTAACTGAGAACAACCTATAATGGGTATCCCCCAGTCAGCTCCTTGGGACCCTTCTTCGTTTTTGTCTTTCAACATGTCTCTATAAATATTCTATCTTTAGTTTTTGAAGAGAGAGAACAGCAGATTGATGAGTTACATGGGTCTGGACTCTTTATCATACCAAATACCTACTTCAGATCCAGGAGGTGCAGGACCAAACCCAGGACTTGTCTATGGAAACCCATATTCTGGTAAGACAACTTTGCCATTTAAGCTGAAAGGCCCTGCCAGCATCTCTTGCCCCCACTAAATTTTTTTTGTGTCTGAGATGCTAATTAAGACCAGCCTCATTGTTAAGGCATTCTGGGCAGAAGCTGAGGACCCAATAGAAAGATTGCCAGGCGAGAAGTGTTAATTGAGAAATAAATCTGAATCTTGAAGACGCAAATCAGATCATTCGCCTAGAGGCAACAGACACAAATTGAGTCCCGTGGCTATATTCCAAATATATAAATCAAAGAAATGTGTCTGAGTGGAAGATATACACATATAAAGCTGAGGAAGCTAATTAAGGTTTAGAAATGGAAGCATCAGAGGATGCAATGCTGCCCAGGGATGGGCAGTGACACTAGCCACCCGATGGCCTGACCAAGGGTAGCAGGTATGTGTTCTACAGAGACCCCCAGGTGGTTTGGAGGACCAGAAATGGAGATGACAACCATTCTTGTCACTCAGAGACCGAAGATCAGATGTCCTTGTTAAACAGGGAACTTTCCTCTTTTGTCTCCAAAAGCGATGTGAGACCTCATTTGCTTTTTTGGACAGTTTAAAACAGTCATATTCCTTCAAGAGTCACAATCAGATCTTTGCAACAGGCAGGAGTACGAGTTTTCTTTTTCTTTTTAAAGTTTTATTTTTCTTTAAAAATATTTTTTAAGAATTTTGTTTGAAAAATAACTGCACGGATTCAGTCTTAAAATTTTATTAAAATCTCATTTTCCACATACTGAAAATAGGTTTATTGTTGTTTCTGATTATATGATGTATACATGGCTGTTGAAAATAACACTTCATTATTTTTTCCTTTTTTCCCCTCATCATTGACCTAGATCCCCTCTGTCAGAAGTATTGGTTTATATGAGAGGTAGAGGCAGTGGGGAGAAAGAGAACAATGGGAGTTACAGAAAACTGCTGCTAAGCCATAGTTGGAGAATATAGGGATGATATTTTTTCATTGAATGAAATCTTTTTTATTATCCTCAGGTATCCAAGAAAGTTCTGCCCCCAGCCTGGTAAGTGTTTTGAGTCAAGAGATTAAGCACATCACATCCTTAAGAAAATTTCCCTTCCTGCTTCAGTGAATGGGAGAACCATAAGGAAACTGGTTCATCTTGATAATTCCAGAAAATAGCTGGATCAATTTGTTCAGTGTCCAAAGCTCAGCAAGCCTGTTGGGGTTGGGAGAAGAAAACATAGTTCATCCATCAGCATTCTGCTCAAGATAGATCTCCACTGTGAGCTAAGTTTGGTAGCAAGACTAGGAAAGAAGTATGAACTAGGCAGCTAGCCAAACAAGCTATTTGACTAATATTAGGTCCTTTTGATCCTGGGGTTAGAGAAAGCCCTAGTGAGTACCTCCAAATGTGAACTTGTTCATTTGTCCTCTATATTTTGAGCACCTACCATGTGCCAAGCATCTAAGTGCCATGCTAAGTACTGAGGATGTAGTGAAAAGTAAGACAACATAGTCTCATTTTTACTGACCCCTTTGTTCTTCTTTCCCAGCTCCCTTTCAAGAAATGCCCCACCTGCAAATCAGACATCGCTGATGACATTTTTGATCACACCTTGGAACAGCAGCACATCCAGACCCTTTATGTGAATTGTCCCATTTGTGACAAGAGCTTCTCAGCAAAAGAAAAGCAAATCTTTGAAGACCATGTGTTCTGCCACACTCTATAAGTGTCCTTGCCTCTTAGATCTCTATACTATCCATAGATTTTATAGAGTACAACCTATGGCTTCTACTATGAGTTATAACCCAAATTCCTGCCTAACCTAAATTATTAGGGATTTACTTAGTCTTGCTGCCCTAAAGGTAGAGTCACGTGGATTATCTGAAAGATACCATTAAGGGCTGTCACTTCCATCCATGTGCGTTACCACTTTTTAAAGCACATAACTGTGTCTGCCTCTTGCCAATGGTGCCCATTCTTGCAAGAATCTCTAGTACAAGGTCTCTGGGATGGAACTGACCTGGCTGTTCACAACAGGCTTGACCCAAATACTAAGTGATTATTTTTCCAAGTTGTCCCACGACCTCTCAAGATCAGGCCTTGAGTGTGTTTTATACTCAGTCCTCAGTATTAACCCTGGGGCTGAAGATCGACTAGAGGTGGAGAATTTCTTCTTCCTCTTCCTCCAGCCTCTTTCTCCAACCGATTATATTAGACTAGCCAAAAATGGCATGGCAGAGAACTTAGGCATCCATTTTGGATACCAAAGGTTTCTTTTCTTGATTTCTCAGCTCCCAATAGAAGCATCTTATTCCTGAACCATGGACATGAAAAATTTATTTCAATCACAGAAAGCCTTCTTTCTGGTTACCTATGATTGACATTTTCTCCTCTTTGATTTTTCCTGTGCACATAACTTTTATTTGTTGTTAAGCCTTTCTCCATGATTGATTAGTAGGAGTTATTAGAAACTGTATTAGTTTGTAGCTTTCCAAGCAATGAGTTCGAATAATGAGAATTAATGTTAATCTCTTTAATACTAAAATAAACTTGTCCTCTGTTTTAGGGACTTTGATAAATAAATAAACTTTGCGTTTGTGGTCTTTTTAAGTTTATGGGAAAAGTTTAATCAAAAGGATGTGGGAAGTGTGGACCCCATTGATGATTCCTTTCCCCATGCCGTAACTAGTCAGCAGACTAGTGTAGTGTCCTGGCAGTTATTTTGAGGTGAAGAGGGAGGTAATGAAGCATTAGTTTGAGACTTCTTGCTAACTTTCCATGCAGTTTTTGAAAGGGGGCAGTGTGGATTTTGGCACCTTTTGTGAACCAGCTTCAGTTCTCTCCATCTAGATTTGCCTAATTGAACTATAAGAAAGCAGTTCCATTTTCTCTCCTCTCAAAGACTGAATAAATGGAAATGACTCCCAGGCAGCCAACCAGCTGGTCACTATAAGCACTTCTACAAAAAACTTTTGAATGATGTGAAACATGATGTGGGTAAAGCTGAGGCTGCTATTAGCTGCATTCCTTCTGGGGTTTTCCCTGATGGGATTGAGTTATGCCTTACACTAACTATATTATCTTGGTCACAGCTCTTTGCCTTTATTTCTCCTTTGATAAAATGAAAATGAACCTATACTACCATTCCTTTATCATCGTTTCAATAAGATGTCTCTCTCTCAGACTCAAAAGCCGCTTGCCTCATAAGAATCAGCTGTATAATTAACATTACCCTGGAATAGAACTATAATGGGGAGATGGTAATGCAGTTTTTCTAGCAGATACCCTTCCTTCCTGCAAATTTTCTGTTGCTCCCCCGATAGTTCCAGGGAAGAATTGCCATTTCATTTATTTTGTACTAGTCAGCTCTTAATTAAGCACATGAATGGAAAGGAGTAGTGGTGCACACAAATCAGTTAATACCATTTTCTGATGAATTACCCACCCTTTTGCCCCTGTCACCTTGCCGGTTACCGAGATTGTCAACAGGCTTGGTTAAAAAAAAAAAAAGTTGAGGTGTTAATGATCCTTTGTGCTGGATGTAAAACAAAGCAGCTTTAACCACTGTTCATTATTCCCAGCAGCTCTTACCAAAGCTTTGAAGGTGAAATTATTCTCCAGGCAGCTACTAGTGGTAAAGGAAACAATCATTCTTATATAATCCACTCCTCACCCCAGCCTTTTCCCTCTACACCTCACACATCCACACATTTTATAGCTGTAAAATACCTGCAGAAAAAATAGCAGAAAAAAAGGGAACACAGTAGTATTAATATCTAAATTAGATTTTAGAATCTTTGTATTTAGCTATGGCAACAAGTTTTCCTTCCTAATTCATTTTTCTCTTGGTCTAATATTACAATGATTTTGTATTAGCACACTTACTTGAGAGGCAGTGGGAAAAAGTCACCTTGGCACATGCAAGTGTGTGGTGGAGGAAATCTAACCTAAAATCAGAAAAGGAAGAGTTGATACAAGATATTTGGTAAACTTAGTCCCTTAAGAATACCTGTAGTTTCAGCCCTTTTCCCAATTCTTGCTAAAAATTGGGATGAAATTAAACGACCTTAATGGCTAAATATCATTCTCCTATGATTTGAGTGATTTTCCACATTGGCAGCCAATTATATTGAGCTAAGCATGCTCTAACCTGGTGTCCTAGCAACAAATGTTAATGACTGGGGCTAAGCGATGCAGTCCATTACCTAGGAAAAAAGCAAAATGGACTTAACATAGTGATCAAACCCAAAGAGTCACTCACTTAATTTTCCTGAGTTAACCAACAACAGGCTATATGCTCAGGGAAGTCAAACACTAGCCACAGTACTCTCCTTAGTTGATCTCATATAAATATGAAAATTATATCAGTACATGCATGTAATGCTTTAGAATGTCGTTTATAGTTTTATAGGTGAATAAGTTGAAACAGTAAATAACTTGCTAAAAATGGAAGCAACTAAATGTACATCAATTGATGAACAGGTAAATATGGTATGGTATTTCCAAACAATGAGATATTATTTGGCAATAAAAAGGAACGAAATACTGATATATGTCATGACATGGACGAACCTTGAAAACATGCTAAGTAAAAGAAGCCAGACACAAAGACCACATATTGTATTATTCCATTTATATGAAATGCCCAGAATAGGCAAATACTCTATAGAAACAAAATAGTGTTTTCCTAGGGCTAGGGGTTGGGAGAAATGGAAAGCGCCTGCTAATGAGTATGGAGTTCTTTTTGGGGGGTAAAAAAATGTTCTAAAATATATTGAGATGGTTGCACAACTCTGTGAATGTTAAAAAACCATTGAATTATACACTTAAAATGGGTGAATTGTATGCAGTGGGAATTATATCTCAAGTTGTTATGTTTTTAAAAGGTTAATAAAAGCTTTTCCACGCTACCCAGAAAAGGGTCCATACAGCATTGTTCTTGGTTCCCACATAACCTAAAGGGAAACTGTCACTATGTCTAGAGCCCTTGATGTCCTGCAAATGGAGGAAGTGGATGTCCTCAAATTCCATGCAGCAGGGACCCACTCAGGTGGCACCAACCTTAACTTCCAAATGGAACAGTAAAAAAAAAAATTAAATAAATAAAATAAATAAATAAAATAATTTGCTAAGGTTAAACACTGGTTCATGGTAGAATATCTTAAATAGAGATACAGTACAGAGCATGTTCAATGTTGAACTTGGTCAGAGTACACTTATCTCAATGCAACCCACTGCCACAAGTGTTGTGTTCTCCCGCTATCTTGGGCTGGAGACAGCAGCTTCAGTTGTGATGAACAGGGTCAAAGCAATTAACAGTAGCCTACCACTTGGCCAGGAGCATTTGTGGTCTCTGGGAACGTCTATTCTGTGGAGATGAATGTACCCAATAAAGTTGGGGAAAAGAGTTGCCAGCCCACAAATTCCAGGTAATCATATTAAGGGGATCCAGCCTGCTCTGCCTAATGTTATTACTTTCTTGCTGTGGAAGGAAAGAATATGACACTCCAGGGGACTAAGTCTATTATTTACTCAGTCAATCGACATTTATTGAGCACCCACGGTGTGCGGAACCAGTAGAGGGCCAGGATTACAAAAATAGAAAGCAAGTTATTCCCTTGAAGGATCTATAAGATTAATGAAGACATTTTCTCTGCCCTCAGGGAACTATCAAACTGCAGGGAGAGAGTGTCTCAGGTTTTCGGGGTCTTCTAATCTGATGGGGAAAAGAGAAAAGCACTCACAAAAGCAATTTAAGGACAAAAGATTAGGGAAGGCATCTCACGAACTGAAGACAGAAGGCCTCTGGGACCTGAGTGTTCAATAAGGAATTTCAAAGCCCAAATTAGTGATGTCTTATAAGAGTGTGCTTTGGAAAAGGTTGAGACATAGAAAGGGCAGACAAAATAGGGAGGGCATCCTGAGGGTCTCCAAAACGGGGAAGAAATGAAGTGAAGTCTGAGAAACTGGTCCAGAATGCAAAGGACTTTGAAGCAAAAGTACTAGCATATTCATAAAAAGAAACCAGTTTCTCGCCGGAGTCCAGCTCCAGCAGACCAGAGTCCCGGAGGGAGGTACAGGTGCGGCGAAAGAGTGATGAGCATTCAGATGAGATGGTGGGTGGAATGCTACAATCTTTATTTTACAAAGCCATTATATAGTGTAAAAAAACAAGTTATCACCCAGGGTAAGCTGTCAGACATATTAATCACAATGGTTGACTTATGGGTTTAACTGATCATATCTCTGGTCCTTCCTTATCCAGCGGGTATTATTCTGTGGTTAACTATTCCCTGGGACATTGTCTGCTCCTGCATTCTTTAGATAGCATACAGGTTTGTTAACGGCCAGGTTCTATGCCGGGGGGCTGGGCGGTCAGGATGAGGGTCTTTTGGCTCCCAACATAGATTTCTACTAATGTTTCTCTTTCCCAGTCCCCTATTTCATCGTTGTAAAAATTCCATTCCTTCACTATTACATATTAATAGCAAGGTTACAAAACATGTAAGAAGAGATAGGAAAGCCAGCCCACATATCTCGCTGCTCTGCAGCCGAGACTGTCCCCCGGTGACTCTGTCATGCCGCAGGGGCGTTTTGGCTCCCGACAGTTTCTGTTCTGGAAGACACTACAGTCTAGTTGAATCACATCTAACAAGGTCATCTGAGCTCAGAAGAGACAGGAGCGAGGGTGGGGAAACGATGGTGCTTATAAGGATATAGGAGTGTCTCAGAATCCCATTGGGGGTGTGGCTGGAGCTGTAGGTAACAGGGATGTCTTCCCTTGCCATCTCTCATCCTTCTTCTCAGCCGCTGAGTGGATGTTTCTCTTTCACTTTAGGCTGACTCTGCCTCCTGGACCACATGATGTAAAAGTATTACTGCCTCTGGCTCTAGGTTTTTAAGCTACTCTGACACACATTTTGAAAGGATTGAATCTCATAGTCCAATTCTAGATACCCTGAGGGACTCAGCCATGCTGGGGTGAACCAGTGCTCACTGCTTGTTCAACTGTGGCCAGAGGTCACCCTGCACCAACACAGCTGCTCTTAAACTCTGCCCCCCAACCCCGGGAGGATATGGAGGGTGCGGTGTGGGGAGAGGGAGATAGAAGAAAAGAACAAGAACAAGTGTGAGCTAAGACAGCAAATAATCGCAATAATATATAACAAATGCTGGGGGTGGGAAGGTGGGATTTGAATCCGATGTTAAAATACGAGTGACCGTTAGGTAGAAAAAAATTGAGGATGATGTAGTAAAAAGGCACAGGATAAAATAGTACTCAGCAATAGAAAGCAACAAACCCGATACATGCAGTCACTAGACTGAAATCTCTGGAGAATTATGCTAAATTTGAAAAGCATATTAAATTATATACCACATACTGTGTTTGTTTAACAACCTTGGAATTTCAAAATTATAGAAATGGAGAATAGATTAGTGGTTAGGGAGAAGGGAGGTAGGTGTGGTGCAAAGGGCTAGGCGAGGGGTCCTTGTGATAGAACTGTACCTTCACTGTGCTAGTGGACACACAAATCTCCACGTGATAAAACGGCATAGAACTGAATACACATGTGAATGAGAACCAGGAAAATGGGAAATCTGAATAATATTGGTGGATTGTACCAACGTCAATGCCCTGGTTGTGGTCTTATACTAAAGTTTTGCAAGATGTTGGAGGAAACTGCAAAAAAGCATGCACAGCCTCTCTCTGTGGTATTTCATATAATTGCATGTGATTTTACAATTACCTCAAAATTAAAAGTTAAAAAAACAAAACAGGAACTTCAGAATAGAGTGTCAAGATGAGAGAATTGCCACCCTCCACATGACGAGAGTGTGGTGTCCCTAGTGGGGCACAGTGAGACAGAAGCCTGGAAGGACAGTTAAAGCCCATCTGGGAAGGGCCTTGTAGACTGTTCTGAGGAATATTCTAGCCTTGGCCCTATTACAGGCAGTAGAGAGATTCTGAGTTTTTTTTTTTTTAATAAGGGAGTGAAGTAATCAGATTTGTATTCTAGGCTGTAGAAGCACGGGAGAATAAATTGGATGCCTCATGTTGAAGTCGGTGATCCTGCCTAGTCTTCTGGCAGCACAATCTAGACTCTGCCAGTCACCTCTGTGCTTTTGGAATTGAACGGTCTATTTCCCGGCATGTGCCAGTGGGCACAGAACATGTTCTGACCAAGTGTCTGACTTGCCACCCCACGCTTCCTAACTGCTGCTTCTTGTTGTCAGTCTGTGGGAGCCCTGGGTACACACCTTCATTTGAACAGCACCTCAAATAGATGGGGAAAGAAAACTAGTGCAAAAATGTGACAAAACGTACTGCACATAGGAACTAGACATTGATTCCAATATCTGTGCTTTGTGTTCCCTGCCGTTAGCTGGAAAAGGCATTTTCCAATTGCATTCTTTTGATTTTATGCCTGTCTCGTTCCTCTAATCAAATCCCATGAACAGGGACAGACTGAGTTCTCTGTTCCCCTCTATGCAAATCTGACTCCAGGAGTCATCGTTTATTATTTAAATCCAACATACATTGAGTGTTTACTGTAACTGCTGTCATCAACCCCTTTTACAGATGGAGCCAAGGTTTAGTGAGGATGAGGGCTTGATGAAGGTTGCATAGTCACAGGAGGTCGGGCCGGACCAGGGTTTAGGTTGTAACACTACCCTGTTGGGGGAATGAGAGGGGTAGGTGTGGAGCCTAAGGCTAACTTCCTCTCTCCCAGCTATTCTGTCTTCCCTGCGATAAAGTTTATAGTTCAGTAAGTTCCCTTTAAGGGGCAATGACTCTGACACTTTCCGGAAGATAAGATCTGCTGGGCCAAGGTCTCCCTCAACACTTACCATTTCTTTACAGCTGACTCCAGGTATCTCTTAGCTAGTAGCCAGGCTTCCTAGCTTACCCTCAAGCCAGGCTAAAATCTTTCTAAGCAGCTTAGTGACATCCAGGCTCAGATCCAGGCCCATCCCCCATCATGGGAGACCCATCCCTGCCACCCCACCTCTCTCTTCCTTCCTTTCTTGCTTCTGGGAGTGTTTGCAGCTCAGCTGCAGCTCAGCCCAGAGAAGCAACTGTTAAGTTAAATAGTAGGGAGATTTAGGTGGGGGCCCATGTGCTGCTTTTAAACAGAAATTTACTCAGGTCAGGAAACAGCCAGCTATTTATGGGCACCTTGTGCAGGTGCTCTGTCTCCTGGTGGTAAACGCCAGGCAATGCCAAACAGAGCACTTGTTTATCAAGTGTCATGGATTAGGAAGTCAAACAGACCCGCCCATCCCTGGGGCATCACCTCCAGGCTGGCCTCCAGGAACGACCACCCCTGAGATGAAAACCACTCTTGGGAGCTGAGGAGGAGCTTTTACAATTTGCTCATAATTCATATCCTTTGTTGTTAGAATATTCTTCCTGTAGCCAACTTCAGTCTCTGTTTATACATGCTGAGCAGTAGGGTTTTGTGTTGTTGTTCTCCATCTGATATACAATATCTCCAGATTTTAATTTGGATAAAATAATAGTCATTGAGTGCGTCATCACAAACACTATGTTAAAATCCCCACAACAAATAACTCATTAATATGCGAACCATCAATGATTAAAGGTATCATTAACATGCCCATTTTACACAAGATTTATCAAGGTTGAGTAAATTACCCAAGGTCATAGAATGAAAGAGCTCGGTTTTGAATTCAGACAGTCCAGCCCTCTGAGCCCATGTGCTTAATTATTAATGCTCTCTACCTCCCTACAGTTTTTTTTTTCTAAATAGGATCATTCTACCTCTATAAATTTATCCTTATTTTTTCTCTTTGAGTCAGAAAACTTAGAATTTGCCCCAAAGGCCCTAAATAGATTTAAATTAGGGACCAGAGCCACTTTCCATGACTCATTTCAACCTCTGACCATGTCCACACCAGCCATTCCCCCTGCATGGCCCTGTCTTGCTCATATCCTTGGCAACAAAGTGGTTCCTCGTGTTAGAGGACTGTGCTGGCCATCCAGGAACGCTCCAGGAGACCAGTGGCCATGGTCACAAGGGAAAAAGAAATCCTATTTGCAAAGCAGCTGTATTTGCTAATTAAAAACCACTTAAACAAAATGCCTTTTAAGGAAAAGACATTGAGGAAGTATTATGCTCTCAGTAGTTTTGATAGGAACCCAGCAGTGAGTTCCTACTGAGCAAACAGCGGAGAAACCCACTGTGAACATCTCCTATGGCTGGTTCTCCTTCCTATACTATCTCCCTCGCATACCTCACATACTGCACAAGCCATTGCATTCCTCCCTCCCATTCTCTACCCCACTGGGCCTGTCACTGGCCATAGCAATCTAGTAGAGCATCGTGGCAAAGAGCCCAGACTGCAACCAGACAGCCTGGCAGCAATCTTAGGCAAGTTACTTGGCCTCTCTTGGCCTTGGTTTCCCCATCTGTAAATGGCAGTGATAATTATAGTTCCTACTTAAGCTAGATGAATTAAAATGTGTAAAGCACTTAGAACAACGCCTGACACGTTGATTGTAAACAGTCAATAGATGTTCCACCCTGTCATTTAATTAAGAGCCTGGTGAAATTGGGCAGGCCACTTTAAAACAGTATATGAGGTAGCGATTAATAAGAGCACTGGGTTGAAGTCAGCTAGCCTTGGCCCTTGAATCCTGACTTTCAACAACTTGTTTAACCTCTGTGACCTCAGTAAGAGGTCTATCTGTAAAATGAACCTATAAAATCTATGTCTCATTAGAGTTCCTAAGAGGATTAAATGAGACAATATATGTAAGATGCTCAGCATAGAGTCTGGCTGGAAGTAAGCACTCAATAAGTGGCCCTTGTGACTATTATAATTAACTCCCTGAACTTCAGTCCTTTCGTGTGTAAATTGGAGACAATAATACTTCAGGAATTCTGTAAGGCTTGAAGGACATGCCATCTAGTTTTCCTTTCCCTCTTCTTGCTCTTTCAAGATGTTCCACCTACTGCCTGTACAGTGCTGCCTCTTTCCAGCAGCCTTCATGGATCCCCACTGAAATGCTTTAGGGCTCCCTAACTGGTTCTGACTTCAATTCAGAATCGCTCAGTCTATTCTTATGTCCTGTCCATTCCCCATATAACAGTCCCATCTTGCTCATAAGCCAGAAGTCCCAGGGGACAGAACCTCTTCCTATCAGCATCTCCCCAGTGTGTAGGAACTAAAGTAAATGCAATACTATCCCTCTCCCAAGTTACCTTGCGATCAAGAGAAATGGTGGTTGAAGGCAGCCTTTATTACTATTATTTTCATGGGTTGGGCTCTGGAAGAGGGGTGACTGAACCTGCAGCCTCTGACTCAGCAGGAAGCTGAGCTAGTGAGCAGAGGCCTGAGCCCTCTGGCGGAGAGTCAGGGATTCCACTCCATTCCTCTCTCTCCCTCCCAGGGCCTTTTCCAAGACATTGAGCGCCCTTGACACTTTAGGAGTGCCTACATCATGTCAAAAATAGTAAGATGAACTCACTTCTCATGTGAAATGCAATGTACACGTAAACTATGTGTAAGTGGAGTGGCCGAAGTTTTATTTTAAAGCCATTTATGTAAATATTTATGAATTTCCATTTCACAACTTTCTTTTTTTCATTTTGAAGCCAATAACTTTTTTCGTGTTTCATCCATCGTTCCTAGGCCCTAAACCTATGTCTAAGGAATGGACCGGCAGTGCCTCCAGTGCCTAAAATAGGCAGTGCCCAACTGGACCATGCCCACCCTATATCTATCTATCTATCTATCTATCTATCTATCTATCTATCTATCTATCTATCTAATCTCATCTATCTACCTACTTATATCTGTCCGTCCGTCCATCCAGCCATCCATCCAGCCATCCATCCATCCAGCCAGCCAGCCAGCCACGTATCATCTATCATCAACTATCTATCAACTCTCAATCATATCATTTGTGATCTATCTGAGCTGCCTGGGGTAGAAAATAAAGCCCTGGGCAAGGCTAGAGTAGCCGCGCGCGGTGTGATACTGCCCTCTATAGATTGCTCCGGGAAGGTGCAGATGGGCAGTCCCCATTTCTATCAAGCTGAGATCTATTCCACCACACTCACTCACTGACATTTATACCAAGCACCATTTGCATGCTCTTGGAACAAAGGGTAATCAGAAAAGATCCGAGCTCATCCCTCCCTCTGGGAGATCATCATTTTGTAAGGGAAACTGCAAACGTGATTACAATTCAGTGTAATGACTGCTGTAATAGATGCTCCTACCAAGTTCTGTAGGAGCACAGCAGGAATGAGAATAAGTATGGGACAGTAGAGGAAGGCATCACAAGGAAAATGACATTTAACTCGGGCCTTGAACGATAAGTAAGAATTTGCCAGGCAGTGCCGGGCAAGAAAGACATTCCAGGCAGGCAGAAAGAACCGCATGAGCAAAGGCAATGTACTACAGAAGTGCAGGCTTGTTGGGGGACCAGTGAAAAGTGTGGTGTAGCTGGAGAGTGCAAGGCTCATCTAGAGAAGCAGGTGGGGCCAGATGATGAGGAAACTCCCATTTGAAAAACAAGGATGTAATGCTCTGGCCAAGACCTTGTGGCCAACAAAAGGGAGGAAACTCTCTTCATTCCTGCTGTCCTGACTTGGTTAAGGTTTTGCATTGGCCTCTTTGTTTATCCTCCCTCCCACCTCCTACCTTTACTTCACATTGCTAAGAATTCTTCAAAATCATGGGGCTGCTCCTCACTTCCCCTGCTTAAGCCTTTTCATTAGCATCAACATGCACAAGACAAAAGTCACACTCCCAACCTCACGCACAAAGGGGCAAGTTTAGGGCTTTTTCAAGTAGCAAGGGCCTAAGCCACACTGAAGTTATTTATACAATGGGGGATTATTGTGAGGTCACAGAGGAGGACAGGAGGACAGGCACCTCACCCATCAAACAGGCCATGTAGTGACTGGAAGGTGACTAAGTGGTCCATAAGGCTACAAGGCTGCTGTCCATAAGGCAGTCCTTGACTGCCAAACATTATACATTCCTACAAAAGGGCATGAGAGTGATATATCTAAAAGTTGTACAATGGATTTCTGTGTTAGTGAAAAAGAAATTCCGGTTCCAAAGAGCAAAATATATTTCAAAATACCTAAATGTGGCCCAGAATCAGAATGAAACAGTGACTAAGAGTATTGGTTCTAGGACTAGCCAGTCCTGGCTCTATCACTTATTGTCTAGGAGATTCCCCGCAAGTTGATTGACTGCTCTCTTCTTGTTTCCTTTCTACCATAAGAACATAGCACCCAGCTCAGACATAGTGTCGATTAAAAGCTTCACCAAGGGTTTAGAACAGTGTCCACATAGTAACCACTCAATAAAGGTTCTTTCTTATGATTCATGCAGGCATTAGGACAGAGAGTTCTAATTATCCCCTGGAGCACCCCACACTACCCATTCTCCCTTTCTTTCTGTTACTCCGCTTTTAATAGGCTAGTCCAGCCAGAGATCAGATTTCATTGCCCTCCTTGCAGCCTGGTACTGGCCATGTGACCAAGTTTGGCCAGTGGAAGGTGAGGGAGCGGTAGTGAGGTTGCTACTTTCTGGGTCAAATCTTTAGAAGAAAAAAACTTGCTCTCTTCACATTCCCCCTTTCAAGTGGCCTAGACACAGAGGTGGAAGCCACATATTAGGAATGGCAGAGGATGTGGTTCCACAGTGTAGCAGTTAGCACATCTGCTTCACATGCAGAAGGTCCTGGGCTTGTGCCCCAGTGCAGCCAGAGTTCATGGTCTACAGCCATGCTACCTTGAACAAGCCCGATGTCTGATCTCGGAAGCTAAGTAGTGTCGGGCCTGGTTAGTACTTGGATGGGAGACCACCTAGGAGGACTAGGTACTGTAGGCATAAACAAACAAACAAACAAATAAATAAATGGCAGAGACATTCTAAATCCCTGGGCTGCTTACCTCTTACTGCTATGTGAGAAAGATATGGCTTCTGTCTTGCCTAAGCTATTATTTTAGGGGGCCGCTTTGTTACAGCAGTTTAATGTGTACCTTTAATGAATGCAGTAGCTTTTTCTAAAATAAGTCTTCTCTAAGGCATTAGGAGATAGTGTACTCCCACACACAAAAATATCTATGATGGCCTTTAAATATATTAAAATATGTTCAACTTCACTCATAAAGATGAGAAATGCAAATTAAAACTGCATTATAATGCTATTTCTCATCGGATTGGCAGAAATTCAAAGGTTTGACCACATACTCTATTGGCAAAGCTGTATGAGAGATAGTCACTCTCATACTTTGCTGCTGTGCCTTAATAAGAAATATGAAACCAGGGTCTCTGCCCCTGATTCTTGACTCAGTGCTCCTAAAGCCCTAGGAATTTCCTGAGTATAGGGGTGAGAGGAGTATCTTTTATGATTCACAATAAATCTCTCTTAATCTCGCCTGAGTTTATGCTAGTGAAGTGATTCTTGGAGGATGGGGTCTGGTTTCCCAAGAAACCAACCGTATGATCAGAGGATTGGAACTTTCAGCCTCATGGCCCCACCACCTGCCCAAGGTATGTGGGAGAGGAGGTTTGGGGAGTAATTAATAATCAATGGCTAAGGATTTAATCAGTCATGCCTACGTAATGGAATCTCCATAAATATCCTAACCAAAAGTGTTCAGAAGCTTCTATGTTAGTGAACACAAGGTACTGGGTATACCTGGAGAGGCTGTAGAAGCTCCACACTCCTCCCACATACCTTGCCCTATGTGTCATTTCCATTTGGCTGTTCCTGCATTGTATCCTTTATAATCAACCAGAATTAATAAAGTGTTTTCCTGTGTTTTGTGAGCCATTCTAGGAAATTATCAAACCTGAGGACCCAGTTGTGGGAACCCCTGATTGACAGCTGGTCTGTCAGAAATATGGGAAGTCTGCATTTCTGAAGATTATCCTCTCATGGCCACCAAGCAAGTGTAGCAGTTCCAGGCATAAGACCAAACAACAATGTCCAGAATGAGAGAAAGGATTATTTATCTTTTTGGGATCTCTTTCTTGGAATCCCCCTGGCAGACTTCCCCTCATATATCATTGACCAAACTTGCATCAGGTCCTGATGTCAGTCATGGCATAGGTCAGTCTGGTTTCAAAGGGATGCTGGTAGGATTATTCCGCCTTTATGGGTTTGGGGCTGCAAGATATTATCTTTAGTTTGATCAAAACTCTGTTTCTGTGGTCCAGAGATCTGAGGCTTTATTCCTTAGAAGGTTTATTCTGACCTAATGGGCTTAATGTTTAAGGGAGTGGTCATGCTGTATATAGAAGGGTAAGGAAAGAAAAAATGCAAGTGAGCCCAAGGCCAGTTTGAATTAAGAGAAAAAATCATTTTAAAGAAGTAAAGATTTGTACCGTTACAAGTTGACGAAATAATCACAGCTGGCTCCAACTGCAAAGAATTGCCTTTAGATGAACCAGATCAACCTTGCTAGGGAGGTGACACCACCACCACCACCACTGCCTCTCCTCGGGCAAGTCTATAGACAATGATAACTGACAGAAGGAAAGGAAGACAAAAGGTTGGCCCCTGGTTTCAGGGTGGAAGCAACTGTGTGGGGCCTTTCAGGGTCTGAAGCTCTCCATGAGCTCAGATTGAGGCTAATCTTCAAATGAGACCCTACTCTTGGTTCCCTTTTCCCTGCTTCTTTCATTTCCTGAGGACAGTCTGTCAATCACCGGCACAAGCCTCCCTGTCTCAGGCTGCGCTCCAGAGAACCCAACCTAGAACACCTGACCATTCTAAACTAGTCAATTTCCATCATTCGTTCTGATGCTGCCCCTGGAGTGGGGATGGAGTCCCCTCTGCTGACGCACAGAATGTTACCGCTGGAATGATGTGAAATCCTGCGTTGCCCCGGTGGCATGAGGGAGGACAGTAGTGGTGTGTGTTGTCCCTCGGTTCTTCCCCACCTGAAGCAGCAAAGAATTACAGGTTGGGGAGATTTAGAAAAAGTGGATGGATTGAAAGTACATTTTAGGAGACAGAGCACTAAGGAAGGCGGCAACCTGTGGAATTTAGGAGGTGAAGAGATAAGATAGCAAGCCCTTAGGCAGGAGCGGGTTGGTTTGCTGTGAAGAGCTGTAAGAATGCAGAAACGGGGAGGTCTGTTTATATCTGGGCCATGATGGGTGGTTCCAAAGGCATTCCTAGGTGACTGGCACCTGGCTGCTATATAACTCTTTTCCCAGTGCACATGGGCATACCCAGGATTCTACTACTGTTGGGGTATTCTTTGGGCACTCTCTAGGCTGGGACCCTATTCCTTTGTTCCCCTTGTCGCTCATGTCTGACTAGCTACCTAACAATAACACCGTGGAGAAGGAACATTGGGCCCAAACCTGTGGATGATTAAGAAGAAGAGGAAGACATGGTTATTGGCAAAGGCAATCAAACCAACAGAGCTGCTGTTGCAGGTAACACTCTTGGAAGAATAAAAGAAATAATACTGCCATATTGAGGCTACCTGTTGTATAAGGTACAAAGTTTGGGGTTTTATGAAAGTTAAGCCTCAGCTTTTGCTCTCTGTGAAACAAACACCCCTATATCTTTATAATAAAACCTCCCAATTTTTAATAAACAAGTTGGATTCTGTTACTTGCAACCATAGAGTCCTAAATAACATAGAAATGAGCATCTGGAGTAGGATTCATATCGTAAACCCTGAGAGTGTTGTGGCCACCAGCCCCTGAAAGACACACGGACCACCAGAACTCAGTGAGTTATAGGAATCACACTCTTTATTCAGCCAGCTGGGTCTGCCAGGGGTACGCAGACCTCAAGTTAAGCAGCCCCAAAATGTAGAGGTGCAGGATTTTTAAGCCCAAAATCCTATTCTTCATTCTGTCTGAATACAAAGGTCTATTTTTCTTCTATTCACTACCTGTCAACCCACTGGTCAGGTGTGTAAGCGGGGGTACAGAAGCAGAAAGCTTGTTAGAATGTTATGTTTCCATAGTTAGTAGCCTATGTTCCTATGGCGATAGCCAAACAGTAGTTTCCAGCAAGTCATTAATTTTTAAACAGTAATTCTCCAGCCAACACAAGAGAAACTGTGAATTTGGCTGAGTTGGGGGAAGGGGCACAAGGAGAAATATGTGACCCCGAAAATGGAAGCAAAGCAGAGTGTAATTGCCATTGTTTACAGACTTCAATAAGCTGCAGCCAGAGAAGCAAGCCATTATCCAGCAATGGCTCAATTAACCAAAGATGGTAAACCCATGGTGACCTGAGATTGTCACAGATCAAGAATTAGCTTTGAACCCTGCTGAATTATAGTGTTAGATTTTCTGATTCTGTATACTGCCACCACACTCAAGAGTGAAGTTAGAGCATTGATTAGAAAATTGTGAGGTCTTAGCTGTTGGAATGAGCATATTGATTCACCCATTCGACAGATATTGATTGAGTCCCTTGTCTGAGCCAGGTACTGTTCTAAACACAAGGAACTTCAACGTAAGAGGAAGAG
The DNA here is from genome assembly GCA_030015415.1 of Cynopterus sphinx. Lineage (NCBI taxonomy): Eukaryota > Metazoa > Chordata > Mammalia > Chiroptera > Pteropodidae > Cynopterus > Cynopterus sphinx. The sequence continues at coordinate 18,754,696 of CM057385.1, forward strand.
AGATGATAAATAGTAAACATAACAAACAATTACATTTGTTTGTCACAGTCAGAATAGAACACTTGTTAGAAGGTGCTAAGTTTTACAGAGGAAACAGCTGGGTATGAGGCTTAAGGAGTAAGGAAAGGATGGCTGCAACTTTAAATATGGAAGTTGGAGTGGGCCTCATTGACAAAGCAAGATTTGAGCAAAGAAATAAACTAGGCAGTGAACAACCTGGATTTAAATGGAAAAAGCAAGAATATGCCTGGGTGTTCAGCCGAAAGGTGAGTGGAGAGTTGTAGAACAGGTCAGACAGGCAATGGGGGATCAAGTGGGATGGAGTTTAAGGACTCTGGCTTATCTCGAGAGAAATGTGAAGCCATTGCAAAATTTTGAGCAGAGGAGCGACTTAGTATACTTGTATAGCAAGTCCTTACTTGTGGAGTCAATAGATTCTGTGACTTTAAGTGACATGAATGAAACCAATTTTAGCTTAAACTAATTGATGTAAACAAGAGTCAAGTTCCTACACATCTCATTAACATTATAAGTTAGGACCTGATTTGAGGATTCACTATATCTTAAAAGGATCTCACTGGCTGCTGGGTAGATGAAGTTAGATGATAAGGAAGCAAGTAAAAGCAGGGCAAGTGTTAAGTCTGTGCAGTAATCCAGATGAGAAAATGAAGGGGGTATGGGAGGTATGGAGAAGTAGTCAGATCCTGGACAGATTTTGAAAGGCAGCACCAGCATGGTTTTCGGGAATTGAGGACGTAAGAGAAGCCTCCTTCCTTCTTTCCTTCCTTCCTTCCTTCCTTCCTTCCTTCCTTCCTTCCTTCCTTCCTTCCTTTTCTCTCTCTCTCTCTCTCTCTCTCTCTCTCTCTCTCTCTCTCTCTCTCTCTCCCTTTCTCTCCCTTTCCTTGAAAGAAAAAGAAAAAAGGAAAACCTCAGGTTTTTCCAAAATATCTTCCATTGAGCCCCCTCTGCCGGACAAATGTGAAATTGCCTGCCATTTTTAAAAGGCTTCCCCGTAGTCGTGGAATGGAAGAATGCAGAATTAACTTTCCAAGGCAGATTAGAGAAAGGCTCAGATCAGAGACCTCTACCCACTTTATTTACCATCTATACCCTGAGGCTAAGGCCCTACATTAAAGAGAAATTGGTGTAGACGAGCAGATCCTCCAGGCCCAGGAAATATCAAAGAAAAACAAGACTCCTAGTTTGGGCCCTTTAGCAGAGACCTCCCAAATGAAATGCTCACGCTGCCAAGGTTTTATGAGAAGTGTAACACCAGAAAAAAATATATAATGCTGGCAAACAAAGGTCTGGGACTTTCTTGATCTAATGTTGCAGGAAGACTCAGTTCCAAACCCTCATAAAAAAAGAATACCAGCAATAGTAGGGAGCAGATGGCGCAACCTGCACAGCTCCCTACAGGAGACCCTTCCTACTGGTGTTTGGAGCAGTCCTGAAGGATGCTGGTTATACCAGGGAAGTCCTCCAAGCAAGCAGATCATTAAGACCAAGGAACTCATCCCAGTGCCAAGAAAGTGAGTTCCACGATGATACCCATGATTTGCTAGTTCTGTCATTTACCTGCATGGACTTACCCAAGTGTATGCTTAGAGTACCTATGATGATTGTTTTTTTTCCTTTCCCACTACTGTGTATGAGTAGTGATTACTGGTAGGTACCGCTAATCCAAACTAAAACTGGATTTTGTTATAGCCAGTAATATTTAAGGAAATTTACCTAATAATTGAAGCTAATATGAACATGAATATTTAGAAATATTTTGAGGTTTTAAAAGAGTCAATAAAATTAAATGAACATGTTTATAAGCAAAATGCTGGGAGATGCAAAACTGATTTAAAAATATATTTGTACCATTTGACTTTTCTTTTTTCTTTTTATTTTTTGTTTGTTTATTTATTTTTAAACTCCTACAGCACCTGGTCTTCCTAGGTGGTCTCCTATCCAAGTACTAACCAGGCCTGACCTTGCTTAGCTTCTGAGATCAGGTGAGATTAGGCACGTTCAGGGCAACATGGCTGTAGATAACTTTTCTTTTTTAATCATAAGAGAGAGAGGAAGGAATTGGGCTGGAACTTGGAAGAATTTGTGTAAAGATAATGACAGATCTTTAGACTAAAGATCTAAGTTATGAACAAAATGAAATGCAATGAACCTAGGTACTCAAAAAGGGCTTAGTGCTGCACCTGCCTGCATGAACAAAGTAAAGTGTCCATGAGTCTGTCCTGATCCTTTCACCATCTAAGACCCTTGCTGCATGGAAAGAAGCCCAAGTGAGCACAGGTTAGGGGAGGTGCAGTTATATCTGTTGTTTAATCCATAAATGTTAAGATGATGTGGAGCCACATCAAGGTAAGACTGAGCCTGAACTAGAAGACTAGACATCACTAGGAGATTATACATTTGGAGAACAGCCAACTCATGATATTGCCTCTGGTTAGTAGCTGGATGGACATGGATGATTTTAACTTTGGGACAAAGATGAGTTGTGATTGTCCTTGAGATAGTTGGGTCATGATTGGCGGGGGTCATCTTAGGCTATCTGGAGAGAAAGGTGTGTTGGGAAGTGTGGGTATGTGCACAGGTGCATACACACTGCATAACATGGCCTAGAATGTAGTGGAGACCTCTTAGGGTATCTGCCTGGCTATGAGTCTTCAATTTCTCTTCTCTAGATATTTCCCCTTCATTCACAGTATGGACTCCAACAGTCATATTCAAAAGGCTTTGTTGTTGTTGTTTGTCTAAATGCATGGTTTTTAACATTTTGATTTCTTAATTTTATTGCAGTCAGGGAATTTGGTCTATATGATATTGATTCTTCAGTATTTATTGAATCTTGTGGCTCAGTGGTCAATTTTTGTAAGTGTTTCATGTGTGCTTGAATGTGTACTCCCTAATTGCTGAGTGCAGAAGTCTATATAAGTTCAATAAATAAAAGTCGTTAATTGTATTGCTCAAATCTTCTATACCCTAGTTAATTATTGGTCTATTAGATCTGTCAATTACTGACAGAGAAGTATTAAATCTCCCACCATGAAGGTGAAATTCAGAATTTCTCCTTATAATTCTGTCAAGTTTCACTTTACACGCATGTTATTATACGCATATAGTCTAGAATTATAGTCTCTTCATGAGTTGAATACTTTATTAATGTATAGATATTAATATAGCTATAAAGCAGCTTCTCTTGCCTACTTAAAAGCATTGTTTCAGAACTCCTTTGTCTCTTTTATTATCATTTTTTCCATCTCTGTTGCTTTATTCCAATCAGCATAAAACCATGCTACTATTTTTTCTCTTAAAGAAAACTTCACTTGACCCCACTTCCTCCTCTAGCTATAGCCTCATTTCTCTGTTCACCTTTATAGCAAAATTCCTTAAAAGAATGACATTTAGTCTTCCCCTCCTATTCTCTTATTTTTTTTCATTCTTCGTGTTTTTATTCACTATTTTACATTATGTTTTTAAATAACCTGTTATTTTGGAAGAAATATACAAGAATTGTAAAAATTTAGAAAATGTAAATAAGCAAAAATAATAAAATGAAAACATCATATTCTTATCATGCTACGAGTTCTAATGTTAATAACATTAAAATTCCAGTAAAAACTGTTTTTATATACATATTTTTAATGTATAATTTTCTTAAATCAACATTCAATCATATTGTACATACCACTTTTTAACCTCTTTTTATCAATTAATCCTTCCTGCCATTCCAAATTGAAAAATTTCCATCTCATTTAATACCCAAACCATAATTAAATTTTCCCAATTATCCCAAAAATGTCTTTTATAACTGGTTTGTTCATACCAGTATCTAACCAGTGGCCATACATTACATCTGGTCTTCCGGCAAAATCTCTTTTCATGACACTGACTTGTCAAACGGACTAGATCAGATGTCCTACCTTCTGAATTTGTCTGGTTGTTCCGTCATGGCATTGTTTAGTTTGTTCCTTTATCACTTGAATTTCTTATAAACGAAAAAGTCAAATGACTTTGAGTAGATGCATGATAGATGATGTTACATACTTCATATTGAACCTCATCATAAAAAAAGAAATAATATCTGCTGACACAGCTATTGTGATAGTACTATTGGCCACTGATTCCGGGTGAGGAAAGCCGAACCCCTCCATTATAAATTACATTCCCCCCTGGTAACTAGAAAGTAACATGTGTGTTGTCACTTTGGTACTACATGAATCACCAGTTCCCTATCTGCCCATTCTCCTGGTTTTAAATCAGTTAACATTCTGCCCAAATCAACAGTTTCATGGAGTTTGCAAAATATTGTTAATTAATTATCCTAAAAAACAGTTTCTACTAGAAAGGCAAAATAAATGCTATTTTCCTTTAATTACTAATTTTCAAAGCAAGTTTTAGTTAAATAGCCATATAAAATGGTAACAAACAACTATGTTCTTAAACCCATTCTAATCAGCCTTCACTCTCATCAGTACACTAAACTTCTCTTGTTAAGTTCATCAATCACGTCCAGGTTGTTACATCCACAAGTCAAGACTAGTTCTCATCTGATTTGACCTGTCAGCAGCATTTGAAACAGTCAATCACTCCCTCCATCTTGAAACACTTTCTTTCTTTAACTTTCAAGACACCACTTGGCCTTAATTATCCTTCTACTTCATTAGCCATTTCTTCTCAGACTCCTTTGCCATTTCTCCTCATTTTCCTGACCTCTTGATATTGTGGTATCCAAAGCTCCTTCCTTTGGACCTCTCTCTATCTACACTTATTTTTTTTAAACTTGAACCAAAAGATATGTTTTTATTGTTAATTTAAATTTGATTTTCAATATATGTGATATATAGTCTCTATATACATTTTAGAAAATGTAGAAAAGTAAAACAGATTAATTAAAACATTTGTTACCTTATAACCTAAAAACCTAGAGAAAATCATTGTCAACAGATGTATTTGTTAGATTTTTCAGTTTCTCTCTTTCTCTGTCTAGGAGTTGTAACATGCCATTAAAAAGTATTTACATATCACTTGGATATATTTTTCTCCATATTGTTAACAGGTGTAAATGTACTTCTAAGCACACCTTTAGCTGCATGCTGTAAAGTTTGGCACATTGTGTTTTCATTTCCATTTATCTCAAAGTATTTTCTAATTTCACTTGTGATTTCTCTTTTGATCCATTGGTTATTTTGGACCATATTGTTTAATTTCCATGCAGTTGTGAATTTCTTCTTTTGAGTCAAAGAGACATTCCTAGTATGTTGTTAAAATTCCTTTGTTTGTTTTACTGTGTTTTTTAGCTATTTTCTTAATGGTTGCCCTGGAGATTACAATTAACATTTTATCCTAAAATGATCTAATACAGATTAAGGCTAATTTAATTTCGATTTCAAGCTATTCCAATATAGCTTCATTCCCTCCCTTCTCCTTTGTACTATTATTATGACACAAATTACATTTTTAGATGTTATAAACCCTGTTAATACAATTTTATAATTATTACTTTTTCATTGTCTTTTAAATAATATAGAAGAGGAAAAGAGTTATGAAAAATATATTCATATTATCTTTTATATTTACCTATATATTTACATTTGTTGGTGTTCTTTATTTCTTCATGAGAATTTGAATTACTTGTTTAGTGTCCTATAATTTTAGCCTGAAGGACTCTCTTTAGTATTTTTTATAGGGCGGCTCTGCTAGTAAGGAATTTTCTCAGTTTTTGTTTATCTTAGAATATCTTAATTTTTCCCATGGGTTTTTGAAGCAAAGTTTTGCTAGACATAGAATTCTTGACTGACAATCCTTTTGTTTCCATACTTTGAATATGTTATCCCACTGCCTTCTGACCTCTAGTTTCTGGTTAGAAATCAGTCATTAATATTATCAAGGATCCCTTGTCCATAATTAATTACTTCTCAATTTGTCTTTGTATTTGACAGTTTGCCTATGATGTGTGTAGGTGGGATACACTTTTCTTTGACTATCTCATTCAGTCTCAGCATGTTAAATGCCAACTATTTACTGACAACTCCCAAATATATACTTCAAGCCCAGACTTTTCCTGGACCCCAGATTCATATATTTAAATGCAATCTTATCATCTTCATTTGAGTGTCTTAACAGTACCTCAAATTTAATATGGCAAAATTGAAATCCTAATAACACTTTTCAAACAACACCAACACCAACAACAACAACCAACCTTGCTTCAATCACAGTCAAACATTATCTCTGTTAATCACAATTCTATTATTCCAGCTGTTTAGGGTAAAAATCTTGGAGTCATCTTTAACTGTTCTCATTCTCTTATCCTCATCATCCATTAACAGCAATCATGTACCTCTACCTTTAAAATAAAACCAGATTCTTATACTTTCTTATCACTTCCACTGCTACCATCTTGGTCCAAGCTACATAATCTCTTATCTGGATTATTACAATAACCTCAACTGGCATTCCTTCTTGTCACCTTGTCTCCTCACTTCCACCTCACTCTGTTCTCAGAATTATCTTTTTAAAACATAAGGCAGACTATGTCACTCTACTCAAAACCCTCTAATGGGTCACTATTTTACTCAGAGTAAAAGCCAAAATTCTTTTAAGGCAAATATTACAAGGCTCCTCCTTTATCCCCAACACTGCCACAGCTATCTCTATGATTTCTGTTTCCAGTGACTCTTCCTCTTGATCCCTCTTTATTCAAACTGGCTCCTTGCTAGTCCTAGAATGTGTTAATCATGTTTCTGCCACAGGATCTTTGCACTTGCTGTTTTCTTCTGCCTGGAACACTTTCTTTCCAGATAGGCTTATACCTTAATTCCCTCTCCTCAAGTCTTTGTTCAAATATGACCTTATCAGAGAAACTTTCCATTGTAAAATTTTTTTCTCTGCGGTAATTTTTAATATCTTCTCTTTGCAGAGTGTTTAATAATTTCACTAGGATGGGACTAAGTGTAATTTTTTCAAAGTAATTGTCCTATTTGCAATTTGCTGAGATTCCTAAACCAGGTGATCCATGTCTTTCATTGGTCTGGAAATTTCTCAGCCATTATATTTTCCAATATTACCCCTTTCCCATTCTATCTATTCTCTCCTAATGTTCGAATTAGAAGGATATTAACTTTCATTCTGCCTTCCCTGTCTTTTAACTCCTTTTCATATTTTTGATCTTTTATTTTCTCTATGCTTTACTCTGAATACTTTCCCCAGACCTATTTTCCAGTTTGCTAATTTCTTTCAGCTCTCAATAATCTCTTGTTTAACATATCCATTCAGTTTCCTCTTAATTTCAATTGTTATATTTTTAATTTTAACAGTTCCATTTATTTCTTTTTCAAATTTTCAAATTCTTTTTGATACCATCTTGATCTTTTTTTTATTCTTCATTTTCTTAATCATTGTAAACATATTTCATTAAATAATAACAAAGGCTTCTATAACCCTTACTATGTGTAAAGCATTATTCTAGGTACTATATAAATATTAATTCATTTAATCCTCAAAACAATTGTGTATAATAAAATGGAAACATAGAGAAGTTAATCAACTTGCCCAAGACCATCTGTATAGTAGAGAGCTTTGCCTAGAATCCAGGCAATCTGGCTTTAAAGTCTATATCCTTAATCATGGCACTTTACTGCCTCTCTCATAGTTGAGTTGCCATCTGAAAGTTGTGCTGTCTGAAGTTCTTGCTGTCATATTTGATGATCCTTGCTCATTGTGGATTCTTTATAGAGATCACTTTTCAGCTATTGTGGGACTCCTTCATGGATCCAGAGGAGCTTTACATTGTTTCAGCTGAGGAACACCCCTAATCCAAAACCACTTTTAATGCCAAGCCTTAGCTTGGGGTGTTCCTGGACCACAGAATACACATTTGGATACAAACCCAACATATAGTCCTGTAGTTCTCAGGAACAGGCAGACACGCTTCTTTGTTACCTCCGTGTGGATGGATTTTTTTTTAAGTCCATCCCTCAAAGCCTTTTGAGGATTTTAGCTTTATTTGGAAATTTCAATTCCAACTCCCCATCTTGTATGGGCCCGCAAATTCTTCTTTGCCCATATTGGATTAAAACTAAAGCTACTCAAACTTTCTGTGACTGAACCCCCCTTTGTCTAGCTTACCATATTCCCAGCCATGGTGGCTTCAGTTTAATAGTGAAGAAGGGCCCAGTTGGGACTCCCATAGTAGAGGCATCACAGCATCCCTGGCTTCACTTTTCCTCGCCCTATAGATTAACAATAGTTAGTTCCTAGTGGCTTGATCCGGAGCTTGGAACGTCCCCTGCCATAGAAAGTTGCTCTGAAACTTAATGATTACTGCCCTTCTGATCACAATTCTGGTCTGACATTCTTTCCAGACTACTCCCATCTTTGTTCCTGGGTTGCTAACACCAACTACGTTGCCAGAGGAACCAATCCTGAAGTACAACAGACCTCCCCCAACTGTCACATAGTCCAGAGAATAATACCCAGATTTTCCCTTAAATACCCTAAACCAGACTGAGAAAGGAAGGCAGTTTTGAAGGTGTTAACCTGCTGCCTTCTCAGATAACTGGTGCTCTGACAATAAACACTAACTCTAAATATCCCAACCCCTGTGTTGGTTTATTGGCCGAGTGGTGCAGGCAGTATGAGATACAGACTCAGTTGCCTTCCAGTTTCAATATTACATGTTTACTACTTTGGTTTTAGGTTTAGGTTCTCTGTTTTTGGTCTCTAAGGACTTTCCTTACTTTCTTGTGAGCTCAGCTACACTTTTAAAAGCTAGCATTTATGACCATGAATCATTTCTCTCCTTCCCCTAACTGCCCTCTCCCGCCCCAAAAAACTGTCCTCTTATGTTGTTACTATTGTTATGAAACATTTCATCACCAGCTGGGTCTTTGGGCAGAAGTGTTGTTTCAGATTATGGAAAATTGGTAATTTGGACATAATATATGGAATACATTTACTTATAGCTGTCAATAGCAAGGCTATACATTTAAAAATACATTTGTTATATTTTATGTAGCATTTTTATATGTTATGGCAGGAGGATTTTCAGAATATTTAGTCTAGCTAGTCATATTGACATAAATGGAAGTGCAGCGATCATATTTGTGTTGTCCCCTGGCCATGGCTGATTAGTCTAAGATATACCAATTCTACTCTGTGGGTGTTTTTTAATGCTTTATCTTTTTTCTTTTATTTTTTTTTTCAAATACAATTGACACTCATTATATTAGTTTCAGATCCTCTGTGTTTTTTTTTATAATACATGTTGTTCACTCTGCCTAGAATAACCTCATCCATTCTGACCTTCTCCCTTGATATATCTGATTTATATTTATCCTCGAAACTATCTTCAGCCCAGAAAGCACTTTTTTCAAAAAACCTTTCTTGGTTCTCTCCAGATGAAGTTAATCCCTCTCTTTATATTTTGCAGGTAGTTTTCTTGTAGTGCTTGTTAACATAATAGTTTTAATTACTTGTTCACATTTATTTTCTTGCTAATTTTGAGCTTCTTTAGGACTGAAACTGGTCTTATTCATCTGTGTACTCCAAGCACCAAGCACAGTGCTTGGAACTGTTACCCGTTCAAAACGTTTGTTGACTTGAATTCCTAAAGAAAGCATGAGGAACTGGGTTTGAAGGAAAAGAGAGATCTGAGATAAGACTCTAGGTGGAAGAGGTAGGTTTTGAAAAGAGTCAGAAATGCCTCTGAGGGAGGGAACTGCTGGCTTTTGTCCTTTGATTCCTTCAAAAAAGCATTTCTGCCTACTCAGGAATCCTCTCAGAGTTCCCACGGAGGTCATTTGGCCTCCTCCAAGTCAGCAGGCATAACCCTTGAGATGTCAGGTCAGGACTTGAGGTTTCCCAAGTGACTTCCACTTCTCACAGCCTCTCCTGGTTTACCAGTACTTTTTACCTCTGTACTTAAAAAAGCCCTTCCACATATACTATATCATATACTCTTTATCATAACCCTGTTGAAAAAGGGATTTCTCCCTTTTGTAGATGAAGACAGTCAGAGAGGTTTAGAACCTTGCCCTCACACAGTAATGGCAGTGCCAGAATTTGGACCCTGATTGTTTAACTCCAAAATTCACATTCTAAACATGACACTGAACAGCCTGATTTCCAGTACGTCACAGGATTAATCTGACACCTTTGAATGTATGTTATGTGTAGAAGTATGTGAAAAATCTGTATGTAAAAAAAAAATTAATACATGCAAAGTCAGCGATGACTCATATGAAAACATAATTTATCCTAGAGCAATAACAGAAAGGGAACATTCACCAGGTACCAACATATATGTCTGGCACTTATTTTATCTCATATTTCTAAAAGGTAAGTAGTATTAACCTTGTTTTACAGGTTCCTCAGTTTTAGGGAGGCCTACAAACTAATGATTAAGAGCTTGTATGTTGGATCCAGACAAACCTGGGTTCAAATACTGACCTTTTCCTCTTACCAAATATGCCAAACTGGAGAGAGATGTTCTGTAAAATGGGGTAATCTATAAAAGGGGATAACAATACCCATTTAAAGAGTGTTCGTCAGGACTAAATTATATAACAGGTGAAAGTATCTAACAAAATGCTTGTCATATGGTGAGGCCTCAATAAATGGTAGCTTATATCACTACATTCAAGAGAGATTTGGTAATCTGCTCCAAGGTACACATACAGTTATGTGGTAGAGCCATGTTAGGAACTCAAGTTTGTGTGATTTGAAAACTCAACACTTTCCAGTATATCATGCTGGCAGGATATCTTCTTTCCTTAATCTTACAGTGTTTTCCTAAGAGTCCAGACTCTGCAGATTAGTATAATCTTTAACGTTTCTATTATAAATTTAATACATACTCATAAATCAAGCTTATTATATTGTCCAGAATTAACTATTAATAGTTTTTTCTTCCTATTTTCCATGTTTTTTCATAATGCTAGTTTTTCATGTCTTAAATTTTCATGAAGTCATGAAACCGGATTTTAAATATCTGCTTATTTCATCAAGTGAAGATATTAATTTATTTAACCATTTACCATTTGCTTGTTTCTAATTTCAGTAAACTCTGCAATGCACATCCTTTAAATAGAATCTTTGCACTTCTGATTATTTTTTTCAGGATAGCTTACCAGAAGTGACATTCCAGAGTCAAAAAGGATGGAGAATTTAAAGGCTATTTCTTAAGGATTTCTGGGGTCTACCACCATGCCACCCTGAACAAGCCCCATCCCATCTGATCTTGGAAGTTAAGTAGGGTTGGGCTTGGTTAGTACTTGGATGGGAGACCATCTAGGAGAGCCAGGTGCTGTAGGCCAAAAAAATAAGGGATTATAAACTGACAAGGCTCTTGCAATCCAAGGTCAACCAAGGGTTGCCTCGCCTAAAATAAAAAAAAATTCTGGGTCAAAGAGAAGGGACCATTCAAAGCCTTTCCATGAACATTGTCAAACTGCTTTCAAAAAAGGTTTTCCAATTCATACTCTCATCAGCAGTACAGGATGCTGCCTGGCTCACATCAATAAAAACTCGGCCCTTTTGATAAGTGAAAAATGTTGCGTTTACACTTCTATTTCTTCGACTAGTGAAGTTGAACATTCTTTCCTTCAACTGATAATGCTTTAGTGAATTCCTTATTCTTATCCTTTGCTCCTTTTTCTATCAGGTAGTCCCTGTTTTAGCCTTAGGACGTTTTTACAATAACAACAACAACAAAAACTTAAAAACACCTATCTGGTTGCTAGTGCTTGACTGCTGAACACCGGCATAAGGCCACCGAGGCGCCAGCGAACTTTCGAGGCCAGCGGTCGGCCTTCACTCTTCAGGGCGAAAGCAAGCTTTCCACAAATCACCAGCGCGCCAACTGCTTGCTGCAAAGGCGTTGGCTCCCCCAGCTCCGGAAGGAGCATCTCGCGGGATCTCAACCGTCCTTGGGGCCTACGACCCGACTACAAATCCCGACATGCAACGCGCCCCACGGCCCGAGCGCCCGAATGAAGGCTCGGGTCCAAGGTCACGTGTCTGTCTGCGTAAGGCTTCCGGTCACCTCACGCCTTTCTCTGCAGCCGCCACCTTCGTCGCCATTTCTTGCGGGAGGTGACGGAAACTCCGAGGCTCGCCGACTCTATGGTCGAGCGTTTCAGGGACCAACCAATCGGAAGCCAGAGCTGGACGGGAAACCCCGCCTTCGCCCGCATGGAGGCGGGAACTGCCACGAAGCTCCTGTGGAGAGAGAGACAGGAGCGGCGGAAAACCAATAAGCAGGGGGGACTTGAGGACGTTAGCCAATGGGAACGCGGGGGGGATTGCGGCCAATGAGAACGGGGGGACCCCGGGACACGTGGGTGGGCAAGCCGAGCGCTGAGACCTAGAGCTAAAGCTGAGGGTTGAGCCAGTCACCTTGAGCGGGGCGAGCGCCGTGGTCTGAGCAAGGGCAGCAGGGCAGTGGGAGCGCAGGTGACCTGGGGCCGGGAGCCAGCGATTGGCAGGGGTATGGGCTGTACTGTGTAGAGGGGCATTTGCCCCCAGCGGTGGGAGAGACGATGGGCACCCATGGCCTTCACAGTTAATGTTAATTAGCAACGGTAATGAGCGATTAACTGTCCCGGCTGAGGCGGGCGGAGGACAGCGGTGTGAAACGGGCAGGACTGTGCACGCCACCTGCTCATTCTCGGCCTCCTGTCCTCCCAGGAGACCGTCCTTCGCTACATTTTCCTCCTGGGGCCCCGGCCTCCTTCCTCTCCTTCCGATCTCCGTGACCTTCCTTTGCAGACCCGCCGCGTTGAAAGCGGTGGACTGGGGAGTTCGCGCTGTCCCTCTGACCTCTAATGCCCTCCTCAGCTGGGACACGGTGCAAGGAAGAGCGTGGTCCGGGGAGGACGGGCAGGGGGAGGGGTACGACCGAAGGTCGCCACTGTACGGAAATAATTAGACTCTCAATGGAATGTTTTTTTCCTCTGCAGACGGAAAACATGCAGACCACCGGGGCACTACTCTTTTCTCCGGCTCTGGTAAGCTGCTGCTTCGGGGTGCTCTGTAGTGCCCAGTGTGAGAGCTAGCAACGTTTAATGAATGAACTGCGAGGAGCTTGGCATCCTGATGACGTTGGCTCTTAAGGGAGGTTTTAGGATGTGATGCACTTAATCCCTGTTTATTTGGATCTGTAAACTAAGCTATCTTGACTTGACAATGTGGCCAGAGTCTTAATCTGACCTTTACCCACAGTCTGGCTTGGCCCATAGTAGGACAGCCTACCGAAGCAGTGATTCTTTACCTTGGCTACACATTGGAATAACTAGGGAGCTTTAAAAAGTACTGACGCCCAGGCTGCACGGACTCTGGGAATGGGGGGTGGGGGAAGATGGAACCCATGTGTCTGTATTTTAAAAAACTCCCCCTAGTTGATTTCAATGTTCAGCCGAGTTTGACAACCACTGCACTAAAAAACATTTCAAGAAAGCCATGTTACAAAGGGCTCTGCTTAGGTGGCTGTTTTCAGAAGCCTCACCAGGCTTACTGGTTCACTTCGTTTTGGGTCTGTAACGGTGAATCCTGTTCTAGCAAAATGAGATTTCCCGCTTCTGATTCTTTTGGTGAACTGAGTATAAACCCTTCCTGTATCTAGTTTGATTTTTGTTCTGTTATGGGATACTGATTAGGGCTCTGCCCATTGAGATGAACTCTGATACCCAGTTTTAAATAGGAAGATTGCTGCTGCTGAAAATACTAGGGTCTCAAGACAGTGTGTGGTGGCAGCCTAGTTGATACAAACAGGAATATGTTAATTGACCTTGAAATATATTAGACTTTTCTGTTTATATGTAGTCATTGTTGACAGAAGCTCAACATTTAAGATTTTTTGTTGTCGTTGTTCTTGTTTTTTGACTGATTGGAGAGGATGTCTTTCTGATTTTACAGACCCGCTGTTGCACCAGGGGTCTAATCAGACCCGTGTCTGCCTCCTTCCTGAGTAGGCCAGAGATCCCATCTGAACAGGTAAGGAAGTATGGGCCCTCTTATGAATTCCCACAGACAGAGGTCCTTCAAGTTAGCTGAGTTGTCTTTAGGCCAAAATAAAAGGAGAGTTAGAGATTCTGTGGTGCTTTAATAGTTCTAAGCACCCACAAGACGAGCACTCCAGGTGAGAAACTTGCAAAAGGTTGCTCTAATGCATGCAATTTCCCTAGCCCTGTCTAAAAATCGTCCCTATAGTTCCCAGTATGCTCTGCAATCCAAGCATTCTGTATTTGCCAGGCAGTCTGCCAACAGTTTCTGAGCTCAGGTGGGTGGGGTGAAGGAGGTGGAGTCAGCCACCTGTCCTTGTGCCTCACTATCTCCTTACTGTCTGTCTTCCTCTCCTTTTCTATTTCCCTGTCTCTCCCCCTCCTTCTAGCCTTCCTATAGCAGCTCCCCACTCCAGGTGGCCAGACGGGAGTTCCAGACTAGTGTTGTCTCCCGGGACATTGACACAGCAGCCAAGTTTATTGGTGCTGGGGCCGCCACAGTGGGTGTGGCTGGTTCAGGAGCCGGCATTGGAACAGTGTTTGGCAGCTTGATCATTGGCTATGCCAGGTAAGCTTGGGGACTGGTACCAGTACATGGCCTGTTAGGAATCAGGCCATGCAGCAGAAGGTGAGTGGTAGGTGAGCAAGCGAAGCTTCATTGGTCTTTGCAGCTGCTCCCCAGTGCTAACATCACTAGGCATTATTAGGCATTATTAAATTCATATGAGCACCGGTCCCTGGTGCCAGAAAGGTTGGGGACCACTGGCCTAGAGCATCTCCCACCATAAAGTCCACTTATTTGGGGGAACCCTCAGCAAGAGGAGATCCCTCTAGCTTTTGGTTGATTTCATTTACCGCCTATTTTCTCCAGGAGGAGAGGAGAAACCTCTCTTGTTTCTCTGAGTCAAAATTTAAAATGCTGCCAACCTAGCTCACTTAAACTTACCATGTTGGTATTCTGCTTGCCTGTCCAAATCCCCAGAATATATGCAGACTAGGCCCCTCTCCCTGTTTTAGCACTCCCCATTCATTTAACCTACCTGTGTCCTCCGCCGCCACCCATGCCCTCACCTTTTCTTTTCCATCAATCTCTGTCCCTGGCAGGAACCCGTCTCTCAAGCAGCAGCTCTTCTCCTATGCCATTTTGGGTTTTGCCCTATCTGAGGCCATGGGGCTCTTCTGTTTGATGGTCGCCTTCCTCATCCTCTTCGCCATGTAAGGCTCTGTGGGGGTCGCCTACCCATCCCTGCTGCTTCGACTCCAGGCTATGTTGGTGCTGGAGTATGCTAAGCTTTACTATTAAATACAACGTTTCTCTAAACCCATATGTCTGTGCCTCTGTCCTTTGCCCTTGGGGAGGGTCTTGGTGGAAAGGTGGGATGATAAAAATGGGACTGGGTCAGCCATTGGTGATTAGGAACTCCTCAGGGCTGAGAAGTAGCACTGCCATGACTGTAAGAGCATGAGATTCTCTTTATCGCCCAGGGGAGTGTGGATTTGTCTTAAGTAATTATAATTGGTGCTTTTCCCCTTCAAATTTAGTATAAGAGTAGGTAACATTTTTGAAAGGTTTAATTTTTACCGAGCTTTGTACCAAGTGTTTTATGTTATCTCTAATGAATTGTAAGTACAATGATCAGACCTGTTTTGCAAATAAGGGAACTAAGGCTTAGGGAAGCAAAATAACTTGTCCAACATCACAAAGTTGGTAAGTAGCAGACTTGGGGATTCCACCTCAGGCCAGCCTAAACCTTTATGCTGTCCCACCTGTTTTCATTTTGGCCACACAATTGAGGTGACACAACAAGGAAACTTAGTCCCAAAGAAGTTGTATAGCATGTTAGTGTTAGAGGTAGCTCTCCTTCCACCTGCATTCAGCCCCACTTATAAGTTTCATTTTTATTCTCAATTATCCTTTTTTAGAGTGCCAAGATGTTCTTGAATAAGCAGGTGAGGCACATAGTCTCTGTTCTTTGGGAATTTGCCATTCTAGCTTTGCTAGGGATAAAAAGGGAAGGCTTTTTCTTTGGGGGCGGGGGAAACAACTAATAAATTGCTGAGAGAACTTTGTGAACAATCGTCCTTGTGGTCTCAAAGTCTGCCCAGCAGCCTCTCTCACTTGGCTAAAATGGGGACCCATAGCCCAGGTAAGAGAAAGCTAAGCTGAATATATCCATAGCTGCTGCTTCCGTAAGCCTTAGCTGGAGCAAAACGATGAGCACAGAGGTACTGACAGACATGGTGTCTCTCAAATAGGATGGTTTCAAAGGAGTAATAACTTATAAGTGGGACCCATTTTGTAAAAACCTTATACCTCAACTTATTACAAAATTTCTGTGAAATAGTGACATCAAAAACATTCCTAATTAGTGTTAATGCCAAAAAAGGTGGATTCAATTTATATGCAATTTAAAGACAGTCATGCAGGTATTTAGGTACTAAGCACCCTCCTAGGAATCTTCGGGAAGGCAAAGAAGTCTAAGGTGCTTTCCCTGAAGGAGTCTGAGGCATCAGCAGAGTAGGAATTACAATGAACAATGCCATATGTTGCAAGGAGGCCTGTGTTGTAATAACACAGCTAACATTTGAGCACTTGCATGTCCTGCGCATTGCTAAGCACTTTCCATGATTAACTTCCAGCATCTCTATGAAGTAAGTCATTTTCTAGGTAAGGAAACAAAGGTTCAGAGACCTGAGGCATCCTGTGAAGGTCACACAGCTGGTTAGTAAGTTGGATTCAAACCCCAGAACCTGTGTTCTTATCTCTGGGCTGACTCATCTAAGGTTTGTACAAGTTCAGTGACATACTCAAGATCACACAGCAGACCAGCCACTCTCTAATCCAAGTCCATCTGACATTCATTCAAGTCATGGTCTTCCAAAGGATTTACCAATTTTGGCACATTTAGGGCCAGATAATTCATTCTTGTGGGGCCATTCTGTGCGTTGTATGGTATTTAGCAGCATCTTTTGCTTCGTACCTACCGGATGCCAGTAGCAACCTCCCTCAGTAGTGACAACCAATTGCCAAAGAACAGATATGACAAATGTCTCCTGGCTGGGGGGCAAAATCACTCTCAGTTGAGAACTACTGGTCTTTCATAATCTGTTGCTTGTCTTAGCCTCTTCACCTTAAGTAACTCTCAAGGTTGTTCACAGCAAGCCAGTGATAGAATCTGAAGCAGAGCCCAGGAATCTCAGGGCCAAAGAGAAGGAATGGGACTGAAGTTAACTGGCTGCTGAGGTATCACCAAGGGAACAGTGGATTAACTGGTAATTCTGTTATGCAAACAGAATGCGGTAACCCTTTGGGATGTCAAGCTGGTATCTTTGCCAGGTTATTAAACTCTGGCAGTAATCAAGGAGCAGTCTCCAGGGAAGGTGGTTGCCTTTCCCTTCCTGTGAAGCACCAGTAACCAGCTTTTTCTAAGAGACTAATAAGAATTTCTCTTCAGGTGAGCTCCAAACAGCCTTGCAATTGCTGGATTTACAAATCTAAATCAGCAAGGTTGGGAATGTGGTTGGTGGCCCATGGAACCCTAGAGGGTCAAGGGAGAATGCTATTCCACCCACAGCCAGGCCAGTCAGTTCATTACCATTGGAGTTTATACCAAGGATCCAAGATCTGACTTTTACTATAGGATTTATGACATCATTGGCACTGAGCCCAAGACATTGAGCCCAGTGGGCGGTGTGACACAGAACTTTGGGAAGGGGAGAAGGATCTTAATGATTTATCTTTTTAGAGAAGGTTGAGTTACAGCAGTGGCCTGGACTGTAGGACGCTTGCTGGCTTCTGTCCTTGAGGGGAGGCCACTTGCCTACTTGCTACAAGGTGCTACTAAAGTTTGTTGCATTAAGAGATGGCTCAGTGCAGGGCAGTCTGGTGCTGGGGAGGTGAGAGGCTTGGATCCAAGTCCTTGTAGGAAGACCAGTTAATTGTATCATCCGTCCCCACAGGGCATGAGAGTGGCTCCAGAAGGTACACTCTTGCCCTCTGGCCAAGCTACCAGTGAAAAGCAGCCAGGTATTGCCTTGAAAAAATCAGCACTGGACTAGAACGTCAGCTTAGAACATTTTGCTGGCCTCTTTCTGGTCCTTTCTCTTCCTCAGTTTAGAGGCTGGAGTTAACTTGGGAGGCAGTTTAGCTGCCCTCAGGCATTAGCTTGCAGATTCTTTGTGCCAAGTTTGGCTCACCCCTTTGGAAAGCAAATAAGCATATTTGAGGAGGAAGTGAAATCCTAAAAATCCATGGCCAAGGGGAAAAGCAACTGGCTACTACGTCCTCATTTCTAATGTTAACCATTTCAGCAGTCCTCACTGAATATCAGGTCCTAAAGATACAAGATAGGTTCTCCATGTTTCCTGCCCTAGAGGATGTCTTTTGTAGTAGCTAGACAGATGAGTAACCAAACCACTAAAATAAATAGTATGTGGTATAATAAAGGTAGGAATTGCTCCAGAGGGAGTAATTAAAATAACTAAATGATGATAATAATATGCCTGGCGGTTTTAAAGCTTGGCCGAGAAAGTATTATTCCAGCCAGCCTTGAAGAGGAGTTAACAATTATTGAACATTTAACACTGGCCAGGTATTGTACATTCATTATCACATTATCACTTTTTTATATCTACTATTATTTAACCAATATTACTGATGAAGAATAAGAGGCTTAGTTAAATAACTAGGAATTCCCCTGGTATAGTAGAAGGAAAGAGTATTCTAGGTAGGGAAAATATGAGCAAAAACCTGGGAGAAGGTACATGGGCAAGTGAGGTGACAATTATTTGGACAGCGCTTGCCATTTTATGAAAAACTTCTGGAAATGTCATATTTAATCCTCAGGAAAACCCTGAAAGGTAGGAAATAGCACCATTTATTTTATGGATGCAGAAATTGGCTAACGTTGGACATTTGCAGAATGGTACAGATCAAGAGCTTGAACCTCTTTTTTTCTGGATTTAAGGTAAGTTTTCTCTGTTCATTGCCACTTTGCTAATGTAATGGACTCTGTACTTGAACACAATGGTCAGTAGTAAGGAGCGGACAAACTGAGGAATGCTTTCACCCTGTGGATCATCTTTGGACTTCTGCAGTCATGAAGGAGCTTATGGAGTGGTCTTTTTCTTTGTGTGATCCCAATGAGTTGACTTTTGACCATCTTAATAATATTCAAACAAAATTATGGAATCCTTTTAAAAAATGAATAAAACATAGGCAATAAATACACAGTGCAACATTTAAAAGGTAAAAAAAGATACACACACACATGCACTTGCACACACACACACACATATGTACCTCTGGCCCACCTTGTCAGCAACAAAATTATCCAGAGGCAACCACCATTAAATTTCTTTTGTACAATTTCAGATATATTCTGGCATTGTAATAAAGATAATAATAGAGTAGTAAAACAGTGCCAACAAAACATGAAATCTGTATAAAATATTCATTTTGCTTCATGTTAAGTACCTATGCTGTGCCAGGCCCTATGCTGGATTCATAAATATATGGTCTAGAGTCCCAAGAGTGAGGTGTGCATTGGGGGATTAGAGGCAACAGGTATCAAAAAACCATAATTGGTACAAGAGAAAATGTGATTAAGTGTGGGAGAGTTCAAAGCTGTAACAGTATTATATAGTGGTTAGAACTTTTTCTCTTGAGTCAGATAGATTTGGCTTACAGCCCCAGTTCTGCCGCTTGCTCTCAGTGTGACCAGTATAAGTGCCTGCACCTCTGTAACCCTGTTTTTCCATCTGTCAGAACGGACTAATAATAGTACTTACTTCATAGGATCCTTGAAAGGAATAAATGAGACAAAGTATACAAAGTGCTTGGCACACATTAAGCACTGAAAAAGTGTCATCTAAAAAAAACACACAAATTTTTAGCTATCAACAAATATTAACCATTACCATTCAAGTCCATAGTCCCTTACTGGAAAATTCACAAAAGCTGTGAAAATTACACTTTAAAAAAAATTTGGCGTCAAAATATAATCCAAAGTGAGAGTACTCGTCTTAGTATGAATATTTGCAAAAGTACCTAAATTATTATGAAGTCATACTTTGCTGTAGAAATATCCATATGTTTGGTTACTTGGTGCTGCCCCAGGTCCAGCGGCGTTAACTCTAATTTCTGAAACACATCTGGCCCCAAGACTTTCCCAGTAAGATCATGAGCTTGTATTCTTAGCGATGAAAAGGAAAGCTTTTTTCTTTCAGAAGGCTTCTGTTTTCCTTAGTAATATGATTTTTCACCTTGCATATCTCCAGGAAGTCCGGAGGAATCCTTCCAGGATTTAAACTCACAGCCACTTGCTTGATTCCTTGTATATTCAAGGCCTTGTAGGAAGAAAAAACACTGAGCTTGGAGTCAGGCAGCCTGATTTTCTTCCCTGCACCAAGCTTCTCTGGGTCTGTTTCATTATCCCTATGGCGACGCCTAGCAACAGTGCCCGGCATTTAGTAAACTCTTCATAAATATATATTGAACAAACTCTAAAACTCGATCGTTGTACACTCGCAGGTTGATTCTTTCCTTCCTTCTCCTCTTGGTCCTGTTGCGGGCTGGGGGGCAATGGCAGCCCGCCCTCCGTGGGAGTGGGTGCAGGGAGGAAAGGTAAACCAGAGCCTTTCGGACGGACAGCGAGGACCCCGAGCGAGTCAACTCAACCAGCGCCTCCGTACGAGGAAGCTAGATGCCCCCCCCCCGCAATCCTCCTGCAAGGGAATGTCTGACGGTCGCTCCCCTTAAGAAGGGACACGGTCCTCCCCCTTTCGACACTTGAAAACAAAACATTCGTTGGAATCACGCTCTCAACTGCACCTAGGCGTCGGGGGCCACGCCTCAGAACCGAGTCCCGCGAGGCGCGGGGCCGGCTCGAGCCCGGCACCCAGGCTGCCGCGGCGCGGTCGCCCGCTGGCCGCCCTGGAGGACCGCGGGTGGACGCTCTTGCAGCGCGCCTCTCGCTGGTCGGGGCGGGGGTGGGCGGAGCCGGGGCCGCCCGGCGGCGGCGGCGGCCGCGGAGGGTGGGGACACTCTGGCCCGGCTCTCGGTGGTGCGGGAGCTGGAGCGCGCAGCGGCCGCTCTGGTGGGCGGACGTGCTGCCGAGCAGTCCCGGAAGCGGAGCAGCGATGGCGGAGAGTCCGACTGAGGAGGCGGCGACGGCGACGGCGGGCGCCGGGGCGGCGGGCCCCGGGGCAAGCGGGGTGGCCGGTGTCGGCGGCGGCGGCGGCGGCAGCGGCGGCGGCGGGTTCGGGCCGCCTTTCCTGCCGGATGTGTGGGCGGCGGCGGCGGCGGCGGGCGGGGCCGGAGGGCCGGGGAGCGGCCTGGCTCCGCTGCCCGGGCTCCCGCCCTCGGCCGCTGCCCACGGGGCCGCGCTGCTTAGCCACTGGGACCCCACACTCAGCTCCGACTGGGACGGCGAGCGAACCGCGCCTCAGTGTCTACTCCGGATCAAGCGGTGAGCCGGGGTTTTCCTCCCCCAGCCGCGAGCTCCGGGGTTCGACCTTCCCCGCCCCCCACCCTTCCCCACTCCAGCGCCCTGCCACCTCCGTTCTCGCCCCGAGGCGGCCCCGCTGCGAGGCCCACGTCCTGCCTGCCCCGGAGCGTCGGGACCCGCGTCCACTCTCCCCCCGGCCCCCAGCCCCACACACTCACCGAACCCCTCCTCGAGTGTTCAGCGCCGACCCCGCCCCTCGGCAACCTCCCGTGAGCCCTTCGTCTCCATTCCGGACACCCTCCCCCACACCTCCCGCCCGAAACCCGACCCATCCGTGCTTCAGTAACACCCCCTCCCGCCCTCCGCGCCGCCCCTCTCCCCCTTTCCCCACCCCAGCCTCGCTAGATGCCGCCGGGAAGACCCAACCATCGGGGTCTCCCTGTCGTCTATTCCTGAGCCCCGTTTTTAACGCTCACACAGCTGGCTTCGCCTGGCCTCAGACTCGAGACCAGCGTTTTTCATCCCTGTCTACTCAAACCTGCTCCATATATCCCCTTCCCAAGTCTAAAGCTCTTCTCATACATACCCAGAATCTTTCCTTGAACCACTTTTCCGGAACCCCAAAGCTGCCCACTTTCACACCTGTTCCAGGAACTCAGGTTTCCTCCCCCTAATCTCTCTCTGGCTTGTAATATCCCAGTCAAGATATTTTTTCTTGTATTTTTTACCTCTGGATCATCTGTTTTACTTTCGTGAAGTAAATATACCTAATTCAAATATAGAAACAAGGTCCTAAGTCCTTTCTGTGCTTGCTTCTTGGGTGACTGACCTTAGATCATATTCAATAGATAATATTTTTTCAAAAATTCTTAGAATTGTATCTGTTGCATAGAAAAGGAGAACAGCCTTTTAGCTGCTTCCTGATGACCAGAGTCTTTCTCTCCCCTGCTCTCATCGCAATCATCCTTATCTAGGTATTCTCATCTCCCACTTTCCAAAGCCTTTCAGGTATAGCTCTTACCTACTTTTCAGGGTCGTAATGAAAATTAAACAGCACATTGTAAAGTGTCTGGCCCAATGCCTGATACAGGACAAAACTTCTTTCCTCTGCTTTAACTTATTTGCACTTTTTTATGTCCCTGTGTACCTTAGTGAGGCCCTTAGACATTTTCCACGTAGAATATCCTTTAGACTCTTGCTCACAACTAATCCATTCTAGTTTGAGTTATAACTTAGAAATCCTCTTATTTCTATAGTAGTTACTATATGTCATCTTCCAAATGTGAGATTCTTAGCAATTTCAGAGGATTCCTTTTCCAACCTGAAGAGATTTCTGCCCTGTTAGTCTCCTGGGCAATATCATCGCTCCCTGCTAGCTTACTTGCTTCATATAATCCCCTTGCCAAGAAAGGTCCCTTTCCTCTTTTCCAAAGGTTTATGGAATTCATTTTTTAGTGGAGTTGATGGTACCTTCCCAATTACTAAAAAATCATTTAGCATTCAGTTGTAGTACCTGGGAATCTCGAAGGTGGGGAGTGAATGAATTGCCATGTGGGAGGAAGTGAGAGTAAATGGGATGTGGCTTTTCAAGGGTGACATCTGATGCCATTGGGATCTCTGATTTTTTTTCCTTCTTCTTACCCTCCCCCTGAGGAAACAATGCCCCTTTGATAATTTACTCTCTGCCTGCCTGATGAGTACTCAGCTGAGATATTTCAGCCAACAAGACAGTGCAAACATTTGTGGTACCAAGCACCACTTTCTCAAACCGTGACATCACTGAGGTGATAACAGCTGTCCTGCTCAAGGGATTCCCCTTTTTCCTCCTTTCCCTCACTCCCTCCCCCACCTCCTCTTGGTGTTGTTATACAGGGATATCATGTCCATTTATAAGGAGCCTCCTCCAGGAATGTTCGTTGTACCTGATACTGTTGACATGACTAAGGTATGTAACTTACTGGGGGTTGGGAGTTATTGGGAAATTGGGCCCATAAAGTTGGAAGAGCCTAAAAGACATTATCCAGCTCACATCTCTGATATACAGATGAAGAAATCAATCCCCAAGAGAGTAAGTGGCCTGCTCAAGGTTACACAGTGAGGTGGAGCAAAGCCTTGAACAGGTGTCTGTTATTAGGGTACCAGTAGGTCCTGGTTGGCTTGGAAAGCCCCCATTTACACCTGATGTCCCAGCTTAACTATTAATAGTGCTCACAAGTGCTCCAGTTTGGATGATAAATTATGTGGTCACCTTATCCATTATACTACCCAACTCTTGCCTCATCCTCCACTCTTGAGCTTTAAATACGCTGCTGTAAATCAGATGCAGAGAAGGTTGGGGGTGGGACAGGCTTGAGTGACAGTGTTTATAGTTAAAGTAAGGTATTGTTTAGGCTCCTATCCCTACTGGTTGCTTTTGAATATCTATTACACCCAAATACCACTTCTCTCTTGTCCTCCCATACCACAAACACAGAGAAAGCTTAGTAATGTTAAATTTCTCTGGCCTAGATACCTAGGCTTCTCTGTAATTTTGTGCTTTACTCTCAGAAGTGAATTTGTGCTTGAACTGGGAAGAAATCAGATTTCCTAACTAGGATTGTTTAAATAAAAACTCAGAGTGTCAAATTTCTTATAGTAAAAAGTCGGATTTTGTATTGTGGGTATCTATCTTGTTTTGAATAGGTTTCTCTTTCAATTGATTTTTCTTTTTATATGGTTGGAAATGTTTTTCCTGGGACATCTTGTCCTCAGTCAAGTATCAATGTTAATATGCTAGTCCCTGGGTTCCCAGAATTGATGCCATGTTGATACCAGTTGAGCTCGCTATTCCAATGACTGAGGTCTAAAAGATAACCTAGGGTGTCACTAAGGCAAGTTGTGGACTGTACACTGAGGCATTGGATTGTAGGTCCTTTTTCTCTTGCTGTTCAAATTCTGAGCAGACTTACATGCCTAGGAGCCTTTGTAGAAGAAGAAATATAACTGAGTTCAGGTTAGGGAAATCTTGTTCAATAACCATGGCTGGAGAAAGAGAATTTAGTGTTCTAAGTGCTACTGTATTTCCACCCGCCAGCCACCCCCCACTTTTTTTTTTTAAATTAACCTATAACATTTGGGAAAGTTCTAGGGATGGTCTAATGGCTCTGTATGGACCCTGAGTTTTCCCCACTTCTCTTTGTATCTGACACAGCTGGATGCTCCATGAGCCACATCCTCCACAGTAGGTTTGTTCCTTTGCAGAGTAAGCCAATACCCTAGGCTTCAATCACAGCCCTCAGCTCTGCACTGTTGCTGGCACTGGTGATGTGGCTTCCAATCCCTTTCTTCTTTTCCATTCATCTTACCTCTCTGTTGTGCCACATAAATGGAGGGTGAAGTTACAACATGTACATGTTTAATCATACATACTTAAGATGTGTATTTCTTTAAACATGTTAGGATAATATTTTACAGATGTGTGTTATATTTGCATATTGTTGTTCTATTCATTTGTTAACACATAACACTGATTAGAGAAGTCCAAGCAAAAACCATGCTTTAAGGGAGTTTTAAGGGATACTCAAGGGTGATTTTGGCTAGATTCAGTTTTCACCTTGGGCTCCAACTTTAGAATGTAACCCTGAGTAAGATGCCACTCCACTATAGTGGAATTTCTTTAAATTCCAAACATTAACATGAGTGAGTATAGGCAGTTCATTCTGCATGATCAGGATATGGAATGTGGATACCAGAGAAAGGTCCCGCTTCTGGCGTGGCTAGCGAGTGGAACCCAGGAGGGGTTGGGATGGGACATCACCTCACAATTTTGAGATGGGGTTTTATTTTGCAGATTCATGCATTGATCACAGGCCCATTTGACACTCCTTATGAAGGGGGTTTCTTCCTGTTCGTGTTTCGGTGTCCGCCCGACTATCCCATCCACCCACCTCGGGTCAAACTGATGACAACGGGCAATAACACAGTGAGGTTTAACCCCAACTTCTACCGCAATGGGAAAGTCTGCTTGAGTATTCTAGGGTAAGAGGAGACTTCTAAGTGGCCAAGTTGGTTGTTAGCATATAAATTATTCTAGGCCAGCCTTTATCAACCAGGGTTCCTTATGTGAACTACAGAACACAGAAGATGATTGGAGTGACTGTTTCCTCAATTCTCCCGAGGGTGGTACACAACTAGTACCATTCTAGATGCAAAAGAGTTAATTCAGTGCATACAGTGGATGCCTTAGTGAAGTAATTCTCCCTGAGTAGCAGCTGCACCTGGGAACTTGTAGCCATGCAGAGTCTGGGGCCCTACCGAGAATTCCTAGATCAGAAGCTCTAGGGCTGGGGCCCAACAGTCTGCCTAGTAAGCGCTCCAGGTGATCTTGTGCACACTTCAGTTTGAGAACCACTCCCTTAGGGCTTAAGGGCTCAATTCTGTCCGGAACAGGTTGAGAAAAGCTGCAGATCTGTGCCATTCAAGATTGTGGGTGTCTTATTTCTCAGTCTCTCAATGAGTGGCTTTGAAGGTGGTGGTGGTGGTGATGATGATGATGATATTTTAACAACTAAAAAATGTCTGAGGTGGGAAATCCCATCACATGAAATACAGAAGTTTTCAGTACATTTTGTTTCTGGGTGCTACCGAGGTTTTTGTTTCATGTAGTTCTCATCCATTCCTTTTAATTGCCTTTGGGGGTTAAAATTCAGAATGGAAATGCCTTCTAGTATAGTCTTGGTTGATCTTTTTAGTGTGGTTTGAATTTCCCTGGGGCAGAGAACTAGTGCAGGTTGAAGTTGAGAAGGTTGCCCAAAGTGGTGATACTGTTTTCTTTTTTCCTGTGTAAGATATTTCTGGGTTTGTTTGGGGGCAAGGCAGGTGACACAAACTGGAGACATGATTCTTTTTAATCTCTCAGATACAGGGATATTTTCTGTGATTGTGGCAATGAGGGCTCCCTTAAAGGAGTTTGTCCTTATAGAAGTCCTTCATGTCATTAGGGTGTCTGTGCTGGTGGGGTAGTGGTCTATGTAACCTATGGTGGTGAGGAAATTTAGTTGTTGCTTCTATATGAAGTTCATTCATGAAAATGTTTTGTATTAGGTTCTTTCATTAGGCTAATATAAAACTATTTTGTGCAAACAGCAGCTCACAGTAGAAGCAGAGGAAGGAAGATGATGGGAATAAAAGTGGCAGAAGTGTGTTGGGTGGAAAATGAGAAGCTACCCTGAAACTGAGAATTTGTTATGAGGAATCAGAATAGAAAATTCCCATGTGCTCTTAGTTGACGCTACTAACTTTATCAGCCTCATTTCCTTTCCTCTCCACTAGAAGAAGATTAGGCTGATTTACAAAAGCTATTTAATTAAAGTGTACCTTGTTGTCTTGAATCTGAGTATGTGAGGCCTTGGAAAGCATAAAGTCTAGAGTTTGGGGTGAGTAGACCTGAGAAGAGAGGAGATTGAAAGGCACTGAGAGCAAGCTCTGAAGTTACTGTTTGCATCACTTATTGGGCTTTCCTCAAGTCCAGCAGGGAAAGGGAACTGGCCAGTTAACTTGAGCAAGCAGTCCCAGCTCAGGTTGTGTTCTGCTTCCAGTGTAGGTGTCATGTCTTCGATTAATTGTGCTAAAAATAAATGTCATTAACGTCCAAGTTGCCCTCCTCACAATATTTGATCATATTTATTGAAAGAGAGGAGCAATTTTGATGTTTTTCTCTCGTTCAAGCTTTTTTCATGTATTATTTTCAGACTCTCGATAATCTAGAGGTGCCCCTTACTCCTTTCCTATCCTTTGGCAGAGTTCTGTAGTCTTCAGACACTCCTTGAGGGCTTGATAGAGAACTGGATTTCTGATCATCAACCCCACCACATGGCCTCTAACCAGATGGCTTCAGTCCCCTCTCCCTCTGTGCACAACTTCTCTCTCCTTACTAACTCCATCACCCACAAATAAATAAGCCCTTTGAGATTCTTTCATTCTGATGAACAGAACCTTCCTTGGATACTGTTTCTTTCCTAGCCCAAAGAAAATCCCTTCAAAGTTAGGTGCTTGCTTTGCCCTTTTTTATCCCACTGATAAGAGGATTAGGCAGTTGACTGATTTCTGGTGAATGAGGTTGAGATATAGGCTGGGAAATTCCACAGTGTTAATAGTGAAAGAGAAACGTTGAGTCACCTAAGATGGTGCTGCTAGGCCCCAGGGTACTTCTGCACTGGTCTTTCTGTGACAGCCTTTCCAGTCTCTCCCTGCCTCATCCTCTTTCATTCCCTCTGATGTGTTTTGCAGTACGTGGACTGGCCCTGCCTGGAGCCCAGCCCAGAGCATCTCTTCTGTGCTTATCTCCATCCAGTCCCTGATGACTGAGAACCCCTATCACAATGAGCCTGGCTTTGAGCAGGTAAGGCCAGGTGGGCCCAGCTAGGCCATAGAATATATTGGGTTTTAAGAGATCTGAGAGGTCTACTTAAGAGTTGTTTTTGTTTGTTTTGTTTTGTTTTTTAATCTGGCCCAGCCCCATGTTTTAAACTTGTCACCACTAAAGGAGGAAAAAGGAGCTGGCATGTTTGCTTCTTGTTGATGAATTTCTTTCCTTGTAAATTACAATAACACCATCAGGTTATTTTCATATGACTTGGGTTAATCTACCATGTGGAAGTCAGTGGAGTCATTTGGAAATTAATTTTAAGTCTACTTTGGGGGCTGTCGCATCCAGTGTGTTCTTCTGTGTGCCCCCATTCTCCAGTATCCCTTTGAGGTGATCTGTAATGACTACTGCCAAGCCAGGCAGTCTTCAGTCTTCTGGACTTAGTTAAATACAGTTGATCCTGAACAACGCACAGTTGAAAATCCACGTATAACTTTCTGTTGTGCAGGTTGCCCTTTGCTTCCATCGATTCAACCCACAGCAGATTGAAAACTGTTTTCGAACTGCAACTGGGAATGTGACGATAACTGTTTTAGATCTGTTGGTTGAATCTGTGGACTCAAAACCCATGGATAAGAAGGGTCAACTGTATTTCCTGAAAAAAATCCACGTATAAGTGGACCCCTGCAGTTCAACTGTATATTGTTCAAAAATCAACTGTATTGTTACTTGATGAGCCAAAGAAGCTAGTCATCAGCTAAGGCAAGAATATTTAGTAAATGCTGCCAAAGAGAAGGTAGAGGAAACTCACATTATCTGAGGGTATGCTATATGCTAGACACTGCCGAGTTTTTATATATTAATTTTTTGTTTAATCTTCATACTAGCTCTGTGAAATAAATGTTGTAATTCTCATTTTCAAGTGAGGTAATTGTGGCTTAGAGAAATTAACTTTCCCAAGGACACACCAGATAAGAATAGGATTTTTGCCCCGAAGCCCAAAGTTCTTTTATTGTTTCAAAGTGCCTTCTAGGATTACTTATGCGCACAGGAAAAGAGTTCCAGTGATATCCCCAAAAGATAATAATTCAGTCCAGGTGATTAAAACAACTTAATTTATTCTGAAACTTTTTGAAGTAATATTAACATTGATGATTCTTCTATATAGACTCGAACAAAGGGAAATACTCTTTAAGAAGGAACAAAAACTATTACCTAAATCATCCTCTTCAAACAAATAGTGGTTTTAATTTCAGGAGTAGGTAGAAATGGAAATGGACCTCATCGGCCAACCAGGAAGCTGATTTTTAGGTCTTTCCTTATTTGGCAATTCAAGAAATATGACTTTTATTCTTAATACTTTCAAATGTTCTAGTTCACAGAACTCTCTTGTCTTGGTAGTTTTTTCACAGTTCCCCAGGCAAAAAGAAATGCCAAATTTTTCCATTTGTTAGTTAGGTCCAAACAACTGATTTCTTAAACAACTGTAATGATTTAGTAATAGAATGTGTATCCCTTTGGGCACCACACAACTTTTAAAGTCTTGGAACTATGTTGAACCCACCCTCATTTCTGTTCCCCACCATTTTCATATGCTGTACTTGCTGTTTTTCAAAGTAGTGACTGAAAATCCTGAAACTCTTTTTCCTGTGCTTTACAAAGATAATATGTCATTGAAAATAATATAATTCAGTTAAAACTACCTAGTGCTCTAGGTGTAAAAAAACTAAACTAAACAAACTCTACCTACCTCAAGCTAGTAGTTCCTGTGGTATTTGATAGATGTTAAATACTGTGGTTATCCTCAAAAAAGTTAAAAATGCCCCTTGATTTTGCCGTGGTGCATTTTGGAACCATAGTAGTGGGCTGAAGGTATGTATCTCTTTTCTGTTCATGTTATCAGAGGCCAAGCCTCTAATTGAGCGGATCAGCTGTTAAGGGGAGCATTGAAGAGCAAAGGAAGGTGAAAGGAAGGGAGCCATACTCCCTTCTGTTCACACCCACACATTCATGTTAGACCAAAAGTTGGAGTTTTTCTTCTGAAAATTTCGAGTTCTACTTCTGATAAATTCAAAATAGTTGATTCAGTTATGGTAGAAAGCTACAGATATATAAAGTAGTTAACAGGAACCATCCTGAACTATATAGGTTTTCCAGACTAAGACTCCTAATGTTATTTATGCCTTTTGTTCCACCATCATTCTTATACTTGGCTATTTCCCACTTAATCCTTAGCTGAGAAGCCTTTCATTTCAGGCTTTAGAAAATTTGATGGCTCTAGTTCACTGCTTATAGGTTAAATGACCCATAACAGAGGATGGGTATTGGTGTATGCACAGGGGGAGTTAAATGGTCTCAAAAATGAAGGCATGATTGCTCGTCATGGATCTGCCATACAGTTGAGAGAGGTATCCTCTTAGTTCATTTGCTTGGGTCACATACCTCATGCTAATTCTGAAATCTCTTACTATTGGCTTTTCACTTTGCCTAAATTTTGTATTTGGATACTATAGTGTCTGTCACATTACAGGAAAGACATCCAGGAGACAGCAAAAATTACAATGAATGTATTCGGCATGAGACCATCAGAGTGGCTGTCTGTGACATGATGGAAGGAAAGTGTCCCTGCCCTGAACCCCTACGGTATGTGTCAAGAGAGCCCACCTGGTACTTGGTATTCTTTTTGGAGATTTAGCTGGTTCAAACCTTTGGGGGAAAGTCCAGTGTTGGGCACCGGAGGCAGATAAATAAGAAGGAAGTAGGAAGTAGTTTTAAAGCATGTAGTTCTTTTTTTTTTTTTTTTTTTTTGGAGTGGGGGGTGAGGCAACCCTTGGTTGACCTCACAGACTATAAGGACCTTGTCCGCTTACAATCCCTTATTTTTTTTTTTATTATTATTTTTTACACCTATAGCACCTGGTCTTCTTAGGTGGCCTCCTGTCCAGTTCATACTTTTAAAGAGCACATGGCTGAGCATTTCCCAAGAAGTTCAGAGAAAGCTTCTCTGTTCTTGGAGCGTGCCAAACTTATTAGGGAAGACATAGTCTATGGACCTGGGCATATTAAAGATACTTAATTGTTCTACAGTGCAATGAGGTGTAGAACACTTGATAATAAATCAATTTTCTAATGTTCAAGTTTATGTATGAGTGAAAACTAGAAGAGCAAAGTGAGAGTTAACGAAACAAACATCCTAGGACAATTTTGAGTTAAGGATTAGGATTCGGGATGGCCTATGGAAAACAAATGAGATTGAGCAAGTTGAGGTTGGGATTCAAATGATTGATTTTAACAGCTGTTTTCATTTTATAATCCCTAAGGTATAAGGAAAATCAACCATGGGCTTGGGAACTCTAGCTGTTTAAGTTAGATGGTGAAGGGGTGTCCCCTACCCCCTTATTTCTAACTTAAGTTCTCTGTTTTCCAGAGGGGTGATGGAGAAGTCCTTCCTGGAGTATTATGACTTCTATGAGGTGGCCTGTAAAGATCGCCTTCATCTTCAAGGCCAGACTATGCAGGTAATGCATCCCATGCTGTAGACTTCAAAGGTCTTATAGCAGACCATGTAAAATCCCCCTACAAGGGTGACATCTACATCTCTCATAGAACTCAGAGCCGAAAGGAACCTGGTTCAGTTGAATAGCTGAGGCCCAGAGAGCAGACTGATTTGCCTAAAGCCATATGGAGTTGGTTCTAAGTTCCTGGCATAAAGTAGGTACTCATGAGTAGAATCTGAATCATCCTTTCTAGCCTGGAACTCCTTCCCATCTTGGTTACTAGTCTTCAACTCAAGAACATTCAGCCCTCTCAGAATCTTAGAGATTATAAGAATCATCTATTGGAATTCTATTGCTAGCTCAGGGGTGCTAAGAGAAAGAAGGCTTAGAAAGAAGGGAAGCACTAGGTATGCAGTAATATGTGTTGAAAGAGTCCTTTTACAAGATAATGTCCAGTTATTCTCTGCCCCTACTGGGGAAATGTGTTTCCACTTCCAATAAGAATGCAGAATTTCGGGTTGTTTTAACAAAGGGGTTCTCAGTAAACCAAATTGTACCTAGGCCAGATATAAACTACCTGGTTGGTAAGAGGGTGAAAATCCTTTTGTTCTTACCTTTTGTATATTTACGATGGTCTTGCTTAGAAATGTGGTGACTCAGATAAGTAACTGAGGTTCTCTCCAGCTCTTCTTGAGCTCTTGCCACCCAGCCAGCACCACCAGCAGTAGAAGTAAAAGTCTTGTTTCCTCAGGTGCTACTTAGAAAATTTAGTTTCCCTAGCCTTCCTTCAAGGCCTGCCTTCCCACCCACCTGCCACATTTAACTCAAAGGGCAAGGTTAGCTTAGGAGTAACTTGTTTCCAGAACCTTTTTTGAGAGTATATTAAAGATGATGCATGCTATGGTTTTGTTCCCCATCAGGAATTCTCATTGCTGGTATATGGCAGCATTTCCAATATTCAGTCTTAAGGAAAAATAACTTGTGATGAGAGAGAGAAAGGGAGGAGCAGAAATTGGGCAAGAGAGTGGATAGAAATGGAGCCAGTGATGAAGGAAGAATTGGAGAATTGATAGCTCCAGAGTAACTGTGGAGTTCAGCCTTTGGGGAATGTAACCCTCATCATGAAAAGTGTGAGCTGTGGCCACGATGACTGTGACTTGTATCCACTGGCCCCTGATGAGGGTAATGTGTACGCAGGAGTGTGGAAAGAGTTTATGTGGGAGAAGCAGACAGACTGTGAAAGGGGAAAATCATATACCTGTGGAGGAAAGAGGTCTCCACTATTTTGAGCCCTGGCTACATTACTTTGTTGCTATTATTCCCTATGTAACATTTTAAATTCCTTTTTTTTTTTGTATATCCTTTAACCACAGTTCCTTTTGAGACTTTAAGAACAGTTAAGCCCTTTCTATGTAATGTTTGGGGACCTTTGCTCTAAATGACAAGGGCTAGGGTCAAGGCTAGGAGGTGACCTTGGCTTGATGCCCACAAACCTAGACAGGAATGTAGTGATTGGTTCTTAGGGAAGAGTATAGGTGCTTATCTAGAAGTCAGAACTTCTGAGTTCTAGACCTGCCTTTGATCTTAGAAAAGCAAATTACCCTTTTTGAGTACAGTAAGTCTTCATTTAACATTGTTGATAGGTTCTTGGAATTGCTGCAAAACGACATACGGCGAAACCAATTTTACTGTAGGCTTATTGACATAAACGAGTTAAGTTCCTTTTTGTTGTAACAAAAAAAGGTGTTGAACAAAACATTGTTATTCCAGGACCTGCTGTAGAGGCAATGAAGGATAACTTTTCCCTTGTATATGATTTTTATGAGGTTAATTGAAAACACAGCATACCTATTACAGTCCTGGTTTTGAATTTCTCTTCTTCATCTATCTTGCCTTTACCTTGTTCCCCTTCGGAATATTGGCTTGCTTTTGAGGAATGCAAACATATTTGAATGTTTGAATTCCCCAAGCCAGACCTGTTTGGGGTGGTAAACGTGTTATAATATTTCTGAACAAAGATTGTCCTCTTCTTTTGGGGGCTGTCTATGCTGTGCCCTCCTCTGTTCTTATGACTCAGAAGTTAAACATGCAGTTTACATGGCTCCAAAACTGCGCTCTCTAGCGTAAGCCACCCAGACTTGAATCTTCCATCCCACTTGTCTCCTTTCCCCCACAGGACCCTTTTGGAGAGAAGCGGGGCCACTTTGACTACCAGTCCCTCTTGATGCGCCTGGGACTGATTCGTCAGAAAGTGCTGGAGAGGCTCCATAATGAGAATGCTGAAATGGACTCTGACAGCAGCTCGTCTGGGACAGAGACAGACCTGCATGGGAGCCTGAGGGTTTAAACCCTGCTCCCCTCTCCCTTCCTCCCACTTGAAAGTCCCAGCAAAGTTCCTTCCCCCCACCCCACGGATGGAGAGGCACTGTGTATCTCCCTCCAAACGTGACGTCATCCTGCAAGATGGCAAGAACCAAGCAAGCTTGGATCCCAGAGTGTGGGAGTGGGGAGGCTGTTTCCGACCTGACCTCCTTGGCTTTCGAGCATTTGGGGCTATGTTCATCCCATATCGGGGGCCAGGGTACCTATGCAGGAGCACCTAGGGCAAAGGCCTCTGGCAAAAACAAAACAACCAACACACCTCTCCACAGGGCCAGCTCCTTAGGGATAGGTGGGAGACAGAAATTGTAATTCCAGGAGAGGGTGTGCCCAAATGATTTATGGGGATATCTGGAAGGGAGTTTGGGGCGGGGGGCTGTCTGTGACACTTAAGCAGTCTGGGTGGTTGTCTGTCTGTCTCTCTTCAGTCTTGAAGCAGGGCTTCCCAATGCCCTTTTCCTCCCTGCCTCTCTCCCCTCTATTTCCCATGGGCCAGCATAATTTTGTTTTTCCTAATTTATAGTCACTGTTCTAGACAGACCAAAGAGAAGGAACAGTGGTGGAGTCTAGGCTGCTGATCAGTAAGCTTTACCTAGCACCTGAGCACCTTTCTCTCTTGCCCCCCATTCCCTCACCCATTTGTAGACATAAGGTAAATGTGACAGACTGAACCAGGGTCTTGGTAAAGCCTGCACAGGCACCGTAAGAAACTGAAAATGCTGTGTATTCCGCAATCAGTGATTTGAAAAGTTTCCATCACAGGCAGCTGCTGTGTGTATGGGATTAGAGCCACTACATAGAATAGTCTCTTACAGATTTTCCTAATGCTAGTCACAATAAGGGTATTTCTTGGGGTGAGGTGAGGGGGGAGACTGATGCTAGTCCTATTGTATTTTATTTGGCTGTCTTTGTGTATTTTCACCCCAGCCTGTAGTCCTCCCCTTCCTCACTTAAAAGCCCAGGAATTTATGGGGAGCAAGGGTAGCCAACAGCCTGGGAGATTGGGGCTGGGACTCTGGAGACTCCTCCCCTTCTCTCTCTTTCCCCCTCCCTCCCAGCTGCTCTTTGTCACTGACTCTGATGGGTGTTTGCCTGGCTGTATCGCTTCTCTATCTGTATTTAGCTGCAGTGATCCTTTAGCTGGTTGGCTCAGAAAAATGTGCTTTCAGTGCCCTGTAAGACTGGGCATTGAGGGAATTTAACTTTCCCCTTTCTGATGTGTTCTCCCTGTTTTCCAGATTATTACCGTTATGACTCCCAGTGGGGTATTGGTGACCCATGTGACACAGGGCCCCTCCAGTCAGTATCCTGCCACATTTAAGGGAGAGGATAGCTTGTACCTGCTCAGCCAGCTGCTAGGAAGGCCTCTGCCTTGTGGATTATGGGACTTCCCTGGGAGAGTTGGGAAGGGGGTTGGGCACAAAGGAGAATGTCCTACTTGGGAGGGCAGGAAGCAAAGAAACTGGACAGGAAATGGGTCTGGGGATCGGAAGTTTATCTTGTGTATCTGAAGGCTGGGTCTTTACAGAAGGAGAGTTAAAAAGGGACCCTGCTTCCAATTTCCCTCTTCCATTCCCTGAACTAGTGCAGGGCTTAGAAGAATGCCCTTGGTCTGTTGGTCCAGTGTTGTCTGTCATCCATTTAAGTGTTCCCACTTTCAAGTGACAATCCTCTCCTTGGCCCTACTATGGGCAGAGTATGTCTGGCATACTGGCCTGACTTTTACGCCCTAATCTTGAGTTGAGGAAATTTATGCACAGGAGTCAAAGAGATGTCTTTATATCTGACTGTACATAAATGAAGTTTTTTTTTCTTTTTGGTGCAATAAAGTTTGTTTTGGCAGAAGGAAGAGAAGCGCCTGCGGGTGTGGGAGGGTTTGTGTAAAGGAAAAATGGGGTCATCCTGACTACATACCTCACCTAGGCCAGAAACTGTGAGGACAAAGTGCTCAGTGAATTGTCTGGTAGCTGACAACTTGAGTTAAATGATGTGGATAGGAGCAGGACTATTGGTGACAAAAGTTTTCTACCATCTAGAAATGGGGTCCTTATGAGGCGGTAGCGCTGGCAGTCAAGGAGAGGAATGCCATCTTAGCCTCAGTTGCTTACAAAGAAGTACCTGGCCAGAAACTGGAAAGTGAGAGGTGGAAACTATACATCCTCTGTTAAGCGTAGGGTGTCTAAGTGTGGATGATTAAAACCATTGCGTTTTCCGTTTTCTGCTACTAAACCAGGGCTCCTTAGAAATTTAGCAGAGTATGAAAACTGGGCTTAACATTTGGCTTCTAGCTTATCACTGCCTTTCTTGCTATCAAAGGCTCTTTCTGGTGCAGAGGCTTTCCTCTTGGCTGACCATTTGTGTAGGAAGATGTTACATCATGTCCTGCCAGCCTGTCCAGTGCAAAAGTGTGGGCTCTGGTAAGTGGACCTAGGCTTTGGTTCTGCTTCTTAAGCTGGTGGTCCCTGGTAAATTAGATTGCTCACCTACAAAGTTAAGGATATCTACTTCAACCTTTAAGGTGGTTGTGAGGATTAAAAGAGGTGTATGTAGAACTGGGCACAAGATAGGTGTTCAGTAAATGATTTCTTTTCCCACCTCTAAGGCTAGAGGGACCTGTTGGTCAGTACAGAAGGAAAAGCTAGTAGGGAATTTGAGAAACTACTACATTCACTATTGGTTGATTCCCCTCAAATTCCATTCTTCCCTATAACCTAACCATTTACCATTAACCCCTATTGAGTCTGTCATAACCTGGAATCCCTGCAGAGGAAGCTGGAAGAGTGAATATTATTTACTATAGTTCGTTAGGATCTGCATTAGAGATATAAAGAACATTTATAAGGGAGAGGTTTGAATTAACGGGCTGTAATTTATGTCTCAGGGCTATAAGGAGAGTAGATGGTCTAGCTGGAAGACATGGCCTTCATTCTAGGCCCAGCTCTACCATGGACTTGTAGAAAACTTGTGCAAGTCATTTTATACATGCTCGCTGTTACCTGTCACTCAGGTTATCCTTACTGGATAAATGAGGTTTTCTCCAATAAAGATGCAATGTGAAGGCACTTTATAAAATAAAATAATGGGAGAAGAATATTGGGGGAAGAAAAAAACTTGGAGCATTATTTTCTGTGTTTTTTTTTTTTTTCTTTTTTAAACAAAGTTGTCCAGGTTTTATTCAAAAGCTCTTTCCTTTTCTCCCTGCCTGCTGTGCCCACTTCCACACTCCCAGAGTCAGGGGAGGGCCTCTCTGGCCTCCTCAGCTGTAATCTCCTGGGAGTAGAGGTCAGTGAAGAGAGCTGGCAGCCAATAGTGGGCTTCCCCTGGGGCCTGCAAGTCCAGCCAGGCCAGCCCTTCCTTCAGCAGGTGTTCCTGGAGGGAAAAGGTAGGAGGAGCCATGAGAAAGGAGTTTACACAGACAAAGTAGATAAATAATCCCCAAACCAATTTTGGCTTCAATGGGGTCTTGAAACTAAATCTACATGAGGGCTTGCACACATTTCAACCAAACTGGAATGATCTGGCCTTGATCTTTGCCTGAGGTGTGAAAGATGCCACCAAGTCACTTAACCTGTGCTGCTGGAAAAGAGAGTAAAACAAAGTTGGATGTTGTGAAAAGAATGTAGGGCTACAGAAGTATTTGCTATTTGGTCTTGAGGAAAGCACTGACTCCCTTCACTGAAGCAAAATGGAGATCACTACCTTTCAGGCAGATGGGGGTAAACCTTTTTGGAGAAGTTAATAGAAGGACCATATTAGTATTAGAATGGACTTAATTAGTTCCTACAACTGGAAATAGGCTCGAGATGGGTTGGTTCTGCTCAATATCATTAAACAGATGTGTACGTTACCCCACTTCACAGATGAAAGTGAGTCTATAGGTTGACTGGATAAGGAAGAAGGAATTAAAACCCTACATTTCCATGCTACTATTCACATCAATCTTTCATTAGTACCATGAAATTTGTATATATAAAATTATAACTATGTAATACTCTATAGATATGTAATTACCATAAGCAGTTAATGTCTTCCACTCTGGACTGTTACTTCCAGTACAAACTATGTTAACCATCTGACCAGGCTCTACAGGTGAGGAGAGCAGCTGGTGATCCCCCTGTAGCAGTGACAGCCTGGTTTTACATGTGTGTCAGGGTTGGGAAGCCTGCCTTTGTGAGTTCTACCTCAGTGCCATCTTCAGAGAAATGCTGGGGTTACTTCTGTGGCAGCAGTAGCCTTCAGGACAAGAGGCCAGCAGAACAGGCTAAAGCTCCTGCCTGTGTGGTTTCCACCCACCCACCTCTTCCCATCTGGGGCCCATCTTCTCTGGGCCATTTCAAATGTCACATACCAGCACTTGCCGCGCTCGCTCTGTCTCCCATTTAAGTCTGGCTTTGATATCGCTGACAGTCACGTAGCCATTTTTCTGAAGGAAGGAGAAATAGGGATAGGGTCAGTTAAGAGTGTGGCTTCCCTTTGAACCCAACATCTGCCCAGGGACAACCGATTTATCCAGACAAGAAAAGATGCTATCCTTGGGAAAAGAAAGCCTAAGAGCATAGAAAAAGAATGTTTAGAGGTTCCAGCAGAGAGAGAGAGAGGGAGAGGGAGGTAAGGATGACTTTCAGGATGATAAGGGGTAAGTCAGGTTCAGGCCCCTGGCACTAAAAAATTTAAACTTTCTCACAGAGCTCTATAGAGTGTGACAAGGGAAGACTCAGAAGGATTGATAGGAAGTGATAATCGTTAACTATTCATAATCGAAAATATTTAAATATTCAGCCCTTGCCTTGCCTTATCCTAACTATTCTACCAATCAAGGTAAGCCCCTCATTTAGTTTTGTCCTACATTACAAAATTAAGAAAAGTGAACATGTCTTCCCTAAATACGTCATGAAGATTTAGGGGAGGATGGTACATACTTAAGGGTTTCTGAGGAACGGGGGATGGCAAACAAGATTAAACTTTTTTTCCTAAACATTTGTTTTAAAGAATCTACAAAGTAACTTTAAGAAGACATCCAAGAATCTGTCTAAACAAGGAAATAGTTGTCTGCATGCCTGTCTATTCCACTAGACTGTAAGCTCCTTGAGAGCAGGAACTATATGGTACTCATCTTTATATGGCCCACAGCCTAGTCCAGTGCTTTGCACTGTAGCTCATCAATAAATGTCTGCAAAATAAGCACAGGTCTGAGTAGTGCATCCATTAGACAGTTCCAGCAAAAAGACCTGAATGATGGGAAGATCAGAGGTGCTCCAGAATCGCCTTCCACATTGTCCCTTACATGTGCACACACACACTCACTCTCAGAAAGCACACCAGTACCTCTGCCAGCTGCAGCACCACAGTGTGATCCATATTGAGCTCAGCTGGAACAGACTGAATGAGGTAAGTGCCGCCCACAGGGATGATGCCGAAGCCAGTGCCAAGTGCCTTTAGTTTCTTGATGGCCCTGATCAGGTCGTCTCTGAAGTGAGGAAGAGCTGCTTTAAAGAACCCTGCAGACTGCACCTAGCAATAACTTGGTTTCAGCTCTGCCCTGAGCAGGATACCCTGACAGAAGACTCAAAAGGCTGTACAACAGTTAACTACAACAGTAAAAATGTAGGGTTACAAGACACCAAATGGTGTTTGGATATTCAAGAGAGGTCGTCAGGCTCTCCACTCAGCAAACCATTCCAACATTGGACAGGTAAAAAATATGCCTACAGGAGCCCATTGGGAAATGTGGATGAATGAGCTGAACATAAGAGACAACAGACAGTAGTGTGAACTATGGCAAAACAGAAAATGCTTATCCCATTTTAAAGGGGACAGTCTGAAGCTGATTATTGCCATGTGGCAATTCAGGCCCAGTACTACCAGATTTTCTGATTTTTTAGTTGACAACTAACTAAAATTAGGAAAAAAGAAAGCCTATAAATCAATGTGTAGACCACATATGTAGCCCACATAGTGACAACATTTTTTTTACCTTTTCTCAAACTAGAGTCATAAATAGGCCCGTGAACCAGGTCAATTTATACCTCAACTCCCTTCCCCAGCCTCTCAGTCCCTGCTCTACTCTCCTTGACTTCAAATAATCTCAACAGTATATAAAGCCCCAAGAATGTTTTTTAAAAAAAAAGCATGCAAAAAAAAAAAAAACAACTTAGAATACAGCAAAATATTTAACAGTTGCAATCTCTCAGTTGAGAAATAATGAACAGTTCTTGTTTTTTTGTGTCTGTATTTTCAGCTTTCTAAAATAAAAACTTTTGCTGATCATAAAGAGGAATAAAAATGATTCCTGACCTATCTGAGACATACAAACAGTAGGGAGAAAAGATACCCATCTGAAGACCTTCCCATACTTCAAGGGGTTGGAAGGCAAGACCTACTGGCTGACATCCTGGGCGAATTTACCCCTTCCTTTTAGCACCTGTTGATGTAGTTCCTCCAGAGTTATCAGACCTATTGTAAAGGTAGGACAGAAAACAGAAGGATTACCTTTATGGCTAAAAAACCAACCAACCAAAAAAATTCCAAAGGCAGTATCATTTTTGAAAAACTATAAATGCTCTTTAGACATCAAGACTATGTCTATTTATAGTCAATGATTTATAACTGGTTTTAGGTTCTATTTCTTCCCTTTCCTTCCTCCCTCCCTTCCTTCTTCAACACAGACCATGTGATGTACTTAAGATGACATCACTGGATAACCATTCTTAAGGTCACATTTTGGAGAGCACAGAAACTCAGCTGGCATCACTGTACCATATTTCCTACCTCCCTACTATTTTCTGCAATGACTAGGGGCTAGACCTTCCTGGCCAAAGATCTTTGGAGAATAGAGACAATCATTCAGGTAATTCCATTTACCCTTGGCCTGGAGACCTACCATGGATTTAACTGCATGAAACAGCTAAGATGCTTCTCAAGACCTTTACGAGCAGGCAGACTGCAGGATGGGAAATATCCTTCAAGGTTTTTCTGCCTCTCACAGAAGTCCAAAGCCCAAGCCACAGGACCTAGCCAACATACCTCCATTCCGGTGCTTCAGGGCCAGGCACACTTCAATGATCTGGACGCCCAGCTCATAATAGAAGTCTCCCACGCCTAACATCTCAGACCAAAATCCTTTTCCAGCTAAAAACCAGAAAAACAAAAGCTAGGTTATTCATTAGTTACATCTTTTCTTTCAAAACTAGATTAAAACATCTATCCCATGGGAAGTCTTCCCTGTCTAGCCTTAAATCCTTCTGCTTCATTCATTTCTAAGGATCCTCAACACACTCTGATAATTCCTGCTAACAGCAGGCTCAGTTTTAAAGGGTGCACAATCTAAAAGGTATTTCTACTTGGCTGCTAATTCTGGCTTGGGATACTATAAAAGTGAGTTTTCCTT
Organism: Cynopterus sphinx; assembly: GCA_030015415.1. Taxonomy (NCBI): domain Eukaryota; kingdom Metazoa; phylum Chordata; class Mammalia; order Chiroptera; family Pteropodidae; genus Cynopterus; species Cynopterus sphinx. The sequence continues at coordinate 18,795,762 of CM057385.1, forward strand.
TCTCAAAGCATACAGTGAAATATAATGGGACATATGGTCTAGACAAGGCTAAGAGAAAAAAAACATGCAGACCTAGCATTCAAAAATCCACTGAACACGTTATTTTATTGAGTGAAAAATGCAGGTTATAGAATTGATCATAGCATGACCCATATAAAAAAAGTTTATCAATATAATAAAGGTATCTAGAAAAACATACCTTAAACTGTTAACAGTACTTTATTTCTGTAATTATGAAACAGGGTCAGAAAACTACTACTTTCTCCTTTCCCTTTTTCTCTTCTGTAATGATTGTATAATCACATACTACTTTTATTAAAACTAAATTATTTTTTTAATAAGGGGAAAAAATAGCTATATGAAATTCCACCGCAGTTCATTCAAGGGAAGATCATATACACTGGCTCCTCAGCCTGCATTCCAGCCTCTCCATCATGTCTATCAAACTGGACACTTAGCGTCCTGCTAAGCCCTCCCTAAAGACAACACTCTATATTCCTCCCCCTGTATGCCCTTCTAGAAGATGCCCCACCAACAGTGGTAACAAGTAGGTGGCTTCTGTCCCTTTGGAATCCTAGGAGAACACTGGACCCCTACAGACAACTCCTTACAGGCCAGAGGATCCACCCCAATGGTGGCACACATGTCCTGGAACTGCACTCGGAACTCAGGATTCTTTCGGATCTCTTGCTTGTGCTTGCTGGCAAATTCTTCCAGGTTGGTCTTGAACATGTCCAACTGCTTCGACATCTGTAGGATGGACAAGGGGGAGGTTAGGGGCAGCCCAGCTAGGTGATAATCAGATGTCAAAAATAGGTCCCTGGCCAAGTGGCAAAACAAAATCTGAAATAACCCATCCCCTCAGGCCTACCAGTGTGCTATTTTCTGTTCAGGGTCTTTTGACCCCTGCCTCTCCTTCACAATTCTATTGTCAGCAGAAATGAGATGCTGTAATGTTTCCTCAGTTCTAAAATACGTATTTTTTTCACACGTTCCTGTTTTAAAGTCAGGATACATCCAACAATCAACACGCATATCTAATGTGGTGCTTCTTTGCCTTATTCCAGAAAAACTATTACTAAATTGAAGGTGCAACTCATAATCCATTTTGTCTTAAAAATGAAGGAATGCAGCATTCATGCAGTGGGAAATCTTTAGCTACTGACAGAAAAGGCTAGTTAGGAGAAAAAGAAAGCCTGGCATGCACAATGCTTGTTTAATCTGAGTCATGGACCTCCTTGGAGATTGACTCCAAATAAAGAATCCCCAAAGGAGGGCTGTGGGTCTACCAGATTACATTCCAAAGCTAAATACAAATGGTTTGGGGACATTCTGACTTCTATTTGTACTACTCCTCACAAAGCTTACCTTCTACCCCACCAAAAGTAATATTTTCCCCCCAATATCTTATTTACTAAGTATTAGAAACTTACACATTATTATAGTCACCATTTCCAGTTGTTTCCTGCATATCATCTCCCCTATGAGTGGGAGCTTTTGAAAAGCACAGCCTGTGTCTACTATCTTCCCTTATTTCAAGGGCCCGTCTCACTACTTAACTGCTTTCTCTTCTTCGCCAGTCACAATAACTAAGTAAACTCAGGGTATGAACAAAAAAGGGAAATGTTAGAAAAAAAATTGTTCAGGAGCCACACCCCCATCACTGACACACACTTCTGGTATGCACCTAGATGTGATATTGGTGGTGGTGGGTGCCATAAGTCAGGCAATAATGTTATTCTTAGGTATTTAAAGTAAAAACTCCAAAAGACCTAAATCGAACAGCTCTACCACTTACTATCCAAGTAACTTTGTATAAATTACTCACCACCTCAGAATCCTCAATTTTAAACTAGAAAGAAGAGTGTTCTATCCTGATAGGATTGTCAGGAGGAATGAACAAGGCGGTCTATGTAAACAAAATAAGCATGTAATCACTAAAATGTTAGCTATCATTATTAGCGAGTCACCTAAAAGATCTGAGCAGCCCAGAAATCAGAATTTGCCAAATATTCTATTTTTGGCTCAATCCAAACAATTTAACTGATATCAAAGCTGTCTTGCCCAGCCTTGTGCGTTCTCCCTTCATTCCTAGAGCCTTCTAATCGACTCACCTGAGCCAGCTGGTCCTCTGCCAAGACAGTCCCTCGCTCCTTATACTTGGCCTGTCAGACAAAGAGACCAGCATGAGTTAAGAGGGTGGGCGCTGGGGGCTTCCACTTGTACTGCCTCAGCTGAAGTATGAAAAGAGGAGGGTCTCTCTGGTTTTCCTTAGGAAAAGGGCTGAGGATGAGGACGTAGAATGGACGACTCGTCTGTAGTCAGATGTGGAGAAGTGTGAGAAAGGGCTGGTGGACCTGGGGATGCTGGTATTCCAGTCCACCGGAAGGTGGAGAAACTCCGTTCCCGGGGGCCCCGAGAAGCCCGTCAGACTCTGCTGGGATGCGGTTTGAGGGTACAGAGATCTGCTTCCGAGACTTAAGTCTCCTGCAGGTCAGTGTTGGCTGTGGGTCCGCCTCCTTCCCCTCACCTCGGCAAGCTTCTTCTTGGCGATGGCGCCGGCTCCCACCCCGCGGCGGTGCATCCCCGCCCTGGGCCCGCGGGCCGCCCCGCCGCCGGGACCCCGCGTCTCGTCTCTGCGTCCCTGGATCTGCCGCGGGCTCCCCAACGCGGAAGCGCAGCTCGTGCGTCATCTGCGTGCGCCGGAAGCTACGCTCCGACTTCCTGCCGCGGGGCTGCAGCCTCCCGCCGCCAGGGGTTCGGGCCGCCCCTCTCGCTGGGGGCGGCCGAGGTCTGCGAAGCCGGGTGGCGGGGTCGCCGGTCCCCGGCTGCCTCTGTGCGGCTCCGCGCTCGCCACTAACGCGGATGCCGCGGACCCTGTCGTCGGTCCTCCACTGCCCCTCCGCCGCTACCGCAGCCACCGGTGCTCATCGGCCTCCAACGTCGTGGCGGGCGCGGAGTCGGGCGCCCAGGGCTCAGTGCAGAGCCCAAACCAGAATCCGCGCCACACGAACGGAGCCTCCCCGTGCGAGGCACACGCAGAGATTCGGACTGGTGAAGGCCTTACAGTTAAGAACTGGGACTCTGGAGTGAGACGGTTGGGTTCCATAGCTCACGTCCCCCACACAGGGCCCGGTAGTTTCAGGCAAGCTCCTTAATCTCATTTGTTCCAGTTTCCACAGTTGTGGGGACTAAGTCAGAAAATGTCAGACTATTTAGCGCCGTGCCTGGCGCATAAGTAAATATCAGCTCTGACGGTTATAAAGTCTGGGGTAGTTCGTTTTCGTCATCCGTGAGTGTAGGTGATTTCAGTAGCATTCCTGAGTCAGACAAAAAAGGAGCTCGTAGAGCATTCCTAAGTCAGTGACTAATCGGATCAGCTTTTTGTTTTAGCAAAATTAGTGGCAATCTTGACAAGTCAGCTTGAGTAGTCTAAACTAGAGATGAGAACTAGAACTAAAATAGTGGCAGTAAGGATAGAGAGGATGGGACAAATTGAGGAGATGTTAAGAAGGTAGAATGGTAAAACCGATAAAACGGGCAGACTGACTGGGAAAGTCAACATGATGCTTGATTCTCTGGCTTGGGCAACAGTGTGGTGCCATTGGGGGAGGGGAGAACCCCAGCACAAAGTTGGGAAAATTAGAATAGTTTTGGAAATGTGGAAATCGAGGTCTGTAGGTCATCACAGGAGCGACAGCCAGTTGTCATTGCATGTGCCATGATGAAGTTTACAGAAAAAGCTGAGCTAGGCTGCAGATTGAGGTGAAAGGAAAAGGATAACGAGAAGATGGGAACAGAGATTGGTGGCAGAATGTTCAGTTGCTATTTTTGGCCTTAAGGGATGACAGAGCCATGAGCCCTATGAGCCTGGGTCCCTGAGGATTTTGTGGAGAAGAGCTGTTACACCATCCCTGGGCCGCCTGCCACTGGATGTTTATGAGAAAGAGAAATCTTTGCTCTATCTTGATAAAATCGCCGTTGGTTTGTGTTTTTGTCATTTGAAACAATACAGTCATAGTCTTACCTTTTGATTCATTCTCATACATACTATCAGACACTGAGCTCACATAGCATAAGCCATGTTCGACACAAACTTTCTCAGACACAGATTTGTCCCGCCTCAACACAAACTAGCCTTTTTAGAACTCTCCCCGCACACTGACCTGTTCCAATATACCTACATACCCCTTGCTGTGAAAAACACACTAACCCCATATGCTGACCTCATGTCCTCATTTTTCTAATACACCACTCCCTAACACAAAAACTTGACCCTTTAGATATTCACTGATACTATCTAGACACATCTGCTTCATTTCTCACTTTTTGACTCACATTGTATGACCACTTAAGGTGCACACACTGATCCCTCACTCACATTCATGACGTCAGATTTAAATATCCATACCCTCAAATGCACATGTACATACTCATTCCCTTAGGTATACACATTGGCCCTTGACAAACCTCGGTGTCACCCTCAAGCAGACATGCTCATTCCCTTATTCAGACACATTTGTTCTCCTTTATAATTTTAGAGAAAGTATGCTGACTCTGTCATCCCTTAAGTATGCTGACCAGTGATATGCTGGTTAAAGTTTAAAAACCGCCTCTCCAGGTTCGGAGTGAAGAGCTCTGATTTATAGCATTTGCCAATTTCCATGGTATAAATACTCTGACCATGGCCAATTTCAGGCTATCAATGGTTTTACAGTGTGCTTACAGAATTCCTGACAATTTAACAATGGCTCTCAGAAAGCACTCTGCTCCAGTACACCACTGAACACTGACTATCACAGATGCCCCCTCACTTGTTTTAAGTGACTCATTGGTCTTGAGGCAAGGTGGCTAAGAGCATGGGCTTTTAATTCTTTGCCTCACGGAGGCAGTGTAGTGCATGGTTAACAGCTATTACGTTATCTTCTTAAAGGGGTACCATGAAGCTTTAAATTCGATCATCATGACTTTTAATGATGTTTATAAATTTGAACAACCAAAATAAAAAATAAATAAAGATAATTCTAATGTTGAAAAAAAATGTTTATAAGCAACTGAGCACAATGCCTGCCCCATAGTAAAAACATTTGTACAAATTTTTTTTTAAATAACCCTTTCCGATTCGCTAACTCTCAGAGACACCCAGGACTCCAGAAATATGGATCCAAACTTCTTCCCAAGTCAATTAGTTCTATCATGGAGAATCACTAATACATCCTCTGAGCAAAGGCATGCTCTGAATTGTGAGATATACACTCTCAGAACTCCAGGAGTTTAGATGAGAGGGAACCAAATGTGTCAGAACTGGAAGAGATTGCAAACTGGCAGCCCTCAGGCAAATTCAGCTTTCAAAAGAGTTTAGCTTGATCACCAGACTGTTTGTAGGATGGTCCCCCATCTTTCCCATTGTCTTACATCCTCTCTGCTTTGCTCATTTGTGAAGGACCCAGTGCTTCAGCCATCCAGCTTGCCACTCTCTGATTTTAAACTAATATCCTTGTATTTTTAAATGGAGGTTTATTTGTGTAAATAATAATAATAAAAGTTAACATTTATTGATCGCTTACTTTGTGCCAGGCATTATCTTAATGCTTATTTCAATCCTACAAGGTGGGAACTTTTTATAATCTTCTTTTTACAGACAGGAGACTGAGCTTCAGAGAGAAGAACTAACTTGCCAATTTATGGACCTATTAAGTTGTTTGAATCTAGGTGTGTTTGACTCTAGTCTACTAAAAAATACTAGAACAAAAGTAGAAGGAAGGACATTCCAGGCAAAGATGAGCCAAAATCAGAGGAGGAAGTACTTCTGGGAAGGTGGGGCATTGGGAGGAGGCAGCAGACTGAGATGGGGAAGGCTCTGAACACTGGACAATAAAGGTATTAACTTTTGGACAAATCGAGTTTGCACACTTCCCTTCATCCCCACTACCTTCACCCTAGTGGGAACCTGGAATCCTGCAAGAGTTCCTTACCTAGTCTTCCTCTCCCACTTTTATCCCTATTCATCTCAATATAATTCTTACTCTCATCAGTGTGATTGTTTGGGAATGCAACCAGGTCTTCGCTGACCTGCTCTTGCTTAAAATCCTCTGCAGCTTACCCTCACACTCAGGATAAAATCCAAAAGCTTTATCAGGGCCTTTATGGCCCTGCTCCTGGCCACCTGTCTAGCCTCTACTTGTGCTATTTTCTCCATTGCCCATTTGGCTGTATAGTAAAAACACTAGCTAATATTTATTAACTCTTCTCTTATTCTTTGGGCATTTTATCCTTCAAATCTTATTCAGCTTAAATGTCATTTTCTCAAAGAGGCCCTCCTGACTTCCCACTCCATCTAGATGAGGTTTCTCTGTCTACATAGCACCTCCATCTTTCCTCACATAAGTTAGCATGTTATGTGATTATTAATGTGCTTGTGCCTTTAAAAATTAAGGTCTGTCTTCATCACTAGACTGTAAACCCCTCAGAAGCAAAGATTATGTCTGTTTCCTTCAGTGCTGTATATCCAGTGTTTAGCACAGTCCCTGCTTATGTTAAGTGTCTAGTAAGTGTTTGTAGAATAAATAGATGAACTAACAGATGGGTAAGAGTCATATCTCCTTTTCAGTGGGTGGCACACACACACAGACGTACACTATTAGTGCTCAGTAGACATCTGAGTACGTTTTGACAATGGACACAAAGATTTATTTCAGCTTAAAATGTATTGGTTTGGCTTCTCCAGGGTACCCAGGAGTGGGGGCTGAGGCAGGAACTGAGTAAATGAAGGGCAGAGTCCAGTCATGAGCTGAGTTTAGTCAAGTCACTGAAACCTGTGGAGAGTAGAGAGAGGAGGGGAACTGGTGGAGAAGGGGGTCGTTATCAGCGTGGAGTCAGCAAAGTATATTTATCCTGGCACCCAGCCATAGTTAAATTGCTCCTACCTCCAAATTACCTTTTTAATGATAAGTAATCAAAATGATTCAAAAAAGCACAGAGACTGTTACCCACTCTCCTATGGAGATTTTCTCATACTCTCCTCTCTATTGTTCTGGGCACATTCCTTTCTCCCTTCTTACTCTCCTACAGGAAGCCTTCCCAGATTTGTTCCCCTCAGTCCTTTCCTAGCTTCTCAGCGTTATAGTCTAAATGTATTTCGGTTTCTGTGCCTCAGGGTCTGCATTCTGAATGAGTGTCCTGTCTCACCCTGTAGGTGGATGCATCTCTTCATGGTATTTAGCCATATCTTGTTTCTTGGACATAACAGATTGAAGGACTTCCTAGCTGGTGAGGTGAATTCAAGGACCATTGAGACCAGCAGCTATGGAGGAGGGCAACATGCCTCCAAGTATAGGGGTTCCATCACTGGTAAGGCACCATAGCACAAGGGTACAGAGAGAAAGCTGAGACTAGATTGGGCAGCTCAGTTCATGTGGGCAGGGGAGGTGAGAGCAGCATCTCACCTGGAGGAAGTTGAGAAACAAGTACAAGTAGTAATGATAGCTGCCAACATTACTAAACTCATTATTCCACAGATGTTGCTCTCAGTCTTTTCCTTGTGTTATCTTATTTAAATCCCACAACAACTCCATGAAGTGGTTTAAATAACCTCGATTTTCATGAAAACACCAAGCTTCAGAGAGTTAAGAATTTGCCAGCACTAGTTGAGGTGAAGATCTGAACCAGTGTCTCACCACAAAGCTCAAGCTTATAACCACTACATTAGACCCCCAAATCTGCTAAACGCTGCTACCTGAGTCTACAGAGCTCCATCTGGTCCACCATCCAGGCCAGCAGGTCTCTGATTAGTAAGTCCTTTAGCAGACATTCATCACTGGGGTTCTTGGGTAGAGAGCTGCAAAGGAGAAAGCCTCAGGCAGGCTGACTTAGCCTGGGACCCACCCAGGGAGAGTAAATACAGGGACTGGGACTCCAAGGGGGGCTGGGGCTGTGAAGAGGGAGTCAACACAGCTGCCTTGCAGTTACCTCAGTTTTCAAAGCTCCACCCTGATCTGTCCACTGTGGAACAGAGTTTCTTCAATACAAGGAAAGCAAAAGAGAATTCTGGTGGGATACATCTCACCCTTCTACCTCTGCAAGTACCCCCAGAATGCATTCTGAAACCCCAAGAGATTACTTTCGGAACATTCACTCTCCAGAATGATCTGATAGATTCCTCAGCTTCCTCAGAGATGGGGTAATTTCAAGGGACTGGCCTTGGGCTAGTCCCTGTTTCACAAATAGCCTCCCTGAAGTGTGGCAGGGGGAAGTGGGGAAGCCAGTTCCTGAGGTCTCTTTTGTTGCCCCCTCTCCTTGACTCAGTGACTCTGCACACTAAGCCATCAATCTTAAAAACCCAGGCCGCTAAACCCCTCCCAGGAACTCCGCCCCCATTCCTCTCAGGCTTCTCCCTTAAGCTTGTGCTGACCTCCAAGAGTTCAGTGAAGACCCCTCTTTGAACTCAGAGTGGAAGGGGATGCTTATCTGGGGCCTGGCCCTGCTCTGTAGTCCCGGAGAGGGAACAATGAGGTAGGGGTTGGTCAGGAGGCCCCACACCCCCCTTCCCCTGTAGGCTGACTCACTCTTGCTGCTCCCTGGCCTCCTTCTTCCTTTTAGATTGATGGGCCAGCTCTAGGGCCTGGGCCTCCCTCTGGGTGATGTTATGTTTCCAGCTGGTAAGATAAAGATTAGGGAGTGGGTGGGATTCAGGGTCATGGCAGATGTTCTCCAGTCCAAAGATGTTGGAATCTTTTGGTACCTCAACCCAAGGAAGGTCTCCACTGCTTCTCCACTCAGCCTCCCCCATTCTCTGACAGTGAACACCTTTTCAAATCTACCATGCTGACCAAACAGCAAAAGCAGGGAAAGAGATTTGGTGAAGGGAAGGAAGTAGAATGAGGGCAGTTTATCCCATTTTCAAACTCTGAAGCAGCCACCATCAAAAAGTCATTGGCAGCAGCTCAGCAACCTCTGCCTTTAATCCCCAAACCCCTGGAAATCCTCTATGAGCCCAGCACATCTTCCCCAACCCCTTCCCTTAAAAAAAAAAAGGTTTGAGACATCATCCTAGTCTTGCCCCCAGTCTGGACTGCTGCCCAGACCAGGGCTGCCATGTTGTCCAGCTCTCCATCGTCACCTAAGTGAAAGGCACCACCTGGAGCTGCGCATCACACAGCTGTGTGGCCACATGTGGCACCTGGTCTGAAGATAGGAAGGTAGAGGGGTACACAGGGAACAGGAAGAGGCGTGCGCAATGACTCACTCATTCTTTTTCCCCTTCTGTGCCAGCAGCCAGTTCACAAAATCTTGTTGGCGGATCTTGTCCATGGCGATACTGTAGTCACTGATGAAAGTCCCCTCGGCATACCTGCGGCTTCGGGGTTGGGAGCCACTGACCTTAGTATGGAATCTGAGGGGCAGGGAGGAGAGATAGAAACTAGGATGCCATATAAGGGACAGAGGGTGTGGGGATCACAAGAAGCGATTGTCGCTGACGTAAGGTCAACGTCTGAAAATGAACCAGCCCATTCTTCGGAGTCAGTTTTTCTGGAGACACCCTCTTGCCCAGGCATCGAGCCCCTCAGCTCAAGGACCCACTTCCTGCATCCTCATTGTGTCTGGCTCTGGTTTCCGGGCAAGAGGGATTGGGCGGCCCCTTCATCCCAAAGGACTGAATCACAGTTCCCACATTACTCCTCTCGCCCTGGCCCTACATGATTCAGGTCTTTGGTTCCCAGTGAATGTAACAATAGTGAACTCGTATACAGCAGCACCGACTCTGAGTCAGGACCTCTGAAAGCCCTGTAATGCATATACTCGTTGAATCCTCACAATGCCCCTAAGAGGTAGATACTTTTTTTTTTTTTTGAAGTACAGGTGACATTCAATATTATATTAGTTTAGGTAGATACTATTTACACCCCCTTTTTGTGAATGAGAAAACCAAGGTGCAGAGATTTATTTAGCACACGGCATAGGGTGGCAGATCCGGGCAGCCTGGGCTCAGGTCTATGTTCTTAACTTCTACGTGACGTTGTCTCTCCTTGTATGTGTCTCTGACAGCTGTGCCTTGACTTTATATCGATAAATTTACACAGGCACATGGCTTGTCCTTGCATCCAAGAAGACCTAATTTTTTACTCAGACAGGTTTTTCTTGGTTCCCCAAAACACAAAGCCCCCTGCTATATTCACACCTATATTTTTGTCACAGTACTCATGGCAGTTTGCAATGCACCTATGCTGGTTCTTTGTCTGTTTTCCCCCTGGGCCTATATGCTCCATGAGAGCAGGAGCCTTTGTGGACCACTCTGCACACATATTCTCTGTGCCTTAGCCTGAGGGCCTCTATAAAATTTGACCAAATACATGCATAAATAAATGGTTAAGGCTTTCATTAGTAAGAAGATGTTGTCATCCATTTCAGACCCTTGGCCACTGAGAAGTCCTTCCAGAGATCTAACTGCAATCTCTCGTGCTGCAGTAGGTTTTTTCCTCAAGCTTCTTTCCTCTTAGCTCGAGGTGCTTTCCTTTCTCACCTCCCCCTCAAAAACCAGAACCCAGTCATCCCCCTAGCCTTTTCACCTGCACCTGGTTCTTTCCTTCTCACCCCTACCTGGAGTGACCCTCTTCTTTCTCTCCTAGCACCACTGTCAGGAGCAGTGACACCAGCAGCAGAGAGGTCTTCATGGCCACCGTCTTTCAAAAGTTATGTTCTGATCTAAGAGAGAAAATGAGCAGGAGGAGGTAAAAGTTGAGGGAACAGCCAGTGTGGCAATGCACTGCTGGGACCTCAGAGCCTGTGGGGGTTCTGAAAGCTGGGTGGCACTGAGCCCTGAGTTTGGGGCTTTTATAAGAGGCTGGGAGGGAGAAGCATGCTGGGCATTAAGAGTTAGAAATTAGAAAGAACATAGAGTCTGGCCAAGAGATGAGCCTTCTTTTTCTTTTGTTTTTAAGTGGAGTCTGAGTTGGTTGGGAGGGCAGTGGGGGAGAAATACAGGCAGAAGAAAGCAGCAAAGACCTGTGTGCCTGGACAGCCCCCCTTCCTGGCTCCAGTGGCTAGACATCACAGGCATGTGGTTTGGCAAGATTCTCCCCTTAGAGCCCTCCAAAGTTCATACCAGCCAGCCTTCCAGCTCTCAAATTGGCTGTCACCTAAATCATCACAGCCCTCTTGCCCTAAGTAAAAACCACACATAGAACCAACCCATTCTCCTCTCCTCAGGCTTTGCTATCTTGACTCAGGAAAGTCCTTTCTCAAGTCCCACCCCTCTCCCGAGGGCTCGCCCCACTTCATCCAGAGGGTCTTCAGCAGAGATAAAGAGCATTAAAAAATCAAAGCTATACTAGAGATATGAGGGCTGTAATACCTTGTCTTCCTGCCTTCTTACCTCTTAAAGGGACTATCAGATCCAATTTCTTATTTCTTATATAGAGGAAAAGCAAGTGAGATGTAAGGGTACTGAGTATCTCAAGGGTGCCCAGATCCACCTTCTCTGCAGTGTCTTCCCCATCCCCTGTCTCAGCTACTGTCTTACCAGACGTCCTTTTTGGCTCTTCCAGAAGAAAAGCAGGACGAGGGTCTCTTCCTCCTACCTTCTGGCCCTTTGGAGTCTGCCTCAAGGAAGCCTGCAGTCGTTCCCTTATATCCAGGCTTCACAGACCCACTGATTAGCCTAAAAGCATCTTATCTCAAGAAATTAAGCCCACTGCTCCTGCCACATTAAGTCCATTTTACACGTAATAAAGTTTCTCTTTCCACCTGAACTGTGCTAATTGGTGATTAACATTTGGGTATTTCCAGCTGCTGTCTGGGGCTTGCCTGTGGGTAGGGCACCTTAAGTGCCCTCTTTCTTCTTCCCCCTCCTTCCTTCTGGGCACAGGGCCCCGTGCTCTCCTATGCCTTACCTCTTTTTACTGGTGCCCTTGGGGAGGGCAGACCTGGGTAAGGTGGTCTTAACTGGGAGAAGGGGACACTCCCATAGGCAATAAGCTACTTCTGGGTGGGAGTGGATAGGGCTGTAGTCATTTAAACCCCAGCTCTGGATAGGGGCCCACGATTTTAGCGATGTGGTAATGTCCCCATTGCAATCTCTAGAGGGGTCTCCCAGCTGGCTGGAGAAAGAAATGGAGAATGAGAAGGCAGAAGGTGAGGGAACATGAAAGACAGAGGTTCCCTGGTGTAACTAGGTGAACTGAGAACTTCCACTCGAGTTCTCTTTCTTCTTAAAGGCAGGCTAGAGTCGGGCACATTTATACCTTGGGAACTTGGAGGAAGGTAGGGCAGCTACAACTCTATCTGTAAAGATTTATGAAATCCAATCCTCTCCCTTCAAATGCACTCTTCTCCTATATGAGAGAGATCTGTGGTCCTGTCAGTGCCATCAGAGTGGGGACCCTTGTGGTCATGCTGTGCCTCTCATTCAGACTGGGGGGTTCCAGGGAAGAAACTTCACCTCCTTGATGGGACCAGGGCCTCTCTGAGAGCAGGGCAATGAGCCAGGGGCTATATCTTCTCCATCCTGCAGAGGCCTCCTGAGGCTAAGGGCTGTGTCTGCCGTCAGGCTGGAGACTCATAGGGCGGGGGGCTTCTTCAAAGTACTTAGCGCATGGCTCTGTCCACAGGGGCTCTTCTCTAGAAGGCGTAGAGCACAGACTACGTTCTTGGTAGATTCTCAATGTTTTCTTCCCAGGCTTTTCCTTCTGCATTCACCTTGGGTACTTTGAACCCTAAACAACCATGCTCCTGTTCTGCCTGTTAGCTCCAGGGCCTAATAAAGGCCACTTTCCTTTCCAGGTGAACTCCCAGCCTGGGAGCAGCTCCAGCATTAAGTGCTTGTGTGGGATGAGAGGCTACTGGACGAGGAGGACAACTCTGCTTCCTAGAAACCTTGCCCGCCCACCACCCATTTTTCACTATTTAAAAAATCTTCTCTCTGGGCAAGCTCTCCAAATTCTATCTCTAGGCTATCAACTGGCAGAGATTAGGCATCCATTCAGATTTGGCCTCCAAAGGGGATGTGGGGACTGCTGGTGATCCTGCTTCCTATTGAGAGACATTGTTAATGGGCTCAGAAGGCTTTGTGTCAAAACCCTAGAGACAGAAGGTATCCAAGAAAGGTGGACATCCTTCCCTGCGATCCCTAATTCTGATGCCAAACCAGAGTCAAGGAAGGCTCTGTGAAGGGTCCCAGAAGCCCTGAGCTCCTGTCTGGTGCTCTGTGGATTTGTTTTGGGGGGTGGACTGCTCTGAAGGACAGTTATGCTTTAAGTCCTGACTCACCCCCTCTTGAAAAGGGCCTCTCTGCAGCTCCCCTCCCTATTTCCCTTTGATCTCTGGCTCTCATGCCATGCAGTGGACCGACTAAGGAAAATGAGGCCTGGGCCCTGGGGGAGGGAGAAATGTGGGAAGGGACAGAGGAGGAGATCAGAGAAGATGCCAAACCCTTGGGGGAGTCCACAGGCTCCCCACGGGGCATATTGAGAAGGAATGGCAAAGATGGCCTTGGGAAGTTACTGGGGATCAAATGGGCCTGCTGGACTTGATCAAGATAGTTCAATACATCCCACTAGCAGCTTGGCCAGCCAGTCCGTGCCATAATGAAAAGCGTCGTTGGGTACAAAATCCAGTTCAGTGCAAGAGTAGGTTGGGGAGGAGAAGCTCAGGAAGTGGCAGAGCTTCATTTCACTGTGGAGAATTTTTAGGTTGTGAGGGGTCAGAGAAGACACAGGGGGATGAGGAAGCAGAAGAATGTCCCCAACTGGCCTGAAGCGCAGATACAAAGGATGCTGATGGCCCAGACAGGTGGAGAGAGTGTGTGTTAAACAGGTGGTTTGGGTGGTGTCTGAGGAGTCCTGGAAGTCAGGGAATCTGCTGGGAGCGGGTGATGGTTGTACTGTTGTGAAAGAACCCAGAGTCCTGCTCTCCAGACCCTCTTGCCTTCTGAATTGAGGTCTAGGAATGAGAACTGGAACAGCAGGGGCTTGCCGGCTCTTCCAGCTCTGGATGGTGAATCATTACCCCCCAGGCCAGCAGGACCACTGCAGACATTCTGGGCCCAGGCTGCGGCCAGGCCAGGGTGACTCAGATGGCTGGCTACAGCCTCCCTGCCGTGGATGACGCTTTTGAAGTTCACTTGGTCTTCAGGCTCACTAGCTGACTCAGAGAAAAGATATCCTTCTCTGATCTCTCTTACAACAGGTGGCAGATTTATTCTCTCTCTTTCTCCTGAAGAGGAGACCAAGAGATAACATTAACTTTGCTGAGTCATCTGCTCTATTCTGATTCCTAGAAGGACCCTCTGCAGCTTTTGTTTCCCAGTAGCATCACAAACATTGTCATGGTCACAAACATTTTTGCCCACGTGAGCCCCACTACCACTCAGGTCAAGAAAGATACTTTCCAGAAGGATCTTCAAGAAAGAACATACTACTTAAAGCTTCTCTTGGCCGTCTGCTCCAGGGATTGATTTGGATGTTCTCTCTCAGTTCTAACCTCAGTCTCTCTTTCTGTTTTCAAAGGTGATGTTGTTTGCTTTTGCTTTTGTTTGTCAAGAAAAGAGCTCAGCCCTGAGTAGTTGCAGCCTAACCGGTGGGAAGAGAGCAGCAGCGAACAGTTGGAGCTAGGAGGAGTGTTCATAAGGTTCTCATTTGGGGGAGGAAAGAACTGGTGATGCATTTAGGGTAAAGGGCCATAGGGCTGGGCCTCCCAGAGAGAGCAACATTCCTGAGTCCCTCTCTTTCCTAGGTGAGAGCACATCCTAGGGAAAGGAAGAGAGGGGTGAGAAGGGAGGGCTTTCCCTTCCTTTTCCTTGCATCCAGGGAAAGGAAGGATGGAGCAGTTTCCAGGGTCCCCAGCGGAGCAGTTTCTAGGGTCCCCAATGAACCCCTCCCCCAGGCATACAAACACACATTCCTGCAAGGGGTATGGGGAAGGCCTTCTGCAACATCAGAAAACATACCCTCATTCATTAGACTAGGGAGGAGAGAGTAGAGTAAGAGGATTCAAACCCCAGCTCCACTGGCCTACCACTCCCGAGTTATATTCAGCTTTGAGCAAAGCCCTGAAGCCCTCTGAGCTTTAGCTTGCCCATCTCTAAATTTGGGATAGGAAAACAAATTTTGCCTTCCCTACTTGATAGGTAAGTGTGAAGTTAGTGTCTTTGTAACTCGAAGACATCCTGCGAGTGTTGGCTGGTGGTTTTCTCTGGAATGATCTCCACCTAGCTCTGCGGTGAGAATCAGACAAGATGAAATAAGAAAGCCAGGCTGACTCAGCTCATTATGTGGCACATGGAAGGCTGTGAAATTCCATATTATGAGCGAAGGTTTTGGAGACAGATCCACCTATGCTTCCTAGGAGGGAGCTTAAAGCAGTTTACTCTTTGTGTGCTTCAGTTTGCCTTTCTGTAAAATGGGGCAGGCGATAAATAGTTCCTACATCAAAGAATTGATTTGGGAAACATGGATACTTAGAAGATACATTAGGTTACATTATATCTTGATACACTGGTTACCTTTCGTTACACAACAAATAACTACAAATTTTAGCAGCTTAAAACAAGGACCATTTATTCTCCCCCAGCTTCTGAGGCTCAGGAATCTGGTAGTGGCATAGCTGTGTGGTTCAGGCTCAGGGTCTCTCCTGAAGTCTCAGTCAGCTGTCAGCTGAGCAGCAATCTGAGAAGACTCAACCCCAGGCTTTAGATCACCTTCCAAGCAAGCTCACTCCCGTGACAGCAGCTGAAGGCTTCTGTTCCGTACCATGTGGACCACTCCACAGAGCTTCTCACCATGTGGCTTCTTCCCTCGGAGCAAGGAAACACTTCTAAGATGAAAACTTAAATACAAAAGCAGCATGCCACCGCTTCAGGTACATGCTGCTGGTTAGACAGACCAACCCTGGTACAAAGTGGGAGGGACTGTACTGGAGGCAGAGAGCACTGGGGGCCACCTTAGAGGCTGGCTACCATGTATATCTCCAGCCCTAAAAAATGTTAACCATAATTATCATTATTATAGAAGATGCTAGATTTGTTAAACATTTCTTTTCACTGTCATAAACTCTGGCTGTTAAATATCTATTTATCTTACTCTCCTCTGTTCAACTGTGGGAACTGAGTTGATTTTAAATACTGAAGACAGATAAAGCCAGTAATTTCTCTGATATTCCACAGTTGTCAGGATGACTTGCATTCTGAGAGGGTCCTTGCTGGGTAGGCAGCAAATACTGCATGGGGTGTACTTATACTTAAAAAAAAGTTTTAAAACTGTTGTTTATCCAAAATTTGAATTTAACTAAGCATCCTGTACTGTTATTTGCCAAATCTGGCACACCTACCTGGAAGGTTTTTTTTAAAAATCACAATGCCTCATTGCCATTCCCAGAGTCATCATCTGAAGATTTAAAAAATCTTTCATTTTGGAATAGTTTAAAACTTCCAGGGAAGTTGCAAAAATAATACAGACAACTCCAATATACCCACAGATTCAACAAGTTTTAACATTTTGCCACTTTTGTTGTATCATTCTATTATATATCTTCTTAACATTTTTTTAAAATTTGTAATCTCCTGAAGAGAAAGCAATCTTCTTTATTTTATTGTTATTATTATTTTTCAATTACAGTTGACATTCAATATTATTTTATGTTAGTTTCAGGTGTACAGCATAGTGGTTAGACATTTGAGTAATTTACTAGGTGATTCCTGCAATAAGCCTAGTACCCACCTGACACCATACATAGTTATTAAAATATTGACCATATTCCTTATGCTGTACTTTACATCTCTATGACTATTTTTCTGTGACTATAACTACTAATTTGTACTTTTTTTTAATTCTTCAATTTGTACTTCTTAATCCCTTCCCCTTGGATTGTACCCTAGCCCCCAATTCCCTTCCCATCTAGCAACCATCAATTTGTTCTCTGTATCTATGAATCTGTTTCTGTTTTGTTTGCTTATTTATTTTGTTCTTTAGATTCCACATATAAGTGAAATTCTATGGCATTCTTTCTGTCTGATTTATTTCACTTAACATAATATACTCTAGGTCTATCCATGTTGTTGCAAATGGTAAGATTTAATTCTTTTTTATGAACAAGTAATATTCCATTGCATATATGTACTACCTCTTCTTTATCCAATCTTCTCTTGCTGGGCACTTAGGTTCTTTCCGTATTTGGGGTATTGTAAATAATGCTGCAATGAACATAGGGGTGCAGATATCTTTTCAAATTTATGTTATAGATTTCCTCAGATAAATACCTAGAAGTGAAATTTCTGGGTCATTAGGTAGTTCTATTTTTAATTTTTTGAGGAACCTTCAAACTTTTCTATAGTGGCTGCACCAATCTGCAATCCCATCAACAGTTCACGAGGGTTCCCTCCTCTCCACATCCTTGCCAACACTTGTTGTTTGCTGATTTATTCATATTAGCCATTCTGGCAGGTGTGAGGTGACATCTCATTGTGGTTTTAATTTGAATTTTCTGATGATTAGTGACATTGAGCATCTTTTCATATGTCTGTTTGCCGTCTGTATGTCTTCTTTGGAGAAATGTCTGTTCAGGTCCTCTGCCCATTTTTAAATTGGATTGTTTGTTTTTTCGGTGTTAAATTGTATGAGTTCTTTATAAATTTTGAATATTAACCCCTTATTGGATGTATCATTGGCAAATATCTTCTCCCAATCAGTAAGTTGTCTTTTTATTTTATTGATAGTTTCCTTAGCTGTGCAAAAACTTTTTAGTTTGATGTAGTCCAATTTGTTTATTTTTTTCTTTTGTTTCCCTTGCCTGAGGAGGTATTTAAGAAAAAATATTTCTAAGAGCATTGTCATAGAATAATTTAAAACTTACAGGGAAGTTGCAAAAATAATACAACTCCAATACACCCACAGATTCAACAAGTTTTAACATTTTGCCACTTTTGTTGTCTCATTTTATAATCTATCTTCTCAATACCTGAGAGTAGATTATATGAATCATGTTTCTTTACCACTTGATATTGTATATTTACAATTTACACTTGTATATATACAATTGTGTATATAATTGTGTACATCTCTATGTATATTTTTTAAGAGCAAAAATATTCACTTATATAACCACAATAAGTACAATTGTCAAATTCAAGAAATGTAACATTGATATAAAGTTCATAGTCCATATTACAATTTTTTCAACTGTCCCAATAATGTCCTTTTGGGTATTTCTCCTCCGTTATTAGATATGGTTCAGGATCATGTATGGCACTTAATTGACATGTCTATTTTCCTTTACTCAATTGCTCAGCCTTTCTTTATCTTTCTGATGCTGACATTTTTAAGAGTACAGAACAATTATGTTACAGAATGTTTTTCAATTTGGGTTTGTCTGGTATTCCTTCTAAATTAGGTTTAAGCTATGCATCCTGGCCAGAATACTAGAAAAATAAATGTGTTTCTTTTTCAAGGTATTGTACCTGTAGGAACAAGACGTCTATCTGCCCATGATTGATGATAATTTTGGTCATCCAAAGTTGTATTAGATTTTTCCATTGTATAGTTACTATTTTTCTCTTTATAACTAATAAGCCATGTTTAGGGAGATACTTTTAGACAATGCAGATACTTTCTACCTCATCACTTAGATATAGTTTTTAAAATTGATAATTCTTGTTTAAACCTATCTTGACTATGATTATAGAAAATGGTATTTTCAATTTACCACTCTTTCCACAATATTGGGATTTTTAAAAAACCACATTATTGAGGTATAAGTGACATAATTAATGTCACACATTTAATTTAAACTGTACAATTTGATGTTTTGACATATGTCCTCTTCCATGAAAACATCTCTATAATTAAGGTAATGAACATATCTAGTATCTCCAGGTTTCCTTGAGCCCCTTTCTCCTATCACTTACTCCCCTTCCAACCACTGATTTGATTTCTGTGACTATAGATTAGCTTGCATTTTCTAGAATTTTATATAAATTAAATCATACAGTATGTACTCTTTTTTTGTCTGGCTTCTTTCATTTAGTATACTTATTTTGAGATCTAATTACAGTGTAGCATGATCAATAGTCGATTCTTTTTTATCATTAAGTAGCAGTCTTCCATCATATGGTTATATTACAGTTTGTTTATCCAGTCACCTGTTGGTGGACATTAGGTTGTTTTCAGTTTATGGCTATTACAAATTAAACTGCTAAGAATATTTATAGACAAGTCTTTGTACAAACATACGCTTTTGTGTTTTTTTGGGGGGGTGGTAAATAGCTAGGATTGGGGTCTGTTTAAATTTTTAAGAAACTGTCAGACTATTTTCCAAAGTGGTTGTAACATCTCACATTCCTGTCACTTGTATGAAAATTCTAGTTCCTCAACAGTCTTGCCAAAATTGGGTATGGTCAGTCTTTTTCAAGTTTAGCCATTCCATTAGGTAGGTAGTGGTATCTCGTTGTGATTTTAATTTGCATTTCTCTGATAACTATTGATATCAAGTATCTTTTCGTGGGCTTATTTGCCATAGTCTATCTTCTTTGGTGAAATGTCTGTTCAAATATTTTGCCCTTCTTTTTCTTTTTTTAGGGGGAGAGGATTGTTTGTTTTATTATTGAGTTTTGAGAAGTTTGGATACAAGTCTTTCATCAAATATATGATTTACAAATATTTCCCAGTCAGTGGCTTGATTTTTCATTCTCTTAACAGTATTGAGAAATGAAAGTTCTTTCTTTCTTTCTTTCTTTCTTTCTTTCTTTCTTTCTTTCTTTCTTTCTTTCTTTCTTTTTTCTCTTTCTCTCTCTCTCTCTCTCTCTCTCTCTTTCTTTCTTTTGTTCTTTCTTTCTTTCTTTTTTAAATGAAGTCCAATATATGAATTTGGCTTTTTATGAGTTTTGTTTATTGAAAAGAGTTTCCTTTCTCTATTGAGTTGTCTTTATGCCTTTGTATAAAATAAATTGCAATATATGTGTAGGTTGCACTGGGATGTTTAAATGCTCCACTGATGTAAAGGCAAGAACCAGGATTTGATGTCCAGGGACATTTTAGTTGGAATCCTGGTCTTGTCACCTATCTAGACATAGCTGACCTATAAAGTAGAAACAAGAATATGATGCACCTCAGGTGTTTAACCATGATGTACAGTGTTCTCTCTCTGTCTCTTCTTGTCTGCTCTTCTCCCAGAAAAAGTGCTAGAACTGGAAAAGCTGATGTTGAGTAATATTTCTCAAACTCTAGTGTACCCAGACCCAGGGCTATAAGAAGGAAGAAAGGAAGGTATAATTGGTGCAGAAACTATTTTCAACCAGTTAGAACATCTAACACAAATCAGACATTTGCTTCAGGCAAGGCTGAACGGGCAAATTCCAATCCCGTCTTTGCTTTCGGGGGAAATAATATAACCTTTTGTCACTGTGTAGAGCAGAAGCTCTGCTTAGCTACTCAATAGGAGAATAGTTTGTCATTACTTGATCAATGGGATTTTTTGATAGGCAACATTTTTCAAAGCACTGGCCTCATGGAGAAATAATGAAGGCGATCTTAGGTGGTAAAAATAGTGGAAACCACTCAGAGAAAGGAAGCAACATGGATCCTGCCCTGTGTTTTTCACTGTGTTGAAAGAACTGATCCCACAGCAAAAAATTCCTAGACTAATGAGGAAGAAATGAGCTTCACCTTTAGAGGTTTCCAGTAATGCAACTGAAAATGAAAATGACTCAAATATATGAGTCCAAATGAGGAATGTGTCTGCAAGATCCAGGAGAAACTGGAAAGGTGTGAATCTGAGTGCCTGCTTCCTGTTGTTTACCATGCTGGTCCTAAGTTTCGGCACATGCCATCTCAGTTTATTATGAATACATGTATAATTAATCAGTCCTTTAGCTAAACTCAAGCCACATCCGTGATTGATCAGGGGGAGTTGCAGTTAACCCTCAACCCTGGTTGTTAATGGAAGGAGAATTTCTGGCTGCATCAACTCTTCCCAAAACTCTTTCTTATTTGGCTTGTAGTCTGGGATGACTCATTTGAATATTTACTCGACTTTTAAAAAAATATTTGTTATAAAAATATAATAGACAGTCTGGAAATCTTGAAAAATATAGCTGAGTCAAGAGAGAGAGAAACAGATGGGGTGAAGGAGTAGAGAAACAGAGAGAAATCAATTTATATTCTCAAAACCGAAGAGTTACTGCTAACAATTTTCTAGACTTTTTATTATTTCAATTAATTTTTGTTATGAAATATTTATACTTAACAAAGAGGATTAAGTTGTACAAGTACAATTTCAAGAACAACACCACAAATACCGTGGAGCCACTACTCAGATTAAGAACTAGAACATCCACCCCCAATATCTTTGAAGTGCCTTGTGAGCCCCTCTGCAGTCATCTGTGTGCTGCTTCCCAGAATTAACCACATTCTGGAATTTTATTTATCATTCTTTTATTTTCTTTAAACTTTTTCTTCAAAGTGTAAAGTTCTACATCCCTAAACAACATATTGCTTAGCTTTGTATATTTTGAACTTATATAAATGGTGAACCACAGTGTGTATATTCATTGTTTTTTATCTGCTTTGGGAAATTCACCCGTGTTGGTACACGTTGCTGAAGTTCACTCACTGTCACTGCTCACTAGTATTCCATTGCATGACTATACCTGGCTTTATTATCTATTCTCCTGTCAGTGGACATTAGCAGGGTTTCTTGGTTTTGTTATGAACAATGCTGCTGTGGATATTCTTGCACATGTCTCTGGTATCTATGTACAAGAGTTACTCTAAGGTAATTTCTAGTCTTTTATGCACATGTGGGTTTTTTTAAAGGTGGTTCAAATCAACTATATGAGCGCAAAAACTCAATTTGTGATATGAATTTTTTGTAAACTTCCCCGTTTTTCTAACACAATTTTTCATGTGTTACATAATATTTACTGAGTGCCTATATTATAAGTTACTTGAAGATTCCTCTATTCAAAAACACTTATATTTAACAGTTTTTTTCCTTGACAATGATAATGTTTGTTCATTAATTTTTGGGGGGGATTTTGAAAAGTTTAAAATTTTTGCCTTTTTTAATTATGGAAAGCATACATAAAAACATTTACAATTGTAACCATTTTAAGTATAAAATTCAGTGGCAATAAGTATTTTTACACTGTTGTGCAACCATCACACTATCCACCTTGAGAACTTTCTCATGCTGCCAAGTTGCGACTCTGTATCCATTAAATAATATCTCCCCACCTCACCTCCTCCTCCCAACCCCTGGTAACTGCTATTATACTTTCTGCCTCTATGAATTTGAATATTCTAGATATCTCATATAAGTGGAATCATATATTTTGTCCTTCTGTCTGGCTTATTTTACTTAGTATCATATTTTCAAGGTTCATCTATATTGTAGCAGGTATCAGAATATCATTTCTTTTTAAGGCTGAATAAAATGTTTTATAGACTAGATTTTTGGTAGAAAAGTTACTCAAAAATGCAATTTCTAAATGAAACAGTATCGATTCTTAAAGATTTTTGTTGCCTTAAAATTATTCACCCACACAGCCATATGGAATGTCTTATTTCACTATAGTCTTGCTATTAATATTATAAAATTAAAACTAAAACAACCTACTTTGCTATTTTTATGACCTGCTTGATTTTTAACTTACTGTGCTGTAAAAATTGTTTTGCCTTTTCCTTGAATGTTCATAGCTGTGTTGCTATTCAACAAATATCTGCTATGGGCAAGTGGCTATACCAGACAACCTGGAAGTCACCGAGATGGAAGGCTGTCTTAAGATGACATTTTTGTTGGAGAAGACATACAAAATAACAAATCTTTACATCTTTAATGGGATGCTAGCTACATTCCCAGGAAAAAAGATTCTAAGAGAGCTTTTGTCAGGAGGGGAATGTGAGCTGTTCTTTGAGATTGTCATCCTGGCTATGTGGCATCAAGGGAGAGCAGGATGGCAAAGGGTTGTGCCAACTAACTCTGATGGTTGCCACTGACTGTCAGAAACCCTAAATTGAGAAGAATTACAAGGCTATACGACCAGACAAAGGGAGAGAATGCTTACCAGTGGACATCCTGCACAGGACTCTCATGGGCACAAGACTAGGGAGAGGCAAGTCCCGAGAAGACCCTTGGTTTCTATTTCTTTTTTAAATTTTTTATATTAAAACATAGTTAACATAATATATTAGTTTTATGTATACAAGAGTTACTTCATTTTTATATACCTAATGAAGTGATCACAAATAATCACACAAATGGTTTAGTAACCATTTGTCACCATGCAAAATTATTATCATGTTATTGACCAATTCCCTATGCTATACATTTCATCCTTGTGACTTCTTTACAACTGGAAATTTGTACTTCTTATTCTCTTTCACCCTTTTTGCCCTTCCTCTCTGGCAATCATCAGTTTGTTCTCTATGAGTCTGTTTTTGTTTTGCCTGTTCACTTGTTTTTCAGATTCTACATATAAATGAAATCATACAGTATTTGTTTTTCTCTGACTTATTTCACTTTGCATAATACCCTCTAGGTCCATCCATGTTGTCATAAATGGCAAGATTTCGTTCTTTTTATTGCTGAATAACATTCCACTCTCTCTCTCTCTCTCTCCACACACACACAGACACACACACCCCTCACATCTTCTTTATCCATTCACTTATTGATGGGCACCTAGGTTGCTTCCATATCTTGGCTATTGTAAATAATGTGGCAAATGAACATAGGGATGCATATGCCTCCACAAATTAGTGTTTTTATTTTCTTCAGATAGATACCCAGAAATGGAATCGCTGGGTCATATGGTAGTTCTGTGTTTAATTATTTGAGGAAGCTCCATACTGTTTTCCATAGTGGCTGCACCAATCTGCAATCCCACCAACAGCGTTCGAGGGTTCCCTTTTTCCCACATCCTTGCCAACACTTGTTACTTGTTAGTTGCTATTCTTGATCTAGACTAATCAACCTTTTCAGTGACTGAATTTACCTGTATTTTATCTGATGATTGTAGATCGTTGTATTTACAAACAATAAATAAATAAAAATAAAAAAGGAAGGAATGCAGAAAAAAAGGAAAAAGAATTTACAGGCTTAATACAATGTTTTATCTTATCAAACTGACCATGTCTTCTCAGATAGTACCAAAAGATACTTATTTAATATAAATATTTTGGAGACTTCTCAGCACTGTGTTGGACTCCCTGGGTGATTTGTAGTTTTTGCCTTCAAGAATTTGATACAGAAATGCTAATAACAAATTAGCTATAAGCAATATATGATACAGAAAAATGATACAAAGAAGTAAAGGAGTCGAGTGAATGTTCAGACAATAAACACAGACTCAGGTGTGGAGGAGCTCTTGGGTCTGAATCGCCCTGGGATTTTCCTCAAAAATTTAACAAGTTTCTTATTTCTGTGTGTAAAATGATTCAAGCATCTCTGTATTCTGCCCCTTTACTAGAAATAAGTTTGAATGTTAACAAGTTAGCCATATATAGTGGGAGAGGTAGAAAGAAAAGAGAAGGAGTGAAGAAAAAGAAAGTTTGGTTAGGTATATTGATTAAAAAGAGGGAAGGAATGGGTTGAGGGGCAGAGGAGCTCAAGAATAATACAAAGGGGGAGGAGAAGTAACAAAGAAAAAAGAAAAATTGAAAAGAGGGTAAAGGTAAAGGGGGAGGAGGAAAGGAATTGACAGTGTCGGGAGTAGGAAGAAAAATGGAGGAACAAAAGGAGGGAGGGAGGGAGAGAGAGGGGAGGGAGAGGGGGAGGGGCAGGGAGGAAGAGGAAGATAGGAAAAGAGATCAAGAACCTTATTTCAAAGCAATTTAGAAATAACTGTACTATTTGTTTCTTAAACATTTTATAAACACACTTTAAAAATGAAAAGAAAATTATAAAAACTTATTCAATAATTTATCATATAACTGTTGACCAAATATTTTCAGGTTATATTTAATAATAGAAATTTTGTTAATAATAATTCTTAAAAATTTGAAGGTGTTTATGAGTGAGGTGGGTGGACCAAAATTCTTTCTCCATTACTAACCCACGAAAAACAAATCACTTTTAGAGTTGTAGCTCAGTTTAGTCAAACAACCAGTTTAAAAAAAATAACATGCTATCAGGCTGGGTCCCTTTTCTTTGTAAAACTGATTTGTTTTACAAAGACAGGTTAAAGTGTTTCTAATGGATATTTTGGTAATGAAATATTAGTAAAATAGTATATAATTTTTTAAACTTAAAAAGCCATAGCAGCATCCCTTAAGCATCCTAAAATATTTGAGGCAGCTTCTGGAAAAAAAAATCCTAACTAGAAACAGGAGCAAAACTAATTAATCTTATCAGAAGTAAAACTTTAAACAGGCAACAAAAATAATTTGCTTTCCAGTTAAAAAATTCTTTGTCTTAAAAAGCATACATGTTATATAGCAAAATCCAAATTACCTCTATGCAATTTAATGTTGTAATTGATTCATTTTGAATTAAACTAATTTAAATACTTAGAAGATATGCTGATTTCAAGAACAAAAAGACCTTATTTTCACTTTAAATAATATTTAGTTTCTCTCTTTTGTTGCTTTTGACAATTTGTTTTACTTTGAAAAATAAAATGTATTATCTTGTTTTTTTCTTGAATTGTACAATTTCCTCCTAAATGAACCAGTGATCTATTTTGCATTTTGTGCAAAACTGGGACTAAACAAAGTTGTTCATTATTTTTTAACCAAATAATTTTGGGGTGAGAAAAATGCAAAGGCAGTAATAGTGTAGTGTGAGGAATGGTACTGACTATTTATTTTACATGTGTCAATAGGGACTACTGTGGTGTAGTTTAATTTACTAACAAATTAAATTTGGAAGCATCCATCTTTAAAAGTTAAACTATTTCTTTCCTTATCTAAAACTTTCTACATTGCAAACCTAAGCCAAAACAAAACAAAACAAAAAAAGAGTTTTGTCACACAAACTGTGTGACCCATAAAAAAACAAATGATTGTTCTTAAAGTTTTTTTCCTCCTTGAATCTCTTCTATTTCTGGAATAAATAAATTAAAAAAAAATTTTATACATCGAACATTTTTGAAGGAGGAAATTTTCCTTTTCTGCTTGTATTTTTCTTACATTTTATGAGTTATCTTAGGCATAATTATCCTTATTTATTTGACAGGAGAAAATGCTGCATGTGCTTTTAAATTAGGACTATTTTACAGTTTTTCAAAGTTTATAGTCATTTAAAAGAACCACAGTAAAAGTTCAAGTTGCAGGAAGAAACAAAATATCCCAAGGCAGTAAGAATGGAAAAAACAGGCAAACAACAAAATAGTAATCAAGCAAACAAAAATTACATTTTCCAAAACTTTTGTCAAGCAGCCATGTCAGAAAATGTGAATTTTTTTCTATATTTTATAGAAACCATAATTTCATTTCAAAATTATGATTCATTATAAAAAAATAGAAACATTTTAATTTAATATATTACCTTTCTAACTGCTTTCCAACAGTTTTGTATATTTTCTTTGGAAAAACAGGCTAAACTTTTAAAATAAAGTCATTAATAAATATTATGTTTCAAATGCAATATATATTTTGTGGATTCATACAAAGGATCTAATCTAAAAGAGGAAGAAGTTATATGCCCCCCTAAAATCTACTTAGCTCTACTTAGAAAGTAAAAAAATTGATGTAACTTATGTATCTAAAATAACAATTTATGATTAACATATCTACTGGACTGAATGTTACATGTTTGCTAAAAATGAGTTATGAAAACTGAGGCAGCATAAGAAAATGTTTATGTACAAGAGCAAGTGAAAAATTAAGGTATAAAAATAAGATGACAAAATCTAAAACTGTTACAAATGGAGAAATACTGGAAACATTTTAAAGATAAAATTAACTTTCTATGACAATGATGGAATTGATTTTTTTAACTTTATATTTCCAATTAAAAAGTGTTTTGTATAATTGAAACTTACTGGATTTCATTAACCACTGTCACCATAACAAAAGAATAAATATTTTAAAAATGCAAAAAAAGTTGGCTTATTCTCTTAATTTTTTTTTCTCTTTGCATGTATTTGTATATTTGTGTTGAAAGAAAATGGATCAGAATTCTATCTTTAAAATGGAGTCAAGTTTCAGTGTTTCTGAATTCAGAGGAAAATTGAATTCCGCAACTAGACCAAACATTTCTCCAGGAAAAATGAAGGAGAACAGGAAGCATAAAAAATATTAATTTAAAAACTGATAGTTATTCTTTAATTAAATAAATTATTATTATTAAAGGAAACAATTTATCCTGCAGCTAAACTCTCACAAACTAAATTTAACTCTGCACAGAAGATTAATCTTTTCCCAAGCTGTTTAGAAAAAAAATTGAAAATACAATATTTATTAGTTGTCTGGATATTAAACAAACAAACAAACAAAAAACCACAAAAAAGGAGGATGATAAATTATGGTGTCCTAAGTTTGCCCATTTCTATCCCTAATCCAGGAATGTGAGTCTTGACAAGAAATAACCCTTCTCTCGGGTTAATTTTAGTGCTGGGCTCACTCAGAGGGGAGAGATGAAGCACCAATCAACATCACTCAGTCCCCCCAACCCCAGCCTAAAATAGCCAGGTCACTGAGGCAAAACTGATTTGGGGGCTAAAAAGGTCTGCATCTCGACCCAGCTGTCTCCTCTCTCTTGTGTTCTTACAGGCTCTGACTATACACAGAAGCCCTTGATGGGGGAGGGGGCATTGGATTAGAATTCAGTGGAACAGCTGATTTTAAAATAATCAGTTTCAATTTAGCAATAGTTGGTAAATTATTAATTGTATACAGTTATATTTTCTCCTCTACTGTCGTTTTAAAAACTAATTTCAACTAATATTTAGACTTCGAATATAGTTTTTAAGTGGAAAAAATAAAGCTAAAAGTGAACTGACTTAAATTATTACTTTCAAAAATTGTGTTTTCCTTTGATTATAGGATAGAAAAAGGTGGTCTGCACTTTAGAGATCTGGATGGAGACTTTTGTGGGGTGTAGCTTGCATTTGTTTTTTAGGAATAAAGTGACAGAGTAGTGAATTTGTCCCCCAGGGAGAAAACCTGAGAGGTGCTTCTATCAACTCCTTAAGTTTTAAATTAAATGAAGGAAACAGCACGTAAAGTTTCTGGGAAGTGGAACACCCTCTTTCTCGTTCCCCAATATAACAGAAACGATTGAAGGAGAGTGGGGCTCCTATTTAGAGAAGGCCAAGGAACACAACAGCCTTTCTGAGACTTATCTTTTAGCCCTTTCAAAAGTCCACACACACACACACACACACACACACACACACACACCCACACACACCACGAAGACAAGTCCCCAGGCAACAGACTCATGCATCCTGGCCAAGATAATCCCCCCCCCGACTCTTAATTTTTCTCTTTGCCCGGAAATTTGTATTACCTTGTTTTTTACTTAAAAAAAAAAAAATGTTTACCGAATGTCTACTATGTGGCAGACAGCAATTTCAGCTCGTTGGTTTTAAAAATTATGTCTATGGTCAAGAGCTGATAATAGAGTCAGAAACTGGGGGGAGGGTCGGAGGAGGTGTGTAGGGGGGTGGAATACAAATGTCGCCCACCTTCTTGGATAGAAAAGTCTTTCTATTCAGCAACTAATAGCTTATAATATTTTAGTGTCTTTTTGCCCCACGGAAAGAAAAAATCCCCAAAACAAAAATGCGACAAACACGTGGCTGGCTAGAACAAAACGCGGATTTGGAGAGTCGGTTTTGAAGGTGGTGGAGACGGAGAAACCGAGTTAGAAGCCCTCCCCCGCCCCCACGCCCAAGCCCCATTTCTCTCCAGCGCGCGGGGAAAAGCAGGCGGGGGACAAAGGTGCGGCGTGTCGTCTTTTAACTCCCGACTTTTTGAATGGTACAAAATCGTCTGGCAGAAGAGCTGTGCTCCCAAGTCGGAGTCAGCTCACTGACTCTGCAAACAAAAAATAATAAGGAAAAAACCCAAGGCATTCATATCAGTGCAGCCAACACGTGTTGCGGAGTCGGCCCGGGCCGCAGGCGACTGAGACAATGGGGTCGGGGACCGGGAAAGGGAGAGTGACCCCCTTCCTCACCTGCCCTCTCAGCACGCGTGCCCCCGACAGCATTTCTCCCTCCCGCAAAAGCCGGAGCAAACCCCGAGCTTCCGCCCAGTTTAGGGAGCCTTGGGCATGACTGGGGGACCACCCCCTTTCCCCGGTTCCCCGGCAAGAGGGCTCCTGGGTCCCTGGGCTGCGCTCTCCGCCACCCCCTGGCGCTGTCCCAGTCCCCGCTGCTGGAAACTCGTCGGCCTGGCTGGCCCCCCGGCCCGGGATTCCGGTGGCGCGTGATTCGCGCGTCCCGCTCTCCGCCGCGTATCCGGGACTCCGAAACGCTCGGCGAACTGCCCCCTCCCCCATCGCCGAGACGGGGTGCGACCGCCCACGTGTCGCCCCTTGCCCAGTCGGGTCCGTCCCTCTGGCTCTTGGGGCCGGAGGATCCGGAATGAGTTGGTCGAAGGCTAGGGAAGGGACCAGGGCGGATCCGCTCACCCCTCCCCAGGAACGGGCGGGGGACCGGCCGCCGCCCCCTCCTCTGAGCTCCCGCCCCTCGCTTCCCCAGCGCGGAGCGGAAATTACCCCCTCCCCCCGCGGGTCTGACCTGGGGACGTGGGCGGGGTTTCACGCTCGGCCCCCCCGCCCTCGGCCCCTCTACCGCCTTCCCGCCCGGATCCCAATTCTGTACCCCAAACAAAGTTCCGAGACCCCCAACCCAGCGCGGGGAAAGAGGCCGTTGCTGTCCTGAGTGGGGCGGGCAGAGGGGACGCCACCTGTCTGTGCCCGCGTCGGGGCGGCAGAAGGGGACCTTTCCGATCTCCACCCGGTCACTCCCTCGCTGAGACCTCCCCCTTCGCTTCGCCGGGGTCTGCTCACGCTCCTACTCCGCGTCCTTCTTCCCTCCCTCTCTCGCGGGGTCATCTTGGGCCGGAGCCGCGCGTTCCCCCAGGACCCCGAGACCTCATTCAACAGCTGAACCCCGGGTGTGAACCCCTCCTTTCTCCCGGGGGAATCCCGAAACCTGATTTCCTGCGATCCCTCATTCCCAATCGCGACCCCCCGTGTTCCCAGCCTCCGGGTCCCGCGCTCGCAGGGCCCCTCGGTCCTGGATCCCCGGAGGCGAGGGGGGGTCTCCCAGGGCTGGAGCATAAGAGAACGAGACCCCCCACTTAAAAATCAAGGGAAAAGGCGCCTTTCTTTCTAAGTCGCCGGCTCGCGCGACCCCTCTTGAAGACCCCAGAGTCCTCGGCTTCTCTTTGTCTATCTCCGCCGTCCCCCTCCTGTCAGTCGCTAGCAGTTAACCGGGGTAGGGTGGGCAAACTCACCCCACCCACCACACGAATGAAGATAACCGTACATTTTACCCATAAAGAGGTGGTAGATCCTGGGCCCGACCACCCTCCCCCAGCTAGGGCTCGGGTAGGGGGATGGGTGGGGGCGGGGCGCCTCCCTAGGGGCCAGATTCTTGAAAAGAAGGAGGGGGCAAGTGGAGCTGAGGGAACGCAGCCCCCACCCGCCCAGTTGGCTCGGGGGGTGAATTGGGTGTCCCCTCTAACCCATCCTGGCGGGAGATTGGTGGGCTGGGCCCGGTTGGAGGGCCAAAGGGCCCGGAGGCGTCGGGGGTCTTCCCCTGCAGGGTGGGTGGGGGCTTTCACCACGTGGCTTCGCCTTTTTTTTTTTTTTTCCGCTCCATTTTTTTTCAAGTCGATTTTATTTAGAGGCGGCGCCAGGGCGGCCGCGGAGAAACGTGACACACCAGCCCGCTCGGAGGGGTTTCGGACAGAGGGAAGGAGCCGCGCCGAGTCGTCAGCCTCGCAGCGCCCCGCGGGCACTTCTCCTGGGCCTCCCCGAACTCCTCTGTGACCTCTGCGCGCCCTCTGGCCGCCCTCCGCGTCCCGGGCTCCGGACAACTTCAGGGGTGGGGTGCGAAGAAAGTTTGCGGCTGCCGCCGCCGGCCGCCCGCCCGTCCGCCTCTCGGCCTAGGAGGCTCGCCGCCCGCCCGCCCGCCCGCTCGGCCTTGCCAGGGACCGCGTCCCGCCCGGAGCCCGCCACCATGAACAAGCTGTACATCGGCAATCTCAACGAGAGCGTGACCCCCGCCGACTTGGAGAAAGTGTTTGCAGAGCACAAGATCTCCTACAGCGGCCAGTTCTTGGTCAAGTCCGGCTATGCCTTCGTGGACTGCCCCGACGAGCACTGGGCGATGAAGGCCATCGAAACTTTCTCCGGTAAGAGGGTGCCCACCTCCCCCGAGGAAGCACGACGAAACCCCCAACAACGGGGACCTGCGCCTCGCTCTCCTCGCCCGCCAACTCTGCTCTCCCACGGGCCTGCGGGGCTTGGCTTCGGGACCCACCCTCCACCCACCTCCAAGGACACCCCCACCCCACCCCACCCCCCTCCCTACCCCTGTGCAGAAACATTCGGGGTTTTCTCGCCCCTTTCTCTCAGCCCCCGGAGGCTTTAGTGAGGCCGTCCCCTCACCCCCCACTGGTGATGCGGGAGCCCCCAGGGGCAGTATTGGGGGGGCGCCACGGAGGCGCCCCCCGTCTGGTCGTTATTTCCTTGTCGGGCCCTCCCCATCCGAGGCTGGACGCCCCCCCAACCCCACCCTGTTAGCACCCTTCGCTCCCCTTCCGCCGTAGGCCTTCCCGGGCGGGCGAGGGGCCCCGCTCCCTTTGCGACCTCCCGCGTTTCTCTGGGGACTGCAGCCCTCGGGCAGGACTGGAGAGCGGGGGTCCCGCCTCCCGCCCAAGGCCTGGGGCTTGAGCCATTTTGATTTGAAAGTGGGGCGTGAGCGGGTGGCGCGGCGGCGGCGGGTCGCCATGCTGCTTCCCGAGACGCGAGGCCGGGCCGGGAGGCGCGCGCCGGGGCCGCTGGGGACCCTCCCCGCGGGCCCCGCTCCGCTCCCCCAGGACCTCGCCTCCCGACCACCCCGACAGGTGACTGCCCCGCCACCGAAGCCCTTCCTCCCTTGCTCTACGGAAAAATAAAGTTTCGTTCTGCACCCCACCCCAGCACATGTAGGGAGAAAAACCGGGGCTCTCTGTCGGCCCCTTCTCCCCACATCTGGGAGCCGTGCAGGCTGCCCGACCCAACGGACGTCCTCGCACTCGTCCCTAATCGGTTTCCCGGAGCGAACCATGACTTAAGCTAGCCTCAGTGAGAACAGGAGAAAACGAAAATTAAGAAAACAACAATAATGAATCCAGACTCCACTATTCTCAGAGCGATCTCATCGCATCCGGCGGCGGAACCCACTGCCTGGATTCCCAGGAAGGTCTTACATCCCAGTAACTCCTGAATTACTCCAATGTCTTTCTCTTTCCTTTTCCTGCCCCCCACCCCTGTTCGAGCGCTTATATTGCCTTTTTTCTGGAATCTTTAGGGAAAGTAGAACTGCAAGGAAAACGCCTAGAGATTGAACATTCGGTGCCCAAAAAACAAAGGTAGGAAAGAGCTCTTCTCTGGGGCGGGGAGGGGGGGAGAGCCCGTGGGCCCTGAGAGGCTGTGTTCAGGGGTCCATAAGTGTCTCCAATGGAAGAAACCCATTACTGGCCTTCCCACCCCCAACTCCGGATGTTGGGGGCAGGGAGGGAAGATTGGCTAAGATCTTGTAATGGGTGGTTTACAGCTTGTAAAAAAAATAATAAGCTGGGGCTGGGGTGGATTGATGTTACTTGGAGAAGTAAACGAAAAAAATAGGGGAGAAGCCTGTGGAGTTTTTCAAGGTGCGTGGGGCCATTTTTCTGGGGAAGCTAAAAATCTTGAACAGTTTAGACTCATGGACTTCTTTGCAACTTCCTAGCAGGCCTCATTTTCTGTTTTTGCTTTGTTTTGTTTTGTCTTGTATTTTTTTCCCCTTCATCCTTCCCTCACCATAATTCTTAAGTGAATGGGATGGTGGTCCCATTTGACTCCCTAAGAGAAATGAAATGAGTTCCTGCTCCCAAAAGAATTCTCTTACGAGTGTGCTTCATTTATATTTCTGCAACAGGGTAGGACATTAGTTTTTTCTCAGATCCCTATCCCTAGTCCTTCACATCACATGTCAGTTCTCCAATCCCAACTGGATTTTGCGAAGAAAACGCTTTGGCTGTACTCTCCTTTCGGAGTCCCCCACCCCCCACCCCTGCTTTTTCAGTCCATTGTTGTAAGGGGACCATCTGGGGTGAGAGCTTTGTGTTCAGGCTGTGAGCTGGGGCTCTTTGGAGGGTCTAGAACTCCCTCCATTAGTGTGTGTGTGTGACCTAGTACCTTTCTATCCTCACTTCAGCAAAGTGGGGTACCTCTGTCATGTTACCTCTAAATCTGATTAATGGTGCATTTCAAATCTTTCATTGAACTCTGGCTGAGAGATAGATATAAGGGTAGAGCCTTTCTGCATTCTGAAATCTGACTTTAAACTTGTTGACAGTGCAGTTCTCTCATATTGCAACCCCCAGTAAGTCTTTGATTCTCTCACTTCCCCTCTCCTCTCATTTCAACTGGAAACTTGCTGCATTTCAGGATAATCCCTGGTCTTTTAGCATGGGAAGGTGGAGGTGGGTGGTTATGCTTTCTTGGAGGCAGTTAAGAGGATCTAGAAAGTTTAACAGGAGGAAAAATCTGTTTAGTATTTTAGCTTGAGATATTTAAATAACTTGAAACTATTGTATCTATAGATGATCAATATGGCTTGTAACTATGTTTACAGAGCTTGTGATTTAATCTCCAGTGCTTGAAATACTCTGTTATTGGAAAGGCAATTAGAGTTAGGGTAAAGAGGTAATCAAACTGGAAGAAAAAAAGTCTTATTTATTATTTGGAAGCATTTCCTGGAGGTGGGAATTAGAGAAAAACGTACACTTGACACCAGTAGATTTATTGAGAAGGTTGTGGACGTTTGAACTGAAAGCTGAGTGTTTGAAACACGTTGATGAGAAATATACAGAATAACTAGAATTCCAAAATACGTAGGAATTTTTTTCTTTTGCTCTTCAGCATGGTTTAATTTTTAAAGGGAATGTAGTGAAAAGCAAGAAAAATAGCTAAATGTGATGAAATGGAACCCAAAACATTTATATTTTAATTTTCATGGTGCTCTGTATTTATGGATCTTTTCTCCTAAGCCATCTGGTTGCTTTCAAGCCATTTTTAGGCTCCTTCTTGTTCCCTCCAAAATGCATTGCTGAGGACTCTTTTGAGTTGGGAAGGGGTGGGGTTTGTGAGAAGAGTGGGTACAAAATCTGCCTTTCCACACCTACATTTGATCTTTTGTGTGTCCTTCCCTTCCTGAAATAATTTTTGAGCACAAACATTGAGTCAGTTGTGTTTTGTTTTATTTTTTGGGGTGGTGGTGAAAAGGCACTTCATTTTTCTAGAATGAATCAATTTTTGAAGTTTTGGGATAAAAAAAGAAAGTTTGTTTTCATGAAGTCAGTATGCTCTGTCATTTCGTGTTCTTTGGGGAAGCATATTGTGGTATGTGTTTTTAGTCTGTCTAAAAAGTTTTCTCAGCTGGATTTTTCAATCTCATGGATCTATAGAACAGGAACTAGTTAATTATGACTAATATTTTAAGCAAAATGAGCTGTGCATATATATTTTGTATATATATATGCTCTTCTGTTTTCACTGATTAAAATGGGAGAGAACTTCTTGATACATTCATTTCCAAATAAAATATGACTTTACATGTTTCTAAGAAATTCATAAAAACCTAACAAGCTAAATGGTACTGGTTTTTGTTTTTTGAAGGGGCAGTCAAACAAAAGATATCAGTTAACCTGAGCAATTCTGATTTTGAAGAATTAGTATGTTTTGTCCTAACTTTGTATCTATTTGATAAATGTAATTTGTACCTTTTTAAGAGCCCAAGAGACTGAACACTATGAATTTAAACTGAAAACAATTTGAATTTGTTAAATGGGTGACATTAAATTTTTCTGAGAGCACTTTCTCAAACCCCCTCTTAGACAGTGTTGGAATTTTCGTCAACAATTACAGCTTTTGGTTGAGATTTTGTATATATTCACTGTTGAATATTGGGACAAAGGAGTAAAACCAAAAGCATTTTAAAAACAGTTGTGGAGAGGGTTTGTATATGTTTTGTTTTGAGAGACATAAGAGTAGTTAAGGTAAAGAGATACCATCTTAGTGAGTTTTGTTTATTTTGGTAAATGCTTGCTTTTTAAGGGAATTAAACT
Source organism: Cynopterus sphinx (assembly GCA_030015415.1). Taxonomy (NCBI): domain Eukaryota; kingdom Metazoa; phylum Chordata; class Mammalia; order Chiroptera; family Pteropodidae; genus Cynopterus; species Cynopterus sphinx. The sequence goes on from CM057385.1 coordinate 18,831,017, forward strand.
TTTGTTTCATTTGCCACTGTGTGCCTTTTTCTAGAGGAATGTGACCTAAAGATAGCATACCTACTGTCAACTGGTGTCATCAAAAGGTGTTGCTGTTAAAAAAAATGAAAGAGATGTACTGCATTTTTTTTTTTTTTTTGGTGAAATGTATTCAGGTTCAAGACCTGATTTCCTTAGACAAGTTACTGGTGGTTCTTTTGTCTTAAAATGAGATGAGTTAACACTTTACCCTAAATTTCCAACATAGCCTTCTAAGTTTGAGAACTCTCAAAAGAGAAAGTGTTCATTGTGATTTTACAGTTTAATTTCTAAAGTTAGCTGCTTTAAACACCTCTGTGAAGAGAGATGCCTTATAAAAAGCAAAACTATTTTTAAGTGATTTGTGGAGGTTCTAAAATAATTGGATTACTAAATGTTTTCAAAACAAGCAAAAAATTTTGCCTTCAGAAATGGGTATGCTTTTAGAGAAAATTGTTTTTTATGGGATGAATATTAATTATAAGGGTGGTTAAGAAACAAGGGAATGTCTTTTAAAAAACAACAAAGGAGTAAAAGGTACTGGAGTGGGAACACTGTCAGGCTTGCTTTAGTGGTTGTAGTTGTCAGATGTATCAACAAGTTAAGTATTCAACAAGTAAGTTTAAAGTAGAAACAGTTTATGACACTCTTAGTAAAGAAGTTTTTTTTTTTAAATGAATATTAGGTTAGTTTTGGGAGCTTTAAGTTAAAAAATGGTTGATTCTTAAATATTTTTGCACTAGTTGGAGGAAACATGGAAATAATTCATTCTCCCCAATTTTAATTTCCACCTAGAAAGTAAACTTTACAAATTCATAATTTAAGTTTTCTTCACGCTAGAGAAATCCTTGTCACATTAGTGCTCAGTATTTCAAGACCTTTACTAAGGACAGTGATATTTGACTATCTTTTGGAAGAATTGTAGGTTTTCAGAACCATTTATTTTCTGACTCAAAGTAGAAGAAATTTTACTCCAGTAGTTTCCCAGATGGAGAACTTTCGAGTAAAGAAGGGGAAGAATTTGTAATTCCCATCACTAGTTCATTCAAAGTATAGTTTCATATGTAAAGTTTTAATGGCACAGCTTTTGGTGAAAAAAGAGCAAAAAATTCTTATAGTTATTTATGTTTTAGAGATGAAATACATGATATCAGCTATTTGAAGAATTTTGATTCAAAGTTTCTGAGAGTCTAATCTTTTTAAATTACCTAAATATATGTCATTTGAATCTATTTTATGTGTTTGGGTACTTTTAAGGCTTATTTTGAATTTATTTATTTTAGACTTTTATGTGTAACAGCCACTTGACAAAGATACCATTGAGAAGGGCTAGTGAGTATACAATTTTAAAACCTTAAAAATATTTAGATCTGGTTTAGCTGAGCGAAAAGAGAGGACCACCAAGTGCTTTTTGTTGAAGTCCAGGGATTTCTGTTGAAGAGGTGTGTACTGGTTAATTCTCTGTTGATTTTTGTGTGTAGGGTGGCAGTGGTGGTGATGTTATTAGAATAAACCTATGAACCAAAGGCGTATGAAGAACAGACATTCTGCCAGTTTTTAGAATTTAAATTCAATCTTCTTCTCTCTCCCCCATCCTCTTAAAATGTGGCTAATGCCTTCTATAAAGTACAGCTTAGATTTTGGGATGGGAGTGTTAAGAAGAGAAGAAGAGGGGGAAAAAGCAGCAGGGGAGACTGGAGAAATCAGACGAGTTCGTCCTGGGTTGGAAATTCCAGACAGGGGGGTGCGGGGTAGAGGGGGGAAGATGGGGGTTGGGGTGGATTTCCCGCTTCCCTTTTAAAGAGAAGCGGCTGGAGGCGCACAGCCACCCACGGGAGAGGGGGTCTCAGAGAGCAGGTTTGGAGAACTGGCCGTAGTTTCAGCGGAGGGCAAGGCTATTTTTGCTTTCAGACTTGCCTGCCTTCCCTTCTCCTTTTCAAAAAGCAGAGAAAGTCGCAGCGGCGGCTCTGGAGGCTCTTCCTTTAGAGCCGGCCCGCCCTAAGCCTTCCCCGCCCGCCTGAGCCCCAACCCCAGCCTCGCAATCTCTGTCCGCTATGGCTGGGGCCCCCGCCTTCCTCCTTTGAACAAGCCCCTGCCCGGCAACGTCCACAGGCCTGGGTCTCCGAGGGGGGGCCTCTTTTCCCAGGGTCCCCGAGATCCAAGGCTGCGGCCCCTCCTGCAAACCACCTCCCTAGCCCTGGAGCCCCACGTCCCCAACCCCCCTGCCCACGTGGAGAGTTCCCCATCAGCAGGGCACAGACCTTTCCAGGCGGCTGTCTTAAGACCTTTCCATCCTAAGGCAAAAGTAAAAGGCCGGTGGGTAAATGTGAAATGAAAAGGCAGAGGCAAGAGGAAGAGAGTGGGTAAGGGGAAAATAAGAGAATGAGAGAGGTGGAGAGAAAATGGAGGTGCCTATAGCTGTTGCCCTCTCTCAATACCTGAGGCCCTTTGGCCATGACCCTTAGAAACTTGAACAGTGACAAGTAGTCTGTAATCTTTAGGAAATAGGCTGTCTCCATGTGGTAAAGACTGATTGAAAAAATAACAAAGAAGAGTAATAGTAACAAGAGGCTCTGTGGGGGATTTTAGTCATGTCTAAAACATATACAGTAGGCCCTCCAGTAAGCTACTGGCTAGGCTTCGAAGATCTTTCTTGGCATCAGCCCTTGTTTGGCTCCACGTTAATATAAAATTTGCACATTATTTCCACCTGTGCTGAGCACATTTCCTCTCCATGCTCACACCTTTTAAAATGCTTGTCAAAACAAAGTAAGACAGGGGTCTCCTCAAAAAACATGGACTTGAGCAAGTATATGCATCTTTGGTTATTGATAAAAGTTTTATTTGGCTGGAAATTGATCATCCATGAGGACGTCTGTGATGAGAGTGCCACACCATCACAAGGAGGCAGTGCCAGCAGGTAGATGTTCAGTCTCCAGTATGCTAACTCCATAGTAGTGGAAGAACTTGGATATCCCCTCAGATTTTGTTAAGAGGAGACTATGTACTTTTTAGTGGGTGAAAGAGGTCATCCTAGTATTGAAAAAAAAGCAGAACCAGTCAGCTTTGGAAGACCTGCTTCTTACCATTGCAGCACAGTAGGTTTGCAATGAATGGTGAGGAACGAAGGAATAACAGGCATAAACAAGCTTTCACACTAAACACAGACTGCTGAAATAAAATATATGTGGATTATGGGGAAATCACAGGAATAAAAGTAGGTCTGGACCTCAACATTTTAATATAGTTGGAGAAAACCTGATTGCAAAACACTGAAATGTAACTGTATACAGAACAAACACCACAGAGATGGAGTGAGTCCTGTTGCAGAAGTCCAGGCTTCTAGGATTTGATGTTCTGGTCGTGTGACAGAGAGTAGAGCATGGCTAACTATCAATAAACTGCTTTTGAGTGAAACAAAGTAAACAGCTGGATAATTAAAAGAATTTTTGACTGGATTGTCCAGATATTTTCAAGACCCCTCGGGACACGTCTGATTATTAGACAAATGGCATTTTGGTGGCTAAAGGCATATAAGGGACCTGTCAGAATGGGTGAGAATTTTGCTTATCTTTTAGGGGAGCATAGTGTAGAAAAATCTCTCTTAAGAGATTAGGCAGGAGAAGTAGAGGATCTCCATTTTCTCTTTCCACCATGTCTGTTCAGTCCTTGTAACATTTCCGTAGGAAAAGAGTTAGGGAAAACTTCAATTTTTATTCAAGTTGAGTTAGTTTCAGTTAAAAAATTCTTCAGATGTTTTGGTCACTTGAAATAGAAAATATTAACTCTGAGATTTGATTGGGTAGTTTAATGTAGTTGATTGGCTATAGTTAGAATCTTGAAGAGGCGAAATCAGAGATTTCAGAAATTAAAAAAAATTGTTATACGTAAAGGTTGTGGGAGTTCTTTGGCAACAGGAGTAGAGGGGGCTCAATTATTCAGGAATTATTCAGAATTCTTGAGGCTCAAGATGGGAGGGAAGCTCCATTAGGTCTGAATCTCATGACCTGTCTTAGGTCCCTCACTCAGTCCTCTACAGGGGTATGGAGGAAAGGTTTCCCAGAAGAGTTCACTGTTTAAAAACAAGAGCTTTGGAGTCAGGCAATGATTGGGAAACTGGAAAAGTTACTTAACCTCTTTTAGCCTCAATTTCTGTACTGTAAACTGCTGCTATTACACATTAGCTATTATTATTTGTTTTAGATATGGACCTCTCTGCCTTCTGTCTTTGGACTGTGTGTTGAAGCTTGGCAGATATATAAAGGAGTAGGTAGGGAGTATACTTATGTGAATTTGACATGCATTTTGTGTGAAGCAATGATGGATAGGCATGGTGAAGGAAATTTGTGTGTAGGGTGCTTCGATAACTACCTGTATGCTACATCTCTCCCAGACAGAAGGATGGGGCAAACATGGTGGGAGTGCTACTGATTGTTACTTAGGGGAATGGGTCCCAAATTCTATTATTGATGCCCTGAGCCGAACCTACTGCTGGCATTTTGTAGTTTGGGGCTACTATCAAAGGTGCGTGCATATAGGGTAGGGACATTGGTGAGAGGAGAATCACCCTAATTCTGCAGATGAGATAGGTGCAAGAATTCAGGATGAAGGGGGACTGTGTCAGCCTTCTTGGGAGTCTGAGTGAGGAAGAAATGGGAGCAGTTCTCCCCTTTAGCTGGGTGATGGGTGTGTTTATTTTAATGTTCTGCTCTTGGTAAGCTGACAGAATGGGAATTCAGCAGTCGGAGATCCCTGGATGCCCATGAAGTGACTGCATACATTGTTCCCTATTACCTTGTTGCAGGTAGGGGCAAAGCTATGGTGGTCTCTTCCCCTGGTCACTTGGATTGGAAATGGTCCCCAAAGATGTGTTCAGAACCCACCTTCATGTCCACTTCCTCTCTTCAGCAATCCTTGCCTAAAGGGTGTACACACATATCCAAACATATCCACAGCCCCTTTTGACATCTTAGTCTAGGGAAGGGGAGGATAGAACCTTTTCTTAAGTGGGGGGTTGGAGGGGAAGGACTTCTAATCGGATGTGGTTTTTGGCCATTTAACAGGCTTGTGACTTTAATCAGTTACTATAAAGGGTTTTACAGTTAGTTCATGCAGAATGATGCGTTTTGCCTCTTTTCTGGAGTGGCATTTGGGATTGCTTCAGGCTTGTCGACTTTCCATTGGGTACTCTGAGGAGAAAATGAGGGGAGACAGGAACCAAAGTGGGGGCAGTTGGCTGGAGTAAACTTGTTGAGGATGTCTATTCAGAGTTAGAAATATTTATTCTACTTCCTCCTCCAGGTCTCTAAGTTGCTTGGGAGGAGCAGTCCAACTGTAATAGAGAGCAGTTGCTTTGGCAGGATTTGGAGACACAACCCTAAATTAAAGGGCAAAAATGATCCTTCACAGACATGGCTGTTGGTGGCTACAGCCAGTATGTCCTGAGCAAGGACTAGACATAATAGGATGTTAGCTGGGGAGGCCGCAGAGTTCCGAAGAATATTTTCTTCTCTCCTCTTAAAGAGTGTCCACTCTAGCAACTTTTTACTTCATGTAAAAGAGGATCTACCTGACAAGCTATTTTATCTAGAGGGTTTTTCTCCCTAAGTTTATTACCATTTGATTCAAGGATAGAGTGACACCTGACTAGAAGAAGCCGGGGGTAGGCAGGAGGTGGAATAAAATGATCTTCACAAACCTCATATTTCTCTGTGAAATAATCTTTCTTTCACTTTCCTACCCTCGCCCCTCTCTGACCATCTTAAATGAATAGATTCTTTCAACTTCTAACTAGAAGAGGAATGATTCCTGTCTAGGCCCAGGCTTCTTTGCTCACCTCTCCAGAACATCCACGATCAGCTACTTTAGCCTGGGTGTTTGTGTGGGGTCTTTGCCAATCATTTGCCAGTCATTAAAAAAAATTTTTTTGGGGGGAGGGGGTGATTTTTATAATATCTTTACAACTAAATTCCATGTCAGGAAATATTTAACAAGGTGGTTTGGTGTTCTGTGATAGCTTGCATATTGCTGTATAGATTGGTATGTGCATTCATTCATGCATGCATCCATTTATCCATTTATTTTTATATTTGGAGTCTACTACTGCATGACATGCCCTCTGTCAGGTGCTAGAACTACATTGAGGAATAAGGGAAAGACATTTGTCTTAGGGTGGAGATTGAAGAAATTTCAGATGATTTTTCTCCAGGGGCTTTTAAATTTTTCATTTTTAACTTTGGTATCTAAAAAAAATTACCTTTAATGTAGTAAAAATACATATAACATTGACTATCATAACCATTTTTAAATGTATAGTTCAGTGGTATTAAGAACATTCACATTGTTGTGCAGCCATCACTTCCCTCCATCTCCAGAACACTTCATTTTGCAAGACTGAAATTCTTGTGCCTATTAAACAATACTTCCCCCCACACCCTGCTGCTATTTTTAAATCATTGCTAGTTTTCCTACATGGTCGTCACCTCTTCATCTTGTATGAAATGGGAGTCTGCCTGATCCCTCTCCTGTATTAAATTTTAAATACTTATTGGGTTTTTATTTAGCATTATTGGGTCTTTTTTAGGGTTGAGAAGGGATACATAGGGGTTGAGAGAGGGAACACAAAAGAGGTAAAAGGTAAGATCCCCGCCCTCAGTATTTTTACTTTAGATCCAGGAAAAGCTGTGGGACTGCTGAAGCCAAGAGACCATGGTAAAATGAGGGGCATACAACCTCAGGAACTAAAATAGAGGAGGGAGGCTTTGAGCTAAACTGAGTTTTGGAGGATAGGCAGAAAAAATAGAGGTTTGGATTAAGGAGAGCATTGTGAACTGATAGGGCGGTATTTGTGGGAAGACAATTTATCTAGAAGGGAGGGATGGCATACCAGTGGGGAGAGGCCCTCAGGTAGGACAGATGTCTCTGTTTATTTCCCTTATGGAACGTCTTATTTGCTCCTGAGCACTGTGCCATGTGACGAGGGTTAAAAGATGAGTTCCTTTTATAATTACAGAGAACATTTATTGAATATCCATCTGTACCCTCAGAGCTAGTCACTGTTACTTCAGTGAATCCTCATAAGAGCTGTGCAGGTATTATATCATAATTCTACAGAAGGAGGAACTGAAGCTTTGAGTGGTTAAAGTAACATAGTCAACCCAAGGCCATACCTTAAATAAGTAGTAGTGTTTGGATTCAAACCGAGGCCTTTCTACCTCCAAGGCCGAGCTGTCTTACAGGGTTATCCTCTAATACGCAGAGGAATAGAGCCTTATCTTGAGCTTTTTTTTTCCCCATGGGAGAGCATTAGCTTAGCAAATAAAAACACGCCTAAAGTTAATTTCTCCCTGATGTGAACCTCCTTCCGCCCCAGGTGTTTCATACCTGCTTTGCACTGTATTTTCCTCCTACTTTTGGGATTTTCAGGCAATCTTTTTTTTTTCTTTATTTTTTCCCCCTCAGCTTTATTAAAATATAATAGACTGTTACTTTAGGCAATCTTGAGTGGTTGAAGAAAACTGAGAATATTCTTTCTTAGTCTAGGAAGCTAAGATGGGAAATGGGAATATTCTGCTCAGAAGGAAATAACCCATGGAGAGGGAGCTGAACGATGTGGAGGACTTGAGTGGGGTTAGAATTCAGGTGTCCTACCTCAGCCTGCCTGTCCTTTCCCCAGATATGTAAACTGTGGGAACCTGGGGTCAGTGTCTTGCTGGGCCTCACTCCATTCCTCATCTGAATTCTCTTCATCTCCAGAAACCCTGTGAAATAAGTTGGTTAAGTATTTTGAGTTGTATGAACCTCCATTCTTTGGCACTTCTGGTAGGCACCAGGGCTCGAGCCTTTGGCTGATCCCCACCTCCCCCCTTCCTTTGTTCGGGTTCAACCCTGGGGAAAATGGGAGGTTAGGGGGAAGGGCAGGGACTGAGAGGCTTCCCTTCCCATTTCTCCTCCTCTTAGCAGGAAGGGACAAAGAGTTGACCTTTGTTACATTCCTACAGAATCATAATTCATAGTTCATACACGTTTTTGAGGAGCAAGAACCCAGTTACCTTTTTTTTATTTTTCCTGACAAGCAGGCGCCGGCTTCACGGTGTACTAACACTTGCTGGCTAGTGTCACCTTGAGCCAGTCACTTAACTCCTCTCAGCCTGTGTTTTGATCTGCAGAATGGAAATAAAGTATTCTCCATCTCCTATGGCTTAGAGCTCAAGTCAACCTCTTGTTCTAGGTTCATAAGAGAATGTAATTGTAAAGAAGTACTTTGTAAACTCTAAAGTATTGTATCAATGTGAGTTATTACTAAGAATATCATTAATTGATGACACCTTAAAAAGGGCAGATAAAGTGCCCCCCCCCACACACAAATGTCCTAGTCTGCGTGGGGGTATGACTTCTTCGATATAACTTTGCTGTGGAGGCTCCCAGAATGTCCTGGGGTAGGAGGTTCTTTTCTCTCCAGGCCTCGAAGCCTCTTGGTTCGGTTCTGTGCCCCCAGCCCAGCCCACTCCCAGGCCTCAGTTCCTGCCTTCTCGGTGGGAGGCCTCCCGGGCCGGTCCAGCCTCCTCCCGCAGCCCAGCCGAGGTCTCTAAGGAATGCCGCCTCCCGGGCCATTTTCTCCCCTCCAAGCTTCTGCGGCCCCTCTTCCAGCCCCCTACCCCCAACCGGTTCCCACTTAAATGCTTGCAGGCCTGTTTGCAGGCGGGAAGCCCCCTCCCCCACAGGACCACCTCAGTCACAGCCCTGACCACAGGGAGGTCGGGTCTGGATTTACTAAAGGACCCCGGAGGGGGAGCCTGCCCCTCGCTGGCTGCCTGGCTCGCTCATGGGGTCGGGTTTCGGCTGGTGGCTCTGGAGAGAGAGAGACAAAGGGCAAAGTCCTGGTCCCCACCCCCACCCGGCAGCCCCCTGTGCGCGTCCCCTCCCCCTCCGGGCCCTGTGCGCGGAGCCGAGGGCGTCCTGGGCCGCGCGGGACCCTCTCCGAGCGAGTCGGGGTACCCAGAGGGTCCTGGCGGCAGAACATTCTAGACTGGCAGGGCCCCGCAGCAGAGGGGCGCCCCAGTGACATCCTCTCGTCCCCTCCCCGTGTTCCGCCGACTCGCCCACCCGGCGGCAGGGCTGGGAGGGCGAGCGCTCAGCTTCCCCCGGGTTAGGTGAGAGGCGCTGGGGGAAGGGGCGGCCCGCGGACGCCAGCCCGGCCGCTCAGCTGCTCAGACCTTCTCAATTGCCCGTTCATGAGGACTCCCCTCCTCCCCCCCAGCTGCCGCGGCCCTCCCCCACCCTCAGCTGCTGCCGCCCTTCGCAGGCACCTCTCTTTCTCCTCCTCAGTTGCCCTGCCCGCTCCCCGTTGCTCTGGCCTGCCACAGCGAAAGCTGCGCTCGCCGCCCTTGGTCCCCTTGGCTGTTGGGAGCCTCGACCCCTGCTTCTGGCCCAGGGTGGCCGCAAACCGTCTCGGAAGGCACCATTAGTCCTCTCGGACAGGATCCCTGGACTGGGGAGAGAAAGACCTCTACGGAGAGGGCATTAAGCTCCTGCCCTAAAGCCAGGGCAGCTCTGGGCATGAGAATCCCTGTCACAGGAGTTCTGATGAAGAACCTACCCCACTAGGAAGAAACAAACACCAGCTTCCTGAAGTTTCTGGCCACCAACAGGTCTTTGGCAGTTGGAGTGGAGATGATGAATCTCTTGAGGTTGTTAACCTCATGTTGGAGCGGACAGGGCCAGAGCTCCTTTCCACTAATAGGATACATTATTATTTTTAAATGTATACTGGGATACATTCTCATCCTTTCCCAGGGAACCTTAGATTCCAAGAATTACTCTTAACTTCCAGAGTCTTTTTCTCAGTGAAGAATTGTGAGTTGATTTCTCTCGAGGCTGGTCTTGTTTCCTTTTCTTTGCTTCTGAGAGCTGCACCTCAAACTCCGTGTCTTGAGCTGGGAGCCCAGCTCGCTGTTCCCTCCTGAGGAGATGCTTATTTCTCAGGCATGCCCCAGGATGCTTCCCACTGAGTGCCAGCTCCATCTTCAGCTAGGTCTCTGGGCCGCAGAGTACTAGACCTTTTGGTGCTAGGCTTTTTGGAGAGATGCTGACATATCCATGGAGTGGGGCTGAGCGCTAAATCAACATCTCTGGTGAGGCTGGGATAGGAAATGGTCCTTCTAGTTCCCCTCCAACTTTCTCTCAGTTAGAGCCATTAATCCCCTCCCTCCCACCTCCAGGGAAGATCCCCAAACACTTCCGACTGCCAGCCTGAGAAGGATGGTGAGCAGTGGCAATGCATCAGGAAGGCTGCACAGCTCAGATTTGGTCACTTCTTTTCCATTTGTCCCCACAAGTTAAGTTTCTGCTTGTGCTTTCTTTTCCCCAACTCCCTACTCCTCAGATTCTCTTTTCCTCCCACTTCACACTAGAAGGCTCCTGTGGCCAGTCCCTGCTCAGGTAAAAGAACGAAATTCTAGGCAGAGAGAGCACCATGGAGGGAGGGGGTGGAAGCTGGCCCAGGCAGACTTGGAATTTGTCTGGATAGAGCTCCACTGACTCAGAGCTTCTGTTTTGGCTTCCTCTGGTGCTGCCCAGATGGGCAAAAAAAAAAAAAAAAAAGTGGACTCTCTTGTCAAACCATTTATTTCCGAGATGAGTGAAATAAACAAAGTATTCATTTTTGAGGTTTGCTTGCTCTTTAATGCTAGTTAGCACCTTCTCACTCATTGTCACACTGTTGTTCCTTGCCTGTCCTATATGAAAATTTGCAAGATCGAATTTTCGGTGAGTACCCTTTATCCTGCTAACAAATCTCTCTGACAGTCATCCAGCCGTATTATAGTGTAGTTAGCTTTTCTGCAAGTTAAATCCTGTGCCCAAATTAGAGCCGCATGCAGTAAAAGCCAGTTGGCACGCACTTAGCCATACAGAATATGGGCATTTTTCCTGCTGCTGACATCGGGGCTGTTCAGACTTCTGCTGTGTTAACACTTCTTGTCAGAAAGAAAGTAGCGATGTTTGGTGAGATGAGCGTAAACCACCCGTTTGGGAGGAGAGTCGAGTTCTAGTCCTACTTCAAAGTTACCTAGACTCTTCCCTTTTCTTGGGCCTCGGTTTCTCCATCTGTAAAATGAGGGTGACTGTTTAGGACCCTCTCAAGCCTTCAGGTGTGTGCGTGTACACCTCTCCTGCCTCATGGTATGAATCTTATTTCTTTCAACTGGAACTTCCTAGTGCCAGGAGAGAGACTGACTCTCCTTGGTGATGTAAGAAGCCCAGCGATCTTTCTTTTCCTGAATCCAGGTATGCCAGGAGCATGTTAAATATGATACAAAAGCTTTCCAAATGAGAGGAGATAATCAGATTCTTCCTTGGTAGACTTTGTTTTTCCTCCCTGCTTTTCTGCAACATTAGTGCAGGAGTTGGCACACACATGGGACAGTGCATGTGTGCACATACATTTAAAAGACCATGTTTGCGGAACTACAGGTAGATTCCAGTAGTGGAATTCGAGTCCACTCCTACACTCTGCTATTCTTCTTGGTGGTGGCATCTGCTTTGTCTGGTTCCACACCTTCCACTAGGTTTGTGTGTTTCTTCCTAGCAGCTCCTACCCTGCCCATCAACTCACTCGACAACCCACCTGCCCGCCCGCCCTTTTGCCCCCCCTGTCTGGCTGCGCTGCCTCTGGATCAGCCTGGCACAGAGCCCTGGGCATTGGGCCAGCTCCTCCTCCCCTCTCCAGCCCTTCCTCCTTTCTCAGCTATTGCCATGCCTGGAGTGTGCCAGGTCCGCCCCCTTCAGAAGCTTTCCTGGACAATTACTCCCGCCACCCCCCCTCCTTTCCATGCTATAGGGATCAGGAGGCAGGGAGGAGAGGAAAGACTAGGTCAGTGGTGATCTTATGGGAAAGGCAGCGGTTGGCACGTTAGGACATCTTTTATGTGTGACTTCCAGCTGGGAAAAACAACTGGGAAGGGAGCCAGCTTTGGGAGGGTGCTTCTACTCCAATGTCAGCCACATGGGACTCTCGTTGAGTTGGCGGGATCACCCACTTCTGAAGGGATGCAGTGGACAGCCTACCTCCATGCCTCTTAAACCCTGTTCATTCATTCCCTTTTCCTATCCCCGACTAAACTACTGGACTATAAACTCCATGCGAACAGGCGGCATCCTGGCTCTGCACTGTAGCACAGTGCCCATGCCCAGCGCCAAATGATAGAAATGCAATGAGAGCCACATGTGTAAGTTTAGATTTTCTAAGAGTCACATTAAAAAAGAAAAAAAGGTGAATTAATATAAAAGATTAATTCAGAAATTAATTTAAAAGTTAAAAGATTGTTAGTTCAACATGCAATCAATATAAACAATTAATGAGATGTTTTGCTTTTTGGCAGGTCATTCTTTAGGGATTCGGTGTATGTTATTTTACACTGAGAGCCCACCTCAGTTCCTATGCTAAGATTTCAGTGAATGCAATTGATCTGTATTTAGATTTCATAAACTTTGTGGATGAAAAAGTTAAATAAACGCTTAAAATTAAATAAAATTATAATTTAGTTCCTGAGTTACAGTAGCCACAATTCAAGTGCTCAGAACCACATGTGACTGGTGGCTACTGTTGTGTGGCCAGCACAAGCCCAGGACATAATAGAGTGCCAAGGAAACCTGTGGGATGAAAGACTGCAGTATCCTATAAGGAAAGTCATGGTGAGGAGCTTCTTGAACACTGATTAGAATTAAGTGAGCCAGATGTGCTTCTGCAGGTTTGAACCATCTTAATTGCTTACTCATTTCCAATATCTGAGCAGCAACCCCACCCCAACCCCACCCCGCAGTCAAGCTTTTCTGCTATCTTGGGTTCATTTCTTCCTGCCTTGGTTGCAGGCTTGAGTGAAGACATGGATATCATTGGGGATGAAGTTGAATGGAGATCTGTGGGAAGGTGTCTTAGCTTTGGATTTATGACTGGATCCCAGAGCCTTTATTAATCCCCAAAATTTTGAAGTTGTGTGCAAAATGCATTTTTTCTGGGGGAGAGTGTTCTTTCATCTCGTTTCCTAATGTGAACTAAAAGAAAGGTTAAGAACGACTTACTTAGACAATCAGGGTACAGAAAATCCTTCTAAGAATGTAGATGGACAGGGTTGATCCTAGTCTGAGGATGCAAGATCTTGTAAAATCAGCTAATCCTTATCATTGTTTCCCAGTTGTAAGAAACTGAGGTCCAGAGAGTTGAAGGCTTGACTTGCCCAAGGCCACACAGCCTGCTAGTCTGGGGGAGGAGTGGAGGTAAAGGATCTTATCTGGAGATCCCAGTTTAATCCTAGTTCTTAGGCAGAGATGAAAGTCCAGGTTTGACTCACAAGAGGGGCCTCTGGGGGTTGGGGCCCCAAGTTTTAACAAGATTTCCAAAACCTACTGCCCCTTCCTCCCCACCTTCGGCTTGCTTGTCCTACCTTGGTTCAAAGGAACCTCCCTCTAGGGTGGGGTGAGGCCATCTGCAAGATTGAAGATGGCACCCTATCACCTAGGGATTGGGGTAGAAAGAGGAAGGAGCACATTTGCAAAGGATTAGGAAAAGAACAGCCCCTGGAGCAGTTTTTAGCCTACCCACCCCTTCTGGAGACCTCTAGTCACTGTTGCAGTGTGCATTGTGAGAAGAGTCCCATCTGTGCATCAGCTTCTCCCTCTGCTGGACCCCAAGCCCATACTCTTTCTGCCCCCATCTGGCATAAAATAATCTCCCCCCGCAAATTCTTTTTTATTATGGAAAAAAAGTAAACATAAAAAATGGAAAAAGGATAGTGTAATGAACCCCATCACCTAGCTTTAAAAAATACCAACTTAAATCTAATATTTTCATTTGTCTCCCCATCCCCTGATTATTTTGAAGCAGGCTCGGCACTGTAGCACAGTGCCCGTGCCCAGCACCAAATGATAGAAAAGCAATTCTTCATTTCATCTGCAACTATTTCAGTATGTATTTTTAAAATGTAAGAACTTAAAAATCACTGATTTTTTTAAAAGTTGTTATGAAACATGTAGACAGTTCTGAGTGTGCCACTGAACCACTTGTCAACTATGGAATCTGTCGGAAAAAAGAAGTTACTAACTTAAGGGGACTTAGAGGTGGGATGTTTTGATTTCTTGGAGAGCTGCACCACTAAGCAGGTCCTCTCTTCACTATGGTATGTGAACTCTGAATTTCAAAAATTTCTCCTCTAGCCTAAATGGCTATATTTTGGCAAAGGCCTTTTGTCTTCTTTATGCCCTCAAAAAGGCAGCACTGGGGGCTCTGCTAAGAGCTTGGAACTAGACAGGCTTTGGGTTCAAATCTTGGTTCTGCCTCTTAGTGGCTGTGTGACTTGGCAAAGATACTCAACCTCCCAATCTCGGAACCTGATGTATGAAACGGAGCCAAATATGGGTAGTGGGAGGCTTGTAGGAGGTGCTGAATCTCAGCCTGGCATCTGCTAAGCACTCCTCAAATATTAGGATCTTCCCTAATTGACCCATTTTCCTTCCCATTCAATTTGTCAGTGACAATTCTCTGAAAAGGTGAAAAGAACAAGAGCTTCCTGTGCTTCTTGAATCTTATTTTCCTACTTAACTCTATGCTATTGTACTGATGTTCTTTCCCTCTGGTCTCTTCTGGAATCTCCCCTGGGCTAGAGAAGAATGGTCACTTGGTCCCTGTGGCCCTCATGCCCCCTGCTTGTCTCTTGCATCAGAGTAGTAGATCCCCTGTGGTTGCTCTGTACCTGGGGAACTACCCCAGTCCGGCAACTGCCCTGCAGGTCAGGGCAGGCAGAGAGGTCAGAAGCTACAGTGTTGGCACCTAGGGAAATAATTAGGCTGCAACTATTGCCTGCTTTGCATTGCTCAGGGCCTGTGGCTTCATTCTTTCACTCAACAGGTTTATCAGCTCTGGGATTGTAGTTCCCGAACCTCTAGGAGTTCTCTTGTATCTTTGAACAATGGATCTTGGGTTTAGGCGCCTCAGGCTCTGTTCAGCATAGTGCCCTATTACCTGTAGGGCAAAGACATTGGTCAACCATATTGGAAGCTGATCCACTGGGATGCTGGATTGGGTCCCTTTAGTTGTTATAGGGAGGTGGGGATGTGTGGGGTGGGGACTCTAGGCTGTGGCATTTCCCACTAGTTCCTCACCAGTGCAGAAGTCTGTTGTACTATATCACTCCAAGCTGCCGGCCCACCTGCCTCTTTCCATGCTTGTCTGGACACCTCCGGACTCCTGGGGCCTGGGTCATGGAATGAGAACCCTGCTTTAAGTCTTATCACAAAAGCCCTGTCAGTTTTCCACAGGAGGAGACTAAGGTACTGAGCAAAGATGAAACTGGTCAGGGCATTCTTAGCTTCCATCTGGATGCCCCCGGCCCTCAGCACACTGCCTCCACCTAGCACACAATGAACCTTCTGTAAATGTTTGCAGAGTGAACGAGTTACCCAGGGAGGGACCCAGGGACCCAAGGAAGGAGTGTACTTGGTATAGTTTCCATACAGTCCCCTCCAGTGCCCCATGTGCTTTGGTCTTGATCAAAATTAGGTATAGAAACCATCGTACTTCATAGAAACCAGGCCAAGGGCTTAAAAAGACAAAGTTTCTTCACAGCCACTGATGTGTTTTTGTCAGGGTTGGGGGCTTTGCTGAAAGGGGGCTTGGAGGCCTGAAGGGGTCTGGGGGAGGGCTACAGGATGTCTTTTCCTTCATTGGTTGGGTGGCCCTGCCCTCCTCCCCCTCCTTCTCCTGGAACATTCCACACATTCCAGACTGCCATTGCTTTCAGGATATGGATTAACATCCCGAACAGAGATTTGATTTCACCACCCCATCTCCTCCCCACCCTGAACAGAAAGCTTTAAGGCGAGGAGTTTGAAGGAGGAGGGTATATTTTGATCTTTGACCTGAGATGATACTAAGGGGCCATCTTGAAAGAATGCTTATCAAACTGAGCTTCGGAGCTGGGGTTGCTTTAGGCCCTGATTAGCTTGAACTCCCCGCTCCTTGACTGGCAGCCCCCACCCTCCTCTGCTCTTCACTCAGAAGACGCCCCTTGAGAGAAGGCGTGGGCTTGGGCCACCTCTGTCATCCGTGTCAGGTTGGATCGGTGTTCTTCCAATGGTATAATTGTTTTCTCAGTTCTCCAGCAATTTGACTTTCATTGTGAGGGGTCCTGGATTGACTCTCCATCCAGTTTGTCACCAAGGGATTCGTATGAGAAATCCCTCACTTGGACAGGTGCCCTGGCCTCCCTGTTGGCCAGTGAGTTGAATCACAAGAAGGTGGCCTGGTGTGGGATCCGAGGACCTGGACTTGTTTCTCTGACCCTTAGCCTTTTGTCCTAATATGTTGTCTGATCACCTATCAGGTTCACAAACCAACCAAAGTAGAGAGCTATAGACGTAGATTCTCTTCAAAACTTATTTTCCTATCCCCCTAAGTTGTTTTATCCCTGAAAGAGATTTCCTTAATATGGTTCGTCAGTGACTTTTCATACTCAGAGCACCCTAGCTAGAAGGGACTTAGAGATGTTTTCATGTCCATTTTCTAGCTGAAGCCACTTGAGGTCATGGAGGTGAAATCTGTGAGCTGGCCCTGGACAGCTAAGACTGAAACATTTCTTGTTAGGGCTTAGCATCCATTCCTTTGGTTCCGTATGTTTTCTATACCCCTTTTTTCTGGCTTGGCAGGAACTGACTTGATCCCCATTGCGTAGGGAGACAGCGGCTGCCACGGAAGTGGCTGAGTCAGGCGAACACCCAATCAGGAGCAGTTTAAGGGCCAGAACTGGACTTTCTTGCTTCCTAGTCCAGTTTTTCCTCATGCCAGTAGAGTTTTGTTGGACTGTGTCCCTGAACTAAGATTTTGTGATCAGGGATAGGCAAAGACGGAAGGACAGTTGACCAATACAGACAAGTCAATGAAAATGCTTTAAGCCCATCGATTAGGGCATTGATTTGGGTGGTAACCAGTTTCTCTGGGAGTCAACCTTGAACCTTCAAACCTTCCTCAGGGAAAATTACATTTTTAAGAGGAATTTTAAAAATGGGAAGGAGGAAGTGCAGTTAACTGGGAGCAGGGAAGGAAGGCGGTGGTCAGGATGCTGGGTTACCTGTGTTAATCACTCCCACCTTAGTATTCGCATCTATGATTATACTTTAAGTACTTACTCTAAGCACTTCGCTAAGCTCTTTATAATATTATCTAAAGTTACTTTATACACCACACCTTGAATAGGTATTATCCCTGTTTTACAAAGGAGGAAACGGAGCCTCAAAGAAGTTAAATAATCTTTTAAAGATCAGTGCTAGTAAGTGGAGTGCAGGTTTAAATCCACACCTGCACAAAGCACTTAACTGCTGCACTATTATTATCCTGCTGTAGTTTGTTTGCATATATGTCTCCCCCAATAAATTGAGCACCTTGAGGCCAGGCACTTTGTTGTTAATCGCTGGGGACACAGCATCTAGAACAAAGTCCAGCCTGAAGTATGCACTGATTAAATGGGTATCACGTCAATGAATAATGTCCTATGTAGCTTTGTAATCTTCGTGTCTGAAACATTGGGGGTGGTAATAGAAGGCTACTGAATAAAAGTTTCTCTAGTGAGAAAACTAAGGAAAGACAAACAAAGTGGATGTAATTTTTAGGGAATTCTGTTACTCTAGTTCTCAGGGCATCTGACTTTGGTTTTCTGATCTGTGGTAGCTATGAAGATAATTTTGCTTCCTAAAAGTGGTGAGGACACCCTTACACCAAATCGACTTTCCCAAAGTTGATCATTCTTAGGCTTTAAGACTTTGGCATTGTGGAAGGCAGGGAGATAAAGACTGGGACAAGGATTAAAACTGTAAGGTCACAGTCCCTGAAAGTATTTAGAGCTGTCACTAATCTTATTCCCTCTCATTTCAGGAGCCGGAAGATTCAGATCCGAAATATTCCACCCCAGCTTCGGTGGGAAGTAAGTGATTGGGGGCAACTCTCAGTGGCACAGGGTTGTGGGGACTGGAGCGTAAGTCTGGGCCAGCCTGAGCTGGCAGACATGACTGGGGAGGACCCCTGGTAGTTTGGGGCCAGGGGTGCTGAAAGAGAGGTTGATAGGGTCTCATCCTTAACCCAGGACTACCAATATTAGTCTTACGGGATTTTCTTCCTGTACTGAAAAGCATTATATAGAGGTAGAAAGGGTGTTGTTCCCCAAGCCCAAAACTTAGTGATAGCAAAAGTTAGCCTGCCTCCAAAAAGCCTCTTAAAATGTCTTTTTGAACTTAAGCACATTTCTGCAAAGATTCTACGACAGGTCACCACCAGCATTAGCATTTCAGGAAGGGGCAGCTAAACAGTTATGCTCAGTCCCCACCTGAGGCTCTCTGCCTATGCTCCAGTGCTTTGGGGTGTCCAGTGGACTGGTCTTGTGATAGTTCTGGGATGCTCAGAGTAGCCTTCCTCCCTTTTCCATGCTCTTCCTAGGTCCTGGATAGCCTGCTTGCTCAGTATGGAACAGTAGAGAACTGTGAGCAAGGTAAGAGTGGGCAGACAGAGGTGGTGGTGTGGGAGTGGAGGACTTTGGGGGATCTGATCTTCCTCCTTTTTCCATGAGCAAATCTACCTGGCATACCAAAAGACAGACAGACAGCAGAATGTGGTATGGAGGAAGAGACATTGGACTGGGGGCTTGGATGTGTGGTCCCAGCTTAGGCTCTGCTGCTTATCTAGGAACAGGTTTCTCCTCTGTTTAATGAGAGATATGAACAGAGTCCCTCATTTTCCACATGGGGTCCCCAGGCTTCCAGGGGTCAACCAAGGTAGAGATCCTAAGATTTTAGAAATAGTTTAAGAATGAAAACTGCATTCAGCCTGAGTAAGTCTGCAGCCCTCTTACTCTAAAAGCTTCTCGATTCTTTGTTTTTGGCTGTAGTAATCAACTGGTTGTCTCTCTTCAGTTGAAAGCACCGGTTGTCAGCTACATGTCTTTGGTCAATTAGAAAAAAGCAGTGGATTTATTTACTTTAGTACACATTGATGGGCAGGCAAAATCAAGAGTGGGTCCACAGAAGGAGGAACAATAAAAAGGAATTCTAGACCATAAAAAGTTTGCTCTGATTTTTGAGGTTTCTTCATAGCTTAAGATTACAAGAAGAAAATGAGGAACTTTCAGAGGAAATGAGCTAAAACAAAATGGAGTGATATAGGTTGGACATTAGGGTAGACAAGATATGCTTGAGTTCGTAGATCTTCGGGAAACTTAATCACCTAGTCAGGATTTAAATATTCGTCTCCAAATTCTTTGTAAAGGGCAAGCTATAAATCATAAATGATTAAAATATTTGCCTGCATGAAGGTAAAGTGCTGAGTCAATCACAAATCACACAGGTTTTCTCCTGCTCTAATCCTATAGCTTGCCTTTTATCATAAATGCCAGGACACAACTGGATGCACTCATAACCATTGCCCGGTACTGTTGACAGCTTAGACTAATGCCTGCTACTCTTGGACAAACCCTACCTGAGAGCAAGACTGAGCAGTGGTTTGGGATACATGCTGAGCCTCACGGGGAGGTCTAGCAGGAGTCTCTCCAGGGCTGGAGCAGGGAGCTTTTAACACACTGAAACTGGAGGGAATACCTACTGCCTGGGGAGAACAGAATGGGAAACGTGTCATTCTGTTGGACAATAGAGAGTCTTCAAGTTTGTTCAAATGAAACTTTCTTAGCAAAGTCCCTTCTAGTATTCTTTAGAATTTGCTTCTCAATTAAGCTTATTTTGCCTCTCCCTACTAGAATGTAAGCTCCGCAGAGGCAGCAGTTTCATTTACTGCTGTATTTTCATTTAACTAGAACATTATTCTTGCAGAATCTTCCTCAGCACTGAGGTGGCAGAGCTCTGCTGATGAAGGCTGGAAAGGTTAAGAGTGGTCTGCTTGAGGTTTTGTGGCCAAGGGCCTTATCCTCAGTGTTGTGGGGGCAAAGGCTTGATTTTTGTCCATGTCCGCCACCCCAGCATTGAGCAGGCTGTCAGATCACAGGACAATGATGCATACAACAGAAGGTTATTTTTACTAATTTAAAAGAAGAATTTTAATGTCTGACCCAATCTCCTCTCTGTAGGAAGAGTATATGATGATCAAGTGAAAAATCGAAAGGCTGCTTATGAAGAGTGTGATAGGAATAAGGGCTGGTGCCATGAATTTGTGATGCCCCTGATGTATGTGTTTCCATGGTTAAGCTGCTTGGAATACTCAGTCATGAAATCCTTTTCCCCTGGAAAAGATGCAGACATATTCTCTCCCTCCCCAGACCATAGCAGCCACTCCTGGCAGCCCTTTTAGCTAGGTCGTAATACCCGTAGTTTGATTAATGTATCCTTGAGGATACTTAGGCCTCTAAAATGGATTTGAGTGTTTCCCGAGTCTCTTCAGATATATCCTTAGAGACATTTCTTGGGATGTTTACTTCTATAAATTGCTAATCTCAGTGTGTTGATTTTTAACTAGTTTAACTTTCCAAGGGTAAATGTATCAGGCTGTTGTGTGGGCATGCGCATGCTGGCTGGGCGACTGACCTGCTTGCTGCCTGATGGCTGGTATGTTGACTACATCCTTTTGTATACTCAGCTCTCTTGGGGGCTGGGTAGGGAAATCAAAGAAAGACATAGAAAGGAAAATGCAGGAAGGTGAATTAGAATCCTCTAGGAGTTCTGGTGAAAGGGGTGAGAAGGGGGACTGTTTTGTCTTGTCATTCAAGTATTTCATAAGCTCCGAGTGGTCTGCTCCATGCCTTGCTGACCTCACAATATGGAAGGATGAACTTTTAACACATGGGATTCATTCGTGGAGTCTCCAGATTTCACTGCTCTAACCCAGGCCTCTGTTTTGCTCCCCCAGTGAACACTGAGAGTGAGACGGCGGTGGTGAATGTCACCTATTCCAACCGGGAACAGACCAGGCAGTGAGTGGGCTGGAAGGTGGGGCTGGGTGGGTCTTTAAGGGATGTTGCTGCTTCCTGACAGGGATGCTCCTGGGGCGGGCAGGAGGCGTCCCTGCCTGGGTTCTGATATTGTTGGTTCAGGGTCTGATAGCAAATACATTTGAATGGACTCAAAGAACTCCCAGGGAGGGTGGGAGATCCTGTTAGGAGAAAAGCTTGGCTTCTCAGAGACATCATCAACCAGTTGACAGAGAACTTCAGAGTCCTTTGCTGTGCTGATGGCGTCATCTAGTGGTGGTGAGGAGGAACGGCAATGTGTTTTTTAAAGGATTCGTTAATGTGATGATGTGGGGCAGACATCTTATTGCCGTGAGCTCCGTGATCCCCTTTCCGCGTGCTGGGGTCCTTTCAGGCCCATCACGCCCACACTTTCTGGCTTCTTATCTTTTTGGTTGAACCGTTAACACTTCTTACCCACCGGTAGTGGTGAACTGTACATGTCACACATTTCCCCATTTGTATCTGTATCTCCCTTGTTGTAGGCCTTTTGCCACATTTTGCTTCTGATGGGTTTCTTGCGTTTTCATCGCACTGACTCTGTCCCTTCTGTTTCCTCCAACTTAGGGTACATTGTAAAATCCCACCACTTCTTCAAATACTGTTTTCTTTTAGATGTCTCCTGGGCTCAGAATTTTCTGGAGGCTCCTACTGCCCCTTGTGGCCAATCTATAGTTTTTAACCTGGCTTTAAAGATCAGGTCAACAGCTTGCTTACTACAGCAACCTGCCGTCGCCTTATTTACTTTTCTAACCAACGGCAGGTTTGGGAATGGGTGGGGCTTGGTTTGACCCTGTTCTGCGGACATCCCAGATATACTTCAACTCCTGCTTCCTAGTGGGAAGCAAGCCATTCTGTCTCTAACTCTTAACCTCTTTTTCATGGAGTTTCCTTAAAGATGGAATGTGCCAGACTCAAAAGGTAATTTTGGCTGAAATTTATAAGCACATCCCCAGATTCCATGGAAATATCTATTTACTTTACTTATCCCTTTGACATCCTATGCCATTTTGACTGGAAGGTTCTCTAAAGTAGAGGTGGGAGTGGTGGACAGGTGGTCATCTGCTATAATCCAGTAGAGCACTTTACATGTGAAGGGGATTTGGGGTGATTGATGTGGATCCGAGTGACCAGTAGTCTCTCTCTGTCCTCAGAGCCATTATGAAGCTGAATGGCCATCAGCTGGAGAACCATGCCTTGAAGGTCTCCTACATTCCTGACGATCAGATAGCACAGGGTCCTGAGAACGGGCGCCGAGGAGGTTTTGGCTCTCGGGGTCAACCCCGCCAGGGCTCGCCTGTGGCAGCAGGGGCTCCAGCCAAGCAGCAGCAAGTGGATATTCCCCTGCGGCTCCTGGTGCCCACCCAGTATGTAGGTGCCATCATTGGCAAGGAGGGAGCCACCATAAGAAACATCACGAAACAGACCCAGTCCAAGTGAGTCTTAGCTGCTGGGGAATGGAGGTGGGTGCCAGGAAGCAGGATTTGGTACCTGGGGAAGGCGTGGCACCTCCTGGAAGCACACTGAGGGGCGTCAACATTTACCTCTTAGGAAATGTCACCCTGAAAATGTTTCATCTTTCTATTCAGGGGTCACTGCTTCCAATCCTTCCGTCCTAGGTAGGGGTGGGCACTGGCGAGGCAGAACGGGGCTGGGGTGTGCCATATGGTGCGATGGCTGGGCCTCGCACTGTTAGCAAGAAGCGTTCTATAATTTTTCATAGAAAGTCTCATCAAGTGGACCCTGTCTTTGTGAGTCTTTTTCTCTTCAGTGCTCTGGGGTTTCAACCCCACTTTTATTGCTATCAGTAGGGCTGGTCGGCCTGGCCAAAGTCAGGGTCCTCATTCACAGGTCGCAATTCCATCCCATTTCCCATGCTACCACAACCACCGCTTTTTAATCTTGACCAGCTGATCAGTATACTCTGGAAAAGGTCAGGTCACGTTTATGTCCTTATTCATAGTAAATTCTTTATTATTTATTTCAATTTGGGACAATGTGCCTTCCCTTTATAGTTGTTTCAAGGGGAAATGCAGTGTCAGAGTTGTGGGCCGTTGCTCCCCAAGCCTTCATTTCCATGGTAGGTGCCATCATTCCAGCCACCAACTCCTGATTAAGTCAGGGTCCAGAGCAATAAGCCGGTCTCTGGTCCTTTCTCTGCCATTCCCAGTTCTGCCTTTGATTGGCCCTGTTCCAAGAAGAGCAGATCCTGTGCCCTTGGTTGAAGAGAGGTGGGAGGAGCCTGAAGAAGACCCAGTTTCCCTAGGGACAAGTAACTGTCCTTGTCCTTTTGGTCCTCAGGATAGACGTGCACAGGAAGGAGAATGCAGGTGCTGCGGAGAAGGCCATCAGTGTTCACTCGACCCCCGAGGGCTGTTCCTCCGCCTGTAAGATGATCTTGGAGATTATGCATAAGGAGGCAAAGGACACCAAAACGTAAGCCTTCACCTTTTCTTGGAACATGAAGAATGCGACCTCTCTGACGCCAACACACATTTTTTCTTAGCAAGAATGCAGAAATATAGGCGAGAAAGTGTACAGAAGGATATGAACTGAGAAATGACATACTCTTCCCCATCAGTAACACCTTACATATCCTCCTAGGAATTCTATGCACTAGCATGTATATGCGTGTGCACATGTGTATGTGGATGGACACAGCATGTATAATTTGCTTTTTTCACTTTCATGTGTCAGTATGTACTGACTCACCTCACATTTTTTTTATAGCTGCGTAGAATTCTATAGTGTGGCTATTTTCAATTATACAATTCCATGAGTTTTAGTATGCGTATATCTAAAACAACCACCACAGCTAAGATAATGAACATATTCATCACCCTCACAGTCCTGTGCCCCTTAGCAACCCATCCCTACTACCCCAATTTTCTATCCCTAAGTGACCACCAATTTTCTCATTTTCCTATTTGTTTGTTTGTTTGTTTATTAATTAGGTGAGGTTAACCCATGGTTGACCTCACAGATTGCAAGGACCTTGTTAGTTTATAATCCCTTATTTTTTATTTTTCATGCTGACCACACCTGGTCTTCCTGGGTGGTCCCCCATCCAAGTACTAACCAGGCCCGACCCTGCTTAGCTTCCAAGATCAGGTGGGATTGGGCTTGTTCAGGGTAGCATGGCCGTAGACTCACAATCTTCTGAAATGTAATTTTGTCCTGTGGCTCCTCCTGAAAGCTCCGCTGGGGTGGCATGGTGGCTGAGTCTCTACCGGACCCACCATTTAAGGAGTGCTGGCTCCTCACTTCTTCTCATGTCTCCCTAAGGGCTGATGAGGTTCCTCTGAAGATCCTGGCCCATAATAACTTCGTGGGGCGTCTCATTGGCAAAGAGGGGCGCAACCTGAAGAAAGTGGAGCAGGACACAGAGACGAAAATCACCATCTCCTCGTAAGGCTCTCACATTGCCTTCTTTATGAGTGGGACACCTGGGGGCCCAGGGTCGACTGTGTTTCATTATTGAGCCCCTTTCATTAGCATTTGCCCCTTAAGTTGGATGCAGTTTTTGCCTATCAAAGAAGAAGCATCAAAGAAATGGTAAAGAAGATTTCTTTCTATAGGGCTGGATCTCTCCCATCACCACTGCCATGTGGGCTGGGGCGCTTTCTTTAAGGTGCCACCTCAACCCTGTGCCCTCCTCCACATCCCACCTCCGATGCTCTGCATCTTAAGGAGTGGGCTCCTGCAGCTTTGAGCCAGGGCTTTGGGGTTCCAAGCATGTCTGTCAGGCTGTGAGAAGGGAATGGACATAAGTCCTTTTCTGAGGACAGCAGATGGTCTATGTGGTGGTCTGCCTCTCTGGGAAGAATGGAAATTAAGGGGATGGATTAGCTGCTATGTGAGCACTGTGTGTCTTATCTCTCTGTACTTCACTCTTCCCTGGTTACAAAGCAAAGGACAGAGACAGCTTTCTGGCAAAAGTTAAACAGTGTGCAGAAGTGGTGGGGCTGCGACTCGTCCTTGGCTGGGGCCTGAGCCCATCCTGTGAGTGGAAGGGTGATGCCGTTCTTCCCCTCTGCCTGCTCTAGGCTGCAGGACCTCACTCTCTATAATCCTGAAAGGACCATCACTGTGAAGGGGGCCATCGAGAACTGCTGCAGGGCTGAGCAGGAAATCATGAAGAAGGTTCGGGAGGCTTACGAGAATGACGTGGCTGCCATGAGTGTGAGTATCAGGCACCTCTGCTTGCCCTGCTTTGAGCCTGAGCCACAGCCGAGTGGGTCTTCCATGTGGGGTGGGCATGGCATGTGCTGTGTAGATTTGGAGCATTTCTTTGCTTTTGGAATTTGGTTCATCAGAAAAAGGCTTTTAACTTTAATTAATAGGGGTTCCTGAGGGGCGGGGGTTCAATCTTGGGTTTTGAGTTCTATGATCCTCCTGTAATTGTTTGTAAAATTTGTGTAAGTGTACACTTTAGTGGGGGGAGAGTCCATATTTGTCATCTGATTTTCAAAGGGTTAGAGTAAGGATGTAGGATACGTGACCAAAAAGATGAGTCCTAGAAGTCAAATGGAGATCTGTCGCTGCCACTCCTCCCGTGGGCACGTTACAATGTGGGGCTGTGAGTTCGTCATCTGTCTCAGTGGAGTAAACCAGAGAGCACGGGCTCCTGATGGAACAAAACTGGTTGGCTCTTCCAGTTGGAGTCCATTGAGAACACTATCACTCACAACTCCATACCCTAGGTATATACGTGAGTGTGAGCGAGAACCAAAAGAATAGGCAGGAATTTGTGTGAAAGCATGTAGTTCTGTTTTTGGCCCACTCTCTCTGGGGGTATTCACCCTCTTGGTTTAGCCAGGGCCACACACAAAGGACCACCAAGCCCCATCAGATTGAGCTGACCTTACCTTCCTTCCCCAGCTGCAGTCGCATCTCATCCCTGGCCTGAACCTGGCTGCTGTAGGTCTTTTCCCAGCCTCGTCCAGTGCAGTCCCGCCACCTCCCAGCAGCGTCACCGGAGCTGCTCCCTACAGCTCCTTTATGGTAGGTGCAAGGTCTTATGTATGACAGGGGACACCTGGCCCCGTGTGTGGCCTCCCTTAAATAGTCTGACTCCTTGTGGGACCCTGATGGCTCAGGAATTCGCAGGGAGAGGGCAGGGAGGTCTCAGGGTGTTCCCAGAACCTCGACCCCATGGAAGGCAATCTCGGATGCTGCCAGGGATGCTGGCAGCACTCTTCTTCCTTCCTCCTCTTCCTGGGCATAGGAGGAGCTAAAGAGTGTTAGCCCAGGTTGGCCACTGGGTGCCTGCACCCTTTCCTTCTTGAGGATGCATGGCAATGGCATGGAGGGGCTTCCGGGTTGTGCCCCTTGGCCCGTGGTGATAACACGCCCTGTCTTGGCAGCAGGCTCCGGAGCAGGAGATGGTGCAGGTGTTCATTCCTGCCCAGGCGGTGGGTGCCATCATCGGCAAGAAAGGGCAGCACATCAAACAGCTCTCCCGTTTTGCCAGCGCCTCCATTAAGGTGATCTGCTCTGTCTCCTTCCAGGTCCTGGGATGGGGAGAGTGCTCTGCTTCCGTCACCTTCTACCTTTGTTCCCAGACGCCCCATCCAGCTGCTGTTGGGGCCTTTTCCCTGTGGAATCGCAGCCCCGCCTTGCTTTTGAGCTTTCTGGGTCCTCCACCAGAATGCCTTCCATGATTCTGGATTTTCAGGGAAGAGGTGGTGTCGTAGCCTAGAAAGAGAGCTTAGGTTTTTCCACAAACTGACATGGGTTCAAATCTCTGTCGCTAGGGTGTGTGGCCTGAGCCTCAGTTTCCTCATCAGTGCAGTAGTTATCATAACAGTAAGAAATAAAGCAGCGGAAGCCTCTGGTTCTTTCAGTGCCTGGTACCCAGTGGTTGCTCAGTAAAAATGTTAGCTGTCTTTTTACCTTCTCTGGCCAGGGTCCGGTGGAGAGAGGAGGGAGACTGTCACAGTGAAACAAAGGTGTTGTTACGTATTTCGCAGTCTAAATCATTTGTTGCGGTGGTCTTCAAGTTTTGGTCAAAAGCAGTGATTGTTTTCCAGTGGACTGTGGTCCCTGCCCTCCCCACATTGGTCACCTCGTTTGTGCCCCTCTCCTTGGCAAGATTCCACTAAAGCCTCTTAGGGAGACTGGGAGGGGGAAGGGTGGGAGGCTCTACTTAATTGATGTAGGAGCAAATGTATCCTTGCCCTCAAAACAGTTTGGGTGCAGGGGCAATGACCTTGGTGTTCAGGATCTTCTTCCTTCCCTGTGTCCTCCAAAGTGGGTAGTGGAAGTATGGAGGTGGTAGGAAGACCGGAACCGTGGAGATAAAGGGTGCCTCTGACCAGATGTTTGCTTTGCAGATTGCTCCTCCCGAAACTCCAGACTCCAAAGTTCGTATGGTCATCATCACTGGACCCCCAGAGGCCCAATTCAAGGTTCTGATTCTTTCTTGTTTTTCCAAACTGGACACACGAATCAAGAGGGCGTTTGCAACTTTGTGTCATGTTTTTAAGCTTCCCCTGCAGGATACAGGGCTGCAAGGGCGCTTTCAGACTGACATGAAACTTCCTTTGTCACTTCTGTTTCCCTCATTACTTCCTGAAGATCCGTAGGCTTATGGGAAAGAAGTCCAAGGGCTTCTTTCTCGCACTCTGTCGTAGTTAATAAGGAAGACCTTTGATGCCAAATTCCTTTCTCTGTCCTTGTTACATCCCTGGGTTCTCAGAACTTCTGGTCAGACAGCCAAATGCTGATAGTTAACAGCCTGACAGGTGGCCAACAGGAACAGCTGTCCCGGCTGTGTGGAGTGTCTGACAGCCTGCTCTCTGAGTGACTCAATCAGCTGCCACTCAGGACCACGAATTGCTACCCACTGCCTTGTCCAAATACGTGTAGTCTTCCGAGACCCCGTAGATCTGGTGTGTAGCCTGCAAATTATGTTCCTCTTGGAGAGTAACTTACTCTCCCTGGGTTCTCTGATATTGCAGGTGAGCAGAAGGGACACTGATCAATGCTGTTGAGATTTTCACATTATCTGGTCTAGCTGGTTGAGCCACCTCTGGTAGGGTGGGCCTGTGAGCTGAAGGGCTGGATGGAGCTTGGGGACCACACCTCTGTGTTTTGTTATGTACGTGCAGCCTGCTGATTTACGACCTCATCTTCTCAGGCTCAGGGAAGAATTTACGGAAAACTCAAGGAGGAGAATTTCTTTGGTCCCAAGGAAGAAGTAAAGCTGGAGACCCATATCCGGGTGCCAGCGTCAGCAGCCGGCCGGGTCATTGGCAAAGGTGGCAAAACGGTGAGCTGTGAGGGCCACATTGAAATTTCTAGACCTTGATCCCCAAACCTAACAGTTCTACCCTGGCCTCCTGCTCCCCTACCCTGCTCAACCTTAGGACTCCGTGTACTTGATTCTGTTCCCCAGGCCCAACTCCCGACCCCTGCACTTTCTACCTGCTAGTCACCAGCCTCTTGCCTCTCCCTCCAATCCCACTCATGCTTTCTTAATGGCACCCTGAGCTCCTCTTTGCTCACCCGACCCTCAGGTGAATGAGTTGCAGAATTTGACAGCTGCTGAGGTGGTAGTGCCAAGAGACCAGACCCCTGATGAGAATGACCAGGTCATCGTCAAGATCATTGGGCATTTCTATGCTAGCCAGGTACGTGTAGCATTTCCCCATCAGAGGAGGGTGGCAGGAGCCTAGGGATCAGAGAAGTTGAGACTCTAGAGTTGACCAGAATGACCTTGACAAGTCCTGTAGACTCTGCCTGCCTCCAGTTGGCTCGTTCTGCTATTTTAGGTGTAAAAGTGTGTGTACTTGCATTATCTCCTCTTAAGATTTCCAGGGAGTGATTCGACAGCTTTCATGTGTTGTATATGTTATATGCAATCATATTATATGATAGCAGTATTTCCTGTTATCTAAACTTAGTCCTTCCCTAAATTTTTTTTTTTTTTTGCGCTGGATAAGTAAAGAAATTGGCATTATCCATCATCCAGTCTTGTTCATGGAAAGGAGACATTCTGGGATAGTTCTGTCAAGTGAACCGCATTCTGCAGTCGATTCCATTGTAAATTTTATTCTTAGGGAAGACATTTGTAGGAAGGAAAGAGTAAAAATATGGATCCTTTGGCATTTTGCCCATTTTTACAGTGAGGCTTATTTCAATGCTTTTATTGTTCATCCATCACCAGGCATTTCATCTTTCCTGGGGACAGTCACATGTATAGTGGAGTTGTGATTTGTGATGCGGTCTCCTGGTTGACCCTCTGATCAACTCGTACTCCTGAAAATTCTAGGCGTTCCATTTTGAGTTCAGTAATGTGTGTCAACTTTGTCAATTTTTAAAGTTTGTCAAGTTTTAAATTCTGAATGAGTTAATACTACTGTCTCTCCTCCCCTATCCCCCCTGCTCGAGGTCCACCTGGAGGCAGAGAAACCTAAGGTCTAGCCTTCCTCATCTTTCTTTAAGTCCAGTGTATCCTGTTGTTTGCTGCTGGGGTCTGGATCTTGATGGCCTGTCTCCCTGTTGAGGCTGTCTCCTGCTTTGCCTTTGGAGGTTCTCACTCCCTCCTTGTCGCCTATTCTTTCTGCAGATGGCTCAGCGGAAAATCCGAGACATCCTGGCCCAAGTTAAACAGCTGCACCAAAAGGGACAGAGTAACCAGGCCCAGGCACGGAGGAAGTGACCCGGCCCTTCCCACCGCATCTACTCGAGGACAACGGGCTGAAATCGAGAGCACGTTCTCCCCAGCAGGCCTGAGAATGAGTGGGAATCAGGGACACTTGGGCTGGGTTGTAGATCAGGTTTGCCCACTTGCTTGAGAAAGATGTTCCAGTGAGGAACCCTGATCTGTCTGCCCTAAACACCCAACCAATTGGCCTAACACTGCCCACCCCTCAGGGTGTCACCGTGGAAATTCTAGCTCAGGGTGCTTTTAAACGTGGATTGTTTAAGTAAGTTCTTCAGGTCCCACCAAGAGGGTGGGCCAGACCCCAGCGGGAAGAGAAATAAAATTTCCTTCAGGTTTTTAAAACATGTAGAGGGGTGTTTTAATCAGCCTCAAAAGACGGTTTGCTTCTTGACCCTAAAATCCTTCCAACCTTCTCCTGCTTGGTTTATTGATTAAAATACCTCCATTTTCATACCCTGACATAGCCTCTTCCTATATTCACACTAATCTTTTTATCTTTACTACTACCAGAAAAAGCGAGGACCAATGCATTGCTTAGCTTACGTTATTGACTTAGGGAGAAGACATACCAGCATCTGTAGTTGAATTCCAGTCCCTCCCTAACCAGCCCCTAGTAACAGCAAAAAATAAAGAAAAGGGGGTGAGAGATGGGGAGACAGATGATTAAAATTTACAGTAATCCACGTTTAAAAGGAGTGCCCTCGTGGCTGATCTGTTCTAGATCACTGTGTTGAAAAATTGGCACAAAAAATTTCCCCCACTCTGCTGGGGCTTCCCCACCAAGATTCCCCACCTGATTCATGTCCCTCCAACCATATAGGTCCCACATCATGCATGTCCAGGTGCACATGGGTGGTACTGAATGCTCAGCGGGATAGGGGCTGACCACTGTACCGTCCCTGATTCCCATCATTCTCAGGCAGATTTTATATTTTTTTAAAGTCTATTTTAATGATTGGATATGAGCACTGGGAAGGGGACACTGCTCCCCTTGATAAAGTCTCAGTTCCATGGAGGACTTGAGTGGCCCCAAAGGCTGCCACTGTGCCCTCGTGCCAGCCCACGTGTTCGCATAAGGGCTGGTTCCCAGAGGCAGGGGTTGCGGGGCACTCCCCCACCACGGCACTGTTCTTTTGGTGGTGGTGGGATGTGGAACCCAACCCTGAGCTCCCGATAAAGCTAAAGTTTGTCATCTGGCATATATTATGAATATTCAGTAAATTGGAGAGTATTCGCTTCTGTTTTTATCTTAGAAGCATATTTTAACTGATGGCTTTTGCCTCCACAAATCATTGGCATGGTGAAAGGTGTTCCAAAAAAAAGAGAAACAAAATCCAAAGTACCAGCAACATACACAAAGGAGTGAGTAAGCTTAATTTATTAATTTACCAGGCTCAATAAGATCCCATTGGAAGTTCAGCCCTTGGGGAAGATGACAGCCATCAGTTAACTGAGGTTAGGCCTTCTTGATGTACTGATCGCCAGTGCATATTAGCCAGATGGTGTACTTTAGCTACCTTGGACAATGCTATCGAGTGTGCTGGGAAGGGTGGAAGGCCTCTCTGCACGTGGAAAAGCCCACGTATGGAGTCCCCTCCTTCCGACATTGCAACAACAACAGTAACAACGAGACGTGGGCGGAGTCAGTCAGGTAATGCTGTGCGCAAGTAAACTACCTCAAGGTATGAAGTTACCTCAGCAATTACTTTCCTTTTTGTTCCCCCCACCTCTTTTTTTTTTTTTTAATCTTTTTTTTTTCTTTGCGGCTTGCTGATATTTTATATAAAAAAGAAAAGAAAAGCAAAAGAGAAGCTGATAGTCTTGAATATTTTATTTTTTTAATGAAAAGAAAAAAATGAGAAAGTTATGTTTCATAATTTCTTAATTTCTTACAACATGAGCCAGTGCAACCCTTTAGGAACTCTGGAGAATAGGCCCCGTGGGAAAGACAGCGAGGGCTCTCTCCTTGACAAGGAGGCTGGGGCTGACAGGCACAGGCCCAAATTTGAGAGGGCCCAAGGGGAGGCTCTGGTCTCTGACTTAAGCCTCTCCGAGAAAATCCCGCCTGGTGTGATGATGAGGCCTAGCAGGGCTGTAGGCCCCTGGTGACAAAACAACAAGTCTCCCTCTCTCCCTCTCCGGTTAAAGAGCATCCCAGCCGGTCTTTCCCACCAGTGGTGCTGTTGAGATATTTTAAAATATTGCCTCCGTTTTATCGAGGAGAGAAATATTAACTAAAAAATATACCCTTTAAAAATTTTTTGTATTTTCTGTCTAAAGATATAGGAGCCAAGATTCTGTGGATGGAAGAGACAAAGCTATCCTCTGACCCTCAGAGGTCCACCTGGTCTGTCATGGCAATGCTTTCCATTTTGTTGTCATGGTGGTGGTTTCATTTCAACCCCATCTTGCTTTTCTTCTTGGTCTATACCAAGAGGCCAAGGGGCAAGCAGATTCTCCGATAACTGCCCCTCTCCATCTCCCTATTTTCTTTAGATTGATCTGATTGATTCTGGTGGTGGACCCAAACTTAGGGCGTTGTTGTTTTAGAGTGGTGGGTGGCAAGGAGGGGCAGGGGATGTGGGGATGTGCTTGGGGCTAGGTTTCTGCCTCCATGTTTTACCACTTTCTCGCTATAACATTCCTTTAATATCCCCCAAAACTGTCTGTCCCAAAGAGAGGAGGAAGCAGGAAAGCATTTAGGGATAACATCAGGCCGTTATAATTAAGCTTCCCACCTGTCCTAACCACAATAAAGGGTCTCCCAACTTCCATCTCTGGCTCTATATGCTTTATCCCCAAATGAGGCAGATAACGTTCAGACATCGGCCATTTAGTGATTTAAGGTGAATTTCCAGCAGCAAGCATGCTTTGATATCTGGTTCAAACTACCATTGGAAAAATAAATCCCACAGTACCTGAAACGTGATTGTTGCAGTGTTCAGTTTCCTTGGGATCCTGCTCCCTTCACACGTTCAGCCCACGTCCTTTTCCTTTTGGCTGATTCAGCTCCCAGGAGAGACCGGGAAGTGTGGCAAGGGACTGGGAAACTTTACTTGGATAAGGCACAGCTCCACTCATTGCTGATACTTGCCCAGCAGGAAAATTGTGAAAGTTACACTACCAGAAAGCAAAAGGAATATGGTTTGGTGGTTAAGGTTTAGCGGGATAAAGGGCTTGCCTTGGTGGGTCCACCTTTGACCCCTATATTAGGCCTTGGGGCAGTTCCTCGCCCTCCTGCGCATCACCTCCATTTCCCCATCCTCGGCGAGATAACAAGCTGACGCGAAAAGCACTTGGGAGATTGTATGATCTAAGAAAAGTGACTTCTGTACTCTAAGATATATATGGTGTGCGCACTGCATATATATTTTTAAGAAAGGACCATCTCTTTAGGATATATTTTTTACTTCTGTGGACTACATAAAGAACCAAAAATGGTTTGATTCACTGACTTTGAAGCTGCATCGGACAGTTATACCCCAATGGCTTTAATCCTCTGGAGGCTCTGGTTGCCTTTTGCAGTTTGGGTTTTGGACTCAGCTCCAGTGAGGCCCCTGGGTAGGAGAGAGCCTCGTTTAGGGACGGGGAGTTTCATCATCTACCCTTTCCTCCCCTCCTCCTCTCAGTCCTGCTCAGTCTTTTCCTTACCCCTGAGCTCTTCAATTATGGGGGCAGTTGGAAGCTATTCTCTTAATTGCACCTCGCTATTAGCAGAAAAGATCCTGTGTAAAACCCAGAGACACTGGGGACGGGGGGAAGGCTCCAGTTGTCTTTGTGTGTGTCCATTTTCCTCTGTGCCAAAGACAGACAGGCTGAGAGAGGCTGTTTCTGAATCAAAGCAACAGCCACCTTTTGACATAGACCAGGGCTGTCTGAGAAGGGGAAGA
Organism: Cynopterus sphinx; assembly: GCA_030015415.1. Classification (NCBI taxonomy): domain Eukaryota; kingdom Metazoa; phylum Chordata; class Mammalia; order Chiroptera; family Pteropodidae; genus Cynopterus; species Cynopterus sphinx. The sequence goes on from CM057385.1 coordinate 18,864,586, forward strand.
GGCTCCTGGAAACAGTGCGAGCTACAGCCTCCCTTCTCAGGCTCCTGGGGGTGTGGGGGCCATCCGTGCCAAGGGGTAGGGAGCTGAGAATGGGGTCCGATGGCTCCTGGTTGCACTTTGGGGAAGGAGGGAAAGTTTGGGGCTCCTCCTCATGGGACTGCTCTTCGTCCCCTGTCCCCACTGCAGAGATAGCATGGGAGTTCCCTTCAGGCCTGGCAGACTGGCAGTGAGGAGGGGCCTCAGTTAACTCTAAAGGGTGCCTTTCCCCTCCTCCCACCCCAGACATAACCTCTGCCAAACTGGGAACCAGCAGTGCTATGTAACTACCTCACAGAGCCCCAGAGGGACTGTCTGAGCTTCCGATTCACTAAGAAGCTTACTGCCGGCCTCTAGTCACCCCCTCCCACCTCTCCTCCATAGGTGGGGATGGGGGCTTCTTTCCTCTGCCCCCCAAAATTTTAATGGGGCGACATTAGTGGCTTTGACATTCAGACCATGCATATGGTTTGCCTGTTTGTTGAAAAATGGTAGGAGAACGGCACAGCCTGACAGTAATTGCAGGAAGATGGAAGAGGAATCCTCAATGCCAGGGGAGAAAAAGCCATTTCCTTTCCAAACACTCGATGTTTTTAGATGCAGAACATTTCTCTTATATTCAGACTTAGAGCAACACCAGCTGAAAACTTCAGTTTCTTTCCTTTGGATGCATAAGGCTTCTCTAATGGGGTACAGAACAGGGAGGAGGCCTCATGATCGAAGGTGGACTTGGAGGGTGGGGACCAGAACCCCAACCCTGACCCTCGGCCCTGTGCACCTCCTTGGGGGCACAGTCTGATGGCATCGTTACTGGTGCCTTAGTATGGTTGAATCTGGACTGACAAAAGAAAATAATTTTTTTTCTAATGAAATAGCAGGAAGCTCCTCTCGAGCATGTGTTTTGAGTAACCACAGGTGATGGATGCTACGAGTATAAATGGATTAACTACCTCAATCCTTACAGTAAGAGTGGACCCAAGGGCAGGACCTGTGCGTAGGGTAGGAATCCCAGCCAGGAGGAATGAATGAAGGCTTGTGCCACAAAAAGGTTTGTCCGTAAGCAGGCAGGCCTGCCAGGATCTCCCACTTGTATCGATTGGGTTGGGAGGACTGGCCATTAGGTCCCCCCTTTCTGCCTTCCTTGCTCTGGGGTCCCATGTTTTACCCCATTCCCTCCAGCTTGTCCCTCTCACCTGCTATATCTTTGTTGGACCAGAGGTGTGAGGAGAGGAATTGCCTCTTCTACCAAAGGGGGCTGGCTGGAGGTGGACTCTGAGGCTTGGCCTGGAACCCGCCACTCAGCCCCAAAGCCAGGAAGCCTGGGGAAGTCAGAGCGAAGACCTCTTCAACAGGGTTTCTTTGAGATGCTCCGCCTCCGCTGTATCCACTTCTCAGTCTCCACGGGGACAGTTGTCTCTAGAAGGAGAAGAGGTGGAGCCAGGATCCTTGGTCCTGAGAGTCTGAGGGCCAGGTCCCCTGGTCACTCAGGTGTCTTTGTAGTTGGGGAGTTCTCCTGGGCGGCCCCAGCCCCTCCCCACCCTCTAACGGACCTCCTCATAGAAACCCCATTTCACTTTTGTTTTATCTACCTCTTAGCAAGACAATAGAGATAAATTAGGTAGTTGGCAACTCCACTTGCTTAGGTTAGGGGGGGAAAAAGATTTCTTTTTCCAAAGGAAAAAATATTACCTTAAAAATGCTTTCCAAAAAATTTAAAAAACCAAAAAAAAAAAAAAAAATTAAAAAAAAAGAGGGAGACATTTTCCAGTGACTACTGGATTATTTTAATTTCCCAAACTTTTCTTTTTTCCCCCATAAATAAGTTTCACTCTTTGGCGATGATGCGCTATTCTAATAGGTACTGCTTTTACCATTGGCCCCCTGGCCTGCCCCTCCCCCACACCCCATTCCTGCCCGTGAGTCCTACCTGTGTTTCTCACCTGTTACCCTCCCAGCCAGGTGACTTCTGTCACCCCCACCAAGAGCTAAGGCTTTGTGTGTTTTGGGGTGCTTAAGTCGTGACTCACCATTTCCCCCAGTGGGGGTCAGGGGGAAACTATTAACACGTGTAAATTGTATGTAACCCACTGCAACGGAAAGGTGTCGAGATGAATTTCAGCAGATAATGAGTTTGCATCATGAATACACATCTACTACCATTTGGATTCTCCCCTTTCTCCAGCATCTTGATCCATGTCCCAGAAACCAGAGTATGTCAAAAGAGCCCCTTCCCCTGAGGCAAAGCAAATGGGGACCTAGTCCTGAGAAGTCACTTGTTCAGGAGAGTGAAAAATGTATTGTTATGAATGCAAATCGCAGTGGGGGCTGGAGTGGGGGGGACTGGTGTTTGTGATTGTGCTACTCGATTCTGTAAATGCGGCCACTTTGAAAATTGTACTTTCCTGGAAATCTGCCAGTCATCACCACCCGGATTTTGATTGTACTCCTTCTCTCACCCTTTAATCTGGTTTTTATTTTATCCGGGGGAGGTGGGGCAGCTGGCTCAGACTTTCGGAGTTTGTTCTTTTGCTGGATGAGCACTCCAGTTTTAGCCACAAACCACTTAATTCCACTGTTTCAATTTCAAAATAAAAAGAGACTTATATTCAAAGCCGAGTGTGTCTGTGTCTCAGAGAAGGGTTTTCTGGGTCGGGGAGCTGAGCTGCTTATACCTCAGTTCGAGAACCCTACTTACCAGGGACCAGAGTCACTCAAGCGCAAAATGGGTATTTTGCTTACATTTGCAGGGCACCAACAGAGGAACATCTTTTAAATGGTGCCTCGCTCCTAATTTTCTTTGCGTGTTAGATAGAATGTGGCATCTACCTTAAAGTTGATGTTGAAAATTGCTGTGCCGAGCAGTCACAGTTGCTCTGGAAATCAGGGTATGTTGCTCTTCCTAAAACCTCCCCCCAAGAAAAACTGCAAACAGCTTCTGTTTTTTTCTGGGTTGCCTAGAAAGGGAACTAGGTCACCATCTGTTGCGACCCCCTCTCTGATTCTTTTTTTTCCTTTTTGAAGGCTGAATTGGTGGAGGGACAGCCTTATGTGACATAATCTGAACTCCAACTTGGCAATTCTGATTCTTGGTCCAGCCTTTTCTGCTGTGTCATTTGTCTTAAAAAGATGACATGATGGGACGGGCCTATGCCATGCTTAAAGGACTGTCACAGGTTATCTATTAAATGAATAGATGTGCCTAGTACCAGTTACGGTGTTCTAAAAAAGTCTGGTGTGAAAGGAACACACTAAGAATTACCTCTCCCTCCCACTGAGGTTTTCATGGCTGCCGTGGATGCGGAGCAGATCAGTGAAGTCTTTATTTTCACAAGGGACAGTGTGGAGTATTTGCCAAGTATTGTTAACACCTGTCTCTAGCTTGCCTTTCCTACTTCCACTCTGCCTCTGCATCCTTTTTTTCCTACTTAACCCAGTCTTGTTTGAAAAAAGTTTAAAACTGAATCTGGATGGATGGGTTAATGCCCTTAGGCTAGATTTGGTGTTGATGTTAAATACGCCTTAGGAAACAAATAGATAAAAATCAAGATATGATTCAATACTTGGTGAAGCTACATCGAAAAGGAGAATATTTTTTTGTTCCCTGCCTCGTTTTGGAAAGTAAGTGGAATTGAAGCCCTGGGGACATTTCCTAATAATGGCCAATATTCATTGAAGTTAATATTGTGCTTCTTGCATACCTAAAAAGGCATTAAAAACCTTACATGATGGATCTTATGTAACCCTCACAACAATCCTAAAATGAACATGACTCCCATTTTGTAGATGAAGAAACTGAAGATCAGAGAGGTTATGTTACTAACGTCACCATTTGATTCTAAAACCTGTACACAGCAACGTTTCATTGGTGCATGTGAGACAAGACAAACTCATTTCAGCTGTAGGTTTTCTAGAACATTCTTTTCACTGTGTAAGAAGCTAAGTCTAAAAGAGCTCTTTGTATCTGTACTGGTCAAATCAGTCAGGCCTTGGTCTTGTCCTGTCATGTGTGCATGAGCTTGACAAATTTAGTGCCTAATGTGGGCCCCATAAAAGAAGCCTGGAGGCTGCATGGGCCAGGTTAGGGGGTCAGGTAGCACAAATGTCACTGAAGTAGCGGTTGAGAGGGGAGGCATCCTATCAACAAGCTGTATGAATCAAGGTCAGGTTAGGGAAGGGGACCTCCTGGGATCTGATAGCTAATGCCACCTATTCATAAACATTTGGAGGTCAAGTGGCTAGAGGTAAAATTGGTGTCTTCAGAAGTTAAAGTGAATTTGCTGCTGAGTTAAGAGTCCACTTGAAACCAAAGTAAGCACAAAGCTGAGCTTACTGATACAAGTCGCTCTCTTAGCTTCTATCTACTGCATAGCTCCTGCAATGCCTGTGTTAAAAGTCTTTGGCCTGTGTTTCTGTTTTTAAAAAGCCCCTAATAGTGTTTGGTCAAGAAACTTGTAGTGAAGAGGAAAAGATAAAGTAACTTTGCTAATGAAGGGTCCAGCTGTTCTTATATGAACTGCTGTCATAGGTGTAATTAGTATTGAAATGCATCACATGTTTGACTTGTGCATAAAGCGTTAGAAAATTATTCTGGTGTCCAAAATTTTCACTGTGTAATGATGTCTTGTTAGGCAAGTTCTCATGCTTAGTGGCCTTGGCTGCCTGTGGGGGGTGACAAACACAACCCATAAGCCTTGTCTCAGGGCCTGCTTGCCAAGTAAAGTGCCTCAAAATAATGGATTTTTCTACGTCAAGGAAAAACTTTTTTTTGTTAACTAAGAAATTCTACGTTTCTCATTTAAAACCTGTAACTCCTGGCAAAGTTGATCTATTAGTCTTGCTGTAAAAAATTAATTTCCTAGAGCTGCTGTAACAAATTAGCCCAAAACTGATGGCTTAACACAACAGTTCTGGAGGCCAGAAGTCTGAAACAAGGTGTCAGCAGGTTAGTTTCTCCTGGAGGCCCTTAGGGACATCCACACCTCTCTCTTAGCTTCGAGAGGTTGAGGCAATCTATGGTCTTCTCTGTGGCTCTGTATCTATTTTTGTTTCCTATAAAGATGGCCATTGGATTTAGCACTCGCCCTCATTCAGGATGATCTCATCTTGAGATCCCTAGACACATCTGCAAAGACACTTATTCCAATTAAGGTGACATTCTAAGGTCTGGAGTTGGCATATCTTTTTATTTATTTATTTATTTATTTATTTATTTATTTATTTATTTTGGTTGGAGGGACACCAATCCTCTACAAAGGCAATACTACATGGGACTTTGCCCCTGACAGGTTGGCTACATTGGATATTTAATCTCCCTTTTCCTGGAGGTTGAAAAGATTCCAGTGCCTTTTGGAAAAAGGTGAAACCCTGCAGGCCGACTAACCAGCTATGGATCAGGATGCAGTGACCCTGGTTGCTGAAGCATTTGGTGACCAGAGAGATAAGTGGTGCTTGACTGTTGTCCCAAGACCCCTAATGGTTTGGGTTGGTGGTTATGTTGTGGCCGCCAACCCCCGAAAGACACACGGACCACCAGAATTCTCAGTGAGTTATAGGAATCACACTCTTTATTCAGCCAGCTGGGTCTGCCAGGGGTACGCAGACCCCAAATTAAGCAGCACCAAAATGTAGAGGTATAGGGTTTTTAAGCCCAAAATCCCATTCTTCATTCTGTCTGAACACAAAAATCTATTTTTCTTCTATTCACTACCTGTCAACCCACTGGTCAGGTGTGCCAGCGGGGGTACAGAAGCAGAAAGCTTGTTAGAATGTTATGTTTTCATAGTAGCCTATGCTCCTATGGCGATAGCCAAACAGTAATTTCCAGCAAGTAATTAATTTTTAAACAGTAATTCTCCAGCTAACACAGAGTTAGAAATGAAGGGGAGAGGACTCCATAAAGCTAAAACATAGCATGGTTGTTCGCCCTTTTGTACCAGTGGGAATCAAAACTGCATTCCTCTGACCCACGGGGGTGACCAGAGGAAAAATACTCCCTGGTAGTCAAGGGTAGTCAGTTAAGCCAAGATGTATTAAAGTCATCTCTTACAATGAGTGGGAAAGAGGAACATTAAAGGTGGTTTGGGCAAAAGCCCATCATCTTAGTCCACTTGGGCTGCTGTAACAGAACACCATGGACTGCATGTGTGGCTTATAAATCTTATAAACCACAGAGACTTTCTCATGGTTCTGGAGGCTGAGAAGTTCAAGATCCAGTTGCCCACAGATTTGGTGTCTGGTGAGGACCTGCTTCCTGGTTCATAGATAGTTCAAGCTGTGTTCTTACATGGAAAAAAGGATGAGGGAGGTCTCAGGTAGCTTTTATAAGGGCATTAATCTTTTTTATGAGGGCTTTGCTCTCATGACCTAATTACACTACCCCACCCCCAAGGCCCTACCTCCAAATACTATTGCATTGTAAGTTAGATTTCAACATAGGAATTTTGGAGGGACACAAACATTCAACCCATAGCACCCAGTGAGACTAAAGGGGTTGGCTCCTTGGTTGCAGTTAAGGAAGTCACACCAGTTATGCTGGATAAAAGTGAAAAACACTTGGTTGCTTAATGATTAATCTATGCTCCAAGCCAGCTGGTCATGTCACCTTGCTGATGACATGAGCATGTAAAGACTGTTTAGGGTTCGTTGCAGTCAGTGGGTCTTTACCTCCACAATAAAACAACGGCCTACCCAAGAAGAGTTTTCCAATAAATATCCATCGGCGACCAGTAGGGGCAATCTTTAGCTTCTCTAGGGTCACTGTAACCTCAGCCTGGATTTATAATGAAGAACATGAAAGCCCAGCTGATGGGATATGTGCAGAGTCAGATCGATTGGTTTGTTCAATTGGCATTAATTGTCAAAGGCAATTAAATCCAGAAAACTATTCAGTTACCAGGCAACCAACTCTCTAGAACAGAAACCTGGACACAGGTCAAGGTAAATGCGCTTCAAACTAAAGGGGTGAAAAAGAAACTAACTGATTGGCCAGGCTGTAGGACAGCATGAACCTGTATTTACACCAAGAAGTCCCCAAAGAGGAGATTGGTGGTTTGCCCATGAGGGTAATTCTATCAGGCCATGAGAGGGTCACGAAATTTAAGTTCTGGGCTATAGCAGCTGAAGATGCCCGGCCAGGTTTGGCATTTATGGTGGACAAACAGGAAGACTGAGAGAGCCTAGAGCCCTTGCTGAGGTCTGAGTTGTTCGGATTGGTGCTGGTCTGATGCCTTCACACCACTGTCTACCAGGCCATCACCCCCTTCAAGAGCCAAAAGGACTAGGGCAGAAACAGGCCCCTTCTTCCCTAAGGAGGGCTGGAGGCCATCTGCATTGTTCAAGGTGTGTGGAGGACTTGATGGCAACCGAGGTTGCCAAACTTTTCCAATCCTTTTGGACACTGAGGTGCAAGTCACTGTGGTGCCAGGAAGCACCCATAGACATGGCTGGAAAATTACCAAAACTAAATTTGGAAATCACTGTCACATTAGTCAGTCAACTTCTGTCATAAGCAGGCCATTTGAGGCCACACACACACAAATGGTTGCCACTGATGCTGCTTTGGACTATAAGGGATTTTCCTAATGGGGAAAGGCCACAGTTAGAAAGTGGTAGTGGGACAAGTTCAGTCAGGAGCCCAGCAGCCTTCCTGAGCCTAGACTTCTTATTACTGTGAACCAATACGGGACAGGAGGTGGGGTAGGAGAGAGGACTGGAGGTCACTGTACTTACAAGAAGCTAATGGAGGCCAAGATGCTTAAGAAGTGATGTCACGTAACAGTCATACATAGCCGACGAAAAAGCCACTGGTACCTGGCATCTCTCTGTGGACTCCTGCAAGCTCAATGTGGCATAGTTCCCCCTGCACCTACCATTCCAGGAGCATCTGCCTTCACCTGGCTGAGATTACAATGTTTTCATCATGCTGCTGCAAGGTCACCTAACCCTTCCCATAATCTGTCACCGGTGGATCAGCTGAGACCTAGAAAAGGCTGAAATCTCAACTGTAAGGTCCTGGTACCATTACATGAAGATGTTATTCTGATTGGAAGGGCTAAGGGCAGCATACTGATGGCCTTAGAAAAGATGGTTCAATCTCTGAGTAAACAGGGCTGGAAGATTAACCCCAACATGAATCAGGGACCAGCCATCCAAGTCGGTTTCTTGGGAACTGTTATAAGCTGAATTGTGTTCCCTTAAAATTCACATGTTGAAACCCTCACCCGCAGTACCTCAGAATGTGACTATCTTTGGAGACAGGATCTTTAAAGAGGTGATTCAATTAAAATGAGGCTATTAGGATTGGTCCTAATCCAATTGGCTGGTGTCCTTATAAGAAGAAAACTGGACACAGAGAGACACCAGAGATATGTAACATAGGGGAAAGGCCATGTGAGGACACAGTGAGAAGGTGGCCATGTACAAACCGAGGAGGGAGGCCTCAGGAGGAACCAGACCTTCTGAAACCTTGATCTTGGACTTCTCCAGAACTGTGAGAAAATTAATTTCTGTTGTTTAAGCCCTTGGTCTATCATATTTTGTTATAGCAGCCCTTGCAAATAGTTTCAAAGCATTGCATGGACAAGAAAATTCTATCCCATGGGCAGAGTTGCAGGCTGTGGTACTTGTCCTGAAAACACTCCTCAAAACATGCCCTATAACTTATTCACCAACTCATGGCAGTGTGGTCTGATGCCTGGCTGGAGTCAACTGGATCCTCAAGGCCTAGACTCTGTGGGGACAAACATGACAGCAGGTTGCACAAGACACACCCCCTATTATTGGACCATGTAGATACCCATGGAAAAGGACCCTTCAAAAATGAACATTAATGAATCAACAAGCTGGCAGGTCTATTCTTTTCAGGTGAAGACAACAACTCCCTGGATAGACTATCACACACCGTGTGGTCACCCATGTGCAGTTTAGGACTGGGCCCTAAAAAAATGCCTAGCAATTCCAGCACACGAGGCCAAGGACTCTTGGAAAATGCACCCAGATTGTCAGCCATGTAGGTGAGTAGAAAAGGAAACTGCAGAGTGTATAGTTAGGGGTACCAGACTGGGCTTGTCCTGGCAAGTAGGCTGTGTGGGCCCCCACCCTTCTTCTTGAGGGTACTGGCAGGTGCTGGCTACAGTAGACACTATTCATTTCCTCTTGCTGCTATAGCAAATTGCCACAAATTTAGAGGCTTAAATCAACATAAATTTACTATTTTTCAGTTCTGTAGTTCAGAAACCCAAAATAGGTCTCACTAGGCTAAAGTCAAGATAAGGGAGGACTGTGTTTCTTTCTGGAGGTTCTCACAGAGAACCCTTTTTCTTGCCTTTTCCAGTTTCTAGAGGCTGCTCACATCCCTTGACTCCTGGCCCCTTTCAGCCTTCAAAGACAGCAGTGGCCGATCCAGACTTTCTCACGTGCATCACTTTGACACTGACTCACCTGCCTCACTCTTTCCCTTATAAGGATACTTGTGATTATACCTAAGTAATTCAGGATAATTTCCTCATCTAAAAGTCAGCTGATTAGCAACCTTAATTCCATCTGCAACTCTAATTCCCCTTGCCAGGTGACATAATGTATTCACAGGTTCCAGGGATTAGAATGTGGTTTCCTTTGGGGCTCCATGAATGTCCTTTCAGGGTGGCCCTAGAATCATCTGCATGGGGGAGATGGGTGCCAACTATTTAAAGACCCCTAGATAGACTGTCATGTTCTTGAATTCCTTAAATGCATCCAACCAGACAATAGCATCGCCTCTGCAACACCTGAGACATTGGCTGCACCTTCATGCCCTGTATCCTCCTCAGGACGCAGGTTTATTGACACATGGTATGGACTTTTTTAAAACAAAAAAACTGGAAAAGACAACTAACTGGACAACCGAAGTTCAGCTTCCAGGAGAACACACTTAAAGAAAGAGAGTTTGATCTCCAAATGTGGCAGTTCCCTAGAAGGCACCTCCCGCTTAAATAAATTGCTTACTTTTGAGGTTGGGGAGGAGGGGAAGAAGTCCAGGATGGCTGTAAGAGTCCCAAACAAGTAATTAACCCTTCTCACCCACCTTTTCCCCTCCCACGTCTAACCCTGGGAGACTGGGTTGCGGAAATTTACAAGTAACAAAGAAGATCTGGGGAGAAAGTTTGGCCACTCTAACCTGGGGCTTTTTTGACACCCCACTCCCACTCCTGGCTGTGCTTGCTGGATTTGGAAAATTATGGACATGGATGATAATGATAAAAAATACAAGGTGACAGCTCTTGAAACAGTCCTGGCATAGCTCATACAGGGATGGAGGACGAATGCAGGATGAGGAGGGCCCATGGCAGAGTCATGACAGTGCAGCAGGGTAGGGGCAGATGCTCCTATGGGAAGCCGGGAAAGAGGACAATATGCCAACGTTTCCAGCAGCAGTGCTTTCTAGGGCAGAGATAAATTTGTCTGTATTGTTAAGGGCAAAACAGCCTCAAGAAGGGAAAATAAAGTGATACAGCACATTTGAAGGAGTTGGGGGTGGTGGTGGAGGGAAAGACAGCCACGAAAACTGGTAAAAGCTGGAAACCTAATCAAGAGAAGGAAGGAAAGAGAGAGGACTCAGGATTTATATATTATTGTCACTCTCCAGAAATAGGTCTTGTTGGGAGGGTCTTTGTTTTCTGGACATCATCTGGGAGTTAAACCATACTTTCTGATGCAAACGCTTAACTCATCTGCCTTCTCTCTGCTCCTTCTTGCTAGGTGGCTTGTGTGGCTGGTTATTATCTGAAGCCAAAATTCTAACCTAGTCTTCATTCATCACTTAAAATGAGGGTCCAGAAACTGTCCAAAGGGCTGTCTGCTGTGTACTGCTAGCTTGTGAGAGCATCTGCAGGCTTCTCCCTAGGACAGAACCTAGTCATGCCTAACAGAAGAGTTCCTGCATCAAGGAGGGAATAAATTTTTTGGCTGCAGAATTCTGACAGAAGAGTAAAATGTTCCCAGGGAGAGTCAGAGCTGGTGCTGCTACCAGGGTAAGACTGAGAAGCCTTGCGATTACCCATCCCTAACCCTTGGAGGTGGGGCTGCAGATCCTGTATGGTTTACTCAGTAGAGGAACCAGCTCCAGACAGATTTCTGAGGAAACTACTGAGTTTAGGAACCTTATACTCTGCCTCCGGCCTGCCCCATTTTTTTCAAGTCTCTCAGCTATCAACTAAGTTCTTTTCAGTCTAGAAGAAATCAGCACCTGCCTAATTCTCCTTCACCTAGACTCCTGGGGTCAAAATCAGCTCTACTTTCCCTTTAGGTTCAGCTGTGACCTTGGTTCCTTCAGACCACAGCCTTCTTTTTGTCCTGCACAACCGTGGGTTTACAATCACTCAAACTCTCCCCAGGTAGAGTGTGGGCACCTAATCTAACCTCAACTCCAGGAAAAGGGCTGTTCACTCACTTATAAGAGAATGATATTCATACTCAAGTCCAGGATTACTTTGATAATTAAGAAAACAAACTACCACATTTAATCAATGCTAAAATGACATCGATTGTAGGATGCAGCATTATTTAACATATTGCCATGATTGCTTCTTTTAGTTTTACTGGTAACCCTTTCATTGAGATATAATTCCATATATCCATACGATTCCATACCATAAAACTCACCCATTTAAAGTGTACAATTTCATGGTTTTGTATATTCATAGAGTTGAGCATCTATCACTAAGCTCTAATTTTAGAACACTTTCATCTTTCTCTTTAAAGAAGCTCCATTAGTGGTCATTCCCCATTGCTCCTTCCTCCAGCCCTGGCAACCACTAATTTACTTCTTGTCTTTATAGATTTGCCTATTCTAGATATTTCATACAAATGGAATCATACAATATGTGGCCTTTATGAGTGGCTTCTTTCACTTAGTATAATGTTTTTCAGGTTCATTTATGTAAAGGCATCAGTATTTAATTTCTATTTATTGTCAAAAATAATATCCCACTGTATGAATATACCACATGGTGTTTTTCCACTCATAAATTTGGGTTATTTCCACTTTTTGGCTATTATGGATAATGTATATGTATATATACACATAATTGAATGTGAATAATAGGCTATAAACATCCTTATATGAGTTTCTGCGTAGACATTTTTGTTTCTTTGGCTAAGTACCCATGAATGGAATTGCTGAATTGTTTGGTAACTGTTTAACTTCTCAAGGAACCGCCAGACTGTCTTTTAAGTAGCCGTACCTTTTACTTTCCAACCAGCGATGTATGAGGGTTCTAATTTCTCATATTTTTTATTGTAGCCATCCTCGTGGCTGCAGAGTGATATCTCACTGTGGTTTTGATTTGTATTTCTCTCATGGCTAACAATGTTGAGAATCTTGACATTGTTCCTATTGCTTAGAAATTTTATTTTATTGAAAGATCCTTTTTAGACTTTAGACATTGTTTTTTTTAGCCATATATTACTATTATGCGTGCATAAAAGTGAAACTATATGCAGCTTTTCATTGAATGCTTTTAGCAGGAGCTTGCAATCACTGCCTAATTTCATTATTTTACTAGAGATTACAAAACTGTGATATTCTTATTCTAACATTTCTTTTCATTAACTACAATGTTTCTATAATCATCATCATCATCATCATCGTCATCGTCATCGTCATCGTCATCATCATCAATCATCTCTTTCATCAACTAGCTGCCTTGAGCAAAAATTCACCCAGGAAAGACAGAATAAGTGCCTGAAATTTTTTACTTTTATTTACCTGTTTTCTGAGTAACAAGTTGGTTTCCAAGCATTCTCCAAAGCCAAAGATTTTTTTTTAAAAGTATCATTAGGAATTCATGAATTTTAACACAATTCACGTGTTTCAACTCATTGTTGTCATTTTTCTTTTTGCTGCTTGGCCCACTAAGGAGACAGAAAGGCAACAGGGGGTGATTCTCAGATTTTTTGGCTTGAGAAATTTGTTGGAAGATAGTGTAGTGTCATTTACTGAAGTTAGGAAGACTGGGGGATGATCAGGTTTGGGAAAAATTCGCGAGTTTTGTTTTCGACATGTTAAGCTTGAGATACCCATTAGACACCCAAGTGTCAAGTACACATCTAGCTGTGTCAAGTAGACAGCTCAATATATAAGTGTTGTACAATAAAGAATGTGGTGGTCTTCGTCCCTGGTTCCCAGGAGGTAACCTCTAAATTCTTGAAATTTCTCAAGTGATAATGTTGTCTTTGTTATTCTTGAGGCCCTGGACCATTTCTAAGTTAATATGAGATAAAGGTAAATGGGCAGAAAAATCAACCAAATGATTAGAGTTTGGTGCTTTGAACAAGATGATATCAGCCCAACCTCCAGGGAGGGAAGTGGGGCTAGGAGTTGAGTTCAACACTTTGATTAATGATTCAATGAAAATACTGGCCTGTGTATTAGTATACTGATGGTATAATGCCAAGGGAAAATGGATACTACGCTAAATGAGGCTAGCAGATGAGGTGACTGCCAAAGATCTATAACTTATACTTAATATCTAATAATAAGATTATTGGAAAAGAACTGGACTTTCAAATTTATTCATCTTACATAGGAAAATATAGACCTGGGTTCGCTAATGCAGCTGCCAACAGGAACATCTTCTACTTTCCCCATTTCTCAGTTACTTCCTGGTATATCTCTGCTGTTTTTGACACATTTGTTGACTTCCTAGCCCCAGTCTTTATCTCTAATTTAGAATTTTCAAGATATTTTCCCTGTAGTAGGAATCTCATGAGCTTTCTAACAAAAGGGACAGGAATCATTCTAACCTGGCTGTCTTCATTCCTGGCACTCCACCCCTGTTCTTCAGGCTTTTCTATTATTGAGTTGAACTTGAATGAGACGAGAGGCATGGAGTTGGGCCTGGGCTTTGGGGTGGTAACAGGTGGCAAAGGCACTGACGGTAGAGGCCTGTCTGGCAATTGATAGTAAAGTGGCCTTGTGGGGACTGATGGAGCTACTAGGATGTACAGTGGTCATTAGATAGAATCTTCTTTAGGGTCCCTGGGTGAATTAATTTGATTGGTGCCTCCTTGTCCTTTCTCACTTAGCCAGGCAGGCCACAAATGCCCTATTCTCTCCTTGCCTATTTGTGTAGAACCAGACCCAAGGGAGGACTATAGTAGTGGTCTGCAGCCATGTGTCTATGTACGGAACTTGATCTAGATATCCTGGGGTCCCTGTCACTACCTAATACACTGCTCTCACTATGGGGAGGTCTAAAGTCCCTTCTGAGGGCTAACCGACCCTTAAGGTAGGCCATTCGAGCTCACAAAGAATACAAAGTTTTTCTGAAGTCAGCGTGACTCTGTACTCCTCAGAGAAACCCTTCTTAAAATTTTCCAACATATAATCTAAGATGGTTGGCTTAGTGGAACTCCCCCAACCCCCATATTTGCAGGGAGCTTCCTTTGAGAAGTAGGCCCAGAGGCCAGTGTTATATTCTCCAAAGTCCTAGAAACCTAGTTAAAGCAATGCAAAACACTAAAATTATTTTGAAAAAATACAGAATCCTAGTTTTCTTCACAGAAAACCTTTTCAAAACATTTGCATCAGACCAATAGTCTAAAGAACATTAAACACAATTCCAGTTTTTTGTTTTTTGTTTTTGCATCGGCTTGTTCTCGGCATTTACATTTCCAACCTTGTTTCCCTTTATTGCATAAAATTTCCCCTCAGAATTTCTTCACAAACCTTCTCCTACACTTTCCCCTCACAAACTCTCCTTTCAAGATTTCCCTTCACAGACCTTCTACTCCTTCCACACACCTTTCACGCTTTCTGAATTCCTTCAGATTGCCTCTTTTTACCGGTTCGGTCCTAACCATCTCTGAGGCAAATACCTTTCTAGAAATCCTTTAACATATTTTCAAGGACCATTGCCTCTCACCTGACCCCATGCTTCTCACTGTGTGGGTGCCACAAAGACAGACAAAGGGCAGGGTGTTCCTTTTCAGAGACCACTCAGATGCCCGCCTGACTGTGTCTCTCTCGAGACTTTCAGCGGGTCTTGGCTAAGGTGTACCTGTATAAACCCCGGGCCTGGTCGTTCCCCTGAGGGACATGACACCATTATGCCTTATGACGTCACTTTGGAACTGCAGGTTGGGGCCCTCTCAGACCCCATATTCCTTCACTGTGGGACCACAGACCAGACACTCGGAGACAGGTCCCTGAGATCCCACACATGCTCTCAGAGGTTAAAACGTTTCTTCCCTGGTGGTCCCTGTCTGAGGGGCGCTTGCCCCTGGGAGGTGACCAGTATCCCCTTCCACCCTAAAGGCAGGCCTATCTTGGTCTGATGTGGATCTGCCAAATGAATCTCCTTGTTCTTGCTGCTCAGAATCTGGGGGAACAACGGAGCAGGGCTAGTCTAGCGCAGCTGGGCCCCAGACCACCCAACTGGAGTGGGGTGCACCTTCTAGCTCCTCAGTTGCCTCTGCCAACCAGCATCTCGGTGTTGTGCCCAAACTGGTAGTTTTGAAGGGCCAGTGTAGTTGGATTTCCCAGTCAGGGAGCCAAAAGGTTGCAGATTTTGGCCCATGTACCCAGAAGAAATAAATAGCACTCAGTGAACTAAGAATCAAAGGAGGTTTATTTGTGCCGGTGGCCTCAGAGGAGTCACTCTCCAGAGTCTGAGCCCTGAACAAAGGCAGGCAGGTAGGTTTATACCTTGGTCACTTTTGCATACTTGGTGGCCTTTTGTTTCACACACGGGGGAAAGGTAGGTTTCCAGGGAGAAGAGGTTGGAAAAATTCCTCCAGGACAGGGTAGCTATCTTAGATTTCTTTACGTTTCCCATATCAGCTGGACCCCTCTCAGGACTGTGCCACTGGTCACCTACTACACAAATCCACACTAATAAGACTGGGAAACTTAGGAGCTTTGCTTAGGACATAGAAACAGACACAGGCAGGCAGCCAAAACAGGAGACAAAGAAGCAGGTCCCATGTGAAAGAACAGAGATCCAGGAAAAACAGAGTCAAGCAATCTACCAGATGCAGAGATCAAAACATTGGTTGTAAGGATGCTCAATGTACTTCGAGGAAGTGTAGATGAACTCAGTGAGAACTTTAACAAAGATATAAAATGATAATGAAAATTATAAAAGAGAACCAGTCAGAAATGAAGAATACATTATCTGAGATGATAGTAGAGAAAATTAACAGAGTGGATAAAGTGGAGGAATCACTGATACAGAGGATGGGGTAGCAGAGGATACCCAATTAGTATGGCAACAAGAAAAAATAAACCAAAAATATGAAAATAATTTAAGGAGCCTATGGGACAAAGTTAAATGTAACAATGTCCACATCATAGGGGTACCTGAAGGAGAAGAGATGAACCAAGAAATTGAAAACCTAGTTGAAGAAATAATAATGGAAAACTTCCCTAACCTGATGAAGGAAATAGACACACAACCCTAGGAAGCTCAAAGAGTTCCCAAAAAGATGAACTCAAAGAGGCCCACAACAAGACACATCATAATTAAAATGCCAAAGGTTAAATACAGAAGGAGAATCTTAAAAGCAACAAGAGAAAATCAGTTACTTACCTACAAGGGAGAACCCACAAGACCGGCGACTGATTTATCAAAAGAAACTTTTTAGGACAGAAGGACTTGGCACAAAATATTCAGTGATGAAAACCCAGGATCTATAACCAAGATTACTTTATCCAGCAAAGCTATCATTTAGAATCGAAGGACAGATAAAGAGTTTCCCAGACAAGAAAAAGTTAAAGGAGTTCATCACAACCAAGCCAGTATTATAGAAAATGCCAGAGGGACTTCTTTAAGAAGAATAAAAAACATGTATCAAAAACATGAATAAAGAATAGTAATAACTACATATTTATCAACAAGTACCTCGAATAGAAAAGAATTAAGTGCTCCAACCAAAAGATAGGGAGGCTGAATGAATCAGAAAACAAGACCCCTACATATGCTGCCTAAAAGAGACTCATTTCACACTAAAAGACACACACAGACCAAAAACAAGGGGATGGAAAAAGATACTGCCATGATGGACATAAAAGGTATTGTGCTGAATGAATTAAGTTAGAGAAAGATAAATGTCATATGATTTGATATACATGTGGAATCTAAAGAACAAAATAAAGACAACACAACAAAAATGGAAAAAAAACCTCATAGATACAGAGAATAATTTGTGGGCTGCTAGCAGGGAGAGGGGTTGGGGCAAAGGGATTAAGATGTACAAATAGATAGTTACAAATAGTCATGGAGATATAAAGTATAGCATGAGGAAAATAGTCAACAAAGTAATAAGTAAGGGGGAAGAGGGTTACTGGATTTAGTAAAATGATCACTTTGTGAGTTATATAGATCTCTAATCACTATGCTGCACAACTGAAACTAATATATTATTGTATGTCAACTATAATTGGAAAAAACCTCAATTAATTGTACATTGTAAATGTGAGCAACTGTCCATTATATTTCAATAAAGCTGTAAAACAGGTAAAAAAAAAGATTCTATTTTTCACTTTTTAAATATTGAGTTTAGCTAGGTGGCTTGCTCTATGCAATGGTATAGTAGCAAAAGTGATGGAAGTAGAGACTTGGAAAGGGTTTGCCCAACTCTTGCTGAACTTAGAAACCCTTGTGCCACATGTGAAGAAGCCTGCTAGAAACTGAGACTAGAGATCAGCATTTCCAGCTGAGATTTCCTTAGACCACTCAGCCTGTCAACAATCAGACACGTGGGTGAGGGTCTCTAAGGTCACTCAGCCACAGGTCCAGCTGAGCCAGTCCAGATTAGGAGAGCTTCACAGTCAACCCATAGAATCATGAGAAATAAAAATGTTTTAAGCCATGAAGTTTGGGAATGGTTTGTTACAAGCAAAAGCTAACTAACACAGGCTGGCTGTTATCTAATGGCAGAATCAGTTTTTTTTTCCAATTCCTCACGTGGTCTTCAGATTTGTATGGACAGAAAAGTGGTCAGAAGTTAAGATATACGTAAACTTCTGGGTAAAAGAATAGCTTGGCTGAATGGTCTGGGGCCTGGAAGGAGCATGATTGCAGGACTGGAGGAAGGAGATCTGGAGAAGTGTGTGAATGTGATACAGGACAAGGCAAATTTCCCTGAGTTCGTCAGGGGAGGTCAAGCCCTGCACTGAGAGAAGAGGGTCCTTGGGCGGAAAGCATAGAGAGAATTTAACACACATGTCAAAGTTAGAGTCAAAAGGAAAGTTTATTAGAAAAGGGGTCACACTCCACAGACAGAGTGTGGTCTCCTCTCAGAGGCAAAGAGTGAGAGGGACCAAGAGAAACTTGGAAAGACAGTGAGTAGGGGGCCTTGTTCAGGGAATGCAGTTTGTGTATCATTATTTAGTTCCTGTGAGCTATTGTTTAAAAGACTTTGTTAACCCATTTCCTTTGAATGGACATACAGTGAGGAAGGGGAAGGGTATATAGGGTGAAAAGGTAAGAATATGTAGACTGAAAGGCTTGCTGGGAGTTCCCCCATGGTTTTAGCCAGAGGGAATGACTCTTGGCTCCTGTTTCCCCTTCACAGGTGTGGAGAAGGTGTTGTTAGTAACACTTTCGTTTTGAAGGTGTCCTCCTGGCCTGGCTGTGGGTTGATCAGCACATTGCAATCTCTGAATATGGCTTGATTAACATTTTAAATTCTCTTGCCTCCTCCCTACGTTAGATGGGCCTATGGGAATGGGCATTAGTGTGCATATATTTATATTTTCTATTAATAACCATCAGAGGGCATCTATTTCAGAGTCATTCAACAACCAGATAAATACACTAACTCCTTCATGGATGTCAGTTAGCCTCTGTCCTCCTCCTACCCTCCCAATGCTTGCCAAAGGGCCCATGAGCAGAATAGCCGTGGTGGTTGAGATGCAGCTATGCACGAGTCTATGTGTGCACTTCCATCACCAAGGCTGATCTAGCTTCTGCTGCTACCTTTGGATATCTGACCTGTCAGCAGCAGAAACCATGGCTAAGCCCTCAATATGGTACCACCTCTTCAGGAGACCAATCTGCCACTCAGAGGCAGGTTGATACATCAGATCCTTTTCACTAGCGGGCAATTTATTTTAACTGGGATCGATATATGTTCCAGGCATGAGTCTGCTTTCCCTGCCCAGCTACCCTACTGCTTGCTCAATGAGCCCAAATACAAAGTGACTATCGTGGAGACACGTCTTCCCTTCCCAAGGTTGGTTTGGCAACTGCCGCTGCTGAGTGCCCAACCAGCCAACAGCAGAGACTAATATCAAGCTCCTGAAATTCCCTGGGAATCAGCTGACAACCTGGAGGCAAATGAACTTCGTTGAACCCTTTCCCATCATAGAGGGGCAGTGCTTTGTCCACATGGGGATAAGACACATCTTCCAGGTACGAATTTGCCTGCCCTAACCTCAGTGGTTCTGTCAGCACCCACTCTCAATAGAATGCTCATCCATCACCATTGTGTCCCTCATACAATGTGGAATGCCAACCAGAGCACGCATTTATGATGAAGCAATCATGACAATAGGCTCATGCTCCCAGAATTCTCAGTATTAACAAGCGTCCCCATCACAGAAGTAGCGGCTTGACAGAACAGCAGTGGGGCCTGCTGAAGTCTCATTTACATGCTAACTGGGAGAAAACACCTGTGTCTTCGGGGTTCATACAGTACATGACCCCACACCTGACGTTTGTGAGGCTAAGGCAAGAATACAAGTAGAAACAGACATACCATGGGTCTAAATATTTTAAAGTTAAAAATCAGGCCAACAGTCAAATATACTGTGTTCTGCCTTCCTACCTTAACAAATACATTTTCATAACAAATTGGAAACTCAGACTTGAATTTAAAGTGTTTGGATCTCTGAAGTGCATGACAAACCAGCCCCCAGCTGCAGCCCATGTCCTAACTTCTTCCCTTTCCCACCACTGACTTTGATTTTCCACAAATTTGTATAAACATCCTACAAACGATCAGCCCTTGGTTACTCTATGAGCCTGGGGTGTACACGCTGATGGTAGTGGCACAAACCTAGGCAAGAGGCCTGGGCACACCCTAAAAGTGGGCAGGGAATTCCAGGGTCCTGGGCACCAACAGAATGGCCTGAGTGTGTGCGGGCTCTGGGTTGGTACAGGTCCTTGGCCCGGACTCCTCATCCCACTAGAACACCCCCACAGGAGAAACAGAGCAGGACCTATGAAGTCCAGGGTCCCAGCCAGGGGCCCTTTTTGCCTAGGTCTAAAGGGCATGTACCTTAAACCAGTGGCCAGTATATGCTATCTTTTTCCCCTTAGCCTGGATGCATGGGATGGGGAACCACAGAGTGAAGAAGAAACTAGACCCCTCATTATTCTCCATAATAGACTGCTTGAATAATTTTTACTTCCCCTTCCTCATGATCTTGAATTTAGGGCTGTGAAAGTCCTAGAGCACACAAAGGAATGTTCTCATCAAAATGCACAGTTTAGGTTTCAATGAATTGGAAGCTGAAACTGCCTTCTGGAGGTTTAAAAAGAGAGAAGTAGAGGATGGTAAAGAATTGCTTATGTAAGTTGGTTGGCCTCTTGTTTTCTTAGCCTCTCACTTGTTTGTACCTGCGTTGCTCTGATTTTGACTCCTGAGAACACCTGGACCAGCTATGATTCACCATCGGTGTAGAGCAGGTACTATTTGTCCAAGGCAATGACATGACACCAACAGCTCCTCTCTTCGAGTTTATACAACCTCGTCCTCTGGCCTCAAGCCAGAACTACTGGTTCATAACTTGCACCAACCCCTGAACCCCTGGGGATTTTCCTCAATTTTCCTTCTTCATGGTGTTTTCCTTCTGTAGTTCTGCATGAAAACCAGAACTGCACCAGTGTTTACTTCTAAATAGCAATTTCCATTGAGATTTCTTCTTTAAGTCGTGCCTTGTTTAGAAGTATGTCCCAATTTCCAAATCGAGAAGGGTTTCTGGCCTCTGTGCGTGAGTGTGTTGTGTACATGTGTAATTCTAACTACACTGCATTGTGGTTAGAAAATGTGTTCTGTAAGTCACCATTTTTTTTTTTTTTGAGATTTCTTTTGGGCACAGTAAATAGTCCATTTTGTAAATATTCATGTGTGAGCTAAAAAAGAGTATGCATTCTCTATCTTAGGGTATGTTTTTGTGTGTCTGTGTCTGTACACAAACACATAAATTTGATCACGGCTGTTAACTGGGTAGTTCAATTCTATTAAATCCTCACTCGAATTTTGTCTACCTGAACTGTTTACATTAAAATCTCCAACTATGACTGAACACTTGCCAATTTCTTCTTATAATGCTTTCCATTTTTTTTGAGGTTCTGTCATAGGGGGACAGATGGTTTCTTGACGGCTATCTATTCTCGTTGGAGTGTTCCTTTTATCATTACAAAATATTACTTGTTATCCCTGTCAGAATTCATTGTCTAAAATTTTATTGTCTGATTTTAGTATTGCTCTACCGGTCTTTTTTAGTTTGCGATTTGTTAGTAAATGTTTTTTCACATTTTCATGTTTAACCTGATTGTGTCCTTTTTGTTTTGTCTTATTTATTAGATGTGTCTGAAAAAGATCACATACCTCATTTTAAAAATTCAGATTGAAAGACTGTCTTTTATACATGAGTTTAGTCCACTTATATTTATCATGATTTTTAACATAGTTGGACATATTTCTCACATCTTTTGGAGTTTTCTGATAAACGTGCTTTTTACCTATACCATGCCCTACTGTTTTTCTGCTTCTGTTGGATTAAGAAAATTTTTCTTTTCCATTTCTGCCACCTCCTCTGTTCATTTATGTCTACATTTTCAAGTATTATTCTTGAATTCTTAACATAACTCATATTCTTAACATGTTTAAAAATCAATGAGGCAAAACTCAAGTAAGAAACAAAGAAATAGTAGAGGGCAGGAGCCAACAGCTATCCTTATCCTTACCCTTATATTTTTTTCCTTCAAAATCTAATGTTGATTTATCTCTCTCCTCCTTCTAAGCAAGACCAGAATGTTAGTATATGTGTATATATATACATATATATTTTTATTTTTTACTGTATTCAAAACTGTCCCTTTCCATGCTTTGTGCTCTTGTTTTCTAATACTTAAATTTACAAGTATTTACGTATTTTAGTCATTATTTATAATCAATAATTATTTAGACATACCAGTTTGTTTTATTGATTTATAATTTTACTATTTCTCATTGTATTCCACTAGCTTCCTCCTGAGAATATTTTCCGTCACTCAGTTACAACCTTTAGTAGGTATTTTAGAGGGGATCTGGGGTTGAAAACCTCCTTTTATTTTGTGTAACTCTGAAAATATCTATTTCACCTGACTCTGTAAGTTGGGTGAAAGATTATAAATTGACATATTTTCCTCAGCTTTACCTGGGTTGCCATGGGCCTCCATGATGAAATTGCAATATCTTCTGACATGTGTTGTTGATAAACGGGGTGCTGCCAGTCTGAATATCATTTCCTTGTTAGGAACCTATTAATATTTGTCACTTTTGCTGTTAGTATTAAGTCTTCTATTTTAATCCTTCTGCAGCTTCACTACAACATTTGTTTTTATTTATTTATTTTATTTGTTTTTATTTATCTTGCTTAGAACTTTTGTGTCCTTTTCAAATTTCAAAGAGTTAGCCATTGACTTTGAATATTGTGACTCTATTTTTGCTATTCTTTTCTGATAGAACCCTCATTAGATGTCTTCTGGACCTTCTCACTTAAACTTCAAGTCTCTTAACCTTTTTTTTTTTTTTCTCGTTTTTTTCAAGTTCTTTAACTGTCTCTGAGGCATTCTGGAGAATTTCTTTAGATCCATTTTCCAGTGCAGGTAATCTCTTTTTGGCTAAGTCAAAGCTGTTTTTATCTGTCCACTGATTTTCATTTTAATGCTTTTCCCCATTTTTAGACCTCCTATTTGAATATTTTTCAAATCTGCCTGTTGTTTTTTTCCTATAACATTCTGGCATTGTTTTAAGGATTCAATGTCTTCTTCATTCCCTTTGAAAAATGAAAACACACACTCACTTTAAAGTCTATTCCAAATTCTCTTATTATTTCTAGTTCACAATTTGTTGCATTTGCTAACTATTTCTCATGTGTTGGGTTTCCTTACACACTTTATGATTTTTATTTACAAGTTTATCTTTAGGGGAGTCTTTCTCTCTGGGTGTTTCTTCTTGTGGAAGCCTCATTATTATCCTGGAATATGTCCTATTATGGTAACTTTTTATAGTTGTCTTTTTTGGAGTCATACAAGATTCATTTGTTTTGAACTAGTTTTTACATTAGTTTGTCAGCTGGGAATTTCCACATGTAAGCAGTGCAAACTCAGTTTGTGATAGTTGTTAATCAGGAAAATTTACATAGTTGGCTTTATAGAAAAATAGGAAGGCTCAAAAAGGGCTCAAATTCAAGCCCTGTCTTGGGTTTAAAGTAGACATCACCTAGTAGGGGAATCAGTGCCAGCTCCTTCCCTGAGATATTATATGTGTCCCCAAGTCCAAACGGCAAAGTCTTTTCTGGGTGTATCAGGGACTGTGAGGTGCCTTCCAATAACCATTCTCTCTTTCTTCAAGGAAGAATCTTATTTTTATTTAGGGTGTGAATAAGTTCAGCAAAAAAAAAAAAAAAATACACAAAACACATTTCCCAGCCTATCCTGAAGTTAGAGACGGTCATGTGACACATTTCTGGCCAGTGAGATGTCAGTGGAAGTCACTGGCTTATTAAGGAGGGGAAACTCAACTAGCAGGCAATCTCAGCTCTTTGTACTTTGTACCCTGCTTCCCAGGAATGTGGAGATGATGGCTCCAATCTTAGCAGCAATTATGTGAGAATGAGGATAAAACCTCACCTTAAGAATGGTAGGGTGGAGAGCTGGAGGAACCTGGGTCCCTGGTATTGTAAAACTGCAATCCCAATTCTAGGTTACTTTCCTCTGGATTTCTTTTTATACAAGTTTAACAAAACTTCTAATTTGTTCCAGCCACACTTTTGAGAGTCTCAGTTTCTTGAAAAAGTTCTTAATTTTTAACAGATATTCAGTATATCTCCTTCTTGCTGCCTCGTATGTAGAGAGCTTGGCTGGGACTCCAGTGGCTTTCTTATAAGTGCCTAAATGCCAGATTCTCCTCCACACTTTTTCATTAATAGATTACAGATTAGAGAAAATTCACCAAGAAACGGTATTCGCTTAGCATTAGAAAGATGGAGTAATTTAGAAATAAGATTTTTATAGATGACTTAGCTCTGAGAGATGGCTAAAGCTATTGCTGCTAATAGAACTCTGAGACCAGTGCCAGGGAGGCACATGTCAGAAAACAATAGAAATAGTTAAAAAGGGTTTCAGAATTTAATAATGAACATTTCATTGCTTTCAGAAGTATAAGAAATTGTGCTAATATCTACAGTCATAAACACCACTGGGAATGTATGATCATAAATACCAACCAAGAAAAAAAAATGGATACCCATTGATAGAAAATTGAAACAAAATTCAGTTATTTCTAAGTTCCAGCTGGCAGTTTCTGAACCAACAAACTGGCATCATATTTGAATACACGACCTGTGAGGTCCAAACCCACAGATCCTAGATCATAAATTCTGATGTGGAAATGAGGGAGACTCATAAAATTCCAAGAGCTGACATGTCTCCTTCCCAGAACCTTCCATTCTTCTTCTACTTGCTAAAATATAGGAAGAGGAGAAATGGAGGAAGAGTCTTAAGTCAGTCATTGACGAACAGCTTTAATTTATAGACTAATTTTGAAGACTGTGACTATTTTGTGGAGAAGGCATAGTATATCAGACTACTATTGCTGTGTAACAAATAGCCCCCAATTCAGTGGTATACAGTCGTAAGCATTAGTTATCACACTCGGGCTGACAGGTCAAAGGTCAACTGGAGGAACTCTGCTCACATGTCTCTCATTCTTCTGGAACCAGAGCATTTTCCCCCACCTCCTCATGGCATGGCTGCAGCACAGCAAAGTGACTGGAAACACGCAATGTCTCCGAAGTCCCAAACTCATTCTAGTACAATATCACTTCTTCTCCTATCAAAACGAGTAACATGGCCAATCCTAATACCAGTAGAGTGGGGAAGTATACTCCACCTCTATGAAAGGAACTGCAAAGTCACATTACAAAGAACATGAATGCAAGCAAGGTGAAAAATTGAGAAGAATAAAGCGATCTATTCTATGTGGTGTGTTCATCAACAGTTGGGTACAAGGAGGTATATATAACCTCACTCTCCAGATTTAGGGTTATGAGGACACTGCTGAGAAGTAGAGAAAGATAAAGACAGAAAAGCGTACATTAGGCTTAGCAACGTGAAGGTCATTGGTCTTTAGCAAAAGGAATTTCTGTGACACTGTGGAATGGAGTCCATCATGCAGGTGGGGGAACAGTGGCAATGAGCATAGATGACTCTTCAGAGAAATCTGGCTGTGCAGGAAGGAAGGAGAACAATAGTGAAAGAAACAATTAGGAAAGATTATTCTTGTATAATGAGAGAGCCATGGACATGTTTAAAGATTGCCTGTAAGGGTTTAGTAGAGCGGGAGAAGTTGAAGATATAGAAAATAAAAGAGGTGACTGACAAGATGAGGCCCTGAGAAGGGGACAAAGAGGGACTGAGGACTGACTCAGGGAAAAGGTGAGAGACTTATTCTGTAGGTAGGAGGGGTGACCCCACTAGGTCCCACTCTTGATTCGTAATGAACTTAGAAATGACACCAACTTCCTCTTCTTTTTCACAGTTGGTACAATTATGCTGGGTCCCTTTTCCTGTAATGGGACATAAATGTTTTGGATCTGAGTATCCCTCTCGACATTTATCCCTGCTAATTTCATCAGAATAGTCTCAGTCATTACCAGAGAGGGCCAAGTTTCCTTTGTCTTGTTTCTTTCCTCTAGTATAGTAAGTACACTTTTCATCTTTGAATCACTTGCAAAATGTTATAAATCTATAAATTAATATTTATGCTTCTTATCTTTATTCTAGTCCTGGAGGTTGGTGGGAGGAGAAGGTAGAGACTTTGAATCTCTACATATTATAGGGAAAGAATGGGGCAAGAGAAAAGAGTAGATATCGAGACCCAGAGAGATGAAGTGACATTCCCAAGGACACACAGAGAAGGGCACAGCTGGAGCTTCAGTCAGAATCAGGTCTCTTGCTGGGCCATTGATCTCCTCTGTCACCTCCACTCTACTGATGCTGATAGCCCACTGGCAACTTTGGAGTCTCATAAATTCCTCTTTCTCTTTTACTCCATGACTAGTGTGTTACCTATAGATGTGAATCAAAGAGCTGGGAAAACTCCAGGGTCATACCAAGATTAAGATTTTTTTTTTTCAATTAACTTACTGCTAAAACAATTTAAGCAGTAAGTTCCCAGATCTGCAGTTGGCAAGATGGAGACCAAGGGGAACCATTGGGATAATTCAGTCCAAGTCCGAAGGCCTGAGAACCAGAAATGCAGATGGTATAAGTTCCAGCCTAAGTCTGAGTCTGAAGCAGAAGATCAATGGCCCAGCTCGAAGACAGTAATAGAGAGAGAATTCTCTTGCTCAGCCTTTCTGTTCTATTTAGATCTTCAACAGATTGGATGAGGCCCACCCACATTGGGGAGGACAATTTGCTTTTCTCAGTCTACTGATTCAAATGTTCATCTCATCCAAAAACACCCTGACAGACACACACAGGATAATGCTTAATCAAATACCTGGGCATCCCATGGTCCAGTCAAGTAGACACACAAAGTCAGACAGCACAGATTCTAAGCAATTCCAGGCATTCTGATCCAAGGTTAGTACTGGTGATGTATGCATTAAAAAAAATGTGGGAATCCTAGAAGCTGTCTCCCCACCTCCGTCTTTCTTTGTTTTTGAGGAGAAGAAACTCATTTCTTGTTTATTCTAGAAATGAAATTAGTGTGAAAGTCTAGAATGATGTTATTGAGATCAGGGCCACTGAGCTCTTATACTCTGCTGCTCAAGCCATTTCATTGGTCTTATCTCACTCCAGGGGCACATTTTTCTTTTGTGCATTGTGCACTGTCAAACGAAGACTTGGAGGAGATACAAGTATAGTCAGGTACATTTATGTCTAGAAAGAGAGGAAGAATGTGAACAGAATACAGAATGTAAAGACATGTTGATGGAATTACATAAGGGTATGAAGTAGTGAATAAAATAGCATTAAACAGACTTGAAAGTTTTAAAAATGTTAGTAAATAAGTATATATAAGTAATAGTTTTTACTCATGTGTCAAGCACTGTTTCAAGTGCTTTACTTGTATTAAGTCTTTTAATATTCTTAACAGCCTGTGAATTAGGTCTTATTATCGTTGTCAGTTTACAGATGAAGTTACTGAAGCACATAGTAGTTAAGGGACTTATCCAAGGTCACATGGCTACAAAGTGGACAGAAATTTGGCTCCAAAGTCTGTGCTCTTATCCCCCTCACTACTTTAACTTACCGTCCCTTAAGAAAATGAAAGAAATGCAAAATTCATCCAAGAAGTGAGGAAATTAGACACAAATTTGGTGAGATCAAGACTTCAATATACTAAAAATTAATGAAAGAATCAAGTGATGGTATAGCAAGGACTCCAAGGGATAGATCCATAAGAATTCTCCAATTATAGGATACAAATTTGCAAGTCCCTGTTGGCCAAGCATTTATTTAAATCTGGGAGAGTCAAGTCTTCCATCTGGTAAAAAGAATCTGCTGAAAAACAACTCAGCCTTCTGAATTGGCAATCTTAGTTACCATTATTGGGTTGAATGAAATTGTTTTCCTGGTAACAAAGTTTATTTTAGCTCCTGGAGAGTTCAGAGTTAAAAATAAAGAGGATAAAATAAATGAAATCTATTGTATTAGTATTTTTTTTTTTGGTCATATCCAGGAATGAAATTTATGTTAGAAAGTAACTGGGGAATTGATTCTAGACTTGTGATTTTTAAGAGCAATGTGTGAGACTGTGTTAAGTTTATAAAGTGATGAGATGTTTTAAGAGAACTTCAGATTGACTATATTTTATCAATTTAATTAATTAGGTTTTCCTGGGTGGTTGAAGTACTTAGAGAAGTTTTGTTTGTCAAATCAGACAAGTAAAGTACTTAAAAAGAAGAAAAAATATGAATATGAATATATTACCACTGAGAATGCGACTAGAAATGTTTTAAAAACTTAATATTGTTATGGAAAAGAAGGCTATCTTACCACCAAAAGAGCTGGAAGTCCACTGCAGCTTGTTGCTAGGGTTGTTGCCAAGAACTGGCTACCCAGCCTGTGGGAACCCCTGTGGTTAGGTGGATCCAACGACCAGCTATCATTTGTGGGAGAAAGTAGAAGTTATGTGTTCCCTCTGGATCAAAGAGGTTAGGTATCTGGCTTGTCTTTCCCACAAGCTTCTCTTTATTGAGTAGTAACCTTAGAGGTCACACATGTTGAGGGTGAAGTCTTTACAAGATGGAAAGATCCTGAGTCCCTGAGTCACGCTTTGAAGCAGAAACACCAAACACCTAACCAAGAACATCCACATGGTCTTTACGTGAGCAGGAAATAAACTTTTACTGTATTAAGCCACTAGGCTTTGGGGGTTGCTTTTTAACAGCTAGTATTGTATGCTGACTGGTCCAGTTGGGAGTGAGACTGTGTGCTGGTGTTCCTCCAGACTATCCACCACACTTCTCTGCCTTGTCCCATGCTCCAGGAAGACATCTGCAGTCTGTATGATTTATGCTTCCTTCTCCTTCTGTTTCCAGTTGGGTTTAGTCAATGGGAGAAACTAGCAAGAGATTAGAGAGTGGAGGAAGAACGAGGACAGAGTATTGCTTCCTCCAGGTCCCTCCCTTGGCTTGGCAGTGGTTGTGTTTCCTCTCCCTAAGGCCACAGCTCTTGCTGGATTCAAATGTTCCTTTTCCCACTCCTTGCCCTTTACCTTAAAGGTGGGAACAGCTGCCAAGGGCTTCACCATTCCATGTTGGTTTCCTTAATTAAACCCACATCTCTGCAAATAGTCCCTTATTTGCAGAGAGTTTCCCTTCCTTCAATCAAACCCTTTTGAGTGAGCCATATGTTTTCACTTGTGAAGTTGATATTGACTGAGGCATGTGATTGTTTAAGAAAATGTAAATATTAATCAATGTTTCCTTTGGAATTTAGGATTAAAACTTACTGGTTTTATTATTAATAAAATATATTTTAGTTGATTTTTGCCACAATAGTAAAAACTACCTCAACAATGCTTGCAAGAAACATTTATTCTCAAGCTCTTGGGACCAAAGATCGACTATGGGGTTCAGCAGAGGTAAGCTGGGCTCAGCTGGGGGACTCTGCTATAGACTGCTAGTTTGCTGGGCTTGGCTCTAGGCCATGGGTTTGGTTTTGATCTGCTTCATGGGTTTTCTTCTGGAGCCAAGGCTGAAGGGGCATGTTCTTCTAATGACAGATCACTGAAACTCAGGAGAAAAAGCCAACCCAGATAAACATATTTAGCCTCTGCTAACATCCATTTGGCTAAAGTAAATGTTACAGCTAAGCCCGAGGCTGTAGGGCATGGCCCATCCTGAGGCCATGGCAAAAGAGTAATGCATAACCCTATTACAGGAGAGTAAAGTATTAGAATCAATAATTTCTTTCACCACAAATAATAAGTCTGTTTATTAAATATAGAGCTTATACTTGTGACTCATTAAATTTAATATTAACTTAAACCCTAGTGATCACAAACATTCTTCAATGTACAAAAGCTACTCTTCAAATAATAATTGCTAACACTCACTATGGAAGTATTATTTCCTAGTAATACTTTGTGTTTTAAGGACTTGAGTGCACCTTTACATGTATTAACTCACTTAATTTTTAAAACAACCTCATGAGGTAGGTACTAGTATCATCTACATTTTTACGACTGAGGATACTGACTGCAGCACAGAGTTGTTAAATAACTTGCCCATGGTCAACACAGCAGGTAGGAGGCAGGAGAAGAGCCAGGCTCTGGGGTTCATCTTTTAACCTGTGTCCTCGACTGCCTCTTGAAGGCATCCAGACTATTCAGAAGGCAACCGAGAAGAAATCTGCAGACTTTCAAGTTTGTACTCTTTTTGCTTTTGTTCACATCGATGACACACTTCTTGACTGCCAGGGTCAGGCTGAAGCCAGCACGGCAGCACCCTTGACTTCTATCCTTGCTTCATTGTTCCAGACTTGGCGCTGTCCTCCCTGACTTTCTGTTTCTTCTGATTCTCTCTCACACTCACTAACCTGGACCTTCCCTACACCCAGGCAAAACGCTGTGCACCTGGTAGAGGGAAACTGCAGGGTTTTGAGGACCAGCAGACCTGAATCCAATCTCTCTGTGTCCTCTCACAGGTCTCTGAGTTTCCCTTTCTTCATGTGAAAATGAGACAAATGCGACACTGAAGGATCAAGGTTGTTCTGAGAATCAAATGATATAACAATAAAATTCATTCATTTCTTTCTCTAGCAGATATCGACTATGAGCCAGCCCCTAGGCTAGGGGTACAGTGAAAGCAAACAGAAATGGTACTGCTTTTCAGGAAACAAGGGAAATAGGCAGCAAACACACACACACACACACACACACACACACACACACACATTAATATACTCCAACCAAGACTGTGACTAGAAAGTTCTGGGACACCAAAAGAGAAACTTCACCTGTTCTGAAAAAGGCCCCTTTGAAAAATAATGATATTTAACCTGACATTGGAAATAAAAGCTAGAAAAAAAATTATGAGGATGTAGAAGAGTCTTCCAGGAGAGAGAATAGCTTGTGAACTTGAACAATCTTCACGGATCTCTGAGATCCTGGAACAGTCTGCTTTGAACCTTCTCCTCAAGAGCCTAACCTCACACACCCATAGTGTAATTTTTATTCTTGAGCAGATGACACTTCCTTCTTCCTTAAATTTATGGCAAGCCAGGTGTTGAAAGAGGTAGTCAAGATGATTTGACTGATGGTTGGCTCTCGAGCTGAACCCGGGCTCCTTATCCCTGCCCTGTCTTTGGAAAGGATCTTATACTACATCATCCCCACAGTGGGAGCTGTTCCAAGGTTGCAGCCTTAAGAGAGTGTGTTGTGGAGACAATCTGGACAGTGACAGATCCCAGTTAAAGCCCCTATACAAACTTTAAGATTCTTGTGGGTGGATAAAAAGATCTACTCATCTTGAAAACACCCAAGACAACCCTCACATGTAAGTTTCCTTGTTTATTAAGGCTGCCATCTACCAATCTGCCTCTTTCCTCAGTCTTCTTTTTGCACTCCAGGTATAGTGCCAGTTTACAAACCAATACCAGGGATTTTTGTTCCTACTTCAGTCCTCTGAACTGTTGAATCCCCACTTCTTGTTTATTTCAACATACCTTTATTGAACATCAGCAAGGACTAGATTTGGGGAGGAGGAAAGGCTAGTGACTATGTGGGTAAGAATACAATCTCACCACTCAAGGCAATCATTCTCGTAGTCAACAACTATCCCTGCTCTGAGCATTCCTGTGCACAACTCTGGGGGTAGTAAAATGAATAGGACATGGCCACATTTCCTTGGAGCCAGAAGTGGCTATCAGGCACTTTAGTATGATGTCAGAAATAAACTGAATTCTTGCTTTCCTGAGTGTCCTTCCTCTTGGCCAAGTGCGCTGTTTTCTTTAGATCAGGATGCAAAGCTGGCTTAACCAGTCTCCAAGACCATTAGCTTTCAGAGGACTCAAATATGGCCCAGGATATGCAGTTGAGTTCCTATGGGTCACTTGAAGCTTCTTCCACAAGGGACAAGTAGACTAGAGCCCGATTGTCAAAGATAAAAAAATTTGGCCTTTGGTTCAGTGACACCAGTGCCAGCCGGGAGCAGCCTACATGATTAAATGTAGAGGAAATTCAAGTTACCTAAGAACTGGCCAATTTGTTAAAGTAAGCCAGAATGGGTCTGTAGGCAGGGAGAAGTGGAGGTTTTATTACGGTGGTAAAATAGAATCCTGCTACAATGAAAAAGCTTGAGGTCACCCACTAGGAGAGGCTACCTCTGGCTGACCCTAGACAGCACTTGGGGTGCTGTGATGTGCACAGGCCTGGCCACCTTCAGGGCTCCAGGCAGTCTTCCAGGGGCCATTCTTCTCTACCTCTCAGGGCAGCAGCAGACAACCTGCCCATCTCTGGGGTCTTGACGCCCAGGAACTACAGCATGGTTTGCTATAAGGAACTGGTGTTCAAGCTCCTAGTTAATCAAACTGAAAAAAAGCAAGCACACTCTCACTTAGCTAACTTTCCCTTCCTGACAATCACCCTCGAGCTGGCAGAGACACTAGAAATCACAAAGAATTCATCTCTGAACTGAAATCACTGGTCACAACACTTCCATTAGGTGGAAGTTATGGTTGAATGAACCCTATCCCCACTTCAAAGTCACAGGAAGAGTTTTCCCATTTTGATAGTGCTGGTGAGGCAGGGGTGTGTACAGAGGAACCTGCACGGACTGGCCTTGAAAGCACAACTCCTGGGTGCAAGTTGTAGCTCCACTGACTACAAAAATTGGAATAAGTCATGCAATCTCTCATAAGCTGGGTCGTCATATCTGATATCTTTTTACTATATGGACACGATAAGTACAACGCTTTGCTGACCAGGAAAGCATAACATCTCTCTCGGAGCTGTTTCTAGAAAATAGTTATCAGCAATTGCTACTTCAGAGCTCCCCTCTATCATGGTTTGCTTTCTGCTGGCTGCCAAGAGGCTGGGAGCTGCATTTGGGATTCACCTACCCCCAAATTGTAGATTCCTCTGGCATTTCTTTCTACTCTCTGAAGACTTACTTGGTTGGATTCCTTTTTCTCTTTTATTGACATGACCTTGTATTTTATGTATCTCTTTCTTAAATCGTTTTTGGGACACAGCAGGGTATTATTAAGTACATACTGCACACACATAGGAACACTGGTCATTTTGCATGCCAGTGTTTTGTCTACTTTTTAAAAAATGTTGTTTGCGACTTAGGCTAGGTCATAGGAAAATACAATACAATCGCCCCTGAGATGAGCCACTGGAAAGCCCCCTGCACTGCTCCTGGTTTATGAAAATGGTCCTGCTGATGCTAATTTCAGTAGAAATTCACCTGACTCTTCCAGGTACAAAAGCATTAAGTGGCTGAGCAGGTCTGTTAGAAGGATTCAACCCACTTAGCTTTCCTCCGGGCGCCTTTTGCCAGAAAATTCCAGTGGAGTAAGTGGTGGAAGCTGGAGGCTGCGCAAAGGCTGAACTTGGCGAACGAACCCAAGCGTGAAGGGCGGGCGAGGCGGTGAGGCTGGTTAAGAGGGAGGGGAGGGGCCCTGGGGGCAGGGACACTAGAGGTGGGCGCCGGGATTTTGTTGATCTTTCAGGGGAAGCGAGAAGTCGGATTATCCACTTAGAAGAAAAAGAGGTCCTAGGTCGAGGCTGGGAGGTTTCAAGGGCAGCAGAGCAGGAGCCGACTGCAGCCCTGGGCCGGGCGCACCCCGGGTTCCAGGCGCTGCGAGGGTGACTCCCGCAGCCCGGGGACGACGACCCGGGAGGGAGCAGGTGCAGCCGCACGCCCTGGGCCCAGAGCGGCCGCGCGGCCGCGCTCTCGTCCGGCCTTTCCCGGTCTCTCGCCATCTGGAGGGTCGCAGAAAC
Source organism: Cynopterus sphinx (assembly GCA_030015415.1). Lineage (NCBI taxonomy): Eukaryota > Metazoa > Chordata > Mammalia > Chiroptera > Pteropodidae > Cynopterus > Cynopterus sphinx. The sequence continues at coordinate 18,898,336 of CM057385.1, forward strand.
CGTTGGACCACGCGGTCCTCCTCCGACCACGGACGCGGTGGGGTGTGGCCGGCGTGCGGACTCCAGGTGCGACGGGCGGGAAACGCCCGGGCGTCGGACTCCTGCAGGCGCGGCGGGACCCGCAGCTCCCCCACTGCTGACCGACCCCTCACCCCCACGCTGCCCCGCTCCAAACGCAGGGCTGGTGACGACTCTCCCCGTAGGGCGGCTGTAACGAACGAAAGTCATAAAGTAAGGCGTTTAGAGTCTGCCCGAATTAGTACCCTGAGCAGGGGCCGTGGTCACTACTGTCACCTTCCCCGGCTCTGCAGGGCGAGGGCCCTGAGGGTCTGTTCGTCGCCAGGGCCGGTCGCCCCCACACCCCGGCTCGCGTGGGAAGCGCCGCGCCAGGCTGGGCTCGCCCAGGAGCTACGTGGCAACTGGCGGTGACGTGAGATTCGGGGACCTCGCGCGTCTTTCTCCACCTGCCTTGCTCCCAGGTAATTTGCCAGGGTTGGTGCCAGGCGGGGCAGTCGGGGAGGGGTTGCCCATCTCGGTTCCACCAGCTCTGTCCTTCCGAGGCGGCGGGGTTCAGGATGGCTTCGTACAGGTGAGTGTCGCGGAGAAGAGAGAAAAGTGGGAAGTTAAACTTGGCCAGCCCTGCGCAGCCACCTGATGTTGGAGCCACCAGACCCCCTCCCCGCGAGACACACGGACGCCAGAACTCAGTGAGTTACAGGAATCACACTCTTTATTCAGCCAGCTGGGTCTGCCAGGGGTCCGCAGACCCCAAATTAAGCTGCCCCGAAATGCAGAGGTGCAGGGTTTTTAAGTCCCAAACCCCATTCTTCATTCTGTCTGAACACAAAGGTCCGTTTTTCTCCTGTTCACTCCCTGTCAGTCAACCCGCAGGTCGGGTGTGCAAGCGGGGTACAGACGCAAAACGCTCGTTGTTAGAATGGAATGTTCCTGTGGGTGATAGCCTATGTTCTCATGGAGATAGTTAAACAGTAATTTCCAGCAAGTAATGAATTTTAGGCAGTCATTTTCCAGCCACCACATCGAGCCTTCAACACCAGGGCCAAGGACCCAACGGTGGATCTCTAATTAAAGTCCACGTGTCCCCACATAGGTGGGGACAGCAGGGAGGGGATGATGCATGTGGACCCCCAGAGAAACGTTAGTTTTCCAAAAATTCGATGTGGAAGTTGCCTTTCCTGACAGGGAATGTGGGATGTGGCTTTGGGTGCTCAGGGTTCGGGTGTCGCCGCTTGGAACCCAGAGGCTCTGACCCGGGTTAGGGGCCTCTTTCCTGCTCCTGGGACCGAGCGCCTGGAGACATGGGTTCCCCGCGTGGGGCTGAGGCTGCTTCAGAAAACACCCGAACTGTCGGGCATTTTGGAAAAGTCCTTTTTCAGGTTCACAAGCACAGCCTGAAGGCGGAGTGAGTGTCTGTTATGTGGCACGAAAGAGCCTCTAAGGGTAAGCCTAATAATTAACGCGGGAAAGGAGACTTGGAGGTTTACCTGAATGTTTAAAAACTAAGAAGGAGGATCAGAAATATATGTTGGGCCTTTTTTTTTTTTTTTTACCACCAAAGTATTTTCTTCGTATTTTTCAAAACTAGAACCATCATTTAGCAGCAACTAGAAAGTTACCTCGCGAAAATGTAAAAACATGCTGGTGAGAGGATGTTTTATGAACATTAAACATACTTTGAACAGAGGATGTGGCCGAGCGAGAAGGGAGGCAGCCTTTGCATCAAATGTCCCCGGAGAAAGCCTTCTTTCCAGCGGTATTCCCCCAGTTTTCCCCACCCCACCTTTCTTATAGTACGATTGAGAAGTTCTGGTACCACCCTCCAAACAGATGCCATTGAATTTAAAGCTGCAAACTCCTCTGCAAACCTGACTTTTCATCCCCAACCTGGACAGCTGGAATCATGGACAAAGAGTCTAGTTTTAATTACTGTTGTTTGCTAACCTCATATCTCTACATCTTAAGGGTGCTGGCCAGTGTGACCTTGGGGGACCTAAAGTTCCTCAGAAAAAACTTCTTTTAAATTTTTCTTTGCCTTTAAACTTTCTTTTTTATTAAAAAATTATCTGATTTTGAAATGGGTAGTTTTGATTTTGTCCTCCTGGTTAGGATAGCATAATAATTAACGGGGGAAAAGGAGAGTTGGAGGTCTACTTTAAAGTTTATAAACTACAAAGAAAGATTGGAAATACCTTTTGTGACTTTTTGTCCCAGAAGTTTTGGTATTTTTCAAAACTAGAGCTGACAAGTATTTACACTGACAAGTCATATGAAAATGCAAAAATGTTTTGTCCAGATTATATTTTATAAGCATTAAAATGAAGTACATGTTTTACAGAGGATGAGGTATCCCGACACACCCTATCCACCAAGGCAGTAAATGATCAAAGACCATACAATAAACTCAATAAACAGTAGTTGGTAAATTCCTTTCCTGCACTCTGGAGCACTTATTTGTTATGTATAATTCCTATTTTAGATTGTCTCAGTAGTGCTCACAGTGGCACCTTTTGAAGAAAGCACTCTTATTATGCCCTCTCTACAGTTGCAGAAATGAAGGAAGTTCCCTGAGGAATGCATTAGATGGAGCAGATTGGAATTCAGCTCTGTTTAAGCCTAAAGTCAGTGCTTTTTGATTGTGTGAGACATTTTATTCATAACATTTCATTTAGTGAATATTTGATAATTCCACTTTGTGATAACCCTACTTGGTGCTGGAATACAAATGTCATGACCTCCTGATGAAGTGGCGATTCTATCATATTCGACACCATCAGCTGATCATTTTTAACAGCCTCCCAAAGAACAGAACTATTTTCAATAATCATCAGTAATAATGATTATTTTCTTGCTTTCTCCTTTCATCTTAAGACAATTTGCCTTTAGTAGTTACTTAAGTTCAAATGTGCTGGCAACAAATTTCCTCAAATGTTGTTTGTCTGGAAATGCCTTTATTGTACCTTCACTCTTGTATATTTTTGCTGGTATAAAAAATATTTCAATATTTCTGGCTTCCAGTATATTCCATTGGAAGGTTAGCTAGCATTTTCTTTTGAAGAGAATTCTCTTTTCTTCTCTGGCTGCTTTTAAGACGGTCCCGTCTTTAATTTTCAGCATTTTTACTATGTTGTTCTTTGGTATGTGTTAATTTTTAAATTTTCCTCCTTGTGGCTCATAAAGCTTCTTGAAAGCATGGGTTTAAGTCTTTTATTCGTTTTGAAAGTTTTCAACCATTTTTTTCTTCAGATATTACTCTATCCCATTCTCTCTCTCCTCCAATGCTCTGATACTCACTACATCCTATGTGTCCTTACTTCTTTTAAATAATTTAAAATCTTGTTTCTCTACCTTTCATTTTGGCTGTTATCTTCCGACCTGTCTTCCAGTCTTGTCTAATTATCTGTTAAATTCTCATCCACTGAGTTTTTCATAGTTATTTTTATTTCTAAAATTTCAGTCTAGTTCTTGTTATAGTGTCCAATCCTGTGTTAAAATTCTCAATCATAACTTACAGTTCTTTAAGAGAACAAGCATACTTATTTTACAATATGTGTCTGATATTTCCAATATCGAAAGCCCTGCATTTTTGTTGTTTTAATTTCTTCATTAAAAAAGAAAAATGTATCTCCACATGTGCCACATGTAGTTGTTGTTGTTGTTAAATAGTTTGTAAAAATAATCTGAGATCTGTGATAACTTCCCCCAGTGATGATTTATGTTTGGGTTTGCTAGGCACTGAGTGCACTGTTAATGTGTGATCACTTCAGTTCACTTCAAGAGGTGAGGAATTCAATTCACACTAATTCTCACTTCTAGTGAAGCCTACTGGCCATGACTGGCTGGGAGTGCTTATCTGATTCTGGTTCACCTTTCTCCAAAGTATAGCCCATTGGAGTTCCAATACAAAGCAAAGAGGATTCATCAAATGCCCTTATCCCCAACTTCATCCATGGTGGATCTTGGATTCTAATATTTATTCAATATTCTTAACTCACAAGTGAGAACAAATATTTTCCTGTGTTTGCCTACATTATTTATTGTTGGGTTCATCATTTCTTCACACTCTGTGCCCATCTATTAATTGGTGTCTTATGTTTTTCTCATAAATGAATTAAGATTAAAGCTTTGCCCTCATATCTATTAAAAACCATGTCAGTAGTCCAATATTACCACTTTTATTTCATTGTTGATTTTTACTGTGCAAACATCATATTTTATCTGATGCATACATATTTTGATCTTGTAGATGTTTATATTATGTCACAATTCACAAAGAGATTAGTGGGATAAAGTACATAGAAATCATGAGATTTCCTTCTTAGCAAAAGAAAAATTGAGACTAACCGGTTTTGATGACCTGCAGAAACAGCTTGACATCAGAACCATCCTGCTGGGCTACAAGAGTCCCTTGGGGCAAGTAGGATCACCTTCTTCTGACTCAGGTCTAGGCTGCTCTCCAGTTTCCGCCTGGTGGCAAAGCTTTGTACCTGGAGCGTGAGAACTGCTTGGCAGGGTTAAACAGCTGCACCTGGCTTGAAGAAATAAGTTGCCATCAGCTGATTACATACAGATGACTGGTTCATTTCTTTATTTCTCACTGACTTTTTATTAATGGGATTTTGGGCCTTTCTTGAATGTTTCTCAAATATGATCCAACCAGAATAGCAGACCAAGACAATTATAATGGTAACATTCCCACATAAGCACGTAAACAGTGTAATTTTAATAGTATAGAACATTTGTAGTTATCTGATAAAAATTCTGCTGTTGAACATTTTATTGGTAATCTCTAACCACACAGTTCCTATTAATGACTGCAGATCAAAATACTGTCCCTAGCTGGAACTAGGTTTGCTAAAAAGAACTCCAAGCTGAGTAAAGTCTGATCAGAGAGTCAAACAACTAAAAGTGAGAAAAGGTCTATTTTCTGCCAGAAGTTCTCTAATTTGATTAGTTCAAGTATAACTATTTTTTTCTGAATACTATTTTAGAAAATTAGATGTTATAGAAATATATAAAAATGTGAAAATTCCACATAAAATTTTTGTACATGCTCCAGTTTTTCTGGACTTTAGTTTATTCTTCTCACTCATTTGCTTATTCTTGAATCAGTATCATGCTTTTAATAACTGTAACTTTTTAATTGTTTTATTCTTTAGCAGTAATATAGCTTAGTGTACAGCCATCCCTCTTATTTACAATATTTTTATTGCTATTCTCCTGTGTTATTTCTGAAAAATTTTAGAGTCATTTTGAAAATAAAAAAATCTTGATGTGGTTTCATTTATGTCGTTATTATATTGAATTTTCAAGAACAAGAAACTTATCTCCATTTCTTAATTCTAAATTCTTTCTTTGTTCAATGACAAAATTAATACTTGATCATTGCAGATAAGAGAGAGAAAGAGAGGGAGAGAAAGAGAGAGAATAGGAATATGCCGACACAAGAATATGTTGGTTGTGATTTTTGGTAAAACCATTCCTTATTCCCTCAAAAAAAGAATATGTTAATTGCAGAATTCTCTACCATCATCTGATTTTTAGCATTAGCCACAATTAACAACTGATATGTGTTATTTCATATATTTTTCTATAACTATACACTTTAACTATACCTGTACTCCAATATACAATCCAATAGTTTTAGTTTATTTAAGAACTCATATTGCATATTATATGTATATTCAGCCATTTGCTTTTTTTTTTATAAATGCATTTTATTATTTATTTAAATGTTTAAACTCTCACAGTAGGGTTTTACAAGGAAGTGAACACTTGAAAGAATTATTTCTCCCAAAGAACTAAAACCACACATTTCCAGACAGAATAAATATATGATCGAACTAATGTCAATATACATCACATTTTGTTAATTACATAATAAAACAAATGATCAAGTATCCAAATATTAGCTCACACAGCTCAAAAGGTGTGTATTTGATGTCTATTAATTGATTACCAGAAACTCATTTCTTTATTACTTTGAAAAGAAATTTCTTTTTCAAAAAATTTATTCATTTAAATTAGTATCACATGTACAATACATTGGTTAGACATCTATATAGTTCATAAACTATCCCTCCAATTGCTCCCTCTCTCCCCTGGCCCTCCACCTAGCCATCATGTTAATGCTAACTGCATTCCTTCTGCCATGCTCCCCATGCCAACTATCAACTACTAATATGTACTTCTTTAACTCTTCACCCCATTCTTCCAGTCTCCCAACACCACCTCCTCTGTCTGTCACCAAATTGTCCACTACATTTGTGAGTCTGTTTTTGATTAGTTTGGGTTTTTTTTGTTCCTTAGATTCTGCATGAAAGTGAAATCATATGGTATTTATCTTTTTCTGTCTGACTTATTTCACTCAGCATAATAACCTCTAGGTCTGTCCACGTTACACATGGTAGGATTTCATGTTTTTTAATGGTTGAGTAATATTCCATTGTGTATATGAACCATAATTTCTTTATCCAATCATCTGGCATTGGGCATTTGGGTTGCTTCCATATCTTGGCTATTATTGTAAATGGTGCTTTGGGTAGTACGGGCATTTTGACAATGTTGATTCTTCCTACCCATGAACAGGGTATATGCTTTCATTTATTGGTATCTTCTTCAATTTCTTTTTTCAATGACATAATTTTCTGAAAACAAGTCTTTCTACCTTCTTGGTTAATTTGATTCCCAGGTATTTTATAGGTTTTGATGCAATTGTAAATGAGATTGTTTTCTTGATTTCTTTTTCTGAAAGTTTATCAGAATACCATTTAATCTGGCTAAGGGTCTGTCAATTTTGTTTATCCTTTCAGAGAACCAGCTCTTGATTTCATTAATCATATGAATTTTTTCTAGACTGTATTTCATTTATTTCTGCTCTGATCTTTATTATTTCCTTCCTTCTGTTTACTTTGAGCTTTGTGTGCTGTTCTTTTTATAGTTTTTTAAATTGTAAGGCTAGTCTAAGGCTATGCTACCCTGAGTAAACCTGATCCCATCTGATCTCAGAAGCTAAGCAGGGCAGGGCCTGATTAGTACTTGGATGGGAGACCACTTAGGAAGACCAGGTGCTGTAGGCATAAAAAATAAAAAAATAAAGAATTGTAAGCTGACAAGTTCCTTGCAATCTGTGAAGTCAACCAAGGGTTGCCTTGCCTAAAAAATAAAAAATTTTAAAAAATTAAAAAATAATAATAATTGTAAGGTTAGATTGTTTATTTGAACTTTTTGTTTGTTTCTGGAGGAAAGCCTGGATTCCTATGAATTTCCCTCTTAGTACTGCTTTTGCTGTGTCCTATAAATTTTGAGTTGTTGTGTTTTCATTTTCATTTGTTTCTAGGTATCTCATGATTTCTTCTTTGATCTCATAATAACTCATTCATTGTTTAGTAGCATGTTATTTAGCCTCCATGTGTTTGTGTATTTTCCAATTTTTTTCTTGTAATTGATATCTAGTTTCATAACATTAAGATTAGAGAAGACAGTTGATATGATTAAATCTTCTTAAATTTACTGATATTTGATTGTGTCCTAACATGTGGTCTATCCTTGAAAATGTTTCATGTGCACTTGAGAAGAATTTATATTTTGCTGCTTTGGGGTAAAATGCTCTGAAAATATCTGTTAAGTTCATCTGTTCTAGTGTATCTTTTAGGCCCATTGTTTCCTTGTTGATTCTTTGCCTGGAAGATTTGTCCATTGGTGTCAATGGGGTGTTAAAGTCTCCTACTATGAGTGCATTACTATTATCTCTCCTTTTATGTCAGTCAATAATTGCTTTATGTACGTAGATGCTCCTATGTTGGGTGCGTATACATAAAGGCATTTATCGATCCCCTTATTATCTCTTATTATAGCCTTTGTTTTAAAGTCTATTTTATCTGATATAAGTATTGCCATCTTATTATGTATATTTGTTATTTCTATTTTCTTTTTTACCCCTTCTCTTTTTACAGAAGACTCTTTAACATTTCTTGTAATGCTGGTTTGTTGGTAATGAATTCCTTAAACTTTTTCCTGACTGAGAAGCTCTTTATCTCACCTCCCATTTGAACAGAAAGCCTTGCTGGGTAGAGTATCCATGGTTGTAGATTCTTGTTTTTCATAACTTTGAATATTTCTTGCCATTCCCTTTAGGCCTGCAAAATTTCCACATGTTTTTTCTTAAGTTTCTGCTGCCCAGATATTCTTTCTTTTTGTGTTGTTAAATTGAATTAGATCTCTTTTCATTATGTTTGCTGGCTTATAAAAAACTAGGTAGTAGTGTGGTGTTTGAAAGTGTGATCTGATTTTGAATCCTGCACCCATCACTAACCAAGCAATTTATTTTTCCTCTTTAAGCTTCAGCCAGTGCATCTATTAACTGGGTGGAGAATAGAACCTCATTGTGTTGTGAGAACTAAATGAGATAATGTACACATAGCAGTTGGCAGAGGATTAGATATAGTGAGTAGTAATTAGATGACAAGAATAATAATTATTTATTAAAATATTTTCCTGTTTTTGATGATTATAAATAAAGATGCTATATTTTTTTTTTAGTTAAACAAATGTATTTATTTTGTAACCAGCTACCCTACTAAAATCTTACTATTTCCAATGGTTTCTCATTTAATACATTTTAGTTTTCCAAGTATGCAATTATTTTATCTGTAAATAATTATGCTTCTTTTTCCCCTTTTTGTTATGTATCTTTTTATTCCATAAACTAATCTTACTGCATTGATCAGTGCTTTATGACAATGTTAAATAGTAGTAGTGGGTATTTTTATTTTGCTTCTGTCTAAAATAAAATTTTCCAGTGTTTCACTGTTAAACATAATGCTGGCTTTTGATTTGAAATATAAATCTTTTGCTTTAATAAGAAAGTTATCCACAACTTCTTATTTAGCTTGAGGAATTTCTATTTAATTATTTATGAATCCCAAAGTTGTATTTTTAAAATTGTCAAACTAAAGTAAACGTAAAAGAATGTTACCATGAATACTCATACATTCTCTGCCTAGATCCAGCAATAAATATTTCAGCGCATTTGTTTTATCTTCCTCTCTTTCAAATGGCCAAACCATTTAAAAGGGAAGTTCCAGATATCTTTTTTTTTTCTTGGCAAGGCAACACTTGGTTGACCTCACAGATTGCAAGGAACTTGTCAGTTTACAATTCCTTATTTTTTTATTTTTACTTTTTACACCTACAGCACCTGGTCTTCCTGGGTGGTCTCCCATCCAAGTACTAACCAGGCCCGGCCCTGCTTAGCTTCTGAGATCAGAGGAGATCGGGCTTGTTCAGGGAAACATGGCTGTAGAAAGAAGGTCTAGACATCTGAACACTTCACTCCTAAATAGTTCAGTGTACTTCTAAGAATAAGAACATTCTCCTGTATAATCACAATATGATCGTCTCACCTAAAAAAATTAATAATTCCCTAGCATCATCTAACATTCAGTCTATGTTCAAATACTCACAATTGTCCTCCAAATGTCTTTTCTAACCGTTTTGAGAACAATGATCCCCTGAAAGTCACACAGTGCATTTGGTGGTTAGATCTGCTTAGTCTCTTTAAACTATCAAAAGCAGTCCCCATCTCCATGTCCCACTTTGTTTTCTTTTCATAACATTGTCTTTTTGAAGACTCCAGGTCAGTAGGCTTGTAGAATTTCTCATATCCTGATGTGTCTGTTCCTGACGGTGTTTTCCAGTTTGTTTATCTTTCCTCTGTTATTTCCTATAAGCTGGAAGTTAGATCTCGAGGCCTTATTATATTTTGGTTAAACATTTTTGGCATTAATACTCCATAAATGATTGTGTGCTTCATAACGTACCACATCAGTGGGAACAGTTTGTCAGGTTATCTCACTATTAGTGATGCTAAGTTTGGTCACTTGGTTAAGGTAGTGACCACCTGATCATTCCATAGTAAAGCCTCAGTTTTTTTAAAGTGTGCTCATAATTATTAGTGTGGCGTCATTTCTTCTAGGTCCTTTCTTAAATAAGGGATGTTTAACAAATTAAAAATAGACGTTGGATTTTATTACATGCTTTTAAAATCATCTGTCGATATAATTGTATTGGGTTTTCTCACGGCCTGAATTTTTAGTTGGTGAAATGTATTAATAAATTGTATAACATTGAATCATTCTTGCATTTCAAGAAAAACTGCATTTGTTAGTGGGGAGTTGTTCATTTAACATAACATTGTGTTCTATCTGCTAGCATTTATTTAGCATATTTACATTGTTATTCGTAAATACTTATATTTGCATCACTGTAAAGCTGTTTTTTTAATAAACCAGGCTGGAATTGTTCACTTGTGAAACATGGATTTGGGGCTTTGTTGAAAGAGAGAGAGTACACAGGCCTTTGATAGCTTCCTCAGTTTTTCGTTTTGTTTTGTTTTGTTTTGTTTTTCCACTTTACAGGTCTAGTAAGTTGTCTCTTTGTTCTAGGTATTCAAGATCTAGGCTTCTCTTTGGTTCTCTCACCTTCTTTTCATTCTCTTTTTTTCTTTCCCCCTTTCTTCTCAGTTCAGCAGACCAGGATAAGCTAATCAGTATATCTGGTTCCCAAATCCTAGGAAAAAATTCTGGCCGATTGGCTCAATTCAGACAAAATGTTCACCCTTGGTTTAGTTGACCATGGCCAGGGGGTGTCGTGTAATATAAACTAGGCTGGTGATGTCGCCTCTGTGGGTCAGAAGAAAAGTCTCAGAGAAAGGAGGTTATAAAATAGGCAGCTATTCCCAAATATATTTACTCAGTGCTCAGATTTAGTAATTATACCATTTTAGGTTTTTTCTAACTCACCACTTTCTATTTGCACTGTAATTTTTATTTCTGCATTTCTGATATTCATTTTGTTGTCTTCTTTCAAACTCTTACTTGATTATTTAAGTTTTTTGTTGGTGTTGTTTTCTTGTGATTAGAAATTTGTGTGTGAAACTTTAACTTTTTCTCTCAGTATAGTTTTAGTGTGTTCTATAGTTTTGGCATATAGTGTCTGTTATCTTTATATTCTTGTTCTTCTTTTGTTTTTGACTCAAAAGTTGCTTTGGAAAGCTTTTTTAAAAATTCTACATTGTTGGGGGAAGGAGTTTGTTAGTAGGTTACTAATTGCATTGTCAGAGTACGTGATCTGAAAGGTTTCTATTACAGTTTTCTTTGTGTCCAAGTACGGGGCCAATTTTTGTAAATGTTCTCAGAGCTCTTTCACGGAATATGAATTCATTCATTTTATCAGTTTGCTGTTTTATGTTTTTGAGATGGAGATATGAGAATGTTAGAACCTATGACTATTTTTGTATTTTGAATCCTTCTCCTTTTCTATCTTCCCATTCTTTGCCTTGTGTACTTTGGTGCTATTATTTTAGTGGATAAAATTCATGACCACTTCATCTGTTTTGGGGATCATGCATTTGATCTGTATAAGTAATCCTATATATCCTATTTAATACTTTTTTTGCTTTGAATTCAACCATGCTGACATTAACATTACAAATTTTATTCTTTTTTTTCCTCAGAATATCTTTCCTGTTCTTTTACTTGTGATATTTCTGAGTCTCTTTGTTGTGACTTGATTCTGTTTTATTTATCTGAACTCGATTTTGGTAAATAGTATAAGATAGAGGTTTAACTTACATTTTTTTCAAGTTACATTCCCATACATATTACATAATCAAGTCATTTAATGCATAATCAAGGGAAAAGGTTTAATGGAATTTGCTTTTTTGTGTCCCAACAGCTCTAGATTTCTGTGGCTCTGCAAGATGTCCATCTTTATCTTAGGACTTGGCATGCTTTTGTTTATATTCAGAAGTGTATACCTTTATAAAGAGTTCAGCTTCAAACCAGAGCTCCCTCGTCCTGCTCCAGTTGTCCAGATGCCGAAGCTTCTATCTGAAGAACATCTCAGGAACCTCTTTACCTATGATGGGATCTGGTGAGATATCACATGTTCTCTCTCTTTGAACTTGACCTGACATCTCTCATGCTCCACTCTGCCCATTTTACTGATGATTCCCTGTCTTCTTGAACCTGTGCTGGCCACTAAAGTGATTCTAAACTGTGGGACCAGAAAAATGCTTGCTCTTCAGGGCACAGTCTCTGTTCTCTACAGCTCCTAGCTAAGTCAATTAAAACTTTGGAGGGTCCGTTTAACAAAAACTACAGGAATGATGTTGCCTTTCTGTCCTTCTGGTCTCCTCTTCTGGTGGGGCTGAGTTGTTGCTGGCATTCCTGTGACTCTCGTTTAAGAAATTTGGTGCAGGGGATAATTCAAGAGCGAGGGATCTTCTTTCCATCCCTCTTCCCTTCTATCCTTGTGTCTCTGTCAGGTGCCACCACTGGGATTCCAGAGTCTCAACCCAACTAGCACAGCAGGAATGGGAAAGGAGAACCTCAGAATGACACACTGGATTAGGCCTCAGTCTCCCTCTCAATAATGTTTACAGTTCTCTTGCTTGTTTTAGGCTGTTCCCGAAAAATCGGTGCAAATGTGAAACCAAACATCAGGGCTACAACTTTCAGAATGCCTATGACCAGAAAGACCTCCCTGCAGTGAAAGCGAGGAGACAGGCTGAATTTGAACACTTTCAGAGGAGGTGATGTAGACCATGAGGACTCTTGGGTCTTGCGGAAGAGCAAAAGCTCTTTCTTCTGTGTCCTGAGGGTGTGGGTTTGATAAGAGAAGAAAGGAGCTCCCAACTTTTGCAAGGTCCCTGGGAGAAACTGTTAAGAATAAACTAAGGAAAGAGGATGGAGAGAATAGCCCTTAAATGAAGATTTACAAAATTTCACAAGTATAAAACATTTCATAACGAAAAAAGAACAAAGAAATGAAGACGATATGAAACATTAGTGTGGTGTTGGTGGCATAGCCTCCCCAACCCAGACCATCACAACAGGTGACTTTGTAGTCTCACCAAATTGCACTATCTCATGCATTTATATTGCGGACGTGCTGTCCTCCTGCTGTGTGCAAGGCCCAGAGCGAAACACTCAGGGTGTATTGACCAGGATTGTTGGCTGAAAAGAGCAAAAATTGATTCTGGCTGTCACATATATTAAAAGGAAATTTGTGGGAGGGATGGTGGAACCTCACCAAATCCATAGGTTGTTTGATGACTAGGTTGAGCACACAGAAGGGCTGGGCAGGCCCTTCCTCCTTCTCCTAACCCTCCTCTTTCTTCTTTTACAATTATTTATGAGCTACAGTGAAAGACATGTTATAATTAAAATTTATATATTAGCACTGTGATTAAGGACTTGAACTTTGAAACAAACTGGATGTCCAGTTACTTAACTTCATAGTACCTCAGTATCTTATATGAAAAATAGAGATACCTACTTTATAGGCTTATTGTAAAGTGAATTGTATTAATACACAAAGAACTAGTAACTCAAAAGGGCCTGACATATAGAAGCATTGCAAAAATATTACCTATTATTCTAATTGTGGTTTATTATTAATATAATCATTTTTATAGTTCTTCACAGGCAATACGAAATACATTAAGAGACACATAAATCATCTAAATATAAGATGGGTATAAGTGCTATATGGAGAAGTAAATTAAAATATTGTGGTAGAATGCTACTTGATGACATAAAATTTTATGGATGATGAAGGAAGTTGACCTTGAACTCTGATTTGGATATTGAGCAGGAATTCACCATAATCTTTCATAACAAATCATTCCAGAAGGAAGAGTTAATGTAGGACCCAAAGTATGGGTGGGTCTCAATGGAAGCATGACAAGAAAGCAGGCCATGACTCTTGGAGCCTAGTATATCAGGTGAAGGCTGGTGGTATGAAGCCAGGCCAGTCAGGATGGCATTATAAGCCAGGAGGTATGTGTATTTTGCTTTCTTGGTAATGCAAAGAACCAAACAGTTTTAAAAAGTGGCAAATTACTTATTACCTGAGATAACTTTTATAAAATACTACTCTGGGTTTTTTGTAGAGAATAAATTGTATGGAAGGTATAGGGAAGGCAGGGAGGCCTGTTGAGTAGTCAGGTGGAAGATAAATGTTCGTTCTGCTGAAACAGTTGTCTGCTGTGCCTTTATGATGAGCAGTCCCCAGGTTACCACTTTAGTGCTCAGTTGACTGAGCCTAAGTCATGATTCAAGAAAGAGAAAGGGTGAGTTGGGCCCCTTTAGTTTTGATCTGGGGAATCAGCCACTACTTCCCAAACTACATACAAATGAAAGACTCCTAGAAGAAAGATGGGGGAATACTCAGGTGATTCCAGCATGGCTTTGAACTCTGGTCCCATCTGGCTATGTAAGGAGTACTAGGGCTCAATAGTTAACAGTGCTGCTAAGGGAGGAAGATGGGGGCATTCAGGTCCCGCAATTTCCATGTCCCTCCCATCTGGGTGACCTTGGGCAAGCTGCTTAACCTCCTCTGTAAATGGCAATAATAATAGTCCCTAGAGTTGCTGTAAGAATGAGTTGATACAGGAAGGGTTTAAAACTGTATCAGGTTTGTAGACTCAGTGAAATTATAGGATACTAGAGGAGATAAGCAAAGTATATAAATAACCATAACTCGATGTGATAAGCTCTCATGCCAAGCAGAACCTGGGTGGCTCTGTGTTCCCATAACCCCCTCTGTCTGCCTTCTGCCAGCACAGTTCCTACTCTTTGTCTCCTGGTCTCTCTTCACCACTATTTGTGAGTTTCCTGGAGTTTGGGACTCTAAGCGCCTGGCACAGAGTAGGGGTCTGTAGAATAAGTAGATGGTGTGAGGGGAAACACTGGCACATTTAGGTAAGATTATGGCTCTGTCTGTCCTGGTAGTAGGGGGAATGCTGAGAGAAGAAAGTCATGGGTGTCTCTGCAGGGTATGTCTCAGGTGTGCAAACTGTAGGAGGTGCATGGTGGGAAAAGGAGAACGTGGGATTGGAGATGGTGAGATAGGGAGGACATGAGATGGGTGACTATTGGGAGGGTGACCAATCTTAGGAGAAGAAATTATAAAAAGGAACTGACTCTAAACAGAGAAGGCCAAGTTGCTGGCCATGTCCTCACCTGTTCCTCCCTCACCTGTAGGTATCTCCACCTCTCTTAGTATTATACCTGGCAATTCAGGTATAGTGTTATATAAACACTGTATTGTTTTATGTGAACAAAAACAAAGAGTTCAACAATAAAAACCTATGTGAAACATGTCTCATGCAGTAAGGAAGTAGATGGGCTGGGAAACACCTAGTTTCTACCAGTGCCTCAGATTTCTTAAATAGCTGATGAAACACACTGGATATCTGCTTTGAGCAAGGCATTGGGTTAGGTACAAAGAGAAATCTGAACTAGATGCTGCTCTCAATGAGTTTACAACATAATAGGGGATACAGGCAGTGGTGCACCCTCCTCCAGAGTCATGTCCAGTCCCATCACAGCTTTCATGGGTCGCCACAATCAGAGTGCCTGAACCCTGTGTTGAGCGAATGTGGGAAGTCTGTGGCCCATAGAATGTAGTCAGCAAATTGGGCAGGACTCAAGAGCTCAAGGTTATAATAGCAGTCAGAGGGAGTGATGCAGATCTCAAGAGAGAGAACGGTTTTCAGCTCTGACAATTAAAAAGAAACAGTCAAGAAGGCGACATTCAGAGCTAGCCTCATCTCTGTTACTGAACAAGATTCAGGTATTCTGGTTGTTGGGGTCTAGGTCTCGGTTCTCCCATTCCCAGGAATAGGGCTTCGTTTTCTCTTTGTCCCCAGTTTAGCACAGGGCCTGGCAGTCAAGAAGTGAATGAATAATAAGGCATGAAGTGACATGTGACTCTGGTCAGAGTTCTGGATGTGGCTCATTCACTGAGAAAGTAGAAGCGAGGGAGCGAAAGTTTGTACAATATACTACATTTTGTGTTTTAAAAGTGGACTGAGTATCTGTGTGTGATTGTGTGTGTGTAGGTGTATTTGTATATGTTGGGGGAGAGGTGTGAACAGTAGTGGTAAATGTTTAATAACAGGTTTTTGAGGCTTTTGACAGTGTTTTTCAGTGTTTGCCAGTTTTTGTGGTTTAAAAATCGTTCACACAAGGGCTGATTTCAAGCTACCAGCATGTCAGTGCATACAGAGTTGGGCAGACATACACAGTCCGTCATCATTACATAACATCTCCACCATATGGGTACAATAGATGTGAACAGCCTCAAGAGCAGAGATACTTGTAAAATGTAGTGAAACAATTAGAAAGTGATGAGTTCTGAGTGTTTATTACCTTCCCCCCATTATATTATATTTAATTTTAAGTATATATAATTTAAATTTTATTGATGGCTGTGTTTAACATCTGGCTTGCAAAATCCTTGAAAATTCAACAATTGACTTTCCCATGCCAGTACAAATCAGCTCCAGCACATGACGAATTATATCTCTATCTCTATCTCTATCTCTATCTATCTATCTATCTATCTATCTATCTATCTATCTATCTATCTATCTGGAGATAGAGAGAGAGATAGAGATAGAGATAGAGAGAGAGAGAGAGAGAGAGAGAGAGAGAGAGAGAGAGAGAGAGAGAGATAGAGATAGATAGATGTAGATATCTCCCTTGTAGGACAGGAAAAATAATTTCCATTCTAGTCAAGCTCTTCTGGGTGGTCTAACATCCAAATTAATAAAATTGACATGAGACTAGAGTAACAGGAGCAAAACCAATTTAATATGTGCGCAGAAGAGAATCATAATGTGATGCTCAGATTTTAAAATGTTCAAACCAAGCACCATTTTATACTTTTTTTTGACAAAAATATATACATATATATATTTGTGAGAAATTGACAGGAGAAAGAAAGTTAGTGCCCAGCAGAAAGGACTCTATGCAAGATTTGGGCTTGGGCAGTAAATTAGTAAGGGAGTGACAAGGTTTGCTTATACAGACTGTTCGGATTCGAGCTGTTTAGTGAGAGGGATGTCTTGCAGGTGGGAGGCAGAGGTGGGGGGAGGACACCTTTCATATGAGAGATTTATTCCTGAATTCAGGGAGAGTCAAGATGCCCTTCTGGCACTGGTTACTTGTCAACTAACTTTAAGTCAAAGCAATCAATATAGCATTGTGGGATATTTTGGAGTGACCTATCTGATTGGTGGCTTCTGAAGACGGAACTGTAGTTCTCCCATCAGCCCAAGGGCTCTGTAAGAACTAAACTGTCCTCCATTCGACTGGAAGGCTCATGCACACAGAGCCTGTGTCTCCTTCCTTACACTGGGTGCTCCCAGAGCTGGGACTTCAGCCAAACAGATCAGGTATAGTAAGTAACCCAGGATCTTTGGCTCCTTGGCAAAGGTCCCATAAGCTATACCCCTCCCTGTGGGTGCACAATGGGGATGCTTCATGAGTTACATGCTTCCGGCTCTGTGAAGGAATCCAGCAAGACCTCATTTGGAGATCACATCTGTTATTCTCTGCCAGAGAGAGCATGCCTGACATCGGAAGGCATCATCCAGGGATCCACCCAGGATGCCCCAAGACCTCTGTGTGCTTTTGAAATTATTGGTGGAGCTTTGATACTGGGTGAGGTTTCTAATTCATGGGAGTCTGGTTGGTCAATCTGCTGCTATGTGTTAGTTCCATATTACACTGCAATTAGAAAGTAGTATGTGGATAGTGCTACTTAAAAAAAAAAAGTAATCTTGAACCAACCCCCTCAACCCCATTCTCTTCACTTCTTTATATGATATGTTTTCTTGCCAACCCAGCTAAGGAATCTGCCATTATGCATTTGGTATATATTATTACACACTATTTCTTATATTATTACACGCAGAGATGAATACAGAGTCACACACATATTTATGTGTGTATATGTCCATATAAACATATACTGTTGGGGTTTTGTGTGGTGTTTTTAATGTAATTGCTACGTAAGAACAAATCACTCTGAAATTTGCTTTTTTATTAAATGTTTTTAAGAGCTATCTATACGTCTTGTTCATTCCTTTTAATTACTATACAGTTATGAATAGGAATACACTTAAGTTTTTAAGCCTTTCCCCTATTGAAAGATATTAGATTAAAAACATTTTTATTATTTCACTTATATCATTTAAATAATCATATTTAGATTGTTTTTATTTCATTGTGTAGAAGGACGTTCATTGCGAACAATGCCGAAATAAACCCCCTTATGCGTGTATTATTATTTACACATGCAAGTGTTTCTCCCCTTACCAAGCACCTGAACTGCTCCATCATAGGATACACTTTTAATAAATAATGGCACTTTTAATAAATGATGCCAAATTGCCCTAGAGAAGGCCTATATTAATTCACACTTTCATTAAGAGTGAGTAAGCACAGTACCTTGCCTAACCCCTACTTAACCCCACTTACTAACAAAACTCACCAACAAAATTGTAAACTTTAATGAAAAGGTATTTGTTTTTTAAAGTTGCATTTCCCTGCTTATTATTGAAGCTACGCGTGTTTCATCTATTTATTAGCCATTTGTATTTCCTCTTCTGTCAATTGCCTATTTATGTTCTTTTTTATATTATGTCTATTTTTATATCCCCACAAATATTCACCTCAGTAGTCTAATCTCTGTCCCAGGTGATCTAAGTGATATGCTTGGTTAGACTGGATCCCTGGAGGCTACATTTTAACTACATTACCTTAGTTCCTCAAAGAACCAATCTTGCTGGATTGTGTCGTGCGCTCACTTGTCCCAGACTGAAGGTTGCTACAACAATAAAACCATCTAAAAATCATCACTGTGTTTGCTCTAAAATGTATCGAGACAATAACCACTCACATAAAAAGTTTCTTGTGGTATATTTTAATTTTTAGTTCAATGCCAGGAAAACGTTTACTTCTCTTCAAGAGTTGGTCTGATTTTCTCTTTTGATCATCAGACCTGGGTTTTGATTGGCAAAGATTTTATACCCTGGCTACCAGGAAGTTCACGTGAGTCTGACATTTGGCTATTGCAGCTGGGTTGGCCCATAATTTCTGATTATTTTATTTCTTCTTTTCTGCTGGTCGTGCTTTTTTATTTTCTGTGTGTTTAATTGTAAACTGCCTCAATTCTTTTGTGGAATTAGAGGCTAGAAATAGAGGAGGGGGAGTGGATGGGGAGGAGATGGGAACAATCTACTTTCCATTTCTCCCCATTGGCAGCACAAGGCTCTGGGCACAGGCACTGCTTTAAGAACTAACCAGGGACAGATGTCAGGACAGTTACTGAGGATTCTGTTTCCTTACAGAGAAGGGCTTCCCCGCCCACCGCCCCTGCTGGCTCCTCCCAACCTCCCCTTTGGGTACCCGATTCATGGGGTGGAAGTGATGCCCCTGCACACAGTTCTCATCCCAGGTACGTACATCCTCATTCTAAGAGAACCTGGGCACCTTTCTTATTTCTTCTTAAGCAAATGGGGGGAGCGGGAAGTGGAAGGGAAGAATCATTCATTGGGAATCTGCTGTGGACTCAGCACAAGCCAGCAACTTAACAAGATTTTATTTAATGTTAGTGTCACTGTTTCCACCACTGGGGACCACCTTTTGTAATCCTGACCTCCCTGGGACTGTGAGATAACACAGAAGAGGAGAGAAAGCTGTGTGTCTCAGGAATTTTAGAACGGAATTGGCTTGTTGATGTCCGTCAGCATCATGGGAGCAGGCAAAGCATGAGCCCACCTCCAGGGAGAGGAATATTTGTATTAATTAAAACTTTTTTCCATGAGGGAATTTTACACACTCCTCTAGTTCACCATCACAGCCCTATGAGGAAAATATTGTTTTGCCAGTTTCACAGATGTGTTTATTAAGTTATCTCTGGCCACGTAGGGAGGATATGTTTGAATTAGAACTTGAATTAGTCATATTATGAGAACAGAGATAGATGCTAACGTAAACACATCTGGGGTTAATTGTTAGTGTTTTTGAATAGAAATTTAAAAAATGATATGCCACTTTGGATGATTTTTTTTTTTTTTACTGTGGTAAAGTACACGTAACAAAATTTACCATTTTAACCATTTGAAGTGTGCCGTTCTGTTGCATTAAGTACATTTATATTGGTTTACAACCATCACCACATTCATCTCCAGCCCTTTTTCAGTTTCCCAGCTGGAACTCTCTACTCATATAACAGTAACCACCCCCTCCCCGCCACACCCTGGTAACCACCATTCTACCTTTTGTCTTTATGAGTTTGACTACTCTAGGTAGCTCATACAAGGATGATTCATTTTCTATTGCTTCCTTCTCTTCAGTAACAGAAATACCTGGTAGAGACGGGATTAATTCACAGCACCCAACCAAAGTTGAATGAGGACATCAGAGGTTTTAGAACTGTTGGGGTTTAAGAAGGACGATGGAAAGCATCAAACAGAACCCTGGGGAGAGGGGAATGTGTCAGCAAACACCCTAAGTAGGAGGTGACACTTGGAGGGACTTTGGAAGGTTGTGGAGTTAGCCAAAAAGGTGAAAGCCTCCAAGAGCCCTTGGAATCCTTTCAGATGGTGTTGTTTTTTGTTCTTTTTCCTGTGTCCTCCAGGTCTCAAGTTTGATGGACCAGTCGCTCCCATTTATAAGGCAAGAGTCCCTTTTCCAGCCTCTTTGTGCACTTGGTATCCTGTCCTCAGGTCACTACCTCTGCCTCCTTCCCCCTGGGGTGGCTGGACCTCAGATTTTGACAGAGCCCCCATCCAGATTAAATGTCAGACATGAGTCCAAGTTGGGGGGAGGGAGAAGCATGCCTATAGAAGGCACAATTTTTCCAGCCATGGGAGTTTCAGGGAGGATTTCAAAGACCACATCAAAGCACTAGGCCACCACAGATGCTGTTACTTCTACTAAAAGAAGCAGCTGCTGCCACAGGCGTGGCTCCTGCATTGTGTTGCCTCTGTCAGGATTAACACCACCAAGATGGATGTCTGTGCCCTGCCCTGCTTTCCCACTTACATAGCTCCAAATCAAGTTCTTCTGTAAGTATATCTGACCAGTGGGATGTACATCCCATCCATCCAGAACACTAACTAAAAAGGAGTCCGGGAAATGTAGTTTTGGTTTTCTCACCTCTGCGTGCAAAACAGAGGTTTGAATGGGTGGTGACTGAGCAAATCTGCAATGCTACTCTGTTCTCCAGAGGCCTTCTCTGTCCACACACCCAGCTAAGCCCCTGCCATCCACCTCTCCTCTGTCACTTTCTCAGAACTCTGTTATCTTCATAGATAGCACTTATCTGTACCTGAATTACTTTATGTGCATCATTATGTGCTTGTTGCCTACCTTCCCCAACAGACTATAAACCTCTTGAAGGCCAGTAGTCTGTCTCAGTCACAACTCTTTCCCCAATGCCTGTAATTTAGATTTCAGAAAATGTACATTGACTGACGAAAGTGTTTTCAGCAGGAGTACCTAATCCAGTCTACTTTTTATAAAGATAACTGGCTGTTGCAGAAGACAAGATGGCCAGATAAGAGCATCAGGGAGTAGCAACGAGGATGGAGAGGGGTGAACCAATTCCAGCTATGTTTTGAAGGTAGAACTGGCAGGACTAGCTAACAGATTAGCTGTAGGTGTTAGGGAAAGCAGGACAGTGATGACTTCCATTTGGGGACTTGAGCAGTTGAGTGGACAAAGGTGCCGTTAATGAGGCAAGCAGAACCAAGGAGAGGGTGAAAAACAGATTTATATAAAAAAATCAATAGTTCAGTTTGTTGCCAAACTAAAAGGGATTTGTTTGCCAGCATGCATCAAAGCCAAAAGAGATGCAAACAGGAGTGCAGCACAGAAAGTAAAGGTTTATTTAAGTAAATGGCACCAAGCCCAGAGATACAGGTGAGCTAGTGCTCAAAGACCTGGCTCGCCATGGAGTACAGGTTACAGGTTATATAGGGCAAAATCAGAAGACATTGTGAGTTAGGGGTTCGTGGTTGTGTTGGGAGCTGATTGGTTGGAGGTGAAGTAAGAGTAATGAATCATTTCTTCAAGTCTCAAGGACAGTTCTGAGTCTTTTCTGGAGTTCCTCTGGTGGTCTCATGGAAAAGCCAGGGGGTCATTCCACCTTAGGGCTCAGGAGCTGAAACGTAACTTAGGTCAAAATATTAGCCTGCCAGAGGTCAAGACCGTGTGACTATTAGTCAGGTCTGGACTACTATCTTCAGCTGCCTTGGGGGTTTTTGATTATCTAGGGGAGAGGCTAGGTCTCCGAGGGGGGAGGAGAGAGAGAGAGAGAGACTGAAAGAGAGAGAGAGAGAGAGAGAGAGAGAGAGAGAGAGAGAGAGAGAGAGATGTGATTTCTAGAGCTAGAATTTAAAGCTAAACATAATCAAAGTCATAAGGACTCCCAGTTTCAAGTATTAAAGATCAGTTTGAGCTGCCTGTGAAACTTCCTAGCAGGACAACCACTCAGGCTCAGGCAGCTGGACCTCAGAAAGAAATGAGCTGCAGACAAACACTTATTATCATTTTTATTATTTATGCCTTCAGCACCTGCTCTTCCTAGGTGGTCTCCCATCCAAGTACAAAGCAGGCCCAACGCTGCTTAGCTTCTGAGATCAGACGGGATCAGGCTTGTTCAGAATGGCATGACCATTGACCATGGACTGTGGTTGCACGGGGGCAGGAACCCAAGACCTTCTACGTGTAAAGCAGACGTGCTAACCACTACACTAACCGCTACACGCCCCAGACATACATTTGAAAATCATAAGCATATGGATGATATTTAAAGCCATGGGAATGGATGAATTCCTCTACCAAAAGGTGCAGATCCAAGACCTAAAAAACTCCACTTGGAGTTTGGATAGAGGAGGAGGAAGCACTGGCAATGGGAAGTCAAAAGGAGCAGCCAGTGGGAATGAGAATCAGTCTAGAAGAAGGGTATCCTGCAACCCAAGGGAAAAGAAGATAGGAGAAATAAAATGGCCCTGATGCACCAGGCCCCAGGGCTGGATTCTCCTCCTTTGGCTCTTGTAGAGCCAAAGCTTAGCTTTCGGGGCACCGTAATATGTTCTATCTCCTGCTGGCCATACTGGGTATGTGCCTGTCTTTGCATTCAGTGTTTTTCTACTCACCCAAACTAGGTCATCCTCACGGCTTCTCTGGGGACACTGAACACCCTCGTGGACATCCCAGACAGTGTGGTGTGGGGCAGAGGCCAGAAGCAGCTGACTATTTCAACCCATGACCGGAAGCTTTTGAATTTTATCCTCCAGCGCATGACCTACACCAGCACAGTGTATCAGCACCACAAGGTGGACATAGGTGAGAACCTGTCCTTAGATGGAAAATGCTTACGGAGCCAAAAAGCGCTCCCTGGCTCTTATCCAGGAAGCCTGCCTGCATTTAAGATTATTCTCTTGTTGCTGTTTCTAAGCTTAGACACCTAACTTCCAAATTACTGTACCCAATACTATCCCCACATTGTCATTGACCCCGTGGAAATGACTCAAGGAAAGGATAGGTGAAATGCTTTCACTTTTCTTTGTGAGGACAGATCACTATGCAACACAGCTGGAACTTATCCGATTCTGCTTTCTATCTTCTGTAACTCGCAAAACTGAAGTTGTGGTAGAGGACTGAGTGAGTCTGTACACCCTTTATTGTCTTGGGCACTAACAGGAAAGAGGAATGTGGGAAAACTCCTAGTCCTAAGGGCAATGGCTTTGTCTCTGCCTTCCCAATCTCCCACCCTAACCCTAGGGAGAACAATTTCTGCCTCCCTCGGGGCAGCCTCGCTCTCTTTTTCGGATAAATTAAAGTCACCCCTTTCTCTCTTGACTAGCTACACAGGATGCATTCCCGGGACACCAGCAAAAAGAAATGGGACATAGGACAGATTACGCGTGACCACAAACTAAAGAGCGAGTTCTTTCCACCTTCAGGTTTTCAAACATTTTCTTTCACAAAATGACCCTGAGAGGTACAATAGGTATTAGTATTCCAGTTTTGTAACTGGAGAAGATTAAGTGATTTGCCCGAGGCATTTCAGATAATAAATGGCAGTCAAACTCAGTCTAGACCTTCTGATTCTGTGCCAACTCTACCCTAGCAGATTCTCACAGGGCAAGAAATGTGAGTTTAAGAGGGATTCAGCAGGTTGCCCCAGGAACACACAGCGAGCCAGGAGCCAGAATGTCATGTAGTCTATGGGCTCCTCAGTTTCACCCCAGCCAGGACATTCTCTATCAAACCTGTACTCCACTATTGCCTGGGCTTCCCTAGGGCAGCGTGAAGAGTGACCAAGACATTGTGCTGCTCACCCTGACCTTATTTCTTCCTCCAGTGAGTTTGGAGTTCGAGTCCTCAGTGGCCAAGTTTCCAGTCACCATCCGCCATCCTGTCATACCCAAGTTATACGACCCTGGATCAGGTAAAGCCCTTTTCCTTGGACCTAAATGGTGGGATTTTGTAGAGCTGTTAGTAAAATTCAGATCTCTTCTGAGATGGAGGAGAAGAATTGATCAAAATAACAACTCTACAAATAAGCTTTGTTTTCAGGTAAACAATTCTGGAACATACTGCCCTAATAATGCTTAATTATATTTAACTTATTATGTGGTTGGGTTTATATTGAAAAAAAAACAACAACTAGTGAACTGTAACATTTTAATAATTAATAGTAATAAAAAACATAGTGGTACTGGAGCATGATAGAGATATATCATCAATAAATTGGAAATCCAGAAATAGACATGTTGGAATTTTACCATGTGATAAAAGTAACATTTCAAATTAAGGGGGAAAAGATAGATTATTTAAGAAATCATGTGGGATAACTGTGTAGCTATGTGAAAGATAAAACATTGAATCTATCTCATACCTCTTACCAAGAGAAATTCCAAATAGATCAAATATCTAATTTTTTATGTAGTAGGAAAAAATGGATTTTAAAAATAACCCTAGAGTATTAGGTATTTCTAAGTACAACGCAAAACCCAGAAGCCATAAAGAAAAGACTAAAAATATAAAATACATAAAATTTTAAGTGTTTTTATGGCAGAAACCCACCAGAAGCAAAGTTAAATGACAAAGCACAAGTTTGGAAAAACCATCTTTGACACACATCAGAGTCTAAGGTTTAATTTTACTTAGAGCATCTGTGAATCAATAAGGAAAGAATACCTAATAAGCCAGTGGAAAATGCACAAGTCACAAAAAATTAGATTTGACAATACTTTTGTCATTAAAATAGATGCTCAAGGTCACACTAAGAAAATTGCAATCAAAAACTACATTCAAATCAACAAATATTGGACAAGGAGTGGGGAAATAGGCAGTCTTAGAACCTCCTGATGGGAATGTAAACTGGCACATTTCTGAAGGCCATTGGCAACATGTATTAATATTTTAAATGTGTATACTCTTTGGGCCAGCTATTCCACTTCTAGAAATTATCCTACAGATACCTACGCCTGTGTGAAATGATATTTGCTCGAGGTTATTTATTGCAGCACTGTTTGCAATGGAAAAAACCTGAAACGTGGGATGCACTGGTTAACTCAAGTGTGGTCCATCCACATAATGAAATGCCATGTAGTGGCATTCAGAAGGAGGAAGGAGGGACCAGGAAGTTTAGCGTTTTTAAATTCTGATACAAAATGCTTCCTAAGATGTAGGCAAGGTACAGAAGAGAATGAAGAGTAAGCTACCATTTATATAAAAGAAAAAGAGAAAAGAAAGAATGTATGTACATAATTGCTTGATTATGGACAAATAAACAAGAAATTGGTAATATTGGCTGCTTCCTGCAGGAAAACCAAATTGTCGGGGGACAGGGATGGGAAAAAGTATTTTCATGGTATTGTTTTCTATGTATTTAAAATTTGGAATCACTTGACATTTAAAAAAATATATTAACTACATATTCAAAACATAATTTATTCTATTCAAATAATTATATTCAAAAGATACATTAAATTACGCTATAGCTTTAACTGTCATGGACAATGATTTAAAAAATTTGTTTAACATAACTATCTCAAAAATAAAAGAAATAGCACAAGAAAATTTACAAAAAATCTTTTCTGGAGGTTTCAGTTTTATTTTAAAGATAAAGTGTTATAGACACATGCACAGTTTCTATTCCCCTCCCTTCCTCCAGCAACCACAATCCTGTGTATCTTTCTTTTCTCTGTTTTTGTACATTTAATATGTAGACTTCTATTCTTCCACACATATGCACGTGTGCATACACACAGAGCCTACAGTGTGGTTTTATGCATTTCTGAGCCTTACATAAAAGTTATCACACTGTATGGTGTAAAGTTCTAGATTTGGACCTTTTGCCAGTCCATGGAGTGTCTTTCAATTTTGTTTCTGGGGTCTTTGTTATCTGAAAGTTTTATCCTTATAGTAAAATTGGTTGGTTGTTTTTCTAGCTTTTGCTTTTTGTGCCTTGTTCAAGAAAGTCTTCCCTACACTAAAGCCATAAAGATATCTTTCTGTATTTTTTTACCAAAGTGGCACATGTTTGCTTTTACACTTAGATATTAGATCTACCTAGAAGGTATTTTTATGTGTAGCATATGATGGGGATCTACTTTTGTGTATTAATAGCACATTGTCCCAACACCATATACTGAATAGCCCATCCTCCTCCTGCCTGGCCTGTATTGCCTCTCTGTCACACTCCCAGTTTCGTATGTGCAGGTGTCTGAATCTGGGCTTTGTTAGGTTGCACTGATTCTGTTTATCACTGTGCTAATTCCATACGTTTCAGTATACTTTATAATAGGTTTTCTGTGTAATGGGGAAAAATCCTGTACTTTGGGATGATTGTAGTCCATTTACTAAATTTTCTTAGCTCTTCTTGGTCCTTCATTCTTCCATTGGTATTTTAGGATCCTATAAAATCCCTCGAGATTTTGATTAG
Organism: Cynopterus sphinx; assembly: GCA_030015415.1. NCBI lineage: Eukaryota > Metazoa > Chordata > Mammalia > Chiroptera > Pteropodidae > Cynopterus > Cynopterus sphinx. The sequence continues at coordinate 18,925,177 of CM057385.1, forward strand.
AATTTCATAAGTTCATAAATTAATTAGAGCTGAACTGACAACTTTATGGAGCTGAATATTCCCAATCACAAATCTGGTATGCCTCTTCATATTATAGTTTCCATCGTACAGTCTCTCCATAGGTTCTTTAGTAATTTATTTTGTAATTTGATTTATAAAAGAATTGCATATATTTTGTTAAATTTAGTCTTTGATCCTTTATATTTTTATTATTGTAAATTGGATCTTTTTCTTCTCTATTTTAATTGCTTGTTGCTAGTATATAGGGCATTGGTGATTTTGAATGTTGAACTTGTAAACAGCATCCTTGTTGCACTCTTCTTAGTGACTACTTTTTGTTAACATATAGAGTCTCTTAGACAAATAATGATGATTTTTCTCTCTTCCTTTCCAATTCTTATAATTTGTCTCTTTTTCTTGTTTTAACTGCGTTTGGCTAAAATTTCCAGTGTAGGGTTGAATGGTAACAGCAGTAGCAGGCAATTTTGCTTGTTCTTGACTTTAAGAAGACTATTCTAATGTTACAACACTAATGTTTGCTGTGTAGGAGTGTGGTAGATACAGCAAGGTAAGAAAGTTTTCTTCTATTTCTATTGCTAAGCATTTTTCTGTTTCTATTTTCTATTTCATCGCTAAGAATTTTTTTTATTATAAAAGAGTTGAATTTTATCAGGTAATTTGTCTGCATATTAAAATAATTTTTCTCCTTCAGTTGGTTTCATGTAGTGATTTGCATTGATTGATTTTCCATTGCCGAGGTATTCTTGCATTGCTGGAATAAATCCATCTTGATTGCAATGCATTATTTGATTAAATGCTGAATTAAATTTGCTACCATTTAAATTAGGATTCTTACATCTTTATTCCAAACTGAGACTATCTTTTCCTGTAATGTCTTTTCCCAGTTTGATTATGTGGATGTAAGAAACATTCAAAACTATAGAGAATTTTAATGACTTTATTTGACTCAAACTGACGACAACTGCCGGGAAGCAAAATATCAACGAATTAAGAAAATACTCTGGAGAACAGCAGTTTTGCAGCTTATTATATACATTAGAAGCAGGGTTACATGAAATCCATTGGTGGTAGGTTAAGGGGGAAAGAGAAAGAAAAGTGGGGGAAGTCTTTGGGATTGAATAAAAAGTAAAAGAGACAAATACTTCTTTTACATTGGTGGGTACAATATAGTTAATAATTAACATTTATAATACCATATGTAGAGATGGTATTCTGGGAGCAAAAAAACAATGAGAGGTTTTGTGGTCTCCTGCTTTGGTTCAGTACGTGTGCCTTGAGGGGCTTAGAAAAGGAGAATACTCGGATAATACAAGGGTATGTTATCTTAGATGCAAAAAGACAGTAGATAGGTTCACTTAAGGTAAAAACTGACCTTTGTTAAGGAAACTCTTAGCCTAGGATGTGATTATCTGCTGCGACTCACTTTTAGTTAGGAATTTTTATGTTCAGACCATCCTATGGGGTTACTTTCAGTCTATGAGTTTCTAAGGCTCACCATGCAGGCCTCCCCTGAGCTCGTTTAGTATGTGACCCCTTTTTAATCCACAGTTATTGATATCGTACAAATCTTATAAACTGAGTTTGGTTACTTTCCTTTTTGCTATTTTCTGAAATTAACTGTAAGAAAATGGGAATTATATGTCTTTTGAAGTTTTGTTAAAACTTATCTGGTCCTTGTGTCTTTTCTTTTGTCTGAATCACAGGATAGGTGGTTAGGGATTAAGGGTGAAATGTAACTGGAAAGGAGTGAGAGAAAGGAGAGAAATGTTAAAATATAATTCTGTGTCTTTAATGGTTATCAATCTATATGTATATTAAATGTTTCTATAAAGGTATCCACTTGATGTAAAATTGCCATTTTTTTTTATCATAAAGTTGTTCATAGCATTTTCCTATGCTTTCCATAACCTTTTAATATATTCAAAATCATGTCTCCCTTTTGGTTCTTAACATTGATCTTCAATAATTTTAAGTGGTTTTCATATTCAAATATTCACATTTATAGATGGTTTTGTTCCTATTTTCTTTTTTTAATATGTGTGATTTTGTTATTTGTTGCTTTAAAGATTTTAAATATTCTCATTTAAAATTATTTTCAGGTGCCTTTTATTTTCAGTATATCTGGAGTGGTTCATCTGCATGTGGTAGATTTGTTTTCTGTTGTTATTCATGCTAATTTTTTGAGTGTTTTGAAATTTTTGTTGGTGAGCTCATTTAGAGTAGGATATTTTTGTTTGCTTGTCCTGTTTCCTTCTCTCTCTTTCTCTCTTGACTCCTTCCCATCTCACAGCTTTATAGTTGCTCCTATTCCCAGGGTCCCCAGATTCCTAGTCCATCCTCTTATACTGGAGTCTTAGACAATCTGGTCCCAACCTTCCAATCTCCAAGTAGACCTATTTCCACTCATATCTTCCTAAGCATAAAGTCCAGGTAGATTTTTCTCTAGAAGCTTCAGCTGATAACAGGGGCAAGTTTTAAGTTCTTTAGACCTTCTCTTTTCTTTTGGGGTCCCATGACATTCCATACTTTTGGGCAAAGCTTTGTGCCTCTCAAATCCTAGTATTAAATGAAAGCAGATGCAAGCGAAGTGCTGACAGGCAACCATATAATAAAGCAGTCAAATTGACAGTAGGAAATGGCATAATGGAGCCAAGAGAACCAGGAGAAAACCTCTAGACTAGAAGACAGATAAAATTTCAACAAATTGGGTATGTTTTAAATATATTTATTTTTTAATCTAATGAACAAACTCTTATTAAGCACTTATTAAGGCATGAGGCCCACAAACTGAGAGGTTGTGGCATAAAGAAACAACAAGAAAAATGCAAGCTAAAACACTGAAGCTTCCTAAATGACAGAGCTATGACATCTACCTTTTCTTGCCCAGAGAAGAAGCTCAGAGACCTGGTAACCATCGCCACCAAAACTTTCCTCCGTCCCCACAAGCTCATGACCATGCTCAAGAGCATTCGTGAGTATTACCCAGACTTGACTGTGATCGTGGCTGACGACAGCAAGGAGCCCATGAAAATTAATGACAGCTATGTGGAGTACTACGTCATGCCCTTTGGAAAGGTATGTCCCTCCCAGATAGGGAGACTCCTGGGTCCTAGGACAAGAGGGACCCAGAGTCAAATTCTACTGTGGATGGGGCTGCTGAAGCACTGAAGTGACTTTTCCAAGGGAGTAGGGTCCTGGAGACGGAAGGGGTGGGACTCTCCTCTGAGGCCCCTGTTGACTCCAAATTCACATAGAAATCAGGTCACTCTCACTTATCTGTATTAATGGGGTAGTTAATCTTCCTTTCTTTACACTTGACATTGGTCAAGGTTCTTCTAAGCAATTAGGGGTGTCTGACATCCCAAGTATTCCGGACAGGCAGATCCAACAGCAGAGAAACTTCTCATCCCTATGATTTCACTCAAGCTAGAGTAGCTCTCTCTCTGTCTCTCTCACTTCCATACCTTCCTTCAAGGACACACAGAAGGAAATGGATACTATACAGACCATAGAGTCCCACCTTCCAACATCTTCCAGGCAACAGAAGGGGACATGGAAGGGGAGCCACAGACACTCTATCAGGTGGAAAAGGACTGCAATCCATCCATATTGGCCACGAGGCCAAGGAAGAGCTTTCTGGTCTTTTAGTCTTTGATCTAGAATGTCACTGTCCATCTTCCAGTGTCTCTGAGACATGGAGCTGCTTTAAACAGTGATTCTCCACCACTATCTGGGGTTGAGACAGAGCAGCCTGGATATTAAGAATGAAGAAGGCTCCCCAGGTGATTATTCTAATATGTAGCCAGGGCTGGCAACCACTGATCTAACCTCATCCCACCTACAGGGTTGGTTTGCTGGTAGAAACCTGGCTATATCTCAGGTCACCACCAAATATGTTCTCTGGGTGGACGATGACTTTCTCTTCAACAACAAGACCAAGATTGAGATGTTGGTGGATGTTCTGGAGAAAACTGAACTGGATGTGGTAAGAGAGACTTGCCAAGTTCACTTCAGTTGCAATCTGTGGAGACAGCCAAGAGAGGGAAAGGGAAGAGAAGTGAAGAGGGGAATGTATGTGAGGAAAAAAGGGAGGAAAAGGGAAGAGGAGAAGGAAAGAAGGTGAAGGAGAGGGGCCGATGCAGGAGATGAATAGCCAGTGCAGCTCTGGGGTTGAGAGCATCACACCAGGTGTCAGGAGATGTGTCTCTTTCTGCCTCCATGTTTATTTTTCTTTGAGCAATTTGTATCCCCACCCCCAATTCACCCTGTTTCATCTTTAAAATGGTGTGTTTATGCATTGCATCTAACTTCCTTCTTTAAATGGTGTGAGATGAAAGAGAGCAGTGCTCAGGTTCTGTCACACACCATTCAAAAAATGGTAAATGGTACAAAGATTTAAAAGCACACATATCCCTAATGACATTAAAAAAAAAGTAATAAAAACATCAAAAGTCAATTCACATATAGAAAAAGGAAGAAAAAGATGATAGGTAACAATACTGTATTACATTCTTCAAATTTGGGAAGAAAATAGATCTCAAATCTTTTCAACATATATATGTATATATAATGGTAATTGGGTAGAGCAGACAGATATGTTAATTAGTTTGATTGCAGTGATCTTTTCAAAACATCAAGCTGTACCTTATATACAGTTTTAATGTCAAAGATATATGGATGTAAAGCCATTTAAAAAAAATAAAGAAAATAAGTAAGAAGGTAAGTGGCACTGTGACCACAGTTAACTCTTACTCCAAGTGGATAATCCCTAAAGCATCTTGATTGACTAAGAGGTCTCTTAGCTACTCTTCTAGACACCAAATCACAATAGCATAAACAAGATCGAAGGTAGAGTTCCCGCTTATGTCAAAATCCAAGCTGGCATTTGACTCTGCTTGCAGGATCATCCTGAACCAGCTCCCTTCTCTTGTTGCTCTGCCATCCTTGTGGGGCTCGGCTGCATGGTCAGAAGAAAGGGGGAGCAAGAAAGTGAAGAACAAACAATTTTATTTTAAGATTGTAATCTAGACATTCATGCTAAATCATTGCCCTTCAGCCAGGACTTGGCCACATGGTCAGACCTTGCAAAGGAAGTGGGGAAAATTTCATCTTTAGTTGGATAAGTGAACTGTCTTAATTTAGTCCACTTAAAACTCAGAGGTTTCATTTACTAAAAGTTAGAAAGAAAGAACAGTGATAGGGGACATTGGCAGGAATAGACATACTCACTTTTCCTGTCTGGCTTGGGCTCAGACACATAAATGCACATGTCTTCCACGAGGAAATGGGTAGCTGCTCAGAAAGGTGAGCCAGGAGCAGAGAATGGGAGGAAGATAGCTTGAGATAAACCGCAAGAAGCTGCAAGAATCCCCAACAGTGGAGACTTCACTCACAGACCACTGTGCATGCAGAATGCCTCTTGCCTGAACCTAAATACTGCTCCTCCTGATGGAAAGGAGTGAGTTAGCTTTTGGAAAAGGTGAGCTTGAAGTAGGGTAAATAAAACAGAGAAATTGTCTGCGCTTTGGATTGGGTATAGGTACTTTCTGCTCCTACCAAGGAGGTTTTCTGGGATAAACAGGAATAAAAGATCAAAGGACCCAGCAGTATGTGCTGAAGGCTGTGGTTGAAACAGCAAGAAAAGAGTAACTGAAGGACCATTTGAAGGGTAGATAAAGGGTGTGATTCTTGATGGTTCAGTCCAATAAGGCTTCCTGGCCGAGGCAACCTGAATACTCAGTCTGTGTTCTCTAATGTAGATTTCTCTACCGCTGGGCTAGGTAGGTGGCAGTATGCTTGGAAACTTGTTCCAATTCAAGCTGTTGCTGGAGCAGAGTGAGAATGGGGACTGTCTTCACCGGAGGTCAGGATCTTTCCGTCCCCTGGAGGGCTTTCCCAACTGTGTGGTGACTAGTGGCGTTGTCAACTTCTTCCTGGCCCACACAGAACGACTCCAAAGAGTTGGCTTCGACCCCCGCCTGCAACGAGTGGCTCATTCAGGTGGGGAGGCTGGAGGAGGGAGGAAAGGAGTTGGGCTATACACTGACCTTAGAAGTTCATTCTTTCAAAGGCCATGCCCCACTGATCGTGGTCCCTGGCTGGCACCACTGGGTTTCCTTCTCCTTTCATCCCAAATTAGGGAGCTTATGTTCTCTCTTGCCTCCCTCTTCACCCTCTCTTTGTCTTCTCATCTCCCACAGACTATTCCTGAGACAACTTTCCTCTTCCTTTCCCCAGATCTCTGTCCCCTCCTTCTCTTCTCACCCTGCTTCTTATTCTCATTTTCTAGAAATCCTTTCTAGAAAATTGCAGCTGATTAATTGCCACCTCTCTCTTCCTTCTGATTCACTCAGTCTTGGAATCCACAGTTCTTTCCAGCTGGAAAGCTAAACTGTGTCTCTCTGTCTCTCTACCCATATTTCTGTCTGAGAAAAGAATTTATTTATTTCCTTCCAACTCACCAGCAGGGGTAGGTGGCTGAACCTCCTAAAGGATATAAATTATGTCCCCTCCCCATCATTCTCCCCCAGACCTAGAATATGGTCCTGGGTCTTAGGCTGAAGCTCACATTTCCTACTCGTGCTTTCCCTCTCTTGGCAGAGTTCTTTATTGATGGGCTTGGGACCCTGCTCGTGGGGTCATGTCCAGACGTGATTATAGGTCACCAGGACCGTTCTCCAGCGGTGGATTCGAAGCTGGCTGCCCTAGAGAAGAGCTACAGCAAATACCGGGCCAACACGAATGCCCAGGTCCGGTTCAAGCGGGCTCTCCACTACTTCAAGAACCATCTCCATTGTTCCACATAAAGGCACCTGGACATCAGAAAAGTGCTAGGCTGACTGGTTGCTGGTATCTGGAACAGTGGAACATGTGGTCAGGCTACCAAAAAATAGACTCCTGAAAAAATGAACATTACAATAAACCGCCTAGTGGTTAGGGGAAATGGGTCGGGTTCAGCTATTAGAAAGACCAGTGGAAATAGACCAATCAGAGCAATGGAGCCCATATTAAAAACAGTCGTTATTTGTTTGTAGGATTCCTTACCATTTATGAAGTTTGCACATAAAGTATCTCACATCATTTCCTTAGTGCTCACATGAAAGAGTATATAATGGATTGGTATCCTCAGTTAAAAGAATGGTGGGTTGCTAGGTCTTCGAGGGTTATTTGGCGGCACTTGATGCTGGAGATGATTACTGTTGTCCACAAATTTTTATTTGGTTCTAGCTTGTGGACTCAGTGTGAATAACCCAGGGTCCTTGACTTGAGGAGGTTGCAGCCTGGTTCATTTCAGTCTACTAGGATCATTGGGCAGCCAGGGTCAAAGGATCAGAGAAGGGAGAAGTCACTACGACCTGGACAGCTGAGGAAGGCTCTGTGGAGTAAGCTCATTTGGAGCCTCAGAAGGCAGATGGGATTCAGGCAGTCAGAGGGAGGGGACAGAGCACTGGACAGTCCACTGTCTGCCAGAACACGGTTGTCCTGGCTCACTTGCTACCACAAAGACACTTTCTAGAACACCAGGGATTGAATTTGGACCCTATGCCAAGGTATCATGATAAACAATGTAAGCTCAGCAGCAAACCACTGAATTCCAGTGACGCGAGACTAGTTACTGACCACTCAAGACCCATGTCATCAACAGAAAAGAACTATCACATGTTGTTGAGGAAAGGTCTCTGTTATCTCAGGAATCCACAGGTTCTACAACGATTGGTCTAGTCCTGCCTGTACGGTTTCCACTCTTTCCGATGGAAGATGGCCAAGGGTAATTCAGGATCTTTGAAGGTGTGTCTATGAGATATTAATAAAACTTAAAAATATTCTGGTGGTCAAATAATTTGGAAAGATATTGCATGCTGTATCTCTCTCTTGGAGAATATAATTCACATTACATTAGATGTAATAGGGGCTCTGAGAAGTCTTATTGTAAAGAAATCAGTTTAACCTTATTTCAACATTTCTTAGATGTTGATACAGACTGTCATGTTTTAGTCTCCCAAACTGGAATTGAACACACATACTTCATTCCACTGTTGTCATAAAGATTGTATTGCAAAAGCTCTTCTGGGTTTAACATGCACAGTCACTTCGTGCAATAGTACATGCATTTTATGTACACTGTTAGATAAGACAGGGGTCTCAAGGTCTGGGTGGTTCTTACTAAATGCTATTCTTACTAATATTAAAATGTAACACAGAATTTTGCTGATGTAACCAGATGAGCCTGACCTTTATCCAACCAGAAAGGTCTAGCCTACTGCAAAAAAAAAAAAAAATCAACCTATAATTAACCAAAAAAGTGTATAAGCAACAGCTAAGTCTCCCTTCAAGGAGGCAGAGCTTTGGATGCAAACCTCCGTCTCCTTTACTTGCTTCAAGTAAATAAAACGACCTAACAACCATGTTACAACCGGGCGTAGTCCTTGAATTCGGTAATCCCTTGAGTTGGAGATTGCTATAGACATTAAAACTCATTAGCTATAATTAGTCAGATTATTAAAGAAATTGAATTGCCAACGAGACCTCAAAAATTTACAGGTTTTCATTCCCAGTCAATTCCAGAGATCCTGTCTAGGCATATTCTTTGAGACTGAGAAATCCATTCTGGTAACCACAGACCTCTAGCCTTGCTTATCATCTGGCACTTGGTTGCCTTGAGGCTCTTCAAAATAGTCATCTAAGGTACAGAAAGACCATCTATAATTTGTTTTTTGTTTTGTTTTGTTTTGTTTTGTTTTGCCCCCAGGTTTTTATTCATCGTGGGCAGAAAATGTTTAAAGCTTTGCAATGTAATAGGCTGGTCTTTTTGCTCAAAGTCCCGCTGTCTCCTGTTTCTGGTGGTGCTTTCCAGTGGGATAGAGAATTCAGCTTTTCCAGCCCTGAAAGGCTCCAAATTATAGGACTTCCGGTAAACTTGGATTGCAAGCCCCTCTTAGCAAAACCATATTATACCTGCTTTAAAACAGGGCACCTCTGCTCCAAATTTGTCTCTGTTTTGGGACCATTCTGAAGACTGCATGAAGTCACTAACCCATGCCAACATCCTCATTTGTTCCTACCACCTTCCATTCTTGATATTCTACAGTCTTAAGAGGCACGTAGTCTGTATTCCAGACACCAGTAACTGTTTCAGGATCACCAGCTTCCCAGGAGGTCACCTTTCTCTACCCCATCTCTTCTGCACAACTCTATATTTAATGTCCTTCACAGGATTCATACCTGTATAAAGCTCTTTTTTCTTAATTCTATACTTGGATGCTTTAGCTGCCTTTATACCATTCAGCCTTTCTGCTCCAGCTTCAAACAAATCACCGATAGGAAATCTACAACCCTCATCCCTTTTTAAGTTTTACTACAAGATTATCAAAGTTTTCGTTATGTAACTAAGTAATCTGTAAAACTGCTCATGTCTATGTCCTCTCGCTTGGAAAAAGATTTCAGCCCTGTGCATGCAAAAATATTTATGTTACTGCAAAACGGTATCATTTGTCTGGCTTCTTTTGCTAAAGATAATATTTTTGAGATTCATCCATGTCACTTTACACATCCATACTATATTTTTTTTCCTTGCTGAGTAATATCCCATTGAATGAGTATACTACAATTTGTCACTTTGTCATCTATCTACATATAGATATATATTTATACCTATATCTATATATTTATATCTAATTTAAAGTAGGCAAAACTATTTTTTTGGTGCTAGAAACCAGAGTAGTGATTTTAGGGGAGCAGGGTAGGTAATGCCTGAAAAAGGGCACCAGGGAACTTTCTGCAGGAATGTTAGGAAAATGCTCTATATTTTGATCTAGGTAGTGGTCACACAGTTGTAAAATTGTGATTTCACTTCATATTTGTGCATTTTACTTTATGGAAATAATATCTCAATAAAATACCATTTTAAAAGAATGAGACATATGTGTGCTGTTATGAAACAATCTTTAAGATACGGTGTTAAGTAAATATACTTTTGTATAAAAATAAACTGTCTCTAGAAGGAGAGTATCAGAAGTTACCTGTAAGAGCAGAAAATTATAGTCACAAATTTTATTTATCTGTGTATTTATTTTTATTCCTTTAGAATTTTGTATTATAATCATGTATTACCCATTTAAATATTTTTAACATTTTTAAGGAAAGAAAAAGAAAGACGGTTTTAAAGTAACATGTTATTATGTTAAGTGCAACAGCAGAACATAAAACTATATATACAGTGAGAGTGACTGTGTAAAAATGCATTTTTATAAAGGCAATGAAACACATCAAATATTAAAAGTACTTGTTGGGATTTGGTTATTTTGAAATCTTTCTTCTTTACTGCATTTTCTACATTTCATCATAAATGATTTACCTTTATAATGTGAAAAAATATAATTATTTTAAAAAGAGAAAGTGAAAACATTCAGGAAAAAGTTAAAATGCGGAATCTGCTTTGTTCAAAATAAGTAAGTGGCCAAATATGACCCATCAGAGCCTGGGGAATGTGAGGTCCAGAGCAAGAAGCTGGGCTCAGAGGTTGGGTGGGGCAAGCTGGGAGACTCAGGGCATCATGACCTGTCGCCCTGCACAAGGGGGCGCTGATGGCTTGTGTGGCATAGCTGGAGCTCCCAAGGCTAAGTACAGGATCTGTGGTAGATATCAATCACCTAGCCTGGGTGGTGAGAACACAGAGCCAGGCGGATTCTATCCCAGCTAAATGTGAGGGGCCTTGGTATAGCTGCAAGAAGCCGATTAGCTCTTCCACAAGAGGCCTACATACTGCCACTGGGGCTACCGCCATGTCTGTAGTGATCCCCGAGAAGAGCCAGCACATTTTGTGAGTCCTCGACACCGATATCAATGGTAGGTGGAAAATAGTTTTTGCCATCACTTCAATTTAAGGTGTGGGGCAAAGATATGCTCATGTGGCGTTAAGAAAAGTAGACAGTAGTCTGTGGCCATGCCAACTTGAGCATGCCTGACCTCGGAAGCTAAGCAGGGTTGGGCCTGGTTAATACTTGGATAGGAGACCACCTAGGAATACCAGCTGCTGTAGGTGGAGAGAGAGAGAGAGAGAGAGAGAGAGAGAGAGAGAGAGAAGAATGAAAAAGGATAAAAAAGAAAAAGTAGACATTGACCTTAGCAAAAGAGCAGATGAGCTTACTGAGGATGAGGTGGGATGCATAATTACCATTATGTAGAATCCACACCAGTACTAGATCCCAGACTGGTTCTTGAACAGACAGAAGGTTGTGAAGGATGGAAAATACAGCCAGGTCCTGTCCAGTGGTCTGGACAGCAAGCTCTGTGAAGACCTGGAGTGACTGAAGAAAATCCGAGCCCACAGAGGGCTGTGCCACTTCTGGGGACTTTGTGTTCAAGGCCAATACACCAAGACCACTGGCTGCTGAGGCCACACTGTAGGTGTCTAAGAAGAAATAAATAAATCTGTAGGCTTTGTCTGTTAATAGTTTATACACCTAAAAAAAAAGGAAGGAAGGAACTACTCAAAGCATTATTGTACCTATTATTCCCTTTATTATCCATTTATGATATTATTATAATCTCACAAGAAACTTAGGAGAGTATCTTAAATTCCCTTACCCTGGACTTTTTTTCTTAACCGTTGGCCTCATTTCACTCTGCTGCAGTTCAGCCCTCAGGCTGAACCCCCACCTCAGGCTAGGCCCACCTCTGGCAGAGCTGGGGTCTCCCCCACACTTCAGGGGCCACCTTAGGGAGGTTTAGAATCTGTCCTCAACGCTTCGTGGGATGCCACCTTTGGGATAGCATGCACCGTGGATATATGTTAAAAGAAACTAGTTATGCTGGGGAAGGGAGATTACATATTATTTCCATTTTCTCTGTTATCATAAAAAAATCATAAATGTGATATTAAAAGGTCTCTGAACAAAACTAGAAAGTTGTTTCCTTCTCCTAAGTGCTCCTTGGCCCTCTAAGGGGTTTCAGTGAACATGCTTGGTAAGGCACTAACCACATTCAAGGCCCAGGCAAGTCCCCAGAGGAATTCACAGCCCGGCCAAGGAGGGGAGAAAGGAAAGATGGGAGAAACAGAGGCACAAAACACAATTACCTATAATTCCAGTGAGTAATGCCAAAAGCTGTAAGAGATAATCCTTTAATGCTACTTGAGGAATGTATGAGTAGAGGGGGTTTTCAGTGAGGATCTCATTTGGCCTGGTAAGATTTTTCCTCAGGCTGAAGAAGAAGGTGGTGGGAACTGCAAACGAAAAACTAGAGAATGAAAGTAGGGAGAAGTGGAAAAAGGAGGAAATCACTCCTTTACCCTCATACTGGACAAAAAGAACTATCTCCTACAAGTTTCCAAAGGATATAATCATCACCCTTTAGGATTTCTACAGTAACTTTTAAAAATTTAATTTCAATTAGCTTTCACGGAGCCCTTGTAAGAAGGATATAGATGGAAAGCTGAGGCCAGAGATGCTAAAATCATTCGATATTAAGTCAATTTGATATTAAGTCACTTCGGCCTTAATAGAGCCTTAATAGGACACCTTTATCTCACCATTGGACCTCAGGGGGAGCTTGATTCAGTACTCAAAATGGAAAATTGTTAATGTTTCTACTGACAATATACAAGAGTTATAAAAAGAAATTTTCACACAGTACAGTAAAACAGGCCCTCATTTACTCTCCAGAGTTAACTGTCACCAACAGACCTTTTGGGATTCCGGCTAAGCAGGTTCTTGACTGTACGACACAAGAAGCAGATTGCATACCTCAAGCAGAAAAGGGACGTTCTGTCAGGCTGTCAGCTCAAAGCATAAGAGGGAGACCAAAGTTCAGGAAAATGGGCAAGAGCCAAGGAGAGCTAGGCAACCGGGAACCGAGCCAAGGTCAGCGTCCTGGACAGTCTGGTTGGGATGGCACATCTGCTGCCAGCGGACATGGGATGGCTGCCATCACAGCTCCTCTGACACTGGGTCATTCAAGCCACTGTCGACAGCAGAACAAGTTCCAAAAAGTCCCTGCTTCTGGCTCCTAAGTCCGATGGGCCAAGCTAAGGACACACATTTTCACTCAGGCTTGCAGAGAGAGGCCTGGAGAGTGTGTCTGTGTTGGGGACAGCCCCGCTGTCACCCAAACCCACACAACATGGGATCTCTCAAGAAAAGGAGCCAGTCAGACGTCACGAATAAATAGCAGGAGTCCTTCACATAGATATACAACTTCTCTGGTTGCACATAAGTGGGAGTTTATTATACCTTCTCACTGGTAAGTAGGTTTTTGTTTTTGTTTGGTTTGGGTCTGCCCTTCTTTTCATGTCAGTACAATAAATTCCTGCTCAGCATTTATCACACAGACATCCGTATTTAATCAGTTCCCACGGACGGACCTTACCTTTCTCTTCTTTGCTATCACGAACCACACAGGTGAGCACATCCTCAGCACCTGATCGTCCTAGTTGTCACTTTAGGATAAAGTTCCACAAGTCCAATGGCAAGTCTCGTCTGTCACTGTCCACTTACACGGTTACTAATGCTTATGAAAAAGCCCAAAGAAACCTTTTCCACTGATACTTTTAAAGTGGGACACGGGACCTTCGGAAGACTCGGGGAATGGAGTTCGGGGGAGACTCGGGCCTCGAACCGCTGTCCCCTCACGCGCCAGTCCGTTTCCCTCCCCACCCGGCCACGGTCCCCCTGCTACTGGGCTCCGTTTGTAAATAAATAAATAAACACCGACGAGGCCCAGGCTGCGGGCGCCCCGCCTCTCGCCGCGACGCTGGGGGCCGGAGCCAGCCCCCGGCCCCCGGCCCGACCCCTCGCCATGAGTCGCGCTCTCCCGAGAGCGCCGTCGCCGGCTCGCAGCCCTCCCGGCTTTCCGGGGACAGCGGGCTGGGACCCTCGGGGGCCAGCAGAAAGAGCGGCCGCAGGGATGGTGCCGGGGACCAGCAACGTCAGGGACACGGAAGCCCCCGTGGCTGCGTTTCCGCCCGCCTGGACGGCCCAGTCCTGGGCCCAGGCCCGGCGACCCCGGCGTCGCCGGCCTTTCTCCGAGGGCCGCGCCGAGCCGCGGTGAGGCGGCTTGAGGAGGCCTCCGGCCACCCGGAGGAGCCAGCGGGTCCCATGGTGTAATGGTTAGCACTCTGGACTTTGAATCCAGCGATCCGAGTTCAAATCTCGGTGGGACCTCTCCCCAACGTTTTGGCCCTGTAATTCCTGTTTTGGGAAGGGCTGACGGCCGCCGCCACCTCGGCCTGTGACGTGGCCCCTGGGACCCGCCGGACAGCCGCTGAGGGAGCCTCCCTCCCCTTCCAGAGGCTTCGCTTTCGGCCGCGACCTGCGGGCGGCAGTGCGCATGCGTGAGAGGGCCGCCCAGTTCAGGTGCGCGGGGGAGAGCGGACGCGACTGCACCCTGCGGGCGGCAGCGGGGGGACCCAGCCCCCCGAAGCGGCCGGAAGTCCTTGCTCCCACTGGCCCACGTGCGGGCTGCGACACATCTCTGCTCTGCGAGCCGGGAATGGACCGGCCTCGCCCATCCCGGGGGCGCGGGAAGGAATGACAGGCTGGGCCAGGAGGGTGTCGTTTGGGGGGTCAGGGCGGCTGCGCCTGGCATGCAGGCAGCAGGCAGTGAGGGTGTCTGCGTCCCTCCCTCGTCAAGCTATCCGTTGGGCAGTTCGTCTCAGCGGGTCGGTCGGGGCATCTCTGCTGGCGCTTTCTCATCCTATCCACGCTCCACTTCTCCCCAGCGGAGGACAGATAGGAACCTCTCTATAGGGTCCACCGACAAGGTCGAGGGAATCTCTCTCTGCATCGGTGCATCTCCGTCCTGGAGCAGTGTTGCGGGCGCTGATCGCGCGCGCGTGACTTGCAGGAAAGGGTGCACCTCTGGGACCCTATGGAGCGTTGTCTTCTTCAGACTGGTATCCAAAGAAGGATTTGGGGAGCTGTCTGTCCCTCGGGGATAAGTGACGAGGGAGCCTGCTGACGCATTTGTGATCTCCCTACAGGGTGATTGGCATTGGGGTTATATGTTCCCGCCCCTTGGGAGTATGTTCTGGAAACATACTCCCACCGCTTTCATCTCTCCTCTGAGCACCCCCACCCCACCCCCACCCCACACACTCCTAAAAAGTGTGAATGGATTTGTGTGTATGAGCGATGCCAGCCTCAAAAGCACTTAGGCTTGAGAGTTGGAAGACTTGCTCTACGAGATATTAAAGCTTATTATCAACCAGAAACTATAAAAGTTTGAGATCGTGCGATACTGGTGAAAGGATAGATAAACATACCAATGGAACAGAATAGAGAGCCCAGGTACAGTCCCACAGCACTTGGGCAAGTAAGTGATTTACAACAAAAGTAGCAGGACAGGGCAGTGGGGGAAAGCACCTACTTTTCAACAAATTATGCTGGAACAGTGGGTGTCCATATGGGAAAATATGAAATCAAATTCCTCCCAACTTACACTAAACACGGCAATAAATGCCATGTGAAATGTAGACAATGTGAAAGGAAAAGCAATAAAGCTTTTGGAAGACAACATAGGAGAATATTTTCATGACCTCAGGGTAAGGAGCCTTCTTAAGACACAAAAGGTTCTAAATGATTGATATATGTCTATATTAATATGATATCCTATGTTCTTCTTATCAAAGACCCCAATAAGAAAGTGAAAAGGTAAGTTACAGAATAGGAGAAGGTGTTTGGAATGCATAACTGACAAAGAACTTGTTCTAGATTATGTAAAGAACTTCTAAAAATAAGAAAAAAGACAACCTAAGGGGGGAAAAGTAAAACACTTGAAATGACACCTCACATAAAGGACCTGCTGGTTGCTTGAAATGGCACTTAACAAAAAATAGCTGATACACACATGAAAGGATGCAAAGCATCATTAGTCATCAGGAGAATGCAAATTAAAAGCTCAATGAGATACCACCGCACTCACCAGAATGACAATGCGGCATGTTATCGTGACTACAGAATAATATAAACTCTCATGGGAGTGTAAATTGGTGGGAAACAGGTTGACATTAGCTACTAAAGCTAAAGATACTCAGACCCTGTGATCTAGCCATTTCACTTCCGTACATGCACCCACAGAAAAGTGAGCATTTGTGTACTTAGAGACGTGTATAAGAGTATTTTTGGCAACATCATACCCCAAAATTGGAAGGAACTCAAATGCCCATCACAGTAAAATGGCTAAATAATTTGCAGTAAGACTATTCGATGGAATACTATATAGCAGTAGTCCCAAACACTTCTGGCACCAGGGCCCAGTGCTCCTATGAGACTCTAACGGCCGATGGTCTGAGGTGGAGCTGAGGCGGTGGTGCTAGCGCTGGGGAGTGGCTACAAACACAGATGAAGTTTCACTTGCTTGTCTGCCGCTCATTCCTGCTGTGCAGCCCAGTTCCTAACAGGCCATGGACCGGTACCTGTCTGTGGCCTGAGGATGGGGACCCCTGCTATACAGCAACAAAAGAACAACTACATGCAATTAAATAAATGAATCTTTTTTAAAAAGTAGTATTGAGCATAAGAATACATAATATGATTTCATTTATATAGAATTCCTAAACAGACAAAACTTACTTATTGTTTAGAGCTGCAGAATTAGCTGGTAAAACTATTAAGTGAAACAGAGAAATAATTCACATGTAAGTGAAGATCCCCAAAATCTTTTGGAAAGAGAGAGGGTCATCAGTAGTCTTTTGGGAGTATATTCTATATTTCTTGTCCTGGATGGAGGTTACATAGGTTGCTTACTTTACAAAAATTTTTTAAAATACATATTCTGTTGTATGCACTATTCCAAATGTGTACCATATTTCTCAATTTAAAAAGTCAAAATGTACCTATCGAGAGACATGTTTCTGCCCTGGTCACAGATGAGGAAATCAAATTTGTCCACAGAGGAGGACGCAGGATAAAAATCCTTTAACTCTGAGCCAGCTGATGGGCATTTGAAGGATCAGGTTCAATTCCAGGGTCACCAAAGACATTGATAAATTTCATCCTGCGACTAACTGGCTGAGTGCATTTAGGTAAACAATGTAAATGTTCTGAAATTGTAACAGCTTGAGATAATAGATGTGTATATTTATAGTGGTAATCATTTTGCCATATGTATAGATCAAATCATTACATTGTACACTTTATATTTATACAATGTTATAGGTCCATTTTATCTTAATAAAGCTGGAAAAATTAAAAACAAATATTCTGAGCCTTATTTGCCTTTTGCATAGCAGTGCTAAGAGAACTGGTAAAATAGTAATCAAAAAGTCCTTTTCGCTGCGTCTGATTCACGGTAGGCCCAACAATGGTAACTACTAGAAAGACAACCAGAATAGTGAAGACTAAAGAAGCTCAGATAATTGAAAAAAGAACACATGCTTACATGGTGAAGAATACGAACTTAGAGGGCTGCAACAGAGGCAGAGAATGAGAATCTGTGGATGGAAGTTAGAGAGGCGAACAGGAAGAACTTCCTAACAATTTGAGCCGTCCATTGACAGAACAGGCTGGAGAAATTCTGAGTGTCTCATGCCTGGAAGTCTCCAAGGTCTTTGTCACTGTGGAAGTTTTCTGCACGGACTTGGGACTTGGAATCCACTAAAGTGGCCTTCTTTCTGCTCTGAAGTTCGATTCTGCTGTGAATCCTCGTGCCCACTCAGGACTTTGCTCACTAGGACCTTTCTCATCATTTCTCCAGTGGCTGCCATTTTCTGTGATTTTTTTTTTGTTTTTTGTTTGTTTTTTTACTTCTGCCAAGACCCTCGGTACATCTGTTTTACATCCCAAACCAGTACACATACATACGCAAAACTGAAACAAAAGTTTAAGAAACGACATTCATTTTTACTACATGTAAAAGTACACTCTGACACTTTCTGATTTTTGTTTTTTAAAAATTGGTCACAATCTCCAAATTGATTTCATAACTCACTAATGGTTCTTAGGTCAGTTAGTAAAACACTTAGGAGCTCACCACCGCCTCCCCTGTCCTTCTCCTCCTAGCTCAGCTTCTCTGAAAACCCCTCCACATTTCCACATTTCCTTCTCTTTCCGGGGAGAACCTCTCTCTCCAGCTCCTCAGCATCCTCAGTCTGAGGAGATCCTTCCAATGGTTTTGTTCCAGGGAAGGGCCCCCAAGGACAGCATTTTCTGGAAGGCCGCACCTGCAGTATGTTGTTACTGACCAGAGCCACCAGCAGAGGGCAGAACGCCAGGACCACGGGGTTTAGTCAGGTCTGTGTTTAGTCTGGCCTCTTCTCTGTCAGATTCCCAGGGCTGTCCGTTCACTATCTTCTTTGTTTATTCCTTTCTGTGTGAGATAATGCATACACAACACTCACCGCAACGCCTGGCACATAGTAAGCCTGTACATGATAGGACACGCCGTCATTTAACACCCATTTGATGAGCACCTACCATGTTCTAGGTGCTGGAAATAAATAAATCAAAGGCTTGACTTTTGCCCTTAAGGAGTTTGAACTCTTGACTGATAAACTGAAGACTAAAGTAGAGTGTAAAGTGACAAGCAATAGGCTCAGGAGTAAATGTGGACACATAGATAAGTGAAATGCTGCTAGGTAAGATGAAAAGGGAATCCAGACAAAAGCTCGCAATAGCCTGTGAGTGCTACCGTGTATATAAAAAGGGGGAGAACGTTTTTATGTATTATTGGCTTGTAGATACATGGTTGGTTAATAACCTCTGACTAAGGCAGATAAGAACCCTTCCCTCCAGGCTGCAAGTATGAGATACCCAAGGCATCTAAGGTGGGAAGGGCTGCCCTGTCTGATCACTAGGAAGGATTTTGAGCTTTGGCCAGCTTCAAGAGCTGAGCCCTGAATTATCAGTCAGCTGTTCCCCCAACTCACCCCCCTTCTTCTAAGGCCTGGGAATCCCACCCTGGGAGTCTTCAGAGAATGTGAATGTGGAAAGAAGGGGATATAGGATTTGAACCTGGAAAATTACTCAGCTTGATGTTGATTGACCAGAAAATCAGGAGTCCAAGAGCATTCCTCCTTTCTCCCTCTGTTTTCCTGGCTTGGTATCATCTTATCGCTCAGGATCATCAGAATTTCTCTGCTTGGTGTCCTTGCACCTCTGACCCTCCCTCCTTGGCCTTTTCATGGCTCTTCTTCATCTACCCCAGCCTGAGTTGCCGATGTTCTCCAAGGTCCATTTTTAGCCATTTCTCATTTCAATCCATGCAGCCATCTTGAGCAGCGTCACCAACTTTTGTAGTATCAGTGTCCACCTCTCAGCAACTCTCAACAGGACACAAAGGGAGGGAGGAGAAGCCAAGGGGAATCACCTAGAGTCATCTGGTGGGGAGGGCTTTCCAAATGGTGACACCACCATTCATTCAGGCACCCCAGAAAGAAACTTGAGGTCATTCTTGACGTTTCCTGGCCATTCCCCAATATCCAATCAATCTCTAAACCCTGAAAAGTTTACTTTGCAATTAACTCTCCAATCTATCACCTCTTTTCCCTTCTTACCCCACTTTCCCAATTCCGTTCCTAATCACATCTGAGTGTCTGGGTCTCAGGGGTTCCCCTATCTCTGGGAGTTGCCCTTCTCTAGGATGGCACTGAAAGTTGTTTGGGGAAAGGAATCCCTTCCTATCTTGTGTCTGGGAAGCAATTATGGTTCTGGTCAGATGACCAGGTCTTAGGACACAATGGAAGGACAGAAGACAAGGAAGAATATCTGGAGAGAGCTATGTGGCTGGTCCCCTTAGGGTGAGCTCAGAGACTAAAAATATTCAAGTGTCATGAACAGGTTTACCAGAAGTGCCCCTGCAGAAGACAGTCTTTATACCCCGCTGGGCTGACTAGGCAGGGTTCATGAAACAAAGCAGCCAGAGAGTCAGGATTAGAGCTTATACACGAGTGGAACAGCATGGGCTCCCCTTCATCAAGGCAATGCCACTCCACCAAGGGGCCAGCAATGGCGACAATCCTGAACTCCTCACATAACACTAGACCTCCAGGCAAACAGATAGTTCTCTAGTGTCATGTCAGGTCAGTGGAAGGATCAGAGAGTGTCACCATAGGCACTTATTCTGAAATTGGATTTGTATTCCTTGCCTGTCATGTCCCTACCAACACCGCCATCTGTGGACCTATGGAATGTCTTCTAGATGGCCATGGTATCCTAGATCATACTCTCTCCAAACCAGAGTTCTTCCCAGTGAAAATAATTAGACACTAGGTGTAATGTGAATCCTGTAACAGAAAAATGACACTGGGAGAAAAGCCAGGGAAATCCAGATAAAGTCTGGAGCTTAGTTAGTAGTATTGTACCAATGTTAATTTTTGTAGTTTTAGTCAAAGTATCATGGTTATATAAGATATTAACAATAGGAGAAGCTGATGGGTGAAAGGCGCAACTCTTCTGTAAACCTAAAATTATTTAGAAATGAAACTACTGAATTTTTAATAAAGTAAGGCAAGGGACTAATATAGACAGGATTTGCTGATCTTACCATGTGTCCAGCATCTAAAAGCTGATGGCTTTGGACTGGCTTGGTAAAATCTCAGTTTGGTGCCATCTAGGAGACACCTCTTTGCAAAGATGAAGTGAGGTCAGAAGGCTGCTGGATGTGCTCTGAACTGAACCAGAAACAACATACTTTTCTGCTTTTCTCTTAGGCTAAAAAAAAAACAACTCAAGAAGGGGATAGAGGTAGGGATGGACAGCTTAGATGACATCAGTGACCCGCTCTCCGAGCAATCTTTCTCATCTTCTCAACTTGCTAATGTGAAGCAAGGAAGGAATGCTGCCACCAGGGCACTAAATTATAATTCCTTTGAAGTGGAAAATGAGATTGCCCTTCAGCCATTTAAGGCTCCTTCTGGCACTAGGAAAACAGACAGAAAAGGGGGGTCAGAGTGTTGGGCCCAAGACTGACCTTGAGGCTCAAGAGTCCTGTGATTGTTATTATACTTTGAGGTGGCCAGGAAGGGTATGGGAGGACCCAGGAGAACACCTGGGGTGTCATGCCCTGAGTAAAGGTGAGCAGAAGAAATTGCTACCTTACTCAGAGCCCTGCCAAGGGTTCAAACTCCTTAGGAATAAAGATTGGATTCACTTCTCTGGACTAAACACTCCAGCCAGTGAGATTCTACCTGAAGGGAGAAGAACAATGACTGGTGAGTGAAAGGAAGACAGAGCCACATGGCTCATACCCCTGTGACTATAGCCCCCATCTGTTTGTTCTTTCTTACCGCTGGAATCATATGGCATATTTAACGTTCCCCATTGAAAAAAAAGTAAGAATTATTGTATTTAAATGTTTTCCGGATGTGGTTCCATAGTGTAGTAGTTAGCACGTCTGTTTTACATGCAGAAGGTCATGGATTTGTGCCCAGTCCACGGTCTCTGGCCATGCCTCCCTGAACAAGCCCCATTTCTGATCTCAAAAACTAAGCAGGATTAGGCCTGGTTAGTGCCTGGATGGGAGACCACCTAGGAACAACAGGTGCTGTAGGCGTAAATAGTAATAATAAAAAATTTTTAAAGGTAATAAATGTTTTTTTTTTATTCCTCTTTTTCTTCATTTGAGTGCAGTATATTGGGAGCGGCTGAATCTATTCTAGGTTGCAGAATGGCGAAGTGGGGTCTGGATGGAGTTGGAAAAGGAGTGGACACTCTGGGAAATCCTGGATACTGACCAGTGGCCTATGACCTCACTTGGAGAAGCAGGACCTGCCCTTGGGCTGTGGCCCTCTGGGGAGAAGAGGCTGAGTGAGTTTGTAGCTGTGTTATCACTGTATTAGTTTAGTTTTCAGATACGTGGCTTCCAATCTTATCTAGTAATCTCCCAGTCCGGCAACTTGGACTTCATTCTTGACAATTCCATGAAATGTCAAGATCTGAAAACTTTTTTTCCCAAAGAACTCTTCACCCTTATCTCCCCCTCCAGACTTATGACCACTGCTTTAATCCACCTCCCCCCTGCTCCGATAATCGTCTTAATTATCCCTCTGCGCTCACTTTCCCCTTTTGATCATATCAAAAGCCAGTTTTCTTCTAAATGCAAACATTATCAACTCACTCCCGGCAGATAAGGTTGTTTAGTACAGAAAATTAGACCTCTCTGACCACCCGCAACCCTGTCTCTCCAGCGGTAAATCTTAAGGATCTAGGCCTATCTCTTGACATTGCAACAAGTCCAATCTGTTTGATGTTTGCTTCCAAACCTGGTTCTTTTTTTCCCCCTTCTCATATCTATGCATCTGTTTTGTACTATGCTTTTAACCAGATTTACCATCCATCCACCCGTTTACAACTTAACACTTTAGGACTCAGCTCAGGACTTCATGCAACACACCCATTCGTATGAATCAGGTAGCCCTCCTATGGGTTCCCATCATATCCTAGCAGGCCTTTCTGATATTGCACTGAGTGCGTTGTATCATGAATGTCTGTGGCTCCTCTAGACAGTAATCGCCCTGCTAACAAAACCCAAGCATCAGTCTCTCCCTCATTGTACCCCCAGCCCGTAGTCAGATCCACCCCTCTTCTGCTAACCAAAGCCTGTCCCTCAGCTTCTTAAATACCTTCCTAAGCTTTCTCTTGCCCTAAGAGGGAAGAAGAAAGTTCTTACCTGAGCTTTGAACAAGGTCCTTTAACACTGGACCCCTCTCCCTTTCCAGCCTCATGTTTTATCACTTCCTGTTCTGCCTTTGCCCCCACTGGCTTCCAATAGTTCACATTGACCTTGTTTATTGCCCTGAATGTCTATGCCAGCTGTGTGTGTCTACACCACCCCTGACTTTCCTTTCTCTATAGTGACACAGACTTAGCTGTAACTGTTTCATGTCTCCTCTTGCTGAATTCCATGAAAATAGGAGCCACGTTAGTCTTATTTACTCTTCTGTCTCTAGTCCCCAGCACACAACAGACCCTCAAGCATATTAAATAAATCATGACCTTACAAACTCTTGTTATCAGGCCATCTGGGGTGAGGAAGACCAGAAGATCAGACATTAGATGGGGAAAAAACGACTTCCTGCCTCTGGCTCTCAACCCAAACGACTCTGATGGAAATGCTGCTTCCTAAAAAGAGAGTAGAGGAGGGAAATGGCGCCGGAGGGGGAGGGGGTGGTTCCTAAGGAGGAGTAAAGGTCTCCTAAGGCCTGCTGTCTGCGGTCTCAGGGTATTGCAGGCCCTTTAGAACCCACCACTCATGGGGCCAATTGCCAAGCTAGGGAAGATCAGAGGGTTTCCAAGCAGGATCAACAGGTACCCAGTAGGTAGAGAAGATCATGAAGAAAAGAATTGAAAGTGGGATTGGGAAATAGATTCACAACGCATGCAACCAGATATCTTTACTCATTCTGTGACTTAAGAGAAGGTGAAAATTCACTGGTTCCCTGAGTGTCCCAGGACACTGGGTTCTGAGTGAGGAGTGGGGCTAAGGAGGGACAGACATGCAGGGCGAGGGGCTCCAGTGTCATCAGCTTATCATACAAGTGCCTTTCTCCTTGAAGGGATTCTTGTCCTCAGAGATGCCTTTGAGAAGAGGATCATTTCCCGCTTCTGCCTCCACATAATCCTTGATTTCTTTTCCCGTCTTAGAGATCTGTGAGAAAGCAAAATATGGTTCCAGCCCTCGTTTGTTGCTCAAGATCTATGACTTGGTCAGTCCCAAGAAAACAGGCTTCTGAACAGGATAGAGACGGTGGCCAGAGAGGAGAAAGATGAAAGGGAAGGCAGAAGTGAGAGGAATGTGAGTTCCTTGCCCAGAGCCACGAAGCCTGACTCCTACCTGTGAGGGACACTGGGCCAGGCCCAGCCCAGAAACAGGGCTGGAAACCCTGATCCCTCCAGGCTCTGAGATTCTCTCCCATCCATTCCAATGGGGTCAAACCCTAGCCTCCTTCCACATTCTACCCCAACCCAGAGGCACGTCCTGCTCTTTCTACTACCCCGTTGTCTTTCCCAACTCCATGAGGAACAGGAAGGGGTAAGGAAGGGAAAAGAGAGCTCACCAGGGCTCTTGGGTTCTTCACTTCCTTCTTTAGCTGCTCTACCTCCATCTTCAATAGGTCCTTCTCGCTGAGCTCCTGGGCCATCTTCCACTAGAGAGACCCTTCCTGGAAAGGATTCCGCGGAGGAAATTGCAAATCCCCTGGGCTCTCCCAGCTCCCTCCTCTGCACTCTCCACGTCTCAGCTTCTACCTTCTTCCCTGCTGTGTCCCTCAGTTCAGGCCCCTCATTGCTCACCATATGTTCACCACATCCTCCCACCCTTCCTTCATCCTGCGTCTAAGCTCAGGAGGAGAGGACACTCCCAGTTTGACGGGAGAGGCACAACCTCTGCCCTCAGATAAGGACCTGTCTATGTAGGAAACAGAAATCAGAGCTTGGAAAAGAGAGGGAAAAGGAGTTTCTTTCAGTGAGGAAGAGTTGGGAAACAAAATTATTGTTCCACATACAACTCAAGTAGAAATTTTCAGGAAACTCCAGCTCCTGTCAGGGGAGAGTGTACCCTAGTGGTTCAGAGAAGGCCTTTGGAGCCTGGCAGGTGCCAGCCCCTATCCCAGCTTTGCTGTTTCCAAGGTGCGTGGTCTTAGGCAAGTCATTTAACCTCCTTGAGTCTTAGTTTCACAATCTGCAAAATGGGTATAATAATAGTACCTACTTTATACGACTATTGTGAGTACTAAAAAATAATGCATATAAAATATTTTAATACACTCACTGCCTGGCACATAATGAACACTGAATACGTTTATCATCATCACCATCATCACTACTCGGTTATCAGGAAGTTCTGTCTGTTGCCTAACCTCAATAATTCTAAGACTATATCCCAGCCCAGGACAACCTCAGCCCCTCTCACCTGCCGAGAAAAAGCGTGCACTTCAAGTCGCTAGTCTCCAACCAGTCAAGATGGTGTTTGAGCGTCCCAGCTCCTCATCAGCTGAAAGTCTTTGGATAAAGCAGATGGCCCGGAAGCCCAAATCTCTGAAGCCTAAGCTGATCACAGGCTCGTGGTTCTAAGCCCCTCCATCAGCTTGAGCCTCCAAACCTCACTGCCACAAGAGCAGACACCCTGCCCACTCCTTTACTGACGCCTCTGGCTTAGAGCCTATTTCCCCAGTTCTCACCCTTTAGCCTTAATGGTTCCCTCCCCCACCTTCTCTTCCAAGCCTTCCCCTCCCCTACTGCTGAGCCTGGGCTGAAGCAGTTCATTCCAATGAGGCAAGTCCTAGACCAGCTCCTAACTTCCTTCACCCAAGAGGCCTTTGTGTCCCCCACTGGAGCCTCATAATTTCACCTTTAGAGTTTCTCCTGGCTCACTCTTCATTCACTCATTCGATAAAAATGTATCTACATAAGAGATTGTGCCAGTTAGCACTTGGGCCCATGGCTACCCCTAACACTTGTGTCCATGCTTCTTTGCCTCTATGCCTCCCTCTGAGCCCTGGGTGTGGGTCTCCCTCAGCAGTCCCCCAGAATAAGACCCATATCCTGATCTTTCTCTGGGTCTCCTCCCAGGACCATCCAAGATGACAGACACTGAGCTCTGCTCAGGCTGATGCCTGTCCAATAACAAGGAGACCCTCTTGAAAAGCAGATATTAAGGGACCAATATGGTCAGTGAGTGATCCTCTTTTTTTCCTGCCTCTAGAGTCACAGCCTGGGTGGTGGGCGGGGCAGGAAGGAGGCCTGGAGTCCATCCTAACTCCCCCTGCTTCAGGATCCAGTCCCACTCACAGCTGCGGGCTCTAAATATTTGAGAGTGGGACAGGACCCTGGAGGTCATCTAGTCCAGCTCCCCTGTTAATGCAGGACATAGAGACTTACCTCCTGAGGCCAGTTTAGTGCTCTGGTTATCCACTGCTGTTTCCTAAACCTGACCAGTTCATCTGAAAATTGAACCTGGTGCTTCTCAAAACCAAGTCCTTCCTATTATCTCATCTGAGTCCCTCACTACATTTGGTCCATTTCACCACGTCTGGTCTCCATCAGGCACAGAGCATGCACATGAGACCTTCATCACATGTAACCCTTCAGAGGCTTGATAACACTTCTCAGGGGACCTCTGGCAGTGTCTTCATGGTGTCCAGCCTGATTCCTCTTGCCGCTGCATTGTCTGTTTTCCATTGTCGCTGCTCCGCCACTGCACCACGGCATGGCCCCCCAGCATGACTGGTCCCCATATCCTCTCTACCCTCCACTCTCCTGTCCCTCGGTGACTCATCCCTGAGCTTCCCAAGGAAGCCCCCACCCTCTGCCCTTTCCTCCCCTTCCATGAGTGGAAAATCTATCTCCACCGCCCCCTTCAGAGCGGGCCAGCCCCTTCCTTCGCAGTCTCCCACCCCACCCATCCCCCCAAACAGTTTCCTCTCCAGGCCCAGGGAGTAATCACAGCTGCCCCGACCTTGGCTTCCTCTGCTGGGAAGGATTGGGGGGCTGGGCCCCCAAAAGGGCCACTGGTTTTACCCTTCCTCTGGGCAGCGGACAGAGAGGCACAGGCCCAGTGAGCAGGGACAAACTTCCTCTTGTCCCGGAATGAACATGCCTGCCCTTTGCAAGCAGGTTTGGGTCTCTCACGAAGAGGAAACCAAAAGCTATGAGAGGGAGGGAAGGCAGAGCGACCAATCAAGGGCAGGGTGAGGCACAAAATCAGCGCCTCCCTGGGGAGCCTGTCAGAAGCTGGGGGCAATGGCGGAGCTGCAGCAGCTGCAGGAGTTTGAGATACCCACGGGCCGGGAGGCTCTGCGGGGCAACCACAGCGCCCTGTTGCGAGTCGCGGACTACTGTGAGGACAACTACGCGCAGGTAAGCAGAGTGGGCACAGGCCGCTGACACTCCAGCCCCTCCAGGGGCCCATGGCCCACCCCCAGGGCAAGACCGCGGAGGCCATCCTGACAGGTGCTTGTCCTGGGTTTTGGCAGAGAAATCCTCCTGCTCCCGGCCTTGGCTTCAACCCAGTCCCCTGAACTTCAACCCTGATCTCAAGCTACCCTTCTGTGTCCACTGTGCCCCTTCTCTCTTCCGAAGCCGCAGAGATGTTTGGGCAGGCAGTGCTATTGTATCCTGTTATCAGGTCTCACCTTAGGGTCATCTCCTTCCCAGCCTCTCACTTCGATCCCCAGGCCCAAAGATTTGTCCTCACACAAAGTTTGTTGCCATCATTCCATTTTCAGACTGGCTCTAGGTGAGACTTCAGAAGAACTTCCCAAACATTGTAATGAACTCGAGGTGAACCAGTGAATGGGAGAAGACCAAAGAAAGGTCAGACTAGGCTCTGTTAAAGAGAGGGGTCTGACACAGAGGCCTGGGGATGGACAACGTGACTGCGGGGAGCAGGCTACCAGCCAAAGACAAGGAGAGTGGCATTTTAGAACAGTTTTCTAAACCATGTGGTTGTCTCAGCTGAGCAGGTAGATTCTCAGATCTAGGGAAGAGGGATGAGAAAAACTTAATGACTGAGCACGTCTGTTGTTCCATTAATCCTCACACCACCTCGTGTGACAAATATTAGTATTTCTATTTCATAGGTGAGGAAACAGCAGCGGGAAGAGGCACAGGGACCTCGCAGATCACTAGGAGTGTTGAAAACAATGGAAGAAAAGGAGCTAATGGGAAAAATGGCAGATTAAAGAGAGTCGATAATAACAGTTAAAATGCTCTGCACCCTTACTTTGCATTGCCTCCTTTAGTCTTTACCCCAGTCCTGTGAGGTCAGGACCACTCCCACTTCACGACCTGGAGGCCGAGGTTAAGAAACCCAGCCAGTGAGAACAGACCTGGAACCTATCAAAGCTGGGTGCTCACTTTTCTAAGGGCAGCCAAGCTTGTAGCAGAGTGTAGATTTGGACCTGTCACTCTGACTCCAGAGCCCACCCACCAAACCCCTAGCTGAACACGCTACCCAGGGTATAATTTCTGTCTGTGCAGATGTCGAATGACCAATTTATAAACGAGATAAACATGGCTTGTAAATCAGCTCTGTTCTCATAACATTGCCAGGCACACTCCTCTGTCTATAAGGATGTCCTGACATTCCTTCAGTGACTTCTGCACATGTCAAAGTACTTTTGGGTGGGTTCTCATTTGCACACAGTGTGCACACAGGATTCGAGGGCACAAAAACCTGAGTCCAATTTTCAACCCCGCCACCTACCAACGATCGGACCTGTGGCAAGTTTTCCTTATATCTTCCTTTACGGTGGTCACAGGATTAAATGTGACAATGTGTTAAAGCGTTTAGCCCAGTGTCTGCCCCTTAAGGAGGCCAGGATAAATGGCAGTTATTATCATCATTATTCTTATTATTATGATCATCATTCATCAGAAGGATGAGAGACGCAGAGATAACAACAGTCAATTCTAGTGAGGTGAAGCAGCCCTTGCAAAACATCAGAAACTCGAACTCAGGTCAATATTCCTGGATACCTGCTTCCTTCACGCAGAACGCTAACTACATGACCACACAACCAATTTCCTTTCCTCACCTCTCCGAGGATCTTTGACTGGGGAGCAAATGCCTAGGAAGGGTTTGCATGACTTCCCAGAACTTCTCTTTAACAAAGCCTGGTTCCCAGGTCCTCCATCCTTCCTCACCCCCTCCCTCCACCACAACCAGGTGTCAGGGGACCCATGGGGAACCGGGGAGGGCAGATTTCTCTGTCAGGGTTCATTGAGTTTACAGATGGGGTAATTT
Organism: Cynopterus sphinx; assembly: GCA_030015415.1. Classification (NCBI taxonomy): domain Eukaryota; kingdom Metazoa; phylum Chordata; class Mammalia; order Chiroptera; family Pteropodidae; genus Cynopterus; species Cynopterus sphinx. The sequence continues at coordinate 18,953,875 of CM057385.1, forward strand.
GCATAACAAATATACAGTCAGCCCTGAAGAGGGATTCCAAACCCTTGACCCTGAGACCTAACTTTGGTCCAAGACCCAGAAGCTGGGGTTTGGTAGGTTCTAGCCTCCCAGAGCTGGGACCAAGTAGATATTTTTCCTAGTTGAGCTGATAGGAAAAATTCAGTGATAAATTGCACGTACCAGTCCAGGGAGGGTAGAAATCAGAGTAGTCACTATTTTGTCTGGGTTTTCATTTTCTTACCTATTAAAGGAAGGTCTTGAACTGGAACAAGAACTGCCATTTTTTCTGGTTTTAACATCCTGGGTTGATTGCCTTGCCTTTTCAAAGCAATTGGTTACTTATGCTGATAAAAGGTAAATTGCATGCAAATGAGCATCTCTTAACTGCTGTTGGAAGAGAAGGGTAGGGAGGGACTCCTGAGAGGAGTGACAAGAGGGGTGGCTCAGGAGATTCTGGGTTTGCCCTTTGGCTCCAGCCTGGCTCAGGCTACATCAGAGGCACCCAGGCTCTCTGAGTACCCTATTTCGATAGGTTCTGGTTTGTTCTCCACTGACTGGCCTTGAGGAGTACTTGAGTGCTCTTAACAAGGAGACTCCATGGTGTAGCCTTGCCTGTCAGTCTACAGGCCTTGCCATAGGCTTGCCCTGAACTTATTTCTTACCCCGCTGGAGAGAGAGGTACAAGTTAGAGGGCAGCAACACCATGATCCAACCAGAGATGAGGAAGCTGCCTGGGGAACCAGATGACCAGAGAAGTTTTGCCCCAGCCCCCATGGTGTCTGAGCTGGGACTAAAAAAACCCTCTTCTATCTTCAGTCACTCCCTGCCCACCCCTTCACCACTGCCTGGCAGTGTGACCCAGCTCAGCCCCTGGCACAGTACCCAAGATGCAGTGGGAAGATGCCCAGCAAGTATTTGGGTTTGCATTCAACCCATTAATTAATTCACAAATGCATATTTCTTAAGTATTGGAAAAAGTATTTTGTGGGAGCACTATCTCAGAATGGAATCCAGAATAAAACAGACAAATCCCTGCCCTGTGGTTACATTTTAGTGTTTGCGTGTATGTGGTGGGAGACAGATAATAAAATAAAAAGATAAATAATGGCTGGTAGCGCTAGTGCTTTGAAGAAAAGAAAACAGGGTAAATATGTTAGAGAGTACAGAAGGGGCTGGGGTCAATTGTGGGATGGTGAGGGAAGGCGTCTCTGAGGAGCTGAGACTTAATACTAAGAATTCTAGAAAGAAGTACAGCAAATGCAAAGGCCCTAAGGCAGAAAATATCTTAGTTTGATCAGGAACAGAACCTCAACAGTCAATGTGGCTGGAGAGGAGTAAATGAGAGCGTGAAATGGTAAGGGGTGAGGATGAAGAGAAAAGCAGGACCCCATCTTGTGAAGTCCTATTCAGACCTTAGTTAGAAGTTTGGATTTTATTCTCCGTGTACTGGAAAGCTGTTGGAAGGAAGGAATGAAGTAACTCTCCTCTGGGCCTCAATTTCCTTATCTATAAAATGGATCAGATTGTTGCTTCCCAAACATCCACCTAAAGACGGGAGCTAACCAAAGAACACAAGATTCACCTGGAGGAGTTTTTAAAGTCGTGGACTCATCAGCTGTACTCCAAGGGGGTTCTGGTTAGAAGATCTGGGACGGGGACCTGATGTTGGTTGGTTGGTTTTAAGTTCAAGAAGATCTCATCTCCAGCCAGTATTGTCTTCCTCTCTCTACTATTTACCTTTATTCTCCAAGAGGGTGGTCAATCCTCAGCTTTTTTGAAGAGGGGTATCTTTTCCTCCCCCTGTACCCATTCCCCAGGGCTGCAGATTTGCTTTCCTGGTGTCTTCTCTGTTCTTCTTACTGTATCATCATTCATTTGGAAACCACTTCAAGCATCTAAGGGTTGCTGCTTTCTCCCAATTTAGCCCCCGCCTTCCCTAGACCCTCTCCTATCTCACTGGCCCAGCCAAAGATCAGTGGAAGGTGCTGGCATCTGACCAGGACTGTGTGTATTTCAGGCCACAGACAAGAGGAAGGCGCTGGAGGAAACCATGTCCTTTACCACCCAGGCCCTGGCCAGTGTGGCCTACCAGGTGGGCAGTCTGGCTGGGCACACTCTGCGCATGTTAGACCTGCAGGCAGCCGCCCTGCGGCAGGTGGAAGCCCGTGTGAGCACGCTGGGCCAGGTAAGGGGTGTGGGAAGGCTTCTTGCATCAGCCTCCAACTCTATAGCTCCATCTGGGCATTTTCTCCAGCAAAAAATTCTTTCCTGCTTTTCTCTATGTCCAAATGCCTGACTTTGCCACAGAACCTGGGCACTTCCCAAGCTTTCTGAGCCTCCTCATCTCTGTGCCTATGTCTCAGTGCTGGGCCTCAGTGCTGTCTCACAAGACTAGGAACTCCCTGAAGGCAGAGCTCTTTCTTTCTCTAAATTCTACATTGCATGGTAGAAAGCAGGCTCTACCAATCATGATGGCTGCATAGTCCAGGAAAGAGGCACCCTGTTTCCATCTAAACACAGGCTGTGACTAAATAAATATTCTAGACCCAGAGTGCTTGCTTGGCAAGGTCCTCTTCAGCCCTAAACGCACTGGCCTATACAGTGTCCCCTGCCTATCTATTATACACACCCTCCTCCTTCCTTCCTGAATCCTTGGCTGAGGAATTAATTGCCCCATAAACCACATGCACAGATCCAGTTACACATCAGCCTGCCCTGTGCATTGCCCGCATGTTCAGTGTGGGGTGTGTCTTTTCCTCTCACCCTAGAAACCTGAGTGCCCCCCCACCCCAGTGCTGTAGGTTTCTCCAAAGAACTTCCCAAGGAAAAGTTAGTTAATTTACTTATTTGTCCTCCATAAGGGAGAGCTGATCCTGCCACAATTCTCAGTCACCTCTATGTTATCCTCCTCGGCTCCCAAGCCAGCCTAGTGCTTCCGTCTCTTCCTGGCATCCCCACAGATACTGTGTTTTCTCTTTTCCTCTGGTTCCTGCTCAGCTAATAATAACCTTCATTTTCTTCCACCAGGAAGTTGCTCCAAAGTGACTCCATCCTCCCCTGGCAACTCTCTTTTCAAATGCTGTTTGGCCTTGGGGACAAAACTCGCTCTTTCTCTGGACCTCACTGACTCTTATTGCCTCTGCCCCCACACCAAAGCTTCTACCCTCTTCCGCCCATAAGGTAAAGGGGGTGTGCAGAGGCCACCTCACTGTCATTTCAAACCCTGTCGTGCAGATGGTGAACATGCATATGGAAAAGGTGGCCCGAAGGGAGATTGGCACCTTAGCCACTGTCCAGCGGCTGCCCCCCAGCCAGAAAATCATTGCCCCCGAGAGCCTACCTCCTCTCACTCCCTACTACAGGAAACCCCTCAACTTTGGCTGCCTGGATGACGTTGGCCATGGAATCAAGGTAGAGAAAGGGGCCCCTCCTCTTTCTCCACAGCCTCTTCTTCTGCCTCATGGCTCCCTTCTCTCCAGGCCCCCAGTTCTCATCCATATCCATGTTCTTGTCCCAACCTGCAGCCCTTTTCTTCCTTCACTCCCCGAAACCATCACCCTGAGTGGTCCCCTTACTCCCCAAGTCTTCCCCTTACTCCCCAAGTATTAATGGTGGAGGAACCCTCTCCTCCACCATTAAATGGCTTCATGACCCCTCCCTCCAGAATTGACCTTTACCCTGTACTCAGATGATCTGCTGAGAGTGACATTTGAGCTGTGGGTGCTGGGTGTGTGTGTGAAAGGGAAGAGGGGGAAGGGAGGTTGTCAGGGTGTGCATGAGAATGGCTCCCCACCACATGAGAACAGCAACTTCCTCTGTCTGGAGGTTTGAGGTCACTGCACTGAGAAGTCACCCTAAAGCTGCTGTTGGGTGAGAAGAGGTGGGGATGCAGCCACTTGAAGGCGACATGGTGAAGACAGGGGAGCATGATTCTGGCATTTTCTTAACCCCTCTTCTGGGAGGTGAGAGAGGACACACACCTTATTTTGTCAATTCCTGTCCCCACACTCCAACAGTCCAGGTCAGATTGAAGCTCCTCTGTATCTAAATGGCCCCTTGATATCCTTAACATATCTTCTCCCCAAAAAGGGGAAACTACACTCCCTCCCTCATTCACTAGGCCTCACCACCAGGAAGTTCTTCCTATTGTCCAACTTAAATTCTTTAGGCTCAGCTCAAGTCCCTTTGTTTTGTCCCTAGTGAATTAGAGCAGAGGACATCATTCTCTGTGTACCCACTCTTGGGGAAACCATATTAGTCACAGAAGGGCTCCCTTGCATGTGGATTTGCACCTCATTATTTGCCCATTCTCCTCTAAATTTCTGCTCCTCTCTGCCCTGAACTCTACAAAGCAGTTCCATGGGCCTGCTAACAAGACGGGTAGGAAAAGATAAAACAAAAAAATAAAATGACAGGTAAGACATCTCTAAATGGCATGGTCCTTTACTTTCCCCATGTCTTCCTCAACCCTGAGCTGGAGTTGGGATCTATCAGAGTTAGGGACCTCCACTCTGCGCACTAAGATGCGTTGGGAGGAGGATAGGATGAGGGGCCCACTCTGCAGTTGAGGCCATGCAGAGGAAGTGGCCTTCAGACCACGTCTGTGCTCCGAGGTTTCCGTGGGGCCTGCGGCAGACTTGGAGCTCAAGCCCAGGCAATGAACAAGAGGGGGTGGGGTGGGGTGTGAGAGGGGGCTGGGAAGTGGAAGTAGGAACTTGCTCTGCCCATGCTCTCCCTCCCCGTTCTCGTCTGCCTCTCTCCCATTTCCTCTCTGGGATGAGGGGGGCTACAGGGAGGCCCCTCCATCAGTGTCAGAGCTGCCCCCTCCCTGCAGGATCTGAGCACGCAGCTGTCGCGGACTGGGACCCTGTCTCGAAAGAGCGTCAAGGCGCCTGCCACCCCCACCTCCGCTACCCTAGGGTGAGATCTCACCGCGAACCCAAACGCCCACTCGATCCTGAAACTGCTCCCTCACCCTCACCTCTGTACTGGGCGCCAACCTCTTCCTCCACCAGCTGCCCCTCCTCCTTCTTCCCCAGAGACACCCCCTCCCTCCTCCCACCCCTAGGAGACCACCCCGGATCCCCGAGCCGGTGCAGCTCCCGGTGGTGCCCAACGGCAAACTGTCCGCAGCCTCCTCTGCCTCTTCCCTGACCTCGGCCGGGTGAGCCCCACGCATTCAAGTTGGCGGTGGCTGTGGTGGGGGGAAATTGAGAGGGGCCTCCAGCCAGTTGTCACGGTGACTACTGGGGTTGAGAGACTCGGGATCACAGGAACGGGGCTTATTATGATCGATCTATGATCGATCGAAGGGGCAGCGGCAGTTGCAGGAGATGCTGAGTTGGGGGAGGTGTGGCCCAACCTAGCCGAGCCCCACTTTCTCTGGTCTTCAGCAGCGCTGAAGGTGTTGGTGGGGTCTCCACGGCCAAGGGGCAGGCAGTTCCCCCACTTCTCCCCAGCTCCATGGCCCCACCTCCTCTACCAGCCCCGGATATCTGCCTCCTGCCCCCTCCGCTGGAGGAATTTTCTATGCCCCCTCCCGGTAAGGAGCTCCGCCCTCTTCTTCTAGCTCAACTCTGGGGTTGCTCTCACCTCCCGATACCCTTCCCCACCCTCTTGAATCAAATTAGGCCCACCTCAGTGAACGTTTTGTCCAAGGTAGGGGTAACAGGAGAGAGAGGAAGTGGAAGAAGTAAACTAACATAACTAAGCACCTGCTATATAACCTGGCCCTGAATCCGAGGCTTCTCATCCATTTTCCCAAACTTGACCTTAACAGGATCCTCACACTCCCATTTAACAGATAAAGCTGAGTCTGAGAGGTTTAATTGACTTGCCCAACAAAAACCTGCTTAGTGCCAGTCTGGCTACCCTACACTGTAAAAGGTTGCATTTTAGAGTACCTACTCTGCACTAGGCATTGTGGAAGGGCCATGGGCAAGGGCTGGAGGAAGATTACATAAAATGGGTAGATTCTGGCACCCTGCTCTTGATCACTGAGTTTCCTGGGGTGAGTGGGAGGGGGTTCCCTGTGCCACACTTGCAGCCTCGCTGCCTTCCCTTTCAGCCCCAGAACTGCTCCAGCCCCTGGACCTACCCCCTCCTCCACCCCTAGATGTAGATGAGCTGGAACTGCCGCCTCCACCAAGCCTTGGACTGGAAGAGCCCAGCTGGGTCCCTGCTTCCTACTTGGAGAAAGGTACCTGACTCCTGGGATTGAAGGGCACCAGATCCCATCACCAAGGTTCCCCCCACTCTTCTATCCCAGAGGCATTATGGGCCTATTGTCCTCCCCAATATTCTGATAAACTGAGCAAATGTCACTCAGAAGTCTTTCAGAACCGAGCTGGGAAGAGCAGCCAGCCTGGTATTAACTGAGCTAGGGAGGGGTCCCCAGGGTTTGGGAGAAGGTATCACCTGCAGCCTTCTCCCTTAGATGCTTGCTAGAATCCAGTATGTGGGCCCCTGCATCCCCATAACGTGATAGGAGGCACATCTCACAGCTTCCTCTCCTCCTGCCCTGCAGTGGTGACACTGTATCCATATACCCGCCAGAAGGACGACGAGCTCTCCTTCTCCGAGGGAACCATCATCTGCATCACCCGCCGCTACTCCAATGGCTGGTGTGAGGGTGTCAGCTCGGAGGGGACTGGATTCTTCCCAGGAAACTATGTGGGACCCAGCTGCTGATAGTCCCAAGGTTTCTAGGCTGCTGATCCAGGCTCTGCCCTGAGTGAACCTCAAGCCCCGGACTAAAGCCAGCCTGCCCACCTCTTGGCTGTGAGCTATCTGCACCTTCCCATTGTGATAGGAAGGGGTCCTGGGGAGAGGTGTCCAGAGACCTGCTGCAGACAGGAAAGAACTGGAAGCCAAGGAATTTGGTGATCTTGTCTAGAGAGGACCACTATTACATGGAGGGTAGGTTCTCCAGCTGCAAGTGCCAACTTTGAATGAAACTCTGATGATCTCCTGATCACTGACCTGCAGGACTGGGGGGTGGGGCAGAGAGATGATGAACTGAAAGGCATTCCTGTTCTAAGGCTCCTGCTAACTATTGAACCCCATCCCCAGCAACAGTATCTTTCCCATCTCCTTGGTCATTACCTGCCCTCTATACTAGAGCTGATGCCCTCTGCAACCATTGACCACACGGTGTTCTTTTGCCTGTTGTCTGCTGTGTTATATGTTCAGTCTTGATTCCTCAAGCTGGGCGCTCAGCCAAGAGTGGGGACCAATGCCCTTACTTAAGTGGGGCTGTCTGAAAGCAGAGACCACCCCACCTTCCCCCATGATACTGCGGCGCCAGAGATCTCAGTCACCTCTTTCCCCTTCACCTGCTTTATAGCTCTAAAACACCAAAGACTGAGGAGGGGTTTGGGTTTCGCTGGCTCCAATTGAAAACATCATGGCTTTCTGTTCCACACGGGAGAAATGGGGCACAGTGGGCCCAGCCCGCGGGGGTGACTTTGGTTAAGTCCCTGGTCTCTTGCTGCATAGACGAGGCTGGGGTGAGAGGAGACACTGTGACACGCTGTGAGGTCCCTGGCTGGCCGGACCTGAGCTGGACAGTGTGCTACCTTGTTCCACCACCAAGAGGCAACTGTCCCCTCTGGCTATTTTTCCTTTGGGGATGCTGACGGGGTGGGCGGTGGAGGGAGAGAAGAAGAAAGGGGGTGTAGTGTGGAGTCTCGGTTGGTGAAGCAAGATCTAGGCCTGGGGCCGTCGGTGGAGAGCATCATTTCTCTTCACGGGGTGTCCAGGACAACCGAGATGATTTCAGGCCGTGGGGACTCTTCGACCCAAGACTGGGGTGGGGTGGGGTGGGGCGGTTACTCTGCCCCAGGCAGCAGTTAAAGCCATGGGAAATGTCCCTTCTCTCCCCTGCCAGGGAACCCCTTCCTCTTTTGGAAACGCTGCTGCCTTCCCCGGTAAGTGCCCCACCCGGGCTGGGCCAAACTCCAGAATGACTATTTGCCTTGGACCTGGGGGAGGCAGCCGAGCTGTGTTAGCTGCATAGATAGGGACGGCTCCGACCTCCCTCCCCCAGCCTCCAAGGGGACGAGCTCGGAATCCTAGCAATCCCCGAGGGACATACCAAAGCGAAAGGGAAAAGGGAGTTAGAAAACTAGGTCGTCTTTCCCGCTCCCCCACTTCCTCGCGCCCCCCTCCTCCTCCGGAGCGCCCCCTGCAGGCGGCCGCCTCAGCACGTCTTCAGCACCTGCTGCAGGTGGAGGCGCACCTCGGCGGCCGTCTCCCAGGGCACCACGGCGGCTCGGAAGGAGCTGGGCTCGGCCTTCTGCGCCTCCTGGATGAGGCGGTGCATGGGGTAGCCGCGGCGCGGGAAGGCCACGTCGCCGCCGGCCAGCAGCCCCATGGGGCAGAAGTCGTTGGCGCCGTCGCCCACGTAGAAAAGGCGCTCGAAGTGCACGCCGTCGTGGGCCCGCTCGCGCAGGTAGTCGCTGAGCACCTTGTGCTTGCACATGTTGGCCGGGCAGCGCGTGCAGCTGTGCGTGTGGAAGGGCCGCAGCGCCAGCAGCCCCCGCGCGTCGGGCCCCGCAGGGTTGCTGAGGATGCGGCGGAACAGGCCCAGGTGGCCCGCGGCGCGCAGCGCGCTCTCCACGCCGAACGTGTTGGCGTCCGAAATGAGGATCACCTCGAAGCAGGCGCCCTGCTTGGCCACGAAGTGCAGCAGGTCGCCCATGCCCGGCGTCAGGGGGATGGCCTCGTAGACCGCGCGCAGGTCGCGCGGCCGCACGCCCTGCTCGCCCAGGTGCTGGAACACGCGCTGCATGTACTCGTTGTAGAAGCCCTCGCGGTAGGTGGCGCGCAGGCTGTCGGGCAGGCGCTGGCCCGGCGCGGCGCGCACGATCGAGTCGTCGCTGTTTTCGTCCACGATCGTCTCGTCGAAGTCGAAGGTCAGGAGGAAGCGCGGCGCGCCCTGCGCGGCCATCCCGCCGTCCTGGGAGCAGGGGGGAGGAGAGCAGCAGGAGGAGGAGGAGGGGGCAAGCGAGAGCGGGCGCGGCGGGGGCCGGCCCGGGAGAGGCTGGTTAGCGGGCCGCAGCCACAGGCGCTGGCACATCCAAGACCTGGGGAGGACCCAAGGCTGGTTAAGCTGGAGGAGGACCCGACGCCGCTCCCACCCCCAGCTCCCTGCCCACCCCCTTGGCACGACCTCGCAGTCAGCTCACTGGGGTTTATCCTCAGAGGACCAACCTCCTCTGAACCCAGAAGGGCTTTCCTTGGCACCTGTTTCTGCTACTCTCATCTGGGGCCTTCGGGACTTAACAGGAGTCAGCTTAAAAGAGGGGGGAGCAGCTTCCAAAAGGTCGCTTTTTGTGGAGGTTTCTGAGCTAGACCTTCTAGAGACTTCCAGTGACCTCAGTTGTTGGTATGGATAAAGGGAGGGTGGAGGGGACTGTCCGCTCCCTTCTGCCCTAACTTACATAGTCAGGGAAACATCCCATTCGCCCGACGGGAACAGCTTCCACAGTCCGCTTCTGGGCAGTGACTGATGGCTGTGGGCTGTGGTGCATGATAAGAAAACAGACTCCAGGGAAGACTTGTTGGAACCATCCAAAACATGTGGACAATGAGTGCCAGACCTCAGGCCTGGAGGGTAGGGTGTCTGGGCCTCTGCACTGGCTAGAGAACTGGATTTTAGCTCTTGGAATAACCAGATAGGTAGTTTGACTGCACAAGACCCAGGAAGGCTCTCTGGGAGCTGCTTCCAGCCAGATAGCTCTGGGCAGGGGTCCAGGGATGGTGCTCAGTTTCTCTGGGATGTTTTAGGGCCCTGCGCTGACAGCTCATCACTAGTCACTTGCCAATTCCCCCGGAGGGCCATGTCAGCGGGTGGGGTTCCTGCCAGAGTCCGAAGCAAGCGGGCAGCAGAAGCAGTGGGGCTTGAGGAGGTAGGAGCCTCCCGTGCCAGGCCACGACATACCTGGGAGACAGGTAAGGGAGAGGAAAGAGAGCAGCAGTGGCTGAAAAGGCAGTGGAGGAGGAAACAGGTAGTGGGGACACTCGGGAGGCGGGGGCGCGTGTGGTATGAGGCAGCAGTGGGGGAGGGGGCTAGGAGGAAGTCATGCTGGGGGAACATAGAGACAGACTGGACAGGAAGACAGAGAGTGGGTGGGGAGCTCCAGGAAGTGGAAACCTTGAGCCAGAGTCATGTTGAAGGGGAAACATGGGAGAGGATGGCAACAACAGGGCAAGTGTGAGGGCACAAAGAAAGGCGAGCAAATGGAGACAGCAGAAGCCCTCAGCGGCCTCTCTGCCACCGCTGGCTGCCAGCAGCTATATAGCACAGAGGGGCAGAGCGAACAGCTCATGCACAACTTCAGAATGTCAACCACACTGCCTTTCTCCCTCCAGCTTCCCACCCCAATTAGTCCAGTCAGAGCCACTCCTCTTTCTGGAGTATTCCTAACTCCCCCTCTCTAATATTCCTATGATGTTTATGGCCTGGCACAGCTTGCGAAACTGAAGTCCAGGCTCCTAATTTCAGAGTTGAGATTTGAAGCTGGCTCTCTGCTTCCCTAATAGAACTGTCTCTTTGACCTCATCCTAGAGTCACCCACCCACTGGTCTCAGCAACATCCATCTGGGACTCTCAGTGTCCCTGGAGTTGAGGATGGAAAGCATCAGGATCTCTCAACTGGGATGGAAGTTTCTAGGAGTTAGTGGAGGCCCCCAGTGGAGCTATCCCTGTTAGTGGAGGCAAGCCTGAAGGGGTGGTTAGGGTTCTTCCCACCCCATGATGGGGATATGGGGGCTGAGGCCTCATCCTAAGAGACCCTTGGAGGGACCCACTTACCCTAGACAGGCATCGGAGGCCAGCAACTGGAAAACACCCGCTCATCGTTGGTACATCACCCTGAGCACCACCTGTAGAGACTCTGTTGGCCTCTAGCCGTTGTCCAGAGCTCCTGACAACCATATAAGGTCTGTTTGAAGGTGCCCAGACCCAGCCTCATCCCCTTTGCTGAGCCCCAGGAATGATTCCCAGGAACTCAGTGAAAACAACCCCTCAGATAGGTAGAGCACTTACAGATCGGAGCCCTTGCTAGGCATCCTTTTAGTAATCCACTAAGATGCTAAGAGTTTACAGATGGTATACCGGAGACCCAGAGAGGTAAACTGACTGGCTCAAAGGTCACCCACTGTAAGAGATGGATCTCAAAACCAGATCTGTGTCTGAAACCAGTGCTTTTCTCTAGTATGATCGTTATCCCTGTGTACAGTACTTCATAGTTTACAAATCACCTTCACTCATGTTCTCTCACTGCTCATCATAGTCCCTTGAATTCAGCAGGTGAGAAAGGTTCAGAGAGGTTAAATAACTTGCCCGTGGCCATGCTGTTCCCACGGGGCATAACCTGGTTCATAAATAACTGACCACAGCCTTGCCTGCCCTCTGTCCTCACAAGGGGCAGATGAGCAGAGCAGGATCATTGTACCACAGCTGGGGGGCCCAGACCCCTGAGCACCACAGGTGATTTGGGACTGGCTTCCCTGGTGCTTCCAGGGCCTCAGTAGACTGGAGAGTCGGACTGAAATTTCTGCTGGACTTTGCTGTGTGGCTTTGGGGACAGGGTTTGGCTTTGTGGAGCTTTCACCAACACAGCTACAAAGGACACCACCCAAAGCTCCTAGTGCTTCCCTTCACCTCCCCCCCGCACACACACATACACACTTTCACTCCTGGGGTTCAATAAGAGAGCAGAGGCAGCTGGGACAGATCTGGAAAAACACTAGAGCCACGAGACTAGACAGGGAAAGGAGCAAAGGTCTGTCTGGCTGCTGCCCTCTGGTGGTGAAAACGGGTGACACTGGAAACCCCTCTGATTTTGTCAAGGTGACACTCCCCAGACCATGCCAGGACAGCAGGGAGAAGCAATTGCCCCAAGACAGAGACTGGGACATGCCAGGAGCAGGGAAAAGTTAGAGAAAGGGGCTCTGTCACCCTCTATCTTGACGTGCCTCATCTCTCCCCACTCCCTGGCCACATATATATTATAAACTCTCTCGGTTGGGATTGGATGTGTCTCAGCCTTTTCTCTAAGAACTTTTAATCTAGGAATTAGGAGATGAGGTCAGGCTGAATGAGTCAGTGGGAAAAAGCAGAAGGGTGTTGGGAGAGGAGACATGGGACAAGGAGAGATGGGAAAGGTTGGGAGGCACAGGGAACAAGGGAATGGCAGGTGCTGAAGGGTTGGGAGTTCCAGCCTTCCAGAATCCTGGTGGTAACACATGTCCCACCTGGGGCTAGGAGAAGGGTCACGGGATTCCACCCCGCTGTAAAAGCAAATAGGGACAGACACACCAGGCACGTAGAAAAGCAGGGTTTAATACAAAGATACAGAAGGTGTTTAGCAGCCACCCAGAGACTGACTTTCATCCCATAGAAAATGATCTCCTTACTTTGCACTTGTTTCTTTTTCTAATTTGGTGGAATATTTGGATTTTTAATCATCTTCAAAACTTCTCATTTCTTATAGCAAAGAAAGTTACTTTTTCATATACTAATCATAGTATTTAGGGAAATCAGTTAAATATTTATTATTTGGTAAGTTGCCCTTGTTTCTTTTAGTCCCCAGAGTGGGGAGCCAGGCATCCTGGGTTTCTTTCCCTAGAAACTAAGAAGACTGTGCTGTGTCATCCCACCCCTACCCCACAGTCCCACAGTAGTTGGAGGGACCCTGAGCCCATTCGAATCTGGGTCCCGTGAGAGTGATGTTCAAAGAGGTTACTCACCTCTAGTAGCTTTGTCCTGAGTGATCAAATCGTTTCGTGGTCACCAAAAAGAGTCCCTCAAAGAAAAAGGGGACAGAATCTCTGAGCTTCTCCTGCAGGCTAGAGCAAAGAGAGAAGAGTTTCTTCGGAATGGCACAGAGTTTATAACTAGTCCCATGTCTGCCTCCCTGATTCCACACTGGATAACTAGATTCCTTCCCACTTCCCCCGCCCCTTTTACACAAATGCTCCTGGATGACATCTGTGGGAATGGACAGGAGGGTCCCCTGGGGGCAGAGAGGGAGTCAGGCCCCAGGTTTGAAATTCCCCCCTTAGTGGATGGACAGAACTGACAGTTTCAGGACAGCTTCCCACAAGAAATGTACAGAATGGGGGCGGGGGAAGGACGAGGACCCCAAGAGATCCCACAGTAACAAGACCAGGTCTCCTTGTATCAATCACTAGAAATTAGATATGGTCACTAAGTTGGAATCCCTTTTTTCCCCCAAATGGCAGTCTCAGTTTCACCACAGTCCCTTCTTTGCTCACCACCACCAGCAGCAAATAGGAAAAACAGAGGCCCAGAGAGGTCAAGGTAACATCTTGGGCCACACAGTATCAGAATCAAGATGAGAATTTAGGGGGCTCTGGTGACTCTTGGCAAAATTGTAGCCAAAGCTTCCCTTATTGCCTTGGACACCCCTTGGGCTGTGAGCTTCCAGTCCTGAGAAGCTGGAGGTGATGACCTGGAGCCCTGGTGCCAGGGAGGAAGCTGGGACCAGGAGTCACCTCTGGGTTTGTCCTGCTGTGAGGGGATCCTCACTGGGCAGGGAGGTGGCAGCTGCCGATGTAATGGGGGGTGTGGGGGGGGGAGATATTTTTAGAGGTGGCTGGAAGGCAGGCAACTCTGGCATACCCCCAGCTGGCGGTGCTTCGCTCCAATGCAGGGGGCGGGGGGTGCACAGTTCGGGGAGCCGAGGAGACTAGTGGGTGGCGGGGAGCAAAGGGGCACCGATTCTTCGGCTTTTCCTGAGTCAGGGACCGAGGGCTATCGGAGCAGCACAATCCTGGCTCGGGAGAAAGAAAGGGGACTCGTTCCTCCGCCCCAGGAACTCCCCCACTGACACACACGTAAAGAGCGCCCTCGAACTCCTCACTGCCCCCACTCACACTGGGACCCCAGCCTTCCCCTACCTTGGGGAGCCCAGGACTCACGTCGGGAGCGGCGGCGGCGGCAGAGGTCTGTCCCGGCTGAGTTTGGAGAGCCAAGAGTGGGGAGAGGGGCTAGCTGAGGTATTTGGGCTCAGGATGGAGCCGGGGGTGCTTACGGGAATTGGAGGGGACGCGCGGTGTCTTGTCCACCCCCGGATTTCTGGGGTCCGGCTCACGAGTCCCTCCGGTCCCGAGGGGCCGTGGATGCTGTGCGTCTGGGCCGTACCCTCCACCTGCCCTCCATCCCCCCACCCCCCGCGCGCCGCCGCGTCCCCTTTAAATGCCGGGGAGCCGGAGCCCGAGCCGCGGCCGGCGCTGCGGCAGCCGCAGCCCCCGCGCCCACCGCAGTCCCCGCGCGTCACAAGCGACTGTCCAATCACCGCGGCCGGCGCGCGCCCGAGGGGCGGGCTCCGCGCGGGCCACGCCCCCGGCTGTCCCGCCGGCTCCGGCGCGGCCGCGAGGCTGGGATGGGGAGTCGCGGGAGAGGGTCGCGGGGGGGGCAGGGAGCGCAGCCCTTTCGGGGAGCGGGGGTGGGGGGCACCCTCATTCGAGCAGCTGCCGGGTGCTGCGGCAGTCCCCGCCCACGCACCCGGGAGGGCCAGGGCGCTGATCCCTGAGATGTGCAGCGGTGCACCCCTCACCCCCAGCCCTCGTCCGGGTCTTAGCCCCTAAGCCCTGTGGCGGGCACCGGAGGACCCAGACCGAGGGGAGCAGTTCCTGTTTCCCTCCCGCGTGCGCGCACCTAGGTGCCCTCTGCTCTGCAGTCGGAGGCACAGCGCCCCGTCCCGGCCTTTGGAACCCTTCCCCGCGCTCCCACCCGCGTTACGAGTTACAGCGGCTTGCCAGGAATGACTCTTCCCACTCCCCTACCCTAGGAACAGTGAGTTGAGGACCGAACAGTTTGCCCCTTTGCGAGTGGTGCTGTAAATAAAATACCCACGTTCTCCTCTGCTTCCTAAGAGTTTGTTCCCAGCCACACTCCTCCACCCACTCTCTGCCCTCCCAGCCTGGTGGGGAGGAGGAGAGGATATTCTGTGTACAAGCAAAGAGGTGAAGCTGATATTTACTGAGAACATACTACGAACCAGCACTGTACACAGCAGCTGCACTCACTGTTGAATGCTCACAACGCTCAGGAGAAATTACTCTCCCAAGTTCAAATCCAGGCACACCTGACTCATGGGATCACAAAGGGGTTGTGTGGATGGGGAGCATGTGGGCGCCCCCAGGCCTGAGCCTAATGTCAGTCTTCCTTAAGGCTCCCCTGCTCCACTTCTTGAAGACAGCCAGCAAATTTAAAAGTCCTGAGTGATCTGAAAGCCATGGGACTGGAAACCAGAGAGGGAGTGAGAGTCGGCAAGGAATTACCCTAATCCCTGTGCCAGGGGCTGAGGGTACATTAATGAACAGGACACGTGTGTCATGTTTCCACATATACAAAGGGAAACGAATGCTTTAAAGCTGCCAACCTGATCCTTAAAACCCACGACTATATAACTCACTGTCCCAACTCCTGAAACAGGCTTGCTGTTCCCCTTCGTCATGCAACCCTCACCCCAACCCCTGTCTTCATCATTCTTCCAGCTCTCCAGCTCACCCCGCTCTTTCCTTGGGACCTCCTTCCTCAAGCACACACCTTTCCTGTTTGCTGACCAAGCTCAGCCTCGATTTCACCTCTTGCCCTGTTACAAATCCCGCAGCTCTTTTTGTTACACTGATCATGTGTGCGCTGCCAGAGCACGTAGCAGATACAGAAAATATTTTCTCATGTGTCAATTCATGTAATCCTCACCATTCTATGACCTGGGTGCATGGCCTATTTTACTGTTGGGAAATCAGGGCCCAGGGGCACCCAGCTGGTGAATGGTGGAGCTTGGTTTCCAACCTTGTTTCCTTAACCATTACTCCACACTATCCCTCTCAATGTCTGCCATCTCTACTCTCCTGTAAGCAACATGAGGATGGAGACCAAGTTCAACTTACTTACTAATGTTCCTAGCATATAGACCCTGGCACTCCGTAGTCCTTAGATGTTTATTGTTGAATGAAACAAGTCCCTGTCTATGTTCCATTTGTGTTCCTAGTTTAATCTTCACACTGAGTCACTCCATGATTATACCCTTTTCACAACAGGGAGATTAAGACTCAGAGAGATCAAATGACTTGCCCAGGGTCAAAAGCCCCAGGAGGTACTAGATTCAAATGCTGACCTTTTGATGAAATTAGCAGCCCTTTCAGCCTTGTTTCCAAATTCACTGATGATGAGGCAGGGGAAGGGGAGCACAGATGGCTTTGTGTTGTTGCCAATAGGGAGTTTTTACTGCTCAAGTCTGCTTTCCGGAGATGGGAATACCAAAGTTCTCAGGAGCTGCATGCAAAGTGCTTTTGTGATAGAGATGTAGAAACTCCTAGTTCTCCCTACACTCAAATTTTCAGGACACAATCCTATCTCTCTTTAAACTTTCCCCTCTCATTGTGCCAGAAAGTAAGCAAGTTGGATGATCAGCCAAGTGCCTAAAGATGGAGTCCGAAATGGAATGCAAATCCTACCTCCCACTTCCATCCAAACCCCAGTAGGTTAAGACCTCTGCCTTGCACTCAGGCTGCAGAAGTCCCTCTCCTTCTGTGGGGTTCACCTTAGGACTGTTAGATGTTCTGGCAGAGAGCCTGTAGGGTGTCTTCTGACGTCACAAGGACAGAGTCCCCCAGTGAACCCTAACTCTGGCAACTAAGGATGAAGCTGGTCTTTACAGAGGATGTAACTCTTGCCCAAGGTTTGGGTGTTAGTGACAGGAAGTCCAGGAATCCAGGAACTTGGTCTCCTGGTCTCCAATTTGCAAGGTGGGGTGGGGGTAGGGCGGGGAGGAACAAGGATGAGAAGGAAGGGCAGATCGGCCTGAGTTCCATACACCTGAAGCCTTCTGGGTGCTGGGCACATAATGCCCACAACGACCCTGGCAGATTGGTTTTAGCCATCCTGTTTTTACAAATGAGAAAGCAGAAGCTCGGGGACATTAAGAAAGTGCCTTGCCCAAGGACACTGTGTAGCAAGTGGTGGTCAGCCCAGATGTTGAGGTCTGCACTTCTCTGTCTTCACAAAGGCAAAGGGCCTTCGGCTGATCTGGAGACTGATGTGGGTGGGCTCAGTGGAAGAGGCCATCAGAGTGTCCCCATTCAGGCATTTCTGCAAGATCTGCTGTCAGGTGCTCTGGGTCTAAGTCAATGTGCTAGGGGGTTAGGGTCCAAGGCTCTGTCTCCTTCCTAGATAACAATCACTAACATTGATGGAGCACCTACTGTGAGCCAAGCAGTGTTCTAAAAGGCTTAGCTTTCTGCATTCTCACGTCAAGCCTGTATCGATTCATTCCATTTTACGTGAGATGGAAAGATGAAAGAGTGAGCCAGAATGGAATGTCCAAGATTGCAGAGCGGGGAAGTTGCAGAAGCAGGACTGGGAGCCAGGCTGTCCACTGCAGAGCTACATTTTTAACTAGAACATCACATGGCTTGCCTTTAAAGTTTCTGAGTTTTGAGTTGCCCTTTTTATGGATCAGAATGTGCCCCACCCTCATCCTGGTCCTTGGAAGAATCTGACAATAACATAGATCAAGGCTCAGCTCTTCAGAGCTGGATCCCTAATAGCTGTGGACGGTCTCCTTGTTCTCCAAGTCACCTCTAAGATACGATTCGTTTGTTTGCACTTTCATTCATTTAACAAGTATTAACTGCATCAGGCACCGGGAGATATGATATTGAATAAGACACAGACCTTGCCCACAAGTAGTTTTAATCTAGAGAGGGGACCCAGACAAACAAACAGACCTTACCAAAAAGTGTCAGACAGAAACAACAAGATCTGTTCTGCCTGTGACCACCAGGGCAACTCTGTCTTGTCCTTCAGCAGGTAAAACAGCTGGGACCAGAGGTGCCTCCACCATAAAGCAGAGGCTCATAATCCCCTGAAGATGCCTCATCCTGACCACTCTCCTTGTCCCATCCCAACTCTTGTTCTTGGCTGTGCTGGCTGCCCCATCCCCTCTCCTCTTACCTCCCTAAGGGAGACAACCCAAGGCAACCTTCTCCCCACCTTTATCTATGTCTTTCCTTCCCTGCCCAGTCCTTTTCCATACAACCGACTACCTGAACAGAGTGGTTAAAGAGAAAAACACAGGCCCAAAATGGCCTCATGCCTGATCTAATTGCAGTTTCAACCCTTCCCAGAAATGTAATCTTAATCTCTCTGGGATCTTCTGGTTAAGCATCATTAAGGTAATCTGTTACCTGGGCCCTCTCCATCCCACAAAGAAAGGGTTAAAAACCCTGCATAATAAAAAACCCTTTCTTTTCCCTTCTCACCAAAAAGATGTCTCAGCCCAAAAATAATCCTTTCTTTTCTTTTGTCAATAGCTCCTTTGCCCCACCCTTCTTCCTATTAGGGTTCCATGCCCTTGTAGTTGCTAGGCGGGATGCTGCCTGATTCATGATTTGTTTAATAAAACCAATTAGATCTTCAAATTTACTTGGTGGAATTTTTTTTTTTTTAACAGAACTGTACACTGCCTTCCCTCAATAGTCAGCAGGGATGAAGAGTGATATAGCAGAGGGAACAGGACAGAGAACAAGGCGATTTAGTCTCTGTCTGCTTCATGTCCCTGGTTACATCCTGCATTCCTCTCCTCCTCACTCTGTGTTGTAACCACACCAGCCTTCTTTCAGATCTTCAAATGTGCTACCACAGGCCATTTGCACTTGCTGACACTGTGATAATCTGCCCAGAGTACTTTCATCCCATCCATGCATGACCTTTCACTGAATTCGGCGTTCAGCTCATCTGGTCACTTCTAAAAGGAAATGTCCCACCTGCACATCAGAATCTTCCATTACACATCTTGCTACACCCTATACTTCTGGGTGATTAATTTCTGCTTCCCATCAAACTGCCAACTCAAGAAGATACAGACCATAGTATGTTTGCTCCTCTGGTATCCCCAGCACTTGGCACAGACCTTGACCTACTCGATAGATATTTGTTGCCTGAGTGATTGCAGAATTCTCAGTCTACTTGTGTAGGGTGTGGCCTTAGGCCTGGAATGGGAGCAGACCCAGCCATCCCATTGCAAGTTGTGTGGTAAGTTGGCCAGCTGACTGTAGATATGCTAACTAAGGACAGCCCTGGCAGTTCAGTCTGTTTTTACCTTCCTTTGAGCAAACGGCCCCACCCAAGAATCTTCTCAACTCCAAGGCAGATCTTAGCTGATGGAAAGGGCCTTGAGGAAAGGTTGATACCACATTCCATTCCTTTTGTCTAAATCCAGATACACTCACCAGAATAAGAGTGTAACCGAAATAAGAGTCCTCATGATTTTAGAAGGCTTTGTAGCTTACAAAACACTCTTTGTAATTCACATTATTTTCCTGATGCGGCAAAGGAGGCTGAAAGAGGTCAGGTGACAAATCCAATGTCATATAATTAATAATGTGGTTAATGCAAAACCTGAATGCAAGTTTTTGAAGCCAGCCCGTTTTCTGGAGGCAGTTCTGCAAGGGGAGAAGATGTGCTGCTAACCAGTAAAAATTCCAAGATTCTGGACTTTTTGGCAATTATTTGATTCTTTTGTTCTTTTTTAATTCATTTCTTCATACGTGCATTCACTCATTTGTTCAGGAGACACAAGTTCCAGTCAACTGCCTTTCAGGAGGCCTCAGTCCAGGGCTAGCATTTTGAGGCTATGATCCATTGTGAATGTCCTGAGCTTATTACGTATACTTTTTGTGTGTGTATGTACAAATGTGCATTTCTCACGTAAACTTTCAGAAGTTTCTGGGATACCAGTTACTCTCTCCTCCCCTCCCTGCAAAAAATTTTAAGAACCATTGGTATAACACATACGACTTAATGTAAATAAATGGACAGCAGCCCAAGTGCTCATCAGTCTCTCCTGCCTGTTTGGGTGATGGAGGCCCCAACCCGTGACCAACTCTGGCCCAAGTGATAAACCTGGGATCTGGACCACGTGACCCATCCAAGGCATTGCTGACCTTGGACAGCTCCTCTCAGCCACTGCTCTCGAAAGATTAAACGTGTAGAACCACACACACACACACTCACACCAACGCCTTAGCTCTGTCTGCCTCTAACACTGCTCCTGACTCCAGAGAAATACTTGGTTTCCCCCTCCAGTGTTAATGACACACAGTACTGCTCATGATGGCTGCACTTACGGAGAGCTGGTGTGTGTCAGACACTGTGATACCTACACCCTCTTTTCTTTAATCCCCACAATAAGCCGATGAGTTTGGGAACTTGCCCAATCTCACACAGCTGGGAAGAGGTGGAGCATGTATGGGCAGGGTGGAGGGTTAGGGAGTTGGGGAAAGCTGAACGTGTTTAAGATCCTTCAGAGATGGGACAGTGCATAGGCTATTAGTTCTCTGTGAGAACTGAAGCCCACACTAGGCATTCTGCTGAATCATTCTTCCTTTCGTTAAATAGCTGTTTCTTAAGCATCTTCTTTGTGCCAGGTATGCGTTGCAGATTGCAGTAGCCAGACTCTAAGCCTTGTTGTCTGCATCTCGTGTCTATGCCATTGTGCAGTCCCCACTGTCCCCTCGCTGTGCCAAGGGATCTGTGTGAAGGTGGCATCGTGCGGAAGCCAAGATACATCTTTTTCCAATATAGGTTATTAAAAATGGCAGCTTCTGTCCTGGGTGCTCTCTCACTCTCTTGCTCATCCTCCTTTTGGAATCACTTGCTCCAGGGAAAGCAAGCTGCCATGTTGTGGATGGCCCTCGAGGGAGGCCCAGGCATGGAACTGAAGCCTCCAGCCGGCAGCCAGTGCAGACCTCAGGCCTGCCCCCAACCACATGAGTGAACTTGAATGTGGCCTGCCCAGCCCCAGTCATGCCTTAAGATGACTGTGACCTCAGAAGGATTTCTGGCTCGCAGAAAATCTGGGAGATAGTACATGTTTGTTTTAAGCTGCTAAAAATTTTAGAGTAATCTATCTCACAGCGATAGAGAACTAAGTCAGAAATACAACTGTAAACATAATTGTCATGTTTTTTTCCATTCTGTGAAAAGGAGGCAGACAGTGGAAGGAAAGAAGGAAGGAAGAAAGGAAAGGATGGAGGGAGGAAGAGAATGAAGCCAGGATGTCAGATAGCAGTTAAGTTCCACAGAGGAAAATAAAGCTGGGAAATGGGGTGGGAGTGAGGGAGGTTTGGTCTAAAGGGGTGACCAGGGAAGGCTTGCCTGGAAAGGAACCAGCCATAAAGAAATCTGAGGGGAACAGCATTCAGTCAGAGGGAACAGCAAGTGCAAAGGCCCTGAGATGGGAGCATGTCTGGATCACGTGACCCACCCAGAGCGTGCACTTTGTATATTTTGCCACTGGATTGTTTGTCCTTACTGGGTCTGGCTTTGGTCACCTCATGATGGAGCCTCCAGGAGTTGGGAGGCAGGGTGCTGAGCCCTCACTGCTCTCTTGTTCTCTCTCTAAAATGCCTGGGCCCTAGATCTTGGCTCCATGGCTGTGTTTCTGGGAGTGGGTCTTCCGTTTTCAGGAGGTGGAAATAACTGCAGTGAGCATAGTTTCCCAGCCTCCAGGTGATCTGGACAAAGTCAAGTGAAACTGCAGGATGAGAGAAATGATAAAATAATTTGGAAGGATAATAGGTAGAATAATCTAACTCTAGCCTTGCTGCTGTAGTTGTAGGTTATTCTTTGCAATTTCCTCTTTGGAGCAAGCAAAAATACACAGTGTATCTCTATATGCAGCAGAAAGTGCCAGAATAAGAACCTGATCTGCCCATTGGGCATGCACACCAGCCTTGTCTCCCAGTAACAGATTTGTTGCTTGTAAGTGATCCATGGCCTAAGGACTCCCTTCTTCTGTGCCCTCCTCCCTCCCAACCTAAGGATGCCCTCCTTGTCATATAGTGTAGCCTCAGAGCTCCTTGGGGCTCCCCACCAGCAGGCCCATGGCCATAGCAACTACATTTTCCAGATCAGGATGGACAGATAGTGCAGCAAGACTGAAGTTATACTTAAAGGACAAAGAGAACACTGAAGCTGAGGCTGTATGGGAAAACAAAGGGCACAGAGTAGCAAATGCGTACCTGCCTCCCAAGAGACTCATCCGTCGTGAAGAAGCGGAGGATTCATTCACTTATTTATTCATGCAGTCTTTCGACAAAGTTTTCTTGAACACCTACTGTATGCCAGGCTTCAGCTAGGTGTCAGAGAAACAATATGAGCAGACAGAATTCCTGCCCTGGGAGTGCTCATAGTCAGCTTATAGACAGACGGAGGCACAGGCAAGGGCCTGATTCTGGTGAACATGGGAGGGACACCCACTGCAGTTCAAGAGGAGGACCAGAGTAATTGTGTATGTGTAGTGATGTCAGGGACATGTTCCATGAGGAGTGACTTCTAAGCCAAGCCCTGCAGGGTAAGTAGGAGTTAGATGAAGAGGAGAACTGTGTCCAGGCATGGGGGAAGCTCGTGCAAAGGTCCTGAGGTGAGAGAAGGGGTAGGAAGGGCAGAGGAGGAGGGTCCTTGTTAGCTTCATTCCTAAGGGCCGTGGAGAAACACTGAAGATTTGGAATTAGAGATTGACACATCACATTTGCGATTTAGAAACATCACTTTTATTGCTGTTATCAAATCCCCCACCCCCTTTCCATGACCTTGTGGCTGAGCATGTCTAGCTGAGGCAGGGCCCTGTGGGGAGGCCATGGCCCAAGCTGACCCAGTCCCCAGGGTGTCATAGGGATAATGTTAGGCTCTTCTCTTTTCTGTACCCCACCCTGCCTGGCAGACTTCAGGGTCAGGTTCTGAGGGCTGCTATATTGGGCTTCGTGGGTGAGGGTTTCATTCCACCTCTGCCCACATTGGGACGGCTTTCCCCAGGATCAAGAGGTCATTTGTATCTCCAGGGTGGCAGAACCTCCTCCCCAGAACCACAGCACCCAAGATAATAGGGCAGCTTGGGAGTTGTTTATGAAAAGGCAGTCTAGTGGGGGTGGGCAGGGCCCTCGGAATGGTGACTGCTGCTACAGATAGCAATTGGGGCGGGGAAGGCGGTCTAAATTACAGCTCCCAGAATAGAGGGGCCGGAGGGAGTGGCAGGGCATCCTACCAAGGAAGCACTGGCAGCCTGCCAGGTCCGTCCAGGCTTAGGCCCTGTCACAGGCAGAGGCAGGGTGACCGCATGCCAGCAAGGCCATGGGGATGCCATTCATCATTGGCCAAGGCAGCTGGGCAGCTGTGAGGTGGGGTCTGGTGGTGGTAGGGAAGCTCTTGGGGTCTGGGAGAGAAGCAGCCTGGGTGTTACCTTCTGGAAGGGGTGAAGGTGGTGAGGGGAGGGGAAGGCTGAGATGAGAAAAGGGTGACATCTTGCCTGTCCCTGGAAGAGACTCTGTCACATGTCCCTGTGGATACTTCACAGAAGGAGTGTGAGATACTGTAAAAATAACAAGAATGGCAGGCATAAGAATAGCAGCTATGTGTCAGAGACAGCTCTGCACAGCAACATACATCAGTTCACCCTCACAGATCCCTGTGACACAGGTGGTATTTATCCCTATTTTATAGATGAGGAAACTGAGGCCCAAAGAGGTCAAGTACATGCCCAGTAAAGCTAGTGAGTAGTAAAACTAGGACAAGAGCCCAGGTTTGTCTGATTCCCAGGCCTGGGTTTCAAATCAGGGAATCTGTTTGGAGCCTTGACCTCACTGTGTCTCAGTTTTCTCATCTACCTCACAGGTTAGTCTCTTGTCTTGTATCAGCCTCTGGGAACTGATGTCAGAGTCACAGGAACAGTGTGATTGATGTGCTGGGAAGAGCTTCAGGTCTGAAGGCCTGGCTGAACTACGTAACTTACCCATTCAGGCCTCTGTTTTCTCATCCGCACAGTGGGGGAACAGTATAGATACTTCATAGGGTCCTCTGAGAATCCGATGAGAATATATCTACATGAAAGTATCTGTCTTTGAAGGCAGATTATACATCAAAAAGTGTCATATTTGAAACGATTGATATGTGGAAGGTGAATATTTATAAAGGTGATGATTTCCAGTTGACTAGGGGAGCTCACGTATACACAACGTGCCCAAAGAGCAGCCTCCTTTAAAATGAGGTACGACCTCTTTGTTTACCCTGGGTAGATATTCAGTTTTCCTATAAGTGGCAGCTTAAAGCAAGGTACCCTGCATTGAAACTGTATTTCTTCAACGGCTTGTACACCAGGTGCCGATTTCAGTTGAGGCTGAGAACCCCTCACCCCCAAGTTCCCAGCACCAGCTGTTTTCTGGGCTTGGGATCTCCACACAGAGACACAGGCTTGGCTCTGGACGACCCTTGACCCAGGCGGCTGCTGGCTTTTTGAGCCTCCTGCCCTCCCAAGTGTGTTACTTAATGTCGTGCAAAATTCTCTTGTCTTCCCCAGGGGAAGTGCTGCCATGAACCCCAGGGGCTGGGACTTGCTGATTCATCTGGGGTGCCAAGGGCAGGTTAAGGGCACGGAGTCTGGGAGAAGGAGACACGTGGCCAGCAACCTCACTGACAGTTCCATTACACATGACTGTCTCCTCTCTCTCTTGGTCCCGGCTCTGTCTGTGGTGAATCACACCTTCTACCGGCTCCTTTCAAGCCCTATGACAGTCCCTTTTCAAAGCTGGGTCTTCCCTCTCCACACAGGATCCTCATCGTCCCCTGTGAGGAACTCATTCAACTTGGCATCTGTACCTTCTGGTGAGATTTATAATTGTGTTGTTAGGACTGCTCGTGGCCCAGTAAAATTGCACCAGAATGTACTGGCTCTTACGAAATCAAAGCTCCTGGCCAATGTGAGCAACCCTCTCCATCCTAGGGAGGATTCTATGGAGGACGCTCACTCATTCATTCAATGAATGCTTGGTGTGTACCTACTATGTGTCTGGTAATATTCCAGGCACCAGGGGCACAGACGATTTTTGCCTGCATGGAGCTCACATCTAATGAGAGCAGCAACCAAGTAGGTAGAAGGCCAGGTGGTGATATGTGTCGTGGAGAGCCTAAAGCAGGGAGGGTGTTGAGGGTTGGGGGAGGGGTGATACGTAATCAAGGACAGTTGGAGCAAGCTCACTGAGAGGGTGTGAGCACAGTGAGGGATACAGCTGTGCCGATATCTGGGGTAGAGCCTTCTGGCAGAGGGAGCAAGCAGCAGGAGGCCAGTGTCTGGAGGGAGCCAGGAGGCCACTGGAAGGAGTTATTACAATGGAAAAGCAGGTTGGAAGGATGGATGTTTTGTTATAAAGATCTTCCTAAACTGTAACTCAAGTCCCTCAAGCCAGTTAATTAATTAAGCTGGGGGTAAGGGTTCATGTCCCAATTTGCAGCTTCTCTGGGTCTGACCATGGCTCTAACCTCATCTCAAGGGGCAGTGGCCAATCTTCCCCTGGAAGGCAGTGTCCCCTGCAGTTCCTTTCCGCCAAGCTCCAGCCTTCCCGGCCTCTCTACTCCAGGCCTTTTCCTGCTCTCTTGCATCAAGAGATGACTTACCTGCCTGCCCACCTGCCTTTATCTCTCACCCAGCACACACCTATCTAATGTCATTATCATTTCTTTTTATGTCTTCTCCCTCCAGCTATGAGAGCCATGAGAGGGCAGGGCTAGTTTTAAACTGCTTGGAGTTTATCACATGGAGCATGTGGTTGCTCAAAGGAGGCCACCTAGGCTCCATGCAACCATCTGTGGGCCTGGAGGATATGAGAACTAGAGTTTTCCAGGAACTAAGGAGATCCAGGGCTCCCTCACATCGAGAGAATTGAACCAGAACTTCTGGTTCCCTTTTTTCACATTGGATCTGACCATTTGAATATCAAATTCCTGTCACTTCTAGGATGACACCTAAGATGAGACTGTAGTGTCTTGACCCTTGGGTTCCAAGAGGTGCAACAAGGGCTGCCATAAGGCAGGGGAGGCGCAGTGATATCGCTCTACTCCACCCCCACTTCAATAGAAGAAGGAGCTCTACTTTTATTTTAAATGTGTTCTAAGGACACACACACACACACACACACACACACACACACACACACACACACACACAGTCTGCAAAAACACCGGTGCAGCTGAAAGTGTTGAAAACTCAAGTTCTAACATTATTTGACCAGGTCTGGCCTCAGTCTCCTCATCTAGAAACAGGAACATATGGAAATACCTTTCCATTCCAACCACAGGATGGTAGCTGTCAAATTCTTCAAAGCAGTGTTCTCTAGATTTAATGTTTGCAACCTGGGAAACAGACAGCCTGGTGATTCTGACTTGGGTGGCCTAGAGAACACATCTTGACAAACACTGCTTTTTAGAAATTCCTAAAAGAGAGTATTTGATTTCTGGAAGGATTTATAAAAAGCTAGTTACCTCTGGAAGGGAATTGGGAGCTTGAGGGCACGGGAGGGCAGACGACTTACCTTTCACTGTATTCTCTTGTATCTTTTAGATTTTGTACCATATGCATGTGTATTTGAACCATATATATGTATAAATAAATGTAAATTTATTTGAGAAAATAAATATTAGACATTTAGAGCACTATTCAAGTATGAGGTGAAAATCCAAACACCCAAATATGACCACTTGTTGTGTTCCCACTGCAGATTAAAGCTGAACTACAAGGAAAGCCAGCAAATCTATTCCTGAGGCCTTTGGGAATAGTCACAAAAGGTAACCCAGAAACCCGCCAAGAGAGGGGGACACAGGAGTCACCCAACAGATCTCTTCCCTCTCACTTAGGTGTGTCACCCAAGCTGGGTGAAGAGTGGCAGGTCCTGAACTGGGCTTGTTTCCCTTAAGGGAGATGCCAAGGATGCCAGAGATGTTAAAACAAAGCAAAGCAAAGCAAAGCAAAACAAACCCAATACACCCGAGGGCTGCCTTCCCTCCTGAGCTTTCACAGCCCAACTGTATACTTTATGAAAAATGCCTTGAAGCATGGTGCTAATCTGGATTCCTGGTGGTCCCCTACTTTTACTGTCAATTCTTCCAAGGCAAAGACTATGCCTTGTTCACCCTGTGTGTCTAGTGCCTATACCCAGCCCTGTTTATGGACTGGATGTAAATGCCTAAGGGAAAACAGTTTCTCATATCTCCACTCCAGGCATCAGTGTTATTGTTACTACTGTAGCACCCATCAGCAGCAAACAGCTTCCCAACAGCCTTCCCTTCTATTCCAGCCGAACTCCCTACAATCCTATAAAACAAGACGTTATCATTACCTTCATCGAACAAATGAGGAAACGGCCTTGTGCCTGCCATCTCATATTTTGTGTTGGGCTCTTGGCCAAGTCACTTTACATCTTTGTTTTTTTCATCTGTAAAGTGGGAACCATTGTTGCTGATATATCCACAGTCCAGGGAACACTTAAGAATGCAAGGGTTCAAAAAGGCAACTGGCCAGATGCAGTAAGGGAAGAACAGATCAAATTTAAACCCAGCTTTTGAAATGACATATTTCTGTTGCCCTACCAACCTCAGGAAATGGCTGTCAGTTCCTCATCACGCAAGGTGGTGAGGAGATACTTGGGAAGGGGTGACAAACCCCCTTATGTTTCTCTTCCTGCTTTTGGTCATCATTAGGAACTTGTTAGAGAGTAGAAAAACAAGGTATACCTTTATTCTTATTTAATAACCTTTTATCAAGTAATACTATATGTACAGGTGCTGGGAAGGCAAGTATAATTATGACATGGAGAAAAGGAAGAAATTTTAACTCCTTATGTCAGCCTGCAGAGAAAAAACTGTGAATTAGAATCCTGGAACATTAGTGCTGGAAGGCTTCTTAAGGATTACTTACTATAAGCTGTTTTATAAAGACTGGAAAACTGAGGCCCAGAATGGGGAAGGGGCTTAAACAAGTTCCACAAGTTAGAATACTCAAGTGGTCTCTAATGAGATTTATTAATGAGAAAATAGGGGTGTTGATCCTCATCCTCTGACCCAAATGGAGTGAAGCAGGGAAAGGTGGTATATGGGGAAAAGGCGGGAGGGGGAGGATGAAGTCATCCTGCAGAAGGAAGCAAGGAGCCCTGATTCTCCCTCCCTCGTGGCCTGGAGGTCCCTGAAGGCTGCTTGTCGTTCCCTCACCGGAAGATGCGGGCAGAAGAGGGAGCTTGGCCTGTCAAATTCTGAGCCCAGCCACGGAGGCTTTTCCAGAGCTTCACTCCAGGGGCGGACAGTGGAAAGATAGGAATTCTCCCATTTCTCCCAGTTGGATCTCGCAGCGTGCTTTTTGGCCGACGCACGTCACCCCTCAGTGTGGCCCTCTGTAAAATGGGGCCACCGCCTCCTCCCCATCATCGGAGGCCGGGACGGCGCACGGGGATGGGACGAGAGGACGGCAGACCGGGGCACGGCCCTTGTGTGCCCGGCTTTTCCCTGCAACCAGACTTCTCCCCGGCCCCCTTCCCCCAGGACCTGTCCCAAAAGAGGCGTCTGGAAACTGCGCCGAGCCAGGCGGGCTGGGAGTTGGAACAATCGGCCTCCCGACGCGGAGATCCGCCGAGACAGACACCGGCTCCGACGGCGGGGGCGGCGCGCCGGGGGCCGGAGCGCGACACGCGGAGGAGGAAGCCGTTCGGCTCGCGTCCCCGCCGGGCCCACGCCCGTTGCCATGGTCCCCCCTCCCCGTTCCTCTCCTCCCCTCCCCCCTCCCTCCCCTCCCCCCCCGCCCCGGGCTCGGCTCGCGGCTCGCACCCGCTTCGGCGCCCGCCGGGCGTTCCCCGGGCTTCCTGGTCTGTGGTCAAGGGAGCGCGGACCGGGTCACGTCCAGAAAGGACGAGCCGCCCGCAGCCCGGCCCCGGCGTCCGGCGAGCGGCGGGCCCCGCCCGGCCCGGCCCGGCCACGCCCCTGCAGGCGCCAAGGCCCGCGACGCGTGCGGGCGCGGCTCCGCCGGGCGGGGACCGGGCGCCCCGCGACCTTGACTCAGGCGCCCACGTCTCCGCGGCGAGGGGGCCCCGCGCCGTGGCCAGGCCCGCGCGACCCAGGCGCCGGCATCCCCGCTGCGCCCCGGCCCCGGCCCCGCCGGACGTGGCGCTTCCCGGAGCTCTGTCCCCTCCCTGACCTCCTGTATCAGCTCCGGACACTTGCTCAGCTGAGAGCTGGCAGCTCGGGGCCCGAAAGGCCCTGGGGGAAGGGGCACACACAGCTCCTGCGGGGGTCCGGCCTCTGCTGCCTAGGGTCAAGTCTGAGAGGTTTGCCTCCGTGCTCCGCTAACACTCCCCTCCCCCCCGCGCCCCTATAAGAGCCAATCAGGGAACTATAGGATGACAACCGATGGCAGAGGGGTTGACAGCTCCTATGGGGCAACCCTGTGCATTTCACAAATGAGGAAACGGAGGCGCAGAGAGGGGAACCGACTTGTTCAAGGTCAATGTCCCACTGTAAGGTAAGGCGCACCTGACGGATGGGAGCCCACGTTTGTGTCTCCCAGCCCAGTGCTCTTTCTCAATGCTCCAGTAAGTACCCGACCTCACATTAAATCCAATCCACCCTGGGGCTAAGGACAGCCAGACTTTTTGCCAAGAGTGGTTTGGCTAAATTAGTGAAATGCCAGAAAAATGGAAGGTTTCTAATAAAAGCTGTCTCCACGGGCCTGGGGTATTTATTAAGGGCTTAACCATTGGCTCCACAATCACCTGCACAGACTTCTCTACATTTGTAGACTGGCAGCTCAGGCTTCCTTGCAAACTTCCACCTCCACTCGTTGGCATTTTCTTCTCTGGCACCTGGAAAGGGCAGAAATGCCCACTGACCTGGTTTGACCCCTTTCTCTATCTTTAAAAAATGACCAAGGCTGGGAAAGTGAGAAGATGGAAGGTGGATTTGATTTTTCTACTATTGTATACCTCTAGATGGGGTTCTTCTACTCTACCCACAGACAGTTCTCAAACTGTGTCCTATAGCTATATTTAGACATCCCTTCATTCCCAGTCTTTATAGAAGACTGATTTAGCCATTATCCAAACAAACTATGGCAGTGTTTCAAACCACACTAAGGAGGACCCTCTGCTTAAAAGTCCCACATCAAAAGTAGCTCTTCCTAGATCCCTGCCCCGCCTCCAAATAGTTCAGAGAGGAAATGGCCTGCTAAAACCATTGTGGTAGATCGCAAACTTTAGTCTGGCCAAGCTTTCTTTGGTCAGGATAACCCAGAGAGAGAACTGAGAAAGCCAGGTGATTGTCTCTCAGCCTGTATATGTTTTAATCAGATTTATAAATGAGAAAATAGGAGTGTTGGTCTTTAGCCTCTTTAGTTACCCAACCCCTCTATATATTTGCCTCCATCCCCATTCCCTTGGAGAACCACTCCATCTTCTTAGCTATTGAGAAAACTATCTCATGGGATACTGTGATGAAAGACCTCAGAAAGCTTTCAGATGACTGACCTATGCTCACAAAAGAAAGAGAGGCATGTCTAACCCCCAAATCCCCATCAAACCTGTGTACACAATGTATACACTTAATTTCTTTGTGTCCCAGGGACCAATTAGGTTGGGACACTTAGATCAAGTAAACTTGGTTTGAGGGTTTAGGAATCCTGAGTCTTCTACTTCTCTGTGCCTTTCAGGCATTAGGGCCCAATCCTGGAAGTGATATTGAGGTTATCATAGACCCTTAAATAAGGAAATCACCTTCAAGATCAGCCAGTCTGACTCTCTCATTTTGGTGTGATTCCATAATTGCTTGTTTTATTTATTAATTTTAATGCCTACAGCACCTGGTCTTCCTAAATGGTCTCCCATCCAAGTACTAACCAGGCCTGACCCTACTTAGCTTCTGAGATCAGACAAGATTGGGCATGTTCAGGGTGGCATGGCAGTAGCATAATCACTTATTTATATATTTTGTGCCTGCCATGTGCTGGAAAAGTGAAATGATCAAGAAAACTCTCTTCCCTTGAGGAGCTCACAGTAGGAGCAGGAGGCAAATAAGTCTGCCACTAATTACAAATAATGTGAATAAGAATTGTGACAGTTACATGCAAAGTACAAGGAAGGACCTGCTCTCCTTGGAGAAGAATCAAATGCACAGAGATGGTGATGCTTGAACTGGGTTTTGAAGGATGAATAGAGGCTGTTAGGACTAAAACCCTGTTTTCTAGGCTGGTGCTCTTTCCATATATGGTCCCTATTTCTATCACATTGAGGACTTTCTGGGGAAGCTGGTGGCCTGAATTCCCAGCTGCCTGAAGTGGGGCACCCATGCAGGAATCTGGAGAGGGCCATTGCTATGTTCAGCGTTGACCCAATATCCATCAGCAAAATCAGACTCACCTGGGCAGTAAAGGGAAGAAATGAGAGACAACCTTTCAGGCAGACAGCAGTGAAGATATGAATCCTTCAAAATCTTGGCATGGTATGGAGGAACACCAAGGTCTAATTGTTCCATTTATCCTAGGCAGGGAGAGGAGAGGTAGTTTCCACTTCTCTCTCTATTCATAGGTACCAGAAGCATAGCCTAGTGCATTTGATTCTTGATTATCTGTGTATGGCTTATCCACTAGTGAATAAATGATTGCCCAGACTTCCTAGTCCCTACCATCTAGCTTGGGGTGCTCAGAGGATACAAATATTTTAGCACAAGACAAACCCAACTCAAAATGGAAACTTGCTGCTTCAAACTTGCAATTAATTATATAGTGAATATCCAATAAAAATGAAGTTGGAACCTGTTTCTCTTTTTTGGATCAGTCTCTATATTGCATCCCCTTCTTTAAAATCTAAACAAATTAGAATGTTTTTACATATTGTTTTGAAAGACTAGAATAAAAGAAATACCAATAGGCAAGTGAAAGGATGAGAAAGGAGTATCACAGGGAGTCTTGGGACCAGCATCTTGAGGGATGTAGCCTCAGCTCTACCATGTACTTCCAGTGTGGCCTTTAGTGGTCACCTATCTCCAGGAGTCTGTTTCCTCACCTATTAAATGAGGAATGAAACTCCAAGGAATGTGACACATAGAGTTTTGACTTAGAGAGTTTTGACTCTTGAACCTAAAGCCCATCTACTTGACTTTATCCCTCCGTCATGTGGAAAACAGTGTCTCTTGGTGATTGTCTAGCACATCAGTCTAGAGCAACAAAGAAAAGGAACATAGCTAGGATGGAGAAGCATATGTCCAGAGTGTTTGGGTGAGCATTTGGAGAGCGGGGTCTGGGTGGATGGACTCAGGGACAGGCAGAGGGGCTGTATGGTGGTGAGAGGGTCGGTCTAGAGGAAAGCAGAGGATGCAGAAGAAGCTATAGATGGTTATTTCATTTATTGGTCAGATGGACTTGATGGAGCCTGCTCACCTGCCATTCTCACAACCTGTGGTTGAATTCGGGGGGCAGCTCTCAGGATTTCTTCAAGTAGTCCCTGAGTCTGATGAGGTTTCAGACGCTCCACCATTGATCTCTCCTGAGTTGAAGTCCCCAGCTGTCTTCTTGACCCGTCCCTAGGCTCTGGAAATTTGGATCATAAAGAGATGGAAAAAAACAAATCCTTTGAAAAGGGCCCTGTTCTTTCATTCAAGACAGTGGGTGTGGGTCTTAATAGACCCAACGCAAACATGTCACATCATCCCCAAATACCTAATTCTATTTATTTTCCTTGTGGTAGCGACTTGGGCAGAAAGATGTGGCTCCTTGAGGGCAAAGAAGGTAAATACAAGAGTCTTAATTTGTAACTAGCTAATGTTTGAAGTTCTAATTTTGTAGCTTTCCAGGGTGAGCACTATTTTGTGGTCTAAGATTGTCTGGGATATTATTTGCTAACCCACACCACCATCATTCACCTCAGCTGGCCTACATTCCTTTTCTTTAAAACTTCTGCTACTCCAGGCCCGCATTAGAATGGCATCTTCCCAATAAGTTTGCTGGGTTTTAATCTACTGCCATGCTGGCTTACAGGAATGAATATCCTCTCACCTAGGCCCAGCATGAGGCAAAATAAAAACCCAGCTGTGGAATCATTGCATCAGTCAAAGCAGCTCAATGGCTTCTTAAACTGATTTTTGCAAAGTCACATCAAGAAGGCAAGAACAGTAATTTCCACATGCTGAACACCAACTGTTCTCATTATTCAGTTCAATATTCTTAACTCCAGGAGGGCATTCCTCATTACTCTATCGTTTCTCTGCTCCTGACCCCTTTCAAGCCTTGACTTGGTCACTTCACATATGAGGGACTGCAGGGGGATGTGCTTCTGTATTCATCCTACAGGGAGCCATGACTCCCACCCCACATCAACACCTGTCCATTTACTCAAGGGGGAGACTTCTCTGCATAAGTCTTCTTTGGATTAATCTGTATCCACCCACTCAGGCTGGCCACACTCTGGTTACCATCCCTGTCTTCCATTGACAACATTACACAATGTGATTTACCACCATCTGTGGTTGTTAACACTTACTGGGCATCAGTGGGTAGCAAAGCATACCAGCCTAGAGAGTTGTGGTCCTGAATAGTTTTCTTCTTCTCTAGTCTAGTCTTTAACATCAAGTCCAGGTGCTTAGGATAGGGGAATGGTCTTATGTCAGGTTCCCTGGAGACCAGTGACTTGAGTGTAGAAGACTTTACTGCCCACTCTATGCCTCCCTTTTTAAGTAGCCCTCAGATAGTGTTGCTGGCACAGGCCTTATATCAGTCAGGGCTCTACCAGAGAAACAGAACAAGCAGGACGTGTGTGTGTGTGTGTGTGTGTGTGTGTGTGTGTGTGTGAGTGAGTGAGAGAGAGAGAGAGAGAGAGAGAGAGAGAGAGAGAGAGAGAGAGAGAGAGAGAGTTTTATATACAGTTTTAGATATAGACTGAGTTATTGCAAAGATCTACACAATTGTGAGGGGCTGGCTAGACGAGTCTAAAATCTATTAGGCAGGCTGGCAGGCTGGAATTCTCAGATAGGAGCTGCTACTTCAGTCCATAGCAGAATTTCTTCTTCTTCAGGGAAACTTCACTGCTGATCTTAAGGCCCTTCACCTTATTAGATGAGGCCCACCCAAATTATGGAGGCTACTCTCCCTACTTAAAGTTAGCTGACTGTAGATGTTAAATACCATCACAGCAACACCTACATTTGTGTTTGATTGACTAAGGGTACTATTGCCTATCCAAGTTGACACACAGAACAAACCATCATAGGCTTTGTTGCAGGAAAGGCAAACTCATACCCAACCAAATATGTGTTGATTCTAGTCAAGATGAATTGCTGCCTCATCCAGAGTGGAAGGGATTCAATCTAATCATCTTGTCTTTAGTTGACTAGTTGATCTCTGAGGAATGGTGGTGCCATATGGGGACATGGCATTGGTCTCTTACTGGCAGGTTGATTGGCAGTAGCTAGATGAATCTTGGTGAGTGGGAGCCCATGCTATTTGACCCAGTAACAGTTTTCATTATCTATCTCCATGGATCTCCATGCACCCAGAGTGAGCAGTGGGTTGACAGGGGCTGGCTTATGTCAACACACTCAATTATTCTGTCTACTTAGTGTATAGTGCATCTTCCATGGTAGATGCTCTCTGATAGGCATTAATGTGTAATGTGAAGATCTTCACATTTCATGCACATTCCCATAGGTCCAGCCACACGTCTCTTTCCCATGTCTCCTTGTCCTTTATCTTCCAAACTTTATTTCTCAAGCCCTGGCCAACTAGGTATGCCATGTGTCATGGTGCATGTCTCTGAAGTCACCTTGGGTGACTTCTCTTTCCACACATAGTGAGTGTCTAAGTATACTGCCAAAGCTCTACCCACTGGGAGGATTTTCCTCACTGCTGTTTTTCAGGACTACTCAGAATAGGACGGTAGTGCAGCAGTAGTCTATTCCCAGCTTGCATCCAGCGAGCCAACCCATCTGTGAACCAAGCTCTGCTTTTCTTCCCCCTCTTCCTTCCAATGATCATAAAGAACAACCCCTTCCCCCACTTACATATAGCCACCATACACATAAGCTAAAGGAGAGATACCAGTGTAATAGCAGTGGATGACATGGGGGCCTAGGCCACATGTCGTGTAGCTTACTCGTACATCTTGTGTCATCTCTTCTTACTTGAATTCAATCTTGGATATACACCTTGCATCTTAGAGTGCTACTAGGGTTACTTGACCTTATGCATTGCTGGGTCTGACAGAATTGGGCAGCCCTGGCTGCATGAACATTGATGGCCATGCCCAGGTATTCGGTTTCTACCAGGGTCCAGTGTCATTTCAGAAGCTGTTTTCCAAAAGGCTTATAATGATCTTAAGCAGATGGCATGGACCTGTTCCAGACCCTGTGTGTCTACATAAGTTCCCTATTGGGGCTTGCCATAAATTCCACATAATTTTTTCATGGACCTTTCTAATGCCATAATTGTATAGCCCTTATCTGCAAGTGGTAGAAGTGCTTGCACATGGCGTGGACCTGATCTGGACCTCACTCAAAGTTGGCATCCTTTTGTGCCAACAGTTGTATAAATTGATGCAGCATTACTAAGTATGGAAAGGCCTCTAGAACCCATAGAGGCCTACCAGGCATTATACTTCCTTTTTTGAGGTGGGAGGTACAGGATGAAATATTTTGTCCTTTATTTTGGATGACCTCAATCACTGGACCTTTAAACATTTCATCAGTGTGGCAGGCCTTTGAATATTCTTAAGGCTTATTCTCCACCTTCTAGAATACACATGTCTTAGCAAAGCCTCAAAAACACTTTCTACTTCTTGCCCATTCAGTCTGATTAAAATAATGTCATCAGTATAGTAGCTTAATGTCATGCTCTTCAGGATGTCCAGACAGTCAGGTCTCTTAGGACTGTATCATATCAGAGGGTTGGAGAGATAACACAGTTGGGAAGTAGGGGGAATAAGACCATAATGTAAACTTTTATCCATCTAAAGTGAATGTAAATTTTTTCTGATTCTCCATGACAAGGATGGGAAAGAAAGCATTCACTAGATTAATGGCCATAAACTATGTACCTGAGTCAGCTTTAGCAAAGATATCACATCTGGCACAGCATTTTCCATGAGTCTACTACTTAAAGAGTTTGTAGTGGTCCATTTTATGCCCTAGGGTCTGTCTGGTTTTTTCAGGGGCCAAACTGGTAAATCTAATGGGGACATGATGAACACTACCACCCCTGCCATGTTGTATTAATCACCTCCATAGCTCCCTGAAGATCAGCCATCCCAGTCCCCCAAATATGACTTGGCCTCTCATTATAATAATTGAGCCTATCTTGCTCCTCCATCTGGCCTCTTTTATGTAGGCATCTTATCCCATTGCCACTGGGGAGTCTATAACATCAGCTCTGGCTTAAGGAGGACAGACGCATGGAGCTTCTCAGTGATAATGGTGTCCAGAGATTTCTCATCCCTTTGTAAGGGAGCGTCCTCCAGGTCCTCCTGCAGAATATATTTTGCTGCTTTATTTTCCAGCTCTTTATAGCATGCCACTTCTCTGAGTCTTTACTTAGTTGTCTTTCATAGCAATTTAGCTTTTCTACTTCTCTTAGTGTAAGGCCATCACCTTCTCCCAACTTTCAACAGCCATCCCAGCAGCATATTAGCACAAGCTCCTGGGGTTTTTGTTAAGTGCCATTATCAGAAGGCTCCCATATCAATAAACTCTCACTTACCCAGCCTTACATTCCCCTGCCCTTTGGTTCCACCCCATAATATTATCCTGGCTTCTGTCAGTCCATGTCGACGAGGTCCTGCAACCTCAGAATATGGAGCTTGATCAGTCAGAGTCCAATCAGGAGGCAGAAATCACATAGTAATTTGAACAGGGAAAGTTTAATATATAGAATGAGTATAACGAGGACCTGCAGTAATGAAGATTTGGCTAGTAAAAGACAAAGATAACTCAAAAGGAATAGCAGATATAAAGAATAGCTACTACCCCTAATGCTGAGACAGAGCACCCAGGGAAGAGGCCGCCCTGGGGCTGAGATCCAGATCTCATTAAAAGGACACAGTCATGGCTCATTGGATGGCAGATAAGCCACTGTGCTGCTGAGCAGGTGTGGCTTGCTGGATATCTGTCCTGAAGAACTCACCTAAATCTGCCCCCTGAGGTGCCTGGGAAAGCTGTGTGTGAGATATGTCATTGGAGGCAGTCCACTGTGAAACTGCTGCAGAAGGCTGCTGGCTGCCATGCACCAGAACTGGGCAGTGGAGAAGCTGCACGTGCTGCAGCAGCCTGACAAGAGCAGCACACCAGAACTGGGAAGGAAAACTCCTTTCTCCTGCAAAGTTTCTCCATGGCCCACTAGTGACAAAGCTCCACATTATGCCAACTGGCGAAGTAGAAATACTTAAAGGGCTCAGATCCATTCTCGCCAGTCAGGCAATGAGGGATCAATTAGAGTCAAGAGGCCAAAACTGACAGCTTGTCGTCCTTTAGGAAAGCCAGTACTTCCCTGGGTGGGTTATGTTGTGACTTTGTGTGGTAGCCAGGAGAAGAGGTGGGGTAGATCCAGACACGTGTGCATTATTGCA
The DNA here is from genome assembly GCA_030015415.1 of Cynopterus sphinx. Lineage (NCBI taxonomy): Eukaryota > Metazoa > Chordata > Mammalia > Chiroptera > Pteropodidae > Cynopterus > Cynopterus sphinx. The sequence continues at coordinate 18,991,327 of CM057385.1, forward strand.
AGGCAGAGGCCTCTGCATCGTCTTTGAGCAAGAGAGGGACATTAGCCTCTTACAGGAGGTATGAACCACTTCTGCAGTCCCAGGAGATTCAGGAAGATCTGAGATTTCATGGATCCAGATATCCTCGTTGCAAATCTCAGGGTCCAACACCTTCCCAAGCAGGGCCCTGACCTTGTCATAGCAGGCTTGCAGTGGATGAGAGTTCAGCCTTACCTGGAGCTCTGCAACTCCTCTAATGAATTCCTTGGTCTCATCCTCAGCTTTCTTACTTTCTGGCTGCAGAAGATGAGAGTTTATCACTGTATGTTGCCAAGGCTGCTGGTTTTCTATTGCTGAATAACAAACTACCACAAACAGCTACTTCAATCAACATCTGTTTATTAAGCTCTTATGCAGGTAGGGCTTCTGGGCAGGCTGGACTGGGTTCTTCTCAGGGTATCAGGTCAACTGTGTCATTCAACACAACAATCAGAGGAGTACTAGCTCATCATATTAATAAGTTCCAGGGAACTTATTAGGGTGTGGCATTGAGGAGGGAGGGAGGGGATTTTTAAGAATTCTTTCTACTGCAGTCTGCCCTCTGGCCCCCAAAGATTCACACCCCTCCCAAATGCAAAATATAGTCATCTCCTTCTAAGGTTCCCAAGCATCTCACCCTATTATAACATTAGTTCAAAGCCAAAGATCTCACCTAAACATCATCAGTTCAAATGTCCAAAATTTCATCTTTTAAATCAGGTGTGAATGAATCCCCTGAGCATAACCCATTAAGTAAAGTTCCTGAACACAATTCTTCTCTACTTAGATACCACGAAACTAAAGAAATAGGTCCCTAGTGCTCCTAATAGACAATGGTGGGACAAGGCACAGGACAATGGTTATATTTCTGGTTTAAGAAGGGGGAAATGTCACCAGTCCAAAGCATTTTTTAAACCCAGTTGAGCAAATTCTGTCAGGTTCCAAGGCCTGGAAATTGCATGTCATGGCTCTTGACTCTACTGTAGGCAGCTGGATCCACCCTCTGAGTCACTTCTCCTTTTCCACGAAAGATAGAACTTATTTGCAGCTGAGCTTTGTCAGCTGGCTCTCTGCCAGTAAAATTTGGGGGACCCAACAGCCTTCTTTCATTTTCTACTCTGCCTCTTTCAGTCAAAACTCCCAGTGTTTCTATAAATATAAATTTTTCAAGAATCTTGTGGGCTTTGCATGGACTGCACAGGGAGGGGTTCATTCCATTAGGTAAAAAGCTCTCCTAAAAATCTTTCTGGGATAACACCTTAGAATTCAGCTTCTGCTGAGAAGCCTAAGGGAAAATACACTCCCAGCTTCCTAGAAGTACCCTGGTTTGATTGAGAATTGAAGAATATCCTTGAACTGTGTCCCCTGCCCCCAAATTCATATGTTGAAATCCTAACACCTAGAACCTCAGAAGGCGACCTTATTTGGAAATGGAGTTGTTAAGATGAGGTTAACATGAGTAGGGTGAACCCATCTTAATCCAATACGACTGGTGTCCTTTTTATAAAAGGAGAAAGTTGTACGCAGACCTGGACACAAGGCTGTCACCATGTGAAGATGGAGACAGAGATCGAGGTGATGCTTCTACAAGCCAAGCAACACCAAAGACTGCTAGCAGACCACCAGAAGGTGGGGGACAGGACTGGGACAGATGCTCCGTCTTCAGAAGGAACCCTGATCTCGGTTTTGTAAACTCAAGAACTATGAGACAATACATTTTTGTTGTTTCAGCCACTCAGTTTGTAGTCCTTTGGTGCGGTGGCCCTCGCAAACCACCCTGAGTTCTCGTGACTGACTTTTGGGGTCTTACTGAAGTTTTAGCAAAAGATTGAATAGCCACACACACCCGGGTTTTCCTCTGTGCCAGTGCTGACAGCCATTTCTGGATTTTAGTATCTTTTGCAAACCGGATAGGCTGAGAATTTCCTGAATCTCCTAAAGCCCTGGTTCCTTTTTGTTAAACAGTTCTTCCCTTAATTTCTTTCTCTCCTCTCGTGTTTTAATATAGGCAACAAAAAGAAACCAGCTTCATGTAGAAAATCTCCTCAGTTAAATATCCAGACTCATTGCTTATAATTTGTTTTCCACATAAATGGTAGACACAATTCTGCTAAATATCTGCCTCTGCATAACAAAATCACCCTTCCTCTGGTTCCAATAACACATTCTTCACTTCCTTCTGAGACCATCAGTGTCTTAAAGTCCAGGTTTCTACTTAGGGTTTATTCATGAAGATTGAGGCTTTTTCTAATGCAATTTAGGATCTCTCTATAATTTTTCTCATGTTCTTCTTACCAGCATCTTTAACATCATATTTCTACCAAAGTTCTGTTCAAGGCAATCTAGGTCTTTTCTATCATGCTCCTCACAATTCCAGCCTCCACCCACTGCCCAATTCCAAAGTAATCCCACATTTTTAGGTATCTGTCATGACACCCCGTTTCCAGGTACCCACATGTTTTAGTTTTCTATTGCTCCATAAGGAATATCACAAATGTAGTGGTTTTCAATAACACAAGCCTTCTGACTTTCATACTTGCCTTCAGCTGATGATTGAACACCCCCAGTCTTCCATCTGTCCCTAATGTAGCAATGGCCCTCACCATTAGCTTTTGGATTCCTCTGTCTTGAGAAGTAGTACTTCCCCAACCTCTCCAAAGCCTGTGATATTGCCCCCCTCACCTGTTCATTCTCTTCTTTGGTTCGCCACTAGCAAAGCTTGAAGAATTGCACTACTTCAGCCTGAGAGTGATGTCAGTTCCAGCTATCACTAGTGATGGGGTGTTCATCACCAGCTGCCCAGCAAGGGGCCAAAATCCCATTTTAGAGTCTGCTTCCCTGAACCAATCCTGGCAGCAACTGTATGAGATCGAGTTCCCTAGGAACTGTCTCAAGTATTGAGAATCACAACCTACAGAGTCTTCAAGGAAGTAGGATTGGACAGAAATCAAAATGGGCAGAGAGTTGAACTTTGATGCATTCACAACGAAGTCTCAGGGGATCTCACAGGGAGCTCTGGAGTGGCTCTTCAAAATTGTCTCACCTTGAAGGAATAGGTCCTGATCTTTATATCTCTGCACCAACCAGTCACTGGATATGAGCTGTCCCTGGGGAGGGAAGGAGGTGTGATTTTGGGGGAAGTGGTTCTCTTCAGCTGAGAGCAGTTCTTGGAGAGGCACACGGCTGAGAGCTGTTGGCACAAACACTCTGGAGCAGCTGGGAGAATGAGTGTCTAATCTAGAAGAGGGGGAATCTGGGTGGCACCACAATTACTGTTTTCTGTATCTCCTAAGAGCTCATATTTGTTCTTTGTATCAATTGTCTATTGCTGCACAATAAATTACCCCCAAATTTAGTAGCTTAAAACAACAAACATTTATTATTCCATAGTTTCTGTTGGCCGTGAATCCGAGTTCAGCTTAGACTGTGTCTCTGGCTCAGGGTCTCTCATGAGGTTGTCACAAGCTACTGGCTTAGGCTATAGTCACCTCAACACTTTGCTGGGGCTGGAGGGCTCACCCATGTGGCTATCAGCAGGCCCACTTTCAAGTTCACTCATGTGGTTGCTGGCAGACTTCTGGTCCTGGTCGTGTTCTCCACAGGCTGCCTACATGTTTTTGTGATGGGGCAGCTGGTGATTGGAGAGTGAGAGACTGTGCCCAAGAGTCTTTTTGTAATCTTGGAAGTGACATCACATCACTTCTGTCATATTCTTTTGCTTAGAAGCAAGTCATGGGACCCAGCCCAACTAAAAGGGAGAGGATGTAAATACAAGGAGACGAAGAACATTGGGGCCATTTTAGAGCTGCCAGTCGTAAATACTACCTGGCGAAGACTGAGCTGAGCATTTTACCTGCGTTGCTTTATTTAACCTCATGATGATCTTAAAGGAGTTGCTATTAATATCTTTTGCAGATGTGGAAACAGGTTTGGAGCGGTTAAATAACTTGTTCGTGACCACACAAATTACTATGTAGGAGAGAGAAGATTGAGCCCAGGTTTGTCTGTGTGTTTCTGACTCCTTTATTATATGGTCTCCTTCAACATCTTGAGAAGCCTCAAAGTTGTTGCAGAATATTGAAGCTACTGAGGGTGCTACTATCCTTTAGGCGCAAGGACTGAGGGATCTGTCAGAGGGCTCTAAAACCAGGCACTTCCTAACTCAGGAGGTTCAAGGATAGGACTGGGAACACGAAAGAGCAGGCCAGAAGCCTGGGTGGAGGATAATTCTGAAATGGTTGTGCTGTTGGTGAAATCAGCTGTGGACATGAGGAAACATGCCTTCCCTTCCAGTTCACAGATGCTAAGTGTGGACTAGAAACAAGAGGTAGCAGAGACCTAGAAACAAATCAGCTATTCAGTTGTGACTAAAAAAATAAGCTTCGTGCATAAGGCACTGTGCAAAGTTTCAAGCTCTCAGTAACTGTGAGATTTAAATCTGAGGGCTGTTCCAAGTTATCTACTGCTGTGTAACAAACCACTCCGAGTCTCAGTGGCTTATAATAACTTCTAGTAATTCTTTGGGTCGGCTGGACAGTTATTCTGCTGGCCTCACCTGGGCTCCTATGCATTGAGTTGGAGGGCCAGCCTCGCTGAAGGGTCGGAGCCTTAGCAGGGATGACTGGGACCTCTCCATGTAGTCTCTCATCATTCAGTGCTCTAGCCTGAGTTTCTTCACTTGAAGTCGGGTTCCAAGAGGATAAAGGCAGAGGCTGTGAGACATCTTGAGGCACCAGCTCCAGAACTTGCACAACATAATTTTTGCTACATTTTCTTGGTCAGAGAAGTCATAAGCCCAGCCCAGGTTCTAGGGAGTTGAGTATGGGCACACGGCTTAGTGGGAATTTAATGGGAGGGGCATGACACACTACAAAAGGGTGTGGACACAAGGAGGTATGACTCATGGAGGATTGTCATTATCACCACTTACCAGGGAGACCTTGAAAAGGGAGTTCATGTTTAAAGCACAAGGAAATTGTTCTAGTTGCTTTGGTGCTGGCAGAATAAAGGGCTGCAATCAGCCTGAGATTTTAATGTCCCCGCTGCAGGCACTGGAATGAGCAACAGCTAGTCTGTACAGGGAGCTGCAGAGTTTGGATCCCGTCAACAACAGAAACACGTAAGACTTCCGATGTTAGAAGATCCAGTTCAACAACCTGATTCTGTGAGTATGAAACTGAATTCAGGCTGCTGCTGGAATACAATAAAACACACATGCACTGCTTTAGAACGGGGCTCTTCTAACTGCAGGCAGTCTTGGTCTTCAAATTAATTCATGATCTGCATTTAAAGAAACAGGATAGATGGAAAAGGGTAAAGGGGGTTTAAATATATGATGTGATGTTAGGTGTGAACACAATGCAATGTACAGATGGTGTATTACAGAATTGTACATTCGAACCTAGTTTTATTAACCAATGACACTCCAATAAATTTAATAAAATTAAAGAATAGAAAATATCAAAGTGCAGTACATACAAAGGTATTTTTAAATTTTAATTCACTTATGTAAATAAGGTCATAGATATGCATATCAGATAGCCAAGGAATGGAAAAACACACATCTTACTATGGGTCATGGTCAAAGTTTGAAAGCCACTGATTTCGCACATATTGGGATGAGGGGATGTATCTACCTTATATCTATGAAAAAAAATCTGTTAACATCAGTATATAGTCAGAGTTACAAGATGACAGAGAATAAGAATGGTAATGTATGATTTGGGCGGTTTCGTTCCAAGATGTCTTAAACAAAGGGAACCTTGAACAATTAATATTTCCTTTCTACATGCGTAACTCCCTCATTGGAATCCTTAGATGGAACAAAATGAAATGGTTCCTGAGCTGAAAAGGCTTGTGACAGAGAAAAAGTGATATTCCATTGGCTACGTAATAGCCCTGAGGGCAAGCCTCACCTGCGTCTCAGCTTCTGACATTGTATCAGGTATTTACTGTCCCACTGGAACATATGCTCCCTGAGAACGGGGGCTCTGTCTGGTTCACCGCTGAACCCCAGTGGCTCCATCAGTACCTGGCACACATTGGGCATACAGTAAATGTTTGTGGAATAAATGGAACAGCAGAGGAATGGGTAGAAAGAGGAATGGCATCCTAAGTGCCACATTTTATATTCACTGCATTTCACTGAATGTACTTTGTAAGCTGTTTCCATCTGTGCTTATTTTTCTTCAAACCAGTTCAGGACTCAATTACGATCGTTTTTTCAAACACTGTTTTCTGGGATATGTTTAGATTATTGCTCAGTTGGACTGAGTAGTGTTATTAAAACCAATCAGCATGGAGCCAAGCGGCACCAAAAAAAAAAGACTGGTCACTCTAACTTCAGCCAGCAGCCTTAAAAACACGTTATCCTTCATAAAGAGGTCAGCAGGGTTTGTGGGCTGGGACTAGAGGGACAACTGATAACAACAGATCTGGATTGTTCAATTTACAGAAAAAAAAAAAAAAAAGACAATTCATTGAGCAAGGAGACCTCAAAATGTTGCCAACGGAGGATGAGGAAGAAATGCAGTGAAGAAAGACACACAACTGATATGGCTACTTTTTTTTTTTTTTTTACTTTGAACATTAGCATTAAGTCGGTTACCGTACACATCCAAAGGCCCAGCATCTCAGAAATATCATGAAGTGGCACACCTTGTACCAGAGTCTCACAAGAATAAAATAGATAATGCTACATTGAGTGGTTAAAAATACACAAAAAAGTAGTTTTAACAGTCTATAAATTTTTTATACTTAAAATCATGATTGAGTTGAAATTAAAAAAAGTGCATTTCAATTGCTAAAAAAATAATATTGGTATAGTTAACACAAGGGAGAAAATCAGTACGCTGAGGGGTCTGACAGGATGCTAGAAAAAAAGATGACTCAGGGAAACTAGGCTAGTTTGGAGATTCAGGAGGGGAGCTATGGCCCACCCCACGGCGGTTCCCTGGGGCCAAGCAGTTCTCCTCTCCCCAGTCTCTTTCCCACGTTAGGAGATCCTGTCTTACCTATCTGTTACATCCCCAACTGAAAGACTCTTCTAAACTTTGCAGCATGAAAAGTACCTGCCTTACATGAGTCAATGTGACCTTCAATTGCGTTTTGGCAGAGGTAGGAGAGGGACACTGCCCCCTTCTGGACTTGACACAAGTACCCCAGCCACATGGCCTTAACCCTTATGACCTAGCAGGCAGAACAGGGACCAAGCAGCTTCTGTTTCGTCAAACTCCTTTGGACAAATGTTCAACATTCAACAATAAGCTTTGTAAACCTAACACTAAACAATTCCTGGCAAGCAAACTGGATTTTTCTTTTCTATAAGAAATGAGGAAAAGTGCAAGTGATTTCAGTCCTGTTGGGGAAAACAAAAACAAAACAAACAAGTTACACCTGGCCACCTGTTACCTAAACCAATCACAGCTTCAGTTTTTTGTTTTTTTTTTTCATTTTTTGTTTTGTCAAGTGTTGGAGCTACAAATGGACACCTCTGTCTACCTGTATTGCTCAGGGTCACACTGGGCCGGGGAAAAGGAGCCAGGCAGATATCCGTTAGGAAGGCCATTCCAGGTGCAAATGCCTCCTGGCTCTACAGGGAAAGTAGTTACAGTCTGGTGTTTCCCCTTAGTTGATCACCGACCTGCTTATTGTGAAAGTGATGCTGCACGGAGCACAAACAAAACCCGTGGTCAGGGGGCCCTAAGACAAGCAAGTGGCAGAGGAGACCCAAACTGAATTCTAATCGGGAGGAGTGATGCTACGGAGGCCTCCCTGACCCCAGGACTTGCTCCCTGGTGTAACAGACATCCATTTGGAGCAGGACAGGTAAAGAGCATTTCCTCATTCACACTCCTGAATTATCCCTGCCATCTTGTCCTCCTCAGAGATGTGATGTTCCTGTGCTGGTGGTGGTTTGGAGGAAAGAAGATGGGTCGCCTTCCTGCTCTGCGTTTAGCGCACAGTGGATCCCCCATGGGAAGGTCCTGGCTTTCAATCTCAGGGAACCATTATTTTAAAGAGGCTAATTAAGATGCCTGATCCACAAGGACCTCTGACCTACAGGTCAATCTTTCTTTGCATCATGAAGGGTGAGCAACTATTGGACTTAGTAACAAGGAAAAATGTCTTAAAAAGCAAGATCTATAAATAAGCACTGAGCCAAGGGATGACACTATAAGAGACTTAAAAGCGGGATCTTTCTTTAGAAGGCTTAGAAGAGAGAAGCTAAAGTACTTTGTTGCTCCCTTGTGGACAAAGCCAGTACTGCTGATGGAATAGAATCATATAGCTCATGTGGAGAAATAAAAAAAAAATGCAAATTAAAAATTATGGAAGATTGAGAAGGACTTATCTGATTTTCAGAGGCTGCATATATACCCTTGGGGATACAGCTTTAGAAGTAAACACTAAATTTATGCCACAGTTCCTTTTTCACTTTGGAAAAAACTCATGGGTTGAATAATCAAGCATACACAAGATACTTCTAGGAGGGTTAGAGATTCTAAAAGAATAAGAGATTTCCCACCAACTTCAAATGTAATTAAACACAGCCTCACGTCCTTTGCATGATGTGAACTGGTCTCTGTCCTGCCGATCACATAGGCCCTTTCGCCTGTAAAAGACAGGTAGGGAGGAAGCTGTGTTCATGCAGGGGAGCTGAATATTCATTCAGAACACCTTGATTCTTTGGCACTCTCGGTACAGAGACAGGCTCTGTGGCTGAGCAAAACCAACAATGCAAGTATCAGATATCCTTCCGAAGCAAAATTCAGCTTCTACCCCTTCTTGCTGCATTCCCATTTCCTACATGTCTCCCAAACCACTTTCACGTAATTTGCAACACCCCCAATCTCACCAGAAGAGTTCAAATAGTGTAAAAGCAACCTGGAACTAGACAGCAGAGAGGCCATTTCTCAGGAGCACAGGCCCTTAGATACTTGCACCAAACATTTCCTACCACAGAAGTCATGACACAAGCCAACAGTCTGTCTCCAGGATGTGACTCCTCCACGTGTGAACCCAGTGTGGCTCTCCACTTGCTACTGCCTGTGACTCCGAAAAGCCACACAGTTCAAGGTGGTTACTTTAGGTAACCAGTAACTCCCTAAAAGAGGCAGACTTCCAGTTCAATAATAGAAGACTATCAAGGTAAATCAAAGCAAAAGGTATTTAAACAACAAGAAACCCTTGTAATTTCCATAGAAATCTACCTTTCGCATTTTGTAAACTCATCTTCCCATTCCAAATAGCCAGAGAAGCCTTCCAACGTCTTGAATTTATTCATTATCAAACATAATCAATTGTCACACTTATGCACTGTCCTACCAAAACATACTGTCGCCAGACAAAAAGGACTAAGAATTTATTAACAGCTGCCTTCTTAGACCCCCGCTCCATGTGGTTATTAGTCTCGAAAACCTGAGGATTAGTATTATTAACTTTAAGGAAAGAGGCATGAGATTTTATGTCAAAAAGAAAGATTTTGACTAAGGCCAAAACACTCAACCTAACAGTTTTCATTCAATTAAAAAAAAAAAAAAAACAATTCAATCCAATTTTCTCACTGTAGACTTCAGTTTTAGAAGGAAACTGAAAAGGAGCAAGAGACCTGTACATAGCACAGACTTCAGTTCTGACTGTGAAAGATTAGCCAATTGCTGTTTTATTAATAAGGTGCTCACATCACATGGAGAACACACTGCCACACCCTTTTTATTACATCCTTCATATATTATCAATCATATTTTAAAAATTAATTAGATGAGAATAAGTAGAAAAGGAAGTGACTGGAAATCACTTCTGGAAGGGACAGAAGGAAGAGAGAAGCAAGTCAAAAACCAATAAATGACTTGATAAACCCAGAGGGCACTTTTACATTATTTGTCTAAAATAAAAGTATAGGTATGATTTTGCGAAATGCTTCTGGAAGAGAGAGGGCATACAGGAATAGGGCATAGCAACAGCAGCATTCAGGATCCCTTAATCAGAATGGGAGGCATTCAGAAGACAAGGATGAGAAAAAAGACATTCAAGAGAGATGTTCAATGACTTCATTTTAAAGGAACAACTAGTTTCTTGTGAAAGGAAAAATGTGAAGAGGAAGAAGATAAAATCTTTCATCATTAGAGAGGTACTATGTGAATAAGATACAAATAAAAGTTAAAAATGTAATCCAAACATGACATATGGGGAAACAGAAATACGTTCAAAATCCTCATCCAAGGTTTTAGCTATTTTGTTGAGCCAAACCAATTGGAATATGGTGAATTCCAACACTTATGGAGAATGAAATAATCAGAGGTAGGATTTAGACCAGGAAAAGAATGTTTCAGGATGCTGGCTTTTTGAAGGCACTCAGGAAGAGAGTGAGAGAGACCGAAGCTGCAGTTAGATTATGGAAGATTAGAGAGAGGTGTATACTCATGGATCTGTCATATGGAAATAAAACTCCAGGGACATTGTGATAATATATGTATCATTGAGTAATACAGAGAGTAAGAAGGTAGAAATCCACTTTATAAGCAGTTTCTTACAACAATATAGCTTCTGCTTAGGGAATAAGAAAGTGAAGTTTGTTTTCCAAATAGGAAACTCTGCAAATAGTTTTGACGTAAATAAAGAATTTGATAAATAGTACATTATCTGGTTCTTTAAAATTTACTGAAGCTCAAGCTTCAAAGTTGGGACAATCAAGGAGTCTGATTTTTCCTTTGAATCTTGCAAAACCTATCCTCTAAGACTAAAAGATCTGATCACAAAGTCTATAAAAAGTCTAGAGTATAAAAGTATAGAACTATGAAAGTGGATAGATATATCGATGGCAACTTTTATGGCTTCCATAGAAAATGTAGAGAGGATCTCTGGTTTGCTTTAACGAGGTAGTGTCCAGGGTTGGAAGGTCATCGTTACCTGTTATAAATGCTACAGATGACAGAAGCAGGGTGGCTAGGGTGTTGTTATTGCATAATAATGCCACTATCTCTAATGGCTAATGACCTCTCATTCCTGAAAAAAAAAAAAAAAGATCTTTTGGGACATTTCCTATCTTGGCTTAGGCAAAGGAAAATTAAAACCCAATATTTACTTGCTCAATTTTATAGTCTGAAGAGTTCCAAGTGAGTTGACTTTTGTAATGGTTACACAGCTGATAAAATTCTTAAATGTAATTTAACCCTTTTTTCATTAAATACTTTCCATACAGCCTAGAACAGCATCAAAATGTTCATCATATGGATCAGCAATGTAATAAAAGCTGTCTCTTCTGTACAGTAGCTCAAACAGAAAGGTTTCTTTAACTTTAGTTTTCTTTCATTTTTGTTTTACAATAAAACCTCACCTACCATCTGTGTTTCACTAACTGAAATCTGCAAGATGGGGTAAATACACATCTGCAATGGATTTCTATTCTGCTTGATCTTCTCAAAATTTAAAACTTCCAGTGAAATCAAAATTAAACTAAACATACATATGCATTCAATAAGCACAAAAACAGAAAAAGTTTTCAAGTAGAAAATTCAAAGTTCACAAGCATCTCTTCAGAGTATTTTGCCTGCAGTTAGTATATTAGGAATAATCAAATTATAGGGAGGTCTAACCACAATAAAAAGGTACTTCGACAATGTAGGTTTTAAAAAGATGGTACAACCATGGTAAAGTCTATACTCAGCCATGAATTTAAAATAGTAACGTACATGGTAGACTGGAAAAGCATACATAAATGATTTGCAAAAGTTTCCTGGAACTACCATCAAGTTTTATGTGGTGACCTCACTGCTTGCTAAAAATAAGAATCAAATCACAAATATACGTGGAAATGAAGCTGCGTGTCTTTAAACTGTTCATCTCATTTATTTCATTCAAATTTAAAAATGTAACTATGAGCTTACCTGACTCGATTTGAGAAAGCAGCAAGCAGCCCTTCATTAAGGCTAAAGAAGAGTTTATATTTGAATGAGAAATCTATAAGAAAATAGGAAGATGAAAAAAAAAAAAAGGCAGTATCAACTCAAGAAAGGTCTTGGGAATTTTCCTCAAGTAAGGCTTAACCCTAGCAATGATACAAGCCTTTGAAGACGGTAAAATTAAATAATGAGAAACAGCCTCAATTTGATATCTGTATAATGCTGAGATGTGGCCCTTGTCTTTAAAAACACTTATTAAAGTACGGAAAAGGGCTGAGAACTCAAACTCCTCCACAGTTCTTTTTCCATAAACAGACAGCAAGTGAGAGTAAGTTCTGAAGAAGTGATGGGGTGCTGTACTATATGTGGGGGAGAACACACCACATGTTGACTTTCATCTTAGTAAAGGACCCCCATCAAATTGTCGACCCTGAGTTTGAGTCTGAAGCATGTTAAACCTGATGCATAAATATGTTTAAGGCTTAATCTTGCAGTTCTTATATTCAGAAACATTGAAGTTGGAATATTGTTAATGCATTTCATTACTCAAACATATACTATGACACTGGTGTGGCAATTTTCCTGAAGACCACAAATCCCAAGTGAGAAAAGGTAAGCTTATACAGGGGGGAAAAAATGGGAAGTTTCCGGTTTGTTTCACAATATATTTCACTAAGAACTATACTGTGCAACAATGCTGAGTTAAAAAAAAAAATCCTTTTTTTTTGCTTCTTTTAAGGGTGGTGGTGATTATTTGCTTAATACTGGTTTTCCTATGTAGCAGATACGTTCTTATGGCTATATTCACTTGAATAAAAAAAATCAAAGATAACTACCTGAATTTTCCAGTGTAATTACAGTATACTTCATAAAATGGTTGATTCAGTGGTCTCAAGTTTAGAATTCAGAATTGCTGCCCAATACTGTAAATTTATCCAGAACAAAATAAGGTAGAGCCAATTAACTAAGCTATAATTTATATCTCCAAAAAGATCATTTTAATATTATAGGCTTGGCCATGAAATAACGATATGTCTACATAAAGGTGTGAATCCACAAACTTGTCACGGAATGTGAAGGAGACTGTGGGGATAAGGGGAGGCAGACACTAAACAGATAACAGTCAAAAACAAGGAATTAATGTTTCTTGTTGGTTTAGGTACCTGGGTGTTCAAAGAATGTATAAAGATATTTAAAATACATTCTTTAGAAATTATACCCAAAAACAGGAAGAAAAGTGTGTTTTGAGATACTTTTCTGCTTCATTCCAAATTTTTTCTATGCTCATTTTAGATGACAAAAGCAAATATCAGAAAGAAAAAAAATGGAAATATTAAACCAAAGAGCGAGTAGAGAAGGCAATATTTTAAAAATAGGGACTTAACCGCAATGGAAAGAGTTCCATTTTTTCCAACAACAGAGCTAGTCAGCCAGAAAAGTGCTTGAAGTATGCCTGCATATTTAATATAAAAATAAAAAATAAATAAAAGCCAGGGTTCTGATTCAGGCAGTGATTTAAGAGCTGGAGGGGGTAAAAATGATGAAATTTTCAAGATTAAAAAATCAAGAGAGGGTGAGAAAGAAAGTAGACCTAGCTTTGGAACTCAGTTCTCTGAGATGAAAAAATACACAAGTATTAGCTATAGTGAGTATGGATAGATTTGATCAGTTAACTATAGGTCAGCCATTCTGTTCAGGCTTTCTATAAGCTCCCAATTGATTGTGCTCTTTTGAAGTTCCCAAACCTGAAAAAGTAACCTGCATAAAGGTTTTAGAGATGCTGCTCTCCTTATCACCTATGAAAGCTGCTACTGCATTATCATTTGCAGAGGACAGGGCAGCAAAATGTAGGAGTTTTCTTTCTCCCACTACAATTTAAACTGCGCTGGAGAATAACTCAAACTTGTGGCTCTATCCAGTGATATAAGACATTTCCAAACACATAACCGATTTGTGTTCCCCTCCAAATTTCTCAGCCACTATCAGCAACATCATGCTTGTGGTTTTAGTGTACTGTTTAATCTTTTCATAACAATTCTAGAAAAATAAACCTCAAAACAAGAAGTATATTATGAGACTTCACTTTGTCATCCCATAAAGGCTGAACATGAACACAGTTCGAAGGGAAGTGAGAAACAGACGTGAGCGGGATGAAACAATCTCCACTACTTCCTCCTCTTGACAATGAACAACTTCACTCAGATTTTCAAAACATGGAAACTTCAGACGACTTTCCTTGAAAAGATCCAACACTTTGCAAATCTTCCATTTAATGCACTAACTGAACCAAACGAAATATGGAGGACAAGAACACGATAGTGAGTCCAACAAACACCTGAGTGTTAAGTGGAGATTTAAAAACTACCAAGGACTTAACACCCAGTTCTGAAAGCAAAAACTCACTTTTGCAGTTACCTGCCTGGTCTGGAGACCCTTTCAGATACATCTAGTCTCTGAAGCACCTTTGAGTTGTACGGATGTAAGAATAACTTTGAACTATAGAAGTTATATGCATCTTTAAGAATCACATTTTGATGATTATAAAATTTTTTCTATTTTACAACATAGGTCCAGCTACACTGAAAAAATTACACCGCTTATTGAAATACATTTCATTTTAGAAACAGACTACTAAAGAAGTCTATACAAAAACTCTAAAATAATTTCTGTAGTAAAATAAAGAGTGCGTTAGGAGAGCTACACAAAGAAAATTTCTGTCTTTCTCCATAATGCTTGGTATTCTGTGAAACGTGGCTAGCTCCACTCTGTAGCCAGCACCAAAAGCTGAAAAGAATTCATTACGATACACAGTGATACAATTAATGCTCTGGATTAATCTCACAGCCTTCCCGATTAGTACAAAGGAAACCAGGCCTGTCCCCTCTTTGAGGAGAAGTCCAGGATATAAAAGCAAGCATACCTCATCAGCTGATATGAAATTATAAAATTCCACAAGTCTGAGTTATTTGAAATTTATAAAAGTCACCAGAAAATGCAAGCAAATTGGGCTTCAGTCTGGCAGTTCCCCTGGTTTAGATGACAGTTCCCTCCGTGAGCGTCAGGTGGTCTCCTCACACATCCCCTCGGGTGTGCCGATCCCCCCAGAGGACGGCAACGCTCTTGGCGGGGGCTGACGAGGGTGTGACAGCTACAGACGTGCTCACCAGCTCCCTCTCCGCAAACCCACAGGCGGGCGGGCACATCACTGGCGGAGAACACACTGAAGGAGATGGATGTTAATGGTGCTGTGCCGAACTGTTCTTCTCTGCCAGGTGCCGCAGAAAGTTGTCCTCACCCTGGCCTCTGTGGTTTAAAGGCTCGCTCTTAAAGAGAGCTGGAGGTGGCGGCAGGTGAGGGACGGGAGGAATGGGAAGGTGGTGTGGGTGGTGAGGGTGCGGGTGGATGTGAAGGTGTGAGAAGGGGTGGGGGATGGGCCGTGGGGGAAGAGTGCTTACAGGATTCATGTTGATTGGAGGGGCTGGGGTTGCGGGTGTGTTCACCACAGAAGGAACTGGGGTGGCCGGGGAAGTTGTCAGTGGCATCTGGACAGCGGGCGGCACGTTCACGGGGCTGGTCACCCGAAAGCACTTCTCCTTGTGGGCCTTCAGCATGTTGGAGAAGCGGAACCGCTGGCCACACACGTCACATGGGTAGGGCTTCTCGCCTGTGTGAGTTCTGCGGTGCCTCTTCATGTTGGGGCGGCTGGTGAAGCTTTTGCCACAGATTTCACAGATAAAGGGTTTCTCTCCTGGGAAGAACACAGACACAAAAAGATGATTAACAGACGAGGTGGTGATCATGTGCTCACGTCATTTCTCGTATTAAAAAAGGAGATCACCGCTCCCCTCCCTTATGGTACATTCTGTTCTGACAAAAAAAAAAAAAGAGTCTTCCAAAGTTAGGACTTAGCAAACAAGAGCAGGTGTGAGTAAAACTCACAACCTATCATCTAGGCTTGGTTAAAAAGTAAAAGGCACCTAAAGCAGTGATCCTTCACATCCTACGTGAAAACCGGTCACAGGGGCACCCCCGCCACAGATGAATCTCCGCCTCCGAATTTAGGCAGGTTAAATTCCTAACATTCCAACTAAAAGTAAGACTTTGCTGAAAACATCCCGTGGAGCACAAGTCAGTCTCTTCGTATCTGCTCACACATAATCCTTAGCACGCAGCTTGCTCTTCGGTAGTGGACTTGGAAAACACCGGCTGGACTCCCCCTACCACGTGCATCTCACACTGCAGTGTTTCTCAGTGGGGTGCTACCGGCTCTTCTCCGGATAACTCTTCATTATGTAGGACTGCCTGGCACATCTGAAGAGCACGCAGCATTTCTGGTGCCAGCCTACTCAATGCCCCCACGAGATTCTGACAATCGAAACTGTCCCCACACCATTTCCAAATGTCCATGGGTGCAGGGAGAGCTGAGAAGGGGGCTACTGCTCCTGGCTGAGACCACGGGGTCTATGAGTCCAAAAGGAAACACAATTCCCCGGAGCTCTAAGGGCACGTAGGGAGAATTTAGGTGTAGGTTCTAAGCGCTTAATTTTTAAGCTTTCTAACTTTCCTTTGGACTTAGTGCTTACCTCCACAGTATGTGTGCACGCTTCTCTACCTAGACTCTAGGGGGAAAACAAAATGCTAGTCCATGTCCATTACTCACTTCATACGGATGCTGAGATGAGGGGTGGGTGGAGCACCTGTAAACATGTGCTTTGGCGACCACGTGCTTGTATTTATCACTTCCTTCATCAATTCTCAGTGAACGCAGCTTCTATCTGCAGTAACTCCTGCTACAAAAGTTTGCTGTCACCTCAATTTTTACTCCCTTATTTTACTCTACATAAACAATAGTTATTGTGTATCGATCTTACTGTGTGTTCATCAATATTCTACTCACTTTATATCTACTAACCTTGTTGATCCTCACAGACACACATGAACAGACCGACAGACTCTATGAGGTATGTTTATCTCAACTTGGCTCCGCAGCCAGCAGAGAGCCGGATTTAACCCCCGCAGTCTGGCTCCAGAGTCTATCCTCTCCGTGCATAAACCACGCTTCACACCTCACTGCCTTGTGCATTATTCTGCGCACACTAAGGAATGTTACTGTCTTACTGTTCTCTTCCACTCTGGGACCTTATAACTAGCAGCAAAGACCTCTTTACCTGTATCATGGTCCTTATTTCTTCTCCCGGCCTTTAAAAACTGACATCTCCTGTTGCCTTTCTTCCATGGAAGCCCGAATTTCCCTCACTTCCTTAAGACATTTGATTGAATTCTGTTTTCTCTGTTACCACCAGTACTATTTTCTGACTGTTATATTTCTCTTATGTTTCAGCTTTTCATTTTTCAGGTTTCAATCTCTGTCACTGCCAGGCTCTTCCCTGTGATTCATATTGATCTTTCTAGATAAGTTCTGAGCTCAGCTTGTTTTTTTCTTTTTAATCTATTTCCTCCAATGACCTTAACAACTTCAAATTCTATGTTAAATGGAATTGATTAAATCAATCATGGTATACTCATCTGATGGCAAGTACCATTAAAAGCAATATTATAAAAGTATAGAAATGTTAACATGAAAACCTGTAAGATTATCTATAATCTACTAAGTAAAACATGCAAGCTATAAAAATGTATGCATGGTATTATCCACTTTTAATGAAAAATATGTATAAAAATATAGAAAAAAATATAACAAATATTTCAGGTGGCTATCTCTAGGTGATGGAATAACTGATGTCTTATTTCTTAAAGTTATATATATTTTCTGTTTTCCTAAAGTAAACAAAATTCACTTCTAATAAACTGTTTTAAAAGCATAGCTGTTTGTAACCTATCAAACTCCTGGACCCTCCCTCCTGGATTCTCCAGAGTTAGTACTTTCCACTCCCAACAGCCATATGCAAACAGAGCCAGAAGACCTATTCTTTGAATTATTAGTCTAATATGAGCAAACACTCTCCACTTGATTCTCTAACATTTCTTAGGTGCACTAGATGCTTTATTTACAAACAGCAAGTATTCACTGAAAGTTAACTGAATGTTTAGACATTTAATTTTCTGTCATGTCCTCAAACCAGAATGCAATCCTGGATCTCTCTAATCATCTTTCTCTTGTAATCTTCTAGGCGATAATGATTTTCTAAGAAAGACCAAAAACTATTAGAACTGGCCTACCACAAATCTATGGATTCAAATTAAAGTGGGTCCTTTTCGCTGCTTAATCATCTTTTATTAATTTCTTAATGTCCACATTCATTGTTCCCGACGTAAGCCCATGATCCCACCTACCTCTGACTCTCATTGTTCATTAGGCCCCATCTCCTAATCGTGCTAATGACTAATGATGTCAAGGTTCTCCTGAAACCTCAAGGTATAATTACAATGAGGCTGAAATAAGGAAAAATCAAAATGTAACACTTGAAATCAACCACCTGCACGATGTCTCACTTTAAGGAAGAGCTGGTAAATGGGTGGGGGTGGCTGAAAGAAATACTGACAGCTAACTCCATCAACATAACTAGACAGCACGTATATCAGTACCTCTGAAGATACTACCTGTTACATATGACAAAGCTAACCTGATTGCAAGGAACAGCACTGTAATGAGTATGAAGAAAGAACATTATAAAAGAAGACACAGAATCTGCAGGGAAGATAGAACAGGACGAGAATTTGGTTAGTTGTCTTTTGCACTGTTCAAAAGACAAAGCAATCTGGCCAAGAAACACAAGCATTCTAGTCTGCTTAGTACGAACATCCTTGAACATCATAAAAACCTGCATATCTAGCCTAAATCTCTCTCCCATTTTGCAAACTGCCTCCTGGATCTTTCCACCTGAATATCCCGGAGATATCTCATAATTAAAAAGTGAAAAATGAAATTCATTATCCTGCCTAGCAAACCTGCTTCTCCCTCTACTATTCTCTATACTTACAAATGGTATAAAAGCCCTAAATATGAAACTAACACTTGACTCTTCCTTCCCACACCACTGATAGCTAATCAGTCTCTACTACCTTGTCTATCACTTTAGTCTCGTTCACTGTTATTACCATAGTCCTTGTCATCACAGTCTTTCACCTGGATTGCTGCCAATATCCACCTGATTGAGTTTACGCTTTCTATTCTTGCTCCTCACCCTCTAATTCATTCTCCACACCGTAGCCAGAGTAAACTTTCAGATAGTTGTGTAATGCTCTGCTTAGAACCATTCCAGACCTTCCCACAGTCCTCAGAATAAAGTCCAAACTTTTTAAATAGGTATGTACTACTCTTTTAATGAGAGGGATAAAAATTTTAATGAATTTAGGTAGCTGCATTCCCTTAAAAGAAATAGGAAATGTTCGGCTTGTCTATCTGGTGAAAACATAAAATTGCATTCAACATATACGTTAATCACAAAATAGACACTTTGGTTTCATGTTATGGACATTTAAGGGTCTGAAGGAGGACTGGGGGAAGGAAGAACAAGGAATACTGGAGAGAAGAAGGAGAGAGGAAGGAATGGGGAGAAAGAGGCACAGGGAGACATGAAGAGAGGAGGTGAGTGCAAAAGGAGAGGCTTAAGTAGCTGGAGGTTCCTTTCAATCTTGTGACAAACATTTATCAGGCACCTACAATGTGCTAAGCACTGTGTATGAACATGACAAACTTCTGCCTCCAAAAAAACGTACTGTCTGTCTAGTTCCATAGTTTCCTACTGAATAACAAAAAGTGAATCCTAAATGTGACTCAGAACTTAAGACCCTGTCCAAGAGTCACCAAATTATAAGAGAATTTGTTAAATACTCTATATATTCTGCTATCCATTTAGGCTACAAAGTGATCACTACCTTTTGAAGTGTAATTTACTTAAACTCCTCTCATGACTCTTCTTATAGTCTAATTCTTAAAACCGGAGATTGCTCTATTCTGAATGGGGAAGAAGCCCACTAAGCAGGCATTTTTCTTTGGATTTCAGCAGAGAAATGGAAACCAAAGAGGTCCAGCCATGGGCAGAATTTTCTCACCATTAGTTAAGCAAAAAGGACAGCAGGCTAAGCAAGACAACCTCCTGTGGTTCTTTCTAGCTCTGCTACTCTGTAGACTAATAAAACCAAGAACGTGGTGATTAGATTTAATTTAGAATCCTGAAAAATGTTTCATACTGTGTAACTTGTATAAAGATGGTTAATCCCGGAACGTCAGGTCATGACTGATATGTAATGATAGTGTTTACAGGGGGAACTTTTATTTTAGCCAGTTCCTTAAAAGCTGGATCATCAAATGCTTATAAGATTCAAATCCACGCTATGGAGCATATGCCCCTAAAAACACAAAGTGGTTAAAATGTTATTTAATTTCATTTGATGAATATGTTACTGAAAAGAAGTGAAATTTGGTAAATCGAATCTGATCAAACTTTAAGACTACTGAGAGGGTATTCTACTTAAAGCAGTCTGTGCCCTCCATTTTTAAAAGGTCCAGAACCTTTTCCTTAGAAAAATAATATGCATATACACAAAAACAAGTCTCATACCATTTCAGGAGATCCTGTGCCTAAAGTAAATAATTCATTTACCTGAAGGAACCTACAGGTAAAAAGCACTAACAAATAATCCTTTTTAAAGTAAATAGTTATGAAAGCCTCGTTATTCAGTATTATAAATCTATATTTTTCCATATCAGGTTTATTTAAAGTGGAATTTCCAGTTAGAATGTAAACTGGTGGTTTGGATTTTTAAATAAACAGACTCACAGGTGATCATCAACAAGTACTTGAGACATAGCTGTACCTTTCCCAATAAATTCTTACCAGTGTGTGTTTTCATGTGTTCGTCGAAGTACTGCTTCATGTTGAAGTCCTTGCCACACCACTGGCACATGAACTGTTTGTGCCCAATGTGGATGCTCATGTGGGAGCGCAGCTGGTACTTGTACTGAAACCTTTCATCACAGTTCTGCATTGGACACAGTGGAGATTTCTGAATGCCAAGCACAGCAGTTTAACTTGAGCCCACCCTACATAGTCTCTGAAATTGGTTTATTTTTCACACTCAAAACAGAACCTGTTTTTGTCAACCATTTGGCTCTGCTGTATTTCTGCAGCTGAGTTACTAATAAAAAGGCAACTTCTCATATAACGATCACCAGAGGATACCCAACTTCTCTGAATTACAAAGAAAATAAAAATAACTCATGTTATTCCCACATTTAACTTAATCTGAGAGAGTTAACAATGTATTAAAAGTGACATATCTCTGCCGAGCTGTGAGGTAACAGAGTGCTCAGAGCACATGTCTGGCTGGAGGCTCTGTGGAAACGCAGCACGCCCCTCTCCCACGGCTTCCCCGTATACACAGATGCTGCCCTAGGCCTGGCCCTGTTGAGCAGCGCTCCTTACCTCACATCTGAAGGGCTTCTCTCCAGAATGCTGCAAGGAGTGCACCTTGAGTGACATACTGCGTTTGAATGATTTTCCACAGGTTTCACATGTAAAAGGCATGTCTTTCGTGTGTGCTGCAACACAGAATGCACTTACACTCAAAATAAGTCCACCTGAAAGCTCAAACTGAAAAAGACAGGTGTCCTACTGTAAGGTCATCATGCCATCTTAATCTTCTACACTCTAATTTGTGGGGCTTTAACAGCAATGCTCTGAAGAGAAAAATAACTAGCAATGTTGAAAAGAAACTTGGGTGTGGAAGACAACACCGTCCAATTTGGTGATGCTTACTAAAGACATGCTGCATTGAGTTTCAACAAGTCAAAAGTGGCTAAAGGCAGGCAGTTCCTCAGATTCTGCGCAATCCGGAGCACAAAGGACACCAGAGGACGAGGGAAAATTATAGGTGTGAGATAAAAGCAGCAGATGAAACTTACCAACCATGTGTTTCCGCACATGAGCCATGGTATAGAATTTCTTCTCACAAATTTCACAGGAAAATTTCTTTTCTGCATATCCATGGACGATCTTGATATGCTCATGAAGGGACCAGAGTTTCTTGAATGACTTGTTACAGGAAACACACTGAGTAGGATAAAGAGAAATAATCTTTATTTATAGGGTCTTGTCAAAAGCCATACCTGCCTACTGGCAGAGGAATGGGCGTGTTTTAGATTCATGCCAGAATCCAAACAAATGCTACGCTTCCATGGTGTCCAGGTTCCAACACCAACATCTGTGTGTTCTATTTTCTAAGATGCATCTTTTAGAGATACTTTAAGAGTAGGAAAACAATGGCAAAAAGACAAGAAGAAATGGAAAGTTGCACTAGTATCAAAGAACTGACTGCTTTGATAACTGTCTGCATTATACCTACAAAAAGAACTTTCAAGTTTTTAAAAATATACATGGATTACGAAGAGCAGCTGCCTGGGTCATCACGCAGTTAATAGGTGTTTACCAGAAATTACAAACTAATTTAAAATTAGCACAGATAAAAACAAGATAAAACAAAATGCATATTAATGGTTATAGATCCGTAGAAGTATAACAATGTTTTTGTACCACAGAGAACGTATTAGGAGACTTCATTAACACAAATTATTGAGATTTTACATTTTCACAAATCTAATTTCCTCTATTAAATAAATTCTCCCTCTGGCAGAATTTAACATAACCTCTAAACTGTTAGCATCCTTCTCGTGTTCCCTTAGAGCTCAGCTCCAGATCTCTCTTATAAGCATCTACAGGAAGCACACGCAACACTGTCTAGTTCCTTGTATTATGAGTCATTAAGAGCCTAGAATATCAGGCATCAAGTGTATCAAAATAAAGTGCTATGATTAAAGCAAAACAGTACTAGAAATTTCTAGGTAACTATCAGATTCAGAGATACTTAAGGGAAAAAGTTGGTATCACTACAAATAAAGATTTCTCAAACACCATCGTTCCTTCTGGAAACAAGGACTCTGAGAAGAGTCCTTTGCTGGATATTGCTCAAGAAAAGGACGGACAACTCCTATAAACCATTTTCCTGGGGAATGGTTTTAATTTTTACAAAGTCATCAGGATTATTAGGATCTATGGGTAATAACAAAGCAGTGTTCTTTAGGAATATTAACAGAGTTCATTTAGTTAGCAGCATCCAAAACCCTAAACACAAGTTTAAATGTGTTACGGTGAGGAACAGTGAGGAAAGTCACACACAGAAAAATGTATTAAATGTTTTCTTTTCTGTAATTTTATAAAGCAAATTTAAGTTAAAAAGAAAAAAAAAGCAACAGAAAGGTCAAGATTACGATGTACCTTTTCAGGAATGAATGCTTACAGAACCTGAGTTTGACCCCTAGGGTGCAGCACTGCATCACACTCTTTGGCCTGAACTGTTGCAACCAATTCATCACCATGAGCAAGGCAGTGGTAGTTACTGGAGGGAATGGGTGCCATGGCTCAATCTTCTTTAATTTACCCAGTGTTTGGGAGATCAAGCACAACTGACAAATCAAAAAGCAGTGAATTTTCAGCAAAAGTAATTTATATTTTTTTGAAAATCTCTTGAAAGTAAAGCAACAGTCTTCAGTTGTTGATTAAAACCAAGAGGAAATGTGAAAACTAAGGAGCGCTCCAGGAAACAAACCAAAACGATTTCATCTTTTAAAAAGAAATTAGGCTTAAATGTGGTACAAAATATGTCTACTTTACATATCTTATGGAGACATGTATAGACTTACCTTCTACAAATGTTAACGTGTATTCACATGCGCAAACCAATGTATTAGCTCAATCTAATTCACTTGACAAAACAACATTATTAGCACACCTCTTACCCTATCACAATATAGTCCTTTCAAGACTCCAGCCTGGTTTGAATACCATGTTTTGTTACCGTAACAATGTGGTACAGTAGCATTACATGACCCTACTGCCAGGTGGGCAACATTTTCAACCAGCTCAGGCTCTGTTTAAGGTTTGCATATTCCCATGGGCTCAGCCTCTTGGCCAATTTAGTGTTGTCATCTCTCCACTGGTAAAAGCAAACTCACTCCTGGAGATCTTCCATTTCCACCGGTCTGAGTCATTATGGCTTTTGTCCCCCTCGGATGCACTAGAATCTGGCATCTCTTTGGGCCTAGAAAGTGACCTTTCTCTACTCTTGAACTTTGCTCAATATTTCCCACTTTGACAGAGAAGATGCCAGAATGCATTATGTTACGCGTCCTACAACAGTGAATCTCAGTGCAAGGTTGGTGTTGACTTTACCTCCTGGGCAGTCGCCTGTAACAGATCCCCCTTCCAATGTGCCTGGGTTCCCACTAGTCCAGCGTCAGTTACATTTAATGCTTTTGAAATAAAATGTTAAGCCTGGGTTTTGAAATGACACAGGAGCTTTTAAAACGATAAACTGGTGAAATCTGTCCCTTCAGCCTCTACTGTATGTATTCTCTCGGGCAGATACCAGGTGAGTCTGAACAGCTAGGTTCTATCCTGGGAAGTTTGCCCTCTCGGTGATGAAACCTACCTGAATATTTTTTTCACAGTCTGTTTGCTGGTGAAGGGACAGCTCACTTTCCAGGACAAACTTCTTGCCACACTTATCACAAATCTGCATGCGCCTATGAGTAACGTTCATGTGCTTCTCCAGGTACCAGCGAGTATTAAACACCCTGGGGCACTTCTCACAGGTCAGAGTCTCTTTCTCTTCACACTTAGCTTTCTGGACTGGTGCTTTGGGCTCCTTTGTGGCCCGCTTCTTACGCTTAGGTGGCTCTACACTCCTCCTACGACCTCTTGTAGTTCTGGGAGTAGGGGAAGTGGTAGCTGCAGCGACAGAGGCAGCTCTCCTCGTTCTCCTTTGTGTAACGCTGACTTTCTCCACTATCTTCTCCTTTTTCTTCTGCCTTTCGTTCTCTCCATAGTCATTGCTGTCATCTGTGGCCTCTTCCTCACTCTCCTCTTCCTCCTCACTGCTCGTCTTAAGGACAGGAGTCTCTTTGGACTGAGAAGAGACACCCTTTTCCCCTTTAGATACATTTAATGTTTGATTATTAAGGTTTACCTCCACTATGATCTGCTCCCTTTTGTAAGAGACTTCTTCCTCCTCCTCTTCTTCCTCTGTGTCATCAGAATTCTCCCGGTCTTCTTTAACGGCATGCACGTCAGATACTGCTCTTGTCTCCCTGAAATATGGCTGTTCCTCTGTTTCATGGAGATGTGGTTTGCTCATCTTGGTGTCCACTAACACAGAATAAGGACTTCCTGATTCCCTTTTGTACACTTTGGTGGACAGGTCGAGTTCTTGGTTGGCACCATGATAAAAGGTAGATGGCACTTGACCACGACGACTATCCTCTTGTGCCATCCCTGCTACATGCACAGCACAGTTTTCAACCAGCTCCTGACAGGAACTGGCTGTGTGGCTCATTGGTAAGTGGCCCAATTTAGTAAGCAGTTCGGACTATAGAGAAATAGGTTTAAAACGGGGGAATTAACAAGACTCAATTTTTTTCTATCCACAAAGAACCACTCAAATGAAAAATAGGTATGCCTGGAACCTGTGTGCAATTCTTCCAGTGTTGCAGCACCAAAGCATAAGTCAAAAGATTTGGTAGTATGGCAAGAGCAGAGCACTAGTGATTTTTCTTCTGAAGAGAGCTGCAAGTGACTTGGAACATCTTATCTATAAAGAAAAGCAAAGAGGAAAAAAAGGTCAGATGCCACTATTTCCTTCTTACAGCATACGTTTATATCATACAACAAACACAGCTTCAAATAATTAAACTCTCTCTACACACAAGTCTTGATCCTGCTTAAATGGCTCAGTGTGGGCCATTATTCTACTGGGTTATGTAAATTCAACAAACACTTTGTTAGAACTAAATTCTAAGACAGCAGGAGTCATTGCCTGTCGGGTTCACTGAGTTATCGTTAGCAGAGTGCACAGCACTTAGGTGTTCAGTATATATGTGATGACTAAATGAACAGGGACTACTGCTTGTTAAATGTGTTGGATACGAAACATACAAGAGCTCTATGCTGGCTGGTTTTTTCAGTATCAGTCACCACGGTCCACCACAATCAGAGGTCACAGGACAAAGGTGGGAGTGGGCTAGGCACTGTAGACCGGGAAAATAAAACAGCTAATTAACATAACTATTGGAGAGAAAAAATATTGGCTTTAAATAACTTGTCATCTGGTTATAGATATTATTATAGATATTACTGTTTTCAGGTTTATCAGAATAATTTCAGAGTTGCCAAGTATTTTTAAATTTATTCTATGCATAGCTCAAAAGATCCACTCAATAACTGGGTGACTTTTCAATTGTCAGTTGCATAGGAATCTAAATTCTAAGAAACAGTAACCATCGGGTTGATATGGTTCCAAGAAAAAAAAAAAAACCCTCAATTTAAAAAAAGATCAAAAGGGTACATAGTTTGCTTTGTGACATACCTCACATTGCTGTTTAGCCAACTACCTAAGCTTTGAGTCGTATGAATATTACTGCAAGCACATACCCTGTGTAGTTGACAAAAGAAAAAAAAAACTAGTATTTACTGACTGCCTGCTATATGCACATGCACTGCAAAGGTCCTTATTATTTATTTCTATTTAATAACCACCACAAAACTTTGGGGTGGATTTTTAAACTACTTTCTTCCATTTTCTTTCTCCTTATGAATTTCTTCTTTTAGAAAATGATTTTACTTTGATTTTAGTGAAAGGAGTGGTGATAAATGCCACCATATTTTACTTGATATATGAATACATTCATACTTTTTTGTATTTATTAATGAGAAATTATGCCTCTGAGAGGCTAATTTGCCAAAGATCACATATCTGATTAATGACAAAAGCAATGTTTGACCCAGGCCTGCCTGACTCCAAAGCACTTGGTTTTTCTACTATGACAAGTGACACTCCAAAATATAATTTAAAATAAATTATTCCTGTAACCACATCTTTTTGCAACAGTTTTCATTCTTCATAATTCAAATAGGAAAATCCTGGTAGCTTTATATGTCAAAACTTCTGACCCATGGAAATAATGTAAATTATAAGTACTGTTAAATAAACTTAATTATCTCAAATTAAGCAAGGGAGGAGAGACAGTAAAATCCAATTAACCAGCAAAAGCTAGGAATTATAATAAAATTCAGGAAGACAAAAAAAAATAAATGAAGGGAAATCCTCTGAGGTAGTCATCAATGCGTCCTTCCCAACACTTCCAGGCACGTGGTAGGACTGCACTTTCTAACCCCGCCCCCTCCCCAGAGGTAGGTGGGGCCCCCTGA
This sequence comes from Cynopterus sphinx, assembly GCA_030015415.1. NCBI lineage: Eukaryota > Metazoa > Chordata > Mammalia > Chiroptera > Pteropodidae > Cynopterus > Cynopterus sphinx. The sequence continues at coordinate 19,018,472 of CM057385.1, forward strand.
CTGCTTATGGCCTATTATAGTCATCTGAATATGAATATATTCAGATGTCAAGTAATGTGACACAAAGAAGGCTGGGGCGTTTTCTAATCAATGGGAGACCCTCTAGATCTAGACCTCGTTTTCCTCTCACAGGGACTAGCACTCTTCAAGGTGATGGCTGCTATCACTGCTATCAACCTGAGTCTCTGACTGACTAAAAGTCCTACAGGATACACATAGTGCAGTGGATTTTTAAAAAATTTAATTTTACACAGAGTGTATGTATGTGTCAAAGTGTGTTTTTTAAAGCCACTGAGATCTTGTGTTGTTTACTACTGCAGCATAATCTAGTCTTTCCTAGTTAATATAGGTTGAATCCAAAAGTGGGGTGTTGCCTCATTAAAAAACCTAAAATACATGGAAAAGGCTTAGGAGCTGGGTAGAAGGAAGCAAGGACACTATTACTGAAGGCTAAAAGGATATTAGTAACATATTATGCAGTGGTAAAGTTACTAGTGAAACTATCACCTAATTATTTCAGAAGACAGGTAATATTCCACAGGACTTGTGGCTCTTGTGGAAAAAAGGACTATTAGGAGGTAGTGTTGGTTACTGTTGGTTGTATTTGATGAATTAGTACATGAAGTGGATGAATTCAGAAAATATTGACCATTTATATTCAGGAACAAAAGGAGTCCAGAAAGTCAGTGATTCGTAGATAGAAGAAGCAAATGCTTAACATAAAATTAAGGTCTTTGAGCTATAAATGCTGATTAGAATTCAGTCTTGAGGCAAGAATCAAGTCCAAAATTTGGCCGTCACAACCACTGATAAAACCTCCCAAATAACTAAAGTGGGGCCCAATAAAATAGCTTTTCTAAAACGAGACGAAAGATGAGGTTTTCTCACCAAAGCAGTCTCTTACTCTGTTCTGCTACATTTCTTCATGTGAATTAGGTCAAATCTATTACTAAATACAGAAATGATATCAGTATAACACAGAAGTCAAGTTGGTTTACATTAGATTTTCCACCTGCAAGTTATTTAAAGTGATTAGGCAAAAAAATCTCAAAATTAGAAAAGAAAAAAAAAAAGCCTTAGCACTATATGAAGATCTTAAGAAAAAAGCTAAACATCTTACTTCTATATCTTCTTTTAATGCAAGTGGTCTGCTGCTTCATGGACCACTACACTTTCTACTTTATAATCTGGTGAAGCTGAGGGTATATATTTCTCCTCCTTTGTTTAAAAAAGGAAATTTTTGATTGCTGAAGCCACTACCACATCACAGACCAAAATTTTTATTGTAATGAAACTGGTCTCTATTGTAAGCTAATGTCTTCAAGACCCTAAACCATAGAGGAAACCACCACCCAAGGGATGAAATCCATAAGGGTTCAACTGACGGATGCTGGGCACATAGGCCAGTGGAGATTTAATATGCTACTGTTTTAATATAATACTGTTTTAATATAATACTGTTTTTATTATAGTCATTGTTTTAATTAGCACACAGTTACAGTGTTCCACAAGTTTGAGTGGTCTGCCCCAATCCATAAGCCCTGTTTATTTTCACGTACAATGCTGCAGAATTCAGAAACACATACGTGGAATTACAGCAGCAATATCTATCCTAAAAATTAAGTCAAAGAAGAAGTATGGGACTGACAAGGCAGAGCTATGCAGTAAATCTAAGAAATACGGTTAGAAAAGAACTGTGGATGTGGCTAGAAACAAGACTTATACTGAACAGCCTGGACTAAAAGGCTGTGACTATACAAGACTTAAAATGGTCTTTGGGTTCCTAACATCTACAGCAGGAAGTGGGCTAAGAAAGCTGTTCATCTCCCTAAGGGGCCTGTTTTGAATATAGCCAAGGAAGATAACAGGAAAAAAAGAAGGGCCAAGACAGTGAAGCTAGGGAGCAAAGAAATAACCGACAAGTAAGCTACTGCCAAAATGTCAAAATTAGGGTCTATTTAAGAACACTCCTCACCCTTGGTGAGGGGCCCCACCAATGACTGTTCAGAGGGATTTCAGAATTTGTTGCAGTCCACTGACTGTTAAATGTCTCCTATTCCCTGCTCCCTTTTAAAATGAGAGTTTTTTTTTCTTTTAATTATCCCATCACTAGTCATAACTGTACATTCTATGTGGGAGCATCAGATCATTTGTCAATCGCTTTCACGGGTCTCTGGATCAACAACACCTGGATCTGATGTGGAGACTACTGTACGTCATTTCCCCACGAATAGGCCACCAATCATACCACACATCCCTCAGAGATGCTAGACTTCGAGCTTGATGCCATGATGGGATAAGACCTTGGGGTTCCCTACCTTGGGGAAGAAGTGAGTGTATTTTGCCTATGAGAACAGACTATCTTGATGATCAAAAGGATGGTGTTTTTATCAAGTATTTTCAGCTCTCTGTCCCCTTGGCACTGGCTGTGTAGCACTCACTTCCTGCTCCCTGGCCCCCACCCCAGGTAGTTTTGTGAGACATGACTGGTTCTTGCCATTGTGTTGTGAAATAAGCAATGTGAGTCACTTCTGAGTTATATTTAATTGCTAATGAGCAACCTCTGGACCTAGCCTGGCAACCGGTAGTGTCCAAGGTAGTCATTCCAATCAGCCTGGATCACTGAGTGATGTGAGCAGAGCTCCCCTGCTGATCTATCATCGCCATGCAGTGAGAAAGAAATCCTTTATTTTCTTTTATTTAAAATTGTTTTCAATTATAGTTGACATTAATATTTATTAGTTGCAGGCAGACAGCATAGTGGTTAGACATTTACACAACTTATGAAATGATCCCCCCAATAAGTCTGGCACCATACACAGTTATTACACTATTGACTATATTCCCTATGCTGTACTTTACATCCCCAGAAATCCTCATTGTTTTAAGCCACACAGAATGGGAGGGTGGTTTGTTACTGCAGCATAACCTAGCTAATGTAGCTCTTTATGAAAATGTGTATGAACACACATTACACATATCAATAGTCTCAGTCTTAAGCTAGGTAGCAGATATAAAATTACTAAATGAAAGTTAAAAAAATCAGAAAAACAAAGGGCTGAATTCACAGGAATTCTCTACTTAATAAATTAGCAAATAAGACTATTCTTTCTTTTAAAACTTAGAATTAAAATGCTTTATTCTGTTTAAATGAGGTGCAAATACATGCATTCTTATGAACCTGAAAGTGACATCTCACCACTATGAAAATCAGGAAAACTCACAGAAACATCAATAAATCAATCACACTGTCACAATAGAAGATGCAGTCTAATTGTTCACTTTGAAACACGGCTGGGCTTTCTGCCCTTATTTTACTTTCTTCATTTTATTTTGGCAACTTTCCTGTTGTCTGAGTTTTTGCGATAATCTTCCTTTCTTTTCTTTCCAGAAAACTTAAAATGTCTCCTAAGGACAAAATAGAGTAACCTTTACAAAACCAATAACACAATAGAGAAATCAGAGCCTTCCATGTTAATGTGTATCCTCATTCTAACTTACTTATTATAAATCATTTTAACTTAGTTTTTTAGAAGACTCTCTAGGTGAATACATTGAGTTCTAAGAACACAAAAGTAGGTAGAAAAAGCAAACAATAACCCTCACTGACATTTAAAGCTGTTTAAATTCACATATCTAAGGTATTAAAATAACACAAGTTCATTTGTTCTTAGAGACCATTTCCTATACCAGGAAATATGATAAAAACAGAAGCAGACACTTTTTATGCTAAATTCCATATCAGTACTAAAATAAAATTGGAATTTTTAAAAACTTTTTTACAAGTACATATTCCTTGAGAAATACTTAATTTCTCTACCTAGTAATTGAGTTTAAAACTCATGTCCATATTAAAAACTTAAATTTCTTTCCTTAATAATTACTTGAAATAATGAATTTCACTATGTCCTGTCTCTTAAAAATTATATCTAAGAGGAAGAAACTTTTCATTATAATTATGGTGTATACTGGAAATATGAACTACTTACAATGTTAAACTGCTACGTAACGTTAGTAAGTGTAGTAAGAATCATTTAGACCCTCTATGATCTTCTTTCATAAAAAAACAAGCCATAATATTATGGTAAAGAACGGGTGACCAAACAAGCTTAATGACAGAATCAATAACTAGGGCTCATTTTTAACCTAGTTTTTGGTACTACTGATCCTTAAATTTTTCCATTTTGTATACCTCAGTCTGCCAACCTGAACACTGGGAGCCAAGAAAACAAACTGCAAAACTGAACAGCTTGGTAAATTCTACATTCTGATCTACAAAACGCATATGATGGTAGTAATAACAATTTGCATTTATATGATCCTTTATAGTTTACAAGAAGCACATTTATCATGTATTTGTTAAACATTTATTAAGTGTCTGCTGTGGGCTAGGCACTGCAGGAGCTGTAGCTCTCAAGGTGTTGAAAGGTCTAACTGTGGAGACAGACACGAAAACCAGTAATGACAACACAGTGTGACAAGGACAATTACAAAAGACAGTGTGGTACAGTGGTTAAGAGAACAAACTCTAAAACCAGAATGCCTATGTTAACGATCTGGCTGTCACACATCCTAGCTGCGTAGCCTTGGGCACATGACTTAACCTCTCTATGCCTCATTTTCTGCATCTGTAAAATATAGATAATAATAGTATCTACCTCCTGAGACGGTAGGATCATATGAGTTATACATATAAATGCTTATAAAAGTACTCAGTGACAGTAAGCACTATTATAAATGTTTCTTAAACTCATTTACAAATCCATCTATAATGCACAGTGGCAGTGTGGGAAAGGAGGTGATTAACTGGTATAAAAACGTGTCAAAGAAAAGTTTCAAAGATGAGACAAACTTGGAGCTGGTCTTGAAGGACAAGGACAAGCAGAAGTCACAGTTGGAGAATGGAGGTCGGCAAATTACATACAAGAAACACTATATGGAAAAGACAGGAATGAAACCACCAAGGTTTCTCTTATTTAAGCATCACTGCTTTAGAATGACTTGGACTGTTGTTCCTATTTCACAGTCGAGGCTCAGTTTAATAACTTTCCCATTGTCACTGCTGCTAAGTGACAAAGGAAGGGCTAGAATTCCGGTTTTCTAACTCCTACTCCCACTTTACCCACTGTCTCTCATTGAGCTAAAAAGTAAACAACAATTATCTCAAAAGATGCACTTAGACTTTGAACAAAAAAATATCTACACAACAAAAAGCAAGAAAACAAAATTGCAGGCGAGTATTTAAGGGTCTAAGTTTTATCCTTAGCCAGTGGAATTCACACCTTCATTCAGAATGCAGTTGGATTAATTCACATGGATACATTTCAATTTCAATTTGGTCCACCTGCAATGTGTGTTTCACAATAACCACTTCTGACAAATTAAAGATTAAAATTTTAAATTATATTTTAGTTACATTTCTTGCAACAAAACTGTTAAGTTTTCAATGGATGAAACCTAAATAAATTTAAACTTGGTGTATAAAGTCAAAGTTACAGATAAAAATTTACAGAGGAAAAGGGTTCTATATCATGGGATGGATGATCAGTAGCATATTAACAAATGTCCTTCATTTCCAAAGATGCTCACACATCAACTAAAAAAGCTACCAACACGTAGTCAACTTCACAACAAACAAAAGCTCAAATGACCTGTAACACGGGGCCATATTTTAGATAAACATTATAAAGTGTTCTCAGATGCCTATATTTTATATTGTTGAAAAAACTATAACAATTTTAATGCCATCTCATCTAATAAAATTTAATGTCAATTATTTTTTAAGCAGTCCATTTAATCCATTATCTGTAAGAAACGGAATTGAGAAATGCTTGTCATTCAATTTTAGACAATGGTTTTATAAAAATAAAATTTCACTGTAGTTTTTTATACAAGCATTTAAATGACACCGCCATTGTGTTTCCTCAATAATATGCAAGTGAAGCTAGTAGGAGAGGACAAAGGAGAGGTACTCCTCCTAGGTACCACCTAATTATCTTCAAGCATCAACAGCCTCACATTTCCATATAAGACAATAAAACTAATGTGCATTACTGTTCACACAGTCGGCTTAAGCGACTTTAACTTTCATCAATAACCTCCTAGGGCCAAAGAAGAAATCAAATACTAAGCAGGCTACACTGTAATACCTGGATGATCACAATGTATATTCAAAACATCTTCCATTATATAATTCAATTCACAAATATCATCTACAGACAGAATATAATTTCAACAGAAGAGTTATTTTTAAAAGAAAGGTAAGAGTTTTGTATTACTGTTACCTTTTCCATTAAAATCTGATTAAGTCTTGGCTAAATGAATGCTCAAATAAAATTCAGTGTCCTTAAATACAAATGAAAGAACATATCCACAATATACATAAACTTGGAAGGTCTCAGTCTATCTACCCTTGGCCACAGATTGTTTTATGGAATGCAATTATTTTAATAAACTAGTCTATTTTCAAAGTGCCATCAATGTGAGTACCTTGATCATTATTAATTGATGTCACCCTATGAGCTTTATTAGAAAAATCAGCGACTTAAAAGGCCTTGTGAATCTTTCTTAGACACCTAAGCTAACACTTTAGGTTAGAATGCAGATATATTTAGCAGGTACTGATGTTCACACTACAACTACCTACAATGTAAGTCATTATGAGAGGTCTATGTAAGTGTCTGTGACTAGGACCATTGTTAACTTGAATTAAAAACTCATTTAGAGAGAGAACCAGACAAAATGTAGATAATAGAAGCTCTGCTCATCTCCTCTTGCAACCACATCAAAGCTGAGATGGAAACACAGAGGAAACAGCAAGCAGAGCTGCCTGGGGGTTAGATGAACAGAAGCACTACAACTAGGAAGAGAAATTAGAAATCATCCTGCAACAGTTGGAGGTAGAAGGGGGTGAATATTCAAGGCTGCCTGGTCCCAAGCAGTAGAGTGGGACAGAGGCTACTGGCATAGCAGCCCACAGCCAGCAGCTGCAGACACTTCTTAAAGGAGCCGTGTCTGCAATCGGACTTTCATGGTGATGGACCTGTTCACTCTGAGCACCAGTGCCCAGTCAGATCCTTGGGGGGTCACCAGGGACTTATAAGGGGACACTGAGTTGTCAGAGCACGGGCCAGAGATGAAGCTTTCTACCGGACAGAAGTGCTAGCAGTATCCGCTGCTGAACTTTCTACCGGGCAGAAGTGCTAGCAGTATCCAGTGTGAGACACAGTGCAGCCATAGCTGAGACATCATCAAACTGGATAACAGACATTGCTCTACCCAGAGGATTCCTTGAGACTCTGCTTCCCCCAACTTATAGCCCCACTCAAGCCACATTTAGTTGTGTCCTCCACAAGTCTTGTGCCACTTGCTGAACAGCACCAAGACTCACACTGGTGGCAGCTGACCTCAATTTCTGGTGTAACTTCTTGAGGCCTATAAGCATAGCACCTGTGGATTGCTTGCTGAATCTTAACAGGTGGCCCTGGAGGGGCACAAGCTAAGGCTAAACCTGGCCTGCAGCTGGGGCTAAACTCAGGACATTGTTGTTAGACACCTACTACACAAGCCCAAGCTGATAAGACCAGGAGGCTTAAGAGCTTTGCTTAATCCATAGAAATAGACACAGAAAGGCAGCCAATATGGGAATACAAAGAAGCAGAAACCTTATGAAAGAAGAGAACATAGATCAAGGAAAAATGGAGTCAAGTAATCTAACAGATGCAGAATTCAAAACACTGGTTATAAAGATGCTCGATGAAATTAAGGGAGGTGTAGATGAATTCAGTGAGAACTTTAACAAAGAGATATAAAAAACACAAAAGTGGAAATGGAAATTATAAAAGGGAACTGGTCAGAAATGAAGACTGCATTATCTGAGATGAAGAGTATATTAGAGGGAATCAACAGAGGGAAGATGAAGAGGATCAAAACACTGATGGAGAGGATGGGGAAGCCAAGGACACCCAACTATAACAGTGAGGAAAATATAATAATAATTTAAGGAGCCTATGGGACAAAATTAAGGGTAAAAACATCCATTCATAGGGGCACCCGAAAAGGTGAAACAAGGGGTTATATATCTGAAGAAATAATGAAATAATAGAAAACTTCCCTAATCTGGTGAAGGAAATAGACATACAACTCCAGGAAACTCAGAGAGTCCTCCAAAAAATGAACCCAAAGAGAAACACAACAAGATACATGCCAAAGGTTAAATACAAGGAAAGAATCTTAAAAGCAGCAAGAGAAAAGCAATTAGTTACCTACAAAGGAGCTCCCGTAAGACTGGCAGCTGATTTCTCAAAAGAAACTATGCAGGACAGAAGGACTTGGCACAAAATATTCGACACGATGAAAACCCAGGATCTACAACCAAGAATACTTTATCCAGCAAAGCTATCATTTAGAGTCAAAAGACAAAGAGCTTCCCAGACAAAAATAAGCTAAAGGTATTCATCAACACCAAGCCAGTGTTACAGGAATTGTTGGAGGGACTTCTTTAGGAAGAAAAGGCATGTATCAAAATCATGAATAAAGAATGGTATTAACTACATATTTATCAACAAGTACCTCAAATGGAAGAGTTATGAGCTCCAACCAAAAGATTAGAAAGCTCAATAGATAAGAAAACAAGACCCCCTACAAATGCTGCCTGCAAGAGACTCACTTCCAATTAAAAGACACACACAGATTAAAAGGCAATGGAAAAAGACATTGCTTTGATGGACCTAGAGGGTATTGTGCTGAATGAAGGAAGTCAGATAAAGACAAATACCACATGACTTCATGTACAATTGGAATCTAAAGAACAAAATAAACAACAATAACAACAAAAACAGAAACAAACTCATAGATACAGAGAATAGTTTGAGGGCTACTAGATGGGATGGGGGCTGAGAGGGATGGTGAAAAAGGGCAAAGGGATTAAATACAAATGGATAGATACCAAATAGTCGTGGTATATAAAGCGTGGCATAAAGAAAATAATCAACAATGCTGTAAAAACATGTAAGAGGAAGAGGGGTGCCTGATTTAGTGGGGTGACCACTTTGTGAGTTATATAGATCTCTGATCACTATGCTATACAACTGAAACTAATATATGATTGTATGCCAACTATAATTGAAAAAGAAACTCATTGAATTTTACAATGTAAATATAAGCAACTAATTATTTATTATACTTCAATAAAGCTTGGGGGGGAACTCATTTAGAAAATGAAAAATAACAGAAATGCCCTTATTACATTTCTATATTTCACAAAAATTAAAACCAAAAATATTTCAGATGTCTGAACATCACGAAATGTTGAAATTTAATTTATATATTTGACCTACTAAAAGGACAAAGGGCTGTTATTGTTTAGTCATTAACAAAAATTTTTTGACACTACAAAAATTAACATTTGGAAAAAAAGATTAACTGAACTAGTCTTTAACAGGTATAAAACAAATAGTCTAAGACAAAAATATCTAAAATCAGGATGGATTAACCCAAACCATGGCCAATGGAAAAAGATAAATTGCTAATATACTCCCTGCCTCTTCTTTCCCGTAAGTCTGTATGTTGTTCTCCTTAGCAGCAATTCTTAAAACTTTGGAGAATCTCTGGAAAACTACAAATCTTCTCTCCCAGAAAAATAAACACAAAAATTTACATGTAATTTCAAAGGGTTTTCCCATTTCCAGAAACCCTTTCTGAATCCCCTAGGGGTCCAAAATCCCCAGTCTAAGAATTCCTGTTACAGAAGAGATTTAACCTCTTCGTATTTGTTATACACACTTAGATTAGGTTTATAAATTAAACTTTCTTTACGTTCTTCACTTTTCTTCCTACCCCCTTTTCTTCCACTCTCTCCAGCATATCTATAATCATTAATGAATCATTAAATGTAGAAATAAGATCTTAGTATGAACCCCAATGTGCCACTTAACCAGGTATATGACTTTAGACAAGCCAATTAGTCTCATTTAATCTCAGTGCATTCCCTGTAAAGATAAAATAACAGTACCCACACCTTTTTAATTTGATAACAGGCAAAGTTCCTATGTACCTTTCAGTGTTGGCGCCTTTCTCCTTCCTACTTGAGAATATCTTTCTTAAAGAAGTTACAGACAAAGTGGAAATTTATGGAATTTTAGTTTGTTGCATGCATTTTCCCACAGTAAACATGAGACAGTCAGGATGAAATAAAGGAAAGAAATTGAGAAGGGAACGTTAAGTTTAAAAAATGAAACAGGCTACAAGCAACCAGAGAAAGAAAATAAACTGAACTTTATTAAATTAAAAACTTTTGTCAAAAGTTATTATCAAAAAAGCAAACAGACAACCCATAGAATGGGGAAAAAAAAATATTTGCAAGTCATATATCTGATAAGTCTAACATCCAGAGTATAAAAGAACTCCCACGATTCAACAATAAAAAGACAACTAGCCTGATTTTAAAATGGGCAAAGCATTTGAGTAGACATTTCTCCAAAGAAGGTACACAAATAGCCAACAGGCACAGGAAGAAATACTTGATATTTTTAGTCATCAGAAAAATGTAAATCAAAAACCACAATGAAATTCCACTTCACATCTACTATGATGGCTATGATAAAAAACTGGAAAGTAGCAAATGTTGGCAGGGATGTGGAGAAATTGGAAGCATCACACATTAATGATGGGAATATAAACTGGTAAAGCCACTTTTGAAAAGTTTGGCAGTTCATCAAAATGTTTACCACAGAGTTACCATATGACCCAGCAATTCCACTCCTAGGTATGTACTCAAGAGAACTGAAAATATATGTTCAAACAAAAACTTGTGCACAAGTGTTCAGAGCAGCATTATTCATAATAACCAAAAAGTGGAAACAATCCAAATATACATCAACTGATGAATGCATAAGTGAAATGCATATCCACACATGGAATATGACTAGTCATAAAAAGAAATGAAGGAATGATATGTGAAGGAACGAAGCACCGATATGTGGTACAACATAGATGAATCCTGAAAATATAATGCTAAGTGAAAGAAGTCAGACACAAAAGGCTACACATTGCATGATTCCATTTATGAGAAATGGTTCAGAATAAGCAAATCTATGGAGACAGAAAGTAAATTAGTGATTGACAGGAGTTGGAGGTAGGGAGAAGCAGGCAGTGATTCCTAATGGGTTCCAGGTTTCTTTTTGGGGTGAAAAAAAATGTTTTGGAAATAGGTATCAGTGATGGTTATACAATCATCTAAAAACCACTGACCTGTACATTTTAAAATGGTGAATTTTATGGTAGATGAATTATATCTCAATAAGAAATAATCAAGTGAAACAGGCTATCTGGACACTGATAGTACAAAGGTGGGCAAGACAATAAGATTATCTGAAATGTAATACTCCCCTCTCCACCTCCTTGCTCCTCTGCCGTGTTCTCATGGAGTATTGTTTTAAAAAACTGTGTGCAGGAATTTGCATTTAGGTCCTACTTTTTTATTTTTTACTAACCAAAAATAGAAAACAGCCTATCACAACTTTCTGGTTAGACTGTTCAGCTTTGTCATAATATTTATTCAGCTTTTTAAACATGAACGTTAGCTTATGAAATCTCAGGTTGGGGACACCTGGGTTAAGGGACTACATCATCTATGGTTTTGCAGTAAGTATGACACTAAATGGGACTGAGACCACAACCTGCTAACCATGGTATAAACAAGTTTTTCCAAAGATAGCACTGGGTCCACCATACTTTCTCAGGGTGGAGAGAGATCAGCACACTTAACATCTTTCCTTGGATCAATCTAATCAATCCTCTTGTCTTCATCAGAAAGAATTTAAGGCAATCTGCCAAATGGGATGTAGAAAAATTCCATGAATCCTCAGAAACCTGCCACATATCGCTACCCTTGCTTTTAATGCCCCCCCACCCATTTTTAAACATAAGTTGTAGCCTGAGAGAAAAAAAAAACACGTGACAATGCCACAACTGTGTCAAAATTCAAGGCAAAAGTGCCCAACTACTCCATAGGTGGCGAAGAGTACAACTTTACTCAAAAGACGTGTTATAAGGCAGACTCATGGACATGGACTATAGACTAGTGGTTACGAGGGTAGAAAGAAGGGAGGAGGTAGACGGGGTAAAAAGGGGTCAAATACGTAGTGACAGAAAAAAATCTCACTTTGGGAAGTGAACATACAATGTGAATGTATATGTGCCTTACTGTTAAAATGTACAGTTGAAACTTACAGGATTTTGTTAACTAACGTCACTATAAAAATAAATTAATTTTTAAAAAATTGGCTGTTACAGTCCCTCCTGCCCCCCCCCAAAAAAAAGATGTGTTATATGTTGAATGTTGGCAAACTGACCCGAGGGCTCCTCCCTCCCTGTTGGGAAGTACAGCTGAACAGAGAAGAGGGATTTCTGGGATTTGGGTTGGTACCCTAACCACACTGAGTTATGGTTAATGAGTCCTCATGGAACGTCTAAGCACATCAGTCTTGGAAGTGGTGGGACTCTGCTTGCTAAAACCAAAGCTACTCAAACACGGGGGTTTAGTTGTGAATGCCCAGATCTCCTTTTTCCTTCCAAAGAGAAAAAAATTTTAAATTATTTTATTATTATAAAGGTTAAATTTATAGGTCAAAAGCATTCATGTACTAAGTGTTTTCTGTCCAATTCTCACAGTCTATATTCTTCATTCACAAACTTTGACTATCACCTACGTGCAAAGCACACATGGTCTACTATAAGGAGAAGATATTTATTTGTGCCTTCAAATAATTATTGTATTGGCCCTGTAGGAGCTTAAAATCTGTTTGGGGAGCAAGAACCACACACACAAAAATAAGTCATAATTGTCAAATAAAACAAATGGCATTTTTAAAGATACCATATAATTGTTTTAAAAAGCAAGAAAAATGAAGAATGGACAGGATGTAGAAGGTCCTGTGTAGAACATGAAATCTGAGCTATGTCTTGAAGAATGAAAAGATCTGAAAAGGCAGAGAGGAAATTAAAAAACAGGTTGAGGAAAGGGCTATGTGAGTAAAGCTGTCATCATGAGTAAGCACAGTATATTCAGGGAGTGATGAAGATAAAGGTCTAGGCAAAGGAACCTTATAGGGGATTAGTAGGTGATAAAATTATAAATGCAGAGACTAGGGACAGAAAATGGAGGTTTCACTGGAGGGCTAAGAAACACAGGCATTACTGAAAGTGGCAGAAAGAGCCAAAAAAAGGGGAAATCAACAGAAATTGCTCATTAGATGTAGAAGACAAAGAAAAAAAGAATCAAAGATGATTCATACAACTTAAATGTCCATTTTTATGTCTAACAGGAAAACACAGCTGGGAGAGATGAGAAGGCAGATATTTTTTATGACTGTTAAAGACAACCAGCCTCAAATTCAGATAGTATCTAATTCAATCTTTTGCACAGTATCTAGGTAAGTTTTCTGCTAAAGAGTGCTAAGATTCCTTTATAATGACAACCACTGCCAAAACATTAAGTCCAAATCTTCAAGATCAGACCTCTCACCTTACCTTTTTTAACTTCATTTCCCTCCCTCGTCTCTCCACAAACCCTACCCACCAGCCCTAGGATCTACTCAATGTTCTCCAAGAATGTCATACAATTCTTTATGTCATTCATCAATGTATCCCGCCCTTTCAGCCAAGTCTGCCCTTACCTCCTTCCCTAACAAATGAATCTCACTAATCTTTCAATATTCCCTTCAAACACCACTCTCCTGAAATCCCCCAGCCCCTACCACTTCTCCTGTGTGTATTTCCACTCTACTGCTCCTTCCTCTATTATACTTATTTCATTCTATTTTGTATGTACCCTTCCCATCACCAGTGACTGGTGTTCAAGTGGGTCCATGACCAAGTTTGGACAGGGAGATTCTCAAATTGCTGACTTCCACTTGATGACATCGCTGAAACACAGATTTAAAGCAATCCTAAACTGAGGCATCTTGTTACTTATAATGATAAATTTTCCTTAGCTTCAAATTATTTTGAATTGACTCTTTATAATTCAAAGCCTAAAGCATTTTAATTTCCACAGTCACACTTGACATGCAAATCAGACAGCTAAGCAGAGACGTCAAGTAGTCAACTAGACAGATACAAAATATTTAAATTTGGAGGCTGAGAAGACAGGATAAATAGAGAAAAGAGAGCTAGAGGGTACCCTACGGACAGGGGAGAAAAAAGCCAACAAAAAAGAAATGAATTCTGAGGTAAAACAAAACCATTAAATGGCCATGCACAGAGTTAAAAAAAATTTTTTTTTTTTCAAGAAAGAAGAACTGGTCAACTTTATCAAATACTGCTAAAACACTGAGTTGAGAAAGAAAAAAGTGACCATTGGATTTACTGACTGAATAATTCCAGAACATGAAGACTCCCCTCCCTAAGGAAAACAAACAAACAAACCTGTCTTCAGTTAGAACAATGGTTAAAAGATCAGACTTGGGCTGAGTTCTGAAGCTATCACTCACTAGCTGTGGGGCCTCCTCAACCAGCAGGATTTGTCATGTGAAGAAAGGGGAATGGAAGCTGAGGAACAGAAGCTGGCGTGGGACTCGAACAGAAAAGGTCCGAGTACAATTTTTAAAGGTGGTGGAGACTGGGGTATATTTAAATGCTGATGGGAAGGAACATCTCTTACCATAAAACACCTCACTGCAAAAAAACATTTTGGAATTCATTATAGGAGGAATTTAGTTCATAAAGCTTTCAAAAACTATATATAGAAGAAAAAGTATGTTAAAACCACAATCTTAAGCTCTAATTCCAGAACATAACCAAAAGAATAAAGACACATTACAAAAAGTAGTAATAGTAAATGAAAAGTGAGTAATTCTCTCTTGGTTATACTATAAAGATGATTCCTAGAGTAAAACACAAACTCAACGTATTAAACCACGGAAGCCCACATACTTTAAAAGCCAAAGAAATCTATAATATACCTAAAACCATTTGGAATACCCTCCAAAAGCATTTTCAGTCTTCAACACAGTCTCAAATCTGAAGTATTTTCCCCTTTGGTCTTATTGCAGAAATATGCTGTCTGGAGATAAGCTTTCTGTAAACTTGTATACAACCAGCACATAAGAAAATATGACAACATTTTTATGTACACTTCAGGAAATTCTAAAACTTAAAACCACTCCAAATTAAACTATGACCACTTCAAAGAAAAGCGGATAATTTCAAAGTCAAGACCAAAACAGCTTTTGATACCAACCACTGCATGTTGCAGAAACAGTAACCTAGTTTCATTCTGAGTATTGTGTTTGTTGCCCTCAAGGGATCTGCAACTTTCGAGCAAGATTTTTTTCATTAAATGCCTGATAACTAGTAAAGCGAAGGGGGGAACAATCAATACATCTTCATGCTGCAATATGTCTCAACTCTTCAGTTTAAAGGAAGAAAAGCACAGTCCTTATAAACGCACGCACATGCACACACACAGACACACAAATACACACACTGACACGCATCTGTTAGTTTCTGCGACATGACACTAAAACTTCCCACTCAAGGCTTAACCACAGAACATGCGGCAATTTGACAATCTGTAAGAAGAAAAAACCCTCAGCATCACACAAAAGCATTCTTGGCTATCTGCTCCCTGGCACCACAATTGCTTAGCAATAACCTGAGCAGAAAAAGTGCATAGAAGATGTTCAAATATGTACGTTTTTTCCTTGTAGAGTTGCTAATTACCTTTCCCCCAAATATGGCTCTCTCTTTCTGAATGAACAACTTGTTTCGAAACACTATCTCCATATAAACTGCAGAGAAGTTACTTTTAGGGTATAAAGTAACTATAACAATGTACACTTCAGATATTTATATTTTACCTGCAATGGAATGTCTAAAAAATGAGCCCATGAACAGCAAAGACACTGAGCCGAAGAGGAAATGAACAGACGCCTGGCTTGCAGACAAATGAGTAGGTGGAGGAAACGTTTATGTGGGGAGATGATTTTAATACAATGCTTCCTTAACCTAAAGAAAACCACAGCTCTTAATATATGTGCTATAAATAGATGTAATCAGTCAAAAACCTGAATAAATATGTTTGCTTGCTTGTTTTTTTAAAATAACTTTTGTCCTAACTCAAATCCAATGAGTGGTCCATGACCAAGCAGGTTGCCCAGACGTCTGGAAACATGACAAAGTCTAATTCCCCTTCATCTATTTATGTTGAAGAAAAGGTTTTAATTAGTGAGTTTTTATCGTTATTATCTTTAAATATATTTTCCTTTCCAAAGTCATTTTTTTCCCTATCACTTCTTTGGCAATATCTTTAAGAAATGTGGCTGGAGAAATCAGACAGTTCTGATGATAGAAATATTGTACAAGTAACCCCTCCCTCCTTCCCCAGCTCCTCCCTGCCAAAACCCCACATTTATCTATGAATCACAAAGTTCCTGTCAAATAAGTATTAGTCTCTTTTACAAAGAGAGGAAACTAAGGCCCACTGGCTTAAAAGTGAGTCAGAGGGACTATGAGAGAACAAGAGCTGCTTTAGTACAGAACCACAATGTTCATTTCTCTTAAAATCTGACCAGAAGATAGATGATTTTTTTGTTTGTTTTTGGAAGCAGAGGTGAGAGTTGGTAATAAGGAGATTATCTAAATTTTCTAATGTTTTTACAATGAACATGTATTATTTCTGTAATAAACTAATCCTAAACTTAAAAAATAAATTCATCAAACCCATTCAGATTCAGTGTATAAGATCACTTAGATGGCAAGTGTGGATAAAAGAGAATTTTTTAAAAAGTACAAACACAATGTAAGTAAAATACACATAAAATCGACACCAAACCTCAAAATATAAGATTTTTAGTAGTATTCTACAAATATTTATTGAGCACCTACTATGTGTGAAGCACCACAGATATAACTGTGAACATGATAGATATGATCCTTGGTCTCAAGAGGCTTACATATTGCAATTAGTTTATAAACAGAGTGCCCATATACCTTACTTTGCCGGGCAAAGTCATAGCTTACACCCATTCCTCCCAGAGTAATTATTAATAATGTCCCTCTCACACATCTCCCAGTCTAGACAATAAATTATACCATTACCCACTTTTGTAAGTTCCTACAGGGCTCCATATTTGTAAAATGTAGATCATTTCAAGGTTTGATCTTTTTTTTACTCATTTTAATGACACATTAAATTTTCTTAAATTATAAAAAAGAACTTATTTATGAGAACTTATCTCATTTTGACAAATACCTGTTATACACTGAAATCAAAGATTAATCAAATAAATCAAAATGTGGTTTTTTTTCACATTAAAATATATACAAAGTAAATAAATCAATAAAAAATAAAGCCTTTAAAAACTATATGCCCTTTGAGGGCAGGTGGTTCTTTTTAAAATGTTACCTCAACATCCTAGCCTGTGTCTAGCTCAGTACTGATAACATACTGTGGTTTCCAGATATTTCCCACCAAAAGGAAACAGGATAGGAAATACACAAGTTGAGTCTGGAACTATCTGTCATAATGGAAAGCAGGAAGCTTTCAAAGACTACCAGGGTTGTGTCAAAAGGACTCTGGAGCCAGACTGATAAACTACTAACAGACAAAGATAGGACAAATTAATAACTGTTGTGAATGCAAACACATCAACTATGCTTAGATCCATTGGTCACCTTTAAAAGATATTAAAAGAACCAACTGATTCTTTTGAAAACTGGAAGGGGAAGGGCAAGAACCAAGCATGTCGTCTGACATTCCAATCAGATCTATACCTTAAGATAACTAAATATTTGTTGAGAGGAAATTTCTTTTTATAGAAGTATTCCAGCTAATAATTGAAGGAAAAAAAATATAGCATTAGATATCATTTTGCAACCCCAAGGAATTAATAGATATAGGCAACGATCATCAATGACTGATAACAGTGCCAAAAAAGAAACGGCCAGCACTATATGCCTCCAGGCAGAAAATATGCTACCATCTATTAGTCTGTCTCACACCCACAAGAAAAATTAAATCTTAATCTGATCAAGGCTGCAGATCTAAAAACAAATTTACAGGAAATAAAAGGGATTGAGAATTATGTTCAATGATACCACATGAATGCAATCAGCAAAATCCAGATTATGGGACACTATACAACAAAGGATCTGGATTCTTCAATACAAATGGCAAGGGAGGAAGGAAGAGGGAGGGAGGGAGAGAGAAACACAGAGAGAGAAGACAAGAGGAGAATCTATAGATTTCAAGGGACTTAACAGACATTTTAACCTTCTTTGGACCCATTTGACATTCTAGCCTGTGTCTGAATGTTGAAAAAAACTGAAAAAACAATTATGAGTCAACTGGAAGATATAAACACTGACTGAACACTTAAAGATGTCCAGGAAGTGTTTTAATTTAATAATGCAATCTTAGGCGTCTTCTAAAAAAAATAATGCTTATATTTATAAATAACGTATGATGTCTAGAATTACTTCAAAATAACTGGAGGGCAGGGAGTGTAGTGAGGGTGCGTCTATATAAGAAACAAGATTGGCCACGTCTTAGTAATTGTTAAAGCTAGAAGATGGGTATATTAGGTTCATCATACTTTTCTCTTTATATTTTTTGTATTCGAGAATTTCTATAATATACTTTTTTTTTTTTTAAAAAGCGTATCATCTCCTTTGAAAAACTAAAATACCATAATTTTAAAACACGGGACACTATGACCTAACAATGGAGAAAAAGTATTTTATAACAACAACTACAATTAAATCTAAATTAATCTTTTGATATGGCTAAAAAATTACAGATGACATAAAAAGTATAAAAATGCCCCCATATTAAGACTATATTTAATTTCCTCTTCATACAAAAATTTCATATCTTCAAAAACTATAACATAAGCAATAGTGTATTTCTGATTTAATGAAACTCTAATCCCAAATGTGTTCACGTGTTAGAAGTAAAACATGTTACAAGTAAAACAATTTTCTTAGCAAAATCATCACTCAGTCAAGATTAGAACTCAACCTTCTGGACAGTAGCCACTACTGTATCCCAGACACTAATTTAGCTTTTCATTTTTCAAGGACAGAACAATGAAAGTGAACCAAAAACTCTGTCTTCATGTGGAACTTATTATGTAGCTCTGGCTCCAGGGGAGCTTTTAGATCTATACTGCTCAAATGCATAGCCAGTGTTTTAGCAGGAGCTGGTATTAAAGCTGGTTTACATGTGCTTCCAGCTGACACACTCACTACACACCATGTTCTGCCACCTTTGTATATACAGGTCCAACTAAGAGACTTATCCAAACAAAGTACATGCATGTTTACAGAGAGGCTTAAGGGTGAGCAGAAGACCGTTTTAGATGGTTTTCTAAATTTGCTCTGCTAAGGTGGCCAGGATTCTCTCCTTATTCAGTCAGCGTTGTGGTGGCATTATTACCTTGAGTACAAAGGTCTGAAGCATT
This sequence comes from Cynopterus sphinx, assembly GCA_030015415.1. Lineage (NCBI taxonomy): Eukaryota > Metazoa > Chordata > Mammalia > Chiroptera > Pteropodidae > Cynopterus > Cynopterus sphinx. Next base: position 19,037,935 of record CM057385.1, read on the forward strand.
TTGCTACATAAAAGTTGGATGTAAGCACAGGCCATAACCATGGCTTTCACTGTTAAATGAAAACCCACCTTCTTCCTTCCCTGGTTTGCTCTTTCCACCCTGAGTCAGCAAATATCATGTGTCCTCAATGCTAAACCGTACATTTTATTGTTTCTAAAACAAGAATGCTACAGTTCCAGCATGCTACTGATTTTGTTATTTTATGGTCAAGTTTGTGGAAGATCCAAATAAAGCTAGCTAGCCTCTGAGGCTCCAAACCTCATGTTTAAGAGGTTCATTTCTCTTAAAAAAAAATGTGGCATGCTAATGGAAGGAATACTCAAGAGTTCCATTTAAGCCGGGAGGAAAGTGACTTTTAAAAATCCATGTCTACTTTCTGTTGCCAATTTCTTCCTCCTCTTCCTACACTGTTTTAAGGAAAAATTCAAATTAGCATAGTGAGTTTGGATGCCTAGGTCTGCCTCAGGAGGGATTCTTTGCATTAGCAAACATGGCATGAAAGGCACCCAAGTACTACCCTATTTATAACTCACGGCCAGGACCTTTTTCTTAGAGAACTGCTTAATACTTAAATTTTCTCAGAGCAAGACATTACGGAGAAATCAGCCACCATGTCAGACTCTTGACTATTACTTTCAATTAACAGACAAGTTAATTTCCTAATAAACAAAAGGTGGCTACTTTCCATGTGCTCCTGGAGAGAGGGACTAGTACTACTGAAAAGGGTCCACTGGACAAGAGCTACTCACCGATGTTATAAATTTCTGCAAAGACTATGAAAAGGGAGGAGAAAAATATCTTCAACGCTACCCCCAAAATGGCCTTGGGTAGAACTGTCTGAATGTCAAAAGATAACTTTCAAAGATATTACTGTCAAAGGTAACACGGTTTAAACAAATACAGAGATCCAGACACATTATATATGGTACATACATATGCCTGAAATTTTTCTATGAGCAGATATTCAAGCTTATTTAAGTACAGAGTTTAAAAGCCTAATTTAAGAGGTTTCTAAATAGAAAAAGAATGTTAGTTGGAAAACTAGTGAAATCCGAATCAAATCTGTAGTTGACTGTAATATTCCAACGCTGGTTTCTTAGTTTGTGTAGGGCTTTAACAATAGGTGGAACTGCATGAGGGGCATACTGGTACTTTCTTTGCTAGTCTTTTATAAATATAAAATTATTTCAATATTTAAAATTTATGAATAAATTTTAAAAAGAGAACTTATTGAAATGACAAACTGAGTTACAATCACTAGTTAAGAGATTTTCTTTGCATTAAAGAAGCAGGTTGCTTTATTTTTCTCAGAAGTGAAGATATTTTACAACTGTTTAAGCTCTGATGTTTTTAAACATTCTCAGATTTACTTGGTTAGAACTATCAATTAGCAAATGGGCTGGGCTTTTTCAGCAGGAGCCATGTACAAACATGTGTAGATATGTTTTATGGCTTAAATCCCAAACTGGCTAATGCCAAGATAACCCAACTGATTTCTGACATTAACTGCCATGGCCAACTATAGCTCATAATTCTATGTGAAAATGGAATGACCTTACTCAGAGTAGTTTAGCAGTATTTTCGTAAGTGTAAAGTGTACACATTTTTGGACCCAGCTATCAAAAAATAATTCACCATTAAAATGCCAAAAGTATAAAAAGATGTGTATACAAGAGTATTCATTATAGCTCACTCTTTATTGATTTTGGGGGGAAGAATGTTTTATTTTTAGAATAATTGGTACCCCCTTGTAAATTAAAACACCTTTGCTTTCATTTTTGATGAAAGCAACATTTTTATTGTTTTACAAGCCAAAGTAAAACAAATATTATTGCCTTTTTCTTCTAAGTCCTTAAAGAGATTACTATCTAGCACTACTTATTATTAAAACTTATTACTGAAATATAAACAATGGTACACACAGACACTGGCATACTATGTAGCCAACTAAATTATAATATAGATTTATATTAACTGACACAGAAATATGCCCACATTGAAAAAAAGACTAAAGAACATGTTGGGATGGGAGCATGCAATCTCATAATGTAAGACTACGTACATACATGTATGACGTGAACATTCACACTGAGAGGTATCTCAGGATATGAAAGGGTAAGGGTGAGATACTTTTTTTTTCTTTTTATTTTTCTGTAATCCTTAAGTAGTTTTAAATAAGCATGTATATTTTTCTCTTTTCAATGCTATATACAGCTATTCATTTCTTGCTCAAATAAGACATTACAATTACCTAAATATGTCATTAAAAAAAAAGTGATCCCCTATTCATGACAAAAAATGGCAAAATATTATTAAACTTACTGTAAACTATAACTCTAGAAAGCTAAGAATTGTTACAGTATAAAAGAATCAGACATTAGCCAGATTATGGGTTGTCAATGTTAAATGCAACATAAGCTATATAATTTAGCTTACAGATACGACATATACCATCATATTATTATTACGTTTAGCTCAAAAGGACAAACTATAGTTATAAATATCAAGTTATTTCATATGGATTTTACATAGAAATATATATACTACTTATAACGTCTACGTTAGCTGAGATCAGTCTATAGTTTTTTTTTGTACAGCAAGCACAAATCTGTCCTCTTGCCAAGGATTTCTTTCCCTATCAATGAATTTAGGAGGAGCAAGAGAACTTAACATGTTCACTATTCTCTATGATATGAGAGATGAGGAAAGAGGCTCAGGAAAGTTAAATGGCTCCTCTAAGGTCAACAGCTAGGTCAAAGGCAGAGCTGGGCCTATCATCTAGATTCTGGTCATAAGGCTCAAAATGAATTATTCTTATTTACCTATTAGAATGACTAAAACAAAAAAAAAAAAATGTTGACAATATCAAGAGCTGACAATGACCCAGAACAACTGGAACTGTCATATGTTTCTGGTGGGGATGCAAAAGAGCATACCCACTCTGTTCATAATCATCAAAAACTGGAAACAATGCAAATGTCCTCCAGCTTGTGAATGATAAACAATCTGTGGTACAGCCACAAAATGGAATATTACTTAGCAATAAAAAATAAACTGCTGATACACACACAACCTTGGATGAATCACAAAGACATTAGGCAGAGAAAAAGAAGCTAGTTTCTAAAGGTTATATATTGTATGGGGCCATTTACGTAACAGTCACCAAAAGACAAGACTATAGTGATGGACGACAGATCACTGGTTTCCAAGGGTGAAGGATGGTGGAGAATATGAATGCAAAGGGACTACAGGAAGAGGTTTATTGGGTGATGGAACTGTTTTGTATCCTGATTGTGGTAAAGGTTACATGAATCTACACATGTACTGATATTCACATAAATGTATGTACACCAAAATGTCCATTTTACTATACATTAATTTAAAAATTAAAACAAATGACTCAATCTCAGGTTTCTAACAGCCAAAAATATTTATGGATTTTAGAAACCAATTTTTCAATTAACAAAATAAAATAACTGCATAGGTCTTTTCTTACAAGATCACAATGCCACTTGGCGAGTTCCATAACCTCTTTGCCTCAATTTCCCTGTTGGCAAAATGGGGGTAATAATATGTACCTCAAAGAGTTACATGAGAATTAAATAAGTGCTATGTAAAAGTTTGTTAAATAAATAAAAATATGGACATATACACAGGATTTGTAACTTTGGGTATAGAAATGCAAGACAACTCCAATCAAGTAACTTTTAAATTGTGTTTGGAAAACCAGGTTCTGATGATTGCTTTTCTGATGACAGAGATGCCTCTGAAATATAGTCCAAGCCCAGAGTCTGAAGTAAATGCTCACTACTGAGTCTTGTTGTATTTTTATTCTGTAATCACTCTCCACAAGTAAATTATTGTTTAAACCAGGCTTTGTGTTACAAATTATACCACAGAGTTTAAAAAATCTCTTTATGTTTACTAATCCTCTCAGTTCTGCCTAACTTAGTGCATAAACAGGCAGCCTGTGTTGGTATACTACCTCTTAGGAGATCATAGCTTAAAAGCTAGGCAAAATGAGGATCCAACCATAATGCTTCCAGAGTTTTAGGTCTTTAATAAGTATCCATCTATCTGGAGGTAAGTTAAGGTCATATATATAATGATTTTCTGCATGTCACATTTTTTAGCTTTCTGCCTCAAACTCATACATTTTATCACTCCTGCCTACCCCCATTTAATCTAACATGTACTTCGAGAAAATACTTTTTGTTAAGCACGATATAGGTTAGTGATTTTCAAGCTGCCTAACCCAACCCAAGTTTTAAAAATGAAATAGAAGAGAATGAAAAATAACAGACTGCCTCACAGATAGTAAGGGTAAGTACCGTTTCATGAAGGTCTTGTTTCAGATGTTGGTGGGGGTACGAACACAAGTGATTACATGTGGACACGCATGCACTGCCTACTGTGGATCATGGTCAAAAAGTTTGAGAAACAGTGCTGTAGGGAATTAACTGAACAACAGTTCTAGCTTTAGAACAATGCAACCCTACAACAGTTGGCATCTCTGGACATGTCTTTTGCTCTCAGTGCACCACCTGGCCTTAGAGACATAAGTCATCTTTTAGGAAAAGAAAATACCTAACTTACAATTTGAGGCGACAAAAAGGTTGCGGAGAGACCAGAAAACATAACAAACTATCTTTTATATCTTGTTATAATACCTGACAAGTTAGAATAGATGCAGAAGTGTATATATTCTTTACCACACCTAACAGGAAGAAATTACCAGTAAAAATTAGATCATCTAAAAAAATAAATAAAATTAGATTTTTCTACTATGCATTTTCCAAATTTAACCATTTTCTCACTTAGCAATATATTTTTAAGTTACCATATTATAAAAGATTTAAATATATATTTTATGTCAAACAGCCAAATATTTTCTTTTAGAACAGAGCAAGATAAATCTTAGGATCATAAAAGTAAAAATATATCTGCTTTTGAAAAAATTACACCTGTGTAATATATATAAAGACTTTTCCTCTTTGTGAATAACTTTTTAGATAACAGCTCTATTCCAAGATAATCTGGCCTTACCCAGTAGGAGACTATAGCCTATTAAAAAAAAATGACTTGTCCACTAAAATCAGTCTTCACATTTAAAACCCTATTACTATTTAGAAAATTACCTGACTTATTCCTTCCCTAGATTAGATAAACTAAATTTGTTTCATATACAAAATCTAACAAAACCAGTGCTAAAATTGCTACCTGCCTAGTAGCATCGGTTTAGAAACTCGTTGCTTTACAGCAGGGGTTCTCAACCTCAGCACAGTTGGTATTTGACACCAGATAATTCTTTGTTGTGGGGGGCTGTCCTGTGTACTGTAGGATATTTAGCAGCATACCTGGCCTCTATGCACTAGATGCCAAATGCACACCTCAGCCTCATCAGTGACAATCAAGTATGAGTCTAAGCACTGCCAGATGTTGCTGGAGGCAAAATCACTCTTGGATGAAAACCACCGCTTTACAGGTTTATACCTTTATCGTTATTTCCATGTTTGGCCAATTAAAGCAAAAATGTAATCAAATATACAGTTTTTAACAGAAACAATGATACTTCAGCAGTTATTAAAGTGCAATGGGGTACATATATACAATTACATGTCACCAACTTACTGGTTGACAGTCTACCACATTTTTAAATATTCAAGACAAGGTTAGCTATATTTAAGTTTTTCATGTTGCTATCTGCTTAAAGCTGTGGGTTTCCAAAGAGCTGAAACATACAGCAGTTACAAAAATTACATTAAGTAAAAATATTTTTAATAACTGGCAATTCAGGAAAGGCTGTGATTTCAATATTATGAAATGAGATAGTAAAATAAATATTTAGCAGTTACAAAAACATATCTTTCAAGAGCTGTAATTATTTTTAAGACACTTCCCATATATTCAATCCCTTTTTTTGGATAAAATACGGGGTTTTCTGTTAGTTTTGCTTGGGAACCCTCTTAATATTGTGAAAATTCAAGCCAGGTCTTTGAGAATGTAAAAATAAAATGGTTTGAAATTATTTTGCTCCACCCAGTATCTTAATATTTATCTTAAAACAGGACATTACAGTTTTCCTATGGATCAACTGAGAGATACTTAAAAAAAAAAAAATTATTTGATATTCATTCACATGGGTTAAAAAGTTTAAGTACAGAAGAGTATATAGTGAAGAGAAGCATAATTCACACTAGCCAAATTATACAAATGAATACATACTGTATTTCACTTTTATGAAGCTCAAAAAACAAGCAAAACTAATCTACAGTGATACTTATGGGAGAGCAGTAACTGGGAGAGGACAGTGGAGGCTTCTGGGATGTTATTCTATTTCTTGTTCTAGAAATAATCTATACAATCTGCTGATTACACAGAAAAGATTGTGTTTTTTCAGTGTACACCTATGATTTTCCTACTTTTCTGTTATTATCTATTTCAATACACATTTTCCTTAAAAAAAAAAAAAAATAGTGAAGAATCTCCCTCCAACCCAGTTTCCTCAGTCATCCAGTTCACTCCCCCTACTGACAACCAATACTATTAGTTTCTAATTAAACTGATTATTAGTTTCTGATATGTAGGAATATCCCTAAATATAATCACTCTCACCCAAATTTTTATATAAACAGTAACAGATTCTATCCACTGTTTGTTATATGCCAGTTATTTTCATTAACAATATAGCTTAGAGATTTTCCACAGCAAAATATAAGGTTTCCTCGTTTTTTTTTGTAGTTACATAAAATTTGTTCTATTTCATGAATATATCCTAATTTATTTAACCAATTCTATATTAACGATATTTAGTTTTTTTCCAAATTTTGCTGAGTTAATTTAAATTAATTTGAATGCTAAGAAAAGAGGAAAAGGGAAGAGGAAACAAAAAAGGAAACAGTAGGGCTTTCTACCAGGAGGACCTTGCAGGCAAGGTTAACTTCAAACTCCAGCTGTAATGGTCCGTTAACACAGGAAAAGTCGCTGGGCATCTGGGTCATAGTCTTAAGAGGAAATGGGGAAAAAAAAAAGATTTATCCATATAATTCAGGTCATCAACACTCTCCTTGCTACCACTTCAGAACAAAAAAACCCCACACTTTGCCAAGTGTTTTAATGTTCATAGGCCACTGATATATTAAAATGGTACATTAAAAAGGGTGAAAACAATTCGTAAGGCCTAGTTATAAAACTCACTTTGTAAGTCATGCAGTATAATTAAGAAGTCATGCTCCATTGAATCCCCAAGACTGCATCAAAATTTCAAAGCTGAAAAATATAAATGTGTTAAAAACTATATTCTTCACTATCATTAAAGATAAAAGGAATCACCTAGCACCGTATATCTTTGTGAAATCCAGCTAAGGGTCAACCCTCTGATGCCACATATATAGTAAAGACCAAAAATTTAGGCTACATTGTCATTCTTTGCATCATTTCCATTTTGGTTCTTTTCCAAGGATCCCTTCTCACCATGCAATGACAAAACTAGCTGCTAGTTGACTCCAGAAAAAAACGTTAAAAAAAAAAAAAAGCAAGTCCCGAAGAAAAAGTTGACTTCCACAATGTATTACAGTTAAGTAAAAAATATGTAACTCAATCATCTAAATGTTATTTGTTTAGTTAGTCACATGGCATAAGTGCTGTTATTATTAAACATTCTGGCCAAGATTAAGTTTTTTCAAGTGTTCTACAAAATCTACAGTGAGGCTAAGACCATTACTTGCCAATCCTTCTTTATCAGCAATCCAATGACTGAGTCTACTGATGGGCAAGCCCCTAGAGGTGGCTCAAAAATAAAAGAAAATAAGTATTAGGAGAGTCCCTTGAGGTAAATCCTGATGTATTACTGAAGCTTGTATATTTTATCTGAAAAGTCTCTATGTAACTTTTGTGGGCTCACAGACTTTTCACAATGATACCCTGCAAAAATGACAGCATATTTTAGTTCTATAGAACCCAAGAAGTTCTATTTTAAAAGGTCTATGCACTGGATAGAAGTCTAACCATGCCCTCAAATCTACTTTTCAAAGCAATCAATCTCTTAAACTGTTAAAAAAAAAAAAAAAAAAGATGATGTCATAGTTTACCATAAAACTGCCTTCTGGCTAAAAACAAGGCTAGGAACTACACACAATCTGTAGATATAAGCCTAAAGTGGACAGTTGATAAAATCTGACAGGTAAAGGGACCCTACCTTTCTTTCCTTCTCCTACCAAAGCAAAAATGCCTACGGCACTCAAACCTATAGCTCTAGTAAAACTTATCAGCAAAACCTCAGAAGAGCAATGAGAATTCCTTAAGAGAAAATGTTCATAAGTATTTGCAAAAATCAAAGATAACGGCTATGTAAACAAACAGATTAACTAAAATAAGCATCTGACGTTTTCAACTGATTCCACCAAGCGCTTTATGGCTTGCATTAACCATGCAAATTTACACAAAGCTTTCCACGTGATTCAATTCTGGACACAGAACTCACTGAGATAGTTAATGTCCTAAAACACCCCTTTCACCACATAAGCTCTGAACAGGCTTAAAACAAGCACAGCCTGTGGGTAACTGTAGAATTCTGAGCTAAGTTTTATTGTCTCTACCAAGTTCAGCCAGCCAGAGAGCAACAAATCAAAGTTCCACTCTGCACCTGCAAGACTTAGGTATGCTCCAAGACAAATATTTGCAATTTTTTCAACTCAAATCTGCACAAATGAAAGTATGCAGATTGCAATGCCAGACTTTTAAACATACAAGCCAAAAAGATCTGCAGTGACACTCCCCATCACCCATGTCTTACCATTTATTGAGTCTTTAATATGTGCCAGGAACTATGTTAGAAGCTTGTATATATTATCTCTAATTCTCATATCAAATACCATTCTGCTGATAAATTGAGGCCAGAAATGTCAGGGTGACTTGCCCAATTCCATAAAGCCAATATATGGTGGAGCTGGAATTCAAACCCAAGGTTCTGCCTCGTTCCAAAGAAGCATCTCCCAGATCCTCCTTCAGCTAAAGTCAGTCACTAACTGCAATACCAGTTCACCTCTATCAAAGTAAATTCAAGAGCTAACTGTCGGAAAGGATGACAACAGCTGAGAAAAATATACCTAAAACTGTAGCACAAGACACAAGAATTCCCAGCAAGGAAATGCAGTCACCTCCTTTAGGATAACCAGCTCCAAAGGCTTTGGTTCAAAACGCAAGAGATCCACAGGTTTTTTGTTGTTGTTGTTGGCTGTCTCTCAACGGGCTTTTTGCAAGGGAAATGAAACTCAAGAGTATCTTCACATTTTTGGTGAAATTATCTAAAACCCTTGAGAACAGGGCTTTTTTTTTTTTTTTAACAGTTCACTTTTTCATTAGGCTTCAGACATGCAAAAACAAAATAACATCAGTAGCATTACTAATATACATTTTTTTCTACAAACTTGAAAAGTATTTGCTTACCACACTACGAGATTACTTCCCATACTTAGAGCAGAAATGGAAACAGCTCTGGGTGGCAAGAATCAGATCTTGAGGCCACAGTTGCAGAAAGTAGATGCTGCTTCCCTTGAGTAGGAACTGCTGATCTGAAACCTCCTAAGGGAAGGGTGTCTGAAGAAGAGTGTTGAAGAAACTAAAGCAAGCTGTTTGTATTAATGAGTGAGTTGCTGGCACCACTATTCCTAAGTGTTCACTGCTGTGCAATTGTTTTCCAGCTTCCAAGCTCTGAATCTGGCAGAGAGAATGCTCTTCTCACAGCCATATGTTATGTGATCAGCTGCTCTGTGGTGTGTGGGTGTTTAACTAGGTAAGTGACTGGTTAGAAGAGGTTCTGCAACATTAAAAACCAAGAAAGCACCCTATCCTGAGATTTTAATGATCTGTCACTATACTATGCTGACAAAGAAAAGTGACATATTTGCAACTTTGAAATGGTTTGGATGTAGGATAGGCAAATAATTTCTGACAGTAAAACTGCAGGCATGACATGAACAAAAAAATGTAACCTGTAATATAAGCCACTTCAAGCACGTTTATTAGATAATAAAAAACACAATGTATGCAATCTCAGCATGTTTTCAAACTTCTTAGGGTATACTCCATAATTATTAGAATAAATGCTATTCTTAAGGTGCATGGAAGATTCCAAGCTTCCAAGGTTCCCTTAAATTCCAAAAAGCTGTTAATACCATAAATTCCTTAACCTCTCAGAAGGGGTCCAAATGCAAAAAGTATGGAAATCTCAAAGGATTACATGAAAAAAATTGTCAGAATCGTTAAGCTCCTAGAGAGCTGGGGGCTGTGCTTCTTTATTTTTCTATTTGTTTTATTTTATTGGGGTGTGTGTGTGCGCGCTCTTCTTTCATGTCATAACCTAGCAAAACACTATAACAAGCTGGGAAAAGTCTTCTGATTGAAAAATGATCAAAAGTCAAAATCTCGGTGCAGAGTGATTTACACGAGAGTAGTAACTGATAGTTATCCCCTACCTATTGATAGAACGGTGTAACATTCATCCCTAGTTCTAAATTTTAAACATGAAGACTAAACTAACTACAATTAAAAGCCTTCCATTAAAATAAAATTTAAAGTTGGATGACTCTGATGACATCACCCCGAATAAAGCCATAAAACTGTATTTGATAAAGCTGAAAAAATCTGCACAGAGCAGGTGCTCTACTATGGGAATGTTAAAACCTTCTTTTAAGAGATCATCAGATCAACTTCAACCAACACACAAAGATTCATGATAAGCATCATGAAACAGACCACTGACTGCTGTTTGAAATCTGCTATCTTTAAAATATAATGCAAGGAACATACTCTATCAACTGGTAAAATTTAGATATATTATTTTGACTCCAGTTTTAACTTTTATGAAACACCCACATCTCCTTTTCTACAAGACAGGGAAATGATACAAATATCTAACTTACTGTAAGCACATAACAAAACACAAGAATACATATATAATCTACTTTGTTGATTATTGCCTAGTACCAAATCCTTAAGGAAAAAAAAAGCAAAACACAAAACTCAAGTTCCTTTCACTTTTGCGTAATACATATCTTAACCTGAGGTCCCAGGACCAGCTTCAAGATCACTGTAATTACATGCAAAATTATGTGTCTATCTCACCGAGAAGAAGGCCCTAAAGGCTTCAATGACCCCAAAGAAAGGTTAAGAACTATTGAAGTAGACATTTCCAGGTTCACTGAATCTCAGCAGTGAACATTTTAAACATTATACTAACAGTAGTATCTACTGGAATACATGTGTACAGTCCTGATACAACCAACCAACCTGCCTGTCAGCTCTCAGGATCACAGTGCAACTCACTACTCTCAAATCAGCTGTACATGGGAACATCACCTGCATTCAGGACACACACACACACAAACGCACGCACACACGCCAGCCACAGCAGCATTTCATTCCCTAAACATACACATGTTGTCAACAAAGCATATGCTAGTTGCCATTCTCAGAACAATACAGGCCTGGCCATTTCTGGTAAAAAATACACAGACATTCCTCCCCCAAAATTACCCTATTCTGCACTGACGACAGGTGCTAAACATTACAACAAAATTAATTCCCACAGATCCTATGTATCTAATTAACTGGGAAAAAACATCACTCAGGTATTACTGAGGGTCCAACAGGAGGTGCATAAGGGAGACACTGTAATTATGATGCTTGAACATGGGGACAATCTGGGGTCAAAGACAGACACGCTGGAACATCCCGAGAAGATGATTGTGTTAAGCACCCTTCTCCAAAGGCAAAACACATTCCTTTGACTGGCACAAGCCATTCCTGACAATGACTCTCAATGACAGGGGCTGCTCGGCAATCAGCATGTGTGTTTGTGTGTTGTGGGGGAGGGATCAAAGACTGGCTCTCTTCAAAAAAGAGCATATGGGACCTTAATCGTGCAGACAGACTTCGCGGGTGAGGCAGGGGCATTTTGTCCTTGCTACAGGAGACATCCTCCGACAATGAACATGCTGTGTGCCGCCGGTGTAAAGGGGGTGCTAGTGCCTTGGACTCCCTTCTAAGAATCTTAAGTAGAGCCTGACTGGAGGGGAGGCGGCGGTGGGGGTGGGGGTGGAGGGAGGTTTGCATTACCCTCTGGGGTGCGTGTTGGGCGGCTGTACACGAGATGCAATTTTATCTCGGGCGGCACAAACACTCCCGGGGGGTGGGAGGTTTGGGCGCAACCGCAGGGCATGGGAGGCCGTGGGTGCAAGCCACCAGCTAGCTAGCTGCAGGGCAGGAGAATGCTCGCGGGAGGACCGGTGCCAGCCCAGCCTTCTGCACCCGGGCTCCGTCCGGGGCGAGCAGACTCCGTGCACAGCTGGAGGGAGGGGGCGAGAGCAGCGACGTCGGCGCCCCCGGCGCGGGGGCCGGAGCGCAGCGCAGCGCCCCGGGCCTCCCAGGCGGATGGGGGCGGGGAGGAGCTGCTCCGGCCTAGTGCACGCAGCTGCCTCGGCCGAGGGTGGAAGCGGGTGCCCGGAGCCCCGGCCGGCCAGGCGGGCGGCGGCAACGGGGCGCAGCCGCGACGGAGGCGGGCGCGCGCGCGGGGGGGTGCGGGGATCGGGGGTCCCTACTCACCCGGGCCGGCCGCCTCCGCCTCCGCCGCCCGGGCCGCTGCCTCGGCGGTGCATCCTGCGGCGGGGCGCCCGCGGCCGCGGCGCTCGAGTGCCCAGCGCCGGCCGGGCGGCCCCTGCCCCTCCCCCGCCCCGCGCGCCGCGTCCGCGCTCAGGGCCGCGCCGCACGCCCGGCCTCGGCCGCCGCCGCCGCCGCCGCAGCGCTACGTGGCCGCCGACGTCTCGCGACTCCGCTCCGGGCGCGCGCGGGCGCGCGGGCGGGGGCCGGGGCGGGGGCGCGCGCGTGTGGGCGTGTGTGCGGGGAGCGGGGCGCGCGCGCGCACCCACGGCCCCTTCCCGCTCCGGCTCCCCCCGCACCCCCGCCCAACAGGGATCCCGACGCCTCCCTGCGCCCGCGCGCGCGCCCGCGCCCCTGGCATCCCGGCCGCCGGGGGGGGGGGCGCGGCGCGCATGCGCAGCCCCCGCGGCCGGCCCGGGTGCACCTTTCCCCCTCCTCTCCCCGCCGCCGTGCGGGCCCCGCCGCCCGGCCCCCGGCCCACCCCCGCCCCGCCCCGCCCCCGCCCGAGCGCCCAGGTAAAGCAAGGCGCGGAGTGCGCGTGCGCGCCGCGCCGCCGGGGGCTGGGGGCGTGGCTGCCGAGAGGAAGCCCGCAGACCGTCACGTGGGAGGGAGCTTTGGGGGGCCGGGGCTTGGGCACCCCACCCCCCACCCCCCGCGAACTAGGAGGCGGGCTATGATGAGGCAGAGGCAAAGGGAAGAAGAAGGGGCCCAAGGGAGAAAGTGGGCCCAAGTGAGCTTTAAAAGTAAAAAGAACCTTTGGTTGATGCAATAAGGTAAAGAAAACAAAAAAATCCTGACTGTGGCCTGACTGTGGCAGTGCGAGTGACAGAGAGGACAGAGATGAAGGAGGCAGGACATAAGCAGAGGTGAGCCCTGGCCAGACGAAAAAGAGCGAGTAAAAAAGGGGAGAAGCAGACTTTCAGAGAAGTGGGAACGCATACCGGGAGCCGCGCTTTTTCTGCGGCCGCGAATAGGGAAGGGGATGTGTCTGCGCTTGAGACAGAGATCTGCTGCAAGAAAGGAAGCCTCCATTGTATTACAGCATTATGACTAATTAGCTATTAATCATTAATATAATTAATGGTATTACGGGCTAACGAGGTAGCATTTATCCAAGTTCAGAGCCAAGAGAGGGTGTCCATAATTGAAAGTGCTTGGAGAGGGAAAATAAACGAGGCAAGGTAAATGCCTAGGGTGGAGAAGACCTAAGATAGCAACTTGGAAGACCTAGGTGACTTTTTCCCACCACGCAACCAAACTTCCCTGATGTTTTCCAAATCTTATCCTAATTGCAACTCTGTATCCTCCTTCCATTATTAAAAGCACACTTAACAGATGTTCCTGAATTAAGGCTGACCTCTTTACACATTTTTCATACAGATGCAACTACTCTCCAAAGTAGCTCTCCACCCCACACACGTATACACACACACACACACACACAAAATTCTGGTAGGATGCAAAATAAGCTGAGCCTGGAACAGATTGAGACTGAAACTTCATAAATAAAGGGGTTCAAGGGATCGCTCTCTCATTGGTCCCTTCGAAAAACAGACACTTGGTTTTCATCACACTTGGACTCCAGACTCCAGGGATAGTAATTTGGCAACTTTGGGTCATGTTCTTCAATAGTAGATAAACATTAAAAATGATATTATGTTTCAGCAGGTAGAGAAAATCTTCAGGCAGAATAGGAGGAGATAAGCTGAGTAGTAGGAGGAAAGTCTTTGATCCAATACAAGAAAGAACTTGGTAACCATGGGGGCTGGTGAGCCCATAATGCCTGACTGAGATGTCTAGCTTTACTCTTCTAGGACACTTGATCTCTTCCCCACCTTCTCCCTGTCAGGGCTATCCTACTTGGAAGAGGGATGTGCAGTGTGATAGTTAAAGAGAGGAGGTGACCTTTAAGTCTCTATGACTCTCCACCCACAGTCCAACCATTTGAAAGGCTTCTAGTAATTAGAATAGTAATATTCTTACCTTCCATTTGAGGAGTATTTTATGGGTTTTTCAGGGAGGTTAGGTCTATTATCTCATCAGATCTTCCAGCAACCCTGTGAGGCAGGCAGGACAGGTATTATTCCCAATGAAGGAAATTCAGGCCAAGGAATGTTTAATAGCTCAGCCAAAGTCACCCAGCCCAGTAAACAATGGAGCCAGAACAAGACCCAGGTTTGTGACTTCTAATGTGCTGCTCTTTCAGAGGGTTTGACAGGCCCATTCTGAAAAAAACTACTTCATATTCCTGTGTAGTAAAAACAGGTACTTTGGCATGTGATGTAGAATAATTCTCATATTCAATTCTACATGTGAATGTCCTTTATTCAATATATTTTTTTCCTTCTTCCTCTCTCCAGGACCCTGGGCCTTGCCCCTGGGTATATGAAGCCTTGGTGATGGGTACTTCGGAAGGATTCAGGCCTCGGGTCTAGCAAGATCTCAGTTCTTCTGCCTCTCCCTTAACTCCTCCTCACAACAAATCTACCAAAAGGAGGGGGCTGCCAACCAGTTTCATCACTCAGCATGTCACAAGAAGAGGGCATTTACTCTCAGACTACTAGTCTCAATGCCTCCCTTCTTCAGCTGCTGACACTGCAGCTTAGCAATCATAGCAGGCAATAGTTAGCACCTACACCTGGCCTTGTTAGACAATCAGGCTGCCATTATCCTGGTTTCCTGGCCTTGAATAGAGTTCTTCACTAACGCTTTCATTAAAGCAGTAAGCAGAAACCAGCAGAACCCATTCTTTTTTAGTTAAAAAGTTTTAGTAAAGAGTTCTGTACACTTTGAGAGTTCTGAAAACCTTCAAGACTTAAACAGCAGCAGAGTTACCTGGTTTCTGTATTTCCTTGTTCCCCAAATTTCCAGAGAGGTACCCCTAGTCAACTGCAATTCTCACCACTGGTAGGAGCAGTGTCTGTGCCACCCTGCCCACCCATTAACTGATGTCCTACTGCACCAGACTTGGGGCCAGAGCCCTGGTCATGGTGTCCTAGGCCCTCATACTTAAATGCTGTGAACTTTACTCAATCACTTCACCCTTTAAGCTTTGTAAAAAGAGAGGATTATATGGCTCTCGGAGTCTTCCAGATCTGATACCTAGGATTCTACTCTGGAAAGCTGACTGTGTTCATTAATACCTTGTAATTCCATTCCTTTCCTCAGAATTACTATTCAATTCTCATCGCTAAGCCCTTCTTACAGGAAACTCCCCCTTTTACGGAATGGGTAAAGCTGTTCAGGATTTCCTTTTTTTAATTCACTTTTTCTCATATCTCTGACGGTTTTTAGAGACAGCTCATAAAGCTGGACTTTTGGCTTCTCTGTCATGGGGCTTGGATGCCTACATGCATTCATGCAGACCTGTGTATATGGCCTATCTTAAAGGATATGGGCTGTGGGCACCTTAACTCTGTGCTGCCTCACCTCCCACCACCCCCACTTGAATTCTAGTGAAAAGTTACAAATAAATGCCAGGATGCCCTAGAAGAAAAAGAGAGGATGCGCTAAAAGGCCAGCTATGTGACTGTAGCTATTTCACCTTGGGGCTGGAGATGAGGGTAGCCAGTGTCACTTAGGTCTCAAGCCTTATTTTAGCAATAGTGTGGCCTAGGAATATCATTTGGTCCCTCGCTCCCTACAGCTGTGCTCTCTGTACATCAGCACCTCGGTTTGAAGTATTTCAGGGTTTGGGTTTTGATTACACTTGTATCCTTATCATCCAGATGAATTTCATAATTAAAAAAATATCTGTGACAATTCTTACAAACCTTCCTTCTGCATTGCCTCATGTAATCCTTATCTCAACCCTGGGAGGTAAGAAGGGCAGAAAATGTTGTTCCCACTGTGTGTGTGTGTGTGTGTGTGTGTGTGTGAGAACAGTGAATAAAAATAGGGTCCAGATTATAAGGGTTACATAGTCAGAACTGAAACTCAGGTCTTCAGGGTTTAACCAGGACTTCTCCGTAGCACTGTACTGCAGCCTTTTGCAAGATAAAGCAAATTGAACAGATGTAGTCTCTGCTCTCTGGAGGTTTGTACTCAAATGGACAGCCACAATTTCAGTAAACATAGAAGGCCAAAGTGACTCATAGTCACCTCACACCAATAAATAAATGAGTTAAATAGATAAGGAAATCTATGTTTACTCTGTCTACTAATGTTTTTTAATTTCATTGAGGACAATGTTAATGAGGCTAATGTTTTAGGCCAGTTCCATCTCTGCCTATTTGCTTTGCCCATGGAAAAATATATGTAGCCATGCTGCATGCTCTCTCCCCTCTTTATATTTAATATTCTGTCAACTTTCCTAAGACATTTACTACATGTCACACAAGGTGGGAATCAAGAACCATTAAGAATCATCTCTGCCCTCAAGAAAACTCTTCAACCATTTTCCTAATTCAAACCACTATGAAAGCATCAGTTAACCCTGCATATACCATCTCTACTGACAGAAAAAGGACAGATCAACTCAGTCCCCATCCTATTGTTAGAGGGCCTGAGATTCATCTTTATCCATGCAAGATGGCCAGTTAGGACATTATGGCCAGTTAGGACAGTGGGGAGGTAGACTTTGGAATTTGAGAGACATTGGTCATAAGGAAGCGAAGCCACCACATCACCTGTAACAGCTTAGCTTCTTGGATACCTAAGCAAAGGCAGAGATGACTCTTGGGGTCGGGGAGCATGAACATCTAAGGGCAGGGACCCAGCAGGAGAACATCTCCTATCTTTAAGTGGACCTTTGAAGCCCAGTTCCTCCCTTGGAGGGTTCTGCCTCAGAGTCTGTCTATAGCAGAGAACTCTTAGGCAGTTAGGCCCAAATTGTGTTTGAGTCTCTGAAGAGGCTCACAGATCTTTAGGCAGCACGCTTAATTGTTGTCTGTAATTGATGTGACACATGCCTCAGAGGCATGCACTGAGGTCCAATTGAAGAAGTGGTTTTGTAAAAATGGGAATTAATTAATTAAAGAAGGCAACTACGGGGGCTGTGAGTTAGTGCCAAACTTCGTAACCCTAAACCAGCCAACCTACCCAACCGGCCTCACCACCTGAGGAACAATCTGAAAGTTCTCACGGAGGTGGGATGGGAGACCTGGGGTGCATGCAGCACAGGAAGTGGGGACTTAAGGGGGAAGGGTGGGGCTCAGGGAACCCTTTCTTTGCTTTAGACCCCCAAAAGGCTTGACTCTTGAGCACTGTTTACACACAAGAAATGTGTTGGGGTGCTAGGAAACCGCGAAAAAGGGAAGAAGATCAAAGGAGGTGTGTGAGATTATTGGGGAAGGGCAGCAAAGGGCGGAGGAAGCTGCAGAGCCGAGTGACCCTGTGGGCGGAGCTCAGAAGAGGTGGGCCCCAGATGTGGGGGCGGCAACATGGTGCCTGGGGCCTCTGGCATTCAGAGGAGGTTATTAATTAAATCCCTGACCTGAGGTCATTAACGGAGCTGTGGCAGCTTTTCACAGGGCTGGATTAAGAACAATAACAACAACAATAATAACAATTAAAGATAATGAGACTTTACCTGCAGTAAGTTGTTCTTAGCTTTGTAGGCATTAAGTCATTAATTTCTCTGGCCCCTGAGGGCCACTTTTATCTAGAAGAATAGAGGTGTACGAGGTCACAGGCAGTCCTTGTGCAGTTGGGCCTGCTGCCATTGTTAGTGCACCCTACAGAGTGGATAGTATCCAGGGCTCTGTTAGGGCTTCCTTAACTGTTAGAAACTTTTGCATTTATTAAACACCGATAAGGTGTTTAAATGGGGTAAGTTCAGAAATGTAGAAATTGGCCACCACAAGATAGCTAAACGATTTTGATGTGAAAACTCAAGTCCTACCTGAGAGCAGTAGGCTGAACAATGTGCTGCAGCAAAGAGTGTCCTGGAGATGACCGGGAAGTGCTCAATCCCTGTAAAGCCCTAACTGAATGGATTGAGCCTTGGATTATAAACAAGGTATATTGGAGGACTTCAGTTGTCTATCCCCCATAGATCAAGGAAGGTAATTTAGAGCAAGGGCTCAGTGGAAGTAAAAAGAGGATGGTCCTTCTAGAATGGGGGAGTCCCCTAGGATGGAGGCTGGAAGCCAAAGTCTTGAGGGCACCTTAGTGCCAACAGTGACAAGCCTTGCAGATTTCAATTCTTTCATTTGTGTGTGTCACATAACAGTGGTTACCACAAATTTTACACAAATTTTACATTAGTGAAGAAGGCAGATGAGAGCCAGAGCAGGGGAACTGAGTTTGTCCGAATCTCAGAGTTGGGCAGAAGAAGAACCTGTGTTATAGATGAAAACCCATCACCATTCATGACAGTGATGTTAGAGGGACCAGTCCTCACTCTTCTGACCCTTGACATTCCTCTAGAACCATATTCTTTCTTCCTTTTCTTTTTACTACTGTATAAACGACGTCACCTGTAAGAAGGTACTAGAATTTTCAGAGATTAATTCCCAATCTACTTTGTAGATACATCAAAGAACATACAGTAAAGTGTTCTATGATGAAGTTGGGGAATGGAGTGTTCTGGTTAATCAAATAAATTGGTTAACAGAGTAGAATTAAACACATAGTAATATTTGAAACATCCTTATCCTAAAGTTGCTCATCGTTTTTCTGAAATTCAGAGAAGGAGATGCACCCATGGAAGCTGAGGTCAGAATGATGTGATTGATGGTTTTGATGATGGGGGAAGGACTTAGCCGGGGAATGTGGGCCACCTGTAGAAATGGGAATAGGCAAAGACTGACTCTCCCCTAGAGCCTCCAGAAAGAACACATTGCTTTTGGCCTTGTGAAACTTCTGACCTCCAGAACTGTAAGAGAATAAATCTGTGTTGTTTTAAGCCACTAAGCTTGTGGTAGTTTGTTATAGCAGCATTAGGAAACTAATACAGCTCCTTGTTGCCTAGAGGGACATCTGAACTACTTTGCAAGGCATTCAAGGGCTTAATGTAATCTAACCATTTCCTTCCCCCGCACCCACCTCCGCTTTAAATACTGAATTTCTCCAGGATCTTCAATAGGTCATGCCTCACTTTATTTCCATGCCTTTGCATGTGCTATTTCTTCCACCTGAACACCCTCTCCTTGCTTATTTGTCTGGTAAAATCTTCACCCTTTATGTCTTGGCTCAAACAATACCTTCTCTGTGAAGTCTTTCCTACTTTCTCCCAAGGAACTTAGGGTTCCTTTCCTATGCCTCTGCTGCATTTTATTTTATTCCCTTTAAAGCTGTTTAGAGGACCCATCTGTTCCCTCCAGGGACTATAAGCTATTGGAGGGCACAGAAGCTCTTTTCACTTTTGGTCTCCCTTACCACCAGCATGGTCCCTGGCACATCAGATAAAGGTCTCCAGAGACTAGAGCTCTTATCGTGACTGCCAGTGATCTCTGGACCAGTGATGCAGCCCCTCCAGGCTATTTCTCCATCCATAACATCCCTTCCCTTCCCTTCCCTAGTGAGAGACAAAGACAAAGGAAATCAAACATGGTAGTATGGAAGTCCCAAAAGAAAAAGGTGCTAATCAAAGTTTTGTAATATTCCGATTGTAGCCATGGTATATAATGTTTCCTCTTCAAGTCTCAATTTCTTCAACTGGGAATGCATTTTCATGTGTCTTCCAAAGACAGGAGCCACGTCTGCCATTGTATCCCCGTGTCTACACTGCTTTTCACTCTAGGGTGAATTCTCTTTTCTTGGGTGGTGAAGATCACGGGGGAGGCTTTTCTACATTCTTTGGACTTGTGGTTTCTCTCTAATGTGCACACCAATGTTGGGATCGTCTTGAGCTAAAGTACCCCCACAGTCATTGCACTCATGTAATGAATTCCATGACACTGAATCAGATGTGCTTTCCAAGCCTCCCAACTCACCCCAAGGGCTTTCCCACAGATACCTCAGATGCAGAGTTCTTTCCAGAAGGAATTACCTGATGTTGTATAAGATGATTACTCCACTCAAATAGAGGCTTATGAATGTTGGAATGTTTTTTTTTTTCTGTGTGAATTCTCTGATGTTTAATGAGAAATGAAAGGCCAATGTAGGTCTCTTATAAAGGTCTATTACATACTCAACCCTGTGTCCACTGTGTGGAAAGACTCCAAAAAGAAGGGAACAGCCTCTGCCCTCTAAAAGTTTATAACCTGGTTGAGGAGACAAGATTCATGTGCATTGAACAACTGAGGAACATGAGATATTGTGTAATCATACCAAGACACAAAGTTTAATGGAATTAAATGAGAATTCAGAGTAAGGAGGGTTGGACCAGAGATTGCCTAGATGGGAAGGGTGGCATGAAAGACATTAGACTTTAGCTCAACCCGAAAGGATGGCAGAATTGAGGCTGGAAGAGAGAAGAGGAAAGTGTTCAGGAGATGGCTCTGCAGTTGGGACAAAGACATCTTTCTGTAGAGACTTGATGTTTTTAGATTCTGGAGGAGAAGGAGAGGAAGAGGAGGAAGGTGGGGGTGAGAGAGAGAGAAAGAGAGAGTGTAAAAGGGGAAGACAAAAAGCTAGGAAGAGGAAAAGGGGGAGGGAAGAGAGGAAGGAAGAAAGGAAGGAAGGAAGAAGGAAGAAAAAAAAGAAATTTTCTGATGTAGTGATTTGTCCCTTAATTTAGGAAACTCCCACAAATTTAGGGCAGCAGCCTCTGAAAATTCTATTCTTCTAATGCTCTTCTCATTTTAGAGCTCAGGCCACTTTCACTAGGAACACCTAAAAAGGAAGGTTTTACTGCTGCACTTGGGAAGCACAGACCTCCCATGACCCCCAGCATTCCAGTTCCAGTTCTTGGGACCCATTTCAGTTCCATAACCAGGAAAATCCCCACCAAGTGACAGAGGTGCCAAGTGGAGACAGAACCCCATCCAGAAGAGGGCCCCAGGAAAGCGCTCAAGAGGCCGTATTCCAGCATGTTGGAGCTCTCTCTTCTGCCTGATCACATCCTCTAAAAAAATGTCCGCATGGGATATTAACATGTAGAGAGAATGAAGGGCATCCGATCCAAAGGCCTTTTCTCATGTCAGTTTTATAGAAGTTTTTCTGGAGCATTTAGAGTAGGGAATACTTGATAACTTTTCCTAGTTTTCACCATTCTGCAGAGGGCGGTGGACAAGCAAGCAAGAGGGTGGAATTTGCGGTGTCTCGTCTTGGTTAGACAGTTGCAAGACTTTCCTACCAATTATAGTGGTTAAACACTGACTCAACACCCAACAACTGCATGAGGTGTCAGAGCCTTCATTCACGGACAAGTTTCAAAATGAGACACAGGCGGACAAGGGACCTGTCTTGGGCAGTGTCTTCAGAGAACAGAGGAGTGGATTCCACGCCCAACACTGGCTGCTTCTGGAGGGCGTTCAGGATCCGATATTTCCATTACGGTGGCACTGTAAAGTGCCTTTTCTCAATGTCATTGCCCAAAGGGTTTGTTTCTATGCGGAATTCTTAGGCTCTTAAATTCCTTCCCTGCTTCTTGAATCACTTCCCTAGGAGACAGTATTCGGGAAGGGAGGGACCTCACCCCAGGGGGAGAACCGATTGGGGGTTGGTGCCTTTTGGGTGGACATCCTGTTGGAACATTCTCCGTTCCTCTCCAGCAAGGCACACTCAGCTCTGTGAAGCAGGCAGGCAGGCAGGAAGTGAAAGAGATCTACTCGGCTGCAGTGGAAGACTCTCAGGAACCCTGGCTGGTCATTCAGTCTCACCACTAATAACGAATTACTTTCATTATTAGTGTCTGTCCTATCTGCTAGTTCATGGTCTCCCCCAGGACAGGAAGCATGTCTGTTCTAATCACCAGCGGAGCCATGTCAGTACCTGTCACAGCACCATGTACACAGCAGCTGCTCATTAAATGTTTGTTGAATAAATTAACTATAAATGTGGAAGTGATCCCCTTAAAGAGTTCTCTACTCTTGTTCAGATGTAGTTATGCTACGAACATTGGCATGCTGGGCTTGGGAGGGGACACTGTTGGGTAATAATAAGAACTGCTATAAATCTGCGGGACAGCCCTGGAAAATAGCCTAAAAGTTCAAATAGTATCTGATAAGCAACAGGGAGCCACTGCAGGTTCTTTGGTTCACCAGTAAGAGAAGGCAAACAGGCAGAGGCTGTACAGGCTATATTTGATCCAGAAGATAGTGGAAAACATTGCATCTTGGACCAGTGTAATCACAGTGGTAAGCTCAAGAGATGACTTTTGTGGCTGACGGCTGAATGTTTTACCTGGGTGGACATCAAAAAAGCAGCAAGAATTCTGGTTGGTTGTTGCTTCTGTGTGAATTCAGAGAGCTGGCTATGAGAACAGAAGCAGGGGCCAGTACTGCCACAGCCAAACCTGGCCAGGGAGGAAGAAGATGCCTCAAGTTTCTGGTGGTGTGCTGTGTGGAGGGTGAGTGAAACCAAAAAGGAGAGTGCCTCCTGAGGGTAGAGGCCACATCTTAGGCATCTACGCTCATAGCTCCAACCAGGGTGCCTTGCATGTATTAGCTGCTTAATAAAACTTGGTAAATGAATTCTTGTCTGGTTGGCTGGCTCAGGGAGGAATTACGGATGTGAGAGCTTATAAAGGCCCCTGAAGCTCTGTTTACTGTTTTATCTGGTCCAACTTCCTCAGCCTACTCTTCTGTATTTTCCCACCTCCACTTTCCATCAAAAATGTTCTCAAAGATTGCTGCTTTCTAGGTGGACAGCAAATAGTGGGGAAGGTGATACTAGCAACTACAGGCTGGGTCTCGGCCTGCAGTCTGTCGGGTCACTCCCTCCCTTCTCCTTGGGGTTCCCACTGTCCAACAGGGTCCCTGTGTTCTGTAGGATTCCACTGAGCCCCCAACCCCGTCATTGGGTTGTCATTAATCTTTTCTTTTGGTCTTTCTCTCTTTGCTCTCATCCTACCAGGCAGACATGTCACCACTAGAAGCCCGATGTTAGCAATTGTGCATGCACGCTCATACACACACACCTTTCTCTGACTCTGAGCCATTGTCTGGCCCTCTGCCCCTGGGCCTGGCCCATCTTTACAAGACCCAGGCTCTTCCTCTCTGGTGATGCTGAATGTGGCCTCTGATGCAAACGAGCGAGGCACTTTGCATGTCTGGCTTCCCTTGGGGGCTTCGGGGAAGATCCACCCAGGAGGCAGGACCTTCCAGAGAGACACGAAACCAGGAGCCTGACCTCATGATGCCACAGCGTCTGGAAAGGAGGGTAACAGCTCTGCTGGCCTGGCCCCAGCCCAGTTCTCTTCTAGAATCCACACCTTCCCTGGCTCCCCTCCAGGCTGACAAGATCTGCCCCAATTGAGGAAGGATAAGAATAGTATGATGAATAGGGAATGGCAAGGAGGGAGGGTGGTCTCTCCCACAGCACCTTACTCAAATCATTCCCTGGCTCCGTGCCTCAGTTTCCCCCTTGAGAAGTTTTGTCCATAATTCTAGGATTAGGAAGCTGCTCTGCACTCGGAAGTTTTCTAAGCAAATTGGGGAAGAAACCCAGTCACGTTGTGTTCCCTTGCAGCCAGGAGCCGCCTGCCCCACCCCACCCCAGGAGGCCTTGCTAGTTGGTGACGCTGGGCTAGCAAGACAGGGTCCTGCAGGATGAAAGCTCGGCAAAGTCAGAGAGGGAATAATAATGATAATCATCAGCTGCGGCGTCTTAACCATCCTGGAATGCAAGGCCCCACGCCCTGTGCACCTCACACCCCAAGACACTCCAAGGCCTCCTCTCCCTTCATTTTATTGCTGTGATCCCACACTCTGGCATTCCCAGCCCAACCCAGTTAGATTCCCAAAGACTTCAGTTCAGTCACCAGCTCGTCCACCACCCAGGTTCCATGGGAAGATTCAGCTCAACAACGACCAAGCCCGCAGCAGATAGGACACCCAGGGACTTGGAGACTCAGGCTCCAGGCTTTCCCAGAGAAGCAAGCTGCCCGCCCCTGGCCTGGAGCGCTTTCCCACAGACCCAGCTCTGTCTGATCAGTGTGAGGTCTGGGAGCTTTACCTGTGCCAATCCAAATTTGAATTAAGGTCCTGGCTAAGAACCTAATTCATCAGAGGACACTGAGCAAGTTTTGTTTTGTTTTTAACTTTTTTGGACTTGCTACCTCACCTGCTCCAAACCTTCCAAGGTGCCCCATCACTCACTGAAGATAAACTCTGGACCTCGTAGTCCAGCATGTGGCTGTTCAAAGTGTTCCTAATCCACTTTACGACCAGCCCCACTCTCTTCACTTTCTAGATGCCTGCCGAAAGTATCTTCTCACTGGTAGTCATACAGATCCCATGCTTTTCCTTTCTAGGGCTTCAATCCTTCTTTGGGAATGTCATTTCCTCCATCTCCACCCGGCCAGACCCTCGCAGCTCCTAAGGACCAGGTCAGATGTCATTCCCTCCATGACTATGGCTGACCCTTGCCCCGCTCGGATCATTGGCTTCTCTTTGTCTCCTCTCAGCCTCCTGTGCCCACCCCACGCATTGGTTATGTGCATATCTTAACTTTGCCCACTGGATCATCCGCAAGCCGAGGTGTCATTTATCTTTGTCTCCCCATGGTGCCTAGTATGACACCTTGCATGCAGGGCATGTGCTCCATGAATAGGTGTTGGAAATAAATTGTGGCCAATAGTCATTTCCCTGCCTTATTGCCTTCTTTACATAAATGTGCTTTGAAAAAGTTAAAATAATTAATTTAATGTGAAAATGGTATGTATGTATGTTCTCCTCACTTCCCCTGCAGCGGGTGAAGGGAGTGAAGTCTCTGGCGAAGGCATTAGCTCCATGGCATTGGCTTCTGGGCTGACCCGTGGAATGTTCACCTCAATCAGTCGCTGGTCCTGTTCAGTCTTGGGTTCTGTCTAGCAGGAGGTGGGCTCTGTCCTCCTCAGAGAATGATAATTCCATTCTTTGGGGCCTTCAATTTGCCTAAGCCCCAGCAATCTCTATGACCCACAGGACTCAGATATCAGAAGGCCCCGGGGTTCTCAGGATGTAAGAGCTGAATGGTTGGATGTGTTTAGAAACCTCTCACCTGGTTCCTCATGAGAACCCCTTGGAGCAGCGTTCACCACTGTTGCCTATTAGTGCTTTTAATAATAGTAACAATAACTTCGGCAACGCCTTGTATTTACTTAATACTTTTCTCCAGGGAGCTCAACTAGTCATTCCCTCACCCCAGAAGGAAGAGAAGAACCAAGGCGATGAAAGAGAAGTGAGCCATTGAGGCCAGGCTCTAGAATACAAGCATCCTTTGTTCTAGGAGGTAAATGAAATACATCGTATTTCAGATGTGTAGAACTGATGAAGTAGGAAACCAGTTCCTTCCTTGGGGCCCGAAACCTATGACTGAAGAATTTTTGCCCAAATCAGATCCTGTGTGAGATGACAACCCCCACACTGAGAAGTTACAACTTATCAGTAATGAACTGTGAGAACGAACCCTTTATATATATTTGATTATTTGCAAATTGTGTACAGGGCCTATGTCATTAGTATTTCAAGCGCAACATATACTTGGGGTGAGGTTCATTTTTAACAGTGGTCGACGTGTAACTTCCTATTTCAGATAGTCATTTCTATCATTCCGAATGACAAAAAAAAGGTTTGTGGCTGTCGTCATGTCAGACCCGATCAGAGTGTCACTGTTTTAACCTCAGGATGGGGCTGACAAAGGGCTCATGTGAGAAGTGCCAGCTTTGACATTTTCTTATGTGCTCATTGCTTGCTGAATTTGGGTGATCTATAGTCTGCAGTTTCTGTGCAGGAATGTTTTTAACTGATTTTGTCCATTTCATGAAGGTGAATTTAGCTTAAGTTAGATAATACAATCCGTAACATTTAACCAAGCAATGTATGTGACACCACAACTTCCTAGTCATGAACTAAAGAATGAGGGAGCCCTGTCAGCTCTCTGGTACACTTCTGAGCTCCCTCCAGGAAACACTGCATGCGGCACACATGGTTCACGACTCAGTGTCCATCCATGTGTTAAAATAACCATAAAGCTTCCTTGACTCATCTGACAGGAGTCTTTGTAACCCCACCTCACTTCTGTCACTGCACCTACTGTTTCTATTATCTCCAGGCCCTCCTGGCCATCTCGGCTACCTCAAGCTCACTTCTAAACCCTTCTTTGTAAAGCTCCCCATTTCTTCCCTATGTCCATTAAGGACACCGCTAAACGCTCTGTTACCCAGACTAGAAACCACAGAATCAGTCTCCCCTCCTCCCTTCTTGTCATCCTTCCACATTAGTCCACTTCTTAAGGGTTCTCTCCTCATCATCTCTGGCCCTGACCACCACTGGGCCACCTAACCAGTTGGACTCCCTGACCCCATTCTCTTCTCTTCTTATTTCTCCTCCACATTTCTGCCGGAGAAATCTTTCAAATACACAAGTCCGATTTGGGTCTCTCTCTTTCTAGTGTCTCCACTTGCCTCACGCCTACAGGATAAAGTGTGAACTCTTGGCTGAGTGTCGCAAGGCCAGGCCCTGCTGACCTTTCCAAACTGGTCACTTCCAGCCAACCAGCCAGGGGCTCGAATACTATGTTTCCTCTTCTCGGTCTGCTGAATTATATTAATTAACCTCCAACACCAGCTCACTTGGTTCCCGACAAACACTGAAGGCAGAGAAAGCCACTTACTCCATCTCTTTTCTCGGTATCTTAGCACTTAGTATAAAATTCTCTTATATTATGCTAAAATGTGATTGTTCAGTTCTTTGTATGCTTCCTAAGATATCAGATCCTGGACACATGGGCCTGTATCTTATTTCTCTTTCTACCCTCCTTTCTCTGTGCCCTTTTAGTCTGGCATGGTGGCAGGTTCTCTGTGAAAGGCTATTACACCGACCTGAGGTGCTAGGAACTTCTTTCCTACCCATCACTTGCACTACCCCCAACTCCACCTCCGATAGCTAACACTTAAAAAGCAATGACTAGGTACCAGGTGCTGGGTGTATCACCTCACTTAATCCTCACCACAACGCCATGAGGTTGGTGCTACTGGTGTCTCCATTTTACAAAGGAGGAACCTGAAGCATAGAGAAGTTACGTGATAGTCCAAGGTCATGCAGCTAGTAAGTGGCAGTCAGGAGTCAAACTCAGCCTTCTGGATTCAGAGCCCTGACCATAACCTCTGTGGTATGGAGTCAGTGCTATGCCACCTCACTCAGGCTTCTCACTGTTTGCCTTCTCCTCCACGGGAATGGCTGCTGTTCCTAAGATGAGCTGAACACTCTTCCGCCCTGCCCAGGACCGAGCATCTGCCGGCTCATGTGGCTCTCTTCCCCCCCAGAAAGAATGACAGGCATGGCAGGTTCCCCTCTGGTCACCCAAGCCCCACTGTTCTGGGGGCAGGTCCTCTGCCTGCCCACTTTATTCCTGGGCCAGTGCTCATTGAGGGGATCTGAAATCTGGTCTCAGTGGGTCCAAGTCATTTCTCTGTGAGGGCCTGCCTGAACCACGCCCTTGACCCCATCCCCTGCCCAGAAGCCCCTCAGGTGCCTAGAGGATATTCCTCACCTGTTCTACCTAATAGCTTCCAGCCCTTAATAACATCTCATGCTCCTTCTCTGTTTTTTTTCTTTTTTTTTTGTCTATTCTGCCTTGCTCCCCACACTTCCTTCCTGTTCTTTCTCTTTACAACAAGACTGAGTATTTTTAACCTGAGGTTTCCACTCACCTTTCACTGTCCCATTGAGACTGGGTGGGGCTGCTTGCATGCTGGGAGGGCTGGCAGCCTGTGGCCAGTCTTGGAGGCTACAATTTGTGTCCCTCACTGCTGGGCCCAGCCTTGCCCTTATCATGACCCATCTCTATTAAGCTCTCCCTTTTCTGCTTCTGGAGTGAACACCCTACTACAGCTATGGGTTGAAGCTTTGGAAACTGCTCAGGGCACCTGGGAGCCAGACTCCCCCTGGGGATGCTGTGAAGACTGGATGTGGAGTTAGGTGAAGATCAACGAGCACTAGAACTTCACACGTCCCTGAAACCACTAGGGTCATCTCTTAGCTCACCTGTGTGACCCACATTATTGATGCCCTTTGGGGTCTTAGGGGACTTGCAGAGCTGCTGTTTTCTGATCTGTACTGTCTTCTCTCAGCTTTGGAGATGCAGCTCTGAGAGCTCTGCACTATCCCCCTGCCCCCGCCCTGCTTCTAACTTTCTGAAGGTTTCTGCTACCAGGCAGCCCTTGCTGCTCATGTTCCACCTCAGCCCCCAGCCTGGCCCACCAGTGAGTCTCCACTCCCTTTACCTGCTGGTCTCCGACCACAAGGCTTATGCTTCTCTGCACCCCAGATGCTTATGAGAGAAGCTTTCGTTTGAAGTCCAAACAACTGCAAAGAGAGATAATTGGGCTTTTGGAGTTTTAGAGTTATGATTGTTTTTAGGTTTGGTTTCTGTGCCCAGCTTTCTTAAAAAAGAGAACATAAACAAGTTGATATCAGAGGGTTTTTGTACTTTTTTTTTTTTTTTTTTTTACAAGCAACTGACAGTGACTCACTGTAAGCTGCTGGGCCCACGGCTAATGTTCTCTAAAGTAATTGATAGTCCTAATGATTGCTCTAGGCATGGCGGTATCCTACTGCTCGCTCTGAGTCACCACAAAGGATTAAATATACTCAGCATTGTTTTTATATTGACTATGTTTTTAAAAAAATTCTAATTCTTTAAAAACGGACACCCTCTGTATAACGTATATAGTAACTAACTGATTACGGATAGAAAAGCAGGGAGCTCATTTCCCATGGGACCTAGGGGACCTTCAGGGCTTGTTGACTAGACAGAATATTTGTAGCTCTCACCTTTGGCTTCTGTCCCAGTCATACCTCTGCTTCACACTTGGAACTGTCCCCACTACTCTCACCTGTTCAGTTGCCCCCTGGCCCCAAGTAGGGATGCCTCCTGGCCCCACCATGAGCTGTGGTTGCAACCTCTTCTGTCTCTTTCGTTTCCTGGTACCCCTTTTGGAGTGGGTCAGTCATTCAGTCTACAAACTCGTATTGAGTGTTTCCATGAGCAGAGAGCACTCTGCTGGGTGAGTCCTGGGAAAAGGCAGAAGAAAATATCAGTGCTGCCTCCAGGGAGAAAACAGTCTCCCACCTCAAACACCTAGAATCCTGCTTACTACAAATTTAGAACTCCATCTCAGAACCAAAGGAGTTAGGAGGTCCGAACAGGGTGGGGTTTATCAGAACAGGCTTCTCAAAAAGGCTGTCCCAGCTGGGCAAATAGGTGCAGGGCTGGGGAGCCCATCCTGGTAGCAGGACCCAGAATTCCCCCACCACCTCTGCCAGGAAGCTGCCTTGTGAATCCTGGGCTGCCCCTTCTCCTCTGGGCTAACTGGGCGATAAGCGGGGGACCTGCCCCAGCAAGCAGGAAGTGGACTGGCTTCCTGTTTGTTTGTGAATCTCAGAGCAGCACCGTGAGGTGGTGAACACCAGCTAAGCACAGCAACCCTGGCCTGAGCCAAGAGCCCCAGGAATCCTATCCACCAACCCAGCAAACAGCTGCAAGATACAGGGACTCCATCCCAAGGCAGCCAGGCTTGGATGGCTAGCCTGGCAGCAGCCATGCCAGCTTGGCAGAGATAGGAGGTGGAGTCACAACTTCCCCAAAGAAGTCAAAGACGCACATTCACAGTGAGAAGCCTCTGGGCAGCTCCGGGGGCTCAAGCATTGCCGTCCCCCACCCCAAAAGTTATTTCCTAAAGCCCCTGGGC
This sequence comes from Cynopterus sphinx, assembly GCA_030015415.1. NCBI lineage: Eukaryota > Metazoa > Chordata > Mammalia > Chiroptera > Pteropodidae > Cynopterus > Cynopterus sphinx. The sequence goes on from CM057385.1 coordinate 19,068,314, forward strand.
ACAACTCTTTTGCCCTGTGCAGAAATCTTGTGCAGAGATCACCAGGCCCTTTTAAAAACCGGGCAGCATGCATTGTGGTTTTGTTTGCAACAGCAAGATGCATGAAACCATCAACAAGTTGTAAAGAAGCCTACTGCTGACACAAAACACGATCGATCCATACCAGGGAAAAGGACGTAGCTATTAAAAAGAATGGGTTGGGTTTGTATGTGCTACTGTGGTGACATGTCCAAGATATTTCAATAAGTGTTAACAGCAAAGGGCAGAGCAGTGTGATACCTTTTGTGTCTGTTATCAAAACAGCAGAGGACTTGCTCATGGAGGCCTATATGTGCTGCTGAATGCATGACTTTCTTCTGGAAGGAAATTTAAGCAATCTAACAGTGGTGATTTGGGAGGAGAGAAACTGGGGGAGAAAAATAGTGGGAAAGGTTTCACCTTTCATTATTTATCTTTTTGTACGGTTTGAATTTTTTAGTGATGCTTACATATTTCATAGTGTATCCCTGTGGGCAATGGCATTATGATCTATTCTTGACATGTCTCTATTATTTAAAAGAAAAAAGTATAGATCACTAAGCATTATTTTTAAGGCTAAAGAATCAGGCAGTGTACATTTGCAAGATGAAACAGGGAAGAGCTAGAATTACAAATTCTCCAGGAAAATTGATGGCAAGGTGGGAAAAATGCTTTGCTCTAAGATCTGTACACATCAGTAACAGACGGCACAGCCAATTCTACACTCCACTTTATGGAGCCTTACGGCAAAAATTTGAGCTGTCTCCAGCTTCTCTCTAATCACTACTTCCCTTGTTCTTTCCTCATTTCATGGCCTTATCATTTAACTTTTGAACTAAACCAAACAATAAGGAACAAAAACCTGAAGGAAGGAGAGAAGAAAAACACAGAAGAAAAATGCGTCAGTACATATGACCTGACCCCCCTGTCATGTGGACTCAGTTGTATTAATCTCTTTATAAAGAACTGTGTCTGATTCATCTCCCAGTCCCCTGGATCATCTCGCTCAGGACTGCACTCAGTAGGTGCCCAATAATTGTCGGATGAATGAATGGGCCAACTTGTGTGTGCAACACTTGTTTTTTTCCAGCTCTGTTCATTCACGGAGAACATCCGCAAGAAGGAAGGTCAAGCCTTCCCCAAGTGCTTGTCAGCCGCTTACATTTAACTTTGCTCCTCATGAGTGTTTACGAAAATTAGAAGGAAGCTTCTGGGCCCTCAGAAAGAGACTCTGGTGTCTCCTCTGTGTCTTGTTAATTCATTAACAGCTGGGGGAGCGCCCCCAACTGACCTCGGGCTGCTAAAGGTGAGTACCCAGTGTCCTGGGAACCTGCTGGTTTAAGGAAGAGTTAACAGTGATCTGGGTGGCCATCTCCCACCTGGCAAAGAGAGGGGTAGCACCAGTTTGGCCTGTGGTTGGGTCGGGACACTTGGAGTATTTACAGCCACAGATGCCCAGGGGTTCTATAACAGGAAGTCACCCTCAGAGGGTCACCTCGACCTGTTTACTTATCTCCAGCGCTGGCGCTGACGTCCTCCTAGTCCCTTCCCTGGGATCTTTTTTTGAACGCTTTGTACTTGTCGTCATAGCCTGGCACCTGCAGCAGCGTGCAGGTTGCTGCCATCTGGTGGAGAAGTGAGGCCACAGCCTTGGGGGGCTCAGTCTGAAACAGACTTCGGAGATGAAAGGAACCCTTGAGAACAGTGGATTTCAAAATTTTGCAGTCATGGAGCTCTTCCTTAAACAGCAGACTGATACACTCAGCACTGCTTTGGCTTTAGCGGGGGGAGGAGGGACTCCTCGCTGGACTCGTTCAGCACTACTCCTCCAAGCTCAGGTGGCAAAGAGTTGATAGACTTATCCCCTCCTTGTAAGGATGGGGAAATAGAGACCTAGACATAAAAAGGGACTTATGCAAATAGTGACAAAACGAAGACTACAGCATAAATCGCCTGTACAAAAATACACCTGAGAATTTTCTAGGCAATCTGTACCCTCGACCTCAAATAAGGATCGAACACAGCTTCCTGAATGCCAGGTCAAGCTGCCTATCCCAAGACATCTGGACTCCTGGGGAGGAAGAGCTCGGAACTCAACCCCTTCTGCCTCTTCTCATTCGAATCAAACCAGGTTCAGTGGCATGATAGTCCCTATGCCCCTTATCAATAGCTGGCGAGGAATCGGGCACACAGATGGCCATTGCTATCTCAGGATTCCAAATAAATTTCCTGGTCCCTGACACTGTGGAGAGGAAAGCAGCTCCCCCACCCCCACTGCCTCAGAACACAACAGAGAGGGGAACGAGAATATCTGGAGCATCTCCGAAGTGCTGAGCCCTGTGCTAAGCATTTCACATCTGTCATCTCATTTATCCCTCAACCACACTGCAATGTGGATATTCATATCCTTAGTTTTTTGAGAATAAAAAAAAGTTTGAAGTATTTAATTTACCCAAGTTCTCCCAAGCTAATAAGTGGCAGGGGGCACAGTCGAACCCAAATCTTTCTAATTCTAGAACCGGTGTTTTTCCACTACACTGAGTTGCCTTCCAGACTGAGAAATCTGGGAAGTCTAACCCAGCTCGGAGTTTCATAGTGTCAGCAAGGATGGCTGGAGTTCATTGGTGTGAATGACTTATAAAGGAGAAGGCATTGTCTCTGCCTCCACCTGTTCTAGTCTAGCTGGGGATGGAAGTGTGCGCATGAAAGGAATGAAGACATGCGCCCACCCACTTGCAAGTGCAAAGGAAGGATTTATTTACAGAACTAGGACCCCCAGATATAGAGCGTCCAGAAGGTGAGAGATGGGATGGAAACAGCACAAGACAGAGAATCTGAAGACCAGGTTTCCACCCCTGGCTTTGCCCACCGCATCCTGTGGGATGTTGGGCAAGTGTCCTCTCCCTCCTCACCCAAATGAAGGGGTTATTGCTGAGGATCTGGAAGCCTCCCGCTCAGTTCTGTCCTTTGTGATTTTAGTGGGGATGGAGTTAGACAGGAAAGGAGTGCTGAAGGAAGTGAGTGTTGGACAAGATCTTGAGGAAGGGAGGTTTGTGGACACAGAAGAGGGAAATGGCATTCCACACTGAGAGGGTGGCACAGGTAAGTAAGGGAAAGAAGCGGTTGCTAGTCAGAGAGATGGCAAAGCTCATCTGTTCTCAAATGTTTGCTAGATTAGGTTTGGCACGATCCACAGTCAAGAGCATCAGTAGCTTCCTTTGGGGTCTCTGGTCATCTCCAAGATAGACATGGTCTTAACCAAGAGACTCCTGCCCAGAGGCCAAAGCTCGCAGAGGCCCCCATTTCTGGGAGTCATCACGGCACTCGGCTCCCTTCCTTGGTGGTGGCCTCCCAGCTTTGGAAGGGCAGTCCTGCAGCAAACCCTTCCTGAAGGGCAGAAGAGTGGATAAGAAGTGGTTTTACCCCAGGCCTGGAAATCCTCAGACTGTAGGGCATCATAGTGTTCTTCCTTTGTAATACCCACCTATTTGCTACCCCTATTCCTATCTTCTGCCCAGTTCAGAAACATGTACAAGCCATAGACAACAGCAGCTGTTGTAAATCTGTGTGCCGGGGCCCCCGTGTGACCTCGCTTCCCAGATCGCCAAAGCCTTGGACACAGTCAAGGACGCTGGTGACAACTACATTGTATCTGACTTAAAGTCCTCAGCCTCCCTTGGTGCCAGAGACTGCCAAATTCCAGGGTTCTTCCTCTCCTTCCCCAAGGTTATCTGCTCCTCTGAATGAGGGGTCAACAAACTTTTCCTGTAAAGATACAGACAGTAAATACTTCAGACTCTGCAGAACACATGGTGTCTGCTGTAACTATTCAACTCTGCTGCTATAATACGAAGGGGTATAGTTATATTCCCATAAAACTTTACTTATGGAAACTGAAGTTTGAATTTCATATAATTTTTATGTGTCATGAAATAGTATTCTTGTTTTGATTTTCCCCCCAACCATTTGAAAGTGTAAAAACCCTTCACTGTTAGCTCCTGAGCTTTACAAACACAAGTGGTGGGCTGCAGGCCATAGTTTGCTAATCCCTGACCTAAGTGTTTGCAGCTCGTTCATCCAAACTTAGACGGTCCAAGCCTTTCAGTGATCATGGCTTTTCCAGCTAATCCAGGTGGTTTGTCCTGTCCTCCAAGGATGACAACAGCTTTAAGCTCCTCTGGAGTAGCTGTGCCCTTTTAGCTTCACTCTCTCTTCTGATGTAGCTTGATTAGGGGGTGCTAGAAAGATAACCTCCCCTCTAACCATCCAGTGCTCCATGCAAAGACATTCTCTTTCAGCTATAAATGGGTTTCCCCAGGCCCAGTACGTGTCCATTCTCCTTCTGTTCCAGCTGTGTGCATCTGAGCCTTGCCAAAGCATCCCAGCTGCTATCGATGGGGGAAGGCCTCATCTCAACTTTTTTTGTTAAAGTTTCAACCCCAGTGTTGCCAGAGTTCCAGAGCCAATGTTCTTTCTCTAAAGGAAGAACTTTATTTTCAAGGAAAGATGGAAAGAGTTCAGCCAGAGGTAAATTCTTGGAGAAAAGGAATTTTGAGTTGGGCTTGGGACAGGGAGAGGGATAGAAATTGAAAAAGGGAGGAGTGGTATGGAGAACAGTATGGAGGTTCCTCAGAAAACTAAGGATTGATCCAGCAATCCTTCTACTGGATATTTACCCCAAAGACCTGAAAACCCATATCTGAAAAAGATATTTGCACACCGATGTTCATAGCAGCATTATTCACAGTGGCCAGGACTTGGAAGCAACTGAAGTGTCCTACGCTAGATGACTGGCTAAAGAAGCTGTGGTACATATGTACAATGGAATCTTACTCAGCCATAAGAAGAGATGAAATACTGCCACTTGCAACAACCTGGATGGACCTCGAGATAATCATGCTGAGCAAAATAAACCAGACAGAAAAAGTTGAAGATCACATGATATCACTTATATGTGGGATATAAACCTAAAAGCAACAAATGAACAGGACGAACAGACTAGTGGACAGTGGACTAGTGGTTAACAGAGGATAGGGGGTGGGGAACAGGGGAGGTAGCTGGGGTAAAGGGGGTCAAATAGAGCGGAGTAGGGGAAGGGTGAAGTGGGTAAAGGGGATCAAATACATGGTAGCCGAAGGAAACTGGACTCTGGGTGGTAATCACACAATAGAATATACAGGTGTCAAATTATAATGTACACCTGAAAATTTATAATTGTGTTAACCAATGTTACCCCAATAAACTTAAAAAAAAAGAAAAAGAAAAAGGCGTGGTGTTGCAGAGGGGAGGGTGAGCTGTGGGCAGGCGACAGCAAGGGGAGGGTCTGCTCACAGAAGCCAACGCAGCGAAAGCGTGATGAGACCGGGGAATCGATCAGGGTGGGTACTTAGTGGGTGGGTTGGCCTGCTAGACCCTGAGAATCCCGTTCAGAGTAGCTTGAGGTGTGGGAGAACTCAAAGCCCTCATTTCTAACCTCAGTTGTGCACTCTGTTTCTTCATCTATTCATTTGACAAACATTCAGTTCTTCCCATTGGGCACGTTTGGCTTGGCAACAAAGATTAGGGGTTGGTAAGGGGAAGAAGGAAAAAGAGAAATGAACATTGAATCACATAAGCGTCCTGCCCTCTGGAAATGTAGAGTAGGAGAGAGAACCAGACATAACTACAACCCATGAAGAGTGTGCTAAAGGCCTCACAGGAGTGTGGACAAACAGTTCAGGCAAGGGACAGGTAATGGAGGTGGGGAGGAAGGGACGTCGGCAGAAGTTTTGTGGAAGAGAAAGATTTTGAGCTAGAAATCAAAGTATAGGGGATGTCTGGACCTGTGAAATGTGGGGACAGGGCTGTCCAGGATGAAGTGACACTGTGAGCAAAGGGGTTGAGGTAAGTATATGGCGGGGGGTGCGTGGGTGGGTTATGCAGACAAAAGTAAGAAACTCAGTTTGGTGGCCCCCCTGCCACCACCAAAGTGGAGGTATTATTGTCATTACTTTGGGGGCAATTTTTTGTTGTATGGGTCTGTCCCATACAAAGTAGGTCTGGTAGTATCCCTGCCACCTTCCCTCCTTCTCACCTGCTGCTTCCTCTTTCCAGTCCCATTTTCAAATGACACTCCCCACCCCATGGGAACCACTAGGTAGATTTGGGACATCAAGCAGTAAAGGGTAAAGTCAGACCAGAAAAGTAGAGTCCAGACCATGGAGGGCCTCAAACGCCAGGACAAGACACTGGCAACTTTATTAAGCAAGCAAGGAGTGGCCACTGAAAATTTTTCAGGAGGGAGATGAGATCGGCTTTAGAAAAATGAAGTTTGGAGCAGTGTCTAGGTAAGGCGGGGAATCGGCTACCACCTCCTGCAACCTCTAACCCAGGTTATTTTCAGTCAGGGTGGGCTGATTTACCCACAATTACTGGTGGATGGCAAAGGTCGAGGGAGGTCCTAACTGCACAGTCCCTGGCTGATTGCTGGAATGTCCTATTAGAATAGCGTTTACTAAATCAGGATTTGACTGATATTTCATTGTCTCTTCCTGTTTTTCAAATCAACCCACCTGGGGATGACCACGACATAACTCCTTCCCCATCGGTCCACATTGGCAGAATGTGTGTAAAACTAGGAAGGAAAAGGGCAACGCTTTGAGGGTTTTTCTCTCCCCTCCCTGCCCAGGGCCCACTGCCTTCTCAGTAAGCAACCCCTCGGAGCCTGAACAAGGGAACTATTCAGGTTGACCAAAGAAGAGAGGAAGACCCTCCCTGCTCTGCCCCTTCCCTGGCCAAGACAGGACATGGCTTTTGATCCATAGCCCAGAGAATCCCGAGCTGATAAAGGCCCATTGTGGTAGCTTCTGCAGAAACCCAGAGGCCATCAGGGGACTCTGGGGCTAAGCAGCCAGTTAACAACCCTTGAACATTTGTGAAAAGAATTACTGCTTGGCGGAAGTCAGGGCAGAATGAGGCCCCCGGCTCCCGCTGGCACCAGACGTGGCAGGGAGGCTAACAGCAAAACCAGCAGGACCATGTCTGTTTGCCCTGAAAGGGCTGACCTGAGGCAGAAGAAACCCAGAAGCTGCAGAGGGCTCCCAGGCAGACACCGGGAGCATGAAACCCAATCTCCTGCCAAATGCAAGAAACACAACTGTTCTTTTAAAATGGGCCTGGGGAAGAGAGGAGCCTCCTGCCCCTGCCCCCAAGAAGGGTGTCCAAAGTCGTAAATGGCAGGAAAGGAGGACAGCTTCAGAGTAGAAGCCGGTCTGGAACCTATTTAAAAATTATGCTCCTTCTGCTCCAATCTTTAACACGTTTTCTGAGTCCAGGCACCCCATTGTTTGCAGGCCTCACTATTTTTGCAGCAAAAAATAAAAGTGGGAAGAGACATCCTGAGATAAGTGATGCTGGGGAGCTGGTAGTGAGGTGGGCTAGTCGGGAGGCCAGTGGGAGCATCCGGCAGGATGAAACCTTTGTGAGGATCAGCTGAGGGTCAGGAGCCCCATGCACACTTAACCACGGGGGGATGGAAAGGAACTAGACTCCTGCTGAGAAGCCCTGGGGGGGAGTGGGGTGCGAGGATGGGAGAACTCAGACCTCAGACCCACCCTACATGTGTGCATCAATCCCCACCTTTCCCAGCTGACAGCTGGCCCTATCACTCAGGAGAGGAAATGCAGAATCCAGGTCAGAGGACACTCACCTTGGCAGGTGCTGGGCCCAGGGATTAAGCTGAGAGCAGAGGTTAAAGCAGTCAACGTGAGCACTCACTGCACATCGTTTCCGTTTTGTGCCTAAAAGAATTTCTGGGTGATTGGCATGGCTCATCTCTCAACTGCAGTTCTGCTTTGGGTCCCCACCATCCCCGATGCATAACCTTAGCCCCCTCTCAAATGTAAAGTCATTTCCACATCAAAGCAAAGCAGAATAAGCAGTATAAACCCACAGCAGAGCCCTCAAAGCCATCCGACATCTATAAAAATCAAGCTAGAGCACACCTAGGGCTATTGCATTCACGTATTTGATGTCAATCACTTCCTCCTGTCAGGGGAGTGTGCTGGCAGTTGGTGGGCAGGCCTACAACTCAGTCAGCAGTGGTACCAAAGCCATGGAGGGGGGTTAATGACCTTCCACTCACCCACACCTCCTGAGAGCCCATCTCCTGACAAACATCACCTGATACCACTGAGATTCACTTTGGTTGGGGATGGAACTGGAACACAGAACAAAGGGTTTCCTGAAACCCATTTTCTGCTTTGCTAGCGATTCTATCCCAGCTGGCAATACAAACACGTGCACACAAAAACTGCTAGGACTTTCTGTTCTCATCCCATGGCTCCCACCACAAACAAACAAACAAACAAAAAACAATCCCAGAAGACTGAGCTGGAAGGTTGTGTCATTTATTGATAGCAATTTACACACGTTTGTTTTCTTCCTGTGGTCTCTTCCTTCAAAGCACAGGCACAGAGCCCTCTAGAGGGGCGTCTGGAAACAAGGGAGCCAGGAAGGCAGGATGCACACGTCTTTGGCAGACACGTTCAGCCCCGGCAGGATGCAATCTTTCAAGTTGGAATTCCGGCGGGTATTTGAGAGACACCACGGTGGGGGCTGGAGAGGAAGTCTTCCAGAGGACTCACATCTCAGTCCAGGCCTGTGCTCTCACTATCCAAGTCCATCCCAGTCGCAGGACCCTTGGGGGGCAGCAATCAGGCCCACCCACCTTCACAGGAGCAGATTCCTCAACCCATGCCCAGTTTGTACACACCTGCTTCCGCTGGCCCCATAGTTAAAGAGAATCAGCCTTATGGTAAGAGACAGACCACTTCCTCTCCGACCCTCCCCAGCACCTCTCTTCAGCTGGGTCAGTGCTGGAATTGCTGGGAAAAATGGAGGCCCGAGTTCTCGATTCAACTGTGTGTGCCATCTTCTTCAAATCTTGAGTAAATGATGGGTTAGAGGGTACGAGTTTACTCAGGCTGACAACTGTGCTCCCCAGCCCATCACACATGTGGCCCTGACTTTCTTCTGCCAATTGCCAGTGTCTAGGCTGGTGCACCAGCAGGCCCTGAAGAGCCAAGCTGGTCTGCGTAGGCACTTGGCAATTTTTGGTAGGGAGGTGGATAAAAAAGTGGATGGAAATGAGAAGAAGAAAACAGTTTCATCTGATAAGAGTAATAAGAGATCCGAAGTGATTTTACTTTTATTTCTTTCACTTTAAGCCAATCATGAAATTTCACAGTGATTCTAGGGTGGGGCAGAAAGAAGGCGGTGTTAAGAACCCTCGGGGCTGTGGCCCAGATGGCCCGAGGAGGTGCAGGCAGGGCAGGCCTCACTGTGGCAGCTGCAGGAGCACTGACTGCCCAGCCGGCAGGTAGGTGATGTTCCGAGAGCGTGAGAGCTGGTATGCGATGTCTTCCGCGGCTTCCAGCTTACGCAGCTCAATCAGGCCATCGCCCGCAGTGGCAAGCGAGTTGGCGATCAGCTCGGCGGCCTTGGAATCGCCCTCAGCAGAGATGATGGCCGCCTTCTTTTGCTGCTCGGCCTAAGAGAGCAGAGGTAGAGAGAGACCAAGATCACACCCCAGGGTCTCAGAGGGCAGGCTACAGCCTCAAAGGCCCAGGTGAGGCACCTACACTGGTTCCTGAAGGAACTCCTGGAATTTGCCTCCTCCTCTGGATGGGGTCAATACTGGCCACCCAATCCTCCTGTCCTGTACTGCCTACTTCTCACCACTGCAGGGACACACTTCTGTTGCCTGCATCAACAGCTGTCTTGTTTCAAAGTCTTCATTAATATTCACAGCAACCTAGTCTGGCCACCCTAGTCTGAGCCAGGAACAGCCCAGGCCACGGAAAACAGAAGAGAAAGAAAGGTGGAATCATTCCCCAGACTCATCTTTCCCTCCAGTCCCAAGTCAGTGACTTTCACCAAAAACAGCAGAGATAAGCAGGAAAAGCAGTCATGCGTGACACTCCCTAGAAGAGCCAACCAGCCAATGTGGTTCCTGACTAGGAACTCAGGCACCCGGAATGAGATCTCCTAGGCCACCTCCTAGACTTTCCCTACCCGCATCGAGAGGACATCTATCTATGATGCATGACCTGCAGAGGCATGTGAGTACAGTATCATGCTTCTCTGAAATTAACACACAATTTTGAAACAGCTAAACTGCTAGGCTCTGTGACTATTCCCTCAATAAATGTTTATTGAGCACCTAGGATCCCCAGGCACACTCTTAGACACGTCAGGCTCTGGAGATAGGTGGACACAAAGTAAAAAAAGTCTCAGCTCAGAGTTTGCATTCTCTAAAGTTAAATGCTGGCCACCCATATGTCCCTCTTTTCCTTGATATTAAGGACTCAGGGGTCTTCGATTAGAATACCAACTCACGAGAATTAGTGGTGAAAAGGGGATAGCAAGAAATACATACATCTTTGCAGAGACCTGGAAGACCAGGCTGCTATGCAAATACATTGTGTCCCATCACTCTGACACATCTGGATGGATTTAAGCACTTAAAAAAAAGCAACTGACAAGAGAGCATCTGGCACAACGTTTGATCCTTCTGGCTGTCGGCGTTCACTGTGTAACTACGGTTAAAAATGACTTCTCAGGGAAACTGAAAATATTCCATGAGAAACATTTTTATTTGTAGGAGTGTTTCTGATCTAAGGGAAGTGGGAAAAAAATGACCCTTCAGTGATTTAGGAACGTTTACTTCACATATCCCTGACTGTACCCCAAAGACTCTGGAACCAATTGCAGTACAGTCCCTGCAATCCCCTTCCAATGATCCCGGAAGGAGAGATGACAGATGATGAATTTCCAGGCCACCCAGCAAACAAGAAGGCTGAGCACAAGAGAAAGGGGAGAGAGGCTCCTCCATCTGGTTGAACGCTCACCTTTTCCACCACAAATCTGGCCCTCTCCGCTTCCTGCTGGGCCACCTGTTTGGCTTCTACCGCTTCTGTGAACTCCTTCCCGAAAGTCAGATGCGTCTAAGGGGAGACAGTGAGCATGATGAGGCAGTGTAATTGCTTAGACAGCGCGGCTGTGAGGCCCCCGTGGCCACTGGAAGGGGCCAGGAATGGCTCTAGCAGCTGGAGGCATCGTGAGGCCAGAATACCCTTTCACCTCCCTAGCCATGTCCAAACAGAGTTTATGCCCCAGAATCCTCAGCTGCCCAAACTGCTGCTGTACATCATTCTATCACCCTCAGTGCGACGATCACAAGTAAAAGACAGCCCACAGGCACCGAATGTATCTACTCAACTGACCAGCTCCCTAGGGGAGGAGACCTGTGGGTTCTAGGACCCCCACCACAGACTAGTGCTCGTCCAAGGTCCTGTGATGGTCTGCTTGAAGCCCCCAGGGAGGCCGGATGGAAAACCGAGCCCCTGAGAGTGAGGGAGGCAGCTGGTTCTCAGGAATTCAAGAGCCTGAAGCTCCGTGCTTATGGATTAACCAGTCTACTTCTTTCTCACAGCACCTCCAGCACTAAACAGGAAGAGGAAGCGAGAACGCGGACTGCAAATCATGGTATTCCCTATGAGTGAGTGCTTCTGGTGAAGGGCTTAAAAGAGAAGGCAGGTAAAGCTATTGCTTCGGGAGGGCGTTTAAAATTCTGATTCTCCACAGACCTTCCCTAATAGCATAAATAACAGACTTGGCTGAACTGTCTCTAATGATCATGAAAACAGTGGGAAAAGATCTCAGAACTCCTAATGCCTAACCTAGAATGATTTACTTATTTATCCAACTGTTTACTAAAAAGGAAAACATAAAAGGGAAGAATAGCACTGGGTTTGCTATTAAATTCTATTTGTTTCATCCCCTCCTCTACCCTCCCAACCTCTGCTTTTTTCTTGTTTAATATACGTAGCTCAAAATTTGATACGGATGAGTATCATGGTCCCACTGGCTTCCAGAATTCTTAACACTTCTGACTCTTAAACTGCACTGTGCCGCTTCGCCTGTGCCACTTTTGGACTCTTGTTCAAAGTTTGGGGAAGAAAAAAATCCTGAGAGATGAAAATGAAATGTGCAATTAAGGAATAAAATTTCTTTCTAAAAGGGCCAGCTGAGGGCAGCAAATTCTCCACAAAATCTAATTTTCTTCTCACACCTCTTAGATATGGTTGCTTGTGGTCAGCCCACATTTCCCCGGAATGGACTATGTGGTTAAAGTCGAGCAAAACGCCAAGCTCCTCCTTCGGTTTTTACTTAGCATTTTCTCACAGCCAAGGGGTTCAGGTTCAACAGTAAGTGGGAGAGCCCGAGGAATTGCTCGTCAGAGGAGCCAAATGGCTGCAGCCTGGCATCTTGCCAGTAGAGGGAGCCCACAAGCCCTGCAACTGCCAGCAATCGGTGTAAGGTGGCGCGAGGCCTGCGGGCTCGCACCAGGTGCTGCAGTGTGACTGTTTAGACAGCTGCTCAAATGCTGAGGGGGAAACGGTACCTTTCCCTAGCGATGCACAGGAGAAAGGAACAGGAAACACTCTCCCTCACCACCCGAACAAATCGCTCCAAGTGTTTTTTTCCCAGAAACCTAGAAACATAACCCTGGCCCTTGCCTCCTCAATCTGAAATGCTACCCCACCTGGGTTGCTTTCCGCCTGAGTTACGGCATTCAGTATCATATAAATACACATACGTGCAGTCTCAGGAGGACAGCTTATGCCTCAGAGGTGTCCCTTGCCCCCCATACCAGGCTTTGGGGAACAGAACCATTCACTTACACTCTATCACCTTTCACTGGGGTTCTCAGAGCTCACCTCACTGAGCTTTGGACTCTAAGTGTTAGAAAATTCCCAGGGGTCAGGCTGGGAGGTCTGCGCTAGGGAGAAAGACTAACCAAGTGGTTCTCCGTTCTCATCAGGCAGTTTCTTCCTGTGTCAAACAGGGTTAACAAGATATCACTTCCTGAGATCTCGGGAACACTCATGGTTTAGGGAAGGACGAAAAAACTCATGGTTAAGTTACCCGAGTGGGTAGGGCCACAAGTCAAAAGAAAAATGTGTGTGACAGAGGTGAAATAAAAGAATCTTGTCTGAAAACAAACCCAAGGAGAGAGCCTCATACAGTCACGAAGTTTCCACGCTTTCAAGTCTCACATCTAGGAAAGTGGAAGGCAGAAACTAACAGTCTAGCTAGAAATGGAGCCATGCACCTCAACAAGCACTGAAGCCCCTCCCTGCAAGCTCCCCAAGGATCTTACCAAGGACACGTCATCCAGGATGAGCCCGAAGGTTGCAGCCCTCTCCGTAAGGTCGTCGCTCACCTGTCTGGAGACCAGCTCTCTCTGGGTGATGAGTTCTCCAGCATCAAAGCGAGCCTGGTTCCAAGGGAGGGCAGAGGAGCCAGTCAGGATAATGAGGAAGCAGAAAGGGAACCAAGAACCTACCAGCTACATCCCAACCCACCCACTGCCAAGCTCTCCTTGCCGCCTAGTGTTCTCTTGGCCATGCTCTCGGCTTGAGGCTGAGGCTCTGTCCACTCACCACCACGGACTTGAGGATCTCTGTAGTGATGGAGGGCAGCACTCGCTCGTCATAGTCCTCTCCAATGCTGGTGTAGATGCGGGGAAGCTGGCTAGCAACAGGCCGGAAAAGGATGCGCAGGGTGATGTTGACATTCTGTAAATCTTAGGTAAGAAGACAAACGCTGGAGTTAAAAATAAAAATCACAATGGCCTTGTATGTGACCTCCCCTACCCCGAATTTGCTATTAATTATAAGTAAAGTTGCTGATTACAGAACCCTAGAGGGCAAGGAGCACAAGTGCATGGTTTCCTTGGTAGGGAACCCAGAAGAGGATCAGTTAGGAACTTAAAGGTTTCTGATGATGGCTTTTCGGTATGTCCCGAATGCCCTCTGATATAAACAATTAAGATTATAAGTCTAGTAGGTACTCTGGGATATTTGGAACACTGAATATTTTAAGAAAACAGCTAGGTCAATGCCAAGAATTCTAAGGTGAGGCCTTTCCAAGGCCTGGTGAATACGGTCCAAGTCAGGAGCATGCTTTAGAGAGATTTTTCTGGGTTCAGCAGAAAGTCCACTTTGGACTGGACCAGCAGTCAAAAGGCCTGGGCTGCAGTCCCACTCTGTTTACTAGCTATGTGACCTCCCTCACTAAGCCTTAGTGAATCTTGGCTTAGTTCCTGTCTATAAGGATGGGGATGATTTCATCTGCCTTCCAGGCACATCGGGGGGAAGTGATGGAGGAAAATATAAAAGCACTCTGTCGAAGTGCAACAGCTGTAAGGGGGCTATCAGAATCATCTAGAGCCCACTTTTCATTACTCAGCCAGCCAAAGGACCCAGGGAGGGAAATACAACTTCTCCTGACCATTCGGGCCTGCTCAGAGCTAAAGGAATGTCACAGCATGCCTGTGGTCATCAAAACATGGACCAACCACCAAGACGGAGTCCTGAACCAGGCACCAAGAAACCTGGGAAATGTATACACAAAAGTCCCTGATCTCTGGAAGGCTCTATCAAGTTTTGAAAATAAGAACATAATGTATCCTTAGAACAACTGCCAAACAGTAGAGAAAGAAATCCCAAAGAAGTGAGAAGTTTAGATTTTATGTTTCTCAAAGAACATCCCACCTTTGACTTCCTCTTCTGTAGTAGGCAGGCCAGATCCTTAACCAGAGTCTACTTCCTCTCGCTGGCCAGAAGATACAGGACAGATTGTGCAATACCAATTTACCTTTCTCCCACCTCTGCCTGACACACTGCTCACTCTACAGTTCCAGCTTAGACGTATTCCTTGCAGGTGCCTGCCCAGCCACCTGTGGAGCTAGTAGCTGCTCTCCTCTCTGCTCCCTGGACACTCTGTATGAGCTTGGCTCTAGGACTCAGTACACTCCACCAGAACGGTTTGTTCACAAGTCTCTCTCTCTAGCTAGACTGAGCTTCTAAAGGCCCCTCCTTATTCATCTTTGAACTACCCCATCCTCCAACCCAGCAGTCACAATGCTGAGAAATAACACCGAAGGCATTGAGCGCTATCGAGATGATACACCAACGTCCATGTGACCCTCTCCTCTTACTGTGAAAATGTCACTTCTGGGCTGGCATCTGCTATTCCACTTACTGCCTGTGCATCTCTATGAGTAGGATGGTGGGGAGAACAATTCATTTTAGGCTCCAACTGACAATCTAGTGGGGTGTCGGACACCAGGGGACTGCTCTCAGAGATGTGGGCCTTGGCCTTTGAGATGGGAGGTCAGCGCTGCTGGAAACAGAGGTCTTAGAAAGCAAGGCAAAGCATAAGTCAGCTGTGAGGGTAAAAGAATACCCAGAGATTGCTTTATAGAGTCACTCTGGGGAATAAGGACCAACAGGAAAGGTCAACTGAGAGGCAAAGGCACTCAGATTTCTTTAATTGGATCACTAGGTAACTCTTGAAACAGAGCTATGTGTATTTCTCTAAATTTGTACAGTTGTGTGTTTACCTGAAGTGTGTATTTTTTTTTCCCCCTCTGGACCCACATAAAACTCTCCAGAGAAAATATACTAGGAATTCTTATGTGAAGTTCAACCTCTTCTGGATCCCCTTCCACTCTCTCTATCTAACTCACAGGCAAGACTCACCTTTGCTACCAGTGATTACTGGCACGTTACGTGGTCGAGAGCGGCAGTCAAAGATAATTGGTTTCTGTACCCAAGGGATGAGAAAGTGAGTCCCTTCCCCTACCACGATGTCCTGGACTCCACGGAACCGGTCAAAGATGACAGCTCTGTGCCCAGCATCCACTAGGAATGAAGGATGATGACAGGTCAGAAAAATCCTCTTACCCTTTACCCAAAAGAATCATGCCTTTTGAAAGATTCCTGGTGCTTTCCGTCCCTTTATTAAGTCTCCCCTCTCTTGCTCTGTCTTCTTGCATTTCTAGTCTCTAGAGGCTTCTAAATAGCTACAAAGCTAAGCAACCACTTCCCATCCCCATGTGTCTTCCCAAGGACTTTGGTAATAGGATCTATTCCTCAGCATCTTTACTCCTTGAAACAACTGACTGTTGGTTTTCTGATTAACCACCCCATCCCCAAGCTCCCACCAACACATTTCCAGAAATCATCTCCCAAAACTTCTAAAACTCCCCAAGGTCTTCACCATTACCACAGTCCAACCTAGTTCCGATTTAACCCAATGTTCCCAGAAGTAGCAACCCCACTATGGGAATCCTAAAACTTGGAAGGCCACACTCAATCTTTTGAATAGCTTGTTTCTCTGAGGTTTCGAAGGGTTACAGAGTTGTCTTATTGATTCAGAGAGAAATTGATGATGGTGATTACTGTTTGGTTGTGTGGGGGTAGCCAAAAAGATGAGTATAAAGCTGTGCCACATAAGCCAAGCAGGCTTTCCAGATCACCTGCTTTCTGTGTCTGCCTTTCTGGACATTAGAGTTGGTTCAAATATCTTCGCTCTGAAATGAATCCTCTTCTTGTTGGATATCATACACAAGGTGAGTCAATCCACTGTGAGTCAATCCAACAGTGAAAGCTAGAGAACAGCACCGTTGGAAGGGGGCTTAAAGATAAACTAGTTCAATCCCATTTTTTGACCAGTGAGGAAACTAGGACTTGCTTAAAAGCAGATAGCAGCTGAAACTACTGCCACAGTGTTGAAAACTATGCAATGCATCTCAGAGGTATTTTCTCTGCAACAAACCAACTGCAGCACAGCAACAGCTCCTGCTCAGGACAAGGTCACTGCCGTTCTAAAGCCCTTGCTGAGTTATTCCACACATCGGCAGAAGAGAACAAATGAGATCTCCACTTCAGCTACTCGGTGAAGCCCTGACACTCTGCTGCAGCATCTGGGTGGTGCGGCATCACTTCAAAGTAACAAGAGCAGCTGGCAACATCCAACCAGCAACCAGGCTGGTAGGCTCTTTGTGAATAAAGGCTCTGAGAGAACCTATGGCTAAAAGAACAAGGGCTCTGAGGACAATGCAACTGTGGAATGGCAGTGAGTGTGGTCACTTGGTCACAAACACATTCACAGACAGTATCACTACCATCAGGAGCGTCCTATGGGCTGTGTAGACCAATAGAAATCCTCCAGCGCAGGGCAATAACCCATTACCCTTCAGTGCCTCACCATTATACAAGGCAGAGTTCACAACGCCTCCGGCAACAGCTAAGGCCAGACCGAACTTGCCAATGGACTCAAACACCTTAGCAGCCATGTCTCCTTCAGTTGGACCCACTCACACCTAAGAGGGTAAAAACAAGACAATTTGATCCCCAAATCCTCCAAGAAAGCCCTCTCTGTTGCACAATATTCACTTCTCAAGCTAGCTATTTATTGCCCCATTTCTGAGATCTCTAAGTCATTCACTCTACAGCCTGGAAAACTGTAGTATTGATTCCTCTGTTTTTTTTTTTTTTTTTTTCCTTTTTCTACCAATTAAGAAAATGGGACTGGAACACTTCTTCAATAATGGGAATGAGGCATGGGCTTAATACCCATAGGGAATTTAGTACCACACTAAACCACCCTCCTATTTTCTGAACAAGCAGGCCCCAACGACAGAGGCTGTGTGGCTGGTTCTGCGCCATTCTGGTTTGGAATAACCCAATGAATGTGCTACATGGTGATCCCCACAGCAAACTGATAATAATAGCTAACCTTTATATCAGACAGTCTTCTAATGGCAATTTAATCCTCACACCAACCTCTGTGAAGTAGATTATTACGGATGAGGAAAGTGAGGCACACAGAGGGCTCACCTGAGCTGTCCAAGCAAGATCACCCAGTGATTAAGAGGCAGAACCACGATTAGAACCTGGAGGTCTAATTCTAGAAGGCACAGCTTAATTCCTCATCATACTGCTTCTCAACATCAGGTATTAAGGATGACCCGTTATTAAGGATGCGAGAGCTGGATGACATTCTGGGGCCAAACTAACCAAGAACAATTGGGAGGGGAGGGCCGAGGCGGGGTGGGCGGGAGCACAGCTGATCCAACTAGAATCCACTCCAGCACTTTTTTAACATTCCTATGCCAGGGCGAGGACGCCCAGCCCTCGCCACTCGGTCGTTCCATTCCTAATAGCCCCTAATTGTTTCTCACCCTGCCCCCATGCACACCTCCCTGACTCTACGCAACTCCTGGCTCGTCCCGGGCTCAGCCCCCTGACCCCATTCCCACGAGGCGGACCCACGCATGCACGACGCTGGCCCAAGCTGCGAATGGGAACGCGGGGAGGCACCGCGGAGCTGCCCAGGCGCGGCGCGCAGCCATGCCCCTGCCATCTCACCTGCCTCCACTCTGACCTCCACATGAATTCTCCAGCCGCACGCACTGCGCAGGCGCGCGGCGGCCCCGCCTCGGCCCCGCCTCCCTCCAAGATCCGCGCCTCCTATTGGTGGAGACGAGCGCTGTGCATTCTGGGAAGTGTGGTTCGACGCTTTGCCCCGGTTCCTTGGCTCTTCGCAGGCGAACTACAATTCCCGAAGAGCCGTGCAGCTGCGGGCCCAAGCTGAAAACCCTTTTCTCTTTGGTGGCAAACGCCGCGAGGTTGCCGCAACGCCTTTTGGGGGCTGTAGTGCCCTGGGGATCAATGCACGTGCCTGTCCTGAACCGATGCTAGAGCCTCCGTGAAGGTGTGCCCCAGGGCCGTCGTGGCTGTGCCTGCGGCTGGTGGAGAGATGAGCGGGGTCAAGTTTTCACCTGGTTAAAGAGCACGGGTGGGCACCCAGGAGAATGTTATGATAAAATACTTGGTGGGCTGGGAGACCTCGAAGGAAACCGAAGGGCCGCCTTCATTCGCAGCCCTGCGTGGAAACGCCCACTGAGTCGTGGGACCTTGATTGCCAAAGCCACAGGGAACCTTAGAAATCAGCTAAAAAACGAGGCCCAGGGAGAGGAAGGTATTCATTCAGGGTCAAGCACCGATTTAGCAAAAGGGCTGGGCTTAGAGGCCAGGTCTCATGATGGACACACTTTTCTAAAAACCGTCTTATTTGGAAAAGTTGCAAGAATAGTACATAGAACTCGTGTATCCTGTACTCAAATTCATCTATTGCTAACAATTTGCTCCATTTACTTTTTCATTTGCTCCCTTTCTCCTTTCCTCCCTCCTCCTCATATTCTCTCCCACCCCACCCAATAAGGACATTATCATGTATAACTTGAGTAACTTTAATATACCTGATGAATTCCAGTTTTGTTCATTGACCCAATAATGAACTTTATAACAACTGCTCCCTCCCCTCCCCCCCACAGGATGCAGAGTAACATTAGGTACTGTATTTCTCATATTGCTTTAGTCTCTAATCCAAAAATTTTCTTCAGCCTTTCTGTCTTTTATTGCATTAAAAAAAAAAAAGAAGAAGAATGTTTTTCATTTTGGGTTTGTCTGCTATTTCCTCTTGATTAGATTCAGGTTTTTTCATTCTTAGCTGAGATACTTTCTAAGTGGTGTGTGGACACTTAATTTTGATGAAACTTGGCCTGTTTCTATATTCTAGTAGCTTTGGATTCTTTCAACTTCTTTTTCCTGCATTTCACTCCTCTCCTTTCCGCCTTCTTCTTTATCCCGACTTGGCACAATCAAATAACCAGAGATATTCATGGCAGGTGGTATAAGTTTGCTCTAACCAACTACATTTTTTTCCTCTACTAGAATGCAAGCTCTATGAGAGCTGAAAATTTAGTTCTATTCTCAGAACATAGAATAGTGCTTGGCACACAGTGGGCACTCAATAAGTATTTGCTGAATGAATGAATAATGAAGGACACTGAAGTGGCTTATTAGGCAGGCTGTGGCCAGGAAACAGGATACTCCAGGATGCTGCAAGAATAGCTTTAGTATTGTTTGCTTCTATTCTAATCTCATGATCAGAAATGCTGAAAATATTAAAATAAACCAATTTTTGTATAATGTTTTGTAATTTTCAAGTCTGTGTATCTGGAGTATCCCACCTGAGCATCATTACAACCCATTGTCTCTATTTTACAGATAAAGAAGTTGAGGTTCAGAGGCTAAATGACTTACAGTCACTCACCTAGTTAGAGCTAGACTGGATTGGAGTCCTATATTTGTTCCACTTTTCCAAATTGTGTCTTAGTAGGCAAGGGCAACAGGAAACTCATGTGACATGAGGGCACTATGTAGACCTGGGCTACTTGTGGGCAGAGAGATGGAGAAGTGAAGGATAAAGACACTGAGGTGGACATTTGGAATAATTTGATGAGGCAAAGATTAGGGATAGAGCAGCTTTGGTACATCAGCTTTAGGAATGAGTCCAATCCATTGCTACATAGAGCATTTTCCCCTTTAGCCGCTTTTCCCAGTCAGGTGTGCAGCTTGGGGATCAGAACAAATATATCTTGAACACTTGACTGTGGGCCAGTTACTTCATAAATACATAATCTTACTTAATCCTATTTTCATATCACCCTTTTGGAAATGAAGAAATGAAGCTTCAGAGAAATGAAGTCATTTGTTTATAGTCACACAGCTAATAAATGGCAGATAAGTCTGATACCATAGCCTGTGCTTTTCCAAACTGTGGGAATGGGAGCTCTGTAAGCAATATACAAAGGTTGATTCTATCTACTTCCTAGCTCAATGCCAACATGGGAGGGGTGGTAATTACAGCAAACAATTATAGAATATCTCTTTTTCTTCATTCATTTAACACACATATATTGATTGGAGCCCTATCTATCCCAGACATCATATTAGATGATTGGGGATATGTGTGAATCAGTTAAGGGAGGTTTTGACTGAAAGTAACAGAAAAGTGGACTCAACTGCTTAAGCAATAAGGAAATACATCATATCAAGTAACAAGGATAGGACAGTTCTGGGGTTTTGGTCAATTTAGTGGCTCACCAAGGCCATCAGTGATACAGTCTTTCCATCTTTTAGCTCTGCCATCTTCAGGTGTTGATTTTTGTCCTCATGCTTGTCCCCTCAAGGTTACAAGATGACTACCGAAGGTCCAAGCTTAATGTTCTCACAGAACAATAACCAAAGGTCAGAAGGCAGGAAAAGGGCATGTTACATTTTTGAATCCCTTTATAAGCGTGAGGGAAAGTTTCCAGAAGTACCTACTAGACATCCCCTTATGTGTTGTTGGGCAGAATTTTATCATCTGCCCACTTCTAGACCAGTCATTGGCAAAGGAATGGCATTGCCATGTTGGAACTTAACAAATCAAGAGTCAGCCTCTGGGACTGGGGAGGGGTCTGGCTTCTAAACTGCATGACCACCAAAACCCTAACAAATCAAAATTGGGGTTATCATCATCAGGGAACAAGATGGAAAGGGGAATGGATGTTGAAATTGCAACCAATGGTGTCTGCCACAATGGGTCTATTTTGGACAGGCCGGTCAAGGAGGCCTCTATGAAGAGATAATGTTTAAGGTAAGAGATAAAAAAGTGAGATGTGGAAAAGGTTGGTGGGTGGGTGGAGAGCATTCCAGCAGAGGGAATAGCATGTACCTCCCAGGCACAGGCAAGGTTCAACTGATGGAGATAGCCAATAAAGAGATAAGGAGCCCTTTTTAGATTCAGATAGTTTATTACTTACATAGAAACAAAAAAAGAAAGAGTAGGCAAAGGTGCAAGTTTCTACTGGCCCTGTGTCTGGCGACACTGAAACTATTGGTGCCAGATGGCTGCAACACGGATGTTAGGACACCCTGTTGCTGAGGAGCCAATGGCCTGTTTCTGCTAAGCAATATTAGAATTTACAGTTGTGTCCTTAGGGGGCTGAGGCAGAAAGCCTCAGATCCTATCAGAATCTGGAGGCTATGAGAAACTGTCTCATGGCAACTCTCCTAGTAGGTAGGCAGGGAACGAGAAGTGCCCTAGCAGCAGCTCCTCACAAGATCACAGGAGGATCACAAGATATTCTCCCAGGACTTCGATTCATCTGAGGTTCCAGCCTTGCCTAAGTGGACTATATGGAAAAGTGCAAGGTTGCCAGGGCATCATGGTGGAGCCATTTCCCTATAGTGCAAAGACTTTGAGGCAGATTAAAGTTTGTTCCACTGGGAACCAAATGATGATGAATGTGGCCAAAGCATAATGAGTAAATGGGAGAGTTACACAAGATTGCAGTAGTGAAATAAGCAAGTGCCAGATGTAGGCTTTGCTAAAAAATTTTGTCTTAAAGGCTATGAGAACTCCCTGGAAGTTTCTAAGCAGGAGAGTGGATAATTCCTCCACGGAGAAACAACCAGCTCAAGAGAAAAGCCTTCAGATTCTGACAGTTAGAAATCCCCAATGAAAAGCCCAGGCAGGTCATTGTAGTGCAATGGTTCTTCAATTTTTTTTTATCTCAGGATCCCTTTATATTCTTAAAAGTTATTCAGTACCCCAAAGAGCTTTTAAATTATGGATTATATATATTCAAAATTAAAATGAGAAGTTTAAAAATACTCATTTAAAAATAACGATAATAAACTCATGTGTTAACGTAGTTTTATGAAAAACAACTGTAATGGCATTATTTTATGCTTTTGCAAATCTTGGGTTCTTCATTCATTGTGTTGTGCTATCACAGGTTGTGTAGCCTCTGGAAGGTTCTACTGTATACTCAGGAGAGAATAAGAATTAAAAAAGTAAGTAATGATTTAATATTATCTTGAGAATTATTTTGATTTCAAGTATCTCCTGAAAGGGTCTCAAGGACCCCCAGGGTTACCTGGACCATGTGTGGAGAGCCACTACTTTAGAGTGAAACTCACTGCTGGACAAGCACTAATGCATGCATGCGTGCAAAGCTTCCAACCAGTTTTTCAGTGATTGTATTGCTTGGGGTATTAGAGCAAAGTCAAAGTTACTGTACCAAGATCCTTAAATACAGAAATGTAAGAAGATAGAGGTTAACTTCCTTTGTTCCACAGGTCCTTTACCTTAAAAGATTATCTTTATCTAACCATGGGCCATCTGTGTTCCAGCTTGCAGAAAGGGAAAAAAAAAACAAAAACGTAAATTCAAGGCAGCAATTTTCTTTTAAACTAACAAAGCAAAAACAGCACATGTAAATTTCACTCCATTTTATTGGTTAAAAATTGGTTACATGACCTCATCTAGTCACAAAAGAGGCTGAGAAATGTACTCTTTCGTTGGGCAGCCAAGTAGCAAGAAAGAAATGATTTGAGAACTAACCAGCAGTCTGCAGTACCTCACTCTCACACATGAACATTTATACAAGTAAAATAAGTTCATTCAAGAAAAGCCACCACATGAAAGAAAAAACAAAACAAATAAAAACAACTAAGCAAAATGAAAACAAACGAAAGCAACACAAATAAAAAAGTTGGCAGAATTAGACAAGGCAAGGAGCATGGAAAATCTAAACCAACCAACCAACCAACCAACCAACCAACCAACCCTATAATTGATATTCTCAAATAAAGAGAAAGATCCTACCATCCATGAAAGTGGAACAAGATGCCACTAAGAAAAACAGAGATGAGAGATTGAATGTTTTCCCCTGAAATCAAGAGCATGCAAAGATGTCCATTCTTATCACTTCTGCTCAACATTAGGAGGTCTGTGCCAGTACAATAGCCTCTAATAGGCAAGAAAAATAGGAAGCATACAGATTGAAAAAGAAGTAAAACTGTATTTGTTATGGCTGTAGAAAATTCTAAAACCTATTAAAATTAAAAACCTATTAAAACTAGTAAGTGAGTTTAGCAAGGATGTAGGACATAAGTCAATATACAAAGAGTAGCAATAAACATTTGCAATTTAAAGTAAAAAATGCTATTTATAATAACATCACAAACAGGAAATACTTAGGGATAAATTTAACAACATCTATACGATTAAAACCACAATCATTGTTAAGAGAAGTTAAGACACCTAGATAAATGGAGAGCTCTACCATATTCATTGAAGAGAAAATTTCATACTGTTAAAATATCAATTCTTCCT
The DNA here is from genome assembly GCA_030015415.1 of Cynopterus sphinx. NCBI lineage: Eukaryota > Metazoa > Chordata > Mammalia > Chiroptera > Pteropodidae > Cynopterus > Cynopterus sphinx. The sequence goes on from CM057385.1 coordinate 19,092,239, forward strand.
ACATTGACCTATAGATTGAAAGCAGTCCCAAACAAAATTCCAGAAAGCTTTTTTTGGTAGAAATTGACAAGCTATTCTAAAATTTATATGGAATTGCAAAGGACCTACAATTGGCAAAACAATTTTGAGAAAGAGAACGAGGTTGGAACGTTTAATGTACATGGAGGATGTAGTGTCCATTCATCCATAAAGCTACGGTAACCTAGAAGGCATGGTATTTGTTCTTAATGGACTGGAATAGAGAATTCAAAAATAAAACCACACATCTGTGGTCAATTGATTTTTGACAGAGATGACAGTATTATTCAATTCAATAGAATTTTCAAAAAATGGCACTGGAACAACTGGATTTCTATATATATATATAAAAAGAAATGTTTAACACTTATTTTACTCCATAAACAAAAATTAACCTGAAATAGATTATGGACACAAACATAAAAGCTAAAACTTCTAGAACAAAAGCAGGAGAAAATCTTCGTGACCACAGTAAGGATTTCTTAACATAGAACACAAAAAGCACAAACCGTAGAAGAAAAAAATTGATAAATTGGACTTTTATTAAAATTAAAACTTCTGCTTACAGCCATGCCACCCTGAACAAGTCCAATCCCATCTGATCTCGGAAGCTAAGCAGTTTCAGACCTGGTTAGTACTTGGATGGGAGGCCACCCAGGAAGACCAGGTGCTGTAGGCATGAAAAAAATAAAGTAAATAAGAGATTGTAAGCTGACAAGGTCTTTGCAATCTGTGAGGTCTACCAAGAGCTGCCTTGCCAAAAAAAAAAAAAAAAAAAAATTAAAACTTTTGCTCTTTGAAACACATTGTTAAGACAAAAAAATGTAAAGCCACAAACAGGGACAAAATATCTGCAATGTGTTTATATTACAAAGGACTTACATTCAGTACATATAAAGAACTCTTCAAACTAAATAACAAGAATGCTGTACGCCTGAAACTAATATAGTATTGAATGTTAACTATAATTGAAAAAATTTTTAAATGTTTAAAGAAAACCCCAAACCCCTTAATAACAAGACTACAAACCCAATTAAAAAATGTTTTTTAAATAGACAAAAGATTTAAACAGACACTTCATCAAAGAATGGCTAACAAATACATGAGAAAATGCTTATATCATTAGTCATCAAGGCAATTCCAGTTAAAACCATAATAAGATACTACTATACATTCACTAAAATGATTAAAATGAAAAAGACTAACAATACCAAAAGTTAGTGAGAATGTAGAGTAACTGGGACACTGCTAGTGGGAATGTAAAATGGCACAATCACTTTGGAAAAGTTTGGCAGTTTTTAAAAATAAAATTAAACATATGTTTATTATACTATTTATTAATTTCATTTTGAGATGTTAATCCCAGAGAAATAAAAACTTATGTCCACATCAGCTTATGTTCATATTAGCTTTTTTCCTAATAATCCCAATTGGAAGTAACCCAAATGTCTATCAAGAGGTGGATAGACAGGAGTCTGTGGTATACAATGGAATTGCTATTCAGCAATGAGAAGTTACTGACACAAGCAGCAATATGAAGGAATCTGTATTCTGAGTGAAAGACATCAGATACAAAGAGAGAAAATTGTATGATTCCAAAATGAAACTCTAGAAAAGACAAATCTAATTTATAGTGTCAGAAGGCAGATTGGTGGGTGCTTGGGACCCGGATAAGAGGGTGACTGCAGAGGGGCTCAAAGGAACTTTTTAGGGTGATGAGAATTTTCTATATCTTGATTGTGGTGGTGGTTACATGGGTGTATTCATTTATCAAATTTTATCTAAATGCACACTTAAGTAGGTTCATGTTACATGTAAACTACATCACAAAAAACATTGTGTTTATATTTTTAATTTTTAATTTACTTATTTTTACGGCGACATTGGTTAATAAAATCTAGTAGTTACAGTTTAACAGTAAGGCATATATATTGTGTTGCATGTTCACCTCCCATAGTTAGGTTTCTTTCTGTCACCACATATTTGACCCTTTATCCCATCTACCTCCCTCCTACCCCCTCCAAAAATTGCATTTTTAAAAAAGAAATAGAATATAAGCTCCGAAGAGCTGAGACTTTTGCCTTTGTTCACTGCTATATTCCTATCACCTAGAACAGTGACTAGGATATTGTAGATTCTCCATAAATATTTGTTGAATGAATTATTGAAGACACAAAAAAGGTCTTGGCGATTAAAATTTTGAGATAAAATTTAAAATAAAAAATCCCATAACTGGGAGATAAAAATGCTCCTAGAAAATAAAATGAAGAGATAAAAAGATGGACAACAAAAGGGAAAAGTTCAGAAAATCAGTTCAGATCTGACATCTTACTACTAAGAGTTGCAGAAAACAAGAACAGAGCAAAGAGAGGAGGAAAATATGAGTAAATAGATAATCAACTGAAGGACATGAGTTTCAGATTAAAAAGTCACACCAAGTAGATCATAACAAATGAAAAAGACTGCCAGCAGGACCCGTCAGCATGAACTTTCACAACAATGAGGACAAAAAGAAGAACCTAAATGCCCTCAGAGAGAAAAGAACTAGAATCAGGATAGCATGGACATGTCACCAGCACCATTAGAAGTTAGACTACAGTGGGGCAATGTTTCCAAATTAAAAGGGAAACTGATTTGCTACCTAGTATTCCAAACCCAGCCAATTGGTCAAGTGACATGCTGGAATCAAGACATTTTCAGAATACAAGGTCTCGAAAATCTTACCTCCATGGACCATTTCCCTGAAAGTTACTTAGGAAAGAGCCGCAGCAAAAAGAAGGAGAAAAGAAAAGTTTAAGATAAGATATAGGATTCAGGAAATAGGAGGTCTAACCATGAGAGAGGCAAAAGGAATTTTTAGAATGATGGTCAAGGGACCTTGTAGGAGCCCAGAAAGCACCCAGACCAGATGGGAGCAGGAGGAAGCAGAGTTCCAGGAAGGATGTTGCAAAAAAAATTTTTTTTCTTTGAAAATACTGAGAGAAGATTTTAATTTCTGTCAGAGAATGTAGGGATTAATTAGCAATAAGTACATGGAAAATTAAATAAAATTTAAAAAAAAAGAGAGATTGAGAAAGACAGAAGTTTAATTCCAGGGGAAATGAAGTTATTCAAGATCGTGTACAACACGGCCCAGCTGTGAACAACATTTCCATAGCCATAATGATGTAAGCACTTAATGTTATCATAACATATGAGATAGCAGCTCTGTTGGGAAGATGAGGGAGAGGAAAGATGGCATGTGTGTGTGAGCTAAATCGCCTCTTCTATGACAGGAAGATGGTAAGTAATATTTACAGCTGAAAATTCGGTAAATAGTTGTATAAGCGTGTGGTTTAGAAACATGAAGGGAGATCCCAAGCGAAGTAGAACTGAAAGTGTTGGTCTCTGGGGCCAAGAATTGGAGTGAAGAGAGAGAGGGCACGGACTTCTGTTCGTCCTCATGAGCCTTTTGGAACTCTTTGAGTTCTAGAACCATGTACGTATATATCTTAGATAAAAGTGGAAATTAAAGGACAAAGAAAGAAAGATAGTACAAAGGAGAAAGCGTACGCACAATTGTATGACAAAAGTTGTCCCCCTGGCCTGCTAACAATCACAGAGGGTGACAGCCATGAGAACTAGGCAGCATAAAAAGAGATATGCTTTTCTTAGGCAGAAACACAACATACTGTTAGTTAAAGGGACATCTCTCTTCTTTTGTATAATATTTTATTTTTTGGATTACAAAAAAGTGTAAAATGTGTTCAATGGAGAAAATAGGGAAAGAGAAGAGCATATGAAAGCAAATAACAATCACCTCTCCCCAACATTTGGGAATAGTCACTGTTGGAAATGTGGTTTTTCCTTCATTTTTAATGTATAAATAATTGGGATTAGACAATATGCAGCTTTGTAACATGTCATTTCCCACTTTACATTCTTGTGTGAGAATTTTCCTGTCGTTAAATATTCTTTGTAAGTATGGGGGCAGAAAAATAGTACAGGAAGTGAGGAAGTGGCAGTTGAGTGTGTCAATTCTTTGAGGAAAGGGAGAAGAGAAATGAGGTGGGAGTTGAAGAACGATGTGGAAAAGGCGGGGTTTCCCCACCCCTGAGATGTACTCAATCCTGTTGGTAGACTGGTAGGAATGAGTTGATGGTGAGAACGATGATTCAAAGTTGGGTGGGCGTTCACTTAAGGTGCAGAATCTTTGGAAAGGTGAGGAGTGTGGGCTTTGGAGTGAAAGTGGAGGCATTGCCATGTGAGAAGGGAGGAGCAGGAGGAAGAGGTGATGCAAATGCAAGAGGGGTTAGGACTTGGTGGTGGGGATGGCAGAGTTGACCGTTTCTCAGTTAAGTATGTGGGAAGGTGATCAGTTGAGAAGAGAGAAGAGCAGGAGGGGTGGGAAGTTTGAGGGAAGATGCAAAGGCTTGAGATGTCTTGTGGCGTGGAAGCAAAACCACCAGAGAAACACAGTAGGGCTGCTGGGCAAAGTCAAACTCATGTGAGGGTTGCGAGCGTAGATACCAAGCGACTTTAGTCAACTGTGTGATCCTCTCTAGCAATGGCCAGCTACTAGGCCGGGCCTGGAGAATGCAAATGGTGGATGACATCCAGGGCTGGCGTTTCGCCAGGTACGTTATGACAACAGAAAAAGGGGATGAGGAGGGACGAGGTAAAGGGATTGAACGGGATGGACCTTGAGTCTAAACTGAACAAGAAGGGAGAAGTCAGGAAGGGCTGATGGCTGGTGAGAAAGTGGTATCTGACTAGGAGGTGTCAGCAAACTTGCCAAAGTGTGACCACAGGAGGACTTGTACAAGTGAGCTGGAAGGACAGGAGGTGGTGGTCAAGAAGTGATGTTTGAGATCAGAGGTTTCAGAGGAGGTATAATTTCTGGTGAGGATAAGGTCTGGGAGGTGGGTCAAAAAATAGGTAGTAACAGGAGTTTCAAAGGATCCGGGATTTTTAAAGAAGGAAAGGAGGAAGAAAAAGAAATGGAAAGCAAAGAGGACTCTTACCTTCTTCCGTCCAAGCCCTAAGGTACTCAGGGTGTGAGAGAAGAAAAGCCTTCAATTAAAAGCGCTGCAGGAGAGGCTGACAGGAGGTGAAGGGTGTTCTGGGGTGACCACGGTGACTTGGACCTCTGATGGCAATGGAAGTGAAGAGGAGAGTGAGGCATGGAGAGACTGGTTTGGGGGTCTTTGGGATGGGGTGGGTCTGGATCGCTTTCTGGCCTGCTGCTTCTTTCCCTCTGTGGCTTAGCCTTCCTCTGCCTCTGATGAGGGTGCCCAGACTCTGCCTCCTGCTCCTCCTCTTCCTCTCACCTGTCCTGTGAACGTGCTGTGCTTTCCCTACAGAAAGACACTGTCTTAGCCTTAGATCACTCATGTCTTAACTTGTTTCTTTTCCTCACTCCTAAGCCCTGGGACCACGTTGATTTATCTTTGAGTCCCCCGTGCATAGACCATGCTGTGTTCAAGGTAGGTGCTCCCAGGCACATGCTAGACTAACCTGAATCCACTCAGGAGGGGAAAGGGGAAGGAAACATGGGGAATGAGAACCTTCCATGTCCAGGCACATGTTAGACCACATTCAATATGTCTGTGGTTTCCCTGGTGGAGCACTGGCACTCAGCATATCTTAGGGGTTATTATTTACTCCTCCTAACACCTCCTTGGGTAGGTATTGTTACCTAGTTTAGTCTATGTATTCATTTAATGAGTATTTCTTGAGTGCCCACTGTGTACCAGGCACTGTGTTAGACCCTGAGAATACTAAGTGTATATGAGTGTGCTGGTCCACCTTGGTTTAACCCCAAGTCTCCAAAATCCATTCTCTGCTCTGCCCTATAGACAGGGAGGCCTGTCCTTTTGGCCTGCATTAACCCAGCTCGCTTAGCAGCTCCTTCTAGGTGTGTTGGGCCAATGGGGTAGGAGAGAAGTTGGAATGTTTATTACTTGTTCCCCCCTTGATTTGGGCTGTGTTTCTGGCAGTGGCATGACTACAGCCTCTATAGGTCCACCTCTCCTTATGGTTCTAAGTCTCAAAGGGCTTTGGTAACAGTGCTCCCCTGTTTCCCGCCTCCCTGCCACCCAACACACATGGAGCTGGGGAGACACTGTTCTGAGCGTCGAGGCCTCAAGCCTGTGGTTAAGTCCATAGAGGCCTCTTTGCCAGTAGCCTAGGTAGACCAGTTGTTTGTGTGTCGACTCCTCCCTTCAACACAGCTACTGCCCAGCTGCTCTGTGCCGGGCACAGTGCTGGTGCAGTGCTCAGAGAGAAGTGACTGATGCCTGGTTCATGCCTTCCAGGATCTCCTGGACTTCAGGGTCTAATGCTGACACATAGAGTGCAGGATTTGTTGGAAAGAAGAAAGGGATGATGAAAGAAAGGGAAGGAGGGTGGGAAGGACAGAGGGAGGATGGACCTTGTATCTGAGTCAGTTCCACGAATTTATTCCCTCAGGGTCACCAAGCCTGAGGTCATAACCAAACAGATCTCTGTAAGGTCACAGATTATGTAAAAGGGGCAACTTTGTTGTAGGGAAAAGACTGGAGAATCAGGAGGCCCTGGTTAAACCCCAGCTTTGTCACTCTTGCCAATTCTGTGACCTTGAGCAATGCATTTGCTTGTTTCCTCTGCTAACTAGGGATGGAAGAACACACTTGTCATGTTCAAAGGTGACACACGAAAGCCCCTTTCAGGCTTGTGTGAATGTTAGTTGCTATTATAGTCACATCCAGGCCCTGTCCCCAGGCCAGATGCCATCTTCACACAGGAGCCTTTTCTTCTTACTCCCTCAGAATCGCAGTCACAACCAAGAGTGAGGAAAACGTTTCACCCTAATTGGATGCCACACACAACTAACCCTTCTCATGAGAAAGAGAAGAAAAGTCATGAAAATTGTACCATCTCCGCTGCCCTAGGACTGATAAATAAGCAAAAATCTTCAGCTTCTAAAAGACCATTTGGAAAAAGAAACAGATGGGCTCTGGCAAGTGTTGAGGAAGCCCCGAGGAGGGCCCTGACTCACCCCTGCCCTCCAAGAAGGGGTAGAGGGTCAGGGAAGGAGATGGTGAAGGTTCTGGAAACCGGAGGGATGGGAGCGAGGCAGAGACCCCAACAGAAGGCCAGCTGTGGTGCTTCTCCATCTCAGCAGAAGCCCGGAGGGACATGGCACCAGCCATGAGGAGTAATCGGGTTTTTTTCTAAAAGGGAGAACTTCATGATGAACAGAAACTGAGAGGTTCAAGGGGTGAAGACATCCCATCCTGGGAGTGTGTGGGTGGGGGAAGCGGACCTTTAAACTCCCAGAGTGGCAGAGTGGGGTTGGGCTGTTAGTTCCAGCAGACATTTATTGGGCACCCAGTCCACACATGTGGGGTGCTGGGTCAGACCCTAAGGAAACAAAGATGAAGTAGGCATGGTTCTTGCTCTCAAAGAGCTCTCAGTTTGGCAAAGAATATTTGGATATGACAGGGTGGGACATGGAGCCGGCCCTCATCATCAGCCATGGAGACAGGTCACTCATGGACCAGGAGTCTGGCCTGGAGGAAAGAGCGTCTTGCTGGTGTCAGGCTTCAGCTCTGGTGAGGGTTGAGATCCCCCCACGGGGGGAGGTGGAGCAGCATCTGTTGGGGTAACTGGAACTGGGCCCATTTTGGAGGCTGGTCGGGAAGAACCGAGGTCCTATGCTCTAGGGACGGGGGCTCCACGCTGGCCTGGGAGCAAGGCAGTGCTCCTTGTGACCGCCAGGAGGAGCCGGTGTCCTCGAGTGGGAGGCAGGGTGGCGCTCTCTGGGGAGAGGGAGCATGGTTGGGCAGGTGAGTATAAATTTCCTTTCGGAGTTAGGCACAATCTGACGATTTCCATGGAACCCGGAGCCCACTCCCCACCAACACGTGTGTGACAGAGAAAGAGACAGCCTGGTATCAAAGGGGAGGTGTTTGGGGGAGGCCCCGGAGGCCTCTGATGCTCCCCCTTCCCACATACCCAGAGGATGAGCAACTTGAAGGGGGGCCAGTTTTGGCCAAGTCATTCTATCCATCTGAGCCTCAGTTTCCCCATCTTTAAGATGGTGTCTGAGGCCCTCTGCTGCGGTTGAAGCAAGGACTGGATAACCACAAAGATCCTGCCGTCGCCAGGTTCCTAGCACTGACCTTTCTGCTCTACCTTCTGCAGGTGCACCCCAGCCCTTCCCACTGCTGAGTTTCCTGCCCCTAGTTACCCCTTCCTTGTCCCCAAATCAAAAACATTCCTGGGGTGGGGGGTTGTAAGAGGCAGAATCTCTGGGAGACTGGAGACCTCTGTCAAGATGCATGCTCTTGGCATCACCTGGGCCTGTCTCTCCATCTACAGTTCATTCCCAAACACAACCAGAGTTCCCATCTCACAACCAGACATGCACATGTCTCAGGCACCTAATACGCCCCAGGTGGAACCCACCACCCTGACTCTAGGCTGCTCTTCTTGGCTGTCCATCTCAGGTGTGGCCCCACCACCTTCCCAATCACCGAAGCCTGAAATCTGGGTATTAACATCAACCCCACTCTTCTCACACTTCCCTTTCCTGTATCCACATGAGCCCAAAGTCCAGACAGGCTTACCTCTCACTCTTTCGTGCCATTCCTGGCCTGCTTCAGGCCTGCATTATTTCTTTCTGGAACCAGTTGGTCTCTCTGACTCCAGTCTGTCCTCTCTCTAATCTATCATCTATCTGTGCTGCTGCCAGAGAGCTCTTTCTAAAACACAAATCTGATTATGCACATCTCTGCTTTAAAATCTTGGCCACGGCCTTGTGGCTTAAAGATAAGTCCAAAGTCCAAATGAGGCTTCCAAATCCATTCATGGTCTGACCCTCGCTTCCCAGTCCAAGCACATTTCCCAGCATGCTTCCCGATCCATCCATCCCATGCCTCTCCCCACCCCCTGCTCAGCTCACGTTCTTGCAAGATTATTGCTTTTGCAAACAGCATCCCTTTGGCCAAGAAATCTGACCCTGAATTTTGCTTAGTGAACTTAGACTCCTCCGTGAGCTCAAGGCTGTGAAGCCTTTCCCAAGTACCCCAGGCAGGGTTCCCATCACACTTCTTATATGTCTCTGTTATCTGCCTTCTCCGATAGGCTGAACGCCCCTATTGAGTGCAGTATTTCCATATCTAATCGATGCTTGATGCTTGCAGGAATTCAATACATGAGTTTGAATGAATGAATAAATATATGAATGGCCTGGGAAATTACACACTGGGTTGAAATCTTCCCTTTTTTCTCTGCTGGAGCCCACTGAGCAAAGGAAAGACAAGAGTGGTAGGATTTGAGGTGGAGAAGGTGCGGGGGGAGGGGGCAGTAAGGGATGCCAGACCAGCCAGAGCCTTGGGGACCAAAATAAGGAATTTGATTTTTTTTTCTTTACTGTTTACTTACAGAGAAGATTTTGAATTTCATTCTAAAAGCAACGAGAAGTCTTCAGAGGCTTTTAAGCAAGGGAGTGACATGATGTGATTTTCATTTTATAAAGATCGTTCTGTCTGCTCTGTGGAGAATGCGTTGGAGGGGACGGAGTGGAGCTGGGAGACCAGACAGAGGATGCTGAAGTGGCACAAATGAGAGATGGCGTCAGCTAGAGGGGTGGCAGTGGAGACAGAGAAAGTAGACAAGTGGGCCTAGAATTTGGAGGGGGAGCAGAACAGATTGGCTAGGGTATGAGAAGTAGGAGCAAGAGAGGAAAAGACCTCAGCAGTGAAGGTTCCAGAACTTTATATAGAAGGGTTTGGGGGGCAGTCATTTGATTGAAAAGGGAGTTAGGGAACTTGTGTAGAAGTGTGTGCATAGCAAGCATGCTCTTTAGACTGTATTTCTTTGGGGCAGGTGAAGAGGGATGCTTAGGGTGCCAGAGGGAGAAGGTTTGTCTTTTCAAACCACCTTTTAACACTGCCACAGGCCACAGGGCCTTTGCATGGAAGGCTTCTTCTCACGGAAGCCTCGTTGGAGAGATGACTACTCCCCATACCCTGTCACTTTCTGCCATACTCTTGATTCTTTGTGGCACTTATCAAAGCCTTGCAGAGTTGTCTGCTGCAGTCCTCTTTTGAGGTTTTGGTGCACTTTGGAGGCTCCTCTCAACCTCTCCTACTTCGGAGACCTTGGCAGATTTCGATGGAGAGAAGAGCTGAGAATTGAGCAGAGGTCCAGGCCACTGTGAGAGGCTGGTGCAGAGGCTGCACCCCAGCGAGGAGAAAAACGAATGCCTTAGATTTACAGCTGGAAGAAGCCTCAGCCCCAGAAGGTGATAACTCTCCCCCTAGCCCTCCTCTTACCCCCTCCCCCAGCTCAGCCAGCTGCTGGAGAGGGAAGCTGGGGAGGAAGGAGGCCGGGTGATTAAGAGCTCCGGTTGTCAGGGCTGGGGCCAGGGGGCACGCCCCCTGGGTGACATTTTCTCGCATTGTGTCCTCAGAACAAAAACGAGTCTTATTTGAGGAGTTGGAGGGGGGTGGGGGCAGGGGGCCAAGGCAGCCGAGTGGAATCGTGGCTCCAGGGAACAGCGATTACTCATCAAAGGCCAGGGCAGCCCTTGTCTTTGTGCGCCCTTCGCAGCCGCCCGTGCCTGGCCACGGGCCCCCAGCCCTAGACTACCCCACCCCTGCCCCCCAAGAGCAGGGCTAGGGTGGGGGAAGGGTTGGGGATCGTGTGTGGGCAAAGCGCTGCTGCAGGCACAATGGGGAAAGGAGGTGACCAAGGCAGGCTTCCTGGAGGAGGGGAGGGTGGAGATGAGATGGACAGAGGGGAGGCCCGAGGAGAATGGCTGCGGGCTAAGGGGAGGAAGAATGAAGTGGGTCTCCGGAGACAAGGGGGTGAGGGCAGGGGAAGAGGAGGGGGCAGAACCTCTAAGGTGTCAGTTCAGCCCCCGGATGGAGAGTCTTGGAGGGGCTGGGGGAGGGGGCCGCTTCCTGCTACGATGGCTATTTTGGGGCCTGAATCGAATCAAATCCAGGCAGCCCCCGGAGCCCCCAACAGCTGCGTAGAACAGCTGTCTCGCTGAGGGGCCGAGCGCTGGAACCTCGCTTCCTGCCCCCCGCAGGTCTCTCTGGGCGCCCGGGGTGTGGGCTGCAAGGAAAGGAGGGAGAGAATGTGGAAGGCTTTGGGCTGGAGTCCCAGACCTGGCTACCACCTGTGCCTTTCCCGTCCTGCGCAGTGCTGCCTTGGAGCTGAGACTGGCCTCTGTGCCAGTCTTCGGGGTGCTCCTGGTGACGGGAAGGGGGTCACCTCGGAAAGCTCTTCCCTGTACCTTCACCCTCCTTGTGGCCTCTACCAGGCACCTTCGTAGGCCCAGACAATCTTCACCTGAGTTCCTTGCCCAGCTCCAGTCCAGCCTCCCAGTCTTCTCTGGTGACATGGGCCCTTTCCTTATGTCCCTCCTGCTCCCAAGGGCTCTTCACCCATTCTTATCGCCTTCGGTTTTTATGGGTATGTGCGTGGGTGCAGACTCCCCCGTCAGACTGGCCGTTTTTCAGTGAGAGGTGGGGGGCCCTGAGAGTGGGAGCGTAGCAAGGGAGGGAGCAGACGCCACATTTGTCACTGGATGGAGCCGCCAGGGCTGGGGACACCTCTCCTTCCCCCAGACTCCAGCTCCCTAAGGGCAGGGAAGCCTCTCTCCCATTGGACCTGGATTTCATTCTTTCTCTAGATCAATCTCCCAGCCCTTTGCTTGGCCATCCTTCGTGTTGGCCCCACGAGGCATTGATTGTTGGCACCTGGGAGACAGGTCGGCTTGAGGGCAGGTGCCTGTTCAGCCTCCTGTCTGCAGCACAGGGATCCTCATGCACCCACGCCCACCAGAACCCCAGACATGGGTGTGTCAGGGAGCTTGGTGGAGCAGTGACCCCTTCTCCAGGGAGCCTTCTTGGGACAGGCTGGAAAGAGGGCCTCTCCTTCTCTTTGGTCTACCCTGGCTTAAGGCCAGTCAGTCTACAAGTGTGACCAAGGCTGGGATATGCCCTGGGGCAGCCCTGTCCCTCAGGTCACAAGTCCATGACAGGGTCCCTCATGCCCATCTTGTGCAAAAAGAGCCCCATTGTCCGGGGGGCATAGCTGAGGGGTGAGTTCAGAACCCAGAGATGTCGACCACTGGGCTGGTCACCAGCTTTCTGACCGCAACAGTGGCAAGTTGGGGGGAAATCGCTGGGCTGCTTGTTGGAGAAAGGGCCTGACGCACACAACTGCACACATAGAACCATAAGCCCAGACACTGCCACCCTCATACGGGCCGTGCCCTCCCAAAGCTCCCCAACACACACACACACACACACACCTCTGCCCTCAGGACAACCCAGCAGAGTTGATGACAGCCCCTCCTCTCCTCCTCTTTCCGCATTCCTGCTGGCAGATGCTCCATTCTTTCTCTCCGGGAGCTCCAAGCTCAGAAGGCAGAATCTCCCACCTTCCGGGGGCTCTGGGCTAAGAGACAGAGAGGGGAAGCAGTAACAGGGCACTTGTCTGTGGGGGCAGAGGGCAGCCCCTGGAGCCCCACCCACATGTGATGAGAGCCCAGGATGCTTTGATCTCCTGTGCAGGCTGCTCTGGGGTTGGGGGCTGCCAAGAGTAACAGAGATGTGCAAACCGGGTCTTTTGGCCAGGTCCGTGTTCCTAAGCTGGTTTCCAGACCTGAGCCCGCATCTTCCTCCAGAGCCCCCTCCCCTGGTGAAATTCTCTCCCCCTCACTGAACACCTGGCCTTATGGAACCCTGTGTTCTCACTGAGTTCTTTCCAGGCTGAATTCCTCCCCTCTTCCACCCCAAGTTCTGAGTCCCCCTTCTTCGGGAAAGCAGCATCCTTGCCTTCTAATCTCTGTGAGCAACAGACGGTCTGGTCTACAACACAGACCCCATCATGGTGGATGAGGCAGGTTGCACTGGTCTGCTCAGCCCACCCCTCAAACGCGGGCGTACACACACACACACACACACACACACACACACACACACACACTGCACCCATTACCACCACCACCACCATCCTCCCACCCCACCCACCTGGGAATGCTCATCTGGGCTTGTAAAATGGGCAGTTTTGGTCACCAGTCATTTCAGTAGGTTAGGCCTTCTGGCCCATCAGGGCTTGCCAGGCTTCAAGCAAACCAGGGACTGGAGAGAAGTGAATGAATGGCCCGGGGACAGTCTAGAAACCCAACTCTGGGTTGAAATTGAGTTTGGCCCTGAATTTGTATGATGTGGGGGTCCAGCCTCCTTGCATGATCATTTGCACTAATCACCGTTTTCCTCCACAAGCTACCTAAAGTGAGAGGCCCACTCTCCATTCCCACCATCTCCGACCCGGGGACAGCTCACCTTAGAGTGGCCTGGCCTTGATTGTCAGGAAGTCATTGTATCTGTCTAATCTCAATCCTTCCTGTGCTGGTGGATGCCCCACCCTAAGGGAAGCAGGGATGTGTGGGGCCTGTGGAGTTCAGGGAAGGAGGGAGAGCGAGACCCTGAGAGAGAAGGAGACAGAAAGTCTGAGAAGTAAGCCACGGAGAGATGGAGGAGATGAGAGGGAGGGGAAAAGAAAGAAAAGGAACAAATGAGCAGAGAGAAGAGAGGAAGGGTGCAGGGGAGGGAGAGGGAGATAGAGGAGACTGAGAGAGTGAAGAAGTGCTGAGCCAAGAGATGGGAGGAAGGAAGCTATCAGCCCTCTTCCTCCCTCCCTCCCTCCTTCCTTCACCTTGACCATGCCAGGCAAAGCTCCAGACAGAAGCACATCCCACTGGATGTAGACTCCAAACCACTCCGAGGTCCTCCTGGGTTCACCTGGCCAAAGGTATTAAAGCACCCATCACCAGTCACCCTGACGCCACCTAGAAACAGAGGCCAAACAGAGGCTGCGAGCCCTACTCTGAAGATGATTCAGGGAATCAAAAAGGAGGCCTATCTGCCCTAGTCCCCCTAAGAGGCCACCCCTCCATTGCTGAAAACCCTGTCCCCATAACAGTACTGCCCTAACCACGAGGAGGCCAGGCCTGTTAGCAGAAACAGAACCCCCTCTACTCCGCCTTACTCCCCCCACCTTCCGCTTTGCCACGCCAGTGACTATTTGCTGACTGTCTCTTTCATGTCGCTAATCACCCAGCCCCATCTAATTGGTAATTAGCCTTGAGAGCCCAGCCTGTGCCTGGCTAATTGCTGTTTGTCTCACCCTCATCTCCGGCAGGAGTCCGTGCCAACACCGCTGCCTGGGCTCTATCCGGGCTGCTGCTGGCATCCATGCCAGGCTCTGTGGAGGTTTCTGCAGCCCCACCCTGCTCTATTCCAGGGGACTGTGGGGAAGGGCCTCTCTCAGCAGCGATCTCTGCCCCCAGGGTGGTCCCCAGCAGTCCTCTGGGCAGCTGCAGAGCGTGGCCCAGCTTTCAACTATATATCACACCCAGTTATAGAAGAAGACGGTCATAAGCAAGCCACGGTCCCTGCTAGGACATAGAGTCTGGGAGGGCTCCAGAGAGGAGGAGATGTCTGGGCTGGGCCGTGAAGCATGTCTACGATTTAACCATCAGAGAAGGGAGAAAGGATGTTTCAGACAGAGGGAAAGGCAGGGCTGCGTGTACAAAGAAGGCTCTAAGGCAGGGTTTTACAAAACTTGTTCAGGGACCTGGAGGTGGCTGGCCCAGTGTGACTGGAGGGCCTGGCGTGTGGGTGATGGGAGAGGAGGTTGGAAACGCAGGCAGGGGAGGTGCCAGGCTAAGGAGTTGGGTTTTCTTCTCCAGGTACTGGAAGCCATGGAAGGTTTTTGAGCTGGGGAGAGACATCATCTGACCTCCGGGGGCCACAGGAGAATGAAGTTTGGTGAGAGAAGAGACCACGGCAGGGCGAGCATTTGGCTGCTGCTTTGGTGTTGGCTATGGAGAGGAGAAGAGGGGAGAATTAGTTTAGAAGAATCCATAGGTTTTTATGATAACTGGTTAGAAACAGGAATCCTCCATGGGGACCATTTGCTGAGGATGGAACCCAAAAATGTCATCTCCTGCCTCAACAGCCCTGTTGGGAAGCAGGGCAAGGGGAATCTCACCTGATCCCCATGACTCACAGTAGCGTGGGGACCTCTTTTTGAGAATTAATTGTTCGAGTCTCTTTTAGGAGCTTCTTAAGAAGATGGTACCGTTGTCACAAGAACTGACACTGGTTGGGCCCTTACCATGCATGAGCCAACCACTGAGCACCTGCTTCTCAGAACTTAATTTGTTTCATGCTCAAAAATCTTAGAGGAAGGCACTATTACTCTCTTCATTTTACAGATGACAAAACTGAGGCTGAGAGAGATTAGTCACTTGCCCAAGGCCACACGGCTAGTAAACGACTGAGGCTGGATGCAAACTCAGGTCTAACTTCTCAGCCAGAACTTTAACTGTGACTTTAGGGCACCTCCTGCCCGCCCGTGGCAACTATTCTAGGCTAGAGTTTATTTTATTTATTGACTTATTTTAATGAAAATAGTACCAACTAGCTTGTCCCCTCTACCTAGAGTCCCCTTTCTATTGAACTGTGTTCAAATCCTACTCATCCTTTTAAGCCCAAGGCAAAGCCTGCCTCCTCCGGGAAGCCACCTGGATTTTGTAAGTCCCTCCCCATACTCTGGAGATAATCTCTAGGATGTACTGGATTTTGAACCTCATGGTGACACTTCTGTTCCTCATCCTGTCCTGGAGCTCCCTGTACGGAGAAGTCGTGCCCTGTGGGAGGCCCCACATGTGGTGTCCACATTGCTTTGGACGGCTCAGGAATGGGTGTTTTTCTTCCCCTCCTAATAATGGTCCTGGATCCATTGTTCACTTTCAGGCCACCCCCATGGCCACCCAGCCTGGCACTGCGCCCTGGGTGAATGCCTGCTCCATGGCTCTGTGAATGGTGCTCACCTGCTCAACTGGAGGGAGGCATCTCTTACTCATCACACTGGACTTAGGTGGCTCCTGGTTGTCCCCCAAACTCAAGTTCACTCCTCATGGCAGGAAGTTTTGCCTTCCTCCAGGAGAGCCAGAGGCCTGAGCTGCTAGCTCTAAGTTGGCCCATGGGAGGAATTTCCAAAAACATTAGAAGACCTTTTGGAAGGTCGCTTTGAAAAGTACCACACGTGGTTCAACGAGTGAGTCCTGGTGCTTTTATCAAAACCATCAGTGACATCTTGTGCTTTCCTTTCAGGGCCTTTATTTCCTCCAGCAGTGCTGGCCTCACGCCCCAGGAAAAAAATGCACTAGTACTTTCCACCCAGCTTGGAGGGGCCTTTGGTGGAAGCTGGTAAAGCTGCAGTAAGGGGGGGGATGGGGGTGCAGATGAGCCCCATTGTCCTTTGATTCCAGTGGGCCCCAGACCAAAGCAATCAAAACCATGGGTTAGAGACCCCACTGAAGGCCCGATCCTGGGAGAAGATTTAAAACAGTGTTTTCGGCTGTCATTGGGAGACCTTGCTGGGTCTTTGGAGGTACCTCAGGGGCTGGCTCTAGGCAATAATGAGCCTCTTTTACCTTCCCCATAACTCTTCCCCACAAGCCTCCTTCCACCCCTGGTTCACATAGTCATTGCAGACATGGGCTTTGCAACTAACCTGCCTGAGTTCAGCTGGCTCTGCCCCTTCCTGCCTTTGTCACCTTGGGCAGGTGACCTAACATCCTTGTGCCTCATTTCCTCATCTGCCATATAGGGCTGACGATAATAATCACAGCTTCAAGGTGGCTGTGATGATTGTAAAACCCACAGCATGGTACCTGGCCCTCCTTAAAACGTCACCAAATTAGCTTGTAGTATTTAATTCACCTGCTTTTTGTTTGTTTGTTTTTACTCCCCTGTAGCCTGTCTGCCAGGCTTGGAGAACAGCTCAGCGTAAGGCAGGCAGATACAGAGGATGCCTGATAACTGTCCCACTTCCTGGGAAGCCTTCTTTCCGGCCAACCAGGGTTCCAGGCAGCAAGGCAGAGAAGAGCCAGGTGTCCCCCTGGCCTAGTCCTTCCGGGCGGCCCCTCGGCCTTCCCACCTCTGAGAACATTAGGCCTTTGAGACGTGCCCCCAGCCTGCCCCCAAACCCTGCCTGACAATGGGGGCTTCAGAGGGGATGGGTGGCAGGACACAGCCCCCTCTGTGAACTGGAGTCTGCTACCAAGCTGGTGAAGCTCAGAGGACACATTCCTCATGGGGCAGGGAAGGGCTAAGGGAGGGGGCTGCGCACTGGCCGCTCGGCCTGGCCCTGACCCGAGGAGTGGTTGTCACTGGGGGCTTGGACAAAGGTCCCCTCTTCTCATTCTCTGTCCTCTTGGTCCCCCGCCCCCCCCCTCGCCGGGGGAATGGTGCCAACAACGCTCTGTCCCAGGGCCAAGAAGCAAGGCATGAGGATGTGATGTGGTAGGGGTCACCTCCAGGTTTTAGTAGAGCACCCACTGCACTGTGGGGGAGGTGGAGATTGGGGCAGGTGGCCATCCAGGGGAGAGTCGGCCAGAGCTTGTCGCGGCCCCACGGGCTCCGGCACCCTTGCCTCCTTCCTGCATCCTCAGTCCTCGGCCCTCTGGACCATCTCTTGGTCATTATCTCCATCATTCTCAAAGTTCTCCTCTCTGCCTCAGGAGGTCTTCCTGGAGTAATCAGAGGGAGGGGATGGCTTCACTCAACTCCAATCAGTTTGAGTAAAAGAATTCCACACTGCGTGATAACCCTCTCCCCTCATCAAGGTCATGACCAGGTAGCCACGTCTCTTGCCCTCTTGGCAGAATGAAGAGAAGTCTGAACCAGGAAATTCACCTTCCCCTAATAACACTGTCTCTCCTTGGGCCTTAGCTCACTAGCTAATATGAACAAGGCGTATGGGCTAGGCCTTTGCGTATGTACCCCAATGAATCTTCTAACAGTCCTCCGTGGCAGGTACCATTCCTAGCCCCAGTATGTAAAAGAAAGATTTAGAGAGATTAAACAACTTGCCCAAAGATTCTCAGAGGTTAAGTGACAAGTCCAAGGTCACACACGTAAGAAGTGGCAGAGCCAGGATTTGAACGAGAGGGGTCTGAATCCCAAGATTTATTCAACTAAAGCAGAAGCCCGGGATTGATGTCCTAATCCCAAATGTGCCAGGACACTAGTGACTGGATTCCTGCAGAGATGAAGGTAACTGATGAAGATAACAAGGAGGATAGGAAGATGAGATTGACACTGAGGGAGAAAAAGAAGGTATTGACGAAGAGGTGATTCTAGGCAATTCCCACCAAGAAGTAATTAAGTTGTCCATTCATTAGTTCCATCATCCATCTAATAAGCTCTATAGAGGACAGTGGTAAAGACCGTGAGCTCCGGACCCTGACCGCCAGAGACCAGATCTCACGTGCCATGATTCACTGTGCGACCTTGGGCAAGTTGCTTCGCCACTCTGAGCCTCAGATTCCACATCAATAAAATGGGGATGATAAAAATACCTGTCTTGTGGGGTTGCTGTGAATAAAATACATAGAAAGTGGCTTGTGTGGTGCCTAGTGTGAAGTGAACCCTCAGTAATTGTTAGCTATTGCTCTTTCTTCTGTTCCTGGTCACGTGCTGGACTAAGGTGCCGGAGTTACAAAGATGAATGGGACTGCCTCTTCTCTCGAAGAGACTAGTGGAAGAGATAGACATCGACAGACAATGTGATAGGTGTTAGGAGAGGGACCTGTACAAATAGCCACGGGAACACTTCCTGTGCCTGGAGGATGAAGGAAAGCTTCCCGGAGGAGGTGACCTGATCTGGGACTCGAAGGATAAATAGGAGCCTGTGAGGGAGGCATGCAAAGAAGAGATAAAAGCCATTCCCGTTGGGAACAGAAAATTCAAAGTGCTCTCGTGCAAAGGAAGCATTATCAAGGGAGGAGTGTATGTTCTGCAGCCAGGAACTGGGTCTGGCTCTGGTGTTGGGTGCAGGTGGCCATAGTAGCAGGAGGTGAGGCTCTGTACAGGGGCGGGGTTTTTGAGATCCTGCAGGACATCGGTGCTCCTCCAAGGACTTTACATTTTGTCTTATAGTGGGGGGCGAGGGGAAGGGACTGGGGGAGTGGAGTGAGGGGGAAGAGGAACAGAGCAGTGAAGGGTTTTAAGGAAAGGCAAACACGAATCACATAGAAGACCCTTGCAGTGAGGTGGATCTTGAGACAGAATTTCTGATGATTGGGGACCCTTGAGGCTTCTTACAGGGGACATAGGGGAGCCTTTTGTTGATGTTGAAAGAGCAGTGAACAGCTCTTTGGTAGGAATGAGAGCTGAGCACCCAAAGTTGCTCCTGATAGGATGAGAGTTTTGTCATAAAATGCAAAACTTTCCTGGACCTCTCTGAGCATAGCTTATGGGTAGTGTAGATCCTACTTGCTTTGGGGATATGGACTGAGATCTGGGACGTGTATGGGTGTGAGGACCCATAGGAAAATGAAGGAAGGACCTAGATACAGCAATGATTTGGACCTGAAAGAGGTGGACCCTCTCAAGAAACCAGGATCCTCTCGTAAGAATAAAGCGGGGATGGAGAGGATGAACATCAGAACCTCTGGTGGCTCCAGCCTGACTGAAACCGTTTGCTGCCCTAACAACTTGGAAGCAGAGATCTTGAGTCTTGACCCCTACGGTGGAAGTTTCTAGAACACTGATTCTCAAACTTCAACTTGCTTTGGAATCCCCCAGGGATCTCGGTAAAATGCAGATTCTGATTCAGCAGGCTGGGATGGGGGCCTAAGAATTTTCATTTCTAATGAGCCTCCCTTTCCCCTTGATGCTACCGATATAGGAACCCACTTGGAGTGGCAAGGATCTAGAACAGTGGCTTGCCATCTTGGCTGCACATTACAGTTGCCTTGGAGAGATTTTTAAAAGGATGAGAGGGCCTCACCCAGACCGATTAAATCAGAATGTGTAGGGCGGGGTCTGGGCTTCCCTAGTTTTAAAGCTCCCTCGATGATTTTGATGCACAGGGAGGACAGGAAAGTAAAACTGGTCCAGAGCATCCCCATTTGGGCTGGGACAGTGGGTTCAGAACACCCTTCCCAGCAGATCACCTAGAAATAGAATGTAAGTCCCACAAAGTCCTAGCCCATGGCCCTGTGAACAATATTTCGGGTAACCCCAGAAGGGCAACTGAGGAGTATCTCCAGGAAGGGAAAGGGGCAGGAAGGGCAGCCCCCTCTCAACTCTGTCCCAGGAGCTCCTTGCAAAGTGGCTTTGTCCAGTGTTTGAGGCTTGAGGCTAAATATAGCCTGGGCTAGGGGCTGAATTCAGGCTATTGAGGGGCCAGGCTGGGCTGTCCTACCCCAGGCCTGGGCCGCAGGGAACTGGAGAAGAGGAAGCTGGGGAAAAACAGAAAGTAGGGCGGGGATCAGGTATAGGCCCTCCTGAGACGTGGGGAGGGGTGGGGGAGAGTTGGTGTGGCAAGTTGGAAAGGAAAATCCAAGCTAGCTCATCTTCAAAAATGGGTGCAATGTGGGGAAAAAAGGAGAGACATCCCTCATCTTGTGCAGGGGACTGAATTATATCCCCCTGGAAATTCATATGTTGAAACCCTAATCTGTAACGTGACTATATTTGGAGATATGCATATTTGGCCTATAAGGAGATCATCAAAGTTAAATGAGGTCATCAGGATGGGGTCCTTGTCCCATAGCATTAGTGTCCTTATAAGAAAAAAAAAGACACAGGAGAGTTCACGTCTTTTCTGCTCCCAGTACACATGCACCAAAGGAAAGGCCATCTAAAAGCCAGGAAGAGAGGTCTTGTCAGAAACCAAAATGGTTAGAACCCTGGTCTTGGCCTTCCAGCTTCCAGAACCACAAGGAAAATAAATTTCTGTCGTTTAAGCCACCTACCTGTCTGTGATATTTTGTCATGGCAGCCAGAGCTCTGACTGAGGCACAATCTGCCTGCGCATCCTCTCACTGTGCTTTCATCCATTTCTCCAAAGATCAACTTCCCTTCCAGAAACTTCTTCAAAGGATGATCCTTCACTTCCCCAAAGAATGTTCACTGTAGTCTTCTACTCAATGCACATGAGACAGTTCTTCTTGCAATCTAGCCACCATCACTGTAGCTGCCACTAGATACGTGGGAAAGAAGAATGGTGCTTAACTCCCCAACCACGAAAACACATTTCTTTGTTGGAATGCCTGCCAGAGGCTCAAGAGAAGCACAGAGGTCAGGGTGGGGGACACAGCAGAAAACGGAACCCACCCCTGACCCCCTCACGTGCCCACTCCTCTCACACAAAGCCACTCAGGAGGCCAGACACCCCTGGAGCTCCCCTAGCGTCACTGGTGCTCAGCCTGCCACAGTACCAAAGCCGCGAAGAGTGTGGGCTCTGTGGCTCGTCCCCACCGACCTGGAGTGTTTAAGTGGTGAGTTTGCACAGCAGCGAGGCCAGAGGCACATTAAGGATTAACTTCCTGGCTGCCTCCAGCCTGGCTCAGCCTTCCTGTTAGAAGATTCTGTGGGCAGCCTCTGCCCAGAGACTCAGCTCTGCAAAACCGCAGCCCCCTCCCAGGCCTGCGCCCCCACCCACCAAGGCCCCCTCCGGCGCCCAGGTAGGAGCTGTTCCTGCACCCCTTGCCAGGGCCCTTGCAGATGCCTCGGAGCAGCTGGCTGGAGACTTGAAGGGTCTCGGACTCGGGGCGGGAGGTATGCAGAACTGTCTCAGTTCTGCTGTCTCAGCTCCTAGCGCTGAGCTTACTGAAGTCTGAAGGTCTAATTGGTCTGATTATCTTATGGTGAGCAGTTTCTAGTCTGGATTTAGGGGGGTTGGCATTTCTAGAGTCCCCAAGTCTAGAGAAGGAAGACAGTCCCTACTGCTTTGGGGTGCCGGGCAGGTGGGGGAGACAGTCGTGCACTCAAAGCTCCCGATCTGAGGAGGGGGTGTGGACACCCCAGAGATGGGTGAAGTGAAGGCAGGAACATCAGAGTTGGGAGAGATGAGAAGCGTCTGGGACATGTGCGATGGGGGTGCTGAGAGATCCCAGAGGAGGAGAGAGCGAGGTGACAGTGTCTAAGGTAGTTTCACCGCAAACTTTTTCAAAGTCCACGGAAGAGCCCCAAAGGCAGGGGCTGTGCCATCCACCTTATAGAGGTCAGGGCCCTCTGCCTTCTGCACTCCAGGACCTGTGTTCCCGGACAGGGCGGCCTCTCTCCTCGCTCCCAGGTCACCTTGCAGCCCAGTCTGATGCAGACTTTCTCCAAGCAGCAGCCTCTCAGCCTGGGCCCTTGGTGTTGCCTCTGTCACCTCACTCTGCTCCTCTAAGTCGTCCACCTCCCAGTCCCAAGCAAGTGAGGAAAGCAGCGCTGTGTGGGGGTGGGGAGGGTAGTCAGTGTGGGAGGGGAGGGGAGCCATTAGGGAGCTGAGCTGCTGCAGGACTAGAGGATTCTAATCGATGGGCTCATGTTATATTTATCAGCCACACTACTTAGGCGCTGCCCTGAGCAGGACTAATGGCCTCCCCATTGGAGACGCCATTACAGGAAGTGTAGGGGGAGGGGCTGGGTGCTGAGAGGAGATGGGGACCTGGCAAAGTCTACTTCTCCTGACAACTGCCCCCTCACCCACCGGGCCCAGTTGCTACCACAGGGGCAGCTGTCCTGCAGGCTGTAGTCGTGGAGTGTGCTCCAGGCTCTTCCTTTCTTCCCCACTGACTGGAAGGAGTCACCCAGAATCCTCTCCAGAGGTCACCCTAGTCACCCCTCTGCCTCCCCTTCATAGCAGTCTGTTACCTTTTCCACTTTTCTTGCCTGAAACCATGCCCTCTCCAGCTTCACTGTCTGAATGACAGACGTGTGGACCAACCGAGTGGCTCAGTCTTTCATGGAGCCGAGTCAGCAGCGGTTGCCATGGTGATCTTTCAGGGTGGTGGGTGGAGGGGGGTCTGGATACTTCCTGTAACAGCCTTAATTGCTCATTTATTTAAGGCAATTAGTCCCTGGTGACCCTCCCTTTCTTGACCCCAGCAATGACTATTCTCAGCTCATACAACATTCCACCAAGATGGGGTGGGGCCTGGTCCACAATAAATGGGGGGGGGGCAGGGAGGCAGTCTGCTCCCAAAGTCTGAGAATCCATATTTAGAGGTTGACCTGGTCAGACCATTCAATATCCTGTCACTGGTCCTTGCTCCCAGCATGCTCTCAGCCCTCTGTGGCTGCCCATTCAGCCCTGCGGGTGACCCGCCCCTCCAGGCGCCCGACGTTGGTGGCCTCTGGATAGCTGCTCTCTCCACCAATAGCACCACTGTCTTCCCAACCAGCTCTGGGTCGTGGTTGGCCCCTGTGTAGCTCTGGCCCCTACCCCACTCCCCACAAGCGGCTGCTCCTGTAGTTGAAGCTCCAGGTGAAGGGAATTTGTGCGGGTGTGGGGGGTGGGCATCCTGTCCTGCCCTGTCCCACCATGTTTCGTCAGGTGGCCACAAAGGCCCCTGACCTAATGCCTCTGATCTGCACTCATGCACCCTACTGCCTAGGACTTCTTAGTCCTAAAACTTGGCTCTGGTGGGATTCATTGCACAGGTTGAGGGAAACTGATGCCGGGAGAGAGGAAAACAAGCAGAGCTAGGACCAGAAGTCATTTCCCTGAATCCCAGCCTGGCGCTCAGTGACACCACGATGACATCTCCTCCGAACTCCATTTGAACCACCTCCCGCCCCTCCTGTCTGTCTTAACCACCTTCACCCCATCCCGGCTTCTGTGCCTCCTGAAGGCCTCCCATCTCAGCTCCTCAGAAACTGGTTTGAACTCTGGCGCTGTTACTCTTGCAGGCTGCAGACACTTTCCCTGCCTTCTCCACCCCCAGTTTTCCCTGTCCTTTGTTCCTCAGACTCCTTCTCTGGGGGAGGGGCTGCTGGGGCTGGGTGAGTCCCTTTAAAGCCCTCCTTATGACCATACCTGTGGGGACTTTCAGCTCATCCGCCTTCTCAAAGGACTCTTGGTCAAAAGTTGAGGCAAGTCTCTGGGGCCTCTAGCATCAGGGCCCTTAGTTTTTCCTTTTGGGTCTGGAACCATTTTTGTAGGCCAAGCTGCATTAGCTCCAGGAGACCCTTGTAAGGAACTGTCACCCTCTATAAGTTGGGGATGTTGTCTCAGTCCCCTTCCTAAGTGTACGCGTCTTGAACCTTCCTTTCCTCCATCACTGCTGGCCACACCAGCCCTCCTCCTTGTTAGCGGTCCTGAGGAAGCTCTTCATGAGGGATGGTGCCCAGGGGCTTGGGGGCAGGGGGTGAGGGGCGGGTGCCTGGACTCAGCTTTGGTATCTCCCTGGCTCTGGGACAAAAACAGCCATGTTGGGGGTGACCTCACCCTTTGGGCATCCTCCTGCTGGACAAAAGTCCCAATTGTTCCCCCAACTTGGAACAGGAGGTGGGAGGATGACACTCCAATCTTGAGACTCTCTTTAGAGACCCTGTACTTCTAGCGGATGCAGACTCACTGTGAGGTGGGTGGGCCAGCACAGCGAGGCAGGCCCCACAGCGGGAGGCTGACCCAATTTGAACGACAAGAGAAAAGCTTGGAAAATCTGTTTGGTCCTTCCTAGGGTCTAACCTCATTAGAGGTCAGTGGGACACTGAAGCCCACTGCTCTGGAGTTAGCAGCAGATGCTCTCTGCTTTCCTTTGTTCTAGCAGTGACCTCTATTTGTAAGGGGTGGGTAGACTTGTCTCCTCTGCCCTGGGAAAGCAGTGGTTTTCAAATTTCCCCCCCAATAGTATTGAGAGCTGCCTAATAAAATCTTTCTGGAAGTTTGATCAGTAAAGCAAATGAAAAGTAGAAGTTACTTTGGTAGCTTCCTCATCCTCCCTCCCCCGACCATGGCAGCATCTAAGAAAGGTCCATGAAGCATAGTCTGAAAACCACGACTTTATACTGTTTCGCTCCTTGCTGTCTCCCAAGCATCCAGGGGCCAGTTCCCTGCAGGTGCTTGAAGTCTAGTTGATGAATGAATGAATGAATGAATGGTCTCTATCCCTTCACTTATCTGCTACCCGATTTTGTGCTCATTTCTCCTAAGGGCCTGGGCTGAGCCTTCTTCTGCTTCCTCTCTGCTCTAGGCACAATCAGGATCCTGGCTGTCCATCTCCAGTTCAAGGGCTCCCTCTCCATTATGCCAGAGCTATTGAATGTCCCCTAGTGGAAAGGGCCACAGCAAAGGACATCAGTGGTGAGTGTTGAATTAGCAAGCAGAGTGGGAGTGCACGTGCAAGGATGGGCTGGACACTGTTTCTCCAGCGTAATCTGCCAACAGCCCAGACACAAGCTGAGTCCCCAGGGCAAAGGCTGGAGTGGCAGGCACAGAGAAACAAGGACCTCTCCACCCACCACCCACTTCTTCCTCATGAGTCAGGGGTCCTGGATTCTAGCCCCCACTGTACCACTCAGTGCCACCCATGGGCCCATGGACAGCTCATTTTCCTCCTCTTGGCCTCTGTTTCCTTCTCTAAACCTGATGGAGTGGGACTCATGAGACTCCAGGCTCCCGGGTTCTGGGCTGTGCTTCCGGGGTGGCAGGGGCTGAATAGGAGGGGAGACATAATCTCTGTCCAGGTAAAGGTTCATCAGGAAGTTATGGAAGAACATGATGGTGAGGCAGAGCCTGGTCCATCCTTCCATGTCCACTCTCATGCTCCTGGCTGCATAGTGGGGTTCTTGGTTTGTCTTTTCTCCTGGGGCTAGGCAAAGCTTCAACCTCTTTGTCCTCCTCCTCCACCATCTTTCATTACTTTGCTCATCGATGTTTTATACTCTTACTTCTCCCAGAAAATGAGCATCCCCCTACAACACACTCATTCTTTTCTCATCCGTGTCGCCCTCCTCCAGGAAGCCCTCCTCCAGGAAGCCCTCCCTGATCTCCACTTCATGTCACTAGCCCCCGACCTGGGTTTGTAGCCCCATGAGCTGGCATTTGTCAAGACTCTCTTCATGAGTTGTCATCATCCTTTCATTTAGAAGCTCCTCGAGGATAGGGACCCTGTCTTTTTATCCCAGAATGCCCATTACCTGCCTCACAGGAGGGCCCTGTGGAAGAGAGGACACTAACTACCCAGAGGGAAGCTTTGTTTGTAACTGGGTAAGGCTGACCTTGTGTGCCCTTGGCCAAGCAAACACTCCAGGCCATCAGACTCACCCCCATGCACACATGCACCCAGACAGCCCGGCACAGACACACACACCCGCGAGCCAGCACCCTCTCTCACACTGCAAGCCCCCACATGGGGTGGGATGGGATGTGGGGGAGGAGGTGTAGGGGACTGCCCTCCAGATGTTGTTGGAAA
The DNA here is from genome assembly GCA_030015415.1 of Cynopterus sphinx. NCBI lineage: Eukaryota > Metazoa > Chordata > Mammalia > Chiroptera > Pteropodidae > Cynopterus > Cynopterus sphinx. Next base: position 19,118,511 of record CM057385.1, read on the forward strand.
CCCAACACGTCCCCTCCACTCCTCCCTCTCCCACTTCCTGCTCCACTTCCCCTAAATATTTACTGATTTTTATTTACATTCTTTGCCCGAGGTGCCCGGCCCCTGTCAGGTCCCATTTGCTTGCCTCTGTTTCCTCCTCCCAGCTCCCCTCCTCCTCCCTCAAATCTGGATCCAGGAGTTGCGTGTGGTTGGCAGTAACCTCCTCCAGGCCCATGGGGTGTTGGGGGTGGTGAAGCCAGTGGGCTGGTAGCTCTGGGCAGGGCTGAGGTGGGAGGGCTTGGGGACAGGGCAGCTCGCCCACACACCCCCGTCTGCCCCCAATCTGGGAACGCTTTAGCCACCCCCTTTGTTTCACAGGGACTTCTGGAAGGGACTGATGGATGCCAGATGCCATGAGCACCATCACCCAGAGAGGACTCAGGAGGGAAGGAGGAGGGAGAGCTGGGACAGACGTGATAGCAAGTGGAACAGTTTTGTTCCTGGCATGCTGGGTGGCTCACATGACCTGACCACCCACTCTGGTCCTCTCTACCCTCAGCTGACCAAGAAGCCTGAAAAAACATTTTTCCACTTCATTCCCAGCCCTAGTTACACACTCTAGTCCTTTCAGTTGGTTATTTGACCAATATTTATTGAGCACCTACTATGTGCCAGGCACTCTCAGGTGCTGATGTCTTATTAGCAAACCAATAGACACTTATTCTTGCCCAGTGGAGCTTGTTTTCTCATGAGAGGGAATAAGTAAATTGTGGAATGTGTATGTGAGAAGATTGTAAGGGCTATAGGAATAGGGAAAAGCAAAGTAAAGGGAATGGGGAGTACTAGGGAAGGGGGAACATTTTAAATAGCATCATCAGGTGAGGTGTCCTTGGGAAGGTGACACAAGCCGTCCTGCGGGAGCTGAGGGAGTGAGCTGTGGGGCTGTCTAAGAAAGACGGTTCCAGGAGGAGGAAGCAGCCTAAGGAGCATGTGTTCAAGGACTGGGGAGGAAGCCGGTGTGGCTGAACAGTGCGGGTCAGGGTGGGCGGGGAGTAGGAGATGAGGGCAGGGAGGCAAGTGTTTGGTTTTTCTCTGAGTGAGATGGGAGCCTCTGGAGGGCTTTGAGGAGAGAGTGACATGACCGAACATATTGATACAATAGGGTGATTCCTATCTCCCTTGTACTCTTCCTTCTACTTTGGTCACCCTGCCTTTCCTTGTCTGCTGTCTGCTGCTTCTCAGGTACCTTCCCAGGCTGCCTGGGGCTTCTATGAAGCTCTTCTACTCCAGGAAGCCCTCCAGGATTCCTTTAAAGAGCCTGCCTGGCTCTGTCTGGACAGCAGATGTTTTTTTCTTTCTCTTTTCCCTTCCCGTGGGAGAGATGCTAAAGAGGGAGATTGTGATGCTCCCTGGGGCAACCCAAGGATCAGAGAGGGTGAATCACTTTCCCAAGGTGTCTCCCCAAATGACAAATATTCTGCCTCCCGCAAGCCTTTTTGCCATCACTCTGAGTTTTTTCATGGATGCTCTGTTGTCCCTTCCTTTCTGCATCCTTCTCCTTCCCACCAAGTCTCCCCGCTTCAAGCAATGACTAAAGCCTCTACTTCTCTGTTTTGGGATGGGCCTGGGGAGGACCATTTCAAAGGTCAGAGAGTAGCAAGCACTGGGCTCCCAAGGCCAGGAACCAGACCAATGAGAGGGAGCAGCAGCAGTGGGGACTGTGCTCCAATACTCCAGCTGGCACCCTCCAGTACACCTGGTCCCTGAGGGAGCACACTCTGTTTTCAAATATTAACTAATTGCAGGCCAAGCAGAGGAATGGAGTTGTCCTCATCCAGTAGGGTATGTGACGGTGGCTTCCCCAACAGCTCCTGGGAGTTAATCCAAGGGCTCATCTTAGTCCCAGTTTGGTCAAAGCCTCACTGTGTGGCTTTCTTCCAGGTGTATCACTCATTTGGGCCTCACTCATTCAAACAATAACTATTTATTGAGAACCTACTATGGGCCGGGCACAGTGCTGGCCATGGGGATACAGAGAGAGCAAAGTTGACTTGGCTCCTGCCCTCACAGAACCTGCAATCTGGTGGAGAGCAGACATCAATTAAATAGCCACATGAATGCAGTCTGACAATTATGGTTAGTGAAAAAGAAAGGTAGAACATGATGCTCTGCGAATATATAGGGAGCATCTGACCATCCAGGGATGGGGAGGAGCTTCCTTAAGGAGATGATGCCCTTCCTGAAACCCGAGGAGACAGAAGAACCATCCAGGCAGCGAAAACAGCATATGCAAAGGCCCTGGGGCAGGATAGAGCATGTACAAGGAGCTACAAGAATGCAGATGTGTCTCTGTGTCTGGAGTACAAATAGCGAGGGGGAGGCATAATGTGAGAGGTGAGCAGAGACTGATTCTTTTTGGCCATGTTTACAACCTTGATCTAAGAGCAGAGGCATCCGTTTAGTATTGTGGGGTTGTGCTGGGGGGTGATGTGATCATCTCAAGTTGGCTGCAGGTCGGGTATAGTGAGAATGGAGGTGGGAGATACCTTTGGAGGTGATGGCAGTGGTCCAGGTGAGAGCTGATGCTGGCTTGAACTAGGAATTGGCAGGAGATAACTAAGGGGAGGAGGTGAAGTCAAGGATGACTCCTGAATTCCTGCCTGCACGATTTCTCACCTGTAAGAAGAAAGAAGCAGCTCTACTTTTTCCTGGCAATAAGTTAGTGGAGGCAACAATCCTCAGGAAGGCACTGGAGTCAACTGTAAGAACAGTATGAGAATACTCCCCTAACCAGAGAGCCGTATCTTGGATCTACCCCAAATCCTTCAGGCTAGCCATACCGCTACAGAACCTGTAGGGAAGGTAAGAAATGCACCTAAAACTGCAGTGAGTGTGCTTTAGGTTAGACCAGCAGGCCCCAACCTTTTGGCACCAGGGACCAGTGCTCCTCTGAGAATCTAATGCCTGATGATCTGAGGTGGAGCTGAGGCGGTGGTGCTAGTGCTGGGGAGCGGCTGTAAATACAGATGAAGCTTTGTTTCCTCACATGCTGCTCATCTCCTGCTGTGTGGCCTGGTTCCTAACAGGCCATGGACAGGTACTAGTTGGTAGCCTGGGAGTTGGGGACCCCTGGATTAGACTGCTCGTTGCCAACAGGGCTAGAGGAATAATGCTAAGAACCAGGGGCAGGGGATAAAAGAGGAGACAGGATCCAGGCAGAGGGCCATGTGCCAGGAGCACAGGAAAGAGGCTGTGAACACCTGACTGTGGAACAGTCAGGGTCTGGTGGAGATGAGGGGGCGGTCCCTGAAGCTGGGGCTTGCTCAGGAGTCAGGAAAGCCCAGGTGAAGGGAGCTTCGAAGGAGTTTCCATACTCTGTATCTGAAGACGAGATGCTCTCCAGAAACATCCACGGTCTTGGGCATTGACCCACCTCCTGGGGTCCCCGTATGATGAAGGAGATTGAGCATGCCCAGGACATGGAGGGTGAGGGAACAGTGTAGGTACAGGAGCTTGGCAGACACATAGGGAACATTCCAGTGGGCGCGGGGGGCGGGGATGGATGATCTGGGAAGTCTTGTTAGAGGAGGTGGAGGAAGGGGGAGGAGGAGAAGAGGGAGTAGAAGATGGGGGCACACAGAAGGAGTTTGAGGATGGCTGGATTTGTCCGTCCTCTGGCCTAGCAGGGATGTGCTCATTTAAGCTGACAGCAAGTTGGGTGCTAGGTGATATTGCCCCCTCCCAATCCTAGGACCTCCCTCTAGGCTCCCATCTTGCTATCAGTTTGTAGTCATTATTCTGCCCCTCATTACTCTTTCCTCCTCTCCCACTCCAGTTGCTATGCCCATTGGCTTTGTAAGTTCTGCTTGGCTCCTGTCCCTCCTCCCAGCCCCAGCCTGGCCCCACAGTGAGCACCTGCTTGGCTGGTGATGCAGGGTCTGCTGTGCCTTTGGATCCCTCACTGGCATTTGGGGAAAGACTGAGGCATCCTGGCCTTCCCTGAGCACAGCTCCACTCACAGGAGGCCCCCTGGAGGGGCCAGCCTTGGTCTGTAAGGTGTGGAAGTTCAAGGGCAGAAAGGGTTTCCTGGGCTGCTAAGGGGGATAGCTGAGAGCCTGGAATTTAGGGAATCAGTTTCATGTACACCCTGTTCTACGGAAGCTCTATGGCTGAGGGCTTGGTGCGGGGAGGGTCAGAGTCTCAGAGAGGATTAAGGACACACAGGCAAAGGCTGTCAGCTCCACGCAGCCAGACTGGACATCTGCACTGCACTGTGACACAGCACCTGGGCCAGGGCAGGCCTTCGTGAATGCCTGTGGAGAGAGGAGAGATTTTGATTCCCAGCTCAGTTTTCTACTTGGTTTTCCTGAACCTCTGGTTCCCTGTCCACAAAACGGAGTCGTAACCCTTGTACTTCCTATCTCAGCAGATTGTCATGGGGGAACAAATGAAAGGATGATGGCGAAAGTGTTTTGCAAACACAACACACAGGGCCCGAGCTCAGCACAGCGCCTGGCCCGCTGCCGTGGCTTAGTATGGAATATATAAATACATGATGCAGTCCCCACCAGACTGTGAACTCCAAGCAGGCAGAGACCTGGCATGCTTTCTTAGCGTTGTCTCCTCAGCGCCTGGCACGTTGTCGGTGCCTGATAAATATATGGATTGAATGAATGAATGAGTGAACAATGCAACTTCATCCTTCCCTTGGGAACTTCTAGAATTTTGGAGATGATGAGACTTAAACCACAGGGTAATGAACCCACCTGGCTTTGGAGGCATTGAGGTCTTGGTTTGAGTCCTGACTTCACTAACGAGCCTGAAAGCAGTTATTTCCCCCCATGTTACAGATGAGTAAAAGGGTCAGAGAGATCGAATGACTTACCCCAGGCCCCACAGCTCCTAGTAGGTGATGGGGTCAGGCTGAGAACCCAGAATTCCGCCTCTGAAGCCTGTGCTTTTCCGGCCATACAAGGCTCCTGCCGTCACTGATTCATCGGAGCATGACCTCCATGACTATCTATTTGACGAGCTGGAATATTCTTTTGGGGGAAAATCTCATAATTGCCTACCATCTCAGTGACCCCCTACTTGGGGGCTGCTGGGTCCGATGAGAGGCCAAGATTCACTCAGGATATGCCAGGCCAGAAACACACACCCTTTCCCAGGACATCCGTATTCAGAGAAGAGAGCAGTTGGGGAATCTTCTGACTCACAGTCTCTGCCTTATCGCCCACAGCCATATCTTCCTTTTGGTGCTCTAGGCCACTCTGCTCCCTGAGTGCTCCCACAGGCCCACACTCCCTCAGGCAGGGACTTGTCATGTCACAGCTGTCCCTCCTCTCCCCAAATGGACTTCAGGCTTTACCATTCCGTTCACTGCTTCCCGAAGTATGTTCAGTGGGGATGCGTATTGGCTGTTTATAGGTAGTTCTTGTGTGTGATGGAATAAGATAGAGAAAGCTGTGTGAAACATGCCAACCGGACTGCACGCTAACTTTACAGGACTTCTCAGAGCCTTTATTATGCTCAAGTGGAATGTGAGTCTCCAAGGGATGGGAGGCTCTAGTAAAGAGCATTTCCAAACTTATCTGGCCCCAATCCATTTCTGCAGGAGCATCCCTTGGGACTGATGTGCCCCAGGGCACACTTTGAGAATTACCCCTGTAGCTGTGGAGAGTCCCTGAAGGCATTTAAGCAAAGTCAGAGGATCTAGTGGGTGTTTAGGAAGACTGTTGGGTGGACTGGAAGAGCCAAGACAGAGGCAGAGAAAGCACTTGGGAGGCTAAATGGACAGTCTACGAAAGAGTAACAGAACCCCCTGCTAGTCAGGCATCCTGGCAATCACAGTCTCTGTCCTCAGTGAGCTTGCAGTCAAGGGAGAAGGCGAGGTCCCGCAGGAACTCTCCTCCGAGGCAGGAGATGCTAACTGCTGCAAATTGAACCACGTCTCTGATCCAAGAAGACTCCTGACGACTTATTCAACTGGCAGCTTGTGGCTTTGGTTGGCTTCCTCTTCTTTCTCTTTTCAAGAAGTCATAAATTATTTGAGATTACATCAGGTGGTCCTTTGCTGTGTTTTCACCGTCACTCCTGGAGTTCATCGCTCATCCCCAGAAGTAACATGGGGTCAGCCTGCCACCTCACTGGGGCATTGAAACTCAAGTCAGGACACTCGGTTCTAAGGTTTAAGTGGCCGTGCCTTGTTTATTTTTAGTCCTTTATGTTGTCAAAAGTCCAGTCCCTTGGCACTAAAAACAGCTTAGATTCAACCTGGGTGGGGCAGGACACAGGATTACTGGTCTCCTCCCTGCCCCATACTCTCTGCTGCTCCACTTACTGCCCTTGCCTTCTTCTGGGGACAGCAAGGGGGCTGTGCAGATTCTGTATCCCCACTGAGCCCTGAGGCGTGGCTCAAATGGGGCACAGGGCCCTCTGAGCCCTCGTCAGGTGGTGTCAGTCGGCAAAGCCAAAAGGTGAAAAAGGGCACTGGTGCTCGCTCAGGGATATTTCAGGGAAAAGTTAGGTAATTTAACTGGGAGTTAAAATATTTTCCCATAGAGCAACATGGATATATTACAGAATAAAATACAAAATTGGCTAGAAGTTTGGAAACAAAACGGGAGAATCCATGGTGGGGCAACGCCGAAGGAAAAGCTGAAAGGAGAAGAGTAGAGGCCTCTACTGAGGGCACTGGAGGGGCTGCACTGAAGAGTTAATAGAGAAAGCAGGTGTGTGTTGGGGGCAGCCAGGAGTGAGGGGACATGGGGAGATTAAGGGCAGATCTGTGTTAAATGAGGCCCAGGGGAGACGGGGGCGAGGAAGATGTACCTCCTGTTCTTTCCGTCGGCTGCCCCCACGTCAGTGCGGGCCCCCACCGGCTCTTCCTTCAGAGCTTTAACTGAGACCCATGTAGAAGAGGCAGATGTTTCCAGATGAGGCCAGATGCTAAGACACAGAGAGGGGGCTGGCCCCTTTGGGTTTGGAGGGGTGGGGGGGATGGGGGGGACAGGAAATGAGTGAGGACAGAGTGTGATCTCTAGCCAGGGTCTTTATAGATAGGGTCTTGGCTACTTCTCACAGCAACTGGGGAGGCAGGCATCAGGCCCATTTTTACAGATGAGTCAACTGAGACTCAGCACAGGCATCTCAGCTTTTGAGATCGCCCACCTTCCTGCCTTACCTCCTGACCACCTCTTCCACACTCCAGATGGACAAACCACCCATAGCTCCCCTCTCCCCTCACTCAGTCCCACTATAGACCGTTACTCTTTTCCTTTGGCCTCACCTTGCCTCCTCCAGGAAGCCCACCAGAGGCTCTCACTCAGCTCTATCCTTCTGGACTGTCTCTCTAATCTGTCAGCTGAGGTGTGTGTCACACCTGCCCTCCACCAGACTGGGAGCTCCCCAGGAGCTCAGACTGCTCTTTCCATCAGATCACCTAACTACTGCACATTTACAGTCCTGTGGAGGGGGGCCACGTTGGTCTCCATGGCAGGCGCCTGGCAAGGGGAGAAGTACAAAGGCAGCCGCCCAAGGCCCAGATGAGGTGTGACTCTTGGCTGCATCCCCAGCCCCATAAAGAAAGATGTTAACAACCTCTTAGGGAGCCGGTGAAGGGTGATCAAAGGGGTGGGCTGGGGGCTCACTGCCTAGGGAACAACTCTGTCCAGGTTCAGATTCAACACTGGCACCTCCTTTCTACCCCATCAAATGGAGTATTTCATCCTGGGAGGCTTGCTGATTAAAGGAGAAGGGTTTATTGCAGCTCCCTACTCCTCCTCCTTCCCCTACTCCCACAAGGGTCCTCCATCCCCCAACCAGAGTCTTCCCCACCCCCAGGGTCCCCTTGGTTTCCTACTATCACCACAGGGTCCTCCTCTCCCCCCTCTCTCAGGACACCCAGTAGCTGTTCCCATCCTCCTGTGGAGTGAGAGAGCATTGGGGTGGTATCAGTTGGAAGATGAGGAGGAGGAAACAGTGGGAGGTCCGGGCTGTCCTACGACAACCTATGCTCTCTTAGCCTGATTGTGAAAATCAAAATCAGTTGGTTCTGCCAGCTGACTGACTCAAAACCAGGATCTCAGAGATCCTGCCTGCATCTCCTGCTTGCCTGGAAGTAGAATTAGGGAAGCAGAGAAAAAGCCCAGAAAAGCCAGCCCGGCATGGAAAGAACCTGGGCTTGCGGGAGACACCTGGGTGGAGGGGTCAGAGGTAGTAAACACGAGGAGGCTGGCAGGATCCTTGGTGGGACCATGGACTGTGCCAGGCCCTTGGCTCTCAGAAATGGTCAAGAACAACCATTATTTTACAGATCGGGAAACAGAGATTCAAAGGCAAATAGAGACTTGTTTAAGATCACACAATGAGTTGGTGGCAGAGCCCACACTAGAACCCAGGTCTGGATTCGGGGTGAATGGGGTGGAAGTGCAGCAATGAGGTTTTCTTTAATTTGCATGTGATGACTATTTTCATTGCACCCCAAATTTTCCCGGTACCCTGACCAAATTCTAATAGCAGGCTTTCCCCCTTATACGGCCCTCCTGAGCTCTAGCCCTCCTGGACCGTGTTCTGACTATAGGATCTCTGGAACAGCCCTGGGGAGAGAATGCAGAAAGGATGCCTGCCCCATCCCACTCATTCCCTGGGAGTCTCCACCTCCAGGCTGTTCCCTGGCTCCTGCCTCTGGCCAGACCATTGATTTTCACAATTAACTGAATCACAAGAGCTAGAGCCATCCTATCAGTGTATGCCCACCCTGACCTCCTCTCCCACTGGTCCCTCATTCTCCCAGGAGCCACCTCCCAGACAGCTGCTTGCCACCCTTGGACAGCCCACCCCCAAGATATAGCTCTTGCTTCTCATTCACATAATATGCGAACTATTCAGGGCCCTCCATCGATTGTGGAATCGTACGAAAATAAATTTATACAACATCAAAGCTGGAAGGGACTTTAGAAGTGTCATCTGCCTTTTACCCATACCCCCTCTTAACGTGAGGACACTGAGACCACAGAAGAGAAGTGACTTGTTCAAGGTCTTGCACTTCCATTCAGAATCTAGATTCCCTGACTCCAGTCTGTGTTTTCTGGTCCATGTGGTTGTCCAGATCAGATACTTGCAGTTCCAGGGGTCACATAGACCATGGTCAACTCCCGGGATTGCCTTCCAGCACTCCTTTAACTGGACAGTTTTGACTCTGGAGCGAGTCCAGAACAGGAAGTAGGAGAAGAGAGAAAGAAGAGCAAGAGGGCGGTCCACCCATCTATCAAACCTTTATTGAACATCTCTGATGTGCCAGACCTTATCAGGGAAGCTGAGTTGAGCAAGCCATGGCCCCTGCCTTTCAGGCAAGGGGGGCAGGCAGATACCCACTAACTGCTCTAGCTGGTGTGGAAATGCTAGGCCAGCAGTTTGTGGGAGAGCAAAGTGCTGTGGGAGCACAGAGGAGGGGGCAATTCATCCTGCCAGGGCAGATAGGAGTAGTTTCACTGAGGAGGTGACATTTAACCGATCTTAGAAGGATGAGTACAACTTTGCCAGGCGGAGATGGGAAAGAAGCATTTCTGGCCAAAGCATAGAGCGGGTAAAAGCTAAGAGGAATGCAAACCTTGGTACCTGCTGGGCAGGTGAGCAGTTCCATGTGGCTCACTGGGTGTTAGGAGAGAGGCAGCCAGAGGTAGGCCCACTTGTGGAGGCCCCTTGATGCTTCATCTTGAAAATGATGGGGAACCAACACTTTTAAGATAAGAAGGGAAGAATTAGATAATATTTAAGGATGTGTACTATGACAGAACATGGAAGAAGAAACTAAGTGGGTGGGATCCTGGAGGCCTACTGGGAGAGTCCTGGAGTCATCCAGGTGAGAGAGGCCCAGGGCCTGAGCCACACCACTGCCACACAGCCGAGGAGTAGAGGTCGAATGCGGGGCCCATTTCACAGATGGAACGGACCAGATTCTACACTCACATGCCTGGTCAGTCATGGAGGAAGAAAGGGAGAGGGGGTGCCTAGCCTCTTGTTGCTGCCTTGGGCAGCTAGTAGCTGAAGGTACCTTTCGCAGCAGAGAAGATTGGGCTGGGGAGGGAGGGACAATGAGTTTAGATGTTAAATTAGAAGCCCCGATGGGACAGCTGGTTATGATGTCAATTACTCAGTTGGGTAAACGAGACTAAGTTCAGGACAGAATCAGAGTCGTGGGGCACAGAGATTACCTGCTCAAGCCCGGAAGTCAGCCAGACTTGGGTTCAAATCTGATTCCCATGTTCTTGCTCTGAGACTTTTGGACAAGTCCCTTACCCTCTCCAAACCTAACAATCTCATCTATAAAATGGAGCAAGTCATAGTGAGGATCAACTATTAAAGAAAAGTGGTTTATTCCAGTAACCACTCATTACTGACTTGGTCATTGGCTAGAACTGGAATCGTCCAGGTCACAGACGCCAGGGCCAAGTCATTGGCCCAGTTGGCACATGACATTCAAAGTTCTGGCTGTTTCATTTCTCCCTCCACCCTCTTCGACTCCCTCTCTGCAATCTCGAGTTCTCCAGCTTTGATCCTACTACCTAAGAGTGTCCAGAGAGAGGGCACACTCTTGCTCCCCTGCCACTGACCAACAGAGACTTGATGCCAACCATTGACCAGTCACCAGAGTCCAGCTTTGAAGCTTCAGCCTACTTTGAATGATATGAATACAGAGACCAGCAAGGGCTCAGGGAGCTAGCTCCAGGCCCTGGCTAGGCTGACAGGTATGGTCATCTACCTGGCTGAACTGGGTCTCTGATAAACCCCTTAGCTTCTGCGGGCTTCGTCTCCCTCCCTGTTGGAAGAGGGCCAGGTTTGGATGACAGGGGGTGACTTGGGTGAACCCTGAAGCTGGGTCTAGGGCTCACATTTCATATCACCTGCCAACCCAGGTCTAGCCCTCTGTCCCTGGAGGGTGGAGTAAAGGGTCAGGCTAAGAGGTCACCCAGCAGGTCTTTTCTCAGGCTGAACCAGTCTGGTGAAGTGGGAGACATGGCTGGGGACCTCCAATGTCCTTGCTCCATGCAAATGAATGCAAATCACCGGAGCACCACCCTGTCCAAAGCAGCATCTGCAGTGGGAGGGTCTTCTCGGCAGTTCTGAGGGGGAGGGGCTGTGGGGAGGAAGAGGCGCAGGGAGGAAGGACCCCCCACCTCATCCCTCATCCCTGGCCAGGATCCCCCCCACGGTGGGTGAGGGGCGAGCCGGCCCTACTAATGGGCTCATGATTCATCACTGGGCTCTTGTCTGTGCTAATTGGCTCTGCCGGCTGCCTGATTCATGGCAGGGAGCGGGGCTCTGGGGGACCCCTGTGTCCTTCCCCCGCCTCCCACCCAGGACGGCTGCGTGAGGCTTTTAGATCCAGGATCTGTTCCAAGGGACTGCTGCCCAGCATCCATCATTGCTGAAGGTCTGGAGCTCTGAGGTGGGGGCAGGGACCCCAGTACAGAGCTGCTATCTGATGCTTCCCACCCCAACCCTGCCACGGAGGGGCATCCGAGGGCTGCGTGGACCTTAGGTCTTAGGGAGCACACAGGGAACATCCGGGTGGTGTAAGAGGTGAAGAGGAGGAGATAGAATGCAGATGGCAATGGGAAGAGCATTGGGGGCAAGAGGAAAGTCTTAGGCAAAAACTGGGAAGCAAATTAGGGTTTGATTCAAAGGAAACAGAATTGTGAGAGATGAGGCTGGCAAGTGACTCAGAGCAGAGATCTATAACATAGTACTCTGAAGCTTCCTCTTAAGTTGTCCAGAACAAGACCAAAGAGACCTGAGGTTTTGAGAAATGGCTGTGACCTTCTGTAAGTCACCTAACCAGTCTGAACCTCTATATCTCAGGACCTTTAGTAGAAGACAATCACCCCTAGGCATAGACACTCCTGGGGACCTTCCTCTGGCAGTGTCTTAGACCAGGCACCCAAGACCCCTATGAGTCTGTCATTCATTGGTGCCTCCCCTCCTGGGTACAAGGATTGGTACAGACCCCACTCCCTGGACAGGGACACTCCTGGCCCCTTTCTCTAGAGTGTCTCACTAAATAGAGAGATATCCAAGCTCCCCAAGGCCCCTGATGTCTGTACCCCACATCTGGGCTGAGGTGGTATATGAGGCCACACCCCCCCAGGCTGGGCAGAGGGCAGCTGTCTACCCTGACTGTCAAAATAGGGCAGGGGCTAGTCAGGGCAGAACTGGGGGCTGGAAGTGGTCTGGTTGGAGCTTCAGAAATACCTCCTGTGGGAATCCATGAATGAACAACTGTCCTGTGGCCTCTGCAGAGGGAAGCCTGGGCTTTCGGCAAGAGACAGATGGAGAATAGTCCACAACAAGGCACCACCACAGCCTCTCAGCTGCTCATGCCAAGAGCCCAGGCGTCATTTCCACTCCTCCCTTTGACCCTCAGCCACATCCAGTTGTCAGCAGGGCCTGCTGGCTCTCATTCTAAACCAAACTCTCATCGGGCTCTTCCCTCTGTCTCCACTGCCGCCAAAGGCTATCAGCCAGACACTGCAAGAGCTCAGGTCAGGCCTCCCCTCTCGGCCTCCACTCTGGCACCTATAATCCTTTCTCACTGCAGCTCGATCTTTTAAAAACATAAATCGGATCTTGTCACTTCCTTCTCAAAACCCTCTCGTGGTTTCCAGAAAACATTTAGCAGAAAATGCAACCTCCTTGCCTTACCTTACAATGTCCTAAGTGCCACTCACTCTGGCCTTCTTACTCTGGCTCAAAATCTCCCAAGCTTATTTCCAGGTCAGGGCTTTTACACCAGCTGTCCTTTCTGCCTAGAATGCTTCCCCTGCTGGCCCTTTCTGGGCTTTCAGGTGTCAGCTTAAAGGTCACCTCCTCAGAGAAGCCCTCCATGATCACGCCATCTATTGTAGCCCCCTGACAGACTCTCTATCATACCGGTCTATTTCATTGTCTTCAAACCCTTCACACCACTTGCTAAATTTTTATATATTTGTTTGAAAATCAGTCTTCCCCCACTGAGTTCTGCCCCCTGAGCCTTCGCTGCACTGGCTGCTGTCTTTCAGGGGTGTCTGAGTCTTTTTCAGAATTGTGAAGGTTGAATGAAGGACTCAAAGGGCAGATCTGGCCACTAGCTTTTCCTAATAGAATGTTTTTCTTTTTTTGAGTAAAATGTTTTCTCCATGCCCTCTATACCCCACGGTTGGACAGCTGGCCCACACCTACCTTCTCTCTGTGTACCTCATCTCACTCTACTGCCTCCCCCATGCAGGAAACGTAGGGCCAGAGCTGTCGTGGTGGCGGGTCGCGGAGGGGGGGGTGCTTACCAGAGGATGCCCCTCTCCCCCCCAGCTCAAGGTCTCTGCGGCTTTGTAATGGGACAGGTGGATTGTGGGTTTATGAAGCTGGTGGGGAGGGGCATCCCAGCATGTCCAGGAGTCTAGCATCCCCCACACTCTCACCCTTTTCCCCTGCCCCCGAGAAAGAGGAGCAAAAGGAGGCTGTGTCAGGAGAGAGGATCTTCCTCCCTCCACAGGCCCTGCAGGGCCTCTGCCCACTAAGCCAGGAAGTCCCAACCCGGTAACCATCCACACTGCTGCAATTTGAGCTCTCAGCAACCTGAATGACCTTAATCCTCCCACGGGATTTATTTTCCTGCCCTCACCCCACTACAGAGGAAACTATGGATCAGGGGTCAGGAGAGAGGAGGCCAAGTTCACGTCCTTGGTGCTTGGAGGCTTAGGTCCAACAGGGAAAGGCTCTGATCTACAATTAGCAGTGGGGCCAGACCGGTGAAACTAATCCCTATTTTCCAGATGGAAAAACTGAGGCCTGAAGAGTTGGTTCCATTTGTCTAAAGCCAGGATACCAGGTTCCTCTTGTTGTTCATTCCTGTCCCTTCCCCCAAGGGACCCTGCACAACCTTCATCTGGCCACCCACCAAAAGGATTCCCTGAGATTTCTGAGCACCCTCTGCTGCTTCTTCTCTTCTCCTTTCTCCTTTTAGGAGGGTTAGGCTTTCTGCAGGGACATGGTGACCTTTGACCCTGATCAGGGCCACTGCCAGCTCTGTCCAGTGCCCCCACCTGAGGGAAGATGCTTGCCTTCTGTAGCCAACTCAGAGGGCACTTTTGTTCCTATTCTGAAGCTTAGTTTCTCCATTTGCATATTGAGCCCAAGGGTCCTTTCTAACTTTGCAGGTTTGTGAGGTCTGAGGTCTGTCTGGCTGGGGAGGCTGGGGGCGGGGCCAATGCACAGACAAGGGGCTGGGGAGCGCCCACGAAAGGGAGTGGGTGGAGACTGGAGCACCATTCTCAGAGCCATCGCCTTGGCCTCTCTTGTCTTCCTCATTGTATTTCTTCACTGACCCTCTTTTTCCTCAGGCCAAGGCTGCTAACTAGGAGAAAGAGAACTGGGGAGAGGGCAATGGAGGAAAAGAGCAAAAAGAATGGGAGGACTCCCAGCCACCTCCCCATCTTGCTCTCGCCATCAGCCATTGACCACCTCTCCTCACCCACTGTCAGCTGAGGAAGGAGGTGCAGCCCCATTCTGGGGGGGGCCACCACTTACTGAGAGACACAGGCCCTTAGGGAACTCCAGTCTATTGGGGGAGGCATAGCCCCTGCCCTCAGGCCCTTTTGAAAACAGAAGTCTCCCTGGCTTAAGGCAGCTCTTTCCCAAAGTCTGTGACATCAAGACGCAAAGACCGATGTTGTTCCAACACCAGGAGAGACTTGGCAGCTGCCCCAGTTCCTGGGGGCTCAGAGAGGGTGAGACAGGGGTCTGAGACCACCCTGGGAGTGAGCCACTAAGGCTGTGGGGAGGGGGTGGAATAAGCCCGCTCTTGGGGGCACTGGGGAAGGGGAAAGAACCCCAACAGGTTGAATTTCCGAAAAAATGCCCCCGGATCAAGCATGTTTTCCCAGCCATTCAGAGTGTGGTTTTAAATGGAAAACATAGCCCATGAGGGCAGAAGCGTGTTTAGATGAAGAGAGCCCCTCCCGCCCCCACCCGCCTGGAAGCTTGCTTTCTGCTGAGGCAAACATGTGATTATATTTATTTCTCAGGCCTGGGAGGCCTGATTGTCACCCCTCCTCTCCCCCTAGCTGGGAGCACGCAGACCTAGGCTTTACCACCAGTGGGTTCTTCTCCAAGGAGCTTGAGGGTCGTGGAAAGTTGCTGGGCTCAGAGAGAGGAGAAATGAGGGTTCGAGCCTCTGCTTTGGATGACTAGAGTAAGGCCTGCTGAGCCTCAGTTTCCTCTATCCGTGAAACGGAGGTGATTGGACCTCGTACGGTAGCCAGGCCCCGACGTGGTCCTCACGAACCTCACCCTTTGGTTTTCTCGTTCGGAGTCTCCTCCCACTTGACCAGGGCCACAGGGTGTAACCAATAGAATATTGCAGGAAAGACCCAGTGTGACTTTCAAGGTCAGATCATAAAGACAAGTGGCTTCCTCCTTGTTTCCTCCTAGATCACTTTCTTAAGGGGAAACCGGCCCCCATGTTGTGAGAACGCTCAAGCAGCCCTGCGCCGAGGCCTCCAGCCAACAGCAGCATCAGCTGAGTATGCGCCATCCTGAAAGTGGATCCTGCGACTCTTCTGGCTTGGACCGTACCAGCTGCCCTTCTCATCTATCAGCCATGGGTCCCTCTATCCCATTTTGTCTTTTCTCATGGGACATCACATGATACACATGCCGCCTAGCAGTGACTATGCTGAGCATTGACCGAATTGATTCTCACTCGTCTGAGGTGGGTCAGTGCTAGAAAGCTGTGAGGCTGGGATTTGAACCCAGCTCCTTCTCACACTAATGCCCCATTTAAAACCCATTCTTCTTCCCCACACTGTCTCCCACGAAAAGCCACCATTGTCCTCTGTGTCTGGGGTCCCTCATCACTGCCTCCAGACCCTTTCTCACAGTCATCCCTGCTCCTACTACTTTGGCGCAATTTGATCCAATACACAGTTCTGGCACCTCCCTTGTGCCGGGTGAGCTCTCTGTCTCTCACACCCTGCCTTCACCAAGTTTCACACCAGCTTTTCCCTCCGCCATATCCCAACCAAACTCTATGGCTCCCTCTTCCAGGAAGCCTGCCCGAGCTGCTCCCTTAATTCTCCCCTCTCTTTCTCTGTTCCTTGGTCCAAGCTGGGGCCCCAGGGGCATCTATCTATCTGGACACCCCCGTTACATCCATTCTCCTCAAACACCTCAAGTCTTCATTAGTGCTGCTTCACTGTCTTGAAGGCTCTTCCCTTTTGTCTCTGCCTGGCTGGCTCCTATTCACCCTTCTCGGCCCAGCTCAAATGTCACTGCCTCCGCGAAGCCCTCCCCTGGTGGAACTACTACCTTTCATCCACTCCACGGGGGCCTTTGCTATCCTTGTCAGGATGCTTATGTTTGCTTACATATCTATCTCCCCCAGTGGACCATCTTATTCACCTCTGTATGTATGCATGTAGCAGGCAGTCAGTAAGTGCACAGTAACTTTTCATTCTCTGCTGTACATTCCAGTCCTACTTAATAGCAATTTACTGCTTTTTCTTGCATCTACAAACACTTTATCTCCCAAATAAGTCTTCAGGATTCACTCTACACACTCCCTAAAAAAAAAAATCTCCATTAATTACCTGCCCTTTGCTAAAAGAACCAAAACGAGGCATGACTGTGGTCTGGCTCTCAGCCTCTCTCCTAGGGCCTGGGACAGACACAAAGGCATGGGAAGGGATGCAGGAGGCTCCAACACCCCACCCCCACCCATGAGGAATTGGCTTTGGTTCCACTGTTGTGGGGATGGGGGTAGGGGGTCAGTGTTTGGTTTTCTGGCATTTCATGTATGCCTTGGAAGTTGACTTGGGCTGTCAGGGGATCTAGAAAGGGGAGCCAGGCTGATGGCAGGGGGGTGTCTCCATGAGTGGTCCCTGCCATCCCATTGGCTTCCTCCCTGCACTGAGGGCAAGATCAAACATCAGATGCGCCCGGCTGGTGCCTGGGCTAATGGAGCTGGGCAAGCGCCTTCCAGATGTGTGCAGCTGTTTTCTCCCACTCCCCATCCAGAAACCCATGTCCGCTGCTCTGTGGGTCCCAGGTCCCCAGGTTTGGGGGCTGAGGAGGCTGGCCTCCCCTTCTTGCATCCATGACCACAGTTCTTCACTGATGGAGACTCACCTTCCTTCTGTCTCCTTCTATATAAGGATTCTTTTAAGGTACTACCAACTCGGAAGTCCAGCTCGATGTATAGCCTGCATCCTTCCTGCTGTAAGGGAATATCTCCTGGGACTGGAGGAAGGTAGAGGAGGAGAAACTCTCTCAGGCAGAAAGGCAGGAAAGAGATGCTTGGGATGATACGACAGGGGGAAATGCGGGGAGATAATGAAATATGTGAAGCTCAAGTTAATTTGAAAATGGAGCGCTCCACTTCCAGGCACTCAGCCGTCAGAGAGGATGTCAGCCTCTTAGCCGCCCAAGTCTCTCTTCCAAAATGCTATAAGCTTCTAATACGGATGTAATACAATTGAATTCATTACAAACTTAATTGTTTACAGAAATTTACCCAGCTGCAGACATGGACTGGGAGGAACGACCTAGTGAGAGGATGAGAGAGTTGGAGAAATAGATGAGGAGCAGGGGAAGGAATGGAGGGCAAAAGAGCGATGGGGAGAAAGGAAGGAGAGGAAAGGGGACGAGAAGAAAAAGGAGGGCAGAGCGAAGAGAAGGAAGGTGGGAAGGTGTCTGGAGAAGGAGTGAGTCAGTCACATGAGAATGCTGTGTGAAGAATGGGTCCATCAGCCCCCTGTGGCACTGAGCCTAAGAAGGGGGGACTATGATGACACTTCACACAGGTCCAAGTTG
Organism: Cynopterus sphinx; assembly: GCA_030015415.1. Classification (NCBI taxonomy): domain Eukaryota; kingdom Metazoa; phylum Chordata; class Mammalia; order Chiroptera; family Pteropodidae; genus Cynopterus; species Cynopterus sphinx. The sequence goes on from CM057385.1 coordinate 19,136,334, forward strand.
TGTCCAGGTGGAACGCTATGGGTGGGGCTTGGGGAAGGGCAGAATTTCCAGAGACACCTGTGCTGCAAATGTGAGGCATGCTTCTGTAGGAAGGCTTGTCGGATTGATCAGAGGGCTGGCTTCTCTGGCAGACCCCTAGCTAGATCTAGAACCTTCCAAGTCCCTCCACTCTACATCACATAATCCTTCTCTTTACTTGTCTACTTTGTCACTCCAACACACATAAACGCACAGAGACATGTACTCGTTCATTCATTCAATAAACACGAGCAAGTAGCAGGTGTCAGGCACTGCCCTCGGCACTGGGAAGTCACCAACATGGCACCATCAAAGAGCTCACAGTCGAAGAGGCAGAGGCAGTGACAGTTGTCGACACAGTCTACGGCAATAGGACAATAGGAGAAACCACAGAGCCTGGTGTGTTGTGGGCAGCTGGTGACTAGTTGTTGGTGAATAGTGTGAACACACTGCTGGGTTGCAGAGAGTAGAAGGGGCCTGACTGTGTGTGGGAGCTGGCCAGGTAGCACAGAGGAACAGCATGTAAATGGACAAAGCTTAGGCAACTCTGAGCTCCTCGGAGGCAGGGGCTGTGTCCTACTCACCACTGGACTCCATCACCCAGCTCCTGGCACAGAGCAGGGGCACAGTAAATGTTTAATAAATAAATGATGCATTCATCAGGAGCATTTCAGTTGTCAGTCCAGAAAGTCATGTCAACAGGCTTAAGCAAAAAATGAATGAATGAATGAATGAATAAAATTAAAAAAAGAAGAAGAAGAGAGAGAAAATTTATGGTTCAACATAACGGAAATTTCTTGGAGTAGGGTAGGGTCAAGGTCAAGTAGAGCTAGGTTCAAGTGCTAACTGTTGCCACTGAGCACCGCTTGGCTCTGCTTTCTTCTTGTGTTAGGTTTCTTCTCAGTTAGTCTCTCCCTGAGGGATGGTAAGAAGGCTTACGGGATTCTAGCTCAGCAACCCCATTCTCCCTGTAGTCCCAGAGAAAGCCCAGAGCTGACTCTCATCGGGTGGGTTTAGTGGTATGCCCATCCTGAACCAACCACTTGGATATTGTATGCACCACTTCACCAGGCTTTGGTCACATGACCATTCCTGGAGTGGTCAGAGGGGTGAATGACAGGAGAATGAAAGCAAGCCTCTTTCTACAAAAGAGTTGGGAAGAGAAGGTCTGACATAAGCTAAAAAGGGTAAAGTGGTGCTGGGCAACAGATACCCATGACAAATGAATACACAATGACTGGATACATGAATTGGGTTTTGAAGGGTGAATAGGAGTTCACCAGGTAAAGAGAAGAGAGAGGGTCACCTTATATGCATGTGTACAAACAGAGTCTAATTTCACATTCTGTTTTATTTTTGTCGTTGGCTGCCCATCCATGTCTGTTCCCATCTGTGTGTCTGGATCATCCTGGAAGCCCCAGAGGGCAGGGACAATGTCTGCCACACTCCATCTGGGCATGGTCCAGCCCTGTCCATTTAGACACTTAATCAAGGCTGTTTGGGCCCTGCAGCTACCCTCCCCTGCAAGCAGGGTGCTCTCTCCCTCCTCCAACAGATCTGGGCTAGGCCAGGTCACTGTCCAGTCCTGGAGGAGGGGTGTGAGCAGTGAGGAGCCAGCGACATGAGAAGGGGATGATGGGGAACCCCCTGCCCACAATCTCTCCTGTTTATCTGGGGATTCCTCACTGCCTTTGAAAAGGCATCAGAAAGTCCTTAAAAAGTCATTTGCAAATTGTAAACATAATACTCCCACACTAAAGGAGGGTTTTTATAAAGGAAAAATTACATACAATTGCTCCCTTCTGGTCCTTGAGCACATGGCATGTTGAATTAAGATAGAGCTGCAATTCGACTTGTTCTACTTATTGCTCTCTCCATGCTGCCCCATGCTTCCTAATTAGTTTTTAACAGCTACATAACATTCATAGAGGGGCACGCCTTCTTCGACTTCCCTGAGTCTCTATGGGTGGCTGTTTAGGCTGCTGTTGGTTCCTCTACAACTCCATTCATTCATTCTTTCATCCCTGCATTCATTTACCCAGAGGCCTGTACGAGGCAAATGAACACCCAGATAAATAACAGACACAATCACTCACCTCCTCAAGGGGCTCGGCACTCCTATGGAGAGAGAAGGCAATCACTGACCATGCCACAGTGTACTGAAGACAGAAGGAGCAGGGTGCCTAAGGTCCACGTGAGTCACCCAGGCTGGAACAAACTGGAGGGCTTCCAGGAAGAGGTGATTTCTGTGCCGGGTTGTGAATGATGAGTAGGACGGAGTGAGACAGTTTCAAAGGGGGATGGTGAAGCTAGAGAAATGAATGGGGGCAAGGAGCATCACTGGCTTCAGGTATTTTCTCTGGCTGAGCTCTCTTCCTTTGTTTGCTTGACCATTTATGTGGCTCATTCATTTCTGCAGGCACAAGGCTGGCTGCTGTGGAACTTGACAGGAACCTTCTGTGGGGTCCCAGCAGAGCAGTCAGCAGCCCTGTCTCTCAGACTCTGGGGGTGTATAGTGTAAGTGTAGGGGAAGAAGCGGGGGACTCAGGGGGAAGGAAAGGGTGAGAGGGGAGTTATTTTTTATTTAGGAGGAAGGCAGCATTCTGCCCCCTGAGATCCAGAGTTGAGCTAAGATTGAGGGTCACGTCATGGGCTTCCCCGCCATAAAGTTTGGGTGACTCTATACCCCTATTGCTGGTCCACTGGAGGAGGGTCCTCCAAGGAGAACTGGGATGGGAAAGGGACCTCAAAAAGCAGAGGAAGGAGAGAAAAGCCACAGGGAAATCACACGTTTCCGAAGCTGCCTGGGCTGCAGTAATGAAAACCAGAGAAGAGGCTAATGGAGATCAGATTGCCTGGGGGCTGGCTCCCGGCAGCCCCTTCCCCAGCCTGCTGAAAAGAGAGGCCCGGAGACAGGATGTACGTGGGAAAGGGCCACTCTTTCCACCTGGTCCATCCCTTAGTCTCAGCTGGAGGAGGAAGACCAGGTGTACTGAAATGGGAGGCAGCCAGAGGTGATGAGAGAACCAGAGGCCGGCTAGAGTCAGGCCCCAAGGATATGGGTTCCACAGGTAGCCACTCCCCATGCGTGGGACCCTCTGCCCATGAAGGACCAGGGTGGGGCACTCAGAGGAAGAAGAGAACCTGGGCTGCCCTCAACTGGGGGAACCCTCGTCTGATGGAAGAGACGCAGTTCAGAAAGCCCCCAGTCTGAGCCAGGGCCACAGCCCTCCTCTCGAGAGGGGAATGGCTGGTGCGAAGCTTCTCCTTCCTGGGGAAGAACACATGTGTCCACCTGCAGGCGCTCACAACAAGGGGTTAGATAAGGAAGATGAGCCTAGCACTTCTGCTAGGACAGTGCTTCTACTTCTAGAACTGTGAGTTATAATAGCCATGTCGGGTCGAGCGCTCCTTTGGTGCCAGACCCCTAGCTAAGACTTTTTTATGAGCTTAATTTCTTTACATCTTGCCGTCGACCAGGAGCAGAGGGCTTACCCACTGTGCAGATGGGCAAGCCAGAGCTCCGAGGGGTATCACCTGCCCAAGGTCACGGCACTTGAGGGAGCCCACCCGACACGGGTCTCCCAGGCCTCAGTTCCAGCTGCCCCTGTGATCCGGACCCCAACGGGCCAAGACCTATTGAGCCAGAGCCATCTCTTTCCCCTCTTTCTCCTCTATCCATCTCTCAGTCTCTGCCTTCCTCTCCTTCCTGTCTCTACATCTCTAACTCAGCCCCGCTTTCTTCTCTCTGTGCTTCTGCTTCTGTCTCCCTTCTGTTCGGTCTCTCCTTCCTCTCTTCTCCTCTGACTCAATCTCCATCCCCTCCTCCCCTGTCTCCGGCCCACATCCAGCAGGGCACTTGGTCAAGGAAGACAGTGAGCAGATCCCAGGGGAGGCCTGCTTGCTCTTGGCCTGGGTCCCTTTTCCCAAAGGCAGGGAACCAGGGGCCGAGGCCTTGCCTGCCAGGGGGTGCTGGGGCACTTAGGTGGGGCACACAGCCCACATGACTTCTCGAAGGATGCCAACAGCTCTGGGAGAGGAGACACTGGAGGATCTAGACGTGAGGCAGCTGGACACAGGCAGGATGGCCCTGGAGCATCTCACTGGGTCTCTGGCAAGGGTCATGGTACAAGGTGGGGTTGCCAACTCCCCTCCCACCCCTTCCCCTTCCCGCCATTTTTTTTCTTTCTGTCCTTTTCCTTTCTCTTCTGTTTCTCTTTTCTCCCCCTGCCCCCATTTTTATCCTCTCCTCTCTTTCTTTCTTCTCTCCCCATCCCTGCTCTTCTCTAGGGTTTGCATTTTCTCTCTTTCTCTCTCTTCCCTGCTTCCCATCCTCCTCCTCTATCGATCGGTCTCCCCGGCTCTAGCCAACACTGAGGCCTTGGATGGTGGTGCTCACGGTCTTGCTTTAAATTTATTGCCCAGTAAAGGAGGCGGCAGATGGAAGTCTCCATCACCCCACCCCCACCCTCTATGTCTTCTCATTCCAACAAAAGCCAATCGAGACCCGAATGTCTTCCATCAAATGCACCAATATGGGGTTATTTATAGGCTACCTCCTTCCAAGAAAGCTGAATGTTCTCTCTCTCTCTCTCTCTCTCTCTCTCTCTCTCTCTCTCTCTCTCTCTCTCCCCGTCTTTGAGCTTTCCCAGCTCAGGAGTGAGGGGGATTGTCAGATTCGATATTTGAAAAGCTGCACAGTGAGGATCCCATCCTTCAGATTCTAGGGTAGGGGGGCATAGAAGTGTCTTGATTGGAAATGAATTAATTAGAAGTGAGGCTCTTCAAGTCTCCGAGTTGGGTTATTTATAGTGTTCGGTTAATTTTGATAATTAACACTGGGGAGGAAAAGCGAGTTCCGGGCAAAGCAGTGCCCGCCAACAGAGACACGCTTCCCGCCCTGTTGGCTACCCCTCCCCACGCTGCTCCATTTGGACTCTGACAAAATAGGCTACTTACTCCCTGCCTTGGAGCCCCTGGTTTTTCTAAAAGTAGAACGAAGGGAAGAAGGGCGAGGGGAAGGGCTGCTTAGGTGAATAGCTGTTTCAGAGAGGTGTGCGGGGCCGGGGCCGGGGGGGCACAGGCTGTCAGGATCCAGGTGTCAGGTATCCCATGCAACTAGCATCGGGTCAGCAGCCCTCTTGTTTCCTGGCTAAATGTCCTTCCTGGGGAAGCAGGTGCCGGTCTGCTCGTCTGGGTGCTATTCTGCAGTGTAGCCCACAAACCAAGAGAGTGAGAGAGGCAGCACCCCAGGTCTGGGTATATATGCTCATTCCACCGAGGCAGAGAGGCCGGCAGAGCAACGTGATGGGAACCAGAGACAGCCCGACTCCTCCAGTCACCAGGTTTGGAAGGAGGGAGGGTGGGTCGGGAGCCATTCTTGGAAAAGCAGGAAGTTTTGACTTGGAGCCTGCTGCCTGCCCCTGAGGGCAGGATGGGAATTTCAACTAGAGAGAGCGATCCATCCCCAAAGAAAAGAGGCCTTTGAAGGGCTCCCAACATGCATGGCCAGCGACATCCCAATCCATTTGCTCCCCCATCCCATATGATGCCCCAAACCGACCGCTCAGTATTTCCATGTGCACTGCTCCCTCCCATGCTTCTGCACCCCCTGTGCTCAGACAGTCCTGGTGAGGTCCTCTCCTCGGTGAGTCCCAGCGCACATGACCTCCACTGGGAGTCTTGCTGAGTTGGTGGTTCCCCCTCCTCTTGGTGGCATTCACAGTGGTAACGGGAGAGCAGACGTAAAGACAAGCTGGAAAGACATGGTGTCAGGGTGGACTCTGAAGCGCCCCGAATGCCTCACTACTGTGTCTGACCCCTTCCCAGAGCTGATGGTTCCTGCTTCCTGGCCCGGGAACAGGATAGTGGGTTGGGCTCTGCGCTGCCTCCCAACGCCAGGGTGGTTCACCAGGAAGGGATCTCTTTCCTTCCCAGGCTAAAGACCAACTCCCTGCTCCTGAGTGGAGGGCAGGTGGGACCACCCAGCACAGGTGCAGGAAGGGGTGGCTGGTCATTTCTGCAGTTCGCCCTCCCACGTGGGCGCAGAGGTGTTCCAGAGCACAGAGAGGAACTTTAACCACAACCGTCCTCTCCGACACTCTGGAGGGAAGCTCTGCTCCAGAGCTTGCCAAGGATTGGGGCCAGACCGGAAACGGAATGGGTGACCAAGGGCCATGGGCTCCTGTGGTTCCTGCAGCCTGTGCCAGCGCCCCCGCCCTTCCCTTCTTCCCTCCTCCCTCTGCGGATGTTCTCAGGTGTCTCAGCCAAATCCCTTCCCCTGCCACTCCTCCTCTCATGCTCCTGATCCATGACAGGCGGGGGAGACAGGAGGTAGAGTCCTTTTCTTGATGGCTTCTCCCTGCTCCCCATCTCCCCATCTTTGTAACAAAATGCATTGTGTCCCCACTGTACCCTTTTCCTATGACTTTCGCACAGCTGCCCTGCACGGCTGCCTTCCCAGCCACTTCCAGGCTCTGTGGTCCTTCTGGTCCTTCTGCGGGAAGTCTGCTGAGGCCCCCTGCTGCCCCCCACATGAACCCCATGCACCCCATTGTTTGCAGGGACACTGGGCCACTCCTGTGTTTGCTTCTAGGTTGTTTTGGGAGTTACGCATCCATTTCTCAGTTCCTATCCTGAGTTCTCTGTCAGACCCTAGCCCTTCTTGAGGACAGTGTCCTGTTCCTGTCTCAGACTGAGGGCTCCCCAGTAGAGAGGGTCTGTGGAAATGGAACTCCTTCTGCTCCCCAACCCTCTCCCACCCCAAATCCAGGGTGCAGACCTGCTTGGCCACCCCTCTGGCTCTGTCTCCAGTGGCCAGAGGCCTAGGGGCTCCAGCTGCCTCTGTGGACAGGGCCTGTGGGCTCATGGCAGCTCCAGGCCAGGCCCCTGACCCCAGGCCACCAAGGGCCAAACCTCAGACATCTCTAAGTGTTTTGCCCCCACTTTTCAGCCCAGGGGCCTTTGGGGAGCCACTATTTCGTCTCCAGCTTCCTCTGAATAAAGAGCACATTTTTAATTAAAGTGGAAAAAGCTGAAAATCTGTTCGCATTTAATCATCTTGACGACCTTTTTGCTTAAGAGTTTCCAGCTGAGGGGGGATTGCGGGGGGTGTGGGGGAAGGCAAAGGCATTTCTCCAGACTGGGCCTGGGTCAGGCAGGAGGAGGGAAAGCCTCTTACAGGGATGAATAATGGAACAGGAGCGGAGGTGGCTGGGGCTCTGAGTGTCGACTCAGCGCTTTCCTCCACCCGCTGGCTCCTCCAGGAGGGGGCCCCGCCCACCTGCACCTGCCTCCTCTCCCTGGGGCACCCTGTGAGCTGGGCAGTGCTGGGGCTGGACAAGAACCTGGCTTTAGACTTCCCAGGGAGCAGGAGCAGGGCCAGTCTGGGAAGGACAGTTTCCCTCACTTCACGGGTGAGAAACAGGCCTGGAGAGGCACAGCGAGAGGTCCCAGATGACACAGGCAATGGGGGCGATGAACATGTCATGCACTTCTCTAGGCCTCAGTTTCCCTAACTGTCGATGACCTCTAGGCGATGGCTTTCACTTCTGAAATCTGAGGCCTGGACTAGAGTGTACAACAGGGAACACTCTTGTGCTTCTGCTCCAGGTGTGAAACACTCTCGATTGATTGGGGGACCCCGTAGACTGAGAGATTCTCCAAGGCCATGGCCTGTCTCCCCCCTCTTCACCTCCTTGAAAGTGTAGGAGAGGACAGTGACATTGAAGTTCCTTTCCACATCCCAGGCCAATCTCTGTGCTCCCTTGGGAGAAGAGACTGCAACCTAGAGACCATGTTCCCCTCTTCAAGTAGGGGGACTTACTTCCTAGGTGAGGATGCTGTCTCCCTGCTTGGACTGCAGACTCCCCCTGTGCAGGGCTGTCTCCTCTCTCTCCTCAGAGAGGGGCATTCAGTTGGTAAGTGGAGTGGATGTGACTGAGAGAGCTAGTGCAGGAAGAGCTGGCCATCTAAGCCTCTGTTTTTAAATGATCAGCCCCATCTCAGAGTCCCCAGCCCAGCAGACTCAGCCTTGAAATGGGTGGGACTGAGAAAGGATCATTCTCCTCTAGCTTCACCCCCTTTCTGAGCCCTCTTGGGGGTATTCCCTTGACTGGGAGACTTAACAGACTGTATACATCCATGCCCTTTACCCTCCCCTGCTGGAAACCAACCCAGACAATTGCACTTGACCCCACTTCCCAGACAGCTAGAGTGAAGATAAGCTTGGGCCTCAGATGTCTCCTCCCCCAGCAATTCCCGTGGGAATTGTGCTGAGCGGGAGGACTGTCACAGCTCTGGCTCTTATCTGCAGCAGAAAGGCCTGGAGCCTGGGTCTCCAGTGCTGAAATGTCATCTCACCCTCATCCGGTCTCCAGCCTGCAGGCCAAAAGCCACCAGCACCAGCAGCATCAGATAGAACTAGAGTAATTGACATCTCTCCAGCTCCCTTGACTTGTGAAGCACACTCACTCAATATCTCTCTGAATCCTCGAAATAGCTCTGTGAGACTGGCATTTTATGCTCATTTTATAAGGAGGACCAAGGCTCAGAGCAAGGGAAAGGACTAGCCCAAGGACACACAGCAAATAAGTGGTAGCCTGGCACCTGGGTCTTCTGATGCCTCATCTTATCTTCCCACCTGCTGCCTTCCCACTGCTCCAGTCTTGGTGTAGCCCTAGTCAGTTTTTCTTTAAAATGTTTTGATTGTCCTTGGATGCGGGATAAAAAGAGAGAAGTCCGAATCTTCCAGAACCGCAGGGCAGCTCTGCGATCCTGCAGAGTTCAAAGGGATCAAAGTTGAGAGTCAGGAGAAATTTCCTAGAGGAAAGCTGCTTGAGGGAATGTGTGCCACACAGATGAGGGTCGAGGCTGGACCACAAGGCTGGGAAGGGTGGCCCTTTGAGTTAGTAAGAAAGAAGGCTGCCCTGAGTGAGGGAGCGCACTGAATCTCACTCCTTGTGCCCTTACCACAGGCCTGGGACTCTCTCTATTCAAGCACATGAGTAGAGCATTGCCCTCTCTGGGCGCCTCTTCTTCAAGATACAAAGTCTGGGGAAATTAAGTCCCTATAGCCTATACGAACAAATTGATTGGATCCTGCGATACCTTGACAAGAGGTCTGGGTACAGAATGGGGCACAGGTGGGAGAAAGGGTGGCCTTTGAAGGAAGAGAAAAAAATGCGAATGGGAAGTTGGAAGGTTTTGACCAATTCTGCCATTATGTCAAAAGAAGAGAGGAGACAACTCTTGTGGGGGTTTAACTCATGAAAGGGCTCAGAGGTGGGAAGGCTGACGACTGTGGGTTAGACAGGCCCCTTGCAGGACAGGGTGGAGGCAAGAAGGGGGCACTAGCCTCAGGCTGGAGCAGACAGTCGGGGAGGGCACCGTGGAACTGGCCCAGTTTGATGCTCTAGTTAATCTAACTGGACTCCAAACTGGCTAATTCCTCCCACCCCTCTCACTACTAAAGTGGCTCCAGAATCAAACTGGTTTGCTGACCCCAAACCAGTCCCCAGGCCTCACCCTGCCCCCTCATTGGTCAAGCCCCGCCATCCCTTGCAGCCTAGAAAGAGTCAGCTCCAAGGTAATCACTGCCTCACGCTTCAAAGCCAGCTCCTAATGTGGGGCAGTGGGTCTCATTTACCTTGCCTGGCCGCCTGCCCGGGGCAGATGGGATGCAGCTGGGGGAGGCCAGGCACCTCTTCTTTCTCTCCTCCCCCTTGGAAACTGTTGTCTCCTTGCCCATCTCCCTTCACCCCTTCTCTATTTGGAAATTGGAATGGGGGTAGGGGAGGTGATTCTTCCAAAGCAGGAAAAGCGAGTGCTCACCAAGAGAGCTTGGAAATCATGCCTTCATTCAAAAGGCAGAGATCGTCCCCTGGCTTGTCTCTGCCAAGTCCCCTCTAGGTCCACAAGCCCAGATTCTGTTATGTGTGTCAGGAGGGGCATCTGAATGGTAACATGAAAAGGCAGTGTACAGCCCCTCGGACATGCAGGTTCTATCTCCCCACTCATTGGGGTGAGGCTGGAGGGGCTGGGATGGAGGGGAGGAGTGACCAGGATTGGCTATGAAGGGCCTTGTGCAGTATGGTGGCCACTTATGGTACCACCGCTTCTCTCCAGGGTTCCTTGGGCAACTAGTTTAACAGCCTCAGTCCCTTCATCTGTAAAATAGTAATCCCAGCACCTCCTTAAAGGAACTGGGGATTAAAAGAGATAACTATGTGGATCTCCAGCCCACAAGAAATCTCAATAAATGTGAGTTCTCATCGTCTGTTTTCCCATTTCTACTTGGAAGTGAGTTGAGAATGAAGGCTGGTTCCTCAGGGACTGCTGGGGACAGGCACGGGAGCTGTGAGCAATGTTCTGCAGAGGGCCCAAGGTGAGGGGTCCGAATGGAACAGAAAGACAGGGAGTGTGTGTGAGGAGCTAACCTCCCTGGTGACAGAGGGTGGGGAGATGGACAGGGAAGGGGCAAACCCATTTCTATTCCTGAAGATGAGGTTTGATTCACCACTCCCACTCCCAGCTTCATGTAGAGAAGTGATTTTCTCCACCTTTTCACTTTAGGGTCACTGTTAAGACAAGGAAGCCCTGGTGTGTGTGGTGGGGGATGGTCCTCAATATGTGCAGCTCTGTTATGGGAGACAGTTCTGAGGGACTCCCCCTGCCCCATGAAAACAGCTGACCCCTTGGCACTGCCTGTCTGATCCTACTTGCTAGTCAGCTCCTAGGAGCCCTCTCCCATGCTCCATCTCACAGTAATAGCTGCAATTGCTGAGGATTAGGGAAAAGGGGGATGGATCAGGGAGAAATTTTAAAAGGATGCTCATGTTTGAGGCCAGGAGTCACGACCATTAGGGACTTATGGTCAGCCAGGCAGTGGCTCCATAGGGCCTCTGATATGGTTTCAAATGAAAGGGGCTCCAAGTATCCAGCTTGAGTTAGGAGCAGGAATTCCTACTGCTTGTGGTGGTGCAGATGAAGGAAGTCAGGGGTGGTGGTGGCCATGGCTCTGGCAGTTATGAAGACAATGGGGATGTTGGTGACAATGGTATGGCAGTCATGGTAGTGATGGGAAAGATTATGGGAGTGGGAGGGGCGGCAGTGGTAGCCGTGGTGGTTCTGGTAGTGATGATGGTGTCATGGTGACAATAGTCATAGTGGTGCTGGTTTGGTATAGATGGCTTTGATGGTGACAGTGGTGGTGATTGTGGACATGATGGTAGTCCCAGCAAAGGAACATCCTGATCGCAGCTGTACTATCTATGGTACGGTCAAGCCAAGGTGTCACATGATAAAATACTCCTTCCCATCAAATACCTAACGCACTAGAACATCAGTTCCATGAGGGCAGCTGCTGTTGTTCCCGCTGTGTTCCTAGTGCTTAGAACAGTGCATGGCATTTAGTAGGTGCTCAATAAATATGTGTTGAATGAGTAAAAAGGGATGGAGTCTTTTTTTGTTACCTCATTTGTTCTTTGCCCTGCGCATTCAAGACAGGATCTTTTTTTAATAGATGAGGAAAATGAGGCTGAGAGAGATGATATGACCACCTAAGACCACACAGGAGGAAGCTATGCAGGGGTGAGGTAGGCTGTGTAGGCATTTATAGCCACATCTGTATGACTCTCAGTTTAGTGCTCTTTCCTTTGCACACTCTGCAGAGCCATTCTCCCCGCCAGCGCTCAGCATTACACTGTGGTCCTGTGCGCAGGCTTAATCATAGAAATATTCCTAATAATAGTAACAATCTCTGTTTGTAATTGTTCGAATAAGGCTTAAATGATCACGACCATGGAAATCATTAATAAACCAGGCCCAGCCATGGTAGTATGGGTCATATTAAATAGTGTTGAGATGGATAACCTTGGCAATACTTGTAACTGGGATCATAAATTAATAACAGGAGTATTTAAATTAATGCCACACTGTCGATACCCTTGGTAGTAAGCAGCTCGATGCTGTTAGTACTAATGTTGCCCCTTCCTGTCTTCCATGAATTCAGCTGAGAAGAAAGTCAGGGCCATAAAAGCAGCAGCAGGAGGAGGCAGCTAAGAGCTGGTCCCTGTCCAGGAGAAGGGACTCCTCAGAGATTTCTAAAGAGGAGCTAGCTGCCTGGCCTCCAACACCCAGCCATTGAAGTGGTGGCTCATTCACATTTATGCTCAAGGCTGCGATGTCTACCTGTCCTTCCTGGGACTGGCCCCTGAACTTTGTTAGTTGCATGGAAAGAAATTCACAGGGCAAAAAAATTTCCCCCATGAATGAATAAATTAGCTTAAGCTGATCTAGGAAATCACCTACCAATTGCTAGCATGCCCTCTTCACAAGTGCACTAATCTCCCCTTCCTGTACTGTGGGAGGGTAGTACTATCTTTTTTTTTTTCTTTTTTTTTTCTTCTGGTCAAAACTGAGGACCACACATAGCCAAGATCAGAATTCTGGGATGGGCTTTGTAGACATGCTCCCACAGCTCTGTGCTCCAGGGCCTTCATGTCTGGGAACATGGAAAGGGGTGAGCACGGAGGTGAGGCATGGTGGTGCTTCCCACCGAAAGGCTGCTGGTGCACTCTCTGGGTTGCTGGGCCTATTTTAGACCTGCTAAGTTTTCTGGGGCATGGTGAGTGTGAGATGCCAACGTAGCATATGGGTGGGTACATGGATGTAAGTCCATCGAACTATTTTTCCATTTATTCTCTTCTCTGGACCTTTACTGAACACTTACTGTGTACCAGGCATTCGGATAAGAAAGCATGGTCCCAGCCTGCAGAGAGCTCACAAGCTAACGGAAACAGTCTTAGTCTAGTGAAAGTATATTGTTGAGGATACCTGTGTGTGTTTGTGTATGGGTGTAAGTGTGTGTATGTTCATGAATGTATGTGTGCACTTGTGCAGGAGGCTATACGTGTGAGGGCTTGTGTGGAGGTAACTGAACACGTACAAGTGCATGTGTGAATGTGGATGTGTGTTTGAGCGTTATGACCACATGTATGATGAGTACGCGTGTGTTCTTAAGTGTGCAGGTGCACACGCTTGTGTAGAACCTGCAGGTCTACATGGTGATGGTGGGGCATACATGATGCTTAAGAACATATATATGTTAGCTTGAGAGTGTGTCTTCGTATGTTTTGTGTGCATACTCGTGACCCCTTCAAACACATTTTTAGAGAATTCAGGCGATGTCGGAGATGGACTCCACCTCGAATGTCCCAGATGCACACAGTCGGGGGTCAGGCCACCTGCTATTCCTCCCTACCCCTCTCCCTGGGTCTTTGCCCTGGGAAGGCGCAGATGTAGGGGTAGGGTATGGACCAGGAGATGAAGGGCGGGGCAAGCGGTGGTCCTTCGAGCTGGTAAAGGCTGGGTAGGGAGCAGGGCACCGGGGAAGAAGCTAAAGCGGGAGGCAGAGGAAGATGGTTAAGAGTGAACGCAGCGGGTGGGCTCAGCCGGAGCCGCCCTGGTCCGGAGCCCACAGCATCCGGGGCGCGGCGCGGACCAGGCACGGGGGATCCAGGCGAGGTGAGGGAGAGGCACTGAGGGCCTGACCGCGGAGAGGCGGCAGCGAGGACGCGGGGCGCGGCTCCCCGCACGCCCCCTCCCCCTCCTCTCCCTGCCCCGAGGCGGCGGGGCGGGCGGGCGCGGTTCCGGGGTGGGCGGGGAGGAGGCGGGGCCGCCGCACTGGCTTCTGCCAGCCCCTCCCGGCCCCAGCCAGAGCGAGCGGAGCCCGGGCCAGCGCCGGGGGGCGGGCGCTGGAGGGCAGCGCATCCCCGTTTGTCCGCGGAGCGGACTGACTGGAAGCCGGGCGCTGCCGCGGGTGTCGCGCGATGGGGGCAGGTGCCGCCGGCTGCGCCATGGACCCGCCGCGCCCGCTGCTGCTGCCGCTGCTGCTGCTCCTGGGGGTGAGTGCCAGCCGGAGGGGGGGCAGCTTCTTGAAACGGGACCGGAACCTCCATGGGTCCAGGTTTCGCTGAGGGAAAACAGAACAGAGCACTGGGGTCCCAGATGCAGGGGATGGAGAGGAGCTCCGATACCAGGACCCATGGAGGGGCGTCTAGGGTTCTCGGGGCGCAGAGGTGATGCTGAGATCCGGGATAGAGACGCGGGCGAGAGGGGCGCACGGATGCGGGGACTCGGGGACCGCGCAGGTGTGAGTGGGGGAGCTGGGAGGGGTCTCTGGGGAGGGGGTCCTGGGACTCTCGGAAGAGGGCGCTTGAATGCCGGGACCTCCAGGCGACTTTCCCCCTGAGCATCTTGATTTCCGAAGGGTGGTGGGACGGCACCCAGACTAGAGAAGCAGGAGGAATAAGACGGGGACCAGAGATGTGAGGGGAGCGCGGGGCTGGGGTGGGGAACCGGAGACGAAGGGACGGAACAATGAGGGAGAGGTCGGCGTGACAGAGGGGACCGGGCATCGGACAATGAGGACTGGCCAGACAATGGGGGAGGGGGAGGGGCGTGGGAGGGAGAGCTTCGGGAGTCGGGGGTCTGTTGAAGAGAGAGAAGTGAGTTAGGAAGGACGGAAAAGGAACGACAGCGACGGAGGTAGAGAGATGGACATGAGACAGGACGGAGGGAGGAGAGAGGACCCGAAGGTGGCCAGGCTCCGCTGGCCGGCCAAGGGACAGTGAGACGAGACGAGGACGCAGACGCCGGGACGTTTCCCGCGCCTGTCGCGCGCTTCCGCGCAGACTCGCCGGGTCGGGGAGCTGCGGCTGGGGATCCGAGGCTGGGAAAGGAGTGCCCCCTTCGCCGGGGCGAACCCGCTTCCCCAGGTCCCCCACGACCGGCGGGCTGTCCCGACGCGCTCATTCTCGTCGTTGGAAGCAGCGCAACGAATCGGAAGGGGTGGAACGGGAGTCGCCGACCAGGTCTGGCCGCCTGCACGTTTCGGGGTGCAGAGCGCCGGGACGCGCCAGGCGGGGAAGGTCCCCGCCGCGCGCAGTCCGGGGGGGCGCTCAGGTGGAGGCGGCCCGCAGGGGGCGCTGCGTTGTGAGCGTTGCGTCCTCTGCGGCTGCGGGCGCCGCCGGGGCTGTGCGCCGGACCCCGTTAAGTTCAGGGACCCGAGCGCCACTCCAGCGGCCAGGCGAGTGGAAATCCCGCCCGCACCCCGCCCAGCTTTCCGATGAACACGCTGAGCACCCAGCGAGACGGAGGCGCTGGGACGTCGCGGATTCTGTCTTGGCAAAGGACTGCGAGTCCCCTTAAGCATCTATGTCCACTCTGTACAGTTCAGACAAGATACTCAGGACATGTGACCTGGGTGTGCAGTCACGAACGGAGTGGCCCGGAAGGTTTGGCACTGGAGGAGGTGTCCTCACGGTCCCTGCCATCTTCATCTCTTATCTGGCATCGCGCCCCCAGATTCCCGTTCTACAGATGAGAAGACTGAGGCTCTGAGAGTTTAAGCAACTTGGCTAAGGTACCACAAGCGAGGTGGCCCGGCGTCCTAGCTAGACTGCTCCTCACCTGACTCTCGGCTACCCACTCCGTGTACCCCTTGAGGGGGCAGCCTGGCGTCTCCGCTCGGAACAAGAGCTGCATTTCTAGGCGGGCGGGCTCGACATCATCCCCAGATCCGAGTCAGCTTTGGAACTCGGGGGAATGGGTGGAGAGAGACCCTCTCTGAAGCCGGCGCCCTCCCCGAAACTCAGTCCGGGTTCCCCGGAGCTGTCGGGACCCGCCGCTTCGTCCCGGGATTTGAGTGGCTGCGGGCACGTCTGCGGACTAACGCGGCGGCCAGGGAGGGGGGGTGGGGAGGGGGGGCTGGGGCGGCCAGTCGTGCGCATCCCAGAGGAGCTAGGGGGTGGGCTTCGCACTGCGGCTGGAGAGTGAGTCCCCAGGTGGAGCAGACAGGAGGAATGAGGGCACCTGGGCGTGGAGGGGCCGGGCAGGTGGATCCCCTGCAGAATCGGCCGCCTGCAGCCCCTGCGGCTCTCGCCTCCGCCCGGGCGTGCTCCTCCCGGCCGGCTGCGCGCACCGCGGCGCTCCGCGTTCTCCCCGGGCCGCGGCGCGAGAGTGCTGAAACCAGAGCGCGTCCCGGCGGGTCGGCTGGCGGGCCGCGCCGGTAATGGAGGCACTTTGTCATTCAGACGTCTGTAACCGGAGCCGCCAGGCTGGCTAATGCGCTTAATAGGGATGCAAGCGAGCGCAGCAAATGGGAGTGCGCGCGCGGCTGGGGGGCGAGGCGGCTCGCACAGGGAAGGGGTCTCTACCCCGTCGTACCAGCCCGGCCCCATTCCTGTGCCTAGATTCTTCCCAGGGTGGGGGCAGGATGGAGAGGAGGGAATAATACAATTAGTGAGTGCCTACTGTGTGCCACGCACTACCCTGGGTAGTTTCTCTTGCACTTTTTAATCCTTATGAGGTCCCGGCAGAGACAATCTAGTGATTCACGTTGTACAGTTAAGGGAACTGAGCCCTCGCCTCAGACTTTCAGGCATGGAACCAGGCTCCCCCAGTAAGAGGTGGCGCCCTTGAAGCCTAGGCTACTCGGCTTGGAACTTATTATTTCACCCGTATGCCGGTCAGTCACCCCTCCGCCCCCTTCTAGATCAAGGAGGGACATGTGGCCCTGAGCCACCACTAGCTCTAGAGATTAGACCCATGTTCCGTGCCTTTGGCATCACGATTTTGGAACTGAGGCTCTACCCCCCACTCAGAGTCCTTACACCCCTCTCAAAGTCTTCATGCAACATCATCTTCAGTAATTAAGCTCTTGTCTCATACCCCGAACTCAGCCCCTATCTAAAGGGGTGGAGGGAATGTACCAGTACTTCCCCTGGGTTTTCATCGACCTCAAAAGGCCCTCCACATATTGAAAACTCTTCAACCTCATGGTAGTCACCAATGGCTCCATTCACCCAAGGAACCCTTTGCTGAAGCTGTCGTGCATGGTTAGGAAACATTCACATAGTTTCAAATACGCAACTGTTATGGTGTATTTCTATTTTGTCCAATTAAAAAAAATTAAGATTCTTAAGTCAATTCGCATAAGGGTACTTCCACCTTAGTTTCTTGAAAGCTTAGTTTCTTGAAAGCTTTGAAATGGCAAAAATAAAAAGATTACAAACATTCTCAAAACTGGGATGAAATCATTCTATCAAACTGGAAATGAATAAGTGTAATAAATGTAAATTTCAGGCAAATGCATCTATTATTTAGTAAATTGATCATTTTGGAGCAATTAGCCTGGATCCTGGTCATTTCTCCTGGCTTCCCAAGATTGCCGTGGCTTAAACCAATAGAGCGTGTGGCAGTGGTCATTCATTAGGCCACTTAGCAGAGTGAACTCTGTGGGCCTCAGTTTCCCCAGCTGTCAGAGGGGGGATAAAGGCAATCCATCAAGTCTTTCCCCCTCAGCATCTTGGCTTCTGGAGTAGCTCTTTGGGATAACATTTCCTCTCCCTCATCGGACTGTGATGCCCCGCAGGTGTCAGGGACCATGTCTCATTGGAAACTCTTATTTCAATACTCAGTAAATAGTTGTTAAATTAATTAGGGAGAACAATAACCCATCCTCCTTTGGTCCCCATGCCCTCCTCAGACTCCCTGGTGGCTAGATCTCTTAGATAGTTTCCTCTTTTGGGGGATGGCTAACCTCCTCCTTCCCACTACCTCCCACCCAGGCTCAGGAGTTCACTCTCCCTAAGAGAAGATACTTCTTTGATACCTAACATTTACTGAACTCCTACTCTACACCAGACAGATTTGCATAAATTATTTTATTTAATTTTCATGGCAACCCTGAGCAGTAGAAACTACCAACCCAATGTTTTAGGGAGGAAACCCAAGGCTCAGAGAGATTGAGAATTTACCCAAAGTAACATACTATTAAGAAGCACATCTGTGATGTTTTGAAATAGGAAACATAAAACAAGCTCAGGAAACACATGGTCACTAATTATGTGGCTACGACTCCAAACCCAAGACTTGGGAAAAGAGAGAGGATCATGGGCTGCAACAGGGACATAGACTTCAAAGAAGAGGGGTTTGAGCAGGGCTGCCACTCCTCCCACGACTACCATAGACAGACATCTTCAGCTATCTGAGCCTAGGTCACTACTGACCTCAACTAACACAGCCAAAAGCCACAAAGGAAGCAAGAAAGACCTTGGAAAAGGGAAAAGAGGGCTCTCAATTTCTTATTTAATGCTTACAGTAATCCTATGAGGCAGGTACAGTCATGATGACCTAATAATGATGACACTGAGGCAGAGGGAAATTCGAAACTCAAATTTTGAAATTCAGAATTGAAAGCCCAGAATAATCATTGGTGTAAATATTGAGTCCCTGAGTCACGTGGAAACCATGAAGATCTATTCCAGAATCAGAGAAAGGTGCAGCCACCATAGTTAAAATGAAAAGTATTCGGTGATTAGAGCTGCAAATACTTGGCTTTTGGGGAACTCAGCTATCCAGAAGTCATTTCCCCCAGAGTTCTAGTTAATTGCAGTCATATTGTCTTTTCATGTTCTTAAATTCCATAAATTCGTATGATGGGTCCCTACTATGTGCCAGGCTCTGGAGTAACCACAGTCACCTCCCCAGGGACCTGACAGCCAAGTGGGGGACTCTGTAAGGTGTCAGAGCAGACAAGAATCCAATGTGTAACCAGGCACCTCCGCCTGGTCTGGGAGGGGTCTGGGACACAGGCCCACTTCCTTGAGGAAGCCATATTTAAGCAGAGCCCTAAAGGATGAAAAGAAATCTGCACAGACCCTCCTGGAATCTTGCTCACCTCCTGCGGGTAAGCCTGTATCTGGGACTCCCCGACCCGAAGACTTCTGGTTTGCAGATGTTCCTAGCACTGTGTTCCTGCCACCTGGGAGGAGATGGTGGCAACACCCAAGGTCTCTCTTCTATGCTGCTTGTACCCTTCCTGCTGGTCTCTTGAAGATCATAGGCTGGCTGCCTCCTAGCCTGATGCAATCTGTCTATCCTCCTGCCTCCACCTAACCCTGATGAGATTTCAGGATATTTTAAACAACAACATTCTTAGCTATGATCTGGTCAATGTAGAAGCAGAGGAATATCCAAAATGACCATTAAAACTTCCCTCTGCTCCCACGACCTGAGAGCCCATACTTCCTCTCGGCATCAGATGGGAGCTGCATGGTCTGGGGCCAGGGAAATAGGATTGGGAGTTTTATTAGATATGAAGTTGTTTTTTTTTTTTTTTAAGGAGCAGAAATATAAAGCAAGCTGCCAGCAGCCCCTCCCTCTAGGGAATCTGGTGCTAAATCGTTCCATCCATGAGCAGAGATGCCTCGGCGGCAGGAATTTGACTCCCCTTTCCCCTGGTTCCAGTGCAGTTCCCACTGGCTGCATGGGGCCTGGGAGAGGGGAGGTCTGGGGACTGGAAATCAAACCCTAGTGGAGCGGGGCTGCTGGGTGGTGAGAGCAGCCACTTTCCCATCATTGATAACAGGCAACCCTTCCTCGCATCTTGGTGCCAGACACTTGCCAATTGGCTTGTCTTTGCTCTGGCCCTGAGCTGTAGCCATCTCTATCTGTGCAGAGAGATAGGGACTCAGAGGAGAACAGGGCAGGGCAGCTCCCAGTGCACAGTCAGGATTTGAACCCAAGATCCCACCCATCTGCTTTCTGTTCTTGGGCACAGACACCTCCATTTGATATTTAATATGTGGAATGGTAGAATTAAGGACCTGGAGTAGGGCCCTGCTAGCTTTTGTTAGAGAAAGGCTCCACTCCAGGTAGATGTCACCCTGCAGGTGTGCATTTGGGCTAGATTTCGGATTCCAATTGCTTCCTTGGCAGGGATCCCTGTGTGAGCTGCGACCTATCCAACCGTTCATGACATCCCTACCCAAAGAGCCTCTGCTGGGCCTCAGGTGGTGCATCCTTGAGATTCTAGGAGTTGCTGTAACCCCAAAATGAACTTTGCAGAGGGTAAACATGGCAGGCTCTGACCTCACACCCCCACAGACTGCAGGGGTGACTGCCCCCCACTGCCTTTCTTCCTGCTAGCTTTGATGTGCCTAATGCCTCCCTGGTGAGCTCATCTGGGCCCAGGTGGTTCCAATAGAAGGCTTTAGGAGATACTTGATAGCTCAGAAGACACCCTTCTCTTGCCAGTCTGACCTTCTGATCCCCCCCACAGGTGTCCCTCGGAGGTGCCGAAGAGGCATGCCTCACGGGCCTGTACACCCAGAGTGGGGAGTGCTGCAAAGCCTGCAACCTGGGTGAGGGTGTGGCCCAGCCTTGCGGAGCCAACCAGACTGTGTGTGAGCCCTGCCTGGACAGTGAGTATAGGGTGGCAGGTGGGGACAAGGGGGAGGAATGACAGGGAGGAGCTGGGAGCAGGGCTGGGGCTGGGGAGGAGCATGCCCAGGAGAGGTCTTACAGTTACTCTCTGCAACCTGGCAGGGTCTCCTGCCCACCACTGTATGGGCACCAGAGTGGATAGGAGGGTACCAAAAGCAGGATAGGAGGCAAAGAAGAGAAGCTGAATGGATAGGGAGGTATGCAGAGGGAGGAGGGGGACCTGAAGGGGGATACCCAGGGGGAGCCCCTTCCCAGCCCCCAGCAGAGAGGCCTGGTAGAAGAGCATGGCCAGGTGAAAAGAGTGGCTGATGCTAAGACCAGCTAAAAATATCATCTACACTGCAAAATCAATGGTTGCCACTTACCCTGTGTGTTTGGGGGGAGGGGTGGAGGATCATATCCTGGCCGCCCTGGAGACTGACCTTGGGGGATCCTGGGAGAGCGTGGCTACCCTTCCCCCCCCCCAAGCCAACTGTTCTCCAGCTCTGAGCAAGGAAGCTGGCTTTCCCCCAGGCAGCAGGGATGGGGGTTTGAGCACTCTAAGGGTGTCTTTACTGTGGGATGATTACAAGTGGAGGAGGGGAGAGGGGTGCTCTGGTCATTACTACCTGGGATTTCCTTGGGGAGGGGAGAGAATCCAGGCTTCCAGAGCTGCTAGATGAAGGAGGAAGCGGGATGGTGAGTCTGGGGTCTGAATTCTGTGCACTTTTGAGTCAGGAGTCTCAGCTCTGCTGGATGCCGCCAGCCACAGTTGCTACCCTCAAGCCATGGGCTCGGTACCCTTTTCCTGACCCTGTCCAGAAATCTTTCCTCACTGCCAACAGTCAGATCATGCCTTCTACCTGGCACTTAATGCCTATCTGAAGGGACTGTGGGAACCATACTCAGATTATTCTATAGTCACATTGGGAACAAGGGAATAGGAACTGGAACTCTGAAACCCCCTGCCAGCCCAGTATTACATCTGGATGCCTTCTTACACCACCATCAGCACAATGGGCATCTGTTTATCAGCCAGGCAACTCCAACTCCTTGGTGTCTCCAAATATGCCATTTACCTATCTCTGTGCTTGTGGATCCTATAACTCCATCCCCCAGCAGAGGGATGCTCAGGACTGTGTGGAGACAGACTGGGCATCCTATAATGTCCTTGCCATCTGGCCACCTGCCCTGGCCCTGGCCTAATAAGGTTTCCATCCCAGGGAAGGGTTGGCCAACCATTGGCTACCTTGGAACCTCCCAGGTTTGCCTCTTTCATTTCCTAGACTCCGGCCCAGGGACTCTCCTCCTCCCAGGATCCTAAGTCTCCTAGGATGGGACTTCATTCACATTCTGTCAAAGCAAAGGGTAGGGTAGAGGACCTGGGAGATGGAAGTTCTAGCATCTTTGGGAAGGGGAGGAAAGGCAAGCTCAGAGTGAGTCGCGGGAGTCCTCCCTCCCGTTTCTTCCATTTGCTCCCCCTCTTCCCTCCTTTCCCATCCCCACCAGCTGTGTTAACAGGCCGCCTTTACAGGCAGCCTTTACAAGCCCACTTTATGGGATGGAGACCCCAGCGGATTTTCCTTCTATCCTCAAAACGTTTCCACAAGGAAGCCCATTAAGCTCCTGCCTTCATTCTCTGCCAAAAAAAGTCCACATTTTCCCCACCCCCTAAAACCCTCTCCCAGAAGTTTTCTGCTAATTTTCTGCATTTTCCCATGGGCAGGGCCCTTCCTTCTCCTCCTATGTGACTAGAACCACCCCCTGCTACATGCCAACAAGATAAGAGCCTCTTGTTTGTGTAATTGGACATCCTGCCTTGGCCGTTCATGTTCGGAAGTCCTTTCTGCTGTCTGCCAATATCCCAGCTACCGGAGTTCACCACACTTATCATTGCCCACCCCATGGGCCAGGCCTTAGTAGGATCCCCGCGGTTTGTCAGGTGTCTTACAGTGAAATTTCATTTATTCCTCACCATGACCCTGTGAGCAGAGATGTTATTCCCTGTTTTACAGAAAAAAGAAAAAGACTCAGAGAGGTTAAGCAAAACACCCAGAGTCACAGAGCTAATAAGTGATGGAAGCAGTTCTAAATCACGATCTGCCTGATCCCTAAGAAGAATAACACAGGGCTCCCTCTGCCAGAATTGACTCTTGTCTTCTCTTCTCCCTCAATTTCTGCCCCTTTCACTTCTGTCTGGATTTTTCTTTGCTTATCCATCTCCACCCCCCAGAATAATGACCTTGTGCTCTATTTTGTTTCTTGGTGCTTTTAGAGAAGGTTGAAATCGGACCCCTTCAATGGGACCCTAGTTTCTCTACTTCTGCTTCCACATTCTGAGCAATCTCTCGTTCCCCCATTCTCAGGTCACTAAATCCATGCTTTCTGCTTTTGGGGCAAGGAAGGATACATCCTCTTGGGATTCATTCAGACTGGCTTGAGTTCTCTGCCCTGGGCTGGAAGGGGTGAAGATCTGCTCTGTGCCCCTCCCCTCTCTGTACAAGAAGGAGAGGACCCTGGCACCCCTGGTGTCCCTCCCCTTATTCTGGAGTTCACATCCATTCATTAAGAGCATGAGTCAAGAGTAAGCTTGGAAGCCTCCTCTTTATGCCATTTGAAAGGGCAGAGGATGATATGTGCAAGTCCTTCTTGTTTTCTAGCTTCAATCTCTCCTGCTATACCTGAACTTACTTGCCAGGAGTCTCATCCCCACCCTCAAGAGGCAAGCCCTTCAGCAGCATACAGGAGTGCCGTGGGTGGGAACTTCGACTGTCTAATTGGAGTCCCTCCCATTCAGGGCACACCTGAGCCCCCACCTGTGCGCAGAGGCACAGAAAGGCAGCTGAGGCAGGAGGCTCTCTGGTGAAGGCCTGTGCCTGGGCTGGGTTCACAACCCAGCTCTGGCCCGCAGGGAGGGCTGGGTGGCAACCACGCTCAGATTATTCTTTCATCTTGCTGGGAACAAGGGCACAGACAGGGCTGGGAACTCTAAGAGAATCATATGCCAGTAGATTTACCTGCCGCAGCTGGGTTACCCTGCAAAGCCTCGGGGCCAGCGTGGCTGGGGGCCTGGAGCGTGAGGCTGCTGGTCCCCTTTCTTCTTCCTCCTGGCCTTCCAGTTTTCACAGGCCTGGGATCAGGGCCCCAAGGGGAGAGAGTGGGTGTCAATGAGTGAGCCAGGCCACATGAAGGGGGTCAGCCCCCTGCATGGAGGGCCTACAGCCCCCTCGGGCCAGGCGCCCAAAGGGCGGATGACTAAATGCCCGCTGTCCGGCCGTGCCCCCGCCCTCAGGTGTGACGTTCTCCGACGTGGTGAGCGCCACCGAGCCGTGCAAGCCGTGCACCGAGTGCGTGGGCCTGCAGAGCATGTCGGCGCCGTGCGTGGAGGCGGACGACGCCGTGTGCCGCTGCGCCTACGGCTACTACCAGGACGAGGCGAGCGGCCGCTGCGAGGCGTGCCGCGTGTGCGAGCCGGGCTCGGGGCTCGTGCTGTCCTGCCAGGACAAGCAGAACACCGTGTGCGAGGAGTGCCCCGACGGCACGTACTCCGACGAGGCCAACCACGTGGACCCGTGCCTGCCCTGCACCGTGTGCGAGGACACGGAGCGCCAAGTGCGCGAGTGCACGCGCTGGGCCGACGCCGCGTGCGAGGGTGAGCGCGGGCCCGAGGGCGCGGCTGGAGGGGTGTCCCCCCCCAGGGTGGGGAGGAGCGGGGCGGGGCCTCCAGCCAGCCCGAGGACACCCTCCTGAGATGCCCTCCATCCTGCGCACCGGAGGCCCTCTTCCACTCTTCCCTCATTCCGGCTAGGCCTTTGGAAAGCCATCTTTGCCCCCAGGCCGTGGCTCCTGCCTTCTAATTCGTCTGCCAGGGCTTTATTGATCATGTGACTACCAGCTGGGGATGGGATGGGTCGCTGATAAGCAGCTAGAAAGTGGCCACTGTGTCCAGAGCACAGAGCAGGCCGTGTCTGATCCTCCAGGAGGGCTGTCTGACCTGGAAAGGGGGCTTGAGGACCCTCAGGAGTTGGGACCCTTTGGATTTGAGGTCTGGCTTAGGTCCGGGGTGGTGCATGGGTCTGGGACCTGGGATGGGATCTGCCTTGTCACGTGCTATCTGAATGATGTTAGTTGGGAAGGTCGCTCCTGTCTTGGACCTCAGTTTCCTCATGGGTCACACCGTTACCGGTGTCCTTGTGGATTAGAGGTGGCTGGCCCACTTCAACTTGTCCCTTCTGGGGGAGGCATCAACAGTCATTGTTACTGTGTAGTCAAGGATAAAGTTGGACCCAGGCAACACTAAGAAGGTCATTGGGGAGGGGCTTTGGAGGGAGAAAGGAGGAGAACAGCCTGGGTCCTGGAAGCCTGAGGATGAGAGGCAGGGTGCACATGGAGGGCTCAGCTTCCTGGGGTGGGTGGGAGCTGGGTGCTTAGCCAGGCAGGGCCCCAAGGAGATGGGGCAGGACAGTTTTGGTCTCTGGTTGGTGATGTCTGTCTTGGGGAGATAGGTGAGCTTTTCCCTGCAGGGAGAGGATGCCAATGCCTTTACTTTATTTCCATCACCCTGTGTCTGGACGCCCATTTGGCTATATCCCTAACCCTCAGGGTGCCCTTACTTCAAAGGGGCAGCACAGCAGCTCCTTTAAGGAACCCCAAGTTTGGTGTGAGAGAGACAGGCTTCGCCCATGTCTGTCTGTTGAGAGAGACAAGGTCCTAGCACTTAGTTCCCAGGGGAGCCTTCATTCTAGTGGAGGCATCACAGCCTTCAGTCAGCCCCGCCCCACAGATGGGAGAGATAGATACCCTCCATGGGGAGCCTCCAGCATGACACTGACTTCCGCATGCCCATGCCTTCCTTCCACTTCCTGTGACCTCTGGCTCAGGGAGCTCTGGGTGGAGAGAGCTATTAAGCTGGGCTGAGGCCAGGGGTGGGTGTGTGTGTGTGTGTGTGTGTGTGTGTGTGTGTGTGTGTGTGTGAAGCTGCCTGCATTGAGGGGGGCACTGGGAGGAGGATTGGGGTACAGAACATGGTGGCTCTAGTGGTGATTGCCCTGGGCCAGGAGACAGGCAAGTGGCATCAGGCACAGGGCACAGCAAGGAGGGAGTTTCAGGAGCTGGCAGCCAGCAGGCAGTCCGCACAGTTCCGTGGGCAAGTCCAGACCAGCTGTGGGGGGATTTAGTCAGGGGCGTGGTTCGAGCGAAGAAAGGTAGTGGCTGGGGTGGGGTGGGCTTTGCCTTCGGGGCTTTCATCCCAAATACCATCCCACTTTCCCAGCCACCCTGATGGAGGGTGCCCTTGAGAGCTGTGCTTATCCTTGTCCCTCTTGCCTTCTCCACTCTAGCCTCTGAAGGGTTAAATGTCAGCTCTGGGGCAGAGGGAACATTCCAGGAAATGGAATTTGATTCATGGTTTGGTTGCCCCCTCCACTGCAGTGCACAGCACTTCCTTGCATATATGCATTTCAGGTGTCAACATGGTGACTCACCCACCCTCAGGCAGAAGCCCCTCCCACCCCATTGTCCCAGTGAAATTTGGGTTTGGGAGGAGGAACCTGGTCCCTCTTTCTACCCACAAGTCTGGCACTTCCTATTCCGGAAATGGCTGTCAAGACCTGCCAAGGGTTTAGTGGGTTGGAATGCTAGTGGACATGGCCACATCTGGATCTCATCCCCACCACCCTCCACCCCTCCACTCCTCCATTTAAGGGGATTGGAGAGACGTGGGGAAGGTGCCCTGGACAGTGCTGTCTTCAGCCTGGTCTGTCCCTTACTGT
Source organism: Cynopterus sphinx (assembly GCA_030015415.1). Taxonomy (NCBI): domain Eukaryota; kingdom Metazoa; phylum Chordata; class Mammalia; order Chiroptera; family Pteropodidae; genus Cynopterus; species Cynopterus sphinx. The sequence continues at coordinate 19,162,391 of CM057385.1, forward strand.
CCTCTCCCAGTCCTTCCCCAGGACCCTCAAAATCTCTGTATTGGCCTGATTCACCAACACCCTCCACCTTTAGCCTATGGGTCGGGGTCAGCCTCAAGGCTCAGGCTGTCCTTCCAGCTGGCCCAATCTCCCAGCAGGGCAAGAGAAGACCCTTCTCACTTTAATGCCTTATCTGGGGCTGACAAAAGACAAGGCTAGGACTCATCCACTTCATGCTCTACACCCTCCATCCCCTCTCAGGACTGCAGGGTGGGGGGAGGGCAGGATGGGGCAGCAGATGGCAGCTCCCTCTCTGATACCAGCCAAATAAATTCCATATTCACATTTGGGAGACTTACCCCTCCAAACGGGCTGAAAATGGAGGTCTTTGTAGCATCTTTGTCTTGAGCCAAGGAGGCCCAGGAGGCCAGTGGGCAGTTTTGACTTCAACTTGGGTGGGCAAGCTGGGGAGCAAAATGCCTTCCCCATCACCCCATAGGCATGTCCTGTCTGCTTTCTTTCCTTCCCTGCCCCAGGCGTGGGAAGTGAAGAGAGATGTTTTGCCCAGACAGGTACCCCCTAGGCCATCCAGAGTCTACAGCCTTGGGTACTGCCCCTAGCTGGGTGATAGAATGGAAAATCCAACCCATTCGTGTCAGGATGAGCTGGGTCCTCTGCCAAGGGGGTTGGCTATGTCCAGCTGGCATGAGAGGGCCTAAGTGGGTGGCAAGGCACAGCCTCCTTCCTCCTGAGGTACTGGGCACTACCGGCTTTGTAGGTCTTCTTTCCACCCACAGCCTGCTTCCTTCCCAGGGAGGGTTTGGGCTACCTGACACTGTCTTCTCTGGGTGGCAAGATCAGATGGTGTGAGGGCCTTGCAGGGCAAGAAATAGGCTAGTCACAGTCCAGGGACTGGCTGGAGGGGAAGCAAGGCAGCTGAGTTCTTCTACCCTGCCCAAGCCTAGAGTTGGGACATCAGAGACCAGAAAAGAGGCTGAGTGCCAGCTCTGGGGAGCTAGGGTGGAACAGGGTACCTCTCTGCATGGACCTGAGTACCCTCATCCTTCCTTAAGACAGGGGTGACAGGGGCCACTGGGGCAACGTAAGGCCAGAGAGGTTAAAACATTTCCCAGAGTGATTCTAGCTGGAGGCTTCCTGGGGCCCACTCTCTCTTCCTTGTGTTTTTACTCCATGCCAGGCTTCTTGGCCCCCAGGGGAGGCAGCACAGATTTCTAGGACCCCAGGTACCCCTGAGCTGTGAAGGAGCTTAGTGACCATCTCTCTTAACATCCCTAGTCTATGGATAGGGAAATGGAGGCCCTGAGAGTTGAAGGGACTGATCCAGAGTCACACAGAAATACAGCCAAAAGGGACCTAGGTCAGATTCCTAGGCTCTTTCTCTTCGCCACCATCATTACATGTGCACAATCTTGGCCCGCACCCCTTTGCTTAACAGTTGGGCACATGAGCACCTGGAGCGGGCTGGGGACTTGGGAAGAAGCACTGGGCGGGTCAGAACATAAGGGGAAGGGCTGGGGGAATGGGCACTCACTCCTGTCACCCTTTCTCCCAGAGATCCCTGGCCGCTGGATTACACGGTCTACACCCCCAGAGGGCTCAGACAGCACCGCCCCCAGCACCCAGGAGCCTGAGGTGCCTCCAGAGCAAGACCTTGTGGCCAGTACAGTGGCAGATTTGGTGACCACAGTGATGGGCAGCTCCCAGCCCGTGGTGACTCGAGGCACCACTGACAACCTCATCCCTGTCTACTGCTCCATCCTGGCCGCTGTGGTTGTGGGCCTTGTGGCCTATATAGCCTTTAAGAGGTGAGAAGGGGGGTGAGGGACAGGGAGCAACACCTCTGCCCTCAAGGCAGGTTTCACAGTGACCCTGACCTGAAAATGCATGCATTCTCACTTAACTTAACCCCAACCAAGCTCATCCTCACTCACCATCCGCTGGCTACACTACTCCAGAGAGTGGCAGGGCAGCAAGGGAAGGGGATCGTCCCTGTCTTGTCCTGGTACCAGCACTGCCCTACTCCCATGCTGCTCCCCTCCCTGACTTCCCGGCCCCCAACCGTACACAGAAGATTGCGTTACCAGCTGCCTGTGTCCTCATTTCCTGAACCCCATGTCCCCGCACAGTTACCTGTGCATACATGTCTCTTCCTTCCCACACTGGAGATGCTATGGCACCCGCATCCAGAGTTCCAGAGTGTGCAAGAACTCCTGGAAAACATTTTAAACATTTAAGTGCATTTTTTTCTTCTAAAAAAAAATCATTAAAATAATACATGCTTGTTTGGGAAAATGCAAACAAGGGTAATGTCTTGTAAAGAAAAAAGCAAAATTCCCTTTTACCTCCTCACATCTTACCCCTCTCCTCATTGGAATCTGCTTGAATCCTTTCCAGCCATTTTCTGTGCATTTATAAACACACGCACATAACATTTTTTAGTTTTCCATAAACACACAGGTTCTTTTAAAAGCACCAACGGGATATAGTATACATATTCCACAACTTATTTTTTTACTTCAGCTCCCTCTGGAGGGCTTTCCTCTGGACTTATAGATCATCTGATCATTTGTAACCGCTCATTCAATCATATGAATGGATCAGAATTTATTTAACCAATCTCCTGTTGATGGACATTTGTGTTTTTTTTTCCCAGTTTTTTCTTATTGTGCATAATAGCAGAGGAAGTCCTTGTGTATCCTGCACACATGTGCAAGTATTTTACAAGCATAGATTGGGAAAAGTGGAATTCCTGGGACGTTATTTATTTATGCACCATTGCATGAACGTTAGCAAACACTTGCAGCGTGCACCAAGCCCCGAGCACCCCTCCGCCCTCACGGTGCTTTCAGCGTAGACTGGGGCAGCTATAGAGAGAAAGAAGAACCTTAGACACTGTGGCTGGGGTTAGAGTTGGGCCCCCACCATTCCCCTGACCCCCACACACCAGGGCAAAGATACCTAACTGCATAACAGCCAGTGCAGTCCCTCACCCACTGAGACGGGGCCTGTCTTCTGGCTCCAGGTGGAACAGCTGCAAGCAGAACAAACAAGGAGCCAACAGCCGACCTGTGAACCAGACGCCCCCACCTGAGGGAGAAAAACTCCACAGTGACAGCGGCATCTCTGTGGACAGCCAGAGCCTGCATGACCAGCAGCCCCACACGCAGACGGCTGCGGGCCAGGGTGAGCTGGGAGGCTGGGCAGGGCGCTGGGGCAGGGCCATCAGGAGTGATCAGGGTTGGACTGTAGGAAGGACTGCTGGAGGGGCAAGTTCACGGTGCCTCGGGGTGGAAGGAGGGGAGAGTTGGTGAGGGAAGGGGGGGGTTCTTTCCAGTGAGAAATGGAGGCCTTGACAAATGGGAGCATCCAGACTCATCAAGCTAATTGTCCCCCCTGGGGCTAATTACTCCCCCAAGTGGCTGCAATTAGCCTCCTGCCCTGGACTTCTGGTGAACAAGTAGTTAATTATGTCCCCTAATTAGTGGTCCATATAGCTCAGCTCCAGGACCCTGGCTACAGTTGAGTCTAGGACTGAGAAGTTGTGTCTCCTCTGCCTTGATTGATTGCTGTGGGGCAGGGAGAGGGGCTAGGTGGTGGGGTAATGCTGGAGCAATGGGTGGGGAGGGAGAGTGAGTCAGCATCCCCTAGCCCCTCTGCAGCCCAGCCCCCCATTCAGCACCTCATCTTGGCCATCCCTTTGCCTCCAGGCCCTCGGGCCTTCCCTAGATTGGGAAGAGAAATGCCTTGGCCCTTCTCTGGTCTTACCCTAGGCCCCCAGGCCCCTGTGGAGGAAAGGGGGCCCCTTGGGTAGTGTCTGACTTTCCCTGTGTTCTTGGCAGCCCTCAAGGGGGATGGAGGCCTCTACAGCAGCCTGCCACCCGCCAAGCAGGAGGAGGTGGAAAAACTGCTCAATGGCTCTGCAGGGGACACCTGGAGGCACCTGGCAGGCGAGCTGGGCTACCAGCCTGAGCACATAGACTCCTTCACCCATGAGGCCTGCCCAGTCCGTGCCCTGCTCACCAGCTGGGCCGCCCAGGACAGCGCAACACTCGATGCCCTCCTGGCTGCCCTGCGCCGCATCCAGCGAGCTGACATCGTCGAAAGCCTGTGCAGCGAGTCCACTGCCACGTCCCCTGTGTGAGCCAGACCTGGGAACCCCTGCCCTGCCCTGACATTCCAACGACTGATGCTCCAGCCATCCCTTATGGGCCAGCGTCAGAGCTGAGCTCCTCTGGGCAGGGCGTTGGAGCCCAGGCCCCTAAACCACAGCCCTGTCACGGTTCCCATGTGGCCCCACTGCTGATCATACTCCCTCTCCAGCACCAGAAGTGCCCCCGCTGCCTCTCTCGCCCTGTCCCTGTCCCTTCATCATCTCAGGCCTTCTGCTCCCTTCGCCCCTTACTTCTAGGTGGGCCAGGACCTCCCACCTTAATGGGTGTCATACCTGGAGGGCTGACACCAGAAATGGTGTTGGAGTTGATGACAAGGCCCCAGAAACTCAGAGGGAGAGGCTGAGGAACTAGAGCCACGGACTCTACACTGTGAACTTGGGGAACAAGGGAGCATCTTTGCTGCCTAACCCTCCCTCAGCCCCCCTCATGCCTCCCCTCTGGCCTAAGATGAAGATCGGAGGTTTGTCAGAGCTGTGAGGGGTTTTGAAATGTAGTCCACCCCTCTTGTTTTACATATGGGACCATGAGGCCCAGAAAGAGACAGTGGGGCAGCCAAATGCGGGCTGGCCGCCTCCTCTCTGAATGAGGGGCGCAGGCCTCCGGTTTGCTTGAGGGCTGGGAGAAGGGGGCCAGACAATCCGCTGGGACGTGTCTTGCAGCCACATCCTGTCTGCCTTCTACCATCTCCAGGCCTGTCCCCCTCAGATATGTCGCTGTTGCATTCGTGGCGTGGCCCAGGCTGGAGATGCCTCCTCCATCCCAGCACCGACCCATCCCAACACAGGCAGCGTCGTCTCATAGAGTAGCCCTGGGGGTCAGGGACTTGGGACGCCCCCCCCCACACACACACACACCACACACACCTGCAACACAGACACACACACGGTGAGAACTCTCTTCTCCACGAGTTCTTTCTTTTGGGCTGGGACCGGATTCTGCCTGGAGCAGCTGCCAGAGAAGCATCACAGGGAATTGAACTCTGCTCGCTGTCTTCCCTCGCCCCCGGGTTTGGCGGGCCAAGGACGGCTGAGGCTTGAGCTGGCGCCTGTGTTCCGAGGGCCTGCACTTGGAGGAATGCTCTCCCCAGCCTCCCCTCCCCTGCAGGCATGGGTTTGGCTGGGCCCTGAACGTTGCCACGAAGAAAAAAAGTGGGCCAGTGTGGGAATGCAACAAGAATGAACTGAGTTAGATGGTAGCCCCTAGAGGGTCTCTCCCAAGTTCAGGAGACCCTACAAAGGACTGTTTTTCCCCTAGCTTGGCGCCAGGAAGGGGTCTGGAGGTCCCTTCTGGCCTGTTCTGTTTTGCTCGATGTTGGAATGAGTGTGGCTCCCCATCTATTTAGCATGAACGAGCCCTGAGCAAGGTGTGCACTGACAGCCACCCCTTCCCCTGCCTAGATTCTTCCAATCTTGCCTAAGGGACTGGGAACATTGTATGTAGATGGCATTGCTTTGACCTCGATCTGTGACGGGAGGAGGAAACTCACCTGTTGGACCCTCACCTGGGCACCTGAGAGTGGACAGAGTCTGAGTGTATTTATTTCCCTCCTCGGCAGTTGGGGAGGGGATTGTGGGGTGGCAGGTATGTTTTAGCATGTGTTTGGTTCTGGGGCCCCTCCTGCCTCCCTTGGGGCTCACATAGAACCCTTTTGGTCCCCTAGCCGGGAGCTGTGAGCTCCAGATTCCCTGACACCTTCCCCTTGCATCCTGTGTAATCATTTCTTGGGCCCTCCTGAAACTTACACATAAAACATAAGTGATGAACATTAAATAGCAAAGAAAGAAAATTAGTGCAAAGAGATTTTCTGGAAACACACGTGGTTTGAGTCAGCAGGGATTGTATGTGTGGCAGGGACCCAGGTATAATTTCCAACTCAGTTCCTGTCCTGTTACCCCGCCCTCCCCGCCCCACACACCAAATGGGTAAGTTTGAACAGAAATCCATCAAATTCACACATGGAGCCATGGAGTTAATTTAAGTGGAATAGGGAAGGAGTGGAGGCCCTTTGCCCCCAGATCTTGGAGAGGGAAAGTGAAAATATCCATGCAGGAAGCTAGCCAGCTGTGAACTTGACCAGATGTCAGAAGTAAAACTGACCACAGGGGAGCCAGAGACTTCTTAGGAGGGCCAGGTCACAACCCCACAACTCCCAGCCACCCACATGGCCTGGGAGACACCCCCCCCACCCCCATGCACACACATGCACATGCACAGGCTCTGGTGCCAGATGGCCTGGCAGGAGCCTGGCTGGCCCAGCCTGGAGTGAGGCAGGCCCCTCTCTGTCGCTCCCCCAGACAGGTCCTAACCCCGGCTCCTGCCTGCCAGCCTGGGCTTGAGCCCTGCCTGGCTCATGCCTGGGAGCTCCCAGGGCCGCATGGTTCCCGGTCCTAGGCCTGTTCTCTCCAAGGCTGGCCAGGCAACTGGTCAGAGCTGCTCAGACCCTGCTGGTTCCTTGGCCAGGTCCTCTGGTGGGGCTGGCTTGTGGTTGTTGAGGAAGGCAGAGGAAGCTTGTTCTTCCCAGGGGGGGAAAAAATAGCAAACATGCCTTTCTCATATCAGGATCCTGGGAGGCGCCAGCAAGAGAGAGGCATGAGGCGGAGGGATGGCTGTCTTCTATCTCCCACTCCCAGACTGTGAGCGTTTGAGGATGGTGGTGGGGGTGGGTTTGGATAGTAGGAGAAATGATCCTAGTACTTGGGTAACACCCAGTGTGATGGGGAAACGCAATCCCAGCCTTGAGGATACCTCTAATCTGATGAGGAAAGCACAACTGCTATCCTAAGGGAACCCCCATTCTGGTGGAGGAAACAACTCTGACTTGGTGGGGGAGAGGCAGATGCTGCCTGTGGGAATAAGGGAGACAGAAATCCCTGCCTTCGGCGATCTTACATTCTTGAGAGGGAGGTGGCAGGCAGGCCCCGTAGAGTGTGCAGTGCCATGCTAGGCGTGAGTTGGGTGTCCCAGTCCAGACCCACCTCTGCCAGGAGTTAGGGAAGGTTTGTTAGAAAAGACATGGAAGCTGTGCCTTTAGGGATGAGTGGGGTCAACAAACCACAAGAGGAGAATGTTCCTGGCAGAGGAACCACCTCAGCGCAGGCCCTGAAGAGGGAACAGAGCATATAGGGCCTGGGGAGGCTCCTGTGCCTGGAGCCCAGAGAGCGAGCAGGAGGTCACTGAGGCCGAATGGAGGGCTTGTGAAGAGACCTGCTAAGGCATCTGCCCTACATCCTTGGACCACTGTGGAGCCACTGAGGGGTTTTAAGCAGGGGGAGGGATGCCGTAGAGAGATTTGCAGTTTAGACAGCACTAGCTCTGGCTGCAGTGTGCAGGGTGAGGGTGTGCCAGGATAGGCTGGGAGGTGGTCAGTGGTGGTCTGAAGTAAGGAAAGGGCCAAGGATGGCGAGAAGCAGGCATTCTGAAAAGCTCCTCAGAGCATGCAAGACTGGGTAGCGGGGTACAGAGGAGACTGACGCTGGCCTAGAGCTCATGGGAGTAGGGGGCAGAGAGGCTTAAAGACATAGGGATTCGCGCCCTCCTACCACCAAATAGTGGAGCAACCCTCTTCTCCCCCCTTCAGCCTAACCTCCACCCCTCCCGCTCCACTTCCCCCTCCAGGGATAATGAAAACGCTTCCTGTGCTTCTCATCTTCAGAGTGGCCTCAGCGGGCTCTGTGAAAACCCTGCTCGCTCCTCTAGACTCATGACCTTGCACCAGCCATCCTCTTCCTCACCCTCGGTGCTCCTCCACACCAGCCATCTTACAATTCTTCAGGCTTCCATGTTCCCTCTGGCCACAAGTCTTTGGCACACACTGTCCCTTCTGTCTGGAACACTCTTTCCCTTTCTTCCCCAAGTTACCTTCAAGTTCAGTGTTCCCTTGGGGAAGCCCTCAGTGCACTCCGGACCCAAATCAGGTTTCTTGACTCCAGATTCAGAGAACATCATGTTCCTCTCCTTCACTTTAGACCACTTATCTCTCTTGGCAATTAGGCACCCGTCTGAGTGATTATTCGATTACTGTTAACTCCAGGAAACCAGAGACAGGGTCTGGTTTGGCTCACTGTCTAATCCTCAGCACCTTGCCTGGCATGTAGCTAGCACCAAATAAAACTTTGTTGATTAGATGAAGTGCTCTAGAGCAGCACTGTCCAATAGAAGTAGAATGCAAGCCATACAGGTGGTCTTCAATGTTTTACTAGCCACACTGCGAAAGCAAAAAGAACTAGATGAGATGGACTTGATAACATATTTCATTTAGCCCAATATGTCCCAAGCATTATTTCAACATGAAATCAATATTTTAAAATTATTAGTGAACCGTTTCATTTTCTTTCCTACTAAGTTTTCAAAATTCAGGGTGTATTTTATTCTTACAGCACATGTCAGTCTGGACCAGCCCCGTTTCAAGTGTTCAGTAGCCGCATGTGGCTACGGCTATCACGTCGGACAGCTCCAAAGATTCATACCTCTGGCACGGGGACCCATTCTGAGCTAACACTGGGCTCAGAGAACAAATAGATGCTCCCTTGTTTCTTCCTGTATCATCAGTCCCCTCGGCCCTGAGGCCTGTAGTTCTCCCTTCTCACCTCACCTCTACTCCCAAGGCCTCTCTCCCCTTTGCTCAGGCCAGGGAACCACTCGCTGTCTCTCATATTCTCTAGGCTAGAGAGTGAGACCTTCTATCTTCACTGGCCCATCCGAGCCCCTTTTCTTTCCCTAGTACCTCTCTCCCCCTCTTGCATCCGGTGTGATGAAGCTGAGATGAGACTTGGAGCAATGTGAAAGTCCTCTTCATCTAGTGGGGAGGGAAGTGGTGGATACCACTGAGCCTGTAGCCCAGTGCTCCAGGGGAATAAGAAGCTGAGCCAGAGGTGGGGTCAGGTGAAAACATTTCCTGTGATGCTCTGGGCTGGGGTGGTTCTGCTGACCATATGCCTGGGCGAGGCGGCTCCTTTGATAATGCAGAGCAGATTCCTCCCCAGCTTTGTGGCAGCTGGTGGGCAGAAGGCCAGGGGACAAGACTGAGGCCCCAGGCATCTGGATATAGAAGAGCTGAGGCAAGGAGGGTTCCTTCAGCCTCCTGCTCCCTCTCCTCTGACTCTTCGCAACATCTTTGCCCTTACACTGACTCCTCCTAGCTACGCCAGGCTCCTCTTCAGTAATCTGCCTTCCCCAGGCCTGCTCCAATCTCCAGATCATTCTCCAGCTCCAGCAAAGACCCCGTGTTCTCAGCACACATCCTTGGGAGTCTCTGGTGCAACACCCTCATACAGATGGGAACTCAGTATTCTTCCCAAGGCAGATCCTGAGCGACCCTTTCATCTTCATACACAGGGTGATTTCTCTCTGGCTCAATTAAAAGTTAGGCCTTTCCTCATTTCCACACCTACATATTCCAGTCCCCTAGTCATGTCAGAGGAGAGGCCAGGAACATTTCCCTAAGGCTCCATCATGGAAGAACATTCAGGAACATTCCGAGTCTCACCGCCCCATCCCTCCCAGGGCACTCAGTCCTGCCCTCTTCCCACAGCATCCGGGCACTTCCCAATCCCTGTATTCCCGTCCAGGCAATCCCTGCTCCAGCTGTTTCCAGCTACATTCCCAAAGGGCTCCTGGGAAAGGTGGGATTGGGTCTCCTCCCTGCATTGACTGTACTTCCTTTGAAAAGTCTGGGAATGCTCCCACCCCTTTTCCATATTCTAGTGACTCATAGAATCTGGGGGTCCTTCTGCATCATCCAGTGGCAGCCTGAAGGCCCGTGAGAAGCCGTCAACACTCTCTGGTCTGGGCCTAGGGCTCAGCATCCACATTGCAGGGGCCCAGCATACCTCAAGGCCAAAGGCTTCAATCAGCAGTCCAGATGGTTCTCATCTACTCTATAGACCTTGGGATCCCAGCAGGCCACACCAGGAGCCAAGGGAGGTCACACCATGACCTTCTGGAAGATGATGCCGAGATCCAGAAATCAGCCACCTGGGAGCTCCCCTCTTCTCACCCTGTGTACCAGTTTGGATTCTTTGTAATGCAAGAGGGAGAAAACCCAACCCAGGGTGGTTTAAGGGAATTTGCTGTTGGTCAGAAGTGAAAGGCCCAAGGAGTAGGGCTGGCTCTAGGCCCCGCCCGATTCAGGGGCTCAGACAACAACCCTGGACCCAATTTCTCCCTCTCCATCTCTTGCCTCCATTTCTTCTCATAGACAATTCCCTTGTGGTGGAAAGACAATTGCACAGCTCCGGGTTCAAGTTCGCGGGAAAGTGGGCACCTCAGTCCTAGAATCCAAGGGAAAGTTGGCAGGCGTCCTTGATTCTGATTGGCCCATCTCTGGAGATGGCAATCACTGATTGGAAAGGTGGAGGTCCTTTTCCAGGGCTCCATTTCTGGGGCAGGGGTATGTCCTACCTGAAGCATGAGACTGAGAATGGGATAAATCGAGATATAGTCTTGAAGATGGACCCCCTCCCAAAACAACAATGTAGCTTGTTTCTAGATCAACATGGGCTCTTTCCTCTTTACCAGGCAATCACAACGAGCCTCCAACCCGAAACTCAGGTGTGATTTCTAGGAAGAATCATCAACAGTAAGGAAGTAAGGGTGCAAGAGCATCCAGGAGGCACTGAGGATCCAAGGAGGGAGAAATTCCTCTAACTGAAGCCACCCAGGGAGCAGGATGGGGATGGTCCTGGAAGGGGAAACCTTGATCTGAACTTTGAAGGTCGGACCGAATGTGTATTAAAGGAGATGGAAAATTGGCGACGAAAATACTTCCAGCAGAGGAAATTGGAGCAAAGGCACAAGAATGGAGAGTGGGAAATAGTTAACTTTGACCAGCATGAATAATAATAGGAACAAGGTGAAAATTAGGCCAAGTCTAGCAGGGACCAGAATGCCAGGCTGAGGAATTTGAACTGAACCGGGAGCTATTGAGGTTGTCTGAGTGGCAGAGTGTTCTGAAAGGAGGAAGGAACGAGAGGCAGGAAGACCAGCTGGGATGCTGGTGCTTTAGGCACAAGAACTAGCAGTGAGATGGAAAGGGGAAGCAATTCAGGAAATATTAAGAAGGGAGAATGAACTTGCCTTGGCACCAGATCAGATGGGGAACAGCGAGGCAGAGAGGAGTCTCCATGACGCCTGGTCTCCAGCTTTGACGGGTGAAGGGAGACAGCCCTGGAGGAGGAGCAGGCTTTTGTGGAGGATCAAGAAGTTTCAGAAGTCTGTGGGACCGTCAGGGAGAAAGGCAAGAGGCATGGATATAGAAGCCAGGAACCCAGGGAAATTCTAGGAACATTTTAATATCATTTGTCAGTCACTGGGTGAGGTCTCCATGAGGCAGAGGGAAAGAGAGCCCTTAGGCTGAGCCTGCTTAGGTGACCAAGCAGAATGAGACAGAGATGATCAAGAAGGGCAGTCAGTGAGTTGGGAGGCCTGGCTCCTACAGTATCAAGGAAGCCTAAGAAAAGAGCAAGTTTCCAGGAGGAGACAGCAGGGGATCCCCAGTGCAGGTGCTGCAGGGAGGCCTTGGAGAGAGAAGGCCAGGCCTGGATCAGGAGGGATGCCAGAGACAGATGGCAGTGGTTGGAGGTGAGGGTGACAGGTGAGACAGTGGAGACGCTCCTCTATGGAAAAAGCCTCTCCTAGAAGCTTTGCTGAGAGGGGAAGGAAATAGGAAGGGTGAAGAGGGACTTTGCCGGGGGGAAGAGGAGGGAAGATGTGATTTCCATGGTCAGGAGCTTTACCATTTCAAGCTGGGCTACCTTGAGCCATCCTTTGGACTCCACAGCCTAGGTATAGCAGCCCAGGCCTCTGGGTGAAATTCCACAGCCTCGAGGGTCCAAGCCAGCTGAAAGGGATTCAGCTTTGATCCTACCCCTCAAGAGGGTCCTACCCCTCTTGCTGCCCAAACTTCTTGCCCTCTACCCACGCCTCCACCCATTCTTCAGCCCCCCTCACACCCATCTCACTGCTACTGGTGTAGGATTATTAGCAAGAACTAGTCCCTTGTTCTCAAGGAACTCAAAGTTCAGTTAAAATGAAGAAAGAAATTGTCTAAAAATCTAAATGGGATTGGATCCTCCCAGATGAACCACAACCTAGATCCCCTGTCAAAATGCCACCTCTTTGAGACCTTAATAAGCATCCATTATGCCCTGCAAGTGAGATCCATCCCTTCCGGAAGAATGGCTGAAGGCCAGGGCAGGACTGAAGAAGCTGCTAGAATCACAATAGGTTTATGCAGAAGCCACCTTGGCAGCTCTGGGCACCAAGCCCCACCTCTTCCTGGGGTAACACATGGGCTGGGCACATGCCCAGAGAATGCCACATGCCTGTCAGGCTGGAGCCTGCCTCTTGCCTCTCCAGGGAGGCTGCCAGAAGCCCCAGAGCAGGGCAAACCCAGAACAGTGACTCAGGTGAGGGGGTAGGGGCTAGGGAGGGAAGGCTACAGTCCAGGCCAGATTGTGGCACTGTAACCCCCCGCCCCCCAAACACCAGGTGTCTGGATAGTCAAGTGAGCATGGGTGCAGGGATGGGGCTTGGCACTGCCGTCTGTGAGCATGGCAATGCTCTCTTGGGAAAAGGGAAGTCCCCTTGGCAGACTGGCATAGAGGCTGTCTCAGGCTGACCCAAACACAGATTTGATGCCCAAGTGCCAGGCAGCCCTCCATCAAGGAAGAGCCTCCATTGAGGACAAAGAGGCAGTCACAGTCCAGGCCTGGGGGGACGTGCCCTTAAGTCCTGCAGCAAGGATGGGGGTAGGAATGGGGGTTGTCACTGAGAGCCATAGCCTGATCCTTGATCTCTAGGCACTGAGTCTGGCCACAAGGTTGGGGAGACCTCAGGGGACCCTACAGGCTCTGGGGCTAACCAGAGCCACGGAAGTGAGTGAACTAAGCGACACAGAGCCTGTTAACTGGGGCCTCTGAAGACACTGCTCAATGATAACAGACAATATTTTAAACTTGACAAAGCACTTTCACAGCTGTCATTTCATGTGATTGTCTCATTAGTCCTGCCAGAGAGGTATGATTGGACCCCCTTTATGGATGAGAAAACTAATGCCCAGGGATTTGTCCAAAGCCACCTGACAGTAAGTGGCAGATCTAATCTGGGAGCGCGTCTGCCCACCTGGCACCCTCATCGCATATACTTCTCCCATGTCAGGCTAAGTCTGCTACCAGTGGACTAAGGGTGGAGGTAGTTGCGCTGAAGGTGAGGTGGAGATGGAGGACGGGGGCAAGGAGCTGGTCTGGGGAGGCAGAAAGCCTGCGGAGGGAAGTGGAATTCAGACAGGTAGGTGGAGGTTGACCCCATTTGGGTATTTCCAAAGGCATTCCAGAATCCCCTGCCCACTTCTGCAAAGAGTGGCAGGGACAGGTGGAACCCACAAGGGGAAGAAGAAAGGGGATCCCAATTCAGAGCCTGGTGTTTTAAGCTTGGTGCCGCCACCAGCACTCCCTCCCTCTACTCCCAGCCCCGTACCCAGGCTGCAGGAGGCTGGCGCCACTGAGAGCCTGGCGCAGAGCCTCATAGGACAGGCCTAGTGGAGAGGGCAGAAGACCAGCATGGCCACACCGCAGTTCCGAGTCCCATCCTGGGGCACCCTGGCCTGGACCCCTCTGCCCATCCCCAACTGCCCACTGCTCTGCCTGTCCATGGAGATTCCTTAGGGCCTGAGACCTCAGTCTGGGATTCAGACAAGTGTACGTTATTTCAAGACACCCTCCCCACCCTGGACTCTGCCAGACCCTCCCCAGGTCCCTGAAGTGGAGGCTCCAAGGCCCACCTGCCAGAACACTCTTCCCACTTTTGCTGCTGGGGCACAAGTAGAAAGGGCGTGAGCTTAAGAGTCACACAGTCCGGGGTTCAAACCCTGGCCTGGCCACTTCCTAGCTCTGGGATCTTGGGCAAGGTGATCACATACCATCATTGAGCCTTTGTTTCTCAGCTGCTAAACGGGAAGAAATAGTGGCGCCCTTGAAAATGTGCTGTAAAACTTAAAGCTAATATATGTGAGGCTAGATCTAGCACAACCTTGGGTCACAGTGGATATTTGAGTCATCAGCATCCCCACCCTGACATTACAGTCCCCCATAAGAAGCCTACCCTGCTCTTCCAACCCCTTTCCCACTCTGCTGCCAGACTGGATAACTTTTGCTCCCTGAGCACAGTCCACACTTCCTACTGGGGCCTTTACTGCTGCACTTGCTGCCTGTGGGGCCCTTCCCCAGCCTTGCCTGTAGCTGCTTACTTTTCTCAGCTCCTCCTGGAAGCCCTCTAGGATCTCCTTAGCACTTTGTATAGAAAGAACCCCATTCCATTCCATTTTGGGCCCTTGCTTTATATCTTTTATTAAATTATGAGCTGATTCATCTCCACAACCTTCTCCATCCTCACTGTGCCCACATCTCCCAGCACGTTGTGCACAGTAGGTGCTCACAAGCCCATGGAACACTGACTGCATTCTCTCTTGTGGAGAAATCAAGTCTGTCTCCCTGCAACCTGCTTGGGCCCACTTGCACATGGAGTCCTCACACCATCCAGTGAGGAGAAAGCATGGTAATCAAGGAGAGCCTGGAACCCAGCTGTACTCAGATAGAAAGATAAAAGGAGTGGGAGAGCGAAGAGAGAAGCATATTAATGGAGGCCAGCCTTGTGACTTAATCCAGCTTGACACGTTTTGGCAAAGCCATTCACATTTTCTCTCTGACACCAGCCAGGCCAGCGGCTCTCGCCTCACCCCATTCTTGGCTGACAATGTAGAGAAGGAAAAGCCACCCACAGACACTGCTTGTGAGACAGACATAGCCTGGGCCTCCAGGCAGGAGCTGGAGGAAGGCTGTGGGATGGGGGAAGTAAAGACAGGGAACAATGGCTGAGCTTGGCTGTGGCTGACACCGCCTAAAGACTAATATATCAGACACCTGTCCACTTTCTGGGCTAGTTCTCCCCATATACACTACCCCAGCTCCAGTCCCCTTTTTAATTTTTAGTAAAGGCCCTTCTTCCTTTCACCGGAACTGTAAGCTCCTTGAGAACAAGGGACTGGCTTTTAGTAATTAATCCCTGCACTCAGCACTGTGCCTGATGAATAACTATTTGTACAACCACTTTGTTGTAGTGATGAGGACATGGAGGCTCAGAGAGGTATATGACTCTCAGGGTCACACCTTGGATGCACAGCCGATGGGGGAACTCACTTGAGAAAATGGGCCTCCAAATACCCTAGATGCTTCTCACAATCCCCTAGGGATAGGGCATCTCAAAGGCAAGATACTCTCTGCAAAAAAATTCTCAAAGCTCAGCAAACTCTGGAGGTTTCAGGAGCAAAAAGCAGGATCCCTGCTTACACACACACACACACACACACACACACTTCCAGGTCTTCCAAAGTGACCTTCCCGCTTAGAAGTCCCCGAAATTCCTGACCAGCGGAACTTCTCTCCCAGTTTTGCAATAAACTCCTACCTCTCCACCTCCCTTTGCTGCCCTAGTTCTACCAGGGGGGACCCCAGGCCCCAGGGTGCAATGAGGCAGCCACTGAAGCACGTGGACAGCAACTCAGGGGTCTGGCTCCCAGGTTTCAGTCTTTCTCCGACTCTGAGCCAATCCTGTATAATTAGCCAGACTCTGTTCCCTCCCTTCTGCCTGCCTTAGGTCTAACCTCAGTGTCATCTGCTATTTAGAGCAGATAAAATTGCTTGGAGCAACTATTAAGAAACTCCCAGACTGATGGGAAAGGCATGATTCTTGTCTCTGGTCATCTCCTGATTTAATGGTGGAAACAGGTCATACTTGGAGGATAGCAGAGAGACAGAGAGCAGTGAACATCGGTTCAGGCGACTGGAGGCCAGCGAAGACAGAGAGAAGGTGACATGCCTGGGCAGGGCAGGCGGGGAAGAAGAGTTGTGATGAGGGGAGAGCTTTTGGCTGGAGGAAAGGCCTGGGGGAGAAGGGGAGGCTTGCGTGGGTGGAGGCTGCCTGCCAGGATTCGCAGAGGGAGCTGAGGTGGCTGAACTGGCGGGATAGGGGAGCAGGACCCCTGGAGGCCCCAGATCCTGGACTGGGCTTCAGCAGAGAAACTTAGGCCTATGCCCTGCTCCCCCTCCCCAATCATCGGACGCTAAAAAGCCCACGACATTTACGACTTTAGGAGGGTAGAGAGCCTGAGAAACAATCGCAGACCATATGGATTTGTTTCCTGAGTTTTCAAAAAAAAATCCCTCTAATTAGGCCGGGAAAAGCCATTGGCCTCTATGTCTCGAGGCCCCTGGATTCAATTACCGCCCAGCACCCCCCACCTCCCTTACTGGGGCCCTTCCCACCTCCTCCACGTGGGGCTCAGGGTGGTGCCCTGGGAAGGGATGGCCCAAGGTGGAGAGCAGGAGGGGCATGACGCGGGCCAGGAGCCAGTGAGGAGGTGGGGTGGGGGGCGCACAGTGTTTTTACTCATGTCTGATGGATTTGATAGTAAATCTCTTCCAGTTTGTGGTGAGTCCTCAGAGGCCAGCGCCTTGTCTCCTCAGCCCTGGGAAGACTGAGGTCTTGGGACAGGACTTCCTTAGATCCCCTTCCTCTCTGCTGGGAAAAACCTGACATCAAAGGAAAACAGCATCGGTGAACAAGGTGCGAGGTGGAATTCTGCGTGTTTCCAAAAAAAAAGAAAAAATTCTTTTATTGGTATAATACTTTTTCTACAATAAATCGAAACAACGCATGAGAAAGTCCCCTCTCCTCCACCTGTGCTCTGGATCCTCTCTGAGGACCGTGTCTCCTCAGTCTATAAACGCTCTCCCACTGCCCCCCATCCTATAAACACCTTCCCTGAGCCCCGCCACCCTCTCAAACCTCTGTCCTCTCGCCTTCCCTGCCAAACTCCAGATTCTGGGAAAAAGTGGTTCACCTCTCCTCCCTCCCGCCCTCAACCAACAGCATTCTGCTCTCCTGCAACCCCCCACCCCTGTCTTGCCCAAGCTGGCCTCCCTCCTGGTGGGATGCAACGGGGTGCTCGCAGGGGTCACCCACCCAGCCTCCCTGAGCCTGTGCTCCGAAGGACGCACCTGTTGGGAAGCAGAAGAGGAAACGCTGTCCTCCCAGAGCTGTCAGAAGGCTGGATGACCTCTTCACCAGCTCCTCAGCCCACTGCCCCAAGCGCAGAGCTTCGGGGTCCCCTCCGGGCCCTCTATTCTCTCTCGGAGGCGCTAGCTTCCTGGGTCACATGACCCACTGCCACAGTGACCCCCATCCCCACTCTGAATGGCTCCCAAGTCTGTCACTTCAGCACCACCGAGCTCCTAGACCCAGATTTTCTGGTTGCCTGTTAGATCCTGCCTTCTGCATGAGCTACCAACATCTCAAACTCAGGATGCTCTAAATGCCAGAAGTTCCTTATCTTCACCACTCCTCCAAAAACAAAACAACGATAACAAAAGTTCCTCCCTTAGTGCCGTATTTGTTGTTTTTTTTTTTTTTTAATTAGTAAACTTGATTTCATAGAACGGTTTTAGATTCCCAGCAAAACTGAGTGGAAAATACCCAGAGTTCCTATAGCTGCTCTGCCTGTGTTACCCCAACACACATCCTGCCCCACTATCTGCATCCCTCACCCCGATGGTACGTGTGTCACAACTGATGAACTTACACTGGCAC
Source organism: Cynopterus sphinx (assembly GCA_030015415.1). NCBI lineage: Eukaryota > Metazoa > Chordata > Mammalia > Chiroptera > Pteropodidae > Cynopterus > Cynopterus sphinx. The sequence goes on from CM057385.1 coordinate 19,180,204, forward strand.
ATTATTACGACCCACACTTCATATTTACATTAGAGTTCACTCTGAGTGTTGTACAGTCTGTGGGTCTGGACACGTGTATGGCAACATGTTTCCGCCGTTATAGCATCATACAGAATCGTTTCACTGCCCTAGACGTCCTCTGTGCTTATCCTATTTACCCCTTCTGCTCCTCGCCCTCTGGCAATCACTGATCCTCTTACAGTCTCCATAACCTTGACTTTTCCAGGATTTCATATAGTTGAAACCATAACAGGATGTTATGATATGACAGTCTTCTCACATTGGCTTCTTTCACCTAGTAATATGCATTTAAGATTCCTCCATGTCTTTCCGTGGCTCGGTCGCTCGTTTCTTTTTAGTGCTGAATAATGTTCCACTGTCTGGATGTCCTAGGATTTGCTTACCTATTCACCTACTGAAAGACATTATGGTTGCTTTCTAGTTTTTGGCAATTATAAATAAAGCTGCTGTAAACACCCATGTGCATGTGCAGGTTTTTGTGTAGATGTAAGTTTTCGATTCATTGGGCGCACAACTGCTAAGTCATATGTTAAGAGCAGGTTTAGTTTCGGAAGAAACTGCCAAGCTGTCTTCCAAAGTGGCTGTACCATTTTGCATTCCCACCAGCAATAAATGAAAGTTCCTTTTGCTCCGCAGCCTCCACGGTATTTGGTGTCTCGGTGCTTTAGATCTTGGCCCTCCCAATACTGCACTGCCATCTCATTGTTATTTTAACTTCAATTCCCTAAGGACATATAATGTTGAACATTTTTTCATGAGCTCCCTTGCCATATGTGTATCTGCTTTGATGAGGTGTCCATTAAGGACTTTTTCCCATTTCCTAACTGAGCTGTTCCTTTTCTTATTGTTGAGTTTTAAGAGGTTTTTGTATATTTTGAATAACAGTCTTTTGTCAGATATGTCTTTTGCAAGTATTTTCTCCCAGTAAGTGGTTTGCCTTTTCATTCTCTTGATCCTCTCTTTCCCAGAGCATAGGTTGTAAATTTTAATAAAGTCCAGCATATCGATGATTTTTTTTTCTCTGATTGTGCCATTGGTATTATATCTAAAAAGTCATCATCATACCTAAGGTCAATTGGATTTTCTCCTATGTTATGTTCTAGGAGTTTTATAGTTTTGCTTTTCGCATTTAGTCTATGATCCAGTTTGAATTAATTTTTGTGAAGGATGTAAAGTCTGTCTGGATTCACTTTTTTTTTTTTGCATAAATATCCTGTTGTTCCAGTACCATTTATTGAAAAGACTATATTTTTTTCCATTGTATTGTCAAAGATCAGTTGCTTGTATTTACATGGCTCTCTTTCTGAGCTCTCTATTCTGTTCCTTGGTCTGGATGACTATTTTTTTTTTTTACTCATATCACACTGTTTTGATTACTGTAGTTTTATAGTAAGTCTTAAAGAATAGTGTCAGTGTTCCAACTTTGTTTTTCTCCTCCAATATTGAGTTGGTTATTCTGTTATTTTTTTTTCACTTCTTCACATAAATTTTAGAATCAGTTTTTTGGTATCTATAAAATAACTTGTTGGCATTTTGATTGCGACTGCATCGAATCTATAGATCAAATTGGGAAGAATTGAGATCTTAATGAAATTCAGCCTTCCTATTCATGAACATAAAATACGTCTCCATTTATTTAGTTCTTTTTGATATCTTTTATGAGAGTTTTATGGTTTTCCTTATATAGATCTTGTACATATTTTGTTGGATTTATATCTAAGTATTTCGTCTGAGGGGATGCTATATAAGTGGTAAAGTGTTTTTCATTTGAAATTATATTTGTTCGTTGATATATAGGAAAGTGACTCCCTTTTGTACATTAACTGGAATCTTGCAACCTTACTACAATTCCTTATTAGTTGCAGGAGGTTTTTTGTTGATTCTTTCACATTTTCTATTTAGATGACCATGTAATATGTGAAGAAAGACAGTTTGATTTCTTCCTTCTCAATACTTTTTCTTTTCTCCTCCTGTCTTACCGCATTAGCTAGGACTTCCAGGACCATGTTGACAAGCAAAGGTGAGAGGGGTGTCCTTGCCTGTTCTTGATCTTAGCGTGTCTGAATTTTAACTATGATCTTAGCTATAGGTTTTATCAAGTTATAGTTTTTATTAATCAAGTTGAGGACGTTCCCCTCTATTCCTAATTTACTGATAGTTTTTTAAAATCATAAACGGGTGTTGAATTTTGTCAGACGCTTTTTTCTGAACCTACTGATGTAATCATGTGATTTTTCTTCTTTAGCCTGTTGATGTGTAGATTACATGAACTGAGTTTCAGTGTTGAACCAGCTCTACATACTGGGATAAATCCCTCTTGGTGGCAGTGTATAATTCCTTTTACACATTGTTGGATTCAATTTGCTAATATTTTGTTGAGAATTTTTATGCTCATGAGAGATATTGGTCTGTGGCTTTCTTTTCTTGCAATGTCTTTGTCTGGTTTTGGTATTAGGGTAATGCTGGTCTCATGAAATGAGTTAGGAAGTATTCCTACAGCCCTATCTTCTGGAAGCAATTATAGAGGATTGGAATAATTTTTTTTTTAAATATTTGGTAAAATTTATCAGTGACCCACTGGGCGTGATATTTTCTGTTTGGAAAAGTAATTGATTATTAATTTAATTTTTTAAAATAGCTATAGGCCTTTTCAGATTGTCTGTTAGTGCTCTGTTCTTAATTGATGACATTTTCACCTCCATTTCACCTCAATTTCTAACTGTAAATCAGATGGCAACTACCTTGGTTCAGGTCTCCCTCTGTCCAGAGTAATTGAGGGTTTGGAAGCCGGGTTCCTGGAGACTAAAAGGTTGTTTCAATACTACCACTCACTCGCTGTGTGACTTTCGACAAGACACTGAATCTCTCTGATTTCAATTTCCCCATCCAAAAAATGATGTGGGTCGGTTGCCAGCCACATTGTATCACAGCACACCACTGGGCTCTGCCGTGAACAACATCTACAGGGCCAGATGCTATTTGTTGGTTGTTGTTGTTTTGACAAGGATCAACTTTTAGGAAAATCACAGAAGACTTGTCTATGGTCATAGCCTAGAAGGTAAATGTTAATGACTTGACATCAGAAGTATAGTTCACAGTAGCTGAAGAGTGGAAGGAAGAGAAGTAGGGACTAATGTCCTCATCTCCAAAGCAGAGAATAAAGAAACGCCATCTACAGTGGGCTAAACAAGCAATTGACACAATCCTGAAGTGTGACGTTTGATGTTGCAGGGATGAGGAGTGGAGTATCTGAGAACATTTGGGGGGAGGAGGATAACCGGGAGACTGAAAACCACATCTTTGTTGATCCTAAAAGGCAATCTATTGATAATTTCTGAAGTTGACAGGTCAAGGAAGAGAAGAAAATAAAACATTTTAAAATGACAGTATAAAAATTAGAGATAAGAAGGCACTCACTAGAATATCTAAAAATAAAAATGGTTAAAAGATTTTTTGGGGGAGCTGGACCCAGATGGAACAGGGAGAAGCTGTTTTTCATTTTAATCCCTTCTGTGCTATTTAATTTTTTAACCATAATGTGTGGAGTTAAAATAAAAATATTTCAAAAAGTTGTTTTAACTAGGAATTTCAACAGAGGATTTTTTGAGTTTTAAAGTTTTTAAACATTTTTTAAGTATAATTTACATATAATAAACTGCACATATTTAAAGTGTACGATCTGATCATTTTGACTTGTGAAATGCTCACTTCTCCCTCTCTGGGAGCCCCAGGCTCTGCCTCAGTCTCCTCGTGGCACACCCTGAAACCCCTTACCAGATAGGAAGAAGGGGCAGAAGGGAGGCAGAAGGGTTTTCCTGGGCCCAGAGGGGCTGCTTCCCTCCAGGAGGGTACATGAAGCCCCTGTATCAGCGAGAGAGGCTCAACACTGGAGCTCTCACAGGAATCCAGAGCTCCCATCAGTGCCCCTTGTGGTGCTGAGGGCTGGCGAGCAGGGGGCAGCCTGTGGTAGATACATTATTGTGCCCCTGCAGATTCTGGGGTGGGGAGTGGTGTGACCCTGCATTGTCACCCTGGCACTTTGCTGAATGTGCAGATGTCCAGCCCCACCTTGAGATTCAGATTCAGTGAGGCTGGGCTGGCACTAGGCCTCTGAGCCCCAGGGGATTCTGTTGTGGCAGGTGGTCTGGGATTCCATACTGAGAGACTCTGCGATGGGTGTCTTTCCCCCAAATTGTTGCTGGGAGGGTGGAGAGCTGGATAATCTCAGGGCTCCAAAAATCTTCCAGGCAGGGCCCAAAGGGAAGCAGAGGGCTGGAGAGAGCACTGGCAGGATGTGCAGAGAAGGAGACCAGGTAAGCAGGCAGAGGTGAGCTGGGGCGGGGACTGTCGGCATCCCTTTCAAGTTCCTTGTGCCCTGGGCTCCCTCCCAGCCCAGATCTTATCTTTGCGCCTATCCCTGCATGGTGTTTTCCCTGGAGCACCCCAGGACCCCCAGGCAGGAGGAGGGACAGATCAAAGGGCAGGGCAGGCGCCCTGACAAGGGAATCTGAGATGCCTTCTTTGTCTGCATCCTGGGGAGGCACAGCCTGAGACAGGATGGATGGGTGCCCTGGGCCAGCGGCCGGGTAGGGGGTGGGAGTGTCAGTGAAGAAACCAAATCCTGGTGTATTCACTGTGGACAAAAGGAAAGGCTTGGAGAGGGGATCTGGCTCCTCTCACCAGCTGTTCTGGCTGGAGGCTTCCAGCAGGGTCTTGGGGCATCTGGGTCAGGTTCTTTTCAGGGGCAGGAAAGACCCAAAGTGGGTGGCAGTTTGTACCTATACTGGTTGGGGACCCAGGTCCACTCACTAAACCCTACTTTTAGCTGATTCCAAGTTACCCACGACCAGGAGGGGTCCCTAGGAGCAGAGCTGGGTGGGGGAGTATGAAATAGGAAGTAGCCCCCTCACACACACCAAATTCTCCAAACCCAGACACCCTCCCGACATCCCCGTTCCTCCCAAGAAAGCAGACTGGCCACTTGGGTGTAACACTATCCCCAGGCTCTGAGCTCCCCCACATCTGGAGCCCCAGCTGCCAGCCCGCCGTGGAGGTTGTGAACTCTTCCCCTGCAGCCTGCGTGGTCCCAACAATAGGAGAAGAGCCGAGGGGAGCAGCAGCTGTCTGTTTGGGGCTGTCTGGGCCACAGGCGGGCGCCTGGGCCCTGTAGGCGGTGGTGAGGGGGGAGGATCTGTATTTCACCTGCCTCTATGGTAATTTGGGTCCTTACAGTTGCTGTTAAGATTGGGGGCATTGTTTGGGATACAGTTAGCCTTCTTTCGACTTTGGTCTGAATTCAAGGACACCCAGAGGCTAGGAACCTCAAACTGCATCCCCCTTCAATTCACCCACTGTGACCAGTTGGATTCCACATAGGTTCACAGGCCAAGCCCCCGCATGCAGCCAGGCCAGGTCTAGAGGTGGAGATACATGGGGCCCGGGTGGTGGCTACGTAAAGGTCTGAATTCGGCCCCCTGTTCTCCTGGGTTCTCTCACAGCTCACGTCCCTCCCCGCAGCGTTGTTCTCCAAGCTGGTTGTTCTCAAACCCACCCAGATCAGCTGCCCAGTAACAAATGACCACACATTTAGCAGTTTAAAACAACACGAGTTCTTTATCTCACAGTTTCCATGGGTTAGAGTCTGGGTCCAGCTTAACTGGACCTGCTGCTCAGGGCATCACAAGGCTGCAGTCACGTGTCAGCCTAGCTACACTCCTTCCTCCCTTTCTTCCTCTTCCAAGCTCACATGGTAGTTGGCAGTATTCGATTCCTGCCGCCATAGGACTGAGGTCCTGCTTTTCTTGCTCACTGCCAGCCAGGGGCTGCTCTCAGCTCCTAGAGGTTGCCCACAGTTCCTTGCCGCGTGGCCCTCTCTCGGGCCCTCTCACTATAGGGCAGGTTACTTCTCAAGCCCAGCAAGAGGGTCTTGTAACCTCAAGAAGGCCCTTGATCCCCCTTTTAAGAGATTTCACCTGATTAAGCCAGGCCCAACGGAATTATCTCCTCCTCTTTTGATAACTCAAAATCGACTGATTGGGAACTTAATTACATCTGCAAAACCCCTTCATCTCTGATACATTCTGTGAGCTAGAAGCAAGTCACTGGTTTTGCCCACGCTCAGGGGGAGGGGATTATATGAGGGTGTGACTCACTGAGGGGGTCACCTTAGTGTGCCTCTGCCACACCAGCCACCAAGGGCTTTTGCAATGTCACAATGCCTCCTCCCATGGACTTCCGCCATCTCTGAGCTGTGAGATAGAGAGCTTGCCTGGGCAGGAGCCAGGTGTGGGCCCTTTCTTTCTTGGATTTCCACTCAGCATAGGGCTGTTGAAAGTGCACAAGGCATGCTGGGAATATACAAGTTGGTGAGGCCCTGACTTTGACCGCTGGGACCCCCATCTTCAAGGGGGAGGCCAACCCCACATAAAGAAACCACTTTAGACCTTGAGGGGAGTCTAGGAAAACCTGTCAGGGGAAGGATCCTCGGAGGTGGCTCTGCTGGGATTTTTTTTGCAGACAACCCAAGTGGGGGATGGGCAGAGCTATTCCGAAGGAATTGAATTTGGAAAACAATGTGGCTGTTGACTAGAAAACAGATGAGGGAGGAGGGCTGAGGGAGCCCGAAATGTGAACTTCCGTGAGCAGGGGAAGGACATGATGGTATCTTGTCACGGACACCTCCTGAGAGCCCTGTCTGCCTCTCTCTGTTCTGAGCTCCCACTGGAGCCAGACACAGCGTTGGTTCTGGGAGCACAACACTGAATCAGCAGAGAGGGAGCCTCAGGGATCTTAGGGATGAGTCAGGGACACAGATCTTAACCAAATCATCGATTACATCTGGAGTAAGAGCTAGAAGGAAAGAACAGGGTATCATAGGGTCCCGGTCTAGTCTGGTGAGTTCGCAGAAGCACGGGGTGGGGTGGGGGCAGGCCTGGTGGTGGCCGGGATGTCACAGCTCACTCAGCGGTGAAGACAGAACAGGCGAGCGCCTCGCCTGCTCTGGCACGGGCAGTCTGAAAGCAGCCTCCTTGTGCCTAATTCTCATTGTCTCTCAGGGCAAGGGCCACAGACACGTACTCCTGTGTGCCCGGGCCTGAGGTGGCACTCTCCCTCTGCCTTCACACACTGTGAAGGAAAAGCATCGAATCGCTGACCTTCCTGCATAGGCACAGAGACCCTCCTCGGCCAGCCAGAGAGGCACAGCCACTTGTCCCCATGTCTGAGAGCTCCCTCGGACCTTCACTCCTCCGCACACCCAGCCCCAGATGTTCTCACGCCCCATCGCTCCAGACACAGCCTCAGACAGCTGCACAGCTGGCCGTCCGGCTTGTGGGATAGTGGGCCTGCCAATAGCCCTGGGAAGGAGGGCAAAGAGGGGACACCTCGGACAAACAGCGAACTCCCTGAGCCAAAATATACACTGGTCAGAGGCCTGCGCAGGCCGCCGGCCCGGGGAGTGGGCTTAACCCCTTCTCTCCCAGCACAGCTCCAAGGAGTCCCACATGCACTCGTTGATGCCATTTCCTTGCCCTCCGGCTAGATGTCCCTGCCCTTCAACCATCCCCTGGCTAGACAAGAAGCGTCTTTTCTTGCTCCTGGGGCAACAGATTTATTCATTCATTGTTACAGAAACAGGACACAGGTCTGGAAGTTCTTTCTGTTGTCTGACCTGCTCCCCCCCTTCTGACTTGGTCACTGCTGTACGACTGCTGTGGCAGCTGTTGACTGATGCCTTTTGATCTCCTTTTGCCCCTCAGCTTTCACACAGAGAATCAGGAAATGGGTCTAGGAACAGAAGGAGCAACAGAAATGGTGGTGGCAGGGTCTGGAGGAGCAGAGATACCCTTTGTGTCCCAAGGGTGTTGCTTCACTCTGGAGGCAGCACAGCACAGCAGGTAAGCCCTGGGCTCCAGTCTCAGCTAACCTCTCATCCCCGGACAGGTTACTGAGGTCTCTGCGAACCTGTTTCTAAGGTGTCAGTGAGCGTGGGAGCTGCCTCACACAGGCTCAGAGGAAGAAGGGAGGTAATACGAGCAAAGGCCCTCGACCAGGGCTGGCACACTGCTCAGCCACTGCCACCAACCGCTGTTCTGACAGTCTAAGTGCTGAGCAGCTCCAAGAAGAGACGACGTCTGAACCATCTTAGACTTTAGTGGCCCAGGCAGACACAGAACATGGAAGAAATCAGCCAGCAAGCTTACCCCAGTCTGTGACAGGTGACAGGAAGGAATGCAGAGGGGTGAGCAGGAATCTGGATGGCTGGGTAGGATGCAGCGTGGGCAGGTCTGAGCTGTTTAGAGAGTGGCTGTTTGCCTGTCTGTCCACTCTGTGTCCTGGTGTGCAGATGGAGAGTTAAAGGTGAGCCCACACCAGGCCCTGTACCTGAGACTTCGAAGTCTCACAACTGCTCGGAGAGACACAGAGTTACAGGAGCACAGGGCAGGCGCCCTTCATTCCCTGGCAGGCAGAGGGAGAAGAGAGTCTTGGGGCTGTTGGGGAGAACATTTGAGGCTGGGATGATGGGGTAGGGAAGCCCTGTGAGGCCACGTATGAAAGGAATTGGGATATGGAGTTGGGATGTTCTTAGCGGGCACTGGGGAGCCATGGAAGTTTGAGGTCCAGAAGTGACTGTTCAGATATGGGTTTTGGAAGGACCACTTTGGCTGCTGTGAGGAAAAGAGATTAGAAGGGCTGGCCTGGGGTGGGGGTTGGGGGTGGAGGCAGGAAGCCCAGGCAGGAGCCAGGTCTGTGTTTGGGCGGAAAATCAGCAGCTGCTGGTGACTGACTGGACCTGCAGAGGGTAGAACTGGGTTCTCCTGAGGAGCCAGACTATATTATTCTCCCTGCACCATGCAATTCAACAAATCTCAGCAGCATCTGCGAGGAGCCAGTCATTATGCCAGGTGCAAGGGACAGCCATGAGCAAGCCAGAGGAGGGGTCTCACAGAGATGCCGGCGGTGGGGAAAATAGACATTAAACACGCCTCACTGGGAGGGATGGGTCATGAGTTATGAAAGGGAAGTGGGGCGAGCTCCCTGCTTTAGCCCTGAGCCCCCTGAGGGCAGGGGCCGTGTCTCTCTTTCACAACGGAGATGCCTGAGGTCAGGGCAATGTTTTCTCCATGAGGCTGGAAGCTCCCTAAGACAGAGTCTGTTTCCTGTGCAGCCAGCAGGCGCCCTGACTGCTCCCACATCTCCTGAGGGGCCGGGAACGGGAGAGCTGCTTGTGTCATCCTAAAACACCCACTAGGCATCTGCTACTTCCTGAACTGAGCCCACTGCTCCCGGGAGGCTGGGTCACCCGCTCTCTCTCACAAGCACCTCTCAGGGGTGAGGCTGGGCCAGCAGAGGATCGACCCCAACAGAGGGTGTCCACTCGGCCTCTGCCCCTGCTCCCACTGTCCTTCTCCCGGCTCCAACCTCAAAGGCCTGCTCTTCCCCAGCTGTGAGCTCGCTCAGCTGCTGAGGTCAGGGGTGACTGCTGCATGGGGCTAGACAGCCCCTGGGCAGGGGTCAAAGGTCCACATTCTCCCTAAGGAGGGGCTTGAGGACAAGCCCAGGGTTGGAAGAAGACCCAGAAGAGATTGCCAGAACAAGGAGGATCTAGAAAAAGAGCTGGGAGACAAGACCCTTAGACTCTGCCTTCAGTTCCTAAGGGCCTTGGGCAAGCCCCTTTCATTCCATTGGCCCATCTTCCCCTAAGGCCATGAACCTGGGATGGTCATTGCAGTCCCTTCTGGCCCTCGCTTTTTTAAAATTCCACCAAGGACAATAAAACTGAATGGTCAGGAGTTACCTCATGTGAGAGTCCCATGAAGCCAAATGAGAGGAAATGCCACAGCATGAGAAATTCGAGGCTGACATTAAGAAGGACTTCCTAGAAAGAGGAGGGATGAGCCCTTGGACAGGCTTTGTGTCACTGTTTTCCAGGGCTCCATCTGACTAACCATCAGGAGGGACCCGAGGCCAAGATAGCAGCTGGGGATACCTCCTACCCTCTAGCCAGGATGGGGACTTTGTCCTGAGCAGGCTGGATTTCCCTTTCTGGCACTCATGAGACCTGACCTTTAACATTTGGCTGAGTCCTGAGGCAAGGCTGTTTGTTCGCCCGCCCCACACCAATGGGATTGTGCAGTGCTGGCTTGGAGGGGGGTGGCAGTCTGTCTGACGGGGCAGACACAGCCCTGCATTCAGGAAGCTCCCGACCATGGAACAGGCACTGACTCCAGGGAGCGCTAATCTGATAGGGGACACACAGCTCCTGTCTTTAGGGGCCATAATGGAAGACAACAGTCACAGGGAAAAGACTGTCACATGGAGAAATGACCCAGAGAGTCAGGCAAACCCCAGACTCTCCACTCTGGAGGCAGCTGGACCCCCAACTGCGTGTGAATCTGAAACTGGATCAGGGGGGCAGAGACAGCAGCCTTCCCAGCAGTATGCTGGGGAGCTTATGGGGGCGAGGAAACTGTGCACACCCTGCCCCCAGCTTGTTATAGACAGGAACATGGGTGTGAGGAAGGGGGGCGGTGAGTCCAGGCCCTGCTGAAGGCTATGTGCACATCTGTGGGCAGATGCCCTGGCACCTGTACTCTGGCCTGGGGGATGGGTGTGCCCAGGTGCGTTCTCTTTGGTGCTGGTGAGCCTGCTCCACACAGAGGCTGTGGAGTCTGCAGGAGTGTGAGGTGCCGGAGTGTGCACTGCGTGTGCAGCACACGTGCATGAGTTAGGATGCAGACCCCTGGTGGAGTGGGGGTCCTGGGTCTGGTCTCAGGCCCGTGAAGTCATACTGGGTGATGTGCAAGCCTTGCCTGGGCTTTGGGTCCCCTGCTCACTGGGAAGGGGTGGGATGGCCATGTGAGGCTTCCCTGGCTCCATCCCATTGGTCTGTGCTCTGAGCGCCAGGGGAAGCCCCAGGGGCCTTGCAGGCCTATCTCCAGGCCTCCTGTCTGCCCTTGATCCCTTGCCTTGGCGCCCAAACAACTGTGCCTGACCAACGAATGCCGGCCAGGCCAGCTGTCACTGTGACATCCATTCTCCGCGGTGGGTCTGGAAGCTCCCACCAACTCCCCAGCTCCCATAGCTGGGAATTATTCCAGGTGGCACGTGGAAGCCTCTGAAGCCATGGGGTCCCTCATGGGGTTTGGAGCCTTAATTCCATAATCTGGGAAGGACCGAGGAATCAAGGAACTCTGCTTCCAGTACACCCAGAGCTCCACTTTCCACTGCCCCTGCCCCCAGGGCTCCTGGAGGACTCCTGGGGCCCCAGCCCAGGCCAGGAAAGAGAAGCCGCTCATTTGCTTACAACTTACATCTGATTTGCATGTGCCTCCTGGCTGGCTATTTTTAAGCAACCCTGGAATTCTGACCTCACAGGATGCTAAGCCTTTCCTAGGGTCTTGCTTCTCTCCACCCCACCTTGACCCAGGTTCCTTCTCAGGGACAGTCACTCACACATACCCACAGAGTCCTGCCCCTACAAACACCTGCACTTACACACATGTGCAAGAGTATACAGGCCTCCAGCCATGTGTAAAAATTTAGAGTATTTAGAGTCCTACCCCTGTGCACTTCCTCCCATGCTCCGTAGGATATGCACTGAGCATACACTCACACGTGCAACCACAGATGCCCACGGTGTCTTCACACACACTCAAAATTCACACACATTTGTCTGTACTTGTATACACACATGCTCCCACAGCCTCAGTAAATATGTTCTGCGCACATGGATAACTGCATAAGCATACACAACTCAGCTTCGCCGAGGCGCCCAGGGCCTGCACACCGTCTGTGTGCCAGAGCTGGCTGCCAGGGAAGTGCTCTAAGCAGCAGACCCCACCCAGACCTTGACAAGGGCAGGAGTGTTAGGGGTCCTCCTGAATGGCTCTCTCAGGGGAGGCAGTGCTGATCAAGTGGCTCTTTTTAGTGGCTTTACCACCAGTGGGTCCCTGGGACACCAGTCAGAGCAGCAGTCCTTGAGACAGCTTTGTCTCCACTGAAATATGCTTCACCCTGCATTTTCTCTTATCTCAGATGCCTCCTCCTCTTATTAATCCCTAAACACAGCTTCCTTGGGTGGCCCTGACTTTATTCACCCTGCTCCCCACTGAGAACACCTCCCTGCCTCCCTCTATCATAACCACTCACACCTCTTTGCCTTTGTATGCTCTTCCTTCTTCCTGACTGGGCTTCCTGGGCTTTTCCCCCTGTCCATCCAGGACGCTCCTATGGTTCCCTTCAGGTCCCATCTCAAATGAGCGAATCCTTGTCTAGCCTTACCAGGCAGAAGTAATCGCTCCTCACTCTGAACATCCGGAGGCAGAGCAGTGGGACGGAAAGACAGAGTTGGTCCTGAATATCTGTACAGGGGATGCATAGGGGAGTTTGGGGCTATAATCTTCCATTTGTCAGCAGAGGCCAAAGGACTTTCCATGGCAAGTACTTTGGCTTAAATAATATTGTGTTTATTTGGGGGGGAAGAGCACAGGCACCAGAATCAGACAATGCTGCTTCCACCCTTTCAGCTATATGCTTTTGAGTGAGTATTGCTGCCTCTCAGGGCCTCAGTCTCCTAGTCTGTAACATGGGCTCACCGTGGGAGATTAAGAGGACACATTTAGAGCTTAAACATTATGGTCCGAATTCTCATTTCATTGAACAAGACAGACAAATTTGGCTCAAAGGGTTTTGCTCACTTCTCTGTCTCCCCCCAACAGTGGACTAGAAATTCCTTGAGAGCAATTTCTCTCTCTCTCTGCAAAATGGGGATAATGGGACAGACCTCATATGCTTATAGGGAGGATTAAATGAGTTAATTCATGTAATGTGCTTAGAAGAGCCCCTGGCTATTATGGTGTTTACTAGCATAGTTATCATCCCATACTCTATCACTTCATTCTTACATCCACCTTGTGCTGTTAGAGATATTGTTATCCAGCTTTACAGGTGAGGAAAATGAGGCTCAGAACATTTAGGAGTCTCTTTGCCAAGGTCACACACACACTGAGCCAGTGCCAGAACCGACATCTGAACCTGGATTTAGCAGACTGTTATCCATGGGTGAGGACGTGACAGTTCAAGTCACACTGATCAGATGTCCAGCCCAGGAGTTGCTGAAGCAGTTGACGTGAACATGGCCACACCCCTCACTGTGTTTCTATAGCACATAGGCTTGTGCTCTATCTGGGCTCAGCAACTGATGACAATGTGGGATGCCCTGAAAAGGAGCTGCCCATTGGCCCCATCCCAACAGCTGACTGAGTTCACCAGTACCACTCTGAGAACAGATTTCCACGTGGAGAGAAGGAGACAGAAGGAAAGCCTGGGCTATGTGGTCTTTGCCCACACTGGCCCAGGGTGATAGTCATTTGGCCTCTCCTCACATGTCCATTTAGCCTCCCAGTTCTGAGCACCTAGCTGAGAGACACTCTCCACTCCACACTCAGACAGTGAGCGCTGGGACACCCCTCCTGGGAAGCTTGTCCTGGGATGTGTTTCCCTGCAGCCCACTGGCCAGGCCTCATTTAGACCACCTGTCCATATATACCCTGGGACAACAGCCTAATGGGTGCCCTCCATCTTACTGGGGAGAGCCTCGGGGGCAGCTGAGGGTCAGGGAGGCAGGAACATGTGGGCTTCCTGTGGCAGCTGGGCAACATCCAGCCAGGCCAGAGAGTGATCCTTCTACGTCACAGAGCAAGTCTGGGCCTTTCCAGCTCCCAGCATCAGTGGGGCCCCCTTTCCCTGGCCCCGCTGTGGGCTTGGCCAGCAGGCAGCCAGAGTCCTCAGTGTTCTGCTGGGGGGCTGGTCCCATCTGTGTACCCAGTCAGCTCCAGGGAGCATGGCCCAGAAGGCCAGAGTCCCAAGAGAGAGACAAAGTAGGCAGCTGAGAGGCTGCGGAGCTTCCTCTGATCCGGGGGTAAGACACACGCAAGCACCTGCCAGGCCTGGGATGGCAGAATCAATAAGCCGTGACATAGGGAAGGAGGAAAGTTCTTGGGGTGAGATGAGTGCGACAGGAGAGTGAGAGGCTTGCAGCTCCGGGATGATGGGGCCCGCGGGTGCCCAGGGCTGGCTCGGCCTGGGGCCAGGTGCTGGGAGGGAGCCGGGAGGCAGAGACTGGAGGCAGGGGAGGAAGGACTGCTTGAGCATCTTCTGCTCCAGGTCCCGCCTGCCCTCTTCCTCCCAGACGCGGGGCAGGGACCAGGAGTGATCGCGGGCCGGGAGGACGCGGCGGACGCGGCGGACGCGGTGGACGCGGAGCCGCCCCGCGGCGGTGCCGCAGCGCCCTCTGCCGGCCGCAGGCGGAGCCTCCCGTTCGCTTCTCCGTGATGGGGGCGGGGGCGGGGGGCTGCCCCACGGGCCCACGCAAGTCCCCTGGGTGTCCCGGGAGTCAGCGCCCATTGAGACGGCCATCGGAACTGGGAGGACCTTGGAAGCCCCTGCGAGAATCCTTTTTTTACTCCTGAGGCTAAGAGAGGGGAGGTGATCAGGCCCGGAACGGCGGGGGCCAGGGAGTGGACTCGGTGGCTGAGTCCCAGGGATGCTGCCTGAGGTCCCCGAGTCCCCCAACCACCACCCCAAGTCAACCCACATTCAGCCGGCTCCAGACAAGTCTCCCAGCCCCAGCTCCGCCTCGCACCCCTTCTAACCAGACACCTCCTATATCAATTCTAGAACCTCCCTGTCTCCCCAACAGCCTCTCCTCTGCCCCCCAGTCCTCTTCAGCCCATCCCAACCCCCGAGCTTCAGGACACTACCTGTGCTCCCCGACACACCAAAACGGTTTCCTGCATGAAGCCTTCTGCTTTTCCCTTATATTTTCCCTGCCCCCAGGAAATGAAAACTTCAACTTCTTTCTTTTCTTTTTTAAATTAAGTTTATTGGATTTTATTTTTTATTACAAACCATAGCACTGCATGTTTTTTTGTAACAGCTTAAACAAACCAGAGGTATCTAAAGAAAAAGTAGATCATCCCTAGCCCCACAGCCCTGAGGTCACTAATGTGGCTGAAGGAATGTTGTCTTTTCATATATTTCTCTAAGGCAGTTCGCTCAACAAGTAAGAAGTTTTGAGGCCTACCACGTGTCAGCCCCTGTGCTGAAGCCGGCCTACCTTTTATATAAAAACAGGCTCAGACAGTGCACGTGGCTCTACCCTTGCTCTTTTTCCCTCAGTGCTTCTAAGTCAGAGTATGCAGCTCCAACTGGAGGGGCAGAAGTTCACATTCTGAGCGGCCAGCACACAACAGCTGCCTCAGCCCTGGTTGTTAATCTTCTAATTTTTCCAATCTGACAAGTGAAAAATATTTCACAACAATTTGAGGAACAAAATAAATGAAGTAGTATTGGCTTATAACCCCAAGTATAAAATAAATATCCATGTTCCCTTACTGATCTAAATGTGTAAATGATTGAATAAATTAATATTTGGGGGGAGAAGGGACAGTCTCTCCCACAGAAGAGTTCCAAATAAATTATATAGACACTTTATTATAAAAGAGGGGGCACATAGCTCCCACTCCTTAACTGTGGGCTTAAGTAAAATGTACAGTTTGGAAAGAGGCCACCTGGAAGGGTGTGTGTGGGGGTAATTTTACAGTAAAGAAACCTGACAAACACTACCACAGCCAGGTGATTAAGGTCAACGTCAACATTATGAATCATATTGATAATATGTACCCTTGATATGATGTGGCAAAGGTGGAATTTAACCTTTGTAGTCATCTTCTGCAAAACTCATAGCTCCTGTTTATGAGAAAAACATCAGACAAATTCAAGTAGAGGAGTATTCTGAAAAACACCTGCCCAGTACTCCTCAAATTGTCAAGGTCATCAAGACAGGTCTGAGGAAAGGTCTGAGAAAAGCCAAGAGGATTCTATAGAGACTAAATGAAATGAAGTATCCTGAGTGGAATCCTGGAATAGAAAAAAGACATGTGGTAAAAACTAAGAACCTCTGTCTGAATCAGCCATGGACTTTGGTTAATAATAAAATGTCAATATTAGTTAATGATAAAGTCATACTTTAGTTAATAATAAAATGTCCCTAATTGTAACAAAAGTATCACACTAATGTAAGTTGTTAGTGGTTGGGGAAACTAGTAGTTAGTAGTATGGGGAAGCGGTCTGTGGGAATTCTCTTTACTATCTGTTCAATTTTTTCTTTAAGTCAAAAACTGTTCTAAAAATAAAGTCTAGTGATTAAAAAAATACACATCTCATTGTCCATTTAATTTGTATTTCTCTGACTCCTACTGTGAGGCTGAGTCTCTTTTCACTTATATGTTCTGTCAACTCCTTTATATCCTTCTGCATGTTCTTTATTTTTGTCTTATTCTTATTGGTTTATAGTTTTTTATGGAGCGTAAACCTTCGTTTTTCATGTTTATTTTGTTTATGGAAACTTATGTCAGTCAAAAGTACTTTTTTTCTATAACCAAATATTTCTTTTCTATGGCTTCTGGGCTTCCTGTCCCCTCTAGGATAAATAATTATTCTTCAAACTTTTCTTCTAATATTTTTAGTTTTTAGTTATCACTTTAAATCTTTAATCTGCCTGGGATATGTTTTGTAAGTCGTATCAGGTAGAAAGGGAGGATTTAGCTTTATTTTCGTCCAAATGGATCACCAAGATGGCAGTATTATTTATTAAATAAATCAACCTTTCCTCTAAGTTGACATTTCCCCTTGATAAGTAATACATTCCCTCTTGATCCTTGGATCTGCTTCCAGGAGACCATTTCCCCCAGTTCTCCATGTTGTCACTAACAACCAATTCAAAAGTCCACACCCACCTTCTCCTTGAAGGCTCTACCCACACACCCCATTCCTTCCAGCTGGACTCAGCCCTTTCCCCACCTGCCCCACCCATGGAATTCATTCACTGCACATATATTTATGTAGCTCCTCCTGGGTGTCAGGCCCTGGACCAGAGAGGCCCTGGACCTGAGAGGTCTTCTGGGGAGGAAAGAGAGAGAAACAAAGTGCAATTATGTTGTGAAGCTGGGTGACTCTGGGGGTACAATGGTGGAAGAGGTCCATTACAGAAAAGTGTTAAGAAGTACTTGAGCGGGATGATGTCTCCAGTGGTGAGCAAGTGTTTGCCAGACAGCAGAGAAGGAAGGGGGGTCAGGTGGAGGGTACAGCATGTCAAAGGCACAGAGGCACGGCAAAGCCTGGTGTGTTTGGGGAGCTGCAAATGTTTCAGTGGCCACAGCAAGGGCATGAGGGTAGAGAAGGGAAAGTGAGGCGGACTGGCGAGGTAAGCAGGGCCAGAGCACTTGTAAGCATCTGAAGACGTGGCACTTTCTCCTGAGAAGCAGCATGCTGCTACGAGTATACCAACATTCATTTTTCTGTATCCACATTCTACCTGTGCTGTCGTCTACTTACTTCTTTTCTTTCAATTAGCTAATTTCTTTCTAAAATAAATTCAACTTAAAGGGACACGGGTCACTTTTATAAATGGAGAACCAGAATCTCTTTGCTATAAATAAAATAGGGAAGCCTTAAAAGAAACCTATTTCTATGAAAATTAAAATCGTTCATCTGTAATATATTTTAAAAGGACTCTCCCAGCCAACACAACAAATACCTCAGTCAGGACACAATGGTGCAGTGGGTAAAACCATGGATGGGCTCTGAAAGCTGGGCCTCCTGGCTTTGCATCTCAGCTCTAAAGAGTATTGGCTGTGGATCCTTGCAGAAGTCACCTCCTCTCTTGAAGTTTCACACTTGTAAAATGCAGCAATAATAGAAACTATCTCATTGGGTTGTGTGGCTAAATGAGAGAATGAATCTGGGTAACATTTATCGAGTGCTGTCAATATGCTTTGGCAAGTTTGGGAGCATGGGAAGCCTTCCAAGGATTTGAAACAGAAGAGGGACACCATCTAGTTTGCATCCTAGAAATCAGCCTCCCTCTGGCTGTGGGGTGGGTATGGAAAGCTGGGAAAGGCCAGTCTGGGGCTGCTGTGGTCTCAGTGAGCAAGATTGGAGTCCTGAAGCCTGCAGTGGGATGGAGGAGATACAACTGGGTATTGGTGAGAGAGGCTGGAGGCAAGGCTGGCATCAAGATTATGAGGTGGAGGTGGACAGGGGTGGGGCTCAATGAAGTGGGGAATGCAGGAGGCCATAGGTCTGTGGGTCAATGCGTTTCCAATTTTGTATTGCAGAATCTGTGAAATCCCATGTCCGGAGATGGCTAACTCAGGCCTGGAGCTCAGAAATGAGTAGGTTATGCCCTTGGGCTGAGGTCAGGCCTTCACCAGCCTGCAAGGTCTTGGAGCAGGTGTGTGCTGAGTTTGCATGAAGTGGGTGTGGGCAGGCCAACGTCCATGCCGGTCCAGGCAGAACAGGGGTTAGAAAAGCATTTCAGGGTGGCGCCCTTCCTGCTGCTTCTCCAAGCCTTCTGCTGGGCGCCAGGCCTCCGTGGCTGCAGCTGACTCGTTCTGGGAGCTGTGAGGCTGAGGACCCTTTCAGGCTATGGCCATTCCCAGGCTCATTTCTCCCCAAGAATTGCCCTACATTGCCCCCACTGAAATCTTCGGGGGCTAGAGCACCAAAGGGGAACAGTGATGACCCCAAATGGGGGTACAGGGAGAAACTAGGGAGGTCATCCTCTTGAACATCCTGGTTCGTGATGTGGCTACACCCCAGCCCTGCCCTTTCCTCAGTGGCCCTTGACACGCACCCCTTTCCCGTGCCCATCTCTGATCTGATTTGGATGGAAGAGCCTAGATTCTATCTCCCCAGGTCAGGGCTGCTCTGGAAACCCTCTCGCCCTCTCGGATGCCCCCGACGGTGTCTGCTCCCCTCTCTCACTCCCTGCCCCAGTCCCACGTCGCCGAGATCGCTGTGCAGGGGAGGCCGCGGTTGTCCCTGCCTCCGCCGCCAGGCGTCAGCACCCGCCTGCCAGTGGAAGGAGGGTCCAGGCGGGTCGGGATGCGGCTCCGAGCAGAAGCGCCTGGCCGGCCCGGGTGGGTGCGCGCGGCGCGCGCGAGGGAAGCCCTGGCCTCCGGGGGTGGCGGCCACGGGGTGCTCTGGCCCCACGTCCACCGGCCCCTAAATTCGGGCCACCGCGGCGGGGTCGTCGAGGCAAAGCCGAAGGCGGGGGGTGCGGGGAAGGCGGGGGACCCCGGGGCACGTCTCTCTAGAGACGCTACGTTCACCCGTTTGGCGGACCCGGGACCCGAAGCTACAGCCCCGAGCCCCGCTTTGCAGGCGCCCCCTCCCCGGCGGGGCTGCTCGCTCCGGCATCTGAGAGTCCGCGGGAAGCCGGACGCGAGGGCAGCGCCCGCCGGCGCGACCGACTGAGCCGTGCAGCGCGCAGCCCCGCGCGGACGGGGCGCCGCCGCCCCCGGGGGTGCCCGGGGAGGCGCAGGGGATCGTCCCAGACGCAGCGGCGGGTCCGGGACCGCGCCCCAGGCGACCTGGCCCCAGGGCCGGTCTCAGCGCCCGGCGAGCGGGGCGCGTCTGAGCTCCAGCCGGCGCCGGGGGGTCTCGCACCGCGCGGGGGGGTCCCCCTGGCCCGCCCGAGGCGCCCCAAAGTGTCCACCAGGCGGCGCGCCGACCCCACTCGCCTGCGACGAACCTCGCCCGCGCCCTCTCCATCGCCCCCCGCGCCAGCTGTCATTGACCGCAGTGACCTGGAGCCGGCGACAGGTGGCGAACGGGTCACCTGCTGCCAGGGGTCGGCTCCCTGCCAGGTGCCCTGCAGTCCAGGGGCGCAGCTCAGGCCGTGTTTGCTCCTTGCTCGCACCTGCGGAGCAACCTGAGATGTCGCAGGGAGGAGACTCCTTTGGCTCAGAGCGTCACTGTTTCCAAAGTGCCCTCCACCAGCTCAGTTCAGACAGGGAACAGATACTGCGTACCCAGGAGGGCGCCAGACGTTCTCACACTCAGCATGTTCTCACCCCATGAGATGGGCAGGCAGTAGGACCCCCCTTCACAGATGGCGAAGCTGAGGCCTCAAGATGAGAGCTTCACCCAACATCACCCAGAAAACAGGTCTTAGAGCCAGGCTCCGGCTCCAGGACTGCTGGGCTCTGTGCCCTCGCCCTTTCCACTCTAGGAGAGCACAGGTGGGAGCCTTAACAGGCAAGAGAAGATCCCTTCTGCCTGGTGAGTCTTGGGAGTGGCAGGCCATAAACTAAAGGACCTCTCCAAGCCTGAGGCATGTGCGGTTTGGGGTGTTAGTGGGCAGCTTCCTTCTGGACCTTTGGAGCCAGGGGTCTCCCACCTGCTTCCTTGGCTCCCTTGCCCCTCTCCCACCCTGCTGTCACCTCTCTCCCGTCACTCCTTTCTACATGACTGGCCCAGGCAGCCCCATCCTGCACCCTTGCTGTGTTTTGTCCTTTGCAAGTCCTAAACACTCCCATTTCTGAATATTGTCAAGGCTCATACATCTCCCAGTCTTGTCCCTCTGGTCAGAATTCCACTCTGCACCCAGCTATTCAGCTAGGCACCTGAGCACCCTAAAGCACCTACAACACTCCACCTGTCCAGGACAGGGTACTGCATCTGTCCCCAGGCCAGAAAGATGAGGGAGATCTTTGACTCCTCAACCTCATGTTCTGGAGTCTAACTTCTCTCCATTTCACCCCTTAAATGCCCTTCAGGGCCATTGCCTCCTCTCATCTTTATGGTTTCTGCACTAATTCAGGCCACCAATCACCCCCCAACCTCCTATTTTACCCATCCTCTCAAATCCAGCCTCCACACTGCGATCACAGTGATGTTTCCAGTGATTGTCCTGAAGTGCCAATCTGCCCCCAGTCTAAAACTTTATATACACACACACACACCTTAATCACAGGATGAAACCCAAGCCTTAACTAGATCCATAAAGCCCAAGATCTACTCCTGCCCACCTCTCTGGTTCTCTGTCTCACTATCCCCTCTACTACACTCACTTCTTTCAGTTTCTCCAAAGCACTAAACTCTTTATAGTTTCGGGATCTTAGCATGTCTCTTCCCTTAACCTGGAAGGCCCTTCCCCCAGCTCTATGACTGGCCAAAGTCTCCTCATTTTTTAGATACCAGCTGAAAAGTCACATCTTGCAGGGCTTTCCAGGTAAATCAGGACTCTTCCTTAGTTTCTCTGGCTCCAAACTTGTTCTTCCTTCATATCACTTGCAAACATCTCAGAGCTTGTGTTTTCTTGTGCTTAGCTATTTAATCTCTGTCTCTCTCATAGCCCAAATTCTCCATGCAAATAAGGGCTGCAGCCTCTCTGATCACAGCAGTACCCCCACACCCAGCACCGGACCTGACATAAAAGTAGACGCATGATCACTTTTATGGAACAAATGATTCTTTCATCTCTTCCTCATCAGAACCCCATTCCCAGGCTTACTTTTATCTCTGGCCTTTGCATGAGTCGCTTCCTCTGACTAGAAGTTTCCTTCCTTCCACTGGCCCCCCACCTGGAATAATCCACATATTACAAGACTAATTTCTCTGGAACTTGTCCCTGGCCCCTACATTTGAATTAGGATTTCCCCTCTCGACTCTGTTAGTCCTCTCTATGTTAACATTTTGGTGTCGCTCTATGGTCACACTCATTGCAAATTGCCAGGTAAACATGAATGATTAACAACAATGATCTTCTTTTACCTCTAGCCCTGGACCTCTCTACTCCAGTGGGCTCAAGGACACCCACTCTCTGCCTTTCAAACCATCAGGAACCCCATTTTCCATTCATTCACTAAGCACTGATCAGGTGTCTACTGTGCAGTTTTCTTTCCTGGAGAGGCAAGGATTGGGGAAGGGAAACGGACAGGATTCTTCCAAGGGTGAGGCCGAGGCATCATCAAAAGTGCTAAGCAAATGCCCAGCCAACCCACATCCAGGGTGCAAGTGGGTTCACAGGAAGCAGGGAGCTGAAGGGTGGGACTAGTGCATGGAGTTCTGCCCCCTTCATGGAGCATCTGCTGTGTGCACAGCATGGCAGGGAGGAGGGTTGAGGGACACAGAGAGGTGGGCCTGAATGGCAAGACATGCCTGAGGGTATGTTCCAGCACCACTGTGCCTTGTCTTCCCACCCTGGGAGCAGCTAGAAGGACCAAAGCTGGGTACACTTGCTGTAGGAATCTTAGTCTCTGTTCTGTCTCTACCTTTTGAGGCCACTCTGCTCTTCTGAGTTGCTGATCATTCTCTCTGTCTTCGCATTCCCACACACCAGAGTTTATCAAAGTGAAGTCCAGGGCCCACCTCCATCAGCATCACCTGGGATGGAAGCAGGGGCCAATAAAAATCCTGAGCTCCCACCTACCAGCTAAGACTCCCCGGGGTGGGATCCTAGAATCTGTGTGTACAATAATCCCCACTCTGTTTGGTATACTCAAGTGGGAGAGCCCCACCACTCCTGCTGCTTCCAGGATCAGCCCATCTGCCCTCCTTGTTCTTGGCTGCTTGTTCCCATCTGGGGTCTTTTGGGGCTGTTCTTTCTTTGCCCATTCCCTAAATGTCAGGGTGTCCAGGGCTTCCCCATCCCCTAACCATCCACACCTCCAGCACCACAGGCTAGATTTTCTTCTGCCCTGGGGTGACCAACAGCATCCAGACTTGACATGACCAAAACTGACCCTACCACTCTCTCCCCAGAGCCCACCTTTCTCCCGCACCTGTGATGCCCACCTCAGTGAGCATCACTCCTGTTGCCCCAGCCAGAAACTTTGGTATCATATTGACTTCCCTTCTCCCTTCCTCCCTCATCTCAGCAGCAACCAGATCCTGATTATTTTGCCTCTTAAAGATGTGTTTAGTTTCCCTCTCTCTCTCACCCTGGATTATTGCATTTTTCTCCTTACTGGTTACCTCTCCCTCGTCTCTTCTCTTTCTGGTGAATTCTCAAAAGCTTTCTAAAATGCAAATCTGACTCTAATCACCAGCCCCCTTAAAACCCTTCATTGGATCGTCATAAACAGAGGTCCTAACCCTTTGATCTAATACATAAGACCCTCCATCAGCTGGTCCCAGCCTTCTGCTCTGGCTTCCTTCTCCTCTCCTCTTGCTCCAGTGACAGCAAACTGCTTCTGCTTCTAGCTCCAGACCATTGACCAGTCAGTGCCCCCTGCCAGAAATAGCCCTTGCTGTCTGACTCCTCCTCACGACTGCGGCATCACCTCCTCCGGGAAGCCATTCCTGACCCTCCCTACTCCTGTCCCCGCCACCCCTGGTGCATCCATAATGCCTGGTACAGGAATCTGTTATTCCAATCACCACACTGAGTTAGAATCATTGATTTCTGTGTCTCAGTTCCACACTAGCCAGCGAGATCCTTGAGGGCAGGGACGGTGTCCCATTCATCTCTGTATCCCAGCCCCTGGCCTGGTGCCTGACACTAAAGACAGGCTTGGTTAGTGGGTGATGGATGAATGCAGAGGGGAAACTTAAAGAAAATGAGAGCCAGGAATGGCCAAAAGGGCAGTGAGGGCAAGCCTGGCAGGAGGCGTAGCCAGAGCAAATGTGTGGGAAGTAGAAAGGCGAGAACTCCCCTTTATTGCACTCCCACGACTGCCCGCCAGCCACTGTGCCTGTGCTTTGTTTGCACATTTTGCCTCATTTAGTTCTTGCAACAACAGGTCAGGAAGCTGGCATCAGAGAACCAAGCAACCTGCCCAAGGTCACACAGCTGGGCCTGGAGTGGACTCCAGGGCTGTCTCATCTGCAAAGCTGTGTTCTTTCTGCTGGGCCACAGGTCTCCTGGGGCCAGCACCTTCTGGAGATGGACAAGAAGTGGGCCCAGCTATGACTCTGCCTCCCTGAGTGCTGGAAACAGCTGCCCACGCTCAGGCAGACAGCTTCTTCCTCTCAGCCGGACTGGAGGCTCCGAGGCCAGACAAGGATTTATCTGTTCCTTCCTCCCTTGGCTGTTGGGGTCTTTGGCTGGGCATGCATGTCGCCCACTACCACCACTAGGGAAGGGCTGCTGCACCTGGTACTACTCAGGGTGCCCGTGGAAGGCCAGGGTCTCTGTAATGTTGTCTGGGTTCTGCAGAAGCTATCTTCCTCATTGCACTTGGCCCAGGCTAGTATTAAGATTCATCTGCATTCTCTGCGCACCCGCCTGGCAGATGGTGGGGGAGGAGGCTGGGTGCTTGCTGGGGGCTGCAGCCAGAGACCAAGCTGGGTCTCAAGGGCCACAGAACAGAACGCCCACCCATTGGGCCCCACAAGCCCAGCCCAGGCTGGGGCCAATCCAAATTCTGGGGCACCTCCTCACCTTCACAGCCTCTGAAGGGAGCAAGGACCTGACCTTTGCTTTTTCTAAGGATTTAAAAGGCTCTAAATTCCAGGAAGGAAATGTGGTGGTTATTGGAGGGGGGTGGGGTTCCACCTTTGGGAATCTCTTATCAGGGTCCTGTTCTTCCTCTTTGTCCTAAAAGTTTGCAGAGACCAGAGATAACCAGGGACCCTGGTTGGAATAGGAGCCCCGTCCCAGTCTGGTGACTCTCTGGGTCACAGGGCAGGGAAAGGGTGAGGAATGGAGGGCAGCCTTCACGGAGTCTTGGTCCACCTAACTCCCCAGCTTCCCAGAAGGCTTACCCCTGACCCCCGCCCCTGAGTCTAGCCTGGCCCCCAACAACCTTTTCAGCCCCGGGCATTAGCTAAAAGTTTCCCAACACAGTCACTGGACTGAGATGGGGGACAGGGGGTGGGGAGTC
Source organism: Cynopterus sphinx (assembly GCA_030015415.1). Taxonomy (NCBI): domain Eukaryota; kingdom Metazoa; phylum Chordata; class Mammalia; order Chiroptera; family Pteropodidae; genus Cynopterus; species Cynopterus sphinx. Next base: position 19,204,899 of record CM057385.1, read on the forward strand.
AGTTATCCCAGCCTGCCTAAGCGGAAGAGGAAAAGAACTGACATTATAACAAAAGGTGCGCAGGCTAGATATCCAGAAGGACTTCCCTCGGCACAGAGGCAAGTTTTGAGGGCAGAAAGTGGCGTTTCCACTGTGGGGAGGAATAAGGAGGCGATAAGAAAGACGTCCTCCTCTGTCTGCTGGCATGGGTTTGGGGAGGGGGATCTTTCTAGATCCTGGGTCTCCTGGGTTGAGGGGAGGGCAGCAGACGCCGAGGGCCGGCTACGCGGGGGCTGACCCCTTGGCAGAGGAGTGGATCCGGGAGGGCCCCTCCGCGGTCCCTGCCTCGCCAGGAGTGACTTCGCCCTGGGTCCTGCCTGGCCCCTGGGTCCTGGGCTTCCCCCCCACACCAGGGCTGCGGGCCGGCGGAGGAGGGGTTAACGCGGGGGGGCGGGCCGGGCCCGGCGCACCTGCCGCCGCCGCCGCCGCCGCCGCCGCCGCCGCCCGTGGGAGGGACGAGGCCGCGGGCGGCGCGGGGCGCGGCCGGGGGCGTCCGCCAGGGGGCGCGCCGCGACGGGGCGGGCGGGGCCGTCTGGGCCGGGGAGTCGCGGCGGCGGGGCCAGGCGCGCGCGCGGGTCCCCAGCACATCTGGGCGAGGGGACGCCGGGCGCGGGTCCGGAGCGGCCGAGCCGCCGCGCAGCTGGGGCCCCTCGAGGCGCTCGGGACGCGCACCCGGGGCCTGGAGCCCGCGCCGCGCGCAGCCGGACCGCGGCGCGAGAGGGGGCGGGAGAGGCGGCGGCGGCACAGCTGGCCCGAAGGGGGCGGGGTCGGGGCTGGGTCGCCGGCCCGAGCATCCAGGGCCGCGGGCCGCCGGCGGCGGGAGCTCGCGACGGCGCTGCCGGGAGGGCAGGGGCGCGGCGGGTGCAGCGGAGAGCGAGGACGGGGCGCGGGCGCGGAGCGGCAGGATGCACCTGACTCGCTGCGGCTTCGTGTTCCTCGTGCAGGGCAGCCTCTATCTGGTGAGCTCTGCCTGGGGTGCCGCCGGGGGCGCGGGGCCGGGGGACAGCGCGGGAGGCTTGCGAGCCCGGAAACTTTCTCCCTTTCCCCCCGGGATGGAGGGGACGCCCGGAGCCTGGGGCAGCGGGCGGGTCCGAGGCCAGGGACCGAGTGGAAAGGGTTAATAGGGGCGGAGAGCCGAAGCCTGGCCGGCCCACCCCCTCGGCCGCCCGTGGCGGGAGGTGTGACCCAGCGCGAGGGGAAAGGCCGGCGGCCAGGTCGCCAAGGGCGCCCCGACCCGTCCCCGGGGCCAGGACCGCGCGCCGGGGGCGCAGGGAGCGAGGCGCTGCAGCTGGGGGCCGGCCAGGCGGGGGGGGGCGGGGGCTGCAATCAGGAAGGCGTCCCCCTGACCTCGGGGCCCAGGGGGCCGCGGGGCCCCCAGCCTGCAGCCCCGCGCCCCGCGCTCCCGCTCCCTCCGCCCGCGCCCTCCCCGCCTGTTGTTTTCCTCTCCTCTCCCGGCCGCGCGCCGCCGGGGCCCCACAGGACCCGGGCAGGCGGCTCCCGCCACGGCCGCCCGAAGACAGCGCCGGGACGCCGGGGAGCCCCCCCGCCCCCCGCCTCGGCTCCAGGCCGGGGCTGGACTCCCGCTCGGAGCCAGCGCCCGCGCTCGGCGCCCCGTCCCTAGCGTCTCCATCCTGTCGTGAAGAAGCCTCAGCCTCACATCTGGATCTGGCCCTTTCCTCACCGCCACCTCCCCTCCGCCGCTCACCGTGTGGAAGAAGGCTTCCCTTCCCACAGCCCGCCTGCTGCCCTGCTCCCCACCCTCTAGCCATTCAGCTGTGACCTCCCCCCAGGGCCAAGCGCACACGGGTCTGCAGCCTTTCGCCCACCCCCCGGGAGCCTCTCCTCCTGCTGTCCTGGGGCCCGGCAGGCAGGGACACTGAACACCATCCAGGGCCAGGGCCGGAACAGTGCATGAAGACCCCAAACTCCTTAGGAGCCCTTCTGACCGCAGCCCTCAGGCATCCCTCATCCTCACCCCAGGGATGCCAGTAAATCCAGATGGCACCCAGCTGTATGAGCTGGTGCCCTGGGTGCTGGTAGCAGACACATAGGGATAGTGAGTGCTCTCTCTCTTCAAAGGCTGAGCAGACAAACACCAGGCTACTGCCCTCAGGAAACCCCTGTCTACTCCCTGATGTTCTCCAGAGCTGTCCCACCTTTGAGTTTGGTCAGGCTGTCCTGTCTCCCCGCCCTCACCCCCACGCTCTTCCAGGAAGCCTTCCCAGGTGTAACTTCTTGCCAGAGCTGATCCAGCAGAGCCTTGGCAGTTTTACAGGAGATTTGGGATAGGGATAGGGCTTGGATTAAACTCCTATAAAAGGACACATCTTGTCTGAGAGGCTGGGTGTGTGCAGTGAAGTGGGGGAGCTGACCTTATGTGACTTAGCTGTGCAGTGATGTAACTTTTGGTGTCCTCATCTGTGAAATGGGAATAATAACTCCTACCTCATAATGCAAATAATGTCTTGGCATGTATGTCATCATCAGAGGTCCCCAGGGGAGTGTTTGACTTTCCAGTTGCTTGGCCACCTGGGTGTGGAATTCACTCCAGGTCTCCCCCTCGTCCTCCTGCAAAAACCCAAACTGCATTTGTACTTTAGAATGTCAGTGGGCTCCATTTTCTTATTCTGTTGTCTGTTGATTCTCATTGCCTCTGAGGGTAGAAACTGCCCTAGAATAGGATGATGTCTCATCCAGCAGACAGGAAGGTCCCAAAGGCGGAGCTGTACCTCTCCTGCCAAACTTTCCCAGCATAGGGATGGAGCTGCCCTATTTGACTTGGGGCTCTTCAAAGGCAGAGGCTATGCCTCCCTACCAGCCCAGGATTTCACAGAGGCAGGGACTCTGCCTCTCTTACGTCTGGGAGTTCTGTCAGCACAGGGATATGCCATTAGACAGTGGGTCTCCCAGAATCAGGAGCTGGGGTCCACTGGAGAGAATTCTCAACCATATTTTTAGACTTTGAATAGTGGCAGAGGCAGGACAGTGGAGAAGGATGATAGGGGTGACCCGAGTGTCAGAACACTTGATGGGACCATGACAGGAGACAGAGTGTACACCCAACCTCTCTAGCATAGTGAGCAGTGTGTAGGGGCCCCTCAGCCCTGAATCAGCAGAAGAGACAGGGAGAGAAGATGCTGGTAGTGGAGAGCAATGGACCAGAACTCCTGGGTTCTCTGGGGACAGGGCTCTCACTCTCCTCCCAACTCCCTCTACAGGTCACCTGTGGCCAAGATGATGGTCCCCCTGGCTCCGAGGACCCTGAGCGTGATGACCACGAGAGCCAGCCCCGGCCCCGGATGCCTCGGAAACGGGGCCATATCTCACCTAAGTCCCGTCCCATGGCCAACTCTACTCTCCTAGGGCTGCTGGCTCCACCTGGAGAGGCATGGGGCGTCCTTGGGCAGCCCCCCAGCCGCCCAAACCACACCCCCCCACCGTCAGCCAAGGTGAAGAAAATCTTCGGCTGGGGTGACTTCTACTCCAACATCAAGACGGTCGCCCTGAACCTGCTTGTCACAGGGAAGATCGTGGACCACGGCAACGGGACCTTCAGCGTCCACTTCCGACACAACGCCACTGGCCAGGGCAACATCTCCATCAGCCTCGTGCCCCCCAGTAAAGCCGTAGAGTTCCACCAGGAGCAGCAGATCTTTATTGAAGCTAAGGCCTCCAAAATCTTCAACTGCCGGATGGAGTGGGAGAAGGTGGAACGGGGCCGTCGGACCTCGCTCTGCACCCATGACCCAGCCAAGACCTGTTCCCGAGACCACGCCCAGAGCTCAGCCACCTGGAGCTGCTCCCAGCCCTTCAAAGTTGTCTGCGTCTTCATCGCTTTCTACAGCACGGACTATAGACTGGTCCAGAAGGTGTGCCCAGATTACAACTACCACAGCGATACTCCCTACTACCCCTCTGGCTGACACTGGGCAGGCCACAGAGGCCAGGCCAGGGCTAGAAGGACAGGCCTGCCCACACAGGAGGCCATCTGTCTGGACACTGGGCAGGGAAGGGGAGGGGCCTCAGGCAGGGAGTAGGGTAGAGAGAAGGAGATGCCAAGCGGGGCCAGGGCCAAATCTCAAGTGGCGGGAACGGGGTCCCACGTGCTGGCCCCAACCTGAGCTTATGGAGCGACTAGGACACAGGCGCACACTGGAGGAGGAGTGGGTTCTCTGCACAGCCTCTCAGGGCGTCCCCGCTGAGCAACAGGCAGATGCTGCGTCCAGGGGGCCACTGGGGCGAGCAGACCAGTGTGGCCCCTATAAAGCCATGGAGGGGAGCCTAAAACCTTGGCTCCCTCCCTGCCCTCTGAGACAGGACAGCAACAAAGAGAGGGGGATTTCACCAGCATGGACACTAAGTAGTCAGCAGAGAATGGCCGAGGCAGGGCCTCCTGGGAGCCAGCACTGGAGCGTGGAGGCAGAAGAAACTCTCCAGCCTCACTCAGTGGGCAGCCCTGAGCCCCTTGTTCTGGACTGTGGACTGAGCTCGGCTTGAGGCTGAAGTGGTAGTCCTGGAGTCTTCGATGTCTTGACAAGTAGACTATCTGCCTGAGCCAGGCCACCCCTTTCCAAAATTCCCTCTCCTGCCATGGCTCCCCGCCCTTCCCCGTGCTGATAGGACACGCTTCCTTAAGCGGAGACAGCATGATTGTGGTTCTCCCAACACCAAGGACATAGATAAAAGTCCGCCTGTGTGCTGTGTGTCCCTCCTGCACCCCACCCCCTGCTGGCTCCTCTGGGAGCATCCTTGTCCAGTGAGCCATCCTTCAGTTGTCAGTCTTGCCTGTCAGACTGGGGCTCCCTCGGGTGGAGAGGGTGCTTCCCCTCTTGGGCTGTGGGGCTGGGGGAAGCAGACTGCGGAGGGTGTGTTGGACCTGTTCTGTGGTGTCTGTCTGGGGGTGGGGGGCAGGGAGGCCTTGTGAAATCACCTGATCGTCGACTTCTGTGTGCAGAATCTTGTTCGTGGAGCAGGGAATAAAGCTTTCCCGGAATATTGCATTCTGAGTTGTTGGGGGAAAGGGCCTGGGGCGCCCTGTGGTCCAGCCAGCATTTCTCCGATGGCAGCAGGACACTTCCTGGAGTCCAGAGCTGAGGGGCTCCAACAGCCATGGGAGCTGATGCCCACTGAAGGCACGAGGGCTCCCTGGGGAGGCTGGGCAAACACCGTGCTTGGCACTGGTAACAGGTGGGGGTGGCATCTGCAGCAGCAGCTCGGAGAGGGAGAGAAGGTATGCGGGATGCGCCATAGAAGGGGGCTTGCTCCTGGCTGCTTCCCTGGTTTGCCATCCTGGTGGGCCCAGTGGGGGTCCCAGCTCCACGAGTATTTTGCTCTGTGGCCTTGAGCGAGTTCGCAATTTCTGCGTCTCTTTCCATTCCTTCTCTATAAAATGAAGAGCTGGCCCAGCCCAGAGGTTCTCAAATGCGAGTGAGTCTCCGAACCACTAAGAGGGTTATTAAAACAAATTTCTGGGTCGCATTCCAGAGTAGGTCTGGATGGGGCCGAAGAATTAGCCTTTCTAGCCAGTGCCTAGGTAGACACTGACGTTCCTGGCTCACTATGCTTTGAGGACCTCTCAGATAACTTCTAAATTCCTTCCTGGCTCCAGCTCCCTAGGATGAGGAGACACCTGTGATGTCCTCTCCTAGCTGTGACTTTCCTTCACCTGCTTCTCTGGAGTAGTGTCCTGGGAAGGTCCTTTCAGAGAATCAGGAGTATTGGGGTTTTAATCTGATGACTGGCTAGGGAAAGAACAGGACAGGGTGGAATGGAGACAAAAGGAAGGTTGAAAGCAGCCATCCCCCTGCCTCAGCTGACAGGAGGGCCTCAGAACAGATGGCTGCCAGTGGCACCTCATCTGAGAGTTGGCTGGGTCCTTTGGGGCTCCGTGGGGGGAAGGCTGGGCCCCCACTACCAAGATCACAGTGCCCTCTCTGGAGGTCATTTTAGGTCTCTTAGGAGGGCAGCACTCCGGTCCCTTGGGTCACTTTTGACCGTGTAGCCACAGTGAGGAGAGCCCTAGCATGAGGAGAAGACAGTCTCGCCACCCCCAGCCTGTCTCCCCCGTCCAACAGCACTCAGCATGGACTAGGCCCCCTCGCACTGCAGAGCAGAGCCAGACGGGGCCTTGAAAGCCACCTCGTTCTATGAAGTGACTGAGAAGCTCGCACTCCTATTCCACTTCTTTCCCCTGCACCATGCTTCCTGAGGCCATCGCTCCTGAGCAGACTTGAGACACTCCTCCACTCCTCCATGCCCCGGGGACGCTACTTAGAGTTGAGAGAGACCCAGGAGCTCAGGCCCTGCCATGGAGTCTTTTGGGGTTTCTGAAACCTGGTTTTTGTCCCACCCACTGGACATCAGCCAGGAGCCCCTCTCCCCACCCCCACCCAAGCCCTGTGGGCACTGGGGAAAGGGGAGGAGGGCGGTGGCCTGGGCCCCTCCTCCATCTGGCCTGGCTGAACTATCAGCAGAACCTGGGGACACTCTGACCCACCCCCTCTGGCTCCTCTCCTGTGGAGAGCCAGATGCTGCTGACAGCTGGAAGGCCGGCCTACTTGGCACACAGTTCTGCCTGCGCAGGGGGTGGGTTCATTTTAATAACTTCATTTCACCTGCGTTCACACTCCACCGCCTCATCCTCCCTTTCTGCCCTCTCCATCTCCCTGCTGCTCTTCTCCGCTAGGATCTTTCTTACAGATTTCCTCCAAAATCCTAACTCTTCTGGAACCACCCTCTGGGCCCTATTATTCTTGCCGTCACAACACTTCCTGCGCCCCTTTTGTACTCACCCCCTTTTGTTGGCTACAAAGGCACCAACCTCTGCTCTCGTGGTGAGCAGTATCTATTTCATCCCCCTGGGAGGTGGACCCCTAGTCACCTGCAGGTTCTCAGACCTCCCCGTCTCGCCATTCCTACACTTGCGGGAGAGTAGATTCCTCAGGCAGGAGCTCATCTTTTCTTCCAGAGAGAAGCTCTAGGTCCTGCCCTCACCCCAAACCTTTGGCCTGCCCCATCACTGCCCTTCAGTGACTGGGCTGCTGGTCCTGCGGTGCCACCTCAGCCAGGGCCTCGTCTCTTTCATTTGAGTGGAGCCTCTGGGACAAGCCTATTAGACTGGGGCTCTTTGAGGACACGACCTGATATCAGCAGACTGGGGAGTCCCTGGGGCCAGCGTCTGTACCTCCCATATCAGACTGGAGTCTCCTTGAGGGCAAGGACTGCATGCATATGGACATGGTGGGGTGTGGGGGACTTTGCTTTTTTCTAAGCATCAGAACACCCGGAGACCACCTCTGCCCTTCGGTCTTGGCACAGGCACTGTCTGGACCTCACTATTCCCATCTCTAATGCGGTGAATCTTCCCAGAAGCCTGTGAAGCTCATTGGAGGGAACACACGTTAAGTCAGCGGGCAGCAAAGCTGAGTCTTCTTTATGATGAAGCTTTCAGCAAAAGCAAATGGGTATCTAGATCCCTCTTCCCTCACCCCCTCATTCTCCTTTCCTGGGATGAGCAAGTAGGAACTGAGTCACCTCCTTCTCCCTTCTTGGCAGGGATACTGGTGACCTTGCATGTGGCAGACTCCGGTGGCAAGGTCCATTGCTCAGAGATGCATGAGGTGGTGGGCGGGTAGGGAAGCTGGGAGAGTGTATATATGGGTGGTGGGGGCAGCTGAAGGTTGTGGGGTGACCAGGAACCTGGATTATAGAGTGGAGATGTGGAGGGGGTTGGGGGAGACACAATAAAGCAGTTACCTGTGTTGGAAAGGGTCCAGTGTCATGGCTGGGATTGAGAGAGAGAAATGTTACTTCTGAAGACTCTGAGTCCTGTGGTACTGCCAGGAGAACCGGGGGCTGGGGTGACGGGCAAGGAGGCATCGCTAGTTCCACGAGGGTGGGGGTGGCACCTGCCGATTATGCCAAAGCCCTAGGGTGGCAGTTGCTGCTGTCACCTGGCACTCAGCAGTTGGCGGCTGGCTGGCTTCTGGTCCCAAAGGGACACTGTTTCCTATTGGTCTTCCAAGATCAAAGCCTGACCTGATAAGAATCCAAGCGAAGGATGCTTGGGTCAAAGTCTCACAGTCCATCATCTCAGGGCCACCTGGCTGCATGGTCCCAAGGGACAAACTGGCACCTCCTGAACCACAGAGACTGCCGATGAACTGGCAATATAAGTTGCAGGTCCCAATCCTGAGTCTGTGATTTATTAGCTGGGTGGCTGGACCAACGACAGAATCTCCCAGAACCTCCTTAAGCAAAAGACTAGGACTCTACCTCCCTTGAAGCATTGTTGGGAAAGTAACAAGTTACTTAATCAATGTTACTTCCCCTTCTTTGTTTGTGCAGATGGGTTGACGTTGACTTTGGCCTCACTCCTGGGTGGTTAGGAGAAAGGACCCAGGCTGGAGATAGGAGACCTGTCCTTGTAGTGCCCCATAATGCATGTGGCAAAGGTTGTTAATTGTCCCTTAATATCCATCTCCCTTTTCTCCATGCTAATGGAATCCTCAGTTTTCTAGCCGGGCACGTGGCTGTCTAAAATAAATAACATTTATCTGCACCAAGGTGTGGCCATGTGACTAAGATCTGGGCAGTGACATTAAGCCAGAAGGTTACTTGGTAACTTCCAGAAATCTTAAGACCGTTCATGACACTTTGGCCCTTTTTTGTTCCATCTTCCATCCTGTTGCCTGGAACATGTGTGTGACTGCTGGCACTGTCGCTGCCCAGTCTTAGGCCATGAGGATGAGAACCATAGTCTAGAAGTGGCAGAGCAATGACCGGAAGACATCTTGGTCCCCGAAAACTTTGTGGGATAGAAATATCATATAGCCCTCGGCTGCCTACCTTCAGACTTTTATGTGAGGGGAAAATCAAATTTCTACCTTATTTCAATCAAGTTTCAGTTAAACCTAGCTCCACTTGGTTCAGGGGATGTGTCTGAGCCCTTCACTGCTGTGAACCTCCGTTTCCTCACCAGCAGATTTGAGACAGTGCTCACGTGTCTTACTGCACTTCAGGTTTTCTCAGCTCACAGACAGGAATGAACTTGGAACAGCTCTGGTCCTCCCTCTCCAGCATCGAGGCACGCAGCCTCCATTTTGGGAGGCGAAACAAGTTTCTGTGCTTTGCAGGGAGCCCCCAAGGGGCTCAGAAGGATTCTCTGCCCCTGTCTGAAAGGCCTACCATCTCCATATTCAGCCCCCACATGTCTGAGTCCCCATCCACATTCTGATGTCGGTGACACACAATCCTCGTTAAGGGCCTGACTGATCCCAGCCAGATGGGATCCTAATTTAATTAAAACCCTTTAATTACCTGCAACAACACAGCTTTGGAAGTCAAATGCAGAAGGGGGCCTGTGACGGGAGGGGAATGGTGGCAGGGCAGAGCGGTGGCTGCCCTTTCATCACTCGGGGAACCCATGGTTGTGAGGTGCTTCTCCCACCGGGTGCAGCCATGCTCCTGGCTTGGTTGACAGACAGGCAGAAGAGGAGGGCAAACCAGGCCCTTGGGAGCAGATTACCAGGCTCTTGAGTTTGAATCTGCCAGTGTTGGTTTTGAGCTTACCCTGAAACCAGCACGGACTGTTTAAACTCAGGTCTGAGCTCTCCTGAGACCCTGGCCCTGCTCAGGACACTCTGGGTAGGAGCAGGTATTGTTCTGATACCTCCAGAACTGGCCTAAGAAACAGGGGTACCTCTGCACCCACCGAAGCAAAGCTACGCCCCTGCAAACAGGGTCTCTCCTCAAGGTGTCATCCACTTGGAACGTGGGGATGAAAGGAAGAGATTAAGTGTGCTACAGAGGGGACATGTGGTTTCCTGGGACCAGTAAGGACATTCTCTCTCTGCCCCCTTGGTGCTTGGTGTCAACTGGCCCCTCCCTCTGAAAGCAGAAGGAAGGAGCCCAGGCCAGGCCAGAGCCTGCCAAGCCTTGGCAGGGGCAAATTCGGAAACCTAGACTATGAGCTGGGTTATTTTTAAGCCTTGTGGACATCATACATTAATATCCTTCTGTTCTCCCTTAGTACTTATTCGTTCAACAAATATTGCCTAATAAAGCCTCTATAAGTTCCAGCTGGTCTCCATGGTGCCAGGTTTCGGTTCGTATTTGAGCCATAGCCTTAAAGTAAATATTCTGTTGGGGCCAGTGTGATGTCAGCAGCTAGAGTTGAAGCAAGAAACCCCAAGAAAGAGAAACTCAGGGGGAAGAATAGGAGCTAGTAGGCCCTGCCACTCCCCACCCAAAGGTTCTCCATTGGAAGTTCAATCCAGGAGGCTCTGGAGTTTGTTCTGTTGAGCACGCTGCCCCGCAACCTCAGTCCCCAGGCATTTTTGCTCTTTTCTTCCAGCCTCCAGCCCCAACTCCCACTTCTCTGTGATCTTCTAGCATCCACGGCCCTCTCTAAAGAGCTTGCTTTTCTCTCTGACTCAGGTGGAGTCTGGTGTGCTATGTACCTGCCAACTTGGAGACTGTCACAGAAGGAAATGTCAATGTCGTCCCTTGACTAACAAGAGACTGGACACAGGAGCTGTCCAGTATGGAGACCATGAGGCCAGTTGGCCTGGAGGAACCCCAGAGGCAAGAGGTCCTTCCTCTGAGGTGTCTCTAGTGAGCTACCTGAGCCCACGTGTCCTACACACCACATTTCACAGGGGCTCATCCTCTGATAGGCCTTGCCGGGTCTTGGATGTGGTTACTATGAGGAGCAAACTGGCCCTGGGAACGGTGGTGTCATGTCAGTGTAAGGCTGTTGCCATGTAGCTTCCATACCCTGACAGGTCTCGCATGCGTCCTGGGGCCTCCTGGGAAGGGAGCAGGCTGGTTTCTCCTTCTCTTCAGTGCAGGTTTGTGCAGTGCAGTGGTTGAGAACATGGATACTGGAACTAGGTTGCCTTGATTCATACCCTTACTCTGCCGTATCCTAATTGTAGACCTTGAGCAGGTGAATGAACACCTTAGTGTCTCAGTTTCCCTCTCTGTAAAATGAGGCTCATCTTTACCTGTCAGAGGGCTGTTGTGAGTTGGAATGTGTAAAGCAGCTGGAACTGTCTTCGGCATCGAGGCCACCTGCTTGGAGTACAGACCCACGCTACAGCCCTCCTGGTCCTGGCCACAATGGGAGGGCAGGAGGGAGAACGGCCATGGGCACTCTCCTTTCTTACTGCAGGAAGTATGTACAGGAATAAAAGCCATAGGGAAGGTCTGTCAGGTCTACAACAACAACAACAACAACAACAACAACAACACTAATACAAAGGAATCTACTTTTGTTTTCCTAGATCCTGGCCAAGAAATGGGGCCCTCGATTGCATTCCTGCTGCTCCTGGGGCCCAGAATCTCCTTTCTGCACTAGAGAAGCCCCTGTGGCACATTAAGAGGGTTCATCTGTGTACTCTCCCCTGGGACCTCTACTCGTAAACTTAACCTAAGGCTTAGAGAATGTAGGTGGCACAGGGTTAAACACCCAGACCAGTCAGCCAAGCGCACTCCCAGGCTGAGGTGGCCCGCCAAGGGCCCCTCCTGCCCCACGGCCCCAGCCCCCACCCATACACTAGTTTGTCTCCCTGCCCCATCTTCAGGTCACCTCCACCTGATAGATCAGTTTCTCATCAGCCTGAATGGCCCATGGTCCCTTGCTGGCACCCCTGGGAACTGGGTGTGTGAAATGTGCCCGGCCTGGATTGTACCTGAAGGTGAGTCTGAGGACCAGGCCTTGCATGACCCATTTCTCCCACACATAGTGGAGGGCCAAGTGCATGGGTTACACAGGGTCTGGCTCCTGGATGAACTCGGAGTTCAGTTTTTATTGTGGGCATCTTGCATAGGAACAGGGAGAAGAGGCACAGGTCAAGAGGCAGCTAAACCCTGACAAGGGAGCATCTGCGATCAATGAGAATGATGCTGGCTTGGGGAAATTGAGGGTAGGTGAGGGATACAAGAGAGGGCATGGTATATAAATGCCCCATTTACCAATCTTGGCAGCTCCCAGGCCTGGGATAGGAGGGGCCTGCTGCTGCTCAGTCAGGCTCTGCCATCTGCCACATCTCAGAGGAGATCAGCACTGGAGGGCTCGTTGTAGGCAGAGGTTTTTTTTTTTTTTTTTAATGTAGCAGGATCAGGCTCAAGATGTCACTCTAGTATGCGAGCCTGGAAGATGAGGGAGAGAACTGTCTAGGAAAACGGGAGAAATAAATGGAAGCTTCCATGCTCCAGGGAGGGAAGGACAGGGGTAGAAAGGGAAGGAAAAAAAGAAGCTAAAGAAAAAAGAATTGTGTTAAAGACAGGCTGATTTGGCAGGTATGCATCATCCATCTTTCCCTGGCCCCTCAGAGGCAGCAACAGCCCAAGAAACCAGTCTCCCGGGTCCCAAAGTTACTTCCATCCTCTCCCCAAGCCTGATTTTCACACCTACAAACTGGAGTGTTTCTGCCCTGACTCTTACTTCCCCATCTGGAATTCCTAGCGTCAAGCACGCCTAGCGCTCGGAGACTGTTATAACAATGATGACAGTGATGATCACAAATGAAGAACGAATGAGCTATTCCAGGTGAGAGATCTGACACAGGCTGACTTTCCGGAGTCCTCTGTGGACTCCCCACTCCTCTCCACATGTTGCAGCAGGTTGAGCCCCTCGGAGCTTGCAGAATTCTTTCTCCAGGTAATCCTCCTTCAGAAGACCCCCACACTCCCAAAGGTGCCCATTTCCGTGTCTCATCGCAGATTTAGATTCCATTCCAAGAAAACCTAAAAGGAAATGGAATCAAAGGCTGCATACGGCTTCAGTTAGAACCAAAGGAAATTAATAGCAATAACAGTGACATTAGCAGCAGTTCACCTTTCTGGAGCCCCTGTTCAATGGCAGTTACCATGTTAAGGACTTAACACGTATCTCCTCATGAATTTTCCAGAACTCTGAGACATACCTGTTTTACAGACAAGAAAACCAAGGCGTACACAGCCAAGCACTTTGGCCAGGGCCGTGAGTGCAGCGGGAGATCAGAGCCAGGCTCCTGGACTCCAGATGCTGTGCTCTGCAAACACTAACCTGGGCTGGCCTCGACTCCTCCCCAACAGTGCAGATCACTTCTCCTCCTGCTCCCTCCGACAATTCTCAGCCATTGACCTTATTTCCTATTTTACACGGAAAAATACATCACCAGATGCAAACTTACTCAACTTCCACTAGGAGACAGACCCTGCTGTTTCTGAAGGACTCTCCTCATACCCAGAGAGGGTGCTCCCCCACTCCCTTTCACTACTTCCTTTCTATTGGACCCTTACCTTCAGCTTAAAACAGGCTCACGTCGCTTTCCTTCTATATGAAAACATTTGGAAAACATAAAACACCTTCCTCTACATTTCCCTCCTCTAGTTACTGCCCAAACTTTGTCCTTTCCTTCACAGCCATACCCCAAAGACTTGCTTGTACTCCCTGTCTTCTTCCTCCCTTCCTGCCCCCTCCTCCCCTCACTCTGAAATGGCTCTGGCTACGGTCACCAATGACTTCCACACTGCTAGGTCCAGTGGGCATTTTAAAATTCTTTTTCTTACTTTACAACATTTGATATTTTTACCAATTTTCTCTTATGTATATTCTTCCTATCTTTGGCCATCTCTTCTCCTCCGCTGTGGCTTGTATTTAAATATGAGTTTCTTGAGGTTCAATCCTGCGCCCCCTTCTCTCCTCTTTACTTGTCAGTATCCAACACATGCTAGGGCTTCAATTACACCTATAAACCAGTATATCACTGGAATCTTCTCTCCAGTCTCTCAACCTCTCCTCTGAGATCAAGGCTCATAAATTCAATGACCATGTGACACCTCTGTTTGTGCTTCTCAAAGGATCTCATAATCAGCAAGTAAAATAAAACTAATGATCTAGTTTCCCTCAAGCCTCTTTATATTCCCACTGGTCTCTACTTTAGTGAATCCATCCTAATCACCTCTTCATCCTTACTCTACCCAATCCGTCACTAAGATCTACTAAATCTGTCCCCTAAGTCTCTCAAATATGTCTATTCTTCTCCAGCTCTGCCACCTCCCTCGTTCAAGTTGTATTATCTCTTGCTTTCCTCCATGCCTGCTCCCAATATTGACTTTTCTATACTCTAGCCAAAGATTTTCTTAAAATGAAAATTTTGTCACCCCATCTTGCTTAAAACTCAGCAATTTTCCCACTGTTCTCAGTATAAGACCTATAAATTCCAAGTACATCCTATGAAGGTCCTGCCAGACTGGCTTCTAACTTGCTTTCATGCCTCTCCACATTCCAGCTACCCAGCCTTCTCTGGGCTCCTAGAACATACCATGCTCCCTCCTGACTCAGAGCTTAATGGATGTGATTTCTTCTGTGAGGAATGTGCCCCTCCAACATTACCAAGTCCACAGCTCCTCATCCTTCAGCTCCCACTTCAGAAGCTGCTTTATTCAAAAACCTTTCTGGATCCCCCAGATGAGATGAATTCCTGGCCCACGGGCTCTCACTGTGCCCTAAATATTTCTCTCAGAGCACTCACCATGGTCTGACATTATGCATTTGGGGGATTACTAAGGATACATCTCCCCATTAGACAGCAAGCTTCAATGAGGGCAGAGAAGTTTTATCCCTAAAAAATAGCACAGTCCCTGGCACATCATATATCAAATATATGTGAATTATTAGTAAAAAAAACAAAAACAAAAATAAAAACACAAAAAACAAAAAGGGCTCTAAAAATTCAGTTTTATAAGGCCAACCCAAGGTGTGGTTATTAGAACTTTGGTGGGCATAGAAGACGGTAGGCATCACACACTGGTGTGCTGACCACTCTCAAATACCCCGTTTTTTCCCTCTAACTTTTGTGTAGAGGTAATGGGGACAGGAAAGATACACTATGGAGATCACAATCCCCTGAAATGACTGAGGATTACATTGAATAGTATGCCTATTTTTCATTAGTTTTTTCAATGAAATACACACTTCCAATACTGGTAAGAGAGAAAAATTGTTCATTTAACAAGAGAGATTAAAACGTGTAATGTAACTCTTGGTTCATGAAGTGCATCTAGATTCTAAAAAGGCAGTAGTACTTCACTTTTACCAGTAAGGTAGGTAAGTATACTAAAGTGCTGTGGGGTAACAAGAAATAACGAGGCACACAGATGTTGGAGGAAAAACCTGAAACCACACCAGTGACGTGCCGGAGCTGATTCACACTAGAGCCAATTGTTAAATTTTCAGGAACTTTGAGAGCTCATCGTCATATGGCCAATTAAAAATTAAATTGTATTAACATACAATTAACAGCAAAGGTAATACTCAAAATCCACCTTTTCCTAATTATTTTACATTTTACTATTACTTACGTCTACTTATCTGTGTGGTGGAGAGGTACTAGAGAATGGTGAATTGTGCAACCCTTTCCAACTCTGCAGTCAGTAATGTCACCTTGGGAGTTTGAAATGGGCCACGGTGGGAGTATTCACACCATGGAAACTGGCAAATGCTACCAGTCAGGGCTGTTAAAGAACTGAATGTTATACCTTGAGTAGCACACCACTGAACCAAGCCACTGGCTCATGAAAACAATATTTTAAAGGTTTATAGTAAGCGTGAAGCACTTTCACCTAGAAGATGGACAGGTTGAAAAAGTGTGGAAACATGCCTGTCTTTAGGAATTCATTCTCAAAACTGTGTAAGGGTTAAAGGTGATTGTTTTCTCAATTTAAAGCTATAATTATTCTACAAACATGACTTTTATTATAAATACCAGTTATGAAAGAGTCTGTAATTTTATGGAACAACCTGTACACCATGACTTCTAGACAAAAATAAATGTGTTGACTAAATTGAGGCATAAGTCTTAGGAGTGGGTGGGAGAGATTCCCTTCCTCTCTCCCTGCCAAACTTCTGGAGAGAGTAGCTTACACTCAGTCTGTTTGCTTACCTTCTCATCGGTCCTGGCTCCTGCCTCCACCACTTGACAGAAACTGCTGTAAGGTAACCAGTGCCCTCCTTATGGCTAAATTCAGTAGCTTTTCAGTCCTCGGTGCCATGCCCCTGCCGCCTCCATTAGACCCAATTAGGGCAGAAATCCTACCCTCTGCCTCAACCCTAGCCTGGCACAATATTTGGCACCTTCCGGGTGCTCATTGTTTGCTAAATCAGTAGCCTGAATTTACATCTCTGTGACCTTGAGCATGTCATCTCACATTTCTGAATGTTTTCTCAGGCGTGAAAGGAAGGCAAACTATGTGGGGGCCCCCTTTTTTTCCCTTTAGTTTGTCAAGAGCTCAGCTTTAAGGGTCTTGAGGGGGTTGAAGCTCTTTATGCTTCAACTGAGTGTTAGGAGCAGGTGTGTCTTCTTTACTGCCAGGCAAACTTTTGGATTGTTGCTCTTTGGTCCTTGGGCTATTCTGTTGTCCTCTGTTGTTTCTTGGCTCAAAATCAGGTTGAGTGACCTTGAGAAAGTTCTATATAACCTTCCCAAGCTATACAGTTGGGATGGATGGGAGCGGCACAGGACAAGTCAGCAAGCATTCAAAACTCCTGTGAGATCTGTGAATTGCGGGACTGGTGTTACATTCCTATACTTGAGTTACGCATGTTGTATCTTCATAATGTTTTACCCCTAGAGTCGCCCCCTAACCCCCAATTTCTTAATCATTTCTGTTGCTTGCATTGAATTTCAAGTTTAAAAAACTCTTTTTTTCCTCGAGTTGCAGGAATCAGAACTAAACAGTGTTCCAGATGCCACTCCCCACTCCGACATTACAGGATTTACAGAGAAGTAATCATCTTGCTAATGGTTTAGTGGCATAAAGACCCCGGCAGTCAACAACACTCAAGTTTCCACTCTCATCTGGAGGTTGAATCTTCTGGTTCTTGTCTCTCATTATCCCAACTGCTGATCGTCCTACATCTGCTTTCTTGCTTGCTTTCTCCACGAGCTGTCCACCTATTGAGTCAAAGGTGCCAACGTGGCAGTCACCTCTGAAATTAAGAGGGAAAAACCACATCCACCTTGTGCATACACATACATAAAGAGCAGTCTAATGATACTCACCTGAATGTTAGATTAGTCAGCAAATCATGAGAAATGAATCTAAATGATGGAGGGCAGAGTTCAGTGAAAAGTCATGAGATAAAGGAAACACACGAGGCCCAGGCTGATTAAAAAGATAATTAGTTGTGGAAAATAAGGTTGGGCTCTAGCCAAGAATGTCTTCGAGAAAGATAAACTGAAGGATCCAAGACAGTCATGTTGGGGTAATTTAGTTGTTCTTTTACAGGAGTTCAAGAGCCAGAACAAAGCAATAGTCAGTTTCAAAGTGCAGCCCAACTCTGTTGTTCTGCTCATAAACATACAAGCTGTTTCCTTTCATCTGCACGGGCTCACACAATATGGAGAATCCACAATAGGTTTAAACCAGATTTATAAATAAATGTGCAGAGTGGTCGTCAAGCCAGAGACCTTTAGGCCTAAGAAAAGATTGCAGTGTTCTTGGCTAGAATTTTTTTAAAAAGAGGAACCTCTTTTTAAAAAATCTGAAAGGTCAACAGACTTACCAGAAATAATGAAAAGAGAGGCCATCTCTTACCTAAATGGTTAAAACCTATAAAGGTGTTTGAGATGCCCAGTAACAACAGAGGTTTAACCTCCACACAGGGAATGGGAAAAATTCTCCATGGTTCGTCGGATGTAGAGGGGCTGACAATCAGGGAAGAGAGTTGGGGAGTGATGCCAGATACTCTATTTGAACCCGAAACAGGAACT
Source organism: Cynopterus sphinx (assembly GCA_030015415.1). Lineage (NCBI taxonomy): Eukaryota > Metazoa > Chordata > Mammalia > Chiroptera > Pteropodidae > Cynopterus > Cynopterus sphinx. The sequence goes on from CM057385.1 coordinate 19,222,700, forward strand.
CTAAAGGTTCTGTGAGACTACTTGCTTGAAATATTGTTTTGATAAATAAGCTCTATCCTTGTGGAATTGAAATCTCCAACTGTTCCACTGGCACGGACATCTTTGCAGTGACAGCACATGCCCCAGATTGTGGAGTTAACTTGAATTAAATTTCAGATGTGGGGGAGCTAAGGGAGGGGGTGGTGGCAGTGGGAGGTTTATGAACAGTATGCTGGGGCTCTGATGTTGTCACAAACAGATGGCTTCGACTGTATCATTTAAACAAAAACAAACACGTCCAGAAATAATGTCAGGAGAAGCATCGAGTAGCTTCACCTGTACCCGAAATCCTAAGTGCTTTGACCCACAGTAAAGCCCACATTGGAAATTCCATAAACATTGGAAAACCCCAGAAGAGACCTTCACCCTGACAGAGGCATGGTGCCAGGATTGCTGCTCTCCTGAGGACTCAGTCCCTGAACCCACCAGCCCCCAAACCACAGCCTGTGAATGAGGAAGAAAGCAAATCTGAAGCCTGGTTTCTTCTCTTGGAACCCCTGGAGAACAAGCCAGCAGGAGTACCTTTCCAGAGCTTTGCTCTTGCTATTCCCACAGAAAGGAGGCTTCACCTTAGATGTCACATCTACACATTTCAGAAAAGGAACTTCCTCCAGTTACTGACAATCCACATTAGAAGAACTATCACTCAATGGCTGTGACCTTAGGCATGCCCCTTGACTTCTCTGGGTCTCAACTTCTCTCATCCATAAAGTGGGAAGATACTATTTATCACTTGTCCTACCAAACTCATCAAGTTGTTGGGAAGTTCAAATGAGATACTGTGTATGGAAGGTTTGCTGAAAACAGACCTTCTGAGCAAATGCAGAAGAGACGCTGTATGCCCTGATCCCTGGAGCTGTGTGCCCATCTGGAAAGTGAGGACGGAGGAGGCACAGGCACAATAACCAGAAGGAACATGGAGAACTGGACACTTTCTCACATAGGTGATACTGAGGAGGAAACTGATAAGTATAGGTATTAGTTTCTAATAAGTGAATCCTGTCTTTGATTTTACTGATAATAGATCTTATCTACTCCATTCCAGCGGTGCAAGATAAATGAAAATTAGAATATCTGCAAAGGCTAAAGTCAATGAAGGGAAATACTTGAGTTTTCACTTAAAGTCAAATAACATGTACATTGGCCAGAGCACCAATGCATCTTTGGATGTCCCCCCACCTCCTGCCCTGCCCAATGCCGCTAGGAGATGGGCAGAGGAGGGGGCTCAGGGTAGTCTTGTGAGCTCACTGAGAATTCAAACATTATCTTCTCTGAAAACATACCAAGTCAGTGACAAAACCGGTCAGCAATAATAATTTACCTTTATTTAATCTCCACACTTATGCCCCTTGATCTTTTTATATTTTACTAGAAGGGAGATTGAGAGTAGGTCTTAAAACATGAGGCTCAGAAAGCCCACTTCCATCACTTGCCTTGGCAGAGGTCGGGGCCCAATCCCTCAGTAGGCTGTGGACTGCGAGACACTCAAGAAAGACAAGAGACTGGCAGATGCTGGCAGCTCACAAGGAAAACTCAAGATTAGGGAGTCGCAGTAAATCCCCACTGTGTAGACGTTTCAAACATTATCTCTGCAAGCTGCAGATTAGAACTAGGCCTCCAAAATCCCTCAGGGAACTCAGACCCGAAAGACAAGCCAGGTGAGTGAAACAAAAGACCAGAGATACCACACAGTACAAAATAGTCATTATTTATATTTTCAAAAAGAAAAAAATTAACATTTGGAAGTTCTCCCCTGTAGGAAAAGGGGCGAATTGGAAGGAACAGGACTGGCTCCGATGCAGGTGGCAAGTCAGGTACGGACAGCTGAGCAACTGGGGTTGGGATTTTTTTCACACAGCATTAATAATAAAATTTCCTTTTCTTTTAGTTCTCTTTTTGTTTTGTGTTGTTTGTTTGTTTGTTTGTTTTTAGAAAAGGGGGAAGGAAGGAGAAATAAAATGAGAAAATTGCCAAAAAACATTTTCCACAATATCTAAAAACAGAGAACCATAGTTCTTGTCAAGACAGTATGAATTCTGGGTGAATTATTTTTTTTCAGTTTTCAACACCAATAAAGATTTTTTGCAAAAGCTACCACATCAGAACACTCATCCTTCAGATCGAATAACCTCCTTCCCCTTTCGCCTTCACTTGTCATTTTTCACAAAGGGATAAAAAGATATATTCTGTTCTTGCAAACAATAAGTGCTAACAACAAGAGAGCTCTTCTGATACTTGTATGGTGGTGGTGAGTTTTCACAAATATCCAAGTATTAGCACAGTTGAATGGACTGAAATTTCTCTCAACATAAATACTACTAGAATCCATACACTGATTTTTGAGAGATTCTGCAAAAATCCTTTCTTCTTTCTTTTTCTTTCTCCTTCTCTTAAAACTACTTGTCCTTTTCCTTTTGCTCCAGGCACCTGATGATTTGTTCTGCTCAGTCAGATGCAGACAGGTTTCTCCGAAGTACCACCGCTGGGGTGTCCTCAAGGCCAGCGCCTAAACTGAATCCCCACAGGATCAAACTCCACCAGGCCAAAGGGAACACAGTGACGCAGCGACAGGGTTTTCATTAGGTTGAACAGCCCCAAGTCCCCGGCCCTTCCCTCCCCCCTTTCCCCCCAAGTTTATTTAGTGCTGTTTTAAAAGTCTGGGGCCACGATGCAGTCTTTTCCCCCTACAGCAGAGTAAAAGCTCCACAGATTGCGCTGTCTACCTGGTGGTCAATGGCAGCAACAGTGGCTGCTGCTTCTGGAAAATAAATGGAGTCTTACAACACGCAGGATCTTATGACTGCTTCAGGCGCTTGCGTGGGGGTCCCAGAAATGGGCACTGTGCTGAAGCCAGAGAGCGGTATGCCTCAGCCACCAAGTGGGGATGTGACACCACCATTGACTTCCACCCAGAGGTCTCCAATACATCTGAAGCATGACTAGGAGAAATGAGGAGAGATGGGTTATCAAAGGAGTGAGTGAAGGATGGATTAAACAGCCTCTTAGATAGCCTGATTTCTCAGTTTGCTGTAAAGGGTGTCAATGCAAGAAACACTCAGACAGAACCCTTAATATGTATGAGAATTTGCTTGTTAGACAATGTGCATATAAGTGACCAGGTTGCAGCCACTGTAATTCTGAAAACCAGGACTCTGAGCCACACTCTCTTCCACATTGTCAATGCTCTTTATATTCACTGCCAATGCTAATAAAGAGGCAGATCTAAGATTCCAAGTGGCTTTGCCATTTACCAGTCCTGTAACCACAGAGGAGATCATAGCCTGGCGCCAATCTGATTATCAAAAAGGAGGGGATAACAACCACACTTCATTAAATGGTTAACATCTAAAGAGCACCAAGCAAGTGTCCAGTACAGAGTGAGCACTCACTAGGCTGAACATTAGTGGTCTTTTCCCCCTTCTTTTGCCTCAATCAGTAACTCTTTCAAAACAATCTTACAGACTTAGAGGACTTTGTTTCCTGTTTTGAGTCCTGTTTCGGTGCTAAATAATGTTCACTCAACTCCCTGGCAACCTCTTAGAGGCTCGCCTTACCTTGGAACTGTAAAGGCTTTATAAGACCTGCTTCTTTCTCTTCCTTGGGTTTTTCTCAATATTTGATCCTCATCATTCCCCACTGAGAATTATTTCAGGAATTAATATGACCAGGCCATTTGTCGTTTAGAAGGAAGAGATCTACTGGAATGAGCATTTCTTTCTCAAATCAGTATTTAACAACCTCATCTACTGATGATCCCTTCTCTTTACCCACTTTCACAATGGATCATTAGATCCATTTTACTAACTCATAAAAAATATACTTCTTTTCTACATGTCTTTTTATTAAGCCAGTGAATGTGAAGTAAAGATGTTATCACTTGAGGGATACATATTTTTCAGGCCAGCAGGTTATCATTTTCATCATTTCTGATCACTACAAGGAAGTAAAAAACCTCACTCACCAATCAAATTAGACCCATGAAAGCAAAACCATCTTCCACACTGTCAAGCTGAAGGGAAAGATGAAAACTCTGTACTTACAACTAAAAGGTTAATGAAGCTTCTCGACTATTTTATTCACTAATTCAAAGTCTTTCTCATTTCTCTAGCTATCCCAACCACCTAGAAAGAAGAACTTTGAAGATGCCAACTCACTAGTTGATGAAATCCACTGCCTGAGTTTTCAGCTGATCTGCGCTGTGGAGGTCGGCCAGGATAAGAATTTCTGCTGCGTTCTCCACAGAGAGGTTACTGCAGAGGGCATCCTCACACATGACCTTTAAACGCTCCAGGGCATACTGTAAAACACAAGTACCGCTGTCAAAGCAGGAATAGCTCTGGGCTGACTGCACTGAAGCTGTTTCCTGCAGCTGTACCATCATGTAACCGGATACCAGAACAAAACTACACAGACCATGAGAAGGTTACTACTGCAATTATAAAAACATAACCACACTCAGAAGGCTGAAATAAAGACAGCTAAAATAACTTGCGTAGCTGCCATTCAAGTTCTAAACTCTATCTATTAGGAAGATGGCAATATGGAATAGACCTACATCCTCAAGTTTACCCTATCCCAACTAAGATTAAAGTGTTTCTTAAACCATCATCTCCTACCCTTACAATGAGGCATTCCTCTGCTTCAAGTCACCAGGGATATTACATCTTAAATTTCTGCAATCCTTTTATTTAGAGCCAGACTAGGGTGAAGCACAGTCCTTTCAATTTAAGCATTGTCACTAGTCCTGCTGGGTATCCTAACTGGCCTATCAGGCTGTGCAAAGGAGCCCTGTGGTGACTTTCACTAGCATCTCTGCCACTAGTTATTCCTGAATGAGTGTCAACCAAAGGCCTCCTTTTAAACAGAAAAGGATAAATGGAGGCTTATTTTACTGGGGTTGAGGTTAAGACTCCCAGGGTAGAAGAACAAAGCAACAGAAAGTCTGGATCCAGCTTCAGTCTAAATACTTTCTATTTTCTAAGGAAAGGGTATAAATGTTCTGGAAATAAAGGTCTAGGTAAATATTGGGAATATCTGATCTAGCTGATTTATTTTGATGCAACTGTACTCCTTGTTCTCAAATATGAGATCATGAACTTACAAAGGAACTTTAGGGATAAGAAGGAGAAAGGGATAAAAGGCATAAAATAAAATAAAATATCATTAATCAGTTCACAGGAAAATGGTTTGCTTTGAGGGTATCCAGAGTCTCCATATAGCTCCCTCTTGAGGGCCTCAGAACTCAAGGACACAATACTCCTCCAGGCTGAATCATGGCAATCAAACCAGGACAATTTTATTTTTATGAATTCTGGGTGAGGAGGCATAGCTGCTGGCACTGTGATCTCCTGCAGCAAAAAGGGTTTTATTGGTTTTTGGTGCAGCTTTAATTTTTTACATTTGAGTAACTGGAAAGCAGTTTCCATGGAAAACAGGAATGACACTAGACAAGCAAGAAATTAGGTTTTTTGTTTTAAAAGGCTGGAAAAGGTTGAGTAAATGTTCAGTTTTCATACAGTGCTGCGCAGAGCATTCTTCTCATCTTTTCTTAATACATTCTTTTAAAAAGACTTTTACTGTGAATAGCTCTGATCCCTACTGCATAATTAGACAAAAGTAGCCATTCTTATCCCTTGGGGGACAAAGTTTTTTTCTTAATTATGCTTCTGAAAAACCTGCCTAATGGCAGTACTTGCCCGGGAGAATGAAACTGTGTCTTCCAGGCCTGGCCAACGTGTTGTTTTGGTTTTGGTCTAATTACACATGTCCCTAGGAGACTAGAAAAGCTCAGAAGAAGCTGTTTCAGCCTCTTGGGTAAATTCGAGATGTTTAGATCCTTCCATGAAAGATTTCTTATTCTGTTTTCCTGAAGCTCACAAGGAGGTATAAAGGTAAAAATGTTTTCAAATAAGCCTGGAGCAAAGACTGTTTAGTGGGAAATTCTGAATGGAATTTAAAAATACACCCTTTAGTTACTTCTCATTCAAAAATTTAAAACACTGCTGTGATTCAATTGCTTTATCTTTTAAAACCATAAGTTAACATATTATACTGAAAATACCATTCTTGGAATGTCGGTCAGGCTAGTTCCCATGCTCCATGCTTAGGTTCCCAGTAGGTTCTCTTGCTGAGGAACAGAAATGAAAACCCAGGACATGGATGTCTAACCCTGGTCCTGAGAATAGACAACTCTGAGCCTCAGTATTTCTGTCTAAAAAGTAGGTCTTTCAATACTACTCATTCATATGAGAGCTAGAAGATGAGGGGGATAAATGTCTGATGTGTATAAGCACAAGTGACTGCCTCACTGAAAATCAGAGTGCAGCTGAGGCAGAATCATTACAAACTCATGTTCATAAAAAGCAGGCACTGGGCTGCGCCTTCAATTTCCCCAGAGCTCACAGTGTATATTTTATTACTATCTCCACTAAAAGCAACTTTCCTCTGGTCAGAACTGAGCTAGACTGGAACGGATGGTATGTTCACATTGTTTAATTGTACTAATAAAGTCTTGAAAGGTGATAAGAAGGATAGAGCTATTATTCAATCCTTTTTACCAGTGGCATTGATTGGGTTTACATGCCTTATCCTCTACAAACACTCCAAAGAATGGATCAATAAAGGTAAAACCTCCACTGTAAACAGAAGCACTTTCGTCTGTCCTCAGTGGGGCAAAGGGAGGTAGAAGGAGGTTATTCCCATAAGTCAGTCCTGCGAAGGCTCTAGTGCCCTTAGGGTCAGAGGCAGCTTTGCCCTCAGACGGGTGCTGCAGCATCATGGCAGGAAAAGGAGGCACTTCCAGCAGAAAACATTTTTCTCACAGGGTCTATTGCTGTCTGGGTTTAAGCCCTTTTGACACCCTTGCCTCAACCCCCTGTCTCCAAAACAAGTAAAGCTTCCATGGGATAAATAGCAATCTACACACATGCATGCACGGACACACACACGCATGCACGTTTCCTCAGACCACAGGGCCTTTGAGGACAGGTCACTGAGGTCTCTCTGTTGTTATCTACACAATGACAGTCAGTTTCCCAAAGTGTGTTTTGAGGAACACTAATCACTGGGGTGATCCTTGAAAAAAAAAAGATTCCAGTGTTAACTAAACTGGAGAAATCCTGTCTCTTTTAGAGAACTCACAATGAACGTTAACATAATAAAGGTTCTGAGAAATCTTGCAGTAAAATAACACAAAAAAAATCCAAATTTGACTTGGTTACAACTCAGTGCTTCATTAACCTTTTCCCCCCAAGTTTATTTTGGGAATCACTGCTCTGTTGTTTTAGGTAATCAACATATTTCCTTGCTTCTAAGATCCACATTTTTATTTTCACACTTTAACACTTCTCAAATCAAAATGTATCTTACAATCAAAGTATACATTTACTATAGTAGTATCTCTTTTTTTCCCAAAGAGCTATTAATTACCATATAATTTTGAATGGTGTATTTCAATAACTATTAAGGGGAAAGTTAAAAATCTAACCAGGACCTTGTGTAAAAAATTATTCTCTCATTGATAAAGTTTAAACAAAAGTTAATGAATTCAAGAATATTTTGTAAATTATAAAGCCAAATTATAAATTATAAATCCAAATGTCAGCATTATCTAAGTCTCTGATATCACTGTGGTTAAATTTGAGATGGGGAAGAAAAGAGAAGTGAACAGCAAACTTATCCTTCTTTTCCATAGGTAAGGTGACCCCATATAATTTACCATTCAAAGCAGGATACTTCTGAAAATAAAAAGGGTGCTATCAATAATTGTGTTGGAACACAAGTGTAAACCAGGATTGTCCCGACCAAACTAAGATATGCTCATCTTACTTATGATGCAGCTTTCTAGCCCCATCATGAAATTCAAGAGGTCACAGAAACTCCTAGTCTTGTGACTATTTTTCTATTCTTATCTCACCTTGTCAGCAGCCGCCAGCAAATCATCAGCCATTTTGTCAAGGTTTGGAGCCTTTCCCGTATAAATGAAGCACATCATTTCCTTAAAAACTTCAGGCTCTACATCGTTGATTTCAACCCGATTCTATGTCAGAAAAACCAAAAGTGAGAAACATTTCAACAGAACAAAATCCTTAAACACTTCTCATGATTTTAAGTTCTGGTGAGGAAAGAAGCTTGTATCATTTAAAAACTAACATGAATGAAAAATTTCTCTTTGCCCTATTTGATTATAATAGCCTTTTCTCCCATCATTTGTACCACCTTTGTTTTCTCAAATACAATAGCAAGATAACTATATTTTCACTTTTCACCTTTCTTTTCTTGAATAGAAACACATATCTAATATCCTTATCTAAGACCGTTTGGACAATCTGCCTGGAATAGTGTGAGTCTGCTTCACCTAGAATCCTTCTGGACCACATCTCTGCTCTCAGAAAGTGTCTGTTCAGGGAATTTGTACTCCATTTTTATAATACAAGAAAAAATAATTATGAAAATAAATCTGCTGTCAAAGTGGAAGAATCATCTAAATCTAGTCACCTGGCCAAAAAGATGCATCTTCATCCTGTTACATACCTTTTTGCTCTCCTCCATTTCATGTTCAAACATGGCACTAAAAACTGGAGAACGAGCTGTAAAGTGAAAGGGAAACAAAGACAGATGTGGTTACCACATTATGAAGGAGATCATTTTCTTTTCTGTCCCACTGGTACAGGAAAATCTTAGCCTCAAATTACACCAGAATTATAAAATTCCTTTCTTCTTATACCAATAAGTGAATAATTATAACAAATAGAGGGAAAAAAATAGAAAAAAAGAAATCACTTTTAAAATAACTTATGGGCTCCATTCCAACAATTTACATTTCAAGAATATTACCCAAATTACCTATGTCAGATGACAATGATATCCTCTGAGTAGACCTGGGAGTTCAAATGGAAGGTCCTTCGGGATTTAAGCAGGATGTTCTAATACCTAGATATTTGCCTGAACAATGATACCTACTTTCCCCACTTCCATGGACCACACAGCAAGGAGGTAGAGAACAGGGCACAATGGCATCCACTAACTAGATGAAGTGCATATTTGTTTATGACAGGCTGTCTGTTCTTCCAACCCCTGCATTCTCAACAGAGATGATAATGCCCCAAAGAGGCGAAAAAAAATCTTAGATATTACAATCATCTGTGACCTTTCAAAGCTCAACCCCACCTGAGAAAATATTATCCCTTAGTATTTAATGTCTCTCACTGGAAATAATTACTTTTTTTCCTTAGGGGTGGAGACAATGAAAAAGGCTGAGAAACAGTATTCTAAGCCATGCCCAATTCTAGTCTAATGAACACTATAAATAATAAGTATATAATAAATAAACTTAATTTCAACCATGAAAGTAATAAAATGGCTAAGAACTCAAATTTTATCATGTTGTCCAATGAATCCAAATTTTGGTCAAAGCTGAGACTACCAAGCTCTACTTAAGAGAGGAAGAACAGGTGGAATATACAGCAGGACTCTACTCTGGGCTAACAGGTAACTTGAACTTAAACCTGTTTATGTCAGAAAGGACTAATTTTAGATCTGCCCTTTTCTAACCACATAATCTTGGGGAAATCACTTAACCCCCTAAGCTTCAACCCTTTAATCTATTCCAAAAATATTAATTCTCATTGTTCTTATCTCAGAAGGGCTGTAGACTAAAAGCTACTAAATAAATAAATACATTACAGAACTTGAAGACTAAAGGGCTGGTGCTGCAATAAAGATGGAAGGTTCCAAAGCAGTGATATGCTTAGGAGGTCTTCAGTGGATAGACAGAGGCTGATGCTATGCTATGAGAATAAATAAAATAACCCAGGGAGAATATATAGAGTGAAACAATAATTGAATTGAGCAGAACCTTAGGGAACAGCAATGATTAAAGGGACGGGTAAAGAAGAGGGTGGCCACACATTAGAAGTAGTCAGTGAACCAAGAGAAAACCAGGAGAAAGGAGATAAGTAATATATGAACTAAAGAGTCTCTCAAATGTAGGAACTAGCAGGTCATATAAATTTGGAAAACTGCTTTCACATGGAGGTAAAATGAGGATAAGTGGGAGGAAAGTAGAGATAGTGAATGTAGCATCTTAAGCAACTCAGGTCTGAAAAAAGAAAGGAGAAAGAAACTAGAGGGAAGAAGCTTGAGCCTGTTTACAGGTAGAGCGTAATTGGAGATAGAGATGGTGAAGATACCAGATAAGGATGTAACATTTCTGAGAAGGCACTATGGAATATAAAACATCAGAAGGAGAATGCACAGTCTGCTTGGGACACAAGGAAGAATACCCCCTCCACTGAGAATGCAGGGGAAATGCAGATAAGGTGAGAGACAGGCTGAAGGAGAAGAGCCTCAATTTTCTTTCTCTTTCTCTTGGAAGATGTAGCAAGGTCATCTTCTAGGAGTAGGAGAATAAAAGAGAGTGCTAAAGGTCTGAAGTACCTATTGTTGAGAAAATGAAAGGGACCTAATTATAGAAAGAGTTCATGGAGCTCCTAGCTGAGTATGGAGACACTAACCTAAGAGTTAATAACTTCCTTTGGTAATACACAGTCACATCTAGTTGAGAAAGGGAGCAGGAAGGTGGTTAGACTGAGCCAGACTGAGATTCTGCCAGGTGTGTTTTAGAATAGAGTGGAGGGTCTTGGTAAGAAATCTGCTGCCTGAAGGTTCATGCAATTTCCTCTTATGTCTTATGGCCTGAAGTCTGTGGCTGAGTGCTATGCTTTCCCGTAAGTCAGTTCTGCTTTATTAGCTCCTCCTCTGTCTTTCTCGTCTTAAAGACAATGGGCCTATTATTAGAACAAAACCTGATCCTCAGTGTCACTGGTAACATTCTCATTCTTCAAGAGAGGGCTAAGACTTCCAGGGCTAGGGACTTAACTAGATGGTGGTTTAGTCCTAAGTCCAGAATCTTCTGTTACATTCTAAGTTGCTATCTAGGAATAATACCTGTTCTTAACCAGTGTTTTGACATCTACTCTCTAAGTACAAAGGCATTCAATACATATCATCATCCATTCCTTGAAAATAGTTGCCTAAGTCCACTACAGAGACGAAAAACAGAAATACTATTTTTAGAGAGTAGCCTTTTTGGTTACAGCAACCAATGTCACAATATAAAAACATATTTAGTTGCAATTTTCTTTCACTAGTTCTAAAGGTTAAATTTATTCAAAAGGTGATTATGCAGTAACTGTTCTTCCTTGTTTCCCCAAAACTAATGTTCCCCACATTTAATACCAACCTGCTAAAATAGCTTTGTGAGCCTGGAATTCCTGACCAGCAACACACAAACAACAGTCTGTGAACCGGGAATTCTCCCATAGTCCTCCTAACTCATCAGCCAACCGGCACTCAGGAACCTTCACCATATTCATGGTATTCTGGCCAGAAATGTTGACAGAATCTTGTACCACACTCACCTGTGAAAGACAAGGAAACAGTCCAAAGCTTTTGTTACCAGGAATTTTCTTCCCAGTAGGAAGATAGATAGATGACTTTCATCTCACTGCTATAGTACATTTGGATACTAATGTTAGTGATATTCTCTTGAAACTACTGAAACAGATAGAGGCTTTATTCTCTGGATCAAGTAATTTCCAATCATACTTACTCTATACCATCTCAGGATGAGAGAACCCCATAAATCTTCTCCAACTTATAATAAGCTCCACTTCCCCTAACCTAAAACCTGGGCAAAGCCACCGGAAGGAAAAAAACTGACAGAAACAAATGTTAAACCTCAAGTCTTTACCTTATTCCGCCTTATTAAGCAAAGGTTAAATACAAAGAACTCCTATAGAAACCACCATTTAAATTAAATCCTTTAAAGAGAAAAATCTAGTAAACACAAAGCACTTAACTTATTTTAGTTAGGCCTGGAACATGAAAATAAAATGTAGCTTCCATAGGGCCTGGTAAATAATTGGCACTTCCTCACAAACGATAGTTTAATGAACAGGACTGGGCTCAGAAAATCTGGTAGCGCTAACTGGGTGGGTATCCCACACCATTTATACTCTCAGTCATTTGTGACAATGACATACAAGATGGCTGGCTCCAGCTAGCCACACATGTATGTATAGCTTTGGGACAGAATCATGGTGACAGGTTTAAAGAGGAATCCAATTTGCCACTATGGCTTCAGCAGTACCATGTTCAGCTGAACTAACAGTTCCCCGTAGATAAAAACCAAGGTAACTTCTAGAAGGATCAGAGAAAGTCAGATAAATTTGTTAGATACCGAATACAAGGATTTATAAATTATATAGCATTATAAAATAAATTTAAGATACTAAACTGAAGATAAGACTCAGCAGATCAGTCTCCTGTCTAACAACCATTGCTATGCTTCATTTCCTATATCATATTAGGTTAGAAATGTTAAAATCAAAGCAGAATTCATAAACCTTGAGTATCAGCTCTCCACACTTGCTATTCCTGTAAGTTGAGAAATAGCTGAGGAACATCCTAAATGACCCAAATTTCCTTTAACCTTCAAAGATGCAAGTCACCCCTTAATGCAGTCATAAACCCTGAGGCAAAGTTACTGCCCCATCCGAAGACCCTTAGTCCCTTCTGTGCAGGAGAAAGAGATGTGTACTATCAGGTCAAGAAATTTATTCATTTGTTATAAAACGAGCAATAGTCTTGAGCAATAAAACAGCCAAGTTAATCAATTATGAATGTGCTTAGCATTAGTAGCGCATTTATCAGAGCCAGATTACAACATTATGTTAATAGCCCAAGACCCAGCACAAACCCAGCACACACAGAAAAAATTCTCTCTTGTCCCATGTAAGAGCTCTAATTTAGTTCTGCTATTCTCCCACAGTAACACCCTTACTTCTTTGATATAATATTAATACCCACAGTAGAAGTTGCCTGTTTCCAGTTATAGCTTCAAACTACTTCTGATTGAATTAAAAAAGAGTGGAAAAGACCAATTAAACCCAACTTCCTCATACAGAAAGGCAGGAATCTCTTAAACTGGCCAATGAAGAGAATGAAGAATGTCTTTGGCACTGAGTTCCTACGCTTGAATTAAACCAGGCTGACAGGAGCTCAAAGTCATTAACGCTTGATGGCAATTTACTAGACTGGGTAAAATGAATTGGCAAGAGATAAGGTGAACTGCAAAGTATGGTTACCAGTGGACCTTCTGTTGGTTAGATGCATGCCCAGTAATGAGTGGGGCCCAAGACTATGACTCCTCTCGCCGGGACAATTCCTCTCTCTAGACACAGACAGGAACACAGCAGGAAGGAGAATGTACCTTCACTGTCTGAGCCAGACTTGTTCTGTAGATATATGGATGCCTGGAGTCTCCAGAGCTCTGAATGTCTGGCACCTCTTACCAACATTAAATATGCTTAATTAAAAATAAATTTTAAATGGTGTTCACGAATGAGTCTTCAGAGCCCAAACTTTAACTTAGAAAGAGATTGTTTTCCTCTGCAAATGATGATGCTAAAATAAAACCATTTTGAGAAAAACTAAAGATTTTTTTTTAATGCCTATAAAGTTGACTATGGAGACTCATTCAGAATTACAGCTGTGAAGATGACGTGACTATGACATTTATGTCATCTGTCTTACAAATGACTGCATAAAAATGTCTCAGGAAGTCTGTATAACCCTCTAAATTTCAAGTTGTAAAAGGGCCTCACTTTTAAAGTCAATTCCTTTTCTTAAAAAATAAAATTTCATAAAAGGCTAAAGATTGTGCCAATTGTACCTTTTATCTAAATGTAAAAAGTCAAAACTAATGGAAATATATTTAACTTCCATATAATTAAAACAACTGAAAAAAAGAACAGACTTTGAATATAGATTGTTTATAGCAGCAACACTATTTCTAATCAAAAGACTAGCAACAATCTAAATGACCATCAATAAAAGAATGAATAAACTGTTGTATATTCATATAATGGGCTATTTTACAGCACTAAAAACAAACTATAGTTACATCCATAGTATCAATAAATTTTAGAAACATAATGTGAAAGAGCAAGTCCTAGATGACTACATTCATTCTGACAACATTTTTATAAAGCTCAAAACCAACCAAATCTAAACAACATATTGTTCGGGCATACAAATAATAAACAAGGGAGTGATATGAGACAATTCAAAATAGCTGTTTATGATATCATCTTGCATATGGAGAGACAATAGGTCTAAGAGATATGGGAGAAACATATGCAGGTTAGTTCCCAGTTACTGGTGATATTGTTGGGTTGTTGGTTTCTACTACATTATCATGTTTTATAACCTGTAATAATGTTACAAACTAAATCACCATTTTTGTAGGTCAAGAATCAAATACTGGCATTTTTATACAGTTCAACTAATATATCCAAATAATCCATTAATAAAATTTTAGATAAAAAATAAAAAATGAACAGACCTACATATTTAAAATTTGGCAAAAATCACATTCAGAGGCTATGTCTGAGAAGGAAAGAAATGTTTTAACAGTTAACTAGTATCTAGATATTTCATATTTCCTATATTTCATATTTCAACTTTAATTGCAGTGTTACAAAGTACTGGAATCTTATATCTGTCAAAGGCATATACAATAAACATGGAATATATGCACCTTTATTGCTAACAGCTACTTGTTTTCAATATAAACAAATGGAGAGAAGGGTCAACAGAAGCTGAAACATTTCATGTATATTTTCTGTGGTCCAAATTATTAACAGAAAATTAAAAGTATTAAGATTTCATGATTCTCTTTTTCATTACCACAATAAATACTCTCTGTTAAGAACTTGGTAGAGCCCTTGTTTCCCTGGGTGAATGGCATTCAGCTCCACTTAGTGTGGTGCAGCACACTAGAGATGGAAAATGGAGAGCTGACATGGCCTTGACACTAATTTGCTGCACGATGTTAGGAAAAAATTACCTGACCTCCCTAGGCACTGCTTCTCTATCCAGTAACATGAAATGAAGATAACAGAACTAAACTAGCTCAAAGGACTGTTACAGACAATGCAAGGAATGCTTTGCAAATACGTTAACTAAGCAGTCTCAACTTGGAAAAACTGCCACATTTCCTAATAGATAAAAACATCCATCACAGAGAACTGAAAGTGAACCCAGCCAAGCACATTACAAAGAAGACTACCCATTCAACATTTTCGGAATTTGCAATCTAATTTTACATATTCATTAATAGTAATATCATTAAAATAGAGCTCAAACACACAAATGTGTGATTCTCAGTCTTGCACCTTAGGATTCCCTCTTGTGGCCCCATTCCCAAAATTTCATGAAACAACTATATATATTGCATCACAATAGAACAGAGTGTCTGGGCTAAAGGTTGACTGAGAAATGGAGGAGTAGAGTATTCATAATCTAAATCTGTATGTGGACATCAGTTTCATAAAAGCCTCTAAAATGAAAAACTAAACCAATAATAAATAACATAAATATGAACTAGAATAAACTTATTTATAAATATTCCATTGATAAAAGGGAGCAACAGGTCAAAGGTATAGAATGTGCATCAAAGAATGATTTAGCTTTGTAAAGCACTAAGAACTTACATGGAGCTGCAGACATTTTTAAAACCCACATATCCAACACACACCCCCACACAACTGTCTTGCAATGCTGAATGCTACTAAGTCCACAGAGAGCCTTGGAACAGAAATGAGTCTCACTAGGCACAAGCCCAAGTATGAGAAGCAACACTCAGCACCTGTGGCCAACAGAGAAGTGTGAGATGAACAGATGGCATACCTGGTCCGATGGTAAGAAACCGATGGCATCAGCAGAACCCAGCAGACGTTTCCCTGTTCAACATCTCCTCATTTCCAAAGTGTCATCTCACTTCCCTTCTAAGTCAGTAAGGCAAATCTAAACTTAACCACAGGATTTCTCCTAAGAGAATTTCATACGGGGAAGAGAATGGGGAGAGAACGCCCTGGACTTAACCACAGGAGGAGAGATTGCCAAATGAGGGCAGGACAACTGGTTTCCAAACCAAGTCAATACAGGGGTTGGAGCAGATTGGGGGAAGGGGGAAGCATATGAGAAAAGGCTGGATGCAAGGTAGACTTGAAAATGCTGCAATAAGGTTAGGGCACTGCCTAAAACACCAGATGCAATATTTAGAGGAGATAGCTCTTTCTTCAGAGAACAGTTCAAAGACTGGGTTTCATTTCCAACAGAAATTAGAATTTTCCACTATTTTTAAATTTTAAGTCTTTAAGACAGGTGATTAAATTGATGTCTGTTCATATAACATCTAACCTCACTTAAAACCATCTAATTGTTTTCATTTCTTCACCTGAGTAACTGAGTATATAACTAGTTGAATTTATATAGAATTCAAATTTAAAGTTCATTAGACAAAAAACAACTGCAACAGTTTATGTATTTATATAGATGTCATCGTGTTAATAGTTCCTTCTTTTATTTAGCCATTAAAAAGGAGAAAAGGTAGCTATTACACAACTGCACTTTATGTATTCGGTGTGGTATATTTAATAAAATATACCCCAATATATTCTAACCACCAGGAATCATTCTATGGGAATATTCAATAACCTGTAACTCGGAAACAAAGCCAGTTACTGCTGGCCAGGCCTCCTCTACAAAAGGGCAATATTCCTAAGGGATACCCTTCCCAGCTGCACAGGTGTTGACAGGCCTTTGAAAAAGTTGTTAACTCAGTGTGAGCCTATTACTTGACAGAGTAATAGGGAATCTGCCTGCACCCTCCCCATGAAAATACAGTAGTCATTCTCATCAAGTGGTACTGCTCAGGAAGTGGTTCCTTGACCATACAACGTATAGAAAACATCTTGGTTGACTGGCAGTTTTGGTCATTTTATCATACTGTGAGCTTATGAGTATTTATAAATGTGTTGATAACAGCATGAAATGACTTATTAGTATATACTCATTAACGAAACCACTTTACAACTCACTCACAGTCTGGGAATTTCTCTTTAAGGCTTCTCCTGTAAACCTGAGAAAGGCTTTTGGGTCATTGGTGAGAGAAGAACTCTCCTAGCTGACTACACATTACTCTCAGCTAACTATGAGTTACAGAGCTTTACATAACCTTCACTAGGAAAAAAGCGTTCTTACCTTCCTATTTCACAATTACGCTAGCAAGAACAAACTTAAATTCCTGGTAGGTCATCTAGTTCAAAGATCAGGAAAGAAAAGTGATCTATATTTAAACTTATATAGACTCATATTCAAAGAGAAGTCAAAAGTTTAATAAACATACATATCTAGTTGCTGTCCATTCTCCTCAGCTTGAAGTGACAGTCTTTACAAAAGCTGATAAAACCCATAATTAAAAAAGGTCAGAAGAACTCAAGCAACTCAAAAATCACACATACCAAGATAGTATGCAATCTTTGTTTTTAAGACCTGTAACAAGTGAAAAGCTGATATGCCCAAGAACCCTGACAACATGGCACAGTATTCACTCACATAAGTAACTTTTGTGCAGCACCACTGCACTTAGGGATTTTTCTCAGTTTCCATCCCTGGTACAATACAATTAAGTCTACCAATACCGATCAGGCCTGAGAAGTGCTAGTCTCACAGTGGGGTAGAAGGACTCACCTCACAGAATAGGGTAAGCTTGTCATCAGGGAGAAGTCCGTTGGCCTCATCCAAGAGAAAATCTCTGCGGATGAATTTTTTGAATCCCCAGTCTTTGCCTTGCACAAACCTATATGCCCGTTGACTCTCTGGGGTGAAAAAAAGAGCCATATTTAGGGTTACTCAAAAAACCCTATGAAGCTGCTGGATGTGAAAAAGAATCAAACAAAGAATAGAACATTTACCCATAGCTTTGGTTTCTTCTCCCTTGGCATTCAAGATGGAGAATTTGAATTTTGCCCGAACTTCACTCTTTGGACAGCTGACCAGCAACAGGTAAAGTGACAGGTAATCTTTGCTTTCTTCATCTAGCCCTTTTGGGTTTACTCGCAAACACCTACCCAAAACATATAGGAAAAAACGTATATGTTGAAAACATCCATGTTTACAGGCTTGTGAAATGACAGAAGAAAACTAGAACATCAAAATCAAGAGAGGGAGATGTTTAAAAAACAAACAAACCCAGGCCCCATAAGCAGGATATTCTGCTTCAGTAGAATAACTACTTGGAAACCACTTTTCTAGAGCAACCTGAATCACCTTTTAAAAAGCAAACAACAAAAAGGGTCATTCTGGATTCTGAAAACACATCCCTTACATCTCTGCCTCTTTTCTCATAATCTCCCAATCACTCTTCCTCCCACAAAATATTTTAAAAGTCAACCTTGTTTTCTATTCTAATCCTCAATCTCAGGAAAGACAGCCCCTAATTTTGTTGGGACTCTGGTGAAACCATGAAAAAATATGTCAGTGAGCTTTTTAATATCACCTTGGGAGAGAATAAGTATCCTAGAGAAATACATGAATAGTCCCTAATCTTTTATAGATATTTTATCAATCTGGCAATAATATTCTAAGACTATAATAAAGGAGGCAGTATGGAAGCACAGATAAAATCCCATTACTCAGGATAGAGCTCCAAGCTAGGCTTCTAAATAGTCGGAAACGCCAATCTGTTACCAATGAATCAAAACAAAATTCAGACAGAATTTAATAGGTTCAACTGAGTAAGTTGTAAATGTCATTAGCTGAACTGCATGTGGTTCAGACACTGCTTCTACCATATATAATATACATAGGCCATATGTATCTTTAGGCCTTGCCAGTGTTATGGCACCTCTCTCAAACAGGTGGCCTAATCCAGTGCCTCTCTAGGGAGTGCATATGCCACTTACGTCACTAGACACTGTGCTAAAGATGTGGATTTAAATACAATGCCTAAGAATAAGCATTCTCTCAGCATCTAGTTGTACATTGCTTAATGCACATAGCCAACAAATAGTAAATAACTTCAGTGGGTTATCAGAGGTCAAAACTGGTGGTTCACAGACATGTGCTCTGGTCTTTGCAGTAAGCACGTGGTTATATCCTTAACTGCCTGCCCCTCCTCAAGAGGACATATAGTTTGGATGGGACTGACCCTCACTCCCACACTGTATTCACCTTGCCACAGAAACTGAGGTAACTAACCTAGGCCTAACCAATCGGTACATGTATGACATATTCTTGGCCACAAAATTAGTTCAGAAGAAGTTCAAAAATTTCTGTTGGATGGTAGTGGGTTATGCTCATTACTAGTGCCTGACATCCTTTAACGCAAGGAAAATTAGACTTGAGATGTTCTACAATGCGGAGAGCAGGATGGGGCAGAGCAGAGACAGGGTCCTTAATCTAACCACCAGTCTGCTGGATTAATCTAAGCAGCAATACCATCCTATAGCCTGGGCATTCCAACTATGTAAGCAAATAAATTTCCTTATTGTTTTTAAAAAAGGCAAGTTAAAAGTTAAGAGACTGTATGTTATAATCTAGATGTCTTGAGACTTTGAACAATTAGAAAATCTGGGAATGGTCAGGCCGTTATTCACACACACTATATATAGTCAGCTGGAGCTGAGAAGCCACCACCCGTTTTAGAAGGACACTCCCTAATTTGCCAAGTAGTCAATACTGACACCAGATATGGATATCGTTTATAACACTGGCCCTCTTTACTCATTTACATTACCCTCCAGACAACTGAACTTGCAGATCCCTGATATACTTACTAAATTAACACCATATATATAGAGAGCGAGCACCTCTATGTGTCAGGCAGTTCTAGGTATTGGGGAATACATTAAGAATAAAACAAAGTCCCTGCCTCCAAGGATCTTACATTCCAGTCAGTCTCCCATAAAACCAAGTAAAACAGTCAACTTTTAAAAAAATTTTTACAGCTAGATGTATTCTTCCTCACCATTTCAGTTTATCATTGGCTCCTGATGAAAAGGTTGAACTTTTAATGACTTCACCCATTTCCTCCCGGCAAAAGCTAAAGTTATTGATGGTCCACATGTAGGAGAATTTCACTACCTTGATCTGTTGATAGAAAACCAGGAAGCAATTAAATAGCAAGTGGGCAACCTGAAATATAAGCTAAAGATCAGGTCGTTTCCCCTCCCTCCGTCTGCATGATCCCAAGGAAGACAGCACTGCTTGGCCAGCACGAAGGTTCAGCTTTTTCTTGCGTTAGGTCTCTCATTCACATTTTTAGAAATCTCAGTGACCAACTGCTTTCATAACTTTTTTCAGCCTCTGCGAAACACTGAATGAAAAGTGAGAGAAACATGGACAGGGTTGGGAAAGCAGATGATAAAGCCAGACCTGTGTTTAATAACTGAGATGTCGATGCCACTACCTGGGGTCCCAAATCTCAAACCTAGTTTCTCCTTGAGTTGCTCACCAGAGAAACACATTTTCATCAAGGAGGATGTAAAAAGATCTAGGTTCAAAGACTTCCCCCTTTCAACCTCCTGTGAAAAATACTGGCCTAGGGCATTGAGATTCCACTTAGAGAACCAAGACATGGAAAGCTGACAAGTACCTTATCTATCTTCTGTTTGGCAGTTAGGTCCCAGAGAAAGCAGGAAACCCAATGTAGAAAGAAATCTTTTTCTTTTCACCCATGAAATCCTCCCAAGATCCAAGATTTACAGGATGAAAACATGAACTTACCTGTGTGTAGCACCAGCTCTCAGCTACAGGGCCACTCGACATTTCTGCCGGAGGTGGAGGACTTGGAACCCTTGACATCGCCAGTTTGAAGGTTAAACGAGATTTCCAAAATCAGGGGACAAAGATCTCTATTCTCTCTTCACCCTAGTCAATCTAAGAAGCAAGAGGATATTTTAGACTGATGGTACACTATCCTACTATTTGTCTGATTTTCCAAAGACTGGAAACTTTGTCTCTTGCCTGGAATTCTCTACCTATATTATTATTCAAATGGCTCCTTAGCATTCTGATTCCAAATTTAAATGTTAACCTCACAGAAGATCACCCAATCTAATCTAGTCTCCTAGTCCCGATTATACCACCCCATTTTAATCCTCTGCACAGTATTTTTTATCTTACTCAAAGGGGACAGAAATGAATGTACTCAAAGGAGATTGAAAGTACATCCATGAAAAGACTGACTGAAGCAGAGACAGCATAGTGAACACCATGCACAACTTTGCACAACTGGCTCCTTCATTTGGGGCACAAATACCTCATTCCTGAAGGAAGATGACCTTATTACCTCTTTAACTACTGTCTCATCTTCTGCACTTCAGTGCAAACTAATGAAGAGTAGTCTTCTATTCCTCAACTGTTAGCTGTTCTTTTGCAGGGCAACGTTTAACCCTTTCTTAGAAGTGTTCCTTTCCCTGCAGCAACTGCGACCTCTCCCTACTTAGTATCATTATCCAATTTTCAAGATTCTTCACCTTGCTCTTGCCCTATTTTTTCATCATTCCTCAATCTCTTTTGTTGAATTATCTTCCTCCATTGTTATTCTCATGTTTTAATACTCAGTCATTTCCTCAATCTAAATTTTTTTATGGCAATTTTATCCATCCCAAGA
The DNA here is from genome assembly GCA_030015415.1 of Cynopterus sphinx. Lineage (NCBI taxonomy): Eukaryota > Metazoa > Chordata > Mammalia > Chiroptera > Pteropodidae > Cynopterus > Cynopterus sphinx. The sequence goes on from CM057385.1 coordinate 19,244,262, forward strand.
GTGTCAAACTTCTGCCTTCTGCAAATATTTTCCAAGTCTCTCTAATTTTGACCTCTCTCATAAGCCTCAGACCATTTTTAAATAACTGCCATGCATCTCACCAGAGTGTCCCAGTAGCAAATCAAATCCAACTTAAAAACCCCTCCCCTCAAGGGTTTTGTAAACACAATAGCCATTCTAAAAAATTGGTTATATTTGGTTATATTACAACCTATTTGTTTTTTCCTATACGCTTTGGGCAGGTGTTTGTGAATTTGATTATAATTTTTAAGTGCCATAAACAAAACCAAAAATCAAATTAAAAAAAAAAAACTTGCAATGTATGACAAATAATTTAACATATAAAGTGACATATAAATTGTTTCTACAAAATCAATAAGAAAAATTCCAATTACCCTACAAAAATATTGTTCACAAAAAAGAAAATAAAATAGCTCTAAAACATTTACACCTATCAGACCAACAAGAAAAACATCAACCAAACTATGACTGGGGATATGGTGACTCCAACTGCTGTTGTAAATTATTCTAATTTACAGTCTCATTTAGTAAAAAGTATATTTTGGATAGGAATTAGGTCATATCTAGTGAAGATGAACATACATGTACACTAAGATATTAGTAAGTCCACTTTTAACTATAATACTGTTACTTTAGTGTACATCAGAATCACCTGATAAACAGATTGCTGGGCCCAACCCTCAGAGTTTCCGATTCCGAAGTTTGGAAGTGGCCTGAGAATCTGCATTTCTAACAAGTTCCCAGGTGATCCTGATATGCTGGTCACATTTTGAGAATCACTGCCCTAGAGAAACTGCACATGAACACAAGAAGACATAGTCAAGAATGTTCAATGTGTCATTGTTTATAACAGTGAAAAACTAGAAACAAACTGAAAATTCATTAGGAGAGAAAGCTAACTAAATTGGGTTATTTCCATATCATAGAAAACTATATTTCAGGATTTTAAATTAATAAATTAGATCTATAAAACCATGCAGATGAGATCAAACACAATGCTAATGAAAAAAAAGCAAGGTTTGGAATGCCATGTGTAGTACACTATTTATGCAAATTTAAGATTATATAATTATTTACAGATATATGCATGTAGTTAGAAGTAAAAAAGAAACTGACAAGCTATGCATCAGATTCAGGCTGGGAGAGCAAGGAAGAAGAATAAGACTGGGGAAAAGAACATAAAACATTTCAAGTTGATTGCTCATATTTCTTTTAAAATAAGAATGATCTGAGGAAGATATGACAATATAAATGTGTTAATTAGGAATGATAATTATTTGAGTATATAATATTCTTTGTACTACTCTGCTTTATTTTAATGTATGTATTAATTGTAGAAATAATGTAAGGATATGTTCCATTATATCATACATTGTCTGGTCTGTAACATCCAAGGGAAAAATTTCTTTCCTGAATACCTGATTTACTTTAAGCTATGGACAGACAATATGAATCTTATTGTGTTGTCATCTCTGCTTCATTACTAAGAAGCCCTGAGATAAATTTGTTTCTCTTGAAACTATAGGCTCATATGCTTATCCTATATGCTATAATGTGTATAGGGTTCATATGCTCATTCTATAATAGCTTTATTATTTACTTAATGTTGTTATTCCCTTTGCTATAATTCCCTCAAATGATTACTTTTATATGTTAAGTATTTTTAGAAACTGCCTCAAATAATTTGTAAAAAGAGGTACAAATCAATATGAAATAATCACTCAACTCACATACATGCATTGACCACTTAAGTAATAATCATGGAGGGGGATTAATAAAATATAGTTGTACCCTCACAGAGTAATACCATTGATATTACCAGAGTCCCCACTGGTTTTAAACACTATTCTACAGGTATTTACAACTAAAGCACCCCATGTAATCACAGATAAAGTTAACACATAATGTGCTATTTTATTTAAGCTAGCAAACTAAGCACTGTGGCATTTGAGCCTCCTTGGTTCATGCAATTCATGATTCCATGATAACATCAAGAAAAAATACCAAATACTACACCTGATCACCTGATGATCAAGGTAGGATTGGCATTCTCGCAGAACTATTCGTTTGTCTAGGAATGAGTAAACACACCTTATGCAGTTTTACAAATCGCAGTTACCATAATAATGCCAGGAAGGGCCAGAATGAAATTTCAAAATTCCTACTTAAAACTATCTTTTGGGCAAGTTGGCAAAGAAGATGTGAATTTTACACATTAGTTAAGAGCATAAAATTTGGCTCCGAAGGTGTGGGGTGCAGGCTCAGTTCTACACTCAGCGATCACAGAATTTATTTTGAAGTTAAAAAAATACTTCAAATTTATTTAACAATTAAAAATTCAAGAATTCTCTAAGAAAAAGACAAACATAAAAACCAGTTTATTTTAATGGCTTAATTGCTGCTACTGAACCATGGTTCATTATTATGACCAGAAAAAGTACTACTTTGGGCTTGGCCATTTTTTTCTTTCTTGCTTGTTATTTATTTTGTAGCCAAGTCTTTTATTTTTTAATATCACTTTTCTTCCAATTTTTAGAAAATGTCCAACCCAGCAGCTAGAAGAACTGGAGAATCAGCCTTAGACTCTGAGGAGCTCTAACCACACAACCTGCTGAGAGGGAAATTGACTAGGATAGCAAAAGTCTAATTAATTTCACTTGTAGTAGGCACCATGGGCAAAGTGTTCATCAGCAAAGTAGCCTGGTGTTACATGAACTCTAGCATTTCATGCCAACTGCTGCAGATACCCAGCAGAAAAACTATTTTAGAAAAGAGGAGGTTTAATTGAGGGTCATGGTTTGAGAACCTTTGCAGGAGATAACTAGCACCAAAATATATTGTTCTTGTCTTCAAACAAGTTAAGACAAGACTTTCCAAATTCCCTAAAGGGAAATTTATTCTCCAAAGCTTAGCAAACTTCCAAGATGACGTCTCTGAGGCTGAACATGTCTATTATATACCACCATTTATTTTACTGTTCACTCTATTAAATCCTGACCTATGGGTCATACTTCTTCTGGGCAACACCAAAAAAACATATTTTAAAATATCTGTTGATTTTAATCCTGCTCAAATGCCAATGAAGGTAATATCAGTTAGCAAGTAATAGCAATCTGTAGCAGAATGCTTCCTAGCAATGATTATGATGTATATATAATGCTTTAAATGGAACATACACAGTGCACTTCTTTTCTGTTTTCTTTTACACTCATGAACACTTCTGTTGCCTCTAGTAGACTTTAAGTTCCTTAAAAGGAACTTGAAACTATTCTCTGTATCCCCTTTACCACCTAGCACAGCCTGCCAGGAACAAGGCATTCAGCAAAAACACTTTGATGACTGAAACATTTATCAAGTTGCATTCAAGTTCATTAACTTTTCTTGTTTGTTTCTTTCACATATCTCTAAAAGAGCCCTTAGAACAGTGCTGAGTATATTAGATTTGCAATGTAATGAAAATCATCCGTTTGTTCTTTTGGATGAGTTATGCACAAAGCCAAAACCTCCAAGCCTGGCACTCTCAAGTATCAGCCCTGGTAAAAGTGAGTTTTTCATCCAGTATCAAGTATATATTCATTCTACATGCGGAGAAAGACTGGTTATAATTTCTTTCATTTTGAAAACACAAATCAGTAATATGAACTAAACTCTTACATAATCAGGATTCTTTCAGAATAGAAGATGAATCCCTGTACAATACGGGGAAATGTCGCAATAGTTTAACCTGCAGTCTATGCAGAGCTAGGCTAGAACATTCTGAAAAATGTTACATATACTGTTTATGCAGTAATTTTTTACTTTTCCTTTATTCTCTATAAGCACTCCTCCATCTTTGATCAAATTCTGTTATCCAGAGAATTTTTTTTTTTAAACCAACAACAGAGGCATATCACATACAAGGTATCATCTTATGAGTTAGCCTCATAGCCATCAGCCTTAAAATTACAGGAATAAGATTGTGGCAATATTAGCTTGAACCAAATAATTGTTCTGCAGGCCAAGAACAGTAGAATATCAGCAATTTCATGTAGTTCAACGTAATACAGAAACATGTGCAAACTAGATGGCTAGAAACATAGCTTCTTACTAAAAGATGGTTTGTTACGGATTTTTAAAAAGCCTATCACTTTTTTGTCTTTTGATTTAAAGCCCTGTACAGTTTCCAAGTAAGGATAAAATACCAATGTCATAACTATTTTAAACCTGAGAGACGTTTGCATTTTCCAAAACAGAAGATGCCAAAAAGATTGATAATTAAGCAGGGAGCTGGGGTGGGTGGTGGTGGGGGGGAGATAGAAACTACAGAAAGACTTGGGTCTTTTTTGCAAAACTGATGTGACCTCAATGGAGTGTTTGTACTTCTTCTGTTACATGTCCTCAATCATATATAGCTGAGGAGGTAATAACTTCTTTCCAATCACCCCAAGGACAGATTATTATAGGTCATACTGACTTCCTCTGTAGCAAGGTTTGGATGACTTTTGAATATTTGCTATGGTAAACTTTTTGCAGTTTAATCTCATCTAATAAAATACTAAATGCATTTTTAAAATTTAGAGATACTTCTTAAAATGAAACTAAGAGGAATCAGAGCGAAACCTCAATCAGCAAAGGAAAGACTGGGTTTCCTTTATGTCCCTTACCAGGTTCGTGCTTTATAAAATTTATAAGTTAAAAATGACTACTTTTTAAAACAGATATAATTTGACATATAACATTATATTTATTTTTGCCTTTTTTAAATTCTTTAAGAGAGGGATTTAGTATTAAGTAAATCTAAAGATCAAGAAGAAAAAAGTCAATAGCCTATAATAAAAATAGACAAAGAACAGCCAATAGTTTATAGAAATGTAAATACCAATGTTTCTTAAATGAAAATATTTCCAACTCTCATTCATAATATAATAAATGCAAATTAAACTGCACATTGATTTACTTAGTGAATTGGCAAAGATCAAAAAGTTCAATAATATTTGTTGTGATAAGAAAAACATTTCTGATTAGAGTATAAATTGTACAATCTCCATGAAGGGAAATGTATATTGGAATGCTTAAGAAATGCATATACCCTTTGTTCCAGCAATTCCACTTGTAGAAATTTACCCTACTGATATATTTAATATGACAAATATAAAAGGTTTCTCACTGTAACACTATTTGTAATCACAAACAAACAGAAATAACCTAAAAGTTAACCAACAGTGGATTGATTAAATAAATTATGATACAGACAATGTAACTTATTACACTGTCTATTAAAAAATAAGGAAGCTCTATTTAAAGAGGCACAAATATTTTTTGTTTTAATATCTCTATTTATCTGGAAAGCTACACAAGATTCTAGGGACACTGGTTACTTCCAAGTACTCAGGAAACTGAGTACTTGGTTGGGAGGAATTGCTATTATATTCCCTTAAACTTTCTGAATTTTAAACTATGTGACTATATTATTTCTTCAAGTAATAAATTTAAAAATTTTAAAAAGAATTAGCATTTACAATTAATTTTTCTAAGTTATGAGATGGCTTATAAATCAGACCCTTATGAGACATTGCTATCTGAATAAAATCTACTTCCTGTCATAACAACCAAGGCCTCAGTGCACCTCCCTAACCTCACCTAACACTTACCTTTCTCAATCACCATGCTTCATTCACTCAGGCCTTTAATTTTATTTGGTGAACACATCAGTCTCTTTCCTCCTCCTGGAAAGCTTCTTCCTTCAGATCTTTCCACAGCTGGCTCCTTCTTGTCACTTAGATGTCCTACCAAATGTAATATCCTCAGAGAGGTCTTCCCTGACCACTCGATCTGAAGTAGCCCCAACTTCTAGCCCATCCCTTTCATCGCATTATTCTATTTTATTTTCTTCTTTATTATCACCATCTGAAATTATCTTTAATTTTTTTACTTGTCTATTGGTTTCTCTACTAGAAGTTAAGTTCAATGAGAGAAGAGCATCCCCCTGTTCCTAATGGTATAGAGGACACTCAATAAATATTTGTTCAATAAAATTGTTGTTGAATAACTAGACTCACTGTCTTTTGGGATATTTTTTCTTAACAAGCTCTATAAAATGTGAAAGTTTAGAAGTTGCTGAATGAATAACAGTTATAGGAACCCAGGTACTTTTAACACAATAGAACATTGAAAAAAAAAAACTATCAGTTCATTTCACTCCAACTTTAAAGAATTTATTCAATAAATTCCAAACTACACTTTTTGATTAAAAAAAAAATCTAAGAAAACTTGGGAAAAAAGGGAAGCCTACAGGGCTAAACTGAAAGTTCCCGAACCCACGAGACAATAGTAAATAAGTACATTTTCCAGAATAAGTCAATCTTGATTATAGAATGTACCATTAAAGCAGCTTTCAGGAACTCAGGCTAAATCTCTAAGTTATTTCAAGTCTAATTTTTATAGAATAAAATTCTAATATATTGCTTAGATTTGGCCTATAATTTTCTGACATGGGATTTGATTCCTTTAAAACTGACATTAAATAACATTAAATATATACACATGTGTACATGTATACATATATGTTTAAGAATAAATATATATATATATCTTTAAAACATGTTTAGATACATAAATAAGTTTTTTCTATACAAGGCTAAAATGTAGAATTTGTTTTCTGCCACAGCCAAATATTTATCTAATTATAATTGTAGTATAGAAGGAAAACTCAGAAACTAGTATTATGTATGCATGTCAGGTTTTTCTAGTTTACCAATGCCTCTTATGCATAGACTCTGAAATGACTGTGAGGATTAGATATGCCTTCATATGTAAAATGGCTAGTTTTCATTCTTCTCAATCTAAGTGTTATAACATAATTTTATAGAATAGCTTGGTTAGTAAGGCTCATCCAAAGTCAAGATGAAGATGAACAAGAAGGTACGTGAAAGAATTTCAAGTCACAGAAAGCAGTGGGATTACCAATAAAATGCTCCTGACTCTCAACTTTAGTGTGTGCTGGCTGTTTAGAGCCTTACTGCCCTTTTCTACAGGTTATAAATAACTTCAAAGTGTCCTTGTCCCTAAAGAGACCTTAGCAGCCAACTCAAAGGTTAGAGTATGGAATGATTCTCACTTTAAATACATTTTTTCAGGTAGCAAAAAAAAAAAGCAGAAAAATTTAATGCCAATTTAAGTTAAGGGCTGGGGAATCATTCCCTTCTACTGAAAACTTTCCATTATGTAAGAGTTGCTGACAAAGACATAATAGCAAAATTCCCCACTTCAAAAATATATCCAGGAAGAATGCAGTAGACGGTCTGATTCAAAGGTAAAGGTCTATCCTTGAAAGGGGAAGGTGCTACTCAAAAGCTTTGTAGAGTACATATCCTTAGACCTTAAAAAGACTTTCTGAGTTTGGGTTTCTCTTTTTAATTCAGGCACAACTCACTAGTGAGTTAAGTACATGCACAAAACACCACCAGAGAAAAAAAGTCCTGTCTCCACTCGGATGGAGAATATAGCAGAATAAAAACCATGACTGCAAAAACAGGTTTCACAAGGTGATGGGCTGCTCTTGTTAGTTAAGAACCCCTGCTAGGAAAAAAGAAAAACTCCTCCAACTGCTTGGAAAAAGAAAGAAAAAAAAGAAAGTCAGATAGTGTTCATCAGATTAAGCTTCTCTAGACATCACTTTCAAAATCCATCGTTTGGGAGATGTCTGAAATGGAACAACATGAATCCAAATCAGGAAACAAACCTGATTATAAAGGGGATATTTCACTTCAAAGTGGATCTCAGTTCCAAAGAAAACACCTTTAGAATCGAACTTAGATAGGCAGAACCAAACAATCAGCAACTTCTCTCTTTTCACAAATTATAATAATGTGTTGCTTCCACTGAATAGCTTGGGTGAAAATCTCTAAGGCCACAAAGAGCAAACTTTGGAAAGATGAAGATTTTAACACATCCCACGTGTTATCAACGATTTTTTCCTCTAGGTTGAGAAAATTTATTCTAAAACAAGTGCTGAACAGGATTTTAAAAAAGAAAGAGGAGGAGGACAGGGAGAAGGAGTGAGGAGGAGGGAGAAAGAGGGGGAGGAGAGGGAGGAGGAGGAGGGAAATCAGGGGGAAAAAACCTTATGGCTAAAAACATTCTATTTATAATTATATCCCCAAAGGTGTTTTGAGATTTGAGAGGTTATAGTTTTTTATCCTCTCCCTTACACTACAACTATGAAGAACCTTATAAAATCCAAATAGTAAACAGATAAAAGGCTTGGGTCTAATATAATTTAAGCATGTCCAATCTGCAAGGAATTAAAAAACAGAAGAGTCATTTCATGAAACAAATAGGGAGAGGTTGCATAACCCCACAAGGGTCCTCTGGCCTTTACAGAAGCCAAATTCAACATACAGTTCTCTTTGGCCATATATACTTTAGTCAAAGTATTTAAAAATACTTCTTGCTAACACCATTTGGCTCCTGAAAGGTCCCAAGGAATGCACATCAAAGAAGAAAGTCTAAATTGGTCTTAAGTTAAGCAATTTGAAGTAAATTCATTAACTTAGAAGTTGAAAAAGCTTGCCACTTCCAGAGGACTTGATATACCACATGGACACCATTCTCTTCAGCATTAATTACTATAATACGATCTAGCTTAAAAAAAAAACACAAAACTTTTAAGTATAGAATTCAGTATTTTCTGGAGACACTTTTCTTTAGAGACACACTAAGACCTCCTAACTGTGAGAAATCAAGGTACACTAACATGTTTTAATCTTCTTTCACTAGAAGTCTTAACTGAAGAAATCTAGGACTGTTTACATGGACCCATGCTCCTTGCCTAGCAAATATTTGCAGAAAATAAATTCTCTTTTTCTAAAGTTATTAAAAATAAGCCAATTTCTATGTTCATGTTAAGGTTCTAACTAAATTAAACGGAACAAAGAATGGCCAGGAAGTTCTCAGCTTTAAATGTTCATTCCAAAATTCATGACAGGAAAAAGTAAAACCACACAGGCAGACAGACAAAACAGAGGAATGTTAGGCAGAATGTCTGTCTTAACAGAATTTCCTGACTTCTGATAATTTGTCAGAATTTAAAAGATTAAAATGCAATAAAAACCTATTTTACTCAATAAAACACTGTAAAAATACTCATAAACATTAGAGGTAGTAATCTCTTACCACAAAGTAAAAGTTTTAAGACACTACCTAGAATGGTAGGAAGATTTTTTTAAGTTACCCCTAGAGAGATGGGCTCTAAGGTACATATACAAAGACAATCTGCTCAAAATCAAACTCCTTTTATAGAGTAAAATGAAGCCCACAAACTGCTTTAGGTATTTCATTTTATAAACTGTAATTCTAATTTCCCTACAGATCTTTTCTAGGGAGAAAAATAATCTTACTCTAAGATCTCAAAATCATGTATTATCAACTGTTGATTAAAAATTAAATCCAAATAGCTTTTCTCCCCTTTAACATCAGTGTAAACCGTAATCCTATATACAGTAGTCACCAGAGAAGATCTGAATAACTGGTTTACTCCAGGAAAGAATATTCAGAATAAAACTTCTTTTGAAGGCACTTATGAAAAATGTTTTTTCACATTGTTTGTAATGTTCATTATTTAAAATAAAAAACCACCTTATATGCTTACCTTATATGACTTCCAACTTTACATACCATTTGCACTGAAACAGTAGATTGCACTCAAGATGTACATTTTTTAAAGTCATGGTAAATATTTCTATGCATTTCACTCCATTTTTTCCTCATCATCTTAAACTATGTTTAAAATAAAAATTATGTAAAAACTCACCAAGTTAAGTCAGCAGGAAGATTCTAATTTGTCTTGTCTAACAGGAAATCTCTGTTGGAAATAGAGATGATGAATCAGACTTAACTAGATACAAGTTCTTACTTTGGCTATTCTGAAAAGAGGAAATTTTACAAAAGCAGGTAATACTTTTGCTAAAATTTATAAGTCAAAATTATGATTCTTATATTTCTAGTCTTGAGTGCTCTATTAGTCATTTTTCAAAAATATAATACTTAGAAATTAAAGTCAGAAAAATCCAAGCTAATTCTCCTAATGAACTGGCTTAACCAAAATGAAGTGGCCTGCCCAAGTCAATAAAAGGGAGTGATCACTCTTGCCAGCTACCTCACAAAATGTTAGAATTACTATGAAGGTTTTGTGTAAAATACCCTTTTAAAAAAGTGCTCTGTGGGCCAATTATACCAAAGCAAAATGCATTTAAACAAAGCTATGTTTCCTACAGTTTAAGTAAATAGCTGCCGCACTGAGATTCCTCTTGAAGACTGGTGAGATATCTTGGTTAACCACCACTGCCACCCTAATAATCTACCACATCCTAAAAAGTGATTCAAAACAGAAACAGGGATAAGAGTGGTTACAAGGATTCTGAGACCCTAACGTAGGCAGAAGATTCTGGTGCTATCTTCCCATGTGCGGGAAAATGAAGCACTACATACATCATGGATTGTTTAAAAATAGAACCTTTTCCTGAAAATTTAAACACTATCTTTAACTGGTACACTGGTACAAATAAGCTGCTCTCATTTTGAGAAATAAAATCTGGTAATTATCAATAATAAAATGAGCCCTCACCAAAACCTGTCCTAAAGTATGATGTTAAAAAAAGACAGTCTTGATTAGAAGACTTAAGAGTAGCAAGAGTCAGGTTAAATTCATTTAATAAATATTTACTGAACATCAACTGTGCAAGGCATTGTTTGAAACACAATGGTTAAACACACACACATGCATGCTTCCTGAACCCTCTGAGGGCTTTTTAAGACTTTCTAAGTTAACTACTCCTTAGGCAGAAGATATCAACAAAGTCTAACAAATGAAAATGCTCTGAATATATGTGATTCTTAAAGGAGAAACCAATACCTTTAGTCTTTTACTCTCTAATTTTTTAAACTTTGGTTTCTCAGTTAATTTGTTAGAATTAACATTATTAGGCCCAAAGATTAGCAAAATTTAAAGAATATGATAATACTGGTAAGGCCTGGGAGGAACAGCGATACTCTCACACTACTGGTAGGAGGATGAATTAGCATAAGCACTTTGAAAAAGTTTATTATCTAATAAAACTAAAGATCCAGCAATTCCACTCCAAAACGTGGCCCAGAGAAACTCCTGCACATTTCCATTAGCACACATAATGTTCATAGAAGCACTGTTTATAATAGCTGAAAATATCATCAACAGAATGGCTACATAAATTGTGGTATACTCATACAATGAGATACTACATGGCAATGAAATTAAACTACAGTTCTACACAATGACATGGATGAGAGTTACAAACATACTGTTAGGTTCTCAAAGATGCAAAAGAATGTATACAGTATTATTCCATTTTTATAAAGTTCAAAAACAGACAAAATCAAACTATTAATTTGCAATGAATCCTAGGTAGTAAATTCACAAAGTAAAGAAATGATTATCAGATGTCAGGCTAGTCAGCTTCTTCTGGATGTTAGCAATGATAAATTTCTAGGTCTTACTGGTGGTCATATAGGTACTTGCTTTTTATAATTAATATTTACAGTTATGTTTTATATATTTTTATTATATTTCATAGTGAAAATGTTCAAAACATATATTAAAATAATACAATAGAGTGTACATATACAGTTGACCCTTGAACACATAGGTTTAAACTGCATGGGTCCATTTATAAGTAGATTTTTAAAAATAAATATTATAAATATATTTTCTCTTATGATTTTCTTAATAAGTTTCTCTTCTCTAGCTTACCTTATTGTAAGAATACAGTACATAATACATATAACACAACAGAATAAACAAAATATAACACAATCAACTGTTTATGTTATCAGTAAAGCTTCTAGTCAACAGAAGGCTATTAAGTTTCAGGGAGTCATAAGTTATATGCAGAATTTTGACTGCAGAGGGGGTCAGCACCCCTAAACCTGGCATTGTTCAAGGGTCAACTGTGTGTACATAAATTTTATTTACATATTTATTAAATATGTTTATTTAATATTTACTATAATATATATTTATTTTCTCCAATATTTAAGGGTAAAATACAATGTCTTGTACAGAATACACCCTTGATTTTTTTTCCCCCAAGACAATTCAGGATGAAAACTAGGTAAGAGAGCAGGGCCACTCAGGAATAAATAACTATAGACAGGCATTCCTACTGTATTTCCTTTTTTGAATTTATATGCAATACCTAAGATCTGTATTTCGGGAAATTTTTCAGTACTGACATAAACATTTAAATCTATATATGACTACTCACCAGGAGCCACTAGTTAATACCTGAATTATTATAAAAAATAAACGCTTCTGAAAAAACAAGGCCAGGATACAAGTATTTTTGGTATTGTCATTTTAAGTTTTATCATGGCCTCCGATGGAACCGCCAGTGACCTCCTATCTCTCTCTCTGAATAAAAGCCAAAGCTCTTACAATGACTGAATAGGCCCTGCACAATCTGAACCTTATTACCTCTCCAGCCTCATCTACAATTACATGCTTCTGAGCTCACCATGTCCCAGCCACACTGCCCTTCTTTGCTGTTGTTCCTCAGACAGAATAGGCTCATTCCTGCCTCAGGGCTTTGTACTTGCCTTTTTCTCTTCCTAGATAACTATTCCCCCAAGATATTCCCTTGGGCACACACCCTTACCATCATTTGATCTTTCTGTAATAGTCATTATCTCTCTGAGGCCTTACCTGACACCCTTAAAAATGTAATCCCCTCCCCATACAGACCCAATCATATTCTTCCTTATTGTTTTCTATAGCACATAAAGTCACTTACCATACCGTATCTGGAATGTATAAAGGCAAACTCTTGCTTTTGCTATACCCTATAAATGTCTGGCACATGGAAGGTCAGAAATACTTATTTAATGATTGAATTAATCTGTTTCTTTTGTATTTCCATCCTTGAAAGATTAGACAGTAACTCTAAACATTTAAAAAACAATGTTTCAGAGACTCATGGAGATAAACTATAGCCTAGTGGTTACCAGAGGACTATAAACTAGTGGTTACTAGTGGAGTGAGGGATGGCGGGGGTGGTAGACAGGGTAAAGGGGGTCAAATAAAGAGTTTAGGGAGAGGGTGAAGAGGGTAAAGGGGATCAAATACATAGTAGCTGAAGGAAACTGGACTTTGAGTGGTAAACACACAATAGAATATACCGATGTCAAATGATAATGTACACCTGAAAATTATAATTATATTAACCAATGTTACCCCAATAAACTAAAAATTAAAAAAATAATAATAAAAATTAAAAATAAGAAAAAAAAAACAATGTTTCCCCTCTCTGTCAAATTTCCTAACAAAGTTTGCTTTATTAACAAGTTTCAGGTTTACGTTCGTTCTTATTAACAATAATGAGTCATAGATAAGACTTAAATAAAGTTGATTCAAAGTAAATAGTATTTTCACCTAACAAACGTGCAGTGCCTGTTTTAACAGCCATGCTGGGAGAACCGAGAGAGACACTGACTTCCCTATATGGCTGGTGCAGGTTTACACTGGCATAACCACTATGGCAACTATCTGACAAGATGAAGCATGAAGAAGCAATTGCTTCCTTTAGTTATACTTGTAGCTTTTTAAAAAGTTTAAGAATGAGCATGTTTTACTTTTATAGTAAAAAAAAAAAAATTAGGTTTTAAAGGAAGAATTATGCAAACAAAATATAATTTCAAAAGAAAGTTCTATACATTATATTTTGATTCCCAAAGAAACAATAAAGGCTTCTGTTATGTACCCAAATGAACTATCCCAAGAAAGTAACTTTATCCTTTCCTCTCCCTCAAATGATAAAAAATTAGAAAAAAAATTATTTTTGACTTAAGAACTAAAAATTTTTATAGCAGAGTTTCCAGAGGACTGGGAAAACAAAACTCTGTGGTGTTAGCATTCCATATAAAAACACAATTTATTCTAAAGGAAGATTTAAAATAGGAATCTCTCCCCACAGCATAACATGTGAGACTGATATGATGTGCAGGTAATGAACTCCATTCAGTGATTACAATGGCATAAGGAAGGTAAATCACTTAGTAAAGCCTACTTACTGGTTGACATGAGAGAGACTTCTGAGCATAAAGGTTGCGTTTACACTTTTGATGGAATGCTTCACCCAAGTTAAAGTGGGAATAAGCCTAAATCCAAGTTACATTCTCACCCCAATATTTGTGACCTGAACCATATCATAAGACATGATAAATCTGAGAAATTACACAGCCATCTCATATCCTACAGTTATATTACTAAGATTTCCATTTTAAGGTCTTATCAATGGTTTTTTAAAATATGTAGCACATAAATTCTTCTCAAATTCTTAAGAGTCAATATATTCATGAGGTAAATATACCATGAATATATTCATGTATGAGGTAGCTGCCCAAACTAGTTAAGGAATTCCTACTCAAATACTTGCAGCAGGCAGAGTGTATTATTAGAGAAGAGCAACAGTTTTCATTTGTAACACTTCTGCATTCCAAGTGTTCAAAGCTCTGAAGAGATCCACATTTAAAGGGGAAAAACATGGAATATAAAAACTAAAAATATACTCAACTTCATAATAATAAATAGAAGTATAGTGGATTAAAGACTTCAGAAAAAAATTATAAATGAAAATCACTGGTGATTGGAACAAAAGGGCCCTGAACAAAATTTATTTATAATAATTCTAATCTAAGATGAAGGCTTATATTTTTTAAATGCTTAACTTGGCTAAGAATGCTCCAAGAAACCTTTTCAAAAATATCAGCTATGTTTAGATCTTGCTGAATTTATAAAGTCACACAGAATTGCATGAACTGGATTAGAGAAGACTAAATAGGCCTACATTTACCAGGTAAAGTATTCTAGGAGTTAAAAAAATAGTAAATGAAAACTGGGAAGAAAGTGAAAAGGTGAGTAACTACTGACATTTATGAAAAAAGCTATTGGATATGAGACAATAAAACCACAAAATATTAAAATGCAAAGGTTGCCAAATGTATTTCAAAAGAATCCAAAGGAAAATAAACTGTCAGAGCCTCTGGCCTTAGTAAAAGAAAACTGGCATTCCAAGTTATAGAAGATTTTCTTTATCCCTTCCTCTCCCTCAAATGATAACTGTGAATACCAAAGTAATGGACCAAATGACAGAACTCAAATAAGAATATATTTAGAACAAAACAAACATCCAAAGCAACAACAATAAAAAGGAGGAGGTAGAGGAGAAAACCATAAATGGGACACATAACAAAGTTTTGTATACTAGAGTTTTGTCTGTAATAGCAAAAAAGTGAAAATTTATATATCCATCAAAGAGGTTTGGAAAAACTGTAAAACAGTCATACAGTGAAATAAAAATAAAACAGTTAAAATAAGACCTAGATCTATATGTATTCAGATGAACAGATCTTGAAAAACAAGAGTAAAAAAATGACTCCCATAGATATTTATATATTTCAACACACATTTATATATTTCACACAGGCTGACTGGAAGAATGCACAATTCATGGTAACAGGTTTCTCTGGAGAGTGAGGGTGGGAAAAAGAACTGAGAAAGTGAATAAAGAGGACTTAAGCTGAAGGTATTTGTCACAATCTTTTAGATTGGTACTTTTTAAAAAAAACTTTTCAAAACAATGAATTCCAAGACAAAAGTAAATTACAAAAATCAACATTAGAGCAATAATTTAAGTAGATAACAATGTAATCTGAATCAAACCAAAAAAAAGCCAATGAATTCAATCCCAATCTTCTCAATGATGGAAAATTTATCTTTTATTGGTGAAATATTTTTCCAAGTTCATGGGAGTCAGAGCACTGGGATTACTTAAAAAGGGAAGGAGTAAACTGACTTAATATACTTCTGTAAGAAAATACATTTTAAATAGAAATAATACTCATAGTAATCTTCAGAGAGACTATAAATCATAATTTCAGCAGAGCACCTTCTAACTTTCTAACCTCTATTGAACCTGTTCTATTCTACCTTCGTACCTCCTGAAGACTTGTCCTCCATCTTTCCCTAATTTTACTCATTTTCCTAAGGACCAATCCCTCCTTTAAGCATTTCAAATTTTAGTACCTATATTCAAAGACAGATTTTTTAAAACTTGAAACTTTTTGAAATGATTTAAGCCTTTTCTCTTCTTTCAATTCCTTTTTTCTCCTTCTTCCTTTATTTTTTCCATCCCTAACCCGTTTTCCTTCCATTCTCTTGCTGACCAACCGTTGCTTTCAACTGCTGACAAGCCTCTGCCATGTTTATACTTTTCACTTCTTAAGGAAAAGATACTCTCCAGTAAACCAAACAAAATCTCACTCCACAGCCTGAAGGTCAAATAAAGCAGGGAAAAAGTAAGGTGAAAATACTAACCATACTTTGCTACCTTTCATTTCAGCATTAGGGCTAGGGATGAAGTTATAACTACCAAATGAGAGAGCAAAACCAAACCTTATTGTACCTTTTACCCTCTTTATAGCATTTAAATGTATTAAATGAGACCTCTGCTTCACAAGGTACTTTGGATAGGTCAAGTACTATAGCCTACTCGAACCATAATCTCAAGATTCACAGTAGAGGCACAACCCTGACACTCCCATCCCCATCCTTCCCAGCTTCTTTTAAAATTTTTCTAACGTCCTTTGTGTTAAATGCTCTAAGCTATATAAGCATTCTCTCAAAAGCAGTATTCAGTGCTTCAGTCTTCAAAGTACTTTTATATTCATGGGATTTTTAACAGCTCTGTGAGACATACAGGGCAAACATTTTACAAATAATGAAACAGAAGCTCAAAGGTTAAGATCCATCATGGTCACATGGCTATTAAGGGGTTTGAGTTCAGAACTCAAGTCTTTTAACTGCTAACTTAATACTTTATAATTCTTGTGACTAGGTGATTCTCAGATCAGGTATGGTCTTTTATTAAATATGTAGGAATTGGAAAAATATATGATAAAAGATACATTCATATACCATAGCTTTCAGTTCTGATTTCATTTTCAAGTGGCAGCTATGTTGTAAAGCATGTTCTTTTATTCTAATTCTGAGCATCGTTATTAATGGAGAACTGGGAAAATCATTGACAGACTCATGCCTACATTTAAGACTGGACCCTGGGAACAAATCATTATGTTCTAATACTTTTAGGATGACTTTCCACACTTTAGTACCTAATCATCATTAATTTTTTAAAAATAAAATTACTCTGTTCTAACATGTCAAAGTATCTTTTTGTTTTGTTTTTATTTTTCATTTTTTTAATTTTTATTTTTCAATTAGAATTGACATTCAACAGTTTCTTTTCTACCAATTAAAGTATACAACAATTGATCATAATGGGACTGGGGATCCAGAATTCCAAGATGGGAAACTGGCTTATAAATAGAAAAATAAAAGGAAGCAACAAGAACATCTTTGGCGATGTTGGTGTAAATAATACCAAGAATTTTAACAAATGCCTTACAGAGTGATAAAAACTGAGAAAACTTGCTAATACTACTATATTCTTCAGGAGTAAAAGACTAAAGTGATCTGAATAAAGTGAAGGGAGTTCTTTGCTATTAGCCCAAATTCTTGGAGGGCAAGGGACTTGCACCCAGAGCATCCGGCATTATTGTGGTACGAAGGGGGTACTTCATAAACATCTGGTAAATAAATTAGTAAAATAATTCTACAGACATAAACACCCAGTCAAATGAGTTTGTTTTATACAGCAGAAAACTGAACCCCAAAGCAGTTTAGTGGCTTGCCCAATGTGATAGAGTACACACAAGAGGCCAGGAGCAGAACCGAGACCAGAACTGAAGCTATTCTATTTTCCTATAGTTATACCGGAAAAAGCAAGTACTGGGCTAATGTCAATGTGGGTAAATGAAAGATAATGCACTGGTGAAAAACAATCAAACTGTAATTAAGGACATTGAGTTCTATAATGATTTAGAATATAAAAAATAAAAAAGGACCTCAATGAGGCACTACAATTACCAATTATGTAGAGTCCAAATGGACCAACCAAATTCTTTGCTCCATTATCAGAAAGAATACTAGAAACAAACAAGAAAACATGCCACACTGACATCCTCCTTCCTAGCTGTCCAGGCCTACCTAATGCCACTGTTCAAATTAAGTCAGCTGTCAGACTACCCAATTCCATTACTCAGTCTACATTCATAACAGAAGTAAAGTGGCTATACAAAATGGATTCCTCCCTAAGGATGTAGGGTTACAAAGATAAATTTGCAACTCTATTTGTTCTTGACCCTCTATAACCTTTTCTCCCTTTCAATTCAACCAAACCCTTACGGATTAAAACTGCACAGACATGACTTGACTCTGACCCTTAAGATGTCAAAAGGCTCCTTTACTCTATTTCCTGAAAACTCTTTCTTTAAAAAGCAAAGCTTCATCTTATCAGCCTAACCAAATTATTATCAAGTAAGTATTCATTTTCAGAGAGGCCTATGGATTAAAATTTGAAAGAGTAATTTTCTCTACCTATACAAGTAGTAGAATCACAAGCAAAGACAGACTTCTATACTAAGTTCAACAACTAATTTTAACACTAATAAATGTGTCTCTATTGCTTGAGCCCCAAAGTCAATCAACCCCCAAAATATTCACTGAATACAATTTGGATGTCCAGTCCCTCAGTGAATTACCAGCCTCACCACAACCAATTTCTTTGCTCGGTTTGAATAAAGACAAAATGCTTCTGGCTTTGAAGAACTAACAAAAGACAACTAACTTATAATTAAAAGAAGAACTAATCATATTTTCAAGAACTGATTCTCCTCAATATATATAAAATTATCCTCTTTTATAGTATACTTTTGCCTTTAAATGGCAAGCCATTTAGAAGTCACAAAAATTATTTTTCCATCTATTCAATCCTAGATATTACATGAACAAAAATTTGGTAAAATCAATTTAAAAATCTAAATAAGTATTCAAATCAAAAAGGGAAGCTTTGGACTCCAGACACTAGTTCACTTCAAATTTTAAATGTTTACAAAACTCACAAATTCACTTTTAGGGGATTGAGTCTCTAAAGTCATGAAATGTGGGTAAGAGTTACCACTATTACTGTACTGCCCCAGGTAGTAACTTTAAGAACTGTCATACAAAGGTCAACATTTTACTGGTCTAACAAAATCAATTCTTCAACGAGAAAAGGACATCAGTTAAATAAACTGTTAGAATAAGAATAGAACAAGTCAATATATTCACAAGCTTCTGCTGTCCTTGGGACCTGAATTCTAGTGCAGGCTTTGCAGATACTTAACTAAATTTGAGTTTTCTCATCTTTAAATTGAGGTCAACTGTCCAAGAATTTTTAAGGTCCCTTCCACAGGTAAAGTTCTATGCTCTTTTGAAAATACTGTTAAAAATATTTCTGCCTCTCTTCGTATGTGCTCTTCAAATCTAAAAGCAAACACATACAACATAAATAATTCAAAAGTTATAGCAGCTGTAACTGGAGTAAAAGTTTCCTTCCAGACAAGTCAAATCCCTCTTCCAAAGCCTAAAGATAACCACTGTTTTCTTTTGTATTCTCAGAAACAAATAAAATTTAACATACAAAACCAAAAAAGGGGCATGTACCAGCAAACATATACTGTCTCTCTCCACCTTCCCCTCCCTCCCCTTTTCCTCCCTTCCTATCCCCTTCCACATTGCCTAAAGGCACACATACCTTATTCTAATAGCTGCAAAGAATTCCACTGTACTCTGATGTGTGGTTTTCAGGATTTTGCTACTGCAAATGATGTAGCAAATAAATATACTGAACATAAGTACAAGCAAGCCCAAGGGCCTGTACATTATTCACTCTGATGGATATTGCCAAATTGCCCTAAAAAGTATTGTACCTGTGATACATAATATATACTGCGCGCATGACTCCCAGATTCTTGGCACCTTTGAACATCTATTCTCTTAATATACTACTCATCTAGGATGGCCAGAGACAGAGATAAACCTTTAAGCAGAAAGCCAATGAGATTTAGACCACCCTCTCCCCAAAAAAGGCCAGAAATGTCTTTTATAAATTAAGTAGACAAACTCCAGCTAAAAATGTGACAGATGTGATATGTGGTACTTGTTTACATGATTCAATTGTTGCTGTTTCCTTCAGAAGTCTGTAAAAGAAGATATAGCCAGAAAATAAGTCTTTGGGACATGGGGGGGAGGGAGCACAAGGAGAAGAGGTGAAGGACTTGTATTGCAGATTTTGTAATCGCAAGGAGACACACTTCTGCCTTAGATCAAGATGTGAATTTAATAACATGTTTTTCTAAATTCTTCCATATATAATCTGGCTACTTTTACCCAGAGAATACTGTCAAAGGAGCCCTATTAATTCAGCTTTTTACCCCAAAATTAACTGGGCTAGTATATGATTCCAGATGTGATAAAAGTATTAATAAAGCACAAAGGAAGCAACTCTTGTATTTTAAAATGTTTTTTATTAAATAATTGGTATAATGCCTAGCATGTAGTAGACACTCAATAAGTAACTGGTAAGTTATTCACACCATCCACTTTGAAAATGATAATCTTCGTTTAACAGAAAGTATTTGCAAAGGGTCATGTAAACATCAGGCAACTTTAGGAGCATGTGTATGTGTGTGTGCCTGTGTGTGGTGTAGCACATTAAGTTTCTCAAACCAAATTTCTCATTTTACTGTTCTACGATTTTCTATCAGAGCTGGCCCTTGAACAACACGGCTTTGAAATGCATGGGCCCTTTTATTAGCAATTTTTTTCAATAAATATACAGCAAGCCCTCTGTATCTCCAGGTTTTTGCAGCCGCAGATCCTGCGGATGCAAAGGGCCAACTGTATGCATTGTTCTACATCATTTTACATAAGGAACTGGAGAATCTGAAGATTTTAGATTCTGCCTATGGGGGATCCCAGAACCAATCCCCTGCAGATACTGATAGAAGACTGTAGTTAAGTTTCTGAGGAGTCCTAAATTATACATGAATTTTCAAACTGTGCAGGGTCATTGCCCCAACCCACATGTTGTGCAAAGGACAACTGTTTAAGTGTTTATTAATCTTCAATTGTAGTATGCTATCACATTTTGGGGGGGGAGGAAAAACTATACTTCGGTCTTATACTAAAATATATTTAAAAAATGTAATTTAGAATCAGAGAAATGCAATATATCTAATGCAGCATGTTTGTTTTCAGCAGAAGCTCCAATTTTATAAGAAAAATAGGAAATACAATTTGAGAACACTAACTATGAGCTTATTCCCAACATTCTTTCCTCACCCAAGAACACCAACCACATCTAACACTAATCTCTTAAGAAAATTGCACTCAGTTTCTTCTATTATCAGGGGATCACTTAAAAAAAATAAATAACTACTAACAAGTTTAAGCATCAATCAGAACTATTAAGAATCAAGGCCAACTTTACATACAACTACACATAAAATGAATCAAGCAGAGCAAGTCCTATGCTGAGGGCCAGAAACTCCCCACTCTCTCCCACTACCACCACCTCTACTTCCCACTCCCCAATTTAGTCAATCACCATGTCTTATCAATTTTACCTCAGAAATACATCCCTAAACTATCTATTTCTCTTGATCCCCACAACCGAAAACCAGCTTAAATAGTTCAGACCTTTAGTATACTGCAGTATTTAACGCAACATTTATTGATTCATTCCTTCAGAGTAAGTTTTTTTTTTGCCATTGCATCTTTGCATATGTTTCCTCTACCCAGAATGCTTTTCCTTCACCTTTGTAAACATCTACTCTGATCTCTTCAAGTAGAATTAAATGCTTCCTCCTCCTCACTTTTAATGTGGGACCTCTTGCTGTTGTAATTATTTGTCTTCCCCACTAGAAGTACAATTTAGTAAAAAGAATGTGATGCTGGGGGGGAGATACTTAAAGTATGTCACTAATTAGCTTTGAATATGATTGTGTACTTTAAAGAGAAAGTCTTTTGAGTTTATAAAAAGTACTAGTTAGCTCTCAATTATCCATGCTAAAAGAAGTGAAAAAGTGGCATAAATAATTCAAAACAGATAGTAAAAAAGAAATCCTTAACATTTTACTGAGAAATGTATTATGTAATTTTTTCTATAGATTTATATCCAAAATTGTATATAGGCTGAATTAATAATAAAATGTTTTTTCACAGCCTGTCTGTACAGTAAGGACATCACTGGACTAAATTAAAAATTTTAAAAAGCTAGCATGAGATAAATGCCTACCAATAATTTACATGAGGATAATTTAAAATTATTATTCCTCTTGACCTCACAGCATCCACCTGAGGCTCAAATCTCAGCCATAAAATTCTTTCAAATGAAAATCTCCAAATGTCACTTAGAAATAAAAGATGAGAACAACTGAGTTTCTAAAGGTGAATCAATCTAAACCTGGGAAGCCACGAGAGAATCATCCCATTGAGGGTTTTGGCTCCACAGATGTGGAGGTGCACTACTGAATCAGCCTAACTGGAGGCCAATTTATTCCATAGAATCATGATATTCTTGAAAGCTTATGTAACAATCTCAGTGCTAGAAAGCATACTTCAGTAACTTGACTAAACTCTTTGATTTTATAGAAGAAACTAGGATCCACAAAAGTTGCAGCATGTCTCTCAAACTACATAAACAAAATAAATATTTAAGTACTTGGAAGTACATTAAAATTTTTTAAAGATATAATTAACATATAATACTGTATTAGTTTTAGGTATACAACATAATGATTTCACACACACACACACACACACACTACAAAATGATAAATTTAGTTAACATCCATCACCACAGTTACAAAAAAAATAATTTTTCTTGTGATGAGAACTTTTAAGATCTACAGGAAGTTCATTATTTAAATTCACTCACATAACCAAATAATCTCCTACATTTCTTGTAGAGAGACTTTAATGTATCCAGTTTTCTTAAATTAGGCTACATTTATCTATCTGCTTTATCTTATAGATCCATATTGCACAACTTCAGATGTACTAAAAATAAAATTGGTCCCCTTGGATATAACTTTATTCCCATACAAGCCTCTCTACTACACCACAAGACAAATCCTACTCTCCCACTAGTCTAGCAGTTAGACTCTACTATTTGTTAGCTCATACATACAACTATGTGTCTTCCAAAAATTTGTCCTGAAAGCCAGGAATGGTCTCCTACCTTTTATTTGAATATTACCCTTCTGGGTCCAGGTCAAGTTTCACTTTATCTTGAAGCTTTTCTAATCATCCAGTTCATTCTGAATTCCTATCATACTTATTGTCACTTTCTTGACAGTTAACAAATGTTACTTAGAATGCCTTACCTGGTAATTAACATAGATGACCAGAATTGCAACTGTTGTGAGAATACATCTTTCCCTATCCCAAAATTCTCTTTTAGCAGGTATAGTGAGACCTGGAAATAGGTACTTAAGACACAAAACAAAACAGCTGGTAGAAAAACAAAATAGTTTTCCTTTATTAAAATGTCCTATAATACTGTTTTAATTTTTTTACTATAAAAATATATAAAGAGTAATTAGGAAAAACACAGAACATTGCATACTCTTTACAATTCCACTTTCACTTCCACTTCAGGAATCCATCCTAAGAAATCAATCTGTAATGTATAAAAATTTATGTACAAGGATGTTTATCACAGCATAATTTATAAGCAAAAACTGGAGAAAAAGGAAGTTCATTACTAGGAACTTGGCCAAATAAAATATGGTGTATCTATACCATAGAATTCTTTGTAGTGACTTTAAAAGATTTTTAAATAATATAAAATTTTTAACTTTTAATTTCTATTTTTCCTATTTTTCCATTTTTATTACAGAAAAATCAAATCTTTTGATTATGAAAAAATATAGGGTAGACTTTTAAATTATACACAACTCTTTTTAAGGATTTGTGTGTATAGCACATTACTCACATTTACTACTATTACCACCACCTAAGGAGTGACACACTAGCTCTTGAAGAGAAACAGTCCCTAACAATGTACTAAAGTCAATATGCAAATAACATCCCTGCTGTTTTCATGTTTCTTCAAGCAAGAAATTTCTGAAATAATTAACCATCAATTTTCACTGAAGGAAGTTTCTCACCTATGCTAAGCAGGTTTCCATAAGCAGTGACAGGAAGGCAATGAGTCAAGTCATCACCAAGACAAGTTATATTCCAAAGGTCAACCATCACCACCAGGACCACCCCATCATCAGACCACCAAGGTGGAGAAGAACTACCATAAATCAATTTAGCATCTCTGGTCAACAGATCTGAGTACTAGGGTATACTAACATGGTACTCTGTGTCTCTGTGTTGACAGGATTACAACTTCAATGTCTCACACAGCTATTCACTTCAGATGCTCATCTACACCATCATAACTTAGAAAAGATCTCTTGGGATTTCTCTACTTCTCAGATACCAATTTCTGAATTTTTTCTATTACCTTTACCAAGAGGAAGAGAAGAACCAAGATGAAAAAAAATAGAAACTGTAAAAGTCCTGAAGGAGGATCTAGCTGGGTACACTGGAAGATCAGAAGGAAAGCTGGTGTATCTTGAACATTGTGGGCAAAATAAAATATTGTGCAAGAAACAGGCAGGGAGGCAGTGAGGCAGGGGACCATATATATCTCAGAGGGCCTAACAGGTCATGATAAAGACTTTGGATGTTGTTATTTTCATAAATTTTGCCACTCTCATGGTGAATCAATTTTTTTATAAATGAAAACCTAGATCTGTTTCAAATCTCATCTTCTCTTCCAAAACCCAGTGTAATAGATTCAACTGCCAACCTGCTAGGCAGCCTCTCCTAATACCAATACATGCAAAGCCAAACACTATCTTTTTTCCCCAAACCATCTCTTCCTATTTTATATCTGCTAACAGACAGATCATTCATCCAGGCTCGATATCTCAAAGCAATCTTTCATTCTTTGCCTACTGTCCACTGCCACTATATACAGGCTCACAGATCCTCAAATTCCCAATCTACTCTTTCTATTCTAGCCCCATTGCCACAATCCTATTTCGTACTAGCACCAGTCCTTGTTTGGATTACTGGAATAGGCTAACTAGTTATTTACCCCATCAAATTTACCCTAAATGTCATTTAGATACTTTTAAGACCACCAATAAGCAGATAACATATAAATTTTTACCTCTAGTTCTGAATTCTCTTCAAGCTCCACTCATATATCTGCCTACTTAACATATTTATACTTAGCTTCATTCACATTTCAAATTTAACATGTCTAAAATTGAACTCCTGATTTCTGATCTTCCCTCCAAATCCCACACCTACTCCTCCCATTCCTATCTATCTCCCACTCCCATCTTAGTAAGTAGCACTTCTACCCATCCAGTTATTTGAGCCAGAAACCTGGGAGTCATCCTTGACACTTTCTTCTCCCTCAACTCTCACATTCAATCTATAATTAAATAGATTCTTTCTTTAACATACTTCTCAAATCCATCTACTTCTCTCCATTGCCTCTGACACCAAGCACCACCAGCAAAGACTCCTATTTAAACAGTATGAGGTGCAGCCCAGGCCTCAGGAATTTTAAAAGCTCTCCAGGTGATTTTAACATGCAGCTAAAGGTGAGAACCACTGCTCTACCTACAGCTTTTGGACTCTCATTAACCTCTCTAACCTTATGACCTTATTTCTATTCTCCCTTCTTCACGTAATCCCAGCCACACCGGCCTCCCTGCTGATTCCTTGAACTTGCCAGGCACATACATTCCTCATGGCTTTTGACTTGCTGTTCCCTCTTCTCAGAGTTCTGGTTCAGTCCTTTATCTTCTACAGATATTTACTCAAATATTATTTTTGTAGTGACCTAATGAGAAGTTCCCTGGCCATTCTGCCTAAAATTGCAACACCTGCCCCAATCCCAACACTCCCTCTTTATCTGGCTTTATTTTTCTCCTTGGGACTTACCACCTTTTAACTTAGCATATATTTTATTTATCTCGTTTATGCACTTCATGAAAGCAGGGATTTTTGTCTGTTTGGTTTCTTAACTATAGCCTCAACACCTAAAACAACCTTTAGCATAAGGTAGGAAATTAATATTTAACTCCACAGAGCAAGGCCTTCCCAAATTCCCCCAATTAAATTTAACTTCCCCATTATTCCTCTAATAGTAATTTATTTCTCCCCTTGATAACATTTACAATAATTTGTAATTACATTTGTGTTTATTTGAAGCTTCTTTTCTAGACTATAAATTCTATGAGAACAGGGATATTCTGTTTGGTTCAACATTATATACAACATTCCTCATGCTTAATTAAGTGGCACAGAGTGCTATTTAAAAAATAGTCAATGAATGAATAAATGAATGAGGTCAAATACATTTTATGAAAGCATACTCTGATCATGTTTCTTTTTTTCTCCCTGTCAAAAACTTTCAAAGTCTCACCATATTAAACCCTAACTGCCTGGCCTTGGTAGAAAACCTTCCATGGTCCCGGCCACTTTACTTTCCTGCCTTATCTCCCATTATCCCATGCATCTTTTGATTCATCTAAACTACACTGTTCATTATTTCTGTTATACACCCAATACTAACAGACACTGCCATTTGCCACTCCCACATTTTTGTTTATGACATTCCTTCTCCCCTAATTCTCTCCCCATCTCTGACAATCAAAATTCTAGCCTTCAAAATACCTACCCCTCAAAACCCAGCTCAAAGTAACCTTCACGAAGATAACCTTTGGCATAAGGTGGATAATTACAACTCCACCCCAACTTCTCCAACTGAATGATCTCTTCCTCTTCTAAATACCAAAATATATATACTAGTTTAACTTCCCACTCATTTCAGAACATACCTCGCCCCTACCTTTTATAAAACCTTTTGTTTATATTCACTCAATGGATATTCGTTGAAATGAAGTCAATTAACACGACTACTCCCCTGACTGTTATAAAATATATTTAAATTGGGGGGGGGGGTTATCTTTAGATAGACCCTTTAATGACTAAAAGGTACAAAATTGGAACGGCCTTCCCTTACATGTCTTTTCTGAAAAGGCAAGATCTGGCCAAATGAAATTTTTGGAGCTCAGATTTTTAAATGTATTCAACTGCCTGAAAAAAATGTTAAGCTGCAATGTGCTACTATGATGACATAAATTTCATAAGCTATATTAAAATGGGTTACCCTAAGATTATCACATACTTGAAAGACTATATGGCTGAAAATCTGAATATCTTAAATTCTGCTGTCTAAAATATTAAGTTACTAGAAAACATATCCGTTCAATGAGAAATATGAAACTTTTTGATCTTTTAAAACACCCCATTCATTTCTATATCATGTTAAGTAAGCAAATGTTAAGTAACAGCCTAGCAACCCAGTAAAATTCTACCATGAAACACCGATGTACCTCAAGTAACAGACCTGTTTCCCAACCCACGTCCCTGAGGGCTGTGTTTCCCAAAGTGTAGTCCATCAATCCCTGCAGGTCTCTTTTGAGGAGCCTGTGAAGTTGAAACTACTTTTATAATACTAAGAAACTGTTTGCCTTTTTCATTGTGTGGACATTTGCACTGGTGGTACAGGTAAAACTGTTGCTGATGCCTTAGCATAAATCCAGGTAATGGCATCAAACTGTACTAGTCATATGTCTTTCACCACCATGTACTGGTGATTTAAAAAAGTCAAAATCAATTTCACTTAAGAATGTTCTTGATGAAGCAATAAAAATTATTAGTTTTATAAACCTAAACTCTTGAGTACAGATCTTTTAAATATTCTGTGTGTTGAAATGAGAAGTATGCAAGAAGTACTTTTGAAGGATACTCAAATACAATGGCTGTCTCCAGGAAAAGCACTTGTGATTCTATTTGAGCTATGAGTTGAACTGCTTTTATCATGGAACACTACTTTTACTTGGAACAAAAAACAAACTGTGGTTATTCAGTCATGAATATTTAACAGACGTTTTCTTAAAAATGAAGTGAGTCTGTCACTTCAAGAAAAAAAAAAAAAGACAGTGTTTGTTGCCAATGATAAAATCTGAGCTTTTAATCAAAAATTTGAATTTTGAAAATCTTGTGGCTGCTTGACAGATTCTTGTTTTTAATTATTTATTTTTAAGCAAGGCAACCCCTGGTTGACCTCACAGATTGCAACGACCTTGTCGGCTTACAATCCCTTATTAATTTTTTTATTTACTTATTTATTTTTTACACCTACAGCACCTGGTCTTCCGGGGTAGTCTCCCAGTCAAGTACTAACCAGGCTCGACCCTGCTTAGCTTCCGAGGTCAGATGAGATCAGGCTTATTCAGGGTAGCATGGCCACAGACTTAGAGACTTTTCTGATGAGAGGGTGGTAATATTAACATGGTTTTTTGATATTGCATTATGAAATGTGTCATTTGGCAGATCGGCTTAACTCAATGAACAAATATTTCCTAAACAACCAATATATATTATAATATCATGTATTGATAAAAGATCCAAAGTGCACAACAGACCAATGGATTTTAATGCAACAGTAACTTCAATACGATTTCAGGTTCCACACTATAACTTAACTTATAAGAAACTACCAATTGTTAAGTTTTGATATTGTACCAGAAAATAATATGCATAATTATCTGAAAAAACTATTCCCTCTTCCAACTACATATCTTTTGCGGCCATAATTTCCTCATATACTTCAACCAAAATAATCTATTACATCAGACTGAATATAGAAGCAGAGATGAGAATCCAGCTGTCTTATATTAAGTGGTTATTTATGAGATTTGCAAAAATGTAAAAAAATTCTACTCACTAATTTCTTTAAAAAGTTATTTTTCATAAAAAATGTTATTTATGCTAACATGAGATAGTTTTTTTTTAAGTAATTAATATTTCTAAACATTTTTGTTTTAATTTCTAATTTGGACAGTAGCAATCGATATAAACCACATAAACAAAAGCTCTTGGGGTCCTCAATAATTTTAAAGAGTATAAAGAGTCCTGAGACCAAAAAGTTTGAGAACCACTGCTCTAAGACCCAGCCCCAATACTGCTGTTTGTACCAAACCTCCCTTCCCTCATTTTTAACCACAGTTGAAACTCAGGCAGATATCTAACCCAAGGGAAATCAAGTCTTAGACTGACCAAATCACATATCACTCAGGAATCTGAATTAAGCCCCATAGATATTGAGGTCTATTTATGGCTGAACACTAGAGTCCATCAACTCTTATAGCTGAAGTCTTTAGAATTGTTTTGGTTCCACCCTTTTTTGAGGTCTAGTTCTCAGCTTTTCCTTGCATTCTACAATAGATATTTCCTTTTGATAAATGTTTCAAAACCTATTCTAAATAGGTTTCTTTTCCTGATGATCAAGGAAGCCATAACACCATAGAACCTAAATGCAATTAACAAGTGTTTTATTTGATATCCTTATCTGAGACATCAAATTATAGTAAGGTTACCCTTCACTTAAGAGACCATATCCCTATATAAAAATGAAAATCACTCCCCAAAAACTAAAACTTGAATGAAAGTTATAGGCTCATTCAGAATAAGAGAAAACTTAATAATGAGCTGCTAGATAAGGGAGGCTTCATTTTTTTTTCTCTTTTAGAGAAGGCCATTCCATGAATCATGTCAACACACTTTAGACAGCAAATGTCTTCATTAAAATACACCAATCTGACATGATTTTTCAGGGAAGTTGATAAACAGAAAAAGAACAAGGTTAGTGAGACTTGTCGTATCAGATACAAACAATTATTACAAAGCTATGATAATTAAGACAGTGCAGTACTAGCATAAGTGACTCTCTTTGAGCTGTGAGTTGAACTGATATGCAAACACATCAGTGGCACAGAATAGAGAATACAGATTATAAACTCTAATATGTTTGAAAACATAAAAGTGGCATGATAAAGTAGTAGGGGGTAGACATGACTATTTAATAAATAATGCTGGTAACAGAGTTATCCTTATGGGAAGAAAACTGAATCCTGACTTCAGAGTTATCATTATAGGGAAAAAAATTAAATAACTACTGCATACCAAATGTCAACATAAATTCTAATTACAAAAAGCAAAACTTTAAAACTTTTAGAAGAAAATATAGGATGTAACTATCACCTCAGTAGAGAAGGAATCCTTCATTAAAACGCACTAAAAAACACACACCACATGTGGAAGACATAATAAATCTGACTCTTCTAAAGTTTAAAACTTAGCTTCAATAAAAGATAAAATAAAGTTTAAAAAAATGAAACCAACCAAAAACACCCCAAAAAACAGAAAATAACACGTATTGGGGAAAATGAAGAGAAATTGGAATCCTTGTTCAGTGTTGATATAAATGCAAAATAGTGCAGCCATTACAGAAAATAGTATGGTAATTCCTCAAAAAAATATTAAATACAGGATTATGATACAATTCAGCAATTTCACTTCTGGGTATATCCAAAATAAATGAAATCAGGGTCTCAAAGAGATCTGTTTATCCCCATGTTCACAGTCGCATTAGTCACAACAGCCAAAAGGTAGAAGCAACCTAAGTGTTCACTGACATATGAATAAAAAAAATGTGGTATACACATACCATGGAATATTATTCTGATTTTAAAAAAATAGAAAATTCTGACATATGCTACAACATGGATGTTAAGGGCATTATGTTAAGTGAAATAAGCCAGATATAAAATAAGCCAAATACTGCATGATTCCACTCATATGAAGTATCTAAGGTAGTCGAAATCATAGAGATAGAAAGGAGTACCTGTTTCTAAATAACAAAAAAGAATATAAATCTCAAATTTAGGAGAAAAATAATTACATATATATATTTTTTCTTAGAAATAAATAAATAGGCAGATGAGAAGAATTAGAGGCTTTCAGAGAACTACTACTGCAAGCCCTTCTTTGATGCAGCTGGTATCACAGCAGGAAGATTTATGCCAACAGCTTCTTAGTAACAGTCAAGAATAAAGGTCTTCATGGCCAAATAAGGGTTACTGTCTGAATGTTTCATTCCCACTCTGAGGTCTGCATCTCCCAAAGTGGCATGACCAGCTTTGCCACACAAAGCAGCCAGGCAACTCCTGCCAGTTCTATTAAAACATGACCATAGTTGTAAGAATGAAGGCCCAAGCATTTCCTAATGAGGCTATACTTTAAAGTCTTTCTTTCTATAATGGGAGCTTGTCAAAAACAAAAGTAAAAGAAGCTACTGGATCTTATTAGCAAATGTGTCAGAATAGTCTTTCAGAATGATTCACCATGCCTGAAAACACACACAAGAAACAGGTGTGCTTCCCTGAAGACACAAATAGAACTTAATATCGGGCCAGTACTGTTTAATGAAACCAGGTTGAGAATAACTTTATAAAGTCTGGAAGTAAATATGACAAGATAGTAAAGAGAAAAATGATTTTCAGATAAATATCAAAATACTGTTATTCTCAGGCTTTGAGTAACTTGAAATCAGTAAGATTACTCAAAATACTACTATATTGTAAGAGTTTAATAAAACACTTTCTGCTAAGGCAGGAATTAGAATGTATCTTTATTTGTATTAACCTTCATTAGAGAAACACTGTGGATGCACCAATCATTTCTCCTGAGTCTACAGTAGATGAGAGAAATCCACAGGATTCAGCGCTGTTCCAGACCCTGAGTTAATAAGACAGCTAAATGTTAAGAGTTCGTGGCCTATCTGAAATTTTTCCCTAATTAAGAACAATTTGTCTCTCTCTTTTTTTATTATGAAAATCTGATGATGAAGAAAAAAATGCTATTATAGAATAGCCTTACATAACACTCCAACTGTGTGGTGAAACACATGCAAATAAGGAAGAGTGGAAAGACAAATACATATTTGTGCATATACAAAGATGTTTTTATATAACAATCAAAACCTCACATCTCTCAGAAAGCTTATGAACACAATTTCAGTCTCTAAATTTCATTCTCAGAAATAAAGCAAGGCTGCTCAAGAGAGAAAATCCCCCAGTCTCTTCTACAACTAACCTTATATTAAAGGAGGATGGGGGTTGTGGGGAAGCAATGCTCTCCTCAGAGATACCACCTGTCTTTCACAGAGTATTCAAGACAAGGCATCTGTGAGGTCTAAGATCCAAAATGCAGCCATGCCAGAAGCACAGAAGTGAGTCAAACACTAGGTGCTCTGTGTTAAAATAAAGTCACCTTTAGTTTTTAGAATTTGGTTCCAGAAGTTGTATAGGGAGATGAACAACAATTTATTAAAGAGAAGACTATGTGATATCTATACCTATACACACACAAGCCCACACACACAAACACACACACGCATGTGCACACACAGATGTGAGGGTTCCATATCCAGGACAGGAGAATATAAAGCCAGGAACTTCTTGTACTAGAGGACAAGGAAGTGCTCATACACCAAGCTTAAAAGGGCTCCCACAGGCCAAATATGGGACATTTTGAGCATCAAGAAAAGTCTGAAATTTCTGGTAAAACACAGAATTAAAACCCACGAGTTTATGATTCTAAAACAAGGAGAGAAAAAGAAATAATTTATTTGCCACTTAGAACTGATAGTTATACGTTCTCTTTGCTAAGAAAATTGTTAAAAGGAAAATTAGGTATTTGCCTGAACTTTTTGGTAGAATTATAGTTTATACCTAACTGACAAAGAAAACATTTTCAGAATATTGGGGGAATGGCAGAATTAGAAAATTACCATTTTGCAACAACCAAAAATATAACTGATTCAGGCAAGGATTATCATCATTAGATGAAAGGTTGCTGGAGAAATATAATAAATACTAAAGTGCCAAAGCATCACCACTCTGCAGATCACTTGCTAATTACAAAGGAAAAAAAAGTCTCTACAATGGGGAGATCTCGTATTTATCATATTAAAGAATGATCAAACTCATTACGTTTCTCTTGACGTGACACAATAAGAGGTACAGAGCAATACCTATTAAGTATCCTTATTGAAAATGTTTAACCTGAATCTAATTAAGCCTTTACACTTCATTGACAGTCATAGGAAATTCAGGGATAAAGAAACAAATCAAAACTGTGAAAAAACAATCAGAAAATTCTAGAAGTGATATATTCTGTAAGACAAATGGCCTAGTCTCTTCAAAAAGTCAGTATCATTTGGCTTCTAAATAAACTTCTAGACTTAAAAAGACTAAAGAGACATGTTTGGAGAAAATATCAATAGCTAAAAGGTGTCAGCTGTGAGTCAACTGGAAAAATCTGAATATGAATTGGATATTAGATAATATTAGGAAATTACTGGTAATTGCTTTAACTGTGACAATGTATTATAAGAATAATTAAGTAAAATAAAGTCTTTAAGAAGATGCATCTAATGTAAAATATTAAAGTATTAAGGTGTCAAGATGTCTGCAATATAAAAATTTATATATTATATATATAAACACACATGCACATATATATAAAGCAAATATAGCAAAACGTGAACAACTGCTGAACCTAGGAGATAACTAGTATAAAGGTGACAATTGTACTATTCTTTCAATTTTTCTGTTTAAAATTTTTACTTACATAGTTGTAAAAAAAAAAAAAGAAAGAGGGAGCATGAAATGCACTACCATCAGGAAGGTGTCTCAAATGAACTCTCCTCTAAATCTTAATCCTACATTTACAAAGTCCTCTCAGCACTGGACACAGTGTACTACTGTCACTGTTCTGTTTTCTAACTATTCTCTTAATATTTCATATATTCAGTAGATCTGGTTTTCCAGTAAGACTATAAGCTCCTCCAGGCACAGACATAGTGAAGTACTCTGCAATCGACAGACTTTTCAAGTACTAGTACCAATATTCTGTGTAGGCACTCAGTAAAGTACCATAACTGAGTTAGCTTTTCAAGTCCTCAACAGAATGGCAGTTTACTTGCATAAACAACTCTCAGTCACAGCTATCTAAAAGAAATCATAAAACCTCACTTATGGGCTTAGTATTTCACACAGAAAAACTAGCATCTAACAAAGAAAAAAATTAGAATATAGGTTTTACATATCTTTCTAGCATTGTAATGGGTTTGTTGTGTTATCCAGGAATATAACTCGATTCTCATGACATTATTCTTCAGTCGAATAGTATCTCCTACCACCACTACACTACCATCTGCAAAAGAGTGATGGTATTTATCCACAACTCCTGGGTGTAATGAAGCTTACTTAACAAGCTACATAATTAATTTTAAAATCTTAGATAAAAGGCTGCACATAGATTTTTAAAATTTTTTGATAGTACAGTGTTGGTGAGTAAAGAGGCAGACAGACTCATACTCTGCTGGCAGGAATATAAGTTCATTTTACAAAACCTCTCTGGAAAGCAATCTAACAATATCTAACAACATTAAAAATGCATATATCCTCTGATTCAGCACTTCCACTATGAATTTACCCAACAGACTCCATGTACATAAAAAGTACATACAGGGAATTAATTGCAGCTCTGGAAACAACCTAAGTATCCAATGATGAGGTGGATGAATAACGGTACAACTATACAAATGAATACCTGCCATCTTACAAAAAGAGATACCCTATGTACTGTATGGAATGATGGCCAAGATATATTAAATGAAAAAAGCAAAGTGCAAGATAGTGGGTATAGTTTCGTACCATTTGTGTAAAACAACAACAACAAAAAATAAAAACACCAAAGAATATATAGTTGTATATACTTGTAAAAGCATCAACTATCTCTGGAAGGGTAAACAAGATACAAACCAACCATTATGAAGAGCTCTAAAAGGAGAAGTTACCAAAGTACCAAATGGACACCAACCATCTCCACTCTAAGAGTGGGGTTGTCACAGTAACATACTCTTTAGTGTTCACACAAGGAAAAAAAAAGTCTCCAGCTTTTTCTCAGGACAGAGAAGATACACCCCTCAAACTCCTATGCTTCCATGTCATCTCTTGGCTCCACTGTAACCATGGCAACAGAAAACAGCACAAAAGATAGCTGAGCCATGCAAAGGCCAGAGTTAAATGGGGAAGTGAAAAGTATATATGTATCTTTTTAAGGCCCAAGAACCTAGGATCCTAGAGTTAAAAATGGCCTAAAAACAAAACAAAAAAGGAGAATACCAAAGAAATGACACAAAGGAAAGGAATAGAAAATAAGGCTAACATATCCCATTCCCAATTATCCAGATAGAAGATAAGGTTGGCCAAACTAAGCAAAAAAACACAGAAAATGCCCACCCCCCCATAACAATTCAGTTATTCAAGTTAATACCATTCAGCAAACCTTCTGTTTATTAAGAGTTTATCATTTTCTCACCCTGTTCTGATGGAAGAGGTAAGAAGCAGCAAAGTATGCAAAAGAGCAAATTAGAGGACCACGTATAATCTGCCAACGGAAAATCCAGGGCCTAGATCACTAAAATAGTACTGTACTATAAAGTTCCTTGTTTAACATTGCTGTTTGTTACTTGTAAATGTGAAAGAAACTACATTCTCATTAAAGTTAAAACTTCCACTAGGTAAGTTAGCATCCACCAGTAGTTTCAGATTGCTTTTGTTTGCATGTGATGCTCACAGAGCATTAATAATGTACAGCTAAAACGGAAGCGCCAGAGATCTTTTACAAAGAAAGAAGCAAATGGGTCACACAAAGTAAGAGGGCTAGAGATGAGAACCTTATGTCTTGATTTACAGCTACTACTCTAAGCCTTTTATTGTGTGCTATTTATTTATCTCTACCTTACTTAGTTCTGTGAAGACAATTATTCTACTAAACAAAAAGCCCCTCTCTTTCTTTTCTGACCCTTAAATCCTCCTCAGAAGGCCCACCAAAATCCCCTGCCACAGTAACTGAAGAGGGTGGAGCACCTACCCCTAAATTTAGGGATGTTTGCATTAAAGGTACAGCATGACGATGAGAGTAAAGAAAAGTAATGCTAGAACTAGAAGTTGCAGTGACAGTTTCAAAAGAAGGGTCAGCGTGGGACACGGCTGGCTCTGGGAGGCGTGTGTAGCCAGGGAGTCTCTAACGCAACACCGGACGCCAACAGTGCTTTGACAATTGGTTCCCTCAAACAATTCAAATCCTCCCTTCTGGCCAGGCGCAACACGCTCACTCTCCAGCAGCAACTCTAGCTGACTGCAGGGGAAGGAAGCGGGCGCGTGGTCAAGGGGCTCTTTATCCCGCAGGTCCCTGCAACACAGCGATGCGCATGCGCCCCGAAGGCGCGGACCGAGCACCCCCCGCGCGGTCACACTCGCGCATGCGCAGTCACCCCGCTCGCCGCAGGCGACAGCTCACTCTTTGGCAAGGGGGATGGGGCTGGGAAAATGATGGGGGGGCGGCGCTGAAGGCAGGGGGCGCGTTTGTGTCTCCTGAATACTTGGGATTGGGAGAAGGGACGGCTGACTGGGCTCTGGCATTCACAAGCCACGTAACCCGGGTCGTGGGAAATGGGGCAGAGTATATGTGTGGCCGGGAGGGGGGTGAGGGGAAGCAGGGGGAGTGGGGGGGGTCAATCACCCCTTAAGGGAGGCGCCCCCCCACACTCCGACAGGAAAACCCTCTTCCTCGACTCTCCTCCCCCCCCACTCACCTGAAAGCGGCGGCGACAGCTGCTGGTCCCCGTCCCCCTGCTTTCGCCTCATACTGTCCGCAACATCCGGGGCCTGCGGGACCGCCGATACACAAACACACACACACACACACACACACACACTGGGAGCGCGCACACTCACACTCACACTCACACACACACACACACACCGACACACACCGGCCGCGGCGTCATGGCGTCAGCACGTCGACGCGGCGAGCGCGTACCCGCCGAGCCCCACCCCGCGCGGCCCCGCCCACAGGACGCCGCTCCCTGGGCTCGCCGGCCCTTCCGCCCTCCTCGCCGAGGCTCCGCCCACTCGCCAGCGCGCATGCGTCCCGCGGTCTCGCTGGGGCCGGGGCGTTGGAGGGGAGGGCGGGGCCTCCGCAGAGAGAGGCGGGAACGCGCGGCAGGGCTCGTGCGGGGCGCCGCGGCGGCTCCGAGGTGCGAGGGCCACAGCGCGGCACCGCACGGGGCGTCGGGGCGGCGGCGTAACAATAAAGGCGTTATCAGCAGCAGCTTACATGTATTTGCAAGCCGTTTGCGGATTACCGACGACTCTGACCTCGCTCTTCTCTAGCCAACTCTTAGTCGAAGGTGTTTCGGACTGGACGAGAACGCTAGAGGCTCTTTTCAGTGACTTTTAAATTGTAGCGTTTGGAAACCAAAATAAGTGCCATAGGGGGGCATAGAAGTGACGATTGAAAGATGATGGACAATTTGTTGTCCCCAGTAGGTCTCATTCTAGATCCCAAGAGCCATCGTTGATTCCTGAGTTTAGCAAAGGAAAAAGCCTCAGCATCTTGGCCCTGCGAGGAAATGAAAAAGTCATCTCTCCGTTGAAGTCATAACATCCGTAATGGGACTTTATTGCTACGATTCTTTCCTTTAGCTTAAACTTCGACAATTATTCTTGTTGAATCAAGCCAGATAATCCGGAGTGGGCACTGTCTCCT
This sequence comes from Cynopterus sphinx, assembly GCA_030015415.1. Classification (NCBI taxonomy): domain Eukaryota; kingdom Metazoa; phylum Chordata; class Mammalia; order Chiroptera; family Pteropodidae; genus Cynopterus; species Cynopterus sphinx. Next base: position 19,281,844 of record CM057385.1, read on the forward strand.
TTCCATACTGAGACAGTGTTACGTGAACACACACATGCGCGCGCGCGCCTGAGGAGACTCCGGACCCCAAAGAACAATCAAATGAACTTGTGGGTCATGGGGCGACAAAGTGTGAGCCCTGCCTTGGGGAGAGCTTCCCGAAGCCCTGCTGTGGTGGGACTGTCTCCGCTTATAGTGTCCTGCCACATGCGTACTGGTGCCAAGTGACCGGTGAGTCTGTTGAGCAAGGGAGCCTGGGAGCCCCTGAGCAAAGCCGCAGGGGTCTGGAAAGAAACCCATGACAGGACCAGCTGGTTTTCCACTTTCAAATATGTAAGCAGACCTTGTAGTCCCACAGCTTAAAAGGTCCTAGGACTCATGGATGAAATACTCCAAACTCCTAGAGCTTGCCCAACCTGAATTTCAATAAAAATGATCAAGAAATGGAGATCTTAAATTGGACAATGATGTGGTTACTGTGCCTGCCCTGCTTGGAACAAAAAGAGCTTTTGTCACCTATTAGGCTAATGCTTGAAACTTTCCAATTAGATTTCACTCAACATCATCACCAAGAAACATTCCTTTGGCTGAAGCCCGCAAAGTTTTTAGTCCTTGTGAAAATTCAGAGGGCCTCACAGGTAACCCAGAAACCTGTCACTAGTAACTGACTCCTGGTATCATGATGCTGTTCTGTTCCTGTTATCTTGGCTTTGGATTTTGCAGGGCAGCAGAGAAGAAAGAAAAGGAGGATGCCTTGGAGATTAGAGCGTGGAGGTTGGAAAGGGGTGCAGGAAGAAGAAACTGAATGCATGGATAATATACTTCAACTACCTCACAATTGGAACTCATCATTACAGTTTAGTCAGATTCTGCCTAGGACCTGGGAGGGGACTCCTCAGGGTCTGTGCCAGCAGCTCGTCCAGGCTGGCCTTGAATTTTCAGAGATCTGGAAGGACATAAGAATCCTATCCCCATCTGTAGTCTGGTGTGATAACGTTCCCATTCTACTGTGGGGACCATCCCACCCATCTGAGATATCCCACCAGCCTCTCTACAAAGGACTTTGATTTGGTGTGGATCTGATCAAATGACTGTAGATGTCCTTGGAAGCACTGTGTGGAAGAATTTTAAACAGCTTCTTCTTTTTAATATGCACTTCCTCTTCGATTTTAATTATTTTGTTCCTACATTTTCCCTTTCAATTTACTAAAATCTAGAAATGTAATTAGAGCAGAGGCTGGGCTCAGAGAAAGCTGCCAGGATTTCTACAGCATGATTAAATATACTAGGCATCCCTTTAGTGTGGGACTGAAAAATAGGATTCTCATTATTATCTTTCCTTATCCAGGGAAGAATCAGCACCACATACAGATACAGATTTATTGAAAATGCAGCACTAATTAAAAACTCACTCAGCCTCTTGACGAGGTTTGGGGGGAAGAGTACAGTTATTAATTATTTCCTCCATTTACTGTTTTGTTGTTGTAACCACGACAAGCTAGAAACCCCCCTCACTTCTGTCCTCAGAATAAAATTCTTCTCTCCTCAGGAGGGACTTAATGAGGCTTTTTTCTATGCAACAACAATCAAGTTTACAATGGCACCAATTCAATTCTCTGCTCTTTGTGATGGTAGAAAACATGCAGAACTCGTTTTCTTAATTCCAAAACACAAATGACGAAGTGTTCATTGGCCATCAGAAGCCAGGTCGGGGCAAGGACACTGTCCCAAATGAGACCCTGAGATGTCTGGTATTTATTCTCCCAGTGAATATCTTCAGCTCCATTTTACAGTATAGTAAACAAAGCCATGGTTTCTCTTGAAGCTGTAGGGGAGGTGGGGGCAGGCCGGACAAAACAGAAGAGTATAAACATCCATTTTGATTATAAGCACTGTTGGAAGATGAAGAAGCCCTTCTCTCCTCTCTATGTAGCTGTTCAGTTGGCCAGTCAATGAATGCCTGCCATGGTGGAACCCGACATGGATATCAGGGATGAATATGCAGGAAGAACCTTAGTAGGGGCAGGGTCCTGTGCTCTGGAGGTCTCCAGTCTAAAGAAACAGAGATAGATGACATACCCTGGGGCACAGATATAAGACCATACACAAAGAAGCACTCCAAGGAGAACTCATTGATGAGACTGTGCTGGGGCCACAGAAAATCAGCAGTGGAAAAGTATTTATTGATTGATTAAATTTCATAGTGAGGCAGCTGTGGCTTAATGAATGAGACCCGGCCTCCTTGTCTGGAAACTCACGTTCAAACCCAGCACTCACACTTACAAATTTGGACAAACCTCTCTGAGCCTTCTTATCTGAAAAATGAAGAAAATCATTATATTGTGAGAATTAACTGAAATAATATTTGAACATAGCATGGTTCCTGACAAAGAGTAGACCTCACTTATTTATGGATATGTTACTGAATGTGGATTTTTGAGGTAGCGTTCACATACCTGCTGATCTTCAGGACCCACTCTAATCTGGTACTGTGTTTATTCCTTTTCTCTACATCCTTCTTTAGAATCCTTTGGGAAGCATGAAATCAAGGAAGCAGCAGACTTCTCAACCAAAACATTACTACTTGCTAGCTGGGGGCCCTGAACAAGCTCTCTGATTGAGAAGATTGGTCAGGGTTTCTGGCTGCAAGAACTGTACCAACTCTGGCTATACCAACCAAAACTAGAATTTACTGAAGATATATCCCTGGATTGACAAGAGCTGAAGAATCAGACTTGGAAATCTGGCTGAAAATCAAAGGCTAGTGGAGAAAGAACAACCTTCTTTAGCAACACTTTCTGGTCAGGAGGTTCAAATGCTGGGCATGGCCACAAAGTGCCACCACCAGATACACAGCCACAGCTGCTGCCACTGGGAAGGATGTCTAACATTTCTTCCATCTCTGTGCTTCAGGCTGCAAAATCAAACCCAGGCAGCGGCACCCTGTTCAGCCAACCTTAGGCCACATCCTGAGACCCGATCACCATGGCAGTCAATGATTATGGTCCCGCTGCCATGATGTCCATGGTGTAATATCCTTCTCACTAACTATCCACAGCAGGGGACTCATTCCAAACAGAAAGTAGATCAGATGCTGGACTGCCAATCCTCCCATCTCGTTTGTGAAATGAAACATTCGTTATCAGGTAATAAGCAGCATCCAATGACATGACACTTTTTCAAAAGTGCTTGGCTTATATAAGGCATTGTTACTTTACTTTCCTCTTTAATAAAATAAAAGGCGTGGAATGGTGTAATTATCTGAGGATTTGATCAATGTGCCTATAGATATTGAAGTACTGAGTCTTCAACCTGGGAAAATGGCTAGGAAACATGATATCTGAAAAAGTGGCATGCCCAACAAAGAAGCAGCAATGGAAAAGAGAACAGGAAATGGTAAGTTTTAGTCTAGCTATTCTTTGATTTTTGTCTTAGACTGCTAACACAGCTCCATCACCATCTCATTCATCTTTAAAACAGGTCTAAAAAGTTGCCTGAAGTCATTGCTTCAAATTAATTTTAAGAGGATTAATATTTGTTTTCAACAAAGAACGTATTACCAAATATAAATTATATTCACTGTTATGAATTATTTTCAGTGTTTTTTTTTTTTTGGTTGTTGTTGTTCTCCTCTGAATGGGCTTGATACACTACCTGTTGGCATTTGCCTTAAAATAACATTTACCTAAATTTAGATAGTTTAGTGTAAATACATTTTTTTCTCTGCCTCAACTCAAATAGAAAGTACTTCAGATTTTGCAATTTTAGATTATCCTTGCCATGGATCTACTTTATCAAGGTGAATTAATTTCAATTGAAAGTTTACATTAGAATCCTATTTTAAAAAGGGAATTTAATCTAAAATTCAATTACAGAAGGTCTGTGCCAAAGTGAACAGTCAATGAATACTTACTGAATGTTCCTTGGGTACAGAGCTCTACCAAGGTAACTACAGGAGAAGTCAAAAGAAGTATTGCCCCTATTCACAGACAGTTTTCAGTTTCAAATAAAAAATAACATTCAAGACTGGAAGGAACCATAAAGTTTTTTGAAAGGTTCTTGTTTCTCAGGCTTTGGGCTTCTGAAGAATTGCCCCAGGAGTTCCAATGTGGGGCATTTGAATGAGACTCAGGCTGATCAAGCCAAGCTAGCCTGGTACTCTTTCCAATCATTTAGGCCAAAAATTAGGCATCATTCTTGCCTCCTCTTTTCCCGATACCTCACATCTAATCCACCAGGAATTTCCATCAGTTCAAGTTTCAAAGTGTCCCTGGAATCCACCCACGCTCTCTATCTTTCTGGTCCTACTCAAGTTCTAGCCACTACCCTCTTTTACTTAAATCACTGTAAGAGGGTCCTAATTAGTCTTCTTAATTCTTTGCTTGGCTCTCAATCAATCCCTTCTTTGCTCAGCACCCAGGGCAATCTAATTAAAACTTAAGTCACATCATGCTGCCCGCCCCGCTTAAGATTTTTGAACGGCTTCACACTATACCAAGAATAAAATCCAAACCTTGTACTACTGCCTACAAGTCATATTCAACCACATCTTGTGTCACTTTCTCTGTCTTCACTTTAGCTGCACTAACCATCTATCAATTTCTGAATTGATAAAAACCCATCAAGCTCTTTTCCTCCACAGGCTTTATATTTGCTGTTTTCTCTCCTTGGAACACTTTCCCCCTAGCTCTTCACATGGCTGGTTCTGCCTCTTCTTTCAGATCTCAGTTTAATTTTCACATTCACCAAGAACCTTCTCTGACCAACCACCATATCCAAAATAAGGACCTTCTGTTATTTTCTATTCCGGTATTCTGTTTATTTCCTTTACAACACTAACAACAATTTGTAATTGTTTTAAGTACTTACTTGTTTATTATCAGTCTCCCCAACTCAACTGACAACTCCATAGGGGCCTATTTTGCTCATCACAATGTCCCAGCATTCAGCACAGTCTGACACGTGGACAGAAGGTGCTTCATACTGAATGAATGAGTGAATGAATGAATGAATGAATGAAGAACAGAAAGCCCTGGTCTTGTCTGAAATGCTAGAGAAGGCTTGAGCAGAGTTTGGAAGCCCGAATGGAAGGTTAGTGGGCAAAGGGTGTGGAGAAGGGGAATGAGGAAGGAAAGCAGTCCAGAAAGATAAAGATCCTAAAGCCAGAGAGCATAGAGTTTTTGAGAAACCCAAGGATAACTAGTGTGGCTGGAGTACAGAGAGCAAGTGGGAGGCTGTGGGAGGTGGTTCAGGAGAGTCAAGTACAGCCAGCACGCATCTCTCCCCTAGGATCCAGACCACAGTTGTGAGAGCAGAAGATAAATACATTCCCCAAAGGAAGGTTGACACACTCTTGTTAGAAGGGGGAAATAAATGCTGGCAGCCAATGACAGACCATTGCTTCTGGTTTTCCTTCTACCTCTTTGGCTGCTTCCTTTAGCCATCCTTTGAATATAGGCTTTCTTTGGATTCTTTGCAATTCCTCTCCTCTTCACACTGTCCTCACTTGCCTTGAGATCATTCATTCGCTCTTACGGCTCCACTGTCATCCATCTGCTAAAGAATATTCCAACTCTATCTCGAGCCAGGTCTTTCTTTTGAGCTCCAGATTTACGCACCCAACTACCAACCTGATATCTTTGGCTAGATGTTCCATAGAAACTAATAGTCAGCATATCTAAAACTTCTTTCTTTTTCAGGCTTGTCTCACCAGTAGTTCTAGCCTAGGAACTGGGCATTATTCCTGATTCCTCAAGCCCAATTTTAATTCAACACTAAGTTCAGGCAATTCTATATGTTAGTCATCACCAAGTTCTTCTTACTTCCTTCCATCTTTACTGACATTTCCCCATTCTTCCCTGGATCACAGCAGCCTGCTCATCCACCTCCCAGACTCTTCCCCTTTCCAATTCATTCTCTGTTCTGCAACCAGAATGAGCTTTCAAAAATGCCAGTCTGCTCAAGTCAATTCTTTGCATACAATCCTTCAGTGGCTCCCTATTGTCCTTAAGACAAAGTGCACACTCCTTAACAGGAATGAAAGACACTTTAACAGTGACCACGCCTTTGTCTCTAGGGGCTCTCTTCCTCTCCCCACCAGCTTAGCAATATGGTTTCCAGTCATACACAGAACTACTTTCAATTCCCTGAGTAAACCAAGTTCTCTCTTTTTGCACGTTTTTACCTCTTCCTGGAACAATATACTCCATACCTTCCCTTGCCCCAATCCCTACTTTCCCCAAGTTAATTCTCTGCTGATTCTTCAGGCTCACCTATCTATTCCTCCAGGAAGCTGTACATGTTCCTAATACTGAGTTGTGTCTCTCCATATTTCCCCTCCCACTGCACTATCCCCTGTGCAACTCTTGGTTGCCTGGTTCCCTCTCTGCGTCCCTCACTGGATGGTAAGCTGCTTGGGGTCAGAGATCTCCTTTTTCTTTTTCTCTGTTATGTTTTCATCACCAAGCAGCATTCCTGGCACGTAGTAAGTATTCAAAGAAATGCTTGTGTGATGAATAAATAGATGAATGAGAAAAATAAACATTCCTTTCAGGAACTGGGTTGCTGTAGTTTCAGGCACAGAAGCCTCTAGCAGCTTCCTCTTCCTGCATCCACTGTTTGGCCACAGGCTGGTCAGTAGTCTGGTTAGCAGCCCACAAGAATTCTGAACACTCTCTCAAGAGGCTCCTTGACTCACACCCTCTCCTGGGAGCCCAGTCTTCCCTTAAAAGGCCACCTTATTGGAAAGTTCCTATGATGGCATTTATGAACTCTATTTTTATCTATGTTGGAAAAGTCTCAAAGTTAATTCCCAAGCCAAAGACATTAAACTCAGGAACGTGGATGAGTGAGGAAGCATCTACGTGATGTCTTTGAGTCACAGCTTTGTTTTCCATGGCAAAGGCCTCCATTCCTTCCCATCACTAGGCCCTTGTTTTTAAAGACTGGCTGACTCTAAAAAACTTTTGATCCCACATTCATTAAAACTAGATCTTGCAGCCCTTAATGGTCTATGAAATGGTGTCCCCTTCCCTAGGAGTCTCTTATCTCTGCTAGGGCCCTCAGGGCAGAACACAGAACTGATTGCCAAACACCTCCCAGTTTGTTTAAACCAGTTTTCCACTCCCCATCCCCAAATGAATATAATCATGGGCAATAGCACTGCTAGCAGGAGAAAAGAAGGAGGCAGGGTGGCCGGAGGACAGGGCTCCTAATGAGTCTGGCCAAAGAAATGATTGGACAGAAGCTACAGATATGAGGAGAGTAACTCAACAGGGCTGGCGAGTAAGTCAAGGGCCTGTGCCAGAGAAAGGATTCACCATCAGAATTGGCATGAGGTGGGGGGTAGAGGAGTGTGGAGAGAAGAAAATGCCAATGAAGGATCCAAAGAAGGAAGGGAAGGCAGGAGAGAAGCAGGAAGCAGCAGCAAAGATGGAAGGAATCAGATAGTTTGTGGAAAAAATAAAGAGAAGAGAGGGAGCATGAATTCCTTTTAATCTAAATGGGGTGGGTATTTTGGGGAAAGAGGGTGTTGGAGAGTCAGGTGGAAGCACCAGAGTAGTGGTTAGTCACCACGCCCCCCCCCAACCCCAGCAGATTAAACATGAGATCCGAGGAACATATCAAAGAATATTCTCACTCCCAGATTCAAGGTACTAAATTTGTCATCAACCCTGCCTCTGGGTAAGATAGATTTTGTTGAAGGGTGCTGGAACCAGAGGATTCAAGCCACCATTGACTCTCCCTCCCCTTGCCCTTAGCAAAAGTCTAAACAACTCATAATCCACACCCAAATGCCCCTGTCCCCTCCATTCTCCTCCCCCACACTTCAGTGCATGCACAGCCCAAAGACACAGCCCCCTGTGTGCCTCTGCCTCTGCTGGCTACTATGGGACTGGGACCAGGCTTAGTGCTTAGAGTCTGGGCTGCGTCAGCACTGCCTGTAGGAGAGATTGCTTCCTGGAAAGTTTCACTTCAAAGCTTCTGGTTGGCCAAGCGTTGGTAGGAAGCAAGAGGTGCCTTGGAAGATGAAGGTAGCTTTGGCTTTCAAGATACTCTCACCAAAGAGAATCATGGGATAGAAATGTCCACAGTCCAGCTTAAAGTGTAACTCCAATGGACCTCAGGTTGCCCAAGAACCCTCCACCCTCTCCAATTCTGAAAATTGCATTTTCCAGGCCTCACAAGAGATTTCAGGGCTAAGATGGAGGCTGATTCCTAAGTAATCTAGTTACTTCTGAAAATTAGACAAAATATACTTCCTAAGCCTCAGGTGTCTGTTTTCCAAAGATATGTCCTTATTCATTGGGGCAGCAAGAATGCATATGGGATGTTCTGTGTGGTTGCAAGGCAGCATCTTCTCTTGATAGAAAGGACAGCATACCATTAGCAAAAATCAGGAGACTGCTCCAGTGGTCAAGCTCCTGCTCTGTCTCTGAGGGGCTGTGTTGGGCAGTCTAAGCCACCCCCACCCTTCTCTTTAACTTGGGAGTTTTAATCCCCAGTGCAGGGTAAAAGGTCATTTCAATCAATGATCACACTTTAGACAAGTGAGAAAAGCATTTTACTGTGACCCCCACAACTGCTTGCTATGCAGTGGGCACTCTAGCAGGGAAGCAGTGGGTGGCAGCAGCTGTCAGAGACACCTTCCCCTGAGGATGTATCAGTTGATGCCAACAGCCTATATAAGCTCTTTCTGATCTTTATGCCAGTGATAAGTCCTGGAAGGAAGTCAGGAGTCCACCGTGAGCCCTGTATCCTTCTCCTCCCCCTCATCTGCCAAGAATGAGGAGGGGTGGTTTGGGAGCCCGCCAAGAAAGCGGCTGGTGGTTCCTTGACACATTTTCCAGCTGTCACACCTGTTCACATGGGAACTCACACTCATGCACGCACACACACACACACACACACACGCACACACACTCAGAAATAAATTGTTTTGGGCTTTCCATCTGTTCCATGCCCAAAGCAACATTAATTCCATCAATAAACTGTTGTTCCCAGTTTGTCTTCCTCTGTGCTTCATTTATCGACATTTGACTGGCACCTACCACGTACCAGTCACTGTGTGCTAAAAACACAAGGACACACTCTTGGGGGAGAAAATATATATAAATACTAATTAGATGCCAGCCAATCATATAGTGTTGCATTACCATAGGTGGCAAACTGGTGGTCATAGGCCAAATCTGACCTGTAGGCCCGTTTAGTGTAGCTGGCAAAGAATTTCTAAAAGTTGGTAAAGTTGATGTAAAAATCAGTATTTCCATATATGTACATATATATTGGAAAAAACAGATATGGCAACAATTGGAAGTGAAAAGTCACTATCCCCTTTAGGTGGGACATTCACTCACAGTTTGTCAGGCTACACACCTCTACCTCTCCACCTCACTCCCTTCCCTATTAACTTCAACAGGTTTGCTTCATTCGTCCATGTTCACTGCAATGATTGTGCAGGTGTTAGAATTTGGGGCCCTTAAAATGAAAAGCCATCAGATGACCCAAAGCAGGGAACCATTAACTCTGCTCCAGGAAGTCAGATAGGTTAACCCTTGAACTAATTCTAAGTACTTCATCGATTTCTTATTTATTGTTTCCCTCCTCCCCCTACTGTGAGATGCATTAAAGGAAAGACCTTAGTCAGCCACCTTCTCCACATTATCCCAAGTAGCGCAGAGGCTGGTATACCATTGGTCTCAATACTTATTTGTGAGATGTGATGAATGGAGTCACTAGAAGTACCAAGTAGAAAAGGGAATTCCAAGCAGAGGGAACTGTGGGCACAAAGGCATGACAGTAAATAGTAGAGAAACTGCAAATAGTTCATGGTGAGTGGGGGTGCTGGAAGTGTGAGGTGGGTGGGATCATGTCGGGTGGAAGGAGCAGGAGTTGAGCAGGGAAAATAGACTGCAGTGGGATACTGAAGTGCTTTTGGTGCTACATTAAAAAGGTACCCAGGGAACCATGGAAGTGATTTAAGGAGTGAAGTGACAGGATCAGATTCTTGTGAACAGATATGACTCTGGCAGGGTTGTGGGTGGGGTGAAAGGAGCTCCAGGGAAGACAGAAGCAGCAAATTGAATTCAATTCAATGCTCCCTTTTCCCTTTCTCAGGCTCCTGAAACGCCACTGGGGATCTACTTTGAGGATGGTGCCCCCTGCTGACCAAGTCTGGGCTTGCGCCTCCCCAGGCCAAGAGGGAAATTATAAATGTTTGGCCATGAAGAAAAAAAAAGTACCTGGAAGCTGTGTACACAGAATTACAGTGGTGATGTACCTGAGAGTGCCTTCATTTTCCTAAGAAAAGAGGGGCCCCTGGGAAGATATGTGATAATAACTAATTGCCATAAACAGTGTTGCCAGATAAATACAGAACACTGGCTACCATTTGGATTTCAGATAAACACTACCTAATTGTTCGGTATATCTCAAATATTGCACGGATAACTTTTAGTATAAACATGTCTGAAAAATTATGTTATCTGAAATTCAAATTTAGCTGGGCATCCTGCAATTTTATTTGTTAAATCTGACCTGTGGAGAGAATGAGTGACAAGCAGGAATGAAACTAGATGAGTTTTTCCTTGGGTATCTCTGCAACCTCAACCTAATCTCCAAGCAAAGCTTGAAATGATGCTTTTTCATATTTTGAAGTGGTGCCCAGTTATATAATTCTATTTGGGAAATCACTTTTAATTAAATGAGGCCCATGACTATGACAGATCCTATATATGGACCCCTTCTAGAATCTGAACTTTAAGGAAAAAGGAACACATCAGCTTGATATATGTGTGAACATGTGCCATTACATATACACAGACACATACACACATATACTTTTACATAAAATTTCTGGGAGTTCCCAGTCTTCACGTAAGAGTGACACATTCCTTCTAGGGATGTGCTCTGAATGTGGCAATTCTAGATTCTGAGGAGGAGGAAACGGTGTTCAGTCAGAACCTAAGCTGAAATATGGTGCTTCTGCTAGTGCTGGCCACCCACACACTATGATGAAGTACAGTAGTGGGGAGGAAGAAACGCTCCATGCCTTCTCCTTGATAAAAACCTGGAACCTCTTCCCTCTTCTAACTCTCCCAGAACACGAGTCAGGCACATTCGGATAGAAAGCTCACCAGCCTCCAGAGACTTACACCTCAGCTGAGGGGACAGTGCTGAATGAAAATCACCCTTCATTCCGAGCCCCTCCTGGTTCCCCTCCCACCCTTCTTGCCATGGTAGGCATAGCTGAGTTTCCTAGTCTGAGGAAGGTGACTGTCAGAAACTGGCTTTCACCAGTAGGCAAAAACTACAATAAATTCTAGACTCTAAGCGAGAGATCAAAGCCATGGCCTGGACATTCTGGAAGATTTCGGAGCAGGGGTGCCGAGTCCTTCTCCCGCAGCCCTTACTGAAAAGCCCCCTGACCCCCACAGCCTGGCCTTAAAAAGGGAAGGTAGAAGCAGCCCAGGTCAGGGGATATTATTTTCACTCTCTCAGAATGTTCTAAATGTAAAGCTCCACGGCAGGTTGTTCCTTTGTCAGCCTGCTTATGTGACATTCCAGCTCTCAGGAACTGCATTATGGAATACTGAGTTCTATCAATCATAATGATACCCGACCATGTTTATCGTAGAATGTTTAAACATTTTCTGCAATAAAAAAATCAGTTAATTTCATTATCTATATGGTGGTATGACTTCCAACTATAATTTCTTTGGAAGAAGAGTCCTTTATTTTGACATGGATAGCTTCTAAAATTTTTAGTTAAAATGTTCTTTTATAATCCATAATGACATTAGATATTTATTAACTTAAAAAAAAAAAAAGCTAGCATACTTGTCAGCCCTCCAAATTATTTGTAAATTCTCCTGGACCTGGAAATCCAAACGGCTGAGAACTATTGGCTAAAGCTGGCTGATCTCTGACCTGTAGTAAGTGGAGGGTTACTCTGGGGCTCTGCCCTCAGAATTGCGTGACCTTATGCACTTTGGTAGGTTTTAGGCTCCCTATTCCAAATACGGGGACACTTGTTTCTGGCCCGTGATCTCCCCAGGAGTGTTACCGGAATAAAATATCATGGACTAAAGAGCTTTGGGAAAGAAAGAGCTTAATAAATACATGTGATTACTGCTCCTAAAGACAGCTGGTGTGTTCTCAGTAGGAAGGGCTGAATGATCCCACAGAGACCCAGGACAATTTTTCTGCCAGGGCATCTGGGGAAAGTGACCAGCACCACTCAAAAAATGTACAAACTGTTCCACTGACAAGTGGGACCAGACAGCATAGGCAATGGGCCTCCTGAGGAGCTTCGCTTCTCTCTATCAGAGGGCACAAATCCAAAACATGACTAGAACTTGGGGAACCTTGAGTTCCAGTTAATCTCTCCAGGACATATCCAAGGGATCACCCACAGGTCACCCAGCCTTCCCTAACTTTTAATTTCTAAAAGGGGCAGATAGATGTTTGCTCAGTCCTTTTCACAAGGGTGTTACAGGGCTGTGAAAAAACACATCACCCATTCCTAAATTCCTTGCTTTAAAGATTAGCCAGCATTTCATTCCTGCCCTTTTAAATCTTTTGAAAAACAATGTATAATTTTTAATGTTTAATTTCAGAATAATTTTCCCCATGGTTTTACCCCAAATCACATTTGTGGGTCACTCCCCTTGCCCTAGGCTAAGATGAGAGCAGGACAAGGAGAAACTACTTTACCACAAGCCCGAACACTTACAGCTGAGGAAGACCTAATGGTCTAATCAAAATAGACATAAGTACAATACATCCTGAACTAAAACGTGGGGAAATTTGTGCCGATTCCCTCCCTTCTACATAGCTGAGAATTAAGTGCACATGAAGTCCTTTTGATCTTTAGAAACCCGAGGCAGGGGCCGCCCAGGGTTAGGGATCGACAATACTTTTGTTTGAACTTGCCTGGTATTCCACATTTATCAGCCCTATTATAACCTAACAGAGTGTAACTGGCTTTAGTCTAACCTGGTGCTCTCAGTCCCTGTGATCCTGTAGGTAAGTATGCCACCCGGACAAACTTGCAGCTTACGTGACATTTTCAATTATCTTTCAATTGAGCTGAAAGATGTCTCGTTGCAGAGCCACTCGCCTGCCCCTGAGTTTACTTGCACTGATTGGAGGCAGGAGCATGGGGAGAAGTCAGACAGTTTAAAGGCCCATCTCAACTTGGCAGAGGAACCAAAGCTACATTTCCTCCTCCTTTCATCTTCCCACTCTCTACAGCTCAAGCCTCACCTTGTCCAGACACCTTCCTTTGTTGTTACCCCTGCATGTTTGAGATGCAATGACTTGTTTACCCATTTATTAAACTATGAACCCCCTAGAGGCTAAGTACTGTTCCTGTTCAACAATGGACTCCCAGCATTTTCACAGTATGTGGCACACAGAAGGAAGTGTTAGATGAATGGGCAGGGGACTGAATGAATGCACCAGAATTGGGCTTCTAGCCCACCACGGGTAGGACAGTATGACCTTAAAGCCATGGTGAGCTGTTGAAAACTGTTTTGCTCCTGGTGACTAATATTAGGCACATCTGAGACAGCTAGTTGAGAATGCCGGTGGGTAAAGGGAAAGGATGGTCTGATAGCTCAGAAAATGCCTCGTTAAAACAGCAGGCCCAGGTGTGGATTGCTTGTAGGCTCCTAACTGGTAACATGCTCTAACCACCTAACCAATCCACAGAATAGTGTGGAAGAACTATCCGTCCAATAGGGAAGGAACTACTGGATGCAACTTTCAGGATGAAAAAAAGAGTGGGGAAAGGGATGGAGAAAGGAAGTAAGTTCAGGCAGATGTAAGTAAAATCTCTTTTCTAATGAAGTTCAAAATAAGAGGGGCCTTTAGGGGCAGAGCTGCAGCAACATTCGGGCCCCTAGAGAGGGAGATGAGCGCAAGTGAGACGGGACTTGAAAGGCTGGGCGGGGGGTGGCAAAGCAGTGGCTCAGGAAGGAGGTTGGGCTCCCATCTGGAGAGCTGAGGGGCCGAGGTTGCTGAACAGATGGAGTGAAAGTTGCAGCTGGTGGAAATGCACTTTCATGTGTAAAGTATGGTCCCTGGAGGATTTTGAGTTCCAATTCTGAAGGCAGCAGTGGGCAAGTGGCTCTGCTCCATGCTCCGCCTTCTCCCCCCATTGCCACCCAGAAAACTCGACAGCGGCTCTGTGCCAGGACTCAGCCACCATGTCTTCCGCCAGCATCCTTTTCAACAGGCAGAAGCTGGCACAGTGACACCTTGGCGCAGGCCAGGATGGCAGAGGACTATAATGTTTTAGCAGCTAAAGGGGGCAGGCGAATAGGAAGGATTAACCCAGCCTCCCCAGGAGGGGACCAGGTGCATTGAGCACACACAGAGATGGAGAGGGGGAAAAGACTTTCCAAAGCTGTTCATGACATACACACTGGGTCTCTGCTTCTAGTTGAGCTTTGAAGGAGAGGCAATGGAGAAATGAGAAAACTCAGGCTCTGGCCTCATTGGACCCCAACCTCAAGAAGTTTCTTGAGAATATATCTATAGTTTTTAAAGTTGCCCACCAGCAACTTTAAGAGGGAAAGTGATTATTGCATTCCATGGCTCTAATACAGCCACCTGTCCTGACATATTCAGACCCTCGCCTTTGGAAACAGAAGCTGCAAGCCCAACTATACAACCTATTAAAGCTCCTCCTGCTTAGGCTCTTGAAGAAATTAGCCACTCAACCACAGGCTAACCACACCCGAGAGGAAGCAGCTTAGGCAATGAGCATCAAGCTCTGCCTCTTCCTCTCTATTTGTTAGGCTGTGCTCTAGGTCATCAAGAACAGAAACTTCCAACTCTGTCTTGTTAAAATCCAAGCATTTTTTTTTTTTTTTAGAATATGTGATTTTGCTTCCTTTAAAAACAAAACAAAAAACAAAATAAAGACAGACAGGAACCCAGTCCTTTAACCCTACTGTGTCCATTTTCCCAAGAGATGTTGTTATTTGAGATAATAACTTAAATATTCTTGGAATGGAGGTAGTTTTTCTCTTCCTAGTGGGATGTCTTCTTGGCTCCTTTCCCAAACTTGGCATCGAAACCAAGACCTATGGAAAGAGAGAACACAGGCAGAAATGAAACCTACCAATGATTTGGGGCAGGGGGTGGGGGAAGGTCTGCCTCTTGGTGCTCCAAAATTGGGGCTTTAAATAAAACTAGTTTTCAAACATTCATTTTAAAAACACCCTCCAAGAAAAGAGAATGGCATCAAATAAAAAAAATCTCTAAGGTACCAGAAATTACATAAACAGCAATACTAAAAGAAACTTAAGAGTCAAAACTTCTAAGATAGTTCTCCCAGCACATCCATAGCAGCATAAATAGGGAGTAAGTATAATTTTACTCTGTTCAGTGTCTGTGGAACTTGAGTTGCTGGAAGGAAATCACTAAAACCAAATGCTCATTAGGAAGGCTGGATTAGAAGTAATGCTTCCTTTTCTCTTTTTTGAAAAAGTTCCCTCATGACCCAGCAATTCCAGTGCTGGGTATTTATCCAATGAAAATGAAAACATTTGAAAAGATATCTGTGCCCCTACGTTCATTGCAAGATTATTTACAATAGCTAAGATATGGAAGCAACGTAGGTGTACATCAGTAGATGAATGGATAAAGAAGATGTGATGTACATCTATCTATTTATACACACACATGCACAATGGAAAATTACTCAGTGATAAAAAAGAATGAAATCTTGTGATTTGTTACAACATGGATGGACCTAGACAGTATTATGCTAGGTGAAATAAGTCAGACAGAGAAAGACAAATACTGTATAATTTCACTTTTAAAACAAAAACAGACTCACAGAATCAGAGGATAAACTGATGGCTACCAGAGAGGAGGGGGGTGAGGGGATAGGTAAAAAATGTGAAGAGAAATAAAAGGTACAAACTTACAATTATAAAATAAATAAGCCACAGAGGTGTAGTGTATAGCACAGGAAATATAGTCGATAATACTGTAATAACTTGCCAATGTGACAGATGGTTACTTGACTTATTGTGGTGATCACATCAGGTATAAAGATGTTAAACTGCTTACATTGTATACCTAAAATGAATATACTATTGTATGCCAACTATACTTTAATAAAAAAAAAATTAGGTTCTCTGTAAAATAACTAAATAAATTTCATAAATATACCAGCAAATTTGGGGAGGAAAAAAAAATCAAGCTCTGTTGCTATCTTTTTGTGGCCCAGAGATGCCTGCTCTAGGTGGCACTTACCCAAGAACACAAGCACAGTGCCCACCCACTGCATGGAGCTGATGGGGTTGGCAAAGAGGATCACAGAGGCCAAGATGGTGAAGAACTTTCGAGTTGTGGTGATGATAGAGCAGGTCAGGGGGCCAAAATACACAACCGTCATGAATATGAAGCTCTAGAGATAGAGAGGGAAAGGAGAGATCAGGCTAGTTCTTGGCTATCTGCCACAGGTCTGAAGTCCTTAACAAACGTCAGAGCTAATCTTGCCAACACTCTTCTCCCAGCCAGACCAGCGTCTCTTAGGGAAGTCAATCCATTCCCTGTCAAGGCACTCACCTGACCCAGGGCACTGGTCAGGCCAAAGAGCAGGATGTTATAGATGATAGTAGGGTACCTTTCAGCAAAGCTCAGGAACTCCCAGAGCTCCCCAGTGAATAGGATTCCTAGGAAGAAATGTCAAAAGAAGAATGATACATCTTGTGTCCCCATACCCATACACATACCTGCACATGACCTGCTAAAGTACTCCAAAGGAGGGTGGGGCATGGGAAATGTATGGAGTGGTTTGTATTGTCCCATTAGGCATCTTTTTCCTATTTTTCTGATTAGGGAAACTAACTAAAGACTCTCCCAAGCAAGGCTTGGAAGTTAGTTACTTCTGCCAAAAGTGACTGAAAGCAGAAATCCTCAGATGTTGTAGAGACATTGATCCATACAACCCTAACTCAAGGCAACTCCAATGCTTCCTCCCACTATGCTGTACAAAAATGCTTCCTACATGTGCCCAGCTTTGGAAAAGTTAGGAAGCACTGATTGAAATGCAAATGCATTCACTTTCAAACTATGTTCGGTATACACCACATACCAATGTCTCATCTCCCTTAAGAGGGCAAGTTCCTAAGGTACCCCTGTGTCCTTCCACGATACCTAGCAGTCTACCCCTGACTGTGCCAGGAACAAGTAGCAAGCAGAGCCTGATGGTGAAGATTCTCAGGGGCTTGGACATAAAGGTATCTTGGAGCCAAGGCAGGCCTCTGGCCTGGGCAAAGTTAGCAACTGACCCCTGAGCTAGCAATCAACCAATGAGTGCCCTCTGGTGATACACGGAAAGAACAGCAGAACTGCTCCTTACCAGCTCCCAGAAGCAATGTAGACCAAAGGTTAATGTTCAACATCATGTGATTGGAGCCTGTTTGGTAATGAGCTCGCATGTGGTCCTGGGAAACGCCTGTCAGTCCATCCAGGGTCAGAGACAATAACTGGGAAGAAAAGTGTGCATCCTGCAGTGAGAAGGCCAACAGTGCTCCTCCCTAACCCAGAACACAAGACCCTCACCTTTCTGAGACCCCTCAGAAAACCTTAAGCAGAGTCCTGAGAACAAAATGCTGCTATTCAGTCATGGATGGAGGGTACAGAGAGACCAGTCAAGCTCCCTCTCTTCCCGGGGCACTAGAATGACAGGCTATCTGAGCCACATAGTCATAATAAAATCAGAGCAGGGCAGGAAATCTACCAACACAGTGCCATGAAGCCTGTTTGTGTGGGGGCCTGAAACAAGTTGTGGTGAGCCACATACATTTTTCCATTAAAGCTGGAGAAAAAAGTCTATTCCCAGCATGTTAGCCTCCTGGCTTAGAAGATAGTGCTCCAGAGACCGGATTCTGCAGTCACACTCCTGGATTAGAATCTTGGACAAAGTTAGCCCCTAACTCTGCCACTTAACAGCCATAAGACCATGGGCAAGTGACTTAACCTCCCTTTGTTTCAATTTCTTCATCTGTAAAATGGAGATAATACTATCTATGAAGTTACTGTTGTAAAAATTAATCAACTGGTATATAAAACAATTGAAACAGTATCTAAATACATGGTAAGCAATAGCTACTACAGTATCATTTTAAACTCTGGCTTCTCAGTTTCTCTAAAAGCAGCAGTGAGAGATACACTACCCCTTTACTCTCTGCTCTCAAGTCTCTGTGACCTCATACCAGCATTTAGATACAGGTTTCAGGGTCATTCCTCAGGAGAGCTGAGCTGTAGTTAAATATTTCAGGTTTCCCATTATGGCCTTAGCAGAGCCAGGGGGCTACACAGCAAAGGACAAAGACTAGAAATGGGGAATGAGGAGTACCACAATCTTCCTCCAGACATATAACTGGCCTTTCACCTGCCCAAGTGGGGTTATTCCTTGGTTAAGACTACTGGAAAAGGCTGCCTTTCCCACCAGGATCACATACCAGGAGCAGCTCTCCATAGCCAACTGTGTGTTCTTCCATCCCAACTACTTTTTTGGGTTTGTACATGAAAAGGGCCACACCAGCCACAATTAGCAACACACACAGGTACTTGGCCATTGGGTACTTCTTCTTCAAAAGGGTCACTCCAAGAAGCATGACTATAGGAAAGAAACAGAGTAGAAAAGTCAGGTACCCATGGGCATCAATGAGCCCAACACTCTCCTCCTAGGAGCCAAGAGAAGACTCATGAGAGGAAAAAAATATCTGAGAAGAAAGGCCTATAGAGGATAAGAGGAGGGTGTGAGGCTGGCACTCAAATAGAGATGACTGAGCAATAGGGCTGAACAAAGAGTATAAGGAAGAAAAAAGGTAGAGAAGCAAGGTGAAAGGTCCAGGAAGGAAGAGGCCAAGGGTGTAGCCAGTGGGGAAGAGTGAAAGGTTGAGAGGAAGAAATTGACAATCAAAATGGAATTGATGATATCTAATGACAATGTTAACACACAGGATGCCAAAATGACTGGCCACATGAAACAAAATAGGTCAGCCTCTAGCTCCCCCAGCTTATGCACACCAATACCATAGGAAGTGATACAGATGACAGGATGGCAGGGAGAAGGGATGGAAGGAATTCCCTGGAGATAGCTACAATGAGATGAGGCAGCCTGGACAGATACAGAACTCTAGCAGAGGAGAACATTTACTACAGAAAGAGCGAGGACGGAAGATGGAATACCATCTTCTTCTGCTTACCTGGGATTGGTTTGCAGGATTTACCAAGGACCTGTAATTAAATTCAGCAAATAATTTCTGAGCATCTGTGACGTGCCAGGTTCTATGCTAGATGCTATGTTAAGATAAGTAAACGTGGGGCCTGCATCGGAGATCGCAGCCTCAGAAAGTAGTCCTATTGTGGCTGATCCACCACTGCCAAACCTCAGATCTATGATTCTTCACACTCTGAATTTCTCAAACACATTCTCCTTTTTAAGTTATAGACCCAAGGAAAAAAAATCCTTACTCCTTTTTTAACAACCTCTGAGCCAACCCTCATCCCACCCTGAGGTTTCACCTGAGTTGGGTAGTTGACAAACTGTAGTGCTGAGTTACTGGAGACCATGGCACCCAGGTAGGAGACAGAACAGGCAGCATAGAGCCAGCTGTGAGTACGATCCACCCTGGCAGTGTCAAAAAACTGGATCACTGGGAGAAAACAAAACAAAACAAAACAAAACAGACAAATCGGTGGGCCTAAGATGGACCACTGAGCAAAAATCGAAGCAACAAGAAAGGAACCTGTCTGTCAAATAAGACAAGAAACACAAGTTGTTTCTGTCCTCTTAAAAGGGAAAATCTCGGTAGATTGTTCAACTCTCCAGTCCCACCCAAGCCTAACACAAGTCCACATACAAGCCAGGGGTGAGGAACTAGTTAGCACTGCTGCTTGCTCCCAGGGGATAGAGAAATGCTCAAAACATGCTTGAAGCTGACACATGAAGAAAAATCAAAGAGATAAAGAAAAAAAAAAAGTATTCTTAATGGGGATCTGGAATACAGAAGATCCATTCTTTGCACAGTTCAGACTCATAGATTGGGCCAATTTAACAAAATAGTTTACCTTGTTCTAAAGCCATGTATTTTATAGACTAAACAGAGAGGCTCTGTAAGCACTAAAGGGGGCAAGGGTCTTGAGAGTTAGCCCTTAAGGTTGGATCACTGCCTAATGCCCAGGATACAAAAAGGAAGGGACACATAACAGATTACTATCTAGATACTCACAGATCTTGGCAAACACAGCATTGACCACACACTGGATGAACACCAAAGTTAAGGCAAAAGTGAAGGTCTCCTGTTTGGGTCCCTCCCCATACTTTCCTCTTGTTCTAAGAATAAAATGCACGAGAAAGAGAATAATTAGTATATTTCCTTCGTTGTCATCTAGTATATATAGAGCTACTGAAAGCTTTGAAATTATTTTGCCTTTCTGGATGTGGGGAGAGTTTTGGGAGGCTCCCTGGGCTCATTGATAAAAGAGGTTGATTTTCTACTGGACTTAGAAACTAGACATCCCTTCCTGCTAGTCCCATAGCCTAAGACAAAAATATCCGTAAAGGATGGAGCTGGAAGAAACGTTGAAAATTAGATTTTGAAACGAGGTATCCCAGGAAGAAGGGCTTTGGGCTACAGCAGCAAGGCCGAGGGCGAAAGTCAGGTGTCTGTAAGAATCTGCGAGTTTCAAGGAGGAACCTGCGCACGTCACGGAAACCTGTGCGAGGTTATAAACCTCGGCCTGTAAAAGCCAGGCAGTCAAAACCAACAGGGGACAAAAAGCAATTACAGGAGGAGAAATCACCAGCTCCCGAGAATCCAGAGACCAACCTTCGCGTTTTGGAAACCTGGGGGAGGTTCAGCCGCGCTGCAAAGGTGTCGGCGTGCTGGGAGGGCAGCCGAGTAAGAGAGCAAGAGCGAACACCAGTGAGGGCCGCGAACCCCGCCACAGGCTGGGGAGAGGGCGCAGGACAGGGGGGAAATGTGTGCGTTCGACCCCGGGGATTCACTCACATCTTTTCCTGTAGGATCCCATAGTAGAAATAGCAGACAAAGACGCCAAGGAAGCAGAGCGGCAGTCGCAGCCGGTCGGGCACCAGGGAGCTGCTAGCGGCCATGAGACGCCCGGACGACCCGACCGGAGACCCGCTCACTGCTGGCAGCGGCAGCGGCGGCGACAGATCCAGCCGGACATCGCCGACCGGCGACAGGGGCCTCATAAGAGCTGCATGCGACCGCCGCGCACAAGGACCCAGAAGCCACCGCCAGAACTGCCGGCTCAGAGCCGCCGAGGGGAAAACTCCCCAGAAACCAGAAAACGCTTCCAAGGAAAGGAGACCTGCCCTAGGACCTTGGCTTCATCCCTAGTGGCCACGGTAGCCAGCTGCCCCGAGGTTAATGTAGTGCCCGTTAGATTTTTTTGATCAGGCAAATCCGAAGACAACTACAACCCGGAGCTCAACGGGACGGCCTAGAAGATACGCGGGCGTGGCGTGATGGCGTTTAAGGATGTGGAGGCCACTGATTGGCTGCGCTGTGTGAAGACTGACAGGTGGGCGGGGAGGAGGGGATGCAGGCTGCAGGCACCGGGTCAAATCGAAGAGTCTTTCTGCCGGTCGGCCGTCAGGTGTCTGCTGGGTCCTAACGCCAAGAAATCGTCATGGAGCCTTAGCGTCCCCTAGCGACTCTACCCCTTCCACCAGAAGAGCGTTCAAGGCCCGCTGGGCTCTAGAGAAACAATTCTTCTCCTGAGGCAAATCTCTAGGCTTGCAAGGCAAGGCTCTTGTCCCAGCTCCGTCACTTAGAGGCAGGGCAACCTAAATTCCGAGCCACAGTTTTTTGTCTGTTTAGAGATAGGTAATTAGTAATACTCCCCTTGTCACCTCTTGACTGTTGAGGATCAAATGAGCTGAGGTTTATGGAAGTGCTTAATCAACTATAGTGGGTGCCGTGCTAGTCTAAAGTGTTATTTGTCATGATTCTTTCTCCACCCTGATCCTGTTTCTTCACATCCTAGAGGTGGAAATGGAAGCTGACTGGAGTGAATTTTCTTGAGGGTCTTGAAATTCACCAGCAATGGAGCAAACCCTTCAGCTGTCCTCCACATTTTTATCCTATTATTGAGCTTCTTGTTGGACCCCTCCTTCATCCTAGTGTTGGGCCTCTACCTGACATCAAGAGGTGGGGCAAGGCTGACCCTGGGTCTTTCCACTACCATGCCAAACCCCCACTTAATTGCACTCTGGGCTGTAGGTAGAGGCTCCTTCTCCCCTTTGAGCAGCCTGCTTCTTTGGCACAGCCATGGGCAAAGGAAGGAAACTCAGGGCAGCACCACACCCATCACTCTGGGCCTGACTCACCAAGGCTTTGGAGGAATGCCAAACATCTTTCAGGGGGAGGGGTAAAAGACTGAAGATGGGGGTCTATCCTCAACCCCCTCTCTCCTTTATATTAGTGGGTAAGGGGACCCCCATACATTGCTCTTTTGCCCAGTGGTTTTTCCACTGAATGTAATTCCAGGGCACCAAGCAGCAGCTGGGCTGAGAGACTTGGGTTCTAGTTCCAGCTCTGCCTCTTCATTAGCTAAGACTTCAAACAATTCACTTGACCTCTGAGTCAAGTTTCCTCAACTGAAATTCATGGGGCTATAACAACAAGCTGTAGAGTGCTGTGGTTAGAAGCATGGGCACTGGATTCAAATGATTTGGTTCCAAGATCAGCAATCTCACTTCCTATCTATGTCTTTGGGATAAAGTAATTCAATCTTTCTGTCTTTCCCTCATTAGTATAGTGGGATTTATCATTACACTCTCACTGAGTTGCTGTGATTTATCAATGACATTTTATGTAAAGTACAACAGGATATCTGATGCTTACAAGCCAATGAATGGTAGTTGGGACAGCAACCTAGAAGCTTGTCCTGAGGTCTTTTGAGATAAAATTGTCTTTATTATGACTGCCCTTGAGGTAGTCAAGTTTTCATGAATACAATGGGGCTAATGTGTCTTTTGTGAAAATGCTTTGTGAATTGCAAAGCACCATCAAAATGTTGAAATTGTTATTCCCATTTTCCCCAAAAGCCTAAGAGCACTTACAGGTGTGGCACTATAATAGCTGAGAGGCAGGAAAAGGACAATAACAGTTTCTTCTACTAGTCAAGAAGCACCCACAATGTCAAATTGTCTCCCTTTGTATAACCTCATTTCCCCTCTGAAATCCACTCTCTTTAGGGAGCTTTTCCAGACTAACCCAAGAATGAATGACTCCTTCACCCCACCTCCAACACACTCTTCATTCTGGACAGTCTTTCCATGGATCTGCTATTTATATGTCTGTCCATAGAAAGAATCCAAGCCTGGTGGCTTAAGGACGGAGACTCTGTTCATCCACATCATTGTGTGTTAAGTAAAGGTTCCTCTTGAAGACACGGATTAGGTGACCAATACCCTCAATCTCCACCCCATTCCCTCCCCTCCAAGATACTGAACAGAACCTCAGGCTGCTGGGAATACTTATTTATTTGGTCTATTAACACCAAGATTTGCAAAAAAAAACAACTTCTAAACACAGGATAAGAAAACTTGAACATTAACATTCTTCGATTTTGTGAAGCTCAGCAGTACGGAAAATATACAAACTTCAAACAGCTGCAAAAATAGTGTCTTTGGGAGAAAATAGAGTTTCTACATCGATACAAGAAAAATAGGCATTTTTCTAATCCAACCCAGTCCTGGGGCAGGTGGAGGGTGTAAAGTCACCACCACTTGCCACCTGGAGGAATGCCAGCTCTCCCTTACCCCCACTACCCACCTGGGGCTGGGCAGGCTGGGCTGCTGCTTAAGACAATCTTAGGGTGAAAGCGAGATGAAAATGCCACTTGGGAAAACACTAGGTTCCCCACTCTGCCAGCAGCTGGATTGGTCAAGTGTTATGGCCCATTAGGGCTGCTTTGGTCAGCTCCTCCAATGAGAGGGAGGCATGGGGATGAGGGCTAAGAGGATGGGGGTATCTATCATTGGGTCTCCACTTCTTCATCTGTGGAGGAGAGGGAAGGAAATCTGTGGTGTCCCCTCTCCTCTGATCATGGCTAGCTTGCTCCATGACAAGGACAAGGGTTCCATATACAGTCCTTTGGACTCACTCCCAGGAGTGGGGGACCCAAGACCTTCTAGGTGGGTTTTCCATCAAGTGAGAGAGGTGGCAAGAACACAGGTGTGACTTGTGAGCTGCCCAGCTGCTAGTGGAGAAGGCAGGCACCCTCTCATTCAGAGGGGATGGTGTCCATCAAAAAGAGGACCCAGGGCTTTGACACAATAAATGAAAGTGCTCGAAGGCTGGGAGGGAAGGGCTCCTTCACCCCCCACCTCAGGGGAGCTAGGGAGGGGCCTGCCACCAAGGCACTGGTCTCCATGGTAAAGTGGTGGGGGCGGGGCCCTCAGACCACCAGGGAACTCTGGAAAAGCACGGGCTCTTCTGATGGTGGGGTGCGCTGCCATGGCTCGAATGGCAGCGAGGAGGCCTTGGAGGCCTCTGGATCCTTCCGAGGTGGTGGCCTGGGGCTGCTAGGCGGGAGGGGAGACCCTGGGCTTGAAGGGCAGTTACGGAAGATGAAGCCCATGCTGGGGAAAAGGGGCTTCATCAAGCTGACAGGGCAGAAAGCCGAGCCTGTCGGGTTGAAATGGACTTTGTTCTTGTCAGGACAGGACGTCAGGAAGGCCAGGTCAGGACCTGGAGACCTGGAAGATAAAAAGAAAAACACACAGACATACATGTGTACATACACATATGTACAGAAACAGCCAGTGAGAAGGGATGAGAGATGTCCCAGCACTTGGAGAGTAGGGGAACTGTGTCTGTGTTCAGACAGGATGGTAACTTAACCAAAAAAATGATAGGCTACTGAGCAACAGCCAGTCTGTCGGTTCCTCAGCTCTTCATTGTTTAGAAACATGGCTAAACAACAGGAAATCTACTTTAGCTAGAAAGTAGGAGGATTTGAAGCTAGACTGGAAGGAGAACTTCTGGAAAATGTGATTCTAGGAGACCAAGGGATTTTTTTGAGAGATTCCATCAGTGAACAGTGTTTCGGGGGCAGTCCCTTTACCTGAAAGCAGTGATCCAGGCAAAATGGCTTTCTAAGACTTTTTATAGTCTTAAGCAAGGTTTCTCAGTCTCAACACTGTTGGCATTTTGGACTGGAAAATTCCTGGTTGTGGAGGGGCTGTCCTGTGCACCACTGGATGTTTAACAGCATCCCTGGCCCCTTCCCACTAGGTGCCAGTAGCACCTGACACCCTCCCTCCCTCCATAAAATTTGCAACAACCAAAAATGTCTCCTCACATTGCTGTCATCTGGGGGGAAATACTGTCCCCTATTGAAATCATTCTTAAGCACATTTGAAAGGAGTGATTTTCAAAACCTTTACTGGGAGGGAAGGATAGCAACCATTGTGAGAAAGGCTGTCAGACCTTAACAGAAGATCTAGGTTCTAACTCACCATGTGGTCTTGGCCATGACTGTCTCACTTTTCATGTGAAAAGAATTATCCCTACCCTTCCGGTCATATGGGGGAAATGGAAGGATAAAAAGAGGTTGTGTCAGAGTACTAGAGTAAGGAATGCTTATGATAAAAAAGAAGAAGAAAAGTGTGACCATGTTTTAAGGGTGACAGAGCCTAAGAAGCTGCTGGTTGTGAAGATTTTGGATGAGAAGACAAATGTGTGGAAAGAGGGGAAGCTCTGTCGCCAATGGATCCCAGTGACTACCTTTTTCTTGAAATATACTTACAGAAATATACACTTAGTGTACAGCTTGATCAGTTTGTTACCATTTTAATTGTAGAATTCTAAGAATTCCAAACTCAGGAAGAAGAGTAGGTATAAGGAGGAGAGCAGAGGTTGGCACAGAGTGAGACGTGGAAGGAAGTAAAGGCCTGGGGTTCCAGAGGACTGCACAGTGGCAATGTGTCCCCTGACCGAGCAGGGTTTAAAACGATCGCACTTCATAGAGGGGTGGAGAATGGGTGGGAGAGGGAATGCTCTTGGTGTGTGCTCGTACACATGAGGAAGGTGACCCAGAGGAGTCCAAGCAATGCTGGAGCAACATGAGTGCAACCAGCATGGTCCTGAAGAGCTTGAGTCCCTCTCTAGGAAATCCGGGCCATCTTACGGGGTCAGAGGTTAGGAATAGGAAAATGTGGCAGATGAACCACTAAACACAAGAACTTCCCAATAGGAAAGCTGACACAATGAAGAGACCCTGATGAGCTGTGAATATGCATCCCAGGTTGTCTTAGAGAGTAAGTGACAGATCTGTGCCTTTCCTAAAGGGTTGACACACGGGCAGAAAGCTAGATGAGATGACGTTGGAATCTCTTCTGGCATTATGAGTCTACAAAAGAATCAAGACAAGCAGCTGCCTAATTTCCTCAAGCAATTCCAGGTTGTAGTTGTTCAGCTATAACGTGGACGGGGGAAGGGCACCAGAGTCCAGAGTCTGCTACACAATCTGGCCTCTCCCCTCCATACCACTGCAGAGGACCCAGTGCTCCAGAAAGATACTGGGCAACAGTGAGGATGCAAGCAACACCCTAGTGGTTATGGTTTTCTCCTTAACTCTCACTCTGTGTTGTATATGTACCTTCTGCTACTACCATGGGCTGTCTTCTCCCTTATCTGAGATATGAATAGAGCCCTCAAGGCCCTAAACCCTGTCCCAGCTAAATGCCCACTCACACACCATGACTAAACTTCCTGACTGCCATCGAAACCACAACTTCCACGGTGAATCTGCCCTGAAGAATCTCAAAGGTGGTGAGGTGAATGAAAAGAACTCCTAGGGTACCTGCCCAGGGGGGCTGGCTGTGTGGGCCTGTGGAAAGGGCAGCTCTTGATTTTCTCTGCTAATGGGAGAGAACTGTAGTAAAGAAATCAACTAGGAATGGCTTCTGGATTGCCCAGTCTGGCTTGAGAATAGTGCATAGTCCTTGCTTGCAAGGACTGGAAATTTCTTTCTGGACATTCATGACACTTGAATGGCTGCAGCTTGACTCAAAGGATTAGACAGCTATTTAGGTCCCCCTGCCCCTCCAGTGGGAGAAGACAGTTCTCATCTCTGCCGAAGAGAACTACTAGTACGTTCTCTCTCTCTGATTATGGTCTAGCAAATTCTCACACCTTCCCCAGGGATTAAAAAAAAATAGGAGAAACAAAGGGTTTAGGTTTCAGAGTTCTTTCCTTTCCATTTTCTGCTTGCTTGTGGCTGGCATGTGGGCAGAGAGCAGGTTTCTATGGAGATAATGATAAGCAAAGATTTAAGTGCTTGGAGTAGGTAATGTCAACAAGTTTGATCACGGAAAATCTGCGATACCAATAATCTAAAGTTGACAACATCTCGAGGATGAGAGAGAGTCCAAGACTGAAGCAGGGTCTGTCAGGTGGGACCACACAGGGCTAATCCCCCATCCCCATCCCTCTCTCTCTGATGTACTCACGTGGCCTCTTCAAACACACGCACTCTCTCACAGCCTTCTGGAGGCTCCCGTTTGAAGACGTAGCTATGATTGGGACGAGGGGAGGCGGCAAAGGCAAGGACTGGAGATGGGCTACCATCTTCAAGGAAAGCTGGGTGGCCTGGAGAGGAGGCTGCAAAGAGAGCAAGGCTGAGTCCAGTGGAGCTGAAGGAAAGATCTCTACCACCTTGGCTCGGGCCCTGGTATAAAGGGAAGAGGCTAGGAGACACGATAAGGTGGGCGCGAGGGTTATGCTACTGAGCCAGGTTGTTTGTCCATACTGTACCTTAGAAAATCTCTGAGGCGGCTTACAGAAATACATATCCTGTTATACAGGATAACAAAAACAACAACAAAAAAATATAGCTGAATTAATGGGAAAATGAGGTCTAATACCAACTCTATATTCCCAGGAGATAAACACTGATTGGAAATCCAGGCCTCAGATTTAAAGGAATCCTAAATTCTGTCTCTCTCTCTGCCTTCTTCCAAGACTGCACCGCCCTGCCTTGCCAACATACCACAGCTTCTTCCTTTCCACAGCCTTGAAAATCTATCCTTTCTTCCAGGAAGAGCTCTTATACTGACTCAGAGAAGCAATTTTTACTCATCTCCACTTGTGGGATAAAATTCCTCTTGCTTTCCACACAGCAAATGTACTTTCCCTACGCTGCAAATATTGACTTTATCTGTATTTATCTCACATTTATTCCTTATTAGTCTATGCTCTATTTACCTCTGTGTATTGTTAGATCATGTCCTTGACCAGCCTACCTCACAGGGTTGCTGTGAGAATCAAAAGAGGCAAAACGGGCAACATAATGTAAGGGTCATTACTATTGCGAGGAAGGATTCACATCTTGTCCTCCTGGTGAAGCAGCCAGAGCACAGTAAAAAGTAGAGGTTTGGAGTCAGAAAGCCTGGGTTTCAATCTGGGTCAAACCTGGTGACCCTGGGCAAGAGACCACATTCTCTTATTTTATATCATTCACAACCACCTTGAGACCTATTGCTGCTAGTGGGTTGCGTGGACACCTGAACAGACTCGAGGGCTCTCTACTACTGCATGCCGTACCTCAGCCAAAGATGCAGAGAGGGATTGTGTCTTTGGGTTACAGTGAGGATTAAATGAAAATATAGGTGCAGAGACTTTATATAAATTATAAATCAGAATTGATATCAAGGACCATTATTATCACTGGTATAATATACAGCATAACGATGACTCTTAAAGATAATCTGGTTGGCTGGTAAATAAAAATGCTAGGCTTGATTGACACTGACTAGAGGCGGAAAGGGGAGTGGAGTCGCCCCTGCTCCCTGAGTGGGCCCTGCCACCTCAATCTCCTCAGCTTACCTTTGTCACTGGGGATGGATGCCAGCTCCTCAACTGCACCCCGGTGTTCCTCGTGGCTGGTCTGACCAGAAGGCTGGGGGGATGCCAGGGAAATGGAGGGAGAGCTGGCAAGGTTGCCAGGCTCCAGGAGGAGGAGGGGGTGATCACAGCTGCCACTCTGGGGGGGAGCTGGGGCACGGTGCCCATCAGGGATATCAAGGATCTGCCAGGGAAGAGGGTGGGTGAAAACTCCCAGGCCTGTCTCTTCAGGCCTGCAGAGCTGCGGTGACTCTTAGGTCCTCCCTTTGCCCTTGTTCTCCTTCTCTATTTATAAAACACAGTGACAACAGGACACCATTTCCTCAAGTCTCTGGTTTCCCAACCACCTGCCCCAATCTAAGGGAAAACCCCTCCTGTTTCTCCCATAGTTCTGTGTTCTTTTCCCTTGTAACACTTGCAGCCAAATTTATAATTACATATTTATTTGAATGACTTCTCAATGTGTTGCCCCACCAGTCTGTAAGCCTCTCAAAGGCAGGAACGGGTCTGAGTGTCAGGCTCTGGGAACACAGAGATGAATAACAATGGGGGCAGGACAGGGGGCATGCCTTCAGGACACTGTAACCACTGCGGGCTACTGCAAGACAAGTATGCAGACTATCATCACGTACTAACTCCCCTTTCCCTTTTTAACATTCTATGGTACTTGTACCCACAGCTCACCAAATTGTGTGTATGTGTTTGGGTGAAACTCCTACATATTCTCAAATTAGAACTCAACCAGTAAATAAATCATAAACTGAGGAGTGTGCCCACTAGAATTATATTAATACTGCCCGACTGGCATTCCCCAGTTGTACTGTGTCAGTATAAAAATGTGCCTGAGACTGCAGAAAAGGTAGCAAATAATTCTGCCTGGGAGTGGGGTGGGGGAAAGGGCTGCATTGGGAAACTGGGCATGAAGGATGAATGTGTGTTGCCAGGTAAAGATGGAGGGGAGTGGTAACTCAGGCAAGGGGGTGGCTTGAACTGAGGCCCAGAGGTGACAATGCTGGTGCCAACTATGTGGTAACAGTGAGCTGGTGCTTTGGCTGAAGAATAGTGCCTCACACATTCCTCCCCGATGGGACCCTGCCTTTCTCTGTCTACCCACTACCAAAAGCCTTCCGCAGGTATACCCACCCAGCTCTCCTGTCCCTGTGGTTAAGTCCATTTAAGTCTAATGAACTCAGTTGGTGTTCCTTCCGCATGCTGGTGTTTGCATGCGGCTCTGTCGCTGTAGCCACAGCCCATAAGTGCCAGAGAGAAAGAGTCCCACTTCCCCACGTTCAGACTCAGCAAGATGCTGCCCATCAGCGTATCCAGGACACGGGCCCCACTCACCCGCAGTAGCTCCTCTTCACCCTGCTCCTTCACGAACACCTCCTCCAGCTCTTGGTTGAGCCCTTCCAGGCTCCGGTGCAGGCAGGGGCTGAGTCGAAAGACAGGGGACCCTGAGGGGAAGCTGGTAGGTGATGCCTGAGGAAGAGACAAATGAAGCACTCATTGAAATCCACCAAGCCCCAAATAATTGTCAATTATGACTTGGGGGAGTACAGGTAACAGTTATGTCCACATGGCAAAACCAAAGGAGTAAATAAAGGAGGATTTGGGGACAGTTATAGGTTGCAAAAGGTCCATTCAGTGGGGTTTTCTCCAGAAGTCAGAGATTTGAGAGGTCTCGAGTATGCTTTTAAAGGCCACAGGAACATCACCGCCTCAATTATATATAGGGGTGAGGGTGGAGGAGAGCAAAACACAGAATAGCAGGAAGCCCTTCTAATGTCAGTGAACAAGTCCAAATTTGCACTGAAACCTCACCTGGGTACCCATGTGACCACAGAACATGCAGTGCAGTAGGGCTCAGAAGTTGCTCAACCTGAGAGGATCTTCCCTTTGGGGTGGGGGAGGGGGTGCGGCACGTGTGCCATGGACGATGACAAAGCGGAGAGGGCTTGGGGGAAAAAACATACCCTCAGTGCTCCCCGGACAGCATGGTCCCCTTGGAGTGGGGAGCCCCGCTCCTTTTCTTTCCCACTGCGGCTCAGCTTTGTCCTCTGCAGTTGCTGCTTCAATTTGGTAATCTGGTGGCCCAGAGAGGGGGAGAGGAAGCAGGTGAAGCAAAGAACATGTGCACTGGGACCCTCCTCCTCCCAGGCAAGGCTCCTACCAGAAGCCCATGAAAATGCATTAAAAGGAGATGGCAGTTAATCTTTCATCTCAAAATATCTCAGCGGTGCTCAAAACAGTGATGATAGGTTCATCAGGTAAGCTGGGTACCTTATTAACTAGATTATTTGATGTTTTAAATTACCGTGTATTCCATAGATGAATCAGTTTCCAAAAATAAAAAATAAAAAATACGCAATGCTGAAACCATTTTTGTCTTTCACAGATTCCAAAGGCATGGAATACTACTCTATTAATAGAAATGGGAAATGATGTTTTTGAATTCACTTTCCAAAGTACATTCACAGCTATCTCAAAGGCCTGGGACCAGGAAGGATGGAAAGATTTCCCCCCTATTTTAAAGCAGACTGCACTGAGCAAGGAGCAGGCTCTCCAGAAGGAATATCAGATTTTGCCCTGACTTCCATTTCCTGTGACAATTATGCATTATCATCAACAATTCTGAATATTATCCCTGTCACATTTGTAATTCTGCACCTACTTGCCTCAGCTGGCAAATGATCAGGAGATTCAGAACTATTTTAAATATGGGCCTAAAGTAAATGGAATTCAGAGAGTAGATCTACTGCCCACAGCCATACAATTTGCGACCACTGCTAAGAAGAAAGTGCCTTTAGATTTGCTATTGGGGATCATTTGACCATGACTTCACGTTTAGTATCAATAACTTGCTTACTCTGTTAATTAAAACTTTAAATACTTTGTATTTCCCACTAGCCTTCAATATTTCATGTTTTTTCTCTGTTCTTGCAACCAAAAGGGCGAAAGCCACTCCCCCTAAAAGGGGGTCAAGGGTGACTCCTAGCAGGTTGGCCCTATCAGGAGCTGCCCCATGGCACGGGCATGGCAGGTGGAGCTGGTTTGCTAGCCCTGGAATTCCACAGTCTGTGGCTTTCTCTATTCAACATCAATGACTGGAACCCTCCTGAGGGAAAAGGAGGGCCAGGACAAAGTGCTTGGGAACACATAATTGTCTTCTTTTAAAAATAAGGCAGGATGAATAGTTAAGTAATAAATGGGGCCGAGGCCTCCCAATTCCCAGGAACTGATTCCCCGTCTTTCTACAGTCTCTGAACTGCTTATCTGGATCCAACCTCAAAGTAAAGTGAGAACATGGTGCCTCCCACCCTGTGCTTGGCTGCTGACGGGCACCAGCAGGCACTGGTCAAGCTCCTCCTGGCAGGAGGGTCTGGCCACCAGAAGGCTGGCAGGCAGCTTCGAAGGAGCCATCTCATATTAGGAAAAAGTCAGGTCGAGGCAAGTGAGATTGGAAGTGTGCGTCCACTTTGGAGCAGATGTATCCATGGTGCTCGGGGTAAACAAGAGGCAGCCACCCCAGCTGGGAAGTCGGAGGGCGGTTACCTCTTTGCGGTGGTCTGTACTGCCCCAGGACGCTGAGCGCTTGTGTGTACAGGGGCTGGCCCGTTCACCTTCAAGCTCTTGCCAGGACAGGGGGGTCTGCAGGGAGAGGAACCCAGTGAGACAGAGCATCTCCTCAGGCAGGCTCAAGGGAAGCAGGCCCACCTTTTCCTAGACAGAAGTGGTGGCTCTTTGAAGGCTTCTCTCTCATCTGCTCATCAACCTCAACACTGTCAGCCTCTTATTCTTTCAGGCTTCTCCACTGACACTGCCTCTTTCCCAATCTACTTCTTCTTCCAAGAAACCCTCCCTGATGAGCCAGTAAGGCCAACCTGCTCTCTACTCTCTTCTGACTTTTACACATGGATGATATCCCCAGCTTTTCCAGGGTTCCCCAACAGTGAGGACAAGGACTGCCCTCCCTATCCCCACCAGCTCCAAAGGGGCATGGGCTCAGAGACCTGCTGGCATCCTTGATCCTTGTACCCTCTACATGCCCAGCATAGACCCAGGTTCCTGGGAGCCTAATGAAACCAAGCTACTAGACCAGCCTCCAGTTAGGAATCATTAGTTAGCAAAACAAGACAAAGATCAACAGAGATCCTCACCCTGCATCCCTGACTGAAGCAGGGGATGCCTGTGCAGTACAGTGCCTCAAGTTTGCTCTGTGATTTTCACTGTATATAGAAAAAGTGCCGGGGGCCCTGATGTCCTCCTAAATATGCAGGGGAGGGGACATTTTCAGAAAAGATGGAGCCAGAATTCTGCACTCAGCCCTGACTCCTGACCCCTCTTGGCTTTATCATAGCTCCTTCTCTTGGGTCCTGCTCTGCCCCTCGTGAGAACAGGGCTCTCGGCCAGCCAGCCTCCCTCCTCTGCTGCACAGAAGACAGAGTTGGCCCAAGACAGAGGCAGGGGGAGTTGTAGACCCACTTCCTGAGCCCCCACCCGAGAGAGGAAGCTGTTGGCTCTAAGCATGAGGCAGGAGGACAAGATCCCTCCCCACCACCAACATCCCTACTTCCATTCCAAGGGAGGGGCCCAAGGGGGAATGCTCCAGTGGAACCAGTTCCTCTCTAACTTCTTTGCACAAGCTGCCAAAACCATGAGGGCCTGGGAACCATCTCCTCCAACAAATCTGCTGACCTCCCCGGAGAGGTTGTTGCAAACAGAAAGGGGGAAGAAAAGAGAGAAAAAACCAACAACTCAACACCCAACAGCTGCTAAGAAGAACTCAGCAGGGCAGTCTGAGCGGGACTGTGGGAGCGGTCCTCTCTGTGCAACAGCTGCAGAGGAGAGGGGCTGCCAGGGGGGCTGAGGCTCCCTGGTTCTTCCTTCTCCCAGCTGCACACCGATCAGGACCTTTAGTGGGCTGTGAGACACCATCAGGGTCAGACAACTGCCCTACTTCCCTTCCCTGATGCTAGTACCACAGGGAGACTATCAGAGATCCATTCCTCCACAGTTCCCTCCTTCAGGAAGAGGGCAGGCTGCACACCCTTCAGGCCTGCACCCCAAAGCCCTTGAGGTGAAGCTGAATCTGACAGTCTGTGGAAACCAAGCAGTCTACTACCAAATGTCCATCTCTCTATACCAGAGTACAGACCGAGTCTAGGAAAAGGCTGCTGCACAGACTGAAAAGTGGGGAGGAAGTCTGCCTCTCCCATAGTCCCCTCGGCCCAGCAGACACACAAACGCTCCGCCCCTCCAGGGCTCCAAAGCTGACCCCATGGATGGCTAGCCAAAGTGCTGAGTCCCACACTAGCCTGTTATCACTGGAAAGATGGCAGAGGCTGTAGAGGAGAAATGGCAAAAGCTAAGGTGATGAGCCCATTTCCACTCCTCCAGGAAGACACTGTACTTACAGGTGGGTGGTGAGAGAGAGGAAAAAACAGCCACGTTCAGGCTGCCACCGGTTCTACTAACATCTCTGGCAAACTCTTCAACTGCCTTCTTTCCTCTGAGATGTGTGAGGGGGTGGAAGGAGAAATGTAGGCTAGCGCTGGAGTTTTGAAAGGATGTGAAAATTCATGGCAGCCAAGATCATCTCTCTCAATCCATTTTAACCCACTGCTCTCTCCTCTGCAATGTCTTCCAGCACCTACTGCCTACTCTGTGTAAACTGTGCCACCGAGGCATTGCTTTATCTCCACATCCACACTCTGGATGTTGATATCACCATCTTACCCTCCATCTCATGGGCTCCTCTCTCCATATTTGGCTCTCTGTCCTACCTATCTCCATCTCCTTTTTCTTACCTTGCCCTTGATCTCTAAGCCTGGTCTCCCCATCTAAGACGGCTCACCCTACCAATTCTTCCCAGCCTTTCCATCAGGGAGCCTTTCCTAACTTTTCCACCCCATGCTGACTGCTCCTTTGTCCTGTGTCTCCTCTGTTCGGATGGGTTCAAGGCATATACCATTCATTCAATCAACAAACAGTTACCAAAAGCAAACTGTGTGCCAGGTATTGTTCCAGGTGTTGGAGACATAATAATGCACAAAACAACAAAAATCCTCATCCCTTTTGAGTTTATATTCTAGTTGGGGAATCAGTTTAAATAGTGTTAAGAACTAAAGAAAAAACTACAGCAAAGAAAGGGGCTATGAATGTGGGAAGTCGGGGGTGGTATAGGGTTTTAAATATCTGGGAAGTCCTCAGTGAAAAGGTAACATCTGGAGAAAACCCTGAACGAGATGAGGGAGGGAGCCATGTGGACATCTGAGGTAAGAGTGAGCGAGGCAGAGAAAATAGCAAGTGCAAAGGCCCTAAAGCAAGAGGAGTGAGCCTCGTGTTTTTGAGAAGGATGGGGAGGCTAGTGCAGCTGGAACAGAGTGAGTGAGGGGCAGTGCAGCAGGAGATGAGGTTAGTGTGACAGATTGAAAATGCTCCCCACCCGCTGCCTCCCAAAGTATCAGATCCTAATTCCTGGAACTTGTAAGTTACCTTGTGTTGTAAATATTTTTGCAGATACAATTAAGTTAAGGTGGGAAGAAAATCTTGGGTTATCAGGTGGGTCTTAAATGCCATTACAAGGCTCTTTATGAGAGAGAGAGACGGCGGGAGATTAGACACACAGAGAAGTAAAGGCAATGTGACCATGGAAGCAGAGATTGAAGTGATGTGGCCACAAGCCAAAGAATGTTGGCAGCCACCAGAAGCTGGAAGATGCGAGGAATGGATCTCCCAGAGAACCTCTGGAGAAAGTGCAGCCCTGCCAACACCTTGATCTTGGCCTAGTGAAATGGAATTTGGACTTCTGGCCTCCAGAACTGTGAGGGAATAAATTTTTGCTGTTTTAAGTCACTAAATTTGAGGTAATTTGTTACAGCAGCTTCAGGAACCTAATACGGCAGAGGCTATCTGTGTTTGAAGCTGTTTAAATGCTGGCCCTGAGTATTCTTAAGGCGGACACGTGCACAAGTGTGGGCTTTGGCTCCTCCAAATGAACTGGAAGTGTCAAGAGTGGGAACCATGCTCTGTCCCTTATTTTCAGTGCCCCTGGATGGACAGACCCCTTCTCTTCTCGTCTTTACCATGGAGATCTGGGCCAAGGTCTCCTTGGAACACAGAAAAGTCACAGCTAAGAAAGGCTACTCTTTAAAAATCAATCCTTTATGGCTCAACACGGTCCAAGCCATGCTGTGTGGCAGCACCATAAGTAGTCGTTCCATATGACCCTTAGGAAGCAGGGTAGGGCTTGAGCTCAGAAGGCCAAAGTCGTGTTTGTCAAAGGGACTCATACACTGGAATAGATTATTTGCACACCCAGACCCAGGGGGAGCAGCTGAAGGAGAAGCAGGGCCATTTACTAGCCATGAGTGGCGTCAGCTGACAGTGCAGATGGTGCTTGAATTATGCAAAACCAAATGTGGGTTAGAACAAGCAAGCCTTGCCGGAGATCCTGAGATCCCAGAGCGACATGTGGCAGGATAACTGGGCATGGGGCTGGAGAAGAACTTTTCAAAGAGAAGCCCGATAAGACAGGAAGGCAGGGGCCAGAAGGAGCTGAAAACCTCCTAACTGCAACCTGTATCTCTGCCCCCAGACCAACTAAGTTTCTACCTGAACTCTGAGGAAGGAAGAGTGCTGACTGTATTGCCTCCAGTGACATTGACAGAGATCAGGTGGGCCCTGGGAAAATAACTCAGCACGTGTGTGTGGAGACACAGAGCAGTGTGGTGCCTGGCCTGGTACAGATGATCAGGAACAAAGTGTTGAAATGAAATCCACCAGGGAATCAGCGCCCCCGGGACTCTGGCCAGAAAGAGACAGGAAAGGCTTTGAGGGGAGTCTGCCGGCCAATGTTGAGAGTTCTGGCTGCAGGTGGCCAAGGCCACCCATCTCTGGCCCTACAGTGACTATGCAATCCTCATATTTTCCACCATAAACTCGTTTTCAAACATTCTGTGCTGTTGTCACACCATATGCTGAACAACTGGTCCTGTTCACCAGTTTGGAAAATAGGCGCTGTGCCCAGGCCCCCACACCCACAAAGGAAGGCCCGTGATGGGCAGACTGAACTGTGTGTTACCACTAAATGCTGAGGCACTGGCTTGGGAAAAGGAGGAAGACACTACACAGGTAGGGAAAATTACAGAAAGGGAAGTCTTCTCAAACAAAGCATGCCACCTCTGCCTCTGGTTTCCAGGACACTCCATGAGGTTTGTCAAGGACTTAAGCTATTTTTTTCCCCAAAAAGGTAAGTCAAGCCTAAAAGAAAAAGTCTGTCCTATAGGCTTGCCACCTGACCTGGAGCATGCAGAGGAAGTGGAGCTAGAGATGAGAAGAGGGGGGAGGGGACAGACAGAGTAGGTACCCAGGGTCTCATCTGTCTGCAGGATGAGAACACTAGTGGGGAAACTGCTCAAACAGTCATTCCAGCTGTGGTGAGGCCACTTCCTCCCTCCAGAAGAGTGCAAGAAGACGCAAATGCTTTGCACAGCAAGAAGGGAGAGGGGTGACCGCAACTGGCATGTGCTGCCATCACCACCCTGGCCCGGGCCCAGCCGCTAGGAGGGACCAGCCCAAAGCACTCGGTGGCCAGCTCTGATTTACCAGCTAACCTGGGGAAAGGTGGTCCAGAGAGGGGAAAACATTCAGACTGATTTGGAGAATCCTGATAAAGTCTTCAAGACACACAAAAAACATCCTCCAGATGACGGTGACTCTGCACAGAGGCCCTCCTCATCCTCCCTGGCTGGCTACTCTGTCCAACTCCAGTTGCACCTAAGCTCGTCCTTGTACTCACCAAGCTGGTCTCTGGGAGACCCGGTCATCCTTCTCCCTTTGCTTGTCCTGACTCAGAACATGCAGCAGCTCCAAAGCACTCCTTCCCCAGTTACCACATTCATATCTCCTCCTACCTCTCCCTGCTTCCTGAAACAACTTCCCAAATAAGATCCATCCACCTCACTTCCTCCCCTGCCCCAAATATCTGGATAACCCAGCTCTCCATGTCAGACTGTAAATTGTCTAACCTCTGTGCTACCCTCTCTCCTGGCAATCTTCTATATTTGAGAATGGAGCTTTCCACTCCATCTTCTGCCTTCTGAGGAAGTTTTGAGGACACGGCATGCCTGGCTATCTAAATGGCAGGTGTTCTGTGCTTGTTGACCAGGTCTGAAAATTGTTTGGAACAAACAGTGCCCTTGCTTACTCTAGGGATTTCAGAGAGGGGAGCTGCTCGGTCTAGACCTTAATAATGACCACTGCCCTCTCTGCAAGACAGGTCCCCAGGAATGCCAGGGCTGATGTGGTTTCCCAACACACACTCTACCTGCTGGCTCTGGAAGGAGTGGGTGAGAAGTGCAGGGGGAATAAGTGAGAGTGCAGAAGTAAGGGCCTGCCAGATATGGTGTACGCACTACACTGGCATGGCTAGAAAAGAAAGGGCAGAAAGTAGAGGTAGGCGTGAGAACAGGCCCCCTAGAGCTGAAAGAAATTAGGGTGAGGTGATGTACTGGTGCTCAGAAGAAAAGGAGAACCAGTAACTTAGGGAGGCGCCAGGAGAGCCTCAGGTCATCATGGTGTAATACCAGTGTGGGAGAAGGTGCCAAGACAGGGGGCTCAAGCAGAAATTTGAATGGAGCCCAAAACCTAGAAGCAGAAAATTCCCAGAAGGCCACGGACAGAGCATATAGTTTAGTCCGGATGCCTATGTTGATCAGAATTCTCCTACCTCCTGACTGCAGCCACAATATTGACAGGTTGCTAAGAGTTCCTCGAGGGCTGGAGCCCATCCCGGGGAAAGAGGAAAGCTGCACAGCCCAGCCTTGCCAGACCCACAGAGGCGCATCGCTGACCTCTGTCTTGCAGTGGCAAGAAGCCCAGACTTGTTATATAAAAGATCTGGCCTGCAGCTGGAGCCTAAGCAGCAACACATAGCCTAGAGCCCAGGCCTCTAAATCTGGCCAGGGAACATCTGAGGCCAAGCCTGCCTTGAGTTGACAAAGAGCACTCCCTGAGGAGTGGGATCAGGGCTTCCTAGAAGGCTGGCAGCAGGAAATACAGAGAAGGGCTACACGGAAGCCTGCTGTCTGACAAAGAGGGCTGCCATCCTGAACTTACACATTCAAAGCAGCCTCAAGTCCTGCTTCTCCAAGAAGCCCTCTTTGACTACATACATTATTTGGGCTAAACACGCTTCTCAATAGAGGAAAGAGAGTGTACTCCAGGCTTGTAAGGGGGATGCCTGATTTATGCTATTTACCCTTTTCAAAACAGTGCACAGGGCTCCCAGGAAGTAGGCCTGCACTGTCTGCTGCTTAGAGAGTGTTTTCTCTTCACATTCTGTTTGTAGATCTAAAGAGGGCCATCGATTTT
The DNA here is from genome assembly GCA_030015415.1 of Cynopterus sphinx. Classification (NCBI taxonomy): domain Eukaryota; kingdom Metazoa; phylum Chordata; class Mammalia; order Chiroptera; family Pteropodidae; genus Cynopterus; species Cynopterus sphinx. Next base: position 19,321,116 of record CM057385.1, read on the forward strand.
AACTGCAGCGAATTCTTGTTGGTTCAAGGTGGGGTATTCCCACAAGAATTCCCCTCCTCTGAACTGTGCCAGACATTTGGCCCCATCTCATCCCTTGGCTGTCTGTTCACTGGCCTTCATGAAACTGGCATTCAGATTCACAGGCCAAATCTTGCTCTCATTTCCTTACTCTTCACTTTAACATGCCAAGAACAGTACTGGGCATTCAGAATTTCACTAATTACATTTGAAAAAGGATCTCATTTTAAAAACAAATGAAAGAAAAGAACCAATGTGATGTGTGCAGAAGAGGAGGTAAGAGGAAGTGAGCACACAAAATACTTCCACTTTTGGCCATCACCCCACCTATGAGCAGACAGAACTGGCATATGCTCCCCCCCTCCACCCTACTCCTCCAGCTTGCAAAAGAAGAGCTGACTTGCCTAGTATCCCCTAGGACACTAGTCTACCTCTGAGCCCATGTTCTTCCCACTCTGCTCTTCCCTTTTCTGAGAACAACTCATTTGTTCTGAAGTTGAACATGAATGGGTTTTAACTGCACCCAAAACGAGATCTGACTCTCAACAACATAACTGTTAAGAATGTAGAGGTCCTGAATCAGATTAAGAAATATCTTTGTATAGTTTCACATATGAGGAGACATTTTTGCTCAGACTAAAACTATCTTATTCAAAAATTGAGAAAGAGACTGGATGATCTGCAGAGATTCCTTCCAAGTTTACGATTCTCAATGACAGTTGTGAAGAAAAGGGAACCTGAGTTCCACAGGACTCCAGTGGGTCCGCCGAAATCCCAGGCTGGGCTGCTGGCTAGGGATCGAGTCTCCATGATCTGAAAGCTTTCCACTCCTATTGCTCCAGTGAGATCTATCCTGGCTTGACACACTTTTTGGCCACCTCTTTCAGTTGTCTGGGGAATGCAAACTCAGTTGAATGCTGGCCCCAGTTTAATTTTAGCAAGGTAAATCTCATTTTTTAAAACCCAGAATAAATTCCAAAATCAACTCTTGCTCACCCACACATGAGTTCTCAAGTCAAACTAAAACACCCAGATTGACTTCTGTCTTCCACCAGTTAGGTGGAATGCAAACTCATTTTCATGTATGTTTACCAAGAACATCAAGCTAGTAAATATTGGATGATAAAAAGCTACATGGTGGATATGTGCAGCCAAACCCAGGACAAATCATTTCGAGGACTGAGAGGTAGTAAGTAGACCAAAGGCCTCCTCATTCAGCCCCTCCCCCCTCCTTATCCCATTAGGAGAGAGCTTCATTACCTGGGTGGCCTTGTCATTGGTACAGCAGGTGAAGGCCCCATCAGCATCTCGTGGCCACTGGCCCAGAAGGTAGGAGCTGAGGATGGTGTCCAGGGAGAATGTACGTCGGACCTGGGGTGGCTGAGGCCTACACACTGGCTTTTCTGGGGCCACGGAACATGGGACACTGGCTGGAAGAGAGCACAGCCCATCCGGTAACATCAGAATGGAGGAAGGAGACATGGTAACCAACCTTCTCTCCTCTAGAGAGCCTCACCTAACTGCCACCTCTTCACTTGCATACACTCCCTCTAAAGGAATTTGAAGCTGCCCATAAAAGCACACACAGTCTGCAGAGAGCTCTCCTGATTTAACCAGTTGGCCATTATCCCTGGAAACAATTTATACCATTATACTTTAGACCAGGGTGGATTTTATATACATGTCCTCTATCTTTTTCCTATTCCTAATGGACCATGAAATGTGAACTCTGAGGTCTCCATATTGTTTCCTGAGAGCAGGACTGTTCCTCATCACTAAAGAGGGTACTCTAAGTGGACAAAAACCACGTTTTCTTCCACCTTTTATCTCCGGCCATTTTCCCCTCCCTCCAGCACTCCTTACAGGGCTCCTACACACTATGCAAATTCAACCTAACTGAAGGATTCCATATTTCCTTCAAGGCTGGTTGAAGGAAACCTAGGGAACCTAGGTGCCAGAGACAAAGAGAACAATGTTACTTTCAACTATCTGGGACTGAGGAAGCAGTTTAGGGAAATATCCAAATCTTTTGGTTCTCCCGCCTTTTACTTCTGGCTAAATAGGACAAAAATAAAGCAATTATAAATTCACTCATTTTAATTTTTATCTTGGCTAAAGCTTTCTGGTAGAAGGTAAAAGTTGGAACTACTGATAAAAATTGGAACTATTGATAGAATCATCTCTGCATTTCAGTCATCTGTGTGGATCATGTTTTCCATGGCCACATTCAAAACACTCTACTGCCTTAAGATCTGTAAGGCTCTTTCCTTTAAACAGAGCAAAATGCATTCACATCTGTACTGATCCCTTGATAATTCATGTGTGCATTAAGCACAACAAAAAGAACTGGGGATTGTAAGTATAAATAAACTTGAAGAACTTTATATTAAAAAAGACACTAACAGGTTGGCAGTTCTTCAAAAGTTAAACATAGAATTATCATATGATCCAGCAATTCCACTTCTAGGTATATATACAAAGAATTGAAAGTGGGTTCTCAAAAAGATATTTGTATACCCATGTTCATAGCAGTATTAGTCACAATAGACAGGAGATGGAAAGAACCCAAGTGTTCATCAACAGATGAGAGGATAAACAAAATGTCATACACATGCAATGAAATATTAGTTTCAAAAAGGAATGGAATTCTGATACATGCTCTAACATGGATGAAACTTCCAAACACTACATTAGGTGAAATAAAACAGACACAAAAGGGTAAATATTGTATGATTCCACTTATATGGGGTACCTGGAATAGGCAAATTCACAGGGACAGAAAATAGGATAAAGGTTACTAGGGGCTTACGGGGAGAAGAGAATGGAAAGTTCTTGTTTAATGGATTTCTGCTGGGAAAAAAAAAAAACATTCTGGAAATGGATAGTGATGATGATTGCAAAACCCTGTGAATGTACTTAATGCCACTGAATTGTAAAGATGAAAATGGTTAAATGGTAAACTTTACGTTATGTGTTTCACCACAGTAAAAAGAGATACTAAACAATACTATCTACATTCTTCAAATCCATTTAAGTATTTTCATGCAATAAGTATTTCGATGTAGTTGTAATTAATATGAAATATACAATATGTTGTTTTGTGTTTTCCTTTACCCATCTCCAAATATCAACAATCTACATATTTGTCATTTTTAACAATTACATAATGCTCCATCAGGTTGATATACAGTAGTTTGCTTAGGCATTCTCATGTCATTGGACATTTGGGGGTTCCTCCTTTCTCATTTTGGAGATCATAAATATTACTGCATGGACAACTTTCAGTCTTAGTTTTTATCCAATTCCTGACATATTTCTAAGTCATCTCTCCCAACCATCATATAATATGCACTCATCCAAAACAAATTAAAAGTGACTGATAATTCTGAAAGTAGCAAGTGTGAACTGTGGAAAAGTCAAAAAATACAAAAATATAAAAAACCCTCAAATCTCAATGCCCAGAGATAATCATTAATAATAGTATGAGGTATATATTGTTGTAGGCTTTGCCTTCTGGGTATGTGTGCTTTAAAATAAAAAGTGAGATCATACTGTACATATTGTTTTGCAATGTGTTTTTGCCTTATATCATAAACACCTTTCCAAATTAATATATACTGAACTACAATACAGCCTTTTAAATGATCTTAATATTTGTTAAAATACTTCAAAGGTTCTCTGTCAAAGATGGTAGTCAAAGTCCTCATGTTCTGGTCCCCCTTACTTTTCCCTTTCTCTTCAAAGTTCCAATGTCTTGAACAAACTATACTACACACCATTTCCCACTCCTGTCCCGAGCTCTCCCTCCTCTGAGGTTTTGCACATGTGCCCAGGGTTGAAATCTGATCCATCAGAAAGAACCAGCCTAGCTATCTCCACCTCCACCTTCACGGAACCTTCTGGATTCTCTAAAAGGAATGTCTCAGGATTTTCTGATTTATCCCAGCACTTTGTACCCTGCTAGTTATCACCCTCCCTCTTGGATTATGAGTATTTCTAACTCCTAGATACTAAACAATCTGTGGCCAAGAACTGTCTCTAATCTTTGTACTTTGTACTTCTCACAGTGCCTAGAGCATAGAGCTGGTAACAGGCAGGTGCTTAAGTATTTGCATAAAATCAAAAAACTATTACTACAAGGGTAAACCTACTCTGGTTATACCTTGGATTCTAAGTCTGTCTGCCTTGCACATTCATGCTCAACCCACTCCCTGGGAGTAAAGGCACCAGAGCTGCTTGTCACTTTTCCTGTCTCTGTGGGTCAAGAAGATCCAATCTCTTTCTTCCCCACCCTGTGCTCAGTAAGTTAGTTAGTCGTGCTAGGTTCAAGCCCCAACTTCATTTCCTACACTAGCATTTCAACTACTCATCTTCCTATTCTGAACTTAAGATCAAAAGGTGGCAATCCGATATTTCTAGGAGCCTCCGACCCATGTTGGCGGCCAGGTCAGACACCAGAATACTGTACCCTGTGGCCCTCCTAAAGTGTCTATAAGAGCCCACAGATGAGGTGGGGGCTCTAGAAAAGCACATTTGCAAGATTACATAACAGAAACAGAGGCAGGTGGGAAGCAGGTGAGCAAGAGACTGGAATAAAGGCCAGAAGGCCATGATTCTAACAGCTGCTTCACCACTGTGCAGAGGAAGATGGCTGTGGCTCCAGGGCTGAGAAAGAAGCAATGGAGAGTAAGATTTCTCAAAGTCCTCTCTCCCAGCTCCTCAGCCAAAGTTGCTGCAAAAATCTCCTTTAGATTTGTTTTCCTCACTGAGACCCTACTGCTCTCCTGTGTTTATACAGTGCTCAAGTTCTGCCCTGCCCCCACAAAGTTGTGTGTGTATAATCTTTTACTCTCCCATCATCTCTCAAAGAGGCTTGCAAAAGATTGGTAAGGAAACCAAGGCACAGAAAAGCCCAGTCTCAGACTAGACTCAGTCGCCCAGTAAATGAGTGGCAGTCCTAGATCTAAATCCAAGCCTCCACCCCATTGTCGATTCATTGGGGCTCATGGCCCTCTTGGATCAGGAATACCCTCTAAGACTGCTGGGCCACCTGCCCGGACACCGGGAGGAAGGAATGCCTTTTTAGCTACTTTTCAGGGATGGGAAATAAGTTAGGAGATAGTAGGCCTAACATGGGATTCTGTAACAACATTTTGTTTTTTGTGTTTGTTTGTTTTTGAAGAAGTCTGACACCAGGGTAAAGCATTCTACTATCTCCTAGGGACAATTTAAACCACACCTATTTTACATCAGTTCTCATTACCTTTCATATCCCACCCATTCATAAACTATAGTAGAAGTCTAATCTCAAGGGCAGCTATCAGATGTGGTACTTTACTCCCAGTACTCACTAGGCTAGGGTGGACCCAGAATCCTGGAATTTGGTGTGAGAATCCAACCACCCATTTTGGTCAATCCTACATGCTTGCTGGCTACCTCTGACCAATGTTATTCATAAAGACTCTGAGGACTTTATGGGTCCTGACTTACTTTTCCATATACCAAAAACAAAAAACACCATAAATACAAAAAAAAAAAAAAAGGTGGGGGGGGGGAGACAAAAAGATAGAAATGGGCATGGGGAGAAACCAAGCACTCTAATCCAAAATCAACAGCCTCTAACCCTCCCCTCTCTGCTAGATCTGCAAGGATCATGACGCATGTAAGTCAAACTAAAGGGCTTGCCTCAGTTTCTTTTCCTTAAATGAGACAGCTGGGCCTCAGCCCTATTTCTACAGTGACCACATCCTAGCACAGGGTGCTGGCACAGCTCCTAGCCAGCCACAAGATGACAGAGCTACCTTCAGTCTCAGAGTCCTCAGCAAGGCCCTCTCCCCTACCCAACCCCCAAGTTCTTGGCATGTTTCAGCCCCTTGGAGGAGACTAAAATGCCCTGTTTTCCTCATGCCCAGAAAATAAGGGAGGGGGCATTGAAAATTTAGATTTTGACAGGGGAAAAAAACCTACCACTTATTTCAAAATCCTCACCCCAAATGGTTTGGGGAGTACTTGTTAATTTGGGCACCAAAACTGTTATGGGTTAAACCGAGGTGTCAAGCTCCCCCAAACGAAACCCAAACCAAATCCAAAATCAGACACTGACATGTGTTATGTCACCCTCGAAGGGACTACAGGCTGGAGCAGTGTGGCCCCCCCACCCAAATATCTGGGGGCACAGATGGGAGGGGTCTACTTCTGACTCCAGATCTACCCTTACTGTGGTGGTGTGACTGCTAGCAACAACACACAATCTCCCTGGGCCTCAAGCAGGAAAACAATCCCAACCTAAGTTACCTCTTAGGGATGCTGTAAAGAACAGAAGATGAGATGCAAATATGCTTTAGAGTCTTCCTCATTCACTAGATTCTGTCAAACCAATTGTCACTTAATTCCCCCTCCCACCCACTATTCTTTAGGACTGAAGGTAGCGGTGAGGAGCTTGGAGAGAAGATTGCCTAGAAAAGACATGCAGAGTGAGTTCTAGCCACCGATGTCCCCTGGGAAGGTGCACATCTGCAGTGTCAAAGCCCTTTCCTTTCCTAGGGACAGACTAACCCAGCACAAACACCATGGTGAATAAACGATACAGGGAGGGAAATAGAGCTGCTTGTGGATGTGGGCATCAGCAGCTGTGGGGCAGCACTCAAGTTATGCTCCCCACTAAGACCCACCTCAGTTGGGACTGTCCCCTAAAGAATCTCACAAGTCGATGTAATTAAAATAGGGGCTCATGGGCTTATCCCTCATGGGCATACCAGAAAGATCTGGGCAGTGGGATCTGTTCTGCAACTGTGTGATTATGGTTGAAGAAGAAGTGTTGAAAAGTCACAACGGTTGCTTGCGGTTGGAAGATGAATTGGTTTCATTTCTGGAAAGTACCCCCCTCAGATTTGGGAAAAAGGGGGAGGGAAATAAGACAATCGGCTCCCCTATCTGAGAAGAGATGCCTGTATCATGACAGGCCATGACAAAACAGCAGGCTGCTGGGGCACTGGCTGGGTGGCTGCAGAAGGGTGGAGTGTCCTGTTTACAGCACAGTGGGGTATTATCAGCCCATCACATGTAGCAGCCTCCACGGCCCAACCACCTGGCGAAGTAACTCTGGCACAGGGCCAGGCCATTTTACCATGCAGCTGAGCAGTGGCGGATGCTTGGGTTCTTGGGCAACGGCAAATGAAAAAAAAACAAAACAAAATAAAACAAAACACAAAACAGCACACATCGGAGATAAGAAGCCTTAGGTACTATCTTCCAGAGCCACTTGGTCCTGCCTCCCAACTGCTGCATTTATTTGTCTGGCTTTGGGAGAGGATGCATGCTTTCAGTGGAGAGGGCCAGCAGTGGCCAAGTGTCTATGCAGGCAACAGGGCAGAGAGCACACACAAATAGCTGACAAGACACTGAACCAAAGCGGCCAAGAGGGGCCTGGCACACCACAGTGGACTGACTGATCCCTTCAGTAAGCAGATGTTGAGCATCTACTCACAAGCCAGCTCTGTGATAAGTACCCATGAGACTGGTGGAATAGGACAAGAAGCTGCTAACAAGGTTGATACAATCCCTAAGCACCTGAAGATAACCAGCCAAAACCTCTGCAGAAGGACCACCAAGCCTTTTCTGCTGTTACCTCATATCCCTGGCTGGAAATCAGCTCAGGCCTGACCACACCAGTAAACCCCCACCCCTGGAAGCCAAAGAAGGGTGACAGCTCTCAGAAGAAGGGCAAGAAGAGGTCAAGGGAAGGAAGAAGGCAGTAGATGACACAGGAAGTGAGGTGCCTGTGGCTGCCCTTCTCAACTTGGCTAGAGATAGAATGAGGGGTGGAGGCTCAGCAGCTTACAAGGAGAAATCAGGCCTTGACCAATGAGTCCTGGGTGGGCATCTAGCGGGGGCTACTTCATTAATTATACTCTCATGCAGGAGAAGCCTGGGAAAGAACACAAGTCTATGCTCTGCCCATCCACCATTAACATGAGGCCCAGTGATCCCAAAATACCCAAGAAGGACTACAGAAGGAAGAAGACAGAAACAGCCAAGGAGAGACCTCACACATGGCAAAAACTCAACAACTAGCTGGTCCAACAAACAAGTTATGAGTCACTTTCTCATGTTGTTGGGCTTTGAAGCATTATTAGCACTAGTCTTCTCGCTTCCTCTCTTAAAGAGAAAATAACTCTTATTACGACAGAAACTGTACATATGTTGGAGGAAATAAAATGCAGATGAGCAAACCCTGAAAAATAAGAACTATGCGTGTCCTCACTCAGAAATTACTACTGTGTAAATCCTTCCTGGTCTCTCTTCATGCACATAGGCATGTGTGTATGTGTGTATATATATATATATATATATATATATTAAATAAAATTAGATCATATTATACACTTTTGCTACAGTCTGCTTTTTTCAGTCACTAATCTTCAATTAAGAAGGACAAGTGGGGGGGGGCAGGGTGGCCCAGGAGACTGAGGCAGGAAACAAGGTTGGACATCGAGGGAGCAGGCCCTGCCCTATCCTGTCTCCTAGCTGTGATGCAGCAGTTTTGTTAATTTGGAGAGGAGCAGAGTAAAGTAGGGATTCAAAATGTCAAAACATTTCCCCAATAACAGATTTGCAGCTAAGTAGGGGAAGTTTCTTCTAATAGCTTCACAGGGATTATTTTTCCATTTCAGTACATGTGCTCAGATTAAACAGTGCAGGCAGTCTTCTGAGCTCCCTGTGGTCCAGCACTGCTTAACTGCTTAACTTAGGGACATGTGGGTTTTGGAGGGAAGTTGTGGTCAAACCGAAATCCCCAATATGACTATACGAGAGTAAGAAGCCCTCCTTGGAAAGCCCAAGGAGACCCCATCCATCCCAGCTGGGAAAATTAAACTTGGGGCTTTGAACACATTCAATACCAAGTAATAACTCATTTCATCTATAACAGGTAGAATAAAATAGATCAAAAGGAAAAAGAAATAAACAGTAACATCACATTTCCTTTACCAAGAAGGCTTATCTAAAGAGAAGAGAGTGATGGTTTTGTATATGCATGCAAAACTTCTCAGCCAGGCCTTCAATTAATTACTGACTCCATACTTAAGTGTGTACTTCAAGTGAAAGAGCTTCTGGCTGCGTATTTGACTCCCCAGGATGCAGCTCACATCGACAGGCAGCTGGCTAGAAGGGCCAGGACAAACCCGTTTGGAGATGTCATTGTGGGAAAAAAATAAGGAACATGTTAACTCTCTTCATCAGAAAGGAGAAAAAGGGTGATCCCAACGCAGGGGCGGGGGTTGGGGGGAGTATTAAAAAAGTAGACAGCACTTACTTAGACATTCTGTTCAATTCTCAAGAAGCTGCAGATAGAAGAAAAGGAAGTAGGGTGAACTTTTCACCTTTTATCTGAATTCTCTGAAGAGTTCTGTAGGGTTTCAACATTTTTAAAACAAAATACTAGCAATTACTGATTGGAGCATGTTTTCCTTAGGGATGTACTTGGCCTTTAAGCAGAAAATAGCATAAATAGCCCATAGCCTAGCCCTTTCCCCTTAAAAAAAATTTTTCTTTACCTCTTGGTTCTTTGGGAGTGGTAAATTTCTGGGTGCCTTATAAACTCAGAGAGCATGCATAAACCCTGCAGTATCTTCACTTCTTACAACGATCTGATTCCTATCAAGTACAGGAGAAATCACGACGTCCAGTCAGCTCTTAGGTAGTCTTTTAAGATAACTAAGGTAAAAGAAGAACCAGAGATTGAGGAGTTTCATCTACAATACACCCCACGAGAAGACAATTCTGATTGAAACTGCACCCTGATTTCTGTGTTGAATGTGTGCACCCCACACACTCTCTTGAATTCTCCTCTGGAAGAGGGGGCAGAGTTTCCAAGTATTACAGTTGAGGGGCCCATGGCACAATCAATCATGTAGGGATCTGAACTGATTTCTCTAAAGCCACAGAACAAATTGAGACACGGGCCTTTTCTCTCCCAAGAGAAGACTTGTGAAAGAACCTTTCCTACTTGCATTTTATTGTCAGACTCAACTGTCATGACTGCCTGGCTGTGCTGGTCCAGGAACCACTCTCTGGATCGGAAAGGTTCTGTTCCTTTCCCTTGCCAGGAACCAGGATGATCATATCGGGGTCTTGGGAACATTGTTTTACCCACTGGGCATGTTGGGCGAGGGGAGGAAGAAGACAATTAAAATATGAGAGATCCCTTTTCTAGTGAGGAAAGTGGAAAGCGAGGGAAAGAAAAGGAAATAAGAATAGAATTACAGATAACTTTCAAATAGTCAAAATAATTTCTTCTTTGTGAACAAACTGTGACTTATTTTTAGCTCCATGCAGCCTGCCTTCTCCCTGACCTCAAGCAAACTTTCAGACAGCAATGTATGCGTAAGCAACAGATACTCAATTTAACATCAGCCCAAGTCACGCAAAATACCTAGACTTTGACAGAATGTGATGGTCCCATTCTGTTGCCTTCCCCACAATGATTCCAAAACTCCCATTTTTTTTTTACTCCTCTTTTGAACTGCTCATGTCACTACTCACATCCATTAGTGTTAATTCAGAACTGGCTTTATGCAATGCCCAAAATGATATCTGAAGCAGGAACAGTCATCAATGGATGCCAAACTACTGAGAGAAAGTTGTGGAGAACAGAATATTTATGGAATGCCAAAGTATCATCATCTCCATAAACCAGTTAAGAAAATATTTTTAAATATTATTTTAATATACTTTTGCAATGGGAAATTTGGTGATCACTACCTCCAGTGAGCAGACTTAGCATGACTAGTAATGAACATTCTGTGCCTCCTAAAGTGATAGAATATGAAGTATACAACTTCACCAATAAAATGTTCTTGCCAAGAATGTTTGACCTGGATCGAATCAGGCCCCAGAGTTAATGTCTCATTTGTATAAAATACAGAGGATAGAGGTCAAAAGTTAAATACCACCATGAGGAAACAGAAAAATCCAGAATATGGAACAGCTAGAAGACAAGTGGTCCACATTTTTCAAAAGTCATTAAACAAACAAACAAATAAAACAGGGTGGAAGTGGAGTTCTAGATAGAGACTTTTTTTAAAAGACATAACCAAAGAATATTGAGTTGATCATGGATCAAAGAGAAATTTGAAAGTGGACTGGTTATTAGATTATATAGACTTACAATGCCTTTACGTATAATAATGATATTGTGATTATATATATATAAAAAAAGTCCTTATTCTCAAGAGATGCTGCTGTAGTATTGGGCCAAGTGTCATCATATTTACAACTCATTTTCAAACAGTTCCCCCCAAAACCACACATGTATACAATAGAGAAGAAAGAAGAGAGGAGATAATACAAGAGAGGAGAGATTAGACAATTGTGGCTAAAAGTCGTCAGTGAGTCTAGGTGAAGGACAGATACGTATGCATTGTGCTTACAACTTTTCTGTCAGTTTGAAATTTTCCCGAAATAAAGTTGTGAGAAATAAAAGAAGTAGCTTAATTTAGGAGGACAGAAATTCAGTTTATTCCTCAGCAAGGATCTAAACCCTTTAGCCTTTCAATCTTGGCAGGTTATAGTCAAATTTACTTGGGTCACTGCTCTGGATTTCTAATTTGGGAAAAGGGAAAGTGGGCAAAAAGATATGAAACAGTGAATAAAGCTTAATCTGAGGCAAGGAATTGAAAGATGTAAATTGGTACAAGTAGAATAAAGATACTAAGTGAAGGAAACTTTAAACCGTATTAAGAAATGTCATGTCATCCCAGGAACCAGAACAGGACTGTGGGGCAGAATTAAGGGGTTCAGATAGGTCCAGAAACATAGTTGGAGCTGGCTATAACCCCAGCTATGCCCAGCCAAGTTACCCCTGGGCATCACTTTGCCATTATTGCTCTTCAAAAGGATCATGCAGAAACCAGTAAGATTCCCAGGGAAAATGGGTAAAATGGCTAAAGGTAGGTAGATCCCAGGAGGAAGGTGAAAAGAATTAGAATTTATCAGTCTTCTCCCATGTGAGTGCAAAATGAAGGGCAGTAAAAAGACTAAGAAAGTCTAGCTGGGTAAAAGAACATCTTTCTTATCAGAACTGAATGAGAGAGATTGTAGAGGCTACCCAACAGTTCCAGGGAGAGGTAATTATATGTCCCCAGATGTCTCAGTGTTCATCCCTGGAAGGCAGAAGATTACATCAGAAGAGCCTGAGCGTCCTCTAGTTCTAGAATTCCCCAACTATTAAAGGATAAATAAGAGATGGCTACTGGCTACTGGCTACTGACCAACTTGGCTAAATGGAAAACTCAGAGCCCATGCTGTTATCTGGGGCAAGATAAGTTAAGAAGGGGAAAAAGGCACAGAGTCAAAGAGAGACTTGCCTTACCTAGGTTGATCAAACAGCTGTGTTACGAGGTCCCAGGTGATTTCTTCCACCTTCTCCCTCAAGCAGAAGAGTATAATATAAATAGCACTCAGTTTACCTGTGGCTGGCCATAAGCAGGTCTGGTCACATGACTGGGCAAGCTGAGAATAACCACCAGGTAGACATCATCAGCACTCAAATGGCAGGTCTGCTCACTTGCTAGACACCACCAGATTGGAATCTGTCAGGACTTCTGCTTTTAATCCTGATTCTGGTTCATTTTGCTCCTGGCTATGGGCCAGGGAAGAGCAATTGCTCAATTATGTTCCTCAGGGCCAGGAAGTTACAGTCACAGAATTTGCTTTGCCTTTAGGGTCTAAAATGCTATAGAGTTACTCTGCTCAACCCTCACAGCTACCTGGACCATTCTGTCCCACTTGCAGAAAGTCTTCTCCAGTTATCTTCATCTCCTTACTCAAGTACTACTCTGTGTTCCCACCTTCAAAGAGGAAATACCCAAGAGCCCACCATATCCAATTTAGTGGTTCCCTATTGACCCTCCAACATTCTGAAACTGACAGCCTGACCTCACCTCAGTGGTGAATTCCCAGGCTGTGTCCTACCAGTGGAAAAACCCGAGTGTTCTAGGCAACATTCCAGGGCAGCCCCTGCTCTGAAGCCTTGGTCTTGCTGGTTGTTAGATCCCCTAAGGGAGGCTCAAAGGTTATATAGTGCCTCCTGAAAAGCATGATTAGATGGCCCCTCCAGAAAAAGCCTCAAAAAGTCTGACACTGGGAAAATTATTCCTACCGGTATATGTCTGAGATAACTTTATAGCAGAAGGATGCTTGGTCAGCTCACCACTCCACTTCCAGAGGTAGAGGAGGGTATGGCAATACATATCACTGGAGGTAGGTTACACATTCTTCCCCTGTATACGACGGGCCTTTGTATCTGCTCTTAGATTGAAAGCTATTTAACAGTAATGTCACCTTCTTTTATAACAGGTAAAGGAAAGATTTATCCTCCTGAAGCAAAAGGGAAAAAGTTTGGGATGGTCCAATCCATGCCTCTAAGAACTGGAAGGAAAAGGCTCGGTTGTCATGGTCATCTCTAAGACGATGGCTTTGGCCATTTGCACGGCAGCTCCAGTGCAGACTTCTAAGCTACAGACAAACCAATGGGACTTAGGCAGGCAGCCTCTTCTCATCCTCCTGCATCATGCTCTGATTCTGGATGACCATCCACCTGGCACTTATTTTGGGGTAGGACAGAGCCAAGAAGAATCAAAGAATAGTGGGGACAGCTGATATAACTTGGTAGCTGCCTAAGGACAAACAATCCAAGTATATAAGCTGGGTAATAATACAGTAAATGCTCATGGGTCTATTTCACACAACTGGCCGGAGCCCATGAAAAAAATCCTTTGATGCCGACTTAACCACAGTCTCATGGCTCTAGGGTAGCTGCAGGGAGACATTTTAGATAAAGGACACACACTAAAACTGCTTTTTCTATGTTAAGAAATAGATTAGGAGTCATTCACTTATCCCTATTCTAGAGGCTAGGGGAAATATCAGTAAGCAAAAAAGTCAGGAATAATCTAAGTGCCTCCGAGGAGCACAGATGGACATATAATCTGTGGTTTGGTGCAAGAGGAGAGGGGCCAGGAACAGAGTATCTATCTGAACCTCTTACTCTGCTGCTTAGCAGTGATTACTAGATCTACCCCTCCGTGGGCCCTATAGCACGTGAAAGGTTTTTGTTGACTAAGAGTGAGCCAGCCCTCCCTTCGTGCATGAAGTCGTAACTCCTGTCCACCTGGTAAGGCATGCTGCATTCAACCACACAGACGCCCTCTCTCGGGCTCCCGTACATTCACAAGGCAGTCGTCACAACAAACCAATGGTACGATGCCTGGGCTCAGGCCCATAGCCTGGCTCACTTTCTAAGCCCAACTCAACTCCTTTCTCTCGGATCTCTACTATACAATGCGAAATAATATTACTCCACAGCTCTGGCACAAGGGGACCCACTGATTTTGTAGATTTTAAGAAATGAAGAGAGTAAACAGTATTTTGTAGAATAAGGAAGCAATTTTCCCCTAGACACCCTGAATACGGTCAGTGCATTTCAGAAGACTGCTGTAACCCCACTGATCCCTCTGCTGGGTCAATGTGGGGAATGAACTGGGCTCAGACCCATGGCAGCTAGCACCCAATCACTCTCAGAATCTGATGCCAACCTTGCACAGCTCAAGTAGTAAGGACAAGCTGAAGTCTCCTGAGAAGTGGCCTACTATAACAGTCGACACCTGGGCCCAAATCTTTCCTCTGCCTCACTGTGTGGCATGAACTCAGATGAGTCATTAACGTCTCTGGGCTTCAGTTGTTCTGTCTCTTAAAGGGGGGGAAGAATAAGAGACCTTATAAGAATGGTAGAAGAAAAAACTAAAGAACCCCAGTCAAATTAGCCTAGCATATATTCATTTTTAAAACTTTTTACTTAGAAATGATTTCAAAATTATAGATGCAAGAATAAGAATAGTACATAGAACACCCTTATAACCTTTACCCAGATCCGCCTATTGTTAAATATTCATCCCATTTGCTTTATCATTTGCTTTCTTTTATGTGCACGATTTCTCACACACACTCTCCCACATTCACACTCAGCACCCACACATTCACACTAGAGACACACACATTCAAATACACACACATACTGTCCCTTGTTGGCTTTTTGTGTTGTTCTGTTTGAAAACAACAAGGAAGTATTGGAGGGTGGAAGGTTCAAGGTGAAGAGAAAGCAAAGGGGGACTTGCTACTTGGTGATAGTTCCCAACTCTACTCCCTTCTGCCTTCAATGCAAACAGCAAGCACTCACGTGTTCTGGCTTAGAGATGAACTATTACATGTAAAGGGACCAGAAAAAGTACTTATTAGAGAAGATATAGCTGGTTATTCTTGTCTTTTTCATTAAACAACAAAACCACAAAAAACAACCACGAAGCATTTATATGAATCATGGAAATAGCTTTATTATACAGAATCATTTTTATAATATTTGTTATAATACAATTTTACCTTGTGAAGTTGGAAAGTAACTGGGAAAGAGAGATTTCACATAAGCACATGATTATTAGAACATTCAAGAATTCCATATAGAATCTGGTTTGGTAAAAGTGGTAAGGAGGTAAGAGTTGCCCATAACCCTCTTGGGAGTGTTAGGTAACCTCTATGAAGCAGGCCAGGTGATTCTCCATGATACCAAATCCCTATGGATTCCTCTCAAGTTCAAGTCCCTGCTCTTCCCCTTACTGGCCACGTGCTTGTCTCAGAAAGACACTATCATGTATCACAATGCCTCCAGTCCCTGTTAACCTAAACTTAAGAGAGAGATGTGCTCTGGGAAAGCGTGGTGGGGGTCAGGGGAATGCATGCACCAGGATGTCCCTACGTGAACGACTAAACTGTCATCATGATGGAATGCCACCTGTACCTACCCCTCACCATAGGAATGCACCACCTGTTTTTACTCCCAGGTGCTTTTTGGGGGTTCCATATGGTCACACATAAGACACCCTGTCCTATAAGCTCCATCTTAAAAGTATCTCCCTGACATGGTGCCAACCTCAGAAACCATGACCACTACCCCACAGAGGCAGGAAAACCCTGCCTGCTTCCTGGGCCCTACCTGTCCCTGGCTAGCTTCTCATTCCACATGGAAACTGCATAACTCAGGCAAGTGGGAAATACTCAGAAGCCACTACTATATCACATATATAATAACCACCACTTCCCAATTAGCCACACCAAGTAGACAGTCACTTATATGGTGCTAAGGAAACAAACAGACTTCTTTGCAGCCTATTTTCCTTTCCAATTCTCCAACTGGTCAACCGAACAAATGAACTTTTGCTCCTGAATACAGATATACAAATAGAAGGGAAACAAAGGCTGGACATGTGCTGGGCAGGCAGCAGAGGATGCCAGCTGGGGAGGAAACTCTCACTAGACTGTCCAGACTATGTGGGAAGAGCCCTGGGATCAAGGGCAAAAGGGCTTTCTTAGTCACATGGTTGTGGGCAAGTCACTTCCTTTCTGAGCCTCAGTTTCCTTATCTTCAAAAACAACTAAATGCCACCTGCACCTAGAGGACTGTTGTGCAGATGAATGAGAAACATTCAAAAGCACCAGCTATGAGCAACAGAGAGCTAAACAAGTGCAACACTTTTTAAAACTAAAGATCTACACTCTCAACTTTCCTGAAAAATAAAGATAAATTTGGGGGCCCTTCAGAGTTGCGATTCACAGACTCTTCCTTTCCACAGAAGCAGCTGTTTTTAGTCTTCCGTGAATGCAGAACCACCCAGGATTACGGTCTTACTAAGGAGAAATCCAGGTGCTGCTCTCAGCATAAAGATGTACACATATCCCATGAACGTGACTCACACTGTCCTACTCTTCCCAATCTCTAAATCCAGACTACGTAATACCCTGAAAGCTCTCTGGTTGCATCCCGTCATGCCAAATGCTATCCACCTCCACCCTCCACCCCGATGTGTATGTCATATCTGATGGGCATGAGTTACAAAGACAATCCCAAACAGGAGCTGTGCTTTTAACCAGCTTGCAGGTGTGGGGCAGGGAACGCACGTGTTATCAGCGGTGGTTCTCTCAAAGTCATGTGGGTAATCAAACATGCACAGAGCACAAACCCTTAAACGGAAGGCAGTGTGTAGGGCAGGGAATAGGAGAAGAGAGGAGGATGTAAGAGAAAGCTACCTTTTTTTCCTCCCAATCACATTTTTACTCTGTTCAGAGTTACCCCCAGCAGCGTGAGTTTATAAAACTATTTTTCACTAAGGCCAGCAGGCCCATGGTTGGCAGTTTTAAAGGCAGGGGAACACAGACTAAGTGGATAACATTGTTTGTGTCTAGATCTTGGGGAATGATAATGAGAATCTCTTTCCAGCATTTCCCCATACAGTGTGGGAAAAGAAGAAACTAGCAGTGCTTTATATCACAGGATGGAGCATGACTTGGGATGGGGGCTTCTAGACTGATCACACCTCTGAAGCCACCCTAGGGCCAGCAGACAACTCTGCTCCCTTCCTAGAAAAGTCACTGATTCAGATGTAGTTTTCCTGCTTTCCTTTGCTATACATCATAGCACTACTAGGAATTGGGTATAGATCTATGTGGAGTGAAAGGACAACCAGCATTCAACTTGATCTCCTTGGTTTCTCACCCATATTCATGTCTCAGCCTAAAGCCTGGCTTATTTACAAAATCATAACAAAATCTTAAACATTGACTGTTTCCATGGATCAACCTGGTAACTAACCTCCTAAATCACCCTCTGGCTTTAAGTGTATGGGGAAGAGAGCAGCCTACTGGCTTAGCAATGACATCCATGGAAATGCCACATCTTTGCCACCAACTGGGCTTCAAGCCCAATGCCCAGGATGAATAGGAGAATAGTGATTTAGAGAGAGAGAAACTAACACTTGGTGGGAGGGGGATAAGTAGCTGAAGAGAGGTGTTATAAAGGGGGCACAGTGTAGGGAGAACAGAAGTGGGAAAAACCACTTCAAGTGAGCCTTGGGGAAGTGTGGCTCAGTCTCCCCACCCCTGTTGCCTTTCCAGCAACTCAATCCAACAAGTATTTATTGAGCACGACACTCCCCATCTGCCCTGGCCCTCCCTCTGCAAAAACACTCAAATCTGTTCAAGCTGCAGGGTGAGTTCCATTGCACTTGAACTTGAAATATGAGGTGCCTACCTTTTAAAAAGGCAGGCACACAATTTCCAGAATGAGGCAGAAGGGACTAAAGAGATTTGAGAAAGGAACACAGTTGACCAGACAAGGCCATACCAATGCCACTTCCAAAAGGAAGGAAGAAGAGAGAGTAAAAACTTAATTTAACCTTAGAGAGATTAATATGATGGCTATTAAAAAAAAAAATACTCAAAAACCAGTAATTCTCTAACCTTACCTAACACTGAATACAGTATTTCTTCGTTCGATGCCTCCTTCACTTAAATTTCTACTTTATTCACTTGTGGATGTGTTAGTTATTTACTCTTGGAGTTGTATGCTTAATCCTACCTTTGCCTCTCAAGGAGGTTAGACCTCAGTGTTCGTCTGCATGTTTTCATTTAGGGTCAGATAAGGGATTCAGGTGGCAGAGCTAGTGCTAGACTAGACCTATGCTTGTTGACATATCCCTCCCCCCCACCCTGAAAAGCCACCCACCATTTGCAAGACAGAGAGCACAGGGTCAAAGAAGGGGTCTCCTTAACTTACAACTCCGCCCTGCAAAACACTCCCCGTCCTCTAAGAAGCCACATTCAGGCACCTCAGAGAGAAAACCCCCTAACCTTGATCATAGGCGTGCTGTTTCAGATGAACCAGAGCCCTCAGAGGCATCTTCCCAGGCCTTTCCCAACCTCCACCCCTTTGATTAGGGAGCTGAAAGCAGAACTGCTAATGTGCAGGCAGGGTTAGAGCCCAAGGCGCTCCATCCACCCCCAGTGTCAGCTATCTGCGGCTCGTGAGCAGGGCAGGGTAAGTGTCTGTACACAGCCTGGATTGCAGTTCCAGGTTCCCCAGGGGCTGGAGTTAAAAGTTTTCCTATTATGAAATACTTTGATAGCATTCTTTTAAGTTCGTTAAAGCCACCCTTGATTGGCTGTGGTGCTCCCACACAGCAAAAGTCAATTGAAGCTTATTTGGGCCTGAGGATAAACATTTAAATGACTCCAAGCTGGGTATTCAGCTTTGTAGTGACCCTGAGGAAAAGTGTGGAGGAGAAAGCAAAGTGCCAGGAAGAGTTTTCAAAACCAAGAGGTTCAGTGGAGACCAAGAGCTGGAGGCCTGAGTGTGAGCAGCCAGCTGTACAGAACCTCCCACCATACAGCTGTTCCCAGCAATGGCCCCTTCCCAAGCTCCCCATGACTGGAGAGGAACT
Source organism: Cynopterus sphinx (assembly GCA_030015415.1). Lineage (NCBI taxonomy): Eukaryota > Metazoa > Chordata > Mammalia > Chiroptera > Pteropodidae > Cynopterus > Cynopterus sphinx. Next base: position 19,340,459 of record CM057385.1, read on the forward strand.
AGAGCACAGATAATTTATAACTTCAAATATAATCCAAAACTCTTTTCTCTCTCGGATCAGGATTTGTTTTTGACCAAACAATGTGAATAGATTTGGCTAATGTTTGGTTAATTCATAACCCTGCAAACCAAATAATGAGAGCCCTCTGCGAAGATTCAGTTCAAGCTGAGGTAGTAGAAAGTTGACCAGCTTTCCCATTTACCTTTCCCTCTGTTTCCACTCTTCCCTGCTCCCTCTTCTAACCATCTCAGGGGGTAGTAAACCTCATTAACCCACCAAGAGATTGTCCTGTCCACTCTCACTAAACTACCTCGCTGGTGGACACCCACCTTGACTCTAAACTGGGAAGGAAACACAAGTTGTTCCCTCCCAGCCCCTTATAAAGGGCTCCAAACTGCCCATGGAATGAGAGTGGGCCACATAAGTCTAGTAAAGCATTTGAGCCAGTGTCAAATAGCATTCGATATGTGTGGTAGTGTCAATAAGAACTCAAAACCAGGCCGGCTGCCGGAACATGTCACACCCTAAAGTCTGAATCCTCTGGGACAAAGGCTCTCCGTGAGAGCTGTAAGAATCCAGAGGCAGACACTCAATTTCCAACGGCTCCGTTAAGATCATTTGGTACAAACTAGCAGAAAATGCAGGGAAGGTGTTCCCTGGCTATTTGAGCCCACCAGCCACTTTGGCAACACTCATATTGCCACCGTTAACTATGAAAAGTTTTGCAATCCTGCCTCAAATTTTCTAGAGATCTATCTATATTTGGAACCAGAGAGAATGATGTCCTCTTACCACCCCTCCTCCACTGACCTCAAATGGTTTTTAAAAGCCTAGCTCTATGTTACATAAGTGGAGAACTTCTCACATATACATGATCTCCTGTGCTAACCAAAGTACTGAAGAACACGTGGACTCACACTTCTTTCGGTACCAAACCGATAAAGTAGTTAAGCATTGTGGCCCCAATTTTAAGGATGCCATTGCTGATGACAACATTTAAGAGTCAGATACTTCAGCAGTACATTTTGCTGACCATGTGCCTGGTTCTAGCAAAGCCGTCAAAAGCAAGTGAGCAGCGTGAGGCTGGTAAGTGCCCGTTTAATGCTTCCCCAAAAGAAGATGCCTGAGTTTTGAAGGATAATTGTACCTCTAAAAGATTCTAACTGCACCCTTAAGTTTCATTATAGCACGATGGCTTTCTGGCGTAGAAAAGTTGCACTCTAATCTAATCTCCAGGCTGTTTCTGACACCAGGGTCCAGAAGGACCATGGTTTGATGAGGGCTTTCTCTCAGGGTCTCTCATAAGCAACCTCGTTCATGTGATTCCATACCTATCTAAACACCCATCCCCCAAAAACTATGTGTACAAAGCCTTGCAAGAAAGGAGTTTAATAATCACCAATAGCATTACTAATAACAGTGCTGCCTTATATTCATTGAAACAACCATCCTAGAGAACTAATCAACATTTGAAATAAACCTTCTTATGTCCCTGTGGAGAAGCCAGTATTTTAGGGCAGCCATGGTTACTGCCAGCTCTCAATGATCTCTTCAGAAAAATAAAAGGTAACAAGAAAAATTCAAAACAGGAGATAAGCCTAAAGTAATTTCCATCTGATTTTAAAATGTGTTCACTGCAGTTGTGGGTTGTTATGTTTACAAGGTAGGTAACTGGGAAGGGGGTCTAAATTTGCCTAACAGTTAAGCTTTTATGTAAATCCAAATTAGTTTATGTCTACTGAACATGTCACCTGACAACAGTGGGGATGGACAGCTTAGATTCACATGTGCTCATCTTCCACAAAGATGAGAACTGACTGGAAGCTGATAACCCCTTTTCTTTAGCCCTAAAATATAACTGGAGACACGGGTTTGTTAGTTTTCTTTAACACCTTAGGAATTCCTGAGGTGTATACTAGACACATTTGAAACTCATCTTTATATAGGAATAATGGTCAGAAACACTTTAAGACAAGGATAGGCCAACTTTTTCTATAAAGTGCCATGTAGTGAATATTTTAGTCTTATGGGTCAAATGGTCTCTATCACAACTACTCAACTCTGTCATTGTTGTGTAAAAGCAGCCACAGACAATACCTAACTGAAGGAGCATGGCTATATTGCAATAAAACTTTACTTACGAAAACAGGCCTAGGTTTGGCCTCTAGGCCGTAATTGCCAACTCCTAGTTTCAGAAGCTTTAGAGGAGGTACAGAGACAGTATTTGGCTCCCCCAGCACCTAGCTGGTCCCAGTGGGGCTAGTCCACCAGAGGAGAATTTGCCAAGCTGGATTAAACATTAGCTTTATTCTAGAGATATTTTAGAGACAGAGACTCTAAAAGATTAGGAAGAATAGAACCCAGAACAATTCACCTCCTAGTCCCATTCTGTTCATCATCAGTGGTCCTTGAAGAATATAAAGGTTAACAGACTCCAAGAGATATGACACAAACAAGAATTTAATTAAATTGGGAATTACAGTAAGAAATTTATCCTGGGTTTCTATTACCCACTAGTGACTCTTAAGATTTCTTAAGAGTTGACCTTCATTTTTCTCTTTTCTGCCTTCCACTCCCCTAGCCCATGTTCAGAAAATGAAGCCATTCCTTACTTTATAAAGACATCCCTATGAATGAATGGCCACAGAAGGCAAATCTTGCTCCTTTTTTACAAGGTCTGATATATCTTGTCAAGAACACAACAGGGTGTGTGGTGGAGAGATAACTGCACAGCGCTGACCACTACATCACTTTAAGATGGGAAACAGAAACAGTGACGGCACTTATTGTTCCTGAAACCCAGTCCCAGCTCACCTGCCTTTTTAAACACTTGGATTTCAGAGCCCTGTTTAGAAAGCTCATTTTAAAAGATGAGGGAATAAAAGTGCAAAGGGAGGCCCTCAAATTCTGAAACCTGCAGTACTGGTTTCAGACCAATATGGGTTTGCTCTTTGAAGCCTGAAAAGGCAATGGGCTCTGGCCAACAGTGCTCTCACCTTAGCTGGGTGTAAAATATGACAACATGAGCAGCAGCAAATACTTTTTTTGCACCTTCTATGCACTAAACACTGTTCTAAGTACTTTATATCTATTACCTCCTTTAATTCTTATGATGCCGATATTATTTACATTTTACAGATGAGGAAACTGAGGCAGAGAAGTTAAGTAACTCCCTCAAAGCCACATAGCTAATAAATGGCAGAGCCTGGATTCAAAACCCAGGCATTCTGGCAACCCAAGCCAGTCTCTTAAGGGTTTATGACTATAAGGCATTTCCTTCTATCACATATGGCCTAGAGGAAACCACTTCTGCCACTTCTCAAGGCCAAAGAATGGAAACAATCTGAACACACATTAAGGTTAAAGTTAACCTGGTAAAGACCTGATGTGCTCCCAAACCAATGGCCAGGTACATTCCCTTACTGTCTGGCCACAAAGAAGTCCCCAGGCTCAAGCCACTCCTTCCTTATCTTTCCTCTCTCTGGCCTCACTGAAAATCTACAGATATAATCACACTACACAGGTAAGTGCCTTATTTATGCCTCTGGGATACTAATAGGTGGGGAAATAATCCATCAGCCCAATCCCTAAGCAAGAGACCATCCAACCTGCTCTAAATCATGGACAGGTTATACAGAACTCTAGCTTCCTGTTTTTACCAGTAATCTCCGGACTCCTAGCCCTATAAAAGAAACAGGCCATGTAAAGAACCCAGTCATTCAAAACTACACGCATCTTCTTTCCACAGCATCCACTAGTGTTTGTTTTAATATAAACGCTGTAATAGAATAACTGCTCTTAAACTATGACTAATAGCTTTCCAGCTACTACACAGGCAGGCTTTCTGTTGATTTCTACTAAAAGTGACTAAGGTTCTGGCGCTTGCTGTTCTCCTAACTTCCCTGGACTCCAAGGGAGCCCAAACAAAACCAACAGGTTTGTAGTCTTGTGGTTTACTTAACAGCTCACAATAGGCATGAGTTTGTCTGGGCATTGCTTCGTTCTACACCGCCAGATTCTAGGCATACTTTTACTAGTTGGTCACCATCTTGCTACCAGATTTGACCGAGTTTCTGCATTCCAAGATGCAATGCTAACATTTACCATGAGGTCCAGATAGACTTGGACTTTCTACTTCCGAGACCCTCTTAATCCCATTCTTACCTAGAAGGAACTGTAGCAGCTATACTTTCAGGAGGGGGATGTGCAGTAACTAAGTTTAGTAATCCAAAAAGCTCAAGAAACTCTGGCTTAGAGAATGTCATTAACCATTAGATGGCAGAGACCATGACTTTTGTACATTTGGTAGACTCTGAGGCTTTGGAAGTGTGCAATGATCTTTTCACATCTGGTGTGAATCAAATGCAAACCTCACTTTCAACTTATTGCCAACCTCTTTGTGCAAGTAGGTTCCTTTTCCTATTCCCAACTGCCTGCATGGGGCGCGGGGTGGGGTGGAGACCCATCACCACTTTGGTGTGAAATTCAGGTAAACTTATTCCTCCCTAGATTCCCCCACACCCACATCAAGCTGCTATTAAGACACCATTTCGATGCTGTTCAGAAGGTGGGGGTATTTGCCACTATACTTTATTGTAGCCCTCACCCCACTGCCACGTTGGCTGGCAATGCCTAAGACAAAACGGACTGGGTAGAGGGAGGGGGGAAAGGCAGGGGGGCAAACTGCCCAGGTCCCATACACATGCACACGTGTGCACGCGCGCGTATGCACACACACATGCACACACGATGGCTGGAATGAGACAGCCATATTAAGCAGGTCAATGGTCTGGGAAAGTATAACTCCTGGGACACACCAAGAGGAATGTAAGGAATCGGAGCGGAGCGTTTACACCGTAGCCGAAGCCGTTAAATCAGCTTATTGCAACGGCCCGGATGAAATCAGCTCCGGGAGGTGGCATAAAGGGACACGCACGTAAAGTGGTAGAGAAAGGAACTCCAGAGCCGTGTTGTAGGATGCTGGGACCAAACCCAAGCTGGAGCAGGAACACATGGCTCCACGGGACGCTGGTCCGCGCCCCTCCCCCTCCCGGTGCAGGCGTCCAGCGCCAGCCCCGCACAGGGCGCCCCCACCACGCACCACTCATGCCGTCCTCACAGCCCGCTGCCGCCCCTGCATCTTCCGCTCACCCCTGAACGACACCTCTGCCCACTTTTCGGTTACGCCCCCGAAGCCGGCCTCCATCTGCTAGGTCCCTCCCCTCGGCTCCCCGCCCCGGCTCCCGGCACGGTCCGGACGGTGCCCCCGGCGCGAGCCGAGCCCACGGCTGCTCGCCCTCGCTCCCCCCGCCCCCGCAGACCCTGCGCGACCTCCTTTCTCTGCCCTCGCCCCCATCCGCCTGCCCTCCACGCCTCTCCCCGCACCCCGCCGCCATCGCGCGCTGCCCCCTCCCCCAACGGCTCCTGCCCCGGCGCCCGCTCCAGGCCCGGCTCACCTGCGCGGCCACCCCCGTCCCGGCGCTGGTGCGGCTGCTGCAGCTGGAAGGGGACCGTGGCCCTGAGCGGCTGCAGCCCAGCCCGGGGGGAGCCGGCGGGGGCTGGGGGAGAGCAGCCCCGCCGGAGCCCCCCGGCCCCTCCGCGCCCCGGCCCCCAGGCAGCACCTCCGCCTCTGCCGCCCGCTGCGGCCCCCGCCATCGCCCGCCCGCCCTGCCGCCTCCCGGCCTCGGCCCCACAGCGAGCCCCACAGCCCCCCAGCCCCCGTGGCGGCGGCTTATCTGCCCTACGGGGCGGAGACCGGCCCCCTCGATCCGGAGCTCCCATTGGCCGGCGGACGCCCAGGCCCCGCCTCCCAGCCAACCCACGGCCGGCCCTTCCCTTCCCAGAGACTGATAGGCCAGCGGGCCTGGGGATCCGACCCCAAACCCCGCCGCCGTCCCAGCCCCGCCGGCTGCTGCACGTCCGTGGGGCCGCTGATTGGCCGGCTCGGAGGAGGGCTGGTTCTCCGGCGCCGCCAATGGGGAGGCGCAGAAAAGGGGAGCGTCACACCCAGGCCCAGGTAGTATGCAAATCCGACGTCACGTGACGTCAGGCGGAGCCGGGGCGCGACCAGGCGTACGGTGGAATCGAGCCCTGCCGAAATCGTTACGGGGGGGAGGGAGGAGGGTCAACCTTTCGGCAGTTGAGTCCTCGCAAGCACCAAGAAAGGATGACCTCGAAAGCATTACTTCTGGTTGAACCTAAAAATATCAGTGTGAACCCTCAGGATCTCAGGGCTCCTTGCAAGCTTCAAAGAGTACAAATTAATGCAAAGTTTGCTTATATTTGCATGCGATTTGCATTATATTCGTGCACTTAAATGGCTACCGTGCCTCTTATGACACCCACATATGTCTTTCTCCACGTTTCCAAGTCCCTACTTGGTGTTGGTCCAACCTGGAAAAGAAAAAAAACAAAACAAAAAACAAAGGACAGCTGCTACCTTGTAAATTAAATTGAGACTATAAAGGAACAGGAATTTCTCTTCAGAGTCGTTCATTCAAAGTCTAGCTCAGCAAAGTGGGAGTAACAAAGTGACTGAAAGACTTGCCCAAATTTGCACGGTGACTCTAAGCTAAATCCTGGTCTTCTCTGTTCAATGCTCTCTGACCTACAAGTCAAAATGAGATTGGATAGTCCTCAAAGAGAATGCATACATCGCAGGCTATAATACATATGAAAACATTTGGGGAAAAAAAAAAAACAGCATTTAAGTCACTATTGAAAATTATTACTCTTCAAAAGAAAAAAAATCATTACCCTTGGTATTAAACATTTTGTTCTATATATGGAAAAAGCAAAAGGCAATCAGCCCTGATTGTCTGTAATAAGGGACCATCCAAATAATTGGATAATTCCCTCCAGATTTATATTTAGCTATGAATTCTATTTTTGATCTTGCTACAAATTTATCTTTCTATTTCTGTTTTTGCCCAGCTTAATGTTAAAATGAAGGTATTCCCTGAAGCCATACTAATTAATCAGAGAAAAGGAGGTAATCTGGGAGCATGCAGAAAGTCAAGAGGTCATTCTGGGATTAAATATTGAAAGCAGATAATATGGAAAGTGGAAATTCAAGAGTTGGTTGAATGTTAAAATCAACCTAATGCACAAAACAAATTGAGGCAATGGAGCATTCTGAAGAAAGGTTTCTTTGTAGAGTGTACTCTTGCAGGTTTGAAGGATTTACTTCTGACATTTGAAATTTTTTGTTATTGACTGGGAAATGTTGTACTCATGAAGAGGACAATTTTACCAAAGGCAGATAGGAATGAACAAAAACTGATGAACTGATAAAAACTCAGTCTTTATAAACTTGACTCAGTCTTAAAAAAATAATCTTGCAATTTATAATGTTCCTCAATTCCAAATAGTTCAAAGTTTTCATATACTTTTTTTAAAAAATGCTCATGACAATCTGGAAGAAGAAAAGCATAGATTCTTATTATGTTGCAAGTGGGGAAACTGGGACCCAAAAAAGTGAGTCCTTTTGATTTCTAGCTCATATCTCTATGAGATCTTATTGGACCATCCTGCCTCACATCTTCATTAATAGAATCAGTAATGGTAGCAGCTAATAGTCATTGAGGTCCTTTCTCCATACCAGGTACATTTTAAGCACTGTGCATGTATTTTCTCATTTAATGCTCATGACCACACCTGTGAGATGAGTATTATTTCGTCTTCACTGAGGCTTCAGAAAGAAACAACATGCCCAAGGCTATTCAGGCATCCTGACTCCAGAGCTGAACTCCTGATCCCTATTCTTGTAAAACTTTCTTACGAACACAGAAGAATTATTATTTATATCTTACATAAAAAATCTCCATAGATGCACTCTTGGCTGAGATGTTAAAAATTAACACTTGTCTAGTACTTTCTAGCTTTCACATGTATCAACTCATTTAATTTTCACAATAGGCATGTAAGGTAGAAAATACAGATATAGGTCTGTTTCACAGAAGGCTAAGTTTACAGAGGCTAGACTTGCCAAAGGTCATCCACTTAGTAAATGGCAGATCCAGGACTTACATCCTAAATCTTCTACCTCCAGATTCAAGTACTTTTCCAATGAACATTCAGCTTCTCAACCATTGGCCTGCCTGAGAGCCAAAGGACAAGCTAGTTTGTCTCTTGAAATCTGTTCTTGCCTCCCAACTTATTCCATTTTAGGACCATTCGACAAGTAAATTCTCAGGCAGTCTTAGGAGATGGTGACTGATTTTTTATTGTTTGAGTCATATAGTGTATGTTAGACATAAAGAATTGTGAAATACTTTGGGCTAGTGGCACCTTTTCTTTATGCTAGAATCACTTCTTTTCATCAACTTCAAAAAGTTGTTATAGAGATAAAATGGCATATTATTGGACAGATGCATTCTTCTCTTGCAGTAAGTGTAATGTAGATAGTCCCAAGGACACAGAATTGAAATATTGCTCCAAAGCTGAGGTACCAGGAATTGTGGACCTGGACAGTAGAAGAGTCAGTGGAAGTGGCACAGCTAAAGAATTGGATCTCCTGAGTCCAGAGAGTCCTGGTCCTTCCTGATAAGTTGCTGGCAAGACACTAAAGTTTACCTAGCTGGAGGAGTGAGAAGGCAAATAGGCATAGGAGATCTCTGTCCTCTCCTTACCCAAGTATCATGCCCAACCAGCTGTCTCTTATTCCCTTCTCTATTACTGATAGCTTCTCCTGGTATGGTCATGATGGGATGATAAAAGACCACATCTGAAGATCAACACTTATCTATTTCCTCCAATAAAAGAAGCCATGGCTTTGGGAGGATGCTATAAGGCAAAGCATCTCCTAGCTTGCAAGAAACATTTGTCATTATCCTCCTGTTATCCTTATCAACATGATTGTCATTAATTCACTCATTGCAAATTTATTGAAATGACCAGTATGTGTCAGACACAGAGCTAGGTACTAAGAAAGGAGAATAATGTTCAGAGACATGCTCTCCACCCTAGAGTTCACAGCTCAGCAAGACTTGTAGCCTGTATGTAGAAGTGGCACTGGCTAGAGGCTATTCCAGTTGAGACCTGGTTCCTGTTTTCAGGGACTTTGGGTCAAAGGCAGACACTTATAAACATCAGAAGTTGAGGATGTATACACCAAGTATGTCAATATACTGTTTTTGATCTATGGGAGAATCATATATTGTTTTTCATCTATAGGAGAATCATTTGCCTCAGAGGGTTCCAACAACAAATACTTAACTTAGTCCCTTGATCTCAGCCTGCTCTTAGGATGTCTACAGATGTCACAGTGGATAAAAACTCAATGAATCAAAGTTATTTTTCCTACATGTGTGATTCAAAGGTATAGCCACTCTTCGAGCAGTCCCTATATTATTAAAAGCTATAGGAGTTGAGGGACCACCCAGGACAAAGGCTGTGGAGAGTTCTGACAGATCAGAGGATCAGGAGGGAAGCCTTATCCTGCTGGACTACTGAGTTAAGGAAAGGCTAGGGTTGTCGTAGCCAAGAGAAGTTTTCCAGGTCTAATGGCACTGTATGGCCCTACTTGCAGGACACGTTGACTTATTGTGCACAATAGCCAACAAGAATGGGAATTCCAAATCACCATCTTTGTCCTCAAAAATTTGATTCTCAGTAGCAATTATACAGCAGAGAATAAAGAAGTTGTGATATTCCTTGATACCTGGGGGACTGGACTTCCTGGTAAATGTCTAAGGGCTTACGTCTTTGGCCCCTGAGGTTCCAAAATAGTAAAACAGCAAATAAGATGACGCAGACACAGTGTCTCTTTCTGACCTACCTCCTTTCCTCAGCTTCTGTCTGAAATGTCAGGCCTGGCTCCTCAGGGAATGAGATCCTGAGGAAATGGGGTCAGAACTAAAGGAGTAGAGCATCCTGAGAGGGATCGGGAAGGAGGACTGAGGGAATGAATGAGGTTATGGGAGCAGAGTAGGGAGGGGGTCCCTAGTCCTCAACACCTCTTCCACTCTGGTGGCCTCACTCTCCCTATATCCCTTCCCTCTTTCTCCCAAGGTAACCAGATGGCCTGGATTTTGACCTTCAGTACTTTGTCTGACACATTTTGTCCCTTGCTGCAGCTCACCCACCACTTTCTGTCCTCTGGCTTAGTTATCTATCTTCCTTGTTCGTTCTCCTTCATTCAAACTGGATGATGTTCACTCCTTAATTCTTGTTTTCCTTTCTCTAAGTGGGAATCAAATTTTCTTGCTAAACTGCAGCCTTTTTAAAATGAAGATTTAACAATAAAGGAGATGGTGGATGTTTTAAAACAAGTAAAGGGTAAATGTGAGATCAAAATTTTGCAATACTGGACCTAGCGGCCCACCACAAAAAATACAGTTTTTTCAAGAATTGGAAGAGACATTAGAGACTATATATGATCTAGCCCCCTCATTTTACAGATGGAGAAACGGATGCCCAGACAAGCAAAGACTTACCAGAGGCCACAAAGTGAATTAGAGGCAGGACAGAAGACCAGAGCTCCCATATCCCATTCAGTGTTGCCTCAAAATATAAATACTTCTAAAAGGACTTAGGTGAAATACTATTTAGCAATAAAATAGGACAAACTACTGATAGATGCTACAATGTGGATGGACCTGAAAAAACATTATGCTGAGTAAAAGAAGCTCATGTAAAAGACCACATATTATGTGATTCTATTTACATGAAACATCCAGCAAAGGGAAATTTATAGAGATAGAAAGCAGATTAATGGTTGTCTATGGTTGGCAATAGGAAAGAGATTATCTGCAAACAGGCACAATGGAACTTTTGGGGTAATGGATATGATCTAAAACTGGAATGTGGTGATGATTGCATACCCTATAAATTTACTAAAAATCATAATTATACATGTGTAATTAGTTAATTTTATGGTATGCATTTTATTCCTTGATCAAGATGTTTCCCAAAAATAAGGATTTAGATATGTTTATGAATGAGAGATCTGTGATATGTGACAGACCTTATTGACCTTTTAAGAGAATGTCTCAGGAAACATTTACTTACCCCCACGACATCCCTAAAAGGTCACTGTGCAAGACATATGATTGGACCCTTTGGCCTGTAGAATACCCAGGCTGGCTTTTTCATTTTTAAAAAAAATATCCTCCCCTCTAAAACGTTCCCTGAGTAAAATAGGCATGTTTCAGTCATCATTCTAAATACTATACCTGGCACTGTGACCAGCATGCAGATGGTGCTTCACAGAAAATTCATTAACATAAACTTGAGTTCTGCTACATAATGTGATTGTGGGTACCTTGGAGAATGACCTGTAGGGTCCAGAGCAGAGCCTTGCTGGGAACAGTTTGTATCCCTCACTCCTAACTGGGAGATCAAAGACTTTGGAGAGGAGATGTTGGTTTACATACATTCTCAGAAGACTGCATATAAAACAAAAAGCCTATTTGTTTCAGCCTCCTTTAGACTTCCCTCTTCTCCACTGTTTTTCCCATTTACCTTCTTCAAGTAGGCCTCAAAAATATAATTACCCCCGAAGCAAATAAGCTACAATATCCTAAACATTCTCCATCTGATTCCACATCTAGTCCCTTTCCTTTCCCTCACACCAGGCACCAAATCAAACATCAAATATCAGTCAATTCAAAGATAATATAAATATAACAGAAGGGCAGAGTGATTGGAAAGTTGGTCTGCAGTCTGATTTCTTTTAGATCCAGGGCATAGGCTCTGGAACTTATTTTCAGAGCCAAAAAAATTATCTCTAAAGGGCTTTTGTAATAGCTAATTGCAAAATTTGACCACAGGCTCTTCCTCAGTTTTATTTTCTGTGTCTTGGTTTATGAGTTTTTCCCCTCCCTGCAACTCCATCTTCTCCACCATCAGCTTCAACTTCCAATTAGACCTCACTCCCTCCAAATATTCCTCAACTGGCCTTGTGAGACACTAATGACTCCCTCAGGACTCAGGTGTTCAACTTGTAGCCCATTATTTCAGAGTACTAGCTCATGGGTAGCTTTATCATTTCTGCTAAGTCATTTTATACATGTTTGTCCTTTCTCGCCAATTCTGAGCAAAGGGATCCATTTGTTCTGGTATTTCTTGTCAGCAACTCGTATAAGCCACTATATCTGGCAATGCTGAATCAATATTATTTATTATAGTATTTGACTGTTTCTCCAACTAATGTTTCTGATCACTCCTGAAAGTTGTGGTTAAAAGCCCTGCAGACTGACAGTAGGAAAGACTCCAGGTTTTTGAGCACTAATGCTTCTATCATTTGGGGGTTCTTCTTTAAGCTAAAGAGTAAAAACATTATAGAATTCAGTACAAGGCCTTGGAACGGTTCTGTGCAAGTGAGGGGCTCCAATACTTAAGTTTCATTAGCTTCATTGTAAATCTGTTTCTGTCTGAAAGGATGAAGCCTGGTTATATCCCATCCAACTTTTCAGTCCTGACTGAATTAGTTGTCTATTTCTGGTTTTTCCTGTGGATATCCTGGCCCACAAGATGGCTCTGGCTCAACAAAATGGCTTTGGCAGGCAAGTCTCTTTCTCTAATGAAAAAGTCCCAAAGGCTGGATTGAAACTCCTCCCACTTGGTAACTAAGGGACACTTAGAATAGTGTTACTTTCACAGCAGGTGGTTTCTCTTGCCTGTGCATTGTAGAGGATGAGGACCTTTAACCCAATTCTAGAAGCCCCCGATGGCTCAGAGCCTCAAGGAAATGTGTTGTACTGCTGAAAGGCCTGGAATGTTCCAGTATATTCCACCAATGGCCTCTGCAACCCCTGTTTCCATTCAACTTGGGCAATGTTTGGTGGTCTACAAAGTAGCCTGTATTCTGCTGGGGTAGTAAGCTGCTTGGCTTTGCTTATTCTCTGCCAGTCTGACAATATCACACAAGTTGGCACCTTCCCTGGAAGTCCTGGAACCCAAAAGTTCCATTCTCTGACCTCTTGGGTATTTGCTCAGAATGTCAAGCCAGGGTTTAGATACTGACCCTGTCAATTTCTTGGCTCTATACACCAAATTCTGAATTCTTCCCCAAAGAGATTAGACATCCTGGGTTCCCTGAACCAATGGTGGGTCTGCATTCCTCAGAATGCCCAAGAAACCTGCACCATCTGTGGTGACAGAAATATCAGGGCCCCAGGGAAGAAGTAAAATAATCAGGATGCTACAGGCCATTTGCCCCTGCTACACAGGGCAGAGTAAAATTTCCACTTACTGGGTACTTACTAGAGCCTAAGTAATTTGCTACTGGGGAGGAGGGTGGGACTCAGTGCACTAGGTCAGAAGGATGCAGACCTAGGAGGTCCACTCCTTACCCAGAGGTTGAAGTCGGAGATAGGAACATAGGCCAAACCAGTGATGCCACAATTCACTCCTCTGCCTCCCTGTCACTCTCCCAGTCCTAAACTCTAAAACTCTTGACTTTGTTTATATTGTAGAGGGGGCAGTGCTCAGAAATCATGGAGGTGAGTCTGGCAGGTTCCAGCTGTTCTTGTTGTGTGAGCTGAACATTTTCTTGGAACTTCTCCTTGGCAAAAGCATGTTTGCCTTTCAGTGGACTAGCCTAGGACTCAATCCATTTCCTTTCTCCAAACTTCTTACCTCTGAGGAGGAGAGATAGATGGGACAGCTGGGGAATTTCCATTAAATAGAAACCAGAGAATAAAAGAGGCAGAAGGGTGGTGCTGCCCTTTAAGATAGCCTGCCAGAGCTCAGGAGCTGAGACTCTTAAGAAACTTCTGTAGCCAGGTAAAGTGAGAAAGCTCTTTGTGGGGTCAAGAGAGAAGCTACAAGAGGATGCCCTAGGGAAGACTTGGCAGAAGAGGTTTGGAAGGAGGTAAGAGTCTCTCCAGGATGCAAGTGTGTCTTAATTCTGAAATCACAAAAACTAAAAAAAAAAAAAAAAGGACTTGCCCCTTGACTATCTCCCCCACCTCTGGGATGGGGCAGCCAAGCAAGGGGAATGCTTGCCCGATGGGGCTCTCCATAGCCAGAAAACTCTGGCTGCGCTGCCTGCCCAGCCTGCCAGAATGCTGCTTGGAAAGAATGACCAACCACTGTGTTTGGTTGATAAATGATGGGCACCCCTGCCTGCTGCCCCTTCTCTCTTTTCTCCCTGCTTAGTTTGCAGTTTTATGCCTTGCATGGAGTCCCAGAGTATGGGAGGGGGGAGAAGGGTCCTCCAGACAGCATTTAATACTTGGTGATTTGTAGATTGTGGAAAGAAGAGGAGGGGAAGCCAGAGAGGGAAAACCCCTGGGACTAGTTTCCATGACGCATCAGCACACCATTGACAAGAGTCAAAGTATTTTCTTGATGTCTGTGCCTTTACGCCAGCTTTGGGATAAGACACAGCCCTCAACTCTCCTGGGGCCTAAGACTCTGGTACCATCTAGAACAAGACATGTTGAACAGGCCGGAATAAGGCAAATGAACATACACCCAAATCCTCATCCTTTTTTTAAAGCCCCACACTGCTGTGAGAGGGGAGAAATAAGAAAGCTGGTCAAGCAGATAAATAGCTGTTTCTGGAGGATTTATTTTTTTAATGTACAAGAATTCTTTTGAACCCTCCATGGCTTCAAGAAAAACTATTTGAAATGTCTCTGCTTAGGGGGCCAGAGGGTTAAGTGCCAGGGAAAGAGGCTAAATGCCAGGGGTCCTTGTTTCAGGGATTCCTGGGACCCAGGCTAACGACCTCCCTGCTGTGGGCTCAGGAATACCAGGCCCAGGCTCTGGTTGCCCTGAGAGATGCAGCCATTTTTACTTCTGATTGAAGGGCACCACCTTCTGGGATTTTCCCTTCTCTAGTGAAAACCAAAGTATAATAGTCCCAGGGAGCCAACAGGACATGTGCCCAAGAGTCTGGAGGGCCCTAAAGGAGATAACAATGTGAGATAGGGTGAGACCAATGCTTTATATCGTTTAGAATTTGGGCCCTGCTGGTGGAAAGGAGATGCATTTTGTGAGCAAGCATGGTAATTGCCCTTCATAAGGATGATCTCAAAAGGTCGAGGGATAGGCCTTGAATAGCCCTAATGTTCCTGAAACAGTCTATTGTTTAGCTATTGTCTATATATGTAAAGGAACCCTTCTTGACCCTATTCATACTTTTCTTTTTTTGCTCCTGGGGTTTCCCAAGTGAATAATTACATACTACTTATCCCCAGAACCAAGTCAATCTCCTTTAAGCTTCAGCAACAAAATAGTTCAACATACATTTCTTGAGCTCTTACTATGTGCCAGGTATCATATGCTAGGGTTATAGAGATGAATAACACACAGTCTGGTTTTCAAAAGATTTTCTTTTGTGCTGACCTTCAGGGATTTGGTAAACAAATCTGCATCTACCCCCTTTATGTTTGCCTGTGACTGAATCATATCCTCAAAACTTCATCTTTCCACCATCTTTTAAATTGTGCCTCACATGGTAACCTCCACTTTTCCCTTGAACTGATTTAGATGGCTCTCTGGACTCTTAATATGTCTTCCTTAGGAGCTGAGTGACCAGAATTAGACACTATATTTCATATACAAATGTTATGTCAATGCATGCACAAGAGTAACATTACGTTTCCTAACTTCCTTCACTTACTCATTTGCCATTTCTTTGGTACATCCATTGGTTACTGACTGCCTACTAAGTACCATGCACCATGCTAGGTGCTAAAGATGCAATGGTAAGTAAAATGACACTATCCTCATGAGACCTATAGTGTGGAGTAGGTGTTGGGAGATTGAAAGTAAAGAATCTAACAGTCACACAAATAAACGTGTAATTACAAACTAAGAAAAGAGCTATGAAAAAAAGTACAGAGTTCTATAAAAGTACAGAAATGGGGGTCTTGATCTAGACTGGAAGCTTCAAGAAAGTGTTCCCTGAAAAAATGAAATTTGACCTGAGATCTGAAAGATTAGGAAAAATAGGTGGAGAGTAGGAGAAAGAAAATTCCAAGCAGAGTAAAGAGTATGTGCAAAGCTCCTGAGGTGGAAGGAACCAGTGCACTCTTGAGGAATTGCAAGGTGGCCAATCAGGCTGTAGAACAAAGAATGAAATTGTGTGGGACAGGATGGAGAGTTAACCAGAGGGCAGACCATGCAGGACACTGCAGGCACAGTAAGAATTTCAGTCTTTATCTTATAGCACAAGAAACGAAAGTCTTTATAGAAGAGTCAACAATGGCTCTTTATCCCAGATTACTAATGCTGCTTATATGTGTTTTGAATAACAGTAACACTGGTCTGAACTGCTAGGAACTTCCCCAGTGTCCTGGCATGGTGTGGTTATGTCTAGTTGGTACTGGAGAGGCTCTAAACTGATGAGCCAGCCCCAGCCTGGCAGCCCTCAGGGATAGCCCACACCAGTGTGGAAGAAGGGGTGGGGGGTGGAGGGTGGGTGGAGTGCTTTGCCTGAGGTATCAGCTCTGCAGTGATGGTTGGAACAGCCCCAAGACTATGGTTCTTGTTCCCAGATAACTCTATCATGTGTACCCCCATTTAAATGGCCTACTCACCCTGCCACCCTTCTTACAGCAGCTGTGCTCCCCACCCAGTCTGGGGATGGTTCTTGGATAAGAACACTAATACTGCCCAGAACCTGGAGTCTTGACCTGTTGAGTTCAGGACTCTGTACCGTATAGAACTATGTATACATAGATACCTTTGATAGTTTTTCAGAAGTATAAATGGAAGCCATGGGAGAAGAGGGTTATAATGGTTGGACTCAGCTTTTCTGAAGCCCGCTTTTTCCTTTTTGGAGAATGTGGTTTGGTGTAGTGACATCTACTGGCAATGTTAGGCAGGTAAGAAAAGGAATAGATGCCTACTCATTCTCAAGTAATTTCCAGACTAGTGAGAAAGTCAGTCATTCTTAGGCCCTGAGACTGGGATAAGGTCAGTAACCTCAGCTGGTTAGAGCAAATTAAGAAGTCCAAGGTTGTAGACTGTGCTGGTTTGCCTTAAACAGAGAAAAAATTTTCCTAGTTATAACATGCATCCCTCAACTCAGACAGTCGATTCACATCTGGGTGCAGTTAATGACAAGGGAGACTGGATAAATAGGTATAAATGACTCAGAGAGACCCGTGTCCAGAACCCCCATTCCTGGGGAAGCATCTCCCAACAAATAAAATGACTCACAGTTTACAAATGGCAGAATCATTTTTCGTCCTCCTGAAGTTGACTGGCTTGGGATTTTTTTTTTTTTTTCTGGGACTCAGTTTCTGCAGGTGGAAAATAAGTCTACAGAACCATCTTCCAGATTTCTATAGTGGACAACAGTGACTATAGCTTTTAAAATAACTCTTCAACTCTTGCTGAGGTCAGACATAACCTACTTCCTCACATCTCACACATGTCGTCTACACATTCTTTTCAGTCTCGTTCTCTTTCTCAGTACCATGCATACTTGACAGAGTTTACCACCACAGGTAACTGGAAAGCCAGAACAAAAGTGGAGAGAAAATACTAGAGAAATAATCATGAAGCAAATGTTTTGCCTTCTTAAGAACATTGACTCTGTAACTGAATATGGCTCAAGAGTATCTATCACTAAAACTTAAAAGAAAATCATTTAGACCCCTAAGGAGAGAAATGAGTAATGAACAGGATTTCATGGAAAAGGAAACAGAACTGATAAATACACACACGAAAGGTTGAAGTATATCTTAACTAGAAACAAAATCAAAAGCCTATTTGAGGTTCAGTTTTCATTTCCAGTAAAATTGCAAGATTTTATTAAGTGGTAATAGTAAGTTCTGGGGAAAATGTCTTAAAATTGGCACCCTTGCACAATAATAGTGACACTTTAAATGTGGGAAAGTCTTTGAGGAAAGAAGAAAAGCAATATATATAAGAGGTAGACATAAAAGCAAGAGAGACTTGTACACTCATTGCACTATCTGACATAAAAGACCCTAAAAAACTCCATGTAGGGGAATGAGAGCACATTATGTCATAGTATCAAAGGTAATATCACACAGTGATTACAATTACAATTATGAAGACTATTAGAGAAACACTGGAAATGCTGAAAATGTGTAAAAAATATAAAATTTCATGTAAATAATGAATGTGCCTATACTAAAACATAACCATATGCATGTGGAGAAAAAATTGGAAGGCTATGTGTATGTATGTGTGTATGTATATATATATACACATATATAAATTTATAAACTTTGTGGCAGAAGCGAGATTAAGAATGTATTTTATTTCCTTAAAATTTTATTTAGTACTATTATATTGGGTTACTAATTTTTGAAAAAGTGGAAGGGGTTGGGGCAGGTGAAAATTGTACTCCCCTAACTTCCTCCTATGCATTTTTTGTCCTATATCATCAGTTCTAGGTGGGGAAGGGCCACATCTATTCATTCACAGTGTACACTCAGCTTCCAGACCAATGCCCGGAACTTATCAGGTGCTCAATAAATATTTGTTGAAAATGCTTGAAGTCTAAAAAGTCTCAACCCATGATAACTGGGTTCATTCCATCCTGGGGAATTAAGAGGAATTTGGTTTTGCTGGAATAAAAAATGTTGGCCCATCCACAATGGCAATTCCCTGATCTTCTTGATAAAAGTGAATTTGGGCATGGAGAACCCAGGGAGAGACAGTCTGTTAGAGCAAACCCAATTACTACTTACGAACATATGTTGCCCTGAGGCCTCTGCTGCCATAACAACATCGTGTAACTATAACTACAGTCCTGGAGGGCTTTGGCCCTGTCAAATATGGAAAAAGATATCTTCATCATACCGCAGCTTTGTGCTCAGATTGACTTCCCAAGGGAGCTTGGATCAGGGAAGGAAGGCAGAAGGGAGGAAGGGAGGAGTTGAAGGGCAAGACTAGAACTGCTACTGAATCAGGATCAGAGTGATTTTTTTTTTTTTTTTTTTTTTTAGTAATTTTCAAAATGCAGTTATTTGACTGTTTAGTTTTGGTGGTTATTTATAACTCCAGCTGCAGAGGCTGCTGGGGAGCTGAGTCTGAGCCTGCTGGTATCTGTCCAGCACCTTCCCCCCAGGGTGAGGCTGGGGGTGGGTGGTAGATAAGGGTGATACAAGAACAAAATTAACAAGTGGCCAAGAAGGTAAGAGAATTCCAGTCTATATCCAGCAAGAGTAAAACAAGGACCAGTAGTACCATGTTATTTTTACAGCAGCCACAAGTGAAAAGATTTTAATATGAATATGGTCACATCAGCAACCTCTGAGGTTCTCCCAAAGGGATTAAGACTAGGCCAGTACTTATACTCAGAAGTTATGAGACTGCTCTGGCTATACTAGCATTGTCTTAAAAAGGTCAATGCATGCTTGCCCATCTTACAGGACAGTTATCTGCCACAGAAGAAACTGTTGCTCCTAACCCCTTTGAGGCATGTCACTGGTCAAAAAACAGGTTTAGAGATGATGGCTGGTTTTGTGCAAGGCTTTCCTAACTGAGCCAGCACCTGGCAGTGGCCACCCCATTTACTGAGTCCTCATAGTTGCCAGGCAGAAAGAGAGAAGCTGGAGACAGTGTGGCCAGCCAGACAAGGCTTACAGCCTCCGGAGCTCTTAGACCTTTGAAGCAAATAATGAACAACTGCACTTTGTATTTGAAATATGGTACTTATCATTTTATTGGCAAAGGGAGCATTTAAAAAGAAATTGAGGGATCTTTTAGGGAGTTCATAAATGTAACTGAGGAAACAAAATACAGTTACAAAAAAGGAAATGCACCAGGATATAAAGATTGAGGCCACTACCCCTGCCCTGTTCCATTCTTCTTAAGGTTATTGCAGTAGCGTTGTAACCGGTCTCCCTGCTACTCTGTTCAGTACCCCTCACAGCTTCTGGAAAGAGACTTTTAAAGTGCAAGTTTGATCATGGCACTCCTCTGCTTAAAGTCCTTCAGGGATTCCCCATTGCCCCCAGTGCAAGCTCCTTAGGAGGGCATTCAAGGCTCTGTATTAACTGGTTCCCTAAACCAATTCCTTCCTCTTCTTTTGGCAACCACCCCAACTCCACTAGGCCATTAGTCACCCCCATACACAATGCTGCTCCACACCTCTGCACACGCTGTTCCCTTTGCATGGAAAGCCCCTGTTCTCCCTCTCTACTGGCAGACTTATTTGTCCTATGAAATTCCACTCTTATTTCATCTCTTCTATAAATTCCTTCCTAAACCCTCCAGACAAAACAGTCCACTTCTTCCTCTGTGCCATTTCTGAACCTTGCTCATCTTTCTGCTTCCCCATTAAAACTCTACAGTGTTTTAGAAGAATGAGCATACTGGTCTGGAGAAATACTGTGTTTTGTCCACATTGACATGACTCAATGCCTATATATAATCATTCTATGTCTCTTGAGCTGAAGTGAGATTGAACAGACAAAAGCAAACAAACACTGAGACCATACAAAGATACAGTCACAAACATTAAGATGTTATAGCCACAACTAGGGTGGCTGGAATTATATCAATAACAATGGACATTTACTGAGCACTTGCTCTCTATCAGGAACCGTGCTAATAATCATCTCTTTTAATCCTTACAACAACCCTGTGAGGTGGCTATTAGTGTTTCCACTTCACAGATGAGAAAACTGAGGCACAGATAAATTTAAAAACTTGTTCAAGAGCAATGCAGAAAGAAAGTGGCAGAGTTGAAATTCAAATCCAGTTCTGACATTGAAGCCCTGTACTGGACACCAGTAAAGCCGATGAATAAAATAAATACGAGTTTTATGTTCCTATTATTTGTTTAGTAGAGAAAGGAATAGAACAGCTACCAAATTGTATAATGAAAACTGTAAATATAGAAGTTAGAGCAAAATAACATATTACTATGCCTTATTACCTAAGATAGAACCAATACAGACTTTCTGAAGAAAGTAAATTTTAAAGAAGGTCGGGAGATGTATCAAGACAGGAAGAACGGCAGAGCTACCTATTTAAAGTCTGGTGGATGAAGGAGAGCAGAAGGGTCAAAGGCACTGAAACCAATATCAGTACCTGCTTCAAGAATTGTGTCATGACAAAAATGACACTCAAAGTAAAGATTATGTTTGGTTCGAAAAAAGAAAGGAAGAAAGAAAAAGCTTTCAGAATTCCCCTTTCCCCATTTTAAATATACCTGGCTATTCTACTTTCATCTTGAGTACACATTTTTCTTATGATATTTCTATCCTATTGGTGTTAGTTTTTCATCTCTCTGCCAGAGTGTACTCTTTCCGAGGATAAGAATTATGTTTAAATGAAACTAAATTCTTACAGTGTTGGTGTTTGTACGATGATCAATGGTTATGTCAGGATAAGATCTTACTCTAAAATACTAATTTCACCATCTTTGAAGTGCTATACATTCAAAGACTGAAATGGCAAACACATTCTGATCCATGAGCAGGTATTTGTTGTGGGTCGAGAATGGTCTGAGCACTATTAAGGATGGTGTGAAAGAATTGAGATATGATCTTAAGAGCTCATTTCCACTAGTCGGGGAGCCAGACATCCAAGAGTGACCTCAAGAACACACCAGTAAATGAGAAATAACAGTAATAATGTGAAATTAAATGCTTAAGTGCAGGGGGCTCAAGGAGAAACTTGAGCCCATTTCTAATAAGTTCTTAGGAGCAGTTCAACCTGAGTAGGTTATTCAAAGGTATTTATATTAAACACTAAAAGCTAAATACTAAAAGCTGCCTGTGTTAATACCAGCCCAGGATATCCCCAAGGAGCGCGCCGGCTGAGTGGAACTTTAACTCTTTAGAGCCCTCTGTTTAGCACATCAGTCAGATGTTTACTTTCTGCTGCTTTGTTCTTTAGCTCTGCGCCTTGGGGGAAATCTCCATCTTAGCTGGCCTTAGGTGGAAATGGGGCCCAGGATCCTAACTTAATGACTGAGCTCGCCTGGATTCCTCAGAGCCGCTCTTGGCCAAGATTTGGTCCTCCCAAGACTTTTTTCTCCAGGGAGTTTAAATTCTCAACGCCTACTCCCCACTTCCCAGCCTTTTCTTGTGGCTCTTCTTCCAGCCTTACATCCGAACCAACGCCTTCCTAGGCCCCCTCGAAGACGGCCCTATTATTATGTAAATATCTATGCTTTTTTTTTTTTTTTTAGCTCCACCTTCACTGAAAATATTCTTTCCTCTTCGTCCCTCCCCCAACTCCTGGCTCGAGCATTGGGCTCAACCACAGGTCCCTTGAGCTAAATGGGATTCATTTGCTTCTTCGAATCTGCTACAACACCTCATCCGCCCCCGCCCCCGCCCCCCGCGGGCCACCCAAGGTTCTCAAACCTGTGAGAACAGGGGAAGGAGTTGGGCGCTCACCACAGCGCTAACCTGGGCATTCTCGGGAGCTACAGCTTCCGGAGGACGGTCTGCCCCCTTCCGCGACGGGAACGACTGACTGACTTGCTGTTCGCTACGGGCAAGGACAGTGTCTCCTCTACCAAACAAGAAACTTCCTGACGATGGACGCTACCCTTTTGTTCCCTTGAAAAGCCCCCATTCGCACCACTTCGAGACCCGGGGGGGGGCCTAAAAAAAGCTTATTGGACCAAGCATCCCTCCTCAACTTTGAGTTTATATGACAAACGGAAACGTCCTGTAGCCAATTGGGCGACAAAGGAGTTAAAATCTCCACAACCTGATGGATTCTAGGGGCTTCCTCTCTTGACTTCAGAAATTCAAACGACCGGGAAGGGAAATGTTGCCCACGGTAAAGATGAGAACCTTCGACTTCAACTGTCAGACTTCTGCCCCGAACAATGATGGCGACCCGCGCCTTCATAGAGCGCCATTCCCCCTACCTAAGACCGGCTGGTCCACGTTTCTACTTCGTGCCCAACTCCAAGATGGCGCCGACTCGCTTCACTAGAAGGAGCCCACTTCCCAGCATCCCATCTGGCCCGTAACGTCAGATGACGCGAGCCCCAGCCGGAAGTGAAGGAGAAAGCGCCTCAGCCCGCGGCGCCTGCGCAGAAGGCTCTCGACGCTGGGAAGCAGGAGGCACTTGGGATCGTCCGCAGGATTGGGACCGCTACAGAGGCCGCCACGGAGCCCGCCGGAGCCCACGTTCCTGCTGCTGCTGCTGCTGCCGGTGCCCGAATCGGAACCGTCGGGCCGCAGCCGCCGGCAATGCCGCGAAGGAAGGTACGAGGAACGGGCCAAGAGGGATGGCGGGTTTCTAAGGACAGTCGATTCAGCACCGTGACGCAGTTGGCCACGCCTCACAGCCCCCGGGTGCCAACTTCCCGCTGCCCGGGACCGAGCGTGGCCACCCTCCCGTCGGTCCGTACCCCACAGAAAATGTGGGCCCGACCCTGGCCTCTCGGCCTGCGCTTGCAACTATTCCCGCCCTCTGCTTGCCTGGCTCGGAGGCGTTCTTCTTGTTAATTGGTCGCCGAAACATGTAGCAGCATATTGATTGGCTGGTGACACCGCCCATTTGGGCCCAACGGTCACCTCCCCGCGTGCGGGGGCGGTGTCTGGGCCCGACCCTACCGCTCTCGGACTGGCGGTAGGAAACGGTCCCTCCTCTCTTGATTGGTTGGGCTTGGCAGTCTGTCCTGGGGGGGGCGCGGTTTAGTGGGACCACGATTGGGTGGCACGAGTCCCCGCCCTCCCGGCTGGCAATGCTGATAGGTGCGGAGGCGGGATTTTGGAGCATCCTTTCTTACCGGGCGGGGGGCACAACAAAGCCGAAGACTGGGGAATAGAGAACCAGCGACCCCTCCCAAGGGATCACACACTGGCCGATTGCATCTAAGCCCGTAATTTTTCCATTTGCTTAGTTAGACAATGCCTAGAAAATAAAATCAGAAACTTTCTGAAATTTGACGAGACTTATGAGATCACTTTGGGACACCCTTCCTTTCCCTTTGCAGCTGAACAAACAGGCCTAATGGAGTGCCCCCAGGCACTCAGCTAGGCAATGGCAGAGCCAGCACTACAGAACAAATCTAATCTAATTCAACAAATGCTTATTGACTATTTGCTATGTTCTGATCGCTGGGGATTCTGAAATTAATTAGACATGATCCCTGGCTTAAGGAAATCACAGTCTGATGGGGGAAAACAGACATATAAATAACTGTAGAAGGAGCTAATAATTCTCTACTTAGAAGTCTGTATGCAAAGCATTATGGGAAGGAAATGAGGGAAGCAAGTAAATCTGTTTTGGAGTAAGATGGGAAGTTGATGAAATACTGTGAGAAGAGATGAGTTCCAGGGTCAATACAGGATGGAATGGTCAGAGATGATCAGGAATTCAGATATCTGGGTAATTGACTAGCTGACCTTTAAACCACCCTCACTCCCTTCATCCTATTGATTTTCTGTGCCTCTGGGGCCTCTGCTCATTTGTGGACAGATTACCCTTGAACAATTTGGAAAGCTGGGTGTTATTCTTACTCATTTCTATGGAAATATTTCTCTTCACAAAGGCTTTCAAATAAAATATTTACACTTTTTAATGTCTCCTAAAATGACCTACATTGGTAGGTGGTGTTTATGTTAAGGCTCACCAAATGCAGGAATAGTGTTGGTGTAGGTCCACAGTCCTCCGTTTACAAAGAGCTCTTGAAAATGAGCTCTTTGTATTTGGTGGCAAAACCTGTCCTAAACTGTCCTGAGGCCACTTATAGCTTTTGTGTGTCTTCTTCAGTGTGATTGTGTATATATTTTGCTGCAGAAATATTGTTTGATCATGGGGTGTTATTTCCAGGATATGTGCAAAGATTCCCTTTCCAAAAATCTAAAAAAAATTATGAATTCTAAACACAACTGGCCCTAAGGGCTTTGAATAAAAAATTGGGAACTTGTAGTTTGAAGCTTTTATTGTTTTTTTTAAAGCACATATTCTTTCCTCTCTGCTTTAGTAAAGGTTATAGTATTAATGCTCAATTGATAAAAGTCATCCTTATGGCCAGTCATTTCTCAGGAGGCTAATAATTAACAAATAATTATTCATTGAAAAGAATAATTTTAAAAATCCCTGTGTTTCTGAATACCCACAAGTCTGTGTGCAAGCTGCCTTTTTTTTTTTTAAATCACTTTTAGTGTTCATTAGTGTTCATGTGGAGAAACTTGAAAGGTAGAAGAATTTTACTCTTTTTCTGCGTAAGTTCTTTTGGGATCAGAGTTGTGGACCATGATATTTTGAATTAGTGTTTGGCTTTTAAAAATATGATAGCTGTTCATGAAGACTTTAATAAAAGCTACCCTAAAATTAAATGGGGTCTAGCACTAACATTTTTCTCACTACCTTGGACTTTCTGTAAGTACATAGTTATGTCAGTCAAACCTTTTTGAGTTGGATACTTTTAATTCCAGTTTGTAATACAGACATTCAAATGGGCTTGTTTGAGAATTAATCTTAATACAGCAAGAATTAATTCATTTATTTAATAAAGATACATTATTTATAGGCTGGTCTGTTTAAATGCTGTAAATAAAGAGAAGTTGGCTGTGGAATCCTTTCTTAGATTTGAACTTGTAGTTTCAGCATCATGGTTCATCGTTTAATTTCTAATGTTAATACAAATCCACAGAATAAATGCTGCTGTGCTAATGTCTGGATCTATGGTGTTACAGAGGAATGCAGGCAGTAGTTCAGATGGAACCGAAGATTCCGATTTTTCTACAGATCTCGAGCACACAGACAGTTCAGAGAGCGATGGCACATCACGGCGATCTGCCCGAGTCACCCGTTCCTCAGCCCGGCTGAGCCAGAGTTCCCAAGGTAAAAGGCTTCATCTTCCTGACCACACCTCACTACTGACTGACTGGTCATCGTATTGCTGTGCTAGCTAATGTAGAAACTTATCCCTTGATGTAGATGACAGAATCTAGTAAAATACAGAGTAAATGACTACAGTAGTTGTCAAGTTATTTAAAATGGTTCTGTTGGGGGTGCTGTCCAATTTGTAGATCCAAAGGGACTATGTCTGGTATAATGGATATATGACACATGTATGTCTTGAGTCATTGAATTTTTTTTAGATTATATCTTTTCACTTCTGTTAGAATGATTTAGACTTAGGGATATAAAATAGTCTCTTGAACTTGTTTTTGGTGGGGACCCAATACTTCTAAAACCATGTTTTTTCCGTAATTTAGTCAGATACGCAATTAATAGATAGAAATAGCCCAGTTATTAATTGTAAACACCCATCTGGGCTTAGATTTGGAGGGTACCTGACCCCTCCTGGGTCTGCTCTGGGATTCCCTGGGGAGGAAAGAAGATTGCAGTTAATCAGAAAGCTGATGATCAATAGACGATAGTAGATCTACAGGGAAACATGTAATATACTCTGAACACTTAAATATTGCTGATTTGGTTACTGCTGCGTGAGCATGTTACAAAATGAGAGAAAAACATCAGTTTTTCAAGGAAGAAAGTGGGAATATTCTTTTTCAATAACTGCTCCTAACTTTATGTTTGGATTTAACATTTCAACCGAAGAGTAGCTGTTGTCTCTTGATGTCTCAATTTTTAAGTTTTATTTTTAGCACAATAGAAATATTGATAAATGACTACTATTATTCAGGTACTGTGCTGATCATTGCAATTTATTGTGGTAAGGGTTCTGAGAGATGTTTGCATGAAGTACTACAGAAGCCTAGAGATGGGACAGCCAAATGAGGGTAGGACTAGACTTCTCAGATAGAAATCTTAAAGGACCTATTATGAATTTACAAGTTGAAAAAGGGGAAGGTATTGTTATAGACAGAAGGAACAATATATTCAAAGGAAGTGGCATAATGTTTTTAGAAAGCCATGCCCTGAACACCTAAAAGTTTTAAATATTCAAAATAGCTAGGAAATACTTGAGCTCTGGGTCTCTTTCTAGTTATTGTACTTCATGACTACAGAATTACAACTCCTGGGGACACTATTCACAGTGTAGTCTATGTATGGTAGCACTCTCTAAAGCAAAATATAAACTGAATTGTAAATGGAGCCCCCGGTGTATGCAAACTGATAACCTAGATGTATGCTTTTACACAAAAGTTTGAGAATTTGTTTTCTCCTTGTTTAAAATTTGCTTTAATTTCAGCTTTAAATTTCTTTTATGTTTTTTTAAGCATCATCAGCATGGAGATGTAGAAAGGCTTCCAGGTGCTTTAGAATATGTTTTGCCATCTAAGAGAATTTTAGAAGCTGTTTTCTTGCCTTACCCTTTATGAGTCTATTATTATTTTGCTTCAGGGTTGCAGAGAAGGTAATAAAGAAGGAAAAGAGATATTCCTAAGGAAATATTTGTATATTGTTCTACTTTTAGCAATAGAATATCTGTTTTATGATGTGTTAAAGTAATGGAAGGAAGAGAAGATGCACCTAGTATTTATAAAGTACTAGACCTGTGTACCAGGCATCATGTTAAGTGCTTTACATGTGTTATCTCACTTATTCCTCACAACAAACACGAGTAACATGCTATTACTATCTTTCCCTTTCTACAGATCATGAAATAGGCTTGGAGAGATTAACTTGTTTAAGATGCTACTGCTAGTTGGTATGGTGGAGTGGAACTGAATCATGTTCAACCTTGATTCCAGAACATAAACTATATTCTGTATTACATTGTATCTATATATCTGATCTAGGCTCTTTAGCTTATATTTCATTTAATAAAAGAGGTATTTTAAAGATTCGTTGGATTTTATGAAGTCAGAATGGTCTACATGCTATAAATTATATGGGTGGGAAATAAAACTGATTTCCTTTTTTTAATAAATATTTTATTATCTTTTAAAATTGGGAACAGATTCCAGTCCTGTTCGAAATTTACAGTCTTTTGGCACTGAGGAGCCTGCTTATTCTACCAGGAGAGTGACCCGAAGCCAGCAGCAGCCTACCCCAGTGACTCCGAAAAAATACCCCCTTAGGCAGACTCGTTCGTCTGGCTCAGAAACTGAGCAAGTGGTTGACTTTTCAGATAGAGGTGAGTGATATGATCTGATTTGGACTCATTACAGAGAGGGTCTGGTAAATTTTCCCTTAAGGAAGGTTTGGGCCATTGCAGTTAGATGTCTAACATTGACAACATTTCAGCTAGGTGAATGCTGCTTGCCTGACTCTTTTCTTAGATCTTGCTGATGACAGTTTGGTATTAGAGTATTTCAGACATCCGGAGTAGCTGGATATATTAGATTAGATTTGCAGTGGGCAGAAGGGTACGGGTACCTCTTATCCACAGATCAAGAAGGCTTGGACTAGATTTTCTTACAGCCATGCTCATTAGTCCAGTTACCTCTGAATTTCTGAGAAGAGGCATCCTTCAGTGATGGGGAATGGTAAACAATTAAGATTGTAATTTCCCAGCTCAATTCAGAGGCCTTTGAGCAGAGGTTACAGACTGGTGAGCTTCTAGCCTACAAATGTGGTTGGTTGGTTGGTTGGTTTGCTTGCTTACATTAAAAAAATTTGTTGCCAATATTTGAAAATACAGAAAGTTCATATAAAAACCTGGATTACTAGTTCCTTTTAAAAAATAGAAAGTTCTGAGAACATTAGGTAGCCATTTACCCACAGTAATAATTGGTTGGAGCTGTTCCTTGAGGTGGACAATCATCTCTCTATTTGTCCTTGCTCAGCCTCTATAGGCATTTGCCTTGCAACCCGTGGTTTTGACTCTGTAATTGTTAGATTCCCAATAGCTAACTCAGAAGTCAAGTCTATATACACTCTGACTCCAAGCCTGACCACTTTCATTTGTCTTTCATCTTCTGACTCCTGGAGAGTGAGATGGTGATGTTTTTAAAAATTTATTTCTATTCCATTTTGATTACCCATGAGTGGGGGCTTAGGAGAAACGGGTAAGTGAAATGTATTGGGTAAAACCCAAATTTGATTTTAGTCAGAATTTAAAGTTGCCCAAAATAGTGTTTGATTCTCTTCATTTTGCATTTAGCCTTATAGTAGATAAATGACAAAAAGTTACTAGTTAAATCATAGAAAGAGGATCTAGGAAGCCCATAAAGTCTTCTGAATAGTAAACCTCTAAATAAATGAACCCCATTTGTGAGTTCTACCAATTGCTTTTATTTTAGAAACTAAAAATACAGCTGATCATGATGAGTCTCCCCCTCGAACTCCAACTGGAAATGCACCTTCTTCTGAGTCTGATATAGACATCTCCAGCCCCAATGTGTCTCATGATGAGAGCATTGCCAAGGACATGTCCCTGAAGGACTCAGGCAGTGATCTTTCTCATCGCCCCAAGCGCCGTCGCTTCCATGAAAGCTACAATTTTAACATGAAGTGTCCTACACCAGGCTGTAACTCTCTAGGTGAGTGTGCCCCAGCTTTATGACAGCCTGTGTTCTGTGTTTCTCTCTCCCTCTGGAATTAAGATCACCCAGAAATATTTAGTGTTTTGTTGTGACTCGCCTCAAGCTCTTCAGTGATCAAATGCTCAGGGTAACAATGAATGGCCCACTTGAATAAAAGCATTTCTGCTACTTGGCCTATTGTCTATAATAATAGATCTGGTTGCAAGGAAATTAACTGTGATGCACCATTTAGTTTATTGAGAGCTTTTCCCAGTGAAAAATTCTCTCCTTTTTATAGCAAAAATGAAAGAAGACCAGTTATCTTCAAATATCTCCTTGTATGGTGCATAGTTCAAGCTTACTGAAGATTAATAGAGTGTAAGATAGTGCAGAATAGTAGTTGTATGGCCGTAACTGTTAAGGAAATGAGAAAAACATTACATACTTATCAAGAGACCGTGAAGCTAAAAAAAGTATAGGCGAGACCTTGGCCTTTTGCAACTTCATTAGTTTTAGGTCTTGTGACTTTGTGTACTTAGTGATTATAAACGAGATAAATATTTCTTCTCAGATAAATGAGTATTTCATTATTTTCTATGACAAACTTTTACCCCTGAGGAATTCTTATAGTGGTTTAAACCTTATTTGTGCTACCTACGTGAACTTAGGTTGGGCTTAAGCTATCTAGAGTTGGAAGGTGCTGACTGAGAGATAAGGGGCCTTTCACTACTTGGTCTACATCTCAAACTTAGCCTTTGAATGTGGTCACAGGTTCAGAAAAAAGGTTAAACAGTATATTGATGTTTTCCAGTACATTTTCCCTAGTATTTTATTAATTTGGATCTTTTCCTGATTTTTGCAGCAGTTTCTCAAATTCAGTCCATCAAAATGCATAAAATAGAGTAAAAATTTCTCTGAATGCCATACTGATTATTACTCAAGATAACTTGTTTCAGGCCTAAGTCAATTTCCTTATAAGTAATGAAAAACTAAGAATAAACATATAAATGCTAGTATAAGACATAGCTAATGTGCTAAGAAGGTAAGGGGACTCACCTGCCCCGCAGCAAGGAAAGGAACTTTCCTCAGCCCTGCTAGTCACTATCCCTAAAATGTTACTTTTATTTTCTATACTATGTTTAATAGGTCATTTAATAAATGCTGAATGTTTGCCATGTACCGGATACTTTTTTATGTTCAGGGGGATGTAGTTGTGAACATGTCAAAGTCCCTACCCTCATGAAACTTATAATCTTAACTGAGGAAGACAAACCAGATTGGTACATCAAATAGTGATGTATACTATGAAGGAAAATAAAGGGAGTATAGAGACGGTAGGATGTTATGCCTGCGCATGCACACATATGCTAACATACCTGAAGATTAGGGAAAGCCACTCTGATATAGTGACATTTGAGCAGAAACCTGAAAGAAGCGACTTGAGTATCTAGGGGATAAGAGGTAAGCATTATGAGTAGGAAGGAATAGCAAGTACAACGCGTCTGGGAAGGGGAATGCTTAAGCATTTTGAGGCACACTTTGGGACCAATATATCTGGGGCAAAGTGATCAGATTGGAGAGGAGACGAAGTCAGAAGAAGGGGCCTGATTGTGTGTTATTTATGCCCAGGACTTAGCCCCCTTAATGAGGTAGACCAGAGGGTAAGTATGAATCTGTTGCATCACAGGAAAGTTTACTTGGACTTTTGGTTTTAATACTGGCAGAATTGGTAAAGTGCTATCCTGAGTGTCCAAAATGGTTCTTGATCCCATTCCATTCTTTATCTTGGGTAAAATAATGTTATTAACTTAAAAAAAATAATTTTGGTTTAAAACTATTATGTGCTTGTGAAAAATTAAAATTCTATAGGAGAGCTTGAAGTATATGTTTCTCTAGATCTATAAACACACATGTATATGCACATATGTTTCTTTTTTGTTATTCATAAGAAAGAAAGTGGTTGGTTTGACATCTTGGCTCTTTTACATTATTAGCACTTAGAGGTTCATCTGTCTAAAGGATACTGAGAATTCCATTGTATTGATAATTCATGAATTATTTAAATTGTCCCATATTGATTGACATTTAGATTGTTTCTCATTCTTAGCTCTTTTGAACAATACTGTAATGGATGCCTTGTATGTACATATTTTGGTGACTTTTTTAGATAAATTCATAGCAGTGAAATTTGATTATAGAAGAAGCCTAAATTGTTGGGTCAATAGAGCATCTATCATTTTTTAAACTTTCAATATAGATAATATTAGATCAGTTTTAGTTTACATATTATAAAATAAAATGTGATTTGAATAATTTATGCAAGTTATAGATGCCTAATAGCTACAAAAGTTTGCTGTAGCAGTGACATTTTACATTTTTTACAAGTTGTTTGATTGAGGGTAGTTTTTTTGTGTCCAAGATAAATTGCATGGATTTCTAAAATTATATTTTAAATAATATAGTCCTAGAGAAATGGTAACCTGTATATCATATATTAATTCCCCTCCCCCCTCCAAACTTGGACTGTTTTTTCCCTTTCAAGTTTATTCTATCAATCATGTATAATTTTTAAAATCCCAGTGTCTCCTTTACTCCGAATTAAATGTCTTTTTTTTTGTGAAAGAAAGGTGAGGATATTTGTAGACTTGCAGTTTAGCTTAGCCAACTTATCTTTTTATCTCATTAGCATTATCAAAATATGTTTACTTATATGATAGAAAAGGTTATTTTCTTCATTTTTCATAAAGTTTCCGTTGATTATTGTAAGTTTAATTCAGATTGTATAGGATTGCATTACAGAAAGGAAAATATATTTATATATATGAGTTGATCAATTTAGCATAGGAAAGTTAAATTCTACAAAAGAGAATATTTCAGCTTGCAATTTTGTGACTTTGTTATAAATGTATGGCTTTATGACATTTTGGAATTTGAGAAATACATCATCAGAACAGAAGAAACTATAGTTTATATTGAATATACACAAGTTGCCAGATCAATATGTGGAAGAAAAAAATTGATTGTGGGTGTAAGTTATGGCCCTAACTGACTTACCTTAGAAGGACTCAGTCTGTCTGATTCAGTCTGTTTTATCAGACATATATTTGATAAAAATGATAGAGCAAAAAAAACATCTTTGTTGTGGAGAAATATCACTTTCTAAATTTAAATCTTCTATCTTGATGTTAAGTTTTCCTCTTCTTTACCAGGACACCTTACAGGAAAACATGAGAGACATTTCTCCATCTCAGGATGTCCGCTATATCATAACCTCTCAGCTGACGAATGCAAGGTATTTGTGTTGTCATTTATTCAATGTGTATTTATCGAGTGCTTACCATTTGTCAGTCAGTTTGCTAAACAGTGGAGATCCAGTTTGAATAGTAGGCAGGGTCCTTGCTCTTAAATTCTAGTAGAGGAAACATCATAAAAAAACTTAAAAATAATTAGACAGGTAAAATAATTATATATAATTATGAGTGCTTTGAAAGCAGGTAAGGAGATTATTTACGGAATATTTGGAACATCACCCTCTAGCGCATTATTTTTCATTGGAAATTAACTTCAAAGACTGCTAGGGACCTTTCTACTACGGACTAATTTGCATCAGTGTGTGGTCTTAATATTTATGTATTAGGTTCTCTTGTAAATCTATGAAGACATTTTACTTTTAAAAAGTTTTTCATGATTCTTTTTCTCCGTCTACTTCTATGGAATACTTTTTTTCCTTACTCTCAATCACAATGTGGGGAAGCAAGAATTGAAAATGTTGCTAATTAAGTGGAATGCTTGGGTAGTATTTGGACAGGTTATCCAAGCTGGTTAGACCAAAGTATTACTGATAAGGTGAGGGTCACAGGCTTATTCCTATCTGAGGCAGTTTCATTCTGAGAAGAATTAGATTCCCTAGCTAACATTACTTCTCTCTGACTCAGGAATTTGTTCTCTTATTTACAAGTCAACCACAGGATAAACTGTTTCTTTATGTTTAGTCTTTTAGTGAAGTACTGTGCTTTCCATGCTTATATGGCTTTAAGATTGAGGACATTTACTCTTTATTTTCTTCATCCCAAATCTCTTGTATAAGAAGGCTGTTACTTCTGCTCTGTGTAAGAGTAAGTAGTAGGTCTTCCCATTATCTTCCCATCAGTCTGAGACCTGATCAAAACAGAAACAGCTCTGCTAACATCTGTATCAAAGCTGATAAGGTGTTAGGATCTTCTTTCTATGAAATAGCTGTGATCTCTGTTTTCTGAGAGTTGTCCTCTACCACTTTTCTTTAAATGGAACTATCCGATACTGTCAGTGGTTTTACATAAAAGTCTTCCTAAGGTTTAACTTTTAAAATTGTTGACTTGTAGCAATATGAACATGTTACTATAAACAATTTATTTTTAAAGAAGAAAAAATAAAATTTTTAGTTTGAGGAGGAAATTTTGAAAAAAGCAAAGCATTTTTTGAATTTTTTCTTCTTTTATGCTCTCTTCTTTACAAGAGCAATCAGGTTCAGCATAATCCATCTTTACTACTGGAACATGTGCTTGGAGGATCAGGAGAATTTCTGAAAGATACATTTTTTAATTATATTTAAAATCCCAAATGGAAAGATTAGACTAATCTTCCATATTTATTAAAAGCTCTAGAGTATTTTAAATACTTGCATATACATGATCATGCTGACTTCCCCAGTAAGCTGTTGCTGTCAAGTAATATGAACATTTTTATTCCATCCTATATTTCGGTGACTTCATGTGCCAAGCACTGTTACAGGTATCCGAGGGTTCTGTAAATGAGATAAAAAAACTACTTCATTCAAGGGTTTACGTTCTCATGGAGGGAGGCAACATGAACACATAAATTAAGTAAATAAGAATTCTGTGTAGTGATAAATATTGCGAGGAACAGAAAGACTAAAGATACAGAGAGTGACATTTTTGGAAGTAATGAGGGTATAGCACAGCTTTTGCTTGCTTGGGTTATTAAGAAAGACCTTCCAGAGGCATTGGCATTTGATCAGAGTCATGGCTGACATCAAAGAGGCAGTTGTGTCAAGGTTGAGGAGTAGAACTCTTAGTAGAAGGATGAGCAAGTACAAAGACTATGAAGTGAGGATAAACTTTGAGTACTGTTGGGTTTGGGAAAGTTGGCCAGTGTGGCTGATTTCATGATGAGAAATGAGGAAGCAGGATCCAGATCATGAAGGACCTGTAGGCCTTGGCACAGAGTATATTTGCATTCTGATGGCAGTGGGAAGCATCTGGAGGGCTTTAGCAGAGGTATGATGTAATTTCATAAACCATTTTTAAAAATCACAAGTGGCCGATATGTGGAGAATGGACTGGAGGGGGCAAGAGTTCACTCATGGTAGACTAGTTGGAAGGCTGTTCCAAAGTTCTGGCAGTAGACAGTGGCCTGGACTAGTGGAGATGGTTAAGAATTGGTTGGATTCAGGATGTATTTTAGAGGGGAAGCAGCCTAATAGACTTGCTGATGGATTCATTGTGAGGTATGAAAGAAAGAGAAGCATCAAGCACAGTAATCAAGTTTTTGACCTGATCACTTGCTTAGAAAGTATTGCTCTTTATTACTGTAGAAAAGATTTTGGGGAGGAGCAGATCTGTGGGAGAATGTCAGTCTTTTCTTTTCACCATGCTGAGTTTTAATGTTGAAGTTGAATAGGTAGGTAGATGAGTCCTCCCAAAAGATGAAACTACTGGAGAGCTAATGTGATTTGTGTAAGATCACATGACCACATAGTTGTTTCCCTATAGATCTGACCTATCTATCTAACATTTTGTTTGTACTTCACTCTGTTCCTGTACTTCCCCACTGTTTCTTAGTCATTGTACAGTGGAAAGAATACAGGCTCAGAGTCATCAGACTTAATTAAAATCTTAGCTTCACAATGATTTAGCTGCAGTTATTTCAGTTCTCTGATTCTCAGTTGATGGCTGAGAGAACAGAATGTGAAGCTTGCCTTATCTATATCTTACAGATTTTATGATAATGTGAAGACCCTTTGAAAATAAAAGTACCACATCAATTCAGAGGATTTGTTCTTGTATTCTTATGCTTTAAGTGAACATAGCCTTAGAAGCAGGTGGATTTATTGACGCTGTTGATGGTTTCAGGTGAGAGCACAGAGCCGGGATAAGCAGATAGAAGAAAGGATGCTGTCCCACAGGCAAGATGACAACAACAGGCATTCAACCAGGCACCAGGTATGGGCCTTGTTAAAGCTCTGGCCGTTCAGTTTGAGAGCCAAGTCTTGGATATCCTCTGCCCCATGACTGTCTTTAGGTATATCCATGTCTCTTATTTCCTGTGGTATGTCTGAATAACTGGTCTTTAGTCAAACTCAGAATATTTGTTTTCCAAATAGTCAATTTTCATAAAACAAACACAACTCATAAATGAAGGAATCATGCTATCTATAATAATAATCATAATAATAATATGATAGTAGTGAAAGATAATCATGATTATTTGAAAGATTGTACTTGCTGCTCTATTTCCTCATTTTACATCTACTTTTTAACCCATTATAACTTATCTTTAAGCCCCTGTACTCTGCTGGCATGTTTCCAAGGTCACCAGTGACTTTTCCTTAGCATCTGACATTTGTTGATTGTTATTTTTCTTCTCTCTTCCCTTGATGCTGCTTTGCCCTAATCCTTCTACCTCTCTAAACATTTCTACTCGTTGATTACACTTACTTCCTTAGTCTTCTCTGAATGCCTTTGGTCTTTACTTTTTTCTGCCTTGAACTCTATACCTATCCCAAGAAGAAATTGTATTTATTATCCTTCAAGGCCTTGTGCAACTCTCAGCTACTGTAGAATTCTTCCCAAAACTTCTCTTACCATTAATGAATTTCTTCTTCATGCCATTACCATTGTAATGTTCTCAAAATGTTAATTTAGACCTTGTCATGTATTAATATACAAAACTCATCAATATGGGTGTTAGTTTTTGTGGTTAGATTATAGGTGGATAGCAGAAGCATAGCGGTGAGAGAGAAGTTTGGCTTTGGAGTCAAACATCTGGATTTGAATACTGGGATTCTGTTACTCTTGGGCAAGTCAGCTAATTTTCCTAAACTTTATTTCCTTATTAATACAAAGGAGCTGGTAATACCTACCTGGTAGGGTAGTCAACTGAATTATGTATATAAGGTGCCTATCCTTAATGCTGGGTAGGTAATAAACACTCTATAAGTGGTACCTATACTTCTCTTCATTGTCTGTCTTGGGTTCTATTCCTATTCAGTTTTTAAATTTTCATTCATTTTTGTATCAGTACTTGGAAAATAGTAGCATTCAATAAATGCTTATTGAATTGAAATGATCTTTATTTTATTCCTATTGCTTTGGTGGAGACTTCCATCCTGAATTTATGTTCTGTTTGGGTTAATGTTAAAATAAGTACATTCCTGAACTCATATTAATTAACAGTAAGGGTAGTGGTCTAGGTGATGAAGGAACTCAATTTGGAATTTTAAAGTGCCAATAGTATTTACAGGGTGGCTGTCACACATCTGGCATTCCTCCCCCCTTATTGATTTTGTTGTTGTTACTGTCATCTTGAAACTAATTACATAATGAGTTTTCCAGCTAGCTTCTTAATTTTCTCCTTTACCTTTTAGGCACCAACAGAGAGGCAACTGCGATATAAGGAAAAGGTTGCTGAACTCAGGAAGAAAAGAAATTCTGGGCTAAGCAAAGAACAGAAAGAGAAATATATGGTGAGAAGTAGTTAAATAATTAGTATGAACTCTTGCCATCACATTTTTTGGTTTCTAAGCATCTGCTTTTCAGGTTTGCATTTGATATTCTCTTTAAGTAGGAGGACTATTCTCTGGTGGTGTTTACTGTAATCCCCCAAAACTGTCTCCTAAGAGTGGGAATGGGAGGTCTTCCCAAAACAAAATACTGTTAGAATTTACATGAAAAAAAAGTTCAATTCTCTAGTTGCTTATCAACCTTACTTTAGCTTTAAAGTGTTAAATTTGCCCACTCAAACAAATGCCTGTGATAATGGAGATATCTGTATAAGGAAAAATATTCAAGCTAAATTGTTGTTCACTTATTTTAATGGAAAAAAATAAAATTCCTACATGATAAAAGGTATTAACTCAGTGATATAGTTTTTAATAGAGCTTTTTATAGTAGTTCAACATTTTTTTTCAAGTTTTGAAAGTAATGCAGGTTTGTAATAGGAACTATAGAACTAAGAAAAGCACATAGAAATAAACATTAATCCTACTACCTAAAGATAACCACAACTGGCATATTGGATTGTCCTTTTAGCTCTATACATGATTCCTTATTTATGTAATTTAGATATTACTGTAAGTACTGCTTTGACTTTACTGTCTTAGTAATTACTGTGTTTTCACTTTAAAATCTCAGACTAATTTCCTCATTTTGTTAAAATTCAGAAAACTTTTGTATTAAATTTAATTTTTAAGTAAGGATTTATATTATTATGTACCTGTTAATAAATGCTCACCATTGAAAATACCAAAAAAAAAAATAGAGAAGAAAAATTTCAATAAAAATTACCCTCCAACGTATAAACCACTTAACATTTTGGCATGTGATCGCTTAGTCTTTTTCCAATTCATATTTTTTTTTTTACAGAGTTGGAATATTTACTTATTTAGTCATTAGAATTGATTATTAAAAGTATGATTAGTGACTATTAGGCAGTCAGCATGGCAGTCAGCATGGCAAACTTCTGGCACACAAAAGTTTGCCAAACCACGTATTTACATTTTTGGTTGTCATCGGTCTTGAAAATGACCTTATAAATAAATGGAGATGAGCCAATGTGGGATGGGTGGTTGATTGTGGGGTGTATTTGTAACTAAATACTCACACCAGACAGTTGGGTTTGTAGAGAAACGGCTCTAGTGGTAGGCTCTGGGGTGCAGTTGTGTTCTTCTGTCTTGTGCAGTATTTTTATCTACAAATTGGGTAGAGGAGAAATGATAGTGTAATACCATTTATTTAGTGTTTGTGCTAGGCACTGTGATTATATAGCTCCCATAATCTTGTGGCAAAAATAATGTTTCACTTATTTTATAGCTAGGAAGCAGAGGTTTAGAGAGGAAATTTCACCCAGAATCATACAGGTAGAAAGAGTATCCGATGTAAAACCCTCTGAAATTTACCTTGCAAACATCTGCTTTTCAGTAGTTTGGGCTAGGTTATTCAGACCCAACTTTCCTGGTAAAAATGCTGGATGGGATTTTTTTTTTTAAGCTTTTAAAAAAAAGTTCATAAAACTAGAAAAAATAGCGAATACTTAAAACCTAAGTCTTAAATGACGGGTCTAAATTTAAAAAGATATCCTTTAGATGGGCCCAGATTAACTGGAAGAAATTTTACTAGGAATAAAGGTACTATTGAATGGTTTCTTCATATGCTAATAATGTGTGAAATCTATAATGTTCTCCTTGCGATGAGCCCACTCCACCTAACTACCATTATCTTCTATTCTTGTTGGGGGTGGAGTCTGGGACAAAATGGGAAGGGCTAGAATCAAAGATTTAAAAGGTTGCTTTGTTTGTGGATTTCCTTTTCTGTGTAAGGATGTTTGTAATGACTGCAATGGTAAGATTTGATACTTATTTAAAACTGGATTATTTTTATGTTTCTATTTTTCTGGCTTTTGTTATTAATATCTAGTAAAATATATTTTTTTTAGAGTCCAGCTTATTTTTCAAAAATGCACTTGGGCTTTAGTTCTAAAGTGAGAGCATTACAATGCCTTTTGTGGACAGTGGAATGGCGGGTGCAGCAATTCAAGTGAAGGAATTTACAAAAGACTTTTGTCTAAGTACCCCTTTGAACATGCAGTCTAAAATTTTCCTTTCGGTCTAAAAATCTTAGACTCTTAAGGCTAAGGGATTTGGTTTTTTGTTTTGTTTGTAAATGAGTGAGTATCCACCAAAATTCCTTCCAGATCTCAGGATTCTAGGGATTTGTAGTGCTTTTAAGTTTGTTGATTTTATTTATTTGTACCGTCACGCTCATTTTCAGAGGGAAAAATGGAGGCATAGCATTCTGGTCCTTGTGGTGCTCATTTAAAGATAGAAGAAACTTCCTTTTTGAGAAGTTGTAAGAGCATTTCCTTTCCAGATTCACCAGGATGGGTACTGGGTGTCTTCTGGCATTAACCTGCCTGATAAATAGTATGTATGTCTGTGCCAGATCCATGGTGCCCAGTATAATGCCTGGCATGTAGTAGGCAATAAATAGCTTATGTTAGTGCTTGGCCCTTTTGTTGGCATCGATTGAAATGAAATAGATGTTCTTAGAGGCACAGAGTATTATACTCTGGTTATTTTCCTAGGAACACAGGCAGACCTATGGGAACACACGGGAACCTCTGTTAGAAAACCTGACTAGCGAGTATGACTTGGATCTTTTCCGAAGAGCACAAGCCCGAGCTTCAGAGGATTTGGTGAGTATAAAAAAACCTCTAAGCTGAGGACCGCTTGTGAAGGGCACTTAAGAACTGCCAAGAAAAATGGTTAGCAGTTTGATGGGAGTTAAATGTACCTTGCTGCTTGAATTTCTTTCCCCTTCCCCCAGCTATCCTTATTTGGGACTGTCTTCCTTCCTATTCATATTTAAAATTAATTACCCCTTCCTTCCTTTGTCCCATAGAGTTTTTTTCTCTCCATCTCAGTTCCTGGAAGGACCTCTTTGGTGGAGGTGATTATCTTGATAAAACAGTAGGTGCCCCCATTGTCTCAGTTGGGTAATTTGCAATTCTGAGAACCTTGAGACAGGGAAATATACCCCCTGTTGTTCACTTAACCCAAACCAGAGCTCACCTTTGCAGGGTTGCCTCAGCCCTTCAATACAGCTATAAAATAATAAAAAGAACAGTGAAGAGGAATCATGAAAAAGGCTGTTGTCAGATATTTTAGAATTAATCTTTGATGCTTCCAAGTTTTACATATTTGACGGTTTTCCATTGTAACTTTTATCTATAGTTAACCTTTAGTTTTGATATCCTAGACAGCATTTTCTACAATTTTGCTTTAAGGAAATTGTGATTGAGTTTACCTCTGATTTAATGGATTAAATATTAAATATGTTCAGGTAAACTCAATTTGTAAAGTGAATGACTTTTTAAAAAAATGTATCGAATAATTTGTTTAAAAATTTTAGAATAGATTTGTTAAAGGTTTTGCAGGGGGCATTTTGCTAGCTGCCCATGGCTGGTATGGGCTGCTACTGCTGTTTTTCTCTGTCCTCCTCTGGAAAAGAGCATTTTCTAGGCTGGCCTTTCTCAGTGCTCTACCTGGTTATGCTTAAAAATTATTTTTTTGTTTAAGTCATAGCCACTGCGTGGAGTTAGATAATCAAATATGTTCTGCTTTCTAGACTTTAGATTCCAAAATTAAAGCATTGCCCATGTTTCAGAAATATTTTTGAAAGTACCTAAGTTGAAAGGGTGACCACTGTGGGTATATGTCATGCAGATCGACAGAGCTTTATAAAAGCTTCTGGAGATACATAAAGCACATTCTAGCTGATTTCTTCTGTTTAGAATGTTTTAGTATGTTTTGTAAAGGTGAGGAATTTGTATTTGTGGTAGATTGCCTTTTATAATTCGATTCAGGCTGAAAAAACAAAACTATCAGGAACTTGTTCTGATGTTCAAGTGATGAGGCCCAAAGTATGGTAGGGAGCAAAGAAAATCCACTCTCTTGCAATGCAGATAGTAAGTTTTCCATAAGCCTTTCTGATTATCCCATGAAGCCCCCTTCAGCGCAAGATTCGCATGAGTTAGAAGCCAAATGTGTTTGATTTTTTTCATAGCCTAGCCTGGTGTCATGCACACAAGCTTACAGAAATTACAAATGATTACAATTGACCTTCAGACACATGTTTTTGAACTGCACGGGTTCACATATATGAATGCTTTCAGTGAATACTATAAATATACCTTATGATTTTCTGAATAACAATTTTTTTCTCTAGCTTACTTTATTGTAAGAATGCACTATATAATGCATATAGTACACCAAGCATGTGTCAGTCGACTGTATTAGCAGTGAGCTTCCTATTAAGCTTCCAGTCAACTATAGGCTATAAGAAGTTAAGCTTTGGGAAGAGTTAAGTTGTACGCAGATTTTTGACTGTTGTGGGGAGGTTGGTGGTGGTCAGCATCTCTAATACCCAAGTTGTTCAAGGGTCAACTGTAATTCTAATCTTTCGACTTGATTTCTTTACAATAGGAGAAGTTAAGGCTCCAAGGCCAAATCACAGAGGGGAGCAACATGATTAAAACAATTGCTTTTGGTCGCTATGAGCTCGATACTTGGTACCATTCTCCCTATCCTGAAGAATATGCACGACTGGGACGTCTCTACATGTGTGAATTCTGTTTAAAATACATGAAGAGCCAAACAATACTCCGTCGACACATGGTAAGTTGTCTGGGATTCCACGACCATATTGCGATAAGCTATAAATTTCTTGATTTTGACATCTATCTAGATGTATCGAAGCATCTCTCTGTGGTCCACAATAATGGGATGAAGGCATAGGAAATTGAAAGCCACATTTTAGAGTAGGAATATATCGCCTGTGGCATTGCTGGTGCTTGGCGGTACCCAAAGCAGCTGATAACTCTTAACCACATACTGTCATATACACCTCCCTGTCTTTTTTCTTGCTGCCGGTTCTTTTCCATTTCTTCTTTGGGATATGGATTACCTCTGCTCACAGTTTATATGTGTCCCAAGCTAAATGAAAATACATGAACTTCTTTAGCCAGAGCAGGGACAATGTGACTCACCTTTGTATACCTAGAAACTATCGTAGGCGGTATATTTCCAATAAATATATGTTGAATGAACACTTAATTTAAGGGAGATAAATTATGAAATTAACAGAATGGGTCCTTCGATACCTTCTCAAGTTTATTAGTGCTATCCAACTTCTGAACATACTTCTTCCTACAGAAGTAAAGGCTTGAATGTGATTATATTGTTGACAGACATGCTTACTAGATATATTACAGCTTTAAGCCACTTTTCTTTACCCTAGTTGTGGAATGAAGGGTCTGGTATGGCCATGGAGTAGGGATGGAGAAAAAGGGTAAGGGGCAGAGGTTAGTTTTTCAGACAGGGAATCCTTTCTTTTTTCTTATAGTAATGTTATTTGGCTCAAAGGCCTTTTAGGGTGTCTCTTATTTTGTCCCCTTTTATTTTTATTTCCCAGGATTTCTATATACTGAACATCTACAACCCAGGCTTACCATGATTTCTGTCTTACTATAATACTCTAATCTCAGGTTTGTGTTTCCAACTCTGGAGCACATAGTCTATAGTGTTCTGGCCCCAGACTACTTATATGAATTAAACTCTCCAGACTCTGGCACACTTTGACTTGGAGGTGATGCGTGAGGACTGATGGGGTCACTAGGCTAGGGCACAGGAGGTGATGGTATCAGGACTAGTCTCTGTGATTTAGACCATGGAAATAAACTAAAATATGGTTTTGTTGTGTGATAGTTAGATTGGTATTTTTATTGATGTGAACTGCTTACCATT
This sequence comes from Cynopterus sphinx, assembly GCA_030015415.1. Lineage (NCBI taxonomy): Eukaryota > Metazoa > Chordata > Mammalia > Chiroptera > Pteropodidae > Cynopterus > Cynopterus sphinx. The sequence continues at coordinate 19,383,278 of CM057385.1, forward strand.
TATGCCTTTTTTCTTTCTATTTCTGGTTATTTAGTGGCACACTATCCAGTGAAAAAGGGCAAGAAATAGTGGGTGGAGATAACAGAGGGTCTGGATAAATTGGAGGGTCAAGTAAGCATTCAGAATTTTTGAGGATCCTACTGTATTGTATGAGTTACAAAAATAGAATTTCAGGAAATGAAAGTTTTAATCCCTACTTCTGATTTCCATTGCTTCGGGCATCATCAATCACTTAAATGGGCCTTGTCTATTTTGCCAATAGGTTTGACTTATGTTTCTGAACAAATAATTGTTGTTTTAGTTTTATTATTGTTGTAAAGAGCCAGCCACGGGTAAAGGTGTGGAGATGGGAACAGACTGTAGTTAGTGTTTTCTTGAAGCAATTCCAGTTAATTAGTATTTGGGTTTACATGTGATAAATTGGGACATGATTCTTGAGTTGACCAAAAGTCACAATAACATTTAATAGAAAATTTGAATATATACATGTGCTTTTTAAATGCATCTACATAAAACCTTTTAAGAATTTACCCATTTACAGCGTGGCTGATTGGCTGTAGTAAATCTGTTTGTAATTAAAGGTAAGGAAGGGGGTACGTTAATGCCCCCTTGTGGCCAGCTGCCCTCCCCCAGCTTCCTGCGTCTCCAACCAGACTGCTTTGCTGCCTCTCCCCATCCCATCCTGCCTTTTTTTCCCCAGCCACAGAAGGAATTGCTCCTATTTCCTTATATAACAGAGGGGACATTTGGAGGCAACTAGAGAAGTTACTGGTAAAGGTGAGAGTAAAGTAGTCTTTCTTACCTTTACTTAGCAACTCTAAGCTGCTGGAAATAAGCTGCTTAAGAATTTCCTGTTGTCGCAAGGCATTTTATAATAAGCACAAGGGTATTTTATTTTTCTGGCTTTTACGTAGTAGATGGTTTTAATCTCCTGGGTTGAAATGATGCCAGAATGTAATCCAGAACACTTGTTTTAAACTACTATAAAAATACTGTCAATATATTACAGTGATTTAGAAGCCTTTGTTTTACTGAAAAAATATTTGCTTTGCTGTATGTTCTCAGCTAACTAAATTTGACCTTGATTCTTTTCCCTTTTGAGTAGCAGTCTTGTTAGGAAGGTTTGTTTCCCAAACTGATATGAATTCCATTCTCTTGCAGGCAAAATGTGTGTGGAAACACCCCCCTGGTGATGAGATATATCGCAAAGGTTCAATATCCGTGTTTGAAGTGGATGGCAAGAAAAACAAGGTAAAGCATGGTGATGTGAGAGAGGGGTGGTTGTCTTGTACACACACAGGTTTCAGAGGAATTTGCTTTGTCTCCATTTCACCTTATAAAGAAGGTAGAATTCTTCTATTGGCCAAAATATTTAATTTCTGCTTCATTATCAATAAGTTATAATCTCTAATTTTAGACTTTATCTGGTAAGTTCAAGAATCACTGGTCCACATGTGAACTCTTTCTCTACTTCCAGATCTACTGCCAGAACCTGTGCCTGTTGGCTAAGCTTTTTCTGGACCACAAAACGTTATATTATGATGTGGAACCCTTCCTGTTCTATGTTATGACAGAAGCGGACAACACTGGCTGTCACCTGATTGGTTATTTTTCCAAGGTCAGCAGGATCTGGAGATTAACAAGCTAATGGCTAGAACAGGATGATTGATGTTGGCCCATAGGGACTCAGATCACTGGCAGGAAGAGGCAGTACTCTGGGCAATGACAGCCTTTCTCTTTAAAAAAAAAAGAAGAGAAATCCATATTAAAGATTACTTAATGAAAAATGTGCCATTCTTTATTTAAAAAGCTTCTGGTTTATTCATTTCTGCACTTGGGGGTTGGAGCTGCCTATTAATTACAGGCCAGGGACCTGCCTACTAACCCACAAGACTATATATTGTAGTTAAGCCAACTCTCCTGGCTTTGTCTTCCTCTATTTGCTCAAAACCAGGAATATATTTCTTTTGCCTGGTTTTCTAGCTGGATTCTTTCAGTGATTATGCCACTGTACCTTTAAAGACTATTAAAGACATTTTGCTTATGCCTTTTAACAAAACAACTTTATTGAAATATAATTCACATACCATACAATTCACTCATTTAAAGTGTACAGTGGTTCTTAGTATATTCGCAGAACTGTGTAACCACTGTGCAGTCACCACAATCAGTTTTCATTACCTCAGTAAGGAAGCCCTTACCCATAAGCAACACTTCTCATTTCCATTCAACCCCTCCCAGCCCTCATGTCTCTATAAACTTGCCTGTTCTTGGCATTTCACATAAATTGAATCATAAAATATATGATTTGATTGTTTATGATGCCCTTCCAGAATGGGGACTTAACTTTCTGGGATCCCTTTATTCTCCATTTAGCAGCTCCCCTTTAGAAAAATAGCTTTTAAAGAGTGTTATTCTAGACTAACTGCAATCTAAACCTTTTCTTGCTCTATGACTAAAGAATCAAGAGTCAGCCCCCTTAAAATGAGACTGGAGGTCTCAGAGCTAGGGAAACTGGGAGTAGTGGCTTTGGCCATTATAAAGGATGTGTAACAACTGTGAGCCTGACAGCCACTCCCAGGACTGATTAGCTAAATATTTTGAAAGCAGCCTTATTTTGTATTTGGAACTGCTGACACTTATGGTTCTAAACCCTCATGACCTTCTCATCCATTTGTTCTTGATTTTAGGAGAAGAACTCATTTCTCAACTACAATGTATCCTGTATCCTTACCATGCCTCAGTACATGAGACAGGGCTATGGCAAGATGCTCATTGATTTCAGTAAGTGAAGCTGCTAAGCTCCACATGGTAGGGACCATGTGAATATTGTTTGTATTTTTGTTGTATGGTGTCTACAATTCCTGGCGTGTAACAAATGTATACTGATATTTATTAAGTGACTGAGTAAGTGGAAAAAACCTGGACACAGACAGTTGGCCTGATAAACACTGAACACTCAATGAATACAGGGCTCTGAGTTTGGTACCTGGTAGTAGGAGATAATAGTGGGGAATAAAGTAAGCTCTTTAGGATTATCCCAGCTTGAGATTTAAGAATAACACATAGGTGCATAAGGCTTCAAATTCGTTCCTGGATGTTAGGGATTTCTGTTTTGTAAGGACTCTCCTAGAGGCAACCAGTATACCTGATAGAGGCTTTACGCCTCATTAATTGTGGATTCCGTATTTGGGAATTTGCCTATTCACTAGAATTTGTTTGTAACCCCCAAATTGGTACTCTTGGCACTTTTGTGGTCATTTGTGGACATGTGCACAGCAGCAAAAAATAAGTCATTGCCACATATTCTCAGCCGAGGTCAAACGAGGTACCTGTTTCAGCTCTCTTGTTATAGATAAGCTTCCTTTTCATGGTCTATTAGTGCCACTTTTTCCGTATTTTTGTGCTTTTTGGTGATGATTTTAAATGGCCCCGAAGTGTAGTGCTGAAATAATGTCTAGAAAGGCTTTGATGTTCCTTACAGAAAACGTGTGTTAGACAGGCTTCATTCAGGCACAGGTTATTGTGCCGTTGGCCGTGAGTTCAGTGTTACTGAATCAACAGTAAGTATTAACAAGGTGTTGTTAAACAGAAATACATAAAATTATGTATTGATTCATTGACAAAGGTGTGACCAGAGGCTTGCAGGAATTTCCCTAGAAGAAATGGTTTAATATTTGCTAATTCAGTGTTTGCGGTGACTTTATAGAACATAACTATGTAAATGAGGAAAATCAACTGTACTTTTGTATTTTATTCATTATTCACTGTTGTATGGCATATGTTTTAGTCAAAACTAGAAAATTTAGAATTAGCCTTCCAATCCTTTAATTGTTAAGCCATTTTTAAGCCACCCAGGGAAGAGCCAAATCAGGAAGTGGCATAACTCACTAAGGGAGAGGAGACTGTTAATCTCTAATAGTAACACCTATTTTATAAACTTAATTCTGTGGAAATTTTTAAACATACAAAAGTAGAATAAAAATATAATAAACCCCCTGTATTTTTTATCATTTTATGGCCAAACTTTACTTGGACATTTGAAAAGTGGAAGGCCTCACTGGAGACTTTAATAATGATGGTTATCTGTAGGTGTGTTGGGAGCAGGGGAGATGGGAGCTGGAGAGATGGGAACTGCAGTGGGAAGCCATTCCATGATAAAGCTTTATGTTTTTCAAATTTTTCAACTTTAAGAATAGACTATCTCAGTACCACCTATGACATATAGGGGTGGTAGTGGTGGTTGGGGGAACCGAATCTCATGAAATAACTTTTATGAAATGCTTTTACCATGTTCTATAATCCTACCCTCACTTATTTTGATATCTCTAAAAGTAAGGCCTATTACACTTATAAAGCACCCAAAAAATTCTGTAATATCATAAATTATAATATTCAAATTTCCCCGATTTTGTTCTTTAAAAAGAAAATTATTTTTACTCAGAGCCAGATAGAATTGATATGTTGGAATTGATTGATGTGGCTTGTAAATCACTCTTAAACTGAAAGTTCCCATTCCATTTCTCTCTCTTTTTTTCATTGCTATTTGTTGAAGAAAGGTTAGTTTTCCAGTAGAGTTTCTCAGAGTTTGGATTTTGCTGACTGTATTCCCATGATGTTGAATGATAGATGTTTAGATGTTAGAACTAGAGGCTTCATGAGCTTTGAGTCCCCCAACCACCACAGCACCACCACCAGCACCATCACCACTTCATAGGTGGTACTGAGATAACCTATTCTTAAAGTTGAAGAGTTTGGAAAATATTTAAAAAAAGCTATATAATGAAACAATTTCCCATCGCAGTTCCCGTCTCCCGGTGGCCAACATACCGGCAGATGATGGTTGTTATTAAAGTTTCTAGTGAGTCCTTCCAGAGTTTTTTTAATGTCTATTATAAGTAAATACAAATACACATTTTATCCTTTTTGCTTCTACAAAGTCACCTTAATCTACAACAGCCACATAGTGTTCCGTTGAATGAATGGAATCGACTGAAAACCCTGACTGATACTGCAAAGCAGACTGTATTTTTTATACTTTCTTCTATATTGGCACATTATTCTTTTCTATTAGGATGACATATAGTGTTGTTAGAAAAAGTCTGTGTATTTGTTCCCTGGCAGGTTATTTGCTTTCCAAAGTGGAAGAAAAAGTTGGCTCCCCAGAACGTCCACTCTCAGATTTGGGTCTCATAAGCTATCGCAGTTACTGGAAAGAAGTGCTTCTTCGTTATCTGCATAATTTCCAGGGCAAAGAGATTTCTATCAAAGGTTGGTTTTTGACACTCTAGAGTGGTTGTTACCCAAGATGTTAACTGTACTGAATATTTTGACTTTTTCACTTTATAACCTTGTTCACATTTTGTAACCTGCAAAGGGTAATTAATGCCCTATTCTCTTTTACCTGAATATGAGGACAGTGGCCCCTGGATGTGGGCCACTGCAGAGACCCTCACTAAAGGTGCCTAAGGATTCCAGAGCATTTGGCTCTTGGGACAGGTCATATAAGATTTGGTTTCTCAAATCTCAGGTCACTGACATTTTAATTCTTAACAAGTCACAAATGAAGAAAATCTTCAAGTCTTTTGGCACACACAGGAGCTTCTAAAACATCCCTTTATATTTATGCAAGAGTTTAAGAATTTAGCTTTGACCTTGATTTCTATAGGGACCAAGAATGGTTTCTTTCTATAATAATCCTCTTCTGTAGTTTATTTGGACTGGTTAAATGAATGCTTAAACTTTTTCTGAACAGGTTGGGTTGAGTATTGGACATTCCAACCATTTGGAGTCCATTTAGATTTCCTACAAGGGAAGTGTGGGGCCTTGATGATGAGGGTGTTCACACTTTGGCCAGGTTCTCAGTAGCTCTTTTATTTCAGAAATTAGCCAGGAGACAGCTGTGAATCCTGTGGACATTGTCAGCACTCTGCAAGCTCTTCAGATGCTCAAGTATTGGAAAGGAAAACACCTAGTTTTAAAGAGACAGGTAAAGTTTTTAATCAGCTGTGTGCTCATTGCCCAATGTGCCTTGAAGCCTAGCAGAGCAAAGTAGATCCTTAATACCCTTAAAGATAACCTTCCCTTTTTAAAGGTTTTGGCTACATGTACCTTTTAACATGGTCTCATTTCTTTAGTGTGCAGTGATGCCTTCCTTAGGCTTATCTCCTACCTTATCCTTATCAGAAGCTTTTGGTAAGCTCCTGTCTCAAATTTGGATGACATAGTTAAGCAGCTCTAGTTAAGCAGCTTTATGTTGCACAGAACTTCTGTTGCTTTGTGATTTTCTTAGACTGGAGAAAATCGCCTATCTGTAGAGGGAAATTTGTAAACTCCAGGGCTTGTGGAAGTGATTTGAAATGTTATCTCAACTCATTCCCAGTTTTAATTGTTTTTTGTGGACTCATACATATCATAAGGGAAGATGAGTGATGATTTTCAGGTCTTGCTAAGGGCATAGTAGGAAGAAATGGATTAGGTAGGAAAGCATTTTATGAATCTAAAGATAACTTTTTATACCTACTGTACACCTTCGTATATTATTAAACCTTTGGTGATTCCTTTGCTAACAATCTATTTAGTCCATATATAAAGGCATTTTAGTTGAATGTATATGATAATTTTTCCCCTTTCTTCCCCAGGACCTGATTGATGAATGGATAGCCAAAGAGGCCAAGAGATCCAACTCCAATAAAACCATGGATCCCAGCTGTTTAAAATGGACCCCTCCCAAGGGCACTTAAAGTGACCTGTTACTCTGAGCCAGCGAACCCCAGCAGTAGGAATCCATACCCTAGGGATCTGTCTGTCATTTCTGTCGCTCTTGTGATTGGCAAGTACAGTATCCTTTGGGAAGGCCATCCCCCTCAGGACTATCCTGGCTCCGACCTTTGTGTACACTGCAGACGCTGGTTCTGAGGAACTGTTGTTTCGGCCTCAGTGAGGTTGCCCGGATGGGATCTATATTAGACTTGATTGACGGTCCCTTGTAGCACTGACCCATGGTGTTCTGTTTGGTACTGTACCTGTCCAGTCACTGGTTCTCTCCTCATGTTCTCTAGCCCTGTGAGGTTATGTTGTGTCTTCGAAACTTTGTAATAGTGCTTTTTGCCATCTGGTCGCCAGACCTCCACATATGGTTGCCACCGCTGGGAACTTTCTAGTTTTTCCTTACATATGTGTTTTGGAGGGGTAGGGAAGAGGTGTAACATTTCTGAGTGTGTGTACTGGGAGGGGTTCGTTCCCTTTGGATTTCATCTCACTTAAAATTTCTCCCTCCATTTATTGAAAGACCTGTTTTGATCATATCAGACTGACCAGAGCCTCATACTTTTGAAGCCTCTCCCAGGGATTAGTCTTGGTAACAGCACATAATCTATTTGAATGAGATGGAGAGAATTAAGAGGTGGTGATTCTATATTTTGCATTGAGGTCACCAGTGGGCAGTGGGCAGTGTCTTGGTGGAAGGGAATGAATACTTTTTGCTTCACCAGAAAGTGCCCAGTAGTAAATGTTTTTTCTTCTCTCTTACCTCCCTGCCCTTTTTTACGTTTGCAGGTGCCAAAATAATTTCCAGTTCTCCCTTTTATGCTGCATGTTAACTGGTTCATTAACTGCAAAACCTTTTCACCAGTACCAATGTGATATAGCACACCTATACTTCCACATAAGTTGCATTAATTTTTATCTGGACATCCTCGGAGAAGTAGAAACTGATTGAAAAAGACTTCTGTGTCTCAGCCCATGACTCAACAAGGCAGAATGGCCACCCCGCCAAGGTTTGCATCTCTTTTCAACAGTGCCTCACCCTCCCTCTAGGACTGAAGTGCTTATGCCCTTCCAAGAACAATTCCATTTCCTTTTTGGGATTTGCCATTATCCTCCTATTCTCCGGTCTCCTATTTTTGGTGTTGTTAAAGTGAAGGAAGAAATGCTCCCTCTAATTTCTCCTTGGCCCATTATAACCTGCTATCTTGGGGCAGCTTTTGATGTATGACATGTCACCCTTCCCAACTTGGTTGTCTACAACACTGCTGTCTTCATGTGGAGCCCTTACCACAATCCCAACTCTGGTCATTTGTGCCTTTCTCTTGTCATCTATGTATACTACTTATATTCACTGTGGGTTGGGGGGAGCTAATTTTAAGCATGTTCAATGGCAGCTCCCTGCCAGATTCAGTGTCACTGTTAAAATTTATCCAAAAGCAACTTCACTGGGGGTTTTCTTGAGGGGTAAAGGCCTTTTACAGAAGCTAACCCTTCCCCACATGTGGTAGAATGTGCTGTTCTATATCTACTCCTCAATAAAGCATGTTCTCTGCTCAAGTCTGTTTCACCCAGGAGCTCTCTTTTATGTATGAAAATGGTACAGCTGACCTGCTAATAGTAAATGCACTCGGGATCTGTTTTCCCTAGCAGTGAACTGAATGTTGAGGGATGTGGTTTGTGGCTGTGGAAATTTTTCTTTTTCTGTGATACAGGCTATCTATAGAGGGAGTGCTTACTCTGAACTTGTCTAGGTGGTGGAATCAATTCTCTGCCTCACTTTGGTTTCAGTATGCATAGCAATGACTAGTCAGTATTATTTATTCTTAAAGTTCATTTTCTTCTACTTGTAGGGGCAAAGAAACAGCAGGAAGTTAGTTATGATAGATGAGGTACAATTGATGCTTATGGGAAGGTGGGAACAGGTCATTTGCCAAAGCAGTACCACCTCCGATTGACTCCCAAGTTGAATGGTTTCTGAAAGTAGCTGCATTTTCCCATAGCATTTAGTGCAGGAAAAGGGAGGTCATGCATTTGCTGAGGTGGTTTTGTTCACCATCACCAGTAGTAGTAACCTCTCCCAGCAGACACACCTAAGGGTCCTCTGCAAGGTCAGAGTCTGGGTTATATACAAACCTTTCAACATTTATCTAGAATGATGTGTACCCAAATCTTCCTGTTCTAGATATTTGTACCAAACACGAATTCTGCTCTCACATTTTTAAAAAATTAAAGTAGGTAATATTAACCAGGGGAATGGAATGCTGAGAGGTCAAGGCACTGTAAGTTTTGTGTAATCTGTGTCCCAAGCCTCTACTGATTATCACACCCTCCTTTCTTCCCCTAAAAACGCAGTTAAGTCCTCACTTAACATTGTTAATATGTTTTGTGACTTTAAGTGAAATGATCTTTAACGAAACCATTTGTACCATAGGTTAATTGATATAAACAAGAATTAAATTCCTTAGGTGTCTTGACCTTATAACAAAATGACATCGAATGAAATGTTATTTGAAGGCCTGCTAAAAAAGGAAGAATTCTGATTTATATCACAGATATAGGAACAGTAAGTTAAACACTTTCTTAGCAACTTTGAGTAAAAAAAAAAAGTCATTCTTTGTGACTATCTGCGCAAAGAAGCTCAGCTGTTAGGCTCCTTTATTAGAAGACCAAAAGTGTGGAGGTAATCCTGGATCTAGCTCCTGAAACCCTCTAAATGAAAGAATTTACTGTGTGTCTGGAGAAAGAAGAGGGCCCTAGCATGTGCTGGTAGCTTTCAATATACTTGGCCCTGTGCTGGGTACCTTCTCACTGTCTTCTTTTGACCCTCACGTTAATCCTGTGCAGTAGAAATTCATACTGGTTTTGTGGAAGAAAACAGTAAATAGTGCAGCCAGAAATCTTGTTTTGGTCTAACATGAAGACCCACACCCTCCCCTCTACCACTTGTAACTTTTTTGATTCCTTAATCATTAATCATCCTCTTCTAGTTAGATATCCTTGCTTCAGCCACAGGCTCCCATGCTTCTGGTGGCTTCCATCGCAAGAAAAATAACAAAGCTGGTGAAAACTTTCAGATGAAAGAATTGATTTTAGTTGATTCTATAAGCAGCAGTTGGCAGGCAGAGACCTAAACCAGGAAGTAAAAGATGTGTCGCATTCTGGCTCTTTTGATTTAGAAATAAACTGTTCAGCGAGCACTGTTCCTTAAGTGGTTTCCTTCAGGTCCTCACCACAACACCACTGAAAGGTGGATAGTATATCCCTTTTCCACATGAGAAAAGTTTGAGGCTCAAGAGGGCTTGCTGCTGGTTATAGAAACAGAATGAGCCCTGCTCAATTCCAAATCCTATACTTTTTTGACAGTGCTATTGTGAGTCATCTGTTGCCTCTGCCTGGTTTCCCATTTCTTACCAGGGAATAGTGAGTCATTAATTTTTAACAATATGGTGTGTCCTTTAAATAGCAAGATGATACTTTTGACTTGTCCTCAGCTTTGGTTTGTCCCTTTAGTTCTGGGCAGGTTGCCTGGCTGGGGTTAGGAATGGCCTCAAATGGAGTTCATGTGAAGCCAGTTGGTTCAGATCAAGGTTGGGACTACATGTGAAAAGCCAGTATAGAAAAATAGACAACAGCTTGTTTGCAGTACACATTACTTCTGGAATATAAAATGAATGAAAAGCAGCTTCGTGGATGTATAATAGTAACTTTTCAAGGGTAATTATAAACATGCCTACCTTTTCCTCTGAAGAGCAATTGATAAACCAAATGACATTAAAGAAGCACAGTTTATTAAACGCGCTAGGATCAAGTAGCATGGCTCAGCAGTAATCCTTAATGTTTTTTTTCTTCTGACCTTTTAAGAATCTAAACATTGGCTCATTTTTTTTTTTTAATGCACATAATGCAAATATACACACATTTGTCTGCAGTTGAAAAGTTGAGCCCTTGTAGTTCATTCCTGGACTGGGGTTAAGAAACCCTGGTATGAGAAAGCAGGAATTCTGCTTTCTGTCTGCCTTCACTCACCACAAGGCCGTATGCTAGTTATATGTGTGTTCAGGCTCAACATGTCCCATTAAGTGAGGGAAAATGACAGTTGGGGAGAATGTCTTTCTCACTGTGGCTCTCATGTGTTTTCTTCTTCATTGCCTCAGGTGCAAAATTCTGTACAGAGTTTCAGTATTCACAAGAAGAGTGAAAATTTCTTTGGTAAATAATATGTGACATGTGCTAGGAATTCTAGAAACTACCTTTAGCTATGCATTGGGTTCACATGGAATTACAGAATTGGGTCTTGACTGGTTTTACCTCAGCACTTTCTGCTACAAACTTGTATGACATCCTCTTCCAGACTGTTTCCTGCTCTTGGGGGCAGTGTAATTACCCACTTCCTTTGTGGTATCTTCAATCAAGTGCCAATAAGTGTCACTAAGAAGGAAACAAAGGACTGCCCAGTGGTGAATAATGCCCCTGGTGCTGAAATACCAGTTTATCTCTAGTCTTGTGCAATACCTGTAGCTGCAGGTCATGCCACTAGCATTTCAGGGCTTTGGGGGTTTGTTTATTTGCACCCAAGAGTGGAGATAATAACCTGTGCTGTTGCACAACTTTGGCTCCATTGTTCCTCCCAGATGTTCTGTATGAGGTATAAACACCTTTATTCTAGACAAGTCATGTTTATTCCAAGAAGTAGTCTTAACTGGGTATTTGTTTCTGGGAATAGCTCATATTTACTCTATTCCCAAGTTATTAGGAACCTACATTCTTATCTCAAAGTGTGGTGGATGATCTAGAGAGGTGGCCCCACCAGTGATTTGTCCCATATATGGGTGTGTGTGCTGCTGTTTCCAATAAGGGATCTGTTTTTCATTCTTTTGTGTGGGCTGGACTTTTGACTAATTAAATATGACAAGTAATATTCTGGTACCTTCTACTTTTGTTCTTGAAAACTATCTGACGTGTTTCTAAACCAGAAGCTTGAGCTAAACTGAATATTTACTTTGAGGGACTGTATAAGCCCATGTTTGGGAGAGCCAAGATGCTGCAGCCAGTAGCACCAAAAACCCAAATGCCATACTCCCAGCAGAATGCAGCCTCCCAGTGACCGCTCCTGATACCATTCGTAACTAAAGAAACATCCAACTAAGTCAACCTAGAGAAATAATTATGTAGAGCCATCAACTGTTTTAGGATGGTTTGATCCACAGCAATGGGTAAATGAAGGAAGAGGACTCAGAAATTAAAGGGCTGGATTCAGTTTAGCCTTGTAGGTTCCATTAACTGTCTGTGATTGGAAGCCAGGTGTGCCCAGAGGAGGGCCACCACCTCATGTGACCCCATGAGGCACCACTCCTTTTCCACATAATGGCACCCTCAGAGCCAGTTTAACCCTTGTTTGGTCATTCAGCATATCTCGGTTTGTTGCTTATGAGGTCCCTAAGTGGCCTAGGAATTCTTAGCTACCTCTCTATGGAAGTGGATCTGGAAAAGTGAATTATACTATTAAGATATGGCTCATCCCTTTTCTGCTCAAGAATTCCTATGACTTCCCATCATTCAGTGGATTAAATTCACATTTATTCTGCATGAACAGACAACCTACATAGCTTTCATTATTCCCCTTCATACAGCTTCACTGCAACTGGATTCTCTAGCCCCTTTCCTGTTTCTTCTGGGAAAGCCTCCACTTCCACCATTCTCTGAAGTATGTCCCACTGAAGCTATATGGGCAAAAATGGTATTTGGAAACACTGAGGTGTTTTTGTTTTTGTTTTTGTTTTTTTACTTTTTTTTTTTTTACTTTTTTAATTGAAGGGATTTAAATATTTTTCCCTTCCCCCCCCCCTTTTATTCTCCCCCCTCCCATCTACCACCCCCCTCTGTCCTCCCCTTACCCTCTGGTAACCACTAGTCCATTTTCCATGTCCATAAATCTCTGAAAACACTGAGTTTAAGCTGAGTGTCAGTATGTTTCTCCAGAATTTTTCAAACCCTCCCTCTTGGGAGACAATGTAATGATTTCTAAAGTGATTCAACCTGGATCTTGAGAGACTAGTGTGCTGGGGGCACAGACATTTGGAAGCTTCTTTCCTATCCAAATAGACCCAGCTAAAAAGGAATTCCAGTAAAGTCCTGTAATTCCACTTGGGGCTTGTACGATTATGGCATAGACAGAGTAAGTGTAAGGACCGGATGCGTTTGCAGTGAGGGCACCTTGGCTCAAGTCCTGGCTGCCATTTGCTGTGCATCTTCAAGCATCTGCAGAATGAGGATAGTAATTGTGAAGGTAAGTTGTCTTGAAGAATGCCTGAGGTGTATTTTTTTTTTCATTGAAGATTTGGAAACTATATTTAGCGGTACACAAAATATGGAACTTGCAGTCTCCTGGAGGAGACATGATTTCTGTGTTCAGTGCTATGACTGGAAAAGGATAAGTTGTGTAAACAAAACAAGGGAACTAGTTGAACTTGGTTATCCAGGAAACCCTATCTGAGGAAGGGCCTTTATCCTGGGACCTGAAATGTTGGCTAAGGGATGAAGGGACTTGGGCAGTGTTTAGACAACCTGAGTAGAGATCCTGAGGCTGGCAGTGTGTGATGTGCCTGAGGGCCTAAGAGAGCCTGGTGATGAATGAGGCAGGTGAAAGGGAAGGGCTAGAGAGCACATGACCGTGGAGTTCTCAATGAGGAAGCTGACATGTGGCCAGCAGGAGATGGAATGGATATGGTCTGATTTCCCATTTGAAAAGGTCATGCTCTGGGTGGACAATGGATTGGGGTGGGTCTGGCAGTAAGACAGGAAGCAAGGGAGTCTGTCAGGAAGCTGCTGCCCTTCAGGGAAAGGATGACAGTGGCTTGTATTAACTCAGTGGTAATGAAAGTGACAAGAAGATGAATTCTAGAGAGATCTCGGAAGAACCAGCAACTAGGGGATGTATTAAATGTGGGGAGTGAGGAGTAGAGGGGTAATTCTCAGGTTTCTAGCTTGGGCAGCTGGATACATGGGGGTGCCATTTGTAAAGAGATGGCAGTGAGTTTTGAGGCAGAGGTCAAGAGTTCAGTGTTTGGACATGTTTAAGAACTACAGGACGTGTTCAATAAGCAGTAGCTGCTATTTCAGTTGTACTGAGTTTGGCTCCTTCATGGCTCTCTAGAGAGAGATTCCTTTTGGACAGGAAGTGCGAGTTTTTTGTCAAAACACTTAGATGCCAAGTACTATTGTTGGCACTGGGGTAAAGATAAGTAAGACCTGATTCATGTACTTGAGAAACCCTTTTGAAGAGATAAACTGATAATGGCATCATACATTAAGTGCTGTAATGGCAGAATGTACAAGTTGCTTCGGGAACTCAGAGGAGGGAGCCAATGGTTGATTTCTGGGCTTGGGGAAGCTGTAATTTACAGAGACATTGACCTCTGAGTAATAATTCACCAGAATGTGAAGAGAATGCCATGTGCAGTAACCAGAAGCTTGAATGAACACGATAGGTTTTCAGATGATTGGAGAGCAGGGCTTGGGCTTTGCACACAGTGAGTCCAGCTCAGCGCTCCCTATAAAGTTATTCTTCAAGGACAAATTCCAGTTTCATGTTTCATATTCCCTGTCCCATCTGAATTCTTAGTGAAGTGCTCACATGTAAACTCACTAAATAATTTGGTGACTGCCCATGTCCCAGAAGCAAAGCAGTTAACCTCATACATGAGAATTGATGAAGGGTCTGGGACCCAGTTCTCCAAGTCAGAAGATACATGGATTTGGGTTCTTGAGATCATAATTGTGGGTAGGGAGAGGGTGTCTGCTTTGAGGGTGTGACCATCACCCTTACTATGTCCCAAGCCTATTTTCCCATCCAAGGGTAGGGACTAGGGCTGTTTAGTATTTCCCTTTGCAGTTCTGGAGAAGGTTCCCGATCTGCTCATGTGGAAGCCACTGGCATGTCCTGCCATCTGCCCTGTATCAGAGAAGAAGCTATTCACCATTCATTCATTTATTGAGCCTCTACTGTGTTCTAGGCATAGGTGATAGAGAAGGGAGTGAGACTCAATCCTGAAATAAGAGCTCTGAGTGCTGAGGGAGGGCAAGGTTACTCCAGCTTGTGATTGTGACAACAGTGCACATTTATATACGGCTGCTTCTTGAGACCGTGTCCTGGAAGAAACCCCGTTGAGTTCAGTGCAGGCTTGGTGGGACATGCCAGTGCTGAGCACAGGACACGTGCAGAGAAGAGAATTGGCCTGGCCGTCTGGTCAGCTGTATCGTCCAGGTATGGAGAAACGGGTTTCATCCTCTGGGAAGTGTGCAGTGGGGGCTCTCACTCTGACCCGTGGTCCTCATCCTCTCTGCCTGGGGAGAGTTCTGTACATGGACGGTGGTTAGGGAAGTCTTGCCTGGCTTCACCCTTGGATGTATTCCTTGTTCACTCACTCAAGGGCTTCCATTTCCCTAACTCAGGTTTCTTTGGCTGTAGATATCTAGGGCAGTCAAATTGCTGGCTCATCTGCTACATTTTCCATTATTTACCTCGAGCATGGACAGAGCCAACCCTCAGTATCCTCTCTAAAGGAAGGAAAGTGGTAAGCCAGTATTCAAAATCTCAAAGGCCCTCTTGGGGACATGGAAAGTGCTGTGGACTAGGAGACAGGAGACGCAGCTTTTAGTCCTGGCTCTGTTATCAGCTCATGGTATGACATCGGGTAAGTTATTTTCCATCCCCCAAAAATTACTTCTGAGATTCCTGTCCACACACTATATCCATTTCCATTTTGATAACTGGAATGACTTACATGGCCCTTCAAATGGAAAGGCTCAAAGACTAAGGAAAAATCTTGAGGGAAAATAGGGGTCTTCTTTATTCCCAAGAGCCTGCATTGGAAGGTGTAGTTCTATCAAGAAAGTAAGAGGGGGCGTCCAGAAATCTGCAGCTCTGGGGAAGGACGTACTGGAGCTCGGGATCTCTGGCTGGCTGGGATAACCCCATGCTTTTCCTCTCATGTTGGCTGGCTTGAGCTTTTCACATTTTCTCCAGCCCGATTTCCTTATTTATTCTGATTTACTAAGCATACCTTTGGCCCCATTTGGGATATGATGATGGTTGATAACTGCTTAAGGTGTTACCCCTCCCAGGGTGATTTGCACTTATTTTCTGAAGACAGGAAATATCTTAAGACTAAAGACACAACTTTCTAATCATCAGTGATTAGTGAATAAGGGGGGATGTTCCGGGATCCGAAAAACCACATCATTCTATGTGGCTTCAGCTGTCCTTTATGTGGGGAGCAGAGTACCTGGGTGTGTTGGGGGAGAAGATGCAGCTTCAGGGCTATGGCTGTGTAAAGCCTGGATCATCATTGGGACTACCTCCCTGCACCCTGACTGCTCTTTATTGGGGGGCGGGGCGGGGCTCTGCCTAACGGCTTGTGGGGAGGCTATTCTGCCTGTCTAGCTGCAAGGGAGCATGTGGAGACTCAGCAAAGTATCCGTTACTTTCTCATGATGCCCTTGCAGTCCACTAGAGGCTCTCACCTGCCTTCTGTATATGGTCCTCCCCTGCCCAAGAGGTCCTGGTACATCTGTCCTCACTGATGCCCCAGTGGTGGAGAGAGAAGAAATAGTAAAGAAAGAAAGTGCAGTAGAGGAAGGCTGTCTTGGGAACCAAGAACGGAAGGGATGAGGCCAGAACGAGGGCCTCATAAATGGAGTCATTTTTCAATCATCCTGGGAGTTGAAAAACTGGATTGGTTCATTCATTACCTGATTAATTTTTTCCTCTTTCTCTTCCATCCTCTTTCCCTTCTGCCCTTCCACAAACACCTAGTGAGTGTTTCTTATGGAAACTGCTGGGTATTGTGGACAGAGAGGAGATGGCAGGCCTGCTACCTGACTATGGGGGAGATTTCCACTCTGGGGACCTCAACTGTGACCCAGCAGGATAGTGTGGTGCAATGTGCCAAGGCAGGTATGCCTGGGCCATGGAGACAAGCTTGAGTAGGGCAGGTGGTTGAGGAAGGAGAGATTGGGCTAAGAGTCAAGTCAGTGAGGGCAGCACCAGAGGATGTGGTAAGTCCTTAGGGTATTGGACTTGATCCTGAGAGCACTGGGGGTGAGAGCAAAGGTTGGTTGATTTTCTTTTGGTTTTGTTTTTCCCTTTTCACCAAAGGATTTTAGACAGGGTACTGGCTGCTCAGATTTGCACTTTTAAGACCCTTAAAGATATAAGGTGGGGAATGGATTGATTGATTTTTCCAATTTCAGGCTTTAGACCCAAGGTAATTTTGAACATTTGGCAGAACTGGATTCATCCTTGCCTCTTCCTTACCCCTGTACCTACTCCCTGGGCATGCATAGACCACCCCTCTGAGGACACAACCAGGAAGCCAAGCATGTGGCCAAGCCATGCTGGCCCCACCCTCAGCAATGCCAGCCTGGTTTGTGTGCCCCTGGCCAGAGCTTCTTGCCCCACTTCCCTGACTTGTTAGTAGCCAGGACAACTGGGCCCTCCCCAGGGAGCATGCTGGCAGGGGGAGCGGGGTGAAGTCTGGACAACACATACCTGTTTTTCTCTCAGGCTGGATAGGAGGTATTCCTAGAGAAAAAGAAAGAAGGAGTGAGGGCTGCACCATTTCCCTGAGGGTTGGGTGAGGTAGGAAGAGCTCTTTGAGGCTTGGTGCCTATTGTAGGTCTTCAGTGGAACTCCAGGCACTCCCCATTGTCTTTATGTGGCTGAGCCACTTGGCTGCTCCTGCTAGGAGGCAGGGTGGAGGAATGGGAAGTCACTGGCACCTGGCACCCCTGGGCATCCTTAGAAAAGCATTTAACTTATCCGAACCTTAGTTTCCCTGCTAGTGGTGCAGGGGATATAGTGAGATTTAAATCTCATGTGAGCATAGTAGGTACTCAATATAATATTTCTCTTAAATCCTCATCCCCTTCTTATGGGTTGTTGGATTTGGAAGAGAATTCTAAAATGGCCCAGTCCAAAACTCATTTTGTTGAGGAGGAAATAAGGCCAAAAATGTTTGGTCACAAGTTGGTTTTCTCTATTTTTACATGCATATTTTTTATTTTAAAAGCAGTCTTTGAATACATGCCCACTATAAAAAGAATCAAGTAGTGTAGAGGCTTGTACAGTAAAAATTAAACTTCCTCTTTACCCTTTCTCACCTCCACTTCCTATCCTAGATATAACCACCGTTGACAGTTTAATATTCTTCTAGAATTTTCCCTCTGCATTTTTATTTATATGTAAGTATGTTGTTTTTTAAAACAAGTAGGCTGCTATCATACATATTGCTATATAACTTGCTTTTTCCACTTAATCCATATCCTGCATATCTTTCCATATCTTTCCACACATCTATCTCCCTCTCCTTTGTAATGACCATAAAGGCTATGGATGTGCCTAATATATTTTGACCATTCATTTTGCTACTGATGGTTTTTATGTTATTTTCAAATTCTTGCTATTACAGACAAGTTGGCAATGAACAATCTTGTACAACTATCTCAGGGCTCATGTAGCAATCACATTTCCATTTGATAGATTCCCTGAAATGAGACTTGGCTGAAAGGTACGCACATTTTCAACTTCGGTGGCCACTGTCAACATGTCCCTCCAGGACATGACTCCCACATTGAGGGTACTCTCAAGGAATACGGGATCATTTTAATAACTCTGCTTGAAACAGAATTGACTAGAAAGCTTGGCCTGTGGCTTTGCTCACGTCTAGATGCTGATCTGTAGCTCCACCACCACTCTCCACAGTCATTCATAATACAGAAGGTAAGGGCACCAGCGGGTACAAAGCATTTGCTCCACCCTTAGGGTGAGCACACTCCTTATATGTCAGAGACAGTCCTGGTTAACACCTGCTGCCTGGCATAAATATTCTACAGTGTTCTGGTGTGGTTGATCATTTATATGGACACCATCCCACCCCATTGCATGAGCGCCCCCTACTGGCGTGGAGGATTGGAGTCCTGGGCTTTAAGCTAGGGCCCCTGCTTATTGTAAGAACCCACTCAGAACCACTCCTTGCTGGGCACTCACCCACCTTTGTCACTCACCTCGTATCTGCTTCCCCATCAGCCCAAAGAACTGGCTCTCTTTGCCTCTTTTCACCTGAATCTGGAGGCGAATTCCAGGGCCGACATCTTCCTGAAGAAGCAGAAAGCTAGAGTTGGGGGGAGGCTGGCAAAGAGAGAAGGCAGTCTGAGCAAGAACAGTCTCAGTGACACTTGCTCTGTGCTGGCACTCGGCTCTTTTGCATGTTTTGCACAACATTCTGCATAGTAATAATAGCTAATGTGACACCTATGTTCCTGACATTATTCTTCGCACTTTAATTTATTCACTTCATCCTCACCATAAAGTGAGTACTATTACTGTCACCATTTTATAGATAAAAATGCTGAGGCATAGAGAGATTAATTTGCCCAGTGTCACCAGCTAGAAAATGAGATGGAGCTAGAGTTTGAACCCAGGTCATCTGGCTGATAAAGGCTCAAACACAACAATCATAACCTCCTTTACTCTTCACAACTACCATATGAAATGGGGTGTATGATGTAGCCCTACTTTACAGAGGGGGAAACTAAGCCTTATGGAGGTTAAAGGACTTGTCCAAGGTTACACAGAAAGTGGCAGGACCAGAGCTTAGAGTTGGGAAGTCTGACTCCAGAGCCTGAGTTCTGTTCCATCTGGGGAAATGTCTCCAATATGAATGAGGAGGGACAGCTGATAGGCTCAGGGTGGGCACCCAGTAGGCAGGGTAAGACTATTCCCCTCCAACTCCACTCTGACTCTGCTCTCCTCTCTTCCCCCAGCATCTCCCCCGTTGTCCCAGATTTACCCTGCCCTAGAGCCTGGGCCTCCCCTGAGGAACAGGGCATGCATGTGTTCTGGGGTGGAGGCTACTACCCTGGGCAAAGACATTTTCATCCTTGAATTGATGGGATGAAAGTTCTGGACCAAGGGCTTTGGATTTAAGTTCTCATTCCTCTATTAGTCTTTTTGACCTTGGCCAAAGTACTCCCTCTCTGGCCTTAATTGGAGCCCTCAAGGAATGGCCTACTCAGTTCTTCTGAGAGGGAGAGAGACTTGCTAGTAGGGAGAGTGACTGTGGGTGACATTCATTAGACTGTTCTCACCTCTCTGCATCCCAGTACCTGGCACATTGTCTGGTACACATGGGAGTTTAGCATGTGTAGGATACAGAACACTGAACAAGGGGCCTTTTCTCTGATAGTCTGGGAAGAGCAAAGAGGATGGCATCTTGTTTTCCAGGAAGGCTGAAGACATGCGAAGAGCCCCAGAGTAACAAAGCTGCCTACCAGGAGGCTGGGAGCTGGGGTGGGATCAGGGGCTTACTCTTCCATCCCCAGTTTCCCCAGGGGTAGCACCGGAGTGTTGGTGACCAGCAGGTACATGGCTGGGGTGCAGAGGAAACCCCTGTGCATCTCACAGTTTGTCCCATCCCAACTTTTGGGACCAGAGTAGACTGTTTTCTAAGCCTTAGACTAATTCAGTCACTTCTGTCTCTTCCCTGGGACGTCGGTGGCTTTGACGTAGCTAGCTGTCTCGGACTGGAGTCGCCTAGCCTGGCCAGGAACCAGAAAAGTCTCTTTGGAGATTTGGACCCATTTATGAAAAGCTCATGAAAACCACTTTGCATTGGTAAAAGGCAATCTTCAAATGCAAGCTGAAGAGAAGGGCTATTTATAAAATAAGACTCCTATTTCCACTCACTGGGTTTCTGAGACTCCATTAGGAGGCATCCTTCCCTTTCACGCAGGAAGGACTCCTGCCCCCGCCTTAAGCCCCCTCTTTATCCATGTAACCCAAATCGCAGGCTCCAGGGATAACTGTAGGTGAGGGGAGCCCTGAGAGCTGGGGAAGGGATCAGACCATCCTGGAGTGCCACTGTTCCTTCTGTCACGTCACTCATAGGCTTGTAGTCCAAGCCTTGTGTCTCAGGAAGCAGAAGGGTATTAAAGGAGAGTGAAAGGGGAATAAGCAGTAGACCTGGCTGCAAGGTGAGTTACTCGCAGGTGAGAAGCCCAACAACACCAGTTAAAGATGATTTTCCAGTGTGAGTGCGTAGAGTTCCCCCTCACAGATGGGCCTCCCTGTGCCTGGTGGGCCAGGTCCTCTGATGTTTGGCACAGCCTCCGTAAAACTTGAAAAATACCCTGGGGATCATTTTCCCCACTCCACTCCCACCCCATTTTAGAGGCAAGGAGACTGATATCTAGAGAGCAGCAGTTACCTTCCCAAGGTTGCACAGATCCGTGGAGAAGCTGAGATTTGAACCTGGATCTCCCTATCCTGCTCTCTTAATTGCACACACTTCTGTGCTTGGACAAATCAGGGAGGAAAACCACCTCAGGTGGCATTTCATTCGATGGTTATTCCTGTGACCCCAGTGTCCTCAATATCCTGGGACTAGGAGGAACCAGGCTTAACCTTGTCCCACTGTCTGCCTTCCCTAAGCACAGGACCTGCTGTCTCTGGTCTTTTTCTCTCTCCCCTCTGTCTGATTAGGGGTTCTCCAAGGTCAGGATCCTTGTTTTCCCAATCAGATGGGGTGGGGCACAGATGCTGTGTGTCTAACTCCTAGATTTCTCCCCAGTGACAGCACTCAGGTTAGTCCAGTAGAAGAGATTGACAATCAAACCAGTAGTACTAGTCAGGAAACGAGAGTTTCTCCATGTGAGACGAAACAGTGATCCTGCTTCAAGTTGACCGCCTTGAAATTCTGGAAAATGTCCTCTGATGCACAGATACAGAAAATCAGACCTTGGACAATGTGTGCAGTTGTGCTTTTGAAGTTGCGTAAACCTTGAACAAACCAATTGACCTTCCTGTGTCTCAGTTTCCTTATCTGTGAAATGCAGATAGTAATGGCACCTTCCCCATAAGGTTGCTATGAGGGTTAAATGGGTTAATGTTTATGAAGCATTTAGGACATATTATATGTTAAATATGTGTAAGTGTTAAAACTGTCTCCCTCTGTGTCTCTGTCTCTCACTCTCACTCTCTGCCCCTTTGGGCTCAGTCAGGCCAGGGGCTGTGGCCTTGAGGGGAGTCAAACAATCTGCCTTGAGTGTCCAGCCTGCTCTCCTGGCAGCCACGAGGGGATCTTCTGCCCCCCTGACCATGGACCATCCTCTGCCTCTCCTCAAACTTACCTCCCGGGTCATGGTTACCCAAGACCCTGCTTCAGTGCTGAGTGCCAGTTCCTTGTCACCTGCCACAGTGCATGCAGACAGCCCCATCAAGAGAAGCAGGGTGAGGGAGAGCAGCATGGTGAGCGCTGCTCTGTGCCAGGACCCTCTGGGAGTCCCTCTCAGCCTGCAGAGGCAGCCTCCAGCAGACCCAGTCCTCTCTCTGGCTCCTTTCTTGTAGGTATGAGAAGCTCCACCTGTTCTCTGTCCTTCCATCTACCCTGCTTATCTACCCTTCTCCCTGGGACATTTCCTGTGACACTCCTCCCACCCTGGCTGGAAATGCCAATAATATCAGGATGCTCAGAGGAGAGACCATACGCCCCCCTCCACCCCCCAGCCCCACCCACACCCCGTTTCCTAGCACTTAATCTCAGGGTTTAACACTCTGATGCAACAGGTACCTCACCTTTGGCTTCATTCCCTCTGGCGGCAGGTGCACAATGGGGCATTGTGTGGGACCTGGTGCTCCTAGCTTCCTGGCTGGAAGCCCCAGGGGCACTTATCCTGGAAATGGAGTGGGGGACTGAATGGTTACTCTTTCCCTGGTGCTCTGCTCCCTTGTAAGAGAGGCCACTCCCCAGAATTTAGCTAGTGTTCCACCGCTTGTCTCCCCTTCCTGTCACTCAGCCACCCCTTCCTCAGCATTGCCCTCCATCAGTAGTCCCCACATGTGCATAGAAACACAGGGCTCGCCCTAGGAGGAATAACACAGTGCTTAGCAAAATGAGGCTCCTCACAAGTGAGAATTGGAATTTGCTAGAAAAATGATTTCCCGCTCAAGTGTCATCAGCTCTAAACTGCCTTCCCACTGTTGTCCAAACCGTCTTTCTGAAGACCTAACCTGACCTGTTTCTCCTTGCTTACAACATTCCTTACAACATGACCTGTCTCCCCATTGCCCTTGGCATAAATTTCATTCTCCCTAACATGGCATTCAAGGCCCTTCTTCACTTAGTTCCTCCCTGTTTCTCCCATTCTTCCATCCATCCATCCATCCATCCATCCATCCATCCATCCATCCATCCATCCATCCATCCATCCATCCATTCGTGTAGAACAAGGGCCCTGAGGTCAGAGAGACCAAAATCCCAGTCCTAGCTCCACCACTAAAGAGCTGTGTGACCATAGGCACATTACTCAGCCCTTCCAAACCTTAGAATCCTCATTTGTGAAACAGGATTAATAATAGCACTTATTTCCAAAGTTGTTTGAGGATGAAATGAGATAATGCATGTGGTGCACTTAGCACAATGTATGACAGTAAATATTTAATACCCGTTAACTATTATTATTCTTATAATTCTTGATACCGGGTGAGGCCACAGAAGATGAATAAGACACTGTCTCTATCCTACAGCATCTCACAGTCCAGGAGAGGAGACCTCTGTTTGGCAGATAAGCTATGTTCAATTAGGGTTAGAGATGGGAGCAGGTAAGGGTGTGCCCCTTTCCCAGTCTGCCCCACAGCTATTCCCTGACCCTGGACACACCTTACCACCTGCTCCCAGTACAAGCTGAGATTTCTCCCTCTCACACCTTGGCCATGGCTGGTGCCTCTGCCTGGACCTTCCTTTATACATGGTAAAGTCCCACCCATCCTTAAAGTTCCAGCTTAATGGTCACCTCCTCAGTGGATTTTTTTTTTTTTAATCTCTATTCCTGACTCCAGCGAGAATTTCCTGGGCTTTTCCAATATTTTCCACTTATCTGTTGTAGCTCTGCATAGGCTACAGTGAGGATTTGTGTAGATTGTGTCCTGCACAGAGGTGACTACTGAGGGAGAGAATGGAGGCAAAACCCAGCCTTCACTTGCTCACTGAGCTGCACAGCCTGAGCCAGGCTGCACACCCCTGAAGGAAGATGCTTTGCTCTATTTCTCCCAGAGGAGCCAGCTGGGCTGAGGACAGCCCTGCTAGTCTGCCATGTGGTAGTTGATTATGCCATGTGCTTTCGGACAGTGGAGCTGTCATACATGTGTGCTTGGCACACAGTAGGTCTTCAAGAACCACACAATCACTCTGGGTCTAGGCCAGTGAAGGCAGAGATGAATAAGGGCAAGTGTGGAGGACAAACCCCCGCCACACACCCTCCACCCCTCCTGGGAATCTCTGGTGGATTCCAAATTTGATAGCTTCAGAATCCCTGCATTTACCTGTATTCTGACACAGCCAGCCCTGGTCCAAGGGTCTGTCTCAACACTGTCGGGGGCAATCACTCAGCTTCCCACTGAACTTCCCAAGGGCAGGATGTTTAAGACCGCACGTTCCACTTTGGGTTCTCCAATGTTGTCAACAAGTTCTTCCTTACCTAGAACCGTTTTGCTTTCCATCCCCTTCATTTTAAGGGTGTGGAATCTGAAGCCACGTGGAAGCTTCCCCGAAGCGGGTTGCGCTGGCTCTAGGCTACACTGAGAGTTGGTGGTCGACCAGCACCTGCCACCTCCAGGCAGCTGCTTCCCACCTCCCACTGGGGCCTCAGCCCAGGAGGGCAAGCAACACAGGACGGAGACAGAGTAACAGTGACAACCACCTGGGAGTTGGGGAGACGATCTCCTGTTCTGCAGGTCCAAAGGGGGTGACCTCAGAGCCTAAGGAGTCTCTCTGGACCACAGTTTCTCCATCTGCCAACTGCCCCCTCCCTCACTGGGTGCTGGTAACGGGTTTCATGAATTTCCACCCTTAAAGAGCTCAGCGCAGGGCACTTAAAGCTAACTTCGTTTTTGTGATTTCTCAACCTCCGGGACCCCCGACCTCGTCGCCGGCCGCCAGGTCCCACCAGTGCGGAAAGCGCCCCGCGTGGGGCCAGGATGCGGTGGGCGCACGGCGGGAGGTGGCAGGGGCAGAGGCCCAGGCGGGGGAGAAGGGAGAGAAAGTCCCCAAGGTCCGGAAGGCCGGGGGGGAGGCAGGGCCCGGCCTGCAAACCGCGGCTATTTGCAGCGTCGCCCGGGGCTTGCGGTCGGGCTGGCGCTCGCGGCCCTGGCCTTGGGGCCCCGCCCGGTGCCCTCGGCCACCCGGGCATGGCCCTGGCCCGCGCGCCCCGCCCCGCCCCGTCCTCGCGGCCCGGGCGGCGGGGTGGCCTGGGGCCCCGCAGCCAGGGCTGGGCGCGCCCCTCGGCTGGCTGCGGGCGGGAGAGACCCAGGGTGCGCTGGGCCCCGGGGTGGCAGTGGGGGTGCAGTCTGGCCATGGGGTGCGGCGGGGGCAGGGTGGGGGCGGGTGGGATCGCAGAGGCTGCGGTTTGGCTGCGATCGCGGCGCTGAGCGGCGCAGGGGCGCAGGGGAAGGGACCGTTTTCAAAAGCCGAGGAAGAGCGGGGCGGAGGGAATCGGAGGGCGAGCCGCGGGCGGGGCGACTGGCCCGTGGCCCCCCACCTCTCCCTCCACCCCCTCCCCGGCCACCGCGAGGCCACCGCGAGGCCACCGCGAGGATGCGCGCGTCGCGGGGCGAGGCGGATGCGCGCCGAGGGCACCTCCCGCGTGTGCGTCCTGTCGCCCGAACCCGGCAGCGCGGACCGCGGCGGGAGCGGGGGGCGGGGGCGGACGCCAGTGGGGGGGCCCGACTGCCTCGTGGGGGGCCCGGGGGGGGTAGGGGACAGCCGTCTGCCTGAAGATGTGGGTTCCATCACCCCAGGTGACGCCCCAGGGCCCCGCTCCGGTCTTTCCCGCGCCCTTTCAGCGCCCCCGCGTGGAAGTTCCCTCCCAGGAACTCCCGTGGCGGATCCAAGAGGGGTGGGCGCTGGGCAGTGGGTTCGACCGTCTGTCCCTTGGACGGAGGGACAGGAGAGGCTGGGCCATCAGTGCGGGGTCCTCCCCGCCAGTGGAAGGAGAGGGTAGTGGATAAAAGTGGCCCAGAGCGCATAACTGGAGCAATAGTGTTTGCATTCTGTGCTTGGACCCTTCCCGCTGCGATGACTTAAGACCTCTGAAAAAGGCAACTCCCCCGCCCCCAAATCTTTGAGGTTACATTCATTCATTCATTCATTCACTCACTGATTCTGGATTTAGGAGCTGCCCCAGAACGAAAGAAACAGACAAGCATGATAACAATTTTAACCCAGGGAGGAAAGTGCTGTGGTCGGTGCATTTGAGGAGAAACAAAGAATTCTGGACCCCTTTTACTCACATTTACAGTGTGAGCACACTTCAGACGCTTGTCCGAAACAGATGCAATTAGGCTCTATAAGGAAAGACTAATGTGCACATTGTGTGTGTGTGTGTGCGTGTGTGTGTGTGTGTGTTGGCAGGGGTGGTATTTGTCTGCCAGAAGGATTTAAGTCAAGAGTAGAAGCCAAGTACAGCATAGCAGCTAAGAGTAAGACTCTAGAATTCTGAGCCTGCTATTTGCTATCTGTGTGACAGAATTTTTGGACTTCACTTACCTCATCCAGATGACGGGAATAATTACATACTCACTTCAAAAGTCTGTTGAGAGGTTTAAGTGAGATAATGCATAAAAGAACTTCAGGCAGCATCTGGCACATTGTAGGCACTTCATAAGATATAACAAATATTAATGCTACTCATAGTATAATTAAACAATAACAATTATCCATATTTTACAGGAAAGCCCAGACTAAGGAAAGTCATTTTAAGCATTCCCTGATATTTTGTCACCAAAATTGAGAGTTTCCTAAGGTCAGGAGCTGGTCTCTCCCATCAGACTAGGAGATCCCTGAAGCTAGGTCTCAAACAAGGAAGGCTCAGTGTGCCAGATCTCAAAGGTGCTGGGCTCAGAAACTTCAGGCCTAAGGGCTGAGGGAGGTGCGTGAGGCCCCCCTTGCTGGGGGGTGTGGGTTCTGGTCCTGCTCCTGCCTCAAATGTGGCTGTGAAGAAGTCTCTTTCCTGAGTGCTTGCTTCTCCCAGGGCCTCTGTGCAATCAAGCCACCCAGAGTCTGACCCCATTAGTGGGAGAGGAAAAGCTCATCATGAAAATTGGCCTTTTCTTCCTGGATCTTGGTTAGCAAGTGTGGGAGAAGAGTGAATGCCTAATTGAATATATAATTATAATGCACTGTCCTTTGTCTACCAAGTGGAGCTTCCAGACCCCACTGTCTGCAGAATAGTTTATTTTTCATGTAGGGAGGATTCAGGAGCCAGCCATGTGGAGATAGCACCCACAGACTGGGTCTCTTGGCTGGCTGGGCTGGGTATGAGATGTAGGATTGACCTGTGTCCTATTCTCCCCAAACACTGGGACGCCTGAGCTGGAAGAGCTCTTGGAGGAATGCTGAGCTCAGTAGGACCCTGTACAGGCTGAGTGGGAATGGGGGAGGGAAGAAACGAGGCCTTGCAGGCCAGATCGGGATGTGTACATTTTATCCAGCAGACACTGAGGAGTCACTGACGGTTTTAGAACAAGGGACTTATGTGAGATTTTATTTCTTTTTCCCTTCATGGCTTCCCAAACCCTCTTCCCCTCAAAGAGGTGATGAGGAGGGGGTGCTGAAGTAGGGAGGAGCTAGGGACAGGGAAGCCTTTTAGGAGGTAGTAGTGATAGTCTGGAGAAGACATGGGGAGAAGAGGGCTGCCTCAGTGTCATTGCAGAGGGTGTCAGCAGGTCTGAAATCTGGAGAGATAGAGACAGGGAAGCACTGGAATTATGAAAAGGAAGGAAACAGGCTCGGAGGGTGGGGGAATGAAGAGCTGGTAAGGGTCCATAGAGACAATCCGACAATTCAAAAGGTCTGTGACTATTTAAGGGGCAGACTAGGAGGTGCTTGCAGCTCAGGGGATAAGGTCATGGAGCTTTAAGGAGGTCATTGTACTCAGATGATAAAGCTGGGCTGGAGCAAGATAACCCAGGGAAATTGAGAATAAAAGGGCTGATGCTGCAGGTCTGAGCAGCCTTAATATTTAAGAGGCAGCTGAGGGACAAGGGGGTGGGGTGAGAGAGACTGAAAAGGAGAAATTAGAGGATGGGTGCCTCAGGAGAGAGGAGGGGGTGTAGGTATCAAGGCTAGAGATACTTATAAAGATACATATGTTTATGAACAAATACGTATATGTTAGTGCCTAGAAAAGGGACTGGTAAAATACACATAAGTTTTTGGTGGTGGTTACTTCTGACATGGGTGGTAGATAAAGGGAGGGTACCATCATCTATTGGATGTCCTATATTTGAATATTTTATGGTGCCTGTCTTACTTTCACATTTTAAAATAAGATAAAGAGTAATCTAATTGTCCATTAGCAGGAGAATGGACAGATCCATTGTGGCAGTGGAATACTATACAGTGGTGAAAAAGAATGCTTTAGAGTGAGTGTATTAATGAACATAGATAAAACTCATAAAATATTGAACAAAAAAAGCAAGTCGCAGCAGGATACCTATAGAATAATTCCATCTATGTAGAATTTAAAAACATAAAAAACACATATCCATATTATAGATGAATACATTTTCGTATAGTGAACATATAAAATACTCATTGATAAATTTGGGAGAGAGCCTACCTATGGGACAGGGGAGAGGATGGGGTCGGCGATACAGGTTGCTTCAATTTTCTCTGTAATAATTTGTTTCTTAAGTTGGGTAGTGAGCATCTAGGTTTGCTATACTATTATCTATACTTATTCATGTGCCTGATATAATTAATACATTTTGGGGAAAAAAAAGACTAGAAGAGAAATATGGAAAACTTTGGGGAAGAGGGGTTTTAAGAAAGAGATGTATGAAACAAAGCAGCGAGTCCTGCAGTGAAGGCGGGGCTGGGGGCAGAGGCTGGCTTCCCCTGGGGTGTGAGAGCGCCCAGCAGTGTTTGGGGCCCACAGGCAGAGGGTCTGCCTTCAGTTTTCCTGCTGAGTCCTGACAAGAGGGCCCTGCACCCCATCATCAGCCAGTGATCCTCCTGGGGCCTTCCCATGCAGGGCCTCTGGGACTCATAAGGAAGCACCAAAGGTCTTTGATGTTGCTGAGGATACAGTGACAGCGTCTTGTCTCTCACCAGAGAGTAAATGGAGTCATCGCCCTGGGAGGGACTGCTTGAGGACTCACAGGGGTGACAGTGGCCCCACCAGTCAGTGCTGCTGGAGGCGTAGATCGGCCCTGGGGCGGGGAGATGACCATGCCGACCTTGACAGGAGTCAGTGAGTCTCTGGCACCCAGGAAGCAGGTGGGCGAGGACAGTGTTGAGGCTTGAAGGTTTGAGAAGGCAAAAGCCAAACCCCAGCGGCCAGGCAAGGAAAGTGGGCGATGCCCAGACTTGGCAGACAGAAGGCAGGCTGAAAGATGCAGTGCCAAGCTGGGGAGAGGGGCTGCCAGGGCTGGAGATCAGAGGAGCGGATGGGGGAGCGACGGGCAGTGTCAGGGCTTGAAGCAGGAGGCCACGGGAGGCAGGGAGTCGGTGAGGCAGGGTGTGGGGGACCAGCGAAGCCAGGGGTGATTGGGAGGAAGTGGGCAGTGTCAGAGGAGCAATGGGAAAGAGTCATTGCCAGCTTGGGCGGGGGGAACAGGGAGGAGGGAGCTCTCGTTCTATTCTTTCCCAGATCTAGTTTGGTTTTGCAACAAAAACAGACGCCTCTGTTGGTAAGTTGTAAAAAGAGTTTCAGGTTCAGAGGGCCCTCTGGGGCTATTTTTTCAATCCCTCCTTAGTACAGATGGGGACAGCGATGCTCACAGTGGGGGACTGGCCTTTCCAAAGCTACCAGTGAGTCTAGTGGCAGGATAGGGACTGAAACTGCCTGTGTGTATAGGTCTATGTCACACCTGGGGGTGTAGGGTGGAGGGCTGGGAGGTGAGGGGGTACCAAGAGGGAAAGGCTGGGGGTCCTGTTAGGGAGATAAGGCCAAACACATCTAAACCCAGCCAGCAGTGAGAAGCCACATGTGCCACTGGAGAAGTATTCTGGGACAGCAGTGGAGTGGGTCCTCTGCGGGTTGGGGCCTTTAGGGGGCAGGGTCCCATGGGAGCTATAGCTTTGGCAGAGCTCAAATAAGTAGGGAGGATTTAAATCCATTGAGAATTTCCGTTTGGTCGGAATCAAATGTCCCACAGTATTAGAAGGAACTTTGAAAGACAAAAATATATCATGAAGACGGCATTATTGCTGTGTCTGAAAGTGACCTTGGTTACTCACTGTCCTAGGAGGCATGGGGTGGGCCTTCTAATCAGCAGACCATCCTGAGACCTGTAGGTCCGTTGAGGGACAGAGCCAAGGGTTCTTCCTCCACCAGCTGCCGCCCTGGGAACATTGTACTGCAGGTCAAGGGCAGAGGTCAGCTGGGAAGTACCCGGGAGAACATTTTCCTCCTCACTTTATAGTGAAGCCAACTGAGGCCCAGAAAGCATAATCTCCAACACAGCCATTTTTCAACTTTTCATTTATTTCAAAGATGTATTGGAGGCCTTGCATGTGACCAAAGAACTGCTTGGCATTCTGGGAGGGCGTTGGCCTAAACTAGGATTCCCCAGGGGGCAGGGAATGTGCCTGGGGACACTCAGAGGAGTGGTCCTGGCTGGGCAGAGATGGAGGGATGGGCATCTGCCTCGTTGTCCTCTGGTCAGGGGAGGGGCCAGTGGTGGCCTGAACCTGGAGACCCTCCCCAAACCCCATGTGCCTAGGAATACCTGGTGATGTTGGAAGGGTGGCCCCCCATCAGGGGAAGGGTGGGGTGTCCAGCGGCTCCTGGGGGCTACAGGATGGGACCTATTTAGCTTTCACAGTCATCTGACCTCGTGACTCAGGCCTGGCCCTGCCCGCAGAGGGCAGTGGGCCAGTCTGAGCTCATCGCCACTGCCTGGAGCAGAAGTGGTAAACAAGTTCACCCTCTGCCTCCCTCCCCTGAGAGGAAGCAAGGAAGAGGGTGAGATGGGGACCCCCAAACACTCCACCCACACAGCCCAAGCCAGGTGCATGTCATGGGTGTCCACCGTGGGGTCTGCAGGGTGTGCGCTGTGGGAGACATGTGCAGAAGTGTCTTTGGGATTGGGGGCTGTGGCCTACCTTTTCCAGAGACCAAGTTGGCCAGTGCTCACCGCGACCATTTCACCCCATCCCTAGAGTCTGGGGGCCAATAGTGGAAGGCTGGGCCTGCGGAGTAACACCTGGTTTGACTTGCTGGATCTCGGCCTCCTAGCCTTCAGGCCTCATGGCTCATACCCAGGTGCTGAAGTGGGGGTCCCATGTGGCCTCTAGGAGCCTCTTAGAGGCTATAGACAAATGTTCTTGTCTCATTCTGCCTAGGCAACATGTGAGAGGGCCCCATCTTCAGCATGTTCCTTCTGCAGTGGGCCCCTCGTCCCTTCTCTCCTTCCATCTCATTCTCTCCTCCCTTCCTCTCTTCCTCATGCCTTTCCCTGTCTCCCTCTTTCCTTTCATATGGCTTTACCCCAGCTCCTTTCCTCCTCTCCTCTCAACCCAGTGGCCGGCATTGTCATTTGTGGCCACCAGATGGCATCAGTGCATCATGTGTCTCATCGGTGCATCAGTATC
This sequence comes from Cynopterus sphinx, assembly GCA_030015415.1. Taxonomy (NCBI): domain Eukaryota; kingdom Metazoa; phylum Chordata; class Mammalia; order Chiroptera; family Pteropodidae; genus Cynopterus; species Cynopterus sphinx. The sequence continues at coordinate 19,414,696 of CM057385.1, forward strand.
CCCTCCACCCCCCAGCCCCAACACACCCAGGAAGATTAACCACCCTTAACCCTTCACAGCTCCTACCCTGCCCAGTGCCTTCCTGGGACTATACGTGGAGGCAAACAAGCAGCAAAATATGGACAGAGCCAGGGTGGGGTCCAGGAGCTCCCAGCTCCCAGCAGATGCTCTAAATCCCCTTGAGGTAACACCTTGCAAAGGGAGTCTGCACACATTACAGCATTTACTCCTCAACCCTGTGAGGTTCTGGTTAGCAACCCCACTTTACACAGGAAGAGACTAAAACCCAGAGAAATGAAGACACTCGCCTAACGTGGGACCAGGTTCTTTTTCCCTGCGTTCTCTCTATCTTCATGTTCTGTCTCTCATGAGGCTGAAATGTAGAAAAGGCAGCCCCTCTGCCCTCTGGGTGCCCCAGGGCTGATGGGGAAACACAACCCTTCCTAGGAGCCAACTGAATGGAAAAGACAGAGACGTAGCTTCTGGGAGCCCATACTGGTGTTGAGCCAGAGCTAGGCAAAAGTAGTCAAGGTGGGCTTCCTGGAGGGGTCTGGGGCCAGGACTAGGAGGATGTAGGCTCAGTGAGGGCAGTGCCTTCTACTCTCTGGTCAGGAGCTGCTCAGCGACCCTCATGTATGTGGAGTAGCTGGGGTGGGCTGTTGCGGCCCTAAAGGCAAACGGGACCAGGTTGGTCCTAACTTGGACTGAGCTCCCCTACTGGCCCATCCCCCCGACCCAACCCCCTTACTCTCTGTCCCACTGGGAGGCCAGCTGTGGGCTGGGGACAGGAGGCCTAGGGTGGGGTCCCTTCCCCAAGGCTTAAGCAGGATCCTGAGCCGGCTGTGGCAGTGCCCAGGAGCCAGAGAGGAGCCGCTGCCCCCCACCCCCTCGGGCCCCTCTGTAATTAGGGCTATTTTTAGGCCCCCCTTCCTTCCTATTTCAGGCCTCTGGACTGGGCCGGAGAGTGGGCTGTCCTGGGGCCACGGCTGGAGCCGCTAAACTGGGCCGCAGCGTGGGAGCTGCAGCCACAGTGCAGACCACAGCCTGGGGCGGAGTCCTGGTGGGGGAGGAGAGCCAAGACGTGGCCAGGCCTAAGGCAGGGTGGGCTGGAGGTGTGACTTGGCTTATTTGACCCCTCCCTGCTCCCCTCCCTGCTCTGCCCCATGACAGCCCATCCCTCTGCCCTGTGCCCCAGCTCTGCTGATTCGAGGCCCCTCGCCCTGGGCCTCCAACTCTGTGTGTGCCCAAGATTGTGCAACCACAGCAACTTTAGGACGGTGTAGGCCTGGAGAGGGGTGCTCAAGATGTTCATAATAATGACCAGCATTTGTTGAGTGCTTACTGTGTGCCAGGTCCTGTCCCAGCACTCTGTCTGTGTCAATTCCTTCCCTGTGTACAACAACACTGAGACGTTGGTGCTATTTTATCCCTATTTTACAGATAGGAAAACTGAGGCTCTCGAGTAGCCCATTTTTCATGTGCTAGGCTCAGTCTTATGTGGCCTGCTTTCAGGGACCATCCTTGTCTCTCTGGTGAGGGCTGAGGAGAAAGGACTCTGAGAGACATGGTTTTGTTTTCCATCTACTTTCAGGCTCCACTCCGCCGATCCCAGTGCTCTGTCAGGCCTGGGGCCCAGGCAGCTGCCTGCCGACAATCTGTACATCGTCCGCTGGTCCATGGCCTGTCCTGCAGGCAGAAGGGTGGGTCTTGCCCAGCTGGTTCCAGTTAGGCACAAGAAAGCTGGCGAGGGGTATATTTAGCCCTGGTTTCTGGAGGAGCCAGAGGTCTTTCATCCTTGGAGGCACTGGCCACAGGGGGACTCAGCTTGCCAACGCGGGGCTCATGGGCTGCAGGGCAGACAGACGGGCTGTGGGGCAGGGAGTGTGGGGTCAGGGAGGAGAGGAGCAAAGGTGATCCTGCCCATCTTTGTGGCTGGGGGGAACCGTGGTGATGCCAACTCAGCCAACCAAGGTCTGAGTGCCACGCTCAGGATGTATTATCTCTGTAGTCTTGATGGGTCCTCAAGGTATTGGGGGGCAGGCTTAGGTTGGGGGGACCTGCTGCTTGCCTCCTCCTGCTCAGGCATGGCCTAGGCCTAGCATGTCCATGGCAGCCGTTTGGCCCTAGCCTGCGAGTCTGAGGACCTGTTTTCAGTCAGAAGGGGTGGGCAGGGGGCAGAGATCAAAGTATAGAAAGGAGGTGACCTTTCTATACCTCTCTAAGAGGTGGACGTGTTCGGGCATTGATATCTGGAGAAGGCAGGAGGGTTACAGGGCAGGAACATCATAAAAGAGAAAATGAAACAGGCACACAAGAGGCAACCATGTGGTGTCAAGCGGTGCTACGTGGTGTGTTCAGGTGTGCGAAAGGCACACGTGGGTTTGACTCAGCACCACGTGCTCCTGGGCAGTGGGCACTCACTGGGCACTGTGTGATGATGCTGGTGGGCCAGGACCCTGTGCCATGGGGGGTCTGTGTGGCTGGGCTGTGGTGGTGTGCGGGTGCGAGATGACCCATGAATGACTGTGGCATTGCTCCATTGTGGGTGAATAGGAGAGCATGTGACCCCATGGTGATAATTTTGGGGGGCGGCCCGTGAGTTTGGTGGTAGATGAGGGCCCAGAGCTGTTTTAAACTGTATAACTGTGATCCTGCATGGTTGCATAATTATCCCCCTGGATGCTGTGTGTGTGAGACTGCGAGTAAACACACGTGTGGATGCAGAGTTTGAGCTCTGGCTCTGTGTGTGTGTGTGTGTGTGCGTGTGTGTGTGCAGACTGTCATTCTGGGTGTGACCGGGTATATGAATGAGCACTTGGGCTCCCAGCCACCGGCCAGCCTCCCACTGCAAACAAGGCCTGCTCCCGCTGAGGGTCGTGCCCCATTGCCCTTCTGGAGACCCTTACCCCAAAGCCACAGGCCCTCTGGGCCTAAGGGAGGGAACCCTACAAGTTGTAAGCTCCTGTCTCTCCCCTAATCCTCTCACCCCCACTCCCTCCGGCAGACCCACCGTCCCCACAGACGGCAGGCTTCTACCTGCCCCGGGGCGGGAGGCTAGAAAGAGAAAGGAGCCTGCCTGCCTTCCCCGCCACCCCTCTGTCGTCTCTTCTCAGACAAAGAGCTCACCCTGGTCTCTGTGGGCGTCTGGAAGACGCTGGCGGGATTAACCGCCCTGCGCCGCCCTCTCCCCACCTCGTGCCAGCCCACCCGGCTGGCACCAACACCTCGGAGCCCAGGGGCGGAGCCCTCCCCACAGACTCTCCAGCCCCGCAGTGTGTGTGTGTGTGTGTGTGTGTGTGTATGTGTGTGTGCATGCGTGTGCCCCCAGCACCTGTGGGAGGCGGAGAAGTGGGCCCTGAGGCACACACCTTCCGCTGCTGGCAGGGGCCAGGTCCTCCTTCAGTCACTTTAGCATGCCCTCGGCTGGCCATCATCTTTGTTGGCACCCCTGTCTTTGACTCTCGTTCTGGGCCTTTCTTTGCATCCCTACCCCACAGTGGACTGCAGTTCCGACCTTCCATGCTTTCCCTTTGCATTCCTGGAGGACAATGAGATCAGGCCAGTGAGCACTGAGAGAGAGTGGGGTGTAGGCTCCCCTCTGGTGAGGACTCAGCCCACCCTAGAGAGGAAAACTCTGTCTCACTGTGGGGTCAAAGGAGCTCATGGAGGGGACTTGGGGATGACATTGGTCTAAGTTATTCATTGTGTTTCTGGAGAGCTACCTGTGGCTTCGCTTTCATCAGGGAGAATGACTAGTAAGGTCGGAGTCATTGTCTCATGACTTTGAGGCTTTAAGACTAGTGCTCTCTTTGTACTGTGCTAAACTAGAAATGATTCTCGAAGTTCTTTCACAGTAATTAAATTTTCTTAATCAATAGGGCACTTTTCCCATTTCAGAGGGTTTAGACTGAGGCTCTCTGAGAAGGATTTACACAAAGTCACACAACTGGTAAGCAATAGAGCCAGGAGGGAACCCTGGGTCCTACTGTGTAAGTGTCAAGAGAGACTCTTTGGACCCCGTGTGATTCCCATGGCTGGGCCTCTGCCTTCTCAGCACCCCGTTCTTCTACCCCTGAAGAGTCTACAGTCTTGGGAAACTGGAATGGAGACAGGCCAGTGGCAGCTGAGTGAGATGACCTCGCCCTTCCTCGAGTCACACCCCATCCTTAAGCAATCGGGGCCCCATTTCATAGACAGTTCTTGCCGTGCATCCCATGCTTTTGGGACATGTATGGAAACTCCCTTCTCTTCCTGCCAAATGGGCTGTTCTTAAAACCCCTTTATATTAATATTTTCTATCAAAATGTGATTCTATAGGTTTTGTCCCTTCCTGCTGCAGGTGGGGCTTGCCTCCTCTGGTTTGGTCTTCGGTGGAGGCAGTGAGGCACCAGCCCTATCCCTCCCATGAGAGTATGCTGTCAAGAAGGGCGCCGGAGTTTCCCAATAACTGGGAGAGGCCATGGAGGTTAGGGATATGGCTGGTGCCTTCAATATCAGAGATGATCAATACATGGAGATGGATGTATTACAGTGAGGGGGTGGATGAATACCTAGAAGAGAGTGTGTGGGTGGGTGGATGAGTGGGTGGTGTCTGGATGAATGGGTAAGTGAGTAGGTAAGTGGATTTTTGTATGGGTGGGCAGTTGAATGAATAGATTTTAAGGTGGATGGAAGAAGGATGGATGGATGGATGGATGGATGGATGGATGGATGGATGGATGGATGGATGGATGGACGGATGGGTGGATGGATGGATGGATGGATGGGTGGGTGGGTGGGTGGATGGATGGATGGGTGGATGGATGGATGGATGGGTGGGTGGGTGGGTGGATGGATGGATGGATGGATGGATGGATGGATGGATGGATGGATGGGTGGGTGGATGGATGGATGGATAGATGAATGGAACAGTGGATAAATGGATGGATGCATAGAAGAATGAATGGAGGAAGGAAGGAAGGGAGAGGTGGATGGGAGACTGGGTGGATAGGTGTGTGAGTGGATTTGTGGCAGGCCTGGAGGAACCTTTCGAAGGCAGGTCATACACAGGGAATGGTTTTGTTCAGTTCTCAATTGTCTGGACTGATGGAGAGAAACCATGTTACGAAAAAGTCTAGAAGATACTAGTTGGCTACAAACTGATTTCTGTGACATTCATGGGTTGGTTTTGGTTCTCACCTTTGAAGTCTGAGGATCGGAGCACTTGGGACTTGCCAGTCATACACATAGGCATGGCTCATCTAGGGAGAGCGGCCCTGACTCTCCTCTCGACCTGCCATCATCTTATTTCTTCCCATGCTGGGAAGGACATGTCTCCTCCTGGATGGATACAGAGTGCAGACAGAGTGCTCTGTATCTCCTGCATCTCTCTGGTGGGCTGGCTCCTTCCCAAGGGTCAGGGACTCTCTCTCTGGAGCTACAGAATGTCTGGGGCTGTCCCTGCAGGTCCCCCTGAGATTTAGTCAGCACCGGAGGGACCCAGAGTCACAGAGATTAGCTCGGCATCTGCCAGATGGTGTGATGCTGACAAGACACTGACAACGGCAATGCTGCCCTGACAATAGAGGGTGGACACTGGCAAAAACACTCCAACCTGGTCCTCCAAACGAGGGGACCTGTAACAAGCCATGTGGAGGGTAGGTGCTAGTGAGGGAGTGTGCTTGGTGGGGGGAGGGATGTAGATGGGTTGAGCTATTGAATAATTTCTCTGTCCTTCCTGGATGCTGGGCCCTCCTTTCTCTTTGGCTCCAAGAGGACTCTCTCCTGCTCTCTTCTTGAGAAAAATCTTCACTGTGGGTCTCTGGAAAGCCTACTTTCCATGACAAGTATAGGAACTTCATGTGTTGAGTACCTGCCGAATGCCACGTGCCTCACAGACATCTTCACTTTAAATTCTCACAATTTCCCTTCAAGGTGGGGAGAATCCTTTCTATTTTACAGATGAGGAAGCCGAGACTCAGGAAGCTTAAAAAATGTGTTCACTGTTACCTATCCAGGAGGTTGTAAAATCAGGGTTCCTATTCAAGTTGGCCTGGCTTCTCTGCCCACTGCCACCTCTCACGTCTGAGACTACCCCGCTCCCTGCAGTGTCAGCTCCAGCTGAGGAGAATGGGTCCAGGGAGCAGCAGCTAGAAGGACATGTCAAAGAGAGGTAGGTGAGGCCCCCAGAGAAAAAGACTCGAGAACGAGGAGATGCAGCCTAGTGAGGACCTGCAAGTGTTTTCAGGGCCACTGTGCAGAGGCCCGTGGGCCTTTATCTACCTGAAATACAAGACAGCCCACAGGATTCGGGCGAGACCGCCAGAAGGACTTTCTGGCCTAGGAGCATGTAGTACTCAGGAATGGGCAGAAAAGGAAGGGTGTAAAGACAAATTCTTTGCAGAAGCAGCTGCCTTGCTGACCCAAGGCAGGGGTGGCCAGAGGTCATTTTGGGACGTCTCCTTGTGGCCAAAAGAGTTTGGAATCCTGTGCCTGGGTGGGAGTGGGAATCTTGAGAGCCGGAGTTTTCTGGATCCATGGAAAGGCAAATCAGGAGGGCTGGTGCTGGAAATGCTGAAGCTGTTTGAAGCCCACCTCAGGACCCTAAAAGTGGGGGCTGGGAGATTCCAGCCCATGTTCTCTAGGGGACAGGGAGGTTGTAGCCGTAGGCACTGTGAGGGAAGCCCACCCCTGTCCCCAGCCCCAACAGTCTCTGAGGCCAGAAGTCTGCCACACCCCTGGGGATGCCCAGAGGGAGGGCTGTGGGGCCAGGGGCCAACTGAGTCCCAAGCCTGTGACTGACTAGGTGGCTCAGACCTCTGGCCAGTCCTGAGCAGATGGGTGGAGGAGGGCGGTGTGCTGGGGGATGGTGGGGTGGGGACTGGGAGGTCCAGGTGGGCCTGAACAGAGGGTGGCCCTTCCTGTGTCTCCCCTCACCCTGCTGGCCTCCCTCCTTTCTCTTTGATGCTTCTCACCACAGACTTCAAACAGGCTGCCCTCTGCTTCCACCCCGCCACCAGCCCATAATTAGAGCTTCTCAGGCTGCCGATGCCCTCACTCCCTTCCCTGCTCTGGATCCATCTCGCCTTTATCTCTCTACTTTTTTACCCTTTCTCCCTTTCTCTCCATCTCTCCCCTCTGATCCTGGTTCTCTGGCTCTCTGCCTCTCTCTCATGTTCTGTCTAGATCAGGGACGCACTCCAGACTGGTCCCCTGGCCTCCCCAGCCAGCAGTTTCCTTTCCTTTCTCTCCTGTTTGTCTTCTCAGTCTGACTGTGGACTTTTCTGTCTTTATTGCCATATCTTGTTTCCGTCTCTATTGAGCGCTGTTTCTGTCTCCTTTTCTTTCTCCCTTCCTTTTAATGCGATCTACGCCCGCTCCTTACATTGAAAGCTGCCCTCATTGGTGCCCTTTCTGCCCAGAATCTGGGACTGGGGCCTCCACCCCATCCCCCAGCCCCTGTTGAGATTGACCTGGGGCAGCACATAGGCATCAAGCTAAGCCAGCTCCAGGCTGTTGCCTCTTCCTTGGTTGGTGCCCTGTGGGCCTATCACAGCCTTGGTGCCTCCCACTCCTTCTGGGATGCCTTCAGGCTCTTCCAGGGTCTGGTTTTTCTGGCCAGGCTCACCTCCCACCCAGTGGGCCTCCTCTGTGGCTCATGGCTAGTAGTGCCACGTTTATTCTTTTTCCCAAGAAAATAGGGCCTTTGCCAGGAGCCTCTCCATGGCCCGATATGGAAAATATGGGAATCAAGAATTCTACAAATCCCCAACCTCCAAGGCAGTGGGGCCCAGGCTGGACCTTGACACCTGCCCAGGCACAGTTACCTCTACCAGTATCTGTCAGCCAGGCATAGGGGTTTCATCCCAACCAGAAGAGACTTGAACTCCCTTCCCTCCTACTTCGAGTGCACCTGGTACCAGAGACCCAGCCTTTCTTGGAGAGACTGGCCTTGTGGGCAAGCCTTGGGCAGTGAGTGGTCTGGATGTGGATGGACCCCCTAGGGATGAGAGAGCCAGTTTGAGCCCTCCCTTGATGCTACTGTTCTGACATGACCTCCCTGGGCCTGCTCCCAAGGACGCTGTGAGGAGCGGTGATAATAGGAAATGCATGACTAATGCCCATGTTGGACACAATGTTTTCCAGCTGACAGTGCCCTTCTCGGTCACGTAGGAGCCTCATTGCCTCCATCATGGGCGTGGAATGAGATGAACACATCCCTTTTACAGATGAGAACACTGAGGCACAGGTAGTGCTAGGTGCTCCCTCCAGGTCCCCTCCTGGACGGGGAGGGAAATCTGGATGGGCTGAGGGCTCAGAGCCCCATGTGGGTCCAGGCTTTAGACAGGGAGGGGCAGGCAGGACACGTGTTTCTGACCATTTCTCGGTTCTAAGTAAAGATGGGTGCCCACTGGGTGGATGGGAGCTCAGGAATCAAGGAATTATAGCAGGAGCCCCAATATTGGATATTCCTGGATAGGCACCAGGAGATGCCAGGCCTAGGGAATGCTCAAAGAGAGGGAAACACACCCTGAGCTGGCCAGACCTGGGGCACAGGGGGCTTGGTCTGTCAGCCCAAGGAAGTGTGACAGTGTGTGAGTGTGTGTATGTGCACGTATGAAAGGATATATCCCAGCATGAGTGACTGGGGGGAGTGCTATGTGCGGGCGTGCATGTCAGTGTGCATGTGAATGAGGGGTTGTGACTGTGTAGGGTGTGGTTGTGTGAGTGAGAGTTACTGTGTCCGCGTGTGAGTCCTGAGTGTGCGTGACTGTGTGTGTACGCATTGACTGAGGTCTCTGATGGCGAGGGGATGATGAGAGAATATGCGTAAAGGTGAGTAAGGGCGAGGGAAAACGAAACAGGCACGCGTGTGCCATGTGTGCCCATGAGCGTGCCTATGCATGAGCATGTGCGCATGCCCAGGGTTTCCTCCTCATCTTTAAGGGCAGCAGCTTCTCCTCCCTTCCTCCTCTGCCCTTCTCTCCCTTATCCCTCCTCTTTTTTCTTCTTTCTCCCTTCCCTGCTCAACCACCCTTTGGGGACCAAGTGCCAGGACCACTCCCCACTTCCAGAGGCACCCTGGGGGTACTCTTTCCTCCCTTTGCTGGCAGGAAGGTAGTCCCCAGAGCCCAGTGGGAGGTGGTTGGTTTGGGAAGGAGGGGCAGGGTGGCCTCTATCTCTGAGGTCCTCCTTTCTCTCTCTCATCCTAAGGCCCAGTGTAGGAATTGTTCAGCCTCTGCATCTGAGTCCCCACTATGTGTGACTCTGCCAGGTCAGGGCGGTGGCTCCAGTTGCCTAGATGCTGGCTCCAGCCTGTGCCTTGCCTTGTTGGCCCCTGCGTCTCTGGGCCTTAGTTCCTCACCTGTGAAGGCTTCTCCTCCTGGTTTTAACATCTGGCTCCCTGGTTCTCACCCTCTCCCCTACCTCAGGAACTGTGGCTGTTTTCCCAGCTCTGCCAACTTGGCAGGGCCTCCAGTCTGAGGTTCTTGGCTGGGGAGAAGCCTGAAGGAGTGAGGAAATTTTTTGCCTTTAGAAACTGGGGATTTGGGCTGAGGTTGGCATGCTCACCCCAGACAGACTTGTCTGAGCACATCTCTACTGCAGAGAAGGACAGGTCCTCCTGCCACCTTCTCCTGGGGCGGCTGTCTGAGGGGGGCACACAAGGCTTGTTCTGGGGAGCCCCAATCTGAGGAGTCAGGAGCAGTCCTGGCCTGAAGACCCCTCAGCTTGATAGGAGAGATGAAACACACTGGAAACCCAGAGAGCTGGATTCACACAGCAAAATAAGGGCACAATTCCCAGCCAGACAGAACCATGAGATCCATAGCACCAAGGCTGCGATGAAAGTGGCCACTCAATTCTTTCAATAAATGAAAGAAAAAAACAGAAGACAGGACAGAAAAAAGGAAGGGGGAAAAGGGGAGGAAGAAGGAAGGACACCAGAGCTGGAGGGGACAGAGGAGACAGATGGAATTGAGCTGTGAGGCTCTAGGAAGCTTCCTGAAGGCTACTGGATGGAATGCAAGAAACTTCACCCTGAAACTGGACACTTGAGGCCTATGGCATTTATTTCGACCATCAGGGCCTCTCCAGGACCCTGGAGCCAAGCCCCTGTGAGAGTCCCTGCTTAGTTCTCTCTTTCTGCCTCAGCCTCCCAGTAATATTTTGGGGAGACTCCTTCCCAGCAGCCCAGAGGACTGGAAAGAAGGGACTCTTTCCTCGTCCCTCCTAGGAGAGCTCACTCAGCTTCTGAGGAGGAAGCAGGGCCCTCAGCAGTGGGGGAATAAAAGGTGGGCCAGCCAGGGGCCCCCACCTTTTTAACATCTGCCTCCCTCTCTCCCCAGATCCAGAAAATCACAACCCATCAGGCTGTCTCCTCCCTGACACCATCCCTGTCCTCCTCAGCATAGGAAGGAATGCAAGGCCAGGCAGATGGTAGTGGGGAGAGCCACCAGGTCTCCTTGCATTTGACACCAGGCCCCAGGTGCTGGGCTAGAGGCTGCTGTGGGGGAGCTCAGGAAGATGGAACCCCTTAATGCCCAGGTAGCCTGCTTGGCTGCAGGCTCAAAAATTAGGCTCAGAACCCCAGAGTCGAGTGGGTGGGTGGAAAGCAGGCTCCAGGCCACTCCCTCTCAGAGAGTTCCGAAACATCTGGGACTTGCCATGCCTCCCTGTGCCCTGCTCCGTGCCCTGTGCCTTGTCTTGGAATCAGGTCGGGGAGCAGGGGGTGGCACCCCAAACCAGAAGTTGATTCTCCCCCATTTGTATCCCCATCTAACTGATTCCAGCTTTAAAAAAGAGGTAAGTGGTGGGTGTGAGCAAGGAGAACCAGTCTGGAATTAATTCTCTTGGTAGATTGACTGGTTCACTCCCTGGTGGAAGATCAAGGTTTTGTAGGGCTGAGAGTGGGCCAGCCCCCTGCCGGGTGGGTGTTGAAAGCTTCAACTGACCCAAACTGGCTTCTGTAGTGATTGCTCCAACGGCTACATTTGCAATCGATGGACACGACACATCTCATATGGGAACTGCTTGAGTTTCTGAGCACCTTACAGCTTTCCACATTCACGCACCTGATCTCATTGTGGGCCCCTGGCAATCCCGAGGCTCATGCAGTAGTGTGGTGAAGCGTCTCTCCATTTTGCAGGTGAGAACACTTGCAGTTCATGAAGTGTGCCAGGTTCTGGGACCCCAGGCTCCTTTTTTCCCCACTACGCCTTATTATTAATCACATTCAAGAAACAATTTGATTTGGTCTTCAGAGCCAGGAAAACCTCGGGTCCTTCGTGGGTAGGCTGTGTGTCAGGTTTAGATCAGGGGACAGGGCCATTGAGGTATGGATGAGATCATCTCAGGCTGAGTCCAGGCCTCTCCCATCGTAACACAGATGTCAGCCCCTCGGTGCTGAGGCCACAGCAGCTTCTACACTCAGAATTCCTTTTGGGGTGGTCTCAAATGGTATCTGCCCTCTCTCCACCAGGGGCAGGGCCTGGCAGCCCCAGCCAGCATCTTGTGGGGTACACCCGGGTTCTGGCACCTACTGAGGGCTGGCGAGAGGCATGGGGCCCTGGTCTGGCTCAAGCCAGGGCTGCTCATCCGTGGGTGGGTGAAAGCCTGGAGTGAGAGATGAGATCTGGTGCCATTTTACCCGGGGAACTGAGTGCCAGTGTGGCCCCCTACTGGCAACTGGCCAGGCCATTCTGGACCACATTTTTCTCTGGCTGATAGCCCCCTCCCCACACTGACCCCTGGCAATAGACCCCTTCCCTCCATGCCCACTCAACAACCCAGACACCTTGACTCGCTGTCTGAGAACTCTGTTTCTTCCTGCTCTGTATGGGCTCCTACTAATTCCAGGCACCTAGTGGGTCCTTTACCCATGTGACTTCATCTGTTCTGCCTGAGAATAGGTATTATCCCCCATTTCAGCAATGAGGAGCTGAAGCCCTGGAAGGTAGAATGACTCACTCAAGGTCACACAACTGGGAAGCTAGCAGAGGGGATTTAGTCTTAGGCTCCAAGCAAGGAGGGTGTAGGCAGAGGGAATGCTGTAGAGAGAGCTTGGAGCTTGGGAAAGGCTTTGAATGCCTTGCTGAGGAGCCTCAGCTTGATTTTGTAGGTTTTTAAACAGGAAAGCTTCATAGCAAGAGCAGAGAGCCAGACTGCCTGGGTCCCAATTCTGCTCTGAACACCTAACTGTGTGACCTTGGGCAAGTTACTTAACCTCTCTGTGCCTCGTTTTAGCGTCTGTAAAAGAGAATGGTAATAGTGCCTACCTCATAGACTGACTGTGAGTATTGAGTTAAAGAGCCTAAGGCACTTTGGGCAGAGAGCAGTGTATGACACACACTAGGCACTTTACGTCTGCATTAGCACTGGTGGCTCCTGACTGGACCCCTCTCTTCTCCTTTTCTTACCACCTTCCCCACTTTCTTTCTCTGAGGAATGAGAAATGCCGCCTTGAATAAGGAACTGAGCTTGTGACCTGCTGTGGCAGAGGCCTTCATATGTCCTACAAGCTTCCTGAAGCCCCTGTCCATCTTTTGTTATGGCTGGTAGGTGCCTGGTGGGCAGTAGGTATGTATATTTGAGTCACTTGGGGGAAGGAAGCCACAATGGAAAAGTCTGAAGCAATCTGAAATAGCCTTTCTAATGCCTGAAGGTGGCCCTGGGGGCACAGAAGAGACTGAAGTGGACAGTTTCCTTGTCCAGGCTGTGAGGTGAGGAGGAGTTGGGGCCAGCTTCCAGAAGGAGCAGGAGCAGTAGGGAGGGGAGTGGGTGGGAGGGGATTGAAACCCACCCAGGGCGGGGAGGTTGAGGGCAGGACTGCAGGCCGAGGAGGCCTGGCAGACAGGTGGAGACAGTGCCACAACTCAGGTGAGGAGACGAAAGTGTCTGGAGAGACTCCTGCGCTACTTGCCTGTCCCTAATCCCTGCTCACTCCTCCAGGGGCTGGGGCATTCTCCCCAGAGCTCCATGGCTCCCTAGCCTGCCCCTCTCACCTCTCAGGAGCACACCCCACTCAGCCCAGCTGGAGCCAAGAATGGGGCTGTGGGCAGCAGGCAGACAGAGCCCACAGATCAAAGGGCTGGTCTCCTGAGTGACCTGGACTGGAGGGATATGCTAGGGTCTGAGAGGTGCATGGCCATTTCTGATGGGGGGCAGGGGACGGTGGGGATGGGGAGCAGACAGGACCTGGCTATAGAACAAGGGGGCTGTCTCCTGATGGGAATTCACAGAAAAGCAGCCTGGTCCTTCCCTCTCTCCCCTTTTCCTCCCCTCCCACTCCCTTCTTGTCCTTCCTTTTTATTCTTTTTCTAGCACTGAGTACAGTGTAGCATGTGTAGTAGACATTCAATAACGATTTGAATTCATAAGCAGAGCTAAAGATGTGAGTCCTACGGTTTCTGCTAATGACCTAATGCCAAAACCTAGCTCTTTGGCAGGAGTGGGGGATGGAGTTGGCCATGAGGGCGTGGACAAAACAAGATGCCGGGGCAACTCCAGCCTAAGATACAGTGAGGATGAATCACTTGTCCAGGGTCTTTTCTCATCAGCTGGGATTGGGCAGACGAAGAATCAAGAGGAATGCGGGGAGGATTGGAATTCAGCTGGAGATATGAATGAAAACATTTTCTTTTCTTTTTAAATTGATTTTCACACACAATGAGATGTAAGTAATTGGACATAAAATTCCAATTATGTCCCTTGAATTCAGTGCCTCCCACATTTTAGCTGTGGAAACATCACCGTTTTAAGCTTTGCAGTATGGGAACTTTCAAGTCAACTGAATTGATATCACTTACTTTTCAAACATAGCTTCAGAGTCTATGGCCATGCCACCCTGAACAAGCTGATCCCGTCTGATCTTGGAAGCTAAGCAGGGTCGGGCCTGGTTAGTACTTGGATAGGAGACCACCTAGGAAGACCAGGTGCTGTAGATGTAAAAAAAATAAGGGATTGTAAGCTGCCTCACCTAAAAAAAAAATAAATAAATAAACTTAGCTTCACCACTTACTAGCTGTGTGACTTGGCCAAGCCCCTTGACTTCTCTGTGCCTCTGTGAAATGGGGAGAATAATAGTACTTATCTCATTAGCTTATTACGGGATTAAATGAGTCAGGATTGGTAAAGTGGCTAGAAGAGCATCTGGTATATATAAGTGTTTGTTAAATAGAATAAGTAAATAAATACTCTGAACAATAACATCTGTGAAATCATGGCCTGGTGATCAGTTATTTTTTTTTCACTCACATTAAAATAGAGAACTATGAACTATTGCTATGCCTCCAATTATCTTCTGTACTACCAGTGGGAAATCGTCCCGGATGGGCCAACCGCTGCTGTCTGTGCACAAGTCTATTTTCTGTGGTTTAATTCAGTCCTAGTCTTAGCCCATACTCTCTTCCTGTGGCTACCACCGCAGGGTCCTTATCGGCCTCATTGTCACCATGGTTTTCCCAGAGCTCCTCTGCGGTGAGAAGTCAGGGCTCTTTGTATCTTGTGCTGCTGCTGGAAATGAAACTGCTCCATGGGAAGGCATTTCCCAACAAGCCACGGGTGCAGCTAGGACATCTGTGCTGGGTCTTCCCCGGGAGTATCTACTCCAGAATCCCAGAGATGCCGTACTCAGCCCCAAACAAGCTCAACCTTTGGCCTTTTCTGAACCTGGGACAAAAGAGAGCCCAGGAGTTGAGAATGATAACTTTGAGGCCTGGGCATGTTGCCTTCCATTTACCCTCTGGGCTCCTCCTCTGTGATGTCTTCAGGACTTTAATTTGCGTGTTGTTTGAGGTTAACCGCCTTTCTTAATGAGGCCGGGGATGAAGGGGGCGGGTGGGAGAAGAAACCCCTAAAGGGGCAAGGGGTGCGATGGCTTCTCTTAGAGGCCCCTGGAGTGGGTATGTAGGGTGGTGAAGCCTGCCAGCACACCGTCTCATCCTCCAAGGTAGGACTCATGGGAGAAGATCATGATTCTCATGGAGTGGGGTAGGGCTACTTCTTGGAAGCTCTTCTCTGCCAAGGTTTCAAGATA
This sequence comes from Cynopterus sphinx, assembly GCA_030015415.1. Lineage (NCBI taxonomy): Eukaryota > Metazoa > Chordata > Mammalia > Chiroptera > Pteropodidae > Cynopterus > Cynopterus sphinx. Next base: position 19,429,709 of record CM057385.1, read on the forward strand.
GGAAGCTGGAATGGCAGCAGTAAGATCCAAGGGCAGACCCCAGGGAAGACTTCCCACCAGGCCCGGGGGGGGTGGAGGGGCTAGTAAAGAATTCTGAAGGCGTGGGACTAGCAGTGATGGTCAGATCCAGGTGGGAACCTAGATGACCAGTTATGCACTGAGTTCTCAGGTTCTGCTGTGGGTTCAAGTCAGGCGTGCAGAACGAGAGAGACGGGACAGCCAGGCTGCCTTCCTCAACCTGCAGCCGGCCAGATGTATCTATACAGTCCGGATGTGCAGGAGAGTCGGTCCCAACATTCAAGTCCACATGTCCCGGTTGTGTGTGTGTGCATATGTGTGTGCGCGCATGTGTGTGTGTCAGAGAGGAGGGAGCTGCCTCCTCTGGCAGACTTGGGGCTCCCATGGGGCACTGTGTCTCCCCAATAAACTGGGGGTTCCCTGAGGGCCAAGGCAGCACTGCCTCATTGCTCCGTTCCTACCTATAGAGGCGGCTCAGCCAGCTCAGAGCTGGGCCCCAGACCCTGAAACCTCCACCTACCCGACTCCCCTGGCCCTCTCTGTTCTCTGTCGGCCCACTCTCCCTCCTTCCCTCCCTCCCTCCAACGCACACAGGTACCACCACCAGCAGACTCCCTTTGAAGTCTTGCTGAGTCGTGTTGTTCTTATGACAGAGTCAACAGGCATGGCTGAGCCAGGGGCTGGGGCCCTGGTAATGAGGCTCTTCCGGGGGAGGGGGCCTGAGTGGGGCTCCCATCAGATAAGGCACCCTTTGCTGCCTCCCCATTTGCTATTCTAATGAGGGACCCATCTGAGAAACAGGTTGGTCCAGGCTTGGCTGAGCACGTGGCACCTGCCTTCCCATCCTAGCTGAGACGGGTCCTGTGGCCATATGACCTCCAGGGTCCCACCAAGGTCTGTGTCTAAGAAAGTCTTCAGACCATTCCTCCCACCTCCAGCTGAAGGCAGGGGCCATGGCTGCCTCTCTTGCTGTATATAGAGCCTCCATTTGCTGTTAAGGGTTTAGATCAGACACCAGGAGAAACTGCCTAGGTCATGACATAAACGTGCCAGATTTGGGTCTGGAGTGGGGCAGTTAGGGAATGACTCCCCTGCTCCTGGATTTGGAGGGCCACTCTGCTGTTGTGGCATTGGGCAGCATAGGGGGAAGATGGGCACCAGACAGCAGAGGGAAGGTTCATATATCACACATCCGAAGGAATATGCTTGGTCCTCTTCGGCCTCATTTTCCTCTTTCAGGCATAATTCTCAGGTCATATGAAAATAGGAGGGGGAGAAAGGCCAACAGTGTGGTGAGCTCGGGCCTGGGTCCTTCAGTGATGTTTGGGAAAGGGGCACAGTCCAGCTATGAGTGAGCTGTACCAGCAACCTTAATGGAAACCTAAAGGTCACTCTATGGGCCTTCAAGGAAGACTCCCAGAAGGTCATTCCACCTCTAGGTTAATTGTTTCATTGTTTCACCATGAGGCTGCCTCTGGAGTCAGCTTCCCTGGGCTTGAATCCTAGCATCTCCACTTGCTTACTGTGTGGTCTCGGACAAATAGCTGCCTCAGTTTCCCCATCTATAAATAGAGGATAATAATTGTAGTGTCTCTCTTGTTGAAAAAAGGGGTGCAATAATTCCTGTAAAGCCCTTAACACAGGGTCTGGCACTTATTGGGCTTCAGGAATTCCTCCAAAGGCCCCTTTTAAATTCTCATTTTCACAGCTTTCCTCCTGGAAGTTCTTTCTGCTGTCTGCCCTCCATCCCACTTCTAATCTTGATAAAGTGTCACCTTTCTGACCTATATGGGGTAGATAGTCGTATTGGTCGTTTCTGGCCTCAGTTTCTCTTTTCTTAAATGGTGCCTCCCTACTTCTCCTCCTCCCTACAACCACCCCCCCCCAAGCCTACATGGTGAGATAATGTCTAAGAGATACTTGGAGTTACTTGGAGGAAGAGGCCAGACAGTGAGTGACCAGAGGTGATTATCTGGCATGACTAAAGCAGTGGTTTCCCTGCCCCCAGCCAAGGCAGAAGGGAGGGGGACATCTGAGGTCACATTGCAGAAGGAACTTCCCAGGAAAGGCTGGACCCGGGGAAGCCTAACTTGGGGTGGGGGCAAACAGGAGGGAGGAAGCCAGAACTCTGTTTCATGTGTATTTTCACAGGAAAGAAAAGCCGCCACCACCAATAACTCATCCTATTTTAGAGGGTGTTTGAGGCAGGGGATTGACCAAAATGGCCTCCCCAAGCCTCTTGGTTTCATTTCACCCCTTGAACAGCCAGCCTGTCTCCAGCTTTCAGCCTGCCCCCGCTATGGACACTCCTGTCTACACTTGCCATTGGCCTTCTCTCTCCCACCCCCACCTCTCAGCCTCGACCTAGCACCCTCCTAGCATCTCCTCCCCATCCTGCTCCTTCCCTGAGGTCCCTGCTACAGCAGCCCAGGTCCGGATGCTCCTTGAGACCAGGAGCTCATTGCAGGTGGAAGTCCCAGTCTCCAGCTCTCTTTGCAACCCCTCCGCTCGCCCGGCCCGCAGGTCCTTCAGAGAACCAGAGAGCTGCCCGCTGTGGTGGGGGTGGGCACTGGACTCTGCACAGGGAGGGACTCCGGCCTCCTCTGCAGAGAGTTAAGCCCAGCCCGGGAAGGCATGCAGTTCCCACTCGGGCCTCTGGGTGCTGCCCGACAGCTGCGGTTGGTCTCACCCCGGAGCGGCCCTCCCACCTGGCAGGTACTTGCCTTTGACTCTCCTCCCCTCCCCAAAGAGGCCGCCTTCATGAAAAAAAGCAGCAGCCATTAATCCTAGACATTTCCACAACCATCAATCATTTGATCCTAGTTATTAGTATTGCTGAGTCCCATTTCGCACACGGGAAAACCAAGGCACAGAGAGGCCAGGTGGCTTGCCCTGGGATGCTCAGAGGGTGAGGAATCCTGACTAAACCTCCGGAAGACAAGATTAAGCATGGGAGCTGGGGAAACCTCCAATGCCTCCATGTGGAAAGCGGATACTCTGGCTTGTTCAGGTCTCTCGGGAGCATGAAGGGATGGAGTGGGGACAGAGCCCTGAGTGGGCTTTCAGTCCAGACTGCTATGATCTTATTGGGAAACCCTGGACAAGACCTGTCTCAACTCTTCCCTTACATTAGTTAGATCTCGCATGCTCAGGTGTGCTGGGAAAATCTCCTCAGGAACATTGGGAACAGTTAAGGACAGTGGTAAATGAGGGTCCCTCCCTCCCATGCTCAGTGTTTCTGCTCTCTCCCTGTCACTGAGGGTCCTGCACAGACTCTCCTGTAGCTAGCTTGAGGGAGGGAGGAGGATGCCCTGCCCTTATAGTTCTTGCAAGGAAATGGAGGGGAGCCTGAGGGAGGGTGTGGTCTGTAGGGGGTTGCATCCTGGAGGGGGCTTTTCCTCCTCCCTCTTCCTTTCTTCCTCCCCCTTGGACCTCCAGTTCCCTCACAGCCCCCCACCCCCACCCCCCACACACATTATACCTAGCACTGAGCAGGGCTTGAAGGGTTGACAGCAACTCTGAGGGTGGGACCAAGAGTGCACAAGGTGGTATGCAGGTGTCAGCATGAGCGGGCTCCAGTTTGCCAAGCTGAGAAGCTGTAGGTTTGAGTGTGTGTGCACGTGCATGCATGCGTGTGTGCATGCACAGGCTCACGTAAGTATGGATGCCCTGCCCCAGCTGGGGTTCTTTCCAGACATTCTTATCTGAAGATTCTCAATATCTGTGAAACTTTTTTTCCGCCGTGCTCACTCCTCCGAGACACTGGTCTCCAGTATCCCCTCTGCAGGCCCTGTGTTTGGCGGCCTGTGGTCGGGTCTGTCACAATGTCCAAGGACCGCTGAGGCATGGTCTGTCCCACTGCACCAGAGCCCCTGGGGCAAAGACCAGACTCTTTCCTCTCTAAATGCCCTGCCTGGGCTGGACCAGGTACTCCCAAAATATCCAGTGGAGCTGAGACTCGTGGGAGTGAGGGGCAGGGAGGGGCAGTCCTCCCCGTGGGGTGCCTGCCCTGTCTCCTCCTCTCTACTCTCTCAGTTGTGTTCATTTTTTTTTTTAATGTTTCATTTAAGAAACAATTACCAACTTACCAAAAACAGATTACCAAGTGCTACATGCTTATAACATAGAACTTCTGTGAACAATACAGACGCCTAGAGAACACAAAGTGCTCCAGAAGCTCATTTCTCCATCAGGTAGGTCACTATGGTTAATGTTGGTGTGCTTCCTTCCAGACCTTTCTAAGCACACCTTTCTTAAAAAAAGACTTCTTCAGACATGGAACTTAACTAACACATGGCAGTAGAATAAACAGTTCCTAGACTTGTTTTTGCATTGTTCCCCATCTGTGTAACCAGAGCGATCTCATGGTTAAGGGCAGCAGAGTACTCACTGTGTGGAGACTCTTGAATGTAGTTAACCTCTTATCGGGGAGGGGCATTCGGGCAGTCTCCGATTTTTCATTTTTCGTTCTCACAGGTAACGCTGAATAAGGATGCTTGCCTGAGTACCTCTGTGTTCGTGGGAGCATGCTGTGTAGAAGGGACTCCTTGGACATGGAACAGCTGTTCCGGTGGGCGTGTGCATTAAGCCTCCTGACAGATACTGCATGAGTGTGTACACATTTGTCACCCTCGAGAGGAGAGCATCCCGCCTTTCCCCTGCTGATGTAGTCCTGGGGGCGCAGTCTGCCCCTCCAGGAAGTCTTTCCTAAAGTCTGACCAAAATCCCCTTGGGTAACAGTTGAGCTATTCCCTCCCCAACTGCCCTGGGTGGGGTCTTCTTTGGGGTGGCACTTAGCTGGCTGGATGATCTGGGGAAGGCTGCTCTCTATAGAGTGGTGTATGTGTGCTGGGGGGTCAGGGAGCATTCCTCTCCTCTCTTTGTTAGAAGCTTTTTGCAGAAAAGAGGAGAAAGACCAAGGGAGTTCTGGATAATCAGACTGCTATGTTCACTGAGAGCAGGGGGTGGTGGTCCCAGGAAGCACCTTTCTGCTTCCCCGGTCTTAATATCTGGGAAATGTGTGGATGTCTTCACAAGGCTAGACATTGCAAAGCACTTCCTAGATACATATAAAGGCTTCTCTCAGCAGGACACCATTCCAGAATGAGGAGGTGGGGGTGGAGGCTAAACTTGGGAAGAGACCCAGGCTCCTTAGTTGCTTCTGTCATTAGCCCTCCTGCCCCTCTGGTCCTGCTAGAAGACTGTGTGGAGGTCACTCTGTATATATGTGTTTGTCTCCACACTCACCTGGCAGCTCAGAATACCTGGGTCCTTGAGACTAAGAGGGTCAGAGGAGTTAGCATTAACCCTTCATGGGTTCAGCTAATCCAAGGGGCTGTGGGTTCTCACCAAGAATCAGCCAATAGATCCAATCAAAGGCAGAGCCTTCAGGATACCAGCCAACTCCTTCTTCATCCTTGCACTCTGAGTGCTCATGCATACATCAAACCCCCACTGCACACCCAGCTACTGAGACCCACAGTCTCAAGCTTGCAGTGTGTGTGTGTCCCAGAACAGACAAGTGACCAAGCCCACACAATATGACAAATGATAAGTGCTTGGAATGGAGAAGCAGCAGCAGGAGAAATCTATGAGAAACTCACTCACTGCTGCGCAGTAACCTCATTACCCCTAATTGCCATTGCTCCTGGCCCTCTAACAAGCCAGGGGAAGTCCCGGGCGCAAGGAACAAAGCCCTGAGTGGTTTTCATAGGAGTCAGAAGGCTGGATTCTAACTCAGGACTGACTGCCAAGACCTTGTTCTTTACAACAGCACTGGCGTTTGGAGAGGGTCAGACCAAGGACCTTTGGTATATATTTGGTGCATGGATGAGTGAGGGAAAGATTGAATGCCTGAACAACTTGCATTGCAAGTGTCTATGTCATGTGTAGCTTTTCCTTGAAGCTGTGAACATTTCTTGATGCCACAGTGTATGTCTTATCCATGTGCAAAGTCCCAGCCTGGAACAGGAGTGGGGACCAGTGAATAAATGAATGAATGAGTGAGTAAATGATGAAGTCATCAATAAGATCCACTTTAGTAATTCTTCCTGATGTTCCACTCAGAAACATCTCAGCAGGAGATGAGAGTACAGGGCAAGAGGCCCCTTCCGCTCCAGGACCTTCAGGAAATTCCACTCTCACTTGGACTAAGCAGTGCTGTAAGGAGACAGAGAAGCCTGGCCTGTCCCGAGATCTAGAAGTGGGAAGCTGGGGTAGGGATGCTTCAGGGTTCCTAGAGAAGGGGCCATTGTATTCACCTCTGGCCTCTGTGCCAGCCCCCACCCCTCCTTTGCCCCTCAGACAGATGGGCAGGACCTCTTCTGAAATGACCAGCTTCTAGCACAGTGCTCGGCCCTTTTAGTGGGCTTGCAATAAATGTTATCAAGCAAGTGTCAAGTGAAAAGAACAGAGACGCTGGGGAAGGGTCTTGGTTACTCAGGCCCCTTGCCACAAAGAGGTTCCCCTCAGTAACACTGCTCTATCTGGAGCTACAGGAGGCTTGAAGACTCACCCCCACCTGGTCCCAGTTGCCCAAACACTACTCATTGGGTTTGAATTGCTGATGGGCTTAGGGGTGGGGACCTTGATGGGGAAAGCAGTGTAAAATGCAGGTTCCTGAGTCCAGTGAGTAGTTACAGTGGGGAGACTGTGGGAATCTGCATTTGAACAAGTTCTTGATTCTGAGGCAGGTGGGTGATCGAGGCTTACATTTTGAGAAACGAAATCTCAGTGCCTATTTCCCTGAATCCTGGGAAACGACCTTGAGCAGATATCTGGTCTTTTTCTAAGAGTGGCTGGGTTTTGTTTCCAGGAAAGAAGATCCTGGAGCCATAGAAATCTTGGGGGCTCAAGCTTGCTCCTGGTTCATTTAGAGTCCAGCCTGCATGTGCTGAGACCTATTCTGCACCACAGCAGATGGTGAGTAGGGGAGAGTGATGGGAGTCAAGGACGTGGGGTGGCTCACAGCCCAAACAGGGGAGAAGGACCCAGGTAACAGAGTGAGAATGTTCTGAGAACGGAAGTTGACGTCTCCTGGGCCAATTTTGGGACTTAACAAGATTACCTTTGGTCACCAGAGTTCCTTCTTCAGGTCTGCACTAAATCTCTTCTGTTGAAAAATAAATAAATAAAAAAGTAAATAAGTAAATAAATAAATAAATAAATCTTATAGAGGTCATGCTAGGGGCTAGGCCTTTGCTTAGGTCTAATACAGCTTAGGGGCCTAGAAAGCAAAGCAATAGGGACCCATGGGGATAATGGGAGAGCACCCCGCATCCTGCATACACCCAACATGGTGTGGAGGGAGAGGACGGTGGGGGGCAGTTAGTCACATTCTAAGGTTGTACCTCCTGGGCTCATTCCAGTCTGAGAGCCACTGTCTCCTTTTCTCCCTAGAGAATACTTCGCTCCTGCCTTAGACTCATGTAATTCTGCTACTGAAGTTCTTCTTGATGTCTAACTTCAAGCTTTTCTGCTTACAAGCAGGACATCTTTCCTCAGACTGGGAAAGGGAAGGATCTGACCCCCATCTCATCCTGCTTCTGAAGTCTATTAAAAATGCCCCCACTATCCAGTCAAGCCACATTCCTTACTGGCCAGAGAAGCTCCCACTCACTTGCTGGGTCCCATTTCCTCCTTCCATGTGCTTCCTCTGCTTTCTCTCCTCCCCCACTCCCCTCTCATTCCCATCCTGTGTGGAATGTGGGGAACCTCCAACTCCTGCTGACACCCTCTCCCAGAACTCCAGGCTGATTGGGGGGGGGGGGCAGGAGGACCAGTTTTTCCAGCCCTGAGACCAGCCTGCCCCTGGGGGCTCTTCCAAGCCCAGCAGGATGGCAACCTGGGCCTCTGAGGAATGTGGCAGATCCAGCTCCTGCTGCCATGATAGAGGGAGATGGGAGGGAGCCAAAGTCCAGGTGCCCGTAGGGAGAGATACCCCCTCCCACTCAGGCCAGGAACTAGAGCCAGGGCATCCCTCCTACCCCCAATCCGTTCCCCTGGTCCTGGAAGCTCTGTAGTCTTTCAGATCCTCCTCCACTTGGCCAAGCCACCTCTCCTTTTCTTCCCCCTTGTTGGGGAAAGTCTTAAGGTTGGTCCACTCTACTCTCCCACATTTCCTTCTCCAACCAGTGCCCACCCCCTCATCCCCCAATCCTCACCTCCCATTTCTGTCCAGTCTGATGTCTGCCTCTAGGAGGCCTTCACAGATTGAGGGGTCACTGTTCCCTCCATAAGGTAGATGCCCCAGGCTCAGAGACCCTGATTATCTCAGTTGCTGCCTATGCTCAGGGCCTGGAATAGTCAGTGCCCAGTAAATAATATCCACCTGCCTGCCAGACTCCTGAACTAAATGCATGGAGATAAATACATCTTGCAGAGAGACATGGGCTGGCTGAGAAGCCAGGCTCACTCTGTCCGACACTGAAGTGGCTCAGGGGATTCAGCCTGTGCCTGCCAGCCCAAGGCCTGGAAAGAGCTATAGTGGGGAACTTTCCCAACTCCTCTGGTCTCTCCACCCACTTACCTTTTGTTGTGTTCTCCCAGCATCAGCCCAGCATCATTCTCCCCTCCCCCACTCCAAATCCCTTATCTCATTCTATCTCTGGCCCAGGATATGCAAAGCCACTTCCCTCTGCTTATTCCTGCTGCTCATGGGAGCTCTGTCTTCCATGAGGCCTTCCTGAAACTCAATTGGCTGAGACTTTTCCTCTGGAGTCCTATTCTCCCTCAGTGGTTATGAGCCAAGTGCCCCCACTGACAATTTCTGTCTCTGTCTGGAGGCCTGGAGTTCCCTCTGGCAGATAGATGGGTCAGTCTGAATCCTGGGAGTTACTTTGGGGTGAGCTACAGGTGCAGCATCAGGTGCAGGGGCAAACACCCATCCGTATAAGGGCAGGACCCTATCAGCTTGCTTGGATCGGGTCCCATTCACAGTGTATGTGGTTCTCCATATGTAGTCTTCCCTACTAGAGTAATATTAATACCAATAACAATGACACCTGCAATTCATTGAACACCTACTACTATATACCAGGCACTGCTAAGAACTTTACGTGGTGTTTCATTTAGTCCTCACAACAACCTGATGTGGTAGGTACTATTATTATTTCCACTTTATAGACATACAGACAGGCTATTAGCTTCCTATGGGGAGGAAAAAACCCTGTCTTTATTTTAAGCCCCTAGCTTCAAGGGCCTAGCATGGTCCTGAGTGCCTGATGCTATGTGCAGGAACATGCAGATGTTCACACAACATGTGGTGTGGTTAAGGGTACAGAGCACCCCATGCGGAGAGGTGGGCCTAAGCCAGCTGTCTCAGCTCCAAGGATTCCATAATCCAAAGGAGCCAGTGCCAGACTGAGGACTGGCCTATCCTCTACTAATTTACTAAGAATTCCTAGGAGGGGGAAGAAGACAGCAGGTAAAACTTGTGGACAAAGCTAGGTGTAGCCTTTTGAGGTCCTGGAACCTAACTCTGTCTCTACCTGGCCAGGGACCTCTGTGGGTGTGCATGTGGGTGAATGGGTGTGTGTAGGCTCTTGGCACCAGGGTGGGAGAATGGATGGGATGAGCTGCCAGGCTCTCTGTGTCTTGAATCCTGGATCCTGTGTCTCAGGTCTTTCTCCTGAGGCCTGGAGGAGTCCCTGGTGGGTGGGGCTGCTGTCAAGGCTGTGCCCTGATGATCTGGGCAGAGGGCGGGGTGCAACACAAGCCCTGACCTGGTTGGGCAGGTTAGCCCACCCTGAGTGGCACCTGTGACCAGGCGCCAACCCCACCCACCGCCCTTTGAAGTCATCCAGCCTGCACTCAAGGCTCAGCCCTTCTTCTGGGTCACCTCCCTAAAAAGAATTGGGGTCCTTTCAGGAGAAAGGTCGTCTTGCCTGGGGCCAGTTCCAGTGGAGGAGGGGAAACGGCAGGCCTGGGCCTGGGTGGAGGAGGTGGCAGCCTCCTTGTCAGGGTCTCTGCAGGGATTGACAGGGGCCAAAGCAGAGGAGACTGAGTAAGGGGAGGGGATCAGTGAGGGGGAGGGGGCTAATGAAGGGAAAAGGCTTAAAGTGGAGAAAATCAGCAAGGGGAGGAGATTCTGCCAGTATGACAGGGACTTGTTGAGGAGGCCACCCCCTTCTCTCTCTTTGAACCGCCCACCCTAGTTCAGCCCATAAGTCCTCTCTAGCAGCACAAACAGCTTGGGGAATTTTAGTCCCCACCATCTTCGTTAGCATCTCCCCCTACTCCTATGTCATGCATTGCTCTGTCTTATGTAAGGTGTTGGGCACTTGCACCTTTAACACAAGCCCCTTGATTCCCCCTCCTCTAGCACCTTCATGGGGTAGTCCCCCCTGCTCAGCAGGCCTGTAGCCAATAGCAGGCAGCCCCTGCTTCTGTCTGCAGCCTGGGGGCTGGTTAGCACAAAAAGCCTCCCCAACTTCTAGCCCGACTTGGCCCGGACATAACCCTGGCCTATTCCGCTCCCCAAACCTTAATCTTTCTTCCCAGCGCAGCCCAGTGGCTCCGGGCCCCATCCTTTCCTGGTCGGCCCCGCCCGGCTTTGGCTCGGAGCAGACCTCTAATCCGCCAGGAGCCTCCTCGAAAAATCATTAGGCGGCAGGTCCGCAGCCCTGCAGGCCTCCCGGTCCCCACCCCCACCCCCACCCTGGGCCGAGGCCGCCACAACCCTGCAGTCCCAGGCACTGGGCCCAGGCGGCCCCCTCTGTCTTGGCTCCCCAACCTGATTTGGGGACCCGGCCCCTCGCCCTTTGGACCGAGCCTCTCCCTCCACTCGCATCCCCACTCCCGGCCCCGAACGGTGGGGAGGACTGGGGGAGGGGGCCCAGCCCTGATAATGAGGCTTCGGGTCCAGGCCACCTCATCCCCTAGTCCCACCAGTTTAGGGGGTGAGGGGTGGGCGGGGACACGCTGGCCTCCAGCTCTCCCTGGGGGTCTTTGGGGTCGGCTGCGGTGGGTCCACAGCAGCAGGTGCCGCTGCCTCTCTCCAGCTGGGCCTGTGGCTCCAGCCCGCCTCGCTGTCGAATCTCAGGCATCACAGGACACTCTGACCAAGCCTCTGCCCTCTACTCCCTGGTCACCCCCTCTCCTTCCCGGTCCTTGGAATGCCTCTTCTTCCAGGGAGGCTGCCCAAGGGCGGCGCCTCCTCTCCTCCCCCTGGTAGCCCACGTTTCTGCCCACCACGATGGTTCCTGGGTGGCAGAAACCCAGGTTTGTGCTCTGGCCTTGGTCAAGCCTCTTGACCTCTCTGAGGCTGTTTGCCCATCTGTCATAAGGGCTGCTAACCCTACCTGCCATGTTAGGATATCGCCCAGCAAGTGTTTGGTGATCTTATGATGCAGCCACCAAGCTTAGGGACCTGTCTCATCCTTCAAACCTGTCTGGGACTGTCACCTTCCAGCTTGTGCCCTTGCTGGTCCATTGGGAGAAGGGAGAGGACTGTGAGGGACCTCTCTGCTTCATAGGTCATATAAGACACCAGAAGCAGGTGTTTCCCCTCTGTCCTTGCTTGCCAGGAAAAGGAAAGGCAACATACAGGATTGGGGGCTTGGGGCTTCTCTTAGCAAGGAGAGCAGGGAGGTGATGTTGTATCATTCTTCCCAGAGCTCTAGGTTGATAGGACTCAAGGTGGAGGAGGGACTGCCAGTGAGAGGCAGGAGGCCACTCAGGAGGGTCTCTTCATCATCTCTCTATTCAAGGCTCCTTTGAGCCTTTCCTGGTGGTGATGGTGGTGGTCTGTGTCTTAGCCTCTGTTATCACTGATTAAGAACTGGTGGGGCGGGAGGGCCCATAGTGTGTGTTTAATAATAAAAATTCCCATTTACTGTTGTTTAGCATGTGCCAGAGATGGTGCAAAGCACTTCACAGGCTTTAGCTTGTTTAGTTTCCACATCTCCACTATTTATTTATTCACGATTAATTCAAGAAAATATTTATTGAGCATCTACAATGTGCCTGGAGTTATTTTAGATACTGAGATGGAGAATGAAGTAATAATAATAATAATAACCATCAGACAAGAATTTCTGCCCTCTTGGAGCTGACATTCTAGTGAAGGAGGGAGAAAATAAACATGTGAAAAATGATAAACAATGTCAAGTAATGATTAGTGCTCTGAAGAAACCTAGAGCAGCAAATAGCAACAGAGAATGGTGGCGGGATGGGCCTCCTGGAGGTGGTGATATTTGAGCAGTGACCTGAATGAAATGAGGGAGACAGCCGTTTGACTGTTGGGGGTCCAGCAATTAAAGCACAAGAAATAGCAAGTTTAATGGCACTGAGGTGGGTGTTTACTCAGCTTTTGGCAGGCTGGATCCTTAGAAGGCCAGAGTATGGGAGCAGAGAGAGCTCAGGGGAGCATGGGTGCAGGAGCTCAGATGGGGTTGGGAAGAAGAGTAGGGGAAGAGTCCGTGAGGAAGGTACTGTTGCAGACATATTGTGTTGTGTTATGCTCTATTTCACAAATGCTGCTTTTTGTTTGTTTGTTTTTACAAATTGAAGGCAAGACCCTCCACCAGCAAAAAGATTACAACTCTCTTTATTTCAATATTTGCTCTACTGTGGCGGTCTGGAACCAAACGCACAGCATAACTTAAGTGCGCCTAGATTAAGTCCATCTTGCCTGGAGAAACTGAGGCTGGGAGAGGTTAGGTAATGTGTGCAGAGCCTGGATATGCACCAGGCCACCTGCATTTAAGCCTGAGAGCTTAATCATAGCGCTCTCCTGGGTCCACGTGTGGTTTTCGCTCAGCACTGGGGCAGGGGCAGGGCTGGGTCACCTCACCAGGCCACCAAAGGCTCTAGTACCTCACGATTTGTTGAATGTATGTGATAAAAAAAGAAAGGCAGACTTCTAACGGAACACTAATCCCCACGTTTGAGTTTTGTGTGGGCAGGAACCATGCTTTGCCTGCAGCCCCAGCATCTTGCACAGAGCAGGGCATATAGTTAGCTGCTCAACAAGTGTTTGTGGAATGTCTGGAAGAATATTAGTTTTGAAGTAAGGAGACTGATTTTCTAGTGAGGACTACAGTTTCTATTAGCAAGTTAAGATTCTTGCTGTGGGAGGAAATTTTAGAGACCTAAGTTCAACCCGTTGGTTTGCAGATGAGGAAACTAAGGCACAGAGTGAGAGAAGATGAAGAATGCTGCTGTGCTGGCCGATGTCGGGGTTTGCCAGGTTTTGTTTTGGTGCTCCCCAGAATTGGAGTTGTTGAAGGCTCTTTTTTAGATTGGAGTGAAGGTTTGGATTGGCTGGAATTGGAAATGATGGGCCTTGAGGGAAACCCCATTGGGGAAAAATCTGAGAAAAAGTGGGGCATGTTTGGGAGTTAGGGCTGGAGAACTTGGTCTCAGATTAGGTCAGATTAACAAAGGAAGGGAAGAAATGATGGTCTGGTCAGCTCCAAGGAACAGTCACCAGAATTTTCCCCAACATTCCCTGACCACCCGTTCATGCTCTCCACCCCAGACCTCCCTCTCCTCTCTGTTCTCTTAGGTGGAGCATCTCCAACAGAGACACTGATGTGCCCTGGGCCACATGGGGTGTGCCAAGGGACACCCAAAACCATTACACATCTTTCTATGTCTGTCTGACCCAAAGATTTTTGGAGGAAAAAAAATAATTTAATTATAATATGTTGTAGAGCTTGCATTTTATATTAAAAGCAACTTGGAGGTAATATGGAGTGAAATGTGCATCTACATATGTACATGTCTTTGAAAGGTGAAGCAGAGCCTGAAATGAAAGTCTTTCTGAGTGCTTTGCCTTGAATAACGTCCCTCCCACCCAGCTCCAGCTCTTACGGGCACCCCAGGAAGAACTTAGAGAAATACTACTAGCCAAGAGTCACTGTGTTTTCTCTCCCACCATTTGGGACAGAGCCTACTCCAGAATGGGGCAGCGGGGAAGAACTGCCCAGAGAGGGCCAGGCAAAGACCGCAGGCCCTGCCCACAGTGACAGGCTGGCAGAGCCTTCTCAGGACTGGAATGGGGAGGTAGGGAGTGTTGGTTTCTAGGTAAAGGTGTTTGGAGCTCGCTTCCTGGCAGCGGAGGAAGGAAAGGGGATGCGTGTGTGTCCACAGGGCCTGGGAGGTGGGAGGTTTCAGCAAGAGAAGTCCTGAGCCACCGGCCTGTGCTGGTCCCGGCACCCAGTGCTCCCCGCAAGGCCTGCTACGGACACAGTCTGCACACCACCACCACCCAGGAGAGACTGGCCCAGGTGCAAGCCAGAGGGGCTGCGAGGGAGGTAGGGCTGAGAGAGAGGTCGCTGGCTGTGAGCAGGGCAGGGACACAGGACAGATCAGTTCTGGAGATGGGGTGGGAGGGGACAGCAGGGGGAACACACTGGGGCCTGGGTGGGGCCGGTGGGCTCTGAGGAACTTTTCCAGAGTCTTTCCAGTCTTGGAGAAAGTATTTTTGAGAGGAGTTTACTGAGCAGAGAACTTTCTGATCTCCAAGGCAGGAGGACTGGGCTTTAGGGCAATAAGATTAGGGGATGAGGAAGAGCCCTGGGGCTCTCAGTTCCTTTGAAGACTGGGTAGTATGGACTGGAGGGAAGGGCCCTGTTCTGTGTGTTGGGGGATGGACAAAATGCCTTTAGTCTAACAACATCAACATCCTCTGGACTCTTACTAAGTACCAGACACTGCTCTGAGATCTCTACCTGGACTAACTCATTCTGTCCTCACAATCACCCTATGAGGTAGGTATTTTCATCATTTCCCATTTTACAGATGAGGACACTGAGACATGGAGGAGGTAAATCCCTGTTCTGCTGTGAATCCAGATGGTGCCCTAGAATCTGAAAGAAAATTAGGCAAAAGACATAAACAGAGAACCCTTTAAATTCATTCATTCATTCATTCATTCAATCGATCGATTTTGAGTCAGCCAGCTCTGCTTGCTGGGTGACACTATGCAAAAGGCTTATGAGATCCACTGTAGTCCTCTCAGTGATCCTCTGTGGTAGGTTTCCACTTTACTGATGAGGAAACTGAGTCTCTGGGAGGTTACTTAATAGCTTGATGTTATGTCATAGTAGATCATAGTCACAGCGCAAGTAGGTAGCAGAACTAGAATTCATACCCCAGTCGGGGTGACTCTTTGGGCCAGAGGAAGAGCTCCTGTTCTTAGCAAAGATGAGCCGGCAGGTCAACTAGGAACTGTGCAAGAAAATTGAAGGTAGAGGATGTTTCGAAAACAAACCAAAGGACTTTTCTGTCTTCTTCCCTCTCTGTGTGTGCTAGCAATCTGGAGGCCAAGTCTATAACCCTGCCAGGAGGGGGTGCTGTGCTGAGCCGGGGAAAAACTGGGGAGGCAGGTGAGGTAGGGAGGAGCAGCAATTATGAACAAAATCAAGCTGTTGATGGAGCAGGATGGAGTTTGTTCAGCACTTAGCTCCTTCTCTGCTCTGCTCTTTCTCTCTCAGGATGCCCTCTGACTTCCCCTGCAGGGTTTGGCTGCCTCTGTCATCGTAGTCCATCTCCTGAGCCTTCTGCATCCAGAGCTGTCTTACTCCTCCCTTCTGGAGCAGGCCATACCTGGTCCCACAGGTTATCACACCAGGTGACTTCCCTGACTTCTGAGAACCTGGTGGCCCATCTCCCCCTCAGGGCTGGCCCCACCCCCCACTGGTTTCCTGGAGTGGAATTCCCCCAAGGGAGTAGCACTGATTACAACAGGATTGGGCCTGAAATGGTTTGGGATTTGGGGTGAAAGGTGACATGGGAAAGTTCTTAAGGGCCATCCCCAGGGGCAGGAATGCTTAGCCTAGAGGTGGTGGGGAGCAAGAGTAGAGAAGGCGTCATGGAGAGGGGAGGCATTCTCTTCCCAAGACTTAGCCAGACTGGGACACCTTCTCCCCAGTCCCTCACCTTCTCCCAGCTCTCAGGCAGGAAGTAAGGGTCCTCAGTTACTCTTGGGCTGGGTGCAGTGGTCCCTGCCTTTGGCCCCAAGGTTAATAGCCCTGTTCTGGCCCTCTTCCAGCCAGATCCCCCCTACACATGGAGTATGAGTACTCCATGAAGCTAAGGGGGCTTGGCATAATTCCCTTTTCAGACTCCACAGCTCCAAAATTCTCTGCCCAAACAGCCTTGAGCCTGTGTCAGGGTCTACACAGGCTTTTCCTTTTACTTACACCTTCCCAGTCAGGGTGCACTAAAACCTCTGGGCCCCAGGGTGGCTGTTTGGGTGAGTAAACCTCGAATGGTGGGTTAGGACATCCAAACTCGTGTCATGTGCTCCCTTTCTTGGTGCAGGACAGAGAAGAGAGAGTTCCAGAGGTGAGGGCCTCTGTTTATGCTCCTGCCCTGGCTGGTCTCCCATCAGCACTCCTACCGTATCTCTTGGAACCCCCAGCCTCCAGGAGATGCCCATCTCCTTATCACCTTTTGTTCTACATTGGAGAAAGAGAGGCCCAAGAGAAATGGAAGGTGAGGAAGTCCTGGCAGCCCTCCTGCTACAGTCCCACCTTCAAGATATGTTTTGTTTCTTTGTTTTTGTTGTTTGTTTTTGGTACAGTGTAAGCATTTAAGGGGTCAATTTCCCTCAGATTTATAGAGAGGAGATGAGAGCTCTCCTTCACCTCTCTTCACCAGCATGCTCAGTTTGTGGCCGCAGTGAGACCTGGTAAACCCTACTGCCTCTAAGAAGTGACATCACCTTGCCTTAAGTGATCCCCTTGCCTCTCCCAAGACTTCTCCCTTCTCTCCCCAAGAAAGCCCCCAAATCCCTAGCTCCTGCTTATGCCACCCATTTCCAAAGGAGAAGATGCCTTAGCCCTAGTCACCCCCTCTTCTTCACTCCCCTCCCTAGGGTCCCTAAACTGTATTGACCCTCAGCACCCAGGGCTCAGAGGGGCTGGCCAGATGAAGGGGAGGCAAGCCCAAGGCAAGTGCTGGGCTCCTGCAGGGAGGGGGTGTGTGTAAATCTGGCCTTATCCCCTCTCCCCCCAGCCTGCTGTCAGCTGGCTAGCCCCATCCCTAGAGCAAAAGTGCTTCCATGCGGGAGGGAGGGAAGCCTGCTCAGTGGGAGAAAGATGAAGCTGGTCCCCCCACGTGTCAGTGAACAAATTGGGCCAATTTGGTGTGATTAGTGAAGAATTCACATCTGGCCAGCAGAATCCTCCCCTTAGCCCAGCCCAGCCTGGCTCCTGCTCTCCATTAGAAGCTATTTTCTCTGACGGCTCCATTTGTCTCTTTAGTGGGGGATTTGACAGCTCCCTGGCCAGCCTGGGGGGCCCTGGCTCTCAGTGAGAGGCCCAAGGCAGACTGCCCACCTCCTTGACCTGATGCCATGAGGGATGCCATGCTCCAAACAGGGCTCAAACACCTGTATGCTGTATGCCCCATCTCTCTGCTGTGTGTGTGTGTGTGTGTGTGTGTGTGTGTGTGTGTGTGTGTAGATGCACAGGCTAGGTGGGGCCTGAGGATCAGCATTCTCGAAGGTCTCCAGCAGGTCTCCCTTGGACCTTGGGTTCTCATCTTGTCCTCTGATGATTATGCTTGGAGATCAACAGAGACTTGTATGTATGTAAGTGGTGGTGGGGGAGGCAGAGGTCTGGTGTTTCCTAAAAAAAAAAAAAAAGCTAGGCATGTGTAAGGGAGGGCTTACCCCCACTTCCTTCACCCCTTGCCTGCTCCTCCCAGAGACCCACTGCTGCAGCTACCCCATGAATGCCTGTGGAGGGCTGGTGCACAGCTGGAAGGTTTGGCCCCAGAAGTGGCTTCAAGGTAGTGCCATTGAGGGGTGTGGCCTTCAAAGCCTTGGGTCTTCCTCCCACCGTGGTGACCCCAGGTTGCCTGTGTCAAAGGCAATTTGGGGCTATTTAAAGGAGGCTGACCTAGAGGTCACCTAGGCAAATCTCTTCCCTGGGGAATTACCACCAGATGGCAACCTGGGGCTTGTCTTCTGGAAGGTTCTCCCTAGGTGCCTGAGAGTACCAGGGCTCCGCTGTTGCCTGGAGTATGTGAATGGGTCAGTGGTCCAGGACCTAAGCCCTTGGATGAGAATTCTTCTAGAAGAGGGTAACTTGGGGGAAGGGGTCTTAACCTTCAGTGGGGGGGGGGTGAGGATTGCTTTTTATTGTCATATAGTTTTGGGGGTAGGCAATGGAAAAGTCTCAGGCCTCCAGCATTCATCCATTGCCACATAGATACTTAAAGAAAACTGGGCAGAGAGAAGGAAATCAGACATCTGTGACCTCTCTAATCACCAAACCTGCCCTGAGAGAGGGTGACCAACTGTCTTGCCCCAGACTAAGAGGCTTCCAGGGATGAGGGACTTTCAGTGCCAAAGCCAGAACCATCCTGGGCAAACTGGGACGCTGGTCACCTGACCCAAGCACAAGCCCCAGAGATCAGGCAGAGGAATGAAGGAGAAACCAATTCTTTTGAGGTCTGCTACCTGACTTCTTATTTGATTTGATTTCATTCTTACTTAATTTTAGCCTGATGCTTTATTATTGTTTGTAGCTTCCTCAGCCTTCTTTTCAAGGTAATGTCAAGAGTGTTGGAAAGATACCTGACTTGGGGACCAGTGGGGCTGGGGGTTGTAGCTTGCTGGTTCATCTCATTCATGCTGAGGCACAGGCTTTGGATGGGATGACAGTAGCTAAGCTGGCAAGCTCTCCCAGGGCACCAAGAACCCAACATTCATCTCTAATTAACTGATAAACTTTTAGGACACCCACTGTGTGTGGTATCTGGAGTTATTATCCCATTTCAGAGATGGGAGAACTGAGATGGAGTCATTGGCCCAGGGCTGAGTTGGGGGAGAGCAAAGCAGGGGCTTCCTGGATAATGCCCCCACCCCCGTGCCTCCACCCCCTCATCCATGATCTGTTCAGGCAAAACAAATGTTTTCTTGAGGTCAGGAATAAGCCTTCCGCCCCAAGTGGGGGAGAGTCTGCTGCTCCTCCCCTGAAAGTGGCCTGAACCCCACTCCCCAGACATTAATTAAATAATTAACTGAGGATGGAGAAGTAGGAGGAGGTCACCCTGGCTGGACTCCAAAGGCAGAGAAGGGCTTCAGACAATCTAGATATTAGAGAAAACCTGCTCTCACAACAGCAACCGGCGTTCAAGCAATAAAACCTGAAGAAGCCGCGAAGTAAAGGAGATGCCAGAGAGACCTTTCGGGGGACGGGAGAGCTGTAGGCAGAGCTTGCTTCCATTGTCCTGGAAGGTGGGCTGCTCTGGGGTTGGCCCCCACCTGCTCTTGCCCTTACTCAACCCTCCTCCACGACCCCTTCTCCCGCAGCCTCTCTCCTCTGCATATCTGCCCAGTGCCCTTAGCACCCAGAGAGGGCCAGGAAGCAAAAGCTGAGCTTGTACTTCTAATTGACCTTGAAGAGCCAGTTTGAAGGGGGACTAGAACATTCTCAGGAGGGCTCTCAGGAGGTTTCCTACTGGAGCTGATGACTCTGGGTCTACTGAGGCATTTGGGAGGCTGCGGAGTTTAGGGCTAGGTTTCCTAGCTCCCTTTTCTGGGTGGCCCTAAAAGCCCTCCTTTCCAGAGGGCTTGGATGAACAAGCTGACCCATGGTGGGTAGTTCATCTCCCAGGAGGCAGCACCTTGCACAATAGCCTGGCAGAGTGGTGTTGGGCCTTGGGCTGAGCTCCACTTTGGGGGCAGGCTCTTCTCTAGGATGAAGACCCCTCTACGAAGCCCCCTTTCTAGTCCTGTTGGCCTTTTTAGAGAAGCCCCAGGTCTAGGGGTGGAGGGAGTGCATTTCCATCACCTTATCAGAGAGAAGGACACGCCCCCGGTCCTGGCCCCCTGTCCTGCCACTCGGGGTTCACTTTGGGGAAGCCTGAAGGTGGGGTGCTGGCCTGTTTACACCCTGTTCGAGTTTGCTTCAAGCCAAAGGCGACTTCCTGTTTCCACCAACAGGCTCCAGGAGAGATCAAAGGCAAGGGCTGGTGAGCTCAGGGAAGAGGAATTGAGGCCGGCTGGTAATGGGAGGGTTGAAATTTATGTGCAGAGCTGGAGCAGGGGAGGACACGGGACAGAGGCAGAACTCCCAGAGCCCTAGCCCAGCTCTGGGTCGTGCCTATGCTCTCCTGACCCCTCCTCCAGGAAGCCCAGACCGTCACTCCGTCCCTGGATCCCGGCCGCATGGCCGGAGGCTGCATCACTCTCCTCCTCTGGCCCCCAGCAGGGTTTTCCTGCTTCTCGCCGGAGCCCGGGCCCGGCAGGAGGAGACGGGCCGCGGGTGCCCGGGGCGGGGCGGGAGGTGGGCGCCCCGGGGGCGGGGCGGGGGGCGCCGGCCGGCGGCGGCTGTCACTCACGCACTCACGCGGGAGGAATGCAGACGGCAGGGCTGCCCTGTGGTCACGTCTCCGCCCCACCGACGGAGGTAGGCGCCCAGGTACCCAGCCTGTGGGCCTTGGGAGCCCGCCAAGCTGCTGATGAAAGGCGCTGCGGATTAACTCTTTCTTGGCCGCGCCCTTCGCTGTCGCCGCTGCCTGCCGGGGGGTCGTCCAACCGCGAGGGGCAGGAGGCCGGAGCGAGGCTGGGACCCCGCCCCCGCTGATGAATGGGTGGCATCGGCCTTGGGGCGCTGGTGGGGGTCCTCCCTCTGGCCTCCCCCCCTTTGGTTCCAGGGCTAACACAGCTAAGAGAAGGATTCCGGATCACAGATGACACCCTCCTCCCCGTGGGCCATCAGCCAGCCTCCCATGCTGATGTGCCCTCTTCTGAAAGGTCCCTAGAGCTCCAGAGCACTGGACAGAGAGTCCAGAAGTTCATGTGTTCCTCCAGCACACGCATATGAAAACCTGAGAGGGTCAGCTCAGCTATTAGACTCAGGGAAAATAGGCTCTGGGTCTTGTAGAATTACAGCCTCCGTAATTCCAAAAGTGGGATTATTTTGTATCTGTTTTAGCAGCAACCTACATTTCTCCCCCAAGCAGAATCTCAGGCAGATGCTGAATAGATAAATCAAACAAAGTGCAGAGTTTCTGCTTGGAGTAGGGGATGAGGCCCCATTTCCCTCTACCCCATCTCATGAGACCACCGAGGGAGGATTCCAGAGAAAGCAGTTTGGGAAGCTCTGAGATCTAGGTTTGGTGCGAGGTCCTTTTTGGCCCTGACACTTTTTTCTTCCCTTTGTCTGCATCTGCTGGGTGATGCACACACATCTCTGTTCAGTGTGGGCTTTGCCAGCTAGGTGTTTGCTCTGCATCTTACGCTTGCTGTGGGGCATTCTGTGATGCCCTAAAGTCTATGCTGTGCTTCCAGGGTCTGGGGGCTGCGTCCTGTGCTCTCTATGGAGGGCCCTGCATTGACCTTGTGATTTTTATTCAAGGTCCGCATCCTGGAACCTGTGTTCCTTCTCTCTATATTCTGGAGCCAGTGTGTCCCCACCAATCCTGTATATCTTCCAGTCCTTCCTCTCTTTCTGTTCTGCTGCTAATTCCAAAAATCCAGGTGTGCGTGGGTTATCTGATAGGTAGAATGAGGAGAGCAAAACTCTTGGAGCTAAAGCTATCTCAGAGTTCAGATCTCTCCCAGGCCCTCTGTTCTGCTAATCAGAAGTGAATCTCCCAGAGATCAAAGTACTTCGTTGACCCTCACTGAACTGGACCATGGCTCTGGGAGGTCCCAGATTTCTCCCCTATCTTAGACTGGCCTCCCTGGGGAGATTCCTCCTCACCCAGGATGGGTGGGTGCTCCAAGAGGGGCAGGAAGGCAGAGGTCCAGTTAAAGGCATTGCCACGAGTGGGCAGGAATCCAGGAGGCCTTGTACCCAGCTTTAACCTCCACCTGCCCACCTACTCACGCTCCAGTGGTCTCTATGAGCCTCATCACCTGTGGGGTAGGGCTATGCCACCCTGAAACTGAGTTTCTCCAGGAGCAGAGAACATAGGCTTTGGGTGTAGTAGGAGAATTAGAGAGTAGACATCAGGAAAGACTCCATGTCCAACCTACGTGTCTAAATATAACTCATGTCTCTCAAAAACTGGTGCCATAGGTACGCTCCATCCAGCTTAAAGGCATCACCATCTCCAAGACAAGCATGACTAGAATGTCCACTCCCTGCACCTTCCAAGTGGTCACCAAGCCCCACCTTTTCTACAGCATTAGTGATTCAAAGGTGCCTGCTTTTCTTTCCACCTTGGTAGCTCCAGACTCAAGGCCTTTTGAAACCAATGCCTGAAACTATTGCAACAATGGCTGATTCTCTTGGCTCCAGGAAAGAACACCCCCAACCCCCCCACTGCCTCCTCTGCACAGCACTAAGAGGGATCTCAGAACACAGGTTGGAACATGCCACTCTCATGCTCAAAAACCTTTGATGGCTCCCCATTGCCAGCAGGATAAAGTCCCAACATTGCCTGGTATTTACAGCCTGCCCTGATCTGGTGCCAACTTACATTGCCAGCTTGGGTCCTCGCTATGTACCTCACACCCTTCAACTCTAGCCACATCCAGTGGCTCGTTTTACCCTGGTCCCACCATGCACTTTCAGGCTGACCACCTTGGCTCACAGACAAGCTTGTTCCTAGCACTTATGATGTTGTGGGGGAGAAGGATTAATTACATAATCCCATAAATAAATATATCCTTACAAACTGTGATAAGTTCAAGGTGTCTATAGGAACTCAAGGAGAAGTTATAGCAGGGGTGGGACAATTGTAGATTGGAGACGAAGAAGGCTTCTAGGTAGAAGAGGCACTTGCCGGTATTAGATTCGAGTTACCTTTCGCGTTCCCTTTCAAATGCTTGGGAAGATTGTCTTTGATCTTTTGTCAGGACGAATTTTCCTGTCCGCATACCCAGATTTCTTGGCGTCCCTGCCTAGCTTGTATTTCATTCTGCCTTGAAGGGGAATGTGTCTTGTGCGTTACAGTTCCTAGACTGTAAGCCATTGAGGGAGAGAGGGCCGCCCATTCATACTTAGAACACCATCACTCAGCACACAGTAGGTCTGGAATATAGGAGGCCTTCAGTAAAAATATTTTATTTTTGAGGTGAGAATATGGAGACTTCTGCACTGAATGCACATGGAGGTAGACTTTAAAACAGGAGACATTTTCCAGTGAGGTTTGGCACAGAAGTGAGAGGTGGGAGAGATGGTCTTTAGTCATCCCCTCTCTCTAAAGTAATGTCCCCTCCCTATATACAAAACTCCCAATCAATACTTTCCAACATGCTTCAAAATCCTCCCTGTTCGGCCTAGGAAACAGCATTCCGTTTGGCCCTGCTTCCCTCCCCGCTAACCCCAACTCCCATGATCCATATTTGGATAGAGGTAGGAATGGTGGGGAAAGGACTTTCTTTCCTGCTGGGAGACTGGGTGCTAGTGTCACAAGCCACGGTTGTCATTACCTCCAAATTCTGGTTTCCTTTGCCGTCTCTCATGGTTCCAACCACCCAGGAGCTCCCTGTGTAGGCTGCTCTGCTGGGCTGACTGGGTCTGAGGGAGGAAGGTGCCCCCTCCTTTCCCTTGGTGGAGCCCCATCACTGAATGCCAAGCAGTTCCTTCTTCCTTCAGCTCTTTTGGGGCAGAGCATGGAGGGAGAGAGAAGAGGCTAGCCTACCTGGCTTTGAAGAGGGGAGGGAATAATTTGGGAATAACCCTAATCTAGAGCCTTCCTCTCTACACACTCTGCCCGCCACCCCCTACCCCCCACCCCCACCCCCACCCTCGACCCCAGCCCCAGCCATTTCCAGATTGCAGATTTTCCAGTTCCCTTCAGCTTCTCCAGGGACTTTCCCATCAGTGATGAATATGGGATCTGAGCAAGGAGTGAAGTGAGGCTGTCAAACCCATGAAGGTGCTGAGCTGACCCTTTAAATCCTAGGAAGTAAGCTGTTCCTTCACAGATCCTCAGATCTAATGGTAAGGGTCCAACATCTGCCTCAGGGAGCTCCCAATCTCTGGGCAGCCCCTGTTGTTAGGGTGCTTCCAGGGTGCTGAGGGTCACGGGATGAAATCAGGACATAGATGCTCAGCCTGTCCATGTGCCCCAGCAGGGCTTCCCAGTTAGGACCTGCTCCCTCATTACATTCCTTTCCTCCAGGGAACCTCATACGGCAGTCTCACTGCACTCTTTTGCTACATACAGAGACCAGGTGACTGGTGGTGCTGGGAGTACAGGTGGCAGCTGGTAGGTGGAGAGAACAGAGGAGGAGGAATGTGCCCCAGGCCAGGCGGGACACCACCGGACAGCCCCAGCAACCCACTCCCTCCCTGTGACCAGCTCACCCCACCCACTGCCTGCCACAGTCCTGGTCCCTGTGCCAGGGGTTACAGCTAAGTCCTACGTTCAGGTAGCCATTCCCAGGGGGGAAGACTTGGTCTCCAGGCATGAGGGGTATCTTGTAAGGCATTAGTTATTAACACAACTGACATTTTAGAAACACTGACCCTGGGCTGGCTTAGTTAATTGTCACTGTTAAAATATTGTATTACCCCCATTATACAGGTAGGAAAACCAAGACTCAGGACACTAAAGTCACTGATACAGTTTTTCGTTGTACAGACTGACATGTAGATGCAGGATCAGAGGAGTAGGTTGTCTCCCTGTCCTGACGGTCAGAGGAGGAGGTCGTCTCACTCATCCACAGCTCCCTGTGAGGTAGAAACCCATCAAAGTGTCCTTCTGAGTCCAAGAAATTGTTTCCCCCTATAGGGAGCAGAATTAGACATGGGCTACAAGTGGGGACAGAGAGGCAGCAGGCCAGCACCCCACAGCATGCCAGGGACCCTGCACTGAACCACTTGCACCCACCTCCTCCCCTCCCCTTTCCTGAGAGAAATAGTAGTTCCCAGAGCCCCCAATCTCAGCAGAGCTCACCCAACCCCACCATATGTCTGTGTGTGTGTGTGGGGGGCAACCCAGGTGTTACACTGTCACAGGCCCAGGACAGCATCTCTGAGACACCCCCAGTGTGCCTCGAGGTCTTCTCCCTGGTGGCGCCTCAGACTATGGCCAGTGGCCCAGACCAGTGAGTCTGGGGACAGACTCCCCAGCTTTGCCCTCTGATCCGGCTGCTCCCTCCCTTCCTCTGCTCCCTCCCCACCAGCTTTTCTCCCAAACACTCAGTCATTCATTCCCCAGACCACCTACAAACCACCCATTTGCCTGGACCACACAGCTCCTCTGCCCAGCTCAGCTCCTGGGGATAATGGCTGTTCCCCTACCCCCATCCTTCCAGGACCCACCCCCCAGCCTAATTACCACCTTGGCACCTCCGGGTGGGGTGGAGGGGCACTGACCTCTGTTTATGCTTGGCAATCTTTTGGGAACAGGAGGTCTGTTTTCCTCTGGACATCAAGGAGCAGGAGCAAATTAGAGACCCTCAACTGAGCCCCCTCTGAGCTCTTCCACGCCTCCGCTCAGTCTCTGGGCCCAGGCTACTGGGGCAGGGCAGGGAGGCAAGACAGCGGGGACCCCTGTCTGCTCCTCCTTCCTCCTGGGCACAGTGAGGGGATCGAGGAGGAGCAGACCCTGAGGTGCAGGGTCAGGGAAGACACCTCAGAAAGAGCTTTGGACTGGGGGGTCAGAAGACAAAGGTTTAGTTCTGCTGCCCTGATGGCTGCCTCCCCCCACCTCTCCACCCGTTCGGGCCTCTGTCTCCCAGCGTGTGAAAGAAAGGAGACAGCTCATCTCCATGGTCACTAAGGGCTCTCCCAGATTGGGATCTTGAACCCCAGGGAGGTGACTGAGAGGTGCTGACTGAGGTTCTTGGCATGGCTGACCCCCACCTGAGCAAAGAAGCAGGGAGAAATGAAGATGATGGAGGAGGCTGCTGAGGAAGGCAGATAGTCAGGACAGGGTAGGCCTGACACCTGTCGACACTGGGTGGGAGAGGAGATTGGGCACCATGCCAAGTAAGGAATGCAGAAGGCAGGAAGTCCTCACAGGCTTCTGGAGCTTGTATGTTCTGCCCCCACTCCCTCACCCCCCTCAGCAAGATGGTAGCAAAGGAGGGCCTCCCTGAAGTGGCCTGCGATCCTGGAGGGGCCCCTCTACCTTCTCTGCAATATCTACACCTACCCAAGTTCTAGAGACTAGTCTGCTTCTAGATCCCAGCATGGGCCCTGGCTCAGAAGAGGTGCCCGATAAATGTGGATGAATGAATGGGGAGGAGACAGCTAGGGGGAGATTGAGACAAACCCAGAGGTGTGAACTTACCTGTGACTTCAGGGCTTCCGGCTGGCAAGGCCTGAGGAGAGCAGTGGGCAGGGGTGGTGGGTTCACCCTCACCAGGCAGAGCTGAGCCAGGCCTAGGCCTTGGGGGCCAGGGCCACCAGGGCTGGGCCAGGACGGATGAGGTGGTCTCTGTGGGGTCTCTCTCAGAATCCCTCCATCCCCCATAATTACTACTGATTAGCTTCACCACAACAGCCAGGCTGGAAAGAGAGGGGTGTTTGGGACATGATGGGGAGGGAATAAGGTGGAGCAGAGGACTCAGGACTAGCCAGGGCCCCCAGCTGAGCTCCCTTCCCACAGCTACACACACACACACACACACACACACACACACACACACACAGACACACACTCCCCTAATCAGGAAAATTCCAGTAGAGCCCCATCTACACAGGCCTGAAAGCAGCAGTGATTTAGGGAAATCAAGGCCTCCGGACAACTCACCCATATGTATTAACCCAAAATGCCCCCCATCAAAGTTCCTAGAAGCAGATGGACATAGCTTCTAGGCAGTGGGGAGCAGAGAACACTAAGCTCTTCGAGCCAGAGGAGCATTTTGGCAGGCATGTCTACCACTGTCACAACTCAGGGCCATCCTGGAGAAGTCCTTGGAGCCCCCTTGCCAGGAAGAAAATTCTTCCTGGTGTTCAGCTGCCCTTTTTGCTTGATCTGTTCTGAGCTGGGGGATCTGCAGCCCCATCCGCAGTGTCGAAGGCCTTCATCCAGCCACTCCTCCTGAGGCAATCCATATTAGGGCCTTCTCTGGAGACCGAGGGCTGGGGTCCCCTCCTTTCTAACTTCGGGGTAAGACCTCCTTACACTTCCTCAACAGGCCAAGCAGAAAGTCCGGTCACTCACTCGTATTCTTCCAGGACTCACTTTCCAAGAAGGCCGGGAGGGGTGGGGGACACAGCATGGGAAACATGTCCTCTCCTTCTCTGACTACTCTGGGGTAGAGAGCTGGGAGGTAGGCACTTGTAGACTGGGGGAAAGGGAAGAAAGGTGAGACAGGCTTGGAGAAACGATTATTATGTGATCACTAGAGGTATTAGCTAACAGTTATAAAGGTCTGAGCACTAGGCTTCTGTGCTTTACATTCTTCCACTGTCTCCCTGTCTTTCGGAGAGACCCCAAGCCCTGCGGTCAGAGATCTTCCCATTCTGATGGGGGAAGCGCTGCCCAATACCACCCCTCCCACGCCCCTAGTCCGAAGAGAACCCACTCCTGTCCTCCGGGAGCCTCTAATCTGGTGGATTCAACCAGCAGGGACACTCCTGACCCTGTCTGTCTCCTCTCTTTGTCCCCTCCCCGCCAAAAGGGAGCTGGGCTTTCAGAAGTGCAAGCGACGACGACGACGAGGCCGCAGCGGCCTGGAGAAGGCAGCAGGTTTCCGGGAGGAGTGGCGGGCAGGTGGCAGGTGGGCTGCCTGGAGGAGGCGGCAGGGGCCTGGCTGGTGCGCGGAGGAGGCTGCCCCGGGGCGCTCCCACGACCCGGGCACGCCAGTCTGGGCGCCGGCTCCGGTCTGGGTCTCGGGGCCTGCGGTCGGGGCACCGCGGGGCGCAGTTGGAGCCGCTCAGCTCCCCGCGGAAATTACAGGGGCGCGCGGCGCTGCGGTCGCGCCCCCCGGGGCAGCACCCGCTTGTTGGAGGCGTTTAAATTGAAAGCAGCTTTGGGGAGAGGGGGCGGGCGCGGGCTGCCCAGCACGGGGAGGGGGCGCTGGGCACAGCCACCCCATTGTCTGCGCCCGCAGAGGCGCGGATTCCTGCGGTGAGCAGGGCGCCCCGGCCGCGTCCGCCGGCCGCGCGCACTCGCAGCGCGTTCCCACGCTGCCCGCCCGCCGCAGCCCCGCTCCCTCCACCTGGGTCTTTCTCTTTGCTCTTCTGGGAGGGCATGCGCACACTTCCTCCAGGAGGCCCTCCCAGACTCACAAGCCCTGATAGTCCCCGGGTCTTGGAGGTCAGGAAATCTACCTTGAGCCCTCTAAGTAGGCTGGGGCTCAGCGACCTTGGGCACGTCTCCTCCTTCCTCTGCACCAGCAAAAAGATAGCTACCTAACCGCCTCTGCCTATCTCTTCTGGTTATTTCGAGGGCGATTTGAACCAATGCACGAGAACGTGGTAGGAAAACGAAAGCACTGCAGACATCTGAGGAATGATATATACCAAGAATAACTCCCACCCCTCTACTCTTCACTGCGCCTGGTCGGTTTGCTGGTGCTGGAAATCTAACCTGCTGGGGAGGGGAGGGGCAAGGAGGTAACCTGCTAACAGTGTGGACCAGGTGGACTTCTTGGAGGAGGGGAACGTGGAGCAAGGCTAGGAAGGAGGGAAGGGAAAAATACTGGGGGAAGGAGAGTGATCACTGCCTTTTTGGAAAAGGTCAGGAGGAGCCAATAAGAAGAAGGGGCTCCAGGAAACAATAGGTCCTGCCCTGAGGGCTGCAGCCGGAGAAGTGGTTTGGGAAGAGTGGCTGTTTTGTTCAGTTGGCAGGTGGCATGTCTCCCGGGAAGGCAGATTGGTGGCAGAGCCCCATGCAGCCAGGGATGGTGGGTGGGGCTGTGCCTGTCACCTTTGGTAAGAGTGGGGAGCTCCCCTTGACTGCTTCCTGGTTCTTTTTCCCTGAGGGCTTTGGGCACCCAGAGGCTGGTACCTGAGGTCCAGGCACCAGGTGTAGAGATCTTGCTTGTTGTTGCCTTTGCTTCCAGCAGCTTCCAGAAGGTTGTTTGTCAGGCCTGGTGCCCAGGGATGTGCTCACTTGCTCCACACCTAGCAGAGCTTTGTTTCTGCTCTTCTTCCTGGAAGTCCCTCGTGGGAAGTCATGTGTGGGGGCAAAGCCCATGGAACCAGGTCATTGTGATGGGCACCTGACACATACACACTTGGTGGTGAGGTGGAGAGTTGAGCCTGGCCAGAGGGGAGAAGAATCTGTACTGGTTCCTGGCAGAGCAGCCCTGGAGGAGGGGAAGGGGATGAGGCCTAGGGCGAGGGAGGGTGGAGGGATTGGGCCAGGTGTTCCCACCATAGGAGTGGGGCTGTCAGACAGAGATTTTTCCTAGTTCTCACCCCATCTCTGTCACCCTCTCTGGGCCCTAACCCCTCCTCCAGAGCCCAAAGTGGTTCAAAGGCCTACAATAGAGAGGGGCTTTGATCTGGTAAGTGGAATGAGATCTCCAAGTAGGCTTTGGGGCACAGACTGAGGGGGCTGGGTGCTCACAGGCCCTGCCTGTCCTCTCTTACCTTCTCCCCTGGCCCGAGAAGCTGCTGAACCCCCCTACCCAGGCTAGTGTATTCACTCCCCTGGTATGTCCTGTGCTCATGCCAGCCAGCTGGGCACAGGGCAGGGATGCCGTGGTAAAAGCCCAGTAAAGGGTGGTGGCCACCCAGAGTAATCTGACAGTGAAGACTGGGCCACCCCGTCCAGAGAGCTGGCCAGGGTCAAGGAACCTCCCTGACTCCAGGCCTGGGAACCACTGGACACAACCTCTCCTGGGGGCAGGAGCCCTGAAGTTTCAGTAGCCAAATACTAACAAGCTCCACCCTCCATTCAGGCCAAGGGCAAGCCTTCTAAAGGTTCTCCTGCCCCCTTTCTTCCCCTCCCTTCCAGCCTTCCTATCTCCAGGCCCCTACCTCCTCACAGCCCCAGACTGTCTTCTTCCCTTGGACAATGAAACTTTCCTGAGCCTACCTCTTGCAGGAAGCCCAAAGGTTGAGCAGGGGTAGGGAAGTGGGGTGCCAGACACCCACAGGCTTTGGCCTCCAGCTCCCACAATGGGCCGGGCCTGAAAGAGGCAGTGTCCAGTTTTATCCTTTCACCCCTCCCGGTCCCAGAGTCCTTGAGGTCAAGGCTTTGAGCAGTATGGGGAGGCTGAGGCCTTTCCTGGCCCAGGGACCTAGCTGACAATCTCAGGATGGAGTTGGTGGTGACTCTCCTGGTTCAAACACTTTCTTGAGGCCAGGCATGGAACTTAAGGGAGGGTAAATGGGATAGGAAGAGGCTTACTCATTCATCTGGGTCATCCCTGTCATCAAAGTGCCCATGGGCAGCAACTAGATTCCTTGCTCTCAGGAACTCAGGTCTGATGCTTCCAGAAGAGAGGACACAGAAGGGAAGAAGAGAGTTGCCCCAGGTGACCTCTGAGGAGCCTTCTGATTCAGCAAATCGCTAAGTCCAACACCAAATTCTTACTAATGTCACAGATGGTGGGGTGGACCCTAACGGGGGAGGGATGAAGGCAATAGTCATCTGTTCTCTTCTGGGTCCTGGAAAGCTTCCTGGAGGAGGAGGGAAAAGAGAAGGCGGAAGAGAGGGAGGAAAAGAGAGTATTTCAAAATGGTTAGGAGGAATGGCCATTCAGGACAGCAGGTGGGCACTGGGAGGGAAATGACCTTGTTTGGGAATAAAGAATTGGAGGGACAAGAGAGGGCAGGACTGAGAAAGGGAGTCCAGTCTGGCCATACTCCCCTCCTCCACCAGCCCACAGCTCAGTGTCTGAGGACTCAGACCTTAGGGGCAAGCCTCCTGTTTACCACCCCTCCCCTAGCTGCTTAGCCCTCAGCTCCAGGCTGTAGGCCACTTTCAGCAGCTCTCAGGCTGAACCCCTAGGGGAAGAGCCCTACTGACCTACTGATCTCCCCCAAGGCTGATTAACAGCAAACAGCTGGAGAAAAACATCTGCTCTTCTCTTAGGGGAGGCCTGTCCTTGTTCCCCCAAAAAGGTGGAGCCTGTAGACATTTTCCCTCCCTAGTAGGGAGACAGGGCTGCCTTAGCAGGCATCTGAGGAAGCTGAACAGAGGAACGAGAAGGTAAATACTTATGGAGTACTAGCCTTCTGGCAGGTGGGACATCTTCATTTTGCCCAGGGGGAAACATCTTCATTTTGCAAAGGGGAAACTGTGGCCTAGGCAGGTGCGGATACTTGCCCAAAGTCCCATAGAGGTAAAGGTCTGCATGCCAGTTGCTCTGTCTCCAAATCCAGCTCTTTTTTGGCTTCTAGGTACTAGTGGTCTAGCAGGTGTGTTCTCTCCCCACCTCCACCTTCTTACCCCACTTTCTTATGGCCCCCTGGCTCACAGATTTGCCCTAAAAGGAGCTGTGGTGTTGACTGGGTCCCGTCCTGGAGGCAGGGCCCTCGGTAACCCCAGGGCAGGCCCACTTCCCAGATATCATTGATATGGCAGCTTTTCTGCTTGCTGGTAGTCACGGCTGACCTTCCCTGAGGGCCTACTATGCATCAGGCACTGAGATAAGCATTTTAGCAGCTGACATCGTAATCCTCTCAACAGCCCTGTGAGATAGGACCAGTTACTCCCTTCATTTTACAAATAAGGAAACTGAGGCTCAGAAAGATGAAGTAATGCTCAAGATCACACAGCTGTAAGCAGCAGAGGTGAGGTTTATATCCAGAATTTTCTCTGGTAAACTTTATACCACTCCCTTTGGTGATAAGATTGCTGGGGGTGTGACTTTCCATCTTTCTTAATTGGGGTTCAGCTGGATTGGAAGAGCAAACGCTCTCTTGCCTGCCTTCTGGCCTCCTCTTGCTTCCTTGAGAAGGATCAGCCCAGGGCTGTGCATCTTTCTCTGCCTAGGGTGCTTGGCTGAAGGAGGAAATCAAATAGGTTATAAACCCAGTTTCTCCTCTGCTCAACTTTTACAAATCAGAGATCAGCTTCTTCCAGGGTCAGAAGGAGTGATGTGGGGGGTACCTGGAGTTTGGAAAGTGGATCAAGGTGCAGGCTCATGTCCTGCTACTTTCTTGCTGTGGGACCTTGGACAAATTACTTGACTTCTCTATGCCTTAGTGTTGTCATCTATAAAATGAGGAAATGAGAGTAATGAGAGGCTCATAGGGATAATGAGAGAATTAAGCTGAAAAGAGTTTGCAAAGTTTGGAACAGTGCCTGGCACACCGGAAATGCTATTGCTATTATTATTAGCTGGAGAGTCAGAAGGGGGACTGTTTTAAAAGAGAGGCCAGGAAATATGGGCAAATCTATAAAAAGGACATGGTTGATTTTTTGGGGGGGAAGGGGGAGGCGCTAGGTTACCTAATTTTCAAGGCCAAGGGTTCCTGAGAGGGAAGGAAAGGGTGGATGGTTTCCAGGTGACATTCCTCCCTTCCCACCCCCATCCCCAGGAGGATAAAAATTCCTCACCGGTTTCTGTGCTTTCATGTGGAGCCTGCCAAGCCCTGGCCAGCATTCCTCTGCCCCTCCTGCTGGTGGGGGGCTGGTGGAGGGGGTCATTAGCCCCTTTTACAGCTGTGTAAAGTGTGAGGGTAGACGCCTGTATCGGAGGTCCCAGCTGGGAGCTACTTGAAACCGATGACCTGCCCTCCAGAGGAGGGGCTTTGGGGCTGAGGACAAGGGGAAGAAGCCCATCTAGAACACCCCACTCCAGTGCCCCACATGCAAGCTGATGCCTGTGATGGGAACCAGGATGACCAGGTCTGGTCCGTCCCCTGGCAACAAACATCCTTATGGTGACAGTCCCTAGAGACAGGGTTCCATATAGACACCAGAGGACACAAACCCCTGCCCTGCGCCTGCAGCTCCCAGGTTACTAGGGGGCAGGCAGGAACTAGTCAGAGCTGGGGAGCCAGGGAAGACAGAGGACAAAGCTGCATAGGCGGAGATATAAGGGCAGGCTTCCTGGAGGAGAGGGTTGGAACGATCAGGATCTGGAAGGGGAGGATCAGAGCTGGAGTGACAAGGCTGTGGAGTTACAAGGGTGTGGAGGACATGGAGACCTGCTCTTTTATCTTTGTGCCTCAGTGTGCACATGTTCTTCTGTATCCATCCATTCATTTGTCCACCCATCCATTCATCCATCCATCCGTCCGTCCATCCATCCATCCATCCATCCATTGACGTGTTTTATATTTACTTGTCTGAGCAGGACCTGCAGAAGCTCTTTTCCCGTCAGCTGCAGGTGTCCCACCACAGGCGGGCTAAATGACACGTAGTAAACTTCACCAAAGTTTCATGAACAGCTATTGCAGGAGGGACCCCTGCACAGGGTGGGGGCTCCCTTAAATGTCCTCCAAGGTGTTCTTCCTGCTCTGGAGTGCTGTGGGGTCCTCTGCCCTCAGTCTGCCCTCTGAGAGCCTAGAGCTTGTAGCCCCAAGCCAGCTGCTTCACCCATTTCTCCCTTCTCCTTCCCTGTCATCTCCAACTCGCCCGTCTTCCCTGCTTGGGCCTGCCCCCATCACAGCTCATGTGGACTTCATGTCCATCTTCCCTCAGCCCTCCTACCTCTGATCTGGCCTCTTGCTATTATAGTTAAGGCTATCTCGAAGGACCTTGCTGTGAGTGTGGACTTCCCCTGCTCAAAAGCCTTCCATGGCTCCCCATTGCCTATAGCAGAACAACCAAACTCCTCTATCTGCCTTTCTTGGAGTGGGCCCCAAGTAGACCCTCTCAGAGTGGGCCCCAGGCTCTCGCTCATTTTTACACATGGCATTTGCTCCATCTGCAGTGCCCCCCTCACCCCTTCCTGTCAACTTGCTTGGAAAACAACTACTAGTTCTCGTCGAGGCTCAGAAACGGCCTCCTTGATGAGGGCTCTAGCTGCTGCCTTTGCCGAAGCAGCAAGCAGCGACTGAGTTGCTGGTGTGGTTTTCTTGAAAGCGGGACCCCAGTGCCCAGTAGGCGCTCGACAAATGTAACCCAACAATCGAATGAGTCGGTAAGTGAGCGGATCCCATCCCTGTGCTTTGAGAACCCCCCTTTTCCCATCACTGCTTGTTCAAATCTTTCCCATCATCTGAGGGCATCACAGAGCCTCTCCATCCTTCCCACCTTCTCCGGGAAACCCCACTCTTTCCTGTGCCACCTCCCCTTCGTGTTTGTCATCCTAGTGTCTCGCGACTGCTCCCGTTGAACTGCAGTCTTCCCAAGGCCAGGAATGGAGTCTGTCTTCAGGTCGTCGGGTTGTTATTGGCATATGCTGGGCACTGTCCCAGGCTGGGGTCATAGCTGTGGGGCTTCTTCGTCTTGCGGGAGAGGCAGACATGAACAAACCCACTGAGGTCAGGCCGCTATGGCCTCCATGACCACTTCAGAGCTCAGTTACTCTTCTGTAGGGTCACCTAGTCAGGGAGTAGGGGGCCGGGCTAGTCCCCAGACTGCCCCTTTTCCCTTGTGGCCCAGCAGGCATCCTTTTCCCCGGCCCAGAACACCCAACTCAGATGGGTGCTCAATAAAGGAGTAAATCAATAAAAGAGTAAATCTACAGTATTAAATTTCTTTTTAAATGATAGCAAATGAAGCTTCTTATTTTATTAGGAGTTTTGTTCATTGACAATCCAGTAGGGTCCCCCACTAGGTGATGAGCCTTTTTCATTTCTACATGAAAAGGCATTTTAAGGACAACTTATTACTTCCTGGATAAAACTGAAGTCAGGGCCACTCTTGGCCTTCCACCTGCTTTCTCTGTTGCATCTCTCCTAAGGGAGAGGGGTAGGCCTCCTCTCCGGGGGCCTCTTCGCACACAGGGGCTCCTGTGATTAGTCACAGGTTGAGCCCTTGATAATCCTGTGCTCCCTCTTAGAGCAGAGAAGGGCTCCATTTGAATTGGGAGGTGAATCCCCTGCCCCACCCAGGAGTCTGACCCCAGTCACCCTGCTGTGGCCACCACCACCTCCTCCTGCTCTGGCCTTAGAGAGAGCAGGTCTCCCATAGGGAAATTCTGCCCTCTGTACCCTTTGCTCCGTCCCTGAGGTCCTGCCTGGCTGGCTGTGGAACAGGCTCCCAGCCCCCACTAAGCTCACCTGCTTGGCTCCTGTCCCAGGGGACACAGAGATGTTATCCCTGGGGGATAGACCTCAATGGGGGCATTGTTCCCACCCCATCTAGAGCAGGATCAGGGAGGGAAAGGGCAGACACTGGGAATGTCCCAGGTGCCACACAGGTTGGCTTTGTCCTCCTCCTTCTCCTCCCCCTTCTCCTCCCTCCCTACCCTCCTACCTGACTGGACCCCTCCCTTTTACCCCCACCTAGACCACAGACCCTCCCCTCCCCTTTCCTTAGGCTCCTCCATCTCCCAGGGCAATGCAGCTGCTCCTGGGGTGGGGTTCAGGATGGCCTCCAGCATTTCTGCAGAAGCAAGGTGTCCGCTCTACTGACACTGCTCCTTAGAGCTTGGACTCGCTCAGGTAGGCCCAGCCCTGCCTGCCCAACTTGTCTGGCTGTGGCACCTCTGTCCAGGGAGTACCCTGTCTGGCCCTTACCCTAGACCTGCCCCCTCCTTTCCTTGTGTCATCTAGACCCAGCTCAGCTTAGCTGCCCCATGGGAACTTCCTGGGCACAATCACAACGATTGTGAAGCTCGTTGATTGGGTGATGAGACACAACAGGCTGAATATAAAAATCAGTTCCCAAGAGCTGACCTCAGAGCCTGAAGTGGATTCAGGTCCTGGCTCTGCTAGTAGCTGTATGAACTTTGTGAGTTACCGCACTCCATAGGCTTCACTGGGCCCATCTATAAAATTATATTGTTGGCCCATCTTCTCTAAGTTCTCATTGGCCTATGTGGCTGCCTCCTGAGAAGTGGAGATGCTGCTGGAGACTGGCCCAGAGAGAAAGGAGCCCCTACCCTTAGACTTCTGCCTCTCCTTAACCCCCAGCCTGAGCTTTGTCCCCCAACCATGAGTGACAGCCAAAGAAAGCTCACGAAAACCTGCACTGCTGCAAGTGAAACTGATCTCCAGCTCCAGATCCAGTTTCTCTTCTCAGTGGCCCCCAGGCCTCCCTCACACCTGCTCTGGTCCCCTTTGTACGTTAGGCCAGGAGGGCTAGCTGTCTTTCATCCACCTTCTGCCCCATTCACGCCTTAAGCCTGGGGCACCGCCTCCCACCTCCTGGCTGGGGCACTGATTGCTGTAGGCTGGCCAGGCAGGTACCCCAGAGCCCAGCTTTCCTCTCCTTTTCTCTTACCTGGAAAGATCACAGGAAAGGGAGATCAGGGTGAGGAGTGAGAGGGCAGGAGAGAGGCATTGTGCCCTATTGGATGCAGCAAGTACTCAAATTTTTATTTTTTTTAATTTTTTTGCTGAAAAAAGGAAGGCTTCTTGGAAGAGGGGCAATTTTTCACATAGGTTTAGTACACATTTAAGCCCAGCAGGGCCCAAGAGCAGGTCCTGCCTTTCCTGTCAGGACTGGTCAGAGACGTTCACTGATTTATTCAGCAAATATTTATTGATGTTGACTCTGCACGAGGCAATACTTTAGGTGTTGGGAATACAGCTTTAAACAAAACAAAGCCCTTGTTTTCACAGGGTTTATACTCCTGAATGAGGTTGAGGGAGATAGACAAACAGATAAGAGGTTAATAGGTTATAACCGTTTAGGAGAAAAATTGAAATGGATAAGGAAACAGGGAATGGATAATAGCTTAGACAAAGGAGGGGCTCAGTAGGCCTCTCTGAGAAGGTGGCATCTGAGCAGGGAGCTGGGTGAACAGATGAGGGGAAGATATTTCAGTCACAGGGAGCAGTAAGTGCAAAGGCCCTGAGGTGGGGGGAGCTTGCCATGTTGAGAGAATAGCAAAGAGTTGGAGTTAATGGAGGGGAGGGTGATCAGAAATTAGTCTGGAATCAGAACACATGGGCCCAACTTGTAGACTGTGGCAATGACTTTGAATTTTATTCAAAGCGAGGTGGGACAAGAAAAACTGTCTGGGTGCCTCTCCGTAGGGCCCCTTGGAAGGCTCTAGCAATCCCTTCTTCCTTACTGCTTCCCAGGATTAGGGAGAAGTTAAGAGCTAAATTTAGGTGTCAGACAGACCAAGGTTTACTCATCCACTCACCATTCAACCACCCGTCCACCATCCATCAACCACTTACGTGACAAATATTTGTTGCACACCTACTCTATGCTCGGTGCTGTCACTTACTAGCTAGATGACCTTGGGCAAATGGCTTATTTTCCTTATCTGTAAAGTGGGGTCAGCAATAATTCTTTCTTCCTTCAGAGACTGGTGAGGACTAAGCAAGAAATGTGCTTACATCTCTTCACACAGTGCTGGACACAGTGAACACTCATACGTGGCCACTATACGACTAGCTGCTGGTGTTTACAAGCTCTCCCCACCAGCTGTCTCTGACCCACCCAAAGGAGCCTGACTGCACACCCTCCTCTGGAGAGCTCTCCCAGAGAAGGCGTCCCTGCTCTGTGTTCTCAGAGCTTCCTAGTGCTTCTCTCTCTTTCCAAGCTGCCCTACCCTTGCTCCCTGCCCTCTGTCCTCTGCCTCCTGCCCCAGGAGCTGTGTCAAAGCTCAACAGAACAACCTCTGTGGGCCTCACAGTCTAATTCGCTCTCTTTACTTGTTAGCCCACCTCCTTCTGCTCCAGCCTATGGGCCACCCCCTCACTGTCAACCCTAAGAGGTGTCATATTGCCTCTTGTAGGCCCTGGCTGGGAACTCAAAGGCCAGAGACTAAAACCTAACTTCTACAGAGCAAAACCTGGAAAAAGCCCAGGCTTTGAAGCGCTTTGGAGTCAGACGTGTTGAGCAAACCCTGGCTCCAGCACATCCTTGCTGTTGATCTCTGCAAGTCGCTTCATGTCTCTGGGCCTCAGTTTCTTTATCTGGCCAAAGGGAGCGAGAACACGTGCAGGCACAGAGCTGCTGGTGGGTGGGAGAGTGTACACGGCTCCTGTGTGAGGGGCGTGCTTCACATGTCACTGTTGATGGTGGAGGGGTCAGGCTGCACGTGACCTTCCTGAAGAGAAAGTTCTGGGCCCGGGTCTGGGGTGTGAATCCCAGAAATCATATTCACATGTGTGTGTACTTTTGTCTGGGGTGAGGACCCATAGCATTCATCAGATTCTCCAAGTGGTCTTGAGCCAAAAAGATGAGAACAGGAGGATGACACGGCCAAAAACTTAAAAAGAGTTGAAGTTTAGAATTTGTTCCTTCATTTTTAAAACATTTAAAAATGTTCAGTCAGTATGTTTTTGGTGCCTTCTCTGTGCCAGGCCCTATGGGAGAGTCAAAGATACACATCAAGGTGCTCCCCCTTTAACAGCGGAGGCAAGCTCCATGGGGGCACTGCACTTTATAGTCTCTAGAGCACCTCATCTGGATCATCTTCAGTGATCCTTTCTGTTCCCCTGTGGGAGAGGCTGTGCTGGGGGGCTGTTTTACAGATGATAAAGATGAGGCCCGGCGATGCTAAATGACTGGCCCAAAGTCACACAGCTGATAGGCCAGGACTGACAGCCCTATACCTATGCCTCCCTCAGGCATGTCCATTGCCCATCGAGAGTGGAAAAGTGCTTCCTGGGCACAGGGGTGCAAGGGGTGCCCTCTCCTTTCAGCCTTTGGCCCCACCCAGGCTGCTGCATCCCCCTCCTCCTCCTGATGCAGCCCATCCACTGCCCTCTGCTGTGGGATCAGCAGGGCCCTGGCCCAGCCAAGGGTTCTCCTTGATAAATCCTGTCGCTGCCTGTAATTTCTTCTCCCCACTGTGGAGGGATGTAGTCCGGACGTGCTGGAAGAGGCGGGTTGGCTTTGGAGTCACAGATGTGGAAGAGGGGAGAGGGACTTGTGCCTGAGGTAGGATGGGTGGGGCTGTGGGGAGGGGCACCTGCTGAGGGACCCTCCCTCCTCATACAACTTCCCCTGCCTCTCTCCGACATACAGTCTTTGTGATGCTGCTGAGGATAAGCCAGGTCTCAGCCCACACGAAACTCTTCACACACACCTCCAGCTCCAGGCGGTCCCCAAGACCTCATCAGGGGCTGGCCTCATGCCTAGGTCCCAGCCCTGGGCGCCAGGCAGCAGTGCGGAGCAGGAGGCCCAGCGTGCTCCAGTATTTATTTATTTATTTGAAGGCCCAGCATTTACACAACTGGCTCTGTTTCCCTGGGGGCCGGGAGGAGGGGGACGCTGCTGCCTGGGCCTTTGATGTGTGAGAGAAGAGATGGTGAGATGGTGAGATGGTGAGATGGTGCAGAGAGCTGCTGCTGCTGCTGCGGAGTGCATGTGCGTGGGGGGGATCTCTGGTGATGTCACCTCAGGAGGCTGAGGATGGCAGGCGCCATGGCCAGGCCCAGGGTTGGCTAGAAGGGATTAGAAGCTGGGAATGAGGGCAGAAGCCATCCCTGAACTTGACCCTTGGCCCACAGCCTGGCTGCCCTCACCCCGCAGGGCTGGAGCCATTGCCTTGGGTTTGGGAGCACATACACCCTCCAAGGGAGAAGGGGTGATGGGCAGCCGGATGAGGGAGGCAATGAAGCAGGATCCATCAAAGCCTTGTAGGCAGGGTCC
The DNA here is from genome assembly GCA_030015415.1 of Cynopterus sphinx. Lineage (NCBI taxonomy): Eukaryota > Metazoa > Chordata > Mammalia > Chiroptera > Pteropodidae > Cynopterus > Cynopterus sphinx. The sequence continues at coordinate 19,469,174 of CM057385.1, forward strand.
AGTACCTCTCACCTGCCACCCCACACAGAGACCCAGGTGATAGTGACACACCCCAGGAAGGTCAGTATTCAGGGGTCAGGGCCATTGAGGTATGATCCAGAGACCCACTCCTGTCTCCCGCATATATCTAGGGTGACCAAGGGGATGCGCACTGAGCAATGAGGGGTGCTTACTCATAAGGGAAGGAAGGAAAGAAGGAAGGAAGGAAGGAAGGAAGGAAGGAAGGAAGGAAGGAAGGAAGGAAGGAAGGAAGATGTTGACACAGGTGCAAAATCAGAAAGGTAGGAGAGCATCTAGCATATCACCCACATTTACTTCTGAGTGTCTTCCAGGGGCCAGGCACTGTTCTAGGGATGCATGAATGAGACACAGTGAATCCTGGGTGATGCAGGAGGAGTGCAGAGTCAGGGGAAACCGGAGCTGGGAAGACGATCGGCCATTCTTTTTAGCTCTGTCATTGGAAATAATTTCAAACTTAGAAAAAGTTTAAAAAAAATAGTATGAAAAGGATACATTTAATAAATGTTCCTTAGATTAACCTGTTGTTAATATTTTACCCATTTGCTTTATCATGCTCTCTCTATTAATATTTTCCCTGGATAGTTCAAGGGTAAGTTACATATAACATGACCCTTCACCTCTAAATATTTCAGGGTGTATTTCCGAAGAATAGGGACAGTTGCAATTATCAATTTCATAAATTGGCATCGATACAATATTTTATCCAATCTACCATTCATACATTTGTGTTCAATTATGATTAGACTCATTTCACTTGACCTAATAACATCCTTTCCGAGAACTTTCCCCTACAATACATAGAAATCCAGGAGGTCAGAGCTGCAGGAGGGAGACAAGCAGTGACAGAGCTGTCCAGAGACCCCAGGCCAGAAGAGTGAGCTGCTGAGTGGGATGGAGGTGAGCATGTGTTTTGGGGGGGCGGGAGAGGGAGTCCCAGGAGTCCCTAGCAGGTAAGGATGTCCTGGCTCTATCCTCAGCAGGCCTTGAGAGGGCCAGAGGACAACCTGGGCCTGGACCCTCAGTCCTCCAAGGACAGGGTGCCTCCACCTTTTCAGGTCCAGGGACCCCAATCTGAAAGTACTTTGAGGCCAGATGACCAGGTCTCCGGAGCTTCTAGCAGGCTCCTGAGTACCCAGGGATGCTTCCTTGTGTCCTGGACATTTGAGGGCTATCAACCCAGAAAACGGAAAAACTCTAAATTTCAAGGGGAATTTCACAGCTGCACAGCCAGCGTGTCATCAATCTCGCCTGCCACGCTTCCCGACACACTCTGGGTGTGGAGATGAGTGGGTGGAACAACATCAGTTCTTCCAGATGTTTCAGCTGGTGAGTCCCAGGCTCCGGCAGGGCCGGAGGTAGCCAGTGGGAAAGTGGTGCCCTGATCCCAGGGAGCCTCTAAGATTTATGGGTCCCTAGGAATTATGACAGGCAAAGTCTCTACCCAGACCTTCCCCGGACAGCTAAAAGCCTCCTCTCCCTCTGAGACCTCTTCTAGAAAAAGGCCCCACCATCATCATCCCTCTGATGGGCTCTGGCCCCTTCCTACACCTTTTAAAAAAAAAAAAAAACAAACAAACACTGACAGCACTTGGTCTTCCTAGGTGGTCTCCCATCCAAGTACTAACCAGGCCTGACCCTGCTGAGCTTCTGAGAGCCAGCATGTTCAGGGTGGTGTGGCCGTAGACAACTTTCCATACTCTCGATCTGGCTGAGCTGGGCCTTGCAGGGCGGGTCCCCTGCTGAGCTTTTATGCTGCATCCCCATGCCTGAACAGTGCCTGTCACCTAGTAGGTATCGATAAATATTTTCTCTTTCTATTCAGTTTTTCCTTCAGGAGGCCAAATTCGTGCTTGTATTTTATGGTTCTAAGGCTCCGCTAAACAAATCATTGGTTTGCTAATCCCGGGGGTCTTAAGCCTTACAGAGTAGTGGGTGGGAACATCCTACTCCATCTGTTGGCTAAATCCAACTACCTCCATGCACCACCCATTGGGAAACATAAAAGGAGCTGAAGAGAGAAAATGTGGTGGGGCAGAGAAGGGTCCCAGAGGAGCAGTGGCCACCTGGTCTTTATCCCTGCTGAAGGCCCAAGGGTAGAGCAGGAAGACTCATGGTTTGATGACAAGAAGGACATTTTAATATATTTTGGATGGTTTTATTGTCAACCTGTCCAGAGGCAGAGGGATGCCAGAGGTGACTTCTTGACCCTCCCAGATGGCCCTTTGGGGCCTTCCAGGTCCATCCAAGGCTCTGCCCACCAGGCGTGGGAGGCTGGACTGTGGATGGTTGGCTCAAGCTTGCATCTCTGGACTACGCCAACCGGGCCAAAGGTGCCCCACACACTGCCTGGCCTGGGATGGTGTCCAGAATTGGTCCCCAGGGTCCTCCCACCCCTGCTGGACAGTGGCCTCTCCCAGTGACTCAGCCCTGACGTCGTGGGGTGAGCGGAAAGGCTGAGGGTGTGGGAGGTGGTGCTCCCTCCCTCCTGTCCTCACCTCCCAGGGATCAGTCCCCATAACCTTCTTTCCTTCCACCATCCCTATCTTCTCTAAATTCCTTGTGAGTTTCCCATGAGCCCATGTGCCCAGAGCTGTTGCCCTTGCCTATGGAGACATGTCCTGTGTGTACCTAGGTGTGAGCCAGGCCACTATGGCTCACCGGATAGACGAAGCATGGTGTAAGAGGGCTCCTGGTCTGAATCCCACTCCCTTTCTCCCCACCCTAGAAGCCCTACCCTAAGGTCGGGGTAGTGGAGTACCAGTTCCTTTCTTAGGTGGCTGGGCATTCTTGCTTCACATCTAGGCTTCTCTGTGCCCTGTAGCCTTGGGTCTGCCTGTCTACCCTCTGCTCTTTGGGGCCTCCCTTAAGTGTGTCATCTCAGCCTTTTGATTTCCCCCAGATAGGGAAGGGTCCCTGGGACTCGCACCTTCCCCCTACAGGCCAGTGTCCTGCCTGCACCCCATCCAGCTGGCCCCCTCCTCTGCGCCACTTCAAAGCCCAGAGACAGCAGAAGATAATTACATGCCCCCCACCCAACTCGCTCGTTAAGTGTCATTAACCCCAGTTTACAGATGAGGAAACTGAGACTGGGGAGGTGGAGGACGTCACCCCCTCCATCCCCACCCTGGCCCTTGAGCCAGAATTGGCACAAGGTTTCGGGACCCTGCCAAGACTCCCCTTCCTTGGAGAAGCCGAGAGCTCGGTCCTAATTCCAGGTCCTGCTTCCTGCCTGCCCCAGCCCCTCTCCTTGCCTTGAAGCCAGCTGAGTTGGGACAGATGGCTGTGGAGCCCCTGGGATGGGGTGGACAGGGAGCCTCTCTGAAATTGCACATAGGCAAAATGTAAATGAGCCCCCCAATTATTACATAGTTAGGGCGGTGGCGCTTTAGGTAATAGGACTTGGGGAGTGGAGGGACCCCCACCCTCCTGCTCATCAGCTTGCCAGAGGCCCCCCGCTGTGGGAAGAGGTTGGTGATGCCGTCATGCTGAGTGGGGCTGGGATGGGTGGGGCTGGGTGGGATTTAGGAGGGTGCTGACACTGGCAGGACACAGGAGGGCACTGAGCTGATGCTGTCAGCTAGGACAACCCTGCCCTCAGGGGTGAGAGAGAAACTGCATCTCATTCCCTCCTGGGGCAGGCAGAGCCTCCTCTGCGGTCTGGGAGCACAGCCAGCTCCTTGACCCTGTTTGACTCAGCCAACTGGGGCCGAGTGGGCTGTGAGGTCTTTGAGACCCCTCAACAAAGGGGGACAGGGCCCTCCTTTTTACAGACAGGGAGACTGAAGTCCAGATAGCAGAGCGATTTGCCTAATTGGGATCCCACAGCACAGAGGGAAGAGCAGAGAGCATGAAGGGTATGGTCAAGACAATGAGGGCTCCCGAGGGAAAAGTGAAGGCTGGGAGTGGGCAGTGAGAGAAGTGTGGGGGCTCGATGGGGAAAGTGCGTTGCTCGTGTGCTGGATCTGATGGTGAAATTATTTCATGGCTCTTACGGACAGATGGTGTGCTAGGCCCATGGCAGAAGATAAATACTTATCTGCTCACTAGTTGAGTTTTTTGATGCTTATGACTCCATGGATGCACATGGGTTTCAATTGCAGCTAGAGAATTGGAGGGCAGAATTCAGGAAGGACTTTTGTGGACGGGGCCTCTAAGATGAGCGCCTAACCAATACAAGAGCAGGCAGTCTGCCCTATCTGGTACCCTCGATCCTTCTCTGGGGTGGAAGGGTGTCTCCGGCATCCACCCCACTCCACACTGTTCTCAGCATGGAATGAAAGGCCTGTGGACTTTGTCTGTCATCATGTGAAGATCCCACATCCGGGAAAACTGGAAGTGATGTCACCGCAGCTTTGGACCAGGTGTGTGGCTGCCCCTTGCTGAGCCTTCGTCCCTACAGCTGTGAGGGTCTCAGCTGAAGTCTTGAGGGGGAGCTTTGGGGAGAGATGTAGTTAAGAAGCAGCGGGAACCAGAGTCAAAGAGCCTGGCTCTCTGCTCCTCCCTCTGTACCCATTCTGTCTCTCTCATAGGCCTTTCCAGCACAGAATGCGTCTCTCCAGGGTCCTTTTGGCCTCGTGACTCCTTATTAGTGACCATGGCCAGATGAAGTGACTTGGAGAGGAGAGAAGACAGGGAACCTGACACTGTGTAACTCAGTGGGGATGGCATTGCTCTTCTCTAAGCCTTAGTCTCCTCTGTTTTCAATCGAAGAGCTCAGACCTGAACAGTGGCCTTCACAGTGGTAAAGGATTCTACGCTGTCAATACCTGTGTAGAAAAGACAATTAGGAGACAGATCTAAGCAGCCTTGCTGTGGGTAAATCAAGGGTGGGGTCCAGAATGAGTCTGCTCCCTGCTGATATTCCTGGTTGCAGACTCCTTGTCCGCCCCTCCCTCCACCTCCCCACCCCCACCCCAGGGGAAGGCGTCTCCCAAAAGCTCAAACTTTCACTAACTAGGACATGGCCCCTCTGCTTTACATTACTGTCAGTGGGCTCTTGCCCACCTCTGCTTCAAGAATGTAAGGCCCTTAAGGCGGCAAGGGTTTCTCAGGGACTGATTGGGGGGCTCAGGTGTAAATGCGGCAGAGGCTGAGTCTCATATAGGCTGGGCTGCTGCAACTGTCTTGGCACCTCCCCACTCTGGGGAAATTTGGAGAATCCCTTTGCTCCCCAGAAGGCCCAGCTTTTTCCTTTTTGTCTTGCAGATAGAGCTCTGGCCCTGGTCTGGATGCCAACCTAAGTGCTACAAGACTTCAGTGGGGCCTTTCCCATCCCAGGGGCTTCGTTTCTCTAGATCATCTCCAAAGTCCCTTCCAGTTCAAATATTACATTAAATCTCTGCTCAGAAATTCATCTGGTCTCACATACTATCCTATCTTTCTTTTGTTCGTTTGCATTCATTTGCATAAATTTACACGGAGCATCTAACAGTCTGTTTTTCTGTTGAGTTGGTTTTGCTTAGACTTCTGGTCTCATCTGTCCCCAAAATGACAAGAACAAGGATCAGGTGCAATAAACAGAGATCATTTCTCTGTGACTCTATCACCTGGCTCAGGGCCTGTGACATAACATGTACCCTATAAATGCTTGTTGAAATGAAATGTCTGGAAAGAGGAGCTGGCTGGGAAGGGGGGGGGCAGGAGGGAAATGCATGTGGAGGTGCCAACTGGGCATTGGAGGGTGGTGAGCAGCATCAAGAAGGGAGGTTAGTCAATATATCCATAGATTCATCAAAATGCTGCAATGGGGTCCCAAAGGGGTGTGATGGCTGCCCAAGGTCATACAGCCAATTTGTGGCAGAGCTAAAATTTGTACCCTTGAGTTTCAGGCTGATGCTGAAGAGGTCTGGAAGTAGGACCTGGAGGGAGGGAGCTGAGTGGGGGCCTGGGCGGGGCGCTCTCCCCTTCCTGTGTTACCTCCCCTGTGACTGAAAGAGGAGCTGAGCTCTTTCTTCAGTTATAAGGAGGCAGAGACCTGTGGGGACAGGCAGCCTCCCTGGAAGGAAAGGGGGATCCCAGACTATGAAATGGCCTATGAGAGCCTGGGCTCTGGTTGGAAAGGTCACAGGGCAGGGTGCCATGGTCCTGATATTCCTTTGTGATCTGAGAGGGGTTCTGAAGGGAGTGAAATCCTCTGCCCTAGAGGTCTTGGAGAATCAGAAGAAACCTGGTGAGATCGGCCTAGTGTTGGTAACAGGGAACAGCCCTAAGACCACCTAGAACAACCCCAGCCCAGTGACCCAGGAGAGCCCACCTCCAACAGGTGGCCTTACAGACTGTCTAGTCTGCCTCTGCCTTGGCCATTCTCACCATCCTCATCCACCACCCACCCACTGTGGTCACCCAGGGCTGGCACCTGGGATTACTTCAGGCCCCCATCCCTCAGAGGGAATTAGAGCATAAACCCACATTGGGGGCCCAAGGGGGAGAGCTAAGGGGCAGGGTCTGAAACTGGGGGTGTGGATCTGGAAATATGCTGGGATGCATTCTTCAAGGGGGCGAGGCCAGCCCCAGCCAGCCTCTCCATCCTATACCCTCCCCACCTCATTTCATTAATCCTGCTTCCAGAGCTCTTCTCTAGGCCACTCAGAAGGGATGGGTGGAGAGCCTCTAGGTCCAGGACCCTCTCCTCTTGCCCAGAACTCTGTTGCTTTGATTGGACACCAGGACTCTCTGTATGGAGCCCCTAATAAGGGGAAACCCATGAATCCCCACGCTTATTGAACTCATAGAGTATACATTCTGCTTGCAGGGAGCACTCCAGAGTGGTGGGGGAGACAGTAATCAGTCTGTGGGGGTGGGGGAAGCAAGACACCAATGTACTCAGGATTTAGATACAGGGTATATACGAAGTGAATATTGAAGGGCTGGGGCACAGAGAAAAGGGTAAATAGAATTTGGGTAGGAGAGTCTTGGCAGACTGCATAGGACAGAAATGCTCAGAACCTAAGAAGGGGAGGCAAAAGGGACATTGTGTCAGACAGGGGAAAGGCTTAGGAGAAGGGAATGATGAACCTGAGCTGAGGAGGTTGGGAGCTGGAAGACAGCACAGGGCTCTGAGGAGCTGCCTGAAGGGGAGCTGAGAGCCTAGGAGAGACAAGAAGGAGAAAGGAAGGGAATCCAGGAAGAGGGTACCTCAGTAGGGGCCTACGGGGCTAAGAGGGTAGAGGGAGGATGCTGAGTCCTCACAGGGCAGAGGGAAGGACGGAAGGGATGCAGCAACCCGGAGGTAGGCCTGGCCCACAGCTTTGATCATACTCCCCCTCCCTATGCCTATCCTGGCCCACCCTGGCTCTGCCCAAGGCCAGCCGTATCCTGGCCCCCAGCTCTCCCCAAGCAGAGCCAGCCCCGAGCTGGTGCCCAGAGAGCGGGGTGCCGCAGCTGCTGCGTGGAGCCTCAGTGGGGGTTGATGGGAGACTGCCAGGCGCCGCTTAATAGGATTTTAATTATACAGCTCCAGCAAGAATTTTTTCCCCCCTGGGCTTGGGCCCTCACAGATACCTCCATCTCCACCTCAGCATCTTCCCAGCCCTGGCAGCCTGTTCTCCCAGGCCCCTGCTGCCTGCCTCCACCCACTGTGGGGGACTCTGGCCTACCTCCTAGGGGACCAGGTAAGGCCTGGAATCTGCCCCCAGCAGTCATGGAGAGGACAGCACCAGCTCCTGGGGAGAGCCTTGCCATGGGGAAGCTCCTCTGAGGTCTACATCCAGGTTCATGGCCAGACCCGACTTCAGTGCTGGGCAGGCAGGGTGTGCCCACCCTTCCACTCAGTATGGACTCACTGCTCATTTTTCCAGGATGATTGTGCCCATGCCAGGCCTTTTCACAATGCGTGTCTCATGTGACGCTTACAACAACTCTGGGAGGCAAGCAGGGCAAAGAGAATGATCATCTCCATTTTATGGATGAGGAAACTGAGGCCTCAAGCTTAAGTGCTTTGCCCAGGGACAGAATGAGTAAGGAGTCCAGACTGCAAGCTGGACTCCACATTCCGGCCATGGCCTTGAGCTCCATTCCTCCCATACTTCAGCCAGAAGGAGCTACTGGCAGGCCCTCTTTATGAAAGCTACACCCCCTCCACCTGTCTATCTCCTACTTACCCTTCAGGCATGAGACACTACTTACCTCCCTCCAAGTCTGGGTTAGGGTCCCCGTTTTCATGCTCCCACAGCTCCTGCCTTTTGCCCCCATAACCCCATCCTACTACACTGGATTATCTGGCTATCTCTCTGGCTTGCTAGTAATCCTAGAAGTCCCCTTAAGACAGACCCTCCTGATGCCCAGAGGTCAAGCCTTGAGAGCCTCCCCATCTAGCTGTGCTCTGTAAAATGATCCAGGACCCTCTCCTGTGGTTGGCTACTCTTGCATGAGTTTCAACAGAAAATAAATAGTAAAATAAGGATCTCCCTTCGCATCGCCCCCTCTCTCCAGGCCCCTCCTACCACAGGGGTAATTCTTCTGACCTCTCTATGCACATACACTTTTTCCTGCCCCTTTTCACTACACAGTGGGTCTTGAGTTCTGAGGGTCAGCACATCTGCTTGCCCTCATCCTCTGAGTAGCAGGATGACTCTCCCCTGCTGGGGCGAATGTTCTCTTCTCTAGTTCCTGTCCATCCCTCTAGGCTCCACTCAAGCTATGCTTCCTCTGGGCAGCTTCAAGGAGCTCCCAGCCTGCAGGAGTGCGCCTTCCTCACTGTCTACTCAACATCTTTTTGTCCCTACCCTTGACCAGCAAACAGTTGTGGGTAATGCCAGTGTTCCCCAGACCTTGCTGCTCCCTGCACAGCTCCTGGAATGGGATGTAAGAGGTCCTTGGCAATGAGGCTGTGAGTGAATAAGTGAACTAGGGCTTCAAGAAAGTCACCGGATGCAATTGGCCCCCAATACTGAGGTGGAGCAGGTAGGAAGATACAGAAGACCCAGTGTCTGCCCTCAATAGTACCACCACTACCCAGCCTTTGCAGCAGGCACCCACACATTGTAGCTTGCTCCTAGATGACTATGGCCCACAGAGCTCAGACCAGGTACACCTGTCTGTGCCCAATGGGTGCACAAGGCTGGGGGCTGGGGGTTCTGGACAAAGACTCTTCCCCCCACCCCCTCTGCCAGACAAGGCTTCTGTTCTTTTCTGCTGAAGGCAGGGGGATGGCAGAGATGTGCCTTGGCCTCAACTCACCCCAGCCAGAAGAGGCTACATCTCAGCCTTTCTGTCTCACCCACACCTCGGTCTTCAGCAAGCCCTAGAGGACAACCTGGCACTATTGCTTTAGCCTATCTGCTCCTATTAAAGCATCTTCTATTCCTTTCCAGCATCTCAGCAGGGTGCTGCCACCCACCTTTATCACAGAGAACTTATCTTGTCCCCCCTCCCTACCTATGCCAGTCGGCCTCAACCCACGTTTTTTTCCCCAAGGCCCTGGGGCAGGGGCTGAGGCTGGAAGGGTGACGACGCCTGTGGTGACAACCTGTCCACCTGAGGAGCTGATCCTCCCGACCAGCCACTGCTCAGTTCATTCATTTCCTTGCCTCAGTGCTGTGCCTGCCTCTGCCAATCCCAGGAAAATAAATTTTCTGTGCAGCTATCACCCCCCATGTTCCAGAGTCTGTTCCTCCGATCAAGCCTTCTCCCACAGTCTCACAGTCTCCTGGTAGCTGCCTGGACCCTTAAGTCAGAAGACGGGGCAAGAAAAGGGTTCTGGTGACAGGAGGGGCCCTGGAGGCAAGGCGTGCTGGAGGGAAGGTCACCTGAGTGTGTGTGCTAATGTTTATAGGGTGAGGAGGGCTGCTCCCAGGCCACCCTGGGTAGGGTCTACAGAAGGGGACCAAAGCCCTGGGGGTCCCAGGTGTCTGGCTCTGTAGGGCCCAAGCCTGGGAGAAGCTGTGGAGCTGGACAGCCTGCGGGGCAGGGGATTGCAGCATCATGGGCCGGCTGCTGTGGCATGAGATGAAAGGCCCGAAGTGGGGCTGTTGGCAGACGGACAGGCGGAGTGGGTGGAGGCCTGGGGTGGGGGTAGGAAGATAACCATCTTCGAGGGCTGCCAGGTGTAGACATGGTGGAGTGTGGAGGACGCGGGTGGAGTTTTAGCCCTTGGGATCAGGGCAAAGAGCCTGAATTTGGAAGGGTTCCCTGTGAGGTCATCTCGTCCAACCTGATGCCCCTAGGCTCTCAGCCCCAAACCAAGCAGGCCCTGCCTAGGGATGACTTCTGGGCCTGGGTGCTCCTCCCTGGTCCCAGCCTGTCCTTCACCTTGCATCTGTCCCAAGCAGTGCTGGCCAAAGTCTAACTCAGATTCCTTTTTTCACTACAGGCACTGTCCTCTATGGGAGGGGTCAGCCAGCCCTGGCCGATGGTTGGTCACTTGCTAGTTGCTGGGGTACATCAGATAGCTCAGAGGTCAATCTTTATCACTTTTCATCCTTAATTCTAAATTTTTCTTACACTGGCTGTATGATTACTTGTCCATGTCTCCCACCCACCTTGGAGGGAAGGTTCTAGAGACAATGAAGAAAAGGAGAAATAACTTTCTTGCTTTCTAAATACGTCTCTTAACCTCTCTTCACCATTCCATACCCACACCTACTTCCCTGTTCAGGCTTCCATCCTCTCACCCAGAACTTACTTCACAGTCCTCCCTAGAAAGTCCCCCAGACTCCTTGTTCCCCTCTAATCCATTCCCCTGAGCTTCCACAGTGGTCTTGCTAACGTGAGAATCTAACTGTGTCATTTCTCTGTTCAACACCCTTCAATGAAGTACTGCTCCCCTAGAGCCAGTAAGAGGGGCCCTGCTCCAGGCCTCTCAAAACATAGATACAGCACTGATGCTACATTTGCTAAAGAACCCTCAGATGCCTAGATCATGCGGGATCTGGTACTGAGTGCTGCGTGGCACAACCTCTGCTCTTATAATTAACACTGATCAGACATGGATGGAGGAAATGCTTCTTGCTCTAAGTTCTTGAAACAAAAGCAACTGTGTCTGGATGCCTCAGTGTGCCTCTGTCAGTGACAGAGGTGAACATTGTGTAAGTGCCTGGGTGAAATAAAAAATAAATGGATATATTTGCTAAATTCTTCCTCCCAGATAGCATACATGAAATAGGTTATTTTAAAAAAGCATCCAAGAATAATGCAATAAATTCTTATGTAATAAAACTTCCTGGTGGTATCAACTATTTAGGTTCTTGCTTCTCTGAGTTCCAAAAGGACACACCAATTAGTGTTGTACTCAAATAGATACACCTTGTAGGTCAGAAACATTTTGCTCAACCAAATAATTCCTATAGCTCTTCATTTGTATAAATGTAGGTGTAAAGTAACCTATATGAAAGTGGATAGTGAATATCTGGGCAATCTGGTGGGCACTGGATGTTGGAATTACAAAGCATTATATTTTATAAACATGCCATTTTAATTATATTTATAAAATTTTAAATTAAAATTTAGATTTACCTCAATAATCTTAATTTACTACTTCGATATTATTAGTTGTAATTTGTATTTTGCCTTTAATTTCAACTTATATTACAATATTTTAGCACACAAATATTCAGCCATATAAAAACCATGGCTTTATGCAGATTTTTATCTTGTTGTTATGAAGGCTTATTGTTAAGAAAGGCAAGAAGAACCTATTTTATTTAACGATTTGGCATCTCGATTCGTAGTACTCTGTACTCCTGTCCTGAACCCCACACCTTTTAGGAATGACCAGCTTCATTGCTCCGCATTTCCTTTTGGACTCCTCCACATGGCCCACAAAGGCCCCCACAGCCTAGTGTCTGCTCTTTTCTCCAGTCCCATCTGCTGGATGTCTTCATACAGCCCCGGACTGTGGGGGTTCCCAGAACATGCTGTGCCTGCCCTGTGCCCAGGATGACCTCTCCTTCCCTCACCGTTGGTTTGATGGGCAAATCCCAACTCATCCTTCTGGTTTCAGCCTGAATATGCCCTCCCTTGACCCCAGCAGATGGGTCCCTTCCGGATGCCCTACTCTGTTTGGAAGGTGCCTGTTAAAGTGGTTCTTTCACCATAAGGTGAGGCTTGTAGGCTGCCTCCCCCACAGATCAAGACCTTCTTGTGGGCAGGGTTGGACAGGGGCTCTGGAAGTAGGCAGGGGCCTCAGTGAAAGCGGCAGAAGCTCTGTGGTGACCAGAATTCAGTGCTGGGACAATGAAGGCTTTAATACCTCTGAAGTCTGCAAGACTTGGCCCTAAAGAAACTAAAAATTGTAGGGAAAACTAGCTGAGACCTTGGCTTTCCTCAGGTCTAGACCAGTGGTCCCCAACTTTTTTGGCACCAGGGACCGGTGCTCCTTTGAGAATCTAATTAATGCCCGATGATCTGAGGTGGAGCTGAAGTGCTGGGAGCAGCTGCAAATAGAGACGATGCTTCACTCGCTCACCTGCCACTCACCTCCTGCTTTGCAGCCCAGTTTCTAACAAGCCACGGACCTGTACCTGTCTGCAGCCTGTGGGTTGGGGACCCCTGGTCTAGACCACATGAGTAGGCCCCAGAGAGCCTGGGCCCATCTATGAGGAAGTTGGCAGGAACCCCCATTGGCCTCCTGCCAGGTGCCCTTTAGCTCTTGTGTGGGGGAGGGAAAGCGAAGGCAGGATGCTGCGGGGCAGCTGGAGTGAGGGGACGGTGGAGAGAGCAGGAAAGTGGCAGGGGCCAGCTTAGGAGACTAACTGACACATTCATCGCAGCCTCTGGCTTCCTGCAGGAAGATTCTCTCGTTGGCAAAAGGGAGGATGTAGAAAGAGTACAAGTGGAACCCTGACTTCTCTCTCCTCGGGGGACAGCTTCATACATATTGGACCCCCAATATTTATTGAGCACCTACTATATGCAAGACACTTTGCTGATGTGCTTCACCTCACTTTTCCTAGAGAACCACAGCCTGCCCTTTAGACTGTCATTAGAAGACCATCTAGTCCAGTCTTCACATTTGACAGAAGAGAAAACTGAGGTTCAGAGAGGGGGAGTGACTCACCCCCAGGTGAGTGAGAAGCAGAGCCCAGGCTGCAGTTTGCATCTCCTCACTCCTTGTCCAGGGTGCTCTTCCTTATCCCTGGGACCTCCAGGACAAGGATATTCTCTGTCCAGAGCCAGTGGAACCCCCAGCAATGAGGACAGGCACAGCAGGAGAACTCCCTGATGTTGTCATCCTCTGCTCCCCTAAGCACCTCCTCCTGGGATCTTGCTTGCCTTATCCCAAAGAGGAGTCTGAGACAACCCCCAAGACTAGAATGTGAGAGGCCAAGTCTCTTGTTCAACCTTATTTATTTTTTTTCCTCATCAATATCCTTACAACAATGACAGATAACATATGAGTGCTTATGGCTCTGCTTACGAGCAAGTACTATTATTTGCTCCATTTTCCACTTGGAAAAACTGAGGTCAGAGAGGCTGAATGAGGCCCAAAGCTGCCTTATTAGAGTGTCAGAAGGGCCTGACTCCACGCTCCCAGGAGAAGGATATAAAACCTTGCAGTTCTGCTCTACCTTCAGTCTCTTGAGCTACAGGCACCAGTTCCTTCTGTTTCTCCTGAAACACCTGAGAAATCTGCCATGATCCCTATACTCCTTGGTCAGCCAGAGAGGCTATTGGGAGCTTGGTGTATGTGCAGGTCCATGGGAGGGAAGGCTGGGTTTCCTCCTGTCTACCTCTGCCCTCTTGCCCATCCTGCCCATGGCTGTGCCTTCAGGTAGCTCTGGATGGCCCCTGTGAATAGACAGAAACTCTGCTGATGGCCCCTGTTCGTTCAGCCAATAGATGTGAACTTGAGCTCTTCTTGTGTGCCCCACACCACCCTGGGCACAAGTCAGACAGGTTCAGGCATGGACTTTGCTCTGGAGCTCACTATCCAGTGGTGATGATGGAGAAGAAATCTATCACCTCCATCCATTCAACAGATAATGACCCCTGTGTGTCAGGTGCTATTCTAGGCCCTGGGGATACAGAAATGAACAGAACAGCCTCAAATTCTTACCCTCAAGAAGCTCACATTCTAGAAGAGAGACAGAAATTGGTTAAAAGAAATAAGCAATATGGCCTGTAAAAGGGGATGTATGCCATGGGAGGAAAAAAAATGAAGAGAGGAGATTAGGGAATGGGAGCATGGCTGCAAATACATTACCAAACCAATTGGTGCCATGAGAGTTTGGGGCTCCAGAAAGTAGTGAAGGGACCTCTGGTCCCTGCTTCAGCTGTGGCCACTTCCCTAGAGGGAGATGCGAACAGAACTGGAGAATTTGGAACACCTGAGTCTCAGGCCAGTGGCCCCTAAACATTGTGGCAAGGAGCAGGTGCAATGGGGCTTCCTGAAATGATTTCTGATGCCCACCTGTGTCAGAACCTACAATTTCTGTGCATACCCAGAATACAGAGGAACAGGCCTGCACGTGTGGGCACATGTTCTCCTGGACATGGATGTGCACGTGGGTGTGGGCCATTGAATGGACACGTAATTACCGAGCATCTGTGCTGCTTCAAGCATCCTGCCCCCAAGGGGTTCAGGGTCTCGTGGCAAAAAAGAGAAGACTGAAAAAAGAGCCTGCATGAAGGCAGGAAGTGTTAAAGGTAGAACCAGGGGGCAAGAGATTACAGAAAACTTCCAGGAGGCAGTAGAAGTTGAACCAGGTTGGGTTGCCTGCACTAGATTAAGCTTAAATACCTGTAGCTTCTCTGTATTGAAATGAAATGAGCTAGCTCAGAAGGTAGTGAGTTCTCATCCCTGGAAACTCGAAGGTGTGACAACCTGAGAAGGGATCCACAGACTGAATTGGGGGATAGTACTGGTGCCTTCTGAGGTCACTAGGGTCTTGTAAAGTTGGGGAAGCCACTGAAGAACTGGGGAGAGGAATGATGGGGTTTGAAGCACTTGGGTTTTATCTTAGAAGATGATGGGGAGCCATGTAGGGGTAGGAGCAGCAGAGAGGCACCGAGAAGCTGAGATTTGGGAAGACGAATCAGACAGTACTGGTCGCTGGACCAGACTGGAGTAAGGAGAGCTGTGGAGGGGGCACCAATTACTGCTAGCCAAAAGCAGCAACAGGCATGGGCATATGGGAACACGTGCACACTGTGCATGAGCAGAAACCTCCCATGACTAGACAGTCATCAGCTGTGAGAGCGTTGAATGTTCTTCTTCAGTCTTGAAGCAGGATGACCTCCGAGCTATGTTTCCAAAGTTTTAGGCACATGCATGAGCATATGTGGGTGTGAGTGCACACTTGAGTGCACATGAGTATATATATATATTGTGTAGCGCTCTCTTCCCTGGTGGGGCTCTGTATGGTTAGCAGGAGTGCACACTGCACTGGTGTTGGTGTCGGGGCAGCTTTGCAGGTCTCTATTTTGGGGTATGGCTGGGGAGCAAACGTTAAAGATAGACACACCCCTGTGAAAGTCAGTGGGAGGGGGAGTTCCAGGATTCTCCTGTCACAGCTGCGACACACAGGGGTATGGGGATATGCATATATAGGAGGGAAGACTGGGGAGGTCAAACTGTTGAGCGAGGCTTTATGAGCGAATTTGGCTCATGCAGACTCGCGTAGAGCAGGTGTCCCCAACCCCCAGGCCTTGGACTGGTGCTGGTCTGTGGCTTATTAGGAACTGGGCCACAGCAGGAGGTGAGCGGCGTTCAGGAGCAGGAAAGCGTCACCTGCAGCATTAGCATCTCCACCACGCAGCTCCACCTCATATCATCAGGCACTAGATTGTCACAGGAGAACGGGTCCCTGGTGCCAAGAAGGTTAGGGACCACTGGGGTCGAGGACTAACCTGGTGTGTGGTTCCAGGTGAGAGTCTGATTTTCACTCAGTCTGGGGATACCTGCATCGAAGGTTGCCATGAGCTAGGGGCTTTCCTACACACCAGCCCCCTGGACCATCCCACCCCGCTGCATGGTATGTAGTACTGTTTCCATTTCAGCAGGTGAGGAAGCCCAGATCCAGGAACCTTGTCTGGGGTCACAGTAGATAGAACCAGAGCCCAGGAATCCTGACTCTGAGTCCTGCGTTGTTGTCTCAGTGGCCACCTCCAGCATCTGGAGAGATGAGTCACCAGAACACGGTTGTGGGGACAGTGTTCTCTTTAAGCATGTCCTCTCAGGCACCCACACTCCTTCAGGATCCCAGGCAAACGTCCACCTGCCTAAGCCTCTGGCCACGTCTCTGCCCTCACCCTGACCCATTCCCGCCTCCCCTAGGCCCATCAGCTTCCCCTTCTTCCTGCAGATTCACATCCCCACAACTGCCTCATTCCAGAGTCTGCTAGAACAGCCGCCTGTGTATCACCCATATGTTTTCACCCCCAGCTGGGTGCTCAGTTATTGTTCTGGCGCAGGAGGGCGAGGGGGCGGCTTGTGGGTGTAGCGACGCCGGGCTGTCTGCTCAGTTCTCCGCTTGTTATTACCTCTCCTCCAGGCTCCTATTAGCCTGCCTGCCCCAGAGGCCTGTGCAGGCTCCCTGTTCCTCGGTACCTTTGTTCCTTAATTATCACTGGGGAGCCCTGCTCACCTGCCTGCCACTTTCTAAGAAGCTGTCTGGCTCCCCTTCCTTACCCTGCACCCCCCAGGAACTAATCCCCTACACCCCCTGGGGTGTAGCAGCAACTTGCCTAGCAGCAGCTTGCCCCAGGCTTCTCTGGGCTTCAGAGCCTCAGGATGGCCCACCCCCACCCCTCCTAGAAGCCCTTTTTTTTTGTCCCTGCTGCTCCTTCGATTGATGCTATCTTGGATCTCAGGGCTAGAAGGGACTTTAAACTCTCATGTAGTTCAACACCCACCTCCCCATGTACTGCCTGGATTGGGCCACCTACAGGAGGTACTCAATGAATATTCAATAAGAGGATGATTAACTTCTGCAGCCTCTACTTGAATGCCTCCCCAATGGGCAACTCACTTCCTCCCAAGGCAGCCAGTGCCACCTAGGGATGGCTGGGACTCTTATAAAACCACTCGCCCACATTTCTCCCCAGGGCCCTCTGATTTTCCTAGCCTTAAATCTAGAGCCCACTTTGCTGTGTTTGACTCTGGGGCTCAGGACTGTCTTTCCTGCTGGGGTCTCACTATTGCCCACCTCAGGCAGGAAACCTCCCAGCAGGAGGTTTGGGGTGGGGGGAGGGCGTTGTGACCTGATTTTCCCCTCAGACCTAGGACTCAACAGCCCAGCTCTAGTGGCTTTCCTCCTGTCTCAGGCCTCTGGCTGCAGTTCTTGGGCAGGATGGTGAGGGGGAGGAGGCACTGGGGTGAGAACCCTCAGGCCAAACAAGCTCTGACAGCCAACAACAACCGCGGAGGAGGGCGCTTGCTGCATACACACAGGCCAAGGCTGCGGGAGGGAAGGCCTCAGGGAGCTGGGGGAGACAGGAATCTCCCCTCCCCCGCCTGCCTGCGGCCTTGCCTCCTGACCCTTGCACAACTCCCTTGCCTCGGTGCACTGTGGGTACCTAGGAGTCAGGGCTGAGCTTCTGGATGGATCCAGGAGTGAGCTGACCCATGTGGGCACGAGGGGCACGTAGAGCCTGCCCTATGCTCCTAGGACACAGTGCTTCTCTCTAAGGGGATGGCAGTGGTTGCCAAAGCTTTGGACCAAGCCTTTTTCTTCCAGCTGCAGAGCAGGGGGACATGCTGGACAGAGGAACCCTATGTCCACAAAGGGTCTCAGAGCCTAGGCCCAGCTTTCCCTTGGGGGCCATTATGTTCAATGCTCCCTCCTTTACCCGCTTCCCCTCCCCCCTTAATCATTATCCACTTTCAGCCTGAATCCACTTGAGGAGTTTCCTTTTGATTGCATTCTTTATTTTCTTTAAGTGTGTCTCAGTCTAGGGGCTCCTTGAGGGCAGGGTCATGCTTCTCTGTCAATTCGGGCACACGGAAAGGGTGGAGATTGAAGTCCAGCCATGCATGGCCTGGTCTTGGCTCTGAGCATCTTGTGTCCCAGGAGTGCTACAATGAGGCCAGGCCAGGAAGGCGCCTGGTGCATGTCAGAAGGCCCTCTGGACAAACACCAGCCAGGGGTGGAGGACTTGGGTCAGGAGGCCACCTCCAGCCACCAGACCTTGAGCTCAGCTGGGCTGCCCCGTGAGGCTCTCCGGATCTGACTCAGTTCCTTCCAATGCTCCTGGGTATCCATCCCCAGGGTCAGCCCCCAGGAGGTCCGCCAGATTCCACAGGCCCCACCCAGACAGAGGCCACACCCCTACCCTGCTGGAGCAGTAAGGGGCTCCTGGAGGATTTGAGTGGCAAGCAGAGGGCAAAGGTCACCTGCTGGGCCCCTTACTCCACTACCTCCAGCCCTTTGTTCCTCACTCAATTTCTACAGATGTGAGATTTCTGTCAAGGTGTTGGCATGGGCCCTGGTTGGGAGCCACCCTTTTCCCAGAGCCTCTGATACAGATATACCCACCTGCTCCCAAGGCTGAGACAAAGGGACTCCTACAGGGTAAACAAGGTGCTTCTTCCATGATAGTCACTCTCTTGGGGGTCTCCAGGAGTCACTCCCAGAAACAGCACTTCCCCCCTCCGCCGAAGGGATCTTTATAAATGTCAGTCGAACCATGTCCTTCCTTATTTCAAACCTTCCGAGGGCCTTGCATCTTACTCAGAATAATATGGGACCCCTGCAAGCCCTACACCATCTGGACTCTGGATACCTCTTGAGTCTCATCTTCCCCTATTTTTTCCCTCTTTCCTTCCATTCCAGGTTGACCAGCCTTCTTGCTGTTTCTCACACACACCAGGCCTGCCCCTACCTCAAGGCCTTTGCACTGCCCATTCCTTCCAACTAGAAGTCTCTTCCCTACATTTTTCCTCATTCAGAGCTCAAGAGCTGAGCTCTCTTCCCAGAGGCCTTTCTAGATGACTGATCTAAAAAGGTGCCCTGTGTCTTCCAGCACCTCATCCCTTCTGCCTCCACAGTTCTGCTTTATTCTTCCTCACAGCACTATCAGCACCTGAGTGAGTTTCTCTTTGATTACTTGATTATTGTCAATCCCCCCAACACAGTAGAATGTAAGCTCTATGAGGACATGGCTATATCCTTAGGGCCCAGCACAAGACCTGGCACAGCAGGGTGCTCAAGAGATATCTGTTGCATAAATGAGTGGTCTGGGAAAGGAGAGAGACACACGGCTACAAGGGCTGTTGGGGGGGGCATAAGCAAGAACCAAGAGAGCAGTCCTTGTAGGGGTGTGGAAAGGGAGCTGGTTATTTGGAATCCAGGCCTCAAAGGGCACACCAAAGGCTGAGGAGGAGGAGGAGGATGGAGGGGAGGGGGTAAGTGGAGCTGCCTGCTATGTCTTTCTAAGATAGACCCTCAGGCTCTACTCTGAAGGCAAGTGGGGAGGCCAAGGAAGGGGATACCACAGTCCTTATTCTCTGGGTGTCTCCGGTCTGGAGGGGACAGGAAAGAGTGCTTGGAAAGTACACGAGTTCAGGCCTCTCCACTGAGCTCAAAGCCTGGGTTTCCAAAGCTGGGGCTGTTTCTGCTTGTCCCACTGCGTCAGGCTCAGTGTGTTCCAAACCCAACGCCTCATCCTTCCTGCAGTTTGCTCTGACTTCTCTGGTTCCATCAACAACCTCCCTCTCTTCCAGGGCAGGCAGGCTCAAGAGCCCAGAGTCACCTCTGACTGCTCCCTCCCACTCACCCTAACCCTCCAGCCTCCACCCTGTGTAATGACAGGAGACAAGTGGTCCTGTCTGCTCCCTGTCTTCTGCCTCCCATAAGCAGCTGCTGAGGCAGCTCTACCTCCATTGGCCCCAAATACCTCCAGCTCCTGTAGCCAACGTTACCCCGGGGCAGGTGGGGAAGGGGAGGGGAAGAAGGATCCTGCCCAGTTCTGACCCCATCCTCTTTGGAGGGAACTGGCTTGTGCTGGTAAGTGCAAGGACTCTGGAGACTGGCAGACTTTGCTCGCCTCATTTTCTCCTTAATTCTATGAACTTAGGAAAGTTACTTAACTTCTCCAAGTCTCAGTTTTCCCATATGTAAAACGGAGATAACTATGCATATCTCACCGGATTGCTTGGAGATTAAGTGAGAAAGCATATAGTAAGCACCTAGCAAAAACCCTGAGTAGAATTGATACTTAATAAATGAGAGGTCCATCCATTCCCTTTCAATCTTAATTCCCAGGTTCAAGAACTTGCTGTGGTTCTCTGTTTCCTACTGTGTCTGACCTAACTTCCTCCGCTTAGCTCTCAGTGGTCTCCAGGGTCTGACCTGAACATCTCAATTAATTCTTCACTCCCAAGACTTCCCACACTTCTTCTTTACTCCTGTGTTCCCAGTGAGAATACCATGGCCAGCCTCTGCTGTGCCCTCTGTCCACACTGCCTTTCTTGTCTCCCTTGCCTATCCTGTTTGTCCTTCCCGGCCCCCTTCTTCAGGAAGATCTTTTGAACCCTCCTCTGTCCTGGCATGATAGCTGCACTATTGGTGTGGGTGGATAGTCCATGTCTATGGATGTCACCTGCCCACTCAGTCTGTCAACTGTTTCCAGGTTGGTGGAAAGCCCTTTTTGGTCCTCCCCCATAGTGCTAAACATTTAAAAAGAGCTCAGTAAATATCTGACTTTTGATTTTCTATGAAGCAATAAATGACCCAAATCAGGATAAGGCAAACTGAGGCATTGGGAGGGATTCTGGGAAGGGCAAAGGTGTTGAACCTGTCATTAGGGGCAAGAAGTAGGCTTACTACTTTATGTGTTATCTCTTCATTCTCACCACACTGGGAAGTAGTATTAGCCCCCATTTTACAGATGGGAAGACTGAAGTTCAAAAAGTTTAATGACTTGGCTGGGGTCACTCGGCTAGAAATTGGCAGAGGCAGGACTTGATCTAAGGCTGAGGGAGTATGTCCCAGGGGAAGGCCGAGGTGAATAGGTAGAGGGACAGAGTGAGAAGATGGATTAGAAGGGATGAGGGGTACATGCGGAAGACCCTGGTTTACCCATTGGAAGAGGTGGGAGAAGGGTTTAAATTACCTGGCAGGCTAGAGAAAGATACAGCAAGACCCTCCTGGGGAGCTGGTTGCAGCTCCAGAATTTTCCTTGCCAGAGAAAGCCACCATGAATCCCCTGAATCCATACGAGCTAACATGCCTAGTTTCCTGTCCCCAGAGCTTAGGGACAGAAGGACAGAGAAGAAAGCATCTCTACCCGTTCCCTGCAGAGACAAGGATGTCTGAGAGGCTGCGAGTGATGTCACCGGTGCCCTGAGATTTCTCACCCATCTTCCCCAAGCAGTTTCTTCAGAGTGACTTGTCCAAGTGATTTGCCCAAAGCCCTCATTCCTTGGTCCCCGCTGCACTTGTCCCTGGTGTGGCATCTGCACAGGCTTACCCTCTCTCAGCTCTCACTGGGTTCCAGTCTCGACTTCTTCAGTTGCCAATAGTTGGCATAGAGACCCTCACAGTTACCCAGCCACATGTAGACAGCCAGGTCCAGCTGGAATAACACAGTTTCCCTCCCTCCCATGAGCACTGGACTATTTACGGCTCAGCAAGGCTTTCACACCCATGAGCTCACTGGAGCCTTCCCCACCCACCCTGAGAAACCAGCAGGGCAGGCGCCATCACCCCCATTTTGCAGATGGAGACACTGAGGCGAAATGCCTTGCTCAGTGAGTTCCCCAAAGTCTGGCCTCCTGACTCCTGAGTCTGAGGCTCTTCTCAATTCCTCCAGGAGGGTGGTCGAAATACCCCTAAACTCAAAGAGGGGGAGTTTTGGGCCAGGACCAGGTGAATAGAAGGGTAAGTAGTCTCTGGTGAGTTAGACAGTCCCAGGAGCTGACAGGAGCCTCTAATTCAGCAGGCCAGGAGGGTGGGAGTGAAGGGACACTTTATGGCCTCAGCCACTGGCTGGTAAGAGCCTGGCGGGGGCATGTTCAGGCTAGACATGGAGGCAGGCTGGACAAGCGGGCTGGGAGTGTGGTTGGGGTGTTGGTTTCCCAGGCTAGGGCAGGGAAGAGGTGAGACCCCAGCCTCAGGGCTACCTCCTGGGCAACCAGACTCGGGTGGGTGTATGCTGGCTACAGCTGGAGGGGCACAAGGTAAACACCAGAGGGAACTTCGTATCCACACACTTCTTTTTTAGGCCAAGCCCCTCTGCCACGTAGACAGAGTCCAGACCAAGCCCTCCCTCACCACTTCACATAAAGATTAGGGCATCTCAGCCTTCCCATCTGTCCTCACCTCCTGTATTTGTTTCATTCCCAAGTCCTCCCAGTTGATCACCCTCCAGGGTGCTTTCTCTCTACCAGTCTACATCAAGTCCCGACAGCCCCTTCCAAAAGCCTTCTCTGATTCTTTCTCAGACTCGGATCATGACTCTTCTCTCAGCTCGGGAAGCGATGGTTTGAATTCTTTATCTCAAAGCCTGTGTTTTAGAGGGTCCTGACTCCCCCCGTAGCCTGAGGGGTCTGGGGCTGTGTCTCTCCTGGGAAGTGGTGCAGGCTTCCTTTTTCTAGTTCCACCTCCTTCGGCTTGGGCAGCCTCTGCCCATAGGGGGCGCCCGAACAGTGTCGTTGAATCCTGGCACCCTCCCTCGGGCTGCAACTGGAGAAGGTGCGAATTACTTGCAGTGACATGGATCTGAATGAGATGTCCAAGTCCCCTCCAAAGCTCTGTCTTACTTTTCAATTGACTTTGTGACTAAAGGGAGGGACACACTTTTAGATGAGGAGAGAGGCCTCTCGTTTGGAGCAGTCGGTGGGGGACTAGATGGTGCTTGACCTTCCAGGCTCAGGGAGGATGAGTGGCTTGAGGGGCTCACACAGTTCACAATGGACCCAGATGTCTTCCCTGGCCCTGCCCTGAAAGTCCCCAGGCTAGTGGGCAGAGGCCCCAACCAAGCAACCCCTATTTCCTTCCCCAAGTCTCTCGGAAAGAGTGGTGAGTCAGTTGCGGCCATGAACTCATCCTAGGCAGTAAAAATAGGAAAACAAACAGGCCTCTCCTCCAGGCAGGAGGAGAGGGTAAGGGTGAGTGGGGAAATGGGTTCTTTCCCGCTGGGCAGAAAGGACAGCCATCTTTTGAAGTCTTCAAGAGTGAGGCAGGCGTCCTCATGGCCCCTAGAAACTCAACCACATCAAAGCCACCCAAGGAAGGTGGTTTGAGGGGCATGCTGTCTCACACACAGTCACAGTCACACACAGTGACATAACTGAGTCCCTGAGGGACATACACACAGTGACACATACAGTTGAGGGCACGATATGCAGCCACACACACAACATGCAAAGCCAGTAAGCCACCAGGCAGTCGCACAGATACGCACAATCACATGGCCAGCCTCACAGGTATACTTGGAGACATCATAGTCACAAACGTCCTCGACAGCTGTCTCCACCAGCTGTTGCAGAGATCATGCAGAGCAAGAAAGCCACGCAGATGCTGCATGCACACACCTAGCACCCAGCCACTCTCAGAATCTGTCTCCAAGAGCTATGCACAAGCAATGCCCATTTCTACCCAGCCATTCACACAGCCACACTGACAGTCACATGCAGCTCACAGCCACACAGCTCCCACGCAATGCACAGAGCCACACCCAAGCCACAGTGTCGCATACACAGTGTCTCAGTTACACACTAGTCACATGCTCACAGCCACAAAGGCATCATCTCCACATTATGGATACCATCACGGAGACCCATATTGTCCACGGAAGCTCTGGGGTTAAGACCTAATGGGGGTTGGCCCTGGGGTGGGAATGGGGAGGTGTCTCGTTCTCTGCTGCCAGCTTATCTCCTTCCTCCTCTTGGCTGCACCTCCCGGGCCATCCTTTGCTCTAAGCGCCCACTGTCAAAGTCTTGGCTTTGCTGAGTCCCCACACCCCTTGTCTCTGAAGGGAGGGGCATGTCACCTTGGAGATGATTCAGTCCAATCAACATTAAGCATCATCCATTTATTTAACACGCTATCATTTGGTCCTGTGTGCCAGGCATTATGTTAGGTGTTGGTGAATAGAGAGGTTATTCTACATCAGACCGAAATTTTCCCCCAGCACAGCAGCTATTTCCAAATGTGTACCTGTGTGACCCTCCATGGATCTAGCCCCAACCCCTGACTTGCTCCCACACCTTGGCCTTGGGGAGGCCACCAGCAGGTGCAAGATGCTTCAATCTCATTTTTTCAGTGGCCATTTCCGGGAGGGTGAAAGGTTCTCATGTAATCGACAGCAACCCTGAAGGGGGCCTGGGAATAGGCACAGGAAAGACTTCCTTGTGAACTTCCTCACCCTTCTCTGGAGGGCAGACAGCTAGGTTAGAAAACACCCTACATTAGGGTCCAGAGAACCAGGCTTTCACCCAGTTCCAACATGTCATTTTGAGCCAGCCACATCCCCTCTTAGCTTCAGAGCCCAGGCTCCCTTTCCTCAAGGGCAAGGGAGCTGGGCCAAGTAAGTTTCTCACAGGATGAGGTGGGTCCCAGGCTGTTTATTAATATGTAGATTTCCAGGCCCACTCTAGACCTTCTTGATTCCAGAATTTGAGACCCACAGGTTCTGGATACCTCTGAGATGCTTTTCAGCCCTAAGAAAGACTACGAAACTTTGAGGAGCAGCAGTGCTGGAGGCAGAAGGCTGCTCCAGAGGCTGCTGAGGGCCCTGCCCAGCCCAGGATACCTGACATGCAGGAGCCACCGCCACCCTCCAGGAGGTGCCTCACATCACCTGGCTGCTTTAAGGGCTTGGATCAGTGAAGAGCTTGTGGTTAGGACAAGTGATGGCCAAATCGGAACTTTCGGGCCCTCTTCTTGGCTGAAGATAGACTTTGAGGGCAAGCCAGGCTGTTTGGGGATTCTTGGGACCTTTTCAGTGTCTAATAATGATGCTCAGGAACCAAGTCCCAACCCCAGGCCCGGGGGGGCTTGCGTAAGAGGAGGACAAGCAGGGCAAGGTAGAAAAAGTCATGACATAGTCTCGAGTACCCACAGACAGATCGTGAGTTTTTACTTTGAATCCAGTTTTCTTCCACTGAGTCAATCTGCTTCCCAGTTGCTGCTTAGCTCCTTTCCTGATGCTTATGAAATAGAGTCATAAGCGGTCAGAATTGAAGGGACTTTAGTGGGCACCTATCCTGTTTCTCTAGCTCATGACACAGCCCCTCAACTATATACAGCATCAAAAAGCTGCATTATTAATTTTTCATGGGCTCTGCATGCTGCTAGTCACATACAGTGTGTCATTTGATCCTCAGGACAATTTTATGTGGTAGATATTATTAACTCCTATTTTACAAATGAGAAAAAAGAGACTCAGAAATTCTAAGCCACCTCTCCAAGCAGCAGAACTGGGATTCAGACCTATTGCCATCTGCTCCAGAGCCCGGGCTCTCAACTACGTCTTAGAACATCTCTCAGCTTCTGCTTGAACACTTCCAGCAGTGGAGACTCCCAACCAGTTATTGAAGATAGATTGTACACATTGGAGGAAGCAAAGCCCAAGGAGGGGTGAAACTGTTCCCCAGAATGCCTTATTCCAACAGAAGAAATGAGATGTGAAATAATCACTGTGTACAAAGAAGAAAGAGCTGGTGCCTGAGACACAGAGGTGGAGAATGTGCCACTTTTGGAGAAAGCTCTAATTATTAAAAATGTCCTCTTGATACTGAATGTAAACCTACCTTCCTCTGACTTCCATTTAGTTCTTTGCATTTTGGCTTCAAAAGTTACATGAAATCAGTCTGAAGCTCTTCATACTTTTGCAGGCAATTCTCATGTCCCCACAGCCTATTTTTCATGGGGCCAGTTGCCTTAATTCTCTCCAAGTCTTGATTTGATTCCTGTCATCGTTCAGGAATTTCACTCAGACCACCCTCCCATACATAGGCAGGGACCCGGCGAGGCCCATGGAAGAGCCAATTGCTCACAGCTCCAACCCTGTCTCTTCCATCCCTGTTCACAGACAGTGGGGCTGCTCTGGAAAAAACCCAGAGAACCGCAGAGTCAGGAGGCTGGGGTTCCAGTCCCAGCTCTGCCCTTTACTGGTTGGACAAGGTTGGGCAAGGCTGGAGCTGCTCTGAACATTGATTTCTTCACCTGTGAAATGGGGACAGCAATACTTGCCCCACCTGACCGGGTGGTGAGGATTAGCTGAGATCCTCACTGAGAAAGTGTTCCACATGCCATAGAGGGGCCAGATCCTCACAAGCATCCATGTACTTAGGAGTAGCTGGAGAATGAAGGCAGCCCTAAGCACTTCGGTATGCAGGGCACAGGGAGGTTGGGTAGCTGAGGAAGGTAGGGTCTCTGCCCTGCAGGAGCTTTCTGTCCTGGGAATGACCTCTGGTCATCGTCTAGTCTTCTGGGAATAAAAGCTTTTTTTTTTTTTTTTTTAAATAAAAGTTTTTAAATCAGGTTGGTTCTGGTACTCTCCAAGTTGATTAAGTGGAGATAGGCACATCCCTCATGGGTGAGTCAAGGGAGCCAAAAGAAAGAGGAAGGGGAGCTAATATATGTGAAATTCCTATTATGTGCCAGTCATTCAGTAAGAGTATTTTACCAAATCTTCACACTCTTAGGCTTATTATTTTATCCATTTCACAGATGAGGAAACTGAGGCACAGAGAAGTTCTATTTGTCCAAGTCAGTAAAGTGTGGAGATGGAATCAGAATTCAGAACTGCCTGGCTCCCAAGCTGGTATGCTTTTCATTGCACCTGGCTAGCAGTGGAAAGGGCCAGGATCTAAGGAGAAGCTATTATTTACAGTCTCTCACCCCTGAGGAACAGCTGGAGGGCAAGGAGGGGGAAGGGGCCCCCTTGGTGGGAGCCTATCTCCTGACTCCCATCCTATGGCCTTTTATAGCACTCCTGCCCCTAAGACTTCTCATAAATATAAATAGTGGTATACTATATCAGTTCCCCTCATTCAGTCATTCATTCATTCAGTGTCTATACACCAAACATTCATTCAGTGCCTGGCCCTGTGCAGGATACTGTGTTCACCGAGGTGCAGGAAACCCACCCAACAGCATCTGAGAGGGACAATGTAGTTGAACACATGCTCCAAGGAAACTGCAGGGGTGGACAAGGAAGTCAGGGGAGGATGTCTTAGAATCAATGAAATGTCAAGTGAGGGAAACAGGAATCTTATGTACAGTCCAATTCCATTCATGTAAAGTTCTTCAGCAGGTGAAAGTAAGCAGATACAGGTGATGAAACTGTAAAGAAAAGCAAAGAAATGATTAGCATTCAAGCTGGGGTACCCAGGTGGACGAGAGGACTATGATCCAGGAGGGTCACTCAGGAGGGGTCCTGTGGAGCTGGCTGAGTCCTATTTCTTAACTTGGGTACCTCTTTTATAAGTATTCCTTAACTCTAGGTATTTTAATTCACTCTTCTCACATATATGTAATATTATATATTATAAATTATATAATTATTATATATTATATATTTATTATATATTATACATTCTATATTCTATATTAATTATATATTATACATTATACATTTTACATTTTACATTATATATTATATAGTTATTATATGTTATATATTTATTATATAGTATACATTATACATTATATATTATACATTATACATTATATATTCTATATTAATTATATATTACATATTATATATTTATTATATATTATACATTATACATTATACATTATACATTATATAGTTATATTATATATTTATTATATATTATACATTATATATTCTATATTATACATTATATATTCTGTATTAATTATCATTACATATTATATATTTATTATACATTATACATTATGCATTACATATTCTATATTAATTATATGTTACATATTATATATTATACATTATACATTATACATTTACATTATATATTATATATTATATATTTATATTATATATTATGCATCATACATTATATATTCTATATTATATATTAACTATGTTATACATTATGCATTATACATTATATATTCTATATTATGTATTATACATATACACTTTTTAAAACAATTTTAATACACAGGAATCACCAAATTCAGTTGGGTGTGACCTCGGCTGATCTCCCACAGTGCCCTGCACAGACTCTGTACCTGTTAGCTGCTAAAAAAGAAAGCATTGAATTATAGTGAGTCATGAAGAAGTTGGAAGTGGGATGCATGGTCCAGCCAGATGGGAGGTTGTAGCCTCAGATCGAGAGACAAGAGCTCACTTACCCGCTGAAATTTTTGAGAATTAGAGGCTACTTTCCCTTGACTATCTGGATACTTGAGAGTCAGCAGTTCCCCATATGGCATCCCAGACTTCAGAATTAACTTCCCCTTCCCTTAGCCTAGCACCATAAAGTAGTACAAAGGGCACTAAAGCAAAGGCCTAGATTGAAATCCAGCTCTGTACGCTCTAGCCAGGTTTTCCCTGGCACACCACTTCATGACATGGACCTCTGTGTCTTTGTTTATAAAATAGGGCTAATAAAACACCTCCTTCACAAGTTACCATGAGGCCTTAATGAAGTTACATATGTGAAAATGCTTCAAGGACTGAGCGCCTATGTGTGGTATTCTTATAAATGTCATATTTCCCAGGTATTCTTCCTGCCTTCTCCCTCTCTGCTGAAGTTTTGCGAGGAGGGCTCAAAATAAAGCCTTACTCTGATTTAGAAATTCCCCAACCTAAGCCAGCCCCAGGTCCTCTGGGCTCGTGATCTTCTGATCCTGAGCTTTAGGGTGATTCCAGAAGCAAGTTCCCCAAGTTGGAGGAAGCCCAGCTGGGGAGGTGGCATTCCAGGCAGCATGTCAGAGGGTGAGTCAGGGCTAGGGCAGCCCTCCTCCTCTCCTGGCTCTTGGCTCAGGGCCCAGGCTTGGTTAGTTTCATTTGCATACATCTACATATATGCAAGTTTCACCTGTGCACCCTGGCAGGGCCCTGGGGAAGACACCTGTGCAGGGGTACCCAAGGGAAACCAGAGTGGCTGGCTCCTTGCTGCGGTATCCAGACAAAGAATCTTGGTTCATGGTGTATTTGCCCATCAAATTCCTGAATCTCTGAACCAAACACATGGCTTCTTCCTGGGATTCCTCTGGTTGCCCAGGCCAGGAACTTCAGAGTCATTCTTGTCTCTACCCTTTTCCGGTACAGTCACCAGGCCCAGTAGAGTGTGTCTTTGAGCCACCCTTCTCAAGCTTCCCCTCCTTTCCATTGCCTCTGCCACCAACCCGCTGGGCCCTCCCTCCTCACTTCACACTTGACCTATTTGCAACAGCCTCCTAAATGTGTTCTCTGCCCCCTGACTCTTGCCTTTGCAGCCTACTGTGGTATCCAAGATGCTCCCAGGAAGCCTCTCAACTCCCATCCTGGTCCTCCTCCCTTCCCTGGGGCCCCATCCTAAGCTCTTGGTTGGTGTTTGAGACCCTCCACAGTGTGGAACCTCCTGACTCTCAGTCTCAGCTCTTTCCCCACTTTCTTGCCTTCCAATCAAGTGAGTACAGACCCTGCACACACTTTTTTTGTGTCTCAGTCTTCTCATCTGTAAAATGGGGGATAATGGTAAGACTCCCCTGCAGGATTGTTTGAAAATTTCAATGAGGAAATCCACAATAGATATTAGCCATTACTGATATTATTACTTCTCCTACCCCCATCTATAGGGGCCATGTCTCTCTGGGGTCCTCTCACCCTGCTCAGCCCTTCCTCCGCACTTGCTGAGTGATGCTTTGCCAGGTAAGACAACACTGTGGTAGTAAAGAAGGCAAGCTGGTCTGGGTTCCAATTCTAGCTTTAAGGCAAGTTGCTCAAGCTTTTTGTGCCTCTATTTCCTCATCTGTAAAGTGGGGATAATATGGATACTTACTTCATAGAATTCATGCGATAAATGACATGATGCACGTAAGGGCTTAGCATAGTGCCTGGAACACAGAAGACACTTAATAAGTGTTAGCTTTTGTTATCTTTATTATTGTGCTACCCAAGATGCAGGGCCTCAGATCGCCATTGCTCCTCTCATCCCCCAAAGGTCCCAGAAGGTTCCTTAGAGGTGTCTCCAGGAACCATGCCCCCATTTGCATCCTTCTGTGCCCCAGGCAGCCAGAGAACCACTACCTGCCTGACCCTCCTCCCCATTTCCTGTGGACAGCAACTGAGGCAGCCAGTGCCCCTATGGTCTGGTTGGTGGTTGGGGTGAGGCTAAGCTTCTTGCTTCCCACTAGTTTTGGGGCATATCCCACCCAGAATTTGGGCTGAAGGAAAGCTTGTTTCTCCTAGAGTTTGGGAGTGCCATCCCTTCCCCCCCAAGATCAGGCCTGGACACTTTTGGATCAGCTCACAAGTTGAAAAGGGCCTTCAGGGGAGGATTGAGGTAAACTGGTTTGAGAAGATGGAAATGAGTAACTCAGCTCAACTCAATTCCTCTGGGAGGCCATAAACTGAGAAAAGCCCTCACCCAACCCAGCAAGTACAAACCCTTCCCTCTTCTTTGCCCACTTCCATGTCTTCCAGCCTCTTCCAGGCAGCAGTGATGAACTTCCAGTGTATGATCCTTTTCCATCAGGAATTAATGAGGGTGATTGACAATGACGTGGGTAGATGTGGACTGGAGGAAGTGCGATAGCCACCTTCTCCTCCTTAAACAGTCAAACAGCCAAGTGTGGGCTTCGGCCTCTCCTCTCTGCTAAGAGCCCCCGCCTCCCATAGCTGAGCGCCTCCCATAGCTGAGCCGTGTGGGGGAGGGTTTGGAAGAGAGAGGAATTGTGGGGGTGGGACTGAGATTCCTCTCACCCTCCCCCATCTGCTCTTCTCTCACACCAGGCCTGACTGGAGCCCAAGGAGGCTGTACACAGAGGGGAAGGCTGCAGAAGTTTTGGGGGGCTTTTCATTGTACTCGTGATTATTTTTTTCACTTTGAGAACAAAGGGTGCGGATGCATCTGTGGCGCCCCCTTGGTGGTCCAGCCCTCCTCCCCAAGGCAATATTCCCCTCATTCTCCCAGGCCCAGCCCGGAAGAGGTAAGGCTGTCCTCTTCTCTCTGACTCCGCATTACAGACTAGAATGCGGGGACCCGACCTGCCTTTTTCTTAAGAAAACAAAACAAAACAAACAAACAAACAAAAACAGAAGCCCGGACCTCAAAAGGGTCGGGGAGTCAGTAAGTGAAACAAACAACCCCAGCCGTACAGACCTTCGGCGAACCGAGGGGGTCCAGAGGGGCGAGTGTGAGCAGTGCGCGTGTGCTGGGTGTTGGCCGCGTGTGCTGTGTGTGTGTGATGTGGCTGTGTATGTGCCGGAGATGTGGCTGCCAGTGGAGTGCGTGCTGCGGGCGCCGGGTTATGCGAGTGCGCGTCTGTGTTTGTGGTGTACGCGTGTGTCCCGTGCGATGTCGTGTGCCCGCGCACACACAGTCGCGTCGTTGGTGCCCGCTGGATGCGCCTCCCCACTCGCCTCACGTCCTGCCTCCGGCTACCACCCCGCGACCCGGCGGTGGAGACCTCGGCTGAACGCCCTAGTTTCCGCTCTGGGGTCTGGAAAGGGTTTCACAACCTGGCGGCGCTGCCTTCGTTCGGGGCGCAGCGAATTCGCCGCAGCGGGGTTGGTGTCCTGGCCTCTCGCCAGCTCTCCTCGTCCCCCCCCCACCCCAACCTTCTTGCCCCTAAGAGCTCCGGGCGCGGGGTCCCCGCTGTGGATCAGCCCGGCTCCCGGCAAGGGCTCCTCCCCGCAGGCCCGCCGTGTCCGCGGCTGCGACCCCCGGGCCCGAACCCCGCGCCCACGCACCCCCATCGGGACCTTTCCCGGCTCCCGCGCTCGGCGGAGTCCGGCTGCGTCGCCACACCGGCGGCACCTCCATCGCACTTCCGAAGCCGCCGCAGTTTTTAACCATTTTGTTTTGTCTGGATCGTGGTTCGGCGATTTTATATGGATATATTTACATATTTAAATGTCCCAGGCAGTCCCAAATTGAAGAATTCCTGGAGCAGAGTCTGAAATTTGGAAGTGAAGCGAAGACGAGACGACACCGGGGGAGTGTCGCTGAGGTCGGTGCCGGAGACCCTCGTGGGGGGGTCCTCCGGCCTAGTGCTGCCGAGATGTCGAGGTGGCGCTGACCCCAAGGCCTCTCCGCTCCCCTCTCCCGGGAGCCTCTCCAGGGCGGGGCGCCGGTCTGGGTGCGGGGGTTGGGGGAGCTCTCTGGGCAGCGTGGAGATGAGCGCGGAGCAAGCGCCCCGCGGGTCTGGGGGAGACCTCAGCGACCAGCCCGCCGCCCCGCGCTTATTAACTGCTCCATCAGGGGAAAAAAGAAAAAAAAAAAAGGAAAAGAGACAAGATAATTCAAATTTTCAGGAAAAGCGAAATCGTCGTGGGAGGGAACGCAGGCCTCTACACACTGCCCCTTCCCCGGCCTGTCTACATGTGGGGGCTTTACCCACAGCGCGCCCGGCCGAGCGGAAGGGGGACCCCTTCACCCTCCCCAACCCCGACGCACCGAATTATTCACGAAGTTCCCGCAAACCGGGTTACGACGAAAGCCTCGCCGAGTCGGACTGAAATTCCACCGAGAAGAGACAAAACTGAGTCAGAGTTTCCTTTGGGGACTGGGGGTGGGATGGAGGAGAAGGGGCGCGAAGGGCCGAGGTCGGGGGTCGCGGCGGAATCTTAGTTCCGCCGGGCGGGTCCACGCAGTTGAAGCGTGGAGCGTTTCCACTGCTTACAGACCCGGCTCCCAGCTCCGGTGGCAGACCCCGGCCCTCTGCCCGGGAGCGTGCGGCCAAGGACTGTGCGGAGAGCCCCGCGCACGCCACGTGTTTAGGGGGTCCAGAAGGGGCACTGAGTCGGGATGGAGTTCCCGCTTCAAGGGAGAGTCCGAACTCGGGGTGACCACAAGCGCCGCCGCAGATGCTTATTCTGCTCAGAGAATCATTTACCCGACTGGGTAGGATGGTATTTGCCAGGCGACCCGCAAAGAACCTGCAAATCACCGTGCGCCGCAGGGATCTCAAGTCCAGTCGCCGCCGCCCGCTGGCTCCCGACACCGCTGCGGCCTGCTGTCTCCCACTCAGAACTCCGCTGTCGGCCCCCAGGGCCTCTCCTCCGTGCTGGGGTTCTCCAAGCGAGCTCTTTTCGCCACGAAAGAGGACCTGCGGGAGCGGGGAGAACCAGTTACAGCTTTTGTGACAAGCTAGAAGCTAAGATTTGGGTAGTGACAAGAGAGTTAATTCGTTTTAATTTTCCTTCCTCCTTCTACTCTTCCTTCCCTTCTCCTCCCCCTTTTGCTTTCTCCTTTTCCTCCTCTTTCACTATGTTTTTAGGATTTTGTGTTTTTTTTGCAATTCATTCTAAAGGAAATGACAAAAGCTTGGAGATCTTAACTACAGTTGCCTGCTTTTATCCCTTCTGGATAAAGCGAGACTCAGAGATGGGAAATGGTCCACCCAGTCTATCACCGCCAGCCAGTTGGAGGTTGAGCTGGAATGGCAACCCAGGCCCCAGTCCTCCCAGGCCAGCCCTCCCTCCCGTCTAATCAAACACACGTTGACAGCTCTTCCTAGCTCCCGTCCCTGTCCCTTCCACCTTTCTGGACTTTCTCAGGCCCTGAGGTTGGTGGGATGTTGCATCTGTCGGAGGGGACTCCTCCTGGGGACGTTTTCCAGTTAGGTGACACAGCCTCCAGGCTTTAGAAGAGGCAACCCTGAAGAGGGATGTGCTGATGGAGAGACAGGTTTCCTCATTTGTGTACCAGGAATAATAATAGTACCGACTTTGCAGGTTGTTTTGTGAGGATGTTGTATTTCATAAATTCTAAAGTGCTGCAGGGTTTTTCCTACTGCTGCATGGGGCTGAGGATCCTCCATGAGTTCAGCAAAGCCCCCTGAGAGCTAAGGAGAGGCTCTTAACTGTCCATTTCCTGGCTTTGGGAGAGCCAGAGGCCTGTGAAAACCCACCCTGCCCTTTCTTGCTAGGTCCAGCACAGAAAGGAGCCTGGCTACCCAGGCTGTAGGAAGTATCCTTTCACCCACTCTTTCAGTTCCACCTCAAAAGTACTTCCTTTGAGAAACTTTCCCGGACAACCAAACTCACCTGAACCAGAATTCTCTTGCTTGGCTGCACCAGGAGGTGACATCCTTGGAGCCCACCATGTTGCTATTGTGTGTTTACCTCCCTTCAGAGGAAGATGATGGCAGCAGAAAGGAAGCTTTAGGATAGATCCTTGTAAGTTCATAGCTCCAGCTCTAAGGAGGCATAGAGTTGGGTAAGAAAGGCAGGGGGAGTTGGGGTGATGGTCCCATGTGGAAATAGCATTTCTCAACTGAGCAAGCCCTGCTGGATGAGAGAAGGGGGTTCTCCAGCTACCCAGAGGAAGGGGTCCCCATAGAGCTCCTTCTGAAACTCCAAGGCTTAAGGGTGGAGAGCGCAGAGCCAGGTGCCACAGGTGTGTTTTCTTAGAAAACTAGTCTCTATTCCAGCGGGGAGTCTAATTTAAAGCCAACTTGCTTTCTCCCCATAAAGACACCTGACTGGGGAGTTCAACCAGCCCTGCACACCACTTCAATCTTTATGTCTCCCCAAGGAGACCTAGGCTGGCCACCCCCAGTATCTTCTCTTACTCTTTTAAGCTTCCCTCTTTCTTTCATCTTGTCTTCCCCCACCCTGAAATTCTAAGACTACTGCTTCCATTCTGAGCACTGATAATGAGACCTATGTGTATGTGCCAACATTAATATGCCAGCTCGAGTTGCATACTCAAGTAAGAAAGGTGGGTATGTGGGTGTGGTGAGGACTGGTAGGTTTGGGGATGTAACTGTCTCTCCCCTTACATGAAATCAGCTTAGATGTCTGTAGACAGGTGTCTCTTATAGGATGGGTCCATGTGCATACATGTTGATATGCTTGATTTTCTGTATTTTTGAGTGTGTATACTGGCAATTCAACTTGTATAGTCTTGGCGCTGTGAAAGAGACAAGTATAGTGCTTCTCTTCAGGGATATTGCTGTTCATCTCTGAGTATGGAGGTGAAACAGCCTATACTCTGCTGTTTTCAGATCTATAAATTAACTTCTGTTCATGGAGGAATACTAATGTGGACATCGCTGTACACACCTGTACAGTGGTATGTGTAAATGCATGTGTTGTATTTGGATGGAGTCTCTGTGTGGTTGTGTACATGTGGTCGCAGAGGCGTGTACACGTGGACACCGGTTCATCAGGGTCTTGGGCATCACTGTTTAGAGGCAGGTCCTGCACACACACTGAAAATGCGCCCACCGAGTCTGGCCTGTTGTATTTCCGGCGCCCTCCGAAGAGCCGTCAAATTGGACTCCCCACTCCCATTTTTGTCCTATTTTGTCCCATTTCATGTATGGTTTCAGCCTGATGCGCCGCCTGGAAAGGCTGGACGCCTCACGGACAATAGCCTACATAGGTGTGGCCTCGGGGGCTAGTAGGAGCTGCGGTGTCGCAACTAACCCGGGGCCCCTGGCGGAAGCGGAAGCCAGGACCGGGCGGCGAGGTCGCGGTGAGGCGAGGTCGCGGCTGTCGCTGCGTACCTGGAGGGAGGACGCCCCGCGGGGGTTTGCGCGCCCGGCGCGCGCGTGCGGGGTCGGCTGGGTGCCAGACGATGATTCCCCCGCCCCGGCGTCTGTTTATCAACAAACTGCCGGAGCTTTGCTGCGACTCATTCCGACGCGCTGAATAAGCTGCGGGCGCTGGCGGTCTGTCCTCGACTCCCCTGCAGGTCCGTGGCGGCGGGATCGGAACCGCGGTGCTGGTCCCCAAGGGCGGAAAAGCGCGTCCGCAGATTCTCCGCACCCCCGCCGCCGCCGAGCATCCCACCCCTGCGCTGCGCTCCCCTTGCCCTTTGGTCACCCCAGACCCGTCTACTCCCTCGCGTTTCTGCCATCAGGGCCGTGGAGTTTCCGGACTGCCCCAATCGCCCGGCACCCCCGGCACCCCCTCGGAGAGGACTCCAAGACATCTGGGCCAGGAGCGAGCTCACCGCCCCCCAGCATCTGCCAGTTCAGAATTTCCCTACCAGGGGCTGCCTTGGGGGGCGGGCCCCGGCTCCAACCTCGGTGAGGTCACGGCGAGCGATAGCCAATCCTGGAAGTCTAAGTGGGCGGGGCCCCCGTCGGGTCGCGGGAACCGAACCCAAGAGCCAAAAAAGGGGGCCCCATAGATTTAGGGGGGAGGGGAAAGCCATGGGGGCGCCCCTCCGAAACCCCTTTCCCAGGCGCGCTCTCTCCGCTGGAAAGGCGCAGAGAGACACCTTCCCCCGGATCTTAAGTGTGGAAGGGGCTAGCTGGGGGGCCCATTCGGCCCCAACATCCCAGGCTCGCAAAAGAGAGAGCTGGCAGAGGAAGCGGACTCCGCGCCGGGGTATGGCCTAGGCCCTGCGGCCCGGGCCCCGGCCGCAATGTCCTCTTTGCCCTGCTCCCTCCCTGGTCAGGACGCCTCCAAAGCCGTCTTCCCGGACATCGCCCCCGTCCCATCCGTAGTGGCTGCTTACCCGCCAGGCCTGTCCCCCGCAACCGCAGCCGCCTCCGATTTGCCCTACTCTGGGCCGTATGGCCCCCTCCTGCCCTATGCCTACACCGAGCTGGCGACCCCTGGAGACGCTTACCGGCCCTGCCA
Source organism: Cynopterus sphinx (assembly GCA_030015415.1). Taxonomy (NCBI): domain Eukaryota; kingdom Metazoa; phylum Chordata; class Mammalia; order Chiroptera; family Pteropodidae; genus Cynopterus; species Cynopterus sphinx. Next base: position 19,505,759 of record CM057385.1, read on the forward strand.
GCACCCGGAGGCGCCCTCTCAGCCTTCTCAGCAGCAGCGGGAGGCAGGTAAGTCCAGCCACGGCGGCTCTTCCCACCTCCCGGGTCCTGCTCCTGTGCACCCCTAAACTTCGCCCTCACCTGGTTGGGCGCAGCTAACGGGATTCAGAACTTAGATTCCACGAGATCTGGGGGTGGGGGGAGGAACAGGGCGGGATACAGGGGGAGGGGCGGGGGCGAGTTGATCTCGGTCTCCTTTCTAGACCGACCTGGTTTCGATTTGCAGTGAAGCCGGGCAGCAGGGCTCCCTACCCCACCTCCCGGAGCAACAGGGTTGTGTGTACCTTCGTGTAACGGAAAACTGAAAGAATCCAGATGTGTCCGTGGGTGCCTAGCCCCTTCCCCAGGATTCTCTCCGTCCTGCACTCCCCTTCCCCAAGTCGCCCCTCTTTGCAGAGATCGTCATGTCTCAGAAAGCAGTACTTAAGTCAAAGCCTGAAAAATAGAAATCGGGTCTCAGATGGAGAGCAGGAGAAATTGGGGCTTATTCGTGCCCTTCCCCACTCCCCTGGACCTTTCCAAAATGCCTGACCGAGACCAGAAGCTGGCCTGGCAGAAACTGGGGCTAGAACCCCACCACCCATTGTTATAAGAATGCAGCCACAGGTGGGTCAGTCAGTCTCTCATCGGAAACCTCAGCCTGCCAGCAGAAGAAGCAGGCCCCCCCACACACACACACATCATCTTCTCCCCTTGACTTGGGGTAGGTTAGGCCCCAGTTCCCATTGCCTAGAGCAACTTTGAGCTCCTGAGAAAATTCTGAGGTCCTCAAAGAAACCAAGGAGATAGACTGTCTTCCTAGTCCTGGGTGTTACAGGGCAAAACCTATGCAACACTATACATACACCCTCCCCTCTGTATGGCTCTGGCTCAGACCTCAGGTCGCTCCCCACTCTGGCTCCCGTACTCCCTGCCCCTACCTCATTGCCCCTACAATTGTCTTTGTCACAAGATTTCCTCCAAGATTGCACATCCGCCTGGTGATTTTGCCGGAGTCAGCCCAGGACCAAGACATTTCCCTCCTTTCTGTCATTTCACCGAGCTAAAAGTAACCCTAGAGATCTGGGAGCTCAACCTCCTTGATGGACAGATGGGCACACTGCAGCCCAAAGAAGGGGTGTACATGGACCAAGGACACAGTCTGTTTTCCAGGCTCCAGGCCCTCGCAAACTGACTTTCACTGTATGAGGTTAGAAAAGAGGATTTTTAGGAAACCTCCTTAGAGCCCCCAAAAGTTAACCACCTTCTGTACCAGAACTGGGGCTGCCTCTTCCAGGCTGCTGAATCTGTCATTGGAGTAGTAGTAGTAGTTGTTGTTGTTGTTTTGGGGGGCTTCTACAAATGATCTCGTTTCTACAAACACTACCTTGGATCCTTCCTTTCAGTACATGCTAATATGGTACTTTCGTGTGGGGGTGTGTATGTAGTTGGGGTGGAGGAAGAGAACCTTGTCCTTAAGATAACTGTTAGAAGTGGTGATGGTGTTTTCAGCCCTGTGGGGCAAACTCACTGTCTTGTCTTCCCTTTGCTTGGTCCACCCACAAGAGATTGGAGAGTTCCTTTTCTTAAGAGAATTTCCCCGGATGCAACGAAAACCACACATATCCTTAGACTAGATTGTAGCATTTTTCTACTGAAATTTATGGGTTTTGTTTGCTCTAGATTAAATGATTGGGGTGTGAGAGAGGGCTTGGAGAGTCCTCCTTTAGCACCCACTCAGTGTCCGACCCTGCCTCAGGAGGAGGTTTGACTCCAAGTGACTGCGTCCCACCACCCCTTTGAGTAAGCGGGGCAGTGGCGCCTCCGGGGAGGCCCTCTGGCTTTATAATCGCGACCAGGGCAGATCCAGTCGTGACTTGCTGCAGCTGGCGTGGAGAAAGGCAGCTGTCAGGAAAGGAACTTGGTTGTGGTGGTGGGGGTGTGTGGGGGGTCTGCTGAGAGAGTTAGGGCATGGAGGGCTGTGAGAGTTCAGGAACCAGGGCTGCAGCCCAGGCTCTCTGCGTGCGTCCCGGGCCGAATCCCCGGTCCACGCAGCCAGAGGCGCGGCTGCAAGCCGAGGGCTTCCAGCAGTAGGGTCGGAGAAGCGGAGGCGGACAGGCGCGGGCGGGAGCGGAAACCCAGCAGTTTTTCTGGGAATCGGCTGTGGCGGGGGTCGAGGGGGGGTGGATCGGAGAAGCCCAAAGCGCCCCAGGCCACGGTTGAGAGATGCGGGGGAAGCGGAGGCAATCGGTCACCTGGGCCGGCCGAGGGCGGGGCCCCTGATGTGAGGGGTGAAACCAGCCCGCAGGACAAAGGCAGACAGAGTTTGGGGGACAAGGGCGCACACTGGCCGTCTGGGCACAAAGGACCAAGCGCCCTCTCGGCGGGGACAGCAGGCAGACCCGCGTGGAATGCAACACACGTTGCCTCAAAGCCGGAGGCATTTCAGCCGCTCTGTCCGCCGCGACCCAACCATCTGTGTGGAATGGTCTCGGTGTCCCCGTAGAGTGGCACAGATTGGGGTCGCCCGGATCGGAAGTGGAGAGCCCCTCGCCCCCCGCGTCCTGAGGCCGACTTGTTCCACCGTCGAGAATACGTGGGCGGCCGAGCCTGGGGGCAGGAGGTGACAAGTCCTACCGCGACGACAACGCGCCGCGATGCAGGAGCGGCCGGGAGGGTCTGCGCTGCTGTGCTCTGCGCTCCCTCCAGACCCGGTCGCCTCCCTGCGTGATGCTGCGGGGCGGAGGAGGGCCTGCTCCTCCCGACCCCGCTTCTAGGGTCCCTGCAAGCGTCTCCCCTAGCCAGCCGGCCCCGGCGGGGGGGAGAGATGGTCACTTTTGCCGTAGGCTGTGCCTTAGGACCGGGCGTGGGGGCGACCTCACAGTAGGGGAGACGACGGCACACCGTCGGGGCACGTTCCACGCTCTGTCCCCGGGAGGCGTGCCCACCCGGCGTCGCAGGCGTGACCGCCCCCGCCCGGCCCGCTTTCTTCGCGCCGAGGCTGCCACGCAGACGCTGCCTTACGCCTCCGAGCCGAGCTCGCGAGTTCCCTGCGCCTGGCGCGCCCTTCCCCCGTGCTCCCCGGGCCTCGGCCCGGCCCTCACCGAGCCTCTGTGGCCCGCCCCGCCCCACCCCACTCTACCCCACCCCACCCCAGCCCAAGCTGGCGCCACCGCGCCCGGTTGAACTCTGACCTCCTGCCGCCTCCCCTACCCTAGCTCCAGCCCTCGGCGCTTTCTCCCGGGAGCCACCGGCCCCTCGGACTGGGAGATGCCCGAGGGCCAGAACCGCATCTGCCCCCCCCCCCACGCGGTGCACAGTGGCCGCAAGGGCTTGGAAGGAGCGAGCACCGGGAGGCAGGGAAGGGCCGGGCCGGTGCCTGCGCTTGGCATGAACCCGGGGCCGTCTGCAGACGCGAGGCGAGGCCGCGCGTCCGACCCCCTCTCCATCCCGCACACACTCGGTCCTGTGCCGCCCCCAGACCCTGAGAAGCCGCCGCCGTCGCCCGAGGCCCTGGAGCGGCGCCCGCAGGCCCCGACCAAGAAGCTGCGCAAACCGAGGACCATCTACTCGAGCCTGCAGCTGCAGCACCTGAACCAGCGCTTCCAGCACACGCAGTACCTGGCGCTGCCCGAGAGGGCCCAGCTGGCCGCACAGCTCGGCCTCACCCAGACCCAGGTGGGGCCGTCTCATCCCTCCCGCAGGCTCACCATTTCCAAGCGTGTTCTCTGGGAACTCCTTCCCTCGGTGGGAATGACTGATGAGTCCCCTAGCCCTGTTGTCACAGTTCTCCAGGGTGTGTTTATAGCTGGCCTTCAGCACATTGGGGGGAATGTGTTAAAAAGTGTGTGTATGGGGAAGGAGGGGGTTGGATTTAGGTGGAGGAGGATACCCGGACTGGGAGAACTGGTATTAGCTCTGAGGGAGGAACTCAGGGGCTTCCCCGGCTATGGAAGACTGGAAGCAAGTGTTCCCAGCCTCTGCTCTTCTCCCAGGACTGCTCGTACCACTGGGTCCCTTTCCTTTGGTCATGTCCCTCCACACATATGTTCTTCCTGATCTTCCATTCTTTTTCCTTTTTTTCCTAAAGGTAAAGATCTGGTTTCAGAACAAACGTTCCAAATACAAGAAGCTCCTGAAGCAGAACTCTGGGGGGCAGGAAGGGGACTTCACTGGTAGGCCCCTCTCCCTGTCTCCCTGCTCCCCAACCCTTCCGTCCCTCTGGGATCTACCCAAGGCAGGAGCCCTGGCCACTGGGGGCTATAGCAACAGCTTTGGAGCCTGGTATCAGCATCACCCCCCAGATATTTTGGCTCCACCTCAGATGATGTGAGCCTGGGGAAGGGTAGGTTGGGCAAAGACCCTCCTACAAAGCCTGGGACCCAGCCCACCTGTACCCCATCTGGGCCAAGAGAAAACCAGCTTCTGATGGGTTTTCTCAGGAGGACAAGGACCTAGAGGAGAAAAAGAATAGGATGGAATCCTGTCCCCCTTGCCACATAATCCAAACAGAGTAATCAAGGACTTCAGTCTTAGCTACTGCCCACACCCAACCACTGCCATGGACTAGACACCTCTCAGGCAGTCAAAGGCTCCGGACAGTCATCAGCTGGAGTTCAGGCTGCTCCCAGAATCCTTAATCTTGCCAACCCTTCCTTGAAAGGACTGCAGTCCCACCACAGCCTGGGGGTGAAACCAACAAGAAACACCGCATGTTTTTCCTTTGTGTGCTTCGGGCCTTGCCCAACCCATTTGTGAGCAAGAGCAGAAGTAAAGTGGATGGAGGTCTTCAAGCTGACCTCCATCAGGTCCCAGCCACCAATTTTTCCTGGAGGACAGCCCATCACCGCATAACTGATACACCTACTCACCCTCCTGTGAGAGAGAAGGATGCTAAAAATGTGGAGTTTGTAAACCTATGGGTAATTTATGCTCTCTTCCTCAAAAAGCCCTCTTTTCCCTATGTCTATCATTTTGAGTAGATAATGGATTCAATTATTCATATAATTCAACTAGTATTTATTAAAAGCCCCTCCCCTCCACAATATCTAACAAGCCCATGTGCACAGACTCTTGGGAACACAGCAGTGTAACACTTTGGGCAGAGTGGGGACAAACAGTCTCTCTGGATGAGTTAAGTAGAGACACCTCTAATAGGTGGGGTGGGTCCATCAATTCAGTTCCTCATGGCTGTCTCTGGCTAAACGAACTGCTCAGATTTATAACCAATCCTACTAGCAGCCCCAGGTTCTTACCACCCCTCATACCATGAGCTTCCAGAGATTAAAGTTTGTACAAAAACCTGGGCCCTGGCTGTAAAACATGTTTGTTTCTTAACTTCTGGGGCTGGCTGCTCATCTCTCTTCTCTCCCATCTGACTCTTCCAGCCGTGAGCTAGAGGCACTGGATCCTAGTTTTGCCTCTACCCTTAACAAACTCTGTGGTTCTAGCTCTGGAATGTTCTAATAAAGTCCACATTTTCATACACTCCATTGTGAAACCGAAAGATGCTAATTCTGGGAATGACCAAAGTCTGAACGGTCCTCTGCAGCCAAGTCTCTCCTGGCCCAGTACTGGAGGGAGCCAGCACCACACAGCCCAGAAAAGAGCCCCTGCTTACCTTGGGAGAGAACATGCCCACTGAGCCAATCCAGCCCTCCCCTGAGAGAAGTGAGCTCCCTGGGGGTGGAAAGGCCCCAGCCGACCTAGGAGAAGAGGGAGGAGGAGGGGGAGAAGAAAACCCAAGAAGAAACTGGACTTCTTCATCCAACAAATATTTGTAGAGCCTCTGCTCTGTTAGAACTCCAAATATGAAGGTGACCTAGGTAGACCCTGCAGGCAAACAGGAGCCAAATGGCCAGCTGCTGTGTGATGTCAGGCTCAGGGAAGTACAGAGGGCAGTGTGGACATAGTCATGGGTCTGGATCCATTGGTAGATTTATGGCCACCTCACCCCATACAGCACCCAGCGGTAGAGGAGCTGAGGAGAAGGGCAGTCAGTAATGCAGGAAACCCAGCCCAGCTTGACCTGAGAGGCTGGGGGAGGGACTCCCCAATCCACCTTTCCTTTTACTGCCTAAACCTGTCCCTAGGTACTGAGGGCCTGCCCCCTCTGGAGAGCCCATTTAGGCACTTTGAGCCACTGTCATTGGCCAGAGAGGGGCCCAAACTGGAGTCCAAACTGGAGTAGGGCAGGAGGGTGTGACATTCAGTGGAAGCCCCCCACCTTGGGAGGGGTCCTACAATCAGTCCTTCCTAAGCCCTGTTCTGGGTCAGTGGCTACCCCCACTCCCCAAAACAGACGTGGAGGGTTTTCCTGGGGATGGCAAATGGCATTGGTGGGCCAAAGCCAAGATCTGGGAACACATAGTGAAGGATGAGGGTGCAAAGAGGAGGAACCTCCTCTTTCTCTTCCTCCCCACCAATGCCTTCCCCTACCCCTGGTTCCTCTCTCTCTACTGGCTGTCAGTGGCCCTGTCCCAGATCACCTCTTCTGGGTCTTCTCTGAGGCCACAGGCCTTCAGGGTGGCTGTTCCTTCTCACTGCAGGTTGCACACTCTTCTTTCCACAGACCCGTGATAAGATCTACCGCCCCATCTCGGAAAGCCTCCAAAGGCGAGATTAATTGGACAGCCCAACACGAGTCGCATCATTAAAACAACAGCCCAGGTTGTAAAGTTAAGTAGTAGAAGGAGTGTAATTGCTCTCCCAGCCAGAGGCTAGCTGAGCTGACAGAGTCCCCCCCCTTTTTCCTACCTTCATCTACATAGCCTTTCCAGGGGGAATGAGGATCCTTTTCCACTTTGGAGCTGGTCCAGTTTCCCTGAGCTCCTGGATCATGACAGGACTGGAACCCCACTGGAGGAGGCACCCCATTCCCCTCCCCCAAGCTGTCTGAGCTATAGAAGGTGAACTTGTGGTTTCTTCCCATGAGGATGCCCCTTGGGAAATTGGGTCCATAAGGGAGAGAGACCAAGACCGAGTGGTTAAAAACAGGGGCTTTGGTATCCAAAGAGTCCTAGCCTACTATGTGACTTTGGGCAAGTGCCTTCACGTCTCTCTGAGCCTCGTTTTTCTCCCCCTAAGATGGGAATACTAATAGGACATGCTTCGAAGTGTGGTTCTGATGATGAAATGAGATAGCGCTTGTAACATGCTTGACACGGTGCCTGGAACATAGTAAGCACTTAATAAATGGTATTTATAGCTGCTGTATGATGATCGGGAAGGAGGGGTCATGGCAAGGTTGAGATAATCCTGCCACTGCCATCCATTCACCTCTCCCCTCTGGCCCATCTGCCTCCTGAGAGTAGGGAGGAGGAATGCGACTGGAGACTGGAGAACTCCACACATCCCTGAGAGCAGGACCCGGGCAAGGTCCTGAATGCACTGGGTGTGGAAAATCAGCTGAGACTGGAAAGTGAAACAGGGAGTCCAGGGCACATTCTCCCTCCGACAAGGGTCTCAGCGCAGGAAAACTGACTCGGGGCTTCCCTTCCCTCTCCCCATATGCTATTTTAAGACATGCTCCCCATTCTCTCCCCCGACAAAATGAGATTCAATTAATTCAATTAAAGCAATTTTGGTAGCAGCTCCTGAAGGCTTTCTATGTGAGATAATTACAAGCAATTTGCTGCTGTGAAGAGAAAAAGGGCACCAGGGGTCTAGGGGTAAAGGAGGTAGCCCCCTCCCCACCAAACACACTCAGATCTAGAGGGATTCCACACTGCAATCTTAACTGCCCATTGGCCAAATTACTTGCAGGTGAGAAGAGGGGGAATGTGGTGGTGGGAGGGGGCTGGGACGACACTGAGTGACGGACAGCCCCTCCCCCGCCCCAAATCCACAGTGCACTGTTGCGGGGTGGGGAGCTGGTTGTTCCCCGACAAAATGTCTGCATAGCCCTAGCAGCTGATTACTCAGCTCCAAACCTCATTTGAGTTTGGATGCCTGAACTTGTCTCTGGGATTGTATCCAGAGTCAATGGAATGTTATCCGGGTAGCTGAGGCCTGTGTAGACGGGGCCTTGGAGATCAAGGACTAACCCCAGAATTTATAAGGGATGTGGGTAGAGAGGGGAAAGGCCAGAGAAGGCGTAGACTGACTTCTTGCTATCAAGGAGGTGATGATACACCCACTCTCTCCTCCTCCCCGCCCCCATCTGGTGCTTTCGAGTTCTGCCTGGCGTCTAATCCCAACTCTTCCATTGTAGTGGTGGCAAATCTCTCGCCTTTCTGTCCTCAGGGCCACCTAAGCCTCTCCTGAGAAGTATCCTGCAGGTGTTGCCTACCCTGAGTTCACCTGGGATAACCCTTTCCTTGCCAGGGCTCATTTGGCCTGGGAGGAGGTAGAGGAGGGAGTGATGGTGCTGAGACGGAATTAGAAGTAGAGGCTAGGAGGCAGGAGCTGAGACAGGGGTGTGGGGATGGGCTTCAGACCTCTGCAAAGACCCCTTAAATCCTGCCCACAAAGTTTCTGGTTTTCAAGGGACTAAGGTTCCCCCTTTACCTGGGAGCTGGGTACCAGGAGGTGAATAATGTTTTAACAATGATGGTGGAAAAGAAAATTCAGTGACCTCCAAGTATTTCTCTTTTTACCTCTCTCCTCTCCCACCTCTCTCCTTGCTTCTCATTCCAAGGAGGGGTGAAGAAGAGTGGCTCTTTCACCTCTTTCTCTCCCCATTCTACCTCTTGTCCGCCTCCCATCTCTTCTCTGAATAGCATGCATGACTGTTGGACCTGGGGGAGTCAAGGAGAATTTCTATCAGTGAGTCCCTGGGCAACTGCTGTCTCTTCCCTTTCAAGATGAAACTTTAGGAGGGAAAAGTGGCCTTTCTCCATGCCTCTCCTTCCCCCCTTTCCTGGCCAGCCTAGATTGGTTAAAATGGGGGTACATTAAAGACCCTTTCACCCCGAACCTCAAAACACAAAGGTCCCAGACAAATGCACCGAGACAGGCAGATGCAGGGACCAGGCACAAGACATCATAAGTGCACACTTCCACAGAAGACACACACGACATTCACAGCGTACGTGGAAGGCAGACACACGCACTAGCGTGGGCAGAGCCGGACACAGACACATAGGAGCGCGCGTACATGAGCCTTCCCATGACTGTCCACGGCCACATACAGAGAAACACACTCAGGCTACATACTCACGGAGAGGAGCTCGACACAGGAATGAGTCAAGGAGATACTCAGGGGCTTAAATTTATGCAGAAACACTGAAATTTACACATGAAAACAAGCTAGCTCCCTGTGTGTGGGGGGGGGGGAGGGGAAGGGCTGGGTCCTCTCTCTGTCTCTCCCTCCTCCTTCTTCACCCCTTCTCATTTCTGCACCCTTTCCTGGCTCTCCATCTCCTACATCCATTGTAAGCGGCTGAGAAGGGAGACTGAATGGCCACAGAACCACCCCCACAATTTTATTACGACATATTTTCTTTCTTCCCTGAAGCTTTACAACTTCTTTCCCTGAGTTCTAGCAAGAGCTCCTATCTCAGTCCTTCCGGAACATCAGACATGGCCATCAATTCCAGCCTTGTCACAGGAACCCAAAGGTTGTCTCCCCTAAGATGTCTCTGCTGATCCTTCTACCTCCCAGCACCGGGAAGGGAGGAGGGGGACCTGGAATCACAGGGTGGTGAGGACAGCACTGCTCTGCTTCTACTTGCTGTGTGACCTTGGGCCAGTTACACACCCTCTCTGAAGCTCAGATAATTTCTCTTGCCAGCTTGTGTGCATATGTTGGGGAGGGGGGTGATGTGTGTTCACCACCACTTTCCACTCCAGTCTGGGGCTTTTCAAGGCAGTGCTTCTTTCCCATCAAATTGGAGGCTCCCCGAGCACAGGGCTTTGCTTCCCCCATCAAATTAGGTGCATTCTGTAGCTCTTTCCAACCCCACAGCTTGATGACTCTCAGGTACTCAGCCTCTTTGGCATCCTGGGGGACGTGTCTGGCCAGCCCAGGAAGAAGAAAGGAGTTGGCCCCAAGCTTCCTCCACACATCAAGTTTTCTGATTCAGCTCCTCACAGTGCCAGGCTTTCAGCCTCTCTGGTCCCAAAATGTAGAGATTACTTCGTTTCCAGGAGAGGGTGCCTCTCTCTGGGGAACATATATGAAATACATTTCTCAGCTTCATCTGAACCATCCAATTTCAGATTTCAGTTGAATTTTGGGTCAGATTGAAGGAAGACTCTTGGGCCAGCCTGAGGAGTTCCACTCCGGCCCATGGCCCCCACTGTCTTACCATCCTCACGTTAAGCTGATGGATAACTTACAGGCTAAATCATGAGGCCAGAAGCATGGTGTCTGGATTATCCCACTTACATCAGAGGCTCCCCAGGACGCCATCATCCTTTCCCTGCTCTGCTCAGGAATCCCCTTGGCCCAGAATCCCACCCCATGATTGCCTTCTCCGTCCTTTTTTGCCTGACCCTTCAGGTCTTGTACTCCTCCCTCAGACTAGAAGTTGCCAGAGAGCAGGGTACTGGCCTCCACTCTCAGTCTGGGGGCTTCCTCCATCAATGGCTCCTTCCTCTGCTGCCTGATTATTCCTTCCCAAATCCTGGTGCTCTCACTCTCTTCGGGGTGAAGGGCCTTAGTACATGGGGTTGGGCAGAGGACTAAGAGTGGGTGGGCGCGTGTGAACCTTGCCCAGGTCCCACCCCTCCCACTGCCCACTGTGGCTGCTGCAGCAGAGCCGCTAGCCCACTCCTCTCAGGCTGGACGCAGGAGCTGCTTTCTCTGTCTCTGCGTGCTGGGACCTGTTGCAAGCTCCTCCTCCCAGCCCTGGAGCCACCGGGAATTCTTTGCTCTAACAGATCCTGGGGGAAGCCAGACTGCGGGAGGCTCCTGACATGCCTCTGCTGGGCTCCTGTCACATTCCCCAAGCCCAGAGGGATCAGTTGGATCCACCTATGCAGGCTTCTTCCACCCCTTGTGACCTCCTTTTCAAGTCCTCCTACCTCCCTCTCCAAAGCTTGAATCCGCCCTGGGACTCATAGTTGGCTTTAGCTGCCTCCTGCCCCCAGCCACTTGACAACCCCATCTGAACAATAAGAATTATTCCTCCTGGCCCCTCAAAAATTAAATTTGTCTCTTCCTCTAGAGAGACTTCATGGAGTCTCTGGAATGCAGACACACAGCTGAAAGGCCTTGGGCAAGTCACTTTACCTTTCTGGGCCTTTATTTCCTCACCTGTGCAGTGGGGATAATGATCAAAACATCTCAGAAGGTCACAGAGACAAGGAGAGTGCACCCTTGTTACGTTCTGAGATAGAGCAGGTGTGCCAGGAGGTATGGTGATTTATTCCTTCACCCTGGCCATATCAATTTGCTGAAAGCGTCCCTCTTCCCCCATTCACCTGGATTCTCCTCTGACCCACCGGCTTACCATATAATGGTGACGAGTACAGTTCCATCCCCAGAAACAAAAAATAATAAGGAGCTGTATGCTTGAGTTCAAGTTCAACTCTATGACCATGGGCAAGTCTCCTAACCTCTCTGTACCTCACCTTACTCTTTCGAAAAATGAAGGAAATGATAGCATGGGCTTCACAGAGTGGTTGTGAGGGCTAAGTGAGTCAAACACAGAAGGCACTATCATATAGTAAGAATTCGACAAGGACTAGTTATTATTATTACCTTTGACTGCTGAGCAAGAAAAACCTCTGTCCGTGAGGGACCTTGCCCCTATTCCTCTGTTGGTCAACATCTGAGAGCAGAATGCTAGTCAGGCTGTCTTCCCTAGACACCCAGCAGCATGAGTGATGGTTTGGACAGAAGCTGCTTTGTGAAGAGAAGAGGAAATTGTGCAGGAGGCTGGCTAAGGGGGGAAGATGCCTGACGGTGCTCCCAGGACAGCCCTCTGGGCTCGCCAGGTGAGAAGGTGCCCGAAGAGGTGAGACCATCCAGAACCTGCCTGGGTCAGAGCTGATGCAGAGGCACACGGGGTCCCCGACTTCTTCATTCATGAAAGGTTACCCGTCCTTTAACGCCAGAATCCCTCCCACTAGGCTAAAAAGCAGAGAAAAAAAAGCCCAACATTTTTTTCAACTGATGTTGGATCGCACACCTAGAAAACTCAAGAGACTCCAGAGGGGAAAACACCTTTCAGAATTAAGGAAAATTTGGTACAGTGTCTGGACACAAGATAAGTATAGGACGTCAGTAGCTATTCCCTAGTCCACCACTAAACAAGGGAAAATATTCCTCTTACAATGAAAACACAAGATAATAAAATGCTGTTGAGTCTTAGATGTGGAGAGCAGTTCCTCAGCTGATTAGCAACCAGAGGACATTGATCTTGCCATCTTCCTTTCTCCTGGTTCTAAGGCCCAGCGCATGGCTCTGTCCCTGGTGGCCATCCTTCCATTACACATGAAGCAAGGCAGACTCAGGTTAGAATCAAGAAAGAACTTTCGCAGCAGAAGGAGGAATTCCATATGAGACCTTTCCTCACAAGGAAGAAGGGTCAGCTCTGGGTCCATTGAGGGAGCCTGTAACTCCCTAGGCCAGATGAGGAGTTTCCAACTGTGTACCATCTTGACAGTATGTTTTTTTGAGCTCTCATTGTTGTGCCACGCTTTGTATTTAGCCCTTTATACGTATGTTTTTTTCATTTAGTTTTCTCAGCAGCCCTGCACGATAGATATGATTAGCTCTGTTTTAGAGGTAAAAGAAAGTGAGGCTCAGAGAGGACAAGTGACTTGCCTTGGGTTACATAACGAGTAAGTGTCAAAGCCAGGGTTTGAGCTCAGGTGCATGCATACGTGTGCCTGGTGTTTGGACATGTGTGTCTTAGTCCGTGGAATGACAACCCCGGTTTCTCTAAGGGCGTAAAGCAGGTCTGGGAACAAGGAGAAAGGCTGCACTTGGCCTCCTCCCTCCTCTCCATTTCAGTCTTGAACACCATGAGGGGGTGAGAGGCCCATGGATAAGGGATTCAGAGGTTTGGACTGTATCAAATTCCCTGGAGGACTTCAGGGAAAATTATTGAAAACTCTTTGAGCCTCAATGATCTCACCAGTGAAAATGGATGATCATGACCCCGGCCTTGCCAGGCAGTTGAGAAGACGGAAGGAGAGTGCCTATGAAAGCTCCTGGCATAAAGTTTTGTGCACGGTAGGTGCTCAGTTAGCATCTCTCTGCCCAGATCTTGGGAGGATCTGAGTCTGTGCTTGGAAGCAATTTTCTCCCGCTTCCCTTCCTCACCAGTAGGCCTCCTGCTCCCTCTGTCCTCTTGTTTTCTTTAGCTTCCCCCCAACCCTCCCTTAGCCAAGGGCATGTCACCCTTTCCTGCGCTGGTGATTCCTGAGCTCAGGGCAGGCCTTCCTGCCTCCAGGGGTGGGCGCGGGACAGTGCCACACGCGTTGCATGACGTGGCCAGGCACCCTCAGTGCACAGGGAAGGGCATGCTGCTGCTGCTGCCACTGCTGTTTGCCAGGTGCAAGGTGAACTGCCCGGGGTGGGGGGTACCCCCTCCCCCGCCCCAGCTAATCCTGCAGGGTGTGGAGTCTCCTTTCCCTGCTTACTCAGCAGGCATTTCAATTCTGCTCCAATTTGCCCCAGAAGACAACCTAGGAATCTAGGCCTCAAGGTTCCACCCCTGCCAGCCCCTTCCCCAGGTTTGACTCCTTCCAGGATGCCTATCCTGGCTGCCCTGGGCCCCTAAGCCTCTCCTCTCAGACAGCCCCCCTCTGGATTCAACGGGCCAATTCAATACCCCATCCCACTCCCTTTGCTGGGCCAGTTGAACATCAGTGCCAGGGCCTTGGATCGTTTGGTCCAACCTGCTTATTGTTCACAGGACACCCTAGTTCTGCAGTGCAGAGGCCAGGGTTTGGGAGCCTACTCAGTAGTGCCTGTCCAGTGTGACCTGGTGTGGGCAGAGGAACACTGCCCCTTATTTTTTATGTGACCTTGGGCAAATCACAGTCTCTCTGGGGCTCCTTCGGGAAGATTAGATGAGATAATGCCAAGTGAGGATAAAGTCAATGTCAGCACCTACAGCCACTCAGGAGCAGCGGTGAGGTGCTGGGTCTCCCTTTATTCCTTCCATTTAACCCCCACAAGCCAAGAAAGGGCAGCACTCAATTACCCCTCAGCCTCACGGCCCCTCATTTGATGGGAGTGGGAGCTGATGCTGAGAAGCGTTGAGTGAAGGGCCTCAAGAGCTATCACTTCATTGATTCATTTAGGCGTTTGATGTTCACTGAGCATCCTGCTTCTCCAGCCTGTGCTAAGTGAGTGTGGGGTGGGAAGCTGTTCCACGAATATGCCCAAGTCCCTGCCCTCATACCTGGTGCCCCCAGTGCAGATCCTCCCCAGCTCTTTCCCCAGGGGCCTTGGTATAAAGACTTCCCCAGGTCCTTAGCATTCCAGCTCCCTCTGGTAAACAAAAAATACTCTCCTTGGTACTATGAGCCCAGTACTCTGAGCTGGAGACCAGGCAGTAAAGAAGACCAAGCAGGCTCTGCCTCCACAATGCTGGGACTGGGGCCTGGAAAGAGTCACCCAGGTAGTGGTAGTGACCGGCACAGCAGAGTGACAAAGGAGAAAGATGTGGGTCGGGGCCCTGGAGATCCAGGCTGGAGATCCAAAAGGGCCCCTTTGAAGAGCTGGAGGCCAGCCTTCTTGACTCCCTGGTTGCAGCTTTCTTACCAGCCCCACATTCACTTCCTCTGCCTCAAGCCCCACCTGATCCCCCATCAACACTGTCTTCTCACCCCTCTTTCCTGGGGCTGCCTAGGAAACTCATCTCCAAGCACTTTTGACTACTCAGTCTCCTGGTCTCAGGCTGCCAGGTGGTTGGTAAACAGCTTATTAAGGTGATTAATGCTGCAATTAAAGCTGGAAAAACAGAGGCCAAGGTGCTGGCCAAAGGCTCCCCCTTCTCCTCCCCTCTCTGCTCTCCCCTTCCCCCACTTCTCCTCTTCCATCCCTTTTGGGTTTGGTTGATGCAGCTCAGCCTTACTTAGCCAACCAGAGCCCTCACCTGGGGTCTGGGAGGCTGCACATCGGGGGTCCTGTCTCTGTTGCCCAGAACCTCTCTCCCAGTGAAGGTGTGGGGGCTCTTCTGGACTGGGGAGTAAGTGGTAGTGATGGTGTGTTGCTGAGACAAATAGTGTATGGAGGGTGAATTGGGGTGATGTCTCTAAGATTCTCTAGTGCCTGAGACCCCTTAAAAAGAGAGGCTTCAGACACAGAGGTAGAGACCATCTTTGTTATCCACTGCCTCTAGTGAGAAGGGCTATCTCTTCCCAGAAGGGGACGAAGAGCTTCCTTTCTCCAAGCTCACTGTGTCCGGGCAACTGCCAGCACGTCTGAGGGGCTTGCTGGCCTTTCTCTGAGCCCAGCATCCAGGGGAGGATTTAGGGACCCTCTGGACCTGTGCCTCCCCTCCAGCATCAGCAATAGCCAACCATGGTGTCTACAAGGCTGCTGTTCTCAGGCTCTCCCCCAAGCCTCCTTCCTCTCCATCCTCTGAATCCTGGAAGGGGAATTATTCTGTATGCGGGGTCTCCATGGAGTATGCTCCTAGACCCCCAGCTCTGCCTGTCATGGCTTCCATACTTCTTTCAAAGCAGAATTCAAATGCCACTTCTCCCGTGGAACTTGTCCAGCTTTCCTTCCCACCTGCCCCCAACTGCCCCTGCCCTGTCCTCTGACAGCCTGCCCTGTCCTCCCTGCCTGCGTTGGGTTTGCCCAATTGGGGACCTCTCTAGGGTGGGCCTTGCCTCTGACCCTGGAGCATCTGGCACAGGTGTGTGTCCTCTTTCCCAGGCTTCTGTCATCTGTTGTACAGTGTGACCTGGGAGCTCCTAGAGCTGCCTGGCATATAGCAGGTGCTCAATAAATATTGGTTGACTTACTCTTTTTCGAAGTGACCTTAGAGATGAGTGGATCAACCAACATGGCAAGTGCAGCCAGGGGCCTCGGTCTGAATCCAGGGTATAGGAGGGGGAAATGAGGCAGGAGGTGAGGTAGAGAGTAAGCCCCATCTCTCTTGTCACCATGTCAACATCAACTTTCATTAACTGAGTAGTACTCACCATGTGCTGAGTGTCTTGTTAAGCATTTTACTCACATGAACCTATTTAATCTCAATAACCCTCCCAGGTAGGTAGCATTATCCCTGTCACAGATGAGGAAACTGAGGCTTAGAAAGGTTAAGTCACTTGCCCAAGATCACACAGTGGAGTGGTGGAGGCAGAGTGTAGTCCAGGTCAGCTGACTTCAACGTGCACATTCCTGACCACGACATGAAGCTTTTCCTAGGACCTGCCCTGGGGAAGAAGCCCAACTCCTCCCCCTCCACTTCCCCCGGGAAGAACCAGGGAGGAGGGCGGGGCGGGCCTGGTGGGCGGAGTTGTGGTGGCTCCAGCTCTCTGGCACTCGGCCCTGGGGGACCTTAGTCAACTTTAAAGCCCATTAAGAGAACCCATTTTCCAGACGGACCTGGGTTCAAACCCCAGCACTGCCACCTATTAGTTAGACGACCTTGACGGAGACTGAACCTCTGAGCCTCAGTCTCTCCATCTGAAAAACAGGGACCACACCACCCACCTTCCAGGTTGCTGTGAGGATCACATGCGAAGTGCCTGGCAGAGTAGGAACTGAGCAAATGCCAACTGTTACTAAGTTCTAGAGAAGAGGGACTCTTGCGGCAGACGGGGGGTCCCTAGCAGCCGCCTCTTCCCCAAAAGTTGTTGCAGGGTGATGGGTATAGTCAAGAAGCACCTGGCAGAAGATGGGCTCGGTGGCCCCACCCTGGCACTCTGCCAGCTCCCCCACCCAAGCCCCTGTCTTCAGATACTCCCCCCACTCCCGGGTTGGTGACGAGGGTGACCTGACTGGCCTGGAGGTGAGGAGAGGAGGAAGGGGAGGTCAGGGGTGGGGCTAACCCCGAGGGAGGTCACCCGGGCAGTTAATCCAGCCTGACTGAGCAGGGATGAGCAGGGTGGAATTAGGGAGTTTACAACATCCTTTCATCCCGGAGCAGCCCGCCCGCCAGCCTGCCCGCCCAGCCTCCCTCCTTCCTTCCTCTCTTTCTGCCCCTTTTTTCCCTCTCCCTCCCTTTGCTGGCAGCCCAGCCCTAATAAAATGCAGTGTCTCCAGCAAGTCTGCCCGGCTGCCGCCTCGCTGCTCCTGCCTGCACGCAGCCCTCAAACCAAACTGCTCAGCTCAGCCCCGCCTGGCAGCTGCCACTTAACCCTTGCCAGCCCGGCTGGTGGCTGGCGTCCCTGGGCTGCAGGCTCTCCTCCCTTCCGCCCCCCTTGGGCGTGGGAGGAGGGAAGGCCTGCCTCTGAGAGACAGAGGTGAAGTGGGGGCTGAGGATTCCACCATCCGGAGAAGCCCTCCACAGGCTGCCTGTGCCGGCTGCCTAGCAAAGACCTGAGGTTGGACTAGCTCCTTCCGCCTTCCCGGCCTTATCTTTCTGCCTCACAACAGCCCCAGAGGCCAACAGGGTTGGGACTGTTGTCCCCACTTGACAGAGGAAGCTGAAGGCCTGACAGGCTGAACTGGGTCACCTTGGCTGCTGGGTGGTGGTACTGATCCTCCATCCAAGACTTTTTCCAACCTAAGGAGTTGCCTCTGCCTTTCTGTGTGTGTGTGTGTGTGTGTGTGTGTGTGTGTGTGTGTGTGTGTGTGTGTGTGTGTCTGATGCTGGGGTGACATCTGTGTACTGGGGAGTCTCTACGTCTTAGAGTGTTATGGCTTTGGCTTTGTACACATGTGTGATGCCAAGGTGTCTCAGGTATGGGTTTGTGTCTATGTACGTGCTTGCAGATGACATGTTTGCCTCAAGTGGAGAGTCCATGTATGTGTGATGATGAAGATGTCATTGTGCCTTGGCACATGTGTGTGTGTGTGAGAGAGAGGTAGCTTCACGAGCGTGTGCACGCATTCATGTTGTGTCCCATCCGCACCCAGATGTGTCGCTCGCACACACACTCCATTCATTCTACCACCATCATCTCCGTCTCCAGAGTTTTGGAGTTGGGCAGCAAAGAGAGGAGGGTGGCGGCAGCGCCAGAAGGCACTGAGTCAGGGCCAGAGCTCCCTGAGAAGGAAACACAGAAGCCCTCGTCTGTTTGCTTTCATTATCCAGCCTGGGTCCCAAAGGCCTGGTGTCCCTGCCAGCTGTAGGAGCAGTGGTGTTCCCCCTGCCTGAGGCCCCACCCTCACCCCAAGCCGAAAAGGACAGACAGGAAGGTGAGGGGCTAGGGAGTGCCTGGGCGTGGAGGCAGGGGCTGTACACGCATGTGCAAGCATGTCTGCGTGTGAGCCCAAGATCAAAGAACAGCCCTGAGGTGACCCAGCAGCAGTGGTGGCAGAGGGCAGCTGGCTGACAGGGAACGCCAAGCCACCAAGCAGAGTGGAGTCGGGGAGGCTACAGCTGGGAGCCTCCCACCTACACAGACCTGCCCATGGTTGGGGGCAGCCATGGAGTCAGGAGCACCTGTCACCTGGGGCCAGGCCCAGCCCAGCCCTTGAACCCAGAGCCTCAGCAGTAGGTCCCCAGGCCCTGACACCCCCAGGAGCCCCTGGCGGCTCAGAGCTCCCTTCCCACCAAACACCTTCCCCAACTCCAGACCCTTCCCCAAAAGCCCCATCTGCCTCCAGCCTCCAGTTCAAAGAGCTCAGTGGTTATTTTCTTCTTTTTTATTAACGTTGTATATAAAGATGGGTCCAGTAAGAAAGCAGAAACGAGAAGGCTGGTGGTGGGAGCTGGCTCCGTTCCTGCCCCCTGGGGTGGGACTCTTGGAGCTCCACTATGTCTCTCCCGGCTCCTGCACCTCCCACCAAACTCCAATCCAGCCAGAGCCCACATCCCTGTTTCTCTCAGCTCAGACGACAACGACGATGATGACGACGACGACGCACAAGCAGGTACATCCAGGAGGAAAGGACCACATAAATAGGAAACCACAGAGGGAGGAGGCTGCTTCTCTGTTGCTCTTTAAAAAAATACAGACTGTATATATAGCTACACTTTTCTACCTCGCCTTTTCTTCGATGTTTGACCACATCAGGGGTGGAGGAAAGTTAGCTCTGGGGAGGATGTCTGGGCCACGGAGGGACAGGGCCACCAGCCCTCCAGATAGCTACCCCCTCACCCCGAAAGGCACCAAGCTTCCCCTCTCTCCCTGTGCACCTCATCCAACATTCTCCATCTCAGCCCTTGCAATCTGTTTCCAAGGCCACTGGAAAGGGGGTGTTTGAGGCGGGGGGTTTCTTGCCTGGTATGTCTCCTTGGAGATCTGGGGTTTGGCGCCAAAACTGCCAACTTACTGGAGGAGAAGAGGTGGGGTGGGGGTGGAGCGGGGCAGGGCAGAGGTGCCCGGGTGGGCGCAGGGGAGATTGGTCCTATTTGTTAACAATGCCCTTTGTTTTCCTATTTTTCAACAGCTTTTAAGACCGAAGTTGTATAAGTCCTGTACATGGAAGAAGAAATGGGTCCTTAGGAAAGACTTATGAGACCCACCCATCCTCTCCCACCAGAGTAGGGGGAAAGGAGATGACTCCTTGAGTTCTTCCCTCTAAAGCCACAAATATTAAAAGGTGCCCCCACTTGGGGGCTTTTCTTTGGTTTAACCCTCAAATCTTAAATGAGGGCTAGAAGTGCGGGGTGGGGCTGACTGAGGTCCCCACCCTGAGTCCCAGTCATGATGTCCAATGTCTTTTTGGCAGAGGAGATGCTCAGAAAGAGGGGAGCCACAGGAGGCTTAGTTAAGAAGAACCAGGCCTGGCAGGTCCTGGCATCCATGGTGCCTGGTGCTCAGTCCAGGCCTGACCAGCAAACACTCCACCGTCCCCCAGATCTCCAGTCTGGGAAACAAGAACTAAGTTTCGGAGGCTGGAAGGTGACGAGCCATTTAAAACCAATCCGGCCGGGCTCCTGGAGCAGAAGAGGAACGCTGTCCCAGGCTGAGCGCCCAGCCTCTGGAGGGGTACCTCAGTGTCTAGGCAAGGGGAGAGAGGTTCAAGGGACATCCTTGGTCCATGCAAATTTCATCTGGAGCTCTTGGGTCCCTGGAAGAAGGGGTGAAGGACGACGGGGAAAGAGAATCTCCTTTCCCCTCTGCTCCTCGATGATTCCTGAGTGTCATCTAGGACGGAGGCACCTTCTGCCTGGTCCCGGGGTTCTTCGTGGGAGGTTCAGGCCTGGTGGGTACTCAGTACACAGCCCCAGGGTTGGGCGGGGGCCCAGGGGAGGCATGGTGCAGGGTGGCCGGCTGAGGCGGCTGCTGCTGTAAGTGGGGTCCACTCAGGTTTTGTGCATGGTACCAGGAGTTGGTGGGGTCGTCCAGGTAGCTGGGGGAGGCACTGTATGGGAGTGGTGGGGGCAGCTGACTGCGGGCAGGGGCCGGAGTGGAGTGAGAGGAGGTGTCCCAGAGGGCGGGTGATGGTGGCGAGTTGCAGGCCATGGAATCACTGTTGTTGGGGCTGTGCTCTAGGGGCACCTCCCCGTTCTTGTAGAGCTTCTTGAATTTGGAGCGGCGGTTCTGGAACCAAATTTTCACCTGAGCCCAAGAAGAAAGGGGGAGCTAGTTAGCCTCTCGGAATGCTTAGTAAAAACCCATGGGCAATTCAGTCTAGAGAGGGCGAGGCCAGCCCAAATGTCACAGGACAGGACCCAGGTGAAACCCCCCAGCATCCTGACTGACTCCCAGGCTAGCATCTTTTGTCTACCTGGGATAGAATCGTGGTGAGGAACTTTCGACTGCCTGGCTCCAAATTCCATTCTGCCACTTACTAAGTGTGTGTGACCTTGGGCAAGTTACTTCTCTGGTTCTTGCCTTCCTCATGGGCAAGAGGGATGGTCGCAGAACTACTACCTACCTCACGAGGTCATTATGACACTCAAATAAGACAGCTAAAGAGCTTAGAGCAGCCCCGTATATAGCAAGCACTCAATAAAAGGCAGCGCAGGTGGCAATGGGCAGTTTGTGGCCTTTCGTTCACATTAGAAACCCAGAGGCGCTCAGATACACAAAGACAAACACACACCCACATAAGCATCTCCATGTGCAGGAACGTACCCACTCACCACTTCACATACAGACACCAGACTGTAAACACACACACACAGATACTACACCCAGGTAAACACCCACAAACACGAGCACCCACATTCACACACAGACTTGGAGTTGCCCCTCTAGGCTGGCTAATGGGGACTCCGGAGCAGGTGAATCTTGATTCCCAAATTTCCCCTGGGGTATCTCCCCCTCCCCCTGCTGCTCCCCACCCCATGACTGGTACAAACAATGAATCAGCTCCTCACTGGGTGACCCAGATTCCCAGCGGACCGGGCCCCACGCAGCCAGCCGCAACCCAGGCCCGCCTGTCAATACCTGCAGAGAGCCAGGCTGCCACCACTCCTCCCAGTGACAGGCTGCTGGGGGCTTTAGGGACAGGCCGAGGGTGGAGGTGGCTCTCCCCCCTCTGAGTCTTTATCCCCCTTTGGTGGGACTCTCTCTCTTTGACTCCAGGAAGAGGAAGGGGTGAAACATTTGGGTGCTGACCATTTTGTGGCATTTTGAAGCAAGCACACATTTTTCGACATGCGATCACCAATGTGTGTACAGTCACGTCCATGTGCTCCTCCATTTATAAACACAATGACCCTTGGAAGGTCAGACTCCTTATGTGAGCATTCCCACGTGTACACAGACTCATTAGCATATGTGCAAATAGTACGCATGCATATGCATGTGTGTGTACACCTCTGCACACACACACACACACACACACACACACACACACACACGCCTCGCCTGGAGGACTGATACTGTGGACTCCTATCAAGTGAGCGATTCGCACTGCCATGGGACAGTGGGAACTGTGGGCTCGGGAGTAGAGGGAAGAGGACAACTACCCTGGGGACAGACAGACACAGTTGCCCGAGTTCACAAACATGCACGCCTGTATCCGTGCTAATGCAGAGAAGTCCGACATAAAGTCCGATTTTGGAGGGAGGGCTCTGCCCACACACCAGGGTTGCAAATGCCTGCAGGGAATCGGCAAGGCCATCCAGGCCCCGCGCCGCCTGGGGAGGCCCCACGACCCACGACCCCCCAAACCGACCTGTGTCTGCGTGAGGCCCAGCTGCGCAGCCAGCTCGGCACGCTCGGGCAGCGCCAGGTACTGGGCCTTCTGGAAGCGGCGCTGCAGGGCGGCCAGCTGGTAGCTGGAGTAGATGGTGCGCGGCTTTCGGACCTTCTTGGGCTTCCCGTTCACCATGCGCACCTCGGCTTCCGGCTCCTCCTTCACCGACACTGCGGGCGACGCACGGGGAGGGGTGGGGGCGGCTCAGCCTTGGCCTGCCACCCGGGGGCCTTCGCCTCCCACCCACCGATCCCCCCGGGGGCTCCCGGCTGCACCCTCCGCCGCCGGCTCCGCGCGCGGCCCCGCAGCGCGGTCCCCGGCGCCGGCGACACCCGGCCGGGCCGGCCGAGGCTTCGCTCACGACGGCGTCCCCGCTCGGCGCCCGACGCGCCGCTCCTCGCCACCCGCCCGCTGGCCGCCCCCTTCTCGCCCACCTTGCTGCCCGTCGTTTCCTTCGCTCTTCCCCGTCCCTTCTTCCTTCCTTCCCCTCCCCTCTCTTTTTTTAAACCTTTTTATTTTAGAATAGTTGGAGATTTTCGGAAAAGTCGCAAACTGGACAGACTCCTTCTTTCCTCCTCCTTCCTTCCTTCCTTCCTTCCTTCCTTCCTTCCTTCCTTCCTTCCTTCCTTCCTTCCTCCCTCCCTCCCTTCCTTCCTACCTTCCTATGTCCGTCCTTCCCTGTCCCTTTCTTATGTCCTTTCTCTCACTTTGTCTCCACGTTTCTCTTTTGCTCTCTTTCTCCTTTTCCAGCTCCTCCACTTCTCCCGCGCTGCTTCCCTGTTTCCCCGTAATTCTGGGCTGTCTCTCTCCACCTTCCCCTTCCTATTCCCCCTCTCGCCGGCCGGGAGGTCCCTGGAGCTGCCGGTCCCTGATGTCTCCCCCCAAACCTTCCGCGCAATAGGGGACCGCTCGCTGGGGTTCCTGGCGGAGGCGCCTCGATGCGGAGGCTCCGGGACACCCCACAGCCTTCTCCTTCCCCCCGTCGCTCTCCCGAATCCTCACCCGAGACCCCCGCGCACAGCGAGCATCGCGCCCCAGACGCGCGGTCTTCGGTCCCCGCTGGGGTCACTCGCCCCCTTTCTCTAACTCCAAACAGTACACGTCTGACCCCCGACGCTCCGCCGGATTTCTGCTTCAACCCCCCGCCTTTATGTCCCGGGGGGAACCTTCCAGCATCTCCGACCCCCCCGCCACGCCGGGGTCCTCACCTGGGTCCGGGGCGGGCAGCGGCTGTTCCCGGTACGCCCCGTACTGCCGGTAGGAGGTTCCGTAGGTGTATTCCGACTTGGGCGAGTAGGCGCCGGTGCCCGCGAGCCCGTTGAGATTGAACTGGTGGTGGTAGGTGTAGGGGTTCACCGTCTGGCCGTAGGGCTGGCCCGCGTAGTAGTCGTGCTGCGGAGCGCTGTAGTAGCCCAGGTCCGTGACGGAAGACTCGGGCAGGGTGGGCGAGTCCTTGGAGCCCGCATGGCAGCTGAGCGAGCTGGAAATGTCGGTGAGGATGCTGCTGAGCTTGCGATCGAACGAGCCACTCATCCTGGCGGGCGCCGCGCAGCCCGGGGCCGGCCTCCGCCGCCGAGCGCCGAGCCTGGCAGGAGCCGCGGGAGGGGCCGAGGCGGGGGCGTGTGTCCGCGGGTCCCGAGTGGGGTCTGGCGGCGTCTCGGGGGAGGGGAGGCGAGGGGCGCCGAGAGCCGCGCCGGTGTTCGCGCGGTCGCTGCGCGCCTCCCGCCGCGTCCCGAGCGACAGTCAAATGCGCGCAGCTCCGCCCGGCCGGCGGGTTATAGACTCAATGCAGGAGCCGCGGAGGGAGGCCCCGGCGCTCTGATTGGCTGCGAGTCCTGCCTTCGAGGCAAAACAGGCTCCTGCGCTCCTTTCGTCGTCGCCCTCCTCTCTCTCTCTCCCCTCCATTCTTTGTTGTTACCAAAACACACACACACACACACACACACACACACACACACACACACACACACACACACACTCCTCTTGCTGCTGCGGATCTCCCCCCCCACGTCCCCGCCCCAGATAAACCCTCAGTGTCTCCAAAGGAATGAATCTGGGGAGGGTGTCTGTCTGCAAAGCCCCCAGGATCTATCTATCAGTCTGTCTGTCCTCGTGGCTGAGGGTGAGAGGTGGGCTCAGGTGCAATGGGAAGGAGGGGAATTTGCCCATTGGGTGTTTGTGGAGGGAGGTGGTCCAAAGTTGTGTGTGTGTGTGTGTGTGTGTGTGTGTGCGCGCGCGCTCGCTGTGCAAATGACAGGAAGACAAATGTGCCTGAAGTGAGCAGGATCCAGGGGCCGTGAAAATGTTTTAATTTCCTTTAAAATAAGAAGAAAGGGAAAAGAAATTTTAAGTTGAAAATGTTTGAATACGTGATATCAACATATTGTTTTTTCAGCAAGGCAGTCAGGAAATGTAATTTAGAAAAAATTTGTGTGTGTGTGGAGGAAGGGATTCATCAGGCAAATGTGCCTTGGGCTTAGGAAAGTCACGTTTTTCAGCCCGGGGAGGAGCCCATTGGAGAGGGCCTGGGGGGCAGGTGTGTGTGGATTTAGGGGCTTCTGGGGAGGGCGGGGTGGTACAGCCTGCCTGTAGTATTAGAGCTATCTCTGAAACTATGTGTGTGCAGTTTCAGAGGCTGTGCAGGAGCCTGGGACCTGGGGTCTGCCTGAAGTTGAGTGGGGCACAGGCTGGCTCTCTGTGTTTCAGTAAGTATCGGGGCAGATACCGTGCATTTGGGACGGTATTGGGGAAATGTGAACATTTTTAGAGATCAGGTGTACGGAACGAGTGTACTTGGGGTGTGTGATGTGGGGGCTGCATGTGCTCCATAGTATACTAAGGTGCATGTGAGTGCAGGAATGTGTGTGTGAGAAAGGGCAGCAGTGTGTGTGGGCAGTGCGTCAGCAGGCTGAGTGGGGGGCCCTGGACAGCCTGTCTATGTGTGAATGTGTGGTTGTATGCAGAGGTGTATAAAAATCAGTCCCTTCACAATCCCCATTAGCTAGAAAGCCCATCCCCCAAAAAGGTCCTGAAGAAGATGCTCCTCTCCCTGGTGGGGGGGACCTCCAGTCCCTACTTTTGTTTGGGCCACAAGACCACTACTCTAAGTCATCCCGGTGTTTTTCAATGCCTAGCTCATTTCTCCATTTCACTCTTAATTCTTCTCCCGTCTTTCTCTGTGGGGAGGAGGGGCTCCTCCAAATCTCACTTCACTCGGGGCTACTACCCTTCAGTTCTGGCCCCTTTCCCTTCCCGGCCCGGCCAAGGCGTCCCAGACAGATGGTGCCAGCGCGCCACCTTGTGGTCACGCCTGGGCCCTGCAGCCGCCCGAGTTTCTTCGCGCCTCGGGAAGGGGTTTCCTTAGGTGACTCTGTCGGGCCGGGAAGTGTGCAGGGGGCTCTGTGACAGCGCCTTGCCAAAGCCAGTCCCCCAGGGCAGGCTGCCAGGGGTTCCAAGCGCTTTGAGAGCTGCAGTCGGCGGAGGCGGAGGCCCCCAGTCCGTGGGCCGAGGGGCAGGAGTGCCCTCCAGGTCTGAGAGGCTCTGAGAGGCCCCGGCGTGGGAAAGGTGGGGGCGGGGGACAGGCGAGGGGAGCGCTATCTGTCTGTCTATCTCCGCGTCCCCCCAGCGCCTATTGCTCGCCGCTCGGAGCCCGTGGCGGGGCGAGTTGCCACCCGCTCTGGATGCCCTCTGTTCTGGTGCCAACAGGGCGCCCAGGGAGCCCGCGGCATGGGGGGGGGCAGGTAGGGCACTGGGAGGGCCGGCTTCCCTTCGAGGATGGCGTGGGGGAGGCCTGCAGGACCTGCTTTGGAGCCCCAGCTCCCCACGGAGAAGGGACAGCATCGGACAAGCCCTTTTGCCATCATTCATTCATTCATGCATTCATTTCTCAACTTATGCCAAAAAGGGCCAGATGATTCAGAGATGGCCGAAAGTCTACTTTTGTCATGGGGTCCTCAAAGATGCCTCACTCCTGCTCTCCCCCTCATTCCCACCCCTACCTGTGGCTCCTGAGTAAAATGAATGACCACTGGACTGGGAGTCCAGGAATCATGAAAGAGTCGTGGTGGTGGGATGCCTTAGAATAATCTCTATGCTCCATTCTACTCTGAAAGTGTGTGAGTTCTAGAAATGGACTAAAACTTCAGCATTAGAAACTTAAATGAGCAATGAAACAATTTGTTTGGTAATGTGGTCTGCTATTGCACTGTGTGTTCCAAACACCAGTGACTGTATCTGTCCAGTTCACTGCTACCTTCCTGACTTCTAGGGCAGGTCTTGGCACACAGCCTCGGTACTAAAAGATGTTTGTTGAATGAATTTGTGAGACTCCCGAATACTGCAGAGGGGCTGAACCATCTTGGCTGAATAGGCTTGCAGGGTTAGGAAAAGTGGAGGCACGGGGCAGGTACTGCCATCCAACTGCCCCACTCTAGGGTACAAGCAGGAGCAGCTTCCAGCATGAGGCCATGATGGCCTGAAAGGGGCCCGTCAGGCCAGCAGGACTGGAGCCACCAGCCACTGGGCGGGCACCTGCCGACTCAGGGTGCCGAGGTGGCTGGAGGATGCAGTTGGACCAGTGCCAACCACACTGCACCTTGTCTGGGCCAACAAGATGAGCAGGTGTCAGCCTGACCAGAGAGCCCTGCCCCTGGTGGAGGGGTGATGCAGGGCAGCCTGTCAAAGGCCTCTGGGACGCTGGCAGGAGGGCAGTGCTGGTCAATGCCCAGGTCACAGTCTATTACCCGCCCTCTCCGTGGCATGAGAAAAGGTACCCCGTTGAAACACGCTGTTTCCTGGGGCCCAAGTTTCATGCCGCTTGGGCACAGCCACAGCACCTCAGCGCGCAGAAGTGCCAGGTCTGTGGATGGAACCCAGAGCGCGCGGACCAGCCCACCTCTCCCCGTTGCCTGGGGACCTGGCGCCATCTGGTGGTCAATGCGAGGAGGCCAGAGTCCGCTGGGAAGAACTGGGGAGCCCGGCACGTGTCGGGGCCCTACCATCCCACCTGAAAGAGTATTATCTTTATTTCTTTTAGGAGCCCTACAGGATTAAATATTGACATTTTATCATCACCTTGTCTTACCCTGCAGCTGCCTCTTCTCCCTCCTTCCACTCATCCTTGTCCAGCCAGTGGCTCCCTCTCTTAGGCTTCTCGCTTATAAATCAACAAGTGGATTATTAAGTGTCCTCTGAGATCCCTCCAAGCTCTGATGATTCTAAATTCTAGAACTCTTGTCTCTCAAGGGGGAACTCTCCTTTACTTTCTTGCCAACTCCCTTGGAGGTATATCCGAGGCCTTCAGCACTTCTTTTTGGGATCCTTCATTCATCTAATAAATCTCTTCTGAGACTGTAGTATGCTAGGTGCTGGGGATGGAGTGATGAACAGGACAGATACAATGTCCCCCTCATGGAGTCCAGGTCTAGTGAGAGAAGTAGATACATAAGCAGCCAATTTCACTACCATGGGATACATACTGGGATAAGGGTAGCACGTGCCTACCGTGACAACCTAAGAAGGCCCCAAACTCTTCATAGAGACAGGAAGATATCTGAGATCTGAAGGATGTGTGGGACTTGGCCAAGAAAAGCAGGAATGAGGGGAAGGAGAAGGTTCCCAGCTACAGGAAAAGCCTGTGCAGAGGCCCACGGGACTAATTGGGGCATAGCATCAGGGGAGTGGTGCCCAGGGGTAAAGCTAGAGTGGACCTGGGACCCACAAGCAGGAGGTTGGGTTTCATCTAGAGGGTGCAGGGAACTGCTGAATGATTTTAACTAAGGAAGAGACGTGACTGGATTTTTCATTCTAGAAGGGTCCCTCTGGATGCTGTGTGGGGATGAATCAGAGGAGATGAGATTGGAGGCTGGGAGGCTACTTCAGAAGTCCAGGCAAGAGAGGAATTGGGTTAAGGAAGATGCAGTGTGGGTAGAAAAAGTGGGTAGATTTAGAGCTAGTAGGAAGCCTAGCCATAGCACTCGGATGCTCATAATAAGGAAAGAGGAAAAGCAGGAAATAACTCCTAATTTCTGACTTAGGCAACTGAGTGGAAAGTTGAGACCATCTCTGGGAAAAGAGAACACCAGGGAGAGGGGGAACCTGTTGGGAGAGAGGATCTGTCCTGTTTTGTTTTGTTTTAACTTTTTATTGGAATCTAACATACATACGGAACAGCGCTGAAACCGTAAAACAGCGCAGAAACCGTAATCAGTGAATTTGCATACAAACACAGCTGTGTAACTCGCATCAGGGTACATACCAGTTTGAGAAACTACCAGCACTAAAGCCCCCTCGTGCTGCTTTCAGTTACTTTTCTGCAAGGGTAAACATTATCTTAACTCCTAGCACCACGGGTCAGTGTTGCATAGTTTTGACTTTCGTATAAATTGAAGTGTGCAGTATATACTCTTTCATATCTGGCTTCTTTTGCTCAATGTTATGTTTGTGAGATTTGTCCATAGTATTGGAAAAATTTATAGATCATTTTCAGTACCATATGAGGTATTCTATCATATGAATATATCACTATTTATCTGATCTACTGTTGACGGGCATTTGGCTAGTTTCCAGTTTGGGGCCATCATGAATAGTGCTTCTTGTACACGTCTTTTGGTGCACATATGTACACACTGCTGTTGGGTACCTAAGCGTGGAATTGTGGGCCACGGGGTGTGTGCGTGTTCCGCTTTAGAACGTACTGCCAAATAGTTCTCCAAAGGAGTTGTGCTCTGAGCTTGATTTTGATAGTGTTGAGTTTGAGTGTCTGAGACATCTAGGAGGCGCTGTCCAGCAGGCAGTTGCTTACAAGGACCTGAAGAATCAGTAAAGAAGCTGGGATTGGAAATGTGACTTTGGGGTCATTGACATCTTGTGGTATGTGAAGCCACAGGTGTGAGTGAGACGGTCCTGGAAGGGAGGGAGAGAATAGAGGACACCTGTGAGAGAGTGAGTGGTCAGAGGGCTGTGAGGCAATGCAGAGAGAAGTGGCCCTGTGTTGGGAGGGGGAACTGGGAGAGTGTTTCAAGGAGGTGGGAGTGGTCAGCAAGGTCAAATCTTGGAGATTTGGCCAAAATGAGGACTGAGATGTGCCCACTGGCTGACATCTCAAGGAGACATTTGGTGATATCAGGAAGAGCGGGTTTGGTGAAGGGGAAGCTGGAAGGCTATTTACAACTGGCTGAAGGGTGAATGGGAGAGGAGGTAATGGAGAGAACAAGTGTAGGCAACTCTGTCTTGAAGTTTGGCTATGAAAGGCAAGAGGGAGCAGAGAGGGCGGTAGCTGGAGGGTATTTGGCATATTGGGAGGTGTGTGTGTGAATGTGTTTTAAATGGGAGCGAGCCTGTTTATACCTCAATTATAGCAGCCAGGAGAGAAGGGTGAAGAATCGAGTGCCTTCCCTGAGTGAGTGGGAGGGTCTGGAAGCCTGCCCAAAGGGTTAGCCTAGGAACAGATTCTCTCTTCCGTTGAGTCTGAGTCAAGAGCAAAGATGAAATGATAAGAGCTGGCTTTGATTGAGCCCTCACTATGTGCCAGGTGCAGCTCAGAATGTTCTACGCATATGGGTTCCTTTGTTCTTGCCACCACCCTATGGGGTGGGCACTTTCATTTCTGCCTTTTGATATAGGGGAAACTGAGGCATAGAGAAGATATGTAAGTGGTGGGTTTGAGATTTGAACCCCGACAGTCTGACTCTTAACCTCCATGAAGTGAGCTGATCTGCTTACAGGTTTGGGTCAGAAGATAATTTGGCCCAACACCTATGCTGGGCACATAGGTGTTTGCTATGCCATTCTCTGTACTTTTCTGGATGTTTGAAACATTTCAAAAAATTTTCAAGATATTTTGGGGTTCCTACATGGGTGCATATGCAAAGTAGGTGTGAAGTTCATAGCTGAGGAGAGGGGAGATGGTGGGACCAGAGGTTGAAGGAGAATGCAAAAAGGTGAGCAAGTCTGAAGTGTGGCTGCAGCCATGGGTACTGGGAAGAGAACTGAGTAGAAGACATGGAAGAATTTCTATGGGTGCTAGATCTCTCTTTGGTGGGAGACCCTGAGGTTGTAGTGACCCCAGGAGGCATGGTGGTGGCCATCCGGGTGGTGGGCTGCACTCCAGCAGGGCTCAGGGTCAACTATGGGCAGAAGGGTTTGCTTGGCAGACATTAGCAAAGGCTGCTCACATGGCTTTTAGGGGAATCTAAGTTAGGCAAGGAAAGAAAGGAAGAGTGGAGCGATTGGTGAAGGAGTGGAGAAGAGTTCCAGACTGGAGGACCCCATGGGGAAAGCAGCAGGCAGCAAGGAGATATGGAGGGGGCACTCTTGGTGCCAGACAACTAGAGGTTAGAATTCATTCAAAATGCAGGAAAACAAAGAAAAAAAGGAAAATCTTGAATGAAGCCAGAGTGTGGGGGGTGTTACAAGTCATCTAAACAAAGGGGGAAGGGAGTATATTTGCTCACAAACAGTGAAAGGATAAACCATACAATCAAAAAGCACCCACTTTACATCTATCCCTAATGAATTTGGATATAAATATCTTTATCAAAATATTAGCAAATAGAATTCAAAATTATATTAAAAATTTATACACCATGAGTAGGTGGGATTTCTTTCCGAGATATAAGGCAGATTCAATATTTGAAAATCAGCGTGATCCACCATATTAATAGGTAAAGAAGAAAAATCACACGATCAACAGCAAGTGGTGCAAAAGAGCATTTGACAAAATTCAACACCCATTCATGATGAAAATTCTCAGCAAACTAGGAGTAGAGAAATTTCCTCAACTTGATGAGGAACATCTGCAAATAATCTAGCTAATGTCATACTTAACGGCGAAAGCCTAAATGCCTTATTCCTTGGATTAGGAACAAAACAAGGATATAGACTCCATCACTACTACTTAACATAATGCTGGAAATTCTAGCTAGCTCAGTAAGGCAAGTAAAGCAATTAAAAATAAATAACAGATCAGAAAGGAAGAAATAAAGCTGTTCCTATTTGCAGATAACATATGTTCTACAAAGAAAATACCAAGTAATTAACAAAAAAAAAAAACTCCTAGAACTAGTCAGTGAGCTCAGCAATGTCACAGGCTATAAGATTGACATATGAAAACCAAGAAGCAACCTAAATGTCCATTGATAGATGAATGGATAACGATGTGGCAAATAAACACAATGGAATATTACCTAGCCGTAAAAAAGATCAAATCTTGCCATTTACAACAACATGGATGGAACTAGAGGGCATTATGCTAACAAATAAGTCAGAGAAAGACTAATATCATAAGATTTCATTTATATGTGAACTCTAAAAAACAAAATAAACAAACAGAAACAAACTCAGATATAGAGAATGTAATGGTTACCAGATGGGAGGGGACTTGGGTAGATGGGTTAAACAGGAAGGGATTAAGAAGTACAAATTGCCAGTTATAAAAACTGTCATGGGGATATAAAGTGTAGAGTCAAGAATATAGTCAATAATACTGTAATAATTAGTATGGTGTCACTAGACTTATTGGGGTGATCATTTCATAAATTAAATAAATCACTATGTTGTAGACCTAAAGATAATATAATATTATCTGTCAACCGTAATCGAAAACTTATGAAAATTTAAAAAATCAGTTGTACTTGTATATACTAGCAATGAACATGTGAAACTGAAATTAAAAATACGATACCATTTACAACTTTAACAAAAAAGGAAAGAAAGAGTCTATGGCCATGCCACCCTGAACAAGCCTGACCCCGTCTGATCTTGGAAGCTAAGGAGGGTCGGGCCTGGTTAGTACTTGGATGGGAGACCAACTAGGAAGACCAGGTGCTATTGGTGTAAAAAATAAAAAAATAAATAAAGGATTGTAAACTGACAAGGTCCTTGCAATCTGTGGGGTCAACCAAGGGTTGCTTCACCTGAAGAAAAAGAAAAGGAAAGAAAGAAAGAAAGAGAGAAAGAGAGAAAGAAAGAAAGAAAGAAAGAAAGAAAGAAAGAAAGAAAGAAAGAAAGAAAGAAAGAAAGAAAGAAAGAAAGAAAGAAAGAAATGGAAAAGAGAAATACGGAGGTATAAATCCAAGCAAACACATGTAGGACCACTGATGCTGCCAACCTTGACATGTGGCCGACATTAATGGATTACTGTGATTGCATCACTCTGAGTGACAGCACTTAAGTGTGCAACTTCAGTGATTGTGATTCGAGTCCACCTTTCTCTTAGACTGTGGATTGAGACAGTGCTAGTCTAATTTTTAATGTGAATATTAGGAGCACATTTCTAAAAGTTTAGATAATGAAAATGAGAAAGGTTGTAATATAATACAGCACCAATGATATCACCAGGGGAAAAGGGCAAAATGTCTGTGTTATTTTAATGACAGATGGAAGGACATATACCACTGGATTGGGGAGGTAAATAACCAAAACAGAGGACTGTACAATACACAGGAAAGAATTTGGGCTTGGGTACAATGAAATGGAACTCTGAAGCATATGTGGAGACTTGCGTATATGAAATCTCACAAATTCAGGATGAGACAGGCAAGCAATCCTAAATAACAAAAGTTTTTCATCACCCCAAAAGACACCAATCCTCAGTCAGCAATTCTCAGTGCTTACTGAACTAACTCAGGCGTACCACACAAATGAACACACATTATCATATTGTTCCCTTGATTGTTCTATGAAACCGAATGAAGTTATAGTTTTTGATCCACAGGTTGTAAAATGTCCTGTGGGAGAAAAAAAATGGGAAGTTTTGCTAACACACGTCTTGGCCTCTGACAGTGGAGAGCGGATTTTGTCATATCTTAACAACAATCATGCTTTTTGCATGTTGTCCTGACATGCTATTTCAAGTCTGAATCATGGCAAAAAGACGTTCCCCCTAGCTCATAGGCACTTTGATTTGGAAAATGGAGTTTCAAATGGTAATCTTTATTTCTATGAAGATTTTAACAAATCCACAGAAAACACAAAACAAAAGGTCGTTGATATCTTATTCAAATCCGAATCAGTCTTGCTCATCTATGATGCATATTCAGCAGAGAGGACAAATGCAAATTTTAGCAAATTTCACTTAGTCTATAAACTTTTTACCAAAAAGTAGAAACGATCTTATCTGCTAAATGACCTGCATATCCTGTGCACAATGCTGCTAAAAGGAGTACGGTTCACTTAGGCTTTCATAATGAATGTTTTTAGTCATTTTTCAGTTACCTCAAACTGCGCTGAAGTACTTAATGAGATTATTGACTTTCTATAAATGGAAGGAGATCCTCCTTAGCCATGTGCCTACAAGATGACTATTAGTGTTGCTGTCCACGACAGAGATATAAAATGTCAACCTGTTATAAAATCATATTTTTAAAGGGTGAGATAAAAAGAATTCCCTTCTCTAATTTGGAAGTACATTAAAGATGAGACTGGAGAAAGTGATTATAATAAAACAGAAATTTATATACTGTTTCTCTAAAACTCTTTGATGACTTTTGGAGAGGCCATAATGACTCTAGAAACGGATGAACTGACTGCATCTGAGTTGTTCAATGTCATGTGTAAGTTGTGACAAAAACTCATACTGCCCCTCAAAAAAAACAACCGAACCAAAACAAAAACCAAACCAAACTCATATTTTGGAAATAAGACTGGTTCAGAACTCAAAAAAAAAAAAAAAAGTTGAAAAAAAAAGTCACCAGGATAGCCAAATTAAACAAAACTTTCTTAATTTCTTTATTAAAACTGTACCTTATTTAAAATCTATATTAGTCTATGTTCTCCAGAGGAACAGAACAGTAGGAGAGATATAGATAGATAAGTAGATGGGTGTATGGATGGATGACAGAGATACATATCAATCCACATATGTACATAGATAGATTTATTTATTTATTATAAGGAATGGGCTCACATGGTTATGGAGGATTAGAAGTCCCAACATCTGTAGACAGCAAGCCAAAGCCCCGAACGTCCCAGCCTGATATTTAGATCTTCAACAGATTGGATGAGGCCCACCCACACGGGGGAGAGCAATCTGATTTTCTCAGTCTACTGATTCAAATGTTAATCACATCCAGAAACACCCTCATGGACACGCCCAGAATTGTGTTTAACCAAATATCTGGAAACCCCAAACCCCAATCCAGTCGACATGTAAAATTAATCATCACAGAATCCGACTTCGATTTCACCACTCTAAATTACTTCTGTGCTTTGAA
The DNA here is from genome assembly GCA_030015415.1 of Cynopterus sphinx. Classification (NCBI taxonomy): domain Eukaryota; kingdom Metazoa; phylum Chordata; class Mammalia; order Chiroptera; family Pteropodidae; genus Cynopterus; species Cynopterus sphinx. Next base: position 19,540,108 of record CM057385.1, read on the forward strand.
ATCATTTTCCCTGTTAAACTTCTGATGACATTTGAGTATTTAAAAATGATGGATATTTTAGGCATGAACCATCATGTGATTGATAAGCCACTAGTCTGTAGATACAAAATGGTTGGGCATTTTTGAGGAGCTGTAAACTAATTTCCACAAGTTGAAAGACCTGCTCTTGCCAGTTAGTAAACTCCTAAGTATTCCATGCTCAAATGTTTTTGTTGAGAGGCTATTTAGTTCAATGTCAGCGCACTGGACTGACACAAGTAATCAGTACAATGTGGGCTTGGTAAGAACAGAGCTGCAGGTCAAAGTGAATTTTCTGTTTGACCGTCTGCAGTTTCACCCCTGCATAAAAGGCTAGAAGTTGTCCTAAATAAAGGCGGTAGGCAGTTCAGAAAGTATTATTGGAATAGAAAACAGAAAGAGTCAAATTGTCCTACCATGTCATGGGACAGAAGGAAATAGGTCATAGCTCTTTTTTAAAATTAAATATAAATAATATTTGTATAATCTGTCCTACTGTATTTATGTTCTCCTTTTTAATAGATTTACAGTTGTGTATTTTAAGAATATGAAATATAAATGTCCAATAGTTTTAAAGAGTTAAAATATGTTGAATCACTATGTAGTGCTTCTGAAACATATCTTGTATTTCAACTATAATTAATATAAATTAAAAAAAAAAAGTTAGGCAGTCCCCACCCCCAAGGAACTGGAGGACATGATGTGGGGGAGCAGTGGCGGCTGCCGCTTTAGGGCAGGGCTTGGTGGGGGTCACAGTTGAGTCCTGCCAACCCCACCTCCCCAAGAGCACAGTGGACCAGGTCTTTCTTTCCCTGCACTGCCTCAGCCAGAGAGAGTATGCAACCAAGAAAAAACCAGAGAGGAGGTGGCAAAAATTAAGGAACTAAGCCTGGAATGAGGTATGAGTCAGGGATAGAGGGAACAAAAGGAAAGGAATTAAGAGAGAAAGAAGAGAGGAAGGGAGAAGTTGGAAAAGACAGACAGAGAAAAGGAGAATCATTAAAGAAAAGCGAGGAATAAAGCAAGAATGAGGAGGATAATTCCAACTCTGGAACTGAGAAGCCTGCCTGGGAATCAGACACCCCTACCTTAGGAGCCAGGCCTGGGGCTCCCTGTAAATCTCTTCTTGTTGGTACCACAAACACTGAAGGACACACTCATTCCCACCCAAATCCTCCATCCTACTGCCGAAAGTTCAGGCCTTCGTTTTAACAGGTAGATGTCAGTAAACTGGACGATGGTGTTCAAGAGAAGCTACAATAATATAACTCGGCAGAAATTTCTCCTCTTTTATTGTTTAATCTCCATGTAAACACAGTAGGGCACCTCGAAGCCTCAAAACCAGGTCACTGACAAAAGTTAAAATAAATTGTGAGGTTCAATTAAAAGAAAAGAACTATCAAGCTACAAAAAGACACGGAGGGAGAGGTTGGCGGAGAAAAATAGAGTAGACGATAGAGGCTTTGTTTATGCCTCTGGTGACCAAATGAAAGCTGTGACAGAGACACGGAGCAAACAGCAAGCCAAGTCGCCTGAGATCTAGATGAACAGAAGCACTACAACTGGAGAGAGAAATAATTAATCAAGGTAGGACGTACCGGTCCCTAGCAGCCGAGTGGAACAGAGGCTATGGCAGTGGCAGACGCCTCTTGAAGGGACTGTGTCCTCCAGCGGACTTTTACGGAGACGAACCTGCTCGCTCTGAGCACCAGCGCTGGGTCGACTGTGCGAGGGCACCAGGGACTTCTAAGGGGACACTGAGTTGTCGGAGTGAGGGCCAGAGGGGAGGTGCTCTCCCAGGCAGAAGTGCTGGCTGTTCCTCTGTTGAGCCCTCCCCCACTCCCAGTGTGTGGACGCAGCATCTCCATAACTGAGACACCATCAAACTGGATAACAGAGGTTCCTTTGCCCAGAATATTCCCTGAAACTCTGTCTCCTCCAACTCGCGGCCCCACTCAAGCCATATCCAGTTGTGTCCTCAGTGAGTCTACTGCTATTTGCTGAACAGCACCAAGACTCACACTGATGGCAGCTGGCCTCAGTTTCTGGTGTGGTTTCTTGAGGAGCTAGAGGCACAGCATCTGTGGACTGCTTGCTGAATCTTAACAGGTGGCCCCCGAGAAACACAGGCTGGGGCTAAACTTGGCCTGCAGCAGAATCCCTCTCAGGACTGTGTCAGTGGGGACCTACTACACAAAGCCACGCTAACAAGGCCAGGAGATTTAGAAGCTTTACTTAGTACATAGAAACAAACAAAGAAAGGCAGCCAAAATAGGAAGATAAAGAAGCGTGAGAGAACAGAACAGAGATCCAGAAATACTAGAGTCAAGAAATCTAACAGATGCAGAGTTCAACACACTGGTTATAAAGTTGCTCAATGAAATGAAGAGATGTGTAGATGAATTCAGTGAGAATTTTAACAGGAAATAAAAAAAAACATAGAAATGGAAATAGAAATTATGAAAGAGAACTGGTCATAAATGAAGAACACATTATCTGAAATGAAGAGTATATTAGAAGGAATAAAGAAAGTGGATAAAAAAGAGGATCAAACCGCTGATATAGAGGAGGGGAAAGCCAAGGACACTCAATCAGAATTTCAAAAAAAAAAAAAACTCAAGACTATAATAATAATTCAAGGAGCCTATGGGACACAATTAAATGTAAAAATATACATGTTCTAGCGGTACTTGAAGGAAAATAAGAAGTTGAAGAGCTATTTGAAGAGAATTTTGGAAAACTTCCCTAACTTCATACAACCCCAGGAAGCTCAGAGAGTCCCAAAAAAACATGAACCCAAAGAGGCCCACATCAAGACACATTATAATTAAAATGCCAAAGGTTAAATACAAAGAGAGAATGTTAAAAGCAGCAAGAGAAAAGCAGTTGGTTACCTACAAGGGCGCACCCATAAGACTGGCAGCTGATTTCTCAAAAGAAACTACTCAGGACAGAAGGGCTTGGCACAAAATATTCAATGTGACAAAAACCCAGGATCTCCAACCTAGAATACTTTATCCAGCAAAGCTATCATTTAGTCAAAGGACAGATAAAAAGCTTCCCAGACAAAAATAAGCTAAAGGAGTTTATCAACACTAAGTCAATATTACAGAAAACGCTGGAGGGACTTCTTTAAGAAGGAAATACATGTATCAAAAACATGAATAAATAATAGTAATAATTACATTTCTATCAACACGTACCTCAAACAGGAAAGAATTAAATGCTCCAACCAAAAGATAGAGTGGCTGAATAGACAAGAAGACCCCTATATACGCTGCCTACAAGAGACTCACTTCAGATTAAAAGGAAGGGGATGAAAAAAGATATTGCCTTGATGGACCTAGAGGGTATTGCACTAACTGAAATAAGTCGGATCACTTTGTGGGTTATATAGATCTCTAATCACTTAGCTGTGCAACTGAAACTAATGTATTATTGTCTGCCAACTATAACCGAAAAAACTCACTGAATTGTACAATGTAAATATGAGCAACTAATTGTCTATTATATTTCAATAAAACCAGAAGAAAAAGAGTTAAAAGAAATTTATAAAATATCAGAAGACAAAACGAGATACTATAAAAAATATTGCTATATTTTCCCTCACACATATTACTTATTTAATTGGCCTTACTATCCATCAGTAGTAATTGCTTCTTTTAACTAATCTTATTGTTTTGTTTAAATAGCAACATTTATGGGCCAGAAAAGTAAATAATAGAGAATAACAAAAAATTTCAAATAAGTACCTATTTTCATATTTTTATGTTAAAGTCGTAAAACATGTACATCGTGTAGGATATTATTTGTGCATGTGTGTGTGTCGGGTGTGGCCATGTCCCAGACTGGTCACAATGGGTAAGAGGCTTTGGTGCCTAATGAAAGACAGGGCCCCCTCCCCCCATGGAGCTCACCTCACAGAGTTCAAATGATGCCAGCAGGTCCACCATATCGCTCAGCTTTCCCTGATTCCCTCTCCCAGCTTGTGCTTGCATGACCCTCACCCAGCAGTCCTAGCTAGGAAAGCACTTCCCCAGACTCAGTGCTGGGAGTGAGTCTCTGAAGGTGCCCTTAGGTCACACACCTGTCCCTGAGCTACTTGCTGCATCCAAAGGGAGTGGCCACGCCTGGGCCCTGTGCTCACCTCAGAGTGGGAGGGAAGCTGGAGGGAGCCAGGTCTCTCAAACACGAATTGAAAGAGGGGAGAAGTGGCTCCCTAAAGGGAAACCGAGGTGCTCTTACCAGAAGAGGGAGTAGATGCTGTGCAGGCAGAAGCAGCCCCAGCTGTCCATTACCCCGTGGGCAGGGAGCCAAAGTGCTTTCCGCTAAATTGTTTTGGGCCGCATCCCTAGAGCCAAACAAGCATGCATCCACCCACTTCATCACTTACCATGTTATATTGAGAGGATCTATTGATGTGTCTCTCTTACGGGTTGGACAGAAAATGTCTGAAGGACAGTGACCATGTCTGACTCCTGTTCCACCCTCAGCGCCTGACTCAGCCAGGGTATCCCAGGATGCCCGGGATCTTGCTCTTGCTTTCAGCTCACACATTCCTTGCACAAATTATTCTACTCTTCTGGCCTTTATATCTACAGCTCTGGCACCAACCTCCCCCTGAGTTCAGAGCTGGGAATGCTACTATCTTCTGGACACTCAACAGGGGGCTCACACTCCACCTGTTGGAAGTTGGACTTGCCATCTTCATCCCTAAACATTCTCCTTCACTGCTCCTCTTCTCAGCAACAGCACCATTGGTCACTCCATTTACTATCCTCTCATTTGCCCAAATCAGTCAATCCCCAAGTGTTATTGATCCCACCTCCCAAATACCTCTCAATCCTACTGGCCGCCCCATCTCACTGCCCTATGCTGCCCAAGCCTCAGCATCCCTCTACTGACACGCAGCAGGTGTCCTGCTCCAGGCTTCCCGCAGCCTGTCCTTCCTCTGTAGCTGGACCCCAGCTTGAAGCCCTTTGCTGCTTCCCATCACTTTCACCTTCACCTTCAAGCCCACACCAGCAACACTAAGGCTCCGAAAGCACCTGGCCTTGTTGCTCTGTCCAGCCCTGCATTCCCTAGGGGCCTGCCTTGAGCACACCCAGCTCAGTGTCTGTCCTTCTTTAGATGCAAATTCCTTCCTGTCCTTGGAGACCAAGCTCACCTCCAAGCAGCCCTCCGTGATACACAGTCCAGTCTCTGCCAGCTGAAAGCCTTACCTGTGAGCTTCTACAGCTCTCTGTGCTTTTCTCCTTCCTACCTTCCATCCCCTTTATTCATTCAGTCCTTTTTTCCGTGGAACATTTGATGGTGTGTCCACTATTGTACTTTACAGCAATTTGACTACCTGTAGTAAAACCCCGCGCGTAGACAGGTGGTCTCTACTTACCCGTCTTTCTCTCTAGGCTGTAAGTGCCCAGAGGCAGGGATGACATCCTTTTCTCAGTGACTCCAGCCAGAGTTTATCACAGGGTTGGCACGTAGTCGGTGCTCATCAATTGCTCAATAAGTGAATTACAGCAGAGGCTGGTGAACTTTGTAAAGGGCCAGATAGAAAACATTTTTGCCGTTGCAGGCCATCTGGTCTCTGTTACAACAGGAAAGCAGCTGTAGACAATACATAAATAAAATTGTATTTACAAAATCAGGGGCAGGCTGGATTTAGCTTGTGGACTGTAGCTTGCCAACTCGTGAACTACAGAATGAACTTCCCCCTAGCGCTTGGGTCCAGTTCCACACCCCCTCCCCTTTCATCCCCAGTAAAAAAAACCTGCTCCTGCTTTTTGATCTAACCGGTTTCCCTTCTCGGCCCTGACCCCCATGGCCCTCCCCTCCATCTCCAGTCTTACCATCCCGCCCCTTCCCAGGGTGCTCCCCACTCTCCTGTGCCTCATCTTCTCTTTCAGGCTCACAGCTACCTGTGGATCTCAATCCAGCTTCCTCCAGTCCAGCCACCACACTCCCTCACTCCCGCATGGGCGCAGAGACCAGCCCTTCGGACAAAGAAACAAAAAGCAGATACTTGCTATGAATAGCACTTCCTTAGCTGATAAGAAGCATTTAGTTTGCAAAACATGTTTACCCACATTATTCCGCTCTTGTCAGCCCCTGCCTCTCTTGTCTTTGGCTAGGTTCTCTGAGGACTTTTCCCCAGGGGCTGGCCCTCCTGGTTCCTACCCTGGCAGATGCACCTGCATCAGATATCAACCAGCAGTGTTGGTCCCCAAGAAGGTGGACACTTGGAGGGGGTTTGTTGCTTCCTTAGAAAACCAGGGAAAGGCAGACATAGGCATGGGAGATTTTGTTTTTTTGGTTGGAAGCGAGGAGGTGAGAAGACAAATAGCCAAGGATCCGCCTGTGCCCAGCCCATGGCCTGAGTTTGAGTTCCTGTGGTTAGGCAGGTGGCAGAACCATTTATGTGAGAGACTTGAGCCTCTGAGCCCAAATGCAGCTCCCGTGGGGCCCACATATCTAAACTAAGCACTGCCCTGGCACCCCGAGGACTGGCAGTTTGGGAAGCACTGAGCAACAGCATCTGGAAAGGACACTGGTGTTCTCACAGGGCACCATCAAGGGCCCTTCGGGTGGCTTTGTGGGCGAAGGTCCTCAGCCAGGAGGCTGGCGCAAGGGAAGAGAGTGACATGGGATTAGCCTAGCACCTGCTGCTGTGGGAAAGGTTTGCGGTCACTCATGGGCTTCCTTCGAGCGCTCCAGAGATCCTTGCTGTTCTAAATACAAATTGGGTTCTGTGATTAAGGAGAAAAGGGCAGGCAGCAAACGATTTCACTACACCTGGAACAGTTCTTTACAGGGACAAAAAGGCAGGGACACTTGAGGAGTCACCATTTGTTCTGCAGCTGGCCTGGAGGGTGAAGAGCAGGACAAAGAGGTAGATTGGGTGGAGGCAGCTATGAAAACTGGGCCTAAGGGAGGGAGAAAGAAAAGCTATAAACATCAGCCAGGCATGGAGAGGCAGAGCCACAGGATGTCAGAGCCAGAGGTACCCTTGATTATACAGATGGGGAAAATGAGGCCCAGAGAGGGATCACAACCTTCCTAAAGTCACACAGTGATGTCTCCTGTCTCCAGGCCAGGCATTTCCCTGTATTAAAGCTGCTGAGCTCACTATAGGCCCTTGTGGGTCCCCATAGCATCCTGCTCTATGGAATGAATGGCAGAGTGTGGCTTGGAGCCCTTAATGCCCAGTAGAGCTTTCCAGGCCCCTCAGAGCCACCTGGAATCTGCCTTCCTTCCTCTGAGGAGAAAGAGGTCAAGTTTCTTCAGATGCACAGAGAAGTGGGTGCAAATGACCCATCCTGGTACAAACCAAGTAATATAATGCATTTCGAAGTGGGGAGGAGAAAGGCAGATAGATAGAATTCCTGGCCCTTCCTCAGTCTGACTTTCCTGTCTGAGTGAGGGGAGGGGAACCTTCTCATTCTCTGTCTGCCTTGAGGACAAGGACAAATAGGAGGAAAACATAAAGGTGAAACTGCAGGTAGGATTTTCCAAGGAATCTCTGTTCTTGGAGGTTTTAAAAAATAAGAAAAATCTGCCTGTTTGTTCTGGAAAATAAGGTGGTATGGCCTGGAGGCAGGAGGAGCACCAAGGTGGCCCCTTAATAGCTACAATCCCAGGGGATTGGCCACGGGGAGAAAGAAGGGCCATGCTGGACCCTATCCATGGACTGCAGTTATCTCAATTGCCACCAGGTAGCAGGCCTTCCCATTTTTAAAAGGATGGGAACTCTGGCTGCTGGGAAGTCAGATTGGCTGATGAATTTGTTTACTCATCCATCATTTATTCATTCATGGTTTTTATTCCCCAGGCACTTTGGACTCCTTCTATGCACCAGCAGGCCTTGTCCTGGGTGTGAGGAGGAAACAAGAGTAGCCAATATAAGGTCTCTGTTCTAGGCCCCTAGCACAGCTCCTCTCCACTTGGCAGCCGGTCGTATGCCCAGGCCAGGGACCATAACAGTACCCCCATGTCTGTGGGGCTGGACTGCTGCCTGGGTCTGTTCCCACTGCAGCCATGTGGAATGGTGCCTCTTGCCCTTTATTCTGCAGTGAGAGCCAGTGAGCAGTGGGCCCTGAGTGAGGTTTGGATTACCTCCCATCTGTTTCAGTTCGCCCGCAGCAGGTCTCAGGTGTAGCCACACAGCAGTCCCTGGGGCTGAGGTTTTCTCCATCTCTGCTCCTTCTCCAGAAAGGCCCAACCTCAAACCACAGTCCTCCCCCACCCCCACCCCCCACTCTCCACACATACCTTCCTCTCTTCCTCCCTTACCTCTGCTCTGTTCTGGCAGCCTGTCCCAGAAATGTTTATCCAGAGAGCAGAAAGTGGGCATCTGGAGCAGATCTAGGTCCCAGGTCCCAGGTCCCAGGGGCTCTGGGGCTGCGGTACCCTTTCTGTCCTCCTCAAATTTGCTCCCACCCCAACCCCATCTCCTCTGGACCCCAGTGCCAGTGTTCACTGCCACAGCATGTCTCCCATGTGCTGGAAACATCCATGTCTTAGCTCTTTACTCTGTCCCCACCTGAGCTATAGCCTCATGAGAGAAGAGACCCCATCTGGTGTATCATCAAAGCCCCAGGACCTGGCACAGTGCCTGGCACACAGTAGGTCTCAACGAATGTGGGCTGAAACATTCAGTGAAGATGGCCCCACGGAGCCACAAGAAGGCAGGGCAGGCAGGGGTAAACCTGGATGCTAAGAACATCTCTGAGAGTGTCCATGTGCCCAAGTAACTGCCCTGGACTGAATCGGAGGACCCCTTGGACCCACTTCGACGAGGACCGCAGGAGCCTCAGTCTGTTTCTTATGCATTGCATTGGGACTCCAGACCCAGCAGAGGTGGAGCAGAACCCACCCGGGTGGCTCTTTGTACAGGGCCCCCAGGTGGTTTCCTTGGCCAGCAGCCATAGAGCCCTGCCCTCTGGAAGGGTGACAGCCACTGCTCTGCCTTGTTTCCCTCTCCCCTCTTTTGCCCCAGCTTCCCTGGCAACTGGGAACATCCTCTCTCAACCCAAGCCTCATGCCTTCTGACTCACGGTGCAGCTCAGCTGGAAAGCATCTGGCCATGCCCATGGCCCTGGCAGCTGGCCCACTTGCCCTGTGTGGGGGGCTCCCTCCCCTCAGACCGTCTACATAGTCTTCCATTAAGATATGTCTATGGAAAAAGTCCTCACCCCCAAGAAAATCCCCTCTGATAAATGAGGGTGGCAAAGCACCCCACCCCCAGTGCTCCATGCCAGGTGGAGTGGGAGTCCCAGTCTTATCAGCTCATCACATTCCGAACATTCCCCATGGGTGGGGGAGGGGGTAGCCAGCAGAGGAGATTGCTGCTGGACTCAGAACACTTGCATCTCAGTTTGCTCCTTTCTCTCGACCCTGGCCAGGACCTCGGACCACAGGCTCAGGTTCCCTCCATGGGCCTCCCAGGCCCTTGCACCTTGGACTCATGTCTAACTTCTTACTCTTTTCTCTTCTGGCCTGTTCTGTTCTTCCTTTCTCTCCATTTTCTCTTCTCTCTCTTAGCCCTCTCCTCTCTGTCATTCCTAGAGTTTGTTGTGGGATGTGGGGAGACCAGGCCCGGGTTCTCTGCCAGGACTTTGTCTCTATTCTAAGCATTCAAGAACTCAGGGCTTGGTCTGGCTCCAGCCCAGCACCACCTCCCTGAGTGTCTTGGGTCCAGCACTTGCCTTCTCTGGCCATGGCTCCTCCCACCCTTTGGAGCCCCGGGGACCTGGGGTCCAAGTCCTTGACCTCTAAGGCCCTTATAGGCTGATGGTCTGGGCTCTACCTGGAAAAAGTTTCTCAAAACCTTTTTCTAAATGGCCAGCTTATTCACCTGCCTCCCACCTCCACCAGCCCTGAACCTCTTTCCTATCTCGGTGAGGGAGGGGGCTGCCTGCCCACCTAATTTACACAGCATCTGTGGGTATTGGGGCTCGTACTTGGGGAAAGTTGTCTTGTCCCTAAAACATACTCATCCCTTTGCCCTCTGACCACCTCTCAAATCTTGACCACAGAGCAGTGGCTGCAGAGTGGCTAGGATCCAGGAAACCTGAGTTCTAATTCTGACTCTGCCACTAACATGCTGTGCGGCTTTAGGCTAGCTACTACCCTGCTCTGAGCCTCAGCTTCCCTGAGGAATGGGGAAATGTCCTGCTGGCCTCATATTCCAGAGCCAAAGGGGAACACCCAGTGATCTCCTAGACTAGACTGAAGTTTTGACCAAGTTTTGACCAAGGACTTGGAGGGGACTCATCATGGAGGTGTTCCCCCTTTGCAGACAAGTCTGTTTTGGTTTTTGAGTGGGGAGCAGGCCACTCCCAGGGGCTCCCTGCTCTCTAGTGGTCTCCAGATCATTCTCTTATCAGAGAAGTGTCTCCAAAAAAAGTAGTATAATGCGGAGTATCTACACACACACACACACACGCACACACACGCACACACACACAGCCAACATCAAGGTTAATGGTGAAATACTGAAAGCTTTTCTACAGAGATCAGGAACCAGACAAGGAACTCACTGTCACCACTTCTTTCTATCACTACACTGAAGTACCAGACAGGGCAATAAGGAAAGGAAAGGAAAAAAAGGTAAGAGAAGTATAAAGAAAGAAATAAAACAGCCAATCTTCAGATGACATAATGTTGCACAGAAAACAAACAAACAAGCAAATATACAAACTATTAGGATAAATAAGTGAATTTAGCAAGGCCACTCGATACAAGATCAGTATAAGAAATCAAATATTTTCCACTATATTACCAGTGCACAATTAAGAAATAAAATTAGAAAGATGACACCATTTATACACCATGAAAGTATTAAACACCTACCAGGAAATAAATCTAACTAAAAAAGCACAAGATCATTCAAAAACCCCAAAACTACAAAACACTGAAAGAGACTTTAAAATACCTAAATTAATGGAGGGATATAGCATGTTCATGGATTGCAAGACTCAATATTATAAAGATATTAATCCTCCTGCTGGTGTAAGAAAAGTCCAAACCCGTAGTGAATTTTTATGAGTTTATTTGAGCCAAACTGATGACAATTGTGGGGAAGTAAAATCTCAACAAATTGAGAAAATACTCCAGAGAATGGCAGTTTTATTACTCATTTTATACATTAGAAGCAAAGGAGGAGATGTAAGAAAGGTTACATGAAATCCATTGGTGGTAGATTGAGGGGGTAGGAAAAAGAAAGTGCAGAAATCTTTAGGAATGGATAAAAAGTAAAATAGAGAAACACATACTTTGTTTATACTCGTGGGTACAGGATAGTTAATAATTAACATTTATAGCACATAGAGATGGTATTCAGGGAACCAGATAGCAATGAGGGGTTCTGTGGTCTCCTGCCCTAGTGCAGTGGGTGTGCCCTGAGGGGTCCGGAAAAAGGAGAGTACTCTAATGCTTTAAGGGTATCTTATCCTAGATGCAAAAGATAACAGGCTTACTTAAGATAAAGACAGACTTTTGTTGAGGAAGCTACATGCCCAGGCTGTGACTACATACCATGATCCATTTTTAGTTCAGACCATCGCATGTGGTTCCTTTTGGTCTCTGACTTTGTAAAGTCCACCATGCAGGCTTCCCCTGAGCTTATCAGTTTAGTATGTGGCCCCTTTTGGGTCCACACTCCCCAAATCAATGTATAGACTCAATTAAATCCCAATCAAAATCCTAGCAGGAATGTGTGTGTGTGTGTGTGTGTGTGTGTGTGTGTACTGACAAGTTAACAAATTCTAAAGTTTGACAAATTTACAAATTTGTTAAAATTTATAATGACAATTGACTAACCAAGACTCCCTTGAAGAAGAACAAGGTTGGAGGACTTATAGCATCAGGTATTAAGACAGAAAGGTGTTAGTGCAAGGATAGACCAGTAGAACAAAGTAGAGACCCCGAAACAGATTCACCAAAGATAGCCACTTGATTTTTGACACAAATGATACTCCTTGTTTTACTGGGAAAAGAATAGTTTTTTCAATAAATGGTCAATAGGATATTTATCTAGAAAAAAGGTATCTTGACACCTACTTCCCACCGTACGAAAAATAAATTCCAGATCAATTTAGATCTAAATATAAATAGTAAAATAACTAGAAGAAAACATAGCATATCTTCATGACTTTGGGGTAGACAAAGTTTTTTTTAAACAGGATGCAAAAAATACTAACCAAAAAGAAAAAAACTCAATGAATTATTCTCCATTAACATTAAGATCTTCTGTTTCTCAGAGTCGCCATTAAGAAAGTAAAAGGCAAGCTACAGAGCCGGAGAAGATATTTACAGTGCAAAGGGCGTGTATCCAAAATATGTAAAGAGCTCTTACAGATCAATAAGAACAAATGGACGACACGATAGAAAATGGATGAGAGCCTTGACGAGGCACTTCACAAACAAGGCTTTCCAAATGACCTGCAAACATATGGGAATGTGTGCGATACCATCAGTCACAAAGGAAATGCAAAACCCACAGTGAGCTGAAATGAAAAAGAGCGACACTGCTAATATTGTCAGGGACGTGAGACATGTAGCACTCTTGTACCCAGATGGTGGGAGTGTACGTTGGCACAACTTACGCTGGAGAACTTTACGGCACCATCAGCTAAAGCTAAACATATTCAGTCCCTGAGGCCCAGAGAGTCCATATCCGGGCATGTAGCCAACAGAAAAGCAGACATTATGCTCCAAAGACATGCACAAGAACGCTCACCACAGAGTTACTGTCAGCAGCCCCAAACTGAAACAAACAAACAAACAAACAGACAGACATCCCATCAGCAGTAGGATAGATAAATAAATAGTGGTATATTCATATAATGACATAATTTACAGCAATGGGGAGCAACAGACAATAAGGAACAGCACAAATAAATCCCATTGGCTTAACATTGAGTAACAAAAGCCTCACCTGAAAGAATATATATTGCATGGTTCCGTTGATAGAAAATCCAAAGACAGGCAAACTTCTGGGATGATAGAAGTCAGGATGGTGCTTACCTCTGGTGAAAGTGGAGGTTGGGGGGAGGCACGAAGGGGTTTGGGGGATCCTGGGAATCATCTATTTCTTGATCTTGTGACACATCAGTAAAACATCCCCATGACCGTAAAATCACACGATGGTCTAGAGAGACTCACTGACTTGCCTGGAGCCACACAGCTCTCAAACAGGCAGTTAAAAGTCCTGGGTTCTTATTCCTGCTTTGTTCCTTACTTTGTAAGGCCCTGGGTGAGTCATTTTGTTTTGGGGGGGCTCGGTTTCTCCATCTACATGGAGCCATTATGAGAGCTGGCAGCAGAATTCCTCTGAGGGAGAGAGCTCTGCCTGGGAAGATACTTTGCTGGACTCTCTCTGGACATGAAATGAAGATAAGTGTGGCTCCGGCTAACAGCCTGGGAGCACTCTGGGTTTCCGGAGAGAGCTCCTGAAGAGAGATGTGCAGCAGGGAGGGCAGCATGCAGAAGAGACGGAGGGAGAGAGGGTCTGAGAACCATCAAGATGACAAGATGGCGAGCAACCAGGGTGGGATGAAAACATGGAGAGGGAAGCTGTGGTGTTTGAAGACGAGTGTTAGCTGATACTCAGTGATGGGTGGAAAAGTGGGCTTCCTTGCTCCTCCATCACCCTCACCCCTCAGAAATGGTCCCCCAGCCTCACTCCCTTGGATGAGTCGTATTTAGGGAGGAATTAAAGGGAGAGGGGTTTGCATGCCACACCTGGGCTGACAAAGCACAGGGCCATGTAAAGTGAGCAGGGGAGATTAGACACGGCGTGGGGCCCATCCCACTCAGTGACCTTCCACCAAGCTCCTTCCTGGAAGAAGGGCTGCAGAAGGTCAGCCCCTCTCAGCCAGACACTACATGGACTTGGTGGCCCCAGGCCAAGATGGCTGGAGGAGGCCATGAAAATTCACCTCATTGACATCCAGAAGGTAGAAGGAGAGACCACCTTCCCACACCACCCCGCCCCCAGCCTTGTCCTTGGGTGGAAAGACTCTGATCAAAGAAACCAGGGGTTACATGCAGGCCATGGGCCCTAAGGAGAGAGTTAGCTCTGAGGGTCTGGGAATAAGCCACCTGCTGTCTTGAAATTCAGGGGGCAGCTCTAGGGAGCTGAGAGTGAAGGCCAGGGGAGAAGGATATTTACCTGCGACATCTCATTTTGATCTCACAAGTTGGAATTCCCAACCTTCTGCGGTCTTTACTGCTACCCTGTGGGTCCAGTGTGCACAAAAAGAGGCCTCACCTCTCACGGAGCTGTCAGCAGCGTGACCCCAGCCCGTCAGCAGGAAAAGCGCGGGAGGCAGTGCTTTCCTCACTCTATTGCACAGATAAGGCCCTGAGAGCCCCCATCACACGCTCCAGGTGCACAGCAGGAAGCCGTGGTGGGGGAGGCAGGGGTCATGGCGAAGAGGCAGTGCCCTGGGCACTGAGTTGGCGGGAGGGCATGGCGGTTAAAGAAACTTCAGATTGCTGTGGGGGTGAGAGGCCAGCAGGGGTGGATGTTGTAGCCAAGAGAAGTAGGACTCTCCTCATCAAGGCCCATCTGAATACGCCACCTCCTCCAGCAAGCCTTCCCAGATGCCTTTGTCAGAGAGGCTGTCCCCACCTTCATCGCCATCCCTCCAGCCTCCCAGGACACAGACCACACCAGACCCTATTCTGAGTGAGAGGCCTGCTCTGCCTGTCTCCCCACTTAATAGAGACTGACATCTGAGCAGCAGGAGTGGGGGCTCCTCTGGACCTCTTCCAAGGTGCCCAATGTGGGCTTTGTGCAGAGCAGGTGCTCACCAGCACTTCGTGGGTCAACTAGAGAGAGGTCAGCTCTACCTGGAAGACTTTCTGAGGGAGGGAGCCCCCTGTAGCTCAGGAGAGGCAGGAGGACTTTCCAGAGGTTGGGGGAGAAGAAAGGGAAGAAGAGGGGGCTTAGTGCTGGGGAGAAGTGCTCAGCCCTTTTGCGATAGCCACGTATTCCATCGCACACCTTGCTTCTAAGGTGGACCCGCCCTTGTTACCCTGGCTGGGAACCCCCATAGGGTATGGAAGGACCAGCCCATTTCCCTGACTACTGCCAGCCAGGGAAGCCCAGATTTGAGGGAAAAGAGGCCATGACTAGGCAGAGGGCCCACCCTTTACCAGAGCCCTTGACACTCCCACACCGCACCACACAAACCCTCGGGGCCTGGAATCTCTCAGGCTGAGAGCCCCTCCCCACGCTGGCCATGTGCAGCCGGGCAGCTTCCCCTCTCTCCTCATCATGGTGGGGTAGGAGAAGAGGCTTTGGAGAAAAGGGGAGCATAAGTTCACCTGGTCAGGAGAGGCTTGGCTGAAGTTCACGTTTAGCTCCTTAAACCACACCAAGGGGGAGAAATGAGGTTTGCTCCTATGTTGCCGCCCCAAACCTTCCAAAGTTTGGGTGGGGACTGGAAGGGACAGAGAAGGCCGAGGGCCTGGGATCTCAATACTCCAGGAGGACCACAACCACTTCTTCTGGTCCAGTCCCCCTCCTCCCACCAAACCTCTCCTGGGTGGGTGGCACCTGGATTCCTTCCTGGCCCAGCCTGTCTGTTTAGAGATGAGAGATGAGAAGAGGGACAGAGGGACAGAGAGAGACAGGACAAGGGGTCAGAAGTGGAGTGATGGAGGCAGAGAACTGGGCAAGGGAAAGGCTCCAGAGGGCCTTGGAGTGGGGCGGGCTGCTCATTGTTCTGGCCCAGAAGGAGGGAGCTGCACATGGCTGGCTCCTACACACTGCCCAGATGGTATTTTAACACTCTGGGGCCCCGCCCCAGCCTCTCTGCACCCGCAGGTAGTTCTGGGTGTGTATCTAAGGGCTGCTGTGCTTGCCATGTGACAGTGAGCTCTGGGAGGTGGCTGCTTATCTAACAACAGGCCAGGGCAACATGCCCACCCTGTCAAGCTTCTTGATTATTTTTTCCTGTGGGCTCTGCCTCAGGGGATGCTTCCCGCCCAGGATGTGAGGCAGGCAGCAGCTTGTCTGGCCCAACCTGGCCCTGGGGGAGCCCCCACTCTTAGGAGGCTGGATGATCTGAATCCGGGAGACAGGAGTGACTGCTTTCACCCCCATCCTGGGAGCCTGAGCCTGGGAGGCCTCCTTCCTGTGCCCAGTTTTCTAGCCATTCCTCTGAGAGCAGGCTTGAGCCTTTGGGAGGCAGCCAGATTCCTACCAGGCGGGTGGGCTGTGGGAGGGATCGTCAGGCAGCCGCTACTGTTCTGCATCTCCCATCCCCCACACTGGGTGAGCCAGGCTCTTGCCTCCTCCCATTATCCCGGCTTTACAACCCCCACATCCAGGGCCTGCTTGCTTGCTCGACTGAGACAAGAGTAATGGACACAGCCAGGGCCTGACCCGAGTGCCTTGGTTCCCGGCCCAGCGCTACCACGCTGTCTGTAAATTTTGGGGGACTGAATGGTGCCCACCCCTCCACACACAGCAGACTCTTTCCTGCAGCCTGGAGAAGGCCATAGTGTCCATCCTTCTGCCTCTGAGCTGGATCAGCATAGAAGATCTCGGGGTCCAGCCTGCTAGGCCCTCGACCAGCTCTGGCCACAGACAGGAACACTATTTCTTCATTATCCAGAGCAGCACCACTTCAGCCATCTCCTCGCCTCCAGGATGGGCAGCATGAACTGAAGCCCCAAAACCCTGAGCCTTGTCTCTTGGGTATAAAATCCCTTGCTGAGGGATGTTCTTCCTAAAATCTAGCTTCTGCCCTTCGGGTTGGTATTGGAATGAAAATGAACCCCTTCTGGCCTTCAGAAAGTTAACTGTGTCCCTCACTCTGCTCTCCTGTGCCCCTCCTGGAGCGCTGTCCATCTGCTATCACCCTGGCTGGAAAGGCCAGCTTTGGGCAGATGCTTCCAAACGCCTTGAAGTTCCCCTTCTCTGCCCCACCAGGAGACTGAAGAGACACTGTCCTCAACCTTCCTTGACCTTTCCATTTTCCTATAGCCTCAGACTGAAACAAGATCTTTTGAAAGAAGTCACGATAGCTCTCACAGCAGGAAGCTAAGGATCTGAGGGAATCACCTGCTACCTGCTGCAGGGGAAAGACTGAAGTAGCCTCCAGGAGCGCCCCGCCCTCACTTCCTCGGTCCTAGGGCCTCAAGCGGGAGGTAGGGCTGGGTAAAAAGCAGTCAGGCCTGCTTTTCCAACCCTGCTTCTTGGTCTACAAGTGGATATCTAACCTCATTTCATGAGATTCCCTTGGCCCGCTGTCTTGTGGAGTGTTAATAGGGCAAGTTACTGCAATCCTCTGGTGCTCAGTTTCCTCATCTGTAAAGTGGGGATAATAATAGTACCTGCTTCCTAGGATTGTTTCAAGAATCAGATGAGATGGTGCATGTAGGGCACTTAGCACAAATAGAGAGCAAGTACTCAATAAATGTTAACTAGTATGGCTAAGATTTTTAAGACTTAAAGGCCAAGTTCCCCAGTTTCTCTCAGCCCTGAGCTCTGGGTGTGCTTCTCATGGCCTGGGGGAAGGAAGGCTATGCAGGAAAATAACAAACTTTGGGACTAGATAGACCCTTGTTCCAACCTTCGTGGCTCTGATCAGGCCAACTTGCCCCCACCCATTGTCACCCTCCCCCCTGGGTTCTCACGGTCCCCCAGATATGGTGCCTTCCTCCCCACTCCAGCCTGGCAGGATGGTGCCCATCCCACTTCTAGGAAGAGCGACATAAACATAGCTGGAATGGATGAAAACCCCCAACATCCTCTCCGGAAGCACCAGGATGGTCAGGGCTCCTGTCTGGGTCATGGAGTGTCAGGGAGGCCAGGAAGTAGGGAAGCACCTATCCAGGAGCTGTGGAGAGAGGTGTCAGGGGGGTCCCTCCAAAGGCTGCGTCCAAACCCCTGCCACCCCTGCCTGCATACCTACTGGGTATGAAGCGATCTCATTGTGGTTTTGATTTGTATTTCCCTGATGACTAACGATGTGGATCACCTTTTGAAGTGCCGTATTGGCCATTTCTAGATCTTCTTTGGAGAAATGTCTATTTAACTGCTTTTTAACCACTTTGCCTGTTCCAAGCCACTAGGCTGTCCTCCCTGCTTGATTCCCCTGACCACAGTCTGTCTTCCCTCTAGGTGCAGCTCCAGCCAGGCCCTGCCTCTGCTCAACTTCAGTGGCTTCCACGGCTTGCAGGCAAACTTGCCAAATTACCTTCTGTGGAAAGTGTTTTGTAGGAATTAAGAGAAGTTTCTGTGAAGATGGTTTCGTGGTCACACTATGGGACATGCTGCGTAGTCTCGCCCACTCCAATGCATGTTGGCCCGGAGAAGTTCCAAAGCAAACAATTCCCCTAACCTGGCATTTCCCAAACGAATTTGATGATGCATTCACACTCCTCCTCTTGTATTTTCTTTTTCACAGCCTGAGATATAATTCACATATCTCACAACACACCCATTTAAAGTGAATAATTCAATGGCTTTTCATATATTCAGAGTTATGTGACCATCACTATAGTCAATATTGGAAGATTTTAATCATCCCCCAAAGAAACTCCGTATCCTTTAGCTATTGCTCTTAACCTGCGCCCCCTTGTTTTTCTCTCTCAACCCCAGGCAAGTGTTAGTCTCCTTTCTGTCTATATTTGCCTGTCCTGGAGATGTCATGTAAATGAATCATACCATACGCAGCCTTTTGTAAATGGCTTCCTTCACTCAGCAAATTGTTTTCGCTGTTCATCCATATTATAGTGATATCAGTACTTCATTCCTTTTACAGCCAAATAAGAGTCCGCTGTGTGGATCCACTACATTTTGTTCATTCATTCATCAACTGATGGACATTTGGGCTGGTCTTACTTTGGTGCTGTTGTGAATAATGCTGTTATGAATATTCACGTATGGGTTTCTGTGTAGGCACGTTTTCGTTTCCTTGGGTATATACCTGGGAGTGGAACTGCTGGGTCCAACCGTAACTCTGTGTTTAACTTTTTGAGAAAGTTTCAGACTGTCTTTTGAAGCAATTGCATCAAAGGTGAATGCCCACCAAAGGTGAATGATGGCTCCAGTTTCTCCACATCTTCACCAATACTTATCTGACTTTTTGGTTCTTGCCATCCTTGTGGATGTGAAGTGGCATCTTACTGTGGTTTTGATGTCCATTTCCCAAACAATTAGTGATGTCGAGTATTTTTCAGGTGCTTGTTGGCCATCTGGTTGTCTTCTGTGGAGAAATGTCTCTTCAGATCCTGTGCCCATTTCTAAACTGGGTTATTTGTCTATTACTGAGTTGTAAGTTTATATCTATATATTCCAGATACAAGTCCCTTAACAGATATATGACCTGTAAGTATTTTATCCCGTTCTATAGGTTTTCTTTAAGCTTTTTTGAAGGTGTCCTTTGAAGCACAAAAGTTTTAAATTTTGATAGATTTCAGTGTCTTAATTCATTCGGGCTGCTATAAAAATGATAGCTTATAGACAATTGAAATTTATGTCTCACGGTTCTGGAAGAGGCTGAAAGTCCAAAATCCAGGTGCCAGCGTGGTTGGCTGAGAGCCATCTTCTGGGCCTCAGACTTTTGAGCCATCGTTCACTGCCTCACATGACAAAGGGGCTAGGGAGTTCTGTGGGGCCTCTTTTATAGGAACAACTAATCCTAATTATGAGGGCTTTGATCTCAAAACCTAATAACCTCCCAAAGCCCCCACCTCCTAAAACCATTACCTTGTAGGTTAGGATTTCACTATATGAATTTTGGGGGGACGTAAACATTCAGACCATAACATTCGGTTTATCCATTTTTTCTTTTGTTGTTTATGCTATTGCATTGTATCTAAGAATCCATTGCCAAATCCAAGAGCACAAAGATTTAGCCTCATGTTTTCTTCTAAGAGTTTTATAGGTTTAGCCCTTGTATTTAGATTCATTTGAAGTTAATTTCTGTATATGATCTGAGGTAGGGATCCTACTTCATTCTTTTGCATATAGATACCTGGTCCTCCTCCTCACCTCCCCTCATATGTTTATAAAACATCTAGTAGCATCTCATGAAACTCCGGTGCTCCAGGGAACACCAATCAGAAATGCCAACCAACAAGATTAGGCCCAAGATTCTTAGTTTGGCCAAGACCTCTCAACATCTGCCCCCAACTTGCCTTTTCTCAACTTATCAAGACTGGCCTCTTGCCGTGCCTTAGATTTGCACCTTGCACTGTCTGACACTTTCTCCCATTCCTACCACACACTCACCACCCATTTTTGCCTGTTTAAATTCACTCATCCTCTAAGGAATAATAATAGCTTTCTATGCACCAAATATTTCCCTAAGCACTTTATTTGTATTTATTATGCTAACCCAATGAGGCACACACTCCTGTGGCCCGTATTTTATAGATAAGGAAGTTGAAGTTCGACATGGTGAAGTAACTTGCCCAAGCTTACGCAGTTAACAAGTGTTGGAGGGAGCGTTTGAACCCAGGTCACCTGACACCAGAAAACCTGCTCTTAACAAATCACTACCCTCCCCTCCACCTTTGCTTTTCACCGCCATTCTGCCCACCACTTCACTGGTACCAAAATATTTTTACTGAGCTCTCCCATGTATTTCACCGAAATAACAAGTTAGCAAGTGAGTAAAAGAACAAATAAAACTGCATTGTTGGAGCTGGAAGGGGCCCAAGTGGTAGCGTTCGTTCTAGGATAACAGGCGGGGAGGCTCTGTGACTCATCCGGGGCCACTAGGTGGGGCAGAGACCATGGCAGGACCAGGTCTCTTTACCTCCTGCCCTGCCGTTTTGACACCACACCTGCTGTGCCTCCGTTCAACACATGTTCATTAAGCGCCTTCTCTGTGCCAGGCCCCCAGTCTGAGCTCCGTCCAAGGTGAACGGAAGAGATCCCTAGAACCCGGTTCTGTTTCTCTTCTCAAGGACAGGGCTTAGGCCTGGCAGGGTCCTCCTGGGCTTCAAGACCCTCCTGGTTCTTCCCCCATGCAGGGTCTTTCCTGGGCTCCAGCCCAGCTGTCTCTGTTCCCTCGGAGGGAGCCCTGGGAATGGGAGGCGGCCAGCAGCTGGCCAGGGGCACAGGGCGGGACAGGAGGAAGGGCCTTGGGTAGGGTTCATTTCCTGGCACCCTTGTTTGCCACGTGCCCCTGTCTTCTGGTGGCTGTTTCCGCCCCACCCACAGCCTCCCTGGCTGAGTGGGCAGCTGGCCTGGGACTGGAATTCTCCCACCATCCTCTGTTTTGGCTGTCTTTCAACTGGGCCTTTCCCTGGGAATCCGACGGACGGATGAGAATCCTGCTCTTCCCTCCTCCCCACCCTACCTGCGTGACCTTGGACGTGTCACTTTGCCAGTCAATGCCTTTGTTTCCCCTTCTGGAAAAGGGGTGAATGGGACTGACTTCTCAGGCTTGTCATGAAAAATAAAGGACATAAAAAGCCTAGCACAATGAGACTCTCAATAAAAATTGGTATCTCTTTTCTCAGCCTAGCTCTCCCTCATTTTCCTCCTCCAGGAAGTCTTCCAGGATGCTCACTTTCTCCTGTCTCCCCCTCTCTGTGTTGGGTCCTAGTCTGAGCCCTGAGAGTGGCCTGTGATGGGGGTGCTTTGATAGGGTTACCCAGGTGCTAATACCCCTACTAGCTCTTGGGCGTCCATTTCCCTGACATAGACACAAACACTCATGTCCCACAGTGATTGGGACCAAAAGGGACCAAAAGGGACTGTCAGGGAGTGACATCAGTTTTTCAATGGACCAGGTTCAATCTGATACACAGCATTGACCTCCACTCCAAGCAGAGCATTATAGTAGGAGCTACTGGCAAGATGAGAGAGGATCTGAGCTTACTTTTCCTGGCGAACAGGGCTGTTGAGGGAGAGATAGTCACTGCTACCTCACCCCATTCCAATAAAAAAAATTTTTTTTATTGAGCTATTGCTATGTGGCAGGCACTATGCAACTTCTCGTTTACTTTCCACAATGACTCTAGGATTAGGGTACAATTTCCAACTCAATGTTACAGATAGAGAAACTGAGGCACAGAGTGCTTAAGCAACTTTGCTAGAGCTAATAAACAACACCTGGCCAAGTGTGACAAATTCTCTATCAGGGAGAAACAGGGTTATGCTGCAGCAGAAAGCATTCGTCGAGACCCAGGAAGCCTGGGAAGACGGTGGTCAGTTGGCCTTTAAAGAAGAGAAGCTGTCAAAGGGCAGGAGGAAGCTGGAGCATTGCTTGCAGGCAAAGGCCTCAAGAAAGAGGTATTTGGGGGATGGAGACCTGACCAGCGCACTGAGTTGTGTGGGGAGGGTGGAGTGTGGAAGGCGAAGGCCAAAGGTGAGTAGGCAGCCATAGAGGACTGCCCCAAGTCCCAGGCTGAGGTGCTGGGCTTTGGGCTTTCTTCTGCAAAGCATCCAAGGTTAGGTTTTGGGTGGAGTCTGATCAGAGGGGAGTAGGAGGACCTCCTGGGGCCAGGTGATGATTATATCAAGGAAGGGAAGAGAAGAGTACAGTGTGTGGCTTAGTGCCTGGTCCCCCTTTATGCTCAGTTAACTCTCTAGCAGTTCCCAGAGTTGGGCATTATCATCACTACCTTACACAAAAAAGAAACTGAGGCTCAGAGCTGACCAGAGGTGAATTAAAGGCTAATGCAATCAATGTTGGGATCGGGGACCCCATTGTCTTGGGTAAGGGACTCCACTGTCTGGGGTGGGCGACCCCACTCTCTGGGGTCAGGGCCTAAGCCATATTTGTTCTCTGGCAGCAAGATGCTCTGAGGTCTTCTCAGGGCATCTGTGACTGCAGAGGAGAGGGTAGGCATGGGGTCACCAAGGAGGATGGGACAACAATGGTGCTGAAACGAAGGAAAGAAGAAAGGAAGGGAGGGAGGGAGAGAGGGAAGGAGGGAGGGTAGAAGGAAGGAAGGAAGGGCAGAGCTGAGGGACTGAAGCCCAGGTGCAGGCGGTGAGACGCCTGTGGGAGTTGGGGTCTCAGAAGGCTATCGTGGGTGAGTTCGCTGTGGGCACAGCCTGATTATATGGAGCCAGGCTTGCATGGCCTGATAGACATCAAAGCCAAGGCTGATGCTCCTCTCTGCTGTGAGTTCAGAGTGCACCATCTTAGGGTCTTTCCTGGGTTCTGACCTACATATGTCTATCTCTACCCCTGTCCTGGGGCTTCAGACCATTGTTACTAGCCACACTTGTACCTCCACCCTGGAGGCCCTAGAGGTCCCCAGACTCTCTGGCTGTCCTTGCTGCTGAACTCTTCATGTCTCCTGCATCCTATAGCCACCAGCTCCTGCCCTTACCCCTCACCTAAATATTTCTCAAGGCCATCTACATATCTACAGCAGAGCAGACTTCATTTCTTCTTATTTCAAGCTCTAAATCAGTCCCCAGATGGGTCTCGTTGACCACCAACCAGAGAAAGCTTTTGACTCCACAAAGGCTGTCAGTGTACTCCTAGGCATGAATCCATCAGCTCCCTTCAGTTAAAGGCTAGCAAGCTGAGGCCCAAACTCCTAGTCCTACTGCTTTTTACCTCTAGCTGGTCTGTGACTGCTCATTGCATCTCACTGCCCCCTTGTACCTTCAATGTATCTAGCTGTCCTCCCCCTACCTTCCACCCCCGAGTTCTATTCTCATCAGTGAGGTGGGCTGCACCCTCTCTCTGCCTCACCACTGTGCCTATCCTTGGCTACCTAGAGCAGCTCTGCCACTGAGGGAGTGGCTTGACATCCCCTAAGCCCAATCTGACTCCTTCTGTCAGAGGAGCCTCTGATGTCCAGGACAAGGTTGGGAAGGGGACCCCCAAAGGGAAAAGGCCAAGACCCAGGGGGATTGTTTTGCAAGAAAGTAAAATTTCCTTCTTCATCACATCCGTTGTGCTAATAGTTAACTGGAGAGGGCGATGCCAGGGGCCTGTCTGGAAGCCCTGCCACTCCACCCATGCCCACTAAATCACTCTTTGTGTCCGACACACTGCCCTCAGCACCCTTTCATTCCCTTCCCCCATCTTTACCCTGCCTGAGTCATTTATACCCTAGGGCCCTAGTTTCTGTGGGTGATGTCGTAATATCCTCCCCATGTGCGGACTCTGCTAGGTAGGGCTGCCTGAATCTTAATGGGAAATTTTCAGAGAGGGGGGGCCTTAAGCTTTGAAGGGTTGCCCTACAGTGAGAATTTCTCTGATCCCAGAAAAAAGGAGAGGGCTGTTATGAAGAGGGGGATCTTCGGATGCCTCCCAGATCAAGCTCCAGAAGGGCACCCTGCCTTGCCAATCATCAGACTCAGGGTCCTGAGCATGCGGCTTGTGCCTCCCCATGGAGGGGCTGGGGGTGCCAGGATGAGGAGCAAGGGCTGGGAGGAGGTTACAACCTGTGTTACTCAGGGCCCTGGCCTGTCCGGAGCAGGCGGGGAGGAGGAAGTGAGTCAGTGGGCACAACGATTCATGCCTCAGAATCCTGACTGACTTTCCTTTTCAACCCACTGAGCCAAGACATTTGTCCCAACAGGATTCGGTCGTGGTGGGGGAGGGGACTGGAGCAAGAGCCTATTTACCGGACAGAGCTGTCCTCTCACTCACATCCACTGGGCTCCCTTTTTTAAGGACGTAAAGAGTATTAGCCTACTGAATTCAGCTGGACACACAGTGGTTGAAGACCCACTGTGCATGAGGGTCTGTCATGGGTGCTGGAAATACAGCTGTAAATACCACTGAGTACAACTACCATCTAGAGAGTGACTTCTGGGTCCCTGTTTTGATCTTTTTCAAAATATACTAAATCTATGGGTCTAGTATATTTATGTCCACTTTACAGCAAGGAAACTGAAGCTGACAGAGCTGAAGAGACTTGTCCAAGGTCACAATCCTGCTAGTCTAGAATCGCACTACAAGTTCACACTGTAAGTCGGTGCAAGGCCTGGGAGATTCAAGAGCAACTACATGCATGGGTGGGGAAGGTGTTATATGAGGGACAGGGGTAAGGAGGAAAGAGAAAACTCACAGAGGATTCGGAAGAACGAGTGGATATTTTCCAAGTGGTTGAGGGGTAAAGGACATTCCAGACAGAGGGACCAGCATTGCAAAGGTCAAGTGGCATGGACTGGCCACAGCATGTCTATGGAATCCTCTGGAGACAAGGCACTGAGACAAAAGCTGTCACAGGGGAGTAGGGTGTGGGGACAAGGGAGAGATGCTGAGCCTGTCCTGGACACTTGGAATCTGGGGAGCCTGTGGATAGCCAGCCAGGTGACTGGCAAGAGTTGAACATCAAGGCTGGCACTTGGGCAGTGTCATCAGCAAGTAGGAGAATGCTAATGCACAAGCCGTGAGAGACCATGAACAGAAGCCCAGGGTGGGCTGAGGAGGACACTCAGGGAGGAGGGCCAGGAGACATGCAGAAGAATTTAAATACAAAAGGCAGTCAACGGGTCACTGGTGTCGCCCTAGGGAGACCAGGGGCAAAGATTCAAAGATAACTATTGGGTTTGCCCATCAGAGGAAGCTGGTGCCAGAGATAAGTTTCCAGTGAGATGAAGGAGGCAGAAGCCAGGTTGAGGACTGGAAAGGACCATGATAACCCAAGGGCAGGATCCCTCCTCTAGGGAGAGAAACCAGTGACTCCACTCAGATGCTGTGACTTCTAAGCTGTGGTGTCCTGGAAGAATAGAAGGTAATGATTGGGGTGGGTGGGTAGGGGGCACCTGGTGGAGGGCCTCACACTTTGCACCTTGGGCACCTAAGTATTTTCTGCTGTAAAGTATACAGTAGGCTGGGTACACAGTAGGTGCTCAATAAATATTAGCTCCGTTTCCACATTTAAATTTACATAAAATGTTCAGAGACATGAAGTCACTTAGGCAAACTCATATAAACGCATAAGAGACCGCGTGCACAGACACAGGTTCCAATCGACATACATGTAGGAGTGTGCCACTACCAACCGCATGTGGTCCTCCACCCCCAGCAGAGTCTCTAGGGAGTTAGTAGGAGTGAGGGGAAGTAGATGAAGCCCTCCACCTGCCCAGATTTCCCAGCTGAGCACAGAACCCTACCAGTAAGAAGGCACCTTGCCCAGAAATGGCAACGTCCCTGGGGGCTGGTGACTCAGCTCAGTTGAAGCTATCACATGGGCTCCCATAGCCTCCCAACCTTGAAGGGACCTCCTTGGTATTAAAGAGTGCTGGAGGGCCCATCAGAATCCTAATACCCCAGCCCAGAGGGCAAGCGAGCGCAGCAAGGCCAGGCCGTGGGTGATAGTGACAGAACCATGAAGAGGGCTGGTGGACTAGAAAGATGGGGTGTGGGGAGAGAGTGTTACCTGGCAGGGGAGTTTTCTGATGTTTGGGGTCTGCTCACCAGGATCCTGTGGGGGTCCCAGCCTATTTATTCTCAGAACCCCCCTACTCTTTCCCTCTCCCACCCCAAGTGTTCTCCTCCACACCTACCTCCAAAGACAAGTCATATTGGTACCCTGGGGTTTCTCACTCCCTCTGCCTCTCACCTCTTACCCAAATTATTACAGCAGCCCCTTCCTGCTGTCTCAGTCTTTCTTGGCAATGCCAACTTCATGCTGTAGCCAAATTGTTCTTTCTAACACTCTCCCTTGCCCCACAAGCACCAGACCTAAAATACAGTGTAAAATGGGGTTAGCCTGTTTAAATTTGAGAGCTCTCGGAATGTGAGGCCAAGAAGAATCCCTGGCCTCTGAAAGATGCTCTTGTTCATCTCTGACACCCTTGGGGGTTCTCAGCTCTATGCTGGTAAATAACAGGTTGTCAATGAATGTTTGAGGCTGACAGATTCTGAGCCAGGGAAGTTGCCGGGACTGGCCACTTGCCCCACCCACCCTGCCCCTGTATCTAGGTCACTGGAGAAAGGAAATCTGATAAACCCATTCAAGTTTCATAGCTCCTCCCTCCCTCCTCAGTTATTTGCATTTTCAATTCAAGTCAGAGATAGAGGCCTGAGCCTTAGTTCAATAGCAGAGATTTGGTCCACTTAGTTCAACAAATATTAGGAGCTTTGGAACACAAAGAATACCGGTAGAGGAATAATGAGGAATATTCACCAGCCCTTTCCTTTCACAGATGGGGAAATCAAGGCCTGGAAGAAAAAAGTAACTTGATGGAGGAAGAAAGGAACTTGCCCAAGGTAAGAGAACAGAAGGTAGCCTGCATTCAACCCCCATGGCACCTCGATTTCACTCCATCACTATCTCCCCACTGACTGCCTGTGTGCATCATGTCCACACGCTGGCTTTCCTGTGAGAAATGAGGGAGCAAGTGGTGTGGTCTTGGCTCTTGGAGTGCAAGGTGGGTTGAGTGGGGAAGGCAGGCAGAGGAAGGCTGGTGCATACATATCAAGCACTGAATAAATAGGAGTTGCCTTTATAGAACTTTGACTTTGTCATTGTCGCAACTGGGAAAACTTCACCCCAAACCAGGCTCCAACTCTTCTGCTTTCTTCTCTCCTGAGGCTCCCTCTTGCTAGTCCTTTTTTTCTCTCTTGTCCAGATACTCCTCAGCAGAACCCACGGTTCTGACCCTGACCCTACAGCAGAACCCACGGTTGCATATTGTCATAATCACCGCAGAGGCAGATGGACTCTATCCAAGTATGTCAAAACGGATGACGCCAC
This sequence comes from Cynopterus sphinx, assembly GCA_030015415.1. Classification (NCBI taxonomy): domain Eukaryota; kingdom Metazoa; phylum Chordata; class Mammalia; order Chiroptera; family Pteropodidae; genus Cynopterus; species Cynopterus sphinx. The sequence continues at coordinate 19,567,780 of CM057385.1, forward strand.
ACACATATCAGGAAGGAATGAAAAGTTTTATTATTTACATAATGGAGGTCTCTGGGGGAGCAGGGCAGGCCTCTTAAGCAGGTCTGAAATAGCTTGAGAGCCAGGAAAGGAGACTGGCCCAGGATTTTGACTGGGTTAGGGAGTAAGGTCAGGGAAAGTATTTGTGTAGGAAGAGTTTGCATGGTTCAAATCTCCCATGGACGCCAAAGGAGGAAGCACAGCACCCATGTTTTTTAATCAGCTTGTCCAGGTGGAGGGCACAAGATAAAATGGGAAAAGTGATGGCTTAGAAGCTGCCAACAGTCAAACTCCAAAAACGTGACTTAGCCTCCTCATTACAGATGTTATTCACATGCCCTTGTTTCTCTCTCTGTCTACATTTCTAAATGGGTCACTTCTCCACGGGGAAGAATTGATATGATGAAGTCAACTGAGAGATGAGATGAGGCTGTGGATGATGTCACTGAAACCAGAGCGTTTTGGACATTTGGCATGAACTTGGAATTTCTCTTTATTCATCTCTGCAGCCCAGAGGCCTTTCCAGTCTCCAGCTCTCCCTCTACCATTCCGTCTCCCCCAGATCTGTCTGACACTCCCCCACATTCCTTAGCTTGGGCCCTCCCTCTACCAGGCGTCCCTACTCCTGCTCCCACATTCCCTCTGGACACTCCCCTAGAATGGAAAAACCATCCCTCATCCCTTTCCTGCTCTTAGCCCCAGGATCGGACATGCTGGTAATTCCTGTTGGGGATGGCCAAAGAGATAACGCCTGGCATGGAGCCCTTCTGTGTCATCACAGGATTCTCAAAGCTATTTCAAGAGGGACCCCTTGCCCACACTGAGTGTCCACTTTGACCCCTGAGCTCTTGGCTCTGTCTGCCTCCCGGTGTCCTGGAACAAGGTGGAGGAGACAGCAGCAAGCCAGAAAAAGATCAAGATAACAGTTCAACTTTCAGCTCAGTTTGCTTCCTGTTGCTTGACCCCAGATATCTCCTAACCCCTGGAGGCTCTGGGCCACAGCTGTGGACAGACAGTGGAGAGAGGCTGGGTGGCTCTGGGAGTCACAGCTTGTGAACAAATGCTATCCTAAGGGTAGACAGGGATGAGTGTCCTTTCCCCAAACACCACAGAGAAGGCTGTTATCGCAGCTGTTTCTGTTTAGGCACATCTGGCTGCCTGACCAACATCTGCCTGGAGTTTGTCTCTTAAAGATACAGCTGTGGTCAGTGGCTTCCAGTCCTAACTCTACCTCCCATGAGCTGCGTGATCTCAGACATCCAGGTTGCCTGGTAAGTCAGATGAGGTTGATAATCCTGACTTCACAGGGAGGCCAGGAAGATGAAATGAGAGTCTGCATGTGAAATGATTCGTCAGCTGTAAAGTTTGGCCTGAGTCCTTCCCGGGCTCTGATTCTAATTTTGTACTTATAATTCTTTATTCTTTTCCTTAAAGAGGGCTCCAAATTGTTCAAGCTTTGGTCCCCACCAAACCTAGATCTACCTTGAGTGCTGCATGAATGTTAATTATTAGTTTAAGTGGTTGAGAAGGGCTCTCTGGTCAGTCAACACAGGATTAACATCCAAGCTGTGTGGCCTTGATCAAGTTGCTTAACCTCCCTGAGCTCCAGTTGTCTCATCTTAAAACAGAAATGACACCCAAAGGTTGATGTGAGCACGTAATTTAATAACATTTGTAAAGCACTTAAGGCAGTTCCTGCCGCGTAAGCACTTACTACATGGTAGTATTCTTATTATAAACTCTTAGACCTAAAGGCTCTAAAGTGAACTCCAAGGGAGTGAGTGCTGAGGGCTGATCTCCTGGACCAAAATAAGAACCTTCTTTTAGTCTAGCTAGAAGAACTGTCAAGGGAAATGGGTCTCTGTACTGCAATAAGAGAAATCTGACTTAGACCCAAGGAAGTACATAGTGACCTTTTAAAAATATAAATAAATGTATTTATTTATTTTCATAGTGACCTTTTGAAGTTCCCTTTCAGTCGATTCTTCTGCGGATAGCCAGACCTTCATGCTCTGCCCACCTGCCTCCAACTGGCACCACCCACTTACACACCTGTGGGGGCTGGTGTCCCTGCCCAGTCTCCAAACACTAGGTCTGAGCCTGAGTGGGAGGAGGAGAACTTTGGGATTCTGCTAGGCTGGCTCTTAGGGGCAGTGGATGAGAAGTTGTGTAGTCTGGGCCCAGTTCCCTGGCCACGCAGGACACTCTTTGGAGAAAGGACTCCTTCCCACATCGACGGCCTTACAAGGGAGCCCGGAAGGCGCAGCCCTTGGGGGAAAATGTTATCTTGGTGTTAGTTATCATTATGGATGCTTGGTTATTTACTACTGCTAAATATTTGTCTGGCTTTGCCGAGGGACCATTCCCAGCTGGGATCAGGGCGGCTGGGGCGGGAGGGCAAGAGGAAAAAAAAAAAAATCTCGACTTGGACAGCGAAGGGGCTGATTGCGAGGAAAAAGGGCCCAGAGACCGCCAGCCGCCTCCCAGGAGCTCCCGGTGGGGTGGGGGCGAGCTGGGCTTTTCAGCCAGCGGCGCGCGGGGCCGGGTCCCAGAGGTGCCCACGCCGCCGGGGGGCTCCGGGTCGGCGGGCGGCGGTGGCCACCGCGAACCCGCCGGACAGATGCCACCCGGGGGCCCCAGGCGTCCCGTCACCATCCGCCTCGCGCGGGAGGCGACGCCGCTCGGGAAGCGAGCGAGGGGCGGGGCGAGGAAATGCGAGCCTTTGGGGGCTCCCGACAGGTGTTCGGGGCGAGGGCGGAGCCGCGTCCGCGAGGCCGAGGGCGGGGCGGCGCTGCCCCTTTAAGAGGCGGCGGCGGGGCCGGGGCCGCGTCCCTTTCCCCGGAAGGAGAGCGGAGCCGCGGCGGGCGCGCCAGGTGGGGAGGTGCGTGCCGGGCCGGAGGCGGGGCGCGGGGGGCACCCTCCTTCCCGCCCGCCGCGCGGTGGCCGCGTCTGCGCGCCCCGAGCCGCCGCGCAGCCGGGATCCGAGGCGTCGGCGCGGCCGGGGGCACCGCGAAGGGGGCGGGGTGCGGGGGCGGCCACCCGGCGCCGGGAGAGCGGAAGGACAGACCCGCGGACCTCGGAGGGCAACCTGCGAGCGCCGACCTGGAGCGGACGTGAAACCGACCGGGGCCGGGGGCCGGGAACCGCGGGGCGCCGCAGGGCGCGCGAGCAGGTGGCCAGGTCCTCGGGGAGCAGGTGGCCAGGTCCTCGGGGGCAGGCGGCCAGGTCCTCGGGGGCAGGCGGCCAGGTCCTCGGGGGCAGGCGGCCAGGCCCGCGCCCGCAGCCATGCGCCCCGGGCTCCGCCGCGCCCCCCGCGCCCCGCGCCCGGCGCTCTGCGCGCTCGCCTTGCTGGTGGCCGCGGGCGGCCGCATCGCGTCCGCGTTCAACCTGGACACCCACTTCCTGGTGGTGAAGGAGGCCGGGAACCCGGGCAGCCTCTTCGGCTACTCGGTCGCCCTCCATCGGCAGACGGAGCGGCGGCGGCGCTACCTGTAAGTGAGGCTGGCGGGGCAGGGTGGGAGAGTGTGTGGGTGCAGGGTGCTGGGTGCAGGGTGCTGGGTGCAGGTGCAGCGTGCGGGTCCGAGGCCGAGTCCGCGTCCTGGCCCGCGGGCTTGCGGGCCTGACGGTCACTCGCTCCTTCGCCTGCTGAGTCTTGGCGGGAAGTGGAGGGATGGGGCGTGGGAGGGGGCGGAGGGGGCAGTCATCAGTAGCAAGTGTGGACCCAGCCAGAAGCTGTCGAGACGCAGCCCCTCGTCCCTGTACGCCTCTGCGGAGCAGAGGTGGGGTTCTCGTTCCTGAGCCCCCTTCCATTCTGAGAATGAGCACCTAAAGGGTACCGCACGCCTCTTCTCTCCAGGGCGGGGAGCTTGGGGAAGCTGCAGCGTAAACACCTAGTGGCTCCCGCTTCCCCGTTTCCTAGGAAGAACCTGAGGGCACATGTGTCTAAGCCTGCTCCCTTTATACCTCGCACTTAGTCTGCGGCCACGCTGCCAGCCACACCCTCTGCAGAGCCAGACTGGAGGGCTTCTCAACCCGCTTGCAGTTGGGGTGAGGCGATGGTGGTGGGAGGAGGCTAGTCTCGGCGTTTGGAGCTGTCCAGGAGCCCTCTCGGACCCCCTGAGGGTGGGGGAGTAGAAAAGAGAGGAAGGGCTTTCCCAAGTCCTGCTTAGTCTCCTTCCCCCACGCACCAACCCAGCAGTGACACCCTCTCACCAGACATCTTTCCTGCATTCCACAAATTCATGTTGAATCTTCAACCCTGAGTGTGTTTGTTTGGTTTGAAGAGGGAAATGGTGTTTTTCTCTTCTGTTCTCCTTCCCCAACAGCTGCAAGGAGAAGGAGGGGAAGAGCTAGGCATAGGGGAGAGAGGGGAAGGAGATTGCATCCAGCTGCTTCTGCCTACCCCACCCCCACCATACACACACACTCACGTCCGGAGGGGCATGTCAAGATTTCAGATGTTTCTCTGCCATGACCTCAGTATGCTGAGGTCAGCATTTGGGGAAGAGGACACCTGGGGAAGGTGAGGCTGCCCCAGGAGAGAAGGAGTTAAAGACAGGTCAGGCAGGCCCTGTCACTTTAGGCTGGATGACCAGCCAGACATCTGCTCCTACCTGGTTTCTGACCTGGTTGAGCAAGAGGACCTTGTCAGGAAAAGGGTGGGTTGAAACCTCTCCAAGCTCTGGCTGGGGCCTGCAGAAACTTGAGGAAGCTTGGAATATCCAAAGTCCAAACTCTGCCCCAGCCTTGGCTCTAGCCCTGCTGGCCCAGCCCCTGTCCAGTCTACCTACCTGAACTTGGCCTCAATTCCATCTACCTTCTGCAGAGGCTGGGGCCACCACACCCTTCCTAGCTTGGCCCCAGCAGCTGTGGTCTGGCCTTGGCCAACCAACTTTTGGAGACCCTAAGTGACCATCAACACCAGTTTCTATATTGATGCTCTTTCTGCCCCCACCCAGAAAAAGATTTTCAGATTTTCCATGCAGAAGCTGCATGATGTAAGGCAACATAATATAGAGAAGATTTAAAAAGCCAGAGGGAATAATGGAAAGCTGGAGTCAATAAAGGATTCTGCACCACCGCCACCACCTTTGCTATGTGACCTTGAGCAAGAAATTTCCCTTCTCTGGGCCAGTTTTCCCTAAAGGGGCTGGACCTGAATCTATATTCTCCTGCTCTGTTGCCCTATAAGAGGCAACTTGGCATTGTGGAGAGAGAAGAAGCTCCAGGGTTCCATTGCTAACTTCCTGTCTTGGATCCATCACTAATATCTGAGCCTTAATTTCCTCACATGTCAGGGGAAGGAGAACAACACACCTTCTTCATGGGGTGATAGTGAGGCTTTAATAAGGTAATGCATGTAAAATGATCTGCATATGCCAACACACAGCTCATGGCTCTTGTGCTAAAGCCAGAACCTGGATGCACACTCACCTTCCCATGGCCTTCACCCAAGATGGCTGAGCAGCCGGCTCTACTTTTCTTCCTGAGCAGGTTGAGATGGCATTAGGCCTGCCAAGAGCCCAGAAAGTTCTAAAACTAATGAACCTTAGAAAGGCAGGTTGTTCTAGATAGAGTTTGGGGTGATTCTCTTGGGTCTCTTCAGTCCTTCCCAGGGGTAGTTCTAGATCTGGCTCATCTCTTCATCTCACTGAATTCTGCTCCTTGGGCCTTTGGGAGAGCCAACTGGCCCAGCTGGGCTTAGCTGCAGCCAGCTGTGTAGCCAGATGTGAACAGCTGCCCAAGTACACAGCTCAGGGGAACGAGCAACTCAAGTTTCAGTCTTCAAAGTCCCTTTGGAAAAAGGAGAGGGTTCATGATCCTGAAAAGCTCTGCCTGGGGTTCATAGGTTTTCTGGAGGTGCAGGGACCCTTGAAAGTAACCCTTGAAAGTATATATAAAATCATGTGTGTTTACACGGTGTTCTGGGGGCAGGAGGAAAGGAGAATATAACTTTCATCATATTCTCAAAGAAGGCCTTATTTCAGAATGGTTAAAAACCCAGGTGTGTACCCGTTTTTCTCCCTATTGCCTCCATCTCTGGACCTGGATTCCCTGCCTACAACATTAGAGGCTTACCCCAACCCAGGCCCCAATTTCTCAGTCTTGGGGTGTGAGAGGTGAAGAGCAGGGCAGTCTTGGGGTGTGAGAGGTGAGGAGCAGGGCAGAGGACCAGTAGGGAAGCTGAGGGACCATTCCTCGGACTATTCCTAGGAATGTTCACTGCACCCCTGCCCCCAGCACCTGCTCTTTATTTCCTCCTGGGAATCCAGGTGTCCTAGTCTGACCTGACCTTGTAGGCTACGGGAGATACCTCTGGGGCCCTTCTTTCTCTTTCGTCTTTGTCAGGCAGTGAAGGTTTCTGGGAAGCCTGGGGCAGGGGTGGCTGCGGCTCCTGGAAGATGAGGTCATACCTGAGGGAGGCAGGAACTAGGATTACCTGTTGTGCTCTCCTAAAACATGTTTCCCTGGGCAGTGCAGCCTCCAAGGCTTGTTCCAGAGGAAATGGGAATAGCAGCTGTGGCTGCAAGCAGAAGGCCTGCATGTGTCATGTCCTTTTCCTCTCTCCAATGACAAGTTCAGGCCAAGGAGCTTTAAATAAGGTGGGAGTCAGGGGAAGCCTGATCTTTTAGAAAAATAAGTGAAAGGGGCTTGGTCAGAGCTAAACAAAGGAGGAAGAGGATGTCCGTTGTAGCAGGAGAAATTGAGATTAGATGACATGAAGAATGCCCTAATGGATCAAATATGAAAAAAACACTAAGGAGCAAGGGAGGGGGAAGAAGTGAGAAAAACAGCCTTATTCTTTTTTATTAAAGTCTTAGGCTAAGGCTTCTTTTCCTCGTCCCCTCTCATTCTATTGCTCCTTCCAGCTTGTTGCTCTGATTCTAGGGCTGAGTCACCAGAGGAGAGAGGGGGCTGGGTGGGCAGCAAGGGAAGTAGGGGGAGGACAGAGAGGGCTGCAGTTTCAGCTACCATAGGAACAGCCTCTGGGGAGTTGGCTAATTCGGGCGGCGGAGCTGGCACAGAGCTGAGATGTAGGCATCTGAGAGCTGACTCCACCCCATCTCTGGCTCCCCCTGGAGCATCCCCCTGGAGCATCCCCCTTCCCAAGCTGCCTGAGGTGGAAGGGGACCCCGAGGAATAAGACATGTGGCCAGTTGGCCTGTGTGCTAGACCCTCTGGCTCACTCCATGTCAAACTGAAATCTTCCCTCTGGCCACCCCAGCACCCCCCTGAGGTGAGGAGTCTGGGAAGTTTTATATAGAGTGTTTTTCTAAGCATCACCCCACCCTAGTGCCCCAAGGGGAACTTTTTTTCTTTGGGGTAAGCCAACCTGGAACCCGGATATCCCTGGGTCCAATTTCTTGGCCTCTTCAGATTCTACTGCTTTCTATTTGACTGTGGCATTAGCTTTGAACTGCCTGGAGGAAAGCGATGGGGCAGGGGTGAGGAAGTGCTTTTCTAGAACTTGGAGCTCAGGGGGCTCCCCAGAGGCCAGGAGGGGCTGTCTGGTTGGAGCCAAAGGAGAGGGTATAGAGGCAGCTGTTTGAAAGCCCTTAAGAGGTCATTTTCCACCACCCTCCTGCCTTCCACAGGGGCTCCCTGCCCACCTCCACCAGCCCAGCCAGACTCCAGGAGAAGTTTGGTCTGATCTCCTTTCTTTCTTGCTCCAAGAGCTAGGGAAAGCCTCACACCTAACCTCCTCCCTTCTGATCGTTGCTGGTAGGGTGGGCTCAGTAGTGATCTTGAAGGGGTCGGTAGTGATCTTGAAGGGGTCAGCTTTTGGACTCTCTGATCTGGACCAGATCCAACAGCAGGCTGCAGAGTGCTCATTTGCATATTAATTTGCATTGTCTTTGCATATCAGTAAGGTCTCTCCCACCCCCTGGATTCTCCCATACCTGTCTCTGGCTGAAGGCAGCTGGACCAGACCCTCTGCATACCCGCCTTCCCCCATCCACTCTCACTCTGGCTGTAGACCCATTGGATCCTGGGCTGGGAGCCAGAGGGCCTTAAAGAGCCTCTGAGCAGTCCAAGTGAGAACTAAAAATATTCCAGGGGGTGAGGGTGGGGGCCCCCAATGGAATCTCTGGAGAGGGAGGGGCCTGGGATTAGGGTACTGGCCTTGCCCCACCCCAGTCAGTAGGCACAAGATTGCTGCTTGGTGAGGGCTGGGAGGGTATAGATTATAAGGAGGTTTATTTCAATTCAATTGTCATTCATACCCAGCTCTGCCCGCTTGGTTCCCCAGGAAACTTAGAAGAGAGGTCTGTCAACAGACTCCCTCAGACATCTTGGGCAGGCAGAAGCAGAGACAGCAATACTACCGTTGCATGGCTCCCCCTGGGAGGCAACCTCTGGGCTCTCCAGGGACCCCTTGCCCACTGAGGGAGGCCTGGACCCACCCCTTCAAGGTCACTGTAGCTAACCTGCAGCCTCCACCTCTAGCCAGATCTGAGCTCCACCCTAGACTGACTCTTTGCCAGAGCCCCAACCCCACCTAAGTGATAACCTGGTTTCCTTAGGCCTTGGAAGTGCTACCATGTCCCGTCCTCTGCTCCCTCTAAAAAACTGGGCTAGTCTGTTAGTTGCCCTCTCCTTCAGATTCCCTAACCTGGTGGGACTGAAATTGCTGGGTGCCTGGGAGGAGGTGTGGGGGTGTGCTAGGGCCAGTCCTGGTGCCACAAGAATCAGATGACAGTGCTCATGTTGGCCGTGGCTTCGTTGTCAGAAAGCCCTTTTGAAGAAAGAACCCACTTGCTCCCAAACAACCCTAGAGATTGGTGGGACAGCTGCTGTCCCCATTTTACAGATGAGGCACTCGGGGTTCAGAAAGGGAAATGAAATTTCACCTTGAGGCAGAACAAACCCTTAGGCTCCCAGGCTGAGATGTTTCTTTCCCACAGGCTGTGGCTTCCCTCGCTCACCTATCAGGCATGCCGGGGTGATGTCCAGGGGTAGTTAGGCAACAGACTCACCAGGCACCCTCTCCAGGCCAGACAGAGGATGACGAACCAGCCTGGCTGCCACACTGGCCCCCTGCCAGCCCTCCTGCCTAGAACTGCTCTGCTTAGCAAGGCTGCACCCCTTTTCTCAAGAACACTTCCCCAGGATGAGGGCTAAGCTGAGATGAGAGGTGCAGGCAGAGATTTCACCCCCTTCTGAGTCCCCCCGGGCAGTGCATTCCTGACAGCCAGTGTGCAGAGGCACCCAGGCCCCAACATGCCCAGGGCCTGCCCTGCCCACTCCCTGCAACCCTCACTAACAGGAGGTGTAGGCGGGGCGTAGCTCGGCACTTTCAGACTCTGGCAGGAGGCCCAGAGCCCAGCTTCTGAGCTGGAAGCCTCAGGGTGATAGTGTTGCTGGACCCAGATGGAGGGGTTCCTAGGAGGTACCTGCCATCCAGGAGGCTGGGTCCATTAGGATGGAGGAGGTGGTCCTGGTAGAATGCCCAGAGGCTGCAGAGAGATGATGCTAGGAGAGCAGGAATGGTAGAACAGGATTCTCAAACTGGGCTGCACAATATTTGGGGTGCATGTTAACTGTGCATGTTCCAGGGCTCCATCCCTCATATTTGATTCAGATGGTCTATGATAGATGGGATGGGGAATTTGCCTTTTTAACACATATCCCAGGGATTTCTGATGCAGGTGGTCCAAAGACTGTCATTCGAGATGTTATTTTAAGGCTGATCCCCTGCCTTCCTGTCCTCTGGTCACCCCCCTGGTATGAGATGGGTTACCAGGGCCCAAACATCCTTGTAGGAACTTGTAGTCAGTGTCCATAAAGATGGGAAGGCTGGGGACAAGGTAATAGTCCTCACCTATCCCCACATCTCATACCCACCTTCCAAGAACACTGCCCTAGAGCCATATTGTCCAAAATGGCAGGTACCCAGTCCCATTAATTACCCATGTGCCTGTCTTAAGCTGGCAGTGGGAGGTAAACGTCACCTAGATCAGTTAGGAGCCCATGCCTCCTAGATCTAAGTCCTCAGATGACCTAGAGAGGAAGGACCGGGTTTCCAAAATCCAACGCCATTCTACCCCTCGCATGTTCTCCCCTGGGACCCCCTGGAAATTAGACCCTGCACCAGGATTCCCTCAGTCTTGCTCTCTTCATGTCTACCTTCATCTCAGAGGCCAAATCATTCCTTTCAAAACCCAGATCTGCCCACGTCACTCCCTTGCTTAAGATCCATCCATGACTTCCCCAAGACCCTTCCTACCCTGCCTTTTTATCCCTCTTCCTGTTCCCAGATTCCAGCTGTATCAGGACCCTTCAAATCCCTGAGTCACCCTGCTTGCTCATGCTTCCTGGCCCTTAAACATACCATACTTGTGCCTGAAGTATCCTTACTCACCTTCTTTACTTCGTGAACCCTGGTCGTCCTCCTGAGACTCAGACCAGGTCCTCTCTTCTGTGGGCTTCCCTGACTGCCACTCATGCAGAATCTGGGCTGGTTTGCTCCCTGCTTTCCTTTCATGAGGCACTGACTGCAGGTACCTGCTTCCTTGCCTGCGTTCCCCTTCACCTGGGCACTCCTGAAGGGCATGGGCCCCTGGGATCTATTTGTCTCCAACCCCAGATCCTGGCTCACACAGCCCGGCACAGAGCAGATGCTCAGTTAAGGCAAGTTGTTTGAAGTGGGCTTTGGAGAGTCTGAACCCAGGCCCCCTCTACCTCCTTGCCCCTCAGGCTCTTGGCTGGTGCCCCCCGGGACCTTGCTGTTCCTGATGGCTATACCAACCGGACCGGTGCTGTGTACCTGTGCCCACTCACTGCCAACAAGGACGACTGTGAGCGGATGGACATCAGAGAGAAAAGTGAGGGGAAGGGGCTGGGGATCAGTGCTGGGTCAAGAGCCTGGTGGAGGGGGTAGCACAGAAAGAAATGGTCTGGAGGAGAGAGAAGTCTCACCTGGGCAGTTTCTAGACGCTTCTTGTCCATCTAAGAAGGAGTCCTAGGGGAGAGTGGGACCATGTGGGATTTGTGGAGCTCAGACTGTGACGGGCTGGGGAGAGGGAATAGGGAGGGCTGCACTGCTGGAATGGAGTACCCAAGAGGGACCAAGCCCTGCCCTCCTGAGGCTCCAGGCACTAGGAGGATGAGGTGCTTTGGTTCATGTTCCCTCCTATGCTCACAGGTGACCCTGACCATCACATAATTGAGGACATGTGGCTGGGGGTGACTGTGGCCAGCCAGGGCCCTGCAGGCAGAGTCCTGGTAAGTGGGTGCTCACAGTCAGCTCCCCGCTCCTCCAGCCCTCTTCTTCATCTCCCAGGAGCTGGGAAGGAAAGTGTCTTTGGTACATGAGTCAGGGTCTTGCAAATGTCCATTTCTATGGCTGTCTGTGTCCTTTGGGTGTCCTTCAGTCCTTCATTTATGGGGTGGGGGGGTGGCATTCTCCCAAGGTCCAGCATAGCCCAGGTCCTGTGTGGATCACCCACTTCCTTCCTACCCACCCTCACCCTCATTCCTACAGTGCTCACCCTTCATGGGAATAAGCTGAGGGAACTTCAAGGAGGAAAGGGCAGACAGGGCCTCAGGGCCCTGCAGTGTGGTCTTGATCCTTACTGAGAGGCTGGCTGGTGGAAGAGGCATAGCCCTGCTGACCCCAGCTCACCTGGGTTGGGTTTGGGGCCACTCCCTGCTGACAGTTGTCACCTCCTACCCACATTGCTCAGTACCAGCCCCCCTAGGGTGTCAGTTTCTGAGTCCCAGATAGACAAATATTTTTCATTTTTAAATGGATATAAAATTTACATGTATCAAAATGTACAGATTTTAAGTGTCACTGAGTTTTGACCAATCATGTACCCGTGTAACCAACATTCATTAAAGAAATAGCATATTTTTATCACTCCAGAAAGTGTGCCCCTTCTAATCAGTTGTCACCCCCATAGCCAGCAGTGCTATGCTTTGTCGCCTTTGAACACTGTTTTAAGCTCCGAGTTGGCATCAGTTCACTGAAAACACCTTTTCTAAGTCTCTGTTGTGGATGGTGTGGGTATTAGAACCTGGGTCCTTCAGCGTCATCTGCTCACCCATCCATTCATTCGATAAAATTTTAGTGAGCACTTACTGTGTGCCAGTACTAGGAACTTAGTGGGGATTCAGGTCAGGCTTGGCCCTGTGTGAGTGACGCTCATAGCTGAAAGGAGCACAGAAAGCAAGCCCACGAGAACTAGGCCTGGATTTTGCCTGGTCCCTGGCTATTTTAACAAATAGCCTATTCTGATTGACCGATTTGCCCAGTAACTACCGAGCAGCTCCAGGAGAAGCTCCAGGAGAGACAGTGCACGCAGCCTAATGCTTAACAGCTCAGACTTCAGAGTCAGACAGCCTTGGTTTGAACATTCTCTGCCTCTCTAGAAGTGAGATCTTAAGCAGAAACCGTTTGCTCGTGCCTCCGTTTCCCTATCTAACATGGAAAAAGTAGATGTCCCTACTCATTAGGGTTGTTAGGGGGCTTAAAAGAGTTAATATGTAAAGAGCTTAAAATTGTGACTGGCTTATCGTAAGTACTCAGTAAGTGTTAGCTGCTGTTATTATTTCATTGTTAAATTGTTTTAATGGTGGTCTTCTGGTTAAGAGGGCGAGGCCCTCTGGGGACAGCAGAGAAGCAGCTTCCTTAATCTCCCTGGTATCTAGCTCCTCCTGGACCCCAGAGCCTGAACCCCACATTCCCTCACCCTTTCCCCTTTCATTTTGCCAAGATCTCTGACCCACTCTCAAATCCAGTACCTTCTGGCCATCCAAAAAGTGTTTCAAATCTTAGGAGCAGATTTCTGAACTCTAGACGGGAGCTGCAGGTCCAGGCATCACGGTGGGAAGAAAAGCCAGGGGGCCCCTTTCAGCTCCTCCCCAACAAAGCCAGAAGTGCACAGGGCTAAGGAGATGGCTGGCCCTGGGTCCCTGCTGCAGACTCAGGCCGTGTGCTGGGGTGGGGTCCCCAGGTCTGTGCCCACCGCTACACCCAGGTGCTGTGGTCGGGGCTGGAGGACCAGCGGCGCATGGTGGGCAAGTGCTATGTGCGGGGCAATGACCTAGAGCTGGACCGCACTGATGACTGGCAGACCTACCACAACGAGATGTGCAACAGCAACACTGACTACCTGGAGACGGGCATGTGTCAGCTGGGCACCAGTGGCGGCTTTACCAAGAACACTGTGTACTTCGGTGCTCCCGGTGCCTACAATTGGAAAGGTGGGGACCATGGGGGAAAAGGAGGAACAGAGACCACCTGATCGGTCACTGGACAGCCAGCTGAGACCCCCCACACTATAAGGTAGAAGAGACAGGACCCCTTTGCCAGTATTAACAACCACCACAACCTCTACTATTTTAAAGCACTATGTGCTTGAGGTTTTACACATAGTCTCTTAATTAATCTTAAAATATCTAGGAGGCAGGTATTATTATACCTATTTTACAGAAAATCGAACCTCAGAGAAGTGAAGTAAATTGCCCAAGCCAACAGCAAATTTGAAACCTGAATTAAAATGCAGGTCCATTTGACTCCAGTTTAGCCATTTAAAAGCTTATTTAAAAAGTAAATAACTACTAAATGGTACAGTAGGGTTTGGTAAAATAAAGAGTAAAAGTGCCCCTCCATTCCCTCGTCCCATTTCCCAGCTTATACTACCAAGAATCTTGTGGATCATCCCGACTTATCTTTAACACACACACAGAATCAAGCTAAACATGCCGCTCTGCTACCTTCTCTTTCCACTTTTCAATAAACAGGGTGGTTTTTTGTTTGTTTGTTTGTTTGTTTGTTTTTGTTTTTGTTTTCATGTCAGTACATATAGGGCAGTCTTTGGGGGGCTGCAGAATAAAACCTTCTATCAAGACCCATGTTGTAACTACCACGCCACCCCCTGATGGTCCACACCTTCTCCATCTTTGCCTCTCCACCACACAGGTTGTAGCAACAGGGACTCCTTACCCCTTACTGTACCTGATTGTTGCAGAATCAACAGGCAGAGGGAGCCCAGAATCTTGTCTTCTTGGCCAACAGGTGGTCTGGAGCACAGACACACCTCTGGGCTCACCTGAGGCCAAGGCCTCTGCTTGCCCCTAAAGTCCTGCTTCCCACCCCCTAGTCCTTTAGAACCTTGGCAGGGCCGCAGGTGCTCTCCAGCAGCAGAGGCCAGGTAGGCAGGCTGAGTTTGGGCGCAGGACCAGGAGGAGATAATGACATGGAGTCTGGCCTCAGTGTCTAGAATTGGAGAAATGTCATCCAGTATCCAGGGGACTGGATGACCCGATTCCAGCCATGTCTCTCGAACTAGCTCCCCATCGCTGAGACTTGCTTGTCTCATCTGCACAATAAGGGTCATTATCTTGTATCACAGACTAGTTAAAGGAAGTGATTTGCAAGTGACAAAGTCATCACAAATATTTTAAGAAGGTTATTATCCTTCTCTGGGGAGGGTGCCTGGACTGATGGAGGAAAGGGATGATGACTTACACTTCCCCTCCCCAAATCCTGGTGAAGGAAACAGCTACATGATTCAGCGGAAGGACTGGGATTTATCCGAATACAGTTACAAGGGCCCAGAGGACCAAGGAAACCTCTATATTGGTGAGTCCAGTTGTGGTTACCCAGTGGGTGGAAGAGGAAGAGGGGGTCTCAGTCCCTGGCAAGCTGGCCCTCTCACCTTCAGGTGGAAGAGTGAGGCTAGGGTGCAGGTGTGACTAGTGGCATTTAGTTCAGCTAGCATTTATTGAACACCACCTGTATGTACCCAAGATGCAAAGCCCTTACCCTCACAGAGCTCACAGTCCAGTATGCAGGGAAGACTGGGCACTGGGCATTCAGCGTTCACTTTCGTGCCCAGCTTCGAATAGAGGAATAGAAGATAATGAGTTCAGATAGAAGGGGACAAAGTTTACTGGGGCCTTGATTGACCACCTTCCTGCCTTCCCAGGGTACACGGTGCAGGTGGGCAGTGCCATCCTGCACCCCACGGATATCACCATTGTGACGGGTGCCCCACGGCACCAACATATGGGCGCTGTCTTCTTGCTGAGCCAGGAGGTAGGCGGAGACCTGCGGAGGAGGCAGGTGCTGGAGGGCACGCAGGTGGGCGCCTATTTTGGCGGTGCCATTGCCCTGGCAGACCTGAACAATGATGGGTGAGAGTCCAGGGACATTCTCTGGGGCCAGGGAGAATGGTGAGGGGGATGGGCTTGCCGAGGCAGGGAGCTGGAGGCTTGCAATTTTTCATTTGTTTGCATGTTGCTTGCAGGGATTTGCAAGTCAGTTTCGCCTGTTGATTTGCAATTAGACTTTATGGGATTTGGGGTATCTGCGCGTCAGTTGCATGACACCTGCATTTCTTCGTCTATGCCAGTCATTTGGGTGGCTCTAGTGGATGTGGGCTGTTTCGGTGTGGTCTGTGCCTATATGGCTTCTCTGCATGTGTTTTCTATTAAATGGGTCATGTTGGCATTACATGTCTTTCCCACGACCTGTGACCAGCAATGCCTTTGTACAACTGTGTACCCTGGCACAATTGTGCCTGCTGAACAAGAGTTATTTCTGGGGCTGACCTCACACTCCCATTTCCCCCTCCTTTCCTGTGCAGGTGGCAGGATCTCCTGGTGGGTGCCCCCTACTACTTTGAGCGGAAAAAGGAGGTAGGGGGTGCCATCTATGTCTTCATGAACCAGGCAGGCACCTCCTTCCCTGCCCACCCCTCCCTCCTTCTTCACGGTCCTAGTCACTCTGCCTTTGGCTTCTCCGTGGCCAGCATTGGTGACGTCAACCAGGATGGATTCCAGGGTATGAGCCAGCACTCCCTCCCCAGCACCCGCACTGACTGAGTGCCAGCGGCATACCAGGTTTGACAGGGCCAGCAGAGGAGATGGGATGGGGCCCAGGCCTGAGGAGCTCAGAGCAGTACTAGAGGATGCAGAGGGAAACAACAGAGGCGAGGAGTGGCTATGCCACTGGGCATTGAAGGCTGTGCTGTGTGTGCACAGTGGAAGGGAGCATGAGTGTGGGATTCTTGCCTGACATGCCCAAATCTAATAGGTGTGAGGTGTTCACATCAGAGATGAGGCTGGAGAGGTAGTATGGGGTGGGGTAGAAGTTTTGAAAGCCAGGCAGAGGAACTGGGGCTTTATATTTGGATAATGGTAGAGGGGTATCCAGAGAAGGTTTAGGGTCAGAGATGTAATGTGACAGCTTGGTACCTTGGTCTTTTGAAAGATCTTTCTGGAGGGAGATATGGGATGGTTGAGAGGGATCAAGGCTGTGCTATTAAGATCAAGAATGTAATGTATCAGGTGAGAGATTTTAAGACCCAGGGTAAGGTGGGAGCCCCAGATATAGAGGATGTCACCAGAACTCTGTAGCACTTAGGGACCAATCAGACCTGGATGTCAGGAAGAGTGACAGATCAAGAGTGCTTCCTGCTTGCCATGGGATCACCTGGCTTATATGGAAGTCACTTCTCTGGCATCCTCAGTTTCCCAGAACATAGCTTAAAACCAAAAGGAAGGCAAAGGAACCTCTAAAGAGGCAAAATAGGTGCCAGAAAGTTCAGTTAACAGAGCCCAAGCACTTACTGATATGGGAGGCATCCAGTTTCCACTCAAGACCTACTTATTCTTCCTTTACATACTTTTCTAGCGAGCTTGGCATTCTGGTTACTTAACACCTTATCAGATCTAAGGTAGCAAACTAGGAGGTCAGTAAAGTTTAAGAAGCTGAACCATTTTGAATTTATTTGTGAAAATAATAGTGAGAATTTTAAAAATCTGGACATTTTAACAAGTTAGTTCACTAGAGTGTTGTGATTAAAATCTGAGCCCCCACACCATGTTAGACAGACATGAGCTCCAGTATCCTGTTCTCTACACACCAGCTGTTGTGTGACTTTGGGTTTTCTGAGGCTGTTTCCTCATCACAAAGTGGGGACAGTAGTACCTATTGCTGGCACTCTTGTGAGGATTAAATGAGAGCATGATAACTTTCTGGCAAAGTAACCAATGGGGAACATCTGCTTTTGTGACCCTACTGCTAAATGACATTAAAAATATAGGTGTCTGGAGAGGAGGTTATAGCGGAGATGGGAAGCACTGTAATAAGGGAAAATCAACATCAGCCAGTGGTCAGGCATCTGGAGTGTAGGCCTGCCTGAGACATTAACTTGCTTTGTGACTTTAGGTAAGTCACTTCCCTCTCTTGGACCTACTTTCTGACATATAAAAGGAGGCAACTGGGTGCCCAGTGGTCCCAATTTTAATCCTGAGCTGCAGAGCTCTGTTCCTTGATGATCTGAACACTGTCTGGCCATGTGGGGTCAAGGTCATGCTGAGCTCTGTGGCTGGAGCACAGGGTTGGGGATAGGTGGGGCCGACAGTCCCCGAAGTGACCCCATTCTGCCTCTCTATCCCAGACATTGCTGTGGGAGCTCCATTTGAAGGTTTGGGAACAGTGTACATCTACCACAGCAGCTCCAGGGGTCTTCTCCAACAGCCCCAGCAGGTATGGATGGATAGGGACTCAGGGGGCCTACCCTCCTTCCACTTACTCCCCCCCACCCCACCTATTACCCCTGGGCCTCATTTTCCAGAGCCTATCTCAAACTTTGTCCACATCTCTCCCCCTACCCTCAGGTAATCCATGGAGAGAAGTTGAGACTACCTGGCTTGGCCACCTTTGGCTACTCCCTGAGTGGGCGGATGGATGTGGATGAGAACTCCTACCCGGACCTGCTAGTGGGGAGCCTTTCAGACCGCATCGTGCTTCTGAGGTGAGCCAAGGCGACAGTGGATAGGGGCCATTCTCTCCTTCAACGCTGTCTGCATGGAGCCCTAGCTCTGTCCTCCATCAACACCAGGTCCACACAGCCTGAGTCTTGGCCTGGTCTGGCTTGGAGCAGCAGGAGGTGCTGATATCTATGTATTTTTTATCCAGGGCCCGGCCTGTCATCAACATCCTCCATAAGACTTTGGTGGCCAGGCCATCTGTGCTGGACCCCACACTCTGCACAGACACCTCTTGGTGAGACAGCTCCTCCTCTGCCCACCCACTCCTTCTTATGTATAGGCAGGTCAGAAGGGGCCCTGACTCCCAAACCCCTTCCATGGCAACTCCTGATACACCACCATTAGTGGGTTGATTCTTGGGGTAAGCATGGCCTTCCCTAACCAACCTCATTGTAAAGCAAAATCCCTTGCAGAAGGAATGAATTGGAGGGGTGGAGGCAATAAGACATGGTGGTCTGGACCGCCTGCTTCAGATCCCAGCTATGCCCACTGCAGTGGTAGGGGTAGGCTCTGTGGAGTGAGATCCTAGAGGAGGAAGGCTGAGGGAGACAGGTGGACAGATGTTGGGAAGAAGAGAAAGCCACCTTGAGCAAACTATTAACCTGGTCTCAGATTCCTTGCCTATAAAATAAAGCTAATAATAAAATGATAATTAAATGAGCTAATGTACAAAAATCCCTTAGCATGGTGTCCTGTGTAACCTAAGTGCTCAAAAAATGTTAGTCGCTAAGATGTGACCATGGTTGATGGCCCCCCATGTCTCTGTGTGAATATTGGATCAGAAGGCAAAGGCAAACAGAGGAGGGAAGCCTGGGGGTAGGTCGTAGAAGGGGATCTGGACTGGGGATCCTGCCCAAGACCAGTTGGGCCACAACGGACAAATGACTTCAGGCAACTCCTCTGCCCTCAAGGCCTCAGTTTCCCCTTTGGTGACCTCTATCCCTGTTTTCTATGGCTCTATTGGGAGTGGGGAGGGAAGAACCCAGGGACACCCATGACCAGCTCTGTGGACTCCAGTTTTGCCCCTGCCTTTCCCCTGAAGGATCCTGTTGCCCCTTGCCCAGTAAAGGGGGTGAGAGCTAGGGCCTGGATCTGGGTCCCACAGTGACCAGGCCCTCCTGTATGTCCCCTACCCCCCAACAGTGTGCAGGTGGAGCTGTGCTTTGCTTATAACCAGAGTGCTGGGAACCCCAACTACAGGCAAAATATCAGTGAGTGCTGGGATGCAGGGTGAGGGGGGCATGCTCATCTGGTAACTTGCTGACCACCTCATCCTCCACTTGCAGCCCTAGCCTATACACTGGAGGCTGACCGGGACCGCCGCCCACCCCGACTTCGCTTTGCGCGGAGCCAGTCAGCTGTCTTTCATGGCTTCTTCTCCATGCCCAAGATGCGCTGCCAGACGTTGGAGCTGCTCCTAATGGTAAGGGGGTTGAGGTGGGACAGGGGAAGGCCATGGGCTCCACATCCCTTGAGGAGGTAGCCAGCATCCCCCAAGGTCAAAGGTGAGGGACTGAGGTCTCCCCAGAGACTGAGGTGGGGGAGGTGTGCCTGGAAGGCCATAGGTTTTCAGGGGATACAGTGCACAGCACCCAGCACTTGGCAGAGGAGAGACAGAGACCCTCAGAGTGGGGACGGGGCTAAAGGGCTGTTCGCCTTTGAGAAGAGTATGGGGTGTGAGACTGTTCAGCTTAGCTCTCAGAAAAGGGGTCCATGAGTTGGGAACAAGCTCAGCTCCTCTCTGGTACATTGGGAAGGAAAGGGAGAGCTCAACCCGGGAACTTAAGCATGAAGGGAGGTTCATAGCACCCCAGAGGAATCTCTGGGGAGGAGGAGCCCCATCATCTCAATGTGGATCAGGGTGGGAGGAAGGAGGTCAATTGGTGATTGAACCAGAGTGGAGTTCAGCCTTCCTGGGGGGTTTTCAGGGTGGAGGGGGCCTCAGCTCCTCTCTGGGGGCTCAGGGTGGTGTGAGGATTCAACTCAGCCGGGAGGGCAGTGCAGAGCTGCGCTCAGATCGTCCTCCTTCCCAGGACAACGTCCGTGACAAGCTCCGTCCCATCGTCATCTCCATGAACTACTCTTTGCCCCTGCGGCTGCCGGAGCGGCCCAGGCGTGCCGTGCAGTCCCTGGACGCCTACCCGGTCCTCAACCAGGCGCAGACTCTGGAAAACCACACCGAGGTGGGCGGGGCCGGGCTGACGGGGCGGGGCTGGGAGGGCCGTGGGACGGGAGCGCACCGTGGGCAATGGGACTGTCCCGTCTCCGGCCACTTCCAGGTCCAGTTCCAGAAGGAGTGTGGGCCGGACAACAAGTGCGACAGCAACCTGGAGATGCAGGCAGCCTTCGTGTCGGAGCAGGGGCAGCCGATGAGCAGGTGCTCTTTGGGTGGCTGCAACTGGCCAAGGAGGGGTGGCGTCCATTGGCTAACGGGAGCGGGGGGCGGGGCTTGCTGGTCCAGGTGATTGGAGACCTGCGCAAGATCTGAGGGGGGGGACCTCGGAGAGAGGCGAGTCTGAGCGGGGGGACTTTAATCGGCCAGGTGGGCTGTGTATGGCTGGCCTTCCCCGGCCAGAAAAGGGGCTTCCTTCTCCAGGTGAGACTGGAGGGCGGGGCCTGGCTGGAGAAGGAGCTTGCTTTACCTGGTAGGGGTGGGGTCTGATTGGTCTGGGGAGGGCCTGGGGCGGGGCTCTGGGCTCAGTCTGGAGCTCCTCCCTCCTCAGGCTCCAGTACAGCAGAGACTTCGGGAAACTGCTCTTGAGCATCAATGTGACGAATATCCGGAGCAGGCAGCGCGCTGGAGAAGATGCCCACGAGGCGCAGCTCACCCTGGTGGTACCTCCCGCCCTGCTACCGTCCTCAGTGCGCCCTGTGAGTGCCCACCCAGGGCTCCACCACATATTTGCATCCTATATGCATGCCATTTACATGTGTTGTCCTTTGTCATGTGTCTCCTCTCCTTTGGGCTGGTCCTCAGGTGTCTACAGAGCCTCTGTTGCTAGGGGAATCCTGTTCTCAAACCTCTAGGGCTTCAGACCCTGTGCCACGGGGGAGGGATGGGATGAGCCCTACTCTGACCACCCAGACCTGACTGTCTTCTTTCCTCAGTTTGGGGCCTGCCAGGGCAACGAGACTATCCTTTGCCACCTGGGGAACCCCTTCAAACGGAACCAGAGGGTGAGCACTGTTCACCCTCTCCCAGACTACTAAGTGAATTTCTTATCCTTCTTGCTTCTGCCTACCTGCTTCCAGGGCTTCCACGAAGCAAAGAGAGTAAGGAAGGAGATAAGCAAGCAGGGATGGGGTGGGATCCAGAGACCGAGAAAAGTGGGGCCAGTAGAGAGCTATGCACAAAGCTAGAGCAAGTGGAGGTGAGGAAACCAATTTTGCTGATCACCAGGCCCCAAGCCTAACACTTGGATTTTTTTTTATATGATATAATTCTCACAACCTTCTGAGGTGGTAGATGCTGTTTTACAGAAAGGAAACTCTGGCTTAGGAAGTTTCAGTAACTTGCCTAAGGTCATATAGCTCAAAAGTAGCAGAAATGTCCTTGAAAAATAAGGAAGAAAGGGAAGCAAAGATGAGGCTGGGACATTGGAAGAGTGGAGATGGGTGGGGAGGTAGAGACCCTTTGCTCAGAATGGGGAAAGTGGAGGACAGAGAACCAACTCCCAAAGCATCATATTCAGCCTTCTCCCGACCATGGCATCCCCGCTGTTTGTCCCTAAACACCCCTCTCTGCCTCCCTGGCCCTCATGGCAGATGGAGCTACTCATCGTCTTTGAGGTCATCGGGGTGACCCTGCACACAAGGGAGCTCCAGGCGCAGCTGCAGCTGTCCACGTGAGTGACCTTGCAAAGCCAGTCTATGTCAGGGTTAAGGTGTCCTGGGGCCTCCCCCAAGCCCCAGCCTCAGCTGACATATCTCTTCACTTACTTCCTGCACTTCTATTCCAGGTCAAGTCACCAGGACAATCTGCAGCCCATGACCCTGACTCTACTGGTGGATTACACACTCCAGGCCTCACTCAGCATGTGGGTACATGCCCCTCCCCTCACCCCAGCCTTCAGTGCCTGAGCTAGGGCATCCCTGTCCCCAAGGTCTCTCCCAAGCTCCTCTGACATACCTCTCTTGATCTAGTATCCTTAGGCCTTCACTTCCCCTAGGTCATTGTTCCCCTTAACAATAAGAATCGCTATCATTATTGTTATTATTATTCCCCCTGCAAAGCAGGCATCAGTGGAGGAATCAGCAACTCCAGAGCAAAGGTGTTAGTGTGGCCCTACCATCTCTTGACAGCTTATTATGCTAAGGATTTTATATATATATATATATATATATATATATATATATATATATATATATATATATATATATATCTCATCTCATTGACTTCTCACAACAGCTACCTAATATAGCAACAATTATTAACTCCACTTTACAGATGAGGAAACTGAGGTTCAAAAAGGATAAATAACTTGCTTGAGACCACACAGCTATGGCAGAGCTGGAATTTTTCTTACTTCTAGGGTGAGTCACCGGCTACAAAGCTACTTTGGAGGAACAGTGATGGGTGAGTCTGGCATGAAAACTGTGGAGGATGTGGGGAGCCCTCTCAAGTATGAGTTCCAGGTAAGGAGACCTCTAGAACCCTGGGCTGGAGACTGAGACTCCTGGGAAGGGCGATGGGTCATGTCTTCCTGGGTCTGGGGTCCGAGGGTGTGAAGGTTGGGGACTGATGAAATGGATGTGGTTTTTCAGGAGATAGTGGCCATGACACCCTCTCTGCTCACAGGTGGGCCCAATGGGAGACGGGCTGGCAGCCCTGGGGACCCTGGTCCTAGGACTGGAGTGGCCCTATGAAGTCGTCAATGGCAAGTGGCTGCTGTACCCCACGGAGATCACCATTCGTGGCAATGGGTCCTGGCTGTGCCAGCCACCCGGAGACCTTGTCAACCCTCTCAACCTCACTCTCTCTGTAAGGACACCACAGGGATCTTTCAGTTGCATCTCATTTGCATGCTTCAGGGCAAAAAGGCCAGCATCTTCCCCTTCCTCCCCTCATCCCCCTTAGGGTGCCTGCATCTCCTTCTGCCCTTTCTTCCTCTTCTTAACTCTGCTTCCATTCCTTCCTCCCGGAAAATCTCTTCTTCCCTCTTCAGGTCCCTGGGCATAGGCCGCCATCTTCACAGCGCAGGCGAAGAGAGCTTGACCCAGGGGGAGGCCAGGGCCCCCCACCTGCCACTCTGGCTGCTGCCAAAAAAGCCAAATCTGAGACCCTCCTGGTGAGTGTCCAGAGCAGTGTTGGAGAGGATTGTGCCCAAACGCCCAGGGAAAGTGTGAAGCTAGGGGGATAGGTACTACTTCCCAGACCATAAGCTGATGAAGTAATATGGCCCCTGTCCTCAGGAGTCCCCAGTTAGAAGGGGCAGACTCATCTGCCTTCAGAGGGCATCCCATTGCCCTTGCCCTTGGGGAGTAGCCAATACAGTAGACCAAAGGAGGACAACCTGTTGGGGTGAAATAGCTACTTAAAGCTTTGGCCATTAGGGCTGGGGAGTGGGGAGGGACAGGACAAAGTGGGCCAGGGTACCCTCTGTTGGAAGGGTGGGAGGAAGAGACCTGGGAAGCAAGTTGAGGTCTAGATAGGTGGAGAGGTAGGAGGTAGTATCCGAGGTGGAGGGAGCTGGCATGAACAGAAGCTCATTATGGGAAGGGGCTGGGAAGGGAATGTTGGTGACTGGGCCCCATTTCCACGAGCAGCAATCAGATTTCATGTTACCCACTTCCTAGCATCTATATGTGCTTGGCGCAAAGAATGTGCCTTTAAAGTGTGAGTGTGGGGGTAGGGGGAGGGTACGGGAGTGAAAGAATGAAGCTGGGCCTCTTTGAGTCAGCCAGAGGAGTTGAAGGTTGAGAAGTGAAGCATGAAGAACTTGGAGATACAGACTGTCTCATGACCTGCGTTCCTTGTCCACCTCAGAGCTGTGGCAGTGACCACACCCGCTGCGTGTGGCTGGAGTGCCCTATTCCTGATGCCCCCATCATCACCAATGTGACTGTGCAGGCTCGAGTGTGGAACAGCACCTTTATCGAGGTCAGTACCTGAGTCTGGAGGTCTCCACTGTCCGCCACCTGGGCGGGGAGAACAACAGGGAGACGGTAAGGCCCGGGGCAGTGCAAGGCCTCATGCACCTGTGTGTGCATATTATGTATGAGTTTATGTTTCAGTGACAGCATTATGTTTTATGCATGATGGGTTGTACACCTGTCACTGTGTGTTGTGTCAATGTTAGTTTGTGTTTCTGTGTCGATACGACATGTTTGTTCCAACCAAAATGATCTCTCGTATGTCCATTGTTCTCTCATGTGTCCATGACTTTCCCACCTCCACGCCTTTGCCATGCCACTCCTTCCCCCTGGAATGCCAGCTGCCCCGCTCTTATCTCTGCATGTAAACTCTTATTCAGCCTTCAGAGTCTCCCTCAGATGCTTCACCACTAGCGAGGTCTTTTTCAGCTGAAAATCACCTCCCCTCCTCTGAAGGTCCGCAAAACCCTCTCAGAAGCTGCACCTGCCACTTATCATGCTCCACTCTAAGTTGCAGTTACTCATGTGCCAGCCTTCTCGTGCCATCTAGACCAAATTTCTGTAAACGAACAGATTATAAATCTTGTCAGCTCTGTGAGCTTTACAGTTTCTGTAGCAACTATGCAGTTCCACCAGCATAGCTGTTATCGATCATACATAAATGAACGGGATTGGCTGTCTGCCCAAAACATTTTATCTGCAAAAGCAGGTGGCAAGCCAGAATTAGCCCACAGACCTGACCTAGACTGTGACCGTCATTGTCTTTGCTGTCCCAGCATCTAGCATAGGACCTGATGCACAAATGAATGAATGATGTGCATTTGTGTATGGGGAGGCCTGGCTGTCAGATCCTTTGGGTTCTTCTCAGGGAGGCTGAGTGGTGGGAGGGTGCCCTGCATCAGCGATGCTTAGGGTCAGGAGGCTCACAGGGGCTTCAGTTGCTTCTTTTGACCCACTCTTTCCCCATCCAGGATTACAGGGACTTTGACCGAGTCAGGGTAACCAGCTGGGCTACCCTGTTCCTCCGAACCAGCATCCCCACCATTAACATGGAGAACAAGACTGTGCCGGTGAGTGAGTGTGTTAACGAGACAGCACTGGCTGGCCAGAGCATGGGAGTGCAGGGCATCTTTTTCACACATTTTTGCTATGTGGTTCTCAATCTCGGCAGCACACTGGAATCCTCTGGAGAACTCCTGGTGTCTGGATCAAACCCCTGATTAATGAAATCTGAGTGGAGGTGGGACACTGGTATTGGTATATTTCAAAGTCCCTCAGTGGATTCTAATGTGCAGCCAGGGCTGAGAACCTCTGTTTGAGTTTATTTAATCAACACAACATCTCTGTGAAGATAATCCATCTCTGTGGGAACTTGGAGAAAAAAGTTACATCCAGAAGAATAAATATGAAAAGAATTTGCTAATAGTTTGTTGTGAAAAAAATGTAAGTGGAGATATGTAGGAGATACATATTGGAGACAAATGGAGGGTTGGTTAAATACATTATGGTACATTTTCTAAAATAAGGTAAGGTGGGGGAGGAAGGCTCAGAAAGATGGATTGAACAGAATAGAAATTTATTTTATTGTACAGATGGCATTTTTAATCAGTGGAGAGAAGTAGATTATTAAGTCCTACTGGGAGAACACATTTGGAAAGAGACAAAATTCTACCTTACACTATATTTGAGTTAAATTATATATATAAAAATATATTTGAGTTAAATTAAATATTTAAATAAAACACAATATACCAGAAGAAAATTTAGAAAATGATTTAATGATAATCTTTATTTGGGGGAAGAGAATATTCTTTTATTAAACCCAGAAGTCATAAAGGAAAAATTTGACAAGTTAATTTAAATCTATATAAATTTTAAATCTACATACAGAAAATATTGCAGGTTTGATTCCAGACCATTGCAGTAAAACAAATATAATAAAACAAGTCATATAAATTTTTGGTTTTCCAGTGCATATAAAAGTTAGTTTACAATATAGTCTGTTAAGTATGCAATAACATTATGTCTAAAAAAGACAATGTACACACCTTAATTAAAATTTTTTATTGCTAAAAAATGCTAACCATCATCTGAGCCCATTGGAAAAATACTAAACTTGATCTTAGCCAAAAGGCCAAGAGGCGATTGTTAGAAAAATAGAATAGACTTGCGCAATGCAGTGTTGCCACAAACCTTCAATTTATAAAAAATGCAATATCTGTGAATCACAGTAACACGGAGTGCAATAAAACAAAGTATGCCTGTAAGCAGAAGAGATGGTAAGAAACTAAAAGGGGAAGTGATACCTTGCTTTTTAAAACATCTACAGCATATATGACAAAGTATTGATATATATATATATGTATTTTAATATGTAAAGATAAAGGGCAGCATAAAGATAAACAGGCAGTGTACATAGGGCGAAATACAAATGTTCAACTCAATAGTAAAGAAATAATAACAGCAGTGAGACTTTTTCCATTAGATTGGAAAATAATACCGTCTGGTGCTGATGAGGTAGAAGGCAATGCTTTTGATTGGAGTATAAATTGATGGATTCTTTTTAGAGATGAATTTGTCAATATCAATTAATTTTTCAACTGCACATTTCCTTTGATTTAGCACATGATAATATATCTTAAGGAACTAATAGGAAAAGCATGTAAACATAAATATATAGGGATATTTTAAAACATTGTTTATAATGACATAAAATTGGAAACCACCTAAGTGTCTTTCAGTAGATTGGTTCAATAAATTATGCTGCATTTCCTACAATGAGATTATGTGGATCTTTATTAACTGACATCAAAAGAAGATAATATTAAGTGAAAAGAGAAGCAGGTTGCAAAAGAGTGTATGCAGTACATATAGATCCCATTATGCAGAAGAAATAACATATATAAACATGTGCATTAAAACTTATGGAAAGAGATTCACCAAAATGTTGATGGTGATTTTTGCTAGGGAGTAAAATTACTAGAAAACTTTAATTTCCTTTATATCATTGCTATTTTATTTATTTATTTATTATTTGGAATGATTAAAACATTGAGAGGAACTAAATTTTTTCTTCTATTTATCTATTTATTTTAATTTTTTCTCTCCCTCCTTCCCCTTTGCTAACCATCTGCTTGTTCTCTGTTTATCTATGAATTTGTTTCTGTTTGGTTTTACATATCTTTTTTTTTTTAGATTTCACATATAAGTGAAATCATATGGTATTTATCTTTTTCTAACTTATTTCACTTGGCATAATACCTCTAGGTTCATCCATGTTGTCACAAATGGCAAGATTTTATTATTTGCTATTACTGAATAATATTCCATTGTATATATGTACCACATCTTCTCTATCTGTTCAGCTGTTGATAGACATCTAGATTGCTTCCATATCTTGGCTATTACTAGTAATGCTTCAGTGAACATAAAGGTGCATATATCTTTTCAAATTAGCAGGTTTTTTTTTCCTTCAGATAAGTACCCAGAAGTAGAATTACTGGATCATATGGCAGTTCTATTTTTAAATTTTTGAGGAATCTCCATACTGTTTTCCACAGTGGCTGCACTAACATGCAATCCCACCAATAATGCATAAGGGGTCCCCTTTCTCTACATCCTCGTCAGAACTTGTTACTTGTTGATTTGTTGATAGCCATTCTTATTATTATTATCTTGCCTACAGCACCTGGTCTTCCTAGGTGGTCTCCCAACCAAGTACTAACCAGGCCCAGCCCTGCTTAGCTTCTGAGGTCAGACATCGGGCTTGTTCAGGATGGCATGGCCATAGACCATGGACTGTGGCTCTACTGGGGTGTGAACTCAGGACCGTCTGCATGTAAAGCAGACGTGCTAACCGCTACACTATGGAACCATGTCTTTGATAGCCATTCTGATAGGGCATGAGGTGATATCTCACTGTGCATTTGTGGTTTTAATTTGCATTTTCCTGACGATTAGTGATTTTGAGCATCTTTTCATATATATGCTGGCCATCTGTATGTCCTCTTTGGAAAAATCTACTCACGTCCTCTGCTCAGTTTTTCAATTGGCTTGTTTGCTTTTTTTGTGTTAAGTCATATGAGTTCCTTATATATCTTAGATATTAACCCCTTGTCATATGTATCACTTGCAAATATCTTCTCCCATTCAGTAGATTGTCTTTTTGTTGATAGTTTCCTTTGCAGTACAAAAACTTTTTAGCTTGATGTAGTCCCATTTGTTTATTCATCTGTATTTTTAAAAAAATGATAATATAATTTTAAAAGAATAACAATTATGTATAGTCAGAAAAATATTTTATGTATGTAAAATATAATTTTATAGTATATATAAATATATATATATCTCCATAGAAGGAAAAGAATAGTACTATATGCTATGTGTTTTTAAAACTTTTTATAATTATTTATAGAATGCTTGCTGTGTACCAGGTATTGCTCATATTAAACATTTACTCATTTACTCATATTAAACATTTTTAATCCTTCCCAACAACCTATGAGGTAGATATTATTATCATAATTTCCATATTGTAAATGAACAGAGAGGTTAAAAAACTTGCCCAAGGTCACACAGCTAGTGAATAGCACAGCTGGGAGTTGAACTCAGGTAGTCTGGCTCCAGAACCCATGCTTTTTTCCACTTAGCTATATGCCTTATGATCCCCTTATCGGAGAGCATGGAATAGAAATTGGAAAGGTGAAACTACTTGTCCAGAGTCACCCAGCTAATCAGGGAAGGACCTGGTATGCGAGTCTGATGTGTGGGTCACAAACCCAGCTCCAGGTTGCCCCCCAGGTCTGAGGCTGCTACTTTGCAGCCAGGTTTGCACCTAGGAGTTAGATGAAATCAGCTGCCGTCAGTGGGCAGGCGGGGCTTTTTCCAGTCCCCGAGTGCCCCCTACTGGTAGTAGGTCGAAGCAGGGTCAGGGACCAAAGTGGGACAGAAAGGCCTAAGGGGGCAGACGTAGAGCTGAACCCTTTCTCACCCCATCCAGTTCTCCGTGGACATTGACTCTGAGCTGGTGGAGGAGCTTCCAGCTGAGATCGAGCTGTGGCTGGTGCTCGTGGCTGTCGGTGCCGGGCTGCTGCTGCTGGGGCTCATCATCCTCCTGCTATGGAAGGTTAGGACCCCAGCCCGCCACCTGGACTCCTGTCTGGGACCTCCTACCAGCAGACCCTCAGCAACTCTCCCTTTATCCCACTCCCCACTTCCATCTCACTCCCACCCTTCCCCATGTCCTCCTACTGCTTCCCAGCTTCCAGTCTCCTGCCCATCCTCACCTCACCCACTGAGATGCTCCTACCTAGGTTAGTGGGGGGACCTTCAAGCCACAAGGGAACCCAGTAACTCTGGCTTCTGGTCACATCACCCAGCTGGGGCTAGGGCTTCGACCTTGAGGCCCCCCGCCCTAAACCCCAGTCAATGAATGCTGCTGGCAAGGACCCCCAAACTCCCCCTGATGGCCCCTCCCCACCTCCTCCCCTTCGCAGTGCGGCTTCTTCAAGCGAGCCCGCACTCGCGCCCTGTATGAAGCCAAGAGACAGAAGGCGGAGATGAAGAGCCAGCCGTCAGAAACAGAGAGGCTGACCGAAGACTACTGAAGGGGGCGGCCCCTGCCCCCGGCCCACCCGGGTAACACGGCCTCCAGGCTCTCTTTCCCAAGCCCCGCAGCTGGCCGGGGCCTCTGATTCTGTCCTATCTGCTCTTCTTCCTTTATGGGCCCTCTCTACATCTCACTCTGTCCCCAGGACCACCCCAAAGAGCAGGCTACTCCCTCTGCCTCCCCTCCACACCAAGGGACAGCTCAGGGTGTCTGTTCTCACCACCTTCCCCACTGAGCCTTTCAAGGACTTGGAGCCCCAAGAGGGAGCCCTAAAACCCTTCCCTCGTCCCCTTTGCTGTCTGGGGATTGGAAAAGGGTTAAGACGAAGACCTTGTAGTTCACAAGGCAAATTCCCATAGTGCTTCTACACCTTCTTTCCATCATCAGTGAAGGGGGAGATTAGTAGAGTCCTTGCTCCTGGGAACTAGCATTTTTCCTCCTGGGAGCCCCCTCCAGGGTGACAAACCGACCCTTCCCATATCATGGTCATGGTAGACCACTACCCTTCCAAACATCCCATTAGCAATCTTGGTTGTTGCCCCTCTGCCTCCATTTGCCCCACCCTCTCCTTTTCCTCTCCTCTCCTCTTCCTCTTCCTCTGGGGTTTGGGGTGGGGAACTTGTCCTCCCTGTCTCAGCACAGGAAGTTGGCCTGTGTTTGGATCAGGGGTCCTGGCTTTGAGGACCTCTAAGTTGATGGGGAAGGGGCTGGGTACATCTTCTCAGTGGCTTGAGAACCAGTTGCTGATAACCGTCCTCTTTTCCCCCCAACTTCAGTGTGACTTCTTTAAACGGACCCATTATTACCGGATCATGCCTAAGTACCATGCGGTGCGGATCCGGGAGGAGGAGCGCTACCCGCCTCCAGGGGAGACCCCGCCCACGAAGAAGCACTGGGTGACCAGCTGGCATACTCGGGACCGATACTACTGACATCCTCCCTGATCCCACTCCCGTGCCCCCAGTGTCCCCTTCTATTTATCATAAGTTATGCCCTGACAGTCCACAGGGGCCACTGCCTTTGGCTGGCACCAGCAGGCTCAGGTACACACACCTCATCGAGCACATACATGTGTCGTCTGGCCACAGGCTTCTCCCCGCAAGAGTGCTGGGACCGTGGACCTTGCTATGCCAAGCACATCACAGACCTGTGCCCTGGACACATGTGGATGCACGTGGGTCCCACTGTGTTTGTGCACCTCTGATGGTTTATGGACATATGTGTCCCAGCCTCTGTTAGAGCCAGGAGGAAAAGGCTCCCAATGTGGTGACACCTTTCTCATTCACACTGGACCTATCTTGAGCCATAGTCACTGGATGGACTCTGCTCTCAAGATTAAAACTACTGACAGGGAACAGCCCACCAGGCCCTCAAGCTGTAGTTCCTGGCACCCATGCCAGAGAGCATGAGGTCTGCCTGAGGTTGTCTAAGGGGGTGTTTGCAGGACCCAGCATGCTCAGACACAGAGCAGAATGAACTAAAATGAAGGTCTCCAGGATGACTTTCTTTCATGGATTTCTGTGAAGCCTCTCCTCAGCCACAGCATGTACTAGCAGGGAATACAGCCTAAAGGAACAAAGATAGACATCCTGGTATGCTGTGCTGGGACTGCCCTGGGAGCACAGTGGAATCCTCAACAGGAGGGGACCAGCCCTGGGCCAAGGAGATGTTGGAAGGATACACAAGAAATACAACTTCTCACCCATCACTACCATCCCGGCCTCTGAAGGGCCTGGAGAGACTCCCACGAGATCACAGAGGGAGCGACATTTGAATGTAGGACAGGGAGGAAGCCCTGTCCCTGCCCCATTGGCCAGACCCCACCCTGCCCCCACTGACCAAGGATAGGGGCCAAGAAGTGGAGTTCTTGGCTGTCCTTGGCTTTCATCACCTATTGGCTCTGCCTTCTCCCCCATAGGCTGAGTCCTGAGGCCCATTCTAGAAGTTGAAGCTGGTTCCAAAAACGCTCTCTGTCCTGCCTGTTGGCAGCTCCCTTTACCCCCTTCCATGGTACTGTAGTAGGGGAGCTCCCTCTCCCTCCTTGTGCCTTCTTTGTATATAGGCTTCTCACATCAACTAATAAACAGCTCCCTGTTTGTACACACTGCATTTGCTTCTGCCTGTCCCCCCACCCCCACCCCTTACTAACCCCATTCGATCTGATGGCTGATATCTAGCTGACCCCCAGATAGACACAGCCTGGTTCAAGGGTCTTAAGAGTTTGGGAGGCTGAAGACTGTGGAAAAGATACCTGCCCTAGTCTAAGGGCTGGTTATAGACAGGAAACTGAAGTGTAGAACGTAAGGTGAAGAGAAAGACCTGAATAGACTGGATGGAAACCAAAGTGGCTTCTTGGTGACCAGTGAGCTGGCCCTGGGAAGGGCGGAGGAGAGAAGCGATGTTCTGCAGAGTCTAGAAGGGGAGGCTGTGTTCAAAGGTAGAGAGCTGAGAGCCCTTGTCTAGTGGCTGCATTCCGATAAGAACCTGCTTTTCTGCCTCAGTTTCCCCACTGCCACCCATAGGCACCTTGATGAGTAGATGATCAGAAGGTGAAGTAGTGACCTAAGGCTGGAAGGACTGAAAGGTCACAGTCAGTATCCATTCCCTAGCCTCTGGACAGGAGTGCCTGGAACCCTCATCTCATGTTTAGGTACTGAGCTGACATACTTCACAGTATTGGATCGAGTCCTCTACTTTCTCTACACTAAGGTCATCCCCTCCACACAGGCCTAGAGAATGGAGCAAGGCTGCTTTCCTCATGACTTCTTTGTCCTAAATTATGGCACAGGTCCTTCTATTAATTGTTCCCAAGGCTGTGACCTTTGGCGAGACTTCACCGAAGGCTGGATTTTATTGCCCAGAGAAGCCTAGAGGCAAGTCCCTAATTCAGCTCCTCTGGGAGCCCACAGATCCACGCCCTTCTCCCAGGAGCTGCTCCTGATGTTTTTACCTGGGTATCTCCCAGCCTGCCTGCCCCGCTGTGGCAGATGCCTGCTCTCCACTCCCTCCACCAGAGCCCACATCACATAGAGTCCTGGCCCCAGCAACCCCCTCTTTCTATGCCGCAATTTATCCCTTCCCAGGTTGACTCACAGTAGAATGTCCATTTCCTCTAGAAAAACCTCACCCCCTATCCAGAGCTCTCAGAACCGGTCATCAGAGACCTTAGTTTGCTTTCTAGAATCTGGGTTATTCACTCGGTCATGTGGGCTATCAAATGTGGATCATCGAAGTCCTGCTCAGGTTAAGCAAGCTCGATTAAGCTCGGTCTAGTCCTTTGCAGCCACCTCCTGCTAAGGAAAAGTTGGGATCTACACATCCCTCTGGCCAGCTTATAGACCAGTCCCCAGTCTCCTGTGAGCTGCTGCTTGGATGAGAGCACTGTCTGTCTGTACATATCTCTCTGTCTCTCTCTGTCTTTCTGTCTCTGTCTCTCTGTCTCCCTGTCTCTTTCTCTCTCTCATCTCTGTCTGTCTGTCTGTCTGTCTGTCTGTCTCTCTCTCTCTCTCTCTCTCTCTCTCTCTCTCTCTCTCTCTCTTTCTCTCTCTCTCTCACACACACACACACACGCACACTGGTGAGACTACATCATCATTTTCAGGACTGGTACAGCTACAGAGTTTATGAAAGAAACAACGGCAGAGATGCAACAATGTCTACTTTCTACCAAAGGAATCTATAACCCAAGCTTACTGAGCTCCTTGGAGCCACAGCACCTCCAAGCTGTTCCAGAAAAGAGTCTTGGCTCTTATATCACTAAAATGACCCATAAGGTGATGCCCCCCCTTCTAGGCAGTGGCAGGACTGTACTTCCTGGGCCCTCTTGGTTGTATGAAACCATGTGACTAATTCTAGCCAATGAGTTGTGAACAGAAGGGAAGTAGATCATTTTGGGGCTGAGATAGTGAGATACTGGGTGATTCTCCCAGTTCTGCTGTCCCTGCCTCTGCTGCTGTGGAAGCCTATGTTGAAATGAAGCTCCTGTCAGTCTAAGTCCCTGAGAGGCCCCCAGCAACCCATGTTGTACATGTAGTAAGGAGTTTGAGGATTTGGGGATTTTGCTACCTCAGCATCATCTAAGCTAGTTGACTGATCCACCCAACCATGCCACTGCCAACACCACCCTACAGCAATCTCTGCAGAAAGAATAGTAATCCAAACACAGAACCTACATTATGGAAGTCCAGCTCTAAGGGTAAGATCATGGGAAATCTCTTTTCTTCTCCTACACCTAGCCTCAGAGGTTATGACCTTTTCTTTGTTACTTTAATTTTGACAATAATAGTAATAGCTGCCATTTATTGATTATTTACTATGTGCCAGGTACAGGGCTCGGTTTTTTACATATAGTGTCCCAGATACCCTTCCAGGCAACTTAAAGACTGCACTCACCAACATCATCAATTACTTAATTGCTAGCTGAATGGATATCTGGTGGTCCTCCCTGATACCTTTGTGGCATTTCTCCCTGGTGACCCCAACTTCTTTTTTCACCCTGTTTACACTTCTATGTGTTAGGTGCTGTCCCTGGTGCTGGAGAGAGAGTAGTGAATAAAACAGACACAACCCC
Organism: Cynopterus sphinx; assembly: GCA_030015415.1. Classification (NCBI taxonomy): domain Eukaryota; kingdom Metazoa; phylum Chordata; class Mammalia; order Chiroptera; family Pteropodidae; genus Cynopterus; species Cynopterus sphinx. Next base: position 19,601,856 of record CM057385.1, read on the forward strand.
ACGTTCATGGAGCTTAAAGTCTCGTGGGGCAGACACATGAGTCGCCGATGATTACCACACTGTGTGATGAGAGTTAAAATGGTGCTAAGATCAGGAAGTCAAGGAACCCTTAGAGGAGGCCCATAACTCAACTCAGCAGCGTCAGTGTTTTGAAGAATCAGAAGGTGAAGGTGAGGAAAAAGAATGATCCAGACAGAAGAGACAGCATTTGCAGCAGCTTGGAGCTTGGAGGCTGGCTCAAAGTAGATGAGAAGTATGGCTGGGAGCTGAGCAGAGGAACATGGAGAGATGAGGCTGAAGAGTTAAGCCAAAGCAGATCACGTGAGAACGCGAAAGGCTCTAGTAAGAAGTGGGGAGCCACTGAAAGACTATGAGCAAGGGAAGTAACAAGTTCGGATTTGTAGTTGAGAATGATCCCTGCGCCTCGGTTTCCTTGTCTATAAAATGGGTATAATATTAGCACAATAGAGCTATCCAAAGAATTAAATAAGAAAATGTATGCAAACAGTGCGTGGCCTGTAGGTTATCATTCATTCAGCTGAGCGTTTCTCCCACTGTGACCCCTTGCATATAGCTCCGTGCTGGCTATCATCCCATTCTGTTATACCTATTGAATTATTTATTTACGAAGCGATCTCCCAAATTGAGAAATAAAACAATCGAGGGGGAAAGACCATACCTTAATCCTGTCTGTGTTTCCCCGTTCCTGGCACAAAGCCTAGTATATGTTAGGCACTTGGCACGTTCTGGCCGAGGACAGAACAGTGAAGAGCACAAACATCAAGGGGGCGAGTCGGGCGACAGGCCATGCCACGTCAGGTCGCAAGAGGGCGTGCTGCGTTCCTACCAGAAAGCCGGGGCTGCTGGGCACGAGTGGGCTTCCCGGCTCCAGCACACCTCACCTTCCAGGACCTTCCTCCAGGGAAGCCCAGGGCGGAGAAGATTGCTTGCTCGGGTCAAATGAGCTAGAGAATAATAAAATCACCTTATTTTGAAAACTGCACCCGTAGCACTGATTGTAGGGGCGGTCTCCCGCACTGCCGGTCGTTAAACCAGGGTTTTGACGCCGCGTGTTTTTCAACCGGAAAAGCCTTTTTTCCGGAGCTGCTCGGAACGCAGCCTGTGGAAGTGGGCGGTCTGCGCACCTGGAGGGGGGGCTATGTGGACTTGCATCCTGCCCCTGACGTTTGCGAGCGATCGGTCACCGCCACCGGGACTGGGAAGCCCCTGAGGGGGAGAGGGAGAGCAGGTCGGGACCCAGACAGGTGGCGACACCGGCTCCTCGGGGAGGACAGGGGTTCGTTGTCAGCTCCCCAGACGATTTCAGGGTAAGCGAGGGAAGGCGCTGCGGGGAGGGAGCGGGGAAAGGAGGAGGACGCGCAGGTCTCTCTGGAAGGGGGCGGGTTCAGGCGCGTCGGGCTCGGAGGGGAGCCCGGCCGGGCGCGCGGGGCGCGGGCAGGGACCGCCCCGCCGCCCGGGGACAACACCCCGCGGCCCTGAGCCCACGCGGGTTAAAGGGGCGGGCCCGGGGCAGCCACGTGCCGAGGCGGGACGCGATTGGCCGCCGCGGAGCTGTTTGTGCGTGGCCATTGGCTGCGGCGCGGCGCCGCCTCCGGCTGATTGGCCGGGGCCTGGAGGACCGCCAGGGCCGCGGGGGGCGGGGGTGGGGGCGAGGAGGCCGAGCCGCGACGCCGGGCAGCGCCGCGCCGGGCCGAGCCGAGCGCCGGAGCCAGCCGGACCCCGACCCCAGTCCGCAGCCGAGCCGGGGCCGCCGCCATGCGCTGGGTCCGCGCGCTGCTGAAGAATGCGTCCCTGGCTGGGGCCCCCAAGTACATCGAGCACTTCAGCAAGTTCTCTCCGTCCCCGCTGTCCATGAAGCAGTTTCTGGACTTCGGTACGGAGTGCGCGCCGGGCCCCGCGCGGTCCGAGCGGAGCGGGTGCGCGGGTCCCGGCCGGGGACGGTCAGCGCGGGCAAGGCAGGCCCTGAGTGATTCGGGAAGGGCTGCTTGAATGGGGTGCAGGGAGGAAAGGGTTAACAGGGAGGCAGCCACCAGCCGGGCCTGAAAGGGCTGTGGGTACCCTGGCTGGAGAGACTCTCGACTGGACTATTAATGGGGAGTGGGGGGTGGGGGCCCTAAGAAGGAGGGATCCTAAGTGTCTTCTTGGGCTTTGTGAGGGGCCTTGGAGAGTCAGTCATTCGGGCATAAAGGGTCCTGATGATAAGACTGGGAGACAGAGAGGAAATGGGGGTGGGAGCGAGGATGCTGGTGGGAGTAGCAAGGCAGCGTTTGGAGGTATGGCCACATGGAAGGAGACCTGGGCTGGGATGCTGGGAACAGGCTCTTTCAGAAGATGCCCAGAGGAGAGAGACCCTGACCAGGATACTTCCACCCAGAGAAGGAGCCGGCCCCCAGCTGGCCCAGTGGGCAAGGACACTTGAAGATCAAATTCCCTTCTGCCTGGGTGCCTGTCCCCAGCTAAGCAAGGGGCCCAGGGCACCATGAGATGGAGTCAGGCAACTTGTATCCATCCTTAGCAGCCCCTGGGTTCCTAGGCCAGGATCACCTTCCACAGCATTCTGCGGGGAGCTCTGGAGCAGGAGCAAGGCTGTGCCAATGTGGTGACTGAAACAGACATTGTGTGGGACTTGTCTGTCCACGTGGTATTTGCATGGTGCCAGCTGGGGTTGAGATAGGGTGCCAGCCCAGGTCTCCTAACAGTTGAGGAGACATTGCATGGCTCAGGTTACATCTGCGTCACTGGTGGGAGGGGGCAAGGAGGGGGCAGCCAGGACACAGAGCACCTGTTCCCCTGGACTTGGCCGCCTGCCCCCTGCCCTGTTTGAGCTTCCCCCCATGTGGGAAAGCCACCTATGCCCATTTCCAACCTGCAGCAACTTTCCAGTCCAGACTGGACCCCAATTACAGAAATGTCACCGCTGGGAGGGGCTCACAGTAGCGTGTGGTCCACTTACAGTACAGTGGGCGACACTGGGACCTTAAGAAAGATGATGACACCTCCTGGGTGACAGAGTTGGAAGGAGAAGCTGGACTAGAACCTAGGTCTCCTGACTCTAGCTTGTGGCCTCATTTAATCCTCCTCTTTCTGAAGCCAGCCAAGGACCAAGGTATTTGGGTTACCATCCATTGGCCCTGTCTGCCTCACATTTGGGTGGGTATTAATGCAGGGGTAGCTCTACAGTGGTCATCAAGACCAACTTGGGTGAAGATGGGTTGAGCCAGAGATGGCACTGGGAGTCTTCAGCTACAGTGGTCCAGGCGGAGCTCCCTTCAGCCAGGACCCAATCCTGGGAAAGGATGATTTCCCCAGGCTGCTCTGTCCACCTAGATTAACTCCCTCAAAGTGAGTGTCTGCTAGGAGGGAAAGATAGAAGAAGTGAGGTAATTTAGGCCAGAGGCAACTCCAAGTGGGCCCCGGATCAGTCCTGCACCCTGTGGTTGAAGGAGAACAGGTTCAGCTGGGGGTGAGGAGAGTATGCAACCCTCCAAAGGGTTAGGCAGCATGGTGGGGAGGGTGGGGCACTGCAGGGCATTAGGGGAACTGCCTACTCTGTGCCCCCAGTCATTTCTCCTCTGAACCCTCAGGAAATGGAGGATTTAATCAACTTGACCCCTGAGATGTCCTCTGGTTCCAGTGGTTTGCAGCTCTGTAGGCTCATGTCTCCCTCTTTCCTACCAGGGTCCAGCAATGCCTGTGAGAAAACCTCATTCACCTTCCTCAGGCAGGAGCTGCCTGTGCGCCTGGCCAACATCATGAAAGAAATCAACCTGCTTCCTGACCGGGTGCTGAACACACCCTCGGTGAAGCTGGTACAGAGTTGGTGAGACCCCCGGCTAGATCCCCACACCTCCACTCTATCGCCAGATGCCCTGGGGTCAGAAATGGAGTCTCCAGGCGGGAACAGGCACAGAGGGCAGGCACAGGGAGGGTGAGGAGTTGCCCAAGGTCAAACAGAATGCTAGGCCAGAGCAGGGACAAGGTCAAACCCTTAACCTTGTATCTGTGGGACAGCCTTATGTCTACCATCCTCCTTTCTCTGGAAACCCTGAATCTACCTAGGAAATCATTTTCACAGCCAAAATCCCAAACCAGGCTGATGTCAGTATTTGCCCCCCACCCTGGTCATGAAAACCCAGCACTTGTGGGGCAGTATTTACCTGGGGTAACTTTGTGGGAAACAGAAACAGAAGCAGATCTTTAAATCATATAATATCAGCTACAAGTCAGACTGTTTGGATGTTGGAAAACTCTCATAGACACAGGACCTACCCCCAAAGAGCTTTGGAGGGCAAAGACCAAAAGTTTATTGCACAGAGCAGCAGTAGCAGAGGGAAATTCTCAGTAAAACTCACTCACGAACTCCGTCCGGGGTTCAGTAATTGGATGACATTAGCTCACGCCAGTCACATGAAGAATAAACAAGTTTACTCTGTAACCGGGCGTGTAAGTAGCTAATCGTGGTTGGTCCTTAGTGGCACCTGTGCGGAAATCCTTTGCTAGTTCTGGCTGTCGGGGGTGTGGTCTGCCTGTGGCTTCCTTTTGGGTTCAGGAGCACCAGACTGACTTTCAGTTCAATGTCATGCTAGGGGAACCCTTGATCTCAGGGGAAGGATAAAAGAGGGCAAACTAAACGCCATGTAGACAGTGGTAGGAGCAGTGAGCTGCTGAAGAGTTAGTTTTATTTAAATTAAGAATCAAAAATTACTTAAAAGTAACATGGATTAGGGTCTTTTATCCTCATTGCAGAAGTATAGTGTGTTCACTTTGATGCTTAGACCTAGAAAATTTGGAAAACAGAAAATTAGGTAGAAAAGAATGCCAACCACTACCCTCCACACCATAACCAAACACTGTTAAGGCTTTGTAAGGTTTTGTTAGTGCCCTTCTAGCATTTTTTTCTATGCGTGGACCTGCATATGCATGACTTGTTTTTATTAAATGAGATTTGGGAAGGAAAGTGTTTTGTACAAGGCTAGGCACAGGGTGAGTGTACAGCGAATGTTAGTGGAATCAGAAAGTTGTGGGGAAGTTGAAATGGACGCATGAAATGGTAATGTGTCACTGGGCCTTACATGGTACCTAGGTGAGCCTAGATCTAGAAAGAAGGGAAACTCAAAGCACCTGCTTATGTAAAGATGTGCAGGCAGGAAACCACTGACGAGGACATCTGAGTGCTGAAGCTAAAGGTGGGATGGCGGGGACAGAGATGACTTTTATGTAACCCAACCAGGTCACCCCTTGCTAATCCCTAGTCCAAGATCTCTGAGCTCACTGGCATTTCCCGCAATGGGGCGGTTTGGAATCGTGGGGATGAGACAGAAGGTGCCATCTGTTCTCCTTACCCCTCCTCCAGCTCTGTCTGGCTGATTGACTTGGCTGCCTCTCCAGCTGGCCCTTGACTCCAGGACATGGCTTCTCAGGCCCTTCCCTGAGCTCCTGGGGGAGCCAGGGGATTGTGAGGAGGGTGTGGAAGGTGGGGCAGGGAGCTGCTGAACTGCCTGTGATGCCCCTGGGCCCCCTTGGAGTGTCTTCCTGAAAGTCAGTAACACTTATCGAGGCTTGGCCTGACTTATTCTTCTCTCAGTAATGTCAACCAACAGCAGAAGATGTTAGGCAATGGATGATCAACTTCGAGGAGAGCAGGCGGAGGGCTTGCTGAAGTGTCTGACAGCCTGCAGAGATTATTTCCAGAATGGGCATTGACTGCTCCAAGGGGGACGAGGTCTGAGGGAAGGAAGGACTTCCTGATAGGGCCGAGGTGGCTGCCTTGAGAGAGTGCAGACCTAGTTCTGCAGGAGAACCTCCTGCTGGCTTGGATGGCGGAGGCAGTGGAGGTGGGCAGTTTATGTGAGAGGAGGGAGACGACCTACCAGGGACCTGGCAAGAGGGCCACTAGTCTCAAAGTCTGATGAACAAGGAACAAAACCTCCTCTTTAGAAAACAGAGAAGCCCTGTGCAAATGATATTCGCAGCAGTGGTGGTGGTAATCGTTAATGTGTGGTAATGGCTAATGGAGTTTGCACTCAGCACAGGAGAGGCACAGGGGATCACTGTGAGCACGTGGAAAATTCCTGATTCCAAATAAACCTGATCAATTATTTCAACTAGATAGACCTGATGTACTAGAGCCCTGTTTTGGAAGTGACTGGAACATGGTGAAAGGCCTTTGGTTTGGCATCAGCATGCTTGATTTTGGCAGACACTCCTTGTCGTTAAATCACGTGGCTTCTCTGAGCTTTGGCTTCCTTGTCTGGAAAATGGAGATCCAAGCTGTATCTAAGGATCAAATGCCACCGCTAGATGTGAAAGTGTGGGGAACATTATAAACACAAGCGATGTCCCAGGCGTCTGGGCTGCAGCACCTCCAGGCCAAAGATGGTGTGATTATGGCAGAGGTTCTCTTAGACAATGTGGTAATGATAATGATGATGATGACAAAAACAAACATATCTGGAGGGCCTGCTGTGCATCAGGAACTGTTCTAAATGTGTCCACATATTAACTCTTTAACCTTCACAACAACCTTAGGAAGTGGGCCTTGTTTTTATCCCCATTTATGGATGAGGAAACTGATGTTCAGAGAGACTAAGAATCTTGTCTGAGATCACTCAGGTAGTGGTAGAGCTGCGATTCCAGCCCAGGCTGTGTAATTTGGAGGCTGCATTCTTGAAGGGTGCTGTGTTCTGGGGCAGTGACCTGGAGTCAGAGATTTCACATTGCAAGTCAGTGGGAAAGTAAGATTCACATCATAGAATTTTTTTTTCACAGCTAGCGTTGCTGGAACACAGAGGGGCAATCCTGATTCCTTTCAGGAGAGGAAGACAGCCTGAGGGAGATGGGGTGTTAGTAGATATCTGCTTCCCAAAAATGGAGGGTGAAGGGAGAGTTGCAGAGTAGAATCCAATGACAGCCACTCCTGTCACTAATAGAGTCTTTGCAGGGGTGTTAGGAAGTGGAGAGGGGGATGGGAGGCCATATGGAGCACCTTCCCGGGAACCTCCCTGGCATGTTAGCAAGGTGTATGGACCCCAGACTCTGCTTATGGAGGGCCCACCACCATCACCATGCGGGCTCCTGCCAGGCATGGTGCTAGGGCTTTAGCCAAATCCTCCCATTGACTCCCTCAGCCACTGTTTACATAATCAGAGTAGAGACAAGTGACCTGTATCATCTCCTCTGAGTGGCAACTGCTCTGAACCCCATTTTATAGACAGGGACCTGAACTGTTCAGTGGACTCTTTAGGGCAGAGCCAGCAATGGGACCCAAGCTAGCCCAGCTCAGTGCCTACACTTGCCACCCCTCTGCTTCCAAATGCAAGACATGTCTGTCACCTCTCCCTTCCTCATACAGCCATCATCTTGTTCACTCTTCTTGTGCCTAGCAGCTGTGGACACTGGTGCATGGTGCATGCCCACAGGCGCACAGACTTACACACATTCCCCCACTCAGCGCTCCTTCCTTCCTGCTCCCGCACAAGCCTGTATCCCCCGCCCCAGTACTGGTTACTCATTTCAACATTACTCCTATACACACACTCTCCCTTACCTCCCCAACACACACACACACACACACATACATGCTTCCTCCCTCTCCTCTCCCAAATTTCACCTGTCCTGTCTCCCAAATTCAGGCCACTAGCCTGGCTACAAAGCCCCAGAAAGAAGGGTTGGGACGTCCACATTACCTTGAAGTGGGAGGACGTTACAGATCTCACCAAGTGAATCATGCCTGGCTTTATTTACTGCTGAGGTTGGCAGGCCCAAGCCTTCCCTAGACACTATGTTGGGCCCCCACTCTACTTGCTGAGGGCAAGTGAATCTAGAAGTGATGCATCAGTCTTTGCACCACTGCCTGCAGGCTTCCATGTCAAAGCCCAGTTCTTTCTCCGACCCTCAGAGGGGTGTGCAGCCCAGGAGCCAGCATGGCTCCAGCCCCAGTGTCTCTCCCTTTAGGATGAAGATCTGGCCCAAGGATGAGATTTGGTGTGCTAGGCCCCTGTGGGGGGCGGGCTTCAGGCCAGGGCTGGGGTCCCATGGGGGAAATCTTTCTTATCTTCTGCTCTTCCTTCCAAGAGAACACCCAGGATCACTCCCCTGTAGGAATGGCCCTGTGAGGGTGGCAGGCAAGGATTCTAAATACTGCTTCACAGTTTTGGAGACTGAGGCCTGAGGCCGGCTGCTCTTCCCATGCCTGGGCTGGCGGGTATTGCCCATTGCCAATTCATCCTGGTACCCTTTGCTGTACTTCATTGGCTATGTGACTAGTCCCCATTTCTGCCCTCTATGGTTCATTAGGCAGCTTTGGAGGGCTGGTGCTAGCAGCTAGAGCACTCACCCTATTCCTGGGCCTGAGACTCCAACTCCCCTCACTCCTGGCCAAGCACCACCAAGCTGGTCAGGGCCTCCTGGCTCCAACCACCTCCCTGTCTGCCTGCCCCCTGGGTCTTGGGAGGGGTTCCAGGGCCCCTATTTTCCAGCTGGTCAGCAACCCTTCCTATCTCTACCTGTCTCCAGCGTTGCACACTTGCAGGTCCTCTCTCCCAATTCCTTCTCCCTCCAAGAATCATGTGAACACGAAGCTTTATCTGGGCATGATAGGGGAATAAGAGATTGGGCATGAAGCTTTATCCTGGCCATGATAAGGGAACAAGAGATTGGAGTCACATGGGTCTGCAAGAGAGAATCTCTGCCCTGCAGGTTAACTTCCTCATTTGTAATATGGGGCTAGCAGTAGCACCCACCTCACAGGGTAATGGTGGAGGTTAAAGAAGGGGAGCAGGTGGGCATGGAACAGAGCCCTGGCACAAGGCCTGTGCCCGTGAATTTTGGCTGCCACCACCATCGACATCAGAGCATCTCCATTAGGACCAGTGTGGATGGAGAGCAGTTGGCCATGTGATGTATACCTGGCATCAGACAGACCTGGGTTTGAATTCCAGCACAGCTGCTTACGGTGTGTGGCCTAGGGTGTAGGTGTGTGGCCTAGGGCATATCATTTGCCCTCCTGGAAATACTGTAGGTCCTGAAAAACCTTGTTTTATTCAATGTCATTTCATTATGATGCTGATGAGATGCTATAAGAACTTCATTCTTATTTATATCAATTAGCCCATGGTAAAATTGGTTGTGCCATAGTCATATTTTCTTAAAACTACAGTGCCCATGACAGCGTTAACTGAGTACTTACTGTACTGCATGCTTATAAAGGCTGCAGAGAGATGAGAGACCCTGGGTAGACTCTGAGCACAGGTGGGCACTAACGGCCACTATGTAAGTATTGGCTGTTGCTATTCTCCAGGAAGATGAGGTAAGGCTTTAGGCGTGCCACTCTGATTGTCTGCTGGGGCTGCAGGGATGGTGAGGACGTACTGGGGGCGGGGCATGGGGTTGGGGGAAGCTGAACTTTTCTGTTCACTGGGCTCTCCTATCAGTGACTGTACAGCCTCCTCTCGGGTGCTATACTGAGCCCTGGGTGGGGAGAGAGCAGGCAGGGCACACCAGGCCTGGAACAGCCTTGTTTTTGCCATTGGTGGCTGTCCAGAGCATGACAGATTAAAACATGGTGTGATTCAGAGCCTATATTCAGTACAACTTGGAGGAGGGTGTCATGTGCTGCCTGGGGAGTCAGAGGATGCACTCAGCTGTTGACAATGTTTGAACCACTATTCATAACAAGAGCAAACATTTAGAGAGTGCTCACTACGTGCTAAGTACTGTGCTAATTATCACATTTAATCCTCACCAAAAAGCAGTGATAGCAGTAGATATAAAACCCTCCTTTTTTCTGATGAGGAAAGTCAGACCCAAAGAGGTTCTATGACTTAAGACTACACAGCTCAAAGTGGAAAAGCCAGGACTGGGACCCAGCAGAACCAGCTCCAGAGCTAGCTCTCCCACCCTCTTCTCTCCTGTCTTAAGCAAGAGAGGAAAGGGCCTTTTCTAGAGAGACTGTTAGGCCCCAACTCCCCCCACACACACACCTCTTGGTAGCCCCTTCTTCCTGCCGGTTGGAAGTGTTACTGTCAGCTCTCCTGCCTTCCCCAGGAGAACAAGCTGTGAGCTGGGAATGTTGTCAGGGAAACAGTGGGTGTTTTGCTCAGGGGGCCAGGGGACAGTGGCTCCAAGTTGGTACCAGCTGCTGCCACAGGTAGGCCTGACTCCCTTGCAAAAGCTAGCCCACTGCTGTCCCTGAGTTCAGGGTTTCCCAACTCTCCCTTTGGTTACCCACCTCTTTTCCAGGTCCTGAGGAAACTAGCATCCTGACCAGGCCTATAGTTGGAGGGGCAGCAAAGAGCTGCTCATTCCTGCTGTGCCCTTCAGAGTAGAGTGAGCTCTTGGGCTCGTCAAAGCTGGGTCTGCTCACCCCACCCTGGGTCCTGCCCATCCACCATTTAATCCATTTCTTTGGTAGATTGCACAACTCCCACTGCCTGGCCCGTACCCATCCAGCCCCAGTTTGGCGGTGTGAGGCTGTCATCACTCTGTGGAAGCCCTGGGCTGGCCACTCTGCCAGCTGTGCCCATGGCATGCAACAGATACTAAGATCTGTTTCCATGACGGGGCTCAGGGAGGTAGAGTGACTTCTCTTAGTCAAGTCTCCCCTGTCCCTTCTGGGCCTCAGTCTCCTAATCCTTGAAACCTCATAGGTGGTATGGTCTCCAGGGCCCTTCTAAGACTTCTATTCTAGGATTCCAAAGCAAAGGTGCTCTAAGGGGGACCAACACATTGGAGATTTTCTTGCATAACTCCCTCTGTCGTCAGAAGCTCACATACAGATGACATGAAGTAAGAATTTGTGATGTAGCTTGTCAGCCAGCGCAGCTCTGTGTGGTGCCTACAGGAGGGGCAGAACCAGAGTGAGGGCAGCTGACTCAGGTGGGAAGGGGGCCTGGGCTACAGCTGAGGTGATGTACCTCTGCCCCAACCTCCTGTGCACAGGTATGTCCAGAGTCTCCTGGACATCATGGAGTTCCTGGACAAGGATCCTGAGGACCGTCATACCCTGAGCCAGTAAGTGAGGGCCCTGGTTGGGGGAGGGGGAACAGGTCTAGGTGAGTGACATCTGTGGTCACAGGTCCAGGGGCAGAAGTGCCAGCAAGATGGAAGAAATGACTCCTTCCCTCAGGAGTATCCAGACTGAGTGGGGAGACAGCCCCTGCCCTCAGTGTGCCCTGAGTCTGATAAGGAATCCATGCCCTGCCCCTAGGGAGTGCCCAGGCTGTCAGGGAAAGTCAGGGTGGGCTTTGCTGTGTGTCCGTCTTTGGGTTGGGAAGGGTCAAGTGGGTGAAGATACTGTAGAGAGGTCAGAAGTGGAGGAAAAAAACAAAGTCTAAAGGTGTCCCCAGGGTTGTGCCTGGGTGGGGCCCAACATCAGCTGTCCCCTGCAGGTTCACTGAGGCCCTGGTCACCATCCGGAACCGTCATAACGATGTGGTGCCGACCATGGCACAGGGCGTGATCGAGTACAAAGATGCTTATGGAGATGACCCCGTGTCCAACCAGAACATCCAGTACTTCCTGGACCGATTCTATCTCAGCCGCATCTCCATCCGCATGCTCATCAACCAACACAGTGAGCTGGGCAGGCGGTCAATGTCGCCATGAAATTCATTGTTTTAACTGTTTACAAAATGCAAATAATGTCACCTCTTTAAAAAGTGTCCAGTGTGGTATTCACAACTCTCATTGGAGTGATCTGGGTTAGAGGAGAGAGGGCAAGAGGATGGGGAAGGGGCAGCAGAAATAGAGGTGGAGAGGGGAGAACCCCCGGGAAGAGGGAGAGCAGGGCAGGCTCTGCGGCCCTGCCAACAACACCCTCCTTCCTGCTGCAGCCCTGATCTTTGATGGCAGCACCAACCCTGCCCACCCCAAACACATCGGCAGCATTGACCCCAACTGCAGCGTCTCTGAGGTAGTGAAAGGTGAGCTGTCCCCGCTCTGTGAGCTTGGTCTACGGAGGAGCCCAGTGACCCCCTCTCCAAGCTTACCGGGCCAGATGGTGACCCATTCCCCAGTGGGTGGGGGCCATGTCCTCAAGGGTTTAATGTTGGTGATGCCCAGTGTCAGTGCCAAGAAGACTGCCTGCTAGGTGGGCCACCCCATTCCTCTGTTCTCTCAGATGCCTACGACATGGCCAAGCTCCTGTGTGACAAGTATTACATGGCCTCACCTGACCTGGAGATCCAGGAGATCAGTGGTGAGTGAGCAAGGCTGTGTGTGTGTGTGTGTGTGTGTGTGTTCTAAGGGCTGGGGACCTGGGAGAGCAAGGTGAGTTGGGGAGTCAGGAAATTAACTATTATCTGGATAAGGGAAATGCATGGCTGTTATTGTATTATTATTAATATTATTTATTTGATAAACATTTATTAAGCAGTAAAAACAAGAAGCAAGGTCCTTGACTGAATGTCATTCATCTTTATACTGCCCAGCACAGGGTCTAGGGTTTTTTTATTCATTGATCCATTACATATTTGTTGAGCTCCTGCTACCTGCAAAAACTCTGTGCCAGACACCAGGAAAAGATATTTAGTTGCTAATACCAAGAAGCTCTCCAGGCTAGAGTAATTCTTAGGAAGCAAGGTGCTGGTTTCAGAATCACCTGGGCAGCAACCCTCCCACCTCCCTGCAGGTGAAAAAGCTCTCCAGGGGATTCTGGTATCCAGGTGGGTGCTGGTAGGCTGGATGTAGGATAGATCGTTGCTATTTGAATGGGTGAGTGATGGCTAGTTGGATCCGTAACCAGTGGATGAATGGAAGGATGGATCTGTACCCTATGAATAAATAGATGGGAAGGACAGACGTTTGAACAGATGCATATACTGAAGGACAATTGGATGGCTTGGAGGGATACCGAATGGGTAGATTGAGGAATTAATGGATGTTGAATGGACACAGTGGGTGGATGGAGGGATAGGTGGACGGACGGACACTGTATAATGGATAAATACTACGTGGATAGATAGGTGACTGAATGGATAGATGGATGGATGAATGCCTGGTGAGTGGACGAGCAGATTGATGGACAGTGGATAGTGGCCGAGTGCTGGGTGCTGGATGCTGAGTAAACGAATGCTGAGTGGTGACCTCTTGATAATTTCCTGATCGCTGGTCTTGACTTCCCCAGCAGCATCCAGCTCCAAACAGCCAATTCACATGGTTTATGTCCCCTCCCACCTCTACCACATACTTTTTGAACTCTTCAAGGTGAGGAGGCTGGGGGATGGTCCTTTGTAGGGGGTGGGGGCAGTTAGGGCTAGGCTTGTCTCGTTCATCTCTTACCTCTTTCCCTCCACAGAATGCCATGCGAGCAACCGTGGAAAGCCATGAATCCAGCCTCATTCTCCCACCTATCAAGATCATGGTGGCCTTGGGCAAGGAAGATCTGTCCATCAAAGTATGTGACCCTTGACTTTGGGGGCCAGAGAGAAATTGGGTGGGGACTTTCCTCCTGCCAGGAGATGGGCTCAGGAAGACCCTGGGGATGAGGAAGACCATGAGAAGGTCAAGGGTGTCAAGTGGTGGGGGTGTGTGAAAAATGGGTGTGAAAAAAGCCCCTGACGTGTCCCATCTCCCCCAGATGAGTGACCAAGGTGGGGGTGTCCCCTTGAGGAAGATTGAGCGACTCTTCAGCTACATGTACTCCACAGCACCCACCCCCCAGCCTGGCACTGAGGGGACGCCATTGGTGAGACAGCTTCATTCCAGCTCCCTTCCTGCCCTCTAAAGGCTTCCTATTTGCCTCTTCATCTCTTGTTATCAAATTGTCACTCTTCCCCATCTCTTGCTTCCGTATCTCCCATGGTCTCTCCATTCGTGTGTGGCTGTGTGTGATGTCAGTCACCTCTCTGGAGGCTGGACCTCTCTGCTCCTCCCACCTCTGTCCAGCCTGCACCTCCCTGCCTATCTGTGGGTGTCTGTCCATCACTTTCCCACAGTTCTCTCTCCCCTCTATCTCCCCTCAAAGTTAGTACCTGTCCTTTGGTGGTGTTCAACTCATCAGCACCTCTCCATCCATGCCCAGCAGAGCAGGCAGCACTGGGTTTGGAAAACTAAGATTTAGAGGAGTCCTGTGACCTGCCCAGACCCTCTGGCTCTCAGGTCTCAGCTCCCCTCCCTTTCCTGCTAACTCCCCTGCCCTCACAGTGCCCCCTCAGCTTTCCTCCCTCCCCTAGACTGATTGTCTTCATCCCACAGCCCCATTTTGCCTCAGAGCCTTCCCTTTCTCATATTTCTTCCCACCCCAGTTCTGGGAATACCCCTGCCTGATCCTCACTCAGCACTGCTCACTCAGCACATCTGTTGCTGCAGCACCAGCCTCCTCAGTACATTTCCTTCCTGCCCCCTTGCAGGCTGGCTTCGGATACGGGCTCCCCATTTCCCGCCTCTATGCCAAGTACTTCCAGGGGGACCTGCAGCTCTTCTCCATGGAAGGCTTTGGGACTGATGCTGTCATCTATCTCAAGGTGAGGGCCCCAGCCTGCAGTGCCCTGCCAGGGTGTTTGCTGACAGGTCAAGCAGGTCGACCTGTTAGGTTTCTTTTCCATCCCTCTAATCCTTTCCTGGTCCCAGACTGAAAGTCAGAACAAAGATACAGTTCCCTGACCCCCCAGACACTCCCCCTTGGCAGGGAATTTAAGGAAGTGCATGGTCCATGACGAAGACCTCTGTTCTGGGTCCCCTTGACTTGTTATACCAGAAGGAAGGGGGGATCATAGGGAATTTGTCATTTAGCTTGGGGCAAATGGAGGCCCAGAGTTGATGACCTTGTTCAAGGTCACAGAGACCAGTCTCCTTGCTCTCCCTCCATGTCCCTTTGAGTGAGCAGGCTCCTTGAGTAGGTGGGAGCAAGACACAGGAGAGACCCTTTCGAGGGTCTTCCTGGGCTGGGATTGGTTGTTTCAGTGTCTGGCGCCTGGCTGAACTGACATGTGGCCACCAGAGTGCACCCTGGGGCCAGGGTGGTCTGTTGAGGAGGCAAGGCACAGGGCAGTGGGAGAGGCTGAGCCTTATACTCTTTAGGCCTTGTCCACGGACTCGGTGGAGCGCCTACCTGTCTACAACAAATCGGCCTGGCGCCACTACCAGACCATCCAGGAGGCCGGCGACTGGTGCGTGCCCAGCACAGAGCCCAAGAACACGTCCACGTACCGTGTCAGCTAGGGGCCACCGAAGAGGATGGACTGCTGTCTCTGGGACCGGCCACCACGGTGACCCTCCTCATCATCGCCCCCAGGTGGGAGGAGGCTCTCCCTGATGACCAGCTTGTGTCTGGGAAACCACTGTGGTGACCTGTCTGTGGTGGCCCCTAAGTGCCAATCTCTCTCTCCACGGCGACCCTTAGGTGGTCTCCCCAGTGTCCGATCTCTGTGGGCGATCTCTGAGGATTGGGGGATGTCTCCACCGTGCTGAAGTGTCCCAAAGATACATTTCCGTGGCAGTCCTCCTCTCTGAGACCAGAGCTGCCACTTTTCTGCCAGGGGTCACGGGTCCCCCTCACTGCCCTCCACAGCCTGGCCTTCCAAGTGGACACTCCTGCTTGCCTTATTCCCTTAGCCCACACAGGCACCCCAGCCCTGGTCCTGCGTCAGTATTAGAATGTGACCAGTGCCCCCCCCACCCCGGTCTGGGTGGTGGGTAGGGAAAGGGGTTGCACCTTTGGATCCCTGGTTTGGGGCCTGGTCCTGTAGCCCCTCCCTCCACTCTGAGCTTCAGGTCAAGGTTGGGCGGGAAGGAGTTCTTACCCGGAGCTCACCCCTAAAGCTCACCCTTAAAGCAGAGTTACCTGGGAGAACCCTGAGGTCAGCACCCAGCTAGGCTGCTCGAAGCCCCGCAGGTGGCCCCAGGAGTGTTTCTGCCACCT
This sequence comes from Cynopterus sphinx, assembly GCA_030015415.1. NCBI lineage: Eukaryota > Metazoa > Chordata > Mammalia > Chiroptera > Pteropodidae > Cynopterus > Cynopterus sphinx. The sequence continues at coordinate 19,617,736 of CM057385.1, forward strand.
CCCAAGCCCTTCCCCGCATGTCCTAACGTGCATACACCCACCCACCTGCCTTACACCTACACTGCCTGCCTGAGCTCCAGACCCCAACTCCCTTTGTGCACGGACATGCGCGTGCTTGGGGTGGCTTTCTCCCTAGAATGCTCTGTGTACATAGCTAGTTTTATAGCCCTGAATGCCCCCACCCTTCCCCTTAGCACACAGGGGGTTAAGTTGTGTGCTCCTCCCAGTGGCTGTGATGGTGACAGTGACATCTACAGTAAAGCGGAGATCCAATGAGAATTCAGCCTGGCTGCTTTCCTGTGGGGAGGGAGATCCACACTGTACAAACAAACGTAGGCAGACTGCAGTCCCTGTGACCAGCATATGACGTGCTCGGGACACTCAGCTCAGCTCAGTGCATGACTCTGTGCCCCACGAGCACAACAGCAGGCATAGCCATCCATTCAGAACACCTGCCAGCGTGGCAGTCAGTGACAGATGTGTCCCTCCACCACACTCAGGGCACAGCACAGCCCCCGACCCAGGCCCATCCCCCACTGGGACAGATAGAAAGGTCACTGGCACATCATAAGTGTTTATTGAAATAAATTGAGTACTGCTATCCCCCTTCACATGCAGGTTGGCACCCATATAGCTCCTGATGTTTTCAGGGATCTGGGTGCCTTCCAGTCTTCCCACTGGCCCCTCCACCGGGCCCAGATGGTGCCGGCACCCCCATGTTTGTTTCCCTCTGAAGCCCCTCTCCTAGCATAGACAGCAGAGAGAGGGAAAGGGATGGGTCCCAGGGACAGAAGTGGCCCTCAAGCCACAGGCCTTGGGCAGGAATGAGGGGAGGTGGCATGCACTGGGTCCTGTCCACCACTCCGGGCAGGTGGGAAGATGTGGAGGAGGGTTTCTAATCAGAGGCCTCCTGGCTGCATTGGTAACTCTCACCCAGCTGCTGGCCAGCACTGTCCCTGAATGTTCCCAACCTAGGGCAGATGTCGTCTGTGAGCTGCTGGGACACACTCCACCCCTCCTTGTAGTCTGTGAACCAGTCTGCACTGACTTCCACTTCTGGAGCCCGCTGAGGCCCTCCCTGCTGGGGAGCAGGGCATTGGGGGAGGGCTGGTAAACCCTTCCAGCCTAGCAGCTTTCCGAAGACCTAGATTTGCTTCTGCTTTGCTAGGGTGAGAATTCACCAGTTCAGTCCCACCCAGGCATTGGTAAAATATGTCTTTTGTCCCTACCAGCTCCCAAGTCTGTGCTGTCCACAGAGAGGGCTCAGATGCCCTCTGAGGGAGTAGCAGGATAAGTGGCCCTGGCTTGGAGTGCAGGCCAAAGCCCAGCCTGACTGGACTCTAGAAGGGGCAGACCTGTAGGGATGTCATCTCACCATTGGGACTACAGGACAGAGAAGGGGAAAAGGAGGAGGGTTTCATCCTCCCTTCTGAGGTCCTTGCAAAGACTTCATGGGATAGCCATGCGGCTTTCTCTGCTCTCTTGTTGAGGCCGACTGGGAGTCTACCCCAAGTTCAGCTTGCTATAGTGCCCACCAGCCTCCTTGGGGACAGAACAGAGCTTTCCCTACACACAGCCACATTAGAGAGCTGGAGAGGAACAGCTCCATCCACCTATTCCTGCCTAGACGCTCAGCCAGCTCTCTGAACCCTGGGATCCTGGGACCCCGGCCCCGCCTCAGGGCCTCTGGAAGGCAGGCGGGCAGGCAGGCAGGCAGGCATCCTAGCTCACTGCTGCCCCAGCACCCCGTGGCCGGAGGGCAGAGGGTTAGACGGACCCAGGTGCCTCTGGGCCCCTAGACTGGCTTTAGCTCTGGTCTCTTTGCCCTTTTCCCATGATCTGCTGCCTCCCCCAGGAACTTCATGCCAAATGAGTCCTTGAAATCGATTTATTACTGGGCCCTCTCCCTGGCGTCTCCCTTCCTGGAGGATCTAGGTCCAGACAGACTGACAGGGTGAGAGAGGGCATGTACCCCTGAGAGCGTGGGGCCAGGCCAGCCCAAGCTTGGTGCCCAAGCCCTGCCTCCCTGGGGAGGCCTGTGCCCATCGTGCCTGCCTCGCCCTCCCCTAGCTCTTCTTGGCCTCCTGCTCCCTGCGCCGGAGCTTCTCGCGCTGCCGTGCAGCCTTCTCCTGAGCTTTACGCTCCTTCTCAGCAGCCGCTGCCAGCTCCTTCACCTTCCGCTTCACCAGTGCCCGGTCATGTGAGCTGCTGAGCCCCAGGCTCTAGGGGAGGAATCCGAGGGTGAGGGAAAGCGCTCAGAAACCACCCCCAGGTTCTTTGTGACCCGAGTGTGCTCTCTCTGGAGCTCGCCAGTCCTCTACAAAATGTAGCCTCTACCTCCCAGACTGACAGATAGATCAGGACCCTCAGAGCAAGACTTTGGAAGGCCAGTGGTTTGGAGAGATGAGGATGGAGAGTACCAGGACCTTTGCCAACCCCCATCCCCCTTCCCACAATCTTTAGCTTCCATTTCTCCACTTAGGATTTCAGCCTTAGCATGATCCTACCATTCCCCTGAGGCCTAGAGATGGAGAGCAACTTGCCCAAGGTCACTCAGTTAGTAGTTGGAAAGGCACCTCCCCATTCCAGAGACTTCCCGGGGGACTCTCCTCTCCACCCGTTCCCCAAGCAACTAGGCCAGAAACCTCCCAGCACAGAGATCCCAATCTCTCCCAATCCCTCCCTACGACAGCAGGCCTCCAAGACAAGGTGATTAGGGGAGAGACCTGCTTCCCACGATACCAGGAGTCTCGTCAGAGTCAAGAGTCAGATGATATACTAGCCCTGGAGACTTAGTCTGGAGCATGAAGGTCAAACCAAACTGAGATTCAGTTTCAAGTCAGACTGAGGACCCATGCTAGGGTGCAATGATTAGGCCGAGGACCTTGCCTAGAAGTCAGAGGTCGGCAGTGGCCTCAGAGGGAGTGAGGAGGTCAGGATGAGGGGATCCTAATCCTTGAAAACTGCCTCAGGCTCTGGCTGCGTTGGGGCCCTTCTACTATGACCCACCTTCAGCTTGCTCCCATCCAGCTGCAGAAGCTGTGGCCCGTCCACCTGCCGCGCGGCAAACTCGGCGGCGTACTGCTCCAGGTTAAGGCTGTGCAGCCACTGGCCCACCTGCTGACTGGTCCAGTGGTGGACAGTGGGGAGAGGTTCATCCAGGAACTGGGGTGGAGACCAAGGAGAGTAAGGGGGGAAGACATGGCCTTTGCCCTGCACACCTGGCAGAGTCAGAGGCCAGGGCTTGCTCACCTCATCTGAAGACTGAGACAGTGTGTGGTAGGGGTAGGAACACTTGGCCTCCTGCCGGGGACCACTTGGAATCTTGGGGCTGCTGCTGGGGGGTGTGGAGTCATCACTCAGAGTGGATTCCTGGACAGGAGAGGGTGCATGCCACTGAGGAGAAAGCTTGTTCCCAGCCCAAGGGAGTCCTCCCTAACCCACCCACCCTCGTCTAGAAGGAGATGAAGTCCTGGACTAGATACCAGTAGCTGCTCAGTGCGCCCTTTGCATGAACCTGGAACTGGGCAGGCACATATGTCATGGTGACGCATGTGAGGCATCAGGATCTGAGACCTCTGGGAGGACATGGGGCTAGAACTGAGCCAGGCAGAATAGTTAGTAGGAATGAAGATCTCAGACTAGATGTCAGTTCCTACAGGCAGTCAACCAGGATTCCTCCAGGCTGGGTCAGGTGCCTTTGCCTTGAGCCTCCTGCCCGATTAGAAGTCCTTGTCCTCACTGGACTGTGAGCTCTATAAAGGCCTGAGCTGTGTTTATGCACTATGGTAGCCCCAGGGCTCAGCATAAGGGAAGGAAGAAAGGGAGGGCATGCTAGGAGGGAATAAAGAAGGGACCCCTTCTCCCCTGAATTCCCAGTTTTTCTTCTGCCCCAGCTGCCCATATGGAACAGGACCACAGAACAAGCATTGGGATGGGGGTCCTAGAGAGCCTGGCAACTCGATCCATGCACAACTGTGGGCAAGTCCCTTCTCTCTGAGCCTTCATTTGGTCATCTGTACAATGGGGGTGGATATGCCTGTCCTCACTACTTCACTATGCCTCTGTGAGTGTAAAGCACAAACATGCCTTTGGAGTTTTATAAACTGTAGAGTGCCGTGTGAACACAAGCAGACACTCGTTTCTGTCACTCAGTCTCACTTCTCCCACAAGGTCGTGAACACTAGCTTGGCTGGGGTCCTACTCATCTCTGTATCCCCCAAACCTTAGCCCAGCACACAGGTAGCCCAGTTCCTAAGACAGGATGTGGGGCTAGCCCTGAGCTAGGCAGAAGAGTTAGCCGGAATGGAGGAGGCTGGATACACACTAGGGGAATCATAGTGCTCACGGATGTGCACTGATTGAAGCAGTGAATGAATCAACAACTGAACTACTCTAAATATGAATGAGTGAACAAGTGAATACCCAAACTCATGGATGAATGAATGAATCATTGAATGATTCCATGGATGGACAAATGAACTCTAGGAATGTCTGGATCCTAGCCTGAGCCAGAGTATGTCATCATGTCACCTGAGCCTGAGAGCCAGTATAGGGGCAAGAAGGCCATGCATGGGCTTACCTGAGAAGCTGACTTCTTAGGGCTGAAGCTCTCGTGTTTAGGGGAGCAGGCAGGGGAGGTGGTACTGCCGGAGGATGCCGAACCCTTGCCACTGTCTGTGAACCAGGAAAAGGGCAGGAACGGGGAGCCCCCTGACCTGCTGGATCCCTCCACTGACTCCCTGTGGAGAGAGCACCCCGCATAGGAGTGGGCCCACAGGGAGCTATGGGCAGAAGCTGTGGCTGAGGTGCCATGGGTACCTCTTACCTGCTGCCCATGGACAGGCGGTTGCTGCCCTTGTCCTTCCGGCTCTTGCTAGTGGATGCTCGGCGTAAGGTGACCCTGTGGGAAGGGCAGGGAAGTGGGGTAGTGCTGCCTACTGTGCTATGCTGTACCCGGGCTTTTGTTTCTGGCCCCTCCTCCACTCACCCCAGGTCCAGGAACTTTCGGCGAGTCTTCTTATCCAGGCCGATGGTGGGGCTGGCAGGCTCAGGCGGGCTGGCATCCCGGCTGTCATCTTTTGGGGAAGAGGGAAAGAGAGTAGCCTGTGTGGTGGCCTGCCTGCCTCCTTGCACTGCCAGTGTGAGGTGGTAGAAATTCTCTCGAATCATACAACCTGCCTCTGGTGCCCTTCACTGGCTGTGTGACCTAAGACAAGCCCCTTGAACTCTCTCAGCATCCTTCATCATACAGGGATAATGACACCTGCCTGTTTCATGGGACCTAATCGGACGTCTGTAAAAGCCTTCTACAAAGTGTAAACCATCCCGAAAAGGCAGGGACCGCTACCATTTACTATTAATTCTACCTTGGCTGACTTCTAGCCAGCCTTCCTCTCTCAGGGAGGCCTTCCAGGGTGCTTCCACCCAGGTCTTTTCACTTCGATGGGTCCTGTCCCACCCCGTGCACGGTCCTTGTACACCACTTACTACAACTGTACATCAAGGGAGGATCCGATCGCTTTCCCCCCAAGAGCACAAGGAATTATTTCGTGGTCCTTCCCCGAAACTACAAGGGGGAGGGCGAGAAGGGCATCCGTTTGCTGGCTCATGCGCCCAGCGCCCGGCAGACGGAGGGGGGAAGCGCGGTGGTCAGGCCCCCCCTCGCTGCAGGCCACCCCGTCCGTCCGTCGGTCCGTCCGTCGCGCCCACCTTCGCTGTGCGGCTCGGGGCGCGGGTGGCGGCGCGCGGCGCTGGGCGAGCTGTCGGAGGAGGGCGCGGAGCGCGGCGGCGAGCCCGCGGCGGCCGCCAGGCCCTCGTGCGAGGCGGCGTTGTGCAGGGGCCGGTAGCGGGCGAGCGGCGAGGCCGGCGCCTCGTCCTCGTCCAGGCTGCGCCGCAGGCCGGGGGGATCCAGGCAGAACGAGGCCCCGCCAGGGGACCCCGGGCCCGAGTGCAGAGGCGAGCGCAGCCGGTGCAGGGGACTCCCGCAGCCGTCGGTCACCTGCCGGAGGGGGCACGGCCGGCCGGTCAGGCCGGTCAGCGCCAGCCCTCCTCCCGTCTTCCCGGAGGGATGGGGGTCCCGTTGCACCCAGGAAACTGCGCAGGGAGCCTCTGAGCAGGGCGCCCCGACTCCTGAGCCCTTCAAAGCCCAGGTGGAGGGGGTCAGGGGAGTGGGGGTAGGGGTGGGCAGTGAGAGGTGGGAGACAAGAGACTGAGGCTGTCGGTCACATGAGGTTGGGGTTGAATTCAGCCCTTTTCACTTACTGTGTGACCTTGTTACCGAACCTCCCAGAGCCTCAGTTTCCTCATCTGGGAGATGGGGACGATAATCCCTTCTTTGAAAGGATGGAATGAGTCAGAAATGAACACAGCTGATGTTTGTGAGCATTATTATGTCAGAAGCCTGAGTGTCCTTTCCCTGGAAGGAGGTTTGGAGAGGCAAGCAGGGTGGGTGGGGTATGTGACTGGGTAGGTTTCCCCAACCTTGCCTCCCGGCCCATCGGAGCCTTCGCCATCCTCTGCAGAGCTGGCACTGTCCCGAAGCCTTGAGCGGGAAGGCCGGTGTCTCCGGCCCTTGGCCAGCAGTTGGGCCCGGGCTTTGTGTAAACTGCTGTCCAGTCTGACCGTCTCTGGTACAGCCAAGTCCAAGTCTGCAAACCAGGCAAAGGGGTCAGAGACCAGACACATGAGGACAGAAAGCCCAGAGGCCTACCCCAAGTGGCCACCTGCACTCACACCCCAGACGTTCAACAAATGTTTCTGAGTGCCAGGCACTAGGAGTACAGATGAGATGGGAACAAGTGTCTCTCACAGTCTGTGGGAGAATCAGACATGTCAGCAGGGAAAAAGAGCAGTGGGATGGAACCTCACACAGGCAGAGGGCAGGACCACCCTGTTTGGATGGGTCAGAGGAAGACACACCAAAGCTGAGTCTTAAGGACTGCGTGGGAGTTTATGAGAGGAGGTTGGCAAAACTGGAATATGTGGTGCTGAGAAGCAGGGGAGGAGAGGAAAGGGGGCACCTCCAGGGCAATTGGAGAGTCGATTTGTGGAGGCAGGGGCTGGGGAGAGAGGCTGGAGAGGTAATAGTAACAATGGCTACCACTGAAGAAGCGCCTACTGTGTGCCACACATTATATATGTATCACCTCACCTACTCAAAACAACCTGGAAAACTAGGGACGGCTATTATGCACATTTTCAGCTGAGTAAACTGAGGCTCAGAGAGGTGAAGTATCTTGACTAAAGCCACCAGCTAGCAATGGTCTAGGATTTGAGCCTGGCTAGTCTGGCTCCAGAGATTGGCCCTGTTGGGGACACTGGCTTGCTGTGCCATGCTCAGGGTCACACTCAGAGACAGCAGAGGCAGTGGCAGGGAAGAAAGTCTACAGTCCCCAGAAGCCTGTCTCTCCTTTCCTGGGGTCCTGGATGAGTCCGTGGAGGAAAAGTGGGCAAACCCAACAGATTGTGCATAAACCCTATTGCTCCTAGTTTCATTTTTCATTTGCTCCACCCAAGAATGAAGCCCTCACTCTGCAGTGTCTTTCAGTCTCCGAGCTTGGGGTCTCCAGGCAGAAAAGGCTTTTCCCAGACTTCAGGATGGGTTAAGAACTTTCTTCTCCACTTCACCTGGAATGATCTCAGGGATCCCCATCCCATCACCCATGCCCATTCTGCATCACTTGCTCCTCTTTCTCTTGTCTGCAGACACCCTGTAGGCCCCCCAGTGGCTTTCCTAGTTTTACAACTACCTATGTCTGTTTCCAGTCCTGACTCCCCCCCTGAATTCTAAGACTGGGCACCTCAGCACCTGCAGGGAAATTGCCACATCAAAGCACCAGACACCTCAAACTCAATCCATCAAAACAAACCCATCACCTTGCCTCATACTGGCTTCTGCTGTGTTCCCTGGCTCAGTAAAAGGCCCCATCATCCATGCAGTCACCCCATTCAGACAGCTCCAAGCTGCCCTGTCCCTTCAGTCCCAGACCCAGTTGGTCATTCATGTGTCCAGCTGCCTACTTGACACTTCCATTTGAAAATCCAATGGGCATCTTCAACAAACATGTCAAAATTGAACTCCCCATCCCCACGCTGCCCCTTCCGTTCTGCCCAGCTCAGCAAACAGCAGCTCCATCCTTCCAGCTGCTCAGGGCAAACTCCAAGAGTCATCCCTGATTCCCCTCTTTCCCTTTCACCCTACAAATTGATCCATCCTCAGTTCCTGTTAGCTCTACTTCTGAAATATATCTAGGTGTACTGAAATATTTATGGTGAAATGACAAGATGTTTTGGATTAGATTCAAAATAATCCGAGTGAAGAAGACTGGCGTGTGCAAGGGGATATAGATGAAATAAGACTATTCGCGAGTTGACAATCATCAAGGTCGAGTGACGAGTACATGAGCATATGATGGAGTACATGGTGCTATTCTCTCTACTTTTGATTTCCCACAGTATTGCTGGCATGTGTCTTTTCCACACCCTCACTCACATACATGCATATGTATGCAGAGAAAGAGGGGAGAGAGCATAGAAAAGCGGGGGAGAAGAGGGGAGAGAAGAAGAAAGGAAGAGGGGAGAGGAGGTGAACTCCTCACAGCCTCCCTGTCTAGGTCACCATCACCTCTTGCCTCCCTCCTCCTTCTTTTCCCATTTACAGTCTATTTTCAACACATCCACCAGAGTGACTCTGATCAAACATGTCAGCTTGTGTCACTTCTCTGCTCAGAACCCTCCAGTGACTTCCATCTCACAGAGTTAGAGCCAGACAAAGTCTCTTGGTGGCCTTCCAGACTGAGTCTGTGCTGCCGCTACCTCTCTGAGCTTCTAGTTCTCTCCTTCACCCCAGCCACGCTGGCCTCCTGGCTCTTCCTCAGGCAAGCCTAGCCTGTACCTCAGGGTCTTCGCACTTCCTCTCCTCTTTCCTGCAAGGCTGTTGCCACAGATGTCTGCATGATTCCTAGCCTCACCTCCTTCAGGCCTTGGCTTAAATACTTTCACTGAGGACTTCTCCAACCACTCAATCTATAATACCCCCAGAACCCTCATCTCTATTTTTTTTCTATATTATTTAGCATTACTGGCACACTACATATTTTACTTATTTCATTTATTGCCTCTCTCTACCCATCAGAATGTCAGCTCCATGAGGGCAGATGTTTCTCTATTTTGTTCATTGCTCTAACATAGGTATAGAATGGTGCCTGGCACACGGTGCTTAGGAATATTATTTTAATGAAAACACAGATTTGCCTCCTCACACCCTGGAATCTGGCCTCTTCTTTCCAAAAGGACCGAATTGCCTTAGCTCAGGCCTTCACCAGTTGCCCACCTCCCCTTCCCCAATCCCCTCATCCCAGAGCATCACTTTGGCATCTGTCCATACTTAGCTCCCTGCCTCCGGTCTGCCTCCCCACCCACTTTCCACAAGCTAGGAGACACTTCCTAAAGCATATTTTTTACTGTGTCCCACACTCTCCTGTTTTTGAAACCTCTTGCGTGTGGGGCGGGGAGGGTTGGGAAGTGGTTGTCCCAAATCCGCCCACATAAAGTCTATGCCCCCCAGCCTTCCATTCAAGGCCTGAGGGGCCCAGCCCACACCCTCTCATGTTGCCCACATTCTCCCCTCCAAACAGCATGGTCTTGTGTTAAGAGCAGAGGCCCTGGAGCCAGATGGCCTGCTGAATCCACTTCTGCCACTAGCTGGCTGGATGGCCCTGAACAAGTTATTTACATTTAGCTAATGGCTTCCTCATCTGTAAAATGGGGTTGCAATAGCAGTAGCTTCCTTATAGGATTGTTGTGAGCATTAAATAAGATAATCCCTATAAAGTGCTTCACCATAATGCCTGTGACTTGGTAGGTGCTCACAGCACAAGCTGTTGGTGGTGGTAGTGGGGACAGTATAAAGCCATTTATACTGATACCTGGACACTCACCTCTACCTCCGTTTCCCAGTTCCATCCCTATGTTCCTGCTGCTCCCTCTGCTACATCACTCTCCACTCCTTCTTTGTCCAGCCCTTAACTCCAATGTGTCACTCCCCCCTACTCTGGACAGCTGTACCTCTTCAGGCTTACCACTACAATATGGTCAGGAATGAGTGTCCCATGCCAGTCTACACAGCAAAGGGTGACGCCCTTGACTGTCCACCAAGTCCCATGAGAACCTGGTACAGGGCCGGATAGAAGGTAGACACTCAATAGGTATTTGACAAACTGAAGCAAAGTCACACTAGTGTGGCCCGGTGCAGAGCAAGGCAGAGACGGACTCCAGATACACACAGGCGCTGATGAGGGTCGCCGATGAGGGTCACCGACAAGGACAGGCCCACACTCCATCCCATCCCACGTTTTAATCCTCTGCACAGCACTCCTCCCATCTAGTGTGTTCCTTGTTTAGTCCTGTGTGCTTTATTATCCTACTTGACCCTGTGCTAGCATTCAAGCTCCGTGAGGGCAGAGACTTTGTCTGGCTTGCTTGGTGCTATCTCCCCAGGGCCTACAACAGAGCCTGACACACATTAGGAGCTCAGTAATGTTTGTCAAATGGATGAAGGAGACAGGGAGTGACTGGAGGGGCCTACTATTTTAGGGAGGCAGCCAGACTGAGGTCTGGGTGACAGTAAAGAGCCAAGGTTGTAGAAATAACAAGAAAGAGCTTTCTGAGGAGCGGGGATGATGTGACCATGGGCTTGGACTGTCTGAGGAGCAGCAGGGGCCAGTGTGGCCTTCAAGGAGAGGGGACTGCCTGGCTGAAGGGAAGGTAAACCAGAGAGGCTCTTAGAGTTGTCCAGGCTTGGAGATGGGAGAGTTTCTGTCAAAGGGCTGCAATCTTGGACCCCAGGCTTGACACCACTGCTCTGGTTCCTTAGCTGCCCTGCCGGTGCTCCAATTGTGGTGTTTTCAGACCCTGGGGCTGAGCCAGGTGAGTGAGCCCTCTGTCCCCTGGCCCCAGACACAGAATCTCCAGGCATTGCCTGGAAGCAGCAAGGATCGAGGACTGACCAAAGAATAATAATAATATCTAATACTTATTGAGGTCTCACTGTACCGGGAACCACTCTAACTGCTTCACAATTACTAGCTCATTTAAACCTCTCCGCAACCTGAGGAGGAAGATACTCTAGGAATCCCTAGGCAGCCTTAATTTGCCTGAGGGCACATGGCTGGGGAAGAGCAGGCCAGGGTTACATGCAGCCTGGCTTTGGAGGCACAGCTGTAACTATCAAGCCTACTATACCTCCTCTGAGGCCTAGGTGGGAGTGACTTGTGAGTCTAACCCTTCATTTTACAGGTGGGGGAACTGAGGCTGGGAGAGGAGAGGTTTGGTCCAGGGTGCAGAGGAAGTAGCATCCTGCACTGTTGGCTCTCAGACCAGTGCTCTTGCAGCTTTGGATGTGGGGAGGCAGGGGAAGGAGGAGAGATGATGAGCATCCTCTACCCCTCCAGCACTCGGCTCCTGCCCAGCCACCCTGGGCCAGGGAGAAGGGCCCTTTGCTCCTGACTCTGGGCCACATCAGGACCATGGTCATCCTATTTTGGAGGATCTAGGGAGCAAGGTGGGGCCAGCCTTTCCTTAGGTCCCTTGCTCTACCAGGCCCCCTGGCCTCATTCCATCCTTCTTTCCACATCCCTTTCCTCTCCACTGCACCCCTCACCCTCCACCCCCAGGGAGTTTCTCGGGCCCTGGGCAGTGGGAAGTCATGAATATTTAATTGCCTTTCACATCAGGAAGCAGGCAGAGCAGGCAGCTACCTCAGCAGGTCACAGAGAAGGAAAACAGGAAGGGTGGCAGGAGGGGCAGAGAAGGCCAAAAAGCCCCAGAAAGGGGGAGCTCTTCTCTGTCAGGCCAGAGGGCAGGCCAAGCCTGGGTGGAAATTGAGCAGGTCAGAATCTGAAGCCCAGCGGGCGTTTCAAGGCTCGGGGAGTCCTAGAGGCAAACCCTCCACATCACGGGCCCCAGGGAGAGTGAGTGGGAAGCAGCATTCTCCAGGAGCCAGGAGGCAGCAGTTCCTGGCTTTGCCTGGCTTGTGGCTATGAGGCCTGGAGAATGAGGTGAGCAGGGGAGGGAGAAGTAGAGAGGGAAAGACAGTAGAGATGAGGAAAAGGCAGGAGAGGAGAAGCTAGGAGGCTCTGTGGCATTCCACACCCAAGAGACCCTGGAGGTCACACATACACAAATGTGAGTCCTGAAGGCAGCACACATTGGAGGCTTCAGGTGGCTTCGTCTCCATCTCTCCCTCCGTCTTCTTCCATGATCTTTTGCTCACTGACTGCTCTACCAAATCCCACCGGGAAACTGCCTTTCCACCCTTGTGCATGCTGGGAACTCTGCCCCACCAGGTAGTCTTTCTCCAGTCCACACAACGGAAGGACTGCAGGGGGCAAAGGATGGTAAAGGCCGGTAGGTGCATGCACCTCAGTGTGTATTGATGCTGTGTGTGTTATGAATTTGGTTTCCATGGACATCCGTGCAGAGTGAGGTCCCTTATTTATGTGACTCAGAGGTAATGTGTGTCACCTGTGCTGCGGGATACAGGTATACCACACAGTGTTAAGCAGCCCGGAGTCCCAGCTCTGCCACTAACCATGTGATCTTTAAAGCAAGTCACTTCAGCACTCTATGCCCTAGGCACCTTGTCTGTAAAATGGGGACACTTCTTAGCATTCGTATGAGGATTCAATGATACAGTCAGTGCATGTGAGATGGGGGTACTACCCTAGTACCTGGCATGAGACCAGCACTTAATAAACGAGGATCCTTATAAATATTGCTGTTGTAACTGGCATGTCCACTCAGATAGTGCTGACAAAGAATCAGGATGTAAGGCCACCACACACACACACACACACACACACACACACACACACACACACACACTAAAGTCCCCAAGGGACTCCAGCCCCTTCCCTCCCACTTCCCCATGCGAGGTGGCCTTGGCTAGAGATAGGACCAAACAGCACTTACCAAAAACCTCATCCACGGGTTCTCGGAACTTTGAAGAAGCCATGACTCAAGAGAGCTGGAGGAGACAACGGGCAGGAGAGGAAAAAGGCCGTGAATAAGAGGTTCAGGTTGGTGGAGGCCAGGGAGCTGCCAAAGGCCTGTTCCTGGCCTCTGGCCTTTCCTCAGAACTCCTCCTCCAGTACCTGGAAGTCATCTGAACCATAGCCCAGATTGTGGGGGTTGGAGCAGAAGACAGAAGCAGAAGGCAGGGTCAGAAAGCAAGTCCAGGAGATAGTCACAGGCTGAGTCCTGTGGTAGGCCCAGCTGATTTGCTGTGTGTCTCCACTCAGGTACTGAACATTTCCCCCTCACTCTCTTAGGCCTTTCCATCTTTTGCCTTCCCTAAAAACTTTGAATCATCATGAGTTATCCAACATCAAATCTGGGCGAAATCTTGGAGAATATGAAACCCAACCCTCTCATCTTACAAATACAGAAATGGGAGAATGACTGGCCTAAGATCACATAACAAGTTAATGGCACAATCAAGACCAGAACTCAGTTATTCCATCCATCCATCTATCACCTTCCTTACTTATCCATCCACCTACTTGCCCATTCATCCACCCATTATTTCACCCATTCATCACCCATCCATCCATCCATCCATCCATCCATCCATCCATCCATCCATTCAATACTTACCCCCATCCATCTATCCACCCATCTTTGCACTTATCAGTTCATACCATCCACCCATCCATCTTCCCAGCCATCACCCAGTCCTGCCTCCCCCCACCCACAGTCACTGGTGAGCTCGCCACCTGTCTTCATGAACACAAGCTGTTCAGGAACTGGTGCTATCAGCATTAGGGCCACTGTTCTTGACAAAATCACAGTTCTAGACAGACTCACAGCTGCCAGAGGGTATGAGGAGTACTCACAGCACAACAGTGGACAGCCAAATCTCTATGACGCATCAAGTACGTTCTGGAAAAAAGTGTGGATGGGAGGATGGGTAGGGGTTTGGTTTTGTTGTTTTTTCCTTTTGTTTCGTTTTTTGTTTTTGTTTTAGTTTTTCGGAGGAAAGCAAGGAGGAAGGCAGGTAGAGAAGCAGGATATATGCAGCTGAAACAATTTGGGCAGCCTTCCTAGTATGTAGGATTGTAACAGTCAAAACCAAGTCTTGTGTATTAGAGAAACAGGGGAATTCCAGATAAGCAGAGAGTAAGGAAGTTCAAGGACAAGGGAAAATTGCATGGCTGGGATGTGATCTCCAGTTACTTGCCCAGGCATTGGGCAAGATCATACATTTGGCAGGTGTAGGAGAGAGAGGCCACACGCCTACTGGGGTCTTTTCCAACTCTCCTCTTCTATTATCACACAGACATCGTCTCACCACGAGCTGGCCTGGCTAAGGATTCTTAGTCTCCCCACTTTACAGATGGGAAAACTGAGATGCAGGAGATAATAGGCAGAACAACCTGAACCCTGGTCTCCTGCCCCTTAGCCCTATCGTGGGTGATGATCTGCAGTTTTGGAGGGTGCTCATGAGGAAAGAACACTGCAGGGAGCAAAGCAGAGAGAGGGGAGCTGATCCATACTGGTTAGGTCTGGGAGGAGTTTCAAAACCACCTCAACCCTAGGCTCCATGGATGCTTGGGGTTGAAAGTAGAAAATGAGGTATGAGAAGGAGCTAGGGACATGGGCCCTCCAGCCATTCTTGAACTCTGGATGTTAGTAGCAAAGACATTTTAGAACCTGTCTTCCTGTCCTGAAGGGCCAGATGGGAAGGGAGGCTGCCCCTAAGAATAAACCACATTCACTCATTCAATCACAAAGCTTCATCTGATCAGGACCCAGCTGCCACCTCCTCCAGAAAGCTGTCCTAGATAGCCCTCCCTCCTCCCATTTGTCTACATAATTTCTAAATCCACCCTTCCCCAACCACTGGGAAATGAGGGATTTTTCATACTTCATCGATTCCCTAACTGGGTCATATCTCCCCTATAGCTGATGGGCACTCCCTGAAGAGAGGGACCAGTATGCCCCACCAAACTAGGGACTCTCTGAAGATAAGATTTGAGGCTCCCCAAGGGAAGTAGTGGTGCCTTCTCTCTTAGACTACCTGAGACAGAGATCCCTGCTGTCTTTTTCTTTTTTTTTTTAATTACAGTTGACAGTCAATGTTATGTTAGTTTCACCATATGCTCTTTATTCAAGGTCCCAGTCCGGGGTGGAGGTCCTTGTGGATGGAATCCTCCTTCAGGTACCCTCTGGAGTGGGCTGGGGCTTCCAGTTCACACCCTGCCCAGGCCATCCTGATTCAGCACAAAATGTTTTCTTTTCCTCCCTTCAACAACTAATTCTCTGGGGTGTGTATAGGAGACCCTCCCTACACTGTCCCACAGGGAACTCTAGAAAGAAGATATCCAAGAGGTAGGTCACCAGGCCCTTCCCCACCAACCCCCTCATTCCAGAACTGAGCTACAGAAAGAAAATTAGACGCCCACCCCATGACCCATTCACACTCCTACACCCCACCACACACACACACACACACTCATACACATCCAACCAGGTAACTGCCACAGGGTAGAAGTGAACCTGTTCCTCCAGACTCTGACTCTCCTGGGCCGCTCCTTCCAATTCCAGCTCCTAAAGGAGGGGCACCAAGGACTTTTGACCCTTCTCTGGCAGAAAGGGAGGCAGGTGAGATCAAAGCTTCCTGACGCAGGGTAAGAAGCAAAGGGAAGAAAGGGGCACAACCCTGGAGAGGGAATGGGGAGTAGGAACAGACAGATGGACAGGTTGGTGGGTGGCTCAGTCCACAGGGCTGCAGAGAGAAGGAAGCAAGAGCAGAAAAATAGATATAAAGACAGAATGGGTCCAGGGAAAGCAGTAGTGGAGAAGGACCACCAGCAGCCCAGAGTGAGAGGCCCAAGGGAGGGGTGTGAAGAGAGAAGAATCCACTGCGCGGAGAGAGGGCAGTCGCGGCGGGGCAGAAAGGAGGCCCTGAAGAGCAGAAAGGGACCAACAGAGAAAAGTGCAACTGGGAAAGGCCAGGAACGAATGGCCTGGAGAGGAGGCTGGGAGTAGGGGAGGCAGCTCTGAAGGTAGAGAAAGCCAAACCCCTCTCCCATAGGCCCAGTCTTGGGGCGTCCGGCAAGCGTCGCTGAAGACGGAGTAGGGGTGGAAGACAGGGCCCCTAGCCCCAAACATCGCCGGGCGGTGTTTCTCTCCAACACCAGCATAACTCCGCGCCGGGCAAGAAAGAGTTAAGCCCTCCCTGCCTTCCCCCACACCAGTTTTTTAAATTAATTTCGGGGGGGGAGGCGGGAGGGAGAGGATTAGAGGCACAAATCCTATCTCCGCCCCCTCCCCTACAGCCCAGCACCCTAGCTCCGAGCAGCCCCCTTAGGGATGAGGGAAGAAAGGCCCTTGTCGCTTCCCCTCAACAGCCACTCGGGGTCCCACGGCGAGCTCGAGTGACCCCCTCCCAGCTCCGCTTCCCCGTCCGCTTTAGGGTCCTTGGAGTCCCGGCCCCTTACCGCCAGCATCAGTCATCTTCAGCGTCCGTCGCCTGGGGAACCCCTCCTGCCCATGGTGCTCGGCGTGGAGGGTGCCGTCACCCCGGCCGCGGGGGGCTCCGGGCTGGCTCAATCCACTCCATCCCGGGAGTGGGGTGGGGGTCGGCGAGGAGGGTCCAGGAACTGGAGGGAAGGGCAGGGAGAGTGTGGGAGGGAAGGAGAGGTTTGCAGTGAGCAGGAGGCGCGGGCGGGGCTGGACCAGGAGACCGGACCGGGAGGATGCTCCGTACGTGTGTGCGTGTGTGTGTGCGTGTGTGTGTGTGTGTGAGTGCGTGTGTGTGTGTGGGGAGAGAGAGAGAGAGAGAGAGAGAGAGAGAGAGAGAGAGAGAGCGCGAGCTCCCCGCCCCTGCCCGCCCAGCCCCGCCGGACGCGGGCCCCCAGCCTGGCAGGCCTACACGCGTCGCGTCGCGTCGGTGGGGCTCCGCGGGGGTCCCCTCGGAAGGGGCGATGCGGGGGGGCGCGTGGCGGGGAGGCCCGGCGCCCGGGAGACAAAGAGCGGGCGGAGGGGGGGAGGGGCGGAGGCGGCGCGCGGGGAGGGGAGTGGGCGGCCCGCGCCGCGGCCTGGCCGGGGGTTCCGAGCTGCCGTTGCTCCTCGGCCCGCGGGAGGAGGGGCGGTGGGGAGCCGCCGGGACCCACGAGGCTTCCGCTTCCTCTGCAAGGTCCGTAAGGGTTCCTGAGCCATCCATTCAATAAAGATCCACCGGGGGACCGCGGGGACCGCACGCGGGGACCGCACGGAACCCACGCGGCCTCGGCGGTCAGGGTGCGCCGCGTAGTCAGGGGGGCAGACGGGTGGGGAGGCCTTCACGATCCCGGTGGGTGCCGTGAGACCTGGTTCACGAGGATGCCTCGGCTCCGGCAGAGCACACGCGGGCGGGGAGCACCGGGAGGCTTCCTGGAGGAGGTGATGTGGTTGGGGGCCCACTCCTGCAGGCCGGGGCGGCAGCGTGGGAGTGCTAGTTAGGCTTTGTGGGGCGGAGGCGGGGAGCGAGCGGGGCGAGAGAGGAAGATGCACGAGACTGCAGGGGCGGGGATGGATGGAGGGCTTTTGCCTTCTATCTTCAGACTTAGGGGTAAAAGTCACTGAGGAGGGAGGGTCTTAGACTCGCATTTTTAGAAGAACCCTGGCTCCTCTGTGTAGAATGGACTGGAGACGACAGCCTGAAGCCAAAGGATATCCCTCATGTGGCTGTTGAGAGATGAGGGCCATGGGCATGAAGATCAAAGACCAAATTGAGAATTATTCAGCATGCAGAATTGAAGAGGTTGAGAAGATTTGGGGACTGGCTGAACATTGAGGGAGGAGGGGTATAGGATGACTGCAGGGCTTAGCTTGAGCATGGAGCCCTGGAGGTGGTGCCAGCAGTGATGAGGGAATGAGATCAGACTTGGAGGTGGTGAGCTGGAAGTGGAGGCAGGCCAGCCCGGGGAGATAATGTAAAAATCAACAATTAGCTACCACACTGTGATAGCTTCGGGGTGCCAGGCACTGTACTAAGCCCTTTCTCAGATTGTCACCCTCACAATAAAAATGAGGTAGATGTTCCTATTACCCCCCCTCCACCATCTGAAGAGAGAAAACAGACTTAGAGGAATAAACATGGTTCATTAAGAGTAAGTGGTGAGGTTGCATAGGGGTCCAGAGCTCAAAGGAGAGGGGTGTAGTCTATAGGAACGGAGCTCCCCAGGGGCCCACCAATCTGCAGCCCCAGGTCTCCAAGGGACTGTGAATAAGAACAGAATAACCTTTAGTGGTTAGAGGTATCCACGGAGATCTATGAGAGTTTTGGAGTCTCTGGCTATCTTCAAAATCTGCTGGCAGCCATGGGGTACTGGCTAGATTGTGGAGATCTGGGAGGGATGACTCTGGGTAACAGCCTATTGGGGCTGTGTCTGGGGTTTTTATAGAGGACATGGTTTGCCAGGCATCTGGTAAGATCCGGGTGGTAGGCTGGAGGTGGGGGATTGATTATAAACCCCTGTAGGAAGTAGGGAAATGATGGGTATGTAATGTCAGCGTTGGGGGGATAGGTTCTGTAAGAGGGTATCTGCTAGGCTGTAGGTCCTGGGAGGACCCCCAGTCCTAGTGATGCCTAAGTTTCTGAGAATTGAGAAAACCTTTGTGATTGCCCTTCCATAAGGCAAGTGTTGGGGTTGTAGTAAACCTGCCCAAGCTCCTAAGATCTAGGCAGGTGATAGAGCAGGTTGAGGTAACAAGCTTCATTTAGGTCTGCCCATGGCCACTTGACAGCCCCAAACATGGATATACCTCATGGGTGAGTCATATCTCAGGCCTGAGAAACAGCAAAGCCACACAACACCCCCAGGCCCACACCACACTTACTTAGGCTGAGACATGGGGCTGCTATTTGGCCCACTTTTAGGAATATACGATGTGTAGGCCCCTCCCCTAACACTCAGGACAGTTGGGGGCAGCAGGACCCTCCCTGGGATGCTCAGCCTGTCAGAGCAGAAGCCCTCACCACACCTCCACATCTGCCTCCCCACCCACAGAGATCCAGCCACTTTACTTCTTGGGACTTCTTTGCTAGGTTTCCTGAGCAGGGCCTCAGTGACCTCTAACTCTGGAGCCGTAACCTGTGACCTTCTGGTTTGGTGGTCTCTGATCTGGGGATTCTGCCACTTGGATCTGTCTCCCAGAAGCATTCCAAGGATGATCTACTTGGAGATGTCTTGACAGGCATGGTCACCATCCTAGGTTTCCAGGTGACCCTCAGGTTTCCTGGTGGCAGGACTTGGACGGGTTCTATATGGCACTGAGATATAGAACTAGGATCCCTGAGAAGCTATGGGAAGCCAGAATTTGGCTTGATATGAGAGACTTGTGAGAGAGAGCCATCAACAAGGGAGTGGCTGCCTCAAGAGTTGACTGCCACTGGGAGTTCTTATAGAGGGCACTGATCTTGGGTGCTGTCAGGGATCCACCAAGATGACCTTGAAGGGCCCTGATATTGGATCTTCCATTCCTTAGGGCAAAGGGGAATGTGAGAAACTCCTGGGAGGCCAGGCTACAGAACACAAGTGCCTTGTACTTCAGTTCTCATACACATACGCACCAGCACCCAGAGCGAGGAGAGGCTGGTGCTGGCAATGGCCACAAGCCTTGGCTCACTTCCCACTACTCTCACCTCTCTGGGACTTCACCATGGCTTTCCCCTGAAACCCTGGCATCTGGACTCCTGGATCCAAATATATTAGAGCCAGTGAGTTAGCAACAAGACCTGCTGGCACAGAGCAAGGGATTTAAACTATCTAAGGCCTCTCTAGTGGCCCCCTGGAGAGATTCTCTAGGACAGATCTTCTGGGACCCTGGGGACAAAACTGTTGACATGTCACCTCTCACCCCCAGTGGCCACTTCCTGGAAACCTTAGATCCTTTGTGTACCTCCTACAGTATGCTTTGTGAGAGGAGGGGCTGATTATTCCCATCAGGTTAGAGGACTTCTCAGCCGAGGAACTTGGGGTTCACCTCACAATGCCTAACATCCTCAAATTCCATCAGAGGCTTGTAAAAAGAGGAATAGATGCAGGTAGGGAACTATCTGGAAACCCTATCCCTGCCCAGTTGGAATGGATAAAAAAAAGCAGTGTTGATGGGAACAACAGTAGCAGAAAGGGAGTCTGCTGGAACCCGGGACAGGGCATTTCCCTATAAAGATCCCCAGGAACAGAGTAGCACTGGTGGGAGGGGACCACCGGGCACAGACGGGCACCCCTGCCCCTCCCCCATCCTCCTGCGAATCAAGAAACCAGGCAGCAAGGCTCTGGGGGCCGCTTTTATGGGGATGACCTGACAGAGGGCATGGTCCGTACAAAACCGGGAACAATACATACATATATATAGTATATACAGAGACGCGGTCCTGCAGAGGGCCGGGCAGAGGCGGCGACCGCCCGAGAGGCCGGAAGCGCCCCGTGGTCCCGCCCCCCACCTGCCCGGTGGGGGCCAAGTGCCGGGGCCTGGGCGCTGAGCCAGCTCTTTCAGGGGGTAGGGAGACGTCTGGGGACAGGAAAGGGGGGAGGGGGTGGGCGAGAAATACTGATCGATGGCACGGTCTATTTACAGGGTACGAGAAGCCAAAACGGATGGGATAGTTGTCTGTTTAAAAAAATGAACCAAAAACCCAGGCTGGGGCAGGAGCGTGAGAGAGGGGCAAAATGAGAGATGGTTCCTGAAAGAGGAGGGCACCTGGGGGCGGGGTCAGACCTCCCTTGGTCCAAACCCCAGTTTGGGGTTAACGTGGGAAAAGAGTCGATTTCACTTAGAAAGCAGGCTGTCAACAGGGCAGCCCTGGTCTCCAAAAAGATGAGTAGTAAAATTTTGCCCTCCAGTCAAAACATTGGAAAACGGTGTGGGTGTGGGTGGGGTGAGGCTGAATCTCTGTTGTGTTAGTACAAGGCTTCCAGGTGTGGCCCTGGGCAGGGCAGGGCAGGGCAGGGCCTCGCTCTCAGTGAGAAATGTTCCCCTTGCCTAAAACCTAAAACCAGGGTTTCTGCAACCAGGCCCCTGAGCCGACATCCTCTCCTCCTTGACATTCCCAGGCTTGGCCAGGAAGCTCGACCCCAGAGAGGCCACGGAACAGTTCCAAGAAGAGGTTATGGCTATTTGGCACCAGGGAATGGCGGGGGAGAGGGGAGGCACAAGGAGAAATGGAGGGCTGCTGCCTCCCTTTTCCGATTTTCACTCCCCTTTTCCCGAAGGATACATGAGAAATCAGTGCAGGGCCAGGCCCAGCCTCCAGGCTCTGGGGTGGACTCTATCCCTCCTGGGAGAGGGGATGGGGATGGGAGGAGGTGTGGAGGCAACCCCTCCCAGCAGGAGGGTCAGAATGCAACAGAGACAGCACAAAGATGGGGGAGGGAGAAAGGGCCAAGAAGGTAGAATCTCAAGTCAAGAAGCCCAAGGGCCACCCAGAGACCCAGTGGGCAGGGAGCAGCCTCCAGGTGGTGAGATGCTGGGAGATCCCCCAGCCCCATTCCAGTCCAGAGACAAAGGCTGGAGGTTGCAAAGTCTGGCAGTTTGGTCTGCAGGTTTTGTGTCCATCCACCACCCAGGCCAGCCCTTGGCATCCCTTGGCCTCTGTGCTTCAGCCCCATGGGGAAGAAGAAGGCCGTCCTTCCAGCCACCTCTGTCTGCCTGGGCCACCATAAGGGGGCCTGTATTATGGGCCCTCTGGTCCCTGAAGCTGGGGGAGGTGGGGCAGAGGGGTGGAGGAGTCGGGGAACCTGTCCCCAGGCTGGTAGGGGGTGGGGTGGAATATTGAGGACAGGGGAGAGAGGACAATGGGAGGGGATTCAGTCAAGGAATGATTCCTGTTAAGTAGAATTAGAATTCCTCAGTGTTTGCAGATTTCCTTCCAGTTCTGAGATCTGAAAAACAAAGGGGAGAAGGGGTCAGGCCTGGGTACCAGGCATGGGTCCTGCCCCTTCTGTCCCCCTGGTGGGGATAGGACTCTGAGCTCTCAGCCAACAGCATGACTCCCCCTCTCTCCCTCCAGGATCCACAGAGTGGGTGCTAGATGAGGGCTTACCTGCTGCTCCCTCCATAGGGTCCTGCCCCCGGGGGACTCCTGGGCCTACCTTGTCCAAGAGCTTGTCCATCTCCTCCTTCCTAGCCAGCTCCGACTCCTCCAGAACCCGGCGCTGTGCAGTCTCCTTTTTTAGGAACTCAATCTCCCTGCAGATCAGTGGCGGACAGACAGTGGGTAAGGGTATGTGGCCTGGCTTCCAGCCAGGGAATATCAGAGTCCTCAACCCTGTCCTCAGCTCCACCTGGGCAGCTCTTCTCTCCCTATTCTCAAGTTGGGGAGAGCCAGGTATCCCCAAAGCCTCTGGGGTCTTGCTATGCTGGCTCTGGTGGCATCATTCTGGGCCCAGGTACCCCAACATCACGGGGCCCTCCAACTTCTGTGCTCCTCACCTCCCTACTCAGTTGGAGATGTAGGACTGCCACAAAAGGCCTTTCAATCCTCCTTGGGCCCAGGACCCCCCCCCCAGCCCCCATGGACACATACTTCTGCTGGTAGTCCTTGATGAGTCGTTTAGCCTTGCTGTACTTGCGCTCCAGGGCCTGGTACTGGGCCTGGGTCTCCCGTAGGTGCTCGTCCACAGCCTGGCACAGGCTCTGGGCCTCGCCCCAGTAGCCCTCCAGCTTCTCCATGCGCTCCTTGTTCTCCTCCACACTCTGTTCCAGCTGGGCCTTCTCCACCCGCCACCGGCCCTTCTCCTGCTCTAGGGTCTGCAGCTGAGAGAGGAAGGAATGGCCTTGAGTTGGTGAGGGCCAAAAGAAGTCCAGGAGTGCCCCCATTCTGCACTGGGGCCAGAGTCTCTGAATGATTCCTGCAGATATAGGGCCCAATGTGCCCCACCCCTACTATTAACTCCTTGGCTGAGCCTGAGAACTGAACCTGGAGAGGGAAGAGGTGGGAGTTCTGAAGCTGAGGTCCTAGCCCAAGTTCCCGACACTGGACCACACTCCTAAAAGGCAGGAGGCTGACTAGCCCGGGTTAATCACTACCAAGGCAACTTCTGTCTTAAGACTCAGTCCTCTGATCTGTAAAATGGGAGTGATCCTGCCTTGCCAAGCTCACAAGGGCTACAATGAGGCAGCAGGTGAGGGTCACCACTGCCCCTCTGTTCCCTCTGCAGCTCTAGCCCTACTGACTAGTGCCTGCTTCTGTGGCTTCTTGAACATTCCTGGCTGCTCTCCCAGCTCCCAGGCCAACCCAGTGCAGACCTCCCAGCCCCAACACCTCAGTCCTAGAGCCTCTGTTCTTGCTATACTCACATCCCACACCCGCTCTGTGCACTCAGAGCCTGGAGTCCCAAGCTCCAGCCCAGCCTTGCTGCCAACTCCTCCCAGGCACCATGCCCCAAACCCAAACCCCACCCACAAACTTATTCCTCCATTGTTCAAAGGTGCCATCATCTCACTGCCACCCAGCACTCAGGCCTCAAGCCCCTGCCTACTCCTCCAACCTTGCTGGCTGCAAACACCACTTGCTCTGTTCCCCAGCCACACAGGCCTTCCCGCAGATCCTCAGACTTGCCAGGTTCCCTCCTGGCACAGCATTTGCTCGTGATGTTCCCTACGCCTGGAATGCGCCCATCTCCCCTCCCCTTTGCCTCGTCATTTCCCACTAGCTCACCCTTCAGCACTCTGCTCAGAGTGTCACTTCCCCAGAGAAGTCTCTGCGTCCGTCCAATGGCACAGCTCCCCCCGCCCCCCAGCCCAGATCAGATCCTGCTGTTCTAGGAGCTCAGTAACCCTGTTGTCTCTTATAGACTCCTATGTCAGTCTATAACACATTCCTTGGTGTGCAGCCTCTAAGCTATGTAAGAGCAAGAATCAAATCTGCTTTGGCCCATCGCAGGGACTGGAACAGTGCCCGTCACCTAGAAGGTATCTGAGAGACGTTTATAGATTGAAAGCATGAACAGACTTTTGACTTATCTTTCCCCTTCATGCTGTGCATCCGCCAGGTACATGGTCTGTCATCTCAACCTCAGCAATGCAGCTCCAACCTGACCCTCCCTTCCATGCCTTCTGCCATTCTCTGCACAGCCCTGGCTGGCCCCTGCCAGGATAGCACCTGAGCCTCTAAGTTTGCTGGCCTCCAAGTCCCGCCCTCCCACTTTATAGGCAGTGTGACCTTTCCTCATATGGCTCTCATGTGGCCACAGATCTAAGGCAAAAGTCCTTAGGGGAGAGTCAGGACACTGCAGCTGCAGCCCACCCTGGCAGTCCAGCTCTGCTCCCACTTTTCACCCACAGGAACGGCTGCCATGGCACACAGGCCTTCCAAAGCCAGCCTCCAAGCTCAAGTTTGTCTCCTGCCATCAACGCCTTTCCTCTGCCTCGGTCATCTAAATTCTGCCCTTCTCCTAAGGCTCAGCCTCACTCTCTCCTCTCTCTGTGCATGGTGGGTATAAACCCACATGTGGGTATACTGTGTCTGCATGACCCCTGTGTACGCCTGCCTCTCCCAACCACACTGGAAGCCCCATGGGAGTTGGGACTGCTAATGTCCAGGCCCAGCAAAGGTCCAATACAGACTTTTAATATAAAGTCAGTGCATCTCCATGCCTGTAGGAGTGTTGGCATCCAGTGTGCTTGTGTGGGTGTCTGTGCATGGTACATATGTGTGATCGCGTATGTCATGTGTGTGTCACCATCTGCTAGCATCAGCATCAGCACTTCTGTGAGAAGGCACATGTCCTGTGACACTCTTCTTGCATGATGGCCATGTCTGTGGTCTCACAGCAGAGTAATGCAGAGGGGACCTACATACCCAAGCCGACGTACCCAGGTGTAATGGGTCTAGCGTCTCTATGTTCTGTTTGCATAGAGTAGGTGTCTGGGTGAGTAGCTCTGTGGGTACTATGTGCCTGGGGTCCAGGCTGGCATCTGCCTGTGTATCTTTGGGCAGTTTGCATTTATTGCTGGACCTGCATGTAGAGGACACATGTGGGACAATGTAAACAGGAAGACATCTAGAGTGTAATTTAGTGTGCTTTAGTATAATAACTAATAGCTTGACCTTTTATTGAGCACGATGATGTGTCAGACACTGTGCTAAGGACTTTCCATGTATTATCTCATTCAATCCTTATAATGATCCTGTGATATTGGCACTCTTATTATCTCATTTTATAGGTTCAGAGACTGATGCACAGAGCAGCAAGTGAATGGTGGAGCAGATGGGTCCAGAGCTCAAGTTTGTAACACTACACTCCCTTGCCTCAGAGTAGCATGTTCTGTACGTGCCTGTGGATGATGCGTGTCAGTGTATGTAGGTGTGAGGATGGGGGATTGTCCCCCCAGCCCTCAGACCCCATCCATGCCCCACTCCACACACACCCCTCACCTTTCTTTTCAGCTGCTGGATCTCGGCCTCAGTCACAGCATGCTTGATCTGGAGCTGTAGGGGAGAGGGGCAGGTGCTTAATTCCAGCTGCAGCGGGCAGTTCTACAGGGCGAGCCGCTGGCCTGCCTTTGCCCTCCATCTCCCCAAAGACCTGGTCCTCCCACCTCCTTGAATTTGTGCACCAGCTTCTCGGGCTCCATGTCCACAGGGGATAAGGCATCCTCATTCTCTGCCAGCTCGAACACCTCGATGGCCATCTCGCTACCCGGGAACGTGGGGCTCAGCTCCTCATCCTCGTCAGTGGCATACTCTCCTGTCTGCGAAGGAGACAGAAAGCCATGCACCCTGCCCATCCCCACCTCCCTCAGGCCTGACAACCAGGCAGGGCTTAAACTGGCAGCAGTCGGGCACTGGGAGCTAGCCCCTTAGGAGTATGGTCTGTGCCTCCCCCATCAGATAGAGGCCATACCAGAGGCATGGTTTGTGTCTTTCCCTGAAGCTGTGGGTAGTTCTGCTATGAGACTGAGAACCCCGAAGAAACAGCCTGTGCTTTACCCCTCACATTATGGGTCCCTTGAGATTAGGGGCTATGCTTTCCCTCAGAGTGAAGGCTCTTTGAATAACTGTTTCCCTTGTAGGACCAGGATGGCTCTCTGAAGACAGAGGTTGTGACTCCTCTGTCAGACTCAAGATTCCTGGAGGAACAAGCCTGCGTCACCTCCCTCAGACTGCGGGCTCCCATCTTGGTGCTCTGGGCTTCTTTAAAAGGCCTGGGAGAGGGGCAGAGGCAGAGGATGACTGTAAAGCTCCATCCAGCCACCAGGGGGCAATGACACTGGCAGCCAGGCCAGGAGTCCCTACCTCCTCGTCATCCTCCCCGTACTGGGCGTATCTCTGCTCCATCATCTCCCGTTGCCATCGCTCCTGTTCCAGGGTCTGCTGAATTAGCTGGGCCACCTCGCTCTGTTCCCCTGGACGCTCTCGGCCAATCATAAACCTGCAGGGGCACCA
The DNA here is from genome assembly GCA_030015415.1 of Cynopterus sphinx. Classification (NCBI taxonomy): domain Eukaryota; kingdom Metazoa; phylum Chordata; class Mammalia; order Chiroptera; family Pteropodidae; genus Cynopterus; species Cynopterus sphinx. The sequence goes on from CM057385.1 coordinate 19,644,176, forward strand.
GTGTCATCCCCTTTGCCTCTGTCCTCAGCTAGGTTATGCCACCATCCTCACCGGTGCTCCTCTCTCCACACCCAGGCTCTCCCAGGGGAGGTGAAATGAGAGGGCTGAGTCCAGAGGCTGCAGAATGTTAATAATGAATGGGGAAGTGGGGGGCCCTTATTGGGTTTCTTTCCCAGGAGAGGCGGAGGCCCACTAGCCTTCCTGGCCAGTTTTGGGGGAGGGGTGTTGTTAGGGTTAGGGGACATGGGTTCAAGAGCTGCCAGTGTAGGGGCTCTGACCCCATCATGTGGGAAAAAACAAGGCAGAGGATGGCAAAGCTGACACACCCTGGCAGGGCTAGGGCTATGGAGAGGTGTCTAGTGTATGCTCCAGGCCCCGAGCTTCAGGAAGGGGCGGGATGATGGTGACTGAAGATTAGGATGGAGAGGAAATAGTGGACTTCCAGGCATCAGCCCCTCCTCTCTGTGGCCACCCACATCCTGTTTCTCTCTCCCACCCTTTCCTAGGGGCAGTGCCCCTCTTGAAGGGGGCAGGAAGTGTTCCCTGAACATTATGCCAGGAAGACACACAGGGAGCTTCTAACACAAGGTCCTTAGTTGACAGAACAAAGGAAGAGAGTGCTCCTAGGATTATACAAGACAGGTGAGGAGGAAGGGACAAAATACCCAGTAAGGGACCCCAATTTGGATGTCATTCTCCCTGTACACCTTGGTTCTGCAATGGATGAGTTGGGACAGGCAAGGGGAAGGAGAACAAGCCCAAGAGGCCAGTTTGGAGCCCGAATGCTGTTGACCAGCAGTGGTCAGGGCCTTGGGCCAGGAAGGCAGGCATGGGGCATAGGATGTGGGCACAGCAATTCCTTTGGGCAGGGAGGCAGTAGGACACCCTTTGTAATTTGGGCCACCCAGAACCTTAACTGGGTGTGGGCAAATGGGCAGGGTGTCTGGATGCTGACCAAGTCTCCTGCCTGCTCCCACTCCCCACCCGCCCCACCCTCTTGGCCCTCACCGCACACGGCCCTTGGTATTCCGGAGCACGGAGGCTGCAAAGCTCTGGGTCACTCCCACCAGACTGGTTCCATCCACCTCTACCAAGAGGTCATTCACCTGGATCCTAGGGGAGGGGACATTGGTTAGGGAGGACATGACGGGAACTATGGAGCTGGGGTGGAGATGGCCCCCCTCCCATCAGAAACTTGAAGCTCAGTCCCCACAGGGACCTGAGACTTTGTCTACCTGCGTAAAATGTATGAGGCCTGAGGATCAAGTATCAGCCAGACCCACCAGTGGGCAGCGAGACCCAGGCAAGCAAAGCACACATAGCAGTGTGACATCCACAGAGCACATCACCACCATGCACACAGACGAAGGCCCACAGCCCTCTTACATGTACCCCTCTGCATAGACATGAGTCTGAAGATTTCCTCCCAAATGCCTGAGATCCACATAACATACACTCTTGTATTCACACTCTGTCCCACAGGGTCATCTCACCCTGATCTAAGTGCATAGCCTCCAACACATTCCAGCTATGGCTGGAAGTCCTCCAAAGAAGGAGAGAGATGGGGGAGGTCCAGCCTGGCCTGCTGATGGGAATGAAGGAGGAGGGAGACCCGTGGTCACCTCCTTCCTCCACTCTCACCTCCTGAAAGCTCCAGGCCTTCTCTTAGGGCTCCCATGCAGAAATGGAAGAAATAGCCTATTTTAAAGAGCTCACCCTCACACGTCCCACACGTGGGCAAGAGCTCCTAGACACTCTCACATGCACACACACTTCCCAAACTACTAACAGGCAACCATGGGAAAGGCTCTGGAAAGTCCAAATGAGGAGGGTAAGTGAAAGAGAAGGGACTACATCTTCCTTTTCTCACATCCCTTCCACCCCCGCCTCACCGATGCCATCTGGGCTACAACAGGCAGAAGCAACCCCAACTCTACCGACATGATCCCAAAGTCACCCCGCCCTCACAGGGACACCCACTCACCTCTGGCACATGGAAGGGGTCTGGATTTGGAGGTACCACCACAAAGCATCCCTGATATCAACCCCTGACTCTCAGCAACCCTAGGATGCCCTAAAGTCCATCTCCTTCCCCCCTGCAATACACACACAGTGGAGCAGCCCACAGAGGGGCCACTGGTCTGTCTGCCCAGGACTCCAGGAGGCCCTTTCAGAGCCCTCAAACTCACAGATACCCGCTCTGGCCTCAGATGCCAAACACGAGCACACACACAAACAAGGAGCAGCTCCCTATCTAGGCACACCCCCACCAGTCTTTGTAGCCACACCACGCACTTGGATCCCTTTGCTCTCTAGGCTTCAGCCATAGCTGCCTGCTTTGGTCCCCTGCCTATAGTACTTCTTAAGCCTAGCTAACTTCTGCTCATCTTTCAGGTTGCTCAGCTCCAATATCACTTCCTCCAGGAAGCCTTCCCTGATACCCAGAGAGCTCAAGCCCTCCTTTTTATGCCTTTGTGGCACCCCGTACTTTCCCACCATTTCACCGTTTTCTGTGTGTCCTTTGGAGTGTCTATCTTCCCTACCACACCACATGCTTCCCGAGGGCAAGGCCCTCATCACTGACTCCCCATGGCCTGGCATCAGCCCTATGAAAGTCAGGGACTAGATATTTGCTGAATGAAGAAAAGAATACTTGAATGTACTCTACCAGGCACATAGCCTCCACGCCTATGCTCTCCCTACCACATCCCAACGACATACCCCGAACCGGCATGTCCTCAGCCCCTCTAGAACGCAAGCACCGTGAAAGCAGGGGTTCCATCTGTTTTGTTCCCTGCTACCATCTCAGGCGTGGACCAACACCTTGCACAGTATTGCTCCACGAACATCTGAGTCCCTCACAGGTAGTAGCCCGTCCCAGAGATGACAGCTGGGGGGAGGTGGTACCTGCCATCCCGATGGGCTGCGCCGCCCTCTGTCACAGTCTTGACGAAGATGCCCAGCTTCTCCAGGCCCATGTCCGCCCCGGCCCCCATGCCAATGATGCTGATGCCCAGGCCCTCGGCATCTGTGGAGGAAAGGGCAGTGAAGAGGACAGTGGGGTAGTGAGAGGCTGGTGGCGTGTGTGGTGATAGTGAAGGAGGGGACAAGGAACTGTAGCCTGGGTCTTGCAGGGGACAGAGTGAGAGATTCACCCCATCTCTAGCCTTCATTCTGGGGCACAGCCCCACCTCAGGAACAGTTCCCATGCTTGGGGGTGTCCTGAAACTGGGGAAGGGATGAGGTTCTGTCCACCCTGTCTTTGCCAAGCCAACTTGGATGTTCTTAGATCACTAACTGCCCTCTGCCCAACCAAAGAACTGATGGGCAGCAGAGACTGCTGAGGGTGGCCTGGATGGATGGGCCAGAGACTACTGTGTATGTAGATGAGGGTGTGTGTAGGGGTTAGGGAGGGGGTGGGGGGGGGGTAGTGGCAATGGAGTCAGTCTTCTCCCTTTCTAAGCAGTCTCATCCATACTCACAACCTCAGTGACCTAGTCCTCCTGCTCTTCTATCCCATGAGGCCCACACCCCTCTCCACAGCTGCCCCTGCTGGGTCCCATGGGCCTCTGACATCCAAATTCATCTTCCCCCACAAACAGTCTCTTCCTGTCCATCACTTCTTCATGGAGCCTAGGAGTCACCTGGATTCCCCCCTTCCCTTTATGACCTTTGCCCAAGCCAAAGAGCCACCAGAGAATGACGATTCTGCCCCCTAACCCATCTCTTAAGTCCACTCACTTCTCACACGACCATCACCTTGGTGATCTCTCCCCATCCACTTAGGACCCCACATCTCAGTTTGGTGTGGTCTTTCTAGAATACCTTGTGATGGCTTCCATCTTAGAAAAAAGAGTGTCCTTCATGTGGTCTCCAAGGCCTTGCTTGCACACCCTTCTTCCCCTCATTGTTCAAATCCAGCCAAGCCTGTCTTCTCTCTTTCCTGAACTCTCCTCCCCTGAACTCCTCCTCTTCAGACTCAACTGAAGTATCACTTCCTTGGGGAACCCCCCATCCTCTGAATTGGTCAGGTCTGTAAAATGCTGTTGAGTGGCCCTTCCCGTCCCTCCCCAGCACCTATTACAGCACATAAGGAGTTAGTTAGACATCACTGTTCCATCAATGTCTGCTGTCCCCTTTGGTCTCCCATCATCGTATGGCCTATACACAGCCCAGGATGCAGCCCACAGTGCCCTCAGGAACCTGGCACCAGACTAGCAGTGGGAGGTTGGGGCTGGACTGGAGTCCATGTGGCTGTGGGGTCATGACAAGGGCCCGAGGCAGAAGCTGGCACCGGAGAGGAGCCACACATGGCCTGGGCCTGCCCTCTCACCCTTCTCCAGCTCCACAGGGAACAGCTCCAACCTCTCCACCCGCTTCTCCAGCTCATATTCAGCAGAGGCCGCCATGGGATCCACGTCCTCGTTGCGACGATCATAGTCCTCATTAGAGTAGGTGCTGAACACCTGAGGAGGGGACCACTTGTCAGAGGGACTGGCAGGAGGGCAAGGACAGAACTAGTGTGGGGAGGCCAAGAGGGCAGGCTATGCCACCCACTGATGTTTCCCTTTTATCACGGGCTTCCTCCACCCCTCAGACAGGTCAAGATAAGACCTCCCCCAGCCCTGCGATGACCCCAGCTTGGAGTGAAGGCTCTTCTACTTCTGGAGACCATGAGGCAAAAGTGAAAGGGCTGCTGCCTTGCCCAATCCACACTGTTATTCTCTCCTGTAGCCCCAATGGCATAAGCATGGGCTGCTGTAGAAGGAAAGGAAGAGCCACGAAGGAGAAACTGTCAGATTCAGGAATGCAGCTACTCAGGTCAGAAAGAGACCAGCTGACAGGGGCAGAGAGAAAGAGATGAAGACCCAGAGAGCCAAAAAGGCGAGGGAGGACACGAACATAGACACAGACAGCAGGATAGCGGAAGGAACAGGCTGAGCAGAAGAGGGGAAGAGGAGGAGGGGAGAAATAATGGAGACGCTGGAGGATGCCAGATGGGGAGAAAAAAGGGGGGAGATCTGGTGTGAGATGCAGGGAGGGGGAGGGGAACAGGAGAGACAAGGATGGAGAGGCAGAGGGGCACCCAAGACCCAGCTGAACCTGGAGTTGAGGCCAGGGTCGGGGAGGAAGGCAGAAAGGACTGTGTTCACCCCAACAGAGGAAGGGAAGGCCCTCCACCTTAGGTGCCCCTCAGGCAGTAGGAGTGGGGGAGAATGCCAGGCCCATGTGGCCTTGCCTGCATGGCTAGGCCTCAGTTTCCCTGTAGTATCACAGCTCTCTGAGGTTGGCCCCTATCCCCAGTGCACTGTGTCCTGGTGAGACAAGGATTTGAAAGAGTTGGCAGCCTCTCTGACACTGTCCACAGTGAAACCAGCCTTTATGGGGAACCTAATATCCACCTTGTTGTCCCATGCGCCCCTGTGCTTTCTCCCTCTTTTCGTGTCACTCAGCAAAAAGGGGGATTCCCAGCCTGACCTTCCTCCAGAGAACAGAGAAGGTAGGGCAGGGGATCTGGGGTAGTGCCCAATTCTAGGTCTAGGCAGGGGTGCCCCCAGTGGGAGGTTAATGAGTACCATTTGGAGTACCATGATGTGTTTGTGCTTCATTGCCTGCAGTGACAGGTTGGCACCACTTGGAGCCAAGTGGGGGCAAGGAAGGGTGGGAGCAGCTCTGTCAGATGGCTGGGCCTAAGGAGCTAGAGTGGGACACTATGTCCCCTGAGGCCCCTGTCAGGGCCCCCTTTCCTCCAGGAACAGACCCCACAGGAACCTGGCAGGCAGCAGCACTCTCATGTCCCAGGCTTTATTTGGGCTCCTCCATGTCCTCCATCTGCCCTCAGAGGCTCACTCCCAGGGCGATGCTCATAGGATTAAAAGCACAGCTGGGGGTAGGGGGCTATGTGACCACTTAACTCATTGCCCTCAATTTTACATGATCAGAGAAACTCGAGCTCAGAAGGCTCTTAAAGCTCATCATCAATAGGGCAGTGGCTGGACTGCTCTCCTGACATTTGGCCAGCAGTCTCCAAGCCTGCTGGAAGGATGGTCACTCAGTCTGCAAGATGCCAGGTACACTGTCTGTGTTAGTCAGGATAAGGCTGTTCCCACCTAAGCTCTGGTGGGCCAGTCACTTGTGACTTTGTCCCTATTGCACATGTGCCCCAAACCCTAGGTCAGGAGCTGGTGTGATCCTGGATCTGGCAAACTGGCTTTAGCTCATTTTTGCATCTGAGTCCCCTGACCCTCACCTCCACTCCAAGAGATAGGGGTCCCTTCATCCCTCAGGCTTTGTGGTGGCCAGAGTCACAAACCCCTCCCCCCATGCATGTGTGCACATGTGTACACACACACACACACACACACACACACACACACACACACACACACACACACAGTGACCTCCAAAATATCCTCACAGTCTGTCCTGGCTTTTGCCCTCCTCTCATTTCTTGGCCTGTTAAATCCTGCCCCCTGCAAGATTTAACCCATGCCTCAGACTCAGAGACCCCAGACCACCCCTCACATTGCCCACTACTTTGTGCTCAGGTTATCAGAGGGCCCTGAGCCCAGGTCCCCTGCCCCAGTTGACAATCTAGAATTGGACTCTGTGTCTTCAGCAGAAGCCTCTGTAAGGCAACAATTGGGTCATCAGCAGGATGCAAGGCCCTGGACTTAGTATCAGTGCACGGTGGGGGCAGGGAAAGGGAAAAAAATGGAGACCCACTGTCCAGGGCAGGGAGAAAGAAATCTCCAGCAAGGTCAAAAGTCAGACACAACAAGGCAGCACCACATGCCACTGGCTCCCACACTCCATCCAGCAACAGTCACCAGGGAGTTGGGGAGCACTGCTCCAAATCATGAGCTATTTTTTACCCCAAAATCAGGGTAAGGTGTCAAATATAGACAGACAGAGGCTCAGGACTGCAAGACCAAACTCTGAGGGGATCAGGTGTTTCTGAGAACTGGTGGTTGGTGGGGTAAGTGAGGGTCCTGCCTCCCTCAGTGGTCCTACCTTCTTCTTTAGCATCCCAAGAAACACCATAAGCCTCAGCTCCCTCCGGGATCCCATTGCTTCAGGAGGGGAGAAGGGTTAGGAAAGGAGCTGTAAGGTTGTAGCTGGGGAAGGGGGTGGCCTGGCTGGAGTAGCACTTTACAGGCCTCTTGATAGGAGGTGGGAGAGGGACAGAGGTTAAGATACTCAGGGGCCAGTGAGAGGAAGATCAGGCAGCTTCAGTGTTCAGGAGTAGTTATGGAAACTGCGAGCAAATAGATGAGGGTTTGGCTCTGGAGGAGTAAAGGCAGGATCCCGGCCAAGGAAAGTCCAGGGGCCTGGCACCCCTATTCAGTGGACCTGGCGCTGGGCACCATGGAGGCTGGAGTGGTGAGAAAGGGCCATCTAGGCTGAATGTGCTAGCCAAGAGTGGAGAGTGGAAGGTAGTGAGGGGGGTGGCCTCGACTCTTCAGTCTCCCCAGCGGATGCCCCTGCCTGCCCACTAGCACTGTTCTGAGGATCTCAGGGCACTGGCACAATCCATGAATCAATTACCAAGAGTAATGATGGGGATGGGAGGGTGGCAAACTGAGAACCCCAAAATGGGGCAGCTCCCACCCCTCTTTCAGGGCACCCAGAGGATGTGGCAAGAGCACGTGGGGCCTGCCAAGGCCATGGGAGTCTGTCCTATTGAGCAGCCAAGAGCAAAGGCAGGCAGGGTACTGCCAGGTTCTCTGGTGGGGGAGGTTCCCATCTGGTTTTCTCCTTGCCCTGCTGAAGCCCTAGCCCCCTCAAGGGCCAAAGTGCCTGCTCTCTGTGGAACACAACACCTCTACCTGGCCTGCACAGACCTCAGGAGCAGGGCCCCAGCACTTGCCTTCCCCCAGAGCCCAGTCATATGGGCCCAGGCCAGCTCACCCTCACAGAACTGCTTCCCTCTTTCACTTCTGCAAAGTTGGGATGGGGGCTACAGACAGGGTGGAGGAAGGGCTACGGTTCCCTGCACCTCGGTTTTGGCAAGTTCCTGCCTCCTCCCTCCCACCCTGTATGCAGCTCCTATACAGGGGGAAAGCTGGGGGTGTGTGTCTCCGAGCTCCCCTGACCTCTCCCACTCAGAGGTGAGGAAGGAGCAATGTGGGGAGGATCTCCTGAGGACATGGACGGACACACATGGACACACACACACCTTCACACACACACACACACCCCTTCACACACACACCTTCCCACCACCTCTGGTAGAAGAATGTCTGGGAGAGAAAGAGCAAGCAGGTGTCCCAGGACCCGTGGGTCGGGTGGGTGCGGCCTGAGCGCTGGGCGGGGCAGCACGCAGAGGAACCCGAGGGCAGGTCCGGGCAGGCCACCGCCTTCTCTGGACTGAAAATCGTCCCCTTCTGACAAACAGCTGGAACTCCCCGCCGTCCCCCTCCAGGTGCTAACTTCTCAGAAGGGGGCTGGGTGGCAGGGTCTGACTCAGCCTGCCAAACCTGCGGGCGGGCGGGCGAGGCGGGGGCGACTGCGTGCCCGTGGCGGGGGAGGGGGGGGCGGCGGTTCGGGGCAGGGACAGGTGCGGGGGGGGGGCTCACTTACTTGGATGGGCGCAGTGCTGAAATGGATCTTGCGGCTCGGGGCCGGGTCTTCTTCCTCCGAGAGCCCCGGGATCTCCACGCACCCGGACTCGGGCTCGTAGGGGGGCTCCCCATCCTCGTCCTCGTCCTCGTCGTCGTCGTCGTCCTCTTCCAGGGCACTGCCCCCCGAGTCCTCCCCGAGCCCGCTGTAGGCGCTCACGTCCACCAAGTCTGCTTCGGAGAAGTCCTCCTTCTTGGACTCGTCCGCCTCCTCCGGGGCCACGTCGGGGGCCCGGCCGGGGCCCGGCCCTCTCTCGGGCGCCGCCGCGGGCGCCGCTGCCGCCTCTTGGGGAGCCGCCGGGGCCGCGCGCGCCTCCGCGGTGGGGCCGCCCGCGGTCGCCAAGGCGCCGCCGCCGTTCTCCAGGGCCGCGTGGACCGTCACGTCGGCCCGGACCGCCTCCCCCGGCGCCGCCTCGGCCTCCGACTCCCCGCTCTCCTCCACCTCCACCGGCTTGATCTTGCGCACCTCCCGGGGCTTGGGGGGCGGCCGGGCAGGAGCCCCGCGGTGCTGCGGCGGCGGTGGCGGCGGCGGCTGCCCCGCGGGGCCGCGCTCCTTCTCGGCCGCCGCATCCCCCGACGGGGCGGGCGGGCCGGGCGGCGGCTGGAACACCCGGGACCGCTTACTGACCAGCTTGGAGCGGACCGGGGGCGCGCCGGCGGCCGCGGCCCGGGGCAGGCCGGTCCTCGAGTCGGCCTTCTCGAACACGGCGCTCAGCTGGCTGACCGTGGGCGACACGGCGTCGGCGTCCAGCTTGTCCAGCGCCTCGGTGCTGCCGTTGAAGCGCACCACGACGTCCAGCCGGCGGTCCTGCAGGCCGGCGCGCTCCTGCCTCAGCAGCCGCCGCGCCGCCGCCGCCGCCGCCGCCGGGTCGCCGCCCGCGGCCGCGGGGACGCCGCGCTCGAACAGCTTCCGCGTCTCCTGCAGCCGCGACGGCGGCGGCGGCGGCGGCAGCGCGGCGGGCTGCGCGGAGGAGGGCGCGGGCTTGGAGTCGAAGCGGCTCACGCGCTCCGACACGCTGGTGCCCAGCTTGAGCAGGGCGCTGTGGTCCACGTTCTCGTTGAGGCTGCTGGCCCTGGGCAGCGACAGGCGCACGCCGCGCTCGGGCGCCCGCGCGGCCTCCGGGGGGCCCGCGCCGCCGCCGCCGCCGCCGCCGCCCGCCTCGCCCGGCGGCCCCGCCGTGGTGCCCATCTGCAGGAACATACTTTTGATGCGGTGGACGTTGGAGCCATATTTCTTGTGGTGGGCCGCCTTGGGGGCCTCGTCCGGCCCGCCGGGCGCGTCGGGCGGCTTCAGCGCCTGGATGCCCGCCTCGTAGGCGCTGCGGTGCGGGGAGGCGCTCCGGAGGGGACCCCCGGGCCCCCGCGGCTCCGTCTTCATCATGGTGGGGGGAGCTGGGTGCGCATACCCCCGCTGCCCGCTCCCCCGCTCCAACCGGCGGCTGGCCAAGTCTGGACCCCCCCTTCCCCTCCCTCCAAAAAAAAGAAAAAAAAGAAAAAAGAAACCCCGAAAGGCCTGGAATAGGCTCCCACCGAAACCAAGCTGCCGAAGACAGTTAACCCTGGTTAGGAAAAAAAAAAAAAGGGAAAAAAATCTCCGAGCGCCCTGTGTGGGTCGCCTCCCCCAATTAAGCTGCCGGAGGCGGCCGGCCCCGCTTCGAAAGCCCGAGCGGCCTAGTCGGGTCCCCCCACCCACAGGGCCGGCGGGACCGCGCGCCCCGACCGCGAAACAGCGGCGGAGGCGCCGGGTCACATCGTCCGCGGCGGTGTCAGCGGGGATGGCAGCCCGGGCGCCCCCCGCGCCGGCCGGGGCCCTCGGCTCTCGGGGGGCCCAGCCCCCCGGCGCCCATGGCTGCTCGGCCGGCCCGGGCCGTTCCGCCGCCGCGCTACCCTCCCTCCCTCCCTCCCCCCCGCGCCCCGAGCCTCGGTCTTTCTCTGGCTCTGCCCGAGCGGCGGCTGCCGGAGACCGAGCGGCTGCCCTTCTCGCCGCCGCCGCTGGGGAACTGGCACCTCTGGGTCCTAGAGGGATCGGATTTCCGGGGCCGGCGCCTGTGAGCCCTCCCCTTCCCCTCCACCCGAACGTATCTCCTCCCGGTCCCTCGCCGACAGCCTTCCGCTGACCCCAGATCCTGGCCAGTCCTCTTCAGTGTTCCCCATCGCAACCTGTGATTGCGGCTTGTCACAGTCCTCGTGACGGCATCCGCACTAAATAACGGAGGGGGGCAGTCCAGCCTCGGTGGTCTCAGCGAGGGGCCGCAGGGCGGGAGGGGGGCTCCGCATCCCAAATGTGGAGGGAGGTCAGTGAGGAGGAGCAAAGGACCATTTCCTTCACGGTCCTTCCAGCTTCCGAGCACGATTCAAGGCCGTCGACATCCAAATCGCTTGGCACTTTTAAATGTGTTCAAATGCTGATTTCTGGCTCCTCCTCAGACTTTGGGAAGCAGAATCTCAGCGGCTGGGCCCAGGAATCTGCATCTAAACAATTTCCCACAGGAAAAGTTTTTGCACCCATCCTCTGAGATGTGAAACCTTGGCCCAGTGTGGTTAGCCTTGTGGTGGAGGAGGAAAGGGACTGGAGAAAGGAGTCCGTCCCCATCACCCGAATTGGCCTTTGCCCTTTGCAAGTCTTAAGAGTGTATCCTATCACCTGCATGCTCTGTACCCAGGCTGGAAGGGAGGGGGCAAAAATGCCTATCTTCATGCCCCTGCTAGGGCACTCTTGCTTCTCAAATAGGAACAAGAGTTTTGGAGGAGGCCTTGGGGAAAGTTTCACCAGTGAGAGCTCTAGCTTGGGTCTCTGAAAGGATTCTGGCCACTGTGTGTGTGTACAGAAGAAAGGGTGAAGGGCGACATTGACCTATATACATCCTCTGTCTTGGCAACCCAGAAAGCTCTTTTAATGCTACCACTTACACAAAGGGTCTGGGGTGCTTTCTACCCCTCCTCACCAGCCAGGGCCTGGGAGTGGAGGTCTACCCTCTAGACAGATGGTCCCCAATCCCCGGGCCCCTGACTGGTACTGATCCATGGCCTGTTAACCAGGACACACAGCAGGAGGCGAGCAGCCGGCAAAGTAAAGAAGCTTCTTCATCTGTATTTGCAGCCGCTCCCCATCACTACCATCACTGCCTCAGCTCCACCTCATATCATGAGGCATTAGATTCTCATAAGAGTATCAGTCCCTAATGCCAAGAAGGTTGGGGACCGTTACTCTAGACCAATGACAGATGCATTGCTTCACTCCACAGATCACAGAAAATGATGAACATTGTGGGTCCTAGGACCCAGAGAACAACTCAGGCACAAAGCCTCCCCCCCCCACACACACACACTCCCAGCTGCTTCCTGCATCTCAGGCCTTCCTGCGGACTCTGCCTCCTCCCCCTCCCTCTTCCTTTCCATCCTCTTCCTCTTCTTCCCAATTTTCCACCCTCTTCCCCCCTTGCCTAGAAGGGTTGTCAAAGGGAAATCTCCCACCCCTCCACTATAGGGGTGTGTGTGGGTTTTGTGGGATATAAACCAGTTAGCACGTGCAAAAGAACGTGGGGGGATGGGGTGTGGGAAGCCGCCTGGGAACCCTGAATATTGGGACAGGGAGGGGCCAGGAACTACTGGACTGGATCCTGAGGCTGGCCAGCCTGAGGCTAAGTGAGAAGGAAGATCTGGGTTCTGAGCTGAAGCCGGAAATAAACCCAGACCTTAGGCTTTCCTAGGCCACCTGCATTTTCTTTGCCCAGCTGCCCAAGAAACTTCCCCCTCCCTAATTTTGCATTTTGGGATGGGGCAGAATGAAGAACCCAACCTCAATCTCCACTCGCCCCTAACCCCTCTTAGAAGACTTCTTTCAGGAACAACCTTTGGGACACTTGGGTTTCCGACCTCAAATCTGGGGCTTGACACCCCCAGGTCCCCCAATCCCAATATGGAAGTGGGTGAGACAGAAATCTCACCTAACTGGGGGTTGGGGTTTTGGGCAGAGTGTCCTCAGAAGTTCTGTGTGGATTGGAGAAGGGTGCAGGCCCCTGGGTGTTCTGCCCAGAATCTCCCACACCCTTTGGTGAGTCATCGTAACTGGTCCCAGCCCATGGGGTCTGTGCCCACGTTTCTGGCCAGGTGGGAAGCAGGCTCCTAAGGGTGGGAAGAGGAGCTGAGAACCAGCCTTCAGGCCCAGGGACCCTGGGACCCCCAACAACATCTCCAGCAGCACCTTGGAGTGAACTAGAATTCTTGGGATGCTTGTCCTGAGACTTCCAAGAGTGAAACCCCTTTAAGGGCTCTGGGAAGCAGGAGGGTGGAGCCAGCCCAGAGCTTGGATGTCTAAAGCTAATAAGTGGGATTATTATTTCATGGGTTCCTGCTTAGCTCAGTGACACCCCAGCCAGAATTCCCAAAGAAGCTTTTATGGAGCAATAAGTGCTTTACCATCACTCCTACCCTGCTGTCTGGAAATAAGTCCATTGGCCTGGGAAATGGGTGGGGAATGGTGTTATCTCCTTCCCCTCCCTGCCAGTCTCCAACAGTAAACATTGGCACACCTCCCTACACTGTAACGGTGAGGAGGGCAGTTAACTTTTGGGAGGGTTGCTATCTGGACTGGAGGGTTTAAACCTAATTGTTATTCCTTGAGCTGCGACTCCCAGCTATCTCCTCTGGTTCATTACTCCAGGGTAATTTAACTATTCTTTCTTTTTTCATTGTCCTTTGTGAAGGAGACCTTGATGGTCAAGTGGTCTGTCTGGTGGCCATTGAATGGAAATTTCTTCCTTACCTTTGCCCTGGAATAGAGGGTGGAGTGGTTCCCAAAGTTGCCCCAGGAGCTAGGCTGTTAGCATTCAATCCTGGCTCCACCACTTACTAGCTGAATGACCTTGAACAAGTCACTTAGCCCCTCTGTGCTCTGAAAGGATACACTGATGTGAAAGTGGCTGGAACACAGAAGATCCCATGCGGGGGAAGGAGATGCCCTTTCCAGTCCTTGCTGAAAAGTCTGGAGGCTTCTATGGGGAGAGATATCGCCTCCACCACTCCTCCTGATAAAAACCCCTTCTCTGTGTTACCACCTCCCCCCAAATCTGATGAGGGCCATCAGACACTGTTCCTTGAGCCTTGATAGTTTTAAACACCAGCTGTTACTTTAAAGTTGGGTGACACAGGAAGGGAGACACCCGATTTGTGATAAGTCCCAAACCCTCAGAGCCCTAGGCTCAGGCTCTGGCTGAGTTCCAAGGTTGGCTTCTCTTCCCAGCCCTGGGGCCTTGAGACTCAGCCTCTGAAAGTGGGGTTTCGTGGCCGTGGTTATCTGAGCAGAGGCTAGCCTTCAGCTGCTTTGCAATGAGCAAGTGGTTCCTGCCCCAGTCACTCTCCTTATCTGTACCCCTTTGTTAGGGACTTGGGATGATACAAAGAGGCTGGAATGGTACAAGGAAAATGGAAAGGTGTGTGTGTGTGTGTGTACATACTTTACATACTGGACTCAACTCCCTGATGTCATTGTTGGAGGACCTTTAGTGGCCCTTGGCTGATCCCTTTCCAGAGGGAATGAGGAAGGCTGAGATGTGGAGAGGGAAGTGACTTACCCAGTTTTGGAGGAAAGAGACCAGGTGAGGGTTCACCAAGGTCTGAAGTGAGTCCTAGCTCCACTCACTTGCTGGGTAACCTTGGACTAGTCATTTCCACTCCCTAGGCCTCAATTTCTTCAAAATGTTCAATTTGGATATCTGAGTGTATTTTCTGAGCATGGGCGATCCTGGGTCTCCCCCATTTTCTCCATTGGAGTGGAGCAGAAAGTGAGCTTTGAAGCCAGATCATCTTCATTAGAATCCCCAACCTGTCACTGCCCAGTTAAGGAATTTCAACGAATTCCACATTAGTCAAATGGAGGTAACATACCAACATCGTAGTGTTGTGAGGATCAAACCAGTTAGAAATGCATAAAGCATTTAGAACAGCTCCTGACACAAAGTAGGAGCTTGGTGTCAGCTGTTATTGACTGCATGTGTATCTGAACATGTATGAATATGTGTGCACATGTGCACCTGTGTGAGCAAGTACGGCTAAAAATGGGCATGTGTTTGCACCCCTCTGTGTGTCTTCATGGGCAGTCATTGGCCTCTGGTCTCCATCTAAGGTCTGTTAAAGGAAATTCTGCACTATAAACACCCACTGCCTATAGCTCCTCCAAATTTTTCAAAATTACTCCTGGAGTGAAGGTGACCTCCCTTCTCTACCTCCCAAAGGGTTTTTCATTCCTGACTCTTGGTTCTTCCGTCTCCCATTGCCCCTACAGGGAGAAGGGTTTCTTGGGGTCATCCTGCAGCTGGGAGACTGCCTTGCTGCCTGTGTCCCTCTGCTCTGCCCCTCCCTCCTTTCTTTCATTCACCCTCCACACTTAGTCTAGTGCCACTGGAAAAATTCCCATGTGTCTTGGAGATCCAAGAGGGAGACCAAGGAGGAATAGGAGAGGGAAAGAGAGAGAGAGAGAGAGAGAGAGAGGTGGGGGCAGGGAAGGGATGGGACAGAGGAAAGATTTCTCCAAATCATCAGTTGCTTTAAAAGAAAGCCTATATTTAGCTGGGTTTAGAGGGCCTGTAAATATGTATTTTGCAACGCAGACAGCCATAGCTATGGGAGCCCCAGAGATATGCAGGGAGGTCAAAGAGAAGAAAAAAAAAACCGGAAAGATTAGGCAATATATTTTGTCACCAGCAGATTCGAAGAACTCTTTCTACTGCCTGCTCCAGCTGCTAATAATATACATTACTGAGTTTTGATGGTAGTTTCTATTTTTCATCTTTTTTCTGGATCTCATGCATTGGGTGCTGGAGGAGGAGACTGGCTCTCAGAGTCACCTTTCCCCACCAGCCTTTGCCTCTTCTACCCTGAGTCAAGGGAAGGAGCATCCTGCCCCTGCCAGCTTCCCCTCTGACTGGCTCCACCAGGCTCTGTTGCACTGGTGTGGCACCTGGCACAGGGGCAGCCTCCATGACGCCAGCTCTCCAGGCTTCCACACTCAGCCCCTTGTATTTTATGTGGTCTTAGGAGTGAGGGATGGGGGTACAAATCCTGCCACTTTAGTTCTCCTTCTTTCTTTACAGAATTATTTCTATTTATTTTTTTACTTTTAATTTGAGAAGTTTCTTTAAAAATAAGGTTAGTTCAGAGAATCACATAATAATTTATAAATACTAACGTCGTGTCATTTTTGCTTCAGGTTCTCTCATATAAAAGAACATGAGAGTTTGAGCTGAATCCCCTTTCTCCCTAACCCCATTGCCTGCCCTACCTACTCTCACAAATTGGAATGCATCCTTTAGAGCACATACTTTTTCAAATTGTTAAATATACATAACATAATATTTACTATTTTTACCATTCTGTGTACAATTCATTGGCATTAAGTACATTCACATTATTGTGCAACTATCATTTACCGTCCATCTCCAGAAATTTTTCATCTTCCAAAACTGAAACTCTATACCCATTAAATACTAACGCCCCATGTCCTTCTCTCCCATGTCAGCCCCTGGCAACCATCATTCTTAGAGACTTCCTGTCTCTATGAATTTGACTACTCGAGGTACCGCATATAAATGGAATCATTCAGTATTTGTCCTTTCATATCTGGCTTTTTTTGCCTAGCGTAATGTCTTCAACGTTCATTCATGTTGTAGCTTGTGTCATAATTTCCTTCCTTCTTAAGTCTAGCTATAATTTCATAATTTCCGTCAACATACAAGTATTTATAAGGCAACATATAGTAATGTTTTATGTATTATTAAAATGTATATAACGACCATCATACTGTGTGTATCATTTGTCTTTTTTTTCCCCCATTTGACATGTTTGTTACAATGGAGCCATGTTGATACATATGGCTTTCGTTCATTTCAATTTCTGTTTATTATTTCATCATGTGAATACACCACAATTTATTTGTCACTTCCTCTACTGACAGGCATTTGAATTGTGTCTATGTTTTGCTGTTATAATCAGGACTGCAATGAATACCCTTGCATTTGTCTGAACCATTTTTAGAGTATATACCTAGGAGCAGAAAGCCAGGGTTGTAGGGCAGACACTTTCAACTTGACTGCCAAACTGCTCTCTGTAATGACTGAACCAATTTATGCTCTCACCACCAGCATTTGTATGGGATGTCTTCTTTGACCACTTCCTTGCCAACATCTGCTCTTGTTAGACTTTATTTTTGCCAATCTGATGGGTGTGAAGTGGTATCTTATTTGAATCTGCATTCCGTATCTATGAGGTCAAGCCTCTTAATGTGCTCATTGGCCATCTGGGTTTCCTCCAGGCAAATTGCTTATGTCCATATCCTTGGCTATCTATTACAGCTTTTGATACAAATTATGGTAAGCCCAACTAGCTGTGGTTTAAGCCAAAAAAGAATTTTACTATCTCACATAACAAGAAATCCTAGGTTAATTCAGAAGCTCAACTGTGACATCAAGGACCAGGTTCTACCATATCCTCCTCGTCAGCTGGGTTTGCCTTTTAGATTGGCT
Organism: Cynopterus sphinx; assembly: GCA_030015415.1. Lineage (NCBI taxonomy): Eukaryota > Metazoa > Chordata > Mammalia > Chiroptera > Pteropodidae > Cynopterus > Cynopterus sphinx. Next base: position 19,661,316 of record CM057385.1, read on the forward strand.
CCCTCATGGCCCATTATGGTCGCCTGAGCTCTTGGGTGTCTCATGCAGACAGCAATGTTCAGAGGCAGAAGAAAGCAAATGCTTATTTAGTGTCTCTTTCCCAGAGGCCTCACAGGAGATCTCCCTTCTGGTCTTGCACATAATTGTGTATTTGTCCACACCTCAACCAATCATTTACCAGAGGAATTGAATTGTCTGCTATATTTAGACCAATCACCACCTGCATGATGGGCTGGGGAAGGCCTAGCCTCCCCCAAAACCTAGGCCCCTGATTCCTGAAACATACCTGGGTTCTATTAGCAAGAAAGAGGAGAAAGGATGCCATTGGAGTGGCTCTCTAAAGGTCTGTGCTTGCTTTATTGATTTGTAGACAGTCTTTATATCTTGGATACCAATCTTTATCTGTTTTATGTTCTGCTAACATTGTCACCCAGGCTGTTGCTTGTCTTTTAACTTTGTTTATAATGTCATTTTCATAGCAGAAAGCTTTGTGCTGGTGGTGTTGTTTTGTAATGTAGTTAAATTGATCAATCTTCTGTGAGCTGTGTTTCTTGTCTAAGAAGTCTTTTCCTACCCTAAGATCTCCTACATTTTATTTCTAATTATTTAAAAATTTTATTTTTCTCTTTTAGGTCTTTAATCCATCTGGAATTAATATTTATGGACTACGTGAAGATTTTTCATATGAAAAGCCAAATGTCACAACACTTTTTATTGAATATTCTCTTTCACTGAATTGCAATGCCACTGCCATCATAAATCAAATTACCACATAGGCTTGGAACTGTTTCTGGGCACTCTACTCTATTGATCTCTTTGTCTAGCCCGGCACCAATACCACATTGTTTTAATTACTATCGCTTTCAAATAATCTTGCTATCTGTTAGAAACCTATTCTTTTTCAGAATTGTCTGGTCTCTTCTTGGTCCTTTGCTCTTCCAATGAATTTTAGAAACAGTTTCCCTAGCTCTCTGAAAAATCCTGTTGGAACATTTAGTGGACTTGTGTCGAATCGCTAGATTAATATGGAGACATTTTCTTCATGAGATTAAAGCTTCTTGTCCCTAAAATTAATACATCTCTCCATCTCTCAATTTATTCCTTTTATAGCCTACAGTTTTTATAGTTTTATAGCCTATAGTTTTTCTTCCCAAATATTTTTAAATGTCTAAGCTTTTTTTCTGAGTTCTGTACAATTTTAATTTTATTGTAAATTATTTCTTTTAAAAAAGATATTATAGTTTCTAATAAATTATTGCTCATGGATAGAAACTGTTGAATTTTGTATTTTACCTCTGCTGGGATATTAATCTCTGTCCAGCGACCTTGCTGATCTCTTGTAATAAATCAATAACATGCCTGTGCAATCTCTTGGATTATCTATATAAATCATACATCTGCAAAAAATGTCAGAGATTGTTTCTTTTACTTTCCTAATCCTTCTGTTACTGAGAGGTGGCTTCAAAACGTGCCTTCTCCCAGCTCTCAGGCTGTACCAGTGGGCTGGCCCTGGACAGCTAGCTGTTGCCTTGCATTGTCAGTTATAAATAAATAAAAGACCCCTTACTTTCTCCAGAGCTTTACAGTTTACAGAGCAGTTTCACTTCCATTACCTCATGGGTCCTTATTACCCTGTCTTTACAGAGAGGGAATGTCTCGGTGAAAAGGGCTCTGGGCCCCACATCCAGAGACCTACTGTGAGACTGCAGTACTGTGGGACCGCAGACAGACATCCCTTCCTCTTGTTTCTCCTGTAAGCTAAAAAAATAGTTTAGCCCGGGCTGGTCTGACATCCTCAGAATCATGACTCAAGGCACCCCTTTGAGGGTTGATGATAACCCACAAGAAGGGAGGATGATTCTGGGTACACGCAGGTCCTCAGGCTGGGGGTGCTCCCCAATGTGGGGAGGGGAGGGAATGTCCTTGGGTGTCTGAGGGCGGCTGCAGGTGGTGAGGAAGGGGGCACCGTGTGCAGCCTCCTGCCTACTCCACGCCGGTTCCCCTCTCTGTGTGGAAGAACATCCTCTGGACCCGGAAGGGGAGGAGGAGGTGCTGCTGGAGGGTGGGGGCCCCCCTCTCCCCTCCCCCTCCCCCTCCCTTCCACGCGACTCCCAAAGGAACCGCCGCCGCGCACAGCGCGAGCCTCTGACGCGCATCCCCGACCCGGGGCGGGGCGTCCCGAAGCCCGCCCCGCCCCCACCCGCCGCCCCGCCCCGCCCCAAACCTCGCCCCGCCCCCGCCCGCCGCCCCGCCCCCACCCCGCGCAGGCGCCGGCGCAGGGCCCGGCCGGAGCCGGGGCCGCGCCCCCTCGTGGCGGGCCCGCCGCGCGCACCCTTTGTCGAGGAGGTGGGCGGAGCAAGATGTGGGCGGGGTCTGGGAGGCCGAGGCGACCCCCGGATCGCGGCGACGAGGCGCTCTGTCCTTTGTCTCTCAGGACCACGTTTCCCCCCCGCCTTAGAGGCAGACGGTGGGAGTACGGCCTTCAGAGGTCACAGGACGGGTTCGCAGAGACGGGAGCGGGATGAGCGAAGTGGGGGCGAAGAGGCATGCGTGCAGTGCGTCCCTCATTCACTCAGGAGACCTTCCAGGAGCTGGGAGAGACAGGGACAAAGGACCAGGGGGTGAAACTGAGACACCGGCGGGCCGAGATCCGACGGAAACCCGGGGAGGCAGGTGGCAGGGATGGGGACCCAGCTAGCTGAGCGCGGGGCTTGGGGGAGCAGCAGGGAAGGAGAGGACAGGGCCACCAGGGCTGGGCTTTGGGGACCAAGGCTGAGATGCAGAGACCTGACCCTTCCGTTCCCCCGGATGGATGCTCCAACTGGTGACGAGCAAAGCAGAGCTCAAGATGCGACAATTTAGCACTAGGAGGGATACCAGTAGCAATGGAATACAGCAATCACATGTGTTGAAAGCCATAAATTTATAATTACCCGACTAATTTTTCAAAAAAGCGAATTGGTCACCATTTGGAGGGTGCTAGGGAACCAACTTATTATTTGGAAATTGTTAAATACAGGAACAGAGACAAACATTCTTCCTGTCTTTCTTATATGCGCAGTATGCCACTCAGCAACCAAATAGTAAGTGAGGAGCAGTTTTTCTGTCTAGAATTATTTTAGCTAATAAAGGAAGGGGTGATTGAATTTGAATATCACCATTTTGTAAAAAAAAAAAAAAATGAGTGATGGATGAGGCCCTGAGAGCATCAATGGTTCCTGTGCCCATGAATGGAAGAAGTGATACCATCACCTATGAAGTGATTTTGCCAAAGAAAGTGGGACCTAAGCCTGATCAGGACTCTTCATCCAACTACAGTTTATGGGAAATAACAATGTACAGGAAATGCAATTTACGAAAAGTACAGAGGTCAGCGGAACACGGGAAAGAAGATCAGAGAGATGCAATCAGCACAATCCAGACTGTGGAAAACTACACAACAACCTGGTTCCCTTAAGGAGAGAAAGGAGGGGGAGGGATGTTAGAGCAGGAACTTACAGATTTAAAGAGATTTTAAAAAGACCTGTTAATCAGTTGTCATGTGTGCACCTTATATGAATCCATTCAAACAACTTGTAAAAAAAATAAAACAAAATGACATTTATGAGAAATTGGAAATGTGAACATTAGGGATCTTATATTAAGGAATTACTATTAACTTTGAGGTCTCATCGTGTGATATTAAGTATAGTAATTGTGATCATGTTAAAAAAGAATCATTCTCTTTCAAAGGTACACACTGGAATATTGACAGAGGCAATGAAATAGGGAAAAATTGCAAGGGGTATAGATGAAATGAGATTGGCCATAGTTGATGATTGTTGAAGCTGGGTGATGGATATATGGGGCCTCATTATATTAATCTGTATACTTTTGTCTTATTTTAAAAATTTCTAAAATACATTTAAAGACATTGTGACCCTCTTTCCTACATTCAGGCCCCAACGAGTAGAAGGTGCTGAGTGTTACAGCAGCAGGTTGCAGTTCTGAGGTGGGGAGATCTCCTGAGGGGCCAGAGGAGACTTTCAGGGGACTTCTAGCTGGTTCCTGACATAGTCTCTGTTTCTTCTGGTTTTGGGGAGAAGGATCAGTAAGGAAGGCTGGCTTCTGTGGTGGCACTGGGTTTGGGCACTGCCACCTTAAGACAGCTGAGGGTATGAGTGGGTGGCTCTAAAAATAGCAAGGGGAAGCAGCAGGGGGGCAAGAGGGAGTCACAAGGAGCTGCTGAGGGGCCGAGGCCTGGGCAGCTGGCCAGGCTATGGAACCTCTGCCTGCTCCCCCAGAGTCTCTGAGTCTCCATCTGCCTCCAGAACCTTTCTCCCTCTTGCCTTCCATCTCTGAGAAGACAGAGAGGTGCTAAGGTGATTCTGGGACAAATACCACCCTGCCTGAGAGCCTGAATGGATGCTAACTCTGGAATTTGCTGGCTGTCCAGGGACGGGTGGGACCATCACGTGGGGAGAAAGAGGAAGAGACAAGGACTAAGAAACCTGCTCTCCAGGCACCCCAATTTACGAGCCAACACTCAGAGCAGGTCCCAGATGTCTTTGCCTGGGTGTTTGGTTAGAGGGGTAAGGTGGCAACGCCCTCTGTTTCAAGGTCAGGAGGGATGCTCACAGACACCAAGAATTCTGGAACACTGGTATCCATGGGCCCCTGCCTCCTTCTTAGGGCTACTGGGGAAGGTACCCCTCTGCCAGCTCTGAGTGGGAAATCTCCAGGGAGAAGGGTACCCCACCCTTTTCACACCTGGACGAGGATCCTTTGGCTAATGTGGAAAGGTAGGGGAAGTGGTGCCATGGATTGAGTCAGGACTGGGCTGAGTGCTTTACATGCATTCATCTGGTCAGTAGTGTGGACTTGGGAAAGTTTTACAGCCCTGTGCCTCAGTGTTCTCATCTGTGAAATGGGGACAATAATAATGTAACACCTGCTTCATGGAGCTGCTGTGGGATGGAATGAGCTACTCCACATAAATATACGTCAGACCATCAGCATGTAGGAGGCAGGAGCTAGCTGTCATTACCCGTCAGCATGCAAGCCCCACATGGACAGGAGTCTGCCTGCCTCGGCATCCTCAGTGCCTGCTACATGGTAAGTGCTCCATTAACATAGGCCGAAGTCATGATTTTGTGGGTGCTACACAAGGACACCAAGAGATGAGCACTATTCTTGCCAGTCTGTAGTTGTGGAAACAGGGCCTAGAGAAGGCAGTCGGCTCTTTCAAGGCCACATCTCTGGTGAGTTGTCAAGGTGGAGTCGTGTCCAGGCTTGCAGGCCTCCGAGCCTGTGCCCCACTCCCCACCATCTCTTCCTGGCTGTCCTGTCCAGACTGCTCTCTTCTCATACCTGGGGTACGCGTTGGGAGTGCTTGGTCTGGGGATAAGGGCTGGGTGAATGGGGCCCTTGTGTGCTGTTGAGGACACTATCACCTAGCCCCCTACACCTACTAGTTGTCAGGCCCAGGTCCAGGGATCTAAAAATCATAAGATCCCAGTCTACCCTGGAAAGCGGTGTGTGTGGTTGGGCTGTCACAGGGGCTCAGGGCCACCCAGCTCGGCCTAGGGCAGGACAGGAAGGCTTCAGGGATCATAGGATGCCTTTGCTGAGTTTTGAATGGTGAGTGAAAGTTTACCTGAGGGACGAGGGCAGGAGGGGAAGTCCAAGCACAAGGTGCAGCTTGGGCAAAGGTGAGCAGACCCAGGAGAGTGTATCAGATCAGGCGGGAGACAGCAGAGTGAGGCTGGGCTGAAGCCTGGGGCAGCGTGTGTGTGTGCGTGTGTGTGTGTGTGTGTGCGCGCGCGAGTGTGCAGTCCTCGGGTTAGAGGAAGGGATTCTAGGCAGGATGGCCAAGTACAGGAAGGGTCTGAGGCCACCAGCAGCTAGGGAACTCAGGGCAGTGGGAGACATTAGGGTTTTAAGGGGGGCCTACGGTTGTCAGGTTTGTGGTTTAGAAAACGACTCTGGCTCCTGGAAAGGGCTGACTGGAAGGACCTTGTCCCGTGAGGAGGGTGTCTACCCTCGATTCAGTGCCTGCTCTGGGTGGGTGTGGGGGGAGTGCCCCACTGGGGCGCAGCTGCTCTGGGACACCTCCCCGTCCCTCCTCCCACCCCTCCTCCCTGCTCTTGTCTCTGTCACTCACAGGGCTGGCCAGGCCTGGGCAGCCATGGCAGCCGCACTGATCTGGATTCCTCTCCTTGCCGGCAAGTTGGGGCCTTCTTCAGGGAGAGGCCCAGGATGAGGGGGTGGAATTTAGTGGTGATGACATAGAAGTAAAGAAAGTTCCCTCAGAGGAGTTGTCTCAGGGGTGAGGCAGGGGTCAGAAGGACTTTGGGGTGTTAATGCTGCGGCTGTGGGGTTCCAGGGAACTAGGGCTGGGGACTGGGCCCTGGGATGTGGGGCTGGGAGCTTGGAAGAGTGAGGTGTCCTAGGCCAGGGTGGGTCTGACGGCACAGGCCTGGAGTGTCATAGGCCCTTTAATGCTCTGATCGGGCTGGCTTCTTTCTAGGCCCAGGCTAAATTTGGCTCTGGGAGGGTACAGTGCCTGCTGGGGCAGGTACTTTCTCTCAGCCTCAGGAACCCCTTTGTTCAGCTCTAGTGAGGGACCCTTTTCCCCTTGTATATCAGGGGAGGTGGGTGAGGGGCCCCAGATGGCTATTCCCCTCCTCTAAAGGCTCTTTCCTTCTCCACCACCCCTCTAGGCTGCCAGACACTCAACACTGGGGTCTTTTTCCAAGTGCCCTTTTCCCCCACACCCACACAACACACAATACACAACACACTCCCACACCAGAAATCCCACAGCCCTCTCAGTCAAACATCTGGCCCTGCTCACTGGGACCCCCAGTGGGGGCCAAAAATGAGGAGTGGGGGGCTCCCATGAATCCAAACCAAACGGAGCTCCAGGTCCTATCACTGATCAAAGTATGCGGCACCAACAGGGCCCCACTCTGTCCTTTCCTGGGAACCAGGAAAGGAGCCCCTTTCTCTCACACAATTCTCCCTGTCCGGGTCCCTGAGGGGCACCAGGGACGTGGGGCAGGGGGAAGGGGTGTGTATCCCATGCCCAGGGCTGAGGCTTGTCTGTGTCTGGGGCCTGCGGGGTCCACTTAGGTCTCCTGGCAGGGTTATGGGGCACCGAGTCCCAGCAGACCACTCTGCACCCCCTCGTGGGCCGCGTCTTCGTGCACACCTTGGATCATGAAACCTTCCCGCGCCTTCCTGAGCACGTTGGTGAGAGGGCCTGATGGGCAGCGGCATGGGCTGGGGGTGTCTGGCCTGGGGCTGGTGAAAGCTCCTTATGCCTCCAATCCCTTCTCTTCCCTTCCACCAGCTATCCCACCCACCACCCCTGTCACCTACCATGCTCACCTCCAGGGACACCCAGACCTGCCGCGGTGGCTACGCTATACGCAGCGAAGCCCCCACCATCCTGGCTTCCTCTATGGTACTCCCACCCCGGAAGATCGCGGGCGCCAGGTTATCGAGGTACCAGCAAGGACCCGTGTGGGCTGTGTCACATGTGGGTGTTGGTTCACATGCATGCACATAAATCCACACGCCCCTAATTTGGTAGCAGCTCAGTCCTCTCCTGCCAGGTTCCAGCTGTACCACTTCTCTCCCCTAACCCCACATCTTCCCCATCCCCTCCAGGTCACAGCCTACAACCGGGACAGCTTTGACACCACCCGACAGAGGCTGGTGATGTTGATTGGGGACCCAGAAGGTACCACCTGCCCTGCCCAACCTGAAAGGGGGTGTGTGGAAGGGGAGGCTTGGCGAGCAGGGGGATGCAGGGCATCCTGGAAGGCCGCTGCAGCTGTGTTCTTGGCTGTTTGGCTGACAGTCTGTGAGTGTTAGGGAAGGGTATTTGGGGCCTGTGATGTACGGGGTGTTAGGAGGAAGGAAGGAGTCTGCAGGGGTATAAGGAGGAGCTTGAGTCAGAGGAGGCTCGGGAAGAATCCACATAGGACTGGGTGCATCCTGAGGTGCCAACCTGGCCCTTCCAGGACCCCTGCTGCCATACCAGGCTGAGTTCCTGGTGCGCAGCCATGATGTGGAGGAGGTCCTGCCCTCAACACCCGCCAGCCGCTTCCTCATAGCTTTGGGGGGCCTCTGGGAGCCTGGGGAGTTCCAGCTGCTTAACATCACCTCTGCCTTGGACCGTGGGGGCCGTGTCCCTCTTCCCATTGAAGGTCGCAAGGAAGGGTAAGCGTGAAACCCAGGAGGGCTTCCTGAAGGAGGAGGCAGCTCGCCTTCTGTCTGGGTGGTGGGCACAGAACACAGGTCTCCCTAATTTCCAGGTAGGGCTTTACCCATCTTTGTGCTTCCTCACATGATTCTAGGTAGTTTGCCAGACATCTTTGCGATAAGCATTTTACTGCAAACATTTTCACTGCATAACTAATGGATCATAAGGCAATTTTGCTGAAAAAGATACAAGAGCAAAAAAAAGGGACATTAAAAAGGACATAATGAAACATAAAAAAAAGAACAAAATAAGAGACTTTATTGCAAAAAATTAAAATACATTGTTTTACAAGTGCTTTCGTGTGTGTGTGTGTGTGTGCGTGTGTGTGTGTGTAGCTTGTTGATTTGTCTTGTTTGACATCACACCTTTTTTCTTTTCTGCTAAAATTTTTTCCTTCGTTAAGAGAGGTATCAGTTTCCAACTAAAGAATTGATAATTAATGCTCTCAAAGACTTGTGAATTAGTGGCTGCTTCTTTCGTATTTGACTAACTTGGTAAGCTTGGTTTTGACAGGTGAGAGGGATGGCTGTGCTCACTGAAGGATATGCCAACAGATATGATCATTTTCGAGCACACTGTGCAATCTGGCTTTACACAAAGTTGTTATTATCCATTATTTTCAGGCCACAGCATCCACTCAGCACGGTATAGACCATTATGAAGGTTAAGATTTCAATAATATAAAACAGGAGTACTGTGAGAACTTTGTCAATGGAGAAATAAAACCAAACTGACAAAAAAATAGTAAGTTTGCCGGATGTAGACCAAACTGTCACTCAGTTAAATTACCTTATGGTCAATTAGCTATGTGGCAAAAATGCTTTCGGGAAACTTTCAGACATGCCTCGCAACGCCCATCTCTACTTCCCAGGTTTACTCTACTGTCCTCTTCCCACTGGCCACCCTTTCATCTCCTTCTTGCTCTTCCTGCACCCAAACCCTTGTCACCCTAAACTCCACATTTCCTGTGTCCCTTAAGGACATTGAAGGTCCAGCCTTCCAAGGACATTCCTGGGGAAATAAGGCCCACATCAAGACTGGGCTGCCCTGTATCCTCTCCCCATAACCCCAGATCTCAGGGGGCCCCTGTAATTTCCAAATCACCGTGTTCAGTGATACCCTCCCAATTTGCTGACAGTGGCTTCTATCTGGGCCCAGGGTCTACATCAAAGTGGGCTCTGCCTCGCCCTTCTCCACCTGCCTGAAGATGGTGGCGTCTCCCGACAGCCATGCTCGCTGTGCCCAGGGCCAGCCTCCACTTCTGTCGTGCTATGACACCTTGGCACCCCACTTCCGTGTCGACTGGTGCAATGTGTCTCTGGTGAGGAGGGACCCTGGCTCAAGGGTGGGGATGGAGCATGGCTCCCATCACAGTCTCCTCCCTCCCTTTTCCCATCCCAGTCTCTTATTTTGTTCTTTTTTTCGTATTTCTTTCTCTGATTATCTCCATCCTCTCCCCCTGCCCCGCCCCCGCAACCCACACACAAATTTTACTTTTTCCCACAAGAGGGAGACAGAGTCCACAACCCAGGCAAAGGCTCTCCTGGCTCCTGAAGGCCCCAAAGTGCCCAGCCTACCAGCGAGAAAAATCACTTCCACAGAGCCATTCCAAAACCTTGATCCTGCCAAGGTGTCACAGCTCTGTCGGCTTTCTTCTAAGGTGTCACCTAGCTCATCCGCCTGCGGTCACGAACAGATGGCTGTTCGTTATAAGCCAGAGATGTTTACCACTGCTTTTTGGTGACTGAGCTGGGGCGTCCAGGGTCCCTGGTGTACCCCGTTCCTGTGCACTGACCAACAGCACAGCCAGGACTGGTAACTGACAACAGTCTTGAGCACTTGCTAAGTGCTGGGCACTAAACATTCAATCTGTTTTATCCTTATAACCACCCCAGGAGACAGGTACCGCTATTAGCATTCTGACTTCATAGGTGAGGAAACTGAGGCACCAAGAGGTAAGTCATCCCAGGGACGTACGTGTCTGAGACAGGATTCTAACATAGGCAGTCGGACCACAGAGCTGTGCTCTGACCATCCTAAGGTCCAGCCTCTCTGAGACTTTCTCTTCTGACTCTTAGTCCAGTGCTTATCCAAACTGGTCACCTGAGTTGGGAGAGGCAGGCAGGAGGAAAGCCTGTGGTTGCATGAGGTGGTAGGAAGTGGTGCCCCGGCCCCCTGCTCTGTCCCCCTGGGGGTCTCTGTCCAGTCCGCTGCTCCTGAGTCAGCTCTGGGCTCTCTGAGCAGGTGGATAAGTCGGTGCCAGAGCCCGCAGATGAGGTGCCCACTCCAGGCGATGGGATCCTGGAGCATGACCCGTTCTTCTGCCCACCCACTGAGGCCACAGCCCGAGACTTCCTGACTGACGCGCTGGTCACCCTCCTGGTACCTCTGCTGGTGGCCCTGTTGCTCACCCTACTGCTGGCCTACATCATGTGCTGCCGGCGGGAGGGACGGTGAGTGTGGGGGACAGAGGACAGAGAGGGCAGAGTGGCTGGTGCTCAATCTGTAGTACTTTTTGTGACACTTGTGCTGTGTGGGGACCCAGACCCCCTCAGGGAGTGGGGTGCTCAGCCAGGAAAAAGGTGGGGAGCGCTTTCTAGGTGGCTCAGGGCTCGGGTTCTGCCAGGCACCGGGAGGGGATTGTGGATAAGTAAATCTTTCCCTTTGCTTTTCTGCAGGCTGAAGAGAGATCTGGCCACCTCCGAGTGAGTAAGGGAAAGCGGGGGGTGGGGTGGGGGCCCCCACGTTGTTGCACTGGACCCTTTAACCTCCATGAGCAGCATAGACCAACCAGATTGGTGGGGTGATGGGGGCTACCCTTGGCCTCTGAACTCCAGCTCTGGGCTGGCTGGATGCTGGGCATGACCTATCCTGGCCTGGCCTTCTCATTTTGTAGTCTCCGTGGAAGAGCCTAAGGTGAGGTGGGACAGGGGAGGAGAACTGACCAGGCGTCAGGGGTCTACTGCCAGTCTGGGAAAAAAGATTTGAGGAGCAACTTAAAAGCCTTTCGACACACACAAACCCACACACACTTCACTGTGAGTCGGCGCTTGGTTTTCTGTCCTGACTCACAGTTGGGTTCTGCCACACAATTACTGTGACCCTGTCCGGCCTTGGTTTCTCCGCCTGTGATGTGGTTGGACTAGCTAATGCCCGTGGATGTTTTCAATTTCCCCAGCCCTTCCCAAATCCATATCACCCTCATTTCGCCCAGTTTTCCATACCCCTAGCCTTACCCCTCCTCTGTGCCCCAGCCCGCTTCCTTTCCCGCTTCCTTGAACCCCAAAGATTCCAGGAGGCAGGTGTTAAATAAGTCAGGCTCCTTTTATTCTCGCTGCACTGAGCCTGTGGCGGGCCTGGCCCCTCTGCCTGCTTGCCAGGCCTGCCTCGTTAATTGCGGCGACACTTGGCCACTCTGCGAGCCCCCTTGATCAGCTGCTTATGTCCCTGTTTGGAGCTCAGGGGCCGCCTGTGCTGCCCAGACCCGCGCCTCCCAGGCTGGCGCTGCCCAGCCCCGCGCTGCCCAGGCTGGCGCTGCTGCTTCTGCGGCCGTCTCTTGGCCTTGGGCTTGATCTTGGAGGCGAACTTCTTGCCCTTGCGGAAAGAGCCCAAGGTGCCCTTGCCAGTCATCTGCTTGAGCATGCCTTTGTCCACTAGCCCCCTGAGTATTTTCTTGAGGCGCCAGGCATTGCGGGTCATGTTGTAGCCAGTGGCGACCAGAGCGCTCTTCAGGGTGTTCAGGGACACGCGGTTGTGTTCCCCCTTGTCTGCCATAACCCTCAGGATCACCTTAGACATGCCGGGCTTCCGCTGGGCTTTGGGGCAGGCGCGGTACCCAGTCTCACTATTGCTAGGGACTCCTGACATGCTGGCCTGCCGGCCTGCACCCAGGACACTCTTTGAGGCCGAGGGTGTAGATGAGGGTGGTAATGAAGTATCTTTCTGCATCTCTTCCTGGGGTGGGTGAAGGGAACTGGGTGCGAGGGCCTCCAGGGTGGCAGCTGGAAGTCTCCACTGGGTTGTGTCTCGGTGGATAAGGTGCCTCCCAGTTCCTGGTTTCCCTCAGAGGCTTCCTCGTAGGGCTCTAGCCAGGAGGAGGACCAAGGATGATCACCCACGCTGGCCTCCACAGACTTGTGCCTTGGGTGCAGGGGGTGGTAAAGTTATCTCTGTGGTGACCTCAGGGGGACATTGTGAGGCCACTAGAACCCTGTGAGGGTCATAGTGCCCCATTGTTCCCACCTGGGAGGGGTAGATAGGAGATACCGGATCGCCTGGGCATCTGACATGCCAGGTACCCTGAGAGTGAGTGGCTGTGTGGGCCCAGTGCAGGGATCCACAGGTGTGTGCGTGCCTACGCGTTTGCGTATATGCACGAGTGCCCACCCATTCCAAGGAGTTCTGGGACCCCAGTTTTAAACCCATCATTGTTACCCCATCATTTCAACCCTCTAGGTTGAGGAGTACAGACAGTTTTAGAATCAGAATTATACCAACATTTATGAATTTTTAAGGGGAATAAGTTTCCAGAGTGAACAGAGTGTAACCCCTTGATCTACCTAAGTTGATTTAATTCCTTGATCAACTTTCTATACAAAGCAATGAATGGACTTTTTCCCGCCTATTTTCATTTTTATTTATTGGAACTTTTTTCTCATAGGGAATCAGTGGTTTTCTATGTAAACTCTACTATGGGGATTTTATTCCTCAATTCTTTTGGCCTGTGCCAAATTTGATCAATTGTATCTTCTTCCATTGTGGCTGTGGATATTCTCTTCTGACCAGTTATTTTCAGCACATCCAGCTTTCTTGAGTCAGTTTTGCAGTTATGGTGTCCGGAAAATCTGCTTCCTCCCTCAATGTTTTTACCATGTGCAATGTCAGCCCTCATTGGTTTGGATTTTGTGTTGATTTATTTCTTAAGGCGTTTTCTTCCTTCCTTCCTTCCTTCCTCCCTCCCTCCCTCCCTCCCTCCCCTCCCTCCCTCCCTCCTCCCTTCTTTCTTTCTTTCTTTCTTTCTTTCTTTCTTTCTTTCTTTCTTTCTTTCTTTCTTTCTTTCTTTCTTTCTTTCTTTCTTTCTTTCTTTTTCTTTCTTTCTTTCTTTTTCTTTTTCTTTCTTTCTCTTTTTCTTTTTCTTTCTATTTTTTCCTTCCTTCCCTCCTTCCTTCCTTCTTTCCTTCCTTCCTTCCTTCCTTCCTTCCTTCCTTCCTTCCTTCTTTCCTTCCTTTTCCTTTTTTGCTTTTCAATGCCTACCATTTTCAAATTGTCACAACTTGCTATTCTATGGCTCTCTTTTCGCCTATGTCAGATTTTTGGTTGGTAAGTCATGTGGGAACAGTGGCCATCTCCTGTGGTCCATGTGCCAGAGCAGCTCTCAAGGGGCTGTGTACTGGTGGCGGACTGTGTGTGTGTGTGTGTGTGTGTGTGTGTGTGTGTGTGTGTGTGAAGCCTGCCCATTCCTTCGTCTGCGTCTGGGCCCAAGTGTCGATGTGGAAAGACTGTGGGGGAAGGTACCTCGGTTCTGGCTTTTGCTCATGCTGTGGAAAAACATTCCCAGAACATTTTCCCACCTGTGTGTGTTGTCAGAGTAATGAGACCCAGATGTGGGGCTGAGGGTGGGGAGGGAGCCCATTAACTGAAGCCCTTCCCCCGCAGGGGCATTACCTGCCTGGCTGCCCCCAGCCCTCAGCATCCACACACTTCTCGCTCCCTTTCCCCCTCTGTCTCCCCTTGCCTGGGAATGGAAAATTGTGTTTTGGACAACTCAGCTTGCCAAATTCCAGACTAAAGAGCTCATTTTGACCCTCCCCTAGCCTTCGAGGGTGACTCCACCTCCTCCTACCAGCCAGACAGGACTGGGTCCTACTCCCCCAGGAGGAGTGTGGCCCATTTGGTGTAGAGCTGAAGGATCCTTCCTGTAGTCTAACCCCCAGGCCCTAGCTGGAGCATGTCTCCACCCGCTGAGGCTTGGACATGGGTGGCATTGCTTATGCTCCTCCAGGTGATCCATAATCCAGCTGCAGGTAGGGTTGCTTCTGCCCTGCCTGGGGCCCCACCGCATTAAGAAAACCAATTCTTATTGTTTGTAATGAAAAGTCAGGGTTGTCTGTCGGACCTGGCAACCAAGTAGTCTGAAAAAATGTCCCCAGGTTGGGCCCCACAAATGCAGATGGGTTTTTGTAAGAGTTTGGAGTCTTCCCTCCACTGGAGGCCAATTGGGCCTACCGTAATAAAAGGATATACCACTGATAATAATAGCATTGTAGGCTCCCTATGATAAGAGCTACCGCTTGCTGCACGCTGACCAGGAGGCATTCCAAGTGTTTTTCCTGTATTGACTTATTTAATTCATACAACAACTGCATTACAGGTGAGAAAACGGCAGTACAGAGAGGTTAAGTCATTTGCACAAGGTCACACAGCCAGGAAGCAGTGGAACTCACATGCAAACCCAAAGCAAGTCTCCATGCTTAACTATTGTGCTATCCTACTTCTAAGCCTACCCCTGGACAGCAGAAAGCAAGTCCATGAGAACATCAAATGAGAATGAGTCTTAGCCTTCCGAGGAAAAACAGGTGCTAGAGCTCAGGAAGGACTTCCCAAAGGACGTGGCCTTCGGTTCGCTTGGCTGCTGGGATTTTAGGCCTGTCAAAGGTAGAGCCCTGTGCAGGCCTCCAGGAGACTTGGTTTGAAACAAAGACCAGGAAACAAAACTCTGGAGCTGGTCAGTGCTGGGGGCCAACTGGGATGGGGTGTGAGGGGTCAGGGTACAAAGGGAGAAAAGGAAAGGCCTGAAGAGCCAAAGAATGAGATGGTGAAGGCCTGACAGGACATGGGGAAACAGCCTGGGTAGAAGCTAGAAGGGGAGAAAAGGTGGAAGGTATAGCTTTGCCAGACTGAGACAGGGATGGGGCAGGAAGGAGAGTTGGAAGATCAATGGTGGGAGGGAGTATTGGGGGAGGGAGCTGAGTCCCAGAGGGGACCAAGATATGAAAACAGAAAACAAAGCCCAGTAAACGCTGGTCTCTGGAAATATATATCCACTGTGGGTATCTCTTCATGTCTTAGTATCTCAAGGGCTTTTACCACGTGCCAGGCACTTTTCTAAACACCCACTTAATCCTCACAACAACCCTAAGAGGTAGGATTGTTAGCCCCATTCTACAGTTGGGAAAACTGAGTCATAGAGTGGTGAAATGACTTGTGAAAGTCACACAGCTTTAGATCCAGGCTAAGTGCACCCAGAGGCCCTGCCTCAGTCACTGGGCGCTGAGCGGGGACCACAACTTCCTGTTTGCCCTTCTCCTCTACCCATCAGGTGTGAGAGTCTCTTCCCACATAACTGGGGAAGACTGTAGGATGGCTCAGGGGCAGCGCCAAGCTGCACCCCCAAAGTGGGGCGAGGGGCTGACTCCCTGGGCTGATGACTCTGCTGGCCCTCTGCCCCCAGCATCCAGATGGTCCACCATTGCACCATCCACGAAAACACGGAGGAGCTGCGACAGATGGCAGCTAGCCGAGCGGTGCCCAGGCCACTCTCCACCCTGCCCATGTTCAACGTGCGCACAGGCGAGCAGCTGCCTCCCCAGGTGGACAGCGCCCAGGTGCCCCTCATCCTGGACCAGCACTGAGGGTCTGCCTAGGTGGGTCCGTCCGGGCTGTGTTAGCCTCATTTCTCGGAACAAGGTAGCCTCCCTCTCAAGGCTGGAGCAGGTGGTGGGTCTGGGGAAAGTCAAGGGAGGGGTACACAGAACTGCGCATGTCTGGGGCAGCAATGTGGGGGGGCGTTGCCGGGGCTCAGCAGTGCCAGGGCTATGCCCCCTAATGCCAAGCTCGGGATTGGAGGGTCAGGGTGGGGAAGGCAGGAGAACCAGGGCCTGGACCTCACAGCTCCCCACTCTATCTTTCCTCTGCTGTTCCAGCTCCAACCTTGGTCTCAACCTTTCTTTCCCCCCCAACTCAAAGAGCAGCCACCACCCAGGGCTGCATCTTTCCTTCTGATTCTGGCTCCTGGCCTGATGGACCCCAGACTTGGAACAAGCAGAGCAATGGAGGTGGGGACGGTGGAGGTATCCGGCGTCAGCATCCCCAGAATAAACACTTGCCACTCTACACATCCATTGCTGCCGTTGCCTTCTTCTCAGCAGCCTCCTGCCACCCGCTGCCCACTGACCCCGGTTGCCCTCAGAGGCCTTTTGCTATTTTCTCAAGTTCTCTGGAAGGAAGAGGGACCTGATATATGTGGCCCTAGTATTAATCCTTACATGAATCTGACAGCAAGGGAATTATTGGATCGTTTTATAGATAAGGAAATTGAGGCCCAGAGTGAATAAATGACAAGGTCACAGAGCAAGCAAGTGGTAGAGCTTGGGTTCAAACCCAATGTGTCCGCCTCTACACTGCCTTCTGGAGGGTTCAGAGGTTCTAGAAGCAGGAGATCCAGGCTCTTACCTGCCCAGATACCCTGGAGGGAGCACTCCTTTGTAAGCTGTGTAGAGAGAGAAGCCAACTGAGACATGAAGAGAGGGGTGGGGTTGCAGGACCCCGAGTGCCCAGGCTCAATGCCCTCTTCCTGATTGGCTCCTCCAGCAGCAGGGCGGAGGTGTTGCTGGCTTGGTTTGGACCCAGTATGAGCCCTGCAGAGCTCAGCTGGCCAGGAAGAGGCCTGAGCTTGTTTTTCCCAAGTGGCTACAACCAAAACAGGCTGCCATCAGGTGCCACATCCAGTCTCAGGTCTGACTCCTCCCTTAGGAGGACAAGCTGGAGAGGAGACACAGAGGACAGAGAGCAGAAGAGCAAGGACTTGCGGTGCAGGCCCTAGACCCTGGCTCCAGGCCCCAGACCCTGGCTCCAGGTGGCAACTCTGAGACAACCCTAATGAGGGCAGGACATCTATGAGATGTCCCTAGGCCTCTAAATCCCTTTTTGAGTTCTGTGAACCAGGCCTGGGACCTGCCACCTGGAGCTCCCTCAATCATCCCTCCCCACTTCTTCCAACCCAGAGGTGGTGGGTGGGAGATGGGAGGCTGAACAGGGTGTTCTCCCTCACTCGGGACAGAGACTCACTCAGGCTTGAGGCTGATGGGTGAGGTGGACCCTGGGCCAGGGTCCCTGAGGAAGGCTGAGACTCTGAATACAGTGTCCCAGTGTTCAGAAATGGATAGGTAAGGGGGTCACGAAACCCCAAATTGTCCTTGGACCCCTTCCACTTTCACTCCCCAGAATCTCTGTCTTCCCAATATGTCCACCCTGAATCCATCCCCTTCTCACAGTCTCCACTCTGCTTCAGTTCTGCAACAGGATCTTGCTCCTGGACCCGTGTGACAGCCACCCTGTGCCCTCCCTGCCTGCT
Organism: Cynopterus sphinx; assembly: GCA_030015415.1. Classification (NCBI taxonomy): domain Eukaryota; kingdom Metazoa; phylum Chordata; class Mammalia; order Chiroptera; family Pteropodidae; genus Cynopterus; species Cynopterus sphinx. The sequence goes on from CM057385.1 coordinate 19,678,919, forward strand.
CCCTGCCCTGCCAGTCTCTTTTCCAATAGCAGGTGGGCTCGTCCTTTGAAAGGAAAAATTTTTATTTTTCTCCTGTTCTCAATTCTGACCAGGCACACATGCCCACCCACCTCTCTGACCTCAGGACCCTGCTGTCCCCTCACATGCCTGCTCCAGCCACTGCCTCTGAACAATCTCCTGCTTCAGGCCTTGGCCTCTGCTGTTCCCTCTGCCAGGAACCCCCAGTCCTCCAAATCCACACAACTCCCTCCTCACTGCAGTCATTTTGGTCTCTGCCCAAATGGCAGCTCCTCAGAGAACCCCCCTCCATCGGGTCTCCAAGGTGCCCTGCACAGCACCCCTCACTCTGAGAAGATATGCTCTCTATGGTGTCTTGTTGGGGTTGACTTCCTGCCCAGGCCATAAGCTCCAGGAGGCCAGGGTTCTGTGTGCCCCAGGGGGCGCGGTGCCTGCACACAGTGGGCACTCTGGAGAGCTGTTCTGAAGGCGTGCATGAAGGGAGGCTGTCCATCTGGGGTGCTCAGAGCTCTTAAAGAGGTTGCTCCTATTTTGGCAAAGAAGGTGAGTAAGGCCATTGCTAATGTGTCTACCATCATGTTCTGGTCCCCCTCCCCGCTGGGCATCGCATACCCACTAGTTAGTTAGTTAATCCCATATGCATCTGCAGAGGCCAGCAGGGGCTCAGTGCTGGCACTGTGTATGTGCTCAGTAGACTGTTGTTGACTGACAGCTCTTTGAGTGCCCACCCCCCAACCACATGGGTTTTCTGGCAAGCTGTTGCCTTTGACTTCTCATTTGCAATTTCCTCCTTTCCCTGAGGGCCCCTCATCTGGCCTAAACCAGGAGTTGCCCAGAATCTGCTCAGATCGGAGGCTCAGAACAGCAAGCCTGCAGTCTGGGGTGGCTCCTCCTTGATCCTTTCCCCCTCGAGGAGGCGGCTACCCTCACCCTGTCTCTATGCTCCCACCTTGGGCCTCTGTGCTCTTCCCGTGCCTGCCAAAGGGCCAAGGCTGCAAGAGTTCAAGGCCAGCCCCTCTCTTCCCTCCGCTTCCCAGCTTTGCCTTGGGATCTTGGCAGCGCCTTCCTCCCTGATCAGTTCCAAGGAGCACACGGGAGCCTGGCTGCCGGCCTGGAAGGAAGTGGCCCAGACAAGTAGCTGAGAGGATGGCGTGACTGCAGAGGACACCGGCCTGTGCCTGGGCACACACGCACGCACGCCTAGCCCCGCCTGGAAGCACAAGGAAGGGCATAGGCACACTCAGCACCGTCTACTCACTGAGGAGTAAGATTCCAACCAGCCCAGGACAGAGCCAAGGTGTCTCCCCAACCTCACACCCTGCTCAACCCTTGGCTCTTGTAGTCCCACAGGCAGCACTGCCCACATGGCTCAGTGCGTGGCCTCCACCTTCTCCCTAAGCAGAGCCTGCACACGTGGCCTGACCTAGACTTCTCACCACCTCTCAATTGACAAGGAGGGTCTCTGCCAGACATGGGGACATGGGCACCGCCTACAACTGGCCCCAGCCCCCACGTGCACACTTCTTTATTCTCAAAACACACACCCCATGTCACAGAGAGCGCCTTGATGCATCCTTTGGAGTTTAAGGTCAGATTGAGCAGGGCTCCAATCGCAGCTCTGACAGTTAGTTTACTCACCGATGTTAATTGTAAATGCCTCGGGCCCCTGTGAGAATTCCCGCGTGAGGACCCAGCGAGAGCCTGGCACCTGGCAGCTCCCAAGCAGGGAGACGTTATTATTTACAAGCACTTGCACAAGCACTCCCAAACCAGAGGTCAGTGGTATCCCCTGCCCCCTAAGATCTGGGTTAAGTGGGCACAATTCTCATTCTGTGTCCTTGAAGAGTTCAAGCTCCCCCTGCGAGACTGGGGTGGAGGCTGAAATTCTCAAGCTCATGGGCACTGATCTGCTGCCCAGTGCTGTGCTGTCTGGTAAGGCAGCTGCTGGCCACCTGTGGCCACTGAGCACTTGAAATGGGGCCAGTCCAAATGGAGATGGGCTGCAAATGTAATGAAAATGATAATGATAATGTTGGGGGGGTATTTGGGGTTAAATAAAATAAAGTATATTATTAAGTATATTTGTAAACATATTGTATAAATATGAAAATAAAGTATGTTATTAAAATTAACCACCTGTTTTAGCTTATTTTTTTATTCTGGCTGCTCGAAAATGAAAATTACATATGTGGCTCCTGTTGTATTTTTATCGGGCAGTGCTAGTTTCATGGCTCTTCCTTTATTTCTGCTCTAGATTGACCCAAACCCAGAATTCAGCCCCTTTCCTTGCTTCCCTCCAGGACACCTGCTCTGTGTGGGCATCAGCTTTCCAAAGGCTTGGGGAGTAGGACGGGTTTGCCTCACAGCAGTAAAGTCACCCAAAACTTGGTTATGGGGCCTCCTTGTTCTGTAATGTGCTTTAATGTCCAGCCTCCCCATCTTTCTCTTCCTCCCACTGTCTATGCAGAGAAAATCCCACTTTTTGTATCACCTGCAAGCACCAAACTCACCTCCCTCTGAGCCTTGCCACATGTGTCCTCGGCAAAGCGTTGAAATCTTCATGTTTTAAGGGTCTGAGTGCCTTCCTAGACGAGGGTCAGCTTCCTTCCAGGATCTTGTCTGCTGGTCCGTGGACATCTCTCAGCTCTACTTGGTACCTCCAGAGCACCCACCAGGAAGGGGACACAGAGATAGAGCCAGCACTAGGGCTCCACTGGCCCCAGGACTTCAGGACGGTGGTCTCACCCCACATCGAGCCTCTCCTAACTTTCCCACACTCCTCTTTGTCCCCCATTCATCCTCATCACACAAACAGACCCTCCTATAGCTTCCGTCATGTCTACGCACACACACACATCCCAAATGCTAAACCCCAGCAGTTTCAGTTCGTACAGCCTCTCTTCTGCTGCCATGTGTGTACGGAAGCTGTGCCCTCACCCTTCCCCAACACACTCACACGTGTGTAGGGCCCCTGTGAACACAGACACATGTGTTCATAGGTAGGTGGGCACCCCGAGAGTGAGACATTCTCATCCGCACAGGGATGGCTGGGTTGGAACCACCTCACTTCTCACACAGCCTCTCACACTTAGGCCGCCGTGAAGCCTCCCCCTATGGACCCTGGCTTTGAGAGCAGCCCCGCGCTCTCCTGTTCCACACATGCCCCATGCCCCTCACCTGAGGCTCCTACAGTCCAGGTAGGGAAACTCTCGAGCTCTCCCCTCCTCATCCTCACCCAGCTCCATCCAGGAAAGTCTCAGAAGCACCTGGGAAACTGAGGGTTAAGGAGTTGGGAAAAAAAAGGAAGGAAAATCCACTGTATTTTGGTCCTAGAATATCCTGCCAGGTGGGCTCACCCCACCAAAGGGACCCAGGATTCTGAGAGAGCAGCAAAAATGTAAAAATCCAAATGAAGCCTCCTTCCTTTCTAGAATTGTCCATCTTGATCTGACTGAAAAGTCCTCCACAGGAACGTGGCCCATCTCTTTACAGAGAAGCAAAGGCGAGTCCCGCGGAGCAGCGTTGGGAATGGCCCGCGCTGTGTAGCCACGCAGGGGGCAGGAGGGGCTGGGGGAGCAGGCCTGGGTGGCCGTATTTAGGGCAGCTGTGATGTCAGCGGAAAGGAGGGCTTGAGCTGGGAATGTGGTACAATGGTCCCTTTGTCCCCCTCCCCTCCTGTCCTGCACACACAGCAAAACCACATTCTGACTCCACACCACGTGACCCTCCATGGAGCTGCTCAGCGGGGAATCTTACTCCTGCCGGGCCGTGTTGCCTCGCGTGCACTCGTCCGTGCGTGTGCACACCATACACACACATTCATGCACCCACGAGTGTACATATCTCGTGAGAAGCAAATTCACTCCTCTGCCCAGAGCTGTGATGCCCAAGAGCCGCAGGAAGCTATTAAAATTAATTTCAGGTAAGTAAAAGGTAAAATTGAGTTCCTCCGTCTCACTATCCACATGTCGAGTCCTCCGTAGCCACAGCAGCAGGTGGCTGTCATGTGGACAGCACAATCAGACTGCACTTCCATTTTCTGGAGCCTTCCACTGCTCCCTGCTCCCACACATGGGCTGGTTTGCACTTGCTTTTCCCCTCACACTTGCTCACTCTTGTTCATAAAGACGCACACAGCTCTATACTCTCGCCAAGGAGGCCTGCTTCTCTAGCTCTCCCTCTTCCTCTTTAGTCTTCCAGCATCTGGGCATGGCCCCTGTGCCTAGCCCTGCATTGCAGCCTCTGGCCTCAGTCAGCTCCACTCAGGCTGGGGAGAGTAACAGGGTGAAAACATGACAGCTTACTATGACAACATGTCTATTACTAAGGCTAATATGAGTTTTGCAGACATGCAGGGCTTGGAAAGCCAGAGGGGGCGAACTTACCCTGGGTTGGGCAGGAGAACACGGGGGACAGGAGACATGTGAGCACGGCCTGGAGGGTGGGGAGTGAACAGACAGAGATAAGGCTGTCTCTTCAGGGGAAGACGCATAAAGAAAGACACAGAAATGGCAAGTATGGTGCATATGTGGGAATTGCTGTCACCCCTTTTGGCTGGTGTATAGGTATGGACAGGAGAGGGGACAGGGAGAATGGACAGGTGGGTAAGCTGCTAGGTAGACCCAGGCTCAGGATGCTTCTGGATTCCTCAAGGGGGTAGGTAGGGGTAAGATCAGATAGCTAAGGGCCCCAGAGGGCCTGAGGGCCATCCAGGTAGATGAGGGTACTGAGGGAGGTGAGGCAGGTGTCATGCAGGATCAATTAATCACATTATTGGATAATTTGCATATGAATAAGCCTTCCTTTACATGCCACAATTGCTTGCCCTCTCTAGACTAATTCCCTTTCTACACTGTCCTGATTGTGGTAGAAGTGCTAACAATGAATTATTAAAGTCCATAATGAATAGCCATGACTATTTAATCATAGCCAGGGCATGAATATTGCAGATGATGGCTTCTACGGACTTTTTTCATCTCCTTGAGGGAGGGACATGGGCCTTTCCTGCCTTTGAGGTTTAGTCCCTAAGTAGGTGGGAGGCAGGGACAACTGTCAACTTGTCCCCGTGGCCAGGTCTCTGGGCACCTCATCTGCTGCTCCAGACTTCTGCCTCTCTGGATCCTCTGTGTCCCCACGTACTACACACTGCTGTCCCTCTGCCTTGAAATTGGAGAGCTGATCGGTCACCTTCCCCCTGGGAGCCTCAGGATCTCAGGCTGGCAGAGTAGGGGCCAGCAGAGGGGGAAGAAAAGGAAAGGGAAGGGAGAAGCAGGAGGAAGAGAAAACGAGGATTTTTAGAAGGATAAGAAATAGGCAGGGGGCTGGGATGGCCTTCCCAAGCCACCCCACACCCAGGGTGTCTCAAGTTATGGGAACTTAGAAGATAGAGACCCGGCACATGCTCGGCTGGGTTAGGGCCTGTCTCCTTCCTGATGGCATCCTGTAAGGTCTTGACTGCAGCCCTCTGTGGCTTCTGGGGAGGCTCTCCTGAAGGCTGGGCAGACTCCCTCTTTCTTTTGCCTGGGAGCCCAGGAGAATGAACAGGAGGCATTGCTTCCTCCAGGTCTCCTCAAAAGGCCCTCAGCACAGGCTCAGTGACCCTTTCTTGTGCTACCCTGCTCGTTGCTCCTTTGGAGAAGGTCAGAGAGGGCAAGGAGGGAGGAGGTCAAATGACTCTTTATGTGTGCCCAGGGAGAGGTCCTGCTGAGGGCTTCTGGTACCCTCACCAACCCTGCTTCCCTCTCCCAGGCATGTGCCTCCCACTGCCCTATGGTCAGTGCCTTCCCATGTCCCCCCACCCTGCAGGGTGCCCACAGCCGTGGAGAGGGCAATGAGAGGTGATGGCATTGATGGGAGAAGGAGCACAAGGTTTGGGCAGCCCAGGATCTGAAGAGAGGTGTGTGTGTGTGTGTGTGTGTGTGTGCGTGCGCGCATACTGCACAGGTGTGTTGCCTGTATGCACTGTGGGGGAGAAGAGGGTTTGGAAGATTGCATGAGAGGAAATAAAATTGGTTACGGCATAGGAAAGGCAAGAGAAGGGAGAGGGACCATGGAGGGTGCTAGAGGGGAAGGAGGAGGACCGAAGGGGCAAGAAAAAAAAAAGCCCACCACCCTCAACCCCAAATCTTCCTCCCCAGGCATCCCCTCTCCCAACTCCAAGGATGAAAATTAGGAGGCCACTGCAGATAAGTTTGGGTCATTTCCACATGCTTTATTCCAGCAATCAAAATAATTAAAAACATCTCAAATTATTATACACATACAAAATAGGTACAGAGTCTCTTGCTTCCTCCCACCCCAGGGGGAAAACTGCTTTGTGCTTTGGGAAGTTTGTGCTCCGAAACCCAGGAGAGAGGACGCAGGACAGACCAAGAGAGAGGTGTGAGGATGGGAGGCAGTTGAGGAGGAGGGGGTTTCAGAGAAGAAAGAGGTCTGGAGAGAGAGGCCTGGGCAGGCCCGAGGCGTGAGGGGGTGGAGAGAGAGGGTGGAGAGTGAGTGGCACTTTCTGGAGCCTCAGCTCTCTCTCCTCCGTGTTAAATAGCACCTTTAGAAAATTCACATGAGTCCCCATCCACAAGAAAATAAACCAAAGAATTAAAAAGACTTTGAACAAAAAGGAACATTTGCTGGCCTGGGGGAGAGGGGGGCGTCTCAACTTCTATAGCACCAGTGATCCCCTCGCCACCCCACCCCATCACAGAGATGTAGCACCTTTGGTATAAAATGAGAAGCCGCTTCCACCCTGCCCCTGTCCCGCCCCCACGCAGTTGCCCCGGTGACACATATAGAGGTAGTCTTTCAGCAACACAGTTATACAAGGAACACAGCAGTCTCTCCCTCCCAGCCCTCTCGCACGGGGATTGACACGTTTCCACTCTGTCTCAGCCCCTCTTGACGTTTCCAAGCCCGGCGTCGAGGGGCCAGTGGTAGCCTGGCATGACCCCCTCAAAAACGAAGGGAGGGCACATTGCCAGGGCCAGGGGATGCCAGATGGTAAGGCTTCTTTGGCAGTTTGAGAACCCCAGGTCCCCCCAGGGTTTGGGGGTGCTGGGTAAGGGGAGTGGGCTGGGAGTGTGGGGGCCATTTGGGTGTTTTAGCATTGCCTTTGGTTGCTGGGCAGACAATGCATGCTATCCTGTGTCTTTTGGGGAGACTTAGATTTGGGGAGCAGTGGAGGGAGGCCCCAAGAAGGCACGGAGAAATGAGCAGAAAGGGCAGCGTTGGGGTATCATAAGCCCAATGGGCAGAAAAGGACTTACCCCCACATGGGTCTTCAAGCAAGTGGACCAAGCTTCCTTTTTTAAAAAGTTATTTATTTATTCTTTTTTTTGGTTTTTGGTAAGGTTGAATGCGTTTTTGGTTTTTGGTCATGTTCAGTTGGTCAAAGATAAAAACTAAGTTTGAGAGATGAATGCAAAGGAAAAAAAATTTTTCCAAAGTCCATGTGAAATTGTCTCCCATTTTTTGGCTTTTTGGGGGGTTCAGTTTGGGTTGTCTGTCTGTTTCCAGGGTCAGGGGCGAGTGGGTTGGGTGGGAGGGAGCCAGGCTGGGCTGGAGGGAGTTTACAGGAAGCAGACAGAGCCAATGTCGATGCCGAATTCCTGGTCTGGGGCGCCAACGTCCAAGGGGGCCACATCGATGATGGGCAGGCGGGAGGTCTTGGTGGTTTTGTATTCGATCACTGTCTTGCCCCAGGCTCCAGTGTGACTCTGGGGTGAAGGGAAGACATTGGGAGAGGGGCGTCACCAAGTGGGAGTGATGAGGTGAGAACTATGGCCTGCCTAGAAAACCAAAGCCCGGAGAGGGGGCCCTGCCGGGGACTCACCGTGCAGCCATCGTAGGTGACAGTGTAGGTGAAGCGGCTGTTGCCCTCGGCCCGGAGCTCGATCTCGTTGGAGCCCTGGAGGAGCAGGGACTTCTTGAGGTTGCCTGTGTGCTGGTCCATGTAGGCCACGCTGTTCTTGCAGTGGTAGGTGATGTTCTGAGAAGCCTCGGTGGACATCAGGCGCAGGAAGGTCAGCTGGATGGCCACATCGGCGGGGTCGGAGCCCTGGCCGCCGTACTCGAACTGCCGGGGCAGAGGGAGTGAAGCGTGAGTGACTGTGCTGGAGCCCCCAGTCCTGGCCTCCCCTCCTGGAGTCCTCAGACAATCTTAGTGAACGCCCACGTCCAGAGGTGGCCTCATTTGCCCACGGGAACCCTATGTCTGAGCCAGTAACAAGGACCCGGGACACCTGCCTCCCAGCCCGGCTCTGTCCGTCACCCCTAGAAGGTCTAGAGTACCCAGGACCTTCCTTCATGCCCCTTCAGAGCCCTCGCCAGCCCACCTCGTGAGAGTGGCCCCAGAGTCCAGCTCACACACCTGGAATCCTCCGGTCATGCTCTCGCCGTACCACACGTGCTTCTTCTCCTTGGGGTTCTTGCTGATGTACCAGTTCTTCTGGGCCACACTGGGCTGAGTGGGGTACACGCAGGTCTCGCCTGTCTCCATGTTGCAGAAAACCTTGATGGCATCTAGGGTGCAGCCTTGGTTGGGGTCAATCCAGTATTCTCCTGCAATGGGGCAGGGCAAGATGGAGTCAGAGAGTGTCTGGGAGGTGAAGCACCCATGGGCATCAGAGCCCCTAGGGCCTCAGCTCTGTCTTGGCAGGACTGGGTGGCGGCAGGGATGGGGCCGGCCCTCACCGCTCTTCCAGTCAGAGTGGCACATCTTGAGGTCACGGCAGGTGCGGGCGGGGTTCTTGCGGCTGCCTTCAGGGCTCCGGATGTTCTCGATCTGCTGGCTCAGGCTCTTGAGGGTGGTGTCTACCTCGAGGTCACGGTCACGGACAACATTGGCATCATCGGCCCGGTAGTAGCGGCCGCCATCGTGAGCCTTCTCTTGAGGTGGCTGGGGCAGGAAGCTGAAGTCGAAACCGCCGCTGGGAGGACCAGGGGGACCAGGAGGGCCAGGAGGGCCAGGGGGACCCTGCACAGAGAGGGAGAAGTGCGGGGATTACTGGGGTCCAAGCGTTCTCCGGGGTGGAGTGCCATGGACAGACAGGGTGGGGAGCTACGTACAACAGGACCAGCATCACCAGTGCGACCACGAGGACCAGGGGGGCCGATGGGGCCTGGAAGACCATTCAGTCCATCTTTGCCAGGAGCACCAGCAGAGCCAGGGGGACCCTGCAGGGGGAAGATGGTTAAAAAAAAAAAAAAGCCTGTCAGAAAACACAGGGCCAGCTCAATTCTGGCAGAGAAGCCTCCCCACCCCCTCTTGGTGTTGGCTCTACAGCTTCATCATCGCTGCTTCCCACAGCTTGGCCAGGGAACCTTTTGTGGAAGAAATAAATGGGAAGGGGAGGCCAAGCACTGGGTAAAATTGTCCAGAACTCTTCTTCCCTTCCTTTAATACTTGCCTTGGACCCTTCTCCAGAGAGGTAAAGGGCCCTGAAGTGGGCCTAAGCTTGGGACACATGAAGAGGAGGTGGATAGAGGGATGACTTACGCGGGGACCAGCAGGACCAGAAGCTCCAGAGGGACCTTGTTCACCAGGAGAGCCCTGAAGGACAGATGCAAAGGCAATTCAGTCCCAGTGTGGGTCAATCAGCCAGCAACCTAGCCTCCCCACCCTTTTTCTCTGGAAATCTATTCCTGGGGTATCCATAGGCTGAGACCCCTCCTACAATCCTTCTTCATGTACCCCGTGCCCTCTCAGAAGCTCCTTGGGAAATGTCCACAAATATTCAGACCCCATTTCCCACCAGGGAGGAGTGAGGATGACTATCCGGAGATGGAAACTGAGGCAAAGTGGGCACAGGAAGATGTAAGAGAAGAATCAATGGCATTGGGGGGCTGGGGAAGGGCTGAGTATACTCACGGGGGGACCAGGGGGACCCTGGAGACCAGAGAAACCACGGTGACCCTTTATGCCTCTGTCGCCCTGTTCACCTGCTTCACCCTTGTCACCACGGGGACCTTGGGGTCCCTAGAAGAGAAGAGGGAACAAGTTGTCAAGTGGAAGGTCCATTAGCACTGAGTAGGGTGCAGTCCACGCCCAGACAAGAATTCTGAGGACACACAGGGCACTTACAGTGGGGCCACGGGCACCAACGGGGCCGACGGGACCAGCAGGACCAGCAGGACCCTGGGAAAAGCAAACAGAGCATTAGATCCTGGCCAGAGAGGCCCCAGCTGAGGGTTGGCACAGCCTGAACTGCAGGATAAGACCACCCCTTGGCCAGACCCCTCTTTCTTCATATCCTTTCCCACTATGTCTATCTCTCCTAAGCCCCAGATGAAACTTCATGTGAGCTGGGCCAGTACCCGAGGACAATCCCACTCCTCGAGGGGAGATGGGGTACTTATTGGGACAGAGGCCTTGAGGCTAAGCTGAGATACCTTGCAAGATATCTCCTCTCCTTCCCCTTCTCAATGAAGTCAGATGGACATCAGCCAGATCCTAGGCAGGCCTGGAAAGTCCCTGGCCTGGCCAGGAAGCCGTAAGCAAGAGCCCAGCTACTTACAGTCTCACCACGGTCGCCACTCTTGCCAGCAGGGCCAACGGGGCCAGGGGCACCAGGAGCACCAGGGGCGCCGGGGGCTCCAGCAGGGCCAGTCTCACCACGGTCACCCTGGCAAGGAAGAGGAAGGAAGTGCCGTTATCCCCAACCGAAAGGGCCATGCCTGGGCAGGGGAGCAGCAGGTGGGGCTGTGGCCCGGGGGTGTAGCTGTCTTACCTTGGGGCCAGGAGAACCATCTCGTCCAGGGGAGCCTTCAGCACCGGGAGATCCCTGCAGAGAGAAACAGATGTAGGTCAGCCACGGGAGGGAGGCACAGGCAAAGGCCCGAATGACCATGCTGAGGGCACTGGAATGGGGCTGGCGACTGCTTACCTCACGTCCAGACTCGCCAGGGGGTCCAGCCAATCCAGGGGGGCCCATGGGACCAGGGGGGCCACGTTCACCACTTGCTCCAGAAGGACCTTGTTTGCCAGGTTCACCCTGAGAGAGAAGAAAGAGTCAGGCCAGAGATGGGGTCCGGGAAGCCCCAGGAGCCCCCCTAGGCCATCTACCATGTTGGTTCTCATCGGCTCCACAACCCCCATCCTGTGCCAACTCATGTGACAGTTGTTCTTGGGGTCCCTTAAGGTGATGGGGCACTCACAGAGGGGCCAGGAAGACCAGGGAAGCCTCTTTCTCCTCGCTGACCGGGCAGACCGACCACACCACGTTGTCCAGCAATACCCTGAGGTCCGGGAGTGCCAGGAGCACCCTGTGGGAGGCAGACAGCAGTGAAGTGCCTTGCAGGGGCCAGGGACCATGCCCCTGCCCTGGACGCTTTCAGAGCTGGAACTCACAGCAGGTCCGTCAGCACCAGGGGATCCTTTCTCGCCGGCAGGGCCGGGGGGACCAGGGGGACCAGCTTCACCAGGACGTCCAGCGGGGCCAGTCTCACCACGGGGGCCTTTGCCGCCTTCTTTGCCAACAGGACCAGGAGGGCCAGGGGGCCCAGCATTTCCCTGGATGGGGAGAAGAGGGGCTGTCGGATTCCAGTGTATTCGGAAGCTCCACCGAGGCCTCAGTCAGGCCCGCTGTGCTATTCACAGCCCGTGTCCCCCACCCGCTCCCCCAGAGCAGTGGAGTCTCCACCACAGATACTTACAGAGGGGCCGGGAGGACCAACTCGGCCAGCAGCACCAGGGAAACCAGTAGCACCCTGGCCAAGAAGGACAAAGAAGCAGTCAGGAGGAGAACAGCCCCCCACCTGGCCCAGCCGTCCCTACTTCCGAATGCGGGCTCAGGAGAGCCTCAGCAGAGACACAGAGTGAGACACTTACAGGGGGACCAGCACTGCCACGAGCACCTTTGGGTCCAGGAGCACCAACATTACCCTGTAGGAGAGCAAAAAGGCATCAAGTTTCAGTCTTGAGTCCAGGCTTGTTGGCAGCTTGGGGAGCAGAGTGTGAGATACTCACAATGGGGCCGGGGGGGCCAGCGGGGCCAGCGGGGCCAGCGGGACCAGCATCGCCTTTAGCACCAGCATCACCGGGTTCACCTTTAGCACCAGGTTGGCCATCAGCACCCTGAGGAAGGAGGGAGTGGGGTGAGCAGAGGAGGGAGAGACGCCAGCAGGGGGAGTCGTTGGTCCCACGGGCCTGAGCTAGGCCAGTAACTCTAGGCAGGAAGATGCCCAAATGGGAGACAGATCCTTCCCCGCCCTCCTTTCCCAAGTCAGGCCTAGGCCTCTGTCCTCATCTGGTCACCCAGGGTCCCAGATCCTATTTGATGGTGAAAAATGAAGGGGGTGTTGGTACTCACAGGGGGGCCAGCAAAGCCAGCAGGGCCGGGGGGACCAGGCTCACCACGGTCTCCCTAGAAGAAAAGGAGGCAAACTGGAGAGATGCCCTGAAATGGGGGATGCTGGGGAGTGGGCTGGAGGGACAATGAGGAGGAGAGGCCCTGAGGAGCATTCCCCAGGGCCCAGGGGGTAGGAGCAATGTTGGAGAAAGAACAGAAAGAGTATGGGGTGGGGGGCAGTATGGAGGAAGAGAAGGGCCAAGGATGGGGCCTTAACAGGGACTTCTGTACTCACAGGGGCACCACGAGCTCCAGTGGGACCAGCAGGACCACTAGGACCAGATTCTCCCTGAGAGAGAGAGACAGGAGGCTCAGGGTCAGGGCCCATCCTGAATACTCCTGGCAGATGACCCCAGAGAGACTCCCCTCCCTTCGGGAACTGCTTTCCTCGCAGAGCCATGCCCAGGCTTGCTGGAAAGCTTGTGTTAAGGAAGAAAGTGGGGAGGCAGCCTTCTCACCTTGTCACCAGGGGCACCAGCGGGGCCAGGAGGACCGATGGGGCCAGTCAGACCTCGGACACCATCTTTGCCAGGGGCACCATCAGCACCTTTGGGACCAGCATCACCCTAAAGAGGAAGGAAAGCCTGAGACTTCCAGCATGGGGCAAGGAGGCGACCTATCACATCTTGCTGGTGTCTGAGACTCCTTCCCAGCTCCCATGCAGAGGACTTAAGACTTTTTAGGGGAAAAGGTGCCTGCCTGAGGATTCCCAGGAATGTAGGTAAAGAGGCCCTGCTTTGTGCAGAGGGATGATTAAGGGACCCCCCATTTAGCAGGGAGCACCACCTCTCATTGCCATGATAACTCATAGGAAGAGAAGAGCCTGGACCACAGGTAGAAGGTCATCAGCCAGGAGGTCAGAGGAAGAGAAGTGAGGATTAAGGAAAAGAGAAAGATCACAGGGAGGGGGAAAGAAAGGCGGAGGAATCCAAAGCAGATGGAGAATGAGAACCACATCAGGCTCAGGGGACGCAGGTTGAACTTACTCTGTCGCCCTTAGGGCCTGGAAGACCAGCTGCACCTCGTTCACCAGGCATTCCCTGAAGGCCAGGGGCACCTTGGCTGCCAGGGGCTCCAGGGGCACCAGCATCACCCTGTGTGACAACCAAGAGGACTGGAGTGAGGCCTGGGGTTCCAGTAGTGGGTCCCAGCCCTGGGCTTCCTCTTAATATCTCCCAGGCTTGGTTCTGAGGCCAAAGATAGGCACCAGCTGTGAGGAAAGACCCACAGCCCCGGACTTCAGGCTGCACTTGGACCTCATCCCAGTCTTGTCCACCCACCCCTCCCCAACATCTAGGTGGCTTTGTGCACAGCCAGGTGTCCCCCGCTGCAGGGGGGGCCCGACCTGGTGCCAGTGCTGTCCTCACCTTAGCACCATCATTGCCAGGGGCACCATTGGCCCCACGGGGACCTGCGGGACCAGGGGGACCTTGTACACCACGTTCGCCAGGGAAACCTCTCTCGCCCTAGGAGGGAAGAAAAGAAAGGGCATGTGATGGCAGCTCCAGAGACAGGGCCAAGCATTAGGCATCTAGATGGGAAAAGCAGAGGTTCTACTTACTCTTGCTCCAGAGGGGCCGGGGGCACCAAGGTCTCCAGGAACACCCTGAGGGGGAGGGGGAGGGAGCGACAGACGGTGAGCAAAGGACATTTGGGCCCTCTGCACTGGAAAGCACCCCTGCCCTCCTGTTGGAGGCTGGCCTTGGGTGATTAGAGACCAGTGCCTTCGCAGCACTGAACCAGGATCAATCCCTCTACTCTCTGCTCCTCAAGATGTGTCAGTGACACACCGCCCCCACCTTGGGTTGAGGGAAAGTCATAGAGTATTCTAGCACGTCTAAAAAGAAGTTATCCAGACCAGCTTCCAGATCATATCACACACAGGTGCAGCTTCCTGCTTCCCTCTGCGTAGCTCCTCCCGTCATGACAGAAAGTCCATCCCGGTGTCTAACCATGACCCCTCCTCGGGATGGGTGTCTGACTAGCTAGAAAGGCTGGCTTCTCTCTCTGTCCTCTCTCTATTTCTGCTTCTCTGATTGCTGCTCCCTCTTACCTGTTCACCGGGTTTGCCTGCTTCGCCAGGAGGACCAGAGGGGCCAGGGAGACCCTGGAGGTGAGAAATAAGAGAAGGAAGAAGAAGGTATTAGAATCCAGAAGAAAACAAAGGGGAGCCCACACCCTTGGCCCACCGTCTGCCCGCTGTGAGGCCTCACCTGGAATCCGGGGGAGCCAGCAGGGCCTTGTTCACCTCTCTCACCAGCAGGGCCCTGTCAGGAGGTAAAGCTGCGGTCATGGGAAGGCCCAGGAGAGGAGAGGCAGGGGGTGTCTCCCTTTCCTGCTCCCCTGTGCCCCCACTGCAGGCCTCCCTCAGGGATACTTACAGCAGGGCCGGGGGGCCCCTGAGCTCCAGCTTCTCCATCTTTGCCAGCAGCACCCTGTGGGAAGAGAGTGAACAATAACTCAGGGTGATGAGGCAGGTGGAGGAAGAGGGGGCAGGTGGGCAGGGCCTGGGGCTGGGGGCTTCTGGTGCCCAGATGATGGGCTTCAGCCTCCTGCACCCCCCTGCAGGGAGGGGGACAAGTAAGAGACTTACCACAGCACCGGGGGGTCCAGGAACACCTCGCTCTCCAGCTTTGCCAGGCTCTCCCTGGGGGGAAAAGAGTCAAGGTTAAGGGAGCTGAAGTAGGAAACCGGGGCCCCTAGGTCCCTCCTGTTTACTTCAAGTGGAATTTTTAAAGGTACTTTGGGCCCTGGGGAAACGCCTTTGCTGGCTTCTACCGCTGGTCCCTTAGCCTCTCCCCACAGACGTGCCCCTTCAGGCTCCTCTTTCCACCCTCTCCCCTTCCTTCTTTCTGTCATATGCGTACGGTGACCTGAGCTGCAAAGGACTTTCATTTCCTCCGATATCTCCTTTTGAACCTTAAAGAACTCCCAGGATGTGTGAGTGATGATCATATATAAGGCCCATCTTATCCTCATGTGTGTGTGTGTGGGGGGGCATGCACCAATAATACTTTTAATTTCCAGGGATAGAGAGGTGGTACTGGTGCCAGGAGGGGTCTCTTATTTTACAAATAGGGAGACTGAGGTCCAGAGGAGGGCAGTGAGTGGCCTGAGGCCACACAACAGGTCAGTGGCAGAGCTGGGCTCAGAACCCAGGGCTTTCACCATTCAGATTGTCTGTCCCTGGCCCTGTGATGCTCCTCCCTGAATACTCACAGCAGCACCTTTAGGTCCAGGGAATCCCATCACACCAGCCTGACCACGGGCACCAGGGGGGCCTGGAGGTCCAGGGCGACCATCTTGACCAGCAGGACCCTGAGGGTGAAAGGCACAAAATCAGAGGTGAGAACGGACGGTGGGCAGTCAGAAGAGTGGGAGCAGGCCAGGGGTGGTGATACTTACAGGGGGGCCGGTTTTGCCATCAGGACCGGGACTGCCAGGGCTTCCAGTCAGACCCTAAGGGGGAATAGAGAGGTGTGGGCAGGGTCGGGGAGAAAGGTGATGGAGGAGGAAAAAAAGTGGAAGCTGGGGTGAGGGACACTCCAGAAGGCCGATCTCCAGAGCACCCCTCATCCTCCAGACACGACATAGAACAAACAGGCAGGGTCCTGGGCCAAGGGCTGGGGGTCTCACCTTGGCACCAGGCAGACCAGCTTCACCGGGGCGACCAGCTTCACCAGGAGAGCCTTTGGGACCAGCAGGGCCAGGAGAACCACGTTCACCAGCGGGACCCTGGTTGGAGGGGAGGTCACAGGAACAATTAGGGTCTCAAGTCTGGGCCTCTTTAGCAGGGGCCAGAATCTTCTTCCTCCTAGGGAGCTGGGGGACTTTGAGGGGCATTATTGGAGGTGGGAAGGTCAAGGTGAGGCCAGGTCTGAAGAGAGAGGTCTGCAGCCACAGCATGGAATACTAATGACTGGGGTAGGAGGGTACGAGGGGGCTGATTACAACTGTAAGATGGAAGTAATTGGCAGGGAGCAGCAGGGTCAGCCTCCAGCCATGACGAGTGGTTACCTTGGGACCAGCAACACCATCTGCACCAGGAAAACCACGGCTACCAGGTCCACCCTGCAGGAGGAGAGAAGGTCAGTGAGCTCAGACGTGGGGCACCAGACTGGCACGGGGGGCGGAGAAGAGGACACTTACACGCTCGCCAGGGGGTCCAGGCAGGCCAGAAGGTCCGGGTTCACCTCGGGCTCCTCGCTTTCCTTCTTCTCCAGCAGGGCCAGGGGGTCCTTGAATACCAGTGGGGCCCTGGAGAGGGCAGAGAAGAGGAGACAGCCTGTAGCGAGGGCCCGTCCTGATGCCAGCTCCAGGGCCGGCTGGAGCCTCCCCGTCAGCACCAGGCGCTCCTGTTCCTCCCTGAATCTCCCTCGAGGTGTTTCCAGGCAGGCGGGCTGAGCTGTAGAGGGACTTACGGGCTCTCCCTTGGCACCAGCGTCTCCTTTGTTGCCAGGAGCACCAGGTTCACCCTGTGTGGGGGGAGAAGCAGAGGTTGAGCGGAGTGTTGGGGCAGCTCAGTTGGCCTCGATCTTCATGCTTCCCAGAGGACGGCTGCAGTGTAGAGAGTGGTACTTACGCTGTTACCCTTGGGACCAGGGGGGCCTCCGGGGCCCTGGGGTCCAGAGGGGCCTCTGGCACCAGGGAAACCAGGAGCACCAGCAATACCAGGAGCGCCCTGTAGGGGGCAGAGCAGGTTGAGTTTAAGGGATGGAGGGCACAGGGCAGGTGGGAGGTGGGCATCAGGGACAGTTCTGAAATCCACAGGACACTTACGTTGGCACCTTTAGCACCAGGCTGTCCATCAGCACCAGGGTTTCCCTGTGGCACAGAAAGAGGCACAGAAAGAGGTGAGTGACAGGCAAGGGTTCTGATTTGGGGAGGGGTACAGGGGCACTGAGGAGGCAATACTCACAGCAGGACCAGCAGCACCAGCAGGGCCAGGAGGGCCTGGCTCACCACGCACGCCCTGGGGACCTTCAGAGCCCCGGGATCCTTGGGGACCAGCTTCGCCCTGGATGGAAAGAAAGGACTTGTCAGGAGACACCCTAGGAACCCGACTTCACTTTTGGGTGATGTGTGGTGAAGGACGGGGACAGGAGACCAAGAATCAGGATTCTGTGATCAGAGGAAGGGACTCCAGGACAAAGATGTTGGGGAATGGGCTTCCCTCTTGCCCACTCTGGGCCCCTCTGGTTTGGGGAGCAAGAAGATCCCTTGGCCTATGGACGCTATGCTCAGAAAAGGACAAGGGTCTCACCTTAGCACCAACAGCACCGGGGAATCCAGGAGGACCAGCAGGACCAGTGGGACCCTGTGCACGAAAAGGAGATGTTAGCAAGAAGGAAGGTGGCAGCTGCAAGTCACACTTGGGACAGAAGAGGTCTCGGAGTTCAGACCAACACAGCCTACCCCCAGTGTTATCCCCAAGAGATGACGCTGACACCCCCGCCCACTCCCAGGTACCGAGGTCTAGGGGTCATACTTACAGGGGGTCCAGCAGCACCAGTAGCACCATCATTTCCACGAGCACCCTGCAGGACAGAGGGGAGGCCCCGATTAGGTCCACTGAGCACTGGTTGGTCCTTGTAACTCCCGAGGGAACCCCTTCAAAATCCCAGGAAAACCCCAAGGGGCCAGGAGTACTCACAGCAGGGCCAGGGGCTCCAGGGCGACCTCTCTCACCAGGCAGACCACGGGGGCCCTGACAGCAAAACCAAGAGAAGACAGGTGAGATGGGAGACATATCCCCTTCCCTCAAGCCCCCCATCTTATCCCTATACCCTGCTCGCTCTCTTCCTTCTAGAAGTGGACTTACCATCTGACCAGGAGCTCCATTTTCACCAGGGCTACCAGGCTCACCCTACAGAGCAGAGATCAGATTAGAAATTCGTTCATGGAGGGACTGGATGGGAGGTGGAGGAGCACAATGTTTAAACAGCCTCTTACCTTGGGACCAGCAGGACCAGAATCTCCCTTGGCACCATCCAAACCACTGAAACCCTAAAATAGGAAGGAGGGCTAAGGTGAGACCCTGTGGAGGGGGTGGACCACCTTGACACCCACCCAGACCTGAGAAGATGCTTCAGGAGTTCACCACAGCCATTCTTCCCCCGTCTCTGAGCTAGACTAAACCTCAGCTGGCCCAAGGTCTCGCCAAATCCCTTTATTGGTATTTCCTTCCCAATGGAGGGAAGTTATTTCTGATATCTACTCTCTCTCCCTTGGGACTTCTGCAGCTGTCACCCACCATGACACACACCAAGATCCTTTGGGGAAGGGGATGGAATGGTGGGATGCTGAGACTTTGGGAGCTTAGGTGAATCAAAGGGAACTCACTCTGTGTCCCTTCATTCCAGGGAGACCAGCTGTTCCGGGCAATCCTCGAGCACCCTGGAGAAAAAAGAAAAGAAAGACAGGAACATTAGAAAACTCCACTGTGAACACAGCTCCCAGTGCAGCCCAAATACAGCAAAGCCGGAGGGCAGCCATACTATCCTGCTCACCTGAGGTCCAGGAGGCCCACGCTCACCAGGGCGACCAGGCTTTCCAGCTTCACCCTGAGGGATGGAGAAAAGGCCTTAGTGCCTGTGACACTAGAAAAGTGTGGAAGGTCTTAATCTCCTTGGGATTGTTGAAGGTCAGATGTAGGGGCCCAGCATTTTATCTTTAAATATAAAGCACAGTTTAAATCTACCATGAAACTCTTATTTGGTGAACTTTAATTCCCTCCAAAGAAATTCCTATTTACTTCTGTCACCAGCATTTTAGTCTCACCATACGGAGAGCAAATCCGAGGTGCTGACAGCAGTTAAGATTAAGGAAGTCATTTACCCTGAGGGATGGGGATGGTGGCTGGGGTGAGGAGAAGAGCAGTCACTCCCGTTGGGGAGATAGGGAAGCATCCCTCGAAGGGTAGAGATCATTGTTCAAGGGAAGTGCTGTGCATCAGGGAGAACTTGACTTCCTTTCCTGGGTACCACCACTGAAGATGGTGGGGCATTGTGGGGGAGATTATAGAGATTTAGCTCATAGATGATATCTTCTCATGGAGGCTACTTACATCATCTCCGTTCTTGCCAGGGGGGCCAGGGGGACCACGGGGACCCATAGGACCCTAGAAGAGATAGGAGAAGAAAAGATTAGAATCACCAGGATAAGGGCAAAAAGAAGGGGAGGGCTGGGATTCAAAGGAGGAAAGGAAGACTCCAGATGGGGGTGGAGCATCCATATATTTGTAGAAGGAGTGTATATTTGTATAGAGTACAAGTTAGGGAACACTTACTGAGGCTCCAGGCTCGCCAGGCTCACCAGGGGGACCTTGGAAACCTTGGGGACCCTGAAGGACAAGGAGAGAGGGGTGGAGTTAGAAGGGCAGGTCTCTGCCAACCTTTCCTCATCTCGCCATGAGATCTTAGAGCACGTTCCCTGCCTTCATCTCAACACTCCCTCCAAAAGACCAAAGCCCAAGGTGGTGTATGAAGACATCCTGGATACTCACAGGTGAACCAGGGGGGCCAGGGAGACCACGAGGACCAGAAGGACCCTACAAAAGAAAAGAAAAGGAGGCCATAGTGATACCTCTGTGGGAAAGTACAACATGGGCCTAGTCTTGCTTTCTCCCATCGGTTCCTGTTGAAACCACCCAGTTGTCTTGCATCCTTGAAAGACTCTGAGTCCCAAAGGTTATCTTGATCTCTTATGTTATCTCTGCCACCTCCGTTTACCATCACTGGCCTATCTTGTCTGGATCCTCATCAACCCTTCTGTCACCTCTGCTCCCTCTGGTGGCTTACCATGGGGCCAGGCACGGAAACTCCAGCTGATTTCTCATCATAGCCATAAGACATTTGGGGAGCAAAGTTCTAGAAAAAAACAAGAGGGAATGTATGAGAAAGTGGGGTCAGGGGAGTGAGTTGAAATGCAGAACACATCATCCAATAATGGGATAAACTGACATCATGCACCTCCTAATGGGATGCACTAAGCTGGACAACAACATCACATGTCAGATAGTCCTGCCAAAATGCATCACTCGAATCTAATCATGAAGACACATCCAACAAACCCAAACTGAGGGACAGTCTACAAAACAACTGGCCTCTTGAAAAAATGTCAGTGTCGTGAAAGACAAAAAAAGTCTGAGGAAATGTTCCAGATGAAAGCAAACTAAAGAGGCGTGACGATTAAATTCATGATTCTGGATTAGATTCTGGATAAGGAAAAAATAATGCTAGCAAGGACATTATTGGGACATGGGTGAAATTTGAATATGGATTGCATATTCGATGCAATCTTGTATTAATGTTGAATTTCCAAAATGTAATCATTGTGCAGTGATATGTAAGGGGATGTGCTTGCTTTCTGAAAATACACACTAAAGTATTTAGGAGCAAAGGGACAAAGTATCAGCAACTTACTCTCAAATAACTGGTTCAGAGAGAAAGATGACGATAATTATCTGTCTACATAGACATACTGATAAAGCAAATGTGACAAGCTGTGAAGGGGATATGAGGATACTTTGCACTGTTCTCACAACTTTTCTGTAAGATTGCAATTATTTCAAAATACAAAATATGCCATCTGCAAATAAAAATAAAAATAAAAAACCAGGGGGTTGGGGAGGAGAGGAGCACACAAGGCCTTCCACGACTTTCTGGACTCTATACTTACTCCTCCGAGGCCAGGGGGTCCGGGAGGTCCAGGAGGTCCGGGGGGTCCGGGAAGTCCAGGCTGTCCAGGGATGCCATCTCGGCCAGGGGGGCCTGAAGGTCCCTGAAGAGGGAGAGGGTGGGCAGGGTGAGTGCAGGCCAGGAGCCACGGCACCTCCAGCCCACCACAGCTATGAGCCCAATGCTTACCCTTGGGCCTCGGGGGCCGGTGTCTCCTTTGGGTCCCTTTGGGGTTGGGGGAGAAGAAATAAAATAAGCTAGGTTAGAGAAAGGAGGACCATGGGGAGTCATGGGCGGGATGGCAAAAGTCGAGGGCGGAGAATTACCTCGACTCCTGCGGTTTCTTGGTCCGTGGGCGACACTAGGGGGAGAAGATGCGCGGGTTAGAGGCAGGGTTTGCCCCAGCGTCGCAGGCGGCAGAGCTCTGTCTCCCAGGCACAGGTCCAGGGAGTGGCCCAGCCCTCCCCAGTCCCAGGCCCGAGCCCTACCCTCGCCGTCGGGGCAGACCGGGCAGCACTCGCCCGGGGGGGCAACGGCGCCGGGGCAGTTCTTGGTGTCCTCGCAGATCACGTCATCGCACAGCACGTTGCCATTGTCGCAGACGCAGATCCGGCAGACATCGGGCTTCCATACTTCTCGGTCATGGTACCTGATGCCGTTCTGTACGCAGGTGACTGGTGGGACTGAGGCGAGAGGGCAAGAGCGAGGCTGTCGCGGCGCCCGAGCCTCCCGCCTCAGGGCTCCGGGGACCCCAACCCCACCGCCCGTCCCGCAGTCTTAGAGACACAGTTAGATTTTCCATTTCCCGCCTCCTCCCCCCACCCCTCTTCCCCCCATATCCTTAAAAGTTCATCTGCTCCTCATCAGCGCCAGTGACAGCGCTGAGGCTCCCGGCCAGGGCGGCTATAACTCTTTCCAGTTCTCAGGAATTTAAACAAAGCTTTAGGCGGGGGTTGCTTCCAACTCCAACCTCAGCCCATTGGTGCTGAGGCCAAGTGAAATAAAAAGCCCAAAGGGGGGAGGGGGTGGGGGGAGGAGAGGAACGGGAGGGGCTCCATCAAGAGGGCAGGCATGTGGGGAGTGGTCTGAGCGGTGACAGGAAGAGGCGGTGGGAGGAGAGAGAGGAGGTCCAGCCCCCCATTCCGCCCCACTCCCCCGGCAGGTGGGATGGCGTGGGCGGGGCTTGGAGGATGGGGAAGGGCTGATTGGCGTGGGGTCCCGCCCAGAAGTTTGACATCTACCTCCAAGGTTGGAGACGCCCTAACCTCCAGGGCCCAGACACCTCTCACGGACAACCCCTGTTTCCCAAAGCCAGCCAGTGCCCCTGGGTCACTCTGTCACCAAAGACCCCCAAAGTCCACAGAGAGTAACGGAGCGAGGAGCTGACCAGGCCCCCGGCGCGGGCGTCCCCCAGACGGCCACTAGATGGCGGGCACCACTGAGCAGCTTTCCTCGACTGGCCACTGCTCCAGGGAGCGAGGCTGTCCCACCCCGGGCCCATTCTCCAGGTCTAGAGGTGGGTCGGCACTCGGCCACGGCCCGCGTGCTGGCAGCCCCAGCGCGGGCAAGCGCGGGACGGAGAGGGGCGGCGCGAGGACCCCGCCCTGCCCCGGCCGCGCCAGTTTCCCGAGCTCCGGCCCGCCCCCCCGCGCCCCCGCCCCCCCAGCCCGCGCCCCCGCGGCCGCCGCAACGCCGTCTAGCCTGCAGAGAGGGCAAGCAGTTTTTCCTCATGAATCATCCCACAGCCTTCCCGATCGCTTTTGCATCTTGGTCTCCAGATTCTCAGCTCGGCGCCCCCATCCCATCTTCGACGTACTCGCCCCTGCTCCGCGCTCAGACGCCCTTGTCTCCGCTTGTGCTGCCACACCGGGCGCGCTCAGGGCTCCCTCCCGGTCCAGCCACGCAGCGCTCCATCCTCCCCTCCCGCTCCCGGGGGCGTTCATCTCCTCCACCCTCCACCTCGGGTGGGCTCCCTTCTCGCCCAGGGCGCCGAGGAAGCGCCCTCCCTCCCATCCCCGCGTCTCTGGAGCATCCCGAGCCTCCGTCTAAGTCGCGGACTCCCGAGGCCCGGCGACAGGGTGCGACACCAAGCAGCCTTGGACTCCCCCGAAGTTTGGGACTTACTGTCTTCTTCTTGGCCCTCCTCTTGGCCGTGCGTCAGGAGGGCGGTGGCCGCTAAGAGGAGCAGGAGCCGGAGGTCCACAAAGCTGAACATGTCTAGACCCTAGACATGTAGACTCTTTGCGGCAGGGGTAGGGGTTAGCGTCCGCTCATGCGTGGCCTCGCTCCGCGTGCCTCCTGCTCCGACCCCGAGGAGAAACTCCCGTCTGCTCCGACCAGTGGCCCGGGCCCTTTTTAAACCATCCCACTGGAGAGCGGGGAGGAACCCGGCCCCTGGGAGAGGGGGAGCCGGCCGCCCGTCCCCCAGCCAATCAGAGCTGCCTGGCCCGGCCCCCAATTTGGGAGTTGGAACCGAGAGGGGGAGGAAGAGGAAAGGGAAGAGAGTCCACCGCACATCTCCCCCCTTCGCTGCTCTGCCTCCCCAGCCCCCAGCCCAGCCTGGCCCAGAGAGAGCGCCGCGGGAGTGCGGCTAGGTCCTCAACTTAGTGTGGGCTAAAGGGTGGGTAGGGGCGCCCTTTCGTCTTTCTTCCTGGGACCCCCGATCCGAAGAAAGTGGACTTGAAGAACTGGGTGGGGAGGCTTCCAAAGGTAGAAGGTTCGAGGTGACTGGGAGAAGTCCCTCCTGGCGATGCTTCATTTGTCCTCCTCACAGCCTTGGCAAGAACCAAGGGATAGGTATGAAAGGGCCAGCTGAGGACCCCTCTAAAACAGGAGAACCAGAGAATTAGAAAGATATGCCTGTTTAAGGGTGTCTTCTGTAGCTGTGGTATAGTGCTTAGAAACATTTGGGGGAACAAGTTAGACATGCCTTTGTAGACATTAAGAATCAGGTCCTTGGGGAAATGCGGGCAAGAGGGGTTTTATTTTGAGGATGTCAATTCTTCTGCCATGCTTGAGGCTCCAAGACAGACTCAAATGTTCTTTCCCAAACCCTAGGCATGATTGAGAGAGATAGGGTGGGGAGGCTGAGGCACTGGGTGAGAGATTTGACGACGTGGTCTCGCTGGAAGGAAGCTTTGGTGTTGAGAGATGGGGTAACACAATGGTGGTGGGGAATTGCAAGGACCCTTCCATTCCCCCCGGGGAGTAAGTCTGCATGGAAAAGGCTGTGTGATCACTGGTGACTTAGAAAAGGATCTTGGGTTAGGGTCTGGTGTGGCTGTCGCCAGGGCTTGGTTAGAGACCCTCCTCCCAAACACAGTTAAACCAAAGAGAACCTAAGGTGGATGGCAGTTAACCAGATTCAGTGGACTCCTTCGGGGAGCCGCATACAGCCCTGTCTCTGGCTGTACCTGCACTGGGGTTTGGGAGAAAATGGAAGAGTTTGGGCTTATGGGGGTGACTTGTATTTGAGGGTTTGGGATGGAATTGCAAGGGAGGGTGAGTGACCTTATTTTAGACGATGTTTCCCACTACCCCATTTCTTTCCTGAAAACCCAGGGCATTGCTCTCTGCCTTTGGAACCAGCAGAGAATTATTTGTACCGTAAAAGGGTATGAGGACCCCAATAACAACAACCTAGACTTGGGGGATACCCTTCTACAGCCAGTGTCCTCCCTTCCCCATGTCTCAACTTCCTGTCAGTGCTCTATCCCAGCCCTTATCTATCCAGGTCTTGGTCGGGCCAAAATCTGTGGGTCCAAGAGGAGGCAATGGGGTCCCTTTGCAGTGCACTGTCAACTCCAATCCCTCTTGCACAGCTCCACCACCCCCATCACTCCAGAACTGCAAACGTGGAAGCGGGGAGTCCCTCCTCCCCCAAACCATCCAAGATTCCATTGCCTTTCCCAACCCCCCGCCCCTCTCCACGCCCTCCCCCAGCTGGTTTTGTGCAACGAAGGCAAAGGGAAAAAAAAAAAAAAAAGACCAAAGGGAGAGAAGGGGAGAGAAGGGGAGGGAGCCACGTTGGCCAGCCGTGGGCAGCCAGGATGAGCGGTGCGGGTGGGGCTGTGGAGGGGACTTCAGGGGCTATAATTAAAGGGAAAATATAGAGTTTCCAGGGAGGCAGGCTGGAGACAGCAATGGAGGGCCGGGCCTTCATCAATTATCCCCACCATGTGGCAGCAACTTGTGGCCCAAGATCTGCCCCAGCCTAGTGCCAGGGACTGCAGGGCAGGAGGGGGAGGTAGGGGTGCTGAGGTGCTGAGATGGCAGTTCCTTCCACCTCCAGTATGGGTTGGAGACAAAGAGTCCCCCACCCGACAGGGACAAGGGTCTTGTCCCTCCCAGGGGTCAACTCTTTGGATTGGTTGTCTGGGGCTGGGTGTCACAGGCTTGGGGTGAGGGTTGGTGTGGCATGGCCACCTCTCAGCTTGTTGAGTTTTGGCAGCTAGAAGGACTCCTGCCCGCAGCCCCCTTCCCACATGCTCCCTGTCCAGGTTGTCCTACCCCCCATCATACAGAATGATTAAGCCTCATAGATGCAGATTGGACATCATGGGCCTCGGGTTCTGAAGGGTGTTCAGGGACGCCTGGGGTTTGGAGATGAGCTCTTTGGGTGTGGTATGTAACAGGCGAAGCCCCCGTGTCCAGTTTCGGGCCTCTGTCCCAGGAGCTGTAGGCAGAGGCTTTGCAAGCATCCATTACACGTGGCACAGAGTTGAGGCCCGGAGCCTTCTCTGCCACTTTTTGACTTGAAACGCTTGGCGGGCACCCAGCCTGAAGATGTGTCTTTAATTTCTGCAGCATGACAGTGAGAGGAAGAATGTGCTTGGGGTCTCCTCCCAGCCAGGCTGGGCCTCCTTGGCCAGGACTGAGGGCTTGAGACTCGGGGGGAGGGTTGAGGGAGGGAGCTGGGGCTGGAGAGGGGAGGAGACGCCACCTCATCTTTAGGAAACTCTGAAGCTCTGGCTTCTTGTGGAATGTAAGACTTTGTCTGGCATTTGGAGTGGGGGGGGCGGTGTGAAGAGCAAAAGCCAAAATCTCCTTTCCCCTACCCTCAAGAAATGGTAAAGTCATCAGCACTTAGGAAAAAAAAAATCGTCAAGAAGAAAAACAGAAAGAGGAAAGTGCTGAGCTCTGAGTTCTCTCCCTCTCCAAATTTCCCCAAATGCCCTCCCTTAGTGAGGAAGGGGGCAGGTCTGTGCTCCCCAGCATCCCCCTCCCTCTGGAGCCCCTCGAGCCCCCAGCCCGGACACCGTGGTGTGGGACAAGGGAGAAGAGGCAGCTCAGGTGTCGGTGCACCTGGTGAGCAGGTGGGTCAGCCTTTTCCAGCTGCTCTGGTTTCAGGGGTTCCGTTATCCTCCCTCCCCTACTTGACCTTCCAGAATTCTCTTCTTCCTCCACCCTGGCCCCAGACTGGTGATGGAGAAAGTATCCTTAGGAGAGGGGTTGGAGAGAGAGAAGAGGAGGGTCTAAGAGTGAGACTGCAGTGAAGACTTTGGTCTTCATGTGCCCTCATCCTGGAGCTCTGCACTGTTCCTGTTGAGAGACCCTGGGGGCAGAGTCTGGGGACAGTCCCCAGGTGTGTGGGGTCCTCTTTCTCCCTTTCCTTAGCATTGCACCACCCCGGCCCCTTGGTTCTGGGCTAACTTTCTTAGCTTCCAGGTACAGCTCAGCTTTTTCTATGCCTCAGCTCAACCCAAATCCTTCTGCCTCCTAAGATCTCACTGACTTCCATCCTCTCCAGGTTTAGAGGGAAGGTGATGAATTAAGTTTATCCCTGTTGCGTGTTAGGTGCCTATGAGACATCAAATCAGAAACAAAAAGGAAACCCTCGGGGGTCTGGGTCTGGAGTTCAGAGGAGACAAATGTGGGATGCCCAGCACGATGATGTGAATGGAAATGTCTCCAGAGAAAGCATGAAGGAAGGAGAGCCGAAGGGCTGAGACAGAGAGAGCCCTGAGGACCTTCAGGGTTTAAGGGTTAAGAAGGGGAAGAGAAGCCTGCACAGGAGACAGGACAAGAATAGGAGAAGTAGGAGGGCAAGGAGGAGAGGAATGGTGGGGTGTCATGTATGCAGAGAGAAGATTGTTCTAGAAGGATGGAAAAGTATCTGCTGCAGAGAGAATTCATATGATAAGGAGAAAAATAGTCACTGGATTTAGCAACATGGCAGGCAAATTTGAGCTGTTCTGGTGGAGTGATGGGTGAGGAAGCCAGACTAGAGCGGTCTGAGGAGTGAGTAGGAGGCCAAGAAGTGGGGTTAGAGTGCAGACAATTTGGAGGAGTTTAGCTGTGAAAGGGAGGAGAGAGAGCAGATACCTCATTCTCCCTTCCTCCTCTTTTCCTTTCTTTTACTCCTGCCACCCCCACCATCTCCCACCTGTCTGTTTCTTGCCTCCCTCATCTTTCTCTCAGTGGGACTCTGCATCTTTCTTTATTTCCCCCCTTTTTGTAGCTTTTTTTTAATGGGTCCCACTGCCTTGTTTGCTCCTCCTCTTTTCTTCCCAAGTGACCTAAGTCCTCAAATGCCCACATCCATGCCCCACCTCCACCTCATTCTCTTCTAGAGGGAGCCCTCAGTCCAGGATCTTAATGAGAAGTCTTGATTTCTAGTCCTGGAAGATCCTGCCCCATTTCTGGGACCCCCCAGTTCAAGAGGGGCCACACTCGGGGGCAGAGAAAGGAACGAGGGAAAGAACTGGGGTGAGCGGGAGGAAAAGAGGCTTGGATGGCATACACAGATGACACTAGACTGTTGTGTTCCCCAAGCCCAACTCCAGCTACCCCACCAGGTCCCAGCAGAGAAAAACGGGCTGATTGGGACGTTGTCGGGCTCAGGGACACAAGTCGTCTCTTTGCTCAGTGCTGATCACAGGTCAGGGGTCAACACCCATCTGTCCTGCTGGAGCATGAGTGACCTGGCAGGGGCCCGGCAGAGTCTTGATTGCAGCTCTAGTCCCCTCACTGTGTCTGGAGGCAAAACAGGTTCTCACCAAAGATTGAGAAAGTGAGTCGATTGAAGTGTTATTTACTCCCTTCTGGTTTGGCTTAATACTGTGCTTGTTTAACCCCATTCCCCATTTCTTTCCCTTTTTAAAAATTCTTTTATTGTCCCCACCCTTACATGTATTATTTTTTCTTAGTTTTTCCCTCTTTCCCTTTCCCTCTGTCCTCTGCCCTTGACCCATTGTCCCATCCCTCCACCCACACACTTCTTCTTCCTCGCCCCCTCTCCCACCCCATTTTCTCTCATATTCTCTTCCCACACCCCTGGTGCTCCTGTCCATCTTGTCTCCGGATGCCTATCCATCACTGGAGGGCTGCTGAAGCTGGGAGGGCCAGGACTAGGGTTTGCATCACAACCGGATATCTGGTTGAAGTGTTCAGGAGATAGATGGTTCCTTTGAAGCCTGGATTAAAAAAAAAAAAAAAAAGAATGGCGGCGGCGGGTAGCCTCCATGAACAGAGGCACCTGTCCAGATCTTGATCCTGATCTCCTTACTTCACCCCTACTCTCATGTCCTCAACAGATAAGCCTCTGCCATGGATGTCTGGTGTCTTCCACTTTGACATTAACTACCAGCTTTTCCTCCCAGCAAACCTGGGATTCTGGACTTTCTGCGGTGGGGTGGGGTGGGGTGGGTTGAGCAGGGGGTGAGGGGGATTCTTCTCTGTTCGCTTGCACCAGCCCTGGGCAGAGCACCCCTTTGGACAGAGTATGGCTTAGATACAGAAAGGACACAGAATTGTTTATGAAACAGTGTATTTATACGCCAGGCGCTTTGCTGGGCACTGGGCAGTGGGTGTCTGCCTTCATGGTGCTTATGTCTGATAGAGACAGACATGAATGAAATCCCATATGTAAATGTGTAATGCAACTACCACCATAAAGTCTATGCAGGAAAGGAACACAGAGCTCTGAGTGGCAGGCATTCCAGGGAGTCCGTCTCAGACTTGGGGGCCTAGTAAGGCACCCCTGAATAGGTTTCCAGATAAGTCGAGATAGCTTCAGTAGGCTCAGGTGGCAAGGCGGGAGGTTGAGGTTGGCATGATGATGTCACACATGCGAAGACTTTGGGTAAGGAGGGAGTCTGGTAAGTTCTGGATGTCCCAGAATCCAGAGAAAGCCAATGTCCAGGCAAGCCAAAGAGGTTGCCCTAGAGATGTCAGTCTTTGTCCTCAGAGCTTTGGGCCTCAGAGGGTCTGAAGCAGGGAGGGTCACCATCATGTCTGCATTTGTAAAAGATCACTGTGTTCACTTCGTGGAGGAAGACCATGGTGGAAGATGGCTGCTGCAGGTGCCCAGGTGAGAGCTGGACCAAGTTGAAGGGAATGGAAACAGAGAGAAGAGGATGGATTCAAGAGCCCTTTGGGAGACAGGTGTTAGGTTGGATTGGACTTGGAGTGTGGGTGCAGGGAGTGCAGATGTCCTGGTCATCTGATCTGAGTTGAGAGATGAGAAGCGTGGTAACCTGGAAGAGAAGAGGCTGGGCGAGGACCCCTTGGGGAGAAGGAGATCCTGAGTTCTGTGCTTATTGCAGACACTCTAGTTGATTCCATTCAATGAGTGATTACTACAGACTTCCTGGGGCCACCCACATGCTGGAGTCCGCTCTGGGGATGACAGCTTCTGCCTTCAGAGAGTGGGGAGTTGGGAAGGGAATAAAATAAACACAAACATGTCTCTGACCCAAGGCAGCTCCGGCTGTGTGATTTTGAGTAAGTTGTTTCGTCTCCCCAAACCTCCTTTTCCTAATCTGTGAAACAGGGAAGCAGTAAGACCTCGTTGCTCGCCTGTGTCATGCTCAGTAAATGGAAGCCTCCAGAGAGATGCAAAGATGAGGATGCCAATGAGAGATAAGGCATTTTTCCTGGAGAAGGCTGCTTTTGAGCTGGGCCAGCAAGGGTGGGTGACAGGGTTTGAACGAAGGGTTAGAAAGAAAGGGTGGGAGGAAAGGCATACCAAATGCCAATCTCTCTCTCTCTCTCTCTCTCTCTCTCTCTCTCTCTCTCACTCACTCACTCTCCCACCCCCTACTCCCCTGCACACACACTGCACTCTGGAGGGGTGGAGGTAGAAGGGAAAGAGAAGGCCTTGAGGAGAGGAAACATGGAAAATAAGTATGGACAAGTAGATTGGGTCCAACTTCTTAGAGGCTTGGAATTCCAGGAGAGGATTTCATAATCAGTCTGGTGGCCACAGAGAGCCAGTGACTGTTTTTTGAGAAGGGTATGGCTGTGAGTCTTTTGCCAGGGATTTGCCCAGAGAAACCATACCTTGGTGACAGTAGAACTCAAGTTAGAAGGCTGTGGCCCTTGGGGAGATGGCGAGATGCAAGGAAAGTGGGTGGGATTTGTGGACCGGGGATAGACGAGAAAACACGGCTTGGAAGCAGGCAAAGATAGACCAGATGATCCCTCCGAAGCTGAGTTTCAGCTCATAGATGATTCCAGAACCTTGCAGTTTTAAGGAGGGAGTATCACAGAACAATAGATGTTCCGTTGGAAGAAAACTTTGAGCTCATTCTGCCCTGCCCTCCCCAACTTGCACAGAGGACAAAACTAAGGCCCAGAATGGGAAGTGAATTGCTTAAAGTCACACAGCTGAGGTTAAGGAATCAGAGGTAAGATCCTTCCCTCATTTCAAGATCCTGAGTGGTGGGGGCTGGGGAGTTAGAGGGGCCAGGGAAGCAACTGTGGGTGGAGGGTCGACATGACATAGGGATCCCAGAGGATGCCAGTCCAGGACAGGGTGAGAGAGAGGCTCCCCAACTCTCGGCTGAGCCATGTGGACAGAGGGGGAAGGGAGCCTGGTGGGCAGGGTGGAACTGCCACATGGAAGAGGCTTGATGGGAACCATCTGGCTTGGGCGGAGTGTGGGCTGCAGGGAGGGGAGGAGCAGGAGCCGGGAAAGCGGCCATGGTGGGCGGGTGGATGGCGGGTTGGAGCTGGGAGTGGCCCACCCGGAGGCCCCTGCCTTCCAGACTGCTGCAGCCCAGATGCCTTCACAGCCATGGCCTGGCCCATCCAACCCGCTGACCTCATTCCCAGCTCCCCTCCCTCGCAGGCCCCCCCTCTGCCTGCCACGTAGACTGAGTGCGTTAGCTGCATCCACTGCTTGTGGAGCAGATTGACACGGGCGCCCGGAGCCCAGAGCCCTGCTGTGTCGGGCAGACCTGAAGGAGCAGTTGTCGTCTCTGAGCCCCTAGACCACTCTGGGCCCCAGCCTTTCCTCCCTAAAGATGAGCCCAGTAAATGGAGTAGTCTGGGGCCACGGGAGGAGTATGACAGTGAAGCAAATTGGAATGGGTGAAACCAAGGGGGCTCTTTGGAAGTCATGTCAGCCACCCCTCCGCCTCCTGAGGGCAGGAGGGTGTTACTCTCAGAC
Organism: Cynopterus sphinx; assembly: GCA_030015415.1. Lineage (NCBI taxonomy): Eukaryota > Metazoa > Chordata > Mammalia > Chiroptera > Pteropodidae > Cynopterus > Cynopterus sphinx. The sequence goes on from CM057385.1 coordinate 19,710,349, forward strand.
CCAGGCAGGTTTTCCTCTTCTCCAACTGTCCTCAGAAAAGAGAGTTCCCTGAAGGTGTGTGTGTGTGTAGGGGCGGGTGGTCCTCCGTTTGGGAGAGCCATTCTCTGCTAGGATGGAAGGGGGTGGCACATCATCGGCCCTCCCCAGGCACCACTCATGACCTTCCCTTCAATTCTCCTGGCCAGGGCCTCGCCTCAGCTCTGCCTCTTGACCTCCTGCCTGTCCCCTGCCTCCCTGCCCCCCAGGTCCCGGGTCTTCTTTCCAGCTGCCCCAACTGAACAGGGGGCTGTCCCGCTGCCTCTCAAGGCGTTCCAGGCCTGTGAGTCATCGGGAATGTCTGCTCTGGCTGCTGTTTCCCTCTGGTGGCTGTGGACCCTCTTCTTCTTCCGCAACTAAGGGAAAGGGTGCTCCTCCCAGGCAGGGCGGGAAAGCCACGGGCAGGACCAGTGAGGCACTGAACCCCCAGTGCAGTGAAGAGAGGGCTCCGAGGACTCCCCCCACACTCCACCTGCCCATCACGGATAGAATTTCTTGTCCCTTTTCCCATTTCCTAGGTGGGAAAACTTAGGAGGGGCAGGTGGGGGAGGGCCAGATCTTTGGTGGGTTCAGGCTCCACCCCCCTCTGTTTTATGCCTCAGCTTGGCCAAGCTGGGAACTGGCCCAAGCCTCTTTCTGAAGGGCCCTCTCCACAGTCAAGGCTGAATCTGGCAGGAAAGCTGGAGAGAGACCGCTGCTACTGCCACAGACTCCAAGGATGACACGTCCTGGCTGGGGTGGGGAGTCCACGTCTGCAGGAAAGGGGGAGGCCGAGTGTCTGGACCTTCGCCATAGGTCCCCTGCACCCTGTGAGGCTGCCTCCCATCCCGTCCTCTCCTGCCTCTCCTCCTGAGCAGCCCTGTCCTGCCCACTCCTCCAGCCTGAAGAAACAGCTGGGGGTGGAGGGGAAACTGAGAGAAAGGGTAGGGGTTGAGAAAAGTTCCTGATGCCCTCCTGTCCAGTGTATCCCCCTGTCCTCCTTCTTCCCCTTCTTCCTGCCCCTCAGCCCTAGATTCACTGTCTAGAGACCAAGGGTCTAGTACCCAACTTGCCTAGTGACTTTGGGCATTTCATATTCCATCTCAGAGCCTCAGTTTCCTCATGTGTAAAATAGGGGTCTGGACAGAAAAGTTCCTCCCAGTGAGGCTGCTCTATAATTCTGTGACTCCCCAGGCATATGGGCAGTCACTCAGGCACACACACACACACACACACACACATACACACACACACACTGGCTCACTCTCTCACACACATCCCTTCACACGTTCAAGTACACACTCTTCCACACGTTCATCTGCATGTACGCATGGCTTCAGCTTGTTTGGGGGTGCAGCAGCTCCCCACATTTCTTATCTCCCTCTTACTCACAGCTCCCCACTCCTATCACGCCTCCATCCCCTTCCCCACCGCTCCTCCTCCTGAGGTCACTGGCAGGGTAAAGGCGAAAAGGAAGAGTGGGATGTGAGATCTGAACTTCGAGTATCAGACATCTGACCCTGCCAAAGACCACTCCCTCCACCCCCTTGGGTCACTTGGCGCTTGCTGAGATTCTGGGTGGGAGGGGTGTGAGCAGGGGAGCAGAGAAAGGCTTGCTCTTCTCCACCCAGCTGGCAACGGGCCTCTCACTTCTCTTTTCTCAACTTCATTACCACTCACTTTCAAAATCCTCTGTCCCAAAGACATCCTGGGGCCTCTTGGTAAGTGTGATGATTTTAGCAGCCTGCACTGGCCGTGCTGCCCCAGGCTGCACCCTTTCTAGGAACTTCCGCCTAAGGGAATCTGGTCAGACCTTACAAAGGACTGTTCCAGGGGATGAGCTATCTGTTGGCCAGGAAAGGCGTGGGAACTGGGCAGCAGAGCGCACCCCTCAGAACAGGCCTGACTCAGGAATAACCACAAACATCTGTACCAGGCTCATTTGAACAAATGTACTCCTCACAAAGCCCTCTGAGGTGGGTGCTGTTATTGTCTCCAAAAGAGAGGAAGAGAAAAGAGAGGCCCAGAGAGGTTAAGTCAGTTGCCTGAAGTCACAAAGCTAAGTAGGAAATGACTGAGCTGGGATTCCAACGCAGGCAGCCTGGCTCCAGAGCCCCCAGGCTTAACTGCTACTCTAGAGAGGTCCAAGAGACCAAGCATGGGTGCTTAGGGAGGCCCTCCTGCCTAGTGTGAAGAAGCAGCTGTACACACAAACACGCCACTCCACCTGCGTCCAGGTATGGAAAGGATGGTATCATCACGTGTCGATAAATTGATGGCAGGCACCACCGCAGCTGGAAGGCTCCCTCACAGTGCCATCTCCCTCCTATTTGCCAAGGAACTTTTGTGAAGCGATAGCTCCACAGGTCATCTCATCTAATCCTCACAACAGTTCTGCCAGGTCAGTCTTAATACCTCTGCTTTCCAGCTGGAGAACCTGACACTCAGAAGGGTCAAGGCATTGCCTAGGAGCCCCTTCCTAGAACTGTCATGGACCTGTGTGCTCCCTATTTCCAAATCCATACACACGTAGCCACATACAACAGACCATGTGCAACTGGTAACAGTTACAGGCCTCGGTGACATTTCAAGTGACACTTTGCTCCTCCTGTTGACAATCCCCTGAGGAAGGCCTTATGCTCGTTCTGTAGGTGAAGAGAAACCCTCTGCTGGGGACCTTCCCCCCAAACCCTCCAGCCAGGAAGTAGTAAAACTGTGACTAAATCCCGTGCCGGCCTGGCCTGGCCGTAGAGTCATCATTCTTCGTATGGCACTATACCACCTGCCACCCTCACAGTCATCCAGACAGGAAGTGCCCCTGCACAAACCCATTCCCACTGAGCACACATGCATGTGACAGACACAGAGTTTTTGGTGTTATTTTCTGTGTTCCAGGCACTGTCCTAAAGGCCATACATGCGTTAGCTCGCTGAACGGCTACAACCATCCTATGTTTTGTTACTATCCTTATTCTCATTTTGCAGATGAGGAAACTGAGGCTCAGAGAGGTTAAGTACTTTGCTCAAGGTCACAGTTAGCAAGTTGCAGAGCTGAGATTTGAACCCAGGCTCTCACCACTATGCTATAACCCTTTCTCTTATACTCACTGGGCACTATTCAATCAGTCAGTCAGCAGCCACGACTGACCACGCGGTTGTACCCAGCACTGTGCCCGGCCCTAGGTACACAGAGGTGAGTAAGGCACAGGTCCTCCTCACCTCCTCCCCTTGCTCCTGCCTAGCACTGCACGGTAGGCGGGGGCTGTGCGTGCACTCACTCTCCTTCCTTCCCAGAGAGCCTCCTCTCTGGCCAACAAGGACATGTGGATCTTGGCTCTGGTTTGCATTTGACACCTAGTGAGGGAAAATACTGAGGTGGTGCCAAAGCCTGAATGGGAACACAGAGGCAGGGAGGTACAAATGGAGCCGGACAGCTAGGGGCAGGGCTGGGACAGGGGCTGGGGTGGGACATCTGTCTCTCTACTCCTACCTCCATTCTGGTCGTAGGCTCACATCTATTCTGTACCCCTCCATCTCGGATCTTCTCCTGGCATTTCTGGCCGAATCTCTCCATATCTGTTTTTCTGTGTCTATATCCATCTGTCTCCTGACTCACCCTGTTCCTTCAGATGCTATCAGCCCCTGTGGGAGTGGCAGATCAAAGGCTTGGTCCCACCGTCAGAATGGACATCAGCTCCGTCTCAGATCCTCCCTACCTCCTCCTCTCTACAAAGGACCACAGTTCTTTCTTCCTCAAGTCTTCCTCCCAGGCTCTCTCCCTGTCCCCTAATATTAGTGGCTGAAGGTCAGCCTAGATATCAGCAGCCTGCATGCCTGGGATGTGTCCTGCCTCCTCCTTCAGACTCGGGGAAGAAGCTGTGTCCCTCCCATCAGACAGGGAGCTCTCAAGTGTAGGGTTATGTCTCTTCACTCAAACTGAGAAGGCAAGGACTGTGCTTCCCCACCAGACTGGGGTTCCTTGAGGGTATAACCCAGGTTTCCTCCATCAGACTGGGGGCAGGGCCTGTGTCTCCTCCTTCCTCTGGATTCTCCTGGTCTCTAGCTTGGGCTCTGCCTTAGGAAGTATTTAGCAGGGATGAAGGGACTAAAATGCTCTCCACGTGGCCTCCATATCTTCTGCCAAAGCCTGTTCAAACTTTAATGCTTTAATGTCCAGTGAGCCCAACTCATGTTCCTTCCTTCCCAGATAGTTCCCTAGGGCAGCTGGAAATAAGGAATACAAATAACCTACATTCCAAAGAGAAATCTGTGGGCAGAGATTCTGCCCAATAACCAATCCCACCCAAGATCCAAGCTTGGCCTCCTCCTGGAAACCTTCCTAGATGAGCAAAATCCACCTATCTTTCTCCTCATTTCTGGAAGTCTTTAGAGTTCAACTATATGATGGTTTCCTAATGCTTTTTTTAAAATGACCTTTTATTTTGGAATGATTTTAGAGTTACAGAAAAGTTACAAAGAGACTATAGACATTCCCCATGTACCCCTCATTCTATTCCTCAAACATTAACATTCTACATCATCATGGAACATTTTCCAAAACTGAGAAACCAACATCGGTACACTAGTATTAGCTAAACTTCCGGACTTGATTCAGATTTCACTAGTTTTTCTACCAATGTTCCTTTCTCGGTTCCAGGATCCCATCTGGGATATCATATTGTGTTTGGTCATTATGTCTCCTTGGTTTCCCTTTGATTCATGACAGTTTCTCAGTATATTCTTGTTTTTCACAAACTTTATAGTTTTGAGGGGTCCCGATCAGGCATTCTATAGAATTTCCTAGTGTTATTTTTCAGAAGTAAAAGCCTTCCCTCACGAAACCCTGTGCAGAGTCTTGGTATATAAGCATGTAACAGTGGAGCTGCTCTGGTCACAGCAGCGATGGGAGAGTCGGGGAGGTGGGTGGAGGAGGAGGGACCTGAATATGAATCTCTCCAGGTTTCCCTGAGGACTCCAAGAAACCCCTATGGGGTCATGGAACCAGTCTGAAAACCATTAATTGAGCCCAACCTCTTCTCAGTGCATGGTTTTTTCTATAACACCTTGGACAGGTAATGATAGACTCAGGCTCACATACTTTCAGTGACAGGAAGATTGCTATTTTTTGGGGAAGCTCTGAAGGCCAGAAAGGGCTTTGAAATCTGCCCTTCCCTAGCCTCCTTTGTGGGCACACCTGGGGTGTGCCGCCCAGGTACCCCCTGCAGGACTGAGACATCCGTTTCTCCAGTTGATGGGATGTGGGAGGCTGCTGGCTCCCTATCCCTCTCCAGGTATTGCTGTCAGCCAAAGGGAGTTACTTTGCCAGAGATCATGCTCCCTCTTCAGAAGCAGTCATCCTAGGACTGGTGGATAAGGTACAAAATCCCTGACCCCTTGTCTCAAGAGGGGACAACTTTGAAAGAGCAGACAACAGAGGCTCAGAGAAGTGGGCATATGAGAGTGGATATATTATGTAAAACCAAAAATTAATCGGATATCTCCTAGAGGATGACATGACTGTTGAAACACAACCAAGTTCTAGCCCCAGTTGCAGCTGCTGGGCCAGGTGTGAGATCTTCCCTAAGGCAGATTAACATGCCTCAGGTGCACAGCTATTGGTCCAGCAAATGCATTGTTTTTTATTTCTATCAGGAGAGAGGAGCAGAAACAATTTGCATTCATTTGGGATTGACAATTGTATACATTTGCGGTTTCATCCCAGGGCAAAGTACTCTCCCACTCTCTGTCATAATAGAGTCTGGAAGGACCTGGATTATCTACTAATTCAGCAGAATATCAGATTGATCGACTATTTTGGTGATCTGCAGTTATCATCATGTTAATTGGACCAGAAGAGCAAGAAGTGGAGGGAACCTTGGTAAGGCACATGCATTCCAGAGGGTGGGAAGAAAAAAAAACCCTACAAAGATCTAGCAGCTCATAACACCAATGAAGTCTTTAGAGGTTTAGTGTCTGGGGCATGCCCGAGCATCCTTCCACAGAAAAGGAGAAATTATTGCAGCTCGTATTTCTTACCACGAATAAGAAAGCACATCTGGTAGGCTGCTTCCAACTCTGGAGAAAACATATTCTACACTTCAGAAAACTGCATTGACCCATCTACAGGTGGCATAAAAGGCTGCCAAATTCGAATGAACTCTGCAACAAACAGTTCCAGGTGTGACCATAAGACCCGCAGACCCTTTAGAATTAGAGGTATTTGTGACATCAAAAAAGGCTTTGACATTTCAATATGAACCACAGTGTAGACCTCCAGGGTTTTGGAGAAAGGCCATCTTCACTGAAGGATTATACAGAGTTTGAAAAAAAAAAAAAAGCCTCTTGTGTGCTACAGGGTCATGTAGATACAGGGGTGACCATGTGGCTGGAGCTGCCCATCACAAGTTGGGTTTGACATATCCAACATGTTTCCTTGAGTCTCCTTCTAACTGAGATGCCCAGATTTCTGGTGATTGACTAGCTCTCCCTTGAGAGTCCCCTCATGTGTCTATCAATGTTCCTTTCACTTAACATGTCAGCCAAGAACATGCGCTTCCAGCTGGAGGTGGCCAGAGGCCAGAGTACAGGCACCCCCTCCATCTCGTGACTCAAACAGCAGACTTAATGGCTATAAAATTTTTCCTAAAGCGTCGTCCATGGACCATTGCTGGTCCCTCAAGGTCTACATGTGGTCCACAGGTGCCGGAGGTTTCTGAGGAAAAAAGGGTGGAATTATTTTATTTATAAATTCGAAATGCAAATTTCAGATTTTTACAGCCATTCCATTATGTCCTTCATAACTCTCACATTCTTCATCATTGCGTATGAGCTACAAGGTTTGAATTTGATTGATACATCTTGGCAATTTGTCTCGGGTGATATATTTTCAAGTCATTTATGGGTTTTGGTTCTTACTTTTGTGATGTGTAATATCCTCAACTCAAACATGAAGTCAATGGTTCAACAGTGGCTCATTAAAGCTTAAGAGTGATAAAAATAGCAACCCAAATACAACTGAGAACAGTATTATAAAAATAAATAATGAACAAGAATCTAGTTAAAAATTATGTAAATCTCCAAGAACTAGGACATGCATGATGATTTCACACAAGCAGCTGAGATAGAAAAGTGTAAATAGTGAGTATGATATTGAATATCCAGCCCTGGACTTTGTTGCACTGGCTACCCATTCCATCCTAATCCCCAGCGTGTGTATGTGTTATGAAACTTTGTCAAATAGTGGCCTCAAGCCATCAAGATTTTACATCATTTTCAAACACAGCAGAGTGACCTTTCTGGTAAACCATTAGAGGCCCTTTCTTTTTTTTCTTTCTTTTTTTTTTTTTCCAGAACAAGAGTAAAATAGGCTTTCCAGGACAAAATTGATAGATTTCCCGCCCCCCGGCTAGAGGCAGGAAGAAAAACAAAACTACTCGGGCAGCGTTTAAAATTGTACTCCTCTTAGTAAAACACAGATACGAGTAACACTGAGAAGCTTGTAAAACAGCTTATTAATGACCCATGTTTTTCTCAGAAAGGATGCACAACCAGCTTTTGGCAAATTTCCTTTATCAAACGACAGGGTTGGGCATCACATAATGTCAATGGCATACAGTATGAGAAAATAGTTTGGTGTCAATAAATCCTGCTATCTTATACTGATTAAAACTTATAAATTTTTGCTCCTCTAAGGTTGGGTTTGGACTACCACTGGTATTTAACATATTGCCATTTGAGCAAGCCATTTAAGATCTTAGAAGTTGTCTCAAGGGGCATAATCAATGACTTGAAGAAATTGTTTTATCCCATCTCTCTTTTCAAAAATTCATGTGGGCTCATGTGTGTGAAGTGGGTTAAAATCAATGGTATGCAGAGTCCAAACACACTTAGCATATGTGTGGTTCACATACTAGAAAAAAAAGCATTTGATAGCTTTTTATCATTGAGAACCCAGGCTTCAGGAAAACATGGGGTCTGTGCTTAAGTGATTATTTTGTGAATTACGGCATGAATTTAAATGATGGCTGGGCAATCACTGCTGAGGGAGCACCAAGAAGGGCACCTATCCAAGGGTGAAAGAAGTTGTGCCTAAAATCCAATCCTATCTGTTGCCTGTTCTTTTCCCAGCATTTTGGCACCGTTCGCTATTGCCCCCCAGTATCCCTTCTCCCCTTCTCTCTCACAGTAGTAGCTTTCCCAATTTTTAGCTGGATACATGACCACTTAGAATAAAAACTACATTTCCCCTCCTCCCTTTCAGCTACATGTGGTCTCATGACAATGTTCTGGCCAATGGGATGTGGGCTGAAGTAAGACTTTCAGGTCTTTGTAGAGAGTGGGCATGCCTTTCCACTCCGCTTCCTTCCAACTATTGCTTGGAACTTTGGGTTGTGGTGAGCCACCCTAGAGCATGCCAATGAGGGCAAGACCTAACGGTAGCAGAACCATAAGACAGAAGGGGCCTGGGTCTCTGGGCAAATGAATAAGAAGAACTACCTTCCCGGCCCTGGACCACCTGTCTCTAGATTATTTACATGGGAGAGAAATAATTATGGTCTCATTTAAGCCACTGTTATTTTGGTTCTCTGTAATGAATGACCAAACCTAAATCCTACCAATAGAGAGTTGAAGGAAATAATGAAAATTGCGACTATGCTCTGGTTTCATTCAATGAGTCTACTTCTTTTCAGCATCCATTGCAAAGACAAAGGCAGAGTCCAGTTTTCCACCCTGAGATATTCCAGCTACAGAGAAAAAGTTTCCCCCAGGAGTTTTGAAAGAACGATGAGATAAAAGCATTTTTTCATGTCATTGATAATGCCACTCAAGACCACTTCGGAGATCTTCAGTGGCCTCCTCAGGTGGTAATATGTTCGACCTCTGTATGGCCTAGCCATCACCCAATTGTTATTACAATGTTTACTACTGAGTATCAAGTTAGCAGAAATTCTTAAAACTACACTGTGTTACGGCTGCTCCATTATGAGAGGGTGATTCTTTCTCGACCCTTGATGATTTTTGTTTCTGAGCAGGAGGAAGGAATCAGTGACATATTACTAGGATTATTTAGAAACCACATCCAAATATTACATCAGAACTTAAAGAATTCTTTCTGAGATCAAATTCAACCAAAGAGAAGATTATGGCTTTTTTATTTTTTGCTCTCTCTTGGTGAAATGCTCAGTTTTCTAACTTTTGGAAGCTTTGTACCTCTTAACCTAATGTCCAAGAGAGTAGAAAATAGTCTTCAGAAAGAAACAGCTCTGTGATTTCTGAATTCTTCTTTGGTCTAAATCCACAACCACCTAAAAGAGCCACCAAACATTTGCTGCCATTTCTAATGACCTGTAATTGTGGTTTAGGATTTTCTAATTTAGCACAAATAAGGAGTAAGAAAAGAAACTGACAGGATGTGCAAACTCCTTGTGGCTCCTTATTGTCACACGGGACATAGATACACTGGTGGCGATTTTCAGACAGTTCTCTCTCTCTCTCTCTCTCTCTCTCTCTCTCTCTCTCTCGCTGATATGAAGCAACTATCTTTCACAGTACTTTTACAATGTTGCATTTTTGTTATTTTAGAAATACAATGTTGTTTTCAAAATGTCTTAAACTTGATGGTCGATATGTGAGCTCAATGCCCATAAAAGGATTTCTGATGCTAACTAAGAATATGGGAACTTTCTCCCTTACTGCCTAAGATGGCTGCGTTCCAGAGCAGATAAAGAAATCCCTAAAGGGAATCCAGAGAGGCCCCTCAGATCCTGCAGCCTGGCTTGTTTAGTGCAGGCCCGTGTGCCAGCTGAACTGACCCTCCATCACAATCTCCTGCTCACAATGTCCCATCGGCTCCACTCCAAGTCCAGTGTGGGAGGTGTTGGTGTTCCTGTTGTACAGATAGGACCCAGGGTCCAGAGAGCTTTTCCCTGAATCCACCAGCTTGTTCAGGAGGGGCCAGGACAAAAACCTAAGCCTTTCGACAACCCCAGAAAGGCTCTTTCTTCCCCCCTTTAAATGTCTGCCTGAGCTACAGAATATTAAGTGCTGCAGTTTACTTAGGATTTACTGAGTACCAGGCCCTGTTACTTACAATGCCTCTTCTTCACATCACTCTATGAGCTAAATGGATCATTAATTAGCTGCACTTTCCAGACGAGGAAACTGAGGTTCAGAGATGTTAAGTAACTTGTCTTCTGTTGCTTTGCTAGGGAGTGGCAACAGGATCCTCAAACTGAGGCCCCACAGCCAAGAGTGGGGTTTTAACCCCCCACAAACGGCCATTGCTTTGACCCGGGAGTCTACTCCCTCTAAAATCTCTTGATCCACGAGTTCTGATTCAAGCTGCTTTCTCCTTAGCCCTGTCCCACCACCCCTGCGAATCCCTGCACCAGCCTCCCTGCTCCTCTCCCTGCCCCACCTCATTCCTGTGAAACACCTTTTCCAAAAGGCCAGGCGGGTTTGAGAACATTCTGTCCGCTGCGCAGTAGCCCCCTAGCCTGGGGAGGACCTGGGTCCCAGACTGCCCCCAGGTTCTGCATCCCTGGAGCTTGCATCTCAGCTCTGTGCTCTGAACAAGCTCCTAGACGCAACCCCCCTCCCTCGCCCTCCTGGGTAGCACCTGCCTGGGTGCCTCCCCAGCTCCCTTCTTGCATCCCTTCTTGCACCCGTTAAGAGCCTGGCCCCTGCCCCTCAAGCTCCCAGAGCTCCAGGCTAGATCATACTGACTTCTCCTGAGTTTGGATCTTCCCTTTTGAGTCCTGCAATACCCATCACTCATTTACACAACTCCCCCTCTCCCCTGACCCTCCAGTCCCCAGGGACTTTTTGTAGGCTCATTTTCCTAGGTGTCCCTAAAAGTAGAGGCTTTTCAAGCCTGATCCCAGCCCCCCCAAATGCCTGTCTCGCAATCTGAAACAAGTGCCCCCCAGTTCGGATCCCCGGCACCCCATCTGCAACCCATGGCGCAGGGGCTCCCACTACACCCTTACTACACCCACCCTTCCTAGGCACAGCTCCTAACCCACTTTGAGGACTTGATGCCAGCTACTTCTCCTCTGCCCAGATCATCCTCCTCTCCACCTACTGCCCCAGCCTGCTCTCCTTTATGTGTTTCTGGGTCATCCTTCAGAGGTTCACCTTAGGTACCTACCACCTCTGCAGGGAGCCTTCCCTGATCCACCCCATCAAGGTTCTCCAGCAGGATCCCCCCTTCCCCTACCAGAGCCCATGCTCTGCCTGGCTTCTTGGCCTCTCCCATCCCAACCTCCAACAGAGCAGCTCTGGGCAGATTGGGGCTCCTTTGTCATGTTGGTCCTGGCTCCTAGCACAGTGCCTGGCATGTAGCAGATAGTCATTGAATCTGGCAGGAGCAGGAGAGTAGAGCTCTTGGGATCTTGGGCTAAGACTTCAGATCTCAGCCCCTCCTTTGTTCATCTGTGTGACCTTGGACAACTTATATCCCTTCTTTGTGCCAGTTTCTTCATCTCTAAAATTAAGATAATAGGAGGCCTTTATCACAGGGTGTAAGAACTTAAAGCTCACAGAACAGTGCCTGACATAAGTAAGCATGCACTGCACAAATTAACCTTATTGTGGTGTTAGTTTACTTTTTCCTCTACACGTCCCCACTAAATAGCAGGCTCCTTGAGTGTGGGGTCCAACCTAATCCTTCCTCAATTCCTGAGTCCCTAGGGCTCTGCCCAATGCCTGATATTGAGCTGTCTTTTGTATCCTACCCCAGGAACTGAGTATTCTCCCGTGAAGCTCTCGCCCCCTCCCCCGATCAGCATCTTGACCCCTGGCAGGGTTCCCAATCCACTCCCCTCTCCTGAGGGCTCATGTGTCCAGAAAGCCTGGCTCCCTGCCCACTCACTTAAGGGTAGTCTCAAAACCCAAAGGGAGAGATTCCATCTTCCACTACACTTCCCATACCAGGGTAGGTGTGCCATCCCTCAGCCTGGTCTTTGAAAATCGAAAATACAGGGAGCTCTAGAAAGAGCTAGGCCATTAGTCTGGGCTCTGTCACTGAACAGCTGTGTGACTTTGGGCAGGTTGGGTTTCCTCTTTCAGCTTCACTGTCCACATCTGTAAAATGGGAACAATCCCAGCCCTGACTCCTCATAGGGTGGTCCTGATGCTCAGTTACACAAACCAGAGACAGGGTGCTTTGTAAACAGAGGCAGTGTGAAGAAATGCAAGCATAGTTACCAGAAAGTTGGAAGTGGAGGTCAGGACCAGGCCTGCAGCATTTCTGGTCAGGGCTGTGCCAAGGGTGTGGCCCCGGGCTCTGGGCTGGGCAGCAAGCTGTTGTGAGGTAGGGCTGATCAGGATAGACCTGAGCCCAAACCTTGTTCGAAGTCACTCAAGGACTTCTGCTTGGTCATTGTCTCCCTGCCACCTGCTCTCACCTCTTTTCCAAAAGTAACTTCAAGTGCCACTGAGGGCCCCAAGACTCCTCCTGAATCTTGCTCAGAGGCTTTGCCATGTCTGGCTGTCAGCTACAACTCTCTCCTCTCCTCCCGCCTCATTGCCCGCCCTGAACTCCAGCCCAGCTGAATTAGGAATTTCTTAACATTAGTCATGATTCTTTCAGTTGCAAGTGCCAACAGCCTAACGCAAAGTGGCTTAAGCAGAAAATTAAATATATTTGGCTTATTTAACCAAAAAGTCCAAGTACAGCTGGATCTTTGGGCTAAAATGATATCAAGAAGATTCAGTTTCTTTCTTATTTTTACTTTTCTCTGAAACGCCTTTCTTTTTTTCCTGGACCGTCTGGCTCCATGTGGTGGTCTCAGGCAGTTCCAGGTTTATTTTGTAAAAGCGAAGCAATCTCTGGAGAAAAACAGAGCCTATTTCACAATAGTTTCAGAAAAAAAATCCTATGTTGACCTATATTGGGCTGACTTGAGCCCTCCCCTCCACCAATGACAGTGGCCAGGCAAATAAATATGCTGGTTGACCTGGGGACATGCCTTTGCTAGTGATGCATGGAACAGGAGTAGAGAAGGGCAGTTCATCAAAACAAAATCTGAATGTTTCTGAAAGAAGGAGGAATGAATGCTGGGGAAAGCAGAAACGATAGATGTCCAAAGCATCCCACCTCTTGGCTGCTAGCATATGTACACACACCTACTTTTTCCGTACACGTCTAATATTTATAAACTTTTTTATCACTATTTTTTTCTGATTTGGAAATAATTCCAAATTTACAGAAAAGTTTCCGAAGCATCTGAGAGAAAATTGCCAGTATGATGACCAATCACTCCTGAATACTTGAGTAGGTAAACCCTACAATGACATTCTCTAAAATAACCACATGGCAACCATAAAAATTATAGATGTGTTACTATAATTTATTCATGTTTTGCCATTTGTCCCAATAATGATTTTTTGTAGCAAAAAGACCCATTCCAATATCATGCATCACATTTAATTGCCATTCCTCTTTATTCTCTTTCAACATGGAATGGCTAAGTCTTTCCTTAATGATTGTGACTTTGTAAATTTTAAAGATTATAGGACAGTGGTTTTGTAGAGTATCCCTCAGTCGGGTTTGTCTAATGGTTTCTCATTATTAGATTTAAGTTATACATTTTGGGCAGAAGTAATGCTGTGTTTTCACTGCGTCTTACCCATCAGATGATGCATGATTTCAATTTGTTCCATTACCAATGTTCATGTTGATCTTTTAATTAAGATGGTGTCTGTCCACCAGGTTTATCGACTGTAAAGTTATTCCTTTAACCACTGGAATTAATCATTTTTTTGTGGGGAAGTAGTTTGTACGGTACTATATAAAGCCTCATTCTTCATCCAGATTGAACCCACTTTAGCATCCACCAATGTCTCTCAACTGAAATATTTTTATGATGATGGTTGCCAAATCATGATTATCTAATTCTATCATTCCTTCTGTCACTCTGCTCTATGAAAAAGGCTTTATCTTTTCTTCACTTATTTCTTCATTTATTTATGTCAACATGAGCATTATTATTTATTTTGATACCAAAATTGTTCAGATTCTGTCAGTTGGAGACTCTTCAAGTTGGCATCTCTGCCTTTTTAATTGTCTTTGTTTGGGACTAAATTATGTCTCTTCAAAATTCATGTTGAAGCCCTAACCCCCAATGTGACTGTATTTGGAGACAAATCCGTGAAAGATTTAATTAAGGTTAAATGAGGTCATAAGGGTGGGACCCTGATCCGAAAGGACTTATAAGAAGTGGAAGAGACATCAAGATGGCCAGAAAAAGGCCATGTGAGGACACAGCCAGAAAGTGGCCATCTGCAAGCCAAGGAGAAAAGCCTCAGGAGAAATCAAACCTGCCAACACCTTAATCTTGGACTTCAAGATTCTAGAATTGTGAAAAAAAAAATTTCTGTTGTTTAAGTCACCCAGTCTGTGATATTTTGTTACGGCATCCTTAACAAACTAATACAATTCCTATAATTCTTTGAGCAGTTCTTTACTTTTTGGCACAAGGTGTCCCATCCTGGGCTAATTTTGTATTGTCTCTGTCTCTAAAGAGTTCTGGCTTCTTTTAGTAAGGGGTGCTTAGAAACCAAGATGTGGATGCTAGGTGCTCACTGCTGTTGGAATGGCACCACTTTCAACATCACAGAGTTCATTCTAGTTTATTCTTTTCCCTACTTGTAACATCCTTCTTCAACAGCCGATAAACCTGGTTTCCATTTTTCTTAATATACGTATTTATCTGATCGATTTCCCTATTTGCAGTCACTCTCCATCTCTGCTGTCACCTCCTCCTCACGTGGATCCCATTCACTCTCCACGGGCTCTGTTATCCTACTCCAGGTCACCCCTCTGCATGGATGCCCTGCCCATGTCACTCAGGCTGAACTCTTCACGCTGAGCCATCTCCTTGTGTGGATGATCCCCAAGGCTGAAATCCATACTTCTTTAACATATGTATACAATCTTTCTTAAACACTGTAGTTCTGACTTCTCACGCCAGGTCATCCCCATGCAGGGACACCCTCCTCAACCAGGCTCAAACAAGCTGCACAGAGCCATTCCAGTGCACGGATATCTTCACCCCCATCAACCTGACTAACCATGCCAGCTGATCTCTTCTCTGGGTGGGTGCCCTCATCACCCTCCTCTGGCTCTGATACCTTGCTCTTGGCCCCTGTGACTCCTACCACAACCATCATGGACATCTACCTCACTCTGGCCGACCTGATGGTTTCAGGAATGATTGTTCAGGTAAAGAAGAAAAGAGAAGGGAAAGCAGAGGAAGGAAAGAAAACAGAAAGAAAGGATAGATGGAAGGGGAAGGAGAGAAGAAGAATTTTAAAAATTCAAGTATAACATGCTTACTATAAAGTGAACAAATCTGAAGTGTGTGCACCCTAGAAGTCTCCCTCATACCTCATCCAATTACTGCCCTCCCCAAGATAATCCTCTTCTATCAGTCTAAGATAATTTTGCTTATTTTTAAACTTTGCATAAATGGAAACATATAGAACATTCTTTTGCTCGAGACTGGCTTCATTTGCTCAGTATTATGTTTGTGAGATTCATTTGTGTTGTTGCATGTAGCAGGAGATTGTTTTGGGGCACTGCATATCGTATTCTATTGAATGAACATGCCAGTATCATCTACCCATTCTATTACTGATGGTCATTGGGATTCTTTTTAGTTTCACAATTAGGAGTGACACGGCTCCTAACAAACTTGCAATGCCCGTTTGGTGCACATGTTGGCTATGTACTTGAGAGTAGAACTAACAGATTATAGGAAATGCATATGCTCAGCTTTAGAAGGAATTGCCAGCATTTATTTTCTAAAGTGCTTATACAAATTTACTCTCCACTCAGCAGGATGAAAATTCCAGTGGCCACATCCTGGCCAACACTTAGTATTGTCAGTCTTTTTAATTTTAGTTATTCCGGTGAATACATAGTGGTATTTCACTGTGGTATTAATTTGCATTTCTCTGATAACTATGTTGAACACCTTTTCATGTATTTATGTATATATTTTATTTTATAAAAAGATTGTTAAGATTTTGCCCATTTTAAAAAATTGGATTGTCATCCTTTCTCTGTGATTTTTTGTTGTAGGATAATTTAAATATATATTCTCTACAAGTCCTTTGTCATTTATGATATCTTTCACTCTGTGGCTTGCCTTTATACTTAATGATGTCTTTTTGATAAATAGAAGTCTTTAATTTTACTAAAATAAAGTTATTAATCTTTTCTTTATGATTAGTTACATGTGTTGTTCAAGAATTATTTGCCTAATTCCAAAATAATAAATTTATTTTCTTTTGCTATTCTTTATTGTTTTCTTCTAGAAGCTTTCTTTTTCTTTTACTGTTCACATTTAGGTTTTTTTTTAGATGTAATTTTAAGTTTTGTTAAAGGTATATATCTACATAGCTTAAGAGGCCAAGAATTTATAGGACATGCAAAATAAAACAGCAGTCCTATACCACTTCATACTTATTTCCTGCCTGCCAGAGACAGTGATTTTTCAACTCAATCAGCTAATTTTTTTTGAGAGAAAAAATTTTCATATCTTTAAATAACAAGCTTTTGTTGCCAATTCTTGTGTTTTTGTTTTTGTTTGTTTGTTTGTTTTTTAAGTTTTAGGAATTCTCTTTTCGCTTCCCGGTATAGATTTCGAGGATTTAAATCTTTTTACCCCCTCGCCTCCACTACACTCAGTCACAATTCCAGTCCCACCGATCTCCCAATATGGTTACATCCTAATTTTGGTTAATTAAATATTTGTTATTTACCTTCTTATGCCTGTATCATTGATATTCATGTCTGAAGTGTACAGGGTACTAATCATTTTTGCTTTTTGTTCTCCTGAAGTTAATAATTATCTTGTTCCATTGTTTATATTCATTTAGTATTCCATATAATGATTACTAGTTCAACCCCAGGTGTCCAAATCCCCTTTCAAGACATTTTGACACATTGAGTTAGCTGGGCAAAAACTAGGCACAATCTTTACATGTTTTTTATAAAATTTTGTCGGTTTCCTCTTCTTGAAGCAATCTCTTCTGCAAACTTTGATCTACCCCAATCCCTTTGCTTTCTAGACCTCGTAAATACCCCTCATGCTGCAATCTCCTTTCACCATTCTCCTAAGGATTCCCGTTTCTCCTTTCTTACATTTAATTCCTTCACTTCCTGAAGCCCACGTCTTCCTCTTTCTTGTTTTACTCATGTTGTTTTTTTTTTTTTTAGGAACGCATCCTTTAATAGGTTTTTAAAAAGGTGTGCAAAGGAGATATGATTTCTAAAACTTTGAACATCCGAAAATACCTTTAATCTACCCTCCTACTTGATTGATAGTTTTACTGGGTATAGAATTCTAGGTGACTAAAAATTTTCCTTCAGAATTTCAAAGGTGCATTTCTATTGTCCTTTACATTTGGATTAATAATCCATCCAGGACTAATTTTTTTTGTATAGTGTTTGGTAGGAGTCAAAGTTAATTTTTCTTCCACATTATAGAATATTATATTTATTCAGTACCACCTATTGAAAACGTCATTCTTTCCCCCTTACACCGTTGAGCCACATACATGTGGGTTTGTTTCTGGATTCTCCATTGTTTTAATCAGTCTGTTTTTCTATAACTTTGCCAATACTAAATGTTTTAATTATTGTAGTTTTGTAATAAGTCTTAATAACAGGTAGGTAGTTCAAGTCCTCTGACTTTGTACTTTTTTAAGACCACCTTTGTTATTCTTTGCTTTTTGAATTTTCATAAAAGTTTTATAATCAGCTTGTCACTTTTCACCCAAAAAAATTGTTTAGGAAAAATTTTTTATTGAGTTTTTAGAAAAATAATAGCTCTGAAGTTTAATTCACATACCATACAAATCATTCATTTAAATAAGTGTAAAATTCAGTGGGTTTTTGTATATTCATAGAGTTGTGCAAACATCACTACAATAAATTTTAGAAAAATTTCATCACCCTTTGGGAAAAACCCTGTGCCAATTAGCAGTCTTCTCCTTCCATCCCTAACCTTAGGCAATCATTAATTATATTTTTTGTCATTATAGATTTGCCTATTCTGAACATTTCATATAAAGGAGATAATAAAATATGTAATATTTTGTGACGTGCTTCTTTCACTTAACATAATGTTTGCAAGGTTCATTCATGTTGTAGTATGTATCAATATTTATTCCTCTTTATGGCTGAATAATATTTCATTGTATGGATATACTACATTTTATTGATTTATTTATTAATTGATGGTCATTTGGGTTGTTTCCATATTTGGGCTATTATTAATTATGCCACTGTGAATATTTATATGCAAGTTTCTGTGTGCACATATTTTTAAATTTCTCTTTGATATCTCTTTGCTTTCCAAAGAGGCTGCACCATTTTACATTCTCATCAGCAGTGTATGAGGTTTCATTAAGGTTGAATTAAATCTGTAGTTCGGTTGAAGGAAGAATTGATTGCTTTAGATTATTTACACTACCAATCTATGAAAAAAGTATAGCTCTATTTTTTTTAAAAAAGCCTTCTTCTTTCCCTCTTAGTAATATTCTTTAGTTTTCTATGTAGACTCATAAACATATTTTATCAGACTTATTCCTAAATATCACTTTTTAAAATTTTAAAATGCTGTTGTCAATGAATTTTTAAAAATTTTCTAATTGCTTATTGTCATCTTGCAGAAATACTCTAATCTGTATATTGACTTTATTTATAGTAACTTGCTACATTTATTTGACCTTCCACCATATTTGCAGATTTAAAAAATTTCCAATTTACATAATGATGCCATTGATGATAGCCAGGTATTTTTTCCTTTTCAAATCTTGTATCTTTTATTTCTTGTTCTTGCCTTACACAAGACCTCCCATTTAATATTAAATAGAAGTGGTGGTAGTGGACATCTTCATTGGTTCCTTCTTTAAGGAAATAGCTTTCAAGACTTTACCTTTAAGTGTGATATGTGCTGTAGCTTTTTTTGTTTGATATTATCAAATTAAGAAAATTTCCTTTTATCCCTAGCTGGCTGAGAATTTTTATCATGAATAAATGTTGAACTTTTATCAATTTTTCCCCTCATTTGTTGAAAATGACTGTACCCCTTTATACTTTCATTATGGGGAATTATAGACTTGGTTTTCAAATGTCAAGCCAACCTCACATTCCTGGAACAAGCTTAAATTTTTCATGATGTCTTATATAACACTGGATTTGATTGCTATTATTTTGTTTAGAATTTATATCTAGTTTTTATAGAAATTATTCTGTAATTATTCTTTCTTGTAATGTCCTAGTTAGGTTTTAATATTAAGGTTATGCTGCCCTCATCCAAAAAGTTAGGAAGTGTTCTCTTTTTCTCTCTCTTCTCCGTAAGAGTTTGTGTAAGATTGGTGTTACTTCTTTAATGTTTAGAAGAATTCATAGTGAAGCTATCAGGATTTAAAATTTTCTTTGTGGGAAGATGTTTAATTACTGAAAATTTTTCTAATAGATATGGGCCTACATAACCAAATACATTGTTGTTATTATTTTAACAACTGTCATTCATTAGATCAATTAAGAATAAGAAAAATAAGTTATTATTTTACCCTCACTTATTCCTTTTCCAATTCCTTTTGTATGTAATCCCAGTTTCTGACCTATATAATTTTCCTTCTCTCTGAAGAACCTCTTTTAATGTTATTTGCAAGGCAGATCGACTGGCAACAAATTACTCCATTTTTTATCTGAAGAAATTTTCTTTCTTTTGCACTTTTGAAAGATAATCTCACAAGGTACAGAATTCTAGGTTGGTGAAGTTTTTTTTTTTCTCAATACTTTAAATATGCCACACCACTCTTTTTCTGCTTTTTTTCTGAGGAGAAGTCAGATGTAATTTTTGTCTTTATACCTCTATAGGTAAGTAGTTTTTTTCCTATGGCTTATTTAAGACTTTTTTTCTTATCTTTGCTTTTCTGTAATTTGAATATGATATACCTGTGTGTGTGTGCGTGTGCATGTGTGTGTGCGTGTGCATGTGTGTGTGCGTGTGCATGTGTGTGTGCGTGTGCCTGTGTGTGTGTTTCTGGCATTTATTCTGCTTGGTATTTTGAGCATTCTGGATCTGGCAGTAATTTAGGAAAATCCTCACTCATTATTTCTTCAAACGTTTCTTTTGTTTCTTTCTCTCTTTCTTACCCTTCTAGCAATCTCATTACACATAAGTTATACCCTTTGCAGTTGTCCTACAGTTCTTGGATATTCTGTTCTAGGGTTTTTTCCCAGTCTTTTTGTCTCTTTGTTTTTTCACTTTGGAAGTTTTTTGTTGATATTCTTAATCTTAGAAATTCTTTCCTCAGCTATGTCCAGCCTACTAATAAACTCTACAAAAGGCATAATTTATTTCTGTTACCGTGTTTTTGATCATTAGCATTTCTTTTTTTATTCTTTCTTAGAATTTCTGTCTTTCTGCTTATACTGTGCAACTTCTGTTGTATGATGTCTACTTTATCCGTTACAACCTTAGCATATGTATTAGCATATGTATATAAGAATACATATTAGGAATACACATATAGTAATATGCACACACACACATATAGGCTCAAATGGTTATGAAAGCCTAGAAGTCCTATAATCTTCTGTCTGCAAGCTGGTGAACCAGGAAAACCAGTGGCATAATTCAGTCTGAGTCTGAAGTCTAATAATCAGGGGAGCCAGTGGCGTAACTCCCAGAACTGGGGGGCCATCGGTATAAGCCCAAACTCCAAAGTTCCTAAAACCAGGAGCTGCAATTTCTACAGGCAGGACAAGGAGAGACAGAGTTTGCCCTTCCTTCCCTTTTTTGTTCTATTCTCACCCTTAACGCCTTGGACAAAGCCTGCCTACATTGGTGAGGCCAAATCTTCTTTACTCAGTCTACTGAATCAAATGCTAATCTTTGCCAGAACTATTCTCAGCATACCCCAAATATGTTTTATCAGCTATCTGGGTATCCCTCAGCCCAGCCAAGTTAACACATAAAATTCACCATCACAGCATATGAATCATAGTCGTTTTAAATTCTGGGTCTGATCATTTCAACATCCCTGCCATATGTGAGTCTGCTTCTGATGCTTGCTCTGTCTTTTCAAACTGTGTCCTCTGCTTCTTAGTTTGTCTTGGAATTTTTTTTTTCTTTTTTGATATCCAGAGAAGATGTATTTGCCTTAAGTAATAGAGTGGTATGGTGGGGGCAAGGGAAGCATTCCCATATAGTCCTATGAATAGGTCTCAGTCTTTAATGAGCCTACGCCTCTGGACTGTGAACTTCACAAGTACTTCTCAGTCTCCCCCGACCCCTTAGGTGAGATAGGCTGGCTAGAGTGGGCTGGAGTTAGTATTTACCTTCCTCCAAGTCTGTTTAAGGTCTGGTAAAATAGTTTCTCTTAAGGACAGGCCTTGTTAAGAACAATTTCAAAATGGTTGCTTTTCTCTTCCCCTTTACAGAGGGGGTTTTTCTTGGATATTTACTTTGAGAACTGTGTAGAGCTCCTAGAAGTAAAACTCACAAAAGTGTGGGGTTCCCGATGACTAGATCCCCTGAGATTTTTAACTTGCAGACTTGTCCACCCTGAGCCTCCAGCATTTCATCAATTACAGTTTAGGCTTTCCTGCCCCAGCACTGGTTCCTGCAGAGGTTTCTGCTAGGGTAAGTCGTGATTCTCTGTGATTCTCTGTATCCGCTTCTGTCTGGGGGCAGCAGTTTGCCCTGTGATAAATCCCAGAAGAGTTGTTGGTTTTTCAGTCTGTTCAGCATTTTAGTTGTTGTTAGGATGGGGTTATAACTTCCAAGCTCCTTCCATGGCAGACTGGAATCATCCTCATTTTTCTTGAAAGATATTTTCACTTATTTGCTAGTTTGCCAGTTATTTTATAGCACTTCCCACATGCTATTTCAACGTCTTCTGGTTTCCATCATTTCTGTGGAAATATTACATGTCAGTCTTATGTCTTAAAGATAGCATATAGTTGGGGCTTGCCTTTTTTTTTCAATCCAGTTGTTAGTGTTCAGATCATTTACATTTGACCTGATTATCAGTATGTTTAGATTTAAATCTACCACCTCCCTATTTGTTTTCCATTAGTCCCATGTATTCTTTATTTCTTTTTTTTTCCTGGCCTCCTTTTGAATTAATTGTTTTAAAATATTATCTTTATATTTATTAGTGTCAAGTATCTATACTTTAAAAAAATATTTCCAAAGGTTGCTTTAGCACAGGTGTCAGCATATGACCCATGAACTAAATTTTTTTTTCAATAACGAATTTTATTTTTTAGAGTTTTAGATTTACAGAAAATTGTGAAGATAGTAGAGAGTTTCCATGTATCCTGTGACCAGTTTTCTTATTATTAGCATCTTACATTATAGTATGGTCCATGGTTACAATTAATGAACAAATACTGATAGATTATTATTAACAGAAATCCATACTTTATTCAGATTTCCTTATTTTTTAATTGTGGTAAAATATACATAATATAAAAATTTGTCATCTGAACCATTTTTAACTGTTCAGTTCACTAGCATTAAATATATTCACATTGCTGTGCAACCAATCTCCAGAACTCTTTTCATCTTGCAAAACTAAAACTCTATATTCATTAAACTACAACTCTCCATTTCCCCCTTACCCCAGCCTCTGGCAACCACCATTCTACTGTCTGTTTCTAAGGATGTGACTACTTTATTTATTTATTTTTAATTAAATAAAATTTTTTATGGTGACATTGGTTAACAAAATCCAGTAAGTTTCAGCTCTAACAGTAAGGCACATATATGTTTACACTGTGTGTTCACCTCCCATAGTTAGATTTCTTTCTGTCACCACATATTTGACCCCCTTTACCTTGTCTACCTCCCCCTTCCCCCTACCCCCTACCCTCTGGTAACCACTAATCTATAGTCCATGTCCATGAGTCTGAGGATGTGACTACTTTAGATGCCTCATGTATGTGGAATCATACAGTATCTGTATTTTATAACTAGTTTATTTCACTTAACATAATGCCCTCGAAGTTGGTCCATGTTGTAGCATGTGTCAAAATTTCCATCCTTTTTAAGGCTGAATAATAATTCATTGTATGTGCATACCACATTTTGTCTCTTCATTCATCCATTAATAAACACTCGGGAGATTTCCTTAGTTTTTACCGAATGTCCTTTTTCTATTCCAGGATCCAAACCCAGGATACCACATTACATTTCATCATCATGTTTCCTCAGGCTTTTCTGAGTTATGACAGTTTTTCAGACTAAGGGCTCATTCTAGTTTTCTCTCTTTCCATATTTATAACTCCCTTTGTCAACAGTGAGAAACCTAGTTCATTTCCTCAACAAATCAACTTATTGCATCAGCCCCACTGTGGGTAACCAATGTCCCATTGCCACTGCTCCCCATTGCATGTAGACCCCTCCTCAGCCCTCCTGGGCGCTGATACCCTGCCCCAGCCCACCCCTGCCACCCCTCTCCCCACGTGGATCTGCTACTCATCTCGACAGGCTCTGACAGCCCACACCCTCTGGATACCCTACGTTACCCCTTTAGAGGTGCCCTTCTCATTCCCATATGGACTCTTCTGGTGCTTGGCTACTACCCTGGTCAGATGTCCCCTTCACTCCCTCGGGGTCCAATCTCCCCCACTCATCTGGCCCTCATGGAGACATCCTCTTTATCTGTTTCAATACCCCATACCAGGCTGCCCTCCTACTTGGATGCCCTCTTTTCCCTGTTCTAGCTCTGACATTCTGGCCAAGGCTATCTGCCTGAACGATAAAGCTTTGTCTCTCCCATTCCCACCGCCCTCTCCCTCCCTCTTTCTCCCTCTCTGTTCTGACTGCCCTCATGCGAGATATCCTCTTTATTTCTCTTGAGCCCGAAACCCATGCATGGGCCATTGCGTTTTCCCTCCCTCCTTCTTCAACCCCAGGGATGCTTACCTTGCTTGGCCCATCTAAAGGCTTTTAAACTAAATTGTTGAAAAGAATACAAGGAAGGAGAAAACCAAAGAAGAGGGGAAGGAGGAGGAGAAGGAAGAGAGCTTCCTGGCAATTTTTTGTTGAAAGGTGGGCACGGTGTGTGACAGGTTTAGAGCTCTGGTGATGTGGTCTTTTCCACAGAGAATGTCATTTTCTTCTGCAGCCAGACAGAATGCAGGTAAATCGTCCTGATAGCGTGAAACTGGTCTAGTTCCAGTTTGCCCTTATTCCTGGGTGTGACTCTTTCCAGGGTCTCAACTGTAAACCAGATTGGAGTAAGTTGAAGAGGGAATGTCAGCTGGAACAGCCCTTATGAGAAGTGTGCCTGGGAAGGGGCGTTGAGAGCCAGGAAGGTGATTTGGGGTTTAGGAGTGTAGGGTGAAAAACACTGGCATGCATTTGTGGGCAGTTGGGAAGGAGGCCATCCAGTGGGAGGTGTGGGCAGCACCAGAAGAACTTATTGGGGGCCAGGAGCAAGAGAGAGTTGCTGCGTCTGTGGAGGGTGGGCTTTGGATGAGAGGGGCCACCACCTTGCAGAGTGAGGAGAGGAGATGCTGGGGCCACCAGATGTACAGGACTGCAGAGGGATACGGCCTGCCTCTCTGTGTCCCGCAGTCTCCTGGAGTAGCTGGAGATGAGGTCCTTGCAAAGAGGGCGGCCTATGGTGGGGATGCAGTGAATGGGATGCTGTCGGGGGACTGTGGCTGGGTGAGGGGAGAAGGGCTTGATGGAAGGAGGGAGATCAATGAGAGGAAAAGGGCTGGGTGGGGAGCGGGGACTTATTAAGTAGGAGGGGGCTCATAGATCTTACTTCCTTGTCTCGAAGGACTCCCTTCAAGTGCCTAAGAGCAGTGACTGTCCTTTCTCTTCCGACAATGCTACAGAATGGGAAAGTGAGGAAATTTTGCTTATTCTTTTCCTGGCTGGGGAGTGGGGAGCAGAGAGGTAGAGACCTTCTGCCTCATGGTGGGTATGAGGAAGTGAGGATCTTCCCCTTCCCTACCCAGCTAAGCCTTTTGTCCTTGGGGTCCTGAAGCAGGCTGGAGTCCTGGGTTGAGTGTGGGAGTGGGGTTAGGGAATGGGCCGGGGGCTCACTTTCCCCATCCCTTCATTTACCATGGAGGCAGGAAGGGGGACCGGCAGCCCCAGGCTGAATTTGTTTCTCATTTTGCTCTTGGCTCTTTTGGTGGAAAAATCGAGGCACTCCCCTTGGTACAGCTGAGAAGGAGAGGGTGAGCGTGGCTGGGAGGCTGTCCTGGCGGGGATGCTGAGGGGCAGGCGGGGCCTGGTCGGGAGAGGCTGCCCCCCTTCTCAGTCCTCTCTGCTTCTACGTGGCTCTCCAGGCCCAGGGCTAAGTCTTGAGGCTGACGTGGGGAGGGGGATGCGGTTAGGGCCTGGGAGGAGGCAAGCACTGGCTTGGGTTCAGCCTCAGGCCCATAGCACCCTCTCTCCCCAGGCATGTCTCCAAAGCAGGCTCCAAAGGGTAATTAAAATCCCCTTGGGCTCCTAGAAGGAACCACTAGGAAGGTGCAGCAGGAGGGATGGGAGTCAGACCAGGACAGGGAGGAGACAAGCCGTGTGCTCAGGGAACTGCGGGGCATTTCCTGAACACCTGAGGACATGCGAAGTCTTTCTGTTCATCATCTGCGTCCACTTACGACCACCCCAAGCGGCATCAGCCAACCCCATTTCACAAGGGAGGAACCTGATGCAGAGTCTGGAAGTGGCAGAGCCAGCCAGGGTTTGAACCAGTTATGTCTGGCTCATTGGATGGTGCTCTTTTCCCAGACCTGGAAATGTTGGGGAGACTTTCTCCCCAGGCTCTGGAGGCCACCCGCGAAGCAGCTCCTTGAAGGAATCCATGAGGGGTTTGGGGACGTGGCCTTGCCTCAGCATGAACCCAGTTGTCCCCAGAGGTGGCTGGGGAGGTCTCTCCTCCTCCCACCCTCCTCTTCGGGGGTAGTGCTGCTCCCACTCCATATTTCCAGCTGCCCCAGTCCCCAGCCCCGGCCCCCTCTCCAGCCTGGTGGAAAGAAGAGCCCAGAGAGGAGCCCAACCACTTTCCCTCTGGAATCTGCTGCCTCCGCTTTCGATGGAGAAACCATCTGGAGTGTATTATGGGCAGTGGAGAAAGCTGAGAGCAGGAAAATGTGAGTTGGCCCCTGCAGCTCCATTCTGCAGGAAAAGGGGCTCTGCGCTCTTCAGGGGATAGGCCAGTAGCTACTGCCACCTTTCTGGTCCCTGGATGGGGCAGAGGAGGGGTGTGCCCAGAGGAGAGTGGCCTGGGGAAGGCAGGGCTCATGCCTCCAGACACCTCTGAAGAGTTCGGTTTGAAAGTGCTTATCTTACCCACATTCCTATTTCACAAATGAGACTGAGGTCCAGAGAGGGATAGTGACTTCCCCAGGGTCACACAGCAAGTCACGAGGAACAACATTGGGAGTTAGAACCCTTCCGTGTACACGCACATACCAATGAATGCTGGAAGTCCCCAGAGGAAGGGTGGGGGGCAAAAGCTGGTGGGGACAGAAACTAGATGAGTTTTCTCTCCCTCAGCTTCAAACAAAGCAAAGAGGCAAAGGCCAATGAGAACAGGAAAGAATAGCCTTCATTCTTTTGAGTCTCCATTCCTCGCCTCCCAATCCTGCTCTTGCCCCCTCTGCCACCCTTCCCTTGGGCCTGACCCCTGAGGATGGCTGGGTCCTGGGGTGGGGTCTCTAGGTTCTTGCTCTGGGTCCCAGGAGCCCCCTCCCCCTCTCAGGGCCCCAGGTCCAGACGTGGCAGGGGAGCAGGAGTGAGGTTTCTCCACTCCCTCCCAAGTGCTGCGCTGGCGGCTCCCGAAATAAAAATCAAATGTGGGCTTGGCAGAGGGAGCGGGGTGTGGGCTTGGCAGAGCGAGTGGGGTGGGAGATGCAGCCGGCAGCAGCAGCAGTGGCGGCAGTGCTGGGGCTTCATTCTTTCCATTGTAACTTCACCTCCTAACCTCTGGCATTTTAATTATTCTCCTACCCCACTGCGTTCTCTGGGCCAGAGGGTGAGCTCACCCTTTCCTCTAGTCTGGGAGGGGGCAGCTGCTGCCTGGACCCCCAGCCCCCAGCCTGCTCCAGGGTAGCTGGGTGGGAGCCAGGCTGAGGGCACTGGCCTAGCTGCCCCCTCCTGCTTCTGCAGACCCTGACGGGGCCTGGGGAGCTCCCAGGCGTCCAGCCTGGCACCTCGGGTTCCATGTGTGAATCATTAAGTCTGCACACCCACTGCTCCATTTTATCGTGGCCACCGTCTCAAGCCAAAGCATCACCGGCTCGCCGCCCATTTTGTGGACGACGCAGTCATGCTCAGCGTGAGCAGAGCAGGGCCTGGGACCTGAGCCTGTAACTCCTGGTCCTGCACTCTTTCCAAACCCAGGAAGAAGGCAAGAATGGCTCACGCCTGATTATTTGCCTCATCTCCTTGAGTGTTTATTTTTTCCCCCCAACGGTAGGTGATTCAAAACAGTAGTTCGATATTAAAACATACAAGGATGTAGAATGGGGTAGGAAGTAAAATGCCTATAAGGTTTTAAGGTAGAGAACAAGTTTTCAAAGAAGACGTCCATTTGGGACTGTCCACAGATGCCAGGGAGCAGCATTCTCCTTCTGGGCCCGGCTATTAACTGGGGTGGGATGCTGGCCATCTCTGTAACCAGTTTGTCTGAAACCTAGGCTGCTGTTGAAGATGCTAGTGGGTGCCAGTGGGTGGCCGTGGCCCATCCTGGGATGCAGAGGCCTTCTCTCACACCCAGACCTGGGGCCGAAGCTCTCTGCTGATTCTGTGTATCTTCCAGGGGAATCAGTGCACACAGGGCACCCTCAACTTGGGGCCAGCATGCTCGCCAACCCCAGCCAAGGCCTCCTACTCCATCTACAGGTCCTGAAACCTCTCCAAGCCCACTGACTGGCCCAGAGGCTCAGCCCTGGGGGGCCTGGGGGGTGGGCAGGAGGAGGAAGTCATCTGTCTTTTACTTCTTGCCCTGTAAGTCTCTCCTAAATAAATGTTCCACCAACAAATGATTCCTGGGCACGTACCCTGTTGGCATCTGGCCTTATGGGTAGTCACGGTCTGGACTCCAGTGGAGCTTCCAAAAGTAAAAAGTGAGGTGCTATTCAACACATTGAGTGCTGTGATGGGGCAATTAAGGCAATGGCAGCCCCTGGAAGGGAACTCCTGACCCATACTCGGTGAGGAGAGCGTCAGAGAAGACTTACCAGAGTGACTGACAACTAGGAGAGCCCTAAGTAAGAGCATCACAGGCCCTGGGAACAGCACCTGCCAAGGCCCAGCGATGAGAGAGAGCCTAGTGCAGAACCCACAGGAGAGTGGGTGCCGCGAGGGAGTGGCCATGGCATAGGGAGCTGCAGGAGCATGCAGGGTGGAGGCGGGCCGGAGGACATAACCAAATTTGTGTTTTAGGAAGATTCCTGGGCGAACTGTGGTGGTGGGTAGGAAAGTGATCAGCATAGAGGTGGGGTGGCCCCTAGGAAGCTGCCCCAGATGTCCAGAAGGGAAGCAATAAAGGCCAGGCCCAGGCTGCTGGCACCAGGGTAAAAAGAGATGGCCACAGTGACAGAGATTTAGGAGGTAGAACTCATTGGACGAGGTGACTGACTGGCAGAGGAATAGGGCCGGCTCTGGGTTTTTGGCTGGTTCACTGCTGAACATGGTGACGTCAGTATACCTGTATGGCAGCCAAGTGGAGATGCCCACCAGGCTGCCGGATATGCAGAGGTCCCCTGGAGAAAGCTTAGAGGAAAGAGGCCAGGCAGGAACCTGAGGGAAGATGGAGAGGCAAAGCCTCCTGAAGGGGTGGGAAAGGAGTGGCCAGAGAGATAAGAGGGATAGCAGAAGAGTGAGGGGCGGCCCAAGCCCCCAAGGTAGGAGGTGTTTTTAAAAGAAGCGTGGCTGACAGCGTAGACCGCTATGGAGGTGAAGCAGGCTGTGGCCTGAGACAGGACATGTAGTCTCGGGACCACTTTCCTTTGTTTCATCTGACCCCCAGTCTTCCCTTTTCTCTGACCCCTAGCTTTGCCCACCCTCTGTCCTGTCTCCCGCTCTGTCCATCCCACTCTTCCCTATTCTCTGCATGCTCCTCTTCTCTCTGACTCAAAGGCTCAGCATCTCTCTAAGGGAAACTCCATGCCAGCCCTATCCTACTTGAGTCCTGTTTGCTGTCCTGGCTCCTGAAATCACCTCCCTCCACCACCACCTATCACATATACCTCTCGTGATAGAATCACCAAGAATTCCCAGAAGCTGGGGCAGAGAGAAGCACTCACCATCACCCAGCCCCTGGATGATTCACAGCTTCCTCTGATTGAGCCCCCACAGGGTGCCAGGCTCCAGGACAGCTCTAGGGATACCTGGCCTCCAGGGGCTTATGGTTTAAAGGCAAAAGAAACAACAACCCAAGCCCATCCATGCAGAGTGAGAGGAGAGGCCCAGAGAATGAGCTATGGGCATTTAGATCTGGCAGAGGGATTCAATGGAAGGCTTCATGGAAGAGGTGACTCTGGGCGGGGCCTTGAATAACTAGCAGAATTCCGTCAAGAGGCGATGGAAGCAAAAGAATTGCAGGAAGAAGGAATGTGGTGAGAAAGGGCATGAAGGTAGAAAAGGGGGCCCAACATTTGGGCAGCAGCCAACAGCTCAGGATGGCTGGTGGTCCCAAAGAGTGGGGCCAGAAGGGCCAGGGGACTTCGAAATGAAGGGGTCAGATCATGTGGGCTTGGAAGGCCAAAGGAGGAGGCATCAGACTTGTGCATGGCTGCCTCTTGACCAGGGGCTTTCAGATCTGATGCTATTTTCTCATTCATTCATTTGGGAAATATTGATTGAGCTCCTGTTCTGTGTTAGGCGAGTGTAAAGGACAAAATAAAGTCCCTGCCATCACGGAACTTAGGTTCCAGGAAGAGGCAGATTACAAAGCTGTAAATAAATAAAGGCTAGACATTGAGATCGTGATAGGGGTTGTGAAGAAAATAATGACTGGCCATTCCTCACTTAGAGGACTTACTGAGGAGAGAGCCTGAGTCTCCTCTACCAGACTGGGTGCCCAGCACTGCTGGGGAAGGACAGGGCATGAAGCATCTGGAAGCAGGAGCTGAGGTGTCTCAGAAAGCTCACAGGAATGGCAAGGAGGCCCGGAGCAGGATCCTCTGCCCACAGGCTGACCAACACCCTCCCTCCGCAGCCACCATTACTCCTCTCAACCACCAGCTGCTCCCAGTGCCTGGTGTCGTGAGGAGGGCTGGGAGTAATAACCTGGAGCCCAGACCTTGGAGGAAACTGCAAACTTCAGTCGGCTACCAGAGGAGGCAGGTATGGAGGGATCCAGGAGGGCCTCCAAGGAGGGACCCAAGGACAGAGGGTAGCCACGATCTTGGAAAGGATCCACCTTCCCAGACAGGCCTGAGTGGAAGGGCTTCCCTCTCTTCCTCCCCATCCAATCCCCCACCCCACTGAACCCTTAAATTAACCTCAGCCCCACCCTGAGCCCCAAAATAAATCCTAAATTACATGCTGTCTGGGGGCAACCACAACTCTCCTTCCTCCCTCTCCAGCAAGCAGACCCGCCCTTAACCCAATGCTGGGGAGGGGGGCCTTCCCAAATGGGCTATTTATGTAGCTCCCCTCTTTGCTGTCTGGCCCTGGTGTCCTTGGGCAAAGCCCAGGCAGGCTACATAGCTCTCTTAGGAATTGGGAAGGAACGGGGAGGTTGTGACACTCTCCAGGAATTTATAGTCCAAATCAGGATGCTTTGGGGCAATGCTAACAATTACACTCCGGAAACAGCATCGATCTGGATCGTCCTGGGCACCAGGAGTGGGTCCCAGCCTCCAGCCTCCCAGAGTGCTGCCTTCCCAAGGAAGAGAGAGAGAAAGAGAGAGAGAGGGAGAGAGAGAGATCTGTCTTTACCCCAGGCTGCCAGGGGAGCAGTTCTGAATCCAGGGCACACCCTCCCACATCACCTGAGAAGAGCGAGTGGCTCTGGCTCCAAGGACCCCGGGCACAGAGTGGGTAGCTGGACATGGCTATTTTGAGGCCATGGGCTTAAGCCAAGGATCTCCCTGGACAAAGTCACTGTCCATTCTGGAAACCGGGCTCTACCACTGGGGCTTCTCTTGTCAGAAATTAATTAGAGGAACAGGGAGGGGAAAGGCAAGAAAGAAGAAGAGAAGAGAGTGGGAGATAGAAACATGAACACACAGAGTAGCAGAAACATGGAAAGAAACAGACACAGACACACAGTGATGGATAATGACAGAGGGAGGGAGGAAAAGGAAAGGATGAGAGCCCCAGGCCTGGCATCACTTTGTCTCTTCTACGTGGCGCCCATGGGCCTGGACGCCTGCTCACTGCCCACTGGCTCCTTGGTCGTCTCCCTGCCCATCAGGAGTGTGGGTGAAGGGCCTCCAGACCGCCCGGGGAAGGAGACACTCCTGTTCCTCTACACCCCACCCCTGCTCAGTGCCCCTCTGCTTACCCCTGGAGCCTGCTCCAGCCCCCAGAGGCCCAACTCCTCAGGGGAGCTTTAAG
This sequence comes from Cynopterus sphinx, assembly GCA_030015415.1. Lineage (NCBI taxonomy): Eukaryota > Metazoa > Chordata > Mammalia > Chiroptera > Pteropodidae > Cynopterus > Cynopterus sphinx. Next base: position 19,741,931 of record CM057385.1, read on the forward strand.
GAGACAGAGTCTCCCTTTCCTGCTTGGTTGCCCTGGGGGAGGGAGCGGCTATGAGTCCTAAGGGAGGACAGAGAACTAAGTGCCCCCCTCACTTGGACTCGGCCCCAGAGGAGGGGTGGGGAAGGAAGCTGAGAGGAAGAGGGAAGAAAGAGGAGAGAGTAGAGAGGCTGGGAGAGCCCGGGAAGGAGTCGGTCACTAGGCCTGAGTCCCAGGAGGAGGGATGAAGATGGCCAGGGATGGGACAGCAGGTGGGTGGTGGTACTGCCTTGTCTGGAAGACCACGTACACATCCAAGTTCATATCTCAGGCAGATAATTTAGGGGATAGGGCTCAGCCTCCCTGAGCTCCACCATGAGACTGTGAAAAGAGGGAACAGGGTAGCATGAGATGAGCTGACCGGGTCCCAGCCACCACCAGGGAGAAATATTTACTCACAAGTGAAGCGGATGCCAAGAATTGTGCCTGACACCTGGGAGAGCAGGCTAGTGTGTGTGTGTGTGTGTGGGGGGGAGAATAAAGGATTCCACCAGTGCTGCCTGAGAAGGGAAAAGACCCCTGCAGCAGGGGGGGATTTTGAGTCTCAATGCTCCCCCGCCCAGAAATGGTGACACATTGCCCCTTGCTTAAATTTGATTATCTGTCTGCTAACCAGGTCCCTATGCCCCCCAGAGAACACTATTTATGGGGCCTGGGGCATCAGACCTGTCATTTAGCTGGAGGAGGCAACCCAAGCCACAGGCGAGAGCAGAGCCTCTGTGGAGAAGCAGTGCTCGGCCGGCGGTGGCACCAGCCCAGACACTTAGTGCCCTGTTTACCCTGGCACAGGCAGCTGGCACAGGTGGGGCTCTCCAGAGAGCTCTAGCCAAGGCCTGGCCAGCAGACCCACCTGGAGGCCAAAGATGAGGCCAGGACAGAGACTCCGTGGAGCTGGGGGAGGTGTGCAAAGAGGGGAATCTGGCCCAATTGCATACTGGGTGCTCACACTGCAGCCCACAGGGCACTATCCGCCAAAGCTCCGCGGCCCCTCAGCTGTCCTATAGAAGGAAATCGCATGAGCCTGAGGCCCAGAGGAAGAAACTGATGCTCCAAAGATTCTAGACATCCCCCCCTCTACCACCACCAAAGTTTCCCATGAAGCAGGGAGGCTGATGCGGGTGGAGGAAACCCCAGGACTTTGGATTCCTGGTCTGGTGTGCCTGAATGCCTCGCCAGGTCCGAGGATCCCACGTTTAGCACCCAAAGGCACACATGGCTTTGTTTAGGAGAGCACCATCACAGCCCCCACCCCCAGGGCCAATCACTGCACGGTTGTCTCCACATTCTTTCTCTATCATACAGGCCACAGAGACCACGTCCCACAGCCGCCACATCCAACATGCACATAATCTGCTTAGATGTGTCAGACGCACGATGCCACACCCATGGGCACACATACAAGTTCTCTGCAGCCGTGCACCCTCCTCCCCACATCACACTCCCAAGGAAGCCTGCGAGGAGGGTCTAACATTTCAGTCCTGAGCTTCCCCCTGCCCCTCCCTTTCTCCATCCTCCCTCCACCTCCTCTGCCTGCTCCTCTCCCCATCACTGCCCCCCACCTTCTGCCTCTCTCTCCAGTCTCTAGGTGACCTCCCAGGTGGGCCCCTTGCCCTGAGGCCTCGGTCTCTTCTCTCTCTATCTGCACACAGTGCTGCACAGCTGGGCAGCCCCGGCAGCTTCCACTCCTCCAGACACAGGCTCCAGAGAAAGGGGAGGCGGCAGCTGGCAGTTGCTCAGGATCTCTTCCCCCTGCTTGCTAGCTCCACCATGGACCTGGACACCCCCCCCCCTTCATTCCAGACTGAGTCATTCCCACATCTGGAGCCTCTGCACATCTGGAAGAGCGGAAGCCTATGCAGAGAGCTCCACGTGGACACCCCTCCCCCATACTGGACATCACCCCTCCCCCCACTAGCAGCTGGGGTCTGGTCCCCTAATTCCCATCTAGGCAAGGCTCCTAGTGCCCTAGCAGTCAGGGAGGCACCCCAGCGACAGCCTCCACGACAGGACATCCATCAGCCACAGGGCCTCTCTCCAGTAGCAGTAACTTCAGCCACTCAGCGCCCACCCCACTGGATGCACAGGGCGGCACTGGCCTTGGGGGAGGCCAGGCCCAGGCCGTGGAAGACAGGCAAGCCAGGCGCTGAGGAGGCAGTGGTTTGGCCCGGCAGGCAGAGCAGTTTATCCTGGCACCTGGCCCTGAAGCCAAACATCCTCCTCTAACCTCGCAGACACATCAAAGCCGGCAGGGAAGGGGCCCTTCAGTGGAGGAAATCTGCAGTCCTGGCGGCCTGACAGTCTGGCTCAGAGCACAGGACCACCCTGTCCCACTCGGCAACCCGGGCTCAGGGGGGCACAGCAGTTCCGAAGGGGGTGGGTGGTAGAGGAAACTTCTACCCCGATGTCTCCCCAACCCCTCCAGTCCCGCAGAGGATAATGATTTGCCCACATCAGGGTAGCACAGCTGGTACCAAGACTTATCTGTGACCTCCAATCCAGGGCTCCTTCCCCTCCCGCCCCTAGGCAGGAGGAGGGGGGGTTGGTGGCTCACTTTGTGTCCCAGCCTGGAAGATGAGTGTGTGCTAAATTATAGGGGCACCAACTACATCCCCCTGGCTCCCTTGTTCAGAAAGAACCTCTCCACATGGACAAGGGCGGGATGGAGAGGGTAAGGGGTCTTAGGGGCGGGGAAACAAAACTTTGGAAAGAAATAGAAGCTGAAGTGGAGTCGGAAGAGGAGAACTGGGCTGCAAGCCACAGGGCCTCTCTCTGGGGACAGCAGGGGCGAGAGGAGGAAGAGGGGCTGTGAAGCGCTAACAAGAGAAGGAGGAGGTGCTAACAGGGCCACTGGGGTGAGGGGGATCCTAGAGTAAGCCCCCTGAAGGCTGGCCTGGAGATGTGAAAGCGGCGGGGGAGGGGGGCCGGTGAGTGGGAGCTGCCACATCACCATGGGAGCCTGGGTTGTGTGCGCATACACATGCACATGTGTGTACACACAAGCGGACACACTGCACACGCCCACACATGCGTGCGTGCACACAGCTGAAGCCAAGTCTGTCCTCGGCTGGGAGCCAGATGATGTGGCTGCTTAGAGGAGCTAGGATTTGTGGAAAAATGCGATCTCTACCCGCCTCGCTTCCCCCGCCCCTCGGCTCGCACTCATTCTTTGCCTGACTCCCTTATCCTCAAGAAGTGACCCGCTTCAGGGATGCCCCAGCTGTACTTTCTCCACATTTTAGTCTGAGCCCCACTAGACCCTTTAGCGGCCCTTCTCTAGATATGTCCAGCCCACGGAAGGGCTACTCTTTTCACTGGCTGCCCTGACCTCCCAGCTTCTTTGGGTCTGCAGGGTTCTTCTGCAATCCAGTACCAACCCCCTGTGACATCTGGATCTGAGACGTGGGAACCCACAGCACCGTGCAGTAGAGCCCTCTTTTAAGAGGCCCAAAAGAGCAGAGCCAGAAAGTGGGGGTCCTAGGGAGCCCCCAACCTATTTCTTCTCCCTGGTTACTGGGTCCCATCTAAAAGAGACAACCGTGAGGGTGGGGGTGGGAGTGGGCTGCAGAGACGGGAGGGCAGGGAAGCCGTGGGGAGAAAGAGCCCCAGACGGAGGGGACCAGGGGCTCCAGGGCTCTCAAGACCCTTAACCTGGTCTTTGCTCAGCCCCTCCCGCCCGTCTTAGTGGCTTTGCTCTATCTGCCGCCCCAGACAGCCAAACTCACTAGCTTAACCTCCCCCCTGACTCTCCCCACCCACCTCTTGGAGGTGTTTCCTTCTCCACCGTGTCCGGAAACCTACACTTTGGAAGGATAATGGCTCCCAAACGCCGTTTTTGTCTCTGCTAAGCCTCGGGAAGGTGAGCATTAGTTGAGCTCCTCCAACCCCTCATTAGGATAATAAGCTCCCTGCACCGTTAATTGGCAGGTGGCCTGCCTCTCTCCACCCTCCTAGCCCACAGGTTCGTGGCTCCGACCTGGGGTCAACTCCAGAAGTCATCTCCCCACCCTCACGCCCATCGCTTTGAGAATGAATGAGGCGCTGGTGGACTTCAATTTCCAGAGGAATGTTCCAGAGAAGGAGACTCAGACCCTGGCCCCATGGCCAAGAATTCCACTTGGCATCCCAACATGCATCCCGCCTCCTCCTGGCAGGGGGACAGTAAGCAAAATTTCCTTGCAGCCCCCCGCATAGGAGTTGCTTGATCCCTAAGGAGCCTTCTGACTCACTTGGGGGGTATTGTACACTTGGGAGGAACAGGAAGCAGAAGAGGTGGATTCCTCAACCACACAGCCAGTGGAGACAAGCCCAGTCAGTCAAGAACAACTCCCCCAACCAAGAGCCCCCACCAAGGCCTTTGGGAATTCATTCCTTATCCTCCTAGAGAAATATGGCCCTTGACCCGAGGAAGCCTCCAACCAGCTTCATTGCAGTGACAGCAGAGCTAGTGTTTACTTGGAACAAAGCACCATGGGGAAATGAGAGCTGAATCAGAATGAGGCCAGCCCCCACAGCCTGGTGGGAATGTCAGGACGTGTGCATATGTCTAGAGATTGAAGCCCAGAGAGAAGGCCTGGGTGGGGGTGAGCAGGGTGGTGACAGTGACATCTTACGTGAAGATCCAAGTCCTAGAAGGCTTTCTGGAAGAGGTGGAATTGGAGTTGAGCCTTAAAAAATGGTTGAGAATTTGTTAGGTTTCAGGGAGGGGTCTAGGGACAGGCATTCTAAGCAAAGAGAGCTGTCGAAGCTGAGGAAAGGCGGGAAGCAGAGATGGTTGGGTGTGTGGTTGGAGAACAAGCGGGCAGGACAGGAAGAACAAAACACATTGAGAGGTCAGGTGAGGGCTAGTCATGAAGGACCCCAAAGGTCTCCCAGAGATAGAACTTTATTAGGCAGAAGTGGGGAGCCTCTGAAAGTTAGGGAGCAAGAGAGTCGCATGCCCTAATGCAGGCAATGGGGAGCTAGGCTAGAGGCCTTATGAAGATGGTTGTGATGGCCCTGGGGAGCCATACTGCATGGAGTCAGTGGCAGAGGGGACGCCTGTGTCTCTAGTCTCCCCGAGCTCTCAGCCTGCAAGAGAGTTGGGTACCCACCATAAGGCCAACCCAGGCAGCACTCTGAGCAGTGGGGAAGCAGAAGGGGTGGACAAACCAGGCATACAGGGAATTTCTCAAATGTCTGGTCCAAGCACCAGTGCCACACTGGGTCCCTGGAAGGAGTGGTCAATACCAGGTCATCCTCTGAGCTAAGTCTCTGACCTGGCCCTTTGGGGGAAAGGGGGGGTGGGGTGGGCAGAGCACCTAATGCACGGCAGAGGGGGCCAGTGAGCCAGGAGTCTAGGGAAACTGGAGCAGGACTTGGCCTATATAGAGGGAGAGAGCAGTTCTTAGGGGAGCAGGATCCTTAGTTCCTCGTCGCCTCACTCTGCTTCTCTGTGAAATGGAGAGAAAGAGCTCTGGCTCCTTTCCTCTGCCAGGAATGAAACATTTATTGCCTATTATTATTAAACTAACATTTACTTATTACTGTATTCTAGACATGGAGTGGCTTATTTCATCCTCATAATGACCCTATGTGATAAAGAAGGTCATCCACCCCACCCTCCTTCACAGAGGAGTTTAGAGAGGCACAGAGAAGTTTAGTTTTTTGACTAAGGTCACGCAGCACACCATAGTAAGTGGTACACTTACCAACGTGACATAATACTGTCCCTCCAGTCAGAGCTGGGCTAAACGGAATGCTGTGTGGGCTTTGAAAAGAAAGATCCAGGCCCAGCGCCATAAGCCATTTCATTATTAGTATCAGTGTCCACCACAGTATGGTGGGGTGTGGGGCTGAGCAGAAGAGAATTTAGGCTGGCTCTTCGCCCTCGCCCAGGGCCTGGCCCCTTGGGCTGGGCTGAGCCAGGTTGCACAAGGCAACCTCAGCCCCCAGGGAGGATTTCTCTGTTTGGGGCAGTGGCTCCCTTCTCTGAGGCTGCCTCTGGGTGTAGGGTCTCAAGATCTGCGTGGTTCTGGTCCTGACTCAGCCCCAATGTCCCATGTGACTTGGCCTTCCCACTCCTCTGAGCTCCAGTTAGCTTCTCTGAGAAGGGGTGGGTAGACCAGCTGACCTCCCAGGCCCTTACAGCTGGGTCCTTGCAGGATGCACGGACAATCAGCTTGTTCTTTAGTGAAAGGCCTGGGGAGGCGGAGAGCGAGTATGAAGACATTTGGACTATGCTACTCTTGGGAAACCCCAGATGGAACTTGGTGTGGAATCTAGAGGGACCCACTGACCGCATGAGGTCTCTGGGCCTCCCTGGCCCCTGCATGTCCGAACACACACATGCACACATGCACATTCTTCTCTCTACTGCCAGATGAGGTGTTGAACAGATGTTGTCCGTGTCCAGGACTCTCCTACCTCTACAAAAAAAAGCTCCCCGTCTGCTCAGTCTGCCCCACTGTGATCCCACCCCGACCCGACCTCACCTACCAAGAATGCTGAGGCCCTGGGAGCCACGGTGGATAGGTTGACAACAGGGCTTAGTGTTCTTGGCCTGGGATGAGACTATCCACCTCTTACTTCATCCTCATCTGCAGGAAAGAGTATAGCAGAGAAGTTTGGTGTCATGAGAAAAACTGGGGAACCCAGAGGCAGGTTCCAGAGGCAGGTTCCAAAGGAAGGCCCATGAGCCTTCCTTTCTCACTGAGGAGATGTGGGCCAACAGGTGGAGCAGCTGTTCTCAAATTTTTATTCCTATGACATTTAAGGGATGTGGGTAGCATTTCCAGATTTAACAAATAAAAATACAGGACATATAGTTAAATTTGAATTCCAAATAACAAATTTTAGTATAGGTATGTCCCAAATATTGTGTAGGACACAGTCATGATAAAAATATTATCCATTGTTTATGTAGAATTCAAATATAACTGGGTGTCCTGTAATCCGGCAATCCAAGATTTGTGTCAGGGGGATGCCAGAGAGCCAGAGGGGAGTGATGCTAGCTTCCTGCCTTCTCCTGCCCATCCTCTCATCAGCCTCCCCCAAGCCTCCCATACCTACCCCTCACGCTCCTCCACGCCCTTCTCAGCATCCCCATTTCACTTCCCAGAACAACCTCCTCCCCTAAAGTCACCCACCTTCATCTCCCCTAAAGGCCAGGCCTCTATGTATGTCAGGGGTTGTGGCCGATACCCCTGCCCTTAGATGTGGATACAGTGAGGCCAGGGCAGGGGTGGGAGGGCTCTGGAAGCCCAAATTAGCAAGGGTTTCCCTAATGAGGTTGCAGAATGGGTACTGCTGGGAGGAGGCTCTAGCACTCTCTGGACTAGGTTTCCCTTAGCAGTGACTTAGGCTGAGTCAACAGCCATCTGCTGAGGGAGGGAAATGGAGGGGGGAAGAGCACATTCCCTTCTACAAGCTAAGGGTCACCAGGAAATGCAAATAGAGAGGGCATTCTCTAGGACCAGACCCCGATTCCATGTGGATCCTGAGACTGGAAGATTCTGTCCTTAGGGGATATAAAAGGCCAAGAGATAATGAGAAACAGAGACAGGGAAAAAAGGGAGAGAGACTGGGGAGAGATGCAGTGGGCGAGAGAGACCAAGAAGTCGGTGAGAAAAACAGACACAGGGACAGGGAGACACGGGACCAAGCCAGAGACGGGGAAATGGAAGCGCAGAGAGAAAACCAGACCCCTTGGCTGAGATAAACAGATTAAGGGGAAAAGGAGAACCAGAGATGGGAAACAGAGGGGACACGGAGAGAACCTGCGGGAGAGAGACGTGGGAAGAAGCTGGAACAGGAAGACGGGCTGGGACAAAAGGGGGAGACACGGAGCAGTTAAGCCCAGGACAGAGATGACAGGCCTGGGAGAGAGAAGCAGATAAAGGGAACGCGGTGATGAAAGGACGAGGAAAGGGAGCCAGAGGAGACCGCCACCCTGTCGCACTCACTTGGGGACAGTTTTTCAGTGGCAAGGTCAGAGCTGAGACACAGCAGCAGGGGACGTCCGACAGCCTGGGAACCCCTGGAGCCCTCCCTCCCCCTCCCCCCACCCCCCCCCGGCCCCCACCCCCAGGCAGGGAGCAGGAGCCCACCCCGCACTGCCCCTGCGCCCCCTCCCCGGGCGTCCGGGTGCAGGTCCCAGCCCCGGCGTGGTCTCCCCCTGTCTCCCCGTGCTGGGGCGTCTGTCTGTCCGTCCTGCTGTCCTCCTGCGCCTGCCGCCCACCAGGCAGGGAGACCACCTTCGGGTCCCGGCCCCGCAGCGCCGGCCCCGGGGGGCCCGCCTTGGGCGATGCTGCCACCCGCTGGCGGGACGCGGGGAGCACAGCGCGCCCCGGGCCGGGGTGCGGCCGCCGCGGGCTGGAATCCGCACCCTTCCCCGCCCCCCACCCCCCGCCACCTCCCGGCTGGAACCGCCTCCGCGGGGTCTTTCCAGGAATCCGGGGAGGCCTCCTCGCCGGCGCTGGCCGCCGCTGCGCCCCACTCAGGTCCCGGGGCGAGTCTCTGAACCCGGGGGCCCTAACGCCCCTCCAGCCCGGAGGGGCAGATGCACCAGCCCCGCCTCTCCGGCCTGCACGGGAGGCGCGAGCGCGGGGGTGAGGGGACGGGCACGCACCGGTGCTGCGCCACGGTTCTCCGGCCCCGGACCCTCCCCTCTAGGCAAAGAATAAATAAATAAAAAAGTGTGTGTGTGTGTGTGAGTGTGATGCCCCCCCCCCCACAGACCTCTCAGTCCACTCCGGGACCTTCGCCTCTCCTCTCCCTCAACCCCCGAGCCCCAGAAGTCCGCGAGGGAAGGAACCCCCGGGGTCGGCTCCCCACGCCTGCATCCCCTCTCCCCCTGCCAGCCTCAGCGCTCCCCCACTTAAACCCGGGGCCCGTTAGGGCCGGAGCAGTAGCTGGGGGTTGGGGAGAGGCAGCTCAGCCGTCTTGAACTGACCCCACATTTTTTTTTACCAACTAATCTCTTCTATTTCCCACTTTCCAAAGCCCGACCCGTAGCACTCCCCCCCCCCCGCCCCGAGTCCCGCGCACCCGGGTGCAGAAGCTCCGCCCCCGTCCCGAGGCGGGCCCCATAGGTGGGGAGACGCGGGAGAGGCCGCCGCCCCGCCTCGCCCTGCCTCTCCCCTCCTCCCCTACACGCGGAAGCTCGGGACGCCAGGATGTCCGACGCCTGGGTCCTCGGCTCGGTACCCACCTTGCTGCTCGGCCTACTCGCTGGCCTCCAACAGGTGAGAGCTCGGGAGGTAGAGCTGAACAACTTGCAGGGCCCGACCCTTGGGGGTCAGGGGCCCGCTTGTGCGGCCGGGTCACCACCTTCCATTGTGAGGATTTCCTTCTGACCACACGCAATAGGCAACTTCCTTTCTCATTTTCCAGGGAGGTGGAGGTGGGGCAGCGGAGGAAGGCCCCGAAAAGGCAGGGGTTCCTTCACCCTGGGGGACTGTGTAGTGACACTGGCCTTGCCCACCACCATCTGACACCTAGCGCCTCTGTGACTGGGGACTTTGACCTGCATTTTAGCCTTGGCTAGTCCTTCCCTCTCCTTCCCTGCGTTAGAAAGCCGGGCCTATCTAGGACTGAATCTGGATGCCTGGCCGGCTTGTCTCCCGAGCTATGTTCCTCCAGTGCTGCGTGACCTTGGGGAAGGCCTGGTCCTCTCTGGGCTGTGTTGATTTGCTTATATCCTCGGGGAAAAGAGGCTCCTTAGTCCTTTTCTAGGAGTGGGGATAGGATTCCAGCTCCTGGTAGGATTTAATCTGGCTGCTTGACCCAAGGCTGTGGTCACACCTCTGAAATCTGTGACTCTGACCGTGGACGGGCATGCCCTCATTCCTCCCTCTCCCAGTGATGGGGCAGTTCTATCCAGTCCTGGGATGGGAGATTATCTTGGAAACTGATGTGAGTCTAGAATACAGAGTTTTAACTTCTGTTTTAAGATCTAAGGGAAGTCCCAGGCTGGCTCCCCAGAATGGGGCACGCTCACACGACTGTGCGGCTGTGACCCTGAAGCTCTGGTACTCCTCAGTCCCTAGGCCATCAGTCTGTGCCAGCACTAGGCTGAGCATCATCCTCTTCTTGATTCCTCCCAACAACCCCAGAGGGCAGGCACTTCTTGTGTCCTCTATTCGCCTGTAAGTACAGTCAGGCACCACTTAACAAACGTTCTGAGAAATGTGTTGTTAGGCTGTTTCATTGTGCAAACATCATAGAGTGCACTTATACAAACATAGGTGGTGTATCCTACTACACACCTAGGCTAGATGGGACAGCCTATCGTTCCTAGGCTACAAGCCTGCACTGTACTGAATCCTGTAGGCAAGTGTAACACGATGGTAAGTGTTTATGTATCTAAACAGAAAAACTACTGCTAAAATATGCTAAAAAAAATAAAAAATTGTACACTTGTATAGGGCACTTACCATGAATAGAGCTTCTAAGACTAGAAATTGCTCAGAGTGAGTCAGTGAGTGGGGAGTGAAGGTTCTCGGACATTACTGTACACTACTGTAAACTTTATAGACGCCATACACCTAGGCTACACTAAATTTATAGAACAACACAAGATTAAACCAAGCACAAGAGAAAATGATGCAGTCAAGAGATGCTGTAAACATGAGATATATGAGGCTGATCTGATGTACCATACTGTTTCACACTGAACTTTGTTTCTTGTAAGTAGAAAGAGTTCACTCTAAAATAACAATCAAAAGTGGAGTGTAGTAAATACCAGCAACATAGTCACTTATCATCAAGTATGATATACATAGTTGTATATGATATGCTTTTACATGACTGGCAGTAGGCATTTTTCAACTCCATTGCAATCTTATGAGACCACCGCCATATATGCGGCCTGTCATTGATGGAATGGAATCTGGTTATGCCGTGCATGACTGTCAGCCACGGTTCCCCAAGATCATCCTGACATTTGATAAAACTCAGGCTCTGGACCACCTCAGACAAGATGGCCCCCTGGTGTAATGGGGGTAGAGAATCTAGGAGATCTTCTGTCCCTCCCAAAGAGGAACTCTGGATGAATTTATTAAACCTCTTAAATCGGCCCAGCTTACCTGGGGCCCAGGAGAGGGAGGAGGAACAGGGTCTGGGATCTGAGGGGGAAGAGGCTGCCATTGAGTGCCTGGACTCCTTGGTCTGACCCAACTCTACAGTGGCTCCCCTCTGTGCTGTGTGGCCCTCACCCTCTCTGGGCCAACCTGCCTCAGGGATTTATTGCTGCTCCAGCACCACTGGCCAAGGCTTGTGACAAGCAGGTACTCACATGGGACTGAACACGGAAAAGGGGAATCAGCACAACTATTACTGACTGTTGTTGGTATTCTTAGCTTTACTGTTGTCATTAGCAATTGAAATGTTACTGCATTATTTGGCCTCAACAAAGTTAGCTTCTTATTCTTGAGTCCTGGTTGTTTGTCCCCAGGAGGCTGGGTGCCATATACCCTCCTGTTCCCACTGTGTTTCCACCCCTGCATTCCTCTACCACCATCCCCCAGTCTGGATGAAATGAAAACGTGTAATTAATGAATGCTCTTTCATTCATTCTGCCAGCACCGTGTCTTGGGTTTTCAACAGTGATGAAACAGACCGAAATCTCTGCCCTGTGGAGTTCATATTCTACTGAGGAGACAGACGATTAATAAGATAAATGAAAATATATAGTATGTTAGATGTTGCTAAGAGCTATGCAGAAAAAAAAAATGAGCACAATGAGGGGAAGAGGAGTGCTTTGAGACAATAGATGTAATTTTAGGTAAGATGGTCTGAGAGGGGACTGCTGGAGCCAGCCTTGCAGATACCTGGGGAAAGAATGTTCCAAGCAGGGCATATACACGTAATTGCTATTAATTGGGTTAAATTCTGGACCTATAACTAGTGTAGAAGAGGTGGGGAGGAAGGAGCTGGTTCTAGAGAGGAGGGCCTGAGCAGCTTCGCAGAGCGAGGTTCCTCCTCCCCACAGAGATCTGAAGGATGAACTGGGTTCATTAGACCATGAAGGCACGGGGAAGAGGGCCTGCCCCGGCATGCAAGTGTAAAACATCCAGGTGTGTGTAGGGTGTGTGTGCAAAAGGGCAAGGAAGGAGGAGGGCTACCACTGGTCACTGGAGGTTGGCCCCAGGGAGCCACTAAAGGGGGCTTCTAGCAAGGTTGCTGGTGATCAGACATATGGGGTAGGAACTGGCCTGCAGTGTGGGGAGTGACTGAGGAGAATTGTTGGCATCCTGGACTGTAGATGACAGAAGGCTTACAGACCTGGGGAGGAGGGAATATGGTGTGTGTGTGGAGGGCGGGGAGTGGGTATAAGGAGATGAAAGAGGGTTGGGAGCCTCCAGGTGGCAGCTGGAGCCCCCGTTATTGACCTGGGGAACATGATGGAGTGAGGCAGGGAGCAGGCTTTGGGGAAGATGCTGATCCATTGTGGACCTGCTGGCTGTCAGGTCCCTGGGCAGGTTCTGGGTGGAGACACCATCACCCAGTTTATGACCTCTAACCTCTGCCTCTTTCCTTCCACAGACTGCAGCCATATGTGGTATCTTGTAAGTCTGGGGTTTGAGCTATAACTTCCAATCTGGGAGGAGGCACCCCAAATCCTACTCTGCCTGCCTTTGTGGGAGGGAGGCACCTTATCCATCATCTTCACCCACTCCCCTTCCAGCCATAAATCATCCCCACACTCCCCAACCCAAAGAAGGAGACTCTGCCCCTCCCTCTCCCCACCAGCCACCCCAAGGGGAGTTTCACACTTATGGGCCATCTGAAGCCTAATCCCTTCCTTCTTACTGCAGTCTCAGGCCATCTTCCCTCTGAGGAGGCTCCTGTGAGGTGGGGCAAAGGGTATTCGACCTTAATATATAAATGCCAGGAAGCCTGAGCATGATGAGGAGGCACTGAAGAGGGTGGTCTCTGGGCAGAAGAGTATTTGCATCAAGTCAGCCCTGGAAGTGCCAGGAACACCCTCTCTCCCCACTCCAACTCTGGGCACCAGCAGGGGCTTGCTCCTCTTCAGTTTAGCCCCTGGACCATCCCCAGCCCCCTTCCCCCCACTACATCTCCTTAGGGTGATGTAGACACTAAAACGCTCAATCCCACACCTGCTCAGTGAGGTTCATTACACCCATTTTATAGAGGAAAAAGGTGAGGCCCAGTGAGGAGCATAAGGTCTAAGTGCACAGGCAAGTACTGAGATGTGTCCGGAAATCAGGTTCGATCCTGCCCCCAGGTTCCTCCCATTGAGCCTGGAGTCCCTACCCTCCCCCTGCTAGGGGTGTGGCTTGTGCCCTGAGTATATGGGTGCATTTTGGGAAGGCTGGGGTCCTTCTGCCTCCCCACCTTGGTACCAACAGCCTTTCTCTGCCCCCACCCCAGCACCTGCCCTGAAGGATTCAAGTGCTGCGGTGACAGCTGCTGCCAGGAGTATGAGCTCTTCTCTGGTCCCTTGAGGTGAGTCCAGGGCCAGCTCCTCTAGGCATAGCCCTCCGAGGGGCCTGGTCCACACTGGACTGGGCTTCCTGCCTCAAGGGTGAGTGTGGGTCAAGGGTGGGAGGGAGGTGCAGTGGGGATGGCCTGGACTGTCAGGGTGATGGTGGTGGTTCCTTACCCCAGGATCTTTGTCATCATCTTCCTGATCATCCTGCCCATCCTGTGCATCTGCGGCCTGGCTAAGCACTTCTGTCGCAGCTGCAGAGAGCAGGAACAGGACCACCAGATGGACTGCGAGGGGCCCCCGGAACAACCCTCCATTTCCCCAGCAGAGATGGTCGGGGTGCCCGCCCCTGAGCCTCCACCTCCCTACAGCGAGGTGGGTGTCTGTCACAACCCCTGCTCTGCTCCTTGGCCGTCTGTACCTCTCTTCTGTCCCAACTGTTGGAGCAACAGGGACAATGGAAGTCCTCCTTACCCCAGGGAGGGCTCTGCAGCCAGTCCTGGGTCACCCCTGTTTCCTATATGTCTCCAGCACGTGGGCGGTGATGGCCAGTGCCAGGCCATAAGAAGTCTCTGTCCCCTCCTTTCCCTGCAGATTATTCCGAAGCCAGTCCAGGACCTGCCCCCCATGGAGCCGCCCCCTCCCTACAGCTTCAGGCCTGAAGAATATTCTGGGGTACACAGAGGCATCGACAATCCAGCCTTCTGAGCTACCTCCTGCTTGGAATCCTACCACAGCCACCGCCTCCCCAATGCCTCCTGGATTGAGCCAGAGATGCTTGGGACCCTTGGAACACTCGCACCCAACTCGCCACATCTCTGGGCATTCTTGGATTTAATTTATTGCTTTTCCTGCCCCTGTTCCACCTCACCTGTCTCTCTTATCCCAAGGGCTAGGCTAGAGCGACAGTATCGATCCATCCCCCCACCCCTAACCCAAGTTAGAAGCTGCCAAGAAGAAAATGTCAACTGTTGGAGGTGCCTGACAGTGGAATGGGCTACTCTGAGGAGTGAAGAGAGCCCCGTTTCTGCAGGTATACAAATCTTGCCTGGACAGCCAGCTCTGAGATATAAAGGGCACTAAGATTGGACTGCATGAACTCTAAGCCACCTCCAGTGCTGCCTGAAGAGAGAAGAACCCCTTCTACCCTACCCTACTCCCCCAACACTTGTACCCACTAAATTTCAGCTGATTGATGCTGAGAGTCTGCCTCGGGCTATGTGGGGAGATGAGTCCAGGCCCTGCTGGGGAACTGGAGGAGAGAGGGGGTCATCACTGCACGCGAAATCCTGCCATTGAGGAGTCCTCCAGGGTTGTGTGGGTAATGACCATAGGAGGACAGTACATCCATGGCCACCCTTCAGGAAAGGGTCTTTACAGATGCTTCAACCTCTAGTACCTTGAGGTCTGGGGGTGCTAAAGAGCCTGGTTTGGGAGCTCGGGACGGGGTGGGAGTGATTATTGTGTGCTTCCCCATCCCATCCTCCCATCACTGTCCTAGGAAGACAGCTCAGCTTCCTGACTCACCATGGGGGAGAGGAGAAGGGAGGCTGGCCTCTGTGGGGCAGGGCCTCAAGAGACCTTGATCAGCCCCACCCTGGACTGTCCTTGGAGGGAGGAGAGGAGAGGGCAGATCCACTTTTTCTTCCAGTCCTATTGTCCTGTATGGTTCTGAGGCACTGCCGTCTCAGCCCCATCTGTGGGACTAACCCCTAAGAGGAAAGAAGCATTCCCCATTGCAGCAGAGTCTTCCCAGGGCATCAGTCTTGTGAGAGCCTGGCACGGGGCATGCAGAGTGAGAGGTATCTTGGGGCTCCACCTCTGCACCCTGACCTTGCCTTTGAACAGCACCCCTGCAGCCTGTGAATGCTGGCCTTCCTCCCTAGGCAGAGGGCACAGCAGCAACACTGGCCAAAGCTCCTGAGAGGATGGAGGTAGAACTGGCCCTGGTGTGCTGGCCATGATGTCTCCTTAGAGCCTCATTCAGCCTTAGGGCATCAGAACCCAGGTATGTGGCAAGGAATGGCACAGCCAACCCTAATGATGCTAGAAACGGGCTGTCTGGCTGGGGATTCCTACTGGAGGTGGCCCTAGAGGAAGGACATTGCTTACTGACCACCTGGTGCCAGGGTTGTTAGTAGGAGAGTGAGCCCAACCATAGCAAGTTTCCTTCAGTTTCAGGGATTGATCAGTGAGGGGCAGAAGGAAGACGTGTGGGGACTTTGTGTAAACCCGGTTAGCTCTGATAAGAGAAGTCCCAGCTGTTGCCCTCATTGTGGTAAACTCCCACCCCAGTGGGAACGTGTTAAGCAGTGAGCTTTGCAGACCTGAAGGAGGAGGTCACCCTCAGCCTGGATGCTGCCTTCCTTTCGTCAAGGGTGACGGGGGCCTTTAAACCCTCCCAGCAGCAACAGAGTAACCTGGAGGAAAGTGGTCATCCTGAAACCCAGCGTTGCTGGGGCCTCATGGCAGAAATGGCCAGTTCTGTGGCTCTCTGTTCACTGTTGGTGGGAATGGACACAGTGTGATCTTCCTGGAGGGCAATCTAGCAGTATCCATTCGTGCCACAGATGTTTACAAAGATCTTACTGTGTCCGGCACCATGCCTGCCACTGGGGGACCATTAAAATTTAAAAGGCACACGACCCAGCAATTCCATTTCTAGGA
Organism: Cynopterus sphinx; assembly: GCA_030015415.1. Lineage (NCBI taxonomy): Eukaryota > Metazoa > Chordata > Mammalia > Chiroptera > Pteropodidae > Cynopterus > Cynopterus sphinx. The sequence goes on from CM057385.1 coordinate 19,758,066, forward strand.
ATAGCTTTCAGACATGTTCATACAAAAGAGCTCAAAGAGATGTCCACTGCAGCATTCTAGCAGGAATGGGGGTGGGCGTCGAATGAAAACGTCCTAATGGTCCATTGACAGGAGCCTGTTAAATATACCAGGTCCGTCCATATTGTGAATGCTGCAGCCTCTAAAAGGAAAGAGGTGGCTCCGAAGCACTGACCTGGCATGATGTCTATCATCTATGATTACAGAGAAAAGGCAAGTTGCAGAATAATAGCCTGTGATCTCAATTTGTAAACATGTACTACAGCGTACATAATATAAATAATTCCCCTTTGCAAATGTATAGGAAGGATACAGAAGGACATGAACCAAACCACACGTCCCATACTTCCTACAGTGATCGGCACCGTGAGATGGAGGCATGAAAGTTGCCAGTTGTAAGGAAGTTTTTTTTCTATTTTGTTTGTTTTGTTATTGTCTATATTTTTAAACCATGAGCAAGCATGGGTTTGGCAAATTAAAAAAAAAAACTTTAATAGAAGATACAGGCAGCTTTAAAAATAAAGACTCACCTTGTGAACTTTGATCAGTGACAACTTACGTATTATCAGCCCTGCTATGAGGAAGAGGCCAGAACTCGGACACACTGTGTGTGTGACTCAGGGAATAGATGCAGAATGGACATGGGAAAGCCTAGACGCCTGCCAGACCTGTGGACAGGTGATGCCTGTACGTCAAACCTATGCAAGACTATGCCCGGCACTCAGTACCTATCAGATGTCTGGCTGGGTGGGTGGGTGGATAAGCAAGTTCACAATGACTGAGAATTTGTCCCTTTGGCTTGATCAAATACAAAGAACGAGTAATGACAGATGGAATCACTGAATGAACGATTAACTGAATGAGTGAATGAGCGAATGAATGAATGAATGTGACATCTGCCACCAGAGGTTTGTAAAGACACTTACAACTCAGTTAACATCTTGTGGCTGCGGACTTGAACTCTCATCTTCAGGGGACTCCCCGGAGGACTGGAGAGTGCAGGAAAACTGTTAGGCAGTGGACGTGCTGAGGTGTGGAAGGATCCTGTGCTCCAGGGACAGAGGGAGGAGGAGAGTGGAACTTTGCCGTGGTAGGAAGTTGGGAGGCGGATGACACCAACGAAAATCTTACCTCACCCCGAGACTGAGATTCAGAACTTCGGCTTCTGACATTTTAGTTTCTGTGCCCAACATCTCCAGGTCTCAGATCCCCCATTTGTGCAATGAAGAGGTTTTCCCCTTTCCAGCTCTGGTAGGATGCAGTTCTCTGCTTCCCAAGTTGCGAGGAACTAAGGAGGTCAGAGTTTTCAGAGAACCTCCTTGACTCTGAAAGGCTTTTCCCACCCCACATAATCAGACGGTATAACTGATCTTGCCATCCTGATAACCTCGTGCCTTGAACATCACCTCCTGTTCTTCCAGCTCAGGTACTATAGTAACTCCATGCCAGCAATTCCCGAACCCCCTGAGACCTCCAAGCCATTGGCCTTGGCCTTTGTGCCGTGCCATTGGCCAGGTCCTCACTGCCTTCCTTAACCAGCTTGAAGTCCTTGATCCATCCCAATAATCATTACCCTGCATCGAATTCCTTTACTCTTTTCTCCATCCATCATGCTCACCTGGCAAAACCCCAGACTCTGGTTGGAATCAATTTTCGCTCAAGAATCAGCACTTTAAAAATCAAAACTGCAAATCTCAAGCAGGCCCCCAACTCCTCCGTCATGCCTTGGAAGCTTTACTTCCTCACTCTTGAGATGACTAATAAATATCTTCTACTCTCTTTGAATCTTCCACACACTCAACCTCGATTTCAACCAATGATGGCCATACATCTTTCAGAGAAAAAAAATTGAAGCCATCATACAAGAGCCCCCACGCGCACCCCCAACCACCCACCACCTCTGGTTGCAGTGGAAGCCACATCCCACGCTTCCAACTCAGTTTCACCCCCTTGCACCTTCTGAGAACCTCACTCCTGCAGTCATTCCTGCATCAGCAATTTATCTCTCATTATTGGATCTTTATCATCACCTGGGCATAAACATGCCTTATGACTCACCTTAGAGAAATTCCCCCTTGACACTTGCATTTCCTCTTCCATCTGCTTTCTTATCCCCATTCTCATTCCATCTGGCTCCAATCAGCCCTTGTCTCCATTATTACATGAATTGGCTCTTGTCCATATCACCAGTGACCTAGATTTTGCTGAAGCCAAAACTCAACTCTCTAGCATCATTTACTCAGTCTCTCAACAGCATTTGACATACTTGGCCACTCCTCCTTCGTGAAAAACTGTCTTTTGTGGACTTCTCGGAGGCTTCCTTCCCTGGTTTTCCTCCTACTCACGGGCTGCTCCTTCTTAGGCTCTTTACCTTTCTCCTCCTCCTTCCTCCACCATCTCTGAATGGGAGTCAAAGCAGAGGTTTCGTCTTTGGCCTTCTTGTCTTTATCTTCATTCACCCTCGTAGTGGGTCTCACCCAGTTCTATGGCTTCATAGACCATCTATTGTCTGAATCTCAAATCTCAATCTCTGGCCAGACTTATATATTTAACTTCTCTTTAACTACGTATCACCTCCACTTCAATGCTTCATGAGCATTTTATAGCCAAAACTAGGCTCTAATTTCCCTTCGCCCCACCCCAAATCTAATTCTTCTCAAATTGTCACATCATAAATAAACGGCACCACCAGCCAGCCAGCTGTTCAGGTCAAAACACTGACTTATTCTAATTTCTCTCTTTCCCTCACCCCCTCATCCTGCCTGCAAAATAGACCCATGTCCATGTTTCTCTATGTCACCATTACAGCCCTAGACCAGGTCACCTTCTAGTCTCAGCCTAGGCGATCCTAAAGACATCCTGACTCTCCCTGTCTCTACTCTTGTCACACCTCGCCCCCTGCAGTTCATCCTACACACCGCAGCCAGGGAGGTCTTTCTCAGGCATAAATAATGCATCACAACCCCCTCACCCATTGACCCACTTAAAGGCCTCTCTTGGAATAAGCTCCAGACCCCTGACTATGTCCTGCAGAACCTTAAGGTGTGGCCCTTCCTATCTTCTCCCTTCTCACTGCATTCCAGCCTCATCTCTTTGAGCCATAATTGTCCCAAATCAGCCTGGCTCAGGGCCTTTGATGGCTTTTCTGCTTGGAATCTCCACCACCCCCACCACCGCACCCACTTCTCTCCCAGTCTTCACATGGCTGCCATCCTTCCATCATTCTGGTTCCAGCTGTCACCTCCTCAAAGAAGCCTACGCTGCACAAAGCAGCCCCCCTCTAGTCCTACTCTATTACACAATCCAATTTTATTTTCTTCCCAGAGCTGCAAATGGCCTTATTTATTTATGTGCTTGCATAGTCACAGTCTGTTCCCTTCTCTGGACTCACACACCCCTCAGGACCTGGGATTTTCCATGTTCGCTGTCTCATCCAGAATCAAAAACAATGCCTAGTACATGGGAGGCATCAGTCTCTGTTGACTCACACACTCCCAGGAGCCACAGCGGCCTCCTGGAAGGCAAAGGCCAAAAGTTCCTGCAAGAGAAACGCTCAGGAAAGGAGTTTCTCAGACTCTGCAAACACCCCTTAGTGCCATCTGTTGATGCCAGGCCTCGATCCAAAAAGAGTTATAGTTCTCTTCCTTTCTCTCCCTCTTTCCATTTCCTTCCTTTCTCTTCCCCTTCTTTCTTTCTTTTCTTCTTTTTTTCTTCCCTCCCTTCCTCCCTCCCTTCCTTCCTTCCTTCCTTCCTTCCTTCCTTCCTTCCTTCCTTCCTTCCCTCCTTCCTTCCTTTTTCCACTGAATACTTAGTGAGCACGCTCACATGTCAGGCACTATTCCAGGGCCTGGGTAAGGAGGCCCACAAAACAGACACCATTCTCGCCCTCATGGAAAACAGACACCAATCAAACAATCCAACAAGTGAATCTGTGGTTACACCATGCGATAAGTGCTGGGAGAAAAAATACACACGCCACATCATAGAACCATGGTGGGGCCGGGGACTGTGCAAGATTGAGTGGTCAGGCATGATCTCTCTAAGAAGCCGATGGTAAACTAATTTTAGAAGGAAGAAAGGTAGACAGGCGGGGAAGAGCATGGAGGAGAGTGCTTGCAGCAGAGGGGCCAGCACGTGCAAAGGCCCTGAGTAGAGAAGGAGCTCAGGGATTCGGGAGACTTAAAGGAGACCCCTCCTTGCTTCAAAATCCCAAAGATTCTGAACAAGGGTATATTCATTTCCCAGGGTTGTCACAACAAATACCACAAACTGGGGGGCTTAAAACAACAGAAATTAATTTTCTAACAGACCTGGAGTCTAGAAGTCTGAAATTAAGGTGTAGGAACAGCTAGTTTCTTCTGGAGGCTCTGAGGGAGAATCCATTTCATGCCTTCTCGGAGCTTCTGGGGGCTGCCAGCGATCCTTGGTGTTTCTTGGCTTGTGGCTGTCCTCCAATCTCTGCCTCCATCTTCACATGGCTCTTTTCTCTGGCCTGTGTGTGTGTCTTAAGGACACTCTTCATTGGATTTAGGGCTCACCCTAATCCTGGATGATCTCGCCTCAAGAGCCTTACCTTAATTATATCTGCATAAGCCCTTATTCCAAAGAAGTTTATATTCTGAGGTTCCAGGTGGACATATCTTTTGGGGGACACAAGTCAACCCACTACAGAGGATATAGCCCTAGACATTCTCGTCTGGAAGGCACCTCGAGATCCTCTGAACAGCCTCTACCTCAAAGTATAATTCCTAAACAACTAGTTCTAGAAGATATTTTTGAAAGGGAGAGAGTGGCATTCTGGTTTCAAATAAATTAGGAAAATGTTGTGCATATATGTGTCACACTGGTAGAGTCACAATTCACCTTAGCATATCAAAGGACTGAGAATTCACAGGAAAGAATCCGCCTTATCCTTATTTACAGCAGCATTTCCCTGGTTGATTCCACCATAAACCCCGTCATCATCATCATTCTCATAATCCCTGGGGAATTTTGAGATCCTTTCATCCTGTGGAAATTTGAGAAAAATGCTGATGTTGCCTCAGTTTATCCAGAAAAAAAAGAAGTGACTAGTCACACAGCTGGCAGGGTCGGAAGCTGGATTTAAAACTCAGTCTCCTCAAGATGATAGAGATGGAGAACAAATTAGTGAGCGCCAAGGGGTTAGGGATGATGATGAGGGGAGGGAGTGGGTATGGCTGTAAAGGGTAGCAGGAAGGAGATGTTTGTGATGATGGAGCAGTTGTGTATCTTGATTGCAATGGTGGTTACCCATAAAATGACATAAAACTATGCACCCACATTGTACCAAAATCCATTTTCTGATTTTGATACTGTCCTCCCAACGGTTGCATCTTATGTAACGCAACTATTGGGCGTTATGTAATATAAGATGCAACCTTTGGGAGAAGCTGCACAAAGGGATCTTGGGACCTCTTTGTAGGATCTTTGCAACTTCCCATCAGTCTGAAATGACTTCAAAACAAAAAGATTTTAAAAATTCAGGACTCTGTCTCCAGGTTCAGGAGGACATTTTTAATAGTTAAAGTTCATTAAATCAAATTTAGATTCAGTTTATGTGCCCAGGGCCCTAAACAAAACACTGTTTATTACTTTTTATAGTTTGCAGTTTATTTAAACTGCAATTATCTGGATGTAAGGGCTGTAATCTACACACATTCTGCTGCTGTGGTGAAGGCAAAGTCGAATGGACCTTCTCCCTTCTTCACTCCTGACCATGACTTTCTTGCAGCCAAGTGTGTGGCTTCTGCTCCTATGCAAACACAGAGACAAGAGGAAGAGAATTTTGGCTTTGAGATGAGAGTTTCTTAGATGTACTTCCTTGGTGCAGGATTATGTATTTATATATTTTTGGCGAAATATACTCTAAGTATTCAGAAAAGTGGAAACTGTTTATCTTTTGGGTCTGGTTTATATCACTTAACACAAGGTCCTCAAAGTTTGTCCATGTTGTAGCATATGTCAGAATTTCCTTCTTTTTTAAGGTTGAATAATATTCCATTGTATATATAGATCACGTATTACTTATCCGTTCATCTGTACACTTGGGGCAATTTCATGTTTTAGTTATCGTATTATTATGTCAAGTAAGGTTAAGTAAGGGTCCAGATTCATTCTTTTGCATGTTGACATTGGTTTTTCTCACATCATCTGTTGAAAGACTGTCCTTTCTACCCATTGAATGGCCTTGGCTCCCTTGTCAAGAATCATTTGACCATATGTGCAAGGGTTTATTTCTGGGCTCTCTCTTCTATTCCATTGGTCTGTATGTCTGCCTTTGTGTCAATGTCAAACTATTTTGATTATGATAGTTTTGTAATAAGTTTTGAAATAAAGAATTGTGAGTCTTCCAGTTTTGACCTACTTTTCAAGATTGTTTTGGCTATTTGGAGTCCCTTGCGATGCCATATGAATTTTAAAATAGAAATTTCTATTTATGCAAAAAATATTATTGGTATTTCGATAGAGATTGCATTGAACCTGTAGATCACTTCGGGTAGTACTGACATCTTAACCATAGTGAGTCTTCCAGTTCATAAACATTAACATGAGATGTGTTTCCATTTATTTATGTCTTCTTTAATTTTTCTCGGTAACATTATAGTTTTCATTGTACAAGTCTTTCACCTCCCTGGTTAATTCTCATTATTTTTGATACTATTGTTAATGAAATTGTTTTCATAATTTCCTGTTGAGACTGTTCATTGTTAGTGTATAGGAATACAGTAAATTTTAGTGTGTTGACTTTGTGTCCTGTTATGTTACTGAATTCATTTATTAGTTCTAACAGTTTTTTTATGGAATCTTTAGGGTTTTCTATATCTGCAAAACAGATAATTTTACTTCTTTTTTCCTGTTTCTGTGCCTTTTATTTCTTTTTCTTGTCTAACTGCTCTGGCTAGAAATTACAGTACTACATTGGATAGAAGTGGCAAAAAAAAAAAGGGCATCCTTGCCTTGTTTCTGATGTCAGAGGAAAAGCTTTCAGTCTTTCATCATTGAATATGATGTTTCCTGCAGGTTTTTAAAATATAGCTTGTATTATGTGGAGTAGTTTCTTTCTATTCCTAGTTTGTTGAGTGTTTTTATCATGAAAGTGTGTTGAATTTTGTCAAATTCTTTTTCTGTATCAACATAGATGATCATGTGTGATTTTTTTCCTCTTTATTCTTTTAATGTGATGTGTTACATTGGTTAGTGTCTGTATGTTGAAGCATTCTTGCTTCCCAGGAATAAATCCCACTTGGTCGTGGTGTATAATCCTTCTGATATGCTGCTCAATTTTAGTTGGCTAGTGTTTTTTTGAGGATTTTAACATCAATGTTCATAAGGGATATCGGTTTGTAGTTTTCTTGCAGTGCCTATCTGTTTTGGTATCAGAGTAATGCTGGCTTCATAGAATAACTTAGTAAGTATTCCCTCCTCTTCAGTTTTTTGAAAATCTTTGAGGATTGGTATTAGTTCTTGTTTAAATATTTAGTAGAATTCACCAGGGAAACTACTGAGTCTAGGGCTCTTCTTTGTCAGTAGATTTTTGATTACTGATTCAATTTCCTTAGTAGTCATAAGTCTATTCAAATTTTTCTATTTCTTCATGATTTAGTCTTGGTAGATTTTGTGCGTCTGGAAATTTGTCTATTTCATCTAGATTATCCAATTTGTTGACAACTAATTATTCACAGTACTCTTATAATTATTTTATTCTTATAGAATTGGTAATAATGTTCCCACTTGTGTTTTCAATTTTAGCAGTTTGAGTTTTCTCTCTTTTTTCTTAGCTCATCTGGCTAGATATTTGTCAGTTTTGTTTAATTTTTCAAAGAATCAACTTTTAATTTTATTGATTTTTTTCAGTTATTTTTCTGTTCTCTATTTAATTTATCTCTGCTCTGATCTTTATTATTTCCTTCCTTCTGCTAGCTTTGAGTTAAATTTATTCTTCTTTTTCCAGTTCCTTAAGTTATAATGTTAGGTTGTCGGTTTAAAATCTTTCTTCTTTTTTAATGCATTGGTAGCTATAAATTTTTCCCTTAGCACTGCTTTTGCTGCATGCTGTAAGTTTTGATATGTTGCTTTCATTTTCATTCATCTCTAAGATTAATTTCTCTTGTGATTTCTTCTTTGATCCATTGGTTGTTTAAGAGTCTGTTTAATTTCCAAAAATTTGTGAATTATCCAATTTACTTGTGTTATCAGTTTCTGATTTTATATCATTGTGGTTTGAGAAGATATTTTGTATGATATCTATCTTTTAAAATCTAATGCGACTTAATTTGCATCCTAACACATGGCCTATCCTAGACAATTTCCCATGAGCACTTGAGAAGAATGTGTATGTTGTTGTTGTTATCGTTGGAAAGAATGTTCTGTACATTTCTGTTAAATCTAGTTGGCTTATTGCATTGTTTAAGTCCTGTTTTCTTATTTATCTTCTGTCTGGTTGTTTTATTCATTATTGAGATTGGGGTATTGAAGTCTCTTTTTATTATTGAATTATTTATTTTTACCTACTAAATATTTATTATTATTATTATTATTATTATTGAAGCTACTATTATAGAACTATTTCTCCCTTTAATTCTTTCTATTTTTGCTTCCTGTATTAGGTGCACAAATGTTTATAATTGGTTATATTCTCTTGCTGTAATTAATTTTTTATTAATATATAATGTCCTCTTTTGTCTTTTGTAAACTATTTTGATTTAAAGTCTATTTTTTTTCTGATAGTATAGCCACCTCAGCTTCTTTTTGGTTACTGTTTGCATAGAATATCTTTTTTCATTCTTTCACTTTCAATCTACTTATGTCTTGAATCTAAAGCAGGTCTCTTGTAGATAGAACATAGTTATATCATCTATTCTTAATCTTTCGACAATCTTTATCTTTTGACTGGAGGATTTAATCCATTAACATTTAAAATAATTACTGATAAGAAAGGACTTGCTTCTGTTGTCATTCATTGTCTATATGCCTTATGAATTTTTGTTCCTCATTTCCTAAATTACTATTTTCTTTTGTTTTTAGTCAGTTTTTTTTTCAGAAAAATGTTTAAATTCAGTCCTCATTTTCTTTTGTATACTCTCTGTAGCTATTTTTTTTTTTTGTGGTGACCATAAAGATTAGATTTAACATCCTAAAGTTATAATACCCTAATTTGAATTTACACCAGCTTAATCTTAATAACATATAAAACCTTGACTCTTTTACAGCTTTGTCCTTTCCTCTTTCGGTTGCTGATGTCACAAAGTTACATCTTTATACACTGTATGTCCAAAACATAAGCCAATTATTATTTTAAATGCACTAGCTTCTTAAATTATGCAGAAAACAAAAATATAGTAAAAACTGTTGTTATAATAATATTAGCTTTTGTAATTACCCATGTGTTTGACTTTATTAAGATCTTTATTTTTAACATGGCTTTGTCTAGCGTCCTCTCATTGAGACTTAATTTGTAAACTATTTTGTAAACTTGTAAACTATTTTGATTTAAAGTCTATTTAATATATAACCAATTATAAACATTTGTGCACCTAATACATGAAGCAAAAATAGAAAGAATTAAAGGGAGAAATAGTTCTAAAATAGTAGCTTCAATAATAATAATAATAATAATAATAATAATAATAATAAAATATTTAGCAGGTAAAAATAAATAATTCAATAATAAAAGGAAACTTCAATACCCCAATCTCGATAATGAATAAAACAACCAGACAGAAGATAAATAAGAAAACAGGACTTAAACAATGCAATAAGCCAACTAGATTTAACAGAAATGTACAGATCATTCTTCCCAACGATAACAACAACAACATACACATTCTTCTTAAGTGCTCGTGGGAAAGTGTCCAGGATAGGCCATGTGTTAAGATACAAATTAAGTCTGCAGGATTCACTCGAGCATTTCTTGCAAGGCGTGTCTAGTGGTAAAACATTCTCTCAGCTTTGGTTCGTCTGAGAATGTCTTAATTTCTTCCTCACTTTCAAATAACATTCTTGCCAGATATAGGTTTCTTGGTGAAGAGATTTTTTTTTTTTCTTTTAGTACTTTGAATAGATCAGCCCACTACCTTCTGGCCTCTAAAGTTGCTGATAAGAACTGCTGAATCAAGTCACTTCTTTCTTGCTGTTTTAAAGATTTTCTCTTTGTCATTGTTGTTCAAAAGTTTTATTACGTTGTATCTTGGTGTAGGTTTTTTTTGACATCTTACTTGCTCATTGAGTTTCTCTGTTATTTATAGTCATATATATTTCATCAAATTGGGGGAATTTTCAGCCAGTATTTATTCAAATATTCTCTCTGCCTCTTGCTCTCTGTTTACCTTGTGGGACTCCAACAGTGCATATGTTAGTCCACTTGATGGTGTCCCACAGGTCCCTTAAACTCTGTGTATTTTGTTCAATCTTTTTTCTTTTAGTTCTTTAGACTTGATAATTTCCATTGTTTTATCTTCAAGGTCACAATTATTTCTTCTGCAACTCAAATCTGTCAGCGAATCTCTTTAGTGAAATTTTTATTTCAATTATTATAGTTTTCAGCTCCAGATTTTTTTTTTGTTTCTTTTTAGTTTTACTGTCTCTTTATTGATATTTCCATTGTGTTTATTCCTCATTTTCTTTACTTTCTCCACAAATTTCTTTAGTTCTTTGAGCATCTTTAAGACAGTTGTTTTAAAGTCTTTGTCTAATAGATCTGCTATCAGGTCTTTTTCACAAAAAGTTTCTGCTAATTTTTTTCTCTTCAAATGGGCCATACCATTCTGTTTCTTTGTCTGCCTTGTGGTTTTGTTGTTGTTGAAAACTGAACATCTGAATCTAATAATGTGGTAACTCTGGAAATCAATTACTCCCTCCACTAGGCTTTCTGTTTTTTGTTATTATTTTGGTTTTTTGATTAGCGAAGGCTGTCTCTGTGCCAAGGATCAGACTAAGGTATAAATTTAAGGTCTTCTCAGTTCTTATCTGAGTCTGCGTCTTTCTCCAGGCATGTGTGGTCACTTACTAATTTTCCCCATATATGCAGTTGCTTTGGAATGTCCTAATCTTTCATTTCTTGCTCTCAATGGAATAAAAGGGAAATGACAAGAGGGGAAAGGGTACTGGCTTTTTAACCCCCCTGAAAGTCATTTCAGTGAGGGAGGGGAAAGGAAGGGGGAACAACAACAATGGCTTCCCTCCTCTTTGTCTTTATCTCTAAGATCAGAAGCAGCAATCATCAGTCAGAGCAGAGATCCCTGGTATTAGGAAGACAGGGTTCTTTTTTCCCACTCTGGTTTCAGCAAGCTGTGTGCAAGCCAGTCCAGGAACCCATGCACAACTGCTTGCCACCTGGGTAGCTGCTACGGTGCTGAGGTAAAATTGACTAAAATTAACTGCAATTACTGTCCAAGCCTTCCCCTGGAAGTTGGGAGTGTTCAATAGACTTGAGTTCTGGAATAGTTACATTAGGCAGCTTCTGCCAGGGAAATTGTAATCTAAATGGGGAGAGAGATTCATGGTGCTTCTTCTTCTATCATCTTCCCAGAAGTCTCTCATCACGGTTATATTTTAATTGTACTCATTTGAGAAGATTCAGTTGTGTTAGCTGAGATTTGACCAATAATTTATTTAAAAACTTGCTTTAGTTTCCTGCCAACACTTTCTCAGAAAAAAAAAATGTGAAGAACTTTGATCAGAGGCTCAAGAAGACAATTTCACAATTTGACACAGCAATAGTAGAATCACCAGCAATTAAATTCCAGATTTGTTGTACTGCCCATTTTTCCATATGTCCGTCTCCTGGATTTTCTTTGAACTGTCTCTACCTGCCCCACCGACTTCCCATTCACTTAATGACTGTAGGACTGGGAAGCAGACATTTTTCACAAAGCCTTTCTGCCTCTCTGGCCACAGCTCTGGTTCAGAGGTGGGCACTGATCCAATGTGGGCCAGTCAGAGCCCTTCCATGATAATTTTGGATTTGGAACTCAGTGAGACTGTTTAAGCTCTAGATCGTTCAGGTAGCAAAGCTGTTAGATGGAAAGCCTGGAGCCACTGGGGCCCACTATGGGAAGACATCTGGGTGAGTGAGAAATAAAGACACCAATATGCAGAGGACAGTGGAGACAGGAGACAGAGAGAAAGCACTGATGACCATCAAATGTCTGACTCCATTTTGTCCCGAGGCCCAGCTGTCTTCTCATAGCCTGGCTATTTCGTCCATTTTTGGCAACCAAAAGCTAATACATTACCCATTTTTCTCAATCTAGTGTGAGCTGGGTTGTTGTCATTTGCAATCAAAAAGGCTAAGAATAGCCTAGACCAATTCCCTCACTTTACAATTGCAGAACCAGATTCTGTGAAAGACTGTCTTCCCTAAGGCTGCAAAGATAGTGAAGAGGTTAGGTTAGAATTAAATCTCAAGCTTCCCCATGGTAGCTCCCACCTGTTCTTGCACAGGGGCTGCTTCTGCAGTGCCATGTGACATTCACAAAGCCCGTCAGAGACTTCCAAAGTCTTCAGTTGGAGGGAAATTCATCCATACCTCCTCCTGTCTACAAAACAAAAGGGAAGGATAAAAATAGAAGACCTTTGAAACATAACTGGAGACCTTGGACATGCGAAGTTGGCACAGGAAACTGAGAGTGGGAAGAACAAAGTCAGACTTTTAGAGGGGAAAACTAAAGGGACACCACACTATTTGTGGCTGAGCTCTCACACAAGAAAGACAGGATCAAAGGAGATCTTCTTCACCTTTGTGCAAAACTCTCATATAGGATTAAGATTAAACTAAGCCAATAAATGTCCTCCTAACCAAAGTTAAAGGGAAATCAGAGACCCACTCAAGTATAGGCTGCCTGTGGGTTCCCAAGCCCACTGAGGTCACCATTATATTTAAAGAAAATACGATACTTTGAAGGGAGTGTCCAGATGCCCTTTCTGCATAGTTGTGGAGCTAAGGGTTCCACAGCTGACAGTCTCCTTGTGATCTCTCACTCCACCCTAGACACCCTCCTCACGGCTTCCCAAGCGCTGCTGACAAAGTGTGTGTGTGTGTGTGTGTGTGTGTGTGTGTGTGTGTGTGTGTGTGTGTGTACTTTCCTTGAAGGTTGGGAGTAACAGAGAGGGGTGATGGCAGGTCTGCAGGAGTTTAAGTCCTCCTCAGCTATGTGACATATGAGGATAACAGAGTGGTCACTTCTAAATAGGTGACTCAACAGCCCGGACTGGAAATGCCAAGTTAGAACTTTTCTCCAGAACCATCGCATTAGTTGGACCCCAGTGACTGCTTCACTAAAAGCAGGTTTTACAACCTTGTGAGGTAATTGTGATGGGATTTCAGGAAGATGTAGCTGGAAGACAAGTGGCTGGGTGAGCCCTGGGGCATGGAAGATCTTTACCCAGGATAGACAGAATCCCTTGGCCATCACCCAGGGGAAACCCAAGAAGCCACAATCATGCCGTCTCCCAATTCATTCTCCACTGGTGGTACCCTCATTGCTTTCCACAGTCAAACTGCTTTGGTAGGTTCTTAGGGCAGAGGGCAACTTCTGAGAAGCCCCAAACTCTACCATCTGCAGAACCTGTCCAGAAGGTTACATCTTAAACATGTGCATGACATGTGGCAGTCATTCCTGACCTCAAGACTGCAGCCCTCCCACCTCAGCACCTCACCTGGTGATTCCCTGGGCTTGCCTACAGTCGGGTTTCTCGTCCACTCCTTGTGCTCCCAAAGGATCCCCAAATTTCAGCCTGCAGCTTACTCTGAAGAACATATTAACTCTTTTTATCTAAGACTTTCCATTCTTCTGAGGTCTTGTTTACCATGAACGGACATGTTCCTCAGGGTGCTCTTCTTAATCCAAATAGTAATTATCTCTCTAATTCTGCCTGATTCTGGACCAACAAATGCAATTCAGAAACCCTAGCAAAAGGTTTTAAAAAGCAAAAACTGACCCCATCTCTAAAATATTAACCTGATCCATGTGTGTGCTTCCTCTATGACCCATACTCAAAACTGGCACATATATTCTGACAATGGCACAGAATCTTCAAGATCAGAACTATCCTAGAAACTCCAGGATGTAGTGACATCAAATCTAGGTACTATATATCTACCGCTCACACCTGAAATGGACCCATTCCTTGACTCTCCTTTACCTGAGAGACATCAGGACTCCCCAGGGTAGCTTCTCAGAGTCTCAGTTGCAGAACGAAGCATTGGGAGAGCCTTTAGAATCCTAAGAATAAGCCGTGATCATTAGATGAGTTTTATTACAAGAGTGCTTAGCAGTCCCTCAGCGACAATTATCTGTCCCCGCCAGGTTCCTCAGAGCCCCCAGACACAACCCGTGTGGCAGACCACCGTTTTGGGGGGAGCATCCTTCCTCATTAGCTCCTATTTGGTGCCAGTTCCACCAGGCCCTCTGGAATAGACCGACAAATCTTGTGGAGGACTCCAGCTCTTTCTCCACCTGGGGGCCCTTCCCAATGCTGGCCACAAAGGGTAGGATGCCACAGACTGGCTCTGGCCTCCTGAAATGAGCAGTGTCCAGACATCCTATGAGCGGGTGACCAAATGTCTATCTGGTAATGAAGACCTGTTTCTTCCTCCTTCTGGATGCAACCAAAATCGATCCTTGCCAGTCCACTCTTTCTCTTCGCCGAGATTTACCTCCTGGATGGAAAAGAGTCTTAAAGATGAATTTCTGTAACCAAGATAGACTGTTTCATAAGCTTCCTGCAGTTCTGTAGTGTGGCTGACAGACAAGTTCAAATTCTGAGGTCCATGGACCTCCCAGAGCTTTCTGGACAGAATTCAGGGAGTCTGAACTGAAATGGGAAAGACATTACCTTTTGATTTTTACAATCCCCTAACTGAAGTTTGACATTTCCTTTATTAAGAAGGTAGGCAACAAGCCATGGCAATGTCAGTACAGCAGAACCTGTGGATTTGTCACTTAGAACCCACAGGTATTGTTTATCCCTTTACAGTCATTGCAAGTATCTTAAAATACCATTTATACTCGGAATTCCTTTAAAATTCAGTTAGTTATTAGACTCAATGCTAGACCTCATTTGGTATTTTTGTAAAGATACACGTGGATTATTTTATCACAATTTTCCCAAATATTTTAATTATTACTTTTTAAAAGTTTGTTTCCTTTGTTCTGATGTTTTTTATTTTATACATTTAACTTGTAGTTGTATATTATTCTAAAAGAGGCTCCACAGACTTCACGAGATTGCCAAACAGGCCTAGGTGGGGGAAATAATAATAAAAATTAAGTGTCTCTGAACTGTGAAGAGAGGGTCCAGGAGCGAGGATATTTCTGAGAAAAAATTCTGCCTTATTTTTTTTTTTTTAGGAAAAGCAAAAGTTGTTTGGGAGGGGCTTCTGTTTACGCAAAGAGATCTCTGCATTATAGTGAAGAAGACCTAGGACATCCAGGCAGTGGCATTCCTGTGGGATTGTGACAAGCCTCCCTTTCCATGTGTTTGCCACCTGTACTGCCTATCTGTCAGGCGCCCCTCGGTGCGCTCAGCCTGTGCTTCCACATTTCCATCTCATGTCTGTTACATCCCCCACTTGGTTTACATGTGTCTATACATGTATTACACATTCCCTGTCACATTTTGGTTCAGTGTGTGCCATGGTGGGTCATATGCGCCCCACATGTCAGTGCATGGCTACATGTGAATTCCACAGGTAAGTCACTTGTCCATTGGATAATATTTTCCTCAGAGGTCCAGTATGTGTTTGACATGAAACCATCAGGATAACCCATGCATTTGTTCATTCATTCTTGAGTTCCTACATTGTGGCAGTCACTATTTTAGGCTCTGTGGATCCAACAATGAGCAAACAAAAAGCTCATATTGTCTTTCATGGAGGAAAGACAATAAGTGCAATAATAACAATAATTCAATTTTCTATTGAATTATTATTATTCAATGTCATAATAACATAGTAAGCATGTAAATCAATAAACATAACACATAAATAAATTATATAGTATGCTAGAAGATGAGGAGTGCTATTAAAAAAAATAGGGCACAGTAAGGGGGATCAGGACTGTGGAGCAGATTTGATTCAATTGTAAATAAGGGGGTCAGGGTAGGCCCCTTAAGGAGTCATTTGAGCGCAGACTGGAAGGAGACAATTAAATGAGCTTTGATGATGTCTAGGAAATGTGTTCTAGGCTGAGGGAAGAGCAGGTGCAAAGCCCAAAGGAAGCAGCATGTCTGGTGCGTTGGAGGAATGCTGAGGAGGCCAGCGTGGCTGCAGCGGAAGAAATCATCAGAACACACCAGGACGGAACCACTTTCTCTCAGTCTTCATGGCTTCAAAGTCTCCTGTTTTCCTCACCCTTTGATGTGGTTCAGCACAATGCCAATCTGTGACACAGAGTCTGGGGCCTGAACAACTGTCCTGGAAACCATTGCTTGTTGTGGTCCTGGGTCACTTGAATACACTCTGATGAGTTTAATCTCAAAGAAAAAATAAAACAAACCTCTCTGCAAAGAGGAGCATGGCAGCTGGGCCAGAAAATGAAAATCACATCACCCGAGGGAGGCAGGAAAATGTAGGGAGAAGGCTCTACCCAGCTCTGCCACTTATGCTGAGGGCCAGCGATCACCATACTGGCCTCATGGAATCTCTTTCCACAAATGTAAAATGGGGATACGAACCTCCAGGATGGTGAGGCTAGAATGCAAAATTAAACCTCCAGTCCTTGGAGCTCAGGCCAGTTGAGCATGTGATCGCCCCCTCCTTTCCTGGCTCTGAATGCCCATGACCTTCTCTTATGACCTCACTTGCCTTGAAACTCTAGATTAACTTTAGGACTTGAGATTCAAGTCAGGTGTCAGTAAGACCTCTGCATGGTTTCTGTTCTAGTTTTAATCCTGAATTCTCCCACTAGTATAATCTTCAGATCTTGAGGGGTGGGGGGAAGCTAGAGCCTAAATCCTAAACACATAAAAACGCGAATTTGCACTGCTGCAGTTTGTCTTATAACCGTTTGAAAGGATGTGAAAAAAAATTTACAAATGCCACTTGTCACCCTCAATTGGCAGAAGGCCACCCTCTGAGACTTCTTGTCCTCTGCTGCCATCGCCTGGAGGAAAGAGGGAGGATGGGAACATGGAAGGACAGAGACCCATGCAGTGGGGGGGACTCGGACCCCTTCCCGCTGATTAGGAAACAGTCAGTGCACCTCCTCTGATGTGGCAGGTGGACTGGCTTGCAAAGCTAGTTTCCAGGACCATTTCAGCACGCTGAGAGGGCTCAAGGTCAAAAGAGGAAGTTCTGACCGTGACAGTGCTAGTCTCACCTCCTACAAAAGACGGAACCAAGATCAAGGCAGTCGTGTATTTTTCCCAAGGGACAGTCAGGATTTGAACCCTGAGCCCTGAGCTCTGCATCCGGGGTTGCTTTAGAGCCTGGCTGCTCAGAGTGCAGCCCTTGGACCAGCAGTCTCTGTGTCACCTGGGAGCTCATTAGAAAACTGCGGGACCGCAGGCCCCACCGGAAACCTACTGATTCAGCATTTTCACAGACCCTAGGTAGTTGGTATGTGTGTCAGAGCTTGAGAAGCACTGATTTTGAACTTACTGCCTTCCAGCTTTCCTAGAAGGGCTCATTAAGATGCTTTGACAGTATTTCCCCAAGTGAAAATCACAAAATTGTTTTTTCCTGCCTAGAATCACTGCAAAGAAATTCAGACAATATAGAAATATTTAAAGCAGAAAGCGCCCAACTTCGTGGTGTCTAAATATCTTCCTAAAGGTTCTATGTGCGCACACACACATTTTTATAAAAATCAGGTTTATTCTCCACATTATCTTGTAGACTTTGCTTATGATTCTTATGGATGGTTTCTCTTTTGAAATAGTAGTTGCTCAATGAATATTTGCTAACCGAAAACACTGAGTAAAACAATAGTCATGGGTATATAAGTTATCTATTGCTGCATTACAAATTACCCCAAAAGTTAGCAGTTTAAAAAAAAACAAATATTTATTATCTGAAACTGTTTCTGCAGGTCAGAATCTGGGAGAGACTTAGATTGGTGACTGTGGCTCCCAGTCTCTCACGACATCGCAAACTGTTGACTGAATGTGGTCCTCTGAAGACTGCGTCACCTCCTCCTCTAAGCCATCACTGTCTCTCTCCTGACCTCATACAATAGCCATTTGTCCTATCAGGCCTCATCTCCATCTATCCTTTCCCTCCTCTCAACCACTCGCCCGTTTACCAGCCAGGGTGAGCTTGGAAAAAGGAAAGTTCAGCCCGGTAGCCCCTGCTTTAAATCCACCCATGGTTTCCCATGACTCTAAACATAAAGTATAAAAAAAAAGAACAAAACAAAAAAAAGTGTAGCTGCTCAGGTGTTCTGGCCCCTGCCGATGTCCCTCCCCACCTCGCTCTTTGAGATCCAGCCACGTCATCCTTCTTTAAGCCCCTCCTGAGTGCCACACTTCGTCTCATCTGGGGTTCTGCCCAGGTACAGCCCCCCCTGATGGACTCCACCCGGACACATTTGCCACACACATTTCTGTGACTGTTAGCACAGCGACGCTGTTGAATAAGCTGCTATTCCTACCTTTGGTTCCGTTCCCCAGGGCCCGGGAAGGGTAGGCCTTCGATAAATATTTGTTGAACATACTATCTTTTATCTCCCGTACTAGTGGCAAATATTTTCCCTAGATTGTAGTTTGCCTCTAACTTTGTCTATTGTTTCTTTAAACTTCGCAAGTTTTACGTTTCGATGTAGTCAACTAAGTCTATCTGTCTGTGGGGGTTTCTCTGTGGCCTGATGCACAGAAAGTTCCAGAGGTTTTATAAGAAGAGCGGGTGCCTGACAAGGGCCCCAGTGTTAGGAATGCAGATTAGAGGGAACAGGAAGCTGATGCCCTTGATTAAACTGCGGGCGTTACACAGGTGGGCGAGAGCAGGTGCAGCATGGGCGTGGGATTCGCAGGCTCGCATTTCCCTGACAGTGCTCACCATCTTCCTAATGAGCCAGGAACATAGCAATGCCCCAGATCATGTCGAGGCAGAGCAGGTCGGAGCCTACCGTTTGCCAGACACTGGCTTTTAAGGAAAGGATTGAAAGATGGAGTAGTAGTTATTAAGTCCAGGCTTTGTGTGTGTGTGTGTGTGTGTGTGTGTGTGTGTGTGTGTGTGTGTGTGTGTGTGCGTGCACGTGCATAAATATATAAGGAGAGGTTTCAGACAGAGGGAGCAGTATCTGTGAAGAGCCCAAGGTGGGATGTGCCCAGGTGGTCTTCGTTAAGTCTCAAAAGAGGCTGCAATCACCTGCTCTCTCATTCAAAACCCATCAGCGGGGCAAGGAGAGGATGATGTTACCAACTGAAGCGTGCGGCTGCGTTCCTGAGGGTCTCAGCCCAGCGTCAGTTTCCACAGAGGACAGGACCAGTCAGCTCCGGTCCTGCCGTGCCTCTCCACACCCCTGTCATGAGAAAACGGGCAAAACAGGGTATAACACAGCTGTTGTCCCATGTGAAGCCTGTCCACAAGCAACCTTGGCTCATTGACTGGCTGTCCCACCTTGACTGTGAGAAAAAGCAGCTTTTCGTGTTCAGAAAGACACCTGTAAACCACACAAATTCAAGGGCAGAGTATAGTGTTTAAGCTAATGGGGTGGTAATGTCAATAAAGGTGTAGCTCAGGCCTGCCTCACCCTCAGCCCGGCAAGGTGACATTGGGAAGGGAGTCTTTTACCGCCTTCTGGGGACAAGTCAGAATATAATGATGTTATTATAAGTCCCAGGTGTTGGGCAGGAGCCAGGCCTTGTGCTGAGCAAATGTTTTCCCTAACCTTAGGTGCAGCTCTTATCCCCACCTTACTACAGATAAGAACCTGAGGCTCAGAGAGGCGCTGTGATCTGCCCAAGGTCACTCAGTTATACCTGGGGGGATCCAGGACCCAGACCCAGGTTGCCTGGCTCTAGAACCCATGAGGGGAACCTATGCCCTGTGGTCCCCTGGACTGTGGTGGAGGGAAGGTGTCTATGGGCTGGGGGTGGACACAAGTGAGGCAGGACTGGGACGTCAATGTCTGTTACCTGGGGGAGGGGCCTGACATCAGGGGTTTTGATTCTAAAAAGGATGAGCTTATTGGGGATGCAGGGATATGGCTACTCAGACCTCTCATGAGTCAAGTACCTCCTCTGCCCTTTTGCAGAGCTGGAAGAGGGCTATTTCAGTAGCAGCGGGTCTGTGTGGGCCCCAAATAAATGGCAGAGAGCAAGCTGGGCAGCTATGGACAGAGTTGGGGAAACACTGAAACAGTGGGTGTTAGAATAAAACGTTACATGCAATAAAGGCTGGTGGGGTTTGGGTGTGACAGCTGGGAACAGGATACTGTCCCCCAGGAGGACACAGAACGAGGTGCCATTCCAGGCTGTGAGAGGCGCAGGCATGCTGACAAAGAACAGAGGGGCTGCCTCCTTTTGCAGCAGCACCCCTGCTGCCTGCCTGGAGGAGCAGGCCCTAGAACTGGCACTGGGACACATGGGGAAAGGAGTGGGGTGAAGCAACTCAGGGAGAGATGTGGGAGCAGCAGCAAAGCACCCTGGACTTACTAATCGGTGAACTGTGCAACACCAGGAAGCAAGTGTGCGCCTGCCTACGTGTATATGCAAACTTCTCCGTTTCCAAGTTGTAATCAGGACTTATTTGGCAAAGAATGTTCTCTTGGGGAAGGAGACTGAGATGGAGGTATGTAGGTGAATTCGTTCCTCAGAGCTCTCGATACGGCTTATTTGTCCAAGGCTCTGGTATTTTTCAAGATAAATAATTGAAATGTTAAACTGTGGAAACGAGCACTTGTGCAAACTTTGAAAGATTCTAAGCGTGTAAGTTGGGGAGGGCGGTTCATGTCGGTTAAAGCTTGTGTATACATAACTGACTTTAATCGAGATAAGTTGGGGCTCACCTCATTTTTTCTCTGTGTCGAATGGTTTTCTTTGCAGAAAATATAGATGTACTCGTGCACTATGATTCTTAATCAGAAAAGACTAGAAATATGACCCTGCATTAATAGATTTGTTTTATTTTGCTCTAATTAATTAATGGGTTTGGTTTTTTAGAGCAGTGTTAGATTTACAGAAACACTGAATGAAAAGTACATGGAGCTCTCACGTCCTCCCGTCACGCCCCACACCCTCAGTTTCTCTATTATTAATATCTTGGATTGGCATGCTATATTTATTACAATTGAGCCAATATTGATGCATTATTAACTAAAATCCATAGCTTACATTAGGGTTCGCTTTTTGTGTCGTACATTCTATGGGTTTGGACAAATGTATCATGACCTGGATCCGCCATTATAGTATCATCAGAATAGTTTCACCTGTGCTCCACCTACTATGAGTTTTTAAAAGAAATATATTTTTTAAAAATAATTTTTAAAATAAATCTTTAAAAGAAATATTTAGATTTAAATAATTTTCCCCTCCATGTTCTTCCAGAAAGTAGTATATTATCCTTCTCACCCCATGTCCATGCCTCCCCCTTCCAGAAAGTTGGTCAGAATGGGTCCTCACTGACACCCTCACTTGGCAGTTGTGTTGTTGGGTAAGGAGGGACCAGTTGGGCTGGCTCTGGAGAGTCATCTCTCAGGACACTGGTGGGTTCCCACCCAACAACCTCCCACTTGCCACGAAGATGCATTTAACTGTTCCTATCGAACTGGACAAACAAGACTCCTAAGGGACAATAATTCTAAAGCAGTTTTATTGTGGACTCCCACCACCTCTCAGGCTCACTGGCCAACTTCTTCCCGTCTCGGCCAGAAACCCAGAAAGTCCCTTTGGCAGCTCTCGTTATCCTTTCTCCAGTCTTTTGAAGTCACAAAAACAGTGTCTCATTCGTCATTAAAAGCTCTAAATCACAAAATGGTGTAAACATTGATCTCCCTCTCCTTGCCTTCATTCAAGTTCCTACCCTGATAAATTCCTGTAAGTAATGTCCTCGGGCCAAACTCTGCATCTACTTCCAGAGAAGCCACCCCACGAAGCCTTTCCCTCCTCTTCCTTTCTGCTGGTAGAGGTATTGGACCTATTCAGGGGTACAGCTTAAAGGCACAGGTAGAGGAAAGGGAGCAGGAAGGAGGGTGCTGTCATGTTGACCCAGTCACTGTGCCTTCTGGTCCTGGGATGTATTTTAAGACTCCGCTTTTGACCCCCTCACTAGCACTTACAAGGGTCCTCCAGGGGTAGGACTCAGTCCCTTCTCCTGAAGGGGAATCTCCCATCTTAGGGTCAAAGGCCGGCTCCCCAAACAGTACCAACACAACCTGTCAATAAGAGAAAGCTGAGCTCATTGCTCACTGGGGTCTCCAGGTCACCACATCCAGGTCACCACCTCAGTTACCAGGTCACCAGCTCAGAAAGCTTGGCGGTGTCTCAGAGAAGGAAATGTAAGGTCAGAATGTATTGAGAATTGTAAAGTGGTTTAAAGCAGGCCTGGGGGCAGGGGGCAAAGGGGTGGGTGTTGATTAAGACTGGGGAAGAATCCTGGTACAGAAGCCCAGGACTGGTGGAGACAGCAAGGCTAGGATTTTGAGCCTTGGCATGAACAGATCTTAGGGCAGACATGGTGGCTCCTTCCCACTTGAAGAGCTGATGGGTCTTTCTGGAAGTTCCTGTAACAAACAATCAAACTATCTGCTTGGCAGGACAGTGCCAGAAGAGCAGGAAAACCCTAAGTAGCCATGATCCGTTAATACGGGCAGTGAGGTGTGGTTTCTCTTGTGGACATAAGAACATCCCAGATTGTAGAGAATTGTTATAAAAATCTATTTGAGCCATAGAGGATATACCTGGAAGCAAGATCTCAATAGGCTGAGATAAATAAATGCTTCTGAGAATAACCGTTTGCGGTTTCATTTGTGCATTTGAGATTAAAGAGGGAACAGTGAGGAAGATTCCAGGAGGGTGGGAGAAAGAAAGACATGGTTGCACTAGAGGACGGTTAAGGTGATGTGCTCTCTTGTAGATTTTAGGAAGAGGGGTCTGAAAAGGAGTATTTCAAAGGTGTGTTAACCCAGTTGCACAGAAACAATGGACAGGGCTTGCTTAAGGCAAAAGTAAGCCTTTTCAAGAAGTTATAGGCCTGGGGCGTGACGACTACCCCTTATGACCTGCCTGGTTAGGAATTTATGATCAGATCACCCTGTGAGATCACTTTCCATTGAACCCCCCCTTTTTTTTCTGTCTGTGCCAGTCTCAGTGTCTGGGACGAGTGCGGGGGAGGAAATTTGAGTTCTACTTGGCTCCCTGAACAAGGCAAATGCATCTCTGTCACAGCCCTGGGCCTCTGGCTTTACCTCCAGCTTCTCTCTACCAGGTGTGTTTGCCCCTCCAGGAAGCCCTCCTGGACTGGCCTTTAGTAACTCCTCATTCAGCACTTTCCTTTGATCTCTGTGAAGCACCATGCCTTTCCCCCAGCAAACCCTGGGAGCTTCCATCTTGACTCACTCAGCCCTTTAGATCTTCCTTCCAGGATTCAGATGCCCTGGATCCCCCAACTAAGCATGCGGAGCAGTGGGCCACTGAGCCTGCGGTAAGGGGTGGGCACCTCATACACTTCTCCACGGGGAGGGGTGAATAGAGAGAGAGTGGGACTCCTGGCTCACCAAAGTTTTCTCTAAAAAGCTTTCCTCATCCAGCTTCCAACGCTTTTATTTATACCCCTAGGAATCATGTCACCATGTTTGTGTCTTGGTCAAACCCCTAACTTTGAAGTGTTAACTCTGTGCATCATTCGGGACTTCCTTTTTAATATCCTCTTAATGGCATCAGGACCTCCTGCCTAAACAACATTAAACTCGTACTATTCTTTTTTTTACTCTGGTGATTCTCGAAGGCCCTCAGCCCAGCGATGACAACACTTGCTCTCGGTCCTCCCTCACCCAGATACCCACCTTCAGAGAACCACCAGCAGGATCTAGCAGGCATATGCATAATGTCTACCATTTTTAAGCATTTGCTATATACAAGATACTATGCTAAGTATTTTATATGTATCATTTCAAATAGTGCTCATAACAACCCTCTGAGATAGGCACTATTTTCCTTATTTTACAGGAAAGGAAACAGAAAGCCCAGAGAGGTTCAGTAACTTGTTCAAGGTGACACAGTCAGTTAGTAGGAGGTCAGGAGAGGATGCAGACCTGTGGGGACCATAGTGGACCACGTTCCCCAGTATCCATTCCTCTCTTCTTCCAGCTCCAGCCCCTCTTTTCACTTGGGGATCCATCCTTCAGCCTTCTTGGTCCTGGGGGTCTCCACCTCCAGCCCTAGGGAAGGAATAGGTGATCAGCAAAGTGCATTCCCCAGATTTCAACCACTGGTCCAGGAGAGAGAGGTGTCCAAGGCCACAGAATCAGAGCACTGCTGGGGGTGCTGGACAAAGCCACCTGCTATTTTTAGCAGAATTTGAACTTGCCGTCAGAGTCTGGTTGCTGCTGGTGGCCACCCAGAAAGGAGTGCCTGCCCGAGAGCCTGGTCAGCACAGAAGAGAGAAGAAGCCTAGCCACGGGAAGAGAGGCGCTGGTCCCCAGCACAGCCCGAGTCCCTGTATTCAGCTCCACCTGCACTGGTCAGACACTGAGGTCCCACGCTCCTCCTTCACCTAAACACAACTGAGCAAAGTCTTCCCCTAGCAAGAGCGCAGAAAGAATCCTGAGGCCCTAACAGTGGGCCAGTGCTCTTAATCCCACCACCCCACTGGGCGACTGGCTGGACTGGCCTGAAGCAGAGAGGGAAGCTGCAGTTCTGAATGGACCAAAGGAGAGACTGGCACGGAAGTTAGGCAGACGGCACTGAAAACGTCAGCTTCATTACTGCGGCAGTGGATGAGTGCCTGCTAAGGTCAGCGACAAGAACAATATCCTAGTACTATGCCCCAGAATCAGGCCAACTTAACCTCCATCCCGCCCCATCATAGGCAGTGCTGGACATGGTCCTTCCCAGCTGGGGCAGAGCATGACACTAGCTTAGGGTCTGGAGGAGCTAAGCCAACCGTGGGCTTCCCCTAGGTGCAGGCTCCTCCCTTAGGGGGAGAGAGGGAGAGGATGGAGAGAGGCCAAGAGGAAGGAAGACCCAGCAAAGCTCCTTTCACATGGAAGCACCAAGATCTGAGGAGCTACCCCACTACCTCCCCTGGAACAAATAAAGCCCCCAAGGAAAGATGAAGCCTAACGTCCAAAGGGGGGTTGTGTTAACTCAGAGATTCTCAACTTCGGCACTACTGATGTTCAGACCAGCTAATTTTTTTGTTGTAGGGGCCTGTCCTGTGCAAGGGAGGAAATTTATTTACAATATCCCTAGCACCTCATCACCTCCATCTCTACTCAGGAAGACCAAAAATGTCTCCAGACATTGCCAAATATCCTCTGGGGGCGAAATCACCCCAGGTTAAGAGCTGTTGTGTTCACAGAGCAGAAAGACAATGAAGAACTACTGTCCTACCTGCTGCAGCTTCAAGAGCTAGAAAAATTCACTGAAATTTGAAAGCAAAGGATCAGAGTGAGAGGTCTATTCCAGAGACATTTGTGGTGACAAAGAATAGGTGATGCAGGAGTGAACGAAGGAACAAATGTGACAAGTTCATGAGTAATCAATCAGGTACTGGTTCGACAGGGCAGCTGGAGGGAGTTCAATGCTGGAAAAATGTACAAGGTGCCGGCAGCTCTAGATATACCAACAAGGGACCGTGAAGCCCATGTGCCCGAAGAGGCAAGGGCAGGGAGGCCTCTGGACTTGAGTGTGGCCTGTGGCAGTTGGTAGAGGAATGTGACCGCTTCTCCCCCAGCCCATCAGATCAGATAAACATCTGACTTCACCCTCTGATCAGCTGATGGTAGCTTCCAAAGGCCAAACCCAACTGGTAGTTGGAAGGAAAGGGAACCTGGTAGATACAGTCCATAGAGTGTAGCTTCCCAGAGCAGAGGGCAAGGTGGAAAGTGGGTCTGAGGGGCTAGTGGAGAGTGCCCAGCACACACACCTCGGAGAACTTTGCAGAATTAGAGAAATGGGTTAGATGCACACAGAGCCACATAGACAGATCTCAAAAACATATTGCCAGGTGAGACAAATGAGAATCAGAATGAGAAATACAACTCAATACCATCTGTGTACATTTAAAATGTATGCATGTATGGAATATGAAATATGATGCAGCTTATACACTCTTTTATGAGAACACCTATGAGCAAAAGACTCGCTTCCTGGAATCTTTGTTTCTGGAGGGGAAAGGGTGGAGAACAGCAAAGGGGGATATGGATAAAAGAGAATAAATAATTACGAACAAGAGATGGGCCCTGCATGGACTAGAGATGCTAGAATACCATGAATTACAACATATGATCAACTCGAATTTCTGTACTTGAAGTTGAAAATCGAGGCGGGGCAGTGTGGGGGGTGGGGGCAGTGGATGAAAGGAGGGAGGTAAAAAGGAGGAAAGAAAGCTGGTCCAGGAAGGGGACACGTGAGTGTGTAAACAGGAGCTGCCCAGGAGTGCCCAGTCTCCAGTCCAGAGGGCCCCCCAGTCCATACGGGGAAGGGGTCGTCTCAGGGGATTCTCAGAACCTTCTTCACATTTGATAAAAATGGTAGGCAGGTCAAGAGATTATACAAAGTTCTCATTTCCCGAAAGGATGCCAGGATTGTAAGGCCACTAAACTCGACACCTTTGATTTTGGAATTCACGTCCAAAGACCCAAATGAAGCCCCAGCTTTGCCTGCGGCCAGGCATGACTCATGCAGCAGATGGTGGGTGCACATTTAGAAGCAAGCCCACGGAGCCCTCAGAGCTAGAGAGACTCCTAAGATGAGCCCTGCCAAGCTAAGCTGCCGCCTTCTCCTGAGAGGGGCTGAGAGACCCGGGAATGCATGGGTTCCACTCGTCCTGGCTGTGGGGAGCAGCTGTTGCGGCTCCACAAATTTAAAAAAGATGGTGGTGGGTTGGTGGGGAGGCAGCGGTTGTCAGAATAGGAAAGCAGAGGCTGCGGTGTAGCTCCTCTTCTTCATCCCAGGTCTCTCTCAACCTTCCCTGACACCCTCTTCTTATCTCTGCTCCTCACCTTCAGCCTTCCCGAGGAGGATTTCACTGCCTGGTTCTGTCAGCATCTAATAGGGAAGCTCCCGACTGGGTAGTTTGGGGCTTAGCCATTGTTAGCTCATTGGAGACAAACTAGTTCTTTTGGCATATGACTATTTCCTGGCTGGGTGCCACTGGGGCTTTGTGCCCTCCCAGGGGACACATGAGAGATACAGTGGATTTTAATTTAATTTAATTTGATGCAGGTGTCACTCTGCATTAGAAGAGAAGGCTCGCAAGTGCATCTTGTCCTGGTCCTTGTTTGGGGGCAGAGCTTAGTGGCTAGACCCTTTGACTCTAGTCCCTTCTAGACTAGAACCAGACTATTCTATCTAATGTTTCATATTAGCAAATGCTCAGGCTTTCTTGATTCCTGCTGAATACTTTCCTCATAGTCTCCAAGGGAAGGAGAAAAGTAGAATAAGGCAAAGATGACGGTGGTGGTAATTTTGCCCAAGAACATCCAGATTAAATTGGCAACCAGTGACCTTCCCACTAGTCTCTCTGGTGGGTACAAGCATGGAAACAGAAGGCAGACCCTCCCTAGATGGGCATGGGCTTGAGGAGGCTTTCCAACCCTGCCAACTGTGTCACTCTCCTTAAAGACAAAAGACAGAACTTCCAGAACCATGTTAAATCATAACAGTAAAAATGACCCCTTTAAATATGGTCTTGGCTATGGTTTTCAAGTGGATGAGATTTAAAATGTTAAGGAAGGAGCCTTCTTTTCTTATTGTGTGAGTGTCAGAGGTCACAGTTTCACTGTCAGCAGTCTTTTAATATAGTCTCTGCCGTTGCCCCAGGCCAATCTTGCATTCTCTGGCATTCGTGAGCTCTGTGGATTTTACTGATCATTTCATAGAGAAAACTGAGCAGAGTTTTTACGTTACTTGCTCACTCAATAGCAGACTCTTCAGATACTTCTTCCTCTGTGCCTCCTTCCCAGCCCCTCATCAGCGGGTCTACAGGATTGTCTTCTGACTTTCCCCAGGCAGCCCTGGTAGTGCTCAGCGCCCCCGATCCTGCTTCCTTGGTCCCGATTGTCACCCTGGACCTTCCTCCATTGCTTTCTTCCTTTTGTGGAATTGTTTGGCTTCTCTCTGGGCTTCTAAACACAAACTGTATATTGCTTTCCATCACATTGCTCAGGAAACCCCACTTACCAAGACCAGCCCTTAGACCTAGGCCTTAAGCCTTCAGAGACAGGCCTCTGATTAGCCAGTGTTTCTCACATGTTCACCTCTTAGAACAATCACTGCGTCCAGGAGGGTCACTGCTAAGTTAGGCCCAGCCTAAGTCACATACCTACCCTAGTTGCAGGAGGGGGATGGGCACTGTGATTGACAGCACCCCCTGCTAGGACTACAGAGAGTTGGGTGCATTTGCTACAAAAGAAAGTGGTGCTATTTCCAGGAGAAGGCTGCTGAACTCACAATGCCAATAGCTACCCTAGCCCTTGAGTGTCCCCTTGGAAGTGGGAATAAGATATGGAGATGGAGAGGAAAAATTCTCCTTCTTACTTTGTAATAAAACAAACATTTGTGGTCATTCTAATTTTGAATTTCTCTCGATGGTGGATTTCTGTCCCTCTCAATTAAAAAAATCTTGACTTACAGAAGCATTGTGGGGAAAAAATCATTTTTGCGTTTAATATCCATGTGCTTTGCTAACAATGTTTTTAAGCATTTTAAACAATTTTCAGGGTTATTTGTTTTGCAATTCTGCAAGTTAATTCTTAATTCGACATGCTTCCACCAGTTTATTGTATTTTCTCTCTTCTACATAAAATATTTGAATTACTTATGGGCAAATGTGACTTATTTAAAGAGTTAATTTTGCAGTTTTTCAAGAGGTGGGCGGGTCATGACTGCCCGACAACAGAAATATCGGCCACCTAAAGAATTTAGGTCCTGGCCACTCTGACAAACTTATCCTGCCCCCGTTCCCACCAGGAAACTTTTTGCTTCACCGGATGACCTTGCTTTTGTAGTTTCATTTTAGCTTCAAGTACTTGTCTGAGCAAGCCTGTTTTTCCATGGATGGCTGAAAACACTTTACGAAGAAGTACACTTCACAAGAGTTAATAACAGAAAGCACTGTGTCAAAATCCAAGACAGGAATATAATTAAAATCACATAGTATTTCCTGTTGGTTGCTGAAGGAGACATTATGAAAGTATTATCTTCAATAGTACATTTAGAATATCCTGTCATAGAAAATTAACTTTAAATGATAGCCCAGAAAAGAAATATGAAGAGCTCCCAAACCATTTATTATTAATGTGATGTATGTTAAGTCTCTCAGTGGAATGCTGAAAATGTGCCAATAAATTAGTTCAAGAAATGATGCAAAATTAAATATTAATGAAATGCTCAAACAAGCACCAATTATACTGCAGTATAAGCTTGTAAATATTTCTCTAAGTAATTTCCATTCCATATTCAGGTAGCACTGCCATCCAAAAAAAATCATCATTAATTTATATGTTAACCTTTTTTTACTAATAAATTTTCCAATTCACAAATTTAATCTTAGCTTCTGATTTTTAAAAAAGCAATAAATCATTAATGTTTGCAGTTGAATTTATAGATCATGGATAGTCTATATGTTACAAGTGAAAGAAAGCCCAACTCACCTGGCTTAAACAGGTGAATTTGCTTGCATGCTTAAACGACAAGTACAAAGGAAATGTGGCTTCAGGCAAGGTTTCATCCAGCAACTCAGAGGACTTCACCAAGAACCTGGTGTCTTTCTGCCTCTCCTCTCTGACCTCTACTGGGTCATCCTTTTCCTCAGGGGTGTGGATACTGGGAGTACTACCTGTCTATCCCCTTCCTGTCTATCCTCTTTAGGACCCGAGCTCTCATTCCCCCAGCTGTAGGGAGAATTGCCTCATGCTGACATCTAGGCATTGTTTCCTATTAAAAATTCTCAGGCTTTCTTCTTTTTTTCCCTTTAATTCCACCCCTTACCTATGGATGTTGCCCTTTCCTGTTAAGAACTGGATCTCTGAAGGCGGGGATTCTCCTCCCACACACCCCCGGGGTGCCCCCAGCGAGTGAACCCAGGACCTTCTGCATGTAAAGCAGAGGTACTAACCACTACACTATGGAGCCACCCCCTCTCGGGCTTTATTTTTTCTCATCAAAATACTGTCCTCTGCCTTGGCTGAGGTTATGTGGCCTCCCAATGCAAGGGTGCAAAGGCCAAGTCCTCTTGCCTAAATTTGAGACAACTCTACATGGCCATCTCACCTGCAAAGCTCCTTGTAGGACTAGCTGAGGGCTTGGTACAACTGCCTCATAGTTCACCTTCTCCCTCTGCTCAATCCTGCTTCATTTGCCATCTTATTGTTTTCTAAGACCACTGTTATTTCCAAGGCCACTTCCCAATAGATGTAAATATTTACCACAGAATCTGTTTTCAGGAACCCAGACCTGTGACACAGTTGGGGCTCAGAGTGATTTTAGAAAGCAAACACTGAAAATAGGAGTTTGGAGCTGGAAGGTGGAGCATGCTGAAGTGGTGCAATTGTTAAAACTTTCACTGGGAATGTACTGGGATGGGAGACTGATGGAAGAGAAGGCACTGGTGGAGGCAAATGCTCAAGCACTTGAGAAGTTCAAGGAATGTAGGAATATAAGGACTGTGGAATCACATGACTAGAGGCTACTGATATTTAAAGAAAGACAATGAATATTTGAGAATGCTTAATTATCAATTTAAGGCAAAATCTAAAAGTCTGAAAATCTGCAAGTTTCATCTTCTGCAGCTGGAGGGCAGAAAAGTTGAAGATCAGGTATGCAACTTTACTGTAGGAGGAATGGAGTCCTGACAGCAGAGACAAGGCGGCTGGAGGGTGACCCTCCTCTTCCACCCCTCCAGAACTTGCCACCTTTCTCAAGAATGCCTGGGCCAAGGAGCTTGTGCTACTTGTGTCATTCACAATTAGGGGCTCAACAATAATTCTGCACCCACTCAGCCCCTGCACCAAGTAGACCATCTTGATTAACCAGGCCACACTCCACCCAGAGCCTCTCCAAGATTATGGAAACATGCCCGACCTGCCCAGCTGCCCCCAGGACTCCCAGGGCCCAAGCTTTGTGTGGCTGAAGAAGCCAAGGGCACCTCCATTGACAGGGAGGAGGCCCTCTCTGTGGACCCCAGTAAAAAAGTGAAAAGGAAAAAAAAAAAAAGAATAATGGAGCTCCAGAGAAGGTGAAATTCTCAACCAAGACAGGTCTGCTCTGCCAAGATCATTTCCTGATAGAGAAGGATCAGGACTCAGAGACGGGATGGGAGCACTGGGTCACTGCGCTGGGAAATCTTGAATCTCCAGGTTCCACTGTATCCTCTGCACCTGCAAAAGTGCCCCCTCCTCCTTGATAAGAGCTAATGCTCCCTCTTCCTGGAAAATGATGCAGGGGCCTCTGCTTCGCAAGACAGTACTGCACCCATCTCCTGGCCATCAAAGAACCAGAGCAAAGTCACAATTAAACCCAGACCAGGAAGTGCTTGGCCTGCTGCTAGGAAGGAACAAGACTGTTATCTCCTGACAGAGCTCCAGAACTTTCCAACATGTAGTGGCAGGAATCGGGAAAGTAGATCTGAGACTGGATCCTAAGAATGAGGACCAAGGGAGTAGAACATTAAATTTGATAAGAGAGAATTTATGAATATGGGTACTGTCACCTGTGACACGGGATTTCACCCCCTAATGAAGAGAAGGTACTAGGATGGCTCCCAGAAGCCTAGAAATAGCCATGTCCCAAACCAAGTGAAGTAGAAAAGCCCAAACTGCTGTGGCAGGTGATGAAAAGAGGGACCCCCAGCATCAGTGAGAGTTGATTGTTTGTTGTTGGCTGTATCCTCTGCTGGCTAGGGCTGAGGGTAGGATATGATGATAGCAATGGGGCTAAGAGCCACCTAGAATAATATAAGTCACGTGGTAGCTGTCAGAAAGTGGTCATAATTCTCATAAAGAACAGCAAGTTCAGAGAGGCAGCCAGAGGTCCTGAATCTCACAGAGCCATGGAAATTGTTAATAGGACATAGGCAAGATAGATGGGTTGCCAGAAAAGCCATTGCTTTCCTTTAAAAAAAAAAATCAGCCACCCCAATAAAAAGTCATGATACCTTGTCCAGTTCCCGGCCTAAGGCAAGACCTAGAACCTACTGAATAAAGAAGCATCCTGCATTACCTGGCAAATGGATAGGTTAAAGTTCCCCCAGCTCTTCCATTTTGAGAACTGTTGGATACAAACAGCAAGTTGACATTGATACCCGGGGATCTGAAGCATCGCCGTGGCCCCTTGTTGGAGTAAGGATATATGGGGTCAGATAATAAGTATAGTTCTAGCCCATGACCAGCCTGATAGTGGGTCCTCTAGGTCCATAGACTCACTTGATAGTCACTTTGCTGGTCTCATAATACATAATTGGGCAAGATACAGATGAGACAGAATCCTTGCATTGATTCTTTGGTCTATGGGATAAGGGCCTACATAGTGAGGCAAGAAAAATAAAAGCCTCTAAAACTGCCTCCCAACCCAGCCAACCAAAAGCCATATGTCATTTTGGGGAACTGGCAGAGATTAGTGCTACCCTTAAAGACCTAAAGGATGGTCTCCATAATTTCTATCATTTAATTCCTCATCTAAAGCTACCTTGGGGTGGAGGCGGGGGGCTGATAACCAGCTTATGGAGGAAGAAAAAGACCAGGTTTAGTTCATGGGTAAGTTGGCTTGGTATGTGGGTGACAACAAATGGACTACTGCTGAACCACAGCTCTATGAAAGCGGGGTGGCCTGAAAGGACAGGGAGGAGAATCCTCCCTACAGGCAGAGCTTCAGGTGGCACATCTGGTCATTTGCTTTGTGTACAAAGAAAGGTAAGCTGAAGTAAGAATGTACATGAACTCAGGGGTAGTGGCAAATGGCTTGGTTGTTCCGTCAGGGACCTAGAAGGAGAAATACTTGAAATAAATTTATTTGAAAATGTCCCTAGATTCTTACTTCTAAGGTGGAGTTGAGAGATCATTTTATCCAGGTTCTCACTGAAAGGGTAATTAACCATCCTCCATTTGAAGACTTTCAAACCGGATGCTCATTACCTTGTTTCCCTTTTGGACACATGCAACCATGTTTCCTTATGTAGCAGGTGGGAGTTTCCTCTTCCTACCCCTCGAGGAAGTGCCCCTCTCCATCCCCCATCTTAAGGCTCCAGGCCAAGCTAGTATATAGAAGAAAGCATTTTGGTAAAATAAGGGACAGATGCTTTGTTAGCAGAATAATCCAGTGAAATTGTGCTACAGTAAATGATCCATTTTTTTAAGAGAAAGAATGGTTTGATTGGTGAATGCTTTGCTTGGATGGACTAAAACTCTCTGCCTCGTATGCAAACCACCCCCACTTCCACTGAGAGAAAAACCAGAACCATTTGTCTGGAAGCCTGGGACAGGGAAGCCAAGGGATAAAATGACTCAGGGACTGTTTGGGGGCAGGGGCATAGGAGAAAGGAAGAGAATAAGGAGAAACCAGAGAGGTATCTACTGGGTTGGGCTCAGTGGGAAAAGGAGTCAATTTTTCTATCCCATTCTGGAGGCTCTGGCTGTACCGTTGAATGTCTAATAATAAGGTTTTACCTCCCTGCCCTTACAAACGTGAAGAGTCATACTAACCTCCAGTTTAAACCAGTACTAATTCCTTCTGATTCTAACCCAAACATCTCTTGGAAGAGCTGAATTAAGAGGAAGACCAGCATGGCAGTTGCCTGGGGATGACCCTTGGTAATAATCATGAAGATGGTGCAGGTTAACTCAGGTTTCCACAAGTGACCCTTGTATAAGAAGCAAGATGTGATTTATACCCACCATTGCCAGTGTGGGCAATGCCCTTGCATGCAAATTTTAAAATATTGCTCATTAGCCCCAAACAATTTCTGCTGAGTATTTCCACCAACATAGAAATCACTAGGTATAGTCATAAGCATGGCCCCAGCTCAAACCAGCCAGCAGCTTGATATGCTTCTCTGAAGACAGCAGCTACAGTCAGCTGAAATTATAAAACCAAGTCACACAAGGGGAAGACTGCTTATCCAGAAGAAGAGATTTATTTTATTGTCTGATATTTAAACGGTTTAATATGCCTCCCAATAAATCGTCTGAATGGCTCAGAAAAGAACATGTAACAAAGATATGCAATAAATCCCTCATGTTTAACACAAAGGAATATATATACAGATTTTATTAACAGAGCATCTGTTTCTCCATTTACTATTAACAAGTGTTTGGAGAACTTCGTTTGAAGGGGCACCCATATCTCGCAGTCCACCAGGCCCCTGGCCTCAATAGCCTGTGGGTACAAATGAGGCCATGTGGTCAGTAATGTCCAAACCACAAAAGCTCTTTGCCCAGGCCTACAGGACCTCAGGTGCTTGGTCACCCCTCCCCAGCCTCTCTGCACAGGAAGCCTCTCTGTCCCCAAGGACAAGCTTTCCTGTTCGAGCCTTCTTCTTGGCCAGCCGCTGCCCACATGCCTCCTCAAAGAGGGGCCCACTGCTTCTGGGGCTGTGTGGTGACCAAGGCTATTCCTGATGCTGCTGGGTCAGCTGGGTTTTGCTGGTGGGACTCAGAGCCCTCAGGTTGCAAAAGGTGCCCAGTTCTGTGGAGACCTGGAGGTGGAAAAACAGAGGGAAGATGGCCTCTCAGCCACTCCGCACCACGTCCTGTCACCTGGACCTCAAAGGGGCAGTGGTTCCCCACATCCTGCAGCCTCTGGCCTTGCACCTGTCTCTGGCAAGGTTCTAAACCAGTTCTTTCGGTTGGAGCCAGGAGACATGGGCCACTGCATTTCCTCTCTTCTCCTTTCTCACTTCTCTCTCCTGGATTCCTGCCATGCTAGTGTGTGTCTGTGTATGCGTGTGTGTGCACACATATGCATGCATGCACACATACACACCCATACACACACACACAAATGTAAGTTCCCAGAGCCCAGGGATTTTTTTTGCCCATTTTATTCACCATTGTATGTTTAGTGTCCAGAATAGAGCCTAGCACATAGTAAATACTCAAGAAATTTTGTAGAACACTTGAAAAAAAAGTGAATTTAAGAAATCCTCCTGCCTCCTCCTTTGGCACAAAATCTCACACTGCCATATGTATTGTTTCAGACAAAGGAAGCCCTCAGACTTCCCAGCCCACCAATTCTACAGCTCTGCCAGGCTCAGCCAGGCTCAGCCAGGACAAACAACTAGCTATATGAGGACTCTGTTGTCATCGTCACATTATCAGCAGGCTCTGGCCTCACCAGCCAGTGCCTTCAAAATGCGCACAGGTACATGGGTTCCAGTGCTACAGCAGCCGCCCAGCCTCACACTGTCACCTCAACTTGTTGTATGGTCCTCATAGCCTCTATCACTATATGAATCACTCTTATTTGTTTTTTTCTTATTTATTTATCATCTATCTTCAGTAGACTGTCAACCCCATGCAAGCAAACACTATGTTCTGCTCACCACTGTATCCCAATGTTTAGAATGTTCCTGGCACATAGGAGGCACTCAATTAAAATCTACTGGAGGTTGAATGTTGAGTATCCTCCCAACTTGAAGTCCTGGTCCAGAAACCCAGAGAGGGGAGAGGTTCCCCTCCTCTCAGCTTTAGGCCCATCTCCAAGGCTCTGTTATTCTCCATGAAACCTAGCTCTTCCCAGCCTGCCTGCTGGTGGAACTGGTGACCCTCCTCAGAGGTCACCCTCCACACCTAAGGGTACCAGTCTAGCCTTTAGCCCCAACCAACCCTGACAGAATTTCCCAGCATCAGGACCTTTCCCAGTGATGGTCATTTGAGGTCAAAGACCACTCTGCAAGGGCATCAGAGGTCTGGACAAAGTTAAGCCCTGCCAAATACAGGCCGGTTCTTTTCAGTCAGTCAAAGGGTCAGGCCTGTGTGACCCTTGTCAGGGCTGCAGTGCTCCTAAACCATGAGTGTGTGAACACACACACACACACACACACACACACACACACAGTTTCAAAAGGCCTCCAGGCTCCCCAGATGCCCACTGCAGCACCTCCCTGAGCCTTCCTGTCTGCCAAGTGCTTTTCACCTGCATTATCTCCTCTGGTGCACAAACACTCAGGGAGGCTTGATTAACTGGGAATAGCTTTAGCTGTTTTAGCCTCTCTATGATAATTTTTAAATGTTAAAAGCATGGAAGATGACTCTTTAAATGTTTTCACAATCAGGAATCAGAGGGGAGGAGGAAACCTTTTAAAATCTCAATAGAGCAAGAGTGGAAGATGTACCCAACAAATGCATGAGTACACACTGGTGGGAGGTGGGTAAGGGCAGGGCGAGTGTTGGGGACTCACGTGGTTACTTCTACCTGGAGAGAGGGGAAGGCTCAGAAGAGGGCTGACAGAGGGAGGCACTTTAAGCTGAATTTAAAGATGAGGTAGTGCTCGCTAGGCAACAGCTAGTGAGTAGTTCAGAGGTTATCCAGGCCTGTGTCTCTTCCATCTGACACCAGTTTCATGCATACACCTGTCCTCAGTGCCTTTACTCATCAGAAAACCATATCATGGTAATTGGGGTGGGGGGCGGGGAAGGAGCCAAAAAGCCTGGAATGTAGAATGTTAAGCATAGCAAAAAATTGAGTTTTCTTGTTTTCAATTGTTCAAGTAGACAAAAGATCTGAATAAGAGAGCCAAACTTTGCTAGGAATTCCTAGCATGACTGTGACATAGGCACTGCTCTCTGGATCTTGTGCTTGGTTTATCCTCCCTTCCTGTCCCAACAGAACACCCCTGAAATGGCCATCAGAAAAAGGGGAAGATTTGCATGAGTACCAGAAACTAACCACCCACCCCAAGGAAACTTGAGGACTTTGCCAGACTGCACCCTGCAGGGTGAAACAGAAGTCATCCATGAGAGAAGGTAGGCTGCTACCCCCACCAGATAGGTGCCACATGTTCACGATTAAGTAGGAGATGCTAGCTACCCAGGTAATGGGGGAGGTCATGAAGAAAGTAAGAAATGGAGATTTTGGAAAACATGGCAGAGTGAGAGACGTCCTCAGACCTCTCCCCTTGAAACAATAAGCTGAACATCTAAAACTGGACAAAAAAAAACCCCAAACTGCACACTAGCATGTCTCAGCATGGGATCTGCGTGTAAGAGCTACCACAGGTCAGAACCCCAGGTGTCAAGCAGCGGACTGGGACAAATAAAGAAGCTGCCTCTCGCAGCCACCAGCCACCTGAGCAACTTGCAGGAGGAGGAGGAGGGGTGAAGGTGCAGTGACTTCCCTGGACAGCCTGCCTGGAAGTGCCAGCAGAGGGCTCAGTCTCCAGGGCAGAAAGCAGAGAAGCAGGACGTGATTGCAGAGAAACAACAGTTGATTTCTACAGGCCCCAGTTGCAAAACCGAGACTGAGCTGCAGCCCTCAACATCCAACCCCCAACCCAGAAGGCTCCTCCCCTCATACCCCCGCAGACCGATCACCATGGAGCCCCAAGGGAATTTGAGCAAACACTACCAAAACTGTTACTAACACTGACAGGGACTGACACTGAGAGTAGCAAGTGTGATTAAAATCTACAAGAAAATAAAAGATGTTAGGCTTTATATAAAGCAGGGATCCAAGAGGCTTAGACGCCATCTACTTGAAACCAAAAGAAAAATGTCTTCTTTGCAGCAGGCTAAAGACAGACCTCTATATAATAAATCTGTCTGGAAAAACACCAGAATACACTTCCATTAATGCCCAGGTGGAGAAACAGTCCATTAAACACCATGGGCAACCAAGGTGACAAGGCATCTCAGAAAGAAAGAGAAAATCTCCAGAAAATGAGCTTACAGACTTAAGTGACAGAGAATTCAGGATGGTGCTTCTGAAAAAAAAAATCAATGAGATTGAAAACAAATCACATTAACAATCTCAGGAATTGAAAAACAACTAGAAGAGCAGAGCAAGAAGACTGAAACCCTCAAAAAGAACCAAATAGAACTTCTCGACACACTGCAAGAGATGAAAAATGAAATAGCGAGCTTGGGAAACAGAGTTGACCAAATAGAGGACAGGATCAATGATTTCAAATACAGAAAAATAACGAAAGAGAAATACAAGAACTAGCTGATTCCATCAAAAGAGGAAACATAAGAAAAATGGGCATTACCAAAGGTGAGGAAAAGGAGCAGGGACTAGAAAGCATTTCTAGACAAAGAGTGGATGAGTGTTTCCCAAATCCAAGGAACAAGCTGGAGCTTGGAATTCAAAAAGTCAACAGAACACCCAATGATCTCAACCCAAAAAAGCCTTCACCAAGACACATTGTATTAAAGTTATCAAAAATCAACAACAAAAATATAATTCTCAGGGCAGCCAGGGAGAAGAAAATGGTAAAGTATAAAGGAAAAACCATTAGATTATCATCAGACTTCTCAGTGCAGACCTTACAAGCCAGAAAGGAATGGAATCAAATATTTAAACTATTTAGTGAAAGAAACTACCAGCCAAGAATAACATATCCAGCTGAGCTCTCCTTTAGATATGAAGGAAAAATTAAGACCTTTTCAGACATACAAAAATTGAGGGAATTCTCCACTAGAAGGCCCACACTACAGGAAATTCTGAAAGGGGTCAGCTCACCTAAAACAAAATAAAAACAAAAAAATACATAATTAGGAGTAAAGTGACTATCAAGGAAATAGAAGCAGAGGAGTGTAACCTTACTAAGAATAGGGCATTATAAGTTTAAATAATAAGAGAATTGCTAGAGCAAGATAGTAATGAACGTTCAGCATACATAGAAACAAACTGAGATAACAATGACTGAAAAGGGGAGGATTCCAAGATCTAAATTCACAAAGGGAAAAGGAGATAAGGCACACACAGAAGAAAATGGATGACTGCACACATATGTATGCATGTACGTATATATATAACTATCTTTTTCATATTTTTAATGGTAACCACACACCATGGAGTTAGAACTGAAGTATGTAGCATAAAACAAGAAGAATCAGAGGCAAAACCCACAAAAGCCAACCAAAATAAAGAAAGCAGAAACAGAAGGACAAGGAAGCAGACACCGAGGCACATCTCAGCTCCAAAGACAAATATAGACTCAAAGTGAAAGGGTAGAAAATGATATTTCAAGCAAATGGCATTCAGAGAAAAGTGGGAGTAGCAGTACTAATATCGGATGACACAGACTTCGGAATAAAAAATGTAAAGAAAGATAGTGAGGGACACTTCATAATGATAAAGGAAATCATGCACCAAGAAGACATAACACTTATTAATATCTATGCTTCCAATCAAGGAAACCCAAAATATGTAAAGCAATTACTAACAGAACTAAAGGGGACACAGACCAAAACACTATCGTAGTAGGGGACCTAAATACCCTATTGTCAGTTATGGACAGATCATCCAAACAGAAAATCAATAAGGAAGTAACATCCTTAAATGACACATTAGACCAACTGGACATAATTGACATTTATAGAGCCTTCCGTCCCAAAACAGCTGCTTATACCTTCTTCTCTAGAGCACATGGAACATTCTCAAAGATTGACCACACACTGGGACACAGAAAAAGCCTCAACAAATATAAGAGGATTGAAATCATACCAACCATATTCTCTGATCATAATGCTTTGAAACTAGAGAGAAACTTCAAAAAAAAAAATCAGGAAGAACCACAAATACATGGAGGTTAGACAACATGCTACTGAAGAATAACTGGGTCAGGGACGAAATAAAAAGAGAGATCAAGGGATACATAGAAACAAATGATAATGATAATACAATACATTAAAACTTTTGGGACACAGCAAAAGTGGTCATAAGAGGAAAGTTCATATTATTACAGGCCTATCTCCAAAAACAAGAATGTGCCCAAATAAACAACCTAATGCTTCATCTTAAGAAACTAGAAAAGGAAGAACAAATGAGACCTAAAGTCAGCAGAAGGAAAGAAATAATCAAAATTAGAGCAAAAATAAATGAAATCAAAAACAATCAAAAAATAGAAAAGAATACAACAAAGAGCTGGTTCTTTGAGAAGGGTATTAAAATTGGCAAATCTCTGGCTAGACCCACTAAAGAAAAAAAAGAAAGGACACAAGTAAACAAAATCAGGGATGAAAGAGGGGAAATCACTACTGACATCACAGAAATACAAATGATCATGCAAGAATACTATGAAAAAGTATATAACACCAAATTTACTAATCTAGAAGGGATGGACCAGTACTTAGAAACATACAATCTTCCTAGACTGAATCAAGAAGATCTAGAAAATCTAAGTAGACTCATCAGCAGTATGGAAATTGAAACAATCATCAAAAACCTACCCAAAAGTAAAAAGTCCAGGACCAGAGACATGGCTTCACCAGCTAACTTGAAGCGCAAGCTGGCCCCTGCATGCAGGCTCCCCACCCCTCCACTGCCTTTGGAATGTGCGCTCCCCTTGCCTTCTTCACTCCCAGGGGCTGCCAGACACACCCTTGAAATAGGAATGTGGTGATGACACTATCTGGACCGGTTATGTCACTAGGCCCAGTTAAGACCCCTGTGCATGTGACTTAACCCAGTTAAAACCTCTGTGTAAACTTTTTAACATTTGGCAAGTGGGTGTGGGAAAATGTGTCTTACAGCTCCCCAAGACCAGCCTCGTAAATTCTGTTGCTTATTAAACCTGCTACCTACCAATCTGGGGTGAGCGACCTCTTTCTTTGGTCTCTCTCCGCCCTCCACCCACCAGGGCCTGTTTCAGATGACACTGGGGAAGCTCCTGGCCAGGGTTTCCGCCCACACCAGTGGAGCCACCTCACTGAGCAAACGAGGGCTGAAGGCCAGGATGGCCTCAGGGATAATGGGGTGAGGGTGCACCTCTAAGCTTCTCTCCCACCTCTGCACACCTGCAGCTTTCATACCACCCTCTAGGCTCCTGGCTGGTCACACCTAAGCACGGGCACCAAGAAGCCCTGAGAAGCAGCTGGTGCCTCCATGAAGCAGAAAAGCAGTCATCATCCTGCCAGGAATTCCCCCAAAACTTTTAGTAGCTTATTTGCAATGGTTATGTTTTCTTGAGAATTTAAAAATAATTCCTTTTTTTCCCCCCTAAAAATTCGTCCATGGAGGAGGCACTAAATCTCCCAGCAGTGGCTGCTCAGCTATGGCTTTCTCCCACTCCTCCTGGACTGTATGTGATGTCTGAAGTGATCATTCTCTGCTGTGTTCTCTGTCAGTTTTCCCAGAGTCTTTTTGTCTGAACCTGAATGACTGAGAGAGATTAAGGCAGCAACTCTTACCATCTCCTCCTGAACAGGGCTCTGTTCCTTCTTGATTTGAGTTGTTGGAGTGGCAGAACATAGTATCGCTTTCTTACCTCACTAAGTATGGGGTCATTTGAGAAATAGGTCACAGGAATTAGGCAATTGGAGATGTCAGATTTATCACTGACCCAGGGGACTGAAGAATGTGGGCTCCCTAGCGGTTCACACTTGAACTAAACAGACTTTGCTATCAGCCCCTGATATACCACCCCCTTCGGGGCCAAGCTGATAATTGCCAGGCAAAGAGCAGACGGAAAACACTTTCAGAGAAGCTGAGCCCCATCACAGATCAGATAACCCATTTCTCTAAGGAGTGGGTGAACAGAGAGGCCTCAGAGTTTCTGTGGCCTAAGTCAGCGCCACAACCAATCTCACCCCAACGCGGAAAAATAAAACCAGAGAAATAAAGATTTGACCCCAGCAGCCATACTGGGCTGACTTAGACTCTCCTCCGGGAGGATGAGGCAAAAGAAAGCTCATAGTATTTGGGGAGATGCTGCAGCTTACAAACTCAACATCCCCTGACGCTTCTGTGGAAGCTGCCTCTCTGGAGGGGGGTGGGCAGGGAGAGAGATTTACTGCAGCACATTTTTTTTTTTTAAATCTGAGAATATCTGACTCAAATTCTCAATAAGATTGCAGAGGACTCTGGAAAAGACCTAGAAACTAGAAAAGATCATAATAAAGAAGCAGAAATCTGAGAGCAGGTAATGTAGCAGAGAAACAAAAACCACAATAGCTGGGTTAAAACCCAGGCTGTCGGCTGTAAATAGCAGGCAAGAAGACATGGGAGAAAATAAAATTAGCATGGTCAAGGGTAAGATGATAAAGAGACGAAAAGGAAAGAGGCAGGTGGTCAGACACAGGCACCATAACTTGAGAATAATAGGAATTTCAGAGATAAAAGAATAGATACAGAGAAAGCAGTATCAAAGACATGGGAGGAGAAAACTTGTCTGGTACACAGAAAGGACTCAGTTGGAAACTGAGAGTGTGTTGAGTCCTGAGCAAAACTGATGAAAAGAGGACCACATTCAGACACACTGCAGTGGAATTCCCAAAGTAAATGGAGTTATATGTCTGGAACACACACACACACACACACACACACACACACACACACACACACACACACACCCCATGGTACAGGGAACTGAAAGGGGAGATTTTATTTTCCTTTTTATATCTTTTCTTCTGTTGTGTTTTAAAAAACCATGCATTTATTTATAATTTTTTAAAAAACAAGCTTAAATTGGGAGGAGGAGGGGTGATAAGGATTTTACAGACAAGTGGGAAAAATAACAAAGAACCTAAAATTAAAGTGATTTCAGATTTCTCACAATATCTAGAGAAATGTCAATTTTTTTTACCTCAGCTCATAATTAGTAATAATTATATTTTACTTTGTAACCCATTTATGTATATTTAGACAGGAGAAAGGATATAAAAAATTTAAATCTCCCTGTTAGATCTTCAGTCATTCATGAAGCAATAATTCTCTTAACTACATTCAATGTGCTTTAACATTTTCTATTCTTGTCTATATCATTTTTTTAAATACACCACAAATTTTAATTAAATCGAGTGGGTTGTGACCTGAAGTTTGAAATACACTGATCTAGAAAACACTAAAGAAAAAGCCATATTGTTATTCATGGATGAAGGCAAGAAAAAAGGCCTTCTCAGGTATAGATTTTTTTTTTTAATTACCCCCCTCAAGTACTCTTCTTGAATAATTCACTTAAAAATGTCTTCTAGGACATGGGAAAAAATCAGATGCAAAAATTCAAGAATAAGAAAA
Source organism: Cynopterus sphinx (assembly GCA_030015415.1). NCBI lineage: Eukaryota > Metazoa > Chordata > Mammalia > Chiroptera > Pteropodidae > Cynopterus > Cynopterus sphinx. Next base: position 19,801,377 of record CM057385.1, read on the forward strand.
ACAATCTAGCTTGAAGCACCAACTTAGAGGTTTAGGGAAAGGAGAATTTTCATGTATTCTCAAAAGAATGTGACTTACTAGCATCTTTTTTTTTTTTTTTTTGCAATCTTATGGCAATATCTTTTAAAAAATTAAAATATTCATGTTCATCTCACTCTTAGGAATCTATCACACAAAAATAAAGATACCAGTATCTAAGGACATATGAACTAAGGTGCAATATCTAGTGTTCATTTCACTTTCATCTGCATTGTTTCATAATTTGTTTGTCAAACAATGTCTTCATTATCTCTTTGAACGTCTTTATTTTCAAGTGTTTGTCAGGTTAATCCAAAAAAATTAATTTCATCTGTGAGTTTATATCTTGGTGGTTGAGTTGGTTGGCTATGTTTTATAGCATTTGATTCCTTCATGTGCTTTTAGAATTTTGGTTTATAGGCTCATTGTGTCTGGAATTTTTCACACTTGTTTTATGCTGTTTTTCTCTTTCTCCTTTCTTGTCTGGTGATTTAGTTTTGTGGTTGCATCTGCTGTGCTTCAGTCAAGAACTGGTCTTGTAATGGCAGCTGTGAACATGTGCTCTTTGTTGATTTGGGGGTCTTGCAGATCCAGTCACAGGGTTAGAAGATGGCTTGACCCAGTTCTTGATTGTGAGGCTGTTTCTGGTATGCTGCCTCCTGAAGTCCACAGTTTTGGCCACAGCTCCTGAGAGCTTGCCAGTTGCCATTTTTTCCAGCCTTTTTTCACAAGTGAGGGGGCTTCACCTCAGTCCCTGGAATCAGCCAGAGAGTCTGGCTCTATCCTCTATTCCATGGGCAATATTTTAGCTCCTACTACCCCAATTAGACCTTGGCTTTGACCCTACACACCACTTTCCTTTTCAGTTAGTTCTCCTTCTTGTCTACTGAGATGTTTATTCTGAGATATATATGTACACACACATACACACATACATACATATACATATATATAAAATTTTATTTTATTGTTTTTTTAGCCCGTGTATATCTTATTGTCTTTTAATTTTTTTCTCTCTTATAATGTGTTTGGAACATAGAGGGCGTGTCAAAGCATGAACTGTCCAACCTTCCTTCCCTTAGTGTTTAAGTCACTTGGAGATGAAGTTTCTACTTCTCACAGTAGAAAATGTACTAACAGAGTTTGGGGGTGAAAGAGCTGAGCACTGAGACTACGACACCAGAAGTTCAAGTGATGGGCTTTGTAGGCTGGGCAGGGATGTAGTAGACCAGACCAGTAAAAGCCCACCTGGGAAACTCCTAATGTTGTGCAAGCTTGCTACAGCAACCCCATGTGGCAGTAAGATGATTTGCAGGAGTAGAATGTTCCACCCCCAGTGCTGGCCTTCAGTACTATTGGAAGCTCCCCTGAGGCCTGCTTTGTGAGTGCCATGTGTTCACCGCAGGCTTTTTAGACAACTCAAGAGGACCAAAGTGGAAAGCTAATACTGCATAAAGGCTCCCAGTGGGCTAAGCAGAATAATAAAATGTGATCCTTTTGTTTTCAGAACAATTCATACTATTGACACACAATATAAGCAGAATAACTGAGAAAAAAAATAAGAGAGCTGTAGTAGTATATTTAAATTTTTCTCCAGAAAACTATTCATAAATTTCAACATTCACCCCAAAAAAGCGCAGAATTCCAAAGAGACCAATAACCAAAAAGGGAAAAAAAAGAGGTTTCCAAAAACATTAGCTCCCTAAAGGACTCCAGGGTTAGATGCTTTTGCTGGCAAAGCTTTTCTAATATTTAAGGAGCAGCAGTGTCTATTGTTGTACAAATTATTTCAAAACACAGAATAAAGAAAGAATATTCCTCAATTTGGATTGTAAATTGGTATAACTAATTCTCAAAGCTGCTTTAAAAAAAAAAAAGCAAAGAAAACCATAGACCCAGGTTTATAAGTGTCTATAAGAACTAGAAAGTAATACAAATGGATGAAGTTGATTGGGAGTGAAATTACAGGAAAAAGTGGGAGCCACAAGAATTGAGGAGTGTGTACCCATACTTCACTGGGAATTCAAAATCAAACACTTCAAACCCTGGGCTGATCAAGTAAACAAGTCCCATGAGTCACCAGTTTGCAGCCTCTGGTGTAGGTCAAACTTTATTGTAATCATAGATGTAAAAATCCTAAATAAAATACTAGCAACTGCAATTCAACCTAAACTACATTACGAAGAAAAATCCTACTATGACCAAGTTACTTTTACCCTAAGGGTTGCAAAAATGTTTGACTATATGAAAATTATTTTTAAATTATCCTTTATCTCAAAGGATCACATCAGGAAAACCCATATGATCATTCCAATAGATGTTGGAACTTACTTCTCGACAAGCAGAGGCCCAGAAATCCAGAGCTGGGTTGGGTATGGGCTGGCAGAGGGTGTCCCAAAGGTAACATCTAGGGGTAAAGTCAGTGCCAGGCCTGGCAGACAGCCCAGTGAACTGTCACTCCAAGGAACCGAATAAAGAAGCAGAAATCAGATAAAGGTGAAAAGACAGAGCCTGGGGAGATATTTGGAGGCACAATCTTTGGGCTGACTGCGGGGGGGCTTCTGTGTCCTCTGGTCCTGAGCCAAGTTTGAACTCTAGCTGCTGAAAATGCACTTGAAAACATTTGGCATCTATGCCTCATAAAATAGCTCTAAAAACTAAGACTCTAAGGACAATGCCTTCACATGAACCATTTTGTATTTTCAAGACTTTCTACAGTAAAGGGGACAGGGGGAGAAAGCACAATGAAAATTACAGGGGAAACTGAATAGAAAAGGAGACAATGGGTAGCAATGAACCTTGGACTTTGTGTGGTCAAATCTAAATCAATCTATTCATGTGATACCTCAATGACAAATTTGCTTTAAAAAATAGTGAAATCTAAATGGATGCTAGTAGAGTGACTGGGAGTAATGTTAAATAAAGACTCCCACACCTCTACTTCATACCGTATGCAAAAACAAATTCCAGATGGATTAAAGACTTAAATGTAAAACTGTAAAACAAAATTATAGGAGAAAATATAGGAGACCTTATACCCCATGCGAGACCGGGAGATATACTAAACCAAATCAGAAAATGAGAAACCATAAAACAAAAGGAACTATTTTATTTACAAAAAAAGTTTAAAAATAGAAAGGTCTTAAGTCAAAGTAAGGTGATAAATTGAAGGAAATTTTGAAAGGATGAAAAACTCTTATAATCAATAAGAAAAAGACAAATAATCCAAAAGCAATAGGTAAACTCTTGAAGATGGTGAAGAGGCAGTTCTTGCAGGAGCAAATCCATTCAAGAAACCAATTAACAGACATTCCCCAGCAGAGAACCACAAATTAAAAAACCAAGAAGGTCACTTCTCACCTATCAGATGAGCAAAAATTAAAAACGGCAATAACACCTGCTGATGGAAGGGATACAGGAGACTAATACTCTTATATGTTGCTCTTAGAAATGTGAATTGTCACAGCATTTTGGGAAAGCAATCTGGCAATAGCTATTAAAATAAAAAAAAAAAATTCCCTTTTCCCCAGTAATCTCTGAGAAACTCTACCATAGAAATAAAGGCATAGGACTGTGGGTAGGACCATGTTTACAATAGCCTTGTGGTAGTAGCAAAACCCATTCAAGAAAGATGTAGAATGTTTTGCAGCCATTAAAAAGAATGAGTTAGATCTGCACCATCCAACTTGGGGGAATTTCCACGATGTATTCATGGTTAAAGGAGACAAGCAAGATGCAGGGTAATGTTTGTAATATGATTCAACTTTTAAATATAATGACATCTATCCTCCCCCCCTGCAAAAAACAAAACAAAACAAAACAAAACTCTATGTGTATATGTGTGGGTGTGAATTGTTGAAGAGAAAGGTAGAAGAAAGCTAGGAAGGAAGCTAGCTAGCTAGCAAGGCCATTAGCATGAATAAAAGGGGAGAGAAATACTTAAAAATAAGTTTATATATTTAAAAACTATATGTGTAATGTGACCTCATCCCTACAAAATCGTGTGTACATATAGACATGGGGGAAAGAAAGGTCACCAGAATATTAATGATGATTATCTCAGGGGTGGGATTGTAGGTGACTTACTTTTTTCCATATATATTTTTTCTGTGTTTGAAATGTTATATAATGAGTGTGTATTGTTTATAGAATCAGTGGAAAACGAAGCTATTTTCATGGGTGGAGGGTGAGTACTGGCAGGTAGAGGTCCTTAGGGGACCTGATTTAATGAGCACAGAAGATCGATATTTAATTAACATATGAATTGCCAGCATGTCAAATGAAGTTTTCCAAAATCCTTGAAATATAGGTTCTCTTAAGTAGCAAGCTGAAACATGACTGAAGAATGGAGTAATTGCAAATACCAAAAGGGTAGAAGACATTAAAGGAGGTTTTACTTAAGTGCCATCAAATAACCGGATCTCCTCTACCCGTCACAGTGTAGAATTCCCTCTTCGAGCTTATTTCCTGGCAACTTCCAAATCCTTTTATCATCACTTCCATTTTTTAAAAAACCATTTTTTCCCCAGACCTATCTATAGCTGTTCGTAAAGTTCTCGTTTTAAATCTCGAGTCTTGGCTTTGTATTACTTCCTTCTCACGCTGCTTGGCTTCCCTGGACTGTGCGTGCACCTTGCTTTCGGTGGGCACTGCTTTCCCTCTTCTCCCCTTCCCTCTCTTCACGCACCTGCCAGGTTCATGGGAGGGCTGCAGGTGTTCAGACCTTGTCCATGCTGGGCTTGAACATGCGAGGCCTCAAAAAAAAAAAAAATTAGGTTCAGCTGATTAACAGGACATTTGGCTTCCCATGCTATTTCTTTCATAACACTTAGTGAGCATTGCTGGATGTCCACTGCCCGGCGAAGAGATCACTCTCAGAGTTGTGATCGGTGCTCGACGGGACAGTGCTGGGGAAGCACTTTGGGGGATGTCATTGGCAGGGAAGGGGGGAGCGCTGGGGAGGGGAGGTGGAGACAGCTAGGACTTGGCCAACGGAACAGCGCATGCAAAAGTCTCGTGGTTCTCCTAGTGTGGCCCCAGACGAGGAGCACAGGCATCACCAAGGGCCCTGCTGAAAATGCTGATTCTCGGACCCCACTTCCGACCTACCCAAGCGAAAGCTCTGGGGGTGGCACCCAGCCGTGTTTCCCAAAGTCTTCCGGGTGAGTCTGACGCACCCCAGAATTAGGGAACAAGGCTCTAGGAGAGGCCTGAGTGAAGACATCCTTAGGTGAGAGGGCGAGGAGAAGGAAAGGCTTTGGGAGGGCTCTGATGCCAGTCCAGGGGGTTAAGCTTCGCCCCTTAGGTGCTGCCCCCAGGGTCGCGACGAGAGCAGGGGCCCGTGGCACTTAGGCACAGTGTCTCCCAGCTCGGCGTTTCCAGAGCTCTGGCATGCTCCGCGTACCCTGGGGCGGAGCTCCCCGCCCACCACCGCCCCAAAGCGCGGCCGCGCGCAGGAGGGGTCGGGCCTCAGTCCTCTCCGCTCGGCGGAGTCACGGGTCTGCCGTCCATCCCGGCGCTGAGCGCGCGCAGGAGCGGGGGCCCGCGCGGAGCCGGGGCGGGACCAAGTCCGGGGGCGGCGGGCCGCGCCCTGCCCCGCCCCTCGCCCCGCCCCTCCGAGGCCGGGCGGGCGGCCCGACTGGCCCCGCCCCTCCCCTCCGAGGCCGACTGGCCCCGCCCCCACGCCCCTCGCCCCGCCCCTTCGAGGCTGGGCGAGCGGCCCGACTGGCCCGACCCCGCCCCTCGCCTGCCGGCCCCGCCCTCACGCCCCGCCCCTCCCCTCCGAGGCTGACTGGCCCGACCCCGCCCCGCCCCGTGCCCCGCCCCTCCGAGGCCGGGCGGGCGGCCCGACTGGCCCCGCCCCGCGCCTGCCGGCCCCGCCCCGCCCCGCCGCCCGCGCGCCCGCCGCCGGGCTGCAGGCCGGGCGCGCGCCCCGCGCCCAGGGCAGGAAGATGGTGGCGAGCGCGCGGGTGCAGAAGCTGGTGCGGCGCTACAAACTGGCGATCGCGACGGCGCTGGCCATCCTGCTGCTGCAGGGCCTGGTGGTGTGGAGCTTCAGCGGCCTGGAGGAGGACGAGCCGGGCGAGGTGCTCGGGCGGCCGCGCGCGCGGGCGGGCAGGCCGGGCGCGGGGGCGCGCGGGGTCCTGGCGGGGCGGCGCGGGGCGCTGGCCGCGTGCGGGCCGGGCGCGGGCGGGCGCCGGCGGGAGCGGGGCCCCCGGCCCGCGGCGCCCCTTCCTGGGCGAGCTCGGGGGCTGCGCGCGGGGCCGGTGCGTGACCCTGAGGCCCGGGCCGCGGGCTCGTGGGGGGCCGGGGCGGGAGACGCGAGGCTTGGTGGGTGGTCTCCGGCCCCGGGAGCGATGAAGGTCAGGCCCGGGGAGCGAGGCCAGGAGGAGGGCTGGGCCCGAGCCTGTCTGGGGTGGGGAGCCCCAGGCCAAACTTTCTGAAGTTGGGAGGGGGCGGGGGTGAGCGCGCCGTGGGCAGAGGAGGGGGCCGAGGGACCCCCGGCATCACGTTCCGCGGCGCCTCACGGGCAGCAGCGGGCGAGGAAGTGGTGCCCGGGGCAGGACACAGTCCAGCGACTGAGCGAACAGGGAGTGACCCTGAGGGAGAAAGCTGAAGTGTCCTCGAGGCGTGGCTCTTTTAGCCGAGCCGCGCCAGGTGTCTGAGGCACCTGCACGGGTCTTCGGGAGGAGATGCAGGGGGAAAGGAACTGGTGAGTTGGCCTCGGGACATCAGGGAATTGAGGAAGGGCCCCCGTCTGGGTCCAAGGGAATGGCGGCAGCAGCGACTGGTTTAGCAGAGCGCCGGGCCCTGGAGCAGACCCTCATCCTGCTTAGTCCCCAGGTGCCTGGCCCAAGGTCTCAGTCACTCTTGGCTGACTTTGGTTTCAGCCGGAGGCCCTGATATGTCTTCCCCAGTGTGGTCAGAAAGAGTCCATTGGAGTCTGGGACCAACCTGGAAGGTCGGGAAGGAAAGGCCAAAGCCTGGCCCTAAGCTTTTGGCCAGAGGGCAGGGGCTTTCCTCTGCCCACCCCACCACCATGAGTTCTGATGCCTCTAGGGCTCTTAGTCACATGCTCTGCTTGTCATGTCCTCTTGGGCCTCTCCACCTGGCAGGGTGAAAGTCAAGGGAACCCCAGTGTCCACTTTCCTTTCCTGCTTGCAATCTGGGCTGTCTGGAAGGCCGGGTGTGGAGACTGGCAGAAGAGCTACATTTACCTTTTTTGGGAGAAACAAGAGGCTTGGAGGGTGTGGGGAGCCGGAACATAGTCACGTGAGACCATAACTCCTAAAGGAGCTGGGGGTGGGGGTTAGGGAGGCTGGCTCTGTGACATCTGAAGGGAATGAGCATGTTCTGTGTGGACCAGTAAGTAGGAGGAAGGGAGTGTTTCGGGCTCAATGCAATGTAAGAAGACTCTTTGGGCAGATGAGACATTCTAAGATGGAATGGGCCACCAGGGCAGCTAGGGAGCCCTCTGACACTGGAGTATGTGAGCAGAGACTGGTGACCTCCGGGGAGGAGCGGGGCTTCTGAGAAACAAATGGCCCTATCTGCTGCTTGGCTTCGTCTCTGGATAGGCTGACTTTTGTCCAGGCCTCAAGGTCCCTGTTGCCCTGCCCATAGCATGGGGTGGAGAACTGGGGCAGTAGGGTGGTTGGAATCCCATCCTACTGGGTGGGAAATCTATGGACTGGAATGGAAAGTGATCCTTGATGACCTAAAGATTGTGCAGTACAAGCAGCCATCAGTGCTTGGACCCCCTCAGAAACCACTCCATCAACCTTAGGGTTGCCAGCTAGCATAACAGTGCTTAGGAAGGTGGGCGCTGAAGTTGGACGACCCCACTTCACCATTATGTCCTATTCCAGTACTGCTACTAAGTAGCACTGTGACAGCTGACAAATCAAGTAACTTCTTTCTATTTACTCCTCAGTATCTCCTCCCCACATAATGGGGATAATAATAGCACCTCTCTTGGTGGCTGATTGTAAAGATTAAATGAAAATGATGTCTGTGAAGTATTTGCAGGATTTCTTGGCATATGCTAAGCCATCAGTAAATAACTATTATCTTAGCACTCTGCATTGGGAATAGAGATTCATTCATTCTTTCAGTCATTCATTCAACAAATATTTAGCAAGTCCTACTTGGTACCAGGCCCTTTGCTAATACTGGGGATACAGAAATAAATAAAATAGACAGGGTCTCAACCCTTATGGACAGACAGTCTGCAAGGAGAGACTGACAGTAAAGGAAACTCAATAGAATAACAAAGGGGCAGGTTTAGATCAGGTGGTCGAGGAAGGCTTCTGCAGAAAGTGGCATGTGAGCTGAAGGAGCCAGTCAGCCTGGGGAAGAGGTGGGCAGAGTTCCCTGAGGAGAATGGGCTCAGCTGGGAACAGAAAGGAGGCTGTGGTATGTTCCCTGGAAGAAGGTTCAAGGGTTAGTCTGGGGCACATCCTGGAGACCACAGTGAGGGGCAAGGGTTTTATTCTAAGTGCAGTGGGAGAGCACCAGAGGGGGTCACAGCGATGAGATCAGATGTGCATTTAAGATGCACATTCTGCCCATCTGTGGAGGGGGCTAGAGTGGAGACCAGGGATGGTTAACATCCAGAGAGCCACTTTATCGTTTTCAAACTTTCACAAACACTGTCTTATCACTTACGTTGAATACAGTCTGAGAAGTCCGAAGGAGATGGGATGTGGTTCTGCATTCTCTGTCTCCCCAGCTCAGAGGGTTCCGAAGAGTTGCCGTAGAGCCAAGAGGTGGCATTGGACTTCAGATGCCTCCTCAGTGGGGAGGAGGGTGCATTGGAGGCCAGAACACATCTAGGCCAGAGGTCAGAGGGCCAGTCCCACCCTCAGTAATCAGAGGGGACCCCGACCTCAGGGACTACTTGGGGCCAGCTCCTCCAGGGGCACAAGTATGGGGCCCTGCTGCTGCCCATATGAATAAGCCTGGGAGGGGGCGAGCTGAGGACTAGCTGCCTATTAAAGACCCTCCCACATCACCCATTCCTCACTGCTGCCTCCTTGTCCCCTGGCGTCCTCTGGGATTGTCCTTCTCAGGGTCAGCCAGCTCCCTGCTGCAGTGCAGGGCACCAACATGCCATCTCCTCCCACATCCTGTTCCCCACCGCAGCCGACCTGGCCCTGTGCCCTGGACCCTACCCTCCTGACCAGCTTCCTGACTCACTGATACTGGATTCTACCCCAAAGGCCCACAGCAACTCACCTAAGCTTGAGAATGTTTTTCTTTGCCTGCTGTGTGGCCAGGTCAGACATCACCAGGTTGGCATATACTCACTCAGTGGAGCTGTATTCATCTTTCCTTGGGGCTGACTAGTCCACGGTGCCCTCTCCTACCCTACCTCCCCTCTTCTTACATGGGGATAGACACACCCAGCTCTCATTGGGTGTCTCTCAGGAGAACAGAAGGCTAGCAGGGTGCTGGGCACAGAGGGCTAGGGTGGAGGGGTGGGGCTTTGGCCTGAAGGTGGCTGTCAGCCTGACATGTGAGGTGCCTGCCATGCTCTGATGGGGGAGAGGAGGAAGGTCCTAGGGAAGTGAGGGGCAGAGAAAACTAAACCCAACAGAGTCCAAAGTGTCTGAGGGCCTTAGACCCTCACTTGATTTCACATTTGACTAGTTTCTACACCCCTTCCAGTAGTAATAATAATGATGGCAGCATTTATTGAATGCAGAGCCAATGCCAAGAGCTCCATATCCATTCATTCGTTTGTTCGTTCGTTCGTTCATTCATTCATTCATTCATTCAACAAATACTTATTGTCTACCATTGCCACACACTCTTGAGCTCTTAGAATACATCAGTTGACAAAATAACAAAAACTTGAAACATTTGAGATCTTGCTTCCCAGCAGTTGTCTTCAGTTTTGGCTCAAATAAACCCTTATTAAAAAAATTTTTTAAAGCCTTGTCCTCATGGAGCTTACATTCTTGTAAGGAGAGAGACCCAGAATAATACAATGTAAATACACTATAGGATAAGAGAAGGCAATAAATGCTGTGGGGAAAATAAAGCAAAGGGTGAGGGAGGGCTGGCGTTTTAGTGTTGCAGTGGGCTTTACTGAGAAGATGCGATCTGCGCACAGAATTGAAGGAGACAAGAATGAACTGTAGGGACATCTTGGGGAGAGCCTTCCAGGCACAGGGGTCAGGCAGGAGTGGCAGTGATGGAGGCAGTGAGAAATCATCTGATTCTGAATGTACTTTGAGGGTAACCCCAGCAGGATTTACTGATGATGGATTGGATGTGGGGTTTGAGGAAAATGAGTCAAAGATGACTCCCTAAAAGTTTTGACCTGATCAACTTGAAGGAGTGAGTCACCATTAGCTGAGATGGTGAAGACTGGCGTAGGAATGGTGGGGGAGAGAGATCAGTAGTTCACTTTTGGACTTGTGGGATTGAGCGGGCTATCAAAGGAGATGTTAAGGGGGCAAGCAGTTTAACACCTGAAGGTTCAAGGGAACAATTCACGCCAGATGGAGAAATTTGGGAGTGGATGGAGTTCAGAGACTGAGCTAGGACAAGGAAAAGCCCAGGGCAGTCTTGGGAGATGAGGAAGGCTGAGCCAAGAAGGCTGATGAATGGCCACAAGGCGGTGGAAACACCTGGAGGGCATTCTGGGAACTAGATGAGGAGGGTACTTCAAGAAGACGCTGGGGTCCAGTAAGTCATGCTGCTGAAAAGCCAGGCCAGAAGGGCCTTGTACTTGGGGAGTGGAGGGAGTCGCCTGTGGAGAGGGTTCACAGAATGGTGAGAAAGGAATGAGAACTGTGGATGGAGATGGCTCTTTCAAGCTGCCTTATCTCATGCCCTGCCCCATTTGACACACTTCCCTTCTGTATTTTCCAGATGAGGGAGCATGCTCAGAGAAAGGTAACTGTAGTTCCTTCTGCCTCTTCCTAGTCAGGCCAGCGTGGGGGTGCTAGGTGGACACTCAGGTCCTCTGCTGGGTCTGCGCACCCTTTTCTTGGGACACATGTGAACATTTATTTTCATATCTGCTGAAAAGAAACTTGGTACTGAGTCCAAGTCACAAAGGAGACAGAGTGCCCTATGCTTTGTGCAGTAGTGGGGATGTGGGTGCAACGACGCCGTGGAGAGGGGGTGATGCTGCTCAGCCAGCTGGTCAGGGAGCACTCCCGGCAGAAGTGCGGTATGTGCAGAGTCCTCATGTGGACAGAACTTCTCCAGGTAAACGTTAGCAGAGGCTTCTAGGCCTGAGGCCAGCAGGGAGCTAAAGGTGCAGTAGGAAAGTGACTGTCCCCGTGACCTGTGTCTGCCTGTCTTTTACAGAAAGGAAGGCAGAGGAAGCAGAGGCCACTGGACCCCGGCGAGGGCTCCAAGGACACAGACAGTTCCGCTGGGCGGCGGGGCAGTGCTGGCAGAAGGCATGGGCGCTGGCGGGGCCGCGCCGAGAGCCCAGGCATGCCCGTGGCCAAGGTGGTGCGGGCAGTAACCAGCCGTCAGAGGGCCAGCCGGCGGGTCCCACCTGCCCCACCTCCAGAAGCCCCCGGCCGCCAGAACTTGAGTGGGGCAGCAGCCGGAGAGGCACTGGTTGGGGCGGCTGGCTTCCCACCACATGGTGACACAGGGAGTGTGGAGGGCGCCCCCCAGCCCACAGACAACAGCTTCACACCCAAGTGCGAGATTGTGGGCAAGGACGCACTGTCTGCACTGGCCCGGGCCAGTTCCAAGCAGTGCCAGGAGGAGATCGCCAACGTGGTATGCCTGCACCAGGCCGGGAGCCTCATGCCCAAGGTTGTACCCCGGCATTGCCAGCTGGCTGGTAAGAGACGGGCATGGGTGGAAAGATAGCAGTTCCAGGAGGTGATATGACAGGGATCCCACCCCCATTTCTCAGCGGAGGACAGCTTAGAGGGGCCACCTCTCTTGCCTAGTTGGTGATAAGTGCACTAAGTGGCAGAGGCGGAACTGGGACCCAGGGGCATTGGGCTCCGACTCTGGGATCCTTCCTTTGGAAGGAAGGCAGCCCCCTCTTTCCATCTGACCTCCACCCTGTGGCCCAAGGAAGGGCCTCACTGATGCCTGTTTTCTTTACTCAGGGAAGATAAGCCCGGGCATCCAGTGGGACGAGGCCCAAGCCCAGCAGCCCATGGATGGCCCGCCAGTACGCATTGCCTACATGCTGGTGGTGCATGGTCGCGCCATCCGCCAGCTGAAGCGTCTCCTCAAAGCTGTCTACCATGAGCAGCACTTCTTTTATATCCATGTGGACAAGGTACTGTGGGGTGGGGGAGGAGACCAAGGGGGTTTGAGTGAGCAGAGCAAAGACCCAGGTCACAGATAGGCTCTCTGACCTCAGGTGGCCTAGAGTTAGGGAAACAGGCCTAGAATGGTGGAGCAGCCAACACAAGGTGACATGGCTCTGCCCTGTGCTCTCTCCATTCCATGTCACTTGTACTGTGTCCTGGGTTTGGGATGGGGTGGGGAAGTTGTAATGCTGAGGGTCCACCTTTGGCTGATGAGTATCTCCTCCCCACTCCCACCCCCCACACAGCGCTCCAACTACTTGCACCGGGAGGTGGTGGAACTGGCCCGGCAGTATGATAATGTGCGAGTGACACCCTGGCGCATGGTCACCATCTGGGGTGGGGCCAGCCTGCTGAGGATGTATCTTCGAAGCATGCGGGACCTTCTGGAGGTGCCTGGCTGGGCCTGGGACTTCTTCATCAACCTCAGTGCCACCGACTACCCAACCAGGTGTGGGATGGTGCTCTGAACTCTCCAGATGAAAGGGGGCCCATCTAGGCACTCAGGGTTGGAGGGTCCTGATAAGACTGCTTCCTCTCCCAGATATGGTCTCTTGGCCCCAGCCATGTTTTAGGGGAGGGGTTGGTGAAAGATGATGTAAGGATTGAGAGTGGCAAGAGATGGGGAGAAGCCAGAGGTGTGTATCACAGGTGCTAGGCCAGACAGCAAGGGGTGGAGGAAGGATGGAATGGTCTTCCTCAGGGGCCTCAGGTGCTCACCACCCTAGAGCACATGACCAGGAGGCCAAAGGGTCTCCAGTATGCTGGAGAGAATCTGCTCTGGGACAGTGACTGAGCAACCCCTCACACATGCTGCCCATACCCTACTCCCTCTCTAGGACCAACGAAGAGCTGGTGGCTTTCCTGTCCAAGAATCGGGACAAGAATTTCCTCAAGTCTCATGGCAGGGACAACTCCAGGTGAGGGGGTAGGGGAGGAGGCCCTGACCCTGGGGTTTCATCACAACCTCTCCCACACAGAGGGCTCAGGGACCCAGACAATCACAGATAGAGGAGTGCTGGTTCCTAGGTTGATGGGAGAGTTTGGACCCCACCCTGCATGACCCTCAGCCTGTCTGCCACCCACAGGTTCATCAAGAAACAGGGCCTGGACCGGCTCTTCCACGAGTGCGACTCACACATGTGGCGCCTAGGTGAGCGGCAGATCCCAGCGGGCATCGTGGTGGATGGTGGCTCCGACTGGTTCGTGCTGACACGCAGCTTTGTGGAATATGTGGTGTACACGAACGACCCACTTGTGGCCCAGCTGCGCCAGTTCTACACATACACGCTGCTCCCAGCTGAGGTGGGTGACCCAGGCCCTCACTGAGGCCTGGGAGGGAGCATGGTTGGGTACCCACAGCTCACCCTCCACCCTGCCCTGCCACCTGCAGTCCTTCTTCCATACGGTGCTGGAGAACAGCCCGGCCTGCGAGAGCCTCGTGGACAACAACCTTCGGGTCACCAACTGGAACCGCAAGCTGGGCTGCAAGTGCCAGTACAAGCACATCGTGGACTGGTGTGGCTGCTCCCCCAATGACTTCAAGCCACAGGACTTCCTACGGTTGCAGGTGCTTCCCCATGACCCACCCAATAGCTGCCTCACCCCGGCCTTTCACCAGGGTCAGAAAGGATTCAGGGTGAGCCAATCAGGGAATCTGGGGCCTTCACCTGGAGCAGTCCTTAGGGCTCCAGTGGCAGCAATAAAAACCCTGGAGGCTGATTTCTGGGCAGTACTGGGAGGGACCCCTTTCCCCCTCCCCTGCCGTGCTTAGACCTCCAGACCCCTCCATCCTCCTTGCCTCTCTCACTCCAGCAAGTCTCCAGACCTACTTTCTTTGCCCGGAAGTTTGAGTCAACTGTGAATCAGGAGGTTCTGGAAATCCTGGACTTCCACCTGTATGGCAGCTACCCTCCTGGCACACCAGCTCTCAAAGCCTACTGGGAGAACACCTACGACATAGCCGATGGACCCAATGGGCTCAGTGATGTCATGCTCACCGCTTATACTGCCTTTGCCCGCCTCAGCTTGCGCCATGCCTCCACCACTGTGTCCTCGTCAGCCATCCCACTCTGCAAGTGAGACCTCTTCTGACATAACTGCAGGCCCTCAGGGTGTGGTGTCCTAGGGGGAGGCTAATCAGGAGACAGCTCCTGCCCCCAGGGAGCCCAGAGTCTGAAGCAGGGGAAAAATGCAAATAAAGAAGGCAAGAGCCAGGCACATAAGTGCTATGGGTAGAAGATTTGGGACAAAGGAAGTGCTCTGGGATGTGACTCCCCAGAACCCCTTCCTGGGACTCCAGGCCAAGTTAGATGTGCTGATGGCATCTCCCTTTCTCCCTGCTGAAACCTTAGGTTTGAGCCCAGGGGCTTGCCGTCCAGCGTGCACCTGTATTTCTATGACGACCATTTCCAGGGCTACCTGGTGACACAGGCGGTGCAGCCCTCAGCCCAGGGGCCAGCAGAGACGCTTGAGATGTGGCTGATGCCCCAGGGGTCCCTGAAGCTGTTGAGTCACAGTGACCAGGCCAGCCGGCTCCAGAGTTTGGAGGTGGGACAGGTCTTCCCCTTGCTTTCTCCTGACCCCCAGCAAGACTCATGGTAGTGGGAAGGAAGGGACAGTCAACAAGGGAGGGCCAAGGACTGGATTAGGCCTTTCAGGACTGGGTTCATGGGCTCTTCTTTCCTAGTGACAGCAGCTTTGCCAATGCCCAGTGCACATGCCTTATGTCACCCCTGCATGCACATGTAGAGGAGCACCTCCCACTTGGGGTGCACAGAGGACATGCTGTGAACATGGAGAAGACTGCTGTTCCACTACAAGGCAATCCCATCTTCTAAACCACAGGGATTCTCTCCTAGAGGGATGTGGACATTCCATTCTGGCCATAGGCTAGGCCTTTGAGTGTCTTGATCTCCCTCTCAGAGGCCTTGACTTCATGTGGGGATGCTCTCTGGGCAGGATCTTTAACCTCATCTCTGCCTTTCTGCCCCCACCACTACAGAGCAGGTCAGAACAGAAGCCCA
The DNA here is from genome assembly GCA_030015415.1 of Cynopterus sphinx. Lineage (NCBI taxonomy): Eukaryota > Metazoa > Chordata > Mammalia > Chiroptera > Pteropodidae > Cynopterus > Cynopterus sphinx. Next base: position 19,816,723 of record CM057385.1, read on the forward strand.
GAATTAATCTCAGGGCTGGGAGAGATATTAAAGAAATCCTAATTCATTTTGCACATGGGGAAACTTAGGCCCAGAAGGAAACTGACTCAAGGTCACACAATGAGTTAGAGGCAGCAGCAGAGTAGAGAGGATTTTCCCTCCAGGCTCCTGCCCAGCTGCCTCCCTCCCTACAGGTTGGCACCGAGTGGGACCCCAAGGAGCGTCTTTTCCGGAATTTTGGGGGATTGCTGGGACCCCTGGACGAGCCTGTGGCTATGCAGCGCTGGGCCCGGGGCCCCAACCTCACAGCCACTGTGGTGTGGATCGACCCCACCTTTGTGGTGGCCACATCTTACGACATTGTGGTAGACTCAGAAACCGAGGTCACACAGTATAAGCCCCCACTGAGCCGGCCCCTGCGGCCAGGGGCCTGGACTGTTCGACTGCTTCAGTTCTGGGAACCCCTGGGTGAGACCCGCTTCCTCGTGTTGCCCTTGACCTTCAACCGCAAACTACCTCTCAGGAAAGGTAAGGATCTAGTTCCCAAATGATGGCCAGAAGGCAGACAGAATGTGATTTGCCAGGCAGGTGATCCTAAGAAACTGAGCCAACTCCTATCACTAGAGTAGGCGAAGGAGTAAAGTTGGAAACTTGATCATCTGTCCCTTAGCATCCCAGGCCCCTGCACTGTGATATGGTAGAAAGGGAAGCTTTGGAGTCAGGCAAACTTGGCTTTGGAAGATAGCACTGACACTTTAATTGGGCTTTTATCCTTGGCAAGTTACATGACCTTTTGAGCTTCAGTTTTATTAGGTATAAAGTAGGAGTAATACAACTAATGGAGACCTTGTGAGTGCATCGAACACAAATCCATTCAAACTAGCTCAAATGAAAAAGAAAGTAGTGGAAGAATGAGGGCTCTGCCCCACAGAACCCAGGAAATGTCTCAGGTCTCACTGGAAACCAGAGGTGCTTTTTCTCAGTCTCTCAGGCCACCTTGCCCTTCATCCTGTCCTCAGGCACTGGCTTTCCAATACATGATACATGGCCTCTCGGTGCAGCAGAGACTGATGAGGGCCTCTTGGTCTCCAAGTTCCACATTCTTGGGACAGCGGATCTGATTGGCCATCCTAGTCCACTGTGTGGCCAGGGGGCAGGGTCACCTGGCCTCTACCCACTTGGGTGAGGCTGAGGGAGCAGACTCTGAACACAGGCATAGGCTGAAGGTCTCTGAAGGGTAGGCCTAATACAAGTTACTAGCCCCTGGGAGACATTTGGGCTGAGTTATGTGGGTAAAAGGCTGGTATGCAGGTAGGTACTCAGTAGGTAGAGAGATGTTTCCTTCCTCTAGCTACATCCTATCACAGAGAGGGTGGGTCAGAGCAAGTGTGACCCAGAGGAGGATGGGGTATGGGGAGGAGGCTGTGGCAAATCCAGAGCAGGCAGCCACAGCCCTCTTTCCTCAGGACTCACAGGCTGATGGAGGGAATGGGAAAGAATGGAACTGAGCCTTGAATGAGCTGCATTTTTATAGAGAAGGGTATTCTAAGCTGAGAGGACAAAGTTGGTGTGGTGTATGGTGCATGAAGAGAACAGAGGATGGAGGGAAGTAGGATGCAGGGGACTGGCAGGAAGGGAGGCTGGCAAAGCAAGCAGGGTCCCACACCTGGTGGGTCTGACTGAGTACGAGGCTTCTGATAGCTCTGGGAACCACTGGAGATGGGCATGAGGGATACAAACCATATCATTACAGGAAAGTTACCTTATTTACTAAAGTGCCTCAAACCCAGTGTTTTAAATTGGGAATTCAGAAAATACTGTCTTGATTTTATAAAACTAACCATTTAACAGGCAGAGAATTTTGTGTATTAGCCCAAGATCAAATTAGCCCAAGGCAAGATGTGACTCACTAGTAGAGTTGAGACAGGAATAGGTACCCAGACCTGATTCCCTGGGTCTGGCCTTCATGGGATTGGTTGGGCAGGGTATGCTGACTGCCTGCTCTGTACCCCTAGATGATGCCAGCTGGCTGCATGCCGGGCCCCCCCACAACGAGTATATGGAGCAGAGTTTCCAGGGCTTGAGTGGCATCCTGAACCTTCCTCAGCCGGAGCCCGCAGAAGAGGCCGCCCGGCAGCATGCAGAGCTCACAGGCCCTGAACTTGAGGCCTGGACAGATGGGGAACTGAGCAGCTTCTGGTCTGTGGCTGGACTTTGTGCCATGGGCCCCTCTGCCTGCCCCTCCCTGGAGCTCTGCAGACAGACCAGCTGGAGTTCTCTGTTCCCTGACCCCAAATCAGAGCTGGGGCCTGTCAAAGCAGACGGGCGACTCAGGTAGCAGGGCCCCAGGCAGTACCTCCGGAAGACCCGGGGAATTGCACCTTACAATGGAGGGGTGTCCCCGCCACAGACAAGGACCAGAGGCCCAGGCAGCACAGCCATGTCAGCCATCAAGAACCCGTACAGATGGCAGGAAAGGTGGACATAGTGTTTACTTCTAATGACTTTGCTGGAGACCAGAGGGTGGTAGGAATGTGGGGAGAAGGGCTCCAGCTTCCACATCCTGCTCTTCCAAACCTTCCCCTCTAGTTGTTTTTTAAAAGAAAATGGGTGGTGGGGGGAGGAACTGGAAACAAAAGATGTGCAATAGGGCTCAGAGCAGCCCCAGGAAGTGGGCCATGGCTCTGGGGAGCAGGGGCCTGATAAGCCCATCTGCTATTACTCTGGAGGAGGCTGGGGCTGCCTTACTCTCCAGGGTCTCATCCCCCAGCCTGGGCCTATGGTGCTCATGGCTGAGACTCAGTAAGTGCCGTGCCAGGCTATGAAGTCCAGAGAACAGGTGATTTGGGGGAGCACTACAGAGCTGGACTCTAGCAGGACAGCCTCTCCTCTAGTAGCCAGGGGACTATAGAAGAAGGGGTGAGGCTGGCTCTGGGGCTTTCCAGCATACCGTCTCTTAATGGGAAAGGGAGAGCACCAGGGCCTACTGAGACCAATCCAGAGTCTCCCAGGTACTCAGAACTGCAAGCAGGGCCTGGGCTCCCGCCCTGGAGGGGAGAGCCCTCATGAGCAGTGTGGGAAGACGACTCTGTCAGGGCTCTCAGAAGAACCTGGAGCAGCACTGTGCCTGAAGCTCAGTGTGAAGTCTGAAATATGCAACAGAAGAAATATATCTCTATCTCTCTCAGCTGAGCCTGTGTTTTTCCTCCTGGGTGTCGGGAGCCATCACCTAAAAGTCTTGGCTGGTCCTTTGGCAGCCATGAAGTGAAGGTCTCATTCCAGAGTGGCATCAGTTCAGAATCCATTTAAGAATCAGAAGGGATGCAAGAACACATCTAATCCAGCTCCATCTTTCTGCGGGGTAAAAAGGACCAGAGAGGCTTAGAGATTTCCTTGTTGCCACCCAGTAGGCCAGCAGGAGAGTCCTGATCCAACACTTCTCCCCTGCTGCCGTGCCAAGGCAGATGTCAGCTGCTCTGCCTTTGGCGTCCCCAGGGCCTATCCCAGAACCCCTCCTCACTCTGCTTCCCGCCCAGCCCTGAGTCTCAGAGCACCCTCATAACAGTGGTGATCCCGAGGCCTTCTGGTTACCTTTGGAGCTTGTACCTTTAGGGGAAGGAGCAGCGGTGGCTTTGGTCCCTGGCTACTGCCCTAAGATGTGGGAGAGCCATGTTGGAAAGGGTTATCCAGCTTCCCTCCTTTTCTAAAACTGCTTTTCCAGCTCTCCTGCCATTGTTAGCAAGGGCTCAGTGTCAGTCCTTCGCATCTTATTTTATGTGGTAAGGGGGGAGGGTTCTTAGACCGTTATCGGCCAGTCACACTGGCCTGGTCAGCTCAGCTTGGGGAACAAAGGGCTCAGTTCCTGCCTAGGCTGCCACATGTCGTTTTCCTGGCTGCCAGGAGAGGGCACCCCTGACCACCAATAGTATTGGGTGTTCAGCCACTGAGCTGACCCTGCAGGCAATATATCTTTTAATCCTCACAATCCTTTGAGGCAGACATTTATTCTCTTCATTTAGCCCATCAGGAAACTGAAATGATGAGCCCAAAGTCATAGCTATTAGGTGGTGGCAGCAGACTCCAGAAAGAGCAAGACTCCATGTCACTGTCACTGTATTCTGCTCTCTCAAAGGCAGGGACCCAGGAAAGAGCTTACAAAACTCCAAGGAAAGCATGTTTGGTGTCAAGGGCTAAGAGGACTGTTTCTTCTGGCTCCTCGTTTAGTGACTGTCAGAAGTTCTACTGTGGTCTTCTATAATTTTGTTTTTTACATCAACTCTTAGGTAAATAAAATGAAAAGTTAATAACTGGGTTCAGCACATTAGACCCAGGCAGTAAATATCAGAACATTTAGACTGCTGGTTAAGAACTGACAGACCAGCCTTCAGGTTTAACCCAGCATGGCTATGCTATTGTTAGGCTAGCATAATAGTTTTCAGTCTCATTTTTTGAATTTGGGTAGGACATACACTCTCTGGTTCAGCTCCTGCCACTCCTACCCTGTCATACCAGGTCCTAGTTACCCACTGTCACCTGCGGGAAACACTGCATTTGCACTTTTAGCCCAGTGGATCATGATTCTGAGGGTCCTGAGTTGGAAACTCAATTGGTCTCAGGTGGAAACCCAACAATGATACAGGTTCAAACCTCACCTAAGTGATTCTAATTTGTAGGCTCTTGAGAAACTACAAGTCCAACCCCACTCCCACTGCTCTGGGTGCACATCTTGGCCCCATGAGTTAGAAGCACTGCAGACCAGGGAGCAGGCTCCATGACTCCTGACAGGTTCAGAGGGAAGGCTTGGAGGTGGAGGCCCTCTTCTGTCCAGGTCACTGAGGCAAGTGTTGAATGCAGCTTTTCTGCTGACAGTGTTCCTTCCCCATCCCCATCCTTATGTACACTTGGGCTTTTTAAGGCTTCTTTGAAATCCTCCCCTGGCTGGGCATTTGGGGTGAAGATCAGGATTTTGACAAGGCTGGAAGCACAATAGGAGTAGGGGGCTGGTTGGGGAAGGCTGGGCCCCTGGAGCTGCACAATAATTCCTTTGGAAGGAGTGGAGAGCCTGAGTGGAGAGGCTTTTGTATTTTGTGTCCTGTGTGTGCCCAGTTTCCAGGGCAACCTGGACATCTCGGTTCCATTAGAGGTGGGAGCCAGACCAGAGGATAGCCAATTGGCATTCAGAGCCCAGTTACCTGGGCCAATGGGAAGTGGGGAGGGGCTGACTGAGAAGTACAGAGATGTGGGAGTGCTGGAGCTCCCCTGGCTGGCTGTTGGGTTTAGCAGAAGCCAAGCCTGTTCTCACCAACCCCTTCTCCTGAAGGTTCTTGAGGGAACCTCGTGGCTGCCAGGCCAGCAGAGGGGAGTACCGTCTATGGGACACACTAGATCATGGCGTGCTATTGACCAGGACAAGCAGAGGCAGAAGCCAAGAAGCTGGAAAGCTGCTCACAGATACTCAGACTCTGAATGAAGTTGCTCCTTTGGGCTAGGGTTCCTGGGTTGGGATGTGTAGGGAAGAGAGCCAGGGCCACAGGACTATCTCCAAGGTTGCTCAGTGCTGATGTCCTTTCTTGGCACTCTTCTGCCACTACTGCTCCACATCAAGACCACCATGGACAACAAACAGCCTCATAGCCTTACGTGTGGCAACTGCTGAGTACCTACTGCTATCCCAAGTCCCACTGTTGGGGCAGATGCCCCTCGGCCCCTCACCATAGACCAGAAGCCCAGCTTCTTTATCTAGAAGAGCCAGCCACTTGAGAATGCTGTATATGGTTAGTTTGTGATCACTGAGATCTCTGCCCTGTTGGCACAGAGTTCTGTGAGGTTAGTCTGTGGGAGCGGAAGAGGGTCTGGCACAAGAGTCTGAGTTCAGACTCCCTGCCTCCTCAGATCCACTGTTTCTAAGGGTGTCTGCCACTGCCACAAGGTCCTTCCCTCTCTAAGTCTGTCCCTCTGTAAACTCCCTTGCATACATCACTCCTTCCCTGGACTGACAGAAGAGACGGGGTAAAGCTAATCTGCTTTCCCTCACAAATCTTTGCCACAGTTTATACAGCAGCAAAAAGGGATCGTTCTGCACCTGTTTCCCCTGCATGTCAAGCTGATACTAGACCCAGCCAGGTCATCCCTACACAACTTCTGGAGTGGAATTCCAACCTGGGGAGGTGATATGGGACCATACAGGCCAGATACAGGCTGAAGCCCTGCTTCTGCCTCTGGGGGTGATGGTAATTTCCTCCCTGGTGTTCATCCTGGCCCTCCTGCTGCTGCTACTATACTAGCATGAGTCCAGTGCTGCCAGATCCTCTGCTCCTGCCACTTCTTCTGGAGCCCCAGCCAATACATAAGCAACCTGACCCAACAACTTCCCTCTACATGCCCCTACCCCATCCCAACAAAAGGGCATCTGCTTTCTATTCAGTATAGAGCAGCCTTTGGAATCTACTCTCTCGACCGCATCTTTTAGCCTCAGTTCCCTCCAGGCCAGGGCAGCAGTGTCCAAAGGTTTAATAACATCCTGGCCAGCCTCCTACATGGCCACTGTTAAATAGAACCCAGTAGTGGGAGCTGCTGATGAAAACAATGATCTAAGCTCTCCAAGCAACTAGAGGCCCACCCTCTCTCCCTAGCTCCCAGGGGATAGCCCAGACCCCTGCCTTCTGTGTGCGTGGCGGGGGAGTGATGACTACAGTACTGTAAGTCCTCTCTCCAGGCATGGGCACCATGTGGAATCCTGGGTACAGAAAGCAAAGTAAACCTTCTGACCTGCAGCCTCCCCAGGCTCTGACTCCCTAACTTGATACCAGACAAGAGGACGGAGTGGGAGTAGAGGGAGGTCTTCTCTGACTCTTCTTCCAAAGGTCATTAGAGCTGGCTGCCAGATTGCGAAAGAGCAAGTGGCCAGAAAGGAGTGGAGTCTCTTTAACCTCAGTGCATTGCAGGTGCTTAGGGTCTGAGCTTTGGGCTTTGGACTCCATGGGGAGAACTAAAGGAATGGGGAAAGGGACATGGGGACAGGAAATTTGGGCTCTGCTCTCTTGCACGCTGACCTTAAAATCTGAGCCTTACTTCATGGTCCCCAGAAATACCCTCCTCTCTGCTCCAGCACCATGAGATGCCCCACGGAGGTTGAGGCAATGCAAAGGTGCCTAGAATCCTGGGGGATGCAGGTGAGGGAAGACTCTTGGTGGCTGCCACCTGGGAGTTAGGGGAGAGGTGTGTGCCAGGGGCCAGAAGCCAGGCTAAGGGCCTAATGTGGCCAGGGAAGGATGGGGTGAAGCCTAGAGACTTCTTGGAGAGGAAGGAATGTGGTGCCCCAATCTTAGCCTCCCTCTGGGAAGAGGGTCCAGCTGGAAGCTGGAGGTGAGACTGCATGGCTCCTGTGGCTTTTCTTGGTCACAGGGCTATCCCCAGGGGGCCAAGGTATTATGTGGGGCTGCCCAGCAGCCACCAGCCCCATTGCGGCAGCAAGCTCACCTGTTCAGCTATGACAATGTTCAAAAGAACCTGCAGCAGCAGATTCATCGGCTGACTGCCCAGTGCTTCAGACTCTGGGCTTGAAAAGAGGTGAATGTTCAGTCCTTACAGCCCTGAGTGCCCTTAGGAACTGAGCTTTTATCTTAATACTTTTACACACAATGCCCTTGGGCCAGGACAAGGAAAGGGCCACTGACGGAGAGCCCCAGGATTTGGCTGGAGACCCCAATGTACTCTTTTGTGTAGAGGGAAGGATGGTAGACCCAGCCCACGGAGGCCTGACCCTAGATTCAAGACAGGTTCTTGCAAGAGGGTTTCTGTGAAGCCTTACAGTTCCAGGATTCAACTTGTTCTCAGAAAAGGCTGTAACTGGGGGAAAGGAGACACAGAAAGCAGTAGTCCAAACAAAAGGAGTGTGTCTGTAAGGAAATGGCTAATGCCTTTGCTCTTCTACCCCTCCAGCTGCCACTGGGCTATAAGTAGGCCCTAATGTCACTGCCTGAACCACCACCTAACCGTAACTTTGTTCACCCAGCCCAGGAATCAGCACCTTCCCTGCTCAGGGAAATACCCCTGTGTAGGAGGGAGCAATTTCCTCTATCCTGCCCCTTCCAGCTTCTCCAGGAGACTGGAAGAGATACCACTGACCCTCCCCCACTAGGCCTTGATATGTGAGACTTTATGAGAAGGAAGCCAAAGTGAACTTCAACAAACCACAGTCACCTTTGCCAAGGATCTGCTGGAGGTGAGGAATCTAAGGTCATGCCCTGAGAGAACAAGGTGACTAGTTCAAGACAGAGGAAAGTCCTTAGAAAGAAGCCACTGGACTCTACAGGTCCCTCTGGGGCTGCAGCCATCACCACCTATCTCCAACGGCCAGGACAACCATAGGCACCAATTCAGACTTCCCTCCCGGCCCTTCCACTCGAAGCCAAACCTCTAAAGGTCTTAGGTAAGGCTGACAATGAAGGCCTGCCCCAGCCCACTCTAGGTCCAGACTGAGATTCCTAAAGCCAGATCTTTGGCTGCTGTTTTTGGTTTGAGATAAACCAAGAACCAGAGAGGCATGTGGGCTTGGTGTACCTATCTTTCCAGGTTAGTGGGAAGGAGCCCATTTGTCACCCACTCTGCTTATCACTGGAAAGACCTCAGTATTCCAAGGCGATGGAGCCTCTCTGCCAGGACCCACAGAGGCAGGAAGGGTTCTGCCATGCAACCATTTCTGGAGCCACTGCCCCAGCTCCCTCTGAAGAGGAACATTATCTTTTGCTTCCTCTGTTGGCCCCTCCCACCTACTCCACAGAAGGCCCAGCCCAACTTCTGTGGGATCCTAGAAGAGAAATAGCAGCAGCACCCTTAAGCATAAGCTCTACCCCTTCCTTCCCCTCTGGGGAACGGTGCTAAAGCAATCTTCTCCTCAAAGTCCCCTTTTATCATTTCCTCTGACTGGGTTCTTTTCCAGCTTGAAGGCTCTCCCCTGATGTGCACTAGAGAACATGCAGAAAGACCAACAAATCAGTAGGCAGCTCCATCTTGGTTTATCCTCAAAAAGCACAAACTCATGACTTTAGCTAACTTTATTTCTGGCCCCAGGTCAGGTCTCTCCAAGGGTTTCCCAGCCAGTTACTTCACAGAATCTCCTGCAGTCACCATTAAGCAGACTTCTTCCTCAGGAGGCGTTGTCGTCACCCCAACCCTTGATTTCTGGTATCATCCACTCCTGTTACCTGGGCTCTACTCTCTGTCCCATGGCCTCAACCAGGAGCTCAAAGCATATCTACCAGTTTGAAGGTGCCCTCAGGCTTGGCGGGAACCACGTGGACAAAAGTCTTATAGAGCACAGCACCCTTGGGCAGCCTGGTGACCAGATCCACAGCTTCTGAGTTGCTAGGGTGGGGCACGTAGACTTCTTTTGTGTAGCGGACGACCCCCTCTTCCAGAGCATACAGATACTTCTTCTTCCCTAGCCCCACCTGCAACATACAGAACTGCTCAGCTGCAAGGAAAACCAGGTGGTCCATCCTGGGGCTGCAGGACAGATTTCTCACAAGAAGTCAGGCCCTGGGACCAAAGGGGAGGGTTCAGAAAGCTCCATTTTGAGTTCCCTTTCCCACTGCTTGATACTGCCTTGCTTTCTACTCCTTTACCGACTCAGTTTGAGTGGTTACTCAGTCTCCAAGAACAGTTACCTCGACCCATGTCTGTGCAACTGGCCAGAAGGCACACCGACAGATCCCCACACCAGGCCCAGAAAATGCCCCCACTCACTGCCCCTAGAAGCTTGCTTCATTTAGATTTCAAAAACACTGCAGTTGTCATATTAAACACTAGTTTGAAATTTATTTTCATTTATGTAGTGCTCTATCAAGTTTAGGCTCTAAAGAAAGTATAGACCAAAGCTATTTGGACAATGTGTATGCTAATAAAACAACAATAATGACATTAGGTATATAAGTATTACTGTGTGTGAGCACTGTTCCAAGTCCTTTTACAATACTGATATATAATAATAAAGCCCTTTTATATCTATCAACTCATTTAATTCTCACCTTGTTTAGTAGGTACTATTTCTAACCCTGTTTTTCAGATATGAAACACAAGCAGAGATTAAATAAACCATGTGCTGTATATACAATTTTTAAACTGTATATATTTTAGCTCTTTTTCTTTTAAAACTTGAGATTGGATGTGTGGTGATTTTTACCCAGGCAGACCAGCATTAGCCAATATTTCTCTGATTAAAAGAATGGACTCTGGATCCAGGAAGCCTGGTTCAAAACCCAGCACTATTTACTATTATGTGATGTAAGCAAGTTGCTTTACTTCACTGTCTCAGTTTTTTCATCTGCAAAATGGGGATAATATGAACTACTATATAGTGAGGGTCACTTCAAGGATTAAACAAGTTAACAATCATAAAGAGCTTAGAATACTAATACTGTTAGCTTTCATTATGGTCATCATTATTATTTTAGCAAACCCTAGAGTTAACACAGCCGCATAGCCAATGTCTCAAGTTCTAAAAGATAAAACTACTGCAAATACAATTAATTCACTTACAGATTAGCATTTCTGAAATAATTATAGGTTACTATCAGTCTTTTTGTTTCTATTAAAATTGCCCAAAAAGCAGTGGGGCGTAGGAGGTATGATTATAAAAGAAACTAAACTAACAGTTAAAATAATGTGAAGACTACAATGTAGACCTACGTTAATAAGAACTTTCCTACCTCAGAAAGTAACCCCCGCTTGCTAAACTGAAATCCCTGCCTGGTATAGACAAAATTCCTGATATACGCACTCAATTCTACTGTATTAAACTCAAGCTAAATTTCAGCCATCTAAGAATAACTTCATGTAAGAAAGAAATTCTTAGAAATAAAGAAAAAAAAATAAACTAAAATTAGTTTCCCAAGATTGAAAAAATATCTTAAATCATTAGGCATCTTTTCCTTCAAGAATTGGGGTTAAAAAGGAGACTTAGGAGAAATAGGCTAATGCTATACCAAGACAAAACACAGTGATTTGGGGGTCAGACAGGGTTCAAATCTCAGCTCTGTTACTTGGGCACCTCTAAGTCTCTGGCATCTTACCTTAAAAACAAATGATACCCACCTTCCTCACAGGAATACGGTAAGGATGAAATTAGATAATGTAGGCCCAGGAATCAGCACAATGCTTGGCATATATATGGTAAGCACACAATAAATGCAAGTGTTCTATTATTATCACTAGGCTTAGGAGCATGGACACGTGGTCCTAGAAAAGAAATAAAGGTGGCGAGGGGGAGGCACAGAACAACTCACATGGGCACCTGGGTGCCAGCGGAAGTGGCGCTGAGTCGCAAGGATGTTGCCAGCATGAACATAGTGGCCTAGAAGAGAAGTCCACAAGTGCACTGACTCTGGGCCCTAGTGATGCGGCAGCAGAGCAAAGTGCTAAGAAAACAGCTCTTGTTGTCCTGGCCTGAATGCTGCATACCAACCTCCAAGCCTGCCCCTGGATAAAACCAACTCCCAGAGAGTCCAACACAAGCAGCCACCTGTCCCCACCCAGCAGGTTTCTTCCTGTCTCCAGTCATATGCCCAAGGTTCACATTATCTGTTCTCCCAACGGTCCCTGACCCTGCCTCAGGTATTATCTCTTTAATCTGGAGCTAAACGCTTAAACGCTCTAGTGAGATAGGCAGAGAGCACAGGATTGGGAATTTGCATGGTTTTCCTGCTTTCAGAGAAATGCCAGGGGCAGAAGGTAGGGTACAGCTGAGAAATGAAAGCCAAGGCACACCCGTACCCTCCCATTTCTTGAGGCCAAAGCGTTTGCCTGGTGATTTTCCACCAAGGTTTTTGGAGCTGCCACCTGTCTTCTTGGATGCAAATCTGACGGCAAGAGCTGCAGTCTGAGGGGGGCTCAGCAGGGCTGTAACTGCAGAGAGAATGGAAAAATTGTTCAGACAGAGAACCTTCTCAATCTGCCTCAATGGGCCATTTGCTAAGCTAAGAGGTGGCAGAGGACAGTGACAGGGGAGAAGATATGTGAGCAGAAATGCCACTTGACTGTTCTGGTTTTCAGGGAGTGTCTGGAAGTCCCTGGCCTTCTCCATGGCAGAGAACAAGTCATTCCTTGTATTGTCCTGGGTGTAAGCACTGCATGAGATGTGTGTGGCCAGGGGACTGGGTATGAGGCAGTGAAATATTAATGAAAAATAAAACAGAACACCATGTGCCCTGGGCCCTAACACATTCAGCCCTGTTGATGAAAAACAAACACCGCAGAAAGAGAAGCCAGCAGGAGGACACCACGGAGCTGCCTGTTTCAGCCTCGCTCACCATCGTGCCCTCAAGGCTCCTGGCACTGTGGAGGGGCCAGACCACAGAGCCCAGCAACAACACAACCAGAGAGGTTCCTCATCAACCACCATTTTAGCCATCCACTGCACACCAGATACTTGTAAACAAAGAGGGCAGCTTCTCTGAGGGTGGCTCCCATGGGCTCTTGGCCATTTCAGAAGGCTGGACCCTTTCTTTAGCAAGCCCACCAAGCACAGGTCCAACCAAGACTGACTCCCTGCCCTCATAAATGACCTCTTTATACTTATTCCCAAGTGCTCAATGGAATTTATTTTAAAAAGGAAAGTTAACTAACATTCACACTAACCAAGATGCTAGCACCTTGCTATACAAGCCCAGGACTGGCAGTCCCCACCTTCAGGTCTTCAGAGAGCCATGGTTAATCAGGGCCATCCCAGGGTCTTTAGAGAATCCTTGAGGGTCTCTGAAGCCTGTAAGTTCAGAGTTCCTAGGTTTCTGAAGTTTTAATGAGAATAGAGACTAGCTGGGGCACAGCACCAGAGGTAAGAACCTACAGAGACAACGTATTAAATGCCCAGCACCTGGGTCTACTTACTTCTAAACACCTATTCATCCATTCATTCACTCACTTCTTAAGCTCAGGAACCAGGCTTTGCCTTACCTACATTATCTGATTCACACACCTTTGCCTTTCACCCTACTCCCTGGCATTCTCCTCAAAGTAAGTGACGCTACCACATATGCCGTTGCTCAGGCAGAAATCAAGGCGTCATTGCAGATCCTGTCCCTTTGCTCACCTCACGTAGCCAATTATCCAACAGGCTCTGTGGGTTCTACTTCCAAAACAGATTTCAAATCCACCCACTTCCCTCCAAGTTTACTAACACTTATTAACATCTTGGCTAAACCCTCTCTCATCAGAGGTATGTACTACTGCAGCTTCCCATCCGATCTCCTCAGGTCCACTCCTATCCCCTTTTAAATTCAAATAAGAGCAACAGTTTGCTTCTAAAAACTTAAAATTGAGTCAAGTCACCCTCTTGTCCCTCACTCGTACAATGCTAAGCCTCCTGGCATCTTTCAGGTCTTGTCTTGGCTGCTACCTCCTAAGAGGGCTTCCCTTGACCATTTAAACTAACACACACACACACACACACACACACACACACACACACACCCACCCACCCACCCCTTTCTTTCAAAGCAGTTGGAGACTGTCTTCTCTGCGGAGACCCCCAACAACATCTGGCACAAAGGAAAACCTCGATCTGTGGAGGTGAACCCGAACCAGTGACGCCGTTGCGCTCCAGTGTGCCAGTGTTAGTGACCCGTTTTCACAGGTGAAGGCATCCAAACAAGCCCGGAGAGGGAACGCCGCGAGCCCACCTCTCCAACCGCCAGGGAAGCTGCACTTGCAAGGCAGGCAGGCAGGCAGAGGCAGGACATGTGCTGTTCTCAGTCACCCACGGTTCGGCGCCCTAGGTATGTCACCGCATCCGCGGCGGCCGTCCCTCAGACCGCGTGGGCCCCGCACCCGGGGTCCTCGGCAGGAGGCGGCCGCCAGCCCCCCCACGCCCCAGGCTCCCTGCAGGCTCTGCACTCCGCCTCCCGCCCCGGTTACCAGCCGCCCGCGTCCTCAGCGTCAGCGCCGCCAGCGCCATGTTTGCCGCCTGCCCGCTTCCGGTCTCAGAAAGCGTCTACTTCCGCCGCCGGGCAATCCACTTCCGGGTCGCGGGTGGGAGTTGAAAAAGTCGCGGGAGAAGTTGCAGGTGAGTCGAGCGAGGCCGGCGGCGGGCGCGGGCGCGGAGGCGGGCGCCGCGGGGCGCGGCTTCACGTCTTAGGAGCGCTTGGCGAGGACTCGGGGGCCTGGGCGTCTGGGGCCCCTGCCGCGGCATGGGGACAACCGAGGAGCGCCCCTTGCGGGCTGGCCCGCCTGTCCCACTCTCGCCCTTTGCAGGAGCGTCCCCAGCTCAGCGGGCGGACAGGGGTGAGGTCTCTTCCTAGTAATTTAGCTTAATTTCCGGAGCTTTACCTCTGTGCCAGATACTGTTCTGAGCGCTTGAGGTGCGCTTCTTTTACTTCTTACCAATTAATGAAGTAGGTATTCTCCCTGTCTTACTAAAGAAAACACCTTTCATCTTTCTTTGTGTTTTAGGGAATTAGTCCGACAGCACATGTTGATGGCTCTAAAGAAGTCATCGCTCTCACTGGATTCCAGTGAGAGTGACTCGGAGGAGTTGCCCGTATTTGCCTTTCTGAAGAGGGAACCATCTTCATCAAAGAGGAGGCAGCCTCAGAGGGAGGAGAAGGTTGTAATGGTTGACACCGCAGATTCTGAAGCCTCCTGTCTTTCATCACCAAGGTTAAGAGATCTACCACCTGTTCCATACACAGGTGAAACTGTCACACAAACACAGCCAGTCAGGGTGCTAAGCAGTGGAAGTGAGGATGAGGAGGAACTTATTCCTCTGGCTGAGAGGCTTACATGTAAGTTTCTGACCCACAAGCAACTGAGTCCTGAGGACTCTAGCCCCCCAGTTAAAAGCATTTCGGATCCTCAAAATAATGAAGGAGCATCATGTGACTGGAAAAAACAGCCCTTTCCAAAGATCCCTGATGTTCCCCTCCATGACACCTCAAGGAGGTGGGCATCAAATAACAAGGACCTTATGGTAAACAATCCATGCCATCAGTTTCCAGCCTGTCAAGCTAACTGCCCTGTCCAGAACAATGGCTTGTCAGTAACCAAAACAAATGCTGAGGTCCCCCTGCCTCAGAAGCGAATCAAGCACAATCAGAAGGTCCAAAGGAGAGACTCACAGAGATGCCAGCCGCGGGGACAAGCAAGCCAGAAGGAACACACCCTGAGACAACAGGAAAGGAAGAAGGTGGCAGCTCTAGTTAACAGGCCAAAAGCCCAGAAACCAGAGGAATGCTTAAAACACATCGTTGTGGTGCTGGATCCAGGTTCTCCTAGCATCTGTATTTACCCTGTGCTGAGTTATCTGCTTTCCTGGCCATGTACTGACTGCCCCTTTTCCATCCATTGCAGTGCTTTTACAAATGGAAGGTGGAGGCCAGCTCCTCGGAGCACTGCAGTCCATGGAGTGCTGCTGTGTGATTGAGGCGCAGGCCGTGCCATGCAGCATTACTTGGAGGAGGAGGGCCGGGCCAGCTGAGGTAGGGATTTTCTGTGTCTCTACTCTCCCACCTCCCCCTCGTATAAATCAGTCAAGGCCCCAGCAGGAAAACAGATAGTACACTCAACTTAGGACAATTTGAGGAGGATTTAATAAAGGGACTATTCCAAATGTGGGCACAGTACAAGGAAACTACAAGAGACAACACAGTCCTTCAGGGTAATAACAGCATTGACTCAGGGTTTCTCCACCTCAGGTACTGTTGCCATTTTGGGTCAGATAAATTCCCTGATGTGCTGGGCTGTCTTGTGCATTGTAAAATGTTTAACAGCATCCCTGGCATCTATCCACTAAATGCTAGTAGCACCCCTCCCAGTCATGACCATCAAAAATGTCTCCAAATATTGCAAACATCCCTCGTGGGGAAAAATCACCTGGTCGAAAACCACTGGCATAGCCATTATCATGCTTAGGCCTGAAGGGATGAGGTGAGGAAGTGGTTACGAGAATCTGGAAGGAGAAATGCAGGACTGCCTTGAGAGAAGCTTGACTTCCAATAGCAAAGTGTGCAAATCCTAGGCGACCCTGTTGGAAGGGAGCCAGGGAAAGAAATATCCTAACTTCACTCTCCTCCCTCCCTCCAATCCCCACTCAGCTGGGTTCCCCACTGGCCCTACTCAACCAGAAGCATGCAGACATTGTGATGTGGTCTGAAGAATGGATCTGTGGGGCAGAAGGAAGATAATCTGCACAGGATTTCTAGTTCTCTCTAACTGAGTTTTGAGAATGGGTGGAGTTGTTTGAATCCCAGCCTTATGGCTTTATTGCTGTGATCCTGGACAAATTATTTTGTGTCTTTGTGCCCTGTGTATTAGATGAGGACACTGTTACATTCCTTTGAGCACCACCACCTTACTCCCTGCCCCTGCCCCTGCCCCATTTGGGAGACCAAGTGAGATAACCAAGCACTGAGTACATAGTAGACACACAATACTTGTTCCTTCTTGGCCAGGACGCCCCAGGTTACTACAGCTCCTGTACCTTCCACTCCTCTTATCTGCAAATCCAAAATACTCCTGCATTTTTCAAGAGTCTATAGATGGAACATTAAGATTTTTTTGTCTCATTTGGACTTCATGATTTTCTCAATACATTTCACCTTGCTAATGTTTTTTCCTTATTCATTGCTCTGAGGCATAGTACTAACAGTTGAGGACTGGGGAGGAACAGGATCATGGGTTATTATTTCTTGCCACTATGACTTATAATACAAAATGGACTAGGCCTGGGTCTTTCTCACAGGTGCTGAGCACCTACTGACCTATTTCCCTCTACTGGGTTCTGGGTGCTTTGGCAGGATGGAGAGGAGGGCTGGGTAGAGGAGCCGATGGTCCTGGTGCTGCTCCTGGAAGAGGCTTTTGTGTCCATGATTTACAACTTCAAGAAGGTAAGGCAGAGCCAGAGGGGTGGGTGCTGAGGCATGGGATAGAGGGCTGACCTTGGGGAGCAAGCATTAATGCACTTTCTGCCCCTTTACACAGGGGAGTCTGGGCAGCACCGAAAAAGGGAAGGAAACACTTCAGAGCTTTGTAATGGACATCACAGCAAGGACAGGGGGGAAAGCTCTGTCACTGGTGATTGTTGAGCAGGAGAAATGCTTCAGGTTTGAATTTGTCCTTGACACTTAGCATCCAAAGGGGCAGCACTTGGGTAAACAGGGGTGAATTTATTCATCCCAGGTCTGGGTCCCTCTGCCAGATAGTATCCCTGCCAAGCCCTGTGGGACGCTCTGGTCCAGTCTACTTGCACCTAGCTTAGTCTGGAGCTGCTGCCCTTTGATTTCCTCTCCTGCTCCAGTGCTCGAAATCCTCCAAGGAGAAGGAAACAGGGAGTGGCAAACAGAGAACAGGCCAAGGAGAAGAAGCAGCAGAGACCACCAGAGGCCAACACAGGGCCTGTTGTGTCCAGGGTAGACATAGAGGAGGTAAGACTGTTCTGTTGCCTGAATCAGCTTGGGCACCCACTCTCATCTAACCTAATTTGCTATTGATAAAGAGTAAAATGCCTGCTAGCCAGTACTATCTGTCTTGGTGCTGAGTCAGAGAGAAGGAGCCAAACAGGAGTTAAGGGGCTGGGGTACAGCCTCAATAAACAGGAAGGGGAGAACAACTTCAGACTAGTCTCTCCACCCTTCCAGTCCATCTTCCTTTGGGTTTTAGGCATTGGTGGATCTGCAGCTATACACACATGCCCAGGCTCGAATTGTGCAGAGCTGGAAAGAGCTGGCTGACTTCTCATGCACCTTCACGAAGGCCGTGGCTGAGGCCCCCTTCAAGTGAGTGACCTGTCAAGTCGTGGCTCCACTGCTGGGTCTTGCCCTTTACAGTGGTTCTGGTACCCAAAAATGTCCTTTTCCTTTCCCCTGAACTCTGTTGTTGGTCCATCATCTCTTAAGCTTGAGCTGGAGCAGACCTCACACTGGGGACTCTTGGGAAAACCTCAAGCCCAGTCCCTTTAAAATGTTCTGCTTTAGTTTGTGTTTGTGTTCTGCAGGTTGGTATTGGGTCACCAGATGGCCAAGGTACCAAGATTCATTAGTCAGGTCACAATGTGAAGCCCTCAAAAAATAAAAATTTTAGCCTAATTAGCTCAAGGAGTATTCATAGTCAGAATTTAAAATTAACAAGACCTCAGAGACAGTCCAGCCTAAGGCCCTCATTTTATACCCAAGGGAACTGAGGCCTAGTTTCAATAAAGGGACTG
The DNA here is from genome assembly GCA_030015415.1 of Cynopterus sphinx. NCBI lineage: Eukaryota > Metazoa > Chordata > Mammalia > Chiroptera > Pteropodidae > Cynopterus > Cynopterus sphinx. Next base: position 19,834,895 of record CM057385.1, read on the forward strand.
ACTTACCTGAGCTTCTAGTTAGAACCAGAACTAGACTCTACATTGCTTGATAACCAGTCCCTGATGTCTGACCCTGTTCACCGGTCAGTACAACCCAATCCCAACAGAAACAAGATTCTCTTACTTTTCTGGTTAACTTCTCTTTTAATGAAAAGGACTGTCATTTTTAAGGGAATCAGTAACTAGAACTGCTTGAGATCAAAGTGAGTATTCAAATAAGCCAGACTGTAATATTGTGCCTACCTCTCCTGAGGTCACTGGAGGGTTTTTAAGTTCCAGTTAAGGGACAGGTGCAGGAGAGTAACCAGTGACTCACAGCTCTTCATTTATGCTGTTTGCAGGAAACTCCGAGATCAAACTAGTTTCTCTTTTTGCCTGGAGAGTGACTGGGCTGGAGGGGCAAAGGTGGATCGTGTTGGCAGGGGACTTGCTCAGGTCTGGAGGAGACAGATTCAGCAGCTGAACCGGGTCAGCTTGGAAATGGCCAGTGCTATTGTGGCCACCTATCCCTCCCCGCAGCTCCTGGTCCAGGTATGCTGCTCCAGAGGCCACTGCCCAGCACCTTTAGTGGGACTCCCAGATGGTTTTCACGGACAGCACTGGTGAGAGCCCAAGTATGCCTCATGGGTCAATTGTGCAGGTCTGCTAAGATCTGAGTTAACATTGACCCAGGGTGGGACAGGTTCTCCCCCCAACCTAAGTTTACCATGTCCTTGTTCATGGATGAGGGATGACTGGATGGTATATTGAGAGAACATATACTACCTTTAGGCTTACAGGCGGTGTCTTTCGGAGCAAGAACGCCAGAATCTGCTTGCAGACATACAGGTACGCCGTGGGGAAGGAGTGACATCTACCTCCCGCCGTGTTGGACCAGAGCTGTCCAGACGTATCTACCTTCAGATGACTACTCTGCAGCCAGATCTCTCTTTAGACACAACAGACTGATGCTGGCCCTCAGGGACAGAATGAAAAACTCGGAGCATGACTGCAGTGAAGAGTAAAGTGCCTCCTGAAGCACAAGCCTGGGTTGGGCCCACAACAGGCTTCATGGGTGTCATTGTGAGTCTCCCTGTCAACTGGCTGAGTTACTGGCATTTATCATCACCAGCACTGTGTTCCTCTCCTGGCAAAAATCGACTGCCATGCATGAGCTACTCCCACCCCTGCCCCAGCCAGCCCTCAAATCACAAAGCACAGACAGACCACTCAGACATGTATTTAATCATTGAAATCCAGAAGAACCTCACCATCAAATATAGGGATCATGAGTTAACTGCCCTCAGTGGGTTGGCTTTACTAGGTTGGGTGTGCTCCAGCCTTCCTCACCCACTGAGGCTGCCTCAACCAGCTAAGGAATGGGGTTTGACCACTATGCCGATTTCTGTATTCTCTTATGTACTATGGGTCTAGTTTCAATAAAGCATTTGTACCAATGGCTCTGGAGCTTGGAGGAAGACAAAAGGAATGTGTAGTGATTAAGGTGTGGGCCTGTGCATCAGATATATGCTTGGGGGAGTCATTTCTTCCAGTATTCAGGACAGTCATGAGTGGCAGTCTTATCTCATTGGGCCACTCTGGCTAAAAAGCTGGACTCCATCCTTTTTTTCTCTGAACCATGACAGGTTCTTTTTCTTCTAGGGGAAAGGAAAGGAGCTTGCAATTGGGAGATTTCAGAGAATAAGCACCATGACATGGTCATTTCTGATCCCTTCATCCAGCTGTTGTGAAAAGATGAGGCAAAGGAGCCCACTGAGCAAGTCAGTGCTTACTCTGGCAGACAGAATGGCAGTTATGCCCTTATTTGCACTAGTCACTATGGTTTCTGAACCATTTTAAATGCCATGATGCTACTTGTTATCCTTCACTGAACAGGTGTAATTCTAGGTTCAGAATCAAACAATTCTAAACCTGTCTATGACGCTCAAGTTTTCAGGTTGCCTTTGAGGTATTTAGTCATATCAACTACTAACAGAGCTGTCACAGACTGGCTTTGCCTTGTTTATTGATAGTTGGGGAGTTAATGCTCTAAAATTAAGGATAAGAGCCTGGGCCATTCCTGTTTTATGGAAACCACATAATTTGGGGTGGGACGCCACAGGAGCTGCCCAAGACCCTCATGGCTGAGATTTCTCTTTGTGGCTCATGAATCTGTCTACATGAAAGATTCTATACTCTGGCTGAGGAGTACTCAATTCTCATGTGAATTGTTTTCTCAAGACATTATAAGGAAGGCAAAATGATGGAAAGAAGGATACTGAAGTGGGAGTCCAGCTCTACCTCAAACTAGCTGGGAGACCATAAGTATGTCATGGGAGGCCTCAATGACCACATCTGCAAGTGTTCTATTGGACTGGATTGTCTTGTCTCTTTCTGAGCCTGAGATTTTTGTATGTTCCTTAAAATGTCTGAATGTCTAAGGTCCTTAAGAAAATAGGTATGCCCCTCCCCCGCAATTTAGGCTGGATTTGCTGAGTATGGTGTTCCTCTTGTCCCCAATAACACACTGCCTCCTGATCTGCCCCGGCTACCCAGGGGGGAATGAAAGGGTTTGTGACATACAAAAGTATAAATGTAGTGACAGCTGACCATTTAGTAGAAATGAGCCTTCCCTTTACACAGCTTTGTATAACAACTAGAAAAGGCTATGTATTTTCCTCTCTCCACTCCCAAGCCTATTCCTTTAGGCATGCAGGTTTTTTTCCTTTCCCCACCTCCTACTTCTTATTCCACCAGGGAACCCTGACTAAGGAACAAAGAAGTCCTACACAGAGGAGGTCTCAAGTACCAATCAGCAGCCATTTGATGGTGGCAGGTAGGCCTGATGCTAAAAAGAGGTTATGTCCAGCAGAACCCAATTCCATAGGAATCCAAGCTCCGAGGCTAGGAGGCAGCAGGTGTTGAGGACAAGCTCACTGCTGAGAATCGGTCTGCAGGACCCACTGGAGGATGTCGTGGCTGCGCAGACCCTGGATTGCATTGTCGTAGATGGTGTTCACGCTGGTGCACAGTGGCTGCTGCTGCAGCTCTGTCACCCGGCAAACCACCAGCCCACCAGCCACACACAACAGCAGCAACAGCAGCAGCTTCAGCACAGCCCAAAACCGGGTATGTTTTCGGGGTGGCGGCTTACGGGGCCGAGAGCCAGACTTAGATTCTGGAGGGACAAAGTCAGAGTAGACAAAAAAGTTCAGTCAGTTTGAAGAGATCCACACTCTAGGAATCAATGCTAGTCTCTTCCATGCAGATCCACTTACACTCCTCTTCTCTAACGAAAAGTCCCCAGGCCCTGAAGGAAAAATGTTTTAAGAACATCTGAGCTCTTAAAAACTTTGCTTTGCGAAGACTTAAAAATATACACCTTCTTCTGAGATCTAAAGGACACTGAAAACCAGGACTCATTCTGGACATCTCACATGGCACACACAGTCCCCAGGGTCCTAAGTTCTCCTCAGTAACATGTCAATAATCCAGGCCCCCTGGGATCAGGGAAAGGGCTTATCAGGAGGCATCAAGCATGAATAGAGTTCTGCCAATTTGGGAAAACAGTTTTGAGATTTATTGTCATTATCATTATCTAAGATGCAAAAAGAAAGCCTGGAAGGTAACATACCATATTGTTAACTGATTACTGGTGGGAACAGGGAATTAGAAGTGACTGTCATTTTCTCATACATATAGAGAGCATTTCTATATGTATGAATGGATATATTACATTTATAATTAGAAAATTGAGATTTTGAGGCAAAATTTAAATAACTTGATGAGCACCCACATGCCAAGAACCACATGATCCTGTCACATAGATTTTCTCAGTCCTATCACTACTCTGTAAGGAGGTATGTTCCTCATTTTATACAAGGAAACAAAAGGTAGTAAAAAGTTAGGTAACTTGATCAGTGCCAGCGAGGGCAAGAAGAGACAGGGTCACAGGCCTCCACCTCCCTCCAGACATCCTTCCCTCTCAGGTGCCTCTCCCTCAGAGCCCTTTTTTGCCCAGAGGGTATATAATCCTCCCTTGTACGTGGAGCCACATCACCACACAAATGCAACTGGACACACTCAGGCAAAACACTTAACGTGTTTTTTATACAGCATGGCTCCCAGAACATGTGCCAAATGATTCCCCTGGTGTACAAGCAAACAGAGAGTGATCTGTTCCGACTTGGAAAGAAATCCATAGGTAGTGCTGGCTTTACTGAGATGGCATCATGCACTCAAAAGATACCCAGTGGATTTCACGGATGATGTGAGGAACTTTCGAGAGTCATGTAACCATATGCAACCTTCACTTTTTCTCAGTGATCTTATAAGCTGTCTTACAAAAAGTGCAACTTGCTGTTCTAGGATGCTCTCGGCCACATCTGACCAAAACACTTGCACACAGGAATGCAGCTCTGGGAAAACAAGCCAGGCCGGCACTTTCTAGGAGAGCCCCACATTCCCTGTAAGCAAACCCTCCGAGGTATTCCCAGGCTTTTCACTGTATCTGACCGATGTGCAAAGTTGCTCCGTTGTTCACTCATCCATGCTGAACACATAAACTTGAGTCTCCCCACTGCACCCTGTTGGAACCTCACAACTGACAACTTACTCGGGGCCTGATTTGTTTCCTTCTTGGGTTTCTTCTCCTGCTCCCGCTTGGACGCTTTCAGGGCATCGTATTCCTTTCTGCGGCGCTCCTTCTCTTCTGCCTTCTCCCGCTTCCGCAGCTCCCGCTCCTGAGCCTCCTTAGCTCGCTGCTTGGCCTCCCGCTTCTTCTCAGCCTCTACAAGATAAGAGACCCCAAAATGCCTTCCCTTCCCACACACCTTCCATTGTGCTTTCCTGAGTAATTAAAAGCATGAATTCAGCCCCCTTTTCCCTATGCCATGGGTCACATAAGATACAGAAGAGGAAAAGAGCTGTCTTTCTGCCTTCCCTAAAATACAATGAGCTGCTCTCAGGGTTTGCTGAATGGATCCTTAGTAAGGGGTTTCTAGACACAAGCAGCAGAGAGATTAGGGTAACGAGGAGCACAAGAAAGGCATGGGTGATGAGTCTGGTGCTCCTCTGGAACTAGGAATTGATTCAGAAGGCCCAGCAACTGACATACAGCCTTGTACAACTAAGCTCTGAGAACAATGGAGGTGTTGAGTCTATGGGATTCCAACCTTCCCAAGCTTCAGAAATGAATGTGACATGGGGAGAGCAAGTCAGAAGAGAAAGTGAGCACTCAGGTTCAGGGTTGGAGACGATGGAAATGTTTACCTGAAAAAGCGAGACTAATAGTTTGTAATATCCGGCCTTAATGCAGGAATCTATGTAACACATTGGGATTTACTTCACAGTTCAAGGAAGTTTACATGCAGTACCCAACCTACAAATTATTGGGTTCTAAAAATGCATTTCCAAATTAGTTATTTGGAAGTCTGAAGTATATTTTTCCAAATCCAGAATGCCACAAATGATGGTTAAATGTCCCTTTGAGCTTAAAAGCCCATTTGAACCATCATGTAGCTGAATAGTAGTACTATAAGTACTGTAGCTTTCCACTGCTTCTCTATGAACAAACAAGCAGCAAGTTCCAGCTAGGCACTGAGGATGCCAAGAACAGACTACACTTGGCCTCAAGAGAACATGCGCCATCTAGAAGTAAAAGCAGCAGTGATCAGAGTAAACAGGGCATCACGGTAGCTGTGCACATATAAGGGACGATTGTAACAAGAGTTCTGATCTCAGGGACTGTTTGTAATTTGTATCACATAAGTCCCTCCTCTCATGACAGGAGTCCTCTGGTAAGGGGCTCAGGAGTCAGCCAGGTGACAGGGTGCCTAGTGTGTGCTAGGCCTTGATTTAAGTGTTCAGAATATAGCAGTGAAGACAAGGCAGGTTCTAGTGCTCAAGTCATTTACTTTCTAAAGAAAGAGATAAACAAGTGAACAAACAGTAAAACAGGTAATGATGTGTGCTATAAAGGAAATAAATAGAGGATGTGATGGAGAATGACAGGTGGGATGGCTGCTAGTTTTGGTGGTTCTGAAAGGGTTAAGGTTACCCTAAGGCAACATTTGAGCAGAGATATGAGGGATTACACAGAGCCAGCCATGGAAAAATCTGAGGGGAAAGGAAACCAAGCAAAGCCCTGAATTTGAGACTGTACTTGTGTTCAAGCAACAGCAAGGCTCGTGTGGCTGAAGTTAACTGCATTCTCCCATCTTGTGTGGGACAAGGCCAGAGGAACAAGTATGCTCGGCCATGGTGAGCCTTGTCGGCTATGTTACTGAGTTTGGATTTTATTCTACATTCAATTAGAAACCATTAGAAGGTTGTCACCAAAGAACGGCATAATTGACTTATGTTTTAATAAGATCTTCCTGGCTGTTGTGTGAAAACTGACTTTGAGGACAGGGCACAAGTATAGAGATAGGTAATATGACAGTCCATGAAATGGAGGCTTCATATGGCAGCAGCACAGAAGTGGAGAAAGTCATGTTCAGGATGTGCTGACAGACTAGATATGGGCTTAACAGAAGGAAGGAATCATGGATATCTTTCCAATTTCAAGTTTGAATGGCTATAGGACCGGTGATTTCCTATTATGGAGAACACTGCGAGGGGCTAAAGGGGATCTGTTTTAGTCATGCTTAATTTGAGGTACCTATAACCCTCCAAGCAGACAGAAAGGCAAGCAGTTGAACATGACTTGGGAGCTCAGTGGAGAAGCCAGGCCTGGAGAGAGATTCATCAAAGATGCCATCTACTACCACACTGTTCCCCAGTGCTCTTCATGACCCCTCTACTAGATTCCAGCTTCTGAAGCATGAGAACCAGCTACTGGGATAAGGACCAGAAGATGACTAGAGATGGCCACCCACCTCGTTCTACTTCCAGCCGCCGCTGCCTCTCTCGCTCCTGATCCGCTTGCACGGCCTTCATGTGCTGTAACACCTGCAAAGCAGAGGAGGGTGCTGAACTACTCCACGCAGCAGTCATCACAGCTCACATGTTTGCTCAGGGGAGTCTCAAGAGACTATTCTCAGGATCCCAGGTCACCACAGGGCCCAGAGGCAGTGCAGAGCTAGTGAAGTTAATCCTCTTTGTATCCTAACTTAGTGCTGAAGCTCAGTTACAGAAGTCATATGAACCCAGTTCACTGAAGCTGTCAAGAAAAAGTTTGTGAACACAACGCCAACTGGAGTCTATAAAAATTCTTCCACTTACAGTCACTCTACATGCACGACTGCATATAATTCTCCCAGCAGCTCTGTGATGAGCAGGAAGCATTTATTCCAGGACATTTTCCTGACCTCCCTCCTTTGGTTATCTCAGGTTCCCCTCACGCCAGAACTAGGGAGTTTTCTTATCTAGCTGTTAAGAGACTGTGAGGTAAGGGTAGAGGCTATTGTCCTGTCTGTAGGCGAGCACAGAGATTAGCCAATTATAGGTGCTCAATGTTTGATGAACAACTGACTGGATTCTATTTCAAAAGAAAGAAAACTGAGACTCTGATCGGGCGATCTATCCATGTCACATGGCTAGGAAGCAGCACAGCTAGGGATGCAGGTCTTCTGAATTCCCAGAGCTGGTTCCACTCCTCTTCATGCAGAGGCAGGAGAGCTCTAGGAGAAAAGGAGGAGCCATCTGCTAAACACCACAAGACACATGGGCGCCCTGAGTCCTTTGACTCCCCATTAACTTAGTCACGATTGGCCTCTAAAACAGCCAGAGATTCTCACTATGGGCATGGTTAGGGTAAGATATAAGACTTTTTTTTTGAGTTTTGTTTGTACTTTTTAAAAGCTGGTATTCTCTGAATGTAGAGGACAGAATGTAAGCTCGGAGCCCAACAATCCTGACTCTACCACTTACAAACAGCATGAACTTAGAAAGTGACTTAACCTTTCTGAAACAATTTTCTCATCTGGAAAACTGAGGTAAGATTTCTCTGGCCTACTGCAAAGATTAAATTACATAACTTGTACCAGCTGTTTAACAATAATCCCTGGCATTATATGTGCTCAATAAATACTGTTTTGTTTTGTTTTTTTTTTTTTTTACTTCATCTTCTTTACTGCATTAACAAGAGAGGAACACCTAAACTTTTCTAAATTACAACGGCAAATTATCTGTGTTTCACTACCTCACTAGACACCCTGCAGGACAGAAATGTATTCAGATGGAATTTTACTTCATGGAAACTTCAGACATGCAGACACCCACCATGAGCAGCTCAGCAGCAGTCCTGCAAAAGCAGCTCCAAGAGCCTGGTTTGAAGCCACAAGAAACCCTGTCCTGAGTAACCCAGGAGTTTAACCTGCCAGCACCTCTTCAAATGGAGTTAAGCTTCCTAAAAAAATGGCTACTCAACAAGAAATTGCAGAATCTGGAGGAGAGTCAAGCATGATGGAGACAGACAGCCCAAGTTCAAAGTCCCTGTGTCACTCTGAATTTTAAACAAGCACTAACCATTCAGTTGGTTTTAGGGGGTGTAGAGCTGAGTAAATAAAGAGCTGGGAGGTTTAAGAAACATCCCTTTTTGCCTTGGCTATAATACATCAGGAGTGAATTATCTGCAAACGCAGCAAACAGATGTAGGAGAGATTCCTCTGGTCTAGACTGTGAGCCCCTGGAGGGTAGACTTTGCTTATCGCAGCCCACTGCATATAGTAAGCACTTGTTGAACACCACTGAACTCAAATTATTGTTAAAAGGTGATTTATTATGCACCAAGCTGATCAGTTACTAGTGCATACATGGTCAGACCCAAAATAACCCCTGGAGAGTTAAAGTAACCTCATTCTGACTGTCTCATGCCACTCCTCTACAATGCCCAAAGGTATGCTGCATAAGACAACTCTGGGGAAATGGTACCAGGGAGCATAAGTTTAGTTGCCACATCCACAATGCACTGTGCTACCTGGTCTGTCTAGAAGATATGTATGAGTACTAAAGACCTTTGCATGCAATGAAAATTATTCTAACAAGTCAATAACCATAGAATATCAACAATTTCATATAGTTCAACATAAACTGTTGAATGAATAAATGGATAAATGAAAGGCCTGTGAACAATGAGTGTTTCTCGTGTCAGAGATATAAAGTAATACCTACTTCCCAGGGTTATGAGGATTACGAGACGAAACATGTAAAGCATGTAAGACAAAGGGAGAGGAGTGGTAGCTACTGTTGGTCACTCGGAATAGACATCACTCCTAACACTACAGAATTTCACTCTTCGCTTGTACTGTTCCCAGCTAAGGGCAAACTGTTGCCTTGACTTCATTCTTGGATTCTTACAAGGGGTGACACAGATGAGACTATATAAAAAGCCCTGAACTAATGATAATAAAGGCCATTACTTTTGAGATTCATACACACACTTCACTTACATTAATTCTAACATCTAAAGTCCTTTTTGTCTACCATGCTCCCTAAACATAGCCAAGTCAGTCAGCTGTTACTCAGCTAAAGCAGCAGCTATCAGTTCTAAAGCTCAAGGGAAAAAAAAATGACTATAGTTGGAGTTTTTGAGAGATGGGTATAGTGCTGTTCTTAAGAACAATGTAAGGCACCTTCAAGGTTATTGGTAATGTTTGCCTTCCATGCAGACTTTATTTCTTATGTCACATGATTCAAATGAAATCAAATGCCAGATCTGTAAGGGATGTGTCTGTTTATAGCTATAAACCCACAAAATATTAGCACCTTTATTATCTAAATTCCTACAATAACTGTGACTCGGAAAGGCCACAGCCCCTAACCCTTTTGTCCCATCCAAATGGTTGACAATGAAATGCTGGATCACAGAAGATCCTAGTTTCTTGAGAATGGAAGTCCTGTAGTAGAATAAAGATAGTATTATTCCACTAGTTGTAAAGTAAACATAGAAACAAAAGTCCCTTTGCTTGCCAGGCTCATGGCAGACGTATGTCGCTGAGACCTTAGAGCTTTAATCAACACACAGCCATGGGTGCCCTGGGAGGAAAAACAAGAGGAGGCAGAAGCAAGTCCCAGGGAGGCATATAAAGGAGACCCAAGGGAGCTTCGTGCTTACCTTGTTGGCACACTGCTTACATTGCTTTTCATCCAAGCAATCCCCTGCCACTTTGGCCAGGACAGGATCCAAGGGGTTATCCTTCAGGTCCAGCCACTTCAAGCTCTAAAAAGAAGAGGCAGAGAGGCTGGCTAAACTCAAGTGCACACACACAGTCCTTCAAATTGGAACCAAATGAGCAGGAAGAGAGCCCCTCTATGTCCCAGCCACAGAGAGAGCATGAGGCAATGCCAATAAAGTAGTATTTCAGTCAGCCTTTTTCAAAGCCATGCTCCATCAGTTCCTGAGCCCTCTGCCAAACCTGGCCATGTACACTGGTTCATGAATTGTTACCTTGAGCTGAGCAAAGCTGACAGGCAGGGTGACAAGCTTGTTGTTGAGGAGATCCAGGTGCTGGAGGTTGACCAGACGGCCAAAGTCAGCCGGCAGTTGCTGCAATTTATTCTTACTCAGGTCCAGCTTCACCAGGTGTGTAAGGCCACAGAAATCCGACTAGGACCCAAAGAGAGAACACCTAAACCTGGGGCTCACACACTTTAATGGAATAGTCCAGAAGCCCCAAGTCAGAGGCAACTGGGCATAAATCCTGACTCTACCTCTTATGAGCTATATCTCCTCAAATGATAACAGCCAAAACAAGCATCTCTCCTGGTGGTAAATAGTTAAATGTGCATGCAAAAGGGCTGAGCACAAACTAGGCACAAATCAGTGTGGGTCTCTTCACCCTCAGTTCTTCCTCCAGTCCGTTATTCACATTGCTACTAGTGTGATTACGAACCAATTCTGTCCTCTCACACTACCCTATGTCCACCTTTCATAGGAGCTGTCAACATAGTGAGACCATCCATTTTCCTAAGATCAAGTGCCCCTTGAGTTCTCAGTGTTATTTTTTGTTCTTTGCAGCACCTAGCACAGGTGCTCTATGAATGTTCTTTGAATGACTCGCTCACTGTATAGGCTGCAGCCTACCTTGCCCACGTCCTGGCTTTTCTTCAGCATAGTCCAAAACATCCCTCTTGTCATTAAGCCTTTGCTCAGCACCCATTTAAAGTGAAGCTCCAACCTCAGCTAACGAGGCACTATTTGTGTTCTCTGGAGACTTCTAAACGCCAGTGGATCTGCACTACAGATGAGGCAATACAACTGAAAAGACTGAAAAGTACATGGTGGGGGTGGGGGAGAGTACTGAATAATTAGCTGACAATGTGTGCAGCAGGTGTCAGGTTGCAAGAAATTGCTGCCTTTCTTTAATTAGACACAAAATACTTCCTGAAAGAAGTAGGATCTCAGATGCTTTTTTTCAGTGTTAGAAATGGTTCTCGATGAGCTGCGAGAAGATGCTACAGTGAGTGAGGTCCAGAAGAACACTGAGGGGGGAATGGACTAATGATCCAGTGAAGAAACTGCTAACCCGAGACTCAATCCCTAAACCAGAGCCCAACAGAGAATGGCAAGGAGTGATCTGACCAGGATAATGGACAGGAAAGGCAACAATAACAATAAACTTAGGCCTGACAATGAAGGAGCACTGCTATAGAGAGGAGAGCAGCTGTTATCCAGGAGAGGCTGAGGGGGATGAATGACTCTAACATCTACACAGATGGAGAAAAAGGAGAATTGAGAGAAGTTGTGCAAGAAAAATAAAAAAAATTTGACTGTAGATTGGATGTGCTGAATAAAAAAAAGTATCTTAAGTAATTAAAGACTGGGAGGATAATAATACAGTGGACATAAAACCACATTTTTTCCTGTTCCCCATCAAACGATGTACAAGGAGAGTTAATAAATAGCTTTCACCCGAAATGCCCTGAAATGCAGGGCAATTTACAAAGATCTCCTGCTTCTTCTATGCAATAGGTAAACTATTTTTCAAATTAATAAGGCAGAAAAAGAGATGAGTCCAATAAGCTGACTCGGCCAGCAGCCTGCTGACTTTAGTTTTCTGTGACCTGACTTTCTCACTGTTCTAAAGAATAAGACCGCTACCTTGCTTCTTTACCCACTGAGACAAACCACCCACTCTACCCCAAACACACTCAGATTTAGCTGAAGCTTGACTGCAAGCCTAACATGAAATATGCCTTATGACACAACTCCTCCAAAGAGGAAGGAGAAGCATCAGGGCTCTTGAAGGAATTGTTTGCTTTCCAGTCTTACCGGTAGAGTAGACAGTTTATTGCAGGACAAATCCAGTACGGTGGCCTTTGGGAGGGCAGCCTAGGAAAGAGAATGAGAACAAAATGTCAGACCAACACATGGAATGATTCAGTGACATCTGCTAAAGAAGTATTTTCTAGTTCTCACAATTAGAAAAGGACTTAAAAAAAAATATAGCACTGAAGAGTAATGTTTCTAGGGATAGAAGAAAAAATAGGCCAGTCAACTACAAGATAGGGAAGAATGCAAAGAGTATGAGTTTTGCTGTGGAACATCCAATAAAGGAAAACAAATTCTTAGAAATTCTCCTTCACACTTCCAATATTTTCTCCAGCATTCCCCCCCTTTATTAGGTTTCAAGGCAGGGACTGTGTTTAATATAGCTTTGCGATTTCCATATTCCCCAGTTCAGGCTTTCCAGGCACTCAATAATGTAGTTGGCTGATTCATGACTGAATGGATGAATAAATGAGTGAATACAAGAGAAAACAAGGCCCTCATGGCCCATCTCCATTTCCCCCTGGTGTTCAGAGCTGGAGAGGCTCAGCAAAACGGACCCTTCTTTCTCCCTAGAGGCAATACTGTGCTGACCATATGCCTGGAGTAAACGATTTCAGACAGCAGTCCTAGAGCTGACTGTAAACAAGGTTGGCCATCTTTCTGGGATGGAGAAGCAGCCAAAAATTCAATTAAGGACCTTGGATCAACCTGCACTTGCCAATTATCAGAAATTCCCAAGAATGAAGTTTGAGCACCTAAAAGAGTTTTAGATATTACAGTAGGAAGAATGCCACGAACAGCTACATGCATCAGCATTTGCTAGCTGGCAGACGTTTCACATTACAATTTTATTGAATCTTCACAACAACCCTAGGAGATGGAAACTGTTATCATACTATGAGAACTCTAGGAATAATGGTTAACTAGCTTCCCAAGGGCACTCAGCTAAGAAACAATGGAGCGGAGATATGAACTGGAAATCCCTTGCTCACCTCCATACTACACAGCCAAGGAAGATGGAAGGCTGGGCCAAGTGCCCAAGGCGGCGAGAAAAGTATAAGTCCTTCAGGGAAAGGGCAGGGGGTGTGGGGGTGGGGAAGGTGGGAAAAGCAGAGATGTACCTGCGATCTTAACTGCACCTGTGCAACAACCAGTTCTCTTCCAGGGGCCTCAGGCCTGTTTCCTGGGTGCCAGGGTGGTAATTGGAGGAGTGAACCCCGGCAGTGTGGGAGTAGGCCAGTTTCAGAGAAGCAGGCAAGAGGCCTTGCCAACGAAGCAGTGAAACTTCACCTTCTCCAAGGAAGGCCCCCTCAGGGTTGGGGTGCCTGGCTGGGACAGCTGGCTTCCTAGAAAAGCCGGGTTCTGGGCCATACCCAGGCCTACTGCACAGACCCAGTCATTCATTCATTTGTTCATTCATTCCCCGAATACATCCAGCAACCGTTCCGGGGGGGCCTGCTTGGGATCAAGCACGGAACTGAGCGCTGTGAAATGGGGGTCGAGGGGGAGGTTGACTCCTGACCCCTGAAACGCCCGTGGCCGGACTCGCAGCTGCTCCCCCCACCTTCTGGAACCGCGCCAACGTGACACGTGTACACCCCGGGGAGAACGCTGGGGCCGGACGCGGCGCCCCCGGGGTCTCAGGCCCACTCCCCCCGCCCCCACCTTCCTGTACGACGCTGGAAACTGAGGCCGGGCACAGGGCGGCGGGGTCCAGGCCCAGCGCTAGCGCCGGGCCCCGCGGGGCTGTACTGACCAGCTCCTTGACCGGGACCTCGTTCAGGTCGCTGAGGCTCAGGTCCAGCTCGTTGCCGTCCAGCTTGTCGCGGAGGTTCCCGCCCTTGCTCCCGGCCTTGGTCATGGTGACGCCGGCGACGCGCGGCCCGGCTCCGGGGCTCCGACGCGCAGGAAGCCGCGAAGCCGCTCGTCGGCCCAGCGGACTCGCCACCAACCGACGACTCGGCGCCCCCCGCCTCCCGCCGCCGGTGCGAGGCCTGCGCCGCCCGCCGCCGCCGTCCGCGCCCGCCGTCCGCGTCCCGACCCCGCGCCCGCTCCCACCAGCGCCGCCGCCGCCGCCGCGACCACTTCCGCGTCCACGTCACCTTCCGCGGCCACCGACGCGGCTGGGCCAGAGCGGCCCGGGCGCGCGCCCGAGCGCCCCCTGGCGGGCGCCACGGGCGGTGCACTGCGGGCGCGGGGGGCCAAGGCTGCCAGTCCCCGGGGCGCGCCAGCAGCAGGCGAAAGGGCAAGGGGACTGCGAGCCAGGCACCTAAGCTGCCTCCAAAACTGATCGCATGAGGTCACCCCCATTCGCCTGGGTCAGGAGAAGAAACTGCGTGACCTTCAAAATCGCTCCCTTTAACAATCTCTGAGCCAGTGTCCGGAAAACTGAAACGTGGCGTCTTTCTTATCTCCTCCTCGCTGCCCCATCCCTTGTCCAAGGCCACCACTGAGATTCCTCTGAGTCTCTCTTCCTCCCACCCATCTCTACCCAGCTGCTCAGGTGGTCTAAAAATCTAGCCGGGTCTCTCCTCTGCTTGAAACCCTTCAAACCTCCAGTTACCTCTAAGATATGGACCACTCTCCTTCCTAGACCCTTCTGCAGCTTCCTCACAAGTCCCAGTCCCTCCCTGCCGGGGATGCTGTGTAGACCTCCAGTAGGTGGCCTCCTCACCTTTGCTGCTCATGTATCTGTTTAGTTAATTCTCAGTCCTTTATCTTCCCTGACTACAGTGAACCCCAGACTGTTAGGGGTCCCTCCTTGGGGCTCTCTCTGTGTCCTGCCTTATTATCAGAGGTGGTAGAGCTTAGTGGTAGAGTTTAGTGGCTATTATCAGAGGTGGGGCCTTTGGCACTAGGCCAATTGGGTATTAAACTGGCTCTGCCCCTTGCTACTTATAAAACCCTAAGTAATCACCATGCCTTATCTATGGATTCATGAGAAGTGGGTATAATAATAATGGGGAGGACTGTGTTTTATTTAAACACAGGAAGAGCTTGCCACAGTGAATGGCTCTTAGTAAGTACCCAGTAAATATTAAGCTATAATTCATAATCTGCCTTGTGTTATACTTATTTTTGTGTCTACCTTTCACTCTGGACTATGAAGGGCAAGGATTTTATTTTTGTAGCTCCAGTGTCTCAGTGTCTGATACACAGTGGTTGCTCTTTCAGATGTCTGCTGCATGAATGAATAATGCACTTACCCCACTCCAAACCTCACTTGGCTCTTCTTTGAAATGGGGATATGAAGTCTTCTCTCAGAGGGGAAATGTGAAGGCCGAATGAAATCAGTGCAATAGCCTACTCATTTAATAACTCCCTGTGCACACTCCTTCTGCCCCCAACAAGGCATTGTGCTGGGCTTCTGGGAAATAGACAAGGGCAACTGGGTAATAAGACATCAGCACTTGGCAATCTCTAAAGCTCTTGAGCATCTTACTTTGATAAAGTGCATGAAGAAACCAGAAGGCACATTTTATTGTGTATCTCCCTTTTATGAAGAAAGACACTCAAGGAGAAAAACCTTATCCTCAGTTACATAGCTGGTTGACGGTCAGACCTAAATCTTTTTATTCCAAATCCTGTTTCTTTTCACTACACCCTATTTTCCCTACCTGCCCCCAGGAGCCTAAACAACACAAATAACTATTATAAAAGGTAGAAAAAATAAGCACCCAAATACATACAAGTAAAATTTGTATGTGAATGTACAGGGCTGTATGGGTGTATATCTGAGTGTGATAATCTCAGATTAACATACATAGGCATATTTTCTGTCCTAGGACTGTGATTTACATATATTATTTCTCTTAACTCACAACAACTGTAGACAGATATGATTTCAGTTTTACAAAGAAAGTAATTAAAATTCAGAGAAGTCATTCATTTAAGGACAGTCACTGTAAGTAAGTGAAAGCATTCCAAGGTGAGTCATACCTGGCATGGTAGGGAGGAGAAGCCAAAAAGAAAGAAGAAATCAGAAAAGCCTCCGTGGAAGAGGTGGAATGTAAATTGCCCTTTGGAGAATGGGTTCAATTCAGACAGGCAAAGGCACAGCCTTGGGAAGCTGGGCAGCAAAATGAGGGATTAACAGTAGCTGTTCACTATGAGAAAGATTTTCTTAAAAAGGATGAAAATTCACGGCTTCATGACAAAGTGAAACCTGTCATCCGTTGGCAGCTTTTTCCTTGGGAACAAAAGACTGGCCCTATGCTGCCGCCCCCAAACCAAGTGCCACCTTGTACCTGGATGTTGAGGTTGTTTGCGGAGCTACCAAAGAGAACACAAAGTACGATAGCCCCTGCGAAGCCAAAGATCAAGACCAAGACATGATACAACTGCTTCTTGGGAAAACTTTGGGCATCAGGACAGCACTGCGACTACCAGCTCTAGTGCAATCCTGGCAAGTCATCCCACATCTCCAAACTTCTGTTTCTCCTTCTGTAGAATGGGAATAATTAAATGGAAAGTGTGTCAAGGACTCACAGAAAGAAGGAGCCAAATAGCACTACGCAGCAAGCGTCAACCTTTCTACTGACTGCTGGGCCTGTTCATAGTTTGTCATTACAGCCAGAAGGGGACTGAAATAAAGCCTCAGATAGTCAGTCCTTGAAGATTGGAGCACCCAAGGTACTTTTTAATGCAAATGATCTGTTTATATAGTTTACTTGTTTACATGGGCTTGCTTTAAATTCTTCTGAATGTAGAGAGTTATACCATGCTTCTGTAAATCGGCCTGTCCCAAAGTAAACTTCAAATTTAAAGCAACTGCAATTAGAAATTCCAACAAGATTTTTGTTTTGTTTTTGGAACTAGGTAAAAATGATCTTAAAATAAATATATGAGGAAAAAATCTAATTCACATGAAAGGATAACTGTACAAGAATTGCCAAGAATACTTCATGAAATTTTTAATAAATTGCCGCAGATATCTGCCCAACCAGATATTAGTCCTTATAATAAAACTCAAAACAGTCTAGCATTGTCCTAGGCAGGTATCAATGAAACAAGATAGTTTGGAAAACAGACACAAATATATGTGAGTCATTAACATATAATTGAGATTGCATTTAAAGTCAAATTCATCACAAGGGGTATGGCTGAATAAATTAGAATACAATTAAATTAAGGATATTGAAATAGAGAGATTATCCAGGATTATTCAGGTGGGCCCTTAATGCAATCTTATAAGTTTCCTTATAAGAAAGGCAGAGGGAGATTGGACGTAGACGAGGAGGAGACAATGTGACCATGAAGGGGTAGATGAGAATGATGTGGAATACTTGCAACTGGAAGAAACAAGAACAGATTCTCCCTAGGAACCTCTAGAAGGAACCAGCCCTGCCAACACTTTAGTCCCATAAGACTTCTGACTGTAAGAACATGAACTGTTTTAAGCTACTTAATTTGTGTGATTTATTTCAGAAGTAATAGTAAACTATTACACTAGTCATTTCTCAGGGGCTCAGCTCAGACCTCTAGGAGGCCTTCTGTGACATGCTTAGAGTAGGTAGGTGCCTGTCCCCTGTGCCTCCTCTTCCACAGCACTGGCCACACCACACTCAATTGTCAGTCTCAGGATTGGTGTTCTCTATGATCCAATGAGGGCAGACTCCCTGTCTCTTTCGTATCTCCATCCTGAGCACCCAGCATTGTGCCTGGTATCAAGTGAGCACTCAATGAATGTCTGTTGAACCAATGAATAAGGACAGAGAGATTAATTAGATTTGGTCTCAATTACCAAAACACTGGGTCTTTATCCAAGACTTCACAGTTGACGTTAGCTCTTGACTTTGACTCAAGAAAAGATAAAAATGACATCATCCAAAGGAGGATTTTTGTTTTACACTCTTTACAAAAGCAAGGCTTTTACAACGTTTGGCAGCTGCTGGGATTGAAGCGTATTTAGTTTTTTGATTTGGAGCTGTCGGCAAGAAAATACTGATTAAGATCATATCTGCCTGTGTCCGTCATTAATTATTAGTTGCAGTCAAATAATTTTACTCTACACAGCAGTTCAGAAACAAGTTCCTTTGTTTCACTTTCTGTTTGAAAATCAGAAACATCCATTTTTAGAACAACTTTTGTCAGCCTTGGGTTTTGGGGTTTTTTGTTTGTTTTTTAGTGTTGGCTACTGTTTTGTCTTGTTTGTTCTTTTTTTGCTTTGTTAGTATTGGATCTAACTGGCAAAGCATAAGCATTATGTTCCAAGTCACTGTCATCTCTTTTTTTCAAAATTAAAATTCCCTTCCTCGTCTTCCTCTCCTCTCTTCTTTACATGGCTGCCAGCAGTCTCCTTTTTTCCTACCTCTCCTTCATTACTGCTGCATTTCTTATTAGACAGGTCCTTTCTCAGACATACAATGAAAAACATTGTTTTGTTTCATTTTATTTTTCTGAGAATTCTTTCAAAGGGACGTTTTTCATAAACTACTTGGAAACAGTCAGTTACGACAGAGCGTTAAGAAAAATTACATCAGAGAGAAAATATTTGCTCAAGGTCACTGAGAGAAAAAAAAAGCAGAGCTGGATTCTTCCCAGACCCTGAGACTGTAAGCCTTTGCAATCATTGCTTTACAGTGAAAACCTTACAAAACACACTAGTCCCTGTACTTGATCAACAGTGCTCGTCAGAACGCCTCTCTTGCTCTGTTAACAAAAAATTTATTAAGATAAAGCATGTACACTGTCTTAGAAAAATAGAACAAGGTAAAGGTTTTCTAAGAAAAAGTAGTTCTCTGCTCTTCCCCTCCTCCCAGCCCCATGCTTCAAGAGAACCATTCTTCTTGATTGTGATAAAATAGACATAAATAAAATTTATCGTTTTCACAATTTTTAGGTGTATAGTTCAGTGGCAGTCAGTACATTAAGTACAACCATCCATCTCCAGAACTTTTTCATCTTTCCAAACTAAAACTCCATACACATAGGTCCCCATTCCTCTAGTCCTTGGCAACCACCTTTCTACTTCCTGTCTCTATGAATTTGACTACTCTATGTGCTTCATATAGTGGAATCGTACAATATTTGTCCTTTTGTGTCTGACTCATTTCACTTTGGCATCATGCCTTCAAGGTTCACCCCTGTTGTAACATGTGTCAGAATCTCCTTCCTTTATAAGACTGAGCAATATTCTATTGCGTATATATACCACATCTTGTTTATCCATTTATCTGTGGATGAACATCTAGATTGTCTCTGCCTTTTGGCTCTTGTGAATAATAGTGCTATGAACATTGGTGTACAAATGTCTGCCTGAGTCCCTACTTTCAATTCTTTGATGTACATGCCCAGAAGTGGAATTGCTGGATCACATTTCTGAATTCTGTTTTTAATTTTTTAAGGAACTGCCATAGCATTTTCCATAGCCATTGCACCATTTTACATTCCTACCAACAGTGAATGCATGAATACTCCAATTTCTCTACAACTCACTAACACTTTTTTGTTTTTCCTTATAGTAGCTGTCCTAACAGGTATGAAGTGGTATCTCACTATGGTTTGGATTTGCATTTACCTAATGATTAGTGATGTTGAACATCTTTTCATGTGCTTATCGTCCATTCACATACCTTCTTTAGAAACTGTCTATTCAAGTCCAAAGGGGTCAATTTTTAACTATTTTAACCATATCCATTTTATTCTCTGTTATTTACCTCTAAACGATATACTTTTTCAGCCATTTTTAAATTTTCTGTTCAATAAGTAAGGATTTGCACTCCCATCTCTCTTTCCAAATCCTCCTAAATAGTTTCATTGTTATTTTGTACATATATGGTTGTCTTTGTAACTTTAAATAACATATTCCTTTAGTTCATGTTCCATCATTGGTATACGAATTTCTTGACACCTCGATTTACAAGGTAAGGATATTTGCCTTCACTCTCTATCTCCTATCCCTTACTTCTCAACTACAGCCAGGTGTAATGTCCCAGGTTCGTAGAATTTACATTCTGTCTCCTAACTTCGATTAAGTCTTTCGAATTTTTTTTCATAAGCTGATACTAAGAATTTAAAAAAATCAATAAGTGGTACTTACAGTTTGAGCCCAGTTTGAAGCACAGATAGGAAGGATATTGGTGAAAGGGAAGGACTAAGGGCCTTCTCTAGGTAGCTAAAGGCATGAGCAAAATCACAAGGACCATGGACCATGAGAGTTATGTGCAGCACACAACAGAAATGTTCGTGCTCAGTTCAGGGAGAAACCCCTTGGGAAAACTACGAGGAACCGAGTTGAAGAAAGAAGGAGGAAAGTTAAAAGGCCTGGATGGCCCATGTGCCCTATTCCCTACTCCTTCAAAGTGACCCAAGAATTCCGGTCAACATGATCCGATACCCAGATTCAAGGACTTCCACATCAGTTATCTTCACTATTCTTTCTCTCAACCTTTCTCCTTCTCCATGGGCCCATGCCTACCAGGACTCTCAAAGCTTTGCAGACTGAAAAATATTTCCTCTTCCTAAAAATGGTTTGCAATACCTAACACAGAGGAAGGTCTCAGAGTGTAAATGCAAGAGGAAGGAGAGGATGGAGAAAGAAACTAACAATCACTGAAAAATAATTGAGTACCAGAACTGTGCCGTGGTACTCAATCTTTACCCCAACCCTCTGCATGAGGCTGGTACTATTACCCCCATCTTAAAGAAAGAAGACAACTAAGGCTGGAGAGGCTTCAAGACTTACCCAAAGCCACAAAGTGAGTATAGGCAGACTCCTGGCCTGTGCTCACTGTGCCCTCCTTGGCCTTGGACAAGTAGCTGAACCTCTCTCACTGTCTTCATACATAAAAGCAGAGACACATTCCAAGGCATGACTGTTCCTTGCAGAGTAATTTTGGGGGCCAGAGATAATATCCTTCAAGAGTCCGGCTTGTGGAAGGCATCCTGAAACTGGCAGCTATGATTCCATTGCGCATATGTTTGGTAAGGCAGGGAAATCCACTATGTGGAGGGCCAAGGCTTGAGCAAAGTTCAAGGAGGAATTAATCCTTCTCTTCCCCCAGAACTGACCCTCAAACTAGTAAAGAAAGTGAAATAGTCTGCCAGACCAGTAACCACCCCTCACTTCACAGGCCCAGAAAGGGGTCACCACACTTGAGGTACTCGCCAGTGCCCCACATTCTTGGCTGGGCTATCAGAGTCAGTGAGCTGTTCTTACCAGAAAGGCATAACCTCGCAAGCCTGGCTCCTCATAATCTCTCTGCTCCTCTGTCTTCCTTCCTGCCCCATCCCCACACGATCTGAAGTGTGGGGACCTTCCCTACAAGCCAGGGTTTCAGGAAGATCTGAGATAGCTCTCGGCAACATAAGGAGGAGCTGCATAGTCTCCTTCTCATGACTTTAGTTGGGCCAAAGTTCTCAGACCCCACCCTTATCTGCCCCTTCTCTCTGGCCTAGCTTTCGTCACCGCCTCTAAGTCATGAGAAAGCAGGTTACCCTGCCAGGGCCTTTCTCCCACTGCTCACTCCCTCTTCCTCTAGATGAAGGATCAAGGTTGGAGACAGTGTGAACCTGGCACGCGTTCCACTCTGGGGCCTATTGCCACCTTTTCCAGCCAGGACCAGAAATGAGCAATGCCACCTTCTCTTCTTCCTGCAGCTGTACCCGGGCTTCCCGGTGACCATAAAGAGGAGCTAGAGAGAGAATGAGGCTGCTTTCCATTTACACCTGGGGGCAGCTCGCGGAAACTGCTAGGGCAGGCAAATAAGGGCCGGTGAAACACATGTTCAGTCCTTGCGGCCACCTCACTGTACCTGCAGGTGAAAGAAGAGGCCTAGGGGGAGCCATGGGAAGCTGCCCCCTGGAAGATGGGGTAAGAGCTGGTCTCCCTTCAGCTGGGACTCTCTCACCTGTGGCGCCCTTCGTCCCAGTGGCCTCCCACACCCCCGCAGGCCCTATGCCCCAGCTGGCTTGCCTTGGGGGCACTTTGTCCTGGCTCCCTGGGTCACTGCTTCCCAACCCTGGGGGAGGAGGAGGAGGAGGAAGGGCCGGCACGTGACGCGCGCGTCGGGAATGGACGCTTCTGGGCCTGGCCACCCGCACCGCATCCACCCTGCCGGCTTCCTCCTATGAAATCGACGAGCTCTTGCGCCCCCAAACCTAGGGGGGTCTGGTGCTCGGGAGTGGAGATCTATCTGCAGCCGAGGACTTCAGATCCAGCGGGGACCCGGGCGATTCCTCGGGGGTGGGAGGGGGCGGGCGGCGGGGGACAGGGCGGGGGGCCGCGCGCCGAGCCGCTTCCTCCTCGGCCCGCCCCGCCCCGCCCCGCTGGGCCGAGTCCGGCTCCCTCCGCAGGCACAGGCGACCTTTACCTCCTCCCTCCAGCTTCGCGTTCGCCCCGCCTCGACTCACTTTAAAAGTTTCCTCAGGTCAGGATACCTGCGAAGCGAGCGCTCTGCTGCCTGCATCGGGATGCTGCGTCTCGGGAGGCTGCTCACCGAGAGTCTGGGGATGCTAAGGGTCCGCCCCGTCCTCCCTTGGGGTTGCCAGGAAGTGAGGTTGCAGGGCGTCCGTCCCCTCAGGTACGCGGCCCGGGGAAGGGGCGGCGGGAGGCTCCCGCAGAGCTTCGCTGGCGGCGAACCCCCCCGGGGCTGGGAGGCCCGCACCTGCTGCACCTCCGCTTGGCGCCCGGGGTAGTCGGTGCCCCGCACCTAGCCCTTAGGCGACAGGAAATGCTGGCTTCGCCGGCTCGGAACAGGCTCGGCCGGTGGCTGGCAGTGACCCCTGCACTGACTCCAGGTTCTGGTCCAAGACTCTACAGATTCTTACATTCCTGTGCCCGCAGAGGGCCAGCATTGTGGGCCTTTAGCAATCTAGCGCGAGGGAGAGGGCCAGGAGCAAGGTCTGGGCTCTGTCCCCAGGACACTGCCTCTGAGCTGCACCCGCTTCAGAGAAAAACTTGGGGGTTTTCAGCCCCATCTTGCCCACCCCAGGCTGCTAAACTCAGCAGTCTCCCCTCTCCTTATTAGCTGCTGACAGACACTGCTTTCGCTCCTTGTATCTACGGGGCCTGTTTCCTTCTAACCTCAGTGCAAAAGATGGGGTAGGGGCTGGCAGGTGAAGGCTGAACAGCTCTAGCTGCCCTGCTGTCTCCATAGCTGTGCAATGAGTAATGCTGTCAGTTGCAAATGTGATAGTGTGTTGGTTAAGCAGACCTGGGTCCCTACTATTGTTATCAGTGGTGGTGGTTATCTTCAGCAAGCAGCAGGGCAGAGGCCTGGGTACCACTGAGCCTGTCCTGCCACCAGCTGGGCCCGGTATTAAGTCTGGGGTTAGGACCTGGTTTGGGATACCAGATAAGATGTGGGCCTGGACGTGGAAAAGGGAGGAGGATCCCAAAGAAGCTTCTCATCTGAGAGAACTGTTTGGTTAAAAAATTTTTTTGGATGATGAGAGTTAGAAGAAGATGCAAACTCCTCTTTTGGTTAGAACTCCAAGATCACAATATTTTGAATTTGCTTTAAGATTACCATGCCTAATTTTCTGAAGAAACCCACTGTCTCAAGACCGGTCAGATGGGATTCTGGTGAAAAGAGCTGGGTCCTCTACTAGCTGTGTCCTTCACTACCTCCCAGTGCTCCCTAGACAAGTTCTACCATCACTATCCCCTGGCCTCCAAGTCCTACCTCTGGGCTTCTGGGTGCCCTCTTAGATTGTGAGGGTTCTAAGGAAAATTACCCCCCCCCCAAAAAAAAAATGTACATTGTCATAATACGAAATCAAGCCACCTCTGGCCACATGGCAACATTCTTGACTTTTGAACTTTTCGGTGTGTAAACAAAACAGGTCACCCTCCTGCTACAGGTCTGTGACCTCAAGGAAGGGCTACCAGGCCTCAGGAAACTCTGTTTTTTGAAAAGATCTACTTGTCCAGAGAGATAAGATATCATGAGCATCTGTCCTAATTCCCTCCCATCCCTTCCACTCCAACATTCCCTTTGAGAAACCCTCAGAGTCTCGAGCATTGAACAGACATTCCTGAGAATGTCATGTCAAGCACGTGATGGGTGCTGTGGCTGTGGAAGCCATAGGACCTTGTCCTCCAGAAGTTTAGTGGGGAAAATATAAGTCAAGATGACCCTGACTCAGCGTTTCTAGTTAAATGTTGTACAATGTTCCTGAACTTCTTTCCTCTTTCTGATCTGGTCTCAGATGGCCTGCTTTCCTGCTGCCCAACATTCCAAGCCTTTTACTTATTAGGTACCCAGTGTTGCTTATTAGGAAAGAGTGAGAACTTAGAAGCAAAACTGCTTTGGGTTACAGCCCTGGACTCCAACTACTCGCTGCATGACCTTAGGTACATTACCTAACCTCTGAGTCTGGTGAATTTGTTACTAATGTACATACTTGTTGGATTGCTGAAGCCTTGCTCTTCTCAGACTTTCCTTTGGGGCAGAGCTGGTTTTCAAGAACCTTCAAATGGCGTCTGGGTAGGAATTCCAACTGATTTGAAAGTAGGAGAGGATCCCCTCTTCAGTGGCCTTTCTCTTGCACCTGAGTCTCTCTCCTGGCCAGTCCTTGGATCTGCGGGACACTCCCTTCTCCATCAAAGTTGCAGCTGTCCAGAGCCTTTTTTTCCCCAGAATGAAATAAGAAGTTGTCCATTGCTCTCCAGATCTCCTGAACTACCAACTTCTTCCCCTTCTCCACATATTTTCTTCCCGAAGGAAGACAGATGGGCTAGTCTGGTGCTTTAAGAAGCCTTGGAGGGAGAAATCTAACACTTATTCCTTGCTTCCCCCAGATCTCTAAGGCTTACCTGTGACATTGTCACATCCATCTGGGGTGTTGTAGTCAGTGAATCGTACATATTGGTTTTAGTTACTCTTTCTTGCCTTGCAGGAAGTAGATATACAATCTACTGTGGAGGGTGCAACGGAGAATACAAAGATGAATGAATCTGTTTTCACTGAGTTCCTTGCCTAAAAGAGATTTGCAGTTGAAGACTATAGACCCACTAATTCAAAGCAGAAAGGGTGCTACCCCTTGGAGGATGTTAATTAAACCAGGAGAGAATCTAATTGCTGGAAATGAGATTAGGGAAGGCTTTCTAGAGAGGCCAGAACACTTCAGCCATAGGAGTGTATTGTAGTTTGAAGTATGACGCCTATAGACTTATATGAAATCTTGCTTGTGCTTGAACTCTTTTGAATCCTGGGTATGGAGCCCTCCTAATCTCCCCAACATTATTTATCCAAGCTACAGACAGAAACTTTAGAGTCTACCAGATCTGGGTTCAAAGGAACCACTTTCTACATGGTAGCTCTGGGGCTAAAGTTGAACTTGACGTTTTTCATGTGTAGTGTTGTTTTGAGGATTAAATGAAGTTACGTAAGAAAATTCTTAAACCACAGCCTGGCACAAAGGAAATCTTCACCAAACAGTAACACGCTGTTATACAGGTAGTGCTGTGTAATAATGGCTTTGCATGTTCTTCCAACTCCAACCAACTCACATTTTAATATTTTTGTCTAGAGAGGAAGAAGGAAGCAGTTCTGGCAGGGCAACCGCCTAAACCAAGGCAGGGCTGCTTGAGATGTGTTAACAGGCCTGTGCTTATGCTAAGTGTTTGGATTAAGGACTGGTTTTTTTGTTTGTTTGTTTTGGTTTGGTTTTTTTCTGATCATATGCTGAACAAAACAAAATACAGGATATTTTATATCCTGACTGGACTTGTCTAGGCGAGTGTACTGCTAGTAGGTAACAAGTACCAGCAACCGTGCCAGGTTTGCCTCTCTTCAGAAATAAAGAAGTTGTGTTTCTAGCTGACAAGGCATGTTTTTTGAACCTTGTTGGTATGCTTGTATTTCTCAGTTTCAGTGTCAGATGACAGGAAAGCAAGTCCCAGGCCTCTCACTTCTAACTCAGTATAGCTTTAAGGAAATCACTCAACTTCTCTTGACCTTGGTTTCTTTGAAAAATAGGCCACTTGGGAAAAAAGCACTCTGCATTTCTGCAGATATTCTGTGATTCCTAAGGTCTTTGAAACTGATTCCTGAATCCAACAGGGCTGTGGTTAAAGTATGAAGTCTTTATACTTAAATGAAGTGTTACTCTGTGGTTCTCTGTAGTCCTAGGAGAGTGCATACAAAACATTAAGGATTTTGACCCTAGAGAGCTAAGATCCAGACCTATATGTACCTTAGTGATCCAGTCAAGGGTTGGGTGTCCTGAATCAGCCCCTCACCCCCACCCCGACTCCTGTGTGCTTTCCCTAGGGCCCCCATACAAGTGGCCCAAGGGAAAACCTGCGGTGTGGTTGCCTCCCCACCCTGAGTAGTTCAGACTTTCAAAAATGTCCTGTCTTCTTGAGTTTCCTGGTCTCAGTAAGTTCCTGCATACTTTCTCTACATAAGCAAAAACACAGATATACCAGTGGTTTTATTCAAGATGCTAAAAATGAAAGTTTCCACTAAATGTAGAGTACCCTGCTCAAATATTACTGTGGCTCTTACCACTTGGGAGTTCTTTGTAGTCTCTGTTCTTTGCAGGCTATAGTCTCTTTCAGGTGTTAGGAGGTGAAAAGATCATGGGGCTTTATGGTATAATTACATACAGTAAAATGCCCAAATCTTAAGTGTATAGTTCAATGAATATTAACAAATATACATACCCATTACTCAACATCCAAGGATATAAAACTTGTCCATCACTCTAAAACAGTACCATTAATAGAAATATAATGTGAGTCACTTATACAATTTTAAAAAGTAATAAGAAATAGGTGACATTAATGTTTAAATTAATGTTTAAATTTTTAAAAATTTACTTATTTTTATTTTCCAATTACTGTTGACGTTCAATGTTATATTCATTTCAGGTATATAGCATAGTGGTTAGACATTTATATACTTCACGAAGTGATTCCCTTGATGTGACATTAATTTTAATGTTATATTTTCTTTAACTTTATATAGTCAAAATAGCATTTCAGCATGTATTCAGTATTTTGGAAATTGCTAATGAGATATTTTATACTTTTTTTTTCATATAATCTTCCAAATCTGGTACGTATCTGACACTAACAGAACATCTCCAAGAGATCAGCACAGATGAAGAATTCTGGTATTACGATGTTTGTAACTTATTTTCAAATGGTGGCCAGAAAGTGTGTGTGTGTGTGTGTGTGTGTGTGTGTGTGTGTGTGTGTGTGTGTGTAGAGCGAGAAAAGGCAGAGGCAGAGGGAGAGATCTATTCTCTGACCCTTTAGCAGCTGATACTTCAAACTCAATCTTTTTGGTCATTGATTTGGATTGTTATGTAACTGGGTCCAACAGCTGTTGTTCCAAAAATTATAGTATCAAACTCTATTGGAGACTGTAATAAATTAAAAGTCACTAGAGGGGACAATATAACAAATCAGAAATTCTCTGCCCAAACTGAAGACTGCTGCTGTCTTTCTAGAGTTCACATCTAATTTCAAAATTCCATGACAGGTATTCTTGTCAAAGACTGTTCATAGGCAAATCGAGAAGCATTTACACATCAGCATTTCTGACAAATTGCCCAGAGATTCGTCGCAAATTCCCTTATTTTAAATCAAGTTGCATTAAATTTGGTGTTTGTAATTTTGAATTCTTTTTTATAAAAAGAGTACCCCAAATTGTTTAAATTTTGGAACCCCAAATCTGGATGCCCTCTGATGGAGTATTTTTTAACATTTGACTATGCATACATACCCTTTATTCAGCAAATCTACTTTTAGGGATCTACTAAAAAAAAAAAAACCCAAAACAAAAAGTAACGAATGCCTAAAGGTAGGAATAAGGACATCAATTGCTGTTTAATAAAGAACTGGGGTAAAAAAGTATTTCTATGAGTAAGGGATTAGATAACTAAATGATGGGGCATCTGTATAATGGAACAATACACCATCAATCAAAATGAAGACACTATGTATTTAATGACATGGAAAATTTTTAATACATTTTAGGTGAAAAAACTCATTTCTGAATAATGGGAGCTGACGTTTATTGGTGTATCTTCATGCCAGCTATCTTCTAAACACTCCACATATGATCTATGATTTTCGTAACCACTCCCTGACCAAGAAACGTACCTATTTTATAGATGAGAGAATGAGTCTTAAAGAAATGCAGGTAGGCTTCCTGGGATCCAAACCCAAGACTGTCTGGTTCCCAAGGCCTCAATACAATACAAAATGAATATTTGTAGAGCCTTATGGCTTAAAAAAAAGGCTTCCATGAGTGTCTCATATAATTCTCATATCAGTTCTGGGCCATCTATAAAGGGATTAGTTCTTCCTACAGGTAAAGAAGCAAGAGGTTCATTTTCTTAAGTTTCAAAATCTGGTGGGTGGCAATCCTGAACCCCTTCTATGTGTACTGCTCCTTACACTTCAGCCCATCCACAGCCTCTCCGGGGGGCCCTGCCAGGGCTGGAGCAGCAAACCTGAGGCTGATGGGGCCCCCTGAATGCCACAGGGCTGAGAACCATCCCCACTTGGCCTCTCACCTCTTAGCCCTCAAGCACATACTGGTCCTTTTTGTGGTATCTAATTCAGCCCTCTCACTGCCTTTTCTCTTATTGTTCTAGCTTGTCTCTCCTGACTTTGTGTCGTAATTGCAGAGCACCCTGGTTACACTAACCTGGTAAGCCGTGTGCCCCAGTGTCGGCCCTGCCCAATCCAGGCTGACCTTCCAGCAGGAAATGGACAGAAAAGATGGGCTGGATGGTTCAGGAAACTCATGTGAAATAGCTGTGGCATTCTATGACATTCCAGGAAAGACAACTAAAATCTAGGCTAGAGGCCTCTGTGGGCACCAAGTATCAAATAGTCCTGACAGGATCAGATAGAGATCACAGGTAGAGCTGAGCCCTGGAGGAGTCATTGGAGGTGGGGATGATCACAAAGCCTAAACAAACAGGTCTGAATCTATTTGAGGAATAACCTGTTAGTTTTGCCTCCTGTTACAATATTACCTGCTGGGTAAAGGTTCTTGGCACTGGGGCAGAGGCTTATCGGTAGATTCTACCCCTGCTGGAGGCTAGAATTAGCCCAGGTCCTCAGCAGGGCCTCTTAATTCTTTCAGAAGGAAGGTGACTAGATGTGAGAGGTCCATGGAACTGTAGGAACATACCCCATGCTGAGGTTGCCCATGGCTCCACTGGCCAAGGTGTCATATCAGCCACCAGCAAAAAGTCTTACAAAACAAAATTAAAAGCAATAGACTGCTTTTGTTTCAAGTTTTGGACTGACTCTCTTTCCCCTAGATGCATTAGATACCAGGCTGATCCTTGTACCCTAAGAAAAACATAAAACATCAACAAAGCTAAAAGACAAGCATACCTACATCTGTAAATTTCATTTTTTATATAAGAGACAAAGGATTAGTATTCAGTCTATATTTTAGGGGGAAAAAACCCACAAACAAGTAAGAACAAGTAATCTAACACAATAAATGGGCAAAGAATATGAACAGAATATTCATAGAAAACATTTCAAAAGATGCCCGGTGTTACTGGTAATCAGGAAAATGTCTGTTCAAACCACAATGAGACACCCTTTCCCCCACCAGAGGGGCAAACACTTTAAGTATTTACAAGGATGTGGGGACATAGTGACTCTCAGTTGCTACTGGTGGTTATAGCAGCACAATCTCTCCAGGGAAATTTCTAGAGAAACTAAAAATGTCAATTCTTTAACACTACATAGCAATTGCACTAGTAGAGATATAGTCATACAATGGATAACTATACAGCAGGTAAAAAGAATTATCTAGATCTATAGATGTTAGTGTAAATAGATCTCAAAAACATACTGTTGAGTGGAAAAGATACTATGATATAATTTCTGCGAAAATCACAATAGCATAATTATTGTTCCTGTATACAAAAATTAGGCAAATTGAAAACACATATTACTTCCATGACGTAGTTCTAAGTGTTTTACAAATGTGGAATATCCTGTCTATGGATAAAGAAACATTAAAAGCAAAAAAAAGTACTCTTACATGATATACATTAAATTTATGACAGTGGCTCTCTGGTGAAAAATGGGTTGGAAGAGAGTTATAATATTCCATAACAAGTATGCTTGTATTTTAATTTGGAGTGGAAGGTATATGGGTGTTTTGTTATTTTATCATGTGGTTGAGTTAAAAATTTTTTTTTCATATGGAATTTTTAAGAAGAAAAATACAAAAGGCTTGATGATCTCTTAAGAAGGATACCTAAAACATGCAAAGGATGGAATAACTTCCTGGCAAGGACAGAATGAGATTCACAGCAACTGTTCCATGAAGGGACATCTACATAACCTTTACATAACGGGGAAGAGCCAGGCCAGTCTATGAAGTTTGTCTGCAGTACTCACAGGCAAGCCTCAGTCATCAGTCAACACATTGACTCTTGTAAGAGACATGGTCCTGGCTACATGAACCAGTGCATCTCTGAGCTCATGGCAAATGAGAGGCAGGCTCTCTTCCCTCTCCCTTGTACATCATCCCAGAATTCATTATCCATTCTTCTGGTCCATGTACCATTTGCTGATCCACACGCTGTAGGGCTGCATCCTCCCAGGGGCAAGGGGCTGCTTTTCCTAATTTGCACAAAAACAAGGCTGGTGGTTGACCTGGGAGTGACATGGCTGACATGCAACTTGATTTAAAATAAGGAAAGAATTTGCGAGGACTCTCTGGGCCTGGAAGGTTCAGGTCCTTCTCTTATGAGATCTGTTTAGGCAATTTGTCAGAAATGCTGATGTGTAAATGCTTCTTGATTTGCAGTCAGCCTCCTCTCTCCAATTCCTCCAGCATTAGCGGGAGGTGAGTGTCCCTGAAGAGTCAGCTTCATAGGCATCATGCCTTTTGTACTTCAGATCCTCTAAAAATCTTGTGCTGATTTACTCTCTGGCCCATTTCTCCACATCATTGCCAACACTCTGTATTATCCATTGTTCTTGTTTTCATGTTGAATAGTCATTTTATTAATCTTCTTTAGTTCTGGAACTATATGTAGGCAATCTAAAGGGCAGCATTATAATCCCCGTACTCTCTAATAAGAATACTCCCCTTTCTTATTCCAGGATAAGCTCTCTTACTGATTTCATGAAACCAAGGAAAGCACAAACTGGCTCCGGTGGCAAGGATGAATGCACATTTAGCTGAAACTGCTTTTTGGTATTGCCTGTGAACAGTCTTTGACAAGAATCACTGTCATGGAATTTTGAAATTAGACGTGAACACTAGAAAGTCAGCAGCAGTCTTCGGTTTGGGCAGAGAATTTCTGATTTGTTGTATTTTCCCCTCTAGTGACTTTTAATTTATCACAGTCTCCAATAGAGTTTGATACTATAATTTTTGGAACAACAGCTGTTGGACCCAGTTACATAACAATCCAAATCAATGACCACAAAGATTGAGTTTGAAGTATCAGCTGCTAAAGGGTCAGAGAATAGATCTCTCCCTCTGCCTCTGCCTTTTCTCGCTCTACACACACACACACACACACACACACACACACACACACACACACACACACACACACTTTCTAGCCACCATTTGAAAATAAGTTACAAACATCATAATACCAGAATTTTTCATCTGTGCTGATCTCTTGGAGAACGAATTTCTCGTGGTTATTTGGCTTTGATTTGTGACATCAACATTGCTGGCCTTTCATCTTCCTTTGTCTGTGACTTTGTGGCAGACTAGGTCATTATTGTGTTGCATATGTCAATGTCACTTGATCTGTGTTACTGGAAAGGTTTTTGTGATCTGATTGGTGAGTCTGTTTTAGTCCACTTTTATTGTGGTATCTTGGACAAGTTGCTTAACTTCTCTGTGTCGTTTTTCTCCATTTGTAAGACAGGAATAAAAGCACATGAACAATTTGCTTGTGAAGCTTGTATGACAGCATTACAGAGGAGCTGCTCAATGTTCCCTTTCTCCCGTCAGTGCACATACCATGCAGGGGGTTACCCACCTCCGCCCTTCACCACTTAGAGTGCCCATCTTGTTCATAAATCAGAATCATTACATTCCCGACTTGTTGTTAAAAGTCTCTATAGACATCCCCGGAAATGACTCGTAAAGCAGATAGTTAACAAGTGGATTCTACTTTCCTACTGAGCAGGTACCAGTCGGGGCTGCCTTCTCGACCAAAGTCTCTTATCCAATATGCCACGTTCTAAACAAGAACAAAGTGTCACGAACTGCTCTGTGCTCTTGAACCTGGAGAATATGCATCCATGTACGAAAGGGATTGGTTGAGCCAGTAATCACAGGGTACCATGAACTGTACAGAAGGCACATAAACTATTTTATCCATTGAAACCCTCAGAAAGAAAAAGTCCTGCTACATTCAAATCAGAGATTATTTCATTTTAAAATTAAATTTATTGGGGTAACATTGGTCAATAACATAAGTTTTAGGTGTACAACTTTATAATACATCATATGTATTTTGCACTATGTCTTCACCACCCAAAGTCTAGTCTCTTTTCATCACCATATATTTAACTCCCTTTACCCTCTTCATTCTTTCCTCACTTCTATTTTCCTATGGTAACCGCCATACTGTTGTCTGTGTCTGTGAGTTTGTTTGTTTGTTTTGTTTGTTCATTTGTTGCTTTTTGTTTATATCCCACATATAAGTAAAATCGTAAGTTTCTTATCCTTTTCTGTCTTACTTATTTCACTTAGCATGACACTTTCAGGATCCATTCATGTTGTTGCAGACAGTAATATTTCATCCTTTTTATGGCTGAGTAATATTCCATTGTAGACCACATATTGTTTATCTGATCATCAGTCTAAGGACACTTAGGTTGTTTCCATTCTTGGCTATTGTGAATGATGCTGCAATGAACATAGGGGGGACATATATCTTTACAAATAAGTTTTCAAATTTTCAGGTAGATACTCCGTAGAGGAGTTGCTGGGTTACATGATAGCTCTATTTAAATTTTTTGAGGAAACTCTATACTCTTTTCTTTGGAGGCTGTACCAATTTACATTCCCACCAGCAATGTATGAGGGTTCGCTTTCTTCACATCTTCCCCAACACTTCATTCCTTTTTTATGGCTAAATAATATTTCATTGTATGGGTACATTTTGTTTATCCATTCATCCATTACTGGACATTTGGGTTGTTCTCACTTTGGGCTAATGTGAATAGTACTGCTATGAACTTTGTGTATAAGTCTTTGTTTGAACACCTGTTTTCAATTCTTTTGAGTTTATATCTAGGAGTGGAATTGCTAAGTCATATGGTAATTCTATGTTTAACTTTTTGGAGAACTGCGAAAGTGTTTTTCACAGTGGCTGCACCATTTTACATTCTCTCCAGCAATGCACAAGGATTTCAATTTCTCCACATGCTGGCCAACACCTCTTATTTTGGTTTTCTTGATTATAGCCTTTCTAGTGGGTGTGTAGTGGCATCTCATTGTGGTTTTACTTTGCATTTCACATGCTTGATGTCCATTTGTATATCTTCTTTGGAAAAAATGTCTGTTTGAGTCCTTTGCTCATTTTCCAAACTGGGTTGTTTTATTTGTTATTAATAATTATTAATAATAGTTACTCAGTTGAGCACTCTAACATTTCAGGCACTGTGAAGCACTGGGTTATAAAAACATGAGCACATTAGTTGCCAAAGTGAGAAATCAAGAGAGTTCTTTTTAAAAAAAAAATTCTTGTTTCTTGAGTTATGAAATCAGATCTGGCAGCAGATCTGGGCCTGAAATTTCATGTGCAGATTCTCTGAGGTCACCTCTGAGGGTGGGGCTCTACTTTGTCATGGCTCTCACCTGACTGATTTACAAATATTCATTTTCATCTGGAACCTTTATTTTGCAATATCTAAGGCCTTACTAAATATTTATTTTAGTTGTTTGCGTTGGGAGCAATCAGGACTGCTGGCTGTCCTCCAGCTCCAACATATTAAACAAACAAACAACTTTTCCTAAAACAAAATCTTTTTCATTGCCTTTTTCATGTTTAAATGGAATATCTACCACTTTAAGAATAGAAAAAGAAGTAGCTGCCCTTTTGGGCCAAGGCCTTTGAGTTGTATTGAAGGAAGGAGAGAGAATCATTTTTGTTTGTGCTTGGACTTTCAAAATGATAGGTGGTTCTGACATTTATGAGCAAATTGCATTGATATGAATTTCTAGAATTCTTAAGTTCTTTGAAAGAGCCACCTGATTCCACCTCAACTCTACCCAACCCAGTCCTCATGTATTGACTTCAATTAGTAAACTATGGTGGAAAAAATAAATTTGAGATTAGATAATCTCTGGTGACCAGATAAGGGGTAAACCCAAAATCTAAAGAACAGAATTACCCATCCCTCTCCTTTTGCCCCAGTCCAAGTGGATTAGGTGGCTGTAACTTTGAGCTCAGCCATTTACCAGCCCAGCAGTCCACTAGGTTTCTTTGTACTTCAGTTTCTTTATCTGTAGAATGAAAGTTCACAATTCCTACCTAGGAATTTTAGGATTAGCTTCATGTGTATCGGAGAAACCCACCCTCCCCATGCCTTAAAGGAAATGGGAATTTCTTTTTCTGGGAGATAGCCAGTCTGTAGCTGATATGGTACATCCTGCTATCAGGCACCAGCCCCCTCTGTGCTGCTACTCTGTGGTGTCCAAGTTCACCAGGTGTTCCAAGATAGCTGCCATTCTTTTCTGTCACAGGCAGCATTCTAGCTGTCCAGAAGAAAGGCACACTTTCCCTTTGAAGATTCTTCTCAGTAGTTGCACACACCTCTCTTTAAATCCCAGTAGCCAAAACTTCACCTTTGGGCCAGATAACCTGCTGGAAAAGCCTGAAAATCTGGTCTCTATTCCACATGGCCAGCTGAACATCTGAGGGTGTAATATTAAGGAAGAAGGGGCTACTGGATCTCTTTCACAGCACCTGTCAGAGATTCTATGAAGATAGAGAAGATAACACATGTGATGATTGAACTGGATTTTTTTTTTTTTTTTGCACATAAATCATCCTGTTGTTTTGCTGACTAGACTTTCCGGTCTGAAGACAATGTTCTCCATGAAAACCAATTCAGAAAACCAAGTTCCAAACTAAATAGATCTCTAGGTCATTGTGAGAATAGGAGGATGCTATTGTAAGGCAGAACCTCCAACCTTTAATGTTTTGTTGATAACAAACCATTAAATTGGCTGAGATTTGTACTTTACTGCCTCCTAATCCAGATAGTGGACTGTAGGAGGTGACCTTCAAGGGCACTGGTTAGTCACTGAATGTGAAAAAATGTAGGTATAGTTAAGATTCACCAGTTATAAGCAACAGAAACCCAACTCAAACTGGCCTTAATTAATTAATATTTTAGATTCCACATGTAAGTGAGATCATGAAATATCCGTCTTTCTATTTCTGGCTTATTTCACACAGCATAATGTCCTTCAGGTTTCTTCCCATTGTCACAAATGGAGTTTGGCTAATTTTTTCCCCCCAAAACTAGGTAAAATTTAAAGAGCAAATTTATTGGCTTTTGACAGTGAAAAGTCCTAAGATGGATAGACTTACATGGCTGGGGCTCTGGGTTCAACACTCTCAATATTAAGTCTGAGATTCATTTTATTTCCTCTTTCTCTCTCTCTCTTCCTCTCCCTCCTTTCCTCATTCTCTCTTTTTGTCTCTTTCTTTCACTACTTTGTTTCCCCTGTGTTGATTTTCTTCTTAAGCAGGTTCTCTCCACGTGCTTGTTCTTGCAACTGTCACTTAGCAAGCCCAAAGAAAAGAGCATAGCTGTTTCCCAGTGGGCAAAAATGGATGCCCTTATTGATGATGCATAAATTAATCAGGAGGCTGTGACTAGAAATATATGATAAAGATTTATTTACGGGTCTTAGGATTTGCAAATGGGAAACACAACGAGGCAATACCCAGAGTATTCTGAAAAAAAGAGAAGCTGAGCATTCATATAATAAAAAGTACATTCGTGAAAAGAAATAGTCCTGCATTCTTAACCTCTAGATTGGTCCAAAATAGTAATATTCCAGTTGTCTGGTAGACATATGAACATTCTTTCCTTAGTCCTTCAGGGGGTAATCAGAGGGTTATCTATAGGATACACACACACACACACACACACACACACACACACACACACACACACATTTACATATATATTTATATATCTACCTCCAGACATCAACGCACAACTGAAAAGTTCAAAAGTTTAAGTTCCCGAGCTAGTTAAAGCAAGAATAAAAGCATTTCCTTGTGCCTCAACCTACTTTATTTTAGTAATTTAGCAACTTGACTATAGTGACTCCATTTTATTTCTTCGCTCTTTTCCTCACACTCTACAGTATGTCTGTAAGGTAGAGATTTAGGGTACACAACCTCTCTTGAAGGGTGTCATGATGACCACTGGGAAGCAGCTTAACAATTATTTACGTTTGTCAACCTGTAGCCAGTAGGGAGTGGAGCCTCACAGGAGCTGAGAGTTCTGCCAAGCACAACTGCAAGAACCATTTGGCTTAGGTGACTTGCCACAACCCTTTGAGCTGATTATCCAGATAATTTAGTTAACATCCTCTTGAGAATAATTACTGATGCAGTCCCCAAATTTTATAGGCAGGGAGACTGAGGCCCAGAGAGGGGAAATCCTGTCTCTTGATTTGGATTCTTCTGAGAATAAGAACTTGGGTGCAGGTACTTTATTTGTGATCCTAGGAAGTAGAAGTGAGGGAGTGGGAAGAGGAGACAGAAAGAACAGCCAATATTGGCTGTTATTGAAGTTGTTGCCCCAGGTAACTAGGATTTTACCCACTAGAACATATGAGAAGGTATAGCTGCTAACCAGAACTGTCAGGCAGTTAAAGGGGAGGCATGAGAAGTCCCTGACCAGACAGACCCTCCACATAACTGTCCCAGCAGCTGAAACCAAAGGTGCTCTGAGGAGACGTTACATGGGGCACTAAAGGTGTCTACAACAGTTACTCACCCAGTGGCATGCCAGGGATGAGACTTCAGAACCCCAACCCCAGTCTGCTGCTTGCTTGCTTCCCACAGAGCTTCAGCAGTCTTACTTTGTGAATCATCTTGGCCTCCCCAGCTGTAGCTTCAAAGTCAAGTCAGGGCCACCTCCCCATCAGCTTGCATTGTGACCCACCCACCTACGAGGCAGCAGCAGTCTCCTCTGTCATTTACAGGGAAATCCAGTTTTGCTCTTCTCTGCCCTGCATACCATGTTCTTCCCAGGAATT
Source organism: Cynopterus sphinx (assembly GCA_030015415.1). NCBI lineage: Eukaryota > Metazoa > Chordata > Mammalia > Chiroptera > Pteropodidae > Cynopterus > Cynopterus sphinx. The sequence goes on from CM057385.1 coordinate 19,872,293, forward strand.
CTCCCCTACAAGCCATAAACAATAGGCATGGTCTTTTTAGCACAACAGCTGCAGAATTGAATTATTAGGATTAGCCTTTGGCGGGGGGGCCCACTCTACCCAGTGGTAGCCTGGAGGTGACCTGGAGCATATGCTTTTTGATGGAAACAAGATCTCAGACCTGTTACACTACCATGTGGCCTGGATGTGAGCCCAGCAGCTGTCTCCCAAATTGGGCAAGAGAGCACACATAGACCTAAGCATGTAATACCTGGACTTCTGGAGGCCTTTTCTGGTTTTGCTTTTTTAAATTTATAGACTTAATTTTTTGGTACAGTTTTAGAGTTTCCGAATAACTGAGCATGTGGTACGTAGAGTTCCACAAACTCACCCCACCCCAAACACAGCTTCCTCTGTTATTAACATCTTGCATTAGTGTGATCCATTTGTTACAATTAGTTCACTGATATTGACATTATTATTAACTATAATACATAGTTTACATTAGGATTTAGTCCTTGTGTTGAACTGTTTTATAGGTTTTGACGAATATTCAGGAGCTTTTTATCAGGAGGGTGCAGTATCTAGGATGAGGCCATTTCTACCCTTACTAGGCCACCTCTCTGCTTAGTCAGAATACCATGATTTGCCTCGGTTTCTCTTTCTAGGATTTCTGCACCAAGCCTCCAGGCCTCTGGCACTGAGTGGAAACTGGGGGATAGGTTGAGGGAAAGAAACTTCTCTAATTTATTAAGGATAAGAAGTCGGCCTCTGGGTCTGGTTCTCCCAAGGATGAAGTAGCCCCTAAATTTAACAGCTGAGGTTCCTGGGGTTAAGACAGGCTCAACAGTTTCTGGAGTAGTCCCCAATCCATTGTAAGCAGTCTGCCTCCCAGGTGGGAGTGCCAGGGACTTGGTGACAGGGAGGCCTGGCCTGGTGCAATAGAGTCCGTGGTACCTCTCCATGCAGTTCCGAAGAGGTGGATTACACTTATACCCTGCCCATCGGAGGCCTCAGCTATGTCCAGGGCTGCACCCGAACGCCTCTTACCAACAAGACTGTGGGGAGTTGCCTGGATGCCACGGCACAAAAGTTTCCGGACCGAGAGGCCTTGGTGATCATCAGTGAAAACATCAGGTTGACCTTTGCTCAGCTTAAGGAAGAGGTGGGTGCTAGCTAACCTTGAAACTTCGAAGTGGGCAGGTACCAACCCCAGGCTGTCCTGGCTCGGCGGAGCTACAAGGAGGGCAACTGACTGTGGAGCAGTGTGCTGGGGCTGCCTGAGAACCTCAAGGGGTGTCAGGAGATGAGGACAGGGCTGAGGAGAGGTGACTTAGATGCCTCTTGCATCAGTCACTCCTAGGGCATTTGTTAAATCTGTATATTCCAGGCCCCACTCCAGATTCAGAGGCCTGTCCCTTGTTCCCAGGTGGTTGTGATGTGAATCCAAGGGCTGAAGTGGGAGTCATGGCCCCTTCCTGCTTGCTCACATCTCATCCTTGTGCCCTGTATGTTTACACCAGGTGGACAAAGCTGCTTCTGGGCTCCTGAGTATTGGTCTCTGCGCGGGTGACCGGCTGGGCATGTGGGGACCCAACTCATATGCATGGGTGCTCATACAGCTGGCCACAGCCCAAGCGGGCATCATTCTGGTGAGGAGGGGTTTGCCTGGCAAAGCTGGGTGTGTGGGGGGAGGGCATCATTCAGGGGAAGCCCCCCAGCTCCTTGGCCCCAGAGCAAAACCAGTCCCTGCCTGGTTTCAAACTGGATAGTGATTTCTCCTGAAGCCACCAAGGGGGTTGTGCAGGGGCAGGGTGCTGCCTTTGTCTGCACCATGTTTCTGTGCCTCTTGAAGGAAGAGGGGCAGCAAGAGGGACAGGGTCTCCCAGGACACTGATATACTCTTGCTGTCTCTACCAGGTGTCTGTGAACCCAGCTTACCAGGCTCCAGAGCTAGAGTATGCCATCAAGAAGGTAAGACCTATTCCTGGGGGGAGGGGCCAGGTGAGCACCTGGAACAGAGGGCTGATGGGGTGGGGAGGGCATGCACAGGTGGGTGATACCCAAAGTCTGTCATTCCTGAGACTATGGGAATGGGTGGGAGGAGGGGGTGGTTGGGCAGATACAAGGCTGGTGCATGCATGTGTCATGGTGGTAGTGTGTGTGTTAAAGAGTGGTGCATGTATGTGTCAGAATGTACGAGACAGAGCAACTATCAGTGTGAACTCCACCAGATTCCCAGTCTGGGGCTTCCTGCCCACTGTGAAGCGGGTGGACTCCCCTTCCACAGGTGGGCTGCAAAGCCCTCGTGTTCCCCAAGCAATACAAGACCCAGCAGTACTACAACATCCTGAAGCAGATCTGTCCAGAGTTGGAGAATGCCCAGCCAGGGGCCTTGAAGAGTCAGAGGTGGGGATATCCCAGATTGAAAAGGGTACATCGTGTGGCATCCTGGCTTCCTCATCCCCTACCCACCCCCAGGGTGGAGGCTGGTGTCTCTCTGGGCCCTCCCTCAGCCATCCTTCACCACCCTCCCCACCTCCAGGCTCCCAGATCTGACCACAGTCATCTCAGTGGACACCCCTCTGCCTGGGACACTGCTCCTGGATGAAGTGGTGGCAGCTGGCAGCAAAGAGCAGCATCTGGCCCAGCTCCGGCACACCCAGCAGTTCCTGTCCTGCCATGACCCCATCAACATCCAGTTCACTTCGGTAGGGCAGAAGTCTCCAGACCCCAAGCTCAGGCTGACATGCTGCCCCCTACTTGCCCCTGTGACTCTTCCCCAAGAATAAGGACACAGCTGAGGAGGTCAGGAGTTCAGACACTTCTCCTGGGGTTTGCACTAGCTGTCCTCTCTGGCCTGGAAAACATCAGCAACTGGTTTCCTTGTCACATGCCCCCCTCCCCTGCCCTTCTTGTCCGCAGCACAGGCAGATGTACTGTGCCACCACGGGTCCAAGCTGGTAGAGCCTGCCCCTTCATTTGGCAGATGGGGAAATTGGGGCCCAGAAGGGGAATTTGCTGCTGGGCCACAGAGTTCTCTGAACCACTTTACAAGTGGCATGAGGACAGAGACCTTATCCCTCGCATCTGGATCCTAGCACGTGGCATCGTGCAGGCATGTGGTAAACCTTTGTGAATGCATATTGAAAGAGTGAATGGATCTGGGGCAACAGTTCCATTCTCCTGACTCCTGGTCTAGTGCTCTTTCCTGCAGTGGCCCAGGGAGGAAAGGAGATAGGGAGAAAGGGGGCCAAGTATCACCTGTTTGTCTTATCAGGGGACGACAGGCAACCCCAAGGGGGCTACCCTTTCCCATTACAACATTGTCAACAACTCCTACTTACTAGGGAAGCGCCTGAACATGCACCTGAAGGTGAGGGGATGCTGATCCGGGATTACTGGCACCCTGCATGGGTGGGGGTGGGGCTTGCTGGGCTCCCCTGCTGGCTAAAGGAAGTAGCTCTGGGGCTTCCAGCTCCTGTGTCGACCCGGCCTCCTGCCTCCATCTCCAGCTGCCAGAGAAGTCACGGTTAGTCCTGCCCAGCCCCCTGTACCACTGCCTGGGTTCTGTGGGGGGCACAATGGTGAGCGTGACGCACGGTGCCACCCTCATCGTGTCCTCTCCGACCTTTGATGGCAAGAAGGCGCTGGAGGCCATCAGCCAAGAGAGGTGGGCATCAGTGGGCAGCTACCCACAGTCTCATGAGACCCTCCTATTTCTCACTCCTGAGCCCTGATCCCTCTCCAAGATGTCTCCTCCCTCCAGCCAGGAGAAATGGAAACAGAGTAGTGGGGGACCCAAGGAGAGCACCAGTTCCTCCTCCAGAACTTTCTCTTGCCTGTTCCCCACTGTTGTAGCCTTGGCCCTTACTGCAGGTTCAAGGTGGGGTGGGTGAGAAGAGGGAGCTCCTTCATACTTCCAAACCTGATTTTGAAATGCCCCCCCTCAACCCTCCTTATACAGAGGCTCCTTCCTGTATGGAACTCCTACAATGTTCGTGGATATTTTGAACCAGCCAGACTTCTCCAGTTACAACGTCTCAACCATATGTGGAGGTGGGAAGGGGCCAAGGGTGGCCAGGCCAAGACTGGCCTGGGTGAGCTAGATGTACATCCAATCCTTTATTTAGGGAGCAAGAAGGTCACTACAGAAACATGGGTGGGAGGGAGGCAAATCCCAAGCATCCCTGGACACCAGCCCAAGGCCAGTTGCCAGGTGTAGGAGTAGGTCCAGGGTCAGGGGAGGGAGCAGATGTTCTTCCCTAAAAAGAGCTGTAGGCAAAGGGGGTCCACTAGGCCTGGAGTAGGGGGAAGCCATGTCAGCCCTCTCTTTGATTTAGGTGTGATTGCCGGGTCCCCTGTACCCCCAGACTTGATCCGAGCCATCATCAAAAAGCTGAATGCATGGGAACTGGTGGTGAGTGGTGGCTGGGGCTGGGGCTATGGGTGGGCAACAGGCCAGGCCTGGGATGAGAACAGGTGGATGAAAGTGAGGATAAGCCCAGGCAAGCTCTCCAGGGGAGATCCTCCCCGCCCACCCTCCTTCCAGAAATCAGATGTGAGAAAATGCAATCTGACCTCATCGGCAACTGGCGAGTCATGGAGATAGGGAATGGGGAGTAAATAGTATCCATCCATAAATTTATTTTTATAGAAATCTGGGGAAGACATGCAGCATGGAGGGATATGCGGCAAAGCACCGGTGTCCTGCTAGAACGTCCAGGCAGTGGGGAGCTGGTGGAGTTGGAGTAGGGACTTAAGACCCTTTCTGGAAACAAGGGGTTGGGGTGAGGATCTGACGTTGGTTTTCCAATGGCAGGGCAAGGGGAGCTGAGGGAAGGAGGATTCTGGAAGGTGGCCATCCTGATGCCCACCCAGTCCTGGTTGTAAAGGACTTGGGGGGAGTCTTGGAAACAGCTTCTCTGAGGAGCTAGGTAGAAGGGCCAGGCAGAGGGAGCTCTCACAGTCAGGTGGACCTGGGCTGGTGCTGGAGTGCCCGAGTCTCCCTGCCAGGACATGTCTAGGTGTGGACAGCTCTGTGCATCAGCAGAGGCTGTGGAAGAAGATGGGGGTCAGAGGTGGGAAGGTCAGTAGTTTCTCCGGCAGAAGGCAGAGGCCAGTCACCAGGACCGGCTGGGTCAGGACCTGCAGTGAGGTAAGAATCAGTGTCAGAACTCCAACAACCCAGGTGATGCTTGGAGAGAATGGTGGGAGTCCTGGGCAGTATCATTTCCCTTTCAGAAGGGAGCCTCAGTCCTCTTCTTTTCTCCCTGCAAAATTGGAGGGTCTGCATGCCTCTCCACGAGCAGGGAGTACCTGGGACACCCTCCTCACTTGCCAGAGTCTCCAGAGAGGGGGATGAGGGACCTGCCTGCCTTGCTCCCACCTGTTTAATGGCGTCCAGCTTTCTTGGATCTCTTAGTGGGGAACTTGCAGCTGCGGAAGGCGTCCGTGTCACGGATGTGCTGGCCCCTGAACTTGGCGGGTGAGGCACAAGTTGCATCAGGACGAGAGGTCTTGGCTTCCAGCCACCTGGAAAAACAGAGAGATGCTAGGGGTGGAGAAGAGATGTGTGAGTACTAGAGGAGGGGACAGTGAGCCATGATGCCAGGATCGACTTGGCTCTAGGATAGTCTGAAACTGTCATCTTCATTTTACAAATGTGGGAGCTTGGCAGGGTCCTACACCTGTTAGGGAGCAGATCTAGGACACATGACATATGTCTTAGTGCAGGGCAGCGTCTCCGCTGCATCACAGAAGGGAGAGTTCTGGGGATGGCATGGGGGTACGCTCACCTCCGGAGGCCACGGAGCTGGCAGGTACACTTCCAGGGGTTGTTGGTGAGAGTGAGGGTCTCCAGGTTGTCAAAGGGGAAGTTGGAGGGCAGCTGGTTCAGGCGGTTGTTCTCCAGATGGACGTGTTTCAGTGTGGTAACACCCAGGAAGGCGGCATCGGAGAACTGAGGGGCAAGGTGGGCATGAGCGAACACCCCATCCCCAGTGTCCAGCCTCTCCCAGCTGTATGGCCCCAGAGGGGCAAGATCCTTCCCTGGGCACAAGCAGCAGCACCTTGAGGAGTGCCACAGTGTGACTAAGTTGTCTCCAATGATTTAATCCATACAACCATATTTTGAGATAACTGGTATTATTTCCAATGTGCAGATGGGGCGGGGGGAAAGTTAAGTCCCTTGTCTGGGGTCATACTAGGGAGTGAACAGTAGCTACTGGACCACACCCAGGTCCTCTGCCCTGGCACAAACACTGTGACTGTGGAGGCAGCCGGAGTCTGGCTCCAGTGGCCCAAGCTGGCACATGGTGAGCCTGATCAGTGTTTGGCGGGATGGGCAGTGGGCCCAGGCTTCCCACAGCCCCAGGGTCCTGGGACTTTTCCCCAGCTCTGTCCTCACTGTCTGCCAGAAGCTATTTGTGGAACCTCCTTGGTGGAGGCTTTGGCCAGGTTGGATGGCTCCAGAGGAAACATTCTATTGGTGCCCATATCTTGGCCCAGGCGGCGTCACAAATCCTGCTTGGCCTCCCCTGGCCCAGATCAGCTCCTGCTTCCCTGCACAACTTCCTACTGAATGGCTGCTCTGGCACGGGTGGGCTTAAGCTGGGGAGGAGACAGGCTGCAGAAGGACAGGCTTGGACAGGCTCCATCCATGCAGACAAAGGCTGGCTGCCTTCCAGGTATGATTCTGCCCTCATCTCCATGCCCGTGGCCAGAATGGGGTATGAAGTTCTCTGGTAACTAGACTGTTCCGATGACCATCTCCCCCACCTTGTCCTGGTCCCTGCCCAAACCTCCTGGCCAAAGCCCTTGTACCAGAGCGATTTTTCCAGCCCCAAGGAGGAATTCTGCCCAGACCCAAGGCCAGGCACTGGGCATCAAAAGGGAGGAAGGACTGGATGAGGTTGCAGCCAGGAGATGGGTCTAGAGTGGGCAAAAGGCAGTCAGTGGTCTGTCTGTGGGACAGTGAGGCACAGCCAGTCTTCCCTATGGGGAGACACCTGGGGACCTGTGCCAAAGACGGAAAGTGGTGTCTGGCTCTTGCCTTTGTCCCTTCACAGAGCTCATGGGTGCCATGTCTGCACCCTGGAGGAGCCTCTGGTCCCTGGTCCCCACTCAGTTGAAAGGGACCTGAGAATGCAGTGGAATGTGTGTGTGGACTGCAGGGGTGGGGTGGGGCACCCACCATGGCCTCTGGGGGGGTGCATAGAGGAGGATTTTCTTTGGCATTTCCTCCCTGCTCACTCCCAGCCCCCCAATCCACTAGAGTACACATGCATGCACCCCCCCTCCTCCAGGAACAGGGTCTCTTTGTGGACTTGTTTCGCCTGGCTCCTCTGGAAGTCTCCTCAATAAACAAACCTTCCTTTATGGGGTGGTAGATTTACTGGAGACGGGGAAAAAAGCAGAGGAGGGGCAGAAGGCCCAACAGGAAGAAGTGGCCACTGCCCACAGCAGAGAGTTTGAGAGGACTGGAAATGCCTCCTAGGGGCCATTGGTGGGGCCGGGGTGGCCCCGGCTCTGTTTATAAGTAGGAATGCTAGGAGAGCAGTGGTTGAGACTAGCAACAGGGGCAACAGGGCAGGGATTAGGTTGGGATGTGATGAGACACACAGAGCTCATCACCTCGAAGATAGCCAGAGGAACAGAGGCAATTTTAGAGAATGGCACCCAGCTGTGGCCCTGGATCCCTGGGCTGAGAAGAAGGAGCCAGCCAGGACAGAGCTCTGCAGCCAGGAGCTCACCTTCTCCAGGTTGGTGTGGTCCAGCCAGAGGGTCTCCAGGTATCTGCCGAAAGACTGGAAGGCATTGTCAGGAATGCTCTTCAGGGGGTTGTGGGACAGTTTCAGCTCCTCTACCACCCGCAGCTTGCTCAGAGCAGCTGAGGGGTAGCTAGAAAGCTGGTTCCTGTCCAGGTGGAACTTAGCGAGGTTCTCCACATCGTCCAGAGCTCCGGGCTGCAAGGAGCTGAGTGCGTTTTCCGACAGGTAGAGCCAGCGCAGGTCCTTGGCGCCCTGGAAGGCGCCTGCACGCAGCTCGCGGATCTTGTTGTTGTTGAGCTGCAGGATGAAGAGGTTGACCAGCGGGGAAAGCAGCCCCCGGGGCAGCTCGGTCACCTTGTTGTGGTCCAGATAGAGGTAGGTGAGCTCGGTCAGGTCATCGAAGGCACCGACACGCAGCACGCGGATGTCGTTGTGAGACAGGTACAGGTAGATGAGCTGCTTGAGGCCACGGAAGGCCCCGGCAGCCACCTCCCGGATCTGGCAGTGCTGCAGGTGCAGCGACACGAGGTTTGGCATGGCCCGGAACGAGTTGGTAGCCAGCACCGGGAAGTTGTTGCGCTGTAGGTTGAGCAGTTTGGTCTTCTCTGACACCTTGGGGATCTTCTGCAGCCCCACCTTGTCGCAGATGACGTGCTGCAGGTCGCCGTGGCAGTGGCAGTTCTGGGGGCAGGCGGCCAGCGCCGGCAGCAGGCCGGCCAGGAGGCCAAGGCTGAGCAAGAGCGAGGGGTGGGCCATGGCCAGGATGCCTGGGGCCAGGCAGGGGGCAGCTGCAGGACGGCGGCGGGGCGCGGGCAGCGGGAAGTCCTCGGAGCTCGGGTCTCCTGCCCTATTTATACGGTGGCCCTGACCACAACTGGCAGCCAGAGCCAGCTCCTACGTGGAGCATGGAGGCCACCGGGCTTAACTTCCTCCCGCCCAGAGATGCGCCCCCGCCCTAGACGGGGAGGCGGTGGGGCCCCTCCCCCGGCTGGCGACCTTGTAGGGGCTGAGACCTTGGCCCTCAACCACCTTGTCCTCTGCTCTCAGATCCAGTTTCCCTGCAGACCCCTAGCTCCCTTCCTTATGCTTTTCTTTACTTGGGGGTGGCGAGGGAGGGGTTGGGGCGCGTGTCTAGGGCCCTGAGACTACGCCGCAGAGAGGGAGGCATTCCATGAAAGTATTTGTTTGCTCAAGATGGAGCCTCCAAGCTGTCCCCCACCCCCCCATTACACACTGGGCCGGGTGCCCTGGACCCGGGGAGGGAGGAAGCCGGGCAGGACAGCCGGACGCGAAGTCTCGCCGCGGTTGGCCCGCCGGCGGCGCTTTAATGGGGCGCTTGTGCGGTGCCAGCCCTAGCGTGCTAGGTGCCCTGGCCCTGTCGTGGGGCTCCCCGGTCTGGTGAGACACTCAGCCAGCCCCATGGAGATACGAGCTCCTCCTCCACCCTTGGACTTGCCTCTGGCCCTTCTCTCCCAGCCCGAAGCTTGCTTGAGTTTCCCTTGCAACCACTCTCCCCTTTTTTCATGGCCGAAGACTAACCAGAAAAGTGGGTGGCGGGGAAGGGAGTGACCCACAGGCCTCGCAAACACATCCGAAGACCACAGGCACCAGAGTCAGGGCAACCGAACAAGCATAGTCCCACCTCCCTCTTCTTTAATCTCCCTAAAATATCCCATCCCCTCATCCCCACCCCCAGTGGTCAAGACCCACCCCTGAGGGGTCTCTCAGGGTGGTGGCCAGAGTGGCGCCAAGATGTACTTGGCAGAGGCCACCCCTGGGCAGTGGCCCCAGGACTGGGAGGGCGGGTGAGGGGCCTGGGTCTTGGCTACAAGGGACAGCCCTGGACAGCTCAGGTCCTGTGGGCGCCCCTGTCCCAGCTGACCAGGTCTCTGTGTCCACTTGCCAGTCACTGTGTCCAGATTCTTGTGGAAAAGGGAGGGTGAGAAGTCAGAGTGTCCACTCTGGGCTGCCTAGCAGGGAATGTCCTCTGTATTGGGAGGTAGGTGATAAACTGGACCCCAGGTCTCACCAGACCACAGCTATGCCCGAGCTATGCCCGAGCTATGCCAGCTGACACAGAGGAAACTGGAGGAGGGTGTAAAAGACCAAATCTGGTATCTTTGCTGACCGTTAGGGACCTAGAATACAGAGTGGCTAGTCCCTCTCCCCTCACCCAGTTCTCAGATGTGGAGGCCTGCCCTTCTCTAAGCCCATTTCACCCTAGTGAGGGATTCCTCTAAATGAGGGTCATACTTGGCCTAGAACACTCCCTGATGGTATTTAGGTGTATTAAGGTCCCTCCAAGGCTGGCTTCTGGCTTTTTATTGCTCAGGATATTCCAACCACTAGAAGTGGTGTGGGGGCAGGGAGGTACCACTGGCTTTTTAAAATTCTTGCTTTGGCTGTATTTTTATTTTGATGGAAATAAAATTTATAGGAAACTCTCCAGAGCTTGGGGGGCACCCACCCCAAGGCCAGGCACTTGTCCCAGGTTTCTGTGGATGGGGTGGGTAGGAGTGGGGGTGGGGGCTGTGTCTATGCGGCATCCAGCTGTGCCAAGGCAGGCTGGCTTTCTCATTAAGTTTATGGGACCTTCAGCTTGGAAGGGAGGGGCAGGGGATGTTGTGGCCTGAAATCAGGAAATGGGGGTGGGGACGCTAAGGCAGCCTGGGATGGGGATAAGAAGGCTGGGGCATGGGTAACACTAGGAGCCACAGACTGAGGGTTGTGGCTGCTCCACAGAAACAGAGACTGAGAGCCCTGGCTAGAAGAGAATGGCTTCCTTGCTCCTAATTTTGTTTCACAGCCGGGTCCTTGCCAGTTGAGTTAGTCAGCTTAATGTCCCAGTGCCTCTGCCTCCTGACCCTTGACCTCTAACAACTGTGTCTCTTTCCCCACCATATATTTGCCCTCCATTTTCCCCTGAATTCCTTATATTCCCTCAGGTTAGGTCACCCCATCCTCTGCAGTGCCCCAGCTCCCTCCAAACATCCTTTCTGGACCCTCTAGGTTGCTTATGGAACCACAGAGAACAGTCCTGTGACCTTCATGAATTTTCCCACGGACAGTTTGGAGAAGAAGGCAGAAAGTGTGGGTAGAATCATGCCTCACACAGAGGTGAGCCCCACACCAGGATCCCTAGACCCCACCTCCCACAGATGCCTCTACCCTTCCCTGCTGCAAAGCTTTCCCTGGGCCTGTCTTGGGACTTTCTCCGGCAGCTGAGGCCTAAGGGGAAGAGCTGAGCGGTGGCCAAGAGCAGCCACCAGCTGAACTTCTCCACAGCCTTCCTTCCTGTCTGAGGTGTGTTTTTGCCAAGCCCCGCTGTCTGTTTTGGCGCAGCCAGGACAGCCTCAGAGAGGAGCCAGAGTACCGAGATTTTTCCTTTGTAGCTCTTTCACTCCCATAAGCCTTCCCCCCTCTTTTCAGCACAGTTCCCCTTTTCGCTTGGTGTAGACACTGAATCTCCCAAGTAGCCTGTGCCTTTGGAGGTCCCTTGTACTTGAAGAATGACCCGGATCATCTCTCATTCTCAAATTCTCAGCTGTGACTCCTTTCCTGCTCCAACACTGGTGCTTTGTGCCAGCCTGCACCTGGTTTCCCTTTGCCCCCTTGTGCCTTTGCTTCTCAGGGTCACTGCCAGTGTGCCCGAGCAGCTGCTCCCCCTGGGGCCAACCACCATCCCGTCTTCCTCCCTGGAGTGAATGTGCATTAGCTCCCTCTCATGCGTCCAACAGCCTCACTGCCACTTTCTGTGGAATGCTTCACTATGAGATAGACAGGTGTCAGCTTAGTTCTCCCCATTTTACAGGTGCAGACACTGAGGCTAAGCCTGCCTTGCATGTTGGCTGCAGCTCGTTTCTCCTCTAGGCTTTTAGGCTCTGCTTCTCTGCCTCTTCAGCTCTTCATATGGCCCTGCCACATCATCCCCTTTGGCTTCTCTGTTTGCCACTTAATAGGAAGAGGACATTCCCTTTTCTTTTACACAGTTTGTAATTCTTCAGCTGGCCTGGTCCTCCATAGCCCTTCTCTGCAGTGGCTCCCATCCACTCCATTTCCTAAGCACCTCTGGCCTAGGCCTCACCCGTTCTTGTGTGCCCAAACTCAGAAGTTTGACTGATGATGGAACCACTCTAGTCTTTGTCTCCCTTCCCTGGCTCGAAATAGGCAGAGCCAGGGGACCTTATTTGGGGAGGGGGGTTGGGGGGAGGTAAGGCAAAGCTCTTCCCCATTCCTGAGGGTCCCCCATGCTGAAGTGAGGGGCACCAGCCTGAAGTTGCCCTGTCCCAGGCCAAGATCATGAACGTGACAACGGGGAGGCTGGCAGAGCTGAATGCACCTGGAGAGCTGTGGACCCGAGGTTACTGCGTCATGCTGGGCTACTGGGATGAGCCCCGGAAGACTGATGAAGCAATTAGACAGGACAAGTGGTATCAGACAGGGTGAGAGGGCAGAGTGGGGCAGAGGTTTTGGCTGCTGAGGGGAGGCTGGGGGGTCCTGAGGCTGAGCTGGGAACATTAAACCAGAAGAGGGAAAACATGTGTCTCAGGACGGCCCCTTCCCATCTTGGAGACTTAATTCCACATTGTGTAAATGGCGATGATCAGTCGGTACATATAGGGCTTCGGAAGAATCAGATGTGATACTGATGAGAGTGCCTAGGACAGTGTACTCCACCAGTGTCTGCAAAATTGGAGCCAAGATTCAGTCATTCATTTGTTAATTCAACAAATCTGTATATACCTGCGACATGTCAGCCCTACTCTAGATACCGGTAGTCCAGTGGAAAGCAAAATGAGAAGGATCCTACTGTTATTTCCCACATGTCTGGAGACAGATACAAACAAGATAATTTCAGACATTGGTAAAAATGAAGAAAATAAAATAGGATCAGAGGAGAGAAAGTGGCTGTTGTAGGGAGGGGAGCTTCTCTTAGATTGGGTGGTCCGAGAAGACTTCCTTAAGGTGGAAATGTTTGAGCTGAGACCTGAACTGCAGAAAAGAAGCCAGCCATGGAAAACATATGTATAGATATATTGACAGAGGGAATATGTTATAGGCATTGGTTTGCTTTTGTCTGCCTCCCCTGATAGACTGTAAGTTCCAGAGATTATCTTGTTCATGCTGTATCGTCCAGGGTCTAGAGCAGTGCAAGACACATAGGTGATCAATAAATGTTTGGTGAATGGGTGAGCGAGCCAGCCAGCTGAGGCAAGAGGCCATTCCTGGCCTTTCCTTGCAGAGACATCGCCTCAATGGACGAGAAGGGCTTCTGCAAAATTGTGGGCCGCTCCAAAGATATGATCATCCGGGGTGGTGAGAACATCTACCCCGCAGAGCTTGAGGACTTCTTTCACACACACCCTCAGGTGCAGGAAGTGCAGGTGAGGCACCCAGTCCAGGTAAGCCCAGGTGAGCCCCCAAGAGCAGGAAATGGGTGGGGACACGGTGATGTCTGATATCTACCTGGGACTCTCAAAGGTGATAGGAGTGAAGGACTACAGGTTGGGGGAGGAAATCTGTGCCTGCATTCGGCTGAAGCAGGGGGAGGAGACCACAGCTGAGGACATCAAGGCTTTCTGCAAAGGGAAGGTAGGAGCCTCAACTCACCACAAGCTGATGATATTTCGTTCTTCAACCCCCTTTCCCGGCCAACTACTCAGTCCACTGTCCCCTCACTCAACCCTATGACCCCTCCAACCTAACCTCATGCTTTATCTTCCTCTGGTCTGCAGATCTCCCACTTCAAGATCCCCCGATACATTGTGTTTGTCACCAGCTTCCCCCTTACTGTGTCGGGAAAGGTATGTAAGGTGGAGGAGACTAGGGAGGGGCAGGGTAACCTGGGGCCCAGGTGCAGAAAGCCAGGAGACCCCACCTGTGTCTCCCTCAGCGATGGGTAAGAGTCTGGCAGAAGAGTAATCAACCAGTCAGCCCATCCTGGTTTGACCTGAACTTTCCCAGCTTTAGCCTAAGAAATTCCTCAGTCTCAGGCAAACCAAGACACTTGGTCACCCTAGCTGGCAGAGGTCCCAAGCCTGGCTCTCCTTTCTCTTTCCTCTAGATCCAGAAATTCAAACTTCGAGAGCAGATGGAACGACAACTAAACCTGTGAATAAAAGGGGAGGAGTGTCCTCCAAGATCCTCCCTGCCCTTCCCCCACATTCTCCTCCTCTGTTTGTGATTTGGCATAAAGAGATGTTTTCTTTGGCTGGTCTCTTGCTGGTGTGCATTTTCTATTTCATGTAATCCTCACTCAATCCCTTTGAAATACCAAAGGGATTGAGTGAGGATTTTTAAGACTATACTCATTTCTTTTTCACATTGTCAGGCTAGTCCAACAAGACTACAAGTACAACAAGACAACAAGACTACAAGTACAAAATAATACAAAAAGTATTCTTTTTTTTTTTTAAAACAGCTTTATTGAAATATAATTCACATACCATCCAATTCACCCATTTAAAATATACGATTCATTGGTTTTTTGTATATTCACAGATATGTGCCACCATCATATTTTTCATCTTACAAAGAAACTCCATACTCTTTAGTTATCTTCCCACATCTCCTTACTCCCCCTTCCCCTCCTCAACCAACCCAATATATATATATATATATATATATATATATATATACACACACACACACACACACACACACACACACACACACACACATATATATATACACACACACATACATACATACACACACACACACACACATTTATTTATATTCCATTGATAAGCATGGAGAAGCCAGATAAAGCAAGCTACAGCTTGACTCAAGAAATAAAAACAGCTCTTCCGGTGTGTCTGCCCCAACAGCAGCTGCCTTCTCTTTACCTTTTAGAAAATGAACGTAAGTTTAGGAGATTCTGAGGCACGATGCTAGGTGCTTTCATGTACACGCTCTCCTGAAATCTTCCTGACAAACTTGTAGACATTAGCCCCACTTCACAAATGATGAAAAGGGAAACTCAGAGAGGTTGGGCGTCTTGCCCAAGGTCACACAGCTGGAGTTAGAGCCCAGCTGTCTGGTTCCAAAGCCCACGATCTTTCCACCTCATGGGACAGTTCAGGTGCCTGCTTCCTCAGCCCTTCACCTGCATCCTGTCTCTTTACCAGATACTATCCCTGACTCTCCTCCCAGCAGGTGGAGAGTGAGGAGAGGGAGGGGGGCCTGCCTCCAGGCCAAGCAGCTTCCCCTGGGGCTTTCTGCTCCTTCAATGATGTCCAAGTGCCGTCTCCTCCCATACTGACTCCACGGCCGCCCTACACCACAGAGCTGACGGGCCCGGCACCCACCTCGTGCTGAATTAATACCCGTGGCTACTGTCTCTTCTTGGTTTGCCTGTCGCCTGTCCTAGGCACCTGTCCTGTGACCTGGTCTTATTATGCGGCTGGGTTTCCCCCGCGCCCGGCTCTGTGCCAGGCACCTAAAGTGCGAAGTTGTTCCGTGAACGATTTAGGAATTCCTGGAGGGGTCAAGGGAACTGTCCCCTCACCTGGGTGCGAGCGGAGGCGCGCCCCGGGCGGCCAGCGCACGGCCGGCCGGCAGGTGGCGCCGCACGCCCGAGGCCCGAGGCGCGCACTCCCAGGGCCCCTCTTCCCTCCGCGGGGCGGTTCCCCCCCGCCCCGCCCCGATGCTGGCCGCCCGCGGCGCGCGCCATGGCGCCCCCCGCGCCCCCCGCGCTCCGCGCCGCCCCGATGCTGGCCGCCCGGGCGGCAGCGGCCTCGGCGGGTCCGGGGCGCCGGCGCGCGGACGCGGCGCGCATGCGCGGGCCGCCGCGCGCGGCCCTCTACGTGCACGTAAGCGGGGGGCGGGGCCTCCCCCGGGGTCGGGGGGCACCCGGTGCCGCGCAAGGCCGTGTCCGGGCCCCAGCTGCTCACCGGCTCGGTCTGCCGTCACCGTGGGAATCCGCTTCCCAGCTCCGACCTCGCCCTGCAGCGGGGGGCGTCCTGGGCCTTCCTCGTCCGGCCCCCTCCGCTGGGCACTTGTGGCTCTCGCGGGGGCAGCCACCGTTGATGGATGTGGGATGGGGACGGGGACGGGGATGGGTGCCACCGAAGCCCGCACCTGGCCAGGGCCGCCCGCCCGGTCACCTCGCGCCCCACTCTGTGCGCCCCCTGTCCCCAGTGGCCCTACTGTGAGAAGCGCTGCAGTTACTGCAGATTCAACAAGTACATTTCCCGCGGCGTGGAGGAGGCTGCCATGCGGAGCTGCCTGGTGACGGAGGCTCGGACGCTGCTGCGGCTTAGCGGGGTGCGGCGGTGGGTACCGAGGTCAGGGGTTGGGGGTGTGGGCAGGACAGGCGCAGGCAACCTGGAGTGCCCCCCCCCGTGTCACATTTTCTCCATCCTCTTTCCCCAGGGTGGAGTCTGTGTTCTTTGGTGGGGGCACCCCGAGTCTAGCCAGTCCCCACACTGTGGCTGCTGTCCTGGAGGCAGTGGCCCAAGCAGCCTACCTGCCTAGACACTCCGAAGTCACATTAGAGGCCAACCCCACTTCGGCCCCAGGTTCCAGGCTGGCAGCATTCCGGGCAGCAGGAGTCAACAGGCTGTCCATTGGCCTCCAGGTAACCGGCCTTACCCACCCCATCCCAGAACACCCAGCCTGTCAGTGCTGTCTCTCCTCGGGTCACATTCATTTATTGGGCAAACATTTATTGAGCTCCTCCTTCTGGGTGCTGGTAGGTACTGAAAAGTGTATGGTGACGTTTTTATAACTTTCCAATTGTTTGCTTTTGTGCTAGACCACAAACTATGAGGCAGCGATCATGCGTGCTTTTTTTATCCCAGTAGTCCAAGCACCCACCACAGGGCCTGACCCATAGTAGATGCTCAAAAAAGATTTGTTACACGATTGGAGACCAGGAGGAAGCAAACAGGTGGTCAGATCATTGCAGCATGCTAAAGGGGTCTCCACAAAAGGTACAGGCTGAAGGGAATCTCAGTCTGATGAAGTCATGGAAACCTTCCTGGAGAGGTGATGTTCGAATGAGGAAGAGGGTGTGGGAGGAAAGGATACAGGATACGGAAGAGGCTTTCATGTTTTGGGGGAGCCGTGAGTCATTCCTTCTGATTGGAGAGATTGGAATCAAGGAAGCCTTCAGCACCATTCCCGGGAATTTGGGGTTTTGCCTAGTGATGACAGGGAAGCCGTTGAAGTTGGGAGAAACATATTTCTGTCAGGTTGATCCCTGGTATTATTTCCATGTCCAGTATTTCTCAATCCGTACTGCCCTCCCCCCGCTGCCCTTCTAATACATGTACCACTAACCACAGAGTTTTGGGTCAGGGCCTTGTCCTGATGGGACATATTGAAAGGAACACATCATTTCTGAGATATTCTGCCCCTAATGCATACATAGCTTGAATCTACGGTGAGGAAACCTCAGGAAAACCTAAGAGACTTAGAGTGTATGTGTGTAGTAAGAATAGGTTACACGAGATCTATCTTAAATCTTTTCATGTACAGTACAGTATTGTTAGCTATAAGCACAATGGTGTACAACAGCTATTTAAGACTTATTCATTAAGAGACATTTTGAAAAACAGCTAGCCTGTACTCTTCAAAAATTCAGTGTCATGAAAGACGAAGAAAGACTAAAAATCTAGACTAAAGGAGACAAAAGAGGCAGTGACAGCTGAGTGCAATGTGTGACCCCAGTTGGATCCTGGGTTGGGGTGGGAAGAGGAAATTACTACAGCAGACATTATTGGGACAGTTGGCCAAATTTGAATATGACTAAGTTTTAGATAATGGCATTGTATCAGTGTTACATTTCCTGAACTCTGTAATTGGATTGTGGTTATGTAAGAGAATGTCCTTGTTGTTAGGCAATAAACACTTAAGTATTTAGGGGTAAAAAAGTACAGTATTTAAGTTAATAAATTTAAATAACTACCAGGCAAGTGCTCACTGCCGTGTGGCCAGTGGCTGCCACATTCTACTAAAACATCCTGTATCTGCACTGACCACATACCAGTAAGCACTTGGAACGTGGTTATTTTACTTTAATTATCACAAAATTTAAATAGCCACATGTGGTTAGTTCCTCTTGTATTGGACATTGCAGATATAGAACATTTCCATCATCGTAGATTTTTCAACAGTGCTGGTCTTAACTTACTGTCAAATGATTCAACATAATAATAATGTGTGTGCATATTTGCAGAGACAAAGGAAATGTGGCAAAATGTTAGTTGGTGAATCTAGATGAAAGTGTTTGTTGAATTTTTTTTTTACTTTTCAATAGGTTTGAAATACTGCAAAATAAAGAGTAAAATTAAAAGACTCTTTGCTTTGGAGTCAGACGGCCCTAAATTCCAGGTCTGACTCCCATCATATGACCTTGGTCAAGTTACTTAACATTTCTGAATGTCAGTTTTCTCATCTGTAAAACGGAGCTGATGTTGGAGGGTTATGAGGATGAATTAGATATTGCATAAATATTCTTGGCACATAGTGACCCTTCAGTGACTGGCACCCTTGGTACTGGTTTGACCATCTGCCTTCCAGCTCTCTGCCATGTTTTGCATTTTCACCCATGTGTCTATGTTAAGATCGATCGGGTGTTTTTGTTTTCTTCTGAGCTGGCCTGTGTGCTTACACTGGACCCTTTCTCCCTAGTCCCTGGACAACACTGAGCTCCAGCTGCTGGGGCGGACACACTCGGCCAGCGATGCTCTACAGACACTGGCAGAGGCCCGGAGCCTCTTTCCTGGGCGCGTATCTGTGGACCTGATGCTGGGGCTACCAACACAGCAGGTGGGGCCGTGGCTTGGGCAGCTCCAGGAACTGCTGTGTCACTGTGATGACCACATCTCCCTCTACCAGCTGTCCCTGGAGCGGGGCACTGCCCTCTTTGCCCAGGTGCAGCAGGGTGCCCTTCCTGCCCCTGACCCTGAGCTTGCTGCTGAGATGTACCAGGAGGGCCGGGAAATCCTTCGGGAGGCTGGCTTCCGCCAGTACGAGGTCTCCAATTTTGCCCGGAATGTAAGTCCCGGGGTTAGTGGCTGAAGGCAGGAAGTGGGCAGGCTGAGGCCTGACCTGGGAAATGTGGCTCTATGGAGAGAAAGGCCTCTGCTTGGTGCTCTGAGGCCTGAGGTAGTGGGACATTATAAGTAGGTGCCCCTTCCCTGAGTAGAGATGGGGCTACCTTCTTTGCTCTGCACTGACTTTTCCCTCCCTCCCCACAGGGGGCGCTTAGTACCCACAATTGGACTTACTGGCAGTGTGGTCAGTACCTTGGCATTGGGCCAGGTGAGTCCCCTGTGAACCATAAAAGGGATGACTCAGGAGTGGAATGTTGGGGCTGTGTGATCTTGGCACACTTATTAACCTCTCTGAGCCTCTGCTTCCTCATATGTAAAGCACAGCAAAATATGATGCTGTAGAGTCGAGTGTACATTTTAAGGTACTTGATAGAGTGCCTGGCACTGTGGTTCTCAGTCTTTAGCGTGCATCAGAATAACCTGGAGGGCCTGTTAAAACCGAGATTGCTGGGCTCTACCTCCAGAATTTCTGATTGGACAGGGCCGGAGTAGGGCCTGAGAAATTACGTTTCTAGCACATTAGATTGTTGGTCCAGGGCCACACTCAGAACCACTCAACATCTGGCAGACACAGTGTTAGCTGCTATTAAAGCGCTGGTGGTTATTGATGTTGTCAGGGGCCCATGGGCGATTTATGCCCCAGGGGGCCGGGCGCTACATCCGGGAGGCTCGGATCCAGACCCTGGAGCCTAACATCTGGATGAAAGAGGTGATGCTGTTTGGTCACGGCACCCGGAAGCACACCCCCCTGGGTGAGCTGGAGCTGTAAGCATCTGAGGGCACAGGGTTCTTCACCTGGGTTTTCCTGTACCCTTAGAAACCTCTTTATTTCCTGCCCTGCCCCACACTGCATGACGCTCATAAGCCACCCCTTGCACACCCATCCCAGCATAGGGTTTGAAGACTGGAAGGAGCACAGGTCTCCTCCCCAAGACCCTTTGATGGTTTTCCTTTCAGGCTGGAGGAAGTTTTGGCAATGGGGCTGCGCACAGACGTGGGGATTACTCACCAGGTAAAGGGTCAAGGGCCTCTGGCACACTACTTCCTCCTTCTGAGTCATGCAGAATCATTCTCTCTCTCACTCTTTCTTCACACACATACACACACACACACATACCTACCATTCCTCTGGGGCTGGCAGCTGGAGGTTGGGCTTTAGTGCCTGAAGGGTAATGGGGTGTGATGGTGAGAACCCTAGACTAGGGCTGCAGGGACCCGGGCTCATCCCTGTCCTACTTTCATCTATGAACTTCAACTTTCTAAGCTCTAGGGAATAGACTAGATTAAGGGTTTTCATATGTTTTTGAACAGTGCGGAAAGCTCAGATAGGAAGTGTACTACATGATCGATCAAACTCAGAGCTGCTCTGGATGAGTCAGTGCCATACAGCCCTGGCTGGGGCTGGCTGCACCCTGAGCAGCAGGGGATGGCGGGTAGAGGATCGAAGGGAGACCTGGCTTGGCTGGGAGCTGGGTTTTGACCTGAACGTGGAATAGGAGGGAATGTGCCCCCCTCCCTGCTGGCCGATGGGCCTGGACCTCGTATGCATGAGTTGGTTACTGAGACCCCTGTGCTGGACTGGACCCTCCCTCACCACACTTCCAGACCTGGGGCCCAGAGTAGCCCGCAAGCTGCCCACCCTGTGGTCCCTTGCACCTCTGACCCTTTTGGTCTCTCCAGCACTGGCAGCAGTTTGAGCCCCACCTGACCCTCTGGGATGTGTTTGGAGCAAGCAAGGAGGTGGACACGCTGCTGGATCAGGGCCTGTTGCTGCTGGACCACAGGTGTGTGGGGGTGAGGGTGGAGGTAGGTAAAGAATCCCAGGCCCTATATGTGACTGCAGATCACATATTCAGGAAAAGTGCAAAAGACCAGTGAGGAGAGACCTGTGGGTTCTGGGTGATGCTGGTAAAGAGTGGGGATTGAAATTGGTAAGATGCAGTGGTCATATTCAGGCTTCTTGATTTCCCAGGGGTCTTCGGTGTTCCTGGGAGGGACTGGCTGTGCTAGATTCTCTGTTGCTGACCCTACTACCTCGACTCCAAGAGGCCTGGCAGCAGAGAACCCCCTCATCTGTGCTAGGAAGCTGACCAGATGTTTCTGTATCCCAGGACACTATGCCAGGTAGGCTTGAAGGGTAGGGCTGACAATACAGGCACCTCCCCTGGCAGGTACCATCTCAGCTCTGGTCACTGCCTGGCCCTGGCATCCCCAGGGAACCAGCTACAGTGAGGTGAATGGGAAGACCTTTCTTGTCTGGGAACTGGCATCAAATGTACCGATCACTGCTAGGGAAGGAGTAATGGTTTCTGCAGGAGCCTCTCACTAGTGACCTCAAAAACAATTTATGGAAGGCAAGATATTCTGAGGAATGTAGGTCTCAGCTTCCAGCCCCTACAACATAAGACAGGACATAGAAGGGGCTGAGGTATGCTGTTGGGCCCGTGGGTGTATCCAGCACAGCAGCCTGCTGGCCTCTAAGAACAGTGAGAAAGGTAAGAGCAAGCCTTGTTCCTTCTATTTTGGCAACCAGGATGTGTGTTTGGGGTGTCAGGAGCCTTGCAGACCCTCCTGAGTTCCCTCTCCCAGTCCCCTCTCTCCTGCAGCCTTTCCCTTGAGAGAGTGAAGGTGGGGGAAACAAACAGGGAAAGGAGAGGGGAGAAGAATTCAGAAAAGACCCAGAGCCTGATAATTCTCCCCTGGCCTTTTACTTGCAGAAATGGTTTTATTTAAATAATGTAATATGACTATCTGGATCCTTCCTTGACTATGGTCTTCTGCTTCGTCCGAGTTCCTTTGTACAGTGTGCATCCCGATTTCGGGGCTAGAGGCTTAGCCTAGGCTGAGATTCCATCCTGTTCCTGACAGTTACTGACGCAATGATTTTAGCATCCACTGATGATCTTTGCCTCAATCAGTGATTAGAGTGAGGTTTGCAAATGCTGATTTCTGATGCTGTCATTCCATCTACATTCGTTAACCGGCATTCATCCACATAATAGAGCTTTTCCTTTTTTTGAAGGGCTGATAGTCCTAACCTAGAAACTGTATGCAGGGCATGTGTATATGTGTGTATGAGAGAAAAGCATTTGCCTGTGAGGAAACTTCATAATTTTTCATATCAAAGTGTACCATGATACCAAAAGTCATTTAGTACCCCTGCAGACCGGAGCATGCTAAGCTCAGCCTCTAGCTAGCTGGGTGACTAAGGATGGGGTTCCCCACCCCTCAGAGGTGAGCACGTGTTCTTCCTATGTGCCTAGTGGGTGTGAATATCAGTCCTTTTTTGACCCTGTGGTAATGTGGTAAGTGTTACCACCTCTCATTTATTCATGAAATATTCAGCAAGCACTACTGGTGTGCCAGGCACTGCACCGGGCATGCAGAGAGGAATAGACCTGTCGCAGTCCTCAAGAAGCTCACCTCCACGTTGGTAGATGTGTAAAGAGATCAATTTCAGGCTTATCAGTAAGGGTGTGCAGGCAGACTTTAGAAGCCTGTGGCCCATTTGCTTCGAAGACACTGGGAGCAGGAAGGGGAATGTGTTTTTCTTACTACCTCCTCTGGCCCTGGCGCAGTTTGCACGTGACCTGTGCTGCCTGGGAGAGCCTCTCCTGTGCCTTCCCCTGATCTTGATATTCAAGAAGTAAGCCCAGGGCCAGAGCAGGTGCACCATCAGATAACCTGGGCCCACTCAAGTTTCTCCCAGCAGCCAGGGCTCGTGCCACCTGAGATGCCCAGGCCCTCCCTGCAGGGCACCTCACGAGGCCTGTGCAGACAGCCTGGACAGGAGACAGAGCCTGGTGTGGGTAGCATGGATCAGTTTCTGTTAGTCAGCCTGGTCCCACCCTCCCCAGATGAATCAGAATCTCCCGAAGGTGGAGCCAAGGAATCTAATTTTTAAATGCTTCCTAAATGGCTCTCATGATCAGGCCAGTTTCGGAAGCCCTGTCATCTCCTGCCTTCCATCCTGAGAGGCCAGGGTCAGGAGGAACAGGGGGACACAGCTACCTCTAGATATGACCCAGGGGAGTGGGGTCCTTCTCTGAATCCAGGCCATCCATGGCTCATTCATCAAAGGAGTTCTCCTTCATAATGAGACTTTTAGACTTTTATTGTCATTTTTCACCTGCCCTACTAAAAAGTCCATGAACACAAAAGGAATGACGAAGCTACTTGGTGACGAGAGGAGTTGGGGAGATGTAATATGTGTGAGTGTGTGGTTACAGCTTGAAGGACCAAAGCTTCTGAGTGCAAGACCACTAACAGTTATAAAGCCCTACAATGGAATCTCTCCCCCTACCCCACAAAGTATTAGAAGTAGACAGGACAGCTTGTGTAATTTGCATTTTACATATGGAGATATTCAAACAGACCCTCTAACTGGCCTCAAGTCATATAAATAGTAAGCAGCCTGGCATAACATTTCTGTACATCCAGAACTGTCTGTTGCATCATCATATTTTATATACTTAACCATGGGTCCAGGTTGACTTATCTCTTAAATTTGGGAAAATCCTCAGGCTTGAAGCTGCCATCTTAGCCTGGTGCTGCTAGCCCAGGTTCGGTTTCTATATTTCCCCTCCTGAAAGGCCCCAACAATGAGAACCCTCATATACCATCCCCATGAGGCCACCCATTTCCTGGGACAGAACTGCATTTTGCAAAGAAAAGGACTTTAAATCATAGGATTGCGATAGAATGAATGTTTGTGCTTCCCCCACCAAGTACATATGTGGAAACATCCCCAAGATGGGGCCTCTGGGGGGTGATGAGGTCATGAGGATGGAGCCCTCATGACTGGGATTAGTGCCCTTGTAAAAGAGACTTCAGGCATCTCACTCTGCCTTTCTACCGTGTGAGGTCCTAGAGAGAAGACATCTACAATCCAGGAAGCAGACTCTCACCAGATACTGAATCTGCTCGCGCCTTCATCTTGGACTTCCCAGCTTCCAGAACTGTGAGAAATAAATGTTTGTTGTTTAAGCCACCCAGTCTGTGGTATTTTTGTTGAGCAACCCAAATGGACTAAGATAAGGATGAACTCACTTGTGTGGTAGATTGTATTACTGTTCAAAAGGTTTACCATCCTTCCTGGAGGGCTCCTCCCTGAGGGCCTGGGGGTGTTACCTGTCCCTGTTCTCTTGAATTTAGGAAGGATCACGAGACTTTCCCGCCAGTGGGTGGTCCACCTTTTCCTCTCTCTGCTACAGAGACTTGCATTGTTCACACAGAAATTGTGTGGGGCAGCAGAGCAGCCGACCCCAGTGACGTGAGGAGGAGTGAGAAATTCACATTTACTGTTGTAAACCAGTAGATTGTTTGTTACTGCAGTATAACTGAGGCTAAACTGACCCATACAATTTGTAATGCCACCGTTCAAAGATTAATCACTGTTAAGATTCTGGTGTATACTTAGCAAAAATTCCTATAAGCAGATAAACATATTTAGATATACAATCTTAGAAAAATGATAGAAGAATGCATCTTTCTTTGGAGCCTTCTGTTCTAGCTAACATGTGGTAGGCATCCTTTCATGTCAAATTTGTATCTACATCCAGTTTTTTTTAGTGTAGCTTTGTAGTGTACCACTGCGTGGTTATATCAAAAATTTTGTTTACCAATTCCTTTTTGGTGGAACAGGGTTTACTTTTTGATTTTTATAATCTCTGCAAAGAACATCTTATGTAAATATTTTCATGCACTGGCTTGATCATTTCCTTAGATTTAGGATAAATCCCAACAAGTGGGATTGTTGACTGAGGATACTCACATCTTTTGTTTGGATACGTGATGCCTAACTACCCTCCAGGAAGCCTGCATAGTTCAGGCTCTTGCCAGCTTGCCGGTCTTGCCGGTGCTCATTTCGATGCAGTCTTGTCAACACCAAGCATATCTACTTTTCAAATGATTCCAATCTGGAGAGCACTCTTACCCTAGCTTTATAATCAGCTAACATACTGCTTCCCCAACTTTGGCAACTATTTTGTTCATCTGATAACTCAAGTCAGAGAGGAAAGGGGGCATAACCTTTGGGGCCACCCAGGTAGAAGACCAAACTGGAAGTGTTTGCCAGTGTGTTGCCTCTGAATTTCCCTTATCCAGATCCCGCTTCTGGGAGAATCTAAGATCTCCCTTCTATTTTATCTTTCCCTGCTCCCCTTTCCTTGCAGGAATTTGTAAAGCCATTTTTTTTTTTTTTTTTTTTTTTTGTCAAACAACATTATAGGAACAATTCTAAATGGAAAACAAACAAAAAAACAAACACACAGTCAGTGGCCCCAACAAATTAAACAGTTTTTATTTGCCCATATTCCCTTCCAGTCCTCATACAAATGCATGCAGGATTTTTGCCCAGTTGTGCTCCTGGCACAGACCTAATTTTGCATTCTACCCCTTTTGCTTCTCATTCTGCCATAATCATTTTTCCATGTTGTTAAATGCTCATCATCTTTCTCATTTTAATTGTTGCACAAAGTTCCAATCGGTGAATAATTTAATAATTATTACCCTAAAGAGAGTCACTTAAGTGGTTCCCCCATTTTCCTCTATTATAAATAATGCTTTAGTGCATGTTTTATGGATATAACTTCTTCCTTCATTTGAGTTATTTCCTCAAATCAGTTCCTAAGTGTGAGATAGCTAGGTCAAAGGGTATGAATGCTTTAATAATACTTGGTGTGAATTGTGATGTTATTTAACAAAGGGTTTTTCTTTTTTCTTTTTCTGCTCAAATATAATGCCTTTTCTTTTTCAACCATATAGACAAAAGAAGAATTCTTCCTAGAAATTACCATTACTACTAACATTTGGATAACCATCCCTCCAGACATCCCTAAATGCATAGATATAGATGTGGAAAGGAAAATAATTTTTTACAAAAGGGATCGTACTCGTGTGCCAATTTTGCAACCTGTTTTTTTTTTTTACTCAACATGTCCCAAGCTTTTCTAATTGGTTCTGCCACCATCAGTGCCTATGCAATAGCATAATGTAGTACAGTAATAGCTGTAAGGCAGGCACGTGCCAAGAATGTTATCTGCATTAACTCATTTAAGCTCCACAACAACCCAGTGAGATAAATTCTATTATTACTATGTTCATTTTGCAGGTCCAAACAGGAATTCCTGGTGGTTGACAAGGCAGAGAAACCTGTTGTTTCCCTGTGATACTGAAACTTGTCAGTAGGTAACCCTGAGCTTCTGGAAAATTTTCCCCCGACCCAGTGTAGAACTTGCCGCCTCCCAGGTACCTGGGAGGGTGTGTGCTAAAGGGCAGACTGACAGCCTCCAGGCAGCAGCACCCAGGAAGGAAGGGCCCCTCACTAGGTGACACCTCTCACCACCACTCCTTGCTCTCCCCCATCAGGTCAGACAGGAATGGCACCATTTCTCAGGTGGCTGACCTGTGCAGGCAGAGACTGCCGCATCTGCTTCCCAGATCCCTGACACCTGGGACACACTCCCAGCATGTGCCTTTCCTTTGCCCCCACCTCCAGATTAGGTCTCTCCTGGTGCCCGTTGCTCCTCATCCCTCCCTAGACCTCGGGCCTCCTTCATTCCTGCTGTCCCTGGCTCAGCCTGCCCTTGAACCCAACCAATTTACACAGGCCTCACTTGCTTTGCTCACCTTTCTTACACTGATTACGACTGCAGTGAGGGGCCAGAACCTCTTTCTGAGAGTCTTAGCAGCACTGATGGGGGACAAGGTGGGCAGGGCCTCAGCTGGGGGCAGGGTGCTGCTTTAGATCAATGAGGAAGTTGCTGTGGAAATGCCCCTCCTCCCAGTCCCCACCCTGAACTAACCCTTCAGATGAATTTAGGAACAATAGAAAATGAGGTATGAAAACTGTCAAGCCGGTAGTCCTGCTTGAACTCAAGGGATAATTAAAAAATCCTACTCATGCATACCAAGTAGAGCACCTGTAAATTGTTCTGGCCTGGGCCCTGGAGTATGAGTGCTTGTACTCAGATCCCAGCTCTGCCTCCTGTTAGCTGCTTAATCTCAGGCAAGGTGGTTAACATATCTACACCTCAGTTTCCTTATCTGTAAAATGGGGATGCTAATGATAGTCTCTACCTCATGTGGTTGTTGTAAACATTTGAGAAGACAACTAAAACAACCAAGAAAAGTATACAAACTGGTTTTCATCAAAATTTAAAACTTTTATGCATCAAAGAATACTGCCCAGAAAGTACAAGGAAACCTCACAGAAACGGAGAAAATATTTGCATATCTTAGATCTGATAAGGGTTTAATATCCAACATATATAAAGAATGCCTACAATGCAAAAACAAAAAAGATAAACAACCTAATTAAAAATGGACAAAAGATGCGAATAGACATTTCTCCAAAGAAGTCATGCAAATAGACAACAAACACGTGAATAGCTGCTCAACATCATTACAGCCATTAAGGAAATGCAAATCAAAACCAATCCATACCCACTGAGGTAATTATGCTTTTTTTAAAGAAGGAAAATAGCAAGTGTTGGTGAGTATATGGAGAAATTGGAACCCTCATACATTGCTGGTGGGAATGCAAAATAGTGTAGCTGCTGGTGAAAACAGTCTGTCAGTTCCTCAAAAAGTTAAACATGGAGTTACTGTATGACCCAGCAAGTCCAATCCTAGGTTTGTACTTAAGAGAACTGAAAACATACGTTTGCACAAAAACATGTACACAAATGTTCCTAGCAGCTTTATTCATAATAGACTCAAAGTAGATGCAACCCAAATGTCCATCAGCTGATAAATGGATAAATAAGACATGGTATGTTTATACAGCGGAATACTATTTGGCAATAAAAGGAGATGAAGTATTGGTACATGTTACATGGATGAACCTTGAAAGCATTTTGCTAAGTGAAAGAAACCAGACACAAAAGGCCACAAATTACATGATTTCATATACATAAAATGTACAGAATAGGCAAATCCATAGATCCAGAAAGTAGATTATTGTTTGCTAGGGACAGGGAGAACGGGGAGTGGGGAGTGACTGCCAATGAGTACAAGGTTTCTTTTTGGGGTGATGAAGATGTCCTGGAACTCGCTAGTGATGGTTGTGCAACCTTGTGAATATAGCGAAACACACTGTACGCTTTAAATGGTACATTTTATGTTATATAACATTTTATGTCATGTGAATTATAATTCAGTTTTTTAAAACATACACGAAGTACTTAGAAGGCTACTCAGTCCATGATAGGCACACAGTATGGTTAGTTGCTATTTAATTTAAACTCTACTGGACTTGTGCGTTGGTCTGGATCAGGCAGAAGAAAAAACCCTGAAAGGCACGTCGCCTTTAGAGATTGAATTCACAAACGTAATATATGTTTGAGTGTAGCTTCGTCTTTCACTTGCTTTCATACTCAGGTTTGATTTTATATACTTTATACACACACATATATAATATATAAATACTTGTGTGGTTATTAAATTTTATTTTCATGATCACTTTAGATATTTTTAAGGTATGAAATGGGTTCCTAAAGTTCAAATTGCATTTGTTTTTGAAGCTTCAATTGGGTTGTAGGTCCGGCGCTGCCATGTGGCTCAGCTAATCTACTCAAGGTCAGGCCTGTGAGGGGGCAGGATACTCACTGACCTGGGGGTTTAAAGATCTGAGATTGAAGCTTAGCTCTTTTGCTTATAAGGTACATGACCTGTAACAAGACTAAAGCTGCTAGATTTAGCAAAGAGAAATATAGACACTCATTTACATTTGAATTTCAGATAAACAATAAGTACTAAAAAAAATTGTTTTATTTGAGATTCAAATTTAACTGGGCATTCTGTATTTTATCTGGCAACCCTAGGCATGACCCTTAATTTCTGTGTAAGGAGTTTTTGAGTGGAATCATATTTAATTCTCACAACTCCCCATTTTTGCCACAGAAGAGACTGACTCAGAGAGGTTATGGTACCTAGTCTGAGGTCACCCAGCCAGAAAATTACTGAGCTGAGGTTTGAACCTAGGTGTGTCAGGTTGGCATGCTCTGCTAAAATGGAACTCAAGACAGATAAGCGGTGATCTACTTAATGATAACATAGGAGCCCTGAGCTAACCTGGTAAGGACAAGATCTCCACAGAAGGAATATTGAAAAAGAATTGGAGAATCAGATTTGAAACTGTTTATATCATTATCTGCATTGATAGACTGTTGTTGTCATAACACATCACATAAACTTAGTGGCTTAAAGCAACACAAATTTATTATCTTACAGTTTTGGAGGCCGGAAGTCTGAACTGGCTAAAATCAAGGTGTCAGCAGAGCTGTATTCCTCCTAGGGGCTCTAGGAAGGAATCCATTTCATGCCTTTCTCAGCTTCTAAAAGCTGAAGCATTTCTTGGCTCATGGCCACATCACTCTGATCTCTGTTTCCATCATCACATCTCCACTGACTGACCCTCCTGCCTCCCTCTTATAAGAACCCTTATGATAACATTGGGCCTATCTAGATAATCCAGGATAATCTCCCCATCTTAGAATCCTTAATCACATCTGCAAAGTCCTTTTTGTCATGTAAGGTAACAAATTCACAGCTTCTGGAAATGAAAATGTGGACATCTTTGGGGAGCCATTATTCTGTCTGTCACACTATCTGAGGGAGAAATTATCTAGTGGATTTGAGTGTTTTGGGCCTTAGCTATAATCCCTTTCATCTGTACAGTTTCAGAGTGCTTACACACCTTTTTTTTGTTCTGTTTGCATTGATCCTTGGAAGTCAATGAAAGCATTGAAGCCCTTCTGAAAGGGAAATAGATGCGACTGGGGGTTGGGGGTTGGGGAAACAGTTCCTGGGTCACGCAGCTAGACAGAGTTAAGGGTTCAAGGCTTTTAATTCAGCATCTTCCCACCGCATCCCCTGCTGCCCCCAGTTCCAAGCCATGCTCCAAGAGAACAATGTTCTCGTAGAACAGGGCAATTCCTCAGTTATCCCCACACTCTAGGAGAAGAAACCCCAAGGTAAGCTAGCTCCCTTAGCTCTGAATCTGCCCTCAGGAAGCAGCCTTTTCCTGACCAGGACAACGAGGGAGGGACTGGCATGCAAGCAGAGAGCCTTCATTTTAGGGGAGAGCCTCAGCACAGAGCCCCAGAACTCAGTGTCCATCCATCTCAGCATGTTCTCAACAGCAGCTCAGGCAGATGATCCCAGGGCCTCTGCTGAATTCCTGTACCAGGAGGGCACTCTGATTCTTGGAAGTCTTACAGCAAACCTCCCAGGTAGTTTTGCCCTTGGGTGCTGCACAGAAGGAGCTAGGCTCTTTCCCTGCCCACCCCCACAGATATTGGAAGGCAGCTACCATGAACCCATTGACACTTCTCCAGGCTTCCCCCCATCTCTATCCATTATTGATGGCCCATGTGTGCCAGATACTATTCTAGGAACTATGACACAGCCTTGAATCTGACAGTCAAGGTCTCTGCTCCCTAGACCTTATACTTTAGTCCGAGCAGACAGACAGACTATATGGAAGTATGGGATAAGGATTCCGAGCATAGCAAAACAAGATGACAGAGGGTGACAGTAACTCTGTGAGATTGGCACTCTCCCCACTCTGAAGAGGGAGATGGCCTAGGAAGGGGCAACGCTGAAAGGCAAACTACTATTTTGCTCCAAAGTACCCATTGCTCCTAACCCCTATTTTATGTGGCTTCTAAAACATCTCCCCATGTGTCCTCCAGAAGAGAATAAGAGCAATTTGCACCCAGGGGTGGTGCCCAGAGTTTGCATGTCACCCCCTGAGGCTGAAGTCAGGCCATTCTGAGAACAGTGTCCAGCTGTGGCCTGACTTCAGGGCCAAGAAGAATGGGAGATTCCTGCTGCATGTTGAGAAAGGGTCTAAGAGTGTGATGTGTCATTAGAGGAGGAAATGACCCAGATGTGGAGAGTGAGCCAGATGTGTAGGGGGGACAACACAGACAACATGAGAGAGGGCCAAGTGTGTACGTGGAGATGAGACGGAAGCAGCAGGATGAACTGGGAGAAGGGATCCATATGGGAAGGGGTGAGCTAGTTGTGACGGACTTGCGAACAGACAACCCTGGCCTCAGGCTTTGGAGGGTGGCTATCCCTGGAAAGGGATGATGCAGCCTGTGCAAGAAACACACTTTCTATTTAGGAAGGCTGTTTAGCCTCTGCAAAGAGGAGTTGATGACGTGCCCAGCACCTGGCTGGGTGGAAATAAACAGAGATGTGAAACAATAATTGATGTCTTGTCCTCTATCAACCCAGCCACCTCTTCCTCCCCCGAGCTCGAGGAGGTTACTCAGAGTTGCCAAGTTGGGAGAAGACTGCTAAAGCTGTGGTGGCTAAAGATGCTGTCCCCTAAACTTGTGCCTTATCTCTTCCAGGCCTTGGTTCCCACTGAGTCCTTCCCTGGAGGGCCTGCTGCCCGCCCTGCCTGTTGAACTCTTGTTTTCAGTGGCCCACCGCAGATGCTCCTCCTCTAAGAAGGCTTCCTTAATATCCATTCTGCCTTTCCCAAGTCACCAATAATCACTAGCCCCTGAGCACTTAACATTAGAATTGGAAACCCACTTTCAGGTGACCCAGCTCTGTGCCTAAGGCATACTGATGATAGTCCACCCAACCCCAGGGGCACATGAATAAACTTCAGAGAATCCCTAGAATTCAATAAAAAATCAAATGTGCAGATGAATGGATAAACAAAATGTGGTAGGTATACAGTGGAATGTTATTCAGCCATGAAAAAGGCTGGAGTACTGATACATGCCACAACATGGATGAACCTTGAAAACACTCCGCAGAGTGAAAAAAGGGGGACACAAAAGGCCAAATGCTGTATGATTCCATTCATAGGAACTATCCAGAATAGATAAATCAATAGAGACAGATTAGTGATTAGATTAGTGATTGCCATGGGCTAGGGCAAGAGAGGAAAAAGGGAGTGAATATTTAATGGATATAAGGTTTGATTAGGGATGATGAAAAAGTTCTGGAACTAGATAGTGGTGATGGTTGCATGACACTGTAAATGTACTAAAAGCCACTGTATTGTATTTGTTAAAATGATGAGTTTTATGTTATGTGTATTTTACTACCATAAAAAAATGCATATTTCTGGGAAGGTTTCCTGGCTTTGATCGGATTCTCAAAGGGTTAAGCAGCTCTAATCTGGTCTAACAACTTCATGATGCAGATGGTGATACTAAGGCACAAAGAGGGGATGAAACCTGTTCAAGGTCACTGAGGCAGGTAGCCAAGCCCCTCCAGGTTGTGTGTCTGCCTAACCATGTGCCTCTCCCACTCCTTCCCTTGTCTTTTAACTTCCACTGAATCCTCCTTAAACATCCCCCAGGCCTCTGTCCTGCCCCAGACAGGTTTCCGACAAGCTGTGCAACTACCCAAAGTTAAATGCCCTCCAGAAGCTGGGTGAATGGATTGGAGTTTCATGAGTGTGTGTCTTTTGTTCTATCTGAACTCCTAGAGGGCTAGAGGAAATATTTATTTTCCACTATATCTTTCAGAGCTCCTGTGGCAGCCATGGTCATAAGCTGTTCCTACCCCTTCAAGAAAGACCTTACTGTTCACCTGTGAGGAAGGCAGTTAGCTGACAGCCCCTGAGGAACATTTCCTGCCCCAGAGGTCTACATGGGGTTGGCCAAGACTTTGTCAGATCTGCAACATAGTCTGAGGCTCTCCCAACCCAGTCCTGCTTCTTTCCCTTTCATCTTTCATAGGCCTTACAGTGAGAGCCCCCAGTGCTCCTGACAGAAAACCTCTTGCACTATTTCCACCACAGTGACTGTCTGCACAGTTCCCAGCCTGGTGTATCATAGTGTTCAGTAAGTGTTCATGGAGTAAACTGAACTGGGGACTCTGGATGGTGGAAGGAGGTTGATGCCGGGACCTCAGGAGAGGAAGAGCTGTCCATGGAGGATGACTCAGTCTCAAGAGGAATAAAGGTCTAGGGGAGCATTGGGAAAGGGCCATGCCTCTGGGAGATGCCCAGTAGTGGAGAACACACAGGGAGCGACGGGAATGGCCAGACCTTCTGGTATCCTCCCTAGTTCCCTGCAGACTGCAGCAAAGCTCAGAAATGGCCCTGGAGATAAGGCCTTGGACTTGAGAGAACCAGGTTCAAATTGTGCTCCTTGCTAGTCAGGTGACTTTACATGCTCCCACTCTCTGAAGCTCCATTTTTATCTGTGAAATGGGTACAGAATGCACCTGCTCCCCCAGCCCCAGCATGATTTTTGAGAACTGATTGAGAAGACATTACAGATTGTGGAGGGCACTGTGTTGAATGGTTTAAATGCAAACTCTCAGTTAATCTTTACAGTGGCCTGGTGTGGGCAGCATTATGACCTCCATTTTATAGGTGAGAAAGCTGTGGCTCAGGTCTCGGGACAGGCCCAAGAACACAGTTAGCAAGCAGGCAGAGGTGGGATTGCAACTCAGTTGTGTCTGGCCCTACACATTATTATTATTTATTATTCCACATTATTCCACATAGAGTGACCACTATAAGCTAAATTTTGGGTTGGGGTAGGAACAGGGACAGGCTTCCCTGCCCTTACTGAATTTCTATCCTCACAGATTGCCTGACAACAGGGAACATGAACAAACAAACTAATTCCAGAATGCATTAGGACTCCGGAAAAAATAAATGAACCGGGCTCAGTGATAAAGTTGAGATGACAAAGGGGCAACTTTAAATTGGGGAATGAGAGTCAATTGGGGAAACCAGCAGTCTGAGAAGGCCCCAAGTCCTTGGGCGGGAGGAGAAGGAAGCTTGACTGGTTTGGGGAATTCATGGAAGACCAAAGAGGCTGCAGCGAGGGAGCAAGCGAGGGCTGGGGAAATCAACAGGCCCATGTCCGGGACAGGCAGAGGGGCTTTGTGTTGTGGCCGCCAGTCTCCAAAAGACACACGGACCACCTGAACTCAGTGAGTTACAGGAATCGCACTTTATTCAGCCAGCTGGGTCTGCCAGGGGTCCGCAGACCCCAAATTAAGCAGCCCCGAAATGTCGAGGTCCAGGGTTTTTAAGCCCCAAACCCATTCTTCATTCTGTCTGAACACAAAGGTCTATTTTTCTTCTGTTCACTACCTGTCACCCCCCTGGTCAGGGGTGCCAGCGGGGGTGCAGAAGCCGAAAGCTCGTGAGAATGTGACGTTTCCGTAGCTGGTAGCCTGTGTTCCTGTGGCCGAGCAGCAGTTTCCAGCAGGTCCTTAACTTCAAGCTGTCACTTCTCAGCCAGCACCTCTGGGCCCTGACGTCCCGGGAGGAGGCCCTCGGCGGTCTGGGGCGCGGGGAAAGGAAGGACCGGGGCAGAGGGCAGGCAGGACGCGGGGGATGGGGCAGCCCCCCCCGCCGGCCCATCGCCCCCGACCCCCCGCGGGCCCAGCGCCCCCGCCCCGCCCCCCCGCGGGCCCAGCGCCCCCCCCCGCCCCGCCCCGCCCCCGCCGGTGACCTCACCGAGCCCCGGCCCCGCCTGTGACGTCACGGCCGCGCCCCGCGGCTCTGCGGGGTCCCCGAGCGAGCCGGGCCCTGGGCGGCCGGCGGGGCGTCCGCATGAGAAAGGTGGCTTCCAAGCAGTCTCCGCCCAAGCTGTTCGGTGGGTGCGGCGGGTGCGCGCTCCGCGGGGCGCGGGGCGCCGGTTGCTATGGACGCGGCGGGCGCGGCGGGCGGCGGGGGCGCCGCGCGGGGCGACGCTCGGCCCCGCCGTCCCGGGTCCCCGCGGCTGCGGCCACGCTCCCGGCGCGGGCGGCACCATGAAGTCCCTAAAGAAGGAATCCCGCCTCCGAATCCCAAGCAGGTTCTTCGAGGCCGCAGAGAGCTTGAAAGGTCGGCCCTGGCAGCCTTGGGGACCGAGGAGAACCTGGCAGGGGCAGGGGGCCGTGGATAGGATCCGCGACTCGGGGCCTGGAGGATGGGGGTGACACCTGGGTGGAGGGAGAGATCCTGGCGGGATGGAGTACGGGGCAAGGTGTTCCCCACACCTCAGGGGTCATGGACAAAGTGGAGACCCGGTTAGGAATGGGGCACAGGCCACTGGGGCCTTGAGGGTGGCGACGACATAGGAAATAGGAACGGACAGAGGCCTCAGGGACCAGTTGTTGGGGAGATGGCCTTGGGCAGGAAGGCACAGGAGACCCCTACCTGGAACCATATCTTTGGATGGGACTCAGAAGGCAGG
Source organism: Cynopterus sphinx (assembly GCA_030015415.1). Lineage (NCBI taxonomy): Eukaryota > Metazoa > Chordata > Mammalia > Chiroptera > Pteropodidae > Cynopterus > Cynopterus sphinx. Next base: position 19,907,285 of record CM057385.1, read on the forward strand.
ATCCCTCCTTAGGGGAGTGCGGTTGAGCCAGGAAGGAAAAGTTCGAGACCAGAAGGGCCAGGATATGAGGTGCTTGGGAAAAGAAATTCGGGAAAGAATGCAAGAAACATATTGAGGGGGTGAAACCAACAACCTTGGTGGGATTCTTTGGTGGGATGAGGGAGTGGGGGTAGGGGTCACTTGAGAGTCCTGCTGGAAAAACGGGAAGAAATGCCTAACGTGGCTCATTCTGTTTCTCCCTTTTCCTACCACATGCCCTTTCCAGCTGGGTGACACCTGTCCTGCTTATTTAACCTGGAGACAGTCACTAGACAAGACTGCTTCTTGGCCTCTGCAGCAACCCTCTGGTTGCACGTGGGAGAGCCCCAGGGTGCCTGACAGCAGACTGACCCACATGCTGGCATTTGCAGTTCACACTCTCATAATTTTTTTTTTTTCTGTTTCCATTTGTTGAGGACCTGCAGTATGGGCACTGTGCTGGGCAATGAGGGTATTGGTATTAACTGTGTGATCCCAGCCCTCAAGGAACTCAGTTTGGTGAACTCCTGGAGGAGTAACTAGGCAATGTAAATGCTGTGATATAAGCTCCTGTAGGCATTAAGGACTCAGAGCACCTGACCCAGGCCTTAGGTGGTAGATTTTGAGAAGAAAGTTTTCTGAAGAAGGTAGCATCTGTGGCTCAGCAGAAAAAAAAAAAAAAACAGGTGAGGGGAGCAGTTTGCTTCTCCAGGTCTAGGAAGCAGCAGCGTGAGCTGAGGCATGGAACTGTGAAAGTAATATGACCTTGTGGCCAGGGCAGAGGTGGTGAGGATGGAGGAAAGGGACAGGAGACAGAGGGACCTGTACAGGTGGGCAGAGGTTTTCCAGGAAAGGGCTTTCAGTGCTAGGTCAGAAAGTGTGCGTGTGCCCTTGCAGGTCCTGGGGAGACCCAGCCCAGAGTTGTGGGAAAGCACAGTGTAAGCTGAGGGGCAGGCCTGGAGTCAAACTAACAGGAGCTTAGCTGCTTTTCAGCATGGCTTTCTTTAATTAATGCTTCTTTATAGTACGAAAGTCCAATTTAGGCTGCACTGCTGAGATGCTATTTCATGACATGCTTTTTAACAGGAGAGAAAGGGAGAAGATAGCTGGTCTCCTTTTCCAAAGGCAGCTAATGGCTTTACTAGCCATCACTCACCTAGTTTCTGGAGATCTTATCAGACTTAAGCAAATCAAGGAAAGATTTTTCACTGCATATTTATTTTTAGTAAGGGGAAATTGGGTTTATTAAATAGCCCTTGAGTTAAGAACATGTGCCAGGGTGAAGAGTTAAAAATAATCAGTGTTTAATTTAGTTCAGTATGTGGGATACCTTCCTCCCCCCTAAATATCTCAGGGGAAGCCTCTAATATTGTAGGGCACTACTTCCCCCCTCCCCACTATAATACAGATAATCAACAAATATAATCTTTTAATCTTGTGCTGTGTTTCTCCAAGGTCTCTGAATTATAAGCAAAAAGGCAAGCAAATATTGTGACTGTAAACCTGTTTAGAGATCCCAGCCCTTTTGACTCCCAGGTCTTATTGCTAAGAAATGTGAGAGACTCCTTCCCAGCAGTACCAGATTCTCCTCCCCAATAAGTAAAATAGTTCTGGTAGGAACAGCCCCTCCTGCATTCCCCCAACGCAACCCTGAGGTCGGAATTTCCTGAAGACTTTAATCAACACACACAAAAAATAACATTCAGATAAAAAGAGGAGCAGAACAAGAGAGTCCAGGTTTCCACTCTCACAATAGCTATCTTCTCTCCCCAACCCCCTCCCCACTCTACCCCACCTGAATGAATACCTTGCTTCTAGTTGCCTGACTTAATTCCAGCAGAGGTGTCACCTGACTGCCCCATACAAGGGGGCTGGACTCTGACCACCTTGCAGCTGTCAAGATCAGGGGAGAAATTCTGGCTGTGTGCTTACCAGGTGCCCCACTCAGTTTGGGTTTCCAGAACAAAGAAGAGAAAATAGCTGGGCCTCTGCAGGTTCAGTAGTGAGGTACACTTTGACCCTATAGAGTCTTCTTGAGGGTCACTTCAGTGACCCTCATGGGATTATCCTTTCTCCCTGGTCTCCCCACCTTGCCTCTGCCCCTCCAGTCCACCTGGCTTACCCTGACTGGATGAATCACTCTGAAATGCTTTCATTTCGCTCTCCTGGACCAAACCTCGTTCCTGCCGACAGAGAAATCAGATGCTTCAGCTTTACTTTACAAAGCCCTGGTTTTGCTCTTATCCCCAATATCGCCCTACCTCCCCCAACAAGCCTTCTGTGTCACCATGCCTCACATATGGCATGCTCAGCCCTGCTTCCATCTTTGCTCCAATGGTGACCCATCTGGAACACACACCTCTGTTTTTTGCTCCGTCTGTGCAAAGTTTTCTGTCCTTCAAGGCCTAATGGCCTGTGAAGCCGCCTCTGACCCCTGCTGCTACTCTTCTGAACCTTTGGTTAGAGCCCTAAACTGTATAATCCACATCCATCTGCTCCCGCTTTGGTGTGTAGCCAAGCCCATTGCCTGTGCCACTAATTTTAGACTCATATTGTAATTGGTGTATGTTAAAGTCTGCAACATTTTTCAATTCCTCAGGAGAAAGCGCCATGTCTTAACCTTTTATACCATTTTCTCTGTAGTGTATAGCACATAGAAGATGCTGGGTGATTTGAAGTTTAAAATGTACATATCATTTTTGTGAATATTTTATTGACTCTGGAATATACCATTCCCTGACTGTATATTAAGATGACCTTCTCAGAAAAACCTCAGACCAGAGTTTCAGTATTTCAGAAATCTTCAGCAGTGTTGAAAGTTTATAAATTCACTGCGGTAATTATACACCCACAAGTAAAAAGCACAGACCTGGAGATGTTTAATCCCTTGAGAAGATGTAGAAGCAGCCAAGGCGATGGGCAGAGGGAGAAGATATCCTGGAAACAGAAATAATACAAAAATTGTTATAAAGGCAGACTTTCAACTGATACCAATTCTCTCTCGGGCTGCCACCAGTTTTAGTGACTGTAGAAATCAAAAACAAAGGCTGCATGTCCATGCGTGGCAATGGTTGGGACCAGAGCCATGCGGTTTAGTTGATGATGCTTCTGAGTTTCCACTGACCCCGTCGCTGAGGAGATGGACTCTGGCCCATAGGCGGGATTTAGAGCTATGTTTAGAATGATTCTGGCTTAGGCTTGTTTGTTTTTTTATTTTGTTTTGTTTTGCCACCAATTATGTGGGTATTTCCTAAAAAAAAAAAAGTTTGATTTGGATAACCAAAACACTTGCTTTGATGTTCTGATGATATTGCTTCTGGAAAATTAGAGTACTGTGATAAGCAGTGGACAAAGCCAAGTTCTGTTTTAAAGGACTCTAAGTTTTCTTTTTATTATTTTCTGTAGGGCCTTACATTGACCCATTCTAAACCAGAGGGCAGCAGACAGGAGTATACTAGCCAGAGAAATGAGATGCATTTGAAACTGTTAACCCACCTCTGGAAGGAAGGCAGAGAGTGTGTCCTCATTGGAGAATGACTCGCTCTGCACAATGACTTCTCAATGCCATGCTCTGGCATGGCGCATGAGAGAAGTAGGCTCCGATCTCCCCACTCTGTCCAGTCCCGTGAGCCACTGTCGTCAAGCAGTGTATTACTGTAGTAGACTCCTCAGTGATCTCGTCCTCTGTCTTATGCCCCCTAATCCATTCCTTGCCATGTGATATGGCCCATGGCGTGAAGATTAAAGTCCTTTACACAGCTCACTAAGTTCTTTGTAATATGAGTCCAACTTCTCTCTCCAGGCACTGCTTCCTACCTCCCACCTCACGACGCGCCAGCTATTTAAAAACGCATGCTTTGAGTTCCAGGAGTGTGCACCATCCTCTCTTGCCTCTTGGCCTCTACACGCTACTCCTGTTCCCCAAGCCCTTTCCCTTGTCTATGTTCTCTTCATTCTTCAGCTCTCAGTTTAAACATCATGTCCTTAGGGAGGCTTCCCTGACTATGGCGCACACTGGCCTAGGCCCTCCACCCCGGCTGCTCCCATAGTAACCCTAGTTCAGCCTGACAGCCTTGTCACTCATGGGCATGTGCTCTTTGAAGCCCAAAACTCTTGGTTTATGTCCCCAGAGCCTAGCACAGTGCCTGGCACATAGAAGATACTTAAATAGTATTTATTAAATGAAAGAACATGAAATAAATGGTTAGCTGTGAATATTCTGCTTCTCTCCCAGGGCATCTGTATTTTAAGCATCTATATCTTAAAAAATCCGATGCCTTCACCTGGAAGAATGGATCAGTGCCAGCAAAGGAGAAAGCTGAGGAAGCGTTCCAACCCATTGACATTAGAAATACCTAGGGTGTTTAAAAAATACGGTTCCCCAGGCCCTGACTCTGCTCAGGAGCCAGAAACCTATATCTGTTAAACTCCCCAGAATGCTCTGAGGCAGACATTTGATTAATATTTGAGAACCACTGATTTAGTCCAGCTTCCTCTCTTTACAGAAGGGAAGTCTAAGGTCAAGAGGTTAAGTGATATATCCAAGGACGTTCAGCTTATAAGTAGCACAGCCTGGAATGGAGTATCTTCTGATCTCAGTTCAGGCTACTTTCAGTTGCTGTGGTGGGCCAAGGGCAGTGGGTGGGGGGGACTTTGAAGAAAGAACTGCTGTCACCCCAATCAAATACTGCCCAGGCCACCTTGGCAGCCTCTACTATCCATCCAGGTGGCCAGCTCTTCCTTCTCGCCCCCAACTATGGAGTCAAATAAATACATATATATAGCACTTGTAATCTTCTGCTTCTCTTTAGAAAAGAAGCGGGCAAAGGTATCTGAACAGCCCACACCCCCCATTCAGGAAGAAACTGAGCCTGTTAGCAATGTCCTACAAGGAGATGACATTCTTGCCTTAGCCATTAAGAAGGAAGACTTGAAGAAGGTAAGGATGTAGTCCAGGGATCCCTTTCTACAGGAGTTTCTCTCTACCAGCCTGTGTGGTCTCGAACATCAACCATGTACACCAACTCTATTCATAGGGAGTGCCTAATTCCATGGAAAAATCCACTGAACACAGTTCTTTTCACTTTTACTTCTAAAGGAATTTACTGTTTTAACATTTCTGAGATTTGTATAGAACCACAGGGGATTGAGATGATGAGGCGTCTTGCTTCCCATGGAGGCAAGAGCCATCATCCCTATTTCACAGAAAGGAAATGAGTTTAAGAAGCAAAGTTATAGTTGTGGATAAAGCTGCTAAACCCTAACCCCATGCCTTACCTGGAAGAGTTAGCCACATCTCACCTGAACTGTCTGGAGGTATGTTATTTTTTTTCCTTCCAGGATATTACTAAGTCTCATGTCTGCTGCACGGGCATTTCCACATCAGAACATATGGACAGAGCTGGAAAAACAAATTTGTCAGCCTTCAGGAATTCCACGAAGAATTAGGACAGAGGCGATGGGTGGTGTTTTTCCTCCCCCTCATCTACGGAATTCTCTCTTTTGTTTCTTTTTAGCAACACATTCCTCGCTTTACTGAAGCAGAAGATAAACCTGTCATTACTCAGAAATTTATCATCCGTAAACCCAAACCCAAAGATCCTAAGAGGAAGGTCTGCCACTTAGTAGCACATCCTGCTACTCCAGATGCAACCACAAAGCCTCTGGACTACTCTGGTATGCCCAGCTTTGGCCTGGGTCTCTGAATTCATGGTTGGCCTTGAAAGAAAGCGGGGTCTCAATCAGAAAGTAGCCCCCCTGAATTGTTTACATCAGCTAGCTACAGCTTGTTTTTCCCATTCCTCTTTTGCCCACCAGGTCCGGGTGACTATTTTCATGGCAGCCAGCAGATCCTGTCCCACCACATCTTGGGGAGTCTCCAGGACTTTAAGAGAATCGCAGTTGCTCGAGGGAACACCCAGGTTCGTTTGCACGAAGCTGCCTGGACAGGAGGGGTCACTGGTCATTTTGGTCTCACACCCGGCAGTGTCAAGCAGGCCCGGGGTTAAAAAGACAGTTCCAATCCCTGGGCCCCAGAGTCTGAAGTGATAAGGGACCTTCCCCCTGAAATAGTGAAGCCAACTTAAGTCAGCTTCAGCTGAAGTTAGGAAGTCACTATAAGGATGCAAAGGTGCCTCGAGGAATCCAAAGGCAAGAGTGTGTCTGGCCAGAGAACCCAGAAAGGCATCCGGGCTCTGGGCCCATGCTCCCTCACTGCCCTCTGCTCCTCTGTGCACCAGCTGCATTTTCCCTTCTCCAAAGACTGGCCTTTTCTGCTCCTGTGTCCACATGCTGGAGCCCAGCTCCTGGGGCCACATGAATAGTCAACCTGTCTTACTGTCTTTCCTGTCCTGCAATGCTGCTCTCTCTTTGTTTCTTTGCTTCTCTGGTTCCAGGCAAAGACTCTCTGATTGGTCAGGTACTAAGAGGCCTTGAGTCATATAAAAATGTCTCAATCATCCTGCCAGTGAAGGTGTCAATTAACAACAGTTGTGAGGAGAACAGACTCATGGAAAGATTTTAACAACAATCTTAGAACAGAGGTCCCCATTCTGGGGGACGGGGGGCATTGATTAGTTTCCCAGGCACCCTGGTTCTGTGATTTTTCTGCCACTCACTACCTTAGGGTCTGGAAGAGGAAAGATCCTCAGCAGAGTAGGAGGACATCAGGGATTTAGGCCTGAAGAAATTTCTTCTTTGCCCGTTTAGCGCCTTCTTGCCACCCTCCACTCACATATGCTGTACTTTTCAGTTAGCTGAGCTGATACGCACCCCACCCTGTCTGATGGACTTCATCTCAGCTACAGAAGAGCAGAAGCAGAAATCTCCAGAAGACGAGAAGGCACAGCCCTGGTCCCCACCTCCTCAGCATAACTTTCTGAAAAACTGGCAGCGCAACCTAGCCCTGCGGAGGAGACAGCAGGATGCTCTCAGTGGTGAGCAAGTGTCGGGGCTCCTGCCTACCTCCTCTGACATCCAGGCTCCGCTGCTGTTTGTTTTCTTTCCCTCCTCCTGTCCAGAGCCTGGATTTAGGCTGAACACATTTGTGCCATTCGCTACCAATGCTTCTTGCTCTACGTGGGTTCTGAAATTAGCCCAGTGATGAGGCTGACCAGTGCCTACTGCTGAGCTTGTTTGTTCCTATTTGGTAGAGCGGCTGCATTCTTGGCTCTCTCTTTCTCTAGAACACCTGAAGAAGCCTGTCAGCCAGTTGCTGATGCACGCTGGGGAGACCTACAGGCAGATCCAGGAGGAACGGGAGCTCATTGACCGAACACTTCCAACACAGCATGATGGGAAGGTGAGGACAACATCCCCAGGTGCCCTGTGAGGAGTGGGTCTGGACACAGGCATGCTTGCCTCAGTTTGCACAGTTGGGGACAAAACAAATCTATCTATTGCAAAAACATTGTTAAGTCCTCAAGCCCTTTACTAAATTATATTGTTGGTCTTATTAACAGAGACTGACCAGTTAAGTAATTTAGCCTATGGTGGTCACTGGTAGTTAATTTAAGCTGAGGAGAAAGATAGCACGGGTACTAGAATAGTCTTAATGTTCTCTCCTAAAAGCTAAGCTCCAGTTTTTGGATGACCCAGGGCACCATGTTGTATCTGGTGTGTTAGTACAGCACCTCTATCACCCACACTGTCTGTCTGAGACCGGGTAAAGGCTACAACAAGGCATCCTGAAAACAAGAAAGTGGGTGCTTCATTCTTGGCAGTAACAAATCCCCCAGAGCAAGCCTGTGGTGCTGTTGTCTCCCAGGCCCCCTGTCAGCCTCTCTCCAAGGTGTCCAGGTGATCTGACTCGTCTGCCCTTCCTTGCCAGTGCTGTGAGGAGACCAGAGGGTTCTGGAGTCAACTGGAATACTTGGGAGATGAAATGACGGGTCTGGTAATGACAAAGACGAAAACTCAGCGTGGCCTTCTGGAACCAATCACTCATGTCAGGAAGCCGCACTCTATCCAGGCAGAGATGGGTGAGGAGCAGGGAAGCTTGCAACTGACATGGAGGTGGGACAGCATGGCCCTGGTGGGAGACTGACCTGGGATCAGGTCCCATAGCCCTGCAGAGGTCCAGCTTCCTCTTCAGTGAGACAGTTATAGAGGAGCAGCCCAGCTGCACAGAGAAGCTGTATTTTTCCCTTTCCCAGAAATGGTGCTGAGATGAGCATATTCAGAACCGTTTAGATTGAGTGGGGAAGGGAGCATAGCAGCAGCCTGTGCTGAGGGTCCTCGACCCTGCTCTAGGATTGTTGGGCCAGAAGGACGCTTGGTACCGCTACACGTGGGATCGAAGTCTGTTTCTGATCTACCGACGCAAGGAGCTGCAGAGCATCATGGCAGAGCTGGATTTTAGCCAGCAGGTTGGTAATGCCTCCATGCCCAGTCTGAAGCCCCTTAGGGTGGCGCTCATCTTCAGCTAATCTTTCCTTTCTTGGTTTCTCTAAGGATATTGATGGCCTGGAGGTGGTAGGCAGAGGGCAGCCTGTCTCAGCTGTTACAGTGGAAGACTTTTCAGGGGTTGAAAGGAGCCAGAAAAGTTCTTCTGGAGACACAGTAAGCTTGTGAGTTGGACCTAGACCCTAGGGAGCAAGGTTGGAAGGTGGGGCTCCCCGCAGCACCCACAGTATTAAAAGCAGGCATCCGTCCCTGAAATCGGGATGCCTCCATCACAACCTCTTACTGGTGGCTGCCACCCCTCTTTCTAGCCCATTCCAACACATGTGCCAGGTTCTCTCTGGCCATCTGTTCCCTCTCAGCAACCAACTCCTAATGGGGAGTCCTTCACTGGGTGAGTGGGGCCTCTCTAGACTTTCCCAGGGCTGGGCACACTGAGTGGCTCTGCAAGAAGAGTCTGTGTATGTCCAAGACTCTTCCACCTACAGGAATGGAGCAGGACAAAGCTGAGCTCAAGTGGAGCTGATGATACTCCATTGCGGGGCAGAGCTGGGCACCTCTCCAGACTTGCTGACAACCATTTCCATGGGCTTCATGTGGCGAGACCATGGCAGCCTCAGAAAAAACATGTCACTGATTTTTATTACAGAGACTTATTGACTGATTACCCTGATACGGCCCCCATGCCTATTCTTGGCCCTTCTTTGCTATTCTGTGGGAAGCCAGCTTGCTGGATCAGAAGCAGTAACCCACAGGACAAGGTAAGCCTGCCTTCACCCTCAACCACCTGCTGGATGGGCCTCCCTCGGGTGCAGTCCCAAGGTGACCGTGGCAGTCACAAGGAGCTTGCTGTCTCCTACCTGCATTTTTTAAATCTGGTCATGCATTCAGCATGTCTGAAAATGGTAACAGCAATGCTAACTCGAGCCAGAATAAAATCACAAGGCTGAAAAGAGAGTGTCACAAGCCACTCAGCTTGTACCTAGCCCCAATCGTAAAAAGCAAATCTTCTCAAACTGGTGTGGCTTTAAGAAGGTTCTAAAATATTCTTCAGGTGCTAAGGAGCAGAAATGGTCATCAGATATAAAATCTGCTTTATCTCTTATTCCTGTTGATGGCACCTCAGAGATAGCCACTATCGGGGTGACACCAACCTGTCTGAGAGCAGCCAAGCCCTGGAGGCCTGGGACATGGGACTTTCAGTGCCAAATCTGGAAAAGTCCCAGGCAAACTAGGATGAGTTGGTCACCCTAGGCCAGGTCCTCCCTCAAGGATGTGTCTCATACCTCCTCCTTCCTCAGAAGCACATTGGGATTGCTGTCCGCTTGACCTTCGAAACTCTAGAAGGGCAGAAAACGTCTTCAGAACTGACTGTGGTCAATAATGGCACAGTGGCCATTTCGTATGACTGGCGGCGGCAGTCCAAGCCGGACTCTTTCCAAGACCTGAAGAGAAACAGGATGGAGCGGTTCTACTTTAACAATCGGGAAGGTACCTGGGAGAAGTGGCATTGCTCATAGCTCTCATCCTCAATGTCTGAGAAGTCACGTCTAGCTGATGGCCAGCTCCTCTTCCCTGCCTCATTCTCCATCCCAAATTTCTTCTGTGGCATGTGTCCTCTCCTAACTATTCTTGTCTGTCGGGGGACAGGTGGAACTCTTACGGATACAGATAGGGGAGCTATCAGGGAGCAGAGGCATTCTAGGGGTTCAGTTACCTATAGGCATAGGCATGAGGCTAGGACAACCAACTATCCCTGCTTGCCCAGGACTTTCCTAGTTTTAGCACCAGAAGTCTCTCATCCTAAGAAACATCTTAGTCCTGGGCAAACCAGGGCAATTGGTCACCTTACCTGGGGCTGTTAAATGTATCTGCATGGGCTTAGGGCTTAGTTAACTTTAGACATACAGGTTTGGGGCTCAGCCAACTCCTCATTGTTGAAAACCTCCATCTCTATCCCTCTCAGGTGTGATTCTGCCTGGAGAAACTAAAACCTTTACCTTCTTCTTCAAGTCTTTGAATGCTGGCATCTTCAGGGAATGTTGGGAGTTCGGAACCCACCCCACCCTGTTGGGAGGTGCTGTCCTGCAGGTCAATCTCTATGCAGTCTCCCTGGCCCAGGATGTTTTTAGGAGTGAGAGGAAATTACTGGAGGTAAGGAACTCAGGATCTTGGCTCCTGTGGATACCAGATAAGTTACCCTGGTGTGCTTCCTGTCACTGCCTGTAGAGATCTTGTTTCTGCCAGAAACCCTTGCTCAACAGACACTTTTCAGAGCTTTGTATTGTCAAAGGTGGGTGGGCAGATGAGAGGAGGGGCAGCTTTGATCTCCGCCATGCATGGCTCCCACCGCCAGAAAGAGATGAGACTAGGCCTTAAGATGCAGCCTGAGGGAAGTATGTATTTGAGTACATATAACGAATGATGTCGTGTCCTGGGCTGTATTCGTTTACTGCTGTCTGGTACCAAACAGTGGAATTGCATTTAACTGGCGAGACTTCAAAACCAGGCAAAACTAGAGAGAACAATTTAACCAATGGGGTGGCACCCAGGGGTGAGAATGAGGTGGGCACTGAGACTCTGCCCCCCGAGTCAGATCCAGACCCTGGCCACCTGGTGCGGTGCTCTGTGGGACTCTGTGGAAAGCCATGCCTTTTTATTCACTAGCCAGATCTGCTTCAGCTGGGGCTCAACCTGTACTGATCAGAGGTAGTTTGGACAAATGCCATATCTGCTTTACTTGTGACCATAGGCCTGACCTCTCTCTGGAGATGCTGTTCCCTGTTTCTGTGACATTGACTGTATGGCTAAGTCACATTCTCAGGCCCTAACCGTGTGGCCCCTGGCCCTTGTCCGTTCTTCCTAATCCGTAGGAAATGCTGACTATGTGACCTCTTGGCCCTATGAAGGAGCAACTTTTCTAGAACTGTCCCTTCCTTAGGGTCCTTACAGCCTCTTTTAGGGAACAAAGATGCTTGGGGCAGACCCAGGGGGTTTCGAGTCTAGGAATAGGGGTGTGTGTCTGTGTGTGTGTATGTGTGAGAGAGACAGAGACAATGGCAGGAACTCAACCCCTAGGAAGGCACAAAGTCCCCAGGGAACTGGCTCCCCTCCGTGACACAAATGAGTTTGGGAAGCCTGAGCTGCTGTCTGGTGCCAACTTTTCTTCCCCAGAATAATTTGGCTTCCCAGGAAGCAGTCACCATCGTGCAGAGTGTGCTGCAGGTGCTGCTGAGGGGGATCCTGACCCCGGAACGTGCACAGTCACCTGTGGATGCCTACCTCACGGAGGAGGACTTGTTCCACCACAGGAATCCTCAGGTACAGGCCCAGCACTGGCCCCTGCCCCTCCTGCCTGCCCTGGGTCAAAAGAATAGCAAACCTTCCAAAGTGCCAGGACCTGTTCTGAGTGTCTTCCATGAGTAACACTTTCTCCTCATGGCAGCTCTGTGAGATGGGCACTATTTATATCCTCACTTTACATGGAGGAAACTGAGGCCCAGGGAGGTTAAGTAATTTTCCTAGGATAAGTGGATGCTTGGTGAGAACTTCAGGAACTCCTTCATTCAAACCCACTCTTACTTTGGAAGCCCACAGGCAAAAAATGCTTTAAGTTGGAGATGCTCAGGTTGAAGGGGAAGTGGGGATTCACACTGGTCACAGTCTCTCCTGTTGGCTTCCTCCCTCCCTCCTTTATCAGTGTCCTTGAGGGAACAAACAGAGAAACCAGAGTAGTCTCACAGGCTCTGTGTGCCCCATGCCTGGCCTCCCCATCACGTGTCTTCCCTTGCACCTGCTAACAGCTGCATTACCAGCACCAAGTGGTGCAAAACCTGCACAGACTGTGGCATCAGTACATGATCCTGCCCTCGAAGGCCGAGGAGGCCGGGCCAGGCGAGGAGGAGCACCTCAGCCCCAGGGCCCAGGCGACCTATTTGGAGAAGACAACGATGAATGTCGAGTCTTTGGCGTACTTGAAGAACCCTGTCCTGGAATCCCAACTGCCTCGGCAGGAGCATATGGCCCTCGGGGACTCCCAAGATTCTTTCAGGTTCCAGAAGACCGGAGTGAGGGTCAGGAGTCCGCAGGGGAAGAGCATCATGGAGGAGATCCTGGTGGAGGGGAGCCCGGACCAAGAGAGCACCAAGAGCCCCTGGGAGCTGGAAAGCCTTTCCCCTCCTGAGTGGAACCTCTGCATGGAGGACTTCAGAAAGGTGCTTGCCTGCCCCTGAAGGGGTCGAGGAGAGTGGCCCTGGCCCAGCCTGGTGAGGGAGGGCCCCAGCAGTGCCTCTTGCCCTCCCGGGTAAAGACGTGAGAGCCCAGGGAAAGCAATTTCTTGGGTCATCTCTTTTTGTCTCAGGTACGTAGGCCACCATGGTGCGGGAGAGGCTCCCTCTCTGACCCTGGCAAACCCTGGAAAAGGGGCTCATGGGTACAGATTTCTGAGGGAGGTCTCAGCCCATAGAAGGCATGCTAGACAGATTCTCCATGGCCATATCCCCTCACCACACCACACACATCGCTAGAGGACACAGGGACCATTGGGCAGAACGGTTACTCATAGTGACTGTGACCCTGCCAGGCTGTGATGACACTCCCTGAGGAGAACCAGAGAGAAGATGCCCTCATCAGGCTCAATAAAGCAGCCCTGGAGCTCTGCCAGGAGCAGAGGCCATTGCAGTCCGACTTCCTGTACCAGATGTGGTAGGTGGCCCAGCAGGAGAGCCGGCCCCATCTCCTCTGCTTGGTGGCTTCTGGCCAGGGGTTCTGAGCAGACAGTCATAGGATTCAAGGGGGCTAAGCTTCGCTTGAGCTCAGGTTGCTAAAAGATGCTGCAAACATTCCATGCTTGGCACCTGCTGCAATGGCCCCTATAGCTGCCTGCTGCTCCCTGAGCAGCGGTCACAGCAGAGTAAGCACCGACCCCTCTTTTCCTCCTTCCTTGTTCCTTCTCAGTGAGCAGAGGGACGAATAAGAGAAACCAGCGGGCGGCAGGAAGAGGGGCATATTCCATGAAAAGACCTGGTTGTCAGCCTTCCCATTGCCTATTTGGAACTTGCTTGGATAGGCTTAGGGGGGTAGGTTTTGCCAGGCCTTTAGAATACATCCCCAGGAGCCTCATGCTGGAAATCTTGTGCAAGGTCCAGGCAGTTTCAAGCTGGAGTTTAGGATGACCTAATCCTAACTCTGAGTGGCTTTTTCTTGGCTGCCACCCAAAAGAAGCCAGATTCTCACCTGAGCGCTTGCACGGGTGCTGATAAGGATGCTGGCTGGAAAGGGGCGTGGTGTTTCTAGGCAGTGCCTGGCCTGGCACCAGTGTCTTGGAAGGATCCACGCCTCTGTAGACTCCAGGGCAAATGAAGTGTGATGGCTTTTCTCCAGTATGTCTTGCCCTCTAGTCTGCAGCTGTGGCGGGATGTGATTGACAGCATGGTGAGCCATTCCCTGTGGCTGAGGGCTCTGTTGGGCCTGCCTGAGAAGGAGACCATCTATTTGGACGTGCCAGAAGAGCAAGGTCAGACACTGTGCAGCCATGTCCACGTAGTCTTCCTTATCCCTCTGCCCAGATAGCAGTGGAGACAGCCTTTCACACCCTTCCAGTGGGCACCTCCCTTAGGCTGTTCCATAGGTTAGGCCCTGCTACCGTTTTATCTGCCGCCAGGATTTGGGACCCAGAAGTGACTTTAGTGATCACCTTAGTTCAGTCCCCTCATTATATAGGTGGAGTCCCAGAGAGGTTAAATGACTTGTGTGTGCCATACGTAGGGGGGTGACAGAGCTGGGACTAGAACCAGGCCTCTTGCCTCTGGCCCGTGGTCCCTGCGAGATCACATGCCTGAGCCAGAGAATCTGCTCTTAGTCTATGGGAATTCTCTCAGAACCGCTGACAGCGCTTTGATTTTCCCAACTCCTCCCTGTGGGCTCAGCGAAGCCGCAGGCCACATTGCCTTCCATTCACCTTCCTTAGATCAAAAATCACTTCCTGTCATGGAAATGAAGGTGACTTCTGGGAGAGTTGGAAAGGAGGACCGGAGAGGGGCAGCCCAGGAAAAGAAGCAGTTGGGAATCAAAGACAGAGAAGATAAGAAAGCCAAGCTTCCAGGGAAAGAGGCATGCTAGGACATGGTCCAGCCTGGGGTGGCCTGGGAGGGCACCAGGGGCTGCAGAAGGTGGGTGGTCACTCCGGGGAGCTATTGAAGGCTGTGTGTGTTTTCTCTCCAAGCAGGACCGCTTAAACAGCAAGAAGCACAAGGCAAAGGACGAAAAGAAACTTGTGAAATCTTTCAGTCGGGACAGGTTTTCCTTGGAAGACGCTATCCCTGAAAGCACCACCCCTTTTCAGGAACCCACGGATCCCCTGGTCATGGAGAAATACACCCAGAGGCTGCACATACAGGTGAGGGCAGAGCCTGGACACTCAGCCCTCCTCTTGCTCATACCTACCCTGCACTCCCTCATTCATTCCGTTTGTTCCACAAAGGATGATCAGCTCCTACTGCATTCATGAAAGAAACAGAGCTGCCCTCGTGAAGGGCATCTTGGTGTGTGAGACAGACTTCATGAATAAGTAACATGTCTGGTATGTTAGGCGATGAGCACTAAGGAGAAGAGAGGCCAGAGCCACAGGGTCGGGGAAGGCTTAGGTAAGGCAGGTGGGCCTCATTGAGAAGGTGACATCAGAGACTTGAAGGGAGGTGAGGGGTGGCTATGCGGGCCCCTGAGGAAGAGCGCTCTAGGGCGAGGGAGCAACTAATGCAGCAGAGGGAGTAGCCAGGACAGAGGGCAGAGAGACTACTGAGAGGGAACAGGCCATATGTGGGGCTTTGTAGGCAATGTGAGGACTTGGGGTTTTTCTGAGTGAAGCAAGAAGTCGTAACCCCTGGTTTAGAATAGAGGAGTGACACGGTCTTGACTTATGCTCTAGGAAATCCCTCTGGCTGCTGTTTAGAAAATAGACTAGGGATACCGAGCTGAAGCCCTTCCATTTCTGCGGCTCCCGCTTCCTCGCTGTGTTAGAGGCATGTTGGCATTTAACACCATGTGGTGTGGATTTTCAGCAAGAATAAGGGTTTTGAAACACTGGAGAGACTTCATAATGATGAATTCCTAAGCAGTAGGTCCTTAGAAATTCACCCAGGTGTTGTGTTATTGTTGCTTTTTGTTTTGGAGGGGAGGTTTAATGGCGAGGCTAGTCTAACGGCGAGGTTTTGTCTTCCTGTGGTGTGGACAGCCGGGCAGCTGGGATTACCTCATGCATTGTGGTAGCACTCTGCATCTCATTCGATTAGGAGCTTCATTTGCTGCTGGTGACATCACTGAGATTTCTGAGGGTCAATGGAGTCTGGAAAGTAATCATAGGGCTCTGAGGACCCGTGCAGTGGACTCTTCTTTGGCTTCCTGAAATTAAGAATCAACTTGCCGAGGTCTGTGTGGTCCAGCCCCACTGAAGGCACAATCTTGGAGATATTCCAGGATGTGGATCTGTGACCTTACAGGAAGGAAAGTTGGCCTCCATGTGGCCAGAGTAGGTTTGGGCCACCCCAAGGGGCTAAGTGGGCACTGCTCTCTGGCCTCCCTGGAATTACTCCTTTAACCATGGTAGGCTCTAATGACCCCATATGTTCTAGGGGCCGGTGCAGGATTACCTCCTCGGACTGGTTTGAAAAATAAAACTATTTGCAAAAACAAAAGTTCTACAGAAACTCTCTCCACTTTGGTTTCATCCCCTTTCCAGCTGTTCTCTGTGGTGTAGATATGTCTACCCTTGTAGCACAACGGGTGCTCCCCTGGGTAGGTGCTTGCACAGAGCACTTTGCCAGTGATGTTCATCCCTTTCTTCCAGGTATACGAGCTGTTGGACACCCTGGTGACCGACCTGATGGTCTTGGCTGACGAGCTCAGCCCCATAAAGAATGTCGAGGAGTCTTTGCGTCTTTGCACCTAATCCATGTGTCCAAGCAGCCTTCTGGGCAACTGGTTAATAAACAAATAAAGAACCTTTAGGTTCCTACCGTTTCCATTATGACTTGTGTATTGAATACCAGCTCTTGATGAGGTCAGCTCATAACCCATGTCCCACCTGCCCTCAGATCCCCCATCCTGTCCCAGTTCCTGGAGTCATCCAGCAGGAGAGAGAATCACATCTGGGGAAGTGATGTGTGGAATAATGAACTGAAGAGCAAATTGGTACCAGGACGAGGAATGACTCAGGTGACAGAACCAATAGCATCGCCCTTCAGTTCCTGCCTTTGGCCTTCTTTGGCCCACACTTTTGGGGCCCTGCTTCCTGCTGCCAGGTCTTTCCCAAGTGTCATCACCAAGTATGACAAAGTACGAGACGAGGACAACTACACCCTATGAGACTTGGCTCCCTGAAATCCTCTCACTTCATTTGGGGTCCAAGGGTCCTGTCCGTGTCTGACAATCAGGCTCATGACACTCTTAACCTGTTGAGGACGGATCCCCTTGTTCTCAGCCAGAGGTTACTAGTTTGGATTCCAGTCTGTTATCCCCCTCCTCATGCCAAACCATCTGACTTCCTTGAGCCATTCTTATGCCTTATAAAACCAGTGTCTGGACTTTAGGCCCCCTCCCTCACTCAGAGAAACGTGAGGTGGGTAAGAGATAGCTTTTGGAAAGAAAGGTACTGTCAGCTCAAACTCAGTCCCATAATTGTTCTCTGTCAGTAATTGTCATTCTGGGTCAGACTTCCTGTGTGGAGTGAGCTCCAGGCTCCCAGAGTTTGAAGAACTTTGCTAATGTTGGGCTAATTGCCTTAAGAGCTGTTGGAGCAGAAGTGGGGGTGGGAGACCAGGGGAGTGGCCATTTGTTTTTGGATTTGGTTCCTCTGATAAGAACCTCATGGGCCTTAAACATCCTTCAGTTGAGATGGGAGGAGGTTTGGAAAGAGCAGAGCACTTTGTGTTGGAGGAGAGAGGGGGCTGAGCCTGGGGTCCTGATGCCCCTGTCAGGGTGGCCAGCTGGGAGCCCACAGAAGGCAGTGAGGCCACCAAACAGCCAGCCCCAGGGAATGGTCCTCCTGGCCAGAGGGGGAAGGGGAGGGGTGGGTGGGTGTTGGAGCCCTGTGGCCCTGTTTGCTGTTGAAGAGGCAGAGGAAGGGTTAACTCACTGCAGGGTGGGAGCGGGCTGCCCAAACAGGCTCTGGCTTGGCTCTGGATGTGCACCTCCTGGGGGCAGCCTGCAGGCAAGCCTCCCACCTCTGAAGGTGCGGCCTGCCTGGCCAGCAGGAAGGGGTTAATATGCCCTGTGCTTCCTCCTGTGTCCTGTTACTGCTGAGGCAGACCTGCCCGGCCAGCTGAGCAACTTTCCTCCGGAGTGCTGCCTGCTGGCTGGGCGTCCAGGAGACTCGTGGACAAGAGGCAGATCTACAGCCTGTTCTGGGGACCTTGCCGCCACCCTTTGGAGGGGACTACACCTCCTGGGGAGAGGGTTTGTGGTGGATGGCTCTGGGGACACTTCCGGAGCTGTGCGGTCCCAGTTCTGCACAGGTCGGAGGGTCACTGCAGAGGCTGCTCCTGGTCCTGGGTCTGGGGCCAAGGGAGCCTGCACTGGAGGTAAGCCGGCCCCTCCCTGGTGGTGGCGCTCAGCATGGAAGGCTTGGGGCTTAATCTCCCTTCCAGGTTCCAGGGAGAGGGGTGAGGAGGGCAGGGAGGCAGAGTGGGCTTATTGCCTCAAGTGCCCCTCTTGCCTGAAGCCCCTCCCTCTGTCCCCTGGAAAGAGGACTGGGGGCTTGCTCCCTAACCTGGGACCAGCATCTTTAGTTTCATTCCCCCCAGACTCCTGCCCATCTCTACAGACCCCTTCTTGGACCCTGATGCACCGCTAGCCTCAGGGCAGCCCCGCACCCACTCTAGTGCCCTCATCAGATAGCTACCTTAGGGATGACATAAGCTTAGAGCCAGAGTGCACTCCCCTGTCCCTTCAACAGCGAGTTAGGGCACTGCCACACCCCACTGTTCCTGCTGGACCTGATGGGGTTGGGGGGCAGGTGCCAGAGCCCACCTTAGCAGAGGATGGGAGGGGGTGCAGGCTGCTGGAACACGCACAGACTTTTGACTTGGCACATCTGGGTTCTTTCTATCTCCCTGAACCCCTACTCCTAGGATACCATCTGCTTCCTTAATCCTGACAGTTCCCCCAGTCCTCTGGGGCCTGAGGAAAGCAGCCCCCTCCCGTCTGTAAAGTTCTCCTTAGAAGAGTGTTGATACCCAGCCAGTCCCATCCCCTGCTGGCTCTTCTCTCATCCCCTCTAGCAGATTCCTTCCTCCTGCACCCATGCCCTCCTGCCTCCTGCCTCTCCTGTTTTCTCCCCCATCTTTGAATTGGCCTCTCAGGTCCTGCCTTCTCAGTGTCCTTCCCTCCACCTGACAGGGTCTGGCTCAAGGTCACTGCAGTAATTCCATACCCAGCTGCCTGGGCTGCTGCCGCCGCTGCCGCTGCCACCTTATCGGCTGCTGGGTTTCTGTTTCAGTCCCTTTTATTCTTGGGCATATTGTGTTCAATAAAACCCTTTGCTTGTAACACCACTGGCAGCACTCCCAGCCGCTCCCTCTTGCGTTCCTTCCTTTCTACCTCCCTCCCCTCCATGCTCCCTGGGCCTCACCCTGCCCCCTCTTCCTCTCTTTCTTGTCATCTCAGACTTTAGATGTTTCCGATCCCTCCCTTTCCCCAGCTATGGTAGAAGTGTGCAGAGAAGGCTTCTCCATGCCCACCTTCCAGGAGAAAATCCAGGCAGGGCCACAGGGCCCACACTGAGGGCCCCACGAACTACCCCAGGTTGGCTGGAGGGCCAGGTAGAGCTACTACTGGAGTCACGATGCCTGACTGGTTCTGCTGGTTTCAGTGGCCAGCACTGGGAGGGGCATGCACTCTGGGAAGGCTCTGGGGCACAATTATTTCTCATCTTGACTCTTGTCATCCTCCAGCCCACTGGTTAGAGAAGTAAAGAAAATCTGAGTCACTAGTGAGGGGGAGGGCAGGAGTTAAACAAGTATTGACTGTGACATCCCCACAGAACGCCTGCAACTGGCTGGACAGAAAGACAGCAGACAGCAGGTAGGCAGCACTTTCGGCCAGCACCGTCCATTTCTCTGGGTCTCCCATGGGACCCCCACAGGAGCCAAGTCTGGGCAAAGCTCTCACAGGCACTTGAGCTCTAAAAAAAACTGGGAGGCCTGGGGGCCGGCCACTTTGAACTGAGTCTTGTGTTGGTTTTGGCAGAACTGGGTGGAGGGAGAGTTGAATTTGGGGAATGAGGGGCAGGACAAACTCCTGACTCCTACTGAGTCTCAGGGTAGAGAGGGGCAGTCGCTGGGCGCTGGTCTTGGTGGGGGTTCATTGGTGAAGTGTAGGCTCTGCGGTCCAGCCAGCGTGTGGGTGCGTGTGTGTGGGTGCGTGTGTTTGTGTGTGTGCGCGCGCCGTATGCCCTGTTCGAAGGAATGGTGTTGGCAGGGGAACTGCAATTTGGGTTTCTGGAAGGGCCCTGGGAGAACACTTCTCTGTCTTTGGCCTGGGTTTGCTTTCAGGAGATGGCCTGGTCCTGCGGCTGTGGGGAGGGCATCAGGCTGGTCCTAATCACCCCACAGGTGAAGTGTTAGAAGCGTACCACGTGTCCCAGGCTTTGAGGACTTGGGGAACCCAGACTGGCCTTGCCTGTAGGGAGCTTTCATTCTGGCTGAGAAGGTGGAGCACTAAAGCAATCAGATGAATTAATTATGAAACCCGTGACACTGAAAATAAGTATTGAATTAGTTGTCTGTAGACCTGGGTGTTAGTCCCAACTCTGCCACCTACACAATATGTGACTGGGCAGGCCACATCCCCTCTCTGGCCTCAGTGGTCTTGTTTGTATAACTGGTGGTAGTGGCTAAATCTGTTTGAGAGGCAGCCTCCCCCAGTGCTCCATCCTCCCTCACCTGGCCCAGCTCACAGTATTCCCTCTAAGCTGCCTGCTGGCTCATTCCTCCTCTCCCTTTCCTTTGATCTCTGATCTCACTTCAGCTGTCACCTCCTCTGAGCACTCTCCCCCGATTTTCCTAGCTTGCGTACGCCTGCATTCCTCTGTACCCCCACACTGGGCTGTGATTGTCTGTGCCCTTTCAACTGGACTTAGATGGACCGGGACTTGTGCCCTGTGCCTGCCATCGTGCCTGGCTCAGAGGAAACCCCAGGTCATAGGCATTGAATGACTCAAGCTACAAAATTAACAATATGAGAAGAAAGTGAGGCCTGAGAAAGTTAGGTCTTAAGCTAGATCATGGCAGAAAGAGGAGAGGTAGCCAAGCAGAAGCTAGTCAAGTAGGCATTCCTGGAGGTCATTGTGGTGTCCCTGACCAAGGGCAAGGGCTACAGGGTGCGAGGGCCAAGTTAATCCTGGCTCCTTACTTACCAGCTCTGTGATCTTGGACCAGTCATTTAACCCTTCCCTAAACCTCACTTTCCTCTCTGTGAATGGAGATAATAATAATAATAGCGTCTTTATAGTGTGAGGATGATGATAAATGAGCATGCAAAGCTAGAAGTGCCCACTGAATAATAAGTAAAATAAGAAAAATAAAAATTGCCTGCTGAAGGCTATTGCTAGCAGAGGGGATGCCCTGATCAGGCCTTAAGTTGGTCACTGAGTGGCCACTGAGGTGGGCCATTGCCCCTGAGTTCCAGACCCTCTCTTCCTTAGACCCATGTGGAACCCCAGGACGCAGCCGCCCTGCTGAAAGCACGGCGGCCCATCACTGGAAACCGTGACCTCGAGACGGTGGCCCTCAGCCCTCCACCTCCGGCTGGGGCGGGAGGCGCCCATCATCAAGTCCCCAGCCATGACGACCTCAGCGCTGCGGCGCCAGGTGAAAAACATCGTGCACAACTACTCCGAGGCGGAGATCAAGGTGCGAGAGGCAACCAGCAATGACCCCTGGGGCCCGCCCAGCTCGCTCATGTCGGAAATTGCCGACCTGACCTTCAACACGGTGGCCTTTGCTGAGGTCATGGGCATGCTGTGGCGGCGGCTCAATGACAGTGGCAAGAACTGGAGGCATGTGTACAAGGCGCTGACGCTGCTGGACTACCTGCTCAAGACGGGCTCAGAGCGAGTGGCCCACCAGTGCCGCGAGAACGTTTTCACCATCCAGACACTCAAGGACTTCCAGTACATCGACCGCGATGGCAAAGACCAGGGGGTCAATGTGCGCGAGAAGGTCAGGCAGGTGATGGCCCTGCTCACAGATGAGGAGCGCCTCCGGCAGGAGCGGACCAACGCCCTCAAGACCAAGGAGCGAATGGCCCTGGAAGGCATGGCCATCGGCAGCGGGCAACTGGGCTTCAGCCGCCACCACGGCGAGGACTACAGCCGCTCGAGGGGTTCCCCATCCTCCTACAACTGTGAGTGAGTCTAGAGGTGTGGCGGGGGACGGGGATGCAGCCCGAGTTCCAATCCTGGCTCTGCGACCTCAGAGGAATGTCCTGAGGATTCAGTGAGATAAGGAATGTAAAGTTCGAGGCACTAGGCCCTGCACATCGTAGGAGCTCAACCAGTTAGCATAGACGATAACATCATTCTACGTTTGTTATCATCATTGTTAACTCTCCACCAGGAAGGACGGCGCGGTGGTGGAGGCATAGGAGTCCAGCAGCATTGCTCACTCTGCCCCTTCCAGGCTGTGTGATCTGGACAGCCACCTCTCTGAACCTCAGATTCCTCTTCTATAAAGTAGGGATGATCATATTTATTTTGATTGTTTGATGTGAGAATTTAAGAGACCAGGCCCAGGAATGCCCTCAGCCCTGTACCTCGACACATGGCACATGGTGCATTTCCCATAATCCCCCAACTTAAGGGACCTGGACTAGAACATAGAACAGCTGATGAGCAGTTCTTGACTCTCCTCCCTACCCTGATGGGGGCTTCCCTGATCTGAGGGAATGACCCTCCAGTCATAAAGCACTTGACAGTGTGCCGTGGGCTGTGAGAGCTGGGACCTGATTATTTGAGCATCTCATTCTCTTACCCTGCTGGATCCCAGGCTGGAGGGGGCCCAGCTAGATGAGTCAGGGGCTAGAATCAGGTGACCTGGGTTCAAGTCTTGATGCAGGACCCTGGCCAGGCACCTCTCAGAGCTGTTCGTGGGTCTGTAAAGGAGGGATTAGAATCCTTATCATGGTGGAGTAGGAAACCTTATAGAAAAAGCTAAGCACGTGGCCTGGCCCCTGGGGCCCTCAGCTGCCCGTTGTTCTCTTCCCTTCAGTCTTCCTCTCTGAGCCTTGGCCTCCTGGAGGAGATGGGGGTGTGGGAGCCTGTGGGCACCTGTGTGGTTACAGAAGCCATGATGGTCATTGCAGCTTCCTCCTCATCCCCTCGTTACACCTCAGACCTGGAGAAGGCTCGACCCCAGACGTCAGGAGAAGAGGAGCTGCAGTTGCAGCTGGCCCTGGCCATGAGCCGAGAGGAGGCTGAGAAGGTGAGGCCCCTTCCTGGGGCAGCCCAGGAGATCCCACCACTGGGCTGGGGGTGGCATGGAGAGGAGACTGAAGGAGGAAGGAGAGGTGACTAGATGTGCCACACCCTGACTCTTAGGCTCCCCTCTGGGCCCCAAAGCCCTAGTCCTGCTCCCAAGGACAGCATAGGGCTTGTCTGTGTGCCTGGGATTGTCCCATAGGGACGAACTCCCTGCCTTCAGTCCTCTCTGGTTAGACCTGGAATGAACATTGTGTGTGTAGTGCAGTTGGAGGTAACTGAGTGTCATATGGGCCTGCTGCTGCCTTATGGACGGGAAAGGGAGGAGTGTGCTGACAGACACATTCCTAGGAGACAGACATGCTGCTACCACCCCTACTCCCACAACCTCCATCAGCTATCCTTCTGGGGGGAGGGACATCCCCTATGCTAATATTCTTTTTCCTATCACTCCTGTGGATCCAGGTAGACTGGGCAGGATGCAGCTGGGCCTCACACAGCAGGACTTGGGGAGACTCAGGGGACCTAGAAGAAAAGGATCTATCTTCTTGATTAAACGGCATCTCAGATCTGGACAGGGAGAAGGCCACACCTATATAGCTGTCTGGCGTGGGCATTTCTCTCTCCATGCCCCTCTCTCCTGTTCAGGAGTGGGAGTGCTGGGTCAAGTTCACTTCTCTCTTCCTCCCTCGCAGCCGGTCCCCCCAGCCTCCCACAGGGATGAGGACCTGCAGCTGCAGCTGGCTCTGCGTCTGAGCCAGCAGGAGCATGAGAAGGTAGTGGGCCAAGCCTCCATGCTGGTGCTGGTGAAGGTGCTAAATGGGCACTAACCAGGCTCCTCCCGCTTTATTTGGTGGTCCTGCTGTGCCTAACCTCTCTCCGCAGCCTCCTGCTCTGCACTCCCCTCGACTCAGCTCAGGTCCCCTCAAGCCAACCTGGGCTGCCTATGGTCTCCTCACTCCTTTTGTGCCTTCTGCAGGAGGTGAGGTCCTGGCGGGGAGATGACTCCCCCATGTCCAATGGTGCTGGGGCTACAGTCCGCCCTCGGCGGGACAGAGAACTTGAGAGAGAAGAGAAAGAGAAGGAGACGCTGAAAACCAGCCAGGTAGGGAGGGGACTGGGGTGCGTGAGCTGGCAGAGCCTGGGACATGAACTGAGTTTATATTTGTAAAGTGCAGACCTGTGCTTGGTATACAGTAGGCACTACTTAAATGTTTATTCAAATGAAAATGGGATGGAGGGGTACAGCAGCCCTGGTCCCTTACTGCATAGGCTGGTGACCGAGCTGATGGCAATTAGAATGCAAAGAATCCTTATTTGGGACCCTTGGAGTTGTGGATTTGCCGCCATTTTATGAGTCAGGGCATATCATTATCTTGGCCTCAGTTTCCTCCTCTGTACAGTAGGCTTGTTAACCAGTTCTAGCTCTGACATGCTAGGATTATGTGATGCTGTAGACCAAGACTGGAGGTGGACTCAGGCATATGGTGCTGAAAACATCCTGGGCTCATATGCATGCTTTCCAAAGCAGGTAGCTTCTGAGAGCAAGGCCACCCTCCAAAGTTATCTATACTACCCCTGTGGTGTCTCTGTCCCCTTCCTACCCATGTTCACGATGGCCAGTTTCATTTAGACACTAACTGACAGAGGTAGGCTCATCATAAAATCTGCCTTGCCACTGGTGGGCTGAGGAGCAGGACAGCTGAGGAAGGCCTGGGTTCTAGCCCAGCTCTCCCTAGCTGACTTTAGGCAAATTATTACCTCTCTCTGGCCTTAGCTAGCACATCTGTCAAATGGGCACATCGCCACTTTCTGTATCTACTACACAGGGTCGTTAGGAAAATCAGGCACTAAGTGGATGAGGAAATATAAACTGGAAGGCACTGTGCAGAAGTGAGGGATCATTACTAGATGTTTATGGAATGCATGAAGGAGAGAATGAGCTAGTCAGGATGACAGGTCAGGGCCCACCCTTCCTCCATGCCCCACCCTCCTCTGAGCCATGGCTACCTCTCCCCTTCACAGTCCTCCATCCTGGACTTGGCGGATATCTTCGCACCCACCCCGGCCCTGCCCTCCACACACTGCTCCGCTGACCCATGGGACATCCCAGGTGGGCATGCAGGGCTGCAAGATCCTCCCAGGCTGGCCTGAGAGGCCCTTCCTTCCTGGCCACTTGCTGGCACCCCATGACTGAGGGTCACTGGGCAAATCACTCATGTTTCTGGGCCTCAGCTTCCTCTGTGACATGGTGTCATAGTTAGGAAGAGGGAACACCTGTAAAGAGCCCAGCTTGTGAGAAATGATCTGAGAAATATGTTCTTATTGCCCCTGGTCACCCTGGCTTTCCTGCCCCAGCCCATCCCTGACTGGGAGGGCGACTTGAGCTGCACATGCTGGGTATGGGCTTCAGCTTGTGAGTGGTTCTGAGTCAGTATCCTGACTGCGAAATGGGTCTCTTGGCCTCCCAACTTGGTCTGGGTAACTGGGAAGGCCCTGAACTGGGGATAAACGTGAGCCCGAGGTCATGTCTTTGCTTTTCCCATTTTAGGTCTCAGGCCCAACAAAGAGGCCAGTGGCTCCTCCTGGGGGCCATCAGCAGACCCCTGGTCTCCGGTCCTCTCAGGAAGCACCCTATCCCGAAGCCAGCCGTGGGACCTGCCCCCTATGCTTTCCTCCTCTGAGCCCTGGGGCCGGACCCCAGTGTTGCCTGCTGGACTCCCCAGTACAGACCCCTGGGCACAGAACTCCCCCCACTACAAACTCCCCAACACTGAGGCCAACCCTTGGGGAGCCTTGGTGGAAACCTCCAACACACCCGGTAAGTGAAGGGCCACAGACTGTGGTTGAGGGTCTGTTGGAGTTCTAGGTCCCCCACCTCCAGGGCCAAGGGACAGCAGATCCTGTCTGTTAGGAGACCTGCCTGCCTGTTTTGCCAACCCATCTCATCCCCCTTTTCCTCCTTGGCTAGCTCTAGGTGGTACCTCGACCTTTGACCCATTTGCCAAACCTCCAGAATCCACAGAGACTAAGGAGGGGCTGGAGGGTGCACAGGCCCTGCCCTCTGGAAAACCCAGCAGTCCTGTGGGTAAGCAGGAGGCAGGGGGATGATGCAGCTCTGCAGAATGAGGGGCCCACCCAGAGCTGGCCTCTGCCCTTTTCCTCCCAGTGACCAATCCTACTGCCTAACCATGTGCTCTATCATTTCTGCTCCAGAGCTGGACCTGTTTGGAGACCCTACTTCCAGTTCCAAGCAAAATGGCACCAAGGAGCCAGATGCCTTTGACTTAGGTGTAGTAGGGGAAGCGCTAACCCAGCCCTGCAAGGAGGCACGACCTCGCACTCCCGAGTCCTTCCTGGGCCCCTCAGCCTCCCCCTTGGTCAACCTTGACTCCTTAGTCAAGGTGCCGCAGGCTGCGAAGACCCGGAACCCCTTCCTGACAGGTAGGACATCCCCGCGCCCCTGCCCGGCCTCAGCCCCGGGGGGTGCCCTGCCCTCTGAGCCCGGCCCCTGACCTTACTCTCCTTCCCTATTTCCGAGACCCCGGACTGTCTTCCTCTTTTAGCGCTCTGTCCCCGCGCCGGCTCCCAACACCCCACCCACTCTCGTTCTGCAGATCTCAGCGCGCCATCTCCCGCCAACCCGTTCGGCTTGGGAGAGCAGGGGCGGCCGACCCTGAACCAGATGCGCTGCGGGTCGCCGGCGCCGGGCCCAGCAGCGGGCGGGCCGCGTGGGGCGCCGCTGAGCTCCATGACCTACAGCGCCTCCCTGCCCCTCCCGCTCAGCAGCGTGCCCGCCGGCGCGACCCTCCCGGCCTCGGCCAGCGTCTTCCCGCGGGCCGGCGCCTTCACGCCGCCGCCCGCGAGCCTGCCGCCGCCGCTGCTGCCCGCGTCAGGCTCGGCCGGGCCGCTCCACCCCGCCCCGCAGCCGGGCACCAACCCTTTCCTCTGAGCCCCGTCGGGCCGGCCCCCGGCGTGGTCGAGCCAGGCCCCGCCCCAGGCCCGCCCCTGCGAGGGCGGGGATTCCTCCATGCCCCGCCCCGACAAGGCGGGGCTTATATCTGAGCACGCCTCGTCGGGGCGGGGCTTCCGCCGGAGCTCGCCCGTGGAGGGGGCGGGGCTTCCTCTAGGCCCCGCCCCCGGGGTTCCAGGACCGCTGAGACCCTCTGGAGTCCCTGCAGCTGGAGACTGACGACTTGCTGGGGGCCGAGAGCACACCCCCGTAATAAAGACTGGACCCCACGGCCTCGGCTCTCATCAAGGGGACTTTTGTGGGGCGTGGTGGCAGGGCCTGGACCATAACGCGAATCCCCACCGGCGGCCCAACGGCGCCACGATGTGGAGCACAAAGACGCCCTCACTCCTCCCACACAGCCCGATCAGCCTGGCACCTTCGCTTCCAGATACTCCCCAGGCTTCCACTCGTTCGGTCATTTCATTCATTTATCACACATAGGTGCTGGGGACGAACTAGTAGCTAGGAACAATAAGCAGTTGTTCTCATTTATTGCACACTGGTTATGTGCTAAGCACTTTAGACAGATTTCGCTTAATCCTTGCAACAACCCTCTGAGGTACTGTCTACATAATCTGTGGGACCCCTGAAGATGCAGGGCTCCTTGTGCAAAACTGGGTTAAGAATTTCGATATGGGGACAGCAGAGCATTAAACCAAGGGCAAAGCCCTTGGCCCTGCTCCGATTTTATAATGAGGAAACAGTCTCAGAGGTTAAATGTCATGCTCGAAGTCACAAAGCTAGCTGAGAAGTTGGGGTGGGATTCAGAGTCAGACAACTTTGGGCTTGTATGTAGGCTGTGCAGCAGGTTTAATTTGCAAATATTGACTGACTGCTGTGAACAAAGTGCTATACTCACCTGGAAGGGAACCAAGAATTGCTAAACCCACAGCCTCCAGCAGCTCAGAACCCAGTAGGCAGGCAAGCCAGGTACAGGAGCCCACATGCTCCTTTGTTGTACTGAGTCATCTTAAGTCTGGCTCTACCCTCCTCTCCTTCCGCAAGGCTGGCAATAAACTCAACCTGCAATGCAGAGGGGCTTAACGTGGGGTCTGAGGAAAAGCAGAGCCTGGTACCTCTTCCTGGGGGCCACCATGGTCACCTTCCCTCCTTTTCTACTGAGAACTCTCTAACCACTAGACAGTGATATGTCCTCAGTGTCAAGCAGCCTGCAGGCAGCCTGCTGCCAATACTACCCACTTTTGGCCAGAAACACCAACGCTGGGGACTCTCCTTCCTAAGGCAGGAGTGGAGAAAGGAGCTGCTTTGTTTTTCTGGAAAGAGGATGGGAGTCCTACCTTGGCTGTTACATGCAGGATGGACAAGAGCACCTACTAGGAGTCAGAATGGCAAAGTTCAAAACTCTGCTCCAAGGTTTGCATTTAATAGTGATGATGATGATGATGATGATGATGATGATGATGATGATAATCACTTAGTAATAAGTGGTTATGCTCCCTGACTGAGTAAATTACTTAACCTCTTTATGACTCTGCCTCTGTTTCCTTGTCAAATGGGAAGAGTTCCTTCCTTATGAGGTTGCCATGTGGCTTCTCCCAGGCCACTGTCCATTTGACCTTGGGCCACTTTCTTCAGAGAATAACCATGAGGAATGAACCTACCATATCCCTCTCATTCCTGGTTTGCCAGACACTGCCCAGAGTCCAGCCCTCATCTGTCTTCTGCCACATAAACATGGGAGGTCTCCATCCTTGGTCACTGACTTACCCTTCTCCCCTCCCCGACTTGGGCCCTCCTCTTCTTATAAAATGGCTCTCTGTGCAGACATGGCTTCTCTCTCTCCCCCAAGAGGTTTTGTTTTGATTTCCACAAAGAAGTGGTTGGTAGCCTTGCTTCCCATAGCCTCTTCCAGACCATTTTTGTTCTTTAAGACCCCTCCTCCTTGGAGACTGGAGCCCCTAGGCTGTTCTATCTCTTCCCTGCCTGGGACTTTGTTCCACTTCATTCTTGCCATGCTTCACTCTTGGCTCAGAGTCTCTTTTGACCCAGATCTTGCTCAATACAACACGACTCCATTGTTCAAGAGGATGACCTTACTGCCCCTTGATCTCTCTCAGATATCTTTGCTCATGGTCACACTTTGGGGCTGCCATCACCCCAAATTCCTCCACATTCAAGGCAGATTTTCCATTCTCTAATATTATGCTCATTCCTTTCAGGGAACACCCACCAGACCAGTCCTTTTGCCATCTCACCACCCCACCTTCTCAGAGATCTGTCTCCTCCACATCATCAATTGCCTTCACTCAATCAAATCTTTCCCCTAAGTATTTGTCATAATTAGCCTCAGCCATGTTGAAAGTGTCTTTCCCTTTATATCAAGTGCCCATCTTAACCTTCCCCTCCCCACTCAACCCACTCCACCAGCCTCTGCTGACAACCTCACCTCACTGGAACACTGTCCATCAAGTCCACCAATGGACTCCATGTTGCTGAAACCAGTGAACCTTTTCCTGTCCCTTCCCAGTCTAGCTATGGGAACCCTCCCTTGTTACAACTCTCTGTCCCTTTGCCTCTAGGGCACTACCCTCTCCTGCTTTTCCCTTGACACTCTGACCATTTTCTGTGTCTTTTATGGGTGCACTCCTGAGTTCTCCGAGCCCAGGCCTGAGCCTGCGTCTCTCCTCTCCCTGCAGTCTCTCTGGATGATCTCTCTCACGTTCTCACTGTGTTCCCCTCTCCCACTAACCTCTGCATTGTAGAGCCTTGTAATCTTCTGTTTGTCTCAAGGGCACCTTAAACTAACATATTAAAAAATGACATCATGAACGTCCACCTGAGCCTCTTCCTGTGTCCCCTCTCAGCAAATGGTCCCACCATCCAGCACAAATTCCACTCTGCAAATCATTCTTGCCATCTTCTTTCTCACCGCAAGTCCTTGTAATGCTTCCTCCTCTATGAACCTCAAGCCCATCTCAATCTCTCTATGTCCACCTCTACCTGGTGCAGAACTCCACCGTCTCTCCCTGTCTTACTATGGCCTACCGACCACTCCTGTTGCCCCTTTCCAGCCCTTTCTCCACCGGGAACCTAAAGGGATTTTTCCAAAATGCAAGGTCACTCCTCTGATTATAAAACCCTTCTACAGTTTTCTTCTGCTCTCATTAATAACCAAACTTCTCACAGTTTATGAGTCCCTCCAAGACCTGGCCCCTGCTCTCCCCACCAAACTCAACCTCATCTCCTGACTCTTCCCTTTGCTCTGTCCTGCAGTCAGGCTGGCCTTCTGCAGTTCCTCAGCGTTGATTTACTGCTATGCTACAGTACACCTGTTCCTCCTGCTTCCCCCAGCAACCCCCTGTGATGCCCTCTGCAGATTCCATCCTCTAGATGAATGCTACACAGACGTGATTTCCAAAGGGAAGCCTTCCCCCTTTGCCTCTCCCACAAGACCAGGTTCCTTGTTATATTTAGTCATGGCATTTCTCACAGTGGATGGTTGTACATCCATGTGTATGGCTGTCGGATTAGTTTCTACCTCCCTCATCAGACTCTGAGCAACACAAGGGCAGGAGCCTGGCCCCTCTTAGCCCACCACTACATCTAGGACAGCGTCAGGCAGGCAGTGGGCGCTCAATAAATATTGGCAGCACGTAGCAAATGAAACAAGTGTGTAAAGTATATGATAGGACATAAAGCTGGCTTCATCGTGATTAGTCAGGGAAGACTTCCTGGAGTGGGTGGGGTCTGAGCAGAACCTCGAGATGGTGAGGGCAAGCTCCCTGGCTGGATGGGCCATCCCTCCTGCTCCTGTCTCATTCCTCATGTGTAAGATGGGCAAGGGCTGGACAAAACAAGCCGAGGCTCTGGCATTCCACGGCCCTGGAATCTTCACAGACCTCCATGTTCTCCTCACGACGGTTATCCTCCCTCGGGCGGTTGGTTTAGGGCCAGCGGAGTCCTCCCAAGTTTGCGCAGAGACGCGGGTCCTCCCAGGCTCGGGCGGTCGGGCCCGCAGTCCCGCGCCCGGCCACAGGGTGACGCTCGGAGACCAGCCACCGGCTCAGCGTCCGGGCGCACGCCGGTCCCGGGGTGGGTCGGGGCCTGGGCGCGCCCCTCGCCGCCCCCACCCCACCCCGCCTCTCCAGTCGGCGGCGCCGGGCCCAGGGCCTGGAGCCGTGACGCCGGGCGCGCGGCCGGCCGTGCCGCATCCCCCCGCTGCCCCGCGCCGGGCCGGCCTCGCCACGAGCCGCAGGCACCGGGGCCGGGCCTCCGAGCGCGGGTCCTCACTCAGCCCCTGCCCAGCTCGTACCCCCTCTTACCTGGCCCCCCTCACCCGGCCTGGTCTGCTCCTGGCACCAGGCGGTGACGCTGTCCTGCCTTCTCTTCCCCCTTTTCCCTCCCTCTGGCTGCAGGGCCAGCTCCCTGGGACTCTGGGACATCACCTCCAGGAAGCCTTCCTTGAACCCCAAAGCTGAGCTAACGGGTCCTTGTCAACTGCACCCTGGGTTGGCCTGTCACAGTCTTAATTGCTGCAGGGACCTGTCATGATTTAGGTCTGCCCCCCATCGCCACCCTCCTAGGCTGAGCCCCCCTGAGATCAGGGCCAGTTTCTGATAACTTGGGGGCTTCTGGAGGTCTGGTACAGGGCCTGACCCAAAAAGTGCCCAGTGGGTCAGTATTGAGTGAGGGAGTCCCCTCTGTTGATTTTCTTCTCTTTGCCCCTCCCCTGGTTCAGTCCAGACCCAACTCTTCTTCCAGCCACCAGCAGTGGGTGGCCTTCCTGCCCTGATCACGCACTCGGTCATGCCAGAGAGACACCTCCAGTGCCACCACCCTGGGGAGGGGGCCCAGTTGAGGGGAGAGAATGGAGCCTGAACCACCATTCTGCCCATTGTGACTCACCCTGACCTCACAGCCATCATCCTTCCCACTGCCAGGTCTGAGAGGTTGGGGGAGACTAACCTGGTAGGGTGCCCCCAATGAGCCACCTTTCTTCACCGCCCCCCAAACACAAGGGGGAGCACAAAGGCCACAGTCTCCCCCGTGGTTCAGAAAGGTAGGTTGGGTTGGGAGCTAGGGGTTCCGGGAGGGGTGCCGGAGGGCAGGATGGAGTGGATTGGGCCTCTGGGATGGTAGGGGAAGACCCCTGCCCTTCACCTACCTGCCCATGCCAGGGGTAGTTCTTCACGGGACAAGGACCGAAGTGTGACAGCCAATGGTTCAGTGCCCATATCTGCTGGAGGGAAGGGAAGTCGCACCAACTGCTCCCAGCCCCAGAAAGTTTCCAACCGCCTGATCAACGAGAAGTCACCCTACCTACTGCAACATGCCTACAACCCTGTGGATTGGTGAGTACCTCTCCTGAAACACTTCCCGGGGCAGCTGGGCTCTCACTCCCTCTTACGACCCAGGCCAAGTGTGATGCCTCACCCTGCTGGGCCTAGGTACCCCTGGGGACAGGAAGCCTTCGACAAGGCAAGAAAAGAAAACAAGCCAATTTTCCTTTCAGGTAATGCATCCACCTTCCTTGGGGTGCGGGAGGGTAGTGGTAGTGGATAGGGGAAGGGTGGTCTGGGCCTGCAGGCCTCCCAGGAAACCAGAGGTCAGGGCCTCTTCTGTCCAGCTGGGGCCTCTTGGCTGGCATCCCTCTGACCAGTCATGGTACCCTCGGTGGTCCAATGTCCCCATTCCAGTGGGGTACTCCACCTGCCACTGGTGCCACATGATGGAGGAGGAATCCTTCCAAAATGAGGAGATTGGCCGCCTGCTCAATGAGGACTTTGTCAGTGTGAAGGTAGATCGGGAGGAGCGGCCAGATGTGGATAAGGTGTATATGACCTTTGTGCAGGTGAGTGGGCTTCCCATAGGGAGGATTGTCTCTGCATAGCAGACTATTCCCCTCACCTTCGTCCTCTCTCTGCCAGGCCACCAGCAGTGGTGGGGGCTGGCCCATGAATGTGTGGTTGACTCCCAACCTCCAGCCCTTTGTGGGGGGCACTTATTTCCCCCCTGAGGATGGCTTGACCCGAATTGGCTTCCGCACAGTGTTGCTGAGAATACGGGAGCAGGTAGGTATCTTTGGGGTGGGGCCAGGGGCAAGGGCGAGGGAACCCCATGCTGACCTCCGGGTCTGCCCCTGTCTCGCTCAGTGGAAACAGAACAAGAATACCTTGCTTGAAAACAGCCAGCGTGTCACCACAGCCCTGCTTGCCCGGTCAGAGATTAGTACCGGTGACCGCCAAATGCCACCCTCTGCTGCCACCATGAACAGCCGCTGTTTCCAGCAGCTGGATGAGGGCTATGATGAAGAGTATGGTGGCTTTGCTGAGGCTCCCAAATTCCCTACACCAGGTCAGTGTCCCTAGCATACCCCCCCTCCCCCAGTCTGGCCTTCTGATGCCTGTCCTGGTCAATAATTTTCTGACTCTTGGCTTGGTCATTAACATATTTTCCTTTCCCCCAACCTGTCAGTAGCTATCTAATAAATATCTGACTTCTGTTCTTAGCAGTGACCCCAACACTGACCCGGATATTGGTCTTCTGTCCTGTGGGTTGATCACTGACCTCCTAACCCTAAGCCTGTCAGAGACTGCCTACTGAGTGAATTCCTAACCCCAGCCTGGCCAAAGGCCTGCTGACCACCCAGATCTGCAGCCCTTGCCCGCCACTTCCAATCTTTCACCCATGTATTCTTGGTGCCAATAGTGATCCTGAACTTCCTGTTCTCCTACTGGCTCAGCCATCGACTCTCCCAGGATGGCTCTCGGGCCCAGCAGATGGCCTTGCACACCCTGAAAATGATGGCCAATGGGGGCATCCGAGACCACGTGGGGCAGGTGAAGGGGGCTAGGTACTCCCTGGAGGGGGCAGCAGGGGGCAATGGGGTGGGGGCAGAGGCTGGGATCAGCCTCCAGCCTCATGTCCCACCTGGTACAGGGCTTCCATCGCTACTCCACGGACCGCCAGTGGCATGTCCCCCACTTTGAGAAGATGCTGTATGACCAGGGGCAGCTCGCAGTCGCCTATTCACAGGCTTTCCAGGTGACCTCTGACCCCAGACTGTCTACCTACCCATGGCTGCCCCTCCCAGGGCCTTCCCAGTGACTGCGGCTCCCACTTGACCTCACCTCTAACCCCCTCTTGTGTGCCCACTACTCTCGGGCTGCCTCCCCACCCACCTGGGAGAACTGCCCCCTCTACTAGGCCAACCCAGGGACCTCTGTTGATAGCCTCCTTCCTCCTCCTCAGATCTCTGGTGACGAGTTCTATTCAGACGTTGCCAAAGGCATCCTGCAGTACGTAGCTCGGAACCTGAGTCACCGGGTGTGTGTCCACTGAGGCAGGCGGGCCTGGCTGCGGGAGGGCTCGGGGACTCCACTGCCCAAAAGATGGGGGCCAGCCAACTCTCTCCTCCCCACAGTCTGGAGGCTTCTACAGCGCAGAGGATGCAGATTCGCCCCCAGAACGAGGCATGCGGCCCAAAGAGGGCGCCTTTTATGTGTGGACGGTCAAAGAGGTCCAGCAGCTACTCCCAGAACCTGTGCATGGCGCCACCGAGCCGCTGACCTCGGGCCAGCTCCTTATGAAGCACTATGGGCTCACGGAGGCCGGCAACATCAGTCCCAATCAGGTGAGGATTCCTGGGGATGCTGGAGGGATCCTGAAGCCAGACAGGTGTGCAGGCGAGTGGACTCTCTCAGACAAGGGCTGTTTTCCTCAGGACCCCAAGGGGGAGCTGCAGGGCCAGAATGTGCTGACTGTCCGGTATTCCCTGGAGCTGACGGCTGCCCGCTTCGGCCTGGATGTGGAAGCTGTACGGACCTTGCTCAACACAGGGCTGGAGAAGCTCTTCCAGGCCCGGAAACACCGGCCCAAGCCGCACCTGGACAGCAAAATGCTGGCTGCCTGGAACGGTGGGCAGCCGTGTCTGAGGCCTGATCCTACTGATAGAATTTCCCTCCACAAAGTCTCTCCTGTGTGTCAGGCATCCGCTGGATATTAATTCTTCCTTTATCAGATTTTTTATCTCAATTTGCAAATGAGCGAACTGAGGCTAAGAGAATTTAAGTAACTTGTCCAAAGTCACACATGGGCCAGGAGCCCAATCTTGTCTGGTGCTAGAGTCCAAGTCCTCAGTCACCTCATTGCTCCAGAGAGGCACTGAGGCTTAAGGGAGGCGAGTGGGGACATACCCAGAGGGCCTTAGCCAGCTTCTCATGGCTACTGATGTCTCTCTCCTCTAGGACTGATGGTGTCTGGCTATGCCTTCACCGGGGCTGTCCTGGGCATGGAGAGGCTGGTCAACTATGCCACCAACGGTGCCAAGTTCCTGAAGCGGCACATGTTTGACGTGGCCAGTGGCCGCCTGATGAGGACCTGCTATGCAGGCTCTGGAGGGACAGTGGAGCACAGGTGGGGGGCCGGGCAGCCAGGGAAGGCTTGTCTCCCTGAATACCCCAGGCCTATCTCTGCCCATCTCCCCACTCCAGCTAGACTCCAATCCTGACTCTGCCATCTGCCTATTTTAAACTCTTAACCTCCCTGGGCGCACTTGCTTAACTGGGAAATAGGCTCATGGTCCCCACCAGAGAGGTAGATTTTGAGGGTTAAATGAAAGAATGTGTGAAAAGGGCATCCTTTGTAAAAAACCCCTCTATCCCCTTCCCTAATGCCTGTCCCTCCAGCAACCCACCCTGTTGGGGCTTCCTGGAGGACTATGCCTTCGTAGTACGGGGCCTGCTGGACCTGTACGAGGCCTCACTGGAGAGCGCATGGCTCGAGTGGGCTCTGCGGCTGCAGGACACGCAGGACAAGCTGTTCTGGGACTCACGGGGTGGCGGCTACTTCTGCAGTGAAGCTGAGCTGGGAGCTGGCCTGCCTCTGCGCCTGAAGGACGGTCAGTGGGGGGCGGTGGGGGGACAGAGCTGGCCTGGTTTCCTGGGCGCAACTGAGGCTTAGTTTTCCCTGGGGGAGGGATGTCAGCTCAGTGTGGTGGCGAAAGCCGACATGGGCAGACACCAGGCCCTCCTACTTTTACGTCTCTACCACTTACTAACTGAGTGACTTTGGGCTTGTCATACTTCAGAATCTCAGTTTCTCAATTCGCAAGATGGAGCTAATGTTGGTGCTACCTTATAGGGCTGATGTAAAGATTAGTTTTGCTAGTCTGTGAATATGCTTAGCACAGTAGCTGGCATGCCTGGATTCATATAGAGAACAAGGCCAACTTAGTCCCTCCCCTCATGAAGCTTACAGTGTAGTAGGGGAGAAAACTAATACTTAATGCAGAGATGCGTGCACGAATGCGTAGTTAAAACTGTGAGGGCCGTGAAGAAGTAGGAGGCATCCATTCCGCACCCTGTCCCCTAACTTTTCTCAGTAGCGCTTACCATCACCTGATGTGTCTGGTCTGTTAGTGGTCTCCCTCTCTCCCACCAAATATTAGTGCCTTGAGAACAGGACTTGGTCACTGCTGTGTCTTGAGTCTAGCACAGGCCTGGCACAGTGCTCAATAAACATTAGCTGAATGAATGGACAGCTCTGAGAGGGAACAACAGTGGGACCCAACTCAGCTGGAGGGAGGTCAGATTAATCATTGACAGGTGTCACTTAACCAAGGCAAGATGGGACTGTGTGGTTGTGGAGAGCTGGGGAGGGATTTTAGGTGGAGAGAACAGCCTGTGAAAGGACTTGGCGGGGGCGGGGGGGACAGCCTGTGACATGGAGGTTGGGGGCCTAGGCCAGCATGTGAACAAAGGGCTAGCACCCTTCAGAGTCTTGTAGGTGTGGCAAAAAGTGGAAGGCTCTGAAGGGTTTTAAGTGGATTGTGACCTGCTCTGGTTACATCTAAGAATGTCACTATGGCTGATGGTAGAGACAGAATGGAGGCAAGGTGAAACCGGGAGACCAGTTAGGCGTCTGTTAATGGCATTTAGTCCAAGCAAGCACTGACGAAGATCTGGACAAGAGAGAAGTGTGAGATGGGAGAAGTGGAAAGATTTGGGTCTATTCTGGCTGCAGACCCAGCAGTCTTGTGGAGGAATTAGAAGTGGGAGGTGTGAGAGGGAGGGAGGGGCAAGGAGGATGCCACTCTGGCTCCAGCAGCCTGGTGGTTGGATGGAGGTGTCAGCAGTGAGATGGGGGAGCTGGCAGACCAACAGTTCAGCCAGGGGCAAGGAAGTGGATGGAGTATGTATGTGAGAGAGCAAAGGATCTGTCACTGCTGGTGCCAGCGTTCCACTCAGACCCAGGCCGGGTGGGTGGGCAGAGCTCCATCCTGGCCACAACCCTGGGGCAGGGTCCGGGGACCCAGTGATCTTCACTCATGGCTGCCGACCCCTGCGCTCTGCAGACCAGGATGGCGCAGAGCCCAGCGCCAACTCCGTGTCGGCCCACAATTTGCTTCGGCTGCATGGCTTCACGGGCCACAAGGACTGGATGGAGAAGTGTGTGTGCCTGCTGACGGCCTTCTCTGAGCGCATGCGCCGTGTCCCTGTGGCGTTGCCTGAGATGGTCCGCGCCCTCTTGGCCCACCAGCAGACCCTCAAGCAGGTAGGGGGCAGTGAGGGCACTTAGGCTGACACCCTGGGTGCATGGGGAACTGGGACTGAAGTGGGGGATGGGACACGGGGTGGTGCTCCTGGGACTGTCCCTCCAGAGCTCAGGTCTGTGAGTGTGTGGCCATCCAGAGTGTGTGTGCAGGTTCTCCACAGGGGCATTTGCAAGGGCTGCTGTGTGCAGGTGGAGCAGTCTGTGTGAGTCCGAGACAGGCCTCTGGCACAGCGGCACAGGCAGGAGCCTCCGTGAGTGCCTGTGACTGAGGCTCTCAGAGCAGGGGCAGGAGGCAGAGGTCCCTGCGGTTGGTGGGTCCTTGTGGTTCGTACAGCGTTTCTCTGTGTCTGTGTCTGTGTAAATGGGTCTGCTAGTGTGTGCGCAGGTATGTACTTATCTGCATGTGTGTCCCCGTGTGCATTATTGCTGGAGGTGGGTACCTGGAGGTATGTGACTGTGCGTCTGCCTTTCTGTGTGCGGATGTGTTCTCCAGTGTATTTTTGCCTGTCTGCATGTGCGTGCTCCATGTTAAGGTTTGCCTGCTCACATGTGCATGTTCGCCTATATCTCTCTGTGTGTGTGTGTGTGTGTGTGTGTGTGTGTGTGTGTGTGTACATACACGTATGCCCACTTGCTGAGCAGTGAATCTGAGGCAGCTTCCTGGCAGCTGGTCTGGGGGATGCTGAGCTGAGTCCCATTCCTTCTTAAGGATATAAGGGGGTGGAGGGAGAATAGGGAAGCCCTGGTAGGTTTGGGTGCAGCCCCCCTGTACCTGACATTGGACTTACCTTTCTGTTGCGGCCAGATTGTCATCTGCGGAGACCCCCAGGCCAAGGACACCAAGGCTCTGGTGCAGTGTGTCCACTCCATCTACATCCCTAACAAGGTTTGCATCTGTGAGCCCGGTCCCCCCACCCCCCACCTGCTCCCTAATAGCTTGTCTTCTGAAGGCCTGAGGGAAGGAAACCCTCCAGTGGGCCCTGCTCGTGTCCCAGTAGCTCCAGGTGACTCTCTCCTCTGCCACTACCCCAGGTGCTGATTCTGGCTGATGGGGACCCCTCAAGCTTTCTGTCCCGCCAGCTGCCCTTTTTGAATACCCTGCGACGGCTGGAAGACCGGGCAACTGCCTACGTGTGTGAGAATCAAGCCTGCTCCATGCCTGTCACCGAGCCCAGTGAACTGCGCAAACTGTTGCATCAGTGACTGCCTTGTCCCCCTCGGGCTGGAGCTGGGGCAGAGGCAGAGCTCCCTAACTGACCAGAGACTGGGCCTTGTGGGGCCCTACAGATCTTGAGGCCATCCGTGGGCACCCTGTCACCAGGTGGCCTCGGCCATCCTCGCTGTCCCCCTCCCCCATGGGCACCCACCTATCCTGGAATAAACCTAACAACGTCCCGTGGTAACTTCAGGGCCTTGGCTTTGCTTGCGAGAGGGGCATTGGCCTCCAGCCTGCAAACTAGTAGCTCAGGGCCCCTTCCTCTGGCAGCCCCTAGCTTACCCCTCTGCCTTCTTGCATCTCTCCTTCACTTTCAAAGACAAGGCTGATCTTGTCCCCTGCCGTGGTGATTGCACTCTGAGTGAAACTGCCAGGAGTGGGGATGGGGGTGTGGACTTGCCCACAAGTGGAAATGCCAATCCTTGCCCTCCGGTGAGTTAAGCAAGGGACTTGCCCTCCGCCTTCCCATGGTCTCCTCCTATTTTAAGCTGGGGGAAGTGGCAGAAGGCTGCTTTTTATGAACTTTTATTTTTCATGAAATGATGACATTTTCACATGCTCCTGTACATTGTGGTAGCTGCTGTTATCAAAAACAAGGACATTTCTTTTAGGGTATCCATTCAGCCCCCAGCTTCACCAGGAGGTCATATTGTCCATCCCCCCGCTTTCACACAAGCCAGGCCAGGAAAAGAGTTCTCTGGAACATCTATTGGGTTGAAAGTTTTCCTTCAAATCTGAGTCCTTCCTGCTGCAGAGAAAGCCAGCACTTTTCTGTGACCTCCTCCTGTTCCCTCAATGTTCAGAGATGCACACAAGTCCCATTCTTAGCATCTACCTCTTCACAGGCCCCAGAAATCTCATCTAGCTTCCACTGTGGGGAGGAGACTAGGAAGCGTGCTTTGAGAAAGCAGATGTAGGGTGTTGGGGCTGACAGGGAGCAAGGGATGGAGCTTCCCCCTACCCCAGACCTTCAAGGGTCTTCTGAGCCTGGGTACCCTGGTAGCTCCAAAGCTAAGCAGTACATACAGCCAAAAGAGGCTGCTGGATATGAAACCCAAATGAGGCCACTGCTTGTGGGCCTGTCAGCAGTGGGGCAGGAAGGCGCTGGGAGACTGGACTAAGTCATTCCAAGATCTGCTGAGGACCTTGGTCACCCCCTGGGCATGGTCATACACAGCCACACATGGTCACTGGGACTAGGGTTTATCTGGGTAGCTGGGCCCTCAGTGCAAGCCACCGGCCCATCTGGAGGGGATTAGAGCTCTGGCCAAGAAGGTCAGATGTCCACTTTCTGGCTGGAGCCTGCTCAGTTTTGCCAGGAAATCTGAAGGCTGGGCAAGTGGAGCCTGGTCTGGGGGCAGCAAGGAGGGAGAGTGGAGCATGGTACAGAACAGGTGGCCTTTTTGGCAGCTCAGGTCTTGGCTTTGGAAAGGTCTAGGCATTTTGCAAAGTTCTCTTGTCTCTGTAGTCCCAATGACCCTCATGAATGAGGTGGCAAGGCAGGTACCGTTGGCTTCATATGGATAAAGATATTCTGAGCCCAGAAAGGGTAAAAGACTGGCCTGAGACTTCTCAACACATCTAGGCCTTCAGGGTACAATAAAGACTATTCAGGTGTCCTCTTCCCTGGTGAAGTACAGGCACGGCTGTGAGGGAGGGTGTGTTTTGCATCTTCTGTCTCTCCTTCCAGCCTTCCTTCTGCTCTGTCTCTTCCTTGTCTGCTGCTGGTACCAGACATGCACCTGACACTGGGATTCTGTACCTGGGTTCAGAGAAAGGAGTCAGTGCCTTGAAGGTTAATTCTCTGGAGAGTGTTTGCATTTTTCTAAAGACAGCAAGGCTGAACATAAGTCTTGCTCAGGTGTGGGATTTTAAGTCTGCAATCTCTCTTCCTCGTGAGGGTCTCTCTTGGCTATGTTCCTTGCTCTGCCGGCAGGACTATCCTGGAGGTGCTGTGGGCCAAGGCCATTGGAGACAGGGTGTCGAGGTTTGGGCAGTCACTCAAGTAATTTCATCTCTCTGAGCCTCAGTTTCCTTATCTAAAAAATGGGACAACCACCACCCAACTCCCCAGGCTGTGACATGACTAAATAGGACAATGTATCATCGCTGAGCAGACAGTATCACAGGTGGGAAGATTATCCTGGTTCCTGAGGAAGCCAGCCAGGCTGTGAGGAAGGTTGAAAGGGGAGAGGGCTGAAGGAGCTGGAAGGGCTGGAGGGACTTGCAGAGTAGGGCCTATATGAGGGTGCTCTTTCAAACCCAGAAGAGATCTTAGACAACACTTAGGCCTAACTACTTTGTTGGAAAACTGAGGCTCCAAAAAGGATTTTTTTGTCCCTTTCACTCCCCTTCCCTGCCTGAAGGTATTAATCTAACAGATTTATGAAGCACCTACTATATGCCAAATGCAGGATTAGGTCCTGGTGAGCAAAATGGACATAGCCACTGCCCTCAGGAAACACAGAGCCCAGAGGGGGAGACAATCGTTTAATTATTACAAACATAAACATATAATCCCAGCCTGGGCAAAGTGTTATGAGGTTCCAGACACTTGTCTGGCTCAGTACTGTGTCCTCAGCACCTTGGCACTTAGGCACTGCAATATTTGCTGAAAGAAGGCCACTCTGAGGAGATGATGTCAGAGCTGAGCGTTGGAGGGTGGGAGCTAAAGATGGTTTCAGGGCTTACTTGGCCTTCTCTGTGGGTCCTGCCTCTCTTCTCCTCTCTCCCACTCAGGTTAATAGTGAGCAACTGTGACGGGCGTGTCAGAGTCCCCGGGTGCCCTGCCCAGACACCAGAATGCCTTAGGTGGCAAGTCACCCCAGGCCTCTAGCCCAGGGAAATAAATGTGGGTCTCAATTTGTCCAGATGGCGCTTGTGTCCGCCCCCCTTTCTGGGTATGTTCTAGGACAGAGTTTGGCCCAGAGAGGAGGGTGGCCTGGATGATGGATGAAGGTGTGGAGCCTGCTGACTACCAGGAAACTTGACCATTAGGTTGGGCAATCCTCTCTGGCCTCATTTTCCTCTTTGCAAAGAAGGGGCGATTAGAGTCATTTACCTTCCCTAGGACCTCTTGCCCCTGTCCGGAAAGGGCAGTCCGACCTGGCAGACTGCGACTGGCGGGAGGGAAGAAGGTGTCAGACACGTGGAGCCAACCATAAATAGGTCCCTCTCCCAGAAGACCGCTGTGAGTTCAAGACTCTGGCACACACAGAATGAGAGCAGAGACTCCCGCCAGGAGGGAAAGGCACTTAAGAGAGCTGCTCATTAGCATGAAATGCAAATGAGCCCGGCCTCATTTGCACAACTCGGTGCCCGGATTCGGCGAAAGGGCAGCCGCTATGCCCTGCCCACCGCACTCTCCACAGCCCGCCCACCCGGGAGGCGCACTGGGGGCTGCGTGGGTGGCACAGCCTTGGGGGAGCGCAGAACGCGGGGGATTCGGGGGGAGGGTGCGGGAGGTCATCTGGTCCATTCCTCCGCCTCTCCGCAGTGGCGTATGCACCCCAAAGGCTCGGAAGAGACTCATCTTCTTGGTTCCGTCGTGTCTACCTTTCGCAGCCGTGGGGAAGTGCTTCCCGACGTCTAATCCTCGATGCCCTCCCCGCCCCACCTCACCCCAGCGCCCGGCGCGACGCTCTGCTCCCGGGTACCCACAGCCTTTTGAGGTGGCGCAGGAGCAGGAGGTGACTGAGCCCGGGGACCCGGGAAGGTGAGGCGGAGCGAGGGCCGGGGTCTGCACGTGCGCGCGCTCGGGTAGGATGCCGCAGACCTGTCAGGATCCGCTCCTGGTAGGTTGGAGGTGCGCGAGGAGGACAGCCCCGCAAAGCTCCTGTCCCGCGGACAGCCTCCGCATAAACCATATTGGAACTCGAGAGGAAGAAACTGAGGCACAGAGCGGGGAACTTTTTGCATAGTTTCACCCTGCGTCGGTGACACTATGCAGGTTGAGAGTTGGCAAAGCCCAACCCTGGGCTTCCACCCCCTCCCACCTACACCAGGGGCCCCCGAGGTCCCTTCGCAGGAGCCTAGCTCTTCCTCGGTTGCTCTTGGCAATCTGGATTCTGGGTCCAGCGTAACCTGCCGGGGGCCACGTGTTCTAGCGCGAAGCCCCCTCAGGAGATGCACACCTTCCACAGGACCCCTAGGGACAGAAGGGATGAAACTCAAGAGTGTCAACGTGAGGTCAGGGTGGCGGGTTAGGGTTAGGAGGTCAGAGTCAAAGTCGCAGGAGTAGACTGGGAGCAGGAAAAAGCCCAAGAGCTTGGTGGAGGCCATGCCCAGACCCTGCCCACCCTGCCTTTCCTTGGCTCCGCCTGTTTCCCCAAGAAGGGCTCCCTCCAGCCTGAAGCCCTACCTCTGGGACACCCTATTCCGCTCCTCCTCTTCCTCGGTCTCACTCCCAGGCTCAACTCCAGGGTCTGAGATTAATCAGGTGGATACACAGGATTTTGCTCTGGGACTCTGGTCACACCCTGCACCCCAGGCCTCCCTTCTCCACGCCCGCCTGAGAACTGAGATCCGCCCTCCGGCTCTGGTCCAATTCTAGGGTCTTGGACAAAGGATGCCCCGCGGCCGGCGGCGCTATCCCGGGACCCCGTGCATAAGACTCTGATTCCTCGGGGCTTCCACCAGGGGAGTCCCGGAGACCCCGGCGGCCAACGGAAAAGTGGGTTCGGTCTGGCCTTCGGGAACCGACCCAAGGACCAGGGGAAGGAAGAGGGGCGGTGCTGGGCTGCGGGGTGGGAACCGGATTCCAGCTGCGGTTCCCTCCGCGGGCGCCCCCGCCCGCACTGCCACGGAGGCCGGCCAATGGGCGCGCGGCTCCGGGCCGCCGGCGCGCGGCGATTGGCTGCGGGGCTGGCTGGGGAGAGGCGGGGCCGAGGCTTGAAGTTGGAGTGAGGGATCCAGCTGTGGCGTGCGCCGGGCTCCTCGCCGCCGCTTTCGCTCGCTCGCTCCGCGGCTCGGCCGGAGGAGGAGGCAGTGGCGCCGGCGACAGCCACGGCAGCGGCGGCCACCGCGGCGGCGGCTGCGGCGGCGGCATCTCCGCCTCCACCCCCGCCCGGGACGGCCCCCCACCGTCTCCCCGCCCCTCCCGGACTGTGAGCCCGCCGCGGGGCGGAGGAAGGAGCCGGCCCCCACCCCCTCCAAACCCACCCCCAAAGAGATCCCTCTTCCCCTCCCCCCGCCATCGCTGGCGCGGAGCCGGGACGATGCTGACCCCTTAGATCCTGCTCCAGCTGCGGCGCGGGAAGAGGGGGCATCCCTCCCCGGACCCCCCGCCTTGCGCCTTCCTTCTTTCCACCCTTTTCGGGGCCGCTTCGCCGAAGGTAGTGCCGAATCGGGCGACCGGAGCCTAGGCGCGAAGCGAAGAAGCCGGAACAAAGTGAGGGGGAGCCGGCTGGCTGGCCCGGGGGGCCCCAGGGGCCCTGGGGAAGCGGGACTCGCGCCGGGCGGGGCTTCCCTGCGACCCGGCGCCCCGCGAGCAGCATGCCCCTGCGGGCAGGGGGAGCTGGGCTGAACTGGCCCTCCCGGGGGCTCAGCCTGTGCTCTAGAGCCCCCCAGATGCGCCCCCTCCGGGGCCCCCCGGTTGCGTGAGGACACATCCTCTGAGGGGCGCCGCTCGCCCCTCTCGAGACAGCCCCGGGCCCCGGCTGGCCAGAGGATGGACGAGGAGGAGGATGGAGCGGGCGCCGAGGAGTCAGGACAACCCCGGAGCTTCCTGCGGCTCAACGACCTGTCCGGGGCCGGGGGCCGGCCGGGGCCGGGGTCGGCGGAAAAGGACCCGGGCAGCGCGGACTCCGAGGCGGAGGGGCTGCCATACCCGGCGCTGGCCCCGGTGGTCTTCTTCTACTTGAGCCAGGATAGCCGCCCGCGGAGCTGGTGTCTCCGCACGGTCTGTAATCCATATCCTCCGGGGCACGACGGCCGGGCTGGGGGGTGGGGGGTCTGCAGGGGGGCGGGTCGCGCCGCCGGAGGGGACAAAAAGCCAGGTGAGTCGTAGAAGTAAGCCTGGAATGTGGGCAGATGAGAGGGAGCTGCTAAAGAGGGAGGGGGCGTCAGAAAGGGATCGGAGATGCAAGCAGGTTTGGCAGATAACCCCAGGCGAGCCC
The DNA here is from genome assembly GCA_030015415.1 of Cynopterus sphinx. NCBI lineage: Eukaryota > Metazoa > Chordata > Mammalia > Chiroptera > Pteropodidae > Cynopterus > Cynopterus sphinx. The sequence goes on from CM057385.1 coordinate 19,952,035, forward strand.
CACCTCGATACACACACCTCAGTCCTCCTTGGGGGGCTGGGATCCAGGCCAGGAAAAGAGAGACGTGCCCCGTTGGTTTGCAGCTGGCTGCGCTCCAGATGTGGGCAGGGGAGGGTCGTCAGCGTCCAGATGTGGGAAGCTTCAGGAGCCTGGGAGCTCTACTCCGCCCGCCGCCGGTTAGCGAGCTGGATTTGGTTTCTGAGTTTGGGGGGTGGGGTGGGGAGGAAGCTGCGGGGACGGGGGAGGGGGGACCGCAATCTCTTGGGTTTCCCTTCTGCCCCCGCTACAAAGTTTGCGCTGATTCTAGGGTTTGATCCCCCCTGACCTGGTCCTTAAGGCCGAGGTTTTTAGTGACCTGGAGGGAGATGTTGGGGGGGCGGGGACCGGGTCTAAGCCCCCCCACCCCCATCCCGCGGGTTGGAGGCACAACAAGGAGATTCCGGCGGCGGCTGATGTCAGGGGCGCAGAATGAGAACAAGATGTGGTGGAGGGGAAGCTGTCTGCCCCCAGAGCCGGAGTAGAGACCCTTTCAGCTAGAACCCGATGCCCAAAGTGCCTCCTTTCTCCCCAAATCTTTATTCAATGGGGGGTGTTTAAGGTCGGGTTGGGAGTTTTGTGCTAGATTTTTTTCCTGTGGAGGGAAAGACTGTGGCAAGAGCTTTGGCAAGCGGGGGGATGGGATTAAGCCGGTTTAAGTTATCCATTCCCTTTCACAAAAAAAGAATGCTCCCGCCAGATCACAGAGCAGGTTTGGGGAACCGCAGCCCTTCAAGAAAGTACCGGGGGCGGGGGCGGGGGCGGGGTGGGGGGAGACAGTGAGACCTTGAGCCGGTTCACTAAGGAGGACTCTGCCCCCCCCCCCCAGTGTCTACTCCTTGCATGGGTTTGTGGAATGCGAGCCCCACATTCCAGAGGGATAGATTTAGCACTACTCCCTATCCTCTGCCCAGTGTGGAGTGGTCTAGGAGACCCCGGCCCCTTCACTGCTACAGTCTTTCCCCCTAAGCCCCTAGCACAAAGCACTGCTTGGCTAATGCCGGGCTCCAGGCTCCCCGGTGGGTCCCACCACTGCCGGAAGGAAAGGGGAGGGGTGCGCTGCCATCCCAGGTCTTGACAGCTTCTCTCTCGGCTCCTTCCTCCTAGCTCGGAGGCTCTTTTGGACCCAGGGTGGGAGACTGCAGGTCTCCCTTGTAACCCCTGACAGCCCAACCAGGACTCTGTTTGGGGTGGGGGGGTGGGAGAGCTTGGTGCCGCCCTCACTCTGCAGCTCTGCTGCCTCTAGTGCGCAAAACGGGGATGTGAGCTTGGGTCTCCCCCAACCCCCATCCTATACACCCCGTGGGTCTTTAGGAAGCTCCCCTCATCACACCCTCTCTCCATCCCCTGCCCCTTCTTTCTCCCTGAGCTGCAGGAAGAGAGATTTGGGCCTCAGAGGGCTGGTAACCTGCTGAACAGACACATTTGGGTATGACTCCTCCCTGTCGCCCACCTTCTGCCTCTAGGCCCCTTTCTCCATGGGAGAGATGGAGATGGGGAACAAATGTCTCTGAGGAGGATGGGTTCTGGGCATCCCTCTTCTCCATCCTAACTACCTCCCTCTCCATGAATGTGAAAAAGCACCAGCCCTATCCCTTCTTCAGAGGTCCCTCCCCCTCCACAAAAACCAGACCTCTGGGCTAGCATCTCCCCACCTGCTCTATTTCCAGGGTCTAGTGGATGGTCTGGGGCAGATTCCTTCTTTGAGGGGTTCTGGGAGGGGTCAAGTGGTCAAAGTCCAGTGCTTGTCTTGGGGTGGGGAGCTGGCTTTCCTTTGGAGCGGTGGGAGTCTGGGCTGTGGGGCATGGCATCACTAGGTCTGGTCAAGTCACTAAGGCTAGATTGGCTTAGAGTTGAGAACAATTTCTTGGCAAGGGGGCTGCCTAAATGTGTTCCCACCACTCCTGTCACTCTTAGTGTCAAGGGAAACCTGTATTTTTACTGTCAGAGGGGCTCTGAACTGACTCTTGGGCCTCAGTGTTTCCCTTTCTTTCTTTGGTCTCTGTGGCTCCACAAGGTTTCTTTCTCTCTGCCCCTCTGAGCCTGAGGTACATAAGGACACCTCTCCCCCACTAACTGAAGCCAGTTAGACTTTTCTTGGCATTCTTCTCAGCCCCCTCCTCTCTTAGATTCTTTAAGAGACCAGGTTTCCTAGAGAGGAGATCTAGACCCAGGTAGAAGTGGTGGTGGTAGTGTGTGTGCGTGTGCGTGTGTGTGTGTGTGTGTGTGTGTGTGTGTGTGTGTGTGTTGGGCGGCAGCAAAAAGAAGGGGCTGGGAAGTGCATATTTTGGTAATGGAGAGACCAGGGGTGCTCCTAGACAGTCAATTCAGAGTCGGAAAAGCCTCCCTCCTCCCAAGTCTGGGGAAGTGTGGTGGACTTTCCAGTATGTGTTTCTTCAAGTGTGAGGGAGTGCGTTTCCCCTCCTGAGAAGATCCTGAGCATTCCCTCTCCGGCTGTTGTGTCACATCTGGAAGTTTGTGTAGGAGTTTCTCCAAGCTCAGAGCCCAGCACAGCTTTTTCTCATTTGGAAATCACAGGCTGGCATTTGGGATGCCAAGAGGGGGAGGGGGGCCGGGGGGGAAGAGGGGAGCCTGCCAGGAGTGCGGGGGGAGAAGGGGAGCCTGAATGGGTAGGAGCCCTAATGGCTTCCAGAAGTGAGTGAGTGTGCGACTGCGTCACTGTGTGTTTCTGAGTGTGTGCATCTGAAGGGGAGGGGGCATCCAGAATTTCTGGAGCTTTCCTTGCCACTGTCCCAGTGCCCCAAGTTTGCCTGTTTCTCTTACCTAAGGAGAAATCTCCATTTTGGTCCTCAGAGGAAATGGGAGGTGTTCTTTCTCTCTCCTCGCCAGTGCCCTCCTCTCATTTTCAAACTCAAGGCTCTCCAGAAGGGATGCTGGAGAGAAGGGCTGGGGCTGGGGAATTGAATAGGACTAGGGGGCCACAGTTCCCCCACCCTGCTCTTTCTGTCCCAGTCCCGCATTCCTTCTGGGTCACACACCCACTCTGCTCCATGGAACTGTTGGGGGACTCCCCATCACCTGCAGTGCCAGTTGGAGCCATTCCTGGGATTACCCCCACCACACAGCCCCACTCACCCCTCGTCTGCTCCCGCCCCATTTCTTACCCCACCCTGCCTGCCTCAGCCAGGATGGCGACAGACACAACTGCTCACACATGCAGACATGTACACACACACACGCACACACGCACAGTCACAGACATTTGAATCAGATTTCTGGCCTATTTCCCCTCCAAAGATTCCAGCAGGCCAACTCTCTTGTGTCTCTGTCTCACGTCTCTGTCTCTGGGTGGGGCCGTGGGGCCGGCTGCCTTTCTTCAGGCTTCAGTTTTCAGTTCAGCTGGAAACCTCTCTCCCCACACACCCACATGCTGGAGCCATGGCAGGGAGACCATTAGGAAACAGACGTGGGTGTGGGGGCTCTGTGGGGGAATCCCCTTTTCCGCTTCCTAGTAGGAGGCTTACTGCTGAGCCCCTATATTCTACCCGCCCCTGGGGAATGCTGAATCCCATAGACACCAGCCTCTCCATGGGGTGGGTGAGAACACCACCCCACCTTCCCACCAAGCACTAGGAGGCCAGGACTCCTGGGTCCAGGTCGGTTTCTTCTTCAGTGCCCCTCAGTCTCGGGTTTCCAGGTTCCTAGTGGGGAATGGGGGCCTGCTAAAGGGCCTGTTTCCCTTCCAAGTCACTCTCTGCTCGGAGCCCCTATGCCTCTGAAGGTGCCCCAGCCATCCTCTCTCCTCTCCCTACCTCCCTCTCCCTTGCAGCTGCCAGGCTAGGCTAGGGCACTAGATAAAGCCCCACAGAGAGGACTCAGTTTGTGCGATAACATGCTCTAGTTCTCTCTCCTGGGCGGAGAATAGGAGGAGGGATCAAGTGGGGTTCCTTGCCCTGCCATTTCCTTTTTCTCTGCTTTTGATGGTGGGTTGTGGGGAAAAGCAAGATCCTCCCGTCTTCTACCCACCTCTCCCTTTGGGATCCACTCCAGCCCGGACAGTCACCATAGCAACAGTAGACATACGACTGCACAGGTCTCTCATAGTCACTATGGTAACCAGTGTCCCCCGTTCCCTTGGTTGCCATGGAGATTTGTCACATGGTTTCCCCCCAACCTGATAACCTGTGGGTCTCTCTGCTTCCCTTTCCCTGCTTGAGGACAAGACAGCAGCCCGGGTAAAGGGAGTTCATGTGTGTGTGGAGGGGCTTTAATTACCATGGCAACGAATCCACACCACCTGGTGACACATCCTTCTGTCGTTATAGCAACAGAGGAGCATCACACAGTGACATACGGCCATGTTCCCAAGGAAACGAGCCCTACCCTGAGAAGGGTGAAAGACTCCCCCACCCCCATTAATTATTCCTCAATTCAAATTGTCCTAAATTTTTCTGTGCCTTGGTGTCTCCTTGTCCATTTATGTTTACCTGTAGGGAAAAGAGAGTACAGGGGGATGGATGTGCCTGGATTTAAGTTGAATTGCCAAGGGGGTGCTTGAGAAGGGGCTTTTGTGGTTAAGAACTGGCAGACTCTGGCTATAAGAGACCCCAGTGTAAGCATGTGCAAGGTGGGGACAGACAGGACAGCTCCCCTATGGTGTTACTTCTGCACCTTTTGTCCCATAATTATCAGTTCATCACTATTGAGGCAAATAAGGCAGGAAAACATGAACAGGCTACATCTGGCTTCTAGGCAGGGAGAGTAATCGATTAATTGGTTGACTCATTCATTCATTCACCCATTCTTCCTTCTTTCCCATGTATTGACCATCTGCCACATGCCAGGCCCACCCATTAGAAGGGTCCACACAGGAGTCCCAGGAACCCCTCTTCCCAGGAGAACTGCCAGTCTTTCCCCATGTAACGTATCTACTCACAGGGGTCCCTTCCCTACAGAGGAGAGGAGGGAGGTAGCTTGGGGAAAGCAGACCAGTTCTTGGGGTAATTGTGTCCTTTTTAAATGATGGATCTAAGGAAGGTCCCTTGCTGTCCTCCTTTTTTCAAGGTGACCCCTGGCCTACCTCTATTCTAGGGAGAGATCCACTGAGCTCCAGTTTCAGAGCGCTTTGTATTTCCCATTTTATCTCCTTACCCCCAAAACCTAGAACTTAGACTTTCTTTTTCTTCTTCTTCTTCTTTCTTCTTCTTTTTTTTTACTCTTATTCTTGTGAGGAGGTGGAGATTTGGGAAATTGCAATGCCTTGGGACAACTGGGTACCTGCTGGTAGGAAGTGATGTGAGTCTGAGGGAAAAGGGCCTAGTCACAGGAGGTGTAAGAGGGCTACAAGAGGATTGAAGAAGTAATGAGCTTTTGGGGAGGGGGCACATCTGAAGTTCAGGGCAGAAGGTGGGGTGTGGCTGGGATCAGCTGAGAGAAAAGTCGTTGGTTCTTTGGCCAAAGGCTTCTTACTCCTAGAAGTCAGGTTACAACAGAAAGATTCCATCTACTCTGGGCCTCTCCACTTCACTTTTTCTGACTTGGTGGGTCATGCTGTGGGCGGCCATGACACCCTCCCTCCCTTCCTCCCTCCCTCCATCTCTTAGGCCTACTTTCCCCAGATCCCACTCTCTGCTTGTTCCCAGCCTCTTTGCCCTTCCCTGCTCCTTTATATTTTCCTTAAGAAAAAAAAGGATACTTGGTCGTTTGGTTGTGAGTTTGGTTCCCAGACGTTCTAAGACTTTTTTGTGCCTATTGATAGACTGGAAGTGAGCGCTTTAATAAAATCCACTACGTGGAAAGACTCAGGGTTTAGGAAGACTCCGCTCTCCCCACCCCATTGCTGCAGAACAGAGTTTGTTTCAGTTGGTCTGGGCTGGGGCTTTGCTGGAAATCACAAGGTGTGATGGTGGCTCAGTCTGTGTGTGCAAGGTACTGTCCGCTCTGCACAGGCTTGGGGCTTGAGTCTAGCACAGGGCATGTGTGACTGTGTATAAAGGCCATTTGAGCTCTTTGAGAGGTCAGGGGGACGGATGTACCTGGGAGTAAGTAGAAGAGGCAGCCTCAGGCTCCAAAGCTGTGATGAAGCCGTGGACCCTCCTGTCTGACTCTGCCTGTCAGTCTGGTGCCAGCACGTTTGTGACAGCTCCTTCCCGACGTGCCTGAGCAGCATGGAAGCAGCTCTCCCAGGTCAAGAGCTTAGAAACCCCAGTCTCATCCTGGCCTCTCCTGTGACCTTCAGCACATGCCTTTGGCTTTCTGAGCCTTGGTTTCCTTGGGTTCTAGGGAAGGAAATGATCTCCAGATACTTCACGAGGCTGTTGTAAGCATCAAATGTGGCATGGTGTGAAAGTGCTTGGGAAGCTGTAAGGCAGACTAATCTGACTAGGTTTGTGTCACACATTCACGTACATTATCTCATTTGCTTCTCACATCTTCCCTGGGAGGTAAGGAGAATAAGATTCAGATTCAACAGCAAACTCTTGGTGTCTGGCATTTCCATAAGTGTGATCGATTTTATCCCCAAAACGGCTTGTGCAAATAGTCAGGGTATTTGTGGCTTTTCTTACTTTACAGATGAGGAAGCTGGGTCCAGAGGGATGAGATGATCAAAGTGGTGCTGGGCCAGGGCCTTCCCTTTGCACCTGGTTATGTGTGAAATGGGGTCAGGAGGTCAAGAAGCAGGAGGTGCCAGAGTGGGGGGTGGAGGGCATGGGCTCTGCTCCAGCCCTTGACATCTGTTTCCTTGACCACCTGTTTACTTGGTTTGAGCGTATCAGCATGTTGGTCATCCTTCTCAACTGTGTGACTCTGGGCATGTTCCGGCCATGTGAAGACATCGCCTGTGACTCCCAGCGCTGCCGGATCCTGCAGGTGAGTGTGTGTGTGGTGGGGGGAAGGGAGAAGCTCCTGATCTTAATAACCTTGCCCCCTCCTCTGCAAGAGACTCTGTGTTGGGAGTGAGGGGTGCTCCCCTACCCCCTTCTCAGTTTCAGCAGCCTCTCATCCCACATCAGGCCTTTGATGACTTCATCTTTGCCTTCTTCGCTGTGGAGATGGTGGTGAAGATGGTAGCCTTGGGAATCTTTGGGAAAAAGTGTTACCTGGGAGACACTTGGAACCGGCTGGACTTTTTCATCGTTATTGCAGGGTGAGGGCCTAGGCTGGGGGTGGGCAAGCAATGGATCAGATCAGTCCATTTCCCAGCGCCAGAGTCCTAGGCCTGGCCCCTGCCCCCAGCCCACCAACAGCACTGCTTTCTCCCTGGCTGTCCACTAAGGGTCCGAGGCTATCCTGCCTGCAGCACTCCAGCCTGTACTGCTCTGAATCCACGGCCCCTCCATCCACTCCCTCTTCAGGGTCCCTGGGTGGAGGAGGGGGAGGAGTCAGAGGTTGTGCTGCCCCTCTGCAGCAAGATTCCTCATTGACCTCTTTTGACCCCAATGGCGGCCTCAGACTCAAAGGGCCTCCCTTTGGGCCCCTCCCTGCAGGATGCTGGAGTATTCGCTGGACCTGCAGAACGTCAGCTTCTCAGCTGTCAGGACAGTCCGTGTGCTGCGACCGCTCAGGGCCATTAACCGGGTGCCCAGTGAGTGACCCCTCAGCCCTCGGCCCCTGGAAGGAAAGTCCCAAGAGGAAATATGGAAATCTCAGACCCTTACCCTGACCTCCTAACCACTCACAGGCCTCATCAGGACCTAGCACTCTGAGGCAGACCCCATCAGGGAAGGGCTCAGTGGGGAGCTGGGGGTCACTGGAGCCAAACAAAGCCCCGCCTCTGGGCTGTGGCACTGTGAGAATGACCTGAAAAGATCCTTCCCCCTCATTTTAGTCTGATGTGGGGTAAGAGTCTCAAAAGTGTCTCAGATGAACCCTTCCCTTCAGCTGAATGATGATTCCTTCCCCTGGAATAGGGGTGATGGGGATGGGGTAAAGAGCCTGGCAGGCCAGGAGGAGTAGGTGCAAAGCTCTATGGCCTTCTAGCCAGGACAGCCTATCATGCTATCTGGTTCTCATTGGTGAGACCGCACTGGTCTCGCTGAGCATGACTTTCCTCAAGACAAGGCCACTCCATGCCTCAGGCTCCTGCCTGTATCCCCTTCCTCCTCCTTCCCACCCCCTTCCAATCCGTTGCAGCAACTGACTGCCGGGACCATTATCTAAATTAAACCGCATTGGTTTCCCGAGCCAGCGAAGCTTTGGCAGTTCTAGCTTCCCCTACATCCTGCCCCCCACCCGTGCTCAGGCCCCCTTTGTTAACTCCCCAACCTACACAAGCTGCAGATGGTCTCAACTGCAGTCTCAGGAGTGGAGCAGGGTGGGGGGGGAGGTTTCTGTGCCTGATGTAACAACAGCCCCCTTTGCTGTGCACGTGTGCATGTGCACGCACATGCATGTATGTGTCTCTGTGTGTGATGTAGCTGCCTCTGGGTGGGCAGAGCTGCTCAGAGTGTCCCCCAGGCACTGGGGTGTGCTGGTGTTAGCAGGAGCTCCTGAGGCGGCATGCCTTCACCTCCGCTCCTGCCCTAGGCGATGGCTGGCAGATTTATAGGCCTCTGTCTAACCACCAGTATAATTCCCTTAATGCAAACTCTGAGGAATTGATCTCAGTTGGAGCATCGAGGAGCTGAAGGAGAATGGGGCTGGAGCGGGTGGGGAGAGGGACTGAATGAGAACTCTGAGCTGCAAAGGGAGGCTGCAGTCACTAAGAGGGTTAATTAGCTGCCGCTTAGAAGCTTTTTGCATGGAGGGGACAGGGGACAATGAGTGGTGTTTTGGGCATCAAAACCGGTCATTACAGGTCTTTGTGCTTGGTAGTGCCTTGGTGCCCGGGAGGCTGGTTCAGACCTTGTGGGATAGTTGGTCCTAGACCTGGAGTGAGGAGGGAGGGCAGCATCTCTCCCAGGGCTTATTGGGGCAGGGTTGTGGTGGCTTTCCCCAGGGAGGGAGTTGTTAATTGAAGGCCACCTGAGAAGACAGCCTTGTGGCCTCTCAGGTCCTGGTGCGGAGATCTGAATCATGCAGAGTAGGCTCAGAGCAGGGGGTTGAAAACCCTGGTAGAGCACAAGGCATCTTGGCCCCTGCTGAGGGCTTGGATCTTAAAGTGAGTTTCCTGCCTGCTAACATCCTTCTTGGAGTTCTCTGCCTCAGTTTCCCTAATGACTGCAATGGTGATAGAAAGGTCAGCAGACTGGTGAGAGCAGGAAGTAGGAGGGGTGTGTGTGTGTGTGTAATGAGATTTAGGAGCAGAGAGCCTGGTTTAAGTCCTGGCACCTACATGTAGCAGCTCTGTGGTATCGGACAAGTCATATCAGTTCTCTGAGTCTCGATCCTCATCTATAAATTAGGGGCAATACCTGTGCTGTGTTGATGTTGGGAGAGTTAGGTGGGACATGTCGCAGGAGGGTGCTTTGGAAACTGAGGTTACTCTGGCTTATCCTTGGGGGTTCTGTCCACTGTTTAATGGGTGGGGGTGTGGCCAGAGGGATAGTGGGGAGGAGATTAGTAGCGGCAAGGGCTGCCTGCCCAGTTAGAGGTGTGTACCGGTCTTCCCTCCAGCTGGAGCCAGGCTCTTAGCCTCAGAGGCCCTAGTGGGCCCTCTTTGGGGGTGCTGTCAGCCTAGCCCAGCCAACCTGGCGCCCCCAGCGTGGCTTCTGCCCCCACAGGCATGCGCATCCTCGTCACACTGCTGCTGGACACGCTGCCCATGCTAGGCAACGTTCTGCTGCTCTGTTTCTTTGTCTTCTTCATCTTTGGCATCGTGGGAGTCCAGCTGTGGGCAGGGCTGCTTCGAAATCGATGCTTCCTCCCCGAGAACTTCAGCCTGTGAGTTGCTCATGAGGTGGGGTGACCTTGGAGTGGTCGTGGAGCTGGGACCACCCTCAGTCCCCATTGCTCTTAACATATCTGTTCTCATATCAGTGACATGTCTCGTTTTCAAACTTATACATTGGAGTCACTTCGGAGCTTAAAAAATACTGAGGCCTGGGTCCCACCCCCACAGATATGATTTCATTGGTTTGGGGTTCAGCCTGAGCGAGGGGCTTTTTATAAGCTCCTCAGTGAGCCTAATGTGAAGCCACATTGCAAAACCACTGCTCTAGGATGTAACCTCCAACACCCTGACTCTGGAGTTTCGTATTCAATCCTCACACTCCCCATCCACATCCACAAATCCTCGCACCTACCTGGTGCTTGCCCCATCTCCCTGCCCTGCTCGCCCTGCATGCCCCAGTGCAGCCCTCTCCCTGGGATACCCGCTCTCAGCCTCACCCCTGTCCCCTCCGCAGCCCCCTGAGCGTGGAGCTGGAGCGCTATTACCAGACCGAGAACGAAGACGAGAACCCATTCATCTGCTCCCAGCCGCGGGAGAATGGCATGCGCTCCTGTAGGAGCGTGCCCACCCTTCGAGGGGAGGGGGGCGGAGGCCCACCCTGTGGCTTGGACTACGAGGCTTACAACAGCTCCAGCAACACTACCTGTGTCAACTGGAACCAGTACTACACCAACTGCTCTGCGGGGGAGCACAACCCGTTTAAGGGCGCCATCAACTTTGACAACATCGGCTATGCCTGGATCGCCATCTTCCAGGTGGGGCAGCCTGGGTGCTGGGAGAGTCCCCAGAACACAAGTGCCAGGACACAGTCCAAGCTGGGAGCAGTCGTTCTCAGGGTGGGGATGGGGTCAGAGCCTCTGGAGGAGACTGCAGGAGCCTTTAGGGGGCCCAGAGTCAGCCTGCCCCTCTGCCACCTCCTCAGGTCATCACGCTGGAGGGCTGGGTCGACATCATGTACTTTGTGATGGATGCTCATTCCTTCTACAACTTCATCTACTTCATCCTCCTCATCATCGTGAGTGATTCCTCAGGCCCCTGAGGGGATGGGGGATCCTGGGGAAATGGGTTGGGGAAAGTTGGCTCAGTCTGAAGTTCTAGCTTTCAGGACAAGCCTCACTGAGATGCAGGCAGAGAAGGCACCCGTCAAGAGGAGTTAGGAGGGAAATCCTGACTATCACTTACTACCACTTAAAGAACCTTGGGCAAGTCATTCTCCATGAGACCCCCCAGTCCAACCTTAGACCTCCGTTTTTTCATCAGTAAAATCGGTGGTTCTCGACCTTGGGGTGATACTACCTCTCCCAGAGGGCATTTGGAAGTGACAAAGGGTGATCCTGTTTTTTACGAGGACTAGTAGAGCAGTACTGGCACTTTGCTGGGGAGTAGGCAGGAGATGGTAAACATCCTGAAACATCCTGCAAACAAAGCATTGTTCCACCCCAAATTCCCATCATTCAGTGTTGAGAAACACTGCGTGATCTCTTGTTCCCTCCAGCTCAGAAGTTCCAAGGCTTAATGAGGACAGAAGACTGAGGCAAAAGTAGCAGTATTTAATAGCTTAAGTCACTGCCATTCACAGTTAACAATTTAATGGCTGCTACTCGTAGCTGATATTTATTGAGCACTTACCATGCACCAGTCCCTGCTCTAAGCACTCGTTATGTGCTGGGGCATTTAATCCTCACCGTGATCCTGTTACCGTTTCCACTTTCCAGATGAGGAAACCAACGTTTCCTCATTTGTCTGACCCCATTGTGGGCTTCCCATATGCTGTGGATTAATCTTGCTGGGCGGGGCGTCACTGCTGATACGGGCTGTAGCATCTGCTGCCTGCTGAATCTTCATGGTCCCTGTGAGGGACGGTGCACAGGGACTGTGGCCCCAGCCCCTAATGGAGGGAGAACTCTAAGCTTTAGAGAGCTTATTCACCAGCCTGAGTGGCTGCAGCTGAAGATTCAGCCCCAGGCTACTGACTCCAAGTCTAGCCCTTTTCCCATGTCACCAAAAGGCCAATGACAAAGCCTGACAGATGGACAGATACTGAGAAAAAGAGATTAAGATGTAGTCAGGATTTAGGACAAGCTCCAGAGAGAGGTGGAGACAAAATAAGGCAGCTCTTGGTGAGTGAGAGACAGCGGGTAGGTCCTGAGAAAGGACAAGTCCTCAAGGCTACCCCCTCCTGCCCTGTAATGTTTCCTAGTGCGGAAGAGTGGCCAGGCCAGGCTCCGGGCCTGTTCCCATCTCCCACCAGCACCTGAGGTGGCATGGCTGGTGCCTACGGGAAGCCTCATCTTTTCACTATGCGGTTCTCCCTGGGCTTAGGGGAGGGGGAAGGAAGAAGACGGGGTGGGGGAGGGGGTTAAGGGCCTAGTTTCCACCCTCCCACGCACCCCCTGAAAAATCTTTCCAAACAGCTTTCTGGAATCACACTAGTGAAACTAATTATCATAATTACTAGGACACAATCTAGAAAAAAAAAAAACTGCTTCGTCACCATAAATATTCATTTCCTTCATTCTGGATTATTGTCCAAGCAATGGTTGTCCCAGAATCATGGGGAAACTAAGGCATGGAGGTGGGAATGGAGAAGTGTGGGTAAGTCAGAGTGGCAGCTTGGCCAGTCTGTAGGGTTCAGGGTTCAGCCTTTCACCCAGCTGGGGAAGAGGAGAGGCACAGGAAAAGGGATACAGGCAAGGCCAGTGGTCATGAGGATATTGAGGCCCCTTGGTTAAGGGTCTCACTCAAGGTCACGCAGCTAGAATTGGGACTAGAAGCAGGAGTGTTGTGAACAAGGTTTTTGCCAAGATCTCTAAAGCTCAATCCATTGTGAAAACCCCATGTCCTAAGACTGCATTCATTTTCACAGCCTTCTCTGCTCCTCATGGGAACTGGGGAGGAATACTCAGGATCCACACAGATGAGCAGCTTTAGGGGCAGGGAGTTTGGGAGATACGCCTTGCAGGGTAGCGTCAGGATCAAGCGCCATACTTTGGAATTCCGTAGAGCTTGGTTCAAGTCTTAGCTTTATTGTGCATTAATGGAATGATCTCAGGCAAAGTCCTCAGCCTCTCTGAGCCTCAGTTTCCTCAACTGTCAGATGGAGATAATAAAAATGCCACCTCTTGAGACAGCCATGAGAATAAAATGACAGCTATGAAGCCCAGTGCCTAGCACATGGGGAGTGCTCGTTACTTGGCAGCAGGCCTTGTGATTCTCTTTTCTTCAGGACGTCTCCTTTCTCTGTCCCCACCCCAACAGGTGGGCTCCTTCTTCATGATCAACCTGTGCCTGGTGGTGATTGCCACGCAGTTCTCAGAGACCAAGCAGCGAGAAAGCCAGCTGATGCGGGAGCAGCGCGTGCGGTTCCTGTCCAATGCCAGCACCCTGGCCAGCTTCTCCGAGCCCGGCAGCTGCTACGAGGAGCTGCTCAAGTACCTTGTGTACATCCTTCGTAAGGCAGCCCGCAGGCTGGCCCAGGTCTCCCGGGCAGCAGGCATTCGGGCTGGGCTGCTGAGCAGCCCAGCACCCCATGGGGGCCAGGAGCCCCAGCCCAACAGCAGCTGCTCACGCTCCCACCGCCGCCCATCCGTCCATCACCTGGTACACCACCACCACCACCATCACCACCACTACCACCTGGGCAATGGGACGCTGAGGGGCCCCCGGGCCAGCCCAGAGATCCAGGACAGGGATGCCAATGGGTCCCGCCGGCTCATGCTGCCACCGCCCTCAACACCTGCCCTCTCAGGGGGCCCTCCAGGGAGTGCAGAAGCTGTGCACAGCTTCTACCATGCTGACTGCCACTTGGAGCCGGTCCGCTGCCAGGCACCTGCTCCCAGGTCACCGTCTGAGGCGTCAGGCAGGACTGTGAGCAGCGGGAAGGTGTACCCCACTGTGCACACCAGCCCGCCACCTGAGATGCTGAAGGAGAAGACACTCATGGAGGTAGTCCCCGCTTCTGGACCCCCCACCCTCACCAGCCTCAACATCCCACCTGAGCGCTACAGCTCCATGCACAAGCTGCTAGAGACACAGAGTACAGGTGAGAACTCTGGGTGGGGGCATGTTGGTGCCCCTCGACTGAGGGCCAGGTGGTGTTCCAGAGAGGACCAGGGGACTGGAGTCAGAGGATTAGGCTTGGATTCCCATTTTGCCATTCGCAGCCTTGGGACCCTTATCGCTTTTTTGAGCCATAATTTTCTCATCTGTTGAAATGGGAATCATAATTCCCATGTTGTAATAATAATAACCATCACGTAATGAGCACTTGCTATATGCTCTGCTCTGCGCTGTTTGTGATAATACCTAACATTTGTTGATGCATTGCTGTGTGCCTGTCACATGCTTTTCAGGCAGAATCCCAGTGGCTCCTTCAAACAGTTTAGGTGATAAGCTTTCTTACTGTCCCCATTTTACTGATAAGAGAAAGGAGGCTCAGAGAGGTTGTATGACTTGTCCAGATTTGTGCCGTCAGTGAGGGGTGGACTCAGGACCATCTGACTATGAGGCCCACGCTCCACACTCCTTGTTGCAAGGCTCCAAGGGGAAGTGGTATATGCCCGTGGCCAGCACTGTGCTGCATACTGATGGGACTCTTGTAAACATGAGTTCCATTCCCTCCCCACAGGGAAATCAGGGGCCTGGAGCAGCAAGTCCTCAGGGAGCTGTTAGTCTGATTGGAGGTACACCCAGTGTCATAGGGAAAGTAAGATGCTCGCTGCCTGTGGCGTCCCCCAGTCAGACAGGGGTGATGGGTCATCCTCTGCAGACAGACTCACTGTAGCTACAGAACAGGGCCTGTGTTTCAGGAAGGATTTGGCACGTGGAAGAAATGGTATATTTGTGGGATGTGATGTGGGAATGTGGGCTGGGACAGGAAGGTGCTATCACAGAATGCAATGCGAAGGGTTTTTGTGCCAGCTCTTCCACTACCCTCCCATAGAACACGAGCCAGTCGCATGCACACACACATGCACATTTTCATTCCCCCTTGTAGAAAAGGCAGGGCTGGGACTGTCATTGTCAGTAGGTGCTTATGGATGTCCTCCCGTGGGCAGTCAGAAGGGGAAACAGTGTTGGATGCCTCTGAGGGGCTGGGCCCTTCACATACAGTCTTTTCTCTGGGTGGTCCCGGAGGTTCCTTTCAGCTTTCATAGTCTCTGATGATCAAATCTAGATTTAAGATGACGTTGATATTTTGGGATAGGTCACTGTGTGCTCACACACGTAGTCTGGTGTATGCGGATGTGTGTATGGAGGTGTCCAGTGTGCGTTTGTGTGTACTTGATGTGTCTGGTGTTAATGTGTATGTACGCGTGTCTGATGTGAGTAGGTGCATGCGTGTGCACACAGGAGAGGTGCTCTTATCTGGTGTATATGTGTGCCCTTGTTTGCACGTGCCTGGTACATGTGCATTATGTGATGTGCATGTGTCTGTGTACACATGTGTTTGGATGTACATGATGTGGGGTATGCAGATAGTACATGTGTGAACACAGTACACGTGTTTATGTACATGAAGTTTCTATCTTGTGCACGTGTGTGGGTCTGATGTATGTATGTACGTGAGTGTGGGTGTGCGTCTCAAGAATCTCTTGGAAAATAAATGCTCCTCAGAGCAGCGTTGACGCAGGGCTGGGTTCCCTGAGACGTAGGGATGATCTAGGCTCCTAGCTGAAGTTTTCCGACGACATAAGAGCTGCTTAGGATCTCAGAGGACATCAAGACCACTTTCCTGACCCTAGGGCACCCAGCAGTGACTGTTAAGGGGTTACTATTGGCATTTGGTGGCATTGTGTTGCTCCAGGTTGCCCACACCGCAGGGCACCCAACACCCCTGGCCTACTAAGTCCCCAGCACCCCCATTATCGTAACAACCCAAGCTCCTCTACTCATTTCACCCATACTCTGAGGGAAGGGCCACCCCAACTAAGGAACTCTGGAGCCTCTAACCTCTACCCTCCTGTCCCAGGCACCTGTCAAAGCTCTTGCAAGATCTCCAGCCCTTGCTTGAAGGCAGACAGTGGAGCCTGTGGCCCAGACAGCTGCCCCTACTGTGCCCGGGCTGGGGCAGGGGAGGTGGAGCTCGCCGGCCACGAGATGCCTGACTCAGACAGCGAGGCGGTTTATGAGTTCACACAGGACGCCCAACACGGTGACCTCCGGGACCCTCACAGCCGGCGGCAACGGAGACTGGGGCTGGATGTGGAGCCCAACTCTGTGCTGGCCTTCTGGAGGCTAATCTGCGACACTTTCCGGAAGATTGTGGACAGCAAGTACTTTGGTCGGGGAATCATGATTGCTATCCTGGTCAACACACTCAGCATGGGCATCGAGTACCACGAGCAGGTAGGGCAAGGGCACGATCCCTGGGGCAGGGACCCCACTGCCTTCTTCCCCTCCTATTCTCTGTGTTATGTTTTCTCTCTATGCTGCTAGCCTGCATGGCAGGGAGGAGGGCCAGAGGGAGATGGCAGCAATGTGAGAGAATTCTTTGGAGGGGGAAAAACAGTGAATGTCACACAGTCTCTGAGTATGGAGGTTGCCCAGAGCAGGGACAAGGTCTGAGTTGGGCATGTGCGATCTGGGAAGGCTTCCCAGAGGAGGCAGGCTTTGAAGCATGTGAATGAGTGATGGGCATCAGATGTGGGCAAGACCTCTTTGGAGGGACAAGTCACTGGAAGAGATCTGGGCTTTGGAGAAGATACAGCGGGGAGGGGAGGTGTTGGGGGATCCTGTAGCATTCATCTGACTCAGTCATTAGGGGTGTGATTGACTGGAGGCGGAAGGGGGCCTGTGTAGGTCGCGGTGAGGAGTGGAGGGGTTGGTGGCTGTGCCTGGATGAAGCCAAGGCTCTCTGCTGCTGGTCTTTGTTCTGAGAGCCTTGCTGTGAGCGGGGCCGTGCTAGGTGGATGAGAGCGCCCAGGACGGTGAGGGGACTTGAAACTATCACGTTTGAGGAATCATTCTAAGAACCAGGGTGTTTAGTCAGGAGAAGTGGAGGCTCAGTAGGGACAAGCGAGCTGTCTTCAAATATTTGAAGGGCTGTCATGTGGAAGAGGGAGCAGCCTTGTTTTGTGGGGTAATGGCTGCAGGCGGTGAGATCTGGGCTGGCGGGGAGGAGGCTGTTCTCACTTTCATAGCTGTGCAAGGACAGAAGGGGTGGCCTGGGGGACCCACGGACCCCCACCCGGCACACTGACTGGGGATGGGAGCAGGCACCATGGGGCCTCACGACTGGGTTTGGCTGCTTCCCCCACAGCTTCCTTCCAGAAGGCAGCCCTTCCCCCTAATGTGGCCTTCTAGGTCACCCCCTTGGCTGATTCTCGGAAAAGAAAGGAGGCAGCTGGCAGGTGCTGCGGTCCACCAGCCCTGCTGCGCTCTCCTCTCCTGGGCGTTCTTGCCTCCCTGAGGCTCGGGGAGGGGACCAAGCCTTCAAACCTGACCTTTCCTGGAAAGGAACTGAGGCTAGGTGCTTCCCCAGCCTCGCGCTAGTCAGCAGGTAGAGGCATCTAGGGGCCAGAGGTGTGGAGGGGCACCTGCATGGATGGGAAGGGGTGACAGTGACTGTGGGGCTGGGCCTGGGTTCAGCTGGCCAGTTTGCGGAAGGAGTGGGGACCTGGGTTAGGCTGGGGGACATAGGTCCAAGCTGGGGCTGGGCAGACAGGAGATGTTCACTTTTCAGGAGGGTCAGAAACCTCCTCCCCCATCTCACTGACTTCTTTGGCCACAATGTTGTGAGCATTTAGCCCTTACCCCAACCACCCTGTCCCGCCAGGTGTGCCCTCCCCCCAGCCCTTCCCCCATTACCATTGCACCACATTGCCACCCCTTTCCTCTTGCTTCACTGCCCCCAAACCAGCCTGTTATGCTGATTCCATCCCCGTGGAGGTGAGATGCAGGGTGGGCAGGTCACCTGCTGCAGTACTGGCAGGTGGGGCGTACGGCGCTGTGGTGTGCGTGTTGTGTCTGGGCTCATGGGGCAGAGGCTGTGTGTACACATCTGTTCAGCTGCCCTCTAGGGAAGAGGTGCTCTGCTCCACCAGGCTGGTGAGGGCAGCATTTTCTGCTGCTGGGACCTAGGTGGTGGCAGCTCCTACCTAACCTTCCATTATCCTGGCTCCTTAAGCCTGAACCTTAACCTCCTCTCTCTCGTGCCAGATCTGGCCATGGTCAATGCCCATCCCCCAGTGGCCCACCTTCTTAGTGCCTGCCCTAGAAGGTAGTGCATCCAGCAACCTTTGCCCAGCTGGATGCTGCTGGTGGGGGCTTTGCACTAGGAAGGAGCTGAGTCACAGAGACCAAGGGCAGACGAAGCCGCAGCAAGAGGGCTTTCAGTGAGATATCCCATTGTGGAGAAAGTAAAAATGATCAGTCAGGCGTTCCTGCAGCATCTCCTTGCCCATGTTCTTGAGGAAACCAGGGGACTTGCCCTGCAAGCCTTTAGCAGCAAGGAGTCCCCACTCACTGATGGCACAATGTCTTCTCCAGGGAGGAGTTTGTCCTAATACCTGGCTGCTGAGGGCCCCAAAGGGGTGAGTGGGAGGCCCCAGCAGGCCAGGCAGATGACTGGCTGCTGCCTGGCAGGCCCGGGGGCTGGGGGTGGTGAGAAGTCCCAGAAGCAGCCACGGGCCTGTGCTTGTAGGCACTGCAGCATGAAAGTCCCGCCATCTGGGCCTCAGAGCCTGAGCAGGCTGGGGTTGGGGGAAGGGCTGGGCAGGGAGGGGAGTAAGGAGTCCCAGGGGCTGAGAGACAGAGACACAGAGAGGGAGATAGAGACATGGAAGAAGAGAGACATGTAGGTGGAAACACAGCAGAGAAGATAGCGAGAGAGAAAGGGGGAGACATAGACAGGGAGGTGGGGGCACAGAGGATAAGATAGGGCCCCGGGGAGAGAGGCATATATAAAGACAGGAAGACAAATGCACAGATGCAAGAGGGACAGAGATATAAAGAGAAGATGGAGACTCAGGGAGAGGGGACAGAGACAGATGGAGGCACAGAGACATAGGGGTGACAGAGAAGAGAGATAAAAGAGGGAGCTGAAGACAGAGATGGAGACCAAGATACAGATGAGATCAGACAGGACAGGGACAGGGAGACAGGCTCAGATGAAGCCTCGAAGACGGAAGAGAGGTGGAGCCAGTTGAAAAAGAGGGCTGAGAGAGACAGCCAGGAAGAGCGACAGCAGATGCTAGCAGAGGCTCACGGTTTCCCCGCACAGCCCTTAATGAGGTGATTGTGTTCGCTGATCCCGGTATTGATCAGACTGTGGGGCACTGGAGAGGATGTTGGTGGTGTTTCCCTGGGGGAGGAGCCAGCCCTCTTCCTGGCTTGGTGCTGCTGCCCTCCCCAGGCCCGTCCTCTCCACTGTCACCTACCTTATCCATCATTCAGTTTTCCTGCCAGGGATGACGATGCCTCTCATGCTCCTGTCTACTAACATGTTGGCTGAGAAAGCACCCATGTTGTAATTCCTCACCCTACCCAAGGGAGACCCCATGCTGTCCACACTCTCCTGCCTCCTCTACTTCTTAACCCACCAGCTGGTGGAGAACTGGCAGGACTGGTTTTCCCAAAGGAACTGGTGAGGACGACAAGGACATAGGACACTGAGGAAGGAGCAAGAACAGGTTCTGATGGAGGCTGAGCATAGGACTAAGCCATCCATTAGGGGGTAGCACGTGGAGCAAGGAACTCACTGTGGATTTCCCATCTGTCCGTCCATCGCACACACATTTCCTGTGCATCGGAGCTGGGCCTACGCAGTGACTGGCATATTGATAAATGTTTAACAATCAGCCCTTTAAAAAAAGAAAGAAAGAAAGGAAAAGAAGTCCTGATTTGTAGTGTTTGTAGCATTTGCCAATTACCATAGTGTCAATGCTCCCACCATGGTCATCTTCAAGCTATCAATCTGATGTCACTGAATGTGGAAGCCGGGAAGCAATGTGCACAGCTGGTCCTCCCGAGCTGGTGCACGATGGCCCCAGCACACCACTGGCCTGGGGCACTTCGTCTCTCCTCTCGAAGATGTCACCAACAAGTAATTAGTCTTTTCTTGATTCATACAAGAAGGATGCATGGAGGCGCAGCCTGTGACCCAAACTGGGGAAGAGACTCAGGGAGGGCTCCATGTAGGACGTGACCTTGAAGCTGAGTTTGAAGGGAGAGTGGGATGTAGCTGGTGAAGTGAGAAGATAGGGCACAGTATGGGCGAGGGCCAGAAGCACGAGGCACCAAAGTGGAGAGTTTTATAAGGAGTTCAGAATCAGTGAGTGGGGCGCTGGGTAGGAGCTGGGTTGGGCAAGTGATAAGAGATGAGTTTGGAAAAAACTCAGGGCCAGGTCCTGAGAGGCATAGATGGAGTTCAGATTCTTTCCTGAGCCTGAGCAAAGGTTTGAAGCAGGTCAATGATATGAGCAGGTTTGTGTGCCTGGAAGCCATACCGGGAGTAGAGAGGAGGGGGGAAACGAGGCAGGGAGGCCCACGAGAGGGCTACTGCAGTGGTCCGGGTGGTTCATACATCTCTGTCCCTGGAGACGGAGAGGAGAGGGCTGGGGAGAGCTGGCAGGTGCCTGAATCTGCAGGACGCAACAGCAATTGAATATCTGGGGGATGTGGCAGTCCGAATGACACCCATATTTCTGCTTGGGGTGAGAACACTGGGGCTTGAGCAGATTTGGGCTGGAGGACAGTGCACACAAGATGCCATGGGACATCCTGCTGTCTATACAGCAGGGTGCTGGAGCTCAGTAGAGAGACTGTTTCCTGGAACCTGTCTCCTCCTGGTTCTGCAATGGGTCAAGGCCACTCTAGGAGAGGAGAGGATGCTGGGAGGGGGTCTTGGGGCACAGTAGATTCCTAATCACCCCTTCCTGGCTCTAGGTTGCTGAGGGCAGGGACTAACCTCATATTCTAGAAGAGGCACAACAGCATGTGGGAAGGAGGGGAAGGGCATGTGGCCCAGTGGTCTCCTGGGCTGCAGAGGAAAGTTGTGGGGAGGAGGAAGGTCCACAGAAAAGAGCTTTTCGGTCCAGGAGAGACAATGCAGGTGATGAGTCCGCTCGTTGCTCCAACTCGGGGCCCATCCTGTCACTCTAGATACATGTCCAGAGAGGGTTTCTATTTATAAGTGGGTGAAGTTGACTGTTCAAGGCAAGGGAAGCAGATGGGGGTGGGGGAGTGTCTAGTAGGGTAGGTCTTAACTTTTCAGGGGATTCACAGACCCCTTTTGGAGTCTGCTGAAAGCTGGGGACCCTCTCTCCAGAAAACACACACATGAATATTCACCCGAAATGTGACCTTTGAGGACAAGTTTTTGTGGATACCTCTCATTCCAAACCTATCCCTCGGGTCCTTTGCCTCCAGACAGAGGAACTCTGGCTGAGGAGCTGGGGCTAGGGTCCAAGCAGGACTTTGGGGGATGACACTTTCACAACTGTCCTGGTCCCAGACTTTCAAAGGATCTCCAGATGTGAGAGGGAAAAGGGTGCTGTTTCAGAGACGACTGGCTAAAGGGGTGCTCACATTCCTCAGGCATCCTCTGGCTCCAGGCTCCCCCAATTCAGTAAACACAGAGAGAACCTCCTGCGAGCAGCAATAGAATGGCAGGGGTGGGGGCAGAGCTGGAAGCACCCGTGAAACTGAGGTGAAGCAGAAAAATCGTTCTGCTTCATGGACGATTATGCCAAATGCCATAAGGGAGGCTTCTGAGGACAGAAAAAGATGCTCATACCCAGGTGGGGGATTTGGAAGGGCTTCCTGAAGGAGGTGGCTTTTGAGGTGGCCTTAAAAGATAAGTGGAATAGGTAGTCAGGGCTAGGAGCTGAGAGATGCAGGTGGAGGGACTAGAGTGAGTTCTGGCCGCCCGGCCAGGGTGGCATGGAGTGCTCTGAAGTACAGCCATGTTGCCTTCCCACCCCCACCCTGAGCTGTCTGAGCAGAAGTGATATGAGTCCAGAAGAGCTGAAGGAAGCCTGAGATTCCAGTAGGTGCGGGCTGGGTTGGGGGAAGGGCTGGAGGCTATTTCTGTCCTTCAGATCAGAGACTGAGGGCCCCAAGTCTGGTGGTGGCAGGAAGAGCAAGGGGGTGGGGGTCAGCCATTCCACTGGTAGGGTCTACAGCCTGGCACCTGCAGCTGGAGGGATGGAGGGCCTGAATCTTAGATAACTCCCAGGTTCCAGGACAGAATCCTGGAGAGGGATGGAGCCAGGAAGTCGGGGAAGGACAGGTTTGGGAGAGGAGGTGAGAGGGTTTATTTTGGACATGCTGCCTGAGCTGGCTGCGGGCCACCCTGGGAAGGCTCTCAGGCAGGCTGGCTCTCGGGGTGAGGAGCCAAGGGTTTGGGGGAGATTGTTTAGTGTCTTCTACACCCAGTGACAGCTGGGGAGGTGGGAGTGGGGGAGATGGCGTAACGGAGAGCCAAGGAAAGGGTGTGGGCTTGGACTCAACTCTGAGGAATGTTGGCCTGAGAGGAGAAAGACAGCCTAGGAGGGCAGGACATGGTCACCAGCACAGGGTCGGGGAGGTCAGGGCAGGCTGGCCATCAGGCAGGAGGGGTTGGCGGCTGGCTCAGATGCTGCTCAGGCATCCACTAAGAGGAGGATTGGGGAGAGGTTCCTCGGAGAGAGCTGGAATGATGGGTCCCGGGCTCCAGGGCATATGGGCCCGGATTCACACGAAGGCTTCTGCTTTTAGGCAGGGGAAAGGAGATTGGAGGATTTTGGGGTACAGGGGATAACTAATGGAACAAAATGGGGCCCAGGGGAGCCTGGTGGCTGCGGTGAGATGAAGGTGCAGGTGGAGGGAAAGAGAGAGAGGAGTAGGTTTCAGGACCAGAGCTGTTTGGGGGAGGGAAGGAAGTGGAGCCCTATAAAGCAGGAGACCAGACTGAGAGTGGGGATGGGGACTGAGGAGAGGGAGAATTTGTGGGGAGCTCCTGGGGGAGAGAGATGAGACCCAGCAATAGAGGATGGTGGATGAAAGTGCAGAGCAGCATGGGGCCCCAGCAGGGCATTGTCCTGTCCAGTCAGCACAGGTCTGCGACCCTAGCAATGCTCAGCAATTCTCCAGCTGCAGTGGAGAGGCACAGGAGCTGGGGACTTAATGTGTCCTGGGGCCGGGCAGAGCAGAAACCCTCTACGATCTGCAGCATGAGGGCAGCCTTTAAATGGTCCACCACGAGTTCTGGGTTTTGAGGTTGTCCTGGCGGGTGAGGAGAAGGGGCCACAGCACCAGAATTTTAAAGTTGCAGAGACTTTGAGTTGTCTGTCTCCAAGCTAAGTGATCGCTGCGGGTGCCCTGTGCCTACTTAGCTTGTGTGTTTACTTGGGGTGGCTTCAGGGAGCGTGTGGGGAACTGTGGAGAGGGGCTAAAGCCCCCCCTTGTTAGGAGGCACTGGGACACAATGAAACTCCAGCAGGCAATGTTCCAAGCTGGAGAGCTTCCAGGGGGTTGGCACAGAGCAAGGGCATGATCTGTGTGATGAGGCCTGTGGGGTTTCCTGGAAACCTCCTGCCACACAGATTTCCCCTGACTTGCCACACCTCCTTGAAAGAGGAGGTAGAGGAAGGAGGAGGTCCTACTGACACAGTGACCCTCACCCCATCACTGTGGCCTGCCTGGACCACCTCTCCTAGGTGTGTGGAAGCAGCAGGCAGAACTGTGGAAAGAAGCGGTCAGGTGAGCCAAGGAGTCAGAATTGGGAGCAGAGGTTTCAAGGTCAGTGGAACAGGCTAAGGAGGTAGGTTGGGAGTGGCACTTGGGCAGGGCTGAGGTGACTTGCTCAAGCCCCACTCAGCTCTCAGCCAGCTTGTCTACTCCCTCACACCTTCCTTGCAAAAGGCACTGTTCCCAGCCTCCAATTTAGTGGGAGCCAGCTCCCAGGCCTCCTGCTTGGACCTCTGCAGTATCCTCTAACTGGTCTCCATCTCTTCATCTCTCTGAGCCATCCGCATGCTGCTGTCACTGCAGCGATTAATCTTCTTCACACACCACTTTTACATCTCTTCCCCCCACACCAGAAGCCTCAATGGCAGCAAGTGGGCAGAGGCAAGTCCAGCCTGGGTTGTGGAGCGGATCATTCTGCCTGGCCCTGCTGACCTTGCAGCCTTGTCCCCCACCTGCCCCTCCATCCTCTAACCCAGGCAGACCACTTGATTCTTGGTCTCCAGGTTGGCCTATGCATCCCTTCCTCTGCAGCTTGACTCACACTGGCCCCAGCTGGGCGTGCCCTCCGCAGGAGCTCTCCTCCCCACTGGCCCACTGACCTCAGCTGGGTTGGAGTTCCTGGGCCGCTCCAGGTATTTGCCCCAGCATGGTGCCTAGTTACGGCATCGCAGGCACTCTGTGCTGCCACGTGTGAGGCCCGCTTGCACTGTCAGCGCCCGCAGGGCCTCGTGAGCATGGCTCTCGGCTGGGTGTGTCCTCAGGTTTAAACTCCTGTGTTCTGCAGGGCAGACTTGCCATGTAGCGGTGTTACCCTGTTTAACAGAAAAGGCTACTGGGGATTAGAGAGGTTAAGGAACTTGTCCCAGGTCACACAGGTAGAAAGTTTCAGAATTGCTAGGCCTTTTGGATTCAGGTTCGACCCCACCTTTTATCACCTGTGTTGTGTACATTGTGGGTTAGTTGTTGGAGGTGCTGTGGGTTTCAGGAGAGTCCTGGTTCTGGGAAGTATTGAGCAGCTTACTTAAGGCTACGATTGTTCCAAAGCCCAAAGCGACAGGCTGGGAGATGGGAGATGGAAGGTTTACAGTTAGCATCAGCCAAGAGAAGAGCCTGGAGCCCCTGGGTGGGAGAAGCTCAGGCCGCCTGGCCTCAACTCACCTAAGCCCCCACTGGGCCTTGACACCTATGAACAGGAGGGAGGACGCAACCTAGACCTGAGAAAAAACTTCTTGGCAGCTGGGGGCGGCCAGTGAGGGGAAGCTGGTACCCACCTGCCTGACGGCCTTATGTGCATCTTCATGGGCTCTGTGTGTGTGTGGGTGTGTGTGTGTGGGTGGGGGTGGCAGTGTGGACAGATGCAGAGAAAAGCACAGATGGACCTAGTTCTGTACCTTTCTAAGTGAGCAAATGGTGTGACCTCCTTTAAATTACCACACCTCCAGGAGCAGGCCGTCTAGGAGGCAGGGAGGAAGTATACCCCGGGAGGAAGGTATGAGCCAGTGCTGGGCCGTGGAGGGGACTTGCAGAAGTTGGCTCCCTCCCCACCCCTTCGCAGTTGCAGTGGCCGGGATCATGGCTCTGGTCCCTGGGGCAACCGTGTTGCTAAGATTGTGTCTCTGCATCCTCCTCCTGCGTTTAGAGAATGTTCCCAGCCTCCAATTTAGGAACTTGAGCAGACCTGGCTATCTCGGGAAGGAGAGCTTTTTTCCCATGGATCACGGGGGATTCCAGGGCCCTGGGAGGGAATAGGCATTGCCCTTAAGTGTCCCCAGTGAGAGTAGAGGAGAGAGAGTGTGGACTGAGGGAGAATGCCAGGCCCTCCACTCTGCTTCTCCAGTGCCACAGCTGCGTAGAGGGGCAAGGGGGGTTTCAGCCTTTGCTGCCAACCTCCTCCGTGAGGAACAGGTGATGCAGGCCTTGAGGGAGCCCTGCACCATCCTCCTGATGAGACTCTTGGTGTGAGGGTGAGCGAGCGTGTGTGGGTCTGTGTGTCCACAAGCTGTTGGGTACAGACTGTCTCGCTCCATAGTGGAGAGCGTCAGGAAACAATGAGAATACTCTTTTTCCACCTCCTGGTAGTAGTTGTACCTTTAGGGCTCACCAATTGAATGAATACGTGATAACAAAAGCTACGGAGTGTTCAGTTACTTACAAAAAGTTTTATTAATTTTTATTTTTGGCAGCTTTTTTGAGGCATAATTTATATGCCATGGTATTCACCCATTGTAAGTGTACCTCAGCTGTGCTTTCGAATCAACTTGTTCTTTATTCGTACATCTATGTTCATGTGAAATATAATTTTACATACATTAGAAGGCACATTATGTATTCAGTCCATCTGTGTGCCTGGATTCATAGGCCCATCACTGTCACCCAGGTTGGATTTGGGTCCTGACTGCTATTATATTGGAGTCAGGGTGAGGTGGGATGGAGGCCCACTCCCTGCCTTTCCCTGACCTGTGACTTTGAGCCAGTCCGTCACCATCTCTTGACTTCTTTTGCTCATCTGTGACACAAAGAGAGTCTGATGGCTTTTATGCAGCACGAGGTGAGACATACTGTGAGCCTGGGAACCCACAAAGCATTGCACCTGTGTGGTCTGTGCTTCTCATTTTAATCCAATCCGAAGGTGGACAACTGAGCAGATGGCAGAGTGACAAGGAGGCAGGCTTGCTGACCGTGGCTCCCTGGCAGACTGGCTTGGAGCACAGAGTTGGGGATCCACTCTGTCAGGAGGGGTCTGAGCCCTGGGCTTTATCTGTCCTGATAACAGCCCCTTCCCCACCACCTGCACCAGGCTCACATGGAAGGACAAAAGGTCCTATCTCCCTCTGATCCCATTCACTAGGTCAGGTGGCAGGGTCCCCTCCTTCCCCCACTTGCAGTCTAGGGAGCAAAAACTCCAGATCTGAGAGCTTCTCTTCTTCTGAGTAGCCATGGACCCTCAAATACCCTCATTTGACAATCAGAAGGCCCTTCCTTCCAACTCTCCCCACCTCCCACCCAGGCTGGCCGTAATGGGGCCATTAGGATCCATTTGGTGGTTCCCAGGGCCTAGTTCCATGCTTGCGTGACCTACCTGGGCAGCCGGCCAGATGAGACAGCTGGGTTAATAGGAGGAGGTAGGTGTCTGATGGACTAAGGGCTTCATCTGGTTATTTATTTATTATTTTTTAGTAGCTACCATGGACTAATCCCAGACCCTGGGTTGGGCTTTTGAGTGGTCAAACACCCTATCAGGTGGACATTGGACTCTCATGAGACAGTCATCTCCACCCTGAATCCCTAGCCCAGCCACACCCCTTCCTTTCTCCTTGAAGAGCTCATTCCTTGTGCTCTACCTATGCTGCCTCCCCTCCTGTCTGCTTGGAGAGGCCGCATTCACCCTTCAGAGTTCACTTCAAGTGCTAGCTCCTAAGGCTTTCCCAGTGTGCTCTTCCTTCACCTTCTGTCCCCACATTCCTGGATTTACTGTCTGGATAATTTATTTTGTCATTGAAGCATCTAAGGCCTCTTGTTGTTATCCAGCTGTCTTGTGTGTGTACAACTTATTTTCAGCTAGATGCTGAGCTCCTGGGGGGCAGGGAGTGTGGCTGGCATGTTTTTGTAGCCCCTTTAATGCCTGGCACATTGCTAGGCATGCCATAGGCATCTAATACTGAAAAGAGGAAGAAGGTAAGGAGGTGACTAGTGAGCTGGAATGGCAGATGAGACTGAGCGTGTTAGCAGTTCCGATGACCTCACTAGGATGTGTCCTTAGTTCTAATCCCAGACCCTGGTCAGAGCAAAATAGTAATTACCTCCAGTGTTTTATTTGGCCAGAGAGGTTGAGAATCTTGCTGAAAGTCTCACAGTGAGTTAATAGGACAGGCTGAGAGTTCACCCAGGTAGCAGCTCCAGGAGCCTTCTTACCCGTGATAACCCTTCTTGTGGTTTCCCTTCTGCCTATCGGCATGTCGTGTGTATAGGCATGCATTTGTATGTGTGCGGATCTGTGTGTGTTTGTACATGTGTATGCTTGTTTGTGTGTATGTCTGTGTCTGTGCATGTGTCTGGAAGGAAGCAGCGTAGCCAACAGTTGTCCAAGAGAAGGCTGACAAGTCCACAGGGTAACTGAAGAGCACACGTGGCTTTGTGTGTGGCTCTGTGACTGGTATGCATGGGAGGCCTTGGCAATTACCCTGTGATGTGGGCCAGCATCATTGTACTGCTGGCTCTGGCCCACTGAGCTGACCTGGCAGCACAAGACAAGATGGGTCTCGACGCTCCCAGCAGGAGGTGGGCAGAACTCACAGCGCAGGCCTCTGATGAGCCTCTGTGGCCCCAGGGTCTGGAACCCAGAGCCAGGAATGGCAGGAGACTAAGAGACTGAGGTTTTGTGTTATGGCTGCCCCTCAGTGCATTTCCTCATGTGCCTTTCAGGGGAGGGTCTTTCCCGTGAGCTTTAGCATCCAGCAATGCCCTGGCCCCCTCCCCTAGCTCGCTGTTCCTGCTCCTTCTCTCCCTATGGCCCCCTGTTCGGGAGGACTGGGATGAGGGGCTCAGGGACAAGCCATGGCTGCTTCACGCCTGCCCTGCCCTCCAGCCCGAGGAGCTTACCAACGCCCTGGAAATCAGCAACATCGTCTTCACCAGCCTCTTTGCCCTGGAGATGCTGCTGAAGCTACTTGTCTATGGTCCCTTCGGCTACATCAAGAACCCCTACAACATCTTCGATGGAGTCATTGTTGTAATCAGGTATGACTGTGCCTTCATCGCCTTTAACCTGAAGGATGCCCAGGGGGAAGCTTGGGGTGAGGAGCCACTCAGCCAGTACCTCTAGGGTGAAGGGGTCTGGAGTCAGGCCCCGCTGACCTATAGACCCTCCTACCCCACCACGGGTGGAGACTCTTCAGGCCCACCATGCTCTACTCCACCCTCTCTCTTGGCCCTACCTTGCTCAGGAGGAACTTGGCTTCACATCTCCTTTGGCCAGTCCCCTCTGTAGTCTCCTCTCCCCACTTCTCATCCTCAACCCCACACAGGCCTGGGTGGGTGAGGACCGGGGAGTTGGCCTTGGAGAGGAGTTGGAGGAGGGATGAGGCCTAGGCAGCTGTCCCTACTTGCAAAGTGCTGGAAAACCATCTCAGATGCCGGCAGCTTGCTTTAGGATTTCCTAGATCTCGGGAAAGTGCTCCATTCTCCCAGGCTTAGGCCCAGGAGAACTGCGTTATTGCTTTTTGGATTGGCTTTAGATTTCATTAAAAGAGAACAAAGCAAGTATTCCATAACTTGATGCTGTTGCATTGGCCGGATTGAGGGAGAGGGCTGTCCATTGCCAGGATATGATCTCTGGCCTGAAGGGGAGAGTGGCACCCAGATCCCTGCCATCTCCGAGGCTCCTGCCTGGAGTCTGTGCACCACTCTCTCAGGATGTGCTGGCCAGTTCAGTCCCCCAGGTGTTGCTGGCCCCTCGCAAAGGGAGGAACAGGCAGAGGGTGAGCATGCAGCGGGCTCAGGCTCCCTGCCCCCCTTGCAGTGTGTGGGAGATCGTGGGCCAGCAGGGGGGCGGCCTGTCGGTGCTGCGGACCTTCCGCCTGATGCGGGTGCTGAAGCTGGTGCGCTTCCTGCCGGCGCTGCAGCGGCAGCTCGTGGTGCTTATGAAGACCATGGACAACGTGGCCACCTTCTGCATGCTGCTCATGCTCTTCATCTTCATCTTCAGGTGAGGGCAGGTGCTACCTGGGAGGAGGGTCTCAGGGGCAGGGGTGCTGGGGCCTGACCCCACCTCCTGTGTCTTCAGCATCCTGGGCATGCATCTCTTCGGCTGCAAATTTGCATCCGAGCGGGACGGGGACACACTGCCGGACCGGAAGAATTTCGACTCCCTGCTCTGGGCCATCGTCACTGTCTTTCAGGTATGAGGGAAGCAGGGCAGGGTGGGTGGGGTGGTGGGGTGCCCTTGGTAAAAGCCCTGACATCCATCTTCTGCCCGCAGATCCTGACCCAGGAGGACTGGAACAAGGTGCTTTACAACGGAATGGCCTCCACGTCATCCTGGGCTGCCCTTTACTTCATCGCCCTCATGACCTTTGGCAACTATGTGCTCTTTAACCTGCTTGTTGCCATTCTGGTGGAGGGCTTCCAGGCCGAGGTAACCGCTCCCCCTCCTCCCCCCGCCCGCAACAGTCCACTTCTATGAGGAATCAGCTCCCTGCTTTTGCTTTGGTGGCCTGGGAGGTCCCGCAGGAAGTGGCCTTCAGACTTGGTGGGGACATTAGGGGTGGGAGGCTCTGATTTAGGGCAGCCCTTCAGCACTTGGGGTACAGGGTGGTTGTGAGGGTCCCTGGGTCCTGGGTTAGCTGCTGAGTGGGCTTCCTCATCAAAGTTGGCCAGACCCTTCCCCAGAGAGCTGGAGAAGTGTTGGCAGCTGGATCCCTGAGAATAGGTGCTCTTGAGGGACACATCTGAGCTGAAGGGTGGGGGAAATTTGTATGCAAGTCATCTGAGCTCTGGCTGAACTGATGAAGATGCCACCAGGGCCCGGGCAGGGCTGAGCTGCCCAGAGTGAGAAATGAGCCCAATTAGCTGCAGGCATGGCAGAGATGAGCGTCCTATTTCCAGCCCAGGCTCCATCACCTTCGTCACAGTCAGCGTCATCAATTAATATTGATTTACATTGATCCTGCCCTTGCTGTGCGAGGATACAACCTCTGCCTGAAGGGCTGCACCCCCGTCCTCTCTCTCAGCTCTGCCCCTCTTCCCACCCCAGGCCCAGCCCAGTGTCTTGCACAGGGCAGGTTGACCCAACCTAGAAATGCTCCAGGTTGGATGTGGAGAAGCTCTTAGTCCAGTTCTCTCTGGGTGACCCGGATGGAAACTCCCGCTGCGGCCTGGTCTATAAATATTCGGCACATGGTGGAAAAATAAAAATCTATTTTCCACCTCTTTCCCAGCCTTGTGAGGGAGGGCTGTTCCCCGAGGGCCGGGCTGGGCTGGTGGGGTGCGGGGGCATCTGTCCCACACTGGCCTTTTCCCGCTTCTGTTGTAGTTGCCCATTATCTCATTTCCTCCCCCTGAGTAACAGTGAGGGCAGCTGGTGGGGGTGAGCCCTGCCTTGGTAGTGGCTGGGCCTGTTGCAGGAGGGACGGACGCAGGTGCTTTCCCTGGGACAAGACACTTATTGGGGGCCTCCCTGGGGCCTGAAGGTTTAAGGGGTGCCATTGTGCTCCCACAGGATCCAGGGTCTCTATGAAGACCCTCCACTCTCAGTCACTCTCTTGGCCTGTGATAGGAAGAGCCGAGTGGGATTGTGAGACCTTCAGCCCCTTCCAGCTCCTGACAGCTAACATTCTCTCAGAAAGATTCCTGTGGAACTCTGGAGGGAAATGGAAAATACCCTAGGCCTATTCCTCTCCTCTCAGCAGCCAGTCAGCCACCTCGGTGGTCCTGGAGGTGCCCAGAGCAGACAGCCCCCTCCCCACCGCTGGTTTTTTCAGCAAACACCTTGTTAAATCAAGTGCCATAGAGCCAGCCTGGTTGCTAGGCAGCAGCACAGTCTATATGTGGGAACAAGAGCAACCTGGCCCTCAGGCCTGGCCTGGTCATTCTGGCCCTGCTGGGGGCCTGCAGCTGTCTCAGCCTAAGGCGTCAGCCAGGACAGAGGGTCGTACTCTCCTCAGCCTTCAGAGTACAAGTGGCTACAGGGAGGGTCTCACTCAGGGCATGATGCTCTGGGTCTGGGGTGGGATGGAGAAAGGATTTCAGGATCAATACCCCCTCCACGGGGGTGGGCAGTGGCATGGCCCTGAAGTGCCTTGGGAGGGGCTGGACCAGCCGCTCACTGTCCCGCATGCGGCGAGCCAACACCTGGGGGGCAAGGGGTGGCCACTTAATATTAGTGACTTGGACACCTCCAGAGGCATCTGCCCTCTCCTGTATGGAGTTTCAGGGAGTCGTACCCGTGGCTGTGAGGGAACCCCACAACCTGGCAGGAGAGGCTGGTTCTTGGCTGTTGTAATGGCATGAGGCCACCTACCTCAGAGGAGGAGGTGGCCACCCCCCTTTTGTTGGGTGTCATCAGCAGGAGGCCTCAAGAGCGGCCCCCTGCAGGCCTTGCCTCCCTGCCAGGAGGTAGGAGGAGGTGGCTAAGGGGATGGGGCCAGCTGGCTCTTGATTTCCCACCTTGCAGGGGGCAGTGCCCTGAATCCCTGCATATTTATCATCCACACACTTAATTAAATGAACAGGCAGCAGGCCCTGTGTGAGGCCATTAATTAATATTAAACAACATCATAGCCGTCATCCCAGTGTTACTTGTCACATCCCATCCCAGTTGGAGCAGCCAGACCTGTACTGATTGGGAGAGAGGCGAGCAGAGCGTATGGGAGTTAGGAGGCCTGTTCCCATTCTTGACCTTGTCTCCTCCCTAGCCTCTGACTTCGATCTCTTCCTTCCCACCCTCCCTGCCCATTCTCCCAGCCAGGAAGGGGATGCTGGAGACTTGGTTTTGAGGCCCAGGTGCACTTCCTATTATTTGTGTGACTTGGGTGATTTTCTTAATACCTTGGGTGCCTTCTCTAAGGCAGTGCTGGCAGTCCCCACTTCCCACCCTGCAAGGCAGTAAGCTCGTGTTAATGAAGCAGTCGGTGGTGGCTGGCAAACCCCAGTGAATGGTAGCTGTTATTAGGATTATCTGGGGCTCGATCTCCTTTCTGCCCTTGTTCCCATCTTCCTGGCGTGGCCTCCTCCGCCCTCACCCTTCAGATTCATTCTGGCCTGAGGGCCTATGGTTGAATTCTGGAAGGCCATTCTGTCCCCTTTCTTCTCCTCCCACCCCTGTGTCTTGTTTTCCTGGCTGTCGGGTTTGCATCCCTCCTTTTCTTCATCCTCTTTGGACACTGCTGATGTTTGAAAGCCTGAGCGCCTGTGACCAGCGCCCATCCCCTGCCTTCCCCTCTCCCTGTAGGAAATCAGCAAACGGGAAGATGCGAGTGGACAGTTAAGCTGTATTCAGCTGCCTGTCGACTCCCAGGGGGTAGGTACGCGATCATGAGTCGGCATGACCCCCGTGCCCTGTGCCCCCTCCACTTCGCCTCCGTGTCTCTGTGCTCGTGTTCACGCTCAGCTGCTGTGCAACCTGTGGTCGCCGTGGTGGTCCTTGGTGTTGTGGGCTGGCTTCGATTTTAAGTCCCTTCCCCCGTGAGAACATTGAGGGGAGGAGCCTCCTTGCCTCTGCCCCCATCAACCTGCAAAGGGCACATTCTCATCCTTGACAGACCGGTGGATGGAGGGAGAAGGAAGGGACTTAGAATCCTCTGTGTGTACGTGTGTGGTACACCGCGTGTGCGTGCCTGTGCGGAGGGCCCTAAGAGTCCCAGTTACTGGGTCTCAGTGGAGTTGGGATCTGTGGCCATAGACCGTGCTCCCTCATCTCTCTCCCTTCCCCCTTGCCCTGAGCCCCTGTTGGAGACCCCACAGGCTGCCTCAGCTCAGGACAAGTCTTTGGAGGGGGTGCAGATGGCTCTTGAACAGAATGTGCCAGAATTTTAAGTCCATTTTCCAGTCGCTGGCTCCTTGACCACCCAGGAGGTCCAGCAGACATTTCGGGGCACAGTCCTCCTCTGGCCCTCACACTGAGCCTGTGCCCTGCTGTTTCCTGCACTGGCCCCAGAATTCGGGTGAAGTCAGGATTCTTGCAGGACCCCACAGTGCTGTATATCCCGAGCAGCCCCCTGGAGATCCCACTTGATAATTAAAGGCCTCGTTAGGGACGTAAACTGAGTTAATGAAAATGATCCCCTGAGATGCCAATTACGCAATATTTATGTCCTTATCGAAAGTAGCAATCAAGTATTTTTTAATAACTTCTTAAGGAGAAGTGTGTAATTACTGGGGAACCTACTGACCTGCTAAGAAGGAAGAAAAAACTGTCCCAGAGACAGGGAGAGAGGTAAAAATTGGGCCAGGGGAGGGGCAGGGGCTTGGGGAAGATAGAGGGAGAAGCAGAAGGACTGAAGTGGTGTCCTTGGGCTGAGCTGCTCTGTCTGGGGTCTTTCAATTTCCTTCTGGGGTCCTCGGGTCTGAGGCTTGGGGAGGGCAGCCATGGAGGGAAAGTAGAGGGCACAAGTGGCCTTTGGAACTAAGGCTCTAGCAACTACTTTACCCAGA
This sequence comes from Cynopterus sphinx, assembly GCA_030015415.1. NCBI lineage: Eukaryota > Metazoa > Chordata > Mammalia > Chiroptera > Pteropodidae > Cynopterus > Cynopterus sphinx. The sequence goes on from CM057385.1 coordinate 19,985,684, forward strand.
TCCCCAGCTCCCTCGCGCCTGTGCCACCCACCCACCTGGTTATCCCCCATCCCCTTAGCCATTCTTAGAGCCAGTCCCAGCCAGGCTGGTTGTGCTGTGGGCTCTGGGGTTAGCTTTTCTGAGGCGTGGCTGGTGGGAGGCAGAGGTGTTGAGGGCCCTGGAGAGCTCTGGGCCCCAAGCCTGGGTGGTCTGGTTTACGCCAGTGCATGTCTCGTGCCGTGGTTGCTGGTTCCCGTGGCCTATATGTAGTGTGTGCGTTTGAAGACAGGGAGACCTCCGGCCATCCCATGGACCCCTGCCCAGTCAGGTCGCTAATGGCCTGCTGCTCTCCCACCCTAGGGAGATGCCACCAAGTCGGAGTCAGAGCCCGATTTCTTCTCACCCAGCTTGGATGGCGACAGGGACAGGAAGAAGCGCTTTGCCTGTGAGTCTCTATCCTGGGCGGCGGGGTGGGCAGTGCGGCCCTCGGTCTTGGGCCAGGCTTGAGTGGACTCAGGGTCTCCCTGTCTCTCCCTGCAGTGGTGTCCCTGGGAGAGCACCCAGAGCTGCGGAGGAGCCTGTTGCCACCTCTTATCATCCACACGGCTGCCACGCCCATGTCCCTACCCAAGAGCTCCAGCACCGGCCTGGCAGAGGCGCTGGGCCCCGCCTCCCGCCGCACCAGCAGCAGCGGGTCAGCTGAGCCCGGGGCGGCCCATGAGATGAAGTCACCGGTAGGGGTGCCTGTGGGTACCCGACTGTGGGACATGTGAAGACGTCAGGAGGGGAGAGAGGAAGGGCATGGGCAGGCCCAAGAGGACCCCCCTCAGCCTTGGGCTGGACGAGCCGCAGGGCGGTCAGTGAGGGCTGGCATTTCAGGCGGTGGAGGAGGCCTCGCCTTGGGTTCTGATCCTGCTTCTTTTGTTTCCTGAGCGACCTTGGGTGAGACTCAACCTTTGAGCCTCCTCTACAAAGTCGGGGGTCCTTACCTCCTTAATGCCTCATCACGGTAATAGCAGACCCCATCCAGCCTCTGATTCTGGGCTAGACCCTGCTCATAAGTGTCCTAGAAACATTTAATCCTCACAGCAGCCCTATGCGGTAGGCGCTGTGACTATCCCCATTTTACAGATGGAGACCTGCATCTCGGGTTGCGTAAGTGATGTGTGGCAAGCTCCGAAGCAGGCAGGCGACAGAGCCAACATTTTAACGCAGGAAGCTGGGGTCAGGGCCCCCGCTCCGGCCATTATTTTAAACTGCCGCTCAGCTGTAAGACTTCCCTCACTAAATGAGGTGTAGGTGCTAGTGCCACATCTGTTTATGACACTACGGATGAGGTAGAGAAAGGTGTGGTAACTTGCCCAAGCTCACACAGCTGTTGGGAGGAAGCCAGGACCGAAAGCTGGGCATCTGAGACCACAGCTCCCACCCGTCGTGTCTCTACACCTGATGCGAGGCCAGAGGGGGGCACAGGAGCAGGGTGCATGTGGCGGGGGGTGCAGGGCCGCAGGGCCCTCGCTGAGACCGCCCTCTCCCTTGCTCGCCCCGCAGCCGAGCACCCGAAGCTCCCCACACAGCCCCTGGAGCGCGGCGAGCAGCTGGACCAGCAGGCGCTCCAGCCGCAACAGCCTCGGCCGCGCGTCCAGCCTGAAGCGGAGGAGCCCGAGCGGGGAGCGCCGGTCCCTGCTGTCAGGCGAGGGCCAGGAGAGCCAGGACGAGGACGAGAGCTCGGACGACGAGCGGGCCAGCCCAGCGGGCAGCGCCCGTCGCCGCCACGGGGGCTCCCTGGAGCGGGAAGCCAAGAACTCCTTTGACCTGCCGGACACGCTGCAGGTGCCCGGGTTGCACCGCACAGCCAGCGGCCGCAGCTCAGCCTCCGAGCACCAGGACTGCAATGGCAAGTCGGCCCCGGGGCACCTGGCTCAGAGCCGGCCTGATGAGCCGCCGCTGGATGGAGATGATGGCGATGACGAGGGCAACCTGGTGAGGCTCCTGTGGGCACAGTGACATTGAGCAAGGGGGGCTGTGCCCAGCCTGGGGCAAGGCTGGACAACCCTTCCCAGCTCTTCAGGAAGTTACCATTATACCCAAGGGATCTCAGGGATGCCAGGCCTGGAGGCTGAGCTCCAAACACCCCCCCTTGCCCCCTCTATCCTCCCTACCTAGCCCCAGATCCCCATCATGCCTGGGGCTGTGGCTCTGAGGTCCTCGGTGGATATGAATAGTTTTAGGCAGATGTCTATGAATCTTTCATTGCACTCCCCCTGTGACTCAGAAAGACCCATCACTCATCTCTCCAAACGAATGCCCTCTCCTGTCCCCCTCTCTCATCTCGACTTCATCACAACCTTGACTTCACACTCGTCCTTGCCCATTACCCCTCCCCCAGCCCCCAGCCAACACCTTTAACCCTGGGGTGGGTACAGCGTCCTGGGACCTCCAGTTAGCATATGAGGGGAAAGGGCCAGTGTCTCCTCATCCCAGGTGTGTCTTTGAATAGACAACTGTGATAGGTACAGCGTTTGATAATTGATGTGGCTTCCAAGCCCGGCAGGATGGGAAGGTGGGAGGACAAGTGGGGGCTGGGCTGGACGTAGAGATGAGAGAAGAGTGGAGAGCTTGGGGGAGTGGGGAGAGGGTGCAAGGCAGGAGTGGGAGATGAAGCACGTTAGGTATGCTCAGGGGACAAGAGGGGGCGTAGAGGGACGTGGGGAGGTGGTTTTAGACGTACAGGAAGAGAAGCAAGGCAGAGAGCTGGAAGAGCGCGGACAAGGAGTGAGGGCCACAGAACTGCTAAGAAAGTGAGGGATGGAGAACTGGGTGGCCTGGCCCCGTTCGCAACTCTGGTGACCCTTCTACAGAGCAAAGGGGAACGGGTGAGAGCGTGGATCCGAGCCCGGCTCCCTGCCTGCTGTCGTGAGCGAGACTCTTGGTCAGCCTACATCTTCCCTCCTCAGTCAAGGTAAACAGAGATCCCCTGACCTGGGCTCCACCTTCTCCTCCTCATGGAAATCGTCCCGTGATGCCGATGCTAGAAGTGTCCCCTGCCCTGGGAGTGTGTGAGAGAGGAGCCTCAGGTTGGGAGGGCCCAGGAGGGCTAGGGGCCGTGAGGCGATGCCTCTCACTGCTGCACCGCCTGCCTCCTGCTCAGCCTTCGCCTCTGTCCTGGAGCAGGTTCCGCCTCCTGTGTCACCGGATCATCACGCACAAGATGTTCGACCATGTGGTCCTTGTCATCATCTTCCTCAACTGCATCACCATCGCCATGGAACGCCCCAAGATCGACCCGCATAGTGCTGTGAGTCCCTGGGACTAAACACGGTGGCTGTTGAGTGCCTGCTCTGTGCCAGGCCCCTCCCGGGTTAGCAAGCAGGGCGGGCGAGGAGGCCCAGAAAGACACAGAGGGAGGGAGCCAGGACTCCCCCTTAGGTCTCCCTGACTCCCACCCTTGCACCTGGCACCCCGGGATGCCTCCTATGTCCTTCTCCTGCCTCCATCTCCCTTCCGTGATATACCAGCCCAGTGAGGGAGTGGGCCCTGCTTCTTACCCGGGTGAAAAGTGAGCTCCGTCGCACCCTGGCTATTTGCAGACGGCGTGTTCTCGTGAGCCAGAGACTTGTGAGGCCCCTGTGTGAGTCGGTGAGTGTTGGGATGATGCGAACAGCCAGACTGGTTCTGGCTGAGCAGAGCCATCGTGCTGCCCCTGCTCCTGGCAAAGGGTCTCAGTCTCACCCGTGACCCCCACACTGAAGGGGGAGACATCTCACCCAGCCTGCCCCATGGGCAGTGCAGAGGGGGAGAGGGAAGCTGCCCTGGCTCCTCTTGGTCCTGCCAGGTCATAAACAAATAGGTTTTCAGGGGGGTTAGGGGGGATGTTGGTCATTTCCTCTTGACTGTGAACCTGTCAGTCTCTCTCTGAAGGAGAGGAGTGGCTAGAGGCCTGAGAATCTGAACATACCTGCAGGGGCCCGACCTCTTCGGGCGGGCTCAGCTGTTCTGGGAGCTCTCTCTCCCTAGCCTGGCATCACAGCCTCACCCTCTGAAAATGATTCTAGTCCAAGAAGGGTGGATGGGGGGTGGCTCTGTCACCTGTCACGGCATCTCGCACCACTCTCTTGGAGATGGCCCCCCGCCCCTCCTTTGCTGCCTCCGCACCATTCAGATTTCGGTGCTCCTGGGGCTCTGGTTTCCATTAGGGTGGACTCCAGCCAGGCCAGGGTAGGGATGGAGTGTCCAGGAAATGTTGCGTGAAGGAGCGTAGCACTAGGGACCCCAATCCCTGGGCCCGTGTGGGGTCACACTGGGCAGCTGGTCACACTGGCCTCTTTGTTTGCCTCTTGCCTGAGGCCCTGCCGCAGAGCTCTCTGCCCCTGTCACCCAGCTCCTTTATCTCGAGCAGTCATATGCACGGTTCTCTCCTCTTTTCTCTGTTTCTCACTCTCTGACACTCATGCTCTGCCTGCTGCCTCTCCAGCTCTCTACACCCGTCTCTTAGCCAACCAGCAGTGGAATCAGCCCACAGATATCAGGGGACTGGGCCGTCTTCTTTCCCTTCCTGTCCCAGACTGTGCCCAGCATAAATGCCGTGCCTGGGGATGCGCAGCCCGCATGCAGGTCCCCATCTTGCCCTGCAGCTCCATTTCTGGGGCACACAGCAGGAACTCGAGTCCGTGGAGCAGAGAGGAGAGTAGAATGGGGGGAAGGGTCAGAGATCAAGTTAAATTCTGCCCCAGTTTTAAGAAAGAAATCGGGAGAGGGCCTAAGATAGGGGACTTGGGTGGCAGCACTGTGGTGGGATCATCTCCCTCTCCAGGCCACCCCGGGGAGGGGTGAGAAGAAGTTCTGTTCAGGGCAGGGGTGTAAGTGAGACAGGGGGCCTGGCACTGGCTGTGTGTGTGTGTGTGATAGTGGCGGGGAGAGGAGACTGTCTACCTTGTTGGGGAGGGAAGGGGTCATTTTCCTGAGTCAAATGCTGGAAGCAGTTCCTGGCTTCTGTATGCAGAGCAGACCTGGCCCTGGTGGGCAACACCTGCCTGCTCTCTCTTGCAGGAACGCATCTTCCTGACCCTCTCCAATTACGTCTTCACTGCAGTCTTTCTGGCAGAGATGACTGTGAAGGTGATGGGGGAGTTGGCGCTGGTTTGGGGCTGTCTGGTTCCTGGTGGGGGTGGAGAGGATGGGCCTCAGTGGAGGGCAGGTTTGGGAACCGCAGCGAGGTGGTGGTGACAGTGACGTGGTGGGCGTCCCCAGGTGGTGGCACTGGGCTGGTGCTTTGGGGAGCAGGCGTACCTGCGAAGCAGCTGGAATGTGCTGGATGGGCTGCTGGTGCTCATCTCCATCATCGACATCCTGGTGTCCATGGTCTCCGACAGCGGCACCAAGATCCTTGGCATGCTGAGGGTGCTGCGGCTGCTGCGGACCCTGCGCCCGCTCAGGTGCGCCCAGCCAGGCGTCCTCCTTGGGGACACCCCCAATGACCAGCTCCCCACCACAGAGCAAGAGCCCTACTTGCCCCTGATTCCTGCCTATGACCCCCACAAGGAACCCCGTCATCAGTCGGCTTAAACTATGGGCCTAGGGATTTCTGTTCTTGGGCACCTCCCGCTCAGTGACACTCCCCACGTGACACACTGCTCAGGGCTACTGTGCCCCTGGCCTTGTGCAGGGCATAATACAAAGGGCCATAGGCAGGGCCTCACAGCCTTCAGCCAGAGCTCTCCCTTAGGCGGTGGCCTCGGGGGTGATACTCAGCTGTCCCCAGTGTCCCCTGTGAGGTAACAGACTCCTTTCCCTTCTTTCCCCACCTTCACACCCCTCTCAGGGGTCACACGCCAGATCTAGCAGGGGTCTATGCTCAGGAAACTCGCCCCGGTGAGGCAGCCACTCCCCGTCCCCACCCAGAGTCTGAACTTGGACAGGGATGTGGGTGGGGATGATATGACTGACTAGTGGTGCTTCCCTAACAGTGGCAATCCCCCCACCCCACCTCTCCCCGTCCCTGCCTGGCTCCTACATGCTCCCTACATGGGCATCTCCCTTACCATATCCCTGGGGAACACCTCCCGAGAGCCAAATCCCCACCCAGCCCTATCAGATAGTCCTTCGATGTCCCAGGAGTGGACGTGAGGGTGGGGATGGTGGTATCTGCTTCCTGTTTTGAGAGATTATAGGTGGGAATCCCTGGAAAGAGGACTGCTCTGCACAGCTGGCCCAGAAAGCCAGCCTCTTCCTTCAGCCAGAGCCCAGGACTGGGACCACGGAGCCAAGACTGAGGGGGCAGGGACAGGGCAGTGTCTGAACTAGGAAACCCTCCTTACCTCCCTCCTCCCCCAGGGTCATCAGCCGGGCACAGGGCCTGAAGCTAGTGGTGGAGACGCTGATGTCCTCGCTGAAGCCCATCGGCAACATTGTGGTCATCTGTTGTGCCTTCTTCATCATTTTTGGCATCCTAGGGGTACAGGTTTGTGGGGGCCTGGGGGTCAGCTATCGGCAGAAGCCTGAGGAGTGGCCTTCTCAGATGCTGAGGCCTGAACTGCTGTTGCCTTTATTTCAGAAAGAAAGAAATAGGGAAATTCCCTCTAGATTTTAGGCCTCAGGCCCCTTCGCCTCCTGGAAATTTTGCTGGAAACGGGAGCCTTCAAGAGGTCCCCTAGGGGGACAAGCGCCTCAGAGAGGCTTCTGGCCTGCGATGGCTTCAGCTCACACACTGTATTCCTGCATGCAGACACTGGCACTGGCCCAGAGTCTGCTCCGGGATCCCCTCCCTGCCTTTCCTGCTTGAGGGGGTGGGCTGCAGGCCAGGCTGGGGGATCCAGGGCCCAGACAGCTGGGCCAGGTTAGCGGAGTGCTGGCCGGCAGGCTGGTGCAGACCCCAGATGAGGCAGGAAGTGGGGGCACCAGGGGAAACTTGGCCACAGGCCCGGGGAGGGAACTTGGTGTGGAAGGAAAAAGGGCAGGAGCCGCCTGCAGGATTCAGAGGCACCTCCGGGAACCCGTCCACCCGGGTCTTCCCGAGCCCCTGGCTCCAGCTGTTTTAGCTGCAGGGTAGAGAGCTGGCTACTCCGGCATCTGGGGAGCTCCTGGGTGGCTCCCTGATCCCTCTCCTTCCTTTGACTTCCTGGGTGTCTTCTCTGTCCTGGGATGGGGTGGGGGCTGTTCTGGTTTCCTAGAATTCCCTAGCCCCAGGCCTCTGCAGGGCTATAGTTGCCAACGCTGTGCAGTGCTTCCCGCAAGCCCAATGCCCACTCCCATCCCTTTCTTCCTGGCCTCCTTGGGTCAGTAGAGGGACCCATTGTTCAGCCCAGTCCTGGGTTCTTCCAGTGCACTTAGGTCTGCCCTGAGCAGCTGCCCAAGCCCCCTGGTCCTCCCTTTCCTCAAATCCTCTCTCCATCCACATCATAGCCTGGTCCCTTCCGGGATGAGGGTGAGCTTTCTAGTCAGAGACCCGAGTTCAAGCCCCTTTCTGCCACCTACTGGTTTTATGACCTTAGTGAGTGAATTTACTTCTCCGAGCCTCAGTTTTCCTCATCCACAGAATGGGGCCGGTAATATCTAGCCTGCTCCCACCATTAAACCAGATCACTTGGCCCCTCTCCAGAGTGTCTGATTCAGTGGGTCTGGGGCGCATTTCTAGCATATTCCCAGATGATAATGATGCTATCCCAAAGACCCCACTTGGAAAGCCACTGGCCTACCCCTTTGTAGAAAACAAATTTCCCCTCCTTCTATACATTTTCAGCACCCGTCCCATGACCTCTCTTCCCCTCTCTAGGGCTCTGCTCCAAGGATCCCAGAGGAAGGGGTGCCTTCGGGGGAGTCCCTGGTTTGACTGATCCCAGGGCTGAGTGTTCCACCCTCACTCGGGATGTGCTCTCAGGGCCCCAGGGCTGCTTGGGGGGAGATGGGGCGGGGGAGTTCTTGGCCTCCTGGGTCACAGCTCACTTCTCTCTGTCTTCTGATTCATGTGTGTCCAGCTCTTCAAAGGGAAATTCTTCGTGTGCCAGGGCGAGGACACCAGGAACATCACCAACAAGTCTGACTGTGCCGAAGCCAGTTACCGGTGGGTCCGGCACAAGTACAACTTTGACAACCTTGGCCAGGTGAGCCCCAGGCTCCGAGGTGGGGGTGGGAGCAGTGACAGGAGTCTGGAGAGGACAGAAGTTGGTGCTTAATGATGCCTGCAGGGCAACTGACTTGCCAGGGCCTCAGTATCGTCACCTGGTAAATGGGTCATAATGGTACTTCCTTGGAGGCTCATAGTAGGTGTGCAATGAGATGATGTATGTTTGTTTGCATGGTAACAGGGTGAGGTGTCTTGTCAAGACGGTTCCTTTTCGTCCTCCACATTCACAGAAACGGAGAGACATAGAAAATGAAGTTGTCTGTTCAGTTTTGATTGTGTCTCCCTGACCCACCCTGGTTTTGGTTTCCAGATTTCAGAGGGTCTGATTGTTTCCCAGGGCTTCTTTCCTGGGGCCTGGAGTGTGAGTCCAGCCTCACCTCTGAAGGCCTGGGGTCCCCCAGGCTGTGGCCAGGGGGTGCTTTGAGGACAGGTGGTGGGTGGTTCAACCACATATCCTAGATTTCAGAGGGTGTCCTTTCCTCTTTGCCCCCCCTAGGCCCTGATGTCCCTGTTCGTGCTGGCCTCCAAGGACGGTTGGGTAGACATCATGTACGACGGGCTGGATGCCGTGGGTGTGGACCAGCAGGTAGGGCCGGATCCTTCTTTGAGCTCAGGTCCCTCAGAATGGGCCAAATCCAGGCATGATGTGTGCAGGCAGGGGACATAAAGGGAGCAAATAGGCAAAATGCTATCAAGAGGCATCACCTCTTATAGCAGAGGCTGCGTCTGGTAGCCCAAGGGCCAAATCCAGGCATGTTTTATTGGCTCGCAATATGTTTAATTTTTAAATTAGTGGTGAAAACTGAAAATTTGATGCATTTCACATGAAAATCCAGATTTGGGCTTGCTCGGGAGACATCCAAAGATCTGGGACAGAGATGCTAGGTTTGCGTTCCCCAGAGTAGGAGTCAGCTGGAACAAGGAAGCCACTGCCCTTTTAGACAGAGCCATTCTCCACTTTGCTGCAACCCCCAACCCTCCCTGCTGCCTAATAACAAACCCACATGGTTCATTTACGTCACCAGCTGGGTCACTATAGCTCAGTGAGTTTGTGGGCCCCGTCTTAAAGAACCCAGGCGATGGGGCAGCACCTGAGGCAGTCCCCCTCGGGCTGATGGCTCCCCCTGTCCTTCCTGCTCCCTGCCAGCCCATCATGAACCACAACCCCTGGATGCTGCTGTACTTCATCTCGTTCCTGCTCATTGTGGCCTTCTTTGTTCTGAACATGTTTGTGGGAGTGGTGGTAGAGAACTTCCACAAGTGTCGGCAGCACCAGGAGGAGGAGGAGGCCCGGCGGCGGGAGGAGAAGCGCCTGCGAAGACTGGAGAAAAAGAGAAGGAGTAAGGAGAAGCAGATGGCTGGTCGGTAGTCTTTCCACATCTCTCTGAGTCGTGCTTGACCTTGGTCTTGCTACTGTAGGGGGCCAGGGGCTGGGGTGAGGGGCAGGGAGAAGATGCTCTCCCCTCTCCCTACCTCCCTCCCCCTAAGAGCATGTCAGCCTTTAGAGCCCGCATGAAGCAGACCAGTTCAGCCCCGTAGGGGAGGGGGCCTTCCCCCACCCTGCGGGGCTCCTGGGTCTCGGCATCATACTCTCCAGATGATTCCAGGTGAGAGTCATGCACAGCCTCTCCCAGCTCAACTCTCAGAGGAGCCTCATGGGATGAGAATCCTGCTCCATTGTCCTGGGCAGGTGTCCAGAGACTCAGGGATTGACCCAGGTGCCAGCCTTGCCTGCCCCAGGGTTGGCAAGCCAGCACCTTGAACCTGTGCCTGCCTAGTGTCTGTAGCTGCTAAGCAGGACCTCAGCAGAGGCTGCAAATGGACAGCAGTATGAGAGGACCCCAGGCCCACTTCCCTTCCTTTCTAGCAACATTCCCTGGCTTCCTGACTGTCATTTTTTTGGGGGCCAAGTTGTAAAACAACAACAACAACAACAAATACATCCCCTGACTCCGCGAAGGCCCGAGGTCACAGGAACTCTAAGTACATGACTTCCTGGCCTTAGAGCCTTCAGCTACCTTCCCTGCGATATCCAACATCTCCTGGCATTGGCTAGGTGAGGCCCCCACCCTATTCCTCCCCACGCTCTTCTGCCACGGGAGAGCTGAGACTAAGCAAAAAGACACACGATTACAGGAAGGATGCAAGAGGAGTGACAGGTGCAGGAGCCCCTTCGTTTTTTGGTGTCTCCAGGTGTGTTTGCACCTGTCTCCCTGTCGTCAGGGCTCCTGCCTGTCTGGTTCTCGATAAACTCCATGACTCTCTCTTTCTGTCACAGCCCACGTTTCTCTAAGTGTCTCTTTGTGTGGGTTTCTCTGAGCCTTTGTGTGTCTGTCTCTGTTTGGTCTGTGGGTTTCCCTTCCTCTCTTCACCTTTTCACAAACCGTCTTCCTTACGCCGATAAGATGTGTGCAGTGCTCTGAGTTTTCTCTTTGGTTTGTTGAAATGTGAGTACCACCAAACGGGTTGGGGGCTGCGGTGTACTCTCCCACCCCTCTGCCCCTGGGTCTAGCTCCTGCTGCCTGTGAGGGGCACCTGGAGTGAGGGGAGAGAGTGTGGGAGTGGGTGAGGATGGGACAGAGCCAATGTGCCCTGTGAGAGGTGGGAGCTGCTCAAGGTGGGTGTTAAGGGGATACTGGCCTCTGGGCAGCAGTGAGTGATGCAGCTGTCTGTGTCCCACATCCTAATATCTGCGCCCCAGGCATCCTACTCGGCTCTGGGGCAGGGGTCCCATCTGCGCTCTCCATGTGGAAGTCTGAAGCTGAGCAGGCACACTCCCCTCAGCAGCCGTGCTCCTACCCCTGCTCCATCCGTCCTCCCCTCTTTGCAGTCTGCCATCTCTGCAGGGCATCTGCAGATGGAATTCTTTTGGCAGGAGGTGCTTGTGGCCCTGCCTGACCAGCTGGCTCCCCTTCTGGGGTCTGTAGCTGTCTCAGGTGCTACGGAGGCTACGGCGTGGGTAGGAGTGGACATCTGTTTAGTGACAGGCTGTCTGCCTCTCCCTGTGCCTCCAACTCCCTGTCCCTGTGACCCTGACGAGTTGGCTGAATTGCTCATCTTCCTCAAGTGCCCTGGGCCCCAAGTTTGGGGCCGGACACTCAGGACCGGCCACCAGTGCTCACAATGCTCATTGCACCCCATTCACAGGCAGCGAGGGTCGGAGCCGAGGGGGAGCAAGCTGCTGAGGGACCCCTGCCCAGCCACCTGGTCCGGCCAGTGACCAATGTCGTGTTTCGTTCTTTTAGATCTAATGCTGGACGATGTAATTGCTTCCGGCAGCTCAGCCAGCGCGGCGCCAGGTACTGCGTCTGGGGTTGTGGGTTCCAGGGCATGCCCCGGGGGTAGTCAGGCCCTGCCTGCCCCCAGGCCTGCCTCATGCCTGCGGGGACATCCTCTTTGCTCCCTCTCCATGGCTCATTGATTCTCTTCTCTTGGAGTGAGAGGGCGAGGGTCCCTGGGGTGCTGGGCTCTGTCATTCCATGGACTTGTGCTACGCTGGATGGGAGGTGGGGGCCTCAGCATTCCCCTCCCTCGGACACCTCTTGAAGGACCCACCTTCTCTTCGAAGGCTTCCAAGACCCGAGCTCCCCAGCCCCCCGTGCCTCTTCCCACTCCTGCTCCTCTTCGTAGGTCACACCGTTCGATTATTAGAGCTGCAAATCTCTCCTGTCTCCTTTTGTCTGAAAGGGAGACTTTGATCCAAGTGAGCGGATGAGAGGAGCAGAGAAGGGAAGAATTTGTTTTAAAAATGTAACGATGAATAATTGAACAGACTCATTAATAGTCAAGTTATCTCAGTGGCCACGTCATTGCTACCAACTGCAGAAATTGGGAATCAAAGGCCTGAGTTAGCCATAAGCTTCTCCATACAACTGAAGATTTGGGAGTGAGTTGGTTCCTTCTCTTCGAGGGCCATGTCTCTGGGAAGGCCCTCCTGGTCCTGCCCTCCCCTGGTCCTTCAGCCCCTGCCCCTCCCAACACGGTCCCCAGAAGGAGGTTCTGAGAATCTGGGACAGGGCTGTGGGACATCAGAGGGCGCTCTGATGTCGCCACACAGTGGTTCCCAACCTGTTCATCCCCAAGGGTCCCCCTTATCATCTCCAGCAAACCCCACATTTTAAAAGACTGACTTTGAAGTTAAGAGCACTTCAATAATGAGTTTATTCCACTGTTTTCACTAATCAAAGGCACATGTAATTGTTAATCAGAGCTTCTGAGCTGCAGGTTTCACACTGAAAGATGACCAAAAAGACAAAAAAGGCTATTTTGCCATTAAATTTGTCTGTGGGGTCTTAACACAGACATGTATGTGTGCTTTCTTTTAAGCTTTTAGAAATATTGAAAAGAATGTAAGGACCCCCATGTGGCTGCCTTCTCGGGCTGCTGAGGGCTTGGGACTTCAGGCTGGGGACCACTGTGCTCTGCCTTTCTCCACTATTCTGCACTCCCCAGAAACCAGCCTCTGGTAGATGCTGCCCTTTGGGTGTGGGGCTATCTGATCTATGGGGGCTCAGGAGCACCCCTGAGCCACCATTTTGGAGGTCATCCCTGAGGCCCTAAGTGGATTGTCGTCTGCTGTCCCCGTGGTGCTGAGCTCTGGTGTTTGGCATTGAGAGACCATCTCTCTGGGGGATCGATCATCTCCAGCTAGTTTGTGTCTGGATTGCCTGGCTCCCATGTCTTTTCGTCAGGTGCATTGCAAACTCCTGATGTGTTGGGGTTGCGGAGAAGGTGGGAGGAAGTGGCCTTCAGCTTTTCCCTGTGGGTTCACCTGGTCTGTAGACTGAAGTGTCCATTCATACACACTCACCCCAAAACATAATCCTAGCATAGGGCTGGCCCACAGAAGCTTCTCTACCGAGAAGCAACACATGCAGACTTCCACGGCCCCCGAGGACTCCTCCTCACACACCCACTCAATGCTAAACACTCTGGTTACTCTTACTTACACTGCACTCCCATTCTCGGGACATTCTGCCAGGCTCCTGTTGGCACGTGCAAGGATGTACACCGATTACAACAGCGTGTCTTACCTTTCCAGCTGGTAATGAGCACTCAGAACCCAAAGAGAGGCTCAGATCATCTAATATCCCTCCTCCCCAAACCGGGTGTTCTATGTGCTCTATGCCAGACCTTTCCAAACCTCAGTGTGCATAAGAGTTACTCAGAGACCATATTAAGACACAGACTCCTGAGCCCCACCTAGAAATCCTTTGGGCCTGCTCTAGCGTAGGGGGTGAGCACTTGTATTTTCTCAATCAGCTCCCAGGGCTGGTGATGCTGGTCCACTGGCCTATCCAACAGTGTCATGGGGATGAAGTCACACTCCCTAGTCTGGGGCTACAGGAATCAAACACGCATCACACCAACCTGCTAGTACCACACCCACCCTGGACCGCTCCCAGCTGGAGGGGTGTGGCAAGACCCAGGGTAGGAAGAAGGGAAAAGGCTTTGGTTATCAAGGGAATGGGCCTGACCAGATACCTGGGTCCAGCCCAGGATATCAGGTCAATCCCAAGTGACCACTTGGCCTCTGGCACCACCTCCATTCCTATGGTCACCTGTGGCACCTACCTCTACTTGCCCTCTCTCCTTCCATTGGGACCCAGTGATCAGGCCCGGCTACCTTAGATGACCATGTAGCCTCCACCATAGGGTCCTGTGTCCCTCCCTCCTGCCTACTCCCTGCCAGTCTCCTTTGCAAACCCTCTGCCCTGGACGTGCCTTGGGCTCTCAGTGATCCCTACTAACTCACTCACTGTGCCTGCTGTCCTCACTCACAGCATCACACCCTTCCTGCACCTCTCCTCTGCTCCTGTCCCTGACTGGGGCTAGGCAGTCCTGGGGTGCCCTTCTCTCCACTGTCTGACTCTGGTATTTTCTCTGCCTAAGGTAGCTCATTCTGGTGGGAAGCAGGGAGATGGGCCTGGGCTGCCAACATGCAGTGACCGCTGGTCCAGGCCCCTCCCGGGCAACAGCTGGAGTTCTTTGAATGGCAGATCACACAAGGCCCCTCTCTTCTGGGGGGAGTGGGTCTCTAGTTTTTCTCCGAGCTTAGGTGCTGCCTATAAAACCAGGTCTGGGGAGCAGCAAGAGCCCCACAGCAAGGGCCTTTGTGCAAATTTTGAGGGCACCCTCTGGGCTAAAGCCCCAAGACCTTGTGTGTAAGCCCACCTGGAGGCTGGAGAGGGACTCCTGGGAGTTTGGGTTCTGGCGCGGTCACTGTCTAACAGAATATGGACGACTTGCTTTTTGCTGGCCTCATTCTTTCTGTAAAATAAAGGGGTTGGCCCAGGAGATGCTGATCAGATTGGCCCTGGTACACTTTGGACCTATGCTCTAATAAGAGATTTCCAGCAACCTCGGCACCTGCTGGTCTAGGGTGGGGGCCGGGGTGGAGGGGTATTTGTACAGACCTCAGGGGCCTGGATCGGACCTGTTGCTGTGAACAGATGCCCTGCCTCAGTAGTCCTGCCCTTACCCTCTCTCTGGGCCACGTGGAGCACGGTCCCTGGCCAGAAGAGAGAGGTGGTAGTGGAGGCTTAATTGGGCCTGGGGCTGCCTATACAGTCAGACGGGGTGAGCGAGGAGAGGGTGGCTCTCCCAGCCTCTCCTCTGCATTGTCTCAGCTAATAATGGGACTAATAAGGAGTCGCTTTTTCTAACCTAATTGTATTCAAACATTTTAGTTAATTCTCCATTCATATTTTAGCATAATGGGATCTGGTGCTCTCGGCACTTATGGAGATTAATGCAGAGAAAGAGTTCCAGCTGCTAAGGCAACACAGGGCTACTAGCGCCCTCTGGTTCTTGTGGGTACTGAAGGAAGGAAGAGGCCGGCTTGCTTGGTCCGCCCTCCACCATGGCCCTGTGGATGACCCGAGGCCTCCCGTTGACCCCTGTCCCTGGCCTCTCCATGCCCACCCTCCTGGGGGTCAGGCGGGCGCCTGTGCAAACAAAGCCACAGTTAGCTGGCCCGTGTCTGGAAACAAAAGGCAGGCCTAGCACTGTATGGCACACCAGAACATTCTGGACCCGCTGCCTCTTGGTTATCCACACCTCAAGGCCGATGCTGGAGAGTGGCATCTGGGCAAGGTTGTACGTATAGCTCGTGGGCACTCTTCTTCCTTCGGCCTTTGGTGGGGGTCCACCCAGGTCGCTCCTGCCTCAGTTTACCTCTGTTAAATAGTCCTCTGCATGGGAAAGGATAATTAGATCTGAGCTGGCCTGGGCCCAAAGCTTCCTGCCGCCCCTGAGCCAGCCACCCTGGCACAGGCCTCAGAGGCTGCAGTTTTTGCTAGCTGGCTTTCGCCCTAGACTTCCTGAAGGGGAAGGGCTGTCTGGGACCTGAGGCTTCCCCCGAGCCTCCTGTGGGGAGCCTCCTTTTTCTTTGTGGCTGCCTGGGAGACCAATCTGTCAACCACCCCCGGATGACATGTATCCCCAATTTGGCCTGGCCTTTCCTTGGTGCCTAGAGGAGGGGCCCTCTGCAATCTCCTGCCCCCAGATTCATTCTGCCTGCTTAGCAGGCCAACATTCTGGCACCATGAATTTTATAACTAAGTGGTTCGCTAATTATAAGAGAAATATTATGCCTCTGACAGATCTCAGACAGTGCTTCCAGCCCAGCCTGTAGTCTAATGCTGCCCTGATACCCAGGAGCAGGCTGGGTACTGCCTCATTAGAAACGGGGTGAGCCCTTCAAGCGTGGCCCTCCCAGATGAGTCTGAGAGCAGAGCCCTGTGGCCTCCCCTCTGTCCTCCCCCACGTGAGGGAGCAGGAGGCCCAGGCCCTGCCCCTCCAGAGGCCCTCTGGGGGGTCGGTCAGTGCAGCCAGCCAAGAAGATGTCCAATTTCCAATCTCCGGTGTTATCGTCCAGATCTCAGCTCTGTGTAACCTCCACTCCCCTCGAGAGCTGAACCTGGTTAAGGAGCAAGAGCCCTCTCCTCTCTGTTGACGGAGCTTCCTCTGAGCTTGATAAGACTGGTTGTTTTTCATCTTATTGATCTGGCCTCGCTGCAGAACACCGAGTTGAGGGCATGATGAGGGGCTGGTGGATTTTGGAGGCTGCCTCCGGGTGGGGGCTCACCTAGTATCTAATGTGGGTGGGGAGCTCTGCATGTCCTGGCCCCTTCTGCACCCAACTATAGCCAGTAGAACAGATGCTTCCGAGGGGCATAACCAAGAGAGCTCCCCCTCCCCCCAAAAAGGAAGTACGTGGAGGGCGAGGGGGCTGGTGACACTGGAATGTTTCAGCTTGGGGGGATAGAGGCTGGTGGCTGTGAGGACTTATGGGTGGAGGGGGCATAGAGGGCAAGGCCCAATGGCTGCTGTCCTCTCCTCCCCACCCCACCAGAAGCCCAGTGCAAACCTTACTACTCGGACTACTCCCGCTTCCGGCTCCTTGTCCACCACTTGTGCACCAGTCACTACCTGGACCTCTTCATCACGGGTGTCATTGGGTTGAACGTGGTCACCATGGCCATGGAGCACTATCAGCAGCCCCAGGTAGGAGCGACTGGCCATCTGGGACTGCAGGGGTGAGGCTAACCCAGCCTGAACTGGGTACTCTGCAGGGGTTCCTCTTGTACCCCTTGCAGCAGCACTTGGAGTTGGGTCTCCTCTTGGTTTTATGGATGAGGACACTGAGGCTCAGAGAGGCTGGTTGACTGGACCAAGGTCACACAGCAAAGCAGTGGAGGACCTGGTTTCTTCATCCGGCAAATATTTGAGTGCCTGCTCTGTGCTGAGTGCTGGATATCTGAGGGTAAAGAAGGCGGACCAGCACCTGCCCTTCTGGAGTTTAGATTCTAGTGAATGTCCAGCTCCAAAACTCACCAATGATCTTGCCACTTCTCGAGTCAGCCTCCACTGGCTGCCCTCTGGGCCTCAGTTTCCCCACCTCTACAATAGGGACATGGAATTGGTAATGCACGAGGCCCCGTCCAGCTCTTGCCTTCTGGTGCCTTCTAGCACATTTTCATGCAGTCTCCTCACAATCCCTCAAGGACAGAAAGCCTTTAGTTCAAAGTCTGGATCATGCATGTGAACAAGGACCCTACTCTGTTCTGTAGCCACTGGTCAGCCATCATGGCCAGAACAGAGAAGAAAGGTCCCTTTAGACTCACCTTGTCTCCAAGATCTAGGAGGTACAGGGGGAGGGGCAGGCAGGCATTCTCCCTGGACCTTAGGGACCCTGCATCGTGCCCCATCCCTGCCAGATCCTGGACGAGGCTCTGAAGATCTGCAACTACATCTTCACCGTCATCTTCGTCTTAGAGTCAGTTTTCAAACTCGTGGCTTTTGGCTTCCGTCGTTTCTTCCAGGACAGGTAACAGAGAGGGGAGGAGGATGGGTAACGGAGGGGAGAGGTGCGTGGGAGTAAGAGAAGGGTCTCCGGGGTGTGGGGGGAATGGGGGCATGCTGAGGAGGATTTAGTACCCGAAGACCTTTCTTGACTCCCGAGGTTCAGCCTCCACTCTAAGACCCACCCAGGGCTAATGGCGGGAAGGGATGGGGGGCTTCCAGGGCCTGGGAGATGGGGGAGAAGGGAGGGAACTTGACAAGACAGGGTCTGGGGGACACTGGCGGCTGGAAATCAACGTGGCCTAGACAGGTGTAAGAGCACAGAGCCTGGAGCCAGACATTCCTGGACAAGATTTGAATCCTGGCTCTACCACTTAGAAACTGGTGGCCTTGGGTAAGTTGTTTAATCTCTCCATGCCTCAGTTTCCTCATCTATAAAATGGGAGATAGCAATGGTCTCCACATCACAGAGTTGTGAAGAGTTTCGATTTCTAAATCCTTTAAAACAGTGCTTGGCACGTAGCAAACACCATACAAGTGCTGACTAAAAAAGCAGATTAATAATAATAATAAAAAGCAGAGGCCCTCAAGCTAAAGGCATAGCCCTGCCTCAGCCACCATCTGGCTAGGTGACCCTAGACCAGCCTCGCCTTCTCTGGAGGCTGGAGAGGCTGGACCTGCTGACCTCCATCCTTCTCTCTATAGCCACAACAGCCCCCTCCTTCATAGTGCCCCAACCCCCACTCAGGGAACTGTGTCCCGGGCTTTCTAGGTGGAACCAGCTGGACCTGGCCATTGTGCTGCTATCCATCATGGGCATCACGCTGGAGGAGATAGAGGTCAATGCCTCACTGCCCATCAACCCCACCATCATCCGTATCATGAGGGTGCTACGCATTGCCCGAGGTCGGTGCCCAGCCGCCTGCCCTCCACACCCACCCTTCCAGGGTGACTGGCCCTGGGACAGATAGCAGGGCTCAGCTCTGTGGCTGGCCAGGGACCGAGTGGGTGTGGGTTCCTGTGGGTCTTGCTCACACCTCCGCCAAAGGGGAAGGCTAGAGCTAGGCTGAGGGTGGCGGTGGATCCATGGCAGCCTGGCTGGACAGGGCTGGCCATCCTACCCATCCCAGCCTTGACCCTGGCTCTGGCTCTACCAACTGTGTGACCTGGGACCCAGAGGGGCCAGCTCACGACTTTGTCCTTTCTGCAGTGCTCAAGCTGCTGAAGATGGCTGTGGGCATGCGGGCGCTGCTGGACACGGTGATGCAGGCCCTGCCCCAGGTAGCTGGGAGGTAGAGGTGGGTGGGAGGGGTCCTCTTGGGGAGGAGGGGATGTTCTCCAAAGGGGCGTGGTGGGGGTGGCTCGGGGAAGCTGGCCTGGAGACCCAGCAGCACCTTTTCCATTCTTTCTCCTCTTTTCCAGGTGGGGAACCTGGGACTTCTCTTCATGTTGTTGTTTTTCATCTTTGCAGCTCTGGGCGTGGAGCTCTTTGGAGACCTGGGTGAGTTGGGGTGGGGATGGTAGAGGAGCCAGGGCTGGGGACCCAAGGCCTCTGGGACTAACTCGGGCCTCTCTTCCCTTCCCCCCTCCAGAATGTGATGAGACGCACCCCTGCGAGGGCCTGGGCCGACATGCCACCTTCCGGAACTTTGGCATGGCCTTCCTAACCCTCTTCCGAGTCTCCACAGGTGACAACTGGAATGGCATTATGAAGGTGAGAGCCCCCTGTGGTGGAATCCCCCCAGGGCTGGCTCAGACCCTAAAGAAACAGGCCTACCTCTTGAGCCAAGATTCCTTGGCAAGATGTGAATGAAAGCATGGCCCTTCTATCTCCTGTGCCGGAACACTCTGGAGCTCCTTCTCCCGGGGACATGCTCTGACTCACACTTCCCAGGCCGGTGTCTGATGCTCATCTGCTCCCAGGACACTGTAGCTCCCTCCTCCTGCCCTTCCCTCTCCTCCTTCAGTGCTCTGTGATACCAGTGACCTGATTTCCTGTGACAGTTCCAACCACTGGTCTCCCAGCCTCACCTGTCTAACCCGCCTTTCCCAGGACACCCTCCGGGACTGCGACCAGGAGTCCACCTGCTACAACACGGTCATCTCCCCCATCTACTTCGTGTCCTTCGTGCTGACGGCCCAGTTTGTGCTGGTCAACGTGGTGATCGCTGTGCTGATGAAGCACCTGGAGGAGAGCAACAAGGAGGCCAAGGAGGAGGCCGAACTGGAGGCTGAGCTGGAGCTGGAGATGAAGACGCTCAGCCCCCAGCCTCACTCACCACTGGGCAGCCCCTTTCTCTGGCCTGGGGTCGAGGGCCCCGACAGCCCTGACAGCCCCAAGCCTGGGGCCCCGCTCGCCGTGGCCCATGCCGGAGCAGCCTCCCGCTTCTCCCTGGAGCACCCCACGGTGAGCACACACCCACCCCTGCTGAGAGGCGTGTGGGGACGGAGATGGGTGGGCGGAGGGGCAGCACCTCGGTGGTGGGTGGTGTGCAGGGTGGGCCGCACAGCAGACCCAAGGGTCTGGATCCTTCTGCTGCTCCTGCCTGGATGTGGAGGGGCCAGCAATCCCCAACCTGTCCCCAGAGATGGCTGCCCATACTCACTGCCCAGGGCCACCCCAGCGAGCCACCAGTGCTGGCTCATTCATCCCGTTTGCCTCCGGCCTGGCCTGGCCTCCCCTTCCTGGCTCTTAGGTTCAAGGCTAAGTTTTCTGTTTCCTTCCTGTTTCTTTCTTACCCTTGCCCGATTGCCAAACCTCTTTCCTTCCCACCCTCAACCTGATTCCATCTCCCAATCCTTCTCCTCCCCACCCCCACCCTCTCTTTCCTCCTCCCTTTCCCTGTGGGCTCTTCTTCTGTCTCCAAAATCTCCTTTCTCTTCACATCCTTCTCTCTTCCCCACCACCCCCACCCCTCCTCTTCCTCCTTCTCTTTGTTGCTCTGTGTGCATGTGCATATGTGCATGTGTGACCTCCTCGTTTTCCCTGTGTCTCTTGTCAATCCCCTGCCACAACACTGCCCATCACTGCCCTTCTGATCCCCATTCCCCCGACTCTCCGGCTCCCCCTACGGGCTGGTCCTTCCCAGGACAGACAGCTGTTTGACACCATATCTCTGCTGATCCAGGGCTCCCTGGAGGGGGAGCTGAAGCTGATGGACGAGCTGGCGGGCCCAGGGGGCCAGCCCTCTGCCTTCTGTCCAGCCAGCAGCCCGGGTGGCTCCGACCCACAGGTTACTGTGCCCATGCTGTGCCCCCTCCCCTGACCGTGCCGGGCTGTGCCATGCTGTGCCTGCTTCTGGGGAGGTGGGGTGTTTCCTGCTCACTGGGACCCTGGAAAAAGAGCAGCCTCATGGCTTCAGTTGAGCTTTGGGCTTGGCAGGAGGCAGCCAGGTGTCCCTCAGGCTGATATCAACCTCTGGAACACGTAGTTCAATGGCAGGGATGCTGAGATTGCACTTCTGAGTGAGAGGATGAATGGAGGAGGGGTTTGAAGAGAATGTTGGTAGGAAAGAATTTGGAAGAAAAGAGGAAGATGGAGCAGGTGACCAGTCGGCAGTGGGACCTTAGGGAGTAGAGGAAGTGAGATGCCAAATCCAGGGGAGAAAGGCCTCTGGGGATAGTGCAGGAGGCCAGGAGACCCATTGAGGGACGTGTCTTAGGCCACAGTCTGCTTCTTTCCTGAATCCAAAGGGTACTATGAGGAGCCAGTGGATTCTGACCCCGTCCTGAGAGGGAATGGAATGTTCCCGCTGGGAGTGGATCTGGGGACCTCAGTGTCACACAGGACTTAGCCCAGTCCCTTCCCACAATGCCACATGTTTTTCTCCCCCAGTCCCATCTAAATGTGGATCTTTTGCTTTCTGGGTCCTCCTCTTCTCCCCTGGCAACCTGTCTGGCTGCCCTTGACCCCCTCCACATGGCAGAGTACCCCACCATTCCCCTCCTTGGTCAGGGGCTACAGTGGACCTGGGGTGTAGGCAAGGAGACAGGTATCAGCCTAGAGTTCCATAGGCCCTGTTGGATGAAGTGGTTGGCAAGCAAGTCCCCAGTGCCGGGGATACCTGTAACCTGATCCAAGAAATAGACAGTGGGCCTCAATGGGCAGGGACCTTGCCGCTGTGGTTCCTGACCTGTTGGGATGCAGTCTCAGATAGGCTACGGGGGCTGAACCTGGCCATGACCTAGAGTGATCAGTGGGAGAGTGAGTCCGTCCTGAGGCCTCCCATCCTTAAGCATGCTCGTGAGGGAAAGGCGCTGGGAGAGAAGAGGGTGCGATGAGAAATGATCAGGGCAGCCAGCTCATCTGGGGGATGGCCCCACTCTCCCCCAGAGTCCTATAGGCATTAACACCCTCCTGCATATCTCGGGTGAGCCAGCCAGATGGTGTGGCAGCCCACCCAGGTGTGCCCAATTCAGGCTGGCAGGAGGAGAGCATCTCCCAGAACCCAAGCGAGAGAGGGCGGGTGCACTGCTGGCAGGCGGGGGAGGGCCCAGGAGGGGAGAAGCCAGAATCTGGGGGCAGGCCAAGTCCTGCCAGGCTTTTGGAAGCGGAGAGAATAGGCAGAAAACAGTCATCAGATTGGCGGCTTTGTCCCCGGCACCCCCCACGCCACTCTGTCTGTGCTGAGAGCAGAGAGGTGCTTTGCTGGCCTTTCTTCATTTTTTTATTTTTTCTGGTATCATCTTTATGAGAGTC
Organism: Cynopterus sphinx; assembly: GCA_030015415.1. NCBI lineage: Eukaryota > Metazoa > Chordata > Mammalia > Chiroptera > Pteropodidae > Cynopterus > Cynopterus sphinx. The sequence goes on from CM057385.1 coordinate 20,007,790, forward strand.
AAAAACCCTCCCCCATCCTGCTCCCTCCCTGGGTGGTGGTGGTGTGGGAGGGGGCCGTTAAGTTTCCCGGGGTATCTTTAGACTATGTTTCTGTGTCTCCTGCTTTGTCAGTGTTTGCGCTGGCTCTTTGGTGCCTGCAGCCTCTCTGATCAGAGTGGGGGTTTGAAATGGGGGGAAGGGAGGCACTTGGTTTACTTGGGAAAAGGGTGGGGAGAGAGAAGGGATGACTTTTCTCCCTACACCTGGGAAAAGGGGAAGAAGGGGCTCGTGTACGTGCGTGTGTTGCATGTGTGTGCGTGCACACGCGAGTGTATGTGCTGTCCTGGTTTCTTATGCCTGATCATCTCTCTCCCTGTCTAGATCCCTCTAGCTGAGATGGAGGCTCTGTCTCTGACGTCAGAGATTGTGTCTGAACCGTCCTGCTCTCTAGCTCTGACGGATGACTCTTTGCCTGATGACACTCACACACTCTTACTTAGTGCCCTGGAGAGCAATGTATATGCACAGCCCCTCACTGCTCCCCTAGCCCCCCCAAGGGCTGGGCTGGCAGCAGGGCTCCAGATCCTTCCCCAGACCTCACACTACCACCAGGCCCTCACGTAGAGGCACAACCAGCAGACAATTAGTGCCCCAGGTTTTGCTAGGTCTCTCAGGTCCCTCATTGTGGACAAAGAAATTGGGGCCTGGCCAGAAGGGCCCAGCGTCTGCAGTTGTGAATGGGTTAATCCAGACTCCCAAGAGTGACAGTCCCAAAAGTGGTGGCATCAGGCAGCTGACCAAAGGACCTGCCTGGATGCAGAATCAGTGTCCGAGTTTGGAGCCCTGTGCAAGCCAGCCCTCCCCCTCCCTGCATCCCTCCTTCCCACCTCTACCCCCAACATGAGCCATCCGCCACCACGTAGTGGGTGAGAGCCACATCTCTGCTGCCACCACCATGCCCTTCTCCACCTGGGGGGCTATCCCTGTCTCCTCTGTCACTGTCCCTGTGTGTCCCTGTGTCCTGGGGAGCTTCGTGTTTTGATAGTTTCTCCACCCTTGTCTGACCCCCAGCCTCTTTTGACCGTGAGCAGCCCCCTCCTCCCTGCCTTTCCCCTCCTCTTGGGACTTAAGAAGGGACAAGGGCCCCTTTCCTCACAGCCTGTTGACCACAGGCTGAGTGTCCCTAGGGGTCATAGGGTGGGCACAGAAATGAAGCCTGGGCTAAGAGGGGAAAAAAGGATCCAGACTGTCTTCCAATACAGCCGTTCTTAGGCCTGGTGCGGCTGCTTAACTGGCTGGGCCCATGTGGGGATAAAAACCCTACAGCCCCTCTGAGAACCAAGAACAGACAAGGTCATGGAGACCCTGGCCCACACCAGGAACCTCATCTCTTGGGAGCAAACCTTGTCTTCCTCTGGCTGGGGTCAAAGGCTAATTCCTTCCTTTCTTTGAAAGAGATTCAAAAAACCTATTAACCCCTAATCTGTCCACTAAGGGAGGGAGGACCTGAGTCCACAGTACCCAGGCCTTGTCCCCTGACTCCTACCTGCCAGAGTTGTGTAATTAAAAGTTGGGGGCAAGGGGCGATAGGTGAGTGAGTCAGCTGTGACATCCCCTAGTGTTCATCTGTCATGTCACCCAAATTAACCCACACTGTGCCCAGAGCTGGGTACTGTGGCTGCCTTAAGAACTGGATGGTGAAACGGCCTCTTCTCCATAGGTAGTTCAGGGCTGCCAAGCCTCCGAGCAGGAGGGTGTGCAACCAGTCTCCCCACAGCTTCAGCATGGGGGGTTGGGGCTGCTATTAGCTTTTAATCCTCCATTGTGGTGCTCCAGCCCCCCCTCAGTGGGGCCTTGAGAATGAGCTCTAGAACCACCTGCAGGGCGGGGGGTTAGGGGCTGCTCTCCCTCTTTTGGACACCTCCTCCCCCTCCACCATCCCACTGGGAGGCTTCAAGGTGTTGCAGTATGGATGGTTTTCTGGGGGCAGGACCTCCTCCCACCCGCTTCCTCCCTGTGTGTGGAGGGCTCGTCCATGTGTCTGCTCCCCTTCTGCCTGAGCACACTCATCCCATCACCACCTTGTCGGAGGAGGGGATGGGGGCCAGGGCCTTGGGGAGGGGAAGCTTTCTGTTGTCCAGCTATGCCTCAGTTACCCAATCTGGATGCCCTGTTTTCCTCCCACCTCCCTCCCCTGTTTGTTTTGCAGATGGAGCCTCATCCAGAGGAGGTGCCTGTCATGCTGGGACCGAACCTGCTGTCGGTGCGGAAGTCTGGGGTCAGCCGAACACACTCTCTGCCCAATGACAGCTACATGTGCCGAGATGGACGCACTGCCGAGGGGCACAGGGGCTGGGGGCTCCCCAAAGCTCAGTCAGGTACCAAGGCTGGGGGCAGGCTGGCTTGGCTCACACCAGAAACCTCATCCTTGCCTAAGCTCCGTCCTGACTTGGGGGAACCTGGGCTCTCCTACCTCTGAGGAGCCTCAGCCTGAAGGGGGCACTCAGCCCCTGCCCAAGGGAGGTGGCTTTCCATCCAGGGTGAGGGTTATGTGGTAAGGGTAGAGGCCCTGACTGGGGGGAGAGAGTGGAAGGGAGGGGATTCAGGTGGGAACCAGATTGGTTGACCCTCCAGCTTCTCTCTCTCATCCTCCTCCCTGTCCCCCTCCTCCCACAGGCTCCATCTTATCTGTTCACTCCCAGCCAGCAGACACCAGCTATATCCTGCAGCTTCCCAAAGATGCACCCCATCTGCTCCAGCCCCACAGTGTTCCCACCTGGGGCACCATCCCCAAACTGCCCCCACCGGGCCGTTCCCCTTTGGCTCAGAGGCCACTTAGGCGCCAGGTGAGCATGTGTGAGGAGGTGGGGACTGGCCTTTCTGCTGAGAATCCTAAGCTCTTGATGATGACCAGGGTTGCCACTTTCATTCTCCCAGCAAAATTTATTGTGTGCCAGTGATGTGCCAGACTATGTACCAGGGACACAATACTAGTCAAAGCAGAAGTAGTCTGTGCCCTGTTGGAGTTTGCACCCTTCCCTTGTTTCACTGAGGAGGCCTGGAGACGGGAACGGGGCCAAGGTTGCCCAGGAACACATGACAAGCTGGAGGTAGAGCCCAGGGCTCTGATTCCCTGGCCCTGGCCCTGGCCCAGAGCGACCTCACTATGCTCTGTACTTCTAGACTTAGCTAAAGGGTATAAAGCACATTTTAGGTGTCTCCATCTTTGGCCAGGCCCAGGGCCCGCACTCCAAGGCTACAGAGCAGTGGCTCATGGAGCCAGGTGAGGCTTGTCTGCCCTCATGACAAGTCCAAGCTCTGTGTGTGCTTACCTATGAGCATGGCCACATGAGACTCTGCTCAGTCCCACCCATCTAGGAGAGCAGGCACAGTCCTCATTAGTTCTGCAAATTTTCACTAAGCAGCCTCTGTGTGCCAGGCCCCAAGGACACAGACAAATGAGACAGCCCCTGCTCTCTGGAGCTCATGGTCTAATAGTGGAAACATACACCCCATCAAATTGTTGCGGTGACAAGGTCACAACTGCTGGGACGCTCACGTGCCTGGTGCAGCAGGGAGCAAAGAGGAAGGGGTCCATTTTACTTGAGGGTAGAGATTGTCAGGCACTGACTACATCACAGAGGACCTGAGCCCATATTGAGTGGTGCTTCGGGAAGGGTGCTTAAGTCTAAAGAAATAGCCTTTGCAAAGGCCCCAAGGCCTGAAGGAGCTGGCTAGGGAGGAGAGCTGGCCCAGTGCTTGTGTCCCAGGGGCTAGAGGTGGCCGCCTTGGGAGAGGAGAGGGGATGAGACGGGAGGGAAGAGGAGGGGAAGGGACGGGGCATGGAGGTCAACAGAGGGCAGGCCGCATATAGCCCCCATCTCCTAACAAGAGAAAACACTGGTACTCCCCCTGCTTAGGGTAATCCTGCAGCTCCCTGGAGGGGGTTGGAGAGACTATCCACCTTGTGTGATGGGACAGTTCATGGGGAAGAAGAAGCCCCCAGGCTGAGCCCTCCCCTCATCCCATACAGGCAGCAATAAGGACTGATTCCCTGGATGTCCAGGGCCTGGGCAGCAGGGAGGACCTGCTGTCAGAGGTGAGTGGTCCCTCCCCACCTCTGGCCCGGACCTCCTCATTCTGGGGCCGCCTGAGCACCCAGGTGCAGCCGCATTCCCGCAGCCAGAGCAAGATCTCGAAGCACACACCCCTGCCAGCCCCCTGCCCAGGCCCAGAACCCAGCTGGGGCGAAGGCCCACCAGAGACCAGAAGCAGCTTAGAGCTGGACACGGAGCTGAGCTGGATTTCAGGAGACCTCCTGCCGCTTGGCAGCCAGGAGGAGCCCCCATCCCCGCGGGACCTGAAGAAGTGCTACAGCGTGGAGGCCCAGAGCTGCCGGCGCCGGCCTGCGTCCTGGCTGGAGGAGCAGAGGAGGCACTCCATCGCCGTCAGCTGCCTGGACAGCGGCTCCCAGGCCCACCTGGGTCCCGGCCCCTCTGGCCTTGGGGGACAGCCTCTGGGGGGACCAGGCAGCCGGCCCAAGAAAAAACTCAGTCCGCCCAGTATCTCTATAGACCCCCCAGAGAGCCAGGGTGCTCGGCCCCCACCCAGCCCTGGCGTCTGCCTCCGCCGGAGGGCCCCATCCAGCGACTCCAAGGACCTCTCGGCCTCCGGCCCCCCTGACAGCATGGCTGCCTCACCCCCACAAAAGAAAGATGTGCTGAGCGTCTCTGGTTTATCCTCTGACCCAGCAGACCTGGACCCCTGAGTCCTGCCCCAGCCTCCCGCTCACCTTTCTCCACCGGGTGCCAAATCCTAGCTCCTCCTCCTGGGCTATATTCCTGAACAAAGCTCCACGTGGACACCAAGGAGGGGCTCCCCCCTGCCTCAGTGGCACTGGGCACTGGCGAGCAGGATCGAGTTCCAGAAAGTTGGAAGCGGCAGCCCTGACCACCCTGGCTCCAGGCGGAAAGAGACAGGTCCAGTGTAGCTGAGGTTCCCGACACCAGGAGCTGTTGGGAGAAAGCAATACGTTTGTGCAGAATCTCTATGTATATTCTATTTTATTAAATTAATTGAATCTAGTATATGCGGGATGTACGACATTTTGTGACTGAAGAGACTTGTTTCCTTCTACTCTTATGTGTCTCAGAATATTTTTGAGGCGAAGGCGTCTGTCTCTTGGCTATTTTAACCTAAAATAACCAGTCTAGTTATATTCCCTCTTCTTGCAAAGCACAAGCTGGGACCGCGAGTGCATTACAGCCCTGACGGTGGCCCATCTTCGGCGGAGAGCGAGAACCATTTTGGAAACTGTAATGTAACTTATTTTCTCCTTGAACCTCGTCATCATTTTCTGTAGGAAAAACAAAAAAAAAAGAAAAAAGAGAAAAAATCAGCTTTTACAAATGAAATGGAACCTTTTTCTATATACATACATACATATCTATATCTATATCTATATAATAAAGTAATTTTCCAAAATAAAAAGGTAATCACGGTCCAGAGTAAAAGCAAAAGGGACAGTTAGGCATTTCCAGGTGGCATCAGAGGATTCCGGGGGATGAGTGGGCGTCGGGGAGAAAAGGGGTCAGAGCTGCCTCTGCGTGTGTGAGTGTGAGGATGCGCTCGTGCGCGTGTGTGTGTGTGTGCACGCACATGCACGTGTGTCTGAGGGAGAGAGAAAACCCAAACGCCTCTCCCTGGAGGGCTGCAACCTTTTGGCCTCACCTCCCAGGAGTGAGGGAAGAGGGGAGAAGACCGTGCGGCAGAAGGCGGGGCAGGCAGGATCTACTCTTGCTGCTATCAAAGCTTTATCGCTCACTCCGGGCCAGGCAGCTCTGTGGATGTGAGTAATTCCGGATTAACTCTTATTTCTGCTGACAGCTATCAGCCGCACTTTGAAAGCTGGAAACTGGCATAATGAAGCTGTTTTGGTTAATGGGGCTGACTGAGGCTGGGGGAGGCGGCCTCAGCTGCTGAGATCTGATCTGTGAATTGGTGGGGGAGGGGGCCAGCACTTCTGAGTTTTCCTTTCCCAGGTGACCTGAGCAGCCTGGGCTTCAGCTGCCCCACCCCCAGCTTTGGGGTGGAGGCCCGCTGATCTGCACTGCGGGCACTGGCCATTGGGGCTGGCAATGGGACTAAACTGTACACACAGAGTGGACTGCTTCCTTTCTTCCCCTTCCCCTCCCCCGCCCTGCCCCCAGATGGAAGGGGCCAGAGCCAGGTGTCCAGAGGTGGCTTCCCAGGGGAGCTGTTAGGGTCTAGAGCCAAGCTACTGAGTGGGGAGATGGCCCCCTGGGGGGTGATGAATGAGCACCATCAAGGTGTTTACATGGCCTGCTGCCTGCCCTGTGGGAGCTAGCACAGGATGGGGGGCGCTTTTGGTGTGGCCCAGAACCTCTTTTCTGGTGCTTCCACGGTCAACATTCTCTTATCTGAAACCCTGGTGCCAAGAGGCGGAACCGCAGGCGCAAACTGCAGGCTCCACCAGCCTGTCACCTGCCAGCCGCCCCCAGAGCCACCCCAGCCCCACTCCCTCGAACATGTCCAGCGCCTTCAAGCCCCAGGATTATTATTAAAACCTCAACAGCAGATGGCATCCCTCACTCACAGCCGGAATCTGAAGCTGGGAGCTGGGGGCTGGTGAGCGGTGGAGTGCCAGACTGCTAGGCAATGGACCTGGAGGCTTTTTCCAAACTTGTGTTTCCTAAGCTGGTGAAACCTTTTCTAATTGCTCTTTTGGACAGAAATGATACCAATTCTTGAAGCAAACACCTGCTTTGATCCTCTTGAGGTGTGCAATAATGTCAAAATTTTTTTCCCTTTGCCCTCCTTGGGTGGGGAGAGAGGGCTGCTTGTAGGAGCTGCCTTTTTTTTTTTTTTTTTATAATGCAAAATCGTACAAAATTCCTAGAGTTGTCATCTAGGCCTGCGTAGATGCTTTTATATTTTTGTAAAATTCTATAGCTGTCTATTCCCAAGTGAGAGTGGGAGATTTGGGGAGGGTGCTCTAAGGCCTTTTTTTTTTTTCTAATGGCTGGGGGATTCTGGGTCAAGATAAGGCCAGAGAAGTAGGCTGCCGCTCCCTCCCCTCCATCATACCTCCTCCTCCCCCAGCTTAGGACCTGCTGGAGTCGAAATGGATATCTGGGGGTAGGAAATTGTCGCATTGCCCACAACAATGTAAAACCTTTATCAGTGATGGAAACTGTCCCATTAAAAGGATTTTTGAAATGGAAATAATGACTGCTGCTGAAACTTATTAACGGTAGTAATAATAACAATGATGCTAACCACACGATGTTTGTCTGCATGGTTATTTGATTCTGCTCCCAGATCCACGGGGGTGGAGAGCAGAGAGGTCTGAGGCTGGGGTGGGGAGGGGCTTGTGGGGGCAGCGGGTCTTGGATTAGGGCCTTCAGGGGACCAAGTTGGAACTGGCCAGGAGCTTCAAGGTTGTGGGGACTTTCAGAGGTATGAACATTACCCTGGCACTAACATTCTCAGCCTTCTCCTTGGAAGTTCAAAGGAAATTGTGTCCAAGCTGCAGCCCACACCTCCTCGAGCTTGGCTGTTTCTGATTCCTCTACCCCAAGGCTCCAGGAAAAGGTCGGTCTGGGGGTGGGGGAACTGGCAAGAGGAGTGAGCTAAGCTGGTGCTAAAAACAAATCTGAGGCTCCTCTGCAATCTCTTACTTCTCAAAACACCCTAGCAAGGGACGTACCATTGATGCGAATGGGGCGAATCCGCCCTGAGCCCTATCCTGAGAAAGAGGATCCGTGACCGCACGCGGGAAAGAAGTCAAGCACACACTAGAGTGAGAGACAAAAGGAAAGTTTATCAGAGTAAGAATAATGCTTCACAAATAGAGATGTGGTCTTCTCTCAGAGACAGGGAAGACGGGAGTGACCACAAGTGTTCCAGGAATGCGGTTTACATGTCATTCTTAGTTTCTACGAATTTTGGTTTGAAGACTTTGTGTCCCTATTTTCCTTTGCTGGTATGGGCATGCAGCGTGAAAGGCATGCTAGCAGTCTCGGCCTTTGTTTTGTAGGTTCCTTGTGGTCTGGCTGTAGGGAATGAATGGTTTACTTTGTATAGGGTACTACTTAAAGATTTTGTTTTTTCGTTTTTCTTTCATGGTAGGGATAGTTTGTTAGTTATCCCAGCAGGAATCTTCCTTGGTTATAGGTTTCCCAGTGGTCTGGCAGCACATTGCAGGCTCTAAATACAACCTGTCAAAATTCGCGTAGCTCTCATGCCTCTTCTCTATATCACCATTGCCCTCATTTTTCCAGGAGGCTATGGATTCAGAGAGATTAAGTGACTTGCCCAACGTCACACAGCCAGGAAATGGCAGGGTTGGGATTTGATCCCAGGTCTGGCCAACCTGCAGCTCATTGGTTTCACACTACCCTAGACTCTTCTCACTGTGGAGGGAATGGGCATGGTGCAAGGAATCCTGCTCACAAAATGACATGCCAAGGTGGTTTTTTCTAAAGCAGCCACATTTGTGTTCACAGAAATGTACATACGAGCTCCCAGCTTGGCGTACTCACAGGCTTCAAGAAGCCCACAACCCTCCATCTCAAATGGGGAGAGAGTTCAACCACAAGAGGCGTCCCTCAGCTCCAGGTGCTTGTTCAAGGGCTGGCTCAGGGTGACTCTGCATTTTTTGGTTTCCCAGGAACCACCTTTCCTTAACATAATGCTGGCCTTAAACACCAGAGCACCTGCTTTCCTCCTCCTCCCACCCCTTTGTCTCTTTCTGTCTTTACTCTGTGCCCCACCCAGACCTCTCCCACTTTCCAAACAGCCTTTGCTTTCCTCATCATCCCTAGTCTCCACCCATCACAGCCTGGTATCCCTCGTCCTTTCTCCTGGGCCAGCTAATTAGCCTAACCTTTGGGGCTGTTGCCTTAGTGCTGTGAGGGCATCAGACACCAGGTGGCAGCACAGGGAACCTTCACCTGTTGCCACCCCAGTGACCCTCTGCAGAGGGACCAAGCCAGGGAGAGGGCACCAATACTGATTGGGATACCTTCTATGGACAGGTGTTCTGTACAGCTGCCTGCCTCCCCAAAGGAGGAAACAGGCTCACAGGGCCCAGTGAAGGATTTGCCTGTGAGTGGGGAAGCCTGGCCTTTGGAGTGCTGAGGCATGGTGCCCAGGGATCCCTGCTTAAGGCCAGTGGACCAGGAGTAATTCAAGACAGTGGTTGCCAGGAGGAGAATGAGTTCTCAAAAGCAAGTTGTGGGTTGGTGCCCTCCTCTGAGGATACAGCAAGGCAGGTCAAGGAGGTGGCAGCTCCAGCAAACACTCAGGCAGAATTCTGTAAGGTTAACTTTGGAACTCTGTGTGCCTTAGCCCTCGTCCAGGTATGAGAACTCCTGACTGTTGCCCATGGAGTTAATTAATTCTTCTTGTCTTAAAAATTTCTGAATCAGGCACAGCAACCAATGTTCACATGCATGCCAAATTAGATCAAGTGCAGGTTGGAGGTCAAGAGGGCAGCCTTGCTGAGGCCATGAGTGGGTAGGCCGGGGTTTGGAGGAAACAGAAGAAAAGGAAGAGGCTGGAGTTTGGGAGCTGGAGGCTGGTTTGGGGTGCTTCTCGCCTTCCAGGAGCCAAAAGGGGCTAAAAAGGAATCAGGCAGTGAGCAGGAGGGAGGGCTAGCAACCTGCCAGTAGCTATTCTACACCCTTCCCCCGTCTTGTCAGTTCCCACCTGACTCTCCTTGTTTGCAGCATTTCCTGTCCCTGGGTTTCCCCGTTCCCTACCTTGCTCTTTCTTCTCTCTGCTGTCATTCCTGCTCAGAGCTGTACCTTGCAATTATCTTATCTTTCCATCTCCCTGCCAGGAAATCCCCGATGTTGGGTTCCCCTGGGATATTCACCGGTAGGGGAGGCGCAGCACATATTCTGTTCATCCTGCCCGGAGCTGTAGTCATTTGGGGAGGGAGCCTGTGACTAGGGCCACTCAAGCTGGGGGAGGACCAGTCCCTCTCTCTTCTGCAGCCCAACTCACAGTCACAGGTCTTTATTGCTCATCTCAGGAGCCTCCAGTTGGAAACATCGGTTCTGAAAACTCAAAAGCTTAGTGGACCGTGCCCACTGCTGGGATTGTGCCTAATGCCACAGTCGCCTCACTACCTATGACCTCTCCTTAGGACATGAGATACTGGTTTAGTCAGTCAATAAACGTTTCCTGAGGACTGACTTTGTCGGGCACCATCTTGGGTGCTAAGGATACAGCAATAAATGAGATGTTGTCCGTATTGTTAAGCTGTCTACCCTCTTCTGGGGGGGAGGTAAGCAAGACAATCAGTGAGTACAACACAGGGAGGGAGAGCTATGCAGAGTAATGGTCCCGAGCCCAGGATTTGGGTCAGGGAGGTTTAAAGAAGGCATGGTGGGCAGGGTGGATGGGAAGGGTTGAGTGAAATCTTCAAGGATGAATAGAGTGCTGGGTGCAGAAAAGGAGGTGAGGCATAGGGGGAGAGTAGGCCAAGAAATTGTGAAGGTAGGCCAGCCGCATGGGTGCAACGGCTAAGGATGTAGGATATGCATCCTGCCAAGGAGCTTGCATGGAAACAGCTGGCATTCAGGAGATGTGGAGCTCGTCCTGCCTCTGCCACGACAAGACATCTCAAGGCCTCAGTTTTCTTGCTCTGGTGAGAATAACCAAAACCATAGTGTCCTAAGACTATTGTGGTTATTATTCAAGGGCTATGTGGAAGGGGCACATTCCAAGAGGGGCCAGGAAGGGCGAAGCCTCAATGCCTCGAGAGAGATGGGAGAAGGTGAGGATTGCCAAGGCTCTCACCTTCATCTCGAAGGCTCCCACCTGATGCCACCAGCTTGAGAAGGGCTCTCCAATGGCAGCATGAAAATGGGGCCAAAGGCAATGGTGCTGCAGCCTCAATGCTGAAGACAGAACCCAAGGGCCTGGCCCCAAACAAGAGCTCCAACCAGTGGATAACCAGGCCAGTTCTGGGGCTAGTGTCTTGCGTGGGAGCCTGCATTGGTCCTGGGCTCCCCATTTCAGGAAGGGGGACCGCATGGGGAGCTTGCCTCCTGAATGCCCTTGAAAGAAAGTCCCCAAGTGTTCCTAAGCCCCAAGCCTGCCTCATGGTTTCTCTGATGCCTTAGAGAAGGAACAGGAGAAGAGAGAGAGAAGCAAGGAAACACAAGGTGGAAACACACGGGCCAGAGGTCCTGGTAAAACCAAGACTGGGGTTAAGGGATGGGTTGGAAGATGATTCCTAGATGCTTAGGCCATAGAAGCCTAAGGGAGAGACCTTAGATGGCATCTTGTACAAGTTTCTCGAGAAACTGTCCCAGAAACTGTCCTAGAGGGCTTGCTGAAACTTAGGGTATACAAAAGGCACCGCCCAAGGCATGGAGGAGAAATGGAGGTGACTCATTCGATCCCTGCCCTTGGGAACCTCTCAGACTAGCAGGGAAGACAGATTCTTCACAACTAAATATAACTCAAAGCATACCGTGACAAGAGCATGAAACCTCTGTAAAGTCCTTGGCTCAGCAGTGGGGGTGGGAGGTGTGACTAGGTGAGTGGAGGGGAGTGGGCACACAAAGCGCTGAGAAAACTTGCCCATTGGAGGGGAGTGCACCTGTCCCATTGCCTGGGAAGAGGAAACCTCATCCACCGGGCTCCCATCCTCCACCCCATGCCAGTTCAGATCTCTGTTCTGACAGTCCATGGCCAGGACCCTTCCTTCTGGTGACTTCCTGCCTGCCCGGAGAGAAAAGCAGTGGCTGGCTACTATTCTATCTTGCTGGCATCTGCCCACGCCTCCTGCTGAGAGCAAGTGCCAGGGAATGGATCACCAGAATGAACCTGGGCAGACCTGCAGACAGGGACAGGATTGGAGAGGTGAGGGCAGGAAAGAGATGGACTAGCTGGAAGAGCGGGGATTCCTTCTCACCCCAAGAAAGGATGCTGAAGTGGCTTTCTGGAATCTTGTTAGGGAAGAGAGGGTGACTGGGGGAGCAAGAGGGATGGGGGGAGGGATCCCAGCATGGCCAAGCTAGGGCAAGCAGGAGGGGGAGGCCACTGACTGCAAACCTGTTTTACAACTGGGAATGTGGAGATAGCCTATGAGGAGAGTGCTAATGTGGGGCTCCTCCTGGGGCCTCACCTGCCCATCCCCCATTCTGACCAGGCTGAAGTGGAGGAAATTGACACATGTTAGGTGCCTACTAAGTGTACCTGTAGTGGGGCTTAATGCTTTATGTATCTTTCTCGTTTAATTCTCAGAGTAGCCCTACCAGGTGGGTCCTGCAATTATCCCTGTTTTATGAATATGAAAGCAGAGGCACAGAGTGGCACTGAAATGACCCCCACAATATCAGGGAGCCACAAGATCTCAGGAAGGCAGCGATTTAAGGGACTCATGGGAAGCCACCATGCAGACGGTGCTGGGCCCCCTGACCGGTTCTCCTCCTGTCCTCGGGTACACGCACACATGCACAAGTCATGTGTGGATGACCGAGCTCCAGAAATGAAAGTGACCTTTGCGAGGATCTGTTACGGGAGGGAGTCTTGCTAGGTCCCTGTCCAGCTTGCAGAGCATCGTGGCCCGCAGCAGAGCTGTGCGCCGTGCGAAAGGGGGTGAGGCCCTTGGAACCAGACCCTGCCCCCAGGCCTGCCAGCCTCAGGATCTGGGGTAGCATTCCTCCTGCGCGGCGCAGGAGCCGCTCCAAGGGGCTGTCAGCGGTGTCATTGGTCCCCCACCCCTGTCCCGAAGTCCCTCCCAGAGCCGCAGCTTCAGGGGAGCCCCGTCTCAGCCGCGGGAGCACGAGAATGTAAACCAAAGGGCTCCGGGGACGGGCTCCGGGGTAGGTAGGGCTGGGCGGGCAGGGGCGGAGCGCGGGGCGGAGGAGGCCGGGTCACCACCGCATCCTGGGCCGGGACAGGGTGGCGCTCACTTCCCTGGTCGCCGCCACTCGGTCCCATGGACGCCCTGTGCGGCTCCGGGGAGCTCAGCTCCAAGTTCTGGGTAAGGCGAGGCCCTGGCCCCGAGGAGGCGCCCGGGCGAGCGGGGTGGAGGCGGGAGGATGCAACGCCGGGGGAGGGGGTCTGACTGCCCCGAGCCGGGCCTGTCGTGGGGTCCAGACCTGCCCTGCCCTCCCCGCCGCGCGCGGGGAGGCACGAGGCTGTCCCGGGCGCAGGCGGTGGCGCCCCAGCCCGGAGTTCCTGCACCGGCCGCTGCCCCTCCTCCCCTCTGGGGCGACTGCAGGGTTCGGAGTGGCCTTTCCCCATTTGCTACGGTCCTCGTGAGCCTGCACTAGGGCTCAGTTTTGCACCCTCACGTCTGCCCCATGGCCTAGGGCATCCAGGGCTCCTGTGCAACCAGGTACTTTTGGAGTTTGGCTCCGCTGGGCTCTGCTCTCCTTGGGGAGGGGTCCTGCCACCGTCTTTTCTGGGGGCAAGAGCCTCTGGACAACAGGTGGCCTCAACGCTCTGGCCTCGGGAGGGAGAGGCCGGCTCTTACCCGCACCGGATCCCAGGATTCCCCGCTCCAAACCTCTCTTTCTAGGAGATGGGGAAAGGGGGGTCCGAGGCACCTGGTTAGAAGACAGAGGAGCCAGAACAGGAAAGTGGGCCTTTTTTGACGGACACACCAAGCCCCTTTCTAAGACATCAGGGTGCTTTTCAGGCCGCTGACTCGGTCCTCCAGCACAGCTCGAGTGCATTAAGTGTAGATGGCCCAAGAGCTTTCCCACCGTTTTCAAAACCTACTCACAGCAGCTGCTGTGATCGTCATTGCAGCTCTGGGAGGCAAGTAGTGTGTGTCTCCATTTTACAGATGGGCTCGGATTCAAAGGGCTTGTCGGTGGTCATTCATAGGCTGGTCCCAAATCTGGGGCTTCTGAATCCCGGTCTCTAAACCTTTTTTCCATTTTCAGTATTTGTGCAGATGTACCTGATGTGCGTGTGCCCAGTGTGTGTTACCATAGGTGTGTGTGTGTGTGTGTGTGTGTGTGTGTGTGTGTGTGTGTGTGTACATAAGCACGTGTATACAGGCAGGAACCCAACTCATTGGCTGTGAATAGTCTCTGGGGGTTACATGTATTTTTGAATATTAGGGCACTGGAGTACCAGTAAAAAAGTATCTTTGGGGACTCTCTTTTTTCCTGGGTCACTAAAGGGTTAATCAGAGGTGTTACAATTTCTCTGCAGCTTCTCTTATTGCCTCACATGAATCCCATCTGTCTTTCATCCTGGACTGGTCACTTGTCACCAGAGACTGGCTGCTACACTTTTGGCTCATGAGTATGTAGTTGATCTTTGAACAATACAGGGATTAGGGATGTAGCCATCCATGCTGTTGAAAATCTGTGTATAGTTTAAGTGAGTCCTCCGTATGCGTGAATTCCTAAGGGCCAGTTGACCTTCAAAGAATGCGGGTTTGAACTATGCCAGTCAATTGAATTCGGTGGGTCAATTGAGCTGAGTGTGTTCGTTAAAAAACAAACAAACAAACAACAACAACAAAAACTCTGTATATAAGTAGATGTGGGAAGTTCAAATCAGCATTGTTCAAGGGTCAACTGTACTTCTTTTCACTACCCACGTGAGCCTAGCTGGTGTGGCTGTGGCATGGTCATGAGCCTCAAGTGCAAGGGCCTCCTGTCCCTGGGTAGACAGTTAACCCTGAGAGCTTATGTCTATAAGGACAGGCTTCAAGGAACTTGGAGTTGGGATACTCAGGACTCCCTTCTTTGTCCAAGTGTAAAGATCTTTTGGCTCTACTCTTCAAAGAATGTCAGAGCTTGGGATCTTGGAGCAGCTAGTCCAGCCCCTCATGATAGAGCTGGGAAAACTGAGGGCCAGGGAGGGAATGGACTTGTCGAGGTCACACAATAATCAGCTGCAGAGTGCTGGACTAGGAAGCAGGACCCCTGGGAAGTGGTTCCAGCTTTCCCATTGCCGGTGCTTCTTTGGGCTTCCGGGCCCCTTGTACCTCCCCAGAGGACCTCAGGGTCCATGGAAGTCAGTGCACCTATATAAGGTCAGAAGGATGAACTCCATAGGGAGTGTCTGCTTGGACACTTCAAAGGACAAGGGAACTGACTACTCTTTCTCACCTCAACTTTCCACATTATCTTCTTGGCTCCTGAAAGCTGTTCTGTGCTGTACCCAGCATGGTTGGTGACCAGGGATGTGGTGGGATGAGGAGAAAGCAGGAAGGTTCCCAGTTCATCCTCTGAGGGTTTGCAGAGCTGAGACAAGCTGGAGCTGGAGCCTCTGCTCTAGCTCAGTTACCCAAAAAGGCCTAGAGCTTTTGGCTACTCCTTTCTGGTATGCTAGTTTGCATCTCATTTGCATTGCCCCTGAATCTTTTATTTTGGGGGCCTGTTGATGACCTACCTTGTGGGAAGTAGTTCAGGGAAGCCAGGAAGTACCTGAGCTGGGAACGAAAAGGTAGGAGCAGAGGTGAACGTGGTTCAGGCTCCTCTGTGCCACTTGTTTGCAAAGCCTTTTCATTAGCTTATCCTCAGTTTCTCCACCTGGGAAATGGGAAAATAACCCATCTCCTACCACCTCACAGGATTCTTGTGGAGGTCAAATGAGATAAGGAATATGAAATGCTTTTCAGAACTAAAAACTCTCTGTGCATGACAGGTCATGAATTCCTAGAAAGAGGAGTTAAGAGAAAGAGAAATGAGGTTAGAATGGGGCGTTAGACTTGCCAAGACCTACAAGGAAGAGCCTGGTAGGTCTGTTGGGCCGGAGGTCGCCTTTTTAGCTGTTTTCTGGAGATTTTGTGGTTAAATCCATCAGCCTCAGTCCCAGATGAATATAAGGGTAGCAGACTTGAGGGGACCCGTGACCCCTGGACACGTGCTTACACACTTATGGACTCACACACACCAGGCCCTGGGTAGATGATTTATCTCTGTTTGAATATTTTACCTCTACCTACTTTGGGACAGATTACCAACATTTCTAAGTTTGCCTTAGGAGTTTAGGTAGAAATAAATTCCAAAAGAATGAAAGGTAGCAAAACTGCCCAGGGCTCATTAAACCAGAGATACCTCTAGAACAAAGGAGGTGGGGGTGTCCCTTGGCTGTGCCCATAGTCCCCTGCCTGGAAGATTGCTCTGTGTTCTGAGCAGCACCCAGGTGGTGGAGAGAGTGTGCATGGAGAAGGGCCTGGGGCTGTTTACCCTCAGTAGGTTTTAACCTATTTGCAGAATCAGCCTTGATCTGATGGCCCCAGGAATCTCCCAGGATGCTTATGAGGGCTCAGAAAACTGAAAGTCCTGACCATGAGAGCTGTCCAAAGAGGATATTGATTTCCTGAGAAGTCGTGAACACCCCATAACAGCGAGTGTGCAAGCACGTGGTTAATGACCACCAGTGGGGATGCTAAAAAGAGGATTCCAGCAAGAAAGAAGTTGGGGTGTCACCCTGAAATTCTGTGACCAACTGGGAAGAGAGATGTGACCAATGGGAGATTGGTTAATTCCTCTCCTATTTCTAGACCTCCCTTCCCCTGGCTCTCCCTACTTTAGAAATGGAGTTTACCTAATAGCAGCTTTTGGTAGAGGCCTAGGGGTTTCTCACTGGTCAAGTGCCAGCACCTTCACTTTTCCCTGGACTGTTTACCCACCATAAGAGGGAAGTCCCTCAGAGGCCCAACTTCCTGTGTCCCCTGCTCTGATGTCTGAGAGGAATTGAGATTTGAGTTTCATTCTGTCCCTCACTAGCTGTGTCACTCACCCATCTCTGGGCTCCAGGGGGATTTAGGTGGGCTCTGGGGCTCCTTCAGGTCTAGTTCTCCAGTGCTGATTCTGGGATTCGGCCTCAGGCTGGGCGGCAGGGACAAGAACATGATTAGAGCCCTCTAAACCCCTTTTGGGCTCTTGGGTATCACTGTCTTCCTAGGCTTCCTCTTAGGTCACTGCCAAGCCTGAGTAGGCAGCCACCTGAACTTATGAATGATGGATGAGACTGATTTCAGTGTACTTTGACTCTCAAATATAGTGACATGTGAAGCTCTGGGGAAACTGGCAGAGGCAAGGCAGTGGACATTAAAGCTCCCCAGTCTTCCTGGTTAGGCTGGGTCCCTAGAATCTCCTCCTTCCATCCCAGTTGGGTGCAGTGAAGCTGGTGCTGGATGGCTTTATCTTCTGAGCTCCTGGCTTTTGGTAGGTGGATTTTGTCCCTGTGGCCCCAGACTGGCTTCTTCCCACCCTTTATCTCCGCTGCGGTTCCTGGATTTAGGAAAGGAAGTGAGTCAGGAGAGTAGCATTTGGGAAGGAACTTTGCCAAGCTCACATGCTGGTCCCCAGACAAGGAAATGGTGTTGGAGCACCAAATCCTCAGGGAGGGAGGCCGCCTTGGGCACTGCCAGCTGACCCACCCAGAAGGCAGGGTCAGAACACATGGCTGTGTCCACCCCTCCCTGGTGGGCCTGTCCCAGAGGCACCTGGTAGAGCAGGATCCCTGAGGGATCCTGATGAGTGGCTGGGCCTATCTCCTCCCCACCTAGAGCTGTTTCCTGTATTTGGTGCAGGGGGTGGTGCTGGGAGAGGGTGCTAATCCTTGGATTGGATTTCTCCTTCTAAGTGGATATTCAGGTTTCTAAGCCAGCTGCTCCCAGAAACCCAGCTAGTTTGCTACTGCATAGTGGTAGCCCCTTCTCCTCAGCTTTTTGAAATGAACCGCAGCTAGGCTGTGATTCGAGGGGGTGGTGCAAGGCTGAAAGGAGATTTTTAATGTTTTGGGATGCATGTGTTCTGTCCCCAAGGCAGGATGTCATGCTGGAGCCTTATCGGGTACAGAGAAAGTACAGTAGAATCCCATGGTTTGGGGTGGGGACTCTGGAACAAGACTGCTTGGGTTTGAGTACAGGTATCAGTCCACACGAACTGCGGCCACTTTCAAGCCATAGATCTCAGCTGTAGTGAATATTAAACGATAATCCGAGAACACGGTGGTGCTCAAATAACCTAAGTTGTGGGCTGGCACAGCCCCTTTCAGAAGTAGCCAGGCCTGTGAGCCACAGACTGGCCCCGCATAGCCAGGCTTTGCCCCCACCTTCTCCCCCACCCTAGGCCCTTCCAGAGGCTGCTGTTTCAGACATGGTAGGTCAGTGAGTGTGACTGGGGATCAGAGCCGGTCCTTGCCCTTTCCGCATCTCTATTTCTGCCGAGATAAATGAACTTGTCAGTTTATCTCTTCTCCCCACCCCAAAGGATTAAGGAAGTAATTACTCTTCTCAGACAGAGGCTGTCAACAAGACTGCGGGGTGCGGGGTAGCTGGAAGTCCCTGACAAAGCCATGGCCCAGCTGGGGCAGAGGGATCCGGGGTCCTGACTCTCACCTGTCCCCTGCTTAGGTCTGTAGGGATTTCAGCTTCGGTGCCCACAAAGGGTCCTCTGCTGTGCCATTCATTCTGGGCGCCAGACCTTATCAGCTCCATCCAGCTGTTTAATCACATTAGTAAGGAGGCTGTCGTTGCTGTGGGAACTGTGTGGGTGACGGCTGCAGAGTAGGAGAGGGGTGTGGGAAAGATGAGGTCAGAGAGATGGGGGAGGCAGATAATGAGGGTCTCCAGCAGGAACTTTGGCTTTTACTCTGAGTGAAATGGAGGGCCCTTAGCAGCTTTGAACCAGAGTAGTAACATGGTAGCTTGGTCTGGCTTAGATTTCATAAAGATCTACCTCTAGCTGCTGTGCTGGAAAAGACTACCCAGGCAAGTGGCAGGGGTGGAAGTGAGAAGACCAGAGAGGGGGTTATGGCAGTAATCGAAATTCAGGTGGAAAAGTTAGACAGAGAGAAGTGGTTGGATTCTGGATACATCAGGGAGAACCAGGTAAAGTTGCCTTTTTTATAGATAAGAATAGTCGAATATAACACTTTCATCTTGTTCAGCCTGGTCATTCGAAGGTAGAGTGGTCAAGATTTGCTGAAGGACTGGATGTAGAATATGAGAGAAAGAGAAGAATCAAGGATGGTGATCTCCAAGGAGTTACCATCTATCAGGGGCAGGCTGGAGAGGAGAGGATGGGCAGGAGTTTGGTTCTGGATATGTTGTGTAAGGCAAGTCCCCTTGACATCCTACAAAGGGCTCTGGGGTAAATAGTCTACGGTACCTGCTGCCTTCTGGAGACGGCTCTACCTAGTTGGGACATACTTATCTAAAGGAAAGGAGCCCAGGCCAGACCTCCCTGTGGGTCAGAGCAACTGCCTGGGTCCTTGTACCCTCAAGGTCTTTGATTGTTGCCATAGTCCACGTTACCTGTGCAACCAAAACAAGGTCCCAACAGCTTCTTGCTCCTTCACTCGCTTTCTCAAGCGTTGCCTCGTTTGAATCAAGGTGCTTTGCTATTTATTCTCTCCCCTGTGGGGAGCTGGCCAAGATGCTGTCATTGCCCTCATTATGACTCACGTGGAGACTGAGGTTCAGGGAGATGAAGGAGCTTGCTCACGATTCCATGGCTTCAAAGTGGCAGCCCACACAGGGTTTTCTGTATCGAGAATTTTTTGTTGTTGTTGTTGTGACTCCTTGCCTGCCTCAAAGAGCCATGCCACCGACTTACACCTCCATGCATAGATTCCCTGTCATGCCCTCACACTCGGGTTCCCTTTCAATCAGCTCAGACCACTCCTGCATACCTGGCCCTGTGCTGGGATTTGGAGAGTGTGGGGCAGGAGAGGAAAGGAGTAGGAGTGAGGCCGGGCGTCTGCCCTCAATGGCTCACGTTGCTGCAGGAGAGACGATGTGTTCATAGGTACAGGTACAAGCAGCACAAGGTAGGGAGGAACCTCAGTTTGGCCCCACAAGGCCTGGGTGCCTATTCAAGATCCCTGCCCCCTGTCGTCCTTAGACCTGTTGCCAGAGCAGGTGGAACCTGCTTTCCCTTTTGAGCCGTGCCTAACGCTGTTCCTCCTCTCTGCTTCTGGAAGCTGCTCTGGATCAACCAGCCAGTTAATGACTGTGCTATAATAAACTGTCAGTGAAACATGAGGGGCCTTTATTACTTTCACGGCTTAGTCACTTACCTGATTGCCCAGATCATACAAGATAAAACAAGGAATAACCGGCTCAGAGGCAGGTGTGCCCCAAGAAGACTTCCTGTAGGAGGTGAGACTTGGGCTAGGCCCAGAGAGATAGAAAGTGCACCGCAGGTCTGGAGGCCCAACGGTTTCCGAGGTAGGGGTGGCCTCAGGCAGGCTATCTGGGTGGCAATTAAATGGATGGGATTAATGGGCTTGCTGAGTTGAAAGCAGAGTGGGGCTGCCCCATTGACAGTGTTACAGACACACACATGGGTCCGTCACACAATAGACCACCATGCAGAAATGAGGATGGCATGTCCCTACTCATACTCAACCCCAAGGATGACACCCATGAGCATGGCGTTGAGTGAAAGGAGCCAGATATAAAAGATGCACACTGTACATCCTTTATAGGAAGATCCCTAATGGGAAATATTAATCCACGTTGTTAGGAATCAGGATGGCATTCCCCTGGGGCAAGTAGTGACTGAGAGGGGACACAAGGGGGCTTCTGGATGCCAGTAATGTTTCTTGATTTACATGCTGCTTACACAGGCGTGTTCAGTATGTGAAAATTCCTTAGGGTGTATACTTAGATGTATGTGCTTTTTTGTAGGTATATTATACTTGGAAAAGAAATGTTTTAAAAAGGAAAAAGAAAAGATCCAGGTCTGCGTTAGGGATTAGCTGTGCCTGCTGCCCTCCCCTGTGGTGCCTGACCAGGCCCAGTGAGGTGCCAAGCTCTGTCTGCGACCCAATGCCCGGCTGGGCCGGTATGCCAGAGGCTCAACAAGTGTTTGTGGGCTTATGTTGCTCGAGGGACTACTGAACACGGGGCTCTAGAATGCAAGATGTACAACCTCTGCCCACTGGGACTCAAGTGAAATGCCCCAAAGCAGTGTGTCCCCAGACTACACAGTCCCCAAAGGCAAGGACGGGTCTGCCCCAGGTGCTCCCAGCCCACTGGCTGACTATAGCAGGCCCTCCCCAAAGCATCATCAGGTGGAAGACTGATGCTCCAGAAAGGTGGCTCTCTAAGTAGATGCTGACTTCAGAAGAGGAAAGGTGCTCAAGATGGAAGAGATGGGTGCCAAGCTGGGCCCACCAACACTTCCCTGTGGTTGTTGGGGTTTTGAGACATGGAAGAAAGAGGGACCAGACTGAGCAAAGGGATAGAAGTGGGAGTCTCAGAGCCATGTAGAGCGAATCGAGTTTGGCAGTAGGGGAGGGAGTGGTGGGAAAGGAAGTGAGAAGAGAAGCCTGTGGGGTGCTTGGATTTGATTCCAGAAGCAGCAGGAGCCTCTGCAAGTTTGGGGCCTTAAGTAAGGGTCACAATCTGTGTTTCAGAGAGGGTCATCTTGCAGCAGTGGGCAGGGGCATTAGAGGGCAGTGGGCTGGCCCCGATGGGATTAAAGAGTGAAAGTAATTGAGGAGAGGGAGGTAAGGTGTGAAGACCACTCCATGAAATATATTTTTAAGATAGTTCATGTAGACCACTCTAGGCCAGCCTGTGGGTCTTGAATACCATAGACAAGCTTAGACTTTGTCTTCTAGGCAGTAGGGAGACAGTGAAGATTCAGAAGAAAGGTATATGATTATCCTTTTGTTCATCATTTCTTAACAAATACTAAATTTAACTTATTTCAGCAAAGTTTTGCTGAGTACCTACCATGTGTTAGGCAGTGGTATAGGTACCCAGGATACATCAATAAATGAAATATTCTCACCTTCAAATAACTTACATACCAGCAGGAAGAGATAAGAAAAAAACATAGTCAGCTAGTAAAGTATATAGCATACTGAAGGGTGATAGCTACGACAGAGAAAAAAAAAAGCAGGGAAGGTTAAGGAGGGGAGATTGGGGATGCTGGGGGTACGGCGCAAGTGGCAATATTAAACAGGACTGGTGAGGGTAGGCCTCATTGAGAAAGAGAGACTTAAGTGAGTCTGAGGGAGGAGTGTTCCAGGCAGAGAGAGCAGCAAGTGCAAAGGCCCTGAGGCAGGAATAGGCCTGGTGTGTTCAGAAACAGCAAGGAGGTCATTGGCTGGAGTGAGAGAGGTCATGGGTTGGTGGGAAGGGACACTGCACAGGTGTTCCTTGTAGGCTCTTGTAGGATGTGTACAGTGGAGATGTTCAGTAGGTAGTTCGATATAGAGTTGGGGTTTAGAGAGTGGTGGCCTGGAGAGATAAACTTGCAAGTCATCAATCAGCCTATAGATGAAACTGGATAAGATTGCAAAGGGGTGAAAGCAGATGGAGAAGGAGATGGAGAAGAGGAAAGGACTGAGCCCTGGGGCACTCGGATGCCAACAGGGCAACCAGCAAAGAGACTTAGAAGCAAAGACCAGGAGACTGTGCACAGGGATCTGGGCCCCTAGAGCACAAACGGGAAGAGACCAGAACCCATGGGAATTGCTTAGGAAGAAGTGAGGGTCTGGGCTAGTAGGATGGCCGGGGAGCCAGGTGAGCAGGTGATGTTATCCCCCCAACATTAGCCCTGAAGAAAGATTTATCATCACACAGTTTGAAAGAGGTAAAGCTGTCCAATCCTTTGCAAGAAGAGAAGAGAAGATTAGTTGGTTGATGGTTGTGGAGGAAATGCTCTCAGTATATGTGTGTTTGAATGTATTCCCTGATCTTTTGTTAAAAAAGTTCTTAGGTGAAGTTACAGTCAAAGACAAGAGGGATCTTGTCTGGGCTCAGTGGTCCCCCAAGACACCAGACTCTTGATGCTAGAACCGGACAGTCCCATGCAAACCAGAATAGGCGGTCACCCTAATTTTGG
This sequence comes from Cynopterus sphinx, assembly GCA_030015415.1. NCBI lineage: Eukaryota > Metazoa > Chordata > Mammalia > Chiroptera > Pteropodidae > Cynopterus > Cynopterus sphinx. The sequence goes on from CM057385.1 coordinate 20,030,598, forward strand.
TAATTTACAGAGTTTTCTCCACATCCCCTTGCTCTTTGAGCTCACACCCACTCAGTGAGGCAGGTGTGTTGGGGCATGGCCTCCTGCCTTTTCAAGGAGAGGCAACAGCAGGCTCAGGGAAACGCCTCATCCTTCCTGGGAGAGGCTTAAAGGGGAAGTGGGCTCTCCAGCCATGTGTATATATTGCTTTGATAAAATTTAAAAAATGATTTAAAAAACAAGTAGAAATCTAGACTGACAGAAAGCAGATCAGTGGTTGCCTGGCTGGGATGGGCTATAGAGGGGCACAAGGGAACTTGTGGAACGATGGAACTGTATCGTTATAGCGACAGCGGCTTCGCAGGTGTGTACAGACCCATTGGACTGTGCCCTGTAAATGAGTGCAGCTTATTATGCTCGTATTGTACTGCAGTTAGAGAGAGAAAACATGAAGAAATGAGGAAATGGAGGCAACCATGGCCTCCTAGGAGAGCCCACAGCTCACAAACACTTGCTCGTTTGCACACTTACCCTCTCTCATCTTCACACACCTTCTGACCACCCTCTCCCCATTGCAACTGAAGGGCAACTGAGTCGGGTTCACGCTGCCTGCACCTCTCAGCCGATAGACCAACCCAAGAGTTGGGATATTTAGAATAAGAGGACCGGTGGTCCGAGAAGGCAGCACCTTGACACCTTCAAAACCGCCTTTCATTCTCAGTCTGGCTTAGGGTATTTAAGGGAAAATCTGGGCAGTGTTCCTGGGGCTACATGATGGTTCTGGGGTGGGGTGGGGGGTCTGTTGTGCTTCGTGGAGCCATTCCTCTGTCAATGTGGTTGGTGTTAGCAACCCAAGAACAAAGCTGGGAGTAGTCTGGAAAGAAGGCTGGACTAGGATTGCGATCAGTAAGCACAAGGGCATTCATCATAAATCTCAGGGCAACTTCCTATGGCAAGGGACATTCCAAGCTGAGGGTCAAGCTGCTGAGGACTTGCCATAAGCTATATGGCAAGGCAAAGTGAAGCTGGGGACACTGAGACCTCTACCACGGGCATCCCAACTGGGCCTTTCTTCACCACTGCATGTGGAGCGTCTCTGTGGCTCAGCCACCTCCCTTGAGGGAGAGCCCAATCCTGCAGAAGGCAGCCATAGCACTAATTTATTTCCTCTGTCCCCAGGACTCCAATCTGTCGTTGTACACAGACAACCCAGACCTCACTCCCTGCTTCCAGAACTCCCTGCTGGCCTGGATCCCCTGCATCTACCTGTGGGCCACCCTGCCCTGCTACCTATTCTACCTGTGGCACCACCATCGAGGCTACATCACCCTCTCCCGCCTCTCCAAGCTAAAGACGGTCAGGAGCTCAGGGCTCTTTGGGTGGGGCTGGGACCTGGGGAAAATTTCTTTTAATGAGTCCCTCACCCGACTCTCAGCAGCTGGGCAGGGGTCCCCAACCTCATTGCCTGGTGGGGCCCTATGGCAGCTTGCCAATTGGGTGTGCAGCCAACTGAGATCATCTCTACTTGGGGAGGTACAAGCAAATTTTCCATCAAGGCTCTTCTAGAAGAAGCTTCCAGCCAGTGCCCAGCGCAGCCGTCGATGCCAGGCCCCAGCAGGTCTGGTGGCTTCAGGAGCAAAAAGAGATTGTCCCTCCTCCTGAGGATGGCGGCTCTAAGACATGTCCTTGTTCATAGGCCTTGAGTGTCCTGCTGTGGTGCGTCTCCTGGGCTGACCTCTTCTACTCCTTCCATGGCCTGGTCCAAGGCTGGGCCCCTGCGCCCGTCTTCTTTGTCACCCCCTTGGTGGTGGGGGTCACCATGGTCAGTGTGGGGCCCGGGAAGCTGAGTGGGGGAGGGTCTCCAGTGGGTTTTGAAATTGTGATGGGGGAACCATGGGCTCTAAGGAGGAGGCCGGACACCTTAGCAGTGGGAAGATGGGGGTGACCTCGAAACATCTGGCCACACAGGGTGGGGAGGAACAGAGGTAGGGTCAGATGTGTAGCTCTGCCCTCCCTGCACAGCTGCTGGCCACCCTGCTGATCCAGTATGAGCGGCTGCGGGGGGTCCGGTCCTCGGGGGTCCTCATCATCTTCTGGTTTCTGTGTGTGGTCTGCGCCATCATCCCCTTCCGCTCCAAGATCCTTTCAGCCATGGCAAAGGTAGGGGAAAAGAGAGGCATCTACCTGGTTCAGCCTTACCTAGGGTGTGACCTTAGGGCTCAAGGTCAGCCCTGGGTCCCAGGCTTCTTCCCTCTGTCCCTCCCTGGCTCCCAGGACATCCCATGTGGTTCAGTCTTTTTTGTGTTGTTCTCTACGCCCTGTCTCCCTGCTGGAAGCAGGGGGGCAGGACAGAGCTGAGGACCAGTGTAACTCAGGGGAGTGGGGCCATTGTTGGATATTGGTGGGAGTGCAGGGAGCTATTCTGTAGTCACCACCACCATGCACTGCAATGTCTGAGAGGGGTGTCTGCCCATGTCTGTGTAATGAACACATGTTTGCAGACGTGCACGGGTAGTTTGGCTTACCTGGAAGTCTCATGGTCTCATTCTCCCCACCTTCCTCAGTTCTTGGCTTTCTTCTTAATCACTGGTGGTGGTGACAGGAACACTGGGAGTTAGTTTAGCATCACCTCAGTTCTCCATCTCAAGGGGAGATGGTCAAGTATATTTATAAGAGCACAGGCTTGGGATCGTCTGCTTATTCTCTGCATGATCTTGGGCAAATTCCTTGGTCTTCTGGAGCCCCATTTCTTCAATCACAAACAGGGGGTCAAAGATTTCCTATCTTGTAGGGAGGGTTGGATAAGGTGATGCAGGTGAGGTGCTTGGCATGATGCCTGATGCCAGACAAGTCCTCACGGAACAGCAGCCCCCTTATGACCCTTCCCCTCTCTCAGAATCCCTGGGGCCCACCTCCTACCCCAGAGGAGACTGATGTTTTAATATTCCTCCCCATTGTCCCACCAGGGCAAAATCTTGGACCCTTTCCGCTTTACCACATTCTACATCTACTTTGCCCTGGTGCTCTGTGCCCTCATCCTGTCCTGCTTCAAGGAGAAGCCACCATTTTTCTCCCCAAGGAATGTCGACCCTGTGAGTTTCCCATGGAGGCTGGGAGGTAGTGGGGGTTCCACGCCCACTCCTCAGCCAACCCTTACCAGCATCCCCCATCCCTTCCAGTTCCTTCCATCTCCAGGTCATGTCCACAATGTGTAACCTGGAGCTTGGAGTTGGAAGGTGGGGGCAGGGGGTCCTCCCCCCTCTAATCTGCCTTGAGAGGGTGGGTGGGCATTCCTCATATCTCCATCCTACTTTCACCTTCTAGAACCCCTGCCCTGAGGTTAACGCTGGCTTCCTCTCCTGCCTGTCTTTCTGGTGGTTCACAAAGTGAGTTGGCTCTCCCTCCAGCCTGGGTCAGAGAGAGGAGGGTGAGGAGATGGGGGGTAAAAGGGAGGAAGGGGAGTAGATAAGTTCAAGGCTCTGAGGAGCTGGGCCTGGCTGCCCCCACCTCAAACTCCCACCCCTGTGGGCATGGAGCAGGTGAGGATGGGGAGACCTGTCTGTTTGGTCTGGGGACTGAGTCTAAAGGCCAGCCCTGCATCTGGCAGGCCGTGGGGATAGGCCCAGGGGCTAGAAAGAAACTAATTAGCTCCAAGCTTTTCTGTCTGGGATAAGCTTGCAGCTTCTCATCAACTTGGCCACCCCTTAGAGTGGCTTGAGCAAGATAATTGTGTCTGTGACCTGACTGACATCTCATTAACCGTGCTGCACTGAAGGGGCAACTAAAGCTAAGGCTATGTCCTTGCCCAGAGCCCCAGCCAACATGGATTTCATTACCAGGACCCAGGGGTCAATGGGGCATCTGGAGAAGAGGGGGAGCTGGGGCCTGGGGTGGGAAATTGGGGTGGGAGGCAGTGACCTCCAGCCTGTTCACTGTGGCCACAGTATCCTAGGGAGACTCTCCTTTCTGGAGACCCTAGTCCCAGCCCCAGGTTGCTAAACTCTGATCCTATGTGGGGCCATCTGCCTGCCCCAGGATGGCCATCCTTGGCTACCGACGTCCCCTGGAGGAAAAGGACCTCTGGTCCCTGAACAAGGAAGACCACTCTGAGGTAGTGGTGAAGAGGCTGCTGGATGCCTGGAAGAAGCAGCAAACGCGGGCAGCACGGTGAGGCCCTCCCAGTCCCCACGTTCCTTCACCTAGCCCTTTCACGCACCTACGTCTCCCAAAGGGGAGGCTAGTCCACCTGGGATGCTCGCGTGGCTCGGGGTGGGGAGAAGAGCAGGTGCGGGTGGTCCTGATGAGGGACGTGAGGCCAGCTCTCACCTGCTCCCCTGAGGCCAGAGAGGGGCTGCCGCTTTCAGGACACGTACTCTGTCCCAGCCCTGGGCACGCGGGTTGATTTAGTCTCCAGCAGCTCTATGGTGTAGGTTCTATTGTCTCGTGTTACAGATGGGAACTCTGAGGCACAGAAGTTTAAGGAGGCACCCAAGGTGTCCTAGTTGGTGGTGGCAGGGCCTGAGTCCACACCCAGCTGTCTGCCCTTAATTGCCCAGCCAAGAGAGCTGGGGCTCCAAGTCTTCTCCCCTGCCCACTTCTGACCCTGGGGCTGAACCCCTTCCCTCCACACCACAACCCAAGGCCCAGGAGTTTGGTGTGTGGTCAGTGAGGAGCCCCTAATTACCAACTGGCTGTCAGAGGGATAAGGGACTTGAGCTCTGTCAGCAGTGTCTTAGCTTCCATGGTTTGGAGCCTCTGGGTAAACTTAGGGTCCTCCAGTCTGCATGGGCCCCCCTTCTCTGTCACTCCAAGCCACCTCCAGCCCCTCCCTGCTCAGCTCTCCTGTGACTAGCTGCTAGCCTCCCCTGCCCATGTGTCCCTTCCGCTTTAGCATTTTTCCTCGGGACATTGGGGCAGGCCAAAGGCCTGCTATTGCTAGGTTATAGTCCTCCGGTAGCAGTTAAGGCAGCCCTCGTGTGCCCTTTGGTACGCGAAGACAGTCTCTTGAGGAATTACCTGGAAAGTCTTCTTGTCCAGCGTCCTCTCAACCCTGAGAACCAAGAAAGCACCTCCCCTCTCCTCCCCACTTCTCCCAGCACTTGGTTTCATGGGGCCTGTGTTCCCGTTTCTACCCACTGTTCTTTCCTCCCTGGACCAGACACAAGGCCAAGGCAGCATCTGGGAAGACAGCCTCCACTGAGGATGAGGAGCTGCTGGGGGGCCGGCCCAGGCCCCGGGAGCTCTCCTTCCTCCAGGCCCTGCTTGCTGCCTTTGGCCCCAGCTTCCTCATCAGTATGTGCTTCCTGCTACTCCAGGACCTGCTCTCCTTCGTCAACCCACAGCTACTCAGGTCTCCCACATCCCTTCTTGCCGCAGCTCTTCCCTGGGCAGGGCGGTCAGTTGGCTGTCCCTGAGGACCGAGCCCGGAGGAGGGGACAACATGTAGTGAAAAGAGCCCAGGCCTGGAACCAAAGGGGCTCTCCCCACTCTCTGTGTGCCCTTTGGCAGTGGCAATGCCTCCGTACCTCGATTTCCCCATTCACATCCAACTTATATTTATCAGGTACATGTTATGTACCAGGCTCCCTGTGGATGCATGAATATTTTCTCTTAAATCTTACAGAGAGGTGTTCTTATTCCTATTTTACAAACAAAAAAGCAGACAAACTAAGTGTAAAAAGCCCCAAAAGGTGAGGATGCAGAAATTCAGAGAGGTGAAGTGACTGGCCCAAGGGCACACAGCTGATAAAGATGGATTCGAGTCCAGGCCTTTGAACTCCAGCTGTGGTGCTCTTTCCAGATGATAGACTCCTTCATCTATCACATCTATGGCTTGGACTTGAAGGAGCTCTCAAATGAGAGGGCGGGAAGGAGAGCTGCCCAGCAGCTGAACTCCCAGCCCCTTGCCTCTCCATTCATGCATTCATTCATTCAATGAATACTTACGAGCCCCAGGGTACCAAAATGGTGCCAGACATTAGGGATACAGAGATAAAGATGATGTAGTTTTAAGGTCTCGTAAATCTGTTTAAGTACAGTGCAGTCAGAGGTGTACTCGGGTGTTTGGACAACCCAGGAGGGGTAAAAAAAAAAAAAAAAAAAGCCAGCTTGGGAAGGAGCTTGCCACCCAGGGAGGTTATTAAGTTTGGAAGGAGAGCAGAAGTTACCTAACCATGTGAGGAAAGAGGGGAAAGTGCAGCCTAGGGAAAGTCACAAAGACCTGAGACAGCATGACTCAGGAATTCCAGCCTGTTCTGAATGCTGGGGGTCAGTGTGACCAGGGAGAGAGGCGGAAAAACATGAAGAGAAAGGGTGAGAGCTAAGGAAATCCTTAAAAGATTTGCCGCCAGAGGGGGGGCATTTGATTTGCATGTTAGAAGGATCCCCTGCCAGTAGTGTGGGGGATATCGGACAGGTAGACACATGGAAGTGGGCCAACCAGGCCAGGAATGAGATAGGATTCAGACGCTACTTGGGAGATGGGGGTGTGTGCCAGGGAGAGGGAGGGGTCGAGAGTGACTGGGTTCTGGCCTGGGTAACTGGAGGGTGGTGGGTCTTTCTCTGACATGATGACCTCAGTGTGGGGAGGGGGCTGGGCACTGGGCAAGGTGGTGGATTGAGTCTTAGGCACATTGGGCCTGTGGGGCTGGTGGGCCCCCCAAGATGAGACTCCCAGCCAGCTGGAAATCACATTTTCAGAGCCATCGGGTGAAAGTGTGTGGCTGAGCTTTATCTGTGGCTAAGCTTTGCCAGACAGCCCATGTAAAGATGCCAGCCAGAGCCCTAGGGAATTCTGACAGGTAAGGGGTAAGCAGAAGTGTGACTAGAAGGGGTGAGAGACAGAGTAGCAGAGCACTTCCAAGGCAAGGCGTGGCCTCCAGTGAAGCAGGGTGGCGAGTAAAATAGAGCCTGGGGAAGGCAACGTGGAGTTTGTTAGTGACTTTGTCAAGGATGGAGGCTGGGACAGGCAATCTGCAGTGGAGACAGGGTCCGTGGAGGTCTAGAAACCTCCTATAAAGCAAGGTATATTCGCTTCCTGTGGCTGCTGTAACAAATTACCGCAGCTTGGTTGTTTAAAGCAACAGAAATTTATTCTCTCGCAGTTCTAGGAATCTGAAATTGAGGTGTCAGTGAGGTTGGTTCCTTCTAGAGGCTCTGAGAACCTGTTCCATGCCTCCTAGCTTCTTGTGCTTGTCACGAATCCTTGGCATTCCTGTTTGCAGATCACTCCAGTCTCTGCCTCCATCTTCACAGTGTGCTCGCTCTCCTGCTCTCTCTCTCCCTACTTTCCCCCATCTCTCCCCGCTCTCTCTGTGCATCTGCATCTCTGTATGCAAATCTCCCTCTCCAGTCTCTTACGAAGACACCAATCACTGGATTAGGGCCCACTGTGCTCCACTGACTTCATCTTGATCACATCTCTAAGGACCTTATTTCAGAATAAGGTCACATTCATAGGTGCCAGGGTTAGGACTCGAACATATCTTTTGGGGAGACACACCCAACCCACAGCAGAAGGAGAGGCCTGGCGATGAGTATGGAGGTTGAGGGGAGCTTCGTCCCAGAAGGGAAGAGACTTGATAATGTCAATAGGAGAAGGTACAGAGCTGCCAGCAGAGATGAAGCTATCGCAGATCAGGAGAAAGGGGTGCGATGATAGAGTGTGGACCTGAGGAGGTGGCTGGGAGGCAGGGCTCAGGGGTCAGGATCAGGCTCAGAAAGTCGAGAGACACCTCTTCTGGGGCAGAGAAAAGGGAAAAGGCCCAGAGTTGGGAGGGAAGTGGTTGGTGGAAGTTCTCAACGGATGGTTAAGTGAGAAGACTTAAGTGGGTAGCTGCTGAGAGGGGCAGGGAGTGGGGACTGGTCCGAAGGTAAACAGGGCTGTGGAGGGAGAGCTGTTAGGGCCCTGGAGCAGGTCACTGGGCAGCACTGGGGCCGGCTGATGTTGGAGAGGATGAATTGAGGAGCAAGAGTCTGTGCGGTCATATGGTGGGCCCTGAGCCCTTCGCAGCTCTGGAAATGGCATAGGAAAGTCAAATCAAGGAAGACATGGCATTAGTTCCTGCCTGCCGTGTGGCCCAAGGAGACCAAAGACAGGCAGGTGAATGAAAGACAGGCAGGTGAGGCAGGTGGTGAGAGTGATAGAAGGAATGGGTGGCGGGGGCCGCGGTAGATAGAAGAGGAGGTGAAGGCAGGAGGGGGCAAGGATGGAGGCGACACTGGGCGGAGTCCCCTGGCCTGGGTGGAGGCTGGGGGTCCAGCAGTGCTCAGCTGAGAGGCTTCAGACTCCGGGGCGGAGTGGAGGCGGAGAGTGAAAGGGGAGGGCAGCGGTGGAGGCAGCAGCCTGGAAAGCCCTCCCCACCTTCTGCGTCTCTCCTGCCCTTGCAGCATGCTGATCAGATTCATTTCAAACCCCGCCGCCCCTCTCTGGTGGGGCTTCGTGTTGGCCGGGATGATGTTCGTGTGCTCCATGATGCAGACTCTGATCTTACACCAGTATTTCCACCGCATCTTTGTGATGGGGTTGAGGCTTCGGACGGGCATCATAGGCGTCATCTATAGGAAGGTCAGCCGGAGCAGGGCATGGAAGGCTGGGGAGGCTGGCCTTGGGGAGCTTGGGAGAGGCTCTCAGAGGACTCGGTCCATTACTTGCTGTCCACCTGCAGGCTCTGGTTATCACCAATTCAGTCAAACGCAAGTTCACTGTGGGAGAAATGGTCAACCTCATGTCCGTGGATGCCCAACGCTTCATGGACCTTGCCCCCTTTCTCAACATGCTGTGGTCAGCCCCTCTGCAGGTCATCCTGGCAGTCTACTTCCTCTGGCAGGTAACTCTCAAACTTTGACCTCTGCCACCTTCCTCTGACCTTGACTTTTCTGAGAAAGGACAAGATGGGGTTATTCGGGGTCAGCAGAGGGGATGCATAATGGACACAAGAACTTTTCTAGATTTTGGGGTTGGGGACAGGACGACGAGGATGCTGATGTCTGCAGCGGAGTCTTTCCAGCCTGAGTGATTATCTTTCTTGAAGATGCCAGGGTAGGAAAGAGAGACTAGGAAGCAGGATGGGTGTGACTGTCCATCAATGTCTGTCTGTATTTGTCTTCCTGTATGTCACCCTTCCATATCTGCTGTTTGTCCCCATCTATTGTCACTGCCTAATGGCTGGCTGATGCCGCAAATGTTTGCATCATTTTGGCTTTCTCTATATGTCTGCTTTTTGCTTTCTATCTGGTTGACCACCATCTATTGCTTCCTGCCCATCTCCAGGTTTCATATTAATAAGCCTCTCTCTGTTGGATTCTGTCCGTGTATACGTTTTGGTTATCTGTCTGTCTTATCCATCCACCTGTACCTCCTCAGAACCTGGGTCCCTCTGTTCTGGCCGGAGTTTCTCTCATGGTCTTGCTGATCCCAATCAATGGAGCTGTGGCCATGAAGATGCGAGCTTTCCAGGTGGGTGCTATCACCGTTCCAGCCTGGAGAGCCGGGCTAGGTGCCGGGGGAGAAGCATTTAATAACCTGAGGCTCCTCAATGACGTTGTTTACCGAGTATTGAAGGCGACAAGCCTTTTTCACAAACTTTAGCTTACTCTGTCCTCACAACAACCCTGAGAGGGTTTTAGAAACATTCTTATGTTGCAGCTGAGGGAAAAGGTCCCGAGAGATATGACAGCTCAGAACCTGGCAGAGCTGAGACTCGAACGAACCTCTATCTCTGGCCTGTTGAGAGTTTCTCCTACCACACTGTGCTGAGTGTGAATATCCAGTCATCCAGTCATTTATTTGCAAACATTAATTGAAGTTTTTAGCAGTTTCTCACTGCACATAGACTAAACGACAAAGGCCCTAGGACCACCGACCAGGCCCTTACTTACCTTGCAAGCCCTCACCACCTGAGGTATGGCCGAATTTTAGCTAATCTGGCCTTACTTTCCTGCAAAACTCCAAGCTCTGTGTACCTCTGGGCTACCAAACCCGCTATTCCCTGGAATGTTCTCCCTCCCTTCCTTGCTTGCCCAACCCCTTCCGTTCCCCTACCTCCCAGCAGAAACCCTGATTTCCCAGACTCTCACAAAATCCTGTAGTTTCCTTTCGTAGTACAAATATCAACTTATTAGGCACTTATTCAGGTAATTGTTTGCCTCCTGTCTGCCTCCTCCGTCAGACAGTCAGCTTCATGATGGCTGGGGCCTAGTTTGAGTTGTTCGTTATGTGTTCTACATCTAGCACATGGCCTGGCACATAGTAAGCACTCAATACATGGGGATTGAATGAATAATTTGGTGTGCTGTGTCCTGGGTTAGATCCAGGAGGCTGCCAGTCTAACTGGGGAAGTGTCCATGCACAGAGATCTCTTGGGGGGTAAAAGGAAAGTACAGTGTGTCTTAGAAACCCAGGAAAGGGGGTAGAAGATACTGCCTGGGAGGGGCTGTGACACTGGCACAGAGGTTGGAGCTGGATTTTGCTGGGCAGGAGGAGAGGGGAGGCTGGGTTGGGCATTCCAGGCTGAGGCACAGCACAGACCCAGCAGGGAGGAGGGTGGGGGAACGGTGAGCAAGCCGAATGGCTGCGGTATGTGCACCAGTGCGCAGAAGGCACAAGCCCCGTGAGTGGAGTTCTGGGGAGAAGAGCAGGGCATGCCACTGCCACTCTCTTCACAGGTAGAACAAATGAAGTTCAAAGACTCACGCATCAAGCTAATGAGTGAGATCCTGGGTGGCATCAAGGTGCTGAAGCTGTATGCCTGGGAGCCCAGCTTCTTGCAGCAGGTGGAACATATCCGGCAAAAGGAGCTCCAGCTGCTGCGCAAGGGTGCCTACCTCCAGGCGGTGTCCACCTTCATCTGGATGTGCACCCCCTTCCTGGTGAGGCTTTCCCACCAGAGCTGGCCTCCTGCTGGAGCTGGCCTCCCACCCCCCACCTGGCCAGCCTGGAGGCCCAGTAGACTCCACCCTGACACCCACCTCTACCGCTGCCCAGGTGACCCTCATCACCCTCGCGGTATACGTGTCTGTGGACCCAAACAATGTGCTGGACGCTGAGAAGGCCTTTGTGTCTGTGTCCCTGTTCAATATCCTAAAGAACCCCCTCGGCATGCTGCCTGTTTTAATCAGCGGCCTGACCCAGGTAACCCCGGGTGGGGCTGGTGGGGGGGAGGCATGTCCTGCTTGAGTGAGGGCAGGTTGTTGGGGTCACTTAGGGTCAGGAGATGATCAAGAAGTTACTGGAATCAGGAGAGGGCCACTGGGGGCTACGAAGAATTGTTCAAAGTTGAATGAGGTTCTTAGAGTCAGCAGTCATTTGAGGTCAGAGGAAGTCAGGTGGGGTCCCTGGAAACCAGTGTTCTGGGGACAGCCTCTATTTACCACGCTGGACCCTATCTGGGCCCTCAGGGGGTCCGGCCTCATGCAGGAAGTTGGGGGTCAGGCAAGTGTAAGAGGGAGTGGGATAGAAAAAGCACAGCTCCCAGGTTGACTCAAACCCTCCTGCAGACCAGTGTATCTCTGAAACGGATCCAGCACTTCCTGAACCAAGATGAATTTGACCCCCAGTGTGTGGAAAGAAAGACCATCACCCCAGGTCCAGACACCCTTACCTGGGCTGCCCTTGCCACAGCCCCTGCTCCAGTAAATCCTCATCCCAAGCTTTTAACATTTCTCTTGTGCCCCCTTTATTTCTTTCTCTTTTCACATCTCTAACTCTATGCCCGTCTTCTCCCTTTCCTGGCTCTCTGCTCTCTTCTTCTGCATGCCTCCCCAGCTCTTTCCCACTCTACTTCTTTCCCTGGGGCTCCCCCTTCCCTAGGACTTCCTGTCCCTTCTCCCTGCCCTGCAAACTTCCCTGCCTTCTCCTCTTAGCCCCTTCCCCCAAGGCTGCCCACACCTCTCCCTCCCTCCTCCCCCTGGGATCCTGTCTCTCTGGCCCTGGGCCCGCCTAAACCTGTATACCTTGACCCTCCCAGGCTATGCTGTCATCATAGACAATGGCACATTCGCCTGGGCCCAGGATCTGCCCCCCACCCTCCACAGGTACCAGTTTCTCCCATCCCTTTTCTGCTGCCAAAAGGGGGACAAATGTCAGAGCAGTAGCAGAACCTACCCTCCATCCTCCCACCGCCTCCCCTCACACCCCCATCTTTGGCTTGGAAAGTAGGAAGAGCCTCACTTGCCAGGGTGGTTCTCTGAAGGGAGCAGGGCTTGGGTCCTCTGATGGAAGGCTGGGAACTGAAAACCTAATCCTTGTCTTTGACTTGGCTCCTGGTCTCCTTGCCCCCAGCTTAGACATCCAGGTGCCAAAAGGGACCCTCGTGGCCGTTGTGGGGCCTGTGGGCTGTGGGAAGTCCTCCCTGTTGTCTGCCCTGCTGGGAGAGATGGAGAAGCTGGAAGGCAAGGTGCACGTGAAGGTGAGAGGGGTGTGTGAAGGTGAGAGGGGTGTGTGAAGGTGAGAGGTGGATGTGAAGGTGAGAGGTGGACGTGAAGGTGAGAGGTGGACGTGAAGGTGAGAGGTGGATGTGAAGGTGAGAGGGGTGTGTAAAGGTGAGAGGTGGACGTGAAGGTGAGAGGTGTGTGTGAAGGTGAGAGGTGGACGTGAAGGTGAGAGGTGTGTGTGAAGGTGAGATGTATGTGAAGAGAAGCTTGGCAAACAGGTAACTGTGGAGTTCTCTTGTGGCTAGGGCTCCGTGGCCTACGTGCCCCAGCAGGCATGGATCCAGAACTGCACACTTCAGGAAAATGTGCTATTTGGCCAAGCACTGGACCCCAAGCGCTACCACCAGACTCTGGAGGCCTGTGCCCTGCTAGCCGACCTGGAGGTGCTGCCTGGTGGGGACCAGACGGAGATTGGAGAGAAGGTACATGATCTCCTTCCATCCTCTGGGGCGTCAGCATATACAGCTGCCCACCTCAACCCAGCCCAGGTCTATATGTGCACTCATTCATTCATTCATTCATTCATTCACACATTCATGTAATATGCCCAGCTCTGTGCTAGGCACTGGGGAAGCAGTTCTATTTCTGGGGGAGACCAACTTGTGAACAGGTAGGGAGAGCAGTGAGTGAGGAGTCTGTATAAGGGAAAGTGTCACTTTTGAGTTGAACCTTAACAGCTGAGGAAGAAGAACACTTTGTTCATTCATCCATCCATCCATCAGATTCTGTTATACGCTTACTGGATGCTGGGCACTATTGTACAGAAATGAATAGACCAGAGTAAAATCTCTGCCTTCATATAGCTTACATTCTAGCAGGGGACATTTTATAAGCAAGAAAAATAAGTAAAATATATAATATATTAGAGACAAGTCCTAAGGGGGAAGGAATGAAACAGGGAAGGGGCATGGGAATATGGGTGTGGCTGTGTTATTAGGGTGTCTTGGGAAAGCCTCATTGGGAATTGGAAACCTGAACAAAGAGAAGGAGTGGGCCAAGTCTGGGGACATGGAGTCCTGTCTCGGGGAAAGGCCTTCGAGACAGAGAGCAGCAAGTGCAAAGCCTCTGAGGTAGGAGTGTGAACGGAGCATTCAAGGACTGGCAAGGAGGCCAGCGTGGAGTGGAGTGAGCAGGGCTGAGGAGGAGATGAGGCCAGTGAGGTGTCCAGGCAGCCAGGTCACGGAGGGCCCTGTTAGACCGTGGCTTTTACCAAGAGGGACGAAAAGCCTTTGAAGGTGTGAGCCAAGGAATGGTGAGTGGACTGGTTAGCAAGTGGCGGGGAGGGGATAGGGCAAGGCAGAGTTCTGAAGACCTTGGATAAGGTTTTGGCCTTTACCTTAAAAACTATGGGATATTAGTGACGGGTTTGTTTAGTTCATTCACTTGTAATTGCTGCACTACGTACATAACGTAAAATTTGCCATCTTCACTATTTTTAAGTGTAAAGTTCAGTAGCGTTACGTTCTTTCACCCTGTTCTGCAACCATCCTCCAAAACTCTTCATCCTGCAAAGCTAAAATTCTGTGCCCATTAAACAATAACTCCCCATCTCCACGTCCCTCAGTTCTGGGCAGTCACCATTCTACTGCCTGTCTCGATGCATTTGACTTCTCCGGGCATTTCATGTCGTTGGAATCAGACAGTATCTGGTTTGTTTTCTTGATACTGGCTTATTTCACTTAGCATAATACGTCCAAGGTCCATCCATGTTATATCACATATCAAAATTCCTTGCCTTTTTAGGGCTGAATAATATCCCGTTGTTTGTGTATACCACGCTTGGCTTATCCATTCACCTGTTAATGGGCTCTTGGGTTGCTTCCACCTTTTAACTATCACGAATAACACGGCCGTAAACATGAATGTACCAATATCTCCTCGAGGCCCTACCTTCGATTCTCTTGAGGTGTATATCCAGACGTGGAAATGCCAAATAATATGGTAGTTCTGTTTTTTTATTTTTTGAGGAACTACCATGCCATTTTCTGTAATGGCTGCACCATTTTCCATTTCCCTAAACAATGCACAAGAGTTCAGACTTCTGCACATCCTGGCCAACACCTATGGCTTTTGGTGGGATGCCAGGGGTGTTGGTTTTGTTTTCTGATACAGGCCATTCTAATGGGTGTGAGGTGGTATCTTGTTGAGGTTCAGATTTGCATTTCCCCAATGACTAATGATGTTGAGTATCTTTTCATGTGTTTGTTGGTTGTTTGTATACCTTCTTCAGGGAAAAGTTTGAGTTGTCTGCCCATTTTTTGATCAAGTTGTTTGTCTTCTTGTTGTTGAGTTGTAGGAGTTCTTCATATCTGCCACAGGTCGTCGAATAACATCATTTCATCCAATGTCGTTTTGTTCCAACGTTGATTCCATGCTGTAGGAACTTAACTCTTGTTTATGTCAGTTAGCAGATGGTCAGATTGGACTCTTTATATGTCATTTAGCTTAAAGTTACAGAACCCAGTGTTGACTTACAGTAAGGACTTATCGTGCCGGATATTAACCCCTTATTAGATGAGTTGCAAATATTTTCTCCTATTCTGAGGGTTGCCTTTTCATTCCATTCGCTGTGTGCTTTGATGCACAGAAGTTTTTAACTTTGATGTGATCCAGTTTATCTGTTTTTGCTTTTGTTGCCTGTGCTCTTGGTATCGTATTCAAAAATTATTGCCAAATCCAGTGTCATGAAACTTCTCCCCTATGCTTTCTTCTAAGAGTTTTATACTTTTAGCTCTTTTTTTAAAAATACTAAATATTTCAGTGTATATTCTCTCAAAACAATGACATTCTCTTACCTAACTATAGTTGAATTTTCAAAATCAAGAACTTTAACATTGACACAATATTATTATCTAATTTACTGTCTGTATTCAAATGTTATCATTTGTCCCAGTAATGTCTTTTTTTTAGCTATTTTCTTTTCTGGTCTAGGATCCAGTCCAGGGTCATGAGTTGCATTTACTTGTCATATCTCTTTATTCTCTATCAATCTGGATAATTCCTCAGTCTTAGTCTTTTAGGACCTTGTCACCTTTGAAGATACAGGCCATTTGTTTTGTAGAATGTCTCCCAATTTGAATGCAATTAGATTTGGATTATATTTTCGGGGGAAATATCAAAGAAGTAATGTTGTGTTCTTCTTAGCGCATCCCATCAGGAGGCACATGATGTCAATTTGTGCCTTATTGACAATGTCAACTTTGAGGTTGTGTCTGTCATTGATGATTTCATTTTCTAACTTTCACTGACGATTCTTGCCTGAATCAGTGTTTGCTATGTTTGCCGAATGGTAATTTTCTAACTCTATTTCTTCTATAGTTATTAGTTGACATTTTACTTTAAGAAAGAGCCTTCTCTTCCTTCCTTTTTTACTTATTCACTAATTTCTTTATGTCCATATGGGCTCATGGATCCTTATTTGATTCAATGGGTTCTAATCCACCTTCATTATTTTTCTTGATGTTCAACTTGTCAGTGAAGGTTTTTAAAGCAGGGATTGCTGAAAAGCTATAGTGTGGAGGGTCCCGAAGGCACAGGACCCAGCGAGGAGCCTCTCATGGTGGCCTGGGGAAATGAGGACCTGAGTCTGAGCAGCGGGAATGGGAAACATTTAGGTAGGAGTCTGAGATTACAGAACCCAGAGAACTCCTCATCTATGACACTTCTCCTTCCCATCTCTCTTGGACCGACTCTGACTCCACACGCACACACAAACCTAATTTAATGTTCAGCACGTGGTAGGCACTCAAGAAAGACTGGTTGGTTGAATGCAAGCATGCTCATATGCTTTAGTCACTATACTGGCTTCTCCCTTGCAGCTCCAGCTCTCACCTCACATTTGCTCTCCCCGGGGATCAGTTTCTCAGGGTACCCGAAGAAGCTGGGCCCTATTGCAGAGGGAATAAGGGAAGCGGGTGGTAGCAAAGCAGGCTATACCTCTGGGATCTGCCTTCTGGGCCCAGCTCTGCAGCTATGTACCTCAGTTTCCTCATCATCCCTCTGGCATGTGATCTCAAGGTTGATGAATTCTGGGATAATGCTGGTTTCCCATCCTTGCTTCTGCCTTAAAAGTTCAGGACCTTGGACAAAGTCATTAAGAGCTGGGCTTTAATTTCTTATTCTAGAAAGTGACACCTCCCTGGAAGGACTGATGTGAGGACCACATGGGATTATTATTATGAAAGTCACCTGCAAACTATATGGGCGATGGAATATTAAAAGGTCTGTTAAGGACCTCCCGGGAATTTCCAGCCTCCTAGAGTAAGGAGGCAGCAGGCAGGGAAACCAGCTGGGCAGGGTGATGGAACAAAGGGAGCAGGATGTCTTCACCTGCCCTGAGGGGACACTGAAAACCGCCACCTTCCTTCGGTGGCCTTACAGCTTCATAGGGACAGGACCAAGCCTATGAAACGTGAATTTAGAGGCCTGCCCTGCTGATTGACAGTGGACAGGGCCCTTACCCACCTCGTGCCTATCTATCCTACACCTACTTCCTCCCTTCCTCTTCCATCCAGGGCATTAACCTGTCTGGGGGCCAGCAGCAGCGGGTCAGTCTGGCCCGAGCTGTATACAGCGATGCCGACATTTTTTTGCTGGATGACCCACTATCAGCCGTGGACTCCCATGTGGCCAAGCATATCTTTGATCACGTCATTGGGCCAGAAGGTGTGCTGGCAGGCAAGGTGAGGCCTCTAGGAGGCAAAGGGGGCTAAGGTGAGATCTAGGGCCCTTGGAGTGAGTGAACTGGTAGCCAAGGGGTGCGGATGAAACCTGGACATGTGGGAGTCTGAGAAACAGGAGTATGGGATGGGCAGCAGGGGAAACCCAGGTGCGGGGGCACAGCCCAGGGGCCCTGAGCCGGCTGTGGTGAGCATGGGGTGAGTCCCTTATGTGCCTTTCCATGCTCCCTGGCACACGAGTGCCTCACACTCACTCTGTGGCCCTGTGCCTGTGCTGGAGGTGTGTGCTAAGGGCAGTGGGAGTGATTGCTGCTTTCTCTCCAGACACGGGTACTGGTGACACATGGCATCAGCTTCCTGCCCCAGGCAGACGTCATCATAGTGCTCGATGATGGACAGGTGTCCGAGGTGGGCACCTACTCAGGTCTCCTCCAGCACAACGGCTCCTTTGCCAACTTCCTCCGCAACTATGCCCCTGATGAGGACAAGGAACACCAGGAAGAGGATGGCAGGACCGGTATCTTGAGCCCTCTGTATTTCTGTGCCCTCCCAGGGTTTCCTCTGTCTTGGGGTTCTCTGAGTATCTCTAGACAAACTCAATGTTGTACAAGGGAGGTGCAGGGGAGCTTGAACCTCTGTGTGATGGTCAGACATCACCCAGTAGGAAAGGGAACTGGATGTAGTCCAATCCTTCTCTTCCTCTTCCCTAACTGTGTTCCCTTAGACCAGCCACTCGGCTCTTGGAGTTTCAGTTTTCTCATGTGCCAAAAATGCATTAGGGCCCAGGCGCAGTCTATATGGCAAGGCTGTTTCATAGATAAATCGTCACATATGCAAGTGCTTGGAAATGTCATTTACTTAGCAATAAATATTTATTGAGCAATTACTATGACTAGGTGCTATTCCAGGCACTGAGAGAAAATAGTGAACAAACAAAAGTCCTGTCCTCAGGGAGCATATTGAAGTCCCTGGGCTCATGTGTCCCAGCTCCACAACCCCAGGCTCTGGACCGGCTCACAGACCTCTTCCTGGCTTTTCTTACTGCTGTGTATAAGGCTAAGGTGTCTTGAGCATTTATTAAGTGCTCTGCCCCTTGACACACATTTGTTTCTTTAATTCTCACAATGATGTGATGAAGTGAATACTATTATTTTCCCCATTTTACATGCCTGTCTAGAGTCATGCAGTGAAGAAGTGGGAATCTAAGCTCACTCAGTCTGG
Organism: Cynopterus sphinx; assembly: GCA_030015415.1. NCBI lineage: Eukaryota > Metazoa > Chordata > Mammalia > Chiroptera > Pteropodidae > Cynopterus > Cynopterus sphinx. Next base: position 20,048,909 of record CM057385.1, read on the forward strand.
CTCAGAGTTTGAGCTCCTAACTCTTATATTCGAACCCACTTCTCCTGATGAGAAGTTTTTCTTCTTGTCTAATCTAAGTCTTTCTTGCCGCCCTTTTTTTTTTCCAACACAGAATTGGTCATTTATTTTTGTCATTATTGTTCTTGCTGCCTTTTCAACCCCTCTCATCTTATCTCATGCTTATCTATTCAGGCCCCTTCATTAGAGTAGGGATGGGGGATCCTGGGACTTGTAGGGAGCTACCTGACCTCTGTCTCCTCCCTCCCACCTTGTGACAGCCTTTGAGGATCCAGAGGATGAGGAAGTGCTGCTGATTGAAGACACGCTCAGCAGCCATGCAGACCTGATGGATAATGAGCCAGTCATGTATGAGGTCCGGAAGCAGTTTATGAGGTGAGCTCCTGAGAGCATTCAGGCCCCTGGGATGCTGCAGCAGGGTCCCCAAAACCTGCTAAGTAGGATGCAGTGGGCATTCTCCGTGACACTGACACCCTGGATGTCCACCTGTGGCCTCAACCCTTCTTCTGGGCTCCGTTCTGTGGGTGTGCCAGAGGCTTCCTCTCTGGGCCTGACCAGCTGCCTCTACAGAGAGCTGAGTACCATGTCCTTGGAAGGAGAGGGCCAGGGTCGGCCTGTGCACCGAAGACGCCTGAGTACAGCAGAAAAGGTAGTGCAGGCAGTAGAGGCGAAGGCAAATGGGCTGCTGATCAAGGAGGAGAAGGTGGAGACAGGCAGGGTGAGTAGGGTGAACAAGGAGGGCTGGAGAGGGTGGGTGGGCCCCCAGAAGTCTTGGGGCTCACAGGAGTTCTCTTTCCCCAACTGCCATGGCCATATAGGTGAAGCTGAACATGTTCTGGGATTATGCCAAGGCTATTGGGCTCTGTACCACACTACTCATCTGTCTGCTGTACGCGGGTCAAAGTGCAGCTGCCATTGGGGCCAACATATGGCTCAGTGCCTGGACCAATGAGGCTACGGTGGGTGGACAACAGAACAACACCTCCATGAGACTAGGCGTCTATGCAGCCTTTGGAATTCTGCAAGGTGAGCCTGCAGAGATGCCTGGAAGGGGCTTCAATGGCCTCTTCCTCACCTCTGAGCCGCTGGGTCCCCTAAGCCACACCTTTGCCTCTGAGTCGCCCTTCACCATCATAGTTTGCCCTGCCCCAACACCTCTCTAACCCACCCGAGCAGTCCACCTGCCTTTGAGCCTGCCTAGCCCACCACGGCTATCCTTTCTTTTGGAACCTGCCCCTGCGTGCTTGCCACCTGGCTCAGGTGAGTGAGTGCCCCTCTGCCTCTTCCAACAGGGCTCCTGGTGGTGCTGTCAGCCTTCGCAATGGCAGTGGGCAGTGTCCAGGCTGCGCGCTCACTTCACCAGGCGCTGCTGCACAACATCATGCACTCGCCACAGTCCTTCTTCGACACTACACCCTCAGGTCGTATCCTCAACCGCTTCTCCAAGGATATCTACGTCATCGATGAGGTTCTGGCTTCTTCCATCCTCATGCTGCTGGGCTGTTTTTACAACTCCATCGCCATCCTTGTGATCATTGTGGCCAACACGCCGCTCTTCATGGTGGTCATCCTGCCTCTAGCTTTCTTCTACCTCTTTGTGCAGGTGCATAGCCAGTGGGTGGGCATGGCCATCGGAGGGAGGCTGAGGTACTCATGCGGGCAGGGCTTTTGTGTGTTCAGGTGGGGTGGGGGGAGGCAGGAGGAGGAGGATGTAGGCAGTCAGTTACTTTCCCTTTCTGAAACTCATTTTCCTCACCTAAAAATAGACTCATGGGACCTGCCCCATAAGATAAAATGAAATTCTTATAAATTATAACCAGCCCTGGAACTTCTTCCTACTGGCTTTTTAAAAATAAAATATTATTAACAATTTTAGATACATTCTTCCCTCATTTTTATACATTTCTAAACAAATCTGTGTACGCACGTAAGATGAGTTGATGACTTTCAGATACAGCTAGCCGTAAATGTCATTTGTGTCGCTGAGCCCCTGTCCTGCCATGAATTAATCAGCTGCTGAAGACGAGCCACAGGGTGGTTGAAGATCCTGTGTGTGGAGACTGTGGTCTGGGCTGCACTCTGTGCCGGGGCAGGACACTCTAAGGCACACGTCCCATGTGGCTCTGGCTATCTTAGGGTCCACAGGGTAGAGGATGGAAGCTGGAAGCAGAACCATGTTTTTGTGGGGTTGAAGCTTAAACAACTGTATGAGGGCACAGGAGGGAGAGGCTCTTTAAGGAGAAAAATACAAACTTATCTTATTTTTGCAAATATTGCAAAAACATTTGACTGTGCAAGCACATTGCTAGAGCCCCTAAGTAGAGACAGACGTATGTATTGATCTGGGAGGACAAGCAGTCAGTGCAGTAATGCAGGTCTCCATAGAGGGTGAGGGGGTCAAGAACTGAAAGGGAATCAGGAAAGGCTTCGTGGAGGAAGTGGCCTGGAAGACTGAGCAGAGCTGAGCAGAGAGAGAGCTTGGCATGAGTTCATGGAGCCACATCAGGACCCTAAGTCTTAGGTTCTTTTGAGTAGGGGAAGGGAGCCAGGTCTTCTGGGGGAGTGGGGCTGGCTGGGAGGAGCCCAGGTGGGTTCCCAGGGTATGCAGGACTGAATTGGTGATTTCATGATCTTGACCTCAAGTTCTTTTTCTACTCTCTGTCAGCGCTTCTACGTGGCCACCTCACAGCAACTGAAGCGGCTGGAATCTGTCAGCCGCTCACCCATATTCTCCCACTTTTCGGAGACAGTGACTGGCTCCAGTGTCATCCGGGCCTCTGGGCGCAGCCAGGACTTTGAGGCCATTAGCAATGCTAAGGTGGACACCAACCAGAGGAGCTGCTACCCCAACATTTCCTCCAACAGGTCAGCTACCCCTTGCTCCTCCAGGATCTTTCATTAGAGTCTCTGCAGGAGAGGTCCCAGTGTTCTGGAACTTAGCCCTTCCTTCTCCTTTTGTTTTATAAACAGAAAACTGCCCCCATCCTTCATTTGCTTCACTTCCTCCTTGTCTATCCCCACAGGTGGCTGGGGATCCGAGTGGAGTTCTTGGGGAACTGTATTGTGCTCTTTGCTGCACTCTTCGCTGTGATTGGGAAAAGCAGCCTGAGTCCAGGGATGGTGGGCCTCTCCGTGTCCTATGCCCTACAGGTACACAGGAGTCCGGGCCCCAGGGCAGGGCCACCACTGGTGCGGAGGCCACACAGGTGTCATACACATCTCCTGAGTATCTCCCTCTGCCCAGGGTGGGGACCAGCCACAAGTTCTGCTTGCCAGGACTATGAGCTCACAGCCAAGCATGGACAGAGACTCCCACCAGTAGGGGATTGTGATGCTGGGTGAGCTTTACAATCGTAAAGGGTATTGGTGGAGGGAGGAACAAAATGTTGTAAGAACCCAGAGGAGATTCTCTACTTTGGGGTGCTGGAGAAAGTATCTTGGAGCTTGGCCCCAAAAGACAAAACAGAACTTGTCCTACCCATTCACAATCTCTAGACAGTCCACCCTGACAGTTCCTGGGGGCAGGAAAGTGTGGGACTAGAATGTACCTCCTTTCACATGCCTTCGGAGAAGGAGATGGGCCTGGAGGCCGCGCGGGTCACTCTGATGTCAGCCTGTGTTGTTGAAAGGTTACGCAACTGCAACCGGAGTTTTGTAAAGCAGATCACATTTTCATTGCCTCAGGTGGCTCAAGTCTCGAAAGCTTTGGTAAAGGAAGGACAGTCCAGACAGATCAAACTTTAATGTACTTACGAATCACTTGGTCTCGTTAAAATGTGGATTCCCTTACGTAGGCCAAGGATAGGACTCAGGATTCTGCATGTCTATCCAGACTCCTTGGTACACAAAATACGGTCCAGAGGTCCAGTTCTGTCAACATCATCTGGGAGCTTGTTAGAAATTCAGAGTCTCGGGTCCCACCGTAGATCTACAGAATAAGAAGCAAGGTTCTCTGGGAAGTCTTTCTTATGCATACTGATGTTTGGGAAACACTGAGCTAGGTGGCCCTTTGTTAAGTCTGCATTTTCATTGCCTGATGTACGATTAATGATTAGAACTCCAGGTGGCACCCTTTCGGTTTTACCTAGGCCCTCGCGGGTCCTCGATGGGATAGGAACATAACCAAGGAGGCTGAACTCCTCTCAAAGCCATTGTAAGGGCAGAGGAGATCACCTTACTCATGACCCAGTCCCTTTGGCCAGGTGACATTTGCTCTGAACTGGATGATACGAATGATGTCAGACCTGGAGTCTAATATTGTGGCCGTGGAGAGAGTCAAGGAGTACTCCAAGACAGAGACGGAGGTGAGTACTGGGATGAGTGTCAGGTGAGGGGAGTCAAGAATACCTGGGCAAGGGTGCTTGATCGCCTGCCATTCCTTCACTCCAGAGCCAGCTCCTCAGGGGGCTCTTCTTTATCCTTTCATCCACTCAACCCTCACTGAGCATCAGCCAGAGGTCTATGCTTGGAGGTATAGAGGATTTTCAGTCGAGCAAGACAGAGTTTTCCCTTAAGCAGATTCTCATGTAGGGAGAGAGGTAAGACACACCACAGGACTCCAGGGTGACGCACTCAAAGAAGGCAGAAGAGTGGGTCACTCAGCTGGGGTGATCCAGGAAGGTGAGCATCGGCCAAAGGCATCCCCGGTCAAAGGAGCAGCAGCAGTGGGGCAGCCTGCCCTTTGTTGGAGAAAGGGAGTTAGTTGTCCTCTACTGGGAGATTCAAACTTTTCTTCTTTCACACCCTCTTATGGTCACACCCCAGAACTCTTTGTGCCCAGAACCTGTACCATCCCTGAGTCTTGATGTCGAGCATCCCTCGTTTAGACCACCCTTCCCATCCCTCCCAGCTCACTTATTCCAAAGCCCTTTGCGATTCCAGTACTTTGCCCTCATTGGGACTCCCAGTCCTGTGATCCCTGTCCACCAGCCTGGATTTTGTGCTCCACCAGTGCTAGTGCTCCCAACTCCCTCGCCCTTCTTTCTCCCTCCTCCCCCCTCTTGCAGTTGTCATCACCTACAAAACCCCACCCCAGTGAGCATGTCTACCTGCCTTTTCCATGCTGGCACTCAGCCGAAACGTTGCTGGAGAAAATCACTGATTTTACTTCAAGTTTGTAACCACACACCACTGCTAGGTGTTCCCCCTTTGCTTCCCCGAGAAGCATGTGTTCTCATTTTCAGAAAGATTTGTTTTGAACTTTCTTTTCTTAAACCCCCATATTTCCTTCTCCTTTGTGCCTTTCTATCTACCTTGCCTGACATGTCAATGAGAAAATAGGTTATTAGCTGTGAACTCCCTCAACCTTCCTTCAAAACGACCTTCCCTTTCTCTTTTAACAGGAAATTCCCTCCTCGTCTTGAAGTCCCCACCCCCCACTGCTTCACATGGCCATTTAGGGGCTTCACTTCCTCAGCGACACCCTCCATCTCCTACATTGTTCGTCTCGCTCCTTCTGTTGTGCGATTGCCATCCACTTGCAAAAATACGTGTATCCCATCTTTCATTCTAGACACACAAGGCAGCTCTCCACTTCTCCTATATCCTACTGCCCCGCTGCTTGGCTCTCTTTGGTTGTGAAGCTTGCTTTAAAATATGGTCTACACGTGCCTTCCCCACTTTCTCATCACCCTTCAGCTCATCCACCTCCTGCAGTCTGGTTTCTGCGCTCCCAGTCTGGATGTGTCACTCCTGAAACCGCTCACCAATGACTTCCCTGGATCCAGCCCACTTTTCTGTTCTCATCTCATTTTATCTCTCAGCGACATTCAGATGAAATGACCCCTCCTTTCTTCTTGGAAGGCATGGCTTCTGTGACTGGACCTCTTGCCCTGTCAGTCTCCATTGATCCTCCATCCTGCCTGTTCCTCCCAGCCTGGCCTCTCCGGCCCCCATGGCCCCCACCTACCCCTGCCTTTCCCAGGCATCCTCCATGACCCCCTCACTCTCCACACACTGGGATCTTCCAAGTCTCTCTCTTCTTGGCTAGCACTCCATTTCCCCTGTCTAAACATGTGATCCAGTCTCTATATCCTAAAAAATTCTGGCCTCAACCCTGCTGCCCATTCTTTTGACACCTCGAGAGAGTGGACTACACTGGCTGCCTGGCTTTTTGACTGCCTTGAAGTAGGGCTGGCTTCATGGGCGTATGGGACCAGTCACACAGGCCCCCACTTTTCGAAGGACCCTATGCTTAGAAGGGCCTCACACTTGGTTTAATGCTCTGGTGTCACCACCTGGACATTCTTAGTAACTTTTGCACAAAAGGCCCCACATTTTCATTGCGCACTGGGCCTCCCAAATTATACAGTCAGCCCTGTCTCGAAGCCACCATCATCTTATGCTCAATTTATTTTAACAGCTTTCTAACTTCTTATTCTGTTTCTACCCTCTCCTTTTACCTAGTAGCAGCCAGTAGGCTCCTTTAAAAGCACATCAAATTGTATTATTCATTCCACTGTGCCTTTAAAATGGCCTGCAAAGCCTTACATGATAGGGCCACTGCTACCTGTCTCCTCATTCTCACCTTGTCACTCTGTTCCAGAACAGACCTGGAGATATTTGCACTTCTGCATGGCATGTCCGTTCCCCAGATACTTCACTTGTTCCCTCACTTACTTCCGATCTTTATTTAAATATCCCCTCCTCCAGGAAGTTGTCCCTGACCACCCTGTACAGTACACCACCAGCAAGCGCTTCTCCTCATTCATCACTTTCTTACATTATGTAGATGTGCTTATTTTTTATTGTCTTCCCCTCTATATCAGAATGTAAGCCTCAGGGAATAAAAGACTTTATCTTGCTCATTATTGTGACTCACATACCTGTCACCGTGTAGTCACTCAATAATGAATGGTGAAAGGAGGAACTAGGGCAGGCAGGGAGGGGCAGCTCAACAGCATGTGGCACAAAGAGAGTAGGGGAGGGAGGATGGGATGTTTTGGAGCAGTTCTGAGAGGAATAAAGGTAAAGAGAGAAAAGATCCAGCGAACCACAAGCGTGGGCCACAGGGGCACCAGGGACTATCCCCTAGGGATCATGATGGGTGAGGATGGGGGGGACTTTGGGAGAGAAGGAAACTGAAAAGTGGGAGGGAGCCAGGCTGGGGAAGAGGTACTGCCTTGATACAGAGCTTGTCTTTTCCTTCGGGCCAGGCCCCCTGGGTGGTAGAGGGCAGCCGACCTCCCGAGGACTGGCCCTCGCAGGGGGAAGTGGAGTTCCGAAACTTCTCTGTGCGCTACCGGCCGGGCTTGCAGCTGGTGCTGAAGAACCTGAGTCTGCGTGTGCGCAGTGGCGAGAAGGTGCGCGTGAGATGGGTTTGTGCCTGGCAAATGGCATGTTCCTCCTGAGGGTGGGTGGGTCTCTGGGAGAGCAAGTTCTTTAGTCCAGATGTCTGCTCAGCCTCTCTAGGGGTGTCCTAGAAATGTCCCCAGGAGCCCTGGGCCTTCCGCTGATAGCCCCTCTCCACCTGCTGCAGGTGGGGATTGTGGGCCGCACTGGGGCTGGCAAATCGTCCATGACCCTGTGTCTGTTTCGCATCCTGGAAGCCGCAGAGGGTGAAATCCACATTGACGGCCTCAATGTGGCAGCCATGGGACTCCATGACCTGCGTTCTCAACTGACCATCATTCCCCAGGTACGAACCTGACATGGACAGCCACACTGGCCAATGACCCTTGGGGGGCAGACCCCATCCCTGTTCTGTAGCCTGAGGTCCAAGACTGGGACTTCTATCTGGGAGGCTGGAGAACCAGACAGCAATAGCAGAGCCATAGAGCAGCCCCCTGTCGTCGATCTGGAAGGGTCAGATATACCCTGCCCCACAACCTCCTGGGCCAGCAAATCAAACCAGGAACATCAGACCCCTGAAGTGCAGACCCATCCCCAGACAGTCTGTCCTGGCTTCCTCGTTTCGCAGCTCTGAATTGCATTTCACTTTTTCTGGTTCCTCTGGGGTATTTTTTTTTCTGCTGACTGGACACTTTGGAGTCAGATTAGTCCTCCTGTTTCTGCTTTAGTGAAGGATTTTGTGATTGGCAAAGCTGAGGTTTATCACTTCCCCACAGGCGTCTTCTATCTCCTTCGCCATTGCCTACCCCCTAAAGGGCTGGAGACAGAGTGGGAATGCTGCCACCTAAATCCTTTATTTTCCCCTGGCCTTGGGGCCCATGGTGCCTTATAGGGTCCAAGCTGCCTCCCTCTGAGACCTTTTTGTGTCCTCAGGACCCTATCCTGTTCTCAGGGACCCTGCGTATGAACCTGGACCCCTTTGGCAATTACTCAGAGGAAGACATATGGCGGGTCCTGGAGCTGTCTCACCTGCACACGTTTGTGAGATCTCAGCCAGCAGGCCTGGACTTCCAGTGCTCCGAGGGAGGGGAGAATCTCAGGTAACTTACAGCTGAGAGTAGACAGGTCAGAAACAGCACCTTTTGGAGCTAGGGGATCTAGCATCAAATGACACGGAGTCCCGGCCAGTCCCCTCCTTCCCTCCTCACTCCTATCTCAGCCTGGGTGCACTTAGGGGGCATTGTCTTGTCTTGAACATATTCTCTGTGCCGGACCTGGTGCACTATCTCACTGATTCCTCACATAAGCCTCAGAGGTCCCACTTCACAGATGAGGAAACTGAGGCAGGCCCAAAGTGATGTAGCTGGAAGAAGGCATGCCTAGGACTTGCAGTAGTTCTAGAAGATTCCAAAGTCCTATTCAGTCTTGTCCTTGTGGGTTGTCAATGTCTGTGGAGCAGGTGAGAGGAAACCTACAGTGATTTATGGAAATCGCAGATATTTTCCAAGATGGATGCAAGCTCTCATCTGCAGTTGGGGAGAGAGCAAAGTGAGCTCTCCGGGCCTTTCTGTGTTTTCTTAGAGCCCAAGACTTTATATCCCCAGCAGCGGGGCTGTGTATCAGGGAGAGCTGTAAGTCACTTCTCGCCGAGTCTAAAGGCTTGAGAGTCCCATACTCATGTTAGCTGTGTGATTTGGGGCAAGTTGATTAACCTCTCTGTGCCTCCTTTTCCTTCACTCAAGAATGGAAATAATAATAGCCCCACACCTCTTGCCCAATAAAAATGTTAGCCATGTATATGTAATAAAAAATTCTTCTAGTAGCCAGGTAAAAGAGGGAAAAGAAACAGGCAAAATAAATTTAATAATATATATAGCCCAATCTATAGAAAATATTATCTTCTTAACATGTATTTGACATAAATGTTATTAAGGATATTTTATATTTTTCTTATTAAGTTTGAAATTCCATGTGTTTTTTTACATTTACAGCCCCTCTCAGTTTAGGCTTGCCACATTTCAAGTACTCAATAGCCACATGTGGCCAGTGACTACCATTTGAACAGAGCAGTCTTAGGGTCATTGTGATGAAATAGAAGGCACTCAGCCTACACACACTCCTGGAATTTTACTTCTATTTACTCTTATTCTACTCAGTCCATACCCGTGGACTCTCTCCAGACCTCAAAAACAAAACAAAAGCCTTATGTTTGCTCAGCACTTAGTAATGTTCAAAACACCTTGGCCTCCACTATCTCGTATAATCTTTATTGCAGTCCTGTGGGCCAGAAATGAGGCTGGAACATATAAAATCATTTGCCTAAAGCTGCTCAACTAGCCAGGGAAGGGACAGGAACTCAAAGAAGTGGGGGCTTTTGCCCCAAAACTTTCCTTTCTACATCATAGCCAGCAGTGGGACACCCTCTCCTCCCCAAGCAGTCCTATAAGACTGAATATGCATCTTAACAGGATTTTACTTACACAGTGGTGTTGGGGGCAGCTGACAGACAGGCCTAAGCTTCCAGACCCTGAACTCATAGTTGTTTTTTGGCCCATTCTCCTGTCCCTGCTTGCCATCAGCACTTCCCCAGAGCATCCCCTCCATCCTCACTTACACCAGGATCTGAGACAGAAATCAGCTCCCTCCCTCCCTGAGCTGGTAGCCACTTTAAGTATAACCTGTATGCTGTGCCAGTCTCACCATAAATCAGCCCTGAGTTCTATCTGGCGGCTCATTCCGCTGCCAAAACCTTCATTAGTTGCGGGAATGGGCCAAGGAGAGAGCCTGGCCTTCACTCGGGCTGTGGTGACTCACCCCTTTGGGAAAGGCTGAGGTATTTGTCCTTGGGTGTGGGGGTGCTGCAGCCTCTGTGGTTGGGAACACATTCTTGCTTTGTTTACTAGCTCTGGCTTCCAAGGCGAGAGGTTGAAGGTATGCATTCTGCCCCTCCTCCACCCCCCCAGTTACCAGACACCGGTTATCCCCCAGGTCCTCCTCTGCCCTGCCCCTTCCTGTTTGCCTTGCTCCCTGGCCTTTATTTGCCATGGAGACAGGATAAGACTGTCTAAATTATGTGATTTTAGGCTAAGCAAGATGGCATAATGTGTGCAAATATCCAGAAAGTGTGTTCTTATCAAGGTAAAAGACTGATAGAGCATCATGGCACTAGTTGAGCGAGGATGGGAAGAAGGCACAGAAAGAGGATGCCATGGTTGGTGCCAGGCTGGAGATTTCACAGCACTGGCTCTACCTCCAAGGCACCGCGTTAATCCTGTGGTGTTCAGACCCTTGACTCCGCCGACCCCTGTTTCAGGAGGCCTGGGCTGAGGCAGAAATGAAAGAGGCTGGACAGAAAGCCAGTTTGGGACCATTGGAAAGGAGTGGAGACAGAAACAGTTCAGGGAATGAGGCCTGGGGCAGGCGTGGGGCTCCCAGCTGGAGATGTCTGCTTTCCCTTTTCTCAGCGTGGGTCAGCGGCAGCTTGTGTGCCTGGCTCGAGCCCTCCTTCGGAAGAGCCGCATTCTAGTTTTGGACGAGGCCACTGCCGCCATTGACCTAGAGACTGATGACCTCATCCAGGCTACCATCCGCACCCAGTTCGAGACCTGCACAGTGCTGACCATCGCACACCGGCTCAATACCATCATGGACTATACCAGGTGGGGCACCAGAACTCAAACAGGGAGGGACCTGGTGGGGTCACCTGGACCATTGGGAAGGGGCAGGCAGATTAAGGTTATCTGGAGGTAGGAGAGATGTGTGACCTTGGGTAATTCACAGACCTTTCATGAACTTCTCTCAGGGTTGTAGGAAAGAGTCAGTGACATAAAGTGTTTAAAGTGCAGGTGATCCTGGGAAATGTTGGTTTCCTCCTTGACCCCTTACTCTGATTCTCCCTGGCTTAGTTTCTCAGAGGGCTAGGGAAGGGGTCTTGCCCTCGGAATCTTATGGCTTTCTTGGGGAGGCAGCTCACGTGGTGAAAGGAAAAATTGTGACCTATTTCTTCATTGTACCCAATGTCAAGGTGTGGTGCTGGAGAATAAGGGGAGGGGCTGGGTGACTCAGAAACCTCATGGAAGTGAGCTGGCGCGGGCCCAGAAGGCTGGCCTTCTTGGAGACATGGGAACTCAGAGTGAGGAAGAGGAGGCAGGATGCTACCACAAATCTGTGCTGAACGAGTACAGTGGGAGTACATCAACAGGCCTTCATTTGCAAAATAAACACCCATAGGGCATGGGGAGGCAGGGATGGTGCCACAGATAGGTTTCTCTCAGAAGTGTCCCCACACAGGCCCAGAGGATGGGGCACCAAACTGAGAATGCTTGATGATATGGTCTATTTCATCCCTACCACACCCCTCTCTGCACTACCATCCAGGACCCCACTGGGAGGAGAGAAGGGAAGGTGGGCAGGAAGTATTGGGCCTTGAGTCCAAACAAGGAATAGGGCTGGGCTGAGAGGATCTGTTCCCAGGCCTAACTGAAAATGATTTTCACCAGCAGCCCTGAGGGGAGAAAACTCAAACTGACTTTGGGGATGGAGAGTTACTCATTCTGGTGGGGCTTGCAGAAATTAATCAAATAATCACCTACTGGATATATAATTAGAGCCTGCAGGAAGGAAACAGGGGTCCGTGTTAGGGGTGGCCTGAGAAAGCCAATTCACCCAAGGTGGACAGAATACTTTCTCTCCTGAGGAAGGGAAGCCCCAGCCAGGCCCTAAAGGAGTAGGAATTGGGGAGCATGTGGAAAAAGTGGGGTAGGGAGGGAGCTGAAAATGCCAGGTAAAAGGTGCAATACATGCAAAGGCCCTGAGGTGGGAAGGCACATGAGGCTGGAGTACAAAGGGCAACAAGGGCAGTAGAACCAAGATGAGGTGGGGAGAGGGACAGGCCCCACCATGTTGCACTTCTAGGATCATGGTAAAGCATTCAGTCCATACCCCCAAGAGTAGTGAGAAGCCCCTGAAAAGAGGAGATGTTCTCCTGGCCTCCAATATGGGCAGTGACCGGGCAGTGATGGCCACACTCCTTCCTAGAACATATTTTTAGGCATCTCATAGGTGGGAAAACAGAGTGCAGTCCACACCCTCCCATTGAGTTGCATTTCCCTGGGCTTAGGAGATCCCTTTCCACTCCTGCCTCACCCAGGGAGCCTGTCCTTACACCAGGTGCACCCTGTGATTAGTTGGCAGGATAATCTAATCACAGGCCTAAGCCTGACTGTGTGTGAGGTGGGGCAGGTGGGATCCACCCATCAGCAGCAGCCAGATTTGCAACCAAAGCCCCAGATTCCAGTGTCAGGCCTCACTGCAGCCCGGTTTCCCGCCGTGTGCCTTTGTGAGTTGGCACAAAGCAGATGGAAGCACACAGGGCCCAGCGCACAAGCCCGTGGCTCCTTGCACACAGTCCTATGACCCCGGTGAGGGGAAGGCTCATTAGAGAAGGTTTCTGGAGCCCCGACTAGCAAAGATGAATAGGATTCTTGTGTTTGATCCCAGAAACTGCCTCATCTGCCAAAAGAGCAAACAGAGTGGCTAAAATTACCAGCCTTGCAAGTGTGTACATGTGGTGTAGCGGCTGTGTTGGGTGGGTTGACTGAAGTGGTAGGGTTGGCATGTCACTGCAGAGCTTGAGCAGTACCCAGAAGGGCAAGGCTGGGCTATGAGGTCAGGTCTGGGCTGATGGAGACCTAACCACTTCTTTTCTTTGGCTAGGGTCCTGGTCCTGGACAAAGGGACAGTAGCTGAATTTGATTCTCCAACCAACCTCATTGCAGCCAGAGGCATCTTCTATGGGATGGCCAGCGATGCTGGACTTGCCTAAAATATCTTCTTGGAATTTCTTCCTGGCCATTCTTGGTTTTCCTCAAGAAAAGGAAAAGGACACCAAATATATTTACAGAATGGACTTAATAGCAAATGCTGGACGCATTTGTTACGTTTTTGCCCATGTAAAGCACTTCACAGGATAGCCATGCTAAATGCTTTAGATGAGAACATGAAGCTCAGAGGTGCCTGACATGCCCAAGGTCACTGCTGGTTTGAGGCGCAGAGCCCAGATTTGTCCCCACGTCTCCTGAGACTCACTCTCATATTATTTCCCCACTATACCGTTTTCAACCGTTTCATGGAATGATCTCCCTACCCCCTATGATTTTTCATACTTTCTACTCTGGATATTTGTTTAAATAAAGCTCTTTCTTCCTGGAACAGAAGACTGCCAGGTCAGGCCTCCCTAGGAACTGAGTCCTGTACTCTGGAGTGCTGGCCTGAATCCATTAAAAATGGAGCACTGGTGAAATGAAGTTATGTGGTCAACAATATATACACCCTGATGTAGGCTTTTTCTGCCTGGTCACACACAGATGTGGGGGTTACGACATTTGGAGGAGGCAGGGAGGAAGGGGGAGAAGCAGAAGTAGACTTTGTCTACATGGCTAGAATCATCTGAAGATATTAGACCCAAGAGCTCTAGGCTGGAAATATTGTCTTCACAGCCAAAATTCACTGGGCAATTGCCAGTAGTTCCTGATCTACTGTGCAGATACTATAAAAAGGTGAGAAATAAAGGCCCTGAAATCTGACCCAAGGCCTCTTGGGAAGCTGCTGTGAACACCTCCACATTTATGTCATCCCTCAGACCTCAGCCTGCTTCCCTAGGGGCTGAGAAGTGAGTGCAAGGTGCTTAATTTCCTTGCTCCTTTAGAAGTCTATTCCTGACAGGTCCCCATAACCAGTGAGGCCTCCAAGCCATTCATCTTCCTCAGTCCGGCTGAAGCTGAATGTGGGAAGAGTACAGAGCAGCCCAGAGGCTGCCCCTGTCCTGACAGTCCCAGGCTGGTAAATGCGATGAGGGGATGAATTAAATTTGCATTCTTGAGCAAGCAAACCATTTTCTGCAGGTCAGAGTCCACCTGCACAAGGCCTTGTATCTCTTCTCTTTGTTACCTTACTAAGTTTTCTGGTCTTCTCTTTTATTCCCTTGACCTTAATTCTTGGTATGATGTGACTGGTTGTGGGTGACGGTTTATCATCCCCCACCCTAAATGGTTTGCAGTAGGTGTGAAGATGGTGCCTTTGATCTGGTTTTTCTATACGCTTTGGGTCAGTCTGTGCTGCAGGACCATTTGTTAAAGGTTAATCACATTTTTTTTGGCAGGCTCTTTCTGTCCAGGATGTTTATGAGGGTATGGAAGAAGACTTTCATCCTTGTGATAAAGCAAGTATGAAAGCACAAATGCCTAAATTATTCTGCCTCTGCTTGGTGCTAAGAAAAGGTCTCTGCTATGCTCCCTGATTTATTAGACCAATTTGGCATGACGTTTGCTTTGTGAGGCTCTAGCTGCCCTAAACCAACAAGAAACGCAGATTCATTCGGCATCATCCCTGGCTAAAGATCCAAAGAATGTAAGGCTGTATTTCCTCTCCTATCTTGGGAGTTTGCTTCTGAGCTTATTGAGGCCCTGACAGGTGTTGACAGCCCAAAGGAGAGGCTCAGTTGTGTAAAGTAAATAGGATAATCAAAAAATGTGGTTAATAGAGGATGACCTCCATCTAGCTGGCTCAGCTACTCCGGGAAAATGAAGCTGACTGCTGTGAACTAGGAGGAAAGACACCACACAAAATATCTGTCTCCAGGTGCCACTGACAAGGCATGAGTACCAAAGCAGGTGGGGAACAGTCCCTTCTGTTCTTCCTCCAGAGCATCTTGTCCCCGGACTGTCCAACAATTTGAACTCCCTATGATTCGAAGTATAGCACTGTTTCAAAGGCCAAAATTAAAGAACATGGGCTCAATCCGTTAATATTTAATTTTAATAACTTGTTATATTTGAACAGTCAGCAATGCACAAAGAAAAAATCTTCCGTGAATGTTTACGCACGATATGAACACATGCTTTAGATATGCAGTGGAAGAGGAGGGGTGAATTCACAGTTAACAGCTTAAAAAAAATCTTTGTTATAAATTACACAAAGCATATAAAAATATTTCTCTGAATGCATAGATTAAGACTTTAAACTCACCTACCAGCAACTGTGCAGTCTTATCCTACTGCCATACATAGTAGTCACTTGACCACAGAGGACTTTATAAAGCTGGAGAGAGACCCATGTCGGGCCCATCTCTAACCTGGGACACCAAACCCCTGGCTCCGTTTCTTCTTCCCTGGAACTGCTGCTCTGTAGGCCACCTCCCAGCCAAGGGCCTCCACTGCTCAAAGACCTCCAATTGATCTGATGGCTGGAAGAGTTTTAACCTTAGTAATTTAGACATGAATTAATACTGAATTTATTTCCTCCAGGATAGAACTAGCATCCACTTTATCAGTAAAATGTAACTTTTTAAAAAAGGAAAATAAAGGTTACTACATTTAGAGAAACTAGCTTCTGGTTGAGTGAAACAAAGCGAGTTTTCTTTAAAGCACTTTAGAGAAAGGGAGTGATAAGTAACCTTTATTCTGCTATGCAAACACTGTACAAGGGTAAGTATAGTCACCATCAGTAATTGGAATATAGGTAAATCACTGAACAGAGTGACTCCATGAAGCTGGCCTTGAAAACACCTCCAACTCAACTCAGCATTTGGGCAGCAGCAGGAGGCTGTCATCTTAGCACCACATTCTCTTTTACTGACATCTTCTGCACGTGCTCTCTCAATCGTGTTCCAATAAAATTAACAGTTAGGAAGTTAAGTTTCTTTGGAAACTAGGCACTATGGGGAAAAAGCTTAAGACAACAGGGATGCTCTTTAACAGCTGGCTTCAAACCCCTGCTCTTCTAAGTGTGTTCGTTCTTATTTCTAGAGTTAAGCTGTTTGTTTCAACAAGTGGCTTTTCTTTTAACATTAATGACACTGAGGAAAGGAAAAGAATCCTTGAATGCATTCTTTTAAAATTTTTTTTGCCATGCTCAAGAGTTTAATCGGGTGTGTTTCTTTTTTCCAGAACAAAGCCTGGTAGACTAATGATGGACTTCATTAAATGGATTGGTGCAGGTAGTGGGGGATCCCTATGATCAAACAATTTGTTTACAAAAGCAACAGATTTCAGAGTTGTGTAAAAATCCTAATAATTTCAAAATAACTTTTATCTTTGATACAAAAATAAAGATGCTAACTCCTTTAGCTCAGTTTCCCACAATAACCTTTAAAATAGCAACAGATTCAGTCTCAAAAATTGTTTCTCATTTCCAGTGGAAAAGTGAAAGTGGAGAACATTGGACAGGCAATGTTTGTGCTCTTCTCTTAAGGTACAATTAAACAGAGATGACAGGAATTGCTTCAGTTAAAAAAAAAAAAAATCAGTTGCTCTCTTGGAAAGCATCGGAGAGCCCTCTAGTGATGGAGGGGGGTTAGTGCAGAGATGACTGTCCAGGCAACAGCCCACTGGAGACGCAGAAGCAGTCATGAGTGTTTACAAAGGAAAAAATGGGGGAGGGGAAACTCTTTTGGTTAACAGCATATTTACAATTGGGTAACTGTATTCTTAAATACGTTTAACCTGAGTGACATTTATAAATAGGTTATATGAAACCTCACAGCCATAAGACACATTAAACCAATTTGTTCAGCACATGTGCTTTCCACTAGTTTTCCTCTCTTGTCACTTCATGTTTTAGGAGAGTTGTGAGCATGCAACACCAAGAAAAGCGTATCCTGGCTCTTCAGGTGCACTGTCAATGGGAGTGGCTAGAAATAGGCTCTGTTCTCTCAGCTTCTGCTTAGACAACACTCTTACATGCTGCACATAAAACACTGGATAGACAACCGTCAGCTTCTGCCTCTCCAGACCACTTCTCAGGTGTTCACACCTTTGAGCAATAGGTTTATTGTGCACCAAGAGGCTTGGAATAGTGGCACCGCTGCTTGGAGGTCAGGGGCTTCCTACCTTGGCAGAAAGATTTAGTGTATACTACTTAGTGGCACTAGGGTCCCTCCTGGGCATCCAAGGCATTCAGATCAATGATTTGTCCTTGGCCCAGAGGCAACACGCTGTCACAATACTTAGTGATAAAATTCCCTGTTGCATTAGTAAGTCAGTTTTGAAGCTCTCCTGTTGTAGCAAGGCCTTTCAGTCAGTGTGGATGCAGCATTTCTGAATAGAAAATTATTTTCACTTATCATTAGAACCAGTTCCAGCTCTTGGAAATCTTGGAGTCGAGCAACATCTTTATCCTGAAACAAAAACAGGATAAACAACAGGTTAAGAGGAGTCATTGTTTCTATATGTTTGGTGTGCTGTGTTGAGCTGATACCACTATTTTGGCTCATTTTAGAGCCTAGAAACAAACAAAAAATTCCTGTGTTAGGCTGTCAGTGATAGTGCACAGAAATCCCCAAGGGCATGACCAGGGCTGGAATGGTGGAAGCCCTTAATAGCAGCTGCTATAGGATGAGCACACTTTGAAAAGAGAGAGGCAATGCAGGAATCAGTTTTCCTCAGGTGCTCTGAGAAGCCAGAAGCCTGATGTTCTAAGAACACAGAGATGTTGGAAAAACCACATATGTTTATGGGTTTGCCCCTGAATTTAACCCAGTCCTAACAGTGCACTAAGGTAATCCTTACAGACCACTACAGAGACAATTGAAAACAGGTACATGTGAATGGTAGTTCAGAAATTTTTTCTGATATCCTACAACTTTCAAAAATGCCATGCTTCTCCAGACCCAGAAGAGGGAAAGAAAGCTTAATGATTACATTTGGAAAACCACCCTTTGCTCCTTTTCTATTAACTCTTCATTTCTTCAACTATGACTCATACAATGGAGGAAGAAACTAGGTATTTTCCAAATGCAAAAACCAACCAACCACTCATGCTTAACAGATCTTTCCTTACCTTTCTTACCAAAGTATTGGGTAACTTTCTGATCTTTTCCACTTGATCTGGATTAACACCCAGTTCACAGCAACTCACTCTAAGCAATTCTTGGTAGGTAAGTTCCTGTCGGTCCAGTTCAATTTCAATGAAATCATTTTCTCGAAGAGATGGGTTCTGAATCCTCACCTTGAGTACCAGCTCTAGCAAATAAGAGGGATAAATGTTAATAAATGGTTCTGGCATACTCAGCCTGTATAACTTAAGATCTTTTCCAGGAGATGGTTATATTTTATCATGCCCCATGTCAAAGACCTGTGCCACCCAATGAGAAAAACCAAGCACCATCAGCAGGGTTTGCTCAGGCTCAATTCTGGCTCTGCTGGCATAGTTTCCTGCATTGTCTTTCTTACATCTAATACTGTGATTCACAAAGTAATAAAAAGGGGAGTGGGTTTGGGGAGGTGACAACCATCACAGCTGTATAGAAGGATCATTTACTTCTGTTGCTGGAACTAAGGAGGTAAAGGCTAAGAATGGGTTTGGGAGTCAAACCACTCATAAAATGGGGAAGAAGAGAGGTGAAAAGAAGGCACAGGCAAGATAGGAATACATAAGTTGCTCTAAAAAGATTTAACAATTGTGGATCTAAAGGTATTTATGAAATATGCAACTCCTTGCAATAAACACAATAAAAGGGCAAAAAGCTACTGACAGAAATTAAAGTCTAACTATGATTTCTATACAGTACATCTCAATAAGGAAGGCATTTTGGCTTTGGGAGGAAACATCTTGCTGCACCAGAAAGTAAGAAAATGCTCCAAGAATAATGGGACATGTCCAAGGGACATAAGAACTGGCTTGAAGATGCTCCCTCTGGGCAAATACGACATAATCTGAATGTCAAAATGTATTATAACGCAATGAATAAAATAAGAAAGTATGAGTTCACACCGCTATGAATGGAGGAGAAGGGAAAGGCTTTATAGTAGAATGCCAACTAATAAATAGAAAAAGAATGCCAGGAAATCATACTCTACAAAATAATTGGCCTGGACTCTTGAAAAATATTGAGGTCCAAAATGATAGAGAAAGACTGAGGAA
The DNA here is from genome assembly GCA_030015415.1 of Cynopterus sphinx. Classification (NCBI taxonomy): domain Eukaryota; kingdom Metazoa; phylum Chordata; class Mammalia; order Chiroptera; family Pteropodidae; genus Cynopterus; species Cynopterus sphinx. The sequence continues at coordinate 20,068,136 of CM057385.1, forward strand.
ATATTCCAGATTAAAAAAGACTAAAACAACATGATAACTAAATGTAATGGGTAACCCTGGGGAGAGGGCAGGGTGGAGGGAATAAAGATAGCTACAAAAGCCATTGTTGAGATAACAGACAAAATTTAAATATGGACTATGGATTAGAGGATGCATTATAAATCAAGATTAAATTTCCTAAATTGATAATTGTATTGTATATAATTATGTAAGAGACTATCATTGTTCTTAGGAAATACACACTTAAATAGTTCAGGGTAAATGAGCAAAAGGTAAACAATTTGTGAATCTGAGTAAAGAGAATTCCTGCAGCTTTTCTGTAAATCTGCAATTATGCTCAAAATAAATAAATATATAACACCTCCCCCACCCCCACAGGAAGTAAAGCACTAGGCCTCTGGATATTGTCTGCCCCTTTGTGCAGGCTGTTTGCTGACAAGGGGGTTGGTTACCTTGCATATTAAATGGAAATGCTCCAGTGAAGAAAAATGGCTGGAATGCTGGAGTTGGTCCTGTGTGAGTCCCATTTTGAGGCTCCAGAGACACTGGTGGCTTGGATGTGACAGAAGAGAAGAGTGAGCAACCCTGACTCACTGGTGGCTGACAAACAGGACCTGGTTTTGTGCTTTCTGGTGTTCTGAGTATAGTAGCGGGGGCAGACACATCCCCGTTCTGAACCAGTGCCAAAGAGGTGTGGTCCCGTGGAAAGGCCCCTAGCAGGGGAGGCTCCCCAGAGGGTAGCAATGGAGGCTCGCCATCTGCAGGGGGTGATGCAGGAGGTGTGGAGGGGCCCCCATTCTGCAGCGGGGCTGAATCCTCTGCCACGGGGGTGTAGATAAAAGGGAAAGCTGGGTTGGCCAGATAGTTGGGAACAAAGGGTGGTTCTGACTCCTTGAGCTGGGGGAGGTTGTCATCATCATCATCATCTTCCACTTAAAAAGAAGAAAACACAGAACCTTTACATAGCCCTTTCAAGATTACCAAGAAGACTGTCTTATGAAAGCTAGTGAGTGTCCTTTGGTATATGACAAATACTTTGCTCAATATTTAGTGCCTCTTCAAGTCAGAAAAGGAAATACTATTTCATTAGATTTATAATTACCATTTTTATCGTCTTAAATTTAACAGATAAAAAAAAATTAAAAGCTATAATTCCTACCTTTCCAGAAACGACATGGAATTACTATCTTGGCATAGTAATGCAGTCTTTGCTTTTAGAAATAGACTGGTTGTTTGAAAGGCATCAAGAATGTAGCCAATAATAACAAGTTTTAAAATTAGTTTGACAAAATCAAAAGTTACCCCCAAACACAGACTCACCTCCCATAATCCTCCTGATTTCTCTTCTTGATGTTAATTGGACTGGCATTTCTCCCTTTGAGGTAAGAATCTCTTTGTTAGCTCCTGATTCTAACAAGTAAGAGACCACCTGACCATGATTGCGTTTACATGCCCAGTGTAAACAGGTCCTGTTCCAAAGTAAAAGAAAAAAAAAAGTGATTTAAAAAGAAGAGAGGTGATTTGGGATTTCAAATTCTACACATTAGTAAATAAATACAAGTAAGAGATCAGCTCGAACCAGGAAACTGGCTGGTAATCTCAACTTCTCTTTTCAGAAAGCAGACCATCAAAACATTAAGTACGCTTAAAATTTATTTTTAAATTTCATTTATGGCCCTTGGGAGAAACTAATTTATCCCAGGAGCTTTAATTTCAATGGCTTCCAGAAGGCTGGCAGGCTGGCTGGCTGCTGGATAACTCTAATGGTATTGCTGAGTGTTACTCTATCAGGATCACTCATTAGATTGCCCCAGTCTCTTTAAAATGTATCTTTATATTGCCATATTCCTTTTTCAGGGACTATGGAAACTTGCTTCATATGCATCAAATATCACTTGAAGATTAAATATTATCAAGCAAATAACCATCTCCTATCTACAGGCTTGCTCTGCCACTAAAATTATTACTACAGTAGATATTCCTGTCTGAATCTCAGTTGCTTGCTCTCTTTTCCTCTATTTTTCTTTTGCACACACACAAAAGGCCTCCCAAATTTCCATTTTTAAAAAAGTTGGCTTGTCTAGTTCACTCCAGAAGGCTACAAACATAGCCTCATCTGCTTAAATGTAAGGCACTGCATACAGACTTCAATTCCTAAGGCACTTAAAAATGTACATCAACCACCAAAATTTTCGAGAATTCTTCTAACATACTAGACTCATTTAAGTAAAACTAATTATTTAATATTGTGCACATAGGGATTATGCATACTCTGAAGGGCTATTATTTTAACACTACATAGAAATATAATTAGCATGCCAGAAAAAAACTCCATCTTAACAGAAATGGAAGGATTCAGAGCTACTAAATTCATCCCCAGTTGCCAAAGCTGAATGATATTATGGAAGAAAAACACTCTTTCCTGCTCTGTTTTGAAATTCTCTCCTTTACCAACTCTCTAATTGAACTGAGATAAATATCTTCAGTGCTTATAGCCAAATAAAGATATGGTAAAGAACAGAACATGTGGAAGGATTAGGTCACTAACTCAGGAAATATAATCTCTAGAAAGTTCATTTGGTTCCAGGAAAAAGCTGATTTTACCCTGGGCACCTTAACATTAATGACTTATGGAAAGCTAGCTCATCTGGCTGGCTGGGAGAAACTCCACCGATGCTTTGGAGTGACATTACACAATATTACTCATTAGAATTAGATTATTCAGGTGCCTTAAAGGGGCACTCTATGAAGAAATGACTGCCAATTTGGGAAATATAAAATAAGAGTCTTGAACCAGACTTCTACAACATAAGTTCCATGAAGATAAGGAAGTATCTGCTTGTACATACAGGTGCTTAATTAATATTTCTGAATGAGTGAACCAAGAACAAGGTAGACATTGCTAGAAGTAGAAGATCTAATGCATCCTTCACTCTGGGCAAACTGCAGCCAAGAGTGTGTTTGTATCTGGATGTCTGTGACATAGGCTTGAAAAGTGAATAATTACAATAAGTGAGCACTTCAAAAATGAATGGAGCACGATGAGAAAAAATATGTTCCCTTTTGGAAATAAAGTGCTCACTTGCTAGTCGTAAATTAGGACAAACTTGTTCATGACAAACTTGAGAGTGAAGGAGGTAATTTACTGCCAGTGGGTCTGAGAGACTCTGGGACAAACCAACTAGCTAAAGTATCACCATGTAAAGTGGGGTTAAGTCAACACAGCTCGCACCTCACAGCCTGGAGACCTGAGTGATCATTTACGGTCCAGACTTGTGTGGCTCTGGGCAGTCATAACTCAGAGCCACTGCAGCCAGGCAATATTTTCAACTAGTTCACACGAGCCATCATACTTGCTCCTTAAAGCCAAGGGGGTATGCATGACACTTAAATTACAACTGATGTGGGAGTTCTATATTTGAACTTCAACTCTTTAAGCTTTAAATTTGCAGTCAGAATATCCTATTAGTGCTGGGAAGTATTTCAGACCAGAGACACTGGGCATCATTCATCGGTGCTGAAGCTGTGATGACCAAGCAACTAAAAACTGAACGCAGTAACCACTCTGCTTTTCTATACCACGGAGCAAGTTTTTTGAGGATAATCTTTATATCCCATTATCCAGCACACTGCTTAATAAAATAAACACAGAGATAGTGGTTTATATGTTGGACATTGGTCTAAAAGTGTTACATATATTAACTTATTTAATCCTCTAAACAACCCTGGAGTTAAATACTATTATCAACATTCCTCCATTTCACAGACAAGAAAATCAAGGCAGTCAGCAAATGAGCAAAACAAACAACATGCTTGGTGGTTATTAAGTATTGATATTAAGTGTTTTAGGGACAATAAAGCAAGGAAAGGAATTAGGAGATACCAGGAGCAGGGGAAGAACATGGTGCAATTCTAAATTGAGGGCCAAGGAGAATCTCACTGAGGTGATAACTAAGCTAATACCTGAAGGAGGTGAAGGAGTAAAAGCATTTTAGATGGAGGGAGAAGAGAAAACACAAAGGCCTTGAATCAGGGCTGTGCACTGGTGTTTCAGGAAAAGCAAGGAGCAAGATGAAGAAAGCAGGGTTTATATCTAGAGGTGAGGTACAGACTTAAGGAGGGAGAGGAAGTAGAAACTATAGGACCCTGTGGGCTCTTACTCAGAGTGAGATGGCAGCCACTAGATAGAGGGTTTTGAGCCATATGAAATGATCTGACTTAAGTCTTAAGTTAGCATCCCCCTGACTGCTGCATTATAAAAAGACTAGGGTATTAGAGTAGAAGCAAGGAGACTAATTAGGAGGCTACTGCAGTAATCCAGGTGACAGAATGATGGCAGCTCTGTACAACAGGCATAGTAGCAGAGCCAGTGAGAAGTGGTCAGATTCCAATTGTAGCTAGGTGGAGCTGGCAGAATTAGCCAGTTTACTAGATTTGGGGTGTAATAGGAGGCAGAAAGGACACCAAAGGTTCTGGCTGAGGCTGAGGTGAGGAGGGTGTGGAGGAGGAGGCTTGGGGCAGTTAGGGGGATGAAAGGAGACCAGGAATTCATTCTTTGACATGTTGAATTTGAGGTATCTTTTAGACATCAGCCCCAAATAAATCTATGAGAAGCTTCTTCAGGTTACTTCTGATTCAACTCACATTAACTGAGCACTGCTGAAGAGCGAAATTCAACTGAGTAAATTTGAATATCTAATTAGCTTTATTAAACGATTCATGAATCCAGTAGCATCCCATCTAACAAAAAGAGGGGAGTTCTGAATAGCTGTGCAAAATAGATTTTTATAGGCAGAAACTGGGTGGGACAAGAGTTATTAGCATAAGACAAGAAAGGTTCCTTTTTTTCAGGCAAGTATACTTTTCTTTGGTAGAAGGGCAGCAGGGGTCTTATTAGGCAGATTACCTCACTAACATAGATCTGGAAATTCCAGACTGATTGGCCAGATTGGGAGGGGCTGAAACTGCAATTAAGTCTTGGTTTGCTGTCCTTGGGGCCTTGGGCTGATTCCTTTTTTCAACAGAACCTACTATGTGGCCAATATTATGGTTAGGAAAGTGGGGTGTGGAGTCAGATGCTGAGTTTGTTTCCCAGCTCCATTAGGTACTGTAAATTCTGTGACCTTCAGAAAACTTTTAATCTTTCGGGGCCTCAGTCTCTTTATCTGTAAAATGTAGAAAATAACAATAGCTATGTCTGGAGTAGTTGCAAATGAGATAATACCCATAAAATACTTAGAATCTTGTTTGTGCTACTGAGCAAGCTCAATAAATGTTGGCTATTAATATTATGCTTATCTTGTTGAATGCTCACAACACTTTTGAAATAATTGGAAAATGAAGTGATTCTAGTGAGTTCAAATAACTAGGCAGGAATGGAGAATCTGTAGAAAAGACCAGGCTCATTCTTCTACACAACACTGCCTCCCAGTGCCAGAACAGCCATTCACAGCTTGTGAGCTAGGAAGCCATGCTCAGAAAAGGTACAGAGAGAACAGAAAGCTTGTTGGCAAACACCTTTTAACAAAACAAAACAGCATTATCTACTGTTTCCTGGCTTTCTCAAAAGTTACCCAGACTGTTTTCTTTAAGGTAAGGAGGTAGATGGATTTGTGAGGAGTCAGAGAACTGTGCTTCTGGTCTCGGCTACTATAGTAATGGTTGTGTTGAATGGATGGGTTGAACCCATCTCCAGGGTCCCTTTCAGTTCTAAACGATTCCACTTAAAAAAAGAAAACATTTGGAAACTCACTTTTACTCTAGGCTAGCAAAGTAGACGGGTCAAATAAAAAAAATTTAAATGTGAAGAAGGCAGACTAATACCACATTGAGGAACAAAACTAAAAATCTGACCACCAGCACCTCTTAGAAAGAGACTCCTTATCTAACTGGGAAGCACTCAATTGCAAGCAGGCATCTAAAGCCTTGGCTCTAGAGAATGAACGAAGGAGTCTTCCCTCAACAGGCAGCCATAGGCAGCAGCAACCACTGCTGCAGTGAGACGACAGAGAAGCAGAACAGTGATGCAAGTGATTTTTTTTTTCTTTCTGGTTTTGGGGAAAGAAACCGTGCTAGTTTATGAGATTCATATGTTTTTGTTCTGTTGCTTATGTTTTTGGCTCTGCACAGATGTGTTCTTCAGAAGCACCTGTGGCAAAATAATTCAGCACTGGAACTGGGATGAGCTCCCTATTAGCCAGGAGATCCGGGGACCGCGGGGGGCCCCAGGGCTAGGGTGGGCGCTGACTCCCCAGCACCACGTGGGTCAGAGTTTCGGTCGGCCGCGCCCCAGGCTAAACCAGGCCGGGGGGCGGCCAGGGCTGGCCTCCGGAGCGCAGAACCTCGGAGGCCCCAGGCGCCGAGCCACGCGGCGGCGGGGGTCGCCGGGGTCGCCGGGGCGGGCTGCTCGGACCCTGGGCCTCCCCCGCTCCCCACTTACCAGCCGTTGACCTCATTTTGGGAGTTCACATCCACCCCGCTCTGCACCAGTTTCTGCACCTCCCGAATGTCCCCCAAGGCCGCGGCCTCCCGCAGCCTCTCCTGCTGCTCCTTCTGCTCTAGCACCGCGCTCATCGTCCCCGCGGCTCCCGGCCTCCGCCCGGGCCCGTCAGCGCCGCCGCCGCGGCCGGCTCGCGGCCATGGGGACACGCCGCGGGGCTCGGCCCCCGCCCCCCACCCCCGGCCCGCGCCGCCGCCCGCGCCGGCCCGGGGCCTCCGCTCCCGCCCGCCGCCGCGCCCCGCCGCGCCCCGCCGCCGGCCCAGGCCTCCAGCGCGGCCGCGCCTCCCGCGGGCCGGCTCCGGGGGACCCTATTCGGAGTGACACCGCTGACCCCGGTCGTTTCCGTTCCTACCCGCGGCCCGGCGCCCGGGCCGCCCGCTTATGTAAGCGCTGCACAGCACGCTCGGCCGTGATTCAGGCCCTATTTTTAGACTCCCCCACCCTACGGCTTCAAGAGAGGACAGACACTAGGAAGGGAAGAGAGAGAGAGAGAAAAAAAAACATATTTGAGAGCCAGAAATGCCTTATCGTCTGGCACAGGCTGTTTACTAGGCAATAAACATCTTTTTTTTGGGGGGGGGGGAAGCAATTATTTTTGGCTCTATTTCTTTTTTTCTTTCTTTCTTTTTTTCTTTTGCTGAGCCAACTCTTGCCCAGCGGGATAGGGAAATGGGCTGAAACCGATCCTACTATTATATGCTCATTATTGCAGATAGATGATGACACTGTTCTTTTGACAGTGCTTGGGACCACTCAGTTACAGTATTTATTCCCATTGTTGTTTTACATCTTGTTTCTTCTCCCTTGATTTTCAGAGAAAATATTTATAGTGTGCCTAACTAGAACCTATAAACTTTAATTAATTACTACTTACAAATATAATTAATGACCCTTCATAAAGGCCATGTAGGAGAAAACAAAACAAAACAAAACACCAAAGCAGCTTTGGAGCTATCCTGGTCCTCATGCCAGGAGCTCCAGGGAGAGCTATGGTGTGGATATAAACAGTGTTTTGCCTGACTTCTTGCCTGGTTAGTCTAATGAGGCTCAGAGCCTGGGTTGGCACTGTTTTACTACCCAGCGGGAGAAAAAGAAAACACTGTTTTGCTGAGCTCAGGTGCTCTGAAAGATTTTCCAATGTGGCACAGGATGAAACCTTGCAGATGGGGTCAGGAGGATTAAGGAAATAACCCTGTGGTGAAAGGGAGGAAGGCCTGAACAAATGGAGATGAAATAGGAAGGGACAAATTTAGTCATGGAATTTTCACTTCCCTCTCTTGGGGCCTGCCCAGGGCCTGCGCTGACTGGCTGGCGGCTGCGCAGCAAGCATTTTTCTTGCTACTGTTTAAGAAAACTAACATATCTGTTTGTTTATTATGATACAGTAATTCACACAGTACACAGTGCACACCAGGTGGTGCTGAATATAAACTAACTGCACACTTAAATTGACCCCCACTGCAAACTGACATTCTGCTTGAGCTTACATTTTTAATTGTCCCCCAATTAAAATTTTAATTCTCATATCCAGAATGAAAGTTCATCTGAACCACCTTGCCTGGCACTGAAATTGGGCCCTTTAACAAAATTTGAGTAACATGGAAGTAGGTAGTAGCCTCTTTTTAAAAAACAAAAACAAAAAAAGCAATTAAAAAAAAATTGGTAGTACCTGCACTCAAAAGAATATGAGTTCTTATGAGTTTATTTATTAAATTTTTCTTCCTTTAAAGGATTATAGCTTGTGCCCTACAATAACTGTTGAATCAGTGAATATCAATATCATCTTAAACTTAACCTCTACTTATCTCTAACGCCAGTCTCCTGCTTGTCATTCTCCCATAAACAAACAAACAAACAAAAACACTTTCTCCACAGACAAAACCTCTAATCATGGCCATAGTCAAATGCAAGCTGATGGCTCTTCTATTGTTTCCATACATTTATACTTTGTCTTATCTCTAAGGAATAATTGAATTCACTGGGTGTATTAAGCAGGCACACTTTGCTAGGCACTGTTATAGTTACTGAAGATGCTGCTGCAAACAAATCAGAGTCTAGTAGGGGAGAAGAAGTAAACAACAGAATGTGATAAGGATTATAGTAGAAACAGTATGACATATGGCATAGTGGTTGTGAGCATGGAGACTGAAACCAGATTGCCTCGGTTTGTAGCCCATCTTTGCCTCTCATATAATCTTAGATGAGTTACTTAAGATTTCTGTGTCTCAAATTCTGCATCTAAAAAATAGAAATGATAATAATAGCACCTAGTTTGCAAGATTGTTCTAGGGAATGACTCAATGAATATGTGTAAAGCCTGGACATTGGAAATACTCAATGGATTGTAGGTATATTACAAAGAGGTTAAGTTGAGGAAAAGCCCCTGATAAGTGAGGGGGTGGGGGGAGGCAGTGGTGGAAACAAGAATAATACCCGGGTTTCTGACTGGGTAGATGGTAGTGTCATTTACTGAGATTTGGGACAAAGAATGAAGAGAAAGTCTCAGTTATAGTGATGAGTTCACTTTTAAATCTATTGAATTGAGCTTTCTGAAGACCTTTAATCACTACTATCAACATTTATTGCTAGGCACTGTGCTAAGTGCTGTATATGATTTATCTATGAATTATGTCATTTAGTACCCCAAATTATCATTATTATTATTATTATCTGAGGCCCAGAGAGGTAAGTAACTTGCCCAATGCCATGCATCTTAAAGAGGGAGCAAGACTTTGAACTCAAGCATTTGGACTCCAGAGCCTATGTTTTCTTTTCTGATTTTCCTTTAAGTGGAGATGTCCTGTAAACAGTTGTGTATATGGACATTTAGAAAGAAATTCTGAGCTGGTGATTTAAATTTGGCAGTCATTAGCAAAAGGTACTAGCTGAAGACATGGGAATGGAAGAGATGGCTTCAAGAGAGTGTATTGAGTGCTGGGAGAAGACAGCCAGAGATAGAACCCCAAAGAATATGCAACATTTTACTGACAGACAGAAGAGGAGAAATCCTCAAATGAGACTAAAAAGGAATAGCTGGAATAGTAGGAGGTAAAGCAAAGGAGTGGGAGGGACTGAAGAACAGAGAGTGCTCCACAGAGTCAAATACTGCTGAAAAGGCAAGAAAGAAAGGACTAAAAAGTATAGAATGGATTTATCCACAAGGACATTGCTAGTGACCTTGAAGAGGGAAATTGCAATGGAATGGTGGGGTAGGAGTGAACTGGAACTACCTCTTATCTGTCATATACTGTGTGACAATCTGGGAATACAAGGATGAATAAGAAATGATATCTGACCTAACAGTCCAAAATCAAGGCGTCAGTAGGTTTGGTTTCTTCCGAGACTTATTTCCTTGGCTTGCAGATAGCAACCTTCTGGCTGCCTCCTCACATGATCTTTCCTCTGTGTTGCTCACCCTTGGTGCCTCCGTATCCAAAATTCCTCTAAGAACACCAGTCAGATTGGACTGGGGCCCATCCTAAGGCCTCATTTTAACTTAACTAACTCTCTAAAGGCCCTATCTCCAAATACCATCACTTTCCCAAGAACTACGGATGAGGCCTTAGATTCTTCTCTGTCCACTTTGCTTGACTGGAGCCTTATCATCTTTTAGGTCTTAAGTCATTTTCACAGACAGTCCTCTTGCTTATTCTGACAGAGCCCTGCTTTTTCCTGTCATCATAATGATTAAATGAACTCAAATTGTGTTGGGCCTGTTCTACATGTTTTACATTGTGTTAATTCATTTAATATTCACAATATCTCCATGTGCATGGGGGAATATTATAATAAGCACCATTTTGCAAACAGAACTGGGGCCCATTTGCCAGGAAAACACCAAATGGCAGAGCTGGGATTACCAACCCAGGAAGTATGGCTTTAGCATTCATACCCTTAAAAGAGTACTTATCACTATTTATATTGACATATTTCATATTATTTCTTTAATGACTCTCTCTCTTACTAATCTTCAAGGTCCATGGAAGAAAGACCCAGTCTGAAAGGTTCAGAACATGGCTTCAAGATCTTCCCCAGCATATGGTGAGTGCTCAGGTATTTGTTGAAAAAAATGAATCAATAATTTTTTTTTTTTAATTCAAGACTAGGAGGCATAAGGTGCAAGACTGAATCCATACTCTGCATGACCTTGCAGAAACTGCCTTATCTCTTCTGCGTTGATTTCCTACCCAGTGAATCGGGGTGGGAGGACTAAGCCAGGGAGAAGAGCTGTGAGACTAGTGACTAGGAAAATGGAGTTGGAACACGAAATGAGTGCCACTCTTCATTTTCTTCCACTGGAAGATGGCACTGAGTGGGCCACCTGGGACAAAAGGATACACTGCTCTCTTCTCCGTTTTGCAGTGGCGTTGAAGTGTCGCTGCTAGAGGGCACTGAGAAAGCTCGTTTCTTTACACGAACACTGTAAAGAATTACAGATCAGTGAAATTTAGGACGAGTAAGATTTATTAAAGTATGTTTCCAGAGAGAAATGGGTTATGCCTGTAACCCTGCAGAATTCCACAAGTATACCTTATATGGCCCTTGATGGGTGGTTACAGAGATGGTGCCAGATGATTGGCATATGAGGTCAGTTGATTGACATTTAGCTATTATATAACCCTTTACATGTATGCAGTTACCCAGAATTCAGTGTATTATAATTAGATTCATGAATTTCTGGGCATATGTATGACATTATTATGATGGTATAATGAGGCTAAGGTTAAGGAAGGCCAGTATATGTACTAACTATGCAGGTGCTTACATCGGAACTAAACCAGTGGTTATTTTTTTGGTTTTACTTTCTTAGATTCCAGAATGTAACAGCAATTTTTTAACTAATATGGGTGTTTGGAGGAGGTCCTAGGTCTCTGGGTTGGGCCTTCATTCCCCCATCGCTCATATCTACCTATCTACCTAACATTTCCCCCTCAAATATTAAGGTTTCCGGGCAATGACCACTCCAGCTACCTCAGGTTGAGAAAGGGCAAAGGTGGAGCATTAGGTCTCTATACTTGCTTTCTGTCTGGCTGTGGGCAGGGGATGAGGTTTGTTGATATTTGTCTAAGGGTCCATAGTATGGTATGAGATCCATTGACTGGATTGGGTGATATCTCCCTTGGAGGACTATCTAGAGATGAATTGCTTGGATTCTAGAAGATACAAATTGGACAAATTAGTTTAGAAATGGTAGTCCCAGGAGGAGGAGAATAAAAAGGATGGTTAGGGGAATAATGAGTGGTAGGAGAAGGGATTGTAACCGAAACTGCCAATTTTTAACGAGAGTGCCAGTGCCAAAGTGTTCTATCTTATCTGTGGATTTGAGGATGTTTTGGATAGAAACTTGGCCTGGCTGATTGAAATAAAAACAGCATTCTTCTTTGAGGTGAATGCATGTTTCTCCTTGTCCTGCTGTCAGAGGATCTAAGGTCCTTCAATTCTGAAGTACCATGCCCACTAAGGAATCTAGTTGTTCCTGGATTCGTTGTTGCTTTGGGTTAGGGCAAAGGCATTTTCCTTGATGGCCTTGGCTGTTTCTTGTGACAGTTCATTTTGAAGGCTGAGTGCAGTGCCACCTGTCATTGCCCCCACAACATCTGTAAGAGAAGTAAGAGCAATACCTAACAGGATAAGTAAGGGAATAGTGCATTTCCATAAGTGGGATGGTTGATATATAGGGCAAGGGAACAAACAATTTACATATCTAAGGTGACATAGCCTAAAGAAAAAAGTCCTGACCATCTAGTAGGTAGTATAAAATAATCTTTTTGCCCATAAACCCAACTGGTTACTTTAGAGTGGTCTATCTTGGCTGAAAAGTAAGTCTGGGCGAGGGTTTGAATAGTAGAAGTTCCCCTAGCTTGGTTGATAGGCCTCTCCCTTAATGATGCTGCCTTGAGCAGCAAGGTTTGCTGCAGGTGAAGAGGAAAGAAGAGGATGACTGTAGTTAGAGCTTAGAAAGTTTCTAAAGAATAAAGTTCCCTGTTCGAGGTTCCAGAGGACATCTAATTAATTATCTCAACAAATATAAAGACAGTTGGAGGTAGTGAGGTCAAGTAATTGGATAGAAAAGGTATGAAGAGTCAGGCAGCCTTTGCAAAAGTCAGTTTTAGAGGATGAGTTGAGCTTAAAGAGGGTGTTTGCCTTTGAGAAATGGATGTATTTGGTGACTTCTTGGGCCTGGCCATTTAGGAGGGAAATCCCTGACGAAAGATTGGTAAGACCTTGAGGGTGGAGTAAGAATGTCTGTGAGCATCATGAGGGAGAAAGTTTGCCCGAACAAGGGCCTAAGGAGGAAATACTGAGACTACAAAAGGGAAAGGAGACTTGATTTCCATTATTGAGGAAAGAAAATATTGTTCCAGAGGGGGGAAAGACTGGATTGGTAAGAATGGGTTTGATGTGATTATTGTGGAGATTAAAATGTTTTTGTCAATTTAGGTTAGCCTGAATTCCCCATGCTAGAGTCCAAGAAGAGGAGACTGAGAGAGATATTGAAAGGGTAGCCCATAGATAATCAGGGACTGGGGTAACCCATCTCCAGCTCCTGGTGGAAATACAAAGCCAGCAGAACGGAGAGCGTTTAAGGAGTGAAATGGTTCAATTAGCTAATTGAAAAGGTGTAGGCAGGATTGGAAAGGCTGTTGTAAGGGTTAAAATGGATAAGGAAAAGGTTAGAAGAATAATAAAACTCAGCCTGGTTTTTCCTCCTTGAAGAGGAGTCTCAAGTCTTCTATCAGTTTGCAGGTTTAAGTGGAGTCTGTTGTAGGGACCTCTGGTGTCTCAAGGTAAGGTTTGACTCAGGAGTAGTAGATTTAGCTGGAAATTTGGGAGACCTTTACTACAAATGAGGAAGCTAGAACAGAGAAAGTTCCCTTCCAAATTGGTTGTAACTGAACAGCTGGGGAATTATCCTGGTATACTTTGATTAATACTGTGTGTCAGGTGAGTATAGAGGGGGATTCTTTATCTCCTGGATTTTGACTGTTATTCTATAGTCTTTGAGAGCCTGTTGGAATTGGCTGAGTGACCTGGCACAGGAGCCCAAGGCCAGAGAATTAGTGTCTAATAATAGGTCTGAGTGGAGGAATGGTCTTCCATATAAGGAATCAAAGGGCTTAGGCCTAGAGCCATTTTGGGGGCTGCCTTAGTACAAAGAAGAGTGACAGGTAAAGTCTCTAACCAGCTTATAGAGACTTTCTGAGTGATCTTCCAGATGGCGGCCTTAAGGAATTGATTAGCTCTTTCAACTTTATCAGAGGATTGGGATCTCCATGAACAGTGAAGATGGTAATTCCTAAGGCTTTCGAGATCATCTGGGTTATGGAGGATGTAAAAGCTGGCCCATTGTCACTTTGGAGTGAGAAGGAAAGGCCAAATCTGAGAATGATTTCATGTAATAGCTTCTCAACTACTTCAGAAGGCTTTGCAATCTGAGTAGGGAAAGCCTCAATCCAACCTGTAAAGGTGTCAAGGAAGACCAAGAGATATTTGAAGTTCCAGAAAGGGAGCATTCGGGTAAAATCTATTTTCCAGTCTTCTCCCAGAAAAACCCCTTGTTGTTGGGTTGGTTGGACTAAAGAGTGTTTTTGAGCCCCCTGAGGGTTATTAGTGAAACAGAGCAGTCCACCATAACTTGTTCAATAGTCTTAGGGAATCTTTTTCCTTTGAATACTCTGGATACTAGAAGGAAAGAGCTTCTCTTTCTAAATGAGTAGAATCATGTAGAGATTTTATTACTTTCCATTAGAGACTCTTGGGAAGAAAGAGGATTTCTTCCTTCTGTAACCACCCAGAGCACATGGGTTGGAATCCTCTCTGCATGGCCCAGGCTTCCTCCTCTCCAGGGTATTCAATAGCTGGAAGACAACAGGGGAGGTTTTTGGAAGGCTACCTTTTCGGAGGCCTCGTCTGCAGCCGGTTTCCTTTGGCAACCTCTGAATCCCATTTCTGATGTCTTCGGCAGTGTACCACTGCCACCTGTCAGGGTAATTGAAGAGGCTCTAAGATGTTGTTGATTTGAGAGGCATATTTGATGGGGCTATCTAGAGAAGTGAGATACCCTCATTATCTTTAAATAGCTGCATGAGCAGGGAGGACTAAGAAAGCGTATTTGGAGTCAATGTAAATGGTTACTCTTTTTCCTTTTGCTATTTCTAAGGCTCTAGTAAGAATGACTAATTCTGCTAGCTGAGTAGATGTATTAATGGGTTGCAGTTGTACTTCTATAACTAAAAAGTGAGACAACTGAATACCCTGTCCTCCTCTTCTCGGCAGCCATGAAGCTACCTTCATCTGTGAACCAGATGTGATCAGGATTTTCTAGAGGTGGGCCTGGAGGAGAGGGAAAGAGTTTCTTGACAGGAATGAAAAGGAGCGTCCTCAATAAGAAATGACAATAAGGTTGTCCGGTTCAAGGTTCCACAAATAGATATAGTTATATCGTGGTTTTCTAAAAGTAAAGCCTGGTGTTTTAGAAGTCTGCTATCAGATAACAAAAGGTACCTCTTATCTTCTAACAGACTTGAGACTTGAGGGTTTGTATAAACTTGGATGGGAGCTGCTGAGTGAACTTAAGAAGAAAAAGAGCTCCCAGAATTCTGAGGCATGTAGGCCATCCTTGAGCAGTGGGATCTAATCACTTTGAGAGGTAACCTACAGGTTGATGAGTGGGCCCTAACAGTCGAGTCAGGACCCCAAGAGCGATGCCATTCCTTTCATGGAGACATAGTTGGAATGGCTTGGATGGGTTAGGGAGTTCAAAGGCGGGAACTCTGATGAGTAAATCTTTAAGTTTCTGAGTAGCCTCCTGCTGTAGTTGCCCCCATTGGAGAGGGCTGAGTCATCCTTACCCTTTAAGCTGTCATATAGAGCTTTGGCTATTAGCCCATAGTTGAGAAACCATGGCCTACAGTATCTAGTGAGTCTACAAAATGCTCTCAGTTGTTTTCGAGTGAACTCTTAGTTGTCTCCTTGGACACTTTCTGAAGACAGATTCTGGGCCCTGGGGGGTCAGTCAGATTTTGTCACAGTAATTGAGTCTTGGATTGAGAAACCTATAGCCTCAGGTGGCTTAGAAATTGAAAGTCGGAATGGCATGTTCTATTGCCTTGTCTTGAGTAGGAGAACAGAGAAGATCATCTACATACTGTAAAATGGATCACCCTTCAAGTTGCAAATCTTGTAAATCATGAGCAAAGAAAGGCTTGGCTAGAGTGGCGGGTGCTGTCCTGGAATCCCTGAGGAAGTACTGTCCAGGTCAGTTGCAGGTGGATGCCATTAGGGGAGTCCCATTCAAAAGCAAAAAAAAATTGTGATTGTGAGCTGAGAGGGATAGAAAAGAATACATCTTTAAGTCTAGAGTAGCGAACCACTTAGTACCCAGAAGTATGGTTTCCAGCAGGACATAGGATTGGGGACTATTGGATGCAAAGGCATTACTGCCTCACTAATTATTCATGTATTGTAAAAGACACTAAGTTCCATCTTTTCTTTCAATAGGTAAAATGGAGGGATTGCAGGGAGAATTTGTAGGAACCATGAGTCCACGCTGTAAGAATTTTGATAACATAGGCCTTGTTTAGTTTCAGGCCTTAAAGGGTATTGCTTCCGATTAGGGAAATAAGAAAGATTCTTGAGGTTGATTACAACTGGAATGGCTGATATAGTCTGTCTAGGAATACCTTGATCCCAGACTATTGAACCTCCCAGTTTTCTGAATTGGGGAGGGTCTTAGGTTTTTCTGATAATAAGAACCTTTGTAAGGAAGTGGAGGTTAAGGTACCTCCTAGAGTAATTTTGGTTCCAAATCTATGCAAAACATTTCAGCCTAAGAGAGGCATTCAGGCATGATGGGAAAGCTTGAGTAAATGAATACTCATCCCATAGACAATATAAAGGTGGAGTAAAATATCAGAAAATCAGCTTACTGGTGATCCCTAAGACTATGCAGATTCGGAAAGGGTCTGAGAAAGGAAGCGAGAATAGTGTAGGAGTTCCCAGTATCCAAAAGGAAAGTAATTGTCCTACCTGCCATGTCCATATGTACCCTAGGCTTCAGTCCAGTGATAGAAATTTCTTGTCGTGGGGCCAACTGGAAGGTGCCTCTTCAGTCCCGAGTAACCATTTTGAAGCCTGTGGACAGTTCCGACCCAGGGTTCTTCCATCCTGAGGGGAAGAGAGCCACCCAAAAACCCAGATGCTGACACTTGGGACACTTTTCCTTATTGGGCCACTCTTTGGCCTAGTGGCCAGCTCGGCAACATAAGGCACACTTGGATGAATTTTTCACCAGTAGGAGTGAGGTACTTGTGGACTTGGACTATGGTTTTGAAGGGCCGCTAACATTTGGGCATGCCTAGGTTCTTTCTTTCCATCTCCTGAGCCTGGGCCTTTAACACCTGGTCATGGTTATAAAAGACTGTAGTTGCTGTGGTTAGCATTTCACCTAAAGTGGCTCCAGGTTCCTGAATAACCTATTGGAGCTTCCGCCTAATGTTGGGAGCTGATTGAGTTAAGAATCAGTCTTTCATAATGATTTGGCCCACATAAGAGCTAACTTAGTATATTTAATGAGGCTTCCCGAAGCTTCTCTAAAAATGCTGTTGGCTTCTCTCCTGGGCCTTGTGTAATTGCTGTTACTTTCACATAGCTGATGACTTTCTGTCATTCCTCCATAAGCACAGCCTTTATGCATAAAACGAAAGGATATTTTCTCCATTTTTTAATAGAACTGTTATAGTCCCTAGTCCCACCCAGGCCCTATGGGAAGTACAGCTGTTTCCCCTTTGGGGTATTTGGGATTAGACAGATGGAGGCCATTGGTGTATTTTCTGGCTTCTTGCAAATTTCTTTCCTGTTCTGTGTTCAATAAAGTCTGTCCCAGAATAATCATTGTGTCCTCCCAGGTTAAGTTATAAACAAGTGTAATATGCTGGGAGGCATCAATAAACCCATATGAGTTATCAGAATAGCTTCCTAAGTCTGCTTTGATCTGCTTGAGTTCTATAAGTGAAAAACGTTTGTGGGCAAGTTGGTGTCCAAATTCTCCAGGAACTTCTACCTGAGGGCAGACTTTTTGAGGGGGTGAAGGAGGTTTTAGGTATGGAGGAAAATTTCCTGGGTATGGGGGGAGTGTTGGATAGATGGAGGAAGTTGAAGTTAAAGAAATAAAAGAAGCTAATGATTTGTCTGGGGAAGGTTTGGAAGAGAGGGACTTACTAGAGTGTAGTGTGGTTAACCTGTATTTATGTAGAAGGGTATTGTTTTCCCAGTGTAAGAAAAAGGGCTTGGACATAAGGTATTCCTGACGATTTACCCTGCCTTTTACAATAAAGATCTAATTGGAGTATAGTGTTATAATCAATGCTGCCATTTTATTGGCCAGGTTTCCCTGTTAGGGAGTTTATATTGTGGTCATGCAGTGTTGCAAAAGAAAATAATTCTCTTCTTCAGTCTGTGGGTCAAATTGAGCCCAGTGAGCTAAAATACAGCCTAGGGGACTTTTAGATTGCATAGATGACTGGTTTCCATCTGAAAAGGAGAACTACAAGTCAGAGAGCCGAATGGCTGGAATCATGACTAGGGAGCTTGGCATCCCAGAGCTCAGGGGTTAGTGACAAACATCTACGCCACTCGCATAGGCGGTGGGTTACTGGGAGTTCTATATAGTTGCACCAGGGGATGGGAAAAGAAACAAAGGTCTTTTACGTGGAGTGTGGGTCGCTGCAGGAGAGGTGATTGGGATCACAGGCGGAAGAATTAATTAAGGAGCATAAAAAGACTGTGAGGTGATAGGTCAAAGAGGGTAATGGTGAGAATGGGATGTATTATATATTAATGTCCTTGATCTCAGCAGAAAATATGTAGAAAAATATCTGGAGAACAGAGTGGCTAGATGGAAGAGGTGAGAAATTAGAGTGACCTCTAGCTGAGAGGGGCGAGGCCCGTGCCTTACTTAGGTGGTCCCCAAATGTCCGCTGCAAACTGAGTCACAGCACCATGTGTCACCACGAGAGGGCACTGAGAGAGCTCCATTTTTTTCGACAACGCAGTGTAAATTACAGATCAGCGAAATTTAGGAAACGCGAGATGTATTAAAGCATGTTCGGAGAAGCAGGCTGTGCCAGAGATGGCCATAGTCCCATGGAGTTCGGGAAGGATACCTTTGGGTGGTGTAGTGGTGCTCGATGATTGGCCTGTGAGGTCAGTGGATGGACATTTGGCCGTTGCAGAACCCTTTGTCTCTTGCACACGCAGTTAGTTACCTAGAATGCGGTCAGTGGGAACCAGATTGGTGAACTCCCGGGCGTATGTGTGACATTATCCTGATGTTACAATGAGGCTGAGGTTAAGGAAGGTCAGTGCACGGACTAACCGTGCCAGCTCTTGCGGCGGGACTACCCCCGTGGTTATTTTTGCGATTTTCACTTCTCTGTGTTCCAGGATGCAATCAATGGTAATTTTTACCCGGAATATGGAGGTTTGGGGGAGGTCCTAGGGCAGGCCTCCGGCGGGGCCTCCATCCTCCTGCGGCTCCCGCCTAGCGGCCCAGTAGAAGCTTCAAGATGGGGTCACACGGGCGCTCGCGGAAACAGGCGGGCTCAGCTACGGCGGACGCAGCCTCCGGTGCGGCCGGCCCCGCCCGGCGTGGGGCGGCGCCCTAGGTGTGGGGGGGGAGCCCGGGCGGCCTCGGCAGGCCCCGCCCCGGCCGGCGGGAGCGGCCCCCGCGGGGCGCACGCGCGCGCGCGCGCACGGCCTGCCGGGAAAGCGCCCGCGCGGCCGCCATTTTGTCTCGTCGGCCCCTGCTTCGAGGCGGCTCCTCTTGGCCTGCAAGCGGGCCGCGGGGGCTGGCGACGGCGTCGCCTGCTTTTTCTTCGGCGGGTGCCAGGGCCGGCGGGAGCAGCCGCCCGAGGGAAGCACCATGATTTCGGCCGCGCAATTGTTGGATGAGCTCATGGGCCGGGACCGGAACCTGGCCCCGGATGAGAAGCGCAGCAACGTGCGGTGGGACCACGAGAGCGTAAGTGCCGCGGGCCTGGGGCCGCGGCCCGGGCGCCGTGGGGCGGGGGGCGGGGGCGGGGGCCCGCCGTGGGGCCGCGGCTGGCCCGCGGGCGGGCGGGAGCCGGGAGCGTGGCCCGGGGGGAGGAGTCCGCCCGGGGCCCGGCGCGGGGTGATTCGTCGTCGTCGTCGTTGGAGTACCGAGGAAGCCGAGAGGGCGCTTGGCCGACTCGAAAGCGCCTTGAGGAGGCGAGGGAACGCGGGAAAGGGAGCGAGCGTCGTGCTCGCGTTCAGAGAGCGGCTCGGGGCTTTTCACTTGGTTAGGCCGTGAGGGCTTGGACGCATCGCTCCGTTGCCTGGGTGGTCGGGCGTCGGAGGGGGACGGAAGTTTCGGGCCGGGGCTGGCGGCGGCACAGTCGTGGCGGCAGCGGCAGTCCGGCTTCTGAACGGACCCTTACCGGGGGACACGCGTCCTTTACTTACAGGAGCGCGATTTGCTCGTCGCCCTCGCCCATCACGTTCCACAGATGATGTTCGGGAGCGGAGCGTGCTCGTGCACCTTCGCGGAGGGGGTTGTCAGGGCTCTTTCCGCCACACGAAGAAGCCCTCTGGGTCCCCTTAACCTCACGAGGAAGGGTGCGTTCCCAACGCCTGTTTCCCAGGTGGGACGTGTTTGAGAGGCTCACCCAGGCAGGGTCTGTCTGTCGGCAGGTGAAGTGGCGACACGGCGTCTTTGCGCTCGCGTTCGTTTTCTCTGCGTTGGTTCTCTGGGAGCATGATGTATTTCAGGTTTTCCGAGGATGCCGTGCAACGTTTACTTTAGGTCTAACCTGAGGAACAGAGATGTAGAATTTTTATTTTACTTGCCTTGCGGTTATAATCAGCCCCGTGGTCACTTAAAGGCAGTCGCTCGCTGATCGAACTGCGAAGGGATCGTGAAAGACGCTTTTCCCCGAAAGTTGCCCACTCTCTTTCATCGTAGGCTCTGGTCAGAGTGAAATCTGTTTTGTAACGCATGACAACGAGTGAGTGCCGGATGAGTCTTTTTAGTACCGTAAGAAAGGAAGTGTTTGGTTAAAGCATTGAGACGGTAGAATTCATTGTGTCGGGTCAGGTTCCCGTGCTTGTCGTTGACCCTGAGAGGTGAAACTTTCGAAAAAAGTTTGTGAGGTTTTTAAAAATATTTTTGATCCCCCCCCATTGTCAAAATAGAGTAACGTTGTTGTTCTCCGCTCTTATTTTTCTAGGCATTTGTCACAGTGAAGCAATTTTGTTTTACTACTTAACTCAGTAATGTGTCCATTTAAGCTTTGCAAAAAAAGAGAAAGTTATGATTTAGTTGATGTGCAAATAGGACATTTATCTATTTGAATTTATCTATTTGAATCAAAGAGAGAATTGCTTTTGATTGTTTGCTATTCGACGGGACTGCCTATGACCGGGCCTCTGGTTTTGAACACGTGATGTGGAGAAACTTTGTTTTCCTGGTTGTATGTATTGCCACATTGCATTATACATTGTGGAATTGCTCTTGGAATTGCAGTTTAGCTTTTATGTCATCCCAGCTGTAATAAATCTGTTTTCCTTTCCGTTTTGGTGCTGGTCACCGAAATTTATTATGCTTTTAATGAAAGATTGCACTTCATTCTCGATTCAGGGACTTGAAAGCCAACTACTGGTATTTCAGATTCAGGTCTGCAGAGGAAAGGTTGACTTTGACCAGGAACAAAGCACATGGCTTCTAAATAAGGAGTTACTGTAGGATATAATAAAACTGGAGGAGTTCCTGGCATCACTTCTGGGTCGTTTGCATATTTTGTGCTGTTGGGTGTTGAAATCTTGGAGTAATGGACAACCCCAGTATGTACAGTAATTACGGGTTTTATCATTACTGTAATTTGATTATTTTAAAATGTGTTTGCATTCCAATTGTATCTGAAAATTTTCTTTGCAAGATTTGCAATTGATGGGAAAAGCAATTTCAGATGGGTGGGGTTCTTTTGTTTAACAGTTGAGATGGAACTTTACCTCAGTGTCACAAGTAGTTCCTAAGAGTTGGTACCTAACCCCTAAGATTAGTTTTAAATGCAGATTTCAGTGTGTCCTGTCCCTGATTCTAATTCTATAGGTCTGGGGGAAGGCCCCAGAAATCTGCGTTTTAAAAAATGGCCTATTGTATTTTATCTGCTGCTTGATCCACCTATCCGTCCTGGGGTTTTAACTAAGTAGCACTTGAGAAAGCTCTCCCTCTCTTTTTTAAAAACGCCTACAGCACTTGGTATTCCTAGCGGTCTCCCATCCAAGTATTAACCAGGCCCAACCCTGCTTAGCTTCCGAGATCAGATGAGATCTGGCACATTCAGGGTGGCATGGCTGTAGACTGAAGCTCCGTTTTTAAGTGAAGGATGCATCTGTAACACATTGTCGACTTTTCATTTATTTGTAATGGTGTATATATAACCATTATAAAGTTGAATCTTGGAAAGTGCATTTCTCAAGTTAGTACGAGATTATATTTGCTCTGCTTTGTTATCCTGACCAATCATGATGAGGGAAGCATGACTTAACTGCCTGGTGTGAGCACCTTTCAGTAAGTGCCCACATGGGAAGATTTCCGTGTTTTCCAGAGAATGCATTTAGTAGCCTTGTAATTCTCTGAATAGAGAACAGGAATTTTGTAGTTCAAATTGAGGTTTTTTACATTGTCGATCTCAACCCAAATGGGAACTTATGTAACTGTTGACTTACCTATGCTTCTAATAATATCTAAAGTGAGATTTTTTTTCCTTTGTCAAATTTAAGTATGTCCTCTGTTCAGTGAAAGCTTAATGATTTTTGAAGGTAATTGAACTAAATGTTTCTAAAATCTTCAGAATGTTAGCAAATATTGTCACTGACAATAGAAGTTATTTAGAAAAGAAGAAAACAGTTAAGGCTCCTGTCCACATTTTTACTCGTGGACTTTTTTAACATTAAAAAAGGAATTCAAAATTTAGGAAGGAAAATTGGAAGCAGAAAATTAGTAGAATCCATGACATCTGTATTTTACTGAATAGTTTTAATTCAGTCACCAAAATGTTCTCTTTTGTCAGAAATGTAGGCATTTCCTTCCTTGTTCTATAGTACATGGTAAGTGTTGAGCTTTGTGGAATTGCCCGTAGTCTATGTATTATATGTGTATTTAACTGCTGTTTGCTTTTTCTCCCAAAACGTACAGGAAGTGGGGTGAATATAATGAACTCTGTGTACCTATATCCAATATGATACTGTCAACACATGGCCAATATTATTTCCTCTATATTCCCTACCCCTTCCATTATTTTGAAGCAGTTCTATCATTTCAACCTTAAAGACATGATTATGTATTTATAAAATACAAAGACTTAAAAATTATAATACTGTTATCACACTGAAAATATCAAGGAATTTTCATAATTTTGATTGCTTTAGGGAAAGTGTGTATATGTGTATACACTATGTCATTAGACTTGATGTCTAAGTGCCACAATGGGGAAAAGTATAGGGTCTAGAAACGCACACGTGGAGGGGTACCCTGCTCAAACTGGTGTACTCTGAAAAGGTTTTTTAAAGTGACTCTTAAATATGGGACCTAAAAGATTGTTAGCAGGAATTAGCCAGAGAGAGTGGGAGAGACTACAAATGTTACTAGGGGCTGGGAAAAAATTATAGGCCTGAGAAATTGTAAATAGTGTTATAGCTGGATCCCTTGTTTGTTTTGTTGAGGGAGGAGACATGTAGCTAGGTGGGCAGAAAAATGGGTTTTTGAATGGTTTTTTAAGCCTTATTGAAAGTTGAGACTATATTGATATACAGTTGAAGGCTTCTGGGCAGGAGACAGATAATTTACTATCTGACTGCTATGGAAGATTGATTAAAACTTTACCAAAAATGGGTAGGCAATAAAAAGAATTGAGCCATAACTGCAAAGGTATATGTAATGAAAGGCATGGAAATGAATGACGGTAGAAAATGGTCATGTTATAGCTGAAACATGAAACCAGGGACTGAATGTTTTTGTTAGAAATTCTTAGAACTCTTAGCTAAAAAGAAACATTTGCTTCTAACCTGTTGTAGTTAAATTATTAATGGCAGGTGTGACTAAATGACTAAAGACTACAGTGTGAAAGGTTGTTCTTTTTTAATTAGTGAAATTTACAGATATTGCTGGATTTTAAATGAAAAAAATGTATGATAATTTAAGTAGTCCCTATAATCAAAGTATCAGATTGACTGTTGCCAATATGATAAATTTAAAATGGGAGTAGTTTATCAGAAATAGAAATTGAATAATATGTTACCTTTATGGCAGTTTATAAAGTGGAACTTGGTATCTGAATCAATTATCAAAGTTATTAACTTAGAATACCAAAGGAGGTTCTTTAAGGCTTCCACAGGATTTTAGCTGAAGATCTAATTTGGTGGTGTTCGTAAAGACATATGTGATTTAATAATTTGAAGGCTTTACTACTTGTAAATAATATATAGTTGACCTGACCATTGGGGTGAGAAACAAGGAGGCAATTCAGCTGATTTTGTGAAAGCAGTTTAACAGAACAACACAGACAACATTGAAAATATTTAATTAGCTCAAAGGAGAATTATGTTACTTACTGTTGGATGCACATAGGTGTAGAAAGAGAAAAATCAATAAGATATTCTTAGTGTACTTTTGTGGTTAGAAGTGTCTAATTGATGACCAGAACTGATAATACTTCGAAGAAGTGAATGCTAAAAGAATAGGACTGTTTTTAAGTTGTAGGTCTTAGCCAGCATTTTTCCAGTTATAAATATTTAACCCCTCATGTTAAGTCTTCTTTACATTAAATAATGTTCCTTCATTAAATATTGATTTCATTAATATATTTGGAATCAATATTACTATTTTATGTTTTCCTTCTGAATTTAAAACCATTAAAATTATTTTTTACAAAAGTAAACATGCTATAAAAGATTAAAATTTAACATAGAAATAAACAATGAAAGTCTGTCCTTGCCTTCCTTCTTCATTGCCAAATTCCTGGAAAAGGTTAAAAATTGCTATATGTTTTCAAATCTTTCCTCATAATTTACAGGTGCACACATATGTAGTTATAAGTGAAAATTGGCATAGATGTATTAACATATAAATATTTAACAACTTTCATTTATACTGTGGAATTTTTTGATTGGTACATGTCAATCTCCTTAACTTATTTGGTTCCTTGTGGGTATGCAGATTATGTCTATTCTTTTTGCCATTACCAACTAAGTTGCAATGAACATTCTAGTGCATACAACTGAGTCACTTGCAGGATGGGTACCTAGAAAGATAATAACTAAGTCAAGTACACATTTTACATTTTGATGGATCCTGTCAAATTGTCCCACAACTCTCTAGTATTGTTTGGAATGTCATTTTCTCAATATCTAAAGCCAGATGTTTTAATTTTGGACCAGTTAGACTTTGTTTACTATGAAAGAAATTTGCAATTAAAATTTTCTAGACAGATTTACAAGATTGATTATATTTCTGCATTCTCTTTTTAACTAGTAGTGAATTCACTAAAGTATGCTATTGAGATCAAACTCTTCTGTCACTGGTGTTGCCTTAAATTTATCAAGAAGATCAATCACAATTCGTTATGGGAATCCTGTCTCCCCTTCCACCTTTGGTTATTAGATTGTTAGGTCCGTGGTAGACAGTTTATTAAAGACTTGCTGAATAAAAGACACTTAATATTTTTAAACATCCTCAATCCCTGGGGAGGGTTAAAAGAGGCAGTCTAAGTAGCTAGTTTGTTGGATAAGAGGAACAAATATTTTGATGTACCATTACATTATAGCAGTATCTTAAGAGTCAAAGAGTGAAAATAGCATGTAACTTGATTAAGAAAATAGTTTCTAATTTAGATTCTGTAATGAGATTCCTCCAGGGCATGTCATGTGGTTGGTCTCAGTTTTCTTGTCTAAAATGGGGTGGTTGGACTAAATTATAATTAACACCTGGTTAGCCCACAGTAGGTCTACATAGTGCCTTTAAACACTTGTTTAAAAGTAGTGGATAATATTTTAAAAATCAGACTAATTTGGATGTTTTTTCCAATTTAACAAACATACATAGTTTAAATTTCATAATCCCACTGTGAATGTTCTTTGTTGTCTACTTTTTTTAAAATAATGAAACCAAGGAAAAATAAGTCTATAGTTTCATAGTGGCTAAGTGGTGGCCAAGATAAAAACTCTGTCTGCACTGTGTTGCCTTTCCCAGAATATCAAATTTATGTGTGCCTATTTCATACTCTTGTCTTTTCATTTGTGGTTTTCTTATACCTAAAATGTCTTGCAACTTTTCCTCATCTGAATTTAAGAACCAGTTAAAGCTTCACCACCTGTAATAACCTGACATACCCTACTAAATTAATTTCCTTGTTTCTAGTGTTGCACGTATATTCTAGTACATTATTTTGTGTTTTTATTCTGTCGCCTACTAGACTGTGTTTCTTGAGGAGTGGGTCTTGTTCCTCTATTTCCAGCATTGTTTGTAGCACATGGTGTTAAATGATTGTTGAAGTGCCATTTTCCACTTAAAAATTAAATGCCATTTAAAATTAAAATTTCATGCAGTATTTATTAGACTTAAGAGTGCTCATTCATGTATTTCATTGAAAAACTAACTTAGTACATTTTGACCACTTAGAATCCACTATATTTTGGAAAGCCTTATTCATATAAATAAAGCTTAGGTTGCAAAATAAAACTTTTAAATAGCTCTGGAAAATCAAAAGTATTTTAGTTTTAATAAAAAACATTTATTAGACAAACCTTAAAGCTAGTAGTGATCACCAGTTTTGCAGAAAAGTTAAGTCACATAATTATGGTAAAACTCAAATTCAGGTCCAAGTTGGTTTGATTTTGGCGATAAATGTTATTAAAACTCAGATTCAGTAAGTACTATGTTGGTATTTCATTACCAGAAAAATTATATGATTCCTATGATTCCTCCCTAGGAATACTTGAGGTTTGTATTTGGTTATATTTTAGAGTCAGGAGGGTCCAAAGAGGTGTTTATTCCTTTTAATGAGCCTTTTTGAGGATCATGGAGGTTGGCTGTGTAAAGATAAGGAGGAACAGTAGTCTTATATTTATTAGTTACATAGGGTGACAGTAGTCCTATTGAAAACAGTAAAATCACTCTTTAGGTAGAATCCACTCAAATTCTATTATATACTTGTATAAAATAGAAATTAAAGTAAATTTATCAAATACACAGTAAAAGTAAAGTTTCATATCTGAGAGTTGCTCATGGAATTTAGTTTTTAAATTGTTCTATGGCCATGCCACGCTGAACATGCCCGATCTCGTCTGATCTCGGAAGCTAAGCAGGGCTGGGCCTGGTTAGTACGTGGATGGGAGACCACCCAGGGAAGACCAGATGCTGTAGGCAAAATAAATAAATAACCATATAATTTGTAGCTATAAATAACAGTAAATGCTGGCGATAACTATTAGTAAGGTATCACATAACTGTTAACAGTTGTGGAAAATTAAGTTTTGGAACCTTGACAACAGGGTTAATAGTCTGAAAGATAAGTAATGTACTCTTTGTTCTCTCTTTTCAAATAAGAGATTCTTAAATATTTTTTAAAATTGAGTATTGGTATTGATATTTTATTGCGATACTCTTTAAAGTGGATGCAAAGTTTAACAGATCACTTCTTAATAATTAGAAAAGCATATAGCCTTTTAAAACATTTCATATGAGCATTATAAGTTTGGAAATAATTTGAAAAACCATTAACACATGTGGAGCCTTAATAATAATTTATTTCTAAGAATAGTGTTTAAGTTGAAAAGAGTAATCTTAAAAACCAAGTATTAGAATAACTAAGGAAAAGAACGTGGTACAAAGATACTATGACATATGGCTATATATAATGGGATAATATTGGTATGAAACTTGTTTAGATATGAGTTTGGAATCTTTCACTGTTCTTTGTGACCTTAGTTCTTGTGGACACAGACTGTGGAACCACATTTGCTTCAAAAAAGTGTAAAACAAATGACTTTTGAGGCAGAAAACAATCAGTTTCATATTTAACATCTAATCCTGCGTGTCAAGAAAGAACTCTAACATTCCTTTTCTATGTCATAGTTATACATTGGTAATCCACTCAATAACACTGAAATACTATGTAAAGAAAGGTAGATGTTTTGGAGTTTTGCTTCCTAGGTTTTTGTTTGTAGTGTTATAGAATTAAATACAGGATAGTCTTGGAATATATCTGAAGGAGTTACAAAAGTGCCAATGGGAAAGAATTAGAAGTTGGTTTTATGTTAATTTCCCATACCAAAGGAGCCCATCAAGAGTCCCTCAGTAAAGTGCTGGATCGAATGAAAATAGTCAATATATTTTAGGGCAGGTTATAGGATCTTATGCGAAAGTACTGACCCAGATTGCTTTAAATGGTTGTTACTTGAAATTTAGATAGAGGTTTCCAAATCCTAATCTGTAAATTGATTCTGGAATTTAACTATATTAGAATGGTAACAGTGTAGGATTTTCTTTTTTTAAATAAATATTCCTTTTTTCTGGAATATTTGTTGGTTATTAAGGGAATAGGCAATGATATTGTTAAAGCTGGTAACTCTTTGTCAGTCTTGCACGTCTTTTATTCAAATCCAGAAGACTAGAAGTCACTAATTTACCTAATATGGTTTAACCAATGTTCTTAGACTTAGT
The DNA here is from genome assembly GCA_030015415.1 of Cynopterus sphinx. Taxonomy (NCBI): domain Eukaryota; kingdom Metazoa; phylum Chordata; class Mammalia; order Chiroptera; family Pteropodidae; genus Cynopterus; species Cynopterus sphinx. The sequence goes on from CM057385.1 coordinate 20,096,374, forward strand.
TGAAAGATGGTCGAGAAATGAGAAAATAGTTATTTGGCACCCTTTTCCAATGTAGTTATAAAACCAAACAATTTTTAAAAGTTAAATATTTTTGTTTTTCTTTACTAGGTTTGTAAATATTATCTCTGTGGTTTCTGTCCTGCGGAATTGTTCACAAACACTCGTTCTGACCTTGGTAAGTGAATTTTCTGTGTAACTCTCATCACATTTATAACTTAAAACAACTGGTACTTTTTAATTCTGAAAAACTTTTTCTTAAAGGTTTGTTTATAAAGTAATTTCTTTCCTGGTTAGATTTTGAATGTATTAATTAATGTCAATCTAGTTAAATATGCGTGTCTATTTCTACTTTCTCCCAAAACTCCACTAAAATGAAAATTTAAAAACAAAAAAAGTGTAAATGGAAGAGGATAACATTAGAGATGTCAGCAGATTTTGGAAGATGACAAAGTGGATGGAAGAGTAGCAGCAAACTCAACAGAGCAGAGAAACCTGTACCCTAAAAGCCTGCCCAAGGGGATGTTAAATAGAAGCGAGTGAGTGATTAGCAGAACCCTAAACAGGCTCAGAGTTTGGAGGCACCAACTACCAAAGAAATCAGAGTTGAGTCATGGGGCTGAAAACAGCTGATTAGTGTAGTTCAGGGTTTCTTGATCTTGATATTTTGAGCTGGATAATTGTTGTTTTAGGGTGGCTCTACTGCGCATTGTGGGTGTTTAGCAGCATCCCGGGCCTCTTCTGCTCATTAGATGTCAGCACCGCCCAGTTGTGACAGCCAAAAAAATTCATGTCACCAAATGTTTCTAAGGGACACAATTGCCCCCCTGAGAACCACTAGTTTAGGTGGTCAGACTCTTAAAACCTGAACATCTGATGATTCTGTCTCCCACCTCTAAACCCCAGAAGACTAGGGGGTTATTTTCTGGAGAAATTGGACTAAAGAGACTCTGGTTCAAATGAACCATGAAATGTTTACAAAAAAATTTTTTTGACTCTTCTCCCAAGGATAGTATATAACTACTCTTATTTTAGGATCATAACAGAGAATTTTATTCATTAAGTATAATGCTTGTCCTAGAGCATTAGGAGCACATTAGGGCTGGATGAATCTAGGTATTGGGATTCCAGACCATAGCACAGGGCAGTAAAGGGTAAAATGAGACTGTAAGAGATTAAACGAGTCTGTATTCTTAATAGTGGGGTTTTCCCATTCCCTCCTCTGCCCTGTTCCTAGAAGGATACAGCCAGATGTTTTTCCCCAGGCAGAAGAGAAGAGGATTCTTTAGAGAAAGTGAACAGTTCCAGAGAAGTGATCTACAGGTACTGACCCTTGGGGAGTCTCCTAAAAGAAAGTCTTGCTGCCTGATTTTCCAGTGGTAAAGCCCATATTAGTTGATAAACCTTGCCTGTGCATAACAACTTCCAGTCACATTTTGGAAGTGTTTGGCCAGTCAAGGAACACCAGTCAGACAATTGAAGAAAACCTTCACGAAAGATTAACCAAACTAACAGGAAAAAAAGAATTCAGTGGAGTTACAGATAATGAGGAAAACAGAAGAAAAGATTTAAAAAGTCTTAACTAAAGTTAGTATTCTCTGAGAAATGAGACGATAATAGGAAGAATAGGATGCTATGTAAAAAAAGGAGCTTTTGAAAAATAAAAAGCTCTTGGAAATCAAAACTGGAGAAATCTGAAATAAAATTTGGTAAGATTCGAGAATAAAATCAAGGAAATTTGCTTGAGTGTTGGGTAGTTACAAAAGATTAAAATATCAGCCCAGCACTCTTAATAGCTGAACAAAAATCTAGATAGAGAAAATAGGGAGAAAAATTAAAAATTTGCAGTACTGACGGACCCTTAGTCTCTAGATTGAAAGTGTTCAAGTACTCAGCAGTGAGTGAAAAAAGATTCATAGCAAGGGACACAACACCATTGTGAAATTCCAGAACACCGGGGTTGGGGGGTGGTACACAGGATTGTGAAATTAGCATGGCCTCAGATTGGTCAGTAACATTGGAAGCTTTAAGACAGTGGAGAAACACCCTGAGGACTGAGTGAAAAATATTTTAATCTAGATTAGCTATATAGCCAAACATGAAAGTGTGAGGGTGGAAAGAGGTTCTCAGACATGCAAGGTCTCAACAGATTTGTCTCCCATGAACCTTTTCTCTGGAAACTACCAGCACATGGGCATAAACCAAGAAGGAGAAGAGAGATCCAATAAACTGCATCCAATACAGACCAGAAAAGGAGTTTCTTAGGATGACAGCTCTGTTAGTAAGCTCAGAAATAGCCCGGATTAGAGCAGGTGAGAAAGTTAATGGAAGAAATTGAAGCTGATTTTCTGATATACTTTGAATCTTGAGGGAAATTAGTATTAAGATAGTTTCTATAGCTGAGTTAAATTGAGAAGAATTTGGAAATAAATAGAAAACTAAACAAAGGTAAAAATTCCAACAAAGCATGAAGTGTATGAAAAGTGTCAACATATAATGCACCTTTGGTTCAGCAGTTGATAGTAAATAGTACTTGCATAGTTTAGGTATAAATACTGAATATTTAACCTAAAATTTTGTTGTCTAAGATAAACCAAGAGAAAGTAAAGTAAGCATAGATTTTAGACATTCCAGAAGAAATAACTAAAAGGGTTGAAAATGTGTTGCCTTTTGGAGGTGGGAAATGGTGAGACTCTGGTCCTAGCTAGTCTTGTACTATTTGACTTCTGTGCACATACTATATTAGTAAGATGCCAGTGGTGGTTCAGACCAGTGGTCCACCCTCATCACAGCTTTTTTTATGGGTGGCAGTAAGGAACAATTTCTTTCCTCCCACTCTCTCTTTTCTTACCATATAGTTGCTCTCCGTTATACTGATCTGGAAGACTAAGGAGGATAATTTTCATGTGCTTACTTAGGCATGTTGTTTCATGATTCAGTAGGCTCAATTTAGGTATCTACAGACTACTCAATGATAAAATGGATCCCCCCCCTTTTTTTCTGAAGAAAACTTTCTTTTGTTTTTGCAAGAGAAAAAGTTGTTAAGGTCACCAGTGCTTTATACATTCATATTTCTCATTTTTTTTCAGGTCCATGTGAAAAAATTCATGATGAAAATCTACGAAAACAGTAAGTTAATTTTGGTGGAGGGACGTTCCCTCCCCATCATTATTTGGTTTAAAGAGGACAGAGGTTGAAGAAGTAATTGGAATTGGTGTAAAATAAATGCCTGATAAAGGTCCTATTCATTAGCTAGGAGTGGTAGAAAGTCATATACCTTCAATAATGATACTATTAGCCCCACCACGTGATTACATACTATATGACAAGCGTAAAGCCTAAGCTTTTTTATTTCATAAGGGAGAACTGTCCAGGGTCACAGATCCAGTATAGTGGTCGAGTTGATGTTGAAGCATCTAGATTTGCTTGATCATAAAAATCTATGCTCTCAACCAAATGTAATGCTAAATACTGTCTTCTCTTTACTAGGATGAAGGAAAGCTAGAAATTAATTTCTTAAATACCTGGTTTACTCTTCAGCTTAAATGCAGCAGTCCATGAGACTAGTTAAGATAGAATATATGAATCATAATGGATGACTTAGAGGAAATATAATGTTTGTTTATTTCCATTTTTATTAGGTATGAGAAGAGTTCTCGTTTTATGAAAGTTGGCTACGAGAGAGATTTTCTGAGATACTTACAGAGCTTGCTTGCAGAAGTAGAACGTAGAATTAGACGAGGCCATGCTCGTTTGGCATTATCTCAAAACCAGCAGTCTTCTGGGGTGCGTATGACATTCATTTGCAGTCTTCATAAAGTATTGTTCCCTGGAGACCCAGTGACCTCCCTACTATTGAAACGTGTTCATTTATTAGTGTTTTTTTTAGAATGACATATAACTTAAAAAGGCGTTTTTTTTTTTCAGTTTTTATTAGTAAACGTAATATTGATTTTGCTAATCATAAACTTTTTCACTTAAATATCAGTAACTGACAATATGTAATCAACTAATAGAAATCGAAGATAATTGTTATTGATTCAACATTTTAATTATTGAATACACATATGTATGACATGAGGGTTTGAATATTCATTTTTGTTTTTTACTTTTTGTTAATACATTTTATCTTCAATAGGCAGCTGGACCAACAGGCAAAAATGAAGAAAAAATTCAGGTTTTAACAGATAAAATTGATGTACTCTTGCAACAGGTAAGAACTGTGTGCATTAATGTGAGAAAATATTTGGAATAAGCACTTAACCAAAGAAGATATTGGGATGATAAATATATGTAAAGGTGCTCAATGTTATTAGTCATTAGGGAAATACAAATTAAAACCACTATGGAATACTTACTGTACATCTGTCAGAATGGCTAAAATTAAAAAGACTGATCATACCAAATGTTAGTGAAGATGTGGGCAAACTAGAACTCTCATACACTGCTGGTGGGATGTAAAATGGTGCAACCACTTTGGAAAAGAGTTTGTGTTTTCATTTTACTATTAGAAAATTACCTAAGAGAAATGAAAACATGTTTATACAAAAAGTACACCGAGGTGTATGGCAGCTTTATTCATAATAGGTGAAAACCCTAAAAAAAAACTGAAACAATTCAAATGTTTGTTAACAGGTGAATGCATAAATAAATTGTGATGTGTCCATACAGTGGAATACTATTCAGTAATAAAGAGGAATTAACTACATCGCACACTGTGGATCAATCTTAAGATGATTAGGCTCAGTGAAAGAAGCCAGATCTTCCCTCTCCCCCCAAAGAAAGTACATGGTTCCACTTAAATTCTAGAAAATGCAGGACATCTGTAGTGAAAGAAAGTAGGTCAGTGTTTGCTGCAGGGGCGGGGTGGGGTGGGTGCACAACAGAGAAATGAGGAAACTTTGAGGTGATGGATGTTTTCATTATCTTGATGATGGTATTGGTTTCATGGGTATCAAAACTTAACAAACTGCACCTTAAAAATATGCAGCTTATTGCATGTCAAGTATACTTTGTTAATGCCATAAAAAAATCAAAAGGGAAATTATACACGAGGCTTCAGTAAACCAAACCAAAAGACCTCAGACAAATAATGCTAATGAAACTTGGGACAAAAAGAAAAATATTTGGGTAGTTTGGTTAGAAAGGAGTCTTAAATACTTTTTTTTAAATCCCTCATAGATTGAAGAATTAGGTTCTGAAGGAAAAGTAGAAGAAGCCCAGGGAATGATGAAATTAGTTGAACAGTTAAAAGAAGAGAGAGAATTGCTTAGGTCCACAACATCGGTGAGTAGCAACCTCATTTTGATTTACCCAGGCTGTTTGCTGTGAATTACTAGGACCTATTCCTATTTGAGAACCTTCGTTGTAAATAGTTTTCTCATATCCTAAATTGAGGGTCAGCAGACTTTATCATCAATGGCTGCAAAGTAAATATTTTATGTTTACAAGCCACACTGTTCCTGGTAGCTGCTGTAAATGAAGACAGCATTAGACAGTATGTAAACAAATCATTGTGGCTGTATATTCAATAAAACTTTGTTTATAAAAACAGGCTTCTAGCTCCTGGCTTGCCAACTGGTGCTTTAGATCACAAGTATTCATTTGTCTCTGGGTTTTCTTTTTTGTTCTTTCAGTACATATTTACCTTAGTTCAAAATTGGTATAATCTTAAAATATCTTCTGATATTTAAACCTTAGAATAAAATCAATATATGTTTTGGATATCAATGGTGGACTACAGTTGGTGGTCATTGGTTCCAAAATATCACATAAAATAGGTTCAGGTTATGCTCAAAGGGTTCAGTTTCTTAATGATTTTGAAAAACATTTTTTAATACAGAGGTGACACCTTTAGTTTAGCCTTTTGAACTTAAGCAAGAAGTAAATTCAGACTAAAATAGATAACTTTCTGAAAGATAGTTGAACTTTTTCAAGGAGGTATACAGGTAATTCATTGGTTACAATAGAATGATGGCGTCTCAGCACTTGCTAGGTGATGTGAAAAGTTGTTTGCTGTTACTGTGCTTCTCCCTCTAAAAGTTGACCAGTTGCTGCTCAGTATTATGGCTGCAGGGAAATGGAAAGTAGCAGTTCATACAATTAGAAATCTATTCTAAATGTTAAGTACTTTTTTGGGATTTGTTCTCTCTTCCTCAGACATTTTTATAATAACCAGTTTATCATTTTAGACCATTGAAAGTTTTGCTGCCCAAGAAAAACAAATGGAAGTTTGTGAAGTATGTGGAGCTTTTTTGATAGTAGGAGATGCCCAGTCCCGGGTAGATGACCATTTGATGGGAAAACAGCACATGGGCTATGCCAAAATTAAAGCTACTGTAGAAGAATTAAAAGTAAGTTTTTTCTAAAAGTGTTTTAACTGTATGTAATACTGTATTTTAGTATGGCTAAAATTTAATTACATGGAGATATAAACCTTTTGTTGACAGTTGTGTTATTTGAAGCAGTGATGGTCCCTTGAAAATTATACTAGTCATTAGGTTAGCAAAGTATTCCCTTCACTCATTTGTGCCAGGAATTTGAGAGAGAATATTCCTGAAGATTTAGTTAAGTATGGTATATTTTGTATACACGTGGTGTCAGAATTTTCGTTTTAGGGCATCAAATTTTATAAGTTGGTCTGCAAATGCTTTACATTAGGTAACCATTGTCATTAAAAGGTTATAGCTCTATAAAAATTGAGCTTGATTTCCTTAGGAAAAGTTAAGAAAAAGAACTGAAGAACCTGATCGTGATGAGCGTTTAAAAAAAGAGAAGCAAGAACGAGAAGAAAGAGAAAAAGAACGGGAGAGAGAAAGGGAAGAAAGAGAAAGGAAAAGACGAAGAGAAGAGGAAGAAAGAGAAAAGGAAAGGGCTCGCGACAGGGAGAGAAGAAAGAGAAGTCGTTCACGAAGTCGGCACTCAAGCCGAACTTCTGACCGAAGATGCAGCAGGTCTCGGGACCACAAAAGATCACGAAGTAGAGAGAGAAGGCGAAGCAGGTATGGAGAACACGTGAGACTGCCCAGCACACAGTGTGCAGTTAACAGTAGTAATTACTATTCCTTGGTCCTAGGAATCTCTTCAGTATCAGTAAACATAAGGATGGATTATAAGAGTTGAATCAGTGAACTAGTTCATCTTTAAGGCAATTTCTTTGCCATTTTTTACCAGTCTCAGGTTTGATGCAATCTTGTTAGGAAGTCAGTATAACTAGATGGTCTCTTAAGTGCTTCTCTTTGCATTGATACTGAGAAGACATTTAAATTATAAGTTATTTTAGGTAAAGGTACAAGTTAGAGCGATTTTCAGTTCTTAAGATTTCTAAAGTAAATATGTTTTAGTAGATTATATTCATTTACCTTTTAAGGGTAAGTTTTGCTTAATCTCAGTTATTTATTCAATGGTATATAAATGGGTTTTTTCTCATTGTAATATCAGCTGAAGTTTCTTTCCATTTGTTTTAAATTATTAAGAAGTAGAGATCGACGAAGAAGCAGAAGTCATGATAGATCAGAAAGAAAACATAGATCTCGTAGTCGGGATCGAAGAAGATCAAAAAGCCGGGATCGAAAGTCATATAAGCACAGGAGCAAAAGTCGGGACAGAGAACAAGATAGAAAATCCAAGGAGAAAGGTTAGTTTATGTGAGAATTTAATTCATTAAAAGACTATTTTCACACTCTTCACTCAACTTTTCTTTGGACCTAGGTGGAGTTCTATTTCAAGTTGTACCCTTTACACTTAAAAATGACCACCATTCAGCAGGAGGTGGACATTATTTTCCCCTCTCCTGCTCTTTCTTGATTTGCGAGAATGCCAGTTGACCTGGTGTTTTCTTAGAATATGTTAAAACTAATGATTTTGATAACCCAAAGATTTATCATGTAGATTCTTCCAAGTATTGCATTACCTGTCAGGGTTTTTAGGCTGTAGAATATATTAACTTGGTTAATGGCAACATTTTTTTTTTTAATCTGCTGTAGTGTTCCATGATATGTCTTGCAGAGTAAATGTACATTGTTGCATTAGTTCTCATGTGTATAGCTTGCATTTAACTCAATAATTTCTAAGTTCTCAGAAGTTGAATACATTATGTGTGTCTTAACCATGTTTTCTATTGAAACATCATTCTCTTTTCTTCTCTACTTTTTCTTATGGTTTTCTGTGGCGTTCCAGTAGCTGGTTTACTGTGCACTGATAATGGACTCTCATTTTGCCTTTGGCATGTTTTCACAAAGATATTCTCATCTTTTAACTTTATTGAAAGATAATTCTTTTAATCAGGGTTGTCTTTCTGCATTTTCTTCAGATTCTTTGAGCATCTTTCATTTTGTGTTGATGGGCTGTTCTGATTTGCATGGATTTTAGGAATGAGAGAAAGGGCCTATTTCTAATTTTCTTGGCTCTGCTTGTTCTATCATGTTCTGCCTGTGTTCATGTTCAATCACCATTGTAATATATGTGCTGCTGTTTGAGTTTATTATACTGGACGTTTACGTGATACTCATTTTCGTTTATGGAACTATGGTTTTTGTTTTTTTGTGGGGTTTGCTTTGCTTTTGCCAGACTCAGGTTTTTGCTAGATTGAGCTAGATAGATGAGCAGCACAAACAATACATTTTCGTCTTCTGCTTTTATTTTTCTTTAAATAAGTACATCTTTTAAAATTTTTTATGTATATCAGCTATTTTTTTTTAACATGGAGCAAATGTTAAGTAGGAAACAAGGACAATTTTTAAAACTTAGTCTCACAAACTTTAGTATTTGCCACTTACATTTAGAAATTTTGTAATCCTGAAGACAATTGCTACAAAGAGTTAACTGATTTTACATTAAATTTCAGGAAGTTTTGCACAATGATTTTTGCAAGACTTTGTGTGTAATGTACTTTTGGAGTGTGAAAGGTCAACTCTCAAGAGCTAGCTATTGATGTAAGAGAGCAAATTACTCACTTTGAGAATTAAAGCTCTTTGGTATAATCAATCATGTCACTTAAAATAATTGGATTGGTTCTCTGGGACAAAAGCTAGCTAGCCTTCGTTAACTATCTGGGGTCACAATTGAGCAATAAATATTACTGGTCTGGCTAAAAACAGATGTGTTTGTGTAATTTCTGGATAGCACAAAAAACATGTCCTGAATTGCTTAGTTATAGTCCTGATTGTAAAAATGACATCATGGAAAATAATAAAATTTACTTAGGTTATAGATAAACAGGTATTATCTTGGTGAGATACAGAAGGAGAGAGAGAACTTGATTCAGAGAAAACTGCATCAGGTACATCTTGAAAGACTGGGTATGCCATTATAGATTTGTCTTAAACTTTGGGGTCTCTTTTAGAAATGATATGATTTATTGGCTTTTGAAAATGCTGTGTAGCCATTCAGGCCCTCTTAGGTATGTAAGTGGCTAACGGCCTGAACTTTGAGACCACATTTGAGCCAGTAGCAAGTATTTGATAATAGCAAATGAGTAAGAGGGAGTTCACTGCTCCAGGTGCTAGGATGGAGGCACTTTATCTGTCTCCACAAATGAAAAGTGGTTTCTCACACAAACCTATGTTTCTTACCAGCAACCAGTTTAGGGCACTCTCTTTGTCAAGAGAGTTTCATTTTTTAATCTATAGCCCTAAAATCCACCACATTTTGTGGATGTCCTTAGGACTATTAAGATCTACCATATTTACATAGGGCAGAAGATAAGATTATTGGACTGACTACTAGTCCTCTACGGAGCAACAAGACGACTCTTCCACATTGAAGCTACCTGTGCACCGGAGAAGCCCATAAGGCACAAAGGGAGGACTTTTCCACAAGGTCAGTTAGAGCACACTGTACTGGCACAGTTCTCATAAGTGGACAGACAGACATGAAGCAAGTCCTGCAGTCAGCTACTTGGACATTGCTTCGTGCATTTTGCAAGTGTTATGGACTGAACATGCTCCTTCACATAAGATCTTCAATTCTTACATTCTTTGAATGAGTGCCCCGTACCATATTTTGTGTTCATTACCATTCCTCTCCCAGTTATTGATGTTGTGTCTTAACAACTTTGTCCAGAATCTGTAGAGGGTTCTGCTTTTTATAAAATGTCTGTCTTACAAACTACTCTGCTAGACCAGCTATTCTTAACTTACAAGAGGAAAAATAATTTTTCTAGAAAGTTTATGGTTTGCTTTAACATTTTATGTAAAAATCTTTTGTTAGGCAATACTTGGAACTGAAGAGGCTAGAATATATGTTCTCTGTACCACTTTTTACCCCTAGTCTATGGGTTCACCATTCCAAAGAAAACAGAAGAAAAACGTCAAGGTTTACGTTTTTCATTGTTTATTTGAAACTGAGTTGAACTTTAATTTCTCCTTTTGGAAAAGACAACTTCTGAGATGGCCTGTATATTACTTAGCAGAGCAGAAGTTCAGTACTGGGATTTGGATTTAAGATCCACTGTCGTTGGGCTATTCCCTCTTGGGCATTCAAGTATAGAGATATATAAAAAAAATCTTTTACATTAAAAAATAGTTGGAGAAACATGTCTATTAAATGTTCAACTTTTTTTCACTTATTGCAGTTACTATTTTTACCTTTATAACTTAATAAATTTACTTTATGTGAACACAGTTTCTGTGTACTGTCTTTCATCTTTCCCATTGCTTTTTGATTTTTTTAACCCCAAATGAAATTTACTTAAATTTTAGATTTCTTAGTGATTTGAAATTGCCTGTACTTAATAGCTGAGTTCTCACTAGTTTGAGAGCATTTGCCCCTATTTTACCTTTTGCGTTCTGATTCTTACCTCCTTCATAAATTACAGGTTTTATCCCTTGATAGAATCACTAAACTGTGTTACTTGCAGTTTGTGGGAAGTGATTGTCTTTTCACCTCTTGATTGTTTCACTTTTCTAAGTATCATGTATGTATTGTATTTTACTGTAAAATCCATGATTAATGTCTTCTTTTATGGCAGAAAAGAGGGGATCTGATGATAAAAAAACTAGTGTGAAGTCCAGTAGTCGAGAGAAACAGAGTGAAGACACAAACACTGAATCAAAGGAAAGTGATACTAAGAATGAGGTCAATGGGACCAGTGAAGACATTAAATCTGAAGGTGACACTCAGTCCAATTAAAACTGATCTGATAAGACCTCAGATCAGACAGAGGTAAGTGTATTGTTTCTCACTTTGATTAGGGCTTTTTGTTACTGTTTGACAGTGCAGCGTAAGTATGCACAGATGAAGATGGAACTAAGCCGAGTAAGAAGACATACATCTTCTGAAGGAAAAGACAGTGTAGTCCTGCAAAACATTTTGAGGTACATTGTTTTGTCTCAGCTATTTTGTAGCAGACTCGTGCCCCCATTAGTGTGCCTCTTTGGAAATTATTGCCCACATTTGTAATATAGTCGCCATTGAAAAGTTAATTATCCTTTTTTTTAGGGATTTTGCTGTCATTTCTTTTTTTTTTTTTTAAATAAAAAGGTTGAACTGTTTTTTTTTTTCTTTTTGGTGTTAGTCCTTCTTGTGTTGGTACATTGGCAGAGACATATGCTTTAAAAACTTAAAAATTTCTGAGGCACATGTTGGACCACTTTGTTTTAATTAAACTGCTAGTTATTTCTTTGTCAAGGATGTTTCTAGTTTTTTGCTTTATTGCCTTGCATTCTAATGCAGTTTGTTCTGTAACTCGAGAGCCAGTAGCATTGGATTGATGGAAGTGTAGGGTTTATGAATTATTGCAGCTGACTACCATACCTCACACAGCGTTGGTGTTGTGAGCGGCCCATGAAAAGCCAAATTAAAAATCAAGGATTCAGTCAAACTAAGCAGGTACTCATGCCAGGTACTCCTTTCTCTACCCACATCCATGTTTGAATGCTATTGCCTGTGATCTTTACGCTTAACTGTTGTGTATCTTTTTTGTTCTTTACAAGAAGCACAGAGGGGTTTTTGTGTATTGCGTGAAAACTTATAAATCAAATGTTAACAGAATGGAATTTTTTTTCAACTGTATGTAGGGATGCAGTGGTGCCCAGAATTAGATATCTTTAAAGAATTTTAAATACAATAAACACTTCATATTATCCGCCTTGTTACATTCAGTGCAATTCTCAAGTCTTTAAGAGGTATGTGTTTAATATTTCCTACTGTGTAGGAGAATTTGCAGTCAGCCATAGGCATATAGGAATAGTCACTGGCTGATACATTTAAAGCAGTAGTGAATAGCAAGGGTAGACCTTGTGAAATACAAAGAACTGATGAACCATATAGAATGAATTTGGGTTTTTAAAGAACTATTAAAAGTTAGGTTTTAAAAGAGTTCTTAAAACCTACAACTGTTCATTCTTTGGGCTAGTGGCATGGGATAGAATATTTCTAATGAAAGGAAGTACCAATTAGTTAATTTGTTATTGGCATTCCTTTTCTAAGACAGCAATATAGTATATCTGTGTGTGCCATTCCCACATAGGCAAGCATACAGAGGCACATGGCTTTAAGACCACACTGATGCCTTATAACTAAAAAGAATGCGAACATTCCATATACATGTAATAATAATCAGTTAGTGACTGGGCCAACACTTAGTCATAAAAGTTTGCTTTTTACATGTTGTCTAATTATCATTTTTCCCCAAATTTTGCATTATAGGACTACTGTTTGAAGATTTTTGGAAGATACCTGAAAACATCATAAAAGTGAAGACCGACATTAAAATGAGGTGAAAGCAACTATAGTGGCATAGAAAAAGTATAAAGCTCAGTTAGTTTTTTTTTTTTATTATTAAAAATTAATTCAGGACTGATGTGACCTACCAGATTTCAGAATGTGTTAATAGCATATATATGCCACTGAAAACTTAGGTCGTGTATTATATTTTTTCTTTAAGACTTTTTAAGAAATATTACCTTAACATGTGGCTTGCTTAGTGTTTAATTGCAAGTTTTCATTCTTGGACTTTGAAAACAGGATTAAACGTTAGTATTCGTGTGAATCAGACTAAGTGGGATTCCATTTTTACGACTCTGCTATACCCAGCCTTTGGATTTAGAAGTGAAAATAAAGTATCTCTGACTTTCTGTTATAATTTGATTGTCTCTGTCATTGAAAAGTTTTAGTATTATCTTTTTCTAATAAAGCCGTTGACTCTGAACTAGTCCCTTGTTTTAAATATAAGAGGTACACTGTTACTAGATGTTTTGGTGTACAGTTTTATCTGATTGTTAAGACTAATTTTTATAGAATTTTCACAGTTTAAATGTTTTAAATAATGGTGCTTCAATTGGGCAGTTATGAATAAATATGAATTTTGCTTTTTAATAGAAAAGATGTACAGTGAACTAGAATATATTTTTACATCCCTGAGAGATACCTTTAGTAGTAGAAAATTCAAAATATCCTCTGGCAAATACTGTCATCCTCTAGCTGATACGATGTAGAAGAACATACAAGAACTTTTAATTAACTTTTGGTATTTGTTTTAAATCTTCTGTCAAGATTTCTTTTTACTGGGTCTTGTCAGATTACAAATGTATTTAGTTCTATGTATGGGATGTGTAGTACATATAATGGATTAAAAAAAAATTGGTGCTCAAGCAGGTGATTCTCCCTTCCCCTTTGGTCACATGTAGCAAATTTGGCAGCACTTTTTTATCTATAGCCAACTTTGTTGACTGAAGTATTATCTCCAGCTACATATAGTAATTCTTTGTGATATATAATTTTCAACTGTTGCTCTCAATTTATAGGTAGGAAAACTGAGTAAGTGGGTTAAATGACTTACCCAAGGTCATCTGGCCCCATGTTGGAGAGCTAGCACAGGATCCCAGGTCTCTGCCTCATGGACCAGTACCTCAATATTATGCCAGTGTGTCCATTCTCAAAGGCATAATGAACCAATACAGAATTTACTAAAATACACTCCACTAAGCTGTGGAAAATAATGAAGCTGCCATTTCACAGGCTCTTTATGAAATAATGTTATGGGGTCATCGCACACATGGTTTACCTAGTTGACCCCGGAGATGGGTTATCTGAATTTGTCAGGGACGATTCACGAAGATTAAGACAAGATCTGAAAATCTAACACAAAGTCAGTCACCTTCTAAGCCCACTGCTTTATGTAGTTTGACAACACTCGTTATAGGACTAAAGAATTTAAAGTGATAATTATTAGTAAATATTAAGAAAAAACAAATTTAATGAAGCATTGAGGTACTAAAGTGTAAGGTATTAAAATGCCAGATTTGTTCTTTTCATGTAGAATTAATAGCTTATTTTAATGACTTGTACAGTAAATGAGTTCATGAAAAGTCTTCATTTCTATGGACATTTAGGTCAATATCGAAGTTATATAGGATTTGAGGGGAAGGCCTAGGCCATTCAGGTGTCCATGACTGAGGTGTGGCCTTAGTTACAGAGGTCTAGAAGTTGGGACACTCCAACACCCCAAATTGATCAGGCTCAAAAGGAAATTATTTTTACTAATCAAATTCACAAGAATCCATATAGAGGCTCTGCCAATTTTCTATAAGAAATACACATTTCTGCCTTGCAGACCTAAAAGCTATCATTTGGTTAATGTGTATTTCCTCTTTGAAAAGCCTTTAAAGGAAGCCAGTTTTCATTAGTCTGAAGATTACTTAAGAATTTAAACAGAGCAGTCAGTTTTTTCTTTTGGAAAATTTAAGACATACAAAAGGAGAACAGTATAATTAACCTCCTAAAAGTCATTACGCATAAGACTCAGTGGCCAGTCTTATTTCATGTGTCTGTGTATGTGTATGTATCCCCTACTTCCTATTATTTTCAAGCAACATGTATCTCTAAAAGATATGGACTTAAACAGCATTTCATAATTAAAAGAAGTTGGGTGAACTTTTAATTGGCCAGCCGTCAGCTATAGTAGTGATATCAGCTTACTTTCCATTGTGCCTCAGGGGTCCTGGTAATTGAGTCTCCCTGCTGCTGTGGCATCCTCCACTCAGCAGTGTAGAGAGGCTCAGCTACACTGTATCCTCCCACTTTTTGTTTAGGCTGTTTTTTCTTCAATTCCAACACATTTATTCAATTTGGATTAAAACACCTTTTTTTTTTTTTGCCTTGAGCTTTATAATAGTCATATTACCCAGTTTAAGTATTTACTCCTCTCTGTATAGCATCACTCACCTGCAGATGAGGTGTCCAGTTTCTTTAATATAGTTAGTATCACAGGGGACAACTGACCCTGTATCCAAGGTCTGAGAACACCTTGACTACATACAGGTTGAGTTTAGCCACCCTCTGATTAAGTTTCTAGAGATATTAAAACTGAACAATTTAAGGTAGTTCTTTGAGCTTCCATTCATTCTGTGCTTTTTAAAATGCATTGTAGATGAGCCGTGTGAATATTTTCAAACTTTTTTATGAAATGCATGAAATAGAAAAACACTTGAGAATTTATTGTGCATATTATTAACAGGATGGGACTTCATTCAGATTTTCAAGTTTGAGTTCTGATTAATTTTTAGTTTATGAAAACTCCAGGTGACTACTTTATAAAATTTTTATATTGCAGTTATAATCTTTGTACATGGTTCAAACAACAACAGTAAGGGTGTTTAGTGATCTGTGTCTTCCTTTAGTCCCTATTCTTCCTCCAGGAGCTAGTAACTGTTAACAGTATTCTTCCAAGTGGTTTTTTGTGGGAGGTGGGTGGTGGCGTATCTAAACATATATGTATAGGTCTTTTATTTAGATGTGATGATATACTCTATACTCTATGTTCTGAATCTTGCTGTTTTAACTCAGTATATTTAGAAATATTTGAAACATAAGAAACAGCACTCTTAGGTGTTTAAACACATGTAGTGTTTCAAAGTACATTCCAGGATATACCAAAGCTGAGAAGTAAATGTTTTTCAGTGTTGTATCAGATTTTTAAATTCCTATTTTAAAAATGCAATTTCAGAGTTTCATAGTCGATCTGTTTCTCCCCCTCAGCATTCCAAGTAGATCAATTGTCAACAGATTTAAGAACATTTAGGAACAATGGTAAACAATTTGGCATAACTAGCTGTGCCATAACTTCTCGTGACTCTTCTGTCCCTAGATACATACCCTAGAGAACCTCTTTCTTTACACATGTGTGCCAGGAGATGGATGTAAAAATGTTATAACAGTATCACTTGTAATAGGAAGAAAAAGAAAAAACTGGAAAGACCCCAAATGTCCATGAACAGTCCACACATTCCTACAATGAAATTCTACAGAAGTTCAAACCGAACTGCAGCTACAGATGTGAACATGGATGAATCTCAGTGGTCAGAAAAGCAAGTTGAAGAAGAATACATCCACTATGGTTCCATTTCAGTGGAGGTCAAAACCAGGCTTTTAATTAAAAACATGGCCAATGACAGAAAAGGAAATGATTAACATGAAATTTAGTGTGATCCTTTGTGTGGAAGGGATGGAGGGAGATGAGACGGAGCCAGGAGCCTTCCGAAGAACTGGTGATACTCTTGCTAAATTTGGGTTGGTGGTTTCTTTTTGAACTGTATGTTTATGTGCTTTTGTATGTATGATATTTATTAATAAAATTTAAAGTTAAAAGGGAAAGGTTTTGGTCTAGGTAGTGCCTAATAAAATAGATATATAAACAATATTCTATGAAATGAACGCTCCTTCAATGTGTGGTAGATGTAAAAGGTACTGTTTCTTGGATGCCAAATTTAGGGTCTTAATTGAGGTTCTTTAAAAGCTAGAAGCAGGACCTAACTGTTTTTCTCTGGTATCTTATTTTTATCTTGACAAAATTTTTGTTTGGATGTCAGCCAGGGAGCTGATGCTTTTGTTCTGTCTTAAGCAACTTCCAAGGAAGCATTTCTCCAGATGCATGCCATTCCTGGAAGGATGCCTGCGGAGCAGAGATCTGTACTCCTGGCTCATAGTCAGCACGGTTCTTTTGTTCAACTTAGGTTGTCACCTCAGAGAAGCTGTTTTTTGGCCTTGTTCCGCTCTTAGTTGGGGTGCCATGAAGCATTGAATGTTTATCATGAGTGGCCCTCTTGAGACCCCAAATATGCTCCCTGAGTCAGACTTGGATCCCCTTAATGTGAGCTCAGGACTTGGCCGTGAGTTCATTCAAAGCTTCCCTGAGTTTAACGCATAGAATTGTACACTTGAAATATACGTAGTTTTATAAACTGTCACCCCAATAAATTTAATAAAATTAGAAAAAAATGCCTGAGTGCTACTTCAAGACAGGTACACCTCCCTGAAGGACTAGCTCTGAGGGGCAGGAAGGGGCAGCGTTAGGAGTTACTGGTCACCCTGCGGAGTTGGCACTTGGGAATTGACCACCTGTCATCCCCTACCATAATCCTCTTGGTGCTGGAGTACTGTGTGAGCATTAAGAGGAATTGACTCATTAGGGGCCGTGCTGTCTTGAGCTTACATTGGGTGCAGAGGTGCTCCTACTGTAAGAGCCCTGTGGAGGCTCTACCTGGGGCAGAGGGCCTTGACCATGTAGCTAAGCTGCCTCTGTATTTAGGGCCCAGGTGAATGGCAGAGTGCAGAGCTTGCCTTTGGATTTAGTTCCCAAGTCATATCACTGGGATGATATAACTTAAGTGACTTTAAAAATCTATAGATACTGAGAAATTGCCAGTCAAATGACACACACTTGTGTATGCAAAGTATTTAAAACCTTTTCTGCCCTTCGGACAGTGTGTGAGGAAAGTTTTCATATAATGGCTGTGCTCCTTCCCCACCTTTCATCAAAACTGAGCTATTGAGAATTTAAATTTAGAACAGTGTCATATTTCACGTGCAGGGGAGACATAGTGCTTCCCCAGGGTTTCATAAGGAGAGGACTGTAGTCTAGGAGAAAGGGGCATGTGAAGTGGGCTGGTACATTGTCACAGTGGAAAGTGGTGTAAGGCAGCTGCGTGAGAGCTTTCAAAGTACCAGCAGTTACAAGAAGAGTTGACCCATAGGATTCTGGATAGTGTGGTCGGGAGGAACCTGGAATGGGACGTTGTGATGACTGCACACCTTGAGCTGGTGGTGAGGACACCGATTTTTTTTCATCTGTGTAATAGAGTTCAATGCTGTGAGTTGTTCCTTGGCCATTCTGCAAATTGTATGTTAAAAATGGCCTCAAAGGTAGTCACTCAGGTCGGATGTCATGCCATTTTATAGGTAAGTTAGAAAGTATGTAAATAGGACATGATGGTATGAGTCACTTTTTAAAACCGCACTGGTTGAGTCTGTACCAAGTGGGCCCTGGCTTTTCCAGCTCAATTAGGTCAGCCTGCCTTTAGGGAGTTGACGGGAACAGACCATGGCCACTTGTACTGACAATCTCAGCAGTACATCCCTGTGGCTGATCAGGATTGGGGTACAGCTCTGCAAACTAAAGTTGCCTTGGTGTCAGACATTACAATTTTGTTACAGCTCTAATAGCACTTTGAACTTTTCTAAGCCAGAGAAGTTGGAAACAAAATTTTCCAAGGTATACACATGAAGTTAGCAAACTAGTACATGCATCCAGACTTCACTGTTTACAAAATCTTGATTCCAGCTTTTCATTTCTGGTGTTTTTTAATATGTCATTTTTGCAGCATTGCTGCTGTAGCAGGGCCTCTCAATGATGGTGTGTAGTCTTAATCACTTCAGAGCTTCTATTTTTCATTAAAATGAATTCTATTTCTTCAAAGTCCCATAGCCTCAGAATGTCTTTGTCCCTAATTTGAAAAATTATATAATGTTTTACAAATACCATGTGAAGTTAATAAGGTAAAAAGGCTGAATAACAGTGGCAAGACAGCATCTTGGGTTTTTGGCCTAAAATAAGATCTGTATTTTTTCTGTCCATAGCAAATTAAGCAATTTAATTTTGCTTTTTGTTTTTTGTTGTTTTGGTACCTGTTGCAGAGGCCAAAGGGGGAGATAGTCTTTTCTTCATACTGTTCAAGAACAAACTTTAGGCGAGAGCGTTTTTTAAAAGCTAACTGGAAAGTAAAATCAGCCTGCCACTTACTCTTAGTTCATAAAAAATATACTCTTAGCTGAGACACCGGTAGGAATTGCTAATAGGCATTTTGAAAGCTTTTTCAAAAAGAATAATGAACAAAGAAGTGAGATTTTTTTTCTGACACTAAAAATTGAGATGTTTTTGAGTTGAAAATATTTAAAAATGTTAAAAAGAATGTTTTCTGACATTGCAAGGGTTGTTGCTAAGCAACTAAGGATGGGTTTGTATTTTCTGTCCTGTGACCACGCCACTGTTAACCAGTCTTGCAGGGTTTGGAGGGGCCATATGTATTGAACTAGAGTCTTAACTTTGGGTGTTCTAGTTCAGAATTTTAAGGAGTTTATGAATTAAGTGTGTAAATCTGCAAAAGCACCAGATTGAAAATAACCTGGTTCCATGTTTGATCATCCTGCAGCCAGAATATACAGTGTCTCAAATTTTGTTTTTATATTAGAAGTGCAAAAGTTGAGTGGTTGCCTCATGATACATAATTTTACCCATTTAGAGCCCAGTCTGCATTTAGAAATTTGTAAACCTTAACCTTTCTGAGCAGTGTTTGGTAGTTTTCTGATTTTTTCCACTTGCTCTGGGTTAATCCCCAGTTCACAGCAACTCACTCTTAGATTTTGATAATTCAGCTCTTGTCTGTTCAGTTCAACTTCAGTGAAGTCATTTTCTTTGGTGCTCTGAATCCTGACATTAAGCACCAGCTCTAGGTCACCCACAAAATCATTTGTAAAAGAAACAAAATACTAATTTCAACATTATCAGTTGTTACAGTGTAGATCATCCCAAGAATTGAATAATAAGCAGAAGTGGAACTTTTATTGGCACATACAAACTAACTTCATTATCTGAAGCTGTTCTTGGAGTGCTGGGTAGGCGCTGGGGTATATGCTGCATTGTACCCACTGCAAACAAATCAGTCGCGCTAGGATTTAAAATATGCAATGGATATTTAAATGCATCGCCCTCGAACAACACCTGGAAATTGTTTGAACTTAGTTGGGTGTTTGGAAAGCTTCAAGGATTTGTATAGACTTGAGGCTGTCTGTCTCCTTGAGAAGCCATTGTGTAAAGGTGCACATCAGTCTGCCTGATTCCTACTCCATCCCTGGGATTTCAAGGTAAGAGTAAGCCGTGAGAAATAGAATTCTACCATCTTCTAGGGCAGTGACTTCAAGGGAGTTTTCAAATGTCCTGTCATAAGAAGGATCGGTATTTACTTAGAGGAAACGACAGTTTAGCTTTGCAACAAAGTCGAGGGGCTGAGTGAGTCCTCATCTAAACAGGTGTCGTCAAGTTTGGCATCACCTGTGTCCGTTGACAACTGTGGATTTGAGCTTTCTTTATAGTCACCTGAAAAAACTAGAAGAGGGAGGAGCTGAAAAGCCGCAGCATTTGGCGATCTGCCAGTTAAACAGGGACAGTGATGCCCCAACTCCACTTCCCACTCAGCAGCTTCCCAAGGGAAAAAAATGTCATGAAAAGGCCAGTAATTACTTTCAAACTTGAAGAGCAATTTTCCTTAATCACCACCCAAACCATGAAAAAGAACTGAGTGTTTTTAAGTGGGGGTAATCTGGGGAAGAAATATTTATAATCTGTGTGCTTGAATTTCTACTTAAATATTTTCAGCACTTATGTCTCCAGTTCTCCAGCAGAGGGAAGAGTACTTTTGTAAGAAGTTTCCATAGGGAAGGGACACGAGTGAACATTACAGAGCACTTACAATCTCCATTCTACAGTGGCTTGAAAGCCGCCTGTGCTCCAGGCACTATGCTCTAAACCCTTGGAAAAACGATCACTAAAACAATAAAAACCCAGAGTGGTCTCTGTCCTGGAATTTAAGAGCTCACAGGAGAGACATCTTCACCAGGTGACTTCAAGTAAAGGTGAAGTTACAGTCGTGGGCGAGCTGAGGGCATCCCTGAAGGGCAGACATTTGATCAGATGCTGGAAGGACATCTTGTCAGTTTAACTAGACCCAGAGGGAAGAGAGAGGAGAGCAGTCCAGGGCCCAGAATAGCACAAGGCCCTGGGTGGAGAGGGAGGCTGGTGCTTTTGATGACAGGCAATCTCACATGGCTGTGGGGACAACGTGAGGGGGGCAGGCAGCAGCTAGATTACAGGAGGGTAGACAGACCTGTGCTATCCTACCCATAGCCACTAGTCACCTGAAATAAGATGTGCTCTAGGTGTAAAATACACACTGGGTTTTGATATTTTGGATGTAACAAATATTTTAAAATTAATTTCACTTTTTTTACTTTTTAAAATGTGGCTATTAGAAAAATTTTAATTACATTTGTGGCTTATATAATATTTTTATTGGACAGCTCGGGTCTAGGTGAAAGGTTTTGGTCTTTATTCTAGAACAACCCTGAGTTATAAAGGGACTCTTAAAATCAGACTTGAGTTTTGGAAAATTTTTTGGGTGTGTGTGTGTATAAATTTATATATATCCATATATACATTTCATATATAAGAAACCTCACTGTCCTCAAGAAAAAAACTATAAGATGTACACATTATTTCCATTTTCAGACAAAATTGAGTCTGAAAAGGTGAAGTAACTTGCTCAAGTTTGCTCCATCAGTGGTAAATGGCATGGCCTGGATAAATGACCAGGATCAGCTACGTCATTAGTGGAGCCCAGTACAAAAGAGAAATGCAGAATGGCTTCTACAAGCCACCACCACCTAAGCCCAGGATGATTGGCAACCCCCAAGGAATTGCAATCTCCCCACCGGAATGCCCCAGTACCCAGATTGGGGGTGGGTGGGGTCCTTGCCTCTTCCCTGCCCAGACACCCTCAGGTATGTCCTGCCTTGCTGCCTCAATTTCTCGCTTTTGCTTGAGTCCCTGCCAGGAGCCAAAAGTGACAGAGAACAAGAGACTCGGATGGAGGATGACTGTAGTTGTGGGGTGAGGGGGAGACGATGCGTGGGGAGGGGAACCACACGTATGACCACTTACAAAACGAACTTAAAATTACAAATTTCAAGACAGAGACCACAAAGGAGCCAATCCCACAACGTGGGGCCTTTCTGAATGCAGGGCCCTGCACCACTGCTCTGATTGGAGGCCCATGAAGCCAGGCCTGCTTAGGCACCAAGCCGTGGTTTTCCCACCGTGCTGAATGCCTCTCCAGAAATGGGATGCTCCCACCCAGCTCAGCCCCTTCCCAGGACAGCAAGATCTGCGGTCTTGGCCCTTAGGTTCTGGGCTGGGAGGGAGCTCAGCACTGGGGCCCCTCCCAAGCAGCCCCTGCAGCAGCTGGGCCTCAGCCCTGCCCAGAGACCCTGGTACCTGACCAGAAATGCCATCCCTCCTTCACTACTCATGTGACATGGGGCATGAGAACTACCCCCAGCCTGGCCCACCACGTTTAAAAGTGTTTTATTCTCTGATTAAGATGTCAGATTAGGCAACCCTGTGAATGGACAGGGTCTCTTAGAAGTCACAAAGCATGCCCTCTGAAGTCAGGCAGCTTTGGGTCTGGATTTTTTCTCTGCCACTTAGTAGCAGGGACACCTTGGACACGTTACTTAACCTCTCTGGGCTTCAGTTTTCTGATCTGGAAATGGGAAGCAAGTGAGAAAGTACACAGAAAGCATAACCTCTCCTGACATGTGAACACCAGAAATAGCGCCTGCTGTCATTATCTATTACAGCCATTGGTACTTGCTTCCCCCAAAAGGACCCTTGGTCTCCTGACTTGACTACATCGCGGTAAGGGGGAACCCCACTGCTGCAGTGTCACCCCCGTGCCTTCCTTCCTTGGGTCCCTCCCTATCCTCCCTGAGGCCCTTGTTGGAAACAGGACTTTCAAACTCACCTGTGGGCTCCTCCCTCATGTCTTCTTGGGGTTCCAACATGGGTCAGCTCTGTCTGTAGGGTCAGCAGTCCCTCTCGCATGAAAGCATGAGCTCCCGATCAAATAAATAGAAAGCACTTTCTAAAGCCTCAGTGCTTCTGTTCACAGAGAAACAACATATCCTGGTCACTGGCTGGGAGAGGCAGGGCAGGTGTTGACCTATTTTACAGTCAAACTAAGCCCAGGTGTGCTGTATGACTTGTGCAGGATGCTGCAAGTGGAAAAAGGGACAATTCAAGGCTCTCTTCTCCCTCCTCAGGCTGTGTCCACTGGGAGACAGTGCAGGCTAATAGAGCTCATAGGGCTAAAAGGGCACCGAGGGAACGGTGTCCCTAGGAGGGGAGGCCAGGGAGGCACCACTGCGGGCAGCCAGACACACCCCAGGCCGGGGTCAGCCCTCCTTGGAAAAGGTCAGCAGCTAATACCTCAGGGATAAGGAAAGCCAAAGGCTTGGCATCTCAGATTAAACAGGCTTCTCCTCCCCAGTTGTGTCTCTCTTTTCTCCCAGCCCATTCCTCAGCAGCTGTGCTGGACAAGAAATCAGAAGTACCCTGGCCTGTACCTGGGGACACTCTGCCTTGGCAAGGATCTTAGATCCCTTGATTCCAATGATCAGAAAGGAGGAGGCAGGGGCTGGAGCAGAAGGCTCAGTGAAGAGTGGGCAGGGCTGGGCCAAGCCCTAGGTCCGGCCACTGCCTCAGAGGGAACCCACATATTCAAGGTCACTCTCACTTTCATATGACCCTTTAGTGACAGAAGACAGGACATTAGGGAGGGCCTCAGAACCTTAAAGCTGGAGGGAACCATGAAGATCATGGCCCACAGGTTCTTAAATTCAGCTGTCAGCTGGAATCGCCTGGGAAGCTTTAAAAACTGGGTGCCGGGGTTCCACCCTCTCAAGAGTCTGATTTTGTTAGTCTGGGTGCAGTCAGGGTGTTGGAATTTTTAAAGGTCTCCAGCAAATTTTAATGTGTGGCCAAAGTTGAGAATCACTGATTTGGCTAAACTGCTGAAGGTGCAAATGAGGAAACAGAGGCCCAAGGATGAGAAATGGTTACCGGTAGTCACATGGACACCCAGGGACAGGTCTGGGGTTGGATCTGGGCCACCTGGCTGCCAGCCTGATGCTGCCTTCTGCCCAGAATGGAGGAAGGGTGACCTGCTAGAGTAGGGATCCACCTAGCTTGACCTCCTGAGAATGGGGAAGAAAATGCACTTTGGCCAGCCCAGGTGCCAGGATGTAGTCAGCCATAAATAGATACAATCTGCACCTCTCACCTGAGTGGATGGGGCCTCCATCCACTAGGGACTAGGAATAAAAAGGCTCTTTCACTAACTTACTTTGTGTATTCATTCACTCCCTCCCCATTCACTGATTCATTCATTCATGCATTCACTCAGCAATATCAGATCACTTTTTCTTGTTATTTGGGGATCCTCTTTTTTTCTTTTAATTCATTTTTTAAATCAAAGTGCTACATACTCCAGGTTTAAAAAGTGGAATGGTGCTAAAAATCAGGATCGATGGCAAGAAGGGAGCAAAAGGTTTGTTGTGGGGGAAGCCATATAGGCCTTGATTGTGGGTCTTTTTTATCCATTATGCTAGGGACTTGGCTCTTTTACTTACATATGAGTGTATATAAATAACACACCCACCCACACACATACACTCACATTCCCCTCCCCGAACTATGTGACAGTAAGTTGTAGATATTATGCTCTTTTATCTCTCAAGACTTCAGGCAGTATTTCCTAATATCAAGGACATTCTCTTACATATCCAAGATTCAAGGACCAAATCAGGAAATCTAACATTGACATAATGCCGTTAGCTAAACCACAGTCAGCACTCAAATTTTATCAGTTAACCCAACAACACCCTTTTTAGCATTTTTCTCCCAGGATTGAATTCAGGATCATACATCGCATTTAATTTTCATGTCTCATTAATTTATTTTATTGGTTAATCTAGAAGAACTCTGAAGCCTTTTTTTTTTTTATGACATTGACATTTTTAAATGTCTAAGCCAGTAATTTTGTCCCTTGACTCTCGGTTGGGCTTGTCTGGTGTTCCCCCATGATTAGACTCAGATTATATGCTCTGGCAGAAAGACCACCGAGGTGCTGTTATACCTTTCTTGGTGCCTCACAAAGGGAGCCACATGTTGGTTTTGTCCCATTTGAGACAATGATAACTTTAATCACCTGGGAAAGGAGGTGTCTGCCAGGTTTTTCCATTGTAAAGTCTATCTTTTTCCCTTTGTAATTAATATGTAACTTATGGAGCACTATTGTGAAACCATGCGGGTATCCTGCTCTTCAAATCTTCACCTTTTAATTCTTAGAATCCATTTGGTTTGAATCGATTGTTATGGTGATAATTGCAGAAGAGTGATTCTCTAATTCCATTATCCTTTCTACAATAATTATTTGGTGTTCTATTGTAAGAAAGAGCTCTCCTTCTCATTCGTTAATTTATTATTGATATGGACGCATGGATTTTTATTTTATTCAATGAGTTATTATCCATTGCTATCATTGCTTATTTTGAAGCCCAAACTATTCTACCTTTATACAGCATGTGCTTGCAGCTGTTTCCCATATCCTCTGACTCATCTCCGTTATTTTATGAGCACTTTCCTTCTGGCACATCCAGATATTCTGGACTCAACTCGTATTTTCCCTGCTCCATTTCTGAAATCTGTCATTTCTCCCAGGAAGCTGGTTCCTTTCAGTGGGGAATTAGTATACTTATTCCTTTGGGGATGCCAGGAATGTCCTTTCAGCGAGCAGAACTAGGAACATACGTGCACACGTGCACAGTCGTACAGAGCCACGTGTATCTATTTCTGTGTATGTGTGTTTCGGACCGCCAGTTCATATTGATATGTCCAGTTTTATTGCAAAATCACAGGACTCTCCCCAGCTTTCTTCAATCTCATTTTGTTACTCTCTTCCCCAACACGGGGAAATCTGACTCCTAACATCTTTCGTACATTTACTCATTTGCTCAATCCTACAATACACAGAAAGTACAATAGTCCCTCCTTATCCGTGGGGGATCTGTTCTGACCTCAGTGGTTGCCTGAAACTCAGGAACCCTATAAATGCTGTGTTTTTTCCTATACGTACATACCCATGATAAAGTTTAATTTATAAATTTAGGCACAGGAAGGGACAAACAACCGTAACTAATAATAAAATAGAACAATTATAAAAATACACTAATAAAATTATGTGAATGGCTTTGGGGCTATTAGTAAGTAAAATAAGTGTTACTTGGACACAAGCACTGATGTCGAGACGGTCAATCTGACAAAGTGACTGACGGGTGGGTAGCACATACGGTGTGGATATGCTGGACAAAGGGAGGCTTCATGTCTCGGGCTGGACGAAACAGGATAGTGTGTGAGATTTCAACATGTTACTCAGAACGGCATGCAATTTAAAACATGAATTGTTTATTTCTGGAATTTTTCACTTAGTCTTTTCAGACAGTAGTTGAAAGAAGATAACTGCAACAGCGGAAAGCAAAATGGCAGGTAAGGGGGACATAGCGTAATTTCAGAATTGCTCATTTGAAATATAGTTAGGCTCAGTTTGTTTTTGCATTTTCAGGTTCTTCCTAATTCTTGTTGATACTTTTTTGGGGGGTATATGAAACATTAATATGATTCTAAGAGAAAACCTATAGAAAAATCTATATTTAGAGGCATGTCATTCAACCCTTCCATCCCTATTTTGCTCTCATCTGTCCCTGGAGAAAACTCATCTGACTTATCCTTTCTATGTTTCTTTTTTCAGAATTACACATATATGCATATTTTCTTATTATTCTTTTCTTACAGAAAAAGTAGTGCATATATTCTTTTCTATTTTGTCTTTTCTTCATTAAATATATCCTGAACATCATTCCATATCAGTTCCCGGAGATCTTTCTCGCCTCCACACCCCTCTGGCGATAGTGTGAGTGTTCTGTAGTTTATTCAACGAATTGCCTGTGTCCAGGTGTTCAGTGTGTTTCCAACGTTTTACAATTACAAACAATGCTGCAATGAGTAATCTTGTACTTATGCGTTTTATTATTATTATTATTATTATTATTATTATTATTATTAGTGTTGGAGATATACATTCTGGGTCAATTCCTAGAATGTAGATTGATGGGTCAAAAAGCAAATATATTTTTGTTAGATAGCACCAAATTCTTCTTTATACATGTTTGATCATTTTGGATTCCCTCCAGCCATGTGTGAGAATGCTTGCTTCCCCACAGCCTCACCAGCAGAGTATGTTGTCAGGCTTTGTAATTTTTGCCATCCAGATAGTAAGAGGAGGCGTGTTAAAATGTAGGCTTTAGTATTATTGAGGTATGGTGAAGCCAACAGGACAGGAGACAACTGACAATGAAAAGATAGTTTGTTACAGGTCCCAAGAGGAGGGGAACACGGCATGCCATGTCGTGGGGGCCACACAGAGAAGCACCAGGGTTGGTCAGGAGGTGGAGGGAGTAAAGGGGAAATGGACACAAGAGGCTTTGTTTCATGGGAAGAAAGGATGAGAAAGGGTAGGCGGGCTAAGCAGGTTTAGGATGCGCTACTTGGAATAACTTTATTGGGCTCTGGGGTGTGGAGCTGTTCTAGTTTTCTGGCATTTAGCCGGGGGTTGATTAGGGCAGGTGGATCGTGGACCATGATATAAGTAAGATCTTTGTATCCTGCTACATTTGAATTATTTTATCATTTTAGCTTTATCATTTCGAGGCCTTTTTAATTGTTGGGAGATAATTCTGTGCAGGTCTCTTGCCCATAATTAATGAGGCAGAGATACTGGATCTCTTTATCTTGACTACTTTTTTAAGGATGTTACAGCACATTGGAAGTTAGAGATAGTGCCTCTCTCCAGAGCAGAGGGCAGGTTTCTTTACTATTTAGTATAATAATGAGAATGTCTCTCCCTAGGGCAAAAGTTAGGTAGGCCTACTGCCTGTTATAAAAGATTTTGGTTCCCTAAGCTTTGAGGTTCCTCCCCTGTAAGCTGTTTACTTATTTATTTTTTAAATTACTTTGTACAACTATTTGCACATACTACTATGAAAAAAAGAAAGAAATATATTTTTAATGGCTGAGGGAAGTCAGTGGTGCAGAAGACAGCCTCATGGAGCCTCTTACACACACACACACACACCTGCATGGGGTGGAGAACATAGCTGAGAGAACATAGCCTCCTAGTACCCGCAGAAGGCCCAGGGGGTTGTGCCACCACTGGGCCTAAACAGACATGAGGCCGCAATGAAGAGGGAGACCGAAACCAAAACTTTTCCTATTTCTGTGGTTAACAATACAGGGAACAGTCAAAATTAACTTGGCTATTTGCCCCAGGAAATACTTGCTCCTGAGAAGTAAGACTGTGAACCCACAAAATAGTACTTGGCCCTTAGGAGACCCTCATAAGTATGTGTTGAATCAATAAACGAAAATCCATCCTGGCTTCTAGGATTGGAGGCCCAGCTAAAAATCCAATTTGGCTCTGCAGAAAAAGACAGCAGCTCTGGCGAGAGAGGGCAAGGAGGGAGCAGGAGGGAGAGTCCTACTCCGTCATTTACGGAGGAGCGGGCCATGGGCGATTT
This sequence comes from Cynopterus sphinx, assembly GCA_030015415.1. Classification (NCBI taxonomy): domain Eukaryota; kingdom Metazoa; phylum Chordata; class Mammalia; order Chiroptera; family Pteropodidae; genus Cynopterus; species Cynopterus sphinx. The sequence continues at coordinate 20,124,892 of CM057385.1, forward strand.
GCTTAACTTCTCCCTGAGCCTCAGTGTCTTCCTCTATACAATGGGTGACAATAATGATACCACCTATTCTACTTGTAGGGATGACTTGAGGATGGAATATACAAAAGTACGTTTTGTGAATTAAAGCTCTGTGTCCATTGCCGTTGTCTATTGTCATTGCTTGGTAAAATCCTGGTGGTCTTAGAGTAGCCAGTTCCGATGAGGGCCTTGGGTGACCACTGGGGGTCAGGAGAGACGGAGGGTGGGGGTGCTCTATTTCTTAAGAACAGCTCTTTGACCGAAGACCCTTCACTGGCTTGCCTCGCCTTCCCTCGTGTGTTTTGTTATGTATTCTCCTTGGGGAAGGGCTGCTATTGCAGCCATATAATTTTTGGCTTTGGATTTGGACTCCGCAGATGGTTCCCTTGAGAAGGATGCTGACTTTGTCTCCAGCAGACGAGCTGGCTATTAACTTCCTTATAGAGCTCGAACTGCTAGAGTGGAAGAGCAGAGTCCCCTTGCAGTTGTATGAGATGGGGATTTGAATAGAGGATGAAGAGAACGAGGGCAGGTCCAAGAGCATAGCATGTTGGGGTGGTGGGATTGTCCATCTGTCATAAAGTCTGAGGGGGTAAGAATACTTGATGCTGTCAGTGAAGCTCCTGTTTTTGTTTCTGCCAGGTGGTGGGGAGGTATCCTCCTCACTCCAGAAGACTCAGGCAGACAGGTGGCTGGGAAGAGCCCTGGCTGAGTCCCATCACCTGCCCAGCCCACCTGATGCTTTGACCTGTGGGGCTCTCGCTGCCCTAACTCCTTTCTTCTCAACTGTATTTATGAGCTCGTTGGTTTTTATGGGACTTGTTTTTTATTTACGAAGCAATATAATGCTACTGGTCAAAAAAAAAAAAAAAAAGTCAAAGTCTCAAAAGCCTGGAAGGTAGAAAATGCAGACCTTCTGGGCCTCTCCCAGGAATTCTCAGAGTTCCCATCGAGGCAGGGGCCTCTTCTGTCCCGTCCCTGATGTGTGCCCAGCACTAAGATAGAGCAAGGCCTGGTGCCACGGGCACCCAGTGTTTATTGAACGAATGAAAGAGTAATGTGCGGATGAGCAGTTTGGTATGAATTTTCCAATACTTTTTGTATGTGTACAACGACATAAATATATTTAGAAAAAAATGTGGAATCATGGTATAAATGTGGCTCTGAACTTCCTTTTTAATTGAAAAATTCATTGTGGGTCTTTCTCCATGTTACTTTATACCAGAGCTTCTCAACTCTGTCTATTGGTATTCGGGGGCAGATCATTGCCGGTTCCGGGGGCGGCCTGTGCACTGCAGGATGCTGAGCAGCATCCTTGGCTTCTACCCATCAGATGCCAGTAGCACTCTGCACTCTATGACAACAAAACTGTCTCCGGAGGTAGTCAGATGTCACCCCCCACCCTGCCCCGGAGAACAACAGATGTATACAGACCTACCTCTTTCACTGTCCACTTCAGACTGTTCCAGAGCGTGGCTGTTGCATTTTTCAGCTGATTACTCAATGATGTGCAGCTGTTTTTAGTCCTTTGCAAGGAACCTACCTGAATACTTGCATAAATATTTCTGCAAGAAACTTCCTAGAAGTGGGTTGCTGGATTTTGGCAGTGCCCTTGTTTAAATCTGTTTTCCCATAGACATGTATGTGTCTGTTTGACATATATACATATATATGTGTGTGTGTGCGTGTGTGTGTGTATTTACTCATTTCATAATGGGGATCTTGATGTTCTCTTTGAATGTAAGGTTGCTTATGAGAGAGCTTTCAGGTTTCTAAATGGTCTGAGGGTGTCACTTCTACCTTTATTATTTATTTCTAATTTTTTCAATAGTGATTTAAAAAAATGGAGCTTGTAAATACTGTTTCTTTTGTAACTTATTGAGATTTCCTTTGCAGCCTAAAGCAATTTTTGTAACTTTGTAAATATCACGTAACTACTAGAATGTGAGCTCATCAGAGCAGAGATTCCGCACACCCCCCTCTGTGTCCACAGGGCTTTGAACCATATCTGGCACATAGTAGGTGCTCAATATAATTGTGTTGAATAAAGGAGTGCATACGTGTCCCCTGTAAAATGTATCCATTGTTTGCAACATAAACTTCTGAGAAATATGATTATTTTCTTTGTTTTTCAAATATCCAATCTGTTAAAAGCTCAGAGGCAGTCCCCTTGTCCCTTGTCCAAAGTTTTGCTTTATATGTGTATTATAAAGATAAGCTTTATTAAGATGTAATTCACACACTGAAAAATTTGCCGGACGTTTCTTATAAATGGAATTAGGCAATATATGGGTTTTTTGTGTCTGGCTTCTTTCATTTGGCATAATGTTTTCAAAGTTTATCCATGTTATAGCATGCATCACCTTTCATTCCCTTTTATTGCTGAACAATAATCCATTGGATTGATATGCCTCATTTTATTTGTTCATTCATCAGTTGAACATTTGAGTTGTTTCTACTTTTTGGCTATTATGAATTATGCTGCTATCAGCATTCTCGTATTTTGTGTGGGTACATGTTTTCGGTTTCTCTTGAGTGTATATAGCAATGGAATCACCAGGTCATAGCAACTCTATGTTTAACATTTTGAGGAATTGCCAAACTCTTGGCCAAAGTGGCTGCAACATTTTACAACCCTACTAACGATGTAAAAGGGTTCTGATTTATCCACATCCTCACCCATACTTGTTAGTAGCCGTCTTTTTAAATTTTAGCCATCTGGTGGACGTAAAGCGGCATCTTGTTGTGATTTTGAATTTCCCTAATGATTAGCGATGCAGAGCATCTTTTCATGTGCTCACCGGCCATTCGTCTGTCTTCTCTGGGGAAATGTCTAGTCGAATGCTTTGATCCCTCTAAGGCTTTGTCCCATCTTTCCGAGTTGAATTCAACTTCGATCTTCAGGTTATGACCCAGGGTTTTTACTCACCTGCATGTGTCTGTGTAGCTCTGCTCATTTTTAAAATGTTTATATCAACCACTGTTTTCAGAACATCTCTTCTGGGCATGTGGTCCCTGCTCAGTGAAGGTTCTCTTCCTTCCTCCTCTCTCTCCTCTCTAGACCGGCCTCCCTGGAGTAGCCATGGCTGTCACAGGGCGGAGCTTTTGAGTCCAGACCTCACACCCCACGTGGCCCCTCTCAGCATCCTCTCTGAGCCTCCCAGGCCCTTTCCCTTCCCCGACCAGTCCTGGCCGCACAGAGCCCCCGAGGTGCCATTCTTCTCATGTCCACCAGGGGCCGCTTCGCTCCAGCCCGAGTTCCCTCCAAGAACCTGGTCCAGCCCGGACCTCGCATCTCTCCCAGCCACACCGTCGGCTTAAAGGCCCGGGCAGCACCCCAGGCTCACCGAGCAGCTCGTCTTGTGGGGAAGCAGCCCAATGCATCCTGGAGTTCCTATTCCATTCCTCTGGGCCTCAGTTTCCCCATCTGCAGAATGGGAACAATGCCTCACCTAGTTCAGAAATAATATAGATGATGTTTATAGCACGGTGCCCGGCACACACAGTCAGTGCCTAACGAGAGCAAGACTTTGCAAATGCTTCATCGTCCTGCTGGTGTCTCACTGGACAATGCTGGCGAAAGCCCTCCGGGCCACGGGAAGACCTGTGTAACCTTGTTCTCTTGGGCAATGATGGTGGCAGGGTTCCTTGGGGTGGGATAACTTTGTAGCAGGGGCAAACGTTTCAGGCCACAGTCAGATGCGTAAACATTTTGATTTTCCATAACTGACTTTAATTTCCATTTCAGTTTTCCATGTTGCACAATGTGGGAACATTTTCTTATGGAATGCAGGGTTTTTTCAGTCAATTCTGATTTTGCCTCATTTTCTCCCTGGGGTTCCAGCTAGTGCTGTCAGTAGGGAGGGGGCTCCTGATCGCACTCGCTTTCATGTTCTCTGCAGGCATCCGTAAAAATGGCTGCAAACCCCATTGTCCATCTTTTGCTGGTGTCTGTCCATGCCAGGGTCCACCCCTGCTGGTGCCCATAACTGCCAGCATCCACTAAGAGGGCCCATGGTCCATCTGACCTCTTTTGTCTCTGTATCATCCCTTCCCTCAGCCAGTTCTGGCTCCAGAACCCTCTCTCAGCCACTTCTGTGGGAAACTTGGGGGAGGGGCTGTCTCAGGCCTTCTGCCCAGACAAGCCGTGCTACCATGCCTACTATACGTGTAAACACATGTAGGGTATTCTGAGAGGGTGGCACCTCCACATCCTTACCTGGGAAGCAGGGCCCTCTTCTCCCTGAGTTCTGTAGTGCGTCCTCTCCAGCCCAGAGAATGAATATAGTGATGGGAAAAGAATGCTCTTCATGCTCAGTATTTTTACTGAGGCAAGGACCTCAACTTTGAGCTCTGTATTCCAGACCTAGCTCCCTTTGCTTCTCTCCATTTCCCCTGGAACAGCCCCACCTGTTCCTGGGGACGCTCTTGCTGCCACGTGCGCTGGGGCAGAGGGGTATGATGTATTGGGAAAGAAGTTTGGTGATGTTTCCACATATCAGCCCGCCACACTAATTACCCTGTGTCTGGGTACTCTGTGTACAAGCTGAGTCATGGCCAGTAACACTCCAGCGAAGTTTCCTGCTCCTGGTGGTGTGTAGGGTGGGGCCAAGGGTGCCCGTGGAGGTTTTATGAGGGTTGGGACTCAGCCCTTTTAGGAGGGTAAGACAAGTCAGAATTTCTGGCTGCAAACAACAGAAAACAACTCTAGTTGACTATAGCCCTAAAGGAATTTTCCGAGAGGATGATGGTGGCCCATGGGATCAAAAAGCAGGCTGGGGATCCAGGCTCATCAGCTGGGCAGGAACCCAGAAGGCTGGTAGGCAGGGACTAGTGAGGACGGGCTTGCTGACATCACAGCCATCACTGCTTGCTGATGCTGGCTGCTGGGACCCCGACACCAGAGGAGTGACGTGTCAATGGTCCCAGGTTCCCTGTGCCCCTCAGTCAGTGTCAACAGTCCCAGGCAGAATGGGCCCAGGTTGAGTGCCTGAGCTATTCCTGCAAGGCTCCAAGGGAGGAAGTCTGGCCCCGCTGGGCTTCTGTAGGGGAACCTGCCTCCTGCCATTTGGGAATTCACCCCTTCCCATGGGTGTTTGGAGGCTAAGCAACCAAAAACAACAGATGCTGCACATCTCTCTTTTTTCCCTGAATGTGCATTTGCCAAGAGGCAATTTCAAATCCGCCTCATCTAGGCAGTCTGAAACTTGGAGTGCTTCTTACTTATGCTACCCAGAGAGCTTGCCAAATATAGTTAAGTCATGTAAACAGACTAAATGCTTCTAGATAATTCTCACGCCAGGTTTTTTTTTTCCTGTGGCTAGTGTAATAGGTAACAGTTATTGAACAGTGTGCCAGCTCAGTGCTTTACGTCAATGATCTTGCTGGGTCTTGCTCTTGAAGTTACTGCCATTTTTCCAAGGAGGAACTGAGGCTGGAAGGTTCAGTCACTTTCCCAGATTCACTCGGGTCTAAATGAACAGGGACTTGAATCCAGGTAGCCTGTCTTGGCTAGAAAGTGGTCCTACTCTCTGGTAATCCAGTGGAGACAGACATTAAACCAGTAAACACAGGGTTGGGTACATTATTACCATGAGCCCTTGAAAGGGAGAGGACAAGATGGTAGGAGAAAGAATTACAGAGAAGACGATCTATAGGGGCGAGGGGGTAGGGGCCCTAGGAAGGTCTCTTTTAAGTGATCACCCTCATGACAAGGATTTAGCCAGGTGAAGAGCAAGGGGAAAGAGGCCAAAACAAGTGTCATCTGCCTGAGGCAGGAAAGAATTGGATGTTTTTGAGGAATGGGGGCCTCAAGGCTGGTTGGCTAGGGGCCACCCCGCTCTCATTATTGCAACATCCTCTGGCCCCTGGTCTCCCTGCTTCTGCCCCAGCCCTGAATTTATTCTCCACCAGGTCTAAAGTGATTCTTTCGTTACATAAGTCAGACAGCGCTCGCCTATGCTTCTCATTTTGCTCAAATGAAAAGCCCAAGTCTTATAAAGCTCTACACAGCCCTCCATGGTCTGACACCTGTGAAGACTCTGCAACTATCCCCTCGCTCACTGGGCTGCAGGCACACTGGCTGAGCTCCTGCCTTCCGGCCTTTGCACTACTTTTCTTCTATTCACTACCTGTCAACCCACTGGCCAGGTGTGCAAGCGGGGGTACAGAAGCAGCATGCTCACTGTTCATAGCCTGTGTTCCCATGACGGTAGCCAAGCAATAATTTCCAGCTCATATACAATTGATTGTTTCTCATGACACGCAGGTAAGCAGAGTCACTCAGGCAGTTAGCGTTTGAGCTCGTTGTTGCAAGTTTCACGATTAACAGAATGTGGCTCAGGGTTCCAGGAGCCAGGCCTTTGTCTAGTTTTAGGTTTTAATTAACTCTTACCCTTACCACATTTCAGCAGGCTGTCACAAAGGGCGCTGTGGGAAGGTGACAAGCAGAGGGGTGAGGTCATCCAAATTATATTTTCGAAGGGCCACCCTTAAGGGAAATGGGGAGTCCCATTGAGAGATTGTTGCAGTTGTCACAGAGAGAGTTGGTGGTAGTGACGGGAACCATGGGGCTGGTCTGTCAGGATAGGCCTTGAAGGGGAGCTCAATGGGGTTTGCTGATGCATTGGAGGAAAGGGAGGCGGGAGTCAAGGATGGCTGGCACTTCGGTCTGAACGAGTGGGTCAATGGAATTGCTATTTGCCTAGATGCAAGTGCTTGGCAGGGGCTCAGTTTGAGACATGGAAAGTCCTCTAAGAGGACAGCGTCTTTGTGTCCTGGACAGAGCCACTGGTGTCTGAGGGAAGTGTAGGGGCTTGAGAAGCTCCACCTTCCACCGTGTGAAGGAAGCAAGAGGCCATCAGGGTGTCTCTTGCCACGTTATTCATCCATCCATTCATCCATTCATTCAGCAAAAGTTACTGAGTGCTAAGGATAAGCCAGACACTTTTCTAGACGCTGAGGACATAGCAGAGAAGAGAGACAATGTGGCACCCTGATTCTGTGTCTGACTTTCTAGTGGGGAAGAGAAGAGGTGAATAAGCAAACACATGTAAAAAATAAGATTATTTCAGAGAAGAATGAAGTACAAGGGTAGACGGGAGAGTGGTGGGGAGTGACTACGGATGTCTCTTTTGGGCAGGATGGTTACCCAGGCAGCCCCAGAGACCAAACCTAGACTCCTCAGAAGGACCCTGGTTCAGGTTGGCTTCCTTTTGTCCCCCAAAGCGGCTACGATGTCATTAGGAGGGGTGGGAGAAAGACTGAACCCACAGTGACTCTCAGGGATCTTTGGGAAGGGCCTTTTCACAGAGGAGACTCTTGAGGCAAGCTGCCTAGTGAAAATGTCCCTGTTGTCAAATTCTGGGAATTAGATATCGAACATGTGACAGTACTAGAAATGGAGAGGCTGGGGACAGAACAAAACTGTTAGCCAAAGGCAAAATTCTTCCCTGACGGCGTGGAAAGGGGTTTCTTCTTTTGTACTGGTTCGAGAGATTCTGCTATGCAAAGAATTTTCTTTGTGCTTCCTGATGCTTTTGTCCTGCGTAGGACGGGGAATTGGTGCTGTGCGATGGGTCTCTGAGGGCTTATAAACCAGTTCCCATCTCGGTTTCTGCTGTTGTGTAGGTGGGCGACTTCAGGTGATGTGTCTTTGTCCCTGGGAGGCAGTAAGAGTTCATACGAGGAGTGGTTTAGGCTGACTGACTCAGACAATTAATTGCATGAGTGGTGGGGGTCTTTGCGACCAGTTAGGAAGCTAATACAAGAGACTGGCAGGGTACAGGGAAGAGGGGAGACAGTTTTGAGAGACATAATTTCAAAGATGCTTGGAGAGCAGTGTATGCAGAGCTGAGGAACTGCAGAAGGAAAGTCATGGTCAGTCCTGGGGTTTCTAGTCTGGGCGCCGGAGTGAATGACGAACAATTAACTGAATTATGAACCACAGAAGGAGAAACAGATTTGGAGGAAAAAAAGCCAAGTTCTGTTTGAGGACATGAAGTGTGAGAAGTCTGGCACATTGTTAGAAATACGGATCTGATGTTTAGGAAAGAAGTCAGACCCATAAATGCGGGGTCAGGAGTCACCAGGGCCCGGAGGGTGTTCAGGGCAGAGACTGGCCAGATGATAACTCTGCCTGTTTCTCTTGCCTTCTGGGGACACACTGGGAACACACATTTCAGCCTCCCTTATGGCTGGGGAACTGTGTGGCAGAGTTCTGCCAGGGGAACGTGTGTGAGCAAAGTGATGAGGCCACCCGCAGGTCCGGCCCATCCACCCTCAGCCCTCCGACCCCCTGTACAGAGGTTGGCAGACTTTTTATTGTAAAGGGCCAGATAGCAACTGGTCTTTGTAGCCATATAATCTCCCTTGCAGCCAATTATTGCAGCAGGAACACACCATAGCCACATGTCAGTGGATGGGTCTGCCATGTTCCAGGAAAGCTTTGTCTATAAAATCAGGCCGAGCCCTGCTCTAGTCTTCTGTCGGCTGCCGGCATTCTGACATCCAGGTCTCTCTTAGAAGCCATGTGTTGAAAACGACACAGCCTCGATCTGCCTGAGTCTCTAAAAGACCGTAAGAAACCGAGGTCCCTAATCCCGTAGCTGGCCTTTTAGAAGAGAAAAAATACCAACCATATCGTGTATGGAGCAAATGAAATTCGGGGGATTATCTCTTTTATAGGTCAGTGTTACTTTAACTAAGACAAAAACTGGTCCTAGGAGTGGGCTGTTACCATAATAAAAGTCTAAAATGTATGGTGTTGGTTTGTAGTCAGGGGGCAGGTGATGAGAAAATCATTGTCGGAGTCTGGGAGGAGAGAGACTTGTGCCCGCAGGGACAGAACACTTGGTGGAACTGTTGCCTGAGCAAAGCAGACCAGGTGTCCTCCAACCCTGTCATGCTCGGGGGAAGAGGTTGTAAAGGATTGTCATAGTGAGCCTGGGTTGTTACAGGCAGCATTTAGCAAGATATTAGAAGAGTAAGATGAGCCCCAGCAAGAATGGGCTGATTTGCAAGCAAAACCAAAATGAAATAGAAAGATCTCAGAAACTGGGGGCCTCAGCTGGGGAAGCTGACTGCTGCTAGAGGCCAAACAGAAGGAAATCGTATCTGACAACACTCTGAGCAACAAGGGCCCACTGAACCTCAGCCTTGTGCCAAGGCAGAATAAGGCCACGTCTGTCTTTCCCAGGCCAGAGAGCCTCAGGATTGCCATGAGTACACTGAGAGACGATGACCTTGAGAGCAGGAGGCAAAAAGATCTGTCAGGAGAGCCCTGTCTAGAATGAATTGTGCATGTGGTCACTGGCACCTGAAACTGACTTGGAAGCAGGGAGATGAGAGTTTTCACATAGTGAGGGAGATGTATTGTCAGATAAACCAGGAGCCTGAGCTAAAAACAAAAAAATGTCTTTGACCCTGGGGGCTTAAACCATCTTCAGGCCTCAAATTTTTTTTTTAATTTTTTAAATTAAAAAAATTTTTAAAAATTTTTTTTTTAATTTTTGCCAGCAGAAGCTGTAGGCTGAAAAAGATGAGCAGCACCCAAGGAGGGCACATCCCCAATACCCACTTCAAATGTGGCCTTGGAGCAAAATGGCAAGAAAAACCCTGGAGGTTAGAGCTGGGAGCTACAGAGGATGGTGCAATTTCCCTAGAGAGAAGGACCCCAAAGTAGGGGCTTTCCCAGCATGACTTCACAATTGCTGTGTCCCCAGAAAGCAAGAGAAATCGGCAGTAATCGTCCAGCTAGTCACTGCCACCAGCACCCTCCAGGCCCTGGTGACTTCTGGCTCAGCGTTCATGGGTCCGAGCCTTTCGTTCTTCTCCTGCTGATTAGGATGTTGCACTGCAGGGACCCTCTCCGAACCCTACAGCTGAATAGTGCGTGCATATGCGTGTGTGTGTGTGTGTGTGTGTGTGTGTGTGTGTGTGTGTGTGTTGGGGGCACGGGGAGGGAAAGACACAGATAACTTGTTCTTCTACTTCGCTGGTTTTCAGATCACAAGGAACCGTGTTGGACCTGGAGAGAGAACGGTGCATCTCCTAGAGGTCCTGGCCTGTGATGGAGATCTCAGCCTGTGGCAGAAGCCCCAGGAGACAGCGAGGGTACGGGATTCTGCTGTCTGTTTAGGGGAACAATGAGTGTGTTCCATGTGAGAGAAAGAGTGCAATGGCTCTTCAGTGACCAGATGGGCAGCCTGTGGCAGAGGCTAGTCGGCCGCTCACCCAGCCTAACCCGCCGGCTGCTCCGGCGCCACTAACCCACAGCTTCCACCTTCCTCCAGTTAGATGTGGCCATGGGCGGTGCTGGATGTTTGTGTTCCCCCCAAAGTTCATATGTGGAGATTGTAACCCCCGGTGTGATGGGGGTTTCAGGAGGTGGGGCCTCTGGGGGGAGGTTAGGTCCTGAGGGGGAAGCCCTCATTAGCAGGGTTAGTGCCCTCATGAGAGAGTCCCCAGGGAGCTCTCTCTCTCATCCCCGGCTGACAAGTGAGGACACAGCAAGAGGAGCCCTCTGTGAACCAGGAAGCGGGCTCTCACCAGACCCAAGTCTGAGACCCAGACAAAAGTCAAGGACCCCCTCCCTAGGGCGGTGTGTGCAGGAAGCATATGCTGGTTTACTCTTGGGCTCAGTGCTTCCACAGACCTCCTGAGTCTGGCCCAGGAGCCCAGGGCAAGAACCTCGGCTCACCTTGACTAACTCCCTCCCACAACCCTGCAGGGACCTCTCCTTACAAAGGAAGAGACAGAGACGCAGGATGCAACTGCGTCAGAGTCACACAGCTGGAGCGGTGGCACCTGGGTTTGAAGGCAGGCGTGTCTGATTCTCTGCCTGTTCTTTACGCGACACCACGGGTCGTCTTCAGCTGTCTGGAGGCATCACCCCCACAAAGACACCTGGGGGTGGCCTTCGGGAGGATTCAGGGAAGAGGGGATGTCTGGGCTTAGCAGGTGGAGCTGACTTGGTGAGCCCCTGGCACCGCAGCTAACATAGTAGAGAAGCCCAGGTCTTTGAGAAGGGCAGTGCCTTGCTCAGGGAGTGAGCTCAGGCCTGTCTGAATCCAAAGCCCATGTGGGGTGGCAGTGCTGAGGGGACAGCAGGTCACTGATGTGAGTGACTAGAGAAGATGACACCAGCACCAGGACCCCGGGGTAGCAGGACACAGGTGGGAGAAAATGATGCACCTGGTGTGGCCGCTGTCGGCTTTCTTCTCTTCCTAAGTGAGGTGAGGCTCCTCTCAACCTGCAGTTCCAATACTCAGTCGTTGCTTCTGTCAGCCTCACAGGAAGAATGACTGGGGGCACGAACCGGACGTGACAGAAGTTCCAAAAATTACTGTAGGGAATCAGAGCCATTTTCCACAAATCCGAGGCCTCCCCCTTTGCCCCGTGTCTTTGCTTTTAGGGATGCTGTAACAAAGCACCAGAAAGCGGGCAGCTTAGAACAATAAACATTGAGGTCACAGTCCTCCCAGGCTTGGAGACTAGAGTCCAAGGTCAAGGTGTCGGCGGGGCCAGGCTCCCTCCGAAACGTCTGGGGTTGCTGGCAGTCCTTGGTGTTTGTCGGCGGGTGGCAGCACAGCTCGATCCCTGCCTCCGCCGTCCTGTGGCTTCTCCCATCGCGTGTCTGCGCCTCTCCCCCTCCTACAGGAATACCAGTCATATGAGATTAAGGTCCCACTTTACTCCAGTAATGACCTCATTTTAACTAGTCACATCTGCAACAACGCTATTTCCAAATAAGGCCACCTTCTCAGGTTCGGCGAGTCAGGACTGTAACGGGTCTTTTTGGAGGACACGGTCCAACCCATACACACCATGAGCTATTTTACCTTTTCCCAGCAAGCCCCATCCTGAATGCCCTGTGGGATGAGGCGTTCCTCATCACCCACCACATGCAAAGAACCCCCAGCAGCGGCAGACCGGGCCTCACTGGGAGCTGTGGCTGCTTTCGTAGCCCGTGACGACGTGACAAGCAGACCATCCCTTGCTGAGCGCTGGTGACACAAGCATGCAGCTTGGAGTGTTGGGGCTTCGGCAAGGACGTGGTGGTGGCAGGGGCTGCCGGGTTCCACCACGAGATGGCAGGGAAGGAAGTGGCATTGGTGCTTTCCTTTCAGGTGGAGAAGGTAAGGAGGGCACTGGGGTTTGTGGCTTGAATTTCCTGATCAACAGTCCCTGGCCACTTGGGATGGTTATAGAGGGGTGAGTGGGATTCTTCTGGAAGAAATGTGTTCTAGGCAGAAGGGACTGCGAGTCGAAGAAATGGAGACAGGAAAGCCTTCAGGGGTGTACATCGCTCAGCGGGGCAGGAAGAACGGAGATGTGGGATAGGGCTGAGGATGAAGGAGAAGAGTCCTGCACCCAGGAGTCTGGACCGAATCCTCTAAGCAATGACACGCATTGATGGGTTTTCAGCAGCATGAAAATTTGATCCAATCTGTGAGTTAGATCATCCTGGCTGCAGTGGCCAGGCTGCTGGGCACCAGGAATGACTTGGGAGTCATCGGCATGGGAGTGGTCACCAAACCCCACAGGCAGGGCTGTCATCAGGCAGGGAGGTGTGCGGAGAAGAGAAGAGGCCCCAGGACGGCAGAGGAGGGTTGCCATTGCATCCTGGGCTATCCATGTTTTATGATTTCTCTCAATCTAAAATGTGTTTGAAAGCCTTGACATTCATAAGGATGATGATAGTGATCGTGATGACAAAACATTTATTGCTTCTAGTTCTAGGCACAGTTCTTAATTGATTTATAGTTCTGAAATCCTCAGAATATTCCTATGGAGTAAGCCTTATTATCCCATTTCACAGATGAGGAAATTGAGGTACTGGGATATTAAGGGTTAGATTTTCTATGGGAAAGATAGACTGTGTAGGAAAAAATGACAAGAAAATTCTCATCGTTTTATATGAAGTGGCCAGACAATTCTCACAGAAAATCTCTTAGGATAGAGATGAGAAAAGGGTCTACTTAACGGCGGACCTTTGTCTGATGAGTCACAGAATCAGGGCTCTCTGGAGTCCATGAGTTCATTAATAGCCTTCAGCTTTTCTCGTTACCACAAAGTCAGCGCAGCACCTCCTTTATGGGGTCAAGGAGATTGCTTGGCTCATTGCTCCCTTTTAAAGCAGACTGAACAGAAGAGATTTCTATGATTGTCATTCTGCACTTCTCATCTTAGAGCGAAGACTCACACTTTCTAATTTCACAGTTTGTTCCAGGGAGAGGGTGGGGAGGGTTGCTGATCTTTTAAAGATAACTGGACTTGGTAGGAGACTCACCTTGGAAGTATCAATACCCAGTTGAGTGCAAGAGAAGTCCCGGCTGGACACAGCGGGGGCAGGAGGTCTGCATCTGGGAAACACAGGCCGTAGGACCGGCTGGCTCAGAGGTGATGCTTCCCAGGCCAATGACTCTTTCAAGGCCACGGTGGGCAGCACCCACGGATGTTCTCCGAGCGGATGGTGACCCTTGCACAATCCCATTCACTACCCATTAAATACCATGTGGGGGCATCCCACAGCTGAGGGTTGATTCCAGATGGCAAGCTGTCCTGACCTCCAGGGTCTTGACAAAGCGGTGCATGCCGCTGACAGCCTGTTTTATGATGACTGGAACTCCGTGCAGCTTGTCCACAAGGTCAAAGTTCAGTGGAACACCTAGGATCCCACAGAGTCATTACATGGAAGCAGTGGTAGTCGGGACAAAGGAAGAGCTCCCCATTTCCTCCCCTTCAGAGAGTGCCCAGCCTTGTGGTGGCAGAGGACTGATGATGCCACCGTCAGGGCTGAAAGCGACAGAAATTTAATAGGAAGTAGCTTAGGCAGAAAGAGGAATTTACTGGAAGTCGATCAATGAACTGCAGGAAAGCCTTGCTCTCAGGCACAGCAGCATCTGGGACCCACAGTCCTTTGGGACTCTCTACTCCCAGCTCTGCTTCTCTCACCCCGTGGTTTGTTTTCTCACCTGCAGATTAGATTTCTCTGCTGATAGGAAACACTAAGAGCTGCAGAGCCCTGCACCAGTTAGGACTCAAAGGGTGGCACGGCAGCCCCACTGGGACTGCAGGGTTGGAAGAAGGGAAAAAGCCATCCCCTTCTGGCCATCCCCATGACCAGAAGGTGGACATACATTTCACTAGTTTACCAGGGCCACGTTCTCTCTTTATGTGAGATCAAGGTCGAGTCCTGCTTGGTTTGGCACAGAAACTCACGGACTTACAGGCAGCACTCTTGCTCTATTCGGGGGCGATGGATGCAGGGTCTAGTGGTGGGCTCTGGGATTCCAGTTGGGAGTGGCCAAAAAGAGAACAACCCAGGTGTCCGTCAGCTAATGAATGCTTAAGCCAAACGTAGTACATATGAACAATAGAATATAATCCAGCCGTGAAAAGGAATGAAGTGCAGATACATACTACAGCATGGATGAACCTGGAAAACACGCTAAGTGAAAGGAGCCAGACATAAAAGGCCAGCATTGTCTAATTCCTTTGATAGGAAATATCCAGAAAAGGCAAATCCATACACAGAGAAAGCAAATTAATGGTTGCCAGGGCCTGGGGAAGGGGGTTGGGGAGTGACAAGAACTCGATTGTCATGATCATTGCACAGTATTGTGAATGTACTTGATGCTAATAATTTGTGCACATTTAAAGAGTTAAAATGGTAAAATGTTTGCATGTTTCATCCCAATAAAAATAGTAAGAAGCTAGGCCTCCTTCAGACAAACTCATGGGGGCATGAAGCCTCAAGACTCGGGTGAGGATGTGAGTGGGACTGCAAATGGACTCCCTGCCTGGGAAAGCTGAGGCACCCACGATTTGGTGGCCAGGGCCTACCACAGGGTGAGCATGGGGTGAGGTCACTGCAGTGCCATTCGGCTGGGCCCTCGTATTTCTGGAAGGCCTCACCTGGAGAATCTGGATGTTCTCTCTAAGCAAGCTTGTCCAGGCAGCAGCAGAGAGGCGTCGCAGGCCTGGAAGGTTCTCATACAGCCTTGGATTCGTGTTCCATCCCTGGAACACAGCACCTGCATGAATGAATGTTTCGAGGTCCTGTAATTATGTATGCACAGAGCTGTCCTAGTGTCGGGTATTTTAAAAAGTGTTAAATCTACAGATTATGAGTGTGGTGGGTTGAATAATGGTTCCCAAAGAAATCAGGTCCTAGTCCCTGATACCTGTAAATATTACTTGATATGGCACAAGACGTGATTCAGATTTTGAGATGGAGAGATTATCCTGGGTTATCTGGATGGGCTCTAGATGCCATCATAAGTATTCCTACAGGAGGGAGGCAGCAGCAGATGCTACCACAGAGAAGAAGACCAGGCAGCCACCAAGACAGAGTCCGGAGTGCTGAGACCGGGGAGCCAAGAACCCACAGACGCCGGAAGAGGCAAGGAACATGTTCTCCCCTAGAGTCTTGCCCAGGGAATACTGATTTCAGACTTCCAGCCTCCAGAATGGGAGAGAATAAATTTCTGTTGTTTTAAGCCACCAAGTTTGTGGTAGTTTGTTACAGCAGTCACAGGAGGCTAACACGCAGTGACACAGAGTTATCATTAAACCATGATTAGTATAATATACTGTTTTATTGAAAATGCAAAATTAATGTAATTTTGCTGCAAACATTCTGACATCTTGCATCACTCAAAACTACATCAATGTTTATGTTTTTGGGCAGAGAAATAAAATATTTTACTGCTTGTGTGCATATGCATCAAAATTACTAATTGAAAGAAATATAACATTTAAAATACGTCAGAGTTTTAGAAGCCCTCTTTTGAAATGTTTTCATTTTAGAAAAGCAGACTGGGATTTTCAGGGAAAAAGTGGCTTTGGCCTATGAGAGGCCCTAGCTCGTTGATACTGTGTGCCCCCGCCCCCCGACTGGTAGAACCATTTGGCTGATGCACTGATGACCATGGCTGGGTGTCCTGTGCACCAGGAGGGACCATCCCACAGGACCTGGCTGAGATCTTCCTGCCACATCTACACTGCCAGCCCAGTGAGGCCCCTTCCCAGGCCCTTTCCAGACACACAAGTCACCAGCCCTCTTGCCCTCTGTCTCTGGCTCCTCCCATTCACCACACCCCAGCCCCAGAGTTTCTGCCCATCACCCAGGCTGGGCCGGAGATCTGGAAAGCTACTGAGGGAACTCTTGCATGCTCAAGAGTGAGAACGTCTTTGTTAAGCTGAGTGAAATAAGTCAGACAGAGAAAGATAAATACCGTATGACTTCACTTATATGTGGAACCTAAGGAACTAAAAGAACTAATTAAAAATGGACTCACAATTTGGTGGACAATTTGGTGATGGACAGAGGAGACGGGGTTTGGGAGCTGGGAGAATGGGTTGGAGGGTTAAAGAAGTACAAATTAGTAGTTGATGGTTGGTCACAGGGATGGGGAGCATGGCATAGGGAATGCAGTTAGCATTAATATGACGGCGAGGTGCAGGGCCTGGGGAGAGAGGGAGCAATTGGGAGGATCGTTTTATGAACTGTATAGATGTCTAACCAATGTACTGTATACTTGAAACTAATTTAAATAAATAAATTAAAAAAACAAAGTGCAAACCTCTGCCTTGGGTGTTGGTAGAGAGAGATGCCTAAGCATCATGGACTCCAACGGATCCTCACCCCAGAGAGGCTGTACAGCTCGTGGCACGGAAGGGGTCCTTGGTTGGGGAGTGCCCGATGCTGTCTTGGACTAGGGAGGTGAGACTCGGCAACGTTCTTTCAGTTCACTGGATCCCTTTTCCCAGTCAAGCGAACTTGACAGGTTTCCCAGGGGGTCAAGATCCTGCATGTGGGAGCGAGGTCAGCATGGGTGGGGCCCCACACGTCTCCAGGCGTGTGCTTCTCCTGTAGCTAAATTTGGAGCCAGAGCTACTATCTGAACTGGGAGAAGAGGGAAGATTAGAGCTTCCAGGAGAATGGAGAAGAATGTCAAGTTCCAGTAGGACAGATCGGGCTTGAGGCGTCAGGGAGGTGAGTCAGGGCTGGTAGTTCAGAAGAGAGGCTGAAAACGCCAGGCCATCCAAAGGCCTGACTGTGAGTCGGGCTTGCTGTGTGGTAAACGAGGGACTTTAGGGCTTTAAAGGAAAGGATTTGGATTATACGCCTTTGCTTCCCAGTCCTCCAGGGTTGGTGGGGGTGAAATGGAGGAATCTTCATGTCTGAGCAGCATTCCAGGAGGTTCGAGGGTCTATGCCTAAAGTGGGTATGTGCGTGTGTGAGTGTGTTGTGTATATGTGTATGTTCATGTGTATGTACGTGTTTAAACACACAAGCGTACATTTATGTGTGTTTCCCATGTGTGTGTGTATGTATAGACACGACTGCATGTGTGTACTTGTGTGCACGCGTACGTGTGTGTACCTCTGCGTTAACACGTCTACATGTTTTTAGTGTGTATGTGTGTGCACGTATTTGTGTGTTTTCCTCGGTGGACTGGAGAGAGCTGGTGACTGGCTGGACGGAGGAGAGAGAGAAGAGGGCGGTCAGGATAACTGATGAGTCTTGCTTGGGGACCTGGCGACTAAAATTCCAGGAGAATGACTGCCCACATTGTACACGATACTACACGGCGAGGCAAATACACACACTGGAGTCGTTACACGCTTCCAAGTATCCAGGAGGGCAGTTTTGGTCTTAACTTTGAATGCTTCCAGAACTTTCCTTCTATCGGAGCGCACGGGGAGTGCCCCTCCAGTCCTAGCCCCTGGATCCCTATTTGTGTGCGGTTGTCCTGGGCCTGGCTATTCGCAGGCAACGCTCCTCACCCCACTCCCTGCTCGTCACAGTGAGTTCAGTGCGTGCATCGATTTCCCACAGCCCAGACTTCCTCCTCTGCAGGGCCACGTGGCTGTACTTCCGAAGCCCTGACGTTGCTATTCCCAGCCCGCCTGGGTGAAAGCGGGGGTGCTCTCTCTCCCCCAGGCGCTGCCATGGCAGCCAGCACCCCAGGGGGCTTCTCGCTGCTGTGTCTCTGCACCACCCCTAGCCACAGGAGGGGCTGTGTAGACCACCCTGACTTGTGGCGGGAAGAGAACAACTTTCCAGCCCACAGACAACTAAAAAGGTTTCCCCATTGTGCGGGGAGCCCATCAACTCCAAGTTAATCCTCCTCCCCTACCCCTACCCTGGAGCAGCCCCAGCTTAACCATTTCATACCCAGGATGTACACCTGGCAATTCCCTCCTGTGGGGTTCACTGTGGCTTTCCCTCTCTCAGAGTCCAGTGAGAGAGGGGGCACTCTGAAGCCAGCTTAGAGTGTGGGGGCTTTGACCGCGATGAGGACCAGCAGGGGCTATGAGGATTCACAGAGCCCACAGGGACTCAAAGGCCACGGTGAGGGACGACAGAGCAAAGGAAAGCAGAAACCACCAGCGGAATGGTGAATCCGTGAGGGGTTCACCATCCCAATAATAGAAACCCAACTCGAGAGTGGCCGATGGCTGGAAACCTGGAGGGAGGGCAGGTCCAAGGCTGGTCAGTTCAGCAGCTGTTCGTGGGCCTCCTGAGAACACAGGTTTGTTGTTTGTCTCGTCTGTCCCTGTTGCCTGGCTTCCCTTGCTCAAAAGACAGGCTCTGTTATGTGAATTTCACCTCAATGCAAAAAAATTATTATTTTTTTGACAAAAATTTGTGGCGTGTTGACTGTGTTCCACGTACTGTTAAATGTCATGAAGACATATCAGTTAGGAAGATACATAAGATGCTGATCCTCACAGAGCGTAAAATCCAGGGGGACATATGGACAGGAGTAATACAGTGGGGCAGCAGAGCTTGGCGCAGAGGAGGTGATCGATAAATATTTGTTAAATACAGTGTAAATGGATGTGGGAGCTCGTGGGAGGTCTACGTAACCCAGTGTGAAGATCATGGAAGGCTTGCGGGAAGAAGTGGTATTTAAACCAAGACCTGACAGATGAGTAGGAATTAGCCAGGCGGGACTGGAAGATGGGCAACCACTCTGGGGCGAACGAGAATGAGGCAGGTTCCAAGAACTGAGAGATGTCTAGTACGGCTCGGAGCTAACACTGGAGCAGGCGAGAAGTGCGAAACGAGGCTTGAGAAGTAGGCAGGAGCTGGCTCAAGAGCCTCTGAATTATGCTTATTATGCATTTTTCTGCTAATAGCACCCTGATTTTCCTAGAGGGAATTTATTCCTACCTCATTCCCACCCACGTAGTAGAATAATAAGGAAGTGATGAAACTTGAGCATTTATTACCTTTAGGTGAGTAGAATTTGTTATAGATGATGATGATGATGGTGATGATAACTAGATAGATGATAGATAGATAAATGATAGATAGATAGATAGATAGATGATAGATAGATAGATAGATAGATAGATAGATAGATAGATGATAGATGATAGATAGATAAATGATAGATAGATAGATAGATAGATAGATAGATAGATAGATAGATAGATAGATGATAGATAAATAGATGATAGATGAGAACGAGCTGTTGAACACCCCTATCTGTGGAGGTGGAAAGATATAACTCAAACCTGTTATAAAGACCTATCGTGCACATTCTTCTGTATTCCCTGAGTATCTCCTCCGAGCCAAAACCAAAGTTGTTTATTTACTAAGGAAAAGTTCTGTCTCTCCCTTGCACCACTAAGGATGCAGTCATATTTGGGGCTTTGTCGGGAATGGAATGTGGCACTGTTGCTCTGCACTTGAATCACAGCGTTCGGGAGAACTAAGCCAAGAAACGGTTCCATCTCTGCTAAAATGTTGGCAGGATGACATTGAAAAGAGAAAATCAACAGAGCAGGAGTCATGGGTGCCTGGAATTACTCTCTAGAAGAGGAATGTGTGATCTGGGCATCGAGCCACAGTGATGTCCAGAGTGAATGTTCCAGCATGGCCAGGGGCTGGCGGACCAGCCTGGGGTCTGCACAGACCTCCTGTGAGAGACACAGCCCATGGACGGGGCGTGTGTGTTTGTGGCATCCAACAAAGGTATTTTTTAGGATGGATTCATTCTGGAGAGGAAAGATTTGTGAGTAAAATGCAGAGTTTGCAGGAAGGATAACGAGACCCGTTGTCTCCTGACAACAGCCATCCCCACCTTCTGACTGGTAAAACTCGGATTTGTGCTGCTGTCAGCAGTCCTGAGCTTTGTAGGCTCCTCCCAGCCCAGTGGGAAAATCATGATGTCTCACTGCTCTGGAGCAGTGATTGATTTAGGAATGGGGCCTGAGGGGAAACCTGTGGAAAGACTTTCTCCTCTCCCAGAAAGAACTTCTGGGGAGTGTCCCCACTCTTTCTGGGTGTGTTAGTTTCTGTGAGGGGCGGAAACTGCCGCAGCCACTTTGTGACCATGAGGAGACAGGTCAACATGATGAGAGGAGGGTGACATCCATTCATGCCGTCTGAAAGGGAAGTCATGATCCCTGGGGAATGAAGCCCAGGCACCCCCAAGAACCGGAAAGGAGATAAAGCAAATAGAGGCGGCACCTCTGGACAATACGATAGTACCATAAACCAGATTTGTAACAAAGAGGATGAAGAAAAGTGGAAAGGCCAGCAGGTATTTTGGAGGCAATTTGGTGGTCACTGAGTAGAGGAGGAAGAAGAGGATTCATATATTTCCGTACAATAAAGAACTCCTCCTCCTCAAGTGGATCACCCAGCCCCTCTGCCGTGGCTCCTGTCCGTCTCTCCTGTTCGTCTTCCCCCGATCCTCCCTGGTCTCCAAAATCCATCAGTTGTGTTCATCCATTGGTTTCTCAGAGATTCCTCTCCTCTCTGCCTGTCAGTCCCTCTGACTGGAGCACTTTACTCACCTCTCACCTGCCAGATGCCTACCTGCCTTTCAACCTGCTCCGTGTGTGGTGCCCTGGGCTGCCCTGGTCTGGCTCACTCAACACTCCGCACCCCTCTCCTCTCCTGTGATGAAACTGAGCTCACTGTGTCCCGCCTGCTGCTCGTCTCCCCTGCTGCTTTGCAAGTGCAGAGAGGCTGAGATCAGCTCCTAACACAGCACTTGGCACCCAGCAGGTGCTTTCTGAACACCTGTGGAGTGATCTAACGAGAGTGAATGAGATAAGTGATGGAGATGTCCCTAGTAGTCTGTAAAGGGTTTGAGTGAGAGAGGTGGGGAAGAGACTGGGGGTGTAGAAATACTTTGGGGCATCTCTACTCCTTCCAAAGGTGCATAGGACCTCCCCAGCCTGTTCCTATGCCATTGGTTTCTAGCTCATTTCCATGAACACAGGAACATGTTCTACTAGTGTCTCCATTGCAAATCCCTCCAGGAACCTCTGGCTAGCAACCCATTGCCACTCCTCACCCTCCTAGCAATGGGCAAAACCTACTGAAGGAGTTTGTGTACATACTGTTCCTGCTTCCTCACCTCCTGATGTCTCCTCAACCAACTGCTGCTGGGGCTCTGGACCCACTGCTTTGCTGATACTGCTCAGATCAAGGTCATCATTACCAGAGGCGACTTCCCTATGGAGTTAATGAAGCTTCAGCTTCAGCATCAGGGCCCAGGAGAGGCTGTAGCATCGTGTTCCCAAGGTCATATGCATACTTGTAAAATTTGCGAATTTAAGCTATTTAAACTGCAATTGGTTAAGACCCCAGCCTCTTTCTGCTCCTTTTCCTTGGTTCCTCACTTCCTCCAGTCAGGTAGTATTGAAGTGGCTGTGGGCCCCTTTCAAGATTGGGCTAACAGTAATGTAGGGAGGAGGCAAGAGAATTAAAAATGTTAATCAAGCCACAGTCAGAGACTGCGATGTGTTGATCAGTTGTCCCGCTCACTCTCTGTCTGTGGAGTGTGACCCCTTTTCTAATAAACTTTCCTTTCGACTCTAACTTTGGCGTGTGTGTTGAAGTCTTTCTCCACTCTCAGACAAAGGCCCCTCTGCTTCTCTTGGTGCAGGGCTTCGTCTCCCCATCTCTTGGGGAAATTTGCCCTGACCTCATCAAAAGGAAGTTGAGCTGAGAATACATTCAGATTTAGGAAGGTGCATATATGTGTGTCACAGTCATTTCTATGTAGCGTTAAGTAAGTGCCAGCTGTCAGAAGGGCTTCCAGGAATGTTCTTACTGCTTCTCGTGCTGGCTCCCCCAGCACCCAGACACCGAGGGGCATGGGCAGGGTCATTTCGCCACTGGGACCTGTCTGTCCTATGGTGCCTGCCCTCCAAGTTTGAGGGCGTTTTAAGATTTCTTGAAATCCCACACAGCTCTTTTTTTAAAAAAAATTTCTTTTTATTGTGGTGACACACACACACAAAACATAAAATTAGCCAATTATCCATATCTAAGTGTACAATTTAGTCGCATTAATTGCATTACACAGTGTTGTGCAGCCATCAGCACTCTCTATTTTCAAAACTTTTCCACTTACTCCAACAGAGACTCTGTAACTATTTAAGCAATAACTTCTCATTCCTCCTCTCCCCAGTCCCAGGCAACCACAAATTGACTTTCTGTCTCCGAATTTGCCTATTCTAGATATTTCATATACATGAAATCAAACAATCCTTGTCCTTTTGTGTCTGGATTCTTTCATTTAGCATGATGTTTTCAGAGTTCATCCACGTGGCAGCATGTATCAGAATTCCATTCCTTTTTAAGACTGAATAACGTTTCACTGTGCACATATGCCGTTCGTGTTGATGGACACTTGAGTTGTCGCTACCTTTTGATTATCTACAGCTCACTGTGGAAAGATACTTGGCTGAGGTTTCCCCAAGTTAGACATCTTCATCTCCTTACTAGTATGAGTTGCAAAGGTGAAAAGTCTTTTCTAAATTCTCATAGTAAAAACGATAATAAATCGAATTAACTTTCTTTGCTCCCTATAAAAAAATGACATTACAAAATCATTGTCATGTGAAAATGCAATCAAAGAGCACGTAGTCAAAAAACGTAGGAAGGAAAGAATTATAGAGGTTTGTAAGGCAGTTAATATTAAAATGTTATGTTAATTTGGATGAACAGATTTCGGATTTGGTGATATTTGTGTTGTCCGGTGTAAATAATGTACAATTTGTTGTGATTTTTTCTGATTCAAAATATCACATGTCTACTTTTACTTGTCATTTAAAATTATTTTTCATAAAGAGTCCTCTGGCCTTCCATACTGTAGAACCCCATAGTTTGAGGGATTTAATAGAGATTTCATTGCAGAGGCATGACTGAGTAAATCATTGGCCATGATTAGCTTGTTCTCCAGGCCCTCTCGGTTCTGGAACCCTGGGGGTGGGTCAGTCACCCCAAGTTCCCCCTGACAACCATTAATCTGCTTTCTGTCTAGGCATTTGTCTCTTCTGGATAGATCGTGTAAATGGAATCACACAATACGTGACCTTTTATGACTTTCTTTTGCTTAGCATAACGTCTTCAAGATTTATCCATGTTATAGCATCTATAAATACTTCCAATACTTCATTCTCTTTTATGGATGAATAATATTGCATTGCATGGATATCACATTCCCATATCTGTTCCTGAAGGAACTGGAAGGGAGAAGAGTCTCCGTGGCAGGGCAGCTGTATGCTGGGGGCTGGGCAAATACAACCGGGAGCATAAATGATGCCTGACTTCAGGGTGGGGACACTACAGCTCCCCGGAAACACTTACTGACCCCCGCCCTGTGGTTTCACTAACCCTTGGTGAGAGTGGGAGGTGCTGTAGGGCACTTGGCTGGGGCCAGTAGGCACAGATCACTTTTACTGAGATTATTCAGAGTGAGATTATTCGGTGCCTGGTCCTCCAGAGCCCCCTCATTCTTCACTCAGACGGCTTCTTCGAACCTCCCAGGGGAGACAGCAGCCCTCCTTGTCCTGCAAAGGAGGCTCCCTGACTGGGGAGCTCCTGTGTGCTGTCTGCAGCATAGCTTTGGCGCCCACTTGGGGCTTCCCCACCCCAGCAGGAGGCTCCGGTTCCAGGAACTCGTGTCCTACCTCGTGAATCTTCTTGCTTCTGTGTCCTGTCCTCAGTTCACTTCCCAAATATTTGAGTGATGGAAATTTGCCCCTGAGGAGTGCTGGACTGTTCCCCAATTCTGGCCGTAACCAGTGGGAGAGTATGAAAAGGGAAATTCCCTGTCCCAGTGGGATCAGGGCAAGCTTCCCAAGCCCTCCAGGTGTTTCTCATGTGTACCAGGCTCAGGGTTCTCTAGACCTTCCTTCAAGTTCATGCCCAGAGGAGGAATGTGACCTTTCTGTAGGCGGTGTAAGTCTGAGTTCCAGTTACAGCTTTTGGGCTGAGAGCTTGTGTCTCCTCTCTATGAAGCCATTCAGGAGAACCAACCGGAATGGTGGCTTATTCCGGGAGCTACGCTTATAAAATTTCATTCATTCATTCATTTATTCTCCATAACTATGCCCTATGCCAGGCGCCATACTAGGCATGGGACGTGGTGACTAAGACATGGTTCCGGCCTTCAAAGTCCTTGAAGTCTGGTTGGGGAGACAGCTAATCAGATTCTGGTGCGATGAATGAGCCTGGCAAGATGAGCAGGACAGTTTCTCAGGTCAGGGAATCAGAAAGCAGAAAGCAGTGACTTTGTTTTGTTGAGAGAGAGAGAGAGAGAGAGAGAGAGAGAGAGAGAGAAGCAGAAATCTAAAACAAAGAATTTTAATTTGCTCGTAGGCATTTTAGCATTCTAGATTTTTTTTTCATTCACGAGAGACAGAAATAATAAACTCACTCTGGAAATGCTATGAAGGTCTTCCTTAGGCCAGAAGAAAATATCTTTACTAATTAGTCTGTTGTAGAAAGGCATATGCAGATTATACCTAGACAAAAGGAAGAACCGTGTATGCTTTAACGTTAGAAGAGCATGTTAGACTCTGGAATGGCTTCTACGAGAGCTGAAAAGAAACCACTAAATCAGCTTCTGGTATGCGATGACATCTGGCTAGAATGTCTTTGGGGAAGCAAAGGTGTTTCTGGATCTCTCAGAGTCTGCAGGTATGACCTTGAAGCCTACCCGTGCTTATAAGGTTGGGAAAGCGGTTGCCTAGGGCAGTGGCTGGAAACCCTGGCTGCACCTTCAGAATCACCTGGGAGCTTTTAAAGTACCACATGTGGCCCTGCTCTAGTGACTCTGATTTAATTAGAGGAGCACCCAGGTGCTGGAACATTTTAAAAGCTCCCTGGGGGATTCTAACATGCAGCAGGCACTGAAAACCCCTGGCTGAGTGGGGGAGGGGAAGTGTGGTGCAAGCAGAAGAGGGGGCCACGGAGGGAGGCGGAGATGGCCTTGACACACCCCTGTGCACAGTGCCTGGGTAAAGGAGAGGCGGGAGGAGTTACCAGGGAGGTGGGTAGAAAGCAGGGAGGCCATTTCATTGGAGCAGTGGCCAACAGGTCACATGCTGCAAAGCGATCAAGAAAACCAGGACTGGATGTGTCATTTAGGGCCATGCCAGCCACTGGTGGCTTCATCAGCAGGTTTGTTGGCAAAGTGAGGTGTGGGAAGGTGGATCAGAGTGTGAGGAAGAGCAAATATGCGTTGGACTTGGGAGGTGAGAAAACAAACACAGAGAATGCAGACTGACTTTGAAGGCGAGGAGACGCAGGGTGATCAATGGAGGGGATGAGCAGTTGAGAGAACGATTTTGTTATTTGTTTAGGGTGGGAGAGACCTGAGTGTGTCCAACTGCTAACGGAAATGATCCAGCTGAGAGGAGGTGGTTAGTGTCTGGGAAAGAGAAGGCATAATTGATGGCATCGAGTTCCTAAGAAGGTAAAAGGGGAGGGAGGGGTAGAGATCCAGCATTGACCATAAATCAAGGGGACACCTCCCCAGTGGTAACAGGATGAAAGATGGCGAGGCTGGGGGCAAGAGAGGATGGGTGGTTCATCTTACGGGGTGGGTTCCAGGAACATTCACTCAGAGTTTACTCATGAACGGGATTATTTTCCTTAACATATGTCCTTCCTCCGCTTCCTCTCTTCTTTGAAAGCAGTCTGGCCTTTTCTCTTTTCTCTTTTTTACGTGCAGCCAGACCTGGAGCCATTGTCCCAGTGATGGGCAGGCTGGTGGGGGCCTGGGTCATTCACTCCTCCTGGTCTGTCTTCTTCATTTGTGGCTGGTTGTCAGGTCAGTCGGCCAGCACTGATTCCATGGCTTGGACTGCAGGGAGGAGGCCGGGAGGCAAAGCCTGTCTTGACACTATTAGCTTAATCAGAGTCTATCTTACTGGATGTCTTTGTAACTGGGGAGGGGCTCGGACACTAAGCCCCCAAGACACTAAGATTGATGAAAGTTGTCCTGCACGAGGTCCCGTCAGCTCTTGTCTTTTGTGTGTGCCCTTTCTCTTTGGGAAAACCCACGGGGAGGAAGATTAGGCACTTTAATGCCCTCTACCCTCAGTGGTGGGGTCTTTGCCTCCCCTGACCCTTGTGTACTTGATGCCAAATGGAGTAGGTGAGCAGATTCGAGATTTCAACTCACTGCCTATGAGCTGAAACCTGAAGGTATGGAGAGGCTGACTCACTTGAATAGGCATCTCCTGCCCCTCTTTATCCTCCAGCTCACTCCCTCTTCCTTGCTGCTGACTCAGGGTTAGGAACAGCACCTAGCAAATTGTCTTGGGGAAGTCCCGCCCTTTTGGGTTCGGCATTACGGAGACCCCCACTCTCCCTCCTCACTGGCAGGAAGTGCTCCTGGTGGCTCCTGCAAATGGGCCTGGCCCATTTCCTGCCCCTATTCTATGTCCAGCTGTGTCGCCAACCATTCCGCATGAAGTGGCCATTAGCTTTCCACCACTCACCTATTTTCATGCTCACAGGAGAAACCCAAATATTGGCACAGTGATTGGTTTTTACGTTTTCAATTGACTGCAAGACAGAGCAGTGCCTAACCTAGACATCTCCTGTGTCTCCTCTTTACTTAGCTGCTCACTGGGTTTGTTTTGTTTGTCTGTTTTCTCAAATGTCCACCCTGGGACTTGTCCAAAACAGAATCCAAAGTGCAAAAGAAACATGTTTATAAATGCACGGTAAAGTCAGGGCCTCCTTCCTGGTGGTGGTGAAGGCATGTGTCAGAGATTCTCCCTTCTGAGTCAAGTCCCACTTGGACTTGTGCGGACTTGCTCCCCTCCAGTCATCCCAGCTGTCTTCCAGTTCCTTGAATGTTCCATGACACCTCCCACCTCACAGCCTTTGCATGTGCTGTTCCCTCCTTGCCTGGCTACCTTTGGTCACCCTTCAGGGCTCAGTGTCAACATCACTTTCTCTGGAAGTCCTCCCCTGACCCCTGCTCTAAATTGGAAACGGCTCCAATCCTCAACACCCTTCCCTGGAATCTGAGCCGCTAGGTGTTCAGCTGGCTTCCTACCCTTCAAAGGTGAAGAAAATGGGCCAAGAAGAGGAGGGCGGCTTGGCCCGGGTGCCTCATATCAAGCACCCTGTATCCTTTGGGCACTCTCCCTCATCTGTCATTTACATCAGTTGTGTATTTGGTGTAGGATCCGTAACCTACACCAAAATTTCAAATCCATGAAAATGAGGGCCATTTTCTACCTGCTCTCCAGGATACACAATAGCTCCTTCAAAATGCTTGCTGAGTAAATTTGTAAATCATCAATAACCCTTGGATTTGGGATGCTGGGTCTGTTGATGGTGCTCTCCTCTAAGCCCACACTCTCGGCCCCTCTCACTGTGTCACTGCAGGCACTGACCTAACAGTCTCCAGTGCTTCCTTTCATACTCTAAAGGGAAATCCGGCAGCATCCTTGTTTCTGACTCCCAATTGTCATGAGCAGGAACTGGCCTCCACGCTCCCCCTGCATGCCTCTTCTGTTTATAAATGGCTGTGCAAGAAACCATCTCAAAAGTTAGTGGTATCACACATTTTATTTGCTCGTGATTCTGTGGCTCAGGAGTCCTTCTTCCCCTTCTTTGGGCAGGGCCCAGCCAGGCTGTCCTTCTGCTCTGTGGGGCATTGTCTGGAAAACCCACTCCACCGCATTCAGCAGGTGGCTGGTATGGAAAGGCCAAGAAGAGGCCCTCACATGTCTGGTACTGTGCTCTTCCTCCACGTATCCTCCACGTGTTTCTCCCTGAGTGGCTAGAGTCTGTTTAATTTCAAATTCCAACTGTTCATGGATGGAATAAAGGAAAGCAATTGATTTTGTATATTAACCTTGTATCCTGCTACCTTGATCCTTCGGATGGAGACAACAGAAGTCCCCAAATTCCTGACCTTTGGTTGTTCTCAACCTTCCCAAGTCATCTTCCACTTTTTGGAATACTGCAGAGGGTATCACATGTAGAAAGGGTAGTTTATATTGTAAAACTTTTGTTTCAGTTATACATATGAATATACGTACTGAATCACAATGAAAACTATATTTCTTACTACGGGTTTCCATCAAAACATTTGAGAGCCCTGCCACAGAGGAGTGTTCTTTCTTGAAGATCACAGATTAAAGGTGGGCTCGGTTCTGATTAGCTCCTGCTTCCTCAGAGCTTGCCTGATGCCACCAGCCCTCTTGCCCTATGGAGCAGAGCAAGGCTCCCAGAGGTCGGGATCAATTCACAACTGCTCTGGCCACCCCAGCCCTGCTAGGTGCCTTTCTGTTGAGACCATCTCAATCCTCAGTTTCTGTTAGAGTGAAACAACAACAGAACACACTCTAGGGAAGCAATGAACTGAGTAGTTTGGGAGGAACTTGAAGGGGCAGGTCATGGTGATTAAGCATTGACTTTGGCCCTTCTGGATTGAGTAGCATGGGTCCATAGGTTTGTACGAGTTGATAAGTCCCATTTTCCACTGGGCAGGAAAGTCTTCAGTGGGGTCTGGCAAGGGTCTGGCCTCTGAGTGACTCAGAACCTACGGTCCTTCCTCAGCCTCAGCTGCTTGGAAGAAGTGATAAAACCCAACAGTTGGTTTTGATTCTCCTACTCAAGTTCTGCCCTGCACAGAAAATTTCTCTTTTTTACATCCTGTGGCAGGCATCTATTCTTCCTCATCCATTTCCCCCTTCCTCCCCTTCTCATGTAACTTTCATTAACTGAAAGAAAGAGGGCAGTCAGAGTTTCCAGACACTTCTCTGCCAGCCCACACTCACCTCCAGCTGGAACAGGCATGGGCTACGTGTCCTTGGTTTTTCTTTGCTGTCTCCAGTCTCAACCCACAAGTAGAGGGCCTGCCTCTCTCATGTATGACAGTAACCTAAGGCCTACCTGTGGGTGCTCCACTCCAGGGCACAGTGGCCTCCATACAGTCTTCTTGCCCTCCTCTCCATTGCCTCTTTCCACATCTGATGCCACTTTCAGAGTCTCAGTGGCAAAGTCCAGCTAACTCCTCACCGCTGTCTTTAAGCCCAGCAGGGTCTAGCCTTTGCCTACCTCGTCTGCCTCAACTACTGGCTGCTCCTCTTTCTTTCTGGGCTCTTACCACACCAGCCTTGCCATTGATCCAGCCAAGATTCTCACCTCATTTAGACCCTATTTCCTCTGCTTAGCCTACAATTCTCTCCTCATATGCTCTGTCCTCCTGGACATCTTCCTAGCAAGCATCAGCTGTAATTGGATATTTGCTACATAAAACGAGCTGTTCCACACTTTTCTCCCCGCCTAGATTGTACATGTCCTGAGGGCAAAGCTGATTTATGTTCCCAATGCCTCGTATGATGCCTGGCACATAGTGAGTATGAAATCAACGTTTTTACTGAGTGAATGGTGACTGAATGACAATTCCTTTCCCTGGGCTGGCTGGCCCAGCAACTCCTAAAATTGCCTCCGTGTTTAGAATGCTGTGAATTGTACAATAATTCACATCCTTCTTCTCACCAGATGCCTCAGTGTCTGGGGCTCAGTCTCACTCCAGACTTGGGGCTGGAGACTTGAACTCATCCCTAAAGCTCTGGCCTCACTTGACACCAGCCTCTTTTCTTTCCTTGGGGCAGGGTTCACTTTGCGAGAGGTTCACTGTCAAGTTAGGCAAGTTACAGGTTTTTTTCTCAGATACTTCTTCTGCTCAGTTTCCCACTGGGGATTACAGTCATCAGCAAGCTCTGCTCCATGAGGCCGATCACACGCTCCATTGTGCAGAGCACCCTGCCAACTTATTCCAGGGGCTGGTGGTGTTGGCTCGGTCCAGCTTTATCGTACGTAGCTCACTGATATCCCACAGAACCACAGGTATCTCTGAGAATCCTCATCTGTCTTTACCTAACATCACATTATCCTGCATATCAGTTGATTCCTATTCTAGAAGCAGAAAATTGTTTGCAGTGTAGACAAGACCAGGAGCTACAAAAATGAGATAACACCCCACTCAATGGGTCCTAAGAAAGGCGGCAGACACTGTGGATTACCTATCCAAAAGCCAATCACCACTCCTTTCTCCCTTGCTGCAAAACTAGAATCATCACCTTTCCAGACTCCCTTGCAGCTAGAATTATGTGACAAAGTCCTGGCCAAAGTGCTGTGGTGGGGAAGCTCTCAGGAGGCCTTCCCCCGCTGAATAAACAAATGTGGTTCCAGGGGCTTTGGCCATTCCTCCTTTTCTGGGTCTGGAATGAAGAAGTATTGTGGAGAGAAGCTGTCATCACATATTAAAAACAAAAGCCACATGCTGAAGGTGACAGAAAAAACAAAAAAGACAGGAGCCAGGACCCTGAGAAGTTAGGCAAGCTTCCTTGGACTTCTTCTGTGAGAAAAGTAAATTCCCCATTTTATGAGCCGCAGCTGCTGATGGTTTCTGTTACTTGCTGCCAAACGCACTCCTAATTGACTGTTATTTTGACTGCTCATTTTCAAACCTCAGGGATCATTGGATTCCTGCCAAAATGTTTGTGCCCTTATCTAGCGCCTGCACCAGTGCCAAATGCAACACTTCCCATGCAGCTAGAGCCACGCGCCTGCTGCCAACCCACCCTGGGTCTCTGTCTCCCTTCACGGGTGTTGGTGCCTGAGGTGCCACTGGCTGACTTTGGGTTCCTGGCAAGATAAGTACTGTCTTCCTGGTTCACTGTTCGGTCCAGGCTTGGGCTCCCCAAGGTGTAGATGGCTCACCCCTGCACTCTGGACTGCCCTGCTAGCACTTTTTCTGTCCTTGTCCTATATGGTAAAGTTTCTTTGACATGTTGGGAGAGAAAATGGCCTGAACAATGCTATAAGGTGACCAACTGGTCCGGTTTGCCCAAGACTAAGGAGTCTCCTGGGATGCAGGAGTTTCGGTGCTCAAACCAGGCCCGTCCCAGGCAAACCAGGACAACGAGTCACCCTAGTCGTACGTCTGAAGAACAGCAGTGGTTCTATACAGCTAGAGCATGCAGGGTGAGCAATGAGGCTGGAGGGGTGGCAGAGGTAGATCTCAAAGGGCTCTGTGGGCCACTTAATCCTGACCAGGAAGAGCCATTGAAGAGTTTCAGGAGGGTGTATTAGCTTCCTAGGTGGCTTTAAACAACGAAAATGTATTCTTTCACACTTTTGGAGACCAGAGGTTCAAAATTAAGGTGTTGACTGGGCTGTGTTTCCTCTGAAGGTTCTAGGGGAGAATGCCTTTGTTGCCTCTTCCATCTCCCAGTTGCCTGGGTACTCCTGGGCTTGTGGCTGCATCCCTCTATTCTCTGCTTCCATCTCCTCATGGCCTCCTCCTCTGTCTCACGTTTACCTCTGCCTTTCTCTTATAAGGACACCTGTCCCTGGATTTAAGGTACTTTTAGATAATTCAAGATGATCTCATTTCAAGATCTTTAACTTAATTCCATCTGTAAGTTGCTTTTCCCAAATAGGGTCACATTCACAGTTTCCAAGTGTTAGGACATGGACGTATCTTTTTGGGACCACCATTCAACTCACTACAGCAGGGAAACAACATGTTAAAGTTTGGAATTTGGAAAGATCACTCTGGAAGCAGAGGAAAACACAGTGGAAGAGGGGCTCTTTGGTTGTTAAAGAAGACAACACCACAAGGACCCAGGGAGAAGCCCAGGGATGCATACATGAAGAGTAGCATGGAGGATGCTGCAGATCCCACGGAGGGCACCTTCCTTCCACCTCTAAGGCTGTCCATAGGATGCTCAAAGCTTCTTCAGTGGCCAGCCCAGGCCTTGCAGACTCTAGGCTCCTTCCTGGCCAGAGGGGCTGACAGGCACAGGGACAGCGTACCCTCCCTTGTCTGCCTAAAACTGGTCTCCAGTGTTCCTGTCCTAGGACTAACGGGTCTCCCTCGGGTATGACTGACACCAGGAACATTCACCCTTGCCCTGAAAGAGCACCATCCCCTTCATAAAGGTCATCCATTTGTTAAACACAGCCCCTGCTTGCCAGTTTACAGGCCAGTCAGGGTGAGAGATGAGGAATAAGTAACTTCAACGCCACGTAAACCATGCCTGGAGCACCACAGTCAGGCCATGCTGTACCCACAAACAGCCTCAACTGTGGAGTTCACACCCACAGGCACAGAGATAAGTCCTGACGGTGCTGAATGTTTAAACCTTGCCACAGGCTGGGACCCCAACTTTTTTGTTTGTTTGTTTTATTTTGCTTTTTCTTTTTAAAAACTATATAAAAAACCCCAATGGGAAGTAGCTTGGGCCTTCCTCAGCCTCTGAGGTCAGGAAGATCTGCCTCCTGAAAGATGCATCTTTTAAGATGGGTTGCGAAGCATTTGGCCAGGAGAAAATGGGACTGGTCGGGGGAAGGGAGAGCATCCATGGCAGAGGACATCAGTGAGGGGACGAGGGTGTGGAGCTAGTAAGGTGTGTGGATCACAGAGAACAATGTGGCAGCTGCCAGAGTTTAAGACAGAGAAGAACAAATGATAAGACTGGAGAAGTAAACTGAGGCAGAAGTTCATGGTGGTTCCAGTTAAATGCTTCAGCTTTCATCTTGAAGATGTAGGGAAACTCTTTGAGCCAGAAGTCTTGAAATAACGGTCAGGAAAAGGCGTGTTTCTCATTTCCCCCAACCCTGCCCTAGTCCTTGTACCTTTTGTACTGTGAAGTGGTATTAGCGCTGCATTTGGTTTCAGAGAATATGTGTGCCCAGTGTGCAGGTAAACAGGGAGACCCGGAGTCTGAGACCTTCTCATCTTTCTCTCATCCGAAGGAAAAGAACAGTAAGGCAGAGAGGGCAGGAGCTCATGAGAGCTTGGAGAGTGTGGAGAGTTGAGCAACCAAAGGAAGCTTCCAGGATAGGGGCGGCCTAAGTGAGAGGGAGACCATGCCCCTACTTGTATTATTCCTGCTGAACTCTCAGGCCTGGGAAAAGTGGAAACTGGGGCCCTTGCTCCCCCCGTGGCAGAGAAGAGTGGTAGAACCAACACCAGTCCTGCATCCCCTCAGCCTCTGGCTTTTTCTCTCCCATGTTTGTCTTGGCTGAGAGCTGCTCAGGGCTGTTTGAAGCTGATTCCATCAAGGCAAAGCTGGAGGAATCAGAACATGGGATCAGAGAGGAGAGGGCTGACACGGGCCTCAGATGCGGCATAGAGGTGGTCACACAGAATGTTAATGACAGACCAGGGTGAGAAACTTGTCCTCCTGAGTCCCCGCATGGTGCTCAACCCAAGTGTCACGGAGCTGTCCGAGTGGATGAGGGGCTAACACGGGTCCGAAGTCCACTGAGCACCTCGATGCCCAACTTTTCAGGAGGGTGCTCGAGGGCTCGAAGGTGTCCAGGATTGTGCCATCGTGTCTCCTAGTCTGGCTTCATAACATGCAGATCAGACTCCGCACTCCAGCTTCTAGAGACTGGGCCCAGCGGCAGGACCCCCGGCCCAGGCAGGAGTCTAAAGGAGGCCCGACTGGCCCCGGGCACTGGGCCATGCCCTACCAAGGCCACCCCCGTAACTCCCAGAGCTTGATTCAGTGCTGCCTCCGCTGGGCCCAGCGTGGACCCTCCCTTGTCCTGCTCTGCACAGATGCTGGAAGGTCACATGTCCCACAGCTGAAGGCCTCCCCCATCCGTCCGCCTCCACCATCTGCTGAGGCCCCGTAATTATTCCAAGGCCTGGTGCAGTCTCACTCCAAGGGGAGAGTTCACACAGCCCTGTAATGTAACCCAGGCCCACGGCCGCTCGGGCAGGGGGTCCCCAGCTGGGTAATGAGCCGCCAGCTTTATTGAATTCCCTGGCTTGGGTCGCTGCCTTTAGCAGAGGCAGCCCAGGACTTCTGAGAACCCATCTGAGTGCCCTCAGTAAGGACTTCTCCCCAGCACCCCAGTC
Organism: Cynopterus sphinx; assembly: GCA_030015415.1. Classification (NCBI taxonomy): domain Eukaryota; kingdom Metazoa; phylum Chordata; class Mammalia; order Chiroptera; family Pteropodidae; genus Cynopterus; species Cynopterus sphinx. The sequence goes on from CM057385.1 coordinate 20,159,091, forward strand.
CCTGCTCCCCAAATCTTTCTCCTCTCTGAATATGTTGAAATGGCAGGATAAGGGAAGGGAGCATCCCAGAGGGTTGGCCTCCCCTATCCATGCGGGAGAAAGCACGGCTGCCTCAGGTCTGGGGGCCCAAGCAGGGTGGACCAGAATGGGCTGCTGGTTTGACTTGACTGGGGCTGCCCCATGTGGAGGCAGGACCTGCAGCTCCCACCCCCACCCTGTCTCCTAAACATATTGACTTCTCTCTCACCCCCCCTTTCCGGAGGCTTGGGCCCTGCGAAGGGAGGGCCTTGGCTGAGGAGGCCGTGCTGTGGGCCAGGCCTTTCCCAGGAGAAGTGTAGGAGACTGCCTTCTCTGCTCTGTCTTGCAGGCTCCTGCACAGACTTCAAGACCCACCCAGGTCACAGCTGTGCAACAACAACCCCAGCCCTCTCTCCCTCCTCCTGTTCCTAGTACTTGTAAGACTCCCCCAGACAGTGTTTTTACTCTTGTATCGTGCTCTTGCATGTTTGTCTTCTGATGGAGACTGCTCTCTCTGTGAACAAGGACTGTATCTATCTCTATGCACCCAGAACTTAGCACATAGTAGGTGCTTTAAAAAACATCAAGTAGGGAAAGAGGGAGGGAGATGCTGTGAGAAGAGGTTAGGTCTGTGACGTGGCGGGAGTGATGCGGCATCTGAGATGCATGCGTGGTGTCTCCGTGGGTCTCTGTGTGTCCCCGCCACGTGTATGGCTAAGGTCTCCAGACTGGGGAGGCCTGGCTGATTTCGGAAATGGCGTCAGCCGTGTTATCCTGTCAAGGCCCTAGTGGCTTAGAAGTTGTTATGCTAAGGGTGAACCTGAGGTCAAGGTCACCTAGAGTTTACTGTCGTGGTGACATCCTGCTGGCTGCACCTAGACGAGGCCTTGAACTCACCGTGGAGGGTGTGAAGAGTCCATGGTTCCTCTGCCCTTCTACGGTGGAACGGGCTGGAAGCTCTTCTGAGATGAAGTCAGAGCCTAGCCCTCTTTCGGATGGAGCTGTGCCCGATGTCCTTGGAGAGGGTGAAAGTCAGGGGACACCCCAGGTCTGCCCTATCCAGTCCAGGCTCTACTCCCTAGAGACCCGCTCTGATGGAGGGGTACCTTGGCAGATGGTGGGAGTGGGCAGCTGACCTGTCATTCGGTCCCAGGGGTTTGGTGAGGGTGGGGTCTATGCCACCCATCAGAGAGGAGTGAGAGGGAGACAGAGTCCAGCTGGGCCCCAGGGGACTGTGGGAAGGAGGGCACAGGAGGAGGAGACTTCAAAGCACTCCCAGAACAGCTTATAAACAGGCAGGGCTGGCGGGAAGGCAGGGGGGCCCTTTCCAGAGGGGCTAGAAGCTTGCATAGGGTTGTGGAAAGAGCACAGGGCTGGGGTCTGGGAGAGGAGGCCATGAGTTATGGGACCCCAAGCAGGCCCAGCCTATCCTCCCTGTGACTCGGTTTCCTCCCGTACCCTGGAGCTTGCAGCAACCTCTCCCGGGCTCCCTCCTGGGGCTGGCATGAGGGTCAGCGGCGATGATGTTGGTGAAAACGCTGTGTGGGCTCGGAGCCCTGATCAGATGTTATTTATTATTCTGAGCTGTGTTTTGGTGGGAGACTTGGAAGGGCTAAGAGAGAGAGCTGGAGTGTTCTAGGGCTGCTTCTTCCCTGATGCTGTTTTGAGAGTTCTCAGAGCAGAATGGCCAGGAGTGGGGCCCTGGGAGGGAGAGGCCATGGCTCTCGACAGGACAGAGCTGGGCGAGGGCTTTCTCCATCAACCCGGAGCAGCCGGCCAGGAGGACAGCTTCCCCCGCTCCGCCGATTGCCCCCTCCCTCCACCTCTGCTCTGTGCCCCTCCATCTCTCTCCCGGCTCCTCTGTTCTCCCTAAGGGTCTCGAGTCACTCCCCAGAAATCACCCTCCTCTCCCTGGATTCTTCTCATGTAATGAGGCTCTGACAATTTTTCGAAGTCCTGCTTAGCAATATGTCACCGTCCATTTCCCTGTGTGATGTCAGAGGAGACTGCCCACACCGTACTCGTCAAGTGTGTGCTGAGGCCCCGCTTTGAGCAGCTGCAACACGGGTTTATAAAATTACAGGGAATTCAAAGTAGCCGGCGCTGCCTGCTGTCTGGCTGCGTTACCGGGACCAGCCTTGGAGGGAAATTTATTCCAATAATTTAGGGGATTAGGATCTGACACCCTTCATTAGCTCTCTGACATAAGCAGAAAAGACAGATCTTGCAGAATGACCCACATGACAGAAAGGAATTGGCTTGGGCGGGGAGAAGGCAACATACCACTCGGTGAGGAAGAGGAAAAGTCTGCATGGTGGGGAAAGAGGCTGTGCTGCCTTTTCCCAGCCCAACTGGATGGTGAGCTGCAGCTCTGAAGGAAGAGTGGGTCTGGGAAAGAATGGGTCTGGGAAAGACTCAGCTTCTCCATCTGTAAAATGACAACAATGCTAGGGACCCTTTTGGTCCCTACTGGCTCTGACATGTTCTGTGCCCACCCCATTCACCCTCCCTGGGACACAGCAGCCCAGATGCTGCTCCCCAAGTCCTTCAAGGTTTAACTTTGAAAAGGTGCCTTTCTCTCCCAGGGATCTGCCTCTCCACCTCTCACCACCTGGGGATCGGGTGACCAGTGTAAAAACGTAGCCGGTTCACTTTTCAGTGGCATTTGAGATAGAAGCCGTTTCCTCCCAAATGGGAGAGAAATTGCCCTCACCCAGGCTGCTTCTGACTCTTTTCTCAGCCTTCTCCACAGATATGTGCCCTGATATTTCACCAACCTCTTGCCCAGCCTATAAAAACCAGAGTCTGGGATGCACCTTGACAGCAGTTCCAGCAGGTGGGGGTGGGCAGGGTTGATTTCCAAAGGTCCCTGCCTGAGCCCCACAAGCTGGGGTCCCTGTTTCCCTACATTAATGGTGGGGTCGCTGTAGCTGTGCCGCACAGGCGCGGTGCTTAGCTTCTCTGTGTATCCTTTCCTCAGATCTAAAATGAAGGTACAGTTTGTGGTGAGGGGTAAATGCGATGATGTATACGAAGAGCTCAGTAAATATTAGCAATTAGTATCACTATCGTTGCTTTCCGCATTGACCTCGGGCAAGTCCCTCGCTCTCTCTAGCCGTGAACCTTCTCCCTGGTCAAGTGGGGGGACACGAGACAACTGAAAAGTGCCTGGCACCCCGAAAGAGCTCACCGGATGCAGCCATCAAGCCATTGCTGAGCGCAGCCCGGCCGCCCAGCGCCACCGTGAGACACTGTCACCGCGTAGGCTTTTCTCGAGCCACGAGTGTATCAGTGGAGGAGAGAGGAAAGTGATCCGTCCCTGCAGCCGGGGAGCCAGAGCCTATCTGGTATGTGTGTCTGGAATGATTTGGGGAGAAATCACTGCAGTTGGAACTTGAGATGCAAAAGGCCGTGGACAGAGAGATAGGGAGCTGTCCCGCGCACGCCCCCCACAAAGGGACCTGGAGCTAGGGTGGGAGTCGGCTTACACAGCTCAGCCGCTCAGGCCCGCCCTGGAATGGCCGTGAACTTGTTGTTTTTCCACGTCATTTGCTCTCAAATGTACTGTCGGGCAGGGCGATGCTAGCCCCGCGCCTGCAGGTCCCTCCGCGTAACAAGCGATTGTGTGTTCTTCAGAGGTGGCCGAGGGGAGGAGGGGGCCCGGCCCAGGAGCTGGGGGAAAGGGAAACAAGCCTCTCCTTTACAGTGAGCTTGCGTGTCTTGGAGCCAGCTCCCCCCAAAACACATGCCATTTCTGGCCCTTGAAGGGGTTAAAGGCCTCCTGGAGTCAAAAACAAGCAGGTGTCCCACCGTGCCAGATACGCCGCCTAAACTGCTTCCAGCTTTTTTTTTCCCCTTCTGCAACAAGTCTGTGATCAGCCACGGGACAGAGGAGCCAGCAGCCCGCCTGTGACAGGCATCAGGTTAGCTCGCTCCCACTCGGGTGGCGCCCAGGATATAAATCCAGGCGCGGGCCCCTGCTGCAGCTCCCTTCCCTGCACACTCAGGAGAGGGGGTTTCCTTGCAGGGACCTTTCTTTTCTCTGAAGCGGCACAACCCAGCAGGCTCCACTGACTCGGTGGAGGCAGCTGCAGCGGCTGCAGCCTTACCAACAGCAAGGAAGCCTGCTGGGGGGCCAAGGGCAGGTGTCTGCGGCCCCTGAGAAGTCTCTGGCCGGCCCCATCCCCTGGTGGAGCTGCAGGGGAGGCCTCTGGCCACTGCTGTCCACACTATGAGGGCCCTGGGGTGCCGCCAGTTCTGGTCCCGCTGGGGACGGGTGGCAGCGCTGCTGCTGCTGCTCCTGCTTGGGGTACCCCTGAGAGGCCTGGCACTGCCACCCATCCGCTATTCCCACGCTGGCATCTGCCCCAACGACATGAATCCCAACCTCTGGGTGGATGCCCAGAGCACCTGCAAGCGGGAGTGCGAGACAGACCAGGTGAGTGGGAATCCGGAAGCCTGAGATGACCACGTGAGTGTGTTAGTGAGGGAGAGTGGGAGCCAGGAAGTGGGCATGGTGGGTGCCCTGGGGGGCCCAGTGTGAAGGAACTCAGGTCCCAGGCCACATGGAGTTATTAAAACCAAGTATTATGTCTGTCTAACTCCAAGGCCTAGAAAAAGAGGGGGATGTGCTGTCCAAGTTCCTCAGGGACAGGGAACTCTGGGATTCCTGCTCTCATGTTCGCGGAGGGCTGCTCTGAATCAGGGCTACGCCAGGCACATGTGTCGGTAGCCCGTTGACAGGTGGGAGCTGACACTACTGTGCAGTGAGCAGCACAAGGTCCAACAGCCAGGGGTGGGAGGGCCGGGCTTGGAACCCACGTCAGTCTGACAACAACGCTGAGGCTTCGTCTGGCCTCCAGACCACCACTCCAGGGATTTGGACCCTGACCTCGAGAGCAGACTAGGCTGACAATGATGGCAGGCAGGAACAGCTCTGAATAGACTGTCTGGGTGTCCCTGGGAGGATTCCTCGGTCCTCCCTTTTGCTCTCATCAGAGCAGCCTGCAGCAGGCAGGGCAGGCCTGATTTGAGGACAATTCTCTCCCAGCTCTGGCGACCACGGGCCATTCCTGTCACTCCCTCCAACCAGAGGTGAAGAGCCTGCTGGTGTCTGGTGCCTGCCTGTGCAGAGGCACTCCCTCCTGGCCCGGCCAGCTCCTGAGGCTCAGGACTGGGCTGGACATCACCAGGGAACATGAGGGACCCTGGTGTTTCCCCTGCCAAGCTAAAAAAACTCACAGAAGAGCACAGGGTCGCCCTGGAGAGAGTGGCCTCTGCCTCACAGCACTCCGGGGACGATTCACAGGCTTCTCAGGCCAGACGCACTGCCAGCGAGCAATGGTGGTGCCGAGGGGAAGGAGGATAAGGGGTGCAGAGGGGTGGCAGAGCATCCCTATGCTGCTGAGTTCGTGCTTTTGGTCGGCTACATTTACAGGGAGGCCTGTTTCACTGGCTGAGGCTGGACTGTTAATCAGGTGGGGCTTGGGGACAGTGAGACTCTGACTGACTTACTGTATCTTGGGGAGAAGGTGCCTGTGTGGGACTGGGGATTCAGCGAAGGAAAACCATTCTAAGGATCGTCTCTAGGTTTTCTGTGCCCAGAAATACCTTTCCCCTGGTCCCTGATGACCCAGGCTTTCACGGACCTCTCAGTCCTGAGGAGCTTAGGGAATCTAATGACCCTCAGGCTGAGAAGCAGGTGCTCTGGCCTGCTCCTAGTTCTCTCCACTCGGTCTCTCTTCCTCAGACCCAGCTGAGATCTGCCCATCCTGTCCCAGAACCTCCTCTGGTGTGGCCTAGAAGCCTACGCCAAGCAAGGGCTGCAAAACAAAGTCCCTATTCTGAGCCGAGAAGGAGAAAACAGTAAACAAGTTGAGTGAGCAGGCTCTGCACAGCCAGCCCTGGTGGGGGACCTTTCCCCCTCTTAGCTGATGTGGAATGTCAGAGGCTGGAAGAAAAGTCGGAGCCATAAGAGGCCAGGCCTGGTGGGGAGTCATTCACAGAGCTACTACCAGGGCAGAGGATTAGGAGCAGCGCCTGCCAGCCCAACGGGTACGATGTGTTATTGTCGAAAACACCACATGAAATCCTTGTTTGTGTCAGCCCCGGAGCATGCTGCTAATTTCGAGGAATTAAGCTAATGCCTTACATGGCTCCACAGAGAATCAGAGGGAATTACAGCCTGGTAAGTCCTCGCTGACGGCCTTGCCGACCTTTGTCACACAAGTGGGCCTTTTCCCTTGTTGATTTCCCCATAAAATGTCCCCCACGTCGGAACTGAGTGCCAGGGTCTGGAATAGCCTATGGTGATGAGACCAGGCGTCCGTGGCCTGTCCCGCCTGCATCTTCCTCCTCCTGGCTTTGGACGAACATGGGCCTGTGGGTCCTCGTCAGAGCTGCTGCTCTTGTATATGCAGACAGCCTTAAACAACTGCCCCAGCCATTTCCCACTTTCTCTTCTCAGCGTTTGGTGTGACCTCTTTAAATTAGGCCAGGGTATCCTCACTCCAATAGGAAAAACAACAAAAAAGCATTTGTTCCTACCTAGACCTACATCATAGCTGTATGATGTAGAAGAAAAAACCTTTTGGAATCCCATCCGCCTGGAGCTCGAAGCCACCACGTCCCAGCCCTGTGCACTTGGCATCACCCCTCTGAGGCTCTGCATTCTCATCTGTACAGTGTGCTGGGAAAACTTTCCCTCTGAGAGGGATGTAGCTTACCCCTTCCCACACTGCTGGCTGTGTGACCTTGGGCTAGTTACCTAATCTCTCTGTGGCTCGGTTATCATCATCTGTGAAGTGGAGATAATGGCATACCCACCTCACAGGCTTGTGATGAGCATTAAATAAGTTGACATTCTTAGGAGAGGGCCTGGCAAACAGTCAAGTGCTCTGTATACCAAATGTCTTGCTCACGATAGGGGAGCACGTATTAGACCCCGTCCACAGAAACCACGGGGCAAGGTGGGGGCAGCCTGTCCTCTCTCTTGTCTCCTCTTCACCCAGGTCTCTCGATCTGGCTCTCTCCAGGAATGCGAGACCTATGAGAAGTGCTGCCCCAACGTGTGCGGGACCAAAAGCTGTGTGGCAGCCCGGTACATGGACGTGAAAGGGAAGAAGGGCCCGGTGGGCATGCCTAAGGAGGCCACATGCGACCACTTCATGTGTCTGCAGCAGGGCTCTGAGTGTGACATCTGGGACGGCCAGCCCGTGTGTAAGTGCAAAGATCGCTGTGAGAAGGAGCCCAGTTTCACCTGTGCCTCGGACGGCCTCACCTACTATAACCGCTGCTACATGGATGCTGAGGCTTGCTCCAAGGGCATCACGCTGGCCGTTGTCACCTGCCGCTATCACTTCACCTGGCCCAACACCAGCCCCCTGCCACCTGAGACCACCGTGCACCCCACCACAGCTTCCCCGGAGACCCCAGGCTTGGACATGGCGGCCCCAGCTCTGCTCAACCACCCGGTGCACCAGTCTGTCACTGTAGGCGAGACGGTGAGTTTCCTCTGTGACGTGGTGGGCCGGCCCCGGCCCGAGATCACGTGGGAGAAGCAGCTGGAGGATCGGGAGAACGTGGTCATGAGGCCCAACCACGTCCGCGGCAACGTGGTGGTCACCAACATTGCCCAGCTGGTCATCTATAACGCGCAGCTCCAGGACGCCGGCGTCTACACCTGCACGGCCCGGAGCGCCGCCGGGGTGCTGCGCGCCGACTTCCCCCTGTCGGTGGTCAGGGCTGGCCAGGCCGCGGCCACCTCGCAGAGCGGTCCCAACGGCACGGCCTTTCCTGCGTCCGAGTGCCTGAAGCCCCCGGACAGCGAGGACTGTGGCGAGGAGCAGACCCGCTGGCACTTCGATGCCCAGGCCAACAACTGCCTCACCTTCACCTTCGGCCACTGCCATCGCAACCGCAACCACTTCGAGACCTACGAGGCCTGCATGCTGGCCTGCATGAGCGGGCCGCTGGCCGTGTGCAGCCTGCCCGCCCTGCAGGGGCCCTGCAAGGCCTACGCGCCCCGCTGGGCCTACAACGGCCAGACGGGCCAGTGCCAGTCCTTCGTCTACGGGGGCTGTGAGGGCAACGGCAACAACTTCGGAAGCCGCGAGGCCTGCGAGGAGGCCTGCCCCTTTCCTCGGGGCGACCAGCGCTGCCGGGCCTGCAAGCCGAGGCAGAAGCTTGTGACCAGCTTCTGTCGCAGTGACTTTGTCATCTTGGGCCGCGTCTCCGAGCTGACTGAGGAGCCCGACTCAGGCCGTGCCCTGGTGACCGTGGATGAGGTCCTGAAGGATGAGAAGATGGGCCTCAAGTTCCTGGGCCGGGAGCCGCTAGAGGTCACCCTGCTCCACGTGGACTGGACCTGCCCCTGCCCCAATGTGACGGTGGGTGAGACGCCACTCATCATCATGGGGGAGGTGGACGGCGGCATGGCCATGCTGCGGCCCGAGAGCTTTGTGGGAGCGTCCAGCCACCGGCGAGTTAGGAAGCTGCGTGAGGTCATGCACAAGAAGACCTGTGACGTCCTCAAGGAGTTCCTGGGCTCACACTGAAGCCCCCCTGTCTCCCTCCCAGCCCTCTCCCCTCTACCTACCTTGACTCCCCTCAGTTGGCAAACCAGGCAAGGTCAGATTTGACAGTCTTAGGCCAACAGAGAAATATCCATCCATACGTCAGAAAAAAGCCACCGGAGGGTTTTAGATCTACTTCTGTACTTTGGGTTCAATAAGGGGTCCGTATCTTTTTTTAGCTGAGGGGGACAAAAGGATAAGTCAGTAGACACCTGCGAGTTATTCCCCATGACCAGTCTGTGTAGGCCTTACCTTCCCTCCCCTCTCTGCTGGCCACCCCTCCCCTGGCTCTGCAGGCTGCCCTGCCCCCAGCCAGCCTTCCAGCCAGGGTTCTAGAGATGGCAGCTGCATGGTGGTCACAGGCATCATGGAAGGAATCGGTTTGCAAAAGGGGCAGGTGGGAGAGAAAGGGAGGGTCTACGAACTTATCAGACAAACTCCCCACAGCCCCTAGGCTGCTGTCAACAGAGACCACTTTGTGTCACGGGAAGTGGGAAGCAGGAGGCCTGGTCCAGCCCAGCACACAAGTTGCCCTGAGGGAAGGCTGCTGTCCAGGTGCTGTGGGTGGTGGTCAGCCGGCGCTGCGGTCAAGTTGGCCCGGTGGTCTCTGGGGCCACCAAAGCCCCGGCAGAATACATGTTCCTCACGTTTCATCTCCTCGGCTTTATTGTTGATTCATTGATTCAGTTATGTTCGGCCCAAACCAGCAGACATTTTTTTGAACCTTTACTGGGTGCCAGGTGCAAGGACCGCAGAGAGCTGTGAGCTGCCCGGTTCATGGTGACCGAACTCAAACGTCCAGGTCCCGGGGTTCCCTGGCTGGCTGGCACGTCTTGCTGTCCAGTGGTCTCAGCTGACAGACACTGTGCTTTCATCTGCCTCTGGCTTTCTTGGACGCAAAGCAGATGGAAGCCCCAGGATCTGTTCTGGGAGGAAGAAAGGAAGCGGAAGAGCAGACTGGGCGGGGGTTGGTGAAGGAGTGGGGAGGGACGCCGGCCTAGGAGGGGACGGCGTGCTGCTCGGTGCCGCCATCTGGTGGGGGACCTGCAGGAGGCTCCAGGTGACCGAGATGGCAGGTTGGGGGGTAAACGGCAGCTTGTTGGTTCTGGATTTCCTGTGCAGGGCCAGCCACCCTGACACTCGATAAAGGATTTGGGAAACCCATTGTCAGCTCTACTTCTGCCCCCCAGTCTCCCCTCAGCCCTTCATTCTCCCCGTGCCCCTTCAAAGCCTAAGAAGGTCGTTGTGGGGCATCCGTGTTTCTTCCTCAAATATAGGGAGGAAGATACCAATTAAAAGCTCATAATATCAATAGGCCTTCTTGTGTGAGTTATTTGAATAATGTGTGTGGGAGAGGGGAGGGAGGGTGGGTGGCGTCATGTGCTTTGGTGACCATGCAGCAGGGAAATCTGGCCAATGGGGTCACATCTGGGTGATGAAGGGACACTACTAAAATTCAACCCACGTCGCAGCCCTGAGGCTCCTTAACTGTGGTGGTCGCTATGTCTCTGAGAATTAGGCACAGGAGAACCAAGGCCCGAGGGGCCAGGTGACTTAACGCAGAGAAGGGAAGGTGTGGGCTGAGGCCCAGGTTTTCTGACTTGTGTCTCAGTCCTTTACCTCATCACAACAGGATGGTGGGCCAAGGGCAGACTCCAGACCTCACCTCCCCACCACTGACAGTGTCAGATTTTGAGGCGCAAAGGTATAGGAGATAGAAGTGGGGCAGGGAGGGACGGGCTGCCCAACTGCGTCCCACTAGGGGGCCTCTGGGCGAGGCCTGGTTCCAAAGCCCCAGGTGTGCTCAGAGCGTGTGGCTCGTTTCCAGGATGGGCACAGCAGCACCTTGGGTCTCTGATACTCGTGGCTGCTCCCCTGCCTGCAGGTGTGTTTGGGAACCCGGAGCCGTGGCACGCCCCACAGCTTGTCTGTCCCCCAGGCTGGGAGCCAGCTAAGCACAAAAGATACCTACCTGTCTCCCATCCACTTTTCTGGGTCTTCCAGGGCCACCACCCAGAGGAGGAATCTAGGCCTGGCCCAGGCCAGCCCCACCCAGCCCTCCTTAGAGAAAATTCCCTGCAATAAGGAGGGGCCAGATCAAGAAGACAAGCTGTTCCCTGGAAGAGAAGAGAAGCCAGAGGAGTGAGAACTTCTCAAGTCGCCACTGGAAAAATGCTGAGCATAAAACTGAGCCACCTCGAAGGCGTGAGCACAGGCTATAGGTTCCTCCCTGCTCACGTCAGGAAACCAGGGAGGCGAGGACTCAGCTCCTTGCCCACCCTCAGAGGCTTGGGGACATCCTACTGCACCTGCCTCTAGGCTGAGGTGGCCCTATAAACAGCACATTACCTTAGGGACTGAGGCGGTGAATGTTGACATGCCACCCCGTCACCTCCCTTCTTCCCCATGCTTGCACAGCTGTGGGGCCTGAACCCTGCAGTTTCCTGGTGGAGATGTGAGGTTCAGAGGAGACGAACTCAGGGCTCCATCTTACAAGCTCACAGCCACCCACAGCCCCAGACCTGGGGTCCCTGTCACATTCCAACCCCAGCCTGGCAGAGGGAGAAAGCCCAGTGTGTGGAGTCAGAGTCCCCCGGGATCTGAATCTGGGTTCTGACACTTATCCACTTCTCTCTGAGTCTCAGTTTCCTTCTCTGTAAAACAGAAGGTGGTAAGAGCTCTTCGTAGAGACTTGGGAGCTTGACCCTTTTAACCTTGTCAAGCAGGAAAGCCTCGGAAACAGAGCCTGGCACAGAGGCAGCCCCTGGGCCTCCTCCTCACCCTCACCCTCAATAGCTGTCTGGCCAAGAGCAGAACCCCGGGGTCTAAAGCCTCCCCTCATCCTCTAGGCTTTGGCTTTCACAGGTCCAGTGACCACACAGCTTCAAATATTTTATTCTGTGGCTCACAGAGTACACCCAAACGGACCACTCCCACGCAGGCTGATTTGCTGTTCAGAAAATATGAGCACTGAGGAATGATTGATTTAGAGTCAATTATAACTTTGTACCTGCTACATGGCATTTATTTTTCTGTCCTTGAAACCAAGGCTGAGTCTCTGTCCTGTGTTGGCGAGGCCTTACACAAGAACTGGCATCTAGTACGTACTCAGTACAGGCACAACTGAATCCCCAGGGCCTGGTTGCCAGGTCACCTGGGGAGGCCACCCCACCCAGTCTCAGAGATTTGCCCCTGCTTGGGCCCAGGACATACAAGAATGGAGCCATCCCACAGGTCCGAGGCCAGACTTACCTGCTTTCTGTCTACACTGGACACTCATTCCTCCCCTCTTCGCATCTGCTGGCTCCCCCCACCATTCTCTTCCCACCCCCTCATTCTGTCCATCTGTTTACCTCCTCAGAGGCCTAGTATGGTGCCACCATCTCCAGACCAGCCCCGAGGCCTCTGGGGAAGGGCAGCTTGGCTTTGTCCACCCTCTGCCTCCCCCAGCACCTCCGCCTCCTAGGACACTCTGCTCCATTGTGTGGCCAGCTGCACCATAGTCTGATGTCACCCCCTGGAGTATGGAGCTGGGGAGCAGGAATCAGGGGCGGAAACTGAGGAGGGAACAAACACACAGTCACGTGGTGATTCCCTTAGGCTGGGAGAATGCCCTGAGTCCATCTGTTCGGTTACAGCATCAACACCGAGCAGGCACTTACTAGTGAAAAGGTAGATGGATATCATCTCTTGTCATCCCCATCACGACTGTATGAGACAGGACGCTATTTTATAGATGGGAAAAGTGAGGCTCGAAGGATAAGAGACTTGCCCAAGAGCACCTGGCAGCTAATGGCAGAGCTTAGATGGGAACCTAGCACAGACTTCGGAGTTCTTAAAGCTCTTATTATGTTGTTTCTCCCAGCGTGTCTCTCTCCCTCCCTCCCCTTCCTTCTCTCTCTCTGTCTGTCTCTCCCTCCCTTCCTCCCTCCATCTCACCCTCCAGACACACGCGCGCGCGTGCACACACACACACACACACACACACACACACACACGACTGGGCAGTGTGAAATCCCATCAGGACCCCAAATATCTCCAAAGAGCCTGCCTCCTGTCAGCTGCACACTGCCCCAGGGCTGTCTGATGGCCTTGCCATGTGACATGGTATTTGTATTGCACACATAAGCAGTCCTGGCCTAGATTCCTGAGCGAGACATCAGCCTTATGCCTACTCATCCTTCAAGGCGCAGCTCCTTGGGGAAGCCTCCGCTGTTCCCCAGGCTGCATAAACACTGTCCTGCAAGTCTCGGTCTCCTCTGTGCTTGCACTGACCCCAGGCCAGCACCATTGCTTACAGGATCCAGGTCTGTAGGCCCAGCTCACTGATATCATGACAAATCTGTTAAAGGGTCCTGGAACCAAGGGCCTGAGGTGCACTGCTTGAAGGCAAGGCTAGATAGGGGTTTCTCTGGGGTCTTCCCTCCTTTTTTTCAGCTCCATTTCCTGATTTGGTCTCTTCCTTCTCTTCCCACCTCCCCAGAGTCTAAAGTCTCTCTCCTGCTCTGAGGATGTGTGATTAATATAAGCAGGATAGGTGGCAGGGTTTCTGGGTCCTATTTTTGGCCATGGCCTCATTCTGGAATGTGCCCTGAGGTCAAATGACACTCCTCTCAGGCTGTGTCTGGAAGAAGGAAGAACAACCCTCCTGCGGGCTTACTCCTGAGGAAGAGGGTGGAGCAGGCAGGTAGGCGAGCCTTCCACCCCTCTGCCCTTCTCCTCTGAGTCTTCAACCCTCTCTTCCTCGCCTCTTTGGCTCCTGAGCCCCCCAGCACTTCTATTTCAGGGTTGGGTTGGAGTCCCCATGTCTATATCCCGAATTACCCTGGGACACGGAACTGTGGCAGCTGGGTCTCCAGGGACACCCTGGCCATGCACAAGCTCGTTCAGACAAGGGGAAGACAGGACTGGGCTCCAGCACTTCCTGGGCTCGCCCCTCCTGAGGGTGGGGCCCCTTCTCAGCAGGTCTGCCAGGGTGAGGAGGGGCTCCTGGGTGTTTTCTGTGCTTTTTAAGTCTTCAGGATCCTGCCAGAGACCTGACAGGGTGACGACATACCCAGCCTGATCACTTGTTTTCTGTCTTGGCGTGAGGGACACATCCACTTCTGTCAGAAGAGGGTGACATTTTGTCTCCTTTCCACATGGGCAGCCAGAGGCAGAGAGGGGGCCTAGCAAGGACCCTCTGCCAGACAGGAGCCCAGTGCCAGGGGAGAGGAGGTGGACGCTGGAGTGTTAACAAGTTCAAATCAGGCACTTTACAAAGATCGTCCAGTTTAATCTCGCAGCCCTGTTAAGTTAGATTTGACTATTTCACGGTTAGACGTATCCCACCCTAAGCTACGATGTTCAGGACAGCAAAGACAGTAAGTGCTTAGGTCACCTCTGTACACCCAGCAGCAGGCCCGACCCTGGGGGTGCTCAGAAAATGGTCGTGGAATAAATGAATGAAAGAAGCAAGCCCTATAGATAGACCTTATGCAGGAAGAGACCACCTTGTAGGTGATGTCACTTTACAGTTGCTGAATCTTAGACTCTAAATGTTTAAATGAAACTTGCCCAAGGTCATCAGGCAAATAAGCGAAAAGCCAAGATTTAAACCCAGGTTTTAAGGAGATAGTAGTGCCTGTGTTCTTTCAGGGGTGACATCTATATTTTAACCATCGCATTCAAAGGCTGAGGACTCTGACCGACAGTTCTCCTCCTGAACATCCACAGCTGCCACTTCCAACTGGTCCCGGACTCCCAGTAGAACCAAGGCTTTACAGAAAGTGTAAAAAGCTGCACCCTCCAATAGTCAGTATTGAATTCATATAAATGAAATCAAATGAGATAAAATTAAAAGATTCTGTTCCTCAGCCCCACTAGCTCATTTCACGTGGTTGGTGGTGACCATATTGGACAACACAGACTATTGTCATCAGCACAGAAACTTCTACTGGGCAGCCTGTTACAAAGCCTTCACCAGGAATTCTTGTTTTCTCTGGCAGAGGGCTTGCACAGGGGAGCGGGGAGAAGGACTATCTATCACGTCCTTTGTCTCCGAGCTCCTGCCTTGACAAAGACCCCAGTGGGGATTCCCACTTGTTTAGGCAGTTGCTGGTTTTGGTCTCCTTGGCCCTCTTGCCACAAGGGGTTCTTGGAATTACCCTCACTATCTCTGGACTCTAATCTCAGCTTCCAAATCCTCTCACCTCTTCTCCCAGAAGGCTTACAGGCCTGCATGCGAATAAAGTTCTTGATGGCTTTTCTCAATGTCTCTAATGAGGTATGCAAATTAGTACGAGCACACCCAGCCCCAACAGTCATAGCACTCAGGGGAAGATGGGTTTACCAAACTTTTAGCTAAATATAAGGTACAGGGGCTGCTGAAAGGAAGGAGACAATAGGAACTAGCTGCTAAACCCTCTGTGGCCGGAGGCGTAGCACCCAGGACAGCCGCCGCAGTGTTTGCCTCAGGCATCAGCCTACCAGGGGGCCAGTTACACAACAGCTCTTTAGGGATGCTCACGCTGCAGCTGCCATCTTATTTCTTGCATGAAAATGCTGACTAAAGGTCTAAGAATTATTCTGTCATGGTCATTGCCACTATAATTGAATTGCACAAGCCCTTAAAGGGACCAGATATTTTTGGTCTTAGGGTTCCCAAATCTCCTTGGTACCCAGGGTAGGTGGTGATGAGAAAAGGTCAGAGTCGTGAAAGAGCATGGGCCCTGGAGTCAGACTGCTTGGGCTCGAATACTGGCTATGTGACTTTGGGTAAGTTAACCTCTCTGTGCCTCGGTATCTTCATCTGTACCACAGAATAATAATAGTGCCTCTCCAGTAGTAGTCAGGCCTGGGCCTGGTTGCTCTGGTTGGTTGGGGATAATAAATGTTACATGTTCCCGCCCATGGCTGGAGGAAGAACGAGGAAATGAGGACAGGCCGCTCTCCTCAAAGATACCCTTAGACAGCAAAGTGGGAATAGATGCAATTTTCTTTTCTGACAAAAGAAAAGTCCAGGATGAGGGTACCTACAGAGGAGGGAAGAGAGGGTAAGAGGGAGAAAGAAAGAAAGAGAGAGAGAGAGAGAGAGAGAGAGAGAGAGAGAGAGAGAGGGAGAGAGAGAGAGGGAGAGAGAGAGAGAGAGAGAGAGAGAGAGAGAGGAGAGGGAGAGAAAGAGAGACACTCAGGTTTGCACCTCTGGGGACCAATAAGCAGAGACAAAGCGTAGCAATGGGGACACTCTAGGACCTCCATGGAGGCCCAAGAGCATTTCTCTACTCTTCATTCCTGCCTCTAATACCTCAGAGCCCAGAGCTGAGCTCTTACTGACCCCTTATTTCAAACAGCACTCCTCATCCCAGTGTACCGGAATAAAGGGGAGACGGCCTTTGGCTCCTGGTGGACCAATAACTCAGACTCAAAGCAATCCTCACAGCCATCACAACCGACAATTTCACCCTGTCACCCTATTAAGAGGAGAGGCTAGTGTTTGGACTAACAGAGTATAACTTCAGTGAGACTTACACAGATGCTAACCCATCCCCACCTCAGGACTTAAAGAAGTGGGGGTACCCTTCACCCATTAGATGCCCTGGTGGCAGGGTTAACGATCTCCTTTACTAATAGCTAACAGCACCTAATATGTGCTCAACATATATCATCTCATTAAATATTTACAACCCCATGAGGTATGTATTATTCACCTCCATTTAATAGTCTCTCCATTTCTGAGATGGTAAAATAGGCTCAGAGAGATTGAACAATATGCCCAAAGTTCCTGGCCAAGCAGGAAACCAAGGCTGACTGCCTCCATGTGGGTCTCCAGCCCACAGAATTAACCACACATATACTGTCTTCCATCCCCAGATTCGAGAATAGCGAAGTATGGTTTTCTCTCATTTTTCCTTCCACCCTTCTCCCTGCTAAACCACCGAGAATTTTATTTCCTGGGATTCTCTAGAAAAGGCATGTTTTAGGCCAACTGACCTTCCCTAAGCAGGCTGAGATCACACCTTCAGGCTAAGCCAAGGGCAGAAATAGGAAGAGGGGTGGGGTTGAGGGGGGAATTCAAGCCCCCCCCCTCACAGAAGTGTAGAGAGAGTTCTAGTTATTCCACAGAGGAAGAGGATTATACTTAATGCTTCATACATCTTATATAATCTTCACAGTAACCATAACAAGCAGGGGTTTTTAGATAGGAAACCTGAGGCTGAAAAGACTTAATAGGGCGTAGCTATTCAAGGGTGAATTTGGGATTCGATTTGAAGTCTGACCCCAAAGCCCATATTCTTCCTTGTGAATATTCTATATGGAGGCTTGATGGAGCCCCTACACTACTATAGAACATTCTTACTTAGCTTTTAGCAGTTACCAAGGAGAAGGAGGGGGAATTGTGGAGCCTAGACTTTTGTTCCTACTGGTGAAGTTGGGGTGAGACATGAATCAGACGCTGGTGTTTTCTATTTCAAAACAAGGCCCATGCATCGTACAGAGCAGTGATGTTCTCTGAACGGTCCTAGATCACATGAAGGGACTTGGCCTGCTTGTGGTAGTATTTTCAGTGGATGACATAGCGCTCAGCCGCAATGGAAACTTAGGGGACCCTAAGGGAGGGCATTGCCCAGGGGAAGTGACCCAGGGGAAAAGTTATTTGGGGCTGTTAATTTCTGACTTAGATTTCTCTCCAAAGCCTGACTCTTTATGTTCAAACTGGAAGCTATTTTAAGCATCCGAAAAGCCGAACTGGAAAAACAAAAACAGTTGAGCTGTGAAAAGCCAACAGGACTGTGTGGTGCTGAAAGGGGGGAGTAAGAGGGAGCTGGGGTGTCTGAGTTGGTGCTGTGAACCCACACATTCTACCAACACCAACTTCTGGAAGGGTGCTACCTGCTGTGAACCTTGATAATTACACACACACACACACACACACACACACACACACACACACACACACACTTTTTGTCTCTAAATGCAGGAAAACAAATGAGATGACCCCTAGAGGGAGCTTCTAGACTGAGGAGGTTTCTAGGATAAGCATCAAACTGAAACTGTTTTGAAAGATGGAACAGAAGCCATCCCTCTGGTCCGGCCATTCCCTTTCCTCACGACCTCCTCATCCCTTGGACTTCTCACCTGGCCTCTCCATCCCACTCCTGGGTTAGGTGAATTAAAAAGTCCTAAACCACCCCTTTTACAATGTTTCTGTACAAAGCTTGGATCAACAACAAAAAAATAAAATGGACAGAGTCAAAGGCAGCCTCTCCTTGAAGAGATGGGCTAGCAATTGAGCTTCTAATTCTGATTTCTTCTGCCTTTCCCCCCAAGGGTTAGCAGCCCATATTTGTCCCACTATGGACACAGGTGATGAAGAAAAAAAAAAAAAAGGAACCAGAACCAATCGCTTTCTTCAGTGGGGCGGGGAATTTGAGGGAGCCCATGCTTCCCCAGGCGACCTGTCCTTTATGACTTGACAAGTCCTCCTCCATCTAGATTACTTCAGATGGGCATAATCTGTTCCCTTTTTGTTCACATTTTTATATTCTCCTGTATATGATGATTTGGGCATGTGTATTATCTTTTGCTAGGATTTAAGCTCCTTGAAGGGTCTTAGAAGTTCATATATACAGCACTGCCAGTTCCGAACCAGTAGATGCTCAATAAATAGGTTGAATGAATCCAGGGGTTGTTCTAAATGAGATCTCACTCGGTTTGAGACAATTTTGGACCTAAATCGAATCTGACCCCAGAGCAGCTACGACTCAACATCACCCTTTTACCATCTTAGGGTCTAGTAAAGTCCGGGACCAAAGAATTCAGGGATGTGAAGTGCTTAGATTTATTTTTCAAAGAGCCCAAGTATTCAGTGAATAGTAGTGATGTGGATAAATAAAACTGGCACGTGGCCCTCAAACTCTTATATCCTATTCTACTGTGGTTTTGCAAAAGATTTCCCTTTCTAACTGCCTGGAAAAAGCTAATATTAAAATGAGTTTGGGGTTGCTGAGCAAACAAACACTTACAGGACCATGCGGGGTATGCAGGGAGGGAAACCTGGCACAAAATGCATTTTAGATAACCTATCCCAAATAGTCATGTGTGTGTGTGTATGTGTGTGTGTGCGCTTTATAAAGCCTTCCTACCGAAGTCAACCAAAGGAGCAGGATGGTGTAATGGTTATGAATCATGGACTTTGGTAGTAGAATTCCACTGTTCAAATCCTGGCTCTACTGGCTTTAACTTTGTCAGAAATCCTCTGCTTTCGTTTCTTTATTTGTAAATGAAAGAACTAGCACAACCTTCAGAGGGTTCTTAGAAAATTTTAGTTAAAATGTGTAAGTGCTTAGAGCGATATCCAGCACATAGTAAATATTATGTAAGAATTATTATTGAGGTTCTGAGGTTGGTTACTCCCTCTGGACTTCCAAAGACCCTGTGATATCAAAATCCTCATCATTCAAATAGGTGTCATGAAAGGTATGACTGTAGCTACCTGCCTTGTAGTCTTGAGGAAAGGGTGTGTGCCTGGACCAGGGGTACTTGCCCCAGGTCTCAGAACTTCTGCAAAGCCTCCATCAAGGGGAACTGATCTCTAGGGCATGTCCCAAAGCAATGTACACAGAGGCTCCATCCTTTACTGTTTTTTCACCCTTCCCAGACCCTGAAAGAAGAGCAGATAGAGGAAACACACCTTAGCACCCTTTCTACCCGCTGCAGAGCCTCCTGGGGAGATCAGATCTTACCTCCATCTATCTATCCCTTTTACACAGAACCCAACCAGTTCTTCAAACTTTTGTGGTTCAGATAATAAACAAGAGTCTCCTTCCAAAAAAAAAAAGAAAAAGTCTCTCATTTCTTCCAATCTTTTGTAAAATGTCCCAGGTAAAATCCCTTATAGCCATGTGGAAATTGGGTTGTTCTCTAAGTCTTTAGCTAAAGGGCCTCTGGTGACACATTAGTTTCTAGAAAACCTGCTGAGGAATTGCAGCTATCTCGGGCATTGGATTGAACAGTTCACAGGTCCTCATCGTGTTTCCTGGAAGAAGAAAAGAGTTAGCAGATAAGTCGCTAAGGCTCTGCTGAACTTAAGGATGGCAGGTAGTTTGTAAAACAAGGACTGTTCTTTTCGGGAAAGGAGCTCTGAGGATAGTAGGCAGATCTAGATAACCAGAGAGAGAAAGGAGCAGCCATGCTCATTATAAATCAAAATCCAGCCTTCGTCATACTGGAAATGAATTGATGGATGGTGGAGGGATGGCAAAGAAAAGCCATCTGAAGGGAGTGCCTGCATTTTGTTCAAAACAGAAAAGGGGACTGTGCCTAGAACCAGTGCACCTGTATCATATGGCATGTGGACTCTAGACTAAAATGGACAATGTTTGTAGGGCCCTGTGAGTCCTTCTCTTACCATACTGATAGAAGGAGTATCTGGTATCCTATCAGTATCCACAAGTCATCAATTTATACTCAATTGCTAGAACCAAGCTAGACTGCTGCCACGCCTGTCACATTCTTTCTAGCCTAAAGGAATATGAAATTGCCATTAGAGAAAGGGTCACCTGGCTTAGGGAGACATCATAACCTAGTCTTCATGCTCCGAAGGAGGCTAGGGCTCCATATTCCCCCTGCTCTCAACAGCACAATGGGAGAAAGAAAAGAAGACTGAAGAGCTGTAGAAGGGCACACGAAGAGCCAATGTTTAAAAATAGCTGCAATCTGATGACTGGGAAGGAAGTTTGGGTTTGACTTTAACATTTGGTACAAAAAAAAATCATAAAAGCCATGTCTAGCTTATTTTGTAAATGTGGTTTTTCCACAATTATTTTTGAAATACTTGAGTGTATAGGGAGAAGGGATGCGACCTACAGTATATGCCAAGGTTTTTCTAAAAATATTTTACACCTGTTCTCTGTTCTGCACACTGGTCATATTTTATCAGTGAAGTAAAGTACTCATAATGCCAGACGGAATGTGTTTTTCCTTCCAAGTCCTCAATGTCTTTCCCTTCTGTAAAGCAAACCTCCTCTTTTCTACCTGCACTAAAATGAAGCTAGCATCGTTATCTATACGACATATATACCATCAGAGCTACATTTTAATTACTCCTACTCCTGAGCATTACTTAAATAGGAGCAACCATTTCAGTACCGTTCACAACGGCATGGACACTTTAAACATTTTTGGCTGCTTCCAAAAGGAACGCCAACTTGTACACTGGGTTTCAATCAACTTGCTGATGGTATGAAAAAGAATGCTGAAACACTGGTTTCTCTATCAGTGCCTCAAAACTAGAATTACGAACTCAGTGGCATTTATTACTGAGACATGCGTTGAATAGCTTTTAGAATATTACTGAAGAATTTTTATTTCTCTGTTGATGTAAATAACAGACTGGACAAAAAAAATGTTGATACAATAAAGACAGTTATAGTCATTTACTTTTCTGATTTCAAAGGACAACAAACATGGGTACAATTCTGAACTTCATGGCTTCTAAATACTGTGAGCCGTGAAGTATACATTCCATTAGTTCAATGACAGCTCTTCATAGCAAGGTGAGGAAGTATGTTGATATCATTACACCCATTTTGCAGATGAAGAAAACTGAGTCATCTGAGTCAACTGACTTAATATGCTTAAGGAAGGAATTAGACCCATAATTTCAAATAGCCTCTAGACGTGAGCTGCCTCTTGCCTAATTTTTTCTTCTAAGGTTTGCCTAATTGTGAGGTGATCTCAAAGCCCCACTTACAGATTATATGTATGAAGCAAGTCTTCTAAAATCTTTTTTCTTTAAAAAATTTATTATTTTTATTTTTTATGGTGACATTGGTTAACAAAATCCAATACATTTCAGCTGTACATTTTAATAGTAAGGCATATATATATATATATATATATATATATATATATATATATATATGTGTGTGTGTGTGTATATACACATACATATGTACATATATATATATATATATATATATATATATATATATATATATATATATTTACATTGTGTGTTCACCTCTCATAGATTTCTTCCTATCACCACATATTTGACCCCCTTTACCCTGTCTACCTCCCCTGTCCCCCTCCACAAAATATAAATCTTAAAATTCAAATATTGAGAAGTGGTCAGTAGTGGTTTATTATTTACAAGTCAAATGACAAGACTTTTAGCCCAATCTAAATCTCCAAAACCCCAACTAAGGGTTCATTAATATTTGGTTCAATCAAATTCTAACTAACCTAAAATCGAAATAGTAGGCACTTAGCATAATAAGATTTAATCTATATAGAAACTACAGAAATTCTGAGCCATTTTAAAATTTTTTTTTGGTTACTGTGCAGTTTCAACATTTTCAAAACTAATAGCAACAATAAAGAGAATAGAAGTTCATCCATAATAGCTTATGCTTCATCCATAATAACTTATGCTTCTAAAATGTGACCGGTTTTTAAACAAAAATATATTTTAATTTTATCAAGAAGGTTTTCAGAACTAGTTTGAAATAAGAGGTCACTTGATTTCCTCAATGTTTTTAAATAAAAGCAAAAAGACCATTTCTCGCAACACCTATACACATAGAAATCATATATTACAAAGGTATGCCTTAAGACAGTTTTTCCAAGGAACTTAAAATCACAGGTACTGAAAACACATTGTTGAAGAGTGATTTGATAACTTACTTGGCCTTTCCTTATAGTGTTTAACAACAAACATAGGTAAGGAAAGTGTATGAAAATAGCTGCAGGAGGTCAAATGTTTGCAATTTCACTTTGAAGCAACAAGGGCACTAAATCTACAGTCCTTACTCAGAGGAAGGAGGCATCCAGTGGCTCTAAAATGAGAGAGTTTACTCAAAGGAATTAAGAAAATCAACAAAATTAGAGCATTGTTAATCATTTCTATAAACATTTTCAGATAGCCTGTGATACGGTTTATGGCCACCAGAGATATAAAGTATCTTTCTCAACATCATCATGACTTCTGAGTGTAGCTAAGAGCCTTCCACTACACTCTTCTCATTTACACCCTGGTGGTGATTCCACAAGTCATGTGGCTAATATATCAAAAGTGCAGTTATTCCACTCACCTCGAATCAGAATAGCAGCTAATCTGAGGGAAGAAAGCATAGAGTTTGAGCGTGAACTTGGAACCAGACTGAGTTTAAATTCGAAGTCTGCCACTTACTGGCCATGAAATTGTGGATAAGTAAAACCTTGCTTCTGAAAACTAGGTTAGAAATATGCACGACACACAGTGCTACACGAGTATTTGTTAACTGAATGATTTAAAACATTAAAAAATGGCTTAAACTTGGATGGGAGACCACCTAGGAATACCGGGTGCTGTGGGCAGTGAAAAAAAAAAAAAAGGCTTTGACCAAGTGTCATACTAATTTTCCAATTGTATGCACACAGATATTGATCCTAGGTCCTTTAAACATGAAAATAATATCTTCCCAATATAGCACAAAAACCGAAGAACTCTGATTTCAAGTGACCTTCTGGGCTAGACTGATTAATAATACTAAACAACATGAATGGGTTTTCTTTGGCAATGGCAGTTTTACATACTTGTCTTCCAATAAGTTTGTTTTCTTCTTATCTGATCTTGAACTAGAGTTGTTATCCTGCTTCTGACAAAAGCATTCAGTCCAGTTAAGTAAGGATATATTTTTGATGTGCCATGCCTATGCTAGAGAAAGGTCTCCAACCAGCATTTTACATCATTAGCTTAAGAATGTCCAGAGAGGTACTTTATTTTCTCTATATGTTAGTGACTTATCTTAAAATAACCCAAATCCTGAAGATTTGTTAGATTGAGTCTCTCAAAATGCCAGCACGTTAGGTAACTATATAAGGATGAAATTAATACCAACACACATTAGAAAAACACTTTAAACTCAGGGCACCTTTAGTGTCACCTTAAAAGCTAAGGAGTTAAGGACAGTAAATTCTGTCACCTTTCTTTAAAGGGCTTTTGACTGAAGGCCTACATTTGCCATCTAATACAAGTTAAAGCCATTCAAAGGAAATTTAACGATATACCTGATTTTAGCAAAGGTGGGTAGTAAAGGAATATTTTATGCCCAGGACTACTTTATAGTATCAACTTTTTCACTCATCAGTGAGCCATGCAATCTGTAAGGCAGCATTCTGTATCTACAGTTACAGAAGTCAAAAGGTAAGTAAGACCTATTAAGACATTAACTCTTCCAAACTGTCAACCAAAAGTCAGTCTCCACACAGAAGGTCAACAGTGTGATGGGGAGTAAAAGATTTGGGACTAAGATGTAAGCTTTTCTAAGGTGTGTTAAGACAAAAGCACCTTAAAATTTTCCATGAGAAAAAAAAAAGGAATGAAAACAGAGCTTTGTTCCTTCTTAAAAAAAAAAAAAAAATCATGAAGTCCTCAAGGACACCAAGCTCAAATCAAGAGATTATTTTCTTGAAACCAATCAAGATAAAATTTAGTCCTTTCAAGGGCCAAATGAACGTATGTACCAACATGAAATTTCCGTAAGATTTTTTGTCAGTACACATATCCCGATATATTTTTATATTAAGCTCAATTATTTAAAATCTAAATATATCAGTGTTCCAGATTGTTACAAATTCTATTGTGTATTTGACCAGCTGCCTTATCCTGACTTTCAAAGTGTTGACTTTCATTTATAAAAAGGCAGCTTTCTTCCAAGTAAAGCCTGTGATAACTTCACCCAAGTGTCTAGCAAAAACTGGTGCTTAAAATCTTTACTCTGACTATTCTCTTACAGCTCTTCAAACTTTGTGATCACAAAAGCACATAATTGATGGTGTTGGCACACCAGGATCTTTGCTGGTTCCACTCACTATCCCAATACTTCTTCATAGCCTCATTCTGTCCACCAACGGACAAAAGCCTCACCATGGAGCTGACAGAACAGCTTAGCTGTTATTTCCAGTGCTTGTTTCCTTAAACCTTTTTATTGCTCTACATTGCATGGGTAACAGACAAAAGGCTTTTGTAGACTGGTGTCCAAAAAACTCATTTGAGATCAAATGTACTTCACCAGTAACCCAGACAGTGCTGGTTTCTTACTATAAAAGTACAGAGAATGTTATTTTTCCTTCCCATCTGAGACAATTTTCTCACTACTGCTAATGTCAACACTTTATCAATGGACATTTAAATAGTGAAATGACTCATTTTACTTTGATACTGTCTCACTTCCAACTCATCCTTAACAAGCCACTACAACTCGACATGTTACTGATGACTTATCTTTAAACCCCTCAAACCAGCAGGTTGGCTGTCCAACTTGCAAAACACACACACACGTACAATTTTTTTTTGCTGGGAAAATGCACAAAAATGCTAACATTTAGCAACCTGTCCAATCTTGAATAGATTTTGATCATAAGTACTCTAGCTACACACAATGACTGAACTTTAAGTGTAAGGATCAGTAAACAGACCTAAATTTTTTAAAATTGTTAGGTCAGCTGCTTTGACCAAGCAAATTTTATGAGCTGTTCATCTCCCACACAGAAACAGAAAACTGATCCAATTGTCTCTCTCCATATTCATTTCAAATAAATCCTCTCATATTACATAAGTGAATTTCATTTTATCACCTGACGCTGTTAGCATGACACATTTTAAAACTTGCTGTAAAATAAGGGTTGACTAGCCTTAACATACTATCCCTATCACAGTGAGACAGATGTGGACTGAAGAGAGTTGCTAAAAAAAAAAAAAATAAAGCTGTCCCAAGCATCAGTCAGGCTGTGTAGTTTGATAGGACAACTTTTTATGTGGCACACTACTATTTGGTGCACTGGTAAAGCAACTGTTTTCCATTATTCCTTTGTGATTCGATGGGTCAGACCTTTCTGCATTATTAGCATTTACAACATCATAACTTCAGAGGGAGATCTTTGGCAAAGGCTTAAAAAAAAAAAGAAAGACCACATAAAGCATTTTTAATTTTAAAGAATTTTAATACAAACTTAATAAACTATTTCAGTCCCTCTTAACATGTAAGACACTGACTCAAAATACTTTATACTGTTTTTTTCAAGTATTGCACAATATAGGTACAAAATTAATATTTACGATTACATTTTCTTCCATAATATATAGCAAAAATCTTTAAACCTTTAACAGAAAATACATTT
Organism: Cynopterus sphinx; assembly: GCA_030015415.1. Classification (NCBI taxonomy): domain Eukaryota; kingdom Metazoa; phylum Chordata; class Mammalia; order Chiroptera; family Pteropodidae; genus Cynopterus; species Cynopterus sphinx. The sequence continues at coordinate 20,184,827 of CM057385.1, forward strand.
TTTTGAAAAAGCAAATATTCGTACATTTTAATTCCACCACTAAAGGAATATCCTGTACACAATTTTCAGAATAGTTGATGTCTTTAAGATGGATATCTTACAATTTCAGTAAAAAAAATACAACATGAAGCTGCTGCTGTCACAGATCACTGTAGTAAAAAGATATAAATGCAATACCATGTCGTAGAAACAATATATATATATCCTCTGATATTTTACAAACTTTGTACTAAATTAAATTATACAATTAGAAAAGACCAATAAACCCACTTATTAGTGCCAATTTTTTATAAAAAAAAAAAATCAGCCATGTCCTTGCTATATCTTAAATACTGTAAGAGGCCATATCTGAGAGTATACTTTAAAATATACAGTCAGTATAAAATAACTTTGTGCTTGGTTGGCAAATGAAAAATGATGCATGTTTTATTTTTGTAACCAAGCTTGAATGTATCTTTACTATAAGCTTTAAAAAAAAAAAAATCTCAAGGGGGTGAAAAATTCCCCCTTGGGCGGGAGCATATACATTTTTTTCTTTTTTTAGTTAGCCATAACAGGCTGGAATTGCTGGTTAGAATACTGCATGTTATTTAAACTAAAATTCAAGCCATCTACAAAAGACTTCTCGTTGAGGCCTCCGTAGGCAGCAAACACGTCAAAGGCATTACTGTACTGGAGAGGGCTGAGGTTAAGGGGACTATCACCTGGGAACATTCCATTGGTACTACTACCTTGACCCTGCATATTAGGAAAAATAAATTCCTTGGCATTAGGAGAAAGAGCAGAAGTTTTCTGCTGTTGCTGCTGCTGGGGTGGTGGTGGCGGCGGCGGTGGCTGAGATGGCTGCTGCTGCTGCTGCGGCTGCTGCTGGCTACCTAGGCCAAGCCCGTACAGAGAGTGCATTGAGGAAGAGATGGCTTTCTGCTTCAAGAGGTCATTCACATTCAAGCCGAGGTTGATAGGAGAAGTACGTGCAACCTTGTTGCTGCGGCCACTATTCTTCATTTTGGTAGAGCCGAACTTGGTGGCAGCAAAAGTGGCAGTGGTAAAGGTTAAAGGCTGAGTGGACCTGGGCATGAAGGTAGGGCTTACAGCAGCAGAGTGACCAAAGGGAGGCGACGGAGAGCTGGACACTGATGAGGCTGGGTCACTTATGGGCATAAAAACCTGGGCCTCTGGGTTAAAGCTGTTTTTGATCTCTTTATCCAACTCACATCCATTTTCATTATTATCATCCACATAAAGCACCTTCACTGGTCCCTTTTCACCAATTTGGTAGGAAACCTCAAAAGGGTCGATCCAAACACTAAGATCCTGTGGCAGATTGCCTCGAACATCATCAATGTCCAAACCACTCTCTTTGGATGCTTGTTCAATCACTGGGTCCACTTTCTCCCCTACGTGTATACATCTAAACCCTGATCCTTTGTATGGCTTTTCAGGATACCAGTGCCCTTCATATTTCTTCTTAAGAAGTCTCTCAAGCTCCTCACCAAAAATGTTGACACGTCTCCTGGGAAGCTTATTGTACAAATATGAAATAATAAAATTTAGTGCTACTTGGATTTCAAGCTGCATAGCTGCAAACCACAACGTTAGATTTGTGTTTCAATTCTCCCACACACACACTGAAAAAAAAAAAGTGTTCAGTTTGTGGCAGAGAAACAAATTTTCATTCAAAGTGCTGGTATTAGTAGATTATCCTTCACCTTGAGTGGTCTTGTTCCTTAAAGAAAAAAACAAAACAAAAGCAAACATGTACAAATAAGATAGATGTTAAGTCCCACAGCCTTTTGTTACCCCCAGAATAATTTCACTTTTGAAAAAGTCTAACAAGCTAGAAAATCTGAAAAATCTGAAAATCAGCACAAAATAAAGAAACATACGATGGAAAATCATTTATTAAAGTTTAAAATCTCATGGGAGAACAGGATTTATAGTTAAAACGATTTTTGAACCCTATTATTCGTGTTTCTGACTAGAGTTCTAAGAAGAAAAATATCTCTGGAATACGTATTCGTTTCATTCCTTCAATTCTCACAAGAATATTTCATAAAAACTATACTCAGCATACCTGTCCATGCACTTCCACACATATAGATATATGCCAGTTTTAGAAGCTGGTCATATTCTTATTCACCAACTTAGAGGTGAATTCTGTATTTTAGTTCATTTTGGATATATACTATACTGCTTAATCTGCTTTAATGTTAAACATTTAGAAATTTGAGAAATCAGGGAAATTATTTTGATTTCTAAAGTACATCAGGCTAAAATGAAAGGTACTAAATACTGAATGCTTTGCCATACTAGGAAATGATAATTACGAACCAAATTATACTGTCGAGGTCTGAAATATACTAAAAGGCACACAACTGAGCTTCTTTGTGCTTTTTCTTTCCAACGTGCGTTTTTCTACATCTGAAAATGCCTCTTCGGCAGCAAGTCTAACAAAAGCAACAGCTCGTTTCGAACCCGCATCGATTCTTCTGTTTAAGGGGGCAGGCTTTCTGAGTTTTATTCTCATTTTCAAAACACCACCTCCCTCCCTCCCCCCCGATAAGAGAGAGCAGCCGGAGAGTCAAGTACGACCGGGTCGACCTTTCAACGTTTGCTGGGTCAGCACGGGGTGGGGAGAAGAAAAGATCAAGGGCAAACACAAGATGTTTGCGAAGGAGCTTTGTATTCCGAGGCTGATTTAAAAGGACATTTAAAACTCAGGCTGGCAGCCATCCGTCTGCTCCATGTGCCCTGTTCGTGGTGACAAAGGGAAGGAGGACTCCTCCGGCTGCCCCCGGCTACACGCTCCGCGCCTCCGGGAAGCCCGGGCGCCGGCGAGGGCAGCGGGGGCGGCCGGGTGGCTCGCCTGGGGGTGCGGGCGAGCAGACCCAGGCTCGGCGGACGGTGGTCGCATAGGAGCGCCCCGAGACCGGGGTGTGGGTTACATAAACAGCCGGCCGGGCTCATTAGATTTCTGCTCACAGCTCCGGGGACCCAGCGCTGCGGCGGCGGCGGCGAGAGGAGGAGGAGGAGGATGGGGAGGAGGAGGAGGAGGAGAGTACGAGTCTCCCCGGAGAGGCGGGGGGAGGGGAGGGGAGGGAGGCAGGAGAAAGGGAACGGCCACCACTTCGGGGCCCGGCCCCGGCAGGTCGGGGCGCCGGCCGCCCGGGGTCCGCCGCGCCCCGCCCCCGCTGTAACCCGACCCGCCGCCCCCCGCCCCCCGCCCGCTGGGCCCCGGCCAGGGCCCCGGCGACACCGGTCCCCCAGCTCCGCTTTCGGGCTTTCGGCCTCGGGCCCGCCGCTCGCCCCGGGCGCCCCAACCCCCGACCCGCGTCCGCTCGGGCCGGAGCGCGCCCGCCGCCGCCCCTGGATGGATACTCACGGGTGCGGGCTCCGGGGCTGCTCCCGCACGGACGCCGCCGCGGGGCGGGGCGCGGCGAGCGGGCTGGGGGCGCCGCGGGGGGGGCGCGGGTCGGAGCTCGGCGCCTCGGACGCGCGGCGGCGGGTCGGGTCGGGTCCGGCGAGCGCGCTCCCTGCCCCACACAGCCCGGTGCCGGCCCAGCGGCCCCGCAAAGCGACCCTCCTCGCCGGGCCAGAGCCGCGCTCCCTCTGCCGCGGCGCGCGCCCCGCCCTCGTTTTATACCCTCCTCCCCGCCCCCCTCCTCCCCGCCCCCCATCCTCTCCCCGCCCCTCGGGGCGCGCGCCCGCCGCTCGCGTCACACAGCGCCGGGCCCGGCGCCCCGCCCCGTCCGCGCCCCGCCCGCCGGCCCCCCCACGCCATTGGCCAGGGCCCTCCAGCCCGGGTCCCGACGGGCGGGGGGGGACCGGACCGCGTCCCCCGGGCTCCGGGTGGCCAATGAGCCCGCGACCTGGAGTCGCTGTGGGCGGAATGGCAGAGGCACGTCGGGACGGGATTGGGGGGGAGACGCGCCAGTACGGATGGCGGGTGCGGGCGGGGCGGCCGAGCGCGGCTGGGGCGGGGGAGGGGAGCGGAGCGGAGCAGGTGAAGCGGCCGGGCGAGCGCGGGGAGGACAGGCCACGTCCCCGAGCGGGGGAGAGGGGGGCGTTCGCGGAAGAGCGCCCTACCCGAGTGGGGCTGCGGCCGAGGAGAATCCCACTCGCGAGCGAGCCTCCAGGAGAGTCCGGAGCAAGGGAGACCCGAGCCGGGGACCCGCGCCCCCCCTTAATGGCATCTTAGGCTACCTGCCGGGCGGAGGGCGGCAGCTACAGAACCCCCAGCTGTCGTGCCGGGTGGGGGTGGGGAGGGAGCCCACCTGGCCACACCTCCCGCCCAGGTGACAGTTTAACTGCCTCGGCGCTCCGCCGCAGGCCGGCCCGCAGCAACGCGAACGCGGGGCCGGCGCGAGACCAGGGAGCACGACGCCCTATTCCAGATGTCCCACCCCAGACCTCCGTGCCACGCCGCGAACGCGTCTGCGCGCGTGTGTGCCAAGGACACACACATATATGTGTGTGTGTGTAATGTACACACACACCTGTATGTGCATGCGTGTATGCCAAGTGCCCACTTTAAAATATAAATGCGCATAATGCGAGGTTAAGATAATTTTCGGATGAAAACAGGATGTAAACGGGGAGCGGGGAGAGAGCAGGACTCGGGGGGGCGCGCGGGCGAGCGCCCTCCTTCCCAACCTGCTGCGGGGACGGCCACGCGCGAAGCCGCCGCGGGGCGTGGACCCGGCGTCCGTCTCCGCTAAAAATACTTCCCCGCGGTAGCAACGACGCCCGATTGGCCACGCCTGCCCCGGCAGCCCGGCGATTGGCTGCCCGGTATCCCGGAGACCGACGTCGCACGCGCCCCGGGAACAGGGGCGAGAAAGTCGGGGGGCGGGGGCGAAAGCAGCGATGAATGAGACGCCCGGCGGCCGGCCCTCCCCGCTCTCCCGGGCGCGCCCGAGCGGGTCCAGGAGAAACGCCCGTTGCGGCGCCGCCTTCCCCTCAGAACCGTGGGGCCTGCACTCTCCACCTATTCCAAGGAAGTCAAAGTGCAGCTCACCGAGGAGTGGGGTGTCCGCGAGGCCGGCCGTGTAGACCGGCTTGGGCACAAACCCGCTTCACGTGTTAGGCCTAGAGGCTTTGCGCTTTGTGGACGCAGGATCTGATTGTAGCCTTCCTTCTCTGACCTGACCCACGAGCCCTTCTGCATCCCACCTCCCCTTTTAGAAAAACCGAATTGAAAACGGGACATTTCTGAAGTCCCAATCTGTGTGAGATGGGGAGGGAAGATAGGTGCGTGGAACGAGCTGAGGGTGGGAGTGGTCAGGGGACCGATTTCATGTTAGCTGGACAGGTTCAGGCAGCGTTTTAAAACACGTTTTACTCAATGACTTTAAATTCTGATTTTCTTTTTTTTTTGGTTTGCGTTTTTTAGTTGTCAACAAGGAAAAGTGGGATTTGATTGTGAAGGAATGGAAGGCTTTAAAAATAAAATACCCTTCCTTTGCATCAAAGAATTGTATAGTATATTATTCGTTCACCGTTTTCTTCTTTTGCTCATTTGTATTTTTTGGCTGTCTTCTATGATGAACATTAATTCTATTTGGTATGAAAAATGAAGTATTTTTAATTTTATAATTAGTTTAGCACAGAAATTGTAGGAAACTAGGTAGGATATTTTGGGACGAGCTTATCAAGAAAACCACTTGATTTTTCATGTGCTCCGGAGTTTATTTCTCTTACCATTAGGCAAGTAATATTACTGTACCAAATATCCAGAATTCCACCACCATGTGTCGGGCCATGTGTCTTGATTAGTAATTTGGAAAATATATCACTATAATTAGAGGAGCATATTAGGCTTGGCTGAGATTAAAATGTCTAACTAAAGATAGATGAGCTGTAATTTTGTAAAGCTTATCTATACTTTTCAAGAATCCTCTAAAGAGAAGGAACAGATTCTCTTTTCTGAATGCCCCCTGGGATCTATAATTCCAAGTTTAAAATTTGAGATCAGACATCTGATAGGTACTGATTAAATATGGATGGCAGTAAATAGAATTTTTAAATCAGAAATTAAGATATCAAAAATGTATGAGTTATTGCTGCTCAGTGCCAGGGTGTGTGAGGGTTTCAAACCAAATATAAATGTACGTGCGCGCGCGCGCGCGCGCACACACACACACACACACACACACACACACACACACATTGAGACTCCCCGCCCCCCATGGCATTCTAGAGAAAAGTACAGAAGAGCAGGTATTGGGAGATCTGAATTTCATCTGTTTCTATCACTTCCAGTTGTTTCAACTATAAAAATGGTTGGATTAAATAATATCTAAAATCTCTTTCAATCAAAATTCCACATTTAAAACTCAGTGTCCCTAAAACAAAGAATGTAGTCCTTTTTCAAACAGAGATTGCAAAACAGGGAAACCAGATTCTTAGCCTTCCAACATTGCCAGCCACAAGGTACCAAATTCCTTTATCCAAGTTTTACATTTTAAAAGACCCCTCATATGGCTTATTACTACTTAACATTTTCTTTGGAATTGTGCAGGGCTGCTAAATGATTATTTAGGTTTATGGAGAAAAAAAAAAGAATTCGATATTCGGGCCCAGGTGGTATCATAATCAACAGATATTTCTCTTTCTGACAAGTGATAGTCACCAGAAATCATAGCCCTTGCATTTCACATCTTTGCATTCCACACAATTCTTAGAGTGGTGCCTTACACTAAAAGGGGATGATTGTTTGGTAAATGAATGTTTCAATATCATTGGAAATTACAGTACTTGAAAGTACCCTGAATTATTTACCTTATTCACACATAAAAACACACACCCTGTTTCGATTTCTGAGAGAAATATGTCCTAAACTTTCTAATTCTCATTTTATTTCCTTATAAACTGAGACATGATTACAGGAGAATCACCATCACATGAGGTGTATTTGCTAAGGCTCATTTCATTTTCAAAGAATCAACCTTTTACCTTTATTTGAAAATTAGGCAATATCCGAATGTAATGTTGTTCTTATTGTTATTGTTATTTATTTCTTTTAGACAGTCATGCAACATAAACCATAGCATGCACATTTTAAAGTAAGGAAAAATTGCAAACTAATCATTGAGTTATTAAAAACCAATTCTTTTCTAGGCATTTCTCAAAAAAAGGCACACACATGACTGAGTAAACCTCAGTGTGGTTTCCTGTGGCTTCTCATATGGGTTAGTAGAAGGGGACCATAAATTCTCCAATAGAGACAGGAACACAGGCTTTGTAATTAAAAGAAAACTAGATACATTAAACAAACTCATTTATCTTTGGAACAGGCAATTTCACTGAAGCAACTTGGTCTGATAGGAGAGTGTCTCCTTACAACTTGCTCACTCCCTATTATCTTGATGAACAAAAATCCAAACCAAATCTTGAAATTTCTTTTCATTAGCCAAGGATGACTTTGATCTCCACCAGAGATTTTAGTTGCAGATTCTAGGAGTGATACAGTGTTCACAACATTCTAAGTACAAAGAATGCTAAAGTCTCTGTGAGCTACTGTTATTAGAGTTCTTTAAATATATGAATTCTAGATTTCATCTACTGCATATTATGTTAAGAAAAATTGAAAGGGCTCTGTTATAATGATACATAAATTTAAAGAGTAGATTCCATCTGTCATTACAAAGCTCTGCTTACTAAAATAGAATTGCAGTATATATAAAAAATTCTATTTTATAAAATAGATGCATTGTCCTGCAGTTCTGGATATCTTTATATATGTCTATTTCTATTTGTTTATGTTTATATTTATATTTATAGAGAAAGAATACATTTAGATATAGATATATCCCAATTCTAGCTCACCTATTTCCCATGCCCCATCCCCTTCCCCGTGTCTTATGACTGAAGCGCCTATAAGAGCTAAATACATATTTTCCCAGCTTTCATTGTAGAGGAGTGGCATTGTGACACTGTTCTGCCAATAAGACATAAATGGAAGTCAGGATGGCTTCTGAGCAAGCTTTGCTTTGCTCATCAAAGGAGCTTGTTCCAAGTACTACTTTTGCATAACACACTATCCCAAACTTAGTGGCATAAAACACTCATTTTATTATGCTCTTGGATCCTGTAGGTCAGGAATTCAGTCAGGGCATAGGGGAATGGATGGGTTGTTTCTGCTCCACAATGTTTGGAACTTCAGCTGGGAAAACTCAATGCTGAAGAATCATCTGGAGCAGATTTATCTAGTATAACTTTCTCCAGTGATGGAAACATGCTAGATCTGTGCTGTTTAAGAAGATACTCATTAGCCACATGTTGCTATTGAGCATTTGACAAATGGCCAGTGTGACTGAGATACTGAAGTTTATTTTATTGAGTTTTAATTAAATGTAAATTTAAATAACCATATGTGGCCAGAGGCTCCTGAACTGGAGGGAGGCTTCTTCACTTACATGTCCAGCACCTGAGCTAGGGTAAACTAAAGGCTGGGCTCAGCTGGCACTGTCAGTTGGAACATGTACACGTAGCCTCTGAACTCTCCCTGTTGGTTGGCCTACTCACAGCATGGCAACTGGTTCTGAGAAGAAGTATCCCAAGAAGGAATTCCTGGAGAGTGAACATTCTAAAAGAGCCACGTGGACCCTGCCTCAGAAGTCACAAAACACCACTTCTGCCATATTCTGCTGGTCTTTATTTATAACCATATATAAATAAATATGGTTATTTATAACCACAAGTCTGCCTAGATTCAAGAGGAAAGCACACAGACTCCCACCTCTCAAGGGAGGAATGTTAAAGAATTTGGGAACACTTTTAAAAATCACCACCAGAACACTTCCTGCCTTAACATGGATCTGTTGGCAGGAACTGCAGCAGCCTTCTTGTAACCATGAAGAGACTTATAACCATGAAGAGAATGCAAGATAATCACAGAGATAAGGACTCTGACCAAAGTAGTAACTGTCTAAGTCTAATCTACTTTTTAACCACCTTATATGCTCTGTGACTTACAGCTGGATGTAATCTCAACAAAAGCACCAATTTACATCTCTTAAGGAAGCCTGAACTTGATTCTTAAGGAAACAAAATAAAATTTTTTCTAGGCTAAAATATCAGGGATTCTTTCTCATTATAAAACCTGGAAATGCTCATTGTACAAAATTTGGAAAACAGAAATAAAGAAGAAAATAGCAATCCTTTTTAATCTCACCACACAGGGATAACTATTGTAAGCATCTGCTCTGTTTCTTTCTTAGTAAGTTTCTACTGTACATGCAGTTTTATACCCTGCAGTCCACTTAGCATTACATTGCTCCCCGACACTAAGCATTGTCATAATCATCCTTTTTTAATGGCTGCATTCTATGATTTAGAATAGTCATTGCTCGTGATGGAGGTGGTTGAGAATTTTTCTGTATTAAAAAATCATATTTAACAAATATTTTTATATGTAAGTCTTTAATTTTATCTCTGATTATTTCCTTGAGATAGTTCTGGAAGTGAATTTACCACGTTAAAGATCAGGGATATATTTTAAGGCTCTTAATACAGAATGATGATTCAGTTTCCAGAAAGATTGCATACTGAATGGGCTGCTGCGAAGTACAATTGTCTGATCCCATGGGCCAGTCCTCCAAGAAGCCACATAAACTGCATTACAAGACAGTCCGCCTAAAGAAAGAAAGAGCGAAGAACTTATCTACTGGTTCTCATCTCCCATTGGTCAAAGTATTCATATCATGAGAAATTAGTTCTCCTATGTTTTCGGGTTTTGGATATTGGAAGCCAAGTAGGGTCCTATACTTTGAAGTCAACTGAAAAGTCCTGAGACTGAAGGCAAGTGACACAGTGTGAGGGGAGGAACTAAGTAATTGTGCCCATGTGTGTGAAGTTAGTTGGAACCTGTACAGATTTAGTGACAGCAGTGGCAGCTGGAAAAGAGAAGGTGAGGCCAAGAGAACCTGAAGTTGCACCTAACAGGTATCAGATACTCATGAGCTAATAATAAGTTCCTTTTTGGCTTAAGCCAGCTGGGGTTATGTTTCTATATAGGCGATCTTGTGTCTGCAACCCCCATCTCCCCACTCCCTGGACTGAGGGGTAGCACTCACTGTCTGGACCATTCATTTTGGCATGAAAGTATGTGCTGTCTTTTTTGTTACCTAACTACATTGCATGGGTGTATGTCCTGTTTCTCCAAGAGATCTGCATTGCCCTGAGAGGAGGGCAGGAGCTGCAACTGCCGTGTGCCTGTGCCATTCATGGAATGTTTAATATATACAATTGTCCCTCGCTATACACAGGGGATTGGTTCCAGCATGCCCCTCAGATACCAAAATTTTTGGATGCTCAAGTCCTTTACATAATATGGCATAGCATTTGCATATAACCTACACCTATCCTCCCATCTCTAGATTATTTTCAATACCTAATACAATGTAAATGCTATGTAAATAGTTATACTGTATTGTTTAGGGAACAATAACAGAAAAAAAGATCTATACATGTTCAACAGAGACACAACCATCACAGGCCTAATTACATAGTAACTGTCAGCAAAAACATAACATTTTTTTCAAATATTTTTGATCCATATTTGGTTGACATGGTTGGTTGAATCTGTGAATGCTGATGACAATATTGAGGGCTGACTGTATTTGGCTGACCTGACTTTTCAAATTTTATAAAATTTAACATACTGCTATTTGATCATTTGCATCCCAATGTTCTTTCTCCCCCAATATATACTGTTTTTTTGTTTGTTTGTTTGTTTTTTAATGTGTGGAAGTATATCATTTGGGCGGTACTTACACAATAAATCACCAGATGATTTCACATAGTAAGTGGCATTCAGATCCTAAAGTTAAATCGTTGTTCTATTCTCAATATGATTAATATGAAAAATGTTAAATGCATATAGAATAGTTCCAGGAGATTCTATTTTGACCAAAATAGGAGCTCTAGAAGTTAAGAATGGACAGAACAACCAGAAGGAAATAATTAAATTGTAGAGAAAAAAATGATATATTAATTAGGTAAAAAATAAAGATTTCAATAGTGAGCTTGATTTAATAAACATCTGTGTTCTCATAGGACTTTCCAAGAGTAGACATTTCTTTTAAATGTCCATGTAATAGTTTAAAATTTCCTGTGTAATATATCACAAAGAAAATTTCCATAAATTCCCAAGAATGGAAACCCTATGACTCAAACTGTCCACAGAATATTACACCAGAAGTTAAATGCAAATGTAGCAAAAAATCTACTTACATGTGATTATAAAGCACTTTCTTATGAAGTTACTTTCAGAAGAAGTAACTCTTATGTTAAAAATATAATTAAAAATGAAATATGATATAATTTGTAGTTAAACAGGAAATCAAAACTGAAACTAAAGATTAGAGTAATGACGATGTGGATACTATATGCCAGTTCCTATAGAATGCAGATAAAGTTATAATTGGAAGAATATTTATTACCTTAAACACATTTATTAGAAAATAAGAAAAACTGAAACTAAGTTACCTAAGATTTCAACTCAGGATGCTAGAAAAAGAGAAGCAAAATAACAATAACAACAATTAAGTAGAGTGTAAGAATTAATAAAGATAAAACTGAGATGGATAAAATGACAAACATCAGATGTCTAAATATCAAAAGCTGATGATTGACCAATAAAATAGATACAATTTTTAAAATTCTGATTAAGGAAATAGAATTCAAGTTGAAATTTTTAGAAATAAGAAGAGAACATGATTACAGAATTAAGAGAATACTATGTACAACTAGATTTAATCTGGATTAAATTTACAATCTCAGGGAAAATAGAAATAATCTCAATTGATTTAAGAAATAATACCAAACCTGAATAGACAACCAACAATGAAAAAAATGGTTAAGATCTACCCACGGAAGATAAATGAGTCCAGCGTGTTTTTATGGCAAGATCTTACAAACTATTCCATGAAGCTGGCATAATCCTGATACCAAAGTGGACTAACATAGGACAGTACCAAAACCAAAACCAAACCAAAACAAAACAAAACAAAAACCAAAGGCTCAATTTGTTAAAAACACAGATTTTTAAAATCCTAAATAAAATATTACCAAATTTAATCACTATATTAAAAGTAATGCAAGGATAGTTCAACATTAGACTATTTGTTAATGAAATTCACTACATTAATACACCAAAGAGAGGAAAAATAATCACTTCAATTGATCTCTCTCCACCTGCAAAATAAAACAAAACAAAACAAAAATACCTTCTTTTAAGTGAAGTAGAGAAGGAAGCATCTTTAACTTGATAACAACATCTCTATCAGAAAACTACAACAAATGTTAAACTTATGGTTGAACATAAACTTACTAGAAACATTTTCTTTAAAGTCAAGATTGAGATAATCTGAGTTGATAACCATTGTTATTATTTAACAGGCCTGGAGTATCTATTCATTGTAATGAGACCAGAGAAGGAAATACAAGAAGAGACAAAACAGCATTGTTTGTAGATTATATGATTATTTATACAGAACGTCCAAGACCAACCCCTTAAAAATGATGTGGCTTATGAAAGGTGGTAAATTAGAAAATAAACATACAAAAAAGCAATAGTTTTCCTATATAACAGCAATAATAAATTAATAAATATAGTAAAAATATAATTTATATTAATAATAAAAACTATTAGGCACATAAGAACAAATTATCAAAAAACATATACAAGACTTATAAAGAAAACTATGAAACTTTATTAAAGGACATATAAATATTGACTATGTGGGGAAACAGCTTATGTTCCTGGATGAAAAAACTCAACATTAAAAAAGATATTAATTCTTCTCCAAAATAATCCCTACTGACATTCCAACAGGACTTTTTATGGAGAGGCTGATTCTAAAATTCATCTGGAAGAGTAAATATACAAGAATAGCCAAGAACATTTTGAAATAGACTAACGAGAGGAACACTTACTTTTATATATCAAAATATACAACAAAAATGTCAAAGATATAATAATAATAATAATAATAATAATAATAATAACAATAAATAAATGTGGTATGGATGTAGAAATAACCAAATGGATGAGGAAACAGAATAGAGAGTCCTGAAACATATCCTGAATAAGTAGGAATTTGGTTTAATAGTAATGATGGCAATTACAATTTGTGGAGAAAAGTGGTGTTAGGACAACTGGCTATCAATTTCAGGGGGAAGAAGTTGTATCACAAAATATACAAGATTCTAGGTGGATCAAAACATTCTTAAAGACTATAAATCAATAAGAGAAAATATAAAAACATATTTTTTTATTCTTGAGTTGGGGTAGGCCTTTCTAAGGAAGGCCCCAATCCTAAAAGCCATAAAGAAAAGATTAACAGATAGACTATAGATAAGCAGATTTATCTGTTAATAAACAGATTAAAAATAAACATTTAAATCTTTGATATAACTAAAGAAATCATAAACAACATTAAGACACATAGCCAACTAAGGGAAATTATTTGCAAGCTAAGCAAACAACAAAAGATTGATATTCATGATATATAAAGAACTTTTACAAATAAACAACTTAAAGATATATAAACTCAATGGAAATCGACCAATAGTAAAATGAAATCAATTCACCAAAAAAAAATATACAACCTACAAATAAACTCATAAAATGACATTCAATCTCACTAATAACATGAGAAACAAAAATGAAAACAATATTTTATTTTGTCCGCTGGTTTGATAGAACTCACTAAAAATTGCTAATTGTTGATGCTGACAAAAGCATGAGGTTTCAGAAAAGGACTTTAAATTGGTTAAGTATGGGAATGAGAATGAAAATTAATGCCTTTTTTAGTGAAAATAAAAATGTGTCCATGTGTATAGAAAAATACATCTTTAAAGATGCTTACTTGAAAATACTTAACAGCTCAGAATTACAAAAAGAATGGTAGAAACTTAAATGTCCATCAGTAAAGGAGAGTTGAATAATTTTGGTATATCCTATATTTTGAAGCTGTTGATGAAATGGATTCATACTGATAGGGGAAGATAATCTCTACCAGGCATTGTTCTCCATGCTTTACATCTATTTAATTCTATGAGGAAGATACCATAATTTGTGCCATTTCACAGACACGGAGACTGAGGCACAGTGGGCTAAGTTCTTTCACTAAGGTCACACAGCTGATAAGTTGCAAAGCTGAGATTGAACACCAATAATCTGCCTCTGTAGCCTGTGGCTTGCCCATGACCCTACATCAGGCTTTCATATGACTGTGATATACTGGGAAGATATGCAAATCACAGAAAAATGTTGAATAATCTCACCTTTATTAAAAGTGGAAAGTATGTTTTGGTGCAAAGGAAAAGTGATTCCATTTGGTGAGGGATAGCTTTCGGAGTAGATGAAAGGGCAATTTATTTTAACTCCATTTTTTATATGTTGATTGAATTTTTCAGTGAGAAGTTACTTTGAAATTAAAAATCATATATTAAATGTTTTAATATTTATTATATAACACACACTTTGTATATTTAAATTATCTTTCTATTTAAGGCTTACTTTTTGTTTATACAGTGTTTGTTTCCAGAAGCTTCCTCTAGTTCAAGTTCAGACTATCATCTTGCAATAATGGGAAGAGAATGCTCACACCCCACTTATCTGCCTACATTCCAAAAGCATTAATTTATCACTTTGGAAGAGATTTGATTTTTGTACATTTTGAAACACCTGTTTGTTACAGGAATTCTGTAAATGGTTTGGCTTTAATTCAACACCTAACACACTTCCTAATAGAGTTTGCCCCTTTGCTCCCATCATCTGGATTTTCCTTCCACAAGCTCTTTGTAAGATGCTATGCTGGGTGCAGGAGGCTATAAGAGACTGAATAAGCTCTAGGCTAGTGACAGCGACAGACACTTCCCAAGCCAGAAACAGGGGGTACATCTTGGACACCCCCTTTTGCTCACCTCTTTCCTATTTCCAGCCTGCCACTGAGCCCATGTGTGTGACCTCCTACTTGGTGGTCTAGTCCATCCACCACTGTCCAGGCCATGAACATGTCTTCCCTGGACCTTCCTGCAGCCCTCTGCTGGCTCTCCTACCTTCAGTCCTGCCCCCATTGTTAACCTATTCTTCACCCCACAGCTGACGGATGAATTTAACAGAATGCAAATCAGGCATGTGCCCATCCCCCCACTAGAGTAAACCCATCAGTCTCTCATTTCTCTTAGGTAGAGGAGCAAAACCCTCATTGCTGTCTACAAGGTCCTGGGAGAACCTGGTGCCTGCCACCCACCCAGCCACAGCCCAGAGCTTACACAATCTTCTTCCATCATCTTCTACTTCCTCAAATATTCCAGATTCCCTCTCAGTTTGCCTGGGCCTCTCACCCCACCCTCTACCTTACCAAACCCTACTACCTTTCAGCTATTATTTCTTTTCACTTCTTCAGGGAAAGCCACCAGCCATCCAGACCCTCATTGTTAGAGCGAACCCCAGACTCCTATGTAGTTATTGACTTAAAGGCTGTCTGGAAGGTCCATATGGGTGGAAATTGTGTTTAGTATGCTCCCTGGGGTATCCTTGGAATCAAACCCAGAACCTGGTGCTCAATGAGCACTTGTTGAATGAATGAATGAATGAATGAACAAATGAACAACAAATGAGTGAATAAATGAGGGAGTGATCAAAATGAATTGTGATAAGACAGCAGTTGCTGTTGCGGCACCATGAGGCTGTCTTTACTTGGGAAGTGGGGAAAGCATCACAGAGCAGAAGGAGGCCTTTAAGGGCCAGTATGGCTTCACAAGCAAGGAGGGGACAAGGACATTCCAGACTCAGAACCTGAAAGTCTGATGTAGGCAACATGGTTGTCAGGTCAGATAGGAGAGAGGGAGAAATAAGGCTACAGTTGTGGGTGAGCTGAGTTGGGAAGAGCTCCACATAAGAAAAAAGGATTTGAACTTTATTCTGTAAGTAATGGAGGAATCTGGAAAGGTTGTTAGGCCATCTTTCTCCACTTCCTTTCTTTTTTCCATCCCTCTTTCCCTGATTTCTTTCTTTCTGGAGACAAGGAACAAAGAAAACTTCTAAGTGCCAGACAGTGTGGTTTTGGTTGGAAAGGAAGTGAGGAGGAACCTGGAAGGGACAAGGGCTCAAAGGACTGTCTTCTTGGCCTTACCCCGAGATATACAAAGCAGAGCTAGATAGTAATAGGAAGAAGGAGACACTCCCCAGGGCTATCACATACACCCAGAGAGGCACCTGGAATCCCCCTCCTACTATCCCTCCAAGCATCCAAGACTCTGAGTCCCAAGAGTGGAGCTGAGGGGGTAGGTGCACATCAGTGAGAATGACAAGTTGGACCTACTGACAAGAGGCTGGGGGAGGGTCTGTGAAGAAGTGTTGCCTTCCAATGTTTCTTCTGCCCTGTTGGCTTTGCCTCAGGACAATTGAGGGTTGAAAATCAGACTCAGAGTTTCTGCTCTGGGGCACAGACTCCACCTTGCCCAAAGCCAGGTAAAGTCGCCTCTCTCTGAACAAGGTTGGTGAGTTAGGGAGCTCAGCGTAACACTGTGGCCTGAGGATTTCCTGCCTCCCCTTGAAGATGCCAGTGTCAGGGTGAGGGCCCTAACTTCTGCTGGGGGTGGGGTTAGGAGAGACAAGTGCCTGCAGGGCCAGGTCTACTGCTGTTTCCATGGGCTCAGATCTCCTCTCTCCTGGCTCCTCTGCAGACGTTTAAAACTTTTCAAAATTTCAAAATCATGAGACCTATTGACTTCTGTGTTTCTTACTTTGCTCTTTGGGCTTGAATTTGTACGTCAATAGCAGTCATTGAGTTCCTGCTCTGTGCAAAGCTTCATGCTGGGCTCCCAGTCATAAATATGAATATTTCATGGTCCCTGCTCTCAAGAGACTTACAGCCTAGGGAAAGAATACAAAGAGAAACTTCCAGAACAATGTAAAGACCTCAGAAAAGGTCAAACTCTAGTGAGACCTAACTGACTTGTTATTATCTTTATGTAACTGGCATATTAACACATGATCTAGATGCATGATCCAATATTTTATCATCTTTGGAATCCCTGTTTATTTTTTCCCTCTCATACTATTTGGGGCCTTGAGACTGTTTTGTTTTGTTTGGCTGCAAAGATGGTTAGATGTGCCTCCGAGTCTCCTCAAAATTTCTTCTGCATTATCAACCAGTTCCGGCTCCTCTGAACCAGATCTGCCCTGTCCTCTCTTCACTTAAGAAAGGCCGACCTTTAACAGGTAAGCCAGAAGCAGCTGAAGGAAGCAGGCAAGACGTGGCTTCTGAAGAGCAGACAGGAGGGTCCCTGGACATAAATATGTCCTTGCTAAGAGGCAGCAATCCCACTGTTACATGAAACTTTAGGAGAAATAGCAACAGTGAACTGAGACCAGTTCAAAATCATGGCCACTTGTCAACTCTAATGAGGATTTTTTATAGCAGGGAGGGCAGCCAGCTCTCCAGGCCCTGCTGTATTCCCTGAATTCTGAAGTGGTCCCAGTTTGCTGTTGCTGTGTAACAAACCACAGTGGCTTGCTGCTTCTCACTATGCTGCAGGTTGGCTACGTGGAATATTCTGTTAGTGTCCCACCTGTAACCAGGCATATGGTTACAGTCATACTTGGGCTGGAGGGTCCAATATGGCCTCATTCCCATGTCTAGTAGTTGGTACTGGTTGTCATTTCTCCAAGTGGCCTCGCATGCTCCAGTTGACTCACTGAACTTCATCAAGGAATAGTGGTTTCAAGTTGTGAGAGAGTGAAGGTAGAAACTGAAAGACCCCTGTAGATCTAAGTGCTGGTATTTGCATAGTGTTATTTCTTTCACATGTTATTGGTCAAAAAAGTAAAGAAAAGTTATGAGGCCAGTCTAGAGTCAAGGAAATGGCAAAAGAGACTTGCCCTTTCTTGATGGGGGTGGTGTAGCATCACATTGCAAAGGGGCGTGGACTTAAGGAGCCATGATTCACTGAGGCCATTGTTCCAACAATTTTCCGCAGAGGTCAAAAAGATGTAGGAAGTGTTTGCTTCAGGACAGTCTGGTAGAGAAACTTTAAGTTCCTATTCTTTGCCAGCGTCTATTTCCAGGATCTTGCCCAGGGTCCTGTTATCTTTTGCCAGAAAGGATGTAGCCTACAAATCCTATTTGCTTGACCCCGCAGAGCCTATGGAACTACAGAGTGCTATTTGGCTGACTGTCCTGAGCTGTTAAAGCATGTCCTTCACTGGACAGGCCCAGTGACGTAAACTGGATTGGGGTGGGAGTGGCCCTGAATGGTAGGTAGCATTTGCCAGTTTCTGTGGTGTAAATACTCCTACCATGGCCAATTTCAAGCTACTAGTGTGACATCACTGGAGGAGGAGTTGGGAATAGAGATAACATAAAGGATTTCAGGCCAGCTCCACACCTTTTCCTTATCTCTGAAGTTTTCTGGAAAAAGTGAATACATATTTGAAAACCAAAACAAAACATAAATCAAAACCTTTCTTGGTGTCAAAAAAAATAAAATGCACCAATGAGATAGAGTCTTGTCATGGAAGATGGGAATAGCTAATTCCATAGCTATTAGGCAGGCTATGGCAACCCTGGAAACTGGATGGGATCTAACACGCCCAGGGATATTTTTGTGTGGGCATAGACAAAATCTGGAAGGGCACTCACCTAAACAGCAGTGGTCATTTCTGGCGGTGATGGTGGGTAGAGGTGAAGGACCTGCCCTGATGTATTTCTGGACCATCTTCACTTTTTTACAGTGAACATGCCTTTCATTTATGATTAAATAATTCAAATTAAATAAACACACATAGACTTATTGAACTTTGTAGACCATCTGACTCAAGGAAACATAATCCCAGATAAATCAGGGAATTTGCCCTGGTCAGAGGTGCAGCCAAGATGAGGACCCAGGTCTTCTGATTTCTGATTCAGGATTTCTTCCTGAGGCCTTCAGGCTGCCCCACCTCCATACAACTAACTACACACTGGGACAAAAGCGATCATTCTACTGCTGAAGCCCAAAGAAATTTGGAGAGACTTGCCCTGGGAGACTGGGCACAGTTTGGAAGGCAGGCCCCTGGCAGTAGCTTCCAGGCTTGACAGGCCACCAAGGACAGCAGTACAAAACCACTTGGGGATAAACTCCACAGCCCCCATATAAAGTCTGACCCCTTGACCATGTCATTTAGCAGTGAAGAAAAGCAAATTACCGAAGAAAGTTCCTTTCACCCAACCTGTTTCTAGACTCTTTTTGGAAATGTCATTGGTGATACTAAGTTGGTTGATGGAAAAAAGTTTTTTGAGAGTTTAATGTTTCTTTGATTTGTTTTCCCTTTTTTGTGCCCTTTTGCTCAAATAACCTTCAAGCTTCAATAAAGTAAGTACAAGGTCAATCAAATGCAGTACAAAAGCAAGCATCAATAAATTAATGAAAATAACACGCAAAGGGCACCCTTATCTTGCAATAGGAGGAGGAAACATTTTTCAGCAAAGGTCCTGTCTTGTTTGGGATGACTGTGGGAGGAGGGTCAGGGAGAATGAGCCCCAGCAGACCAAGACAAATGGGGAGCTCCTGGGGGGAGAAAAGCCTCTCTGAAAACAAAATGAAGTTGCAATGTGGACTGTCCCTCTGCTCGGGGTTGTATTCAAGGCTGAATGAGATGTGTTGGGAGGTTTCTCTTCCAGGCTGAGCTGACCCATAAGGACCTAACCACCCAAGCATTTGGAGGTGAAACAAGTTCAGTTCAGCCTGAGGGCTTTTCTGGAAGCATTCTATATTTTCTTCTTCGTTTCTAGCTCTGTGGGTGTATTCCTTTCACCTTGTTAGGCTGAGGGCTCCTCAAGGGTGGAGTCCTGTCCATATCTCATCTGTCTTGCTAGTTCTCAAAGTGCCTATCATAATAGCTCATTCTTGGAAAGTGATTAGTAAATGTGTGTCAGATGAGGGAATCAAGTTCAAGGCAACAAATACATCGAGCATAGACTTTACTGGTTAGTTTTGGGGGAAGGGTGGGGAATTGGGAATGGGTAGGAAAGAAAAGATTCAATAAAAGATGATCAAGATATGTCCCCGACTCAAAGAGCTTACAGTCAAGTTTGAGAGAGAGATAGGGGTTAATTAGCGACTTTTCCCTGGAGCCTATTAATTTCTACGGGAAGGATGAAGTGAGTAAACGGGATCAAATACATAGTAGCTGAAGGAAGCTGGACTTTGGGTGGTAAACACAATAGAATATACCGATGTCAAATTATAATGTACACCTGAAAATTATATAACTGTATTAACCAATGTTACCCCAATAAACTTAACAAAAACTGAAAAAAAAATTCTACAAGTTATGACCAGACTTGAGACTCAGTCTTCTCCTCCTGCCCCTCAGCCCCATTGGTCTATTCCAACCCAACTGCGAGGGAACGGGAGAGCATGGGTGGAAGAAGTAGGGGGGCCATGCAGGCTAGTCTAAGCTCTAGAATTCCGTGCAGGTCCTCAGCAATTGAGGACAAGGGCCAAGTCTGAGGTCCAGGGGTGGAGATGGGCAGGGTGTCCGTAGGATGGGCAGAAGCAGGAGGCAGCTTCCAGCCAAAGCTCTTAAAGAGTGCCAAAGGCCAACTTGGAGGAAGCAAGTTCAGGTGTCAGGTCCAAAGGGCAAGAGGAGGGCAGTAAATGGGAGAGGACCCAGGTGGCCCTGGAATGGAGTGGGAACAGGCTGGGCCAGAAGTGAGTGGCTTGGAGTGTCCACACAGGATATATCAGAGGCTCCAGAGGTGAAGGTGTGGATGGCTTAGGTCAGCATGAAACCTCAGGACGAGGAGAGACACCTTGTATGTGATTATAGAGCCTTTGTCGTGTTACCTGAGACCAAGAGCCGCACGGTAGCAGACCCCAGGAAGAGGAGCCCTGGGTGTGAATGTACCCTAAACTCTGCTCTGCCCATCAACCCTGCTCCATGACGAATTTTCTCTTTATCAGCCAAACACCGAGAAAAAGACAATGTCAGTGAACATTTTGTAAAGTTAATCTTTGTTTCCAATTTATATGGCGGTCCATTATGAGATTAGGTCTGTCTTACTTTGGGTGACAAGACGGCTTTTCTTTTAGGCAATCATGGTGACGGTAGGTGATAAGTGTTTTGGTTATATGAACGGCCTCCCTTGACTAAAGTGAAAAGTTGGCAGTGTTGGTCCCCAGATTTATGGGGGGAAATAAAAAAGCGTCAGATCCCAGTCTGGTTACCTCTGTTCTGAGGAACTGAAATCTTGTCCCTGAACCTCAGATCCTAGCTGCCAAAATAACATCGTTACCGTCACCATCATTATCACGTGACATCATCATCATCATCATCATCATCATCATCATCATCAACACATGGGTAGCATGCACTTTGCACAAAGCACTGTCTAACTTTTGCATACGGTTTTTCTACTAAAGGTTTCATAATGTCTCCCTTGACCCTGGCCACCTAGAAAGCAGAGTTCTGCCTTGAAATTCCTAACCAATGGCTGCTCTCCACTCCTTGCTCCACTCCCTGGTTGGCTCCCTATCAGACACTGTCAAACCCTCTGAACACCGAGCACCATCCCTGGAAGGAGAGCCACTTGCTACCCAACTCTGGGCCCCCAAAACTAACCCTCTGTTCAACTGGATCTTTCCTCACTAACCTGCATCTGACCCTCCCAGACCCTCCTTCCTCCCAGAAGTCTGACTTTACTGCTTGCTAACTGCTAGAATCTTCTCTGAACAAACGCCCTAGCACTGTGCGAATCTTCTGGTTTCTGGGTATAGTCCTTATCATGCTTCTCTAAGCAAAGCAAACCTTGGGTCAAAAAATACTATACTCTTGGAATTGTTGCTTTCATAACCACCGAGAGCGTGCCTTGGGCCACCATTCTACACTTCACCTGTATTAGTCCCTGTGTACCTCATGAGATAGATACTATTGTCACCTCCATTTTAAAGACGACCAAACCAAAGCCCAGAGAGGTAAAGTCACTTGCCCAGGTCACACAGCTAGGAAGTGGCAGAAACGAACTTTGAACCCAGGTTCTAGAGGCCCAGTCCTTAACTGCCACATTGGCTGGCTTCTTCTTAAAGTCTAAGAAGCCCCGGCCTAGGAAGTTTGGAATCAGATGAGTCTGTTTGGCTCATGAGCTCCATGATCATGGGAAGTCACAAGTTCTCCAGGTCTCTGCTCTCGTGTCTTCCATGGTTTTGTAAAAATCAACACGAGGCATTCAACACGTGGTGAACACAATCATCACCCCCATTCCTTCCTGAGTTAAAACCCTGCCAACCACATACGTGTTGTGAGTGGGGCCTAGGTACGTAATTCAGCCCTCAGCCACAGCTGAGAAGAGTAAACCTGCTCATCTACTGGTGAAGCACTTTGTGGCTGATGGAGGAGGCGAACGTGGTATTTGAAGCATGGACTCCGGAGTCTGGCTGCCCAGGTTTAAGTCTGGACTCCACAACAGTGTGTGATTTTAGGCAAGTTTCTTAACTTCCCCAAGCCTCAGTTACCTCATCTTTAAGGAGGAAATCATCATAATATACATACCTCGAGCAGGGTTGCTGCTAATTGTAGAGTTAATATATACGCATGGAAAGCCCTTAGAGCAGTGGCAAGCGCACACAGACAGCTCTTCATAAGGGCACACTGTTAGTAGCGGTCTCTGGGGGTATGAGACCTGCATGCTACCACCATTTTGCAGTCTAGGAAACTAAGATTTCAACGGGTTGGGTGATATTCTCCATATCACACGGCTTTGGCAGGTTGGACCAGAATTGAAATCCAGAACTGCTGGTGCAGGATTCGCCAGCACCCCCATTTCCTCCAGTGCTGTCTTACTTCCATTTCTGATGTGATTACAGTTGGCTGTGATTGATTCCCAGTCCACCGGTTTCCAACCTCATTAATCCACTCCTGCAAAAGTCAGACTCCTGACGGGCATTACTGCAGTTTCCAGTCCCGGGCCTCTCCAGCAGCTGTCCATCTACATCTCGTGGCTAGAGCACTGCAGAATACAGCCGTCAGTGGGGAAGGCATTTACCTCCATCAGGCGCCTAATTATGCAAATCCCGAACATGAGAAATGAAGGGGAGAGTGTGGCCTGCCCAAGGATGATTGATGAGGCTGGCTAGTTTTATCTCCCCTATTGTACACGCAGGAGGCTTTATCCTGAGAGCAGCTCAGCCACCATATCTCAGTTGCTTTGTTGCAGGTGCTGGGACAATGAGGGCTGAACCGGGTTAATATAATTCTCCAGTGACTCATCCTAGGAGAGGACCTGTGATGGATCATTAAGCTGTCTTGGAACTTATTTCAAGCCCACGCCCCCCAGATGAACGCTCTCAGTTTGTTTATCAGGTCTTCAACAATAGGCCACTATTCTCCTTCCCCACAACTTGGTTACACAATCTTCCCCTCATGTCGTTCAGCCTCCTACTGAAAAGCTGTCTGCACAGAGCACGTGCTCCCCATCCCTCTACCAAATGCTCGACTAACGCTCATCCTCTGTCTTTGATGGGTATGCTCACTGCCTTGACAAGCTCAACTCTGCTCACCAGGATCCCCCTAAAATTGAGGCATTTATTCTCCTGCCTGAGCCCTCCTGTGGCAGATTTTGTTCTCCCCCCACCCCAAATCTTCTCACCCTCACTGACTCCTAACTGGGTGTAGACCAGTGAATTATCCATCTTCTAGTAACTTTTAAAGTCTTTGATCTTCCAACTCCCTTGATTCAAAGTTGTTGGGTTAATTTCTTTTTTATTGTTTAATTCTTTTAAAAATATATAAATAACTCATGTTTATTGTAGGGGAAAAAAAAGAATATAAATTGCCCATAATCCTGCCAACCAGAAATAATCCCTATAAACATTTTGGGGATACATCCTCTTGGACCTACCTCCCCACATTCCTAAGTTTACCTTTGCACCCTTCCTTGCTGGGCACCTCTGATAAGTACCCCCGCCCTGGTGTATTAGAAGTATGCATATGCCTTTTCTTAATGACTTTCTACTACAGGATAGGATATATTTGTCAACTCCTATGTGGATCTACACTGTAGAGTCACCCTCCTTGCGGCCTCAGCATGGCTCCAGGTGAGAATGTCTTGCCTGCATTTCTGGAATAGGCCCCTCTTGGTCTCCTGTCCTCCAGCCTATCCTCCAAAGTGAACAGACCAAGACACTAATGCCACCAAGTCATTCCACTGCTTGCAACCTCCCATGGCTTACCCACCTTCAGGACAGAATCAGGACTCCTTGGCCTGGCGTTGGTGGCTCTTCACGACGTGAAGCTGCTTTGCTTTTCCATCCTCTTCCCTTGCCTCCTCACTAATGGTATTCGCTCTCTACCTTCGTCAGACAATTTGCTCTTCCTAGAATGGGGCTGCTCTTTGTATCTGCTGCTCCCTTGGCCTGAAATAAGCTTCCCCAGCTTTTCCTTTGTCTGGATAACTTCTACTCTTCCTTAAAGACTTAATTCAAGCTTTACCTCCTCCAAAAGGCTTCCTTAACTACCTCACCTCCAATCTTGCCCCATCTCAGTTCACTGCTTCCTCTCTATGAGGACACAACTTGATACCTATAGAACTTGACTCATGACTAAAAATCTGCCATTCATCTCTCCTTTTCACTAGACCGTGAGCTATGTGAGGGCAACGATTGAGTTTTCAAACTCTGTTTTTCTAGCTGCTGGAAAAATCTCTGGCCCACAGTATGTATTCAGTTTTGTTTTTTTTTCTGACTAGAATGCAAGAATGAGAAATGTACCTAGACCTGCCCAATGTTATCTTTGCTTATGAGGTAAGCATTTTTATTCGATCCAGTTATATCTTAGATTTCAAAATTGAAACAGACACTAAGCTTATACACACCTATGATCACAATGCTTTCCACTATGTCAGTTTCTCATTTAATCTCATTTCAACTTCACAGCAACTATGTGAGACAGAAATTATTTCCATGTTATAGAGAAGCAAGATTCGGAGTATATCAGTTTCTACAAATAGTAACAAGTTCAGAATTTGAACCAAAGTTAAAATAATGATCATTCTCAGAAGAAATGACTGGGATTCAATTGTCTTTACGAATTTTTGGAGGCAGAAATTTGTTTCCCCATCTGGATCCTTGTAATTTAGTAACCGAATAATCTTGAGTTCACATTCTTCTCAAATGTAGCTAGGAAATTATTGAATAAGTTATGGATTGATGGGTGCTGCTTTCCTGCTGACATTTAGTTCTACCATTGCCACTAAGTCGCTCAGACCTGTCCTTCCCAGTCCTTCATCGCACAAGGATGACAAACTTTCTCCAGTCATCTTTTCTTAACCAAACATTTTCTGCTCCCCTTACAGAAGTGATGAATCATTAGCCACACATAAGACTTTGCCATTCCAGGTAACATAGTGGGTACCTTGACCTGTCTTTAATATCTTAACAGAAGGACTCTGACACTAAATGTTTTTATGGGTGGAAAAGACTCTGTAGGCTCTCATTCACTCATTCATTCAAGAAACATTTACAGAGTTAAACATTTACAGTTAATAACAGTAGCTAACATTTACTGAGGGCTTAAAATGTGTGAGGCACTGCTCTATGCACTTTTATAAATAGTAACTCATTTAATTCTCATCGTTGAGGATTCCCTCGGGCAGGAACTACTATTACGACAGTTTTCTAAATGAGCAACTTGAGAGACAGAGAGGGTAAGTAACTCACCCAAGGCCTCACAGCATATGGCATACTGCCTCCCCTACCAGGCACAAGGCTCTCTGCCAGCTTTCAGTACACAAAGCAAGTGTGACACAAGCCCTGCCCTCGAGGAACTTAGACCTGCATGCAAAAGAGAGATGGAGCAAAGAACTACATTACTCTGATCATCCGTTGTGTCAGAGACATGTGCATGATGAAAAGTTGCACAAGAAAGGGATGTTTGATGGCTAGCTGATGACATCATAGAGGATGTGACATTTCAGTTGGGTCTTAAAGGACTCGTAAGCGTTCAGTAGTTTGGAAAGGGTGGGCTTTGCTGTGGAGAGCAACTTTTGCAGAGAGGATAGAAAATGCAGTGTGTGGAGATGGAAGGAGAACTTGCTTAAAGAACAGTGAGAGTTTCTGAGGGATTGGCTCACAGCGATCATAGGGGAACACCGCAAAAAATAAAAAATAGGCTGAAATGATAGGCTGGGCCGAATCATGGAGAGTCTAAAGGAATTGTACTTTATTTTGTAAGAAATGGAGAGTTACTGAGGTATTTAAACACAAGAGTGTGATAATTAGATTTGTGTTATAACTACGAGCAATGGGGAAGATGGACAGATAGATGGGAGAGAGAGTTACACAAGGGAGCCAGGAAACCAGTCAGCCAATTCCTGGTTGGAATTAACCAGGCAAAAATTGAACCGTGCCCCAAAGAAGATGATGGTTGGAGAAGTATTTCCAGAAGCAGAATCAACAGAACTCAAGGGCCCTAAAGATTCTCACTTAGTCCTTATGTAAATAGACTGACATTAGCCACAACAGGAAATAAAGAAGGAAGAGGTCATTCTTATCTATTTCTTCAACAGACGCTTGGTGGGAGAGCCAGGATCTACACCAGGTAGTGGGCATCCAGCTGCCAATCAGACATAGGCCCAGCTCACAGAGGCCACAGTCCAGTGGGCAAGGCAGACAAGTAAACAAGCTGATTACAATACAAAGGGGTGGGTGGGCCAAGAGCAGAGTCCAGTCCTCAGAATCTGACGGTGATGTCAGACTAGAAGCAGCATTATTTTCTCTCCACCCCTTTGCTAGTCACAAAACCTCCTTTCCACCTGGTTTGTCCAATCTGCCTTTTCCGGGGCAGAGGCCAAGAGTCTGGTGTGAATATTTAGGGTTGGCAGGGCTGGAGTTAGGGCACAGCTTCTATTAAAATAGTGCAGAAATTGGGCATCCCAGTATGTAAGCCATGTCGATGCCTATCCAGGAAATCCAAGCACCAAATGCCAGTAAGACTGAACAGAAACCCCTCGTCAAAAGAGCCAGGCCTGGGGAGGAAGAGCTAAGAGTTTGGCTGGGCAGATATGAGGCCAGAACAAGCCAGAATGTGCAGAATGATTGCTACAAACCCTGGGGGGAACTGCTATTTTCTTTAATGGACTGATACACACACGATGCACAGGTTCTGGGGATTGGCAAAAAGAGTCAGGGGTGGGACATCAACCACTGTGCTTTTCCTACACGTTGCAGACAAGTGGTTGGTCCTCACATGCTACCCCTGGCCTCCCAGGTAACCCACATCCATTCATCTAGGTGTGCTGTGGATTGCAAGAAACAAAGACTTACTATTTCTGTTTCTTCAGGAGGCAAGTTGCAGGAGACAGAGGAGGTAGAGAGCGGGGAGGGCAACTCACAGAGAGCAGGGCCTGGGAGGAGAGGCTTGTCCCCCACACTCCCCCTCCAGTTTCCTCTCTTTACAAAGACAAAGGAATGAACAGGGTCAGCAAAGCTGGAGGCTGTGTTTAAGCTGCCTGTGCTGCTGAGCAAAGTGGGCAGTGCCTGCTTGACCATTTGGGACACCCACAGAATTCAGGGCCCCTCTTAGAACATTCGGGGCATACGGGCAAGGTCAGCCCCAGGGTGAAGGAGGTGGGTAGAGAAGATAATGGGAAATGAGAGACACAATGAACAGGAAAGAATGGAAGAAAACTGGGGAGGAGGATGAAGTCGAGGCTGTTTCCTGTCTCTGCTTCTTACTGCTCTGCTTACAGCAGCTCATTCCATACAACGGCCCCTTGGAAAGGCCACGGTGGAAGGGAGAAGGCTGAGTGGAAGACCCACTTGGGGAACTTGAAGCTTGACAACCCCCGATGGGATATGACAACAAGTCACTGAGCCAAGGAGAGAAGGAAGGAAACATGGGAGTGGAGGGACCTAACGGGAACAGCAGGCAGCTGCAGCCGTGCGATCATCGCATTGTGGCAGCATTTGCATCCATCATTCTTTGCTGTCTCTTCGTTTTATTAACTTTAATTTGTAACTGTACTGATCAGCAATCATTCTTCCTGGCGAGTGTAATTAGGATTATACATAAAGCCAAGTGGGGCAACCAAACTCTGTACTCCACACCGTCCTGAGCCCAGGACCCCGGTACCCTCTCTAGAGAACTCATTTTGAAACAATATGTTTATTGTTTAATTGGGTCAAACAAAAAGCTGAGGTCTCAAGAATCCTCATACCTCGCTGTTTGGAAGGAATCGAGCTGACAACCTTGGTTTTCCAGGGACCAATTAGTGTGGGTATTTACTGTAGGAACCTTTTGAAGTTAGAGCCCATAGCATTAAATCAATTCCAGAAGTCACATCTCTACACGCAACCTTCCCAGGCTCAATATACCTTCCTTTCCATCTGTTTCGTCCAGACTGGACCCAGAAGTCCCTCAGGTTTGTCCCCTTCTCTCCCTATCCAGCGTCCAGGCTTTATTTAGGACAATTCAGTTTTCACTTAAATCCTTCCATAGCCTCCTGGCTGGTCTCTCCATATTATTCATTGCACTTTCTCTAAAGTGATCTTCCCCAAATGCAAATCTCTCCATATCTTGCTCCTGATAATAAGCCTTCCAGGGTTCCATAGGATAAATTAGATCCCCCTTGGCATAGCACAAAGCCTTCTATAATTGGCCTGTCTGACCTCCACACTCCTGCCACACCACTCCCAGATGATCCCAAACATGGCTTACACCTCTCGACCTCACACACCTAATTCCTTTTTCTCTGAATATCCTTTTCCTTCTTCACATGGAAACCTTCTATTCACCCTTCAAGGCCCCGGCCAACCATGACCTCCACAAATGAGTCTCTTCTGACTCCTTCCAACAGCCACCCTACCTTCGAGCTCCCACAGGACTTAATTCTCATTTTTCTAATTACTCTCAACCTTATATGTCCATCTTTGCTTGGTCTAATGTTTGCCTTCCACTGTCCTAAATCTTGTGAGTCAACATGTCATTGTGGAATTGCAGATCATGTTGGGCAGGCAACTTATCTCTGAGATTTTTTTTTTCTTTAAGGTCCAGCCCAGATAAGGGCCATATGCTGAAGGTGCAGAAAATATTGTTGGTGATAAAGCTGCTGCTGCATACATGGCTAAGTTTAAATCAGTCCCGTAGAACATTCTGCAATGTTGGAAATATCCCACATCTGCATTGTCCAACATGGTAGCCACTAAACCACATATGGCTCCTGAGCACTTGAAATGTGACTAGTGTGATCAAGAAACTCAAATTTAAATTTAAATTTAAATTTAACTTAGTTTAAATTTATTCATTTTTTAAAATAACTTTTTATTTTTCGATCACAATGGGCATACATCATTAGTTTACATTTAAATAGCCACATGTGGCTAATGGATACCATCACACACAGCACAGGTTTGGATTAAGTCAATTTAAAATAAAAGTTAACCTAAAGAGACACCTACCTGTATCAAATTCAGCTATACTGCAATCTTAGAATAACATAAAGGCTAATACTAATAACAACAAGGGGACAAATATTATTTCGATACCTCGGGGTGGAATGATAGCACAGGTTCATCCTCCCAATCAAACTTTTGATGGTCTGGAACGATGTTATCTGTGGACTCGCTTAAAACACGCTGGGACTGGCAAAATCCTGCCAGGAGGTGCCTCCTGAAGATCCAGCCCATGAGAGCAGATAAACGAGCTATTCCTGGATCAGGTGGTGATATTTTCCCAAGCAGAGAAGGGTGGTTTCTTAGGTGGTCCAAGCTCTGAGAGAGATTACAGCCAGAGAGTCCTATAACGAAGATCTTAATTTATCCTGAAGGAGACATTTGTTGGTCCAGCCCTAAGAACTTTAGAGTAAGAGTGGGAATAGGGCCAGCTGAACAGATGTGCAGTGCCAGGCTCCTGGGTTTCCTTAACTCTTGCTCCAGTGGAAGATCCTTTCCCTGCTTGTACCTTCCCACCTCTGGGCAGTTAGCAAGCTGCCTGAACACAACAAGAACGCTTCATCCTTTCTCTCTGGGCAACTGTATATCCTTCGGAGTTGGGGGCGCCCAGTGGTCTCTGCTGACTGATGGCAAGGTAGAACGCGTGACAGGCAAATGAGGGCTGGGGTGGGACAGTGACAGTAAAACAGCCAAGTTCTCTAGGTATCCACATTACCTGCTCCAGTTATCAACTCACACTGGTGAAAGGGGAAGACTTGGAAACAGAAGCACTCAAAGTCCCTGGGCCTTGGAAAGAAAAGATTTGACCATGGGGGAGGTGGGAGGCAGGGGGCTCGGGTGAGTGAGGCTGCCAGTGTGGCAGTAGCTCTGTTCAACGATACTCTGTTGAATGATTTGGGATGGTAAGAACTAGCAAAAGGAAAATAATTATAGCGTTTTAGCCAACAATACGTCTGCTTAAACTCAGGTATAAATAGATCCGTAAGCTCTCCTCTGTTCAGCACAGCCGCTTTAATCTCAGCCAGGAGCAGCCAATTTGAGGGGGGCAGGGAATGTTTCTGGTGAGGCCAGGGGGCCTCCTCCCCCTCCCCAAGCACCAGACCAGTCCCTGGGAAAGAGAAAAGGCCGAGATGTAGAACATTCCTTCCTACTGGTATGTTGTAAAATGGTGCAACCACTTTGGGGAACAGTGTGGCAGTTTCTTGGAGTTAAACACACCCTTTTCGAACCACCCAGAAAGCCCAGCTATGGGTACTGAGGCCGGAGAAATGAGAACATACATCCACGTAAAGACATATGCAAATGTTCCCAACAGCTTTAGTCGTAATAGCCACAGACTGGAAACAATCCAAAAGCCCCAAAACAAGGGAACAGCTACTCAGCCTGTTATACTCACATTACTCAGCAACATAAAGGGAGAACTGCCAACAGACATGATGACAGGGATGAGCCTCGAAATTCATACGCTGAGTGAAGAAAGTCAGACACCAGAGTACACACTTGTTCAATAACAGATATGAAACAGGTAAATCTAACCTCTAGGAGCAGAAAGCAGATCAGGGGATGCCTGGAGCCAGGGTATGGGGCTATTGACTGGGAAGGGGGCGCGAGGGAACCTGTTAGGGGAACGGAAATGTTCTATAACTTGACTATTGTGGTAAGTGTACAAGCATAAACATTTATAACTCATTGAACAGTACATCTAAAATGGGTATATTTTACTGTATGTAAATTCGACCTCAATAAAATTGATTTAAAAAATACTCCCTGGGGGTGGCTCCATAACGAAGTGGTTAGCACATCTGCTTCACATGCAAAAGGTCCTGGGTTCCAGCCCCAGGTGGAGCCACGAACCATACCCTGAGGGTGCCAGGCCCCAGGTGCATGCCACCAGCTAGCATGTGGGAGGAGACGCCCTGCCTTCAGAGATTCGGTTCTTAAGGGGAAAGGGCAACATCCACAGGTCAGGGATGGAAGAGGGGGTGGGCGTTAAAGAGGGGAAAAAATATAAAAAGAAAAAAGAAAAAAATAATACTTCCTTCCCAAGGGCCTGGGTGAGGGGCTGAAGCCTCCACCTTGTCAGAAAAGGCCACAGGACTGCTGGCTCCTCTCCGGTGCCTGCACTTTTCCAGAAAGCCAGCCAAAGATCAGGGAAGCCTCCACGAGGCCCAGGATACAGCCAAGCTGGAAAACCGGCTCCCTGGTGGCCTGGAAAAGGCCCAGGCCCCTCTCTGGCCCTTGATCCTTAAAAGGCTGGAATTTCTGGCTGAACGAGAAGACCTGGGCGCAGTCTCTAGGCAGCTTTTCCTCAACTGTGGGCAGGACGCCCAGCTACCCCTCACGTAGTGCCAGCTTGCTGCCCAAACACAGCACAGTCCTGCTGGGGGCGGAGGAGAGAGACCGGTCCTTGGCCAGTCCCCTTCCTCTTCCCTTGCTACCTGCGGAGCGGGCTCATGGGGGAGGGAAGCAACACCCCAACACCCACCCCAGAGAGTCTTCGAGACCTTTACTCTGCATGGGGGTGGTTTAACAGCCCCAGAGAGAGTCAGGGAGTCGGTGACAGGACAGGGCCTGGACTCTGAGCTGGACTTTGAACTCCTAGCCTGGCGCCCCTTCCCCCACACGGACTGGGCTCCCAGTTACTTGCTGGAGGAGGGATTTTTGATGGGGCTGGTTCCAAGCAAGACTTCTTCAGGGCAGGGCCTGTGATACAAAGGGGACCGTCTGCTGTGACGGCTGGCGGCCCTCGGGGAGTGGGGAGGCTGCTGCTGCTGCTGCTGGGTTTGTCAAAGGGCATCCCTGTCCTCCAGGTGTGCACACCACCTTTGTCCAGCAGCTGAGGACAAGGTATTCCCCCACAGACCCTTCCGATGTGCAGTCCAGTCCCTTGGGAGCCCAGTTAGCCCTCTGTGGGATCACAGAGAGGGTGGGCCTGGACCATTATCTGGCCTCTGGACCACGCGGGATCCTCCTGGTCTCAGGAGCCCCATCTCCTCTGCTCTGATTGGTTCCCTTTCTGTCTCTGTCTCTTTCTCTCTGTCTCTGTCTCTCCTCCCCCATTCCCTGTTGTCACCTGCACCTGTTTTCCTGTCTTGCTCAATCTCTCTGATTCATAAGCTGTTTATTCCCAGGGGTCCCCTCCCCTTATCTTCCAAGCAGCTGGTGGCCCTGGCCTAGAGGTACAGAATTAGTTAACTCTTCCTCTCCTCCCACCTGCCACGCTCCCAATGAAGCACCAGCAGCAGAACACTAAGAGCGAGAGGGTTCAGGAAGCCTGGGGCGAGGCCCTGCCTGCTGTGGGTTCCCTGCTGCATGACATGACCAGGAGCGGGGCACTTGTCCCTGTCCCTCAGTTTACTCACCTGCAAAATGAGAGCATCTTACCTTTTTATTACCCCAGCTCCACATTCCCTCCACACACACACACACTCCACATTTTAAGTTTAGGGCTATCGAATTATATTTTTTCAGTAATTATTAATTCAGAAGCTGATTTGGTATAAAACAAAACCAACCAGAGCTTCTGAGCTGTGTGCCACAGTTTCGTAGCATATAAAACAGGACCCTGACTTAGTAATCAGCAAATAGTCATACACCCATCATGTTCTCTGTTATAATTCCAGCAAAGAAACTCGACGTTTTAGTTACACCTGTGTTGCTCTATTTCTGCTAGGCTTTTGGAAAGATAAAAATCAGCTCCAGCTTGCTTCCTCCCTGCTCTTTTCTTGCCTGGAGCGAGCAATGGAGAGCCAGGGCCAGGTGACTTTTAAGATCCCTTGGATTGCTTGGCTCGTAGGCCCGAGTGTGTCCTATTGGCTGACACGTGGGTTACTCACTGGGCACCAGTGCCATTGGTTCCGCCTGCTAACACCTGGCCTCCCATCAGATAACAGAAAATAGTCCGTGGGACAGAACCTGGGCCCCCAGACCCACCCCCAGCACAGACCTGCCAGGCCAGGCCAGGCCAGGCCACAGTTAATGCCAGAATTCAGAACTAGTGACAGTGGAAACAGGAAAGGGTGATAAAGGGGAGCACCTTAGGATTTTCCCAAGGGAAAGAGTCCAGGTGCCTTGGCAGGGAGACAGCAGGCACTTAGGAACAGAGGTTGTGCCCAAGACCGTCCCGTGGGGATTTACAGCCAAGGTGCACAGAGAGCTGGTTCCTTCATCCCTTCGCCCAAACCTCCTCTCATTCCACAGATGGGGAAACTGAGGCCCAGGGGTGAACGTCCCCGCCATTCTCTCACTCTCTCTCTCTCTTTCTCTCTGTTCCTCACCTCTGTACCCCAGGTACACATGGAGTAGGTCAAAGACGCTGAGCTGGATGGGATGACCTAGCTTTCTCTTCTTGGCCCCAGGTCGTGACTTTCAGATCTGTAGCCCCTGCTCCTGACTCCATTCCCTACAAGACACTCCACCTGGATGTCTTAGAGTTACCTTGAATTCAACCTGTTCAAACAAACTTATTATTCCCCCTCTGGTGGGGGAAGTTGTCCCTCAGGCTGGGTTCTCCAGCTTTGCAGGTAGCCACCTAGGCTTTGGTTCTGACCCAGGGAATTGTCATCCTGACCCCTCCCTTCTCTCAGACCCTCAGGAAGACCTCCAGGCCAGGGCTCCAGGTGCAAATCGTGTTTCTTCCTCCTCCCACAGCCTGCCCCTTCTCCCCCTCATAACCCTCAGCTCAGGCCTCATTCTAACCGCCCCCTGGCCCTTCCATCTTCCCACAGACCTCCACACTGGAGCCAGAGGGGGCTTTTTCACTTTACTTGTAATTGGTTACTCACAGCCTTGGTCAAAACCTTCAGTGACTTTGTCATACAAAGACTTAACTCATGTGACAGGGAGAAGGGGGGAAGAGTAAAGGGGATAACTGAAGTTCTTAGAGGGAAGATGGGGAAACATTCATCAGATTCAGAGACAGGAAGTGACTGGCTCAAGGTCACCCAGCCAGGCAGAGGCAGAGGGACATGTTCAGGGGACAGTAATGCTCTCCCTCACCAGGCAAGCTGACTGATCCCCCCCTCAGGCCCCACTGGACTCTATGCTCCAGCCACACAGAGTTTCCGTGTGCCTTAGACTTGCATGCTCTTTCACACCTCTGCTTCCTTCCTCATGCAGTCATGCCCTTCCTCTCTTCCCCAACCTCCACAGTTAGCCACCAGCCTAAGCCCAGCTCAAATCTTGCCTCCTCCAGGAAGGCTTCCCTGAATGCTTATCCTGGCACACCTATCCCACGTCACTCAATGCTCTCAGACTTTGGTTAGAATCATTCCTGGGCATGCCCCCTAGGAGGGGTGGAACATACCTTCATATCTCCAAGAGCACCCTGCGCAACGTCAGGCCTGTCACACATGCTCAACAGGTATTTCTAGAAGAAATTATCATTATATTTATCATCATTACGAATGGCTGGCTTTGACAGAGCCTTTGTTTGAGTCAGCCACTGGCTCAGCATGCAAGTCAGAGTGCACGAGTCTTCACAGTACTCCCAACAATTAGCTCCATTCCACCGAAGGGGAAACGAGGTGTCCAAGGAATAAGTAGCTTGCCCTGGGTCTCACTGCTGGAAGATGACAGGGTTGGAACTCGACCCCAAGCATAGCTGATTCTAAGGCCTAGATATAGACCTGTGACTCTTGACCTGGCCCAGCTGAGAAGCTGATCATAGTACTAGGACTCCACTGGCCCCAAATGCCCCTTCTAGCCTCACTGACCCCTGTGGTCCAGGGCCTGAGGACAGAGGCCCCTCCAGGTGTCACAAGGGGCTCTGTGAATGACCCCTGGTGGTTTAGACTCTGCCCTGGAATCCACAGCCTAGCCAGGTGACAAGAGCTCCCCTCTGGCCTCCTGCCGCAGGAACACAGAGTATCTTTGCACACAACCTCTCTTTGTCCCCTGCTGGTGACAGCAAATAGTCAGGCCCAGGGGAACATGGTAAGGTGGCCGAAGTTTGTCTTGGATGGAGTTTGCAGCCTCTCTGTTTGGTTCCCTTTCCACTTGGGGTTTCCTGCTAGCAGAACCACGCCCCATGCTTTGGGCTAGACACTGGGGTTTAACCCTTTCATAACAGAGTGGCATGAAAGGACTGCAGCGGGAACTTCAGGCTTTTTGGAGAGATTTGGAATAAATGTGGGCTCAGGAAATCAGGCCGACCTACAGCTAATCCCAACGAGAGCCTGTGATGTTTTTGCCTCATCACAAAGCTTTGTGGGAAAGGGTGCTGTCTCATCTCACCTACCTCCCTCACTGGATCCATGCCCCCGTGCCAAGGCCCCCAGAGACTGGGGCTGCTCAACCTCCTGTCCTTGCTGCCACTCTTGTGCCCCTCGGGAAAGGGCCCGTTAGTGATCACCCCCTCCTGTGTGCCAGGCCTGCACTAGGCCTTTGCAGGCATTAGCTCGCTTGATCATCATGAGAACCCTGAACTCTCCTCCCCATTCGATGAACGAGGCCGCCCAGGCTCAGAGGGGTTCTGTGACGCTAGGGATCACATGGCAAGTGCGTGAATTGCTGGGGTTTGAACTTTGATCTGTGTGGCTACAAAGCTCATGCTGCCTTGATCCCACTTTCCACCCGCTGTGTCCCCCGGGCAGGCACATAGCCTGACACTTCTGCTGTCCTCAACTGCCCAGCATAGGGTGTCCCCAGGGAGCAGAGGGAGCACTACACCAGGCTGGCACAGAGACCAGCCAGGGATGGGGGCTGTCCAGCACTGCGGTTTGCCCCAGTGGCAGAGTTAAACTGCTGGGCTTGGCTCATTCCTGCTTCTGTCACCTTGGGCAGCATAACAAACCTGAACCTCAGTTTTCTCTTTTGTGAGCTCTGAGCTAAAAATACATATTTCTGGGGATTCTTGTGAGGATTAGATGAGATGATCCCAGCCAAGAGTTTCACTTAGCAGCACAGAATAGGTGCTCAAGAAAACCTTGCAGTCGTCCAATGTGACCTGGGTGAGGGCAGGATGGGTGGCGACTGTGACGAAATGGCACAGAAACCCACAGGAAACTTCAGCATGGAGACTGACAGTATATGAAAAGGAAGTAACAAAACAAGAAGAAAAACTTTTAACTTTTGGCTGAGTAAAGGCAACAGTATAATTACCATCATTTATAAAAGCTGCTTCCCATTAATGCCTAATTCCCACGAAGCGCAACAATGATTATCTCATTAACTATGTGTCAGATTAACTTTGTTGTAGGTTTTATTTGATTAAAATAGTGAACTCTCAACACGTATGCTCATTCTTCATAGTCTGTGGTTTCTGGAGAACAGTCCTCTGTTGACAACTTTTCTAAATTAGAAGGCACATTTCCAGGGAAGTGTCTTGTAAAATGCAGTCCCTTTGATTCCCCAAAGCGAGGTAGACGAGGTGAAGGGAGAGCCTATCAGCGCCCACCTTTAGATTTGCAAAGGCCAGAGATGAAAGGTGAATTATGTCTCAACCCGTTAAAAAAAAAAACAAAAACAAAAACAAAACTTTGGGGGCTTTCATATTATTTGAATTCTTTGCTATGTGTATTTGTATTATTTTCTAGTAGTGAAGGTTGCTGGGTTTTTTTTTTTCTCCAATACACTGAAAACTCCAAAGTGATTACATCCTGGATTTCATTTCCCCTGTGGGGGAAAAAAGGTTGCTATCTGTCATATGCACTTAACATTTTTCTCATTTTTTGATAGGCGGTGCAGCCCCCCCGCCCCAACTCCTTACCCCTACCTTAACAGAGAAAACTGCTGGCTGACAGCTCCCAGCTGCACAGGGAGATAGCTGAGAATTTCCAATAGGGAAGTGTCATGCTTTGCCAACTCACGGGAAGACAATAATTGGCTGGAATCACAGACCTGGGCGATGATACAAGAGAAGGCAGAAGTGATGGGGGGTGGGTCCTCCTGGGGTGGGCTAGACATCTCTTGCAATTCCAGACTAGAGGCTCTGTCCAGTGACTCAGGCCTTTCAGTGGCCCCTCTCACCCACAGGAGCCCCAGTTGTCCCTGTGGGAGGCTCTGCAGTCCATACTAGACCCAAGTCCCTCTCCCTGAGGTCAAGTGGTTGGGCAGTGGGTTTCAGGAGGAAGAGCCTGTTCCCAACACTCTGTCATGAAGGGGAAGGTGAGTAGGGGCAGCAAAGACACCCCTCCCCCCCACATCATCATTATAGAAAAGGGAGGCCAGACATGTGGGGTCAAGTACTCACACTATCCCGAACCCCCGGGTCCGTGCAGGCTGAAGGCCCACAGGTGAAAGACGGAAACGCCAGGTGGAGACGGCCTCCTTTGATTCAGACTCGGCTCTCAAGGACAGAGACAGGGGCAAGCTTGGGTCCTGGAGGACCCCAGTGGAAGCACTTCTGAGAGAGGAGCCCCTGACGATGAGGGTGGGAGGGCACCCTCTCCTGATCACATCCTCTCCTGATCACAACCAGCACCCAGAGGTGGCTTGTGGAAGGAGCACCCAGCTCAGAGTTCCTGGGACCCATCCTCAGCCCAAGCCTCACTCTGTCGCGCTGCTTTGCCTTTGGTCATAAGGCATCTTTGTCTAGCAGAAACATACTTGCCAGCACATATACAACCTAAATTTTTCTAGCAGTCACATTTTCAAAAGTAAAAAGGAAACAGGTAACATTAATTTTAGGAAAATGTTTTGCTTAACCTAACATATCCAGAATGTCACCATTTCAACAGGTAATCAATATAAAAATTAATGAGATCTTTTATCACCTTTTTTTTTTTTTTTGTACTAAGTCTTCAAAATCCTGTGTCTAGCTCACTTTTGCAGTACCTCTCAGTTTGGATGAGCTCCATTCCCAGTATTCAATGGCCACAGGTGGCTGGTGGCTACCAGTATGCCCTGCCACCCCCCAGAGGGGCAGTCATTCAGCATCCTAGGAGGCCCCAGGTCCAGACCTTTTTGCTTTTCTCTGACCCAGAAGTCAGTCAGCCTTTGGGTTCGGGCACCATCTATCTTTCCTTCGTATAACAAGGGAGGCCTGTAGGGAATCTGAGCACCCCAGACCTTGCATCAGAAGACTCCGCCACTCAGCCTGCTGTGGGACCAGTTAAAAGACACCTGCCCTCTCTGTGCCCTAGTCTCATTCTCTGTCAAGT
Organism: Cynopterus sphinx; assembly: GCA_030015415.1. NCBI lineage: Eukaryota > Metazoa > Chordata > Mammalia > Chiroptera > Pteropodidae > Cynopterus > Cynopterus sphinx. The sequence continues at coordinate 20,223,373 of CM057385.1, forward strand.
GAAGAGTTTCCATTAAACTCGTGACTTCCAGAGGGACCTGTTTATCAAAAGAGATCTCGTACAGAAGACCACTGTATAAATCAGACGAGAGGGTTTCTGCTCCATTTGAAGAGGGTGAGGGGTGTGGGCCGCACCTCACCAGAATGCACCCTGGAGGTCCTGGAGAACCAAGGAGGCAAACCCTGTACCACGCATCCGTCCGCAGCCTGCATTTTCACGCACCGTTTTATAGACATGCAAGACTACACCGTCTGTTGCTTATGGACCTCTATATACAGTAAAAGTATGAAAACATGCACATGAAAGCACCAGTTTCAAGTTAGTGGCCTCCTCTGAAGGGGAGGAAGGAGATGGGTTAGGGATGGCATGTTGGTTCTATTGCCAACATCTAAATTTTTGTTAAAAGGAGACCTAAAGATTATACAGCGAAGCATTATTTTCAAGCTTAGAGCTGGGAATGTGGCTCCCTGAGATAGTATTCTGTACTGCTTTGTATATTTGACATAGTTTATCATTTGAATTTATTTAAAACTTTAAGAAGGGTAAAAATATATAATCTGATGTCACTTTAGGCACAGAATGTTTTATTAAAAAGTAAAATAAAATGTAAACTCCTGTCTCCACCGCCACCTTCCCCATAGTCTGTATGACCCCTTCCCAGCTTCCTGCTCTGCTAGTGCAGGAATCGGAGTGCTAAGGTCACCAAGGGTTGGGGGGTCCTGGGGAGAAGGACTAGAGCCCAACAGTTATTCAATAAGCCTTGATTATATCTATGGAGTATCAGATATGTGGGGGCCCCTGGGGTATTAAAACACGACCCTGCTTTGAGAGGCGTCCAAGAGGGGAGGCCTGACCTCGGTGTTGGCTGTGGAAGGGCTGAGGAAGGAGACTGGGATCTGTCCCCTCCCTGGTTCCCATGTTCCCCCAGACCGCAGACTTTGGGGAGCCCCCATCTCTTCAGCTGTCATCGAAGCTCCCCTCCCAGCCTGTCTCTCCAGTGCCCTGTGGATTGCTCGGGATTGTCTAGCTGAATCTGGGGGATGTTGCTTGCTCACCCCTTTGAATGTCTGTGTTTTCCCATAAGCCCCCATCTCTGGCTCCTCCCAGTAGCCCCTCTCCCCGTGTCCACCCATGAACCCCAAAGCTCGGAAAGTTTAGGAGATTTGCCAAGGTCACCTTGCTGGGCTGGGCATGGCGGGAGGTAGAGGGTTGTGGGAAGGCAGCCATACAGCAGGTCCAGTGGGGTTATTTCATCCCAGCAAACAGGTCCTGCTGGTTTGACATTTGAAGATTTTGGCCCCAATTCCCATGGGCTGGTTAAATGGTAACTTGTCTTTGGCTGTGGGAGGTATAGTGACAGGGAAGGAGCTACCAGCTCTGACCAGGCTGTGTGAGGCCCGGCTAGCTTTGAGCACTGGACTGCAAGTGAAACTTCGTTATTTTTATTCTTTCCCCAAGTCTTCCCTTTCACACATCTCCCTAGCCAGATGAGTAAGAGCAAGGGGGGATGCTGGCAGTAGCAGAGTTCCACCGTCACTGAGGGCCTTTCATTGGGATGTTGCTTAACTAAGAAACTCTATGTCCATTTTATAGGACGAACAACAGAGGCCAAGAAGAGTGAGGTCACTATGAGTCTCTGGCCTTCCTGGCCTAACTCAGACCTGGCTCGATACGGCTGAGCCAAAAAGGCAGAGCAGGCCAGGGTGGGGGTGGGGGCTCCACTTCACAGCAAAGTCACACATCCCTGTCAGCCTTGGATTCCCTCAGCTGTGTGGTTGGGGGGGCCACTCTGCTCCCTTCATCCAGCACCTGTCTGATTCCACAGCAGGGCACACGAGATCCCGTCCACTGCCACCACTATCTTCTGCGTAGGCAGGGCCGATTTTACAGCCAAGGAAACTGAGTCAGTGAGATTAGGCCCTTGTTCAACGTGTCACAGGTGGTCAGCCTGAGGGAGGCCAGACCTCTGGACGCCAGCCCAGGACGCAGGCTTGTCTATGGCACCGAAGCTTGCGCCAGACCTGGTCCTTCCTGGTCAAGGACCCCCGGGAGGCAGGGCTCCTGGTCTGAGTGTGGGGCTGACGAGGGCCGAGGACCCGCAGGGCTTTGTCTAGGAATGGACAGTCGGTCACTTTGAGAGGGAGGCTTCAGACCAGCCTTTCCCTCTTCCCTTTCGGGCTGGGCTGGCCTGTCTCGGCTCTGAGACAGTCTGTCTGCTCCCGGCTGGGGCGTGGGGCCACTGTGTTTACTGTTGTCGGCTTGGCCATTTCTCAAGCAGGGTCTCACTTGTCACTGTGTGCTCACTGTGTATCCACACTGTAGCAGAAAAGAGGAGGACCCTGGATGGGCCGAGGGAGTCCCCTTTAGCTTTTGGAGAGCTTGGGGAGGCAGGAGCCTCGCGACCCAGACAGTCCCTGGTGTCCTAAGATGCTCAGCAAGTGTGGTGCTCCCCGGTTACAGATTACACACGACACAAGACGGCCCGGGGTTGTCCTGGCTCCCCTAGCTGTGATTCCCTTTTTCTCTTGGTACCTGGGAAAGACACTACCTCCCCCAGCAGGTTTCATGAAGGTGCAAGGACCTAACGACATTACATGCATGAACGAGCCTCCCACAGGACCTGGCACACGGTGAGGGCCCCACAACCCCTCCCTGTCGGCTCCCTGTGTGTCTCTGCTGTAATGTCAGCCTCAGAGGAATGGGGTCCTCACCCTCAGCAGATGGTTATTGCTCCATCAAGGCCACTTGATGTCATGCTGAGGCCAGAGGTTCTTTACTGAGGAATCTGCAGAGTCAGTGGGAGGTGGGAACTAGGGTCACAGGGAGGAAGAGCCGAGGACATCTGCCCACGGCAAACCACGGCAGCTTGGGGGCTGCCAGCACTTTTCCTGCAAAGCCATCTTGTGTAAATAGGTGCTGGGGTGAGCGTACTCAAGTCAGGGTCAAGAACTAAGCCCCCAGGGTGGCGGAAGGCCTGGGCAAGGTCATCCATCCCTCAGCGGCTTAGGGAACCTCACTAAGGCCAGAGCAGGTGGCCAAGTGAGCTGAGCTATTCCCAGTGTGTTCTAGGAGGGGTACTCTGGCCTCAGGCTCCGACACTGGGGCCCAGCCTTCTGTAGGGAAGAGGCTGAAGGACGCCCATCACCTGTGAGCGAGGAGGTACTGCCAACCTTTGACCAGTTCTTTCTTCCCTAAGGGAGAGCTGAACTGGGGAAGGATGGTGTCCCAGGGCATGAGTGTGGCCACTATCCTTTGGGGGGTCAGGCAGCTGCAGAAGATACTAGGGCTCTCTTCTGCCGAGAGAGCGTGTCTCAAGTGGGCACTAAGTTCCGCTTCCAGGGGGTCCTCGGACTGCTATCTCATAAGGGACATTTCTCCTCCCCATGCCTTCCATACCTCCTTTTTCCCAGATACCTGCCTCCTCCAGGACACCCCAATAGGTGACTCTGCCACCCCACAACATGGGGCTGAGGCCGCCCTTACAGAACTGGTTTGAAGCCAGTCGCATGCCACAGTCCAGCTGAGCAGGAGGTTACAGCCTGGTAAACACATGTCAGTTCAAGGCCAAGGAGAACAAAGTGTCCATAGGGACCCAGGGTGAGACCAGGGCATGTGTACAGTAGGGTCCTCCCCCTGGCCTGCTCCCCTGGGATGCAGAAATGCAGGGGCCCAGCCAAGGGACCCCGAGGGCTTCCTTCTCTTCCTGTGCCTCTACCATGGCTGCTGGGCAGCATGGCCCTCCTCCCAGCACCAGGCCCAGTCACTTGCCCTGGGAGAAGGAAGAGGGGAAACAGAATGAGGAGCTGCAGCCTCTCAGTATGAGGGAGGCATGTTTAGGTCTGAATGGCTGTCTAGAATTCACAGGTGCCTCCTGAGAGGTTGACAAGTGACCCAGGCATGGTGGGAGGTCTGCATTCTCACCTAGGGAAGCTGAGGGCCCTTGAGAGTCCCCTGGGATAGAGGGAGGCCCAGGTGCAGGTGTCTGGGTGGAAGGTAGCACAGTCTGGTGGCATGGGGGGCCAGAGCACAGGCTGGGAGGGGAAAGCCAAGAGGGGTGGGGAAGGCTGTGTTGGATGGGAAGCAAGCTCTGAGGGGCCCGAAGCCTCTTAAAATCATCCTCTGCCATGCAGCGGAGGCCCTCACCCTGTGTGCCGGGCTGGAGTGGGGTGGGGGCACTGCTGGGGACCAGATCAGACCCCCTGGCCAGAGATTGGGAAAGAAAATGGTCAGGCGACCTGAACCCACTGCCCAGACCCTGAGAAGAGCCTCCAGGGAGGAAGTAGCAAAGAGGAAGCCAGTGTGGCCTTTCTCAGCCCCCCTCCCTTCCCCACCTGACACACCCAGGGTGGACTGCAACCGGCAGCTCCACTGATCTCCGCCGGCCACGCCCTCTCCCACCTCAGGCTTCTGACTGTTGATTACCTGCAGACAAGTCAGTGTTTACTCCCACTGTGCGAAGAACAGAGGTGGCTGCGCCCTGAGGGTCCACCCCACTGGGCACAGAGGGCCCTTGTCAACATCCCAGCTCCATCTTAATGCAGGGTATGATTGGGACAGCCACATCTGCTTCCTGGACCCCTAAATCCTCATCTGCAAACCTGGGGTGTGAGACCAGAGTACCTCTGAGCCACCCTCCAGACTTGACAGTCTTCCCATTCTGTGACTTTTCTCACCGGGTTCCCCTACCCACACTCCCCTCACCGGGGAAGCTAATGGATAATTGTGCCCCCACTCCCAGCCTCCTCTCCCAGATTTCACATCGAGGGGCAATCAGAGGCTCCCCTGCAAGCTACCTAAAGTTGCCATTCGCATTGGAATAGGTCTTTACAATCTACCATGCGCCTGTCTACAGCCATGATTTTGTTTCATTCTCTGTAAGGCAAATATTGTTAGCTCTATTTATGAATGAGGAGACTGAGTCCCAGGTCCCATGGCTTGATCAAAGTCACCTGGCAAGTCAGGGGCAGGGCTGGGGAAGGCCCAGCCAGCTTCCCGCAGAGCCCCTGTGTCACCCAGGGGCTGCCGCGTGAACACCCAGGCACCTCCATTCAGGGCCTGCCTGGCTCTGCAGACGGCGGAGCCTGGTGATGTCAGCGTTGCCATGGAAACTCTTCCCCTGGCGTCGGGTAGGACCAGCCTCCCCGTGCAGTTTCCCTTTGTGTGGACTTTGCAATGCGTTACCAAGGCAGTGGGGCCTGCTGGGCGGGTTGGCATGGGGTGGGGAAGGTAGACAAAAACCCACAACGAATCCCAGCAACCAGCAGCTCAGGATGTGGCTCATGGAGCTCTGGGGAGGGTGGGGCTGCAGGCCAGGCCCCCTGGGCGGGTGGCCACTGCCTCGAGGAGGGGAGACTCCACACCCCTGCTCAGGACCCCTGCCTGTCAATAGCCCTTCCGTGTTTTTCAGGGCTGTGTTGTGGTCCTACCACCTCAGAAACATCTGGCTCTGTGAAGAAGGCAAATCGGGGCGCACCACAGACCCACTTGGCGGGAGGGGGGGAGGGGGAGTGTGGTTTAACCAAGTTCCCAAGGAGACTGGGGAGTACAGTCAATTCTCAGAACCCCCTTTTAGGAGAGAATGAGGTTTATTGAGCACCTAGCTATGTCAGGCCCTTTTGCCTAATTTATCTTGCATAATCCTCTCAGCAACTCTGGGGGGGGGTGTACAGAGGAAATAGGCTTTCTTTTGTTTTTTTTCAAAATTCTCATTTCACAGTGGAAGACACTAAAATGTAGAGAGGTTAGATCTCTAGCTAGCTCGGGGTCACCCAGCTTGCATGTGGCAGAGTCTGGATTTAAACCCAGGGTCTGAGGCCCTACCCTGTGGCCTCTTTGGCACGGGCCAGCAGCCTGGCATCAGCAGCTTCCTGCTCCTGCTGGTTTTCCAGGAAGAATCCTAAAGCACCTTTGTGGAGTGGCCCAGCTCAGCCAGAAGCCTCCCACTAGCTCCCGGATCTGAGAGGGGCTGAGCCAACAGAGACCCAAGCAGAGGGCCCCCCCACAGGCAGGGCCGCCAGCCAGGATCAGAGAGGCTACCCTGCCTGTAAGAAAAACCATGCCCTTCCCCCACGCAGGCTTCCTGCCCACCCGCCTCCGTCCAACTGTCTGTCCCAGCCTCCTTGACCTCTTCAGGGGCTCCTGAAGTCCCTGGTCCCTCCCCCTGCTGGGGTAGATGGCCGCTGACTCCGTCCACAGGGACGTCCCTCACCCCCTTCTTAGAAGGCTCCAGGAAAAGACACTTCGTGACCTTTGCTGGCTCACAGAACCTCTGTGATTACAGCTGACAACCTTCCTGTGTCCAGCCTCTACCCCTCCTGCTGTCTTCAAAGACTGGTTCCTCTAGAGCTGTCGCCTTCTCTCTCTCTCTTTTTTTTTTTAACAACCTCTAAGGGTGCTCAAAGGGGAGGAACTCTGAACTTCAGTTCTGGGTTTTATTCTGCCTTTAACTCTGGGAAGAGTCAACACCCTGGCTGGTACCACAGCCCCCTCTCCACCTGCATCTCCCATCTTAAAGGTCCCCGAACACCAGCGACGCCACACACCAGGGACGCCAGGAATCAGACGGTGAATGGCGGTGGGAATTCTCAGCCCTGGGCTGGGCACGCCTAAAGACAGCTGGCATTCCGGCCCCAGCCATTACCAGGCTCTGCCTGCCAATCTTTCATTGAACAAGTATTTCCTGAAGTTTGTGCTACATGCTAGAAAGGATTTTTTAAAAAAAGAAAAAAAAAGTATCCAAACAAGCCAAAAGAAGATGGAAGGGGATTTAAAAAACAAACGACGACAACAACAACAACAAAAGTACCTGTGATCCTCGCCCCCATGGATGAATGCAATCTAGTTGTAATTCACATCTAACATCATATGTTTATACCTTCTACTCTGTAAGATGTGAGTGTTGTAAGTAGGGGAGCCCTGGTAAACATGAGTGTTTATTGGGAGCCTCTCAAAAGGCCACCGTTCAAGGTTTCTGGGCCTGGAGGCTGCGTGGTCAGCTGGTCCAGCCCTCCTCCTGATGGGGCATGCCCAGACAAGCCCGGAAGGCCCTCCAGCCCCACCTCTGCGAGGTGGTGACACCATCTGGGCCAAGGACCTGGGCAAAGAGGGCCGCTGGAGATTGGCCCCAGCCAACGAGTGCAAAACATCCAAGTTACAGAGGGCAATGAGCGGGCAGCTCCGACCACAGGCCTTTAACCTCCTCCCTGGCCCTGCCAGCCTGGGGGAGCAAAGGAGAGACATAGGGTACAGCTTCCCTGAAGGGGCGGAGTACCAATGCCACCTGGCCTCTCCCAGCCTCAGTTTAGTCATTTGTAAATGGGACAATAATGCCGCTTGTACAGGCTGTTGGGGGCATTAAATGAGACAAATGCTCCCCTACAGGGCGCCTAGTAGCTCTTCAGCAAACAGCACTGAACACGTGTGAGAAGGCGTGAGCTGGCTTCTCTCCCTTATCGGGTTGGAAACCCTCCCTACTCTGACTTGGGAGTTATAAAGCATCTCTGCCTGTATCATCTGGGTGAGGAGCTCTCTCTGCTCCCTAAATTCTCTCATACGGACGGCAGCAGGAAGCCCACGGCTGAAGCCACGGTGATGTCTGGCTTTCTGGAGTCCCTCCCAGAGTCCTGGGGCCCAGGCAGCCCCTGTTGGAACTGCCACGTCCAGTCCCACCACACCCCAAACAGTAGCCACAGGAATGAAAAAGAATTATGGCTGTTTTGTGGGAAGTTCAAACATTTAAAAAGCCCTGGGAAGGCCAAGGCCATCTGTGGGCTACAACATATGTTCTAAATCTTAGCGTTGAACTTGCTACAACAACACCTTTGCATTATATCAGGGGCCTTCCTCCGAAAGGCCTAACCCTGCTGGGGGGGATTGCAGGCCCTTTGGCTGCCCCTAGTCACTACAGGCATTGTGTGTCCTGTCCTGACTGACCTTATCTCCTCCCCCCACTGCATTTTTAGGCACCAGGGGGTTTGAGATCTTGGCAACAGTAAAGCATTGAGTTTTTGCCAGCAATAAGGTGGGGGCCTCTCTGGAAGCAGAGGGTGTCAGCCATGACCTGCATTGGCAGAGAGATGGTCCACCAGGGTTGTAGGCTTGGGAGAGCCAGAAACACCCCCTCCCCAAACTAAGTAGCTTAGGGGTTCCATCTGTTTTTTCCTTCAATAGTTTCTGCATTTAATTCTCTCAACCATGAACCAGGCCAGGCAGAAAAGGTCATGATTTCCACTCTCAGTGAAGAAACTGAGGCTCAGTGACTCACTACAGGCTGCCCAGGGACCAAATTCAAGTCCTAAGAACTAGGACCACATTATAGCAGATTTCCCAAAGGTCGTGTCTTATCACATCTCCCCCAGGAGGCTTTATGGCTATTGAGGCTATTGGGATGTCCTTCCCTTTGTAAATTTTATTTTGTAATCGTTACATAAACTCCATGTCTATACCCATGACAAGAACCCCAAAAGTCCAAAAGATAACCCATAACTCACGAGCATCATTCTGTTGTATTTCTTCATGTTTCCTTCCAGTCAATGTTCATAAGAAAGTCCTATTTTGTTGCCTCTGAGATATACATTCTTCACATTTCTAAAATACAAATGCATTTTATAATTGATGTATACATGCCTGTATGTTTTTTCCACCAAAAAAAGCTTTTGGTAAGTCTCTTTTTTTTTAATTTTTATTTTTCAGTTAGAGTTGACATTCAATATTATTTTATATTAATTTCAGGTATACAGCATAATGGTTAGACATTTAGATAATTCACGAAGTGCCCACCTGGCACTGCGCATAGTCATTACAATATTATTGACTGTATTCCCTCCTCTGAACTTCAAATCCTTGTAATGTAAATCTTTTGCATCATAGAGTCAAGGATATAGAACCCGTCATATTGCCAAGATGTAATAAAATCATCAATATTTGAAACCCATTTGATTTTATTAATCAATGTTACCCCTATAATTTTAATTTTAAAAAATCATCACTGTGATTTTCCCCCCCACTCCACACTCTTCTCTTTAGATGTCTTAGCATTGGCAAAAGTTTTAAAGTAAGCACAACCAGCCCCAACTGGATGAGACCCAGTGTTTCATAATCCCTGGCCAGCTGGCTACCCCACACACAGGGCACTTGGGCAATGCGACCAATTTCAATACAAATCAAAACAGCAGTAGGACATATGTAAGCCACTGCTCTATAAATTCCAAAGGGAAAAGGGAAGGAAAGAAACTGCCATTTAGTGAGTACCTACTAAGTGCCAGCCTTGGGTTGGGGAAGGAGGAGGGCTTCAGGCCCCAGATTGTGCAGGAGGGGTTGTTTAACAAATCCTGGGTGATCATGGGGAGGGTTTCCAACTGTGAGAGAGAGAACAGCTCAACCCGTAGGGTTCCCTGACCCTGGGAAATTAAAAAACCTGAGAAAGATTTTTTTTGTTTGTTTTTCAAAAATCATCTTTAGAGCGAATGTGTCTTGTTAAGCTGCTTGTTTTCAGATGTGTCGAGTTACTGACAACACCACCTGTGCCTCACACCGGCCTCAGTCTGAAATGATGAACCTCAAAGTTTATCTCAGAATCACCTGGAGGGTTTGTCAAACCACAAATTGCTGGGTTCCCAGCCCCAGAGGTGCTGATTCAGCTGGCCTAGGCTGATGTTTGAGAATTTGCATTTCTAACAAGCTACCTGTGATGTTAACACTGCTGGAGCTCATGAGGATTACCTGAGAAGCTTTTAAAAATGCTGGTACCCAGGCCCTCCCCCAGGATTCTAATTTAATTGGTCTGAATACTGACTGGACATCAGGATTGGCAAAGCTCCCAAGTGACTGAGAACCACTGGGGTTAATGGGAGAAGCCAGCAGACATGATTAAGGTTCCTGGGGGTCTGAAGGGTTCCTCAGATTTCATGGATGACCTGTCAATCCTCCCAAACAGGGACCTGCCAGGCAGTGGGTCTCTGAGGGTTGGAGGGAAGCTGTCCTGTGAAAGCCATGCTTCCATACCTATGTCTTTGAAAGCAAATGAATTGTTTGTGGATGCTAGAGTTTCTTGGATCTGAACCTGCCTGACTCCTTGGACTTCTGTATTTTCTTCCTTGCTGGTTCTCCTGGCCCACCTGTTGGTGCCAGGAACTTTGACCATGGATCACCAGGCCCTCACCACACTAAACTGAGCAATAGAGCCAACTCCTAGAGCCTGTCCCACGACCCCCCACCACCTCATCTAACCTAATAGATCTGATGATGGTACACATTCATTCATTCATTCATTCATTCAACACATTTTATGGAGTGTCTGTGGTCACTCCGCCGTGCTGGATTGAATATCTAATGAGCTTCTGGACATCTCTGCATGGACCTGCCACAATGCTGCAAAAAGGCCAAATCACACCCACTTCTCCTCCAGGGCTCTCTAAACTGCTAATGCCATACTACTCACCTGACTACCCAAAACAGACACCCGGGAGCTGCCTGGGACACTCCCAGCCAGACACCTGGGCCTGACAATTTATTTCCTAAATGTTTCTGACGTCTCAGCCTTCTTAGCTTTTTCTAGCTCTGGGATCCCCAAGTTCTCTTTCCTAAGGTTTCTGCCTCCTCACTGGTCTATCCACCTCCTATCTCCCCCTCTTCTTCTCTATTTTCCTAGCTGCTGCCCCCAGAGGCTCTACCTCCTGCCTCCACCTTCAATGCCTCCCATTTGTTCTCCTGTCCTTCAAGGCTCCCATGATCTGGAGTCCCTGTGACCTTCCCAGCCTCATCTCCTTTCCTCTGTGTCCTGCTTCAAAAGGTGCTCCCTCAGGGGCTTACTTATGCGACTCTTCTGCCTGGACCACCTTTCCTTCCTCACCTCATCTCTTACTTGGACAACCCTTACTCACCTTTCAAAGCCATTTCAATGTCACCTCCTCCAGGAAAACTTTTCAAACCCCACCCAGCCTAGATTACAGACTCCAGCTCTGCTCCTATATTACCAGGGCATGACTCCATTGCTATGCTTACCACACTGTATTATAATTATCTGCTTATATGTCTGGCTTCGCCATTAAGTTGTTAGTTTATTGGGGGCAGAGACCATACTTATTCATCATTCTACTCCTCTGTACACGATACCTGGCAGTGAGTGACCCCCTTTTCAGATACTATTGCTTCGTAATGAATCACCCTACAATTCAGTGGCTTAAAATTGCGATTTTATTTTGCTCATGGTTTTATGGATCTGGAATTTTAGAAAAATCTCAGTCAGGGGTCTGCCATGGATTGCAATCATCTGACAGCTCTACTGGGCTGGATGCACAAGATGGCCCATGTACATGGCTGCAGGTGATGCTGGGAATGGCCTCTCCAGTATGGCAGCTTTGGGGTAGTCAGACTTCTTACACAGCCTGGCTTTCCCCTGACCAAGCATCCCAAGAAATCCAGAAGAAAGCTGCATGGCCTTTTCTGATCCAGCCTTGGAAGTCAGGCAATGTCACTTCCACTGCATTCTGTGGGTTACAACTGAGTCACTAAAGTCAGCCCAGATTCAAGGGGAGGGGACAGAGACCCTACTTTTCAAAGGGAAGAATGCTGAAGAATTTTCAGACGTGCTTTAAATCCACCATAACCCTCAACACATTTATTGGATGGATGGATATGCGGATGGATGCCAAATTGCTCCCCATCTATCCTGCTCGACAAGTACCTAGTTCTTTCCTTCCTGTCCCCTTCTCTTGCACCACTGTGACACCAACATATTTGAGAACTGTCAGGGCAGAGCAGCGTGGTGGTAGAAGAACCAAAGGCTAACGACCCACAGCTCCTGTCTCCACGTGCCTGCTGCCAGCTGGTGTAAAAGGCTGGGGCCAGTCCTTCTCCAGTTCTGGGTTTCAGTGCCCCATTCAGATAACAAGGTGTAGGGCCACATATTCTCAACCTCAACATTAGGCATGTGCCCTCCGACTTGCTTTCAGAGAAGGCTGCTAGAGTCCAGCCTCCATCTATCTACAGGCTGCCCTCAGCCTTCCTGTCCTCGGGCTTGGTTTTCTAAGGGCACAGGCACACGCAGTGCATTCTGGTGTGAGAAACTCAAACGGCCCAGGGGTATACAGAGTAAAACGTGACCTTTCCTTGACCTTCCTTCACTCCTGCTTCCTGCTTCTTTGAGGACCTTCCCCATCAGCATCAGCACAGAGACCACCCGGGGGCCCTTTAAGAGCACATGCTACTTTCATGTACGTTGCAGATGCAGGAAGAGAGGGCTCTGCTGGGGATCCGTGGTTGTTTTGTTTTTGTTTTTTCCTTTTAACATAAACGAGACCATACTGTTCGTGTTGTTCTGCAACTTGCTCTTTTTCACTTAATGCCATGTCTGGCACTTCTTTCCAGGCCGAAAACAGAGCCCACCCCAGCCTTTCTGCTCTGCCACGGAAGAGACCAGACCGAGTGCGAATGCTCCGAAGGTCATCGGCAGCTCATCCTCCTTTGGTACTTGCCATTTTCCTATCATTCCCTGCCATGGCCATCCTCGGGCTGTGTTGGGCGCCCCCGGAGCTTGCCCGGCTGGGGGAGTCGCCCACTCTGCGGAGGGGATGCAGAGCGCCTCTTCCCCGGCGAACCGAGTTCGGATCCGCAGCGCAGGTTCCGAGCCGTGTGGCCCGGGGCGGCTCCCGGGAGCTCTCGGAGGCCTCCTGCGCGGAGCAAGCTGACGACAGGGCCCACCTGCCCCAGGGGAGGCTGGCGCGCGGGGACGGCGCCCGCGGCTGGGCCAGGGCCAGGGGCGCCGGCTGATCCGAGCCGCCCTGGGGCGCCGCTTACGTAACTGGGTGGCTCACGCCGCTTTCCTCGTCGATGGGACCCAAATGAAAGGAGGAAATTGCGCTCCTGATGCTCCGCTCGCCGAAGCCCCATCCGCCTTTGCCCCTGGTCCCCCCAACCCCCGCGCGCGCTCATCTAAGGGTCTTGAACGCGTTCCAGGTTTCTCATTCAGTTCGCTTATGCAACCCAAAATATTCCTGGGGGTGGGGGTGATCAGTGTATATTCTGGGCTCCCGGCGCCCTAAACGCGGCAGCGCCACGGCCCCGCGCCTCGCGCAGGCTGCTTTTGGCTCCTCTGCAGCCGGAGGCGGGAGAGCCCGGCGCGGTGCCCAGAGCCCGGGGTGGGGGTGGGGGGAGCTCGAGATGGCCGGGGAGGAGGAGGGGAGCACAACTAGGGTGGGCCTGGGGCCCCCTCAGGTGCGGGGGACGCCCTGGAGCCAGCCACCTGGGGTCCCCTCAGAACCTCAGCCTCCTGCCCGGCCTTTCCTCTGGCTCTGATGCCTGTGTGCCAGGCGCAGGAATCCATCTTTCCCCCACCCACGGATCTATGGAAAGATGATTGTCAGACCAGTGTTTATTCTGGACTAGCAAAAAATGGGAAACGACAACTCATCTCACAATGGGGAGTGGTCACATCAAGGAGGAGAACCTCAACCCGGATACCGTGCAGCTAGCAAATAAGAAATTAAAAAAAAAAAAATGGGGTAGATCAAAATATATTGACGCGGATCAGATTAAAATAAAACTAAATTTTAAAAAAAGCCAGTCACAGAAAAATACAGAGCATGTTCTACTTCCGTTTTTAAGAATCCATCATCATAGAAATTGAGGATGCATTGAATTGTTAGCATGGTTACCTGTGGGGTGGGGACCAGGATTGGAGGGTGGGGAGGGGCTGAAGAAACTTTGGGGTTTTACTCTACTTCTATATGATGTGAATGGTACAAAGAGACTCTATTCGTTTATTACTTGCATAATGTTAAATATTTGCTTTCAGTGTTCTGGAGGAGGGAGAGAACAGGAGCCTCCCTGACTCTGTCTTATTCTCTGGAAGCAGTCAGCAGTCACCTCAGGAGTGGGGCTGGAAGATGTCTGTCCTCTGTCCCACCAATCTGGAGCTTCAACACGTCTGACCACTGTGCTTTGAGATCTTCGGACTGGAAGTCTTGGGGCTGAGGGAAGGATGGGCACATCACCTGGCAGGGCAGAGTTTCCAGGGCAGAGCAGTGGACTAAGAGTCAGAAACTTGGCCTCTAGTTCTGGAGGGTTGGCTCAGACGGCCGTGTCTTCCTCACATCCACTACCCTGGCGTCTTCTGCCCCAATGGCCAGGCCAGGCAAGGCCTGGGTCAAAACGAGGTGGCATCTCCAGGCCACCAGCTCTGAGGCTTGGGGCAGAATGTGAGGCCTCAGCCACTTTCAGAGACCCACGAGGCTGGGGCTTCATGTGGCCCCACATGCACAGGGCCAGGATGTGCTTCTCAAGGCCAGGCTGTGTCCAGGCAGCACCAACCAACCAGACATTCGGTGGTGGTCCACGCAGAGGCAACGAGGCTGCCTCGACACAATGGGGTGACTCTGCTGCACACTGAGAGATCTGCAAGTATGCACTGATACCCAGAAGGGTGTTATCATTTCAAATCAGCTTCCAAATAACTCCAGGAAACCCTGTGTGGAACTCAATCAAGTTTCTTGACTTCAGGAATTCTCTGGGCCTTTAACACACAGGCAGTTGGAGATGCTCTATGAGGATGTACTGAATGCAGCTTTTACCAAAAATATACACCTCAGGAGCCCTCTCCTTCTAGGGCATCCCATGACTCCAAAGAGCTAAAAACCGATGAGCTAGTGAAGGCGGGAGACAGGCCTGGAGAGTGAAGGACCATCATAGGCACAGTTGGGGAAACCTGAGATGAGATGATTAAGTACAAGGAGGTATGAGAAAAGTTAGAGACCACCTCATCTGTGAGAGCGTGAAAAAAACCACTCCTGCCAGTGGGATGTGTGGAGAGAAAAGGTGCATGTCTGCTGGGATAGGTGCCTGGGGTCAACGATAATCTTTTTTCTCAGAGCTTGACCCCTGGGCACATGCACATATGTGCATATATGCCAAGAATACACTCACACACACAAGTTTACCTACAAGTGTGTGCTCATGCAGAATGCACACCTGTATACCTGTCCGAGCATCCACACAGCTCCTCACACAAGCACGTGCACTCATGCACACACACCCACTACGTCACATTCAAGTGAGCTCACCACACACACACAGAAGAGCACACATCCATGCACACACCCAGGTACACGACCACACAAACCCACGTGCCCAGACAAACCCACAGGAGCTCACCCACAAAAGGCAAGCACACAAAAGACATTGAACACCAATAAAGGAATACATGTTCACATTTACACACATGAGCCCAGCACCCCACACACCAACACACACTCATGTACACACACCAGGGCGAGTGTGCAGGTGAGCAGATGCTAGCCTGCGGGCACACACAAAGGCAGGCTGCAGAGAACATTCCTGCATCCACACACTCACGTCCAGCGGTTTCTAAGGCAATAATAGTTTCCCTGCTTCTTCACGTAAGTGGGGCTGGTGGGGGTGGAGTGAAAATGTGGTTTAGAGGGAAGCTGAAGGACTCCCAAAGCACATTTAGCAAAGCAGTTCACAGAAGGCATGTGTCCCTCGAGTATTTTTATCTTTAGCACTCATGTGTCTAGCAGAGTCTGGGTGGCTCCATACTGCTACCAGGAAGGAGGACAAGTGGATGGATTTTAAAGCAGATGGCCTCTGGGTGCAAGAGGCTGGATACCTCTTGCTCCTCACCCCACCCCCACCCTAACACACACCACTCTGTCTCTCCCCCAACAGATTGGGTTTCCCAGAAGCCTGTCCAGGCTGCCGCCTTCCCACCAGGAGAATAGCTGGCAGGGCAGATTCTCCAACCGTGACCCAAGGGCTTGGATGAGGGTCTGACAGCCCCCAGATCCCAGTCCATCCCCCCTCACAGGAGCTCAACTCTCCAGAGCGCCTTGGGCCATGGCTATCAGCTTTGGGCCTAGGCAGCGACCAACTGTGGAAAGCCTCCCCCAATGTATGCACGGATGGTGTTTTCCACTATCCCTGAGCTGGCAGAAGGTCTGGGCATGTGCCCTGGCCCTCTGGCTGGTCTCAGACAAGCTGGTGGATTTCGAAAGCTATTTAATCTCTGGGCTCTGACGCACCCAGCTCACCACCAAGCAGGATCTAGTGCCCACGGATCTGATGTCAGAGGGCAGCCCTGGCACAGCGCCATCCTTCCTGCCCACATGGCAGCGTGGCAGAGCAGACAGGGAGAAAGAGGAGCCCTGCAGCCTTCGTTCGCCTCTTGAACCACAGCCATTTGGTTCACACTAGGCCTGCAAACATCAGCACCTCTCAAAAAATGGTGTTGTAAAAGAATATTAACAAGGACTAATACTCAGGAGCTATCAAGTGAAAACAGCATTATGACTTTGTGTTTATTTTAAAACAATAATAAATGCATTTAAGCAGAGGGAGAAAACTGGAAAAACTAACAGTGACTATCTTTAGAAATCTATGATTCAACAAATATTTGTTAAGCACCTACTATTTGCCAGTTCGTTTTAGCTGCTGGAGTTGTAACTGTGAAGAGACAAAACCCTGAGGGAGTTAACAGATAATAACAAAATACCCAAGTTCAACATACAGAATGTTACACAGTGAAAAGTGCGATGGGAAGAGGGCTAGGAGGTATTGGGGGTTGTAACTTTTAGTAGGTTTGACTTTTTTAGGGCAGTGTGGAATTTAGAGAAAAATTAAGAAGCTAGTACAGAGAATTTTCCCCAAACACAGCCCCCCTGCACTGCTTCTGCTGTTATTTACATCCTATAATGATACATTTGTTATGATCGATAAACCGATACTGATACATTATTATTTAAAAAAGTCTATCATTTATTCAGATTTCCTTAGACTGCCTAATTCCCTTTTTCTCCTCCAGGACACCAGATTTCACTTTGTTGTCTTCTTAGGCTCCTTTGGCTACGACAGTTTCTCAGACTTTCCTTGTTTTTGACCTTGACGGTTTCGAGGAGGACTGGTCAGGTGTTTCGTACTAAAATTTGTCACATGTTTTTCTCATAATCAGACAGGGTTATGGGTGTCTGGGAGCAAGATCACGGAGGTACAGTGCCATTTTCATCATGTATCATGTCAACGGCACATACCATCAACGTGATTTACGATGTTGTTGTTGACACTGACTGCCTGGCTGGAACAGTGTTTGTCGGATGTCTTCACTGTAAAGCTACTCCCCCCTCCCGCCTCTCCAAACTGTCTTCTTGGGAAGAAAGTACTGTGTGGCCTATACTTGGAGGGGTGACAGTTATGCTACCCCATCCTCCATTTAAGGTGAAGTGTTCACGTAAATTATTTGTAATCTTTCTGCAGAGGAAATTTGTCTCTTCTTCCCCATTCATTAATTTATCCAGCCACGTATTTATAACAGACTCATGAATATTTATTTTACATCTGGGTTATCATTCAATAATACTTGATTTTGGTGCTCAAATTGCTCAAATTGGAGCGCTTTCACTTGGCTCCTGGGTCCCTTTGGCATGACCCACCCCTTCAAATGTTTTGTCTTTCACTCCCTAGAGTCCCCTAGGGTCGCCTCAGGCTGTCCTCAGGTCCAAGCAACTTGCCTCTCAGTTCTTGGATCTAAGTAGATCCTGCTAAAGATGGGAAGGAAATTCACCTGATCCCCCAAGAGAACCAATCACAGCCTTCGGCAAATCTGCAGTTCCACTAGGCCTTCCCCCTTCCCTTCCTTAAACTAAAACCTCCCCTCTTGCTGATGCTTCCTGCTCTCCAAGGCCCTGACCCAGCCAGGCATAGATCCTGCCAGGACCCCTCCTAAACATCTTCTTAGCTCCCCTCTTCTTGTGCCCCACTGCCCCTTGTTTATCAGCTCAAGACCTCCAAGGTCTCTGGCCTTGGCTCTTGTCTTGCTGCAAGTCAGTTTCGGCAGGGGTCCCGAGTCCTCTTGCTGACAAGTATATCTGACCTACTCCCTCCCAGCTTAAACCCCTTCTATGGTCCTCAGGGTAAGTGCACAGCCCAGATGTGTCTGCTTGGCCCCACACTTCCCCAGCCTCACCTCCCAGGTTCTCCTTCCTCTGGGAGCTGCTCGGTGGTCAGCCCCAGCACCCACCCTGCCACCTGCCCCTCCTCTCTGCAGCCGACTTCTTGCACGATTACAAGTAATTAATTGTGTTGTTGCCTTCCTGACTTCCCATTCTGGGTTCTCAGGTGCAACCAGCTAGATGGAGGCCTGGGCCTCTGTCTTGAGTCCTGGTTGCATGGCGAGCCTACTGATCTGTTGGGAGTTTATCAGGAGTGGCTGTGGTGGATGAGGGGTCTCCATGGAAGATTGTGGAGGGTACTGAGGGCCCCTTGTCTCTCCTCTGGCACCGCCACCACTAAGGAAGGACCTGGGTCTGGGTCCAGGGTCCAACACAGAGGAGACTCTTAGGAAATGTCTGTTGACTGTATGGTTGACTCTAAATAGTAGCCCTGAATGATGTATTTTTCTTTCTGTATTTCCAGGGTTTAAAAATGTACATCCCTTGTTTTTTTAGAATGAAAAGCTAAAACTTACCTTGAAATATCATTCTTATTAAAATGTTGATTAAGAAAAAAATTAATTGCAATCATTTCTTTAATAAAAATTACTTTAAAAAATATTTTTAAAAATTATTATTAAGATGTTGATTAAAGAGTAACAGACACACACCCTGGGCCGCACAGCCCTCATGTAGGTGTGTACCCAATACCAATGTGCCCACATATTCACGACACACAGGAACCGGAATGTTCCTGGCGGCAGTCTTTGGGACAGCCAGGAACTGGAACCTACCCCCATGTCCATCCACGGCAGAATAGGTGAAAACATTGTAACAGAGCCACAGGGTGGCAAGCTACCAACAGTGAGGACAGTCACCCCATGTATGAGTGAATCTCGCACATGTAATATTAAGCAGAAGCAAGCAGACACAAGAAAGCCCACGGGGTGCGGCTCGGCTTGTGTGCAGGTGGAAGTAGCCTATGGGGTTAGGAGTCAGGAGAGAGGTTAAGGCCGGGGGTAGTCAGTGAAGGGGTCCCCAGGGGCTTCTGGGTGCTGGAGACGTGCTGCTTTTGGACCTGGGTGCTGGTTCCATGGGCATACTCAGCTTGTGCACATCCATTCAGCTGTCTACTTTGGATTTACTCAATTTTATGTGGGTACATTTAAGTCCAATAAAAAAGATAAGGACAAAAAAGAGGCTTGCATCCTGAAGCAGGCTGAATCCACCTCTTTTCTGTCTAAAGGGAGGTGGCATGCCGATGCCTGGGTCCCTGGTATGCTTGCCCTTCACGGTTCCATGAGAGTCCAGCTCCAGTCTCTGAGACCCCAAAGTCTCCAACCTGGGGGATTCTGTTTCCAGCAAGCCTAGAGAATACCACGAGCTCTGGGGTCGATTCCCAGGGTAAATCCCACCATCGCAGTTTAGGCCTTGGAAGCAGGGCGGGGTGGGGGTGAGAGGGGTGCTCATAGAGGGGGCAGGAGGGGTTGTTAGTGAAGGGGGCGGCGCTGGGGTGTGCAGAAGGCGATTTCCCTTTGGCCTGGTGACTCTGGGCCCCCCTGCCAACCGGCCAGAGCCACGAGGCAGGGCTGGAGCATGGGGGCTGGGGGTAGGCTTGGTGTGAGAGGTCAGAGTGCAGGGGTACAGGCTGCCTGGGTCGCTTGGTTGTGTCCAGCAGCCTCTCAGCACCCCGGGGCCCCTGGGTGGGGGCAGTGGGCAGGCTGGCAGGTGGGGCTGTCTACGCCTCAGTTCCCCCATCACACCCATCCCAGCAGAGGTCAGGGAACAGGGACTCCTGCTTCTTTCACACTCCTGGCCAAGGGAAGCCCAGGGTCCTCTTCTGACCTTGCACCTCGTCCCCAGAGGTCACCGTGCTGGGGCTCTCGGGGGTTCAGGTTGCCACAGTTGGGACAGGGAGGAAGGTAATCAATCCGCACCCTGAGCCTCGCGAGGGGCACAGATCCAGCACTGCCCTCTGCCCGGCAGCCCCAGAGAGGTTATTTATAACCTCGGGTCGTGTTACCTCCTGACCTTCAGCTGGGCCAGCGATTCGCTGTGATTAGCATCTCTTCACTGCCCGATGCGAACAAACAGCCCTCTGTGTGCCCTCCCTGCACCCGCCACACAGCAGGGCCTTGCAGGAAGCAGGATGTTGACCCGCAGTCAGGGCCCTGTGGCTCCGGGCTCCCTGGGTAGTCCCAGCCACGTGTGAGGTGGGGGAAGTGGGTGCAGTTTCAGGAATGGTGGGTGAACTACTCTTGTTCCATTGCTTCCCAGGCTGAAAATTTGGGTCTATTTGGGAGGAAGTTTTATTCACAATGTGGAGCTCCCCGGCCTGGGTGTGCCCACAGGGGTGCCTTCTTCAAAGCCAGTGGGAAGGAGGCAGTGCTGGTGACTGGACCCTCTCTCCCTACAGGCATGGGCACTGGACTCAGACAAGACACACTGCCTTCTCCTCAGCAGAGACTCCTTCCTAGATGGCAGCTGAAGCTCAGAAGGGAGGTGACTGGTCCAAGGTTACACAGTCACCCACGGTAGATCCCCAGCTCCTGGCTAATGAGAAGCGACTAGATGCCGGAATTCCTGATTATGACCCAGTGGAGCCACTGTGAAAGGAGGCTCGGGAGGGAAGCTTGGCCCATTCATTCATTTGACACATTTTGTTGAGCACCTACTAGGTGCCAGGCACCATTCCAGGCAGAAATCCTTACCCTTGTAAGATGACAGTCTCAGGGACAGAGCCAGTCCCTGGAGCCTGGGGTCCCCTAAAGGAACCACATTCCAGGTAGCTGCTGAGGGTCTTTAGTCCTGGGAGGGAGACTGAGGCAGGGAATGGTGGGGCTAGGCTGAAGGTACATTGCAGGACTGCAGCTTTGGGCTGAGTATTTGCTACAGACTGCCAAGGCCAGCTGCGTGTAACATGCCAAGGCTTTTGTCTCAACAGTGGGCACCCACCCCTGCAGCTTCAAATGACCTTGCACCCAGGACAGAAGGTGAAAGTCTCACACAGTGCCTAATCTTGCCAGTCATTCTGGAGAAAGCCTGGGGACTTGGACCAGTTGAGGGGCTGTTTCTGCCCAGCACAGGGAGAAACCGAGTCAGGAGTTTTGAGGAGGACCCCAATGTGGGAGGAAAGAGTCTGGACACTTTCTTCCTTTTCTGCCACGCTCTCAGACGCCTTGAAGCCCTTGAAAGAACCTTGGCCATGTGACTTGACCATCCCCTTGCACTCTCTGGGCCACAGTTTCCACAGATAATAATAAAGGGGTTGGCTGGGATGGGCCGTCTCATTTCTGGCTGCCTGGGGCTCTAGGGTAGGGACTCAGAGACCTGCCCACTCCAAGACTGGCTTAGCCCAAGAGTCCAAGGGCGCAGGCTAGGGGTGGAGTTAGGAGTGGCCGAGACAGTCCACACTAGTGTGAGATGAGGAAGTGCTGTGTACACGTGTGCCTGTGTGAGCGTGCAGGATGTGTTTGCAGCCACGTATGTGTTGGAGGGTGCCTTTGTGGGTAGGTGGCTGTAGAAAAACATCATATACATGGGAGAGTGTATCATGGTGTGTGTGTGGGACTTTATATTGGGGGGAGAGGGGGGAGTGTGTGTACAAGTGTGGAGTGTACACGTGTGGGGGAAGTCACACCCATATATAAATCCAAGTATGTGCATGGAAAGGTGTGTGTGTGTGTTGGAGGTGTGTCTCGGGGTAAGGTTGGCTTTAGGCAGGGGATGAAAGCCTGGAGGCTCACTCTGTAAACCCTCTCTGACCACATGGTCAGCCTGTAGCTGATGAGCCCTGACCAGTCAATGAACTCAGGGTCTGGAAGAGTCAGCGGCTTTTCCAACCTCTTTGCCAAATGGGATGTCAGCATGGGGCCGGGGTGGGGAGTGCGGGCTGGGGAAGGTGGCAATAACTTCATGACAACTGGCTGCTGAACAGTTGGAAGGGGGTATGAGGGAAGCCGGCCCTGCCCTGGGTGACAAAACCTGCCCCATGGGCCCATGTGTGGGGCAGGGCCTGGGGATTCGCTCTGGAGGGGGAGGCAGCCCAGCCACAGGTCCATGCTTCCTGGGGACCGCTTGGTTCATGGGGGCCATGGTTATCCTGCAGGGGCCTCTCGGGAAAGTGGGAAGGCAACCTCCCCAGGACTGAGCACCCTCCAGGAGCGTTCACATATGATCTCATAAAGCTCATGGCAATCCCATGAGGCCAGGACTTACTCTTGTTTTGCAGAAGAGCAAACTGAGGCTCGGAGAGGCCAAGGGATACATCTGAAGCCATAAAGCCAGAGGAAGCGGAGAAACTGGCCTGGGAACATGGTTTAGTGTGTCTCCCATTCCACCCCACAGTGACGTGGGATGGGTGACAGGGGTAGCCCTTAAAAACTGCTCCTCTGACTGCCTCGAGATTTAGGCATTGGACCTTCTCTGAATCCTTAGACCTGATGCTCCTCATTGCACCTTAACGGGTCTCCTTTTCGGGGAGGCCTGCCACACACTTCACAATTTGGGGGCTGTAGTCATCAAATTGTGGGGTCCACCACAAGGAAACAGAAGCCATGACAGATGTCAGACCCTTTCTCCAAGCATAAGGCCAGAGGCCGGGCCCTATTTTGAGCAAAAGTTTGCCTTGACTCTCAGGGACTGGCCCTGTGTTGCTCTTTTGTGGGGGTGGAGGGCCCCAAGATCACAGATCTGGGGGTGGATGTGAGCACTGTCATTGCCACCAGAAGCTGAGATCAGCTTTTGGGGTGCTCTTTCTTCAGCCATTTACTAGTTTCCTATAATAATAATAATAACTACCCCTGCCTAAGCTTTATAGATCACAAAGTACTTTCACAAACATTCTCTCATTTAATCTTCACACCAGCCCTTTGATGAGGAGTTAATATGCCCATTTTATGGAACAAGACACTGAAGCTCTGGGGTGGGGGGAAGTTCTCAGTCTCAGATCACAGGGTCTGGAAGTGGCAGCCTCTCCTGCCTTCCTGAGGCCTTGTCCTGATGGCATCTTCCACAGCAGCAGCCTTTGTTAGAGGGTCATGGCGACTGTGCGGCTTCTCCAGGGGTAGGCCTCCATCAGCGGGGGGCATAGCAGTGTGACTCTTCATCTGGGAGCTCTGTGAAGGTGGCTCCTCATCCTCCTCTCCTACAAATATTGGTGGAGGGGATGGGTAGAAAGATGTAAAGAAGCAGAAGTGACTGCTGCATGAGAAAACTGGAGACAAAGAGCTGAGGAGGGGTCCTCTGCTGGCTGACCTTGGCATTGGGCCAGGCAGAGGAGTGGAAGGGACCAGCAGTTCCTGGACCATGAGCCAATCGACTGGGTGCCCCATGCTAACCGTTGCCGTGTTTTCATCTGTTGTGAAAAAAATGAAAGAAATGAAGACAGTATAGAGAGGTTCTCGTAAAGCTAGACCTACTCAGTCTGAAGTATGGCCCTCTTCCTCGAGCTGTATAAACATACACAAGTGTGTGTGCGAACGTGTGCGTGTTTGAAAAGACCTCTCTTTTGACACTTCCCTTTTAGTGTCCCTAACTCAGCAAAATGAAAAACTGGAGATCGTGTCCGATCCTAAGTTGTTTTTGTGGAAATGTAATGACCAGAGAAATCCCAACGACTGGGAACCCCCGAGCTTGCTCCTAGTTCTCAGGGGGGCCTGGCATGGAAGGAGTTGTTTTTAATTGAGGAGTGATATATGAGCAGCTGGAAAAACCCAGAGGGAGAAGGGGTTGGGGTTCCTGCCCAGACTCAGCCCCCACAGTGCCATCGCCCAAGCATCCCCAGAAACCCAAGCAGAAGGAACATTCAAGAAACTGTACAGGGAATTCCGAGAAAGGCCTCAGGCCAGTTCTCTGGGTCACACACCTCAGCCTCTTCTCTGACCCTGAGCGGGATGGTAATGTTCCCTTAAACCTCCTGGGGGCCCTGCCTTTCCCAGCCCCCTCAAGGCTGGTTTCAAAATAGCCCAGGCCCCAGAGAAGTCATGGGTCAGGCTGGCTGCCTGCCCCTCTGAGGGCATGTTGGTAACGCTGAAGCCAAATATAGAGGGGCACGGGACACCTGAGGACGGATGGGGCCTGGAGAGTCCTGCTGACTTCTCAGTGCCTACCGCACCCCCATCGCTTCCGAGCATCCCCTAAAGCTGGCAGCTGGGAGGCCAGCACCCCCTGGCCTGGCCTGGCCTGATCCAGGCCCCAACAAGCCCCGATGGAGTTGGGTGCTGGCCTGAGGGGGCTCCGGGCATGGACTGGGGACAGGTGTGGGGACACCCCCCCCATCCTGGGCTCTCACAGTACTGACAGATTAGCGCCAGGTTCCTAGGGGTGCTCCGGAGACCAGGAGGCCAAGGGGCCAAGGGGAACCTGGCTGTCTCCCAGGTGCAGACACCGCTGGCCTCTGTTCTCCCCAGCTTCGGGGGAGGCCAAGGCCACACACCCGGGGCGTGGGGCGGCGGGGAGCGCAGGGCGGGCAGGCGGGCGTCCAGGCCCGAGCCCAGCACCCGACGCCCCGCCCCAGGGCACTCCCGCGCCCCTGGCTGCCGAGCTTGCCTCCGCCCTCCTCCCCCGAGAATTCAAAGCCACCGGGGGCGGAGCTGGGGGCGCCCAGGCCAGGGGAGACGCGGCTGGGGAGCAGCTGCGCCCCCGGTGCCCACGCCCCCCCATGCCCTTGCCTCCGACGTGCCCCCAGGCTGGCCCCAGCGCACTCCCAGGGCCCGTCCCGGGTCCACAGGTCAACCAGAGAGCCCCGGGGAACGACGTTGCCGACGCCCCGGGGTCCGGGGGAGCACAGCCCAGCGGCTGGTGAGCCCTCCGCCTCCCTCCCCCCTTCCAGACGGGGACGGACACCTGTGCCCCCGCTGCCCGGGGGGAGCCCGGCGCTCCAAGGCCAGCCTCGCCCCCCCCCCCCACGCTGTCGGCCCCCCGCGGGCTCGGCCCGGGCAGCGGAGCCTCCGCGCGCCAGGGCTGCCCCCCGGCGGCCAGCCTGGGGCCGGCAGGTCGGCCTGGGCCCTGGCCGGGGCCCCGCGCAGCCTCCTCGGCCCAGGGCAGGCAGTGGCTGGCGACCTCGGGGCGCGCCAGGTCTGGGGGTGCGACTTTGGAAAGGAGGTTTCTGGCGGTTGGAGGCATCTTTGCTATGTGCCAGAGTTTTTTGATTGAACCGCATCTTGGCCTAAATGTCCCCCTAGGAACAAATCAGCTTCAACAGGCCTCAAGAGGCACTTGTCTTCTAGCCCTAAACCTGCCCCTCCTCCTCTTGACTTCCCTATCTCTATTAATAGCACCACCCGCCTCCCAGTCCCGCAGGCTCCAAACCGAGTCATCTTCAACTCCTCCCCACACTGGGCTGGGTGCCTGGTCCTCACTCAGCAGGTCACGCTGCCATCCCTGTCCTCGGTACTCATGGCCACTGCCCCAGTCAGCTGGCTTCTCAGCTGAGCTACTGCCATCCTCAGCAGTGCGGCCGGGTCAGACCTGGGTACATGACCAGCCCCTCCACTTACAGGCTGCGTGACCTCAGGCAAGTTACTTAACTTCTCTGAGCTCAGCTTCCTCATCTGTAAAATGAGGATAATAGCTACAATCCCTCCCTCATGAATTAGATGATAGAATGTATGTGAAGACTGTGTCACAAAGGCAATGCTCAATGCATGTGAATCAGAAATCATCCATCCAGTCCAACCCTTCATTTTACAGACTGAGAAGGCCCAGAGAGCTAGAATGAGAGCTACCGCCTGGCATTGAGTTCCAGTTGTCTTTACAATGTGCGCAGAGCAGGGAAGCTGGAAGTTCTTGGCATCTCCACTACAGCCCCCATCATCACCTAGAACCCAGCACCGAAGGCCACTTCCTGAGTTCGTTCATTGGATGCGTCCACCTGCCTTCAGGGGCAGGTTTGCCTGGATAAGTGTTGAGGTCACTCGGCCACAGCAAATATCTTCTGGGATGAGACAACTGAACGTCACGTCCAGCAGCTGTGAGTCAGGGCCACCTATCTGCAAGGTGATGAGTGAAGTTGGGCACGTTGGCCTGGCACAGCCATCCGCCTCAGGGCCACTGGGCATGTGGGGGCATAGCGACGTCAGGTGTCCAAAAGCGGCAGGCACCCCCTCCCCCAACAACCCCATCCTCACCCCCCTCTCCCAACTCACACGCACCCCACCTCCAGTCCGAAGGGCCTTACATGGGTGTCAGAGGGAGGGGGGCAGGCTGACTGAGTGGCTTTCCATCCGGGCCTGTTCTCCCTGTAAGCAGATGTTCTTATAACAGTGATTCCTTGAACGAGCATCTGGAGTCCATGAATCCCATGAAATGAAAGGTGGCAACTTTGTTTTAGGAAGAGATTGTGAAAGGGGACTTTTTCCCCACAAAGAGGCAGCAGCTACAAAAGCAGATGATCCAGGCCCTTGGACACCTCTTGTCTAAGACAGGGGTTCTCAAACAGAGACGGCTTTGCTCCTGAGGACATTTGGCAATGCCTGGAGCCATTTTTAGCTGTTATAACTCGGGGAGAAGTGCACATGTCCTACTGGAATTTAGTGGGATGCAGCTAAATATCCTCAATGCACAGCACAGATCACACAACAATGATCAGTGAAGAAACCCTGGTCTGAGCCATCTGTCCAGTAGGGAACCCCTGCCTCACAGCTGCCTTAAACATTAGGGAGGCAATGGAAGTGAAGAACCTGAGACTGTGCGGAGTCTATGCTCCATATTTGCAAGGGACTTTCTTTCCTGAGGCCTTTTTTTGACCTGTGACACCCTAGCTGGTGGGCGGACGTGGAGTGGGCACATACTGTGACCATCACATAAGAATTTTCTGAAATGAACGTGGTGTTTCTGCCCCACCCAGCCTGGAGCAGAGTTTCTAGAACAGTCCAATGCTCACTTGTCAACCCTTTCAATGAGGAAGAAGCAGACCCTAAAAGGAGAACCCCACCCTCCCAGCATGTGAATTCTAGGAAACTGGGCCTTCACCATTCAAATCCATCAGGCCTCCCTGCAATCTACCCACCCACCCCTTTCACTTGCATCTGTGAGGCAGAAAGGGGAGACAGGACTGGAGGCAAAAACTCCTTGGAGCTCTCCTCAGACCTACCAGAAGAGCCCAGCAGTGAGGAGGGTTTGTTGAGGAGCAGCCTTGTGCAGAGGCAGGGGGATGGCCAAGAAAACCTTGAAGGTGGTGTGAAGCTGAGTCAAGGAGCTGGCAAGCCCTCCCTGCCACTCAGTTCAGCGGGCACCCGGTGCTGCTTCAGCCTCTACAAAAATCTGTCCCCAACAAGCCACCTCCTTCTCCCCTGGGACGGGGCTTGTGTACCCAGATCAGAATCCCCATATCCTGGCCTCTGAGCTCCATCCACTTTGCTGGTTTACTCAGTTCAAGTATAATAGATTATGAGATTATGGTTGGAGTGGGGTGGAAGGGTCAAGCCAATCGACAGAGATGAGACCCTTGGACCCCCTGTCTGGCACTGCTCATTTGTGGGGTCTGAGGAATTAAAATCACACCATCCCTCTCCGGGGCTCCGTTTCCATCACCTGTTTATTGGAGAGACACTGCCACCTTCCAAACCTCGGAGATGGTGTCAGGCTGGGGTGGGGGTGGGGCTTGTCTGGAAACACCCAGCTCGACTCTGTGACAAGCCCAGACTTGCAGCTGTTTCTGAAAGGAAGCTTTGGCAGTGGGGGAGGGGCAAGCACCGCGGGGAGCAGGGAGTGGGGACCAAGGACACCAAGCACTGACTGAATACAACTGAAAGGGCCTAATAAAGGGGTCTGTACTGAGTCTCCAGTTAGGAGCTGTCTCCTGCCACTGAGAGCCTCTCCTCTGGGGAAATATTTTTGTCTTGATGGGAAGTTTCCTCCCAACCTGTGACATCTGCTCTTTACCTTTTGTCTCTGCGGCCCATAGGCTGAGGAGACTATGACTCCCCACCTCTCCCTAAGTCTCCATGGCCCCCTACTCTCTTCCTTTCCAGGGATGCTCAGAGGCTGAGGCATCTGGCCCTTTCCAGGGGCTCTACAGCTGGGGGTGGGATGCAGGGGTCGGGGAGGGCTGTCAGGCTTTGGCTTTCCTCCTTAAGGTGTGATTCTATCAACTTTCCAAGTCTTAAAATAGGGAATGCTAGACCTGCTCGCTGTGTCATGTCATCTTTGCTTCATGAACGAAACTGCTTACATTTATTTTCTTTCCCAGTGACTCACCCTGAGTTAAATAAAACGCTCTGCGGTTTGAAATTTGTCCTAGGAAACTCTGGGGAGGAAAAAATTAGGAAGTTTGCTAGTTTGGAAAGCAGCACAGTGTTATGATACTTTCATTCATTCAAACATTTGGCCAACGTTTGTTAGCTGTTTTCTGTGTCAGGCATTCTGCTTTGCACTTTGACTCTAGAAAAACCCTCAAAGTATTTAAAACTTCTAACAGCTTCTTACTTTGGGGAAAGGGGAGATGAAGAAACTGCTGCAAAAATAATGTTCCGGGTACAAAAATATTGGTACATGATGGCATTTAGTAGAAATAGAACTCAGAAGTTACACTTACTTGATA
This sequence comes from Cynopterus sphinx, assembly GCA_030015415.1. NCBI lineage: Eukaryota > Metazoa > Chordata > Mammalia > Chiroptera > Pteropodidae > Cynopterus > Cynopterus sphinx. The sequence continues at coordinate 20,251,852 of CM057385.1, forward strand.
ATCTAAAATAACTTTCATACCACTGAAGGTGTCCAAGCTGGAAATCGTTTGGCCAAATTGTCATTCTAAATAAAATTCTTACTCATTTCCCATCTTGGCTTTCTAGGGCTCTTCTGGTATAGGAATTTAGGAACATGGCTGTCGAAAATGAAAAAGTCCAGAAATAATTTCCTAAAATAGCAATGTTATGGGCTGAAAAGAATATGTGTGCACGTGTGGATACGTAATATGTGGTGTTCCTTAGGGACATCTGAACTTCTGCAGTTATCATCATACAGTGGTACCTGTTTTTAAACATATATTTTAGCATATATTTACTGAAATAAATAACACCTAAGTGTTATGAAGTATATAGCTCCAAATCATGAACAGGTTAAGTTGAGGTAGTATAGAATTTGAGATCTAATTCTAGGTAGTTTGTAGCTTGCATGGGTAAAAACATCAACCCTAAATCTTTCCAATAAACAAATCCTATCAAGTGATTTCCACAACTCCCATGTTGATGCCTGGTGACTCCCACGTGATCCAGGCATGCCATGAAAGCAGGACCCGGGTATATTTTGTTCATCATTATGAACCGAGCACCTAATCTGGTACATTATCAATACATGTTTGTGGAAGAAATGAAAGGAAGGGAAGAGGGGAGAAAGATCTGGTTGGGGAGAAGCTCCCCTTAAATCTTTAAGGAGAGATGTATGGTGGCCTTCCCTTTCCTGCTGCTCCTTTAAGAGACCAAATTACCCTTCAATGCTAGTTTTGGAATCAAATTTGTGTGTGTGTGTGTGCGTGTGTGTGTGTGAGAGACAGACATCCTTCATGCTACAAGGGCATATTCACTTTGAAAAAATTCACTGAGCTGTCGACTCCCATGTGACCTCCACATGACCTCCCATGTGACTTCTAATTCACCTTTTATTTGAACTTCTTTCTGTTCATTTTATTTATTCTAAGAAGCCAAAATTCTGTTCTGAGCATCTCAGGAGAACTATTTCTGACAAAGGTTTGGCCAGTGCTACTGTTAATTAGGTTTGTAACTCCCCTCTAAGGACTCTGCAAGATCAGTGCTGCTGGGTTTACATTACGTTTCACAGCAGAAAAAAACATTTCCTAGTGTTACACTGAAGCAGAATCTCCTAACGTCATATGCAAAACTGTAATTCTGGTGCCCAAGGTGTGGTCCCATCATCAAAGTTCCGGGCCCAGGCCCTCTAAGAAACCAGGCAGACCGGCCGCTGCTCACCAAAGCTTCCTTCCAAGGAGCCTCATCCCTCTGGCTGTTCCCACTCCCATCCAGTTTTACTGAGGCCACGAACCTTCTGACATTCCCCCCGCCCCCAAGCTTCTCTTCCAGGCCCTTCCCCTCCTCAGCCAGCTTTACCCTCGTACTCCCCGCCTGTGGAATCGGGCCTGTAGATTGGCACAGGAGGCTGGGCAAGCATGGAGATGCTCCGCGTGGTGTGCGGGTGGTGGGAGCTTTCCTGTCCCCAGGGGGTGAGGGATGGAAGCTGTGTATGTAGGGCCTGCCCTGTCAACTGGAGTTTGGGACATTCATACCTATGCCTTGGTACAGCCCTGAACCCTCTGGGGCTCGAGGATGGCAAATGGTGTGGAGATGCCCTCCTCTCCAGGCACGCACGTGTGTATGTGTACACCCAGGTTGGCTCTGTCATCTACGTGTCCTGACCAGAGGGCCAGCTGTTGTCTACAGCACTTGAAGAACATGGGGAAAGCGGCAAGGGTCCTTTACCCTGGGCACCCTTTGCTCTCCCTGTCTCACCCAGGTTGGACTCAACCCCCCTCCCTGCCAAGTTGGCCAGCCTCTCCTCCCTCTTTGGGACCCTCACTGCCCCCATCAGTGGGGTAACATCTCACTCTCCTTCTTCCCCATCAAAAAGATCCAACAGCTTCTTGCAGCTAACTCTGGTGGTGCAGGTTGGGTATCGGGCCTTTAATCCCCCCCTCTTTTGCTCCTAATGCTTAGAATCACAGGGTAGAAAGGGATTCTAGAACCCACCTAGTCCAACTTGTCATTTTACAGACTAGAAATCTGAGGGCCAGAGAGAGAATGACAGCCCAAAGCTCGTGGCTACCTGGAGCAGCTTGGGACAGGGGTCCGAGTTTCCCGGCCAGAGGCCCAGAGTGTCTGGGAGCACTGGGGTTCAGCAGGCCCTCCAGGAGTTAGCCGCAGTGGCGCTGTGCTGTGCGGGAGAGGAGACTAGAGGTGGACTTGGAGATTTATTCCAGTCACATCAATTCTCTCCCTCTAATCCTCACCCCCTCCTTTTTTCCTTTTCAGCGGCAGTTACAAAATCCAGGAAATAAGTGTGGATTGATGGCCTAAAAAGAGCTTAGTTAGTGCTGTGACCTGCTGAGTTATGTAACTCCTATTTATTATCGGCCTTGGATGACGTTTCTATTGAAGCAACTCACTAAGCGGATTCTGTGACATTTCCTTCGGCCTTGTTCAGAGATGGCTGTGGCAGAAATTCCTCTGCAACTTCAAAGACTAGAAATTGGGGGTGGGGAGGCTTCTGAAAATTCCCTTCTGTACTCCCCTGGGCTGCTGTTTCTCTCACCGCATCAACCCCTGCTCTCCTCAGGGTCCCAGGCTCTGGCCCACCTGCCTTCCCTTTAGGTCCCCTATAGGCTGCCTTGGTGGGGAAGCTGAGAAAAAGTGTTTTCCCTGCCCCTGATGAATGAAAGGAGTGAGGACTCAGGGCCATGAGACTCTAGAGGTAGCCTAGTAGCAAGAGCACTGAACCAAGAGAAGGGTTTGAGTCCAAGCTCTGCTATTGGATATAATGGCTCTGGGCCTCAGCTTGCTTGTTAATAAAGTGAACTAGTTTATCTTATCTGTCAAGTCAGACCCCCCACTAGACAATCTCCTTGATCTGGTTTGGCATGCCTTTTTTGGGGTGACAGCACAGTGACGAAGAAGGGGAGGAAGGGGCTGGCAGTCTTTGGGTGCTCATACCAACACAGCGTCACCTCCTGCCCAAAAGAGCAGAGCTCAGCACAGTCCCTAGCAAGACAGCTTTCCCAACAAGTTCATTTCCTATTCCCACACCTCCGTTCTGCCCTGGGAGGGACTGGTAGAGATCTCCCTAATTAAGCATAGCCTCTCAGCCCTTCTCTTTTCCCCCCAAGTGATGTCAAAGGGGCCTTAGAGAGAGGCTCTCTCGAAACTCAGCTGCCATCCTAAGGTTGGCTTTTGGAGACTTCCCAGGTTCAAGAAGGAAAAGATAGACACCACCCAGAGAACTCAATAGTGTCTCTCCTCCTAAGACATATTCCTCCTATTCATGGGAGTGATGCCTCCATGTCTCAGGGACAAACTGGTGCATCAGACAAAGCTGATTAGTACTAAGTGGTATATGCTACATGAACTTCCTGTTAAAGACCTGGCTGGGCATGAAGCTCACTTACTAGTCCATACATCACGCACTACATGGACACAGACGAGCTCCTAAAGAATGTCCCCCTCGAAGCAGTCTTAGAGCTCATTTGAGCCAAGCCCCAGCTTTGACATAAAAACAGAGGCTGGAGAGAGATCAGTGGCAGAGAGGGGCTAGAACCTGTGATTCTTTAGCATGACTTTGTTTTTGAGACGCTGACTGCAAGCGCACACCACAGGGTATTGGGAAGAAAGGGCTGCCTCTTTGGGGTTCTGGAAACATAACCTTACTATGTGGCAGGATGGTCTGATAAACCCTCAGTTGGGTAAAGCCCAAGACTGGTCTCTAAACCAGCCAAGGAACCTCGAGGCATCTATCTGCCCAGTTTCTGCTCATCTCCAGCCAGGCTCTTCCAGGAAGGAAAAATACTTGAGATGCCTCTAAGAATCAATACTGGAGTCTTTTCTGGTGAGGAAAATGCCCAACTTTTGCTCCTAGTTCCTTACAGGTATTTGTTTTCTGCTGAAGGGTACACTATATCAGTCCTCACAACAATCCCGTGAATAAGATGTCATTATCATAAACTCCTTAGAAAACTCAAGTTTTTGAAAGGCTGCTCTATCCTGTGTGGGTATCTTTGCACCTGAGATGACCTGCAACAATTTAACAGATGCAGGTTTGTGTTCTTGCTTGGGCAGAATGATGCTAAGCTTTTTAATCATGTAGGAAGCATATAACCCATTCTGCTACCATTCCATACCCAGTCTTGCATCTGATATTAATATTTCATTTAGTTCTGTCTGTTCTCTACCTATTTATATGCAGTGACTGAGAGTTTAATTCTTGTCATAAAGCATCATGAGCAAGACACTGAATATATATGTTTAATAGCATCTAAAAATGTCAAACATACCACTATTTTCATCTTTCAATATGTCCCTCAGTGTGCCTGCACGGAAATAAAATGAACTTTTAGATGCAAAAGAGAATATGGGTCTCCTCCTGTTTAATTTTCATGGAACACTCTTTTTCCTTAAATTGGGGAGGTACACAGAAAGGTATTCCCAGAAAGTAAGGCAGGCCCAAGGTGCGTGTGCTTCCTAACACAGTTCTTTTAGGATGGACAAGGTTTAAAACACTAATAGACCAAAAATAAGAACATTCTGCATTAAATAAGCATGGAAGGCAGTTTTTCTCTTTTTACATTACAAAGTAGCCAAAGCAGTCACCACACCAATATCACGTTTTCAACTACAGCCATAATAGCTGATTACACGTCACTGTTTCCATGTCTCCTTCCCTCTCCTCATCTCCTTGAGGGTGTCTTACTCATCCTCACGTACCTGACACTTAGGAACCTCCAAAAGTCTGCTGCTGAGTGCTTACTAGCGGCAGGTGCTTACTCTTTTTATAGTAAGGAAATGGAATAGTCAAATGACTAATGAAGGGTCACAAAATTAGGAAACAGTAGACCCGGATTCAAACCCAGGTCTATTTACTTGCGATCTAGTACTTCCCCAAAACACCTGCAGTAGCCTGTAGTGTTGAGTTAACCTAGTTCTTCTCCCCGCAGTGAGGACCTTGTGCTTTTACTTATCTCAGCTGGACCTGTTTACCAATGGGCAAGGCTCCTCCTATGACCGGGCCTCTAGATCACCTAAGGACCATAACATACTCTACAAGGTTGCCCTGCCGATCATCTTTGAATTTATGGAGTAAATACTTTGAGGAAATTATTAGATGTTATGTAAATGAAAGCTAGTCAGAATCACAACTAAAAGGTTATAGTTTTCTTTTATGAAAAAATAGTCTTTCCAAATGAATGGGAAATGAAATATTCTCTTTTAGCTTTTAATTTAGCAATAAGTTCAAAGTACCCTTAAGCTTTAATTATCCATGAATCAAAAAGGAAAGAGCATTGGGTTGAGCCTGGGGTGAGCCTGCTGGCAGGTCACCATGTGCTGGTAATAACCAGCTAAGAATGAATGAGGCTTTGTGTGCCTGGAAAACAGATGTTTGTGAACCCAGCTAGGCCGCTTGTCAGCTCCTCTTAAGCAGCTGTTCCCAATGCAAGAATCAGAATCATCTGGGCAACCATTTTCCCTAATATATGCCTGGTGGCCCTTAGGTGAAAGGAAGAGGAAATAATTTCATTCTGGAACTAGCTCAGGGGTGATTCAGGCCACACTCCCCTCTCCTGGGTGGGTTGAGAACTGCAGCTTTTACATGAAGTTGCTGGCCCCCTGAGCTAGGGCTGGTGGTCCACCTCTCCTTTGAGGCCTCAATTCAAATCATAACCACTTTTTGTCTGTAGGTGGGAGCCAGTGTTCTGCTGGGACATAAAATCAAGGAGCTAAACTATCTGGCTTCTTTTGTACAGTGTCGTCTGATAAGTCAGAAATTCTAAGTAATCAAATCCCACCCACTAGATACCTGGGCCTCATGGGGGATTGGGCAACCCGGATCTGCAAGCAGGTGTGGTTGGTATCTGCACATACGACACAATGAGGCAAATTAGAGCCAGGGTCACAGAGCTAGAGATGATTAGAGCTAGGTTTTTGTTTTTTAGATCACTTGGATAAACCACCCTCCTTTAACACTGAGAACTAAAGCAGTATTTCTAAGCCACACATCACACTTCCTGTGACACTTTACAGATGCCTGCCTGAGTTCAGACCACACAAGAGAATCCGATTCAGTAGGCCTGGGGTGGAGTTTTATGTCCTTTTGCGTGATTCCGGGGGGAGGGGAGACTATGTTAAAGTGACTTGCCTAGGTCACTGGAGGGGCAGCGCCTGGCCAGGTCTATAGCCCTTTTTTTTCCCACTATACCACTGTGTCTCTAAAGGAAATGGATTTAAAATTGAACTGTAGTCATTACCAAATATTTAAGGCATTCTGAAAAATTCCCTAACTACAAAACTTTTCTAACCAATTGGCCACTGCTGAAATTTAAGTTAATGCCTTTTATGATGACCAGGGCTCTCAAGCCTACGCTGAACAGGAGAGGCTTGCGCCCGGGGCGGTGGTGACAGAGGAAGAGCTTGGGGACTCAGGCATATCTCTTCACTAAGGTGTGTGAAAGATGGTTTCGCCACTAGGTGGGACTGCACGCTGCAGTTCTAATTATGAGGACAGCACTCCAGACCTGTGCCGCCAACAAAATTAAAATGAACATTTCCTGTCCTGTGCTGCTACTCTAGTTTTTCACTAGAGACTGGCTGGATCAGGAAAATGACTGAATGAGGCTGACAAGAATTAATCAGTTTCTAGAACAATGACCTGGCAGGCCCCAGAGGACTATGGGGCAGTTAAGTAAGGGCCTATAAAGTGGCAATTATATTCTAGACCATCCAACCTCACCGGAGAGATGGCTGTGCCTTCATCCAGGGAACTGTCCTATTAAGATGTCAATTAAGGCTACTTTTACTATCACGTCAGAAACCCAAGTTTCTTGTAAACAAAACGCAATGGATTAGTCTAAATACCACTGCACACTGTGCTATCACATGACTCGTTTTATAATCATCCTTCCTTCCAGAGTCTCTCTCAAGCAAATGGATCACAAATAAGAAGCGCACTGTATCATTAACATTTACACTTCAGCCGGCCTTTTATTACTGAGTAATCTGGCAAATGGCATGCCTTAGTATCATGTGTGGGTTGTTACTCAGCACAGCCACATTTCTAGAAAGCTCTACTGTCTATTACTCATATCTCATGTGAACACATGAGCCAGGCAGACATGTTCTTCATGTATTTCCCATGGCTCACCTTCAGCTAGCGCTGAAGGGCAACAGTCCCTCAGAAATGACATATATAACGAGGAAAGATTATTGGACTTTCAAATAACAACCAAGTTCAGACCCTTAGAAAAGGCAAAAACAAAACAAAATACACTGGACCTGATACATGTTTCATATACATATTTATATATATTTCATGTACAAAGTTACATTCCGAACCCCAGGGATTCCATAATAGAAATAAATACTGAAATAACTACAATGCTAAACGAGCTTTTTGCTCGTAGAAATGAAGCCTCAGCCTCTAACAGACAGCAAGAACCATTTTTCAGATTATAGAGGCAAGTAAAATTCTGGATAAAATGTCTAGGACAAAAAACAGATTCAGAACATAAAATGGTTAAACTGTATTCAAATATTGAGAAACATGACAACATTAATAATAAAAACGTAATTTTTTAAAAAGAAAGAAAATGAAATTTTGTGTTATAAAACAGTATAACCCTGTTAGAAAAGCATTTATGATTTCCACATTTAATTCCCTCTCCTCTACTCTTCTCATGTTACAAACTAGGACCAATGAGCCCCTTTCTCAACATGATCAATTAAGAAGAGCCCTAAATCTGGTGGAGTCCTTTGGTAACAGTCTTAATACTTACAAGGAAATACTCAGTTCCACAGCAGTTGCATGACACATTCTTTAGTACAGTCAATATTATGAAACGACTGTTTTGTTTTGTTTCTAAGGCAGCCACTGTTAAAGGGTCTATTCTCAAATATAGGAAGACCTTTTTAAAAAAAGGAACAATACAGCAACTGCAGAATGTATTTAACCCTTTCTTTGCAAACACAATTGGAAAAGGTATGTGCTGCATATTTTGTGCTCAAAATGTTTTACACTCTCAACAAGCTGCAGCTATTAAGGTATTCATTCCAATTTTTAAAATTTAGATCCACATGAATTAGAGAAAAACAGTCTCAAAACCAAGGCCCTAGAAAACATTCTCCCTTTGCCTCACAGAGATCTTAACCTGCAGTTAATAATAAGCATTAGGTTAATGTCTATGACATCGCCATTTTTGTAGATCAGCATCAGCGGTTTCACATGGTTCAACATCATACATAACCCAAGTGTAACAAAATAAGAAAATTCTCATGTATCCCTTATTTCTTCCAATAAGAGTAAATTTTTTTTTTTTAAACATGGAGAGACCAATCCATGGTACTCAAGCCTCTTCTCTGTCCTTGATGTGCTAGCTATAGGCAGTTTACACTAACCACTTTGCAGTTTGCAAGAAGCTTAAATTTTGGCATTTTCTCCAAGGGTTACCATCTTGACCAAAGTGAATGTTACAAGAATATAAACCTGTTTTTGGGGACTAGGAGGAAGTAAAGCAATCAGTAGAAAATATTTTACTAAAGTTACAAACATGAGGACAAGCCCTTAAAACAAATTATACAGCATTATTGTACTCTTCCTAGTCCCTGAAATTAATTAACAGGGCCACAGATAATCTGACAGTTTTAGATACAATAACTACACACCCATATTCCTAATATCAGTAAGTTTAAAATGAGTAATTACAATCATTGTAACATGTTTGTCTGCATTTCTCACCCTTATTTCCTAATTTCCTACATTTGGTCATACAAACTAGAAAAGACTGAACAGCAAATGGGATGTGACTCTGGGATTATAATTCCCAAACACTTTGGTGTGTCATTCTTGTGAATTCATACAACATTCCTAAAAATGTTGAAGAATGTTGGTTATTTAAGGTATTGCCAAAAGCGACTTAGATTTAAAATGAAATAAAAACATAGCTTATGTTTTGAAAAAGTAGCTTAAGTTTTGGTGCCCTGAAGAAATGTACATAGCTCAAGCAAAGCATCATCCTTTTATACAGCTTTTACCAAAGGTTTTTTTCTTCCAGCCATCTAAAAGTGGCCACATGTGTCTATAAGCACATTTGGCTCATTAAATCTCATGTGTTTTATAATCTAGCCAAATCATATATGTGCTTAAAAGACACTGGTGTACTTTTTACAAATGTCTTTGCGTGACAGTTCAAGAAAAAAATCTCTGGTACTTACGAATGCGTAGACAATCTGAGACCTGTGTTTGCATTCTTTCCTTTAAGTAGTCCTTCTGATGAGGGGTCTTTAATAGGTTTATATTTTTAAAATAGCACTTACATTTATGTTTAGCTTTACTTAAAGTAATGAGTAAAAAATGTTAAATCACACATTTTCGAGAGGCTTGACGGGGGAAAAACTGAAGCATAATGGTTTTTCAAAAACTTATTAAATAAGGAAATCAGACCCAGGCTATTTTTTAAATGGGTGTTGTGAGTGAAAAGATGTCATGTCAACTTTTACTCTATGGTACCTTGGCTTTGTCTTCTTCTTCATCATAAGCTTTCCTCTTTGAAGATGGCATTTTAATCTCACAAGGGCATAAAAGTTCAAATGTGTCATTACGTACAAAACATCAAGTGCAAGCTGTTCTATAGTTTAACAAGAAAAAAATACCATTTCCAATCAAATCCCTCATTCAGTTTGTTCGGCCACATTCCATCACCACTACTGCTTTATTCTTAACTGGTTAAGAGCAATCCAAGAACAACTGGTAAACAGGTGAATTTCTTACATGGAAAAAACTCAACCAACCACCACCATCTGCTGGTACAAGGACTCCAAAACACAATTTGCTTAAAAAAAAAGAAAAAAGAAAAAAAATCCTCCCATTGCTGACATCTATCTTCTAAGCCTTATAGGTATAAACCTTTCAGACATGTCAGTATGAAAATGAGTAAAACTAGTCTCAAAAACATCAGAATATTCAGAGAAGCAGGCCTCATAAACTTTAGAGCTCTAATAAGTCAGAAACAGGAAACTTTTATTTAAATAGTGTAGTCTTAATTTCTTTAATATAAAACCCCCCAAATCTGATGAAAACAAAGTTTTATATACCATATAAACAAGATTTGTCAGATTTGAAAGTGAAAATTAAAGTAATTTACAGTTAGCTTTTAATCTTCTCGGGACATTTAGATAAATCCTGATAATCCACCTGATATTAGTTTGTGTCAATTTTATAATACATTCGGGAAAACTTAACTATTGTACTTAATGGTACAGTTTCATTTATCAAGTGTTTCCATTAATTCCATTATTAGTGACAGCTAAAAAGTGATCCCATCCAATAAAGTGTGTGATATTAGCTGTGGCAGAATAAACCACATCTGGATTGCTTTCTATAATTCACCAGTTTGCAGAAAGTAAACATTCTCTGATTTGTTCACAATATACTGAAATTGCCTATAACACTGGTGCAGTAAAACACCTAGTTCCTGTATTGTTACAGTAAGACAGATTTTGTAAGTTAACAGAAAAAAAATGCTCATACATTATGTGGTGAAAATTATTTCACAAAGAGAGCATTAAATAAAGAGGAAAAGGAAAAAGAAACCATGCAGAAGAGACAGCTTCTCCGTCTCCACCTGTGTCCCATGGGCTCACTCACTGCCATACATCACTTGCCACACTATCAAGTGACTCCTTTCCGCTTTGGCAACAGAAGGTTCAAGTGGAAGATCCTCTCCAAGAAGTTCTGATTCTCCACCTTCATCTCCTGGTGGATGATAGGGAGACTCGAGTTAGGTTGAGCATGGAATATGTAGGTGGACATACATCAGACATGATGCTCAAGGTCAGGGCATGAACAGGATGCACAAAACTTGTCTGACTCCCATTGCAGATAACACAGAAAAAGGAATGCCAATGAATCAGAATCTCCACTGCCTGACTTCTAAAAAGGTTAATTCATTTTCAGACTGCATTTGTAACAGCAAGTTCACTGTATGTTGGAGACACATCCCAACATGTCTCTATAATGAAGTTAAAAGAAATGGGAGTGAAAAGGCAAAGCTGTCCAATTCTGTTTATCCAAATGGACAGTCTCCTCTTGTCTATGTCAAAGAACTAAGACTAGATAGTACTATCGATGTGAGTGTGGGGCAAACACCACAAAAAACTAAACCCAAACAACTCATGCTTATTGTCAGTGACAGTAAAGTTCTCCACTCAAAGGCAAATGACACAAGTACATGGAAATTGGATTGTCTCCCTGCAGCACTAATAGGTGGGTTCATCACCTAATATACTGGGTTTTCCTTCCCGTGGTTTTCAAGTTTAGAGGTAATGAATTGATAGTGTATGGTAGAGATAAGGAAATGAAGCCAAGGTACAGAATGACTACAGGTTCTTCCAGGAGTAGCTGAGTGAATTTGATAAAGACACTGTGCTCCAAGGCTTGGTGCAAGCAGGCCATACCCCTCGCTATAAGCACACATTGTTAGAGAGCAGGGTCGTTCTGACAACACAGCAGAATCCTATCAACTTAAATAACAAGGGACAAAGCTATAATGCGGACCCACCAGAATTCTGTAATGTGTCTCATCTGAATTTCAACTATGCAAGAAAACATTGATACTGTCAGCTAGTAACAGTGGAAGAAAAATAACCATAAACATTTCATTTTTCTCAGCAGGCCAAATTCTCCCTCATCCACTTCCTAGAGGCTTTTCACTGAAACATCAAACTATAGAGAGGAGCATGCTTTAAAAGACTCAAGATAAAATCTAACTGAAATATAATCAAGCATTTAACATATAAAAATCAAGTTTGGTTTTTAAATTTTTAAAAATTAAAATAATAACGACAAATTAATTGGCTGAGACAAAAGATTATTAGCATTTATTTTTTGAGCTGTTTTGTTTTAAAGGCTTTGTTTTTAAAAATTACCCTGTTTTCTAAGGTCTCTACATCCAACTTAGTCTATTAAAAATATTGAGACTGTTGGGATCAATTTTTCATTGTTCATATGTTACAGGAAATGAAAAGAGAAAAGGAACAAAAAAAATCAAATTAATTTTTTTATTTTTTAGAGCTTGTTTACTATTAAAATTAACCTATGCTTTAAGACAAGTCTGTTTTTAAGGTTGGATTAACCAGAGATAATGACAAACCTATTTAAGCAATTTTTATGCTATTTTCAGAATCTATCATGAAAGAAATTTTTAGTGGAAATGGAAAAACGACATAGAGCTTTTATTAACATAACATACCTCGTATGGTTCCAACTGCCATGCTGCACTCCAAAAAAAAGCTCTAAAAATAACCCCAGCCAAATGAAGTCCCTCTTTAAAAAGGAATTCAATTCTGTACCAGAAGTCAACTATTTAAAACACTTCTAAGAGACTTCATTCCTTGTAACATGACCAGAATCGATCAATTCCTAAAGTTAACATTAACATTTCCCTTAAAAACGTGTCAATAAGCTTTTTTGCATCAGTTATTCTAGTAATACTAATTACATGTGGCACACTGTCATTTACATGACCTAAATTTTATACTTCTTTTTTATAGCTATTTATAACTAAAATAAGTATCCGTCACTGATCTATAATATTATATTCTTTAAAACTTCATATTTAGGAACTTTTGAATCTGTGTTAATTTTAGGCCAGTCCAAAGGATCCTTCCACTCAGAGCAAAGGAATTTACATCACAGTGCTTTACAGTTTACAAAGCACCAGACTGTCACAAACATCAACTCTCTGTTTTCTTTGTACCTCTTGGGCCATTTCTTCTTAGATAGTTTCACAAGCTCTAATGATCCTTTAAATGGGATATATTAATACAGAATTCTTTTAGCCTATATACACACTCCTTGGGTGAAACTCATCAACCCTTGTGGCTTTTAGTACCACTGCAGGAGAACAGCTCCCAAATTCCTCCCAGAAAATACCCTAAAGCACAGTGAACACTTCCCACCTAGATAACTCCCAAGTCCCGTGCTCAACATATCCAACATGAAATTCCTCTTAACCTTACTCCAAATCTGCTTCTTTTGCTCTGATAGTCCTTATCTGAGTAAATTAGAATAGTTCCCTCTTTCCCCATATCTATGACAGTCATGATGGCATTCCAGATGGTGGTCCCAATGGAGCCCAGAGATGTCACAGTGCAATGCAGTACTCACGTGTTTGTGGTGATGATGATGTAAACAAACCTAGTGCACATTCAGTCATATCAAAGTATAGCACATACAATTCTGTACAGTACATAATACTTGATAATATAATAAACAACCATGTCACTGTTTTTTGTATTTTTTATACTACACTTTTTATTAGAGTGTACTTCTTTCTACTTATTAAAAAATGTTTGTTGAAAATAGTATGCTTTATTACACCGGCAGCAACTCATATACCTTGTATTTATACGATGGCATCACTTTTTCTTGTGCTTAATTTAATTTCCTGTTGTTTTGTACAGCAACATGCTATACAGGCTTGTAGCTTAGGAGCGATAGGCTATCCTATCTAGTTGTGCACATGTCTACAGAACTGTCTAATGATACATTTCTCAAAATGCACCCCCTTCATTAAGGAGTACATGACTGTACTAACCAATTTCCCAACATGCCGCTTACCTATTCCTATTATTACTACCTTAATCAGTTATTCACTTTTCCTTAACTCATATCCCTATCTCTAGTCTCACACCTTCAATCTATCTTCCACACAAATCTAATCACATCGCTTTTCTGTAAAGGCCTCCAATAGTTTTCCTTGGCTTTAAAGATCAAAAGGCAAACTCTTTAATTTGGTATATAAAAGCATTCCATAATCCAGCCCCTTCCTCCCTCCTTTCTAGACTTCTCTCTGGTCAAATTTGTACTTGCTTCTACTCCATGCTCTAGTCACTTTTATAAAGCTTTTCTTCAATTAAGGTGCTTTGACAATTCTAAACCTTTGGTCAAGTCATTCTCTTACTTCAGAATGCCAAGTCCCCAGCCTTCCCCATACCCCTCCCTAACCCAATTCTTTAGTTGAACAATAATCGGTGCTGAGTAACCTCAAGCATCATTTCCGGACTACTGTTGCTCCTGTCATAGCATCACTAACACTCGTTTATTAGCACACTTCTCTCTCTGCATTGTTCTATAATCTATTGGAGGGAGACACTGTCTGACTTGTTGTATCTCAAGCTTAAGGCTGACAGGCACATAGTTGATAATATTTATAAGATGGGAAAATGAACAAATAAAATCAATTCTGATACAAACAACACTTTATGAATTATTTTTATTTCTCCATTTTATAGGTGAGGAAACTAAGGTTTTGGGAGGTTGAATGATTTTGTCCAAGCAAGGCCTTCTGACCCCATATCTGAAGTTCTTCACATATACCTCAATATATGACAAATCTTGCTATTTTCTAATGCTCCTTCAAACAAATACACTTTAGTATTAAAAGAAAAAGAGGGAGGGAGGGAGGGAGGGAGGGAGGGAGGAACGAAGGAAGGAAGGTAGGAAAAAAGGAAGGAAGGAAGGAATATGTAAGTTCTTTTCCAAGAAAAGAATTCAAAGAAAATATCTTAGAAAGCACTTATCAGAGTAGTTTCTTGTTTACTGTGGGTGAACATCCAAGTCACAAAACACAGTGGAAATTGCATTCCCAGAACCACTAGCTTACCCATCCGGAAGTCAATGTAGCCCTCTCCTCCACTGATGACAAGCATAGACTTCAAGGGCGTCTGGCTTCCAGGCTCCTGTGCAGATGGCCCTGCTTTGTCACCTGTGAGATCTGTGCCACTACCGCCACTTTGTGGGCTGACAACTTGACCTATTTATAAAGGATCAGATATAAATATTACTTTTCACAGAGTAGGTGGGAAGACTCACCTTTTCTAAATATTTCTGGAAAATTAAACAAAAAGGTAAGTATAATCTAATACAACCAAAGTACTGGGGATGATAGAAGTCTCTGCATGATCAGAAAACATTTATAAAGGTCACAGGAGCCTAATTTGAAAATCTAAGTGAATCCATTTTGTATGAAAGTAGACAATAGGTTGAAAACCCAGTAAGAAATCTACTTATGGTCAGGCTGGTCTTAGCTGCCTGCTTCAGACTTTTACAATCTACGTCCTTTGATCTGAGGGACAGTGAAAATGTCTCTCCCCTGAGAGGGCATATGTGAATTTGTGTAAAAGACTGAGAAAAGTCTTTACCTTAAGCCTATAAGCTTGGATATTCCTAATTAATATTTATATTTATTTCAAATCCATGGTTTTCCTCTCACATTTAAGAAAAGTACATCTTATTTTTATTTAGATTATGTAAATAAAATCATTGGTAAATGTGTCATTTGCTATAATGTTTAAGTTCTAAGGTAGAATCCTTGAGCTTGAAATAGTAGAGCAAAACCTTCAAATTTTATTCACACTATAAGGTCTATTGACATCCCTCTGAGAAAGCTTTGACTGTGGGGTATTGTTTTTTCTTGTCACAATCTGCTGTCCTTTGGTCAAACTACACAGACAATACCTCCAGGAGACAGCAGGACACAATCCTATGATGCAACACACCTTAAAAATTAATTTATGTTGAAAGTGAACAAGATAGTTTGATTTAGTCCCACAGTATCTCATTCATGCATTACTCAAATTAAATTGTGGTAGAAATCAGTCCTGCCAGAGAGAACTGTTAGTTCTGCCACATAAGCAAGAGCACAGTGGTATGATAATAAGGCCAACCTGAATGGTTTAATCCTTAGGGCCAACTGGTCAACAAACAACAACGTTGCCAATTTTACTTCCAGATTTATACCCAACAGAAGTCTTCCCCATGTGCACAAAGAAGTCTGCTGCAATGGTTTTTAATAGTGCAGGAAAAGGGGGAAAATGAGAAGTCCATCAACAGGAGAATGAATAAAATGTAGCACATTTAAGTCAGATGTTAGAATACCACAGTTAAATGAAACTTGATTTTTATGTATAAAATCTATAAATCTCAAAAAACGAGAAGTAGCAGAAGAATATATATATATATATTTATTTTACATATATATGTATGTGTGTATATATATATAAAACAAAACATTTAAGTTAAATTCAAAACCACAAAAAATACACATATTGTTTATAGATATATTCAAATGTAGTGAAAGTATAAAAACATGGGCAGGAGGTTAGACATGGAGGTTAGAAAGGGAGAGGAAAAGGGAAGAGAATGGGATTGGAGGAATATAAAGAACACTCAAAGGTGACCTATGACATTTAATTTCTTATTTTTAAAACAAAAAAACCACTATTACCAGCAATTCCATTTCTAGAAATTTATCCTAAGGAAATAACTATACAAAAATACAAGATATATGTTTTAGGAAGCTCATTACCATGTTGCTAAGAATATTGAGTAACTAGGGTACCAGGGGTCAGCCCTGATCATCTACTCTTTGAAACATCCTTGGGAAAATAAGTGTGATGGTCAATTTTATTCATCAACTTGGCTAGAATATTGTGCCCAAATATTTAGTCAAACTCCAGTCTAGATATTGCTGCTGTGAAGGTATTTTTTAGGTATGAGTAAAGCAGATTACTCTCCATCATTGGGTCTCTTCCAATCAGATGAAGGTCTTAAGAGAAAAACAAAGCTTCCCCCAAAGAAGAGAGAATTCTGCCTCCAGACTGCTTTTGGACTTGAGTTGCAATATCGACTCTTTCCTGGGTCTCCAGCATACCAGCCTATCTCTCAGATGTCAAACTTGCCAGCCCTCATAATCACATGAGCCAATTTCCTCCCCGGCCCAAAGCCCAGTTGGTTTTGTTTCTCTGAAGAACCCTAACTAATACACTGGGATACTACTATGTTCAATGTCACACAGTCAGTTGGGTGGCGAAATCACATCTGAACTTTGTCTAACTCCAAAATTTGCCTCTTATGGGAGAAAAAATTTCAAAACAAGAATCCTGCTTACAAATGGTAACATCATTTTAGTACTTTTAACATTCAGAACATTTTTCATCTGGACAGTACTTTATAGTTCTCAAAGCACTTTTATTAATTTTCACAATAAATGAGGCCAGCAGACAGTAGATATTAATCACATTCACTTAAAGAAAGGAGGAATGAGGCTTAGAAGGTATGCGACTTGCTCAAGGCAAGTGGTGAGCCAGAGGTCCCAGACTCCCAGACTCCTAGTCTACTGATCTTTGCCATAACACCGATAAGGAATCAGAGCACATTCTCTACCTCTTCCTGAACACAGCCTTGATGATATGGGCCTCTTCCTGGTGATCTCCTTTTTAGGTCAAAATTGTGTTTAGTATTCTGTGGTGACAAAATAATACCATCGCTTTTCAAAGTAAGCAGGTCTCTTAATTAAAAATCAAGAAGCTTTTTTGGGAGGATGGGGGAGGAAAGAGGAGCATTTCTAAACAATTTCATTCAAATATCTCAACAGCAAATATTTATTCATATCTCCATTACAGAACATTTCATAACATCATATTGGAATGATTTATAATTCCACTACTTATAATCAGAGTAGGTAGTGGAACCGAAGGACAGAAGAGAGAAAATTATATACAACTTCTCAACAGAATGATCTAACTCACCTGGGACTGCCACAAAGAATTTCACAGCATCCCGATGCCCATGGAAGCAAAGCTGTGCATGTGCCATTGAACAATAAGGTATAAATGTCCCTGGAGTCACTTTATCACTGTTTTCATCACCATATACGCGTATCACACTACCAGGACGATTTCCTGGTGCTCCTGAGGTTTTATTTGCTGCAACAGAAAAACCAAATACCAAATGTTTTCCTCTAGAAATAGTAATGATGCAAGAGGTTACTGGTTAATCCTTATGATATTATCTAAAAGCTACAGCCAGTTGAGATAAAACAAAGGCAGCAATGCCAATTCAAGACAAAGCTGGAAAAAAAGAGATATATAGCATGCTAGTTATTTTTAAGTACCTCAGTAAATGGAGTAGGGGATTTTGCCAGTCTAGCAATAACTATGCTTACCTTTTAAACACATCCATTAATTTTTAAAAAATCATTTTAGTTAACAAAGAAAACAGATTTGATTCTTAGGTATGTCTGTTTAGTTTTTTAATCCCCATTTTAGAACACTAACCAGTTACATATTTAAAGTAAATAGGCATATTTTCAAATAAAACTTCTATAGTTTATCTTCTGTTTTTTCTCCCCTATGGTAAGAATATCTACCTTGAGGGGGTGGTAAAAAAACTGTGCTTAAAAGGATCCAGCCACTGCAATAAAGTAGCTTTTATTTATGCCAGACTAGTAGTTTGCTGGATTATTTTAGAATGACCAGACTCACAAAACATCCCCGTTCCATGGGCCAGTAAGTGAATGAAAGAAACATGACTGGTAATAAGAGTAAACAATGTAGATTAATGACAGTTTTAAGAGATGTTTTGTGTTTTTATTGCAAGGAAAAAAGTCTGAAAGAAAGTTCAGCTGCAACAAAAGATGATCAATAGACTAAGCTGCTGAGCAATAGTTTGGTGGCCATGTAATAGACATCGAATAAAAAACAAAAACAAAACACCTGCTGCAATGCAGTGACTGCAAGTGGATGACATTTAGGAACATTCAAGAGGGTTTCTAGAGACGTGAAAACAGCCTCATAGTGGCTATAAGAAGCCAGGAGGAAGAGTTGGTTCAGGATCTGCACTTACCCCTCAGCCCCAGTAAACGTCCCTGGTGGAGGATTACGGCTAAAGTGAGAGAGGAGGAAAGGGGACATGGAGAGGTGCACGACAGGGAGGAGAAGAATTACTATGAGCCACCACTCTCAGCTTCTTCTATCTGGCAACTAACTCAGAGCCCAAAGCACCTAACAAAATCCAACGTGGTATAACACCAAGTAACACTCAAAGTTCTTACCAAAGCCTCTATCAAGTATCTCTGCTCAAAAAGTACAATTTGATTTACTGTGATTTTATTTTTCTTAATATAAAGCAATTTCAGTGCTTTATAAGCTAATAAGAACATAATGGGAAACATTTCCTAAATGCTAATATTTCCCATTTTTCTTTAAGAACACTCATTCAAATAACCAGGCTAAAATGGAACTCTCTTTTATAAAGAACTGAAATGAACTCCAGGGATCCTAGAATCTCTTAGGTTGTAAGTGGCCTAAACGTAGATTTATAAAGTAATTGCAGAAAAGACAGTTGGGATTAAGAATTTAGGTTCTTTAGAGACTCTAAATACACCACCTTCCAGTCCTCCTCCCTTTCCCCTGAAAAAAGGTAGGGCGATTCTGAGGTGTTTATTAACTTATTTTATGGATTTAGGGCACTTATTTTCAAACCATTTCCTGCCCATGAATTTTGCAACACAAAAACACTTATTTAATGAATGATGAATGTAATGAAACATGAGAAACATAAAATGTCCATTTTGTTTACAAAAAAATAATAAAACATAATAAAAAAAACATACAATGTACATTTTGTTCACATTCTTTTCAAATACCGGATTGATGACATGTCTCCAGCACAAGGAAGAGTATGTTGTCCTCCTGAGAAACTCCTCCCACAACTTTTTCTAAACCCCAAATAAGCCAAATGAAATTAATTATCCTAAACTTACTGCCAGAAAAATATGAAAAAAAAAAACAACAGGATGAACGTTAGGTAGTGTTTCTGGATACTGGTATAATAAAGCAGGAAAAAGATGAATTTCAACCTTCCTTTAAAAAATGAAATACATTTGTGATTATTGAACTGAATAAAAGAGCTTCTCAGAATAAAAAACTTTTAAATTATAAATATTGGTTCCTGATACATGGAAACTGTTATTTGTTATAATTCATAAGTTTTATAGAGTGAAAGAATGACAGTTAGATCGTTGCCACCAGCTTGGTTTTCTGAATTACCACAGAGCTACCAAACACTTCCTTCTGCCTGAATTCTGGAAATGACTATTCTCTGCAACTCTCCTATATGCACTATGACAACCAGGTGAAAATATACTTACTTTCTGTCAGTGGGATGGAGATAATGACACCGTTTCCTGTTCCCACCCACAGACGATTGCAAGACACCATAAGAGCTGTGATCCTCACAAAAGAGAAGCCCAGTTTTCCAGTACCTGTAACAGCAGGGGCAAAACATTTTATTGAGACACTAGAGCAGATAATGTTTTAGGTACCAGATCCCTAGAGTAAGCTGGATTAATACTACAAAGACAAAATGTGTCAAGAGCTAGCTGGACATTTCCTAAACATATGCATCAAAGCAAACTCTCATTTGGCTTTATCACCTATTTGGCAATTCATGATTAAAGGGAAAGAAAATTCTAAATGTGGCTGGCATTACAATATCATTCAGGAGGAAGATACTATGAATCAGGAAATATGACACAGGATTTAATTAGGGAGTGGCAAAACCAAATCAAACCAAAAACACAAAACAAAACAAAACACCCTCAAAAAAACAGCATTTACTAAGTTGGGAAATCAAATGTCCTTTAATTGTTCAAGCTAGAAAAGTTCTAGTTTGCCTTAAATTTCTTTGCATAGATAAAAATAATCTTTGCTAACAAAACCTACCCTCTTTCCTTGTTCACATATTTAGGTTGGATAGCAGTTCAGAAATTTTAGAAAACTGTAGACATATAACTTAGGGAGAGTGGATGCACGTCTTCATTTCAAGAAAATTTTTATAACATCTTATTTTCTGGGATTTGAGAGGCAAAATTATTAAATAGATAATATATTTAAGACAAACAGCTTTTAGTCACTCATAAGTTCAACCTGCAAAAAGTGAGAATATGATCACAGAATCACAGCATTCATAGGAAGCTTAACTCTATTCAGTCTAAGCCAGAGATCTTTCACCTATGGTCAAAATTTACCCCTGGGGTTAGTCCATGTGTACACATGCCTGATTTCAGGGAGGGTACATAGCTATCACATCAGGTTTCCTGAGAGCAAAGATCCTAAAAAGGTTAAAAAATCACTGATGCAGTTCGATCTCTCTTCATAAAGGAATCATTTATGACATTTAATATTCATACAGCTCTGCTTAGGAGCTAAAGATACAAGAGGGAACAAACAAGCCAGAAATGGTCATTCCCCTCTTATTGGGAGAGAGAGAGAGCTAGAAAACAATAATCACGTAATACCAGTGCAACCACAATAATGATAAGCCCATGAAGAAAAAGTATATGAGGACCTAAATCAAACTGGAAGACAAGAAAAGGTCTCTTCTGAATGTGACATGTAAGATATGGTCTGAAAGACAAGTAAAAAGGACCAAGAACTTCTCAAGCAGAAGACAGTACAGGACAAATCTCACTGTCTGTCTTTAAATTAATATGAGAGCGCTGACATGGGAAGGAACTTGTTGAGTTTGAGTCAGTGTGGGTAGAAAAGACATGAATGAGAGTAAGGAAACTGATTGAGGCCATCCATTCATTCATTTTATCTGTACATTGATGTTTATAGCAGCATCATTCCCAATAGCCTAAACATGGAAACAACCCAAGTGTTTATCAATGGACAAATAAACAAACAAAATGTGGTGTATACATACAATGGAATACTAGCCTCAAAGAGGTAGGAAATTCTGAAACATAACATAGATGAACCCTGAGGACATCATACGAAGTGAAACAAGCTAGTCACAAAAGAACAAATTCTAAATGATTGCACTTATATAAGTACTCATAGTAGTCAAAATCATATAGAGAGAAAGTAGAACGGCAGCTGCCAGTGCCAATGGCAGTTGCCAGTGGAAAGAAGGAGTGGGGAATTGTTTAATGAGCACATTTCCAGTTTTACAAGGTGAAAAGATGGATGGTGGTATTGTTTGCACAACAACGTGAATGTACTTAATGCCACTAAAGTGCACACTTAAAAATTATTTTGATGGTTTTATGTTATATGTATTTTACCATAATTAAAACAAATTTTAAGTACATAGTAATAATGTCACCAAAAAAATCTACTTCAGTGGTTTTTAGATATTCAATCATACAACCATTGCCACAATAAATTTTAGAGCATTTTCATCAGCCCAAAAAGAAAACTTGTACCCATTAGTAGTCATTCCTCATAGCCTTTCCCCCAGCCCTTGGCAACCACTAACCTACTTTCTATCTCTACAAATTTGCTTAATCTGGACATTTCATATAAATGAAATCATATATCATGTAGCCTTTTGTATCTAGCTCCTTCAACTTAGCACAGTATTTTCAAGATTCATATCAGGACTTCATTCCTTCTTATGGCTGAATAATATTCCACTATACGGATACAGCACACCTGATCCAGGCCATTTTGATCCTTCTGGTCATGTCACATAATATCACCTCACCTAAAGGCAGGAATATTCTAAATATGTAAGTAGAAATATGTCTAAGTGATACTGCACATTGGTTACTATGCAGATAACAGACTGCGGTGAAAACGGAGACGGGAAGTTCATGGTTATCCAGGGGGGAAAGAATGGTGGCCTGGGTAGAGACAGAGATAAAGAAGTAATTGATTTAAGATATTTTGGGAGGCAGACTTGACAGTTCCTGGTGATGGATCAGATCTAGGAAATAAAAGATGAGTCAAAAATGATCCCAATAACCTCAGGGAAGATGAAGCATCTGCCTGACATTTTCAGTGATAAGAGCTCAACTCATTTATCGGTTCTATCCAGCATTTGAGACCATCTGAAAATAAAACGTTTTCTTTAAATGACAAAAACAAATACTTTGAAAGCTTACCTAACATTTTGCTTACATAAGGCTCAATATCCACATCCTGTAGATGTTGATAAGTGTGTGCATGATAGAGACGGAGTGTGGAGTCCAAACGAATGGAGACCCACACACCATCACCCACCCATGCAAGCTGCCGCACTTGGCTCTCCTTCCTGGGGTGTGCATCAAAAGATTTCTAGGAAAGATTATTCAATCATAATGTTATATTTATTAACAAAAATTTGGCAGAATGCATATTGAAAGAGCATAAATATTGTTTACTAAATATGATCACTCTCATATACACAATTGCTTTTATCCTCTTGCAAAACAAAATGAAAAGCAAAGAACTAGATGTTGGATTTCAACACTGTGTAGAATATAGACTTATGAAAGCAATACTGGAACATCTATGTAATAGTATTCAGCAAAAGAGTGAATTTGACCTCAAGATTCTACATGGTTATAGATAAATACAGGAAGATCCTATTTATAATTAAACAAAAGAAACCTACATTGCTCTGTGTGTGTGTGTGTGTGCGCGCACACGCGCACGCGTGCGTGTGTATCTCTGCATGTAAGGAATAGATCTGAAAAATAAACACCAAATGGTTAACTTTGGGACTGTTAGGTAAAGGAATGAGATTTGGGACCAAGGGAGAAAGAGACCTTTCACCTTAAAATTTTCCTTTTGTAAGTTTTTCTTTTTTAAAACAATTGGAATGAATTTATTGTATTGTAAAACTTTTTTAAAGATAGCAATGCTAAGAAGTTTCTATTTTTACAACAAATTCCCACTGCAATGTTATTTCTCCTTGTTTGACACATATATGAATTTGCCTAAATACACACGGCATGGCAGAGAACTTGTGTACTGAAACAATACATGTATACATCTATGGATACTAGATGCACATTTAAACATGCATGTTTTAAATTTCTTCCTTTAAAAAACTTCCCACCCTCATAGTCAAAAGTGGCAAAAGAGGTAAAATAACACAGAAAGCTAAGACGTCATCAATATATCACTTAAGTACCCTAAAACACAGAGATTCAGAAAACAACTTCTAAAGAAGTTGAAAATAATTAGTCTTAGAATCCTCAGGAAGCACAAATTCATTAAGTACAGAAAACATGGGTTAGCTTACCTCTATTTTCATGGCCTTTGGCTGAACCACATAGATTTTGTTCCTATAGCCACACCAGACTTTGTCATGTACCACAGTCATGCATCGGATGGAATGGTGAGGCCGTCCAAGATCTAACAGGTGATAGTTTGACAAATCCCACTGCCCATCTTTAAATTAAGAAATAGATAATTACTTACAGCAAACCACCTTTTACTCAATTTTAACACAAGAAAACATTATGAAACACTCCTCAAATACTATGTATTCAGTGCATCTTTTATTTGCAGAGACTGTGTTCTCTTATTCTATAAACTGTAGAGTTGAAAGAGAACTCAAAGGTCATCTGGTACCCATGCTCTCAATAGCAGTGACATGATAAACCAGTTATAAGCTATCTGTTCCTAACAATATTTTAAGGATTAAAATAAATTTAAAGTTATTTTTAGGATATCCTCTCTCTTGCTTGCATTTTGATGTATTTTCTTGAGAAGTCAAGGGCAACTCACTGCTCACACTTCAGGAATCATGTGTACTATATAATTTTTGTGATGACAGAAATACAAATGAGAAAAACCACTGCACGCTTGCTTTGCTTTGTAGCTTTGCTTCAGCAATTTCAGAGAAAGAAAATGTACTGCCTCACAAAGTAGCTGTTCCAATTTCAGAAAGCTATTGACTGTCTTAAAAACATTCCCCATACCTAGCTAAAGTCTGCCTTCTTATATGTAATCGCCCATTAGTCTATAGTTTTGCCCAACAGGAACAAAGAACAAATCCAGTCCAATTTCTTTGTTACTGCCATATGTCTTCTACTTTCAAAACCAAGTGTCCTTGGCATGTATTTTGCACATTTCATAGTTTATGAACCCTTCATCCTAACTATTATCTAACTATTATCACTAGCTCTGTTCTGGACACTAATTTCTGAGGCTTAAGATGTTAACTAACTTGTACTGAGTTTGTAGTCAACCTGTACGTAATTCTCACTCTTCAGACATGCCTCTTTCATCTTACTCTTCTGAACCTAAATGCAGGACTTTACATTTATCCTTATTAAATATACTTTGTCTCGTTCTGTCAATATAATTTTGAATTCAGTTTACCAAAACATTTACTATTCCATTTTTTCTAGGCTCTACACTTACTAGCTGAGTGACCAGAAACAAGAAATTAAAATACTCTATGCCTCACTTTCCTCATCTATAAAATGAGGATGACAACAGAATCTTCCTCATAAATTATTATGAGAATTAAACTCAGATAAAGTCTGTAAAGGGCCTAAACAGGGTCAAACAGAGGCCTTTTACTCTTTCTGTTATGTAATCATTAAACAGCAATCTCTAGGTACTAGTCAGTTACAAAGCCACCTTAGTACTATAACATCTACCTCACATTTCTCCAAGCACAAAAGGATGTGAGATTGGGGATAAAATCTAAATATAGTGCACCTATGTTTTAATAATATTTCCCTGATCTGATCTACCAACCTTGTAGGTCGGAAATGAAGTACCACTTTTGGGTAATACAGGTATCAAGGAGTGACGAAGTGTTATATGCTTAATTACCCTAATTTCCCTAATTTAATTCACTCAAAGCAGGTTTCCTGACACCACCACCCCTCTGTCTACAGATGGTAGAAACACTGGTATGAAAGGAAAAGAATAGAAATAATGTGACATGAAAGTTATTAAACCTTACCCAATTAAAAATTCTTTTTCAATACTTACCAGTATATGCAAATTATTTTTAAAATAAGGGAAAAAAAAAAACATACCCTCTCCTAAATTTCTCCCAACTGAATAAATATATGAATGAAAAATAAATGTCTCCACATCACATTATATAAGAAGACTATTAAATGCTAAACTACTTGCTCATTATGGTAAGCATATTTTCACTATGTTATACCATTAATGCATACCTCTAGGCAGGCACTCACATGTATACTCATCTCATAAGTTGTCAGTATTCAGTTTAAACCTTTACTCTTTCTCCTATTAAGCATCATCTCTTCCAAACATATGGAGCCAGTCTCCTTGAAAATGCTTTTGCAAAGGAGCAAATAAGTGCGCACGTAATATATTTATAAGAACTCACCAACTCCTCTGTGAAAGATTGCAAGGGTGCCATCCGCCAGGGCCACTAACACAATTCCTTTCACATGTCTGCAAGCAGGAAAGAAGATTTCAGAACTCTCCATTCAGGAATACAGAAGGGACCACATGCTACTGAACTCGTTCAGAGGCTCTCAGAGGGCCAGTATATGACAGATAAGGAGTTTATATCAGAACCTAAATGAGCACTCTTTACTTCATTGAGAAAGTCTTGCTATGAAAATGTCAACTGAACTAAATAAATAGCACACGTGGTAACTCAGGTGCTCACTTTCTGTCTCCAACTCCCAGCCTCATTGAAGACTATCAAGAAAAGGTCCACAAACCAGACACACATCTTGAGTACAACTAAGAATCAGCTCTGTGACTTAAGAGACAAACTGATTTTTGATAGTCAACATATAGAAAAGGACCAGTAAATGTCTCAATCAATATATTCACAAAGTAAAAGGAATATTCCAAAACAAAAATAAATAGGTATTCATTGGTTTTTCTTCCCAAAGTACTAAAGAACTTACAGTATGGTACGGAATCAACCTGGCAAGTTCTCTCTTCTACTTATAAAGTTTGCTATTTTACTTTCTAGTTGGTTTTCAATCTCACTCAACTTCTCTAATTCTATAAAGAGGGTAAAAGTAAATCTGGACATTGATTTAGAACATCTTAACTTTAACAGTCTTAAAATCTAGTTTATATCAAAACACATATTTTTTAAAGAAAGAATTTCTAAAATAAAACTTACACAATACTGAGAATCGAATCTTTAAGTTTAATAGAATGGAGACATTTCCTCCACTGGGCTACAGATGAATGGACATACAAACTGCAAGAACAAAATCAAGACTGGTAAGGCAGAGAGAACAAACATCAAGTCATTGCTTATATCTAATAACGACCACGAAGTTCCTTCAGGAGGAAAGAGGTACTAGTAACATACAAATTTTAGGAATAAACAACAACGAGAGTAAAGGCAGGCCTAAGGGATAGAAATAAGCTGCTTAAACAAACAGACACATATGAAGAATGAAAAGCCATAACTAGAATACTAATGCAGGTGGTCTGAGGTTACCCCATACTTCAGAGTCCTTGGCTAAAATCTATTTTAAAAAATTATTTTACTTTTCTACTAGACTGAATTATAGCTTCCTGATGACAGAGCAGTCCAAAACAGAGGGGCAAAACTATGGGCTACAGGACACATACAGCCTGTCACCTGTCATAGTACTGTCTGAAAACTAAAAATGTTTTTACATTTTCAAATGATTGGAAAAAATCAGAAAGTATTTCATGACATATGATATCCTTATGAAATTCACACTTCAGTATCCATAAATCAAGTTTTACTGCAACATTGCCCCACTGATCTATTTACGTATTGATACAGTAGTTGCTTTTGCACCAAAATAGCATAGCTGAGAATCATATGGCCAAAAGCCTAACATATTTCTTATCTATGTGGAAAAAGTTTCTTAACTCTTCATTTTATAGTATTAGACCCCCATGAAAAAGGTATGCTAGTGACCTTGCCTAGTAACCTTTGGAAACATACAATTTTGGATAACTCCCCCCACTGCTAGAAAGTGAATGAACCATGTAATGTTAGCTATCAGCTCCTAAGCTTTCAGGATGGTTTTCCAAGTAACTCTACTAAAAAATTATATTTGGATTTGGGCCTTCCTGAAGCGAAATACATTAGTTTAATCCTGGGTATTTCCTGAACACACTCTAGTCTTCTACGTATGCATCAAAAATTCTGTTTCTGTGCAGTTCAAGATCTTCTATTTCTAGATCACCCAGATTTAAAATTTTTATTTACCTCTTCTTCCAAGAATATTATATAAAAGGAACACTGTGACAAAGAAACATATGGTTCACCATTCAGAACCAATATAAGTCCAGTTCATGAGGCAGTTGCAACAGAACCTCAAAATTGTGTATATAAAATTCTTTACTTTAATATGTACTTTTGTTTGTATTTATATGTACCACATTTTACTCCAATTTCAAAAGCAAAGCTAAAAGACTGAAGATACTATATTAAAAGCGTTGGCACCTACCAGCCGTTCTGAGCTCCAAGCCACATAGTTGGTAAAAGGCTACTCATTTTCTGGGCTTCTTCTCTCACCAGGTCTTGTTCATTTGGCAATAATGATACTTGATCTTTATACACATCCGAGTCATTACTGGGAAAGGTGAGACAAAAGGGGAAAAAATCCAAGTATGCTTAGACAGTTTTCAGGGATTGATCATTTCTATATTTTAGTTTACAGATTAAGAAAAAAGTAAAATTCCAGATGAGCCAAAGTTAAATGCTTACATTAAATATTTCAACAATTGTATCAGATTGCATTAATGTAGGAGGAGGCTCAAAGTGCAGAAAAAGGAGTTAAGACATGATAGTGAAATATAGCAGTTAATATCTAGACTATAATTATGGCTCTCCCTTAGTTATTTTGCATTTTATGAGTTTCTTCTCAGAGGAGAGAAGAGGGAGAGATGGTTTGTTTTAAAACCACACACAGAAATAAGGGTAAAGTATAAGGAATTTTCTAAAATAAGATAATAAACTGAACCACACTTGCATTCTACCCCCAAACCTTCTTTCTTTTAGACTGTTAGAGCATACACAGCAAAAAGATATAACTGGGCTATCAAACTCAAAAAAGACAGATGAAGGTACTAATTCTAAAAAGATGGCTTTGTTCCTAAATTAACAAGTAAATGTTAACAGACACTTAGTTGTTTTATATACTAAGAGGAATAATTTTCTATAAGGCCTAGAGTAGGCAAGAAAGAAAATGAAAGATTCAGTAAATGGGCCTAGGTTAACCAACCTTCTAAAGGAGTCTAAATCAAATTGTTTCCAAATAAAATGTTTGCCAGAAAACTAAATTCAAAAAAGTCATTCAAGCTCACATAGAAAATTGAAACAATGGCCAATTTCACTGATAACTAGAATGAAAGAGAAAGTAGGGGTGGAGATTAAAATGGCAAGAGTTATTAATAGAATGGAAGATGGTGAGTCTAACAATTAAAAAAATACCAGAGGAGAAAATGACCAGGAAGATTTTGACCAAAATAGTTTATAGACAAGACTTTCTTCTTAAGTCAGAAGGAAAAGAAAACAAATGGAGAAAAGAATATCCAGAGAAAATAAAGTGGAAGGAATAAATGAAGGCATAGTAGGAATAAGTAATAACATCTAAGTTTGTCACAACCATGCCAATCAGTAAGAATAGTTTGCCTGTTTGAGATTATTTTGGTTTCTTTTTTGTGTGTGTTTATATGATTTCCTAAGTTGTTGACCCATTAGTATACCTTGACTGATACACTGGTGAGAGGTCTTCTGGGATTTGAACTCCCAAAGGATCTGTAAAGACGTGCTCTGTGTACACGCCTGCTTGGGAGATGTCCACGGTGTCTTCAGCTGACCCTGCATTGCCTTCTGTGGCTTCAGTTGCTTCTTCTGCTGTTGGAACATTTTCATCAACCTCACTACTTTCTGCTTCCATTTCTAAAAAATACATAAAACATGCTAACCATTCTGAGTTTGAATTTGTCTCCCAATAATTTCCTCACACAACCACCCCCTATAGAATTTCAGTCCACCTACCCCACCTCCTACCCCGCGCACTGTGAAATTGAGAATTCATAATTTCATTTAACTGTCGTCATAACATGTTTCAGGTCCTTCATCCTTGTTACTTTAAGATCTAAATTAAGTCCATAAAAAGGCATCTAGGATAGGCTCAGATTCTGTACAGATGGTGTTTAAGGAGGACTGCTATACCTGGTGGTTTTTCCGTCACTGGAGAAGCACCATTGGTACTAGGGGAAGTGGCAGCTGCTGTCACACCTTCTGCCGAACAACCAACCACTGTGATGCCTCCCAACAGGCTGTCTGTTTCTGCGGAGCTATTGCTCGTCATGCTTCCACACAAAGACGCTTTATCTACCTGTCCAGATTCCGAAAGCTCTTCTCCTGCAGGGTAGTCTGTTTCTCGTGCTCCTGAAAAACAGGATAAACCTTCCTTGAATGCTAAGTAAACTCATATAAATAGCATTGTTCCATAAAAGCAACTATAAGGTTGAAATAAGAGTGTCAGTGAGATAAATCATTATTTGAATATACTGCTGATGGTAGCTTTAAATTTTATTTAAACTAACCTTCAGAAAATGAGTAAGTAGCTTTAAAAAATTAGAATGCTTCTGTTGATATAATCACAAGCAAACATGAAAATATCAGAAATGACACTTCTGTTTTTAATATGAGCTCATCAGTCACCTAATGAGGTTAAAAACAATGAAATCAAATTACATCTGACAAGTCAGCAAAAATATTTTGCTATTTGAAATACAGACTTCTATCCACCACTATTAAAAATTAATCATCTGGAGGGGAAAAAGATGGTGCAGATGATAGTAGCTCTGTTCATCCCTCTGGAGACCAAATCAAAGTTGTGACGGAAACAAGGAGCAGCAGCAAGGAAAAATCGCCTGAGATCTAGATGAACAAGCCATACAACTAGGGAGAAATACAAGAAATCACCCTGTAATGGCAAAAGTAGGACAGTGCTAGGACAAGGCTGAGTGAGACCAAGATGTAGATGGGAGGCTGGGCAGTGGCAGACGCCTCTTAAAGGGGCCATATGTCCACAAGCGGATTTTCATGGTGATGGACCTGCTCGCTCTGAGCACCAGTGCCAAATCAGCTGCACACAGGGCACCAGGGACTTATAGAGAGACATTGTCAGAGTGAGGGCGGAGGTGAGACTCGCTCAGTTCAGGAGTGCAGGCAGTATCTACTGTTTCCTGTTGAAACCTCCCCACTCCCAGTAGTGGACACAGCACCGCCATAGCCATGATGTCATCAAACTGAATAAAAGATGTCACTCCACCCCTGAACCCCCACCTCCCCCAACTTGTTGCCCCCACTCAAGCCACATCCAGGTATATCCTCAGCAAGTCAGGTGCTCCTTGCTGAGCAGCTCCTAGCCTCATGCTGGTCTCAGTTTCTGGTGTGGCTGTTTGAGGCAACTATAAGCACAGCTTCTGTGGATTGCTTGCTCAATTTTAACAGGTGGTCCTTGATGGGTAGAGGCTTGGGCTAAGTTTGGCCTGCAGCTGAACCCCTCTCAGGACTGTGCCACTGAATATCTACTTCACAAATCCACACTAGTAAGACAGGGAGACTTAGGAGCTTTGCTTAGTACATAGAAACAGACATGGAATGGCAGCCTAAATGGGAAGATAAAGAAGCAGAAACCATGTGAGAGAACAGAACAGAGAGCCAGATATAATAGTGTCAAGTAATCTAACAGATACAGAGTTCAAAATACTGGTTATAAAGATGCTCAATGAACTTTTGGGAAGTGTAGATAAATTCAGTGAGAACGTCATAAAAAACATAAAATTGGAAATGGAAATTATCAAAGAAAGCCAGTCTGAAATGAAGAACACATTATCTAGGATGAGAAGCATATTAAATGGAATAAATAAAGGAATAAACAAAGTGAATAAAGAAGAGAATCAAATGCCCTATCTAGAAGACAGGAAAGACAATCAGGACACTCAATCAGAAAAAAGATGCAAGACTATAAAAATAATTTAAGGAGGATTTTGGACACTATTAAGGCTCCAAATATTTGTCCGATCAGCGTAGCTGAAGAAAATCAAGACGTTGAACAGCTGTTTGAAGGAATGACAGTGGAAAACTTCCCTAACCTGGTGAAGGAAATGGACATAAAACCCCAGGAAGCTCAGATAATTCCCAAAATCAGAGATCCAAAGAGGCCCACACCAAGACACATCATAATTAAAACGCCAAAGGTTAAATACAAAGAAAGAATATTAAAAGCAGTAAAAGAAAAACAAATAATTAGTTATAAGGGAACACTCACAAAAGTGGCAGCTGATTTCTCAAAAGAAACTCTGAAGGACAGAAGAAAAGGCTTGGCAAAAAACATTTGATAGGATAAAGACCCAGGATATACAACCAAGAATAATTGATCCAGCAAAGCTATCATTTAGAGTTGAAGGACAGATAAAGAGCTTCCCAGACAAAAGCAAGCTAAAGGAATTTATTACCACCAAGCCAGTATTACAGAAAATTGTGGGGAGACTTCTTTAAGAAGAAAAAATACAAAAGACTCACCTCGGATTAAAAGAAACACACAGAGTAAAAGGAAGGGGATGGAAAAAGGTATTGCTTTGATGGACCCAGGAGATATTTAAGTCAGACAGAGAATGATAAACACTATTATGATTTCATTTCACTTACATGCAGAACCTAAGGAACAAAAAGAACAAACTAATTGAAAACAGACTCACAAATAGAGTGGACAATTTGAAGACGGACAGAGGGGATGGGGGTTTGAGGGGCTAGGAGAATGGGGTGAAGGGTTAAAGAAGTACAAATTAATAGCTGATGGATGGTCACAGGGATGGGGAGCACAGCACAGGGAATGCAGTTAGCATTAATACATTGGCTACGTGGAGGGTCAGGGGAGGGAAGGATCAATTGGGGTGATTGTTTTATCAACTATATAGATGTCAAACCAATGCACTATATACTTGAAACTAACTAAAATAAATAAATTTTAAAAATTAATCATCTTAAATCTATTCAGTGGCTTAAAATATTTAAAAACTAAGCATTTACAGTATAAAGATAAACCTCTTTATTTTTTTTAAGTTTAGAAAGTTGTATTCTTACCAACATTTGAAATTTTTATTGTAGTTAATATACACAGATACAACACAAAACTGGTATTTTAACCATTTTTAAGTGTAAAATTCCATGATTTTACAATGTAGTACACCCATCAAAACTATCTCTAAAACTCCCATCACCCCACAAAGATCTGTACCCATTAAACAGAACTCTCTGTTCCCTGAGCCCCACCCCTGCCTGCCCCTGATGATCTCATTTACTTCTGTGTTTATGAATTTGTCTAGTCTAGTTGGCTCATACAAGCGGAATCGCAAAATTTTTGCCCTTTTGTGTCTGGATTATTTTACTTAGCATAATGTTTCCAAGGTTAATCCATGTTGTAACATGTATCAGAATTTCATTCCTTTTTATGCATAAATAATATTCCATGGCATGGATATATCATAAATGTTTCGAATTTTTAAATCAATGTTTTAACATCATGTAATATTTAATTCAAAACTCTAGAGGGCCATCTATTACTAATCAATCTAAATACGCCCTTGCCCTGTGCCTCCCAATCATCTTCTAATGTTACCATTGTGTTATTTTCTTCACAACTGAAAATATCTTGTTTAGTCATTTGTTTCCAATTTATTTTTGGTCTCCTCCAACTAGAACTAGAACATAAACTCCATGAGAACATAAACTACACGACAGTGATGTATAACTGTATCTTCAGTAACCAAATTAGGTCCTGCAGAGGAGGTGTGAACAGTGGGAAGTGGGGCACAGCTCAATCTTACCTGGTACACTTGCTATACACAGAACATGAGAGTTGCAAACAGTGAAACTGTCTAGGATGTTGCCTGGTTGAATAGCATCAATAATGATAACTTTTGTAGCTGAATGAGTGCTGGTGCAGATCCAGACTAGGCTAGATAATTCTTCCTGATTTTTCAACTCCTTCTGCTGTTCCTGCAGACACAAAGCAAGGAAAATGAATGTTTGGAATGATCTATGTGTAAATATCCATAAGGCTGTGCTATTACAGTCGGGGCAATACTATTTAATACAATTTCAAGTTTATTTCCTGATTACTTGGAAGGCAGAAAATACAACTGCCTTTCCATATTAACCAGCATACTAAACACTAGCAGTTAAAGCAGATCAGTGACAACAACATTCTATTACTGTGATTGTGACAGATGCATGTATTTGTCAAAACTCTGAACTGTATCCATTTCAAGTATACACTTTACTATATGTAATATATACCTCAATAAAATTGATTTTAAAAAGAGAGTGAGGAGTAAGCAAGGGCATACTGATTCTAATTAGAAACAAGTTTTGGACCAAAGAGCTAAACTAATAGTCCCACACATCAGGAATTCAAGTGACCGCGCAGACACCTACCTTAAGCTCCTGATCTAGCTTATCTAAACTACTCTGAGAAGCACTTCGTTGTTTATTGCCTTCTGTATCCAAACCAGCAACATCCTTGTAAAATACACTTGCTCCAACAACAGAACCACCGTCTCTGGTCTTCCCACCAGATAAATTGACTCCGACAGCACACCACAGCTTTTTGGGTTTAAAAAAAAGGTATTCAGTCATTTTCTCTCTAAAAATGTTTAGAATTCTTCACATTTTCTTTCAAAATTTAATGATTATAAATATAGGTCTTTAATATTCAAAGTATCCGAGTCTAAAACTACAAAATAAACAATAATCTGATCCAAAAAAGTAGAATTTAACATTTTTGGTTTAGAAAAAATCCACCCAGATTTTAGGAAATATCTCCTTTAAGTTCAAAGTTAATTTACCTTCATTGATGCATCTTTTTCATCAAGAGGTCTGAGATAGACAGGCACAGGTAAATTTTTCATCTTATTTTCCCCTTGGCCATTGGTTACCTAAATAATTGGGGATGGGATAAAAAGACACATTGCTTAGCCTCATCAAAAGTGAACTTACAGAACTGCTGGAGACATGGGCAAGTTCTGTTGTTACATATTTACTCTGAAATCAAGTGTACTTTGTCATTCTTCTTTGAAAAATGAGAAAATCAAATGGAAATTAGAGAAAATAAACAAGATGCTATGGGAGCTCAGAAGAGAGACACTAATTCACATCTGTGTGGGGGAGGGAGAAAGGAGGGAGGTAGAGGGAGAGGAAGGAGAGACAGAGAGAGAGAGAAAGACAGAGAGAATTATGAGCTAAGTGTTTTAGGAGTAGGAAATACGGAGCAGACTTGCAAAATTCTTGAAGACCTGAACTGAGTTTTAAGACAACAGCTAGAAAGGCTCCATGCTAATGGCTTCTGAAAACTTTTAAACAGTAGATGCTGTTTGTAAAAAATTAAATCTTTAAATATTAAAACAGACCTAGGCACCTCAAGTTCCATGTATTCAGCGACCTCCCATTGACCCTCTTCCATCCTTACAAACTCAGAGGCATTTCTTGTGAGTTCTAGGGCTCTGGTAAATAACCTGAAAACACTATGCTCAACACACTTCTCTCTAAATGGGTGCCAAGTCCATACAGCTTGAAATGAGCAGGTTTGGGGTATATATTTCGATTCCTTCACGCCAAGGCATACTCCTCTCCCCCTGCATTTCTCACTAGGTTCTCTTACCACAATCACACATTACCTGTTTGTACTTTTGAGGCAGACTCCAGCCAAAAGCCTGCACTCTACCATCTTCCTTCTGAACATGTGCCTTTACCTGACGATATTGTTCTCTTTTTTGTTCTCTGCGTGAGGCTAAACTAGCTTCAGTTCTAAAAGGAGAAGAAATGCCCTTTTTTAATTAAGTGACTATAACAACACGTCCCCACTAAAACAGCAAAAAATAACAACCAAAAATTTACGATTTCAGATTAGTTTACCTCAGACTAAAATTCCTCATTTAAAAGTGTTATATTAAAGCTGGTACTGTTGTTTTACAGAGAATATAGGTAACTTTAACAAGCAGCCTGTTATATTATTACGTTGAATCAACAGCCATATAAAAAGGCTCCTCCTTTTGTTTGTTCATTTAACAAATATTTACTGAAAATTTTCTAATGCCAGGGAGTGTGCTAGAAGTGAAGTAAGATGAATAAATCAATGTCTTCTTAGGAAGATAACACAGGTTAACTTTTGAATTTCACTTATTTCAGAAAAGAAAAATGTAAACTGACTT
This sequence comes from Cynopterus sphinx, assembly GCA_030015415.1. Classification (NCBI taxonomy): domain Eukaryota; kingdom Metazoa; phylum Chordata; class Mammalia; order Chiroptera; family Pteropodidae; genus Cynopterus; species Cynopterus sphinx. Next base: position 20,287,667 of record CM057385.1, read on the forward strand.
GGTAAGCTTTAGAGCTGTGGCGTGAAATGCTATGAAAATGATTTTGAAAATAATTTGTCTTTCTCTGGGCCATTTACATATTTCTGAGCTGACTTGCTATGTATCTCATGGTTAACAAATCTACCTCTGTGTCAGACACTTTACAGACACTGTAAAATTTAATCCTAACAGCCCGAGATAGGTTATCATACTCATTCCTTAGGCAGAGGAAATGGGGCTCTGAGAGGTTAACTTGCCTGGATTTGTGTACATAATGAGAAACAGAATCAGGATAGAGAACCAAGTCCTTCTGGCACCAAAGGAAATGTTCAAACATTTAGGATAAAGGCTTACATAGGCCTTTAACATTTTGATTAATATTTATCAATGTTGTAATACCAGCAAAAAGAGACATTAAAAATTTTTTCTCTTTATGAAAACTGTGAAATGCAATTTTCATAAAAGGTGTTGACTACAAGTAGTTAAGGGTAGCCAAATTACAGAAATAGTTTATTTATAGATTTATCTGAACTCTTATAACTGATCTGACAAGCTGCAAGAATATTCTGAACTGTTAACTTATTTAGGGCAAAACCGCTAGTCTGGAAAATACTTACTCTTCACTAAGGAAATCAAAAGCTTTGGACTTATCCCCAGGGAGCTGAGATAAGGTGCTGCTTCTTTTCTTGACAGAAGGAGTAACATGAGAGGTGGGTGCATTATACTTCAGATTAACAGGTGGTTCAGGCTTCTTAGTAGTATTACTTGAGGAGCTAAAAAGTCGGCTGAAACTAAAAAGAAGTGAAAAAGTAAGCAACTGAGTGAGAAAGAAAGAGGGAGAGAGTGCAAGCTTATTACATGCACTGTGAAGACAATCCATAAATTCCAACAAATTCCAGAGTGCTTTTTCTTATATAGCAACGAGTTAGAAACTAGCAGAAAGATTTTTTTTGTAGTCACACAGTGCAGTCTTAGCAGTAACTCACAGTCAAACACAGACATTCAGGAAAGAGAAACTATTGCTTATGCTTGCAGATCCCTGTTCTTTAATTAGTAATTCCCATAATGAAAGGAAGAGGCTCTTAAGTACAGGGAACTTCTCATAATGAAGACATAAAGTAAGATGGTTTCTTTAGGCAGCTCCTACTTGGTGCAATGTAAGAGTAAAGGTTAGGCAGCAACATTATGGCTGCACAGTCTGGCAAAAGCCTAGTATGCCAATTCTAAAAAGTCATAATAAAGCACTAGAACACATATTACCATTTTACCACACATCCTATAGATTTTATGCAGCTCAATTTAAATAATTATTTTCACATCCACAAAAAAAAAAAAATCAACATTTCTATTAAACAGCAGATTCACCAAAAGGGGTAAGCATTAAGCACAGTAAATGCACAGTACTTCTGGTATGAATATAATTAAAGTCCAAAACAGACAGACACACTACTCAAACCCCACAAACACTAAATTTGTGATCCTTGCTTCATAAAGTTCTTTACAATCATACAACCAATGGATCAGTAACTTATTTAATGGGGATCCCGGTAATTATCATCTCTATGAATAATTCCCCATTATTTTATTTAATTTAGCAGAGGATTCTGCCAAATGCATAACCAAAACAATGCGGCTTACGACAGCATGATTTTTGTCCTCAAGAACAGCCTTACCGAGCTGGAACACTACATATCAAAAAGAAAAACTTCAGTTTAGCTATATCCTCCAAATTAAAGAAAGGGAGGAAGGAAGGGAGGGAGGAAGGGAGGGAGGAAGGGAGGGGACACCAAATCATTCTTAAATATAAATTTTGACTGTAATCTTATCTCAAACTGCTAATGTCTTTATGTGTTTTTAGATACTTACAACTGCCAAATGCTTGACCTTTTTTTTTCCTGCATGGCTGGATTTTCTCTGGATGCTCTACATTAAAAAAAAAAAAAAAAGAAAAAACATGTTATCAGTGAGGTTTTCCAGCTTTCTATCTGAAGAGCCAAGGACCAAAGTTCACGAGATATACATACTGAGGAGAGTCAACAATTAATTCAGCAAGTAGTTACTCTCACCTACTATGTGTCAGTCAGTGTGCTAAGGCTACAAAATAAAGTGCCATCCCTTCCTCAAAGAGCTCACTCGACTGAGAGAGACAAAATTGTTACCTGTGCTGGACAGACAGCCAACATGCCTGAATGTTAATATTTAAAATGTTTTATTGAAGAGAGATCCTCCAACTCTCTCTTTTATCAAAATATTGCCTTGTAAATCCCTGTCTTTACATAATGGTCTCTATCACCTTATATTACCAGCTCTCACGAAGTAGTTTGTAACTTTATTGTTCGGATGGGTCATTTTTCACAGAACTAAAACTTTTCCATCACTGAAAAGATGAGCAGGGAAGGGATAAACTAAATTGACAGGTAATTCAACAAAGTTTTAGAAAATAAGGCATTCCAAACTGATTTAATAAGGTGGTAAGGATCCTGCCATCACTATGACAAGCTCCTTTTCATTTTTTTAGACTAAATTTAAAACATCTTTTAATTTGGTGGAAAAAGTTAAAAGTAAGCTACCTTTCTTTTCATCTGCTGATGACCATTTGGCTGCTAGAATTAAAAATAGCAATGAAAAGTAGAAGCTGCCTATATGCTTCAGTTTTTAAAATATTTATTATTATTTATTTAATAGCCATTAGATGCTAGTGTTAAGAACACATTTCTTAAGACATTGGTTTCTTTATCCAATCAATAAAGATTAGAATACTGATCTCCTTTCATCATGATAGCTATAAGCAATTACAATTTTAGCAAATTGTAAATACTCCATACAAAAAATTCTAATATGACATTGGTCAAGGGTATATAAATTGGTAAATAAATCGTGTAAAAAAATAAATAATGGTATCATAAGAAAGTAAAAGTTGGAGGTTATAAAATATGTTTATTAACTTTAAAACAAAGTGTCAGTGTTGGTAAATCTAATGTAATAATCCACAATCAAAAATATGGGCAAATTAGGGGTAACTAATTAACAAACTTTTAATGAGCTCTTCCTAAATTAAAGGAATACCATTACTGAGAACAGGACTGTTAGACGGCAGCATTAGAGGTGAGGTTTAAGATCTGACAAAGATCTCGATGGAAGTGGCATTTTGCATGAGCAGTCAGATGGAGGTGGGAGAATTCAACATGAGTATTTTACAAGAAGACACTGAGTAAAAATGATTGTTTCCTATGCGGCATATGAAAGTCTTAGCATTTCCTGACATTTTTGCAGAAGCAGTGTCAATTTCTATGTTCTTCTGAAAAATGACCATCATCCCTAAGTAATAATAATTGTATTTCAGAAGTTTGGGGAACATTATCCAAGAGCCCTTACCTACCCTAAAGGCACCCACTTTGATCACATTCTGTTACTAATTCCAAGTGTTATTTCAGAAAGTCTCTCCTAGTAAACACAGCACGGGGCTTGGACCTCCAAAGCAGGACTCTAATCCTGAATGAAGAAATATTCAAAAATAGGAAACAATACTAGAAAAAACACCAGAGATATTTCTCATACAAACCGAATCATCTCTGTCCATCGAACGGCTTCCTGAAGCTCCATCAATCTCTCTTTATACTGGTTTCTCTCCATTAGAACACGGGCCATTTCTACTCTAGTAAACCGCTTCCTCTGGGCTGTGGGAATATCACTCTATAATGAAAAGAAGATGACAGATCACTCCAGGAGCCTATACCTATTTCATGTTATCTCCAGGAGCCTATATCTATTTCATGTTATTTCAGTCTTAAGCAAAATCTTTTAGCTTTTAAACATTCCTTAAATTCTTATTGGATGGATCACTTTAAGAAAAGTAGTCTTATAAAAATAAAATCAATAGATTTACATAATTACTTATGACTAAAAAGAAGTAGACAATTTAATTTCTGAATATAAATACAGATATTTGAACATAAATAAAATACAGAGTAGTGCAAACTTTGACCTAAAACCAAAAAAGTTAACCGTTATCTACATAGAGATTTAATATGCTCACCTGGAAGTGTTGCTCTACCAACATTATTTTAAATTCATGTTCTATAACAAATGCTAGTCATTCAGAAATTACAAGTTAGTTCCAAAAGGGCTTCATTTATCTCAAACTACCAATCCATATGCACCCTCAGCCAGTATAAAATATTAACTTATTGGCTAGGTATCAAGGTACCCAAATATAAGAGTCACTGAAACACCAACAGAAATACGAGATGAAGACAACCACATTAACTAGAATTCTTCTTAGGGAGAATAAAAGAAGTTGAGTATGGGAAGACCACAAAGGGGTATGCTCAAGTCAGCTTCCTTTTACTGCTGATTTCTAAAGACTCTTCCTGGAGAAAGGCTGGATTAATTGTAAAGCTTTTGTTTTGCTGAGTGGAATATGCAATGAACCTTTTGGATCAAAGCTGAAAGGCTTGGAACAGTAAAGAAAGAGGCTGAGCTTAAACCTCAGCAATCTCCCCCCTCCATCCTTGCCACAGAACTTGGCTTCTCCTTTAAAAAAAGCCAAGGACGACGAATGATTAAAGGAGTCAGCAATACAGCAATCCCACTAGTAGGTACATACCCTGGAAAAACCAGGAGACTTGTGCTATAATGTTCATAGCAGCATAGTCTGTGGTAGTAAAAAGCTAAGAACAACCTAAATATTCATTAATTGTAAAACAGATACATAAATTGCAGCATATTCACATGAGATATTATAAAGCAGTGAAATGATAAACTATAGCACTATACTAAAACACAGGTGAATATCAAAAACATAATAATAGGTAAAAGAAGCAAGTCTCCAAGACTAAATACAAAATACAAAAACAATGAAAATTAAATCATACTTTATACAAACACAAACATAAAGAAAAAAAAGAAAAAATTTTTTTAAGGTGAGAAAATGAGAAATACAGAATAGTAGTTTCCACCGGGGTGGGGGTAGGGGTGGGGATGGGGGGTGAGGAGAACACACTATAGCTTCAATGTTTGAAAATGTTCTAGATCTTAGGTTGGATGGTGGGTTTATAATGTTAATTTATTATAATGTTAAGTTACTATTCACAACTTACTTGTGTTACACATATTTTTATGTGTCAAATATTATATTAAAAAGCAAGAAACTGAAGGAGCACCGACTAATCATTCTGTCCAATATAGCCCTATATCTCAAGTCTGATGCTTGACTAGCAAACACCTGTTACAGGAATGATAATCTAGCTACCAACAGAATAACTAATATGCTAATAACACTGGTAAGAGCTCATATTTATTGTTTTGTATTTAAATATGTTGACAACAATATGAGCTAACTGCCTCGCATTGAAGTTCTAGACTTCAGCTTTTTATGTTTAATACTATTAACCAAATAATACTAAAGTTTCATATTTCTAGGTCAAAATTTTAAGCAAAAAAACCCCTTCAAAATGTCCAGTTGGTCCTTGAGCTTGAACACACACACATAGGTCCAAACAGAGCTACAAGGGAAAAATGAGCACACCACATGCAGCTACAAAGCTCTGCATCTGGATACACCATAAGCTATCTTATTCAGGACCAAAGACTTGTCTTCGGTTTTTAAAAAAATCTTTATACTAGTCTATCCAAAGCTTAATTATCAAGATTCCCCCAAATATCAAAAATGTGGTAAGGTAAGAAAAAAGGTCCAAAATTATAAACCTACATCATCATCATCTTTTGCTTTTTGCCTTGCATCTTCGGCTTCTGCACGAGCTCTATGAGAGAAAAAAACAAAACATAATGAGTTTATCTTTTCAAGGAATGAAAGAATAGGTCAAAAATTTTAACCACCACTTAATGATTATTTTTCTTTTTCAAAACAATTTATTAAGCTGCCTTCATTTAGGGGAATGTTATCATAGTACTGTACTGTTCTCAGGAACAAAACACACACACACACACACACACACACACACACACACACACACACACACAAAACATGTATTAAAGAAATCTGGGCAAAGAAAAATAATGAATGTTTCTAAATTCCTTATTAGCATTATTTGAACAGTTCTTTCACATTGTGACAAGCACAAAAAAATTATAATACTCAGAAAATGGAGGGGCCTACTCACAGCAGAAGCAATTAGCGGGGCACTTTACCCTTTGGCAGGCTCTTGCCCCTTCCTAACTTGAGAAAGCTGAAGGCATCAGTCTCAGCATTATACCCATAAACCTATGTGGCACACTCGCAAAGATGGCGTGCTTTAGAACAACATAGTGAAAACTTACTTCCTCAGCTCCTCCTCCAGTTCTTTGTTCTTTTCCTCTAGCTTCAGTTTGGCTTGCTTCACAGCCTCCAGTTCCCCTTGCAGCACATCTTTCTCACAGGTCAGTTCATCTACTTTTGCTATCAAATCATTCTTCACTACATTCAACGCATTTCTAAGAAACACATATTTCAAGGGCATCATTATAAATAAATACTCTTTCCATCTTTTAGCTTATTCTTTTGATGAAAGTACTACACAATCTTAGAGCCTAATAACCGAATACTTCAAAAGTATTCTACCTGACGTAGTTTGTAGATAAAAGAAAAAAGAAACACAAAGCAACGGTCTATTACCTAATCAGTAGTAAAATTAATCTTCAAATTGATCTTTAATAACTAATGAAGGAAAAAGTCTAAACTGAAAAAAACTGAAAAAAAAGTCTAAGATCTAGATCTTTTGAGGTATAACTGGCATAGGACCTCATTACAACTGCATTCTATTTTGAATACACACACACAGATGTTCCAAAGTTGCTCTGACACAGCAAATTAACAAGGGGGCCCAATCTGCTTTTCCACATGACTCAGAACCTGCCCCATAAACAAGACTTGAATTTGTCTGAAGGCCCAAGACCTCATCAGTTATACCTGAGAACCTATAGAGAAGAACTCTGAAGAAGTGAGCTAGGTATAGATCAAAACATTTATGCAGAAATGAAAGAAGCCCCAGGAAAAGAGGAAAAAAAACACAGACATCCTGGAGACGGAGCAGAAAACGCATAAACATACCCAGAATATTAAAAGCATGGATACTTGTAGAGTGGAAAGGAGATGAAAATCTCTGTAAACAAATGAGCAATGAAACATAAACATCAGTGAAATTAGGTCCCATGACCTATTTGCACATGTGTACATGCAAAGGAGGGGAATGAGATCAAGTAATGAAACTTCATTAGTGGTGTGCTAAATTGAAGAAATGTCATTTGACTTAGACAAGAAGAAAATTCAGTGTCTCTTTGTTAAAATTTTATATATACTTACTTGGTTTCCAACAGTTGTGTATTTTCTAATATCAGATTCTCGACTTCACGGCCCATTCCTAGAAAAAGAAAAGGATAAAAACTTTGAAAATAAATTTATCAAAAATTATTTAAAATTATAAGCTATAATTACACATTTTATTTTTATAAATTTTATCTGTCTTTTAGAATTCTCATTTTGTCTATAATTTCATTTGATATATGTGTACTTGAGTGGATTATAAAATTATAATTATCCATCACAAAACAAAGCGAAAGATTTTGTTAGCCAATTCTTTATAACCATTAGTCTAGATTTTCTAATAGATAATATATCAAAAGAATCAAGACTTTTCTGCCAAATAGTTTAAAAGGTAGCAGGGGAAAAAAGGATAGCATTAATATTGATCAGAAATCTTTTCCAAATCACAGTTGGTATTGTTGGCTTTGGCCTAAAAATTAGGCCCAATTCATAGAGAACAGGCAGTAACAAGGCCAAAGGAAGACGGAATCCGAATGCAGATGAAACCTTACCAAAGAAATTATGGTCTTAAAGCCCATGCATTCCATGTAAAGCAAAAACAAAGAACAAGAAATGTTTTATGTAAGAAACAGAGTGAAAACAGATCATTAATCTATAGTTTTATGCATGACATGTAAAACATCTGGAATCACAATGCTATGATTTAATGCATAACGATGTGCAAAAAGGACAGAAATTACAATGATTTTCTTCATTCATAAGGATGTTATACCTAAAAAAAATGCTTTACTAAATCTTCTGCATAATAAAATTAAATATAATTAGATTGAAAACCCCAAGTCAACAATGTAAAGTTTCCTTCAAAGTGCTACTTCTGAAATGATAATGTTCAGTTGTTACTTTATAGAACTGTGTTTAATAATTTAATGAGTATTATAAGGTAGGCAGATACCTACCTTATAATCTGATGCAAGAATCTGAATCTGATGCAAGATCTTTAGGGAGAAGAAAACTAATTTGCTACTCATAAGAAACTGAAAAAATAAAAGAACACACTAAGGAAAATATCTCAAGAAGTTACCAAAAAAAAAAAAGCAAAGCAAAACCAAAAACCCACGACTTACTTATCCTAAACTAATGTGGAAAAAAATCACATATAATGGAAGTAGTATTCATAACTCAACTAAACAGGAAGAAAATATTTCTAAAGAAAACTATGTAAGATAAAAGAGTTACCTTGTCCTCTTATTTTTTAAAAAGGTAATATTTGGACTCATATTTTGTCTATATTACAATTATTTCAAATAGTCTCAAAGATCAGGGTACTTCTACCATGAAGAATGAAATATAAGAACTAGTGCTTATTTAATTTTCTATGTATGTATTCTCCAAAAAGTGGAAAAAAAAAAAAACTAAAAAGCACTCATATTCCAATTCCAAAATGAATTTTGGCAAGATATGTTGAATACTTGCTTTAAACACTAATATTAACATTTTAATGAAGCTACAGTCAGAAGAAATAAGGTTTAGATTTGTTTTAAAAAGTTTACATAATGACAATAGTTGCTATAAACTCTAAGGCATATAGGAAGATAAGCTTAAAAGCTGAAAATATATGCAGGGAAAAAAAAACAGTTGAGCAGAAAAAAATTATGAAAAAGCACTAAATGAAAACAGCAGCCAAGAACACCTCATTTAAAAAGCAGTAATTTTAAAGTATTTAAAATCATACACACCAGAATACTCTCCTGGGTAAGCAGCCCAAGAGAAAAACGAATGAGAATCTCAATTAGATTGTTTTTAGAAAGAGCTACACTCATTTATTTCAAAAAATGAGAGAGGGAAGACAATAAAAATGAAAAGATGTGGAAAAACCATTAACTAAACATAACAAAGTGTAAATATTATAAGTATGAAAAAAATGAAATATGTACTATAAAAGAATCATATCCTATAACATAGTTTCTAAAGTTTACACATTCCCAATGAAGAATTCTCTTATAATCTAGCAAATAAATTTAATATATCATTAATAGAATTGTTCAAAATTTTTACTATGAAATATATCAGTAATCACTAACTCATAACTATAAGAAAAACATAACTTGAAGTGGCTCTATTTCTATTTGAGACTTTAACCAAGCATAAATTTGAGTCTGTATTTAGAAACTACCTATTTATGGAAACAAGCAAAAAACTGCCTAACAGTTTTTAAAATCATAGACATCTTTTTTTTGGATTTCAGCATTGAGTCCCAAACTAGGTCCATAGATGGGCTTCTGAATGATCTGTTAATCTCTTGAAAAAGTATACACAACTTTATCTAGTTCTACACTATCATTTTTCCAAAAGTACATTGCTCTCTTATAAATTCTTCAGTAGTTTTAACTCCAAAAGGTGAAGAATCCCAGATTCACAGGTAAAACAAAACTCAGGACTATTAAGAATCTATTCACTTACTTGCTGTGCTATGAACTAAAAACTCAACAGTGAGCAAAAGACACAGTTGTTGTGGCCACATTGAGCTTATAGTCTATTCTGGTAGACAGGTAGGTACATAAGAAATTGTAGTAAAGTATGACGAGTGACATAATAAATAAAAAGTAGTGCTACTGGAAAACATTTCAGGGACAATTAAGCTTTAACTAGGCAATCTAGACAGAATTTCCAGAGAAGGGCGTGCCATTAAAGTACAGACAAGAAAGAGATACAGATAAAGAAAGGGAGCAGACCATCCTTTGTGATTGGTTGTGAGGGAAGAGGGCAAGATCTAGGATAGAGAACTGAATGGATAGTGAAGTTGTTTATTCATATTCATGGAGTTAGTGTACGTTGGTATAAGAACAGCCTGGGGACCAAGACCATAAAGATGATGATAAACTGAGTTTTCAGCATATCAGGGTAAGCCCTACAAATCATTTTAGGTGTCAATGAGCTGGTTGTAAATTATAATCTGGGGCTCTAGAAAAAGATCTTGGAGGTAAAAATTTGGGATTAATTAGCCATGAAAGCCAAGTAACAACCAGAGTAAACCAGATTTCCTAAACAAGTAAGCCTGGGACAGGAACACTGGTATCTGAAAGGTGAGCAGAAGAAGAAGAGCCTGCTCAGAAGACTAAAAAGAAAGTCAGAGGCAGAAAAAAATGCAGGAAAATCTGATATCTCAGAAACCCAGCAAAAACAGTTTTAAGACAAATGCTATTTGAGAAGCCATGTAAAATAACTGAAAAGGAACCGCTGGGTATAGTAAACAAGGTTGTTTCAGGCAAGGTGAGCGTGGGGGAGAATGCCCTGCCCACTCATTGCAGTTGGCGGAGATGCAAGTGGGAGTGCAGAAATCTTGCCAGTTAAAGTAGCCATGCTTTTAAAAGTCTGTTTTGTTCACTGATGTAGCACAAGCATCTAGGAGAGTACCAAGCACATAACATAAACCTTATTGATATTGCTGCATTAAAAGCATTACTAGAAATGGGAGAAAAATGAGTGATAACGTGAGTAGCTATTAAAGATAGAGGATGAGAAGAGGGCGGTATTTTTATTTTAAAATGGTAAAGATGTGAACATGTTTAAATGATAATAGGAAGTAGTAAAGATGGTAAAGTAGAAAATATAGAAAATAATCAGTAGAAAGAAAATCTCAACAGAAAGATGTATGAATGCATGATTTTCAACTCCTAGAATGTGGTCATGGGGAATAAGTGACTGAAGTGAATGGAGAAAGAGATTAATGAAAATAAAGTCAAGGGATGAGCCGCCAATCAAGATAAAAGACAAACTGTGAGGCAGGAAAAGTAATCTAAGTACCGAGTACATGTATAACAATTACCAAGTTTTATATCCTTTATATCCTTTATTGCTAGATTCGCAATAAAACAGTAAAAATGAATAAGTTATAGAAATATACTGTGTACTTATTTAGCAATACAAGGTCAATGGAAGAACTTTGGGAAACAATGTTTTTAGTTTAATTATACTCCATTTAGTGAGTATGCACCGCAATTGCTATTACTGAATTGCATGGAAGAGAAGCCAAGAATAAATATGTGCCTTGGAAATTACATTTACTATCTTTGACCAAAAGCTATTCATGAAGGCATATTTTGCTACATTTATAGTAATATTTTTAAATCTTCTAATCTGAAACATTCTAGAGATAAATATATCAATATCTATAAGACGGAAAGCATAGTAGTTTAAGTGGAAAGGAAACGACAATATCAGGATTTTGCTTTTAACCTATTTTTTATGCTTATTTTCTGACAAATACAGAAGTTTTTGAAAAATACTTGACTTAAAAGACCACAATCATTTCTAAGTACTATAAGGCTTCTTAACACTTTATTTAAAAAAAAAGAAAGTCTGGACTACCATCCTCAAAAATTGTATTATTCAACATTAGATTATGAAGCAACAGAGTGTCCAATCAATATTAAAAACTACTTCATTCTGGTTAATACAAAGGGCAGCATAAAGGAAATTTTTGGGGTGACGTATATTGGTTCTGGTGGTGGTCATACAACTATGCATTTGTCAAAACCCAAAAAATTCACCAAAAAGAGTAAATTTTACTGTATATAAATGTGAATATAAATTTAAACATTTTGAAGTTCCATCTGCCCCTCAATTTTGCCAGGGAGTCTGTTTCTTAAACCAATCAAGTCTTAATTTAATGTCAACTAAAGTCAAAGTATAAATTAAATGTAAAAATGAAGCATTCTTTAAAAATTAATCTTTTTACCCTCCTTGAAAAAAGCAAACTCATTAAATTGCTTCCTTAGACTTCAACAGTGGGATTATATGTATAACTCAGAATAGTTTTATTTTTATATTTTAATCTCTTACTCGACAAACTGAGATGTTTGGACAGAACTTCTGTTTCCTTTAGAAAATATTTCAAATTGTCAAGGACATGAGTGGTAATCAATAAATTCAACATAGAGGAATAGATTTTTAATACCATAAGGTTTTCAATTTCTGTAAGGTCTTAAATTATAAGAAAGGTACACTGAAGCTACTTGATGTGAGTCAGAATCATGTAATTATTGTTGAAAGGAACTTTAGAGAGAGATCACCTAGAGCAGGAGTTAGCAAACTTTTCCTGTAAATGGATAAATGGTGACTATTTCAAGCTTTTTAAACCATGATCTCTGTTGCAGACTACTTAACTCTCTTGTTAAGTAGTCTCTAGTACAAAAGCAACTAAAGACAATAAGTAAACATGAGTGTAGCTTTGTTCTAATAAAACTTTATTCACACACATAGGATGTGAGCTGGATATGGCTCATGAGCAGCAATTTGCCCAACTGAACTAGAGTCCAGCCCTTCCATTTTATATACAAAGAAACTAAGGCCCATAAAGGTCACATTATTTGGCAAAGGTGACCAGATAAACAGTAGAAGAGTCAAATGCGGTATTTTTTTCAAACTAGGTGTTCCTCCACAATACAACTCTAAAATAATTAATTTCCCATAAAGCTGAAACAGAATGTTGAGTGAATCTCAGAAAACTCAAGTGTTATAATTTCCTATTTAATTTAAGGTCAACAGAATTTAATGACCTGTTTGAGCCAGGAACTAAAAATAAACATCAACCTATACATCTAGACACACACACACACACACACACACACACACACACACACGTGTCAAAACTCAAAAAATTCCTTAAGTGTAATACTGTTCTCAAAATATAGCAAGAATTTAATAAATTGTGTTCTATAAATTCAAAATATAAATTTAAGTGCAATTCAATTTTAGGCATATTCATATGCAAAGATGCTTTCATTTAAGACTTTCAGGACCTCAAAGAAAACATCCCTATTCCGTAAAGGTGCGATAACTGTACCATTAAGCAAGTAGGGACATCTAAAAGGAATTCTCAATTAAACCATTTTTAAAAATCTATTTTTAAAACAGTATGATACTTCTTCAGATAAGCTATCATACCTAGTAAATCTGCTCCTTCATCCACATCTCCAATTAGGCCCGAGCCAGCTGAAGACAATTCTTCAAAGAGAGACTCTGTATTGCGATCAAAAGCTTTGTTCTCTATGCCTTTGGTGGGAGTGCTATGCAACAAGAAACAATAAAACCAAATCAACATATACTACAAAAACTTTCTCAACAGTTACAATGGGCTAAGTTACACAGAAAATTTTTTTATCTATAATTTACACTTAATACAAAATGTAACTCTAAAAGATTTCTCAAAGTTTTCCTAAGTAATTCCCATTAAATACAGAGATAACAGATGAAGAAAACAGAGAATGTTTGTGCAGTGAGATCCCAGCAAACGTGATGGCATCACATCCATGAATGAAAGAGGCAGGATTCAAATACAGGCAGTCTGGCTTCAGAATCCATGATCTTGACTACCACGTTCTATATCATCTGGATATGAACTAGCTGTTCTATTTTTCTTTTAAGGGCAACTTAACAGTATCTAGTAATACTTTACAGACAAATACCCACTGATCCAAGACTTTAATGTCCAGAAAATATCCTACAAAAATCCTGTCACAAGAAAGCAATTATGTATATAAAAGGATGGTTACAACAACATTTTTATAGTAGCAAAAAGCTAAAACAACCCAAGATCAGTAACAGGGCACAAGAAATAAGTTATGAATATACATACATAGAGTGTTAAAATTTTTAACTTTATAATTAGAAACATTAAAATAGAGCTTTATAAACCAAAGAAACCTATTATATATAAAGGTGTCTTTTTAAAAGGAAGTTGCAAAACAGTTTATATAACATAATCCCATTTTTGCAGGGCTGTGGAGAGAAATGGGAAAGTACATGCATGTTGGCATTAATGTTATAGTAATAAAAAATGTCTACACAGGATTTCCAGTTAAATATGATAAACTAAACAGTCTTTTATCACCCAATAATTCAGAAACTCAACTAAAATGACAGTAAAGGAATTAAAGAGGTATACACTCATAAGAACATAGGGAATAGAAAAAGAAACTTCAGCAGATGAAATGTGAACAAAATTCTGTAGGATGGAAAACAGATGGGCAAAGAGTAGAAACTGATTTCAAGAATGCTGAAACCTAGCCACTAGAGTTTAGAGAGGAAGTCAGTATGCTGCCAGAACCCCTGAATGACCTGGGAATTGAAGGAACCAGCAATCTGAGGAGAGAAGCATGCAAGGGGGAACATAAAACAGAAATACTGGATGAAAGATGACACAAGAAGCAGTATGAGGCTTAGATCCAACCCTCTAGAAGAGTTAGACCTCCTTCCTCCCAGCAGACCTCCGTGAACAATGAAAACCAGAGAATCAGCATCATTTACTTAAGTATGAACAAAACAGCCACGGAGCACAAGACATTAAAAGAAAGCCTCAATTATACAAGAACTCAAAACAAATGGACCATGATAGAGGTACTTGGAGCAAAATGAGACAATGCAGGCAGTAGCAGATACTTAAAAAAACAAAACAAAAAATTTTTTTTCCAGAAGAAATGTTGACAACAAAAATGTTTTAAAAAAAAGTCAATGAGGGTTAAAAGATATAGCTGAAGAAATCATCCAGAAATTAGAACAAAAATAGATGAGATGGAAAAGAAGGGAGAAATGAATTATGAAAGTCAGTCCAGCATATTTAATATCCACCTAACAGGTATTCCAGAAAGAGAAAAGAAGAGAAAACTATAAGGAGAAATAAAAAAAAAATTTCTCAGAAGAAGGAGATCCTATTTTACAGATGAAATATTTACTATATAACAAGATATAAAAGAAGACCTCTATACCAAGAACATCAAAAAATAAAACAGGGATAAAGTGAAGATCCTAAATATTCTAGGGAGACTATACAGAAAAATGAATACCCCAAATGGCTACACTCTAAACTCAATACGACAATAAAGCAATGTCTTCACAATTCTGAAGGAAAATTGCTGAAGGTTTTCCAACCTAGAATGCTGAATCCAGCCCAACTATCAATCATATCTTCTTCAAATAACATTTGTTGCATTCAAGTTCTCAAAAAAAATTTACTTTCTGTTCTACCTTTGCCCATAGAGCCAATATAAATATGTTCTGTCAAAACAAAGGCATAAATCAAGAAGCAAGATGACATGAGATCAAGGAAACAGAAAACACAACAGAGGAGAGTGATGAAAAGGATTCCGGGGTGGTAGTGAAAGCCAGTTCCAGGACAAGGGCAAACTCGTGAACAGTCCAGACTGAAGAATGGAAACAGAAGATCCAGGAGAGAGAGTGCCACCAGGAAACTGGTTTTATGTTTGGCCATTTTGAGAATGTTTACATTTATGATTTGAGGGTATATGTCAGTGAATTAATGATAGTTATATGGAAATCTAAGCAAAAGAAACAACAAAACAAATATTAAAAGTCTTTACTAATTCCAGAAAAACAATTGCTTAAAAAAAAAAAGAAAGAAAATGTAATCACTGTATATTGTGGCTAAGCTGTGATTAATACTTACAGTCATAATGATATAATATAAACAACGAATGTTAATTTAACAAAAATTGAGATAATAATTAAGAGGAAGAAAGGAAAGATGGTGTTTTAAGGAGCTATATCCTTGTCATCTGCCACTATCAAGTCAACAGCTAATATGACAGCCTTTTCAGCCAGGGTTGCCCAGTTGATCCACAGAACACAGAACATACATACATAGCTAGTACTATTCTAGATGCACAGGAATGTAACTAATTCATTAAACACAAAGGACGCCTTAGGGCATTAGGACTTAATTCTATTATAGAATTCCAGCTGAGAAAGTGAAAGACCAAGGAAGACCAGCGTAAGGATATGATTTCAATACCTGAAGATAAACAGCAAAAGAGCTAGCTAATAAATGACAGAGATTTCTACCTCTTGGGAATAGGAATGAGGGTTGCGGGAAGGGGCAAAAGACTAGCATGCCCTTTAAATTTCGTATTACCATTTGACCCTAATATTGCAAAAATATATTAGTCAAACAGAATTTTTAACTTTTAATGACAAAAGAACAGCTGTGAATAGCTGCATCTCCTAGGCTTAGGAGAGAATAAATAAGAAACAAATATTACCTTTTATATTACCTTTTATATTCTAAGTTATTTAAATTTTTAAATAAACAGTAAAAGGAAAAAAATATTTTTATGGGGCAGTCTTCAAAATCAGAGTCTAGACTGAACACAGCTCTACCTCTTGCTATCTTAGGAATAGTAGACATTTCTGAGTTTCCATATCGATAAAATAGGAATGAAGATCTCTACCTCACATAGTTGTAATTAAGATCAAACTATATAAAATCGCAATGATAGCAATAATATTAGTTAACATTTATTATACTAGGTACTTTGCCAGTGCTTTAACATATATAGATTCATTTACTTCTCAACCATCTGAGGTATTATTATAAATCCATTTTTTGGATGAGGAAACTTAACTCAGATTTAAATCAAAGAGAGGATTTGAACCACAG
Organism: Cynopterus sphinx; assembly: GCA_030015415.1. Taxonomy (NCBI): domain Eukaryota; kingdom Metazoa; phylum Chordata; class Mammalia; order Chiroptera; family Pteropodidae; genus Cynopterus; species Cynopterus sphinx. The sequence continues at coordinate 20,304,361 of CM057385.1, forward strand.
TCTTACCCCTGGGCTCATGCTTTTAACCAGTACTGCAAACTACACAATGTCTAGCAGTGATCAATAAGTGGCATGTATTTTTAATGGTCATTATTAATTAATTAAAGGATAAAATTTATGGAAGAATTAAAAGGCAGTAGCTCCTGTTTGACATTCTTGAACCTCAATCTATTTCAGATGACTGATTAAGATAAAACATAACCATTCTCTTCCCATCACAAAATAATAGCCTTCCCATGTAAAATGAGACCACTTTCTTCCAATAATGAGATCATTACACTTCTGAAGGGAGTACATTCTCTTCTTCCTGATCTGGGGGAAGGAACAAAGTTTGCTCGAATTGTTAATTCTCTCACTATTGCTTCTATATTTCCTCAAGTTCCAGAAAGTATCAGATACAACTAGGCTATCTTTTTTCCATCCTTCCATATGCTCCTAATCCATGATGCTGCAAAGGGAACATTTCTCAAAACATTACATCATGTACAATGTCCACTTTCAAAAAAAAACTAGAGTATAAGACTGACATTTCTTCAGCTAAATATCTGAATGCATTTTGTTTGGTCAGAGACCAAGAATAACAGTGTGCTTCTGAGAGAAGAGAAAAGGAAGAAGATGTCTTAAGCTGACGTTTAGAGTACCTTGAGCCTTTATATCCACTGAGATCTTTATCCATATCCAACTCAGGAGTGGATTCGATGATTGCTTGAACTTCTGACTTCTCCTCATTTTCAGCAGAGCCTTAGGAAAGGACAAGATGACATAAATAATGCATATATCACATACGACTCCTAATATAAAAATCCTGTTGCTTCTATGGTTGTAAATACATCATTTGAGCATTAAAAAATTTAAAGAATGGATTCCAGGAAACACAGCATTAGACAATATGTCATATATTCAATTAATAGCTAATAACAGAAACTAATAAATAACTAAAGCAAATTTTCATTTGTATCTCTTGGGAGACAGCAGAGTGTATCCCAGGCCAGAACTCTCTGTTTTCATTCCTATTTAAGGGGTGGAATATAGAGAAACTAAAGACATAGACTAATGATTTAAGGCAGGAAATTGAAGAACTGTCCTCTCAACTTTCAGGCTCTCCAACTCTCTAGCCCTCAACATTTTTCACGCCAAACTTTATTTAATCATCATGTTTGTTAAGCTTATTTACAATTGAATACAATGAATTATACATTTTATAAATCTATATCAGCAACACTCCAATAACTAATTTGCTCAGACCCACAGCATCTAGATTTACTGAATATTTTTGACAGTAAAAGTAAAGAACTAGGGTCACTTACCTGTTGATACATTTCTAGTTTCTTGAGCTACCTGTACTTCAATATGCTTGCTTATCTCTGACTTATTTGGTGTATCTGCAACCTTCACAAAGCCTTCGTTATCTTCCTTTAAGGGAGTATCAGTAGGAAGTGCAGCCACATCTGAAGCAGCTGTTGAAGCTGGAGTGGTAGCTTTCGATCCTCCTTGGCTAACATCCGAAAGTTCATCCTACAAATAAAAATAATTACAGAAAAAAATTTCAAATAAGTAATTTATTTTAAACCATTTTAAAAATGGGTTAAGAAATAAACTTGATGAGAGAAAATTCTATTTTAAAACTGTAACAAAGCCTCTGGTTACCAAAGGAAACCAATGAATAATCTCTGGACTATTCAAATAATTAGGAAATATTTAAGTAAACCATATTTTTCAGACATACATGAGATTCTTCTAAATAGAAAATTTAAAGATAAAAGTGGATTGGCAGCGTTAGCAATAACATTATACCTTAATGTTCATATCAGTTATTAAAGGCAACTATAATAATGCACAATCATTTCATTATAAAAACCTACTTCAAAACACTCAGAGCATCTATTATGTGGTAGCTACTCTAAAACAGCAGTGAAATAACAAGATTCTAAAATCTCAGAATAGTTTTATGAACAGTGTTCTTAAAACATCCCGCATACAGATCATTTGAAGTATTTGTTAAGAGAGAATTTTAAGTCTAAGGCCAGACTTTAGACAGTGAATTCAGGTAATTTTAATAAGCAACCCAGGTGACTTCTATACTCACTAAAATTTAATAGGTATGATTCCAAGGTCCACAGATAAACTTCAAATGCAACATTCCCAGACTGAGGTTTTATGCAAAAATTTGTGGACAATGCACTTTTCTGAGCAAAGAATCTATAAGTTAGATTTTCAAAGGGGTCTGTGACTCCAAAATAGTTAAAACCAGTTGTCCAATGGCTACCAATAATATGGAAGTTCTTTTAAAGTAAAGTACCCAGGTCTTTAAAAAAAAAAAAAGCTGAAAAAGTTTACTGCTAATAATAATAATGATTAGGGTAAATTTACTGAATTTACCATTCACTAAAAACATGACTCTGGGTATATGATTTAATGCATTCTTTCTATACCTATGTTTTCTCCTCTGTAAAACAGAAATAATGGTATCTAATTCACAGGATTATTATGTTATTCTATAAAAACTTAGCAATGTATTCACACATATTCAGTGTCTTAAAAATGTGTGCTATTATAATTTATAACAATACATTATGTAAAACTTTGAAAATTCTGAAATGCATGCTTTTGGGGGAAAAATAAACATTAAGTTATAGTATAGCAGGAGATGATTATCAGTGAGTTTCAGTTTTATCTTTTTTAACTTTTAAGGAATATTGTTAAAAACATTATGGTTATACATATAACAAAACAGAATCCAAACAATTAAAAGAAAAACAACACTATACCAGTCAAAATCTCTCTTTCTCTCTCACACACTCACACACTCACACACTCACACACACACACACACACACACACACTCCACAGCTTTATATTACACCATCACACCATCTAAGAGATTTAGGCTGTTTTAGGTGTAAAACTCTATTCAAGAACAGGAAAACATTTCTTGGCACAGTCAACTATGAATGCTATAATAGATAGCAACTACAAAAAAATAAAAACAACCACATTTGGAGAATTTAACTTCATCACTAAAACTCTTAGTTTTACAACATTAAAATGTTTTCATCTCAATTTTCTTCTCTCAATATTAATTTACTATCATGCATTCTGATGTAGCACAAATTTCACTACCAAGACTAGTTGAATAAATATAAAATCGACTGCCAGATGAGAACATAAGTTATGCCAAAGGAATCATATTTGCTGTGCAAATAGAGCTCTTTATTCCTTCAACAGTTTCCCTACCACAATCCTTATCCCACAATCCTATCCCAGGCTTTTGGGTTTGGTTTGGTTTTGAAATGACAGGAAATATAGAAAGTCTCATAATATAGTCTATGGCCATGCCACCCTGAACAAGCCCAATCCCGTCTGATCTCAGAAGCTAAGCAGGGTCGGGCCTGGTTAGTACTTGGATGAGAGACTACCTAGGAAGACCAGGTTTTGTACGTGTAAAAAAAAAAAAGGGATTGTAAGCTGACAAGGTCCTTGCAATCTGTGAGGCCAACCTTGCCTTAAAAAAAAAAAAAAAACAAAAGAAAAGTCACAGAATGTGAATGGCACACACAGCACAGAGTTACTCATTAAAATATCTTGAATATCTCAGTTCTGCTGGTGGTCTTATAAGATGCAGATAAAACCCAAGTGTTTACTGAAGACCTTCATCCTTGCTATTTTCAACTTCTGACAGTTTATATTGCACTTGGACTTGTACAATAGCCAGCTGATTATTTTATTGTTCCTCATTATTTTAAAAAACATATCATATATCCATGACAGATATTGATCCATTTACCAAAAACAAATCTGAGAATTTGAATCTACCAAGATAAAAATAAAATGGTATATTCATGTTAGTATACATACAATACAAGGAATTTTCAGTGACAGGAAAATGCTTATATGATAAACTGGAAAAAATGTATACTTTTAAAGGAATAATCAGAGACATATAAGTGGTGTCATTTATAATAGCAAAAAACTACAAACAACTTAAGTGCTCCAAAACAAGAAATTAAGCAAATTATAGTACGTAAAATCTGTACAACAGAATACTATGCAGCCATTAAAAACAGTGTATACAAGAATATTGCCGAGATGAAAAACACTAAAAATATTTCACAATGAGACCAAGGATTAAAACTATTTTATACAGTATGATTGATTAAAATATATATGATTAGAAAAGTTCTGTTAGGACATATTTGACAATTTTAATAGTGGTTGCCACTGGATAAGTAGGATGAATGAATTTTGCTTTTTTTTTGCCCTTGTTAGTATTTATATTTTACAAGTAGAAAAAGTTATAAAAACAAAGCATAAATCTATATATGAAGTATGGTCTCAAAAATTCTGTTTAAGTCTATAAAGTGACTAGACACAATAAGTAAAAGTGTTTTCCTGCTTATAATATTTTTTAGTTTCCAAAATTTTTAACAAAAAGCATATGCTACTTTTATAAGGAAAAAAGTAAATAGGTTCTAAAAATATTTGAATTAATATAACTAGATAAAATTATCTCTCAAGAAAAAGTTTTGAGAAAAAGAAAATCATTCATATTCTTTATGAACGGGAAACTATCCGTTCTTTATTTCCGTGTATTTAAGATAACTTTATCTGTCATCTGAAGTACAACATTAACCATATGCTAATAAAATTAGCTGAATTGCACAGCCGACTATTTTCTTCTGTGCATCTCCAATACTGGGCTCATTTCCAATGGACAGAGAAGATAAACCAAAGAAATAAACAATTCAATTCTCTATCGCCTCCTCCGTTCTTAAAATTAAAAGACAAAACTGCTAACCATTTCTTTGAACTGCTGACTGGCACCTAATACAGTAGTATCCAATAAAAATTTGTTTGTATGTCATGTATAGTGCAGTACTAACCATACTTAGTCATGCAAATTAGTTGACAGTAATATTTCTGGAGCCAAAGAAGCCTACAATGAAGACAACCAGAGCTGCCCTGAATACCACTCTTGATTTTTGCTTTCATGTGTGCTCTATTAAAAAAAAAGGGGGGGGGTTATGTGGTTAATCTAACAGCCTGGTTAATTCATATTAATGTTATCAGATACATGAATTCCCACTCTTTGAAGGTTTAAAATATAAAGTACGTTTTAAAATGAACAGTCCAGGTTCCTGATGATGAGTGTTGAGGAACAGCAATTAAACCCACCAAGACTATGCAATTAAACCCACTATGAATTCAGAAAGCCCTAGAGAATATCAAGTTTGTCTATACTGAAAAAATGATCTGTCTTTGAAGCAATTTGAAAAATAATTAGTTTAAGGTCAATCCTGCACTTGTCATTCACCTCTCAAATAAAAGTAGAGATATTATTTCCTTTTCCTACTTATCACCTCACCCCCAAGGTTTAGTTATTTTTACTGCTTAAAAAATTACTTGGCAATTAAAGAGTTCACAACATAAATAGTATGGCAAATGCTTTCCTCCACAGGCTCATTTGTGAATCTGGGAGTATGAAATAAACTGATCAGGCAAGAGCTGAACCTAAAACAGGAAAAGGACCTTGAGGGTTAGGGCTATAAAGTAACTTAGGATCTGCTTAGAAGAAAATGAAGTTTTAAATTTGTCCTGGGCTATCCAGATAACATGAGATGTATTTATCTGCAACTTATTTCCCTTTTATATTTTTATCACATAAAAATATTTTATGCTCATTAAAATAGCTCTGTGTGGGACGTACTTCTGACAAGTGGATCCCAGGGATACAGCATGATTGCTGAGGAGGGAAAAGCTCTAATTTTGGGGGATAGTTTTCAAAAGAGGTATTTCTCCTTTCTTTCCCAGGCAGTTGACATAAAGCTTCAAAGATGAGCAGGAAAGCACTAAGATGGGAAGTCTCTGCTACCATGTTTGGCTGGGGGTACAATACTGTATCTCCTATGGAAGGAATTATGAAATTCAGTCATTAACAATGCTTCCAACTAAACTTAGAACGAGGAAAGACGGCCTTAATATTAACCTGTTAAATATAAAATATTTATTGCTTTTGGTCAATAGTGAGCTCTTGAGATACCGTGAGCAAGAGGAGAAATTCTTACTAGGACCTAAGTGGAAACTGCAAGCATTTATATGAATTATTCAATATAAAGTTACATGGGAGTGGCATGCTATTATGTCACATTCAATCGATGGCTTCTGGAGACCTCCAATTCCTATTTTATGTCGGTCATATTCCAAGTTGTGCAGTCTTGGCTAACAGTCTTGACTACAAATGCCACTTCATTTATCTGAAGGTCACTGGTCTATCAATTTCAATTGCTTGATGTGATTAAGACATTCTCTTCAATGGTATATGTGGCTGCCAAACATGGATACTTACACGGCTGTCCAGGTTTTCTGGTAACCCCACTTCCTCCTTTAGCCTTAAGTAACTCTCACACTGTAGGCTATGCAAGACCACAAGGATAACCATAAAAAGCAGGAACCTACTTTGAAATTTGGAATTCCAGTGCTGTAACTATAGGGCAATCCTATGAATCTTTAAATTGTTAAAAGAATAGGTGTCATTCTAAGATGGTATACAAAATAGGCAACGAGCATATGAAAAGATGCCCGACGTCACCAATCATCAGAAAAATGCAAATCAAAATCACAATGATATCAAGTCACATCCATTAGAATGGACACTATCCAAAAAAGAAAAAACAAAAAAACAAAAACAAAAAACAAGTGTTAGTGAGATGTAGAGAAATTAGAGCCCTTGTGTACTGTTGGTGGGACTGTAAAATGGTGCAACAGCTATGGAAAACAGTAAGAAGTTTCCTTATAAAATTAAAAATAGAATTACCATATGATCCAGCTGTCCCCCTTCTGGGTATATAAACCCAAACCAATTGAAAACAGGATGTTGAAGAGATATTTTCCCACCCATGTTCATAGCAGCACTACCCATAATAGCTAAGAGGTAAGAACAACCCAAGGGTCCATTGACAGGTAAATGAAAAAACAAAATATGTATTCACACGAGATATTATTCAGTCTAATGAAGGAAATCCTGTCATATGCTACAACACAGATGAACCTTGAGGTCATTATGCTAAGTAAAATATGCCAGTCACAAAAAGACAAATACTATATGATTCTATTTATATGAAGTATCCTAAGTAGTCAAATTCACAGAAACAGAAAGAATGGTAGTTACCAGGGCTAGTGGGGAGGGGAATAGGGAGAGTTATTGTTTAATGGGTATAGAGTTTCAGACTTGTTAAGACAAAAAAGTTCTAGAGTTCTATTTCACAACAATGTGAATATTCTTAACACTACTGAACTTACAAATGATTAAGATGGTAAAATTTGTTTTTTACCACACAAAAAAAGAAAATAGGGGTCATTACTTTTAGTTTCACTTGAGATGTCATGATGAAAACAATCTGGTCCTTGTGCCATTTTCCTACTAGTTTCAGAAATGAGGCTAGTCTATGGCCATGCCACCCTGAACAAGCCTGATCCCATCTGATCTCGAAAGCTAAGCAGGGTCAAGCATGATTAATAGTTGGATGGGAGACCACCTAGGAAGACCAGGTGCTATAGGAGTAAAAAATATAGGGGTTGTAAGCTGACAAGGTCCTTGCAATCTGTGAGGCCAATCAAGTGTTGCCTCACCTAAAAAAAATAATAATAAATAAATATGGAAACGAGGCTAAAATGTAAGCTTTTACAAAAAAATATTTTTAGTTGTTCTATTCATCAAATGCCTCATGTGCTCAGTGCTGTATGAACTACATATGTCATGTTATGTGGCACAGCCCTGTAGCTATTTATGTTCTGAGAGACTATAAAGTATGTTCGCAACTACAGAAAATAAATCATCCCATTAAGGACAACTTAGAAATGCTCCAATGTAGTGCTTTCCTAAGTAGCCTGTTTGACTCCCTCTGAAATAAGCTAAATAAAGGGGCAAGCAACTCTGCTACATAAGTTTGTCTTTCAGATTCAAAGACTTCAGGCCTAATGAAAGTAAAGACAAAGTAATTAAATTGGGCCCATGGATCTCACTACAACACATTACATTATATTTAAAGTAAAAGGTAAGTGTCAAAAGCAGTGGGTCTTAGCCCCCAATAACAGGAACCAGGGCTCCTTGGAGAAGCGGTTCATAGTGAGGCTGAGGCAGGGAAAATACAAGAGGCTAGAGCATCTTCTCGTGCCAGATAGAAGGACTACTCAAAAACAAGTGGGGCAAAATCAGTGGATGAAAGTTTGAGGAGAAACAGGACATTTGCACCATCCCAAAGTATATCCACCAAGATATTTATTAATTACAAAGGGAAAAATTATAACTTTACAATGGACAAATCTGACACGAACCAGCCAAACCAAGCGATCGAGGTTAACATCACCCCTAAGGCATATTGCTTCTGCAGTATTCTTGTCAAAAATCTATAACCCCAATTTAATCATGAGAAGTCATCAAAGAAGCTCAAATCGAAAGACATTTTACCATATAACTAAATAGTACTCTTCAAGCCTCAAGGTCATAAAGACAAGACAGAACTGTAACACACTGGAAGAGACTAAGGAAACATAACCCAACGCAATGTGGGAACACAGATTGGATCCTGGAACATAAAAAGGACAAGAACGAGAAAGCTAACAATTCCCAATTCAAGTCTATAGTTTAGCTAATAATACTGTGTTATGGGGTTTGAGCCACCCCAAGATATGCTTCTGTGGTGTGCTGACTGCTTTAAGCTAAGAGCAATTTTAGCTTCAGGCTCCAGAGCAAATTCTGTTCCTCCCTTAACTACCTAAAAGAACCTGAATTAGGGGCCTTACCCATAATGAGAGATTATCAGAGATAACCTCTTTTGACCTATCTATAAGAGTAGGACATCTTCCAATAACTATGCATGTATACTCTGGTTTCTCTTCAGATCGTATGAATCGTTTGCCTTTTATTAATTCCTATGCATATGTTCTTATCCTACAATGACCCCTTGAAACCTCCAAAGCACCTTGCTTCACCCCTAGCTCAGGATGTCTTTACCCATGTTCCCTTTACCATATCTGAACCTCTTGTGCATGTGGGGTCTCTGAGTCTCTCACATATGAAGTTTCCATACATATATATGGTATTAAATTTGGTTATCGTCTCTTGCTAATCTGTCTCAGGTCTATTTGGTTATTAGACCAGCCAGAAGAACCTCAAGGGTAGAGAAAAGTTTGTTCCTCCTTCATGGTCCCAATGTTAATTTCTTAATTTGGATAACTGTATAATGGTTAGTTAATGTTGGTGGACATTAATGATGGATAAATGGGAACTCTGGACTATTTTTGCAATTTTTCATTATGTCTAAAATATTTCAAAATAAAAAGTTAAAAAAAAAGAGCTTTAACTATTTGAGAATTTAAAATTACATAGGCATTTTATAGCAGGAATCATTAATCACAGAAAATATAGGAATAAGGTCAACTACCATAGAGTCAAGTTTTGGAAAACTAAAGAAACAGGAACAATTTGAGAATTTAACCATAATTGGAGGAGGATGGAAAATTCTTCTGAACAAGAATGCTGGCTCTGTTCAAACATTTCCTGTTCTGTATGCTAAGCACATCCCCTTAAGAATGCAGCACCCATTGACCACTGGCTTTATATACAAACCCTGCTAACAAGAGCTTCTTACAGCAGTTCTACTTATTTCAAGTCATATGGTTTTAAAAGAACTCTTTAAAATGTTCACAAGTAGGTACCAGTCCAATTGCTTTCAAGTTAAAACTGTTTTTCTCATTTCTAAAAGTCACATTCTACTAACAATTAACAACCCACAAGACTCTTCAAAGAAAAACATAATACTTTTTTGGAGTATATAAACATATGTGGACTTGCACATGTGTCTTTAGGCATGTGCAGGACTATATATATATATGTTCAGGAACACATACATACATATGTGCATACATGAAACTGGATGGAATCTGTGAAATCATTGCCAAGTTGATACCAAGGTATAGAAAAATAGCATGAAATTTTTTATGTATATTTAAAATGATAAAATACTTCATTCTCTTTGCACATTTAAGTCTAAGGGAGGGATATGTGAACTCTAAACCTATAAAGCAGTAAAGAATTTATACAACATTGCCAGTTAGGGTACACATGGCTACAGTCCCTTTGGCAGGCGATTTGGCAATATCCATCCATCTCAAATGCATGCTTTGACCCAGCAATCCTACCTATGGGAATTATAAATATGAATACAAAATTATGTACAAGCTTATTCACTGTAGCAAAAGACTATAAAAAACTGAGGTGTGACATCAACAGAGTAGATTTTAATTGCAGTTGGGATATGTGATCCCTTTCCCCCTGCCTTTCTTCTCAAATTCCAATGTATCATCTTCCTTCAGGTCCTTGTTTTAAATTTCTCCATCTATTGGACTCTTCTTCTAAGCCTACAAGCAACCTAGTCTCTCTCACGCTGAGTACTTTTCCCTTCACCCTGCCAACTCAAGTTATCCTTTTTCTCTCCTCCCACTATAACACCTTTCTTGAGTAATCTATACTGTTTCCTTCTTTCATGAATCACATTCACTTTTGTTATAAGCCCTGCAATTTAAAATGCTTAAACCTACACCTACAAATTCAGTCCTCATCCTACTTGACTTCATACCAGCTGACCCTGCTAAAAAATCCTTCCGTTCTAAAACTCTATTGTCCCTTAAGTGTCAGGGCTGCAGTCTCTTATGGTCTCTTCTCTCTGCTATTGCAACACTGCCAATGCCCTTCTCTCCCTGCACATTTTCTGCTTCTCTATTCTAGGCTGCCCCTCCATCCCCAGTCCATAAGGATGCTTCATGAGGAAGCATTAGGCTCCGACACCCTACGTCTGGTGCCTTTCCTTGGGAAACCCTTCATCACTCTGTTCAGGATCCAACACCCCTAAGCCAGGCTGCTCTGCTGCAGTGATGTCCTTCACACTGCTGGGGTTCTGACTGTGTACAACAGGCTATCCCCACATGGATACCCTCCTAACCTTGCTTGGGTTGTGATAGCTACTCACCCTGTAGGTATCTGCCTTATCTAGGAGCTTTAGGACTGAAATGTGCAGAAAGAAGGGTAGATAATGTGATATTATACCATCTTAATAATCACAGCTTTACAGTAAGACATGATATCAAGGTGAGCAAGTCCTTATTCTTCAGGACTGTCATGGGTGATTCCTGACCTTTGTTCTTTAACTCTTTTATTTGCAGCTTGTTCATGCATGTAATTCAGTTGGATGAACAACCCTATCTAACATTTTGGCACTTTTATAATATATTTTTAACAGAACACTTTTGGTTATTTAACATAAGTAGTTGCTTTTTATCAATTTCACTAGAAGCCTTCTAGCAAAAATTTCCTGTTAATGATGCAATACACAACTTCTCTGCTTTCTGCCTTGAGCTGATGTCTAAACTAAATTGAAGACCATCAACAAAGCATCAAATGAGACTTCAAGGAAGCTGTGACATTTAGAATGCCTTGAAAGAGGGTATTTCTACTGGTGGTAACCTAAGCAGGGTACAAATATGCATGTAGGAAAAAGACAAAGAAAAGCATTTGGATGCAGAGATCTGGAGTTCAGGAAAGAGGTCAAGGTCAGAGATACAAATTTGTGAACACTGATGTGTGGATGGCATTTATAGACATGGAACTTGAACTGAGACTGAGCAGAGAGGACGGTTGAGCTTTAAGTCCTGGAGAATTCAAACCAGCAATAGAGAAGGAGCAGTGAAGCAAAACAGTGGGTGAGAGAAACAGTGGTGTCCTGGGAGCAAAGTAAATAAAAGCATTTCCAGAAGCACAGAATGTATTCAAATGTGTCAAATGCTGTTACAAGGTAGGGTGAGAAATGAGAAATTCCCATTAAGATTTGGAAAGAAGGATGCTTTTGGTAACCCTAGGAAAAAGAGATATCAGTGAAGTAGATAGGATTAAAGTCTCAGAGGAGTTGGTTGAAAACAATTGTTCCTCAAACATGCCAAAGTCTATCCCCGCCTCAGAGCCTTTACAGATGCTATTTGATCATCCTGAAACATATTCCTCCAGACCTTTCCATGCATGTGCATGTCCTTCATGTCAAGGTATAAGTCACCTCCTCCCAAAGGCCTTCTAAAATAAGCAGCCCTCACTACTAATTACTCTATCTCCTTACCTTGATTCCTTTAAATAGTATATAACAATACTTAAAAATTTCCTTTATTTACTTGTTTGTTGATATCCCCAAGAATATGATGAATGAAGGAATAGAATAATAAGTACAAATACTTCTTTTTAAGAATAACTTGTACATTTTTCTAGGTGCATCATTTCTAGCAGATTTTCCAGTACCTAAAAATATAAATTTATTGCCTACAGCTCTCATACAGTGAGAAATTCACTATATAGCAACAAAGACAGTCTGTAACTTCACAATCATGGGCAAATCCCCTTTACTGCCATTCTACTGCCAGTTTCCTAGAGCTACGTTTCCTTGATTATAACCCAGCACATGGTTTTCTCACAGAATATTTCACCTTAACTTTATTTCACAGAAAAATTAAACTGGTAAAATTCATATTGATTATAATTCTCACATTCTATTTTATTTTTTTATAATGAAGGCAAAGCATGCCCTAAATATAACTAGGTCATCCCCAAAGTTCTCAGAGAAATGAAAGTTGTAGAATACATTAGAGATATTCTAGTCCAGTTCTTGTCACACATGGAAAACAAGACAAAGGGGTACATGGGCCTCAGTCCACAAGTAAACTCAAAACCTGACTCCTACCTAGCCTTTTGTAAAGTCAGAGAAAGACATCTGGTTAATAAGAAGGGCTTAGGTAATTGAATACTATGTCCTAACTATTAGACATAATTTACAAACTGGACTTCTGCCATTCTGAAATGTACCACTCCGTCCCTGGAAATCCTTATCTGTTGAGCCTTTATCTCATTTTCTAATGGCTCCATTTCCAAAGTAGAGTAAGCCAAAATTTTATTTTAGAAACCCTCTGGGGAGTACTTGCCTTAGTGTCTCTGGGAGGGGACGCATACACACACAAAACACCTACGCTTAAGTCTGTATTAATAATCTGTTAATCAGTTTATAACCTGCCAGCAGAGCTCTGTCACAGCATGTCACAGAGAATTATAATAATCTCTTATAGTGCCTTCCTGTATAGTAATTAAAAATATTGTTACTGTATGGTATACATTTTTGAGGTGTCTTTCCTACTTAACTTTGTTTTGGAAAAGGGACACAGCAAGTAGGTGATCAGAGATAAGTGTTTTGCAAAATTTATTAAACCTAGAGGCAGGCTAAAAAAGCCAGTGTGGCCACAGGAGTAAAGAATGGGAGAGTCCCCTGGGTATCACGGTGGACAGATCCTGAGCAGCTACATGATTAGCTTCTAATAAATTAAGCAAAAGGAAAAGAGAAGGGGAAAAGAGTGAGATCCATCTTATTGTTAAACATACTTTTCAAGGGGAGAAAAGCTATAAAATATTTATCAACTGCTTATTGTTTTTAGCATATTTCAAGGTCAATGGAATAATTTTAAATGCCTCAACCCACAGCTGAGAAACAGACCATTTATATTATTCTAAAATAGTCTTTCTAACATCTAAAACAAATTCATTTAACAAACATGTTCTGAATGGCCACTATGAGCGAGGTACTTTTCTAAGTGCTAGGGATACACAGCAATAGATAAACTGCAAGGATTTTATGTTCTTAGTGGAGAGAAACAAAGTCAATAAGTAAATGACTTAGTATTTTACAAGTATCCTATAAAAGCCATCTTCAAGTATTTAAGACCATGATAAGTAGTTTAGAGAAAAAAAGCCAGAAAAGAAGGTAAGATGTAAGTAATTCAAATGTATTCGTCTATAGGTAGTAGCCTGCTTGTTTTATGACAGAGTAGATTTTATAATGTAACAGGGTTCTTTTACAAACAACATTCCCTTTATAAGCATTCCACTTTATAAGGTATAGAATATATCTCCATTCTTACAGTATATTATTTATATGTTATACTATATACTTATATACATTTATAATTTATTTGATAATGCCTTGGTCAAGAACATAATCTATAATGAATTAACATCAGGTCTTTTTAGCAAAACACAATGTAATATTGGATACTACTCTATGAAAGGTTTTGAAGAATGAACAATTTTGCTTTTTTTTTTTTAAATTGGAGTTCTACTGAATTGTGAAGCTTCCAACAGTGAAACAAGGAATTCAGTTAGCAACGATTTTCAATTCTAAAAAACATAATTTTGATCACTCGTCACCCCACCCTAAATTCATAAATTGTAGCCTAGATCAAATAGAAATTTCGGTCATTAGTGTACTTAGTCTACTAATCAAGATGTAACAATGGTTGGCTTGGTTTTCCTATAACTTGAAAAAGAATAGTGAAAAACTAAAATTTTGGGATGAGCTCATCTCTGATTAAAAGAAAAAATAGACAGTTTTATAAACTAAAATATATACAAACTATTTTATTATTATGTTTATTACATTTTGGTTGTCTAGTCCTTCAATTTGGATCAGAAAACTTTTAAAATAAAATGTGAACTGAAGATTTCGGCAGAAAAAAGCTTACCTTCAGGCTGGTATGAGAACGTGGCTGACTTAATTCCTGAAATTTCCATTGCTCTGATCCAGGGGTCTCTCCGCCTTTCTGAGTATCAGGTGTAAGCAACCCGTCTCCAGCAGGTAATGGGAAAAGCCCTAGTGATATAGGGCGTTCTTTTCTATTTGAAGAGGGGAGAAAAAATTAAGCATTTGTTCATTTTAATTCTTCATTCGTCAAGACTGTTAAGTAATAAGCCTGGGTTGTCATTGCTTTAGAATCATTTATACTCTTAAATAATATTGTCTGCTTATCTGAACAAGTAGACTTATCAGAGAAAGAACAGGGTCTCAGGAGTTTACATTAAACCAAAGAAATCAACTAAGAAAAGTATTAAAAAATAGTTTAGGAAATTTTATAAGTTACTGATGAATTCCTTGACCAGGGAGCAGTCTGTGGTCAGCTTTTGTAGCAAGAACTAAGTTTTTACTCATGTTTAGGTTAATCCTGGGAGAACTTGCAACTTCCTTCTTTGGAAGTGACCCCAAACCCTGCTTCTACACTTCCCAAGTCCTCACACTAATCCCTAGATGTTTACCCAGCCTTCTTCAGGGTGTGCCTTTTCTGCGAAAGGGATATCAACATATGATCTAAATCAGAGCTACTGCATAAATGGTAGAAAGAGCTCAAAGGAGTTTTATCCACTAAAGCAGGAAAGCAGTATTTTCCTACAGAACACATGTATGAGTTCCTTTCAATCACAGCTCTTATGAGAAAACCATTGTCTGTTTTTCCAAACATGGAGGCCAAAAATTCTATGAAAGACTGTAGAGTTTCCAACGCTTTGTGAGAAATTTCAACGAGAATAGTTACGATTCTAATAACAATAGAATTGCAACAAGGAACACATTCTTTATTGATGCATATAAAATTCCAAATCAAAGGGATTTTAGAGGGTGGAAACAAGCCTACTAACAGGTCATCATGGGTCATTAACTCTGAAGTGTGGAAACTGGCAAGAAATGAGACAGTAAAGGTTTGGGCCCTCCTGGAACTCCTACCTCTCTACTGGTAAGAGTATAAGTTATAATAGAAACACTAATTATAAATAAAAGTAGGAAAATATTCAGTTTTGGTAAATAAGTCTTTTATTCTGTAAAGGATAAGGCAGAAATTTTTATACCAAGAAAATTAAGCCACTTTTTAAATATGCCCTCACTTAACACAAAGAGTATGCTCTTGCATTCCTAACAACAATCAGAAAGAATAAATAAAAATGTCAAAAAACTTTCTTAAAGATTAGGTGAAGCAAAAGGATTGAGAGATTGCATTTTATTAAAGTTATATGCACAATAAAACAGGATTTTTCTCTATCAGAGTTCATTATTCATCACTTCTTCAACACTTACGAGCACTTTTCCTATTTCATTTTAATTCAACTAGACAGCACAATAAAAGACTAGATTTTAATACCAAAAACAAGTGTGTGGCTATAAGCTGCCAAAACAACCAAATGACAAAAATTAAAGTAACTAGTCAACTATTTTGTTTATGCCACTTACTCCCAAATGCTGGTATAACAATAAAGTTTTTGTAAGTCCATGGCAAAAAGAGGCATTATTTATGATATCCTTGTTGGATAATGTAGTATATATTGTACACATATACCTTTCCATATATCATAGAACTCATTCTTTCTTGAGAATGACACTTTTCTACATCTTCTCTGCTCCTTTGATTTTAAAATGCCCTTTTCTTTCATTAAATGATAGTGACAGTGACTGAAAGTGAACTTTTTTTTAATGTCCATACTCGGCAAAATAAAAAGTTGTTGACTTGATGTTTATCCCTCAATTTGGGGGAAACATATTTTGGGGACTGAAAATCTAAGGTTCTACGAGCTAGTAGGTGACTTATTTAACATATCTTAATGATTTAAGCAGAAATTTAATTGATAGAGTTTAATGTAAAGCTCTCTAACCCTAAATGCAAAAATAATCAGAAAGATAAGGCAGACTTCAAAGTGAATTGTCACACTGGTAACAATAATCAAAATACAGGCCAGTCATTAGAATTATCCTCCTATATAAATGTCAACATATTCATTTTCACACACATCAAAAATTGAGGAAGTGTAAAACTGTTAAGGGAAGAAGTCTGCTGTGGATCCAAGTTTGACTTTTCTACTCCTATTAACTAAATTTACAATCCTAAATACAAGTAGAATTCACATCTCTATCTGGCTTTCATTAATCATTCCGAAACTGCTCTATAGGGAACTTTTCTTCAGAGACTGGCAGCTATCAAGAGGGTAAATGACGCCCTGGGTTTCTTTGTCCCTTTCTAGAAAAATAATCTTACTACATACATCTCTTCTCATTTTACTGGTAAGTTACATAAGAGTTAGGGGGAGGGAGAAGGACACAAGTATGCAAAAGCCAGCTAGAATTTTACTTGTGAATGAATAGAAACCCCAGAAGGTGAACAGTAGTCTTGTACTATGTTGACATGTATGTTTTGTACTCTAGAATTAAATACTTCAGTAAAACTCACAGAGGAAACCAAAGAATGGCACACATGTGAAAAAATATCAAGTGGCAGAGTAAACCTCAGGTGTTCCAATATGCTATTACTGCCTAGAAATGAAGCTATTCTTAACTCTCAGAATTCCTGTCACATTCTTTTTCAAAGTATCTTAGTTCCATACATCCATTTTTTATTTGGCTATTTAAATGAATAAATAATTTCACAAATATATTTTGGCTATATTTACATTTAAAATAATTATTGATAAATTTATTATATTATAAAATGTGGGTAGTAAAAAAATATTACATTTGTTCAACACCACGTAGCAAAACTGAAATGATGATTTATTTACATTATCTCATTAATCCTATAAGGAAGGAGGCATTATTTTCCCAGTTTTCTGATTAGGAAAAGCGATGCTCAGAGACTGAGGCATTAGTAACAAACAGAGATGGGCTTCAAAGTCAAACTTGTTAGACTCTAAGGCCCATGGTTCTTTTCTTGGAACTACCTGTTTCTTGAGAACTTAATCTTAATATTGAAGATTCTGAAATCTTTATTCAATCAGATTAACAGCAACTTTTCTATCAAGAAACTTTTTAAATTTAATCATCAGTTATTTTACCAATAAAATAGCTGGAACTGAATCAGTTCTGCTAAAAATGGTGTAAATATAAGTAACTATGAAAATTATGTTTAATTTGTTATATATCATGTAACTGATTAAATATAAACCACTCAATGGGGTAATAAAAACCTCAGAGGAGGAAATTTAGGCATAGAGAAATTAAGCAATTTTTCCAAGGTACTCTGTAGCTCACATGTGACAGGGCATGTGTACCAAGGCACTCCAACTCCAAAGCTTCTTGTCCACCTCACAATGGGACATCACCTTCTCAAACAGAACCGACACCTAAGACAGCTCTTTAAAATTAACCTTATTTTAATATTCTACATATTCTTGAATTAAGGTTATTTTTAATTTCCTAAAAGCCTATGTACATATACATACATACAATGAATATTTTATGTACTAAAATATATTCAAGTTATAAAAATAAGTAAAGAAAATAAATTACCAAGTATCTAGCTTTAAACCATAAAATTTAACTTCTGAGCCTTAAATTAATGTTGAACATTAACTGACCTATGACTCAAAAAGAACACATTGAGGGAATTTACTATTTCATCTTAATTCACCGAAATCCACAATTAAGAATTGAGTAAACATTTAAATAGTAAAAGCTATATATACATCATGAACCTTCATTTAAAACCATGCACAAAGCATAAATATGAACAAACCAGATACTTTTAGCATGATGAGTTAGAAAAAAAAAAGAAACCCAAATCTTAAACCTCTAAAATGTAGAAGACAGTTCTTACAGAGAACAAGTAGAGTGAACAGCGGAAAAGCTACAGCGATTAATGACTACCCCCACATGCAGGAATGAATATTTGTCACCCAAGTCTACAAAGAAAGGGCAACATCTGACAAAACAATTGTGAATTGGCTTTGTAAAGCTTTCACCACTTTGATGTGTAAATGATGGGGGGGATGCATTCCTTACCCTAAAAGTTAAAATCCTTTCATTCTACAATATATTTTGTTTTAGGAGGAAAATATTTGTCAGTTCCCATGAGCTTCTTTCAAAAATTGCAAAAAAAAAAAAAAAAAAAAAGCCTGAGCCTATATCAATCAAAAGATAACTGAACAAAATAAACATTTTCATCCTGTGTCTGATAACTGCAAGTCCCAGTATAAAAGACATTTGCCTCTAAGTACTTGGATGCTTAACCAGAGGTTGTATAAACTTGGACCTGGTGCTCTACTCCGGCTCTCTCTTTACTCTTTGAACACTGCTGAAAACAAGACCACACTGACCTTGTACTTGTGCACAATACGAAAATCCTTTTCCTAAGTCCATGGTTTCCAAACACAAAGCCGCATCCCTAAGAGATGGCCTATAAGTGACTATAAATAAAAATAGAAATCCTAGCCTCAGGCCATTTTCCATTGTTTCAATCTTCAACAGAAACCGTTACAAAGCAGACCCAAGAAGCTAAAAATCTGAGGGGAAAAAAAAACAACTAAACAGCGGCTTCTAAGAGAAACTAGAGTACCTGAGTATCCTTGGTAGGTTCTGCGTCAGAGCTGGCACACCGGTAGAAATAGAAAAGTGCACAAGCAGCAAAACAGAGAGAGATACTAAGATAGCAGAATTAATGACCACCGCCCCGCCAACAAAGCCAAACACAAACAGCAGCATGCATCCAGGACTCATGGCGCTGTGCTGGCATGGTGAAACGCCGGAACCAGGAGGCCTACACCGGGGCCAAAAGGGTATCTTTGTAGTGAGGATCTGTCATTCAGCTGCTGCCACAAAAACAATGCCATCAGCAGCAGCTTTCCACTCCATCCTGCAGCAGCTCTGAAGCGATGACGTCACCGCCACCGCGCTCTCCCCACCTCAATCCATAGCTCTGCTGCCCCTAGCTTTTATGAGCACAGCCAGCCTATTAACAATGTTCCTATCCACTAAGAGTCCTGGCTTAACTCATTGGCTACAATGCTTGGAGATCTACATAATTTATTCACACTCCTACATCAAACAGAAGTCTCACTAAATGAACCCTTTCTAAACCTGCCTCTCTAACAAAAAGGACCAGGAGAAGTGAAAAATTGTCAGTGTTCCCACAAATCAGAAAAATTTAAACCTAAATTATTAATCTCCATTAAGTATTAGAAAAAAATCAAAATATCTTGATATGCTGCTTATTTATACAACACAGCTCACAACTTACCTTTTCAATAGTGAAGGCTGTTTCTATTTTTCTATGCTATTCTCTCCTATAGCATTCCAACCACAGTAGAGAGCTTTTGAATCAGCCTAACTATTGTTCCAGGATTAAATAACAGAGAGAAACAGAAACTGACAATTTATTTTGCTTCCTCTCAAGGCAAATGTATAAAAAAGCTTACCTAATTCTACTATGAGCTGTGGACTCTAGTTGATCACTCCCTGAGAGCTGATGAAGTTTTGTTCTTTCTAAGTGTTCCATATAATTATGGATCATCTATTTTGAAGGAAAAAAAAACACAAAAAATTCTAAGATTAATACCTAGAATAAAAACATAGTGTTTTAACAAGGGAAACATTTTATATAATAAATTTCTTATTTATCAGATTACTCATAATTCCACATAAAAGAATATTAAGGATTAAATTTTTTAATGGCAAAGAAATATGCAAATAATTTATACATTTAATGATGCTGGTATCCATAAAAGGAGCTAATAACATGTTGCTTAGCATAGCAAAAAACTTTGTTTTACAATATATGATGCCATTAAATGATGTAACTTTGACATAAATAACACAAACTAGGATACAGACACTAGGAAGGACGTGAGCAGAGAGACTGGTTTAAAGATGACTGGTTAAAAATACTAGAAGACATTTGAAAAATCCATTCACTAAAATGGGAAACAAAGAAATTAGCATGAAACGTGAGAAGAAACTGACAAGGAGAAAAAATTCAGAGATGTCTTCGGAAGAGCTTTCAGCCATAAAAGATTTTTAACAAAACCATACCCATATATGGTGATCTTTTCCATTTTACAAAGGATTCCCAGAATAAACATCACTTTTAATTTAGCTAAGTACCAAGATGTTTCTTTATGTCTACAAATTTAGTTGAAAGAATGCTAAACATTTTCTCCTTTGATTGCTAATTTACTAGTATCACTACTTAATATAATTACCTGCAATAGCAAATTAAAACAAATGAAGAATCAAAACACTGTGATTTTGAGTCTTAGATAAGAAACCATGATAGACAACCTGAACACAAAAGTGAAAACTTCAATATCAAGTATATAAACTGCCAATATATTCTACTGCCTTATTTGACTCATGATAACCTTTTACCATAACAATATTTGTATAAATATTCATAATGGTAGTTCTACTTTTAAGAAACCTAAATCTGGCATTAAAATATGTAAAATGTAGCAAATTTTAATCATAAAGTCAAAAAGCCTTTTCTAGATACATGATTTGAATAAAAAGAAATGAATTTAAAAAGGTGTGCTAGAAAATTAAAGGAATGTAGATATCAAGAGTAAGCAAAAAACAGCTGTTGTCTTTCTTGGGAATAATCTTTGAATTCTTAAAATTGTAGCATGTAATAGCTTTGGAAGTTTCTAAACTAGCTGTATGTATGTGCGTTTCAATCTTCATTACTTAAATATTCACTGCAGCATATCAAAAAGATAACTATTGAAAGAAAACATTTTAAACAAAATTTTATAATTTATTTTTCAAAAGCATGCTTTTGCTGAGAAAATACTTTTTGGCATTCGGTACAATAATGAAGAAATATGTAAGTCAATTTGAAAGTGTTATTTATTTCAAATAAACAAAAAGTTGAACTCTGACACATGAATTTAAGATAAGTAATTCTATCAAATCAAATATTATAAAATAATCAGGTTGTTCTTATCCTAAGACTAATCCAAACAAGAAATGTGTCAGGCAAAGGAAAAATGAATATAGAATTGCATGGATATGGTATATATTTTTATAACTTTTAAATTTACACGCTTTATTTTAAATGTACAGATTTTCTCTTTACCACCATTTAAAGGACAATTTTGCAGAAATAGTTTCTCTGTGTGTCAGCAAGCTAGAAATAATGAGCTGTTTTCTTCTTGCATCATCAAGAACTTTAAGAAAAAAAATTTTAATGAGACTAATATAACAAAATGATAGTTGGGCCAAATAGATATCAATTTAAATTGTAAAAAGGTTTTAGAAAACCTGAGCTGAATTCTTATGCAAGCATATGAAACTGAATAGTTAAAATGGAAGAATTTGCTTCTTTAAGCATTCATATGAAAACAGAAATCACCCCTAGATGCTTTTATAGTAATCTACTTATTCAACATAGAAAAATACATATAAATAAAATGCAAAGATAGAATTAGTTTTATCCCCACAAATAGTCCACCTATAGATTGTCAATTCAATGAAAAAAAAAATTAACTTAGGAAATGTTGAATTCTAAGACTTCTTCAAATGACTGATCCCAAGTAATATCAGATATAGTATTCTGACATTCCAAAATGGTCTGTGTAATTTGTTTCCAACCAAACTAACTTATCACTTAACAGGAAAGAATAACAACAAAATGGCAACTAACATTTACTGTGCACCAACTACAAATCAGCCAGTGCATTAACAGTGTTGTTTCATTTAATCCCCACAACAATATTACAGCAGCTTACGGAGGTTAAAATAATTTGCCCAATTTGACCAGCTGGTTAATGATCAACTGTGTTCCAGTTGGCTCCGGGGTCAGAACTCAGATCTCTCTGATTCAGTCATCCATCATCCGAGCAGGTAAATATTATAGGACTCATGTTGTATCTGGTCCCTCAGTCAATTCTCTAGGCTGGCAATAAGCTCATTGTCCTTTCTTCCTCACACCCACAAGAAAATCCCACACCCTGAAGCATTTCCTGACATCTGAAATAAAATATGCACAATATCCTATAAATGCACAAAAAGTCAAAAATATTAATTGTACAATAAAAAATTAAAATTTAATTACAGGGCTTTATAATGTAGTTCTGATTTAAAAAAAAAAAAAGTGAGAGGGAGGGCAGAATCAGTGTTGCCAGACAGAAGAGAAGAGTGAAATAGGACATGCTTTAGATGATCTGCTAGTGGGTCAGCCAGCCCCACACTTCCTTATCTAAGAACTGCAATTCTCAATTTTCTAAGGTATGCACATTAATTCACACATATTCAGAAGTCAATTCAGCAAGCAACAGTTGGAAGAAGGATCCCAAGCACACTGTCTGGAACATCCCAACTCTTCTACCACCTAGAAAATTCTTCACAGCAGAGGTTGACTGCTAACTTTGGCTAAAACTAAAAAACAAGGCAATAATGAAGTCATGGATCCCTTTAATCATGTCGGCCTTGAATCCTGCCATATACAACCCAAGAATCATATATTTGTATCCACAAAACCACTATTCTTTTAAAGTTGGTGAGCTGCCATAAAGCAAAAGAGGCACAGAACATTTTCTAGTGCATTTTTATCACCCATAACCTGAAAGCATTACTGAAAATTCAGGCAATGAAATCAGACAGACCTAGGTTCAAATCCAGTCACATCACATACTAGCATGGGATTTGGGACAAATCACTTCATATTTTCTTTCTAAACTTAAAAGGGGAATAGATGATAAGAGTCTGGTTAGAGGAAAAACGAGAATGCATTTAAACACTCCCTTATGTAAGCCCATGGTTCAAGTTTTTGGTGATTAATATTAAGAGTATTTACACATGTAGCCCAAGTGCCTCATGATTACTTTATGTTTATACTTCCTCCAATGCCCTTTTAGACATGTCTTTTAATCAAATTCAATAATGTGTAAAAAATTTTAGAATTGATTAGAGAAGTTATTCACGTTACAAAAAGAGCCATAGCAGATTTTTGTGCCTATAAAAAGATTACCTTAGTTTAAATAGTGAAAAAATGAAGGTCAAATCTTTCATACTTCCTTTCCCTGAATGTTTCCAGAATTTACCTTAAAAGGACACCTAGTTCTTTAGCATTGGATAGCTATTTATAACTGCTAATTGGCATTTCTCATACAGATGTATAAACACAGAAAAATGTGGGCTAGAGTAAAACAAATCCACATTTCAAAGCAGCTATATCTGTGTTACATAAACCTTCCTTGAGGAAAGCAAAATAAAGGGAGCCTATCAGGGCAGAGGACAAAAGCTGCTCGTGACTAAGGAGGGGATTCTATGAAAACAGCTGCGGTGCTATGTAAAATCAGCCTTGGTTACTGCATAGGCCCAGCTCTCTTAATTTGTATTTAATTTTTTTCTGAAATCTTTTTTTCTTCCTGGACTGTCCTTCTCTGAAGGAATATAACAGAAAAATTATTATCTTTTCATTTAAAGATGTCAGTTTTTTTTCTATAAAACATCACTTCTATTAAATAAACATTTGAGAAAAAATATGAAATTTCACTTTATATTGATTTTTCAAGAATACACATATTTTATATATATCTCAATTAAATACATACCAGTTTAATAATCTTCAATTATTACAAAGATTAGAACTTCAATAAAAATAAAAGAAGTATCTCTATCAATGATTTATGTATATATCAATTATATATTCCTCAAAACATACTAATAATTATAGCATTGATATTACTGATAGTAAACACAATGTACAGGACATTGTTCAGTAAGTGAAATGGTGTAAAAAGAAAATTAGGCTTTTAACAATCGTTTTTTAAGTCTTAATATTCACCAACTGCTACCTTATTTTTCACATACTGAAAAGACTGCTGTGAAGCTGTTTCTGCCTTCCCAGAGCTCTTTGGTTCCAGCCCTCCATCGCCAGCCAATCTTTTCCCACTACCATTGAATTTCATAGTAATAATCAAATCTCATATGTCAGGAAGAAATTCCAAACCCTCCCCAAAAAAGTGTTAAGCACATTATTCCAAAGCAAGTGAAACAGTGCAGTGTGGTTTTATCTTCCTTAAAAGCAAAATATAGGTCTCTACCAGAGACAGGTTACAAAATAACAGAAATTAATGAAAGAAAAATGAGAACTGAAGATAGGAACCATCTGTGTCATGGGAGAGATTGGACTAGAAAGAGAAAAAGAAAGGAATTATATTTTTCTTATAACAAATAATGCACGCACGCATCTATGAAAATTCTACATATTTAGGTATGTGAACACCAGACTTATCATGATACACAGAAACAATTTTCACATTAAGACAGAAACAAAAGCAACTAATGAAAGGCTGACAGAGAATCATAAAAAGGGTTTTAAAAAACCCTCAAGTACATTTTCTGATTTGTTTTGGAGAGATTATGTGCTGGAGTTGTTAATTTAAAATACTAAAATTTCATGTAGAATATGTTTTAGAGTCATTTTGATTCAACACATTATAATTGGTTTGTTATTTGTTATAAGTGTGATCTAAATTAAGTCCTTTAAACTGGATCATAAATGTAGAGGCACTACCAATCATTTACCAACTGACCAATTTCTAACTGGTAACAAAATAAATTAAATTCTCTCACATTAACTTGTACACTTTTTATTACACACACATAAGTTTTTACATAGCCAGCCAAAGAAACTATTGAAATTGTCTTGATAATTACATTATTTTGTGGCATACTCATTCACCAAATGAAAATTCCAAATAAAAAAACATTAAAAGTCAACATTTGCTAATTAGGTAAACACTACATGGAATTTAATGTTTTCTGAAAATAATTCCTAAGAAAAATTAATAAAATAATCCCCAAAGAAATATTAAGACATATTTCCTAAGGTTAATTTCTTTGTCTCAATATTAGCATAGAAATATCCCAGAAACCTACCTCGGTGTGTCTTTGATGTAATGCATTATATTCCTTCTTCAATTCTGCTTCTCTTTCTTCAAGTCTGCTAACTGAAAGTAAGATACATATACTTAATCAAAACAAAATATAAAAAATTTATTTGAAAATTCTACCTTAAAAACTTGGAATGGTTTGTCCATATCCTTAGCAACTTTAGGACTTGGCACTCTATGTGAAATTTTTCACAAGGCTAGTAACCTCATTTCATCATCCTTAATAAATAAAACTTTCAGAGGAGGGATAAGCTAGATTTCAAAAAATTAAATATCAGATACAGAATTAACTCTTTCAAAAACACTTTACAAATCACCTTATAGAAGTTTTAACCTGGAATTAGGACTCAAATCATTGACTTCTAACATTATTCAAGCTCTTTTTCTCTACTGAGCAGTATGTGAAAATGTCATTGTTTGTAAGTACTTTTTCTGCTTCAGACCTTAATTTCAGGGACTCATCTTCTTTTATTTAGCTCCCTCTGCTGATGGAGTTTGTGAGTGGCACTGATTTGGGGTAGTGCTCACAGAGTACAATCTTACGATATTAAAAATAAATTTTAGACTGGAAAAATGTATTTTAAAAAATCTAAAAAAAACCTTTAGAATACAAGGACAGAATTTCACAGGAAAGAATTATATCAGAAGGTACATGCCAAGAAGACCATAAAAAAATTATAGTACTCAAGAGAGATGGTGATGAGTGTGTACCGGGCACTGTTACACAGAAAAGGGAACACAAAATTGCTGCTGGTGGTGAGGCAGAGGTGAGGCTGGCCAGCCTGGAGGAGCCCATACTGGCTAAGAGGCCCTGGGAGATAGTCTGCTAGGAAGAAAAGAAGCTGATGCTAGAGGAGCTTGTCAAGATACTTATTTAAGTCTGGTTGAAGGCCTGACATTAGTTGGAAATGTTCTCTTGGTTTACAAGTCTGCTACCTGCATGCAGGCAGGACTGTTTGTAAGCAACAGCCTGCGACTGTGTCAGATGGCTGTTGAAGTAACTACTATGAACTATTATGGCACACACAAAAATGTTTTCAAATGCCTAATGTTATTGCACCAGACACCAAACAAAACATAACATGCTGCTTGCTAAACTCATCTCTGGTTTGTGTAGCTTTCTTTACTTGCCACCTTTGCTTGAATATCTTGAAAATATGTCATCAATTAGAAAAACTGTGGCTCTGATTTTGATTTGTTTCTAATCAAGCCTATATGTTGGCTCACTAAAAATGACACCAATAGGTAAACACACACTATAGTCCCCCACAGAGCACATTATATCATATAGGCAAGAGTTGACTGAGTACATATGCTGTTCATCTTACCCTGTGGCTGAGAGCAATAAAAAGCAAACATAGTGCAGATATGTTGTGATAAAACAATAGATATTGAAACCATAATAATTTTTAGTGCTGCTTCTTTGATTTATTTTAAAACAGGAAATCTGAGCAAATTGAGATAGTAACAATTTCAAAAAAACATTTCCTACTACTTCTTGTAAATTATAGTAATCTAACAGTGTAATCTTAAGACTACCAGAGTAAACCTTAACTATTTTAAATTGCATACCTGCATGAACCAAGATTTTCTTGGTATTATGCAACCCCCCTCAAAAAAAAAAAAAAAAAAAAAAAAAAGAAAGAAAGAAAAGAAAGACAATTGAAGCTGAGGCTAATACAAATCACAGCTATCATCTATAACCCTCAATTGCAAATTCGTACCCCACAGAACCTCACTATTTTCATCAGCTAACTTGATGTGAATTCATAAAATAAATTTATATCACCATCACATTCACTACTAATAATAGCTAACACTACTTATTAGTACCTTGCATTGCCCTATGCACTTTATGTAAACTAACTTATTTGAGCCTGACATTAACCTTGTGATTAAAATATTATTATATTCACTTTAGATATGAGGAAGCTGAAGCAAAGAGGAATTAAGTAACTTGCCCAAAGTCACACAGCTAATAAATGGCAAAACTAAGATTCCTACTGGAGGAGTCTGGGTCCAGAATCTATTTTTAATTATCATTTTTACTGGCCCTCAGGAAATACTCTCTTTAAAATTTCACATGAAGGAAAAAAATATAGAAGAGTGCCCTTTTCTATTTCAAACAAAAACACCTCTGTTCTTATAGAAAACCTTGTCACAGATACTTCAACCCAAAGGTATCAAACTGCCAAGTAAAATATGTATCCAACTTTATTAATCACCATAGAAATGCATTTAAAACCAAAATGCAACACTATATACCTGTCAGAATAGTGAAAATGAAGAACACAATACACCAAATGCTGGTAAGGATGTGGAGCAACTGGAATTCTCATATACTGCTGGCAGGAGTATAAATTGATACAACCAATCTAAAAATTGTTTGGCAAGATCTAATAAGGTTGAATATTTGCCAGTCCTATGACAAACTAAGTTCATTGCTATAAAGTGCATAAATGTGTCCACCAAAGGGCATTTAAAACAATGCTCCAAGCAGCACTATTTGTAATAATCCAAACATGTAAACAACCCAAAGATCCATCAACAGCAGAATGGATAAATATTCATGTACTAGAATACTACACAGCAATGAGATGAACAAATTAA
The DNA here is from genome assembly GCA_030015415.1 of Cynopterus sphinx. Taxonomy (NCBI): domain Eukaryota; kingdom Metazoa; phylum Chordata; class Mammalia; order Chiroptera; family Pteropodidae; genus Cynopterus; species Cynopterus sphinx. Next base: position 20,332,532 of record CM057385.1, read on the forward strand.
CCGCAATACACAACATCTTGGACAAATCTCATAAGCAGGATATTAGGGATAGAAGGAGAAGCAAAAGAATACATAATTTGAAGACATACAAAACTAATTTAAAACTAATCTAATGTGCTAGAAATCAGGACAGTGGCTACCTATGGGGAGGAGTTAGTGACCTGATGACTTTATTGTGTGAACAGCCCCACCTCACCCCAGTCCAACGTGTTCCCATTCAGAGACAAACTTTCCTTGGCTTGAATACTCCTTATTCTTTATGTTCTATAACAGCTGCTACAAGTTCAATGTATACCACAGGATTTAAACAGACTGCTCAGAATCATTGCAAACAAACTGTGCTGATTTATCATTAAAAGTTATAGAGAGATAAGCAAAAATATGAGCAGATTGAAGAATTATAAAAAAAGATGGGCATCATGGGAGGATAAACTGTAACTACTCTTTCAAAAGTCATGTTGATGACATCTATTAAAGAAAGAAATAAGGTGTATGTATATCCTTTGACCTGGTATTACTATTCTTACTTATCCTATAGGAAACATACCAATGTCCAAAGACATGAAAATGTGAAAATGGATGCCCTATGCAACATAATCTTATACTAACTCCTAGATCTGCCATTAGTTGGTTGGCGAATTATGATATACAATGGACTATACTGCAGTGACTTTACTACTTCCAATTTATGTTACCGTGGGTATATTAACCTCTCTGTGTCTGTTTCCTTATTTATAATTGAGAAATAATGACAGCATATCAGAGCTGACATTAGGATTGAGTTAATATTTGTAAAGGGTGAATAGTGCCTGGCACACGTTTTTCAAATACAACAGTGAAAGGTACTATTAAAAGGAATGCAGTATATCTGTATGTACTAACATGGGATGGTGCCTAGAAATGAATGGAAGAATATTGAACATATATATGAAAATTAAAAATACAAAACAATTTACAATATGAAGCCACTGAGATGTCAACAAAGCCAAAACTGAACTGAATGTCTCTCCTAAATCTGCTCTTTCCCATAATCTTCTTACTCAGGCAAAAATCTTGCAGCTATCCTTTTGCTCTTCTCTGTCCCTCTTTTATCACATATGCAGTGTATCAGCAAATTCCGTCTATTTTACCTTGAAAATAAATCTAAAATATGACCACTTTTTCCACTGCCATCACTCACAACACTCCCACCTTATCTCTTGACTGAATTATTACAATTATCTCCTGATCAGTGTCTCTGCTCTAGCCTTTGCTCCTCTGGATTGTTTTTTTTTTTTTTTTTTTTGAAAAAAATTTTTTTTTATTAGTTTCAAGTAAATGGTACATAGGTTAGACATTTATATAGTTTTTTATAAAATGATGCCCTAATTGCTCCTTCTCTCCTCTGGTTCTCTACCTAGCAAATATATTAATACTAACTGTATTCCCTATGCTGTGCTCTCCATCCCTGTGACCATCTGTTAACTACTAATTTGTACTTCTTTAACCATTCACCCAATTCTTTCAGTCCCCCAAATTCCCCATCACCAAATTGTCCTCTATATTTATGAGTAAGTTTTTGATTAGTTTGTTCTTTGTGTTCCTTAGATTCCACATATAAGTGTATGTGGTATTTATCTTTGTCTGACTTATTTCACTCAGCATAATAATTTCTAGGTCCATCCATGTTGTTACAAATGCTAAGATTTCATTTTTTTAATGGCTGAGTAATATTCCATTGTATATATGAACCATAACTTCTTTATCCAATCATCTGTTGATAGGCATTTAGGTTGCTCCATATCTTGGCTGTTGTAAATTGTGCTGCCATGAATATTAGGGTGCAAAGATCTTTACAATTATTGTTTTGGTTTTCACTAGGTAAATACTCAGAAGTGCAACTGCTGGTATATCCATTTTTAATTTTTTGAGAAACCTCCAGACTCTCTTCCATAGTGGCTGTACAAATTTGCAATCCCACCAACGACGTATGAGGGTTCCCTCTTCTCCGCATCCTCGCTGACACTTGTTCTTTGATTTATTGATAAGCATTCTGACAGGTGTCAGGTGATATGTCATTGCGGTTTTAATTTGCATTTGTCTGATGATTAGTGACCTTGAACATCTTTTCATATGTCTGTTGGCCATCTGTATTTCCTCTTCAGAGAAGTATCCGTTCAGGTCTTCTACCCATTTTTTAATTGGATTGTTTTTTTGTTGTTTTTATTGTTGTTGAGTTATTTGAGTTCTTTATATATTCTGGATATTAACCTCTTATTAGATGCCTCATTAGCAATTATCTTCTCCCAATCAGTTAGTTGTCTTTTTTTGTTTTTTTTGATGGTTTCCTTTGCTGTACAAAAATTTTTTAGTTTGATGTAGTCCCATTTGTTTATTTTTTTTTCTTTTGTTTCCTTTGTCTGGAGAGATATATTTGAAAAGAAATTACTATTAGTAATATCAGACTTCACTGCCTATGTTTTCTTCTAGAAGTTTTATGGTTTCGGGTCTTACATTTAAGTCTTTAATCCATTTTGAGTCTATTCTTGTATATGGTGTAAGAAGGTTGTCCAGTTTTGTTTTGTTTTTTTGCATGTATCTGTCCAATTTTCCCAACACCATTTATTGAAGAAACTGTCTTTACCTCATTGTATATTCTCACCCCCTATGTCATATATTGAGTGAGTGTACAGGCGTGGATTTATTTCTGGGCTTTCTATTCTGTTCCATTTATCAATGTATCAGTTTTTATGCCAGTACCATGCTGTTTTGATTACTGCAGACTTGTAATATATTTTGATCTCAGATAGTGTGATACCTCCAACTTTGATCTTCTTAAGATTGTCGTGGCTATTCTGGGTCTTTTATGGTTCCATATAAATTTTAAGAATATTTGTTCTAGCTCTCTGAAAAGTGCCATTGGTATTTTGATAGGGATTGCACTGAATCTACAGATTGCTTCGGGCAGTGCGGCCATTTTAACAATGTTGATTCTTCCTACCTATGAATATGATATATGGTTCCATTTATTTGTATCTTCTTCAATTTCTTTTTTCAAGGACTTATAACTTTCTGAGAACAGATCTTTACCATCTTGGTTAATTTCATTCCCAAGTATTTTACATAAAGTTTAGGATGCAATTGTAAATGGGATTGTTTTAATTTCTCTTTCCGAAAGTTCATCATTGGTGAATGTCACTGAGTTCTGAATATTTATTTTGTAACCCGGTACTTTATTGAATTCATTGATCAGTTCTAACAGTTTTTTGGTGGAATCTTTAGGGTTCTCTATATAGAATCATGTCATTGACAAATAACAAGAGTTTCACTTCTTCCCAATTTGAATACATTTATTTCTCTTTCTTGTCTTATTGCTGTGGCTAAGACTTCCAAATACAAAGCTGAAGAGGAGTGGTGAAAGTGGGCATCCTTGTCTTGTTCCTGATCTTAAGGAAAATGCCTTTAGCCTTTCCCCGCTGAGTACAATATTAGCTGTAGGTCACATGTGGCCTAAAATGTTGAAGTATGGTCCCTTTATTTCCGCTGAGAGTTTTTATCATATATTCATGCTGGATTTTCTCAAACTCTTTTTCTGCATCTATTGATATGATCATATGGTTTTTATCACTTGATTTATTAATGTGGTATATCACATTAATTGATTTTTAGATATTGTACCAACCTTGCATTGCATTCCAGGAATAAATCCAACTTGATCATGGTATATGACATTTTTAACGTATTGCTGAATTCAGTTTGCTAACATTTTGTTGAGGATTTTTGCATCAATGTTCGTAAGAGATATCGGCCTATATTTTTGGTTTTTGTAATGTCTTTGGTTTTGGAATCAAGGTAATGGTGGCTTCATAAAAAAAGTTATGGAGCCTTCCCTCTTCTTGAAGTTTTTGGAATAGTTTGAGAAGAATAGGTGTTAAGAGTTCATCTGTATTCTTAAAACAGTAGCCTGGGTAAAGTCTGATAGTGACTAACTGTCACATTTTTTAAAAATCCTTACAATTGTCTACCTATATATAGCAAAAGCTATATGCACCACTCCTAGACCTAGCGCCCCCAAAATATTCCACACACAATCCAACCTTTCATTTTCTTTCCTTTCCTCCAGCTTAGTGTAGGTGACTATGACAAACTTGGAGATATAAGTAGGAAAAAAACCTGTCTCCAAAGAAGCCACCAATCTATTGAAAACATTCATTTTAATTTAAACCTCACATGAACCAAAAAAATATATATATAACATTTGAGTCATTATATGTTTTTTGTGGCACAGTTTATGTTTTTGTTATTCTAGATGATTTTCTGAATGTTATTCTGGTGATTATACCCTCCAACCTAAATACTCCAGCAAGTAGCTTGATAGAAAACTGACTTTCCATAGTTCATATTTTCCTACCTGTACGGATTCTAAATATTAGTATTATCTTTTTAGGTATATGAGTTAACCATCAAGATTATATAATACAAACTCAGAAGCACCTCTCACTCTATTCTGAAAACGTTTATAAAACTCAGTAAAACATAGTCAAAGGACTCAGTTTTCTCAAGGCCTAATTCACAATAGATGTTATACGTTTAACTGAGAAGTATACCTTTAAATTCAGGAAAGAGCTGTCTCTTCAAAGTCTTGAATGCCACCAAGTAATCAGTTAAGGGGAAAAGAAAAGGGAAATAGAAGGGAAGAAAAAGCAGAAAAGAAATGCCCATCTTGGCAAGATTGGAAGATACCCCTGAAAATCTCAAGTACCATAAAGTTAACCTATATCTATATTGTTGCATTATATCTGAAGTTACAGATCATTTCTTGTTTAATAGTTCCCATATGAACCCAAACATCAATATGATCTCAGGAAAAATCTAAAACCGTATCATCTCACTCATCAAAATAACGAAAACCTGAGATTAACTGCAAATAAACAAGATTCGGTTTATCCTTCCTATCCCCAAACAACAGATAACTTAATCTGCCATTTTTAAAACTGTAAATAGTCTGGGGAGAAAAATAAATCAAGGCATCTAAACAGAAAAATGGGAGGAAGGGCAAGAAAAAGAAGAATCAAAAGACTAATCCAAAATGCACCCCATATAATAGCTAATGGAGATAATTCAGCCTTGTTTAAAAATGCTCTTTCTTTTTTATCCTTCTTTCCAAAGAGCAAGAGGATATGATTGAGGCAGGAAGAGCCACCTGCTCTACCTGCTCAAAATCAGAGCTTACCTCCTTAGATTGATGGCCTTTGCCAAGTTTGGAACACCTTCCATCTCTGTTGTCTTCTGCCCCATCAGACTGCTGATAGGCCTATGGGGGGAAGAAAGAGAAACAGACCTGCTAGATTGCCATATCCAACTCATTATTTGCCTTCTCAAAAGGAGTCACCAGTTCTTACTATTCATGGAAGGCAGACAATCCAACTGTTACTTGGCCTCAGAAGACTGACATTGATCTTTCAGAAGTTTTTCCTTGAGCAATTTAGCATCTCAACAGGTAAGCAAGAATCAAATGCTAACTAAGAAGCAAACAAATCTCAGCCACGTCAAACAGTAATAAAAACCTCTCCTTTGTCAACTAAGTCCTTCACCATATTTCCACACTTCACAAGATTTTCAGATATTGTATGTTATTAATCAATGACACAATGTAAAATTCTAAGTATTCTCATAAATCAATGATCACATCCCTAAAAGAGAGTAGGAAAATGTCAAAGATTCACAGTTGTAGGGCCTTCTAGTGATCTGACCTAGTCACTGTCTTGAAGATGTTGTCACCTAGACATCCACAAAAGAAAGATGACTACTCTCCCAGCTGAGGTCTCTGTGCAGGGCCAAATCCATGCCTTCTCTCAGCACATATTCCTATGTATCACCTCCATGGTCAGGAAATACTTCCTTATGACCAACCAAAACCAATAGATTCATTTTCTCTAATCTGCCAAAATTATAGAAAAGCAACCTGACATCTTCCTTACCTATCCCTAACTACGTTTGAAGGAGTAGTCAAATCATTTTTATTCTGTTCTCTAAACTATATCACCATAAATCCTTTAACCCGTATTCATAAAATTAATTTTCTATAACCTTTAGCTCTAGATGTTAATTACAACCTTACAGTTCTCAACACTTGACACTAAAGAACAGAAATGAAAAGTCCAAACACAGTTCATAATACACATCTAAAGACCACAAAGACTACCTACTGAAGCAGAAGTGATGTTAGAGTTTGCATAAATTATCTTGTTTTCCCTCTTATGTATAGGCTCTAATAAAAGAAACAGCCTTAAAGTTTATTAAATATACAGATATTCTTAATATTGCAAAGAATGAGATTCAAGTTAAATGGACTAAAAGGTAGTTTTCTATAAAATAAATTTTATTTTTGTCATTTTTTTAAAACCAGAAGATATAAATCTAAAACTCCTAAAACTGCCTTATTTAAAAATATGCTTTCAATGAAAATACATACTGGTTATCTACTTTAATCATCTAAAAATAATGTAGATGGAGTTACCTACTGACAAGATATTAAAATGGGAAAAATAACCTATTACAGTACTACTCAAATTCTGAGAATATTAACATTCATTGCCAATTGCAAAGCAAAGTAAAGAGGCTAATAAAGGCTTTTATTGGCTGAAGGTGTTTTTTAAGTAATTTGAAAATTACTTAAATTTGACAGAAAATATTTAGGCCCTCAAATATTAACTTTGGTACAAACTATACCTGCTAACTTAAAAACAAATTAATTTTTATGTGAAAATTATCAATGTATCAGTCACGTCATTAACAGAGACCTTGTTTGTAAATAATTCCCAAATGCAAATGTATGGCATTTATTCTTTTAAAATAATAATTTTAAAATAATAATTATACTACTTTCCCAAACTATCCAATAGTGTGAAAATTCTTATAACCAAGAAATGAGAGATTTCTTCCTTACAATAAGTGTTTCAAGGTAAAGATTTGAAGTTATTTTATTAGACTAAGATCTGATACCAAATTTAAAAAGCAAATGAATGTTATATGGGACATAAGAAGGGTAGGAAGGTCAGAGTACCAGGCTGTAACACAAATGTCTTCAGGTGTCAAAAACATTTTTCCATTTAATTTTTACAAATGAATTTTCATTCAAAGGCAGAATCAGAGAAGAATCTTTAAGTAGCTTAAAAATCACCGTCATCTAAATCTCTCCAGCTTCTCTCGCAATTCAAGGGAAAAGCCATCTATTATAAACTCAAGAAGCTTTAGGGAAACAAATTTTCCCCAGGGGAATCAATAATAAATGATTTTATAACAGCTCGGGGTGCTAATACATTGTAAATAATGATTCACATTCATAAGTTGTTATAAACAAAATGAAATATGCTACTAAACCTTACTTCTCTAATTCTATTCACATTAAAAATGATGAAACACTATCATATACCAAGAACTACTAAAATGTTCCTATTCTTTGACCTACTTCCTTAAATATATTCTAAGAAAACTATTAAAAGAGAGGGAAATTTATAGGTGTAAAAAATATTCATGCAATTTGATTCACTACACTGAAAAAAATGTCCAATCAACAGAAGAAGTCTTCTGTGTTTTAAAAATTTACCTACATTTATTTTTACCCTGATTCAGTCCTTCATTCCACAAAAGATTTGAGATAGCTTATAAAAATATACCATAACAATTCATTATGTATGTATAAAATGTAGATCAAAGAAAAAACATTTAAATACACTAATAAGGCAAGATTCAAGCCAGTCATTATGGTTGCATTTCTGTGTTTATGAGAAGACAAGGTTAAAAAAAAAATAGTGGTCATTAAATAATTCTCATTAGAGGAAAGAAGAATAGTTCCTCAGGGGAAAGAGAATTGTTAGAAGCTGGCATACTTTCTAGATGATGGGTATAGGCAGACATTTTTAAAGACATAATTAGTGACTACAGATACTCAATAATATTATAGTAACTATGTATACTGTCAGATGGGTACTAGACTTATCGGGGTGATCACTTCATAAGTTATATAAATGTCCACTAAACTATATTGTACACCTGTAACTAATATAATACTGTATGTCAACTATAATTGAAAAGTAAATTTAAGAAAATAATTAAAAGTCTATAGTCATGCCATCCTGAATGTGCCCAATTTCGTCTGATCTCGGAAGCTAAGCTAGGTCGGGCCTGGTTAGTACTTGGATGATAGACCACCTAGGAATACCAGGTGCTGTAGGCACTAAATAAATAAACAAGGAAAGAAAGAAAGAAAAGAAATATTATAGAATAAAGAAAATACTTACAATAACGTTAAAGATACAAAATTACATATATACTCTACAGTGATGTAAAAACATGTTACATATAGAAAAAAGACTAGGTCATACATATAACTCCCCCACCCCGTCAAAAAACTACGATTCCTTTGACTTCAATGACCATATCATATTCTTCTGTACCACAACCGTACCTAGGCTGAATGTCAGGCACACAGTAGTAGTTTAATATTTTTAACTGTATTAAAAGGTCTATATTTACTTGACTCATTTAAGATTTGGCTTATAAGATAGAAATACTCAATAAACAACAAACTAAAGAATTACAAAGTATTTTCTGATAAAGAACCCATTACTGCCACACTATGAACGGCAAGATTGACTGTAGACTTCTTACATAGTTAAAAAGCAACAATAGATCTTTTTTAATCCATGATCCTTATTCTTCTATATATATATTTCAGATTCTTCCTTAAGGCTTATTACAAGATGTTAACTAACAGTGTTATTGTTACTCCCAGATAAGAAATAATACACAGCACTTTAAAATATGCTTTATTTGTGTTGGAAAAAACAAAAATAATTTTTATGTAGCTCAAATTTTAAAAAGGAGCAACCAAAAACAAACATGACCACAAAACTGTAACAAAATTTTTGTGGACTAAATTTTTTAATATTGTGAAGTCATATGACAACCTGACTGACTCCATATTATCAAAAGCTGTAAAGTGTGTCCTTTAATGCACTTCTCATTTCTTGACTTTTTCATGCTTCTCAAGTAGCAAGCACCTACAACCATAATTTCCCCTTTTGACATAGGAAGCAGTATTCAAAGCAGAACTTGGACTTTTATTGTGGCTACTTTTTAAAAGAAATCTGTGCCCTAAAACATACGTCAGAATTGAGTCTTTATGACTCTAACATATATAAATGTGGAAATTAGTCAAGATACTGTTATCATATAGCACTCAACGAATGGCACTAAACAAAAAATTCTGTCCCTTCTCTATGATAGGTATCATCATCTTCCATTTCTGTGGCTTTAAATAAGTGCTTATTTAAAACCAGATGTTAGGAATACAAAAAGTACATTTAGAACATTTAAAAAGTTTTAAAAATAGGGTGAGTTACAATAATTTTGACAAAAATCACTGTATGTGTTTCAAAAAACAAAATAGAATATTAAATAGTCCAAATGCTTCCTAGTACACAAAAAGGAATTAATACACTCTGCCACATACCCATTTAAACGTTTTCATCTTTTAAAAAAGATATTCCCAGTCCTGGTTTTCCAACAGGATAGGACATTGATGAAAATTAAGGATTACCTCCTACATCATCTTTTTAAAAAATAATGGGCTTTGATGCATAATTGGAGATTTGGGGAAGGAAAGGCTAAGCAAGTAAAATGAAAAAATGTTCAAAACTGTTTCTTTCTAAAATATTTTTCAGATGTTTAAATGTAGTAAAATAAGGACTTGAAAGAAAATTTTAAGATATACTTAGATTTCATATTATACTCAGTTAAGGCTTAGAGAAAAATTAAACTGAGAGGAAAACAATTAGATGGAAAAGAGTGTAAGACTCCAAGGTATCAAAGAAGAAGGGAATAAGTCCCAAAGCATTCATAAAAGGCAGCTCACTATAGCCTCAGTTCATGGACCAAGAGATTTAGTGTTATCAGCTTTGGGTATCTCAATGGTCAATTTTGATAACCATAGTTGTAAGTTTTTTAACTATTACTTAGATACCAAGATTTATTTCAAAACAAGATACAAGACTCCCAGAGGGAGATATTAATGACAAAAATAAAGTTTTCAGGACAAATTTAGTTCAAGACTATATCTAATACTTGGTGAAGAATTTCCTCATCCCTACCCTAGAGAATTATCAATTATTTTTTTTAAATGCCTATTTTAAAAAATTACTTTGAATTAAAATAGAAAACAGAATCAGTACTTTTGAGAGAAGAATGAGAGAATGGATACCACACAACATGACAATTCCAAAAAAGGTGAGTATGATTCACTGGACTAGATAACAAATCTTAATTAAAAGCCTACTATATTTTGTTTATATTTCCTAGAAAGAGGAAGTAGGTTTTTAATTTTTTCATAAAAAAAAAGATAAAGTGTATGTGAAAAAAATTAGTAAGTCATTTCATTCAGTCGTTTTGTGAAAAAAGCAGCAGTATCACCTTTAAATGTAAGGGAGATGCTTGAATATACTGTAATATCTCCCTTATCAGAGAAGCAGATAACTTAATGAATAAAAGGATTCTAGACAAGGAGTACCTAAGTCAAAAGAAAATTTTCCCATACAAAACTTGGTGCTCTTCAGAAATCAAGAAGAAAATTTAATAGGGAAAACAATGAGAGGTTGGTTCTGTCAACTGGGCCTTTAGCGTTTGGTTCTAAAATACTACATAATACCTGATATGAAAATATAATCAAGTTAAGATTAAAGTCTCTAATAGCTCATTTTTCTTCTTCTTTGAATAGAGAATATTCAACTCTTAAAATATACCATAAGCTTATAACTGCCACTAGACAAGTGGCACTCAGTAATGTGCTTCCAGCAATGTATTTGTTAGTGTATGCACCGTGGAGTCTATTATACAGCTCTCTGAGACCTCAAAATTCTATATGTGAAATCACAGAAGTCACTCAATGTATTCAGTATTAACAAAGGAAGGATACAGCACTCTAGGTACCTGCAAGCCTAAAAGTAAAAGACATGACATGTGGTTCATTCTGTCTCACTCTAGTGGGCTCCTATTATCAAACATCAAACATTGGCTCCCTTCTATGACATCTAATTAACAGCCACATGAGTTCTCCTTGAATTCTAGAATGCCTGAATTCCAGATTCTAGAATTAATTCTATTAGGCTCTTCTAGAGTCCTAGAAGAAGTAGTCAGTTATCACACACACTTCAAGCCTGGTAGTGAAGGTTATCCATCATGAATGCCAATCCCTTAACAGCAGGTGTCACTATAGAGCCTTAATGGGTGATGTGGGAAGGGTAACTACTGGTCATCTCTTGCTCCCCAAAATTGTGAAAGTCTACAATGCTGAGACGGAAAACTGGAGAGCATTCTGCCTGCCTGAATTGAACAAGAAAATAGGCCATGAAGTTTCTCTCCATTAGGTCCACTTTCATTAGCCAAAAAGGGAAAGTCATCTTTGGAGTTTTAAACAGTGATTATTTTAAAATCAAGAAAAATAAATGAAATGATTCTGAAAAATGATGTTCTGTTCCCCTAAATGCCCTGTTTTCCACCAGAAAGGAAAGAAAAAGAGAATTTAGTAATTTTTTTATACATACTTCAAAAAGCTAGAGTTTCTCTTACATTTTTAAAATTTAAAATATAGAAACCAATGGAATTTTGCGTACTTTATCAAAATTTAAAAGAAATGATCCACGTGCATATATTCCAGAATCCTGCATAATGGTAAGAGCATAATGCTAACTACAAACAAAGGCTGAGAGCTAAATTGAAGAAGAGAGTCTTATAGGTATTTTCGATTTAATTGTTTCTGCAGACATGAATACCACATGAAAATGTGAACAAAAAAGAACTAAACCTAGCTCCCAGGTCTCACTCTCAAGTCTGGGATGACAATGTCAAGCATATATTTGGAACCCTAGTCAAATGTCAGGATGAGTCACTGCACTATTAGAGCCCACTGTTTAATGAGTACTTAGAGGAGAGGTATTTTTACTTACTCTGGTCAGCATAGTTTTTTGCTTTGAGCTCAAGCTGTCTTGTTTGAGATTCTAAAGATTCCACTCGGGTCTGCAAATCCTTTTTTTCCTGTTCTTGAGAGTCTTCAAATTCAATGAATTTCTAATAAAGAAGAAATATATATTATTTTCATTAGAAAAATGAATCTTTTTTACACTATCAACTCCTGTGTTTCTTGGTATGAAGAACCACAATTCTGTATTAACTACTGAAAAAGATCTCAAAATGACAAATTTAGGTTGATTTTAGTTTCTCCATAAAAATTGAGTTTTAAAACTTCCAAATGTAGAAGGAAAAAACTGACAAAATAATTTATGAAAGTGTTTCTTCTTCATCTAATAGGCATTACAAAGGAAATACATATCTTACTCCAAATATATAAATTCTTTAACACTAGCATACTTGCATAATTCATCAGATTTCAGGACAACTTTTTATATATTCTGCCCATAATATGTATAACAAATAGAGAACTAAAGAATGATGAAATACTGATAAATATTTGTTAAACAATTATTTGATTAACAGCAGTTTTCTAGATTACTTGAACCATGAAATTTAAATTCCTAAGAAAAAGTGCATGAACTATCTCCACCAATCACATTTAATTTACTAAAACTGTTCTTATCAAAGAGATTATCACTGAAACCAATCAGCAAATCTCAGTCCTTATCTTAATCAGCATCATTTGACAATGATCACTCACTCCTCCTTAAAACTTTTTGTTTTTTCATTTGACTTCCAGGACTTTTTCTTGTTTTCTTCTATATTTTTCTTGGTCTTTGTTGGTCCTTCCTCTTCTCAACTTCTTAACAATGGCAAACTCTGTCCCTTAGACAACCTTTTCTTTTCATTATTACTCTTATTCTCTGGTGATCTCATCCAGTTTCATAGCTTTAAATACTAACTATATGATGACAACCCCAAATCTCTAGCCCAATCTCTAGACCAGACCTGAATTCCAGATTTGAATGTCTAACAAGTATCTTAAATTTAACATGTCAACACTTGCTCCTCCTGATCTCACTGAGATCGTTAAATAACTGTGGTCAATTGCTCAGACCCAAAACTTTGGAGTCAGCTTTGACTCTTCTTTTTCCCTAATATCTCATATCCAGTCTACCTTCCGGTCCAACCATTATCTATTGCCTAGATGAATTCAATAGCAATAGCCTCCTAACTGATTTCCTTACTTCCACACCTGCCCTTCCTTCTACAATGCATTCTTAAATGCAATCATTAGAGCGGCCTTTAAAAAAGTAAGATCGATTTACCCCTCTGCTCAGAATCTTCTGATTGCTTACATTCTCCCAAAGTCCTTACTACAGCTTCCTAGGACCCACACAATCTACCACCCTCTTTGATATCATCCTCTTAACCGTCTTCCTCATCCTCTCCCCAACTCCTTCACATACTCTGATTCAAGCCTCCCTGCAGTTCGTCTGGCCATCTAAATGGCTCACTCCCTCCTCATCTTCTTAAAAGTCTTAAAGTCTTCTTACTAAGGCTTTCCTTGCGCACTGTATCTAAAACTGCACTACCCACTCACTCCCCACCTCTCTCCCTGTTTTTTTTTTCCTCTCTACAGGACTCATCCTCATCTAACATATTATGTCTTTCAGTAATTTATCTTACTTACCTGCCTTGCCTCACTAGAATGTAGGCTCCTTGAGGGCAGAGATTTTTGGTTTTGTTTGCTATGGTAAAGAATAATGTGGCACAGAGCAAGTGTTCAAATATTTGTTAAACAAATGAATAAACATGAAAAAAACCTTTCAGAGTAAAAACCTGAAACCCATATAGAAAAACATAGAGTTCATGAAAAAACTCAGATATCCCTAAATACATCCTAATTTTAATTTTTTTTGTCTATTACATACTCTATCTGTCCCAAAACATTTCAAGCACTCAGGAGGTGCGCACTATTTGCACACATTGCCTTCCTCTAAGGAACTTCTTTTCCCCAGTTTCATGATAACTCTATTTAATCCATGCAAATCAACTGGTGAGGACTCCATCTCCCAAAGGTGAGCACATGGCTTGAACCAGACTGGTCGAAGTGGTCAGAGTCCTCTCTGGAACATCTACCAATTATTAGAAAGAATGCTACTACTCTCTTCTACTGTAATCACAAACTCCAAGAACCTAGAAGGCTTAATTGTGGACAGACATCTTTTTCCAACAAATAAAAAGAACTTGCCTAAAAACAAAGCCAATATAAAAGGAAACAAAGAGCAAAGGGGAATAAAACCCTAATTAATGATACAATTTGAGTCCTAGATTCAATAGGAGTTCCTTGGAGCCAGCATTCCTAGTTGTTTTTGTTTATTTTTTCAGTTACATAAACCAATAAATTCCTATTTTACATAAGCTGGTTTGAGTTTGTCTCTATCATAAGAAACCGAAAGTATCCTAATATACATTCTACATTCCCTCAAGAGCCATATGTTTTCCTTATCTGTTAGCCAATGTTTTTCTTACCTATGAAGCTAGAACCTACAACTCTGAAACACTGGTTCTTTTTTTAAATTAAATTTATTGTGGTAACACTGGTTAATATCCTTAAACAAATTTCAGGTGTACAACTTTATAACATCTGTACACTCTATTTTGTGTTCACCAGCCAAAGTCTAGTCCATCACCATATATTTGACCCTCCTTACTCTCTTCATCCTCCCCCTATCCTGCTTCCCCTCTAGTAACCACCATTCTGTTGTCTTTATCTATAGAGCTTAAGGGTCTTGCTTGTGTTCTGTTTGTTTCTTTTGTTTTCCATCCCACATGACTGAAATCACAAGGTTGTTGTCCTTTTCATCTGACTTATTTCACTTAGCATAATACTCTTTAAGATCAATCTGTTAGGTGGTTAAGCAGGTATGAGCAGCAGGAGTAAAGGCCCAGCTCTGTAACCATAGAAACCTCCCTTGCTGACCTTCCTTGAAGACCTCCCAGAAATGTCTTACCTCTCAGGTTATCAATTATCCCAAATCCAAAAGTATGAAGGCCATGAAAGCTGCTGGCTTAAATCAGCCACAAATGCATGCACAAAAAGTACTACCCCAAGCCGCCTACAATCTCAACCTCATTATATCATCATTATAATATCATACCTATGCCCAGAAATTTATGAATCTTACTTATTATAACAGACTGAATAAAAGATTTTGCAAACTTGCAAACCGGGCAAATCTTTAAAACAAATATTTTATTCAGGTAAGCACATGCACAGTAGGCAAAAGGTTATATAGTGGCCAACTATCAGTCCAGATGACCTCACATATGGATCATTTAGTTTGGCCCTTGAACCCTCCCATCATGAATCAAATAAAAACAGGCCCAAATAAAAACAGACCTTCCCACTTCTGCATTGTTACAATTCTCTTCACTGAAAACCTGCTCCTCCCTTAGAGCATTCTTTGTTTTTCTCTTATCTTTTCACTTCCCAGATTCCACAGGGCCTTTCTTAGCATGGCCCATTTCCTTCTAAAAATGTACTTTCAATAAATCTTATTACTTTTTCTAAATCTCACTGACCTGTAATTTTTACTGCATCACTGGGGAAGAATCAAGAACCGCATCTATGAAGCTGGGGCAATGCAGAAGATCAGATCATCCCAGTGGTAACAAATCCATGTTGTCACAAATGGCAACATTTCATCTTTTTATGACTGAGTAGTATTCCATTGTATAAATGGACAACATCTTTATCCAATCTTCCATCAAAGGATGCTTAGAAATATTGGTTCTCAATCATTTGGGGGTCCACAAACCCATTTGGGAATTTGACAGTTCATGAACTATGTTTCCCCAGAAAAAATGCCCACACTGAACCCAAATTGTCTATTTTTCTCAGGAGCTCAGAAACCCCTTTAGTCCTTCCACAAACCTGTCCTATACTTTTTTATGAAGATATTTCATATTTGTGAGGCTCTTAGAAGTCTCAAATAGCTATTTTGCATTTTTCCAGAATATTAATCTAAAATTACTATATGTAGAAGATATAAAAGTTATGATAAATATAAGAGGTAAACTTAACAAATCTTTCGAGCAAATCTTTTATTCATTCAAGAAATGCCTGTGGCTATTTGTGATATGCCAGAAAGTGGAACATGACTGTAAGCACAGCACTATCCCTGCCTTCCAAGGGTAGTCACTGGCTACAAACTGAATGCAGGCAGATAATGTACT
Source organism: Cynopterus sphinx (assembly GCA_030015415.1). NCBI lineage: Eukaryota > Metazoa > Chordata > Mammalia > Chiroptera > Pteropodidae > Cynopterus > Cynopterus sphinx. The sequence goes on from CM057385.1 coordinate 20,348,723, forward strand.
GAAAAGAAAAGCATCAACTATATATAAAAGGATGTTGCTGATGAAGTATGAATAAATTATTTCAACATTTTGCCTGAAAATATAAGAAAAGTCTAAAAAATAATAAGAAAATGTAAATTTTTTGTCTTGCTTTTAAAATGATCCCATGGCTAACTGAACTACTATATCTGGGTGAGTAACCAGAAATTCTTCTTTTAAGCTTCTGTTGTGTTATGAATAAAATGTTGTTTTAAAGAACATACAGCAGATGTTTATCAAGCGACAGGTAAAATACAGTGTGACTAAACTAACAAAAAACTTTACCACTAACAGGGGTAAGGTGTGGGGATGAAAGAAATGGGTGAAAGTGATGAAAGAGTGCAAATTTGCAGTTATAAAATCAGTAAGTTCTAGAGATGCAAAGTATGGCAGCATGGTGACTATAGTTAACAATATTACTGTACTGTATATTTGAAAGTTGTTAAGACAATAGATTTTAAAAGTTCTCACCACAAAAAAAAATTTTGTGTAACTATGTGAAGTGATGGATGTGTTAACTAACCTTATTTGGTGATCATTTTGCATTATATACATATAACAAATCATTACACTGCACACCTTAAACTCACTAACACAATGTTATATGTCAATTATTTCTCAATAAAGCTGGGGTGGGGACAACTTTACCACTATTCTGCCTATTCAGAACTTCTTTCTAACTGAGAGAAGAAATATCACATGAACACACAGCTCCACGTCTACTTTGTTTCTTGGCAACCCAGTTTGGCTACAAAAGGGCATGAATAATCCATAACTTTTTAGCAGTCACTACTATGTTTATAACCATTACTTGGACCTATAGATGATTCAAGCTTCAGAATTTTTCACATTTTATCACAACTACTAGGGCTTCAATATCTATATTATCTTAAGCAAATATAGCAAAAGGAAATTTTTTTCCAAAATTGTGTGACAATTCTTGGATGGGCAGAGCAATTAATCACCAAATGGAAATCTCTTGTTTCTGCCATTTCCCTTCACAGGAAAGGACTGGCAATAATGAAAATATTCCAGAGTAAATATATAGTCCTAGGCCTTTCCTTCTAGCAAATTAAAATAAACTTAAAGACTACAAAACGAACTGTATCTCTCATAATGGTATGTTTTTTCCTTCTTAGTCTAAGTGGATTTTAAGCTTTTAGAATTCATGAACTCTTTTGAGATTCTTTTGAAAATGGATCCTTTCCCCAGGAAGGTATTTATGAAACACAGAACTATGCATTCAATTTTAGTACATCTTCAAATTAAACAAGAAATTTGATTTCCCCTAATTTATAAAAACCTGTAAATACTAATTTTTTTTTGGTCTGTAATATTTTAATACTATTCCATTTTTAAATACTAGTTTTAATTTTGTGATTATGACATGGAAAATTCACCTTTATTATTTTTTAAAAAACATCATCAGGATTACAAGAAAAATACAAAAAGAAAAAAAGGAAAAAATAATCTGGATCATAAAGCTATTATAGAATATTATACTCTACACACTCCCAATCCCAAGTAAATGTTGAATTTTAAAACTATATTTTTAAAATTTCTCTGCTCTTGAAAATCCTCATATTAAAGGTGTACTAAAACTTGGCTGGGAAATGTACAGCTGCCACCTAATCATTACTACACAGCAAAATATTCCTCAGTTCCAATAAGACACATTAATAGATCATACAGGGCAATGAAAGCCTAGCAAGATAAATACTTCTAAATAGCTTTCAAAGAATAACCAAGAAAAATGAACAAATAACTGAAATTTACTAAATTGTTACCCCAAAAAAGTATCTTTCAAAATTCTTTTTTGGGGGAAATGTTTTGTGAAATATCACTAATCATAAAGATAACCTTGGAACAGAAGTTGCTATATGCTAGAGTAGCTCATAAAACAGACCACTGATAATAAGTCCAAAAAACTTCAGAAAACAGTCTAGCTCTATGACATTTAGCAATAATGTGAAAGTAAAAAACATCAATATAAGAATTTATGAAAAAGAAAACTGGAATAAAAATAGAGAAGGTATCATGAAATTCAATCAGATGTTAAAATGGGGCTCTTGGCAGAAAAAGGTTTGAATCCATGGATCTAACAAGAGTCATTTTTCTTGGGTGGGAGTGGGAGAGTAAAATATAAGAGAGGTAATGAGATCTGATTCTTTTTCTATACCTAACCCTCTCATAACTATGGGAGAATGTGATCAGGCAACAGGTGAAATGCCCAGAGATCCTAGGTAGACGAGTAGCGCATATATACTGCTGAATCTCATTACTAGCTTTGTAGACTACAGACATGACTGAATTATACTTATGTTTTAAAGTCTTCATTTACTTCAAAGAAACAACTCTGCTTTCTATTTACACAAAATAATTGAGATAACATGAAAATAGGAACATATCCATTCTATCACTTCCTAGTAAAAGAAAAAACTGTCACAAATAAAACCATACACCTATTTACAAATGTCAGCAGAAGAACAGAATAAGTAGTTAGGCAGAACAAAGATATTTGTTACTAACTAGTAAATAATGCCAGTCATAAGATTTACTCAAATTAAATAACATTCAAAATAAAACTAAAACTCTATCTATACACCCAATCCAAGAACTTCCTTCTTGATAGCCATCAAAGAAATACAGTAAACAGTCAACAATATAACAAGCTAAGTACTATAATGGAAGCAAGTACAGGAGACAATAGAAACATAGAAATAAGTGACTGAACCAACTTTAAAAAGTCATTGCTTGAAATTTAGCAGAAGAAAACAGACATTAAACGTGGGTAACTGACAAAAGATAAATGTGCAAAGATCTCAAATAATTCACCAGTCACCTAATTTGAGATTAATGCAACTAAGAGATGGTTGGTATTTCTCTTATTGCCTGAGTGACACCAACATGGGATTACAGTACAACCTTGGTTTACAACTCAGCCTCAGGCTTGTATATGACATTATTCTTACAAAATATTCTAAAATGAGGAGTTAGCATTTCAACCTAAATACAAAATGAGACTTTTAAAAATCACATAGTTCAACTTCACACACAATGCAAAAACATACTGTAAGCATAAGAAATAGTACAAAAGGTCAAAAAAGTATATTAATAGGGAACTAACTTGATATTAGAGACTTGATATTAGGAATACATTCCTGTGACATTTGAACTGAGACCTAAAAGTTCCTGAAACAAAAAGGGGCTGAAAGAAACCAAGGAGGTCCAGAATGGCTAAGCCTAGAGACAAGGGAAAGAGAATGGCCTGAGATGAGGCTGGAAAATAGACAAAGACCAACAAATATAGGGCCCTAAAGGATAATGGATCATATTAAAGATGCTGAACTCCACTCATACTTTGAAAAGCTTAGTCTGCAAGGACATGGAGAATGCAAAGGGGGTAGGATTGGAAAGGGAACAAAATTATCTGAAGGTGGACCAAAGGTTACCACAGTAGTCCAAATGAAAGTTGATTATGAACAGTCACAGTGAGAATGGAGAAACGAGGATAAATTCTAAATATTTTGTAGGTAAAATAAACAGGGTTATGACTGAATGAATGTAAGGGAGAAAAGGAAAGGTCAAGAAAAAGTCTAGATTTCTGATGGTTTGATGAATGGTGAGATGGTGGTTTAGCTTCTCTAGGATAAACAGATGGGGGAGATATGGGCAATATAATAGAATTGATTTTTAATTCAAGGTGAGCTAGCTACCTGTGAGGTATTTGAGTGCACAGATGGAATATTTATTTATACAATTTGTATCTCATTATTTGGAAGTTTAACTGGTACAAACCACCTGAAGGTTAGCAATGTAGATCAAAGTCCTTAAAAAATTAATGAATAGTGTTATAAAAAAATAGTGTTACTTTTATACATATTCTTTAAGGGCTTTGATACAAAACATTATATAAAATGTAAGCCTACTTTTATAAACTGGAGGAATAAAGAGATAGGCAAAAGGAAAGGTTTGGAGGTATGTATTAAAATGCTGGTAATGGCTGTTTGGCAGTGGTGGGATTAAAGGTGATTTTATCTTTTTTTAATAGCTTATTCTTAAGTAGTCCAAAATTGCTGTTGTTTTTAACATACAATTAGGTTTCCTTTTATTAATATAATTTGCATTACTTTTATGCAAAGTTAATAAGACTTTGGAGGCTTTACCCTAGCCAGAGATATTTTGAAGGAAGAAAAAAAAGTAAATAAATGTTCATAAGAAGCCTATGGACATTCATAATTGATTTCATGTGACTTAACTTCTTGTCAGTGGCTTAACTTTATAAGGTTAGTCATCCTCTATAACATTTGGCAAATGATGAGGTTAGGGCAATATCAAAATCAAGACAGGAGAGGGGCAGTTTTTCAAATTATGAAATCATCCTTCATCTGGAAAATTCTGGTTACTCTCCCCCACAATACAGGAGAGCCTGTCAAATCCCTCAGGTACACTGGCTGAAGAGAGCACACATCTCCCATCAGCCCCCACCCCTGTGTGTGTGTGTCTGTCTGTCTGTCTCAGCCCTGCCCCCCCTTCTCCCACACACACGCTTTAAAAAGGACTGGGCGGGGTAAGAGCCCATGAATGGGCTTTTTAGCATGTATGAAAAACACCTATTCACTTAGATACTCTTCTCCCCTCTCAATAACTATCCACCAGCAACAACACTGATGAAACTTCAGATGGAACTCTTCTGGAGGCAAGGACACACTGTCTTTAAAAAAGAAAGACAAGAAAAAAAGAAAAGAAAAAAGAAAAAGAAAAAAGCAGTAGACAATAAAGACTTATGTCAAGATCTAAAAAGAATACACTTTGTGATGAAGCAAAATGGTTTCAAGTCCAGAAGGCTTATAGGGGCTATTTTGCCCCCACTGGTCTGAAGGAAAACAAATGGAAACTCTGAAAAGGCAAGTTCCCAAGGTTTTAAAAAAAGATCCCTAGAGGTTGTTGCTTATTGGAAAGTTTCTTCAAAACTAAATAGCAAAGAGAACTATTACAGATAATAGAAACTTAAGAAACATATTAGACCAAGTGTAAATATGCAGACCACCTTGTTTCCATCCTGATTGAAATGAACACCTACGAAACTATATTTATGAGATAACTGGGGAAATGTGAACACTAATTAACTGTTGTTAAGAAAAAATTTGTAACTTTTAAATGTGATTTTTTAAAAACTACCTTTTAGAGATATGCTGATATGTAGGCTTTGATCTACTGTAAAATGTGGTGCAAATGCTGAAGGGAAATACAAGGGACAGATGGAACAATATCAGCTTGATGTTGATAACTATTAAAGTTGATTGATGGGTACATGGGAGTTCATTATACTATTCTACTTTAATGCTTGGATATTTCCACAATTAAAAACTAATAAATAACTTTTAATAGAATTATTAGTGGCATTTGATATGACAAAATTTTGTAATAAGAGCTTCCTGTTATTAAAAATCAAATGAATATACACAAAGGGGCATGCACAAGAATATTCATTGAAGCACTACTAGTAACAGTTCAAAACTGGAAGATATATGTCCATCAATAGATAGTGGATAAGTAAATATGATAGCCCACATTATGAAAACTATGTAATTAGTTAGGAAATTGGGGTGAGGGTGTGGCTGAAAACAGTGGGGATGAATGGAAGTCTAAAAGCACCAGTTAGTATCATCCCTAGAAGGTCCCCTCCACCATCACAGAGCAGCCAGGTGGCCCTCCTTGCCCACCTACACAGAAGACAGGAAGTTTGTTTTTTTGAAGAAACTCAATAAGAGAGATTCTAGACTAGGGGATACCAGGCACAGCCAGGTGCCAAACAAAAAAAGAGGAATTAAGTAAAAATCTATATGCCAAACAGCAATACTGACAGACCTCTTTCCCTTCCTGCCCACCCATGATAACTAGGCTTATCCACCACCCCTCTCCCCTATCCCCAAAGACACTATCTTTCTTTAGAAAAACTCAAATGTCTCTGAGAAAAGACGGTGGGGTACGGAAATCTGGGTTCTCAATAGGTAATAAACTACATCCAGGCACACAAAGCTTCTGGCTCTCCTTTTTTAAATACTTTACTCTTAAAACATGAAGGGATAATTAAGGTTTATCTGGCATTTGAAGCTCCAACCTGAAAGAGACCAAAACTATCAAAAAAAAAAAAAAATCAGACTCTGAGGAAACAAAGCAGGGAACAAATGAAAACTATAATTAATGTACTCAGAGACCAAAGAAAAGTCATTGCATCCATGAAACCAGAACAGTATGCTGTTTTAAAAAAAAAAAGAAAGAAAGAAAGAAAAAGAAAAAAAAAGGAGGGGTAGGGAGAGGGTATAAGAAAGAGCTCTTGGAAATTATAAAGGTATGCAAATTGAAGAATCTAGCACTTACCCTGTCGTTCTTATACAAACTATACCTTAGGGTTACCAAACAATTGATGAGGGGGAAGTTTCTTCTATAAGAAAATTTTGCTAATAAATGCTAAAGGATTAATTGAGTTAGAACAGCACCATTTCCCAATCCTTAATGAAACAACAGAGACTAGTCACCATTCAGATTTTTCTGGTTCTCTCATAAACGCTTTTGAAGACAGGATCCAAACATAAGCCATACCTTGCATCTGGATGCTACATCTCTTAGATCTCTTAAACTACATATTTCCCTCAGTCCTTTTCACCCAACAGTCTTAGCAGCCACTGATGATCATAGGGGAATATTGTGAAGCCACTGTAAAGTAATAATCCCGATCTAGCCAGACACAGGTTGTTGCTAAGTTATGAGTAAATGAAACTGAACAGGCAATTTACAGAAAAGGAAAGCAGAATCAAGAAAATATATTCAAACCACACTAGTGATCTGAGAAAAAGAAATTAAAACAAGAGGTTGTTTCACACATATCAGATTGGTAATAGAAACCCAAAACTCCAATAGAGTCAAGTGTTGGCAAAGATACAGGGAAATGACTCTTATATGCAACTAGTGTACACATATGCTTCTTTAAAGGATTAATTTTATATTATTCAAACTTAAAACTTTAATTACAAAATTAAATTTGTCTTGTCAAAAGTAGGTACTTCCAGATATTACAAAAAATGCAGAAAATACCAGTACCTAAAAATATATATGAACAGCACTGTTTTATCTGAATAATTACCAAAAAAAGCATTTGACAAAATTCAACATCCCTTTGTAATGAAAACTCTAAAAACTATGAATAAAAGGAACTCCCTCAACCTGATAAAGAATATCTACAAAAACCCCACAACTAACTTCATACTTATAGGTTAAAGACTAAATGCTTTCCCACTAATATCAGGAACAAGACAAAAATTTCATTCAATATGCCAGTTCTATTTGATATTGTACCAGATTTTAGTTAGGGCAATTAGGCAAGAAAATGAAATAAAAGGCATCCAGACTGGAAAGAAAGAAGTAAAACTACCTCCATTTGCAAATGACATATTGTCTATTTAAAATTTTCCACTAATTTTTTTATTTTTTTCAATTATAGTTGACATACAATATATTAGTTTCAGGTGTACCACATTGATTAGACATTTATATAACTTATGAAGTGATCACCCTGATTAATTCAGTACCCATCTGACACACAGTTATCATAATACTACTGATTATATTTCCCATGCTGTACTCTACATCCCCATGACTATTCTATAACTACCAATTTGTACCTCTTAACTCCTTCCCATTTCACCCATCCCTCTACCCGCAATCTGACAACCATGAAAACACTCTCTGTATCTATGTGCTCGTTTCTGTTGTTTATCCTGTTTTCTAGATTTCACATATGACATTTGTCTTTCTCTGACTTATTCCACTTAGCACAATACCCTCTAGGACCATCCATGTGCTGTAGATAGCAAGATTTCATTCTTCTTTTTGGCTGAGTGATATTCCACTGTATATAAATATCTCACCTCTTTTTTTACCCATTCATCCATTGATGGACACCCAGGATGCTTCCATATCTTGGCTACTGTAATTAATGCTGTAAGAACATATGGATTCACATGTTTCTTCCAAGTAGTGTTTTGGGTTTCTTCAGATAAATACCCAAAAGTAGGATAACTGGGACCTTCTTTGTTTTTTATTATAGCTTTTGTTTTAAAGTCTATTTTGTCTGGTATAAGTCTGGCTATCCTAGCTTTTCTTGTGTTTGTTTCCATTTTCATAAAACATCTTTTTTCATCCCTTTACTTCATTCAGTCTGTGTGTGTCTTTTTAATCTGAAGTGAGTCCCTTGTAGGCAGCATATGTAAGGCTCTTGTTTTCTTATCCATTCAGCTATCCTATCTTTTGACTGGGGCATTTAATTCTTTTTCATTTGAAGTAATTTTTGATAGATATGTAGTTATTGCCATTTTATTCATATATTTTTTTCTTTTTTTTTTTCCTACTACTTCTTAAAGAAGTTCCTCTAACATTTTCTATAAGACTGACTTGGTGATGATGAACTCCTTTGGCTTTTCTTTGTCTGGGAAGCTCTTTTCTGTCTTTCAATTCAAAATGATAGCTTTGATAGGTAGAAAAATCTTGGTTGGAGGTCCTTGCTTTTTTTCATCACTGAATATTTCCTCCCAGTCCTTTCTGGTCTACAAAGTTTCTGCTGAGAAATCAGCTGACAGTCTTATAAAAGTTTTCTTGTAGGTAACTGCTTTTAAGATTCTCTCTTTGTCTTTAACCTTTAGCATTTGAATTATGATGTGTCTTGCAGTAGGCCTCTTTGGGTTTTGTTTGGAACTCTGTGCTTCCTGGGCTTGTATGTCTATTTCTTTCACCAGCTTAGAGAAGTTTTCAACCATTATTTCTTGAAATAGGTTTTCAATTTCTTGCTCTCTCCCATCTCCTTCTGGTACCACTATGATGCAAATGTTGGTACGTTGGTACACTTGATGTCCCAGAGGCCCCTTAAACTATCCTTATGTTTTGAATTCTTTTTTCTTGTTGCTGTTCTGTTTTCTGCTACCTCATCTTCTTAATCACTGATTTGACTTTTCACTTTGTCTAATCTACTGTTAATTCCTCCTAAGATTGTCTTCATTTCACTTATTGTAGTCTTTATTACTGACTGGTTCCTTTTTACATTTTATAACTCCACTTTTATGTTTTCTATTTCTTCGTTAAAGTTCTCACAAGTTCATCTAGTCTTCCCCTAAGTTTGTTGAGCATCCTATAACAAGTTTTGAACTCTACATCTGGTAGGTTGTTTGTCCCTACTTTGTTTAATTATTTTTCTGGAGCTTTGTCCTATTCTTTCATTCAGAACATGTGTTTTTTTTTTGTCTTCCCATTTTGGCTGCCTACTTGTGTTTGTTTCTAGGTAAGGCTGCTATGTCTCCCGGCCCCATGTAGGTGTGATGTAGGTCCCAGTGGCACAGTCATCCCTGGTCACCTGAGCTGGGTGCTCTGTGTGTGTCCCTTATATGGGTTGTGTGTGCCCTCCTGTTATAGTTGAGCCTTGGTTGCTGTTTGCTTGTCAATAGGAGGGCCTGACCCTTGGGCTGATTGGCTGTGATGACTGGCCTTGATCAGTGGAAGAGTTGCTGAGAAGGGGCTGACCCTACAGAGCAGGATTCTCTTTACTAGGGTTCAGGTGCCTGCCCTGTCTGCCCTTTGGGTATGTCATCCTCAGATGTGACCCTGGGTGATACTCAGTCTCAGACTGAAGCCAACTACCAGGGGTGCAGGCCAGGACCTCCTCCTGGGAGGGGACCTGCTGCAAACCAAGTTCAGCTGCTGCCTATGCCCTTTCCGGGGCCACCTGGCATGAGCCACCATGCAGTCCATAAATAGCCACCACTCACACTGGGCTTGGAAGTACCATAAGAGGCCCACCCACAAACCAAGGCTGGCTGCCACTAGTGCTGGGCTTAGGGCTGCTCAGCAAGAGGTACAGGGCATGCAGAGGAAACATGCTGCTTGTTCAGGATTTGTGAACTTTTCAGATATTTTAAGAAAGTCCAGAGCATGAGCCAAGACAGGCTGTTTGTACGATAAATCCAGTGGAAGTGACTTGGGTGGGCCCACACAATGGAAAGAACAGGGTCTCAGGGAATCCCCTTGGCAGAGCAATCTGTGTTAATCAAGCTGATGGAGACTCAGATATGGTGGCCATCTGCATCTGCATGCTGTTAGTGGGGAAGGCTCAACAAAGGATCAATGGATACTGACAGCACTTCTGTTGGGGAGAAAGCTGCCCTTCCAGCCCTCGCCCTGAGGCCAAACAACTTGGTTCCTTTCTGTGTGTCCCTGGGCACCTTTCAAGCTGCTGCCCTAGTGCTGGAGCTCAGAGCAAGAGAGTGCATCAGCATTATGTCTGCACACAGACCCTTTAATAGGAAAGTCTGCAACAACTTCAGCCCTCCACCTCACTCATGCACAATCTATGCTGGTTTTTCACAGCCAGAAGTTGTGGGCACCTGAACCCTGGGCTGGGGAGCCTGGTATGGAGCCAAGACCCCTCCTCCCTCTTCTGGGGAACCTTCGCAGCCAAGATATTTCTCCCAATCTCAACTGCCTGACATTGGAGTGAGATCAGCCTGTTTTGCATCTCAGCCCCTCCTAACAGTCTCAACAGGGCCTCTTCTGTGTATCCCGGTTGTAGGACTTCCGTTCAGCTAGACTTCAGGCAACTCCCAGCGATGGCTATTCTGTAGCTTAGCTGTAATTTTGACATGGTTGTTAGAGGAGACGAACACAGCATATACCTACTCTACTATCTTGACCAGAATGATTTTAAAATCTTAAGGAACACACAAACACACACACCTATTAGAACTAATAAATGAGTTCTGCAAGGTTGCAGGATACAACATCAATATATAAAATCAAGTGTATGTATAAATATCTTGAAATGAACAATCAGAAAGTGAAATTAAGAAAACAATGTAATTAATAATAGCATCAAAAAGAACAAAATACTTAGTAATAAAACTGATACTCTGAAAACCACAAAACATTGTTGAAAAAATTAAAACTCTAAACAGAAAGACATCCATGTACATGGATCAAGAGACTGAACATTATTAAAATGGCAAAGCTCCCCAAATTGACCTACAAATTCAACAAAATCCCTATGAAAATCCCAGCTAGCATCTTTGCAGAAACTGACTAGCCAATCCTAATATACATTTGGAAGTTTAAGGAAGCCAGAATAACCAAAAAAATCTTGAAAATGGAAAATTAAGAACATATTTCTTAATTTCAAAACTTATTACAAAATTATAGTAATCATGACGGGGGTACTGGCATAGGATAGACATATAGATCAGTGGGAAAGAATTGAGAATCCAGAAATAAACCCTCACATTTATAGTCAACTGATTTTCAACAAGGGTGACAATGGGGAAAGAATAGTCTCATCAACAAATGCTGCTAGGACAATGAGATGTCTACATGAAAAGGAATTAATTTGGACTCTAAGGAAAATAGAATGAATTGAACATTTAAATGTAAGAGCTAAACCTATAAATAACACTTAGAAGAAAACAGGTGTTTTTGTGACCCCAGACTAGGCAATGGTTTCTTATGTATTCACCAAGAGCACAGGCAAAGTAAAAAATACATAAATTGGATGTCATCAAAATTAAAAACTCTTGTGCTTTGAAGGACATCAACAAGAAAGAGACAACTCACAGAATGAGAGAAAATACTAGCAAAACATATATCTGACAAGAGACTTACATATACTACATATAATAGAATATTATTCAGCCTTAAAAGAAACAAAATTGTAATATATGCTACAAAATGGATGAGCCCTGAAAACATGTTAAGTGAGATATGTTGGGCACAAAATGGCAAATACTGTCTGATTCTACTTGTGTGAGGTACCTTGAATAGTTAAATTCATAGAAAATAGAATGGTGGTTTCAAGGGGGTAGAAGGGAAAAACTGCAGTCTTTGCTTCCTGAGTATGAAGCTTCAGTTTGTGATAAAAAAAAAAAAAAAGTTCTGGAAATCGAAGGGAGGGTAGCGATGCGTGCACAACAACGTGAATGCACAACAACTTAAAAATGGTTGAAATGATAAGTATTCTGTTGTGTATATCTTACCACAATAAAAAATATTTTTAAGGAACAAAATATGGTGGCAACTATATAAGTGAAATTTTCAGAGGAAGAAAAAAATCAAGTTGGTCTATATTTTTTAAAATGAAGTCTGTTGGGATGAAAATTTTCAAAGTCAATATTTAAGACTATCAGTTGACTAATATCACTAAGAACCATAACCATACTTTTTTGTACTTACATAATCATACTTTTAAGAAAAAAAACCGAAGCACTAAAACATTTATATCATATCTGTTTTAATGAAAACTGTTTCTAGGACTACATACCTATCTGTCTACCTCCTCAAAACAGAACATATCAGAAAAAAAATGTAGCCTTTTGTTGATAAGAATCATCATTCTGAATCTATGTGAACTATAATTATAAACCATACTGCATCATGGTGTGTGACACCTTCAAGATAAAAATCTTAATTTGATATAACCAACCTTTAAATTCTGACCCATGATTACATACTCAATCTCACTTCTTGCCTCTCCCCTATGTGGCAGAAGCGCTAGCATACTTTTTCAAGAACATATGGAAAACTAATATTTACTACTTAAATATATCAAAGAAGGTATATTTTTGTAGTTTTCTGAATAGGTCACATACTTTCAAACCTTGCACACTTTGGCTGACACATAACCCAGTTAAACGCCACTCTCAGTCTCTGTGAAGCCATCTCTCAAGTTGAGTTAGGCTTTTAGAACCTTGTGCATACAGTACTTATTTAGAATGTTTATCTAAGGCTGCCCTAATTATTTACATTAGCCTCCCCCACTAGACTATGTGCTCCTTAAGGGCAGGACCCAAGACTATTCATTCTTGTATCCTCACCATGGGCACAAAGTGTTTAATTAACATCTGTTTTATAAGTGAATAAATGAGATGGATAGATAGGCAGGTAGCTATCAGACATACAGATACATATTAATACATATTGGCCAAACGCCTGGAACTTTGAAAAGCTCATTTTTCTTACATAATCTTCACAACAATCCTATGAGGTTGTTACTATTGTTATCCCTATTTGCAAAATAAGAAACTGAGTCTCCATATTAAGAAACCTGCCCGTGAGGATGTGGTTCCATAGTGTAGCAGTTAGCACATCTACTTTACACACAGAAGGTTCTGGGTTCGCACCCCAGTGGAACTATGGTCCATGGTCTACAGCCATGCCACCATGTACACGCCTGATGTCTGATCTCCGAAGCTAAGCAGGGTCAGGCCTGGTTAATACTTCGATGGGAGACCACCTAGGAAGACCAGGTGCTGTAGGCATAAAAATAATAAGAAATTTAAAAAAAGAAAACAAAAAACCTGCCCATGATTACATAGCTAGGAAGTAACAGAGCCAGAATACGAACGAAGGAAATGTGACCCTATTGAGCTTGCCCCCAGCCACTGTACTGTGTCCATTTTTGTAATTTTTCAGTATCCTGATTCAAAGACACCTGCCATTCGTTATTTATAAGTACTTATCTCTAATACATATCCTCTTAATTTGCTATTTATAACTTATAGAGGGCTAAGAAACTATTTTATTTAAAATAAGGGTAAAACTTTGCCTTTAAATGTTTCTTCAATAGGCCAAAATCATAAACTTTATTGCACAGAGTTTGAGACATTTATTTTAGCTATTCAGAAATTGTTCTTCACTTCCTGGCCCTCAGCTAAGTTAGGGATGATTAAAACTACATAAATTAATTCCTACCTCAGCATAAAAGTATTTTTTAAAAGAGTTAAAATTAAATAGAGCCACAAATGAGTGGGTAATTTCTGTCAAATATTTCCCATCGAACAAGTTTAAGTAGACTATTTTCATAGCAGAATCATAGGCAAACAATAGTCTTTTTAAATAGTTACTCTTCTTATTTTACAAAAGCCTGTTTATTTGATTCCACATTTCTGTACAACCCGTTACTTTTTAGAGGATATTTATTTTTGAATAGGCAGCAGTAACAACAAAAGAAGGCTAAGATAACAGGTAACTGAAAGAAAGTTCAAATTGAGGATCTGATAATTAAAATTTGATAATTAAAATAATTATTTATATCATAATAGCCTAGGCAGTAGCTCTAAACCAATAAAGATTTCAATGCTCAAGAACGAAATATTTACTATTCTTCAGAATGAGCGTTTCTTCAAACATAAACGCTGTTTTACTAACCATTTTATTTGTTACTGTAGGGTACTACTGCTGTAAACAATTAGCAATGTCTATCAAAAGATTCTAAGCAAATAATAAAAATTATTTTGGCATTTAACCTTCATTTGTGTAAAAAATTTATTCAGACACTTATTTCTCAACAGTAACTTAGAAACAAATATTTGTAGCTAAAATGAATAAGAATACAACAGAAAGCTGCTACTAAGTTTAAAATAATCAGAGAATCATGTGCTAACATGGCTTTAAGATCACCTAGCCCGACTTTTGCAAATGCAAAAGTAATCCCTATAATACTTCTGACAGTAGTTCCAATGATCTTATTATTTCAATTTTTAAAATGCATAATATTTCTAGAATATCTACTATGTATAGGATGATGTAGGTAAAATGTCCACAATAACTATACTCAGAAGAAGTCATGGTTTTTCTGTATATGTAAAAGTCAAAGAATTTTTTGAAGAATTTTTTGCAAGTGTTAGCATAACTTGGCACCAACAATAAGGACAATAACTTGAATGCACAAAAGAGAACTTTACATAGTTAGGCTTAGCAATTTGGCCTTTTGCATATTCATCCATTCATCCAACCAACCAACATATAGTATCTATTAAAAAGCTACTGCATATCAGCAGTTTAGTGGGCGAAATAAAGCAATAGGTTAGTTTGATATAACATTGGAAGTGCTATGAGAGGGGGAAAGACAGCATGCTGTAGGAAGATATAAGATGGGCACATACGTACTTGGGTGTTCAAAAAAGGAATCCCAGAATTTAAATCTGAAAGAATAATGTTAGCCAGGCAACAGAAGAGAAAGGGAGTGCCAGGCAAAGAGGCAGTTTTTAAGAAGGCCTAGAAAGAATACTTTTCACAAAACAGATGCAAAGTGTTCAATATGGCTCAACAAGGAAAAGATGAAGCTGGTAAGACAGGGAGCTGCCAGGTTACAAGGCCTTGTATGTCAAGTACTTGAGACAGAGCCACTAAAGGCTTTAAAGTATGGAAATAATTTGATCAGATTTCAATTTTAGAGAGACCTGGGTACAGTGTGATGGGCCATTTATAGGTTGGCAATACCGGAAGCTGATAAATCAGTTATGTACAATCTGAGTCATCCATTCATTTATTCAGACCTATGTACCAGACACAAAGTTCCAACTCTATGGAGTTTGGATTCAGGGTAAGAGATGAGTGGCTTGTATCAGAGTAGCACAAATGCATTTGGAAGAAATAGATTCCAGAAATATCTAAAAGTTGGGAACAAAATAAAGTAGCAAGGGATGAAGGAAAAAGAAGAGTTAAGGATGGTGACCAGACATCTAGCCAAGTTGGTGATGGTATCCCTCAAGAGGAGCAGGCTTGAGAGATAAGTTCAGTTTGAAACATGGGAAACATTCATGTCTAATAAATAATTATAATATGGATCTGAAAACTCCAGAAAGAGATCTGGCCTTTAGTTCTTAATAGGCTGCCAGTCAGCTCCATGAGGAAAAAATCTTGTGTGTTTTACTCACCACTGTATTCCCAATACAGTAGCAGGCGCACAGTAGACACTCAATAAATATCTGTTAAATGAATAAGATACACATTTTGGAATAGTCAACAAATGGCAACTGAACTCAGGGGAATGGATAGTATCAGCTAGGCAGTGTGCAGAGTGAGAACTAAAGAGGACCTTAGAAAAGCCAAGGAACACCAAAGCTAATGTGAGTAACAGGAATCCACAGAGTAGTCAGATAACTAAGAGGAAAACCAAGAAATGTCAAAGTCACAACCGAAATCTAATGTTTCTTAAAGGAGTGACCAAAGTCAAATGTCGCCGAGAAGTCAAATATGAGAAGGAATAAGACAGGAACAGAAGAAACACGTTTATGAGAACTATTTAGTTTTCTGAATTTTCAGGTACAATGAGTAGGAGAAACTCTGACTACATATGCCTAAAGCTTCAGATCTAAATAATATTCCTATGAGATAAATTATTTCCCGCACGGGTAGCTTACTGTTTTATAAACTTTTGATCTATCTAAAGTGTCTGGCTCTTTACCATTTATCATATCATCTTTTTAATTTCCTGCATGGTAGCTATCATAATCTGTAATTAACTGGTCTGTTTACTCTTTATTACAATATAAATTCCAAGAAACCATGGGCTACCATCCTCGTCTGTCTTGTTTATGGCTACATTCCCAGAGCCTAGAACAGTGGCTGGCTCAAAAAAAAAAAAAAAAAAAAATTTGTTCTTTCTGTTTATCTATGAGTCTGTTTATCTTTCTATCTACCTATGTGAATGGGATTGGGTAGAACTAGAAGATTATGGAGTTTCCTCCCAGCCCTTAAAATATAACTTTAGGAAGAACAAGTGAAAACACATTTTAAAGTACAGTCACAGAAACCACAATCACAAAAACAAAACAAAAAAAAACAAAAAAAACACAAAAAAACCCTATTCTCTGTATGGAATCCAATCAGCAAGACTCAAATTACAAATAAAAAAATTTTTCTCAGTCTCTATAACCCTAGCAAAGCAAGTAAGCAGTCAGAAACAAGACATAGTGGAAAACATGCAAGATTTTTTAGGTTATGAAAAAAACATGAAACATAGATCAGTTTTCCAATTTCTGTGCATCTAAGTTACAAAGGGAAAAATAACCCATGATATTTTTGTTATAATTTTAAATTAAATTTTTTAATCAATTTAGTTTTATAGATCTCAGATTTAAATTTCTCATACAAAAGTAGCTAAACTACAATCATTGTGTCCTTTCCAGATGAGTGATATTAATTCACACTATAAAATATTAACGCCTTACTCACCTCTACAACTGACATATATTGTACTCTTAAAAATTCAAATGGGAAAAATTAATTAAAATGAGATATTAGAAAATATTCTCAAATATGAATAATATTGTGGTTATGTAGTAGAATGTGCTCATTTTTTATGAGACCAATAATTTAACTACTAAAAGGTGAAGTGTCATATCTGCAATATACTTTGAAATGACTCAGCAATTTAAAAATATGTTCATGTATATATGTTATATATTTATATACACATACATACACATATACATAGTCATACACATAATAAAGGTAAATAAATAAAACTATTACTGAATCAGGGTAATGGATATACAAATTATCAATGTACTTTTAATTTTTCTGTATGTTTGAAAAATCTTCCTAATAAATGCTAGGGGGAAAATTTACTGAAAAAGTTTACTGACCTTAAAAAAAAGTATTTTAAAGTTACTAATAATAATTCTATATCCTAAAATTGGAAACTTCTCTATTACACTGATTAATAAGTAAATTCCCATGGTTAAGTTCAAATATTACTATGCAAACTACTAAACACTAATATTCCTAAGTGAATAAAACACAGTCCTGCATTCAAACTAATAACTAAATATCACAGCCCAAGATTTCAAAATATATAGAATTTACACACATGTAATTGTAATTATCAGCTTTCTGAATAGACACATTATAATATTATTAAATTGGGTCTATATTGATATGTTTAATCTCAACCTAATTATTTAAGTAACAGCCATATCCATTATAAGTGCTGAGCACAGCAGAAAAAGGTGTTTTTAAAATAACTCAGCCACTATTTGTAAATGGAACAAAAAAACACGTATTTGGCTAGATTCTAATATTAGCTATCCTGGGAACCAAAGGTTCCCTATGATTTAAGTATGCAGCATGTGGTTAAACGTAAGCTAAGGAGTCTAAGAATGGGAAACCAAACTTAGGCACAGAATTGGATCCGTGACCAATGTCACATACCATAGTAATCTAGTGAGTAGTCCTTACCCCTTACTATTAACTAATCCATCTTCTGATTAGATTACCTGATCCAGTTTAGGTACTTTACCCATTTTGTTATCTTTTTTTGTGTGTGATTTTTACTAAGTAAAAATGTGAATGTCACTTAGATACCTATATTTAGAAATTTCTGAAGTAAAAGCAAGGGTAAGAGCTGTCTTATGAGCCAAACAATGATTAACTGGTTACCATTTCAAAAAGCAATAACCCCACAACCAACACATGTACACACTTTGAGAACAAAAAGATTGTTCACTGCAGGAACTGTCTGGAAGCAGGAAGTAACTAGGGGCAAGGACAGAGCTATTCTGGTTCGGGTCCGTGTGTAGCTTATTCAAACAGTTTGACAAGAAAAAACAACGGTGCAGGGGTAGAAATGAGTAAAGGGGGTCAAATATATGGTGATGGAAGATTTGACTTTGGGTAGTGAACATACAATGCAAGGTACAGATGATGTATTACAGAAATGAACACAAAACCTCTATAATTTTATTAAGCAATGTCATCCCAATAAATTTAATTAAAAAAAGAAAAAATAGTATTTTTTCAAGTATGAAAATGTGTTTTTTAAAGTCTGCTTTTAAATGTGTTAGTTTTATGTACAAAATAATTTAGGTAATACAGAGATTGATAAAACACTAAAATGCATTCTGAGCATTTTAAAACAGGTTTGAATGAATAAATTAAAATATAACAGTTCAAAAAGCTACTGACTCTTGCACTAAGTGAACCATAGAGAAATTAAATCAGTACCTGAGTCAATTCTTGAAACAAAAATCTTTAGTTCACTGAAGATACCACAAGATACTGGTTCCAAAAACCACTGAACAGTCTACGGCCATGCCACCCTGAACAAGTCCAACCCCATCTGATCTCGGAAGCTAAGCAGGGTCGGGCTTGGTTAGTACTTGGACGGGAGACCACCTAGGAAGACCAGGTGCTGTAGGTTTAAAAAATAATAAATAAGGGACTGTAAGCTGACAAGGTCCTTGCAACCTGTGAGGTCAACCAAGGGTTGCCTTGCCTAGAAAAGAAACCACTAAACATATACCACTCAGAGGGACTTCACTTTTAAAAAGAGTTTGAAAACTTTAATAAATAACAGGTATGCACAAAAGTGTAAGGTAAATATTGACACCCCGTAGACCACCAATTTGTTCTCCTGTACTGACTGATCATCTGTGCATAACTAAACTACCTTTCCCTTGCTGCTCCATTTTAGTGAAATAAAACCTATATAATAGTAAAGTTCAATTCCTTAGGACACTAGAATTAATCAAATTAAGGCTAAAGATATGAAAAACTGTCATAATTATTAATTTAAATAACAACTGTGCTGAAGGCAAAAATAATGGTCAAGCAAAAGTGGAACTTTGGCTTTTTAACTTCCTAAATTCTTAATAATCTAACAGCAAAGTAAAAACTATAAATATGCAAAATTACTCTTCACTCCTGTCTCTTGATAAAGAGACATAAAACAAAAAAGATTCAAATTTTCCTTTTTAAGTGTTTATGAAAGACATGACATTAACTGCATTGTAAATTATTTCATAAATAACAAATCAAAATAGCTTCAATGGTTTTAATTAAAATATTTTTATGAATGAATGAGAACTATAACATCAATAAAAAGAACACCAAATTCAATGTCTGCTCTTATCGCTCCCATGTTCATACACTTCCAAAGAAAACCACTTGATTAAAGTCTTCATATAAAACATCAATTTGTTACTGCTTCAAGTGCTGATTCATTGGAGAAAAGTTAATTAGAAAATTCTCAGTACTCTCTCTCATCTCTGCATTTAATCACCCCAATTTTTTTAGGCAAAAAGTCAGAGAAAAGCAGTCACAAAATCAAATCATAACATCTTCCCAGCAAATCTATTCTCTTCCGCCTATTCTCTTCATCTATACTTCCAACACACCAGGAGGTAGAAGATGAAGACGGTGTACCTTCATTTTACATGCAATCTCTCCCTCCACCCTAATCATGTGAAATAAACTCTCACTTTGAAAATGTGATAAGAAATGAAGCCCACACAATCACTTGGAACTGAATTCCTAAAAAAAGGTTCTTTAACTCATTTGCCTACTTATAAAAGAAATGTTACTTTATTTTTTACTCCAAGTAAACCGTCTATGCTTTTTAAAAAGAATCAGAACTTGCACAAAAACATGATAAACACCAACATATTCTTCCCAAGACATCTCTCTCCAGATCATTTTCTATCCAGATTTTTGTTTTTAAAAATCACTGATTTACCAATAAATTGTTCATAGATTCACAGGGTTTACTCTGGATAGACTAGACCAGCAAGATCTACCTGAAGAAGGGAAATTTAAGCTAGCCTAAAGCGAGGAGCTAGCCAGGGTGAACCTCTGAGACAAAAAGCTTTCTAGTCCAAGGGAACAGCATAGGTAAAAGCTACAGACAGGACTTATGTAGATAGATACAAGGCTGGAGCAGGGAGCCATGGGAGAGTGATGCACAAAAAGAGAAATTTCTTAATTAGCATTTGAAACTGGTCACGAAAATTAGCCCTCCTTTAGGTTGTTTTTAAAGACTCAAAAAAATAGGGAGCTAACTCCACACCAAAAAAATTCAAATAAAAGCCATAAAAAAGTTACCCAAATTAAGTATTATCATTATAATAAAGATTAAATATCTGATTCCTCCCTGAGAATTATAATAAGCAAGAGACTACAGCATTTTGCACCTCCTAAAACATTCTCACCATTTAAATATTCTCCTAAATTTCCACAAAGGTGCTCAGAATTTACTTTACAGTTTCTGGTGAAGAATAATCTCCATGCTTTCAAATGCTTTTGCTGTAAATACCCGGAGGCATTTTTGCTATAATAGCAGACTCTTAGTCTTCATATTAAAGGCCACAAACAAAGCACTCACAGAAAATTAAACACAGAATTCACTTCTGTATATTGGCCTAAAAGAGACTGAATTTCTGGGTAGAGGGTAATACTTGATTTATGACCTTCCATAAAGACTGATAACAAGGTGGTTTTATGTTTGTGGTCTGGAAGTTGGCTCATCTAGTATTTCATCAATGTTCTTTATTCTCAGGTCAAAGCCATTTGCCCAAAGGTTTCATTAATAAAGAATTTATACATGTGCTTGAAAGAGCATATATTACAAGTCATTTGATAACCTGTTTTTTAAAAAGTCATTTACTTAAGAGAGTAATAGACAATCCAGAGCCCAGCAGTTAGTTTTATCTTCTAATTCTGCAACCTGTGGCAGATGGTTTTCTTGGCGTCTGTGACCCTGGCATTTTGCCCATGTTTGCATAGACTGACAGGAGTTTAAGGCTGGAGGGAGCATATCTTTTATCTGAGGCTACAGGTCATACAGGGCCTGCTCCGCACTTGTGTGTATGTGGTAAATCCCCTCGTCCAATCCAAGTACATCCACACACTAGTAAGGGCCTGTCTAAACATGAAGGCATGGCATGTCATCTCAGAAGTAGTACATGACCTCTGTTTCAAAACAGTGCTAATAAACCAATGGAAATTGTGATCCCATCCTTAGTTTCTTTTTCAACCCCTTCTTTCCAACATGCTTTAAAATGCTCTTGAAATGAAGTCGATTTTGTTTGGCAAGATTCCTTTGAGCCAAATCAGACCTGAAAATCCTAACAACAGTCAAGGTTAAAAAAAAAGAAAATAAACTATTTGACCTGGTACAAAGGTGTATGTGATGTAACAAAGTTTAAATGATGGTATTATTTAGTGTTAGGAAATGAGCTGCTAAACAAATCTCACATTCTAAAAACTTTTCAAATATTTTGAAGGAAGCTAACTAACTTACTGAAGGAATTCCTTCAGTGAGTTATTTAGCTTCCTTCAATCACCCTGCAGTTAGCCAGGTGTGCTAGATGCTTAGAAAACAAAGATGAATAGGACACTTTGCCTGCATTACACAGTTCCACAGAAATAACGCCAAAACAGCCTGAAAGCAAAAATCTTTGTCTCAAAAACCAAAGACCTGCGACTTGCACTGCAGAGCTCCAAAAGGTGCACAGACCTCGGTGCGGGAACTGAGGTGCTAGCAAGCGTCAGCAGCCGGCCAAATGCACCTGGAAATCGCAGCCTGGAAAGGGCTGCCAGCAGTCACCTACACCTCCTCGACCCCGCCCCCGCAAGTCCTCTTTAGAAACAAACAGAGGGTTTTTAAAGGGAACTGTCCAAGGTTACCACCTAATATGGAGGAATGCTTTGGTGTGGGCTACCAATAAAATAAAACTGTACACTCTCTCTGTTTACAGAGTGTTGCTATACCACATCTTCATGTCGGTGGAGTGTCAACCAAAGGCACATAAGACAGAAAACAAAACCTCTTTCTCAAGAGGGTTAAAACGTCAAGAAAAAAACTGACCGAAAGAGGGAAATCTCTAACTTCCCAAAGCAGAAACCCTCTGCAAAGGTACTGGAACCAGCGGAAGTTCCATATCCAGGACAGAAGTATTTAAATGCACCCCCCCCCGACACACACACACACACACACACACACACACACACACACACACACACACACACAAAGTTTGAACCGCCCTCTGACTATCCTACGGGGGTCGGAAACTTCCCTGAACTACAAAAGGCAACCAGACACCCTAAAATCTCCGCCCTCAGCCAACCCCAGGTGCCCCCATGCCAGGCTGTGGCTTCCTCCCCGGGCCCTGCCTCCCCCGTCTCAATCCCTTTTCCTGGACACTCACTGCCCTGCCTCGGCTTCCAACATCGGCCGGGGGTTCCGGGGACCTCGGGGCAGCCGTGCGGGGTCCGAGCGCCGCGGCCTCATGCCCGGCCGCACAAGGCCCGGCGCCGGCGCGCCTCCCGTGCCCTCCGCTCCCCTGCCCTGCCCTCCCGGCCGGGCCGGGCCGGGCCGCGACCCCGGCCTCGCCGCCGACCCGCCGGCCCTCACCTCCTCGGCGTGCTTGCGCAGCGCCTTCTCCCGCTCGTACTGGGTGATGAGCTGCTCGTTGTCGTCCCGCAGCAGCTCCAGCTCCACCTGGTGCTCCTGGTCCTGCGCGAACACCGAGTCCAGGTTCTCCAGCACGGCCACAACCAGGGGCATCAGCTCCTTGACCACCTCTTCGTCATAGCGTCCGATCAGCCGCTCGAACTCGCGGTAGATGGAGCCGGCCAGGCCGGACACCCGCTCCGACATCACGGCCCCGGAGCCGCCGGGCTCCTCCTGGTACACCACTCCGTCCTCCAGCTCCATGGTGGCGGGCGGGCAGGCGGCCCCGGGCGTCGCCGGCCGAGGGGGCTGCGCACGCCCGCACGGGACGGGCCGGCTGGGGCTGGGGCTGGGGCTGGGGCTGGGCCCGGCGGGGTGGGGGCCCGGGCCGGAGGGGAGGGGTGGGGTGAGCGCACTCAGCCCAACCGCCGCTGCACCAACTGCCTGGGCGGCCGCGCCGCGCGCGCTCCGCGTCACCCGAGGGGCGGGGCCCGCGCCGCGTCGGCCGGGGGCGGGGCCAGGCGCGGCCGGGGGCGGGGCCGTGCGTCACCCTGCGCCGGCGGGGGCGGGGCCGGGCGTCAGCGCACGGCGCGCTCGCCAATGAGGAAGGGCGTCGGCCCCCGACGGCGCCCGCGGGGCGGGTCCCGGAGGAAGGGGCGGGGCTTGGGGGCGTCCCGCGCCGGCCCGAGGGAGCGGAGCCGACGCTCCCGTCGCATCCCACGGCTCACAAAGGGCTCTCCCGTGTGCGCCTCGCCCGCCCTCGCGGCTGCGGCGAGGTGGACAGACGCTGGGCCTCCGTGTCACGGGCTAGGGAAGGAGGCCCAGGGACGCTTCGGGTCACTCAAGGGCACTAAAAGCAGGGAGAGGCGGCTGACGGGAGCCTCCACCCGGTACCACTCGAGAATTCCGGGCCCGGAGAAGAGAACCACTAGGATAGGACCGGCGCTGGCTGAGCGACAAGCGGGCCTCGGACGGGAGGCGTGTAGGGTCGTGAGAGCAGGACGGCAGAACCGGAGGAAGCGCAAAGCATTCTGGAGAGGGGGGAACTGCAGCGCCGCGTCCCGGTCCCTTCGCAGACCCCGGGTTTCTCCGCTTCCCGCGGCGGGCTCAGCAGAGAGGCATTTCCTGGTCCCGTCCGCCCGCCTTTCCTCTAGTCTCCGAAGTGAGGCGGAGCGGGGCAGTGTGGGGGGAGGGAGAGGGGTGCCATCACCCGGGTGAGAATCCCATGATACGTGAGGTTTCCGCTGCCTGCGAAGGCGTCACGTGTGGGGGCTGACACAACGCCCAAGCCTCCGGCGGGCTGAGTCAAGCCGCGCTTCCCGGTGTTCTCGTCTGGCTTCTGAAAACCGAGCGGAAGACGCTCCCCAAAGCTCCTGCTCCCCGCAGCAGGTGACTCAGGAGTCCTGCGTGCGGCCTGGCTCTTACAAGAAGCGGGGAGGGGCGAAGGGGGATCGGGAAGGCAGGACTTGGGTATCCGACGGCTTAGTGTGGAGGAATCGGCCCCCTCCCAGGATCACAAATATCCTCGACTTTGTGTTTACAGTCTCAAGTTCTACCCAGCACGAACTAGACCCCCGAAGTCTGCAAATATGGACCCACCTGGAGACCCACAAAAACAGTAAAGAGGTTGAGTGAGGGCCAACCTATAAATCCGGAAAGACGAAAACGAAAATTCTAAGCCTCGTGAGGTCAGACGGGCCTGAATTTGTGGCCTGTCCTGCACCCTTTTCTCACTCTCACCCCACATCCCACCCTTACACTGCTTGGACATTACACACACACACACACACATACACACACACACACGTGTGTGTGTGTGTGTGTGTGTGTGCCTAGGTCTTAGGAATGCTGATCGGATGGTTGGGTGTGAAACTCCAAATGCCCTTTTGCTTCTAAACCACATTTGAAACCAGATAAAAAGAGTCTTGCTCTGGATCTTTCTTTTCTCCTTTATCTCTTCTTAAGGGCTGTCACCTACGCAATTTCTATATATGCTTCTATTTTCCTGGGAGTCTCAGGAACAGGAAAACTTAGGGCAGGGCTTTATTTTGTCTTTCCACGAGGTAATCATATACATCAGAAAACTTAGAGAAAAAAAATTGCTGCTTTTAGGTATGAGATTATAATAATAAAGTCTTCATGATAAGTATGCTTTAAGTATAAATTCAACAGAAATATATGAAATATATGTTTGTGTCTTGATTTTAAGCTTCTACGAGCTCACATTTGTTTAAATTCAGCCAGTTATCCATCAACTGTTGAATAGATAAAAATGGCATATGCATATAATGGAATATTTATTATTCAGCAATAAAAAAAAATGAACTGCATACTACAACGTGGATGAACCTTGAAAATATTATGCTATGTTAAAGAAACAAGTCACAAAGAACCACATATGAAAGATTAGTGGTTGCCTAGGGCTAGCAGGGGGGAATGAAAGAAAATAAGAAAGACTGCTAATGAGTATAGGATTTCTTTTAGGGGTAATGAGAATGTTCTAAAATTGATTGTGGTGATGGATACACGACTCTGAATATACTAAAAGCCATTGAATTGTACACTAAATAGGCGGGTTGTATGGTATGTGAATTATATCTCAATAAAGCTGTTAAGAATTAAATTTATGGCTATAATGACTTTATATTAAACCAAATGGAGTACAAAACTCAGTGTGATAGCATGGAAAGCAAACTGTCTTTAAATTGGGAAACTTGTATTCTAATATGGAGTGGTCATTTTGAACTTAGGCCAGAAACAA
The DNA here is from genome assembly GCA_030015415.1 of Cynopterus sphinx. Classification (NCBI taxonomy): domain Eukaryota; kingdom Metazoa; phylum Chordata; class Mammalia; order Chiroptera; family Pteropodidae; genus Cynopterus; species Cynopterus sphinx. Next base: position 20,374,546 of record CM057385.1, read on the forward strand.
TAAAGCAAATAGTTACTGAGTGCTGTACCTACTGGTTGTTAATCATTGCATAAGGGTCTATGAACCTCAGCTTCTTCGTCTGCATAATGAAAAAGTGTTATAGACTCTGTAAAGATCTCTTGCAATTCTAAAATCCAATGCTTCTCCTTTGTTGGGAGTGAAAGACAGGAGAGTGGGCCATGTGACAGAGGAACATTAGTCTACTCCTAACTACATAGGCAGTCATAGTACCGCCTATACTCAACAGTCTAAATAAATTCCCAGCACCCGCCTCTAACCCCAAGGGCTGAGATTATTGTTAAAGACTAAGAGTCATTCAGGAAAACAGGTCATGTTGTGGACTTTAGAGTAAATGTTTACTCTTAGTTCCTAAAAGAAAGGAAATTCCATTTTAAGAGAGTCTTTGGCCTTGCAAAAATAGGACAGTTATAGAGCGGCAGAGGGGAGGCGTGATTGAGGGCAGGAAGGGAGGAGTTTCTTCCTAAGCACGATAACTGTAATCACTGGAAGACTAAAATTACTAGTCCTGTTGTTTGTCTAGCCTTCTGGAACTCTTACAGTTATTTCTACGTGAATCAATTTCTCTGGTTTCACAAACTCCATTTTCCCACATGGGAAGAGAGGGTATCTTTCTGCTGAAAGAAGAAAAGAAGGCTCCTAGACACGGGCCCTCTACCTAAGGCAGTGTAAAATGATAAATGATTTGCCAACCTTTACAAACTAGAATGTACTTGGTGATGAGAAGCAGAGTTTGCCACCCAAAAATATGCCTGTTATGGGTATTATTTTAAATTGATTATTTTTAAGTAACAAAAGATTCAGAAAGAACTTTTGAAATTAACCACCTCTAACTGAAAGAATTTAGACAGAGGATACGTTCCAGAATGGGAAATATTATTATAGATAACTATAGTTTCATATGAACTAAGTGTGACTGATAGACAGGAAGAAACCTAGCAAGGACCTTTTGATCGAAGTCCTGTCTGTGTCCCATTGTTAAAGATGGCCCAGCAAACATTTACCAAACATTTGTTTTTTCAGCTCCATGAGAATTGCCTTCCTGCCCTTTAAAGTCCTAACACGCGCCCCCCTTCTCCTTAGTTCAAGATGGTATATAAACCTGAACTTCCCAATCTATCCTCCATTCCCTTATTCTTATGGCATCCCAGTATGCACATGCATAAAAATTTGGTTATTTTATCCTGTTCATCTGTCTCATATTAATTTGATTATTAGTCCAGCGAGAATAATCTATTTTAAAAAATAATTTTAAAATAATTAGGGGTAGTAATTATTTTTTTCCTCCCAACAGTGAGGTAGTTGAGCTATCCAGGGAATCCAGGGCTCTTGAAGAGTGCCAGAGGACTTCTCTGAGTTCTCAGTTTTCCCTTTGAAAGCTTTTTTAAGATATAAGGATATGATGGTGTTGACATAAGAAATGTCCAAGCCTGTAGAGAATTTTAATGAGTTTATTTGAGCCAAACTGACGAGAACTACTGGGAAGTAAAATCTCAACGGATTGAGAATGGCAGTTTTGCAGCTTATTTTATAAGAATCAAAGGAGGAGACCTCAGGAGGGCTACATGAAATCATTTGTTGGTAGGTTTGGGAGATAGGAGAAAGCAAGGTAAGGGGAGGAATCTCTAGGATTGGATAAAAAGTAAAATAGAGAGACACATACTTCTTTTACATTGGTGGGTACAGGAGACTTAATAACATTTACAGCACACAGGCATGGTATGCAGGGGACAAGATAACCATGAGGGGTTCTGTGGTCTGCTCTGGTGTATTGGGTTGTGCCCTGAGGGGTCTGGAAAGAAGAGATTGCTCTGACATTCCAAGGGTATATTATCTTAGATGCAAAAGACAATAAATGGGCTCACTTAAGGTAAAGATTGACCTTTGTCAAGAAAGCTACAGGCCCAGGATGTCACAATCTGCCATGACCTGCTTTTAGTTAGGAATTTTTATGTTCAGACTATCATAGGTAGTTACTTTTGGTCTCTGAGTTTGTAGGGCCACCATACTAGCCCTTCCTTGAGATTGTCAGGTTTAGTATGTGACCCCTTTTTCATCTACAATGGATAAATGTGTCTTGGTTGAAAATGAAAAGGCTGAACATATGGCTGAAGTAAGAATCCTAGTATCTGAGGCTGTGTTTGATGGGTCAAAGGTCTACGGTCATATTTATGTTCAGGTCTATTTTCTCTCCAACACCTTCTAATTTGTGTTGAGTGGAAGAAGAGAAGGCCTATCACCCACCTCACCTAACAGTATACTTTTTACACATAAAGCTGAAGTTCACTTTGGGAATAAAAGACATGTTTTCAAAACAGTAAGTTGGTTGGATTCCTCTCCCCCCATTATAGACAAAATGCATACTCACTAGAGAAAATTTGCTAAATACAGAAAAGCACAGAGAAGATAATTAAAATCACCCAGATAATCCCATCTCTCAGATCACATGATTGACATTTAACAATCTGTAAGGTGATTCAGGAAGTCTTCATTGTCCTGGTGGGAGAAGAGTCAAGTGCAAGGAGACATACTTTCTCTGGAGCAAGTGAGATCCAGTAACACTCCCCAGCAAAAAACCTGAATTTTATACTCTCATTTTACTCTCTCTTGAGTCTCCTAAGTAAATAAATGAGAAAGGTATAAATTATAATTTTAGGAAATATCAGACAACCTAGAGCCTATTTTCAAAAAAGTTTTGAAATGGATTTCATTATGGATGATATCGCAAATCCATTCTAGTTTAGAAAATAGTTTTGACACATTTAATAACAGTCATGCTGGAAAAGGAGTGGAAAGAAGACACTAATTTTCCTAAATGCCAATTAGTTTATTATATGATTTTGGGGGAAGGTCTCAGTGACTAAAAACATCACTTCTGAAATCCACCATCTTATTAAATGCCAAATCCTGTGCTAGTTCCTACATGGAGGTGCTAGCCCAAGGTCAGGATGAATTAGGCACAATACTGCCCTCAAGACAAGCAGTCTAGTAAGGGAGGCAGACCGGAGAAACATAAATTATGTACAAGTGCAACTATGTAAATATGTACAAGGTACAATGATGATAAAGAAGAAAGAATGGTTAACTCTATTTGGAAGTCATTTAGGTGAGGGCTTCCTGGAGGATTTTGCCAAGGGGAAGGTAATCTAGGCAGAGGCTTAGTTTAGAGTTTAACTCTCACATTCAGATAAACATAGAAATTTCTTTTATTTGTTTTGTCTTAACCTAACCTGGCCTACTTCCGAAGACCACAGTCACAGAGCAGATCAAATTCAAAGGAAAGCTTAATCTAAGATTACTAAAGCAGTCACCTTAGGTCACAGGCAGTCTCTCTTGGATAAGAATGCTAAGTCTTTGAGCTAACCTCTTCTGCTCCTCCTTTAAAAGTATTTATGTGTTTTCTGCCAATTGATCGAGGTGGATAAAGGTAAATGTCTTTGGATCCATGCAGTGACCTTTACTCTCTATGTTCTGTCCTCTAAGCGATATTCCTTGCTTTCCTGGTCTCTGGATATACAGCTGGCCTTCAAAGTTAAAGTTTTGAGCTACGGGAACTCAATGTCTATTTTTTTTGTTGTCACTCCTGGTCTAATTTGTCCTCCTTTTACTCTGATGTTACATGAAGCATCTCTGAAGTCTGGCTGTGATGGTAGTCTTCCTTGCAGCCCTCACTTCAGAGCCACCTGCTGCCTGCCATCCACCCCCCACCCTAAGTTCCCCGGCCAGGCTCAGAAAGCTAAGCCTATGGGCTTCCCACAGCCTAAATCCACAGCACAGGCAACTTGATGTGTTTGTTCCAAAGTAGTTTGGTAGGGGACAGTCTTCAGTGCAGCATCTTTCTGAGTCCCAGATAAGAGCAGGGTAGGGCCCTCCATGTTACTTTCATTTATTAAACATACCTCCTACTTTCTGGGACAAAGTCTAGACTTCCAAAACCGTGGTCACATACCTGATAGTTTTATTCTCTTCATTTCTCTTCTCCTTGCCTCCCTATTACCAATCTTCCAATATGAAAAATGATGCCTCTTCCCCATATGTTCTTTCTCTATCTCAACTTCAATTCCTGGGTAAAACCCCTCTTAATAAAGAAGAGAGGTATTTTCTCTCTATCTTGGGAGCCCTGTGGGCTAGACTACTGATAGGCTAAATGTGATGATGAGGGTTGAGTACTGTAGATAGGGATCAAGAACTTTGTATAATGTCTTTGATGTCTTTGGTGCATGTTCTGTGTTGACATAAGAAATGTCCAAACATATAGAAAAATTTTATGAGTTGAGCTGAACCGAAGACATGTGATGGGGAGCAAGATCTCAAATGCTCAGGAGAATAACAGTTTTGCAGCAGTTGTATGCGTTCAAAATGAGGGAATGAATGTACATGGAGGTAGGAGAAAGCAAGGCAGGAATTGGATTAGAGGATGGTTAAGATTATGTACTCTCTTGAGAGTTAACACCCCTTTCGAGGGATATTCTGTACTTTTGGCATTTCAAAGGTGTGTTAACCTACATGCACAAGAAGAATGGACACAGTTGGCTTAAAGCAAAGATAAATCTTACTAAAAAGTTATCTGTCTGAAATGTGACTAACCACCATGACTTGCCCAGTTAGAAATTTATGATCAGATCAGCCCAAGAGGTTACCTTCCATAGAACCCCTCTTTTCATCCACAGCCTAACTGCTCTTATTTAGATGTCTCTCTTTGCATTCCATCTATATCTATTCTCACCCCCTCTGCCCCACTGTCCCCCAGGTTAAGGTCATGGCAATGGTATGGGCCTGAGAAATAATCAAAAGATCAATCCAGTAAACAGAACTTGGTAGATTTAGAGGGTGACGTAAAAAGACTCACAGGTTTCCAGCTTGGGCAAATGGATAAATGGTGGTACCACCAATCAAGAGAGCTAATTCAGAAAGGAAAGTAGTTTTTTAAAAATAAAGTAATATGTTTATTTTGGACACTTTTAGTTTGAGTTGCTTTTGGACTGGATCACAAAGAATGATGGTAGCTGGATAAACCATTTGAAGTAATTCATTAATGAATTATTTAAGTCTTGTTTGTAAATAATACTCCTAGGAAGAATTACTTTATGAAACACATGATCCAATGTTCACCATTTAGATTTAGATAGATAGTTGAAATTAGCAACCCTGAGGGAATGGGAATTTTATTAGGTAAGAGAAATAAGCCTGAGCTTGTAGGAGTTTATGTCACTGCTTCTTAGGAATGCAGGTTTGAAAAAAGAAGTTAGAGAAAGAAAACCTTTATTGTCTTCCTCCTCCAACTTTCTTCCCATTTTATGGCTGAAAAGACTGAGGTTTAAAGACTGAGAAGCTTTGAATAGAAAGCAGGATGATGGTACTAGCCACATGGATGGGGATAGAAAATGGAGATCCCACAGGGTGGAAAAGAATCTCCAAAAACCAAATAGAAAGATCATCTTAAAACAAGCAAAATTACTTTACAATTTTGCCCAAGATGTGTCCTGTTCTGATAAGACTTACTATGTCTAGAGAATACCTAGAATCTATCCTCAGTCACACATCAGAGGGACTACTGACAATTCAAAAGAAATTATGCATACATACTCACTTTGGGAACTGTAAATGCAGTCACAAATGTTAACATTAACCTCTATTCCTCAGAAAAGTACAAAAATCCAGCTCTAAGGACAGGGCCAATCCACAGCAGAGAACAGGATATAAACAATCTAAAACACAATAATGTACCGTTAAGTATGTTTTCTATTTAAGGTATACAGCTTATCTGAAATAAAACAGAAAAAGGGGCTGATTGGGAATAAGGCGTGGTGTCGAATCAAAAGGGAAATAATCCACAGGGCCTCTATGACCTTTGTCACTTCTTTTCCTTCACATATTCATGTATGAAAATGACTCATCCCTAACACTGGTGGCTTATTTTTAGTAGGGCCAACAGAGCCAGATGAAAACTTAAACATAGTAACCATTGCCCAATCCGCAGCTTCACACATCAGAAGCAGGGAAGAGACACTCATTTGTTCGTTTCAATTTGATATGTGTGACTCAAGGGGCACCAGAGAGTCTGCCTTTTTCAAAATACATATTGGCTCTTTCTCTTTCCTTCTGCCACAGTGCTGGAAATTCCTGGTGGGAAACTTTCTCCTTTGGACATGATATTTCAGCATTAAGAGATCCCTTAGCCAGTACAGAATGGAGTCTAATTCCCTCATTTTATAACTGAGGAATCATCCATAGTTACATGTAAACTTACGACTGTGTTGGAATGAGTATGTAGAGCTCTGAACTCCCAGCAGTGTCCCATTTGACCTACCTTTCTTCCAATTCCTAAGTCGAAAGCCAAATAACACATTTGACATAAGACCATAGATCTGGGAGGAGACATATCCTTGGCTGATGTCACATTCTACTATAATGTAAATATTGCATAGAGAGAAATAACATTCTGTTGATCACTATCAAATTAGCAGAAAGCAAGATTCAGAGGGATGTATTCTTAACTGCTTTGTAAAAATGTTAAAATTCAAAATCTCAGCCAAGCACTAAGCAATAAATAATGCTGAGAGAGTATCACAGGTCTGGAGCTAGCTGCTGGGGATCTAAATTGTGCTTCTGCCCCTTATAATCTGTGATGCACTGAGCAAGTTACTCTCTGTACCTCAGTTTCCTCATCTGAAAAATGAGCTTTGAGATAAGAGTGATACAGGAAAGAGGCATGAGAACTGACAAGTTGTATTCAGAATCTACAACTGTCCTGCTGCCAGACCATGGGAAACCTACAGAACAAAGGAAGGTTCCTGATCGAATAACTAACAAACTATTTACCTATATCAGGAGAGGAAAACAGGAAAACAAAGTCTTTATGTCCTCCCCACACAAAATAAACCCAACTATTCATTCCCTGTGGCAAGCCCATGGGAAACCTATAGGACAAAGGCTGAGATTGCCACCGTGCCTTTCACACTGCACACCCATACCATCAAAGGAATAGGGAAACTAAGTCTTTAAACTGTAATTCATAGAAACTAAAAATCACACATAAACTGAATTCCTCAAACACTCAAGGTCTATCTCATTCTCTGTATCAGAATAGAGACCATGCTTTATCTATAGAACATTATTCCTTCTCTAATAAACTTTTCTTTTGTCTCCAATTCTGGCATGTGCTTGAATTTTTTCCTGTGCGCAATCAAAAACCCTTACTCCCTCTCTCAGTGTAGAACCTGAGTCCCCACTCAGGGGAGTTTCACCCCACCCTCCCTCAAGAGGACACATTTCATAGGGCTGTTGTGAAGGGTCAATGAGATAATACACATACAGCATGCAGAATAGTGCTTGGCACATAAGTGTTCAATAAATGTAAGTTAAGGTTATTAGTTATTATAGAATTATTAGCAAGGGGCCAAGCCCAGCTCCCTTTGCTATAAGTGTCTCTTCTTACTACAGTCACTATTTCAAAATCACACTCAGTGTGTCTTCAGCAGTGTCTGTTCTCTTGAAAAGATTCTCCATTTTCTTCTCAAAACTTATTCAGGATGGTTTGTCCCTTGAAAACTACAGAGGGCAAGTATGTTCTAGGGAAAATGGCCCGGTTGAGACTTGAAGCCTTGACATGAAAAGAAAACTTGAAGTTACTCAACATGATTGATTCCTTTTTGAAGAACAGCCTTCAAGAAGATTAATGAGCTGTCTTCAAATAGCATGTCATATAGGGGGAGGACTAAAGGTAAGATTTGAACCAGAGATATAAGCAGCTATATTTTTTTCTCAATATGAGTTTTTTTTAATTAGTAGGAGTTGTCCAAAAATGATTAGAAATATCTTAGAAAATATTGTGATCCCCAGCAATGAAGTAGTTTAAACCCAGCTTGGGCAGCACATGGCAGAGATGGTGTTGAGGGAAACAAATATTGGAGTTGGGTAAGTGAGTTTTAAGATCCTGTTCACTAGGTCTCATCTTAAAATTATTAGGCTGGCAAAATTTGCTTTTGGAGCCAACCACTCTTTTTTTTTGATACTTTTCCTAATTCCAACATTCTACTTCCATTGGCCTTCCATTCCCCAACAATTGTTTGCTACCATAGAACAGCCAAGTAGATTCAAATGAGAGAATCAAATTAATCTCTTGCATATAGGAACCCTGCATTCATGAGAGAGTCAGAGATTCTGCATACATGAGAAATTCCCTACATGCATGATATTAAATTTGATTTTCTCTTGTCAATCTGCCTCTTGTTGATTTTTTATTCAGCCAGCCAAAAGAACCAAAGCCCCTTTCCCACAGTTTTGGTGCTGTAAGCAGGAAAATAAGAAGAACAGATCTTTAATTAATAAAAGTTTGCCCTGCCCTGTAGATATGTGGAAACAAGTTATCACTGATAATCTCGTATGGGCAAGGCCTCTAATTCAAATTTTTCTAGATAGTTAAAGGGAGAAGAAAAGGGTTTCTCTAGAGACTGAAGCTAAAATTGCCTTTAGTTCAAAGTAGTCTGCATAGTACTAAGGCACATCTTCAGGTGACTCATTCTGTAAGCTTAAAAGCCCTTCCCTAGGGCTCTTTTTGTCTGACCTTTATTAATCTGTCTTTGGACCAGGGGTGGCTCCTATGCCTGGTTTTCAGAGAATTTGTTCAACCTGCTTTAATCCCTTTAGTATTTTCCCTGTTTCCTTTTTTTCACCTTGCTCCAGAGAAAGTTTTTTGTTCCTAAGAACAGAAAGTTTAATTACAAAAAGTTTAGTGGTCTTCCCAGAACACTATCAGCTGGATAGCTCCTGGAAAATGACTAGATGCAAAACTAAGCAGGGAGAAAACATTCCACCTGTGAGGCATGCTAGTGAAAGGGCAGAAGCAGGGTCATCTAGAAGGAGATAAAACACTCCAAAGCACAAAAATCAGATAAAACTACAATTTATGGATTTAGAGGTAAAAGGTTAAAGTCCAAGGTATAAGTAAATGGGCTGTGACTAGGCTGGGAAAGGAAGAAAGATTACAGGGTAAAATACATTAATGAAATGAAGGCAAAGACATTGCCTGCTGACAGAATGCCACCTGCTCCTCCATATTTTCTAGCTCCCTCAGAGTTATAAAGCCATTTGACTAGTTCTGGTCAATGAGCTGAAAAGAGCAGCGATAGGTGTCACTTCTAGGCCAAACCAATTATTTAAGAGCTATTGCATGACTCTCCAGCTTTCTCTGCCCTGTTGCGGTGCATGCAGGCCTTCTATCAAGATGGCAGAGCTATACCTGGTAAGAACTAGGCTCCCAGAATGACTGTGGGTGATGAGGGCTAACTAATTGCAGATGTGCTGGCCCTACCACAGACTTTGGGTGAGTAAGTTTGGTTTTGTTCAGTGCAAAAGGCTGAATGTTTATGTCCCCCAAAAATTTATGTTGAAATTCTAAACCCCCAGGTGATAGTATTAGGAAGTAGAACCTTTAAGAGGTGATTAGGTCAACAGGGTGGGGTTCTCATGAATGCCATTAGTATTCTAATAAAAAAGACTGAAGATTATATAGATTAGTGTTTACCAGAGGGCAGGGGGTGGGGGAAGGGGGAAGGTAGATGGGGTAAAGGTAATCAAATATGTGGGACAGAAAGAAATATAACTATGGGAAGTGAACACATAGTGTAAATATTATATATGCTTTATTGTTAAAGTGTACAGATGAAACTTATTGGATTTCGTTAACCAATGACACCATATAAGTAAGTAAGTAAATAAATAAATAAGTATACAATTAAAAAAAAAAAAAGGAAAAAAAACTCAGAGAGATCCCTTGCTGCTTCTACCATGTGAAATTATAGTGAGAAGACTGCTATCAGTGAGAAAGGGGATTCTCACCAGACACAGCGTCTGTCAGCACCATGATCTTGGACTTCCCAGTTGTTATAACTGTGAGAAACCTATTTATCTGGACAAAAAAGGGGTTTTATGGAACATACCCTATAGGGTGATCTGATCATAAATTCCTCAATGGGCAGGTCATGCTGGGTAATCATGCCCCAGGCCTATAACTGCTTTAGTGAAAGGTTTTATGCAAGCTCTGTCCATTTTTCTTGTATATCTAGGTTAACACACTTTTGACATATCAGAAGTAATACCCTTCAAAGGTCGGAGATCTTGCTTCCTGACAAGTTTTATAAACATGTATAATAATTCTCTAGTGGTGTGGATATTTCTTACACCAACATTTTATTGGATGAAAAAAGAGTTTCCACAGAAAGGAATCTCACAGGGTGATCTGATCATAAATTCCTAACTGGGCAGGTCATGGTGGGTAGTTATAGGCCCAAGCCTAAAACTTCTTTACTAAAAGTCTTAAGCAATCGCTGTGCATTGTTTCTGTGCATTAGCTAACGCACCTCTGAAATGCCCCCTTTGAGTAGTTTTAGCCTGAAAGACTAAGCCAGAGCCAAGGCACACAGAGAGACTGTTACAGGTAATGAGCCCATGTTTTTGCCAAAGGCTCTATTATATATAAGCTTAGAAAGTGGAACCCAGAGGACGGTGGTAAAAGAATGTCAAAATACATGGGATCAAGGAGTTTAAAGAGAAAAGATCAATGGCATTAGTGTCACTGTTCATTGGCAAGACAACAAAAGGGTGACAGAGAAAGGCAATACTGTTCAATAGGAGGAAAAAAAATGACTGTTGTACGTTGAGTTGGATCATCACTTTTAAGATCTCTTTGGGCCAGGGAAGTCTATGATTTCTGAGGACATCATAGTCTATGGTACATAGAACAGTGATTAAGCATGTAAGCTCTGGAGCAAGAGTCAGATGGATTTACATCCAGGCTCTGCCACCGACTAGTTGTGTGGCCTAGGGTAAGTTACTTAACCTTCCTGTGCCTCGGTTTCCCCATCTGTAAGACAGGAATTAGAATAGTGCTCCCCTAATATAGTTGTTGCACTAGACTATGTGAGGAGACTCTCAGGTTTTCCTTCCCCAATCAGCAACAATGCAGGTTTCCCAAAAACTCTCCTTCTCCAGCCATCCCTCTGGGATCAGGGCCTCACTCATAAGATTGAGGAGGTAGTTTTCACATGCATAGTCTAGAGCCAGAAGCAGACAGATGAGCTGTGTACAGTTTTTGTGAAACAGAGGCAATTACCTTCACCAAATGATCCTGCTGTTTGATTTGTAGTTTGACTCTGGAGTCAAAGGTGGGAGGGTACATACTTCATTCTTGATTATGGGCCATGAGGATTCCCTAGGGGCTCGTTCCCAATTACTGTTATGAATGTTCTCTCTTTGCCCTGCATCCCAAGATGCCTTTCTGTTTCTCACACGTGGGCATAATGCATTAGTTACTCCGATTCCTTAAATCATTAATAACAAGACAGTCATGACCTGAATCAATTCTATTCTTTGTACAGTATTAGAGCTAGCTGTCCTGTTGGTCTTGAATTATGATTTCTTTGTACCCCATATTGATACACCCATGGAAGTGAGACCTAGGCATAAAGCTTTGTGCAGCACACATGTGGTTTAGAGCTCATGCTCTCATGCTGCCATTGCAAGGACTGGCTTTAAATCCTGGTTCTACCTCTTCCAGCTGTTTGAACTTGGACAAGTTATTGACCCAAAATGAGCCTCAGTTTCCCCACCTAAAAATGTGGATAATAATAGTATTCACCCCATTAAGTGGCTGTGTGGATTAAACAAGTTACTATAAGGAAAGCACTTTGTGCCTGGCCCAGAGCAATCTTTCAATAAATGTTATTATTATTCATTTCTGTCTAACAAGTGAATGGTAATTATTGCTCCTTTTAAAAAATGCTTTTTAGACTCACAGATTACTTTTATGCAGATAATTCCCACATGTCTCTCCTTAGGCCTAGCATCTCTTCTGAACCTCAAATAACTATCTTTAATTGATTACTGCATATTTTCTCTCTTGTATCACCCTCCATCAGATTCAACATTACACCAGGCTCATCTTCCTCTAGCTCCCTCTGGTCTTCCCTATTTCTATTAATATCATTATTGTCAGTTTTTAGGTGTAAAATTTTGTCACCCATAGTTATAAAAAACCAAACAGCTGGCATTTATTATTTACTATGTGCCAGACACCGTGTTACATTTTTGTTGAATTACTTTATATAATTCTTACAAAACTCTTATGATGTAGTAACTATTATTACTGCCATTTAGCAAACATAGAAACTGAGGCTTAATGATGTTGAGTAACTTGTCCAAGGTCACATAATTAATAAGTGACTGAGCTAAGAATCAACCCCCATCTTTTGAAAACAGAATCATGCTCTTAAGCACTACCTCTGCTATGATATAGTTCCTCTCTATCTGTTGTTCATCACATATGACCAACTCCAAAATTCTTGTCAGTTTTTCCTAAGAATTTTATTTTATTTGTTCATTTTTCAAAGATTTATTGAGTTTTTGGTGTGTGCTGGAGTGCTGTGCTGAGCTCTGGTGAGACAGTGATGAACAAGACTGATATATAGTGCTTTTCTTTCAGACCTTACAGTAGTGGAAAAAAAAAAGGCAGAATGTATTTATAGTAAAGGGTGATACACATTGTTATAAAAAAGGAAGTGGTGTGGAAACCATTCTTTTTAAGTTCTGTCTCCACAACAGAACTCCAATTAAAATTCAATCGTGGGCAGTGAACACACAATGTAATGTGTGTGTGTGTGTGTGTGTGTGTGTGTGTGTGTGTGTGTACACACACACTTTACTGAATTGTACACCTGAAACTTACTGGATTTCATTAACCAATGTCACCATAATAAAAAAATATATATGTATTTAAAAAATTCAATTGGGTTATTTACAGAGGAATTAGTAATTCCTTTCCTCAGATTTGTTTTATGTTTTAAGTAAAATTTGAGAGCCTTTGGCTTTAGCTCTGGAATGGGAGACCTCAGAACGCACTGCATACGGAGAATCTCTCTGCAGTTGAATAAACCATTCAAAACTATTGGGTCAGGGAGGCCAAGGTGCTGCCACCTGCACTGAGAGAGAATGGAGGCAGTGACTTCATCAATGTGTTGATTATATATGACAGCAACTGTACTTCAAAAAATGTCATTTTAACAAATTTAATATATATATATACTCTTAGCTCTGAGTTACCTTTTAGTTTTCATTTAAAAATTAACCTCTACTTTTCAGACGTCTTTCTATTTAAATAATTGATGGATTTTGAAGAAATTATCTATTTGGAGCAACATAATATTTTTCTTGTTCTTATATTTCACTCTTTAAAAATGTATTTTACTTTCTATAGAGCTTCTTCTTGTGAGGCCGAGCTTCAGGAATTAATGGAACAATTGACATCATGGTCAGCAACAAAATGTTGGATTGAAAAAGGAAGATGCAAGCTTTGGAGACAAGATTAGATCTTCAAGATTAAGATTTAGTAAATACACAAACTTGTTTGGATCAGAAAGGTTAATATATCTGTTAATAAACTGTTAATTCCTCAGACTATTACAAGTAGGATTTAGTCTATCAGAATATATTTTTTATTACATATAGTTTTTATCAGGCACCAATAGCAGCTATTGCTTGAAATTCTGTCAGTGCACTAAAAGTGACAGAGCCTAAGACCATAAAAATTTGCTGATGCAGACAGACATATAATATCAATGCCATCTAGAAAAGAAAACAAACATTTAATAGATTGTGAAATAAATATTGTTTGCAAGCAAAGATGTCAGTGCTTTTGTTGCTCTGGAAATAATAAAAGTATATAATTATCAAAGCTGGGTCTTTGGACAGGGCAGAGTTCAAGATCATTTGCATTTTCTAATCTACTAGAAAAATATTTCCTGAAAGTAGTGAAATGTCAAATGTGATTGCAGGACAAGTGAGAAAGTGTTTGGTGAATGAAGGATGTGTAAATGTGTACCCGGGCACTGTAAAAGGTGTGTTTTCAGATCCTGGGAGGCTGCTTAGGGCTAAGCTGGTAATTGTAGAAAATCTGTGCATGTTCTCAGGCCTGCAGAGGAGTTCACAAAAACAATATGTGTCACCCAAGGTCGACTTCTGTGTCTCTGAATTTTTCTTTTGGGCATAGCAGAGGAGAAATGTTTATTAATCATATACAAAAACATTATCACTTACTGTATTCAGCAGCCATTTTTCTAACTTTACTGACCTCTAAATGGAACTCAGGTTTTGGAATAGTTAATGATGCTGTTGTCTGACATAGTTAACTTAAGTTTCCCTTCACAGTACAGGCAGGTCATCACACCTGAGATATGCAAGCTCACTTAAACACCTGTAATGGCGTAGATGTGTTAATAGGTCCCTCACCTGCCTTTTAAGCAGACAAATTCTGTAATTCAAATCCCTAAGAACTCCTCTTTGATATACATATTTTCTTTTTAATATGCTAGTTCTTATGGAATTTTATTATAAAGATTTTTTGACCATTTTAATTCAGAGGAAGTGATATCCTTATACTTCGATTATTGATAATGCCAGCATCCTCCTAATTGGTCTGCTTTTAGCCTCTTCCTGCCTAATCTACCCTTATAAATAGATTCTTCACTGTCTAAAACAAAGCTCTCCCCATGCTCTTGTGTATTCCTAAAAAATTGGGTCATCTCTTTTGGTCTTTTTGTATCTTTGTGATATAAAGTGAGCGAGTGAATTAGATGGCCTCAACAGTTTTTCTGTTCTAGAACTTAAAATATTTCTTATGTCTCTATTCTATCTCCTAAACTTCAGTGACTTTCCATTAATTACAGCCTAAGCTCTCAATTTTTTAGATTAGCACTCAAAGCTTGTCACTTATCTGGTGATCTTATCCTTCACGGTCTATAGCATTTTTTTAGGAGTGTTTAATCAGTTTCTCAGACATTTTATATCTTTCCCTGCTTGCTTTCCATCCTTTGCTCTTGGTTATTTTCCTGATGCCCTTATACCTAGACTTATCTATTTACTATTTTCCTTTTGTGTATCTAAATCCTACCTCCTCTATAAAATATTCTCCCTGTTCTATTCAGGCATCCCATTGACCACCCTTGCTATGCAGTTCACTAAACATTATTCCTACTATTATTTTGAGGGGTGAATACATTTGATTGGCAGTTTTTGTTGTTGTTGGTTTGTTTTTAGCAGGAATGGGTCAAAGACCAATGATAGGATGTTAGAGGTAATAAATTCCCATTCTTGGAGGTTTCAAGCAGAGGTGGGATCCCCTTGCTAGGATTTCTAGAGAGGGGACTGGTCCATATATCTATTAAGATTACTTTAAGCTAAATTCTTATAATTTTCTAATTTGGTTGGCAGAAATATTTACCTGTGGAAGCCCAGAGGGCTGTGTGCAGGATTGGAAAAGGAAGGTTAGGGTTGAGTCATGTAATTAGGATGGCTTCCAAAAAGAGATGAAACCTTTCTGTCTTCGACTGCCCATCCTTCTTCTCCAGCATCTGCCTGGGCAAGACTTTCCTCATTTAATAAAGCTTAAATCAGTCATTTAAAAGAACCTGACTATAAGATGTGATCTTGTAGAGTCTATCAATCAACAGCATTGAAATGGTCAAATTATCAGGCTTTACACCTGACCTGAATCAGATACTGAATCAGCGTCTGCATTTTAACAAATACCCATGTGATCTGTTTATACATAGACATTTTAACATAAGTATGAACCCTGGCCACTAAAATGGAGCTTTGTAAACAACTCTGTTGACCTGACATATAATGCACACCCAAAAAGAGAGAGAGAGAGAGAGAGAGAGAGAGAGAGAGAGAGAGAGAGAGAGAAGAAAAGAGTAGTGGGAATCAGCATCTATTTTTTTCTTCTCTCATGCCTCACATCCTATCCATCAAGACCTACCTTTAGACTCAACCTTTTTTTCTACTACTAGAGTCTCAACTAGTTTTTCTGATTATGGTTAATTTTTTTAAAATTTTGAAATAAGTATAGATTCATAGGAAGTTAAAAAAAATATGTACAAAGAAGTCTCATGTGCCCTTCACCCGGTGTCATCTATGGGTAACATCTTGCATAACTATAGTATAATATCAAAACCAGAAACCTAACATTGGTTTAATCCACAGAATTTATTCAGATCTCATCAGTTTTACATGTATTCATTTGAGTGTGTGTATGTAGTTCTATGCTATTTTGTCACATGTGTAGCTTTGTGTAATTGTCACTACAATCAAGATACAGAACAATTCCATTACCTCAAGGCTCCCTTGTGCTACCCTTTAGGAATACATCTATGCCCTCTACCCCATCCCTAACTACTGGAAACTACTAATTTATTCTTTATCTCTATAGTTTTATTCAAGAATGTTACATAAATGCGATAATATAGAATGCAATTTTTTTCAATTGACTTCTGTCACTTAGCATAATTCCCTTGAGATCTATCCAAGTGGTTGTGTGAATCAATAATTTTTTCTTTTTTTATTGTTGAGTAGTGTTTCATGGTATGGATGAACCATAATTTAAGCATTTACTTTATGGATATTTGGCTTACTTTCAGTTTTTGGCTATTATAAATAAAGCTGCTATAATCATTAGTGTATGAGCTTTTGTGTGAGCGGAACATATCTTAATTTCTCTAGGATAAACACCCAAGAGTGAATTGCTGGGTCATATGGTAAGTACATGTTTAGTTTCATAAAAAACTCTGCCAAACTTTTCCAGAGTGGCTGTATCATCTTATAGTCCTGCCAGCATTGTATCAGTGGATCCAGTTTCCCCACCTCCGTGACAACATTAGGTGGTGCTGCTATTTTTAAATTTTAGACACTATGATAGGTATGTAGTGACATCTCATTGTGATTTTGATTTCCCTAATGGCTCATGATGTTGAACACCTTTTTATATGCTATTTGTCACCTGTACATCCTCTTTATTAAAATGCTTATTCTTATCTTTTGCTCATTTTCTGATTGGATTTTTTAATACTGTTGAGTTGTGAGAATTCTTTATGTATTTTAAATATAAGGCCTATGTTAGATATGTGATTTGCAAATATTTTCTCCCAACCTGTAGCTTGTTTCTTCATTTCTTTTCAGGGTTTTTTGAAGAGCAAACATTTTGAATTTCATTATGATCCAATTTATTAACTTTTTTTCTGTTTATGGATGATCCTTTTGGTGGCAAGTCTAAAAACTCTGCTTAGCCCTTGGTCCTGAAGATTTTTTACTCTGTCTTTTTCTAAACTTTTTATAGTTTTACATGTGACATATAAATCTATGATCCATTTCAAGTGACTTTTTAAGGTGGGAGGTTTAGGTAGAGGTGGTCCTTTCTTTCCCTATAGATGTCCATTTGTTAAAAAGGCTCCTGATTCCACTTTGCCCCTTATTCTCCAACCACTCCTCCTACAGCAGTCATTATGGTTTTTTTTTTTAAATGTCTATCAGACTGTGTCATAGCCTGTTCAAAAACCCTCCAATGGCTTATCACTGCAGCATAATCTGGCCTCTCTCCAACTGCACTTTCTAGCACTCCATGCCCACTATAAAGCTAGGCCCTCAGATTATCAGCAGACTTGGTCCCTCACTTCATGCACGTCTATGTCATGTCACCTCCTCAGTTTTTCTCAACCTTTTAGAATTTTACTCCTTCAACCTTTCCTCCTGACCTGCTTTTTAACAGAACTTACATAATAAGATGTGCCTTCTTTTTCATCGTTTGCCCCCATTCCCAACGTCACCAGAAGCTCCAAGAGCTTTTACTGCTACACCCCCAGGCCGTGGAACAGTGCCTGGCACATAGTAGGTACTCACTAAAGAATTTATTTGCTTGACAGTCTAGAGAGAAAACATAAAGCAAGAGAGCCGCGTCTATCTGAGCCAGGCGCTCGTTCAGATTTCACGTAAAGTGTGAGCGCCACCTCCCGGGAAGCCAGTTTGCTCGAGGACGAAGGAAGTGAGTCACAGAATCTTAAAAAAAAAAGGGAAGAAAGACGGCATCTCACCGGAAGTGCATGCAAAGCAGTGCCGGAAGTTAAACCTCAGAAAGTTGCTCCCTAGAATGCACCCGACTCCTCCCAGGGGGAAGTGTGGAAGAGTGGTGTTCTGCAAAATGGGCTCTCCGAGAGCCGATCTGGGCAGAAGGGTTCCGGGGGCGCGCGTGCCGGGAACCACGTGGGGCAGGGCGAGTTTCCGGCGCCGGGGGGAGCGGGCGCGGCGGAAGCTCGAGCGGCTGGAAGGGTGAGGCGGGCTCGGGGTCCGGAGAGGAGGCGGAGGGCAGTGGGCTCGGGGGAGCGGGGACGTGGCGGGGTCCTATGAGCTGTGTCCCGAGAGGCCGCAAGGGGGATGGCGTCGCAGGGGCGGGCGGGGGCGTGCCTGGCGCCGGCTGCAGACCCGTCGGTGCTCGCCCCACGCCACGTGGATCGCCTCTGCCGCAGCCGCCTTTCCCGTGGGGCCGCCACCACGGAGTCGTGCCTTATTTGCGTCTGTTGAGTGCAGAGCTGGGCGCGGTGTTGGCGCTCAGGAGGTGCCTGCACAGTGAATGACACGGGTATGTCAGGGTGGGTGTGGAGGGTCAGGAACGGGGACAGTTTCTGGGGTTTTAGCCCCATTTTCTCCCGGTAAATCCATACTTGCCTCGAGCTCCCATCGGGAGTTTCTCCACCAGTCCTTGGATTTTGTCTCATATTCTTGGAAGATGATTGTCATTTAAGATGTTTTCTTTCCCCATAGGTACCAGGGACAGACACATCCCTGTATATAGGTTGCAGACCAGTGGGGAGAGACACACAAACATAACATGCAAACATATTGTTAAGGTGCTATAACAGCATGCTGGTCCGTGTCAGATATTACTGATGCTAATAATGGTTCTAGTTCTCCCACAATCCCTCGTTCATTGGTTAGTCAGAGCATTCATTACACCTTCTGATGTGTAATCACACAGGGTTGGGAAATCTGAATTTTGGCCCTCATTCTGGTGCTCTAGATGTGTTTCCTTATTTGTAAAATTAAGGGGATTTTAACAAAATCATCTCTTAAACTTCTTCCAGTTCTAATACCATGATGTGGCAGTAAGTAGGTCAAACTGCATTTTATAGTGCCTAGTACCATGTGTCATGTTCACATCGTCAGTGTAGTTTTTCTCATCTGAATAATTGAGAAAGACAGTGTCTTTTTTTTTTTTTTTACATCCCCTACTTTGGTTCTGCCACAGTGTTGAGTACACAGTAGATGCTTGATAGAAACTTATTAAATCAAATGAGATAAAAAATATAGCCCCTGCTTTTGGACTCTTCCCCACTCTGGAAAGGTTGGTCATATGCATGAGGGGACTGAGGAGGAATTGGGTGTTTACTGGAGAGACTTGGAGTTGACATGGCAGATTTAAATCAGATTTATGGGAGTAATCCGCTTAAGGATAATAATGTAGGCAGGATATTCAGTGCTGTTTTTCATCCTCCACCTGTCTATCCTCAGGACCATGGCCAACAGTGAGCGCACCTTCATTGCTATCAAGCCTGATGGGGTCCAGCGCCAGCTCGTGGGAGAGATCATCAAGCGTTTTGAACAGAAGGGATTCCGCCTTGTTGCTATGAAATTCATGCAGGTAAGTAGACTTCGTTGTTCCTATTTCTCTTTTGTTGTAAAAGGAAACATTAGGTTAGCCTCTCTATTTCTCCTCTCCTCTCCTTTTTATACTTCTCCATGTAGGATGAAAGATGACCTGAAACCTGGAAACTCTTTGGTGGCCTAGCATCATGGCTGAGTCTTGGAACAAACCAAGTTATTTGAGACTTTAGAAAATAGCCTCCTTTTTTCCTTAGCAGAGTTCTATATTTACTGCAGTACTGTGATGTCTTTTCTTTTTTTCTATAGGTATATATTTAATATAATATATGTGATCATGGTTACAGATTGCAGTGCTGTGATTTATGACTCAAAGGTCCGGGCTTGTTTGAGCTCTGCTCTTGAGCTCCCTGAGCAGATAATTTTAGAGAACTTTTTACCACCCTTTGAAGAATGTTGTTTTCAGTAAGGAAATTGTTCTATCATCATTTGCTACCCATTTAGTGTCTCACATGTATTAGGCACCATTGGGGCATGTGGAGGAAAACTGGTTTTGCTCTTGGGGGAAGGCCCATCCAAAACAGCAGAGAGCAGACACTTTTTTGCAAGATGCCTACAAAGCAGTATTTCAAAAAATGCAAAGGATTGATTGGCCGAGATCTCTTCTTCAAACAAACTTGGGAAATAAGAATTCAAATTCTCAAAGCAAATACATGAAGAAACAATCTTTTTTTCTTATCAAAAGAGTCAACTTTGGACTCTCCTGGTGTATCTTACATTTAGTTTGATTTATAGTTTACTTCCTGCTTGATGTTTAGAAAAACTGCTGTAAGTAGACTGATGTTAATGTTGAAGAGAGAGCACAATGGAATGATTGAAGCCAGGTGTTGGACAGGCTTTCCAGAGAGTTTGCATATTATGTTAAGTTTGAAGGTAAAATGAAATTACAGAATTGTTGATGGGGCATTTACCATGTGCTGAGCACATGTGTTTTCTCATCTAGCCCTCATGACAACCCTGAGAGATACTTGTTTTTATTCATGTGGTTGTTAGTGATGAGGACCTGAGGCTCAGAGAGTTTAAGTCATGTGCTTGAACAAGTGCACAGTCAGGGATGCAGCTGGATTTTAAATTGGGCCTTCCTGACCCCTCCTTTCCTCTGAGTTTCCTAGCAAGGATATGGGCTTGGTGAAGAGTGGGAGGAGGGGTGGCTGTCATGAGTCTCCAAGATTATTTGAATCTGAGGTAGAGAAGGGGGGAGAGGGAAAAGTTGACACCCCCCCCCCCCAAAAAAAAGCCTATGATCTGTTTTGTAAAGATAATCAGAACCAACAATTAATAGAAGTAAAAGTGTGTTTTGGTAGGAGAAAGTCATATCATTGTTAGGAGACTACCACTACTAGTCCTCCATTTGGACCGAAAGAGATGTTGAGGGTGAATCGCTAACATGGAGATTTCATATGGCTGTGTAATCTTATTGTGGCAAATGACCAAGAACGGGGGCTGAATGTTAGGATGTTCTTGACATGTTTTTTGGCAGCAGATCTCATTTTCATGTACCACAGAAATATGCAATACGACTTATATGGTGCAGTACTATGGAACTGAAAAAAACTAAGGGACATTGTTAAATGTCCCTTAACAAGCATATATTCAGTGGCAAGTCAAGTTGGAATTGCCAAGCAGATGGTTTACTCTCTAACTTGATTTATTTCCACATACCAGCCTCGAAATGTGAGAGATTCTAATTATTTTTCTGCAAAATTATTTATTATTAGATGTCACAAACTTTTGGGTGGTTTTACAGATACTTGTGAGAATTGCATAGTTACAACCCTGGACATTTATCCTCTGAGTAAATGTGAAGTATCCCTGAGAAATGACCTGGTGCAATTTGTCTCTCAGTAAATGCCAAGACCACCCCGCTCATTTCCTTCTAACATTTTAGTTGAGGCTTGCTCTGGAATGGAAATTCACTGCATTGTTAGATTTCCTGTCTAAGATGAGATGGCTGAATGTGATTCTAATGTTCTGTGGTTTTATTCTGATTGGTCAAGGCCAACAGGGAGAAAATTGGTACAAAGCTGAAGCATGTTTAGTCATGGTTACTGCTTACTGGTAGTGACAGTGAATTGTGGAATAATAGTATCAGTGAGCTAAGAGCTGGGTGGCAACAGCTGGATGGTAGAGAGGGAAATAACCAGATTACTGGCTCTTAGATAGTTTTGGGGGCCAATTCTCATTCTTTATCTTGTGGAATAGGCTTCTGAAGACCTTCTCAAGGAACACTACATTGACCTGAAGGACCGTCCATTCTTTTCCGGCCTGGTGAAATACATGCGCTCAGGGCCAGTGGTTGCCATGGTGAGTATGCATGTGTGGGATGTTGATGTGAATGACTCAGTTGGGAGTGAGGCGTGTTGTGAGTCCTGTTTCTGACGCCAGGTCCTCATTGATGCAGAGGAAATGAGCTGAGAGGTTTAGACAGTTAAGATGAGTTAGCTCTCTGACCCACTAAAGACAAGATACATTTGCTTGCTGAACTGAAGACTGAGAGAGATCAGGAGGGGTCTGCCCGATTGTAAATTTCTGGAGGGCAGGACTTATCACAGTAATTTTCCATGTATGTATTGGTTATCATTATTCTGGACACTGGAGATACAGTCATGAATGAGACAAAATAGGTACCTGTTTTCATAACTTTCCTTCCCTACACATTTTTTTTTCTTTTTAAAATTTTTTAAAAAAATTTATTATAATTAGTTTCAAGTATACAGTGCAAGGATTAGATATCTATATAGTTCATAAAATGGCTCCCCTGCAATTGCTCCCTCCCTCCCCTGACCCTCCACCTAGCCAACATATTATCCCTACACATTTTGAAAGGGGGGATGGACAGATAATGAGGAACCCCCAACCCCACAATATATGTATATATAAAACCAGGTAATGATAGTGATATGCACAGAAATGAAATAGGATGATGTGATGGCATGTGACCATTTTAGATTGGGTGGTCAAGGAATGTGACTTTCAAGCTGAGCTCTGAATTAAGGAGCCAGCCACAAACACAATCACAGTAAAGAGCATACTCAACCAAGAAAACAGCATGTACAAAGGACCTGGGTTACGGACGTTTTGAAGTACAGAAAAAGGGTTGGATTGGTTGGTGGGTGAAGGAGAAGTTTAGATAAGTTCAGAGGCACAGGCAGGGGCCAGATCATGTAGAGTTGTTTGGCCATTGACTTTATGAGTGCTGGGAAGCTATGGGAGGTTTTCTATGTGGCTTTTAAAAAGACCAGCCACTCTGGCTGCTGTGGCAAGAATGGATTGTAGAAAGGCAAGAACTGGGGCAGGGAGACCAGTATTCCCAGAGCTGGAATGAGTAGATGCTCCATAAATATTTGCTCAATGAATGAATATTATCTTAAGGGGCTCTTTACTCTTTTTGAATTAATAGTTTCAGATTTTCTTCTGAGACTGGTTTTTTTCCTTGACCATATCTTGTTTTGTCTTTGGAGGTTTGGGAGGGGCTGAATGTTGTGAAGACAGGCCGAGTGATGCTTGGGGAGACCAATCCAGCAGACTCCAAACCTGGGACCATCCGAGGGGATTTTTGCATCCAAGTTGGCAGGTGGGAATTGGTGCTTTTTACCCTTTTCCAAAATCTGAGTTAGGTGCTCAAGAATTTGGGTTCCAGCAGCTGTGGATGGACATGATGCCATATGCAGGTCAATTTTAAATTAGTTCATTATTTTTCTCTCTCTTAAGTTGGTGTTGAGCTTTGTAGGCTCTCTGCCATTGGTTGTTAATATTGGTTGTTAATATCACTGTGGTTGTACCTCTGTTGAGAGGGTAGAACCTGGTACAACACACTTTGCTGGACAGAGTCTTTCCTAAAGGCTGTTGCTGCTTTCATGAAGGAGGGCAGGATGTGGGGAGGGCATTCTTCATCCTGCATTAACGGCGATCATGGTCTTTTTTTTTTGACATGAACTAATGACATGGAGCTTTGGCTTTTCTGCTGCAGTGGCTGTAGGCTTCCTGGCAGTGGGAGTGGTGGGGGTGGAAGGGGGGCTTCTGGGCATTTTAACTTGCCTGGTCTTGGTAATGTGGCCATGTCTTTGCCCATCCAGGAACATTATCCATGGCAGTGATTCCGTGGAGAGTGCAGAGAAGGAGATTGGCTTGTGGTTTCAGCCTGAAGAACTGGTAGAATACAAGAAGTGTGCTCAGAACTGGATCTATGAATGACGTGAAGGTGGCTTACAGTGCTTTTCCTACTCCATTTTCTCTCCCTCCCACGGCAGGGGACCAGGCTGTAACCAATCTAGTTATTTCTGAGAATTTCCTTATAATCTAGAGGGACACTCTTGGAATTATGAGTGTTCCCTCTACAGTGTTATGTACTATCATCAAAATAAATATTTTATCCCAAGTAGGATTCATTGGGTTGGTTACTTTGTGTTGCTATATCGCTTTGTTTTCTTTTTTCTCTTTTTCCTTTTTCATATACTCTGGCTAACCAGAGCTAACAGAGAGTATAAATTCTATATAAATTATTTATATTGGCAGGAGAGATGGTGCCCATGCATGCGCGCGCACACACACACATGCACAATTTTTGCCTGTCTTTTTCCTCCTGTGTCCCATCCACCCTTGGCTCTGAGCCAGTCTACTGGCATCTACCAAGGATCTGCTCTGTTGTGTTGGGGAGCAGAAACTTTCCTCAAGGTTCTTTTGGCTGATCTAATAATCAAATAGACATGAGACAGTTTAATGAGAAAATAACCAAATTTAATTACATAATTATGGCAACTCCACATACACGAGACAGAGATCCCATATGCACATGAGATTCAGAGACAGGGAAAACAGGTATATACGACATTCTGAGCTAGAGATGTAGGGAGAGTACATGTTACTAGTTTGCCCTGCCATATAGATGGGTCAAAGGTCAAGAGAGGTTATCTCTGAATTAGGGACACAGCCCTTACTTCAAGTTCTAGGTAGTTAATGGAGGGGCATCAGTTTCTCTTGAGCCCACAGCTAAAGTTGTGTTTAGTTTAAGACAATCCATATACCACAGAGGCACTGAACCCCAGTAGACTGTCCTGGACACAGACGATTCTTCAGATATAAAAGGTATCCTTGCTGCTCTTGAGAAGCTCTCGGGGACTGGGTGGATGGGGTGTGGGAGAAGTTGTAACTACCCCAAAACAAAAGCTAAGCAGATAGTGGGCTAGTGTCCCTGGGATGGCCTCAGAAGAAACAGGAGAAATCTAAGTAGCTTTGTTGGAATATTGATTTGGTTGCTTTAACAGAGACAAGATGGAATTCTACTTTTATTTAAAAGTCTTAAGCTGGAGATCTAACATACTGTTTACTTGAAGTTTTCTAAGAGGGTGTCTTAAGTATTCTGACTTCACCCCCACCCCACCCCACCCCACACATAGGACAGAAAGTGGTAACTGAAGTGCTGGATATGTTGATTGATTGTAGTGATCATTTCACAGTATATGTCAAAACATCCAATCATATAACTTAATGAATTTTGTCAAATTATACCTCAATAAAGCAGAAGAAAGCCAAACAGGTAGGTCAGTAAGCTAGTGATGGTGGTTAGGCTAGGATCCTGGAGGTTGTCCAGAAATTCAATTCCTTGTAACCAATCCAAGATGAATCACTACTTGTCTGCCTTCCTGAATGTTGGAAAGGTAAGTGGGAGATTATCTTTTCCTTTTAAGGGTACAACCCTGACTGAACCACCTTCACTTGGCCCTTATATCTCAGTGGCCAGAACGTGGCCATGTGGCTGATCTAGCTGTAAAAGAAGCTGGAACATGTTATCTTTATTTGGGCAGCCTTGTGCCTTGGTAAAACTCAGCTCTATGAGAAGGGAGGAAGAATAGAAACGGGCACAACTACTGGTTTCACCACAAACTTCAGCAGGTTTTCTTTCTTGTTATTTACCCTGTTCACCTGGCTTTGGTAGAGGCAAGAGAGAGGAAGGAACTTCTCAGGAGTCAGGAGAGTTGATGAGGCTATCATGTTTTTCTCAAGGGATTACTGAGGTATAACTGACAAAACTGTAAGATATTGAAAATATACAACGTGATGATTTCATATATGCATACGTTGTGAAAGGGTTTCTCCCCACTCGGGGCTGCCTTTTGCAGGGAGTGAGGAGTAGATGCATTTGTGTTTTACACAAAGCCAGACTGGTTTGTCTGTTGTGGAGAGTGAGAGCACCAGGACTTTCAAGGAATGAATATGTGTGAGGCAACAGGATTGTGGTCTCCCTGGTTAAAGGCCGTTGAAATGTCCAGTGAAATTCTGACTCTTTCCCACAGTTGACATTTAACAACTCCGAAAAAGAAGCCCAAATAACAGTGTGTTACAGCTTGAGGCCCAAGAGAACACTGTGAGGCCCTGCTCTAGCATGAGGATGGTGGTTTAATGCTCTGCAACTAGAAGTTTGGAAAGCCTACAAGGTGTAATAGAAGCTGGGATTGTCATCCAACAATGACAGGTTATCAGTACTGTGCCAGGCCCACTCGGGTAATGACAGGATTCTGGTGGTCAGTTCAGTGCCCTTAGGAGAGAAAGAGACAGAGGGGCTCTATTTCAGACTATAAGCTCTGCTGGGTGGATGTCAGTGCTCAGAGGAGGGGCTGACTGCGGGAAAGCTGGGTACCACCAAAGGGTGGGGATTGTCCGATTTCTCCCAGAGAGTCAGCTCTTTATCCAGGGGGTGTCTCAGCCTGAACTGGATAACCTGACCCCACAATGGTCCCCACTTCCCCTGCCCAAGGTGGGTAAAGGGCAGTTAACTGGGGCTGGAAGGTGGGTGGGGTGGGGTGGAGGGAGACAGGCAGGGGGGAGGCCGGCATACTGTGGGAAAACATGGGGCGGTATCTTGCCAAGGGACTGAAACGCCATTCTCCAGGCAGGGGGTCTTCAAAGCAGGACTGACAGCCAGATGGGTGCTGGAGGAGCGGGCTGAGTGAGGCTCCTGCGGGGAGGGGTGAAGCTGAGTCCCGTTGGGACGCTACCAATTTGGATGAGGGAGGTGGAAGGCTTGAACAAGAGCGCAAGCAGAGGGGGTGGGGGGAGTGGAAAACTGCGTTTCACCAGTAAGAAGGACAGGGACTGGTGGGTGCACGAGTGGGAGGAAAGAAAGCACAAGTCTGGGTGGGTGGTGAGAGCAGATGGTGATGACCGGGTTAGGACCTCAAGACTAGGCGCAGGTAGGTGTGTGTGTGTGTGTGTGTGTGTGTGTGTGTGAGAGGAGAGAGAGAGAGAGAGAGAGAGAGGGAGGGAGAGGAGTGGGATTCGGCTGTGCACAGATTCACCCGTGGGACGTTCAGGTGGAGGAGCAACGACTTCCTGCCCCCGGAGCCCAGACTCGCCTCTTCTCTGCAAACCCGGGGCGTGGACTGCGGCCTCCGGCTGCGTCCGGCCTCGCGGGTTGGGCGGCGGGGCGCCCCGGGGTGTGGCCGCCGCGCGCCCCTCCTCCTCCGCCAGCGGCTCCCGGCTCCGGTGGTCGCTCCCGGTCTCCGCTCCAGCCCCGCCGCGGCCGCCCTCCCGCCAGCTCCTCGGTAAAGTGACGGGGGCGCCTGCCCCTCCCCCACCCCTCGGGTCCTCCCCCCTGCGCTGGCGTCGCCTCGGACGCGCTCCCAGCTGCGGGGGCCCACGGCCCTGCGCCCCGGGGTGCCCCTGGCGCGTCCCCTCCGCGGGCCCGCGGGGGTGCGGGGGCGGCGCAGGCGCGGGCGGGGCGGGGCGCCCGGGGGGACACGTGTCGCGGGGCGGCGCGCGGGGCCGTGACCCGCCCGGCCGCCCGCCCGCAGCCCCGCGGCCAGCATGGAGCGCACTTTCATCGCCATCAAGCCGGACGGCGTGCAGCGCGGCCTGGTGGGCGACATCGTCAAACGCTTCGAGCAGAAGGGGTTCCGCCTCGTGGCCATGAAGTTCCTGACGGTGCGCAACCCCCTCCTCCTCCCCTCCCCCCTCACGGCGCTCGGTCCCGTGGGCTGGTCGCCTCGCCGCGTCCGCGTGCGGGGCCCGCCTTGGCCCGTGCTGGCCCCCGCGGGAATCCCCTCTGTGACCTCTGCCCTCCGACCTGCCGCCGACCCTTACCCGAGCCCGGAAGCCCAGACGCCCTTGGGAAGGTGAAGCGGGGTCACGTGACGACGCCGGCCCCGGGCCCGTGTCCTCCGGGGGCTGCGAAGGCCCGTCCGGCCCGTCGGGTGCAGGAGGGCGGCGGGGAGCGGAGGAGGCCGGAGCCCCGGCCCCGGCCTCCGGGCCCGGCCTCCGCCCGGAAAGGGGGCTCGCGGCCCCGAGAGGCCTGAGGTTTCGGGTGGGGCGTCCCTTCCTCGGCCCTCCGTGCCAGGCTCCCTGTGCCTAGGCCTGTAATTGCGTTTTCTACATTAAGTTTGGGGCACACAGATCTGGACCTTCTGGGAGGACACGATTCTAAGTATTGAAATTTCAGCCCCGCTCATCAGGGAGGAGAATGTTCTCATTAACCTTTGAAGTGTTTCAGCGGCCATCGTGAAGGGCCGGAGGGGTCTGATGCAACCTGCCTTGGCCATATTCTCTTCAGTCGCGGCCAGCACCTAACTCCCTACATTTAGATCCTCAAACCACCTACTTTAAGGATTAGTTATAGCCTCAGTTTCTTGGTTTGGATGGGATTTTTTTGTTCACATTTTATGCATGTGGGCCAGCATACTACATTAGACTTTAGAGGACCTAACTTGTTTATTGGGGAGGTTCCGAGAAGGGGATGGAGCCGTATTTGAGCCTCTCCTGTTCTGTTCCTAATGCCTTCCTAATGCCTAATGTTCTCCTTTCCTATGCCAGGCCTCTGAGGAACTCCTGAAGCAGCACTACATTGACCTGAAAGACCGCCCATTCTACCCAGGGCTGGTGAAATACATGAACTCAGGGCCTGTTGTGGCCATGGTAACTGTCTGTGGGTGAGGAGGGGAAACCAAGGAAAATAGGGCATGGCTGATATATAACTGGGCTTGCTCAATGCCTGCGTGTCCCTTTTTTAGATATCTTCCCCGGCAACTCTGAATTCCTTGTTTACAAATGGAGTTTACTGGAGCTATTTAGTTGACAGAGCAACATAAGTTTGAGAGGAAAAAGCAAGGGGAATCAGATCTTAGAAAAGGTTCTCTGTAATGTCATGCTAGAAGCAAAGCAGTCTGTTTATTCCTGTGGCATTAATATCCAATTGGGAGTGAAGAGACTAGAAGAGGGCACAATAGGGAAGCACAGAATTTGACAAAGTAGATCTATTTCCTGTTCTCTGAGGATGACCTTTTTGTCCTCCTATGGAATACACTTTCCCCTTTCATGCCAGTCTTTGCCATCTCTTGCTCTAACAGTCTTCCGGATGCCTTTCCCTACGTTCCTTTTCCAGTTTGATCACTTTTCTTTATCCTTTCATCACAGTTTCCTCTCAGTGATTGTGGCTGCATAAGGATTCTTCAGTATTGTTTATAGCAGCTAGACTGGGAAGTCCCGAAGTTGGGTAGACTTTTTTTTCTGTTTCCTAGCAATACACTCAGGATTGAGTATGGAGTATTTTATATAGGTCCCTACTATTAACTGGGGTTAGGGGATAATGTCACTGAATGGTCTGGTCAATGTGAGCTGTCCCTAATGGTCCTGAAGGCAGATCTCACACAGTTCTTTTTCCCTACTGTCAAGGTCTGGGAGGGGCTGAATGTGGTGAAGACAGGGAGAATGATGCTTGGGGAGACCAATCCAGCAGATTCTAAGCCGGGTACCATTCGTGGGGACTTTTGCATTCAAGTTGGCAGGTAAGTCCTGTGGAGCACTGACTTTTCCTCAGAGCTACTTAAATGGGGTGTAAAACAAACATTTTTGGCATATTCCAATTTTAGAAAAATTTAAACTTTTAAATTAGGTGGTAATTATCTTTAGATGACTGTGTTCTTAAATAGCTACTTCTGTAGGCTACTTCAGATTTTAACCAAACTATTTGCACAAAGCAGCTGCATGTGGTGGTAGGTCCTTTGAAACAAAGCAGAAAGTGTAGAGTGTGGGGAATGAAAGGTTCTTAGCTTTGGATGTGCCCTTTGGGTGCTGTATCCATGAGTCTGTCAATATTTTGGTCCCCTCACCTATACAATATCTGTACAAAAACTAGTTATGAAATTCAGGTAAAGGGATTGTCAGTAAGCCTAAATGTCTAGGTCAGGCTTGTATTAGTGTTGTAAGAAAATGCCGCAGAAAATGCTTTTTATAAAATAAATATATTACATCTAGATCAGGTTTTGATTTGGTTGGTTTGACTGTTTTTCAGAATTTGAGAAGGAATGTGGCACAGCATTCTTGGGGTACAAGCACTGGTTGAAAGGGGGAAACTTGGAAAAATAACAAAGTTGAACCTACAGTTGTGTTTAAGAGGAAATACTTTGGGGGTAGTCTCTTGCTTCTAGGCATTGTGGTTGAAAAGGTCTGCAGTGGCCATCCTTTGCTTTATCTATTCAACTGACTTTTGCACTTTTGAAATGTGCTAATTTGTAATCGTTCTTTCTTAGGAACATCATTCATGGTAGTGATTCAGTGAAAAGTGCTGAGAGAGAAATCGGCCTATGGTTTAAGCCCGAAGAATTGGTTGACTACAAGTCTTGTGCTTTCAACTGGATCTATGAATAAGAGGTGGACAAAGCATCAGTCCGTTTTGACACTGCTTTGGATGTGTCCCTGGACACAGCTCATTCCATTGACGTGGAAGTAGTGGGATCGATCTTTCTTTTCTAAAGCATATTTACCAATAAAGCCTTCGGAAACTGGTACAGCCTTCTGTGCTTACTTGATTTGGCTAGAGTAGCATTATCCAGAACTTATTAATCCTGCTTATTATGGAAGAAGGCTCTGATGCTTCTCAGCACCTGGGAAGACTGTAGGTGGGGAAAGTAGGCTGCAGAGGGCCCTGTGTGGCACTGGTAAGGAAACTAATAAGGAAATAATGAACATAACATCTCAACCTCTTTGGCTATAGAAATGTATATTTCTGTACAATTTGTTGAAACTCGAGAGTGAAACAGACTAGTCAAGTCATTCAGATTTACACTTTTGTTGACTGCAAATTGGATAAGTTATTATATGAGGATATAAAGCCTAAAGACATCTGTAAAATAAGGATAAAACTGCTGCAATGCAGGATTTAACGAAATGTGTATAAAGCAGTTAACCTAGTACCTGGCCCACAGCTGGTACACAAGTTATTCCACACAACCCTGCTGCTTCTATCTTCTCTGGCATGAATTATGCCTGTTTCCTGGGCCAGAAGCAGTGAGTAGATAGAAAATTAATATTCTCTGCTTTTAAGGTTCATTTGGCTGGACTGGTTTAATTGTAAAATGATGCCAAATAACACCTATCACCTGGAGTCTGGTTTAAAACTGGAGATTATAGAAATATGTGGGTTTATGAATAGCTGTTTTCTGTTAGAAAAAGTGGTGAAAGCTTAATGACACTTCCATGAGTCTCAGTATTACACTCTTAATGCATACTACTACACTACAAGACGATAAGGAATACAGATGACTTGGTGTAAATGCCAGGATTCTAGTTTCAAGTCAATAATTGATGACATTTTCTAAATATTCAATAAGAACTTAATCCCATGTTTAGAGATGGTACATGCTTCTAGATACTGGGGTGGGCATGGGATTTGCATTTTAATGCATGCTCCCCCATGATCCTTATGCACACTGGTTACGGTACTTGAAAGTAACAGCTGTAGTTAAGTATAGGCTTACTGTGGGCCTGGGCTGTGCTGAGAACTGCATATATGAATTGATTCAATCTTCACAACTCTTAAGAGGCTGGCACTAGTGTCCCTATTTTACAATTGAGGAAACTGAACCATGTTACATGACTTATAAGTGAAGACATCAGGCTCCAAAACAGCATGAGAGTTCATGCTCGTGGCCACTATGCTTTAATGCCTTTATAGTTATTCATTCAAGTGACAGGAGAAAGTCCTGCATTTCGAAGGTTTAAGTGAAGTCAATTTTGGAGTGGTGAGAACTGAGAGGAAGGATTCGAACAGTAAGGTTTCATTTGGTAGAACTGAATGAAAAACAATAAGACCATGGTGAGATTTAAAGTACTGCTTCTGGAGGAAGGCTTTGGGTTTTGGACCTAGTCCTATGTACCAGCTAGGTGTGTAAAGTAGACAATTTATGTAGAACCTTTCATGCATTCAATAAAGCTTTCATTTGAATAAAGTAAGCACATCATTTAAAGTGCATCAGTTTACATTATCTATTTGTCAGTAGTCAAGCCCTAGTTTGGCCTGCTTGTGAGTACTGGAATTTGTAACAGGCCAACAAAGGTTACCCCCAGCCTCAGTAACAATCTGAAATAAGGAAAAAGTTTTCTATCAGGAAGCTGGATAAACACCACAGATAAAAAGTTACTTGTTTGGGGAAAAGACTTGTTAACTCTTAAAAACAATATTCTGGGCATAAAGTGCACTGGGAAACTAGTTTCCCAAGAGGCATGTAATGGTTTAAAGAATCTATTTCTGAGTGAGAGCCAATCTGTGATACTAATTTATTAGGGCAACTGTTCAAGCCATTTAAGGTAGAAAACAGCAGAAATTGGGTTCTAATTTTGTTTCTCTTGGGATGCACTGTATTTTTCTAAAGTGAGGTGAATTTAAGCATCTTTGCATCCCTCTTAATGTAAACAGCACCAGAGGGCTCAGAAAACTTATTTATATTCTATGAACTTTGCTGCTGAGGTTATTGGAGCTAAAATACAAAAAGTCCCCCAGCAAGTAAGCCAACCCTGAAACACTATTTTCTAATGTGAATTGAATCCCCTATAAGAGGTCCACACTCATCTCTGCTCCTGCTGTGGTTTTTGCCTTTTCCCTCAGCTGTCTGTGAAACTATGGCTCAAATGAAAGTTGCCCACACATCCACCCATATTCTCTTCCCAAGTAATAAATTCTTCCTCACTCATGGGCTTGCATTATATTAGATTACCAGTTCTGTGAGAAAGAAACTGATCTGACTTCCACAGGGCCGCTGACTTATAGAAGGCACTTTTTATTTTGAATCAGTAAGAAAATCCCTCAAAGACCAAAGAATATTAAAGAATTGCTCAAATACAACTTAACTTTAACATTTTATTTTGTGTAAAAAAAGGGCAAATTTAGTGAATTATTTTAATCTTGTACACAAAGTTATAATTTTAATGCTTTTCACATCCATGCTGAAAAAATTGCAATTTGGTAAAAATGAAAGGAACATAAATTTCTCTGAACGAATTTTTCACGCCATTATATACACTTCATGAGAAAGTTTCATATACTTTCTCAATGATCACAAGTTACCAAGAAAATAAAAGATTAAATTTGTACAGATATTGGTCTATATATCAAATACATACAGAAATGATGTAAAAACCTTATACAGTTTACTTTGTCCTCTGTCCTCAAAAGATTTGCCCAGGGACAGATGCTTTTCTTTTGTATAAATGACTGTGGCTTTATTTAAAATATGAAAATCAAAGAAAGAAACCCAGTTTAATCACAGTATTTTTAAAATCCCTTCCCAATAGTAAAGGATCATTACCAAATATATAGCACCATAATACAAATATTGATGGGAGAGGGTATTCACATCACGCAAAATTAATAATAATAAAAACAAACAAACACTGAAAACCCGTGTTAGTATCCGTAGAATAAGTTGATAACAGCTTTAGCTTTCCTCATACACAGCAAGGAAAGGGTTAAAGACTTTAACTACCAAAATCCCCAAATAATCCTAACAGAAAAAAAAAAAAAAACCAAAAAAAAAAACCTCCCCCCCAAAAAAACAAACCCAAGGTCAGCAGTACATTTTGAACCATAAAGATAATGGGGCTATTGTGTTGTACAATTGGAGTTATGGCTAATATATAAATCTCCTCTGCGTTAACTTATTTTCTGTTCATTGGCAGTAGGAGTTCGAGTCTGAACTATGAAGAGGGCTTCAGAATGTGTTTAGACTGTAGGAAGTCCTTACCAACCTTTAACTGTTGGTCATGGGATCAAGACAAGAAACACTTCATGAATAGGTGGGAAATTCAAAAACACTCAGAACCTGGTTTTGCTCTAGAATTGGAAGCTTATTAAAACCTGCCTGCAAATGAGCATTTCACAGAACTAATTACCAGGCTCCAAGTCAAATCCCTTCTGACTTATTCAGTTCCCCATAGAGCCCCTAAGCCCCAGGTACTGGTAGAGCATGCAATACAACTGGCTCCTTGTGCCCATATCACAGAATCGGAGTCCTGGGTTTAATTCACTAAGCCTGAGAATAAAGACTGTTGTAACTCTTGCTTTGGAAGTCTTCTAGGCTTTAAGTTTACGGGAAGATCCTTAAAAGTTAAAGATTTGGGAAGTGTGAGGATGTCACATTTACAGTAGGTCCCTCTCAGTAATGTCATTTAAGATAAATATTCAGTAATTTAACAGCTGAATTCACATATATTTGACACATGAGAATCAACTTGGCATTGATATGATCTGCATTTATGCCCCTAAATAGTATTAAGAAATGTTGACATGCAATTCCACACATTCTTACACTATAAAGTAACAAATTTTACTTCCAGTAGCAACTACAAAATCTTATGTTATTAACCCCTCTTGCATAGAATGAGGTAAACCTGTGCGTATTACCAATGCTATTATTCCCAAAAGTAGAGCAATATTTTAGAAAATAAATTGCTGGTTTTTAATGTTCTATTCATTTTAAAATTCAAACAAAAATCTTACCTATAATGGTCTCCTGGGGCTTTCCATTAACATTTTTTAAAGCATTTCATAGGCTGAAGGACTGTAGAGTTTAATCATTTTGATTAATTTCTAATTAGCCCTACCTATATTCCAGAGGAGATGGTCAATATTACCACTCTGAAGCGGCCAGGCTAAGACCCAGAAGCACTTCTAGAACAGATGCAATAATTCCTGAGAGTTTAGTTTATGAACCTCACTGGTAAACGCTAGAGCTCTCTCATTCAGTCACAACTCAGAAAGTTAGAAAATGCAGAGAGCAAACCTTTCACCAATTTACTCTTAGATCCTTTTTTTTGAAAGGAAGCCATTTGAATTTTAAAATAGGGAATGTTCACAATGGTCCAAATCAGTTATTGTTAAAATTAATTCTGAATACAAATAAAGACAATTCATACTATATATATGGAATTTTAATAAAATTAAATTATCTTTCAAATTAGTTTTCTAACAAATCCCAGAGAGTTAAAAACAGAGCTGGAATGATTTTGAAATCTAAACTTATTTTGGCTTTAAACAACTTTGAATCTGGTAATTCAGAACATCTGTTTTGGGGTGTGGTTATACCAAGTATTATCTCACAGATGAAGGAAAGTGGCAGAGAACTGATCAGAATCCCTTTTGGGGGGTATTTTTTAGTTAAGAAAAATGAAATAAATTTAGGACAATATTGCATTTCCCCAACCCCTCAACATGTAGACTGACATCTTGTATATCTTGTCAACCATTCCAGTTTAACACTTTAGTGTTAGGATAATTTAAATCATTTTTTAATTAAAGGAGAACATATAAAGGTATTGAGAGTTCTTCCAGTTTCATATAGAACTCTAAATAAATTTTCACAGAATGAAAAAAATTTCTGTACAAACATTTAAAATGGGCTGCAATAAAATGCCAACAAGCAGAATTGATTTCCCCTTCCATGATCTATATGGTGATGAACCCTCCTCCACGAGGAGGTTAAGTTGCATATTTCTGCAGCAAAGGAAGCTGGAGATGTGACTGGTCTAACTTCTAAAATCCCAAAATCTCCCAACAAGTACCAAAAAGGTTCATTTGTAATGACAGTTCACTTGCATTTACAACTATATCCTCCTTAAATCATTTCCTTCAATCCTGCTACCTAAACTTTAAATCTTACCAAAAAAGTTAGAATTTCAGTTCTTGTTAACAATGCACATAAATCCAAATGTGGAAAATATTACAAAATTCTTTCAAAAGCTTCAAATACAACACAAAAATTGTCCATCTTTATAAATTGAAAAATTTCCCCCCACGACTAAAATAGTTTCCCCACCCACCTGAAAAATCTGAAACTGAAATTTTCTATGTTTAGCAAAATGTCCCAGTACAATAGCCCCGCTGTACAGCTGGATTGATTACAAATCAGTCCCGTGTAAAAGTCTTCCCCTCCCCACCCTCAGTTCTGAGCCACCTTAGGGCTCTTGTTTAATATAGAAGTTGGCAGAGCCATTGCTTTCCTGATCAGATGCTCCTTGGAGGAAATTATAGTCCTCTCCATCTATTAATTCCTCTTTCAGCTGCAATGTAGTCACTGCATGAAAGAGAGAAATGTATGAGATGTTATGAAGCCTTTCTAGAATACTCATATTGTTTTTAATCTGTATGTTTGATAAGATTTACAGTCAATAACTTAAAATTAACCCCCTGAAGTCCAGCATTTAAGAAATTTTAATTTTCAAAGAATATTAATAGTTAAGTTCCAAAAAAAGAACAATATGGCATACTGGACACTGCAAAATGGACATCTTCAACAAAATGTTCCAAGGTAATAGTAATCACTAATGCTTGATTTAAGTATTCGCTTTTCTGTCTACACAAATGATGTATTTCTTGCATGGTTCTTAAATATATTTAATAAACACGATAAATATTAAGACCTTATTATCTCCAAGGAGTACACCTTTATTAAAGGCTCCCCACAGAAGAAAACAGATAAATCTGATATTAAATGCTAAATAAGAAATATAATACAAATTATAATTTACATACTTATAAAATAAATCTGATATTAGATAAACACCTACATTAAAATGAAAATCATCTGAAGTAAAACTTAAACATTTCCTGATATCAGCAATGTGAAAATCACTGGTACAAAACGGCTAACATAACCAACAGGATCACTTAACAGTTCTTATCTGATGACTGGCTTTTTAATGAAAACAAACCAACAGTATAGGCAGTCCTCAATTTACGAACACGTTATGTTCTAATTGGTCTTTATTTTTACAGAAAAATAAAAAATTATTTTTATTTTTATTTACCAGTATTTTCAGCGGACTTACGTTTCTGAGTAGCCACTCAAGTCATGCTAGTGAGAATTCCTAGTGACAGGAGAGTGCTTTTTAATACCTGGTACAGGATGAAGACATTCTTTGCTGGGTCCAGCATTGGTCTTAGGCAAAAATTTTAAGTTGCTTAATTACGAGATTTTCCTTACTCTTTAATAACCCCCCCTTAAAAATTACTGTCCCTCAACACAATTACCCAGTTACGTCAGATCTCCCTAAATCCTTTCCCTAAGGCTTACTCCCTACTTTCTAAAGAACTCCTCCCTTTGGAAAATTACTTCTCTTTTTAATGAAGGTATCTCAGTTAGGTGTTAAAAACTAGTCTTAATAATAACCAACCTCTGAGATGTGTTCAGGTTTCTTAGAGTTATTGTTTAACCAAAATTGAGTTGGTAGCTTCAAATAATTTAAAGAACAGGTGATGTTTAATGTTAACATACTCACTAGAGTCTAAGCTAACTTACTTTCACTTCCTCAGCAGAGATCTGCTAAATCAGAGGTCACAAGTTGTGCTTCTCCCACTTCGCCTGTGTCCCATGGCTCTTTGAAATTTACTGAATATTTTGTAACAAAGAGATTTCACATAAAACCCTGGCAACATGAGGCTAGCATTCTTGAAGGGCCATGATCAGTGGAAACTGACTGGCTGTTATCTTCTTCATGTGTGGCGGCTTAATGCTTGCCACACATAGATGTATACAACAAAGTGTGAGGCACTGAGGTAAATAGCTTGCACCTGCAGGCAAATGGCTCCAACTAAAAGGTAAACTCTTTGTTTCTTCCATGATGGATCCTCTCATTACAAGTGGAGTGAGGGGATGAATGTATATGGAAAGTAAATTGGGAACTGCTTATATAGAAAAAAATGTTAATCTATGAAAGGAAATCAGAGTATTTAGATTTGTAGTAAGCCAGCTAAGTTTTCACGAAGCAATAGCTTGACGGTGTTACCATGTAGAGAATGTTAAAATAGCTACACGTTCAAAGTGAAATAGTGCACTCATAGAAAAATAATTCATATCTTGATTTTAGTTACAAGATTACTAACTAAAAGACTGACATTTTATTTAATAATTTAAAGAACAACCTTATCAGAGATGCCAATTCATTTTACTGTACTTTGTTACTTGTTTTGATAATGACATTAAAAAAAACTTAACAGCTCAAAGACAGAAAAGCGAATACACTATAACTATAATAACAGCTAAGAAACTGTTGAAAAGTAAAACGAACACGATTGTGCAGTTTTCTTTCTTTAAAAAACTACTTAGTACAATAAAAATGCTTTTATTAAGAATCTCAAATATATAATAGTTATCCTTCAAATCTAACCAACATACATTAATTGTTAAGAACATTTAAATAATACCATGAAAATAAACACACACACACACACAAAAGTTTCATTAAAGGTGCAGTACCCACAATAAAAGGTTGATTAAAATAATCTTATTATATGATGATCAGATGGCTAAATGAATGAAAAAAGAATTACCGTGCTTCAAGACCAAACATATTCCATTCAAACAGATGTTTTTTTTTTTTTAACATAAGAAAGTTGAGAGTCTAAAGCACATCCTGAAACTATCTGCATTTACCATTAACAACAAATTTCTGGGTTACACTTCTACTCATGTTAAAATATAGAAACGATGTGCTTAAAAAACAACTCAAGATAATGGTGAAACATTCACTCAGATGTGGAATGTTCTAATGCAAAGTTTCACTGTTTTCATGGAACCTAAAATAAAGCCTGTCTGGTATCTTCACACTAATCATTTCTCCTTTCTGGGCCTTATTCTCAATGAAGGACAGATGAAATAAAATAGATTTTGTGGCTAAATTTCACTTTCTATGATTATATTTTCTTAGCTCTGTTTTTAAAAGGAAGTCACTTTGTTGACTCTAATCACTAACATTTCAGGAGATTAATGGAAATCACATTTTTCTAGCAAGAAGTCCATAAATAATAAACTCTATCAATAGCTAATCAAGCTTTACCTTTTAGATAGTTAAGATAGCAACATAGTCCTTACAGAGTTCCACCAGGGTAAAATCACACCGGTTTCACAGATGTGCCCTCCAGCTCAGAAAACACTAAAGACACTGGTGGATAAAGGAAGTCAACAGAGGTCTGTTGCTTCCATCCTATGTACTTACTCTAAGTTCTTGGGTTTTGCCAATCCTGGAAGTTCTGTTTTATGGGAATCAATAAGCTCTCACAAAAACGTGACACATGCCTTCAAAATCAGTCTAATGCTTAAATAAAATATATCTAAAATCCAATAAAAATTCAAAGATATTCAGAACTCATTAATAGCTACAGTTAAATACTTATGTTAAAGAAGACTATTTCATAAAAAGTACAAAAAGAAAAAAGTTAGACATAAACAAGAAAAGAAATTGAAATGTTCTTTAGATAGATTCTGAAGGTTTTCCATTAAGGAGCAGAAACTTGGATTTGAAGTCCTAATCTATTTTTCATACGAAAGAGGTATGGTAATTTTTTTTTTTTAGATATAAAAATATCAAAGAAACAAACAGTTTGGGAATGATCAAGATGACCTATTACACTATTATTAGTGGGGCAAAAGCTAAAAAATACATCTTAAAATGAAAAGAAAAAAAAAAGGCTGATATTTTTGAGATGCAAAAATATTACCAAACCAATTAGCAGAGGAATGAGAAGAGAGTTAGGTATTAAGTCCCACCTGAGTTTTCAACGTATAAAAGCATTTTAAAGAATGCTGGTTAGATAAAACAATTTGGTTTAAAAGCAATAGTTAGAATATGGCAGAATACACACCAAGGCCGATAGAACTTTGGCTTTCAAGCTATCTGATCTGTACTCACATCTAAAGTTTACCACATGAATGGGAAGCCGTTCTGATGTTTGTTCTTAACAATTACAAAGCACAAAACTTCTGTAGTCTTCCTTACAATCTACCAGGTTGGCCTAACCAATTAAATTCAAGTTAAATGTAATTTACTTAATCACTATAAATATACAAAAGTGAGGTTATAGAAATAAATTTTACTCAAATTTAACACCAAAACTAAATAGGCATTGGATTTCCAAGTTTAGAGTATTCAACTGAGGATTGTGGTAAGTTACTATGAGAACTACTCAACATAAAACACATTCTGTCTAATGAATGAGACGCTATGGAATGCTATGAACAAAGCCTCATCTTTGGAACTG
Source organism: Cynopterus sphinx (assembly GCA_030015415.1). NCBI lineage: Eukaryota > Metazoa > Chordata > Mammalia > Chiroptera > Pteropodidae > Cynopterus > Cynopterus sphinx. The sequence continues at coordinate 20,414,405 of CM057385.1, forward strand.
ATTAATCAGATCGATCCCTAATAGTGTATTTCTACCCCAAGTCAAGTCACACAGAATTCTGCAATGCAAATGTTTATTTTAATGAAACCATGAAATAGTCCAAGTTGTCTCACAATTCCATAAACTGAAATTATAGCTTTACCCTAAATTTGAAGCTCAGAAGTGGTTTAGAACAAAATAAAAATCCTTTCTTGATGATTCATTTTAGCGAAGTCACTACCAAGAACTAGTGAAATGAATTTTTTAGTTGGGAAAAAAAAAAATTTAATGACTCAGCATCTGTCATGCCAGACCATGCTTTGTCTCCCGCCACCCTCCCCAGATTTTTACCCTCTGTAGTACCTGAGGTGCTGATGTGACTAATTACCTGTTTTGAGGCTGGGACTGAACTCTTGGCTAGTGCTGGGAGGTGGGAAGGCCTCCAGGGCTGTCTGTGCTGGAAGAGTTCGATACGGAGGAGGAGTTAACTCTTCATCACCAGAGAAGCTCCTCCGCACCCCACCTGTCAGGGGCAGGCTTGACAAACTGACAGGCTTCTTCCCCACTGGCATCTTCCTCTCTAAACATCAAGTCAAACTAAAGTAAGCTTTTACTTACATGCGTGGCAAGAAAAGTGCATTTCATAACTAGGAAAGGTTGTGCTGCATAGGATACTCTGAAAAGAGAACCAACTATGCAAGGTTTGTATTTCTGAAAACAAGGACTGTGTGTGTGTGTGTGTGTGTGTGTGTTTTGAGAGGGAGATTTTTTCTAGTCTCTGAGAGTCTAGTAATTCTGGTTCCTCACTCTCAAAATAAACTTAAAACAAAGCAAAATGAATTACAGAGAGCATTTTTAGTATGGAGAATAGCTGGCTAATTTCCTTCAAAAAAATTTTAGCTTGAGGGGGTCTGAAAATCCAGGGGAGGAGAGGAGGGTTTTAAAGCTCTACTTTGTAGGGTAGCATTTCATTGCTCGTTTAAGTCCAAAAACTGGCCTTCAGGAAAAAATCAAACAGTTTTTAATATATCATCTGGGTGGCAGGTTTTACTGATATGAAACGTGTTCCCCCAACTTTTGCTTTACAGTCCACTGTTTAAGAAAATACTTATAATTCTTATTCTGAAAAACATTTTTAAAATTTAAAGCTTGTCGCAGGTGAGTTTTTAAGCAACATAATTTCTTTTGAAACATCTACTGGTTATAGTTTCATAAGCAAACATAAGACTTCAAAGACTTAAATAATGCTTTCACCACCAACCAAGACAAGATATTCTAAACTTTGTAAATAGTGAACAACAAAGTTGTACTGCATCAGTCAGGTTGAAAGTGAAGGATACTTTACATTATCTTTGTGACTGACTGTAAATTATGTTTTCCTCCTCCAGCGTAAACACATGACCCAGGCAAGGGCAATCAGAAATTATGCTTTACAAAATCAGGATTGAAAGATCTAAGCCAGACAGTATTTCTATGGAAAACGATCTGGAAACTAAGTTATGAATGAGTACACATTCAACTCTCAACTGCAAACCTAAGTCACATGCAGAATCATTTAGACTTTTTCTAATGTAGTACACGCTTAGAAGTAATAATGCAATAAGAATCTTCAACTCTCTACTACCTATAATAGCCCCTGATGATAGTACAGAAATGAGTGTTTGTTTTCTGGATCTAGAATAACTAAACCGTGAGGAAAAAAAAGGCTTTTCAGAATGGACAGCTACATGCACACATGGTCTATATGATCCTCTAGGCAGAACATTATTTTTCCAAAGCACTAGTTAATAGTTATCCCTTTATAGGATGCACACAGCTCATTACATGACAAGCTAGAACAATGAAGCCAATTAACTTATTTCTGTTAAAAAAAAAAAAAGCATTACTCAAGAACATACTGCTGAATGATTTTAGGTACAGAAAACCAAAGAGCTAGAAGATGAAACAATAGAGTCAGAATATAGTGATCTGTAGTGAACTTTAAACAAATAAAAGATTCAGTGGCCTATCTGCTATAAATCTGCATGTAATGAATGACTTAGGTTTCTGGACCCCAAATTCTTCAAGTTTTGTGGGAAAAGTTTCTAATAAATGATTTCCTGAGTAAAAAAAATAAGTAAAAGGGTTTTAGACCTAACCCTATATACAATGAAGACTGCTTCTGTTTTATTCATATGGAACTACAATTCCTTATCCTCAACTCCAAAATTCAAAAGTTTTTTTTTTTTTTGGTAAAACTTGGGTAACAAAACCAGACCTCACTTGGTGATACTATTTATAATCTTTATTTGACCCATTTAATATAAATATTTATATTAATTTTGCTTCATAAAATGCTCCAGTCTGTATGGAGTGTTACAAAAATACATGCTATACATACTGTACTTTTCTAAAATCCCCAACATTCTGAATTCTGAAACACATCTGGCCCCAAAGGTTTTACTAATAAGAGACTGTGTGTCCACAGTTCTTTTCCTTTCTATGTTCAAAGAACAATTTAAAGGAATTAGAGATGATGCCATAATATTAAGAGCTATTAAAATGTTACAGCTAACATATTACATTTATAGCTAATTTCATTTCTCCAGCTAATCCAGAAATTTGGTGTTAAATGTCACTAAAAACTGGGATACTGATATTACCACTTCATTAATTTCATATTTCTTCCCATGCCCTAAGCCCATTAGTGCAAAATCATCAAACCTCATAGCTAGAAACAAACCCTGCAAGAGTCACACCGAGGGAGGCATGTGAACTGTTTATACAATGGTCAGAAATTAGTTCCAAAACGTATACATCATATAGCCACTGAGTAATAAAAAAAGATTCTTAATTCAACACCTTGGAAAGAAAATTCTGAAATCTTAGTCTTGTCCAACAGAAAGGAAAAATATAGGCTAAAACAGTCTGCACTGTTTAACTTTCCAGAAAGCTTAGTGATTACATTTACCATGATTAGTCCACTGACAAAGTTCCCATGAGAATTCTTCTTAATCATTTCCAGATAAAAGGGCAATCAGTTTGGTATGCCTAGTCTGGCAGTGTTCCCTAAAGTTCTTTCAGATAAATATCAAATGTGGCAAGCAGGTAGTGGGCAAAATCATTCTAGGCCTATGGGAAGCTTAAGTCTGTAATATAAAAGAAAGGGTAAGAAATAGGCCTGAAGTTTATCACCACTGTGAGGCTGACCTGAGTTTCATGCTGGGAGGAAACTAAAGCACCACTGCAGTGGCTGGCAGATTTTTAAAAATTCCTCCACAAAAAAATTTATAAAGAAACAATTATAATCAGAAAAGGAAGGAAGGATATATATTTAATTTTTCATGCTGCTTGTCTCTTTGTTGTTCAAGAGACAGATTAGCATTTATTTGAATATATAGCAAGTGGCTCAAAAAAATCTGTTTTAGTTTTTGATCCTCAAATGTACTTTTTACTTTTAAAGATATCATCACATGAAAAGAATCTCAGAATAAAATAGTCCATGACAAACTTCAGAGAAAGATTCTGTGGCTTTCTATGGTGAGGAAAAAGATTTTAAAAGAATCAAATAGAGCTATCCATATATTTTATATTATTTTGGCTATTAATGTCAATAATCATTCATTATAATGTAAAATATATAAAACATATTTAAAAAAAATTACTTAAGCCTGACCTTGTTAGCCATTGACCTAATTTCTTTTAAATATCATTCTAGAAATTTCTGGTTTTTAAGAAGGATGGGTTTATTACACTCCAAGTCTATTGTTAAGCATCAAGCATTTGCTTTTTAAATAAAAGGGTTCTTTAAAAAAATTTTCAGTAGGTTTACATATTATTCCAAGAATCACTTGTAGGCTCTATTCTTTACCATGCATACTTTAAATATCATGGTAATCATTTTTTCTGTCAATTACAGTATGTGTTTCTCATTATTGAAAATGTTTGCCTTTTATGGCATACTGCACCTTTAAGCATAATACAGAATGCACAGTCATCAGCTCTCACAAGGGCTATCATTTTCTGTGCAAGAATAATATCAATTGGTTAACAATTTAGGAAATGTATATAAACACCACGTGGTGACCCACTTTTCTTATGTCCTTTGTATTGCTGGGATTTAGCCTTTTTCTTCTGTTTTGATGAACCTGACTGGCTTTCTCTTGATGCTGTAAAATAAAATAGAAAATTGGTACCAGATAATTGTTTATGACTACATATACATCTCAGATGAACTATCTTTACCAAGACCATCATGCTTATAAAAGTACATAATGCTCTGGAAATAAGGGCACTTGTTTTAGTAAAACCATGACAGATTCTACTTTTTATTCAACAAGCACTTATATATACATATACATATACATATATACAATCAGTAAATTTTTAGCCTATAATATTTAAACTCATTAATTAAAATTAGTCTAGTTTAATTTGTCAGTGCTCTTACTTTTGTGTTTCTATGGTGATCAGGTAACTGACTATTGAGTTCACACGGCCATGGTACACATGGTCTGATTCTGTGATATTACTGTTGAGTCTTAAGATCTTACCCAGTAACCAATCAGACACAGGCATATTCTTGTCCTATGAGCTCATGAGATGATTATGTGAGACAGTCCTCTGGAGAATTGCTGATTTTTACAAAAGGACACTTTTTCTGTATACCAACTTACACTGTGATGCTGGAGGCTGTAGTTGATATCCAGTTAATTGACACCACCCTACAGGATAGAGGTCAGGGGACTCACAGTCTACCCACTGATCATACTCTTCTTCCCATCCATCAAAATGTATCCTCAAGAGACGATGAATAATTCGCGTTACTGTGGCTACACATATTAAACGTGGCTCCATGAGATCTACTGCTTCTAATTTCATCCCTACACGAAATCCGTGATTTGGAACATCCTGACATGGAGAGGGCAAAACATTAACACTAGTGAAAAAAGAATGCATAACTTCACTATCACTAACAGAGAGAAAAAAAGGAAGCAAAGTAACCATAATATAACCATAAAAACCATAATATAATGAATAACAATTTAAATCACAAAAATCCCAAATAATTATTTATTGAAACATAAGAAAGTAAAGTATTTAAGAAGGGGTTAGGCAATGTATACACTTCTATTTTATTCAGGTTAAAAAATGAAATAAAGTTTGGAAATAAGCACTTCCTAAGTAAAAGAAATGTTTATATTATTCTATATTTGTTTATATTAATCTCCACTAAGAAAATCTAATATAAAGCAAAGATATTTGAAACAATGATAATTTACATTTGTGTGGCATCAACAAAATTGCACATAATTATTATGTCATCACTTAAATTTACCTTATTAAATAGTTTTACTGGTGCTGCAATGGAGCCAGTTTCCCTGAGGTAGTCAAACCATTTAAAAGGAAGTTTTGTGTAACCTGAAAGACACAACTGGTCTTAGTTGCAGTTCACTTAAAATGAGTAAATACAAAGTAACTCAGTACACTTAAAATCTCAGTTTTTAGGTTATATGATAAATTTTTAACTCAGGCACTAAAACTGTTGAGTCCAATAATTCCTCCATTTTAAAATAAGAATTTTCTCCTTTTTTAGACAGATACTGGTGTACCCACTTATCCTAAGGCAAAAGTGACTCTCCTCTCCTTTGTCTACCACAAGTACAGACTTTTGCTTTTTCAATCCTAGGCTCAGAACAGTCTAGCATTTAACACTTTCCAGTGACATTTTTCTTTCTTTGCAAGAAAGAAAACTGGCTGGGCAAATACTATTTTTATAGACCTCTGGTTTTGGTTTTCCTTCTTTTCTTAAGAGAAAGACCCAAGGCTCAGATATTGAAATTAGAAACATTACCGGTTAAGCCACAGAACTATTTAAAGGTATATCTTTTAAAAAGCTACATGGAAATCTACAAATGAAAACTTGCTTTCCCTCCAAAACTGAAGTATCTGTTTTTAAAAAAAGTTTATGTATTAGTCTATTGAGACATCACCATCTCAATAGGACTTGAGAATACTATTCATAAAATGTACAGTAGGCTCAATAAAAATTCTATACTAATGTAACTTACTGAAGCTATTTGGAATACAATGCTTTATGTTTTTAGAGCATTCCATAGCTCTTATGTATGCATATATTTATATATGCAATATATACACATATATTCACCAGCAAGACATTTAGGGCTATGTTAAATGCTGTAAGCAAATATCATGTAAAAAGAAATCAAGCATGAAAACCTAGTGTATGTGTTAGGATGAAGTACCTCTAGGTGGAGTAAGTTCGATCATGTTAATTTCACAGAAACCAACAGGGAAAATAGAAGGAGAGGTTGCATGATAACAGAACCAGTCAGATCCATCTGCTGCTTCTGAGCCATCGATCCCAATCATCAGGAATCCGTCAGCCAGCACCTTTTAAATTAAAAGAATTCCAAGTACTTGAAATTAGATACCACTATTACAAAAATGATCCTTTAAGTGACATACTAAAAGAAAGGAAAATCTATTACATAAAGGTCTCTTAAAAGTGAAAAATGCTTTTTTATTAAATTATGTTAAATAACTGAAATCATAACGGAAAATCTTTGTAAATTCTAGTGTGTACTAGAAGCAAAAGCAGGATTACTCAGAAATGGTTTCAGAGGTCTAGGAAAAATAGTGCCTTTGCCAAGGGGTAAGGCTGCCTGCTGCTGTGAAAATCATGAAACTGGGCAGAGGGCTCTTTTTCAATTTAACTATCTAGTCTTGGCTAGGCTCTAAATCCTGCTCAGTAATAACTTTAATTCTTTCCTTTGGATTTATCACACAGGAGTTTTTTCCAAACCTTTCACATCTTCAAGTTCCAACTTTACCTCTCTTATGGTACAGATAACCATGTTCCTCTATGACAGCATCTAAGGCTGGCTATGTAAGGGTCCTCACATCCTTTCCTTTGTACCTCAGACTACTGTAATCGTCCCTTTTTCACTGTAGGACAAACTTCATCATCACTGGTACCTTGCTCCAAAACACTTATACCCTAATGTCTCCCATTTTCCATGACACCAAAAAAATTTTCAAACATCTTATTTTGAAACAGTTCACACTTAACAGAAAAGGCACTATTCTTGCATAATGAACTCCTATGTCTTCATCCAGAGACCCAGTTCAATAATATACTATGTTAACTATTGTAGTCTAATTTGTTCTTCCCCTACTGAACGGATAAATTTACCAATGACCTAGTTTGTCAAATCTAGTGCCTTTTCCCAAAACTTACCCTCCTCAAACTTTAGACCCTCTGCAGTATCCAATTTCTGTTGAGGACTCTAACTTTCTGAAATATATTCTCCCAGACTCATTACATTGCAATCTACTCTTTGATCATCCTTCCACATCTTATTGGTGGCTGCCCTTTCACCTCTAGCCCTTCAGTTTCTGATTTTAGCCCTTTGTTTTGGTGAAGTTATTCACACCTAGTGCTTCAAAGGCCAACTTCTATGCCTACAATTTCTCAAGTTTTATCATGAGTTTGTCTCCTAGGTTTCTCAGTCCTGCATTTTATTTGCAGGCTGAACAAATTCTCTGAGAATTGATAAAGGGCATTAAAGCAAAGACTCCTCTTACTCCTTTCAAAGGTAATCAACTACAGGTCCCACAGTGCTTATTAAACATTTGGTCCTTTTATCCTTGCCATTAACTCTCTTCACTACCCTATTTTATAGCATTGCTTTTAGCTTTCCTCTATGGACATTTCCCTTTTACACAGTTACATTTTCCTTTGGTATGACCTGCTTATGCCAGAACCCTTTACCAGCTTTTCCTGCTGCTAAAGGAAGTTCAGATGGTCTGACCAAGCATTCAAAGCCTGTACTTCCTAGTTCCACATTATCTTTTAGTATCTGCCCCCAAGTTCCTTTCTCCTAGTTATTTCTACTATATTGAATATGTATATAATAACTTTTTCTTCAAGCATAACAGCTTTGTCTAAGACCTCTGGAAAGGACTACCTGTCCTAATGTGGGATTCCTCTCTCTCTTTCTACATACAGCTGACTGGACCAAGAATTAGTATCTAACCTTCAGGGCAGCAAGCTGAAGGCTGACACTTTGTCTCTTAGGAATTAGACTTAGCAGACAGAGACTGTTATCAAGCCATGGCTCAGAGGTGAAAATGAAAGGCTGTGGTACAAAATAGGACAAGGCGCCACCATGTGCAGATTGAGTGGGCAGAACACCAATTGAGAGTGAAAGAAAAGTGGCATAGATTCAGAACAAAGTAGAGATGGGACAAAGGAGTCTCTAATAGGTCAAGAGTAATAAATGGCGTATGCCCTTCTAGTTTTCATCCCTGTGTCCTTGCATATATGTGAGATTGCTCACTGTGTCCTTAAAGTAACTTTCCTAGAGTCAACTTGGGTGGGTTTCTTATAAACAAAGCCTTGCCCAAAATATTCAATGCAACCTGTTTGATGTGTACTGTGTATGGAATATCTGCCAGCTCCTAAACCTGGCTGACACTTTCCTCAATGCTTTTGTGCACATTCTCTTCTCATAGCAGTTTTTTCCTGTATCTTTGCTGGGCCTGGTTTTTCTCATCCTTTGAGACGAAGTATCCAAATGTCCTCCAGCTTTCCCTGATTCCTCTGAGACAATGTGATCTCTCATTTGAACTTCACCAGGCTTTGTTGGTAGTTTTCTTAGGTCACAGTCAATTGTATTGAACTTGTTTTTGTATACCTTACCTCATTCTACTAGACTATAAGGTTCTTAGAGTCCCCACCAAACCTAGCACGGAGGGTACTGACTAAGTATTTTCTGAATAAAACTTGACATTCTACTTATTGGAACACTTCTTTTTTATTTCTTGGAATAGGGAATGGTAAAAAGGCACTGGATCCCAAACCTGGTTGATTGTTAAAATCACCTAGAGAACTTTTCCTTTTCTTTTATAAACAGATTTTGGGGCAATATTTCTTGAGACTCTGACTGAGCAGGTCTAAAGTAGATGATAGAAATCCGCTTTAAATCATACCAGGTGGCTCTGGTCACCAGTCAGGGAGAAAAAGAACAGGGTTTAAAACCAGTCTTGTCTTGCTGTGTGACCTTGACCACAAGTGCTTGGGACATGGTAACCAACATAATTGTGTTTAATTCTTTTGGCTTAAGGTTTTAAACTGTGTTGAAATGCAAATCACAACTTAAGTTATACCTTTATGTAAGTAGATTCTGGGTTAGCAGTTCTTAACTACAGCCGTACTTGAGAATCACCTGGAGACTTAAAAAAAAATGCCAATGCTAGGGCCCCAAACCAAACTGATTATATCAGGATGGGGGGATGAGGGGAATAAGAGCCCTGGTTACCTATATATTTTTATAAGTTCTCCAGGCAATTCTGACGCTTAACTGAGAATTGAGAACCACTCTTCTAAGTCTTTTCATGCAAGCAGTTTCAGAAGAGAGGAAAAAGAGAAAATAAAGTATTACCAAAAGAAAGGAAAAGGCACAAAAAGTTAACAAATAAAACTGAAGATAAACCTGGACTCGTTACAATTGTGTTGGACTAGCTTTGACCAGAAAGTAACTTAAATAAATATGTTTCCTATAATTTAGGATATACTTCCACAAATAAAGGTAGCTGACTTAAGATGACAATCTTGACAATAAACTACATAAAAAGAAAATCTCTGACAAGAGAATTAAAATTCATTTTGAAATTATCAGTAACCTTCTCCCCAGTAACAATCCACACACACACATTTTATGTCAAAATGTGTATGTCAGGGGTCTCCTTGTCTATTACCTTACACCTGGTTGCTATAACTGCATATCTATGTTTTAAAACCCATTGTCTTACCTTTCTAATAGTTGCGACACATATTGTGGAAAGATTTAATGGGTCTATAGCTTCCAATTTCATTCCTTCTTTGAACCATTCCCCACTCTGGTCTACTTCTTTTACCTAAAGAATTACATGAAAGCACATCTACTATTACAAGTGTTACTGTTTTAACAATTAAAATATTGCCAATTTGAAAAGGTTTACCAGATGAAAATACCAAATGCCTTCTCCTACCTACCTAATATTATAACTCAAACTTCCATTAGGGAACAGAGAGAATTCAGGCAAACAGACGGAACTTAAGAATAATTATAATCAATGGTGTGACACCTATGAATTACAAGACTTAATTCGTTTAAGTGAACATATGTAATCGTGATTTCCATAATTTTAGGAAAAAACCCACAACCCTCTTTCAAACATAATTTACAAATGAGGGTTCTTATAAAAACTTCTTACCTTAGCAAATAAATGTGGTGGTGTATCAAAATGTCCATCCTGTTTCTTTGTAATATCTACAAGGAAAAGTTACATACTAATCTGTCAGCATTTGTGAGAAGACCAAAAACCACGTTTCTTTGAAGGTTTCAAACTCACAAGGTATGTATACTCTAAAACATGGCAAAAATACATGCCTTCTACATTTATGGTGAATATTCTTTAATAGTCATTCTCTCTTTAGAGTACATGTGCCTTTAAATACACTCAGCCAATTAAAAGGCTGGTAATTCCCTAGTTAGGGAATTACAACTTTATAAGTATGTTTCAATGTGTTTAGGATTAAGTCAAACCATATGTAATCTTGCTATTTTGATTAAAATTGAATGGAAAGGGAAAGGCTATCTTTAGATATTTCAAATGGGCTGGATAAGAAAAGTATAAGAAAACACGTGTACTTGTGACCAAAAGTGCATTATTTTTTAATTGAGAACGAGTGGAAAAAATATGAAGGAATTAGTTAGGATACTAATATTCTGATGTGAAGCTTCCCTAATTAAGGCAGAATAAGCAGCCCAGACAACTAGAATGCTATCTTTGATCTATGCTATTCTGTAAAGAAAAATAACCAAATAGTACAATTCAGCCTCAATATTTTCAACAGGAGTTCTGTGACAGGTGCTTACCAGATCTTTTGAATCGATGGCCTATGCTTCGAGACCAACCAATGTGATGGATTAATGGGCTGTGCATATGGCACCAGAAGTCATCTGTTCTATCTTCACTGTCTTCATATACTAGTCTTAATCTTCCTCCGATTATACTTTCCACCACTGCCACTCGTGTTCGACACAAATGCCTCTTGTCAACCACTTCTACTCTCATGCAAGGTTTGAAAGGATACTGCATACTTTCTGAAACCTTGAAACAAAAGCAGACAAAAACTGGAATTCATGACAAAGGTCTACAAATCATTTAATACTGCACTGTGGAAAATACTGAGTGCACTCAATACTTAATAAAGATCTGGCTCACTAAAACAATTCCTTAAAAAACTTGGCAGTTACTCCTTTTTGTAGAACTCTCATTTGACACTTTAGTCCTTTCTAAGATCCTATCTTTACCTTTTGTGAGAAATCAGGAGGAAGTGTTTTGGCACCAGTAAGTCGTTTCACTAGAAAAGCTTTCCAGTTTGTATACTTATGCTGAATAGCTAAAACAAAAGAAATAACCAGTTACACTTTAGCATAGAGTAGAACTGCTTCATAAAGTATTTGTTAAAAAAAGTAACAAATTTCCTTGCAATTTCCAGTATTAATTAATGTCCTGAAGAACAACAACAAAAATAGAGAAAACAAGTATGTCTGGCCAGCAAGTAAGTTACTTGAAATCAAAATGTGGTATTTTGATTTCCGTACCACCTTAATGTTATTATGTGTGAAACTGCCTTTAAAGACATATCTTTAAATGACAGTAAGGATACCAAAGCTACTTACTTCTAGGAGGAACAAGAGGTTTTCCACTGGCTGCACACCAACCAACTGGATGGATATCAGAACCACATATATTGCACCAGAAGTCCAGACCAGAGTCATTTTCAAATCCTTCATATCGTAAAAGGGCATTGTAACCTGAAACCAACAAATCAATCACCACATGAGAAAATGAAATAAAACAGGATGTAGGTGCTGGTAGTGGCTGTCAAATGCTGTGTACATCTGCAACAGAATCATGAGCAGGGTTTGTGAATGGAGAGATGGCATGACCCCATCCCAGGGATTCAGATTAGTAGATACTGGTTGGGTCTTAGAGTCTGCATTTCTAGCAAGTCCCGAGTAATGCTGCTGCTGCTGGTGTATGGATCAGACTGTAAGAATGACTTATATAATGCAATCAGTTGAATTGTTTCAGAGCATGGTTACCATTTTTTAAATTCTAGAAAACAAATTCTCAGTAAAAATAAGGGTAGGAAAGTGCTACTAGTATGCATAGTTTTGAAAAGAAAGAAGATTGTGGTGGTTAGTAAAAACTTGTCAAGTCATAGAAACCCAGGTAAAAGTATATCAAAGAAATTGCTTTATCTAGCTGATCAGGGGACCAATGAATTATTCTTGGATAATTTGGATGTGGTTACTTCAAGAGTCTAAATTTTTCTGTCCTGTTTATTTGGAAATAAGATTTGAAAATGCTAGGTAAGAAAATTCAATAAACACAAACAAAAATAAACCACTTAAAAATGGTAAGTTCAAACAGAAAGCTGTATCTCCTAGAAAGAATAAAAAGAATTTGCTATAACCTGTTTATAATTTAACAAATCTTATGATGATTTAATTTAAGGCCTTTATGGAACAAAAAAGGCCCAGAAAACTTGTATTTTAGGTATGGAGCTAAGTTCAGTCTCTATTTTCATGTGTTAATATCTACAATGAAAATTTTAGTTTTAAAATTCAAGAATTCACAGAATAATTAATGAGTTTGTTGTCGAGCTCTAGTTCATGATTAACATCAAGCTAACTTCTAAAACTAATAAAGTGGCTTAGAATAAGATATATGAGGCAATTAGATAAAACAGAAATGTAAAACCAGAAATGGAAGGTAGAAATAATTCTTGGCTATTAAATGCAACTGACTTAAAACATCTACAACATAAACAACATATCATTCTTTTAAATTATGGCCTACAGAATAATAAAAGCATTTAGAGGATGCTTATGTGGCTGGGGAACTGTTTCAAAGAAAAGGTGGGAATTGAATTGGGTTATATGCGATATACAAAGCATAGAGACATTCTTCTGAGAGTAAACAAAGGCAGAAGTGACGAAGAACATGCAGTATGAAGGAGGAAGGATATAAATTTCAACAGATCACTTATGCTTTTTTTGTTTGTTTCTGGTGTATGGTCCAACTCAGTTGTAAATGCTGACTATCTTGATCCTTTAAGGACAAAGAAGCTATTAAAGATGCTTGAGCAGAAAAATGAAATTGAGATCATTTTTAGGTAAATTAAGTCTTTCAGTTGTACATAGCGAGCTATATATACAGAGTGTTTTGGAGAGAACTGATGGAAATAGGCCTAGAAAAGAGTCAGATGGGTAAAACATCTCTTCCAATCATCAAAGAACAACTTTTCTTACTTGAGTGGCTGCTCCCTCCTCTAAAGCACTAACTACAGAGCCCTACTATACCACCACTCACTGAGCACCTGGTCATAAATACATTCAACATTTGGCAGATGTGAACTTGCTGGAAAAAAAACCAAAAAACAAAAAAAACACATGGCTTATACTTCTGCACATCATTGCCCACAGGAGATCCTAACAAAGGGTACACGAAAGCAGTGGGAATGAAGAAAAAGGAATAACCCAGATTACTGAAATTATTGATACCTGTTTACTATTATAATCCTCACCACTATTTTTTTAGTACTTCAACTTGGTGTTACTTTTCCAAGTTATTTCCCTATACCAGAGGTTGGCAAACTATATTATGCTCTATAGAGTTGGCCTACTGCCTCATGTTTTTCTGCCATCTAAGAATGGTGTTTACATTTTTAATTAGCCGAAAAAAAAATCAAAGGAAGGATATTTCATGATATGTGGCAATTTTAGGAAATTCAACTCTTGGTGCCCATCAATAAAGTTTCACTAGAACACAGCCACGCCTACATATATATATATATGGCTGTTTTCATGCTACAATGGTACAGCTAAGCAGTTGTGACAGAGTTTGTATTGCCCACAAAGCTGAAAATAAATATTTACTGTCTAGCTTTTTACAGAAAAATATTTGCCAATCTAATATATTTATTACTTATTAAATTTACAAATAAAGCATATTTGTAAATTTTTACAAAATTTACAAATATGCTTTCTTATAAGTTACAAATATAATCAGCATTTTTTAGTATAATATCATGCATGCTTTTCACCTGCTAATTTTACAATTCCAGCAATCCAGAAGACTTTGGTAGGTAGGCTGCAGTCTGTATTGGGAACTTCTACTCTCACATTTTCTGAGATATCACCCCAGCAGGTCCCCATAGGTGCCTGTAATATAAAAATTATCAAATTATCTTATTAACAGAAAGTCTAAAATATATCACTCAAAATTAAGCATTACCACCAATAATGGAGGTATTAAACTAAAAATGTCATTGAATTCACTCATTTTTCTCTGAAAATATAGCTCTTATTCCTTTTTAATAGAATTTTACTTAGAAAAAGCCAATGATAGGGTTAAGCTCAAGCTGAAGAGAATTCACATGCACTAGAACAGGTCCACGTCAACTTCAAAAGTCAATACCATCCCAATACAAGACCAGAGCAGCAATTTTTGTAAAGGCTAAAACATAAACTTGATAGTAGATTTCACAGATTAAAGTTAACTTAAGAGCCTCATTATTATTTTAGTATTTTTAAAGTTTTTTTATTTTTATTTTTTAAACTTATGATGCCATGATGCTGGGCAGGCCCTATTCCACCATCTTGACATAAGCCCTGGAAACTCATTATTTTTAATATGCACTGAAAGAAAACACTTTACCTTAATTTCTAATTTAAAAATATGTGGCCAAAGAGAAGAAAGAAAAATAATTCCAATCAGCAATGTGGTTTCCAATAATAAAAGAGAAACGAAACTTACATCTTAAATTCATAGGATAGAAATATAGCCTGTTAAAACATATATCTGGCAAAAGCCCTGTATAAAGTTATTTAAAAGGTGGAGTTGAAGAGTTTTTGGAGATGCATACCATGTTAAGTTGTTATACAATTTACTATTTTAAAATTTCTCATGTAGGAGTTACTATAAAGAAAGAGAAAACTTTCAATGTTAGAACTAGTTATCACTAGCCTCCACACCAAATGGTTAAGATGGGGACTCAAAAACCAAACAAATGACTATCATGAAAGGATTTTCTAAAATCTAACATATGTTTCCAAATTATGATTTCCATTACATTTTAATCCTTAAAACTTGAGGCCATTTACAATTATGTGGAGCTTATGCAATGGCTAATTAAATAAGTGAATTTAGGAACATAAATGCTAAAAGTACTAAATAGTCTCTGTGGCCCTTGATATCAGCTCCTCATTAAATATAATTTAGAACCTTGATCATAGAGAATAGGATTAAATGAGATTATAAAAGACCTGATAATACGAACAAATCAGGAAAAGACAAAATAGTTTTAAAGCTCAAAGATGAGTAAACAAAGACATCTAAGAGTTACACGAACTAGCCAATTTGAACACTGGGCAATGTTTTCCATGCAAGGCCTCTCATTATCTGGCAGATGCTAACCCAACAGGAGGATTAGCCTAAACAATATTCAATCCCTATCCTTTTAATAGTTTATGAAATCTGAAGGACAGGAGGAAAATGTCAAGTAATACTAAACTAGAATTAAGTCTGAAAACCAAAGACAGAATCAATCTATGGCAATTGCTTTAAGTAGCAAGCAATGAATATACCTCAGTAACTTGGAGACAGTGGCCTATTCCAACCATCTGTGATTCTGGAAGGGTACACTTAACTATTTCCCTGAGTTGTGCCAAAAATAATACGTCCATCATGACTATCTGTTTTTCTTAAATTGAAAGACTGTACTCCTTAGGTTCTGCTATCTCCCCCTGTATCACTCTAGACTGTAGGGCCATCCCTATTGCCAGCAGATATGATCAGAAAAGGAGAAGCTGGAAGGAAGATAGGTAACATAGATTAAACTAAGATATATTAACACAAAGATCATGTAGCCATTTCTGTGAGGATGAACCAATCAGAGCAGACAGATATAGTTAAATATATGTATTGAATTAAAGTAGGGTATTCAACCCCCTTTGTTTGGCTGCCAAATCTTATAAGATGGGCTAGACTTCCAATAAGAAGAAACAGGCATGGCTATGCTGACTGGTAGGGGGTTTTGTTGGCATACTGCTAAGTGAATTTGGCATACAGAACTCTTTTTGAACTAGCTATGACAATGTCATACTGATTTAAAAAAAAGGCTTAAATTGTTTAGAGAAAAAAACTTTTAGTCATGTTTTATTAAAGAAAACAAAGTGTCAACATGTTGGCTTAAAAAATAAAGTTAATATTCACTTTAGTGGGGGATATTATATAATGTTTGGGTTCCTACAGTCTGGATTGGTATAGGAGAAAGTAGCAGAAAGTGACATTTGTTCTTGCCTGTAAGTTTGTGGTTCTGCTAGGCCCTCTTAAACCAATCCATATGGTTCACGCTAAGAAAAAAAAGGAGAAATGAAAATAACAACAAAAAAGAGCACCACAGTCATTGCATAGTATGTGCTCAATGTGTTGAAATAATAAGGTAATTTCATAGACATAGTTGCCCTTTTGTTTAAAATGAATATTCTTAAGTGTGGAAGACTAAATGACCCAGGGCTTGACAGCCATCTTCATCCAAGTCATCTGTCTTCTCTTGCTGGCAGGAGGGATACCTCTGAAAGTCTGGATTGGCATAGCATGAACTAGCAGAACCATAATTTACAGGTAACAACAAATTTACCTTCCAGACTCAGGACGAGAGGTCCACCTCAGGCTCCTCCCAAACCAGGAAGATCTGCTTCACCACTTCCTGCTCCAGGGCCACTCGTGAGGGCTATCTGGGAGCGACTCTCCTTCCCTGCAAGGTAAGCTATCATCAGGTCCTGCAGGACATGGCCAAATCCATATGCTGAGGGCTCCCCAGCAGAAATGTATGACAACCTCCACCTGACTGCCTGAAAGAAAATAATTCTGTGGGAAGTCTTATTTTCCGAACTTCAAGAACATTCCCAGATAGTCTAACAGCCCAGATGGCTAGTACTTAGACTCTCAGAGGGCTGATACACTGCTTACATGATGCTTCATGGCAGAAATACAGATTTCCTTCCACAGAGCTGCCACCTATAAGTCTTGATAATCACACACAATCCTCAATATTAACAGAGTTTAAGTGGGCAGAGGTAAGACCTTAAGTTGCACACAGATAACCAAAAAAGAACCAAACCCAACAATGATATGGCAAATGTAGACAAAGCCACCATTAAAATACTTTAAGACAAATAGGTGTATGATTACTAAAGTGTATCAAGTAGAGAAGATGAAATAGTATTTGACTTAAAAAAGGAGAAAACTAACAGGAAACTAACTAGAAAAAAATTAGAACTCCTAAATAATACTTGCTGGAATGTATGGAAAGTAGAAAGAGGAAAAAAAATTGTTCCCTGTTTCTTCACAAAGTCCACTCACCTTTTGATTTGATATCAGAATCTACTTTTTAGGAGAGGTGGTAGTAGAGATATGGGGAATGCAAGGAGAGTAAGAAAAGAAAATGGAATGCTTGGGGTGCAAGTAAGATTACAAATGAGGAATGGCTATTGGTATATAGACAGAAGCAGTGGTTACTAGTTTGAAAGGCATAAAACAGTCCATAATTTTAAAAAAAACATATAAACCAATATTGTTTAAAAATTGGGAGATTGCAGTAGAAAAACAGAAACTATTTTAGAAAACAGACCAAAATTAAGAAACTAATCTATATTATTTAGGTTTGCTATAAAACAGATGCTTTCCTGAAGAGAATCTATTTCATGGTAACTCACAATAGTTAATTCAGATGGAGCAGTAACAAGTGCCAGAAATCAATTTAAGTTTTGTTTCTATTAGAAAGAAAGGCTATAATGTAGGATGACATAAGTGAAGATTCTAATTTTAGTTAAAATGTCATGAAGTCATATTTATTTTCACTTTTTAATGGAGTCATGTGTAAGTGTGTATGTGTCAAGGCCAGGGAAAAAATTTTTTTACCTGAGATTATTTTACTAATAAACATATACCTGAGAAACAAATAAGTTTTACTCTAAAGATAAACTATTGTTACTGTACATACACAATCAAAAGGGCTTTTGTTTTTGTCCTTAAAATTAAAAAATATACTTTGAAAACAGGTTGCAAAGAAATACGGATAACCTTATCACCACAAAATGGCTGGCGTACAAGTCAGGCACCAAAGAGAGGATTAGAAAATATCAAGTTAGTAATATCAGGTAGTATTTGTGGAGGCAGGATGAAAAACTACATAGTGAACTCAGCTTTACAGTTATGGCATCACGTACAAAGGACCTTTTTTTTAAAAAACGCAAAACTACAACTATTTTCAAGGGAGAAAAAAGTAGGATGATTGTTTTTCTGGTTTTAGCAATGACATTATCAACAAGACACCAAAAGTATATAGTCCAGATACCAAATAAAAGAAATGTGAAATCTGTAAATACCTAAGGAGCAGGGTTTTAGCTTTTGTATGATTCATGTGCATTTGCTTTAGCACATTCTGGCCTGTGCTGTAATGCCTAGGAAAAAAATGTTTTACTTGATTTATAAGACAAGTAACGGGAAACAGGAATCCTCCAATTTAAAGATTACAGTTTTGTAAAAAAAAATAAACAGTGCTTTAAAGCTCAATGTTCTGTCTATGGCCATGCCACCCTGAACAAGCCCGACCCCATCTCATCTTGAAAGCTAAACAGGGTCGGGCCTGGTTAGTACTTGGATGAGAGACCACCTAGGAAAACCAGCTGCTGCGTACGCTTAAATATATAAAAAATAAGGGATTGTAAACTGACAAGGTCCTTCCTTGTAAAGTGTGGTCAACCAAAGGTTGCCTCGCATAAAAATAAGTGAGTAAATCAAGCTAAATGTTCTGCCTATACACAGATCAACTGGAGGCTCTCTTGGGTCCAAACATATATTACTAATAGAAGAAAATAATCTGTGAATTTCATTAATGTATACAGTATATCTAAATGGCATGTGGTACTTAGTAGTATTTTGGAGATTCTTCCAGTTAGAATAGATATGGTTGTTGCTTTTAGGGGTTGTGAAAAAAAAATGTATTTTTGTCTTTGTCCCTGGTTCCCGGCAGAGATCTTAAAACCTTTCTAATTTTCTAAGTGATAAGAGAATTGAGAGCATTGAGAACATCTTTTGTTCTCATATTTAGTCTCTGATCCTGGTTCCTGACACAGAGCTCTCCTAAATCCTGTGAAATTTCTTGGGTGATAGGAGTGTCTTCTGTTCTAATGAGGTGACTCTCTGTGGGTTTCTAGATAGTTTCAGGACGGAAGATGGTCGCCAGAAAGACCAAGCTATGAGCTTAGAACCTTCAGCCCTAACCCTCATCCTTTGGGAAAGTGAGAGGGGCTGGAAAGGGAGATCTGTTTATGTGAGGAAGCCTCCATAATCCCACTATCCAGGGTCTGGAGAGCTTCTCTTGGTGAATGAGGGGAGGTGCCAGGAGAGTGGTGTGTCTGGAGACATGAAAGCTCTGTGCCTTTTTTCCAGATACTATGCCCTAGGTATCTCTTCATCTGTATCCTTTATTATATCCTTAAAAATAAAACAGGAAACTTAAGTGTTTCCCTGAGTTCTGTGAGCCATTCTAGCAAATTATTAAACTCAAGGGAGGGGTCATGGGAACCTAATTCATAGCTAGTCTGTAAGACGAACAGGTGACAATCTGGGACTTTTAACTGGTGTCTGAGTGGGGACAGTCTTGTGGGACTGAACCCTTATCTTGTGAGGTCTGATGCTAATTCTAGGTAGACATTGTCAGAATTTAACTTAATTATAGAATACCTAGCTAATGTCAGAGTTGCTTGGTGTATGGAAAACACACACGTGCTGTCAGGGAGTATTATGTGGTAGTAGTGTGTGAGAGTAAAGGAAACACAGGAGTGCTTTTCCTATAGAGGCTTAATTTAAAATTATGTTAAAAAACAAAAAAGGCTTTAACTTATGGAAAGCAGTTTTAAGCACAAAGTTGAAAATTCAGCTATTAAAAAAAGTAGTAGTTTCTTCATTTATAATAAAAGATGGATTAGATGAACTAGATGATTTTAAAGATGATTTATAGCTCTGTGACTACATGATTTAGGATTAATTAAAAGTGGTATTATCTAACTCAGTGGCTTCTAGCATCAGAGACTGCCAAGGAAGAGGGAGCCAAGGGCCAGGGTCCCAGGCTCTGGTCATATCACCCCAACTCTGCCAGACCAATCAAAGCAGCTTCCTCTGTCCTAGCTATTAGGGAAAAGTAGAACTCTGATATTTAAAAAAAGTCTGAAAACCACTACCTATAAATGAAAGCTATATCAGATACATGGCAATCATAATGCACAGAATTCTAACTAGACAACTGGGCTCAATTTCCATTGCTATATTATAAAAAAAGTCAAATGTTGTTGTGACTGATTATAAACCACTATGCATAATTACAGCAATTATCAAAGAGAATATAGTCCCATGATGTACTGTGCAGAAACTTCATTTTCAGAAGTTTACAGACAGACCATGGAAAGAGGAATTCTACCCTTGAAGTTCTATGTACTAATCACCATTATATTGGAGTGCTGGAAAATATAAAGTGTTTACCTGGGATCCCTACTCAAAAAGAAAAGGTTGGGTCATGGTACAGAAGCAAGACAGTCAACATTCTTGACACTGCCCCTTACCCCCAACTTCTGCTTCAATCAGAATAGCTCTATATCCTTGTTACACACTGGATCTTTTTAAAAATTATGTTTGAAAACAGAATCCCCTAGGAGCAGGAAAAGGCTCCTGACCTGTGCTCCAGTTGATTATAAGGCAGATGTAGAGTCTGGTGGAAGGGGCCCCTACTGATGAATCAGTGTTAACACACCTGTCAAACCTTAGTAAGACTGGAAGACTAATGATACAAGGGAGGATTCTCATGCCCCTAGATGCTCCTGACAATAGATTTTCTGAAGTCAAAGCCAGCAACTACTTGGGAGACCTAGAAAACTGTCTCAGGAGGAGCACCGTTAAGAGTCAACACTGAAGAACAAAATCAAGTATATCATGAGGCCTGATCTCGTAAACCAAACGGCTTAAAATGAAGATGCTGGTTACGGCAACAAAGCAAACTAATTTGTTCTAAAATATACTAAGAAATTACCAATATTAATTTTTCCTATTTGATAAGGGCAAAGCAATAAAGAATGAATAGAATAAGAAGGCACTGGGTGATAAAGAGGTGGCTCCACAGTATTCACTGTTATTAATAATATGACTAAGGCTAGTTTCTCTATTATATATGATAGAACACTTTAATCTTATAGAAGCAAAGTCAGAAGTAGTTAATCAATTTCACTGTTTTAATATTTTCTTGCAAAGAACTTTAATACAGTTTTATTAAAGATATGAATATGAAATAGAATCATATTCTATTGGGACTTTGAAATGCTATTTTAAAAAATATCCTGACTACTTAAAATAGCTTGACATGGCTTATAATATTAAAACATAAAAAACAATATTAAAATAAAGATAGGAAAGATATAAAGGCTATTTCGAAGGAGACAACAGACAAATATTTCAGGAATCTGGGATGAAAGAGTTATTATTACTTAGAACTTAATCTAATTCTAAGCTTCTTAGTACCAGAAGGAACTATCCCGAGAGAGTTAAAGATTTGCTCAGTAGTTCTTATTAAAGCTGCTGCTGCCAAGCATTTAACATATCTCACAAATGTGCTACTACTATCAATATTACAATAAAATAAATCACCTACTTTACATGAGATAAGTATCTCAGATTTCATATAGGTTGGTTCAGATAGTCAGTATGCCACCAACTAAGAACTTAACACCTGTACTTTTGATAAAGAAAACTAGTAAACGAAGTTGGCTTTGATTTATATCTCTAACACTGAATTAATATGCTTGGCCGTGACCTAGGTCATTTATTGGCAATGAAAGAATGAAAATTCTTAGATTTCCATAGTGAGAACTCAAACTCATTTTTGTTCACATGCTATTATTTAAAACTATAGCCTTGACTTAATAAAATGTTAAGTGTAAACAAAATCTCATTCACTAATTTTCTACATTCTCTTCTGATACATGGTCAGTAGCAGACAGAACCTTTAAAAATAAACTAAACTTGTCAGGTTAAAAAACAGATTGCAGAGAATTTATCACAATTGAATCAAAAAAGAATAGAGTCAAAAAGAACTTATCATCAGATACATTTTTAACATAATTTTGAATTATTTCCAGTGCTCTGTAACAACCTATTGCTAAAGAAAAACAGAATAAAACAAAAAACGTATTACAAAGGGTTTCCCATGATATACAGAACATATTTTAGCCCATAATACTCTATTACTAATAGTTGCTTCTTTGATTTTGTGATTTTACGTTTGGAGACAAAAATAAAACCAGGAGAAGGATCCTTCCTTTTCTGAATTATCAGGCTGAACCACATGACATTGCCAGTAAAAAACTATTTTTAATATATAAAGCCAGCAGTTTTATATAGCTCAACTTAATATGAAAATTGGATGAGACTAGTACTATTACCTATATAAAAGGTTTCAGAATTCAATTTCTTTATATAAAGCTTTTACTTACAAAATGTCTAGATTTTTTAGTTATTTGGTTAATATAGGCAAAAAAATTTCCATTACAACATATAAAATAAAGATCTTCTAAGGATAAGATGCTGAAGTGTTATTGTTCCTTCAGATTTAAACAATGACTAAGTATTTCATTATGAGATGAGAAATTCCATACTCACATGTTTAAAGCAGGTAACTGGAGCTGCTATAAAGCTATTGCTATTGATGTAGTTACCCCAGCTGAAACCTTCCATGGAGACTGCTGCTGAAATAAAATAAATTTAGATATATTACAATGTTCAAATCTTTTATTTATAAGATTTTAAAATTTGAAATAATGCAAAATTTAATAACTTCTCTAAATAAACATCAACTTTGGCATATATCATATTTGCAAACAAATAGCAGTTTTACGTCTTCTACATAAAACATATACTCGTCAGGAAGTAAAGTTGAGTTCTCCAGTTATGAGGAGCAAAAAACAGCTGACAGCAGAGGTGTTTGTGATAACAAATGTGGCTATAGATGCTTTTGTTTTTATTCTCACATAGTTCTTACTGTGCACCCTCAGAAAGATGTCCATCCAGTATCTACCACCTAATACCTTCAACGAGGGGCTTTCAATGCTTATTCCCTACTTACCTCTTTGCCTTTGCACTTCTGTTAAGAATCTATTAGATATGGTTCTTTCCTCTTATTACTCTCTTCTCTCCAAACCCTTTGAAGCCTGCTATATGTCTTATTTATTTACCAACTACCTCCACAACACTCACTGCCATCCAAAGCATAAAGAATCAGTACATAAAAAGTAGGAAACCTAGTGTCAGAATATCCTAATGGGGCACAGAAATAGCTTAGTTAGCCAGAATTCAAAATTAAAATGTCACTAATTAAAACCAGATGAATTAGTATCAAATATTTCACATCCATTACATTTACCCATATTACCTGCTTTAGTCTTTGCTTGATTTTGCAAGGTAGCTTGATACTGGGCGTATGCAGCTAGTTTAGCAACTAAAGGTTGTTTCTGAAGAACTTTTGCTTTCTTTGTTGGAGGCTTACCCTAAAACAAGAAGAGTTAAGTAAATAGGATTCTTTTTCATCTCCCACCCACACCAAAAACTAACTTGATTGCATACTATTCATTCTGCTTAAGTAAACATTGAGGGTTTAGAAAATTATTAAAGCAGAGGAAACATACAAGAAATTTTAACAAATGTTTTCTGGAGTTCTGCCACAATGTAGATATCTAATATGGGCAGCAGAGCTAGCATAGACCAAAAAAAAAAAAAAAAAAAAAAAGCAATATGCAAATTAATATGTTAATAAAAAATTATATCCCATAAGATGTTAAAATACAGGCTGTGGTGGATATTTGATTTCTTCTTATACTAGATAAAACCAGTGGTTATTCACTCATGCAGGTTGCCAAGCATTGCTATTTATATGGTAAGAGAAGATAATTTAATGTTTAAAGAGCAAGTGACTGAGGTTTATACCTTTAGTGCTAACGCAAAAGATCAATGACAATATGATCATGGGCCAAATTCACAGTGTGACAAACTGCCATCCATTTGGGTACAGACCACTGCTCAGGATCTTTAGGTACTGTCTTTCTGAAATATAGAAATACATCTAAGTGATGTATTTCCTTAATTTAGGGGGCTTAAATAATCCTTTCAGTGTTATGTAATGATCACAATAGTAAGTTAAAGAATAACAAAAATGTGATCAACAATATAAAATACGTTATAAAAATCAGGTATGTAATGCCTTTAAAAAGTTGTTAATATGCTACAATAGCAACAACTTAGACAAATGGTCAAATCTCCAGCCAGTTTGTAGGTACTGACTATTGTACATTTACAGAGATGATTTTCCTCCTATATCATAAATGTTTTCAAAAAGGTTAGTTGGATTAACCAAATACATTTGGTCAAGGTATCAAATGGGTTGTTACCAAGTACAATTCAAAGATGATGGAAAAATAAAACCAAAGGGTAAATCATATCCCCTCATATGTTAAAAGATTCTATCTTGATGTTAGCTCAAAAAAAAAAAAAAGAGAGAAAAAAAAAAGGGAAGGTGGGGTGTGGGGTGGGGGGAGGAAATGGCTTCGATTTCTGTATGTAAAAAGATATATTCATAATTATTTAGAAAAAGGTATTTTAAATTTACTTATACAATACAGGTTATTCTGGGTACTATGCCTTGTCTATTTACAACAGCTGTCAATTTTATAGATGGAACAAACTCTGGAGCTTACTTATTTCCTGCAAATGTTGGGTGTAAAATGATAACAGGCCAATGGAACAGAGGTGGAGCGCAGTGAATCACTATCAAATGACATATAAATGGTAAAAGAATAAGAAGGTTTCTGTACCGTTACCTGAAGTCTGGCCAAAATGCTTGCCTTCTTGGAGTTTGACGAATAACTTCTTGAACATGAAACGCTGCAGAAACGTTTGGTTTTAGAGTAAAAAGCATCTCGTACACCAACCATCCCACACATTTCGCAGGTAGCTAATTAACAAAATAAAAATAATGATGTGATCATATAATAAAACCAATTTTTAGTGAACAGTTTAATAATTTCTCCAACTAAAGTTTTAATTAAAAAAATTTCCTTCTAAGGAAAATTTGTTGTTATACAAATGATACAAATGATAGAAAAATCTAGACAAAAGTTAGAAAAAAGGTGGTATGATGCCATAGCTAGGGGCTCCAAGTCTGAAATAGCTCAAGGTATGAAAGGCTTTACAAAGGGTCAAAAGACACAAATATGTCAAATTCAACTAACATTTTCTTAATGTTCACCACGTGCCAGCATTTTCTCATAGGCATTATGAGCTATAGTGTTTGAAAGGAGGATTATAAACAAAAGATGAAAAGTGCAATGCAACAGGATTAATGCAAAGTGCAGCATAAGCCTTTAAAATATTGCAAAGATGGAAAACTAAAAAGAGCCAACTCTTGGAAAAATGCTTAGGGTAATACAAAGATTCTTTCAAAATATGTTGAGGGAACAAGAAAAAAGGTGTAAGGTCCAAGCTTGAGGTGAGTGCTCTATTAACTGATAACAGAGAGCAACAAAATTCCAACTACAACTGTACCTCTTCTATAAATTGGTGTAATGGACAATAACCTGAGAGGCAGAATAGAAGAACAAGGGTCACGAGAACTGAAGTTCAAAAAAGAAAAACGCATATTCCCAGTAGTGGAAATGCTTAATTATAACGGTAGCTGCACATTTCATTTTCTAAGGATTTGTCATAGTGTTTTTCAAAATGGCTGTACCAATTTACATTCCCAACAGTGTACTAGAGTTCCCTTTTCTCCAGATCCTTGCTAGCACATGTTCTCTCTTATAGTCTTTGACAACAGCATTCTAATAGGTGCGATGTGTTACCTCACTGTGGTTTTAATCTGCATTTCCTTGATGACTGGTGATGTGGAGAACCTTTTCATGTACCTATGTGCCATTTGTATATCTTCTTTGGAAAAATGTCTATTTAGTTCCTTTACCCATTTTTAAATTAGATTACTTGCTTTTCTGCTATTGAGTTGTCTGAGTTATTTATGTTAGCTTTTATTGCCTGTGCTTTTGGTGTCGTATTCAAAGAAACCATGGCCACAATGTTAAAAAGCTTTTTCCCTATGTTTTCTTCTATGAGTTTCATAGTTTCAGGTCTTACATTTATTTAAGTGTTTAGTCTATTTTGAGTTAATTTTTGTGAGGGGTGTAAGAGAGGGGTCCAGTTTCATTCTTCTGTATGTGGAATTACCATTACCATTTATTGGAGAAATTATCCTTTCTCCGTTGTGCTTTCTTGGTTGGAAAAAAAGAGATAACATAGCAAACAACTGTGTGAGCAGGTTCAAATCTCCACCGAAACAGTTCAAATTGGAGGGACTTGTAGTTTTAACAGTATCTGTTAAGTCTATGGAAATCATGGAAAAAAGGTATAAAGTGCCAGAAGATTAAAGATGAACAAAGAGTATCTAAGGGGAGGAAAATGGTTTTCTGCTGTATAAATTCCAGAACAGATTATTAAAAAGGTTTGTGATTATCTAGATTAAAAAAGTTTGTGATTTCCAAGGGTACAATGTATCTTTGCCAAGGATTACAGATGTCAACCTAGAATTCCCATGACTAGGAAGTAATCCCCATCAGGGCAGGGACTTTATTCTTTATTGTTCATCTCTGTGTCTTCAGTATTTAAAACGAAAGTCTGGCACATATAGAGCTTCAACAAACTTTATACTCTTTTGTGATAAGATTACCAGACTGGTATGTTGTAACTAAACCATGGTGAGATACATATTAACATAAGTTAACACCTTTGATAAGATCTCTTATGCAGGTTTGTCAATAAGAATTGAGAAATTAAAGCTAAAGCAGAAGACACGTCAGTAGGTTGTAACTGGTTGGATGACCACACCTAGTGAATCCTAATAAAGAAAATGAAGATTCTGATATGGTCTGCAGGACTCTGTACTAGGCCCACTGCTGCTCAACTTTTTAATAAAAAAGACTAGAATAGGACCTACATAGCAATTTTGGTGTCACGAATGGAAACACAGTGTCCTGAAAAAGAAAGATGAAAGGCTAAACTACCTTTTGTCCTAGTCCCAAAGGGTAACCAACCATCTGCCTGAGGGTATTTTCCAGGGTGTGGGATTTTCAATCCTAAATCCAGGACAGTCTCTAGGCAAATCACAACAAGTTGTCGCCCTATTACAACATAACCTGAAGTATCTTCAAAAGAAAGCAAGCAGGGCATTGATGAATTAAATCACTGTGAAACTATGAGAAATGGCTGCAGCAACTAGGATTAGAGACACACTGATAATGTCTGTTCTAGAATGAAGAAATGTTGTCATGACAAAAATTAGAATTATTCTGTATATCTTTAAAAAGCAAAATTAAGACCAAAGACAAAAGTGAGAGCAAGAATAAATCTGGTTCAATATAAAAAATATTGTAATTAGAGATATCCAATCACTGAAAGTGTTGAAACCGAAAACTTCTTATCTAAGGAATGTTCTAGAGGAAAAGTTTCTTTCAACCTTACAAGTCACTATATTATCCTACCCTTTCAGTTAATTATTTAATTACAAAATTTAAGTCCACATTAAGTTTCTTAATAGCCTTCTGTTTTCATTTTGTTTTACTTGCTTTCCACCAGAAGGTTGCAGACAGGCAAAACAGAGATCACATACAAACCCAGTGATCTTAGCTAGAACTGCAAGTTTCAGACTGTTTCTTCAAAACTACTTTTTAAAAATTCTAAGGGAGGGAAATGACAGAAGAAATGGAATCAAATATACCCTCAAATATAAAGTTGTATAACAGGGAAAGGCTGTTCACCTGAAGGCTATATTACTTATACTCACCCATGCCAGATTTACCATCTGGGTATGTGTAGACCTGTCCATTGTTTTTGATAATTGGGAGATTAGAAGGTAAAGGAGCAACTTCTTCTTCACTCTCCTCAGAGCTGGAGCTGCTACTTGTGTCCTCACTGCAGCTATCATAACCGTCAAACATCCCGAACGAGTCTATTCTTTTCTTTTCGGATTGTGAAGAATGTTCTATCTTAAAAGTAGAAGAAATCAATAATGGATGATGCAGCACTCACACACCCCCTCCTAAAAACCTTAGTTTGAATTTTGGTAAATGAGATTTGAAAAATGAAAATCATGCCTTGAGAAATTATCCTTTTATTTTATAATAAAAAGCTAAATATCTGTGTCTGAATGGAGTTCCTCCCTTCTATGAGGCATAAATCTATTAGCTACCATGTCAGCTAATAAGAACGAGGGAAAAACACTGAATCAGTAGATCATCACGCAATTCAAATTTTGCCATAAACTAGGTCCGTCACTTCCCTATTAAAAGAGATGAAATCAGATGATTTTTCTTCAAAAACCTGAAATAAATATACGAATTTCTTAATTTGCCTTTCATCTGTAACACTGCAAATGTCTATAATAATTTAGAGCATCTAGGAAATATATAGATGCTTTTAAAAATCAATGCTAAGAGTTCTGGAGAGAATAACTGAGATTTTAAAATTTTATAACACTTTTTAGATATTAACTATTTAGAAAATTATAAAAGATAACATTTTATACATTCAACCCCATTTCATTTTTTACCATAAACAATAGTTAAAAAATTTCCAATTATCTCAAGCTAACCGTTTCCTTTTCAAACGAAAAGGACAGGGACACTCTTATCATCCAGTGAATGCTATTAAATGTTCCCTTATTTAAGCCATGAAAATACCCCCAAAACTAATACTACTAATCCAAACTTTCTGAAATAAATTCTAAAACTTTTGAGTTTAGTGAGAAGAAAATCAAAAGAAAATAGAAAATAATGTAGAGAAAAAATACTTAAAAAAAAAATCAAAACATCAGTAAACATGTAGTGAATTAAAACTGGAGTAAATACTATCAATGAAAGACTCTTTAGTATTTAGCACCTTTCCTTATTCTTTTGCCTCAGTTAATATATATATTTTTTATCATCTCATACTTTATGTAAATTTCCTTTCTAGTTTAACTTATATAGCCAATAACAAAATTGAAATCTGTTGTCTGAAGCTGGACAAGATAAAACCATCCAAATACATCTCTCAGTTTTATTGAATGAACTGTCATTTTCAGGTATGCTAGTATTAGACATGTGCATTGAGATGGGAAACTGATTTTCACTTGTATCAGGTATAATTATAAAAGCACCAAAATTGGTTTCTCAATTCACAAAATGGCATTATATATCCAAGCAAATACTGTCTTTTAATAAGTCCCTTGGAGGCTCTACACATGTTCTACCTCCAGCTCTTTAGTATTCTTTCAGAACTCTCCTTTACACCCAATTTTAAAAAGAAAAACCTATTGTTTGTGATTACTTTAGAATTATCCCATCTCCTCCAAAGTTTTCACTAGCCTGATAACTTATTTTGCAGATTTGGTTCTGAATTACTTTCAGGTATTTCTAGAAATCAAATATATCTTCAAAGAATCAAAATCTACTACCACCAGGAGATTTCAAAAGAATAAATAAGACTCTCATGGCAACCCCAAAAGAAAAGTCTAACATTTTGAACAGATAAGGTGGCAGGGAATGGGACAGTCTTGTTTAGGTAAAGTGTGGGGCTAGGAACACAGCATTCTAACAGATGTAGATTTAAGACAGTGTTTTTAAGACTTAGTATTGCTATTTATTAGCTTTGAATTTGGGCAACTTGTAAGATTCTTTCTTCCCTTCCGCATGCAACGTTCAATAACTACTGATCAAGCATTTGCGTGTCTCACAGTGACAGAGGCTAACGACAGAGTAGTGTATTGAGCAGATGAGATCCATGGTTCTCACAAAGGTTAGAGTCTACTGGTGGGAGAAATTTAAGCAAGGCCAAGTGATGACAGCAATTAAGGTGGGGTAGTCAGCTAGATGCAGTGCTGAGAAAAGACCCTGAGGACAAAAGGGGCAATCATTTAAATATCTGGTGCTCTGAGAAAAAGGAAAGAGCAAGACAAAGGCTTTGGCGATGGAATATCTTGGCACACTGGAAGGCCAGGAGGGTTTACTGGACACATGACAAGGGTCCTTGATGGCAGGGTATGGATTTGATTTTTTTTTTTCTGAGGGCAATGGAAAGACCTGATGAAATATCATGGTGACTGAAATACAGTTAATAAACATTGGCTAGAATTTTAAGTTCTAATAAATTTCACAGCCCATCCTCATGTAGAGATGATCTTTAATATCCATAGTTTCATATAAGCTTGTCCACTTTACAGCCAACTCAGTTGGCAGCTAATGCACATTTACTGATCTTAAATGTCAAAGCAAAATATCTGTTCTGACTCTACTTCTCAGAGAATATAACCCTAAGATTTTAGGGGATTGTAGATTATAAACATTTTGGTTTCAATAATTATAGGCCATTAACATAAAAAAAATACTATGGTAAAATACATTTGGGAAATTTTAATTACTTCAAGCCTCCTTCAAACATTTAACACACTTATGAACATTATGATAAAAGATATAGTATACAGTCTTTTCCAAAGCATCTTCAAGGACTAATGTTCTAGAGAAATGCTCTCTCATCTTTTCCACAGTCTCAGCATGCACAGAAAATGATTACATGATACAAGAATAAGTCCCTAGATGCACCCAGCTTGAGGACTCTGACTGTCCCAAGTACTGCAGGGACGCATGTCTGGACATACACGTTATCTAGAGCACACCAGTTGAGAAGCTGTATCCTATTTGGGAAATGCTGTTCTATAACAATTTTTTCTTAGGTTAGAATACTAGTGAAACATATACAAATAAACTGTAGTCAATTTATCCTATGTAAAACTTATTTAATGTAGGGGAGCTTGACTGGAAATTCTGCCAGACCAAAAATCCCTAAAGGGGATGCAACTTCAATGAAAGGGTGGGTGGGAAAAAACCTGACTACAGGCAAAGAGGATCCAACAAGGGAACTTTCTGCCCATGCTCTGGAAGGGCTTCTTTGCAGGATTGTAATCACAGGCCTGCCCTTCTGAGTATGTCTGAGGTCATAATTTACTCTATCCCTAGATAATCTGGAAATCCCCAGTTGAAGAAATGAAAGTGGCTCCAGGATACTAGTGCCCCCTACTATCCAATAAAAGCAATCTTAAATCATCTCAGGAAATAATCATCTACAATTCAGGCCTTTCAGCATTCCCATAGATTTTATCAAGTATGAGTACACAAATATCAAACACACAATGAGCAATCCCCCACAAGCATGTGCCAGCAGAAATAGATCACAAATCCCAAAGACAGACACTGGAACTGTCACACACAGAATATAAAATCACCATACAAGAACCGATTAATAAGAAGTAAAAATAATGTTGAAAAATGAGCAAAGGATTAAAGCAATCTGCAGATTTAAAAAGAACCAAATATGACTTCTTTAAATAAAAAATATAACCACGGTAATTAAAAAAAATTAAGCAGCTTAATAGATGAGATGAACAGCAGATCAGAAATGGGTAAAAAAGAATTAGGAAAAGGAATATAAACATTAATAAAATACCCAAAGCAAAGAAAAAACGTGGAAAAGAGGTTAAAAGAGCATTGCATATAATGATCTAATAAATGTTTACTAACAATTCTCAAAGGAGGGAATGGAGAAAGATATTACTGAATGAGATACTGGCTGAGAATTATGTAGAAACAATGAAAGCACAAAATCTCAAAATATATATTAAGCACAATAAAAAGATATGCACATCTAAACAGATCACATTTACAAATTGCAGAACACCAGGGAGATTTTAAAAGCAACCAATCACCACAGTGGTTGGTCAACAAGTCCAACTCAGGCACATGAAGTCCAATCAGCTGCGTAGAACTACTGAAATGGACAGGCAAGGACCACCAATCATTTGAGTAAGGTCTCTAAGAATGTGAAGAACAAAACAAATCTTTAGAAAAAAAGAATCTATAGGAAATAGAAATAATATACTAAAGGAAACTTCAAAAAGTGAAATTAATTCTTCAGAGATGTAAGAATGGCATACCATCATTAAACATGGTAGACTATGAAAATTAAAAACAAAGTAACAAACTAAATAAATAGATAATAAAATTAAAGAAATCTTTAAATGCAGAAAACCCAAAATCCAAAGAATAGAGACACTGAAGAAAGACAAAGTAGATGGGGAAAAAGTTATATAAATAAAATAAATTCCAGAATCAAAAGTTTCTATATTGAGACCATGCAAGCCTAGCTTAATGACTTAAGAAAAAAATACAAACTATGCCAGGGTTTATCATAATACAAATTACAGAACTCTGACTACAGATACTGAAAGCATCAAGAAAAACTATGCTACATAAAAACAGAAAGGAACTGTGTATAAGTGGGCTTCTAACAGAAAAACTACTAAAAGTAATGCCTTCAAACTTCTAAAGAAAAAAAAATCATATCAGAATCTATACTCAAATCTCTAAGTGAAAATCAATGAAATAAAAGTGAGAAAAAAAAAATAAATGAAACAAAAACTGGTTGAGGGCAGTAAGATCGATAAACCTCAAATCAGATATTAAAAGACAAAATTTTCCAATAGCATGAATGAGAAGTGGTATCACTGGATTCTACAGATATTAAAAAAGCAGTAGAATATTAGCAACAACTTTTTGACAACTCAGATGAAATAGACGAAGTCCTTGAAAGACAAAACCAAA
Organism: Cynopterus sphinx; assembly: GCA_030015415.1. NCBI lineage: Eukaryota > Metazoa > Chordata > Mammalia > Chiroptera > Pteropodidae > Cynopterus > Cynopterus sphinx. The sequence goes on from CM057385.1 coordinate 20,447,287, forward strand.
CCTCACTCTTTTATAAAGAGATTACCTGAATAGGAAAAGAAACTAAACTTGTAGTTAAACACCTCGCACAAATCACTTAGAATACTTTCATACAGACTTTTTTGTTTTCTGAAATAAAAACTTTCTCTCTCTGAGGTTTTCTCACTAGATTTAGGTTGTAGATTCCCAGTTGAAATACTACATAACTGATGATCTCAGGTAGCAAATCCAGATTACACGATGCCCATCTGCCTCATTGGTGATGTTAAATTTGACAACCTGGTGTAGGTGTGGTCTGGTTCTCTTATTTTCCCTCTTTTCACAAGCAATGAATGTATGGAGAGACATTTAAAGACAATGCAATATTCTAATTAAAAAATCCACTCCTGATTTAGTGTCCAATGATGATCCTGCCCCATCTATTTTTCACCCCCAGAATTCCTTCCATATTCCTCAGTTGACATCCTTCTGTAAGTAAAATCCTTCTTTTTTTGTATTCTGGGTACTAAATTGATTTTGCAATGGCTTATAATTCATTATTGTTCTTAATTATCTGGGGGCTCAAATTTACCAAACTCGCACAGTGGGAGCCCTATCAAGCTGATTGCTGTTATTCTGACATGTGTCTATCATGTTTTGAGCAACTCCTTACTTTCTGATATAACAAGATATTTCAGATTTATGTTATACTCATTTTCCTGTTCTAGCCTCTAATCATCCACTTTTCTTAAGAGCCTTGGTTTCTTTCAGTGGGGTATGACATCAGAAATAAAGATCTTGGAGCTCTATGTGATCAGTGTTACTTGGGTCTTTGCCTGTGGACCCCTTTGGTGGATGGAACTGGAATATGTATACATACACATAATTTAGAAAATCATGAGTTTACACTTAATATCTCCAATTTTGGTCCATCCCATAGGGCCTATCCTGACCATGTCTCTCCCACAGTGAAAACCCTGTCTCCCAAGAAATTAACATTTACTAATTTGCTTGATCCTTTTATATACTTAAATAGTTTCAGGAGCACATCTACTCTGCTACAAAAAAACCAAACTTAAGAGTTCAAAATTTCATTGTAGTCCTTTCTCCCAAAACTGAAGGACAAGAGTAATTAGTTTAAAAATTACATGGATTAAATAATTTTCCTCTCTTTCAACGTTATTGATTTGAAAGAAGTCATGCTTGGTTTGCTTTTGGTTTTCAGTCTTCCCCTACCATCCTTATAGAATTAATTTCATTCTTGAAGACTACCTAAAAAACCACCCTGCTTCCAAATATAAAGAACTAAATAAAAAGTTGTAACTTGGAGAAATGTCATTTTCTTCCCTGTCCCACAACACCCCCCTGTAGGTGGGTACCCAACTTTATTGCCTTCTGGTTCATCTTCTTTGTATTTTTAAAAAGGTAAACAGGTATATTTGCTTCATTTTCTTTCTTATACAAAAGACCACATAATAAATTCCTGCCCTTTGCTTTTCTTAATTTAGAACTATATCCTGGAAATCATTCATTACAGTACAAGACACTCTTCCTCATTCTGTTTTTTCAGCTGCACAGTACTCCATTGTGTGTGTTTATTCAACCAATCTCTCCTGTTTGGACATTTAGTCGTTTTCAGTGTTTTACAATTACAGATACTGCTGCAGTAAATAAACATACATGTGCATGTATGTACACGTATGTGTGTACACACACACACACACACACACACACACTTTTTTAACTCCTTGAGGTATACCTTCAGGGTATATTATCAGAAATGAGATTGCTGATGGAAAGGTGAATGTATTTGTAATTTGTTATTTGTTACATGTTGAATTCCCCTCCACAGAATTTTTACCATTTTGCATTTGCACCAGCAATACTGAGTGTCCATTTCCCCACAGCCTCAGTGTTTGATTTCTTTTTGACAACATAAAAGATAAAGTTTTTCTGTTTCTAAACTTCTCCTTGAAAATAACTTCCAACTTCCAGAAAAGTTAGAAAAATAGTACAGGGAAATTTTATGAACCCTACTCAGATTCACCAATTACTGACATTTGCCCCACTTGTTTTATTCCTCTCTAAACACATATTTTAAGTTGCACACATAATCTCTCTGCCCTGCCTCAAATGCAGTGTGCAGTTCCTAATAAAAACATTCTCTCACAACTATAGCAGTTATGTTTTAGAAAATTTAACATGATCTATGTTCCCATAATTTATCATCCATTGTCCAATAGACCCAATGTCCTTTATAGTAGAAATCCCGACCTTTTTGACACCAGGGACTGGTGCTCCTATGAGGATCTATGCCTGATGATCTGAGGTGGAGCTGAGGCTGTGATGCTAGCTAGCACTGGGGAGTGGCTGCAAATACAGATGAAACTTTGCTTGTTCGTCCCCTGCTGTACAGCCTGGTTTGTAACAGGCCACTGACTGGTACCGGTCCACATCCTGGGGACTGGAGACCTCAGCTTTATAGCATTTATTTCTTCTGGTCCAATATCACATGTATTTGTCTACTTAGCTTCCTTTAATCTGGAAGATTTTTGAAGAATGTAGGTTCCTTCCCCTCCCCTTTTAACAGAATGTTTTTCATTTAGGGTTCATCTGATGTTTCCTTATCAAGCTCAGGTTATGTATCCCCATAGTACATCCAGAATATTACATCCAGAGGCACAATATGCCCATCTGACTGTCATTGGTGATATTCTGATCACTGTCAAGACATTGTCTAGTTCTTCCAGTGTATACTACTATTATTTCTCCTTGCGACTAATAAGCAATCTTGGTGACCAACTTTAAAAACATATATTGATTCTTATCGAAATCCCACCCCATCCTGTCTCTAAATTTAGCATCTATTTACTTCTGTCAAACCAAACATTACTATGATAGCTGCAAAATGATTTTATAATTCTAGTACTTACACCAGTCAGCAGGAAATTCTCCCATCATCCTCTTTCTTTACCCACTTATCTGTTCATTAGTATGAATTCACTAACTCCTGGTTATTTTCCCCAATGGTTTATAACTCAGTTCTGTTCTTAAATTGAGAGCTCACACTATCCCAGATTTGGATACTAGAATCCCCTTCAACTGGCTCCAGTGTCCTTTCATTGTGCCTCATCAATTTTTTAGTAGTCTTATTTTTTGGAACATCAAAATATTCCAGGATCATTTCATACCTACATTGTTCCAACCCTGAAATCAACCACTTCTCCAAGCTTTCCTTTTTTAGGAGGGACTCATATTAAAAACTAAGATGTGCTCTGTATTGTTTTACAAAATCATTTTTGAATTTCTTTTGTGTATGTGTGATGTCTGTCCTTTTGTCTTTTATTCTGTAGGGCTTTTAGTCTTATGTTATTTCAAAATGTTTTGTATTTAGGAATTTACCCTAAATTTGTTCTTTGTCTGTTAATCTGTGACAAATTTTGATTTTGCTAATGGAGTATTTTGCCATGTAATTAAAAAAATGTAGTAAAATTTACCAGTATTTTCTAATATTGATATTTATAAATGTCAATATGTAATTTTCCACTTTTTGTGCTGTATTTATTAGAAATCTGTATTATGTTGCTTCATAAAAATGAAGTTTTTCTTCATTTTCTACATTCCAAAATAATTCATGTAGCATTGAGAATACATGGTCTCTAAAGGTTTTGCAGAAACCCTGTGAAATACCTGGGCTTGATGTTTTGTGGGATAGAGCCTTGACATAACTGTTCCTTTTACAGAAATTATCTAAATTAATTTTTTAAAACCTCAAATGAAGTCAATTTTCTTAAACTATTTTCCTAAGAAATAATTCACTTCATCTAGGTTTTCAAATTTACATAGAGGTGTGAAAAATAGTTGAATGATTCTAAATTTTCTCTGTATTATTTACCCCTTACTATTTCTTATTTTGTATTTTTGTGCTTTTGCTTTTCTCCCTTGATTAAACTACGTAGTAGTTTATTTTGTGAATTTTTTCCCCAAAGGTCCAGGGTTGATTCATCATTTTGACATATAGTTTATCTGTTCTTTAACTTGTTAATATCCTATATCTTCATTATTTTTTTTGTTTTTACTTTTTGCTTACTTTGTTCTTTTTTGAGATGGGAATTCATTTTTCTTCTCTTAGTGTGTTAAAGTAACCAGATTAGGCCCAAGATGGAGTTGCTCGTACTAAGCCCCACATCAACAAACCAAAACTTCTATGCTCAGGTCTCCCAGAAAAGGCCCTAAGTCAACCTACCAGTACTTACCTGATCAGCACAAGCTACCTGACCCAGCCCCATGACTTCCCTTTGCTTTGTTAAGGAAAGTAATCCTGCTTCAACCAATCAGCATATGCCCATTATAATTTCCTTGTTCCTGCTCACTTTGGTCTATACAGATATCCCTTCAGAGCCCCTTGCTATCCAAGAATGGATGCTCAGCAACTTATCAATTACTGAATAAACCCAGTAAGATATTCAAAATGTACTCAGTTCAATTTTGTTCCTTAAAAAATGACACAGGCATTTAGGAATATAAATTTTCCTGTGTTTGTTGCTTTTAATGTATTTCACAGATTCTAATATATAGTAATTCATTATAATATTTTAAAAACTGCAATTTGTTTGCATACCTCTTTTATCCTGGTTTTTTTTTTAATCAAGTCATTTTAATGCATATCAAGATTCAGAACTTTTCTGTCCTTTTAAGAAAGCTACTTCTGTCCCTTCCTAATTAATCCTCCTCCTCCCCACAGAGGAGTTCTAGCATCACTGGTTAATTTCACATATATTTAAGATACTGCATAAATGGGATAAAATTCTGACATTTTTATATCTTACTTCATTCAGCACAGTATTTTTTGAGATTTATCCAGGTTTTTATATGTATGAATGGTTCATTGCTTTTTATTGCTGAGTATTATTACACATTATCAAGATTCTTGTTTCTCTCTTCATACAGATTTGACTACAATGAATAAAACTGCTATGAACATTACTGTACAGTGAGTGCTCTTACTGTCAACAGGTTTTTGAAAATTGGGACTTTAAGTAAAACTACATATAACAAAACCAATTTTACCACAGGCTAATTGATATAAAAGCAGATCTTCAAGTACATCCATCTCTACATGGATTTAAGTTCCTATGGCTTATTTCTGGGCACAAATACATCATCAAACTTCTATGGAAAGACCTAAACCATTTCTAATATTAAACATTTAAGTAAATGTGAGTTGTACATACACTTCTGAAAGATTAATTATTTTCCAACCCACTTATTCTAGTTCTGAGTTGAGGGTGTCTGGAGTCCCCGCCAGCAGGCACACTGCAAAAGGTGGAAACCAACCCTGGACAGGGTGTGCTCTCACACACAACCATACTCACAATGGAACAATTTAGACACATCGACTTATCTAACATGAATGTGTAAACTCCACACAGACAGTAGACCCAGCAGGGATTTTTCTCATCAGTGTTATGACAAAAAGACATTATTCGAGGACCTGTTATACAAGACTTTTCAACATAAAATTGGTTTCTAAATTTCAAGGTAGAAGTGCCCTTTCGCTTTTTGTTTGGTTTATTGATGTTTTCATAACACATGAACAATTTTTGTGAATACTGTTTGAAATATATTCTTCATCATTAGGATGTAGTCATGGATATACTTCAAGATCTGACTATTGTTTTGAGACCTTTTATATCCTTATTTTTTGTCCACTACACCTTTCTTGTGTTAAAGCCTCCTTCCTATTCTTAGTGTGTCCTTTCACTACTTGCATTTCTTTGTTTCTGCTTTATACAGACTGCTGTTTTATTTGGTATTTATGACATATCTTTGTTGTAAATTGTGGTTTTTAGAATTATAAACTGTCATTTGTCTTGTTCAGTACTTTTTGGTTTAAATTCTTTGTTAATCTTGCTTTCTTATTATTTCTATTTGCCTGTTGTATATTGGCCATTCCTTTACTTTTAGCTGTTTTAAAGGCCTTTTGTGTGTAATGAGGTTAGGTTTTGATTTTTTGAGTCAATTTGAAAAATTTTTTCTTTTAATTGATGAATCTTCTTAACTGATGAATTTTAATTGATATGACCAGTATGTCTGATTTCAATTGTCATTATTTTGTTATAATTATTGTGTGCACTACATTTACCATGATTTTTTTTTTTTTCACTTCATGATTGTTTTCTTTGGCCTTTTAAAAATTTCTCACAGTATTTTGGAAGGTTTGAAGTAATACAAACACACCTTGGAGATAATCATGCCCTTGGTTAATATTGCACATTCTGTTCCAGACCTCCGTAAAAAAGAGAATATTGCAATAAAGTCAGTTACACAAGTTTTTTTGGCTTCCCAGTGTATATGTTTTGTTTTCTATTACTCTTCCTTTTACGAATGTTCTCTGTAGCATGTGATATTTTTTGATAGCATTTTACCCACAGTAGAACATCTTTCAAAATTGGAGTCAACTCTCTCAAACCCTACTGTTGCTTTATCACTTAAGTTTATGTACTATTCTAAATCCTGTTATCTCAACAATCTTTGTAGCATCTTCACCAGGAGTGGATTCTATATGAAGAAACCACTTTCTTTGCTCATCCATAGGGAGTAACTTCTTATCTGTTCTTTTATGGTAAGATGGCAGCAATTTAGTCACATCTTTAGTTCTAGTTTTCTTGCTACTTCTATTATATCAGTGATTACTTCCTCCATCAAAGTCTTGAATCATCCATCAAAGTCATCCAGAATTGGAAGTAACTTCTTCCAAACTCCTGTTAATGCTGATTTTAACTTCTTCCCACGAAACACAGATGTTCAGAATGGCATCTAGAATGGTGACTCCTTTTCTGGTTTTCAATTTACTTTGCCCAGTTCCATTAGAGAAATCACTATTTATGGCAACTATATATAGCTTTTGAAATGTATTCGTATGTAATACAACGTGAAGGTCAAAATTACTCCTTGGTCCATGGGCTGCAGATGGATGCTGTGTTAGTAGGCATGAAAACATTAATCATGTTGAACATCTATCTCCATCACAGCTCTTGGGTGACCATGTGCATTGCCAATGATCAGTAACATTTTGAAAGAATTCTTTTATTCTTAGCAGTAGGTCTCAACAACAGGCATAAAATATTCAGTAAACCAAGTTGTAAACAAATGTGCTGTCATTTAGGTTTTGTTGTTCCATTTATAGAGCACGGGCAGAGTAGATTTAGCACAATTCTTCAGGGCCCTAAGATTATCAGAATGATAAATTAGCACTGGCTTTAACTTATGGTCGCCAGCTGCATTAGCTCCTGAGAAGGGAGTCATCCTGTCCTTTGAAACTTGGAAGCCAGGTATTGACTTATCCCTAAATATGAAAGTCCTAGATGACATCTTCTTTCAATATAAGGCTGTTTCATGTACGCTGAAAATCTGTGTTTAGTGTAGCTGTCTTCATTAATTAGCTAGGTCTTCTGGATAACTTGCTTTCACCTTGCACTTTTATGTTATGGTGACAGCTTCTTTCCTTAAACCTCATGAACTGACCTTTGGTGACTTCAAACTTCTGCATCTTTCTCACCACTTTTAGCCTTCATAAAACAAAATAGTTAGGGCTTTACTCTGATTAGGCTTTTGCTTAAACAATGTTGTGGCCCGTGTGATGGTCTATGCAGACCACTAAAATTTTCTAACAGCAAAAAAAAAATTTCTTATTATTTGTGTGTTCACTGGAGTAGCACCCTTAATTTCAATAATTTTTCCTTTTCTTCCACAACTTGGCTAATTGACACAAGAGGCCTAGCTTTTGACATGCCATCTTCACTAAGCTTCATATTTCTGGCTTTTGATTTAAGTGAGAGACGTGCAACTCTTCCTTTCACTTGAATACTCAGAGACTATTTTAGGGTTATTAATTGGCCTAGTTTCAATATTGTTGTGTCTCAGGAAATAGGGAGGCCCAAGGAGGAGAGAGATGGGGAATGGCTGGTCAGTGGAGCAGTCAGAACACACGTTAAGTTGGCAGTCTAATGTAGGTGTGGTTCATTGCACCCCCAAAACAATTACAATAGTAATGTCAAAGATCACTGATCACAAATCACCATAACAAATATAATGAAAACCACTGAAATATTGAGAATTACCAAAATGGAACAGACACACAAAATGAACAAATGTTGTAAGAAAAATGGCACCAATAGACTTGTTTGATGCAGGGTTGCCACAAACCTTCAATTTGTAAAAACATCCCAACCAAACTAGTATCTCTGAAGTGCGATAAAGCAAAGAGCAATAAAACAAGATATCCCCATATCTTTCACAGTACCAGTTGTCTTTTTGTTACCTAATCTTTTCCATTTTTCAGTTTCAGATGGCATCCTCTGAATCACTCATAATAGCTAAGCTATATCATTAATCGTATTCTAGTTCTTCCTTTTTCTTCTCTTTCCACTAATTTTTAGCTGCATTCTTTGTCAGAATATATAACATTTATGTACTATTCTTTTATGAACCTGCTCTTTATTCTAATCTTAGCTCAAAAGTATGTGTGGAATACTACTCACTGTCAGTCTTTTTGAAGAAAATTTCCCAAACATTTCTTCCAGATGAAGCTCAGCCTTTAATAGTTTCTTTAGGAAGGGCTAATGAGTATAGTATTCCTTGAGTTCTTGGTATGTTTAACATACCAAGACTGACACTTGAGGGACAGATAACTGAATATAAAATCATTACACTTCTTGCTGCTCCACTGTTGGCTTGCTTTGTATGTTGCTTTTGAGAAAACTGGTATCAACCTAATGTCTCTGGCCCTTCTAAGTCACTTCATCTTTTTGCCTGGGGGCCCTGGGAATTTTTCTGTATCTTTCCTTCAAGTCTGTCCTTTCAATGTACTGATTCAGATCTTTTATTTCTAGAAAGTTTTCTTGGATGGTAGTACTAAATATTAGAGCTTTATTTTTTTCCTCTTGAGAGAAAATTACACATTAGAATTTTAGACCCATCTACCATTTAAAAATGCCAAGTTAAAAAAATAAATCTCATTTTTATTCTCTTGATTGTTTCTCTGCTTTTCTTCAATGTCTTTTATTATATTCACATTTGAATCTATTGTCCAGGGGAGAACCGTATAGTCTTCATTTCTGGTATGATTTTGTTTTCACTTTTCTGAGTTTAATCTACTCTGACTTCATTTCTGCCTGTTTTTGTTCCTTTCTGTTCTTACTTTTATATTTGATTCAAGGTGTTATTTTTCCTCTATCAGTTGAAATGGCCTGATTCACACTGCTTGTTTTTTCTTATAGTAGTTCTGTATTGGTGTGGTCCATTCTTTTCTATTCCATTCATTTTATGGTCAGAGTTCCTAGGTCAAGGACTCTTTTAAGTTTACTTTCAAACCTGTGTTCAGTATTTTGGAACTTAGTGTTGGATTTCTTTTGTAAGTGATATTTCATGTTTCATGTAAGTCTTCCATGCACAAACTCTCTTCAGTGAACTCATTAATAAGCCTTCCTTCTCCCATCTTCAAGGTCACAAGAATGGGTAGAAGAAGCTCTTGGAATCTGATTTACTTCTCTACTTATAGGTAATTTGAAGGCTGTGCTAATCTGTTTTTTATAATGCTGAAGACATACTGGTGTGTGATTTATACATACTCTGTGTTGGTTTTATAAGTTTATAGGAAGGTGAGTGGGAAAACTAGATCAGGCCAGACCTAGAAGTCTACATGTATATATTTAAGTAGTATATTTGAATATCCTATCTTCAGACTACTGCTTTTGTCATTTTCTAAAACACTGAATCTGTCATCATTAGATTCGCTTTTTGTATCATGTATTGGTATTCTAGAGTAAGTCATCATTTTCATCTAACTTGGTTCAGAAACACATTTTTCCCTATAGGAGTTTATATGCCAATTCCATGATAATTTTTTTTTTTTTTTGCTAGTGATTCGGTCTCATGATTATTAATACTCATTACTAATTATTAGTACAACTAATATTTATAGGACACTTGGTATTTGTTAGGCACAGTCTAAATACTTAATGTGTAGTGTTTTATTTAATCCTTGTAAATATCATCACTCCCATCTTAAAAATGCACAAGCAGAGGCTCAAACAGGCTAAACGACTTGCCCAGAGTCATATAGCTAAAATAATCACAAGCAGTATGAATCAAGGAAACAATCTTAAATTTATGTTCAATTTTAACCTCCTTTCTCTTTTTTATTATGGTTTCAGGTAATGTGCTTTTTTGAACACTTTGTTCTTCAAAATAAAACTAAAAAATCATGTTAGGTGACCAGGACCTTGAATATAGTGTAATGGCATTACTGCAGGTGGGAAACTTCACCTAATATTTGGGCACATATGTATGGTAAGCCCTCATCCATCACAGAGGAAGTTAAAAGATAACATCTAAAATTCATGCATTCAGTAATATAAGCCTAATATTTAGATAGATATTAGGTAAAAAAAGCTAAAAGAATTAAGTCTCATGAGGGCTGAATTGGAAAGAGAAAAGGATTGCTACAATGGGTACTTTTTTGGCAGTACTTTTATCATTGTTTAATGTACTATCAAGTACATTAATTAAAATAAGTTGTTTTTAAAAAGTATAAACTATATAAAATTCATTAGACTTATTAAAATTGAGATTGATATTTGGCATTGGCAAGCTTGTGTAGGAAGGCAAACTTATGGCACCTTTTTGGAAGGCCATTTGAAAATACTTATAAAAACTCATAAAACATGATGAGTATGTCTTTTGACCAGGTTAACTCCACTTTCAGGAATCTATCCTTCAGAGATAATAATGGGACACAAGAATCTATGTGGAAAGATATTTAAGTATAATGTAATAGTGAAAAAAAATGGAGTCAATCTAACCATCAGAACAATTAGGAAACACTAAAATATTGAGTGAAAAAAAAAGAATACATGCTGGTATATATACAGATTGGTATATCTACATCATTTATATGAAAGATCCTAGAAGGGACAGCTAAACTCCTTAATAGAGTGAGAATGGAATGGAAGAATAGTTTTAACTTTTCTATATTTTTCATTTTTTTTCGACAGCAAATGTGCAATTCTGTAAAAAATAAAGCAAAAAAGCTCTTAATAGTGACAAAATATAAGAAGGAATTACAAATCACAGTAGAATTTCATTTCCCTACTATAACTGTCACCCTGATAAACCTTCCTCCCTATTAAATCTACAAAGGAATTGAAAAGTTAGCCATTAACTTGTTGGTACAATCTATCAAAAATTCCAAAGTATAAACTTCCAAATGCAAACATGTATAAATATACAACCACATAATAACATTATAACTTTTATATGAATAAATTCATCAAGAGTTAACAACTCTTCATTATCCAAACCAATATGGTGGTTAATATAATTCTCAAAGTTTTATATTTAGTCATGGGATATAAGTTTTCTAACTCCTTAAATTTGAAAGTTATAAACGTGAACTTAACAAAGCTCAATATAATAGGTACTGTATGATGACTAGATTCAGTAAGTGATAGAGAGCTCTTTAGCTCTTAGTAGTCTCTTCCTCATTCTACCATAGGACAGAAAGCACAGTCTGACACAGTGATACTATTCACTGGCCTAAACAGAAATGCCTTCATTCTGTCTAAGCTTACTACGAGGAAGAAAATTAGTAAGAATTTAGGATTATTGGGTTTTTGTTTGCAATAAGTGCAATGTGAAAGAATAAATTCAGGCCAATGATATAATCAGGAGGAAATGGAAAGCAATATATCCTGAATAAGACACCTAGAGAAACTGAAACAGATGTGGGGAATGATAGATCAATAAGTTACATAACAATATTCTAAGATTTAAAGCCACAGTGAGCAAAAGGAAGCTATTCTTTGATCTATAAGAAATACAAATTTCTACCTCTTTAAGCTCTGGTTCTACTACTTATGACTTTGGATGTAAAAATTACTCAGGTCTCAGTTTCTCTCTCTTCTAAATAAGGAAAACACCACTTACCACACAGGAAGAATGTATGATAAAACAAATAATTCACATGAGTGGACTTTCAGTTCTTCAGAAGAAGGCTATGAATCCTTAAGTATGAACCTGAAAAGCTAATTAAAAATAAGATGACCATGTCAAAATTAAGTGTGAAACTGAGTAGCCTAGAGAGTCTTTAAGATTATCAGCTATTAATTCTACCCCAAATAACAGAATTCATACTAAAGCTGTAGTGCAAATGTAGTTCAAGTCCAATCAACTGATATCATTTATTAATATGTTAATATAGCAAAAACAAGTTAAACAGGTTATTCAGTGTTATGCTGATATGATATGGCCTAAAACTTTAATGTAAAATTATGACATTCTCTTGGTGTTTATCTTTTAAAAATATATTTGGAGTTGGTTGCTCAAAAAATATATAATCACTGAACAGTAAATACTATGAGATATTAATAATTAAATAATTAAAATAGGATTAAACATATGTGTGTAGGGGGTTATTTCTCTAGCAGGTAAAATACCTGGAAACTAGCTAATTTAAGTTTTGAAATAAAAAAGTAAATTAATAGATGGTATTATCACTTTCTGAGCAATTCATACAAATTGTGATGCTAAGCACCAGAAATACAAAGAAGTGTTAGATTTACCATGCACACTCTACAGCTAGACTGCAGACTATGGCCAAATAGTGGAGAGGACAAAAAATTACTAAATTAAGGGGTCCTGTACACAAATAGTTCTGTAAGAATGAAACAGGAATTGGCTAATACAGTGGAAAAAGAAAAAGGGATTGTGGGAAGATAGCTTATCATTTAAATTACCATTTATCGCAGCTTATGTTTTCTTATACAGTGGTCATCACATTTGATTGGAAGTTTACAGAAACTTTGGGAGGGAGGGAGGGAGGACTGATGCTCAGCCTATATTTTAAATGAGGAAAACGAAGCTCAAAGAGATTAAGGCCTAAGATCTCAGTTCCAGAGGTGGCAGATAGAGCAGAGCCAGTTTGCCAACTTTGTTCAGAGCTCATTTCTACTATGCTAAGTTATCAATACTAAAGTAAGAACCAGAAGGGAGCTCAGAAACATTCTCATGCAGTGTTTCCCTAAATAATGTAATAAAAACTTTGAGACATGCATTAAGAACAGATTTCTAAGTTCCACTACAGACTCACTGACTGACCTTCAAAAGCAAGGTTTTGTATTTTTACAAGAGCAAAAGGTGATTCTAGTGATTAGCTAAGCTTAGAAAATACTGTTGTATATTGTATGTCCAATATGGCAGACATATGGCCATTTATATTTACATGACATCAATAAAATAAAAAATTGGGTTCCTTAGTCACATCAGCTTCCTTTTAAGTGCTCAAGAGCCACTGGCTAGTGACTATCACACTGTACAACAAAGACACAGTGCATTTCTATCATTGCAGAAAGTTCTACTGGATAATGCTGATTCCAAACCAACCCTTCAACTGCGAGGATAAGAAAACTGAGGTACAGAATCATGTCCAACAAGTGCCACAAAGCTAGTTAATGGCAGAAATGAAACTTTAAACTAGTCTGCTAGTGCCCTTCTTACTACATCATCCTACCTCAAATTCAGGGTTTATTCAAATAGATTTTTTCCCCCCACCTTTTCTTGGCAGGGGCCGGGGGGGAAGTTCTAGCAAAGCAAGAAGAGAAATTTGAAATTTATAGGAAAAAAGCCCTAAAAAAGGTTTATGAAAAAAAGTCATGATTAAATGCAAACTTTGCATAAAGTTAGGTCTTGGACAGTTGAAAATGAGATGGTATTAGGAGGCATAGCTTAGATATTTTAACTATTTTTAAGTTCTTCCTTTTCTATCATCCTGATGTGTTTATATTTCTTTGGGATTTGAAATCCTGACACTAATGATCCATTTCAACTGGCTTACCTTAAAATTATACAAGTGAAAAGGTTAAATCTTATTTAGGAAACATTTTATAGATTAAAAAATGAGAAACAAGGAGCAACCAAAAGAATAAAGACCTGTCTAATTTTGGAATGTGGTAAACCACTGAACACTTATAGTAATTTAGTGGTTTAGTATTTATGACATTAATATGTTGTTTTCACTTCTAAGCTATAGTTTTATCTTCTTTTGACTGTCACGTTTTAAAACAATTTAAAATTGTTTTAACTTCCAATGCAACTAAAGGACTAGAAATATCTAGGAAGGTTTAGACATTAATTAGATCAACATATAGCCAGCCATTAAAAATATAGTGCTGTGTTCTTTAAAAATAAAACCAGTTGTTCCTGTTTAGTATGTTTAGAATGCAAACGTCTCCAGAGCCAATCAACTTAAGTCATGACAGTTCATGTTTAAAGCAAGCAGTAAAATAACTTGGAGCTCCATAATACAGTAATTAAAACTTTAAAACAGAATTATACAGCCCTATTAATTCCTTTCAGTATCTAGTATTCATTGCCATGTTAAATTCTAGTGACTAGGTTTAGAGGAAATACTGTATGCCAAAGTTTGTGTAAAATTAAAAATCAAATGGTTAAAAAACATGGCCCAAATAAAATACTTATGAACAGATAGTTATTCAAGACAGTTTTTGCCATAATTTGTAAGGCACTCAGAAGCCCTGAGTATGGGGTTCTATATAAATAGAAACTTTTTGTTATTCAGAGGAGGTGGTACAAAATAAGACAGCTATTTTCTTTGTAAACACTCTTTGGGGTTGAGATAAACAAATGAAAAAAAAAAGTCTAAGCAGAGCAACAGTCTCTGAATCATAAAAGGGGGAGAAAAAAATGTAAGTGCTCTTTACATTTTAAACAGAGAATTGGTAGTTTAAACTGAAATTTATTTTCTCACTTTTAGACCAGATTCATTACTTCTACATTTTATCTGTTATGTCTCAAACCCCACTTCACCATCTTGGGAAGAGGAAAACACGTGCTCCCAAGGTTCTTATGCCAAAAGAACTACTTTTGGAGGCAGCACAGTTCACCAAATGAAGGAGGACATTCGAAAAACACTAATTGACAGACAAAAGTAGAAACTGAACTGTCTCAACTACCAAATTATAAATAGTGGCACATACTAATGGAAGCAGCATGAAAAATACTGCAAGCTCTGAGCAAATATGAAAGTGCTGGAAAAGTTTCAAATCTCATAAAAGAGCTGGAAAAAACAGAGAAAGAAATGAAAGCACTGTGAAGGAAGGGCCCTGAGAAGGAAGACCAGCTTGAAAGGAACACACAGGTCAAAAGGAGGGGGAGGGTTTTCTTCTGAACATCCCTCTACCACAAGATGTTTCTAACAGCTTCAGGACTATCCCCAAGAGGCAATTTTAGGCATCCTTAAGGATTCAGGCAACAAGTAAAGGTGCTTTGAGACAGAACTACAGAGATGATGCTGAAATTACTAACTTCAAAAAGATGCATTAGTGAGAGAAAACAGCCATAAAATCCTCAGATCTTAATTCCCAAGTTTCCTGCAGTAAAATATCAACCATTCTCAGGCATGTAAGCCAGAACTTTTGAAACTGACCCAGCAAAGTTTTCGGCTGGCCGTCACTCTCTCTCAAACCCTCCACCCTCCACTTCCCTGCTGTTCTTTCCTGGCACACAAAATATAGGCCAATGAGCGGTGGGTGGGTGAAGAGGATGTGAGAGAAAATTTGAGAAGTAAAAAAGAGAGCAATTTAACAAGGACATGAATGAGACTGCAGGGTCTATTAAAGGTAGGCAAGCAATTAGAACTGAAAAAGAGAACGGGCTTTCCCGGGCATCTGCGAACACTTTTTGTAAGTAAGGGTTTAAACAGAGGCCAGACTACCTACCACTTGTCAGAGAGGCTTGCAGAGGGGACGGCTGCTTTTGGTGACCTCTAATGTCTCTTCCGATTCTGAAACGTTAGGATTCTTATTTCACAACAGAGAATGCAATGGTCATAAAAGCCCCCATAGACTTAGAACCCTTTAAACTAAAGCGGCCTAGGCGGCTGCTGCCCAAACACCACTCCCACCTCTCTCCCTCCCACAACTGGCCCACCCCGCCCCCTTTCAATATTTCCCCCTCCACGTGCGAAATGCCTCGCAGCACTCGCCCCAAAGAGGAGAGGCGCCTTCCCCTGCAAAGCACTACAACTATGACCCCTTGGGGGAAGTGAGGACTCCACTCTCCCACCCTGGGCAGCCAAAAAAAGAAAAGTATCGAATCCAGCCTTCCTCGCCAGTCAGAGCTGAAGGGGGAGGAGGAGGCGGGACGAAGAGAAAAACTTTCTTCTAAAATTTTTTTCTCCCAGAGCACACAGTGTAGAGAGAACCCCGATAAGTCCCGGGCTAAGAGGATGGGGGGAGGGGAGCCCCTGAAACGTTTAACGGCCGGTAGGGGGAGGGGAGCGCTGGAGGTTGAGGGGGCGTGGGACGGAGCAGCAGGCCAGGGAGCGGGGTCAAGGCGCTGCCGGGGATCCCAGGGTAGGGGAGCTGCAGGCGTCCCCCCTACCTGGCACACAAAGCGGCTGCCGCGCTCGGCTCTCACCAGATCCTTTGTGTTTTCCATCAGGGCCTCATGGGTAGGGGCTGTCCGTGCTCCCAGGGCCCGCGGCGCCCCCTCCCCGAGCTGGAGGCAGGCGCCTTTCCCCGGGACTGCAGCGACTCCAGGGGGGCCCCGGCTGGGCCCAGACCGGCGGCGGCTGCGGCAGCCCCCGGATTTCCCCCCCTTTAACTAGGGTGGCCCCAGGATATCAACAACATTAGCATAGCCCTCCCTCCCCAGCGCGCCTGCGCCGTGACCCGCGCCCCGATTGGCCCACTTCCCTACATACCCTCCTCTCCCCGTCTTCCAGCGTGGGACCCTCCGCAGGCTCCGTACTCCACGGGCCGTACCAAAACGAAGGGGTGGACGAGGCAACCGGGCCGCGCGTTACGTCGGGCGGGTGGAACAACCAATCAGGAGAAAGAGCCGCTGCAGGCAGTCATCCTCGTGTGGACTCTGGCTTTCTTGGGCGGCTTTCATCCGGCGGCCGCTGCGAAGTTGTGTGTGGGAAAAAAACTTTCCACTCCGGTCCCGCCGCCTCCCCTTGCCCCGGAAGGTGGGTCCTCCCGGAGGAACTCCCCTACGGGGAGGCGGAGTGGGCGTCACGCCGGGCGCGAGCGCCTGTCACGTGCCTGCTGGCCGCGCAGCCTCGTTCTGGCCGCGCGGGGGCCTCCGCCGCCGCGGACGGAGCGGCGCCGCGGCGCACGCGCAGGGAGGGCGCACGTGAGCGCCCGCGTTTCTTCTCCGACCCAACGATGCCGCCGGAACGCGGGAGCCGAGCGAGACCGGACCGGAGCGGCCGAGCGAAGCCGAACCGGAAGACGCGAATGAAGCCGGACCGGAGAGCCGGAGCGGGGCCGGGCGGGCCGCCGCGAAAAGCGGCTGCTTCATCCCGGCGGAGACCGCCGGCCCGGCCGAGAGCGGCGGCCGCGGCGATCGCAGTCGCGGCGGCGGCAGCGGCGGCGGAGGAGGAGAGGCGGCTCCGGCAGCGGAACCGCTCGACGCTGGAGGCGGACAAGCCGGCCGTGGAGCGGTGCCTGGAGGAGCTGGTCTTCGGCGACGTCGAGGACCGCGAGGCCGCGCTGCTGCAGCGCCTGCGAGGCCCGCGGGTGAGGGAGTCCGCGGCGCGCGGGCGGGGCGCGCGCGGGCGGGGCGCGCGGGCGGCGGCGAGCTCCGGGGGCGGAGCCTGGGCGACCTGCGGCGCCGGGGCGAGCCCAGGTGGGCGGGCGCCCGCGAACGCGGCCGCCGAGCGGGGCTCTGCCCACCCCCGAGGGGCGCCGCTGCGCCTGGGCCCCGACAGGCGCTGGAGACGTGTTCTGTCGAGCGGTCCGTGGTCACGAGCATCTCGGCGGCTCAGCGCCACGAGCCGCAGACTTCGTGGTTCTCCCCTCGCGGTCATTCGACCGCCGGCCTCAGTGCCCACCCGGTGGTGGTTCAGGAGTGCCCCTCGGTTTGCGGGCACGGGCCTGGGAACCTGCGTTGTAGCATCTCCCCAAGTCAGTGGCTCGCCGGCTTTTGAGAGTGACGCCGTATCCGTCTGTTGAGCCGACATTTGTGAGCCTGTTGGGTGTCAGCTGCTTGGCCTGGCAGTGAAAACCCTGCATGACGATAGTTTTTGCACACTTCTTATCATCCCTTTCATTTTACACTAGGGTTTTTTTATTTTATTTATTTTTCCGAAGATAGGGAGTGCAAGGCGGTGTTCTAGGCACTGGAGGAGAAACAGCAATGGATCAAGACTTGACACAAATCTCTGCCCCTGTGGAGCTTATGTGCTAGTGGCAAAGGCAGAAGACAGAGGAGATAGGCACTCCTGAAAAAGGGAGATTGGGAAAAGGGAGATGAACATTGTGTGGAGGACGACTGTGAAATTTTACATAGGGTGGCCAAGCAAAGCCTCACGGAGAATTACACCGTTTTATAATAAAGGTGGGCCTAGTAAGTGTCAACTGATAGCCAGAACCTCTTTTGGCCACTTATAGATGAAGCTGCAGAAATCCAGTAGGGAGATAGAGAACTACTATTGGAAAAATGCTGAGCTTCGTGATAGTTTCCCAGTCGGGAAAAGAAAGTTTGTGTGAGGTGGGATTTGATTGACTTTGAGGGATCATAGGCCTGTAACAGAGCAAGTAGAAATCATTTGGACATTTCTTTCGTGGTTTTGGAAAAGTTCAAGCTCACTTCTTCAGAGGTTATTCTGTCATCTAGATTTAGACTTTGTTACAGTGTAGTTACTGTAGGTAGCAGGTCAAGAATGGTTAGACATGGAGAAGCCTTATGTCTAAGAATATGAAATACGAGTTAATTATGACATTCATGTTATTTTACCTTTCATGCTAGTCTACCTCGGGTCCTGTAATTTCTGCAGTTATGAGATTCTTTTGTTTTTGTTTTTGCTGGTTTCTTCGTCTGACATCTTAGGTTTTGTTGTTCTTGTCTCATTCTGTCTTTTTCCTTTGAGGGAGTTGACTTTCTCTCCTTGACTGTTCCGTCCTACTTTGTCTGTGCATCCTGTGGTGCTATTTTCTATTCCTCCAGCATTTGCTATTGTAGCATTCTGCTTTTTATTTCATCAGAGGGTTATAAAAGCAAACCATTCTACAAGCCATCTGACTTCAAGGTGTATCTGCCATCATTGGATATGAAAAACTCAGTGCTTCAGGGTGTTTTGTTTTCTCTAGGTTCAAGTACAAGAAGACTCAGGTGACTCGGAAGTGGAGAATGAAGCAAAAGGTGATTTTCCTCCTCAAAAGAAGCCGGTTTGGGTAGATGAAGAAGATGAAGATGAGGAAATGTAAGTTGCCTAGTATTTCTTTCAGAATTCTTCTGGATATTTTAAGGATTATGTTGCAGGTTTTAAAAAAGTTCTGTATGAATACGTGAAGATTTGAAAAATTTGGGAAGTATAAAAACGGTCATTCATAATCCTGCCACCAAGGTAGAACCACTGTTAACATGTTGGCATCCTACTGTGCCTCTCTCCTCTCTGTGCATTCTATACCTGAGTTTGCCTCCTAATTTGGCCATCTTCTAACTGACCATGGACATGTGTGGAACCTACCTCTTCTCATTTGTAAAATGGAGATGATAATAGTAACTATCAGCATGCTCTTGGGACTGAATGAAGTAGTATATGTAGAGCTCTTAGCCTAGTACCTGAAACTGAGAAAAAGCTAAAAGAAAGTTAGCTAGTACACATAATATGTACTTTAAGAGATATGAATGAGTGTACTGCAAGCATTTCTCCCCACTTCAAAGTGAAAATTTTATAGACACTTTGAAAAGTATGTATTATAGTCCATTGTATGAATTAACTATAATTTCCATAGCCAATTAACATATTTGTCTCTTCACAAAGCTACTTTTTTTTGTATGTGATGAGAGCACCTGAAATCTCTTAGTACATTTCCAGAATGTAATAGGGCATTATTAACTGTAGTCAAGCTGTATATTAGCTCTCTAGACTTACTCATCCTAAGGAGCTATAACTTTGTACCTTTGGACCAGCACCTCCCCCTTTTCCCCACCTTCCCACTCCTTGTAACCACCATTCTACTCTATGCTTCTATGTGTTCTACTTTTTTTAGATTTCACATGTGAGATCATTCAGTATTTCTCTTCTGTTTGTCTTATTTCGCTTAGCATAGCGTCCTTCATGTTCATCCATGTTGTCACCAGTGGCAGGATGAGACCTTAGTGATCTTGCTATATTAGCTCCTTACACATTGACAATTTCAAACTTTTATTTCTCAAACTTATTATAGATTTTCTTCCATTTTTCTGTTTGCCTTTTAATTTTGTTTTTTAATGTTGTCTGACAGAGTATTTAAATTTTTATATAGTCAAATCTATGTATCTTTTTCTTGTTTTTTTAACAATAAAGAGTCCATCAAAGAGAGATGTATATTTGCCTATATACTTATTTTTTGTTTTACCCAGAATTGTTTAGGTGAATGGCATAAGTTGTATCCAGATAAGTCATTGTGAATTTTAAGTATTAGCTCTTTAAAAGGTAAACTGGGTGATCTAAAATATTGGAGACTCCTTTTTGTTTGGAAATAATGGAGAATGTGCATCTGAGATATTCTACATCTTACAAATCTTGACCTGTATTGTTCAATTAAATGTTTTCTCAAACTACTAAAGGCAACAACTATTTATTGATTAAAAGTCATTTAAAGCATGCTTTTCTGTTTTTTATAGGATTGACATGGTGAACAATCGTTTTCGGAAAAATATGATGAAAAATGCCCATGAAAGTAAACTTTCAAAAGATGAGCTTCAAAAGAGACTTAAAGAAGAGTAAGTGTCCTTTTTCATATAGTTTAATCAAGTATTTATAATCAGTAGTTTATTTTGATTTAACCAGTCTTTGGCTGTAATGCCTTCCTGGGTAGTAAGATTTGCATTTTCAAACAGCTTTGCAATTGGAAGAAATTATTAAATTTTAGTATTTTGGGCAAAGAGGAAATACGAGTACAAAAAAATTTTTGGAAAAAAAATTGTAATCTTATCACCTGAATATAATCAGTGATAATATTGTTTACTTGCGTGTTCATTTGTATATGTGTTTTTCACAACTTCTAGGCTCTTTCAATTGACCAGAGCTAGGAAATATATGTATATTTCAGAATAAGGATTCTGAAATATACATATATTCATAATTGGTTCTTTCAGTTCTAACTTGCAGATTTTTAAAAATCTTTTAAAATATTTTATTTTTGTTCATATTGACATTTAAAATATCCTGGAGGTTTATTGCATTATCACTTTTTTAAAAAGTTTATTGAAGTATAATTTACACAGTGGTGAAATTTGATCTTTGTAAATTCAGTTAAACACACACAGTCGTGTAAGCACCACAATAATTAAAGAATCAAAATATAGGACATTGCCATCACCCCCAAAAAGTTTTCTTGAACCGCTTTGTAGTCTTCCCTCTCTCCTCACCTTCTAGTCCCTGACAACCATTGATGTTATGTGCCGGAGAATTGCTTTACCCAGAGTTTCATATAAGTGAAACCATATAGTATGTGCTCTTTTGAATCTGTTAAGCCAATTTAGTGAATTTGTTATTTCAAGTATTAGATTTTTTTAGCTTTAGAGGATCTTTTTGGCCTGTTTTGTATAGTTCCTACTTTCCCTTTTGTTATGTTATACTTCCTTTAAATAATTGAATATGTTTCTATTCGTTAATTCAAAGTCCTTTTGCGCTACTTCTGTTGTCATTTTTGTGTCTGTTTTGGTTGACTCATTTTTCTTCCGGTTACGGGTTATGTTTTTTTGCTTCTCTGCATGTTTAGTGATTTTTGATTGGGTTCTGAGGAGTGTGAATTTTAAGTTGTTTAGTTGTCTGGATTTTGTTATTTTGCTTTAAATGAGCATTGAACTTAGTGTTGGAAGGAAGTTCATTGGGTTGGAGATCAGTTTGATCCTTTCAGCATTTGTTTTTAGCTTCGTTCTAGAGTAGCGTATTATATTGTAGGCTGGTTTAGCTCCATTATTAAGGTGTGCCCTTTCTGGGATCTCTACCGGATGTTCAGTAAGATTTTCACTCTAAGTGATTGGAACTTGAGTGTCTGAGCTTTTTGGTATTGTACAGTCGGCAGCTCCTTAGCAGTTCTTGGCCTGACCTTGTGGAGTTTTCATCCTATGAGTGTGCAGCTCACTATTCAACAAAAGTTGTCTGTGGACCCTGGTGCAGATTTCTGGAATTCTTCTATAATCCATTGCCCCTCAAAATTCTGTTGTTTTAATCTCTTTAAAGTCTGATTTTTTTCCCTTTGGCTCTGTGCCAGGGTCTTTAAAAAATACCTTCAATTTCCCTTCTCTTAAGGACCACAGTCCTATGTTATCTGTCATCCAATTTATGAAAACAGTTTCATATATTTTGTCCAGTTTTCTAGTTGTTTATGGTTAGTGGACTTGGTTTGGTGGCCTTTTCTTTTCGTCTGCATTAAACAGTTAGCATGCCTCTTTGCACTCTTCTAGATACCAGTCCTGTTATGCTTCCCTTAAAGCTTATTTTTTCCAGAGTGAAACTCCCATTTTATTCAAAGGATATATGATGAAAGTTTTGTATATTGTTACAAGTTTGATCATTTTATTTCACTCTGAATATGAACAAATTAATTGTTTTCATTTAGCTTCATCCATATAATTAGATGTAAATAATTAACAGTAAGTATGTTTTATATACAGGAGTAGTTTAGATGAAAGTTTCCAATGTAAGCATGTTGGGACTATTCTGTGTGATTGCCTTTCTGTTCTTAAAGCTAATAACGCCTTTGGAAGAGATTCTATACATGCTCTCAATGATCTGACCTGTACTCTTTAAATGTATCAAGCTCTGTGAACTTACAGTGGTTACCACCAAAACTTTGTATATTTTTGCTTAGATTCCAGCATGCCATGGGGGGAGTACCTGCTTGGGTAGAGACTAATAAGCGGAAAACATCTTCAGATGGTAAGTGTTGATATCTCTGTTTAAGGTAGTAAATAAATTCCTATTCCTATTTTGTTATTATTTGATAATTCTCATGAGCCTTACCTAGTTTTTCCACTGTTTATTTTTTTATTTTTTAGTGTTTAGTTTTAAAGTTACTGTTTCTCTGAGGGAAGCCCTTTTATAGTAGTATAAAGTTTACTTAATAGTATATTCTCCACTGTAAGGACATTAATTGATGAATTCTATGACTTTTTTCTGAACAAAACTATGTTGCGTTATGGCATAGTCTCCTCTGAAGATATTGGCAGCTAATCTCATTGTCTACTGGGAAATGGGATATCTTCCTAAAGAGGAGTACATGTCAGGCCCGGCCCAAATGTTAGTCACTTTATAAAAACTTATTTTTCAAATCTGGTTTTAAATTTGGCTTGTACTGTAACTTTTCTGCTTTTTAGATCCTTGAGTTTAGATATTATGACATTGATGGGTTAGCAAAGATCTGATTTATGTGCTTCAAATTATGAATTTTAGACTTGAAATTGATGTCTGAATTTCTTAATGGAGTTCAGAGTGTATCCTCCAACACAGTGTGGGAGCTCCTTTCTTAGCATCCTTGCTGTCTGATGGGTTTCTGTGTGATTACCACTACCACCTCTCCTTTCCTTCTTTCCACCCCTGTCAGTCCTCATGATATTCAATTACTGGGAGCCCATACGAGGAGCTACTTGTTTTATATAATTATTTTGAAAAACTCAATTTGTTAAGTAGTTTACCTTCTGTTTTCCAGCCAGATACTTGTAGAGGTTGAAGGAACCTTAGTGATGTAGGGCGACTTTATTTCTCAAAGAATCTTTTCTACAACATCTGTTAGGTGATAATTTATCCTCTGCTTAAATATATCAAATAACATATTCTTTCTTTCCCTTCTCTGTAGGAATTGTTAAGATTTTTTTTGACTTTGAAATTTACTTCCCTATACTCTACTATAGTCTTATTTTTTGAAGATATAGATTCTTACCTTTCTTTCATATAAAACTCTTCTGTTATTTGAGAAATCTTTCTCTAAGTTTGTTTTTTAACATGTTATATATCTCTTGTCATTTAACTTTTTTATACATGACTAAATTTCTATAACCTTGGTCAACATTTATCCTTCTGGGTGAAATATAATGTTAGCCATTTTAGAATGCTGCATTCATAGAAGCACGGTATTTTAGATCCATGTCATTATAGATAAGGTTATGCTGGTTGTTCAAACACAATCTAGGTCTTAGTGGTGTAATCCAGTATAAGTTTTTTTATGTCAGTAACATTGAGATGGTGATAATCTACTTTAGAGACCCAAGTTTATAGAGGTTCTATCATCTTCAGGCTGGTTCTTTCAAAGTTGCCCAAGATGTTGACATTCATTTGGCTTGTAGGGGGAGAGGGAGAGAGGTGCACTCAAAGGAGATTTTTATTGGCCTGTCCTATAAGTGGTAGATGATACTTTCACCTACATTTCATTGGTCATAGCTTAGTATTGAGGCCACAATAACTACATGAGATACCAGGAAGTGTATTTCACTTTGTGCCCTGGAGAAAAAGGAAATGGATTAGGTCAACAATTAGCCAGTCTGCTGTCATCTGGGATACCCTAGTCTGATTCATTTTACAGATGACAGTGAAGTTCAGATAGATAAAATTGTCTTTGTCCAAGGTTTATTTCTTATAGGCCTAGTGGTAAATAGAACCCAGCTTTACAGTTATTTCTAACATATTATCTTTATCTATACATACTTCACTGAATATCTTTGAAAGAGAATTACTCCCTCCTTTAAACATAACTAATGCTACTATCACATAGCTCAAAAATCAACATTAATTTCTTAATATTATGGACAGTTTTATGGTTGCTGTTTTGTTGATTTATGTCCTGTTCCCCATCCACCAGTCTTTTTAGCTTGCTTTGTAGTCTGCTTAATCTTCATAGGGTTATTTAATCTGGCTTAATGTTTTTTTTAAATTTTGGAAATTCTTACTATTATCTCTTCAAATATTTCTGTTTTAGTCTATGAATTACATGTATGTTAAACAATTTTTTTTACAAACATATTCTGTTCTTTTCTGTATTTATTTTTTCTGTACTTTAGGCTGAATATTTTTTTCTGATCCATTTTCCAGATAACTCATTCTCCAACTAATTTTGATATACTATTAAAAAAAATCCTTTAGGATCTTGCAATTAATTTTTCTGGCTCAATTCTGAATCTTTTCTTTCATTATCCTTGAACATATTAAACATAATGTTTTTAGTTTATGTCTGATAATGCCACTATCTAGATTTTCTGTGAGTATTTTCTCTTTTTCCTTAGGTTTTTAGTCTAGTTATCTTGACCTGATTGTATTTCATTGAGTGCTGGACATTGTAGAAGCCTAGGACAGTACCTTTCTCCAGAGAATTTGTGTACATTTGGCCCTTGAACAATGCAGCTTTGATCTGTGCTGGGCCATGTATATGTGGATTTTTTTCAAGTGACCCACACAGTTCAAACCTGTGTTGTTCAAGGGTCAGCTGTATTTGTTTATGGTAGGTAGCTGGCAAGGGGCACTGTCAATTTCAGCTTCTTATTCCAGTGAGATACTGTGAGGATTTAAAGTTGAGTTTCAGTTCCTGGAGAATTTTCTCATAATTCTTTGATTTTACCCTTAATCTGTAGCCGATGGTATTCCCAATCCAAAGCCTGGTGGTTTACTAGACCTCACTTAAGAACCTTAGAGGGCTTTTAGTGCTGGTTTTTACTCTCTTATCCCTAGGAGTGTTGTAAAAACGGCTCAACTTCTCAGCTTTCTTTACTAGAATTGTTGGTCTTCTCCAGGGGAAGCAGCCCTATTAGCTCTCTTTGAAGCTCTGATACATAGTTTGCTGACATTGATCTTTCAGCTAAAAGTTCCAGTTCTTTTTATGTGAGTTGTTAAGCCAGGTCTGCTGTTCACCCTATTACCAATTTTGCCACAATTAAGAGTTTGTTTTTTTTTAATTAAACGCTGACTTTATTTCAGCTTTATCTCATCTTTCTTTAGTCACCGTCCGTGATTGTGTTTTTTATTCTAGCGTCAGGCTTTGATTTGAACTGTATATATTGAGTTTGTGTCATCTCTTTTCTCTCCTTAAAATTTATTTCGCTGTTTCAGTTTTACCAATTACAGCGTAAATAAAGTGGTTGAGATTGGGAGGCTGAGAAGGGAGTTGAAGTTTGAACTATAGACATATGGGGTAGGTAATCGCCATCTCATTGATTCTAAAAATAAATCTTGTGGGTTTATTTGACTTAGATGAAAGTGAAGAGGAGGAAGATGATTTGTTGCAAAGGACTGGGAATTTCATATCCACATCAGCTTCTCTTCCTAAAGGAATCTTAAAGGTGAGAGCTAATGAAGTTAAGCTATCCACCTTATTACTTCTGAAATCCAGTATGTTTCCAGTTACAAATGTATGGATTCCTTTTATCTGTGGCATTAAATGTGTTTGCTGTCATTTTGCTTTGAAAATACTTAAGCTGATTTAAAAAAAATTCTCTTTTGCAAAAGTGATCAAGAAGATTATGTCCTCAGGAATTGTTTAGGAATCTTATTTGATTGTTCCTTTTGCATTTCTCTTTGTTGGTACCAGCCTAGTTTATACTGCTGTCATCTGTCACTCAATATACTACAGTGGCTCTGTGACTGGTCTCCCCACTTTCACTTTACTTCTTCCTAAGTTGCTTATGTAGTAGCCAGAGGGATCTTTTAAAAATGAAACATCAGGTCATGTCACTTTTCATTGCTTTTTGAAAACACTGCCTTTCATCATCTGGCTTCTGCCTACATCTAAATCTTTCTCCCCATATTTCCTTCACAAGTCACACAGGCTTTCTTTCTGTTTCTTGAATCTGCAGAATCCTTTGTAGCCTCAGAACCTTTGTTTTTCCTTCTGCTTATCTGTTCTTCACATACTGCTAATGGCCATCTCATTATCACCTTTCTGCTCAAATGACACCTTACAAAGGTCTTTCCTGGCCATTCTATCTAAAGTGGCCTCCATTAGTTTCTTTCTAACTCATCACTGTGTTCAGCTTGTTCATTGTGGTAACCAAGTGTTTACCCAGCATAGTGCTTCAGTTAAATATCTGTTAAATGAACAGATTTCTCTCTGACACATATTTTTCACCATTATAAAATGGTGACATGTATATTTAGATGGGGAAGGTTAATTATTAGGAGACAGTGATTCTGTCTTCTCCCACCTTAAGAAACAAATTCATTGAGCTCCTCAGTGGGTGAATTCACCTTCATTGAAAATGGAGTCACCGTAAAAATTTAACTCCAGTGGTTACAAAGTATATATATAATTGAAAATTTGAATGCAGAGGGAAAAACTATAGAAACAAATAATTGAAAATAAAATGATGCAGGAGCTCATTATTGCTTTAAACAACTGTGTACCCTGGAAAACATAAGCAGTTCATGCCAGCTATAGAACTATGGAGATAACCACACAGTGCCTCTTATTTTGTGCCATGAATATAAAGATGCCAGAGTCGGGGTTTTAAGAAAATTTTCCTGGAGGTCAAAGTCTCTTAATTCAAATAGTTGTATCTTGGGGGAAATGACTGTATCTTGATGCTCTAAACGTTATTGATTTAATCTCTCATTTGTAGGATGGTAAGAATGGATTCTTGTATAGTAAAATGACTTACTAGTTGGTGGCAGATTTGTGGCCTTTCGGTTACCTTTCCAGTGCACTTATTTCTACATATAAACTACTTTATAATGTCTTTTTTTCATGCTTTAAGGAAAGTAATCTTAACCTATTTGAATTGATAAAATTCCAGCTTTTATGTTTCCACAGATGAAGAACTGCCAACATGCTAATGCTGAACGTCCCACTAGTGCTCGGATCTCATCTGTGCAGTTCCATCCTTGTGCACAAGTGGTGATGGTTGCTGGACTAGATAACTCTGTGTCACTATTTCAGGTATGTATTTTTAAATGAAGACTTGAGGTGAAAAGTATTTACTGCTAAGATACAAGGTCTATGGAAATAACCAAAAGAAATGTTCTGTACTTCCTTGTAGGTTGATGGAAAAACAAATCCTAAAATCCAGAGCATCTATTTGGAAAAGTTTCCAATCTTCAAGGCTTGCTTTAGTGCTAATGGAGAAGAGGTTTTAGCCACAAGTACCCACAGCAAGGTGCTTTATGTCTATGATATGCTGGCTGGAAAGTTAATTCCTGTGCATCAAGTGAGAGGTAAGGTTTCTTTGGAACACAAAGCTGGCCAGCACCATATCCCACCTCTCCTAACCCGCAGTTGAGTTCATTTAACAGTATTTACAATTACTTATTTTCTCTCCATAGCATTAGGAAAAAAATAAGAGTTTTTTTAGTTTTAGTATTTGGAAAATGTCATCATATTGTTGAGATAATAAATTTAAATGAAAACAGTGAACTGACTTGGTATTGAGCACTTATTATGGAGAAATCAATTTGGAAATATATATCTCCCTAAACCAGAAAAGCAGTTGCCAATACTTGTATGTAAAATTAACGATTGATACTGCAGAAAGAGCATGAGTCATGAGGTAGAAAACCTGAGTTCTGTTCCTTGAACAAATTATTTCACCTCTCTGACCTTCAGGAAATTTGGATACCCTCTAGTTCTTCTGGGGTTTGTTATAGTAGAATCTCGGTTAACTGTCAGAGGAGGGAAAGCACTGCTTTTGGAGGTTGTAATATGATTTAAAGAATAAAGTACTTAAAAATCAACTTTATCAGGTATAAATTTATATTTCTTCTGCCTTATTCATTCTTCCCTTGTATTTTCCCACCTCGTTACCACAAAATATAGTGACACTTTCATAAATCCTTTGGGAACCAAAGCCCTTGTAATGAGCTTGACTGGGTGAACATAAGTCCTGGAAGATGGTGTTGGCATGTCCTGCATCCCACGGCAGTGTTCTTTTAAACTACACATGTGGGGCTGTGATGGACGGCATAGTTCTATACAGCCTTTTTTTCTGTTAGTGGCTGAAAGTGAGTAAGGGCAACTTTAGAAATATTTATGTTTATTTTTAGTATTTCCAATATTCTCATTCCTGTGTTACCAGGCACCTTTAGAGATCCTTTCCAAGTAGTTTCTTAGTTTTATCTAATCATACTTTAGTGTTTCTCAGTCCTCAGTGTGCATATGAATCATTTGGTTACCTTGTTAAAATGCAGATCTGATTATTTAGGTCTGAGGTGGGGACTGATTTTAAGTTCTGACAAGTTCACAGATGATGCTGGTGCTCCATGGACCTTACTTTGAATTGAAAAGCCTTAAATCATCTTCCTATGTTGAAATAGAAAACATTATATAATAGTTATTTTACATTTCATTTCACAAATCGAAAGAAATGGGCTTTGCTTCTTCCTTGCATCCTCTTGAGGAAAGCAAACAAGGTGTTGGCTAGGACATAGTTAATGGTATTTACCATGGATCTGCAGGTATGCCAGAGTGTGTATCTGGTCACTGGCTTCTGCTAAGACATGGCATTTATCTTTGCCTCTCAATGTTTTCCTTTTTTTTTTTTTTCTCAATAAGTACAGCTTGGTAATAATGAGGACAATAATAGTAATATTAAATCACATGTATTTTTGTGATGGTGTGCTATTTAACATTGTTCTCAGAGTCATCATTATAAAACACTGTAACTCAAGAAACGAATTAAGACATTAGAATAAGGGGGGAAAATTGCTGATGAATTAGGATATGCAAGCCTTATGCATATGAATATTTGAAACATGAAGACTGCAGGATTGATGCAGATGATGTATTTATTCCGTTACTTTGTTGGGGTTCATGACCTGGAGTTCATAATATGGGACCAGTGGACATTCAGAATTCTCTGGATGGAGTTCAGGAGCCTATGAAGTTGGATGGGAAAAACATTACATCTTAATTTTGACTAACCTCTAACTGGAATTTAGCATTTCCTTCCGTTATGAATGTTTTGAGTAACCATTATTTTAAGAAGGGGACCATATGCTTCACCAAATTGTCAAAGGGTGTATGCAACAAAAAAGGTTAAGAACCTCAGATAACTAATTCAGACTCAGAATTTGACCACTGGGGAATCAAATTATTTGGTCAGGCAGCCATTTTGTTTATAGACATTATAGTAAGGTAATCTCTGAGCTTGGTTCTCTTTGTAAACTCAAAAGGCCATAAATACTAAAAGAGGTGACTTTTTAAAGCTCCTAATTTAGCACCTGCTACATGGTAAATGCTCAGTAGATGTTAACTGCTGCCAGTGTTGGGAATGGTATATAATCTATGTATATATAATGATATATAGCCAGTCTACTTATAGTACTATGGAATCGGGCTCTATCCTAATTAAATTGACCATTCTTTTTTTTTTTTTTTTCATTTTACTGATTGTCAGCAGTTGACCTAAAAATCTTATTCACAAATCTATAAAAAGGTTTATATCTGACATCTGCAGGCAGAGAGAGCTGTGGATTGTGCAGTGTGTCCTCTGGCCCTTTGCCTCTGTCGCTACCACACTGGGTTTGTGTTCACACTGGTCTTGCACAATATGAGGGACCTTTATTCACTGTTGCTATCTATGTTGATACATGTGCAGTCTGTATCCCTCCAGGGCTGCAGCAGGGCTTCAAGGTGAGCGGTTTTTAGTCTTCTATCACATTCTCACTCCCTGATACTGTGCTGTTAGGATTAAGTCTGCAGGGATTTCCAGCTCTAGCCTCACTCTGTGCCAGAACAAGCCTCCCTGTAATGGTATTTTTGTTATGTTTGGAATTGTTTTGTATACTGCGGCCAGTACATCAAAGTTTGCCCAGAATTTGGAAAACTACTCAATAGGAATAGATATGACCCCTGGGATTGGAAATAATGTGCCTGGATTGATTCCAATCAAGGGACCTAGGTGTCATCTTTGGGGGCAGGACTAGAGTAAGGGGTCTAGTTTGTAGTAGTGTGGACTGTCTAGACAAGTTAGACCCCCTACTATTTATAGGAGAGATGGTCTGTAGATTTTTCTGAATTCCTTTTCTCTGATTAATATTTTAAATGAGCAACTTAAAGTTTTTAAAAACTTTTTTTTTTTTTTTTGACTAGGCAGTCTGTTCATGTGGTGCAAAGCTCCAGTACTTAGACATGGGTGGATTGTGAAAAGTCTTTTGTGCCCTATCACCCTGGCCACCTACTTCTCTTCTCTGGAGGTAGCCAGTTATACTCATTCTCTATGTATCCTCTCTCTCAGACGACTTTTTAATGAGTAACTTGGCTCTCGAAGCAACCTGTTATCAGGAGTCTCCCTCAGTCAACATGAACCTTATAGTCATGAAAAAGGGACCCGTCCCTTTGTAAATAAGTAAATTGACTCTCTGGTTTATATACCTAGCTCATGTGACCTGGTTTCATGAGTTACATTTTGAGAAGCTGATCAGCTCTTGAATACACCAATGCCTTATGTTTTTTCTTTTCTTTTTTTTTTATTTGTATACACAAATTTAAGGATTAGACCTCTCATTCATCATGGGATGTTTAATAGGTGGCCAGCAACTAGTTTCTATATGTTAGTGTGTTTTTGGCTCTTTTTCACATCATTGTATTTTCCCTTCTGGTAATGAACTTGTGACAAGTATATTTATCCTTTTAGTTAATTGCAGGTATTACTGCTTACATTTGGAGAATTGGTTGATAGGTTTACTGTTTGGCTAGCTGAGTCTCTGGCCTGTAGTGAAAATAGTAAATGTTAACCAAGACAGAGAAGATAAGTTGGCTAAGCACTGTGGTGACCTTATATTTGGGTCATAAATCAATGCTGGGGTCAGACTTATTCAGTGTCTGAGCCTAGATTTGGTTAATTTGAAGCACTTAGGTATTTTAAAAGGTCAGAAACACAATTGTCAATATTTATTTATTGCATCTTCCTTTCTTAGGTTTGAAAGAGAAGATTGTGAGGAGCTTCGAAGTCTCCCGAGATGGGTCCTACTTGCTCATAAATGGTGTTGCTGGATATTTTCATCTGCTGTCAATGAAGGTGAAATTACTAATTGTTGCTTATTCTTTTAGGATAAGATATTAGTGTGGGATACTCATGGTGTCCTTAAATCTGCATCTCAAATAGAGGAGTACAGTGGGACCTGGGGAGAAGTTGTGGACAGTGAGGGGAGAACTTCTGAGTATGGGGGAAAGCATAGCTGAGCAGGTACTACAAATTGGAGAACTAGATTGACTTTATTCTACACAGTGTGATTCTTCTGTGCATCTCCTAACAATTTGATAAGTAATACTTGGTATCCTTTTAGACTAAAGAATTGATTAGTAGCATGAAGATCAATGGAAGAATTGCAGCATCCACGTTCTCTTCGGATAGTAAGAAAGTATATGCCTCTTCAGGTAAGTTAAGTTAATGATATGACATGAAGCTTCTTTGAAGCTTTGAATTTGTTTACATTTCAAGTTTAACCAAAGCTGTGTTTGATTTTAGACTTTCTTGTTTTAGTAAGAAAATCAGTGTTATTTTTAGAATGTATTTTTTGTTACCTTTGGTCTTCTCATTTACTAACAAGTAATAGTGAAGGGCTCACCATTTAACAAGCACTGCTAATATTTGGGGAAAAGATGGAGAACAAATAATTCATTTAAAAGATGATTTATTCTAAGACTTTTTTTTTAAGTTACATAGAATCTCATCCCCTTTCTTTTAGCCCCTTTTGACTTGGATCGTGTTTGGAATCGTTTTCATTATTGTCTAGGAACAGTTCAGATCTCCTCCTCCCTGATATTTCTTTAGTACTATTGAGCAACTTTTGTCATCTGTGATGGTCTCTTGTGCTTTCCTGCTCTTCTGCCTTTTTGGTCATCCTGTGTCACAATTTGACTTGCTCCCTTTCCTGAAGGATTTTGGAAGCTTTGCAATCTCAGTGTAGCCCATGCTGTTTGGTACTGGGAGGCATTAGAGGGGTTCTGCCAGTGAGTAGTATTCTGCAATCTATACAGAGTTTTTTAGCATGATATATATATATCTTCAAAAACCATTTGAAAATATAACAAAAAAATTTAAAAAGTTTTTTAAAAAGGATTAATTTAAAAAAAGTTAACTTTAGTGTTAACTTTAATTTTTGTTCTGGTTTAGGCCTAGAATCAAACTTTCACAAAGTTGAGTTTCTTACATTTGTATTTTTTAATCAATCAACATAAGGTCAGCAGTATCTGTATTCTGTATATTGTGCTAAGTTTTCTGGGAGGTAAGTTTTCTGGGAGGTAAGGAATGGTTCAGAGTAGTGTTCTTAATTAAATGGCCCTTGGACCCTAGGAAAGTCAGAGTGGGGGAAAAGGGGTGCAGAGTCAGCAGAGGAACTGAAATTTGGTATATAAATTGGAAGTAGATGTAATATCTTTACAAATTTGGTGACTGGAGGTCTAATTTACCATAATAAAGGTCCTAAGAAGCAGAGAAGGGGTACTTAAAAGTCGAGCCTTGGTAACTTTAGAGGTTGCCTATATTTTGCTTGTTCTCCCCCCTTCTCTTGTCTTCTCTTTTTCTACTTCTGAAAAGAATAGTTTATGTGATTGGTATCATATTGTTCATATATTGTTACATCTAAAGAATATTTTGAGATAGAGTTGAAGAAAGAATTTACCTTTTATCTTTTGAGCTTTACCAGTTTTTTTGTTTCTTCATGGATTCATCATTGCCTTTTTTGCGCTAAACCATCATCACTATTTAATGTACCCACTTTCTAGATGAACTTTCTGCCTGGATCTCTTCTCTTCCCATTTTAGTCTTTTGCTAGCCAGACTAATTTAAACACCTTCTTTTATTGTATCATTACCCTAAAGACAAACATAAAGGTTTGAAAAACAATGCAATTAAACTTTTCCAAATATATTTTACTACTACCTAACTTATAACCATACACCAGCTTGGGAAATTTTATTTGTTAAGTAAATAGTATAAAGTGAGTCTTATTGAATTCTCATTGGGTGGATAAGAGTATAGAAGAGTGAACTTAAGAGCAATATCCACAGGAAAGAAAGAGCTGAATAGGTGAGTGAGATGGGTGTAGGGTCATTATAGAAATAAACCTATAATGGGTGTGGAGAAGAGGGTGGTCATCAGTACTGAGTGCTCTACGAGTGAGAAAAAAAGGACTGGTTTTGGCAATTAGATGGTCATTTCTGTTATGAAAGTATTTGTGTTCTCTTCAGATTTAATATTCTTTATCTTGCATACATTCTCCCTTCTCAAAACTATTTGTGCTTATTCACTTATTATTTAAATGATTTGGTAATAGATAAATTGTGCATAGCTTCTTATTTAAATTATAAATGCCTTGTCTGGATCAGTTTGTTCTTCACCACCTTTTCCTCCTCCTCCTCCTCCATCCTCAGCATCATCATCAGTTTGATATCATCTAGTCTTATGTATAAGGTACTCCAGTACCTGTTGATTCATGTTGGAAGACCTATGCTGGTGGGTATTTTGTTTTTTGCTTTTCCCAATTTTGCTTTTTCTGAAAGCTCAACTCAAGCCAAGAATTTGTGATTTTTACTCTATCGTTTATTAATGACTAATTGAGATTGTAGTTAAATGTGAGTGTATGCAAGGAATATTTTTAGGCCAGTTTTCTAGACCTAGAACGTTTATAACAGGTCTTTATTTGTAATCCTTTGTACTATTAAAGAGGGACTGAGAATGGTCAGTTCACTTTCAAGTTTAAAGCAAAATTAACCAAACCCTTTTTTGACTCTTTCATTCAGCGGATGGGGAAGTTTATGTTTGGGATGTGAATTCTAGGAAGTGCCTGAACAGATTTGTTGATGAAGGCAGTTTATATGGATTGAGCATTGCCACATCTAGGAATGGACAATATGTGGCTTGTGGGTAAGTAAAGAGAGGTTCTTATAATTTTTAATCACATTGTGCTAATGAGAAGATATTAAAGAACTGAATATACTAGATGGTACTTAAGTAGTTTATAAACTATTTCCTAGGTCCTTTACATTTTACCATCTTAATGCAGTGTTTAATATATGGTGGCTTATCAGATGTTTAGCAAAGAAGATAATGGACTGCCTTACATCATTATATTGTTTCTTATGTTTGAAACATTCATGTGATCACATCAGGTTTTCCAGTTACTGTTTCAGCTAGTTGCCATTGATGAGGAAATAGAATTAGGTAAGTTGGGTTCAGGTCTTAAAGCATTTTTGCCTTCATCTGGCTAGGTGGTATAAAACAAAAACATATTCTTTGGAAATGCTTTTTATTAACATGGAAATTTTGAAAATATTATCTAGAATGTGTTATTGTGTTATCACTGGGAAAAAATGGTTATTACACTGGGGGAAAGATGACTATTTCCTGCTTGATTCTAAAGGTACAGGATGGGAAGAAAAGGAATTAGATACTTAACATGTAATTCTAAACTGTGTTACTTATCAAACCACTAATCAGCACCTGTAATTTTAGAACTTCCAGAAATGGATCTTTCTGACTTTCTTGGACTAAACATAATTGATCCATAAGGAGATTTCAGTCAAATCCTCCTGGGTGGGAGGTTAAGTGTATCTTGTTCTCCAGAAGTATATATAGCATACTCACCATTTTTTCTTCACTTTCCTCCCTCTTTTGAGATGGAAATTGGGGGAATTACTTGTAAATATCCCTAACACTCAGAAATTGGCTAACTACTACCTTTGGGCCTGGGAGGGAAGGGAAGTAGAGCAAGGCTGTGGAATTTGAAGACTGGGTCCATTGGCACTAGGAGGACAGTGGCAGGTAACTTGGAGTTGTGCTTTGGTTAAGGCCCCTCCTTTTCCTTTGTTACCTCTAGTCACCACACCTGTGCCAAACGTGTAGGGAAGGTGTCAGCCTGAGCCCAGTATTTACCAGAGCAGTGTGCACCATGGCAACAATTTATGATTAACAGAACTTCTGGGAATAAAGCTCCTTTCAAATGAAGAATGGTGTTCACACTAATTATAGCTAATTTTAAGCAGAACTGCTTTCGCCTGCCTTATTTTGGGACAAGAGTAATTGCACAAAAATCACCTTCACTCAAATTTGTGAAATTCGTCTTTTTTTTTTTTTTTTTATCCTTGCCTCTCTTTTTTATATCACTTTTATTAATCTCCTTTGAATGGCCCAAACAAGAAAGATTCTAATGTTAGTAGTTTAAGCTGATTTGATTTTAATTGCCCTTTATTGTAATTGAATTCTGATGTTCTTGGTCAAAGAACATTATTAGATTTTTATTGTGAAACCTATAAAGGCCTTAAGGCTTGTCGAAGGAATTTCTGATCAGGCAGGTGGGGTGCCGGTGGTGGATTGATAGGAGATCTGAACACATCTGGCTGGCTGGGTGTTGCCTCCGTGCTCCCCTCCCCTCCCCTCCCCTCCCCCTCCCCTCCCCAACCCAACCCAACCCTCCCCTCCCCTCCCCTCCCCTCCCCTCCCCCTCCCTCTCCCTCTCCCTCCCAGTACTGGTGTGAAACTCTTGTCCTCTGCTGCTGAGAATTTAACTTCTTTGATTAAACTCATCTGTTAATATTGTTAACTCTTCTCATTCAGTATACTGACATAAAGTGGATGCTTCCTGTTTACAATTTGATATGGAAATAGGGAAACCAAGAATGTTATAAATTGCTCTTTTCATTGACTTTGTTTTTTATGGCTTTAGTTAATCTAAGGATTGCCATATATTTTTAGGAAGTTTTCACATTCATACATCTGTTAGAACATGCTTGGGAAATCAATCTTGGCAGCCTTTATTTAATCGACAGGGAACTAATGCTCTGAAGCGTTCTATGAGATACAACTGAAATCATTTTATTGATAAGGAAACTGAGGTGTTTTAGATAATTTACGTTTTGTTTATTATTTGTTACTCATTAAATTGATTATTGGCAGAGCTGGATCTGGAGCTCAGGTATCTGTTTCTCATTTCTGTCTTTCCACACTGACACTCGCCAAATATTTTGATTTTATTTTAAAAGAATAATGGATGATTCAGGGCTATAGAAAAGTGTGAACTTCATTATGATTTAGGGCCTGGAATTATTAGTCCTTTAACATTTAACACTCTCATTAAACAAAAAAATGGGTTTTTATGTCATTTAGGGAATCTTTAGGACATGTATGTTTTATAATGCAAGAAAGCCTTTTTTATTCAGTGATGTGTTTTGCTTTTTTTTTTCCCCCACTCATAAAAAATATTTATTGAGCATTGACCTAGGAATTGGGAGATGGAAGAACAGTGCATCATCATTATCTTATAGTTCATGATCCCACAGTGCAGAGCTATATACATGTATGTCTGTTTACAAGGCAAGTCGTCCTAAGGGCAGCAGTTGATGTAGTGTTTTTTAAGAGTATAAGAAATGGAGATGGCTGTTATAAATGAACATCTGGAAAAGATTTTTTTGAGACATTGACACTTGAGCTGGGCATTTCGAGGGTCCCATAGGATTTAGAGAAAGGCATTGCTGATATTGGAAGGGGTAAGGGAATTCAAGTGTGTGTTCCAAGTGGAGTATAGATGGGATGACTCCTAAGGGAGTTAGAATGTAAAGGTTAGCAGACAGGGAACAACTTGTAGAGGTCTTTTATGCTGTGTTGCAGTGTCGTTGTATTGAGTGGAAAGAGAAACCATTAAGGGTTTTTAAGTAGAGGGGAATCGTCATATATGAATTTCAGGGTTTTGAGGTAGGTAATTCTCATAGCAGCCTTTGGAGGAGCAACAGAGGTGGGAATCAAGGCTGGAGGTCATTGCAATACTCCAGGCAGGCATTAAGTAGTAAGGACCATCACTAGGGCAGTGGGAATGGGAACGGAGGAGATGGGCAAGTAATGTTTGTAAAGGATGTCATGCTTAGAAAATTGGGATGGGAGAGAAGCAGTAACAATCTCAGGCTCTAAGCCTAAGCAGCCAGGAGAGTGGACTTGTCGTAGTATGAGGGAGGAGGAGGACTCTTGCATCATTTAGGTTTATACTGCATTTGCGAATTAAGTTTCTGTGAATTACAAGTACCTATTCCTGTGTCTTAAAAATGATGCCCATAACATTAGGTGGTCTGAACATTGAGATCAAAAACATTAACTGAAAGTTCTTGTTTGTGGATATTTCTGTTAATGGTAAGGTCATTAGGATTCACTTCTTATGAGTATTGGGTGTAATTCATTGCTGGTAAATGGTTCAGTAAACTTGGAGTGGGTGATTACTTTCATAACTCTTGACTGTAGATATTTCCAGGAGAGCAAAACTAAGATGCCTGCTTTTGCATCTGTTGTCTGGCACTGTTTTGGAAGTTCTCACAAATAAAGTAGAATAAAAAAAGAAAGGAAAAGATCTAATGAGGGGAGGACAGCTCTCATTCACATGTTGGAATGCTAGGTCAGCCATAAACCTTTGCATCCCAGGCACTTAAACAGTTAAATAAAGTTGACATTTGGTAAATCTTTTTGAAGGAATGAATAATGGAGAGTCTGTGCTTTCTTGGGTTTTCTAACTAGACTCACAACTGAAAAACTGCCAGGGTTTTCAAGAGTTCACCAAGCTGGAGTAGAACTGAAAGAATGTCTGCCTTTTTTGCCTTAGGATGAACTAGCCCTGGTCTCTTTGTAACATACTATATTTGATTCCTGCAAATATCAAATTGAGGAGAATCTGTATTTACTTAGGTTGTGAAATCTCTTTTGCTGATTTTTAATCTGTTGTATTATTCTCTTTTCTCTTTTCAGTTCTAACTGTGGAGTGGTAAACATATACAATCAAGATTCTTGTCTCCAAGAAACAAACCCAAAGCCGATAAAAGCTATAATGAACTTAGTTACAGGTGTTACTTCTTTGACCTTCAATCCTACTACAGAAATCTTGGCTATTGCTTCAGAAAAAATGAAAGAAGCAGTCAGATTGGTAATATTTCTTTATCCTTCCCTTTTATTATTGATAATTTTAAAATTTAAGTTGAAGACGGAAAGATTATTAATGGTGAAGGAAAGGAGAATGTTGGATTACTTTAAAAAGAGTAGCTTCTATCGATGAATTTGCTAGTATTCTAGCTTCAGGGTGTGGTTGTAGAAATGATGTGTAATAGCTACTAAATTTGTATTATGTCAGTTCTTTTGGGAAAGCTATTCTGACCATGCTGAATATCTTTTAACTGGTTGTTCTTCATTTTCAGAGGTCTCTTTCTTTCAGCATATATATTAAAGACTATGTTTAAGGGAAACACTTCTTTCCTGTGCAGTTTTCTTCCCTCATCTACCTTTTTAAGGCCAGTGGAGGCAATTCTTAGATTTTGAAAATAAATTGTATAAAAAGATTGCAATTTAAATAGCTAGATAGTAGTTGTGAATATACCTCTGTGCCAGGAGTTCCTGGACATGCCCCAGCTTTGGTGCTCTCCTGGGGCGACTCCCAGCTAAGAATTATTACTGAGAAAGGACACAAAGCAAGATCTGCGCGGGGCAAAGTCTGGAGGAAACCAGGTGCTGGCTTCGTAGTGTCTTCTAGTGGGGTCACAGGGCACGTTGCCAAGGACAGATATGACAACATGTGTTAAGTGTTTTCTACCAAGGAAACGCATTAAGAGACTTGGTGCCAAGGTTTTAATTGAGATTTATTATGTGCTTAATTCTGCCTAACGTACCAAAATTCTAGGTACCCAGAATTAAAAGTAGGTGTTTAGCATAGACCACATTGTACAGTTGGTTTAGGCACAGGGAGCCATCCTTGTAGTTTAGAGAAAGTTTCAAATCAGTGTAGGGAACTGTTTACCAGTCAAGTTCTCAGACACTATCTAAGTAAGGGTCACCCTTTGCCAGTGGGCCTTTGTAAGGATAACAGTCTCAGGCCTATGGTAACTCTTGTGCACAACCTCAACTCTCAGCTTAAATGTCATCACATCTCTGAAGTTCCCTTCCCTTTAGGCAGAACCAGTTTTTTCCTTGATTTAACAGGTATTTGCTCTAGGCACCAGGTTTATAGATGGCATAGAAATTTGAATAGCAGTATTGCATTGTGCTATGGTATGTGTATACCAACAGATTGTAAGCACTGTACAGAGACTTACTTTTATCTTGCTCACTCAGCAAAACTCTTGCATACTTACCAACTTTCTATAATAGTGTATAGTTTATAAAGATTTACAAAAAATCCTACAAAAATTTTTGAGCCAAGTAAAACTATCCTTAGGGATTGATTAACTTACCCAAAGTCAACAGCAAGTAAAGGGCAAAATATGCTTTTTTAGGTTCTATATTCTCTCTAGCACTTTAGTGGGTTCCAGCTGCATTCATCAGAGCTCTAAAATGTGTATAGGACTTCAGATGGCAAGTAGGTCAAGGAGGAGGCTAAGCTCTCACCTGTATTATATAGAACAGCCTCGCTGTTATCTGATACATATCAGCATTCTATATAAGGTTTTCTTTGAGGGGAGAAAGGACTGCTAGAAGAAGAGTTTGAAAGATATTATTTTATTGCCTCTCTATTGAATGAATCATCTGATAAAAGAGAAGATTCTAATTCAAGTCAGCATTAAAATCTCCACTCTAGTGGGAATGGTGGACTAGTACATATTAACCTTTTATCATTTTAATGGTTGTAAATTGTTTTATAAAATCATGGGATCTATTTCAAGTTGACATCATATATTCTGTAAGACATGTAGTAGTTAGTTCTGCCTAGTTTGCTTCACTGATTATGGCAGCATTTATGGTTTTTTATTGTGGCAAGATCACACAAAGAATTCATTAGTAACCACCAAATCCCATTTTTTAAATGGTAGTCAACCATAATATCTAATGGAAAGAAGCCAGGCATAGCAGCTTCAGAATGCCTCAGTGAAACAGTGTTAATATCATTAAATGCAATCTCTTATAATGATCCAAACAGTTGTTATCCCAGCACAACTCAGTGAATGTAAATGTAAACCACTGTACCAGTAAGAGACCCAGAAGTTCAATTGTTATTACATCTGTAATCTTTTATGTAGGAGAAAGTTGTGGAACTTCTTATCTATTAAATTAAGGATGAGTGAGTTTTTACTTGTTGATTTTTGATATCTGAGCCCTTGAATGATTGAAATGGTGTTGGAGATAAAGGGAATTTTCTGAGGTAAAAAAGTTGATTTCTTATGGGGCTTTTCATGATTAATTGTTCAATTACAACTTTTACTACAAGAGCCCTAAAGAGAGGTTAGAGCACATCCAGCTTCTCACCAGTTACAGTCATTGGTCAGAGGGTAGATGTACTAATGCAGCGAGAGGTAACACTGGGGACTTTGTGGGTACAGTTGAGTCTCTTAGAAGAACATTGTGAACATTTTTTTTTTTTTTGCTCCTGATAGCCAAGTCAGTAGAGGAGATAAATATGAAAATGAGTTGTCGATAAGTTGGTGTTCATTCTCCATCAGGAATAACACTGGCCTGTAATGAGAGGGCCTGGCTACCATGTATGGTTGTGTAGGTTATATGCTGCATGAGGGCACCACATAATAAATTTGTAAATGTGTATATTTACCACAGTATTTCTGGTACTTTTTTTGTTTATTTAACTACAAAAATACACAGTAACTTCTGGTAAAAATGGGCTTTAAAAAATTGCTGTGTCTTGTGCCCCATTTTTTGCCTTATTATTTCTAATAAGCTATCAATTTAAGTATAAAGTTACATGAATCCAAGTTAGACTTTTTCCAATTTAGGTTAGAAAATAAAAAGAGTGGTTTAATATAATTATCTTTATGAAGTCATTCAAGTAGAAAGCTTGGTTCTGGTTTGTTTTGTTTTGTTTTGGAAGAGTCAGAAAGCAGCTCCCAAACTTCAGTCATGCCAGGGAAGTTAATGAGCAAATATCTGGGCATAGTTTGAGTATCAGGTTATATATAGGGTGGAAACAAAAGTGAGGTGTTTTGTTCTTGGCACTCATAGCATATGGTTATTTCCTGGCTCCCATGATGCCATTGGATCACCTGTTCAAAGTTAGTGCATGTTTGGAGGATGTAAACTTATAACCTAAGCAAAACATGATTAAGCCAAGCCACTTATCAAAAACTCATAATTTCTGCATTCCCAAAACTAAGTGTAAATACATTTTATGTTAATATGTGTTGTGGCTTCTCTTCTAAAATTCTAGTCTGCTTTAGATACTTTACATATACATACACACACTTAAATTTTTCAAGGACTTGTATAGGGTAGTGTTTAAGAAGGTTAAAAGTTAAGATCATATTGGGTACTGCCAACTTCTTAGCTTAACTAGGTCAAGACCATTTTTTATTAACACTAATGCCTTTGCTGTGATGTCATACTGTGCAGGGAGAACCTGCCTTCTGGAGAAGTTGAGAGTAATTGAAAATGGCTTGGAGAT
Source organism: Cynopterus sphinx (assembly GCA_030015415.1). Classification (NCBI taxonomy): domain Eukaryota; kingdom Metazoa; phylum Chordata; class Mammalia; order Chiroptera; family Pteropodidae; genus Cynopterus; species Cynopterus sphinx. The sequence goes on from CM057385.1 coordinate 20,489,594, forward strand.
TCACTGTAAACTTTACTTTTTGGACTTATTAGTCAATAGGTATATATCAGAGGGAGTAGGGCCTAATAAATGACTGTCTGAAACTTGTTTAATAGACAGATATATACATATATTAATGGGTTCTACCCAGTACTTGTCTCTGAAAATCACCTTGATTGGATGGTTTAGTCTCATGTAAAACTGTGTAGGATGACAGACTACCAAGATAAATAGCTGCATGGTGACTCCATGTATTTAAACACGGAGGTGCTAATTTCTAGGAAGGGTTAGAGAACGTTTGAAAGTGAGAGGTTTTAAAATCCTAGTCTGCTTAAGGCAACTGCTTCCATGCTTGAGTTTTATTTATCCAAAACTTGTCTAACCTATCTCAGACTTGGGCTCATTTTTCCCAGAAGACTCCTGCAGAAGGAAACTCTCCCTCCTCATGCTTAGGCCTGGCCTTGAGGTGAGCTTTCGGCTCTAAGTTGGAACACAGTTTCACTTGATGAACCAGGTTTTATTCTGTCCTCCCTGAGGAGAGATTGTAGAAGGCAAAGAATGTAATTACATAGTCGAAAAGTAAAGTGTAAAAAGCAAACTATATGATGTTGGAATACTTGGTATGACTCTGCCCAGGTTTCAGTTGTATAAAATCAGACTCTTCAAATTTTAGTATTCTTTACTATGGTCATTAAGTTACTGACTTTCTCTTTAGTTCATTCATTCATTTATTCATTCAGCAAACACTTGAATCTCCCAGTTACCATGCTAATTGTGTTATTAAAAGTATCAAGAAAACACTCTCTTCTCTCTCCTCTTTTCCTCCTCATTTAATAGCACATCAAAAATCAAATTTTAATTTTGAAATGTTTTGCTACATGGATAAAACTGTACCTCATGTGTGCCGTAATCAGAATAAACTTTTTGTTCCAGGAAAAAGATAGATTGAAGAGTAAAATTTAAGAAAGATGAGTTTCCATTTGTTAAAATTTAAAGCTTTTTAAAATTTTCTGCAGGTTCACCTTCCTTCCTGTACAGTATTTTCAAACTTCCCAGTCATTAAAAAGAAGAATATTTCTCTTGTTCATACCATGGATTTTTCTCCCAGAAGTGGATATTTTGCTTTGGGGAATGAAAAGGGAAAGGCCCTGCTGTATAGGTAGGTATTATTTATATTTAAAAGAAATACTTGTAGATTTCTTTTGAAAATATGAAGAGATAACTATCATTACATTTCTAATTCTATAATTATTTACAATTTACTAATTGTACTTTATTGTGATTTATTAATCAGTTACAATTATAAATTATTAATTTGAGGAAAGGGAGCTACTTTAATACTGTTGCCATTTTCTTGGTGCCTAGTGTTTAGATTCACCTTAGTTAATTTGCCAGTTCGCTGTTTATTCCATGGATGTTTATTTCCCTGCAGCTCTAAGCTGTAAATAAGGATATTAACCAAAAAAATATTTAGAAGTTATGCCTTGTCCAGGTTCTTCTTCTGCACTCAACCTATTTGGCTATAAAGCAGGAACAAACAAAATCTAATTGCATTGTTGCTAAAAAATATAAATGACAGGTGGCTCTTCAGGGAGAACTGAAGACCTGGAAACCTGTGACTTAAATCACAGCCCCCTTTCCTTGCTCCCTGTGTTGGTAGTGAATGCTACCATGTTTATGTTTTTTATGCTTCAGCGAAGGCCTGCTTTCAAACTAAAATGAAATCCGAGGTGAAGAAAGGAAGCATGTAAATTGATTTTGAGGATAGAGTTGTGAAAAAAGAATAGAGTGAAGAATAATATGGTTTCAAGTTCTACTTTGAAAGGAAAATGGGTTATACCTGGAAATTTGATATATTCCATTATTCCCATTTCAGATCATTTTTGGACTGATTCTTTCAGTTTGGATTTTATAAAAGAATGCTGAGTCTTATTGCACTTAGAAAATCTCTTCCAGTGCTTTGGTTTATTATAACTGAATTTTTATTTTTTTAAAGTAGGCCCCAAAGGCCATTAGAGTTTCACTAGAGCATTGCTTTTTAGTGAGACTTTCTAGCAAGTGGGTTGGACTGACAGTATTTCTGTTGGGTATGGCCAGTCAGATATTGCATAGACCCCAATTTGATGCTTTGGGGTAAGCTTAATGCTTTTATCTAAAATCTGAGGTATTAGCATAAGGATTCTTCAGAATGTCAGATTGAGGAGTCAACCTAGCTGCCTGAGAAAATGATTGTGATTACATTTCTCCACCTAAAATATTCCTAAGTGCTATTCTGTGATCTGATTGACAATACTCTAGGTAATTACAAAGCTGTTGAGATGATTTGTCTTTTACTTTTTCAGGTTGCATCATTACTCAGACTTCTAAAGAGATTATTTGAAGTAAGAAAATCCTTTTAAATTGCTTCTTCAGGTTTTAAGTTTACACCTATAGCTGTCAGTGGCAGGGGGACCACATCAGTTGATTTTTGTTTCCTTGCCCCTGGGTTGCTAGATATTCAGTTAGGGGAGTGGGATGGAAGTAGATCAAGAAGAGCCTGGTTGGACTGGCATCTTCCTTGGGAACTTCTTATCCCAAATCACAACACTCTGGCTCCTTTCTTCTGAGGTCGGCTCTTTAATATTGTGTTCTATAATGGTCATTAAAATTGTAATGACTGAACATTTAATCCACAAAAGAGAATAGATTTAATGGTGAGAGATAAGTATCTTCAAGTATAAACATAGCTTCTATGAGCTCAAACTCTCTTATTTCATACATGTTTCTTGAGAGATTATAAGTAGTTAATGAATAGTAGCTTGTCATAGAGGTAGTTAATGGCTGGTCATTAGTTTTGCTGCCCCAAATTTAAATGAGCAGGACACGATTCTCCCATGGCTTGATCTTTGACTTGAAATATGGTGGTCATTCTTAGGTTGAGCTTTGCAATTGACTTGTTCATCATAATTGACTAATTTGGTTTCCTCTGAGATTCATAAATGTGGAGGAGAGGCTTTTGGGGTGCATATAGACTTAAATAGGGAAACCAATTTTTGAAAGTAGAGGAATGGTAAGCAAAATATTAGCCAGAAGGGGAAAGCAGTCCAGCTATCCTGCCTCCCAAAATTAATCGCCAGTTTATGTTTGTTGATAATCAGCAGTTATAATGAAATGTATAATTTCTGTTCTTTCCTCAGATTCAGTTAAGTCACAAGAGAATTCTGTCCTGCTACATCTTCTCATAAACTTTCCTGAATGTGTAATGATATGTGGATAATGATTGTTTTTGAGCCAGCTGTGCTTTTTTAAGTTAACAGAAATGTCTTAATAAACACATAGCAGCTTTTGTCCAAAAATAAATGTATGTGGTTTTTCCCACCTACACACAGACACACTAATTTCAACGTATTTCTTTTGACTAAACAGAGATTGAAATACCTGTCTATAACCAGAAATAATATTGGCAGATATTCTCATATTTCACAGTACCCTGATTAATATTTTCCTGTTTCCCAGCATATGTCTCCATGTTTCAGGGTATCAGCTAACAGAGGCTCTGGTCAACTTAATGTGAGAGAGAGGTCTCATAGAATAAATTTTGAACTTCCAAGTTTTCCTGGAAAGTGATTATAAAAATGAAAAAACTTCTGGATTTAGTACTTCAAATGGTTGTCATTGTTATTTGTTGAAAACCTATTACATTTGTTCTAATTTTTAGCTACTCCCCTTCCTGGAAATAGTCATTACCCCAACTTAAATGTTTCATTTAAGTTCCAATGTTATCAAACCTTGCTTTAGACTAGTCCCTGCATTTCTTGGGAAAAACTGACACTATATCATGTATTTAAGAAATATTAAGAGAGTATCGGGTAGGTCTGAGAGTTTTCACCCCACCTCCTTGCTAAAACATGGAAAAGTCAGGTTAGAGGAGGAAGTTTTGCCAGTGACAAAAAATGGCTCTGGCTCTGCCCAGAGAAGTGGTAGATCTCAGTTAACTGTATTCAAACAAACAGGTAGAGGAGGGTATCTTCAGTGTCTTCAAGGCCCTTCCTGGTCTACTGGTGATGACCTAGAGCAGCCCAGTAGATCTGGATCGTTAACACATCCTAGCATCTTTCTACAAGAACGTTTTCTATTAAGATGGGCTGTACAGTTGCTGTACAGTTGTGGAGACCCTCTTCCCCACCCCTTTTGTAGCAACATCTTCCATGTAAATATTAACAATAAACGTTTCAGATTCCTAAATCCATTTGCCTTGTTAGTGTTATTTCTTTCTCAAGTTGCTAGAGGGCAGCATTGCATTATGTGAGTAAAAGGCAAGGTTTTTTGTAGCTTTTTACCACCACCTTTGTCTTTTAGCTTCAGCTAAACCATTATTTGTTTCAGTAACGGACACCAAGCCTCATAGGTGCTTATTGTGCATATGGTTTTCAGAGTGTGAAAGATTTACAGGAATTTATTCCAGAGAGAATGATGGAAGCAGAGTTTAAGTTTTAACTATTTTGTTAACATCTCTGGGTCACTTTTATATTGAGTGAAGAATTCCCAGTTCTGACCTCCAGGACAGATAAATGTGCTGTTTGTTTTACAGACAGAGTACTACCACTTCTGTGTCTTTTAATAATTTTCCCCTTGATGAGAGTTGGACATTTGCATCAGGCTCTCATTATGTCTTATAACCAATGCCAAGCTAACTTCAAGGAGATGAGAGTCACAATGTTGAGCTCACACAGTTCTCTCGGCAGTTGCTAGGGTAGTTTAAATGTGGCTCTCATCTGTGTTTGGAGTTGGGACCATCTTGAACTGTGAGGTGATATTTCGCCATCCAGAGCCACACAGGATACACTCAGGTTTGCTTGGGAGTGATGAATGGACGAGTCGAAGTCCTTGGTGTGTTCTACTTATCTCTCCTCCCATCCTTCTAATATTCATTGAACTAAAGAATTATTAATCTATTGAACTTTCTTCTATTTGAACAAATTACAGGTGAGAAAGCCCTTGCCTTACTGCATGTGTTTCTAAGCCTGCAAAGAATTAAGTGACTAGCTGCTGGGTTTGTGACCAGCATTTTTACTCTTCAGCTTAGAAATGGGATGGAAGCAGGCAAATGTCTGTGAAATAAAGGGTTGTTCACACCTGCAATCAGCTCTTAAACTACCTGGGATCCCACTTAAATCCATTTCCAAATTCACCACATAAACAAAACATTGTCTATTCTACAATTCTAATCTGAAGGAAATGGGGCTGGGTCAAGAGGTGAGGGGAGAAGGGAGAATGTGGGGTAGAAACAACATTTCTGAGCTCCTAGCACCCTACTTGTGCTGACAACAGGATGTATTTATTACCTAAGGAAATTCTCAATGTTCCTCTGTAAAGAAAGCAATATATATATATATATTTTACAGGGAAGTACATTGAAGTTTAGAGAGGTTTAACATCCCAGTCCTAAAGCCTCTTTCATACATAGATTAGTGGTCCTCAAGGGTGTGGATACTCTTAACAGTATGAGATAGTACCAAGTAGCTCACAGGAAGGAAATAAAACTATGCTGTGCAAAAGTATTTTTGTTTTCATCATATGTTTATGCTACAGGTGTAGATAATTTATAGACGAATATGTTTGTGTTGAGGGTATATGCTAAAGGGTTATCTATGAAAGGACCATTGATTTAGAGGCCATCCTGCCACACCAATCTTGACACAGCTAAAACAAAACATTTCCACACCTCCAACTCCCTGTGATGTTAACAGCTTCTCCACTAACCTAGTCACCTAAGACAGACTTTATTTTACTTTTTTTAAAACTGACTTTAAACCTGAGATTTTTCTCTACTTTTTCCCCCACCACAGACTAGTTACCAAGCAGTTTTTACTTTCAAAAAGTCCTTTTTCTTCTGTCCTACCACCTCTGTAGCTCATCTACTCTTACCTATTACTCTCGTAACTGGTCTCATTACTTTACATTTTCTGCTGGATCTCCATGTTGCAGCCCGAGATTTTTAAAAAACATTTATTATGGAAAACCTTGAACATGGAAAAGAGGGGAGACTCGTATAATAAGCCCCTTTGGGTGCATCACCCAGCTTCAGCAATGACTAGCTCCTGGGAATCCTTACCCACAAACGTTTATTTTGAAGCCAGGCCAAGATGTATCATTTTGTTTGTAAATATTTGAGTAGATACAGGAATGTGTTTTAAAAATACAAGTCACAACATGTTACTCTTACAGTCTTTCAGCAGTTCATTTCTCCTAAACTCTTAAGTTTTCCCGTCTATGGCAAGGGCATAAAAAGAGACCTGTCTTGTAGGACTAGTTATTAGGCCCTGAGCAAGCTCTCAGTGACTGTTAGCTGCTGTCATTGTAATCATCTTGGCCATGGTTAGGTACAAAGTAATATCCGGGTTCCTTTGCTTGGTAGAGAGGCCCATTATTTCTGCCTCTTCCTATCTCTTCAGCTTTCTCACTAACCGTATACTCCAGAAGTCTTGAGCTATTTGAAATTTCCTGGAATAAGCCAGCTGGTTTTTCTCCTCCATGCCTTTCTTTTTGCTGATGCTTCCTTCTTGCCTTTTCTTTTGTGTGCCTTTCAAACTCTGCGCATCCAACAAGACTAAGATGGACTTCTATTATTGTGTGTGTATGTATACTCCTTGTTGCATTTGTTTGTTTATACAGTCTCCAGAAGATTTGAAGTGGCTTTCCAAATAGCAAAGAGAAAATAAACATGAATTAGGACCTGGAAACGATGGGAAATTTTAACAAATATGTAGGCCATACACAGTTACTAAAGTTGAGGTGTAATTTTTTCTTCCAATTTTTGGCCTAAGCAATACTCATATATTTTTTGAAAAAAATGTATTTTTTAAAAAAGTAATAGCCCTTTCCCCTTTCTAAACAAGGGAACCTCTATTAGCGGTTTGAAGTTTATCTTCCTAGTAGATCTTGTTGTTGAGTCAATTATGTGTTCGGATGCAAGAAACTGTTGGGAGAAAACCAACAGTGCTTCTTACCACAGGTACATACATTAAAAAGTTAATTTTTTTTTAAATTTTTCAACAGCAATGGATCGAAATTGTAATATTCTCCAACTCAGTATTTTCACTTAATATCACTCAGCAGACATAGCAGTTCATATGGATTTACCTCATTCATTGTAACTATTGCATAGTATCCCTGACTGAGGATGTTTGGGTGGTTTCCTGTCTTTTGCTATTACAAACAATGCTGCCATTAATTTTCTTATACAGATCTCTGTACAGATCTTATACAGATCTCTGTATTTTCCTCAAGGAGAGACACCTGGAAGTAGAAAGGCTAGATAAATACACTGAAAGTTTTTATTTAAAACTTTGATAAAAATTGTTCTCCAAAAAGCCCATGACCATGACATTCCCCTAACAGTGGATGAGAGTTGCCCTCTCCCTCTTTGTCTTTGACAGCTAAGCAGTGATGAAATATCACTACTAGACATTATTTATAACCTAAGGAATGAAAAATGATACCTATTATTATTTTAGTTGCTGTACTAGGATTTTGATACCTTCCATTGAAAAAAGAACAATTTTACGTGATTCACTATGTCCATAAGAGAAGTTAATACTAATTCCCCTGAGAAAACAGTCTCTCCACCCACTCTGTCTCTCATTCTTGTCAGTAGTTGTTATCATATTTCTCCCCTGCTAATATTTTATTCATCTTAGTATTTTCAGCATCAAGTTCAATGTTAGCTCCATTTGTGAGATATATAATTTTATGAGCTTAAAAATCTGACTTGATAACGGTGAGAACAAAGGGTAAATATGGGGTAATAATGACGACCACATTTTCTGAATTCCAAATCAAGCGACATGGGTTGACTTAGGATTTTTGCCTCTTTCAGATGTGAGAAGCTGCCTTGGAGGTGCCATGTGAATATAAAAATTATTTCTGAGGTATTTTGATGGTTTATACAAACAGCAGGTCAGAATATTTGGAATTGGGACTATTTTGGAAATTAAGTGTTAAAGAAGTGCTTGAGAGGGAAGGCTGAAGCATAAGGAGAGAGGAACTGTAGGTAGCTGGAGGCAAAACTCCAGTTAGTAGTTTTTAAAATAGATGATGAGTTGAAAATAACCGTGAAACTTTGAGTCGGCCAACATCCAGCAAATGCATTTTCTTATTGACAGCTTGGCAGTGATAAAATTCCTGCATTGTAGATCCTGATTTCCATTCAGAAAGCATATATGGATTTGGCATAGTAAAATGAAATCAAATTCCCAGAAATTGCAGTAAGATGATATACTATTATTTTTTATATGCTTTCATTCTCTCTCAAACTCTTGCTTGCTTCCTCAAATGTAACATCTTCCTCCTGTTGCCCTCATCAGGATTTTCAAATCATCCATCCATTTATCCACCCCTCCCCTCCCCTCCATTCAGTGATGATCAGTTGAGCACTTGTGTATATCAGGTACTACATCGTTCAAGCTAGATTCCCAGCACTCATGGATAGATACAGTCCTCCCTTCATGGAGAGGAAGTCACACATTAGACAGGTACTTACAAGTTCAACAGTGTGGACGAAGGGTAAGGATAGAGTGCTTTGGGAACATGGAGCAGGAATACTTGACCTGGTTCAAAGAGTCCTGGAAGGCTTTCTGAGGAAGCCACGCTTAAGTTGAGTTCAGAAGAGTGAGTAGGAGTTAGCCAGGAGAAGGAGTATTTCATCCTAGTCCTTGCCATCTCCCCCGATTTTTCCCCTAGGCCTGCCCACCATCATTCTGTATAGAATTCCCCATTCTATTGTGAAAACTCCCTGGGTGTCTCTGAGTGCTTTTTTAAAATTTGGAATCCTGGGTCCTCTCTGAAGCTCTTGGGTCTCCAGTGGACCTCTTTCTTCTCTTTGGTGGCTGTGACCCATCCACGCCCTCTCTGCTTCTGCTTCCTAGACAGTGATCTAATATGACTTTGAAAGGGCATGGAGAAATAATTTTGTCTTATTACCAAGTTTTGGATAACCATTTTTTTTTTAATTATAACATTTCTAAGGTACTTTAGCCCTGTGTCCAGTAGAATCAACTCTTGATATATGTCATATTACTATTATATTATTATTATTATTATTATTTATTATTATTATTTTAAAAAGACTCTGACAGTACATTGCACAGAAGAAGCTTTTCATAAGTGCTGAGTCCCTCCATCCCAGTGCCCCATCGCCCATGCTGGATAGAGGTGATAGGGCTGAAGGAATCATATGTTTGGTAGAAAACTTAGAGATCATCTGGTCCAAATGATGATTTGTCCAAGGTCACACAACCTGTTAACGTCAGAGCTAGATATGGGACTCAAGTGTCCTGACTTGCACCCTTCTACTACAGTACTTTCTACTACAGTACTGCATGCTGTACTGCATGCTCTTCACTCTCTGTGGGAACCCTTGGTGGGGCTCACTGTTCCTTCACTGGAAAAGTGACAAAGGCCTTGAGTCTGTGCTCTCAGAAGTCTCCTCTGGTCTCTTCTGCATAAAGGGGCCTATCTCATGCAACCCTGGAAACCCCCATGCTCTCTGGGGAGCATCTCTGATTGTCTCTCAGGGAGGGTTAGGGTGGGGAGAGGATATATACAATGCCCCCTTCTGCTGTTTCCCAGTCTGCCCTGTCTTGAGGGTTTGGAGGACCTGAATTTTCCTGCATTCCTCAATCTTTTCTTGAGGCATCCCTTCTGCTTTGCTTGTGGAGACATTGCCTTGTAGGTAGAGGTTGGTACCAACTATGGGTCTTCTGGTGTACAGTTTTAAGGATGTGGGTCCTCTCAGAGACGTGCTCCAGGAGGCAGTACAGCATCATAGGTAAGTGTACAGAACCTGAAGTCAAACTACTTGCTTTTAAATGTCAGCCCTAGCTTGGACTAATTATTCTCTCCAAGTGTCAAGTTTCTTCACCTGTAAAGGAGGGACAAAAATAAAAAAGAGACTACTCCAGAGGGCCAATGGAGAATTGAGTCACTATAGCATATAAAGCACAGGTCCCATTTCCTGGCACAAGGCAAGCATTCAATAAATGCCAGCAGTTATTATTTCCTCATCTGATCCCACAGCAGCCTTGGGAGGTAGGCAGGGCAGGTGTTATTAACCCGTCTATACCCCTGGGAAGACTGAGGTTCGGAAATGTTAAATGACTTGACCTAAGGTCACAAATCCAGTAAATGGCAGTCAGGACCCCAGTCAGTGTCCTGACTCTAAGTCCAGTGCTCCTTTCATTCTCAGAGTGACCTCTCAAAAGGATGATATTTCCCTTGAGAATCTATCTGCCTGACTGACTTCCATGTCTGTGAATTCTCTCTCTTTCCTGCTGCCCCTCCTGGCAGAATTCTGCTTGGTGCTAGTGTCCAGAAACCCATGGACCAAACCTCTGTTGATCAGAGGCCGCCTGGATGTGGGCCTGTCTCAAGAAGGATCCAGAAGCGTCCTTGGCACCTGCGAGTCTGTCTAGTCCATCCATATAGTGGTGTCCTGAACCCTCAGCTGAGTTAGTTGTTTATTGAGTGGAATTACTTTGAGTCCCTCCAATTTGAAAAAAGACCTATTATAAATTTATGCATCTGAAAGTTGCAGAATCATTTAATTCTTCTAACAGGTATTGTAATATATATATGAGATCACTAAAAAGATACTAATGAGTTTTTACAGTACTGCACTTTCTACAAAGGATAATTTCTCATGCAAGGCCTCTGGGCTTCTTGCTTTTATATATCACCACGAGCATTCCATTTTATTCAACAAAAGCACTGAGTTTCATCTTTCTTCATTGCCTGATGTATTGTCAGGGAAGACACTAGTGCTACTTTATTGTCTTACCTCTGGAGTATTAATTTCTGAAGTGAAAAGCTCTTCCACTCATTGTCTAGGTGACTCCAAGTGAGTTACTGAACCTCTCTGAGCCTTAGTCACCACATCTGAAGTGATAATTATCTGACATAGATGATGTGTTTCAAGGGCCTCACATTGCACTGTCCCTGACACTTAGCAGGTGCTCAGTCAGCCCAAGTGTATCTTTATCTTATGTTACTATAGTCCTTCACACTTATCTGTCCATAGTCACATTCATTCTTTTATTTTCTTCTGTCTCTGAAGCCCATGGGGACCAATATTAATTTGAAATATAGATATGGCTAAATTGCCTTACAAAAACCTTTATCAGTTTATGCTCATTAGCCATGTGTGAAAACCCCCAATTTACTCTCTTAGCATAGCAAAAATTTTTTAATTGAAAAAGAAAACAGATATAAAAACCACACATAACTTGTGTATGGCTTAATGAATTATTATAAGGCCACCTAGGTCAAAAAATAAAACTTTGCCACCACTCCTGGAACCCCTCCATGTACCCTCTCCCCATCCAATGCCCTCTCTCCCTATACATCACCAGTCTCCTGACTTTTGTAGAAATCACTTTCTTGTTTTTTAAAGTTTTGTTATCCAAAAGTGCATCTTGAGACAATAATGTTTAGTCTTGTCCATTTTAAAAAAATGTGAGACTTCTTTTAAATCTTTTAATTGATAAGTTCCTTCTCCATTTTTTTTTTTTTTTGTCTTTACAATTTATCCATTGAAGAAATCAAGCCATTTGACTTGGAGAGTCTCACATAGTCTGGGTTTTACTGATTGCATGCTCATGTAGCAGTTTCTGTTGTTCACACCACCCGTCTGTAGTATTTTGCCTTGGCAGGCCCAGCAAATGAGTGTAGTGGCCATTCATTTTCCTCTCTGAGTAGATTCCAAGCACACATGTAGTCGTTTAGCACATGCTTGTTGATTACCTGAAGGATCCAGGCACTGTGCAAGCTGCTAGGGACAGTGAGGGACATGAGGTACTCCCTTAAGAATCTCACTGAAGGAATAAACCTTTGCAGAGGAAATCATCATCAGAAGGAACTTCCTGGAAGAAATACTAATAGGAAAACCTGGCAGCTCAGCAGGTTATCTCAGTTGATCCCCACAACAACATTAGGAGGTATTATCTGCAGCTTCCTCTTGCTTGAGAGATTCAGATACTAAAGATCAGAGAAGTAAGTTCAGGGTCACAAGCTAGTAAATGGCAGAGATTTGGACATTGATTGCTAAGTCTAAAGCCGCGTCGTTTCTGGTGCATCTCGACTTTTCCTGATGACACCGGTTCACCTTTGGAGTCTTGGCCCGTGAGAATAGACTTGCTTGGATAGTCTCAAGATCTGATATAAAGCATTTAATATGAGTGAATTTCTGACCCTATTCCTCAAGAAACAGTAGATACTCTTTATAAAAACTTTTGGATATTTTCACAGTCGGAAAGAATCAAGTTTTGGTGATTCCTGTGTCACCATGTTGAGGAGAGAAGCCTTCCCACCCCCATTCAGCCTGTAGACACACTGAGCTTAGTAGAGGATGCTTTGACCTGTGGTTCTTGTGATTGGTTGCTGTGATCATCACAAACCTCTGAGAGCCTGAGGGACGGGGAGCAGTGGGTGGCAGTTCTGCTAAGAAAGATGAGTTGCACATAATTGCCATTGACATTTGCTTCCACTGTAAATCTTTTCAAAGAGACCCTGCATCTCTAATAAAATGCCTTCACAGTGAGATGGCATCCAGCTTGATGAATCAATTGTGGCTTCATTAGTCTCTCCCTGATATTTAATAGTAGCTGATACCTGGCCCTCTAGGGGCCAGCTCAGGCACCAACATCAAGAGGAGAAGGGTCAGGCTGGGAGGGCTCAAGTCAACAAGGGAGGGGCTGGTTTTCCTCCTGTCAGGAGCATATTCATTCTCAGGCTTCATTACTGAATTAATTGCACAAGAAAACATTAAATACAAAGAAAGAAATAAACAAAAAACTCAGGTTGAAAGACAATTAGAAAGCAGAAGAAATGGGAGCTGGCATTTATGGAGCGCTCATATCTCCTAAGGTCAAACATTCTGGATTCTTCTGGAACTTCTCTCGACATACATTACCTCATTTAATCCTCACCAAGACCCTCTGATTATCTTCATTTTGGAGAGAAGAAATGGAGACCCAGGGAGATTGAGGATCTTGCCTGGCTGTCCAGGTATAAGGACTGTGGAAAGGTAAAAAGCCTATGTTCCTTGTACTGCTCTGGTACAGCCCAGTTCATTCAAAATCACAGATGCACAGACCTTGGCTGGCAGGCTAAATCTACTCCGCTCCCTATTTCTGTACTGCTGTGATCGAAGAATGGTTTTTACATTTTTAAATGGCTTAAAATAAAAAGAAGACTATTTCATGACATGTACAAATTACATGAAATTAAACTTTTTGTGTCTACAAATAAAGTTTTGTTGGAACACAGACCTGCTCGTTTATTTACACATGATCTGTGGCTGCGTTCGCCCTACTGTGACTGTAGTCACCACAATGACACGAAGGCCAACAAAACCTAAAGTATTTGCTACCTGGACTTTTACAGGGTTTAACCCTGTTCAGACAGATTCCTGGCCACCCTGACTGACACAAGAAGAGATGAATTGAGTTCAGACATAGATGCACACTTTATTGATAACTGATGTTGCTAGACGTAATTCAGCACTCACAATTTCAGAAACGCAAAACACTGTTTCATCACCAGCCAGATAGGCCCCGTAAGGATTTTAGGATTTATAAGCATCATTAAATATTGCAGTAGAGATTGTTCCACCACTTCAGTGATTTGCCTTGAAGGTATTTAATATTTTCCAGTAAATGCCAGGGATGGGGTTTTGAATGTAACTTGAAGAGTTTGTTAATTTCTCTGTCCTTTGATTATTGTGTGTGTGACTATTACAAAATTTTTTTTTTTTCCTAAAGTTGCTCAGCTCGGGGTCTGTGGCTAATTTATCAGTGTGGGTGGTATGTATCACATTTGTCCATTTCAGCCAAAAGGGAAAGCAAAGGACAGAAGAAAAGACAACCCATCGTAGGTTCTCCCCAGGTCACCGGTTTTATCGTAACATGCTTTTAAAAGAACATGCATGAGTAGGTTGTCTCACTCTACAGTCCAAGGAATTTTGATTCTTTTGTGATGACAAATTCTCTGACCTGCCAGGAAACTACCCAGAGAAGAGCAGAAGGGGAAGTTGCTCTCTCTTTCTGTTTTCCAATATGGCTCCTTTTAATTCAAAAAAGCCCTCCTGTCCTCAATCAACATCTCATTCCTGCTCGTGATCCCCATGAAGATCACAGGCCGACTGCCTTTGTCTCATGCCCTCTTCAAGCTTCATTTCTTCTGTAAACCTCTTGGACTCCTTCTGGTTAAATCTTTCTCTTCACTGTCATCATTCTATCTTAAGCACCTATCAGTGTTATTACAGGCTAAACTTGTCTGTTAATTTAGCTATTTCCCCCCTGCCATGGGCTTTCTAAGGGGTGCTGTCTGTTTTTTTTTTTCTTTTGTACTCCCAGCACCCAAACAGTGACCACCACAAAATTGATCCTTAGTGAATATCTACTGAATGAATAAATGAATGAATGAACGAATAGATAGGAATCAGGGGACATTGCCAGGGTGAGTGTCCATTAGGTTGAAATACTGGGACTAGAATGCATCACTCTCCTCTCCAGAGGAAACAGATTTGGGACGGTGAGTGTGAGCATAGAGGCTTTACAGTGAGCTTGCAGACATGCTGGCAGTCACAAGACCTACTTGTATATAATGCTTTATGGTCACCATGACCCCGTTTGGAACTTCATAATGACCCTGTTGGATGGATGTTCTTTTCTGTTCTGAGAAAGAAACAAACTCAGAAAGATCAACCTCTTTGATAGCACTTACTTAAATGAACAGCTAAGTGGAGATTCAAGTTTTTTATTTTTCCCCCTCTAGAACTTGTTAATATGTCTTCATGAGAAAGTCAACCTATTTTTATAGTGGTAACTTCACAGAAAAATCCGAACACTTTTCATTCCTGATTTCTGGTGATATTGAATTATGGGGGTAATTATCACATTCTCACACATTTACAGTCGACTCCCACCACACACACAACACAAAAGAAAACAAAACCAAAAACAGATGCACTCATGCTCTTTGTCACAGGGCTTTTAATTGCTCTTACAATTGTTTAAAGAAGCCCGACTTGCAGGGATAGTGGAAAGAGTTAGCGGGAGAAACTAGTTCTGACATCATGGTGTACAAGGATTAGCACGGAGAGAGCCCAGTTCAGGCATCAGGTTCTGGCATTGCATGAGCAGCTGGGAGGGTGGCTATGAGTAATGTATGAGAAGCTGGTGGAAACTAGGATGGAATAGATGCTGAGAGCAAGGACACAGCCCAGCCAAAGGGTCTGAGACAGTGGCCACACGTGGGACTGCAGGTTGGCAGGAGGGAAGGTCCACCTCCACACCAGTGCAGGAGCCTTGCCTGTTTGTTTACCACCGAATCTAGAATGGGACCCGGCATTTCTGGGACAGAGGTGCAGGATGCACTCTGCCCAGGGTAGGGAGCACAATGAGGAGTGGTTATAGCATTCGTATTGGTCCTAATGGCTTCAGTGTGGTATGAGAGATTGTGGGACTGGCCTTTGGTAGGGACACAGGGGAATGTCTGAGATTAGTGCTCTCATGGATAGGGTACTGTGCTGGGCACATGGCAGGTGGTAAGTTCAATGACCGGCACCACCAGACATCCAGTTCCCTAGATCCAAAGCCAAAAGTCAATCTTGGCAGCTCTTTGTTTCTCCTTCTGGTCAATGATATCTTGTGATGACTTGTGGAATTGTTCATTGTTTTCCACCCTGTAGCCACCATCCTAGTCCAAGGCAACATTGCCTTTCTCTTGGAGTTCTGTGATAGCCTCCTGTCCTGTTCTCCTCTTACTCCCTGGAGCATGTAACTTTTCCTGCTGTCACCACTTCCAACCTGTTCTCTATACCGTACCCTGAGATCTTCTCAAAATGCAAATCTGACTATGTCCTGGAGCCCCAAATCCCACCTCATTCTTTAGATAACCATATTGAAGATCACTTTCTTCCACCAGGTCATGTTATTCTGTTATTTGCTCTTGAAGCATCATAGACTGTTCCTTCCAAGCCGTTATCATGGTTTTTAATTATATGTATATTTGCATGTGACTTTCTTTCTGTTCCATTAGATTTTAAATTCCACAAGGAGAAGGACAGTGTCTATGTTTTGCTCACCTGTGAATGTGTTTCCCAAGAACCAGCACAGTCTATGACTTGGTGATTGTCAAATAGATAACTAAAAAATAAATAAATTTTAGTGACTTAGGGAATTAATAAATAATCATGTGCTTATGTGACAGGGAGTCATGGCTCAAGGCAGCCTGATCTGCAGGTATCAGAGGAAAACAGAACGTGACAGAACACTAGGCTGAGACCTCTTGCCTCTAGCAAGAAGATGGAGACTCACTTTTGAAATATTTACTTAGGAACATGTTTCGTTTTTCTAAGATGCTTCCCTAAATAGATGCTGAGAAACTGGGAGTCATGTAATATAACCTGACAAAAATATTTAAAGCAAATTGGTTTCTATCTAGGCAAAAATAAACAGACTAGGAATTATAATACTGTGTTTGTGGATCTTTTAGAACAAAGAGGAGAGAGAGTGGAGTAGGCGAGGCCTATGTATAAGATGAGCCTGTATAATCTAATGTGAACTTATTTTGGCCACTTGGTGTTTGAATGATTTTGTCTTTGGACCAAAGGCACGTGCCTCTCCAGGAACCACTCTTCTCCTATTTGTGCATCTTTAGGGTCAATTGCCTTCAGGGATGGTTGAGTTGAGCCCCCTGTACAGATGGGACCACCACAGAAGGTAGCTGAGCATAATTACTAGGCCATGGGCAACAAATACATGCTTTTCCCTTATCTCAAACCCCTCCTTCATCCAGTGTATATATACTGCTCCATAAATGAAAATCGTCCTTAGCTGGGGCTAGGAATTCATCATTTTTACAACAGCTGGGAAAGACAAACACTCACCCCTCAAGCTCCCTCTGTGCATTGGTGCCCAAACAACCAGTCTATCTCCTGTCTGTCCCTGTTTCTAACCTCCCTGGTCAATGCTTCAGGAGCAGAGTGGGAGGAGTGAGAGGAGAGAAGAGGTGGGGTGGGGTGGGGAAGAGGGACAGAGTGTCGATGAGTGTCGGGGGAAGAGGAACAGAGTGATGGTGTGGTTCAAAGATTCCAGGATTTCAAGTCAGATACAACTAAGTTCAGGTCATGGCCAATCTGGTAGCAGCAATTTCTCATTATCATTCTCATTGGTGAAGCACGTATTGTAAGATCTGCCTTACAGGATCACCGTAAGCATCAAATATGTAAAGTGGCTATAGCACTGACAACGTGCACAATGTTGGGACCCGTTAAGGTTTGTTTTCTTTCGTTTTCTTCATCTCTCCTTTAGGAAGTAACATGGTGCAGAAGATGAGTGTGAGTTTTGTAACAAAGGGGAGGTCCTGGGTTGGCCATGGACATGCTGTGTGGTTTTGCACAGGTAGCTTAACCTCTCAGAGCCTCTCTTTCCTCATTTGTAAATGAGTGAGGGCCGGGGAGGGCTCAGCTCGCAGGTAGAGCCTCATACAAGCTAATGCATGCACCGTGCCTGGTGCAGAGTTGGGGGTGACTTCATTACATGCTAATTTCCTCTTCCATGTTTTATTGTGAATTGATGGAGTGATTCATAGTTATTTGCCCATCTAGGGGTGACTGAGTTATGAAACGTGTGCGCGTGCACACACACACACACACACACACACACACACACTTGGAAGGACATGTGAGCTCAGGAATAGCCTGCAGAATATTAACTGAGATGTCTGCTTTCACAGCCTGTCTGCACAACGGGTTGTGTGTGGAGCCTGCTCACGTTGGTATGCCAACTGTGTTCCAACATCATGCCTCAGTACAGGGCAGGACCTCTGCTGGGGAGGCTCTTGGCTCTGACTGAACCACAAGTCTTCCAAGGTGTCTCGATAACAAAATTCTCTCTCTGCTATTTCAGGAGGTGTAGTTCCTTTAATTTTATTTATAAAATGACCATTAAAAGGAAGCTTAAAACTCACATCCTAGGCTAACCCCAAGGATGCTTTTTCTATATTTGTCCACAGACGAGGTAAAATATTCTCTTTCTAGACATATTCTCAGCACCACGTTTTTCTGGAACAGGTGAAGGGCTGAGTGTCCTGAAGAGATAGGTGCCTTCCTCTAGCATTGCTAGTTCTCTGGAATCTCCCAAAGCATCTGTTTTTCACTGCTTTTACGTGAAAGCAGAGAGAGGGGAAAGGGTTTTGCCAAACTTCTGTCTGCCCTAAAGTGCACTTAAATGAAACCTGGACTTTGGAGCCAGACCCACCTGCATGTAGAGTTTGGCTCTGCTGTGTACTTACCATGAGCAGATGTCTTAATCTTTGTGAACCTCAGTTTTGTCATCTGTAGGTGGGGGAGAGAGGAGAGTTACCACTTCATGAGGTCGTTAGGAGGATTAAATGCCATAAAATAGGCTCGGCATATATCTAGCATGGAACAGTGTAGCCATTTGACAATGTTCCTCCCTTTTTACCCCCATTTTCTTTATTTTTTTTCTGATTCGGCATTTTTCTTTTGTTTTCTAAAAAATTTCAATGACTGTTAACATTCAATATTATTTTATATTAGTTTCAGGTGTATGGTACAGTGGTTAAACATCCCTCTCATTTTCTTTAGAGTCTGTTCAAAGGTGAGCTAATTAGGTGTAATAATGCTAAACTCCCTCAAACAGGAAATGATTCTGGACGGCCACCTAGCCTAAGAGGACAGAAGCTCTCCAGGTCACTTTGTGCAGCTTTTCGGGGCCTCAGGCGGGACCTACTTGACCAGGCAGGGCAAGGCATGCCAGAAAGTCATGTTTGCATATGCCCAGACACAGGTCCCAGGGGGGCCTCACACCTGCACACTAGGTTACACCTTCCCACCCATCCTTTCTCATTATAGTTATTTTGCGGTTGTGGTCATTGGGAATGAGACTTTCCTTTTTTCTGACTGTATAAGTGACATCATCTGGCCACTGAGGGCTTCCTGGTATGGAACTGGGTGTTTGCCAATCGCCTGAGGTTTAGGCAGTGCATAATGATTAGTCAAATGATGCTTTCTTCAGGCTGTTTCATGTCTAATGCCCAGGTTCAGCACCTTCAGTTGTGACTCCTGACAATTCTTTGAACTTTCGGAGTCTCAGTTTCCTAATCTGCAAAATAAGGGGATGAGGCCCATTTCAGCATTTTCCAAAATACCTATGGAATCCTGGTTTGGGAGGATGCTACAGGTGTCACATGAACAGAGTTATGTGATCAGATAAGTGTGGGCAACAGGAAGTCAGGAGAAGATAAAGATTTATTTATTGTAGGGATTCTCTTTGTGCAATATAAATCTTCAAGAGAGGGACATGAAATTTCCGAATTTATTTTATTGCATTTTTCTTAAAACAGAATATTCTGTTAGACATGAAAGGTGAAGAAGTGTAGTGGGTAAGGACGCAGACTTGGGAGTTGCTTTGCCTGAGTACAAGCCCTATCTTTGCCACTAACTAGTTGTATTCCTTATTTATGGCTGTGAAACAAAAGTACCACAAAACTACTGGCTGGAAACAACACATATTTCAGTTCCCGTGGGTTGGGAATCTGGGAGAATTTAGCCGGGTCATTGCTGCAGTGTCTCCCACCAGGCTGCAATCAAGGTGTCTGTCAGCCAGAGTTGCGATCTCAGCTGAAGTCTCAACTAGGGAAGGATGTACTTCTAAGACGATGAGATTGTGGGTAGGATTGAGTTCCTTGCAGGCTCTTGGCTGGAGGCTGCCCTCAGTTTCTTGCTATGTGTGCCTCTCCAACGTGGCAGCCTGCTTCCTCAAATACAGCATGGGAGCAAGTGCTAGCAAGACGGAAATCACAATCTTATGTAGTCTAATCACAGAAGTGACAGCCTGATACCTTTGCCATATTCTCTTGGTTAGAAGCAGTCACCTGGCCATCCCACAACCCAAAGGGAGAGACTATGCAAGGGCAAGAATATCGGGGTGCAAGGGTCATCGGGGCCATCTGAGAGTCTGCCTGTCACACGAGTTGTGACTTTGGGCCATAACTTAATTCTGTGCCTTAGTCTTCTCATCTGTCAAATTGGGATGACAATGATGATATCTTTCTTAGAAAGTTGTGATTTAATGAGTTAACATTTAGAAAAAAAGAGTCTGGCAGATCTCAGGCACTATGTAGATATTTTTTTATTTTATTACTAAGACCAGTGTCTGGCACATAGAAACAAAACAGTAAATATGGGCTGAATGAATGAATCAGGAATGGACTTGCATTGCATGTGACACACTTTGGGAAAGGCTGTCCTTTTTAGAATTCTGCAAGGCAATGAGCCATGTGAAGCCCCTGGCACAGTCTCTGGCACATCTAGGTTCCCAGTCAATGTCAGTTCCCTTCTCTGCTTCCAGGTTTGTATGTCCAGTCCGAGATTTAAAGCCCCAGAGAGGTCAGGCCCAGTTCTCCCTCTGTTTGTCTTCTCCCTCTCCCTGTCTTTCTCTCTTTATCCTACACCAATAGTAAGTAATTTTTTCGGTCCAGTGGCTGGTACGGTGCCATGAGCAGTTAAATGCTTCATAGGGGCTCTGGATGAGGCTGGCAATGACAATTAAGTGTACTTGAGGGGCCTGAGCAGCAATGGAAATGAGGTGAATGGGGGGAAAAAGAGAATAAAGGTCTAAAGAACTGGGAAAAAAGAGACAGAAAACACCACTTTGGGGAGCAATGCATTTTTTCTGTCAACGTACCTAAGAGTTTGAGGTGTTTTAATATTCGCTCTTAAAATCTTAAAACGCTGTCCTAGTTTTTCCTTCCATCTTAGCTGCTCTTTGGTCACTAATTCAAAGCAGGTATTCTTTCCCATTCTTCTTTGCAAATATCTGCACGGCAACTACTTCTAGAGAATTAAAATTGATTTGCTTTGCAACTTTCATAATACTTCTCGAGTTAATAAACACAGCCGACACCTGCCTGGTGCCCTATATTTGCAAAGTGCTTCCATAAACATTATCCCTTTTGAACGTAGGCAAAGTGGGTATTGGTGATTGTTTTCATTTTGTGGTGGAGAGAAAACCAGGGCCCACTGAAATGAAGCACCTTTGAGCAGATGTTAGCGTGGGAGTCTATACCACAGCATCCAGCTCCAAGCCAAGGCATTTATCCACTCTGCCACCTGTAAGTGGTGGATATTAATGGGAGGTTATTCATAAGTTGTGGAAAATGAGCTCAGGTCCCTGAGTAGTAACATCACCTGTTCGTTTCCACTGGAAGAACAGCGAGCAGCTTCTGTTTTGAAGAAGAATTCTCAGACTCTTTCTACCAGGCTTCCGAGTCTTACAGGACCTCTTTCTGTTTTGAGTCACCTTCCTTCACACAGCAGAGGAACAGTTGAGAGCTGGCAGGATATAGGGAGAGGCTCCCTGGAACGATGTCCTTGGCTTGTCGGGAAGGCTCTTTGACATCTGCTGGCTTCTAAATCCCACGCTGGCTCTCCTCTGCAGAATAGGCCCATTGCTGTGGTGCCAACCATGAATGAAATGTCCAGGACTCAAGCCACTTCTGTTCCCTCAGTGCCCAGAAAAAAGGTGACAGAAGAGCCTCTGAATATGTACTCCTTTGCTGTCTGGGAGGCGCCCGTCCTAAACACAGTTTTCTCTCAATAATGTGCTGGATCCTGGGACCTGGTGGGACCTCTTCCCTGTGCCCATATTGCTTTAGTCTCCATGATTTTCAACCAGGAGTCATTTTGTCCACATCCAACCCTCTTGGAGATGTTTGGCAATGTCTGAAAACAGTTTAGGTTGTCACAGTTTGGAGGAGGGGAGGGCTTGTTACTGGCACCTAGTGGCTAGAGGTCAAGGATGCTGCCAATTATCCTGTAGGTCATCCCGCCACAACAAAGAATTACCCAACCACAAATGTCAGTAGTGCTGAGGCTGAGGAATCCTGCGTAGCCCGATTCTTTTAGGAGGCCCAATGGGACTGGGGGTCCAGGTGGAAGCAGGAGGTAGCAGCATGGTGGTTGTTGCTATCTCCCCAGGATTTTCTTTTGGGGTGGGCTAAGACTGCTCAGTAGGTACTTGTCTGCAGGGCACCCCATCACTCCCACCCCCTGCACTTATCTATCCCTCCCTTCCCTGTTTTAACTGCTTGAAACTAGTCCTGTTTTACAGGACAGAATCATCTTGCCCGTGCCTTTGGCGGTGGCCTTGATGGCTCTGTTTGGGAATTCATGTGTTACTGTTTGGAGGGAGTCATATATATATTTTTTACAGCAACACAACCCATTTTACCTTTATAGTAATTGTTTTGGAATAAGAAGTAATCATCCAAGACTGACCAACTTGCTTTACTAAGCACTCCTTTCTCACTCCTGGCAAATTGCTTTGAGAATTGAACAAAGCCCGGCTCAATCATGCAGGATATCCATTCCAAAGGATGCCGGGGAAGTAAATCTCTGTTAAGCCAGCCCCAGTCATGCCTCCTCCTCCTTCTTCCCAGGGATCAAATAGTGAGCATGTACTTCATTCTGGATGCCCCTCGTCTTGGGGATGGGCGCCTTAAGCCCCGGGCTTGACCAGGGGCATTTGCAATGCTCATGGGACTGCACGGGAAACTTGTAGCAATAGACCATTCTATTAAAGAGCTTTTGGTCCTTGGGGCTGATGTCAGAGTCAGAACTTTCCACGTGGCTGTTGAAATTAATTTATGGCAGTTTTTCTCTGTAGTAGGTTCTGTGGAATGTTAAACAGGTATTGCATGAAAAAGTAGTCAAAGGAGTTTAAAGAACCCAAGGCTTTTTACCACAAGAACTTCTCAAGGCCTTTAAATTGTTAACAAGCTCTGTGCATTGTCATGAGGAGGATATAGCACGTGGTATTCCCCAAATTTATTTGATCTCAAAACTCAATTTTTATGGAGTATCTCTCATGATTATTATTGATCTGCAGAACAGGATTTTGGTATATTGGAGAGGGAAAGGATTAGATCTCCTCTTTTTTTTTTTCCCCTCCCTTCCCCTCTGCTTTCTCCTTCTCTCTCTCGCCCCTTCCCCACCACCTCCGCCCCCACCACACACCACACTATACTCTCAATTGGAGGGGGAAATATGCCTCTAGAAAATGTAATGAGTTTTTTTCTTGTCTTGAGTTCTCTTAGATTGATACTATGCAAAATCATTGTTCTGGAGAAGTCTTCTTTTCATTCATGTAAATGGCATTTTGCAAGGCAAATGGCAACACCATAGGCTCTGGAAAGTTCTGTGCCTTCTCCCTGTAGTGAATAATCACCACCTTCCCCAAGTTCATTTATGCTCACTCATTGTTCAGGGATCAGATTAAACATCACCTCCCTGGAAAACCTCTTTCCTACCCTCCTCCCAGGGGGTCTGTGACCACATCCCATGGGACTTAGCTACTTATGAGCTGCATAATATTGTTGGTTCAGTTGTCAGCATAAGATGGAGATGTGTTAATGATCATTACCTTGGTAATCATTTCACAAGGTATATGTCTATCATGTTGTACATTTTAAATATAAACAATTATATTTGTCAATTATTATTTATTCTTCAGTAAAGCTGAGAAAAAATGAAAACAAATAAAATAGATGAAGAGATGGCTTATACATAGCATTAGCATTTGAACTCCAAGAAGAGAATAGTGATTACTTGGTGCTTTGTAGACTAGGAGTGGTTGACAAACCCAGTTTATGAGCAGAGAGATCTTACCGCTGGCCACACAGGTATCTTCACAGAGCCCTGTGCTGTGTATAGCTCTGCCTCCCACAGGGCAAGGAAAGAGCACTGAAACCGGAGTCTGGAGCCTAGGGCTCTATGCTGAATTTTGAATACCCTCTCAAGGCCTGAGGTCTGTGATTATGCAAGTGATTGAGCTGTAACACTGACTTCCCAAGTGAATTATTTCCATTTCTACGATCTCTCGCAAACACTATTATAGAGACTGCTGCTGTCTTGGCTGTTAATTATGTAACTTGTAGTCAAAATGAACAAATATAGCACCAACTAACATTACTGCAGTACCGTCACGCTTATGAATCAAGTCTCAGTGCAGCCTGGGAGTCTTTTGTCTTAGGATGATGCTGAAACCACAATCGTTCTGTTCATTCTCTTATTTCTTCAACAGGTACTGAGTTTGACCTGACCCATACTCCATCCATGCTGGCTGTGGGGGAATTCAGAAATGAATTAAGACAGGGTTCTTACCCTGAGGACGTCCTCCTCTGTTTCTCCAAACCAGAAACTTCAGCCTCTCCTCCACTGCACTTTTAGTTTGCAGCCAGCTACCATCACACTTCTTGAACCCATTCACTTTCCATCGCTGCCACTATTACTATAGCTCATCCACGTTACCTCTTTGCCTCAGTGGTCCAGCCCCTTCCTTTACAGGTGAAGAAATTTAGAGGGCTCTTTCTCTTCCTCTCCCCAGGCCCTGACCTTGGCCTTCAGAGAAAGGAACTTTTGCCATCACACCTCTCTGCTTGGGAAAGTGGTATAGTGTAAGCTCTATTCTTCTCTCTGCTTTCTCATTTTTTCCTCTTCCTCTAAACCAGAGAACTGGTTTTGTCATGTTTTACTGATGGGCAGGGTTCCTGGTGTCTCTCCTCTGTCTTTTAGACCTTCTGGGCCCAGCACTCTCTTCTCACCCCATGCCTGACCAGGGGCGATGTCCTTATGGCCCTGTGGTTTCTAACATCTAAATATGGGAGGCAGCACGAGGCCTCCACTTTGGCCTCAGTCTGATTTATGTTTCCCCTTCTAGCTTTGTCAGAGGACTCTCCTTTTGGGGGGCTATTGGGTGCAAAGCTGGCCATCAATGGGTCCAATACTCTAATTCTTCTTGTGGATCCTTGGTGGCTGGTCACCCTACCCTGACCTCTAAATTTAGAGGGCAGAGGGTAAGAGCTCTTTCAAGGTCATGGGACTTTTGACAGATGTAGGACTTAAACTGTGTTCTCCTGACTCCTTGCCCAGTGCTCTTTCCTCCAAATCTCTCCTCAAATGAGCAGAGCTCACCAGTCATGCTCGGCTCATTAAAAAGAAGATACGACAGTGTAGACGCAATGATAAAAAGTGGGCTCTGGACCAGAGACTTGAATGTCTGAATATCTAGTCTCCCCCTACATCTCAATTCTGTCACCTGGAAAAAGGGCTAATAAATGATACCTTCCTCATGGTGTTATGATGGGCATGAATAAGATAGTCCACTTTAAGTGCATAGCAAATGTCTGGCACAGAGTAGTTGCTCAATAAATGTTATCTATCTTTATTTAATATCAAATGAGACAATAAAAAAACTTTCAAGACAGAAAAATCTGCGTCAAGAAAAGGAAAACAGAATCTAGCCGATGGAGAGTACTAGCCGAGGTGTTTTCCTAATGAATAGTGAGTATATCAACTAGCTTTTGAGGAATATGGAATTTACCTGGGTGTTGTAATTGTTCCCTGCTGGCCGTGTAGCCCGGGCTGAATGCTCTCAGTATATACATCTACAACACCACAGGCACTAATATCTATAAATAGGGAAGAAGCCATAAATGAGAGTCATTAAGTTCTTACTGACTGTTGAAAAGTAAATTAGAAAGAATAAACAGAGCTGAATATTTGCGTAAACCTCAATCTTTTTGATGTTTTTCAATTAGCAGAGCCCATTTTTCATGTGAAAAATTAATAGCTGTCATGTGCCACCTGGCTATAGAACTAAATGACAAATTTGTTTTAATGACCAATGTCATATCTCTGGATTTAGCTAGGCACGACTAGTTACAGGCCATCTGGGGTGGGAGGAGGCAAAAGGGAGGGGGCTGGCCTTTACGGAGAACTCTGACATGCCAGACACTGCAATAGGCTTAGGATAAACACCATCCATTGAATTTTCTTTGTGGCCTGGTGAAGCTGTTATTCTCTTCATTTTCTAGGTGAGATTCAGAGAGGTGAATGAACTTGCCCAAGGTCACACAGTAGATGTGCAGGGCAGTCGATTCTACAGTCTGTGTCTCTTCCTCTAAGCCACACTCCGTAGAGAGGGGAAGGCATAGCAGGAAGGCAGGAGATATCTGGTAAGTTCTGGCAGGCAGCCTGAAGCAGGGGTGGGGCTGGAGTGAGGTGATGGGGTTTGAAGTGAGTAGAGTCCAGCTGCAGGAACCCTGGTCTAGGAGATACTCAGGAGTTTTTTGGAATGGAGGTCTCTCTCTGAATAACAGAACATCTGCCACCAGACAGGAGCTCCCGCCTCTGGATGAGGGACAGCAAGATCAAGGCAGAAGCCAAAAAGGGTGTCTGTTTGAGGAGGGACCTGAGTTAGCAGGTACTCAGTAAACATCCAGTAAGACCATTGAACAGTTTAGGAAAACAACGCATTGGAGACAGACACCAGAGTCAAGGTCCACCTCCAATGCTGGGTCTCATGAGGTAGGAACAGCAAGGAAGACTTGGTGCTGAGCCCACAATTTCGACCTGGGGCTGCCTTTCTAGGGAATGAGAGAGGCACAGAGCCTGCACGTAGGGTCAGAAGTCTCAGCCTGGGCAGCGCTGGAGCAAAGGTACAGAGCCAGGACCCAGGCAGGGCCTGGCAACCATGATGACAGCCTTCATTGTGGGACAGACCCCTTTACATGCAGAATCTTTAATCCTGAAAAAAAAAAAAAAATCAGGAGAAAGGCACCACCATCCCTTTTTGTAGGTGAGAAAGCCGAGGTTAGAAGTGAGGTAAGTTGCTTAAGGGCACACAGGTGCCTGCTGGCAGAATAGAGATGCAAATCCAAAGACCTGGATGTGTTCCACCCACCCGATTCATGCTCCCTCCCTGCGGTCTCTGCTCAAAGAGATCACTTTCTGTCCACTCCTTCCTCCCTGCCTGCACGTGCAAAATGGCATTCTAACCTGGGCTGCAGAGAACTTCTTGGCTATAGGGACTTCCTAGACTGAGGGTGGGGCCACTGGACCTGACAATTGCAGATTATCCTCCATTTTGGTCATGCATGAATGAACAAGAGAAGAAAGAGCCTGCCAAAGCAATCCTTTATTTGAAAGATCTTTTCATTTTAAAGAGTATTTCTTTTAAAGCACAGGGATCAGCCTGTGGGATCCCAGCCATGGTGGGCCACTCTTTCAGGGAAGATGTGGCAGGGCAAGAACTCGGTCAGCAGGATTTCTTGCAGCAGCAGGCTCCTCTCAGGTGTTTCAACTCATTGATTTGAACTTGACTTTTTTTTTTTTTTCCCATAGCTCTCTCTTTCCATCTGGTTTCCTTGTCTATTTATAATGACTGAAGTTCATAATGATTCCATTTGCCTTTTTCGTAGTCTGATGACTGTTATTTTTGTTGTTGCTACTTCTTTCAGCAGTCTGAATATTCTTCAGTGTATACTCAGCAGGCTCCTGGATGTCACACTCTTCTTCCAGACATTTCTAGAGAGACATTGTTTGTTCCAGCTCTGGCCTTGCTGACCGACTATTAAAAGTGTATTTTCTCTGTTTCTGTCTCCTTACAGCATTATCTATCTCCAATTCATGCATCCACCAATTAAGCCATTCATCTAATTATCCAGCTACTCTTCCATGCAAGCCATAGCTCTGAACTAGCAAAGGTTAAGATGCTTGGCCAGGATAACCCTTGTGGACCACTTACGCTTCCCCGCAGTTGCTGCAAGTGAAGAGAGTTAAAAAATAAAGGGGCAAATTCAGTTAATCTCAAACCTGGTCTGAATTTATAGCTTTTCTTTCTTTTCGTAAAATGTTGTCTGTGTTGGAGACAGCGAAGAAGGAAGATCAGACTTATGTTGACTGGGGTTTTAGATGCTACATCTAGAGGACAGATTTGTAAGGATGAAGAAGGGAGAGTGGCCATCAAGAATCCTGAGATAAGAAAGTCCCAGGCAAGAGTTGCTCTGATGACCACTGTTCACAGCTCCTTCTTACTGCCATCAGGGTCTTGCTTCCTAGATCCCAGGTGAGGGGTTGGGAACCATTACGCCTCCATGACAGGCTTGTCCCTGGTTTCTCCTATAGTTCCTAGATTATCCATTTCTGGCTCTATGATACATAATCTGGGAATTGGAAGGTCCTGGAATCCTCTCCCGGGACCAGTCCGCCTCTCATTGTGGTCCTGAAAGAAGAAGGGAGGACAAGCTGCTGGTGCCTCAGGAG
The DNA here is from genome assembly GCA_030015415.1 of Cynopterus sphinx. NCBI lineage: Eukaryota > Metazoa > Chordata > Mammalia > Chiroptera > Pteropodidae > Cynopterus > Cynopterus sphinx. The sequence continues at coordinate 20,517,741 of CM057385.1, forward strand.
CTGTATTTCTCAGCTTCTCTTCGGTCTCCCAGAATATTGTGAATTGAATGAAACAGTGTTACTTCAACCTTATAATACCATTAACACGTGAAACTGGATTTTATACAACAACTATTAAAAAACGTCCTTAAGTATTTGAATGCTACTCCAGTCAGTTCTACTGAATTTAGAGACCCATATTGATGAATTTTTTCAAGTGAAATATCAAAAGATAAAGTTTTATTTGTAATTTTTCTGCAGTAAAAAAGTATCTCTCTTTATAATATGTTGTTTAAGGGTGTAAACTGTCTTTTCTTGAAAGGGATCATTTTAAGAGTGGAGACTTTGAAGTCAGATCCCTTGGGTTCAAATCCTGACTTTGCCACTACTTTGCTATGTTATCATGGGCAAATTTCTAAATCTCTTCATGCCTCAGTTTCTCTATTCATAAAAATTTAAAAATACAACTAGCAATTACTATGAATTGACTAGTGATGCTGCCCTCCTTCTAGGCTACCTTCCTGTATTACAGAGACTATAAAACGAAAATCCACATTTTCCAGGTACCCTTGCACTTAGGGTTCATGACGCAATGTGGCATCTGTTAGTTAGAGACATCTGCATGCAACGTGGAAGGCCAAGAGGAGGCGTAGACCTTCCGGACTCTTCTGCTAGCAAGCAAGGGCGTGAGAATGAGAGGTTTTACAGCAATGTTCCAGTATCCTGTCTTCAGTCTCCTGGGACAAGTGGCAATTATGCGGACAGCTATAGGGGCAGAGCATCCTTGATTCTGGTTTCTGATTGCTGGCTCACAGCAATGGGGCTATGCTGTGGACTCAGTGGTTCTAGTGTCAGCCCCAGGTGATCATCTCCCAAAGCTGACCAATTCTTATCATTCTGGAAATCAGACCTGGGCACCTAGACAAGGGCCTTTTCATTCAGCTCTTCCAATGACTTCGTAGCACCGAATTTCCTTTATGAAATCCCTTCCTGCTTAAAAGACCCAGAGTTGTTCCAGTTTCTTATACTGAACCCCAACCGATACAAGCACATCCTGGGACTGTTGTGAGAATTTAGGGAGGTCATGAAAATACTAAATAACAGGGCCTGGCACAAGGTTATCATTGTCAGTGCTTAATAAACATTGGTTACTATCACCATACCATTATTGTAGTCCGAATGTTTATCCTTCCTGTCCCTGAGGAAGCAGCTGAAATGATAAACAGGCTTTATCTCTAAAAAATCTTACAGCCCAGAGGACTTAAATTAGATTAATTTCATGAATTGATTTCTTCAAGAAAAAAAATACCCTATTTATTTTTTTGAAAAATGAAAACTTGGCCAACCAACATCATCAGTTCCCTCATTTTTATTTTTTTATATGTGAGTACGAAGCCTGGGAATCACTGTCCTAGATGTATCCCAGGCCTCTGATGTCATAGCCCTCGTTCTCAGAGGCCAGGTCTCCTGATGTGGGGAGCAGACCACGAACTTCAGGAGCCTGGAGAAGCCAGAGAGCACACAGCTCCTTCTTCTGTTACCTGTACTTGGCCCAGTGACTGGCAGGAGCAGGCCTCATGGAGTAGGATGAATGAATAAACAACTGGTGCCTTGCCTGACACTGCTTTCCCACCTTTGCATTTAGGCTAGCAATTTTTTTTTTAAATAATAACTTTTTATTTTTTAGTTATAGTTGACATACGATACTATATTAGTTTTAGGCGTACAATGTAGTGACTAGACAGCTATATAACTCACAAAGTGATCACCCCAAATGCCATACATAGTTATTACAATATTATTGGCTATATTCCTTATGCTATACTTTCTATTTCCATGACTATTTTAAACTACCAATTTGTACTTCTTAATTCCCTTCTCCTTTTTTTCATGTTCTCTGTATTTATGAGGTTGTTTGTTTATTTTGTTCTTTAGATTCTACATATACATGCAATCATATGGCATTTGTCTTCCTCTCTCTGACTTACTCCACTCAGGCACACTACCCTCTAGGTCCATCATGCAATATCTTTTCTCATTCCCTTACTTTTAGTCTGTGAGTGTCTTTTAATCTGAAGTGAGTGTCTTGCGGGCAGCATGTGTAGGGTCTTGTTTTCTCATCCATTCAGTCACCCTCTCTATTGACCAGAGGACTCAATGTCTTTTCATTTGAAGTACTTGTTAATAGATATGTCGTTATTGCCATTCTTCATTCATATTTTTGCAAAATATTTTTTCTTCTTTTTAAAGAAGTCTCTTCAACATTTCCTGTAATGCTGGCTTGGTGATGATGAACTTTAGCTTTTTCTTGTCTGGGAAGCTTTTTATCTGTCCTTTGATTCTAAATGGTAGCTTTGCCAGGTAAAGTAATCTTGGTTGTATTTTTTTTGTTTAACACCTACAGCACCTGGTATTCCTAGGTGGTTCCCATCTAAGTACTAACCAAGCCTGACCCTGCTTAGCTTTCAAAATCAGAAAAGATTGGGCACATTCAGGGTGGCATGGCCGTAGACTAATCTTGGTTGTAGATACTGGGTTTTCTTCATTTTCAATATTTTGCACCAAGCCCTTCTGTCCTGAAAAATTTCTTTTGAAAAATCAGCTGCCAGTCTCATGGGAGCTCCCTTGTAGGTAAGTAACTGCTTTTCTCTTGCTGCTTTAAGATTCTCTTTGTATTTAACCTTTGGCATTTTAATTATGATGTGTCTTGGTTTTAGTGGGCTTCTTTGGGTTCATCTTTTTTGGGACTCTCTGAGCTTCCTGGGGTTGTGTGTCTGTTTCCATCACCAGGCTAGGAAGTTTTCCATCATTATGTCTTCAAATAGATTTTCAACTTCTTGCTTTTCTTCTCCTACTGGTATCCCTATGACACGAATGTTATGTTTGATGTTATCCTATAGGCTCTTTATATTATCTTCATTATTTTGGATTTTTCCTTCTTGTTGCCATTCACATTGGATGTCCTCTGCTACTCCATCCTCTGTATCAGTGATTCAATCCTCCACTTCTTCCACGGTTGTTTCATTCTAACATACTCTTCATCTCAGATATTGTATTTTTCATTTCTGACTTTTTCCCTTTTATAATTTCCATCTCCGTTTTTATGTTTTTTTGTTTTTGTTTTTGTTTTTTTAATCTCTTCATTACAGTTCTCACTGAGTTCATCTACTCTTTCTCTAAGTTCCTTGAGCATCCTCATAACCAGTGTTTTGAACTCTGCATCTGGTATATTGCTTGCCTCCATTTGGGTGAATTCTTTTTCTGGAGCTTTGTTCTGTTCTTTCAAATGGGACATGTTTCTTTGTCTCCCCATTTGACTGCATCCCTGTGTCTGTTTCTATGTATTTGGTAGGCCTCCTAAGTCTTCCAGTTTTTTTTTTTTTTTTTTTTTTAGTAGAGTGGCTTTATGTAGTAGGTGTGCTGTGGGGCCCCTTGCCATAGACCTGAGAGAGGTCCAGCTGCAGGCTAAGTTCAGCCACAGCCTGTGTGCCTCTGGGACCACCTGGTAAGAGTCACTAAGTAATCCACATATGGCTTCCTCTTGTGCTGGGCTTATAGGTGCCTTAACGGGTAAAATCCAAAACCAAGGCTGGCTGCCACTACTGCAGGGCCTGGGGCTATTCAGCAAGATTTAAAAAGCCCACTGAGGCCAGATGCTGCTTCTTTGGGTTTTGTGAGCCTTAGAGAGATTTTTGAAAGTTCAGGGCAGGAGTCAAGACAGCTCAGTTTGTATGGAACCTATCACTGGAAGTGGCATGGGTGGGCCATACAAGTTGGGAAAGGTGGAGTCTCAGGGAATCTCAGGGACGGAAGAAGCAACCTGTGTTATCGAAGCTTCTGACACCTGTGTCTGCAGGCTGGGAGTGAGGAGGCTTCGACAGGGAACAATGGCTTCTGCCTGTACCTCTGTCTGGGAGTCAGCCACCCCTCCGGCCCTCTGCCTGAAGCCTAACAACTCAGTGCCTCCCCGTGTGTCCCTGGCATACTTCGTACAGCTGCCCCAGAGCTGGAGCTCAGAGCGAGTGAGTCCATCAGTGAGTAAGGCTGGGTGTGGGCCCTTTAAGAGGAAGGTCTCCGCTTCCCGCCGCCCTCCATCTCACTCAGCCACCACCTCCACCGGTTTTCACAGCCAGAGGTCATGGGGACTTCTCCTCCTGGCCTGGAATCCTGAGCTGGGGAGCCCAGTGAGTGGCCGGGACCCCTCAGTCCTCAGGTAAGGAAGGGGGCTCTGCAGCCAAGATAGCCCTCCTGATTCTCCATTGCTACCCACGGTTGTGGGACTGGGTTGTTTCACGTCTCTACCCTGCCTGCCATTTTGAGGTGACCTGTTATTTGAGGTGACCTAGTTGTAGGGCTTCTGTTCAGCCAGACCTCTGGTGGCTCTGTGTACTGGTTGCTCTGAAGTTCCCTTATAATTTTGGTGTGTATAGCCTTTACCTTCATACCATCTTGAATCTCTCTCTAGGCTAGCATTTTTCAACCACGTCTGGGCATGAAAAGTTTTGGGGGCTTCAAAAAAATTCTGATGCCTCACTCCATAGGTCATGATTTAATTAGCCTGGGGTGGTCCTTTGATCTCTGTATTTTTTAAAGGCCCTTTGATTCCCTGCATCCCACCACTGGTTTTAATAATCACTTCCTACAATATAATGACTAGCTATAGATATGTTAGTCCTATTAGAATCCATTGCTGTGGTCCCAGTTGTCAGCTAAGAAACAGCAACATCAATCAGTTTGAATATCATCTTCTTTTATTGCCTTTGCTGCCCTTGGTGGGGACAGGTACCACAGGTGTTGGGTGAGGACCCAATGACCCAATGAGTTTGTAGAGTTTCCTCCTTACCTTCCTTATTTTCAGGATCTGCTCCTCGGCTTCACTGATGCTGCCCTCCTGGCATCTGTTAAGGACCTTGGTTCATTCTGACTTGTGGGGAGTGTCATAGTGAAACCCTTGGGAAAGACAGCCTCAGTGCAACCCCCTTCTATCATGTGTTTCCCTATACAGCCTCAGACAGCCCTTCCTGGCTTTGGGCCTTAGTCCCTTATCTGTAAAACGATTTAGGATGAGCTCATTGCCTTCTCAACCATGGGGATGTAAGATTTTTTAAAAAAAATATTTTTTCCAGCTTTATTGAGAAGTAATTGACATGTAACATTTTTGTAAGTTTAAGATGTACAACATGCTGATTTGATAAACTCATATATTACAATATGAATACCACCGTAGCAGTAGCTAACACCTCCATCACATCACAGAATAACCTTAAAAGTGAGAACACTTAGGATCTACTCTCTTAGCAACTTTCAAGTATTTAATACAATATTATTAACATAATCACCATGCTGTACATTAGATCCCCAGAACTTATTTATCTTATATCTGGAAGTTCATACTCTTTGATTAACATCTCCCCATTTTAGCCAAACCCCATCCTTCAGTAACCACCATTCTAGTCTCTGTTTCTGAGTTTGGCTTTTTTAGATTCCTTATACAAATGAGATCATCCAGCATTTGTCCTTTTCTGTCTGACTTATCTCACTTAGCATAATGCCTTCGAGGTCCATCCATGTTGTCATAAATGGAAAAATTTCCTTTTTTCTTGTGGCTGAATAATATTTCATTATATATGTGTGCATGGGTGTGTCACATTTTCTTTATCCATTCATCCATTGATGGACATTTAGGTTGTTTCCATATCTTGGCTATTGTGAATAAGGCTGCAGTAAACATAGGGGTGAAGATAGGGAGATAATTTTTGAGTCCCATTTTGGCGTGAATGCCTTATGATTCTTCATTCACTCTCAGAGCAGATCTTTGCTTTCCATAACTTTGCCCTTGCATCTCTTTTCTCTTTTACCCTATCCAGTTGGCATCGCCCAAAGTTCCTCTTAAGATTTTATGACTTTTCTGAGATTATTTTCCAAGTCTGACTAGCTTTTTGATCCAGGCTTTTATTTTTTTTGTGGTGTGGGTGGAAGGGTAGTGGGCTGTTCAGGGTGAAGGCTTCTTTCTGGGCCGCTGACAATTGCTGTGGCTGTACAGGGTGTCAATGTCACTGCAGTCTCTGTAGAGGTAGAGTTAGGTTTTGATCATATTACTCTGAGTTGAGAGCTGTTGTCTGGCTGCTCATGGGACAAGGACTTTGAGTTTTTCCATGTATTATTTTGCAAGGAATTTTCCCTGCCACTTCACCCTGGACCCTAAGCTCCTTGAAGGACTGGGCAGCTGTAATGCTGTAGTGTGTGAAGGCTGAAAAAGGACTAGGAAATCATGACTTGAGGTAAAGGAGGTGGTAATCCTCCTTTATCAATACTCCTATTTGAGCCTCACTTGTATTTGTTTCTCTGGGCTGCCACAACAAAGTGCCACTGGTGGTTATTGACAGTCTTTGGTGTTTCTTGGCTCATAGATGCATCACTCCAATTTCTGCCTCCATTATCACATGGCAGTCTCTCCTCCTATGTGTTTTCTTCTAAGGGCACCAGTTGTGTTAGAATAAGGCCCCACCCTACCCCAGCATGACCTCATTATAATTATGCCTGCAGTGACTGTATTTGCAAATCTCACCTTTTCTGGTAGTAGGAGTTAAGGCTCAACATATTATTTATTTTTGAGAGGGGAAAACACAGTTTAATGCATAACATCACTGTAAGTGAGATCCTGATCTTTACAGATGAGATTACAGGCTCAGAGAAGTTTGAGGTTCCTATAAATTCATACATTACAGTAAATGGTAACATCAGAATTTGGGCTGTAATTCACCTGGCTCCAATGTCCGTGTGCTCCCCACTATAACAGAGCATTTCCACCAAGAGCCTCTGGGCTACCTGGATCAAAGCACCTATGGCAGGAAGTGCTTGTTAAATACACCTGGCCCGGGGAATCTGTATTTCTTAATGAGCTGTCCAGGTGCTTCAGAGGCACTCTAAATCTTGAGAACTCCTGCATTACATCTTGGTTTTTGTTTCAGGTTGAGGGAGGTGGTGAGTTGAATAGCTGTCCATGTGGAAGTGGCAGTAAAAGCCAAAGTCTAAACTGGTGGTTCTCAAACTTTACTGTGCACATATATCATCTGGGGATCTTGCTAAAACAGAGATTCAGTTCTGAAAGGTCTGGGGTGGGAGCTGTGTTTCTGCATTTCTAAGGAGCTTCCAGGTGAGGCTGATGTCCAGGTTCCATGGACCACATGTTGAGTAGCAGGAGTCTAAGAGTTCGTCCTAAGTCAGACATGGTGAGTAATGAACTGAGTGTGGATTCTCAATTCTGGCTGCATGTCCAGACCCCTGGTGCATTTTTGATAGGCCAATTATCATGTCCCATCTCTAGAGAGTGCTGGTATTTTGTGAAAACTCTTCAGGTAATTCCACTGTATGGCCAAGGTTAGGAACCACTCTTTTAAAGCAAGGTAAGGAGCATAAGAATGCATAAATCAGATTTCTTGTTGCCCCATACCTCTTCCTTTAAAAAGTCTTCATCTCACCCCACTGACTTGTTGCTGCCGATCTTGAGGCCAAATACAGAGCCAAGGAAGAGGCCTGGTTCATCTGTCTGGATGGGATGGGGTGAAGGCTGTTCCTGTGTCCTGCTGGTATTTATGCTGGACCCTTGGGTTCTGAGCTGTAGGCTGATGGGTATGTGAGTTTTCCCAGGGGCCCTGGAAAACTGCCTGCTTCATCCACAAACCCTCTGCTCTCACATTCACCAGCTCATTTTCCCCACTTCTGCTTTTGGATGGCCTTTCTGATGAGCCCCCTGCCTCCCCATCTCCTGTTCCCTCCAAGCAGTTCACAGTGAGTAGAGTCTGCTCCATATGGACTGTGCTTATTTAACCTCCTTCCCTAACACATCCATGCCTTTTATCTGGATTTGACTCCAGGGCCTCTGATCTTAACCATTACATTATACTAAAACTGTTTGGGAACCAGATATAGAGAAGTAGTTTAGAACAGCAATGAAGAGCTTTGGGGTAAAAAAAGAAAAAAGATATATCTTAGGCCTCAGGCCAATCTGGGTTTTCAGCCCAGCTCTGCCTCCCTCCAGCTTGTGGTCTTAGGGAAGATTTATAACCTGTACGTCAGTTTCCTCATCTATAAAATGGGGCTAGTGGTTACATGGATCTCATAAGGGCTATGAGAATTGAATGGAATGATTTATGGATGGCATCTTAGGCTGGTGCTTGCACACGTAAACATGCATCTTCCAAGCACTAATCTTCCGGGGCCTGGGTGAGGCCGACTTTAGCGGTAGTCTGTTGTCCCAGGGCTGAGGACACTGCTTTGCTGCTTCTGTTCCAAGAAAAGAGCAAAATGGGCAGGTTGCAAAGGGGTCTTTGGGTCAACTCATTCCTCACGAGATTTATCTGTTTCTTTCTATTCTTCACCCTTCTTTGCTTTTAATTTTTTTTTTTTTTTACCACACTTTGGGAGGAAATGAAATTGTTATTGGATTAAGACAGTATGAGTGTAATGGTTAGGAACATGGACTCTGGAGTCCGCTCTATGGCCTGTCCGTTTAGAAGCTATGTCCATTCAGGCAAATTCTTAACCTCTCTGTGACTCTGCTCCCTCATTTGTGAGACAAAGATAACAGCACCTGTCTCCTAGGGTGGTTGAACTAGTGCAGATAAAGTGCTTAGGACACAGTCTGCACTTAGAGAGTACCCAGTCTCTGTTAGCTATTATAACTGATGGCAAACCCTATGGCAGCCCTATATTATGAGGCTGCACATCTCCTTAAATCCCACAAGTACCCTATGAGCTAGGAGGTGTTATCTCATTTCATAGATAAGGAAATGGAGACTCAGGGATTTGGGAACTGGCTCAAGGCCATCTAATAAGTGGTGGAGCCCAGATCTGAACCTTGCACTTTTAGCTAAAAAGCCCAAGGTCTTTTTATCTTCAGGAGTTCTTAACCTTTAATCCAAGAATATTTAGTGGATTATTTGTAGGTTTCACTGGGTTTGGGAACCCTTTGGAATTATTTCAAAATCAGGTGTTTGTCTTTTTGGGGGCAGGGTCCATTGCTTTCTTTCGATCCACAGAATGAATCATTGCTTTGTGCTGACTTTCTTATAAGATAGAAAAATTGTTTAATTAAATCCAAGTATGTGAAACTGCCATTGCTGAGATCATGCAAATAATTGGGCTGTAATGCAGCTGGATTCCTAGAATTAATAATTTCTGTGTTCATACTCTGTGCACACCACATTAGTGCCTCTAGTACCATTTTGGTCCCAATGGTCTGGGAAGTCTGAGTTAGAAAGATGGAATGACCCAGAAAGCCTGCAGTAAGCCCCTGGAGGTAGAGCCAGGGTCCTTCACTCCCAGTTCTGTCTCTACCTCCCAGGGCTTTATCTCCCTTGCCTGTAAAGCAAGGGGGTTACCCAAATGATCTCCAAGTCTCTCCTGAACTTCTGTGGGTCATTTTGCTTATGTCTTTCTTATCTAAAGTAAAGATGATGATCAAGACTCCCCTTCATCAATCAAAGTATGAGCACATTTTGGGTAGATGAAAACAGAGCCAGTCAGTCATTCATTTACTACAGTTGAGGATGAACTAAGCTCAGCAGGAGCCTCACATATAACTGTTCTTCTCCTTTCCCTGCTATATCCACTGCTGAGGACTGCAGGAGGCCATGGAGGTTGCTTTCATGCTCCTGAGCGAACTGAGACCCAAAGATGGGGAGTGTGTTACATAAGATCACGTGGCTAGTAAGTGGCTGGATTGAATCCAAATTTTCAGACTCTAAATCTAATATCTGTTTACAAAGCCAAAGCAGTATAAAAAGAGATTGTGGGGTGCTCTCAGGACTACCAAAATGTGACAAATCTGTGGGCTTAAGAGATCCTAGGAAATATTTCTGGGAATGATGTGCTCCGCTGTCCCAGTGCCTCATCATGGGCATGGCTTTCCACTCACTGGAGGAGAGGAGGCAAGGATGAAAGGGGATTATTGAAGGAGTTAGGGTTACCTCTTTGGAATGAATCAACCACCCACCCATCACCAATCAACTAACCAATCCACCACCCCAACCTCATAGGGATTCTAGATAGCCAAGATTTTACTCTCCTTGGGCTTCTTAGAGGATGTAAGGATTAAATACGAAACTTCAAATTGCCTCTGGGATTCCTTGTCTAAACTGATGTGGACTGTGGCCAGATGTGGAAACTTCCTAAAGTTCTTTGGAAATAACAAACAGGCAAATGCATTGCTTTATTACTTTCTCTTTGCTATAAAAAGAGGATCAGTTGAAAGAGCTTTGGGTTCAGATAGTGTGGATCATGAATTTAAATCCTGTCTCTGCTACTCACTAGCTACATACCGCAGATTATGAGTTCCTTTGTCTTTCTGACCCTCAGTTTACCTAACTGCAAAATGGAGATCATAGTATCTAACGCAGAGGATGAAGGGACAGGTGTGTGGAAGGTACTTACTGCCGGATTGGGTGGGAGCTCTCCAGCATGGACCATGTCTGTTGATAGGAAGCAGGAATTCTTCTACCAGAGTGACTTCTCAATGTGGGCCATCTCCTGGGAGTATCTCTAGGCCTGGCCTTCCAGGCCCACTTGCCAGTCACTTATTCCTTCAGTACATGTGACAGAACATCCATGACAAGCTAGGTGCAGAAGAAGGAGCTGGGACAACATGGTGTGTAAAAGCCAGCAGCTGCCCTCAGGGAACTCACAGATTTGTGCCAGCAGCAGGATGGGCTTTCTCTCTTAATTCTGTTCCTCCCTGGTTGGTTGTTAGCACTCCTTTTTCCTCCTCAGTGAGAACTGCTTAAGTGGGAACTGCTGCTGCTAGCGGCAGGATCCCTGGGGGCACGCTGGTGGCAGGGGATTAAGAATCAGCCAGGAGACACACAGCTGATCACCTGTGGACCCAAGAGAATTCATCTGCTGAGTTTCTAGTCTCTCTAATTATGGATTCCCTGTCCCTCTTCCTTTTGCGGCCCAGATATTTTTAAAAAATTGAAGTATAATTGGCATATACCATTATATTAGTTTCAGGTGTGCAACACAATGATTTGACATTTATATACATTGTGAAATGATCACAATAAGTTAACATCAGTCACCAGCGTAGTTACACAATTTTTTTTTTTGTGATGAGTACTTTTTTTTTTTTAAAAAAAACAACACCTACAGCACCTGGTTTTCCTTGCTGTACATTACATCTTCATGACTTACTTATTTTAAAACTGGAAATTAGTACCTTTATGACCCTCTTTCACCCATTTCCCTCACCCTCCACACCACCTCTGGCAACCACCATTCTATCCTCTGCATCTATGAGCTTGGTTGGTTTGTTTAGACTCCACATAGAAGTGAGATCATACAGTATTTGTCTTCCTCTATCTGACTGACTTCACTTAGCATGATGTCTTCAAGGTCCTTCCATGTTGTGCAAATGGAAAGATTTTCTTCTTTGTTATGGCCGAATAACAGGACATTCTGTATAATTTATACCACACTTACTTTATCCCTTTCATCTGTTGATGGACTTTTAGGTTGTTTCTATATTTTGGCTACTCTAAATAATGCTGCAATGAACATGGCAGTGCATATATCTTAATTTTCTTTGGATGAATACCCAGAAGTGGAATTGTTCAAACATTGTTCTATTTTTTAATGTAAAAAAATAATATACATAGTTAACTAAACTTCTAAAAAAAATCTGCCTGTTCATCCCTCCATTCATTATAATAATGGCTAATTGTGTGCGAAGGTTTCCCATGTGTCAGATACTGTGCTGAGTATTTCAGAGTTGAGTTTTCACAGTAACACTGAGAGGGAGATGCCACTCTTCTGTTGTTAAGACAAGAACATGAAATATGCAGAGGTTAAGTACCTTGACCAAGGAAGGAGCCAGACAGGAACCACTTTGGCTGGGCACCAGAGCCCATGTCCTGAACCACTGGAAGCCATGCTGCTTCCCTGCTTTTGGGTGGCACAGGGAGGTGCCTGTAGTGACTTGCCTCATGTACTGCTGCTGGCTATTTCTGAGTGCTAGGTTTGAGGTGATTTTTGACTGTCTTCTTTAAGATCTTTGGAGTGTTTTAATTTTTAAGTGATGTGCACATATTTTTTTTATAATAATGAAATTAAAGAGCTAGCTAGATATCATTCCGAGAGCATACGATTTGCAGGAGGCTAAACAGAACGCAGAGATATATTTTTTTTCCTGGCCAGGCAAAGGAAAGAGCTTTGAGAGTCAGTGAGAGGAAGCAACTTTGTTCTTGGTCATCAATTTCTGGTGCTCCTCGGAGGCTGATTGGCAGTTGGGTCCTCTTAATGCCTACCAGGGACGCTCCACTGCCCCATGCTCTCTCTGCCACCAGATGGCAATAGAAGCACATTGATGGACCAGCCTGCAGCCTCTGCGAAAGGAACATTTGAGCATCTGTCTCCCCAACTACAGAGAACCAACTCTATGCACAGTGGGAGCAAGGGGCTTTGAGAGAGAGAGAGACCCCAAACCTGATATCCCCTGCTGACCCAAACCCCAGGCAGCCAGGCAGTCATAGTCAGATGCTTCCATTCAGTAACCCACAGCTTTCCCCACAACAAGGCTGCATTATCCAATTTGCTCTGGTGAAAAAGATAGACAAAATAACACAGGAGGTTTCCAGGCATAGAATGAGTGCCAGGGAGTCTGGAGACTGGGTTATTTGTAAGATGTAGGGTTATTTATCTTGTGACTTGTTAGATTCTTGTTAGATTCATGGTCTTCCATGAGCAGAGGCTATCAGGCAAGTCCCAGGACGGGAAGCTGGTGCTTTTATCAGGGGCTTTCCAGGTGAGTGGCTGGTTAGGACAGCTTCAATATAGGCCCAGCTTTTAGACCAGGGAGGAGAACTGCCAAGAACAAGACTAGGCCCTGAGCCCTGTGGTGAAACTGGGGTCGTGTACGGGTGACTGGGGAGGGAAACTTGGAGGGAGAGTGGGGCAGAACATTTTTGCCACCTGAGATACCCAGCAGGAACTGGAGTCAGGTGTGGGAAGCTGGGGCAGGATTCTTGTATCAGTGAACGCAAGGTGTTAGGACAGATACAACTTCAGATCGCAGTGGCTTAAGGTTAAAAATGCGTGATCTCGACCAGAAGGTAGGTAGCTCTTCTCAAAGCAGTGACTTGGGGACCCAGGCTCCTTCCTTGTGGCTTCGTCATTTTTAATATGTGATTCCTAAGGACTCTTGGACGAAAGTAAGAAAAGCCCCTTCCAGTCTGAGAAGCCAGGGGAAGTGAGGACCAAAGGGAAAGCTCATGGGAGAGCTTTCATTGGAGGCTTTATGGGCCAGGCCTAGCGGTGTGAGACATTGTTTCCACCTCCATCCCATTGGCTAGAAATGAGTTGCACAGCCATACCTAACTATGAGGGAGGCTGGGCGGTGCAGTCTAGTGTGTGCCCAGGAGGACAAGGAAATGTGTATAACTAGCCAGTCTCTGTCCCAAGACCTATTATTGGAGTAGTTAGACTATTGGGTTTATTTCCAAGACATGATCAGGTTTGTATACACAAATACTCATGCATGAAGATGTTCATTGCTCTATTACTATGAAAGTAAATATTTAGAATCAATTTAAATATTTAGCAACAAGGGATTAAAATATTTATGGTCTATTCACACAAAGGAATTCTATGTTGTCACTAAAAAGTGTGCTGTGGAAGGATGTGTTTTGGCCCATACTCCTCACTGTGCTTTAGTAAGAGTCAAACCTAGGAAGGCCCAGGTTTTATGTGAGCCAAGAATGAAATACAATCAGATATGTGTTTTCACTTCGATGTTCGACTGCTAGAGTCACACACAAAATATTTACTTTAAATATAACTCTTTAAATTATTCTCTCTGCATTTTTAGAAATGTGTCTCCTCAAAAGCAAAACTTACAATTGAATTACACCATAGACTTTGCAGGAGACAATTTCATTAGCTCTCTGGTTCAATGTGTGACCCACACCCTGAACCGCAAGCTTAACAGGGCAGAGACTGTGTCAGGCCTGTTTATGGTTCTATACACAGTGCGAGGCTGAGAGTAGGCATTCGGTAAATATTTATTGACTGAAGTTGAATTACATGGGATGACGTCAAATCAGAAAACAACTCGAGTGAAAAACAGCATGAGAAAAAAATCTGAATATTCTATGTAATGCCAGCTATGTAAAAAGTTCAGAGAGGCATATAAAATCTCTGCAAGAGAACATATCAGCATAATAGCATTATGTCACGTTCTTTCACATGGAATTTTCTCTATTTTGCATTTTTTTTACAGTGACTCATTTGTATAATCATTCACACCTATCATTTGTGTAGTCAAGATGAAAAGAAACAGTTCTTTTGAGACAAGGCTTCTGTGGGGACAAAACTACGGCTCTGAGTCTGTACACAATATCTCCTGGCAGTGATGGGTGAGGTGTGCAGATGCGCTAAAATCATCTGGGGGTTGGGACTGAGCCCAGCCTGAGTGTGAGGAGTTGGGGAGCACCGAGACATGGCACTGGGAGGGCAACTGACACTTCTCTCTTGGGTTTTCCTCCTGAGACCTTCTTGATGTGCCCTCAAAAGGGTGAGCATGTCCCTCATCAGTGCTAAGAGTGGCGTGGGGTTAGTTTCCAGGGAGAAGTGTGGGAGAGGGGGAGATATCTCCCAGTTTGGGAAGTTGGTTCCGTATCCCTTCTGGAAGCTTCCCCACCCTCCCAGGGATGTCGAATAAAATACAGGATTCCAATTTCAATTTTGATTAACAATGAATTCTTTTCTAAGTATAAATATTTCCCAGATATTTCACTCTTCACATAAGTCTACTAAACTCAGGATCCTTGTTTTGGTAAAATGGCCTTTTTCTTAATAAGAAGTGAGAGACTCATATCAGCCCTCATAGTCAGACCTAAAGCCCAGTAAAATTAGTTTGTAGACTCCCTTTGTCCACTTCTTCTCTCTCTTCTCAACCCTGGCCTTCCTCCTGCATCCAGCAGCAGTGTCAACCCAGGGTGGCATTGCCAGCCTCAGGCTGCGCTGCTTCAGAGTGTTTTCCCTCCTGGGGCAAACTCGATCCTACCGACTCTTCTAGATGTCTTTTCTGGGGTTTCCCCCTTTTCTTCTGGCAATTTTGCCCCTTTCTGGGTTGCCAGCTTCCAGATGTCTTCAACATGTTTGCAAGGTCTTCAACATGTTTGCAAGGCTCCCAGCTTCTCCTTGAGCCTCTTCTCCCCGAAAGCAGTGTGCTGCCTTTTGGAGGTTTTCCCAAGACTGCCTACATTTTTAGTGGAACAGACCTAGATAAAAACGGCAAGTATTTTCATTGTAATACATTTCCTAGTCATTTAAAAACATTCACAAAAGCCATTCTGTGCTGGCACTGAGTGGGACAAAGTAAAGGAGCAGGGGAGGTGAGAGGGTCTGTGGAGGCAAGAAAAGCCCCTTCCAGTCTGAGAAGCCAGGGGAAGTGAGGCAGGCTGGGCCCGAGTGCTGGACCCCTTCAAGAAGCAGAGGAAGTGCTTGAATCTGTGACAAGGAGACAGAAGCAGAGAATGGGATAATCTCGCCAGCAGGTGAGACAAATGGGTTCAGAGAAGAGCACAGGAGGGTCTGACTTGGTTCCAACAGTCAATGCCTTTGAAAGGGCCAGCTGTGAGCCCACCTGCCAGAGCTGCCAGGTATCAGTGTGACGGGGAGCAAGGCCCGCCTCTCGCAGGCTCCCCCATCTTAACACTTGTCAAATAAAAACCAAATTGTTCTTTTGGGTTGCTTGTTGGTTTTGAAAATCACATCTTCACAGAAGAATTGTGAATATATCATCCATGAATATGGAATTTTCCATTTTTTAAAACATTGGGTCGACCCGACTGAAATTGCCAATTTTTTTTTCTGTTTGAGACCTACAGAAACAGCAAGTAATAGGCCACAATCACAAAACTGCACATGGGCTCATGAACACACACTGTTGGACACAGATAGACTGGTTACTGAGGTTGGCAAGTGGGCTCAGAAAATCCAGCTCTGCCACAGACAACTGCTGTGGCTGACGTGGTGACAGAATGTCTCCTGGAGTTTTTCTTGGAATTGTAAATTGAATTGAACAAGTTTGCACAATCTCCTCTGCTTACTTGGCTCCTTCTTTGGAGAAACTGCTTTGCTCCTGGTTTCTCCAAAAGACCCCACAGCCTTGGTGGAACGTGCCCCCAGTCTACCCCAAGGAATGAGGGCAGAGTCCTGCTGGGGTCAAGTTCTCTTTGCTGCAAAGCCCATGATAGTTTTGGAAATGTCAGCCATGCTGTAAATTATCGTGTGTATTACTACTGTCAAATATTAGCTGTAATTGTCCTGGGGGCACCTAGACCTTCTGGTCGTCAAAAGACTTCCTGCATTTGGTGCTTTTCAGCTGTTGTCATGTGCCTGTGACTGTGTCTTCCTGAGGTGTCCATGAGTGAGTAGGAAAACAGAAGGAGACTAGATGTCCCTCAGAATGTGGGCAGGATGTGGAAACCCCATCCAGGACCACCAAGCACGGTCGGGGACCATGCCAGTTAAAAAAGCAGGAGGCGCAAAGTTTCAATGAGACTGATTAGAGAATGATCTGGAAAAGTCCAGAAACCAGGGTAGGAGTGTTTGGTCTATGATATTCATGTGGAGCACAGTCTGTAGTAATGGGGTGACATCTTTTTTAACTGTCCTGCCATAGTCCCTTCATTCTCCAGCTGTGTGAACTTAGGCAAGTTACTCAGCAGCTCTAAGCTTCAGTTTCCTCATCTGTAAAATGGAGAAAATGACTCATACCTCATAGGGTGGCAGTGAGCATCTGAAGAAGAAAGAAAAGTGGAAGCATGTTATACACTGTGACATCTGTATGTAAATGTCACGTGTGACGAACAGTGAGAACTCCTTCCTTAGAGGACAGTTAAGGGAGTTTCTCTGAGACTTTGAGAATCAGACCATCAGAGAGTGATCCCAGCAATCTAGGGAGGAAGAAAGGACTGCAATTCCGGGTGGGTGGACAAGAAGGGAGCAGGGTTGCTAAGGAACCAGTCTGAGTCCTGCTGGGATGAAGGATGTGCTGCAGGGTGCCAAATGTTCATGATCCAGTCAGGCTCTTCTGAGCTGCCAGTGACTGAGGTCCCCCTGCACTACTAGGACGGCTGTGTGGCTTCAGCCTGATATTCTCTCAAGGCTCTGGCAACACAGAGACCTTAGGAGTATCTCTCTTATAGACTATTTTCCCAGGGCTTACAGACAGTAGTGTTTCCCAAGCATCAACAGCCATAAAACATTTTAGAAATCACAGTGCAGCAATACTCAGCAACAGCATAAATATTCAGCATAAATAAATATTCAGTAGTCAACATTGAAGCCTAGAATGTACCTGTATATTACAGGACAAGGTTCCTTATAAAACCTGTGATCTAATAGATGCTCCAGCTATGAGCTTCCATGATACCAGGCACTTCCCTTGTCACAGGATAAGATCCTTTTTTCAAGGAAAGAATCTTAAATAAAAGTGATGGAATACAACTCAAGATAGTTTAAGCCAAAAAAAAAAAAAAAGATTATTTCTTGGCTCAACTACTGGAAACATCAATGGGGCAGCTAATTTTAGGGACGTTTCTTGGACCAATTATCTCCACTGATGGGCAGGATGGCCACCAGCATCCCATATTTGGATCCTACTGCTTAGCAACATCAATGGAAAGACAGGGTTTTTCAGGATAGCAATGGTATAAAAGTTCCCAGGAAATTCTGATTGAGTCACATTTGGTCATGTGTCCGTTCCTGAACCAACTGTGCCCAGGGGTATCCTGACTGACCTCTTGGAAGGAGTGGGTAGAATCAACCTTCTATCTGTGACACAGAGAATGCGCTGCCTGTTGCAAAGGAGAGTTCGATTGCAAGAAGAAAGGGAGAAGTGGGTGCTGGAGAACACAAACATTCTGGTGCTCTCTGCAGTACTTCAGTATTACAGCTTGGTAATTGTCCTCTCCAAGCTCTTTGAGGCAGGAACTCTGTCTTGCTCACATAGTGTCCTCAGCATATTACCGGGAACATAGTCAATGCTTAATATTTATTTGTCAAATTAATGAACAAATTAACTAATAAATAAGGTACTTCAGCAAGTTAGTAAATTATGCATCTTTAATGGGACTTCCTGGTATTCATAGGTATAATATATTCTTTCCTTTTTTAAAAAAATGGAGGTAAAATTTATATAACATGAAATTAACCACCTAAAAAATACAGTTCAGTAAAATGCAGTACATTCACAATGTTGTGCAACCAGCACCTATATCAAATTCTAAAACATTTTCATCACCCCTGAAGAAAACCCCATACTTATTAAGGCAGTCACTCTTCATTAACGATTTCCCCCAGTCCCTGCCAATCATCAGTCTGCTTTCTGTCTCTATGGTTTTACTTATTCTGTATATTTCACATAACATTGTTTTTTTTTTTTTTTAAATGAAAACACCTAAACGTATTTGTGAGGTATTTTTCTTATATTTACCAAATAAACTGAAGGAAAAAATATGTGGTTGTGAAAAACACCAGCTTGAGTTAGCTTAACGGAAACAAGGGCAATTACTGGTCTACCTTAGTTTCCTCTAGCAGTCAAAGGTCTGGTGCCTAGGTCTGAAGACTTGCCAATCTGTCTTTTTTTTTTTTTTTTGGCTCCTCTTCACCGATCAGATGCTTCTTTCTCTGCTCAGATGATTTTCTCTGCTTTTAGAGCCCATAGCAGAAGATGCCATCTCCCCAAATGAAAGGTTAATATTGCTTCTGTTCTCGCCACATTCAGAGGTTCTGGGTCCGCTTTCTAATTTCTGGGAGAGGGAATCGGCTGGTTCAGCTTAGACCAGGTGTCTGTCCCTGGTCCTATCAATTACTGAGGGGCTTGGGGTAGAGCTATTCCATAAGCTGACAAAAAAGCTCTATGGAGGGCAGAGGGTGACATGGATGCAGGCCAGCTGGGAGAGGACCAGCAGCTGCTCAAAGGCCGAGGCTTCTCATCTGAAGACCAGCCTGTTGCTCACAAGCCAAAGGGCTGCCCTAGCTTCCCGGAGCATGGCTGTAATTGATTTTGCTTTAGAGGATTTCATGACCCTTCTTGAGATAATAAAAAAGACTAACATAAAATTCTCCCAAACAAAATCAATTGCTTTCCTTTTCCCACCAGCGTAGAGGCAGTCTGCCGTTCCTCTGAGTGAGCAGACTCCTGAAGCGTGGAGCCCAGGGCCCAGGAGAGGCAGGCTGGCTGGTCTGGAGGGTGTTTGTGCCAGTATGAGGCAGGTTCCAGGTGGCAGTCTGAGTTACTTGGGTCTGAGTCTCATGCTCCTCTCAAAACTTTGCCCTATTTCTTGGCCCAAGCATTTTCTACTTCTCCTAACAGAAGTCTTTTTTTTTTCTTTACCTGTGAATGTTTTTATTGGGATATAAGGGATGGGTTGGCAAATGTCACTATGGGTGGTCCCCCCCCCCACAAGGGCACTGTCCATTCTAATCTCCCTGGGATGGCTTCTGCAGCTTTTCTTTTTTCTTGGAGCTGCTTCTTCAGGTCCCCTGCTGAGCAGCAACTCCTTAAAAGAGAATTTCCTTTTTTCTGACAGAAGTCTTTGAAGTTGGTTGGCTTCCTGGTGCCAGATGAAGCAAGGGTGTGCACCTGGAGGCTCAGGTTAAAGGGGATTCTGGGAGGACTTGGATGGCCCTTGGGGAAGGTTAATTACTTTGTTACACCATTTATACATGGTCACCCAATTAGGAAGTGGTGGTGTCAGGCCTTGACTTTGCCTCTACCCATGCAAACTCAACTTCCCCAGTGGTTTTCGAACTAGGGCCTATCGAACTCTAGACTGTAGAGACTTCAGAGCTTCTGCTAATGTCTGGTCATCACTATTATAGGAGCTGGAGATATGGCAGTGGTATTATTATTTAATGCCCCCATGTCAGGTCTTGTACCAACTAGTGGAATTTGAATCGACATCCACCTTTGGCCCAGTGTACCTTTGGTTACTCCCAAATACAAACACCCAGGAATGTACACACTGAGGAAAAGCCTCTGGACCTTTCTGACTGTGTAGGGTTCTTCTCCTTCTCTCTTTCCCGATCTATTGAAGAGCATTCCTTCAAATGTGCTGCTCTAATTTCCTTAGCTAGGCAATGTGGGAAGACAGTGGAATGCTAGCAGGAAGCTTGTCCTTGCAAAGTGAAGGCGTAATTAATGTGACAAGAAGGGGTGCAATTTGGATTTCATCACTTGGTAGCTTTGCCTCTTGAGAATACGTTGTGGTTTGGGAAATGACCCTTTAGGCTCATTGTAGCATTTCTTTTCTTTGGATAAATGACCAACATCCATCATGTATTACATCCCTTGCAACATTTCAGCCTGTCACTAATGACCTTATTGGAAAGAACATTTGATTTAAGATTTAAACCTTTCACGACAACCTCTCTTAGCTTGGATACATACATTTGAAATGAAATTAATATGCTCTTAGCCTGCGGTCAAGTAGTAAAACCATGACTTTTCCAGATTTAAGAATCAGCAATCTCCTTTCCCCCCCTCCTCTTCAATTCTTTCAAACAAATGTGCTTAAATCAATCCCCACTGGGTCTTGGAAATAGAGTTAGATGACTTCATCCATTTTTGACCAACTGATAGCATAGTCTCTGAGGTGTCAAAAGAATTATTATCTTATTTTAGGAGCCAGGGTTGGAACAGCAAGTGTCTGTTATTCTCTCTGATAGCTGTACATCAGTTTCTAAACTGATGGTCCCCGTGGCTGAGGAAATGATTTAAGTCTGGAGAAAAGACAATGAATACTGTAGTGGCATCTGACAGCTTCTGTACAGCTGAAGATACGTTGTTGCTTCTAGTAGAACCTTTACTTTAATACACAGGTACCTGCAGCATCTCACTCCCAACATTTTTAACCTGTGCTAGGAAAGACGTGCTTAGGATGTTCAAGTTGCTAAACACTTGCTTAGGATGTTCAAGTGTGTGTACTAATTGCTTTTTAACTAGGACAGTTTATGGGTGGCAGGTCCGCTAATGCAGCATTTCTCTGCTTTTCGGAGATTACAACCTCTTCTGAGTTCCTACCAGCTCCTTGAGGAGGTCTCTGGTACTGGAGGGCAGAGAGTAGTGAGGTATCTTCCATGAAGGAGCTGGGTCGCTTATTAAAATGGGATTGAAATGGGGAAAGTGCCTACACTTATACCATGATGTGCAGGTGCTGGGCATATTATAGTGAACAAGACAGATGTGGTCCTTGAGCTCATAGTGGTGACATCAAGTGGGGGAACACAGGCAAATCAACAGACAGTTGTTAGAAAGTTGATAAGCACTGAGAGAGGGAAGCACAGGGCTGTGTGGGAATACATAGCAGGGAGAACTTACCAAGTCTGGGGTGCTGGGAGGAGGTGATATTCATACCGAGGCTTGTGGAAAGCATGGAAGATAGGTTATGAAGCAGCACTAGCTTCTGCTCACACCACTGTGTGGAAATTGTCATGGAGTTCTTATTCCAGCCAACTCCACTTTCTGGGGCTGTGGCCAGAATCACCCCACAAACCTTTCTGGTCTTGAGTGGAGACTTGGGGAGTCTTTGGGGTCATGGCCAGACCTGTGGAATGGCTGGACCTGAGAGAGATGGTCAGGCCTTCACAGCCCCAGGGTGCCCAGCAGGATGAGCTTGTTCAGTTCATGTGTACTTGGGCCAGGTGGTCCTTGGTAGTAGTTTTGCTGAGTTAGGTGTGTGGTGCCTCTTCTGTGAAAAGAAGAATGAACCACACTTTTCAGGGTTAATCAGAAAATGTTTTCCACTTTCCCTTAATCCTCTCAGAAACTCCTTTACTTGCAGGCCATCTTAGGTCCCCTGGACTTGGATCCCACTGCCCAGGCATTCTTCCTGAGAAACCCTCTCAAAGAGGCTCTCTGCCTTGTCACCTGTCCTCGCCTTCCATTTGGCTCAGGCTCAGCTCCAGCTCCCTGCTCCTGTTGATCTGGCTCTCCCCTGGATTTTGTCACACTCTTGTTCTGGAAACTGACAACAGGCACCTCACTCTGAATGCAGCCCACTCCCATGCCCAGCTCCTCATGAGGAGCCCCCAGCCCTGTCCTGAGCATGGGGTCCTTGCTCTGAAAGTTTGGGACAGGCTCCAGGGGACCCGTCCTGTCCCTCTTAGCACAGGCACGTGGCCCTGAGAAATGCCAATTGGTGGCACCAGTTCCAGGTGAAAATAAAGCTCTGCTGTGAAAACCCCGATTGGAATGTGGGGACTGGGCGCAGGGGTTTGGCCACCAGAGGGAGCAGCTGCTGAGGAATGAGCTGTGAGCAGAAGCTCAGGGCCCCAGAGGGAGGATCCCGGGGTTGCTGAATGGAATGGCCCCTGCCTTCCCGAGTTCCTTCCACGATTGGCTGGTGGCCTGGGGCGAGGTGGAGAACAGAACTCTGTGGCAGTGACTGAGGAGATCAGTGGAGCATCAGCCCATGACTGTCCCCTCTCATTGGCCCCTTTGCATCTGTTCCCCTCTCATCAACAGTACACCTCTACGTGCTCATACCGGACACGAAGAGTCTCCTTGACATCCCTCTCTGTCAGCCTTTCACATCAAAACCATCACTCTGTTAACTCTTTTCCCCAAACATCTGGAACCTGTTTACATCTCTCCAACCCAGCTGCCTCCAACTTGGCCCGAGTAACTGTCACTATCACTGCTTTCCTAGACCCCCGCCCATCACAGCCTCCTACAAATCTTTGCCTCTTTGCTCTGCCCTCCCACTGCATTCTCCACATCTCTTCTGGAGAGGTCTTTTAAAAATGGAAATGTGTTCGTGCCACTTCCATTAAAGTGTTTCTGCTAGTGCCACTTAGAATAAATTAGGCCCTTACAACATGGTCTTTGCTCACCTCTCCAGTCTCAACTCGTGCTCCGTGTTGTCATTTATGCCCTGGGCTGCAGATTTCCTGGACTTCCATCAGACTTTTAATTTCCGTTCTCTTTATTTTTTTTGTCCTGAGAGGCCTCATCCTTTGAAATTAAGGGCCATGATTATACTCTTTTACACCATCCTATCTTTTTCATTCATTGCACTCACCATAATTTGTAATAATATACTAATTGCAGTGATGCGTTCCTGTCTTACCTACTTGTCTGGACACTCTGTGAGGGTAGAGACTAGGACTGTTATGTTCAGTATTTTTGAACAGAGTTTGGTGCACAGTAGATGTCAATATTTTTTGAGTGACAGGATACCTTAAGGAAAGACACCCCACCTCTAATATAGTAGCCACTGGCCACATGTAGCTATTTAAATTTAAATTAATTAAAGTGAAATAAAAAATTCAGTTCCTCAGATACACTGACCACCTTTCAAGTGCTCAGTAGCCACCCATGGCTAATGGCCACTGCATTGGACAGTGCAGAATATTTCCATCGTAGCAAAAAGTTCTATTGAACAAGGCTGTTTGCAAGTATGAATATCAGTCCGTTCATTCAGGTGGTCAAGAAATGTAATTTTACTTTTCTATGATTGAGTTTAATTTTTATTTCAAGCTCCTATTCTGCTGGTTCAGGGATATTTAGTAGTCCACTTGGGGTCCCTTTCCCTTTTCTGGTGGCGGGGCAAATTCTAAGAGTCTTATGTAATGCCAAGATGTCAGGTGGGATTTGGTGCTATCCACGCTGTCATTACGAAGGTGTCCTCTTTCTCATCTGGGCATCAGTCCATGAAGGACAAATAGTGCTGAAAGTCTTAGAATGAAAAAGAGCATCTTAGCTCCCTTCTTTCCCTCCTCTACTCCTTGTCATTCTCCAGAGATATCCTCTTCCGTTTTAAAAAAAAGCTATTTTCCAGGTTCATAGATAATGTTTCTATGGCTCTTTTGATCAGTCCACTTTAGACATTCTCTACTTAATTCCTGTTATGGTAAATGAGAGTATTTTTGCTTTTGTTCATCCCTTCAAGTCTCCCTTTCTTTCAATTTAGTTATATTACTGTTTTTGACAATATAAAGTGTTTCATTATTATAACTCCACTATTATTGTTCATTATTGAATGCACTATGATCCAATATCCTTTCTTGAACAACTCTTTAAAAAAATCAATAATCGTGCCTTTTTCTTATTTTCTTATTTTCTTTGCATTTCTGGCTAAAACTCCTCACATCTTCCAATAATTCTCTGAAACAGTTTTTAGTACAAATTTGTACACCTTTGTCAAACCTCCCCCCCCTCCCCGAAGCATTCCTCTTGGAGCCCTCTGTCCTCCTTTTCCAACTTGTCTTGGCCGGCTGAACGGCTGTTATCTTGGGGTTCCCCTTACTTCTCATCTGTGTTGAAAACTCTGTTTCCTCAACCCCATAGATCTGTTTCTCATGATTTAGTTCTTCATGTTGGCCGAGAAAAGCTTCTGGCAGTTTCTTAAGACAGGAGTATAAGGAGATAAACTTTTTGAGTCCATGAATGTCTGAAAGTATCTTTATTCTAGCCTCACACTTGATTGACAGTTTGGCCAGGGCAAGAACTTCAGGCTGAAAATAATTTTCAGTCAGAATGTTAAGCTGTTCCTTCATTATCTTGTAGCTTCAAGTATTGCTGCTGAGAAGTCCTAAAGAGCATAGAGCTGGTGATGAGAGAGAGAGAGAGAGAGAGACAGACAGACAGACAGGCAGGCAGACAGAGAGAGACAAAGGGAGAGAGAAAGAGAGAGAGGGAAGAAGAGAGATGCTGAGACACAGATGGAAGCTTCCGTGTCATTTATAACCTAATCTTGGAAATGACTTACCATTGCTCCTGCCATGTTCTAGTGACCACACAGGCTGACCCTAGTGCTGTCTGGGAGGAAATGGAGCAAATGTGTAAATAGCAGGAAATGGAGGTCAGTGAAGGCCGTCTTAGATCATGCTGTCACAGGTCTGTGTTCTTTATTTACATTTTCTAAAAGTTCCCCTTTTTCAGTGCCCCAGCTTTGAAGGTATCTGTTGCCTCAAATCCTTTTTTTTGCCTCTCTGAGGGTCTGAGTAGATGAACTGGTTTCCTTCTCTAATCTCTTTCTCTGAGAGTTCAGCCTTGACCTTTCTCTACTGCGTCATTTTTCATTCCTCCCTCTTTCTCCATTTCTATATGTCATAGTTTGCTTTTACAGATCATTTATGGACTTATTAATATGGCATTTCTGTGGATCCATCTCTCCTTGTTATTTTGGGATGATTTTTGAGAAGGAAAGGAGATAGTTTTGCTTTTACCATTTAGGAATCAGAGGTCTTTCTAGGAAATCTCCACATAGTCAGTCCAGTGTTGCTCTTCTTCATGTATCTTCTGTGCCCTAAACCCACTCAAGACTTAAGATTTCCAGTTCAAAAGTCGAGAATCTATTTCTTTATTTTTTGTATTTGTCTTTGGGATCCCTTTCCTAAGATGGTTAGCATAGAATGAATGCTCAGATTTGTGGACAGAGAAGGACAAAGGATAAAGGGTATGTTTGGACGTAGGGTACCCTGGTAATTTACAAAAGTGTTATTTGGCTATAGTAGTTAAAGATTAGAAAAATTAAAGATCAGGAACACTAGACACATCAGGGAGGAACTGAGCACTTAATTATGAGGTGTGCTTTCAAATTTAAAATGGTATTCTCAAGAAAACTCCAACTCGAATGCTAGACATCAAAAGGAGACCTCGACAAGTTAACTTGAGAAGTACCTAGATACCTTGGCACACCAGCACTTGATGACTCAGGCAAAATCTAGCTAGAGATCATCTAGCTATTCCTCTCATTTAACAAATGGGGACGTTGAGGTCAGGGAAAGAAAAAGACTTGGCCAAGGTTGCTGAGTCAGTTAAGAGTAGAGATGGAATCTAAACTTCAGTTTTAACTTTGGTGCATTTATCATTGCACCATGAAACCTTCTCCATTTTTACGACATACCTCCTTTTTTATAATTTGAGTTATGGTTTTGACAATATCAATCCACCTCTTTATTTCTGAAGAGGAAGAACATAATTTTTACTGATATCCAGATGGTCTTTTCTCTGCAGTCAGTCTGGATAATGGCCCTTCTGTGCGGGGAATAAATTCAGGAGTTACAGAAGCGCATTTTAAAGGTAAACATTCACCTCTTGACAGGATATCATAGAGCCTTTACTCTATTAGTGTACATTATAAATCTTCAAGGAGATGTGTGGTCAATGTATTAGTCTGCTCTGGCGGCCATTACAAATTACCACAAACTGGGTGGCTTCAATGACAGAAATTTATTTTCTCATAGTTCTGGAGGCTGGAAGGCTGAGATCAAGTTGCTGGCAGGGTTGATTTCTTCTGAGGCCTCTCCCCTTGGCTTTCACATGGCCACCTTCTCCCTGTGTCTGTCTTCACATGGTCTTTCCTCTGTGTGTGTGCCTCCCTGGTGACTCTGCCTATCCACATTTCCTCCTCTCATAAGAACACCAGTCGCACTGGATTAGGGCCCACTCTAAAGGACTCATTTTAAGTCAATTGCCTCTGCAAAGCTCTATCTTCTACTACAGTCACGTTCTCAGGTACAAAGTATTAGGGGTTCAACATATGCATTTGGGGGTGTGGGGGGACACATGATTCAGTCCACGACATCTGCATTTCCTCTTAGTGGACGGTGAAGTCCTTTGCAGCACTGAGGCATTTGTGGTTTAGGGAACAGTCTTCCAAAAGTGGTTTTCTCGGGAAACAAAATAGGCCACAGATGAGACAAGGCAGAACCCTGCACCAGTGTCCGTAGTTTGACATGACTGATCTCAGGATGGAAATCTGGAGCATGTGATGAGTGTCTAGGGGAAGGGATGGAGCTGGCTAAAAGCAATAGTTTATTTTTTTAAGTATACAGGGCAGCACATAGTATGAAGGAAGGGTCCCAGGGACTGGGTATGTTTCTCTCTCTCTGTCTCTTGGTATATCTTTTATCTCTCCCTCTTTCTGCTTCGCTTCATTTAGGTTCATTCCCTTTTCCTGTAGAGAGGTATTCTCCAAGACCTGCAAAGCAAGATAGTATTCCTTGTTAGCTCCAAGATCAAAAGACTATCCTGGCCCCAGCTTGGGGAACATATGTAGAGAAATATTTGTGTGTTTTTTTTTTTTTTTGGCCACAGGTTGGTTATAATTCAGAAGTGAGGATGAAAGAGTTTGGGGCAACTAGAGATAGCATCCAGTATATAGAGGTAGATTAAGCCTTATCATGTTGCAGGGATAGTGGAAAACACAATGGTCCTGCTCCAGGGCATGTAGAACTGTTGGACAAGAGAAGTATCTTCCAGCATTTATGTAGTGTTAGTCAAAGCTTGTTCTGTGTTTTCTTTTCATGTCGTGGTCAGTCAGGTGTGACCTACGAGGAGATACAGAAGAGGCTCAGAAAATCAAAGTTTGTTATACTCACAGGTCCTAGAAACAGAAGTCACAACATGCCACCCAAAGCCACATTGAGAAGCACCAATTTCTATCAGGAGGCAAAGGGGAGGTTCAAGGGGAGAACCAAGGCCCTAGATCTTATTGGAGTTTCCATGGAAAAGGCAAAAAAGCTCAGGATTGGATAGTTTAATAATTTCGGTGAGCTTCAGGCTATAAGAGTGATCCCTAGTTGCCTGGTACCTGGCCCTGGGATGATCAAGGCAGAAGAATATTGCCTCCTAGGGTATCCATGTCAGAGAGGTATGTCTCTGGATTCATTAGTTTGTATATCAAAGGCGTGCTCTCAGCTGAGTCCTCTGCTCTCTCTAAGAATTGACTAGCCCTAAGAGCGACAGTCTTTCCCCAGCCTAAAAGGTTGGTAAGATGCCAAACCATCAAAATGTACAGAAAATAAAAATATAAACAATACAGGGTTCAATCAGAGAAGCAGAATCACAAGTCTCTGCTAGGCTGTTGTCTTTGTGTTTGAAATCTTATACTGGAGCTAGCAGTTCTTGGGACAGGATCTCAGAAAGGGAAGATGCATTTAAAGTTGGGGAGCTTCTAGACAAGCTAATGCCCATGACCATGAGCAAGGACCTGTGAGGACAGACTAGGACTTGTATCAGTTCTTACTGCATCCAACCGTGATGTTGTGGGTGCGCCGTAGGAGTAGCACCCCTTCATCACAGAGCAGAATACATGCTGGCCCAGGAGTAGGAGAAGCTGAAGGAGGGCCCAGGAGAAGGTGGGGGCAGCTGCAGGCATCACAGCTGCCCCAGTGCCAATGAGGTAGGTCACCAGATAAGCAACAACCTGTTAAGTTATAAAAATAGCTTGTGACTCTGTCCCCAACCTTTCAACTAGAAAAGCACAGTAAAACTGCTATTTCCCTCTGTCCTTATCTTCTGTAGGAGCCTCTCCTGTGCTCCACCCTAACTGGAAAGAAATTTGGGAAATTTTGTTGAACCTAGATAAGCTGACACATCGTAGAGGCCCCACAGTTTTTCTGGCTGAAGCACTGGAGGGAAGGAGTTGCTAAGAACGGTTGTGTGTGTGCACATATGGAGCAGGGCAGTGGCTGTGGAAGGAACAGATGCTCAGCGTGGAGGAAAGAGCTGGGAAGAACCTTCACAAGGTGGAAGGAACTATTCTGATGGCTGAGCTCTAATAGATTCATTCTTTCTGCTCATCTCCCCACTGCTTTTGACATTATTTCCTGTGAGGATTGTGGGGACTATGAAGCCAGCATTTTTTTTTCTTTTAGTTTTTCTTACTGTCAAAGTCCACATCCTCCCATGGTGCTAGAGGGCTGGAAGTCCAGAGCACTGGGCTCAGAGTGGAGATACCCAAAGCCTTTGGTATACACTGAGGAATGGGAAAAAGGTTACACATGCTCACTCACCAGCATCTGGTGACTTTTCAATAAATAGTAAGGCCAGTCAAGGGTCAGCATCCTATCAGATCTTAGTGGTCCCATCTTCAACTGTAATAGTTGTATCGTGGTTGGTCTATTTGGGTTAGTTAGTTTGGGTGCACAATTTTGAGCATAAGCCTGAAGGTAGGCACTAGTAAGAAAGAAAATAAAGAAGACTGAATTTCTGGAAACTGGGTCAAAACACTTTAGGTGCCAAAGGGTGGCTCATGATGAAGGATTTAATCCCTCTGGATTCTGTCATGCTCAATGGCTCCTAATTTAGAGAACACCAATGCCCACCTTTATTTTTGTTTAAGGGTAAATGGCCCTCCATCACTCATCCATTTAACAGTTTTCTGAGAGATGATTATGTCTTCACCTCTGTGGAAAGTTCTGGAAATACTGTTTTGGCCCTTAGGAACACGTGGGTAAGTGGGCAAGGGCAGATGAAGTCTTGTGGTCCTGTTCAATGGATATAAAGTAATTATTGGCCTTCCTCTTGTACTCCATTGCCATTTTTAGACTATTACTCATCCATCCTCATGAAAAACTTCTCTGAGGTTATCTTCATCTTACCAATAAGTTAATAAGGCTGTAGAGAAGAAAGGTCACCATGGCTTGGCCTCAAAGGATGGGCAGTTTTTCCAGATGAAAAAGAGAAGAAAGAGGCTGAAAGAAGGGCATTAGAGCTAGGTCAAATATATTTTTAGAATTTTAGGCTGCTGGACATAGCTCTCAGTTTCCCTTAAGCTCCAGAAAAATGCCCTATTTTCCATCCTTGGGAATAATATTTATGGTTCTCAGTTTTACTCCAAGTACTTTGCAGAATTAAGTCTCCTAGTAACCCTGTTTCTAGGAAATTTTGTCCTTGAAGGCAACAGAGAAAGAAATCAATGAACTTGTGCTTCAAGGGTCCATTTAGCATTGAGACCAATTTAATGTGGGAAAGGTACAAGGATAAATGTCTGTGTGAAAATTAGAGTTCTTTCCTACAATTGTGTGTGCATGCATGGCTTGTGGCCAAAGATTTCCCTCCAGAGAAGGCTGAATTTTTTTTTCTTTGTCAATCCCAGAGGAAGTATAATTGACATGAGGTTTGTGGGCTTCCTCAGTAGTTTAACCCACTTACCAAAGCAGATATTAAATTAAAAAAAAACCCTACAGTTTCACATTTTCTGAGTTGAATGATGATTGATCACCCATAATTTCTGAAACACCCATGCAATATGCAAGAGGAGCCTTTGATTAGATTTAAATGGATGTCTTGAATGGAGTCTGAAATGGGAAAAGAAAGCAGCACTGCCCTTTGATTCTGCAAAAATAAAACAATTCACCTTGAAAATACTTATCTCAATTTCTTTCTCTTCTCATATTTGCAAGTTAAATAAGATAAAGTCCCAATCAGCCATTTATTATACACTTGTCAAGTATGTAGACTTAGACTTGGCTGAGAGTCAGATCTCCTCATGGTCAAGTTGAATGTCAGGTGCTTTGATTTATAGCGACTTTGTGAGCTGCTTGTGGTGTCATCTTTCCTACTCAGGAAATGTGTCTGTTTTTCTCTTCATAATTTAGAACTCTGTCTCCCACATCTACAGACAGCATATAACTTTTCAGAATGCATAGAATGGCCAAAGATATTAAAATGTATAACATAAGGCAACATAAAAGGAAAATATAAATTCACAATATCTACGATCAATAGCTACTCATGAAGTTCTAACATTTTATTTTTTTGATATTTATTTTGACTTCCATTTCAATTTTGAACAATATTTGGTTTCTTTTTGCGACCATAGAGAAGAGTTTTGAAAACCAAGGATCTACTTTTTTGGTGGCTAAGCTCCAGTGATAAATAACTTCCTTTCCTAACTCACTCACCTGGGGACTAAGATGTCAGAGCAGATAATGTTTGGAGAGAGAAAATGAGATTTTATCAGTTACCCTGTAACCTCCAGAGCATGGTCAGGTGGTCTTTATTGGATGAAAATAAAAATCTCTCTCCCTCTCCCTCTCCCTCTCCTTCTTCCTCTCCCTCTCCTTCTCCCTCTCTCTCTCCCTTCCTCCCTCTCTTCCTCTCTGCCCCCTTCTCCACACATACTTCCTCATTCCCTTCCCCACCCCCCTTTTCCCTCTTTTGTTGGCTCAAGAATTTTGGCTAAAATAAGAGCAGGAGGGTCTCTATGCTGAGGCCTTGGTAAAGGGAAGCATGCACAAGGAATAAATATATGTATATAGCTTGCTCACTGTACCCAGAACTCATTCTCTGTATTCGTAACCTGTGACTGCCCTAAAGGGACAGATTAAAATTCAAAGCATGCAGATCTTTGGCTGTTTGATTTCAGACACAGAATTGGAAACAGGCTGATAAACATACGCAGCACGCATCCCACTCTCATTTTCTCTGTGTTTTGTTATGCTGGCCTCAGCAGAGAGACAGGACCTTGCCACCTCTGGCCTGGAAGGGTCCCCCTTCTCCTCCCTGATGGACAGGAATTCAGTTGTTCTTACTGAGAGTCGCCTAAACTACTTCCATTTCTCCAGTGTGTTCAAGAGAGTTGAGGACTAGAGGGGCCTGGTGGGAGCAAGCTACCTTTACTTAGTGGGGAAGGCTTACCTCTATTGAAATGTCCCACCTCTCTTTTGGGAGAAGTCATTTGGTCACAAAGTCCACAAGATAAATTAAACTAATGATACCCCCAGGACATGGTGGCTGCAGGCCCCCTGATGCTTGGGTGTAGCCAAGGTCTTTCCTTGATCAGATTCTTCCTCTTTCTCTGCTTGTCCTTTAATTCTTGACTTTTTAAGGTCAAATCTTAACTCTATACATCCTTAAATGGGTAACTTTTGCATTAATTATTGAAAGCTTAGACAGCAGGGGTTAGGTTACTTGTCTTATTCGACAATGATAGTCTTAGGTCTAAGAATATAGAAGGACATTTCTAAAGTCCTAAGATTGGGCATTCATGCATATTTTGATCTTTACGGACCTTTGGAGGAAATAGACAGCTTTAATATTAGGACCTGGCAGCATTAGCTTCTATGCCTTGTTGGTGTCTTTTACTATATTAGGCTGTTAACTGTAGGGTGAGGAAGTGAGAATTTGTGATTAACAATTCATAGAGTTTTTATTCTTAATTATTAGGCAGTTTATTATTCAGTATTATTGAGTATTTCAAGCACTAATAGAACTAATGATTGCTTTTGAATATTAGCAGAGTTTTGTGTCCCTTTCAGAGACAGGTAGTTGTCAAGCACATATGTTTTAGAGTGAGGGTCCAGTCCAGATTGCCTTTTTTGGAAATTGCTCCACCCCGCCCCCAAAATGCCTAAGTTTATGCTATGTGATCTCAGCCCTTTAAGTACCCACAGCCAATTGAGCCAGGGGTGAACGCCCAACTCAGGGAGACTGTTATGGATAGAAAGTTTGTGTTCCTCCCAAAATTCATATGTTGAAACCCTACCCCCAGTGTGATGGTACTAGGAGGTAGAGCCTTTGTGAGGTAATTAGGATTGGATGAGGGCATGAGAGTGGGGTCTTTACCAATGGGATTAGTGTCCATACAAGAGTTATGTGAGAGCTTTCTTCCTCTCTCTCTTTCTGCATGTGAGGGTACAGTGAGTAGTTGACAGTCTGAAACCCAGAACTTACCACCTCTAGAACTGGGAGAAGGAAATTTCTGTTGTTAGAAGCCACCCAGTCTATGGCACTTTGCTACAGCAGCCCAAACTGACTAAGCTAGGGATCTATGCACATTGAGCCAATCTATTATTTCTATTGATAAATTGAATAAAAGGTTATAGAGACTAGTTGGATGAGATGATATTGGGCAAGGAAAGGTCACACAACATTGGGACCAGAGTTGATGCTAAAGTTAGCCAGACCCATGGGTGAGCTGAAGGTATGAGGGAGAGGCTCTAGAGCCTTGTCTGGAAGCTGATCTTTGAGAGCATGTGCAGAGGGAAGCAGAGATGCAAGAGCGCATGGTCCAGAGAGAGAGCTGTGGCCGTACTCTTGGTCCAGCTTCCTGTTCCTGGATGCTCATCCGTTTAGTGTTGTCTAACAGTGACTTCATCTAGTTTGAATGGGTTTCCCTTGCTTGCAAGCAAATGACCCCTGTTTCAGAGGAAAAGCCTTTGCTGGCCAGAGGTGATTTATCACAGGGGCATAAATAGTCAGAATCTCAGCATAAAGATAAACATCTTCCTGTTGGGCCAAAGAGTCTGCCTTGGAGCTAGAGTATACCATTTATGCCAGCCAGGGCCTGCTGTGTGATAGTCTCTCTGGGCACAAATGTCCTGTGAGGAGTGGGGAAGAGAAAAGAATGGAAAGATACCCAGGGTCTGTGGGGTCCCAGGAACTGTATTAGGTGCTTTACACGAATATCTTCTTTTGTTCTTTGGTGGTTGTAATAGGCTGACTAATGCTACTTCTCCCTAAATGCCCACATCCTAATCCTCAGAACCTGTGAATGTAATTTTATATCAAAAAAGGAACTTTAAAGATGTAATTAAATTAAAAGGCTTGAGGTGAAGATTATTCTGGATTATCCAGGGGGGGCCCAATATAATCACAGGGTCCTTATAAGAGGCGGGAGGGTCAGAGTCAAGGAGATAAAGCAGAGGTTCGAGTGATGTGCTTTGAAGGTGGAAGAGGAGCCACAAGCCAAGGAATACAGGTGGCCACTAAACGCTGAAAGAAACAAGGAAATGGATCCCTTCTTCACAGTTTCTAGAAAGAACCAGTCCTGCTGACATCTTGACTTTAGTCCACTGAATTGGAGTTCAGACTTCTGGTCTCTACTACTTTAAATTCGTGTTAAGTCACAATATTTGTGGCAATTAGTATTAATAGGATACTAACTAATATGGTAGTATTCTCATAATTCTCATTTTTACAAACAAGGAAACAGTGAGGTTGATTAAGTTGCCCAAGTATACATACCTTGTAAGAGATGGAAAAAACTTTAGTTCAGAAGCTGTCAGACTCAGAGCCTCTGCATTTCTCACTATCTAATTTTGCTGCCTGAGGAATCTTCTTTCCTAAGCACATCTTTGAACACATCATAGGCTTGATCTGTGCCCAGCAGATTAATACAGGGCGACCTGGAGTCAGGATGGGGGGATGACCTCTCAATATTCTTCCTTTCAACATTGTCAGGAAGTATATTTTTACCAACTGTGCAGAAGAGCCATAACCTTTCCTGTGGCCCCAGTGGGTGGGCCCTCCAAGCTAAATCTAGCACCAGGGTTTCTTAGGTACCTCTTTTTTGAGGATGCAGGAGTTGGTCTGATTTATTATGGTGCATTCCCCAATTTCATGCCAAATGATTCAATTACAGCCACCCTCAGCACTCAGGAGAGGTTTCCTGCTGGCTTACGAAGATGAGACCAGGGGCGGCCTGAAGCGTGTAGGAAAATTTCACCTTATTATTTATTGGAGGGGAAAGTGGCATTTCTCTCACTTTGCAGTAGGTTAGTTAATCACCATGTATGGGAGAAGAGGGAGGAAAAATCTTCCCATTTCCAAAGCAAAGCCGGGTTTTAATGAAGAAATATGGCAATGTTTTTACTTTATTTTCCCTGGCTGCCTCATGTCTCTCAGATCAGTGTTACTCCTGTTCTGTTGAAAGGAATAAATGTTTATTGACTTCCCACTAATATAAAAACAATGGTTTCCATTTATTAAGCACTTACCATGTGCTGGGCACTGTGCTATGCAATTTTCAAGTAATCCTTAAATTGAACCTGCGCAGTAAATGTTGCTATGCTCATATTGAATCAGGACGTAAAGGCTCAGATAAATGAAGGAATTTGCCCAACAGCACCCATCTGGTAAGCTAGGATTTAAACTTAAGGTTTTCTGAATCTGGAGTGTTTGTTCTTTCCAGAAATGATAGTTTTTTTTTTTTTTATTTGGGTATTTGATTGCCTGCTTCTATCCATCCTGCAGATCTTGGCTCACATGTCACTTCTTCATGCAGAATTTCTTTTTACTCAAGTCCAAGTACTCCTTACTACTGGGTACTTGTCCACTCAGTGTCATGTTTCATGTGGTACTATAACTGCTTCTTACTGTGTCCCCACTGGACCACAAACCACAGAGGGTAAAGTCTTTGTCATCCTCACTGTTGCATGCCCAGTACTGAGCAGGCTCTCAATAATTGCTTGCTGAACACTTAAAGTATGGCACACATATTCATCTAGACGTCACTGAAAATTATCACAAACTTTAGACATCATTTGGGGAAGGCACCATAATATGCGAAGGGCCTTCAAATATTATCGCTTAAAATATGGAACTCGTGAAGGATGACACAAATGAATGATTGAGTTTATTGGAACAAGTCATTGATGTTCAGCTAAATTCTAAAAGACTTATTATACCAAGTTATGCAAGAAAATTTCCTAAAATTATCAAATTGATTTCTTAATGCTAATGTTCCCTACAGGTTGGGACAGAAGGGCTGTGATAACCTTGCTTAGTTCCCAGAGTGTACTTGGACTTTTACTTTCAAAGCGTCCCTTTAGATATGTTCATCTCATTCACTCACTCTGTTTCTGAATCCTCCAGACCCATTTGAGTGTAAGCATCTTAAGGGTGGGGCTCTGTCTCACTCATTGCCATACGCCCCTGGTGCCTAGGACCCTGCCCAGATTCTGGGAGGCTCCGAATTAATATTTGTTGATTAATTGATGGGCTTCTCCTGGTTAATATAGTGAAAGGGTCTGACATGGGAAAAAGGCCACATGCAAGAGCAGTGGTTGTCTCATTCCCTAACATAATGGGTGCTGGTTACCCAGTTTGTCTACTACTTTTGGTCCACCAAACCAGGTAGAATCATCCACAGACCATGGCTCCATGCTCTTTGTACTCCCAAACAAGTCCTGAATGCCAGAGAATGTTCTAGGCAACCACTGAAGTCATCCTTCATTACTTACTTTGCCCCTGACCTTCTTTCTCTTTCATTTTGTCCTTAACATGGCCACAGCTCTAGTCCTTAGCTTTGATCCTGACCTATTGTCTTTCCTTGGAGCCAGGGGATGTGGGTTTGAATTTAAGCTTTCCTCAATGTCTAGCTGTGTGGCCTTGGTCAAATTCTTTAACCTCTCTGCTCCTCATTGTCCTCACCTCGTCTGTAAAATGAGCAAAATAGCTATGCCCCTCAAAAGCTGTTGAGATTAGATGAGCAAATATGTATAAAGTGCTTAGACCAACACCTGACATACAGCAAGCACTTCATCCCTGTTTGCTGTTCTTATTATTATCTTGCTGTCCTTCTTTGGCTCTCAGTGGGCCATTGGAGAAAGGCAGACAGTCGCAGCACAGAATGAAACCTTTGGTAATGCCTATGATGTCCACAGCAGTGTGGTGATTTAGACTACTGCAGAAAGAAAGACTTCCCTCAGACGGCCCTCTGAAAACACACTTAGTGTGCAAGCTGCTTCTTTGCTCAGTGGACATTGAACTCTTGTTGCTGAATGCCTGGAAGGCTCTTCTCTCTCTGACCACTCTCCTTCTCTGTTTTACACTCTGGGATGCTGTTGGTCTGCTTAGGCTCTTGCTTCTCCCTGCCAGAGTCCTGGCTCCATCCTGAAGGGCCTCATGACTGCCCCAAACCTCAGTGCTCTGGGTTCTGCTGGGTCATCAGAGTGAAATCTCTGTAAGACTGAAAACTTTTACTTTGTTATTATGCAAGTCTCTTACAGAACAACCTAGGGGCATTATTATCCTAGCAAAGTGCCTCTTTTTCTGCCTTACCAAGGACCCCCCCCCCCCACTCAAGAAGGTGTGAGAGTGGGAAGAAGAATGTGAGGAGCATTTCATTGAGCACCTGCCCTGGAGGTGGGTGGTGGGTGTAATCAGCCTGGAGCAAGTGAATTGCTTGGGATCAAGCTGCACCCGGAATTTAATTTCAAACCATGCAGCTGGAGCCTGACTCTGCTACTAAAAACCACCTCATCTCATCACCATGCAGACCCTGATGGAGAGAGGCATTAATTTACAAGAAGGGTTCCAAGTAGCAAACGTGTGTCAATACAGGACTTTCAACTCAGGAGAGGAAGTAAATCTCATTTTGGAATTAATGTCATGATTGACTTTAGAGCACATAAACTTGTTATGTAATTGATCTCTGTGCAAAGTGAGAAAGTGACGAGCAGTTACACCTGACATTTTGTTCACTGACTTCTCTTCCCCATCTCATCCTCTTCTCCCCTATCTGGGGACGGATGGCCTGAACCAATGAGAACCAATCTGTTTTTCTTTTCGATGATATTCTTGGGAAAGGTATGCTAATGCAACTTTGACTCCTCAGCCTAGTGTTTGAACTGTTGTTCTAGCCATAAAGTTACGGCCTAGGTCTGACTTGCATCTCTCATGCTGTGCCCAGGGTCTATTAGTTTCAGATTGCAGAGGACGTGAATAGCACCAGGTCTGAATCTTTTAAAGGCTGTTGTAGCAGTTTTCTTGAGGTCTGTCCATACCTAGGACACATTCGCCACCAACAACACCATGATCCTTACTACCTCCTTTTTTTAATTAGACTAGTGAGTGGTGATGGAAAACTCTTAGCCTCTGGGATCCTGCTGATAGAAAAGTGATGTAAGCTGTGATGAGAAGCATACCACTAAATTTCGGGAGTCTGAGTATCCTGGCTTTGAAGCTTGGTCTGATTTTTTTATGGGCCGGCCTCTGTCACCCAGAGTATGGTATTATATCAGCCAGCATGCTGAAGGTGCCCCAGTGGTTTATGGCTGTGATAATGGAGTTGTTATGGGCCTGGGTAAGCTAGAATTTACCAAGGCCCAAGTTCTTCCCTGTTAGCTGACTCTGAAATATCACTTAACCTCTATAAACAACAATAACAGTAATAATGATAATAATAAAATAGCTCATGCCTGGTAAACCTTTACTACGTGCTTGCTAAGTTTAATAACGGCTCGTATGTCAACAACATACATTATTTCGTTCCCCTCAGACTGTCTTGCAAGGTAGATATTATTCACTCACTAATTTACAGGTGAAAAAACGGAGGCATGTTGAAGTTAAGCAGTGTCCCTCAAGGCCACACACACATGATAAGATATGATCTGGGAATTCAAACCTAGACACTCTGAATCCACAGCCTGGATTCTCAGTGCTCTGCCAACAGCCATGGGAAGAAGGGGAGGGACACTGACACTTTGATGTTGACATCGAGGGGCTTCTCATTCTCGGCACATTCTGACTTATGTATGCATGTGAGCATGTGTGTCTGTGCATACATGTTTTCAAGGGCAGCTGCAGTCGGTTCGGAAGCAGATGTGACTGTCCCAATTGAGAGCAGCGAGTACCCATGTACCTTGGCCTCTCCCTGCCCAATCCCATTTCCTTGTTCACTGGGGTGGTTTTCTGGAGCCCCTTGGCAGGGGGAGGCCAGGGACAGCACTCAGGCTCATTCCACACCCCCATTCCAGGGCACTTTCATCCCAGGTGCTAATCTCCACCTCCTGTGGTTCTTCCTATACAGGTTCAAGCAGCCATTCCTGGGGGACCCTGATGTACATCACAGAAAGGGCTTCAATGCACACATCTCATTTAGAGCTCAGAGCATGCTGTGAAGGAGGACTAGGTTCAGATAGGGGAGGCAGAAAGTGTGACTAATAAAAATAAGCCAAGGGATTAAGAGACCCAGTGGTTCCCAGGCCAAGCTATAGTCTAATTAGTAGATAGTAAAGTAACTAAAGGAAGAATGTGTTTAATAGTAGGGGAACCGGTTAAATGAATTATGGCACATCCTTATAAAGGGCTACCAGGCAACCATTAAATGAATGATCAAGAGGAATATTTGGCAACATGAAAAGTTGGTTACTATATATCACTTAGTGAAGAGAAAGTCACCAGAAAGTATATATAACATAATCTTGTTCTTATAAAGGTACATATTTGTGTATATATATGCATATATGTACCATTTATAGAAAAAAGGTTAGATGTTTAAATTCCAAAATATTGTCTCTAGTTATCTCAGGGTGGTGGGATTGTGGATGATTTAAAACATTTTTTTTTTTTACTATATATTTGAAATTTTCTATAACGAACCTGTATTTAGAAAAAGGTAAACATTTATTAAAGATGAGAGAAAAAAGGGAGGTATTTAATGTCAAGCTGAGGAAAATGGGGGACAGGGAGAGACTAAAAAATGCAGTGTACAGCAATGTCCTGGTCACTGACACCTGAACTCAAGGCCATGAGAATTCCAGGCCTGTTGTGTCCAGAGATGCATCTTGAGCTAGGCTTGACCTTGGCTTTCCAACTCCCCTGGCTCTAACTCCATTCTTACTTGGATTTTTAATTTGAATTTGTGTGCCCTGATATCGGGAAGGATTTTGTGGTGGTTTAGGAAATAGAACACTTTAGTTACAAAAGAGAGGAATGATGTCCCTTATGAAAAACAGGTATTTTGGCATTCTTATTTATAATTAGTCCCTCATAAGCTTGGTTAATGGGAGTCTGTCCAGAAGCAATTGGTTAAACAGCTCCAGGGCTGTGGAGGTGAGGCTGAGGCCCTCTCTGGTCAGAATCAGTCAGATGGTCTTTTCCCAGCAACATCTCTCCTTGAAAGAGAGTGTGATATGCTGGAAAGAGCCTGAACTTGGAACTGAGTGGACCTATAGCCATAAATTACTTATGTCATTTCTTAGCAATGTGTGTTGAGCTGCTTACTTAACCTCCTTGTCTGAAAAGGGGGCATAACAATATATTACAGAGTTCCTCTGGGGAGCACATAAAATATGGAATGTAAAACTTCTGATGCCTCGTTGGCGTGTACCAGCAGTTAGAGCTTCTCGTTTGTAATGTCAGGGAGGGCAAGAATAACAGACAATATCATTTGATCTGGGATCCAGAGAGATTACATGCTCTGCTCGTATTGTCACAGTAAAACCAGACCATTGCTCATTGCCTCCTCTGGCTTCCACTCCAACATGGTCTTGGATCAGTCTGGAGGAAGGATTGCAAACTATGGCCCATGGGTCAATATCTGTTTTTGTAAGTAAAGTTTATGGGGAGACAGCCATTGCTCATTCATTTACATATTGTCTATGGGCTTAACAGCAGAGCTGAGCTTGCATGAACCACAGAGCCTAACATATCTACTATCTGGCCCTTTATAGAGAAAATTTGCAGATCCCTGGGGTAGAGTGTCATTGCCTTCTTAGGTGGGAGGAGTTTCAGAGTGGGGAATTGCAGAATCAGCAAAGTGAAGAAGAAGACTGGGGAGAAAACACTGGCTACCAGGGAACAAAGGGAGTAGAATGAAGAGAGAAAAAAAAACCCTTTAGCAGACCTGGCAATAGCCCCAAAAGACTAGCCAGGAAATGTTAGAAAATCGATAAATCTGCTCCTTTTAATTCCTTTGTCTCTGCAGGGGATGCAAAGCTGTTTGTAGAGATTATAAGAAAATATGTGTTGAATGTCTGGCAAAAGTCCAGGTCTCAAGATGGTCCTTCTGAAAGCCTGGCTGGCAACAGGGCTATCTTCTACTATTTGTCTTCCTTGCCTCTGGGATCTGACTTCAGGACCTGGAATTTGATGTTTCTTGGAAATCCATCATTATCTATAGCCAGTTGGTTCCCAAATCCTGTCTACCCTGACTCTTTAAATAAACCTTTAGTCTGTACCTTCTTCTCCATCCCCACTGCCACAATCATTGTTCAGGCCTCATCATCTCTCACTAGGATTATTATAGCAACATCTGCCTGCCCATCCCTCTCTCCCTCCCTCTCTCCCTCCCTCCCTCCATCCGTCCGTTCATCCATCCACATCCATCCATCCATCCATCCATCCATCCATCCATCCATCCATCCATCCATCCATCCTATTGTACTGAGTATCTGCCATGTGCCATGTACTGGGCTAAGCCCTGGGATGCAATACTGAGCATGATACAGTCTTTTTCTTTAAGGACTCACGACCTAATGATCTTTAACAACTGATTTCTACTTCTAGCCTCACCTCCACCCAGGTTCTCTTTCTTCCTTGTTTGCAAGGTTTTTTTTATTTTTATTTTTTGA
Organism: Cynopterus sphinx; assembly: GCA_030015415.1. Taxonomy (NCBI): domain Eukaryota; kingdom Metazoa; phylum Chordata; class Mammalia; order Chiroptera; family Pteropodidae; genus Cynopterus; species Cynopterus sphinx. Next base: position 20,558,598 of record CM057385.1, read on the forward strand.
AAGCACACATTTGATTCTGCTATTATCCTAATTAAGACCCTTTAATAATTTTCAATTGCCTATAGAACATAGTCCTTAGTGAGTCATTTAGGGTCCTTTGTAAATCGATCCCCACTTATCCTTCCAGGCTTTTCTCCGACAAACTTAAGTTTTAGCAAATAATGCCTAGTCATAGTTCAAGCCCAACATGAGGTTTCATACTGTATTAATTGGGGTAAGTAATGCTAGGTTCTGCTGAGATAACAAATAAACCCTGAAATCTCAGTGTCTTAACACAGTAAAATTTTACATTATTCTCATATAGACTCCAATGTGATATTCCTGGTTGGGTGGCTTTCTGGGCACCTCTCCTGCCAGCAATGACTAAGGAATCCAGGCTTCTTCCATCTCTCCAAGCTCATCCTGGAGTCATCCAGGGAGCAGATGAGAGGATGAAAGCGCATGGAAGTGTTTGGAGTCAGACCTTATTTCACTTTGGCACTGTTCCATGGGCTAGAACTCAATCATGTGACCCCAGTTAACTTCAAGGGAGGCTAGGAAATGTAGGTTAGCTGTGTGCCCAAAATGAAGAAGTGGATTTAATGAACAGATAGAATTCTCTCTGTAATTCAAATCTTTGTGTCTTTGTCTGCTATTTCCTATGCCTAGACTCTCCTTCCTCTGCTTCTCTGGGAATGTGAGCATCTCCTTGTGCTTCCATCACAACTCTTGGGGACCTTTTCCTAGTCCCACATGAGTCTCAATCCCTTTCTTTGCTTCCACAGGACTTTGTCTATTGTTAACATCGATCAGATTTTTCTGTGTGCCAGACCTTGTTCTGAGCTCTGCATATACGTTAACCCTTATGACCCTCACATGAATTCTATGAAGTAGATACAATAAGCAGGTAATAATCCCCAGTTCAAAGGTGAGAAACCTGAGGCTTATGAGATAAAGCAAATGTCGAAGGGCATTTATTATTGTATCATAGTTCATTGTAGTTATTTGTTTTCCAGTCTGTCACTCCTATGGGACCATGAGCTCTTCACAGGCAGGAGCCTAGTTTCATTCATCTTCTATGCTTAAAATGACATGTCTTCAGGAACTGTTTATTGTAGGAAGATGTGTTGCATTCAATACATTAATATATTTATTGATCAGTGAATTTGCTTTATACTGATCCACAATGGGGAATGCTCAACAAATATTTATTGCCTGGTTAATTTAAGAACTGAGTCAGTGATGGATGATTCAGCTGGACATTCCAGTGGTGCCTGCAGATGCTGCAGCAGAAATCTGTTCCTGACACAGCATTTGCCTTGCAAACTGTTTTCTCTCGTAATTGTGGACTCTAATGTGATGACATGCAAACAGATGAGCTGCATTGTAACCCATCATGTGCCATACTCAGGAATGTTTGCTCCTGACCCCAAGACTTGAGGCAAGTCAGATGTCACATACCTTTAAGTTGACCATTGGGAAAGCTTTGAAAATGTAAGAGGGTGAACAATTGCCCTTTTTGGCTCAAGAACCAGCAGTGCAGTTAAGTTGATCCAAATGAATTAAGCCTGAATGATATGCAAGGAAAAACGAGTGCTGGACAATACATCTCCAGGATATCTCTTAGTTTTTATCTTTTCTGAGTGTCTCTATTCCTTCAGAAGTTTCAGAGAAATGATATCCCAGTTCAATGAGGTCATTCTTTTCTTTACTCCAAATCCATAGTTTGCCCTTGAAATGGGATGAAGCACTGGATCTTGAGACAATGTGTTTAAATAATTGGGACTCTTGTAACTATCCACATTGGAAGATAAGAGTAGTTTCTCAAGCAACATTGACCAAAATGTATTTCTGAGAACAGCAGTCCTATGAGATATTCTGTCAAGTAAGTTTGGGAAATGAATTCTCCTTGTCCTTTCAGAGATGCCCATTGTATAACAGCAAGTTAAGCACTTGTGAGCCAAACAGGGTTATGATGGTTAGCACATCCTCCAGGAATGAGATGAACACTCACGGAGTCACCCGTCAAAGACCTCCAGATCCATATTGCAGGCGAGGAGGGAGGGAAGAGTTTGTTGTTTATTTTTGAGTATTTATCAGAATTAAAAAGTCATTTGGAAGTAATAATGTGGTCAGGGGATGGAAGGCAAAGGAAGGTTGTTGGATTAATAAGGGCTGCACCCAGTATGATGCTGTCCGCTTCACTGTTGGGGCTAGACAAAAACCCGCTGTCTTGAGAGCAGTGTAAGTGGCATGAGCTTGGTGGATGGCATCTTGGATACTGAATTTGGGAAACCATGCTTCTGCTAGAAAACACTGAGTCATAGCCTTTTTCTGTTTCCGTAGGGTTGGAAAAAAGGTCAAGTCTTGGGCTGAGCAGCAACATCTGTTAATTAATGGTCGAAGAGGGGTGAGTTCATATGTATTATCACTTGACCAACTTGCTTTTACAGTTTCAGAGAGGTGTCAACTAAAAAGCATTCCTTTGCTGTGATCTATCCAACAATCAGCAAACTGCCTATGGTGCACTGGTCCAACTACCTATGGTGTATCTGTGTAGCCACTTACCTTGTACTGTTGACAGTACAATGGGTAACTAACTGTCTCTAGTTTGCCAGTGTTACTGTCTGCAGTGTACCAGTGTAACTAACTCCCTACAGTGTGCCAGGGTCTGTGGTAGCTCCTGGGGTTTTTGGGGGATGAATAAGACATGATATTCCTGTGAGTGTCTCAGAATCCAGGATATTTAAGAAATCTAGGAAATGGAGTAAGATCTTTGTCTGACAAAGCTTGGAGATTAGATGGATGAGATGGTGGCTTGTAACATAACCTGGGAGTGTCAGGAAAGGTTTCCTGAGGGAGGTCATGCCTGAGCAAGTTTTGAAGGATGTGTAAGCATTAGCCAGATGAAGCATGTTGGAAGATGAGCAAGGAGTGCTTTATGGGCACAGCTGAGAATGACAGCTTTGAAGGGCAAACAGTGAATGGGAGACAAGAAGCTGGTCTCTGTTGCTGGAAGGAAATGTGCGAGGTGTGGAGAGATGCATGGTGAGGCTAGAGAGGTGAGAATCAGTGTGTGAGGAATCTGATTACCATTCTTAGAAACTAGGGCTGCCATTTGACCAAGGTAGTGCTTTTCAAGGTTTGATTCCCATATTCTGCATTGGAATCATCTAGGTACTTGTTAAAAATTCAAGATCTACTGAATCAGAGCCTTCAGAGGAGGCTCCTAGAAATCTGCATTCTAGAGAAGCTCCCAAGTAATTCTGGTATACACCGAAGTTGACAATTGCCTCTTCAAGAGACCAGAGTCACTGAAGGGTTTCAAGTGATAATAATGATGAATCTGTGGTGTGTAGGCAGACTGCTTCGGAGTCTTTTGAAATAATCTCGGTGGAATTTGAGTATGACCTGAGCACAGGAGGGGTAGCCAGGATACAGAGACATGCTGATGTGGCCACAGAGGCAGGAACACAGATAAGCAATGAACATTCACCTTAGGCCTAAATGACAAATATCAGTTTAGTAGGGACTCACCTGGTTGACAGGAGGCAGGAGTAGGGTAGATTTAGTTGGGAGTAATGGTCTTTGGAAGATGTTGTAGGCAGTAAAGTGGTTCTAAGTTGATGGATTTCAAAAGTCAGACTCAATTTAATTGTCTAGGTTAAATAAAATAATACTTTAGGATGATGTACAGAGATGGGGAGGTCTGAGAATCAGCAGCCAGCAGGATGCATGTGTACCCAAGTATGCATTAGGGAGTGGAAAACATCATCTTCACTTATAAAATGAAAGATGTTCCACATTTACAGAAAAGGCCAACGATTTTGCATGTGCAGAATGGGGAAAATCAGAATGAGCCTAATGCAGAAGTTCTGAAGTGGTGGGATTTGAAGTCTTTCTCCCAACCCAAACCCAGTCTCCTTCTGAGAGGTATCTGCTGTTAATAGTTTGGTGTTTAACCTTTCAGGCCTTCTTCTATGCATGTACATACATATATTTCTATGAAAACACAGTTTTATTTTGTGTGTACATGTGGTTTTGTATGATCAATTTAAGAGATTTTCTTTTTTAATTTAAAGTTTTATTGAGATATAATTGACATATTTCTCATGTAACATAACCTGGGAGTGTCAGGGATGGTTAATCAACATAATAATCAACATTAGCTTAATCAAACATATAATTTGAGAAAGGGAGAGGGAGAGGGAGAGCGAAAATAATCACCACAATAAGTTTAGTTAACATCAATCTCCTCACCTAGTTATAATTTTTTTTTATTGTGATTGGAACTTTTAAGATCTACTCTTTCAGCAACTTTCAGATATACAATATTGTTAACTATGTTACTTTGCTGTGCATTACATCCCCAAGACTTATAAATGGAAGTTTGTATCTTTTGATAAACCTCACTCATTTTTCCTACCCTCAACGCCCCCTGCCTCTGGCAACCATTAATATGTTCTCTATTTATATGAGTTTAGTTTTTTTAGATTCCACATATAGATGAGATTATACAGTATTTGTCTTTCTCTTTCTGACTTATTTCACTTAGCAGAATGCCCTCAAGGTTCATTCATGTTTTCACAGATGACAGGATTTTCTTCTTTTTTTTATGACTAAATAATATTCATATATTTCTCTCTATATCTCTGTCTATATCTATATCTATATTTTACATCTTTTTTATCTATTCATCCATCTATGGATACTTGTTTCCATGTCTTGGCTATTGTAAATAATGCTGCAATAAACATGGGGTTGCAGATATTTCTGCAAGATGGTGTTTTCATTTCCTTTGGATATATACTCAGAAGTGGGATTGCTGGATAATATGGTAGTTTTATTTTTAAATTTTTGAGAAACCTCCATACCGTATTCCTAGTAGCTGCACTAATTTACATTCTCAAAGTGAACAAGGGTTCCCTTTCTCCACATACTCACCAACACTGACAGTCATTCTAATAGCTGTGAGGTGATATCTCGATGTGGTTTTGATTTACATTTCCCTGATGATTAGTGATATTGAATACTTTTTCATGTACCTGTTGGCCATTTGCATATCTTCTTTAAAAAATGTCTATTCAGTTCCTTTGTCCATTAAAAAAATTATTTATTTAAATTAGTTTCAAGTATACAGTACCTTGGTTAGACATCTATAATGTTCATAAAATGATCCTCTTATTGCTCCCTCCTTCCCCTGGCCCTCCACTTAGCCGTCATATTAATGCTAACTGCATTCCCACTTCCATGTTCCCCATTCCCAACTATTAACTACTAATTTGTACTTCTTTAATCCTTCACCCCATTCTCTCAGCCTCCCAACCCCCTCCCCTCTGTCTGTCACCAAATTGTGCACTATATTTGTGAGTCTGTTTTTGATTTGTTTGTTCTTTTAGTTCCTCAGATACTACATATAAGTGAAATCATATGGTATCTACCTTTTTCTGTCTGACTTATTTCACTCAGCATAATAACCTCTAGGTCCATCCATGTTGCTGCAAATAGTAGGATTTCATTTTGTTAATGGCTGATTAATATTCTATTGTATATATGAACCATAATTTATTTATCTGATCATCTCTTGATGGGCATTTAGGTTGCTTCCATATCTTGGCTATTGTAAATGGTGCTGCCATGAATATTGGAGTGTATAGGTCTTCACGAATTATTGTTTTGGTTTTCTTTGGATAAATACCTAGAAGTGCAATTGTTGGGTGAAAAGGTATATCCATTTTTAATTTTTCGAGGAACCTCCATACTGTTTTCCATAGTAGCTGTACCAATTTGCAATCCCACCAACAATGTATGAGGGTTCCCTTTTCTCCGCGTCCTCGCCAACACTTGCTGTTTTTTGATTTATTGATGATAGCCATTCTGACAGGTGTGAGATGATATCTCATTATGATTTTAATTGGCATTTCTCTGATGATTAGTGACCTTGAGAATCTTTTCATATGTCTGTTAGCCATCTGTATTTCCTCTTTGGAGAAGTATCTGTTCAGGTCTTCTGCCCATTTTTTAATTGAACTGTTTTGTTGTTGTTGAGTTGTATAAGTTTTTTATAAATTTTGAATAGTAACCCCTTATCAAATGTATCATTAGCAAATATCTTCTTTCAAACAGTTGGTTGTCTTTTTGTTTTGTCAATGGCTTCTTTGCTGTACAAAAACTTTTTAGTTTAATATAGCCCCACTTGTTTATTTTTTTTGTTTTCTTTGCTCAAGGAGATATATCTGAAAAGAAATTCCTGTTAGTAATATCGGAGAGTTTATTGCCTCTGTTTTCTTCTAAAAGTTTTATGTTTTGGGATCTTACATTTAAATCTTTAATCCATTTTGAATCAATGATTGTATATGGTGTTAGAGGGTTGTCCAGCTTCTTTTTTTGCATGTATCTGTCCAATTTTCCCAACACCATTTATTGAAGAGGCTGTCTCCTTTGCTCATTTTTAACTGAATTTATTTTTGCTGTTGAGTTGTACAAATTCTTTATATGTTTTGATTATTAGCCCCTTGTCAGATATGTGATTTTCTCCTAGTCCACAAGTTGCATTTTAATTTTGTTGATGGCTTCTTTGCTGTGTGGGAACTTTTCAGTTTGATGCAGTTCCACTTGTTTATTTTTGTTTTTGGTGTCAGGTGTGTGTGTGTGTGTGTGTGTGTGTGTGTGTGTGTGCGCGCGTGCGTGTGTGTTTGCATGTATGGAACACTATAGATAAATTGCAACCAGCTCTTTTCTTTTAACAATCTGCTCTGGAGATGTTTCCATGTTACCTGGTAGATCTGGTCTATACTGCTGCTGCATAGTCCCTGGTATTTAACTACTGGCATTCTATTTTATACTCAAGGTTGAACCAAATGCAGAACTGGCACCATATCCTCACCCTTCCCTCCCCATCTCTCCCCCTGACACCACGGCTGAGTTTTCCCTTCTTGTTTTCTCCAGCATTGTTACCTCATGCAATTAAACCTCTTCCCCTGGCAGCCAGCCAAGCCCCATCTTTGAGATGCCACCTGGCTTTATCTGGTGAAACAAGAGAGCTTGCTGTCTGCATCTCTGTTTTTGAATAAAGCCTTCATGGAGAAAGACTTGAGTATTCTCTATATAGCACATTGACTAGTGCCCTCATAGCCATGGGGCTCTGAATGTATACACTATCTTTGTTACATTCTTATCTGAACTGAGTGTTCCTATTTCTATTTCTTTACCACTTACCTGTTTATAAGTCCAAGGATCTGCTAACATAGGAAAGCTATTTATTGGAGAGAGAGAGAGAGCAAGCGCACCCACTGGGAGAAAGAAGAAAAGTACTTGATAAAGAATTTCATGATTTGGAAAAGCGTATTTATAATTTCAGCCCTTGAAAGAGAGGTTAAGGTTATAGCAGATTTGTCCCAACTACAACTCTTCACGTAGACATCGGTATAGGTTACTTATAACAATACCAGCCAAGGGAATGAGATATTGGCTGAAAATAATTGGAAGGTCTAAATGAACCATGGCATAAGGTCATTGAGACATCTCTGGCTTCTCTACCCACATGCTCATGGAAGAGTTGTGTGGGGTTTATTTAATTGAAGCAGTCAGAGTGGAAACCACTGAAAACCTGCTGTTTCTATTTATTCTCTGGGTTTCTATGGAGAAATGAGCTCTGAGTAGTGATCCTTTTAAAGAGAGATATATGAGGAAAATAGTTTCCTGGTGGTCAGGGAAGAACTTGGGCTTGGGTGCAGTAGGTGGCTGCATTGGAAAGTGATTTGAGGGATGCTGTGTAGTGATGGGAAGGGGAGAAAAACAGAATGTAGGTGCCTTTGAATTTTATCAATAGTAATGACAATAATACAGTAATAATAGCTTACAGTTACAGGGCTTTGGTCACATTGACATATTTTAACTGTCTCACTTAATCCTTAGATATCTGCAAGGTGAGCCAGGCAGAATTGTTATACCCATTTAACTACTGGGGCTCAGAAGCATTAAGTGAATTGCTTGAGGTTACACAGCTGGGGACAGTGTTTGAGCTTGCAAACAGGTCAGCTTTTGCTTTTACTGTCTATGCTACATGACCACAGAGATAGAGATCCAAATTGAGGGGGGAAAAAGTACAGAAGGGCAAAAAATTGGCCATAGAAGGATCAGATTTCATTGACTACAAGATTATTAACCACTGTTCCAGACTCTGAATGCACTGATGTACAGGTGTGCCAAACCAAGTTGCTCTTTCTAGAGCCTCACAGTATTTTATCATCCTCTCCCACCACTTGGCAGAGTAAGCGGCCTGGGAAGTGTATTCTCCTCAAAGGTCATGGCTCAGGGTTCTTTAGAGTTGTCTACTTTCTTTCTTAAGAGTCAGAGAGACACTAAAACTCACAGCACCTTGAAAGGACTGTTTGACCATTCCAGATCAGAGGGTAGCTTTGTAACATGTGGACTGAGACAGTGTAGCCAGAGGAGCCATTAACAATGTGGGAGCAGAAGCAAGGATATATCCAGGAAGGTTTCAGTTCTAAAAGGGGAAGAGAGAAAGAGCAATGAGGCCACAAGAGCTTGACATTTGGAAGGTTTGGATGTAATGTAGGTTGAGCAGACAGTTCTGGGGTTAGGACAGCAGATGCAAAGTATCCATCTTTGAGTGTACTGGCTGCATGACAGAGGAGATGGGCTTGCTCCCTTAAAGGGCTGAGCAGGTGGACAGAGCCCAGGACAATGCCTCATACACTACCTTAATTATTCCTGCTATTTATATGGTGCTTTTCAATTTCCCCAAAATATTTCCACCTCAGCATGCAACATATTTGTTGCATTAAATTGAATAAAGGGGGATTTGTTGTAAGTCATCACTTGGAAGTTCACACAGGTCCATGTACATTATGATAATTTCAAAAGAAGTCACTGACTCAAATGAGGTTTGGCACACACCTTAACTGTAACTTTTGGGGGTAGCTTATTATCTTGAAACAAAATGGCAGCAGGTATATTCTTCTAACTGTCCTGGGACAAGTCTACAGTCCAGAGAGCCATAGAGAAACATCCTAAGGCTGGCTTCCTCTTGGTAAGTGGTAGTGAGCAGGATGCACCTGAGAATTACCCCTGAAGTAAAAGTGGGACAAGAGCTTCATGGCAAAGGTATTCAACAGAGAGACAATTCCTGCCACTGGTGACCTCTCTCATCTCTACCTCCCCTAGCCTTTCATCTGGTTCTTTCTCTTGTGACATGTTGAAGTGGAAATTCTTTGGGGTTTGCTCAGGCCCATTCATACTTTCTTTGGTAACAGCACCCAGAATTTCCTTTGGGACACCCCTCCTCCTTCACTTTCAGGCCACTACTTGGGGTAAAGATGTCTCCACTGCTGGTTTTGGGGTGGATCATTTGACCACACCTGGCCAATTAGATCACTGAATTCTTCAAACCTTAGCGACTGTTTCAGGGGTGGACACATGACCAGGATTCAGTGAGTGCTGTAGGGATAGGAGGTGCTCTCTTTTTGCTGCCTTGGACCCTGATGATGTGAGGATGGGACACTCTACATGCCAATAGCCATCTTGCCCTTGTGAGGGGAGATGAAATACTTGAAAGGGCTTAAATAAAAAGAGGTAAATGTCAAGACCTTTTAGGGATGAGGGGGAGAATTAAGGAAACTTGAGACACCATAGTGAAGCGCCCATGGATGAGCAACAATGGGAAGCTATTGATGCCTTTAGTCCTGAAGGGATAAGGAGAGGGAACAGTGTTACCAGAAACTGACAAGAGCTGGAGTCATGGAAGAGGATTGCATCCACAGCCATGGGCAGAGGAAGTGGTGAGGCTGGGGGAAAGTAAACACTCTGACCTCACCCTCCTCAAGCCTTCCAATCTGCTGGTACTTGCATTGTCTGACATAATCAAAGTCTGAGATCATGCCCAGGTCAGCCTCCCAGATGTAGACTAGTCTAGACAATGGCAGAGAATGGGGTGGGGGAGAAAATGGAGAAAAACAGCACAAGCTGCTCTTGATGTCCTCTTAGATTCGTCAGGAGAGCCAATAACCCTCCTTTCTGTGTAAGCCAGTTTTGAGTGGCTGTTCTATAATCTGTACAGCAGCAGTCCTATGTGAAACATCAATCTTAGTAGTTAGTTCTTCTTGTGGTTATTGGTTCTGTCTCATCATCTTTACTAGTGTAAACTCTTTGAGGGTGTAGACCGTCCTTTACACTTCTGTATTCTCAGCGCACTGTCTGGGACAAAGTAGATGCTCAGTAAATGCTTGCTGAAGTGAGTTGAACTGAATCTCAGGCAGAGGGAATAGTCCATCCAAGAGACAAAACATGCCCCAGCACAGCAGATCATGATGTCAGTAAAGGTGGGTGTTGGAATGGCTGTTCTTCATTGCATGGTGGTAGAACATCCTGGGCTACTTCACCCCTGCTGTGAAAGTAGAGGAGACTTGAGCCCCCTGAAGAGTCAAGTGCGAGGGTGGGAGGGAGCGGAGAAAGGAGCATCAGTGTTCCAGGTTGTGGACAGTAATTCAGCATCATGGACTCTGTAATTCAGCATCATGGACTCTGATGGGCAGTACAGCCAAGGTGGGATTTCACAAGGGGCAATGAGCAATGAGAAAAATGGGAGTAGAATCTCAATGTTAAAAATGCTGATAGAAATCATCTGATAGAATCCCCAACATGTGAATCATAAGTGTGGGGTTGGGGTGGGAGGGTGGGGTGGATGACACTAAAGTACTAGCATGAAGTTGATGGTCCAGTATAACATGCTAATACCTCAAGAGAAGAAGAAATTGCAAGCTAGCATGAAAAAATTCAGGAAGGTGTCCTGATTGGCCTGTCTGGGTCTGATGCCCATTCCTTCTGCCAGTCACAGAGGCCAGGAGGTCTCATGCTTCTTTCTGTACCAGTTACCAGAAGAGGTGGGGGGAATGGCACCTGGGATGACAGAAACTAGAAATTCTGATATTTCTAACCATTCTAGACAGCCTGGAGCCAATATCTGTATCTTATTTTTCGCAGATAGCATTGCAAAAATTATATACCAAAGGGGTAGTTTGGGTTTCTAAGGGACCATAAAATGCTACAGGCAAGAAAGAGTTGGGGTATTCTTTAACAATTGGTTAGCAAAACAGAAGGAACACAGTCAAACTCTGAATACGTTCTGGGCATTCATATTACTATGCCTTAAGGCAATATTTCTCAGAGTGTGGTCTGAAGGTCCCTGGGGTTCTCTGAGACCCTTTCAGAGGGTACTCAAGGTCAAAAATTTTTTCATGATTATATAGGATGTTATTTGCTTATTTCACTCTCATTCTCTCAGGAGTGTACAGTGGAGGAGAGTGAAATGTTCCAGGGCTGTCTGCCATGTGACAATGCTATGGACTGAATGCAGAAGCAGGTGTGAGGACCCAGCTCTTCCATTAAGCCAGACATCAAAGATGCCCACAAAAATGTAAAACAGTGTCGCTCCTCTCACCACATATTTTTTTTGAAAGTAGTTATTTTCACACGAAAACAAATCATTGATGTGAACCATGCAATGGGTTGTACTATTTTTGAGATTAATTAATGTATAGATATTTACTTATTTCTCAGTTTTAATTTCTAATATGGTAAATATGAATAGATATAACCTACATAAACAAAAGTTTTTTGGAGTCCGCATTAAGTTTTAAAAGTCTAAGGGAGTCCTAGAACCAAAAAGTTGGAGAACCACTGCCTTGAAGTAGTATTGAAACCCTGGCAATGAACAGAAGAAGGGAGCTCATGTTTTCCAGCTTGCATTTTTGCTGCAAGTAGTCTGTTTTAATACTGAGGTTATACTGAATGAACGGTAATACTTGTCATCCTGTGGAGATAGCACCATGCAGGGAGTAGTGGAAAGATCATGCACAGAATTTAGTTAGACCATCCTGTCTTTAACTTCTGGTTCCTTTGGGCAAGGATCATGATCAAATTACTCACTATTTCTGAATTCCAATTTCCATGGCTAAAATGTAGATGGTAACAGCTATCAACCTCACCAGAATTTTATAAAGATTAAATGACACGTTTGTGAAAGCACCTCATCCATTGCCCAGTAATAACAGGTACCCCATAAATATCAGTCCCCTTTCTTCCCTCTCAGATTGCTCAAAGGATTAGTCCCTTTGGAATCTCTGATAAGAGCTCTAATCTGAAGTGGTTCCTACAGACAGTTCTGCTGGTCTCTGGCCTTTTCTTGTCCCCAAATTCTCTTGTCCTTGAAGAATCAATTTACTGTCTCATGGAACTCTTTTTATAGTATTAATGTCACTGAGTTATATTTCCTGGATTTGCTTACTCTTAACGAATAAAGTGAAGCCACAGGGGATTTTATACATAGATATATCTTCAGTGGATTGTTAAATAAGCACCCCCTCCTTTTCCTTTTGGGTTAGTATTGGTTTGAAGGGAGGGGACAAGGCCCCAGTTGGAGAGTTACCTAGCAACTGTTCGAATTCAGGTGACATCTGCTAATTAGACTGGCATGGAGTGTGGTTGGCAAGGAGTTGCCTAGCAACCAGCAGTCTCCTGGACCTCACTGCAGATTTTGGTGGAGGGTATCTATTGCCTCTGAAAGGGTTCCCCCAAAGTTGCTTGCCCACGGAAATTTCCAGCCAAACTATTCATCCTGATGGTCTCTTTCTGTCTCTCTTGGTACCCACCCCACCCCATTCTCCACGTCAATCAACCTGGTGGCTAAAAGAAAGTTGAAATTTTGGAGGAAGCAACAAGGCTGAGCATGAGTTCTGGAGCAAAATAAGTACAGATTTCAAACCATTCTTCCACTTACTGGTTCTATGAGTTACATAGGTTACCTCATTTCTCTGAGTCAGTTTCTTCATCTATGAAATGGGAGATAATAGAGCCAGCTCAGAAAGGCCATTGTGAGGTTTATATTAAATGAGATATAGAGTATTTGGCAACTGGTGGTAATCACTAAACATTGCTTTCTTTCACTCCTCTTTGCAAATTAGATATTCCCAGCTCTGTGTGGAATCAATCAGAAGGAATAAAATATAAAGAATTTATGTCTAAAATATGAGCATTATAGAGGATTATATTATAGTTATTCATGCATAATATTATATTTTATATAAATATCTTGGGAACTACTTCTTCCACCAGTTCTTCAAAAGTAGACATTTGGAAATTGAAAAAGAATAAAATATGTTTAAGCATTAATAATTTTATTTTTGCCATTCTGCCCATAGAAGATGCTGTCAGATCATGAATCTGTTTTTACATTAGAAAAATTAGGATGCTGAGTAGACAAAATGGTGGCTATTCAAATCCTGAGAATCTGTGAGTATTTTCTTTACATGGTAAAAGCAATTTTTCAGATGTGATTAAGAATCTTCAGCTGAGGCAATTATCTTAGATTGTCATCAAGGTCCTTATGAGAGAAAGAGGGAGGCAGGAGAGGAGAGGACAGAAGCGGAGATCAGAGAGGAGGGATGTTTGAAGATGTTATAATGCTGGTTCTGAAGAAGGAAGGGGTCATGGGTCAAAGGATGCAGTGGCCTCTAGCAGCTGATAAAGGTGAGGGAACCAGTTCTTCCCTAGAGCCTCCAGAAGGGATCCACTCCTACTGACAGCTTGAGCGTAGCCCACTGAGATTCTTTTCTGACTTCTTATCTCTAGAATTGTAAGGTAAAAAACTGTGTTGTTTTTAAGCTACTAATTTTGTGATAATTTGTCACAGTGTCAGTAGGAAGCTAATAAGAAAACTTTAAAATTTGAAGGGTTCAGACATGCTCCCACAGCTGCCCTTGATTATCTGAGACAAGTCGATTCTTTTCTCTGAACTCACTTTTTTTATCTTGTTTATTGAGGATATTGTCTAACCCAGAACCTCCCCCAAGACCCTTCCCTTGTGACTTCTATGGCTCTGTGCTCCAGGATTGTCTAGTGGAGACTGTTGAGGTGAGTAACTGAAGATGTTGCTAGATTCTTTGGAGAATTTGCATTCATTCAACAAACTGGAACTTAATAGGTGCCAAGTGCTGTGCTAATTTCTGGGAATATAGACAAATAAGCTGTTTGTGCTCCTCAGAAATCGTTGTCTGTGGTGTGGGGGCAGGGAGAGAAGAGGTAAGACACAAGTACTGGGCCAGGAAGCATTCGTGGTACAGTGGGGACAGGGCTAAGACTCCTGACTGGTATGAAGGTGGCAGCGAGACTTCCCAGAAGATGTGGAGGATGAAGAGTGTTTAGCAGAAAGAGAGATGAGTGAGGGCAGTCTCGCTGGCAGAGCCTGTGCAAAGGCAAGGAGACACAGGGGCGGGCTGCCTGGGTTACAGCAGAGAGGAAATGTAGCTGCATAAATTGAGGACTCATGGCTAGGGCGGGAGTCAGAGCCTGGAGGGCCTCATAAGTCCCACCGGGAGCAGCAGGGAGCCCCTAAAAGGTTTTTCATGGGGCACGACAAGCTATCCCTCATGTGCTATGATTATTTCTCACTTTGATATTTTAAAACTAGAAGGGCTATGAGATAAAGAGACTTGCCAGCAAGTTACTTTTGCATTGTAGGTATTAAAAAAAAAATCTAAAGACCTAGAGAAAAATATATCAAAGGCTTAACTCTGGAGGTAAAATGTCTGGTTTTAAATTTTGGTTCTGTCACTTGCTAGCTGTATGAATTTGGGCAAATTGCTCAAGCCTTTGGTGCCTCAGTTTCCTCGTCTATAAAATGAGGATAATAGAATTGTGTCAGAATTAAATGAATATAATAAAATGCTTAGAACAGTGCCTAGAATACAGCAAATGTTCTTTAAGTCTTTGCTATTATAATTTCTGACAAGAACCCCCACATTCAAGCTCTTTTGATGATGACCCTCAAAAGCATACAGTTTGGTGTGAGGGATGCAATTCCCTTAGACCATGTCCAAGGGACCTCATTACTGCATGTAGTAAGGTTACCAAGGTGGACCTTGTTAAAATACCAGTTCTCTTTTAACTCCGTTTGGCAGCAAAGACTCCAAGGAGACCATTACCATGACACTCTATTGTATTTCAGGAATGTTCTCCATATCCTGGTGCCTCTAGCTGGACAGACCCGGCAGGGTAGACCAAGGCAAAACTCTTGTAGGGGGCAAGTTTATCTTTGGCTTTTTCTACTGTCCCTTGAGAGGGTCTCCCAGGCCATTTGACCTTAGGCAAGATATTGGCATCTTTGAGCCTTAACTTCCTCACCCATAAATAGGGAATAATAATACTGTCTTTATCTGACTCAAAGAATTGTTCATTCATTGTATTAGTTACTTGTTGCTGCAGTGACAAATTATACCAAAACTTAGTGGCTTAAAACAGCAAACATTTATTATCTCTCAGTTTCTGTTGGTCGAGAATCTGGGCCTGGCTTAGTTGGGTGTCTTTGGTTTTGGGTCTCTCATAAATGGTTGTCATCAAGCTGTGGGACAAGACTGCAGTCATCTCAAGGCTCAACTGGGGCTGGAGAATCTGCTTTCAAGATCACTCACGTGGCATTGGTTCATGTCTTTATCTTAGGGCTGCCATAATGAAACACAATAGGCTGAATGGCTTAAACAACAGAAATTAATTTTCTTACAGTTCTTTAGATTAGAAGTCTAAGATCAAGGTCTGGTTTACTTTGAGGTCTCTCTCCTTGGCTCGCAGATGGCAGCCTTCTTTCTGTGTCCTTATACGAACTTTGCTCTGTGCTCACCTGGTGTCCCCATCTCTTCTTATATAGAGAGCAGCCGTATTGGGTGAGGGATCCACCTTTAAGTCCTCATTTAACCTTGATGATCTCTTTAAAGGCCTTATCTTCAGATACAGTGATGTTGGGGTTGGAGCATCAGCACATAAGTTTTGGGGGGACACAGTTCAGTTCCAGTTTCTCACAACATGAGATTCTCCCAGTGTCCTCACAATGTGGCAGCCACTGATCCTAAAGAAAGTCAGAAAGCTCTCCCCAGTCTTTTTGTGACCTAATCTTGGAAAAGACCTCCCATCGCTTTTGTCATATCCCATTGTCACTCAGTCCAGCCCACACTCAAGAAGGAGAAATTGCACAAGGACACACATACCAGGAGAAGGGATCATGGGAATCAACTAGAAATCTCTATTCCAGTCATTTCTTCACACAACAAGAATGTGCTGAGTGCCTACTATGTGCTCCTGGTGATGCAACAGCCAGTAAGATAAGGTAAAATTTTGTACCTTCTAGAGCTTGCATTCTGGTAAGGGAACTAGGCTATCCAGCAGTCTCCCTTTACCTGCGGTTTTACTTTCCAAAGTTTTAGTTCCCTGTAGTCAACTATGGTTCAAAAATAAATGGAAAATTCCAGAAATAAACAACTCATAAGTTTTAAATTGCAGTGCCATTCTACATAGTGTGATGAAATCTTGAGCCATCCTGCTCTGTCCCTCCCTGGATGTGAATCATTTGTTTGTCCAGTATCTCCACGCCTGTTAGTCATGTAGTAGCCATCTTGGTTATCAGATTGACTTGCAGTATTGCAGTGTTTGTGTTCAAGTTACCCTTATTTTACTTAAAAATGACCCTAAAACACAAGAATAGTAATGTTGACAATTCAGATATGTCAAAGAGAAGCAGCAAGAGAGAGAGAGAGGCACACACACTACATTTACTTTTATTACAGCATATTATTATACCTGTTCCATTTTATTAGTAGTTGTTACTCTCTTACCTGCCTAATTTATAAATTAAAATTAATCATAGATGTGTATGTATAGCAAAAAAATAGTATGCATAGAGTTTGGTGCTATCTGTGGTTTTAGGCATCCACTGGGGGTCTTGGAATGTATCCCCTGAAGATAAGGGGGGACTATTGTATTAATACCAGCCACATAAAATGGTTGTAAAGACTAAACAATATACATAGGAAGTTCTCAATAAGTGTTGAATCTGATTATTATTACAAACATGAAAACTTGGACATATTATGGTGCTGGGTTGGAGCTCATCTGTTTCTGGGGCCCCCAAAAAACTAGGAACAGAAACTGAAAATGAAGATGATAATAACAAAAACAGTGCATACTTATGTAGCACTTACCATGTCCCAGCTACTGCCCTAAACACTTTATAGATTCATTTATTTAATCCTCATGACCACTTTATATGGTAGGATTCTATTATTACCTCCACTTTACAAAAGAGGAATTGAGGCATAGAGCAGTTAAGTAACTTGCTCAAGACTTCCTAGAGCACTTGATTGGCCCCGGTGATTTCTGACAAAGAAAGGGCTGGGCAGACAGGCCAACATCATGTACACTCCGTAGAATTTGTGGGCTTCCTCTGCCTCCACCCCTGGTCTCAGGGAAGGTATCAGTGCTGAAGTTGGAGAGGGAGGCAGCTTCATTAGTAGGCATGACTTGTAGCCTGGGCTCCTGGATTTGTTCTTGAAGTGAGATTTCATTGCATTTATTGCAAATTGACAGGCAGCTCTGTTTCCTGTTGTCTTGACTCTTTCCCGTTAAGTTACTGAACTTAGAGGTTTGAGGATGGTGAGCAGGAAGGGGGATGATGCAGGGTTAAAGTAAGACTGTTCAGCGAGTAATGAAGTCTCTGTCAGATTTTCCCACTTTGTATGGATGTATAGATAGGATGTAAAGATGGGCTTCATTGCTCTGCCCTGGTTATGGTTCAGAAGATGAAGATTGG
The DNA here is from genome assembly GCA_030015415.1 of Cynopterus sphinx. Classification (NCBI taxonomy): domain Eukaryota; kingdom Metazoa; phylum Chordata; class Mammalia; order Chiroptera; family Pteropodidae; genus Cynopterus; species Cynopterus sphinx. Next base: position 20,576,233 of record CM057385.1, read on the forward strand.
GGAGCTGGCCATGGGACCAGACATTTGAGGCTGAAGCAGAGGGAAGATCGCTGGTACAGCCAAGAGAGATGAACCAAAGCCATGGGATATAAACTTTGGTTTGAACAAGGAGTCTGGTCAAAGAATGGGTGGAACTCCCCTTTGCCAAGTTCTCATTGTTGACACACTTAGATAGCAAGGAAGGAGTAAACACATGTCAAAAGCCCGCTGTGGGGAAGACACAGTGACAGGCCCATTTAATACTTGTCTCATTTAATCGCTAGGTCAACCCTATAATATTATTTTATTATTTACTTTATAGACAAAATATGGAAGCTTGGGGAGATTAAGTGAATCTGGGCAAAACACATAGCAGAACCAGGATTCAAATTCAAATCTGCCTGATTCCAAGACCATTCCAAAAATCTTTTCTTTTGGACCTTTCTGCTAAGATTTCTATCTCTGACCATCATTTAAATGAAATAAAAGAATGCAGGTAAATGATGAAATGCATGGATAGATTTCATTGACCTGGAAAGCAGCCTGGACATCAAAAATTTTAAAGCTGCTCAGGTAATTATACCATGCAGCTAAGGTGGAAAGTTATTGATTGTAGGAGATTATAGAAGAGGAATAAAAGGAGCCATCTCAGTAGAGCAGGTAAGAGTTTGTGTTTTTGATGAAATTTGCTCTTTAACATTTGCTGAGTGCCTAATATTAATGATAGCTACCATTTATCGAAGGCTTTGCTTTTTGTCAGGCCCTGTGCTGGCTGCTTTACACACATTATCTCATTTTAATGCTCACACAACACTACGAGATAGATATTCTTACCTTCTTTTGCAAGCAAAGAAATTAAGAATTAGAGAAATGAAGAAACTTGCCCAAAGTCACACATCCAATGAAGTGGGGAGTTGAGTTTTAAACCTGGTATTGAATGTCTTCAAAACTCTTGGAATTAATCACTGCGCTATGCTTCCCACTACCTACCAGACCTTGTTCTGGGAACTCTCAAGGGCCTTGCAATCTTATAGGTAGAGAACACCTACACATGACGAGGTAAGGGCTGCCATGGAGGAGTGTACAAGGCACCGTGGGTTACAGACTGAGAAAGCTCACATCAGGTTGGACGACCCAAGGAAAGCTTTGCCGAGGAGCTAATGCCCAGGGAAAAATTTCCTAATGATTTCTGCCCCTGGAAATAGGCCCTGACTCTCGATAGGAGGGTGGCATGTGTGTACAGGGGCTAAAGAATTGACAGTGGCCATCTTGGATTAGGCAAATATAGTCTCGATCAACAAATGAGCAATTTTGAAAAAGTCCTGGGGACTGTATTAACTTTTTTCCGGACCCTTTGGCATCGTGAAAATGACAAAGCCTCTTTGGTAGATGGTAGCCAGATTGGATTCTGTCTACTTTTTAAGCTACCCTAGAACAGGAGCCACAGGTGTTGAGAAGGGGATCCTGGCCTCAGTAATGCTGAAGAATTCTGCATGCACAGAGCAGCCAGCTGAGCCATTGGTAACAACCACTGGCTGAAGAGAAAAGTCCTTAGATAAAGTTTGACATCTTACTTGGGAAGGTGCCTCCTAAGCTAGTGTGAATTTACCATGTCTGGAAGGAGAAAAGGCACATTTAGGCTTTCAGAAATAGGATGCTAAAAATGGGCATCAGTCAGGGTTGTCATCCCTTATATATCAAAATAGAGATTGTGCTGATGCCTTTCTTGACTACATGAGTCAGAACATAATAAACTTTAAAATCGTGAGACCAAAGGCTGCCACTCGTGCTTGTGATTTATGATAGAAATCACAAGCTGCTATGTGAACTTCTTTACTTCCCATTCATGTCTGCATGAAGTTCAAGGTGGGAAAAGAGAAGCTGAACTCTTTGTTGGACATGGTCAAAAAGACGGTGGTTTCAGCAGGAACCAGGTTTGCCCTGTACCTTTTATGATCTGGTCCTTGGCATCTGCTCTTAACAGAGAACGATCCCTCTATATTAAGCACACTGGCTCTGTCCCTGAAGCTTCTTAATGGAATCAGCTGGTAAACAGGTTTAATAGAAGTTCCTGAAAAGTCAGGGGGTTGAGAATTCTTTATTTGAATGCAATAGCTATATCAATGTAGGACACAATTAATGAACAAATATACAATTTCACACAAGTGGCCCTTACCATTTCATAGACTGTTTTTGTTAAACTTTCTCTTAATGAAATCATTCAGGGATAAGATCTTAGAATTCAACATTTGGATATTGAAAAATGGCAAAAAATGTTAATATATTAAAAAATTATCAGATATGTACCATGATGAAAATATGAATGAGGAAAAACTTCAAAAAAAATAACATAAATTCTAATGACTTTTCACAAAGCAATGAGATTCAAGATTTAAAAATTTTCTGTAAACATTGTTTTCTAATAATCAATTATTGAGTGATGCACTATGCTAGGTGCTAGAAATTCTGATGTGAACAAGATAGAAAGTCCCTGCTTTCAGGAAGCTTCTAGTCTAGTGGAGGAAAACAGGCAATAAATGTTAACTTTGTGAGGGGTACAATGTGCTATGAATGTCGAGAGGAGGTAAGTCTCCTCTGAGGAGACTCTTTTTAAGAGCCATATTAGATAAATGGTGGAACTTTTGAGTGGTTAAGGATTTAATGGGATGTGAGAACCAGAAGACAACCCTTTAAGAAAGGTGAGGATGAAGACCAGAGGAGAGCGGTAAGGGAGTCCTTGGAGGGGTATACTAGAAGGAGGGGGGATTTTTAAAGATAAATGGACTTGAATGTATTTAAGTGTAGATGTGAAGGGAGGGAGTAAGGGAGAGAGAGAGAGAGAGAGAGAGAGAGAGAGAGAGAGAGAGAGAGAGAGAGAGAGAGAAATTAATTGTAGGTCCCAAAAGGCGAGAATACATGACAGGTGGGAGAAGATAGCATCACTTCACAGATGGAGAGATTTGTTAGTCAGGATGTTGTGGTTGCAATATGCCCAAGTTGCCTCCATCTCTTACTGTTCTCTCAGCCTTAAGGGGTTGGAATTCCTTCTGCAGTTGCTACTTCCATGATACCTCACAATTCCCTTTTGGTGTTTCTAGTTACCTAGTTAACTTTATAGTAAATTCTCTTTTGTACAAATAACTGGTGCGGTTTATTTCACCTGACTGAACCCTGACCTATACACTAGCAATCTCTTTAGGGGGAACTTCAGACTTTGTTCTGGCTGGAAATGAGTGTTCTTGGGCTGGACAGACTGCCCTGCATGCCTTCTACTCCAAGGTTATCTTTCCCCTTGTCATGGAAATCCCTGGTCAACTGGACCAACCAAGGCTCAGCTTTTGTGATGCTCTCCACACCTGCCACCGGGCACAGGAGACCGTCTGGGTTTCCTCCATGTCAGATGCAATCAGCAAGGACCAGGGGCCATTCTTTGCCATTTCCTGTCCGAAACACCTGCTGCCATCTCTTTAACGTCCTGCCCATGTCTCCCGCTACGAGTAGCTTCAGTGAGACATTTGATGTCTAATGTCAGCCAAGAAAAAGCACATTAGTCCACGTATTTACAGATACACCTAAACCTCTGGGGCATCCTCTCATTTTTCTTCCCTTTACTTTGCTTTCTTCTCATAACTCCAGGACCCTCAGCCACCATACTCTCTCTAACTTGCTTCATCTCCCACCAACTCTTGTTTCTCATTTCCAGTCTATTTATCTTGCCTTTAGGCAGAGGGAAGAAAAATCATTTCTCACAATTCAGTGCTTTGTGTCATGGGAACATTGTCCACTGTATCTAGCACCTTGGGATCTGCCTCCTCCCCCTTTTTAGAGAATGTTCTTTTTAAGGGTTTTCTAGGAACGTGCTATTTGATGTCTCATATTATCGACTGGCTAAAAGTGAATATACCATGTATCACTTTGCTTTTATTATAGTGTGCTTCTAATGACAGGAAATAGGAAGAAGGATGGGTAAGCTTAAGAACCCAGTAAAACTGTCATTTGGCCTGGTGTTTGGGATTCTCCCAGCCTGCTTTTGTGGATTTCATTTCACTTTGGCAGAGCCCCCAAGGAGACTGCAAAGTCAACTCCCTTAAGCATACTAGACAAAGCCTAACTCTTTCATTCCACCCCCAAAAGTACCCAGTTCAGCTTCTTTCCACAGTACACTTTCTGCCCTGGATGCTAATTGCATTTAACTAATCCACAAGTGAACCGTCCACACAGAATTCCATTTTAATTAGCATACCACATTCTTTGTGCAAATTTGCTCTCAGAGGAGTCCCACTGCAGCCGTGTGGAGATGCTAATGACAGGGCCCCTTGATGGTTTCCAGATAGCTTTTAGATGCAAAAGCATTTGGGCAGAACGCCATGAGCATCCTGCCTATCTGTATTACTGGGGAACACCTCATTGGTTAGAAGTTGATCCTCCTGTAACTTTCTGAGTTTCTTTACATTTATTCTTGAACCCCAGATGTGCCATTTCTTATCAGGATGCTGTGAAAGTTAGCAATGTCTAGGATGAAAAGAAGATTTAGGCTATGAACTATTTTCTTTTCTCTGGGCTATGAAATTTCAGTACTGAAAAGGGACTTTAAGATTGTTTGGTTCAGCTGGTTCATTTTATAGCTGAGAAAATATGGTCCACCTTTCTTTCTTTCTTTCTTTCTTTCTTTCTTTCTTTCTTTCTTTCTTTCTTTCTTTCTTTCTTTCTTTCTTTCTTTCTTTCTTTCTTTCCTTCCTTCCTTCCTTCCTTCCTTCCTTCCTTCCTTCCTTCCTTCCTTCCTTCCTTCCTTCCTTCCTTCCTTCCTTCTTTCTTTCTTTCTTTCTTTCTTTCTTTCTTTCTTTCTTTCTTTCTTTCTTTCTTTCTTTCTTTCTTTCTTGTTTACTTGCTTGCTTGCTTGCTTGAACTGTGCCTAAAATATCCACTAAGGGCCTAATTAATGATTCTTAGTGATGGACACCCATTAGAATTATGTGGGAGCTTTAGAAAAGTACCAATGCCAGGTCACCCAGGCCAACTAACTCAGGTTATTGGTGACACCAGCACTGATAATTTTTTTTGAACTCCTGTTATAGGCTGAATTGTGTCTTCTCAAAATTCATATGTTGAAGTTCTAACCCCCAGTAACTCAGAATGTGACTGTGTTTTGAAGAAGGGCTTTTAAGAAAGCAATTAAATGAAAATGAGATCATATGGATGGGCCCTAATTCAACATGACTGGTGTCTTTATAAGAAGAGGAGATTAAGACAGGGATTATAAACACTTAAGACCATAAGAAGACATCAGAAGAAGAAAGCAATCTAAAGCCAAGGGGAAAGGCCTCCAAAGCAACCAACACTGCTGACACTAGTGATCTAAATTCCAGTGTCCAGAATTGTGTAAAAAACCTTTCTGTTGCATAAGCCACCAGTCTGTGGTACTTTGTTATACAACCTGAGCTGCCTAATACACTCCCCAAGTAATTCTAATCTGTAAGCAAGGCTGAGCACTAGTGGGCTAGTACAGAGCCTGAACTTAACTGGAGCTGCCCAAATGGTTTTCAAGGATTAAGTTTCCTAATTCTTCCTAGTGTTCTTGCCACAACACCAGGCCTGTAAACATCAAACTCCACTGGAGTAATTTACAAATAGTAATCATTGCCCAGCATTATTCTCTTCCTGAATTCTCTGCACCAGCAGAACTGGTTTCCTCACTGTTCTGAATACTAAATTTTTCTGCCTCTGGGCATCTTCTCTTCTTCCTGCCTGGCTTGCTCTCACCTTTCTTACCTGCCCCAAAGGCTAGCTCTCCTTTAGGTTTACCTTTCTATCCTAGTCAAGCAGTCCCTTCCCCACTCTGGCTCTTGCAGCTATTATCAACTGTGAAATTAACAGCATTTAAATATGCACTGCCTTGATATTTATTCTATTGTCCTCTTGAACTGCCATCACTTTCACTGGGGTAGACCTGCTTGACATCTCTCCCTTATTAGATTCTCAGGTTCAATTGGCTGCTGAAAATCTTCATCTGCACTTCAGAAACAGCAAGTTATATATTCAATTCATCACCTCAGCTCGAGATGTCTCCATCGTCCCTTATTTTCTGTTTCTAATTAAAACATCTCCATTTTCTAGCAGAGGACTCTCAAACTTCTTTAACTGAGACCCATAGTAAGAACTATATTTTATATCATGACTTACAAAAGTTGTAAGAAATAACACTTGCCCATGATGCCCTCTCATCTATTCTGTTTTATTACCTTCTTTTTTTTCTTTGTTTGAATAATGGCAATAGAAGAAAATTTTTGGAGTCAGACTGATCATTCATTCATTTATGCAGCTAATGTTTATGGAATGACTGTATGTGCCTGGTATTGTAGATGCTGATGAGACAACAGGAAAAACACAAACACAATTCCTTGAGTTTACTTAATCAAGGAAATAAGCCTTTAACTTGTAGTTCCAATGCAGGAAGCCAGGGGAAAGGAGAGAGCCATCCAGAAATCACAACAAAACAGCAGGCCTACACTGCGAGATCCTTAAATTCTTTTGGCAGGATGCTAGGGTGGAAACAGTCTTGGTCTGGAGTCAGCTAGATCAGATTTTTGCTTTGAATTTGCCTCTAACCAGCTACCTGGTTTTGGATCAGTCACATCCCTTGGTTGAATCTCTTGTTTCCTCACCTGTGCAAAGACAGGGCTGACCTGGATGAGTTCTTATCCAGTTCAAATGTCTCCTGGCCTTTGTGTCAGCAGTGCCCACAGCTCCTCTCTCATCTGTCTTAGTTCATGCCTGGCATAGAGCTTGGCATTGAGGGGATGTTCAATACATATGTAATGAATAAATGATTGCATAAATTTGTTCATGGACATCAGATTTGAAAGGGACATGGAGTCAGAGCTTGACAATTAGGAAAAACTCCAGAAAATAATGGGCCAACTGATGAATGAATGAAAGGAACTTACAGATCAATTGATGCAATCAATTCATTTTGTAGATGCGGAAACTAAGATCTAAAACATTCCTCAAAGGGGAAGTTGTGGTTAAACTTCCCATTTGAGTGACTAAAGGGAGTACATTAATGCCCAAACTGAGTATAAAATGCAAACATTACGAGGCACGACATACATATGTTCACTGAATACATATGTCCTTTCACTGGAAAGTTTTTTACATGCACATATTTGAGGAAGAACTCCCCTAGTCATCAGCTTTAGAGAGTGTAAAGATTGCTCAACTTGGTGACAGAAGATATGGCTTCTGCTTATTGCTCTGTGATCTTGGGTTCACTTTCACACTTATTTCTTCTTCTTTTTAAAAAATAAAAAGCAACGGGAAAAATAAAGAGTGTAATTTAACAAATACCTGTAGTCTAATAAAATTAAGTTGTTTTGTCCTATTTACTTTTCTTAGAAAACAGAACATTTTGTAGACAAAGATAATCTTTCATTCATCTCTGTACACAGGCCCATTCCTTCTCTTTCTACCGCAGTTACTATCTTGAATTCAATACCTTTCAAGCCCTTTGCTTTACTCTTGTTTCTGAGCACAGCTCAAATCATTTTTTTTTGCTTTTTTATGTTAACAAGGCTTTATTGAGGCATAATTATGTACAGTAAAAGACAAAATGTTAGATGTACTTAAGATGCAACCCTGAGATCAAGACAGAAGATTTCTCTCACCCCAGAAAATCCCTCTGTAGTCAGTACCGTCTTCCCTAAGAATTAACCTGATTTCTATCACCATAGATTAGTTTTGTCTGTTCTTGAACTTAGTATAAATGCAATTATACAACATGTACTCTATTGTATCTGGCTTCTTTTGTTCAACATAGTGATTTTGAGATTCACTTATATTGATACTTGTCTGAGTAATTTATTAATTTTTATTGTTGCGCACCATTCCGTTGTATGAATATAGAACAATTAATTTGTCTATCTCATAACTATCTTTATATTTTAAAAATATTATATCTAACATTTCTGTATCTTTATAGTGAAAGGAGGAGACAGATTATGTGTGTGCATTCTCCTCTGACTTTCCTAATGCTTATAAGCGCTTGTTTCTTTGTCCAATGGTGGGCTGAATGAATGTGTCCTATGAAAAAACTGTTTACAAACCTGGTTTTGAAACAACCTGGAGCTGTGGTTTCCCACCTTCAGAATCCCTTGCGGGGCTTAAAAAAAATATAGGTGCTGGACCCAGTCCTTAAGGTTCAGAGTCAGTAGGGCTGGGAGGGAGTGCTGGCATTTTTTCATATGGTTAAAAACTTCTGCCTGAGATTCTCCAATCTTAAGAGCTACCATGGACTTTCAAAAGAAGTCCTCAAATAAAGATTTCCCCTTATTTTACTGTAAAAAGCCCCAATAATACAAAACACTCAGCAAAGCAAACATAAGATAACTTGACAGGGATTGAAAATCACTAGGAGGAGAAAGACTGAGTGTTTTAAAATCAATCCAAGTCTTTTAGGATGTTTTGGAAAAGCCTCTGGACTGGGGTCAGAAGATCTGTGTTCTGGCTCCAACTGTGTGATGTGGGGCAAATTGCTTAACTTCTCTGAGTCTCAGGTAGTAACTAGAGGAGGTGGGGCTGGACAGTTCCTGAGATTTCCTCCTGCTCTTGTCCTCAAGGCTTCTTAGATCCAAGAAAAGTCCTGAGTGAAAGGATCTGATCCTGCACTCATCTCTTTTTTCCCCCCTGTTGGCAATACAAAATCAACATTATCAAATATAGACTTAATTAATTAATTAATTATTTGGGTGACATTGGTGAATAACATTATATATGTTTCAACTATACAATTCTATAATACGTCATCAATGTATTGCATTGTGCACTCATTTCTTAATATGGGTATCACCTGGGTGAGGGATCCCTCCTTCCTGCTGGATTAATTTTATTTGTGAAAAGTCTATGAAGCAAAGTAAAACATTTGGTTCACATGAATTTTTTGCAAAAAAATGTATCTACTTGGGAACTGTAGGAAATAAAAAGTACTGATAAGCCTAGGGGAGAGGGATTTGTACTCTACTGGGATGCTGGTTCATGCCTCTGTATGTGCGAGGGATCAGCTAATGATCTGCTCACAGGAGTCGGGATTGCCCATCTGTGGCAGGTAACTCCACATACAAATGTGTGTCACCTCCTAGAATTGTCTGCAGAAACTATTATAGTGTCTGGCATGTAGTAGGTGTTCAATAAATATTTGATGAATAAAGGATCCATTTGGAGTTACTTTGAAGACTTTCATTATTCAACCTGGGGAGAGAACATAGCCGTTTCCTCTGTTGTCACCGTGGAATTTATATCTGAGTTACTGGCTTCACTGCCTGCTACTTCTGTCCACTCACAGAGGGAAGGTCTGAGGAAACAGTTATATTTGTTGTGGAGTCAGGGTGGGTTCAGGGAGCTACGGGGGGCAAAGTTTATACACCGAAATAGAACAAAAAATCATTATATTTGTGTGGAAGTACGAAAGACTCTGAATTTCCAAAGCTATCCTGAGAAAAAAGAGGAAGGCTGGAGGCATCCCTCTGCCCAACTTCAAAATATACTGCAAAGCGACAGTAATCAAAACAGCATGGTATTGGCAGCAAAACAGACACACTGACCAGTGGAACAGAATCGAGAGTCCAGAAGTAAACACATATTTGTATGGGCAAATAATTTTTGACAAAAAAATCCAAAAACATACAGTGAAGAAAGGAGAGCCTCTTCAATAAATGGTGCTGGGAATACTGGAAAGCTATGTGCAAAGAAATGAAACTAGGCTGTTGTCCACCACCACACACCAAAATTAACTAAAAATGGATTAAGGACTTGAATATAAGGCCTGAAACAACAAAATTTATAGAAGAAAACATAAGAACTAAACTCAAGGACCTTGGACTTAAAGAGGATTTTATGAATTTAACCTCAAAGGCAGGGGAAGTAAATGTAAAAATGAATGAATCAATGAACTATATCAAATTAAAAAGCTTCTGCTCAGCAAAAGAAATCATCAACAAAGTAAAAAGACAACCATTTGAATGGGAAAATATATTTGCAAGCCACAACTTTAATAAGGGCCTAACATTCAAAATATACAAAGAACTCATACGGCTCAATAACAACAGAAACAAATGATCCAGTCAAAAAGTGGGCAGCGGACCTGAACAGGCACTTCTTCCTAGAGGACATACAAAAGGCCAACCAACATATGAAAAGATGCTCAACATGGCTAGCTATTAGGGAAATGCAAATCAAAACCACAATGAGATACCATCTCGCACCTGTTAGAGTAGCTTAATCAACAGGACTAGTAGTAACATGCTGGAGAGGATGCAGAAAAAAAGGAACACTCATACACTGCCGGTGGGACTGCAAACTGGTACAGCCACTATGGAAAACAGTATGGAGGTTCCTCAAAAACCTAAGAATTGATCTACCATATGATCCAGCAATCCTTCTACTGGGTATTTACCCCAAAGACTTGAAAAACCATATCTAAAAAGATATTTGCACACCAATGTACATAGCAGCATTATTCACAGTGGCCAGGACATGGAAGCAACCAAAGTGTCCTAAAACAAACGATTGGCTAAAGAAGCTGTGGTACATATATATACAATAGAATATTACTCAGCTATAAGAAGAGATGAAATACTACCATTTATGACAACCTGGTTTGACCTCGAGATAATCATGCTGAATGAAATAAACAAGACAGAAAAAGTTGAAAATAACATATCACTTATATGTGGGATCTAAACCTGAAAGCAACATATGAACAGGACAAACAAACAGACTCATGGTCATGGACAATGGACTCATGGTTACTAGAGAATAGAGAGTAGGGGAGGAGGGAGGAGGTAGACAAGGTCAAGGGGGTCAAATATAGGGAGTTAAGGGGAGGGTAAAGGGGATCAAATATATGGTAGCTGAAGGAAACTGGACTTTGGGTGGTAAACACAATAGAATATACAGATGTCAAATGATAATATTCACCTGAAAATTATATATTTGTAATAATCAATGTTACTCCAATAAACATAATTGAAAAAAATCATAAAGTGAGAATCTCAGTGCTAAAAGGGTGATGATAAGGAATATACTTGAGTATTTTTTTTAAAAAAGTTTATACACAAGGTTCCTAGGAAAATCCAGATTACCATCAGTCTGAGAAAGGGAGTGGCTATCATGAGAATCTCTTGGAAAGCAGCCTCCTCTCCAAAGGTACATACATCAAGGGTCCTGTTTAACATGGCTCTCTCACTTTTCTCTACCCTTTCTGCAGTTAACACATATGTACTAATAAAGTATAGAATAACATTGGTATCACCAATACTAGGTGTTTTATTAAAACAAAGTTTAACAATGCCCCCTTTGCCAACCACCTGCCTGCCAATTGTGATTATGTGTGTGTGTGTGGGGGAACCCAATCTCTAATTGGAAAAAAAAATCATTTGAAACATTAACACCTGAGGAATAACTATAACTGATTAGCAAACTTCCAGATCTCCCCTCAACTTAATTAAAAAAAATATTTTGGTGAAAAACATATAGCATAAAATTTGCCATCTTTACCATTTTTAGGGTATGGTTCAGTTGTATTGTTTCTTCACATTGCTGTGTGACAGCAATACCCAGAGCTTTTTCATCTTGTAAAACTGAAACTCTATATATCCCTTCTAGTTTTGAACTCTGAAAGATGTGAGAAAAATATGTTCTGAAGAGGATGAGTTAAGTGTGTGAGTCTGGTTTTACCCAAAGGATGGGAAGGAGGAAATTAATTAAATTAATATTTCTAGAGCACTTGCTAGGTGCCACGTCTTGTCACACAGCATACCCAGGTACTCTGCAGTTCTGAGATCTCACATTTCTCATTTTTGTTGATCTCGTTGACATGAAGATGCTCCAGGAAGCTAATTTTTTTTTTGTATGTCTTTGCTAAATGCTGACTACTTGTGTGATATGTAGAATCTGGAGCTCTTGTCAGTTTTTTCCAGGGTTCTGAGCATCAGTTTTGCCCACCAGGCCTGTTCACGAGAGAGAGGGAGAGGGTGAGGGTGAGGGAGAGGGAAGGAGGAGACTAGGGCAGGGGTGGTGCTGGTGTCTGGGCAGCAAGGCTCATTATCTTAGAATCTGTGCTCAGGCAGGCAGAAGTGTTGCATTCGGTCCTTGTATGACTTTTAATTTATTTATTCCTCGATCTATTTCAACAGAGCATTTGAACATGGCATGAGAAACAAATACTAATCAACAGTTTAAATAATTGATAAGGAAATTTGGACAAAGGAGAGAGGAGGGCAGGACGATAAGAAGATGAAGCGGGTAAAGGTGCTTGCCACACATCCTGTGTATAACTTTTTGACTCTAGGGAATTCATTTAAACATTCTGATCTTCCGCTCTCTCATTTATAAACTGGGGACCAAACTATTTACCTCAAAGGTCATGAGAATTGCATTAGAAAATGCTATATTAGTTAATTATTGTTACTGTAACAGAGAAAATTTTTTAAACCCAGTTCAAGCAGCTTCCATTAAAAATAAGTTAGATAAGATTTTTAGGCAAGTGGGTAAATTTGTAGCAGGGGAACTTCCTTAGCCCTTTTGGGTTGTGTCTGCTTCTTCCTATTACCTTAGCAGAGAATATCAGTAGAGCAGAATTTACACTCTTTTGACAAATTATACAAAGGAACTGGGGGCAAGTTCTAAACATCCAGGCCTCCAGATGTCACTTTTCCAATATTTCATGAAATTGTTTTACCAAAGTTTTCTACATGGTTCTGTAAAAAAAAAGTAGTGTTTCAGTGAAAACGACATAGTGTTTAGAACATACCCATTTAGATTATTTTATTCTGATTCTGTGGAGGCTTTGAGCCAGTTTTGGGTTGAATTGTGTGCTCCCCACCCTCATGCATACATTGAAGCCCTAACTCCCAGCTGTGATCTTGTTTGGGAAAAGGGTCCTTGCAGATGTAATAAGTTAAGATAAGGTCATATTAGAGTAGGGTGAGTCTCCGGTCCAATATGACCAATGTCTTTATAAAAAGAGAAATTTGGACAAAGACACACACACAGGATGATGCATCTACAAGCCAGGGAACACCGAAGATTGCCAGGAAACCAACAAAAGAAGCTGGGGAGAGGCATGGAACAGATTCTCTCTCACAGGTTTCAGAAGGACACAGCCCTGCTAACACCTTGATCTTGGACGTCTAGCCTGCAGAACTGTGAGACAATGTGTTTCTGTTTAAGCCATCCAGTTTTTGGTGCTTTGGTTAGGGCAGCCCTAGAAAGCTAATACATTATTTACTGTGTTTGAGCTTTTTAAACTCTGTGACTTGTAGATAATTGATAAAAATAAAAAATATGGATATAATGATTGATTATCTGGTAAATAATTGATGAAATCCCTAGAAAAAAAAAACAAAATAATTCTTGCCTATAGATAGGCAAATTTTGTTTTGTCCACATAGAGGTTTCATTGGCTTCCTTCCCCTACTGTGAAAAAAACAGTTTTGTTTCTATTTGCACATTCATTTTACTAGCCTTCATCTTTAAGCGCTTTGGTTTGTTTTTCAAACTGGGTGTAGCAACCAGTTCCCCCATTTGATAATGGGTTAAATACAACCTTTAATGTGTTTATTTTATTTCCGTAGCAGAGTCATGTTTTTACATTTGGGGCAGGGGCAAGGGAAATTATCCTTTAACAGTTTCTTATTATCAATTAGTTCTTTTATGTGTTTGCTTTTTACATGTCTTCATTTACAATTTTTCTCTGCTTTTGATGATAATGTCCCAGTGGGTCAGAGACAGACAGATCTATGCCATGTTGAGAAAGAGTAGTCTGTGGGACACAATAGCTTATATAAAGTACTAGAGAGGGTGTCACTCGAAGGAGGGGCAGTCATTCTGTGCATCCTTCAGCAGCTGTTAGTTATAGGGGGAAAAGTTTTGGCGCTGAAGGAACATGAACTTGCTAGTCATCAGAGCTGTCCAAAGACAAAATGGGCTGCCTCGGGAAGTAGTGAGTTTCTGTAGTTGGGTTGTGCAAGGGGCTTTGGATAGCCTTTTGGTGGGGTGTTATATCATGGTTTAAGGATAAAGAGATGGCTGAAAGTTTTATTCACGGGGATTAGTAATTCAATATAGAAAGACAGACATTAACATCCTCTCGCCCACCTCTTTCCTTGTTCCCATCTCTAGCTCTCTCTTGCCTTAGCTAAAAAAAATTCCAGATCCTTTTCCCTTCTTCCCTAGTCCTGTTTCCAGATTCTCAGTCATTCTGTCAATCTCCCCTTCAATCTTGAGGTATCTCTTCTCAGGAAGAGGTCCTGTTTTCTCTTCATTAGCTTAACTTCACCTGGCTGCCCGCCAGATGGAGACAGGATAGGAGTCTTCTTCCTCTGGGCCTGGACCTGAATGCTTCTAGCACACAGGTTGTGTTTGACAAAGATGTCAAGATGTCACTGGTAAGTGGCTGAGAGACATCGTGGCTGGGGTGTTACTGCCTGTCACGCTGTCTGGGGCTGCAATCTAGCAAAGCTCAGAGGGGATAATTAATGCCATACGCGTATTGTCTAATGGCATCATAAATCTGGCTGGGATGGCTTCTTATGGGTGTTTTCTGACTCTTGGTGCTAAGCTTCATGAATTCCCATCACTGCTTTCCAGGCATGTCATCATTTTGCAGGTTATAATTTGCAAAACGAGAGAGACACCTATTAGCATAGAGCCAGTTAAGGTTATACCAGCGACTTCATTATATACCACATATCTTGCAGGTTTGTAATTATGTAGTTAAAAAAAAATTGCCAAAGGCAGTCACTTGACATAGATATATAGTTCCAGTCTGCAAGAATTATTGATATAATTTTGTTTTGCCATCTTTTATTAAAAAACAGAAGATTAAAAAATTCAGTGAGCCTTGTGTATAGGGAAAAGCCAATGTAGTTTCAATGCCTGAAGTTTATAGGTGTAAAGTTGTATCTTGGATCATAAAAAATATTAATTTGCTGCACTTGCTGCAATGGAAGTAGAATCCTCTGTTCATTTATTTTTGGAGATCTTATTCTTCTAGGATGCCGGGGCTATATAGATTATGTTGTAGACTCAAAAGGTAATGGTGAGATAGAAACTTAACCATGGGTAAGCAGCTGGTTCTGAGACCTCATTGGGGGCAAGAGTGAGATCCTTTTACCTAAATCCTGGCTCGTAAGTTTGAATCAAGCAGTACAATGCTGCAGGACCTCAGATCACCACATGCCATCAAATCAACCTGGAAGATAGGTAACCAGCAAGTCCACCAGCAGCAGACCACCTTTCCTCCTCAGGAAGATCCCCTTTCACTTCACCTCCCCTGAGAAGACTACCTCACCAGCCAGGAGTCTGTGGCCATTGCCATCCCAGCGGAGCTCAGTGACCGGTGGAGGAAGGAGTCCAGTGAGTCTCCAGGGCCAAAATTCGCACCTCTCTTTTTTCTCTAACTCCTTCCTAGAAACTCATGTCTATCAAATCCTAGTCTCTGGAGATCCTTCGTTGATTTACAATTTATTTTATCATGTCTCATTACACCTCGGCTATAATTAGGAAAGTTGCTTGGAGGTTTCTTCTCTCAGGAGATGGGTGTATTAAGTCTTTTCATGTGACTCCTGGCTTATCCATCAACTCCAGCAAGATAGCTGGATCAAAGGATATTTACACTTTCAAACTCTTCTTTTTCTTTCTTTTTAAAATTAATGCGTAACTTCATAAGTCATGTATACCAAAAAGAATAATTTTTATCCCTTATAAAGACCTAAAAATAAAATATTATGTCTCTTTTTCCCCCCTTGCAATTTAAGCCTATATTTATCCCCCCAGGAGCCATGATTTTGAAAAGCTCAGGGTAAAAGGATTTCTCCTAAATGATGTCTAATTTCACCACTAGAGTACATGATCATCTCTGAACTTAGATTTTAGCCTAATTTCTCTCTGATAGTCATTTAGTGAGAGCTCTTAATCTGCTCCCAGGTTTCACTGTCGAGTAGTTAACAATCTGCAAACCAGCTCTTAAATTTACTAAGCACTTAAAATTTCCCATGTTAATACATTTTAAAGCAAAGAAGTGTTCTCTAATGTAACAGGTCCTACCCAATTTCTATTTGATAAACTCAGATGTATGTTTCTCACATGTTCTTTACGTGGATATGTGAACAACTAGGTGCCAGGAAACCTGGGTTTTAGGCCTGACTTTGCTGCTACCTTGAAATAGAATCATTATCTGCAGATATTTGACATATGTCTTGCTACTCTTGCTCCTTTTCAGATGTTACTAATAGATCAAGGTAAGATTTCTAGCAGAGTGTAGAGACAGCCTTAGAATTCTTCTTAAGGTATCTCTCTAGGTGGCCCCTGCTAACTTATGAGGGTTACTAGAGATGAAAATTGTTCGCCACTCTAAGGCAAAGCAATTCTTTCCTGTTCAAAATTCTATTGTTGTTTATGCTGTGTAATCAATGTACATTGTTTTGGTTTTTGTTTTTGAAAAAGATAAAGTAATAGAATAATACCATTTCCTTCCTTCTGGAGAACTCAGAATTTCTAAGAGTCACAATTCTGATAGGGTCTTTGTGGGATGTGCTGGAACATCAGGAACTTGGATCCTGGGGAAGGGCAGAAAGTTAGGGCTCAATAAGACACTGGCTGAAGCAGTCTGCCAGCAGATCTGCTGACCCAGGGGCTCGGTGGGAGACCCTCCTGTCTGCACCCCTGAAGCTTCTGAAATGACCTGATACTCAATTCCAACCCGTCCCAGCAACATTCCATGAGCAGTCCTGCTTATGCAGAGGTCTGATAGAAGACTGTCCTGTCTGAGCCTCAGGAGATTCTGAAAGGACCTAAAATTAGCTCTCACCCTTCCAGCCATAGTCAGGGAGCAGTCCAGCCTGCCCAGGAACCTGGTGGGAGTCATGCCCATCTGTGCCTCCAAAGCCAGGTCTGTATACTTACTTCAATGGACCCTGAAACAGCCCTGGTACATAGTTCCAGCCCCTCTCAGGAACAGTCCAGGGCTATTCCTGCCCACCCAGGACCTGCCCAGTGACCTGGCAGAAGCCCTCCCAGGACCTGGTGGGAGTCATACTTGTTCATGCACTTTGTCATAAGTGAGTTGTCTGAGGACCCAACTGTGGACCCTTATTCCAGAACTACCCTACTGAACAAGGTACTGGAGCCAGTGCCATCCACCCAAGACCAGGCAGGATTCATGTCTAGCTGAGCCTCTGGTAAAAAGCCTGCCAACTGCAGACCCCACTGAAGACCCAGCAATAACCTCATAACTCGGACCCAGTGCAGCGTGATGGTAATTCCATAGCTAATGCCATCAGCCCGGGGAACTGATAGGAGGTCTTTACACGTCAAAACTACTCTGTAAAGACTAGAAGAGGTGTTTGCTCCTTCACACGCATGGACACCAAAACAAGGCTACATGGATCATGAAGAATCAGGACACCAGGCACCATCAAAGGAGACTAATAAAAAGGAAAACCCAGACATAAATCTGTGGATATACCGTTAACTAATATTTGACAAAGGAGCCAAAATTATTCAATGGGAAATTAGTCTCTTCAATAGATGGTGTTGGAAAAATTGGACATTGACATGCAAAAGAATAAAATTATACCTCTATCTTACTCCACTTTCAAAATTTGACTTGAAACGGATTAAAGACTTAACATAGCTGAAATTATATAACTCCTAGAAGAAAACACAGGGAAAAACTCCTTGGCATTGGTCTCAGCAATGATTTTTGAGCTATGACACCAGAAGCACAATCAATAAAAGCAACAGTGAACAAGTGGGTTTATGTATATATAAAAAACTTTTGCACAGCAAAAGAAACAATCAGCAAAATTAAAAGGCAACCTATGAAATGGGAGAAAATATTTACAATTCACCTATCCAAATATATCCAAAATATATGTGGAACTCATACAACTGAATAGCAAAAACCCAAATAATCCAATTAAAAATGGGCAAAAGAAAAAAATGGGTAAACAATCGAAAGAGATATTTTTCCAAAAAGATAAACCAATGGCCAATTGACACATGAAAAGTTTCTCAACATCACTAATCATCAGGGAAATGCAAATCAAAACCTCATGCTTGTTTGGATGGCTATTATCAAAAAAGATAAGAGATAAGTGTTGGCAAAGATGTGGAGAAAGTGGAACCCTTGTACACTGTTGGTGGGAAGGCAAATGGGTGTAGCCACTATGGATACCAATATAGAGGTTTCTCAAAAAATTAAAACTAAAACTATCATATGACCCACCAATTCCACTTCTGGGTATATAGCCAAAGGAAATGGAGTCACTCAATCAAGGAGATATCTGTGCCCCCATGTTCATTGCAGCATAATTTGCAATAGTAAGACAAGGAAAAACTTAAGTGTTTGTTGATGGATAAGTGGAAAAATAAAATGTAAAACACACACACACACAGAGGAATACCTTTCACCCATGAAAAATAAAGAAATCCTACCACTTGCAATAATGCAGGCGAATGTTGAGGACATTATGCTAAGAGAAAGACAAGTATGGTGTGATTTCAATTATATGTGGACTCTAAAACCACCAAACTCATAGAAACAAAGAGTAGATTGGTGGTTGCCAAGGCCTGGGAGGAGGGGTGGTGGTGGAGGAAATGTGTGATGGTGGTCAGTGCATACAAACTTCCAGTTTTAAGATAAGTTTTGGGGATGTAATGTACACCACCTTATTGTATATTTGAAAGGAGCTAAAAGATTAAATCTAAATGTTCTTCACCACACACAAAAAAGGAAACTATATGAGGCAATAGACGTGTTAACTCACTGTAGTAATAATTTTGCAATATATATATATATATTTATAAAATAATTACATTGTACTCTTTTAACTTACACAAAATATATGTCAAATATGTCCTAATGGAAGAGGAAGGAAGACAGAGGCCAAGGGCACTGACAAAAGTACAGTGAATAGGTTCCGTAAGGGTGCCTTAGAGATCCCACACCCTGTGTCAGAATGGCTATGAAATATGTGAGCTTGTTGGAGCACGTGTTGGAATTCAGAGAGCCTAGTTTGGGTTTGATTATGCGAATGTAAGCAAAAGATGACCAAAGATATTCAAGAGAGAAAGATGCTCATTTTTATATCCCTTCGTAGCATGTTTTGAGCTAGTGAAGAAGTGCACAGAGACTAGGGTTTAGCTTCCAGAGTGGAGGTTTATAATGCAAGGCAAATGTCAGAGCCCTAGCCAAAGTTGGTGGCTCGAATGAGGGCTCCTGTTGAGATGGAGAGATAAAAAAGAAAAGCTGTTATCTTGGGTGAATGCAGGAACTCAGAGCTTACCTCCAATACACTCAATACTGGGGCTAGGGCAGAGACATTAAACTCGATGTTAGACTCTACAGGCAGGGTCTGAGGAGAGCTGTCAAGAATTTTACAGCACTTCATGTCCCGGGAATGTGTCCACATAAAACCAGAGGCTGCCTGACTTGCAAACATATCCTGCAGTGTAGCCAGCTGGATGCTTGTATTAAGTCTTATCCTGAGAGCTGTCAGATAGTCCAGCAATTAAAATAATAAGAAAATTAACGAAGGCATAAAGAAAACATCTTTTCTGAAAAATAAAGTAAGGAGGTCAACATTTGTTAAGTGAACTTGAAAATAAAAATATTAAAATGTATACCTGCACATTTGTATCAATTCATGTTCAGTTTTAGAAACTGTACATGAAAGTTTATTTTAAAAAAAGGTTTTTAAGTAAAAATTTTCTGCATTACAGTATTTAAAACAAACAAACAATCCAGAGAGAGAGAGAGAGAGAGAGAGAGAGAGAGAGAGAGAGAGAGAGAGAGAGAGAGAGAGATCCTGTACTTGAACGCACCCCAAGGGTTCAATTTTACTTGGTCCGTGATGAGGCCTGACCACTGCTATTTTTAAAAAACTTCCCATATAGGTCTAATGTGTACTAGAGATGAGAATCCTGTTTAGAATCTCTGGATTAGTTACTAGGCTCTGAAAACAGTGGTTAGCTCTGACAAAGGCTGGAGCTAATTATATGACAGAAAGAAGTTGTTAAAGGGGGTACGGATCTCTCCAGTCTGACTATCATAACATGGCAAGGGACCCATTTGAAACACAGCCAAACTGATCAGGACAGACAGTGTTACTTTGTTTTCCCACCAGTAGGCTGAGTGGTGGGACAGGAGGTTGTGAGACAACCATCCTAGGCCACACTATTTTCTGCTATAACTACTTTCTCTTCTTCTTGTTCCAAACCAACATTTAATAACCTTTTTTTTTTTTTTTAAAACCGTACTTTATTAAGGAACAAATTCGCATACCAAAAACTCCCACATATTTTAAGTGTACAACTGAATGAATTTTTACCATGTGATCACCACCCAGATCATCACCCCAGGAATTCGCTTGTGTCTCTTTTTAGTTAACACGTCCAAAAAGAACCACTCCTCTGATGAAAACCCTGCTTGCATTTGAATTGGTTTTCCCTGGAAGCTAGGTGGTTTTCTCTGCCTGCTTCAAGATTTCTTCTTTGTCTTTAGTTTTCAGAAGTTTAAGACATGCCTTAGAGTGGATTTCTTAGGGATTTTCCTATTTTGGATTCGCTCAGCATCTTGAATTGGTAGGTTTATGTCTCTTGAAAAATTCGAAATGTTTTCAGCCATTATTTCTTTAAGTATTTTTTCAGCCCTGCCTTCTTTCTTGTTTCTTTCCAGGACTCCTACGAGTCCCTGAGTTTTTTTTTTGTCCTTTTTCTCTGTTAGTCAGATTGTGTAATTTTCATTTTTTTTTATCTTATTGTTCATTGATTCTTTATCCTCTCTATTTTGCTGCTGATCTCATTGACTGAATTTTGTATTTTCATTGTCATCTTCAGTTCTAAAATTTTCATTGGGGTCTTCTTTACATCTTCTATTACTTTGCTGAGACTTTCTATTTCTTTGCTAAGGCTGTCATTTTTTTCTTATTTGTTTCAGGAGTTTGCATAATTAATGTTGATAATATTTTTAAAATCATAGCTGCATTGAAATCATTGTTAGATTATATTTTGACATCGCTGTCATCTTGACATTGGACTCTTGATTGTTTTTTCATTCTGTTTGAGTATTATGGTTCTTGGTATTCACAATTTTTCTAATAGAACAGGGACATTTTCATATTATGTTCAAATACTCTGATATTTTATTTAAACCCTCCATTTTAACTGGCTTTCTCTGATACTTCTCTGCCAGGGGAAGGGGTAATGCCACCTCATATTGACAGGTAGAGGTATAATGCCAAGTCCTATACCTAACCTTTGTTGACATCTGATGGGAGGGCGCTTCATTACTGCTGAATAGGGATAGAATCCAGGCTTCTTACATGGTCCCACTGACACTGTAGTGGGGGTAAGCCTTTTCCTAGTTGTCAGGAATGAAGGTTTTAGCTCCCTATTTGGACTTCTCTGACTCTACCCCGATAGGGGCATTGGAGTGTTCTGTTCCAACCTCAAGAGGGTGGAAGTCTAGGCTCTCCACTCTGATTTTCCTGATGAGGGTGGACTGAGCTCATAGTTTTTTTGTGGTGTTGGTTAAAGTAGAATGGTTATTGTCTGCAAGGTTTCTGTGTGCTAGGCAGCTCCTTTCCTTTGGGGAGAGGTCAGAGTTTTGCTAGGGTTTTCATTGTTTGTGTCTGTTGGTATTTCTGGGTTTCCAGTATTTTGATTCTAAGAAGCAAAAAGAAAACACAGGGAACTCATTACTGTGCCATTCCTTGGGTCTTGAGGTCCCTAACTGGTGAGGCTTTTCCCATCTTTCATCAGAACTTTCTATTTGTTTTATATATAATGTATAGTATTTTTATATGTACTTATCAGGGGAAGTAGGAAAAATAAATCTACTCCATCTTTTTGGAAGTAGACATTTTATTTTTCTTTTATTTGTGAAGTATATTTTTGCTGTATATAGAATTCAAGATTTTAGCCTTTTTTTTTATAAAGCACTTAAATATGTAATTCCATTGTTCTCTGGCTTCCTCTGTTTCTAATGAGAAGTCGTTCATTGTTCTTATTATACCCGTGAATGTAATATGTTTTTCCTTCTGACTGCTTTTAAGATTTTCTTTTTATTAGATTTCAGAATTTTAACTATGATATACTAGGTTTAGATTTCTTTGTACTTATCTTGCTTAGGGTCTAAATACTTCTTGAATTTGCAGGTTGATATCTTTAATCCATTTTGCAAAATTCTTGGCTATTACCTTTTCAAACATTTTGAATATTCAAGCATTTTCTCTTTTCTCTCTGGGACTCCAATTACATATTAAATTGTCTTAGAGGTTTTTGATGATTCCCCTCCCCTTGACCCCACCCCCTTATTATTTTATTTTTACTCTATGCTTCAGCTTGATTTCTATTGATCTGCCTTTAAATTCACTAATCCTGTCTTTTGCTGTGTCCAGTCTATTTTGAAGATCATCCAATGAGTTCCTTAATTCCATATTTTATTTTTCAGTTTGGTTGATTTTTGATTTCTATTTATCTGTGGAAATTCCCCACACTTCACTCAATTAATTGGTATTTTCTTCTAATTTATTTACCATATGTGTAATAGTTTTTTAAAAAAATATTTTCTGCTTATTCTAATACCTCCATCATCTGTGGGTCTAGTTGTGTTGATTGCTTTTCCTCCTGATTATGGGCCACATTATATAAAAGAAAATAGTAAAGTCCGATAATACTTTCTTTTAGAAAGGGATTGCTCTTTTTTTCCATCAAGCGGCTAGGGCAAGAATTTATCTCTTCTATCTGCTTGGGAGTTGAGCTGGGTTGGGGCTCATTTGTTGCTTAATTAGCTTCAGGTCTTCTCTAGTCTCAAATGTGTTGACAGGGATCAAGTGTCCTTCCTCCAACAGAGCATTAGTATCTAAATACTCTGAGTTTGTAGAAGATTTTTTCCAGCATTGCATCACAGTCCTTGCTCATATACCACCACTTTCTGTGCAAAATTTCCATGGAAAATTGGCTAGCATTAGAAGTAGCCTATAGTTCTCTATGTTCTCATATGCTCATTTAGCTTACATATGGTCATTTAGCTCTTCTTTTTCTTATCCCATCTCTGACAAATCTGATTCTCTCTTGCCCTGTCTTGACTTGTTAGATGACTACAGAGACGAAAGTGATTGCCAGTTTTGACTCATCTTGTAAGGACTTGCCCTTCATTGAAATTTAATTTGCTCAGACTTCTTTACATTCATAGCTTTTTTTTATGGTTCTCAAGAGTGTTTTCTCATTGTTATGGTAAAAGAAATGTTCTCTTGCAGCTTTCTATAGTTTACCCACTGTATTGGGAAAAATTTTTGTCAAAGATCAGTGGACATTCTCTTTCATTTTACAGGCCTCGAGTTAATAGATTACTAAAATAAGGCAGTGAGTCAGTGGTTCAAAACTCTAAGATATAGACATTCATCATTAGTGTTTTACAACACTTCCTTTACTTTCTACTTAAAATAACATTAAATAATATTCAGAACTGGGCAACAGTAAATTATCAGCTCTCTATGTGTGAGATATTTCTTCCTGAACTGTTTGCAGTATCTGCACAGAGTCATAGTGCACCCTCGCCCAGTCTTCTTTATGAGGGCCACATAGAAGGAATACAATCCATCATCAAGCTTTGAAGATATGAATGACCAAGTCTCTACTTCTTCTTTTTCATGTAAACTATTTGTTCAATACTCAAGGTGAATGGCAATAATATCCAAATACTGCTTTTTCTTTCTCCTTTGGGGTACTTAGAGTTGGTATTTCTAAACTCTCTAATAGAGATTTTTACAAACAACAAGTTCACAAAAGAAAGACTATGGAACTCACAGACATCCATTTACTTTTCCATTGTAATTTGTATAAATTAATGAGTCTTTTGATCTTCTAGTGAATATTTACCAGGTTCACAGATAGAAGAATTACTGTCTTGTGGCAAAGCACCAAGGTTTCATCGAGGGTCCCTATATTATAATTAACTATCATCTGGATCTTTACTAGACATTAAGTTCTTTGAAGTCAGGAACTGTGTTTGGTTCATGCTTATATTTCCTGTGATTAGCACAGAGTAGGACTCAGTACATATTTGTTGAAGAAATGAATTGGCAAGAGACTAACTAAAATGCATATGAAATAGAAGTATCAACAATCATGTAAAACATGCAAAGTTAAAGACCCAGACTGAGAGGGAAGCTGAAAGGATGGACCAAGATGCTGTGTTCTTCATAAACATTATTGTGCATTCATTTTCTGACTTGAGGACTGAATTCTATGCATGAACGTTTAAAAACAAGTAAAACAGCCACAACAATTATTAGCACATTATGGGAACATTTTATAAGCCATTCTATGTTGTTAGGAAATTATGCATAGTAATTAGAGAACCAGACAGAAAACTGAGCTAATTTGGCCAAAAAGCAGGCAAGATCCAGAAGGGCGCACTGTTGTCTCAGTTGAAATCTTGGGCACTTGTTTACTAAAACAGATTTGAACGTATCAGAGGCTACAGAGGAGAGCAAAAAGGCTAAGTGGGATAAAAATATGAAGGCCTAAATTCCTCTCTATAACTGAACCAAGAATGATGTGACCAAAGAGAGTCATCTCATGGTCTTAACAAGATAGTTGCTTGCCTCAACGCTTCTTTGCAGCCCCTTGGCCTCTTTTCTAAGCCTTGGGGCCATGCAGATTGGGAAAGGGAGTACAAATGATTAGAAAGCTTTTATTTGTTACTTTTTTCCTTTTTGCACTGTAAAATTATTATTATTATTAATTTTACTGACATGATTTTATATATATGAAATTCAACAGAAGAAATTTATCAACCATTGTCTGTATTTTTTTTTTTTGGCCATTACTGTTATTTGTCTTATTTTATGATTATTCTGGAAATATTTTTTTGTGTGTAGAGGAAAGGGGATTGCTATACAATAATCTGCACCAGGTGTCATATATATTAGGCATGCCCGACATCAGAGACAATGGAACTAGTGAACCTCTTTCCAATGTGAAATGGTGAAAATGAGAAAAAAATTTCCTCTGAAGAGAGGTGAAAATCTATGCAGTTTGATGGGTCTCATGGAGTTAAGATTAGCTCATCAAGTTTTCAGATTTTACCTTCTTCAGGTAATAATGCATGCATGTGTACACAGATGGTCAATGGCTGATATTATAGAGATAGATGTGCTTTCCAAGATGATAAAGAGCTATGCTGTTCATTTTTATAAGGACTTAGCACAAAAGAAAAATTAGTAAGTGAATGAATGAAGTGATAATAGTCATTGTTAATTCGGGGGTCTCTGCAGTGTTTGCCAGGAAGTGCCAAGACATGGATCTTTCTGCCTCAAGAGGAAGATATTTTCAGAATGAACTCCTGGCAGGAAGAGACTGCTCACCCAGGGAGCATCCTCCCTGTTATGAAGTGAATATTGTGTTTCTCCAAAATGCATATATTGAATTGCTAATTCCCAAAGTGATAGTATTTGGAGGTGGAGACCTTAGTAGGTGAGTAGATCATGAAGGTGGGGCCCTCGTGAGTGGAATTAGTGCTTTTATAAGAAAAGACATGAGATGACATTTTTGCCCTCCAAATGAGGATACAGCAAGAAGGCAGCCATATATAAGTCAAAAAAAAAGCTCTCCCCAAAACCCAACAATGCTGTTACCTTGATATTGGACTTCCAGCACCCATAACTATGAGAAGTAAATTTCTGTTGTTTAAGCCACTAAGTCTATGGTATTAGTTAGAGAAGCCTGGGTCAGTTATGATAGTTCTCAGGACCTGGACAAATGAGGGTGATCGCTGGCAAGAGCTACGGAGAACTGCCACATCACAGACACGGCCACTATGTGGCAGAGCAGCCTGGGGAAACCAAAACCATTTGCAGCTGCCAGTTAATAAAGACCTAATAGAAATGATACTTGAAATATGTTTTTGCTATTCAAGGTATGTCTCAAGAGCAACAAGAATCCCCACCATTAGAGCATATACTTTTTCTCCATAAGTATAACTGAAAAATTTAAGTGACTCTTACGAAAATGGTTTATTGCTCACTCAATGAGCAGTTTTTACACTGTGTATAACAAATCCTGGAGTGCTTTTACAAATTGCCTTTATTGTTTTTATATAGGAGGCATGATGGAATCCTTCAGATTATAGATACTGCCAAATTTGACATGCTACCCTGAATGTACCTAGTGTTTCAATTATCTGGTAAGAACCATTATATTTTCACAAGTTTTCACTTTTTCTTCATTTTTCTTGTCAGCACTAGCAGCTGACTATCTTTTGGAAGCTACTTTTCATGCAGAAACAAAACTTTTGTCAGTTTATAAAAGTTAGGGTTACAATGAAGGAGAGAGCAACTGGATCGTGTTGAGATACTGATTCATAGATTTGGTTAGGATTATTTGCTAGCTAAGATGCGAACTTGGTTCAGACCATTGATCCTGAAAAATATAGGATTAAAATTTGTGTCTTAAAAACACTGTGAAAAGTACAGGCCATGGACCTTCCATGCCATTCAAGAAACTATCAATGCTAAATCCAAAAGGCTTGTAGATAGCAAAAGTCTTCTGGAGTTAATGTTTGCATACTGAATGGCTGCAAAGGCAAAGGGTAAGTAAATAGGAACATTTTCCAAGAGCAATCTAAAATATAAGCAAAAGGATTCAGGGCCGGTATGGACGCTTTTGAACCTGCTGGTTGACAGTTATTACCAGCTTCGCAGCATGTAGGAAATGGAATCTCAGAAGAAGAAACACCTGTAAATTCTCTGTTGTTTGTTGTGTACTGAGAAGCAGAGTCACCCAATGGTGTCTTCACCATAGAGAAAGAACTTAGACATTCTCAGGAAATTATTTTGTCACTTTCACAAAAGTTCAAGTTAAAAAATCTCTTTACATATGTTATGAGGATAACCACGCTGAGTGAATCCAAAATGATTATTGCAGTGAAGATTCTGATCCCCATAAAGACTATATCAGAGGACCTCCTTTCTCTTGTAGAATTCTACTTCAGTTATCTTTTTATTTCTTTCTTGTCTGGGAAGCCTAGCCATTACATATGCCCTCCCAATAGCGAGGTATAAATTTTGGAAGCTGTCTTTCTTATTTATATACTTTTTTGACTTGCTTAAAGAAATTCAAATACCCAGAAGTCTAAAGTTATATACAGTCCAAAGATTGTTTACATTATAAGAAGCTCCTTTAAAAACCATTGCTCTAAAAAGTACATTTTCTTAACATATTTAACAAAAGTTTGGCTTACCAAAACCCAATTTTCAAACACCTTTTCAGTGGTAAACCTTGCATGTTAGATCTAGCAAGCATTTACTCAGTGCCCTTGTTTTGCCCTGGATCACAGGCTTGTGCTTTCCACCTACTTCATCATGGTCCATATGGGCTTTGGCACTCAATCAACTCGTAATGACAATGTTGCCAGCTGCCTCTTCAGCAGCTCTATTCCCCTGTGTGACTCAGTACCTTCTTCAATGACTCTCTTCCTATTCAAGAGTGAGATCTCAGGGGCTATGTAAAAACTTTGCTACCCTCTTCCCTGGTGTGTGCCCAGGGGATTCCTGTTGGCACTGACTTCTGAGCCGGCCTGCTGAATCCAGCCTGTGTTTGGATAGAGACCCCTAAGCTTTGATTCTGTTCTGGAATCTCTGCCTGCTTCCATAGGACTGGTGATTT
This sequence comes from Cynopterus sphinx, assembly GCA_030015415.1. Lineage (NCBI taxonomy): Eukaryota > Metazoa > Chordata > Mammalia > Chiroptera > Pteropodidae > Cynopterus > Cynopterus sphinx. The sequence continues at coordinate 20,603,938 of CM057385.1, forward strand.
GGAAGATTCCATGTTTCTGAGTGTCATGGGCATGCTTTCCCATTTCCCTTTATTCTGCATCAACCTCATGGATCAGACTCGCCCTCTCACTCATCAGCATGTTCCAGCCTGAGTGGAGGCCCCCCCACTTGTCCTGGAAGAGGGTTAGATACCCTAAGTGACCTTCCAGATGCTTGTGGGTTTCAATTACGTTGGCACTTTATCAAGCGGATGCAAGAATACTCATGAGCCCACAGTTGAGGGAGGTGATGGAGCAGCTGCTCATCTGAATTCTCCTCGGGAGTACTCACCAGGCCTCTGGCAGCACCTGTTTCACTCTCATTTCAAAATACTGTTACCAATGAAGAGTTTGGAGTGAATGGAATCCTGCACCAGGGAAGGTGTCCATGCTCACTTCATTCACATGTTTGGCTATCAGTTGTAATTAAAGCTTGGTAGGAAGTCACCTCTTCAAATATTGGGAGCATTATTGTCTACTGTATGGAGAGAGAGAGATAGAGAGGCGGGGGAGAGGCAGAGGCAGAGGCAGAGGCAGAGGCAGAGGCAGAGGCAGATTGTATTTTGGAGTTTTCTTTCCTATATTGGAGATATACTTTCTTCCATACTGGATTGTCATGCCTATGCCCTGGCGGCAAAGAAAGCCGGGAAAGGAAGGATGGAAACTTCTCTAACCTAAGGGAGACTATTCAAACAGTTTCGAGTGGCAGAAGTGATAAAAAAAAAATTCTTGGTCCTGACTGTTCAGGCTATTGGGTCTGTTTTGTACTTCAACAATGACTTTGAAATAGCAAATAATGCCTTTTACTTTGTGTCATTAGTGTCTTAGACTGCCTCCATCTTACATAATTTATTATTATTATTTTTTAAAATCACTAGATAGCAGAAAAAGAGCCTACAAAGAAGTTCTACTTTTTAAGAGTATTTTTATAAAAAAAGTACATGCTCATAATTTAAAAAGTCAAGTGGTGTTAAAAGACATTAAAAAAATGCCCAGCTGTCCCTTGCTGAACAGCTCTCCTCTGACTCTCCAGAAGCAACATTTTTTAACTTTTAATCTTTTTTTCTCTTGATATTTGACTTTATATTTTGAAATAATATAAATATACTGCTTTCTCTTGATTAATCACTTTTAGACTTTATTGCCTTTCTATTATGGAGAGATGAGAATTTTAATTCTCTACTGCTGCTTTCTCTCTCTTTACACTTACAATATAATTAGAGCACTATATAACTATATGTACTTTTTTGAGTATAACTCTTTAATACTGCCCACTACTGAATTAAGAGTGTACTATTTTATTTTCTCCTGGAACAAATTGTTTTTCCTAGAATTACTAATAATCTCATTTATTTTTATTTTTATTGTTTTGCTTCCAGGAATCTCTGGCTAAATCTTTCCATATCTTCCTTCAGTTCTATAAAATTTTATTCAGTTCAATTTTCTATATACACCTGTCAGATAATCCATCAGTTAACATTTTAACCTTTTTTGGAGTTTGCTCTCCTAGAGCCCTCCTTCCCTTGTTTCAGTCATAGCTATTTGTTCTCTCAGTGGTTTCCCATTCTGAGCATTCCCTGCTTTCCTTCTATGCTGAACCTCCTATTTCCTTGATCTCATGTCTCTCTCTCTCTCTCTCTCTCTCTCTCTCTCTCTCTCTCTCTCTCTCTCTCTCTCTCTCTTTGTTAACTGCATCATTTTGGTAGAGCACATGCTCCTGTACTATTCTGAGAAAATGAAACATAAGCGAAGAGTTGCCTGAGGCTCTGCTTGTCTTACTCTTCTTTCAAAAGTGATCGATACTTTAAATGGGTATAGAATTTTATGTTGGCAACCACTGCACTCGTCTGTAAGGCAATATTCTATTTTCTTCTAGCTTCTAATATTGCTGTTTCAAAATCCAATGCCACTTTTATTGTTGATTTTTTGAATGACTTTTTTCCTCTCTGTAAGCTTTTAAGATCTTTTGAGATCTTCCTTTTATCTGTGATGTTCTGAAATTTCAGAAATGATGTGATTTTATTCATTAAGTCTTTCAAGCTGAACAGTTGTATCTTTCAGGCCTGGGAAATTTACTTGTAGTATTTTTTTGAAAATTTTTTCACCATTTTTTCTGTTCTCTCTTTTGAATTCCTATTAGGCAGAGATTAGGGCTCTTAGATTGATCCTCTACTTACCTTATTTTTCCTTTCCTAGTGTCCATCTCTTCATCTTTTTTGTTGAATAATTTAAGAAAACTGGATACAATATTTAAAATTTAAAAGCTTATCGTTCTCTGCTTGTTTTCTTTGAGAAGATGGCAGCCTATCTTTCTTTACTCTCTGATGTCAATAATTATAATTTTTTGAAATTCTCTCCTGCATTGCCTTTGTTGGTATTTTTTCTTTTTCTGATTCTTTCTTTCTATTAGTTTTAGATTCTGTTTTTCAACTTGGCAGCTTCTCCCAAGTGCTTGTGTCCATTCACATTTATGAATGAGGCACTAAGGTGATTATACTTGGATTGGTCTTGTGGACTTACAGGGTTTTTTATAGGGAAATTTGTTGGCCATCCAAATTGCTCCCAAATGTCATTATTTGTAGATCCTCCTGCCCCCACCCTTAGGTTGTTTGTTTTCTTAAATCTTCTTGAGGAATATAAGGCTAAATGACAGTGTTCTAAGGCTGGAATAGGGAAAAAGTTTGGAGGTCTCACTTTTAATATACAATGTTCAGTTAATTCTTTTTGATTTGAGTTTGACACTCATGTACACTCTCCTTTGTGCCTGGCATCCTTGAGATGGAGCCAGTCTCGTTCAACTCATCTGCAGAATCTATACTCTGTCACCCAATGGGATGGAGGAGGGTAACTGCTTTGCAGCACACAGTGATGGTTCTACTCTTGCCTTTGAGGCACTTGGTAATTTTAGTTTCTTAATTTTTCTTGGGTTCTTTAGGATAAATTAGCTCTCCCTGGGCTATTTCTCTGAAGACACTTAGGTTTTACTTCACTTACACCTGCTAAGTCATTGACCACCTCTTTCTCTGCTTTCTGGATTAATCTATTGTGGTTCCAAGTTACAGATAACTCTTAGTTTCATAAAATGGAGTCGTGTTCTCTTTTCTTGTTCTCCTTGTTTTATAGTGTTTTTCTTTTTTTCCTTTTTGTTAGGTCTCCAGATGTTTTATTTTTAATTTTTTCACAATAAATAATAAGTTTTTATTTTTATTTTTATGTTACATTTTATTTTTAAAAAATTTTTTATTATGTTTGTTGGGGTAACATTGGTTAACACAATTATATAATTTTCAGGTGTACATCACAATTTGACATCTATATGTTCTATGGTGTGATTACCACCCAAAGTCCAGTTTCCTCCAGCTACGGTATATTTGATCCCCTTTACCAACTTTACCCTCTCCCTACCCTCCTGTATTTGACCCCCTTTACCCTGTCTACCTCTTCCCTCCTCCCCCACCCCCTACCCTCTGGTAACCACTAGTCCATTGTTCATGGTCACGAGTTTCTGTTTGTTCTGTTCATTTGTTGCTTTTAGGTTTATATCCCACATGTAAGTGATATCATGTGGCTTTCTACTTTTTCAGTCTGGTTTATTTTGCTTAGCATGATTATCTTGAGGTCCACCTCATGATTATCTTGAGGTTGTCACAAATGGCAATGTTTCATTTCTTCTTATGGCTGAGTGATATTCCATTGTGTATATGTACCACAGCCAATCATCTATTGTAGAACTCTGGTTGCTTCCATGTCCTGGTCATTGTGAATAATGCTGCTATGAATATTGGTGTGCAAATATCTTTTTGGATATGGGTTTTCAAGTCTTTGCAGTCGGTACCCAGTAGAGGGATTGTTGGATCATATGGTAGATCAATTCTTAGTTTTTTGAAGAACCTCCATACTGTTTTCCATAGTGGCTGTACTAATTTGCAGTCCCACCAGCAGTGTATGAGGGTTCCTTTTTCTCTGCATCCTCTCCAACAGTGTTTTTCAATAAGAGGCTCCCTTTATAAACACAAATATATTATGTGCTAGAAACTGAGTGTATGAGTTACCTAGGTTTATCTCAACAAGGTCCTTAGAGCTAGGGTGGCTGCTTAACTTATTATCTGAACTGGGGTACTTCAAAAGTAGGCTAGAAGAGGGAAGAAGATTACACACTGAGAAAACAGTGTGGGACTGTCCTGGGAAAGCTGGAATACATAATCACCCTACATAGAACCCCAAATTTCTTTCAATCTCTAGAAAATCAACTTCATTATGTATATGAAAAAGATTCCCTTTTAAAATTATTCTTTGATGCAGTGTGCAGTGTCTTTCATCTTGGCTTCTGGCATGAATCCACAAGGACTTGACTAGATAATGAGCTGAAAAGCAGCCATTGTGCTTTACTGAAAATTGCCCCTCCCTTCCTGAGTCATTATTGTCTCAGACTTGTTTACCTCAACTCTTTCTTCCCTTGGGATAGATTATGTCCTAGGAGTATCCTTAGTACTTGTGCAGACTGAACCTTGGAAGGTTTGCCATATCAACCTTTCACTCATACCCAGAGGTGTTTGATTCATAATGAATATAGTTTAGGGTTTTAAGCCTAGACCTCTATGAGTGAATGCAGACTAGACTGATGCCTTGAGGTCTGTAGGAAAAAAGAGATAGCAGCAAGTTGAATTCACAAGTTCTTTTGGGAAATTTATACAAGACAGCAAATATAAGCTGCAACCCTCTTAGCTTGACACACACACACACACACACACACACACACACACACACACACACATTATCTTGAGACTGTGACTCTCCTCTTGCACTCTGGCTCCCAAACCATTATTACTATCCCTCAATTCATTATAGTTCAGTTTATTTCACCAAATATACATCAGTGCCTACTGCCTGTCAGACATATGGGTAGGTACTGAAGACAAGAAGATGAATTATTGTTATTAGGGATCTTATAGTCCAGCTAGGTATAGATGTAAGAGAATCAGCTGAAAGACCTTCCTTCCAGGCAGTTACCTTTGGCTAGACAGATGAGGAAGAAAGAATCCTTTCTGGTGTGGGAAGAAAGTATTGGGGCTAGAGAGAAGAATCAAGGAATGGTAGAAACACCCAGAGGTTTGGGAAAACCTAATGTAGGAAACTCCTTTCTTATTCTACATTTCTCAAGCCATATCCTGAGAAAAATTTAAAACTCTTAATGATGCTCCACTTTCAATATGGTGCCTGATAGCATGGTGCTGCTTGTGGGAGTGACGTAGGTTAGAAATGGCTGAGGGAAGTATCCATATGACTGGGACTGAGACAGTTTTCCAATTCAACAGGGTCCATACATAATGTCCAGGAATCAGAGTTTTTTGAGTTCTTCTGTGGAAGATATGCAACTGCTAGAGGAGTGATGAACTGAGGAGACCGTATGTTGGGATGGGGAGGCCATGCCCTTAGCTGTGGATGCCCAAAGTGAACTGGGCAGTATTAGGTCACACTGTGGTGGATGCCTACATGATATTCAGTGGCCAGACTAGGCCAGCCATTCCTAAGAGTATCATATTCATTACATTCATGGTTAGAACAATGTCCATGCTCAAGGTAGAAGACAAGCCAAATGGTGTGGTAGACTCCCATTTAGACAGTGGCCCAGAGCAAGAGTATAGAGAAATAGGATAAAAACCCCCACAGAAGTCATATGAAATGAGGAGTTGGATAAGAGAAGTACATGGGCACAAAATAGAACTGGTTGGGGAGTGAATGTAGGCCTGTGGTATTGTGACCATAGGTACTCTCTCTATTCCCTTGGTTGGATGTTGTATTTGTTTACTATTACTTTTGTACCAAGTTACTATAAACTTAGTGACCTAAAACAACACGAATGTGTTACCTTACAGCACTGGATGTCAGAACACCAAAATCACTGGGCTAAACTCAATATGTTGGCGGGGCTGCATTTTTTTCTGGAAGCTGTAGGGGGGAATCCCATTTCTTGCCTTTTCCAGCTTGCAGAGACCCCTGCATTCTTTGGCTTGTGACCCCTTCCTCCACCTTAGAAGCCAGCAACATAGGGCTGACACTTTCACATTATGCCATCTTTTATTTTTTTCTTTTCTGCCTACCCCTTTTACCCACTCTACTGATTTCCTTTAACCCACTGGATAATACAGGATAATCTCTCCACCTTGAGGTCAACTGATTACAACCTCAACTCCATTGCAACCTTAATTCTCCTTTGCCATGATATTCTTAATTATTAGGGTGTTCTCCCACAAATGGAGATCAGGGACCTAGAGTCATTCCCCTTTGGGGCTTCAGAGTCCTCTGCATTTAACCAGAAGATAAAGAAAGAGTATAGATGGTTATGCCTGGGAGGTGTTTATGGGCCCTTCTTAGAAGTGGCACATAAATTTCTGCTCACATTTTATTGGCTAGAACTCAGGTATTCCTATTTGCAAGGGAGGTCATACCTCATTGCAAAGGAGGCTTGGAAATGTGGTCTAGTTTATACCCAGGAAGATGAAGAAATGTGTTTGATGAAGAGCAAGCCAGACTTGGCCAAGCATCTTTACTTATCTGCCTTGCACATGTGCTTTCATACTGTGATTTACTTTAGATCTTTTTGGAAATAGCTGTGTTGTAAATTAACTTAAAAAGACATATGACCTGCCTCTCTTCTTCCAGAATTAAAAAAAAATATATAAGGAAGGAAAGATTATTTAATACTCTGTTCTCTGTTCTCAGTTTGGGAAGTTCATCAGTGGTAATGGTTAGGCCATCAAAAGGCTTCTGAGCATCTGATTCAGTTTAGAGATTTTTTTCAGTGTCAACTTTTCTCTTCCTTTTCAAATGGCCTCATTCTTCTGCATCTCCTTCATCATTGACCAACTTTTTATCTAGCTTGGTTTGGATTCAGGGGGGAGGCTTTGGTCTATGTATTCTTACTTTGATTTGTCACTGTTTCTTGCAATTTCTTCTTATTCTCACATCTTGTGAGACACTATCAACACTATCTCTTTGCTCCACTGATCTGGGGTAGCAAATGTTAAAGGCTTAGGAGTTCTGAGATAACCAATCCTGAGCACAACCTTTGGCAGGTGGAATTTGTTGGATGGCCAGATCCTTGTTCTGGGCTCATGTTCACTCCTCCTCTCCCATGCCCTATCCCTTGGTCTGGCTGCCCTTGCAGCACTGAGGGGCTACCCAACTGTGTCCTGATGGGCCATCTGTGGGCAAATTTGCTTTCTGGCAAACTTAGTTGCATAGAGACTTTTAAGCCTGATTTCTGTGATTCATCCAAGTTTCTGGGTTTCATATCACACTCGGAATATTTACTGTCCCTCTTTGATTCACTATTTTTCACAAAACTGGAACTCTTATATTTCCCTGTTAATATACTTTTCTGAGCTTTTTACATAATAAAAAGCTTGGGTTTCAAAATTAATCATTGTGATTAATGTGATTCCACTAATAACCTTTTTCTACTTGGGAAGGTGCCAGTTATGACTATATTTTGTGTTTGGCCTTGGGCCAATTTCTAACCCAATGATCCAGGTTTTCATCAGTTCCATGACTGCACAGCATGGACATTAACCTCCCCTGTACCCACTTTCTCCTGCAGATTTTGGACAGAGCCAGTTCTCCAGACCTCCTGATGACCTACCCTTAGATAAAATAATTATGGCTACCTGGGGAGAGGAGATCTGCCTCTCTCACACTCTCATTATGCTCAGACACTAGCCTACTCAATGACTCTTTATGTTTTTTTCAAAGATAATGTCAAGCCATATTCAGCCTTCATAATTTTGGCTTACCATTCACCCTTATAGTTAATAATGAAATGTTGCTAGAAACTACTTAAAAAAATATTCTTCAAGGAGAATATTCAAAGGACTCTTCAGTATAAACTCTTCACAAGCTCTGGACCTCTTTCAGACACAGTAGAAGAAATAGTTTAACTTTTCAGAGAGATAACATGATATAGAAGAAAAAACATGGTTTTAGAGGTCAGGATTAGTTCTGTGACCTTGAGAAAATTATTTAATTTCTGTGAGTCTCAATTTCCTCATTTGGGAAATGGGACTAATGATTATCTACCTTGCTGGAATGAAATTAAGATTAAATTGAATAATATATCTAATGTGACTAGTAGTTCCAAATAGTCTAAGTAGTCTAAAAACCCTCCCAGTAGAAAATACTTAGAAATGTTGAGTAGAATATAACAAACATACTTTTAAATGCCTCAAAAATAAGTGGGGGGATACCCAAGAGCTAAAAGCAGAGGGAACGAAAGATGAGGACTGGTGGTCCAGCAACCTTGAGATGTGGGAATTTACTCTTTCTGGTAAATAAGCTTACATAAAGATGATAGATGAAGCCCTTGTGCAACAAGAGTTGAAACTGAGACCAGTGAAGAAATCTGGGGACACTGGAAAGGTTATGCCTTTGGAGAAATTATGTTAGAGAAAAGTCCATCCATGGGCACAGATACTGTAGCAAAATATGTCTCCTGTTCTGAGTGGGGGGTAAATTTCCTCTTGAGAATTTTTAACAATTTTCCTTCATAACAAATTCTTTGTACAGGTTTGGGGTTGTGAGTCATACTACCTATATGTTCTTGGGAGCCACTAAGCTGAAAAATGAACATATCACTGGTTATAGGCAGGCAATACCCTTGGAATGACTATAAAAACACATGAAAAACTACCTTAGAAAGCTGGATAGACACTTAACTCAGGCTACTTGATATTTCCAAAGACAAGCCCCACCAAAATTGAGTTAAAAAACCTGAAAAACTGCAAAATGCACAAGGAAATCATCTGCCACATCTAAGAGTCATCAGGTAAAGCATACAGCAGGCTTGGAGCCCCATGAGCTTTCAATCACAGAGTTACTAGATGGAGACTGTGAAATGAGCATACTAAAAAAATCATCAATGTTATAATAGAAAGAAGTAAGAATATAGGAAAAGAATGAAGTAGAATACCAAAGAGAACTAGTAGAAATGAAAAATGCAATTGTTGAAGTTAAAACTCAGTGGGCAGAGTAAAGAGTGAATTGGCTACAATGGTGAGACTCTGAGTGAACTCAGATGCTTGAAATCAGTAGATGATTAGAAGTTTCCAGAGATCTCTCTTTGGGAAACATTGAGATGTTTATTTTCTCTTCATAGTATTCTGTGGAGGTGAGATGGGGTTGGCAATGTCCATGTCTATTTTCAGATCATTAAATGAAATTGTGAGTCAAGTTTAATGAGTCTTTTGTATAGCTGACCACTGCTCTAGGATTATTTTCTCTATGATGGCACTTTTTCTTTCACCTTCTTTAATTCCTAGCAACACCAGGAGAACATGGCCTTATGTGCTCACTCTACTTCCCCTACTAGAATGCCATCTCATGAAAGGACCTTATAGATTTACATACCAAAAGCATAGGGTGCTGGAAAATGTTGGGGATTCGGAATTAGAAAACCTGGGCTTGAGTAGTGGCTCCACCACTGAAGAAGTATCTATAAAATCGAAATAAAATTCTCTTTTTTTACTCTACAGAGTTATTGACAAGATCAGATAGATCCTGTTGTGATAGTGTATTGTAAATGGCAAAACACAGTATAAGAATATGATGTGGCTATTATTGCTATTCATGCTAAGGAATAATCAGAAAACTTAGGAGCGATTTATCTCAAGTATATTTGCTTTTGACAGGGAAGTCTATAAGCCAAATGAACAGATCTTGTATGATGAGAGTTCAGACATTGGTGGGTAACATTTTACTGAGCCTTCTCAGTAAGCTTGAAATCACACTAAATAAACAATTACCTTCTCTGTGCAACTTCTAGCTCATATTTCCACATGTGATTTGGGGGCAGGGTATATAGGGTGGTAAATGACTCTGCATATCAAAATTTACTTTTGGAACAAAAAGGTGAGCTTAGGAAGGGAAAGTAGCTGTGTCTTGGTTCATCCCCAGTATAAGTGAGATGTCATATTTGAGCATTTTCATATGCTTGTTATCCATTTGTACTACCTAATCAATGAATGTTCATGTTCTTATTCTTTGTCAGTTTTTAAAATTCCTGTTGGGTCGTTGGTCTTTTTCTTATTGACTTTGCAGGTATTCTTTACATATTAAAAGGATTATGCCTTTATCTGTAATATGATTTATAATTTTTCCCCAGTTTATATTTTGTCTTTTAACTTGACTAATGTTTCAAAGATTTAGGAACATTTTTATGCAGTTAAAACTGAAAGTGAAAACTTCCAGGCTTTGTGCCATTCTTATTTTCTCACATGAATTCTTATAAAACTTTTGTGGTTGCATTTGGATGTGAGATGTAAAATATGGGTCCCCAAAAAAGTGAAGAAGCATTTTGTATTCAGATGAAATTTTCATTATATTTTCATCTCTAGTGACCTTTTAGAGGTCTGAGCAATCTCTCTCCTTTCAGAAACATCAATGATCTCTCAGACTCTTCAGTAGATCTGGGTCTAGCCTGTGCAATTTACATGGGGAAGGGGCATGTTTTATTTTTTATTTGCTGTCCTCCTTGGAGAATTATTTCCAACAGAGGCCAGGTTTTTTTTTTTATTATTAAATATCTAAAATATTAAGTGGATGGTATAAAGTCATACATTTCAGTCTAATTTATCAGTCAACCAGAGGCAGTTAATCTGATACAGTGAAAGGATGTGTAGGCAGAGCTGAAAGAGAAGGAGAGAGTGAAATTTACCTGGACCAAACAGGGTTTTCCCACAATCATGTAACTAGTCAAATAGGTCCCTGGTGCATAGGGCGATGGGTTCGTCTTGCATGTTACAAATAGAGTACTCCTCCTTTTTCCAGTTCTTTGGAAAGTAAGTTTAGTTAAGTGAGCGTGAGGTTCATGAGAAAGTGGAAGGAAAAAAACACCATGAACCTTATAGTGTTATGTATCTGAGCAAGACTACACATGTTACCCTAAGCTTTTTCTACTCTTCCCTTCTCTCTTCCCTTTTTTTCTACTTTTATTTTAGAAGTTTTCCTGATAGTCTTTGTGCAGTGGTGGAGGCAGAAATTGCTTCTGTCTTTCTTGTTCCTTTTGGAGATCATCTCATCTTTGATTTCCATGGGTGATCTCTCATCCTAGACATAAATGTACTGGTCACACATAGCCCAAGGGCCTTGCTGTAGTGGATTAATTATGTCATCTTAGAACCACTATGGCCTTTCAACTTTCTCTTTAGAAAGAATAGAAGGAGCTATTTTAATTTTAATTAATTTATTTTTAAAATTTGTTAAATTTATTGGGGTGACACTGGTTAATAAGATATATGATAGATTCCTTTCTATATCATATATATTTTCTAAATATATATATCCAAATATATACACAAATTATATATATATATTATTAAACAGACTGAATATGTTAGCAAACATTATTAGAGGGTAAAATTATTCATATTACCAGAGGATTTTTCACATTATCAAAGGATCACAGGATCCCTTTCAATTACGTCTTTTTAAGTGTTTGTTTATAGATCATTTCATACTTAACAGAGAAACTAAAAGCTGAGCTTTTCCATGACATTGCTGATTAAGATTAATCAGAAACAAAGATAAAACAAATATGGAAGTATAATAATAAAAAATTTATATTTTGAGTTAATGCTTTTTTTTTTTTTTTAACCAGGCAAGAAATTCAAACATTGTGTTCTGGTTTAATGCCAGACACCTGGCTATCCTAATAGAGTAGAATTGAACACATTTCTCATAAACATAATTTTTTCCATGAAACTTACTTTATATTTTCTCTCTATTTATATTAAAATTTTCTCTGTCCTCTTGAACATCAAGACTTGAAATCTTTTATCATCTTTTTTACTCCACCCTAACTTTCGATTGGTTCTCAAACCTTGGGTGGGTGGAATAGGACATGAAGAAAAGGATCCAAAATGAATTTATCCAGTTATTCTCTAAAACCTCAATCACACATGCTCTTTGGTCTGGCCACTTGTTAGCTGCTTGCATTGAAAATATCAGTTTGTGTGATGGTGACTTTTGAGGCTTACATGATTACTTTGATGTATTAATTTTGGAGACCAAACACCCCAATTATAGCCAACAGTACACTTTTAATTGGGACACAGAGGTAATAGGACTTTCTGTTGCCATAGTTTCAGAGTCACAAATTTGGTCAGCTGCCTAAAGTTGGATTTATTTTCAGGCTTAAGACATAACTGACAGTGAACTCTGGTAACTAAGGGACATCTGCTGTTCTGGTAGAAGTGGAGGGTGATACAGTAAAATTGGGCTCTTAGGCAGGGTGCATTCTGTAACAGCGCAAGAGTATGACTTCAGTTTCATATCCTTACATTGTGAGTAATGTTTGAAGAGGAAATATTAATCTATACCTTAATAAGAACTTTGCCAATAGACCATTGTTCTGAGTGGCAGAAAAAAAATAATGGAAATAAAAAAGGTATGGGGGACTTCTAAGCAAGTTAGTGACTTTAGTGCCTGGATTTAGTTCCTGCCATTGGAGAATGATGGAAATGGCCAAGGGGATAGAAGGAAGAAGAAATTTGCATTAGACACTAGGAATGCTTATAGGCATCATTCATGTGAGAAACCATAGACTTTCTGCTAAATGTGGATCAAAAGGAGGCCTGATGGGATTCATGACTCCTTACATGTTTAAAACCAGCTTGCCTGGGAGGTAAGGAGACTTCTTCAGAATTCAGCAATACCCTTTCATTCTAAGGGAAGCCAGCTGGAGGCAAGGGGGGACGGCAGGCAGTTAGAGAGTCATAGCTGGATCCTGCAAGAATAAGCCCATTAGCTGTCCTGTGCCAGCCTAGTATGTAATCACAGATTGTTCTTGGCACAGGTGTCTCTGTCAGGCAAAACATGGGGGCACTCCTCAGCCAACTCTTGTTGGCCATGCCAACATGGCAAGGAAAATCATAAACATAGAGATAAAACTTCTACTATGGTATCTTACAGCATCAGCTCCTTCCCTCAGTCTGCTGGATCTCTGGAATTCTGCAGAAAATCTAAATTTATCTCTCTTCACTTTAACAGGGTTGAAAGGCTGGCTAAAAACTGAGCTATAAAACTCTTTCAGATTCCAAAATAAGAAAATTGCACAGACCATATTCTCTAAGTACAATACTATTAATAAATAAAAGTTGAAATAAAAACCCAACCACTTAAAAATTATAAACAAGCATAACAAGTACAAAACATTTACTTAAATATTCTTAGGTCAAGGAGAATATAAGAAGTACAATTAGAGTCTAATTAGCCAATAATGACATCGAAGACATTAGATATCAAAATTTATAGGATATGGCTAAAATTGTATTCAGAGAAAATGCATTCTTTTAAATACCTTGTTTTTCGAGGCAGAATAAATAAACTGCATACAAGTATTAAACTTAATAATTAGGAAAAGAAAATATACCTAATGTTAGAAAACAAAAATTATAGCAGAGTTTTAAAAACATTTGCAATATAATAGACAAGTTACTAGCAGCTCAAAGTAAGAATTAGAAAACATAAGCACACGAAACGAGGAATTAGAAATAGGGTATAATAACGTATAAACAGGGGATAGAAAGTTCTACTACATAGCAACAAATTTGAGATTCAAAGGAAAACGTGATTTTCTGAGAGAATATAAATTACTATAATTGACCCAAGAGGAAGTAGAAACTATCAGTAGCCCATTAATCAAGGAAGCAGTTTTATTTACTTTTAATTTTTTATAGGTTTATTGAGATTTTATTGACATGTATGTAAGCTTAAGGTATACCATGTGATGATTACATACATGTATATATGATTAACACAAAATGATTACAACAATCAGGACAGTTAACACCTCTGTCCCTTCATGGTTTTTTTCCCCATACCATTATAAAAGAGACTCCAGAGAGCTCCCTTGCCCTTCTGTGAGAAGACAGCTGTCTATGAACCCGAAATTGGGCTCTCACCAAACACTTAATCTGCCCACTCCTTGATCTTGAACTTCCCAATCTTCAGAACAGAGAGAAATAAATTTCTGTTGTTTTTATTATAGCAGCCGAATTAAGACAAAGACTGGTGAAATCCAAATAAAGTCTTGAATTTGATTAATAGTAACCTAATAATGTCAGTTGCTTAGTTTTGACAAATGCACCTGGTAATGTAAGAGATTAACAGTGGGGAAAACTGGGTGAGGGGGGATACTAAAAATATCTGCACTATTTTTGTAGCTTTTCTATAAATGTAAAACTATTCTAAAATCACAACTTTATTTAAAAATAGAGCTACTATTACCTAATGTTCACAGATACTGTGGTGATTAAGATAATACTATAAGTAAAAAGCTCAGAACATAACAGATGCTCAAAAAAAAAAAAATAGCTGTGATTGAATTAGCCTCACCTTGGGTTGTAGATATCCTTTCTCTCCCCATAGGTGAAGTGCCTTTCAACAAACATTAATATAGGGAATAGAATAGGTGCAGTGGCTTTTCATCTCATTCTGTGTTCCTTTCTCCTTTTTCTCAGTCCTGCCAAGGCCCCTCCCAAGAGAAGAGCAGCAGAAGCCTGACTTTTTAGTAGTTTGGACCGAGATTTATTGTCAATAGCCTAGTAAGTAACAGCTGTTTACATTCCTTGTCCCTTCAGTCTCTCTCTCTCTCTCTCTTTTTATATTTCACATATAAGTGAGATTATATGGTATTTGTCTTTCTCCGTCTGACTTATTTCACTTAGCACAATGCCCTCAAGGCCCATTCACGTTGTCGCAAATGGCAGAATTTCCTTCTTTCTTATGGCAGAATATCATTCCACTGTGTATATACACCACATTTTCTTTATCCATTTGTCCATTGATGAACACTTAAGTTGCTTCTATGTCTTGGCTATTGTAAATAATACTGCAATGAACGTGGAAGTACATATATCTTTTCAAGTTAGTGTTATTGTTTCTTTTGGGTAAATACTCAGAAGTGGGATTGTTGGCTTGTATGGTAGTTCTATTTTTAATTTTTTGAGGAACTTCCATACTGTCATTCACAGTGGCTGCATCAATTTAGGTTTTCACTAACAGTGCCCAGAGTTCCCTTTTCTCCGCTTTCTCACCAACACTTGCTATTTTTTTGTCTTTTTGATAATAGCTATTCTAACAAGTGTGAGGTACTATATCACTGTGGTTTTGATTTGCATTTTCCTAATGATTAATAATTGTTGAGAAGCTTTTCATATACCTGTTGGCCATCTGTAGCTCTCCTTGGGAAAAATGTTAATTCAGCTCCTCTGAATAGACATTTTCTTTTTTAGCTATTGAGTCGTATGATTCCTTTATACATTTTGATATTAAATCCTTATCAGATATATAATTTGCAAACATTTTCTCCCATTCAGTAGGTTGCTTTTTCATTTTGTTGATGGTTTCCTTTGCTGTGCAGAAGCAAAAACTTTTTAGTTCGATGTAGTCCCACTTGTTTGTGTTTTCTTTTGTTGTCTTCATTTTTGGAGTCTGATCCAAAAACTCCTCACCAACACCAATATGAAGGAGCTTACTCCGATGTTTTCTTCTAGAAGTTTTATGGTTTCGGATCTTACATTTAAGTCTTTAATCTTTTTTGAGTTAATATTTGTGCATAGTATAAAATAGTAATCCAGTTTCATTCTTTTGCATGTGTCTGTCCAGTTTTCCCCATACCATTTATTGAAGAGGCTTTCCTTTTCTGCCTAATTTATGCCTTTGTCATAAACTAGCTTACCATATTTGCTTGGGTTTATTTCTGGGCTCTCTTTTCTATTTCATTGGTCTATGTGTATTTTTATGCCAATACCACACCGTTTTGATTACTATAGCTTTGTGATATAGTTTGAAATCAGGAAGTGTGATGCCTCCAGCTTTGTTTTACTTATTCAAGATTGTTTTGGCTATTTTGGGGTATTTGGAGCACTATAAGAATTTCAGGATTGTTTGTTCTATTTCTCTAAAAAATGCCATTGAAATTTTGACAGGAATTGAATTGAATCTGTTGATTACTTTGACTTATATGGATGTTTTAACAATATTAATTCTTCCAGTCCATGAGCATGGAATGTTATTTTCACCTGTGTCATCTTTCATATTTTTCCCAGCAATAGTTTTTAGTGTATAGGTCTTTCATCTTATTTGTTAAATTTATTCCTAGCGATTTAATTCTTTTTAATGAAATTGTAAATGGAATTATTTTCTTAATTTCTCTTTGAGCTATCATTACTAATTATTTTCTGTGTGATATTCAGCAAATTTACTCATGTTTTTATATTCTGAATTTTCTCACCTTTCAAACGTGATCATAGCAGAAACTCACAGTGCTGTTGTGAAGATTTGGCAAGACTACATGTGCATGCACCCATTTCTGTGCCTAATATATTGTAAGCATTGGGAAAGGACAACCATGTCTCATGGATCCACAAAATGTTGGCATTGCTTGCATATAGGGGCATAGCTTCCATGAAAGAAAAGACTGTATTCTCTTTATGCTGCCTTCCGGGGGAGTGAGAATAAAATATTTCCACTACAAAGTAGTGGTCCTATGTGGAAAGTCATGTGTACAAATAGTAGATGTGTCTTACCAGCAGTGGTAAAATGAATCCCATTTCACAGCCTAGTTGGGGCTCTCTCACATCAAGAAGACTTTCATTTTTCTCTCTATTAAGTTTCATGACAGGAGAAGCAGTATCTTATTTTTGAATTGCTATTGTATCCCTATATACTACTACAATTCCTGGAACATAGAAGGTACTCAATCAATAAATATTTGTGAAATTGATGAATGAAACATGAGTAGGGAGAAGTTGGCCTGGACACCTTCTTAGAAGCAAGATGATATTGTCTAGCTCACATGAATAGGGAAAGAAAGTCTCTCTCTTGGTGACCTTTTCCCCATCATTTGGAAACTCAAGGTTGTTGTTGTTGTTGGTGGTGGTGGTGGTACAAGGAAAAGAGGAAGTGGACTGCTAAGAAGACTTTTGTCACTTTCATTTCCAGAGAGAAGCCAGCTCTCACTAGTGACATTTTAGTACATGTGCTACCAAAGTAAGCATTCTCACTAGTGACATTTAAGGGTACAAAAGGTTGTACAGGGAACTCCTCACATCAAACATGGTTGCAAGTGTTCCTCAGAAACCACAGGTCCCCACAGCAGTATCCACTGGACTTCAAATCATCGCATGGTTTGTGTAATTTCAGTTACATGAGAGTAGCTTCAGGGTTTCCAGAGCATAAACTACCCCTTAAAGAAATGAGTGTTTTCAATTTTTTATGTCATTCCTTCCCTGTCTGTAGTTAAGTAAGCATTTTACTTGTTTCCAAGCAGTTACTGCAAAAGGATAGATACAAGGCTTTAGCTCAGTTATTTGAGAGCCATCTGGGTTTTAAAAATGTTGTGTTACTGGAAATTGATGGACAAAACACTGTATGCTTTCATTTGCTGGACATGTGCAGCCAAGTGGAACAGACAGTGCTTTTCTCTGCAGTAATTGTCCACTTATTTCCTTGTTTTCCATTTATTCCAAATTTCCAGGGCTTAGAGTAGAATGAGCCATTCAAGAGGCATAATTCATTAGCAGTTTCTTAAAAAGAAGGGGAAAGAAACTAATTATTAATGATTTAGAATGTCTGGTTTTTCGTGTAACTTGAGGCAGTTGATTCTTCCAGCTCATTTAAGATCTAGACAGGATTGATCCAAAATGTCATTCTATGAACTACAGGAGGTCCAAAGCCCTCCCTTCCCCTAATTTATGCAAATTTCCTGGGTGCTTAAGTTCTCATGGTCCGCTCTTGTTCTGAGTTCATTTTTCTGCTGAAAACATTGAATGTTTGGATCATCTTGCTCCTTGTGAGGCACCGTATCAACCTAGATGTGGTACAGTTCTCTGTACCGTCTCTTCCAGTTACTAAGGGCTTTTCTGTTTGGGCAGAAGACATTACTGAAAGTTGAGGAATGAGAAAAGAGTTATATCACAGAAATGTAAGCCACCTCAACTTTACTATTAGATTTCCCTATTTTAATGTCTGTTTTGGTCACCATTATAAGGTTTATGGTTAAGCCAGGTTATTTTTCACTTAGCCTCCTGCCAGCTCACGGATTTTTCTCTCCAGTTAAGACTTCATTTATCTAAATGGCTTTAAATATATTATTCTTCCCTATTTAATTACACACACTAACATGTTTAGTACATGACAACTGCATGAAGTATGCACTGCTATTCTCACCTTAGAGATGATACTTGGAGCACAGAGAGGCAAATAATTGAACTTCGGTCACATGACTGGTTGTTGATAAATTGGAATTCAGACTGAGGTTTATCTAGCTCCAAAGTGTATGCTCTTTCAGTCTTTTTTTTTTTTGTACTTATAAATGTGATTGCTTTTGAAAGCAGCCATGGGGATTCCCAGACTTTACCCTGTTCCATCATAGATATCACTCCTTGAGCAGCACTACATTCCTTTGTTGATTTGCTCACTTGTTCATGCATTCATTGTGCACTCTGGGTGTCTCCTACCAAGTGATAAGCTTTGTGTTGGATTCTAGATACTTCCAATGGTCCAGAAATGGGACTGTGTAAAAAAACTCATGGGTAGGAGAAGATAATGTTGTTATGAGGAGTTGGTTATTTTTGATTAGCTAAGGATCAACTCATCAGTCCCCACCTGTACACAAGACTGCATAATCAAAACAGGACAAATAGAAGGGGATCTCAGCCCTTTACGAGTTTTAGTCATGTGTTATCAGAAGAGGATACAATGGTTCAGTGGAGAGGGTAACTTGGAGTACAATACAAAAGCTCGGATTGGACCTGGGTCAACCTAAGAAAGAGAGTCCCTTAACTCCAAGTCCCATCCCAATCTCACTGTACACTATACTATTTCTACCTGTTAGGCATTGCCTATAGGATTCTCTCAGTACTGTGAGGTTCCACCCACCAACCCATAAGACTCACTACACAGTGGAAGTAAAAGGTGGACAAACTCCAATAGACATATGAAAAGATGTTTAGCTTTACTAGCTATTAGAGAAATGCAAATCAAAACTGCAATGAGATACCATCTCACAGCTGTTAGAGTGGCTGTCATCAACAGGACAAGTAGTAGCAAGCGTTGGAGAGGTTATGGGCAAAAAGGAACCCTCATATTCTACTGGTGGAAATGCAAATTGGTAGAACCACTATGAAAAATAGTATGGAGGTTTCTCAAAAAGCTAAGAATTGAATTATCACATGATCCAGCAATCCCTTTTCTGGGTATTTACCCAATAAACCTAAAGACATTTATCCACCTGATGGTTATAATAGCATTATTCATGGTGTCTAGGACATGGAAGCAACTGAACTGCCCTATAATAGTTTGATGATTGGATAAAAAAGATGGGGTACATATATACAACAGAGGGAGAGGGGAAGAGGAAGGTAGGGATAAAAAGGATCAAATATTTGGTGATGGAAGGAAATCTAACTTTGGATGGTGAACATAAAATGCAATATATATACAGCATTCTGTTGAAGTGTACACTTGAAACTTACTTGATTTTATTAATCAATGTCACCTCAATAATTAAAAAGAAATGCCAAATGCTTGGGTTTGAAGGCCTTGGAAAACTTTAAGATAGTTGAAAGTAGAGTTTTGTAAATAACTATAGAGGTGGGGAAGAGGAAAACCCAGAAGGAAGGAGATTGTTTATTTTAAGAAAAGAGATAGCCTGTATGCAGTGGTGTAAAATAATGAACTGAATTCTAGTCCCTTCTTCATCTGTTTCTTCAAGATCTTAGGTAAGTTGCTCTGTCTTTCTAAGCCTCAGCTTTATTTGCAAAATCAAATATCTGAAAACTTCCAGACTTGACATTTTCTAATCTTTCCACAAGTTGTGAAGACAAGAATTCACTATTCCCCACTATTGACTGGGAAGACTTGGTGCTCTGTTGTTATATGAAGGCATTTATTCTGCTCTCTGGCTGGTTCTTCATTTTGTCCTCTTTTTCTTGCTATTGCTGGAAAGGATTTTTTGTCTCTCACCTGGAATCACCTTCCATTTATTCCCCCTCCAGTTCCCTCTTTTATTGTCCTCCGAATTAAAAATAATGGAGAAATAGGCCCATGGTGGGGATTGGAGCTGCCTGTGGCTGAAGGAGGCTCTGCTCAAATCACCACAAAGTTCTTAAACCATGTGTCTGTGGAAGTATTGATTCTGATTTTATTTTCTCCTTTTGGTTAGGAATCTTAATTGAACTGTGGGTAGCCACGATTACCACGGGCTCACCCCTATTAAGCCCCAAACACACTCCCTTGAATTTTCTGCTCAATCAATACCACCTAGTTTCAATGAGAAGAGAAAGGTTACAAATTTTATATATAAAGGTGGGTATTGAAAAATTCCTGTGGTCGGCTCCAGGTCAACATCCAATTCACAGCACTTTATGAGAGTAATTCTTTCAGAGAGATTTTTCGGCCCATGGAAGTGACTTTCACAGGGTAGGGGGGCCATCTGGGATGTCAGCATGAAAACTCTTCTTCGTATAAAAAGCTTATGAGAGTGGAAAGAGGCAGCCAGGCCTATCTGTGTCAGGCTGAGTTTGATGGAAGAAAGAGGCTGGTAGTGTGGACACCAGGTGGGGACTGCCAGATGCCTGGAGGGAATCTTCTTTCTGTTCCCTCTCTGTTCTCTTTAACCACCAGCAAGGAATAAGCCATCATTAAGTCCCACCTAGCTAACGGTCATACAAACTCTATTTAATTCACCCAGTAACTATTGACTATCTACTATTAGACAGGTCAGGGGTTCCAATGATGATTCATCTTAGGACAATCTGGTACATTAGGTTTTATCATCTCTAAGGCTTGAACCCTTCTCTTGTTATAAAGCTTGTAAGAACTTTGCTTCTGGAGTAAAGTGTGTTAATCTGGGTCCTTCAAGAAGCAGACACCAAGACGTGCAAGAGATTTACTGGAGAAACACTGATGGGGAAATGGGAAGGGAGCCAGAGAAGGCTGGGAGAGCCATCAGACTATGGTGCATGTCTGACCCCTAAGTGGGAGAGAGGGAAGGAAGGAATAAAGAAAAGGAGAAAGGGAGGAAAAAAAGAGGGGATGAAAGAAAGAAGGAAGAAAGCTGCAGCGCAATTCTAAAAATGTTTCAACAAGGCTGATGGGGAATTTCAAGTCAAAGTCACCCTAAGAGGAGTGCCACATCTCCCAAGACCAAGCCTGCCACACACAGTCATTGACTAGGAGCAGCCTATGGCACATGTCACTTTCTATGAAAGTGATGATGGATTTCAGAGCCCAGCATCAGGGCTGTTGGGTCAATTACACTTCCAGTAGCAGGGGATCTAAGAGGTAGAGCCACAGTTCAAATCAAGTTTTTGCTACTCACTGTTTGGGTGACTATGGGACCGTCAAGTAATTTCTTTAAGCCTCAACTTTCCTTGTCTCTAAAATAAGATAATTCATACCTCATGAAATTATATGGAGAAATAAATGAGTTGAGGATACAAAGCAAAGCATTTTGCACAGTGCTTTGCATAGTGAGCTCTTTATTATATTTATTATATCAATGAGTCCATATTTCTGTTTTTTAAAGGAAATGTTTCTTGAAACTTAAATACACAAAATGGATCCATGTGGAGCATTCTGGTTGAATGAATGTGAGAGGTCCTGTGTGATGGGGCTCCCCCATACCACTATGCTAGCCCTTTGAACATCCCCGAGGAACCTTAGAAATTTGAAAAACATCAGATGAATCACATTATACACATATTATGTGTATATCTGAATTTTTATGTTGATAATGAAAAAAATTTTTAATTAATATACAGTAAGATTGACCTTTTGAGAGTATACTCTTCTATAAATTTTAATACACATATAGATTTGGGTCACCACTACTATGATATAAATACAGACCAGTTTTATTAGCTGCCTCTTCATCATCATACCCTCTCCCACTCCTAACCCCTGGCAACCAGTGACTTGTTCTCTGTCACCATAGTTTGTATTTCTGAGAAGGTGAAATAAATGGCATCATATATTATTCCATCTTTCATTCAGCACAGTACTTTTGAGATTCATCCAAGTTGTTATATGTATTAGTTGATTCCTTTTATTGCTGAATAATATTCCAATGTATGGGTACAACATGATTTGTTTATTCTCCTGTTAACAGAAGTTTGGGTTGGTTCCAATGCACGTAGTTGGGGGTGTTCAATAAATGCTGGTTGCTATTATGGAAGCTAAGAATGGGAACACATGTTTCTGTGCACTATCAGGGATTCCTGTGTGTCTTTTTAAAAAATAAATCCTTCACTTTGTTTTTTTTTACTCCAATAATTTTCCTGCTTATAAGTCACTGAACGCAATGAGTCAAAATTTATTTCCTTTGGGTTTCAGTGGTTAATTAGGGGAGGCAGCTGTCTGGTAACTTCTTTTCTTTCTCAGTTTCTCTCTCTCTGGCTAAGTGTCTCTCCCCAAGGTCATATTTCCCCCCTAGTCATAGGCAGTGGCTTCAGAACTAAATTGTATCATTGATTGTAGCTAAATGCACACCTAGGACTGCAGCTTGTGGCACTTAATTTCTCTCCTAGATGCTTCTACTTTCTATTCCTAAGTCACTTATCAACAGTGTGCCCTTATACATCCCAGCTGACATCCTTCAAGCATTTTAGTGACTCTGACCTCATCCTTTATTTAGCAACTTCATCATTTCTGTCCCATGCTGTTAAAAATTCATCTTCACTAATATCAACATCATTAGGATTTGTTTGAGTAATGGAGACACAAATGCTATTTAAAATTGCATCTGGAGTCCAAGGAAGGTGGAGCTGGTTCAACTGAAGGCCCTCCATCCTGCTGAGCCCCCAAGGGCTTTGTTCTGGTTATACAATGTTGAGTCTGGAGCAGAGGTAGTTGTTAGAGCTGGGAGAAGCTGCAAGGCTTTGCCTAATGGAATGAGAATATAGCAGTCCTAGAGAGTGAGGACCAGTTGCTGGGTGGAGACAAGAGTAATAAACTGATTTAACTTGGCGAAAGCACAAGTTTGGAGCCAGAGAAGTACAGTTCCCCTCCTTGTTCCCACCACTTTTCCGCCACCAAGAACCCATGTCATGTTGAGGAGAGCTTTACTTTTCCATGGAATGAGGGGTGTTATAGACTGAATCGTGTCTTCCCCAATTAGTATGTTCAAGTTCTAACTCCCAGTACCTTAAACTGTGACAGTGTTTGAAGACAGGGCCTTGAAACAGGTAATTATGTCAAATGAGGTCCTAATTATGTCAAATGGGGCCCTAATCCAATAGGAGTGCGGTCCTTATAAGAAGATAAAGAGACACCAGGAATCAGTGTGCAGAGAAAAGGCCTTGTGAGGACCCAGTGAGCAGGTGGCCATCTACAAGTCAAGGAGAGAGGCCTCAGAAACCAATGCTCAGAAACCAGTCTTGCTGGCACCTTGATCTTGGACTTCTGCTTTCCAGAACTTTGATAAATTAATCCCTGGTTTTTTTTTTTTTTTAAGCTACCCAGTCTATGGTATTTTGTTGTGGTAGCTTTAACTGACTAACACAAGTGGTTAGGCAATCTCTCTCACTTAGATCTCAAGAGACAGGGACATCTCAGCTGACATCTAGAATATCTTTGGTAAGAAATGATGTGTCCATCCCATATTATATAGAGCAGGACCAAGAAGAGACAGCTGAGGTATAGGGGGCAAACCACTGAGATATAGAGCCAGAAGACCCAGCTACTCTCTTGGTTGAGACACTTACTAGCTTGGACCTTGGGCAGCAATTTCTGTGGGCCCCACTTTCCTCTAACAGTAATATGAAGATAGTAACTCTTGTTATGACCACTTCATAGAGTGTGGATACACAGAGAGTACATGAACGTTTGCTATTACTTAGAAAGCTTGCTAACTTTTCTAGCCTCATTTAACTTTTATTCACATTCTAGTGGCTAGTCTTTTAAAGCTCCATCTCTTGGATTCTTTCTCCGACATAGTGCTGCTCCTAATACTGAGCGCAAGGACCTACCCTTACCCTAAGCCCAAGACTGGATTATTGAATGCATCATTTATATGCAGGCTGAAATCTCCTGCTGAGGTGAAGCAGAAGACCATGAGCTGGAGCCAGTCCGTACCTTCAAGGAATGAGGGGAAGTGACTACGACATTGCTGGTTGGTCAGATAAGAAGAGGTTTGTGGTGGCGGAACCAAATAGTGTGAGCTTCAGAGGAAAAGGAGGAGAGGATAAAATCTAGAAGGTGACAGGGGGATCCAGTAAAAGTCCAAGTCCAATTTGGTACGAAGTGGGGTATATCCTCTGAGGAGGGCCAGATTCTCATTAAGTTGGAAATGAGATGAAGGTTCTGCAAAAAAGGCTGAGCACACAGGCGTAATCATTAACATTAGAAATTTTTCCAGTGGACAAATTACAAGATTGTTTTGTTTTGTTTTGTTTTTAGTAGGCAAGCTCTAGTCTGGAGTCAGTACTGGAGAACTGCCCCCTTGTTGCTTGTAGAGGCCAATTTTTAAACTACTCTTCTGTATTATTTTTAATGGCTGCAACTGGTTCTCTACTGTTGAACATTGGGATTACGCAGCAGTTAAGAAGGTAGGAGTCAGCCTGCTGGGGTTTGATTTCTAGCTCTGCCACTTGTTAACACGGTATTCAATGGCACCCTTGGTCTCAGTTTCCTTGTTTGTAAAATGGGAATAATAATAGTACCCACTGTCACTGGAGAGCTATGTGAGCATATATGCATGATATCCAATATTTTGCCTACCTGAGTTTTGAGTTACTTAATTTCATATTTGTATAATATAAAATTTTAATTTAACAGTTAAAAAATGTCTTTAAGTGAACGTGCTAACAATCATTGCTTCTCTTTATAGGCCCCACAAACGGGTCAGTGGGGGTAGTTCAGAAATTAGGTTATACTCTAATTCTTGATATATAGACATGGTATAAGGTCTTGGAAAATTTACCTTTAGTATGGTGCTAATTTTCACAGACATTTTTTGATGATTTGTGAAACAAGAGAGATTACAAGTAAAAAGGCATTATAGAGTGTGGATACACAGAGAGTACATGAACGTTTAAATCTAAAAAATACAGTGCAAATACAACTGTGCATGAAATATAGTATTTTGAAAATAATGTGCCCCAGAAAAACTATGATGCCATATCAGTGTTTCCTCAAACATTAAAAAAAAAGGTTTTAAACATTTTTTAAAAAAATGTTTTTCTGTTAAAAAGAGTTCTAAGGTCACATGTATGGCTTCTTTTGAAAGGAGATAACTTCTCCAATTTTTGCTCATTTTATTTTAAAATGTTTATTAGTATTTAAACCACACATACCCTTTAAATTGCTTCACCTTTGTCAATGTCACCTTTATTTCCTGTAAGACCTTGACTTTTTAAAATTAAAATTATTAAAATTAAAATTATTGGGGTGACTGTATATCACACTTTGAGTAGCAAGAAGAGGACTCTTTAAAATCTCTGTCTTGGGCTTTTCCTTCTCAGTTTTTTAGAAGCCAGGCTTGAATGGAGAAGACTCTCACCACCAGTCATACTCATTGCAAAAAAGAATTATCGGGGTGACATTGATTAATAAAATAAAAATTTCATGTGTACAATTCAACAATGTCATATATACTGCACTGTGTGTTCACTACCCAGAGTTAGATTGCCTTCCATCACAAAATATTTGGCCCCTTATGCCCCTATCTGTGTCCCCCAGACACCTCTTCCAAACAGTAACCACTAATCTACTGTTTGTGTCCATGAGTCTCTGTTTTTCATAAGACCTTGACTTTTCAACCAGGGTTTGTGGATGGAATGAATAACTGTCCTTTATTCAAATCTGTTTGATTGTCCCATAGTAACAATTTATCATTTATGTCATATAAATCCTGCATATTTGCTGTATTCTTAGACATTTTGTAAATTTTGGTTAATATTATAAATGGAATATTCCTCCTCCTTATTTAATTACATTTCTAATTGGTTACTATTGTTGTCATTGATATGCAAATACAGGTAAACTGCCACAGCAGCAGGTCTCAGGAGCACCAGTTTGAGCAGAACACAAGGGTGACATTCAAAATCCTTGAAAAACAGTATAATCTTCCCTGAAATCTTACAGAATTGTGCAGGGGGAACACAATTACATGACATGGCACACAGCAAAACCTGCTAAATTCCTCTTTATCTATCTCACCCATCATGCCAACTGTACTTCGCTCTCTCTCTTCAATCTCTTCTTCCACATATATTCTTGGGTAGCTCCTGGCCTTTTTAATGTCACCCAAACTAGTATTTTCAGATTTGTGCCAACTGTCTGTCAATCCATTACTCTGATCAGCACCACTCAAACTGAGACCCTTGGTTGCTTGAGTGTCAAAGAATCCTGTATTAGTTATCTATTGCTGCATGACAGATGACCCCAAATATAGCATCTTAAAACATTTATTATCTCACAGTTTCTGCGGGTCAGGAACGGAAGCAGTTTATATGGGTGCTTCTGGTTCAGACACTTTCATGAGGTTGCAGTCTGTTTACTGGGGCAGTTATCTCAAGGTTCAGAAGGAGGTGGAGCTGCTGTCAAGCGCTCTCAGGTGGCTGCTGACAAGAGCGAGCCCCAGTTCCTTACCATGTGTGGACAGTTCCATAGGCTGCCAGAGTGGAGGGGGTGTTGGGGGAGGGGAGAGAGAGATGGAGAGACAGAGACAGAGACAGAGAGAGAACTCAAGTTGGAAGACAGGCGAGTGAAATTAAACTTCACCTCTTGGGAGAAGTATCAAAGTATAGTGGACATAACCTTTAAAATCATCACGAATCCTTTCTTATAGTGGGTTGAATTGTGTAATTAGCCAGTTCACTAAACTTTTATTAGATCAAAAAGTTTTCAGTTAATTCTTTTGGGATTTCTGGGTAAATAATCATGTGTCTCTTTTCCTCTACTATTTATTTATACTGTGTGTGTGTGTGTGTGTGTGTGTGTGTGTGTGTGTATGTTTCTATCACTGGATAGAATCCCCCAAATAATAAACATAAATAATAAAGACAGATAATGCTGGTCATAGTGGACAACCTCATTCATTTCTCACTTTAATGAGAATGTCTTTAGTGTTTCACTGATAAGAATGATGCTGGCTTCTCTTGGTTTATTATGTTAAGAAAGCACCTTCCTAGTGGTAGTTTATGAAGAAATTTGAATTCCCTGGTTTTCGGAGCTTAGCTTTATTGCAAGATTTTAGGCATTGTACATTCTTAGATTTCTTGAAAGTGAAGAATGCCAGGCTTGCAGAATCCTAGCACATGGCTAGTCCAGAGCCCATGTCCACAGGGCAAGGCAGGGAGAGTCAGACATTTTGCTTTGAACTTACTGCTCCCAGGTTCTTGCTCTGCCATGCTCTCCCAAAGAAATGTTGGTCATATTTCATTTGCTATCCCTGGAAAACTTGGTACTAAAGAAGAAGAAAAAAACTATATGGACAGAGGACTGCTCTTATCTCAATTGACACAGGTAACATCAGACTCACCTATGGCTATGCTGTATCCACATCTTCTATCTCTCCCCTGGAGGGAGTTGGGTGATTATAGCCAACTTGGAGCTTCTTCATACCATTGGGTGATTTGTGGACCTCAAGGCTAGCAGCGTGGTATTCAGGGGAGCCATCCAGGTGGCTTTTCCTACAAATCATTTCTTCAGGAGACTGAATGGTGGGAAATCTATCTCCTATAACCTGTGGCCTCCTTTACGAGACTTCCTGTATCCTCCCCACATGAACCATGTTAGCAGGTTCAACCCTCATGATGTGGTGATCTTCTTCATGAGCAATTCCTAATTTCATACCAATGACCTTTCCATTTCTGAGAAGCCCTTTATACATTTGAAAATTAAGGCTGCCAGTGAGGTTATATACCCCACCACACTACTCTATTTACCTTTACACACCAGAATCTGGAATCCTTGATTAAAAGGAAAAACAGAGGTACCTGTCCATCCTAGGATCCTGATACCTTAATGATATCACCCACCTAAGGAGTTTTCTCTCCAATGATTCCCTTGTGTCCAAATTGAGGTTGAACTGCTAGGACTTCTACAACTTAATCTGGATTGGAGAGGGAGTTAACGTACAACAGCCTTGAAGATGATTTGACCTTCTAATACCCAGTCATGGCATTTGGAACTTTCAATAGCTTTCGAACAGGAAGCAGCATGATCTTTGGGCACTAGGATCCCACTGTTTATCTTGAGGACATGTTCAAACATGCTTTGGGCCTGGACTTGACTGAACCGCTGGTCTGGGAAATCATGACCTGACTATGACAGCAGAAGTCCTTAGAACTTAATTTTCTTTGGTACAAATGGTGAGTTTATGACTAGATCTATCCAGGCAAGATGTCTGTTTAGTACTGCTCAAGAAATTAACTTTCTCAAACTGGAAGTCCCCAGTCCTTCATTTTGCTCACCTACACTCTTTGAAGTTCATCTCCCATTTTCCCATAGTCTCTGACCCTATAATAGATTTCTGTAAAAGGCAAGGATATTGCAGGAGTTTAAATCCCTATTCTATTTGACCCTGAATCATATAAAACCCAATGCAATAACTCTTAAAACTGATGACTGTAATTCCATTGTGTGGTAAACACAGTGGGGCATCACTTAGGTCTTGCCTCTAGCTGTCAACAGCTTCAGGGTCTGCCACTGCAGAAGAGTCACCTAAGGCCTGGATATTTTGGCCTGACATGGACACTCCAACTAGAAGTACTTGATCCTCACCTGTACTGCAATTTGACATCTTCCTCTACCCAGTTCTGCTTCCTCCTCTCTCTCTTTGCAGGTGTTGATCCCTAATAAACAACTTTCACCCCAAACTGTATCTCAGCACTCCTTCCGGAGAACCCTACCTCAGAAACACCGAGTGGGCCATATTGCTGTAGGAGGATGTGTGCCCCTCTGCTTACTTTTTGAGGAAGCTTATCTTGGTGGATGTCTACCTCCCAGCATGGTGGTGGTAGCATCTGGCAATCAAGGCTATTTAGAAAGGGAAGGTATTTTCTTCTGGTTTTATTGAGATATAATTGATGTAACACAATGTATATGTTGAAGGTGTACAGCATAATGATTTGACTTGGATATATTGTGAAATTATTACCGCAATAAGATTAGTTAACATCCAGCAACTCATAGAGATATTAAAAAAGGGAAAATGATTTTAGGATTTACTCTCTTAACTTTCATATTATCATACAGCAATTTTAACCATAGTCATCATGTTTTACATTCTATCCCTAGGACTTATTTAACTTATAACTGAAAGTTTGTACTTTTGACCACTTTCTTCAAATATTTCCTCCACTGTAAGGGAAAGTATTTTCTCATCATGACAATGTTAAATGGGACTGTTGTCTGGTTATTGTACCTGGGCCAGCCAAGGCAAATTGGTAGGTGAGGTGGGCTTTCTAAAACATTTTCCTAGAGCAATAATATTCTAGAATTGAACAC
The DNA here is from genome assembly GCA_030015415.1 of Cynopterus sphinx. NCBI lineage: Eukaryota > Metazoa > Chordata > Mammalia > Chiroptera > Pteropodidae > Cynopterus > Cynopterus sphinx. Next base: position 20,633,447 of record CM057385.1, read on the forward strand.
GGGTTCATGTCTGACCCTTTTTCTTTTTCTTTTTGATCTTGTTTCTGCCCTTTGTAAATTTCCTGGACTGTATTTTGGTTCCTCTTCCTTCTGAGAGGTGAGTGTCATTTCAGTTTACGATTTCAACATGGGGTGAGGAATTTTCAAGTAAATCTGGGTTTAGTGAGACAAATTAAAATCCAATTAAAGAAATAAAATAGTGAACAGTGAAGTGCTTATGAGAGGTTGTTGGGTTGGGATAGGGATTGGTTTGAGCTCACAGAATAGCTGAAAATTACCCACGGGAGAGGAACTCCACAGTGAAGGCTTAGATGGCAAAGCTGAGAACAAGGGGTAATTACAGGCGGGAGTCTGTGACCTGCTTGATAGAGAAGATGTGAGGAACTGGTTGCAAGGGAAATAAATTTGATTAAAAAGCAGCTTAACCTCTTGAAGAAGCCAGAATTGGGGGGTGGGGGGAAGTAAAAAGAAAACTATAAAGCTGCCGTGAAATCTACTGTGAGGCAAACGAGAGAGAGAGAATGTGCAAGTGAATGTACTAGTTTGTATATTCTCTCAGGAACTTTTAGAGGAATTAAATTGAGTTTGACAGTGCTATTTGAGATCCTGCCCTGTTCTAGGTACATTTAAATTAAATTTAAAGGGCCACCAAAGACCTCTGTAATCAAGATAAATAACATTGTTATGTAATATTTGAAAACAAAAAATCAATGTAAAAAATCATGATAAACAAAATATCAAAATTTTAAAAAACAACAGAATCAATATTCCTGATTTGTTTTTTACCTCAGACTTTAAGGTGGCTTGGCATGGCACTGTTACTGACCTTGCCTTTGTTTAAAATTTTGGTGTTTTGTTCATTTTGTCATTTTTTGTATTAATTTTGATTTTTAAAATATTGGATCAAAATGTTTATCTCAATTAATGAGTGTTTTGGTGCCCCCTTGACATTTGCTCCAAAGGCCATTCCCTAGCCCCATGAGAGAGATAGATGGTGTTTGTTCTTGAGGTGGCCCCATGGACCTGTTTGGAGCCTTCTAGAAGGAGAAGAGCTGTATGTGCAAGGTGAAGTGACTATTTTTTACTAGGATCTTACAGGATTTGGGAAGCAAAGCAGCTTCAGGCCCAGTGACAAAGCATCTGGATGGACCCTGAGTGACTCCGTGGGGTAGGAACTGAAGAGAACACAACATGTGGACCCCAGAGAGGTTGGCAGCTTTGAGAGTGCAGTCTCCCTGAAGCACACCCATTTACAGTTTACCTTTGTAGTTGTAGTTCTTAACACATAGTAGGCACTCAGTTTCCATCAAGGGCAAGAATGACTGCAATTTGTAATATATTGTGGTTGGTTAGATGTCCCGGTTCCCTGGGAGATTTTCAAAAGATCTGGCTAACTGTGAAACATTCTATCTTCCAGCCTCTGAAGTATAAAATATACTCTTGCACTTTTTTGGTTTGTTCTGGTAGGATATACATAATGTAAAATTCACTTTTCTAACCATTTTTTTCCCGTGGCATTAAGTAGGTTCACATTATTTTGCAGCGATTACTCACGAACTTTTTCGTCTTCCCAAGTTAAACTCTGCACTCACTGAACAGCAACTCCACATTTGTTTTCTGCAGCCTCTAGAAACTACCATTCTACTTCCTGTCTCTGCGAGTTTGACTACTCTAGGTGCCTCATGTATGTGAACTTATATAATATTTGTCCTTTTATGACTGGCTCACTTTACTTAGTATAATGTCTTCAAAATTCATCCTTGTTATAGCTTATGTCAGAATTTCCTTCCTTTTTAAAGCTAAATAATATTCTACCGTATGTACATAACACATTTTGTTTATCCATTCATCCCTCATTGGACATTTGGATTTCTTCATCCTTTTGGTGATATGAATAATATTGCTTTGAACAAACTCTCCCACTTACTCTTGGAGAAATAAAAAGGAAAGAGACTCTTTAGGGCTGTACCTCTGTGAATTTTATTTTACCTTCAATTGAAGGCTTTGCCTCCTGGACAAAGTTGACAACCTTACCTCAGACCCTTTGAGGACCCATTGTGTTCTGGCACTTGGTTTGGTGTTGCAGATACAAAATCTACCAAGACATGTCCCTCCCCTTAAAAAAACTCAGTTTACTATGAGGGTAGATTCATCAGCGAATAATTTTACTTGGATCTAGGTTCAGTCATAGAAGCAATTGCTTCTGTTTATTCTTTTGGTCCATAAATAAGTGGGTAACCCTCATAAGGGAGAAGTTTCAGATAAAGTGAGTATTATAAAGGATGGGACTTGCAGGAAATTTTGGAGTCTTGATTAGTATCCCCTTTTGAATTTATAGACCATTCAAGTTAAGTGGGTTCCTAAGGGATGGTGATGAGTGAGTTCTGATGTTGTGATCATAGATTTTGGCTCTTCCTGTCTGGGAGTTCCCCAGTCAGGGAGACAAGGGCTGCCTAGGCGGGAACTCCACCCATGCATTATGCCCCTGTTCTCATTCATAAACACATACCTGTATTCCAAAAGGTGACAAGCTTCAGAAAGTCCTTGAAACCAAGAGTCTGTTAGCCTATTTCATGGGAGTGCTTTATAGCTGAAGGAAAACCATCCAGCCTATTTAATGTCACATACCCTCTTTAATGTGGATGATAAAACTTTAATTAAAGCGGTGATTAGAAACAGAGTAATAATGACCACTAATAAAGTAGTTTATAAGGATCAATAGCCTTACAAAGAGCTGCTCATCCAGTTGCTGGTGAACTGCTACAGGCAGCCCAGAGCCTGGGCTCTGGTAGGGTAAAAGGATTAGAGGAAGGGTTTACTGGAATAGAGAGATAACATAAAAGGCAATTTATAATGTGTGACTTCGAGCAATGAGCTAGGGAAAATGGAAAGCTGTGATGTGGATGGAATTCGTTGTACCTTTGCATTATGAATGAGCTTTACAAGATTGCAGGCTATAGCAAGGATTTGGTTACTTGTGTACAAATGAGCATTATCTGCATTGTTTTTATTTTTTGTTGTGGTCCATGCGTCTTAGGGTGAAGGGAGCAGGGTGAATAAAACCATATCCGAGAAAGAGTAGCAATTGATGTCATACTAATAACAGTAATAGTAATAAAGGCCAGAGTAATAATAATAACAATAATAATAATGCAGTAATAAGCCCCTCAAGTACCAACCTCTTTCGTATTTCATTTTTAATACAAATGACTCTCCTGCCAGGTAAATAGTACCACCCTTTTTACCAAAAGATATAGAGGAGGTTTAATGAGAAACTGGGTTGGAAAGGGATTTCAGGAAAGATTTTCTGGAGGGTGAATTTTTAGTTTAGGATCTGAAAAGCAGTGAGAGACTTGGTTCTAGTGTGTGTGCATGTGCGTACACACACATACACACAAATTCTGTCTATGACCCACAAGGCCCTATAAGCTCTGGCTCTTGCTGATCTCTCTAGTCTCACCTATCTATATTTTGTCCTTTTTATTTTTATCTATTTAATTTTAATTTTATTTAAAAAATTTTTTAATTAAAAACATTTTTATGGTGACATTAACTAAATCCAGTAAGTTTCAGCTGGACATTTTAACAGTAAGGCATACATGTATGCATGCGTGTGTGTGTGTGTGTGTGTGTGTGTGTGTGTGTGTGTGTATTTACATTGTGTATTCATCTCCCGTAATTATATTTCTTTCTGTCACCATATATTTGACCCCTTTACCCTATCTACCTCCTCCTTCCTCCACCCTCTGGTAATCATTAGTCTATTGTTCATGTCCATGAGTCTCTGTTTGTCCTGTTCATTTGTTGCTTTTAGGTTTATATCCCACATATAAGTGATATCATGTGGTTTTCAACTTTTTCTGTCTGGCTTATTTCACTTACCATGATTATCTCAAGGTCCATTCATATTGTCTCAAATGGCAGTATTTCATCTCTTCTTATGGCTGATATTTTGTCCTTTTTAATGCTCAGTGGCTTTCTTTCTGACCCTCACACATACCAAGTTATTTCTTGCCTATTTATTTATATTTGCTATGCACCCTCTAGAATAATCTTCCCTCAGATATTTTCATAGGTCCCTTCCCCATTAGCTCTTAACTCACATATCACCTCATTAGAAAAGCCTTTTCCATCAACTCTGCCTAACCTCCTTTTATTCCAATTTTGTCTTTACCTTAGTACCCTATTTTGTTTTCTTCACTTGGCGTCTGAGAGTATCTCATTTATTCATGTTCACTGTTTGATATTTGCCCACCTTCACTAGAATGAATATATATATATATATATATATATATATATATATATATATATATATATTTGAGAGGCTGAATCCTCAGGTTCTGGAATAATTAACACCTTGCACATAGTAGGGGCTCAGAAATGTGGAATGAACAACCAAAGGCCATTTGAAGAACCTCTTTACCCTACAATGTAATGTAAGGTTCCTGCTCACCTCTAACTGTTCTCTGGACTCTCCATGCTTTTCCTGCTCCCTCTTAATTCATTGAATACAAATTTCATAAGGATGTGGACCACAATGCATAAACACTTGGGAGGAAATACTGCATAATCCAGTGATTTCAAGAGTCCCTAAATTCTAATTAGCATGGTGCATGGCAATGATGCTAAATGAACTGTAATAGTCTTATCAGGTCAAAACCCAGCTTTGTAGGGCAGACCAAAATAGAGGCTAAGCTCTTTTTGCCTTTAGCAGGGCAGTGCATGGGGTCTCCAAAGGTATATTGAAGCTTAATAGACAAACAATATACTTAGTAGATTGGGTGATGAGATGAATGCTTGCAAACTCTGGGGTGTTGCTTCCAAAACTCGAAGTTTCTTTCAGGTGCGCTTGGGGCCTAGATGAATGGTTTCAATTAGAATTCAATTAGCATTAATCAAGGTAAACTTCAGGGGCTTCCAATTCATCTGAAGTGCCCCTGCCTCAACTCCTTCCCAACCGTCCCCTCTGTCAGGGCGGTTCTCAAAAAAGGCTCTGTGTGAGCACAGGCATGAAGAGGATTCATTTCAGTGTGAATCTATGACTCTTAACCATCACATCCATGGCCTTGGGCCACCAGTGAGCCTGTTTATCTCTAGCTCTGTACTGGCCTTTTAGGTGGCTGGGCCTGCCCCAGGTTACACAGCCGTGCTCCTGAACCATGTGTGGCAATACATCTCATAACAACTTGCTGCCAGTTCTCCTGGCCTCTGACTTGACTATTGCCTCTTCTGAGGTTTGATTTGAAAATGCCTCTCACTACTTTTTTATATAATTCTAATAATGAACTGTGAATTAATAAAAATTTTTCCCCTTTATAACTCTATTAGTGAATTGTAGGTTTGAGAGAGAAGGCTAATACGTTTGTTTGAGTGGGAATTTTGCTGCCAGCACTGTTTACCTGGGGATTTCATAGACATTTGGGATATTAAAGAAGAGTACTTTGAAACTGTTGGTTGAATCTTAGAAAACCAGAATCAAGTCTCTCCAGGAAAGAGAGGAAGGGAGACAAACTATATTACTATATTCTTGGATGACTTTACAATTTCTCCTTGAGAATGAGTCTCTTGTCTTGACACACAAATTGATTATTAATAAGGAGAGAGACTTTGGGTATGGCAGAGATGGTGATGCTGAAATGTCCTGTAACCTAGCTTCAGAAGAAACTTGTGTTGGATTCCTTAGTGAAGAACAGACACAACGAGGTCCCCTTCTTGTGACAAAATTGTCTTAATTCTGGTAGAGAGAAGGGTTTTGCTTCCCTATCTTCATGGAAACATAGAAATACTGCATCAACAACTTGGGCAGTCAAAGGATTAACCTGTGTAAGTATCATTATCAGCAGAACAGAGGGGGTCCATAGCATTGGCAGAGGATTTCACTTGCCAAGAGGGGGTGCCATCTTTCCAGAACCTGCTAGAGGAAAGGATTTCAGAGACTGTATAGGGTGAGAGTTTAAGGCCCTTCTGGATTGCTCTCCCCCACACCCCCTTAACTGTGATGTCTAAAGATTTCTTAAGCAAGTTTTACATCATAGTTAGTGATGTACATGTTTGCCTTCTCTTTGGATGAAGAACTCTGGATCTATTATAATGCCTGCACAGTTTCTTGTTCACAGAAAGAAATAAAAAAATACTTATGTGTTAAATGCAACTGATTTAGGTTTGAATTTTTCCCAATTACACACTTTTTTTTTTACTATAAAAGAAATACATGGTCATTGTTAAAACAAACAAACAACAAACATACATACAAACTAAGAAAGCAAATCCTCTTTAGGACTTCTACACAATTTGGACAGCTGGGTTTCTGGTTTTGCAAACAGATCATCCTGACTCTCAAACTGCCCGTCTTTTTCAATAATCTAAGGATCCTTTACTGGTCCTGGCTTTTGTTTCTGGCTCTATATCCATAGGATAAATTCTTTGTCAGGAGATTTTTTTTTTGATCCTAATTTTAAAATCCCAATAGTTTGTTTAGCTTGCCTGGACTCATCTGAATCCCAGGAGTAGGTACAAACATGTTTCAAGATTCTGCTGATTCTAGCTGTGAGCTCTTTGAGGTCAGAAACTCTCCAGTTTTTAACTTGGCATTCTGATGCCCAGCCCAGCGCCAGTCCATATAGAAGCACTCGAGCGTATATGTGTGTGTGTGTGTGTGTGTGTGTATATATATATATATATAAATATCTTTTCCCCCTCTAGATCTGGTGACCCAACCCGTAACCTGAAATTGCCTAAATCCAGTTTTGTTGTACCTTCCCATACTCTTCCTTCTTTCTCCCTTGGTGCATTCTTTTCCATACTAATCTGTTTCTAACCTTAATATCCTAATCGTTACTTCAGGACATACCACTCAAGAACTCCCCTGGTCCTTAGGACCTGTCCCTTTAACTCTGACTTTTCCCAAGTCACACTTATTCAGGGACCTATAGCTTGGTGATTGAAATGAAAAAAACAAAAAAAACCAAAAAAAAAAACAACAACAACAACAAAAAAACCCAGGAGCTAAGTTGTTAGTAGCCAAGGGAAGTTAAGATGGAACCACATAGCTCCTAATAGATGGGAAGCAGAAAACCAAGAAGAATTATCTATTGAGATCTGAGGGAAAGTGTGGATGATCCCAGAATTTTATACTCAGCTAAGATTTCTCCAGATATAAAGGTCATAGACTAACATTTTAAAGCCTACAAGAACTCAGATGATATAGTCTCCCTCTGTTCCTTTCTTTTTAGTTTATTTTTAAACTAAAAATAACATGTATAATACAGCCTCATTCTGATTATCCATTTATCTATTTATCCATTCTGTCTGTCTGCCTATCCATCCATCCTTTTACCTGTATAGAGGCATGGTCATTGGAAATGATAGTCACCAAAAAACAATAGTGATTGGACTTGAAGCCATTTTTAAGCTTTCTTTTCTATACTTCTCTGTATTGTTTACTTTTTAAAAAGCAACTAAATTGTTTTGCTGTTTTTTAAAATTAAAGAAAATGTAAAATATGTATAGCTAACTTGTAACCACACAAGGAAAAGCCACATGTCAAGTGCAGTGGAGCTGGAAGTGAGAGGAGCCGTCCTTGTTGATCTTCTCTAGTAGCTGCACCAGCTCTGAACCATCATCCTTTGGACTTCTGGTCACATGGGAACAATCTGCTCTCTGTGTTAAACCACTAAGAGCAGGTTTCTTCTAAATTCAGAATGTTGGGCAGCTGCCCAGCCCTGGAGCTGACCCCCTAATATGCTGTGTACTGGTCAGCGGGTACTCTAGGCTAATAGAGAGAAACCTCTTAGGCAAATAGGGGTCACTTAGATGCTGTTCCTTTAAACCACGTGTATACAATTCATGTCCAGCCCCCAGGTGAGTGAACGTGAGGCATCCCTCTCCTCATAGTGGTAAAAGTTCTTACTCTTACTTAATCCAACTTTGCAATTCATTTTCTTCTCTGTCTTTCATCTCCCTGACTCTAACCTTATGATTTTCTCTCTCTTTCTCCACCTTGTGCTCACAGCTTGGGCTAGTGGGCCTCAGCAGGGGATGATTTTGCTTCTCCCCATCCAGGGGACATTTGGTAATGTCTGGAGACATTTTTGGTTGTCACAATTTGGAGGGAGTGCTACTGGCATCTAGTGGGCAGAGGATGGAGTTGCTGATAAACACCCTTTAATACATAGAACTCTCGCCCTACCCCCATAATAATTTAACTCAGTATGTCACCAGGGCTGGATTGAGAAGCTCTGCCATAGACCTATCAACAAATTGCATTATTTTGGTTTTAATCCTTGGCTATCCCTTAGCTTAACTGCTACCCTCAATAACTGCTAGCTCTGAGAGATCCAACAAAATGTAGCTCTGACCCCAGAACTCTATGCTGTTTGGTCATTGTTCCCACTAACCTCAATCTTGAGAAAAAGACTCAGGAATGAGGTGTGCCACAGTGATGTTGTCTTGTGTCCTAAGCAAGCCCAGGGAGAAAGAGACTAAGACAGAAGCAATTAGAATGAAGCATAGGGTAGTCCTGGTTAGGTGGTATTGAGGAAATAGGATCAGGCAAAACCAGGAGGCCCATTTACGTGAATGAATTAGAGGTGGGGAAATGGCTGATAAAGTTGAACAATAAAGGGTAATTGATACAAAGTAGCATGTGAAGAAACCAGTTAGGGTGGCTTTATAGGAGGTGAAATTAAAAAGTGACATTGCTCAAGCTATAACATTGCATGAAAAGTGGAAGGTGGAGCAGAGGCGAGAGTCAAGGACATTGAGAGAACAGAGGTGACAGACAGAGGGCCCAGACAGAGGTGACAGACAAAGGCAAAGGAGATTTAAAATGGAGACAAAACCAGTCATAGACAGCCTCTAATGCTCTTCTCAGGCTGCAGAGAATAATCACTGGCTTTCTTGGGCCTAAGTAGTCCATGGTCTGAAGGTAAAGGCTCTTACAGGGTAGCACCAGTCTGCACCTGCAAGACCAGCTTTTCCAAAAGGAATGTCATCTCATCCACCCAGATCTGTTCTGTCATCTTAGGCAAAGCCTCTGATATACCACAGGCTGAGGAATCTTTTTTTTTGGGTTCATTGGACATTTTAGTTAATAAAGAATTAACATGAATGGTGGTGGAGTCCTGGGTTTAGAGTCAACAGACCTATGTCTTCTGTTGCTTCTTGTGAGTCACATCAATCGTTTCAACTTCAGGTTTTCATTTTGCTAAATGGGTATCATATACCTATCCTGTATGCCAGTGATGATAGGAAGTGACGTATGTAGGAGTGCTTGGGGAATTATATAATAGAATACACATATTGAAGATGCTGTAATATGATCACATCACCAGACATGAATTCCTAGTTTGAAAAAATTAGAATAAAATAAAGTACACAGAAAATTCAAACGATACAGAATAATTTTATTTTTCATGGTACAGAGCATTTTTCAGTATCATGGAGAGATGGCAATGGTATAAACACAGGAATTCAAAACCTCTGTTCAGGCTTTTTTCCTCTAAAGTGAAGAATCTGGGGTTAACCTCCTATTTAGCAAAACATATTAAGACGTCTTAGATTATGCAGAAGGAGTATAGGTTCCAGAGGTAAACTTTTAACAACATAAAGTGAGAAGAGTTGAGTGTCAGAAGGAAACAAAGAAGGAAGGGAACTCAGACACAAAGAAGCAGCAGATCTGAGGAGACATGGAACTGAACAAACTGGTGACAGGAAACTTCTTACTGCCTCTAATCCTCAGGTATATTTATTACTTATTGCCTCACATATGGGAGAGGAGTTTTGTGTTGGAGCAAAAAGTGGGTGTCAACACAGGAAAGGGGCTGAGTTCCAGATCTACCTTAGGACAGAGAAAATAGAGATGCTACAGGTGACAGAAGTGAAACCAGATTTTTTTCATTCTTTATATTATTATTATTATTATTAATTTTTATTATGGTGACATTGGTGAACAAAACCCTGTAAGTTTCAGGTATACAATTCACCAGGAAGGCATATACATACACTGCATTGTATGTTCACTGCCCATAGTTAGATTTCTTTCTATCACCACATATTTGACCCTTTTTACCCCATCTACATCCCCAGATAGATTGGGATGATTGATCACCCTCTAAGTGACGCTTGAATGAAGAAATTTAGTGTTTTCAGATATGCTGGGGAGGTCAATAGACTCTCTCACCAGGCATGGATAGAGGATTGAGCCAATTAAAAAATCTCTGTGGACAGGGCGATACCTTGTTCCATTTGCATGCTTGGATGTTTGGGTTAATAAAGATATTTGGTTGAAAAAGGAGGCAGAAGAGAGCAAGCTCTTGCTGTTTCCTCTGATGTTTACTAATTTTCACTAATGATGAAATTTCCTGAGCTATTGTTGCTTTGGTTCATCTTAAAATAAGGACATTTCCAAGGCTCTTGCATGTGAAATTCAGGGTAAACGAAGCAACATGACTCTATAAGCATCTGCGAAAAAGCCAACCAAACAAACAAAACCAGAAAATGTACTTATTTTATTTGGAAATAGACTTACAGAAAAGCTGCAAGAAAATAGAATAACTGCAGGGAATAGAATAGCAAAAAGATCATCTATGTACCTTTATCTAGATCACCTATTGTTAACATTTTACCCAATTTGCGTTATAATTGTGCATTCTCTCCCTCTCCTTCTCTCCCTCCCTCCTCCCCCCGCCTCTCTCTCTCACACACACACACTTTTTCTGAACCATTTTATACTAATTTGCATACATCATGCCCTTTAACTGTAAATACTTCAGTGCTTATCTCCTAAGGAAAAAAATATTCTCTTACATGTCAACTTCAGTAATTCAACACCAGTACAATATGTTATCTAATCTATCATGCATATTCCAATTTTGTCAATTGATTTGGTGATACCCTTTATAGCATCTCCCTTTTTCCTCTAGTACAGGAAAAAATGTAGGATCAAGTATTTCATTTAGTTGTCACATCTCTTTAGTCTCCTTTAATCTGAGACGTTTTGCAGCCTTTCTTTGTCATTTATGACATTTTTGAAGGTACAATCCTGTTTTTGTGTTTAATTCCTCATTTTGGGGTTTGTCTGATGTTTCCTCATGGTTAGATAATACAACCTGGCTTGAGTGTTGTATAAGTGGTACTGTGTCTCTCTCTCAAGGTAACACATCTGAAGGCACCAATGTTCATCTGCTCCTTGATGATGAAAGTCTTGACTATTCAGTCAAAGGGTTGTCTAATTTCTGTACCATAGATTTCTATTTTTAACTCACCTGCACACATTTCTACGTATAGACATTAGCATTTTATGTGATTTCAGACCTGCACTTTTTTTGTAACCCTAGGCAGGTAGAAGGTGTTGTGACACATTTTGGTTTCTATTTGCACTAAAGGAGGTGGTTTTTATATTTTTGTTTTTATGTTATACTTGGTCTCTGGAATCAAACCAACCTCTGAAGATTGCTTCTTACTTGAGTAAGGAAGTGAGAAATAAAACCAAGACAAAACAAAAAGCCCAGAATTAAACAACCCTGCCTTCGCTGATGTGTTTCCTCCACTAGAGGAGATGATTGAGTTTCATGGAGCCGACCATCGTGACAGCAAAATTCTGTTTGCTGCCTCTTAATGAGAATTTGACTAGAAGATTTTTGGAAAAATGAGAGGAAACTTGGCCAACATCTCAGTGGTTAAACAGGAAAAGAAATCAAATATCTCCTAATTATGAGTTCACATCCCTTGTATCATGACTCTGATAGCCAGAGTTGCTTTAGAAAAGGTGAATGCAGAAGGTAGGTTTGTCAGTGGAGATGTTTGATTCTGAGCAAGCACCGTGTTGGCCCGATGTATTTTTGAGGGTTAACCTGGACATAGAAAATGCTTGCAGATGTCCAACATCATAGAATAAGACATAAAACTGCTCCATATGCACCTTTCTCCAACTTGTGATATTCCTGGTATCTACCTTTTCTATTGTCAAGTTTCTCTTCTACTTGAAATGTTCACCTTGTAGTGCCCTGTGTTCAACATTGGCTTTGTTCCCTAGTGTGCTCTTAAGACTTTCCTGTTGGTATACAGTTTTCATGTAAACTTATCACTGATAATAAGCTTCCTATTTGGCAAATGCTTGGAACAAATGATGCTATGTATCACCTGTGTACAGCTCAGCCTAACCCCTAGGATGGGCATCAGATGACAAGTGCATGAGCTAATTGTGTAAAGAGAACTGTGTTAGACTCTAACTTGTGATACAATTGACTGTATATAATTCTTTTCTCTTAAGGTGGAAGTGAGCAGGAAATAGGCGTATTACTTGGTCCTCAAATGGAATTAGATAACAAAGAACCAAGGTTGTGCAGAGATCTGGCAGATCTTAAGTGGGTAGTTAAGGAAAGGTCACTAATCTTGGGCCCAAGATTCGAAATAAAACGGGGATCAGAAAATGACAGGAGAAGAAAATGGGGAGGAGCAAGTTGGAATTAATGAGCAAGACATTGCTTAGACTGATTCTGGAGTGGGGAATCTTAGATTGAATTTCTTCTTTACACAGCCAAAGTACATGTTGACAAGACTGGGGTGGGTCCATTAAAGGGGCCATCATGTAGTGGACAACCTACCTAATACTGCAACAATAGTCTGGTGATGGTCTAGTGAATTTGAGCAGAGAAGTTCTATATCAAAAGAACAATGTAAAGTCAAGCTCAGATGAGATTCAGAAGCAAAGCAACTGTTAAGTGTCCTGCCAATTTTAAGATTGCTCACTTAAAAGTCTTGGAAAGTCGGAAAATTGAGAAAAGCAAATATATGAGAAGAGGCAACGTTTGTCTAGGTCTTCTCAATATGCTGTCGGAGAAGGGATAGCTTGAGATATTGGAATAATAACATATAACTAAAACCCACAGGAATTTCCACAACCACTGGAGGATGAGAAGTCAAGTAAAAGAGAAAGTAGGCATTCCAGTCAACAGTGCATTCAGCTGCCAGACATATGAGTGGCCATCTGGGGTCATCTGACCCCCAGCTGACTCATCACTTGACCATAAAAACATAAGTGAACTCAGCTGGCAGAGAAGAGCCATCCCAGCTGAGCCCAACCTGCTAACCCCTAGAGTTATCTATGGATCAAGAGGAGCTGCACTTAAGCAGTCTTGACCATATTGGAAACTGATACAAGAACCTGGACAAGAACCTGTGACTATATAAGGCCTTGGGAATCTTAGGAAGGGGTGTATTTCATGTACTTTGCATGAATCATTGGGGCCAGAGGGAGGACTTCAGTAGTTTATGAGAGTAATAGCCCCCAATGAGCCACACCCCTTGTCTCCTCCCTCTCCAATGTGACTTTGTTGCCTCTCTCGTTCCAGAGATGGAGTCCATCTGTCTATATTCTGAATCTGTGCTGGCCTTGTGACTATCACCAATAGAGTGCTTTCGAAGTGACGTTCTGAGACTCCTCAGGCCTGGACTTAAGGGAGCCTTGCAGCTAACACTGTCATCCTTATGCCATGCATCTGCCATTATGTAAAAGGCCAGGTTTAATTACTGGAGTGAGAGAAGCCATGCAAGGGAGAGTCGTGGCACACTGGCTGAAAGACCCAGGTTACTGCCAGATGTGTGAGTGAAGCCATCTAGATCAGCCAGCCACCAGCCAACCTGCCAACTGACCACAGAGGAGTGAACCTAGCTGACACCACAAGGAACAGAGATAAGTCATTTTTGCTGAGCCCTACCACACTGCCAACCCACAGAATCGCAAGGGGGAAATGTGACAATAGCCATGCATAGTTCTTAGTCTTGCTGGGTTTCTCTTCCATGGGCCCTAGGTCCCAAGCCAAGGAAACAAAAGTGGCACCAACACCAAGGCTGGAGACCCTGCCCCGGCCACTGCCACTATTGTCTTCTGATTTTGGTCCAAATGAAGTCCTTTCCTGTCCAATAGACCCATGAGGCTGGACTAAGTGTCTTTTGGACTTAATTACCAATGGAGGGGTACTGGCCCTATTCAATTTCACTCTGAGGTTAGACTGACCACCAAATTGAAGAACTGATTACATAGAGCAAACTGATATGGATGAACAAGAACCCTGAGCGGAACTTAGAATTTTGCATGGATTTGCAAATTTTGGCATCTCCGTGTGAAACTCGGAGTATGGATGAGTTAGTCATGGCATGGCTGCTGTCCTTTTACCCTTTGCTTCTCACATGAAAAGTCATGGGGAACATTTTATCTCGATTGAGAAGGAAATATGAATTTTTCTTCACAATTCAAGAAGGAGACATTCATCAGAAACAGGCAAAAATGTACCAGTCTCCAAGTGGCAGTAGTAATTTCAACTTGAAATATTTTTGCTTTGGGGAAGTTTAAAGAAAGGTTGCTTGAACACATTTTTCTTTCTCTTTTTTTCTCCTCTACATCCATCATTAGATGTTTATTTTGGAGCTTTAGGTAGAAGTGCTCATTTTAGGACAGGTTTCTTTACTTTTCTGAACATTTATCCTCCTTTTGCAGAGGGGCATTATGAAACCCTGAGTGTGCTTAATTTCAGATTTCCTGTTCATTCCCATTCTGTTTTCTTCACTTGTCTCCTCTGGGGGTAGAAAATGCTAGATAGAACTGTTGATTTCTGATGAGAATAATACAATTTTTTTTAGTGGAAAGTCTTTATTCTATGAAGCAAGCTACTTTGTTGCCAAGCTACTTTGGAAACAATCCAACTATTGATGAATTTAAGTACATCCTGCAGCTCTTCTAAAATAGCAGAGTTCCCTAGACCTCAGAAATACACATTCATTATCTGTTAGTGCTAAATTTAAATCAGAAGGAACTTTGTATTGCTAAAAGTCCTCTTGTGTGTGCATTTGAATACTCCCGGATGGCTCTTTTGTGTGGTCCAGTCCCAGGCAGCCCTATGGTTAAAGGGGAAGATTTCTAACCAGGGACTAAACAGTGCAAATGACTCAAAGGAAATACATGTTAGTCTTTCCATATTCTATACCAAACCAATGTGATGGTTAACTAGGATTTTTTTTTTTGCTTATTTATACACCCAGATTCTGTTTCTTCCTTCTTTAATTTTTTTATAACAAGCAAAAAATTATGCATCTATTTGTATTTGTAGAATCTTTTCCACCTCACTCTCTGCTAGGTAAACTAGTATTGCCTGTTTGGCTCCTCCTCCTCATTCTACCGCCATTCTTTCCCCAACCAGCTATGGGAGCTGGACATTGATGTTTTTATAAAACTGTCTTGGTAGTTCAACTGAACAGCCAGAATTCAGAACTATTAAAGTTGAGTTTTGATGAGTGAGAGGTTAGAGAGGAGGAAGATTCCAGGGTAGCTGTGGCTTGTGAGAGAAATGGAAATTAAGATGATTAGGAGAATGTAGATTTTAAGAAGTGTTAAGAAGCAATGCTGTGGTTTATAAATTGGATTTTAATTTATTTTCCCAAGAGATGTATGTAAGAGTTAGAGTCACTTTTGGTTGCTGATCCATATTTTCTTGAAGACATCACATCATGACATGGCTTTTCTTCTTCTGGCTTCAACAATCCTCTTCACAGGATTCAAGATTTCGGGAGCTACAGAACTCTCTATGCACCTGCTAAGACCATGCCCTCTCTCGCCCTCCTGTACCCCAATAAATGAGCTCCCTGCCTCATCCCTCCCAACTGTCTGAGAGACCATTTACAAAAAACAAACAAAACAAAACAAAACAAAACAAAACAAAAAAACGTAACCAGACCTTATTAACCACCTCCCCATAAGCCATTGTTTCTCAAATTATAGAGTCATGAAATCAGTTTAATGGCTTGTGAACAGCATATTGTGTTTTTAATGAAAAAGAATAAATAAGGAATAAACAGAGTGCACGGCAGATGGTAAGGGCAGATTTGTTAAAGCCTGTGTTTCACTGTATGTATATGATTGTAGAATTTCTTATATTATATTCTATTATTTCTTACTTGAGTTATTTCTTATTGTGAGTTTGTCAGAAATGATTGAAAGTCATTGCTCTAAGTGACCACAAAGCATATTGCATCATACCTTTACTTGTGTTTTCCCCAGTTATAAACTGGATTTTTATTTTATTTTTCCCAACAGATGTATGTAAGAGTTAGGGTTTCTTTCAGTTCCTGATCTGTATTTTCTTGAAGACATCACGTTGTGGTATGACTTTTCCTCTTCTGGCTTTGACAGTCCTCTTTACAGAATTTGGGATGTGGGGAACACAAGCCTTGCTTCCATGCCTCTCAGGTAATTCTTTATCGCCTGGACTCCCATTCCTATTCAAGTCTGTACATCCTCCAGTCTGACCCAATATATCACCCCTCCTGACTCCTCAGACCCTTCCATTCTTTCCTTGAGAACTCACATGTCTGAATTCCCAGTCTGCTCAGGTTCTCATTGGAGCATGCCTTCTTCTTGTTGCTTTAACTAAAAGCTGACTCTCCCCTGAGGCCACTGATTGGTGGCTGTTTCTTTCCCTCACTTTCTACCTACCACTGGAGACATAGGTTAGGTATCCTCCTCTGCTTCTCCTCACCACTTCTAGATCACTGTTCCTCCCTCATCCCTAAAGAAGCCAGCTTCTTCGGACCATACCACCCACTACCCTTCCTAACTCTAGCTAGCTTCAGTCTTTATGGTTAAATTCATTCATTGAAAATGAATTGTTTTGCATCTTTCTTTTTATCTCTACTCCTGCCATCATTATTGGTATTTTTGTTTGAAATCCACATGGATGATTCATCTAACTCCCTGGCCTCCCAGGTCCTTGACCATCTCTCCTTTCAATGATTTTTTTCCTTCACTGCACTCAGCCACAATCCCCATGGTCATACACTAGACCTGCACTGTCTAGAATAGTAGCTGCTAGCCACAGGTGGTTATGTTAATTTGAATTTCATTAAATAAAGTAAAAAAAGTTATTGCCTTAGTAGCACTACCCATGTAAGAGTCCAACAGCCGTCTTTGGCTTGTGGCTGTCATATTAGACTATGCAGACAAAGAATGGCTCTGTCATTGCAAAAAGCTCTACAGAGCTTGCACTGCTCATGACAGGAACTCAGCTTCAAGCTTTATGCTTCCAGGCTACCATCTCCAATGGTTGCAGCTCACTCCCTTGAGTACCTGACTCTAATAATTCTTTGTCCTTACCAGGACTCTCAATCCATCGTCTTCAGCACTTTTCACTGTCCATTATCCTTCTCATATCCTCACTTTCTCTCTTACGCAACTTAAATTTCATGGTCCATCACTTCGACCCTGGGCATAAATCCTCAGCTTTCTGACTCCCACTTAACCAGAAAAACACCATCCCAGGTGAAATCTTTCCTCCTACAATGTATTTACGTCCAAGGAGCTGACAGTAGCTTAAGAAAAATCGTAACTATATTGACTACCTGACTTGTATTTCATGACCATAAATCTCAAGTGGGCTCTCAGTAAACCCCACTATTTCATTAGTCAATTCACAAGTCTTAAGGGAGCTAGAGGTCTCAATCTCAGCCTAGGTGGAAGAACTCCCTTTCCAAGTTTGTTCTAAGTTTGGGTGCTGCCTCAGCCTTAGGGATGCTAGCTAGTTTCTACATTTTTCTATTTCTGTCCCCTTTAGAGTTCTCTTTTGACTCTGTTAGTAGTTATCTAAATTTTACTAGTTAATAATTATTAATATGAAATTTTCCCTATCCTAATTACTGGTGGGATTTTTCTCTCTTGACTATATCTTTTTTGATACAGTAATAGTAACACAAGGTCAGATAAATAGACTAATAGAAGATAATAGAGGGCCCCCAAATGGACTCATGTCATTTGTGAACACTAGATTTATGACAAAGTTGACCCTTCAGAGCAGTGGTAAGAAAAATATGGTCTTTTGATGAAATGAAGCTGCTCTTTGACCACCTCTCCTAACACCAGTCTCCACTGTGCTGTTTCAGCCTCACTGGTGTCTTTGTTGCTTGTCGGACATGGCGAGCATGCTCCTGCTTCAGAGCCTCTGTGTTGCTATTATTCCCTTGATGAGAATGTTCTTCCCCTGTATATCACATGGCTTCATTTAGCTCTACGCTTAAATCTCCATTCCTTTGGGGTTCTTTCCTTCTGAAAAATAGGAAATATAAAATATCTTTTCCAGGTATTCTTCAGTCTGTCCTTTCATTTTATATTTCTTCATAGTACTTTTTCGCTAACTCATTTTCTCTTAAAATGAAAGATCCACCAGAAAAGACATTTAAAAAATTTTTAGTGCTATAAATACAGCATTTAGAACAGAATTTCCAATAAATGTTGAATGAACTAACAATAACAACAACAACAACAACAACAACAAAAAATGAATAAGTGAATCTTGCTGATGCTAGGCCATTTGGTCCCTGGCATTTATTTGAGTTTCATGCATATATTCTTGAAATGGCTGTTTTAGCCTCTCTCTGGGGAAAATTCTGCTCTTTATGGGTATCAGGATTTGTCTTCAAGAATATTTGTCTTAGAGATCGATTGCTATTCTACTGAAAATTTTAAAACTTGATGTTAAAAATGTATGCCATATTATCTCACTTCCATGTTTTAACCCTCAAATGACTTCCCAGTGCATGTAAAATAAAATTCAAACTTCTTTTTTTGGCCTCCTAGACCTGATATATCTGTCCTCTTTCTACTATCCATCCTCTTCTCCTTGCATTTATTCTTTCTTATTTCTCCTCCAGCCACCAGCCACCTTTGATTTCCTTCTGTTCTTTGAACAATACCTAGACCCATTCCTCAGAACCTTTAAACTTGTGTTTCCTTCTGCTTAAAGCACTGTTCCCAGCTTTTCACTTGCATAAATAGTTCTTTGTCTTTCAGTGCAAAGATCACTTTGACATAGAGGTTTTTCTCACTCTCCTCCCCACCATCCTGTTTTATTTTCCATGCAGCACTTGTCACTCCCTAAAACTTATTTATTTGGTTATTTGCTTACTCTATGTCTCCCTTCTTCATCAGAACCTTATTTTATTTTATTTGCTAGTATATTCCTAGTGTCCAGACAAACAATGCTTGATACTTAATAGGTGATTAATAACTATTTGCTGAATAAATGAATGTTGCATCAGGAACATCGTCTAAGGGATAAAATGCTGGCCTTAGGTGAAACTATAGGCTCTTTTAAAAATATTGTGAGTACTTCAGGGAACTGTTTGTAGTAACTTATATTATGTCTGCCTCCACACTCACCCATGCTTTTCTACAAAGCCTTTATTTTTTTTTTTCAGAAAAAAGACACTCTAATTTCTAGTTTCTGCTTATAAATAGATATCTTTTGTCATTCATACGCTTTCTCTGAAGGCTATTTTACTATGGTCTGCCCTTCTTATCTAAACATTACCCCTCTTTTGTGATTGAAGGTAGGCTATTATCTACTTTTCTTCTCTAGGGTCTTTTCACTTGACTTCTGGATTATCAGCTTCAGACCATCTCTGCTGCTGTTTAAGAAAAAAAGCATTAATCTTTATTTATTTTATATATTATTTAAGCCCTACCTGCTTCCAAAACCAATTTGAGGCAGCTATCTTCTCTTAATTACTTTCTACCCTTGTCTTAGAAGCTTCCAGACCCTGTAAGGTTTCTCAACAATGTCACTGGGTCTTTGATTTCTTTTTGAAAAGTACAATATTGGATGGTTGGATTGGATGAGATCTCTGGGCTCTATTATAGTTGTGACACTTTGGACTGCCCTTTACAAAGTAGAGGCAGTTAATAATCACTCATCTAGGGACCCTCCATACTCACTCACATCTTCCTGGGTAAATGCTTTTGCACTTTCAGCTGTACCTCTAAATGAGACTAAATTTGAAACGTATATATCAATTTTCTTTTTCGTTAAAACTTGAACTTTATGTTGTTAGTTATGTAGCACATAGTACCATTTATTGATCACTTACTGTGTGCTAGGAACTGCTAGATACTTTATATAAGTTATCTCAATTTCTATAAAATTTCTATAAGATAGGTCTTAATACCCACAGAATATTTTACAGAAGAAAACAACTGAGGGTCTGAATAGTTAAGTAACTTTTACAAGATAAAATAACTAATAAAGGGTTGCACCAGGATTTGAACCCTGGTTTATCTAGTCTCTTTTATCAGATGCTCTGTGGCTGATTCTCTTTCTCTCTCTCTCTCTCTACACACACACACACACACACACACACACACACACACATGTATGTATGTATATACATACATACATACATACATACATACACACACACATGTTAATCATAGAGGGAGAGAGGTTCAATCCTGGTTATTGGGTTAAGGATAACTAAGGGAGCTGAAACAGCTGTAGAGAGCAGCAGTGCTTTCTATTGGTCTTTTCTGATCTGGGTTACACATATCCCATTCTAGGCAAGAAGTATAGATAATACAGCTGTTATGGCGACAGTAGGCAAATGGATAGACAAATGGAGGGATGGATGGAGGGGACCACATCTAACCAGGGTCTTTAAGACTTTATAAGGCTTAGTTAGCTTAGTCAACAGAGTGGAGGTTGAGGTTAAGAATTTGCTTTCCAGGCAGGAAATTGCATGTGTGAATCCTTTAAGACATGATGCTCTTGAAAACTGTGAGTAGTGTGGTGAGACCAGAGTGTCGAATCCGTCTGTAGGTTGGACAGGCCTGGAAATGAGGCTGGAAAAGTCAGCAGAGGCCAGGTTATGAAGAGCCTTTTGGACTTGACTAAATAGTTTGGAACGAGTCTCATAGGTAATGGAGGATCATTGAACGATTGAAGAGGAGTGATATAATCTGGCTTCATTTTGGAAAGTTTGCTTTATTTGTGTATTACGTCTAACTGTTATGACCTGACTAGATATTGTTGGCCAGATATGTGGGGACTGCCATTTGAGAGAACACCTTGTCTCCTTGGTGGACCAGGATTCTCACTGTGCTCACCAGTGCCTGTGTAACATTGTCGAGAACAGATAATGTCAGAGACTGAATGGGGCTCTGTGAGTGGAGGATCCACAATTCAGTCTTGAAAGGTATTTTTGTTATTGTTGGTGGTGGTTTTTGTTTTTTTGTTTTTTTTTTTTGTTTGTTTTTGTTTTTGTTTTTTTTTGCTTTTGAGATCAGAAGAAAGGCCGCCTTTGCCTCAAATGTCAAGGCATTCTATAGGTGAATTTTCTATTGGAAATGAATTGATGTCAATTTGAATTCATCCAATCAGTAAACTCTGAAAAACAAAATTAAATTATTGGCCCTTTTCCCCTTAGCAGGTAAAATGAGCTGAATACTGTGCCTCATATTCAGACACCTGGAGGAAAGAATGGACAGCTTTGGGGGTGAAAGAGAAGTGAGCAGAGGAAAGGGATGACACCTCGAGGTGGAGGCTTGGTCTCTGCTTCCATAGTGCTGAGACAGGATTCTAACACCAAACAACACTCCTGGGGCTGAGCTTTTAAAATGAAAGTGTAGCTGACATTTGTAAACTTGTCGTCAGTTGGGAAAACATTGTCCAAACACGTAGCTTAAGGTAACTTGCACAATGCAGTTATTGGATACTGGAAAGTGTGATTAAAAACTTTAAAAAAGTTACAAGTGAAAAATGTTTAAAATTATTAAAAAAATTGTTTTGGTTCTACAACTCATTTTAAATATTTGGAGTTACTAAGTAATGAAGTTGTTGTAAGACCCTTTCCTCAGTTCGACAAAATATATCAATTCTGTGGTGAAATCTATGTATGACAAGAGCTGTCAGAACTTTAATGTATTTTGAAGTCAGACAAACCTGGCTTGAATGCCGGCCCTCAAACTTCAGTGTCCTTGAGCAAGTCACTCCCTCTCTCTAAGCTTTACTTTCCCATCTTTAAAATGGGGTCGATGCTAGTTATCTCATAAAGTTGTTATAAAATTGAATATAAATGATTATAAAGTGCTCACTATTATATTTGGCACATTATAAGTGCTCAAGAAAAGGCAGTCACGTAAATCATTGCTGGTATTTTTAAAACTCGAGTTTGCCAGTGCCAGTTCTGCATCCCCCTGATTTGCTGTCCATGCATCTCTTTACCCTGGTTACCCCGACCAGAAAATGCTGCCTCTTCATTCTCACCTCTGATAAATGCTTCTGGTTGGACACCAACTTTCTTGACATAGTGCTCAACTTTTTGCCTCAATTTTCTGAGTCTTTAATTTATATTCATCCTCTACTCTGACATTAGTGCTTGCAGGAGTCCTGGTGATGACCCTCTCCGCTTCCATCATCTCTCAGTTACCTCCTGCTCTGGCAGGTCCTGAGACCGCCTTCCATGTAAACTGACTGTGGTAGGCAAAATGATGTCTTCCCTCCCTTCCTCTAAGATATTTATGTTCTGATTTCCAGAATCTGTGACTATGTCATGTTATATGGCAAGGGGGAATTAAGGTTGCCAGTCAGCTGACCTTCGATGGGGAAGTTGTCCTGGATTATCTGGGTGAAACCAATGTAATCATCAAGTCCATGTAAGGGAAAGAGGGTGGCTGGAGAGTCAGGTCAGAGTAATGTATATGAGAGAGACCCGAATGGCCGTTGTTGACTTTGAAGATAGAAGGGACTGTGAGCCAAGGAATATGGGTAGCCTTTAGAAGCTGGAAAGGGCAGAAAACCCAAATTATCCCCTACATCCTCTAGAAAAAAATCTTGATTTTAGCCTGAAGAGACTCTTTTAAGACTCTGACCTCCAAAACTGCAAGATAATAAAATCTGCATTCTTTCAAGCCACTAAATTGGCAGTAATTTATTGTAGTAGCAGTAGGAAATGAATACTCTACATTTTCAGGCAAGCTATGTGCTTTCTGGTGGATTGGCCCAGGCTTAAAGGCAGGTAAACAGGGTAACATGAATTTCAGAATATATGTTTCCAAAAAGACAGGGTACACAGGCAATTTATTATAAATTGTATCAATCCAATGATCACCCCAGCTATCCACTCCTATTCTGAAGTGAGAAAACATTTACTTTTCATTGTTCTCTATTAAATATGATATTTCAGTATTTAGTATTTAGTATCCTACCATAATTATCCATATTTTCCCTTTGAACTTCTTTTGATTTTTACTCCACTATTACACTTTGATCTGACAAAAGAGTTTTTAAACAATTAAAAAAACCCTACTGAGTTACAGAAGCATAGAATAGTAATGGGGGTTTTTTACAACTTTTTATGTCCTTAAATAATTTGCCCCTTTTATCAACTGAAATGTGATGTGACCAGATACTATATAAAACAGATGATGGCAAGTTGTTCAGGTGGAGGTGATAGCTGATGGGGAGAGGGCAGGATCCTCAGTGTTCAACCTCATTCTCTGTAGCACCTGAAGCATCTCACTGAAGCCCCAGAGAAAACATTGTTCTAGATTTGAACTTTCAATTTTACAGATGGGCAAACTGTGGCCCAGAGAGGGAACATGGTCAGCTTAAGGGCACATGGCCAGTTAACACCATAATAGAGACTTAAGCCTTGGCCTCTGGCCCTGGATTTGAGACTGTGTTCTTTTCCTACTACTACATCAGCTTAAACCCTTATTTGGTTGGTTGTTTTTCTCACAGATAAGGTGAGAGGTACAGGCATTCTTTGTTTGATGGGTGCAAGAATATTTTTCATCTAGGAAGTTCAGACTCATACATATCAGCTGCTAAAATAATCTCTTCATTCTGCTATAATCATAGGTGAGGAAATCATAGGTGAGTCTCGACTCAGAAAAGTTAAGTGACATGCCTTCTATCCATTTTCAGCTCAGATCTCAATCAGCAAATATTTCTTCCCATTCAAGGCAATGAAAACTCTCTTGCATTGTCACAATGTGGGGACTGTCAAAAAAAAGTCAGAGAAATAAATATGAAGATTTCTCATTGATAAAAACACAGCCAACATTTTGGGCTTGTCAAATTACTTCTGAACAAAGACTTGCATGGAAATTTATTTAAAATGACTAAATCCTGAGAGACTCCTCTTTGAGCAGGGGAAATTAGTTATTAGGGCCTGTGTTAAGAGGCCACCTTGGAAAATGATGGAGGAGATCTCCAAAACCTGAAAGAAGAAGGATCCATCCCAGGCTAGCACTGAGAGTTATCACTGGTCCTTCCTGGAAAAGAAGCATAGACTGGTACCAGTTTCATGTCTCCTTCCAGTTCACTTCATACACAAATATGTAGTAAGTAGTTCTCATTCTAGTAGTTCTTATTCTTGAATCATTCTTTATAAATCCACCCTAGGCACTGCTGTGTGTCAGGGTTAATACTCAGCTGGTACACAACAATATGGCTTATCAGCAGGCATCTGAACTAATTGGTCAGGGCCCATGCCATAGCTATCACTAGATATTTTGAATATTACCCCGGATATAAATACCAGAGTCAGTCAAGATTCTCGTGCCTATAGTGTGCCAAGGTAGGCAAGCATGATCAGTTATAGAATTTCTTAGTAAAATTTATTTTGATATGGATGTTCTAATAAGCGATGGAGCCAGAATTCAAAGCCCTTTCTAACTGGTTTCTGCGGCATTTCAAGTGATGAAAAGCATTTTTCAATTTGATGGGTTTCATCTGCATTTTATTAGTCTATTTCTGGGGAAAAAAATACCGTTTGTACATCATTTTGCTTGTAGACTTGTCTTTATTATTCCTTCCCCCACCTCATGTGGTGGGTCCAGGATTTGATTTTCCTCTCAGCTCTTGGCACATTTCTCATCCTCTCTCAGAGCAATTTACCCTCCGTGACAGTCCATCTGTCTCTCTTGCCCCACTTATAAAGACTCTGCCTTTTTAAATTTTCCTTATTTCCTTTTTAATATCATCTACCTAGTCTTCCCTGACCTTTCCAGCTCTTCAGATACCCTATTGTTTGATTGGTTGGAATCCTGTATATTATTCTGACAGCATTTTTCTTATAACTTGACCTGTCACAGTCACTAAACTGTCTCATTGACCTTTGGTTGTAGTTTAGTAGTTTGTGTTTTAATTTTATTAGAAGGTGGGGAGGGGGAACTACACACATTAACTATGCAGGCATTGTCTGAATGTTAAGAACTGAGAGACGATGTGTGTGTATGTATGTATCAACCCTGTGTATGCCTCCTAGAGTTGGAGGGAGGAACCATGTGGCCTTCAGTGGCCACCTCTGAGGCTGATGGTCATTGTTGATGATCATCGCCAAGGGAAGAAGTATACTTTAATATCAGGTGTCACCAAACTTTTTCTATAAAAATCACATAAAAATTTCAGCTTCTCAGGCCATATAGTCTGTTTTGCATCTACTCAACTCTGCTGTTGTAGTGCATGTCTGTGTCCCAATAAAACTTTATTTACAACTGGTAGTGGGCTGGATTAAGCATGGGGATCTTAGTTTGTTAACCTTTGTTTTAGAGTAATTTTACCTTCTAGCTTCTTACCATGCTTTGCTTATTTGTGCATTTGTTATTTACCTAAAAGTGCCTTTTCAGAAGTAAGCCAGCATTCTATCCTGTGACACTCTCAGATATCACTTTGTGAGGGAGACAGTGGCAGGGAAATGGGAGTTCATTGCAAAAAGACATGTGCTGTTCTGGGCATTGATAGAGGGACATTTATTCAGGCTTTCTGCAGGAAGTTGGCCCTGTTGTAGGTTGTAGGTAACCTGAGCTGGGAGATTGAAGATTTAGTTTGACTCTCAAAATTTTGTTCAGGATCTGGGTGAACTTGGGTAAGTCACTTCATGTCTTTGGAATTCAACATTCTTATCTGCAAAATGAGATTATTATTATTATTAATATTAAATTTAACATTCTATACCATGTATTTTATCTCTCTAATTGTCAATTGCCAGTTGGTAGAAGGATTTATAACTTAAGGGAACTGTTATCATTTAATATCTAAAGGATAATGTGGTATATAAATAATAATGAAGTCCTCATGTAGCAGAAAATTCAAATAAAGGGATTGTTATATAGGTATTTATTTTTCTCTCAATCAGTTGTCTGGAGTTACTTTGGTAGCTTCATGATGTCAACAGGGACTTAGGCTCCTGCTATCTTTCGTCCCACTTATCTCAGTATATGACTTGCATCTTCAAAATCTCTTCATTGTGTCAGTGTGGCCATGGTGGCTCCAGCCATCATAGGCACATTCCAAGCACCAAATCAGAGGAAGGGCTAAAAGCAAAAGGGGAGTCTTGTAATAACTTTCTTGAAAACTCTACCAAATGACTTCCATTTATGTGCCACTAGCTACCCCCATCTTCAGGAAATGCAGTGTGTGAGCTTGGGACATTACTGTTCTCAATAATATGTAGGATAAAAGGGAAGAACAGATATTAGGAAGGCAGATAACAGTTTATGCCACATACAGGTTTAGATAATGGCTTAAGGTGAGGAGATAGGTGACCCAAACCACACCTGTGATACAGCATTTGATCTCACCTTTGACATTTTTTAACATAATGCAACAAGTGAATTTATATAATGGATAGTTAAACTATATTATGATGCATTTCATTAACAAAGAATTCTATAAATTATCATATTTCTCTTTGTTTTCCTTACTATAATTTTAACTGATCCTGGCTGGTATCCATATCAAGAGTAACAATAATAATAATGATAGTAAAAAAAAAATAAGCCCAAAAAATTAACATTGGGTTTCTATTAGCCCTGTCCAATTAGAACAGATACCAGTTAAGACATTGGAGTATACCAGTTGCTCCAAAGTAATACATGGGAAGGGTTTGTAAAGACTATCTGGAGGCCCATTCTTGAATAAAAATCCTTTACCATACACACCTGTCAGAAATGAATAGGAAAGATACATAGGTATTTGTCTATAACTCCTCTGGAAGGGGCTGGTGATAACTGTCAGTTCTGGCCTACGGTGGACCCTTCTATAGGTTTTAGGGATCATCTATGTTTCCCACATTGGCTTTTTACTGTATGCTCCAAGAACAAGTTGTACTTGTTCAAAGAGAAATTTTAAGGATTTAGTCATTTTTCATTGATTTCCATGGAAGGCAACCCTTTAATGAAACCCGAGAACAAATGCTGGCTCTCTGTGTTCCTGTCAGTGAGAGGTCCTCATATTTTCTAATTTTAACATTTTTTTTTCACCAGAATGCTCAGGTTGGTAGCAATAGTCCCCATACTGTGCAAATGGAAGAAAGTTTTAACGCCTTGAATGAGAAGAGACACTTGCTGATTGAGATCTGAGCTGAAAGTGGATTTCCCCATGTGCTGCACGCATGCGATGAAAACTGTATAATGTTATACTTCCTGTGCAATCCCATTAAACAACCTCATCCTCCACATACTCCCAGCAGTGGTAGCTCTGGTATTGCTGTCTAATTTTGCACGATATTGTGTGGGTGACTTTGCTTGGTTAGACAAGACAGCCCTCCAAATAATATTTTATATATATAAAATTATATATATATTTTTTATAAAATGTTATTGAAGGGAGTTTCCTGTATATATATAAAAATATATCATAAATATGTATGTAACATAGGAGCATTTTCAGCCTTCCCCCAACCACCAAAATAAACCCTACATTTTTCTGCTTAATTTTTTATTTTTATTTTTTTTCTGGAGAATCAAGTAAGCAGAATTTGCCATAAGGAGAGAGTGGGGGGAAAGAAAAAAATTAGTGCTGGTCCAGGTGATGGTGGGCCAGCTGCGGCTAGGTGTGGAAAGAGTTCTTTTTAAAAGTCTTTCTGGACTATGCATTTGGATCACATTTATACTTTTTGAGTAATTCAAGTCAATGATTTTTTTTATTACTTTAGGTTGTTGCATTTTCTTTGTGGCTATGATCTCCCCATGAATAAACTCTGAGGAATTCATTCTTATTAAAAAAAAGCAATGGATGTTTTTGTAAAACGTACTAGAAGTGGTGACAGTCATGTTTTTAAGTCGTTGCTGTTTATAAGTTGCATTTTCCTTGTTTGGAAGCAAGCTGACTTGGAGCAAATCTCTTTCTCAGGGAAAAGTAATTTAACCTGGTTTGAAGGTTATACAAATAGAAGATTTAGTTGCTACTTTTCATCTTGGGTAAAGGATACAAGAGGGCCTTTTGTCACCTGAAGAGGCTGCCCCTTAGGAATACCCTTTGATATGCTTGGCTGGTGCTTTGAAGAAGATGGGTTCATTTGCATAGGGGCCAAGGAGCCATTGGGAGGAAGAGGATCAAGGCTCTAGGTACTTCCTTTTGAGATTCAAAGTTGGTAGACACTCCCAGATGTGTTGCAGTGGTCCCCAGGGAGATGACTGGAAAAACAGCCAACCTCTAAGAGGCACTCTTGAGAGATGAGAGTCTGATTAGTGACCAGAGCCAAGGACCACAGGTGGCGTACCCCAGAAGAGGTTCTGTGAAGAGGGAGGATTGACTTTTCTCAAAGAATGTCCATGGCTAGGTCGAGGATCTGGGTCAGGTAGAAGACCAATGAGGAAGCATAAAGCTGTGCAGGCCCGAGTTTTAGCATCAGGGACAATGCAAACTGAACAGTGCTTGCAGGGGTTCTCCTCTCTCTCTGACTCACAGTTGGAAACAGAACTCTGTAAGTCGGAAGATTCTTGGACCATGTAGGAAGGTCAAGCCCAGGAATGAGAAAATAAACATTTTGCTAATATGGTAATCTTTGAGTGATGAGCTGATGTGTAACAACAATATTTGTTCCCTGACTGTCAAGGTGATTCATACCCAGGTACATTAGAAAATACAAATAAACTAAAATAGGAGAAAAATTCATAAGACCCCTGATAATTATTATAATACCTTAGTGTATGTTGTCTTCTAGATTTTTTTTTGTCAAAATTATACATAGATGATAGGGCACATTGTTTTTATTTTTATTTATTTTTAAGTTTTTTAGGCGATGCAACCCTTGGTTGACCTGACAGATTGCAAGGACCTTATTATTAGCTTATAATTCCTTATTTTTTAATTTTTATATTTTACACCTACAGCACATAGTCTTCCTAGGTGGTCTCCCATCCAAGTACTAACCAGGCCCGACCCTGCTTAGCTTCTGAGATCAGATGGAATCGGGCTTGTTCAGGGTGGCATGGCCATAGACGGGGCATATTGTTTTAAATTAGCTATTTTTTACTTAATAATATATTTTAAATACTCTTCTTATTTATGACTATTCATCTTAACATCATTTATAATAGCTGAAATATCCCATTTTTAGGTAGTGTATATTTTACATGCTGAATGTGTAGCCATGCTTTTTACTCTGTAAAGACCATTTCATGACATTACATTACCTACCCTCCTAGTTGTGGACCTGGCTTTGGTTGGAGGTGGGGTAAGTAGTGGGCAGTGGGTGATACAGAGTAATGGGTCAGAGTAGTAGACTCCAGACTCAGGTGCACTTTGGTGTTATTTTCGAATCTGCCATTTACAAGCCATATGATTTTAGGGAATTCATTTAACTTCATTTATTTCTAGTTTCACCAGCAATAAAATATGCGTAATAACTTCAACTTCACAGTGCTGTTGTGATGATTTAATTATACAAAATATGTAAAGATCTTGGTACAGGACTCAACACAGAAGAGTTACGCAGTCAAGGGAAAGTACAATTATCATTCATTCATTAGTACAATAACATTAACTGGATAGTTATAGAGTTTCAGTCACTATGACAAATGCTTAGGCTAAGAAATTAGAATTTGGACTCATCCTTACCCTCAGCATGTTCACAGATAAGTAAAAACACACTTACAGAATGAGGATTTAAACGCTGTAATATTGAGAAATGCAAATGGGACCAAGGGGTCAGGAAGGAGATGGTATGCAGGCTTTCTGTGCGGCTGTGTCACATAAAGGATACAATTATCATGCATTCTTAGGCCTACCTTTACTTCCTTCCTCTTTTCTCCAAGAAACAGAAGAAGCCAGTGTTGGCTTTACAAGCTTGTCCCCTGTGTGCTTGCTCTATGACTCAGAGCTCTCTTCCTCTAATTCTTTATCTGCCATAAAGACCAAGAGAAGCTCAGCCCATGATACCTGAACTTGCCCAAGTCAGCCAATGGGCCATAAACGGACCTGGCAGAACCATGCTCACTGAATAGAAACTATTAGAACAAAGCTACAGGAGGACCCTTTGGAGTTGCTCCGCCAGGAAAGAGGTCTGTAACTCAATAAGAAATGGAGGCCTCATGTGGAATTCTTGTTTTTCCTGAAACAGATGATTTCTGGCACTCAGGGGAGATACCCTCTAGGATGATTGGAGGAGAATCAGAACAAGCAGTTACACGCATATAGCATTATTATTTGCATCAAAGAGTTTCCCTTTGATAAACTCCATTTCTAGTAGAAAAAGAAGAGAAGCCCTTTGCTTTTGTTTGAGAACAAAAGATGAATGGACCCACCTGATCCAAGAGGAATGCTGGGACAAATTAGCTGGAACACAATACTTGTGCAGCCACTCCTAAAGGGGAACCTCCTGACCCTCATCTTAGGAGTGAGGATTGAGCAAAGAGCCCATTTCACATTAGGAGCACAGGACGGACACCAGGATTAGAACTATTCTTTTGGTATCTGAACTTAGGAGATCTGGAGTATTTACCTAGAGATCAAGGACTGAGAATGAGGCTTCTTTGGACAGGGCCATCTTTAAGTGTATATACCATGTGTGTTCTACAGCTGATGTGGCAAGTAGGTTTATTCTCTCAGGCCAATTTTGGTCTATTCATAGAGCAATAAATAGACCAAAATTTGATACCAGGAGCATTGCATTGACATGGATTCAAGGGCCATGTTCAAGGTCAGTGGGATAGAAGCCCATGATTGTTTAGTAAGTCTATCACAGGCACAAGAAGAGAGGATGGTTGACATATTAAAGGATGAGCAATACAGAAGCATTTGTAGAGATTCTTTCACATTATGAAAAACAGTGCTGAGTCTATTATAGATGTTTTGCACATCCAAGCTCTCTGCTCTAGATGCAAAGGGGGTGATGAATAAACATACTTAATAGACAAAAGATTATTTTTAATATATAAAGAATGCCCACAAATCAATAAGAAAGACAATGCAATAGAAGAATGTACAAAGTGTAGAAACAGGTAGTTCACAGAAAAAAAGCCCAGCCAATTAACATTGGAAAAATTACATACTCTCTATTAACCAGGAAGATAAAAGTTTATATGACAATGAATGAAATATCTTTTTTTAAATAAAAGTCATTGGACCAAATAAAATTGAAAAGTGATAAAGTTCAGGATTGGATGGGTTTATGAGAAAATAAAAACAGTCATACAATGTAGTTGGAAGTATAAATTAGTAGCATCTTTATGGAGGGGATTTTGGCAGTACCTATTATAATTCTAAATAAACATATCCTTAATGCAGAAATTCTAACTAAAAACTTTGTTCTAGAGAAATACTTATACACATGCAGAAATATGTACAAGATACTCATTGCAGATGTTCACAATTTGTGGAAAATAATTACAACCTAAATGTCCATCAAGGAAATTAAATAATTGAATATATTTATAATATGAAAATTGATTTAGCTCTTTGGAAGAATGAGATAGATACACATATGTACAGACATTAGAAAGATCTCTAAAATATAAAGTAAAAAAATTATTTTGCCTATAATACTTATAGTATTATCTAATTTATTATTTTTGAAATCAAAACAATATATTCATATATGCACTATATATGTATGGGAGTGTGATTTTAAAAAAGTTTCTAAAGATAAAACTTAAACTATTATGTCCTTATGTTGGGGAGGAGGGTGAAATTAGGAGATCAGAAGTGCCGGGTGAGGAGGAATTTTTATTTCTTTATATATTTTTTATTGTTTATAATTGGAATCACAGAAGTGTGTACTTTGCTGTCTAACAATCGTGAAGGCATGTGTTGTCTAAAAGTTGTGAGGGAACCTATTTCATTCCAGAAACTACAAAGGGGCTGTTGGAGACAAGATGGGTACAGAATGTGAACGCACTGTGTGTTGGGCTCAAATTTAAATTCATTCTACAGGCAATTGAGAGTTATCGAAGGGTTTAAGAAGAGAAAAAAGGGGATCAGGCATGCATTTCTGATAGATGCCCCTGGCAGCAGTGGGAGGATAGGGACCAGATTGGTGTTCAGTATGTGTTTATTGAAAGGATAAATGAGCAAATGGCTGATTTCTTATGGAAACACCTTGAGTGTGCAACCATGAGTGCCAACTCAGATGAATTTTTTCCTCTTTCTCCAAATTAATTCAGAGAATGATATGAGTAGCTTTAAAGTCAGGTTGAAAAATGAGGAAACTGGATTGGACACAGGTCAGAAGGCAAATACAATATGCCTAGTATGGTGATTCTTAACAGCCCGGTCTTTAATTTTGTCACAACCAATATGTTGGTAGTAACAAAGTAGTAAGATTTGCAAGTCATTTATTTAGTAAAGAGAGAGCAGTCATGAGATTACACCTGTAATACACCACTCCCATTCCAGACATTGATGTGCTTTCTTCAGTGAAAGATAAGGGATAGGTGATGGGAAATTTGACTGAGCCCGGACGGAACTCCTAGAGGAATGTGTTTTCCCTGTGACGTGTATGTTGTTGGAATGGGAGAAAAATGTAAAAAGCGGGTCTTCAGGAAGGGAAAACGGCCCCTCTCAAATCTAAAATTCCATACAATTGAGTTTGTTCAGATGCACATATCCCTCCATTCTCTATCCCCGGGGAATGGAATTCTTGGAACTGACCAGTGACCCTGCTGCTCTTGTTCAACTGTTCACATGGCCATCGGTGAGTTGGTGAACTAGAACTCTGTGAAAAACAAACACAACAAAACGAACTGTGATAGTGAGATTTAAAAGAAGAAATATTTGGTCTTCGTCCTGTTCCTGACACAGAGGTTCTCAAACCCTCGCAATTTCCTAAGTGATAGAGTAATGACAGTAAAAGGATCATCTTTTGTTATTCGTAACAAGGCCCCTTTCAACCATGCCTGACATTACAAGAGGTGACTTTTGAAAAGCTCCAAGAAATGGGAGGCTGGTTACCAGTAAATTGAGCTTGTGATCAGAGGTTTGGAATATTCAGCCCCTCCCCACAACTTCTGGGGAGGGAAGTAGGGCTGGAGGTTGAATTAATCAGTGGCCAGTGATTTAAACAGCCATGCCCATGTAACGAAGCCTCCGTAAAGACCCTAAGCTGAAAGGGTTCAAAGACCTTCCAGGTTGGTGAAAACATGGAGGTGCTGGGAGACTGGTGTGTGCAGAGGGCAAAGAAGCTCCATGTCCCTTTCCCCATACCTTGCCCTATGCATCTCTTCCATCTGACTGTTCCTGAGTGTATATTTCGTAAAAACCATTAATCTAGTAGGTAAACCATTTCTCTGAGGTTTGTGATCTGCCCTAGCAAATTATGGAACCTGAGAAAGGGGTTGTGGAAACCTGTGATCTATATTACCAGTTCCTCAGAGACTCAAGTGACCACCTGGACTAGTGATTAGCATCTGAATTGGGGCAGTTTTGTAGAACTAAGCCCTTAACCTGTGGGATCTGACACTGACTCCGCAGATAGTGTCAGAATTGAGTTAAACTGTAGGATACCTGCTTGGTGTCCGAGAATTGCTTGGTGTGGAAAAACCCCCACTCATTTGGTGGACAGAAATAAAGTATTCTGTGATTAGAGTTTTGTAGAAAAACAGTAAAATGTTGAGAGGAGAAACAGTGAGTTCTTTTTTTTTTTTCACAAACAAACCCTGCCTGTAGTATTTGCCGATTTCTATGGTGTAAACACTTTGACCACGGTCAATTTCAAGTCACAATGGTTTAACAAGTGGCTTGTAAAATTCTTAGTGTTTAATAATCAGTTCTCTGTCCTAGCCCACCACTGGTTCTTGAACTGGAACTTCCTCGTAGGTGAAAACAAACATCATGACTTCTAGTCTAACTCAGAAATTGCTTGTCTTTGGTTAAGGGGTATTATTAGCTTATTTCTCTCCCGTATCCCTTTTCTTCGATTCAGGGACTCATTCTTGATAGCACAATAGCCTACGTGGTAATAACTTTATTTAATGGGTGAGGAAACTGAAATTCCAAAAACAGTAGCTTGCTCAAAATTCTATATAAGATAATATATATATGGTTGTAATTTTCCTCCAGAAAAATGGGCCTCCCCCAAAAGGCCAAGTGCGTCAGTTCCTGGGCACCAGACCCTTAGCATCAAACAAGGGACTCATGGCAAGTAAATTTTATATATAGTCCTTTGTAGTAAGGAAAAGAGCATGAGGTAGGTGTTTCCACAACACTTTTTCTGTTTATTACAACACCAAATGCAACGTGACCTGTTAATTTCGAAGTGCTAAGCAAATGCAGGTTGGTAACTGTTCATAATGACGATAATCTCATAATACTCAATCTCATGTTAAAGTAAGATTATCTCCAGGTTGGCGATGAGAGTGCCTCGGGTCTGGGAGTGTCTTTCAGTCACTCGGGGCCTCACTGCCTGTGAGGGACTGCTCTGAAGAAACGGATCTGCAAGTTAGTTTTCTAACTCCCAGCACATTCTATCACGTTGCTTCTTTGTATGTGTTCTTTCTTCCCTATTGGATAACAACCCCTCTGAGAGGAAGAGCCTCCTCCGTCTCTGATGTCTTTGCATCTCGCCTTGCCATGATGAGTTTTGATTTTCAGGAGGTAAGTGCCAGAGTTAGCTAGTGCAGTCATCAACTGATTCTCATACAAATGCCTTAGCTCTCTAAGCGGAGAAACACAGAGAAGCATCACACATCAGATAAGGCACTTGGAAATTACAACCAAATGAGAAAATGTTTACTGAGTTGTCTCTACCTGTGTTACTGAAAAAGCAGCCTAGTGTCCCGTTAAAAGTGGAGCCAAAGCATCGTATTTAGAAAGAGGGCAGCACATCTGTCAAATCCCTGACTTGGGATGTCTGCTGTAGTCCTATGCTTCTGAGTCACCCCTGACACTGCTCACAGACTCCCTCTGAACCATTCACCTGGATTTCTTACCTGCGTCCAGTTGTCTTGATTTCCTGGTTTCTAATGCCAGGATTTATTTCCTGGCTCATCATCAATCTTTAACCACCTGCTGGGGAACAGAAGGAAGGCCAGTGTGTAGTGAGGGACGGTGGGGGAGGCCAGAGATGACCTGGAGAGATGCATGGGGCAGTGTGTAGAGTGTACAAACTTGTGCTCAAAAATTTTTCTTGTAGATTCTATATTTTTTGCAACTATCTTTTAGTTCCTTGGGGATGAAACCAATTCCTGTTCCTCAGAGTTAACAGCATATTGAAGATAGTAAATATTTATTGAATGAGAATAGTGAGATAAAAAGGGAGAGTTAGTTGGCCACAGATAAATCACTTCGCATATCTGGATATCACTTTGATAATCTTAAAAAGTAAAGATTGGATAAAAATGTCTCCAGAGCAACAAAGTCTAAAGCATGAGTTGTTAAACTTTTCCTATAAACATACAGAGAGTAAAAATATTTTAGGCTTTGCAGGCCAGATGGTCTCCATGGCAACTGCTCAACTTGGTCTTGGAGCACAATAGCAGGTACAAAACAATGAGCATGGCTGTGTTCCAATAAAACTTTATTTGCAAAAATTGGTGGCCGGCTGACTCTAGTATAAGGGAAAAGGCTTAGGCCCACATACGTTACACCCCCAGCCTGGACACCAGCTGGTTGACCTTAAGCAAGTTAATTAATTTTTCCAGTCATGAGATTGTTCAGCTGTAAAAATCAGGATGATATTACTTTTCTTGAAGAGACATTTAGATGAATATATATTAAGTGCTCATCCCAGGGCCTGGCATGTGTGGTAACTGCAGCTTCTATTATTATTTTTATTACTCTAGCTCTAATATTCAAGGAGTCTATGAGTCTAAGAATTCTGCTGGTATTTTTAGCTCAGGCTTTCCTGAGACATAAGCTGACAGCTCCCAGATGATACTTTCTCTGAGAAATAATAAACAATTAGCGGATTTCTTATTCAAACTTATGCCATGTGGATAGATAAAGAGATTTGAGGACTGTATTCTAAGTGGTTTGGGGAACTTTACTTTCTAAAATGCCCAGCCTGGGCCCGGGCCTCTGAAACATTTTTCTGAGTAGCCTGCATTCTAGTTGGCCTATGTGTCTCTTTCCTCTTGAGCCCCTCCCTGCCCTCAGCAGGCCCTCTTACTCCCCTCGACGTGTCACTCTGGCCCATGCTTCCATCTTTGGCATTCTTCCCCAAAGCCTCCACCAGAGGCCCTTTAGTCTGACTTTTTGGGTCACAGGAAACACAGACCCTGCAGGTCAGGTATAGGGCACTGAATATGAGTTCAGGTGGTATCACATATTTTAAGGCAAAATAGAAACTGAACCAGGATTTTTGGCACCTGGGGAGTGATGATGAACTGATGGTGGTGTCACTGAGTCAGGAGGCTATTGTGCAGGGGTTGAGCATTTCACTCTACAGTCAAATTGCCCAGGGGTGAATCCTGACTACTACTCACTAGCTGTGGGACCCTGTGCAAGCAGGTGATGGTTGTCTGATGTGTAAAATGGAGACGGTAATTATGCTTATGGCACAAGACGGAAGTGAAGGTTTGCTATGGCTCTTTCCTCTGTCTAAGAAGAAGCTTGATTTCCAGTGGTTTCCAAGTGGCTGCTCCATTCCCTCTTTCCAAAGTGGTGTCCCCTTCACACTCCTATGTTTGCACGTGACCCTAAATGCTCACTTCAATATTGGATTTTACGTGTCTGTTTTGTTGTATGAATGAATGTATCTAGCTTGCTGTCTGAATTGCTTTTCTTAGCATTCATTCATTCATTCATTATTTCAAATTCATTCATTCTATATTAACTGGGCACCCACTATGTGACAAATATTATGCTTGGTGTTCAGATTACAAATAAGACATGGTGCTTGCCTCAAAGGAGTCTGTCGTCTAGTCAGTGATGGAAGAGCAAACAATTTCAGTACTATGCAAAAGTGTCTGTCATACAGATACACACACACCACACAGAGGGGCGAGTGGCTCAGATGATAAAGTCATGGAGGCTTCTGGGAGAAAGTAGTTCTTAAAATTAGTTTAAATAAGTAGGTAAGAGGTAGACAAGTAGGAGAAGGGCGTTCCAAGCAGAGGGGAGAGCATACACCACTTGAATTACTGTCATTTGTGCAAGGCCTTACAAGTAATTCGTGTGACTGGAGCATAGCGTGAAAGAGAGTCCAGTGCTCTGGGGTGGGCAGGTAGGTGAGATGTCCTAATGACAGACCTCAGGAACCAGCCTTAGTGGCTTAAATTTCATCTTAATTCTGAGGGCAATGGGGAACCCTGAGGGGATAGGCCGGAAATGGTGGGTCAGGTAAGGGGTCTGTGCAGGTAACATTGCCCTAGGCTGCAGGAAAAACAAGGCCTCCTCAGCAAACTGCCTGTCACCACTGCAGTCAGAAGCCCAGAGTGTGGAGCATTGTCATCCATTCCCCCCCTTTTTTTCATTCTTTTTTATTTTTTGGACAAAATCATAAGAAAATGTCATTTACACTCTGAAGAGTATTTTGCCCAGGGCAGAATTGGACGTCAGGCCCAGGTTTCTTGTACAGTGACAGTTTGCTGTATGAAATGAGGTACTTGGTGTGAATAGGCAATTAACGGTTCTGACTGTTTCATAGAAAACCCCCGAACTGCAGAACCATTCTCCTTCAGGATGTGTTTTTCTGCTTCCCAAGTCCCATTAATTGCTCCTTCCCCTGTGCCTCCTTGGCGTTTTGTTCAATCCTCTGCTTACCACCACCTATTTGGGTTGCAGGTTCTAGGAATCTGTTTTTCTTTCTTGCCAGAATCCTAACACCCCCGGAAGCAGGCATGGGGTCTTATGTAGCCTGTGTCTTCCACAGCATGTGGTGGAGTTGCTTGCACATAGTATAGGCTTAATTAAGGTTGTTGTTTCAAATCTGATTTAAAAAAATCCCTCCTTTCTTATATGGACGAAGAATTTAAGGGGGAGGGCAGGAGGGAGACAAGAAAAGTGGGAGCGGGATGAGAGGGAGGAAAAAGGTTGACTTACATTAAAGGTTCCTCTGTGGCTGTCACTGTACTCTAGCTACATTGCTTATGAAGGAATTGTATCACCTATTTACAGATAAGGAAAATGAGGCTCAGAGAAGGCAGGAAATCTGTTCATATTTGTGAAATTGTTGCCTAATGGGTCTAGAACTCAGGGCTTTATGTAGAGTATTTATTGAACAGCCTCTTGGGCCTGAGACTGAAGTGAGGGTCCATATGGCATTAGGTCTTTCAGCCTTGAGATCCAGACCCAATTCCTTCATCCTTTGGATCTGCAATGGGACAGAGCTACCATCCTTGGGAGGCCAGCGGCTACCTGGACAAGATGGACCCCGCATGCAAAATGTAAATGCCTTAGCCAAGGGATCATGGTGGAGACTTATATCATGGACAAGTGAAACATGGGCCAAGGGGAGGGAACAGCTGTCCTCTGGGACTTGTAGCTACAGGA
Organism: Cynopterus sphinx; assembly: GCA_030015415.1. NCBI lineage: Eukaryota > Metazoa > Chordata > Mammalia > Chiroptera > Pteropodidae > Cynopterus > Cynopterus sphinx. Next base: position 20,671,921 of record CM057385.1, read on the forward strand.
GAGGGCTGAGCACTGAAGCTGCGAGCTGCCTATGGGCCTCCCCCAAAAGGCCAAGTGCATCAGTTCCTGTCACCTGCTGCCTATGGAGAGCTGTAGGAGTAAACAATTTTGCCTCACTGTCCTCTCATCCTTCATTCTCCTGCTTGTGAATGACCCATTGCTGGACCCAAATGGAAGTGAGAGAGCCAGGGAGCCTGCTAATGGGTCTACAGATCAGCTTCATGAGGCTCAGGGGGGTGAAGAATAGGTCTAAAAGGGCAAAAGGAGATCTACAGCACCCCGGAGAAGCAAGAAACTTCTGTCCTGGGACTTGTTTATGGAGAGGGCCCAGGACACCAGTGTCTGAAGTGCTTTCCTTCCACGTCCACTCCTGGACCCCTATCAGGAGGAAAACCTTTGTTGTTCTTAGATGATATCTTTCCCTACACACTGTCTTTCATGTTTCTGAATTGGTTTTGCCCTCTTCTTTCTCAAGGGCCATAGTGGCAGAAAGAGGGTGGGTTGCTGAAAGAGGAAACAGATCTGAAATAGTTTTAAATAAATGCTTCCATATAAGGTATTCCTGGTAATAGTATATATTCCTGCCATTCACTTTCCCTTATGCCCCTCCCCTTAGGAGGTGAGTCAAGTCTCCTTCTACCAGGGCTTGCACAATTAGAAGGCTAGGTCAACCTGGAAGTGAGTAAAATTCTCACTTATGCAGGAGACCCAGCTTTCTCCCAGGATGGGCTCCAATCAGACCAAGGGCAGGCAAAGCTCCTCAGGAGCAGAGTGGTTCCTGTGTAGGCTCATGTCACAGGAGACAGAGTTGCTGATGCTTCCGAAGGCAACAGGTAGGGTAGGCTAGCGCTCCTCCCTGCAATTCCTTCCAGACTGTGTTAGAAGGACTGCCACATACTTATCGAACCATTTCCACATTCCTCTGGTCACATGGGAAGAGTGTGTTTCTCAATTTCCCTTACAGTTAGAGTGAGGCCTTGTGTCTGGGTTCTCGCCAGTAGGATGTGGGGAGAAATGATGTATGACACTTTCAGGCCTGGCCTGAGTAGAAGGAACCTGGACTCCTGAGTCACCCACTGCTTGGAGTAGGGCTACCAAAGAGACTTGACAATGACATTGAACTGTAATACAGGAGAGACATAAATTTTTATTCTGTTAAGCCACTGAGATTTTAGAGTTGATTGTTATAGCAGCTACTTTTGATTAACCTCACTAATATACCTTAATTCTCCTCATCACTGGTTAGACACCTCTTCATCCACGCCTATGGATGATACCCCCAATGTGCCTCTAATATACTCTGAAAGAGAGATATTCAGCAGGAAAATATCTACCAGTATGTGGGAGGAGATATCTCTTTTTTGGGGTTCCATTCTTAGAAAAAGTTAAAAATGACATTTTTTATAGGCATTTTTAATATACTAAGCATTTTCATACATGTTAATTCACTTAATCCTTTCAAAATCATGAGAGTTAGATATTATTTAGTATTCATTATCCTTGTTTGTATAAGAAAATATTGTGGCTCAAAGAAATGAAAGAACTCCTATCACCATGCAGCTGAGAAACCATTGAGCTACTAATAATTCAGAGGAGAGAGGCGACCCTCAGGTGAAAAATAACATGAAACTTGCAAAATGGCATATGAAGAAGAATAAGGTAACGTAAAGAAAGGCATTATCTGTTAACGCAGAGGGGACCCAGAGTAAATGAGCTGCGAGTGTTCAGAAAGCCTTGCCAAGCATCATATGGAACATGTATGTTCTCAATGAAAAAAAAAATTTAAAAGAGAATAAAGACAATACCCTGCTTTCTTAGATGAGGAGATAAGCTCAGAGGTAAAGTGCCATGCCCAGGTCACCTGACTGCTGAGACGTAATGCTGGGCTGGAACCCATGATCTAAGTCCATGTTCCTTTTCTTCTACTGATAATTGAAATTCTTTTAGAAAGTGGTCAGTCTCCAATCAGACCTTCTGGAATTGTGCCTGCTCAGTTTTCTAAGTAACCCACAATATAGCCACATTTCCACATGAAGAGAACCAAGTTTGGGGGCTGGCTCTGCACCTCTGGTAGGTGAGGAACTGGTACTTAAAAAGTGCTTGATTTTGACAAATTTCTCCACCCACATTTAGTCTTACCTTCACATTGCTTCTGCTAACATTTTCATCATAGATAAAAAGTTATCAATATCTTCCTATAACCTTAATTCTTTTTTTTTTCAAATAGTTACCAAGTTTATAGAATATGTCCAAGAAGAATGCAACTAGTTACATTCCTTTATTCGATTTGATCTCAAATAGGGTCTGAAGTGGGTTTTTTTTTTTTTGGCAGGGTGGGGGGTTGTATCAGTTATTTCTTGAGGTTTCTGGTACCCAAGGTCTCCAGATTTATCCTTTCCCCCATCAAATTCTACTATCCTGCTACCTTTCTTTAGTGTCATCAATTCTCCCCAATGTGGTTTTTCTTTTTTTTTTTTTGCCACATGAGTGAAGGTTAAGCTGTCTGAGTTCCTAGAATTGGACTGTTTTCCATCGCTTTTTCCTTGTCAGTGCCCCGTTTCCTCTTGAAAAGATTTATTATCCATTTTTCATCCTCTGCTTCAGCTTGGGTGTTTGAAAGATCCTTAGTTATTTTCATCCTTTGGACATTGCAGAAAGGAGTCGGTTCTCTCTCATGCTGGGCTTCAGTATAATTGGTTTGCATCTTTGTCACAGTAACTTGTCTTCTGAATAATTCTGCAGCAAGAGTGTAGAATATGGCCTCACTGGTTTGACAGTTGTTTTAATTCACTAGCTCCGAGTTCCAAAGACTCCTGTCTATATCTGATTTGGAAAGAAAATTGGAAATGGCATGGCCAAGCTGCTTACTCCTAGCTCGAACTGCTCTCTGTACAGGCTTCTGGGGAGAATAGACTCTTTCCTCTTTGCCTGAAGGATGGTGGCAAGTTAGGGGGACAGTGTTGCTGAGTGTCAACTGTAGTGATCTCTCCAGTCCCAAAGTAATCCCGGTGTGCAGAGGGATTTGAAGCTTGTGGAGAGGGACTCACATTTGAATCTTGGCTCCGCCACTTATAAAGAGTAGGCTATTGTGCAAGTTACATACACGTTCTGAGTCTCTGTTTGGCTCACTGTACTTGGGGACAATACTTTTTTTTTTTTAAATCACAGAAGACTGTTGGAGAATTGGATAAAATAATGCCAGTAGAGTGATCAGCACAATGCCAGGCACATGGGAATTATTTGATGACTAACAGACATTGCTATCTACTGTTTTATCACCAACCAAGTGCACAGTCAGAGGCTAATTATATCTTCTACACATCTTTATAATTTCCTTCCCACTCAAGCAGGTATCTTCATCCCTAACCTTACGTATCCTAATTTTTGGCTACTTACTGTTATTATTTTCAAATTGAAGTGAAATTGCCATAACATAAAGTTAACCATTTTAAGGTGGGCAGTTCAGTGGTGTTTAGTATATTCACAATGTTGAACAACCACCATCTCTATCCAGTTCCAAAACCTGTCAATCACCCCAAAAGAAAGCACCATATCTGTTAAGCAGTTGCTCCCTGTTCCACCTATGGTAACCAAAAATCTGTGTTCCATCTCTATGGATTTATTTATTCTGGATATTTCATATAAACAAAATCATATAATATGTAGCCTTTTGTGTCTAGATTATTTCATTTACATAATATTTTCAAGGTTCATCCATGTTGTAGCATGTCTCAGTACTTCATTCTTTTTAATGACTGTGTAATATTCCATCATTCCATTGTATGGATATACCATATTTTGTTTATCCATTTATCCATTGGTGGACAATTGGGCTGTATTTACCTTTTGGCTATTGTGAATAGTGCTGCTATGATCATGTATGTACATGTTTGAGTCTCTCTTTTCAATTATTTGAGGCATATACAAGTTAACTTATTTTAATTCATCTCTGCTAAGAGCTTCTTACCTGTGTGGTTTCTGTGAGGCACCATGAAGTGAGGCATGAGAGCTCTCTCCTCTGCTACTTACTAGTTGAGCAATGTTGGGCAAAGGTCTTGATTGCTCTGTACCTGTTCTCCCTCTGTAAAATGGCATCCATAAAAACAGTTCCTACCTTAGAGGAGGACTGTGATGATGATGTGGATGGGTACCTGTAAAGCACATACACTGCATAGTGAATATCAGCAACCACCGTTGCTCTCTCCTTCCAGTACTTTCTTCCTAAAAGCTTCTCTTTAACTCTTGTTTCTTTTAGGGTCTGTTATCTGTTTCCTGGAGTAGCCGATGGCTGAAGTTTCTTCCTGGGCAAGGTGGCTGAACTATTGGGCTTTCCCTTTAACACAGAGAATCTTGGAACCCTGGAGGACTTGGGTCTCTGAAACAGGAAGAAGCTTTAGAAGATCTGGGCATTGGGCTACTTCCTGTCTGACCAATAAGAATCTAAAGCAGCCTCCTTCCTCTATCTATGGACCCCCTGGGTCTGTTGCCCAGGTATATTCCCAGATTTCATATAAATAACTTTTCTCCAGAGGAGGTGCCCTTGCTCAAAGCTACCAGTTGACTCATAATTTTTCCCCCTCTTGTCATATTGATGCTCAAGACTTACAATGGCTCTTACACTAAGACAACTCCCCTAAAACCCTATGAGGTAGGTAGCTCTCTATATATTTTATTTCTATGAATTTGCTTGAAAAGAGAATTTCTTTTATGTTTTCTAGATGGGGAATCTTAGACTCAGAGGCATAAACATCACCAGTGAGTAAATTGCAGAGCTCAGATTTGACCACACTAGCCAGACCCAGGAGCACATTCTCCTCTTGTTTGTACATTTCCACCTTCTCTGGCCACCTGGTACCAAACCCAGATGATTTTTCCTTGATTCATTTTTATCTGATCTGTACTAAGCCTCATCATGTCTATAGCATCAGCCAGGGTATTCTAGCCCCAGATCTTAGTCCCCGCTGTTCTGCTTACCTGGAATACCTCCCTGCCTCTCACCTTCCAATCCTGCCTCCTGGCAGATCTAATTCAAATCCTTCTTCTTTCACTAAAGCTCCGCACTGAGATTTTCAATCAAAATGTTGTACTTCATTTTCGAATCTTTTTCATTCTTAAAGTTGCTGCCTTCAGCTAGCATAAGCACTGTCTTTGTGTGAATTGCAAGAAGGCATTCATTCCCTTCAGGCTGATGAATTGCAAAAAGATGTCCTCAATCACCCTCTCAGCTGGGCACTTTTGTGCAGTGTGCAGACTGTACAACCGTACTTGTCCAACTTGCCTACCTGACAGTTTCAAAACCAGTCTTGAGTGTAAAACATTCCTATTCATATAAATTTCAAGAGTTCCTTGTTCATTCATTGTCTCCTCCAACTAGATTTTAAGTTTCTTGAGGGCAGGAACCATGATTGTCCTATAGTTTTCCGCACCATTCTTAGACCAGAGCCAGTTGTGTAGTTGGTGCTATGACCTCAGTGTCTAGTTGATGAAGTGACTTGGAGTAAGTGTTGTGTCAGCCCTTGGCTCTGAAGGGACCCAGCAAAACTCCTGCAGGTAAGATTTGACTGATGTCCTCAGGTGATCTTGGGGACTCTGTCCTATTTTAGCCACACTGACTACTTCACCTTTTTGGAACACACCCAGCACCACTGTTGCTTCCTCTCTGGAATGCTGGCTCCCTCGCTATTCACCCAACCACACTTGGAGCTTTGTCAGCCAAACACCACTTCCTCTGGGAAGCCTTCTTTCCCAGAAGCTGCTATGGGATTCAGTTTCTCCCTCCTACAAATATATAGAGGATACCTTATAGGCTACTTGCTTTTGTTTTCACAACAAAAAGGGGGCAAGTAGCCTATAAGGTAACCTCTACATATTCTCTAGGTGGTCTTTTCCTTTTAACTCACCATTCCCGGCTCAGGGAGATGAATCCCAAAATACTTTGGGCCTCATCTTCCATTCTATACCAAGTTGTTTGAGGACAGGGTTTGTGCCCTGCACGCAGTAGGCCCTCACTAACTCAATGGCTGTCAAATCAGTATCCAGCAGGATTCCTAGCTGTGCACATATTCTAGCAGTGCGTTTTTATTCGAGGCAGTGGAAGCATTTACATCCCCTTCTATTCACATTACCTGACACTTGTATAATACTCCCCCCAAGCTTTTTCTCACCTCTTTGCTGGTTTTGTTGTGACAACTTCTAGGATATGAGAAAAGAAATGATTATATCTATTTCACTCTTGGGGCACCCAAAGTCCAGGAGGCAGATATCTTATCTCATTGGTGACAGGGACACAGCTGCCACTCACTCACGTGTCCTAAGCTCAGACCACAGGGGGATACCGTGACAATCTGGCTCTAGTTTTGCCCTCTTAAATCTTGCCTGAAGTGGACCATTCATTATCCTGAGTGTGAGCCCTGAGGTCGAGAGGTGGGCTGGGTATGAGGTTTGAGCTTCTTTGTCAACTCTCAAATCTGATGAACACAACTCTCTGGATTAATGTGTCAGAACCCAGCATCATAGGCCTCTAAAATCATCATTCTTTTCTCTCATCGACTCTTCATTCTACCTTTCTATTTGAGCATCTCTTTAGGGGACAAGTAGCCTATAAGGTAACCACTATATATTTGGCAAATATCTTGGGATAGAACAATGGGTCTGTGTCTTGGCTGATATTAGATTCCCCTGGGGAGCTTTTGGAACTACCAGTCCTTGATATGTTTACAAGCTCTCCTAGGTAGCTTCTATGGGCAGCAAATGTTAAGAATGGTTCTCAGTGCTGATGGCAGAGTAGAATCACCTATGGCTTTAAAATCTACTGATGACCTAAACTCATCTATTGCCTTGGCTTGGGGTTAGGAACCATTGGCAGGCCCCCTGTACTGGAGGTCCACTGTAAAGAATAGGACTAAATGACCACAGTCCCAATGGAAAGAATCCTGCCATTCAGTTACTAACACGTTCATCAGAGGCTTCTCTAGTATCAGCTTTTCCTGCAGCTTTCTGACTCATACTCAATAACTGTGTGATCCTGAGTATCTTTACCTCTCTGATTAACTTTATCTAGAAAATTAATCCAAAAAACTACTTGGCAGAACTGCTATGAGCACCAAATGTAAAATATATTATAGCAATGTGTCTGGTATATACCTGGTATAGAAGGATCTTCAACAACTGAATTTTCCCAGAGGAAAGTTTTATTTATCAACAAACTTTTTTTGAGTACCCACTATTCGTGAAGCATTATAATATAATTTATTTCTCTTTTTCTGCTCATAGAAGGGAGAGACACAAAGATGAATGCAGATACAATCTCTGTCTTCAGGGAATTTCAAATTGGCATGTACAGACAGGAAAATATTGAACCAAATGCAGTCCTATGTATATAACACTCATATATTTCTATATTTACCTATATTTCTAATACAGACCCAAATAAAGTAAATGTTAATCAGAGATAAAGTCAATATGCTGTGTGAGCTTAGGGCAAGGAAGAAATAATTTTCCCTGGGGAGGTCAGGAAGTCTGAGGTGGCATTTGAGCTCAGTTTCTTTAAAGGTGTGTTATATTTCACCAGTGAGGATGAACTGGAAATGCTGAAGAGTGATATGGACTGTGGCTGGGAGGCTGAGACATGAGTTCGCACATTTTTGAGAATCCATTGAAAGAGGTTTTGCCTGCTTTGCTAAGAAATTTGAACCTTTAACCTGAAAACAACTGGGAACCATTGAAATTTGAGTCTTGGGACATGTTCTCCGATTTGAGGTTTTAGTTCACTGATCCTTAGAGATGGATAGGAATGGGTTAGATACTGTTGAGTCAGGACATGACTCTTAATGTCTTCCTCCCCACCTGGCCCATGGCCAAGGCCTCAGACACCCTATGAAGAACAGTTCAGGAAATTTCCCTTGGCTCTGCTCCCTAATCTCCATTTTAGGCATGGCACACAACTTCTGTCTTCTTGCATTGCTCCTGCAATGTTGCTGTACTAAGTTGATTTGGAATGCTGCCCCTTTGGATGATCTGCTTAGCTTTACATTTAGGTCTTTTCCCTGGACAATGTCTCAGATTTGCTCCACCCCAAGCCCAGTCTAAACCATCTCTAACATCTTTTCAGGGTGAGTTCAAATTGCCCTTGTCTGAAAGCAGAGTTTGGATATTTTTATGCTCTTGGTTCAGGGTCTTTCACTTATCTGGTGACTGGATGCAGGAGGACCTGTTGGATGGATACTGCTATAATGCAAACCTGAGATGATGAGGGCGGGGACTAGGGCTTGTCATAGGGCTATTGGGTTGGGGGAGGGAGTACTGCAAAGAAGAGACACCATGAAGTTAGAACTGGCAGGGTTATAATGTGCCTATCTTTCTAAACTTCTGGTCTCCCAAGTTATAGATTTTTTTCATTTGCTCATAATGATCTGAAGTCTTAGAAACATTACAATCTGAGTCATCAGGAGTGATGATATGGAGGGAGTTTTGAACGGTTGGTACAAAGCCATTATTCCAAATATAAGTGCTTCTTTTATTTAAAAAACAACATTGGTTATTTAAACTCTAGACCTGTTATTTGAAGATTTAGGGAACATTTTGAGACCACCCAAAATAGTTACATGAACAGAGATCAGGATGTGATTCTGAAAAGAGACGATCCGTTAAATAACACCAGCCTCTGGCTGCCATGGACCCACCTTGCAAGTGATTCCTCCTCTGAGAAGTTTGTTCAGATGAGAATGTGGTTCTCAACTTTGCTTCACATTGGGATCGTCTGGGGATTTTTATAAAACACTTGGATGAACCCTCGACATTTTGACTTTGGTGGTATGCAGTACATACAGCCTGGTCACTGGGATTTAAAAAACATTCCAGGAGATACTAATGTGTAGCAAAGTTTAGGAACCTCTGGAGTAGGAGGTAGTAAGAATGAGCATTTGATTTACAGTGGTTCTCACACTTGAGTATGTGTCAGAATCACCTGGAGGACTTGTTAAAATACAGATGGCTAGACTCTACCGCCAGAGTGTCAGTAGGTAACAGTGTGGTCTAAGGATTTGCATTTCTATCCAGTTTCTCATTGATGCTGATAGGGCCACACTTCCTGAACCACCAGCTCAAAAGAGAAGGGCCTGGTTTTACCACTTATGAGCTACATGACCCTGAGCATGTCACCCAATCTAAAGAAGTCCAGTTTCTGCACTTCTAATATGGGGCAGCAATGGCGATTCCCTCCTGGGTGACTGTGTGGGTGAAATGAGATGATATTGATAAGCTGCTTAGCACAGGGTTTCACTCACAGGAAAAGTGCAACCCATGGTGGACTTTATTGGTATGTTTCCTTGGCTGGGGTCTTGGCAGATCTTTCCTTGTGTTCAATGGCAGTAGTTAGTGAATGATGTGAAGGTGAGTTTCTGCTCATGGAGATCCTAGTTGTAGGCTTTTTGGAACAGGAAAACTGGGATACTCTCATGAATTATGAATGCTCTGGGCCCAGCAGGGTAAGAGCCCACCTTGGGGGTGTTGGCATCTATTAATCGATCATCGTCAGTCAGACCTCTCAGCCTGATGTGGGTACCTATGGGCTGTGACTGAGTGTGCTCCCCTGCCCAAGCGCCACGTTACTCTCACATTCCAGACACATTTAGTGCAGTGAGTTGTGGTTGTCCTGATGCCTTGGAAACCAAACTTCTATTGAGGGAGGTGGAAACAAGGCCCTAAATTGTCCTAGGAGCCACAAAATTCATCCTTAGGAGTGGGGCTGGGATCTCCACATCATGTTTTTTTCTCATGCCATTTGCCCAGAACTCTCTTCTGTGTGTAGTTACCTCCATTCCCTATTTCAATGAAGAGGGAACTGAGGTTCAGCATGTACGTCCCCACACATTCTAGTTATCCTTCCCAGGAGAAAGAATGCCCATGTAAGCCCATAACTCTACAGGTAAAACCAGCAGGTCTGCACATACTGCAAAGCACAGCCATGCTGCTGTCTGCCCTTTCCCTACAATTGTGGACTTCAAATGTATGACTGTCATTTTTGAACAATTCTCAGGGACTTTTTGATACTTTTAAACTTCTTTTTAATTAATTAACTAATCAATTAATTAATTATTTACTGGTAGAAATAGATTTATTATTATTTTTTAAATTAAGTTTATTGGGGGTAACAGTGGTTAATATCTTCTTTTTTTGAGCGGTGCAGATCTAGCTAACTTTTTTTACTTCCATGTGGTTTGAGGGCAAAGTACCCCTATTTCCATGTTACAGTTTGGGAAATCCAATGAGTGGGAAGAAGGGACATTTGAGATTGGCCCAGGGGGTGGAACACAGGCTGGTTTACTGCATTTTGAGCTCTGTTTGGCCAGAGTGAAATTCTGCCCATTTCTAGGGAACAGAGCCTGTATTTTCCTCTGTTCTCCCTGGATTGAGAACTGAGTGAGAGACAGAGTTAAGGAATGATAGAGTAGACAGTCCATGGGAGGTCATCATGCCCAAGTCATTTCTAGATAAGGACACTGTCCCAAGTCACAGAGAATGCTGGTAACAGCACAGAGCCTAGAAACCCAACCTCTTGTCTTTTATCTTCATCATATGCCTTCCTCTTTGTTCTGACACACTTAAGACATTTACTTGTGTGCTGTCTGCTGCTACTTACTGTTACCATTTGATATTAAATTGATTCTCCTGTTGTGATCGATGCTAACCCCTCCCTGTAGATGGAACCATAGTATGGTCCAGATTACCCCTGATAGGTAGGCCACATATATGCTCTATAGGCACCATTTACAGAACATTTATTGTAGGTCTTGTGCTAGCTGTTTTAAGTAGTTTTATAGCAGTTAAGTGTCACAACTCATGGAAATAGTTTATAGCATCCCCAACACAGATCAGAGAAGTAAAGCAACTTGCCTAAGATCACACTGTAAGCCAGGCCTGTTGACTTGCCATCAGTATTCTTCAACCGTTGTATTGCTGCCTGCCCTTGGAGGATATGAAAGATTCTGACTCAGAGAGGAAGCAGCAAGCCACACAAAGAAAGTCTGCCACCTTCCCACCCTAAACTTTTGCAAATAGATTTGGTCATCTGGAAAAATGTGATTGCTCAGAAATAGGCACATATGTCATTACGGCTAAGCCTATCACCTAACATTGGTGCAAAAAGTGGAAAAAAAAATCCAATTCAGTGTATTATTTCAAATGTGAAATATCAGCTGTTTGGTGTTTTTCTTTTTCCATCATCAATATACCTAATCACTTGGCTGAAGTTTTCCATATGCTTGTGAACATTCCTATTTGCACAGATCCTACATGCTGGTGCTTTCCCACTTGTGATAAAAAAGAGAGACAAAAGCTATTTTTAATTTGGCCACTATATGAACATGTAAGTCTGCCCTTCCAGCAACTAAGCCTATAGTTTTCTCAACAGGGTATTAATTACCTGACTCTGGGAATAGCCAGACAGACTGTTCTGGCGGCTCTGGCTGCCCTGCTGGCCATAATGCAATTGCCCGTGGATGGAGCAACACTCAGAGACTTCAGCAGGGAGTGTCCTCCTCCTTAATAAATTCAGACATGGGTAGTGGGTAACTTGTTAAACACATTTATTGATTTTTTTTGACAGTAACCAAACACAGTGAGTGACCATTATAAACAAGAAAAGAAAGGCATTCGTTTGTACTTTGTGAGATCCAGCTGCACCTGGAGAGAAAAGACACCCCTTTCCCAGGAATTTACAAGGCAAAATGCATTCCTTCAAGGGAGCATCACAGGGGGGATGGGGAGAATGACAGTTTTGAAACGCAAGAAATCTGTCGCCTGCTATCTCAGGCTGAAGCTCACCTCGTATGAATGATCGAGCCATGGAGTGGAATTAAAGTTATACTTGCTTAGCAAATGCATTCCTGATTGCCACAAACTCAGTAAAACTGGCTGCAAATGAACAAAACATGTAGATGAAGGAACAAGTGAAATCAAAGAATGCAGTTGCATGGAGCCAGGGCTTAGCCTGTAAGGAAGGAGAACAGACCAAAGCCAAAAACAAATTAAAATAAAATAAACTCGTTAAACACATTTATTGAGCTGTTAACAATAACCAAACACAATGTATGACCTTTAGAAAACAAGAAACAGCAAATGGATCAATTCTGATCTTGGCAAATCCTACTACAGATATGTGACAAAGGGGAAATAATTCAATTTCTTTATAGTCTGCGGTGATATATATATACAATGTGTATCTCTTCAATGTCTGTCCTTTTTTTTTAATTATTGAGTAAACAGAAGAATCATAATCTAGAAATGAGTGTCCTTGAACAACTTTGTCCTAGTTTACCTGTCACCAGCACCCTCAAATGACCCTAGGACACTCTCCAAGATTACTTGATGCAAAGAACAAAGTCCGCTTGATGCTGTTGGAGCTGTGTTTTCTCCTCTCTCTCTTTTGGAAGAATTTTGTATGTACAAAGGCTGAAAAGTCTCATTGAGTAGGTTTATTAGTTCAGGAAAACAGTATCAAAATTGTAATCAGGTTAACTGGTTATTTTCTTCTAAGACCTCTTATGAATGAACATTTTGTTTCTGAAACTTGACTTCCCATCTTGGAGGCTGTGTGAGTGTGTATGTGTGTAGATAGGTTTGCATGTATGTGTATGTGTGTGTGAATGTTGTGTAGGTGTGTGTGTGAATTTGTGAGTGTGTGTAAGAGATATGATCCTTGCCATGGTTTTGTAGACCCTTTTCATGAAGAAGGGGCCAATCCAGAGTGAATGAGGCTTGCGGGGTGGAAGGAGAGAGAAGAAATAAGGGGACATTCTAGGTTATGCCAATTCACAGTTGTAGCATTTTCACTGAGATGGGATTCTTCTTGGCCTAGTTCCCTACTTAAGGAGCCATTCATTTACTGGAAAGAGAGAAAAAGAAAAACATACACACACAGAACACAAAACAAGGTATAAGTGAATTAATTTGCACAGAGTTTAGAGGGTTTACTTCAAAGGGAAAGGGGCAGTTGTATACATGCTTGTTTACTTATAAAAACTTTAGTTGCATCATAGTACTAGTCACACTTCAGATGTTCAGGTGACTGGTAGCTACGGGATAATGCAGATACCAAACATTTTTATTATCACAGAAAGTTCTGCTCTAGACTAGGGGTGGGAAAATGACAACCTATAGGCCAAATTCAGCTTGTGATGTTTTTGTAAATAAAGTTTTATTGGAACACAACCACACCCATTCATTTGCATATTATCTATGACCTCTGTCACATTACAACATCAGAGTATGGTAGAGACTGAATAGCTCACAAAGCCTAAAATATTTACCATTTGGTCCTTAACTGAAAGTTTGCTGACCCTTGCTCTAGACTGTAAGCTCTGTATGAATAGTGTCATATCTGTCTTCATCACACCGTATCCTCATCTCCAAGCTAAGTGCCTGGCACACAGTAGGTGAACAAGAAATAAGTGTTGCATAAAGAGAAGGCTCAATGAATGAATTGAATATTTATATATCTGGTAGTTCTGGCTGAAAATAAACAGAAAATTATAGTTTTGGCACTGTGTGTGTGTAAGAGAGAAAAAAGCAAGAAGGAAATGTGGGAGAAGTAAGAGAGATAAAGTGGGGGATGACAGGGCAGCAGTGGTAGCTACTTCAAGAAGCCGCCTAATACCGTTTATAGCCCCCACATTATTGCTGACAAAGGGCTTTCCCATCCAGGCTTTCATTCATTCCTCATGACAAGTCTGGAAGGAGCTGGTACAGGGACTTGATGAAAGAAGCCAGGTTCAGAGGTATAAGTGCCTTGGCTGGGTTTGCATAGTTTTTTAGTGACAGAACCAGGCCCAGAACGTGGGTGTTCTCCGCAACACCATTCTGTCTCCATCTTCCTTTCTGTGTTGAGGGTTTACACCTGATCAACAGATACATAGTGTGTAGAAGGGGAGAGAGGGGGCTGGGTGTGGACCTGAGAGTTAAAGGTGGGAGTCATCTGGAATGTCCCCTGTAGTAAGAATAATTGTCATTTCTAGGGATATAGCACTGGAAAAAGAAAGATACCTTCACACACATTACCTTGCTGGAGCCCAATGAGCTGGCATCCAGCACACCTGCCCACCTTCTGGGGGAAAAGGGTCCACTGTGCACATAACTAAAAGCTCTAATGCTTCTGGCTGTCCTGTTCTAACATGTAACCTTGAAAATCTACCTTTTCTGGGCTCTTCTGTAAGATGGCATAAAAAGCTTCTTTTGTCTGAACCAGACGGGATTTAAAGTTTGATTTCTACCTCTATCTATATTGGCTTTATCAACAGAAAGATGGCATGCAAATAGAAGGTGGTGGTCTTAACGGTCATTTGTAATCAAGATTCCTACAGTGGGAGATAATGGCAGGCCCTTAAGAACAGATCTCAACAGGAGGACTGAGCTCTGACCTGGGTCCACTGCCCTCTGAGCCATGCACCCACCTCTATACTGAAGCTTCTGGGCTCGGTTGTTTGGACAGTCCTTCCCTTGTAAACTGAAGTTGATGTTGGTGCGGATACAGCGGTTGTTGAGTGGCTGGACAGGCCTGAAGTTGTCACTCATGCTCAGAAAGATCTGAGATGGCTGATTCTGGCTGAGCAGGCGTAAGGAATGCATCTGAGGAGAGAGAAACAGCTGTGACATCCACTCATCCTCTTCGATGCACTGGGAAAGAAATAAGACCGCGTAGACTGTGGCCAAGCCAGGCTGTCTGGGAACGGGTACATGAGCCCCTCAGAGACCCTGGTTCCATGGGTTCAGTTGTGCTGGAGCCCACAGATGCCTCCATGCATGGAGGGGGCTTTGCTTCTAACTCAATAGCTCATGGATGCCTCTGAACAAGTCAATTACTTTCTTTTATCCTCAAATATGCCATCTGTCAAAGGAGGAAATCCAACTAGGTGTTCTCCAGGGTCTCTTTCTCTTACACCCCATAGTTCAATAATTCCCAACAATTCAGGGAATTATCCCCTCACGTGGGTATTATCCAGATTACAATGATTGGTTCGGGGTCAGAGCGAAACTAAGCTGGATTAGTTTGGTTTCTTTGCTCTGAAATCAGGACCAGGAGTTGGACTGAAATGTCTGTGGCATTGTTCCACCCCGGGACTGAGAAGCATAAGAAGAGTCTCTAGCAGGAGAGAAGAGTGAGACAAAGGTACAGAAGAGAGCAGAAATAAAGGGCTTCTGGAGTTCTGATTCCAGTGAATTCCTCTCCTCAATTTCTATTCTCAAATTCTATAAGGTGCTGCCCCAGCATCTCTTGAACAAATTCTTTTTCTAAGTTATCAGGAGGGAGTTTCTTATCATCAAGAGTCCTAACCAATACAGATAGAATCAGGGTCTTCAAATTGTTCATATTGTTGTGGGGTTGTACATATATTTGACCCTTAAACAATGTGTGGGTATGAGGTACCAATTCTCTGTGCAGCTAAAAATCTGCATATAACTTTTGACTTCCCCCAAAACTTAGTTTATCCCTTGTTATCTATGGGGGATTGGTTACAGGACCCCTTGCGAATACTAAAATCCATGGAAGCTTAAGCTCCCTAAATGAAATAAATGGTGTACAACAATGCATACAGCTGGCCCTCTGCTTCTGCAAATTCCCAGCCACAGACTGAAAACAGTATAGGTAATTATTGAAAAAAATCTGCATGTAAGTGGATCTGTGTTGGTCAAGGGTCAACTGTGTATCTCCTGTAAAGGAGAATGGGTTCTGCTTCCTTTGCTCATTTTTTCTCTGAGTTTTTATAGAATCTCACAATTAGAGAACATCAGAGCTGGAACAGATTCATGTAATTTACTGCCCTTCCCACCCTCCATCATAAAGGGCAGTATTTATTTCACAAAAAGGGATGTGACAGCCCTAGGAGTACATAATGAGACATTTGCAAAGCTTGCCTCAAAGGCCAGACCTCCTTGTTCTCATCTAGCTCTGAGGAATCCTAGTCAGCTTTACTAGGAACACTGTGAGATGCTCTAAAAAATTCCATATTCCAATATGTTTGTGAAATGCTACAGATCATATTGCTTCTTCTTGGGAGCTGACTTATGTATCATCATTTTGAAGGCCCAAGAAGTTTCCCAACAATGAAATCTATTTAACTTTTTTCTTAAACCAGTTTTTTAAACATATTTGACTATATTGTCCCTTTTGCTCATTTGCTTTTTGAACACTATCTTTGTCAGACAATTTGGGAACTAACCCCGCTGTCCTTTCTCACAAAGACAGTTTGAAGGCTTCTTCAGTTGGTTCATGCTAAGCCTTTTCAAATGCTGATTCTTTAAACATAAGTGCGATGAACTGAGTTATATACCCCCATAATTTGCAAGTTAAAGTCCCCAGTACTTAAGAATGTGAACTTATTTGAAAATAGAATCATTAAAGATATAATTAGCTAAGATGAGGTTACTAGGGTGGGCCCTAATCCAACATGACTGGTGTCCTTATAAAAAGGAGGATTTGGACAAAGAGACACAGACACAGGGAGAGAACACCATGAGAAGAAGAAGGCAGAATGCGGGTGATGCTTCTACAAGCCAAGGGAGACCAAAAATCTCCAGAAACTACCAGAAACCAGGGAAGAGGCATGGAACAGACCCTTCCTTATTCTCTCAGAAGGAACCAACCCTGCTAACACCTTGATCTTGGGCTTACAGCCTCTAGAGCTGTGAGAAAAAAAATACATTTCTGTTATTTAAGCCACCAAGTTTGCGTTAATTTATAAAGCATTCCCAGCAAATTTATACAATAGGCACTCCACAAACCCAGACATTCTTCACAATATCTTCCCCGTTCACTAAAAGACCACAGAGAAGCTCACCTGCATCCTTGTTATATAGACAGGTTTGTTCATTATTATCCAACTTGCTGTTTCATAGCAGGGTGGGATAGTCATCGACCCATCATAAGTAATGAAACTAGAGGTCTCTGGATATAGTTCCTCTATATTAAGTCCCTGTAGTAAATATGCATCATCTGGAGAAGGAAATAAGAAAAACTTAAGAATTAGGTTTTTTGAAAAAGTTCTGGTATTGATGATTGTTTTTCCCTTTTCTGATTCCAGAAGACTATATCTGCCAGGATTGGCTGTGGTAACAAATCACAATCATTTTTAATAACAAAGGTTTATTTCTTGCTCACATACATGTCCACTTCTAGGTTGGCTGAGGACTTCCTCCGTGTCACTGTTGTCCATATTCTGGGACCTAGATTTTGCTATCTTGGACCTTTGTGAGTTATGACAGGAGAAGAAGCATGGTGAAACATATGTGGGCCACTGAAGCTCCCATCCCAGAAGTGGTACGTTACTTTTGTACACATTTGGATATCCAAAGGAGTCACATGCCCAAGGTTGACATCACGGATGAGAGGAAACACATTCTCCCTGCAGGATGGGGCACTGACTGTTGGTGGACAGAAATGCAGTCTACCACAAGGACACAGAAAGAGCCAAATGCTTGGTTATGGTCACTAAGACTTGGACCCATAGCACTGTAGTCAATGAAATGCACAATTAAAGGCTTTAGGACCTGTGGAAACACAGCCTGGTTGCAATTCTATTTATTAGCATTGCTTAATTAAAAAAAAATAATTTTAGAAAAAAAATAAATCAGGCCAAATGCTACCAAGAGATACAACAGTTAAGTTTAACAGCTGATTTCATTTCTGTGGATCTTGGTCAGGCCCATGCAGGTAGCCTTTTTTCTTACACCTATTGAAGGTATTCACACTAATATATCTTTTATTATTGAATATGATTTTTTAATTAGTAGAGATATCAGTACATATCAGATTATATGGAAAAAAGGAGTGAAAAAAGAAAATAACTCAGATCATCTAAAACAACTGCCATTAATATTTTTCTGTATTTTATTCTGATTTTTTTTATTCAATGCATTGGTTGTATTTTTATGACATCGTAATGTACTGGAGTTTTCAAATCTTATAAAATTGCAATGAACCTCTCACTCTACTCTCCATTTCTCCCTACAATCCTTCTTCGCATACCTTTGCTTTCTTCTCCTGGCTTCTAAATCACCACATTTTCCTGGCCATTTTCTTGAGTTCTGTTGCTAGCTCCTGATTTTCTTCCTGCTTCTCTCAATGTTGGCATTACCTGAGGATCAGTCTAAGGCTTTTTTTTTTTCTCACTCTAGACCCTCATCATAGGGTAGCCCATCTACATTTATGGATTCCATTGCCCTATGTACCCCAGTGATTCCAGATCTATGTCTCCAAACGTCTTACACGCCTCATTTTTCCATGAATGTCCACCTTTGTGGTCCATCCAGGAGGCCTGAAGGACACATGGCAAGGACCCAAAGCCTGGCTGGCCGAGACTGGCTCCTCCAGTCCCCCTGGATTCATGTGTGTTCTCTAATCCATGTGTATGCCTCATAGTGGGAAAAAACTAACTCTTCAGTGATTAATACAATCTTCCAAGTTTAGCAGTGTGCACATTTAATGGTGAAAAAAAAAAAAAGACTTTCCCATATAGCTGGAACCCCATACCAACCTAATGAGATTGTTCAGGTAGAAAATAACATCTTCACTGAAACGATATTGAAGATCAGAGAGGTAGAGTAATCTGCCCAAGGTTGCAGAGCTAATTGGTGACTGCAAAGTAGGAACTGAAACCCTGACCTCCAGACTATTCATTCATTCATTCATTCATTCATTCAACAAATGTTCACTAAGTACGTCTTTGTGCTGGGCACAGGGTTAGGCTCTGGGGATGGAGCAGTGTACAAGATAGATGTGGTGCCTACCCTCATTCTAGTTGAAGAGACAGACAACAAATGGCAAAAATAAATATATGCAGACTGTAATGTCAGGTGGTGATAAGGGCATCCTGGCCTGGCCTGTACTTACCAACTGATGCTGAGCGTTAAGGCTGCTAATCCATTTTCCTGGGCAAGGCTCCCTTCCTCTCTCATCTCTTCCTTCAGAAAATTCTCACTCAAATTCCTCTGATAAGAAAGAGCCATCCTTGCAAAGAGAACCTGAACTTCAGTGCTCCTTCACTTGGCAATTAAGAACAAAAGCCAGTGGTTTAGAATACTGTAAACAGAAGCACCATTTGTCTGCTTCATCCCGAACAGCCCCTCCTGGCCTCTGACTACACTGATGGGTACTGAACCTCTCCAGGGCTCTGACAACATTAATGCTCATAAAAGAGTTTGGCAAACCTGGATTTGGAGACCAATCATAGGACAAAGGACTTTCACTTTCCATTTAAATATTTCTGCCTTTTCATAACAATATCAGGGAATCAGAAAAAGCCCAGGAGAGACACAGTGATTGGAACATGACTGGGCTGGGTCTGCGCTCTGGCCTGGGCAATTAGATGCTTCCATGACAAAGTCACAATGCCCAGAGCACACACTGATGTGACGGTCCTTGGGAATTAGATTGAGTGCCAACACAACAAGCTTATGTTCAGTATTCATCATTGGTTTCTGTTTCTTAGATCCCTAGGATGTGTCAGGCACTGGGTTAGGTACTGGTGAGCAGGACGTATTTAAGTGAAGGCAGCAAGGAACAGCAGAGACAGTGATGTGCATCTGCACCGTGTACATTGAGAGGCTGTCAGTTCTGCTTAGGGGTGGTACTTGGGAGTGGATTCACTGAGGTGACCTGAATTGCATCTTGAATGACAGGAAGTAAACAGTGAGTGTCTGGCAGGGTTGTGGCTGTCAAGGGCACTGGACAGTCATGCTAGAGAAAGAGCTAAGGATATACAGAGCAGTGCACACCTGGGGACAGCTAGAGTATGGGTGAGAAATGAGGCTGGAGGGTCAGCATAGGTCACACCCAGAAGGTCCTTCTCTGTGCTGTTAGAAGTTTGGTCTTCATCCTGTGGATGCAGAGCCACTGAAGGGTTTTAAGCAGGGGAGTAGCGTGATCAGATTTGCACTTAATGATGCTACACTGACAGTGCTTTGGCATGAAGATTAACATATTGAGTAAGAGAAGGAAGCATTTGGCATATCTTTATTGAAGGTCAATGTGATTTATTTAACCAAGCTTGCACTTGGAGCACACTGGGTACTCTAGCATGCTGCCATTATTGTGTCTTATTTTATTTGGAGTGGTCGAAAGGAGGGAAGGAAGGAGGTAGTGGAAGGAGGCAGTAGAATGAGGGGCCTTCCAGGCATGACTGGAGGAAAGAAAAAAAACATTTATATTTATTTGAAACTATACCTAGCCTTTGTATTGCATGTATATTTGAGGAGATTGGTGTGTGTGCATATGTGTGTGTGGGGTGGGGTGGGGCAGGCTAGAAGCAAGAGGAAAAATGCCATGATGTTCATGGATTTAATCCACACAGCAGGGTAGCAACATGCTTCCAAAACACTGATCCGTGTCTCCTGTTAGATGCAACAGTCATCAGAGAAGGTGATCCTTGTTCACTAACTTGGTTATTTCCATGACTCTCGCTAATACTCATACTTCACATTTTGCCCTTTTTATTTCCTCACACTATAGAACTTGGAAAAACCCAGTGTGAAGAGTGCAAGCTTAGGACTCAGACCTGAGTATGAGGGCTGTCTCTGCGGCTCACCATCTGGCTCACCTTGGATGTGCAGGTGACTATCTGAGTCTCAGTTTCCACATCTATAGAATGCAGATGATTGGAGTAGGCAGAAGACTGTGTGTCCCCTAATTGATATGTTGAAGTCCTAACCCATAATGTGATGGAATTAGAAAGTGGGGCCTTTGGGGGATGATTAGGTCATGAGATCGGAGCCCCCAAGAATAGGATTAGTGCCCTTATAGAAATGACTCCATAGAGCACTCTCATTCTTTTTTTGTCATGTGAGAACACAGCAAGAATTTTGCAACCCAGAAGGGGGTTCTCACCAGAACACAACATGTTGGCACCCTGATCTTGGACTTTCAGACTCCAGAACTGTGCGAAGTAAATTTCTGTTGTTTATATGGTACTTTGGTATAGTGCCTTGAGCTAAGACAGAGTACTTGCCTCGGAGAATTCTCTGAGGAACAAATGAAATCATGCTTTTCTATTACTTTGCATGGGGCCCGACCTGTAGTAAGCACTCAGTGATGCTGGGGAGCATTGCTATCACTCCTTACATCCTGGGACTTCCTCACCTAGCTTCTCCAGGATAACCACTGCTTGACCTCCCCGAGGCCTCCTGGTTCCACTCAGCTGAGTGGTCTGTACCTTCCCTTTTCATTGTATTTGCTGAACTAGCTTGCTAACTATTTACCTTTCTTAATGACCTCACTGAGCTGTGAGCCTTTGGGAGAAGGGTTTCCACCTTTTTTCTTTGAATCCCTAAGCCTCAGCATGCAGTCCACCACAGAGTGGGTGCTCAATACACAATGGTTGGATGGATGAATGAAATGGATTCTGTCCAGCGGCTCCACCTGCTGGTGGTGCTGAGCATAAACCACAGGAGGAAGAGGCAACATCGTCTGTCAGGTGATGGGGAAAATTTTCAGAGGCTCCAGTCGTACCACTAACTTAAAGGCATGCTGACCCCCATCCCCCCTATGTATTATACCCCAAGATATCAGAGTGACACTGAGACTGCTTCCCATCTCCATATGGCATTACTGTGTTTCTACGCCAAACACGACTGAACTCTCCTATTTACATTACTGAAATTGTTGAGCATTTAACATGTCATGTTGTCTTCATGACTCACCAGACTCACCACTCTGCGTCAAAGCTTGCCATTAAATCAGTGTTCTATCTTTTAGGGGTTGGAATTTGAGAACCACATGCTATGTTTTTGCATCTTCTTTTCTCTCTATGGAGACTTCCTTGGTGTACTTGGCAGGACAAAAGAAATGCAACACCAGAAAAAAATATGGGCAAATCCAGCAGTTTTCAGTCCTAATGTCAAGGACCACTGGGATGTCTTCCATGGTTGACTAGGCCAGGAACTAATTATTACCCACAGACTATCTAGTCCATGCAGCAGCCAGCATAAAAAATTGGTTTGGCACTATAAACCAAAAGGAGCCAAAGAACTAATGCACTGGAAAGTGAATTCTGCTCTCCCAACTCTCATGGTTCTACCCATTAGTAAGGGTGACAAAGATCTAGAGGAGTCAGAGTTGTTTATGAGCGGAGAGATACAAATGTAGGGTGAAGCTCTGAGGCCAATGGGGTGATCATGCATGCCTCTGCTTGCTTTAATGGTATTTCCTGAGAAGAAGTGATGGCAGAATTTCAAAAAACTTTCATGGATAGTTTTATAGAGAGGTTTTCTATCTGTCTATTCTATCTGCCAGTATCTATCTATCTATCTATCTATCTATCTATCTATCTATCTATCTATCATCTATCTATCAATCATCTATCTATCTGCCTATCATCTATCTATCATCTATCTATCTATCGGTCTATCATCTATCTATCATCTATCTATCTATCTATCTATCTATCTATCTATCTATCTATCATCTATCATCTATCTATGTATATGTATCATTTATCATGTATCATCATCTATCATCTATCTAAGGAGAATATAGTGTATAGAGGACAAAGCCCTGTACTTCAAGCAGGAGTTTTAATTCAAGTTCTATTTGTGGCTTTGCCAGTAATTTACCCTTCCTTCATGGCTAAGTCATGTAACCTATTATTTGCAGGCACCAGACTATTCTGGATATTTATAAAGTCATCTTCAGGTCAAAAAAGTCTAGAAACCCCAACACACACTTTAACAGAAACAAGTTTATGTAGACAAATTTATCTTGAGTAGGACAAATTTTTGGTATGATAGTATTATAATTTTTTGTGCTGGCTATATCTTTATAATACAGGAAGGCACCATGGATAATCAATTAGTATAGAATATTTATGCAACATTTATAGCTCAATTTTATTCTTTCAAATGACTTATGACAAGCTCTTGCTGAGTCTTATCATTTCTGTTATGCTGAGAATTTAGTCATGAACACAATTCCCAAGTTGACTTTAATTTTTTTCTTTTTCTTTTTCTTTTGTCTAAGAGAAACACACTATGATGAACTATCTAGAACCACACAGTGTGTGGCCCTTCCCTTAATCTGGGCTTCAGTGGCTGCCTCTGTTAAATGCATCGTATTATTTATGTGGACCACTGATGACATTTAATGTTGCCTGGCTTCCTGCTTATGAAGTTCCCGTTCAAAGAGAATGATGTCAATGAGAAAACGGCTTGGTAGTTCCAGAGATCAATAGTGGCCTTGCTTCTGATTACTATGGAACTATTTGGCAACTTTCTCAAATAGAATGACATTTCCTCTTGTAATCTGAGGCACATTCAACTGAAATGAAAAAAGGCAATTATTAAAGCATAAAGTAATATGATTTTTTGTTTTATACAAACAATAAATGAAAAAAAGAGCCTCTGAGTATTGAATTCATGAGGTAGGCCAGAGCTTTTCTATCCCTTGCTGCCTTGAGTTACTACTTTGATTGCAACTCAAGAAGGGGTGTGCTGCATTGCGCATTCTGTGAAAACATTTCCAAAGCCATTCCTTTGAAATGAAAGTACAAGTTCAATTAAGCACAGGAAAGGCACCGGGAGCAATGTGCTTAAAATCCCCAGTGATATTTCATCACATTTAACACAGCATACCTCTGAGGAGCAGGAGCACAGAATACTTTCTGAGGAACTGAGAATAATAAGGCAGTTACAAGTTGGTCTGCCCTTGCCTACACACTCATCTTTTAGCTGGGATGGGGGGTGGAAGGTTAAAGCGAAGTTATTAACAGGCAAGACTGAAAAAAGATGTTTTAAAAGGAACTCGTATGGTGTGTCAAAATATCATGTTTAAAATCTCTCCTCCAAACACCTTAAGCGTGTCTTTATTTCCTTGGAGGAAATATATTAAGACAATAGCCAGATCCCTTCAAATGTGAAATCTGTGATATTTTGGATTGTTACTGGACTGAAGTTCACCATTGTGTTTATTTACTATCTATGGAATGAATGGAGTATGGGAAACAGAAAGAGAAGAAGCTACTAAAATGATACAGTGTCCTAGGACACTGGAAGAAAGAGTTCTTTCATATGTAATATTCTAATTATTCCCTCTTACCCATTTAAGATTGCTCTTTGCACTCCATTAGTCACTGGTTTCACCACTGTAAATTATCATAAAATTAAAAAAATAATGCTAGTTCAATAAAGTCACGTGGATACTAAAATGATAAGAATGTTACCTTTTATATAGGGGCTCTGTGCCTGCTAATTAATTAACACAAAGAAAATGGAGAGATATTGGCATTATTCCAAAACACTACATTAAGAGAATTAGAATACTTTGACTAAATTATCAATATTTCCTCCCGAAAATCCATTCAGAAAATCCACTCTTTAATGTCATGATTTCAGTCTTGACCCTCAATCTGTTGCAGGGGAATTTAACTTTAACAAAATGGATTTTCTTTAGAAGATTTTCTAAAATCAGCTTAAGATTAATTCAGGCTGGTCCTTTCCACTGTTGGTCCAGGTTAGTGAGAATTCTATAAATTTTGCTTAGATGTATGAAATGTTAACTTCCATGGAAAGTTGTAGCACCATCCCAGGCCATGACCACCCATTGTGTGGAACTGTGCTTCATTTAAAGTAAGCACACTGTGGCCTGTGTGTCCTGTACTGCCTTCATCTTAAACATATTTTTTATTTGGCATCATAGTGACCTACCTCTCACCCTTCAGGAAGCTGAATTTAATGCCCTTCAAAGTTTAGGACAATTTAAGAACACACGAAATTAGGCGCCTAATTTATACCTGTCCTTGACCGGGCACCTAACTCATTATCTTGCTTAATCCTCGCCCAAACCCTCTCACTCCCAGTGTTAATATTCTCATTTTACTGATGAGGACATCTTAACCTCAGAGGTGTTAAGAAACTTGCCTGAAGCCACACAGCAAAGGAAGTGGTAGCCAGGAGCCCAAGTCCACTTAGTTCCAGCTCTTTTCACTAGGACACATTGTTTCCCATAGTGTGGTGGATTCACCATCTTGATATCTGGCTTCCAAAATTCCCAGTCTTTTGGCAAGATTCTCCTTTCCTCCTTTTATAAACTCCCTGGTATTGATTTCTTAACAGACTCAATAAAGTAATTTTGCACAATTCCTTTTTTACCCCTAGTCATCTAATCTGTGGTCAAACGAAGCAAAAGGACTGTGTCTCTGCTAGCTGCCATTTTTGTGGTGATTTCACCCCATGCTCCCAGGCTTGCTCTTGCCTCCTCACACCTCCTCAGTTAGTTGATGAGACAGACACACAGAGCCATTTCCAAGGTGGGATTTAAAAGATATCTTTAGAACGATTTGCAATCCTAAATCATGAGGATTTGAGCTACTTTCAAAAGTGAGGACATGTCCGCCTCTCTTCTCTATTTATTCTCACTCCCATGATTTCACCCAAGTTTAAATGCCATCTGGATCTCAATGACTTCCACATTTATATCTTTGGTTCTCTCTCCTGAAATCTAGACTCATATCCAACTGCTTACTCCACACCTCTTCTTGGATGCCCCATAGATCTCAAGCTTAACATGTTTGAAACTTCTAATTCCCTTCCCACCCACAAATACGCTTCATCCGCAGTCTTCCCATCTCAGTTGATGGAAATGTCTTCCTTCCAGTTGCTCAGGCTAAAAACCTGACAGTCATCATTAAATTCTCTCACTCACATCACACATCTGATCTATAAAGAAACCTCTTGGCTCTTCCTTCAAAACATACCAAATCACTTCTCTCAACCTCCCCCACACCGGCCTGGCCATGATCCACACTGTCACATGGTTTGGATTGCTGCAACCATCTCCCAACTTTCATCCTTGCCTGTCTCTAGTCTATTTTCAATTGAGCAAACAGGGTGATTCTTCTGTCAGCGTTCATGTCGCTTTCTGTTCAAAGTCTTAGATTGATTCTCATTATGATGGCCTCCTCATCAGGGAAAGACTGACTCCATGACTTCTCTGGTTATGATGAGTGCCAATAATGGCAGTGCCACCATGTCCCTCTGGATGACACTGATTTCCACTCGTGGTCCCTCACCAGGGCACAGGCAGGAGTTGCAGAGAGCTTAGGATGGTATGAGCCTGAACTTTCAAAGTGCCTATAGATTCTGTGGTGAGTTTATGTCCTTTCTGAGTGGAAAAGCAAAAATATGGCTCTTCAGACAGAACCCAAGTTAGAATTGAGAGAAAAACACGCCAACGGATTTCATGAAGAATGACAGCCTGTGGAGCCAAGCTGCCCTAGCTAGCCTGCAGACTTGTAGCTGGCAGCAGAGCCATCACGACTGACCCACAGACACAGCAGCGAGACAGCAGTGCTTTCCCCTGAATGCTTATTTATTATGCAGAGTTGCTAACTTAACAGCCACTTACTAGATGTGTGTCCTTGTCAAATAACTTCATTCTTGGAGCCTTGGTCTCCTCACCTGCAAACTTGGATAGGAATCGTACCTATTTGGAAGGTAGGTGCTTTGTGAGCACTATGTAAGGTGCTGAATGTAAAAAGCTCTTGGCACAGGGTCTGGGGTACAGAAAGTGCTCAGTTAGCATTAGTTCCATATTCCTGATGCTCACTCAGTATGTTGTAGGCTGGGTACCGCATCTAAGTGATGGGGTAAATTGGAAATATGCTGGACTGTAATTCTGTGTTGTAGCAGCTGAATGGGCTGGTTGGGAGAGTGGGTGGAGGATGAAGTCAGGTGTTCCTGGGTCGTGTGGTGGGGTGGCAGTGAGGGGAATTGGTTTATTTGTCTTAGAAGTATGAAAGGAGGGTACCCGATAGGTGCCGCTGAGCAGGTGGTGTTATCTTCCTCTTGATTGAAATCCATGGGCTGAGGCCAGCATCACCTGCTACATTCTGCAGAGCCTCTGGAGAGACTTGCAGGCTTGTATTTCCCACCCACTGGCTGCATCCCAGTGAATGACTTCTGTTTCCGAAACTCCCCTGCTTGCCGCCTGGCCAGCCTTCTACAGGCTGTCTGCCTCAGGGAGTTTAGCTGAAGAGAAGAGTGCTGGTGCTTTCCTGCTGAGCAAATCAGTTCCTTCAGCCACAGTGTTCTGGGCATAGCAGTGTCTAGGCCATTTTCACGAGTAGGGGCCATCATTATCTCTGTGGTGTCATTCCTTTAGGTATGTGATAAATGTGTGACCAAAAACACCTCCATTATTCTCCAGTGAGTGTAAGAGCACAAAATATCTGTGATTAGGGGTCCTAAAACAGTTACCTCTCCCCATGGGGGTCTCTTTATCTTCCTTAAGTTCTCTTTTCATTTCCCTTGCTCCTGACAGTTTATGAGGGACAGAAGGAGGAGGGACTCCTGTTCTCTTCTACTTGCATTGCTAGAAGGGTATCTCAAAAAATCCTGAGGACATTTCTTTAAATACATTTTCTCTGTATACTCCTTAGCATGGCATCAAGACCCTTCAAGATCTGGCTCCAGACCATCTTTCCTGCCATTTCCTCTGCTATTCATTCCTCCATAAATTCAGGCCATCGCCAATGTTTATTGAGTATACAGTTAGATGAAGAGCTGATGAAGACAGAGTTCATCCCTTTGAACTCTTCATAATTGTGTTAATGTTCTCTTTGCTTTGGATGCTATTCTCAAGGCTTAGAATGTCCTCCCTCCTTCCTCTCTCTTTCTCCCTTCCTTCCTTCCTTCCTTCCTTCCTTCCTTCCTTCCTTCCTTCCTTCCTTCCTTCCTTCCTTCCTCCCTTCCTCCCTTCCTCCCTCCCTCCCTCCCTCTCTCCCTCCCTTCTTCTCTTCTTTCTTCTTTTCTTTCTTTTCCAGGCAAATAGTTATTCATCTATTCAGTCCTTATTTGAATGACATCCCGCTTTGTGCAACATTGCCATGTAATTCTAAGAAGATTTTCTGTGATCCGAAAGAATTCTCTTCATATTTTTAACACTGAACTTGTAATGCAAATCCTTATAATACGCTATGATATGCCTGTCTCCCCAATTAGAGAACGAGGACCTCATGGATAGGAAACGTGTTCTATTGCTCTCTGTATATCCTGGCACTCAGGAGCCACTCAATAACATTCCCAGAGCTAATGAACAGATGAACGAAGGTTTTAACATTGCTGTCCACTTTAGCTGTTGTCAAAGTGTGCCTTCTCTGTTCCCACAGACACGATAGGGGTAGCAGTCAGCAGGAACACCTCATTTGAAATAAATAAAGTTGAAGTTTTTCTTAGCCACAAAATAGCCATCCATCATTGGTCCCAACAAGATCTGTCACCCTGACTTTCCAGCCTCTATTTGCACCAGAATCCTGAGGACAGCTTCCCACAGCAGACCACATGGGTGCTTTCTTCTTCAGCAGCATCCACATCACTTAATATAATTAATCAGACCAGTGCTAAGGGTGGGGTGGCGACAGAAGTTCCACTAATGATGGACTCTGCAGCTGGTAATCTGTTAGATTGTATATTGGGGCTTAATGTGTGATTTCACAGCTTTTCACAGTCTCTAAACTTAAAATTCAAGATTATTTGAAAACATTTTATTTAATCTTCGTGCTTTTTAAATCAAAAAGTTAAATGCTAATAATCTCTTGCAGGCAGTTATCAAATGTACTATTTGCATGCGAGGCAGAAACGTCTTACTTAGCTGAGCAATCTCAGAGTGCACTTAGGACTCTACCGGTGCATGGATGAAAGGCGGGATGGTTCTACAGACAATTTAATTCATTCTTCTAGGTAATGTCCATCTAGGTGGAATACAGTTCTCCAGTTTCCTCCTTCACTCCTACCATTCCCATCCCCACCCTCTTCATATGAGAGTAATATGGCAGTAGGTACCTGAGGGGAGAGCTGGTGCCAGGCCCATCTTTTTATTCTAGTAGGCTAGTTAGTTGACTATTATTGGGCAGGTGTGCAGGAAATGTTTGTTGAATGAAAAAATGAACCAGGAAAGGGTTCCCCATACTCTCCCTCCAGCAGTCCAAGGTGAGACCTGTAAACATTCACTCTGTCTTTTCCCTGTTACCATGGGAAGCAGAAGCAGCAGGCACGGCTGAGCTCCTTACTTGCTGGAGGACACGCATGCTGCTTTTAACTTCTACGAAAACCATCACTTACCTATTGCTTGATTCAAAATCTCAGACCCTGAAGGACCTTAGAAACCTGAAGTTCAACTTCCTCCCTTTACAGATGAGGAACAGTTGAAATAAAGAAGATCCTTGCTTAAGGACAAAATCAGGACTTGAATCCCACTTTCCTGCTCACTCCTAATTAGGTAATGTGTGTGTGTGTGTGTGTGTGTGTGTGTGTGTGTGTGTGTGCGTGCTGACTTCTTTCATCTCTTGGTGTGTGCTATTTCACATAACTTTCCCCAAATCCTGCAAATTCTGAGATTGCTGTAAATGGCAGCACATTTTCCCTATTCTATCTTCAATTTTGTACTGTTTTCTCTTTTCTGCTTAAAGATTCTAGGAATAACACACTTGGGAAACCCAAGACACTGGACAGAGTCCTCTAGATCAGTAGGTCATACTTGACGATGAAGAAAGATGCCATCTTGCCTCCAACTGAAAGGGAGACCCAGCGATGCAGAGAGGAAGATCCGACCAGAAGGCCTCTCTTAGTGCTCTGGTTATAACCCAACTACCTGGTGAATGCTTTTTCCACCACATAATTGGCAAAGGCCCAAACATGGCCAGTGGACATGGTTGAGTTTGTCAGCTAGTAGAGTCCCCCAGCTCATTATCAATCCATGGGATAATGATGACCGTCATCATAATAAACATTATTGCCTTAGGCAGGAGTGGATGACAAAGACACCCCAGGGACTTCTGTTTGAAATGAGCTGCTTCTTAGCCAACCCTGACTCTCAAGAGTGGCTTTCTACAGAATTAAAGGATCATGAAGCTGAAAGGAGCCCTTGGAGATCATCAGTTTTGGCTTTCTGCCTTCTTTCATAAAGGACTAATCTTTATAGAATAGTTGTTATGTAGGAAATTGAATCGAACTTACTTTTATATGTTATTCTTGTGATAGTATCTCTGTTGAGCATTCGATTAAGAAATGGGTTTGATGAATCAGAAACCTAGGGGAGAAAAGAAAATATTAATGACTGGGCAGTACTATTCCAGGATAAATGTTGCCTCCACGCATTTGCTTATTCATCATGTTTCTAAGTGTATACCACATACCAGACACTATGATGGCTGGAAATTCAGAGATCAAACATACAGACTCTGTTCCTCAGAAACCCCAGTGTAGAGAAAGAAGACAAGTAAACAAATGGTTATAATATGATATGAACAGTGCTATGATAGTTACAGATGTAATGATGTTAGGGGTGGACCACCTACCTGCGGAATCTGGAGAGCCAGGGCATGTGATGAATCTTGGAGGATGGGGAGAAGTTATCAAAGTGCTTTGGTGGTAGAGTGTTGCAAAGAAGGAAGGATAAGGAAAAGCATTACGTACAGAGGACTACGTCAACATGGGAGGACTAGCCATGCTCAGGCAAGTGTTTCAGTATAGTTGGAGCTGAGTATAGAGGAAGAATGGGAGGCGAAGCCAGATGGGTAGACAGAGGCTAGCTCATATCATGCTTCGAATGTCATGTTAAGGCATTTAAACTTCATTCTGTGGGGATGGGAAACCATCAAAGGGTTTTAAGCAGAGGGTAGGGAGTGACATGTTAGGAAGGGGACAGTAATCTAAGTAGAGAATGAGAGAGAAAAAGTACCCATAACAGGGTATCAGGGGGTAAAAACAAATCTCTAAGAAGTATTATAGAAACTTATATCACTGCTTATTATTGCATGAATCGAATATATCAATAAATCTTGCCAAGCAATCATCTCATCTATCCATTATTCCATCCATCCATTCTTCCATCCATCCATCTATCCATCCATCCATCCATCCATCCATCCATCCATCCATCCATCCATCCATCCACCCACCCATCTATGCATCCATACTCCCAATAAATATTTACCAGGTGCCCTTCATGGGCCAAGTACTGTACCAGATGTTCAGAGATCAGTTCCCATTTTATGCTCATGCCCTTAGGTCTCCAAATTTCTTCTTTGAGAGAACAAGTCAAGCTTTAAGGGGCTTAAGCCAGGGAACCACCATTTTAGAGACTCAGCCTTTTCTAAGGTACCATTGTTCATCCTAGCCATTTCTCTACTCCCTTTCTCGGCTCAGTTCTGCTCTGTAATTTACGCCTCGGGTGCTAATCGGATGTTGTGACACATCAGCATTTTAAAATTGATTTATTCTGAGGGTTGGAAAAATTGCAGCAGATGATTATTATTATTAGATAAGCAACAGGTAATTTTTAGTTTGGAGAAAGCACAGACTGTTTATTTCCCTGCCATCTGTCTCTCCTTTCCCACAGTTTCCTGGGCATGTTGTGGTGAGACATACACCAAAGGAGGTTGGTGAGTGACAATGCTCAATGGAGATTGTAAAAGACCACCCACAAACAGAGAAAAGTCCCAACTCGGACACTGCTGTGCCCCATAACCTTCAGTGCCAAATCCAACTTCTACTTTGCCATCCTCCTCAGCCATCTAAAAGGTAGCTTGAAGCCACCTTTGTGTGCCAATGTACCCCATGGAAGGAGGAGAGCCACAATATAATGTCGCGGCAGGTAAGGAATTTGCATGTCCCTTGATTGAGTGCCTTGGGCTCCTGGTACCCAGTGAGTCTGGGCAGTGCTAACATCCAGTCCCTTTTGAGTTGATTAAAAAAGACTGAAAAATTTCCAGAGTGCACACAGATGATTTGTGGGCTCCAGTGTGTTGATGGTGTGGGTGAAAGGATAAAATATGTACTTGGTATAAGTGAGCTTAAGTGGGAAGTTAATGGTGTGTGATTGAGCAGCAATTATAGCCAAATCTCAGTTCCCTGTGGTCATAGGAAGGATGGGAGTGTGGGAGGGGGCGGAGATAAATAAAACCCACAGATAAACAAGTCTCTTATTTTAGCCAACAGTTCCAATGCTTCTACGGCTCCGTTTTTGGTCAGGGTGACATCTCTAGGGCTCAGCTGAGCTGGATGTACAGGCCTGTCATTTTCCATTCCTGGCCACCCTGCAGGGGGCTTGTGCGGGGGCAGAAGGATCAGAAGGAGAGGATGCCCGCCAGAGGCTGCACACCCTTAGAAACCAAGGGCTTTTTCATTTCATTTCTAGGTTCCAGGGCCTAGCACAGGGCCAGCCTGTGTGTTACACTCTGCGGGTGCTTTGGTGAATGACAAGTCACATCTTGGGTAACTCACTGTGGAATGCCTGAAAGTCGATTATGTGGGACAAAGATAGAAATGCTGTGGCTTATTCTGAGATCTAGCCAGAAAGAATGGACAAACTAAGGGGCAAATTGGCCTGAGAAGATACAGGAACTCATCACTGTCCTTTCATTGACCTCAGGGTTGGGGGCATAAATTCCTCCCAATAACCCTGGAGGCAGCCAGGATCCATGTCAGTAATTTCAGTGGGGTGAGTGTTTCTGTAGAAGTCTGTGAGACACACCAGCAGTTTGCTATTGAGGAGGCTGACTTCCTGGGGTATCAATCACCCTGTCAGCGGCAGTGTGCCTGTATTTCCAGGATGACATTCACAGACTCAGTAGTGAGGCAAAGTCAGGGGCTAAGGCTGAGGCACCCACAAAAGGACAGGAGTTGCTGGGAAGCCCATGTTGGCCATGGCAGTTACTCATGGAAGCCACAGGGGAGGTAAGCACCTGGACACGTATGACCCAATATAGTGACATATCTGCAGGCCTGGGCTGAAGACACTGGGTGGGTATCCATGTCATAACTGGTGCTGGATGAAAGATATAGAATTTGTCCAGTGCTTGTGGGCAGCATGAGGCTGTTGGGGAGATGCTTTTGTTTTCTCTCTCCTTCATCTGCGTTGTGCTCTCCCAGCTCTGCAGTGGGGTGGGGCATGGAGTATGAACAAGGTTATTAGAGTTACCATCAAGCAAGACCTGGGCTGTTGTGAGCTATGTGAACTTGGCTTAAATGCCCAAGAGTCTCTGAGACATTTTCCTCATCTTGAGGATAGGGACACCAATGCCCACCCATAGGTTTATTAGGGTTTAAAGATATAATGTATGTAAAGTACTTATCTCAGTACCTGACATTCATAAATGTACTGCGTATTATAACAGGGTCTGGGATGATGCCAAGAGGTGTAAAGCAGGGACTGGCAGGACCAACTGCTTTGGGATGTCACATCAGGTCCTATGAAGGCATGGTAGCCTAAGAATATGCTTACTTTAGTGAAAGTCCCTTCCTATCTTTTCTAATCACAAGCTGGAGGAGTTTGACATTGGTGGCCAGGGGCAGCAAAATGTCATAGATTCCTCTGACCAATAAATAATATAGCTTGGACCAGACTGAGGTGAGGGAGGGAATGTTAGGAGGCACAGATTCTTGAGAGGGATGATCAGGCAGGGCAAAGTGCCTACTGTAAAGGGTGATGCTTTTGAGGAGGGAGAGGGAATAGTGCCTGGGGTGGCCAATTCCCATTCTTCTGAGCAATGATGTCATCACAAAAACTCTGTTCAAACCCCCTAGTGGCAAATGCTTGATTTCTATTGATCATCTTCATCAGATTCCAACTTCCCATTGGGGCACTTCCTCTAATAATTTGGCCAAAAATTCCCACGAGGTTAGCACAGTGACTGTCAACTTCTGGAAATGCCACACATTGCTTTTTCCCCCTTTCTTTTCCAATCGGAAAGACAGTTTCTTTTTTTTTTTCTGTCTTCCTTTAAATTTGCATATGTATTTCACTCTCCATCTGTCAAAAATGTTAAAGGTAATTACCTTTTAACAAATTAGAATTGCCTTGTTTGGAGATTTGTTGTTGTTGTTGACTATTAGGAAGATATGGAGCCTCCCTAGGGTGTCACAAAGTCAGCACTGGTTATCTTTGCTTAATTTTCCCCAGAAGGGGATGCTTATGAGAGAAAGAGAGAGGGGAAGATAATATTCAGAGCAATTGTGGAGTAGCTGGAAGGAGCTGTTTAGTGCAGTACCTGGAGGGGAGGAAAGTCTCACATTTTTCTTATATCTTTTTTCTAAGGGGCAACTTATGGGCAGGGCTTTAATCTTGTGGGGTATAAGTGGGCCACCTTCTCCCCTTCTATTATATCCTTATGATTCTTCTGCATGAGGTGGGACCTGAAGTCTCCTCCTGGCCCAGCACCATTTTTCTCTCTAGGGTAGAAGTTGCTGCATCCTCAGCCCTGATGCTCTGAAATGGAACCCACCGTTTTTGCATCTCACTGAGAGGGACTTCACTTTTCATAAATCTCATGGATATAAAAGTCACCACCCTGCAGCTTTTCTTGGGCACAGCCACCACCCTTGTTGTTATTTCTAAAATCCAACAGGGCTATAGATGGATATTCCGATTGTGGTGGGGATGGCAAGAAGAGAAGAATAAAGGAATGCAAGACACTTACTTTTATAAATATAGAAACTACCACCAATCCATTTGGGCTCTTTGCAGCTTCTGTGACATTTGTATATAACTCATGGTTATAGTGGATGAGCTGCACCTGGCAGGAGGGAAAAACAACAAGAACAACAATTTAGCATTAAATTGTGTGAGGCATGGCGTATCCACCTTACATAAAGGTAGACTGCAAAGTAAATTGTAGAACGATTGGACAATCTTGTAATTGAAAATTGAAGAGATTGTGTGTGTGTATGTGTGTGTGTGTGTGTGTGTGTGTGTGTGTGTGTGTGCGCATGTGTGTATTTAAAATACACACATAAACACATATACAAAAATACCCAAACATATTTGCAAATATTTTCTGGTAACAATCATGCCTTTCGTAAGCTCAGCATCCATCTGGCTCTGGCTCCATCTCAGGACATTTCCCCTAAAGTGTGTGTAAAGTGAATTTCCCTTATTAAGAGTGGAACTGCCCTGCAGGAGCCGAGGTGGTCGCCTCGGCTGCACCAACAGCTGCCACTGGCAGGAGTAAACCTTCCTCCTGGCTGCTGGGCGAGCAGGGAATTGTTAGGTCCTGAGTCAGCCCAGTGGCTCTGAGAGGAGACTGGTCAGCCTTCAAGAAACAGCTGTCCTGATGGAGACAGAGCTGATTAGGCTCTGATGCACCAGCCTGCCCGGGTCATCTGATTGTGCAGGACTCAACTTCCTCCTCATTCAACGGAGATCAGCAGTCTGCCTGTTGAGTCTTTGTGCAATAGGCAGGGGAGGTAGTGAAAGAAGTCCTGGACCTGAGCTTCAGTGAAATAGGTTTTGCCTCTGTTACCCATTTACAAAGAACTCTTAAAAATTTGTGAAACATAGCATACACATATATTCACACTAATGCCCCCACTAATTTTGAGCCACACGATGAAGTTACCCTCACCTCATGGAGACTTGACTGCTTCCTCTGAAAAATGAGAATGATTATTTCTTCTTAGATCAATATAGGAGTGTGGTTTTAAAACAAATTTTTAAAAACAGTATGGAAGCATAATTTTTGTAATAAAATAAAAATGGAAGTAAAAAATGTCATAGTCCCTTTCCTCTACCTCTGTCTAATTCTATTCCAAACAATATGACTATTAACAGTTTACAATATATTTTCCAGTTTTTTGTGCTTACATATCACACACACAGACACATTCATAGAGTTAATATATGTGTGTGTGTGTGTGTGTATGTGTAAATTTTTAAAAATGTACAACCTACCGAGATTGAATCAAGAAAAAATAGAAACCTGAACAGATGAAAACAAATGAGATTCAAGTAGTAACCAAAAGTTGCCCAACAAAGAAAAGCCCTGGAGCAATTGGCTCTACAATCCTTTCTAAAATCTTCCAAAAAAAAGAAGAAGGAACACTTTCAAACTCATTTTATGAGGCCAGAATCATCCTGATTCCAAAGCTAGATAAAGACGCTTCAAAAAAAGAAAACTACAGCCGTAATGAACACAGATGCAAAAATATTAAAAAATACTATCCACCCAGATTAAAAGGATTATATGCTACGACCAATTGGGATTTATTCCTGGGGCGCAAGAATGGTTCAACATATACAAAACAATCAATCTGATACAACACATTGCCAGAATGAAAGATAAAGACTACGTGATTGCTTCAAATAAACTCAGAAAAAGCATCTGACAAAATTCATTCATAATAGAGAATCATAAAAAACAGGTATAGGAGGAACTTACTTCACAATAAAGAATATACATATGAAAACCCACAGCTAATATCATAATCAATGGGGAAGAACTGAAAACTTTTCTTCTAAGATCCGGTACAAGGCCAGGTGCCCCCTTCCATTCAACTCAGTACTGGAAGTACTAGCTACAGCAATTGCACCAGAAAGAGAATTAAAAGGCATCCAAATTGGAAAGAAAGAAGTATAATTATCTTTGTTTGCAGATGATGTGATCATATATATAGAACACACTAAAGACTCAACAATAAAAAACTTAGAACTAATAAATGAATTTAGTGAAGTTGCAAGATTCAAAATCAACATACAAAAGTTGGTAGCATTTCTATATGCTAACAATGAATTATCCCCAAAGGAAATTAAAAACACAATCCCATTTATGATAGCAAAAAACAAAACAAAAAAAACTTTGGAATAAACTTAACCCAAGAAGTGAAGACATATGCACCAAAAACTAAAAAACATTGATGAAGGAAATTTTAAAAAGACACATATAAATGAAAGACATTTAACGTTCATGGCTTGTAAGACTTAATATTATTAAAATGCCTATACAACACAAAGTGATCTATGTTGCAATGCCTATCAAAATTCCAATGGCATTCTTTACAGACACAGAATAAGCAATCCTAAAGTTTGTATGGAACCACAAAAGACTGTAGATAGCTAAAACAATCTTGAGCAAGAAGAGCTAAGCTGGAGGAATCACAGTTCCTGGTTCTAAAACATAAATTTATAGTAACCAAAATAGTATGGTGCTGGCATAAAACAGATGTGTAAATCAATGGAACAGAATAGAGAGCCAAGAAAAAAATTCACACATTTATCATCAACCAATCCTTGTCAAGGGTGCCAAGGACACATAATGGGAAAAGGATAGTCTCTTCAATA
Source organism: Cynopterus sphinx (assembly GCA_030015415.1). Taxonomy (NCBI): domain Eukaryota; kingdom Metazoa; phylum Chordata; class Mammalia; order Chiroptera; family Pteropodidae; genus Cynopterus; species Cynopterus sphinx. Next base: position 20,709,011 of record CM057385.1, read on the forward strand.
ATTAATGTTGGGAAACCTGAATATCTACATCCAGAAGAATGCCATATACAAAAATCATCTCAAAATGCATTAAAAACTTATATGTAAGATTTGAAACTGTAAAAGTACTAGAAGAGAACACAGGGGGAAACATCTTGACATTGGTGTTAGCAATAATTCTTTTTTTGTTCATGACACAGGTAATAAAAACAAAAATTGACAAGTGAGAATGCATCAAACTAAGCTTCTGTACAGAAAAGAAACAACCAAAAGAGTGAAGAGGACTCCTATAGAATGGGAGAAAATAACTGCCAACCATATCTGAAAAGGGGTTAATATCAAACATGTATAAGGAATTCATACAACTCTATAATAAAACAAATAAACAAACAAATAAATAATACCCGATTTAAAAATGAGCAAAGGACCCAGATAGACATTTCTCAAAAGAAGACATACAAATGGCCAATAGGTACATGAAAAAGTGCTCAATATCATTACTTATCAGGGACACACAAAACCACAATGAGATATCGCTTCACACTTGTCAGAATGACTATTATCCAAAAGACAAAAGATAACAAGCAGGTATTGGTGAGGGTATGGAGAAAAGGGAACCCTTCCACACTGTTGGTGGGAATGTAAACTGATACAGCCATTATGAAGAACAGAGTGGATGTTCCTCAAAAAATTAAAAATAGAACTACCGTAATATGATCCAGCAATCCCACTTCTGGATATTTACCCAAAGGAAATGAAATCTAGATTTGAAAGAGACATCTGTATTTCCATGTTCACTACAACATTATTCACATAGTCAAGATACGGAAACAACCTAAGTGTCCAATGATGGATGAATGGATAAAGATGATGAACTGTATGTAAATAATGGAATATTTTTCAACTTTTAAAAGAAAAAGAAACCCTGCCATTTGTGACATTATGAATGAACCAGAAGAACATTATGCTAAGTGAAATAAGCCAGACATAGAAAGACAAATATGCATGATCTCACTTATAATTAAAATAGTCAGACATATAAAAACACAGAGTAGAATAGTGGTCGAGTTGGGGGAAGAAATGAGATGCTGGTCAAACGGTATGAAGTTTCAGTTATGCAAAATGAATAAATTCTGGGATCTAATATACTGCATGGTGATGATAGTTAACAATATTGTATACTTGAAATTTATTAAATCTTAACATACATAAAATGGTAACCATGTGGAAGGGGTGGATATGTTATTTATCTTGATTATGATGACTTTTTTCATTGTATTTACATGTCAAAAATCAAGTTGTATACCTGGATATGTACAATTTTTTACATGCCAGAGATATCTCAATAAAGTGGTTAAAAATAATAAAAAAAACAATAGAAATGGAATTATTTGTAATCATGATCCTAATTTTTTTTAAATTTAAAAGTAGTTTGTGGCTCTCTTTCTAAGTTAATGTATGTTGATCTACCTAAGTCTTTCTCACAGCTGTAGAATTTGCCATGAGGTGAAAGTCCCCACAATATATTTAACCATCTTCTAACTGGTTTTCAGGTTGTTTACTTTTTTTTTTTTTGTTTCTTGTAACTGATGACACAGCAAGCTCAGTGTATGTCTTTCAGTAGTGGTTGTTAGCATTTTCCACACGCTGATTTGAGAATATAATAAGAGAGTGCATGTAAAAGTGGCTTGTGATTCTGAAAGTATAAGAAGAGTGTTCATTTTTAACAATATACAGTATTGCATTTAAAAAAAAAGAAGGGTACAGTTTTAGAAGCTGAGAAAGTCAATGATCAAAAAAGGTGCTTGCCCTTAATCTTTGAAAAAACCAGCTGCAACACGGTTTGTAACCTTCACTGTACATCCAGATTATTTGGGTGCTTTTAACACCCACCTATGACTGTCCTCCAATTTCAATTTAATTGATTTGCGGGTGGGGACAGGGAATTGGTATTTGTTAAGAGCGCTCCAGGTAGAAGACAGCTGGAGTGGAGAACCAGTGCAACATAATCAATTTGCATTGATATTCTATTAGTGCCCATTCAGGTGGATGGTACCCTGAATCTAAGAATATCCTGAACATCTTGAGTCAGTAGAGCTTCTTGTGAAAGGAGCATACACAAATGCTGCTCTTCAAATATCCTGTGTGCTCATTGCTTTTTCATTTCTTGTGAATTTTGCCAATGGTGGCAGATGGTTGTACAGCAGCTACTCTGCCATCAGAAGGACAACCACAGGCAGGGGCTGGTGAATATGCTCTGCCTGTGCAGGACTCAGGCTCGGCAGGTTCGTCAGACCTGTGCTTGTCAATTGCCTCCTTCTCTCCCTCCCTTGTTCTCACACACACACGCAGCCAGGACTTTTGCAGGTGGAGAAGTGTTGCCACGTAGAACCAAGAGCTGTGGGGGACCTGCCACACCACCCTTCAGTGTTGAGTAAGCCTCTTTGAATCAAAACACATCCTGCCATCTGTTAAGATCATCCCACGAGGTGACTTACAAAGCCACCTGGGGATGTGCCAGTGCTCCAAGGCATGCCTTGAAACTTCATTATATTCTGAGAATCACACCTTGGAGAGTAGGAAATAGAAGGCAGTCCAGTGGAGTGATCCTTCTCTCCAGCTTACAAGACTGAAAAAGGCAGGGAGAAGTCTCTTGGGTGCCTCCATAGGATGTGGGATTCTGTAGGAGCCAGGGGCTGTGAGAAAGGGGCAAGTATAGGGGTGTGGTGTGCTCTCCTCTAAACTCGTTAACACATTTAGAATTTTGATCTGAGTCTTGTTTCCTCTTTGTTCCAAGGTAAGTTGGCTAGGATTCTGTTATTGTACACTTTCGTTTATAGCAAGAATTGGTTGATGAAGTGCCTCCTGTATTAGATTCAACTACGTGAAATTGACTTTTTGATCTATAAAAAGGGAGATTTTAATAGAGTTAACATCATATTAAAATTAAACTATTTTGAATACAACCATCCTCCCATTCACATCCCACACAAATTAGGTGTTAAAAAGATGACATAGTGCTTTGCTACTCAGTGTGCCGTGCAGGGACCAGCAACAGCCACATCTGGGAGCCTGTTAGAAAGGCAGAATCTACCTTAGACCTCTTGAATCCATCTGCATTTTAATAAATTCTCAGTGATCTGAATGCATATTGGTAGTAGTTGAGAAGTACTGGTTTAGCAGATACTGTTGGTTAGTTAGCAAAACCCTTTTTTTATCTGGCTGTTTATCCCTTTTCTGGTTCAGTTTCTTTGGCTTAAGGGGTACATGCATTATGTATGTTGGCAGCCAGGCTGAGACCAGATCATAGAAGGCCTAGAATATGAACTCAGAAAGGATTTTGAGCAGAGGATGAGATAGTCAGCAAGGACTGTAAGGGAGATTGGAGCAAGGAGAGACTGGAGGTAGGGATGGTATAATTTAAGATGGTGGTTGTTAAGGCAGAGATCGAGTTCATAGGACTTTGCCATTAGAATGGGCACATGTTTGTGGTGAGTAGACATCAAGTGTTCCCCCAGGCCACAGAACAGCCAGGACCACCAGAAAACTCTAGGAGGAAGCTTGGCAGTGGTCAGACTTCTTGTTCCCACCTGTCATAACACAATTTTGGCATCAAAGGCAAGAGGGAGACCTGTACCACCAGTTCAAGCACCAGCAGCAGGACTTAACTGTGATGAAACACTGGTCTCCCTCCACCTACCTCCCAGGTCTTTGTCAGGGGGCAATTATAGTTTCTGTAGCTGTTGCCTTTGTTCCTCTCTAGCCAGGCACAGTGGTGCCAATCCAATACCTACTAACCACTCACAATGTGCACGGGTATGGGTGGCGTTGGGGGTGGGGGTCTGCTCTGCTGCTTGTCTTGCCATTAACTGAGGCATGGGGAGCAGCCACATACAGGTCTTGTCCTGCTAGTAAGAGAGGTATCTGATTGGCATGCGGGTACTGAAAGCAATGTCTGTAGATTACTTCTTGTCAGTTGTAGGTAATATTTTGAAACCCAAACCTTCCAAAGTCAGAACTTTTGAATAATTTTGATAAGCATTAAGCTTTAATTTAACTGAGCCCCACTTTGGAGGGGGTGCTTACTTAAGGTAATCGGAGTGTTTGACATGGAATAGGGGATCAATTAGTGAATGTTTGACCTTCTGAGCAAGTGCATGAGGCAACTAAGACGGCAGGGACAATGTTGAAACTGCTTACAAGAGCAAACTCTTTGGGGGCTAATGATGACATGTTAATTAAACAACTTTAGCTGTTCATTAAAGAGACACCTTGAGGGCTTCTGAGAGTCTAGTTGGAATTACCATGTGAAAGAGCTAAACCTGGATTACTGAAATTATATAACCTTGACTTTTTATTAATAGGTGTCCTCCTAGAGAAGCTTTCTGGAACTGTAAGACAGAAATGGCTGTCTTAGAGAAAGAAATAAGTTTTTGCTGTTCTTTTTATGACACTCACATGTAGCAGATGCCATGTTCCACTGCGTTCTCTGTTTCAAAGTTCTCTGTGACCTGGTGTGACTTCATTATGTGGCACTAGCTTAAAACCTGTGTTTTTATCTTTAAAAAGATGCCTCACCTCAATTCTTTACAAGGAGGTGGAATTTGCTCATTCAAAAAATCCTTCAGGGCCAACCATGTGCTAAGACCCGTTGGAACAAGACTGATAAAGTCCTTGCGCTTCTGGGATAATTTTGGGTAGCAGTAAGAGTTGTAAAGACAACACACAAGATCCTGGCTTGCAGAGTAAATGGCGGTAGTGAAAAAAATTGAGGGTGGGTGGAGTAGGAAGGACGTCAAATAGTGTAGTTAGTGAAGGCCTCTCTGCCGAGGTGACATTGGAGCTGAGTTCTGATTGAAGAGGAGCCAGGCATGTGAAGATCGAAAAGACTGGATGGAGCTACATTGCTGGCAGAGAGCACAGCCAATGCAAAGAGTCTGAGGTAAGGACAAATGGCTAAGAATGGCTGGGAAATGGTGAGGTGGTTAAGACGTAACCAGCTCATATAGGGCTTTCTAGACCATAGTGAGGAGCTTAGGATTTTATTTCGAGTGCAACAGACATTCACTGGTTTTAAGAAAAAAATCAATTGATCCTGTGTGCATTTTGAAGCATCCCTCTAGCTACTTGTGGAGAACAGAAGAGGCCTTGCCTATCCTTCTTTACCATGAATCTCAGTTCTGGCCTCAGCTTCCCCAGGGCATCTTCCATGAACCACTGACACTGAGCATCAGTGAGCATCTTTGCTCTCATGTTGCTCTCATTCAGAGGTCGAGTTCAAAGTATTTTAAAACCAGAATGGACTGGGTATGGAGTGACATGAAAATACGTAAGCCACATGTAACTGGTGCAGTCACATGGGTGCTGAATAGCATTGCTGACATTAGTTATCATCAGCAATTTTTGAGGATCGTCACCAACATTTGCCGAGAACTTCTTCGTACTGGAGACAACGCTGGCAGTAACACCATCTCATTCACTTCTCTTAGAATTCCACGAGTTGGTGCCATTACCTCCATTTGAGTCACAAGGTCAGTGGGCCACTGAGAGATTATTTGCTCAAGAAGGTGGTAAGAGTTGGGATTGCGCCCAGTTCTCATGACTATGGAGTTCACACTCTTATAGCATGCTATTTTGAAACTATTCTCTTTGTGTCTGTCTCTGCTTTTGAATAAACATCTCAAGGGGAGGGCTATCTATCATCATATTCCCCTGGTACCTATCATGGGACTTGGCTTGGAGGAGATGTTGCCAAGTATTTTCTGAATGAATCCTAATTCTGTATTTCAGTCTTTATCATGGAAGGGGCGTTAGAGAAAACCAAGGCCAACCACTTCTTTTAAAAATGAAGAAGCCAAGATCAGACAGGGGCCATGTCTTGGTCAAGATCATATAGTCATTCTTACATTCATTCGCTCAGCTAGTGTTTACTGAGCAACTACTAAGCGAGGGAGTGCATTCTGAGTTGAAGTCAAACGGGGAGGTAGGACCAGACCACAGAGATCCTGGCAGGCCAAGCTACTGGATCCAGATTCCATTCTAAGAGTAATGGAGAATTGTGTTTATCCCTGGAATTTTCTTAGGGTCAAAGCAAAACTTTTTCTGTGTCCCATTGTCAAAGCGAGGAGCCTGATGATGGTTGGTCTTTGGTGACAAATAACTCAGCTTTCAAGTTAATATATAAGTACTCATCTTTACCAAGTGAGCTGACCTGCTGCAAGCAAGCTCGCAAGTCGACAGCAAGCTGTTCTTGCCATCATTGAGGCCAGAAGCAGCCTCTGGCATAAAGGTCTCAAATACAGTCTTCACTCTGCAGCCGTGAAGTGACTCCCAGTGCATGCCAGATTGCTGCTTGCTCATCTCTCACGCCTCGGCAGGACGGCCAGCTGTGTTTTCAGACCCTGATGTATACACCTTAGTTCATCTTTCTCAGCGTGATGCTGCCTTAGCAGAAGCCCCTTAGTGAACTCAGGAAAGAGCAGCTTTGTACCAGGACCACAAGTGGCGTTTGGAGGAATAATGTCACCGCCTTACTGCTGCTAAAACACCTCATTGGCTTCCCATTGACTTTAATAAGACAGAGACCAAATCTGAACTCAAGCCTGTGTAGCCCCTGAAGTTTCCAACCAAGTCGCCTAGTTCTGTGTGCTCTGGCCACGGAGACCTTCTTTCAGCCTCCCAAACGCACCATGCTTCCTCTTTCCCTAGAGCCCGAGCACATGCTGTTTCTTCTGCTTAAAACACCTTTCCCTCCCCTCTGTGCCTGACTCTTATTTATGAACACCTTTAAATCTGAGCTCAACAGTCACCCCTTGAGAGAGATCCTTACAGGCCACTCTCATGGCGTCCTGTATAAAACATCACAGTTTTACTTTAACGTTCACTGTGTGATGGATTAATGTCCATCACTTTTACTAGCCTTTAAGTATCCTCCAGGCAAAAACTGTTTCTGATTGGCCTCCATGATGTCCGCAGTACCCAACACAGTACCTGGCACAGATTAACAGTGGTAAGGTAGAAATAATTGTTAAATGAGTGAATAAGCCATATAAGTTGCCAACAGTAAAATAAAAATGCAATGTTCCAAGAGAGAGGGAGAACAAGGTGCTTGGCTGAGCTGGTTAAAGAACAGCCTGGAATCCTAAAGGGTGTCTCTAATGGGAATCCAGGAACTAGTGTCACACTGGGCTACCTGCATTGCAAACCCTGGCTTCACCACTGGGTACCCTTGGGTAAGGAAGGCTTCTCATCTATAAATAGGAATACTAATACTGACTATGTCACAGAACTGTGGGATGACTTTATGAGACAGAATATAGACAGCATTTAGCTCAGGGACTGGCATCAACCACTAATTAGCTATTATTATTTTTGTTGTGTGCAGTAGAGACTAGAGCCTTTAGCTCCTACAGGAATAGGGGTTAGGTATGTGCAGGCCCTCTTCTGGGTCCTCACTTTGAGTAAGTTCTCCCAAAGAAACTTGAGGAAGGTATTACCTATTCACAGCCTGGATCACTTTCCAATTTGTCTTGTCCTGTTCATACATGTATGGAACACCTACTATGTTCCAGGGACTGGATGAGGTAAGAGCTTTTAAAGAAAAGTGCACCCCAATGGCTCATACTAAATCACATAGTACATATTTTCAGCTACGTGGGCTGTATAGTCTGCCATAACTGTCCAACTCTTTTTGTATGAAAGCAGCCATAGACAAAATATAAAAGAATAGGTGTGGCTGGGTTCCAATAAAGCGTTCTTTACAAAAACAGGTGGCAGGCTCTAGTTTGCCAGAATTGCTAATTTAAATTTGAGAGATGAATAAAAAACTTTAGGGGCATCCATTCTCCAGAAAGTATTCTAAAGAGATAGGAAGAAGTACATGATGAAAGGATCTAAGTATTAATCTCTCCTATCCTTTAAATGATAATGACTACTACTTCACATATTTATAGCCCTTTAAACTTTTTTTAAGGCATATTCAACTCAAGTGAGCTTAATTCCAGGCAAAGCATGAGTTCCAAGTGTCCATCCTATGCCAAACCCCAGGAGTCCAGAGATAAATGCTATATTTTCCATATTTTTGAGGAGCTCACCCATATTACCCCCATTTGTTCCTGAAACAGGCAAAAACAAAAGGCACAGAGAGGTTAAGCAACTCTTCCAAGGTCACAGCCAAACAGTGAGCGTGGCCCATTTTGCTTTTATGTATACAAATGTTTCTTTCCACAAGAAAGTAGGGAAAAGAAAAGGTGTTTTATATTTGAGGGGAGATCACATTTCAGCAGCTGCTGCAGGAACAATTATAAGCTAGAACTTATTTATAGAAAGTCATTAACAAGTTTGTCTTTAAGTGCAGGAGCACACAGGCTGCACAGAAGAACGCAGTTTGATATTTATCAGCTGCCACGTTCTCACCCTGAGGTTTGGCAATTATCACTGGTTTGCCTGGTGACTGATGATTTCCTGTATTATAAGACATGAAATACAATTATGGCTAAAAATAAAAAAGAGATGCCTATAACTTCATTGACCAAAGACCCCCGAATGTGGTCCTGATATCTCCGTAATCTATAAAACCAGAATGAAATATGATATTTTTTCCTCAGAAGATAGCAAGATTTGGATTTTAAACATGAAGTTTTTCACCAAGTTGTATGGCAATTTGCACAACTGTAGAGTGATATGTTTGGGTGTGGGATGACTCTGGAAAAGGCAAGGCTTGGAACCTAGTCAGGTAACTCTTTTGTCTAAGTGGCCTCAGGCTAGTTTCTCAGCCCTTCTGTGCCTTAGTCTCTTTATCTGTAATATGAGGATGAATCTAAGGATCATTGTGAGAATGAAATGAGATGATCCACTACACAGTCTTTCAGGAGCTAGGCAGGGTATAATCAAACAAACAAAATAAATTGGGTGACAGCTGCCACTTAGAAGTTACTTCCAGGAAGGTCTGGACCTCATTCCACGTATAAAAGGTGGTCGTCAAAGTTTTTCTTTTTCCTTTCACGACACTAAGATTGAAAACACTCTCCACCTTATTGGTTTCTGGACTTGAAATTTGTTGTCACAAAACCAACCACACTCCAAGAATCATCTAGAGAGGTCTCTCTTCTGAGGGGACGTATATCTCACTCACACCTTTATCAAGGACTACTAAGTTAGGATGTTCCCTGATGCTTTCCCCCACTCCCCTGAAACATTCTGAAATAGCTGTTTTTAGAAGCCAAAATTTCCTTCTATGATTCTTTTCCCAAAGTGTCTGTATCACTTCTATTTCTCATGAAAGAAGCTGAAAACCAGAGCAGAATGTGCCTCCTGTAATGAGGTCCAGATTTTCCTGGAAGTAACTTCTAAGTGGCAGCTGCTACCTGCCAGGATTTAAAGGTGGGGTCTGCAGGTCCTTCTTGAACCTTGGCTGATTTTAATTCATGCTCTGCCTCACTGGTATCCTGCAGCCCAGACTATTGCTCCTGTCCTCATTCTTTGCATTTACCTAGTTCTCACTTATTTTCCCATTATCTTAAACTCACCTCGGCGAAGGGCTCGGATAAAGACTATTCATTGGCTCTAGGGTCAAACATCCTGGGTTCAAGTCCTTTGAGTCTCTTTGAGTCTCAATGTGCAAAATTGTGACTACAACATAATCCCTCAAACTGCTGTTGGGATGATTAAAAGAGCAAAAACATGTGAATGAGCTAAAGTGCATAAATGAGGTGAAGTAGGATTCAGATGCAGTGGCTGGCACAGAGCAAGCACTCGTTACATGGGAGTGTGATTATTATTATTAGAAATGTCTGGCTCAGATAAAGGAAATGAGAGACTCAGAATGATGAGCGACTTGTTCAATCCCATGGATAACAGCAGAGCCAGGCAATGAACACTTCTAGACCATATTTTTTTAAGGACAGGATTCATTTATCACCCATTTTTTGTGTCTTACTTTTTATCTTATTGTCATTTGACTGCCAAGATTTTTCCAGTCTTTTCTTTCTGTAGTTCATAGTATAAAAATAGTAAAGGTACTGAACATGTTGCCTCAAACTAACTGCACATTGTTTCTCTTAGCCTCATGATCATGTCTGTGGAAGATCCTGTCCTCTGGGTGAACACTGCTATTCTGGAATGTTCAGGTCACTTTTGTTAAGTGTTTATTGAATAAGTAAAATTAAAGCCCACATAAAAAGTATTAATAAAGTCTCATTTTGTTCTAAATTGTTGTAAAGATGTAATGTTATAAGGTTCCTTTAGTTAAGGCAAGAATCTTTTTTTCCCTACCTCTACAACCCACAAAAAAGCTTGGTCAAGGGTTTATAAAAATTTTCTAGAGACTTTTAAGGGCCAGATAGGCCAATGTCTCCTAGAATCATATCTGCAAGAAGCCTAAATGCATATTAGCTAATGGAAAACACTGTTATATTAAGTTATTTTTATTATTTATATTTTATATTTTTATTTTATATATTTTAGATTTTATTTTATTTTTATTTTATTACTTTATTATAATCAAGTAGGGTTCATGTCAGGAATCAAGAGTAAGTCAACACTGAAAAAAATCTTCCAGTGTAATTTGGCTGAATGAAGTGGAGAAAAAGAACCACGAACATCTCAGTAGGGGCCACCCATAGTTAAGTCACATATATACCTATTATCACCGCTTTTAGTGGAATTATTTCTCATTTTAGCTGAAGAACGTGGCTTTTACGATTGGTTCTCCAGACCTAACTGATGTGATGATTAGTTCTTGCATCTCTTAGATAGGTTAAGATGTTATCCAGGTTATCCAGGTTAAGATGACTTCAGTTTTGAATTGTACTTAAAAAAAAAGAAAAAAGAATCCAGTGCTTCAACCTGATGCCAGGGATGTCATTGCCTGAGGCCTGTTCTCTGCCAGTGAACAAGGAAGGCAGCCTCCAAATAATCATGGGATGATCTGGGCCGTAGAATGTTCATGAGAGGCTGGAAAAGGCTCTGAAAACTTCATTCTCTATTGCTAGGGGCTGACTCCCACAGTGCAACGTGGAACCCAGAGTGCAATGTGAATAACATTTCAGGGGACTGTGGTGTAAGGTTTTTATCCCCTTATAGTTATTTGTAAGTGTTTATGGCCTCACCATTTTAGATATAACTAAACTGAAGAGAAATGTGATTTGTCAACTATCCAGGGGCAGTGAGCATAGGTGCCCGGCAGTCAGTGAATGCCATGGCTGGACTGAGGCTTTTCTTTGCTACACTTCCCAGTCGATCCTGGAATTAGCAAAGCTCAAATCACGGAGAAACAGAGTTGAAACTGACCTCTCCGTTTTAATAAGAGGCAGTTGTATGGTCCTGGGTGGTGTGAGGGCCTTACAATCTCAAGTGCTCGTACTAAGTCCATGCTCTGTTCCTTTCTTGCTTTGTGACCTCACGTAATTACCTAATGTGTTACTGTCTCAGTTTTTTGATCTGTAACATGAGGCCAAACCCTTGTGCCTTCCAGGCTTTGGAAAGGATTTGAAAAGACAATTGATATATATCTAGTTGTAGTTTCAGCATGTAGTTCAAGGCCTGGCATATTCTAAGTTCTTAAATACTTGAATGAAAAAAGGCATGTATGGAAATCCTTTATAAACTATAATGCCATATGTGTATAATGAAATATATACATATATTTTCCTTTTCCCCCCTGAAAATTAGAGTATTTAATATTCAATCTTTTTGGAACTCGAATAAATAATTCCTACAGGTATCCCTGGTGGGAATATCTGGGGTGGGAAGCTACTTGGATGACCTCCTTAGAAGAAAAAAAAACCCAGCTCATCGGAAGAATTGTAAGATTCTGCTGGAGGCAATAACAGAGGTTAAATTAGGCAAACCGCAGAGGCAGAACCTGTCACTCCAAGTTCTTAGACCAGAGCAGAGAAACTGCCCTCATTTTTCTCAGATTCCAACTCTATCAGCAAGTAACTCTATTAAGACTTTTACAATGTATGATTCTGTCAGTCATATCCACTTCCTCAGAGGCTGTAAACACTCATCATTGAGGAAGGAAAGATTAAAGCCTCACAAACTGCTTGTAAAGTCTCTGTATTCAGTTGGTGTTAATTCAGAAGGGTCACTTTTGATGAGTACTCTTCTAACTGTCATATTAATGGAAATACAAACACAGCATCTATTAAAAAATGGAGGAGGGTTTTCTGTCTTCTCGTAAATTGAGCTGCAGAGCAATTTGGATGAAACATTCATAAAACTACATTTGATTTTGTACACATTAATTGTATAAAGTGTGATAGTTAATAAGTAGAAATACATACTTTCAAAGCCATAATATATACATTTATCCACAGTGGATTGACTCTGGGAATGAGTAGTAAAAAGAGCCCCGAGCTTGCTGTAAGGAGACTGGGTTTTAAAGAACAGTTCTGCCACTCAATTGTTGAGTGATCATAAGGTCTTTACCTGGAGAACATGGAGTTGCAAGGATTTTGTGATTATTCTATAAATGAACACATATTGGTGGGAGTTATGAAGTGTTGCTTCCTGAGTTTCCAAAAGTCAACTAAATTACACTGAATTAAAATCGAATATATAAATGAATTTCAATGGGTAGCATGTTTAAACCTGGAGTTGCAAGTGGAATGACCACAGGGGCCAGGCAGGCTGCATAGAAGGTAGCTAGGTAGGGATCGCAAGCGAAGAGTACACTTGTGTAGGTCAGTTTCTGGCCCTCCTGGCTGTGACCTCTGGTTTCAATACTTGCTAGTGTTTAGGCCAAACCCAATCAAACCCAAACAAAACAAAATAACTCAAATCTCAGAATGGACTCTCATGCCTTTATTCATTTATAATTCCATAAACACTTATTTGTGCCTTCCATGTATCAGGGACTACACTGGGTGTGAAGTGATGAAATGAAGAAAGATCTCCTGGTAAGAACTTTATCTTTATCTCAAAAACAATGAGAAATTATTATAAGTTTTAAGATGAAGAAGGGGGTGTATACAAAGGGGTAAGGGTTGGTGATAACACCAGATTTGCTTTAGGCACAGATCACTCAACCAAAAACGAGAGAGAGAAGCCTATAACTAGAGAGACTCTACTAGAGAACGTTTTCTCGCTATGGTGTCTTACTCCTTCAAGAATCACATTACCAAATGCCTGCTAACTTTCTCCTATTCTTGCCCCTCCAGAACTTGCCCATGTTCTCAGTGAGCATTGCAAACCCTGGGATCAGATCACCCAAATTCAGTAACATACCATGGTCCTTGACAAGCAATATGAATATCTGCCTATATGTTTTCATCATGAAAGACATTGAAAAATTTTTTACTAATATTGTTTTCTAAAAAAAAAAAAAAAAAAGAATGAGAAAGAACATATCAATCCAGATCACAGGGAATAGGAAACCCTCAAACACACTTTCAAAAAATCAGGAAAAATATTCAGGAGGATTATTAAAGATGAGTAATGAGTATAAAACAACTTTTGGCAAACACAGAAATGTATTAGCTTCTTCAAAGAAATAAGATACAGGTCATGTAAGTATTGGAAAATAAATGGCAAAAAATGCCAAGGTATCCCCAGTGGAAAGGAAGCCCTAGTGGACAAGTATAAAAGCAATAATCCAGGAACTAATTTAAATGACCTGAGATGGCGATGTTGGTTCCAGCTATTACTGCAGTTTAAACAGAAGACGAATCCCAGAGGACAATCAATACATGCCACACTGAACAGGAGAAAGGGATTATGAATGCCCATGACTGGGCTACTGGGTAAGTTAATATGCTCAGAATCCAGCCCTCCCTCTGCTACCAATCCAGCTTTGTTAATTAGGAAATTGTAGATAGTTGGGTCTAGATAAGTCTTCATCATGTGTGACTGTCCCATGAATTGCAGGGACTTTAGAACCATTGTATCCCTTCCATGAATTGCTTGTAGTACACCCAACTATGATGACAATCCCAAATACCTCCCATATGTTTTCAAACAACCCCTATGGGGTGTATGGAGATATGGATTGGTGGTACCACTCAGACTGAGGGTCACAACTGGGAAAGTCAGTTTCCTTGTCTGTATATTGGAGGCAATGATGGGATTCTCATGCTACACATCTGCACTATCTTCATGAAGTCTGGCATGACTCAGGGGTCAAGCGAAAGTGATTCTGGCTTGCAACACCCTTCTGGCTGCCCCCCATGTGGTTTAATTGTCATTCAATGCCAATTCTTTGCAGGATGAAGCTAGTTCCTTCTTTGTCTAGGGTATTTTGTCTTATATGAGGATTATTTGATCAGGTTAGTGAAGGGTAGGTCGTAGGGAAAGGAGACAGAAGAAGGAAAAGCTGAATCACCCTCATTGTACAACAGGGGAGCCCAGATGGTGCCCTTGTCTCAGGCTCCCAAAATATACTCTGGGAGGGAAACAGAGACGGCATTTTGCTGACAGCATTTGGGAACTGGCATGTGGGAAGTCTATATTAAGACTTCAATATCCACGCCAAGAGTATCTGTGTGCATGTGAGAGCACTGTGGCTTTACTTGGAAACCACTGGCCAAATCTCTCTGGGGAAGACCACATTTTCATTCTTTCCCTTCCATCCACTGTAAGCCAGGCCTGACCTTTCAATGAAGGGTTTAGCCCAATTCATGGCTCCATCCGGAACCTCTGTCATTTGCCAGGACAAAGGTGGATTCCAATAGAACTGGGTCAGTCAGAGGGCAAGGTCTTGTCCCTTGTATAGCCAGAGCATGGGGCATTTCCAAAGGGGAGTGGGGACAGTATGGTTCATGTCCACAGAGAGGTAGCACCTACTCTGTGTCAGGAATTGCACCAGAGACGGCAATTCCAGATGGAGTCCTAGTCTTGGTCTCAAGAAGTTCCCAGTCCAGGGAGGGAGCAAACCAATTTCTACACGGAGACCTTTATAACTTACAATGCGTCTTCAGATGCCTTTCTTCAATAGCGCTGCGTGAATTAGGCCAGGAAGTGTTGAAACCCACTTTCAGATAGGAGAAACTGAGGACTCAAAATCACTCAGCTCGTAAGCAATAGATCCTAGACTTGAATCCAGGTCTCTTGTTTTCCAAACACAGTGTACTTCTCATTTCTAGACTTTGTTCAAGCTGCTTCTTTCATCTGACAAACCCTCCTTACTTTTATCCCTTCATCCTATCTTGTCTAATCTTCAATTAAAAAGAAAGAGCTTCCATATACTGACAGTATTTTACAGGCCAGCAGGGTCCTGAATGCCTACAGATTCATCGCATTCAACTCTTGTGACATATATACTGGCAGAAATTGTCGTCTCCACTTAACAGATGTGGAAACTGAGGTCAGAGAGGTGGAATGACTTGCTTAAAGTCACCTAGCTAGTAAAAGGCAGAGCCACGAGACATGGCTACCCTAGGATAAGTGTGTTTGCCCCATCTGCTCAGTGCCACCCTCATCATTCTGGTCCACGTTAATTTTTCTTCCCTGAACCTCTGAGACACCAACTTATGCATTAATGTGGGGAGGTCACCTTCCCTTGTTGGGCCCTGGCTGAGGGGTCGAATGACCTCCAAGCTCCTTTTCACCTCTGCCTTTCTCTAGCTCTATCCGAACTGTCCATACTACTTCAAGTTTTGTGTGTTTATCTCTTACATCCACAATGAACAACAACAAAAACAACACCAGAGAGCATTTTTGAGCTTGCAGGGTGAGCCAGGACTGTGCTGGCCAGTTCAACATGTATCATCTCACATCTTCACAAGAACCTCATGCACAAGAACCTTATTGTCACCTTGAATTTAAAGATAAGGAAACGGAGCCATAGCAATGTTAATGTGTCTAAGTAACAAAGCTATCAATGGATAGAACAAGTATGGTGCCTAACGCCCAAGATGATGTGTTAGCTACGAAGCTATACGGCTCCCAAATGGATATCAATGCTTTGGGACTCGGGATGGTCAACCAGACTTTGAGGGGCTGGCTACAGAACTGAATCCCTTTGGAATGAAGGACTCTCACACTAGAGTGTTTTACTTAGTGTCGGCTGTAGAAAAAAGACATCATCATGCTTTGTCCACATCCTCCAGTCTCAGCTCCAACTGCTGGGGATCCTGTCCTCTAAGGTTGGAGGGAGCTGGCTTTGTGTGTTGGTCAGCTGTGAGTCTTAGGTTCTGTCTCTTCCAGGTAGGAGCTACTCCAGACACACCACTAATCCCTCCTCTGCAAGTTCCGGCCAGGGGCCAGCTTGTGGACTTTTCCCAGCTGCTAATGCTGTCTCCTTCCACCCATCTTCAGGCCTTCCTGCCCTTGCCACCAGATCCTGACTTTTCCAGCCTTCTATTGCCCATTTCTCCATAATATAGAACCTACTATCTGAGGAGCATCTTGCTGCTCCCTGCATAGGCCTCATAGTTTCACGTGATTTGCCTTTGCACATGCTGTCTCTTTCCACCTGGAATGGCTGTTGTGGTTAGCCATTATTTCCGCCAATAGAAAGCTCTTCTTATTTGCCATCTCCTCCATGCTGGCTTTCTGGATTTCCCTGTCTGAATTTCTTCTCTATCCCCTTTTAAATACTCATAGTACCTAAAATGTGGATTTTACTCTGCTTTGCATGACAACTTTTGCTTGCTTGTAGCAATCCCCCCATAGCCTCTAAGTAGTAGAAAGAGTTAGAAATCTGATGTTAGCACTGGCATTAACTCTGTGACTTAGGGCCAGCAAGTCGACTGCTCTGAACTTGATTTTCCTTATCTTGAAGATGGGGCTAATACTACTTATTTTCCCACTTGTGCAACTTATTAGCAAAGGTTTATATAAATTAATGCATGTAAAATACCCAGCGCATGCCAGACATGCACTAGGTACTCAAGAATATTAACTTACCCTTTTCTCACATTTATTATCTCTTTCCTCCAATACATATTTACTTATACACATCACCGCCACCACAAAAGTGGTTCAATACCATGGGATCACTGCAAGTCAGAGCTGTAAGGTTCATTAGCAGTCCATTATTTAAGTCATTGTTTGACATATGAGTAACTAACACCTGGGTGGGGGGTGGTTTCCTTGGTTGTTATAGTAATATAGCTAACATTTATTGGCCTCCTTCTATATGCCTGCCAAGGTACTTAGTGTTTTACAAGCATTATCTTATTTGATCCTCCTACTGAATCCCCTATGCAGTCAGGTTATGACAGTGTCATCATCCTCATTTTCTAGAGGTGATGGGGAACCAAGGCTTAAAGAAGTGAAGTAGCTTGCTCAATATCTAATTTTGCTAATAAATTGAACAGCTAAAATTTGAACTCTGGAGCCTAATTCCAGAGCCAGGCTCTTTCTCCTGCATTCTTTCCAGAGTTCTCTCCATGGCCTCAGGAAGGCCTGAAAGAATTCATAAGAAAGCTCAGTCTTGATTCCCACGCCCCATTTGCCCAGCTCTGCCAAGGAGAGCTGAATAGAACAGAAATGAATTCCACCAGGCCAGATCCCTAGCCTCCCATCTTGTCCCACAATTACAATAAGTTCTCCAGGGACTGGCTGTTCCAGTGAGGTTTACAGGGAAGAGGTCCAGAAGAGGAACTTCGACAATTTAGATTGTCCTGAGGCAACAGAGACATACACTCTTAACTCTATCTTGAGCTGACACGAAACACAAATCTCTCTTGCTGGTCATTCTGAGTTGAACGGGCTGTGGCCTTAAGGCCTGTCGAATTGATGGGTGCCAGAAAGAGCTTTCCTTTATATTTTAGATCTGGGATGTAAAGCTGGGTAGAACAGGGGTGAGAAAATGCAGCCTCTCTGTACTCATTCTCCCTCTTCCGCATATGGAAAGTAGGATGTCTCAAGTCCCAGATGGCAGAGACACAGGGCTAGCCTAAGGCAATCCCACGGCTGCCTCACTGGCTATGAAGAATCATTGTGTTTAGGCAAGGGAGATGTCTGAGTACTCGCAGGGAATTTTATGCTCCAAATCTCAGTTATTCCAAGCCATACTCATGTCCCTACTACCAGAACTTCCCTCCAGATTTGTTTCCTCTTGCAGCCCCTTGCACAATGCCATCATCCACCCAGAGCTGCATTTATAAACTTGGGTGCCTAGGAAGATTCTTTTGTCTTCCTTATTCCTGGGAGTCCATTAGTCGCTAAGTCCTGTCTAGCTACTGTCCCCATCTTCTTTATTCCTCGTGCCACTACTTCAGTTCAGGGCCTCGTCTGAATTATTTCAAAGTCCTCGCTGTCCTTGCTGCTTCCAGCCTCATGTCCCTCCAATTCAGCCTCCACGCGCTGGTCATTGTGACACTCTAAGTTTTGTGAACAATAATGTAAATGGAGCCATTTTAAAATGGAGCAGGAGCTGGCATTCCAGAGGAACTGCCTTGCACATCTTATAGCTCAAACCTTGAAATGTTAAAAAGAGGGTAAAATAACCTTTGGACTGGGCCTAAGCAACCTTGTTTCCCAAAGAACTGTTTGCAAAACTAACAAGAAATCGGATATTATGACTACTGAACAGACGGCTCCTGAACTGAAAATTAAAAGCATTGTTTGGAATTAACATCACTATGTTATATTATCTGCACGAATAGAAATACCTTCCTTCTATTGCTATAATTGTTCTCCTTCCCCTTCTCATAAATATCTATTGCCTTTCTCTCCTAATAGGAACATTATTTGGGCTTTTGCCTGAATTAATGATTCCCGAATAGCTATTCTTATTGATCTCAATAAATGCCTGTTGCCTCTCATTTAAAAAGGCCTTTTATTTTTAGGTTAGCAGTTTAAATATTTTACTCCCTTGCTTAGGGAACCCTTCTGTGGCAGCTCTTCTTTGAGAAACATCCAGGCTCTTTCGTATTCACCTGATAGTCCCTTTAGATCCCTGGCTTCACCTTTCACCTTCCCACCAAACCACCCATGCCAGTCACGTCTAGCCACTGTGGCTTCCTAGACTGTTTGCAGATCTGTACCTTTGAATATGCCTTTCCCTCTACCTGAAATGTCCTTCATCCCTGTGTCCATCTGGCGAACTCTTACTCATCGTTCAAAACCCAGCTAAGGCTTCTCCTTCCAGGAGGAATTGCCTGTGTGTGCCTCTGTGCCACCATCAGATCTACAACAAACCTTTTTTAAGGCCTTTACCATACCACAT
The DNA here is from genome assembly GCA_030015415.1 of Cynopterus sphinx. Lineage (NCBI taxonomy): Eukaryota > Metazoa > Chordata > Mammalia > Chiroptera > Pteropodidae > Cynopterus > Cynopterus sphinx. The sequence continues at coordinate 20,728,107 of CM057385.1, forward strand.
GGTAATTATTGTTCATCGGAGCATCTCCCCAGGAGAATGGGAGTGGCTGGAAGGCAGGACTGTGGCCTACAGAAGTCATTTCCCAGAATCTAGCACAAGTCCTGTTGCATCACAGGCACTAAATACACTTTGCTGATATGGGTGATTTTTCTCAAACTGATCAAGTTAGTTCCTCTCACAAAGTACAACCACCACAGGGAAGAAAAAGGGTCCTTTGATTTATGAAGGAAAAAAAAAAGACTCGACATGTCTTGAAACTGTAAAACCCTTGGACAAGCACTTTATTCTTCTTTCGAAGTTACTTTTTCTTTCCTAATGTGTGACTGTGGTCCAGACAAGTTGCCTGAATTTTATTCCTTTTCCAAATTCTGCTCATTATCTTAGGGTGTGGGGTGGGATGAAACAACAATATAATTGTAGCTGTTTTCTTTCCCAGAGACAGAGCAGCCTCTGAAGAAGTATTAATATTGGGAAAGATGCTATTATCTGCATTTTATTAATTAATCCATACATCTACCTGTCATTCTCTCTTTTCTATGGCCTTCCTCACAGCAGCAGTACACACTTCTGATGTTACTAAATTGGCACAATAAATCTGGGAGGCCTACCTCTATTTCCAGCAGTTCACTTAACATTTTATCACACGGCTGTGGTCTCAGAATTGAAGTCAGTTAAAAAGATTAATACCATTTAATACTACCCAGAAGGAATTTGCCAGAAATCTGTTTAAGGTCTCTTTATTCATGTCTTCATTTTCTTTGTGCGTGTATTGTGATAAGCATAACCATCCTTTTAAGGCTGGCTGCTGCTAATAACTACTTAAAATGATTAAGGTAACTAGTTATTTCCTGTAAGAAAATTGCTCCGCTGTCAATAACATGGAATTAACACGACTCCCGTTTCATCTTCAGCTCACAGCCTTTTGCCCCTCAGTCACCTTAAAAAAAAAAAAAAAAAAACAGAACCGTCCCAAGAAGGCTGAGGTTCCTTCATAAATGATGAGCTCTGAAGAGGGGGAGGTAGGAAAGCATGATTTTATAGAGGACACCACTGTGGAGGTGGCTGCTGGGATGGGGAACACCTGGCTTACTTCCCTATTGTAAGCATGGTCCCCTTGACCTCCCACAGGGTCTGCAGAAGTAATTAGCATAATTATCACGATTCCTGTGTGACCTAAGCAAATGAGTGGGATCTGTGACTCTTTAAATCTCTCCATTCTCTGGGCTAGTGGTTCTAAAATTTTCTCTCACCCAGACACACACATGACATTCACATGTGGCACACACTCCCATGGGAATACTCTGCTTTTGAGAAAGACCCCACAGATAATCTCGTAGGGACATACAGCGCTGCGATCATTTGTAGCTGCCCTAAGTATTGACGGTAAGTCAGTAATGGCTGGTTACTGGGAGTTTCAGCACAGATGAAATTGGCCAGTGCTTTGAACGCGTGTAAGAGTGTTTGTTTAAGTACCTATTTTCAATTCTTTTGGATATATACCTAGAAGAAGAATTCATGGGTCACGTGGTAACGGTTTGTTTAACCTTTTGAGGACCCGCTGAGCTGTTTTCCTACCATATCACATTGAGCATTTACTTGTGCCAGGCATGGAGTTAAAGAGTCCACAGGACAGGGCACTTGGACCATACACATCTAGAGACAGGAGGAGACCAGAGAGGCTGAAATAGTCCAAGCCATCTTTAGGGAGCTGTCCCCGTTGTCTTTCTCAGTTGCTGTCTCCCACTTGAACCGTCTTCCCTGAGCTGGCGTTTCCGGCATGGTCATCACCTAGGAGCTTGTTAGAAATGCAGAACCCAGGGCCCCACTTACTGTATCAGCATCTCTGCAGGTGAGGCCTGGAAATCTGTTTTCAAAAAGCTGTCCAGGTAATTTTGCTAATTTCTTAAGTTCGAGGAGCTCTGAGAGGGACCTAGGTGCAGCCTTACAGCCAGCCACCCTTTTTCCTTTCCCATTAGAAATCCTATCAGCAGTAGAGTGAGAGAGACATGCATTAAGGGACGGTTTTAAGTCTGCTCTAATTTATATAAAATAAATCATGTGTCACACTCCTCAATTTGAGTGATTGTGTGTACCCTGCTTCACTTATAATAATAGTTCTGGGCAGTCAGGCATGGGGACTCACCTCGACCATAAGGCATGTCAATGGTTCTCAACTGGTCCACACAGAAATAATCTAGGGTTTTATTAGTAATTTCCAAGATTGTGCTCTTCCTCAGTGCCCCTACCAACCTGCAAGTGTGGTCACTGGTCTACAGTGGAGTCAACTGGAAAGACTTAGCCCTCTGTAGTGTCTTGACAGTTAAGGGCATCCTTGACAAGTGGTTTTTGGTACTTGTGTTAAGCCCTTCACATTTCTGCTGCTCAAGAAGTGGCAATGCAATGGTCATTGCAGTTTGTGGTTAGACCAGGGTTCAAATTCTGGTTTTTGCCATTTGAACTTGAATGTTTTTTAATTCTCCTAGACTTCTATACCTAGCCTATAAGTGGGTTAATTATATCTACTGCATGGAATAATATTCGTCCAATGAATAGTGGTTATCATTGTTATTAATCCTCGCTGATGATGTGTGTGGGAACTCTCTATGGTGCTTCTGCCACCCTCTTATCCTTTCCCTTTAATAATAATAACAATAAATAATAATAACAATAATAATAAAATACATGGAAAGAGATGCACAGTCCAGGTAGGGCAGAGAAAGCAGGAAAGGAACTGTCACAGATCCCTAAAGACTTCTTGGAGAACTTCAGCCCTCCTGCCTCCTCCTGTCTCTAGGTGATTTTGTTTAAGTGCATGCTGCTGTGAACTCAAACTCAATGCCTGGTACAGGGTAAATGCTCAATTTAAAAATATAGGCAAATAAACAAACAAAAAATATAGGAAAACAGCTTGGTGGTTTCTCAAGAAGTTAAGCATACAACTAACATATGACCCAGCAATTCCACTTCTAGGTATAGATCTGAAAAAGTTGAAAATAGGCATTTAAACAAAAACTTGTACCTGCATATTTATAGCCACACTATTCACAATAGACAAAAGGTGGAAACAACCCACATGTTCATCATTGGAAGAATGGATAAATAAACTGTGGTATGCCCATACAATGGAATATCAGTGAGCCATAAAAAGGACTAAAATACATATACATGTACAACAGGGGTGAACCTCAAAAACATGGTAAGTGAAAGAAGCCAGACACAAAGGGTCATAAATTGTATGATTCCATGTATATTAAATATCCAGAATAGGTAAATCTATAGACAGCAAGAAGATTGGTGGTAGCCAGGGGATCAGAGGAGGTGAAAATAGGAAGCAACTATTTAATAGATATGTTTTTTTGGGGGTGTGTGTGATGAAAATGTTTGAAACTGGGTAAAGATGGAGGGTGTACAACATTGTCAATGTACTAAGATTAAAAATAAATTTTAAAAAATCACATATATATGTTTATAGAATAATAAAAGATTAAAGGTTGAGACTGAATGGTTGATTTAGGTATTCCTGAAAGCACAGCCATTGAAAAAGACTTTTTATTTCTTTACTTCTTGCTATAACTAAAAATCCTCAGTCCATGTTGGGCACTCAGGTGAAGGATGAGTGGCTCTTCAGCAATAGGTCATAATAGCACAAGGTCATAAGCTTGGCCTTGCTGATCCAGGGACTCCAAGTAAAAATCAGGAGCTATGAAAGTTGTTAACACCTCAGCTGCTTCTAAGACAGGCAAACTTCTAAGACAGGGCCATAGGATTGGTTTAATGCAGCCAAGAAGGAAAAAAGGAAAAAGATGCAAGCAAGCCCTCCTAAGAGACAGATTCAGGGACATAAAATTGGCAGTTCTTTATTAAGCAATTTGGGATGATCTGAAGTCTCCTCCAAGTTCCTGTCTCTCTCTTTATCTTAATTAGCAAAGCAAAGTCTTAGGTACAGTAAGCTCTTTTCTGCCCTAATGGATTAGCCAGAAAATAGGAAACTAAACTCTTGGGAAAGAGTAATAATAAAGGAGTGAAGGGAAAGAGAGAAAGGACTGCCTGTAGGCTAAGAGGTATAAGTTGGTGGGTGAATTAAGCTTTCCCAATCCATTAATTCATATATTAATTAATTCACTCAAAAACAACTGAATTCCTTTTTTTGTGTACTATAAGGATCAAAGATTTATATGACACAGCCATTCTCCACCCTAGAGGAATTTACTCTAATTCATTGAGGGGTGAGGAGATGTGGACACAAACAATTATCAAATGAGCTGGAGCAGTGAATGAACCAAGGGCCTCAGACTATACTGTGCACTTGAATCACTTGGGAAATCTTGTTCCAATATAGATTCTGATTAGATACGTCTGGGGCAGGGCCCAAAAGTCTGTATTTCTCAAAGTGCTGAGAAATCCAGGCTGGTGGTCTGAGGACCCTACTGGTTATAACAAGGAGTTAAGATGTGGTAACCACAGTAAGAGAGTGACAATATAATGCAAGATTTAGCAGATGACAGTCTGTGGGCCACATATAGCTTGCTGCCTGTATTTGAATGGCCCATGAACTAAAGATGGTTATACATTTTTCAATGAAAAAAAAAAAAGAAAAGAAAAACGCTATTTCATGACATCTGAGAATTATAAAACATTCAAATTTTAGTGCCCGTAAATGTTTCTTTGGAACACAGACATACCCATTCCTTTTATATTGTCTATGATTGCTTTCTCACTACAAAGGCAGAGTTCAATAGTTGCAACTGAAACCATATGGCCTGCCAAACCTAAATATTTACCCTCTGGCCCTTTACAGAAGAAGTTTTTGTCTATCCCTGGTATAAAACAAGAAGGGATTTAAGAGGAGGGACTGCTTCCTGCTGAAGTAATCAGGGGAGACTTCATGGAAGGAGGGCACCTGAGTGTTATGACTAGTGGTAGGATCTGGGGAGGAAGAAAATCCAGTATGTACAAAGTATTGGAAGTGGGAAGAACAGAGGATGTGACTGCAGAGCTCAGTGTTAAAACCAAGAACAATCCAGGCCACTGTTGGGACTGCCAATATGGAAGTATCCTTAAAATTTCCCTCTGAATAGGAAAAAGAAATGGTCCGACACACACACACACACACACACACACACACACACACACACACACACACACACACAAAACCATTCCCAGCTCTGAGAAGATGACACCAGCTGGGCAAGTGTATGGTGAATGACCTGTGTATCTGTGAGCAACAATGCATAATATGAATTAAATGTGAGTGAGGATTTGGGACCCGCCGGTTCTCAAAGCTGGGGAGTGACAGGGCCCCCCAGGGAGTGTTTGGAAATGTGTCAGGGTAGGCTGTCACAATAACTGGGGAACATCTACTGACATTTAGTGTTCAGAGACCAGGGATGCTAAAAGGATTTGGAGTAAGATGCAGAGGACTAGAGTTTTGGGACACATCGAATGGTTTTTCCTAAATGCCAACAGCACCCCCACTAACAAAGTCAGGCTGGAGACTCTTTCATGGTGCAGAATGGCCATGGATGAAGGGATGAAAGGCTGGGTGAAAGGAGTGCAACCTGCTTGGATACTGATGAATGAATACCAGGCAAGAGGATATATCGATGCTAATGCTTGGCAGTTAGACTGAGAAGCTTCTATTTTTTTGTCCCAATATCCCAGGAGAGCTAGAATGCCAGGATAATATAGAACTCCAAAGAGAATCTATGTTTTAGGGCATATTTACAGTGCTTATGAAAGATACGATTTGGGTGGTGGGTTTACCCACAGCCACTCTTCAGCCTTAATCTGCAGTAGTTAGAGGGCTGGATCTGGAATCGGAAAAAGCTGGGTATGATTTCAGCACTGTCTCTTCCTAGCAAGTTATTTAAATTTTCTTAACCTTAGTTTCATGACCTGCAAAATGGGTATGGTGAAGGATTTTTGTAGGGGTTGATTAAGGAAACCTGTAGGGCAGGCTTAGCACAATGCTGGGGCCCTTGGTGGTGTCCAGTAATGTCTTTCCTTTTCTCTTCGCCTCGAGGAACGCGAGCTGATTCCCACTGCCAATGGTGCTGCTATTGGGGACCAGCTGGCAAGTAAGAGGGAAACCAATTTTAGCCAAGTACGGCATTGATTGGAATAAGAAATTATTGACATTTTGGGCTGGCTGTTCTTTGCTGTGGGATTGTCCTGTGCATTGTAGGATGTTTAGCACATTCCTGGCACCTACATACAATGCCAGCAGCTTCCCCTAGTTGTGACAACCAAAACTATCTCCAGACATTGCCAAATGTCCCCTGGGAGGCAAAACTGCCTTTGGTTGAGAACCACTGCTTTCAGGTAAGAGAAAAATAAGTGGTGGCTGTTTAGGATGAAGGGAGAAATGTGGAATTGCCTTTTTAATTTTTTGCCTAAGCAAACATTCTGACCACAAACCTCCAAACTCTCTGGCCTACAACATACTGTGTTTTCACTCAAAGTGTCTGCACACACTGCACTAGGTCCTGGGGACAGGCAGAAATAAGACATAGCCCCTGTTCTCCAGGCAGGGACAACCTGTTTTGCAGAGTCCCATCTGGAGAAGAAGGTTCTTGAAAGGCTGGCCAGCAAGCAGCCATTCATTTCCCAGGCAGGGCCTGCCATTGGAACTCTGGAAAACATATGTTTGGGCAGCCGAACTGATCAGATGGGAGGCTGGGTGGGTTTATTCCGTGCTCCTTCTGAAAGGGGGGCCACCCCAGAGGCTGAATCTGCTGGCAAAATAAAAGTTCGCCTTGCCGCTGTGGGGAGGCCAGATTTATCTCAGGGGATACTGCGTGGTGATAAGACTGATTAGGTGGGGTATATCGTTTATATGAGTGTAATGTACTCAGAGCTCAAAGCAAAAGGTGAGTTTTAAAAATCAGTAGATAAGTAAAATAAATGCACTGGGCTAGTTATTTCTGCTCTCTGGATAAAGGTGGAAGGGGATGGCGAAATACAGTCATTCAAGGGAATAAATTTGGTGAATTCTCCCTTAGATGATCAGTAACTGCCACCACCCAAGGGCTTTACCACCTCTACCCACCCAGGGCCCTATTCTCGATGAGAAAGTTCTGGAACTTTGTCATTGCAAATTGGATCTTGTCCTCTTAACAGCAATAACCGAAAGTAAAGACATGAAAAGACAGAATACCTCCTGATACAAGGAGAGAAAAAGAGAGGAAACCCAACGTTTATAAAAGACTATTTTGTGCCAGGTGCCTGATGAGTACGTTGTCTCATTTAATTCACTCCCAAATCCTGGTGAACAACGATTTCCAAACTTGTCTGCTTATAAGAACCACCAAGCAAGCTTATTATAAATCCAGAGATTTGTGTCCCATCCTCAGACCTTCTGTATCTGCCTCTCTGGGAAAACATGAAAATCTGTATTTTTAGCCCATCCCCTCAGGGGTTTCCAATGATCGGGCTAGTTTGGAAAGCACTGCAGCAAACTTCAACTTGTCACTCCTAAGTTGTAGATGTGGAAACTGACCCCTAATTCTAAACCCTTTTCATGGCTTCATGCTGCCTCCTTGGAAATGACAGGTTCAATTAAGACTCAGACAAGATGCGCTTAAAACTGGTCACTGCTTTGCATATCAGCTCCTTGGGGCTTTGGGAGTCAGTGTGGTGAAGAGAACAAAACCTGTGATTAAAGTCCAAGAACTTGAGTTACAGCCCGGCAGTTTATTAGCTCTGTGACCTTGGTGGAGTTTCTAAAGCTCTGCTGGTCACAGTGTTTTCATCTGTAAAATGGTGATAAAAATCATAATTGCTCCGAATGCCTCCGGATTCATTGTGTGGATCGAGTGAGATAATGGATTGGAAGGAGTTTGGCGGATGGGAAAGCCGTCTGTGTGATGTTAATATTATGGAGTCCCGATGAAGTTGATGACAATGAGCCTCGTAACCTGCTTCTGTTTTGCACAAAGCTTTTGTTAAGGTTTGGACTTTCCTTCTCACCTTTGGATCATTTCCCATTGTGTGGTCAATGTGAGAACAAGGAATTCACACGTATTGACAGATTAATCAAGTGTGAATGGGGCTTCTCATCAAAGGCTGTGACTCAGCGCAGGCCACCTTCGAAAGGCATCTGTATGTGCATTCTGAAACTCCTGATATGACAGTAAATGCTCCATGGGAATAATTTTGATAACAATATTAACCCGGCCACCGCATTAACAGAGAGTTGTGTTGCAGGGATCATGTGAGGTCACCCTCTAGTGGCTGAGGGCGTCCGTGCACCTTCAGACACACAAACATTTGTCCCCCACTGTTGCAGCCAGAATAATGGCCCCAGAGGTGTCCATGCTCTGATCCCCAGAATCTGTGAATATGTTACCTTACAAAAAGGAACTCTGCAGATGTGACGAAGTTGAGAATCTTGGATTATCTGGGGGAGGTCAATTGAATCACAGCGTTCTTGCAAATGAAGGAGGGAGGAGAATAGAGATGTGACATTGGAGGCAGAGATTGGAGTGATCCAGCAAAAGATACTCAACAGGCCATTACTGTCTCTGAAGACAGATTCTTTTTTAGAGCCTCCAGAAAGAGTGTAGCCACCCCCGACAGGACCCTCATTTTAGCCTAGAGAAATCCATTTTGGATTTTTGGCCTCCAGAACTGTAAGATAATAAATTAGTGTTGTTTTAAGCCACTAAGTTTGTGGTAATGTGTTAGAGCACTTGTAGGAGACTATTGTACCCCCTCTTTCAGTGGGGGTGCTGTTGACATGTTAGCGAAGGCTGGTCTCAGGCATTTCAGGGCAGCTAGCATCCTGCAGGGACTAAATGTCCACTTCTCTCCCAAGTCACTGTGACTACCCAGTACATGCCCACTCATTCCCAAAGGCCCCGAGGAGCGGGCTGGTGTTGCTAGGGCTGGAAAGAATAGCCATAGCATCCGGGGAGGAAAGGTGCACATACAGGCAGGCTTCAGGAAAGCAGAATTCAAAAAATACCTTTGAAGCTCAGTGGTCCTCATTAGCATTACTGGCTCACCACGTGACTGAAAACTCAGTCATACCTGTGTCCCCTGCTATCAGGGCCTTCTACCTGGCCCAGAGCAGGTACTCTCTAAGTGTTTGTGAAAAAAAATTAATAGGTTCTTTGATTAATTATTTCTCAGGCCTCAAAGAATCTGGATTTATGATGCCTTAGAATATTAAAAAGGGTCAGCTGAAAACACTGAAATAAAATCTCATTAAAAGTAGCAGAGAAAGAGATGTCCAGGCACCTGGAATTGGATATAGAGGAATGGGGGTGGGAGGACCCTGTTTCTTAATGCCACATTTGGCCTTGAATTCCTGACTGCAAAATTAGATATCCTCTTAAACATCTTTTTAGGTCTCGTGTGCAGGTGAAAGGTGAATCATAGGATGGTGTCAGGAGTGACAAGTTGTTTACTACACACACGGCTGCATGGAGACTTGCAAGCTGGCAATGCAAATATATGTTTGATCTCCAGAAATATCCCTTACAATTAGGCCAGAGATGGTTGGAAAATGCATCTAGCTTGATTAGAGATAACCAGAGTCAGGTTGGTGTGAAAGATTTATTAAATTATTGAGATTTCTGGAGGCTACAGATGCCAGGGGAGAATGACATGAAGAGTCGGAGATGGAGTCTGCAAATCACTGGAGACACTCTTAATGTCAGTGTTGGGACAGGCGTGGAGGACCTGAATGGGGAGAGGGGTGGAGGGTGGGCTAGGGTATCACTGTGTCTTGCAGGCAAAGAAAACAAACAAAACCCCTACTAGTCCCTCCTGTCTCTTCCGGCCTCTGCACAGCCCTGTTATTGATGCTAATAACCCACCTAATGGCCCTGCAAGAAGGATTTCAAATCTGCAAATGACAGCTTTTGCAGGCACCACAAATCACTAAGCTTTGTAATCAAATGCAGAAAAGCCCAGATCATTGAAGGACTTGGGATAATGGGTGATAAAATGCAGTTTAATGCAGACAAATGTGGAATAATACGTCTTGGAACAAACCATCAGAAGGAGGAACAGCTGCTAAATGAATTGGTTTACATTACACTGACCAGAGACTAGGAATGGCCCTGAGCTTCAGCCAAAGAGTTGACAGAGGGAAAGGCCCAAGAGGCTAGTCTCTATCGCTGGGGAAGAACCCCAGGAAAGTCAGAGGGAGGAGAATGAAGAGGTTGACACCTGCCTATAGGCACCCGATGCTCCACAAATAAAAATGGCCCGATGTCCGTTCCATGAATTAGGAGCTGGCTGCTGCTTCTCAGGCTTTTTTCTCAGTAACTCTGCTCAGACTCTAAACATTGGGGTGCTTCAAGGTTTGGGAGGCCACAGGGCTTGGTCCTTGGCCTTCTCCTGTCTCCCCATCTCTCCAGAGACTCTCATTCAGTCCCTTGGCTCTAAGTATCGTCTATATCCTAATGATGCTCAAAGTTAAATCTTCAACTGATCTTTCCTAGAGCTCTAGGTGAGTGGGTGCCAAAGTTTCCTTCACTTTAGAATTACCTGTGGGACGTTGAAAAAAATCCCAATATCCAGACCATGCCCTAGACTCCAACGTGCAGCCACGCTTGAGTCCATTGCTTATGACATCTTTGCTCAGTTGCCCACTTAACCTCTCCCTTGGATATATAATTGGTGTCTCAAACTACCATGGACAAACCAACTCGATTACCCTGACTCCACACTGGGCCCTCCCTAGTCTTCCTCATCTACTCAAGCCCTATATCTAAGTTTTATTCTAGCTTTTTATTTTTCTTAATACCTACATCTATTCTACAGCAAATTCTTCAAGACTAAGATGAAACCATCCAACATCATTCTACCATCATGTTTAACCTGGACCGTTGCAACTCTGCTGACATTTGGCTTCTCTCTAATCCATTCTCCTCCTGGGAGCCAAAGTGAATTTCAAATTAAAATCAGGCTATGTCACCTCCCTGCTTTAAAAACTCTGATGGCTTCCATTCCATGTAGAATACAATCCAAGCGAATTATCCTGACTTTTGAAGTCCTATTCTCAGGTCGAATAGGGTTGGACTGTGAAAACAATAGGATATTGAATAAAAGTGTGTGATTTCCAAGGCTACGTAGGAAAATATCGCAGCTTCCTTTGTATACTCTCTTGGGTCACTCACTCTGGGGAAAGAGCTGCAGTGTCGTGAGGCCACTCAAATAGCCCTGTAGAAAAGTGTGTGTAGTGAGCAACTGAGGCCTCTAGCCATTACCCAGTGCCAACCCACTATCTGTATGTGTGCATCTTCTTGGAATAGGATCCTCCACCCCAGTCTAACCTTCAGATGACTGCGGCCCCGGCTGTCATCTAACTACAGCATCTTGGGATACCCTTAACCAGAACAACCCAGCTAAGCCACTCCCAGATTTCTAGTCCATGTAAACCGTGTGATAAAATAAATGTTTATTGTTTAAGCCACTAAGTTTTGGGATAATTTGTTATGCAGCAACGGACTGATTGATAAAAATCTAAGAGTTCGAGACCTCTGCATTTCTCTAAATTATTCTGGACCATGGTTTGTAGCATGACCAGTTTTATCACTAAACCTCTCTAAGTTTCACCTCTATTAACTATAAAATGGGAAGAATTCATCTCTACCCCTTAGGTTGCTGTGACAATTAAACGAGATGACACCTGTGTTTGGAATAATTATTACTTGTCATATATGTTATTTGTTATCACTATTCTTGTTTTATTACTTTTATAGGCTGTTTCATGTGTTCATGAATTTACAGTACTGTTTTCTCTGCTCGAACTATATCCTTTCCCCCATTCACTGCAGAACTAACACGTACACACCTAGTATAGGAATCTTATTCTCTGTGGTGCTTTTCTTGGTCATTGTAGAAGAGCTGATCCCTTCCTCCTTCATCTCTTTATTCTTGTCTCTATTATAGCACTTATTTTGTATCATAATTAGTTATTTACATATCTATCTCCTCTATAGGTACAATCATAGCAAATACTTATTTGGCCCTTTCTATACCCCAGGGACTGTTTTAACACTTTTATGTATATTGATTCATATAATTCTTACAAAAACCCTATGAGACAAGGACTCTTATTATCTCTGTTTTATAAAAGAGAAAACTGAGGCAGAGAGGTTAAGTGTGTGGTAGAGCTATAATTCATACCTAAGTATTTTAGCACCTGAGGCTGTGCTCTTAACTGCACCATCATATTCTTTCTAGGTAGAGTGAGCTTCTTGCAGACAGGGACCCGGGATCTCTTTTGTTGGCTTCCCCAGGATCCATTTGAGTTTTTGGAACCAAAGAGGCAAGCAATCAAAATAACAGCAGCCATTTATTATCTGCCATATAACACACTATGCTGGGGACTTTACAAAGCAGGGATTTTATTAAATTCCCATTTATGAATGAAAGACTTAAGGCTTAGGGAGGCTGAACCACTTCATGTGAGGTCTCAGTGTGGCAGGGGCAGCCAGGATTCCAGCCCAGGGCTGTCCAACTCCAAAGGCCATTCTCTTTTCTTGGTATCGGAGGACCCTCAACAATCTTTGAATAAACAAATGAATAAATATGACTGAATACCATTTGTCATATAGACAGCAAAGGAGAAAAGTGGATGATCTGGGTGCACTTATTTCTACTTTGACGTAAATACAATTTGAAATAATGGGGTTAATCAGAAAGGAAATGAGGTCACATTTGGTCTTGTGCTGGTCAACTTTTCTTTTTATGTGACCTGATGATTGTCAAAGACAATTTCCATTACACAGGTGACATTGTGTACATTCCGAGCTGTCCCAACCCTCCATATGCCTTATGGTACAGAGCGTATCCCCTTGTTTTCATATTGCCTTAATCATGTTGGTGTGAGAAAAAAATTCCAACTAACAGAAGTGCTTAAAAATAAAATAAGGATCTCAAAACTTGATCTAAAAGTGTGAGTATATTGGTGTCTATGTGTATTGGCCAGAGAGCATAGTTCACTAAACCACATGATGCACACGGGTCGGTATACATCTGGGATCTCTTAAGAGGTGATAATGCGTTATGTTAGAGATGGGGTACCCATCACCTTTTGCAGGCAAATTAAACTCTCTGGACCCCTGTCTTTTCATCTGTAAAATAGGGATAGTAACATCTATGTCAATTTCATTATGAAGATTTATATAGAATCTTACCTGTTCCGGACCTCTCATTCCTCTCTGAGCTCATATTCTATACTCTATGATACCTTTCAGTGCATACTCCTCTCCAGCTGCACTGACTTCCTGATTATTCTCCAAATTCATTAGGCAAGTGCCCACCTCAGGACCTTTGCACCAGTTCTTTTCTTTGTTCAAATATTTCCCCTTCAGATACCCAAATGGTTCACCCTTGCAAGGGTTGGCTTGCATGTCCTCTCCTCCATGAGGTTTGTCTCAACTACCTTAATTGGTTCTGCACTCTTGTCCAGCCACTCCTCAGACCTCTTTTTCTTTCATATTCTTTCCATAGCAATTACCTTCTTCTTCCAAGAAAACAATGTACAGATGCTTCTTTGATAAACCCATCATTAGTTGAAAATATTGTATGTCAAAAATGTATTTAATACATTAATTTACTGAACATCATAGCTTAGCCTAGATGACCTTTAATGTGCTCAGAACACTTACATCAGCTCTCTCTTGGACAAAGTCATCCAACACCATGAATACACTGTAGAGTATCAGTTGTTTACTCTCGTAATCGTGTGGGTGGGAGCTGCGGCTCACTGCCTCTGCCCAGCATCACGAGAGGATATTGTACTGCATATCACTGTCCCAAGAAAAGTTCAAAATTCAGTGTGTGGTTTGTAGTGAATGCGTATCACTTTTGTACTGTTGTGGTGTTGAAGAGTCCTAGGTCGAACCATTCTAAGTCAGGGACTGTCTGTATTTCTTTATTACTTATTATCTATCTCCTATTGCCAGAATGTAAGCTGCATAGATCTTTGTGTTTTACATACTTATGTGTCGCTGGCAACCAGAGGAGTGTCTGGCACATAGTAGCCACACTGTAAATAACTACTGAATAAATGAATGAATAAATGAACAAATGCATGAATGAAATTACTCAGCGTAGTGCCTGGCATCCAATAACATTAGCTACTACTGAAAGCTGGATACCTCCAGTCGTCTTCATCGTAGGGTTACGAATAATTTTAATGCACACCACCCCTGCACAGCTGCCAGGTCTCCTCCCCACTCCCCTGCCACTCCCCGGTCTTCCCCAGCCATTTAGAATACCCCACAGAGGCCTGGGTGACGTCTGCCTCTGTTCTCCTGCTCCAGACTTGTGGTGGCATCAGATGCTTGAAGTCATGTGGAGGTGGCCTCCTCCTCGGCTGTAGTCCTCCATGGGACACCGCTTCCCTGCCTCCCTCCCCAGCCTGCAGAACCTGCTTCTGCTTTTCCATTGCCCACTTTCTAGTTCCAGGTGCTGCTGCTGTTGCTCTGCCATTGGCTCTGACCGCTGTTGTGTTCTCCCCAGAATGGGAAAAAGATTCCTCTCCCCTGCTTGCTGCTAAGATGGCTGATGGCTCTCCTGGACCCTGAAGCAAAACAGATGGTGCTCCAAGTCTCTCAAGGTCACTGGGCAGGACAGTCCCTTTTCATTTTTATTTAGGACCAGCACTTGACAAAGAGACACCACCCTGCTCTCTGCTGTCTTGGCTTCCCTCTTGTCTTTGCTCGGGCTTTCTTTGAACCAACCTCCTCCCTCTTCCTTTCACCCAGAAATGTGCCCAGTCCTCTGCCTCCTCATTCCTGCACACACCTGTCTGCCAGCAGGTGTCCTCTGACCCCACACCCAACTTTTTCTTGGCTTCAGTCAATGCATTCCTCCAGAGCATCAAAAACAAAACCAGTCACTGTTAGAAATAAATGTTAAGAATAGTATTATAGAAGAATCTAATACTTTAAATTATTGTGTGTTGACAGACTGCTGTTCCCTCCAAAGGTCCAGTTCTGCATGACAAGGCTACTTTCACATCCCGACAGATGGCCCATGGTAACAGGGCATCACTGATCTTGTTACAATGAAATCTATTACATGAAAAACTCTTCCCAGCAGATGTGTTCACCAGCTTCATCCCCACATGGGGATCATCTCTTCATGAAGATGTTTCGGTAGTATTTATAGGATGATGGTTGCAGGGCGAAGAGGGGTGACTGTTATTAGTATTAATTACAATCACTTGCATTTATCTAGTGCATTATGCTTTTCCAAAAACACTTTCACAGCTGTTCCCTCATTCGATTCTTGCAGCATCTGTATGAGGTAGACTTTAGAGTTGAGGTCAATGAAACCCAGGAGGGCATCTAAGGTAATTCTCCTCCTTTGCAAGGTCTCAGAGTAAGTCTGCATCAAGGCTGTGGCCAGCACCCTGGCCTGCAGGTGGAGGGTCTGCAGGCTGTGCGATGCTGTGGAGGGACCCAGACCTAGACTCCTAGGTCTGCCCACTCTCCAGCAGGGTGTCCTTGGGGAAAGTGGTGAAGGTCCCTGTCAAGGAGGTGTCTTAGTGGGGTTGCTGCAGGATCCCCTAAACAGGCCTCCCTGCTTATCTCCTTGCCCTGCTTCCATCTGTTCTCAATGTAACAACCAAAATGAGTGTTTTAAATCCTTCTTTAGACCATGTATTACACAACTTAAAACCCTCTTACAGCTCTCTACTCCACCTCCGAGGAAGAGTGGGAATCCTGGCAATGGCTGACAAGCTCTCCGGGGTCTGGCCTCACTAACTTAAGTGCCTCCTTGCCCTCTGCTTGCTCATACTCCTGCCACACTGGCCTCTTTGGTGCTCCTCAGACATGACAAACTCCCCCTCAGGGCCACCACAGCACCCGCTTCCTCTGCCTGCCATGTTCTTCCTCCATCTCTGCTTGACTCACTCCCTCTTTGCCTTTAAGCTTTGCTCACATCTCCCCTTCATGATGATGCCTGCCCCAATTTCTCCAGACCTCCCTTGCCTGCCAACCCTCTTCCTTCTGTTCTTAACCTCTCCCCACATTCTGTGTATCATGTGTCTCTGTAGTGCTTATCATCTTCTAACATATCAGGTGTATGAGTTTCCTAGGGCCGCTGTAACAAATCATCACAAACTTACAGCCTAAAGCAACAGAAATGTACTCCCTCACAGTTCTGGGGGCTAGACGTCTGAACTCAGGGTGTCGGTAGGGTAAATTCCTTGTCACGGAGAATCTGTCCCATGCCTTTCTCCTAGCTTCTAGTGACTGCTGGCAATCTGGCCTTCCTTGCTTTTGGCAATACAACTCCAGTCTCTGCCAGTCTTCCCATGGCTATCTTCTGTTTCTGTCTGTGTCCAAACTTCCCATTTCTTATAAGGATACCAGTCACTGGATTACAATCCAGCAATCATATGATTATGATCTAATGATCTCATCTTAACTCGAATGATCACATTTGCAATGACCTTTTTTTCAAATAAGATCACATTCATGGGCACCAGGAGTTAGGACTCAAACACATCTTTTGAAAGACACAATTCAATACACAACCCTGTACGATTTACTGTTTATTATGTTTTTTGCTTATTGTGTTTCCCTCTGTTAGACAATCCCTGTGAAGCTGGGACCTACATGGATTTGCTGGATACCAAGATATTCAACAAATGTCAGCTTCTTTCCCTCAAGTTCTTCACTCATTAAATATTATTTATATTCTCAAATGAAAGTAATAGTTAATTCTCAATTATTCACCCATATTTGGGAAGTGGCCAAGAAAATAATTTTCACAGTCATTTCTAACGTATTGCCAGAAGAATCCTATTTTGACAAATTGGTCATTGTATCAAGGTTTCTAGCTTTTATTCAAATTCCATCTACACAGAGGCTGCAGCAGCCTACAGACTCGAGGTAGAGTTCTTAGAAATGTTGTCTCCACTCAGAATCCCTTCTTTCTGCAGACTTTGTAGTCAGCATGCTCACCTCCAACCATCCATCCTTCCCTAGTTCTTGCCCTCAGCTCAGTACCTTGCCCAGATGTCAGAAATTCTACCTTAGAACTTGCCAGCCAGTCTGAAAAATCCTGCTCCTATCATCTGAGAGCCAGAAGGGATCCTAGAAATCATCCATTCATTCACTCACTCACTCTGTAATATATTTTTTCAAGCTTCTACCAAGTGCCAGGCATTATGAGTATCACTTTCTCTCCTCTTTAGACCTTACTTACAGCACCCTGTAAGGAAGGCTTGATGGTCCTTGCATTCCAGATAAGGGCAGAGGCAGAGGCAGAGACAGAGAGTTTAAGGGACTCATTGTGATGATTCAGCTGGTAAGTGGTACATCCAGATTCAAGCCAGGATGCTCAGGTTCAAAGTCCTTGAAATGACACTGCCTTGAAACCCTGCTCTTCATCATTCAGTCTGAAGAGAAGCAAAACAGGTCGTACTCTCCCTCTTCTTCTAGATCACTCTCATCCCCCTCTTGGTGGCACACTAAATAGTTTATAGAGGGCTGGTGACAGCTCTTATTCCCAGGTTAGTAAATAACTTTTTAACTAATCGGCAGTCTCTACTTTACAGAGCACCCTGCCCTTCATGGACTCATTTTACTTTCATAAGGTCACTTTGGTGCAGGCAGGGCAGGTGCTTTGTGCCAGTGGTTCCCACTTGTGTCTCCAGGCTCCTTCTCCTCCCCTCTCTCTGGTGCCTGGGGACACTAACTTGTGCTCTGCCTGACTGACTCCTATGCCCTCTGGCAGCCCTGGAAGGAAATCAGAGGGGAGAGGCCAGAAAGAGCAGGTCCTTATGCCCCTGGGTCCTGCCCTGGGAGGTTGTCTCAGGCTGGCTGTGTCTCAGAGGCTACCACCCCTCTCAGGGATGCCAGCCTCACAAGAATTTCTCTCTTCCTAGCTTTTGGTAACTTCTTCCTGCCTTTGTCCCTGTGGGCCTTGGGTTAGTAACAGAGAGGATGTTCTTTCTCTGGGTTAGTGTATTATCCCCAGTGGACCTGCATACTCACACCATGGTAAATCATGCTTTTGTAATACATTTTTCTCAAATTTTCCAACTTTGAGTGTGCCATGAGCATCATGTTAGGAATTTGTCATATACAGATTGCTGTGCCCATCTGATAGAGGAGAATCTGAGACCTAGGAAGGTTAAATGTCTCTTTCCAGGTCATATATGGAAAAAGTGGCTGACTAAGTGCTGGAATGAGGTCCCTAGTCTAGTGCTCTGAGAGTAAAAAGGAATATCCGATTAGTTTGAGATAACTTTCTGGTAAGATACTCTGTAGATAGTAGGTGATCAATAAATGTTGGCTGATGACAAGTAAATTCTCTTTGTTCATTATTTACAATATCACATTTTAAGTATCTACAAATAAGAAGTCAGCCCATTTGGAATATCATTCTCACGGAAAGAAAACTGAAAATGTCCCTAGTTGATCTGAGTCTGACTATTGACCCTGTGGTGGGCAAGCCTGTTAGACCCTCCAGACTTACTCTCTTGATTTATGAAATTGAAACAAGGCCTCAATACTGTTGTGAGGAGTAATGAGAAGGTAAATGTCAAGGATGTGTTTTGGCAGCAGCCCTGAATCACTTTCTGAGCATCCCCATGCTTATTGTTGTTCAAGCTAATGTGTCTGCAGCATTTCATTCAGCCCTCCCTTAATGAGGTATGGGCTTAACAAGAGTAGTGTGGGTGAAAAAGTAAGAGCTCCTGAGGAAACAACTAGAAAACTGGGCTTTCTGCCATTAAAAGAGACAAATCTTAATGGTGACCTAATTAAAGTTTTTAAAATCCAATTTGGACAGTTAGCAAGCCAGGCTTCTTTCCAGGAAAAATAAGGAATCAGTGCAATGACCTAGGTGATCACAGGCTACCTGTCATCTCAAATAACTGGAGTAGGCTTGTCAGTTTCTTTCAGGGAACCAGGCTGCCCAGGCACAGTCTTGAGTAAGGAAGGGTGTCCTGTGGAGTCAGATGTGGCCCAAGAATGGTTGACGTGACTAGAAGATATGCTTTTGGGAATGTTGTGAAGTACGGTTCTCACTGAGAGAAAAGTGATTTCTCTTTCAACGGTTGTTGTGGAAATGTATAGAGTCTAGAACAAACAGCATCCTTCCAAATCCACTTATCCATCTGTTTCCATACTCATTTCTGTCTATACGTCTATCCATCCATTCATCCATTTATTCATTCATCCATCCACCCACCCACTCTGTGCATCCATTCAACATATATTGCTTACTTACTCCTGTCAAACATTGAGATACAAACTAAATATGACGCAGTTAATACTTTGAGAGAGCTCAGTCTTCATGCAAATACAGATAACTAAAACAATGGTTGTAAGCACAAGGTTCTAAGTCAGAAGACCAAGTTTGAGTGTTGACCCTGTAGTTTAAGCAGCCAAGTGGGCTTGGACAAGTCTCTTCTGTCTATGCCAATTTTCTCAACCATAAAATAATGCAGCTAGACTAGAGAAGTGCTCTCTGGGATCTCTTCCAAGTCAGACAGGCTAAGATTTTATGTCCAAGCAAATTCAATGTAAAATAAATCATTTATGACTGCACATACCACAATAATGTAGTAAGTGGTCTCCTCTGTCCACCTAGCCTCTCTAATTTATCTTCTATAATGTAGGCAGAGTGGTCCTTTCTAAGGCAAGTCTACTATCACGTTTCTCTTTTTATTATCTCTCAAAGGGTAGATTCTTGTCCCTCTGAGGCTGAAGATCAACATTCTTAGGAGGTCTTTGTGGCTTTGCCTAATTCTTCACTTCATTTTACATCAAGCCTTGACTTACTTTCTTTGCTCCTTAAACTCATCATAGTTCTTGCAAGGCCTCTGTCTGGACCAATTGTCTTTTCTCATCTTCTACCCAAGGAGAATCACTCATCCTTCAGATAGCAGCCTGCTCACCATTTCTTCAGGGACATTTTCTCTCATCACCCAGGCAAGGCCTGGCTCCTTTGTTACATATATGCATAGAACACGATTCTTCTCTTTAAGATACAAACCTATTCCTGCCCTAAGCCCTAACAAAGGGGTCCCTTGGTTTAATGTTTGGTTCCCCCACCAGCCTATCAGGCTCATGCAAACAGAAACTATGTCTAGTTTGCTCATCACTGCACTCCCTAAAACAGTGTCTGACACATGGGGATACTCAATACTCATTTTCCTGAACAATGAAAAGAATATGGTTAGTGTCATAGGCTGACAAATACAAATTTCCCCACACCTAGAAATGAGGCCAGGAAATAATATCCATATTGGGTTAATTTACCTGAAAAAATGTGCCTCAAAAGAAATCCACATATGCTGTAAACTTGCTGTAGATAAGAGCAAGTTACTCTTGAGTCTCCATCAAATAATTAAGAGTATCTCTCAAATCTTAAGGGAGAGGATTCCTCTCAACCAGAATGGATGTATCATCAGCTGTGATTCTAAAACCTGTGACACAACACCAACTATGAAGTCACTGGTGAGTTGCTGGCAGAGAGTAGAAAAAAGATGCAAATAGTAGGATAGAGAGTCAGAATTTGACCAGAGGTCTCCACCACTGGCCAAAGCAGGGGTGTTCTTAGTCTAAAAAATTGATTTTATGGTTTAAGAAGCCTTAGAGGAAGATAAACAATGTGTGATTTTCTTGAGCTTGGTTAAAAACTATTTTGAATGTGATTCTGGGTAACACACTGGTTGAGAGGATGTCTGGAAGCCAAACAGTCCTCGTTGTGGTCATGGTTCCAGCACTGGGCAAGTCATTTTGCTCTAAGCCTCAATTTCCTCACTATGAGGATAACGGTATGTATATCATTGGCTGTTGGAAGAGGGAATGGAGTTACATAAGTTCAGTTCTTAATATACTGCCTGGCATGTATTCGATACTCTAAATGGAAGCTGTTACCTATGAGATCAGTTGTTCTCTTCGCCATGATTCTGTGCTCACTTACGGGTCCATCTGGTCTGCATTTGATTCCTGAGTGGACCCTATGGGCACTGTTTCTCTTCATGGCCCCAGACCTTGACTCATCTCTTCACAGTGTACCACATCCATCAGCTGTGAGCTGGCTCTACTTTCAAAATGGAACCAGAATCCAACTGTTTTCTCTACTCTTCTGCTGCTACTACTCTAGTTGAAGCTGCCAGCATGTCTCACCCGGATGATTACCGTGTCCTCCAAACTGGTCTCCCTGCCTGTGCCTCTGTCTCCACCTGACTGTTCCTGGTACAGCAGCCGAACAAGCCTATTAAAATCTAAATTGAATCGTGCCGCCACTTTGCTTGAAAACTTCTCAGGGTCCTCGTCACACTTCTAATGAAACCCACATCCAGAGCTCACTTTCCCAAACCTTTGTGAACAGGCCCAGCCAATCTTTCTGGTGCTCGCCACTCTCCCCAAACACATGGTTTCCAGCTCCAGTAACCTCCTTTCCACCCACCAGGCACATTCTTACTTGAGGGCTGGAAGCCCCTCCACCTGGAAACCTGCCAGCCAGCATCCCCATCTACTTTAGATCTTCGTTCACATATCATATTCTTAGTAAGGCTCCCCTGACCACCTTATTTAATATTGCAAACCCATACCACACCAGGCACTTTATCCTATAATCCATCTCCTACTTTATATATTTACTATATATTTTACATATTTGTCTGTTGTCTGCACTAAGTTCCAATATGAAGGAGCTTTTGTTCTTTTTGTTCTTTTTCCCTCTTGTAGCTTCAGTGGCTAGATCCTCATAGAAGCAATATGCTAGGTGCTTCATACATATTTATTGTATAAATGTATGAATGAATGAGTGGTCAGTCTAGTATTGGGAGGTAGATCCCTTCTGTGTATACTCAGATACTGTCCTAGATTATGTGGTTGGTGTGAATCAGGCTCCCTGAGCCTTTTTTTTTTTTTTTTAAATAGGAGGACTCTACTACAAGCAAGCTTCTGAATTCTCTGCAATGTAGAGTCAGTCCTGGACCTTAGATGCCCTTAAACCCAGCTCTATCTTCAGGCACTGTGACACATTTTCACAATTGTGGAGAATGAGTCAGACTCTGATGTGGTATAAATGTTTGGAAGTTTAACCCCCTGAAGGTGAATAACTCTTTCAGGTCACCAGAAATATCTCTCAGTTTCCTAAAGCAGAAACATACTTGCTCATGTGCATAAATAGCCAAGACAGGTAAGAAGAAGCAGGCTGATGTTTACCATCCTAGTCACTACATATTGTGTGTACTGGACAGAGAGGGAAAGTGAATGAATATATATACTTGTTTCTTATGTTCCAGGCCTTAAACAGAAAGATGGAATCCCTTCTGGAAGACTAACGGGTTGAATTTGGGGCTGGGCACTCTTTTTGTTCTGGGGAATAGTGGGTTAGCTTTTCTAGAAAAACTGGAGGCAGCTCTGAGGAAGGAACAAATGGTGGTGATGGTTGTGCCCAGAAGAACTCATCAGGCTTGTTCATCTTGGAACACATGTTGGTCAAAAGACAAGCGTTGGGAGACTGAAGACAAAGGCTCTTGCTGGGGTAGATGCTTAGAGAAACATTCAAAGCAAGACATCCACCCAGGAAAGATCTGGGAGTAGAGAGGAGCAGAAGGTGGTACCGAAAGACATGGTCATTCCTTGCTGCTTTGGTGTTCATATGTGGTCTTCAGCAGGTATTCAAATTAGATTCTGCCAAAGACCAGCATATTACCTAAATGTTCCCCTGAGGAACCTATTACCCAAATGTTCCCCTGAGGAAACAGGGTGGGAACTAACAGAGTTTTGGTGCCTTCATTAGGGCTTGGCAGTGGGGTGACGAGGACACAGGTGCAACAGGATGGTAAAGCTTTGACTTGCTGGTGATGGCCATGCGTGGGACACATAGGAGAGGACATGAAAAACTTAGAGTTTCACAGAAACTTTTTTCCAATATTGATATACAACTCATGATGGCATAGTGATATAAATTTGCTCTTGTTTGTCAAAATTTTCTGCACTTTTAAGAAGACCTCAGAGTAGAAAATGATAGTTGTCTGTAGAGAGTATATTTTCCCTAGGGGTACTGAATGTGGCTCTTATCAAGTGAAATATGCTATCAAAAATAGTAACTTGGGGGATGGCTCTATAATGTAATGATTAGCACATCTGCTTTACACACAGAAGGTCCTGGGTTCGTGCACCAGGTAGAGCCATGGACCATATTCTGAATGTGCCAGTTCTCCCAAGTGCGCTGGGGGGTCTCAGGCCCTGGGTGCATGCCTTGAGCATGTGAGAGGAGATGCCCTGCCTTCAAAGATCCAGTTCTTAAGGGGAAATGGCAACATCCATAGGTCAAGGGTGGAAGTTGCAGGCAGGAGGATGGGAATTAAAGAAGAAAAAAAGGAGTAACTTGGACTCTAAGGACAGAAGCTCATTCAGGTACATGGAGATACAAGTTGATAGTTCTAGGGAGCTTTTAAAAAATCCTGTTGGTGGACGCTATCTCCAGAGGTTCTAATTTAAGTGATCTAGAAATAGGATGTAAGGTCATTCCAATGTGTGGCCAAGGTTGCAAACCAGAGATGTAGAATAGAAGAAAAACTTACTAGCTAGAATGGCACATGTAAAGGCCCTGAGGTAAGGAAAAGCCTGACATGTTCCCAAGGTAGAAAGAAGGTGGGTGTGGCTCGAAGAGGGTAACTGAAGCAGAGGGAGGTCAGGCGTAGAATTAGAGTAGGAAGCAGGAATTATACTGGCCAAAGTGAACTGGTAAGCTTATGTTAGTTCTAGAACTGGATGCCAGAAATACACAGGAAACATGTGTTTCTGGCGACATCCAGATGAGGGTATTGTTTCGAAAACAGCCAGGGATGATGGTAGGGAGGAAACCCTATGTATTCACTTCATAAGTGTCATCAAATAGCAAACGAATCTTAACTACGGAATTTCTCTGGTGATCAGCTGCCTGTTTTCTTGGGGTGATCAATCTATGAAAAGTTTCCAAATCGTGTTAAAACTGCCAGCTTCTCAGCAAACAGCACAGAACGTACTTTCCAGGGAGAGAAGTTCAATAATTAAAATGAGTCGGCACTGAAGAACTGGAGGGTGGTTTGATCTAGTTTAGCAGCCGGCATTATCTTAGCAGAAAAATGCAATATCCATAATACATTATTTTGTGCTGAACAGAAGTCGACTAGAACAGAATTGTCTCAGGAGAGACCGAGAATCTTTTTGAAGGCAACAGGAAACCTGGTGTTCACAAACCAAAGTTAGGGAGTAGTCTTGGGGCGTGTGTCTCAGGTACCTGCAGGTGGGAGGCACTCCCCAAAGCTGTTTAACATACCTGTCCCCTCATGCTCCTTCCAGGGGAGCTCTAAAGAGCAGATAAACACAACCCCCAGGCTGTCTGAACATCTAGAATGTAGAAGTCCAGCTTCCATGCTCCCCACCAACAGAAAGACCTTGTCAATATCTCAACAGGTCCTGTCCTAGGGCTTAGGTTTGTATTTGCCTGGGGTGCTACTATAGGAAGCGGGAGGTTGGTGGTAATTTTTTGCTTTTCTGGGAAAAAGAAGAGCTGTTAAAAAAGAAAATTGCTTTCTCTGGGTGGCAAGTGTCCCTGCAAAACATCCCCCCACTGAGTTTCCATGAAAAGTGAAATCTGCCAAACTCGAAAGAGCATGGCTTGAAGTCTGAGTCTCGGTGAGAGGTTGGAAGAGTGTCCTCCCTGTGCCTGCTGCATCAGCTCCCTTCCTGGGGCTGGCTCTCCAGCTTCAAAGGAAACAGAAATTGGCTCCATTCTGTCCTCCCGAAGTTCATGCAATTATGGGTTGAACTAAATTTCTGTTAGATTATGCCAAAGACTAAACAACATTTTGCTTTATTTTTTATTTTTTGCTTCACTGACAATAGTCCATGAGAGAAAGCCTTCAATTAGGGTAGCAGAAAATACTGATTAGAATCAATCAACACCTCTAGAAGTTTAAACACTTAAGTTAATTAAATGGTTCAGTAAACTTGAAGCTAAACTTGCAAACAGAAATCATGATGTATAAAAGGATGCTTAGATTAAAAAAAACCCAGATAATTATCCAACAAGCTCAACATCAACCTCTCCAAAGACTCTGTGGAAATGATCAGGCAGTGCATTAATTTTCAGTGCAGCTCACACTTAACACCATTACTCAAAAGCAAAGATTCATGACTCCTGTCAGTGAATGTGATGTTCTCACAAAGAACTGGTTTAGGGGTAAACTATTGATAAGCTGGCAAAGACCAGGTGGTTTTTAAATAGTTCTGAATATTATGAGACCACAGTTTCCTTACCCTCCATATAAATAAAATAATGCAAATGCAAATTTGCTGATTTTGTTTGATTTGAGAATCTTTGATCTGAGTGAAAAAGTGGTGCACACATTCCTTTCAAAGATGTCTATTTTTTAACTCTTCTGTTACAAAGTAAAGGCAAGCTAGATGTCTTCAGTTGGATACTCTTAGACAAAGCCCGAGATAGAGATTCTAGTTCCAGTGATTTACTGAGGCTGTGTTCCCAGACAAAGGGAGATAGAAAAGCAGGAAAGACAGGAGCAAATATCTAAACAAGGATGTTGACTCAGCTGGAGATTGCTTCAGTTGGAGACCCTAGGGAAGTGCTGGAGTACAAATTACACAAGGAAATTAGTCCCACCTGAGTGCTCCTCCCTCCCCTTATATATCAGTCACTGGATATAGGCTTCTGCTGGGAGTGGGTGAGAGTGTTTGGGTTGTGGTCTCCTGGGCAATAGCAGGAGGCAATTTGCTAGGAAAAAGGGTAGCTTTTAGGAGTGATATGACAAAGTCATAGTTACTGGGGAATGGGTATGGCGGGTACCAGATGGGATCTGGGCAGGAAGTTCCACTTTACTGGACCAAGGAACTTCTGCCTCATAGAATTTGTTGGGTGATCTTAGGTAAGGACAGGGCTGAACGTTGATGCACAAATCCATTCTTAAGTGAGGACTGCTCTAGACTCCAGACACTGTCTTGCTCATCTCCGAACATATTAATTGATCAGCCAACAAATGTGTGTTTAGTGGTGAACAGATCACTTAGTGTCAGCTGGAGATGGAACAGTATTCATGTCTTTCCAAACATTTCATAAACACTCGCTGGAGAAAAAACAATAATACGCTACCTGAGGTTCAGTCTCTTCAGGAGTTATGGCTTGGTGCCTTAGTGTCGCTTCTCATTTGTTATGTGGCTTTGGACCTTGTCTGCCCACTCTTTAAAATAGGGAAAATACAACCTCACAAGGCTCTGGTGACAATTAAGCGAAATGGCACATTAAAATGCTTTGGGACTAGACCAATGGATGGACTTCAGGCATGGTCCGAAAGAGGAAAGAGCCTATGATGGGCTATTTCTCGAGTTGGTCATGACCAAAGCAAGGGAATAGACATCTAACACGCAGTTGTAAGAGGACGATTAGAAGCCTGCAGTTGACTTAATCCATCAAAGATGGGGCCAAGAAACATCTGAGGACACTTGTGATGGTAAATTAAATGAGAAGAGCAGGATCTGAAAAAAATATAAATTTCAGTTCTTTAGCTGAAGATAGCTCTCTAACTATCACTTAAGTCTAGGACCAAAGACTAGATTCTCTGACCACTAGACTTACTTAGACTAGAGCAAAGGACAGAGTATGGGCAGAGAGTAAGTTATTGCTCTACCCAGGATTGATCTATTCCCCCTTCTCTCAATAACAGCATTCTCTCTGCCCTTTGGAGAACTGCCTCTACCTCATTCCACTTGGCCACTGGGGAGATGACAGTCATGGTATCCTGCTTCAAGGGGTCCATGACCTCAAAAGTTAGGCCAGATTCAATCTCCCAGGAATCTGAATTACAAACGGAGTAAAATATGGGTGGAAGATGACTGAAGACAAGTCAATTTGACGACTGTACAGAAGAAGAGTAAGTCTATGATTCCTGGTGCCGACCTGATGTTCTTGACTTTCTTGTAGCCCTTGATTCTATGAGTCACCTCATATCATTCCAAAAATTAAGTTTAATCCTTAAATTAGCTAGAAAGGCTTTCCATTGCTTATAACCAAGGAACACTGAGTGCTCTAGTATGGAGGGCCATGGTGTTCCTAAGGAGAGAGATTCCATTCTCTCCCCCCACCCCCCTCTCTCTCCATATGTGTGTACTTGTGCTGGCATCAGCAATGACAACAGTCTCTTAGGCCTTTACCAAGTTTACTTCGGGTCGCTTATCAGTTTGAGAGGTGGGCTGGGCTACTATGTGCTATCTTCCACCTCTGTCTCAAGGAGGCAGGGTCCCATAGGGGAATGAGTGTAGATTTTACAATCAAAGAAAATTGGGTTTGACTTCCAGTTTCATCACTTGCAATGTAATGCTGGGTAAGTTACACTTGTGTAATGCTGGATAAGTTACATATCCTTTTACTTTCCTTGTGTGTAAAATGTGGATGATGACAGCTGTCTTCTCACAGGGTGGTATGACAGGTAAATAAGGCAAAGTATATAAACAACCAAGTATTGTAATTTTCATGAGAAAAAATAATTCCCTTCCTCCCTCTGGAGCTCTCTGGGGCTGCAATGGGGTCTTTGTCAATGTCCATCCCTTGGCTTCCTTTTCTGTCCCCTCTGGCTCCCCCTCACTCCTCTAGGATTGAACTCTGGCTGGAGAAAATACCAGGGATGTCCCCTCAGGTGTGTCAGTAACTCATGGTTCAAGTAATGTCTCACCACTTACTAAATGTATGAACTTGGGCAAGTTACATATTCTTTTACTGCCCTTACTTGTAAAATGTGGATGACAAAAGCTATCTTTTCAAGGTGCTTTAACGTTTTGCCATTCTTATCACAGCTCCCTCCATGTTATCATGTAGAGGAGTTACTGAAGCACATACTTGTCTCCCCCACTAAATGGCAGGCCTCAATAAATTTTGAATTTAATATGAAATTTAATATAAAATATGCATGCCCTTCAATCTTAAGGCCTGCTGCTGAAGAACTGGTTTTATGTTTGACAGAAAGCTCAAGGTTCACCAGTTTCATGGTGGGCTCAGCATTTGCCCATCAATTTATGGTCAATTTATGATCTTTCAAACTTTGACTGTGCAGGCAAGGAGGTCTTATGTAGGATGTGGGCATGGAGAAATGAAATACAGTGTTTCTTGAAAACTTGATGAGAGAGGTTGTTGCCATCTTTGGAAACCTACTTCACTAGGGAAGTCTTCTGTACCTCCTTTTATTTTATGGCAATGCCAACTAGAAGCAGTGGACACTTTCCAGAATGGTCACACCTTTTCCTTTGACCTCACTCCAGTCTCTTATTCCCTTCCAAGAGCTCGTCAGAGCATACCACATGTGAGCACGTGTGCAAAACTACATTATGGGGAAAAGAGATTTGATGAATCATAAAATCTCACATGGTAATGGAAAAAGTCCAGGATAAATGGGCTTTGAATAAAATAAATGCCACCAAAACCCCCACATAAATGATGCATGACATTGCCTGCAAATTGAGCCATGAAGCCATGAAATTTTAAACTCCCAGATGGCTCCCCCTCTGTTTCTTTTCAGTTTGTCCTCACAAAGCTTGTGCAATAGCTACATCACTCACCACTGAACCTAGCTGACATCTGAACTCAGCCTATTGCTGAAGAGTGGACTGGGAAGTTAAGTGACTGGGGATTTGAAGGCAAGGTCCCCATTGTATTTACCTCTGTAGCACTGGTACAGGTTTGGGATATAGTATATTTTAGTAAGAGTTTCCTGCATGTTTCTAAATCAAGAGAAGAATTACCTCTATCTAAGAAAGGTTAAGACCCATCAGCAGACATCTTTCCTTCATGATTTAAGGGGTTTAGTATGTACAGATGGAGATGAACTTAGGGTTTCCAAACTTTTAAGGAGGCAATGAACTGGGCTTTGAGACCAGACAGGAGTTTAGTCTGAGCTCTACAACATAATAGGTATGTGATCTCTGAACTCTAGTTTTCCATCATTGAGATGATTCTAATATTAGTAATAATAGTAATATTTATAACAACTATTGTAATCAGCTATACTTTCACAGCATTATTTCAAAGACTGAGCTAATGATAATGTACCCAGAGTGGTCAGAATACAATAGACACTATAGAAATGCTCATTCTCACTCATGTCCTTCCCAACCCCTTCAGTGATTTGGCCTGATTCTGCTAGTTCAACTTTTTGCTCCAAAATCAAGGTCCATTCCAACCTTGTATGTGTGATATTTTGCCCCAACAAGCATCTTTTCAAGAGGACAGATGCAGGTGTCCTTTTAATCCAGGTCTATTTTGTATGTTTTAAAAGTTTAATTGAAGAAATAAGGAAAAGGAATGCATACAGTTACAGTTCATATAAGTGGTTCTACTAAACCTTAGGCTGTAGGTTGGCTTTGGGGCTTCTCATCTCCCAGCCCCCTTACAAAAATTAACAGCATGCCATGGACTTTCATACATTTTCTTATTTGACACTCACAGTAGCCTTGGGAGGAAGTTTGGACTAGATATATTATCACTATTTTCCAAATGAGAAAATGGAATCTCAGAGAAACAGACTTGTAATAAAAGAATCAAAGCATATTAAACCTGGAAGGCATTTTGGAGACCCTGTTACACAATTCCTTCATTTTATGATGGGAAAAGGAAGCCTGGATCAGGAAGTGACTTGCCTAAGGCCACGTGGTCATTGGTAGAGCTGGAATTAAAACCTGTTTGTCCTGATTCTTAGTTTGGTGCTTTCTCCCTTGTTTATATCAGTTAGGTCTCCAAAGCAGATTTTCTTTATAACAAAGAACCTATACCTACCTCACCCTGCCTAAACCACCATCCATGAAATGTAGGCTCCATATGAAGTTCTCCTCCTATTAAGACAAAGAGTAGCTAGTTGATTGAAAAAAATATATAGTTCGACCAACAATACTAACTCAGCTTTATCAATGAGCCTTTTGAGATGGTGCCTGGTTCCCAATTATAGGTCTAGGGCAGATAGGAAGGTTGCCCATCAGATGGCCGGGTGGAAAGAGAATGCCAGGGATGAGTCAAACCTGGACATGTATTTATTCAAGGTATCCAAGAGCATGTTGTTGGAAGAGCCTGAATTGTGACAAGGAGGATCAAGGTCATAGCTGAAAAATTAATACTGAATGTCAAGTCTAAGGGGGAGGCTAGGGGTGGAACTGGAAGATGGGCTATGAAGTTGAAGTCAAGATGTTCAAGAACAAGATGAAATTAATATGAAAAATAGTGGTTCAGAACTTGGACTTGAAAGGCCACTGAGTGCTGCTGGTACCTAGGATGTGGTGTGGGGATAAGCAAGTTTCCTGGAAGGACCATGCAGGACTGAACATGGCATCACTTGAGCAATCCTATGGGGCTCATCTATGGGAAAGACATACATTTTAGTGAAGCAACTAGTCATAATTTCAAATCACACACACACACACACACACACACATACACACACACAAATATACACAGGGTATACATACATATTAGATCTCTAGAAAAGTTTTTTGAAACTCAGTTCATCTTCCCTTTGATGTGAGAAAAGCAGGATCAGATTGAAATCTTTTTTTTTTTAACCTACTTGCCATTCATACAGAGTGCTTGCTGACCCTTTTATCTTTTGTTGAAATCTGAATCTTTTATGTCTGATGAGTATGTTGGTGCAATGCTATTTGGGCTTCAGTTTTGAGGCTGTTTTCCCCCTCTGCCCCTTTCCCCATCTGTTTTCACATTTCTGAGTACAGATAAAAAGCCTGGCACTCATTAGCTGGGCACCACTGCAACCAGCCAGCCAGTGTCTACTGGGTGCCCACAGGGTGCACGGCATTGCCCTGGGCACCTGCATGAGAAGCTGATGGCTCGGACATTCTCTGCCCTGTATCCTGGCTCCCAATAGTGCTTCAGGGCTGTGTGGCCTGGGGCACAGCAGCAGCAGATGGACAGGCCTGGCAAATAGTTACCAGGAGTATGAGGTGACCTGGGAGTTAGAATTTTGATGGGGCTGGAGATGAATGAGGTTTTGGTGGATGGAATTCAAAAGTGTGAGAGTTTTTGTAAACAGCCGCTCTAAATGAAAGAAAGAGCTTCCAGTAAGTGTACTTCACACGGCTGCCCTTGTAGAGTGGCACGCACACCCACTCTCACTCATTCTGCAATTGATACGATGTGAAAACATTGCCACAATAAAGGACATCTCTGGGGAGGGAGATGTGTCGAGATTATCTGGGGCTGCCCACTTACTTTCTACTTAAAGAAACTATTTTCCACGTGGATGCTTAGGAGGGTCTAGCTGGGGTATGCAATTTTAAATAACATGAGCATGGAGGATGAGGTTTTCTCTGTAAACTATGCCGTCGCCAGTAAAAACACAGGATGGGCTAACATCCCCATTTTCTGGATGAGGTAAAAGAGGCCCAGCTGCATCTGAATAAAACGCCGTTGCCTGCTTTTGTCTTTGCCTAATGAAATTTCACTCACCCTGAACTTGCCCCAAATCAAAAATAGTTTGATGTATTGGGGTGAAGGATTGTGGGTAAATTTTCCTTCCTTTTATTTTGTCTTCTCAGAATATTATTAAGATGCCTGCGTAATACAGAGAAATAATTAAAATAATAAAATCTCAAGGGATCAAGGTTTGCAATTGGAAATACAATGTAAGAGAGACTATTTCCCTTCTTCATCTGAGAGTAAAAGTCAATATGCCTCTCCCGGAAGATCCAGGGAAAATTTCTTCTTGTGAAATTCCTCTTCAACATTTCTGCACCTCCCAAGGGCCCAGCACATTGGAGTGAGCCTACTGGTCACTCAGTAAATACTGGTTGAAGATAAAGGGCATAGTAATAGCTGGTAATAATGGGAACAATTTCCACCATTAAGTGTCTACCAGGAGCCAGCGTTGGTACGAGCAACTTTATAGTCATCATCTCCGGTCCTCGTGACAAACCAGCAAGGAAGGAGTTATAGTCCATTTTATAAATGGTCAGGCTGAGATTCAAAGAGATGAAGACCTTATCCAAGGCCACACAGTTACTACGTGGCAAGAACGAAACTTGATTTCAGGTTTCCTAGACTCCAAAGGCCCTGCTCTGCGTGGAGATTACAGTGGCTTCTGCATGGGTCAGGACACATCCGGCCAGCTGGTGTGCTCCTCACTTCCTCACTTGGATAGGACAAGGATACATGAGCACACTGGGCCCTTTGAAAATAGCTTCTGACTAACCCATGAGAGAAAGGACCAGTCACTAACCCATGAGAGAAAGGACCTGTCAATCAGCTTCTTGGGTGTACTGTTGCTTTAGATTAAATTTTAATTGAATGCAAATCTTTTCCCTTTTGAGCTTCTCTAAATGTCAAGGTTTCACCAGCACAGCAAGGCCAGTACTATAGCCCTCCAGTTTGTCTCCATGCCTTTATAATAAGTGGGAATGGGCACATACATGGGAGGTACCCAGCAGCCACTCGCCGCTGATGGGTGAAGGATGATTTTGGGTTTCTTTCTCCTTCCTTAGAATTGAAGGGGGTGTTTTTACTCATTGAGACATGTCTTTTTCCTCTTGCAACTTCTGTCTTTTCTCTCAATTCATCCTGCATGGCTGTCCCTCAGGTTTGAGTTGAAGCCAGAGGCTGATGGTTAGCTGTATCAGGTTCAGAGCTTGTTCCTACTCTTTCTTCATGCTATTTGTTAATTAATTAATTAATTAATTAATTCATTTATTTGTTCTTTCTTTCACACATCATTTATAGAGTGCCTGCCTATTCCTGCACATTATGTCTTTAGAGATAGACAAGAAGGGCAGGAACCTTGAGAAATCTTGGGAATGGAAAGAACCTCTATATGTAAAAGAATATGTGGTGTGCAGTAAGATCACATTTATATATTCTGTGGGAGCCTCAAGGTGCTGATAACCTGTCTGAGAGCGAGAGTGGTGGTGCTGGTGGGGCAGGGGCACAGAGAAGCCTTCAGAGAAGAGGTGAGCATCTTAAATGAATCCTGAAGGAGAAGCAGGATTTGATAGGCAGACAAGCAGGCCAGGAGAATTCAGTGAACCGCTACGCAAAGGCAGGGAGATGTAAAGGAACATGTTGTTTTCAGAGAAGTGGATGGAAAGCTGCTTTTCTGTTTTCTGTTTATGTAAATCTAATGCACCGTTTGAGGCCAGCGCAAGTCCCACTTTACATAAGAGGCTGACCTAGACAACTCCAGAAAACACCCTGGCCTCCTTTCAGAATAATTCTATAGAATTATTTGTCTACATGTAACCATCTAGTGACTTGTAGTATTACTTAATGTTCCAATGTATGCCTTTTTTTTTCTTCTGACTATACTGGTAGCTCTTGGAAAGCACGGAGAATATCCTATATATAGAGATTCTGTTGCCAGTTACAGTGACAAGCCTAGCATGGACTGCTGAGAAATATTTAGTATGCACTGGGAATGAGCCAGAAAAAGATTTAGAGATTTTCCCAGAGAATTGCCTTCATTTGATAAGTGAGAGACCCAGAAGATGGAAATGAATCTCCCCAATTTATGAAACCATTTGGTGGGATTAGAACCCATGTCTTCTGTTTCTTAGGAAGTAGTCTGTCTGCCGCATCAGCTGCTTTACTGTTTGTTAAATATATGGGTGGGTGGATGGATGGATGGATGAATGGATAACACAGATGTGTGACATGTATCAATTGCAGCCTTGTCTCAACGCCACCCCCTCTTCAGCCATTTGCTAAGCTTCTTCACCTTTCTCCCCTGTGCCCCACACTCTTTTGGGGGAAGAGAGCTTGCATTTCAAGAAGCCGAGGGGCCTCATCAATGGGCTATCTTCCACTAGAGCCTTTTAAGGACACCTTTCATAGAGCAGCTAGCTTTTAGGGGTGAGATAGGGGAGGGGAGATGACATACTCTCTTGCTTTCACTTTCAAATCTTTAGAAAGAAAGGTCTTCCCCTTGTCTTTGGCAAGTGCTTTCAGAGTAATAATCAGCTGGGAAGTAGGAGGGGGTATCCCACGCATTTTTAATGAACTCAGATTAATAAGATGTCACCACAATATATATATATATTTTACATTTAAATGAAGTTTCTCTCATCTCCTAGTCTTTGAGTTGGAAAATCTTTATGAACAGAGTTGGCTGCAGGTCAGTGATGCCCAATAATGGCTTGATCACATACAATGGCTTCTAGTGGTCCTGGCTAAGCTGTTACTTTTTGCAGCTATGCCCGAAAAGTGGGCAGTCTTTATCATTTTAAAATCAAAATGAGATAATAATGATATTCCCTTATATTTGTAGAGAGCTACTTGCAAAGTACTTTGCCCTTGGCAAATGTTTTAATTGCTACATTTATCTTTGAGTTGACAAAGTGTCCATCTTATTTACTTATGGAATATTTATTGAGTGCTAATTACTGTTCTAAACATTAGAGGCACAGCAGTGAAAAAGAAGACAATGTGTCTAATATTGAAGAGTTTGCCCTTTTTTTTTTTTTAAAAAAAAAACCCCTTTTCATTTTAAAATAATTTTAGATTTACAGAAGAGTTGTAAAAATAGTACGAAGTGTTTACACATACCTCACACCCATCTTCCCTTGGCAGCATCTTACATAACCATGGTAGTTATAGCTAAAATGAAAAATGAACCCTGGCACAACACTTTTAATGAAACTAGAGACTATATCAGGTTCTACCTATTTTATGCTATGAACCTTTCTGTGTTCCAGGATCAATCCAGGATCCCACATTCATTTAGTTGCCATCTCTCCTCAGTCGCCCTAATTTGTGATAGTTCTTCAGTCTTTCCTTGTTTTCAGTAATCTTAACACTTTTTTTTCCTAACGGAAAGTGCAAGCTGCTTTTCAGTTTTTTGTAGTAACAAATGTTCTAACCTTGTAAGTAAATAATTACTTTTTAAAGTGTGAAAGTATAATTATTCACAAATTTTAAATTCTCAACCTCTGGTGTACATGCTATACTGTGGTTAATTTTCTAATTAATAAAAAAAGTATTTGAGATTTAGTGAACATCTTTTTTATAAATTTAAAATAAATTTATACCCCCTTTACACATTTTTACACCCCAAGCCCTACCTTCGGCACCACCAACCTTTGCAATCTTTTCTCTGTATCTATAAGGTTGTTTTTCTTTTGCATTAAGATTCCACATGTAAGTGAGAACAAACAACATTTGACTGTCTCTGACTTGTTTTACCCTCAAGATTCATCTATGTTGTCGCAAATGGCAAGATTTCATTCTTTTTTATGGCTGAACAATATTCCATTGTGTGTGTGTGTGTGTGTGTGTGTGTGTGTGTGTGTGTGTGTGTACACACCACAATTTCTTTATCCAGTCATCCATTGATGGACACTTAGGTTGTTTCCATTTCTTGCCTATTGTAAATACTCTTACAAAGAACGGAGGTGTGCAGGTATCATTTTGAGTTAGTGTTTTCATTTACTTTGGACGTATACCCCAAACTGGAATTGCTGAATCATATGATAGTTCTATTCTTAATATTTTGAGGAACTTCCATATTGTTTTCTATAGTGGTTGTTTCCTTTTATAATCCCACCAATAGTGCACAGGGGTTCCCTTTTCTCCACCTCCTCACCGATACTTGTTATTTCTTATCTTTTTGATAATAGCCATTCTTATAGGGTAAAATGATATTTCTTTGCAGTTTTGATTTGCATTTCCCTGATGATTAATGATGTTGATCATCTTTCTATGTACCTGTTGGCCATCTGATGTCTTTTTTGGAAAAATGTCTATTCAGATCTTCTGTCTACTTTTTAATGGAATAGTTTGTGTTTTTGCTATTGAGCTGTATGAGTTCTTTATATATTTTGGCCATCATCCTCTCATTTAATATATGATTTTCAAATATTTATCACATTCTGTGAATTATACTTTCATTTTGTTGATAGTTTGCTGTGCAGAAGCTTTTCAGTATGATGTAGTCTCACTTATTTACCTTTGCTTTTGATGCCTTTGTTTTTGGAGTCAGATCTATTGCCAAGACCCATGCCAAGGAGTTTACCACTTAAATTTCTTCTAAGAGTTTTATGGGTTCAGGTCTTAAATTCTAGTCTTTAAGTCATTGGGTTAATTTTTGTGTAGGGTTTTTCATAGTGGATAAATTTCATCTTTTGTATGTGGCTATCCAGTTTTCCCAAAACACTTTATTAAAGAGGCTATCCTTTCCCCACGGTACATTCTTGGCTCTTTTGTCACAAATTCATTGACCATATGTGTGAGGGTTTATTTCTGGGCTCTTTATTCTGTTCCATTGATTTGAGTATCTGTTTTTATGCCAATGCCATACTGTTTTAATCACTATAGCTTTTTAATATAATTTGAAATAAGGAAGTGTAATGCCTCTGATTTTGTTCTTCTTTCTCAGGATTGCTTTGGCTATTAAAAAAATTTTTGTGGTTGCATACAAATTTTAGAATGATTTTATTTCTTTGAAAAATGCCATTGGAATTTTCATAGGAATAGCTTTGAACCTGTAGGTTCCTTTAGGCAGTATGTACATTTTAACAGTATTGATTCTTCCGTCCATGAACACAGAATATTTTTCAATTTGTGTCTTCTTCAATTTTTTTTTCATTAATGTCTTGTAGCTTTCAATATAGAGGTCTTTAACCTCGTTTGTTAAATTTATTTCTGGCTATTTTATTCTTTTTTGAGGCAACTTTAAATGGGATTGATTTTTTCTTTCTGACAGTTATTAGTGTATACACTAATTATTATTTTTTAATTTTATGATATTTTAAAGTGGTGAAACCAGTGATTAATGGAGTGCAAAGAGCATTCTTAAATGGATAAAAGGGAGTTGTTATTAGAATATTATATATGAAAGAGATTTTTTTGTACCCTGTAACTTTACTGCATTTGTTTCTTAGTACTAACAGTTTTTTTTTTAAATGGAATCTTTAGGGTTTACTTTTTATAGTATGTCATCTGAGAATAGTGAATTTTACTTCTACGTTTCCAGTTTGAATGCCTTTGATCTCTTTTTCTTGCCTCATTGCTCTGGCTAGGACTTTTGATACTATGCTGAATAGATGTGGTAAGAGTGGGCACCCTTGTCTTATTTCTGATCTTAGAGAAAAGGCAGCTTTTGACCAGTGAGTATGATGTTAACTGTGGGCTGGTCATTATGGCCTTTATTATTATTTTGAGGTACATTCCCTCCACAAACACTCTGTTGAAAGCTTTTTATCATTAATTGATGTTAAATATGCTTTTTCCATATCTAATGAGATGATTGTATAATTTTTATATTTTGTTATACTGTGGTATATCACATTAATTAATTAATTAATTATTATTAATTTGTGTATATTGAACCATTCTTGTGTCACAGTGATAAATCCTACTTGGTCATGTGTATGATTCTATTACTGTATTGTTGAATTTGGTTTGCTGATATTCTGTTGAAGATTTTGCATCTATGTGCATCAGGGATATTGACCTGGAATTTTATTTTCTCGTGGCTTCCTTGTCTGGTTTTGGCATTGCGGTTAATGCTGACCTCATAAAGTGAATTTGGAAGAGTTCCCTCCTCCTCTGATTTTTGGAAGGCTTTGAGAAGGATTGGTATTAATTCTTTGACTGTTTGGTAGAATTCACCAATGAAGCTGTATGGTCCTGGACTTTTGCTTGTTGGGAGGTTTTTTGAAACTGATTCAATATCCTTACTAGTGATTAGTCCTTTCAGACTTTCTATTTCACCCCGATTCAATGTCAATAGGCTATATATTTCTAGAAATATATTCATTATTTTTAGGTCATCCAACTTGTTGGTGCATAATTATTCATAGTACTCTCTGATAATCCTTTGCTTTTCTGTGGTATCAGTTGTGACTTTCACGTTCACTTCTGATTTTATTTGAGTATTCTATCTTTTTTCTTGGTGAGTCTAGCTAAGGCTTAACAATTTTGTTTATCTTTTCGAAGAACCAGCTCTTGGTTTCATTGATTTTCTCTATTATCTAGTTCCTTGTTTTTCATGATCTTTACACTTTTAAGGGTGTCTATCAGATATTTTGTGGAATGTCCCTCAACTTGGGTTTGTCTGATGTTCTCATGATTATACTGGGATTATGAATTTTTGGATGCTTATTACTAAGGTAAGGTGCCCTTCTCATCACATCATATCAGGGTACCTGATATGCACATGATTCCGTGGTGATGTTAAAACTTTGATTGCTTGGTTTAAGTTTCTCCTCTCTAGAATTACTATTTTCCCCTTTCCATTCTCTGCTCTTTGGAAGAAAGTCACTAAGTTCTGCCCACAGAATTCTCAAGAGGAGGAGAATTAGCAGACTTGCTTCTTAGGAGATAGAAAATATTCAAATTGATGGATAAATAAGAAAAATTATTTGTGAATGATAAATGCTGAGCAGACGATCAAAACATGATGTGATTGTGACTCACTGGGTGGTTAGGGACAATTTCAGCTGAGAATAAGGAGTCAGACATGAAAAGAAGGAAAAGAGGGAATAGCTTCTCATGGAGGAACCAGCCTAATATCATTACAGCATGTCACTGCCCTCCAATGACTCCCTTCCCAACCAACAGGAAAGCCAAAGTCCTCACAATGGCCCACAAAACCAGCGTGATCTACCTTCCCTCACTCCCCACCTCTGACCTCATGCTCTTTCTGCTCTACCCTCTTGACCACTTCACTGTCCCTCAAATGCACTAAGTGAAGTTTATATTCAGGCACTGACTTGGCTCTGCCTGCTCCTTCTGAGGAAATTCTCTTTGGCTACCTACACTCATGGCCAGGCCCCTCACCTTCTTTAAGGTTTTGCTCAAATGTCATCTTTTCAGTGATGCCTACCTTGACCTTCTACTAAAGATAGCAGCATGTCTTCCCTGCTGTACCTTCAAGTTGCTTAATCTGCTTTCTTTTTTCTGCATTACATTTAACTTACAACACACACACACACACACACACACACACACACACACACACACGTTCTCTCTCTCTCTTCCCCCAACCTCTCTCCCTCCCCAGACCCAACAAACAAGTAGGTGCCCTGTCAATACCTGGGTAGAAGAAAGACTCTGGTATATAATCATGCCTTGGGCACTTTCTTTAGCTAACTCAGCCTGCATAACAAGACAGTAAGCAACTGTGACTCTTTAATTTCCGCCTCCTTACTGCTGTTCTTTTTCTGACTATTACTTCTGCAAAGTTTGCAAGCAATCAACCCTCTTTCCTTGCTTCAGACACTGCCTACAGTTCAGGCAATAGTGAATTGTCATGCTCTTGCTTCATTTGCTGGTGACTGTAGAGGCATCTGCTTCATGTTCACCACCAGCTTATTCAGGAAAAAGCTATTTTGGGGAGAAATTGACATTTTGAGAGGAAGTTTCCAGTATGTCTAAAATAAATATAATCCAGGATTTCTAAAGCTTCTTTTACAGTTATCTTTTTGGACTACTTCTTGCCCACCCAGCAAATATCCACCCCCTGCAGACTTCTCTGGAGTGGGATAGATAAACCTACCTGTGAGTAGCTATGCAGTGATGACAGAGAAGCAATGTCTGGAAAGGCCAGAAAGGAGAACTGAGTACTTTTGCCAGCATGTGTTGTAGTGTATCATGTCATTTCTGCTAAATCTCATAAATCTCTGTTTTATCAAATGATATAGACATTTCTTTTCAGAAACCACAAAAGGCAAATGAATCTATGTGGATGATCAGATAAGGGCAAAGAAATCTTAAATAGATATCTCTCTCAAAAGGCCAATGAATAAGGACAGAGTATCAGTGAGGTGTAAGTTGGTATCCTTATTAGTCCTATTTTACAGATGGGGAAACTGAGGCAGAGATTGGTAAATAACTTGCCCAAGGCTAGTCCCAGCAGTAGAGCCAAAGGTTAAGACCACACAATCTGGGTGTGTTTATAACCCATGTCAGTGGCTTTAGTGCAGAGAATAACAGGATTTCCTCTCGGTATTCCCACTGCAGACAGTGCCTTCTTGTAGCACAGAACTCAGCAGGAAAGACTGTAAGTGTCTCCTTAAGTAGAAAAGAAGTTCCCCGAGGACATAGAGTATGTATTATTCATATTTGAACCTAGAAGCTGGCAAAGCAATTCACACAGCAGAAACTCAAATATGTATCTGTGAGGAATAAATATAATTCATTAAACAGAGTTTAGAGATAATTCATTATTTTGGATTAGTCATTTTTTTGTTTCCTTGATGAGAAAGTTATTAGACACACTGGACCAACTTTGTCAAGCCTTCTGATGTAGGGATATGTTCTCCTGAGTCGGACTTGGCCATTATTTTCTAGTAGAACTGTTTTGTAAATCTGGCTAGAAAATCAAGAGGGACTTAAGCAAGGTTAAAGGGATTAACATGGGTTTGCAATGAAGGCAGTTAAGTGAACCACTCTTTACCTAAGGAAGTGGATTGTTTTGCAAATTTAATCTTGATCCTCAGCTATTAACTCAAGCAAACATTCTTTTTCCTTTTAAAAAGTAAATTGAATACATGCCAATGTGAAAAAAATTGAACTTTTCTTATAATTAAAATGAGCACGAAAATTAAATAATATAACCTGCAATGTTGATCAAATTTCGCCTCTGCTCAAGAAAGCTATGTGTTTCTAAACTGTTGGCATTTTCCAAACATTAACAATGAGAACTAGCCCAATGGGGATATCCTAGAGTTCAGTATTCAAAAGGGTTTTGGAGAGTGTCCTACATCAGGAACTCTTAAAAAAAAAGTTATCAACGGAAGGAACAGAATAAGTTCTTAGTTTGTTTCAGTGCCTTGGAAGAGACAGATACTAGCTGGTCATCACTGACAAATCACCTGTGCCTGGATAAGGCAGTCTTTGAATGACAACAGGGAGCTAGGAGTACTAGCCACCCAAGATGGCTCACACCAGCAGTCTTAATACCAAGAAAATGAAAATAGTGCCTGAGTAATTGTGAAAAATATGAATAATTCTTTTTTTTCTCTGAGTTTTACACACTGACAGTGATACAAGAAGTGGGGACATGTCTAAAGGCTCATTAATTATGTTATAAATGTTCCCCCTTTTTTGTGGGGTGAGTCCTTTTGTACTTTTTGTACTATTCTGGCCCAATATTAGACCCGATCCATTTTAGAGCCGATACAATTTTTTCATCCAAGTCATCTCACCAGTCCACTACTGGAGAAGCAAACAGATGGAGAGGAAAGGGGCTAGAAGGAAACATACTTGACATCCACTCTGCCAGATATAGTGCTACGGTTCTTTATCTCGCACTCTCTTGTTTTATTCAAACAACAACCCTCTGAGGTTGATATTGTTACTACCATTTTTAGCATTTTGGAAGAGCCTCCATAACTTGTTGTAGAGCACACAGTAAGTGGCAGTGCTGGCATTTGAATATTGCTTTACACTAACCCCTAAGCAACTTAATTTGGTTTATGCATTGGCAGAAAGGAAGGAGAGAGGAGGAAGTGCTAGCAGCCAGGAAGACGAATACCAAGGTTGTGATATGCCACTGATGTCCCTGTGATGAATAAGAATGTTGTGACACTCAATCACAAGATGCTAAAGATGCTAAATCTTTGAGTGCACATTATGGATTGACTTCAGTTATTCTTTCTATTAATAAGTGGTACTCCTATTTGTCTGGGATGCTATCAGCTCTATTTTCACCATGTTCATATTTGTCTTTCAAGAGCCTGCTCATGTCAGAAAGTCTTCTCTGACCCTCAGATTTGAGTAAAATGTGTCAATAGCACTTCAGTGAATTTTGTCAGTATAAACAGAAAAAAAAATTATTTTCCCCACCATAGTAGACATTCTGGGGGTGGCCACAGAGCTTACAATGTCTGCCTTCTCCTTCTAATTGCTTTCCCCACCATGGGAACAGGTCCCCCAAGATCTGTTTATCTATATGATGCCTCCTCAAAGTTGATTGGGTTAGGGACGAGATCAGATTTAGGTGAGGAAAATCAAATCTCTTATTTGAAGAATTTGGAATTAGGATGAAGAGCCAGCCAGTCAGTCCAGGATGATCTTGATACAAAGGGACATAAACTTGGGAGATTTAGGGGGATAATTTATGCCTTCCATGTGCACAGAGAATTAGAAAAAGAACAGCTTAATGGACAGAATGAGAATAAAGTAGCCATGCAGAGATGGGAAATGGAGTAGAAGTAGTTCCTGGGGTCATGACCTTGTTTTAGTTCTAGGTTCCAGTCTCTTCTCTGGCCTAGTCATCGCTGAGTCTTGTGACATATCTCAGAGGCCTTCTAGTAAATTCCCCTTGTAGCTTAACCTAGCTTGAGTGAGTGTCATTTGCCCCCCAAACCAAAATCATACATAAGATGCTCTTGGAAACTCAAGCTCTGAGAGGACCATGGCTGGGTTTATTCATCTGTGCAGACTTCATCTAGCAGTTATTGGCTCAACTCCATGAACTTTTGTCAGATTGTACTGACTGAATATAGCTTTTCTGTTGGAGAGATAAGAGATAATACTTATCTCTTACACTCCCCTCAATTGTCATATGCTCCAGGAAATTAAATGAATTAAAACCAAGGACTGGTTGATTCCATTGAAAAACAGACAGCCCCTGCCTTGCTGATGTTCCATCTCATTTTCAGTTTTATAAGGCAGGTGTGGTGAAAAACTGAAACAGACTTGGAAGAGAGAGGCCAGCAGGAGAAAGTGACAAGCTAGACAGGGTATGAAAGGAGCTTGTTTTGTTCAGTGTGTTTTGGAATCAGCTTGCTCTTTAATTAAGGGAAAAATCACCCTCCAGCTAGTAAAGATACCCCTAAGAAAATTAAAATAATGTAAATCAAGCTAAATGAATACTCCAGAAGCAGCACTAGAGCTCTGTGGGATTGAGTGTTTGGATGCCCTCGAGGTTTTAAAAGCAAAGCCTATAACTACGTTTTGGAGCAGAAACACTCTCCCTTTCATTTGATGGCAAAGGAGGCTAAATGCCGACACCAACAGGGATTTACAGAGGCGTTTAAGGTGACAGAATTGTCTTGCTGCTCTGGCTCTCTAAAGACCAGAAAGGAAACAAAGCCTGTGTGGATAATGATGTTAATTCCTGGGGTTCCTTCCTAGGGGTGCTCAGTGTAGAGAAATCACTTAACTTGTAATTAAAATATACAAAGCAAAAATGGTTCAAGGGGAACTCATAGTTTCTAATAAAATACCTTATTAACCATAGGCACATTTTACCTGGGAAGTAGCTGAGTGATGACAGGCTGTGTGCATGTGTGTGTGCCAGTAGCATGGCAGTGGTGACAGGGGCATGAGTAGGAAGTTGAATATTTTAAGCACCATAACAAGTCAAAGTGGTATACATAAGTGAGCAGAACAATCTGAGCTTTAGTTATTGGTGTTGCATCAAATGACTTAATTTCCCAAGCTTTTACCTTAAAGGAGTTGTATCAGTGGCCGTTTTAAGGGTATCCTTTATCTTTGGGGGCACCAAAATAACAACAAGATTTGTATTGCAGATCAATGTTTCTGACTCTTTAGACAGCACAGACACTCTCTCTATCAATGTCTATATGTGGTGATAAAATTATGCACGAAGATTTTATTCCCTGGGCCTCTTGATGCTAAAAGGGTCCTGACTGAGCTATTCCAAGCCTTTCATTTTCTGGATGAGGGAAGGGAGATCCAGAGAGGTTCATAAGTCTAAGGTCACTTAGACTTAAGGTGATTATATGACCAATTGAGCAAATGGTGGCACTTTTGAGAATAAAAGGAGGTACTATTATAATGAGACCAGGACCCACTGTTTTCAACCTTGTCTGCCCCAGGCAAACTGGAGCATATGATCATCCTATTTAGACAGCTCAAGGCTTTGCCTGAAACTCACAGGGAATGAGAAAATGCTCTACTTACTAGTGCCCTTTGCAAGAATGAGTAATCTGGAGACTGTGAAGGGTGCCCCCTTGGAGGCCAGGATGGAATTGTACTTCCTTGCACATGCTCAAGCAGATGAATTTCCCCACAATTCTAAGTTGGTGTTAGCACAGGTTTGACTGGCCTGTATAGGGCCTGTGCAAGTGTTAGAACAAGGTGCTGTTCTGAGGAGGACAAACACTCTGACCAGTAGATGCTGCTTTTGGCAAAAAAAAAAAAAAAAAAAGGACACTCTTCCTTCAGGCAGCTCTTCTCCAGGGAGTTGATAACCAATGAGAAAATAGCAACCAGAGAAGGGCCCCAGACCCATCATATTAGAGTGAAAG
Organism: Cynopterus sphinx; assembly: GCA_030015415.1. Classification (NCBI taxonomy): domain Eukaryota; kingdom Metazoa; phylum Chordata; class Mammalia; order Chiroptera; family Pteropodidae; genus Cynopterus; species Cynopterus sphinx. The sequence continues at coordinate 20,772,314 of CM057385.1, forward strand.
TATTTGGAACCAACTCACAATGGCTGGTGGGATTTATAACAATTTCATCTCCCATATATACGCCACACTTGATTCCCATTAGATGTGGACAGAGGATAGGAACGCTGACCCTGAAGCATGGAGCTCGAAGAAGCACATTGCTGCTGATAGAAGCACCATTTCTGAGTGCTCACAGAGACACTGTTCTGAGCACTTTACACAGATGGATCCTCTTAATTCTCAAAAGAACCTGACAGGGTGAAAATACTCTGTATCCTGATTGTGATGATGGTTGTGCAAATTTACACACGTGCTATGCATTCAGAGAACTGTATGCCAAAGGAAAAGAAGTTAATGTTACTGTATGATAATTTAATAGGTAAAGTTAAAAAAAAAGACAGCCTACCCTATAATTCTATTGATTGAAATTTGAGAAAAAGCAACCATAGTGATGGCAGATCAGTCGTTTACAGGGGTAAGGGCTGGGGGGAATTGACTGCTGAGGGACATGAGGGCACTCTTTTTGGGGCAATGAAAATGTTCTAGATCATGGTTTCAATGGTAGTTGCAGGACTACATGTTTGTGAAAACAGTTAAAACTACTGAATTTTATTATATATAAACTATACTTTGATATAGCTGGGGAAAAATAGCCTGATAGTGTGGGCATCACTGTTAGTCTCATTAATGAAGAAACTGAGACAAAAGGAGGTTGAATAACTTGCCAATGTCACAGCTGGTAAGTGACAGAGCCAGGACTCAAACAAAGGAACAAATAACTGGCATTCTTAACCTCTGCAATTAACCACTATTCATCCAAGTAGGTCACAACTCCTCACCTGGGACAGGAATTGTAGCCCTAGAAATGAAACAGGTAGGAAATGCGTGCTCACCACCAAGGACCTTACAGAAACAACAGCTGTTCTGGGTCCACCACAATGAGTCTTTCCTGAAGTAGACAGTTATTTGCTTTGAAAAAACTGGCATAGGGCACTGACTCCTAACGCAGGCATCTGGTGATCCCTGGGCCTTCCCACTTCTTCTGGCTGCAAATGTGATTTAAAACCACCTGGCTAAGCTCATTTTGCCAACTAGCTCCTGCAGGACTCTTTTTCAAGGCTGAATCCAGAAACTCCTAACTCAGCAAATAGATCCAAAAGCAAGGCACTGTTTTCACCCGAGCTACCTCTAAGACTAAGGAACATGGTTTCCTCTTGCTTGGCGGAGGGAAACAAAAGTGTTTATATACAAATTTACAGATATATAATACCTTGCTTATTACACTTCAAAGAACTGACAGAAAAAACAACTGTGCATCTGTGTGTAATTTCCCAGTCACTGTCCATCTGGAAGTGGAAGGCGAAAGAAACTGCAGTCCTCAGCAGGCCCACAAAATGATGCCGTGTCATATTTCACGTTCCGATTGTGCCACTTGAAGAAATAAGGCACTATCTCATTTTACATCCAGAAAAAGTACAGGCTATTTGTAAGGTTTATGTAGAACTAGGAGGATCTAAAAGATCATCTCACGCAACAGACAGGACACTTGTGATTAGAAAGAATGGACTTACCCATTCTAAGCAGATACTCAGAAGCAGAACCAACGAGGTAAGGTGACTTGTCTAAGGTCACTCAGCACATAGCTAGAGTCAGAGACCTGGGTTCAAATCCTAGCTCTTCCCTGTACCAACCATATAACTGAAGGCATGTTCTTTAACCTCTCCAAATTTCTTTTCCTCATATGTAAAATGGTGCTATTATTCTAGTTCATAGGTTTTTGGTGAAGATTCGGTGTGATAAGGCACTAAGCTCAGTGCCTGGGACATGGTACATGCTCAATAAATGAAAGTTGATGGGAATAATCATAATAGTACATCGTGATTATCTGTAAAGATTTTGGACTAGATGACCTCCAAGGTTTAGGCTAACTGACTTTTTTTTTTTTTTTTTTTTTTTCAGATTCTCAGGCCAGGGTGGAAGCTCCACAATCTGAGTTTTAAACATGACCTCCAGGTGATTCTGATGCACATTCTGTTTGAGAACCAATGGACTAATAATTGACTTGCACATCACTTCATAGCTTAAAAAGCCCAATCACAGGAGTGTTTTCTTTGCATTGCACAGTCATCCTTCTGTGTATATAGGACTGGCATTATTAGCCCCATATCACAGTTTAGAAAACTAAAGGAGGCTAAGTGGCTTGCCCAGTTCTGCCCTTACTGATATGACACAGCTAGCAAACGACCGAATGGGACCTTGAAGTCAGATCGTTTAAGTCACAAGGTAGCCCTCGGTCCAGTGGACCAAGTGGCTGATTCCTAGGCCAATGTCCTTTCCCCATGGTGTGCTTTCCCCTGCATCCCTGCAGCCCTCTTCCAGCCAAGGAAACTACTGTTCTCGGAGACTGCCTCTAAGAAGCTAATCCAATGAATAATCATGAGAGCAATCCTAGAATTGTCCTTTAACTGCTGAGATGGGCATAGATTTATAGAGGCTAACTCTGACTGGTATCTGGGAATGGGTAATTACCTTCACTTACTATATCCTAGGCTGCTTCAGCTAAATATTTTCTGCCTAGAACTCTGCCCCTTCCAACCAATTCTGAACATGAGCATCTCACAGGCAACTAAGTGGCATAATTCACTTGGGGTGACCATAAATCTAAGCCTTCCACCAGAAATGATGCAAAAAAATTAATGGAACATGAAATCAAGTAAATGGAATTGAGTACAGTAATTAGTTCATATTTTAATCCTCAGGTCTGTTTATTACCCGTCAACTGGTGAGCAATTAAGTTGGCACCATTGAGATGATTAGCTTTGTTTCAGCAAAAGTTTATCGATATGTCAGAGCAAATGAATCTGGGGTTTTAAACAGCTTTATTTTGAATTGTATAGCAGCACATCCATGGAGCGGCTAGACACATGATGACTTAATTCTGTAATATTATTATCTAGATTACTTACATTTAATATTACTGAGCTGGTCTAGGCAATTATTGGGGAGGGTCAGCAGGAGGGGGGAGTCAAACTATATTGCATTAGATTCTTAATACAATAGTGTGATTGCCACTTTATATTGAGAGAAAACAGGATCTTGAAGGCATTTCTTTTTCTGTTTTAGTCGTTCAATTGTTAATGGCCACACTTTTTGCAATCAGGCACAATTATGTTTCTTACATTAGTGGTATTTTTATTGGGGGTGATCTGGTGACTTCTAGACCCATTTCCTCATGGCGACTCATGATTGCTCATGTTTGTAAAATAATATAACAATGTCTTTACCTTTTTTGAGGCTGACTGTCTAAATGCCCTTGACATGGTGCTCTGCTCTCTAAGGCAGGAAATCTGAATATTAGACTATACCTGCTTTACTGGGCATTAAACCAGATGAACTAAAAGGGCCTTTTGAATCTTGAAGTTTGATATAATTTAAAATTTTACTTGAAAAATTAAAAATCCCAAACTAAGAGTCAGGAAACTTGGGTTCTGGTCCTAATTCCGCCACTAACTTTTGATGACTTTGGGCAGGTCTCTTGCTCTCTCTGGTATCTGATTTTTCCTTTGTACTTTAAGTGGGTTGGAAGAGATGATCACAGTGCACCTCCAACACTGACACTTCAGATGGAGGCTTTGAGCAGATTTTTTTTTTTTCCAAAAGCAGATCTGTATCTTGAAGTGGGAGATATGGTCTGGTGAACCATTGACAGTGGGCAGAGTAGTAATGAATGGGTTATTCTTACTTTACACCTTCTTTTCCAAATGACTTTATTCCTATGGCTTTGGAAATAGATTTAAAAAAAAAAAAGCACAGCTAGTTCACAGAAGTGTTAAAAGCAGTACCTATCCTCTAACTGCAGTGTCATTGGTTACTAAATAAAGGAAGACTCATTCTACACTTGTAAAGCTGTAACAATGATGGTCTCCATGGTGACAGCTCCAAAGATGAACCTTGACTAAGTCTCAGTTAATGTCTGGGTTCTTAATACTGTCTGTGTAATATAATACCGCCTTTCCTGCTTTAGATGAAACTAGGTGTCAGGGAGAGGGGGGAATCAGAGTCAGGTGGAGGATAGTGGCTGTCATAATGCCATCCTGGTGGGACCAGGTCAACGTTCATGACGAAGGTCAGAATGAAGTCAACAGGATAATGAGCTGACACCAGCATGTAGTCTTCAAATGCAATGTCTTTTGTCTTAGGCTGCCCCACGGTGTCCATCTAAAACTGGCAATCCAGGAAGCTGCTGATTTGATTGGGCTGTCCTTTCCCAGAAGTAATTATAAAAATGCCCAAAGGGAAAACTTCTTATTTTTAGAACAGAGTCATCATCTGCTCATAGGGTATCATCATAATCTGCCTTACCACCATCTGGGCTTCTGACCTGTTTGCTTTGCTTCTGGAAGGCCAATTTGCTCACTCTGGGTGGGACTGGCTCCTGGAATACACAACTTTGGCTTCTAGCGCTGGCAAAGACAAGTTCTCCGGTCTGATCCTGGGAGCAATTCCAGGGCAGAAATGAGGAATCTAAATAAATTTTTCCAGCACACCAGCTACCAATTGTTCTAATATTCTTCCCAGGTACCCTGAAGAATTCACTTACCCTCTATTTGTGAATAATTTAACATAAAATGCCTAGAGCTTCTGTTAATATTGACATTAACTTTATTGGGTTTGCCATTATGACAGGAGAATTTATGATACACTGGGTATAATTTAGGCACTCTCAAAAGCTACAGTCTCTTAAACTATTTTCGTTTACTCATTCAATCTCTGTTCAACAATATCTACCAAATGCTGTCACATGTATGTACAGAAAATATTAAAAAGCACAACCTACTCTGTGACTGCAGTGAATTAACAGCCTGGGAAGACAGGATCCTATACTAGACCAGAGGCTCCTAAAAACAGGCCCCAACGCCTATGGGTCTTTGAATTTTCCCACTGGGCCAGGGCCCAGAGTAGGTCAACAGTCATTATTATGGGGTTTATGGATAACCCTTGGCCTGTATTAAGCAAAGTTATGAATCAGAAGACCTGAGCTAAGTCCAACCTCAATCATTTATTGTCTGAATGATCTTGGGCATCAGTTTCCTCAGGTAAAAAGATAACACTAAAGGTAACCTCACTGAGCTAGTGTTTAGTGATTAACTGGGAGAACTATATCATTGTTCTTTGGAATTCATTCAGAGTAAAAGCCAAAGTCTACACAATGTCTATGCAAAGAGGACATGACCTACAGCAACCCCAGACCCCACTCACCCCTCTGACTGCTCACGCCCTGTGACTTACGCATGTGCTCATGCTGCTCCCGCTCTAATGGGACTGCTCACAGCACTCTCCCTCTTCAAAGCCATTGTACCAGCTATTGTTTCTGCCTGGAATGTTCTTCTCCTAGCCATCCCATGGCAACCTCACAAATGTCATACTCTTAATAAGGGCTACACTGACCACTCTATTTATCCACTATAACTTGCTGCCTCCACTCCTCATCCTCTGATCCCCCTTACTTTCATCTATTTATTTTCCCATAGCATTTACCATATTCTAACTTACCAAATAAACTTACTTACATTTATTATTTATTATTTTTCTACTCTTACTAGATTGTAAGTACCTTACAGGCAGAATTTTCATTTTTATTCACTGTAGCATATGGTAAGCACTCCACCAATATTTGTTAGCTGAGCAAATGAGTGAATGAATGAATGAATGAAAGTAAATTGCAAAGCATGCAAACAGTGGCTGGGTGTTAGCAGCGAGGTTCAGTAGCCCCTATGAGTGCGACTAAGTTCTGGATTGCACTGCACAGACATTGAATCAAGTCTATACTTTGTCCCTCCCATGGATCTAAAATTCCTCCATGGTGACACCTAATTGTTCAATTCTTATGTGTCCTTTACCAAAATTAAGATAGTGCTAGGTTTGTGACTTGTAAGTACATTTTGCATTTTTCAGAGCATACTCCTTTATTACAGAAAGCCCACACCATGTCTTAGTGGGCACTGTGAATTAAACTACTCTACCTCTTTGTTAGTTTCTAATGAAATTTGATGCTGGGGACAGCCATTACTGAAACACTCCCTTTTCAGTTGAAATGAGGCTGTATATTTCCTGTGTAGTCAATGAATGCGATACACCCAGAATTCCAAGAACAAAAAAAGCCTGTAAAATTTTTGTTCTTGAAACATTAATAGTTGACTGAATTATTGATTCAATGATCAAAAGATCATTCCACAAACATCTAGCAACCTATTGTGTGTGGGGCACTGTGCTAGGTGCATGGTATACAAAGCTGAATAGCAAAGAATCTCTGTCCTAAAGAAGTTTACCAAGATAATTTGTTCTTTCATTCATCAAACATTTGTTGACTACTCTCATGTGTCCAACAATGTATGAGTTGTTGGGAATACAATGATAATCAAGATAAAACCTCTATGAACAAAAAACTATGGTTCCAGCAGAAGTGAGAGTAAACAGTTATAAAATCTACAGTGATGAATAATTTAATATATTGGGGTCAGCAAAAATTTTCTGTAAAAGGCCAGCTAGTAAACAGTTTGGCCTTTGCAAGCCACATATGGTCTCTGTTGCATATTCTTCTTCTTTGTTAAAAAACAATACTTTAAAAACATAAACCATTCTAGCTCCTCAGCTGAATTTGGCCAATAGGCTATGGTTTGTGGACTCTTGTAATAGATGGATATACAGAATTCTCTGGAAATGAACAGGAGGCAGTGTTTTAATGGCTAAGAGAAGGGAAGGGGCTTAGGAAGCTACCTCAGGGGGCTTGTGCTGGATGTGGGGGGGGGGTGAAAGATGGAGCTGGCACTCAAGTAGCTCTTCCATATGCACTACCTGTGTACCTGTTATTCATAAACATCCAAATCTCATTCCCCCTCAAATCTCCAATTGTACCCATACAGCATCTCTTTTAGGGGGTCCTAGCCTCTCAGCAAAGTGCTAATTAAATGGCAGGAGCACTTGCCCTTGTTGCTGCTCAATCCCTGATGGGACCCTGGTCATCAGTGATGTGCTCCTCACCACTTTTCATGCCCTAGCACACTTCAGGACAATTTGGTGGTAGTTGCTTATTCCTACAAATTTGTGTTGCTTTAACAAAAGCAGTCTCTCAAGGATGCAAGTAATTGATTATTTTAAGAGAATAAGGTTTGCATTTTCTTTTGTTGAGTCTAAAGTTGGCTCCGAGATAAATGTTTTCTTTATTTTGCTTCAGAGCCACGTGTGTGTGTGTGTGTGTGTGTGTGTGTGTGTGTGTGTGTGTGTTTCACATATGACTTGAATACTCTATATCACCATAGCAACAACTATGGACTTTTTCCTCCCTCAGATGTGTCTGAGCAGAATCAGTGACTCAAGATGCTGAGACTTGACAGGTTGCCATGTTTCTACCCCACCTTTGAAGGGAGCAGCATCTGTATCAGGCCACACAGCTGTTCATCCATTCTATCCTTAATACAATCCAGAGAGAGCTGTTTTATAATTCCCTTCTAGAACAATCTTCAGATCCAATCCACATTACATTGCATTATAAATATATGTATCTCTCAATAGACTGTGTGCTCCTCTGGGCAGGAGCTTGGCTGTGGAGCTCGGTGTAGAGCAGAAGTACAATAGTCACGTGGAGAGTGGATAAGATGGACAGGAAGCTCTGGCCACAGGTCCCTGTGAAGTGGCTAGTGCAGTTCTTTGTGCACCTTCTTACCCCTTTACAAAGAATGACTTAGAGAAGGTTTTTAAAATGAATATTTCCAATTTCCCCCAAATAAGAAAGATTCTTCTTGTCTGGCTTCACTATTGCAACTTAATCCATAGGCATGATTCTTTTTGAATATTATCTTTTGCCTGGTTAATGTATTTGTTTCTTTTTATAACTACTCTACTTTATGTTGGACATTAATCTAACCACTTAGACATGATTAGCAAGCCAAGGGTCTTACTTATTAAAAACAGTTAATTTTTCCTTCTTAAAAAAAATTGAGACATTTGATTCCCTGAATATGCTCATTTATCACCAATCCCCAACAAGGCATCCAGGAGTTCTCTGAGTAGAACATGAATAATTTTTTATAAAAATGCAGTCACTGACTGTGTTGAGCATCCACGCAGTTTTATAAAACAAAGCAAATGATTACCATCAATTATGATAACCTCACTAGACAAGACTGCAATTAATCTACAGCTCTTCAGATAACGACTGTTGCACTATGCCAAGGAAAATGCCTGGCATTAATTGACTTATCACGATCAGCAATGATAGATGGGGCAGATGGCAATGTGATTATTCATTGTCAACAAAATAAACACAAGCGTTGTTGCTTGAAGTGTCTACTTCGTTCCTCTCAGTGGATAGCCAAAACAAAGACCAAAGGTGGCTTTGAAGATAGCACAGAAGAGAAATAAAATGTTACCCTACAGGATGGGATACATTTATTTTAACGAGGCTAACCCTCAGTGGAACCAGATTAGAGGGCATTTTCTATAAGGAAATCACGGATTGTGTAGAATTTCAGCACTAGAAGGTGCATTAAAGCTAAAAGGACGTGAGTTACTTTGAAGAGTCCTCAAATTGCATCCCATGCTTAACAATTCCAGTAATGGGAATTCACTGTTTTCAGAGACAAACTCATTCCATCGATTGATAGCTCTCATTGTTAGGAAAATATTTAGCTGAACTCCATCTTTCTGGAACTTCGCCCCTTCTTTTCCCTCATATCACAAAGAAGATGCCAAACTCTTTTTGCTCACTAACGCCCTTTAAATATCTCAAAGACCAAAGGCCTATCTGCTTTTCATATGACATTGTTTTGGTGCTTCCAACTTTCTGATATCTTGCACCTAAACCTACACCAGTTTATAGACCAGTCATACTAAGACCCCTCGGGGCTTGGAAAGCAATGTGGAACAGCTGATGTAGGCTACCCAGGACAAGGTCTGATTGTACTTATACTAAGGCTAATGCTCAGCCTGCCTTGGAGCAATGGATGTGTGTGTGGTTATCCTGCTTGAGAAGCTATTCTCCAAATCCCATCAGAACAGCAAGCATCCAGCTTTGCCATTTCCAGGAAGCAGTTACCACTGAGTTCTCCTTTTGAATTTTTTCTAAGTCTGACTTTGTTGACTAAGTCCTCATTGTTTAAAAAACTGGGATAATTTAAGCAGAGCCAGAGCTGAAAATGGCATAGGGGTCCACTAACTAAAATCTCTTGGGAGAATTTCTACAAATTCACATACCTGGTTCCCATTCCTGGGGAGTCTGATTCAGTTGCTTTGGGAGAAGGACTCAAATGTAAATATTTTGACAATGAGCCTCAGTTAATTCTGATTTGCAATTCAGTTTAAATGCTTTCTTCATTGAGAAACTTTAATGTATGATGCAGGGAGTGCTTCACAAATCTCATCATCAGACTCTCCTGGGAGCTTTTAACAAGCTATTCCTTGGAGTGTCTGATACCTGTGGTCTGGGGTAGGTTGAGGAAGATTAATATATTAACATATCAAATTGTTATATGCTTCCCTTAGGGTTTTGGAAGCACTTATTCACTCTGAAATTGTAGTTCACACACATATTACAAAGCATCCTTATTACATATTGAGGAAACAAGCAATTCTAAGGAATTCTACAGTGTAAAGGTTTTAGATAAGTAACCATCTATATTTTTTACTCTTTCATTGAATAAATTCATTCATAAGGCCATATTTACTCTGAGGCAATACTGTGTTAGGCTTTGGAATATAACAGTACAGTGGAAGAGAAAAACATAGAAATAACAGTAAACAAATAATTAAGCAAGGAAGTCAATAAATAAAATAATCACCAATCTTAGAATAACATGTTTTTAAAAGGAAGGCTTTATCTAATTTTGAGTATTCTCTAATCCAGACTGGCAGGCTCCAGTCACTCTCAATTCATGAGTTATTGCTTTGCTCTAGTTTAGGATCAGTAACCCCAGGGAGTTTCCAATTCCAGTGCCTTTGGCAGACAACCCTAATCAATCCTAGCATTTTCCTCTCCAGATCCAGGAAGGAGATTCATGTTTGTGCTCAACTGTGTCCTCTATGCAGCCATTGCTAATAGATCACAGATGAAATCTACGTACAGCTTCTCCAATACACAGCACTCTGACATACCTTGGTGCCTTTGTAGTCCCTCATCTCCTGCTTTATCTTTGTTGTCTATCAACTATTGAGTACTAATTCTCCTTACATCTGGAATCCCACTTTCTTTTCAAAACCACCTTGTGAGCTGTCGAACTCAGCCTTCGAAGGGTCAAGTAACCATCTCAAGGGCACACAATTAGTGTGTATCAAAGCAGGAGGTACACACTCAAAGCCCGATGCTTTCAAAATTGCTCTGCATCGCTCATCTGCTCAACCCAATTCAAAGGGCACCCCCTCTGTGAAACTTCTCCTGACCCCTTCAAATAAAATTTGTCAATTCTTCTTTGGAGTTGGCCATGACCCTGGTGCATCTCCATTACGGCATGACATTATACTGTAATGATTTGAATATAGCACTCTTTGAGCTCCTCTGTGGTAGGAACTCTGGGTGTTTTTTCTTTGTTTGAAAATCTCTGTATCCATGGTAACTAGTAGAGTACCTAGGTAGGTTCTCAGTTGATGTATTTAGAATCGTCATTAAAATCTGACCACTGGACTAATTAAGGCTATGTATCTCTTTCTCAGTGTATATACGGACTTACTATATTAAAAACAATGCTGGTCTTAAACATGATCTTGATTTAAAAATTTAAAAAGACCAAGGTGATAATGACATATATTCTTCTGTTATTTCAAAGCTGTCTTGACATTAGTTATTGAGGACTCCTAAACAGAAACCTAATTGCAGCATATTTAGCATATAAGGACCTCTGGTCCTTAGTTGGTAACTACCCTCAAAAGTAAGAGAGGTAAAACAGGTCAAATAAACTACACCCTGCTTGTCTAGTGTTACAACACAGAAACCAACTGTAGCCCTCATCCTATTGTTGAAACTGGTTTGGCTCACTGCAGTGGCTTGAGTTCTACTAGGTTGATGGTACCCTGATGTTTTAGAAGGAAATATCATTTCATTGAGGCCTTTTATGGAAAACAGTGAAAGCTTGTTCCATGTCAAAGTACAAAAGACAGATGGAGAAAGGTGGTGAAGACCTCCTTATTTCATAGATTCAATCTGTCATCCCACCGTGTATATAAATAGGCACCAACTCTCGTTAATTAGACTTTACCTTAGTACTTGAACAGCCACACCTACCTCCCCAGAGAAGGCTTGTCCATTGAGGAGGTGCTCTGAGCCTTGGCTATCCTCACTCCCAAAGTGTAGCCGTATCTCCTCCAGCCGGTGGCTGTATGTCATGGGTCCTCCTGATATGTTGACCAAGTGCTCCTTGTCCAGGCGTAAGGACACGTGTCTTCCAGTGTTGTACATAGTCCCACTGACCTGCAAGGCAATGGGAAACAGGTCAAGCAAGGCTTTCCTCTTTCCACTTCTCATCAAACCCAGCATAGTGTTTAGATCAATGCCTTCTGCTGCCTCTTGATGAGAAGACATTAGTTTAAACCCCTCATATGGAACAGGGAGTGGCAGCCTCCCCAGAGGGCAGTTATTGACCTAAGTGGCTTCTATGGTACTTTCTGTGAGACATAAACCATATCATTTAGAAAGCTGAGGTGGAAACTTGAAGGCAACTTCATCAACTGTGACTAATATTTTGGAAATTGCACCTTTTAAAAAATTAACTTGTGTTTCTACCACAAATATTTGGAAAGGAGAGATGGTGCAAAAGTTAAAATTTCAGATGTGAGAAACTGAAGGAAGCAGTCAGTAGGGATGAGATACTACAAAAGCCAAACAAGAGACAAGGAAGCCAAAATGGGTGAATAGGAGCAAACCCTTTTGGGAGACTGAAGGCATGGATCTGAAGTCTTAAGCACCCAGTCTGATCTGTCTTGATTACGTTCCTTTCTGCACCTACAGACATGCACAGGATAAGAACTCTGACCCTTCCTCTGAGCTCATGGCCTCAGTGGTAAGCTATTTATACCAACTTCCCACTTCAGAGATCCCCAGATTTGCTCCTCATTCCTGATTCCATCTTGCTGCAGCCTCTGCAAGCTGCCAACCCTACCTACTGCTTGGCATTCCTTTTCCTCCTTTCCTTTTTGAATGTGATGTTGAGCTTTATTTTCCTGACTATGACTTTAGCATCTTTCAACTCTTGATTTGAGAACACTGATTCCTAACTGTGACTCTAAGGCTTTAGCCTCCTGGGTTGACTTAGCTATAGGAGCAGAGATAAGGCTTAAGACAGATTTTGAATAGGTCTGGATGGAAGGCTTCTGTGCTATTGGATGCTGAGTGACTTGGTTTTTTTCCTTCCTGCTTACTCTGACTCCTTTGGGCCAAGCCTTTCACCCTGTGAATTCCCTTAGGGCTTCATACAACTTCTGATACATTTATAGCACTAGCCTTTCAGATACTAGTCTTGTGAACAATCAGTTAGTTCTATAGACTGCTCACTGTGGCAGAGAGAGTAATGCTTACGAAAACTCCATTGATTCATTATTCTGCTATCTTACTGAAGGCCATATAATTAGTGTTGGTCATGGGCTATGAAGGGACATGATCAGTGCCACTTCCAGGCTGAAACAATGAAAAGTTTATGCATAATCCTGTCTCTTTCTTCCCCTACTACATTAATCAAGTGAGTGGTGTGGATATATGATACTGTGATAAAGCTTCAAGATGGAGCTTGTGTCAGACTGGGTTCCTGGCAGATTATGCGCAGTTTGCAAAAATTGTCAGAATTTTTCCTTTCCTTGCAACTGCATTGCTCTGCTTACAATGTGACTTTGCAGCCGCTCCCATTGAGACAGGGGTCTATTTCTTCCCCCTTTGAATCTGGGCTGGTCACTTGCTTTGGCCAATAGTTTGTGGGGGATGTAATATACTGGTCCTGAGAATAGGCCTCTAGAGGCCTTGCATGGTCTTTCTCCTTCTTTGAACCTTAAGACCACCACACAAACAAGCCTGGATAGCCTGCTGGAAGGTGATGTGATAGTGAGACTAGCCATCCAAGGAGAAGCCATCCTGGACTAGTCAAACCATGGGCCATCCACCAGCTGACTATCCCAGCCCAGATGAGCTTAGCCTGGCCCAGACCAGAAGAACTTTCCACAAACTTGGGAGTGAAGCAATTAGCTGTTGTATGCCCCTAAGTTTTGGGGTTATTTGTCATGTAGCAAAAGCTATCTGATACACACTAAGTCAATCATCTCTTTCCTATGAATCTGGAACAATCAACAGAAACTCTGGACAGAAACTGTTTAGAATCAGAGCTGTAAAGTCATAGGGGCTCAGACAGTCAATCTGCTAAGCAGCTGGAAAGCTAGAGCCGAGAGAGAGAAAGAGAGAGAGTGAGTGAATGAAAGAGATACACATACAGAGAGAAAGAGAGAGAGAGAGAGAGAGAGAGAGAGAGAGAGAGAGAGAGAGAGGTAGATGTGCCAATAGTGACAAAGAAAACCATGCAGAGAGAGAAAGAATTGGAGAGAATAACTATTTGACCTTCAAAAACTCTTTGCATCTCCTTCTTCCAGCTAGTTTCCTCATGAGGCCTGAGCTGTACTTTCTCAGATATTTTACCAATAAATTTACTTTTCTCTTAAGTCATCTAGTCCTTACAATCAAATGATCCCTGTCAAAGACCCCATTCCTGTTCTCCAGTCTCAAATAAATATATATTTAGTATAATATATAAGTATAAAATAATAATAACTTGTCTTTTTTTTATTCCCCAGATTATGACTTGTTTTGCAGTAAAATGGTTAGAGATATGTTGGTGTTTGACAATGCATCCATCTTTCAGTAAAATTTATATATATTTTTTCTAATTATTAAGATAATATACAGGTATTATATATGGTTAAGAAGATATAGAACAGAAAGGAAATAAAAATCAACCACAATTTCCCTTTAGCAATAATCACCACTAATATTTTGGTATATATACTCTTCATGCTCATAACTGTATATCCATATTTTAATGAGATCATATTATGTGTGTATAAATAAATAATTTTCACACATATGGCTTTATATATCTATTTAATCATATACAATATGTTAATATATAATGTAATAAATATATATTATTTTTACTAACATGAATATTCCTAGGTTATTAACTAATTGTTCTTTTGCAATATTACTTTGAAGTGGCTGCACAATGGTTCACTATAAAAATATATAACTTATTGTTAAATCTTCATATCCTCTCCACTTTACTATTATAAAAATTAATGCAGTGAGCATCCTTGTGGATAATATTTTTACTAGAATAGGAATATTTCATTAGGCAACTTCTGGGTATAATGCTGCACACATTATTATAGTGCTCACTATCTAGTGCCAAATCCATCTGCCGTGGAGAGTAGATCGCATAGAACAAGGCCAGATCTAATTCTCTTCAAATGACATTAGGAATAGAACCATGAGTTTCAGCCAGTAACATTCATGGGCACTTCTGGTAAGCAAAGCAGCATAAGTAGAGCTGTTCTGAATTCTTATAGGATATATGCTCTGTCTCATTGGGCAGGTATCTTGGGCTTCCCTGCACTTCTAGAAATCCTTTCATCTGTGTCTTTCTAATGTTCCCAAGAAAATTGTTGCCCACTGAAGCAAGGCAGGGGCCACGCTGTATGCTTGTCTGCATTTCCCCAGTACTTGGAAAACCCACTGGCATGTAGCGGATGGAAGAATCAAGGACTCTTGAGTCAAAAGATTCCCAATCTGTCTCTTCACGACCTTGTAGATTAGTCAATTTCATGAGGCCTCAGTTTCTTCAACTGTAAAGTAGAGATAAAAAATTTTCCCCATGAAAATACCTAAATTATAGAAGTAAATCTCTCCTTATCAGTAATTATTTTAAATGTAAAGGGATTCCACCTTTACGAGGGATCTGGAGTAGTTGAAATCACAGAGATAGAAAATAGAACGGTAGTTACCAAGAGCTGGGGGAGGGGGAACTGGGGGGTTATTGTTTAATGGGTGGAGAGAATCAGTTTTGCAACATGGAAAGAGTTCTGGAGATGGATGGTGGTGATGGTCGCAAGACAATACGAATATACTTAATACCACTAAAATATACATGTAAAAATGGTTAGGATGGCAAAATTTCATATGTATATTTTACTACACATACACACAAAAAGGAAAAAATGTCTCTCATGAGGTTTCTGTGAGAATTAGGTAAATAACACATGTAATTTCCATTCTCTTCCTTCCCTTACTTTTAACTTATTGCCTGAGTGCCTAGCTGATGTTGCAGGATCCATGTTGATCTTCTCTGCTTTCCAGGACCAGGTAGAATATAGTGTTGCTTGCTAAACGTCACAATGAAGAATTTAAAGGGACTTCTGCATTGTGCTGAGTTATTTGTCTACCATTTTAGATTTTAAAGTCCCTGGTGTGGGAAATATTCAAGATCATTTTGAAAACCATGATACAAACTCAAATCAGGGTTATCAGGAATAAACCATGTGCCCTCTAATCCTTTTACTCCATTTCCAGACCCCTTTTGCTTACATGGCTCTACGTTTGTTCACTCACTCACTCACTCACTCACTCACTCACTCACTCACTATTTTGTCAGTAATTCATAAAATAGTAAATGTAGGTGACTATGTGCTAGGATCTTGGAATTGTATGGAGTAAAACTGGGCATGGTCTCTACCCTCACGGAACTCACATTCTCCATATATAGAGATCAGAGTTGGGGAAGGAAGTTAAGGGGGATCTATCCAAAATTCTACCATTTGCCTACATGTTCTTACAAGTAGATGCAGCACCCCCCATATCCCCACCCTTTCCTTAGACACCGAAATAACATTAATTTGTATTAGTCAAAAAAAGCTGTGTAGTCAGGGTATGGTTTGTTGCACTTTAATTTAAAAATAAAGGCTTGACAACATTATGTATGGTATCTAACAGTACATCTGCACTGTAGTAATTAACATTGTAGCAGTGTCATTTCATCTGTAATGCTAATTACTGTGTTTCCAATGAACTACTTTGGTGCACAGCAGTTGAAAAAAGTTGTATGATGCAGATCAGGAAACAGAGCTGAATGGAGAAGTTGAAGCTACAGGGGATATCCAGGTTGCCTCTGGCTGCCTCGCAGTTCTCCTTTTTGTTATACTTTAATCCACTACAAAATAAGATGAGAGATGTATGCAATGCCCATTTTACAAATGAGGGAAGTAAGTGCAGTTGGCGAATGCTCAGTGACTTTTTCAGGATCACACAGCAGTGCTGGCAGACCCGGGTTTTCTGACTCCACATCTAGTGATCCTGATATGAGCAAGTGTAAGTATCTCAGCTCATTTCCAATGGAAACCTGTCAGGGATTTCCATTTATTCTCCGGAGATTCATGGCTGAGGCAGGGGCAGGGGTAGAAGCAGTGGGACTCTTTTTCAAAAATCTAAGAGGACTGGAATGACACTCAGCTGATGAAGTTCATCTCAGGAGGTGGCCTGGAGAAACCTAAGGGTCGGAGAAGTCCCTCAGCCCTTCATCTGTAGATATTGACACTGGTTTGAGACTGGGTAGGACTATATGTATTGAGGGATGTGGGTAACAGATGCCTTTCAAAATTATATGTCAATCAATACCATCTTGATAACCCAAAACCATCTAAAAGCAATGTGTTCTTTTGCAAAGCAAAAAATTTACCCCTGACTGTTCATTTTGTAAAACTGGACATCCTCACATAGAAAATACATTGCTTTGCATCAGCTTGCAATATGCTGGGGCCTCTTAATGATGGGCTCATCTTTCCTTTCATTTTGAGTTAGAGGATAATAAATTTGTTCAGTGTGTTTTTAAGGTAAGGAGAATTTTTATTCTTTGAAAATCAGCAACGATCCTATTCGTAATAGTTGATATCTTGGTTTGAATCATTAGATGATGTTGGATATGGTGCTAAATTTTGAACCTAAAATTAATTAACCCTCACAATTTCTCTCTCACTAAACCTAGCACCAAATGCAGTGTCATACTTAGACCCATGCCATTTGCTCCCTCTTGGATGGGGAGGTACTGGGCTAACATATATGTGGAATTAAGGCCTCCCACAGAGCACACTTCCTCCTGGGCCTAAAGGCAAACAGCTCACCAATGAAGGCAGGGCCTCATAACACATATCTCTGGCTCTAAATCCTGTGCTTTTAAGGACTGAAAATTATCAGATTGCAAAGCTGATTTCCTATCAATGCAATATGACAGGTTTTCTTCAAATATGGGTTGATAGTGGAGGAAGCCAACAGTGGTTTAGAGTTGAGGATGTATGAAATTATTTACTGTATTAGGGTTCTCTAGAGAAATAGAATCAATTCGATGTCTATATACATATAGAAAGAGATCTATTTTAAGGAAGTGGTCTGGTAATAATGGAGGCTGGCCAGTCTAAAATCTGTCGTACAGGCTGACAGTCTGGAGGACCAGAGAAGAGCCAATGCTGCAGTTCAAGTCCAAAAGACACCTGCTGCACAACTCCTTCTTGCTTCAGGAAGGCCAGTCTTTTTGTTCTAGTCTGGCTTTCAACTGATTGGGTGAGGCCCACCCACATTATGTAGGGCAATCTGCTTTATTCAAAGACCACTGATTTAAATGTTTACCTCATCCAAAAATACTCTCACAGAAACATCTGGAATAATATCTGATCAAATATTGGAGCACTATGGCTCAGCCAAGTAGATACATAAAATTAACCATCAAACATATCCTTAAATCCCATTTGCTTTCTTTACTACATCTTGTTTAAACAGCTCTGAACAAAACGGTTTTGCTGACATCACACGTAACAGGTTGATATATGTAATATTACACATATAAATATTTTTTACATAACATAATTAAAAAAGCCAGCTATTCTAAAACTGTTCTTCAAACTTTAGTCATACAAAAAAAGAGCAAGTTTGAAATAATGTACATTTGAATTATAGAATAACTGTAAAGAAATAGTTTAACTTTTCTTGTCAAAAGCTGCATGCACAATAAGCTAGGTTTATTCTTGAGGCTGCATGGGACCTCAGAGATGATTCTGGTCTAAGTCCCTCATGTTTTCTAACTTTATATTTCTAGATGGAAAAAAAAAAAAAGAAAAGGTATATCTTTTTTTCCAAAGACCCAATTCAGAAAATAAATATATTGAAGATCTTTTGGCCTAATGGAGAAAGCACTTACAGGGTTGATGTTTATTGCAGACAGCTAAGCATGAACAAATCTTACCTTCTGAAATTCCAAAAGTTTCAATAAGCAGTTACCTGCTTGGTGTGATACAGAGCTTATGTGAGGTTTCCATTATATTCTCTCTCAAGGCAATCCGACCTGAATCTTCTGTAATATACTCAGTAATAATTCCCCACAGCTTAAATGGGAATGTAAAACTACAAATAGAGTAGCAAAAATACAATCTGAACTGTGTAAAAGGAAGAGATTTTCATCTGAACTGCACAAGGCCCATTTGCTTTCTTAACACAGTTGGTCTGGACAGGTAGGATAGAGAGTACCCACAAATTTTGAGGACTCACTATGTATCAGAGGGCATGTCACTTTTTAGAACAGGAAACTAGGTACAGATAAGCTAAAAACTCTATTCAGAAATACAAGGGGAGCAGGTGATGGGACTGGAATTCAAAAGAAGTCTTTATGACCCAAAGCTCATAGTCTTCTCACCGTCTCAGAGAGCAACCTCAAAGCCACCATAGAAAGGCCAGACTCCATTTCTTAGTGACCCTGTAAACTTCCAAAATTAAATAATGGTCTTTTAATTTATTTTTCTATATGGAGTTGGCACAGGCTCTGTTCATTCACAACAGGAGTCCTGGCATTCTTGCCCTTAGGATACGGTCTTATTTAGTAGATTGTCTTTTACTATAATTTGAGGGAACACATTGGGCTGATGGATGTAACCCTGACAACCACCTTAGTAGCAGTAATTATGGTACATCCCAGGTCTTGTGCTTCATTTAATCCTTGCATTGCCCAGATGGGAAGGCATTATTACCTACACTCTACAGAGGAGGAGGTAGAGACTCAAAGGGCTTAAATGAGTCTACCTAAAGCTCCACAGTTAGAAGTCAGCAGAGCCAAAATTCCAGTGCAGGCCTGTTTGATTCCAAATTTTACAGCTCTTGAAAGAGAAAAAAATCAAAAGTTGGTGGAAAGAATATTGTGAAAATCATGTAGTTTACAAGTAACTCCTGGGATTTTGGATCAACTCTTTTTTTAAATAATATTTTTATTATTCAATTACAGTGGGCATACAATATCATATTAGTTTTATATGTGAGGACAAACTCTTAAAGCCCAAATATGGTGTTCCCCTGATGTATCAAGTTGGATTTAATATGGCCAGCCCTGGCTTGAATACTCTTGGGGGTTTCTAGACCCAGAGAACCAGAGGAATTCCTAGTCCCTACTTGTTGGGAGCCGAGAAATGGATCATACCTGCTTATCCGAGTGTTGGCTTAGCAGCTGGGTAGCTGAGCCCATCATGCTGGCTCATTGCCTAAAGGGGTTAGTGAAGAAGGTCCGACAACCATGTCACATAAAATTAGGTGTCCTTTCTTTGAAATTGAGGTTTCCCATTATGTGTCTCTGACTGCTCTACTGAGGTGTGTAATAGGTCTTCTTTGAATGTCATTAGTATGCCTAAGAGATTTAAGAACACCACTCAGCCTGGTTCCCTGCAGAGTAGCTTGAGATGCCAAAGGGTTGATTTTTAAAGGCTGAATGCAAGAAGCCAGTGGGCTGCTTGCTCCCATGGGCACTCCAGAGGGGTCACTCCGAGGAGAAACAATTGGGGTTAAGTCATTGCAATTCATGGCCTCGCTGTAGTGTTGCATATACATGGACTGGCAAAAGTACGGTAGTGTGTGAATTCTAGACCTAAAGGACTTCAGAAATAACCAAGCTCAATCTCTTACTCAATAAATTAGGAAACAGAGAAATAGAGAGATCAAGAGACCTGCTCAGGATTGTACAAGTAAGTGGCAGACCCAAGACTAGAATCAACCAACTCTGTTCTTCACTCTGTGCAGCACAGCTCTCCTTCTTTCTTATCCTTCTGTTTTCCCCTTTAAATAATTGTATGTTGAGGGTATAGAGCATACTGACTCAGAAACAGAAACACTCATGTACTAAGGGTGTGTATACACAAATACCATAACCCATAGAAAAACAGAAAAACTTCATTCAGATATCTGTACATACGATTTACATGATGTCATTCATTTGTGTATGGGACTATTGTCAGAGCTTGCCCAGATGTTTTATGCCATGTAGCTTTCAGAGCAATGTGAAGGGGGGATTACTTGTTGAGAAGAGAGATGGAGGTAAAGGATATGGAGTGTTAGGAGAAGGAATTTTCAAAGAAAGCCAAAGATAAGTACTTGGAGTTCATTGGATTGGGGCTGTTAGAAAGAAAGTGGCTGAGTTGTGGGTAAAGAAGAAAATGAAAGTTGACCAGAGTTATCTGCTTTGTGTTTCCATAGATGGAATTGTGTAGGAGGGTTGAAGAAGTACTTCCAAGATCTCACCCACCACTCTTAACCCTGGGGGGTGGATAGACATTTCTTCCTTAGCAATGCTAAATTTATTCCAGTCGCCTCTGGCCCATCCATCTGAGTCAATCTGTTTCTCCTATGCAAAGAGATGAGGATTTTGGAGTCAACACTGTACAACGGGATGAAATGTGATACTTATCATCCTATTAATCCTAGTATTATTATTAAGATAAAAATGGAACCTATGTATGGTAATACTGACTCTTCAAAGAATGGATAGATAATTTCTTTGAAAACTCTACAGGGATGCTAGGAAGCAACATTGTAGCAAGGCATCTCTTGAATGGGGTTGCTGCTGGCGGTTATGACAAGAGGAATAAAGAAGAGGTATGAAAGAAGTTGCCTGGCCCACTTAAGTGTGGGCTATGTGAAGAGAAAGCTCTTCATCCTCCATCTTCCTCAAGAGGATGTAGGGCAGGTGGCCAGCCTTAGGCTGGGCATGTTCTTTCCACACACAGTTGTTGGTACTCAAGCTAAACCTCAGCCTTGCCTCATCTCTGAACAGGGTGGTAGGACCCCAGGGAGTGGTGTCTGGGTTGAGTTTTCCATTATAGTCCCATGGGTTACTTGATTTATGAGCCACCACTACCAATCAAATATTTTATCAATTTAATATTATTTAACTAAAATTTAAATTTAATAATTTGCCCTGTGTGTCTCCTTAGGTGGTTTATGAACACTTTAAATTCCTACACAAAGTCTGCAAGGTAGGTGAGATCTTCACGTTTTCCAGGTGAGATGACTGATAGCAGCACTAAGAAGTTATGTGACTCATCTGCTGTCACATAGCTATTGGGTTAAAGAGCCAGAGTCTGGATGCAGCCTTTGATTTCAAAATTGGTCTCTTTCTGCTTCACAGTGCATCTCCTAACCCTCAATAAGCAGGCCTTGTTTATCACCACGGTTCAGTTTTGGTTTCAGGATGAGTTTTCCAATTTTCCTTCCCAGATTAAAGTTCTGCTTTAAATCTTAGACCTCTTAGGGCCTTGAGAGCCTCTCATTGCTGGTTGCCTGGATCCATTTTTTTTTTAAATTCTTTATTGAGTTTCTAGAGTCCTGGGCCAACTGGGTAGAGCAACCAGAACCAAGATGCTATCAGCTGATTGATCAGGAGCATTGCCTGCGATGGGAGCCCACCTTAGCTCTCTGTTCTAGCTAAAATCAAGCTTGGATTTAGTACACTCCTATAAATTTAAATATATTTATAGTTACTTTTTGAAAAGGTAAGACAGGCATGTTTGTTTGATTTACTTTTCCTGTTTTCTGCTGTATCCCCAGCACCTAAACAATACTTGGATTCAATTTGTTGCGAAGAAATGGACAAGATGATGCTTTAAGCATCATTTTGGTACCCAGCCCGACCTAGCTCCATCCTCAGTCTGACTGTGTGGGTTATAGGTGGGACACAGAAACTGTCATCTTCCTCTCTCTTCTAGGTGTCTCTGGATGTTCACTTTAACTAAATCTGACAGATAGTCAATGCTGGGGGGGGTGGGTAGGGCAGAGTGACACAGAGTAGTTTTCTTTATCCTTTTCCCAGCCTCCTTCCTTAAGGAGTTGCTTTGAAATAATAAGACAATAGCATTAAAACTCTTTCTAAAGATATATGGTGGGCTATACGGGACTCATTTTCAGGCCATTCTTTCCCCCTAAACTGTGAAAATTCAAGATTAGGCCACCTTAATTAATGTATTAAACTTACCTTAGAAGAGTTATTTCTAGTTTAAAGTAATGTAATTCAACTCCTGATTCATAAATTATTCCTGGATAATTTCTTTGCAGACTCTAGAGGGATGGCTAGTTATTTCATCTCCAAAAAGGAAAAGGCCTTTTAAAGAAAGCCTGGTAGGACGCAATGGCACACAGGCATTAGCAGAGCACATAGACCATTCTCTTAATATTCCCCCATGTGGGTATCACTGGTCCCACTAAGAGAGGAAAGAAGGCATCTAGAAAATGGAAAGGAAAGTGCTTACATAAATGACTGATTCAGCCAGTTATAGATTAACCACACCCTATAGATCTCTGAATGACCTTCTAGAAACTCTTGTAATACCTACAAGATAAATGCTTTGGTAATAGAGAATTCCTTCCCCTTTGCAGCTTCCACTTGAAACTTCCATCCTCATCCCCATCCCCATCCCCAACCTCATCCCAATCCTGAGCTGTGAGGTACACATGAAACCTCAAACAAAGGAATCATGCACCCCTTGCATGGACAATGCAGAGATATATAAACTGAAGGAAATCTAACCAAGGGGAGCTTGTGTTTTGGTGCTGTTAAGCCCCATGTGCTCCACTGGCTAATAAATTCTCCTTCCTCCAACAAGTTGTCTGATCATCCAATTTCCTCCATTGGGTGTTGCTCCCTGCAACACCATGGGTCATGCTAGAATCCTTGATGCCCTTTTTTCAAAGATATTAGAAATAGCAAACGTTTGAGGGATAATCAGATAGCAAGTCCCTTTGCTCATTCTTCATGACTCTGTACACTGGTTAATTATTTAATGTTTATGTCCCACAGTGACCTTGCTCCTGTGGACTCCTGTCCACTGCAAGCTGCAGGGGACATACTCAAATACTCAAAGTGGTCAGGAGGTAATGTAAATAAGTAAGACAGATGAGGCTGTGGGGCACCATTTATTGGGTATCTCTGGAAGGGAATATAGGACACTGGGGAGATGCTTGCTTGAAGGGTGGGGGTGGTGTGTGTGTGTGGGGGGAAACTAATGTAGGGAAGAGGCAATAGAATTAAAATGTTAACAAAGCCACAGTCAGAGACTGTGATATGCTGATCAGCCCTTCAGCTAGGCCAGGAGGACACCTTCAGAACAAAGGAAGATTTCTGCTGGGATTGCCAACAGCCCATTTCCTACACCTGTGAAGGGGAAACAGGCACCAACAGTCATTCCTGATGGCTAAAACCATGGGGGAACCTAAGGATTAAAAGCTGGAAACTGCTAGCAGGCCTTTCCCTCTATATATTCTTACCTTTTCACTCTATCAACTCTTCTCATTCCTCACTGGATGTCCATATCAAAGGGAATGTGAATTAAAGAATAACATATATACTGAATTCCCTGAACTTCAGGGTCCCTCTCTGTGCCTTTACTCTATCTCTCTCTCACTGTTTTGCTCACTCTCTGCCTCTGAGAGGAGACCACATTCTGTCTGTGTGGAGTGTGACCCCTTTTCCAATAAACTTTCCTTTTGACTCTAACTTTGGCGTGTGTGTTGAATTCTCTACACTCTCCACCAAAGGACCCTCTTCTCTTGGCACAAGGCTTGGTCTCTGCCTATGAATTCAGGAAAATTTGCCCTGTCCTGCATCAAAACCAAGAGGAATTGTGAAAAGGAGGAGCAGATGTACAAGACTCACTTTTCGTCTTGTGTCCTTTTGCATTGTTTGGATTTTAAAAGTAAACAAAATGATTTTTAAAATAAAATAAGATTCTCTCTAGGCAACAACATCTGATGCTAAATCTGGGTAGAGAGGTACAATGATTGTGATATGGACCCAGAAGCTAGTTTAGGGCAGCTGTCCACTAGAAATAGAAGGAAAGCTACCTCTTCAATTTAAATTTTTCTAGTAGCTACATTTGAACACAAAAAAGTGAAATTAATGTTAATAATATACTTCCATACATAGATGAATGGGTAAAGAAGATGTGAGATATAGTGACCCTAGAATAACGTTGATTTGAATTGTGTGGGTCCATTTAGCCAAAGATTTTTTTTCAATAATAAATACAGTAAATGTCATTTTCTTTACTTACGGTTTTATTAATAACATTTTCTTTTCTCTAGCTTGCTTTAGTATAAGAATATAGCAAATAATACATATAACATAGAAAATAAGTGTTGATGATGTTATTGGTAAGGCTTCTGGTCAACAGCAGGTGACTAGTAGTTAAGTTTTTGGAAAGTCAAAAGTTATAGGTAGGTTTTTGACTGGGGGTGGGCAGTACCCCAGCTCTTACATTGTTCAAGAGTCAACTATATATACAATAGAATATTACTCAGCTGTAAAAACAATAAAATCTTGCCATTTGCAAAGTCATGAATGGACCTAGAGGATATTATGTTAAGTCTAATAAGTCAGACAAAGACACATACTGATTTCACTTATATGCGGAATCTAAAAAACAAAACAGAAATAGACTCATAGATACAGGAAACAACAAACTGGAGGTTACTAGAGCAGGGAAGGGTTAGAAGGGAGGATGAAATAGGTGAAGGAGATTAAGAGGTATAAACTTCCAGTTACAAAATAAATAAGTCATGCAGATGTAATGTATGACATAGGAAGTTCCATCAATAATATTGTAATAACTTTGTATGAGATGGACATCAAACTTATTGTGGTAATCATTTCACAATGTATATAAATATTGAATCACTATACTGTACACCTAACACTAGTGGGCTATTGTATGTCAATTGTACTTCAGTTAAAAAAAAGAATATATTTCACAGAACCCAATATATCCAAAACACTATTTCAACATACATCTATACAAAAATTACTAATGAGATGTCTTACATTTTTTTAAATAATAAATCTATGAAACGCAGTTTTTATCTTACATTCAGAGCACATCCCAACTCAGACTCACCACATTTCAAGTACTCACTAGCCACGTGTGGTTAGCAGCTACCATATTGAACAGTGAAGCCCGGTCAGTCTTTTTTTCCAACCTGTTCTCCCTTATGCAAGCAGAGCTATATTAGTGGGCCAACTGGAGAGCTGCTGAGGGTGCTAGATGCTGTGGAGCACTAAAAACCCTAGGCACAAATTAGGAATATAGTGCCAATAATTTTTACCTGTTTCCCACCCAAGTAGACTGTTACCTATATGTTCAGGTTTTTTTTCTTTTCTTTTCTCTCCTCTCTCTCTCTCTCTCTCTCTCTCTCTCTCTCTATATATATATATATATATATATATATATATATATAGTATGAATGGGAGCAGAAAAATGACAGTCACCTGGGGTGGTAGAGTCTACTGACCTTGAAACCCAGTAATGCACAGCCTAGCATTATTTACTAGGAATGTATAATATGTCCCTTTACCTAAATTATGGACCTCTTCATATTTCTCCTAATAAGTTGGTTGAATATGAAAATCATAAGCTAAACTGAAAGATAAGAGACATAAAAGTGGGAAACAATTTGCTAATAGGTATATTTGTTGGGGGAATCATGGAAGATCTCAAGCTGATGAATATCATCCAGGACCAAAATCCAAATAGGAATCCACCCCCAAAGCATTTATTTTATTGGATTCATCACTGTGGCCATTCACGACTGCAGCCCTTAACAAGGAAGTGTGACCATGAAAAAAGACATCGATTTCTAGAAATGGCATGCATCCTTTCTAGAAGCAAGCAACCAAGGAAATTACATTTCTGACTAGAGGTCACAGATAGATTTACTGCTGCTACTACCACGTCAACATTCTAGCATCTATTGAGCACTACATGTCTGCCACCATGCATGCATTAGCAACTTGATCCTTGTCACTGTCCTGGAAACAGATAGATTTATTACCACCATTTTGATGAAGTAACTGAGGCTCAGCAAGGGTAATAGGTCACTGAGCTATAAGAGTCAGAAATAATGTACATGAAAGAAGAGGCCATGTGGACGGCACACTGAGCTGTCATATTGGCTCTGAGGAGGGAAGAGTGCCAGTGATGTTTTCCAGAAGAGCTGGCATTTGAAATGGTCCTCTGAGATGGTAGGATGTAGATGTCTAGAGATGCCTGGAATAAGGAGTTCCTTACCATACAAGGCATGCAAAGGGAATGGCAGAAGCAACAAGGCAGTGTTCTTGGAGTAATTCAAATATGAGCAACCAAGGACTGGGTGGCATAGGTAACTGACAGTGGGTACTGGACACTCACCATGTGACAGACTCCCTGCTGGTGCTTTACATAGGTCATCTCATTTACTTTTCAGCAAGGCCTGTGTGTTCCTATCTCTGTTAAAAAGAAGAAACACTAGGCCCTGAGAGGTTAAATACCTTGCCTAGGTCACAGAGACCAGAAACAAAAGAAGGATTTGAGTGCACATCTGAGTAACTTTCCACTACAATGTGAAATCATGTTAGAAAAGGGCACTTTTCCAAAGAAATAATTTTCTGCTGTCCTGCTACACTGGCTCTCCCGATTTGCCACATTTCAGTATCAGAAAGCAGCCACCTTTGTGACTCCTCTGTATTGCTACCACCACCATCACCACTCACATCAACCCTCTTCTCCCTCTTCCTCAGCCTTTGACCAATAAGAATAAAATATAAAATGAACAACCAAGAAAAGCCCAATAAAGTATGTAAGTAGTTGACAGTAACAACTAGAATCTCAGAAATTTGTGGCTCAGTTTTATGCAACCGATGTTCCATTTCATGGATTCAAAGCAACAGTTACAACAGCCAGCTTACATGGTTAGTATAGTAAGAAGCCTGCTGAGGGAAGGTAGTGGAGGGTGTGTGCTGTGGGGAGTGGAGATTCTTTGCTATGGTCCTAAAATCAAGCTTTCTGTGTGTCCAATATGGGGAAGCAAGTGGTATTCCATCACATCCATGACAAAAGTATTGAGAGGTTCCAAAGTTATTTGTGCAATTGATTTAGCTAATATTAGGAGAGCAGATTCACCAGATGAATTAGAACAAATTAAATGCAGTGCTGTGCTCCTGTTTCCTACAAGCAGAAAACAGTCTTAAACTCCAAGGGCCAAAACCACCCACTCCTTTTCCAGACCCCCTCCCTGTCCCACTGCTATCATTCTAGTCTGTTGGAAACCCACACAGACTTTTATTTAATGAGGTGATCTCATGGTGCCTTTCAGTTATGGTATTCCCCCACTTCTTTTATGATCAAAACTTAAAATAGTCAAAATAAAACCTGTTTTTACTATTTTCTTCCAGTCCCCCCACCTCTGCACCCCTTTCCCACTCTCCCAGAGGAACTCTCCTCTTCTTTGTTGGCCATATAATCATTTAACAATTGTAAAAAATTGCACCTAAAAGCCTCTGTAATGTCCCCTTCTCTCTGTCTTCAGAGCCACTACCTCATCTTATTTTGTCCATTAATTTACTCTGTCATTTCTTCTCCATCCCCCAGCCACTGCCTAACTTGAGCCCTTACTTTACTGCATTTCCTAAATCTCAGGCGCCACAGACTATAAAATGCACCATGACACCGTCCTACCATGAAGAGAGAAAATACTACAGTTAAATGATGACACCCACCACCATTTGTAGGAGGCATCCCAGAGAGATGTTAATACATGAAAAGAAAGCGTGCATCTTAAAAACAGATGACAATATCTCAACGAAACTCTTATAATCGTCTCCCAACTATTCATGTCCAGGCCTGCAGGGGCACAGCAAGCCCCTCACAACCAGGCCCCGAGTTACATTTCCTTTTTCCTCTGCTTGGCAAACCCCTTCTCATCCTTCCAGATCACCGTCCCAAAGTCCTTTGACACCCCACGGGTGTGGTGTTGCTGCTGCTGCCCTGTGTTTCTATGGCATTCTGAGCTTTCGCATGTGTAATAACACCTCTACAGTGCTTTTGTAATCATCTATGTGTTTTTTCCCCTCCAGGGACTAGGAGGAGTTTGAGGACAGACTGTGAGTCTTGCTCATCTCAATATCCCCCGTCTCTGAAACACACACAGCACATCCTGGGCGAGTTGAAATAACGCTGAACGCAGTTGAAGCCTGCATGATGCTCACAGCTTCTGGGCATGGCCACTAGAGCGCAGTGTGGAACCGCTCCGTGGCCCAGAACTGCTGTTCTGGAATCTAGGCTGCAGAGGTTGAAGGAAGCGGCCTCCTGTGGGCAAACTGGCTGAGAGCCTAGGAGGCTCTACGGCTCCAAGGGCACCGTACCATTCTGCAGAATCTGCTTTGAGGATGCTCCTCGCATCGACACATCCCTTGCCAGCCCCCCCACGAGGGGGCTGCCTCAGCACATTTCTTTAATAAGAGCCCAAACCTCTCCCAGCTTTCCATCCTGGGAGGAAGGGGGAGGCCATGGAGTCGGAAAGAAATGTCTCCGGAATGTTCTGATTTCTAATAAAGACAGGCTTGCCGTGAAGGGCCTGCAATATAATTGCTCCACTTTGAAGAACAACAGGTAGCAGCATCAATATTTGATTTTTAAAAGGTTGTGCGAACAGTTTTAAATATTAAAGATAAAGGCAAAGACTCAGATCGTCGTTTCATCTCAGCGGTTGAAGCATTTTAAAGGAGAAACGGTGCTAATGAGCAGAATAAGGCTGTTTGCCCATCGAATAGTATCAGGTTGCAATAAAGCACAATCATTTGGAGGTGGGGGAGGGGCCCAGGGATGGGAAGCAATATCTGCACCAGGGAAGTTTTCTGTTCATTATCTCTGTAATGAGAGAAAAATAACACAACTCTGCCAGAGTAACTTTCGTCCATCTCATCGTGGGCTGTTTAACTGCCTCAATGAGTGGTCTGGGACAGGCTCTGAGAAAACCTCATAAATTAACTATCCAACTTCCTGGCTAATGAGCCCAATATGTCAATTTTCAGTGATCAAAATGATGCGATTCAATAAAGCACAGTTCATTTTGTAAGGAAATATACTTTTAATAGGGAGAACTGCAGGGTCACGGTCCTCCTGAGATAATTATGGGCCAGAGGAATTAGCGGCATGGAGCTGTACTTACTGTCTGGAGATACCTCATGGGGTTTGTGTGGCAGATATTGTCTTTCAGGGACAATAAATTCCTTCATTATATTTCCATTACTGCATTAATGCAGTGATCTCCAATTTACTTGTAACCAAGAAGGCTGGTTATTCCTGAAACTTGGCATTTAATGCTAATAAGTGCTTGCAAGCCAGGCAACTCCCAGTTTGTGTGTGTATGTGTGTGTGTGTGTGCGCACGTGAGTGTGTCTTGGGCTCAGGCAATTCAGCAGGAAAGTAAGGAAACTGAGAGTAGGGTCTGGAGGGCTGAGATGGCTCCAGCCATCCATTTGGATTTTTGGAGAACTCAGGAATAGATTGTCTGAGAGCCTAAAAGTCACAGCTGAAAAAAGAGGCTGAGGTGACTAGTAGGCAAGCAGCATTAAGTGGAAATCCAGAATAAAATTCGGGGTGTCAGGTAAGGCAAACAGGACTCAATCGAAAAATGGGAGTGCCGGGCAGTAAAAGGGTACAGGACCCAGGCTCAGAAGCAAAAAGGGTGATGGGAACTCATGCTGATTCAGGGTTGTCTGTGCAGTGTAAGAGACACCAGGCACTTCACGATAATAGGGCCAAGGTCGGCCCAGCCCAATGGATATCACTTTAAGAGGTCCACCTTGAGACAGCTTCTTTAAAACCAAGGACTCCATAGTTAGGCTTGCAGGAATTGCTTGATTCTGTAATGTGAACCCAAGAGTGAAAGGTACTTTTCGTTTTTAAAGGTAGAAGTATATGGAATGAATTTCAAAAGTCCCCATGTGGGAGTGGATGATCCTCTAACATGCTGCCTAATCACACTGGGAAGCTCTGCTTTAGACGACAAAAAACAGATAGGAGAGAAGAATTCCACCAGCATCCTTCGTCTTGCCTCCAGTCGACTGGGGAGGCAACACAGCAGGAGAGAGGACAGCTCCTGATGACAGGCTCAGGTTCTGACTCCTCTGCTCTTAGCTGAGTGGTGTTGGGCAGGTTGCTTAACTTCCTTGATCTGTAATTTTCTTAACTGACATTTAATTTGCTTGGCAATCCTTTCCAAGGAAGATGGCAAGATAAGTGAATATGTCAGGTTGCTTATTTTAGCTTTTTTTTTATTTCTTTAATACCAGAGATAAGAGAAATAAGTTACAAACAGAATCAGGATTCTTTCTCTTAAAGCAATTCTTATTTATAATAAGTCTTACCTAGGAAAGTAAGGTTGCTGTTAATTTGAGTACCTTGGAAGAAATTTGGGAAAAAAGGGTTCTCCCATGAGTCAGAGGGCTTAAATGATAACATGTTAATTAGGAAGTGTTTACTTAAGGTGAGAAATGGAATGGATGGTGCAAAGTTTAATTTTATACAAACTCTTGCCAGAGGTCCTTGATGGGCAATGACTGGCAATGCTCATCAGCTTGATCTGTCCTTGAAATAAGACTTCTGGTTGTCCAGAAGTTGCAGCAGGTGCTTTGGAAAGGATTCTCCATTATTAAAAAAAAATCTCTTCTTTGGCTTTTCATACTTACCTTGTCTTGGCCTTTAACCAAATTCAACTAATGCGCACTGAACATTTACTATTTACAAGTTCATTTTATATGTTCTGTGATTTAATCATAATTGCATGAAGAGGGTTTAATTCTATCTGTTTTTAGAAGTGAGAAAACTGAGTTTAGGTAGATTAAGAACTTAAGCACAGGGATGGCTAATAAGAGAAGAGGAGGGTCCATATTTATGCCTTTGGATGGTTTACATGTCTCTTTATTTCATTTAATTTTTTTCCAGCTTTAGAAAGTTTCCCACCTCACACAGTTACTGTGTGTGTGTGTGTGTGTGTGTGTGTGTGTGTGTGTGTGTGTGTGTAGGAACATTTAAGTGTGTCTCCCATTCTTTTTAGTACTTCATGTCTTATCCTCAGTGACTTCTGGATTTGATACTTTTAAATTTTAAAAATAAACTTTATACTTTGGAATAATTTTACATTTATAGAAAAGTTGCCAAGATAGTATGGGGAGTTCCTGTATACCCTTCACCCAGCTTTCCTTAATATTTACATCCTACAAAACCACTGTACCTTTGTCACAACTAAGAAATTAACATTGACACATCACTGTGAACTAACCGACAGACTTGATTTGGATTTCATCAGTTTTGTTTTTGTGTCTTATTACTGTTCCAGGGTCCAACTCAGGATACCACATTATATTTACCGATTCTTAGTTTTAATCTAATATTTGTTGCAACTTCATTTTGGAAAAGGTTGGCATAGGGATAGAGTTTAAAGGCTAACATTTTGTAGGTTGTTCCCACTTGTAAAGATATGCTAGTTTTTTTTTTTTTATTTGTCTGTTGGCTTGTTTTTGATTTTGTTTTTTTGTAGAAGCAGTGCTTAAACTCATTGAAAATGACACTTTCATTATGGCTTGGAACCTTGGCTTGCTTGCACCATGGCTGTAAAGGTTTGGGATTGAGATCTAGATTTCAAAAGCAACTCTCCATCATTGTCTTCTTTCAAGGACAGGAAATTTCAAATCAACTTTGGGCTTTGGCATTTGCTGCGCCGAACATTCCCTAAGTTTCCATGTTTGCCAATAAATAAGACATTCCATCATCTTTAAGGTGTCAAATCTTCTGATAAATTGAATTTCATAAAATATTGCTCTATTGATCTTAGTGCTCAGCTTTCAATAAGGAAAGCCAGCCAGAACTGCTGGCTGGGACATTTTTTTTTTTCAAGGAGGATGTTGTGGGCTCACATGGGTAAGGGACATTGTTGAGGTCAGGGTCCCTACCTCTAAATTTCAGTCCTTGGCACTACATCAAATCCCAACTGATCACAGTAACCTCCTATTCACTGCTGCAGCCTTAACTTTATAGCAAAATTTCATTAACACTCATTAAAGAGTGTGCAGAGAAGCCCTGTGAGTCTACACTGTAGCTTGTACTTGGTACACAGTGAGTCATAATCTGTGTTTTTCTCTCTTTCCTCATAGAATAAAAGAAGATCAGATTTGTTTCAGAACTCGATTTTGAGAGTTCATCATGTTTACAGAAAGGAAAGGACCACTGATGAAAACTGATGACATGGTAAGACGGGAAAAGAAAAAGTCTAAGCACAGTGTTTTTTCCCCCACACTGGCTTTTCCCCAGGGTTGCTCCTGGAATAGTCTGCAGTGATGTGCAGGTTCTTTTTAAAATTTCTTTAAAAGATAAAACAAACAAAATTTTTATACTTTTCTAATGACAACATGCCTTGAATGCCATCTGTTTTTGCCACTTGTTAAGGTAATTCAATGAGAAAATAGTACTTGGATGACTAATATTTAGCCTGTTCATAGTCTATTTAAATGAGTGGACAGGTCCCCTTGAGATGACATCCCAGGACCTGAGGAAAGCTAGTGGGATGGGAGAGCTGAAGGCAGGGCTTCGCCACCATTAGACAAATTGGGTCAATCATCCAACATTTCTTAAGAAACTATAATGTGCCATGCAGTGTGCTAGGACCAGAAATATAAACATGAAAGAGTCTGCTGGGGACTAAGCAGTAATCCATAATTAAATACAAAGTGTGAGTGACATGACAGGTTTGCAAAGGGTGCTATTAGAATGGGTGCAAAAGGGGGCCTGTGACCTGGTCCATGTGAATGTGTCTGGTAGGAGGTGTGTGTGTGGGGAGTAAGAGGTGCTCAGGAAAGTTTCCCAGAAGGAGATAGAAACTGCTTTGAGTCTACATGTAAAGAGAGGTGGGTGCAGGCTCAAATGAATCTTATGAGAACAGTGTGATGCATCAAGGATACACACTTAGTCTTCCATCTGTTTTCACTGGACCGGAGAGCAAGAACATTCATTAGGGCTGATAAGTTAAACATGGTTTCCTGGGCACTCACTGGCGCATCCTAAAACAGTTGATCAACAAGAATTGATTGCTCAGACCCAGACCAGGTGAAGTGGGAGTACAAGAGATGACATCGTGGTCCATGATGGTAGTGCTGTCACAATTTTCGCTCAGGCAACAATGAAGTCATT
Organism: Cynopterus sphinx; assembly: GCA_030015415.1. Classification (NCBI taxonomy): domain Eukaryota; kingdom Metazoa; phylum Chordata; class Mammalia; order Chiroptera; family Pteropodidae; genus Cynopterus; species Cynopterus sphinx. Next base: position 20,805,662 of record CM057385.1, read on the forward strand.
ATGTGCATAATATGGGGGCACGCTTGTGCTTAAGGAGCAGATATCTATCCTCTGTTAGTCTGATGACATACAGTTGCTACTTTGAGGGTTTTATTTTTTTTGGCCAATTACTGAAGGATCTGATGCCAGAGGGTTAGACAGCGGACCTAGGAGGCTTTCTCCCAAATCTAAAGGTCTATGTCTCTATTGTTCTTGTAAAGGACTAAGGTTAAACCCTTTTAAAATAGCCCTTGTGATGTTGCTCCTCCACCACCCCCTGCCCTGAGCTATTTGGGGATATTTGTCTGTTTTTAATGCATAGGAATTCATAGTAGCTGCACATTGTAAAATTGCATTTCCACCCCAGAAACAAAAAGCTTTCAGAGCATGACTTCCATGTTCTCTAAATATGCTTTCCCCAGCAGGGACCAGTGGTCCTATGCGAATCTGGTGATCTGAGGTGGAGCTGAGATGGTGATGTTAGCGCTGGAGAGTGGCTGAAAATACAGATGAAGCTTCACTTGCTTGCCTGCCACTCATCTCTAGTTGTGTGGCCCAGCTCCTAACAAGCCACAGACCGGTACTGGTCTGCAGTCTGGGGTTTGGGGACACCTGCTCTAAATCATTGTTACCTGCATTCACCACATGTGGCTATAACATCCCAAGTTCTCTACAGAAGAACAAAGAATCCTAAAACAACTGAAGGCAATAAGGTACAAAGCTTCCAGGAGCTTGGAGATCAAAAAACCATATTAATATCAATACTAATATTTATCCTAACCTAATATAAATAATAATACTAATACAAACATTAATACCAATATTTGCTGTGCTGTATTAAATGCTTCCTATGTGCCACAACCTGCACTGAGCACAGTATCTCATTGAATCATCACAGCAATCCTATGAGGTGGTACTAATATTATATCTACTTTAGATATAAAAATTGAGGCCCAGAGAGGGTAATTGACTAGCTTAAGATCACACAGGTAGAAGGTAACAAAACTTGGTCGTCAACCAAGCTTGTCTGCTGCAAGCTTTCTCCCTATTATAGCATCTTTTAGAAGTTAGGTCAAGGGCACTTCCTGTACCATACTCAGCAGGGCCTGTTCTCTGTAATAGCTGTAGTGAGTTTAGGGGCCCTCTGACTTTTCCTGAAAATGAATACTCATACCCCTGAAATTCTTTGAAATTTTATCTTTCCTTCCTTAGTCATGGGTGGCTGTTCCGCCATGTCTCGACTTTGTCACTTATTCTTCTTCCATTCAAGAAAGTGAAGGCCAGCCAGCCCCAGTTCATTCGGCAATCACGGATTGAGCATACACAGTGTGCCAATGTTTTCTTATGTCCTAAGGTGGTGGACAGCAGCAAGGAGGGGAGGAAACTGGTGAGGTGTGACGTGACCAACACTGAGCTGGCTAATATCACTCTGGCTCCTTGCTATTTATAGGTCATATTCACTTGCCCATTCTGTTCCCAAACAGGATGCTCTGAAGTGAGAGCTGGCAGATCAGTTCACAAATGAAGGCCAAGCCTCTCCCACCATTTAAGTGACTCGTCTATGGCCACGCTTCTTGAAGAATCAGGATTTGATACCAGCCATGTGATAGCACAGGGAGTCCTCTGAATTGCTCCTTCAGTTCTATCATTCCTCTTGCTTCTTTTCCCCTTTCTCATTTTTCTACACAACTTCATCCATTTCTCACTTTCCTCATGTGTAAAATGGAAAGGACGATAGTAGATACTGGTTAGTTGTGAAAATTAAATAAGGTAATATATGTAAAAATATTTAGAAGGGTGCCTGATACAGTGACTACTTAACAAACATTAGGTACCAGCAGTTAGTCACAACTAATAGTTGTTAGCTATTATTACTATTACTGCAGCTACTATGATGCCTACACAATAAAAACACTCATAAAGAAATAAGAAAATGCATGTAAAGGAGCATGAGCACTTGCTTATGAAATGAAAGTGCTGAGTGACACGGGTAAAAAAATGATATAAAATAAGGTTTCCAAAGTTGGTTGTTTTTGATATACAGCTCTGACAATTCACGTTTCAATAATTAAGTCCACAAAGGAGACTAAAATATGGACTATATCCTTGATAAATTCACAAATGGGAAAGAGGAGGTTAAAATGAGGCGAGGGCTGCAGTTGCCATAGAAACAGTGAGGAGGAAGTGAGGGGAAAAAAGAGAAAAGTAATTTCTTTTTACTGGACCCACAAACAGTTACACAATTTAATTCTAATAACTGTCATGTGAGATAATAAATATTACCCCCATTTTATAAATGAGGACGTTGAGACTCAAAGAAGTCAAGTAACTTGTTGAGGTCACAGAATGAAATGAAATTTTAATACAGAGATTTCGTCCCAAAGCCCATGTTTTTCTACCTCACCAACAATAACATCATAATCTGGGGAGCATGTTGGGGGAACAGCTTGTGATTTCTCCCCTCTCTGAACATTTAGAGCATGTAGTATCTCTAATTTATATACGTACTGACACACAGCATGCATTATGTTATTTACACACTGAGTGATCTGTGCAGTCGGGCTGTAAGTTCTATGAAGGTAGGGGTGGTGTGTGGTTGCACAGGTTTATCCTATAGCCTCATGTATCGTCAGTGTCTACTGAATGACCTGGTGGAAGGGTCAGATTCTGTGATGTGCAAGACTGGGGAGGAGGCAACGACTTTCATAAGAGAAGAATACTTTTGTACCAAAAAAAAGTCAGACCCCTGGGAATGTCCTTGGTATGCAGAACCCTTGGAAGCCAGGTATGAGCTATAGATTCCCACCCCTGGGCATAGGTGATTCAATCAAGTCTGGATCCCTTACTGAGTGAGGCTGGGCTGCTCAGATACCTTTCTTACTAGGTTGAGTCTAGGACTAGAAGATTTAGTCGGGGCTGGTCTTTTAGATAAAGGTATGTAAACTCAAAAACTTTGGGCTGGATATTTTTCACCAAAGAAACAGGAAGAAAGACGAAGCAGACATTCAGAGAGAAGACATCCTTACAGCCTGGCAGAGAAGCTGCTAGATTTCTGCAGAGTGGTGCATCATGGGAGGAGCCCTCTGGGTCTGGAGCCAGACTGCTTGGATCCAAGTCTTGGTCCTGCCTCTTACAATCAGTGTGACAGTGAGAACACTGTTGAGCCTTCCCATGCCTCAGTTTCCCTTTCTATAAAGTCAGGATAATAGTACCATAATAGTGCCTTCCTCAGGATCCCACCTGCTTCAGCACAGCGCTGGACATGTATACACCTTTTCTGAATTACATCTATCATTTTAAGGTGGCATCTCCATTTTATTCTGCTGGGTTTCCCATCTGTATGTTTCTGGCATCTTGGATACTTTTTCTTCCTTATTTCAGAAAGCTCAGAGGCCCAATTGCTACTTATAACACAAAGCAAATCAAAACTCTCTCAGCTGCCAACAGAGAGACCTGTCTCTAAAGTAGCTGCTGCCTGAGCATATTTATCAGCCACTAGCCAGAAACCCAGACCTGTCTTTTCATAAGTGACACCTCAGGCCCCAGCACATTTCAAAGCACAGACCTTTCTCTCCTTCTATGGAGAAGAGGATCTGCTTGTTTGTTCTCTTTTGATTCTTGGGGTGTCTTACTAATTTAGTACTGGGCTGAGGATATTAATGTCCTCTTGTTGTCATGAACGTTCTCCAAAGTCATGAATAATCATGTTGTCATGCCTGTGTGACTTAAAATACAAAAGGTGTAATTTATGCAAGTTTTAAAGTTACTTTTTCAAAAGCGTTCAACCAACGAAGCTGTCAGACTGTCAGAATATAAGCACCAGACTAGATCCTTAGTTGTTACTTATGAATTTTCAAAGGACTTTAGCACATTTTTAATTGGAGTTTTCTTCCCCCCAGCCTGCAAATCAACCTGTTTGGCTATTACATTCTGTTGAGTGAGGCAGTACTATAATACAGGTTTGGAGAGAGGGAGTGTGTGGAAAGCTTGCTTCATTCAAGGCTAACTTCTAGGCTCAAGGCCATGGCCAGAGCCCAGTTTTCTCGAACAATGAATAATTTTTTATTATTTATTTATTTTTAAAGGAAGGCAAGGAAGAACACAGGATGCCAGCTAGCCTAGATGTGTGTGAAGGTTAATAATGGCTTATATTTTTATAGCACTTTTCAGAGCACTTACACATACCCCAGTTCACTTGGCCTTTCTAACAATGGTGTTTATTCTCATTCTCATACAGTTGTGTAAGCAGATTCCCAGGTCTTGGTGGAGTCTTGTCTTCAGACTACAAGGAGGGACTCTTCCCAGACCAAAAACTTCTTGTTCCTCTGTCCCCTTCTTCCTTCTCCCCAAAGAAGAGGAGCTGACTTCTCTGATTGGGAGTTTGAGAGAGAGAAGTGGGCTTACAAATCTCTGTGCCTTACTGTCTGTTTAGAATAGCCTGTCTCCTGAGGGGGTGTTCTGAATGTTTTTTGTTTGTTTGTTTGTTTGGCCATGTTGGGACCTCCATGGGAAAGACTTGTCTGTCCCCTGAAAGGTCAGGCCTATGGTTTGGAAGATTAAGTTCATTTTGGAACAATAGGGTGGGCGATGTTCTAAATTCACTTTTCAGCACACTTTAGACACATTCTAATACATGGTTTTCATGATTAAGATGATGACATTTTAGTTCCCACTATCTGACTCCTGGGTTTAATCTCTTACTTAATTTAAACATTGAAGGATGCAAGGAAGGGGAAGAGAATGTTATTTATTAGCCTCCTCAAACATAAATAAAATAATCAAATTCAAGATTAAATAGTTGATAGTGAGGCTATTTTCTACATATATTTACTAGGTGTCTACTGGGTGTCAGGCCATAGGTTTTAAAATAAAGAGTCCTCATCAAGTCTATATTTTAATGGTGGAGAAAGGCATCCAATAATTAAATATACAATTACACAAAAATAAGGACTAAGCAAAGAAGTACAGGAGAATGTATGATGAGGGCCTGCCATAATCTAGTCTGGAAATTGAAGGTTATTTTCTTTGAGCAAGGGACATAAACTGGGCTCTGAGGGGTGCACAGAAGAAGGCTGCCAAAGTGTTTCAGTGGAGAGAAGTGAAGGATGATTCCAGCACATGGTCCCTGGGAACCTGAAAGGAAGCAGGTGTGACTGAGACAGAAAACTGGAAGGGGCCTTGGGCACATTGCATGATTGAGCTGGCAAAGTCAGCCAACTGTGCAGAATCTTGTGGGTCAAATTTAGGATATCCTAGTTTTTTTGTTTTGTTTAGTTTTGTTTTTTGTTTTTCTAAGATTAATGGGAAGGCATTAAAAGACTTTTGAACAACAGTGTGATATGTTGAGATTTGTAAAGAATGGAGTAGAGTAGGGCAAGAACAGAAGCCAGGATCACAGGTAGGAGCCATTAGCATAATCTAAATGTGATATTTGAGACAGAGACTTGTCTTGTTGCGATGGAGATGGTTTAGGTATTTTAGTTTGGGCTTCCCCAAAGCAAACCTTGAGATTCCAGTACAGGAATTTGTTTGGGGGTGATTTTAGGGAACACCAGGATGGGAAAGGAGTATGAGGTGGAGAAGGGAAGGAGGTCAGTAAAAGTGAGCAATCCAGCCACATGGGTAACTGGAGCTAGGTCTCAGCAAAACATGTGCATTACAGCAACACTGTCCAGTAGAAATATAATGCAGGTTATATATGTAATTTAAAATTTTATAGTTGTCACATTGAAAAAACAAAAAACACAGGTAAAATTAGTTTTAAGAATACAGTGAAAATGAAATTTATTAATGAGATTTACATGTATTTTTGGATGCTAAATCTTCAAAATCCAGTGTGCATTTCATATTATAGCACATTTTGGTTGGACACAGAAACTCTCTTTGTAAATACTTGATCTGTGTTTAGATTTCATAAAAGTTATAGTTGAAAAGTAGATTCATATACCTAAGTTGTACTAAGGGTCTTTAAAGTTTTCCAGTAACTGAATCAAATGTCAGGTCTTTTAAAATTAAATAAAATTGAAATTTCAGATTCTCAATTGCATTAGCTTACTTACATATGCTTAGCAGCCATGTGCGACTATTGGCTACTATATTGGACAGCTAGGTCTCTGGATATCCCACTGAATAGTGAGTCAGGGGAGCTGGGATATTTGTACAGCAACTATGGTCAGTCATTGGATGAGGAATGCTCTGGGCACCCCAGACCTCCTTGTGCTTGGGCAGAGTACATTCTGGTAATTATAGGAAGCCCAGATGGCTGGTAGTTGGGTGGTTATTGCACATGGATGTGAAGCCTAAGGGGGTTAGGACAAGGGTGAATTAGACTGTTTTACAGGTTGTGGAAAATGAGAGAGACAGAAAGTGACAGAGAGACAGACAGACAGACAGACAGAAACAGACAGAGACAGAGACACATACACAGAGAGAGACAGAGAGACAGAGAGAGACCAAGAGAGACAGAGAGATAAATATTAAGAATGATTTATAGTCCATGACTTACAATTTTGTGAAAAGCAGTAGCATTTACTGAGATATAGAAGATGGGAGGAGGCCTTGGTTGGGTAATAAAACCATCCATTTAGTTTCAAACATTTGAGTTTGAAGTTCCTATAAAATATCCACATGGAGATGTTGACATTGGCTTTGGGATAAATTGACTGAGAGATCAAGAAAGATGAGAGGACAGGGAACAGTAGTTTAGAGCTTGAGTAATAAAAATAACATATAATGGGGATTATCAGAAATATACAAAATCACCTTAAATATTATGGAATAGCACCCAGGCTGAGCACAAAATGGAACAGTGGCCAAATTGCAGATATTAACATTTTAAAAATGTGGCTATGGGTGGGGTCTCATCTGTTACGAGGTAGGATTGGTTCATGGAGCTTCTCTCAGGTTGGGCAGGAAAAATCCTTCAAAAATATACATATTTCTCTTTGCTCTGAGTCCAGGCTCCTTGAGCATCTTTTCTGGACAAATGAAACTGGAGAGAAGCTATCTTATAATCAGGACATACTTGTTGGAAAGGGCACCCCCACCCTAAACAGTAACAGTAGGTTTCAGATTTATATTGCCTTCTGAGTGTGTTTGTTCACTTTGGGTCAGTCTCTCTGGGACTAATCAACTCTGACTCTCTTGGTCCATGGGACAAGCCCAGTACTAGGCATACAGGTGGCCTTCCCCAAACTCAACTGCAGGATTGGAGGAGCACCAGTGGCATAGGCTGAAAGTCTTTCAGACTAAGGTTTTTGGAAGTCAAGCCTGGCTGTCTGGCTTGTAGGCTTTGGCTGGCACAGGGGCATAAATCATTTCATGGGTACTCTGCGGACAGCTTTCTAAAGACAGAGCCACTCTAAGTGATCCAGATGATAAGATCTCACAGAATTTTACACTTCGTTAGGGGGTTTTGTTCCATCGGTTTAGATGAGATTGCAGAAAACACACCTTGACCAGATGATAATAGCTCTGATAGCTGTAAAATCGCATCTAACACCTTTACACAGAGGAAATGGCCCAGTGCTCAATCATTTCTTCAAGTTGAAGTTGTAAAGTGCCGACATTTTCCCAGGTCTTATGCTACGAGGAGAGTCAGAGAGGGGCACTGTTTCTGCTTCCAGTCAGGAGGGAGAGTCAATAAACAGACAGCCAGAGTAGAATGTGCTGGAAGGTGTGCTGGAGGAAATCTCAGAAAGGAGCTGTTTAGCTCAGGCTGTGCAGGGAAGTTTTCCCAGAGAAGGTAATTTCTGAACTGAAATCGTTAAGGGAACAGGAGCACTGAAGCCCCACATTCTGTTAGAGTTGAGAAGAGTCCCTGGTATTACAAAACCCAGCTTCCTGCCTCCTGGAAGGCTCTGGTATAGATCATGGGATTGGAATGGACATCTTTGGATCCACAACGAGATCGAGAGAGTGGCAGAAAGGGCAGGAACTGGAGTTGAGGGAAACTGAAAGCCAACATGTGTTAAGAGCCAGGGAAGGGCTTACACAGGAGCAATGGCACAGGTGTTTGGGGGGGCTGGTAGGTTACAAGTACTGTTTATCCTTTTCCCAAGACGGGAGAAACTAAGTGGGCGGTAGTGGCTAGAGTGAAAGTCCTGCTGAGAGGTGGGCTTGGCCACTTGGGGCTCCCTTCTTGTCTAGCAATCCCACCCCCACTACCTCCCCAGACAGAATTCTGGCCTGCAGACCAACACCAAACGCTTCTTTAAAAAATATTAAATCCTCCCCCCCCAGAATGATTCATTACAAATTCTACTTCCATGAGATGCATTAATATTGATTAAGAAACAGGTGCTCTCAGATTCAATTAGCAAAACAGCAATTATTCACAGAGGGTTATGCTGAGAAACTGGGGAAAATATGCAGGTGTGCCTTTGAGCCCTACCTGAAGGCACTGCGGCAAGTCTTGAAAAATATCTCCCTTCCAGCAAGTGCTTTCCTCGCATTACCCTTTGTTTGGGTGACGAATGGAGTTGCCATTTCAACCAAACAGTGATGTGAACCTCGGTGGCTTAGGAGCCAGTAGAACTTCACACTTGGAATCAGGCTCCTACGTCTAGGTTCTCAAGCCTGCTTGTTGAATCGCTGCTTGTGAATACAGAGATTCCTTGGTATTCCTGATGATGTCAGTTAAAAGAGTTCAGGGGAGGAGCTCAGAGAGATGTCGCTTAAAAAGTAACTCATATGACTTTTGTCATGAGATAAGTATGACAAATGTGCTCCAAGGGAAGTCTAGAGCTGAGTGGGTCTGTGAAATGCCATCTGTGGGGATGGATGGCGAGACATGGGAGTGACAGTTACTACCCCTTTTCTGGTTCGGCTTTGCCATATGTAGTACCCCAAAGGGTAGATCTCTCTGCAGATATTGAGTAGTGGTTTAATCCAATAAGCGTGAAAACAAGAAGAAGGCATCATGGTTTGCCAATTAATACTTTTTTTTCTCCCCTAAATAAATAAGAAAGAGAAAATAGCTTTGGAAGTGTAGTCATGGACACCCGACTAATACTGCTGGAACATTCTTGGGATTCTTGCAAACAAAACCTCCTTTGACAACAAGATAGGAGAGTTCGTGATCTAGGTGCCTTCCTGGCTAACTATATTTTTAACTGTGACTCCCTCAGTCACAAATATGAGTCTCATAGAATTTTTAGGGCAGGAAAGACATTTAAGATACGGTAACCCTCCCCTCCCCTACCCGGGGTTTCACTTTGTGATTTCAGTTACTCGCAGTCAAACTCAGTCCTAAAATATTAAATGGAAAAAAATTTCCAAAAATAAACAATTCATAAGTTTTAAATTGCATGCTGCTCTGAGTAGCGCGATGTGAATCATCCCTCTGTTCAACGTATCCATGCTGTGTACACTACTCACCCGCTAGTCAGTCTCCGCTGTCAGAGAGACTGTCATGGTACTGCCATGCTGGGGCTCAAGCACTCCTCACGCGAACCTACCGCTCGTAACAATGCCCACATCATTCACCTCACACCATCTCATCATGTAGGCACTTATCATCCCACATCATCACAAGTAGGGTGAGTATAGCACAATCAGATATTTTGAGAGACCATATTTACGTAACTTTTATTACAACTTTAGTGTTATAATTATTGTTTCATTATTAGTTAATGTTGTTAATCTCTTCCTGTGCCTAATTTGTAAATAAGCTGTACCATAGGTATGTACATGCAGAAAAACAGTATGTACAGGGTTCAGCATCACCTGCGGTTACAGGCATCCACTGGGGGGTTTGGAATAGATCCCCTGCAGATATGGAGGGACAACTGCAATCTAGTCCAATCCCTTTACAGTGAAGGTGGAGACATAATGGCTCAGAGAGGTTCAGGGACTTGCCCAAGGCCACTCAGGCGATGACATGACAGACCAAAGATGAGAGGAGAGATACCATATTTTCTGAACCTTGGCTGCCAGTGCCTCCTTCTGGCACACCTCACTGCCTCTGAGATGCTCTCATTATATGACTATGATTGCTAGGAGCAGGAAGAGCAGAAAGAACTTTAACCAGTTTCAATAAATATTAAATGAGAACCCAATATGTTCAAGGAATTGGGTGGCGTGAAGAGATAGAAAGATACATAAAATAAGGTCCCTGATCTTTAGGTCACATAGACATGTAAATGAATAGCTGACATATAATGTGACATGCAAAGCAGAAGCATACATAGATCAGTGGTAATGAGAGGGGAAGCAACTAACTCCTTGAGAAATGAGGCAAGTCTCCTCAGATGGTTTTGAGTCAAAGGTCAAAGGTCATCATGTCCTGATGAAAGAAATGTCATACCTGGCAGAAAGAATAGCATGTGCTTTCATACCCAGAGGTGTGAAAACTCAAAGCAAGTAGGTGTCAGCAAACATTGTCTGTGAAGAGCAGGGAGGTAAAGATTTTAGGCTTTGTGGGCCATACATTTTCTGCTGCAACTGCTCACTTCTGTTATAGCATAAAAGCAGCTGCAGACAATATGTAAGCCAGTAGACATGGCTATATTATAATAAAATTAGGCAGTGAGGCTGATTTGGACAGTGGGCTGGAGTTGGCTAACCTCTGCTCTAAAGTATATGCATAATAAGTAGTTCAAAAGGTTTAGCACATAGTGGGGGGAAGAACTGGGAGGAAAATTTGGCAAAAGATTAATCTGGTCTGCTTGGTAAAGAGCAGATAAAAAAGAGACTTTTATAGTAAAGACACAGTGGGGTGAATTCCTTATCTTCTCCAAGCTTCAGCTTCTGCATCTGTGAAATGGGAATAAAAGAAACTCCCCAGAAAGTCTCTTGTGGATATTATATAACATAAATCTAGCACAATTCTGGCATGCTAGAGGCGCTGTAAAATGTTAGCTACTACTGCTCCACAAATAGAACACATTAGGAAATGGAGATGTGGAATTGTCATGGGTTCAGAATACACTCAACAAGCAAGGTGGCTTGTTTTCTCTGGCAGGTTAATAAGGAGAGATGCTGTTTGGCCATAAGTCCAGAGGGGAAGTCTTGGATCAGATATCTCCCTGAAGGTTCTAGGTGGAATGATCTCTTATTATCTGACCTTATTAATATTAATCCCAATGGAAAACTATTTGCTAACTTCCTCCACTGGACTGTGAGCTCCTTGCAAGTCTGCACCCATAGCACCTGGCACACAGTAGAATTCAATTCATGTTTGAAGATGCCTTGTGTCTGTTCTTCTTTCTGCACATGGCACCTTCGTTCTCTTCTTCCCTTTAAATCGCACTTTATTATCCCTATGCCATGTAGATCTTTGCTCTTCATACAATCATAATCTGCAATATTTTTTGAATTCTTTCTATGTGCTGGGCATTACCTTGGCAGTTTATGCACATCATTTCTTACCTCGTATAGTATGAGTAAGTATTATGTAACAGCATAGTTATATAATAGTGAGGTAGGTATTATTATTCTATTTTATAGATGAAGAAATCAGCACTCATAATACTTGCTCCAGATTTTATAGCTAGTAAGTGGCAGGACTGGGATTCGAACCAGGCTCGTCTGATCCTGAGGAATAAGATTATGCCATGGAAAGACACTGTGCTCCTGTGCTGTCTTCCCCAACCAGATTGTGCTTTCGATATTTTTTCTTTCAGGACCCAATCTAATGTGGAAAAGCTGACATTTATTAAATACTTGGAGACTTAAATTGAAAAGACCTTTGTCCCCATGGTCACCCAGATTGTTCCAAAGAATGCACTACTAACTCGTTCTAGCCTTTGGGAATTACCGCTCCTTTGACATATGGCAAAATGGAAATATTTTTTTTCTCTGTTTATATGCTAAGTGCCATTATAACAGCTGCCTGAAAATACAGGCTGCCATCTATCATGCAAGCACCTGGATGTTGTAATCACAGGTGACAAGCCAGCACAGAAGTGCATTCTCTCTGCAGAGCGGTCCTGATACAAGGCATCTTCTTGGAGAAAACACTTTTGCAAATTGAAATCAGGGCCCAGTGGACTGGAATCCTCCTTTTAACAATGGTGGGTGGTGTCGAGCATCGGTCCATTCTTCTCTGATAAGAAAAGGCCATGCTTGTTCTTTTTATCTCTCCATTCTCTGGAACAAAATCTACGATGGAGCATTTCCACAGAATCTCATTTCTCCTCCAGGAAGCTTTGCCCGACCACATCAGTGGGGCTGAGAAATGAAAAGATCCAGGTTCAGGTCCTTGCTCTGCTGCTAATTAATTATCTGTGTGATTTTGGACAAATTACTTTACCTCCCTGAGCCTCAGTGTCCTCCTTGGAAAAATAGGGATAAAAAGTTTACATGACACACTGTATCCAGATAGATTATAAAACTGCAGAATAACTAAAGAAATCTAGCTTCCCCTGTCTTTTCCCCTTTCCTCTGAAATTCAATGGCATTTATAACACTTGTATATAATTTAGTTCTCAGTTTTTTTGCCATAATGCTATATTTATTTGTAATTCACTTTATGCTAACAGATTACAGGCCATATTTTAAAGGCACAAGTTCAGTTTGTTCACCATTAACTTCTTCTACGTGTTACAGATTGACCCTGGCATGTACCTTCCCCCTGGATTCTACCTTTGCATGGAACGTTCCAGTACATGTTGCATGGCTCACAGCTCCCTGAGCTTGCCGCCCTCTGCCTCTGAGTGTTTGTGCATGCTATTTCTTCTGCTCGGAAACCTGCTGCCCTGCCCACTCTTGATCCCCACCTTCCCATTCCACATGGCTGTTTCTCTACATTTCTATGGGGAAGTCTGGCCTGACCCCAGCCTGTAACAGCTTCCTAGGCCTGTTTCACATGCTGAAAGCTCATGCACAGGTAATCGTATACCAACACACATAGGTATGTTTTTCATTTTCTATCTTAAATGTCTAGCATAGTAGTTTCACTCACCTTCTGTCTGTGAATACTAGCAAATGATTCTGGTTCTTAGCTTTGGAGGGTACTGGGGAGATGGCTCACTTGAGGAAAAAGATCGATGATGCCCCTAGACCCAACTCTTCTTGGAATGAGGCATGCATCTCACCTCCCTATCACCTTCTAGATCCCTTGGTGAGTCCACAGGTTGCACCAATAGAAGTTAGCCCCAGCCTTTCTCTCTGGGTGAAGCCTGGCCAAGGCCTTACTTCTCAGCTACCTCCTTGCCTGCTGGCCCCAGATCCTGGCTCAACGTGGTGTTCCAAGGGAGTCCTGGCCTTTGGTTTCCTCACTTGGCTAGGCCCCTGATGACTGTGCCACAGTAACAAGAAGAGAGAGGAGCTCAGTAAGAACATGACAGTGTAATGTGTCTGCAGCTGGGGCCCAACTCCTGCCTGCAGCAGGATGGTGTACCTGTTGTGACAATTGTCCTCTGAGTTGCAAGTAATTAATCTCTGGCTTAAGTGACAGGTAACTGGGATTGTACCTCTAGCATTTGGCAAACCCATAATGACAGTCCTTCTTCTCTTTCACCTTCCTAGCTTGGGTGAACATTCTTTCTTCTCTGCTACTTCTCCGCCTTGAGCACAAATCTGTTCCTGAGTTCACCAAAAATGAATTGCAATTTATTTGCTTGCAAGTGTGTCTTCTCTACTAGGCTGAGAGGACCTTGAGAACAGGGACTCTGACAATATTCTCTATTTGGAGAACCTAGTAGGCATAATAAACATTTGTTGTCTTAAATATGTGTCAAGATAAACTTGATCTTAAATTCATTCTGTTACCATGAAAAGGTTGGAAGAGTAGGCGGATAAGTTTTAAAGGTTCTACCATCTTTAGGTTGCACCTTGGTCATATAGTCAAAAGTTAATATGTTTGTCAGCAACACACAAAATGCTACTTGAGGTAATAACCAACATTTGTATAGTGTTTTCAAAAACATTGCCACTTTAATATATATTATCTCCACGTTCAGGCAAGGAAAGTTATTTAGGAGCTAACTTGCATGGAAGCAGCACAGCATATTGGACAAGAGGACATACTTTGGAGTGAAACCAACTGAGGTTTTAAGTCTAGACTCTCCCAGCTATGTAACATGAGTCTTTAGGCAAGTCACTTGACCTAATATGGCCTCAGTTTCTACATCTGTAAAATGAGAACCAAGAGCTTTAGGAAAAACAAATTGAGATTATGTAAGTACCTAGAATATACTTTGCTTTGTGAGCACAGTAATGGTGATAGTATAGATGTCACATATCTAATAAATAGTAGAGGAGGACTAAGAGCTTGGCACTCCATTCATGATTTGTCAACTGTACTTGTCTAATGTTGCCTAATAGGCTTCCATTTTGAATTTCTATTTCAAACCAATTCATGCAATGAAGTGTCACTATGACAACAAATTCTCATATTTCTATCATAATTTACAAAGGTACAATTAATAACCCATCTCTACATTCATTGGATTGAAACACACAGTGACTGGCACATAGGAGGTGTTCAGCTAATATTTATTAAATTAATGGCTCTGTGGATTCTTTGCTCCTTGCCTTTCTTGTGCTAGACTTTTTAACTAGGAAGATACTGACTTTTTAGATTGCCTATTCCAATCCCACTCTTTCTGACTCACTTGAGGGGAGGTGTCTGTGATCAAGAATCTAAGGAAATCCATCCATGGTTCATAAGGAGATACAGGGCTACATCTGGACATCAACAACACTGTGGTAGCACCAATTCAGACAATCAGACACAAATGAAATCTTCACGGTGCCACGGTGGAATCAACTCTTCGGGTTAACTACTTAAGTGAATAATCTCCCTTTTCCATTTATTAAGATCCTGATAGCCTTGGGAGACACTGTACAGTCTTTTTGTTTGGGAGATTAATCCACTTCCTCTGTGATGCTGTGAAACTTTGTTTGAACCTCTATTTTAGAACCTATTTCATTCTATTTTGTATTGAAATTACTGGTGTGTATTTCTCTCTCCTACTAGATAGTAAGTTCTTGAAAATAAATATTCATCTTTGTATAGAGAAACATCATACATGATGTGTGGGGCTGGAAAGAAAGAGAAAAATAAAGAGAAATAAATGGAAAGGTGTTACAGTATACCTATTCCTATTTCAAGTATTATGTCAGGTGCGCTTTATAGATATGATGGGAATTCTCATCTGAGAGACAGGTATTACTTACTATACTTTACAAAAGAGAAAACAGGCACAGAGAGGTTAAGCAACCTGGTCCAACTTACGAAAACAGGAAACAGTGGAGCAAGAAATACAGACCAATTCTATTAAGTTTCAAAACCTGTTCTTCTCCTTTACCAGGTTCCTTGTAATATTTTGCACATAAAAGACTCAAGGTAATTGTTGAACTAAAGCCTGACAAACCCAATAATATATAGAGAGTATGTGATCATAGCTAAACATAATCAAATCTCATTTAATAGCTTCCAAATACTTGAGTAGTAGAAGACGGATAACAGCATGTTTGTCTGAATATCTACATTATAAGAAGACAGTTCACTTAAATAGGAAATGAAGATTGAAGTAATGAATGAAGCTTAGAGTGGAAACTCAGCCTCAGTTACTAATATGAGCAAAGCCATCATAATACCATGCTGTTAATTATGACCAAATCAAAAGCAAATTGGTAGCTATTAATTATGTTTTTATTGCATCTGGGAAAAAATAAGAAAATAAGCACCAGAATCAACAGTGCAAATGCAGAGGCTAGTCTGTATTATGCAGATAGGAGCTATAAATCATGTGTGAATGAACTTTAGGGATGATCAATGTCTAGCCTAACTGCTGTTATTACAACTATAACAATACCTTACGTTCATGCAGCTCTTTGTAGTTTAAACATAATCTCAAATCCCACATCCATTTTAATCCTCAGATCAACTCTACATATGGTATGTATTATCACCCCTATTTTACAGGTGAGGAAGCAGTTCAGAGGTTTAAGCACCTTGCCTAAGGTTGCCCATAGTTAATAGGAAAGCAGAAAATAGAATGCAGACCGTAAAGGAACTGCTTTTCTTCCAAGGGTTTTGTTGTATCTAGTGAGGTCCATGGAGAAAATTCATTACTCTGGTCAGTTTATTCCTATCTTATGCTATTCTGAGTCCACCTGATGAAGCAATGGGAAATAATGCTTCACAGTTTAAAATAAATTTGGGGAAGAGTAGAGAGGGGAAAGAATTCTGGACCAGGAACTTCTTACAGAGCCTGAATTTTTCTGAAAAGTTCCTTTGGATCAGTGGCCATCTGGGAAGAAAATTTCAAAGAAACAGAAACCAAGACATCTGTTATGAGAACCACGTGGCTGCGATTTCATGCGATGGGAGAGGGTCTAAGATTATTTGCTTACTCCAAGTCGTTAGCCACATGACACATACACATAAAAGCATGGAAGTCACTGCTGGGTGGGAAAAAAAAACAACTATAGATTGTAGCAAAATGAGTAATGAAACCAAAGTTGGAACCACGGTTTTCGAAAATATTTAATTTGGTACAGATTTCTCACATTATCCCCTGAGATGGTGGGTACCCCAAAGATGCCAGGTTTTACATCTTGAGTTAAAACTATTGGCTAAGTTGGAAGGATAAAACAGATGGTTTATGACTAGAAGTTGGGCTTAGAGAAATTTTCTGTGGCTTGGTGATAAACTGGTCTCTAGTACAATGGACAGTGGACGTGGTGAACATCTGCACACAGACCCACATGGTTTCAGTGGGGGAAAGACAATTTTTTCCCCTTACATTTTCAGACAGCTGTTTGGTGTTCCTTGTGCTTTCTTTCTTTACCATCTCATTTCTAACCTTTCTTTGTCAATTGTTCATTCAGTGTAGGGTTATCATTTATCTACCTGCTGTGCCTCCATCTGCCTTCAAATGCCCGAGCATGCTCAGATTCTGGACATCCGATGCAATCTGATGGGATTTGCTTTTCGGAGTCCTTTTCTCTTTCTACACAGTACATCAAACAGCAAACAGTGACCATGGGACCTACCTCTGCAAAGTCAACAGATGCTGGGTAGTTGTTTGGAAGAAGGCTGAATTGAACTAGGCAGTACAGATATTTGCAAATTAAAACAACTACTTTTCTGCCAGAGTTTTTGTTGGGTCTTGCAAGGCCCAAAGAGAAAAGTTAATTACACCAGTCACCTTGAATTTCTTGAGTGTCACAAAAGGGGAAGGTATATTTTTGGCTTGTTTCTGGTTCCACTGTTAACAAAAATGAGCGTGTAAATGGACATTATGCTGCCTGGGCACCCACATGGTGTAAGAGCTGGAAAGAAAGCTATGGGATGGGTTCTTTCTCCATTTTACCAGTAGAAAACTAAGGTTAGAGAGGTAACATGCCTGGCTCAAGGTCATATAGCTAATTGACGGCAGAGGTGGAAGTGGAGATTAAGTTATTTTATTCCTGGTTCAACAGGTGTCATCCTGTTACATTGTTTTAAATTAAATTTCTGTGTGTTGGGCTCTAAGATACCTTCTTCTATTCAGACAGTGTTTTTTTTTTCTATTTTAAATCCAATCGTATTATATTTAAATATTGATACCAAACAAATAAAATCAAATAAGTATGATGTATAATATATATACTAAATGTCATAAATTTCATCATTCTTTCAACCAATATTTAATTAAGACCTTTGGGCAAACAGTGGAATAGAGATAATCAGAATTTCAAAGACAAATTAAGAAATTTGTAAGAGTGGAAAAGTAGAAGAAAAACTGGGAAAGAAAAAAGAAGTGAGTATAACCCAGACAATGTATTCATTACAGCAAGAATATATCCACTATTACAAGGCAAGATAGTTGAGACTTTTTAAAGACATGTAAAAATCCTGACTTTAAGTAGGGTTTGTAGTGAAAAGTGTTAACTAGAAATGAATGATCTGACTCTCAGTTATTCAACCAGGACTGCTGATTCTGTTTTGGGAAAAAAAGAGACAGATCACAAAACATATAGGGCATATCAGGCAGGATGGTATTTAGAAAGGGTCTGGGTTCAGATCAGGATTTCCCAGAACCCTTAACTTTCTACCACTCAGTTTTGTCTCCTGTAAATGGCCAATGTGAGGCCTCATTGTGTGGGTGAGATGATGTAATATATGCAGAGTACTCAGCCTAGAGTCTGCACACAGCATCTGCTCAGTAAATGTTCATGTTCTTCCTGACTTCTAAAAATGCACTCCAGAGGACTTTCCTGGGTTTAGTCCATATTCAGAGCTGTCTCTGGCACCATCTTCCTCATAAGATGGAACAGCGAGGACCAACATTCAGAATGATGTGATGAGGCTCCAGGGGAGCTGCAGCCATTCTCACCAACGCACTCCATCCTCACAAAATACAATGATTCCATTCTCTCCGACATGTTCCACTTGCCAAAGAAGAAGAATGGAATTACACATTTTGGAAAGAAATTTAGCATTCAAAAAAGAAACAAAAATGACTTTTAGCCATCAAAAAGTCAACCAGAAGATTAAACTAACTAGAACACGGCTGCTCTAAGAATTGTAGATGATTGAAGTTTTATTTTATATTAACCTAACAAAAGTGCCTTTGGATGCAGGACTGTACTTCTTGGCATAAGCTTCTTCCAGGAGGTAAAGGGCCTGAGTGTCTTTATTAAAAATAGCCTCTCCTGGATCTGACCAGTGCTGACAGGGCTCATGGCTGAACCAGAGAGGCACAAAGTATCCTTTACAAGGCTTTTGCCCACACTTATGGTGGCCACAGGGCAGCACTGCACTGAGCAGCTGTAGGGAGAAACAGGTGAATACATATGTTAATGCTTCTGAATGTGTCATACTCTCCCTGCTTTGCCAAAATGGATCCGGAGGGTAGGTGACAGTCAGGGAGAATCCAAAGAAAAATTCTGGCTTAAAAAGTCCTAGAAAGAAGCTACTCTGAAAAGCCTACATAATGTACAATTCCAACTATCTGATATTGAAGAAAGGGTAAAATAATGGAGACACTAAAAAGATCAGTAGTTTCTAGAGGTGGAGTGGAGGTGGAAGAGATGAATAGAATTCATCTCTTCACAAAGGATTCGGGGGGCAGTGAAATACTCTGTATGATATTGGAATGATGGATACATGGCATCATACATTTGTCGAAACTCATAGAATGTACAATAACAAGCATTAGAGTTGACCTCAATGTGAACTATGGACTTTGGGTGATAATAGTGTGTCAATATAGATTCATCGATTGTAATGAATGTACCATTCTGGTGGGGCACATTAATAATGTATGTGCAAGGGCAGGGGGACTATGTGAAATACTGTATCTTCCTCTATGAACCTAAAAGTGCTCTAAAAATAGTCCTAGAAGCCAGAGGGATTTATCTAGAAACTTTATTTTATAGAATGAGAAACGCAGTTGGAAAGAGACAGAGGTTTCTAGTAAATGGCAGCAGTGGGAGTGAAACACGGGGGTGCTAATTTTATATCTAGATTCTTCTCACCATCTCTCTGATGACCTGGTTCTTGACCTTCCTGAGGGCCATCCACAGGCCACTAAGGTGAACTTGGATATTACAGATGGAAGGCATATTATAAACTTCTTGTTCCAATTCTATTTTTTTTTGGAGGAGAAAACTGAAAAGTGCCTTGGCCAGATCTTATGGAAAATATATAGAGAGCCTAACCAGAGCTCACCTCCTCTATCACTGGCCCAATGCCATTTCTACTGAAGTATGAGGAGGCTATAGATAGCCACACTTCAAAGAGGAGCAACATGTTCTCATCACTCTCAGAAACTGCAGGTTCAAGTGCTATGACTACACTGTCCTGAGAATATTCTATGGCACCATGCAGAGAAACCTGTAGCCTTTGGGATGATAAAGATAGGAAGGAGACCGAGTCAACAGAATAGGCAAGAAGACCTGCTATCTTCTGGTTTAAATCTTTTTAGATAATTCAAGTAAAACTCATGAATCCTTGACCACTCCAGCTTAGTGTTAAAGTTAAATTCACAGAAGTCATAAAATTGTGTTGCTCTGGGTTTTTTTTCCTACCTGTGGTCAGGTTTGCTCGGACCACTTCATATCAGGGATATGAATGTAGCATCTGTTATTCCATTCCCTTCCTCTTCAACTCCCAAAAGATTTGTCCATAGCTAATGCCTCCAGCATCTGTGCCAAGGGCACTGCTGCTTTACCTGAAGCTACCAAGACTTCAGAAGGTCACTACAAAGTCAGCTCTCACAGCTGTCAGAAACACTGGTGCTTTTTTTTTTCTATAGAACATAGAATGAGTGTCTTAAAAGATGAAGATGGCGACCTCACTAACAATTATTCAGTCATTATCCTCATCTTTAAGGATATCTTCCCCCTGCCCCTACCACCCAGAAGCATCTCACATACATAGGTTCCTACCCCCAGACCATCTGCTAGCTGTGTTTGCTAGAATAGCTGTCCATCAGGGAGAAGATGGACCCAGAGGGCCTCTGCATAGTTCTGAAGTGCATCTCCAGCATCAGGGAGGCAGCCAAGCTTGTTATGAACAGCCCCAGCTGTTGGTGGCTGACACAACCAACTTGGGCATGGAATAGCTACTGAGGGCATTCTGGCAGCATGAAAATGAATGTGCATTTTTCCACACTGTGCAAAGTACTGCTGTTTTATGGACTTCCCAGGCTTAAGTTACAAACTCCCCTCTGTCCTAATTCATAGCACACGTGCAAGCACACACACACACACACACACACACACACACACACACACACACACACAAACAATGACTTGTGAAGTGGTGGAACAGGAAGTGACTCTGAGTATCATTTAATCCAGTGGTTCTTACACTTGATTATGTCTAAGGATCACACTAACCACAGGGGGAGCTTTTAGAAATACAGATTCCTGCGTCTTAGCCTCCCCCTGACCTAGTGACTCAGAATATCTAGAGGTAAAGCCAAAAAAAATGTATATTTGAACAAGTTTTCTAAATGATTTGGAGGTAGCCAGCCCAGCATGCATCCACAGACTAGCTGTTCATTGTAGTTCAAATACCCTCTCTCTACCTCTACAATTTCTATTGAAGAGGACACAATAGCACTGTGAGAGGAAGTGGCTGCTTTGAACCCATGGCAAAGGCCCGACAGACATGGGACCAGAAGCAAATCCAACTTCTTATGTTTTCCTCCTTTGCACAATGTGCACTGTGCTGGCCATTATTAATAGCCAAAACTTCCTCTTTTTCCCCTCATGTTTATATGTATAACACATGCTCACTTGGCTAGGCAACAACATTTGTTGACCAGAAATTATTTAATCCAACACTACCACCCTTTGAAAGCCCACATTCCCTCTACATGAATCCCTTAGGCCAAGTCCTCAAGGCTTTTGAGAGACCCTGAAGCTTTAGACATGAGCCTCTGAAAATGTAGGAATACTGTGGTATATATACACCTGTGCTTGTTTTTTTTTTTGGAAGAGGATTCATAGCTTTCACCAGATGCTTAAACATCTATCTATATCTCTAAAACTGCAAAAACCTCTGGTTTATAATCTTCCTGATAAGAGGTTGTTTGCTTACCATTTTGAAGAAGATGGCTTAAAACTTAAAAAAAAGAAAAAAAAAGAAAAGGAAGAAAGAAAAGAGAAAAAAATCTACTTTAGAGACCCAGCTTAACATCCTGGTTTTTGGCATATCTAGCTGTGCTAAGCATAGTGAAAGTGTTTGATAAAGTGTCAACAGGGAAGACATGATCATAAAAGCTAATGTAGCTTGAGAATTTTTTTTAAGTTGGCTTAAAGCTGCATTGTCACTAATGTGAAGCCAAAGTATAGCCAACCCAAAATGCCTCAAGGAAAAGGCAAGAGAAGGTTTAAGACACAGACTTGGAGTATAATAAACCCTGTTTTTCAGGGCAGAACTTGGGAGAAATATGAAGCAGTAACTTTTAATTAAAGTTGTGCTAGTACACTAATTTGGGCAACCAAAATTCATAATTAAAAATTTATGCCAACTCTGCACATCTCCAAACATTTTTAATGGTTCCAGAAAGAATATAATGTGGGTGCACAATACTTTTCAGTGAACATCAAGGGAACTAGTCAAATGCATAAGGTGGGAAAATTGGTGGGAATAGCTAGGAAGCTTTGTCACTCAAGTTCTCAAACCCTCCTTCTGTGACATGGTTAGTGATAGCTACCCGTTTAAAGAACTGCCCACTTTCATAGCACAGACTCAACTGTATTATCACTCTTTGGTACTTTTCTGCCTTCTCTAATTCAGTATGTTCCCCTGAAGGCAGAGACTGTGCCTTTCATCTTGCTATACTCAGTGCCTAAGATACTTGTATCAGTTATCTATCTCCATAATAATGCTGCAAAACAATCAATCACATCCTCTTCGTGGCAGATAGCAATAAACATTTATTTAGCTCATAAGTCTTTGGGATTCAGGTGATCTGGGCTGGGTTTGCTTGTGTGTCTGTGGTGAGCTACAACACCTAGATAGCTCTGCCAAACTTGCAAACATGCTTGCTCATATGTTTGGGAGTTGCCTGGCTATTGGCTCATCTAGGGTAGTCTTAACTGAGATGATGGGACAACTCAGCACCACATAGCTCCAGCAGGCTAGCTTGGGCACAATCTCCTAACATCTCATAGGACAAAGCAGGTCATGTGGCTAGTTGGTACTCCTGGCTCTAAATGAGAGAGTACTATCAAATTATTGGCAAAGGGCTTGGATACAGAGAGGAGTGAAGAGTTGGGGCCATTAATGCAGTCTCCCACATGTCTGGAATATGGTAAAGTATCAATAAAAAATTGTGGCAAAAAATGAACTGAATATTCTCCAAAGAAGTTATACAAATGGTCATTAAGTGGAATGAAGAGATGCTTACTATCATCAGGAAAATATAAATCAAAACCACAATGAGATGTCACTTCATACCTACTAAGATGGCTAGCACCAAAAAGTCAGATAATTATAAGTGTTGACAAGGATGTGGAGAAACTTGAACCCTCATATGCTGCTTATAGAAATGTATGTTAGTGCAGTCACTTTGGAAAAAAGCCTGGCCGTTTCTCAAAGAGTTAAACACAATTACATTTGACACAGCAATTCCTCTCCTGGGTATATACTCAAGAGAGGCAAACATGTATGTCCACACAAAAACTTGTACACAGTATTTACAGCATTGTTATTATTGTTCATAAGAGCCAAAGAGTGAGAACAAACCGAATGTCCATCAGTTGATGAATGGATAAATAAAATGTAGTATATCCATGCAATGGAATAACTCATCTATTAAAAGGAATTGAAGACTGATACCATGCAACAACACAGGTGAACCTTGAAAACATTATGCTAAATGAAAGAATTCAGACACAAAGGGCCACATACAATACGATTCCATTTAAATAAAATATCCAGAATAAGCAAATCTTATAGGGCTAGAAAGGAGATTAGTGGTTGCCTAGCCTGCATGTATTGGGGTGAAATGCAGGTGACTTCTTTTGGATATAGGTGTTCTTTATGGGATGATAAAATGTACTCAAATTGATTGTGATGATCACACAACTCTGTGACTAAACAAAACACTGAATTGTACACTTTAAATGGATGTATTGTATGGTATCTTTAAAAAGCTTCTAAAAAAAAATGAATTACATGAGCTAAGTCCTATAAAGCTACCTGGCACTATATTTGGCCATGTTAACATACATTAGGAAATCAGTAATGCTGTAGATTGTAAGATGCACCATTATTTAATGTACCACCGAGAAAGAAAAAACCCTGCCAAGTAAACTGTGACAAATCATCCTTTATAAGATATACTCTAATTTTAGACATGTTAAAATGTGGGAAAATGTTTTAGAACCAATGAAGAAGAAATGTTAGTAGCATCTGAAATTAAATCTATTCAACAGAAAGATCTTTCTATCTTCAGATTCAAATTTTAGGCCCACAGACCTTTTCTAAATTAATAGGTGTTTTGGGTATACATTCTTGACTCCCACGCTCCATCAAATTCAGCAAGTGGGTCCAGGTGAAGTATCTATTCTTCCTAGTCCAACCTGCCCTGCCATCCCCACTGCAGCCATGTTGTAGGAGTCTCTGGTCTTCCTGAGTATCTATTGTTTCTTTGTAGGGAGAGAGGCCTGGACATGGAATGAGCTTGCCTTTCCCTCAAGGTCTGGAGGTCATTTTTGCCTCTGATGCCCTTGAGGCATCTTTTCTCTCCCTCTTGATGGAATGTGACTGGGATAAACAAGGAGAGTGCTTCATTGTGGCCTGAGACATCTGGCCTCCAGTGGTAGCTTCTACTGAGAAGAGTGAAAACCACACACATGTTCACTTTTATTTGGGTGATGAGCAGTCAGAGCTGTTGACTGACAGACAGTGGAATGAATAAAAGCACTACCCATTTATCTTTTGGTTGTCAGTAAATGTGCAGTTCCCTTGGGAACTGGGGAGAATTCTTTTCTCTCTGTTGCAATTTAAGCAGTCTCATCTAGGACAGATAGGAAAATAGCTTCATCATAGTCAGACTCTCATACATATTTTTTAAAAGCATAAATGTACATTCTAATTTTCACAACAGATGGGGGGGACCCCAAGCTTTTTAGTCTTATCTCTCATATATATGAACATTGCATGAGCTAGAGCATGTTCTTGTGGGAGGGAAAGGCATTAAGAAAAAAAATAGTGATCTGAAGCAATCTTTCTTAGAAATGAAATCTAGAAAGAGAACAGTAGGAGGAATTGTGGATGCCTTCTCTATTATGTGACAGTTGTGCCGAGGCTAGACTTTTGTTCTGAATGACTCTAGGTTTAGAGTATAATGTCATGAAAACTACCCTGAGATAAGAAGAAGGCATTCTAGTGCAAGATGACCCATGTTTTAAGAAAGGTATCTAACCCAGTGATATCAAAAGTCTTTGATTATGGTATTTCAGGTGTGTAATCCTCAGAGCAGTGCTTGTACTTGAAACATGTGAGACTGTCATTCTGAAGTCTTAAATTCAGCCCAACTGCTCAGAGAACAATCCATGCAGACCATGATGTTTCGTGAGAAGGATTGCAGGGTATGGTCCACAGGATCTAGATGCCTAATGGTTGGGTGTCACAATTCAGAGATGGCAAATAGCTTCATTTTCCATCTGCAATCCAAGGGATGGGAAGTGGCTGCTTGGAGTGCCATGAAGAGGAAGATTCGGAAGCTGCTTCAGAATTTCAACTAGAAAATTGCATTATTATTGATCACACCTGTCTATGCTTTTAGCAAGGGCAGGAGGTAAGTCTGGGTCTGTCAGTTATAATGCTTCTCATTAATTTCTCTCATGAGACAAGAGAAAGATTTGGAATCAGGCACACCTTCATTGACTCCTGGCTCTGTGTTTTGTCAAATGACATGGGGACAACCTATTTAATCTCCCTGAAGCTCCATTTTCTCATTTGCAAATGGGAGTAATGATGTCAATTACAATCTCTTGTACCTTGCTCACTTGGTGCCATGCCCTGTCCAAAAGAACTTAGCACATTTTACTCATGTGGTCCTCACAAGTGCCTAGCACCAACAATTCCTGGCATCGTAGAGGATGCTTTTTGTGTGGGGAAACTCTTTCTTCTCAGGCCAGTGCCTTTGGTCCCAGTCTAATGCAGGCCCTACTTGGAGGGAGGACTTGTGCCTGAAATCCGAGAACCAGAAGTGCTTCTTACATTTGAGCCAAAGAGCATCTGAGGATTAAGTCTACAGTGAGAGGGGGTTGCTAAGTATGGATTCAGCCTCTTGGCCAGATGGCTAGGGACATCCATAGAGTATCTCCACCTCCTATTAACATACAGATGACATGAAGCTGTGATGAGGAAGAGCCCAGCTGCCTCCACGTTCCATGGCCATTAGGGCATAATAGCAGCCAAGCAGTGTTACTTGCTTCCAAGTAACCAAGTTATATCTGTTTCCAGTTTAGCCAAATCTGCCTATATTTAAATGCTCCATCCCTGCACCACCAGTAACAATACACAGCCACCTTTTTAACATGAAGTGTAGAGAGCAGACAGCAAGACTCATATCCTCTAATTCAGGACCTTGCCAGCCATACCCAGATACCCCTCTGGCTAAAGAATTAACATACCACTCCTGGTTCAAATGGAGAATCAACCTACCTCAGTAGTTTTTCTCTTACTTTCCCTGACATCATTTGAAATCTTACCAGAAAATGGATATGCTCAAATCTCTAATTTGTAGGCAACTGAGTCTAGCTGGAAGGCTTCAGGGGATTGAGTGAGGTATGGGCCCTGAGAGCTGACGAGGGCGGGAACTCTGCCCAAGGTTCCTAAAGCATCAGCTCTACCCTTCACCCTCCCCGGATATGTGTCTCCCCTCCCTCATCCTTCACCTTTCCAAAATGGCATCCAGGCCAGTCAACTCCTTACTGCTTCTGTCTGCCTGGGATGGACTAGATACCTCATTTCCTCTTTACTGCCTTTTTTCTCCTCATCCTGGTGTCTGTCTCTCTCTCCCGGCTGTACGATCTAATCTAACAATGAAAGATTTCTAGAGGTTCTGAAATCATGGAAAATTTTTGTTTTATTTCTATTTTTTGGGGGGTGCTGGGGGAAAGGATGGTATGGAGGAATAAGCCAAGAAACACCACATTTTAGGAAAACTAGAAACCTACCCAATTCACCACAATTTGGATTTTTAAGTGCTAGTTTTAGTCATTTTAAGAGCATGAGGCTACTTTCTACAACTTGGATTGATAATTAAGTGGTGATTGGTATATTAAATTTTAAAGTATAATTTAGTGAGATAATAATTACCAGTAAACTAATTAAATTTACTTTTTAATGTTTTTAACTTTTGCCACAAATGAAGCTATAAGTTGCTGTGCTATAATGAATCTAGCATCTTTACTTTTGTCAGTGAATAAAAAAAGCAGGCAAAACAACAATAATAAAATAAAATTTTTTCCTACTTTGCATTTTATATGAATTGCATGGTAGTTAAGCATATGGGCCCAGGAGTTGGGTGGTCTGGTGCAAAGCTTGACATAGACATTTACTGGCTGTGTGACCTTGACCAAGTTATTAAGCCTCTCTGGTCTCCAGTTTCTTCATATTAACCAGCTCTCTCACAGAGCTGTCATGGGGAATAAATGAGTTAGCGCTTATAAAATTTTTTAAATATTGCCCAGCACACACTAAATGCTAAATTAGTGTTACCTATGATGATTTTAAAACAATTTCCATGCTTTCTGAAATTTCTCCACCAATGTCAAGACTATCTAAAAATATTAGAAATGGATCTGGAGAAAAGAGAACAAGAATATAAACTCATTGATGATAGCATTTGCTACACAGGATTAGCCAATACTTCTTAATTTGTGACGTGTCCACATTTCTGCTTTCAATATTTCTCTTTTCCCCTTCATAAATTTTGACAAAATTTTGAACTTTTGCAAGTGATGAGAGTTGTTGGTTCAAGAACCTTCTTGAGAACAGTTATTGATGTCACTAGAAATCTAAAATGCTTGAGGTATTGCCACGATAAAACATTTTTTTCTCCACTTGCTTCAAAACATGAAGGAATGTGAAGTTGACAGGAGGTGAGGCAATTAAGTAGGTCAAAGGCCTCGGCTGTGTGGCTCTAGAAGAAACCTTCAGTGGTGTCACAGATTGCTTTCCTGGCTGCTTTCTTAGTCATGCTCTGGGAGGTATCCTTCCAGCATTAGGTGTAACTACACTGCTTGCCTGGTAATCCACTTACCACGATCTAATTAATAGATAAAGTGTTAGCACAATCTAATTAACAGATAGAGACTCCCTGGCCCCCAGAAGAGTTCGAGTCATTTCTAACTGGCGGACTTGGTCCCTGCCAACCTGTCTGCCCTTGATCCCACCTGGATGGGTTTGACAAATAATTCATCCATCTTCCAAGAAGGTATGTTCTTATTTCCTTTGACACAGTGGTTGGAAATCACATAACCATAAAACTTGGATAGATAAGACAAAAACTTGGTTAGTTTCTTCCTTAAACCACAGGCCAGGGTTCCTTGTGCTAATAATACCTTCCTTGAGCAAATAGGCTTTGATTAGGCAAATTTAATCTTCTATTGACAGCTATTAGACTTATCGATTGTGGAAAACTTTTCAAGAATAATACAAAATGTGCGCAGTTTTTATCAACTTCTTGGCCTTTAACTCGACCTGGTATGAGTTTAGGCTGCAGATTCTTAGTTACTGACATAGACAAAATCTGTATCACAATTTTATTAGAAGATCTGAAGTCAGTGTGCATTCTCTTTCAAGAAATAAGATAATTATGTTTAGTAACAAGACTATACTGGGGAACCTCTTCTTAGCTTACATATTTATGATCTTAAATAGCTTTGCAATTATCTGCATGCAAACTCCTCAGGCATAGAAATTAGAATGATGTCACAAACTAGGAGTTGCTGAAACTAACCAATGGTTTTGCTA
Source organism: Cynopterus sphinx (assembly GCA_030015415.1). Taxonomy (NCBI): domain Eukaryota; kingdom Metazoa; phylum Chordata; class Mammalia; order Chiroptera; family Pteropodidae; genus Cynopterus; species Cynopterus sphinx. The sequence goes on from CM057385.1 coordinate 20,834,028, forward strand.
TATAACTCTTTGTATAGCTGATAGTTTGACGACTGACTATTCTAAAAGTTAAAATCCCTACTGGTCACAGATATACTCCAAAACAGCATTGGATTGCTTTTATTAACTCTGTCCAATAGATGATTTTGTTGTTAAGCTATCCTTGTATTCCTGCTTGTGAATTTTTAGCCCAAGTGGTCTGTAGTAACATGAACTAGCATAAAGACCTTTTTTTTTCTTTTTTCTGTGTGGTCACTTCCCATAGTTATATTTCTTTCTGTCACCCCATATTTGACCCCTTTTACCCTGTCTACCTCTCCCCTTCTCCCCGCTTCCCTCTGGTAACCCTAGTCTATTGTCCATGTCCAGGAGTCTCTGTTTGTTTGTCCTGTTCATTTGTTGCTTTTTAGGTTTATATCCCACATGTAAGTGATATCATGTAATTTTCAACTTTTTCTGTCTGGCTTATTTCACTTAGCATGGTTATCTCAAGGTCCATCCATGCTGTTGCAAATGGCAGTATTTCATCTCTTCTTATGGCTGAGTCATATTCCATTGTATATATGTACCACAGCTTCTTGAGCTAATCCTCTGTCGTAGGACACTTTGGTTGCTTCCAAGTCCTGGCCACTGTGAATAATGCTGTTAGGAACATTGGTGTGCAAATATATTTTCAAAAATAGGGTTTCAAGTTATAAAGAACTTTTTAAAAGAAATTGGGATGAGGAGTACAAAATGAGAATTACATATACAGGAAAGAAAAGCAGCTATTCTCTTATTGAGTTCTGGGCAAGTTCTGTTCCATCTTGCTTACCCTGTGGTGTTTCTCCAAGATCTCTCCAGCTCTAGATTCTCATTTCTGTCTACTGGGTTCCCTTCTTTGAAACTTACCTCTGCAGCCTTTCATGGTTAACCTTTGACCTCAAGTTGGACACTTTTTTTTTTTAAATTGAAATAGGCCTGTTTCTACCAGCACTCTCACTCTTCGCCAAGACTTTGCTTTAGTTCCCATCTTCACTCTTCCAAATTGGGTGGAGAATCCAAAGAGAAAAAATAGATCTGCTTTCCCAGGAGAAAACTGTCTGCAACCATGCAAAATGAAGTTCCACACGTCTAATTAAAAATGGGGGTGGGAGAGCCTAAAAATTTTTGGCCCATTTTTTACTAATTAAATATGTATGCAATGCCATTCACATTTTATATTTTATTATTTAGTAATCTGTCTGTTGTTTTTCCCTCAGTGAATGCAAAAAATCCATAAGGGTTTGCAGAGGTTTACAGATGAGAGCACTTTCTTTAATTTTCTTTTTGCCATGAGGTCTTATTTTCCCCCCCAGCTTCAGTGAGATATAATGGACATGTAACAGTGTATAAGTTTAAGGTGTACAATGTAGTGATTTTTATATATGTACATATTGTGACGTGATTACCACAATAAACTTAGTTAGCACATCTACCACTTTAGTTACAATATTTTGTGTATGTGTGTGTGTGGTGGAAACTTTAAAGTCAACTCTCTTTACAACTTCTGAATATACAATACAGTATCATTAATTACAGTCACCATGCTGTACATTACATCCTTCACACTTTTTTTATCTTATAACTGGAAATTTGTATCCTTTGACCACCTTAACCTATTTCCCCTACTTTTCACCAATCTGTTCTCTGTTGCTATGAGTTTGGCTTTTTTAGATTCCACATATAAGTGAGGTCACACACTATGTGTCTTTCTCTGTCTCTTTCACTTAGTATAATACCTTCAACTTGCTCATTTTGTCATAAATGGCAGGATTTCCATCATTTTCAAGGCCGAATAATATTCCATCGTATAAGATTCCACATTTTTTTAATCATTCATTCGTCGATGAATACTTAGTTTGTTTTCATGTCTTAGCTATCATATATAATGCTGCAGTGAACACGAGGACACAGATATCTCTTTGTGATAGTGGCATATGTTTTAACATCCTCAATGGCAAATTCTCCTACTCTGAGGGTGCAGAGTTAGAAAGGGGAGAGAGAGAGACAGTTACTTGCCCTGACCTCTTCATTCTGCATTTCTGGGATTTTTTATAGAACACCTCTATTTCCTGTGTATGGGGTCTTGCCACACTTTGCAGGGTTAAGTTATGATCTCACTGGACCCATGGTGTCAGGGGTCCCTCTCAGCACTGACCGACTAATTCTCACAGACATATCTTAGTTCCAGCTACACATTTGCTATTCTGGGCGGCTCTTTAGCAAACATGCCATGTTAACATTCTATGTTCTTTCATGTTTATGTGACTCAGCAAGGGAATTCCCTCTATTCTCCAGTTTTCTATTTATTTACTTAATAAACACATATCAAACATCTACTGTGTGCTAGATGCTGGAGATTCAGAAGTGATCCAGTAAAAGTCTCTCCCTTAAGGGAGCTTTTATTGTGTGTGACTAGTACAATAACCAAGTAAACATTGAACAAATAAGATAATTACAGAGGTACAGAGGCAATGAAGAGGGCAATAAAATAGAGCAGTGGTTCTTAGTCATGTCTGTACATCAGAATTGCGTGGAGAGCTTTGAAAATTTATAGGTACTCAGTCCCATCCCCAGATCAATTAAATCATGATTTCTGGGAGTGAGATCCAAGTACCAGTATTTTTAAAAAGCTTTCCAGATAAATTTTAAAAACAGCTTTATTAAAATATAATTCACATTCTATAAATTCACCTAGTGTAAGTATATGGTTCAATAATTTTTAGTAAACCAGAGAGTTGTGCAACCATCCCCACAGTTCTGTTTTAGAACATTGCCATCACCCAAAAAGATCCCTCCTACCCATTTGAAGTAACACCCCATTCCCACCTCCAGCCCTAGGGTATTTTCCACAGACTTGCCTTTTCTAGACATTTCATTCACCCGGTTGTGCAGCCTGGATTGAGAAATGCTAAACGGAGTAAATGAGGGAAGAGAGTGGCTAAGCTAGATCTAAAGGATGAGAATAAAACACGGAGTGCAGAGAAGAGCACTCCAGGCAGAGGGAACAGCAAAGGCAAAGGCTCAGGGAAGAGCTTGGGAAAGAGCTTGGTTTGGCCCAGGAGCAGAAAAGAGGCCATTGCGTGTAATGAGCAGGGGGAGAGAACAGAGCAGGAGGCAGGAATCCTGGCTTCACAGCATAGTAAGAAGCTCGGGTTTTCCTCTGAGAGCAGTGGGAGATCACTGAGGGTTTTAGGTAGGAGCATAACATGCTGTAATTCTCCCTTAAAAGATTCCTGGCAGCTTTGCAGAGACTAGATCAGAGAGGGGCAAAAGAGAGAAGTGCGGAGTCAGTTGGGAGGCTACTTTTAAGTGGTTAACTTCCACTCATTTTCAAAGCCTGATGAAATGTGACCTTCTCTGGGAGTCTTTTTGGTGTCCCCTGCTATTAATCTTATAAAACTTCATTCACATTTCCATTAAAAACCAATTACAAAGGATTGTTAATAATCTGTTTACTTGTCTGTCTTCCCTGTAGGTATGAATGCCTTTGGTGGATTGCATGGGGGAAAAGATCTTGCTGAATAAATAAATTAATAAAATATAACAAACAAATAAAAATGAGAAAGAGAAAAGAATTATGTGTTATTTACCCTTCTATTCCTAGCACCTGGCACTATGCCTGGTGTGGTAACAGGTGTTCATGAAATAAATGTTTGTTGAATTGAATGAGGCATCTCTTCAAGGGCTGAGACCATGCCTCACGTTTGGAAATCCCTCAGCAAGTAGCATGATTTAGTACACAAGATAGGCAATGTGGCATAAATAAATCTACCTTAAAGTTTGATTCCATCAGTACATGGAATATAATGTATGCTGATAATGAAAGCTAACATTTGTATAACAATGAACAGTTTTCCTAGCACTTTTATGCATACAGGAGCATGTACAATGTACCAGGCACTGTGTTGGGTGTTGGTGGGCAGTGTTGGGTTCAAGAAGAGAGTGAGGGTTTCCTTACATGGGGCTGAGGTCTTATTGGAAGAAACTGAAGATCATGGTACCATACAACAGGTTGGGCTGAGAGGCAGCCAAACCTCATTATCCCCAGTTTATAGATGAGGAAACCAAGGCAGATGGATGTACATATCTAAGATATCAGCTGAGACTCAGGCTTGTGCACTTGCCTTCAAGTCCCTTTGCTGGATAGTGGCTCTTGGAAAAAAAATGTCACATCCTGGACACTTGGGTGTTTCCTTGTGGAAACTCTGATTGTCTCTGGGAAGCAGACCATGTTGGACTCTTTTGAAACATGGAATTTACAGCTGGAAGGGACCCTGGGGAGCATTTGCTTCAACTGTAATATAAACATTTGCTTATGTTACAGAAAAGGAAACGAAGGCCCAGAGATAGGAAATGACTTTACTTCAGGTAACACAGGTATTCAGTCAGGAAGCTATGCACTCTAAGGGTTAAAAGTCCTAATTCATTTTATTGTTGAGACAATCTAGAACTAGAGACATAAAGTGATTTTCATAAAGTTACACAACTAAGAAATGACAGAACTCCAAAAGAACTCAAGTCCTATAGCTCTTGATTCATTGTTCTCACTACTAATTTGTAAGATGTGTAAACCCGCATACCTATTGTTCACCAAAAGACATATAAAAATGTCCATATCATCTTTAATCATAATGACCTAAAAGTAGAAATAACAAAAATGTCCATCAGTGATAGAAATGATAGTTGCACACAATAGAACACTATACACCAATGAAAAAGAAATGAGTTACTGCTTCACAAACATCATGAGCAAATCTTAACAAACATAATGATGGGGAAAAAAGTCCCTACTGTGCAATGTCGCTTACATGAAGTTTAATAGCTGAAGTTTAAGAATAGGCAAAATAGAGAAGAAGTCTTATTGGTAACTACACTAGGGGACTGCTGGCTGAGAAGGGACATGAGAAAGCCTTCCAGGGTGCTGGAAATATCACATGTCTTAATCTGAATTGAAGTAACACAAGTATAAACATTTATAAACATCCCCCACGTTGTCCTCTTAAGATCTGTGCATGTTGCTGAATACAAATGATTTCTCAATGGGTTTGATGAGTTAAAAAATCTTTCTAACTGTCATCTCCCAGTCCCCTCACAGGCACTCTGAGAGGCAAGGTCAGCTTAGGAGTAAGGACTGCTAGGCTCAGGGAACTTGCTGATCAGCCCAGGGAACATGCCAGCCCAGCCACAGTTCTACTTGAAAAACCTGTAGCTTTTCAAGTCTTCAGTCAACAGAGAGAAGGTTTTAAGTATCTTAGGGAGTTTATAAATGAATTAATTACAATCATCAAGATTTTATGTTGCAACAAATACTTACCTAATGGGGCTTAGATTAGGCAATTAACTCAACTTGCTTGTTCTCTTCCAGTTAACTTCTGAAATTATCTTTCAGTTTTTTAACCTATACCAAGGTGGCCAATATGGTTTAGATCTTAGAAGAGATTTTTCCGGAAGTACTATGTATAGTTTACTTTATCAGCAAAGAATTCTGAAAGCAATTTCAGATTTATATCTGTATCTATTTCTTGAACTTTTTGTTTTGTTTTTCTCTTGAGGAAGAATCTATCCACAAAAACACTTATTACAACATTATTTATAATAGAAACAAATGAAAGAAAAAAATGTCCACTGATAGATAATGTCTATGTGAACAATGGTGCATCTGCTAAGTGGAATATAATGCAGCCATTAAAGTTAGACAATAGTTTGGAAAATGCTTATGATATGTTAAGGGGAAAAAGCAAATAAAATTATATATGCAATGTGCTATAATAAAAAAATTACATGTTTAAAAATACATATATACTCAAATCTCAATGGTGATTATGTTTAGATAGAAGAGCTAGAGTATTTTGTTCTTCTTTCTATTTGTCTACATTTTCCAAATTTTCTTTAATGAGTAGGCACTTTATTTATAATTTTTCAAATGACATTTTTGAAGACAAACAAATTAATTTTCTGTCTTTGAAGTATACTTTCTAAATGTTCTCTTTTTCAGAGCTATTGAGTGACTCATATCACCAATCACATTGTAAACCAGAATATTGAAGTTTATTAAGCCCTCATTTTGTGTCCAAGGCTTCTAATAGCACTATACAAAATAAAATAAAAAATATAATAGTGCAAATAAAAGGGACAAAAGCAATAGGAAAAAAACAGAGGTTAATATAAGAATGAAAACTAAGAGTTTATTTTGACCTACTTCCTATCAGATACTTAAAATCAACGATTTTAAAAACAGTCCTTGAAAAAGGTAGATATGATCATTCCCATCTGTTTTTTTCACATACATTTATAAACACCTAATGTGTGCCAGGCACTGTGTTCAATGCTGTAGTTACAAAGATAAATAAGATATAGTCCTTAGAGCTATATGCAAATTAGACCTCAAGAAAAAAGTATAGCCCTTTATGTAAAGGGAGCTACTGAACAGATGTGAAAAACATTCAGAAAAGGTAAGCGACTTATCTAATGTCCCATAGAAAGACAGCACTGGAGTCAGGACCTAAGTTGCTCCTGTGATGTCTGGTATTGAAGACCATCCTTTGATGCAGGTTATGGATGCTGCAGGACTGACCAACACTTTAGCAGCTGACAAAGTCTTTATGAACAAGGGATCACCTCAATGGGCCTCATGTAAGATTTGGAAACTTGGAGATGCATCTCAAAAAGGCTGGGAGGTAAGAATGATCCCATGATTGTATAACCTTGTAAGGGAAATGGGCCCCTAACCAAATAATGAAGCTAGATACAGGCTATAGATTCATTCAAATTTCATGCAGAGTTCGGCCTCAGACTGTTACCTCTGCAGAAAGGCCTGGTCTGAAGTAGTAATTCAGTCATTTTCCATAGAACACAATCTTAAATCTATATAGAATATTTATCAGTATGGGTTGTGTTTCTTGTTTTGTAGTTTTTTTAAAAAAATTATTGCTTATTTCCTTCTATTAGAACATAAAATTCAAGAAAACAGGGACCATGTCTGTATTATTTCTAGATGAATTCTTAGAGCCTAGAACAGACCTCGGGAAAAGAAACATTCACTAAACATATGTTGAATGAATTAATTGGTTTTATGGGAGCACCAAGGAGGGTTGTTAGCTTGGATAAGAATTGGAGGCTTCCTGTAGGAGGTGGCAGTTGAGAAAGGCCTTAAAAGATGAATAGGTTCTCTCCAGAGTCAGAGTAGGAGTGGGAGGGCTGTGGGAAGAGGGGAAAGATATTGCAGAACACTGGGACAACACAAACAAGATAGGGAGAAAACAATGTGAGAGCTAGAAAGTGTGACACAGGGCATGCCTAAAGATGAAGCTCAAAATGAGGCAGGGACCAGACTCCAGAAGGTCTCGGAAGCTTCCATTTTATTTGGAGGATAAAGAACATTAATTGGAGGGTTTCAAGTGGGGATGTGACATAATCAGATCTGTGATTTTAGAAAGTATGGCAGTGTGGAAAGACACATTTGGGTGACACAAGTCTGGGGCTTGGCTTCTAAACTCCCAGAGGCTGGTTCAAAATTATTAGCCAGGACTCTGTGTTCTCCTGATTAACATAAACTCTATCACAGGCCACAGCAGACAAGGCTACTCCATGACTGAGGGATCAAGTCAAAGACAAAACCTCTCCATAGTCATGCCTTAACACAAGTAAAAAGCAACGGTCACTGTCCAAACTACAAAAATGACCAAACAACCTCCTTCCTTGGCTAGTGCTTGTGGCTGATGTGGCTTTACCAATTACAGTTCTAACCTTGCTTCATTTTTTTAGCTTTTGAGAAAAGATAGTCAGTCTTATATTAACCCTGTTTCCTGAGGAAATGCAGTTCATATCCAAGCCCTGTTTCCCTGAACCCTCTTCCAAAGCATCTAACACAAATCTTAATCCTAAAATATGTTCTTCCTAGTCCTTCGTACTGAGACGTCTCATGATATCCCATGCTATGGATTCTCCCTCATTGAAAAAAGCTCAGTTCAACTGCAAATGTGGTCTCTGGCTGAAAGGCAATGAATGACACTGCTAAAAGGTTGCAATAATTAATGATGTGCTGGTATTCTCCCATACCAGCTCACTTGTACCACCCGTAAGAGCCTATTGTTAAATTTTTATGAATTTTGCAAGTTGGTTGTTAAATACATAATTGTTAATAATTATATTATATAAATTTTCAATGAAATAAATTTAATTATATTGAAACAACAGTAATGCATCCTCAAAACTCATTACAACCCAATTCTTTTATTACGTTTTCTTATTATCTCCACTCTGGAGATGATTAGAATCTATTTTATCTGTAAGTTGGAAATAGTACCAAATGGTGTGCTACTGTGCATCTCCCCCATCCCCATGTTTAGTGATGTCATGTTGTTAGCTCGAAATTTGCCACAGTGGAGTATTTACACCATGGAAACTGGCAGACACTACAAACCAAGACTTCTCTCCTTCCTCTAGCTAGTTAGTAAACCAGCACTCCACTGGTTCCTTAATCTACAAATGTTAGAGCTTGAGAACAGGACAGGAGGTCAGTGGGTAAATTTAAGAACAATTTAGGTGGCAAGAGAGCTGACAGGGAAGGGAATTAATTATCTGAATTGCCCCCCTACCTTCCAGTATGAAGAGTATAAAGCCTTGGGTTTCCTTTGCCTAAAGAGGCCTGTCTTTAGGCACAAGAAATCCCTTCCTGATACTCTTTATACTGTTCTGGGTTCTGCTTGTCCCCAGGCTCATTTCTGGCCTGTGGCTTGAGTACAAGGAAAGGCAGGAAATAACTCAGGGAGTCCTGCTGGCCTCAAAGCACTGGTGAGATGCCTCTGGATGAGGGGACCCTGCAGAGCCATTGCCTAAGTAGCTCACTCTTCTCAACTAGGAGAACAGGCACAGTGTGTGTCTTAAATTTATTTTAAAGGATGGCTTAGAAATAAAAGTACATAAAGTTTACTTACTTTTAAAATTTCCAAGCGGCATTAATTCACTCAGATTAGATCAGATAATAGAAAAGCAACAGGGTGGATAGAAAAGATAAAAAGGAGTCATATATAATAGATTAAAAATTACACCACTGGGAGATGAACAAGAGCACCGTGCTCTGAAGGAAGAGACTTCCTCTCACGATGGTATCTATCACTAACAGTTCAGGTAATTAATGGTCATAAGATACTTCAAGAGGATAAAGCACTACATCAATGCTAAGACATAATTGTGTCATTATATCAGGACATGGTGCTTTGTTACATGGCATGTTCACTGTGGGTATTCTTACATGGGCAATGTCAATGCCACACTCTTGTCGTAAATCCGTTGGTTTCCATCAGGCCCTGGCCAGCCCCACACCCAGACCACTCCCCAGACTTCCCTGGCGAGGGCCATTGGTGTGTGAGAGGTTAGGCCTATGCTTACATGCAAAGTAGGAGGTGGTCAGTACAAGTCCCTCCTCCTTCATGGAGCCTTCTAGATCACTAGGCCATTCTCAGAATCTCAGTAGCTCTACTCCAGGTCATTCTTGGGTCAATGTTGTACTGCACGGCCATTTGCACGTTTCACCTGGAGGTCCAGAATCATGGCCCTTGCTCCCAGTGCCCACTGCATAGGCCTTCCCATCACAGAATTGTCACCTTTGAGGATTCTCCATAAAGCTATGTACGATTGCAAGGTGAGAGTGAAATCTTTTTCCTCTAAATGGCCTCCACTCCCTCCCTATTGTCTTGCTACTCCAATCCCAATACCCCATGGAATATTTCAATTCATCCACCCTCTCTGGAAGGCATGTGTTATATAAAACCCCGCTTTGTAGATTAGAAAACAAAGGTTCAAAAAGGTCAGGGAGCTTGCAGAAGAGCACAAGCCTGGTTCCAACGTGGTCCAGTACCCTCTTCCCATTACTTCCAAACTGTTGGGTGGTTTATGTCACTGATTTCCTACTGCCTTGTTTACCACTATGGTCAAAACAATAATTATTCCAACAACAAAAGCCAGCTGATGTTGCAGAGAGTGCCTCCCCAAGCTCACAGTGCTTCTGCATTGGTCTTCTTAATTAATTTGTGCTGTGACTCCATTTCTAGCTGCTTAACCTTGGTCAAGACCTTAACCTCTTAGGGCCTCGGTTACTTCAATGATCATGTTCATCAAGTCAACATCTAAGTGAGGCAGACAAAGGTTTATAATTAGTAAATAATTAATGAGTATGCATTAATAATGATCTCTTAAACTTTTATAACTCTTCAGAGTTCCCAAAGCATTTCTCAAGCATTTTCTCATTTTTTTCTCCCAATGGTTCTGTAAGGTTGCTGAAGCTGATGGTATTGACCCAAAATGAGGATGAAGACATCGAGACTTAGACTCTGAAAGCATTTTATAATCTCCTTTCTGGGAGCATATTAATCCCTGGTGATATTCTATGGAAAAAAAAAAGGTGAGTGGGAAGTACAGAATGCAATATCCCCAAATTATAGAAGTTACATGTATGTTAAAGGCTCTAATAAGTCCTGCAGAAGGAAATCTACTTAATTTTGTTTAGACAACTGGAAATCATATAGCTGTGAAGATAACCTTCCTCTTTAAATACCTATGAGCGTTTTTGCGAAGTTAGTTTTCTGTGGAACTTGTGTTTTGTGAAATTATATGGATCAAGCGATTGAATCAAGGTTGTATGACTGAGAGAAATGAGCTTCTGTCTCTGAGTCAACATGCAATTAATGTGGTCATTATCAGAAATGTATTATGGCCCTCTATTCATAATAAATTTATTGGTCAGTTTCCTGTCTGCTCTGGCACGTGAATGCCATTGGTGCCAACGAAATACTAGTACCAAGCTGACTGCACGTCACTGTGTGCCTGGCCCAGACTTCTGACGTGTGTGGGAATGTATTCTTCCTCAAATATCCAGCCAAAGGTAAAGGAGTAAGAGACTGGAGAAAGGTGAATTGAAGCTTCTTTGCCCCATAAGGTCTTTCAATTCTAAAAGGATCATGTAACATAAACATGACTTTTGGGGGTTTGTTGGTTCTTTCTGAGTTGTTCTGAACATTCCAGAGATGGTATTCCAGATACCAAACACCAAGAATCAGGTAGGGGAATAAAACAGTGGTCCTCAGCCAGGACCAGTACACCCCTAGCTCCTCCTGCCAGGAGATATCTGGCAGTATCTGGAGATATTTTTGGCTATTGCCACCAGGAGCTATAGGCACCTAGAGGGTAAAGGCCAGAGATGAGGTGGTTTGGGTGTGTGCTGAATTACTGAGCAGTGTGAAGTTGTGGAAAGAGCACAGATGGCTTGCCTGAAGGCCAGGGTTTGAATCATGGCTCCGTCCACTGTGAGAGAGACTTTTGGGGTTCACAGCCATGTACTTCCTTCTCTCCTTTGGGGTACTTAGATCAAGTCTACACAATAAGCAACCCTCTACCCTCCCCACCCCTGACCAGACTGGTAAAGCCTGTGACTTACTACCTGGCGCTAGATTACAGGTAAAGTGATGTGACCTCCTTCTGGGCCTCGCCTGTGAGTTGCCCATGAGACTCTCCACCTGTCCTCTCCTCCTCTACCCCTTTACCTGCCAGCAGAGACTCCAGAGGAGGATTCTAGGGCCTGACTTAGATAGATAAGGGGTCCTTGGGTTCCCAAGAGGTGGGTGGATGCTGGAACATGGCAGGGAAGAGATATCCTCTTTATTTTCACTAACCCCTAATTGAAAGTTAACATTTTTACAATTTTGAAGGCAAGCACCAAACTATTGCAGTGTTAATAGTACCTGTGACTCCTGTTCCAACAGAAATAAACTTTATTTTCATATCATGTTGAAGCTGTTACATCAATATCTCGACATATCCTATTGCTCATCACTGCTTTGTCATTATAGTAGTTAGCAGAGTGGCTGCTAGATCTTAGATTTTACAATATGCTAATAAAGCAGCACACATAGTACTATATTATAATTCATTTTTTTAATTTTAATATTTTGATAACTTCAGAATTAGTTGCCTTTTTAACCCTATGTATTGTATTTTATTTATTTACAAAAATTATCCAGAGACATGTCCACAGGCTGCACCAGACTGCCAAAGAGTTCGTGGCACAAAAGGTTCAGAGCATGGTTCTCTGAACGGATCTGAGCCCTCCCTCTCGCGGGGCCCTAGTATGCACAAAGAATAAGACTTTCTTGTGTTGAACCATTGACATTCGGGGATGTTTGTTACAGCAGTTAGCCTATCCTAATTCACCTTGATTAACCCTGCCAAGCCTTTCAACTGCTCTAATCCTGGCTTCCACACTTCTTAGAAAGAATTGTATCTAGTCATAGGAGGGCTAGAAGGGGTCAAGGGGAGACAGTGCGTGGAACGTGCCACAGATGGAAGGGTTATTATAAACCACCAAGTAGTACTGCTTTTCCCTAAGCCAGGCATCAGCAAACTGTGACCCACCTGTTTTTGTTAACTATGTTTCATTGGAACACAGGCCCATTCATCCGTGTGTGTATTGTCTGTGGCTGCTTTTGTGGTAGAGTTGAGTATCTGACAGAGACCTATGGCTCGCAAACCTAAATTGATTACAAGCAGGCTCTTTAAGAAAGTTTGCCAACCTCTGCCCTGGACCTTGCCTTACCCATTTAGGAGGTGATTTTGACAAGAGAAAAGTTTCATGTTCTTTGTTAGGATAAAGAGCCTGGGGAGATGCTATCCTCTTTAGATCCAGCTGTGAGGTTGGGGTTGGGGCACGTGGGGCACTCACAGCATGCCCTGCCACAAAAGGGTCCTGACTGGATTCCTAGCCAGAACTGGTGGCCCCTTTGGCATTTGCTAGAACGAGTTCAATATATTGTTGCTTACACAGGGTTGTTTGCCTTTGATCAGGTAGGCAGATGTCCTCATAGCTGGAGGGCATGCAAGGGGCAGAACACTAAGGGCAGTTCGTGCATATCCTTCCTGCGGTATAACTCTTCCTATCTAAACTGTATGTAGCAGTGAAGATATGAGCACAACCAGTTTACAGCAAAGGACACTGAATCATAAGAGGCTAAGGGGAGGAAACTATCATTTAATGGAAAAGTACCTGTAATTATCAGAGATATCTTTCTAAGCCAGCTCTTCTTTTAGCAGTTGAGGAAACAGGGGTCCCAGGAGGCAAAATGATTTGCTTTGGGTCACCCAGAATGCATGAGCTGAGATTGGAGTTACGGTCTTTGATTCCTAGGGACCTATGCTCTCCACCTCACTTTGTTGCCTCTCGAAGCAGAGGTCTGCACAGAGTGCACATTTTCTTGATGATGGTTATTTAAACACAGAAGTCACAATTGACGTGTCCCTGTCCTTTGGGGGTAGGTGTGCAATGCTAAACCCATCAGCTTTGGCTTAAAGAAGATCTGGGTTTGCATGTTGTCTCTGCCTCTGACAAATAATGAGAACTGTGGGCTTGTTCCTTACCTCTCCTGAGAGTCTTTGTTTCCTTGCCTATAAAACAGGGATAATAATAGATTCTATTTCACAGAGTATTGAGAGATTAAATAAGATGATGTAGATAAAGCATGTATAATCAAGACCCTGGTATACACACAGACTCTCAATCAATGCAACCTCTATTACAGCTATTGTTCTAGCGGCCTTGGGTAAGGATCCACTGTCAGGCACCTCCTAGTGCCATCTACTTGTGGGGCAGAAAAGAGGCAGAAAAAAGGCGGCGATATGTCATCTTGAGGTCCATAAAAAGAAGGCAAGGAAATAAAGCACTAGTGGCCATGGCTATCTGCCCAGTTTTATGATTGAGAAAAACTGTATTCTAGAAAATCACTGTGAGTTTAGCTGTCTTAAGCTCCATATCACTAAATGGGAGTTTAAATATATACATTTATATGATGTTCTGATGTCAGCAGGTATGAGTACTAAGGAAATCACCCAGAAACAACTTAAACCTCCTGAGGTTAAATCTCCTGACAGGAGTTGGCCCTCAGTGTTTGGTTTAATCCTGAAACGAGGCCACCTCAGGAGCAACTTCCTTCTGACCACAGGGCTAGTCTCCAGCATTTGGTGGCCTCCTAGGATCCAATGCAATGGCAAACCCTTACCAACTGTGAAATGTCTTTAAGCATTAACCTTTGATGAGGTTGATGCCCAGGAATCATGCCTCGTAGCCTCTGACAGAGGTCACAGTCTCACTGGTCTCCACACAACGGAGCTCTCTGTGGAGCCCAGCAGGGATGGGAGCTGTTTGGGGCTATTTAGCCTCATTAAGAAACGGCTGATAAATTAATGGAACTTAAATGTAGTCACCTACTGAAGTCACTTAGCAGACTTGCAAACTAAAAATGCAGAAACTTTCTGGCAGTTTCACAAGACCATCAAAGCCCTGTGTTCAGATTTTCTCTGGGAGGCTAGAGGATCTCCTGATGCCCCTCTGTACCTTCTTTTCTTTCAGATTGAGGGGTCTGTCCACAGGAGCTCCCTCCCCTCTCTTTTTGCATCTGGATCCAGCCTTCGGCGTTTTCAAATCCTACCTGCTATCGGATTCTCTCTCTCTCTCTCTCTCTCTCTCTCTCTCTCTCTCTCTCTCTCTCGCCGTGCCTCCACCCTGCCCCGCCCCGCCGCTGACCCCCATCATTCTTGTTTGACCATTTTGACCATTTACTCTGTGCTGCGTTCTCATATGTATTTTTTATTTAATCATTATAAAAACCTTATGAAATGATTACTGGCATAGATGTTTTATAGATGAGGCTCAGGCAGTGACTTTCCCCAAGTCCCACAGCCAGTAAGTGGCAGAGCAAGAATCTGAACCCCAAAAGTCTCACTCCAGAGCCTGAAACCCCCATGTACTACTGTGTTCACCTGTGAGCACTTAGAATGTTCTCCGTCTTCATCAATACCCTTTCCCATGTTGCTGTGTCCTTGGCTTGTGTATGTATAACAGGCCTCTCTGACTGAAACACAGTAGGCATTCAGTAAATATTCCTTACATGACTGCATGGATTGTAAACTTCTTGAAGGTAATGATCTTGTTTTATACATCTAGGGAACTCCTTCCCACTCCAGTTCCTTGCACAATGCCGAACTCATAGGTTGAAGCTATTACACTTTCTCCATTCTTTCTGAATATCAGATCGTACTATTTATTGGGCAAATGTTTTCACATATCTAGATGAAATCTCAGACACAGCAATTTAAACTAATTTCCTTTAGCCTGAACCGTATTTGAAAAACTTCACCTATACCTGAAGACTATTTAACACTGAGTCACCTCAGTAGAGGGGAAATGCCTGGAGTTAAAAGTTAGAAGGCCTAAGTTTACGTCCTGGTTCTGTCGCCTATTATCTGTGACCTCTGGCAACTGACTCAAGATTCTTGGGCCTCAGTTTCATCATCTGTCAAATGTGGAGAGTAGCTGCTGCTCACCCAGGCCACCTCACAGACTGGTGTGAGGGTTACATGAGATAATCTACATCGCCTTGACTTGCATATCATTTATTATTCTCACTGACCCCAAGCTGGTGACAGAAGTGTTTCTTTGGTAGAAAAATCGAGTCATGCTTCGTTTTGGATAGCAAAATCAGCACAAGTCTTGTGTATTCCTTTCCCGGGTCAAAAGACTAAGTAGAGAGTCTGTGGCTGATCGATTCCTTCTAAAACTCTTCCCTCCTTCAAATATTTATTGTGTACCTCATTGTTGCCAGGCATTGAATACTAAATGCTGGATATCAGGTGTTAGGTCCTGGATATGCAAAGCCATATAAGCAGAGCTGTTGTCCCGCTCAGAGTCTAGAAGGAAGTAGAGATAGGCAAATCTCCAACCACCATGCAGTAGGTCAGGTGCCATGAAACAGGTAGAAAGAAAGACAGTGTATCATGAATATCTACCAAACCCTAGAGTCATCCTTGACTTCTCCATGTCTCTTATATCTCATGGCCCATTTACCAGCCAATCACATCAGCTCTACCTTCAAAATGCATCATGATCTTACCACTTCTCGTCATCCCCCACCCCCTCCAGCTAGAACTTATATAAATGAAAGCCAGAACCTTCTGCTCAGAATCCTCCAATACGGCTTCTGATCTCACTCAGAGTAAAACCTGAAATCCAAACAACAGGCTACAAGGCCCTGTGCAATCTGGCCCTGGTGACCCTCTTGCTGTCTGCTGCCCCTCTCTTCCTAGATGAACCCACAGGTCTGCCTCCTTGCTTTTTCCCTGACTTCTCCAAGCACATATTTACTTGAGTTTTTTGCAGATACCTTGTCACTAATCCTGGGCTAGAATATCCTCTTTGCATATGTGGCTTGCTCTTTCACTTTCTTCAGGCTGCTGGTTATATTAAAAATGCAATTCTTGACCACTCTATGTAAAATAGGACCCATACGTTCCCATTATCATTACCTTCTTGTTTCATTTTTTTTAAACAACTTGATGCCACTGCACATATATTCAAATTTTTTAGGTGTTTACTGTGCTTTACCTATAGAAGAGAAGCTCCATGATGGTTTATTTCGTTCACTGATGTTTTGCTAGTATATAGAGCAGTACCTGGCACATAGTAGGTACCCTATAAATAAAAATGGATAGAATGTAAGGTTGGTACACCAGAAACGCATAGAAGGCGTATCTCACAGGACTTGGTGGAGCAGAAGGAGGGCTCACGAGTCCCTTTTGGAGAAGGTGCCACCTGCCCCGAGCTATAAAAAATTGAATAGTATCAGCTAGACAGAAATGGGGGAAGAGTGCTTTCAATAGGTCTAAATATTACATGCGAAGACCCAAAGGAATGAAAGACCATGGTGCATTTGGGGAACTTTAAGTGGCTCCAGATGAGAGTGGTCCAGAATCCTCCCACAGTGATCTAAGGAGGGGATTCAGCCCTACTCCCTCCACCTCTCCCTCTTCCTCCCCCTCACCCACCATCTTCTTTTGTTCTTGGCAATTCACTAGAGGTTTTATAAACTGAGATAGTTTAAAAACCTTTTCCTGAGACCTGCTCTTTCCAACCTGGGCAGTACTTTACTTTCCTTACTTTTGTTTTCCTTTTTTTTTGGTTTTGTTTTCTTTGTTTTTTAACAGGCATAAAAAGTCCAGATGACGAAAAGGAAACTTTCATTTCTTTCTTTACATGCTGCTTTGCTGGAGCCCAAACAGCGTGAAATGAGTTGGTGAAATGCCAGGATGGTCACATCTAGAGCATTGGCAAAGGGCCACGTGGGCCAAGTCAGATCAGCTGACCTGCAGGAAGCCACAGGTGGATGCAGCCCAGACCATGGAGTAGACGCTCCAGCCCCAGCCAAGAGCAATGTCTTTGCTGATGTTTTCTGCCCACGGTAGGATGCTTGCTGCTCAGGAAGGAATCACATTCACGCTGGTGTACCAGTTATTACTGGTTTTACACTTGTTTTAGTTTGCTCATTGTTTTTATTTCTGCAGCATTCTGGTCTTTCTCCCCTGTTCTCTCTGTAAGGAAAAGGGTGAAGGCCAAGTGTGCTCACTATGGAGGGAGAGAAGGGTGAAACTTTTTTTAGAGAACTGAATTTTTCAGGCCTCAGGGCCAGAGACCTCCATGCTCTCAGAGCCAAAGCAGATGATGAAGACAGCTGTTAACATTTCAGTGCTATGTCAATGCAATTAGTGGTTGGATTATTTAGAAGCCTGGAGTTTCTGCTTTAAAGGTGGTGGTATAGCTATGACCATTGGCTCAACATGCCTTTCCAAACTTCTCTCTTTCTATTTGAGTGAGATAAACAATTATTTATTAAGGCAAAAAGATGTGTTCATCATTGTTCTATACTTTAGAGATAATTATCTCCTTTCTTCTCCTCAATAACCCTTCTCTAAACTGGTCTCATTTCTTCCTTCCCCCTCTCTGCTGCTATCACTTTCAGTCATCCCCTGCCCCGGCACCCTACTTTATTTTTCTTCTAAGCATTTATGTTAGATGATGTGATATATTTATTTTTATTGAGGATTACTCTCCCAAAATAAAATAAAATGTCATAAGAGCAGAGACTTTTTGTTTTGTTTTCATAACTGACATGTCCCCTATACCTCAAGCACATAATAGGTGCCCAGTAAATATTTGTTGGTGGATAAATGAACAAACCCAAGTTAGGGTTTATTACCCTTTTGCTGAGGAAGAAACCAAGCACTTAAAGGAGAAGTAAATTACTCAAGATGAGGCTGATGGTCAGCCTGAACAAGGGCTTGATCTGTGGTCAGCTGACTTCAAAGACACCCGTTTTAATGCAACCCTTCCTATCCCTTACAGTCTAGGAGGGATTGGGGCGAGGCTAGTGAAGCACCCATCTCTGTGCAAAATTTAAGAGGGGGGCACCTGAAAATCTAGTAATCAAAATAAATAGTATTTCATGCACCGTTTTAAAAATTTGAAAAATTTAATGCCAAAAACCCATAGTGAACACAACTTCAAAATTATAAATAAAGGATCAGCATGAGTGATTTTTCCGTTTGCCTCAGGCACCAGTGTGGTTCAACCCAGCTCTGATCTATCTTTATTTAAAATGTAGATATTATCCTGACCCCTGCCCTGTGCTCTAGTCACAGGTATGTGTTGAATCTTTTATTCTTCAGGCATTTCTTCTCTCCAGGCCTTTGCTCACATGCTCCCGGACCTTGGGATATTTGTCTCTTGAATTACATGCACTTCTGTGCATTTTACAGATCTCTCTAGGCCAGTGTAGATTGGTCACATACCACAGTGTGACATCTCTCATCCACTGCTGTTCCACTGTTTTGACTCCACAAATTCCAACTTCTGTACTCTCTGACCAAAGGCCACTGGGAAAGGTGGTGTTGGCATCACTCACCAACAACCGGTTCTGTGTAGTAGAACCACTGTCTGTACTGCCATGTTGTTCGATTGCTGGACTGTTTTGTTATATTTCCCTTATTATTTCATAAACACGAGTGGAAAACTGAAAAATGAAAGAACCGACTCTAGTGAGAGGAAGCGTAAGTCTTCTAATCTAATTGAAACAGACATGAAGTTATTAGGCATGCCAAAAGCAATGCTTTCTGTGCCTCGGAGGCTGGCTGTACCTGTCGACTATGACCACATGTGGAAGAAAAGAATAGGGTTAGAGAATGTGTAAAAAATTTTAAAGATATATTATCAAGGATTATGTCAGAAGATGAGGTTTAATCAAGTTTTGATGTTAAATATTTTTTAAATAAAAAAATTCTTTCAGTTCTTCTAGAAACATCCTTGTGATGTCATTATAATTATTACTCTAGAATGTACTCTGTTCCAAATACTTTACATATATAACTCATATAATGCTCATAACAACTCTAGGAACTCAGTGCTTATATTACCTGTTTATCTACTACAGAAATGAGGAAAGTGAGGCACAAAGAGGCTAAGTAACTTGTTCAGGGTCACTAGTGAGTGTCAGAGACAGTATTGAATCCAGATAGTCTGACTCTAGAATCCCAGCTTTTCGTATACCAAACCTCATTTGTAACATGTAGGTCTACTGGACTTCCTATATTTTAACTTTTCCACATACTTATTTTTGTTCTTAATTCCATAAGGATTACATCCAGAAGTAGTGCCTTTCCCATGGGCCTTTCTCATTTTGCTGGCCCTAATCCTAGCTTCTTCTAAGGCTCAGAGAAAACTGCCTTCACTGACATGCTGGAAGTACTCTATCCTTCTTCCTAGAATGCCCTTCCTAGAATTCCTCTATCTCTGAAAGTACTTTCTTGTCCTTTTATTCTACACATGTGATCTCAATTGATTGTGTGAACTTCATGTTTGCATTATGAAAAACAGCATGGTAATGAGTACCCGCCGAAGAGGAAAGAGAGGAATGGAATCCGTCCAGTAGAAGTGGCCAGAGGAGGGTAGCAGTAGGTGACTGACAATACTGCCCTTTCATGGAGGTGACTCTTCTAGGTACCATCAGCCAGGTGTGTCACCCACCTAGTGGAATTAGCACCAGGTTAGTCCTAGGAAATTCCATCTTCGAGTTCCATCCAGACCTTTGAAGCCTGGATGTGGGGAAGGCAGCTTCACATGTAAAATAAGAACAATGACTCCTGTTCTGTGTACTTCATGGGGTTGTTGTGATGGCAAATGAAAGAAAATAGGAAAGGGCTTCATAAGCTCTAAAGCAGTAAGGAGGTGAGGAGGTGGGCATATTCTCCCTAGATGGATTTAATCATCCTTCCGAGGATGGATTTAATCTTCCTTCCAAGCCCTGCTTGTGCCAGATACCCTGTTTTACTCCTACATGCTGCCTCCATCCTTTCTACCTGTCTCTGCTCTGAAAGGCTAACCTTCAGGGTTATGATCAGCTTCCTTGCTCTGGCATCTGGTGGGGTTTAGCCAGTGAGGGGCCCTGGCAGGAGACCAAAGCATGGAAGAGGCATTGGCCAGGGTATTTATTCCTTTACACCACCCCCTCCCTTACCCCAAGTCACATTGGGCTGGCTGTGTCCATCAACTGAGACAACTGCTCTCTTTAAGGCAGCCTTCTCTACCTGGCCCTCTACTTAATTTGTCCCTTCAAGTCTAAAGGCAGTAACAGCCACTGGTGGGCATTGCACTCCATCTGTTTTTTCTCTATACCCCTCAGAGACCTAGATACAGAGTCCCTTTACCAAACCCTCTCCATTACCTTAATTTTTGTTTTTATTTCCTACTGGGACCCTCATTGATGCACCTGCTCAGGGTCTTACCTTCTTCCTGAATTAAACATGAGAATATGTGTCCAGATGCCCAGTCCAGCACCTCACTCAGACTAAAAGTTCAGTGACTATACTCGTCTCTCCTTCATATCAGTCAGCTCTTTTCTAGCAGGCCAGGAATCCAATGATTCCTTAGAATGAGCAAAATTGCATATTCAGAGCACAGTACAAGCCAATGCCAATATCAGCTGGTAGGGACCCTATAGGAGACTGTAGCAGCCCCCACATTAGAGAGCCCCAATGTTACAGAAGCCGGGGTGGCTAGCAGAGCCTTATCGCATGGCCCAACAAGCCCCCTTTCAAGAACCACTTCCCGGCTCCACTTGGTTCTTCCTCATTCTCCTGACACACAAAGTCCTGCTTGAGGGCCTAAGTGATTTTACAGCAATAAAGATTGTAGGCAGGAGAGATTCTTGTTATTCAAAGACTGCCCCCCACGGATGTGTTCCTGAATCCTCTGAATAGCCCATTGCAGCCTCCCTGCAGTCACCTCTTTAATTTTTAAAGCGTCTGAATTCTTTACCAAGTTTATAGCTTCGGTGACTGTAAACATTCGTTATATACAAGATTACTGAAGCCTCTATTCTGCTCTCAAGAAACTCGAGCCCTGTACATGTGGAACTGGCTGTCAGGGGCTGGGCTGCAAAGAACAGTGAGGTGCTGGGGCAGTATTCAGTAGGGGTTTGAAGGATTCTTCTTGTGACATCTTGCAAAGTCAGCTCCATACAAATAAAGGCAGCAGCCAAGAGCTCCATTTAAACGCTCCATGCTAATTCTTAGGAAAAAGAGTCACGAGGGATGTTGATGTAATTGCAAACTAATGCAATCCCAGAAAGCCTACAAAGCGAATAGAAGAAGGAGAACTAGTATCTGTTTAGGTGCCTTCCATGTGCCAGGCTTTGTGCTAGACGTCTTCAGTAGCAGGTTAGCATTTCAGTTTTACAGGGGGCTAGTGAGGTCATTATAATTATCACTCCAACTTTACAAGCCAGGAATCTCTAGATTATAGAGGCAAGTGGCTTGTCAAGGCCTTGCTCAGATAGAACCAGAATCCAGGCTAAGTTGATTTTCAAGTCTTTGTTTGTTCCTAGAAGGTGATTTAGAACCCATTATAAAGTTCAGGAATGACCTCGACCCAAAGGGAGAAAGGGTTGATGTATAGACATCAATAAGTCAAGAGAGAACACATTGGTGACTGAGGGAAGGAATGGGTTGGGGTCTCAAAGCAGTCCCTTATCCAAAAAATGCATGAAATTCACACATAGTAGAATGGGGATGACTTTGTTTTCCTTCTTTCTCTTTAAGACACACCTGACTTAGAAAGAATATTGTGTTATTTAAGAAACCTTTCTTGAGATCCAGTCAAGCTTTATAATTCTATGCTTCTATGCTTTGTCACTTCTGTTATCCTTATTCATAAAAGGTTTATGACCAGTTGATGCCAATAAACTGCAACTCCTGAAAACCCAAGGAATTCACCTCATTAAATGGCTTTTGCACAGCCCTGAGCTTGCAGGGTCGGGCTCCAGGTATTCCAGGCATAGAAAGTTGACACTGTTTCAGTGAGGAGGCCAACATGCAACCTCTGTGTTTACACCTGTTGGAGGGGCGGAAGCCAAGAAACAGGATACTTGAAATAGATGTGAGCTTAGGAAATTATGGTATGTGACAGTCTTTGTCTAGTGGATATTTGTCACTTGTGGCTACCCCATACTATACCTTGGTCATATCTCTTATTATATGTCCTGCCTTCCTAAGTAGAGAGAACAGAAAACTTGTGTTCTCAGACTGCCTTGCAGCTACAGAACAAGTCTGAGACTTGGTTTCTACCAATTGAGTGTACCCATGAAAGACTTGGATTCAAAAGCAGGCAATGGGAGGAGGTGGTTAGGTTTGGGGCACTCAGTATGCTGATCATCAGCATGGTGGAGGCTTCTCCTTTTTTGGAGCTCCTAACACCCAGCCATGAGCAGCATTAAGATTGAGAAGCAATGGCTGTGACAGTGAAGTTTTCACTAAAATAGTTCCCATAGCATGGCTGACCCAGCTCTCTGGTCCTCCTAGAGTCTGTGAGTCATCAAACATCCTTTGAAAGTTATTGCTTTTAACTTGTACCAGCCATAGTGGGTACTGCTATTTGTAACTCTGAACCCTGACCAGTGCTGTCAAGTGACAAGGAGTAGGTGATTCAGGGTCAGGGAAGAGGCTCAAATTATTATTGAGGATTCAGCCTTTATCTTCCAAAGTTTTGTGCGTTTATTTTTTTATTCTAAGGTTGATTGTCACTGACCAAGATGACTGTCAATGGCTCCCAACCTCACATCATCGTACCTCATTGTTCTAAGTAAAAAAGAAATGGATGGGCAGAAAAGGAGCTCCCTTCTCTTCCCTTCCTTCCCTAACTCCTTCCTTATATGCCTAATTCCTTCCTTCCTTTTTTTAAAATCAAAGATAAAATATTTTTCTAGAAGCTTCTCCACGTTCTCTCATATTTTCTACTGACCAGAACTAGGTTATAAAACTATCACTAGGTGCAAAGGTAACATCTAACCAAGAGGAATGTGATGGCCATTGTAAGCTTGGACCAGTCATGATTTATGGCCAGGAGCTGGAAAACCCAGATTCTATTATTAAGAAAGAGGAGCTGGGGGTGGCTGCTGCACAGGCAACAGATGTCTACCACAACGACATCCCGAGCTTGCTTTCCCCTTGACCGGCCCTGGCAATGGGAATCTGCTCCTGTAAGAGGAAGCTTTCCTAGCAGATTTTGGTTTCCATGTCACCCAGGGAAACTCTCGAGTGTTTCAGAACCTTCTGATGGACTCATTGTCAGAGATATCTAAGTTCGAATCCTGACTCTGTCATACGCCCCAGTGTGACCTGGGCAGGGACTTCCTCACATTGTGCTGCACACGATTCCTGGCAGTTAATAAAAAATCACTATTTTAGAAGGAGGAGGAGTGTAGAATGTGCTGACACATCATCCTTCTAGGGAGGGTGACTTGACAACACACACACATATAACCTGGTGATTTTAGAACAGATAGTTTGATACCAATTCCAAGGGAAGATGTTTGCTAAATGTATGTTTACAAATTGTAAGAAAACATCACATGTATCATCTCTTTTAATTTTCACACAACACCTTTACATGGTTGAAGAATCAGAGGCTTAGAGATGTTGATGATGGAGCCTGGGACATATTGGTAATTGGCAGGGGCAGAATTAGCCATCTAGGTCTACCTGGGCTCTTTGTACTCTACCTTGGCACCTGGAAGCTGACCAGGAAGGTCAGTAGTATGATCAACTGCCATACAAAGTAAAAAAAAAAATGTGGATCCCTTCAGAACATGCAGTTAATACAGAGAATTGCATAATCACTAGTCTTTAAAAAATCCTGTACTGAGTGTAAAAAATGGACTTCTTTCTCTGCAATTTAGGAGGAAACATTGTACAAGAAGTTGCCTGATACCCAATGAGGATTAATCTGGAGAAAACTCAGGAACATTATGACGGCCGTCTTTAAATATCAGCAGGACAGGCTTGTAGAATAGTGATTTCACTTATATTTTTAGGTTCCAGAGATTGAAGACAAGGATCATACTACTGAAGAGAAATTTTTAACCACCGAAGGAAGAATATGTAGTATGAGCTAAGCAATATTGGAATGAGTGGCATTAGTGAGAAGTGAGTTTCCTGTCACTAGAGGTAATCAAGCAGCACTAGTCTCCTATAGAGATGATTTACGCTTTGCATGAAGGCAGGGAAGTAAGGCTAAATGATTCTGAGGACCTTTTCAGTTCTGAGATCCAGGATTTTGTGAGAGATAGGGGCAGAGCAACAGCAGCCATCTGGGAGGTTCTAGGGGTGGGGGATGGTGGAAACTACCTTTCCAGTCAAGAGAGTTACTGCACTTAAATGATCTGGAGTCAGACAGGTTTGTTTCCTTTGACCCTCTCTTAGTGCCTTTGCTGGGAGATGCCTGTGAAGTCCTTTGGGCATCCAGGCTTCTCCCCCTGGGAATTATTTGCAGGAGTGGCTTGTTCTGGAGAGCAAGCTGCCCATTCTCAGAGGTGCATTTCTGTAATGCCATTTACCCTAGAGACCAACAGAAACGAATACACCCTGTCCTCCTCCCATCAGCATTCTTTCCAACCTGACACAGATTAAGAGCTTTTTTTCCCCACAGCCTTTGATGTGTTTTTAAGCATTTACCCTTAGGATTACTTCTTTTCCTTTCTCTATGTTGTTCTCCTAACTTCTAGACAGCTGATTAAAATTCTAGTTAAATTGAAATATTCTTTCAAATGGGGCCATTCAGAATGGAGTAAAAAGCACTGAATTTACTAGAGTTTTAGCACTTTTGGTTGATCTTTAATTAATACTCACTTTAATTTTCAATGCCACCTTTAAAACACAGAGCTGTTTTGAAACCTCAAACTCATTATCTTACCATTTTCAAAGGCAGGACTGTCTGCCGGAGAATAAAAAAAGAATGCTGGTTAGTAGTCTCTTCCTGGAAATCGACTTTCTAAAATCTGCTTTGATAGACAGGAGTCCCAAAATATATACATTTTAGAAGACAAATAACTGTTTTCCAGAAGTCTAACAAAAATAACAACAAAAAACAATAAAAGATTTAACAAGAATCAGCTGGGAGGAAGTTATTGTAATACAAGGTAAAATAATATTGTGCCATGTTGACATAAATATTTTGTTTCTTATCCTAATTATTTTATGTTTTTATTGGTGTGCTACAGAGCCAAAAATGTGCTTTATAATTAAATTTCAAACTGCCAGGTACAGAGAAACCACTGGAGGCGTCCTAATGATAAAAGAAGAGCTTGGTAAGACCATGGAAAAGTATACAAAGATGATTTATATAACTTTCTTTTCCCATTTGCAGCTCATTAAGTCACTGTCTTCTCCCAGTGACCAAGTAAAAATTAAAGCACTTCAAAGAAGAGCTTGGGGTTCAGCATCATTAGAGGAAGAGAAATGGGTGCCTTGATAAACTTGACTGCAGAAATCTATAGAGCACAACTTAAACGGCCTCTACATTGATCTTAGATGCTCAGAGGAAGGTTTAAGATTGAACGAATCTTTTTAATGCATATTCTTTCTCTATGAAACAAAGCATATGATGCATGAGAACAACTTAGAGATTATCCCAGACTTCAGTTTCATAAAGTGAAATTGCAAATAGCACTTTCCAGATTTTCGTGGAAAAACAGGAAGAGAATAGATATTCCTTATGGAGCTACCTTTTTCTCTGGATCATCTGATCACGAACCCAAAAAGTCTCATCAGTACAATTACTTAGAATAAAGGGAAACTGCTTGCTGTCCATATGATTGTATTAAAGTTGGGCTACTGACATTTCACTTCCTTTTTACTGCATGTTCAGACAGACTAGTAGAATCTATGCATCTGGGCTGGCAAGCTGTGAGAAAGGTCCTTTTCTCTAGCAATACATTATCTCTCATCCTCATGGGGAGGGGTAGCTATACATGAAGCAGGGAGCAAAGGCATAAAGGCTTTGGTGTCAGACAAGCTTGGCCTTGAATCCTTGCTTCTCCACTTACTGTGAGTCCTTGAGCAAGTTATTTACATTAGTTGATCTCTGGATTCCTCAACTTATAAAAGAGGCTAGTGAAACTTATATGGTTATTGAGGAAATTAAAGGCAGTCATTGATGGGAACTCATCTCGGCGCCATGCAAAAGCAGAGTTTATTGGGGAAATTTATAAGCCAGAGGATCAGAAGGTCTGCCATAGAGAAGTGTCCAGGGGCCAAGGTGGCTGGACACAGTGTGAGGCTCCCCTCTGGGACTGGCACCCGCTCCACTGCTCTTCCATCCTATTATATAGGTAAAGCATGAGAGAGTTCTCAAAAGCGTGGCAAAAACAATCTGGTCTTGTGGTCCAATTGCTCAAGAAAGTTGTAGGTCAACACCTGGCAGGTAGCTCCTCAGGGGGTGTTTATTCCTGGGATGATAGCAGCTCCAGCTTGTGGGAAGTCTAAGCTCCTCCCATTGGAAGAGATAATGGCCAGCCTCCCAGAGTGACATGCTAGAGAAATGGAGAATCTTTGAAGAGAAGGTGGAAAAGTCTGAATCTGAGTTGAGGCTATGCCTTGGACAATATGACTGAGAAGAGAGGTCACTTCTTTTTGGCCCATGTCTTTTGTGAGTCAAGATTTACAGTGGGGCCCCTCAGAAGTGGAACTGTGTTCTGCTGACAATACGGCTGTACTTAAATATCCTAGCTATTTATGGCTTGCTACTTCCAATCTGCTCTCAGGTTTTCATCCTCTGCCACACCACAAGTCCAGCACTGGCACTGAAAGCAAACTAGCAGAAGGCAAGATGTAATTAGGTTTCTAAGAAAGGTGTTTTTGTTGTCATTATCTTTCAATTCAACAAAATAGGCATTCACTTTGTACCTCTTAGGCGCCAGGGAACGTTAACAGTGGGAGGGGGTTACCAACAATAACTCCTCATAGTTACTGAGTTTTACTGCCTGCAGCCAGTACTTTAAGTGCTTTATGTATTTTATATAAAAATATATCTAACATATAACACCTGTCTTTGAGTTAGATGGGGAATCAGCTACTTAGCCAACAGAATGGTCAATGCTAGTGTTAAGTGCCATAAGGGTATAATAGAAAGAATGCCTTTGGAGCACAGAGAGCATTTGTGAGGAAGGTAATAAGGGGCATTTGAACTAGAAGGGTAAATAAGAATTAACCAGATAGAAGAGGGATGGAAGGACAAGCACGCACAAAGGCATGACGGTACTGATGATGATGATAATCAAAATCCAAGAAGGAGAGAAAAAGGGAGGAGAAATAGAAAAAAAAATTAAATAAGATGTAAGAGGCTTTGACTCAGCCACCTTCAACACACCTCTAATGCAGGTTTTCAACACATATTTTTCATTCATTGATTTAGAAGGGACTGTGAGAAACAAACAAACATAACACAAATAGGACCACTACAGTCTTTGTCAAATGCCAAAAAGCAAGGCATCCTTTCTGAAGTCTATAGGTGGGCTTGCCTTCTCTCACCTGCCATTCTTGCTTGCCAAGGTAAGCACACCACAAAGGAAAAATGTCATTACTTCTGGGATCTTCTTCTCAAGATCTTATAACCCCTTTGTAAATCCAGTGAGATGCTCTACATAAAATCACTTTGAAAAAGGTACAAGAATCCAACACACAGGCAAAATTGATAATGTAAAAAAGTCAGGTTCCTTCTTTTCAGTGAGAGCTCACAGGAGGGAGACAAGCATGGTCAGGTGGTTGAAGGGAGAGCACGAGGCAGCACAAGGTCAGGGCACACAGCACGTGGATAACCCAGGTGTCACCACGATAGCTTGCAACGAGCCCCCACAGCATCATGCCCATTTCCACTAGGTAGTAAAACTCTCAGAGTGGAGAAAAATCCATAGGTACAGTTCATTCATTCACTTGCAACATAACATTGTGGAGCGCCTGTGCCAAGAGCTGTGGACACCATTGCCAAGGATCCCAGTGTGTGAGGTAAATGGACATGAAAAAATAATCATATGTTACATGTGCCAAATGTTATAAACTACGGTGGCACAGTGAGATAATTGGTGGGATGAGGATTGACAGGGAAGGGTATGGGTGCAGAAAATCTTCCCCAAAGGTGAACATCCTTGAGTATGAAAAAGAGGGAGGACCTTGTCTGGTGTTTTAATTCTCATTGCATATACTTAGTTTCTTTCATCGGAGGGTTTTACCCAGGGAGTAAAACATTCAGCAGTAAGTAAAGGGGTAATGAAGGAAAGGAGATGTGAGGCTGCAGAGATGAACTAGGAGTGAAATGATAAGTTATATATATGAACATTTATAATAGGAAATGGTACATATATACTGGTTTGAGGTCAGATATCACACACACACACACACACACACACACACACACGAAAAGTCAGTGAAAGAATTCAGGTTAGTGCTGTGAAGGTCCAAACTTTCAGGAAAATTCTTTAAGGAAAAAGCATTAAAAGCAGAATAGCTTTCAAATGAAAGCTGAGCTTCCAGAAAATGTGTCTCCTCTATTAGTATTGTCATGACACCTGATATGGAAGGAGAATTCTCCTTTACCAAGTATACTGGGGATGAGGATGGGAAGACTAACATTTCTGAAGGTCTACCCTAGGGCAGATGCAATTATATAAAATTTCATGTCATTTGTATGATACTTTATAAGGTTGGGTATAAAAGGCTAGACCCTTTCACCAATGACTATAAATTGTGACTGGGAGTTTTGAAATACTTTGTTTAAGGCCATGCAGCTGATATGTCAGGCCTATTTTATTCTAAAGAGTCATGTTTTGTCCATTAGATAATGCTACCCTGAGAATATCAGCCAACACCTTCCCTTTAACAAATAGTGCCTTTTATGTGCACATGATCAAAAGTGAGAATGTAAGATATTTTATATATGTCAAGTAGATCTAGATGAGAGATTATTATGATTATCATTTCAGTGTTACTGAAGACTTTGAATTGCTTACAACTTCTAAAATTTTTTTTGAGTCTAGTTCATAGGAGTCTAGATTTTTGGAGTTCCAAACCAGCTAATTAATTTATAGAAATACAATATAACACCTGCTCTTCAAGTTATTATTTCTTCTCTCCTGGTCAAGGATGAATCTAGACGATAAAATAATCTGTATATTTCCAGATTATACTTAAAGGATATTTATCATCATTGATTTAAAAATTAGAATGCAAGTGTCTTAAAACATTTTATCTATTAAGTGTATAATTAATTACCCCATTTAAAACACGACTCAGCCATAAGAAAAGATGAAATACTGCCATTTGCAACAACATGAATGAATCTTGAGATTATCATGCTAAGTGAAATAAATCAGATAAAACAAGTTGAGAACCATATGATTTCACTCATATGTGGGATATAAAATTAAAAGTAACAAAAAAACATGGCAAAGGTACGGAGACTCATGGGTGTGGGCATGGACAGTAGATTAGTGGTTACTAGAGGGAAGGGGAGAGGCAGTAGGTAGATAGGAGTAAGAGGGCATCAAATATTTGGTGGTAGAAGGAAATTTAACTTTGGCTGGTTTAAACTTAAAATAAATTTAAAAAATAAAAAATAAAATGCTTATGAAGTAGGTGGTGCAGGTATTATGGTCTTCATCTTACAACCACCCATCAATGCATTAATTTTACAAGTATTTATTAATATATTTAAAATCTAAGCTCCAGAGAGATAGTTGATGAACCTACAAGACTTAATTCTAAGCTAATGACAGGTGGAATCAGGGCTCCTGGGCTCTGGGTTCTGAATTTGGGTCATTTCCCACTAAACTCTGTTGCCTGAGTCTCAATTCTAGTCTAGATATTTTGGATACACATTCCTGAAGTCTTAGGTGATTTATTCTAATGTAAGAAAAGACCTGATGGAATCTGTACCTTCTAAATCAACTCCCATTTGCCTCCAAATCCCCATGGAAATACGACTCTTAGATGTACCATAGCTTCAGAAATCCTGAAAACGTATGAGGTGGCTTATGCACTAACTCAATTATAGGGGATGGGACTGCCTAATTGCTGTGAGGAGCTGAATGCAGTTGTTACTCAGAGCAAAAGAGCCTTGTTCTTATTTTCTTTGAAGACTGATGATTACTTCTGGAATGATTTGATGCATTTTCAAAACTTGCATAGAAATTCACTAAGACACTGCATTAACAAAGCAAGTTTCCCAGCCCCTTTACATAGAAAATATATCTACATACATGCCCTGTACTTATCAGACAGTACATGGTTAGAAAATACACAATTCTGCTCAAGGGCATCTGTGGATTAGCTCTCTAGCACCTTTGGTGACCCTGCTCCCGCCTGTCCTTTCTCCACTTCTCCCATCAAAGATCAGATCACTCCCTCCCATCCACCACCACTGTCCTCTTTATAGAACCCCATGAATAATAAAGTTATCATGTTTTCATTTCTCGTTGTTGTTTATTTTTTTTCCTACCAAGTTGTTTGCCTGGCATAAAACAAGTACTCGAAAAATGTTTGTTGGAGAGAGATGACAATGTACAAAATCAGGGATTCACAGTCCTTCATTAATTATATGTTCCTTGTTGAGTAAAAGAAAAAATAAGCTTTAAATATATCATTGCTTTCCTACTATGCACAGAATGCTATAGTTAAAAGACTCTATCTTATAGAAGAGGTAAGTAAACATATAAATAATGTAAAAAACCCCACGGAATTGTACATCAGATATTAGGTAAATTTCTACTTTGGTCCAGGCACTGGCTGATGACTAGGTATAAAAATGGAACAAAAGAGATCCTGGAGGAGCTTATGATCTTGGTAGGGAGAGGCTGGCCTACAATCAAGTAACTTAAGTAAACCAAGGGTCTAAATGGAAAAAAGAACTGAAACAGAAAATTAGAAAACTGAAAAAAATACATATCAATACAGCTGTGGCAGAGGAATCCACATGAAAATCAATTCTGGGAATTAGCATTAAGAAGTGTTACTCAGTGTCAGACAGTGTGGGAAGTGACCTAACCTCTACTGTATAACTTTCCTTATTAACCCCAGAAAGTAAGCAATAGACTCCTTTTGTAGATAAAACTTTGGGATCTAGGAGATAAATAGAGTGTAGGGGTTAAGAACACCACCTTTGGCATCTGGCAGAGCTGTGTGTGAATCTTGAGTCTACAACTTAACCATGTGGCCTTGGACAAATCATGTTAGGCATCAGGATTTTCTCTTGTAATAGGGGCGAATGATAGCATCCACCTCATTAGCGAAGAAGGCAAGGTAGAAGCACAGCGCTCAGGACAGAATCCACTAAATGTTAATTACTTCTTTAGTTCAAGACCATACAGCTAGCAAGGGCCAAGGCAAGATTCCACACTCAGCTCTCTTTATTCCAAAGCTCATGATCTTTCATGCTTGCTGCCTTTCTGGGTAAACTGAGTGATCTGACATAACTCAATAGATATCTGATATGGGCCAAAAAGTAGAATGCAGCTCTTCTGATCACATTATGTGGACATTTCTGTACCAACTAGAACTCTGAACCAAATCCTCTCTCTCTCTCTCTCTCTCTCTCTCTCTCTCTCTCTCTCACTCTCGCTCTCTCTCATCTATCATCATCTATTAATGCATCCATCAATGCATCCATCAATGCATCCATCAATGCATATGTGCATGCATGCATGCATCTATCTATCTTAGTTACATAAATATAAATAAGTTTCTTGTGGCTATAATAATAAAAAGCTAGTAAATAAGAGATAAAAGGAGGAAGAAATTAGAGCTCTTTCTCATGTTTTTAACTTCAGAGAGTAATTCTAATCCTGAAGATGGGAAGGATGATTTTAGTTTTGAATCAGCTGAGTCAAAGCTGTGCGGACCACAAAAGCACAGAGAAAGATATAGATAGGAAAGACCTCATAAAGGCATTGTCAACAGGAACTGACTACACAAGGGAGAGGGCCAGGTGGTTTTGAGTATGAAGGCAAAACATCAAAAGCACAGTTCAAAAATGTGTGGCCATTTGACCAGCTATCTTAAACAAAATGGATCAACAACGAAAACAAAGCAGCTGCAGAGGCAGAGCTTAGGGAGACTAAACTTACAGTTTATCAGTCAAGGAACAGAAAATCAAACAGAGCTGGGTCCACTTCATGAGACCTATGTGGTTGCCCAGAAGTAGAGCTGAATTAATATTCTGAAGGGCTAAATGATAGCAGTAGAGACAGATGGTAAGGCCTGCATTTCCAGCATCCAGCCAGTCAGGCTCTTGCTTTCCTGGAGATGACCAGATTCTTGTGACACAGAGCCCTTTTGCCCACTTTCAGGAAGGACATGCTCTCTTGGTTCTCCCCCTTCTTCCCCTATAGCAGTGTAAGTCAAGTCTTCACCCCGCACCAACATTAAGTCTTCAGTCATGTGTCCTTTATGTTTGCATTACTATATGACTTTGTCTGTGTGTCCATACTGGTAGTTGGATTTCATGGTCCCCTTTCTGGTTTCATTATCTCCATACATATCCATGCCACTGTTATTGTCTCTAACTCTGGCAGTGTATTCTCCAATAAACCAATGTATACAAGAAAGCATCTTTTTTGCTGGCAAACATGTTATTCAATGGTGCCCCTGGTACTATTTCTGGTACAGATATGGTTCTTCTGTAAGGGAACTTCCAATGTGAGTCTCCGAATACAAATCCATAAAGAAGCCCCAGTAAACAAGGTGAATAGCAGGATATGTGTAAAAGGTTTCATGGAAAATTGGATGGAATGGTTTATTTCACTCTGAAGAGTGGGAATCTTGGCTAGTCTTCAAAACCACCAGGTAAACAAGGGCAGAAGCTCCCTACAAGCAAAGGACACAGCATGGGTTGATTTATTATTTTGGCTACTATGTCAAAATACATTGGCAGCAAATAGCAGAAAACCTGGACTTGACCAGCTTAAATTTAAGGAGATTTACTATCTCACAGGGCCAGCTGTCCATAGGTAGGCAAGGGTCCAGGCAGGGTACATTGGGGCTCTGACCCCACTTCACTGTAGCCCTATCTTCCTCTGTGGGTTTTGCTTCATCAGCGGTTCCAAGAATCACATCCAGGCATGCAAATGACTAGGGAAAGAAAGGAAAGGGACTGTCTTCTCCTTGTGCCCCTTTTTAGCAGCAAGGGGATATTTTTCGTAAGTGCCCTAACAATTTCTCACCTCACTGGCCAGGGTCATGTGTTGACCTCTAAACCAGTCACCTATAAGAGGTATGAGATTACCATGATGTTCTCAGATATTTGAGATATGTCTCCTGAGAGGTAATATTTCTGAGAGAGGCCACCAGCATTCCCTCAATAAAGAGAAAGAGAACAGATTTTAAGTAGGCAGCTGGAAGGGTCTGCTCCAGCCACTCTCTGCATAATACTTTTTACTTTAAAAAAGAAAGAACAAAAATAAAACAAAGCATGCTATTAGAATAAGACAAGGCTCAGGAAGACAGACTGTTCTGGGTAAGGGACTCTGGTCATGGATAGTGTGACATAGTCATAAAGAAAACCTGGAGATTTAAAGAGCTGGCTGTCTGTGAGCAATAGCTGCAGAAACATCAAAATATCTCCCGTGTATCCGTTAGAGGCGACTAGTATGACTGAGCACTGCCATGTCAGATAACTGTTCTCACTCCTGAGATGTGTGTGGGGTTGGGGATGACCGTCACTATGTCCTACAGTTTGTGTAGTTTTAAAGGCTTGGCAGGTACTAAATGTACTTGTTGGAAACACCCTGGTAAATGAGAAGTCACCATTGGCATGAAACTCTCGCTTATATATACACTTACACAGAGAACTAATCACTTAATTTTCATACATATTAAACCACTTTGCTTTTGGTAAAAATTATATCAATAAATCAATAAGTAATTAAAATTTAAGCATTCAGTCTGAGAAGAATTACAGTATGTGGAATCATATAACCCAATTCCCTACCTTCGGCTGGCTTTCTGTTTTTACAAATGAACCTATGTGAGACAAACATTCGTTTCTGTTGGAGAAAAATGGGCAGTGGGGGCTTCAAAATGAGTTATTTCCAGAGGTTAAGCAAGAGGAATGTTTATACACAGCTTTTTAAAGTTACCTGTAAGGAGTAAGGACTGTGACTATGTCCATTGCTGAAAACCCATCATATATGCACTGAAGCTGGGAAGTATGGGAGTGAGTGGCCAAATTTACCCAGAAATAAGATAATATGAAGGTTTAAAACTGCTGCAGAAGAAAAGAACCATGAAGACGTCTGCAGCAGCTAGGGCAGTTTGTTCCTTGAAGGCAATGAAGAAAACCCAAGCATTAAGCACATTCCAAAGGGATAGGTTGGGACCAGAGTGAGTTGTTGTGGGTGGGAGCCATTCGCTTAAAGAGAGGTGGACAGGTTATGATGTGAGTGAGCCCCACACAATGGGCTCAGAAAACTTCTTTAACTGGTAACTCTAACTACATAGCTTTTGAATAAAACATTGCATTTGTTAAGATGAGAAAGACTCATTTATTTTGTCATTCTAATTGCCTTCAGCATTTGTCCAAGACTTCATCTGGAAGGAATTTTTAAAGAACGAATTCCAGATCTCTGCTGCAGGGAAGGTTAAACCAGAATCATCCAGTGTTGGTTGACTTTTCTCCCACATGAAAGGTCTTTGGGGTCAAGGCATCATCTCTTCTCCTGGTTATCTGATATAATGTGGACCCATCTTCAGTAAAACTCAGTCCTAGAAACATTCTCTAGTTGTATATATCATCCTATCCTTACAACGATATAGCAAAGTAATTCTATCTAATGTTACTTATTTTTCACAGTATTGTTTTAAAGATGAAAAGATCTTAATGATATCTGTAGTGGGTCAGGGGTGGGCTTGTGGAAAGAAGGAATAAAAAGTCAGGGAGTCCTCGTTATCTGGGTTTTCATGATTGGAGTCTCCATAGTTGCCAGGTTTTAGAGAGAAATAAACTCACAATAGCGTGAACGTACTCATTATTGAATTGACCACTTACAAAAATCAGTCCCCATTCAAAATCAGTCCCCACTTAACACTAGCATCTTCGTCAATGTCATGACATGTCTCTCATCAATTCTTGTAAAATGCAGCCTTATAAATATACTTTGTAAGTTGATTATCAAGTAAACTTTCAAATCCCCCCCACAATAGAATATTTTATAATGTTAAATAACAGGATGTTGAAGAACTGCTGAAGTCATATGTAGAATTGACAAATGATGATGTGGCAGAAACATAACTAGGTAGTATTTGAGGAAGAAAAAATTCTCGAGAATAATGACAGCATGGGCATTATAGCAGAGAATGCTATGAATACAAAAGGTATTCGGAGAATATCAAGAAAGTCTTTGAATTTTGCAAAAATAACTGTCTTAATGATTATGCTGAGACAATTAAAGTGAAGGACATGTTGTGAAATCATGTGATTTTGTTGAAAAAATTAAACCAGAGGAAGAAATAAAACATGACATTTCATTCATCATTTTAATAATCATCAGTGGTTATGTCTATAACTCATACTTTTCAAATTTAAGTAAAATACCCTTATTTTTATTATAAAATCCAAGCCAAAATATTTTTTTCATTAATTAAAAAAAATATTTGGTCCCTATTTTAAAAGAATTCACTTTAAACAGACCTTTTCTGGTATCCATTATGTTAAATAAGATGGTACTTCTGTAATACTCTTTTTCCACTGGGCCGCATTATCTCATATGAAACTAGAAAAACCCAGTATAAAGGGTATCTGGTATGTAAGCACAAGTTTGTCCTTGCAGTAGTTTTAAAATATGTCCACAAATTTTTGAATACTTCTCTTTTCAAAAGACAGAGTTTAATATCTTTCTTCTTGAGTGTGGGCTGGTTAGTGACTTGCTTTGAACAAATAGAATAAAACAGAAGCGATAGTGGGTGTATTGAGTTGAATATGTTCCCCCTTCAAAAGAAAAAAAGAAAAAAAGAAAAAAAGAAAAGAAAATTCGTGTCCACCCAGAACCTCAGACTGTGATCTTATTTGGAAACAGGGTCTTTGCAGACGTAATTAGTTATGATGAGGTACCATGGGTTAGGGGGTGTTCTATCCAATGACTGATGTCCTGATAAGGAAACAGATGCACAGAGGGAAGGCAGCTGTGTTAAGGTGAAGGCAGAGCCAGGAATGGCGCACCTATCAGCCCAGGAATGCCAGGGGTTTCTGGCAGCTACCAGAAACTAAGAAGAGGCAGGGAATCCCTCCCTGGAGTCTTCAGAGAGAGCGTGGCTCTGCTGACACCTTCGTTTTGGACTTCTCACCTCCAGAAGTATAAGAGAATAAATACCTATAATTTTAAGGCACCCAGTTTGTGGTGCTTCGTTATGGCAGCTCTAGGAGACTATATAGGGATGACTTTAGAGGCTATGTTACAAAAGATACTGCAGCTTCCTCTTTGCCCATTCTCTCTTGGATCTCTCACTTCAGGGGCAGCTAGCAGCCATGTCTTGAAGACACTCAAGCAGCCCACAGAGAGCCCCCCTGGTGATAACTGAGGCCACCTGCCAATGGCCATGTGAGTGAGTCATCTTGAAAGTGGACCTTCCAGCCCCAGTCAAGCCTTTGCATGACTGTAGCCCCTGCCAGCATCCTGACTGCACCTACCTGAGAAGCCCTGAGTTTCAACCCCAGCTAAACTGCTTCCGAAATTCAACCCACAGAAACTGTCAGAAACTGTGTGATAATAAATATTCATTGTTTTAAGCCACTGAGTCTTGGCATAATTTTTTTTTATGCAGCAACAAACAACTAATACCTTTGTTACCTCAGATCTAATTTCTCCACCTCTAAAGCTCCCAAAGATCCAACTACAATCAAAACGCATTTAGAATTGAACAGAGATTTCTTCTCCCAAGGCTATTAAAATTTTCCATAACTTCATTTCCACTACTTATCCACCTCCTATTTCTGATATATGACAAAGTGAGCTTCTTTTCCTCCACAGAACTCTGTCACTCACCAAGCTCTATCAACTCTGCGATGTGAAATTCTAAATAAAGGATGGTTGCCACTTTCATAAATGAGATTTATTAGTTTTATTACCTCATATATTTCAAAAACTGATCTGAAGCTTCTCCTATCTTCCTGGAAAATGCCCTTGGATACAGATTCCAATAATGGCATTCTATCCTCCAGAGCATGTTCCAGGGTGACGTGTGCATGGCAAACAGCTAGTCTCTGGTCTCCCCAGTTTCTCAGAAAGACCCAGAAAGGCAGCTTTACTTGTGAGTGTACAGAAGAGGGAGGGGATTTCTGAGGACAGTGAAGAGAGAAAACAGCTATCACATGGATGTGACATGAAGAGAGGCATTGGTCCTGGCCTGACATAAAAGATCCGTGTCCAGTACCTGCTGTGCCCTGGGCACAGAATGTGTGGTCCTAGGCAGACAAAGAAGAGTAAGATGAGAACCCATCACGGTCCATCGGGCAGACAGAACCAGAAAAAGATCATTACATGCCGTTTGGTAAGTAAGAACAGTAAGGCAATATGTACAAAGTTCAACAGAAACCAAGAGGAGATGAGGTGAGATTGCCAAATGATTTTTATTCTAGGCTCTGCCTGCAGGTTTGTTTACCCTTAGAACTTGTATGGGAACCGCCTTCAAGGTGATAACTGTACCCATTCCATGTTGAAGAAGGGGGAGCAGGAAGAACAGGGAGGACAGACCAATCCACATACATTGTGGGCTCAGTACTATAGGTTCATACCCCTGGGATGAATGAACGCTCTCATGAACGAACACCTGTGTGGGAAAATCCCATGCTGGGCCTGTATGTGGTGAGGAATGAAAGCTAATCTTGTATGCCAGGTGTGGTGCAAGGTTCTTAATGCTTTACAAATATTAGCTCATTAAATCCACATAACAACCTGAAGAGGCAGGTACTGTTATCAGCCCATTTTACAAATAAAGAAAGTAAGGCACAGCAAGAGGCGGAGCTGGATTCAAACCCAGGCAATCTGTCTCCAGACAAGGCCTCTTCATATTAACCTCTCAATGGTCCTGACTGTCAGGAAAAAGGATGTTTACTCTTTATCGCAACTGACTCAGAATTTTGATAGAGTATGACACAAGGCAGAATTTCATGTTTTTAAAGCAAATCATACAGGTCTAATGCTTGTGAACTTGATATTAAAACCTAAGGCTGATTTTTGTTTGTGCTTGGTAGATATGTTAAAAAAAGAAATAAGGGGTGAACAGACTCAGCTGTTTTGTGACCTTTCCCTTAAAATGGTTAGAAACCTAATGCCTGACTCAGATCAAGGCATCACTATGTATGTTTGAAGTCTAAATAAATTTTAATGTAATATTTTGGAATACAATTAATTGGGTGTGCTCATAATTGCCTGGTAGGGTAGGCGGATCAGTGGATTGTGGAATAAATTGTATGGGCTGTTTAGTGTTATATAATAAACCTAGGACCAGTCTATGAGACTCCGGATGCTGTCACGCAGGGGCTCTGCAGCTCACGACAGATTTACTTTAAATGGAAGCTGCTAAGGAAAGGAGATCCCGAGTTTCAGATGAATTGTACTGCACTGGCCCTTTCCTCCTTAATCTAGGGCTCCAAATAATTTTATAAGTAGATAAAATTCTTAACCCATTCAAGAATAATATAATCAGATGACTAATAATGCAATCTTTTCTGTCTTAGGGAAATCTCTCCAGAGCGCAAATGAAGCAGTCCCCTTCATAAGAACACTCTGCCTTTCTGTGAGTTTAAAGTTTGTCTCAGGGTAGAAATGGTACAGCTTTCAACCAGGTGAGGGTAGTGAATGGACTTCTGCATATTTAGAGACATAGAGAATGCCAAAATCCTTTTATGTCTGTCATTACAGTGCACCCTTGTATAGTCTCCCCAACCTTTTTCAATGTCATGGTCACTTGGGATATGATAATAATGAATTTTATCCCATTCAAACAGGCACCTTTTTTTTTTTTTCCTTATAAAACCTCCAATTGTTAGCACCTTCTAATTGCTGTCATCTTGGTGGCAGCAGTGACATGATATATAAAATCATGCTGCTTCTTACAATGGCTAGAATCTAGGGAGTCGATGGAACATGGTATTTGGGAAGCACCCTGGGGTAAATGCAGGAGGCTGCTTCTGGTTGGAGGCAGCCAGTCTTAGGGCTTTCATAAACCCAGGTTCTGGTCTATACCCCTTGGGGCCTGAGAAATTCAATATGTTGGCCATACCGGTGATTCATTTGTGACACTCTAGGAGGGTAGCATTGCCTCTTCAAGTCTCAGCCACCCTGCCTATAAAACAGAGATCACAACAGCACCTTTCTGATGAGAAGGTTTTGTGGCCTGTGAGCCTGTGTGCATAAACCACCATTTCTATAATAGGACATAAAAAATCTTAGTTACTGCTGTCGCTTTTCCAGGGCCAGGGCTCGGGAGAGGTGAATGAGGCACCTTGGTCACAAAACTTAAGGGGTGTCAAAATCTCAGCGATCAAGATAAATAATATTTTCAAGCAATATTTTTAAGACGTCAAAATTAATGAAAAAAATCTAGGACTACAAAGATAAAAATTTTAAACAAAGACAGAATCTGGCCATGAAGACACACCTCACTGCCTTACCTTCATCTCTGTCCTGTGGGATCCCATCTTCATTATTTAAAAATTTGTATTGAAATATTATACATCTTGATTTTTACATTTTTTGATGTCTCCTTAAATTGTACACCCAAAGCTAGTGCTCTACTTCCTTCGTACTAGTCCCAACTCTGGTTATATTTCTGATGTTAGACTGACTGGTTGTTTCTAATTGTGCCTGATGTTAACTCTCCTTTCACTGCAGCCTCCGATCCATGCCAGGTGCTGTGCCAGGCTCTGGGGATACAGTGATGAGACATGGCACTGGCTTGTGGAATAAGTACACTGACAGGCAAATGAGTGTGTGTCCTATATTCTTTAGGAGTGTTGTAAATACATCCATTCATTGATTAATTTCACAGTGTTCAGGGAGCACCTCCTCTGAATGTGCCAGGCACACAGTATGGGATAGGTACAACAGAAACCAGTCACCTCTATGAGATTATTTCCTTGCAAAACACTCTTATACAGTGGTCTACCAAGAGAAGATAGTGAGAAATCTTTTTGGAATTCAAAAATTGCTGAAGATACTTCAAATGCAAGTGCCTAGCACAGTGCCTACCGTGTAAGACACAATAAATAAATGTTTGTAAAATGACTATTCAAAATAATGAATTCCTATAAGTAAGATGGAGATGTTGAACCTACATTCTGCCTACCCAGCATCCCTTTGTTTGCCTTGGATGCTGGTGGGCTTGGCGCAATGGAAGATTCAGACTTTGAAGATGACAGATCTGAACTTGAAACTTGACTCCATCACTTACTTTCTGTGCAATCTTGGTCAATTTACTGAATATCTCGGAAACTGTCTCTGCTAATAAGGTTAAATAACACCAGACTTGTAGGTCTTTAGTGAGATTATGGATCTGCAAAATGTTTTGAGCCTGGCTCGTGGGAGGTACTCAATAGATGTGCATTTCTTTCCTTTCCACTTTGTTTTGGAACTTGATGGAATTTCAGGTCAGAAAGTCTGAGTCAACCCCAGGCAAAGAAAACCATTTGGGAAAGGAGCTGTGAGGTTTTACAGCAGCTTTCATGCCAACGGCTCTAACCACACAAAGAATGGAACCAGTCTGTTTTTTTGCATCAATATCCTATAAGCAAGTTGAATATGGGCTTTGAATAATTCAAGTACATTTCTACAAGACAGTCACAAATGGATTGACTTCTCCAGGAGAGATGCCAGACTGGGGTCTTTTGCAATAGCATCCTGAAGAAATGTGGGCCTGCAGAAATGCTTCAAGGACAGGTGGAACATGTGCTGTGAGCAGGGAAGTCCTGAGTGCTACAGCAGAGATGCAAATTGGGGCTGTGTCATGAAAACAAAAGTCAAACCATAAAATATCACTTCACATGCAATTTAAGAGAGATCTATGAGAAATAAACTTTAGAAAACTGCTCACATATATCAATGAATTACAGGTGCCTGGCAAAACATTTCTACGAAAATATGCTGTACGGTGTATGAATAAATCCGTCCTGAGTTTTATGATTCCATATATAAAGTCATAATGTATATAGAATAGAGGAACATGGAAAACCAGTTCATTGCTTTAACCCATGCTGGTCAGATAGACTTGGAATGATCTATCAAACTTACAGAGCTTCAAACAAGTACAGTCACCATCTCAGGAGGATCCAAGTGGCAAGGGCAGGTGGGGTTGCATTCACTTTATAGGGTCGCAGGCAGGTTGGGTACAGATTAAGATCCTACCTGCAATGAAGCAGGTCTCTGTTAAGCACATTATATCTATTATCTCATTTCGGCCACTCCACAATTCTGTGACCCAGGTGCCACTGTCTCTATTTCACAGATGGGCGAACTGACACCCAGAGAGGTTGAGTTACATAAGCAAGGACATGTAGGCAGCAGATATTGCATTAGGATGATAGCATCATGCGAGCAAGGGCCTTATACACCACTGTCAGCTTTTAGAGGAGTGCCTAACACATAGTAAATGCTCAATAAATACTTGTTGAGGAAGTGAGTGAAGGTGGAAAACTCAGATTCCCTTGACTCTATGTCTGGTGTTCCAGTCTCAATCTCCTTGCCTCTGTAAAGAGTATATTAACACCTACTGCATCATCTACCAGGCTGGACACAGCTGCACAGGATGTACACTGCACAACTCTGTACCCTGTAACCTGCAATGTGAATGGTACCCTTGGATCTGTATAACACAACAGCCCTGTTCCTGGATGCAGCACAGGAAAAATAAGCCACAAATGGAGCCAGATGAACCTGAGCTCAAATCGGCTCTGCCACTCTCAGGCTGTGCAGTCTTGCCTCGATTTCCTCACTTGTAAGTGGCAGCAAAAGGCATGTATAAGAATATTTGAGGATGAAATAAATTAACACATGTAAAGCACTTAGAAGGCATGTAGTAAGTGCTTAAGAAATATTTTATTGTTATTATTTTAATATTATTTTATCATTTTTAAGTCTGTATTAGACTAACCTATTTTAGGGTCAGTTTTTCTGACTCAAGTGTAAGCTTCTAAAATGTGAGGACTGTGTCCACTTATCTACTTTCAACCATGATTCTTCCAGTGCAGGGCAAATACTAGGCCCTTGATAAATATTTGTTGAGCTAAACTGAACCAGGTATTGACAAATAAAATTCTGAGTCTCTTTGAACATATCTAATCATGAATTGTTTTCTTCTGCCATATGTTGGGGAAATTGAGGCAAATACCTCTTTATTGATCTTAGTAAAGGTTTAGCTTCCACTAAACAACTTTCCTTCTCTATCCTTAGTCCCAATTCAAATGCTTTTAAGAGAAATTAACAAAGAGCTTTCTATCTGGCTGTTAGCCAGAAATCTGCATATAATAAAGGCTCCAATTAGAAAGGACTTTTAATCTACTGTTCTTCTTTGGGTCACACAATCAAGTAGAAGAAATATATTGGCTACAGCATCCACCCAGGACCTAGCATAATGCAGTCTTTAAATCTTTCAGGGTCAGAGTTAGAATTGGGGTCGTGCAGCCCATGCTTGTCCATTTTGTCAGACAGTATGGGGATGAGTGGGCCTACATCCATGACCACAGCTCAGCTCCACTCAAGCAGATTCCAGCCTCACTAAACCACAGGGGAGATCGGTTTTGTCTGTGGTCTGTACACTGAAGTGGTGACCGATTATGAGAGAAATTTCAGACACGAAAACCTTTGTTGATTTTCTCAATTATTTAGAAAACTGGGTAACAATTTTTAAGTTGTAAGTATGTACCAGTTATAGTACTATTATA
Source organism: Cynopterus sphinx (assembly GCA_030015415.1). Classification (NCBI taxonomy): domain Eukaryota; kingdom Metazoa; phylum Chordata; class Mammalia; order Chiroptera; family Pteropodidae; genus Cynopterus; species Cynopterus sphinx. Next base: position 20,877,154 of record CM057385.1, read on the forward strand.
ATACCAGGCATTTGCTTCTATTTCATTTAATTTAGTCATCACAGAAATTAAGGTAGGGATAATGACCTTCCAGATTACAGACTCAGATTGGGTAAGTAACTTGCCCAGAGTCTCACAGCTGACATTCAGATCCAGGTATGAATCTCAATACCATGTTCAGGGTTAGGTGTTTGAGCTCTGAATTCAGAAAGATCTAGATTAAAATTCTAGGTCTGCCTCTCAAGAGCTATGTTGTATTAGGCCTGAATATTAAAAGTTTCGAAGTCTTAGTTCCACTACATGTAAAATGAGACTAATAGCTATATTCATCGTACAGGTTAAATGAGACAAGGCGTCTGGTTCACTCAGTACAAAGTCTGAGGCAAAATAGGTGTTTTTTCAAGTTTAGTTATTTATTACTCTTTTTAAAACCTACTACTCCTCCATAATACTATTTATATAACTCATATGTTTCCCATTTCCCTCATTCTTAAGAGAACAATGGCATGCAAATTTTTAATTTAGATATTCAAATCTGCTTCATCTGTTTTAGTTAAATAAGAAGAAGGTATCTCATTTAGAAAACAGGGGGACTTTATCTATCATATGTCCTTGGAAAAATTGAAAAGGGTTAAGTAGATAGATAGCTCAATAGAGCCTGAGTTACTCCAAGACATTAGCCTGAATACTAAAATATTAGTTGTTTAATAAAAAAGAGAATATTGAAAAGGTCCTGATGATATTTAACTGTATAACAAAACCCACAGAAACTGCTAGATAGAAAATGGGGCAGTAAAATACTGACATAATCTAATAATGCTGGAAGCCATGGCATTGGTGCCCAGAACCAGGCTCCTCAGACTGTTCTGTGTGAGGCTAGCAACCGGCTGGTCAGTCGGGGCATGGCTGGGAGCTGGGCTGCTGTCCCTGCTCTGGCCAGTACCCCCACTCCATGTGCCCACGTACTGCTTCTTGCAGTATTGTCCCACTAAGACCTTTAAACAAATGTGGCTTGTCCACACTGGAATGTTCCCAAACCCTACCCGAGGCCCTTGGCCTCAATGGTACTTAGCCCAGATCACCTCTGGCACATTTCCCATTTTACTCTCCCTTCCACTCTCTACCCCTAGGTTCTTCACTCTGTTCGGTCTGTGTCCACTTCTGGCTTCCCAAGTTTTGTTAATATTTCACCTCTGGTTTCATGTACTTGACCATGAATGAGAGGGATCCTCTCCCCACCAGGATTCCGAGGGAACGTTCTGCTTGCTCAGTGGGATTTTCTTTCATCATCTGTCCTAAGGTCCATTGGCCAACCTATAGTCCAGAATGGAAAACCGAGGCCCAGGTAAATGAGCTCACAATGCAGGGTGGCAGCAGCTTCACCCCTGCTGGGCATTACTAGTTTTCAGTGAGGTCAGATTGTCTCTGGATAGATATTCAAGGGACAGAATTAGGACTGGCAGCAAAAAGAGTTGTGGTTAGAAAATGTTACTCTAGGGGAGAGTGAAACACATTTCCATGTGGTTTTTAAATAAGCAGCAAGCAATAAACCTCCTGGGTTAATACTGACATGTGCTGTTTCCAGGGACTAGTCTCATGGGACTCTCTAGTTTTAGTGGGGAATTTGGATGAGCAGAGGGGCTGGCTGAGAAGTCACTTCCTAATGATAGTGGCATCCAAGGAAGGCAAACTCTGCTCAGGCCATCATCCCAGGACTGTCAGGGGTCCTGGAAGGCAGAGGCACCCAGTTCACAGTTCCTCTCCCACTCTCTTAGGAGAAGGAACCTGGTATGGGGCATCCAGAGGCTTCTGGGCACCTGGTTTATGACCTGAGAGAAGGGGCGGAAGGCTGTTCTAGGCTTAAGATGATGCCCACAGAGGATTTAGCAACCATGGTCACTCACATTTACTGAACCATTGGTGTATGTGGTGTGTGCTGGGTCAATGTTCCAAATGCCTTAAACACTCATCTCACTTCACCCTCACAGCTGCCTATAAGGAGGTGCTATTTTCATTATATTTTGCAGACATGGAAACTGAGGCACAGAAAGGTCAGTGAATTTGCTCAAGGTCACCTGCCCATCCTGCCACCCACTGGTCTCTGTGGAGCGGGGGTGTGGGGGAGGAAGGAAGTGAGAGCAAAACTCCACAGGAAGACAGGCAGAAAGGGCATTGGCTTTGAATTAAAAACATCCTGGGTGTGGCTTTGGCTTTGCATCCTGCTGCTTTGTGACTTCAGCAAAATCACTTCACCTTGGTTTCCTTCTCTATGAAATGGGAGATGTGACAGCTTGAAGAGTTTTATGAAGAGAGGATAAAATAATTAGTGTGACTCACTAAGCCCACAGTGGGCATCCTATATATGTTAGCTCTTATTGTCATGGGGAAAGCACTTTGTACAGTTTGAACTATCGTGTACTTTTTAAACTCCACATGGCAAGACTGTAATATGAACCATTATTTAAGAAAAGAAAAAACACTGACAATGAAACTATCACACACCACACTGACTATGAGGCCCATCTTAATTTCAGTGATGCTAAAATGCTAAATATAGTGTAACATACCTATGTACAAATAACCTAACAAGAATCTAAAACGCCCCTCCCCAAACTACCACCACAGCCATGTACAAAGACAAAGAGTGCCAGTTTTATGAGGAGACAGGGTCCAGACCAAAGCGGAACAGAAGTACCACACCCAGGTGTTCCTTCAGTGAACCCTTAAAATGTCCAAATTTGGACTATGTGAGTAATCTATGAACGGGAAGAGACCACAGGGTGGAAAAGAGGAAAAAGCAGTGGACATAGTGCATGAAGCCTCTCATCCTGGCCCTGGCTGTCCAGCTTCATTAGCTACAGGGCTTGGGCTGCTTGGTTCACCTTTGGACCTCAGTTACCCTGGCTACCAATGAGGTGCTGAATGAGAAAATAATAAGGTTTTTCTAGCTCTGAACCAGTATGTGTCCACACAGTAGGGTGAATGTGCCAGGATTAATCTAAAGATGGTATTAGGAAACTGAGCTTTCCAATTCTTTGAGCATTCCCAACATGGCCCTTTGCTGCCTGAGCTTTCTATGTGAAAAGAGACTAACACGCTGGAGTCAACCATCTTACTAAAGCAGACCTATTTCTAGTGGATTTGAGATTTTTCTTTCATCCATGAAGCAGCAGTGGAAGTAACCCCGCATTTAAACTCTCATTTTAGTTTGTTTCCCAGTGTCAATTCTGTTTATTTAAAGGGTCATCCATATGAAAACAGATGAGAGAGACATTTCAGTAAAACAATGATGACAATTCCCCAAAGCCCCGGATGCTTTCTACGAGACCACAAGGAGTCTAGAAATGCTCAGTATAAAAAGACTGATAGATGTAAAGTAAGTGGTCGCCAAGGAGCGTGAAAATAATGATATGACACACAAATCCCAAATAAACAACTAGAAAATTCAGAACAGCAATAGGAGCAGCATAAACACTAAACTTCAATTCAAATCAGCATCCACTTACTTGGCCGACAATTAGGAGGAATACAAAGGTGAATATGCCACAATTTCTGTGCTCAGAGGGTTCTCTTTTTCTCAGGGGTCAGAGAGAAAACATTCAGACCCATTTACTGCAAGTTGGCCTGGGGTAGAAGTATAAGGAAAAAGGTACTTTTTTTCCAGGGGGCCCTAACTTCAACTAGAGGGCTTTTGAAAAGATTTGTGGTGCGTGGTGTATACAGTAGAACCAGTTGGTAAAATAGTTCAACAGGTGGAAACAGGAGGAATTCGCATTCTAGGTAAGTGGGGCCGCAGGAGCAAATTCCCTGGTTCAGGACAATGGTGACCGGGCATGGATTTTAAGAGACTGAGGATAAGCTAAATGGATTCATTTTATCCTAACATGCAATGCAATCCATTTGTTTTGAGGAGGAAAATGACCTGACAATTAGCTAAATCAAGCCTTGAAAAACATATTACCTTTCAAATAACTCAAAACCACTGCTCTCTCCATAAAATCATACACTTCACGATGATAGTAATAAACACTATTTACTGAGCATCTACTATCATCAAGCATTTTACAATTGTGATCCTGCTTATTTCTCACCATGACCTTCTTAAACGTGTATTGTTATGATGCCCATTTTACAAATAAAAACACCGAGGTTCTGAGAAGGGGCATACTTTGCATGGTAGAATGAGGACTAAAGAGAAGGCTATTGAACTTAAAAGCTGCTCTTCTCCACTTGCAGTACATACCTCTCACCACGTACTACCGATTTTATCAGACAAAAAAGTGACCCTGTATTTTAATAGAAAGAGCATTGGATGAGAAGCACCATCATTAGCATAGTTCTTCAAGGCTCACTCTTAGGAATCCCAAGGGCCACACCATTTCATTAAGCACTATGCAGCAAAGGGGTCCTGGTAACGATACTTGCCTAATATACCTGCTGTAATATGGCTGGGCCACACATGACATTGTTTTTCTTCTATTCTAGCAGCAAATACTGTTGGGTTTGTGGGAAGAGCAACATTCCCACACTCTGTTCTCATACGCATTCTCATATAAAAGGGCTGAAAATAGAATAGTCTGTCTTCATGATTTGAATGATATGACAGCAGATGACACAGGCCCAATATTCTGCTTTCGTAATTTTATGATTTCGGGTCGAGTCTGCAGGAGCAAGCATAATAACAATATTTCTGATTCTGTACGGTGTCTCCCCTTAGAAAATACTCATTTTCAGCACAGTTAGGGTTGAGATTGAATGAAAAACTCAGGGCTTTCTCTTTAGCTCCCAACACTCAGTCTGCTTGAGTCCCACCTTCTGGAATTCAGGGGAAAAAAGGCTCACTAGCCTCATTCTGTCCTTTTCTGAATATTCATAACTCTGACCTGCAAGGATAACTATATTATTATGTAAATCACAAAACAGAGGAGGAAGGAAATGACTCATCAAAAATCTCTCTGGAAACCTCCATCAGAAATGCAAATCATGTAAATTTCTGGATTCTAGGTAGGCACCTGGAATCTCAGCTAAGTAGTTTTCTTTGGGGGAAGATTAAAAATAGAAAAAAACCATACGTTCCACTTTAGTGAGCAAAGGCAAGAGGATGTAGGCATTCAAAGCAGAAGTAAAAACGGAGATAAGAGCCTCATTTTATTTTGAAAGGTGAGGTGCGATTTACCTGGCACTCTTACCTTGTTAGCTCTGTGCAGGCCATTCTCTCTGGGAGGATGAGGAAAATGTGCCCTGTGCAGAGACAAGGAGCCCCCACAGCCTACCTTTTTCACCAATATTCAGTGTTTTCCTGAACAGATTTCCAGCTACAAAACACTCAGCTGTGTAATAGCTCCAGTTATAGCTGAAATGTTAGTCATTTCATTACACACTCTCCAAAAGGGGTATATAAAAGTTGTTTACAAGGGCAAAGCTGTACTTCTGAAAGCTAGCTTTAGGAGCTCCCACTACCTTGCCATATTTTAATTCTTTGAACCTGCAGCAACAGTTCCCTTTTTATAACTGTTAGCACAGGAAGTTATTAAAACACTTGGGTCTAATGTGTCTTGGTCTCTGTCTCTGCTGGAATGCTATAAATTCTTATGGCCAGCACATTTGTGCTAAACCATGAAGAGAAACATCATATTGAAATAATTTTTGTAGCTAGTGAGGGGAAGTTAACGACAGACTTCGCATCTAGGCCTTACATGATTGAGAGGATGGGTGCTGGAGTGAGCGTAAGCTTGAATCTCAGAGCTGCCCTTTTGGTCCCTGCACGAATAGGTCACCTAGCCTCTCCAAGTCTCAGTGTTCTCATTTGCAAAATGGGAGCAATAGTAGTACCTGCCATATAGGATGTAGAGGGAATTAAATGAGACACATAAAGCACATCGTAAATGCCGAATAAAAGTTACGTATTACTATTGTTTTTGCATTAGCATCATTATCTGCATCAGAGCAGGGTTCTGGAATCTGTGGCAGAATTAAATTTCTGACCATATCCCCTTGCTATAATCCTTTACTTGTTTTTTTTTAATATTGAGATACCTTTGACATATAAACCTGGTATATATTTAAGGCATACAACTTGATGTTTTGATATATGCATTAAGAAAAGATTGCCATAATCAAGCTAAATAATTTATCCATCATTTCTACATAGTCATTTTTAATGTATATGTATGTGTGGGTTGAGAAGTTTTACGATGTATCTATCCTCTTGGCAAATTTTAAGTATACAACGTAGTATTGTTAACTGCGGCCAGCCTGCTGTACCTTACACCCCAGAACTCATTCATCCTGTGTAACTGAAATTTCATACTGTTTGACTGATATCTCTTATTTCCCCTTCCTCTCTCCCCTCCCTGGGCCCTGGCAAATATCATTCCATTCTCTGCTTCTATCAGTTTGACTATTTTAGATTTCATATATAAGTGAGATCATGCAGTGCTTATCTTTCTGTGTTTGGCTTATTTTACTTAGTTATGTCCTCCAAGTTCATCTTTGATGATGCAAATGGGAGGATTTCTTCCATTTTAAGGTTGAATAATATTCATGTGTGTGTGTGTATGTCTGTGTCTGTGTGTGTGTGTCTGTGTGTGTGTCTTTGTCCATTTTTAAATCCATTCTTCTGTTGACAGACACTTAAGCTGTTCCCATATCTTAGCTATTGTGAATAATACTGCAATGAACATGGCAGTGCAGTTATCTCTTTGAGATCCAGATTTCATTTCCTCTGGATACACACCCAGAAGTGAGATTGCTGGATCATATGGTAGTTCTATTTTTATATTTTGAGGACCCTCCATACTGTTCTCCATAATGTCTGTAATCACTTTCTTAAGAGAACTAGAAGTGAATAATGATCAACTCTACATTTTCTTTCTTTCACCAAAGGATTTCAGCACATGGCAAGATTTACATTCCTCCCTGGCCTTGACTGTGAATAAGTGAAGACAGGACGTGGCGTACTATGGTCAGCATCCTGCACTAGTATGTGAATACATCCCTAGTCACCATGCTTATTATCTGGAATTATTTGGGCTAGAAAGGTGTCCGAGATTCTTTTGGCTGGGTCTGAAAATAATCTTGGGGGACCCACCCACAGAGTGAGGCACATGATTCCTTGTACCACATTTCTCAAGCCACTTGAGAGGCTATAAATATTGGAGTCAGGAGAGTTAGGTTAAAGGCCTGACTCTGCCTTGGACAAGTTACATGAATACTGAGTCTCAGTTTTCTCATCTGAAAAATGAAAAGACTACTAGTATTTATGTCACAGAGTTTTTGTCAAGACAAAGGATATAACACAAAAGAACATTATAAACTAAGCAACTACATAAATGTTACTTATTATCACTTTTGGTAAGCAGGGACATCCTTGATTGGTTCTTTATTTTAAGAATTTTGACGGTTTCTGAGGCCATGTATATCATAATTGCCATGATATACATAAAAATAAATGTATTTATTACTAAAAGGTAATAAATTGGATTAAATAAAGATAGAGTGCAATGATGACAAGCAAGAGATCACCGTACAGGGCCATGTCAGGCCACATGGCTGTGGAAAGGAAAGTGTGGCAGGGAGAGAGCAAGGTTCACTTATTTCTGATTTATTAAAATTGAACTTTACATTTTTGTTCCTTTCTTACAGATGTATCCCATTTCATCTTTATGTACTTTCCAAATCTCATTCCTGGAAACCCTTTCTCTTCTGGTCTCTTGAGACACTTGGGATTTAGCACTCATTGAGCATTAATTTTTAAATGGTAGATGCTTTTAAGGGACCCAGCACTGACCCTTTGAAATTAGTCCTTCCTATTTAGACCCAACCGATTAGGGAGAGGCTCAAGCATAGCCAGATCTGCAATTCTCCTCGCCTCACCATTCTTAGAGACCTCTTTACCACATTCTCCTGTTTTCTTTCTCTGAAACACTTGACAAACTAAGCAGCTGGAAGTCTGACTGTAAGCAATGTTTAGGCCAAATATGAGATACGTAGTTTGATGCCATGAAAGGCATGGGCTTGCCAGTTCATGCTGCAGATCTGCAAGAATAACTACTTGAGGTAAAGAATGGACTGGTGGGGAAGAGCTCACCACTGTCCACACTTACTGTTCTGAGAGATAATCTGGAGGATGGATGTTTTCTCCCCACGTTCGCTGTCACCAGTAATCTCTAGTGACCTTGACGCTGGATGACCAGCATGAAGTAGGTTTCTTCTACCTCCTAGACTTTTCTCCATGCAGCAGAAACACACTATAGACTTTAATGCTATGCCAACAACTTCATAGCAAGCTATTGAGGTATCTCCCTATGAAAATATCATTGAGCGGCATTCAAAATATAAGCCCTGGCAAGAGCCATCCTGATGGGCTTAGATTTGGGAGGAAAGAGACTGAGAATGGGACCAAGAGATACTGCACTAAAGTGCTTGATTCATCCTCCCCATTCTCTGCTACTTGTGAGCTGTATTGCGCTAATCTCCTAGTAAGCCAAGGACAGGCATCATCTTCTTTGAAATTTTAACATAAAACATCTCCCATGCCATGTATAAAGAAAGATATTGCCTCTCAGCTTCAAATCCAGCTCTCCATACTTCGTTTTGTGACGCTGGGGCAAGGACTCTGCAAACCACATATCTGCTTTATCAGCTGGGGCCATGTCAGATCCTGCAAGTAGGGAGCGCTAGAGGAGACCGAGAAACCAAAAGAGAAAGGCTGCTATGCTAGCCTTCGGGTTGGCCTGTGTCCCTGGCATCATGTTGCAGGTCTCATTTGCTTTTGCACTCCTGCGGCAGCAGTTCCCTCTTGTAACAGCAATTCAAGTCAGTCTTTAGTTTCCCTAACATTGTAGAACCAGCCTTATTGCACCTTTCTGAGACCTCAGCACCATCTGGGGCTCCTCCAGGGTTTGGGTCCTCTCAGCAGAGGGACGCTAGCACAGGCCAAACAACACTCATTCCTCAGAGGCCTGAGTTTCAGCGGCATTGGCTAAGCTTGCAGGATTACTATTCCTGTTGTTTTTCCTGCCCTAGAAGTAGTGTCTGCTTCCTGTAATTGTTACCTCTATGATACTTTTACTTTTTCGAGTATTTAATGTCTAGTTAACCATCCTTAATACTAAATGCTCTCGGTTTAAATACTTGGTGTGGTTTCTGTCTCCACACTGGACTCTGACAGATGGACACTGTCATTTTTGCTATGACAGTGAGAACTAATAGTATTTCTTTTTAATCTAAGACATAAGTGCATACTCTATGAGTTGTCTGCTACAAGCCTATAAGAGACAGCTGGTGGTTGAGAGATGATCTAGAAACCATGGTAACTATTCATACCTGAAAATTCTCCATATTTCATTAAGCCAGATCACCTGAAAGCTACATGCTGGGATCATGGAGACACATTTCTATCTTCTAGAGCCAGTGGAAATATTAACTGAGATAACTGTATAAAGCAACTGGCACTTATAAATACTCAAAAAATACTGCTAATTGTGTGTATGTGTGAGTAAATACTTTTTAAAAGCAGGACAGGTGATTGTGTTGTTTCCTGCAGAGTTGTTTTGGAAAGGGACACCACTGTCTATTTAAATGTTTAGGAAAACAAAATTTGAAGATGTAATCCCTTTGCTATTTTGCTGTACAAAATTAGCTGGAATAAAAAGGGGACCATTGATATTCCTTTTAGCCCAGGGAAGAGAGGGCTTAAAGAGAGCATAGGGGAACAACTTAACTTCCAATTATCTTCAGTGACCTGAAGTAGATGAGAAACAAGGCATGTTTTACATATCCCAAGAGGTCAAACAAGGGCTGATGGGAGGCAAAGAGTAATTTTTGCTTAAGACAAACAGAAATTTGATAGAAGTGAGAAAGAGCTGCTGCAGGCTTACAGCTTGGGGAAGCTGTGAGTTCCCCATCAGATGTGGTGATCGATCAGATACAGGTATCTGCTGGGCTAAAGTAGAGGGGGCTTTGAGCAGCAATGGGGGTGATTGTTAAAGTTCCTTTCTAACCCAAGGGTATTTAATTCTCTGATTTTAGTATAAGTTTCCTAATTCATGGGCTGAAATTGCAAAGGTAGAAAAATAATGAGAATGCGAGAGAGAAAAAAAGTTGGACAGATACAAAGCATAAGGTTAGAAAGGCATCAGGAAAAGCTACACCTGTGAAAAGCTCTCCCTTTCCCTCTTCTCTATTATATTTTAAATCCGCTGAGTTGGACAAATGAGAAATAGGTCACGATATGTGGTTTTTAATTTTTTTTTTTAAATGAGATGATTTGGGTCAACTTTCTATATACCAACTTTACATGCTGTTGTTTCAAAGGCGACTCTTGGCATAGCAAAAAGAGAACATAATAAAAAATTCATGGGAAAAAAAAGTTGCAATCAATGTAGACTAAGCCTTTGAAAATTAGCCAATTAATCTGGCTTTGCTTTGTTTCTTCATATCGGGGGACTTGATTTACATAAAAGAAGTCTAATGTGAACAATGAACACATACACAAAAAATAAGAGTTGAATAAAAGATTACTTATGTATATGACTAGATACTTCAAAGGCCCATAGTGAAAAATGAATTACTAAAGGCTACATCTGAAAAGAGTTCCAGAAACATGCCTATCTTAAAACAAGCTGTAGTGGACCCTGAAAAGCTAGGAAAGGTCCAAAACAGAACTGCAAGGCTTTCTGTATGGTCCACCATATAAAATAGCTATCCTCTTGCTATTGACATTGGTTTTCCTTAGTTCTCTCATAGACAGAGCCAGGACTGATGAGTGGAAAACACACAGAGGTAAATTTCAGCTCCTTGAAGAAATTTTCAGATAAGCATTATGTACCAAGAAAGCTAACCAAACTTAAGTTGGAAGACTACCATAATCTAGAATCAAACGGGACATCCCTTCTTGCACTGAAATTCTCAGGATTCTTTGGCGACTAGTTCAGTGAGCAAGAACACATTACAATAGATATTTATAGCTCCATTCATTGAGACAGGAGGGATTTTAGACAGAACCAGCACTTAACAGGATTCCCTTTTTTTTTTGCCTGAATCCTAACACTTCCCCCACCTCCAGATGTGCCATTATACTCTAGAAGAGACAAGATGTCATATACTGATCATAATTTTCAGAAGCTAAGGTCCTCTTTCCAAATGAAATGCAGTGTAATAATTATGCATAAGAGTTCTGGGTTCATAAACTGTCTGAGTTGGCTTGAGCTGCTGCCATAACAAAATACTGCAGAGTGGGTGGGTTAAATGATGTAACTTTATTTTCTTACGGTTCTGGAGGCTACAGGTCTGAATGCCAGCATGGTTGGGTTTTGATGTGGGTTCTCTTCCTATGTCCACATGGCCTTTACTCAATGTGTGTGCATGAAGAGAGAGAGTGTTTCTTCTTATGAGGGCACCAATCCCAGCATGAGGGCTCCATCTTCATGTCCTCATCTAACCCTAATTACCTCTTAGGGCCCCATCTCCAAATACCATCACACTGGGGGTTAGGGTTTCAATATACAAATTTTGGGGGAATACTCACATTCAATCTATAACAGAAACCAAAGTGTGAAGCAAAGGAATGTCTACTTACTAGTTGTGTGACTGGCCAAATTGTATACCTAAATCTCAGCTACGTCACTGGAAAACAGAAACCTTGACAACACCCTAGTGACAAGGAGATTAAATGAATCAACAGACATAAAGCATCTTTCACATAAAAATAGTACAAGAGATCTTAGTTGCTATTGCTGTCATCATTATTATTAGTATTTTTATAATTCATTCAGATGGTACAAAAATATTCTGAAAGTTGTACCATATGCTGCCCTCTCTGTCCTTGCCTTGCTTTGCCAGTTACTATTTGTGCTTGAACTTAGCTCAAATTTTGCTGTCCTGAAGAACACCTAATTATCCCTGATGAGTTAGATGGCACCTACCTTGCTCTCTCATGACTAAATGTATATTTGCGAGCAGTTTTCTCACTGAGCTGTGAATGTGACTTTTAATCATATTAGCTAGATTCTGAGCTACTTGAGGGACTACCCAGAGCTAGCCAAGCTCACAGTTATGAGTACTGTCTTTCACAAGACGGCTCTGATTTCAGACAACAGCCATAAATTTGGGGTCCCTGGGCCACTCTCAGCAGCTGGCTACAAATTCAGGGGTACTCATAGACTCTCCCAGGCTTGATAATTGTCTAGAACTACTCTCAGAACTCAAAAAAGTGTTACACTTGTGATCAGAAACCAACCAAAGAGATGCATGGGGAAAGTGTGGGAGGGTTCTCAATGAGAAGCTTCCCTCATCCTCAAGGACACATTACCCTTGTGTCACATCAGTGTGACACAATACACCAAGTATAACCAACCAAGGAAGCTCATCTGAGCATTGGTGTTCAGAGTTTTCATTGAGGTTTCATTATGACTGCATGACTGCTTGAATCATTAGTTCTGTGGTTGTACTCAATCTCCAGCTCCTCTTTCCTCTCTAGGCTTGGGCTGATATCAGATGGATCAAAGCCTCAACCCTCTAATCACAGGGTTGTTTTTTCTGGCATGGCCAGCTCCCATCTGGAGTCACCTCATTAGCTTAAACTATCAGGTGCAGGTGTGTGGTCTAAGGGGTCCACTAGGAATAACAAAACACTCTTATCCAAAGGAAATGCCAAGGGTTTAGTTCTTACCTCCCAGGAACCAGGGGCAAACACCAGCCAAATTCTTTATTACACAGAGATAGAGATTATACATCCTGAATACTTAGTAGAGTACATGGTAGGTGGTCAAATAAATAACAGAATGAATGATACAAGTCAAAACAAGGTTGTTATTTTAACCCCATGGAAAGAGAGAGTTAGTCAATGATCTTTATTTTCTGGGATAAATTTATTTTTGGCATTTCAAACCCTCATATTCCGTATTCTATTTTCTCCTCTACTTTCTCCTATTTTCACTGAGTTCTTCCCACTATCATCACTTTTTACTACTGTGAAACAGACTTTAAGTTCATCCTTAAAACTCTGCCTTTGCCTTTCACACCTTTTCAATGGGATTTCACAGTGCTGAGAGCTGAGGAAGTGAAACAGAAAACACTGCATAAGGAAATCAAATTCCTCTCTGGGTAGCAGAGGTGCCTTGATGCATGAGAACCTTTCAATCCTGATGTTCATTCCTCTCCACATTATATTAATGTCACTTCAGTTGCCACTCCATTACTTATTATTAGTCAAATCAATAAGCAACCTGCAGGCTTCGTACTTACTGCCTGTCAAACTGAGGCATGCAGGCAGAGCCGTTAACACTGACTGATACTTCAAGTGTCAAGGGGCACACTGGCTCCTGAGAGGGGGCTGAGCAGTGCAGTTTGGATCCAAAAACAATTATTAAGTGCTCAGTATGTGTCAGATGGTATGTGGGGGATACCAGTAGTAAAAAGACAACATTTCTTGCCTTGAAGAACCTAGGGTCTAGGGTACAATGGAGGTGGCAGATGGGCAGCATGCATTTTCTCTCTTAGGTTTTTTCTACTCAATAGAAATTCTTCAGGTCCCTATGTCATCATCTGATATGTGACTGGCATAGTTAAGATACTAGTTATTCCACTGCACCCTGGCACTCCTCATCTCACCTCCTTGCTTTATTTTTCTCCATGGCATTTATCACCATCTGACACACTATATAGTCTGCCTATTTGTTAGCTTTCTCCTCCACAAAGGCAAGGATTTTTGTCTATTTTAACTTGTAGCTGTATCTCCAGTTCCTAACTTTATGCCTAGAATGTAGTAGGTGTTCAATAACAATTTGTTGAATGAATGAATAAAGGAATTTACTAAATAGGAGTTTTTTTTCCCCCAACTGTCTCAGACTCCTCTCTGCTAATGAACATTTTATGAGATGTGTTAATGTCAAGATCATACCCCCAGAGTGGGCTGGAGATGTTTACCAGGCTAATGGCCCAAGGGGAAATGTCCAGGACCATAGAGAAGAGAGAAAGAAAACCAATATGCACTCAAAGCCAACATTTTTGTAAGCTCTTTGTATGTGTTGTCTTCTTTAATCCTAGCTGTAACACTGTGAGAGGATTCATTATCCCCATTTCATTAATGAGGTAGTGGAGGGGGTGTCAAATAGTTTGCCCGTGGTTCTATGTCTCATCAGTGCCAGAGGTAAGCTTTAAACCCAAGCCTGCAAGACACCATGGTCCATATTCTTCCCATTTGTGACATCAGCCTGTCTCTACACCAAGTTCTGGAGAACATAGAAAACGGGCAAAATGCATTTACTCCACTGCAGGCCCTGACAAAGGTGGACAAATCTGCACATAAACCACACTGGTATATAAGATAGGGACCATGTGCTGCTTTGCACCATTCACAGAGGCAAAATGAATTGATATAAAAATGATTCAGTGAATGAGTTATTGGCTTTCCACATCTCCATGTTGACTGTGACCCTGGAGACTTACTATCAAGAGAGATCAGAGGAGCAAAACTAGGGAAGAAAAAGAAATAGGCAATTACCAAATAAACGAAAGGCCATGTTTAAAAAAACCTCTGTCATGTCCTGCTAGTTCTTGACTGCTCCAGTGAACCCAGAACCAATGACCTTAATCCTAACCTGAGTCTTCCTGGTTAAAGACCCCCTCTCCAGCCAGTAAAGACTCCATGAGGCACTGAGGCTCTGAAATTAGTATGCTGTCTCCATGCTTTGTTTAAAGGTGGCTTAAAGCTCATTTCCATGTGAACATACTCACTCCTCCTTCCCACAACCTTGCAGCTAGTTTTTTACTCCAATTATTTCCTGTGTCCTCCTCATCTGCTATTATCAGTCTTTCCCCAAGACTGAACCATATTTCAGCATATTTCTAGCCACTAGATTTCTCTGGACCTAATGCAGAAGCAGCTAAGTGATGCTTCTTAAGAGTCCATGCTCCTTGTGTACCCTGAAAATCATTGTCAGCTTGGACTGGACTGACACCCAGGATATTCCCTAGATGTCTAACTTCTCCTTTAGAGACAGTGACAGGAGGACACCCTTTTTGGCTCATTTATTTCTTGGTGCCTATCATATAACTTTCAAGATGGTCAGCCAGACAGCCATAGAATCAATTCCAGAATGTCTTCTAATATAGTCACATGGCTTATGATGTTTACTTTTTAAAGCTTAGTGGAAATGTAGCCCTACTTAATGGTTCTTAAATCCCATGAAGAAACACTAAATATATTTTTAATGCTAGTTAGAAAATTAAAGGGAAAATTGGAAAATAATGGCAAGAAGCACAGTTGCTCAGAAATAGTCCCCTTGATTGAGGAGTTAACATTTAGAAGTACCTGGACTATACTCAGCTGATAAATCCCCAGTATGAGAAATGACTACAATGGTTTATTTCTGTTTGGTTGGTAATAAGATTGACATATTTCCTTGGCTCCCTGGTGCTATTAGAAAGAGAGCCTCTAAAATGGAGACTACTGCCAATTTCAGTAAGAAATGAGGCCACATGTCAATAGAATATAGGTAACTAGTCATTTATAACACTGGGCAGTGATGCAGAATTGATTAGCAAGTGTAATTGCAGTAAGTAAGATGCTCTCTGCTCCTGGTAATGATGACTCGTGGCATATTGAGAGGAAAAAGCATGATTTGCAAGGAAATGAGATGACCAATATTAAGACTGGGTCTAAAAGTGTCCAAATGGAATAGGAAATAACCTAACTATTGAATGAGACTATAGAGTATAATGGTTAAGAGCATAGGCTTCAGAAAAAGACAGATCTGACTTCAAAGATCAATTTTAACATGAATTTGTTTTTGACATGCAGCAAGTTTCTTAAAACTCTCAGTCCCCTCTACAATGAAATGGGAATGTTAATAGGTTTTATTTCTCTAGGTGATTGTGAGGATTAAAAGAGATAATGCAAATAAAACAAAGTCTATGTCTCTAACACAGCAAGTGCTCAAAAAGGAAAGAAAGAAAGGAAGGAAGGAAGGAAGGAAGGAAGGAAGGAAGGAAGGAAGGAAGGAAGAAGGAAATGAGGAAAGGAGGAACGGAGGATAAGAGGAAAGGAGGAAAAGAGGAAAGGAAGAAAAGAGGAAAGAAGGAAAGGAGGAAAGGAGGAAAGGAGGAAAGGAGGAAAAAGGAAAGACAGGCTACCTATGTTTTACTAGTTCTCCAGAAACCCATTATTGGAAGACAACCATCCAGTGATCCACTGAAGCTAAGTTGGCCTACAAACGAGATGCACTTTTGTAACTGATTAGATTCAGACCTAGAGGCAACTGGCAATCCGAGTTCCCCTAGGGCAGAATCTGAGGTTCTGCTCCATGAACTCAAGCTGCAGGTAGCGGGGAAAATCTTCCCAGAATGGAAAATGTAAAAAAGAAGTGCCAAAGGTGCCTAATTATCTTCAACAAATTCTAAAAGCATCAATTCTGCATAGATGGAAATCCAAACAGTGGAATAATGATCCACAGTTTCTACATTATTCAGTCTTTTAAAAATAAAGAAATCTGGGTTTTTCCTTAAACAATTCTATCAAGATTCAACTAAAGCAGGTGGAAGATGAAAAATAAAACAAAAAAAGTCACAGAGAGATATTCCACTTTGGCTTTCTGTTGTTATCTGGGAAACCATTCATCTTATCTGCTGCTCTTTCCTCTTTCTCTTTTTTAGTAAACATTAATCTGCACAGATGGTGAACCATGGTAATCTCTGCTACCAGCTGCAGAGAGGAATTTTTAATGAAATGGGAATTTAAAGGTTTTTACACAAAGCACTAGAATCTCTTCTACTGTTTCTCATAATGCTCAAATTATTTTTACCATTGTGGGTTATAAATGCATGATTGTGACACTGCTTCTGGGAAAAAATAGGACCCACTGTTTAGAAGGCTCTTACTGCTTTAAGCCTGCTTTCTCCTGCCCACCCATGTGAGGGTGCCAAGCCCCCAGTAAAAGGAACTTGGCAGTTAAGTTACAAGATTTAGCCCTGAACTGACCTTATTCAACATTATGAAACTTGTTCAATCTCTGTCTGGCTTTTGTTGATATGCCTCCTGATCTTCTGGCCTCCCTTTAAATAAATTCCACAGAGTTGTGGCCTTGATTTAGCTGCTTCTCTAATTTCCAATTTAAAGATTTTTTTTCCCCTTGTTTCCCCTGGTTCAGTAATGCTCAGACCTACCACTTGGTATTTTGACAACTCCTGCTTGGCCTCAAGACCCTCCTTTACAAACTGCACCCCTGAGTAACTTTGTAGGACAAGGCAAAGAGTCTATATAGTCATTTCTTTCCTCAGTTCTTGTCCAAGAGGGTTGATACTGGACACTTCTGATAATTATCAAAGAAATCTTATAGAAAGGAAGGCTAACTTTGTTATGAAGCCTAAATCTTTTAATAAAAATTTTTGAAAGTTACATACATACACTATATATATACACATACAGAAAATTGAAAGTCAAGATCTAAGTTATGTTAATCACTTTTAATAGAAACACATTGTTTTAAAAAAGATATATGCACCTCTAAAAACATTCTAAACATAGTAACATAGGATGATTTTGATGCTTATAACAGTTTTTAAATGTATAATACAAAGAGAGAAATACAGAAAGTTTAATAAAAAAGGAGAACTATTGTCTACTAATTAAGACTGGACACAAAATAATAATATAATCTTAAGTTTATCTCTATTGGAATTAAGTTATAAAAAATTTTAGTCTTGAACTTTAAATTCTCATGTGTATCCCTTGGATGACTAGGAACCCAATCACATACCATTTCAAATGCACAGGGAGACTCTTGGAAGATAAAGAGAGGAAATCAGAGGGAACCCACTGTCATGGAGAGATCAGCTGCTTCAAGATCAAGAAGCCTGGAATCTGGCCTTGGTCCTGCTGTGAACTCACTTTTTGCTTCAGGCTGAGTTACTAGGCCTCTTTGGGCCTCAGTTTCCTGACATGTAAATTTATCTGTGTGGTCCTCAGGTCCAACTCATATAAGAGAACATAAGGACACAATGCAAACCTCACCCGGAACTTAACAAAGAGACTCTCTTCCAGATCCTTGATAGTATTTCAAATGATGGTCATGTAGAAGGCAGGTTTCAGCACCCGGGACAGAGTTACTTTGACAAAATGAGAAGAGAGCGAACAGCTTATTGGACAGAGTAGAAAAAATCAGAGGATGAGAAAGAGCCAGGATGTTAAAACTTAGGGGAAGACTGGCTTTAGGTACCCCAGACATATTTGTTAGTGAACTCTTTGGCTTCCACAGCAGTTTACACAGATGTCTATTAGAACCACATTAACATCCTTGGCAAGATCATAAGGTTTTTATAGCAGGGCTCCTTGAGGTATAGTGCTCACCTGAGTCCTTTATCTAGAGATTCCCAAATCAATAAATGTGTATTATTCATAGCCCACTGGTGATTCTGACAGGCGCTCATGTTGGAGAGGTTTTAAAGGCAAAGTCTAAGTCTTATTAAGACCTGCCAAGAAAGAGTGCTACAAGAATTATGAATGAATTAATGTATTTCAGATCTTGCAATCCAGCACAATGATCTTTACTGAACAAGTTACTCTGAATATCAGGCAAACTTCCATAGATTTCTACTATATTAAAGGTGAAATGAAGCCAGCTGAGATCATCTTAGGTGATACCATGGTTAGAAGGACAGAGGGTAACACCCTTACAAATAAATATTATTTGTCCTAGGATATTAAATAATTCCACATAGCCAGATAAAAACTAGGGCATGAAAAAGGATATAAACTTTAAAGTTTAGGTCTGGTGTCTCTAAGACTGAGAGAGAAGAGGTCAGGAATTATCCAAAATCAAGACTCAGACCTTCCTGCCCAAATCATTTTTTAATTAGTATTTATTAAGATTCATTCATTGCTGTATGATCTTTTAGATTTCCAGAATCTCAGCTATAACCACTATGTTCTTATAGTCTCTCTATAAGAAGTTGGAAGCCAGAAGAACAGAATCACATGAAATTGAAGCCAGTGATACAATCTGGCAATGGCTGATTACATCCTTACACTGTTGGCAGCCCTTCCTAGGAGACTTTCCTGCTGATCCAAGAATCATCAATAGCTTTTTTTGGGCCATGGCTTTATAAGGCATGTTATGCTATTTTGCCCATCATGAAAGGGCTGGCAGTCTACAAATCACCTGAGGGCAGGATCACACTCTGAAGTGACTTGAATAAATGGTTTGTGTAAGTTCATGTGTACCTCCTATGGCCATGCTGTCATCAAAACACTGAGTCAAATCAAATGAGTCCATCAAGGTGCTATAAAATATGCATACACAGAGAATGGATGTGATGTTGTTGAGAATAATAAAACACTTCATAAAAGCTATGAAATAAATCATCTGTTCTTTCAGGCATGGAATACCAACACCACATATACCCATATACATTATATATACTATAAGCACACATATATATCAGCAGTTATTGACATGCTTGGAGAAAAACAAAGTGTTTAAGGTGTTTGCACTGTAGAAGCATTTGCTATCAAAAAGACACTGGCACAGTGACTGAACTAATGCATTAGCATCTGATCAATGGCTTTGCCAAGGACGATCTCTCTGGTGAATATATGTCATGGAGAACATGAGTATCCCTAGAAAAGATAAA
Source organism: Cynopterus sphinx (assembly GCA_030015415.1). Lineage (NCBI taxonomy): Eukaryota > Metazoa > Chordata > Mammalia > Chiroptera > Pteropodidae > Cynopterus > Cynopterus sphinx. The sequence continues at coordinate 20,896,765 of CM057385.1, forward strand.
ACATAAACAGGAAATACTATGCATAATAGAGAGAATACACTTAGGTCACAAGAGAAGGTTCTCAAGTATGTTGCCTTAAGATGTTCTAAAGGGATTCCTTGCCTTCCTCTTAACCCGTGCTTTTAATGTCATATCATGGGGGAAAATGTAGCCCCAATCTTCAAGAAGAACAATGAATGAGTTGGGAGGTAGAGATGCTCCTCTTTCTCCCTCTCCCTTTCCATTTCCTCCTTCCCTCCCTTCCTTTGTCCTCCACCACTTCCCTTCCCTACTTTGTTTCATCCCCTTTAATTTTATCCCTATTTTCTTTTTGTAAAGTGCACTCAAACACCAGTTGCTCCTTGGCACACTGTTAGCAATGCTAGCATTAATTAGGGTGCATTCATATGTGACAGGCCCTTTGGTAGGTACAGAATTACAAACATGAATGAGCTACTACCCTTATCCTCAAAGAGTTCATCTACTGTCAAAAACCATATGCAGGCAATTAATGATAATACCAATGACTTTACAATAAAATAGAAAGAAAGAACAACTAGCTCTAACTGTACAGATTGTAAAGTGTCTCCTACAAGATGACATCTGAACTTTGGCTGAGACATACAATTTTCATCAGTAGGGGAGCAAGAAAACCATCTCCAGCTAAGGAATAGCATGCTAAAGACCCAGAGAAGATAAAGTTAGTGGTTACACTTAGTCTTCTCTATAGGCTCTATAGGAAGATTTCTCTACTGCAGTGCTGGTGCTCACGTGACTTTCTGGGTGGGATGAAAATACGTTTTCTTCCTTCTAATAAAAAGTAGGGGCTGCTCCACAGAATGGCTTAGAACCTTAGTCATAGAGTTTTTTCAGCTTTTTCATTCACTCATATGTGTGAGGGGGCTCCCCCACAGTGTTTTAAATCCTTAAAAATTCAATTTTCTCTCATTCATGTGTTCATTGTTAACCCAGCGGCCTGAGGCCAGGGGAATTCAAGAATAGCACCACAAATCATTATCACTGTTCCCCAAAACATTATCCAGCCCACTCTCCAGGCTCATGTGAAGTTCACTGTTACCCCACCCCTGAAACCTCTTTGTTCTCTCCCTGCTATCTACCTTCTATCAGGAGATGTCAAGTACTTAGATATCTCAATACATTCAGAACTCCAGATGTAAAAAGGATTTAAGTTTTCTTGCACAGGTATCCTGAGTCCTGAACAATCGGAGTATTTGCAGTTTTTTTTTTTTCTGGAGCTGGTGCATTCTGGCTTGCAAGAACTAATTGATAAATTTTCAGAAATTTTGTGAGATGATTGATATCCTATTGGTAGCTTGAAACTAATCATAGTAAAGAGTATTTATACCATGAAAACTGGCAATGGCTACAAATCAGGGCTCTTATTTTCAGAGAGCCAGTTAGATTTTTACTAGTACCATACTGAATATTTGGCTCATAAGAGTCCCCAGATATTCCACAGCAGTTAGCTTTAGCTGAGCACACAAATAGCTTTCAGAAGATTATCACCCTACTCCATAGAGAAATAGAATGTTGGTGTCACAAGAACTGCTGAGAGATGAATATTGATAATGGTGCTGATCAAATATCCACTGTCAAGACTGGAGTGTGTTACAGAGAGAAGAATTGAAGTTCAGTGTCCAAGAATGCTAGTTCTAGTCCTAATTAATTGTGATTTGGGGAAAGTTATTTAAGTCTCTGTACTTTGTTTTTCTCATATGAAAAATGGGAACCCTTAACACTGTTACAGAGTTACAGTAAACTTTATATGCCATGATATTTGAGGGCACTTAAAACAATGTTTAGAACAGAGTAAGCACCCAATAACTTTGGAGACAGACTTTAATTGGTTCAAATACTGGTACTACTACTTTTCAGCTTGTACAATCTTATTAAAGTTATCTAACTTCTCTGGGATTCCATTTCTTCATACAAAAAATAATGTTAACTAGTTTTCAGGGTGCAATGAATTAGGTAGTTGGTACTCAGCATCCTTCTAGTCTTCTCAGTATTGCAGAGGCTTGAAATCTCAAAACCACACTTTGCAGACTCCCTTGCAGCTAGCATTCGAGTAGTGAATTAGGTTCTACCAATAAGACACACTCATGTGGGATTTGGAATGCAGATGCAAGACACAGATCAATTTTTTTTTCTTGGCTATTGCTGTTGGTTAAGTGTGACTGTAGAGGAACTGAGCTTTTCTGTAGTGGAGTTCCAGTGTTCTTGACTGGCTTTAGGGGTGTCAAGAGGCGATTGTGCTTGTTAGGGTAGATACGTGATTCTGACCATCTGACTGGGGCAAGGAAACAGTTGCCTTGGTTTCCACAATGTTCTCAGGGTTGTTCCTAGAGTTTCAGCATTTGTTCTTTTTTCTGTCATTCCAATGATGTTGCAAGCTGTGTTAAACAACTCTAAGTGACCAAATGGGTGTCCTGCAATGGAATCCTGAATGATAAACAGGATTTAGGCAGGATTTCATAGGCATGTAATACAATGGTCCTAAAACATCTAGAATTGTGCCTGGAATGTAACAGGTTCTTAACAAATGCAAATCTTTTTTACTTCCATAGTCAGCAGCCCTCCTTTCTCTATGGAAAAAAAGGGTCCAAGTCACCATGGCTTATAATTGGCATAATTTGTTTTGTGACCTTTTTGTGCAGAGTGTGGGGAAAATGTATATTCATTCCCTGGCAAGCCAGACCACTGCTCCAAGTTTTTATACATATATACATATATGTGTATATATATACATATACATATATGTATATATACACAAATACATACATACATATATGTATATGTACATATATAAATATACATATACGTGTGTGTGTGTGTATAAAATCTCCTGAAAGGATGTTAAATAATGTCACAAGACCGTGGCCTTCATGGACAGAATGGCACAGTAGTTATTGAACTTGGGAGGCATGACCATTACGTTCAGAAGCTGATAGAAGACAGCATTGCTTGGAAAAGTTTCCCATGAGATTCAGGGATTAGTATTATGTTCATTTATGGCCATTTCTAATGGAGGTAATGCCAAACCGCCAATATTATCTTATTAATTTATTTTATTTTTAATTGTCATCTCAGCAACTATTGTTGGAGTAATTATTTTTATAAAAACCCATAAAACTCAAAACTCAGTTCTCATTTATGTGCTCTTTTATTCAAGTCCTTTCCAAGCTGTTTCCTAAGAAATAGTAATTGTTTCAGTGATTAAAATGTCAGAAGTTAGGCAGAGCTGATTAAAATAGCGTCTGACCACATGTATCAAAAAAGCCATGAGAAAATAGAGAGAGAGAGAGAGAGAGAGAGAGAGAGAGAGAGAGAGAGAGAACACGAGCGCATGGTTCTTAAATATGACCTAAGTATTAATATGGTTTTTTATTTTAACCTTGTTCCAAATGTAAAATCTACTAAAAACATTGATACTCAGCTTTTCCTGGTTTTGTTTCTGCCACCTTAGGCAACTTCTCACTTATAGAGCTAAAAATTGTGGGAGTATCAGAAAACAAAGGCCTGGAAAAATGAAATGTAGATGTGATTTGAAATAATACTCTAACAAAAAACTTAATGTCTGCCTTTATCACTCCTATAGAATGTCTGCTTTATCTAAGGATATTGCATTTGAACTGGGTTTTTCCTCCTGGTGGCATGTCTTCACACTTACCTTTGGCAGTCCTGTATGAGGTAGGGTGAGGGATAGTCAAAGTGGGGAGGGCAGTTTTGATCTTTGTCTGGATTTATATCCATAGACAGACAAAGAGCCATGGTATTATTAAAAAGGTATGCAAGTAGCCATGAGCAAACTTAACACTTTCAACAGTCAACACAACTGAACAACAAATACTTTTGAATCTTGAAGCCATTTAAGTTACACTTGTAGCTCACTGTTCTTCCCTGTGCAGGCAGCTTTAAATAAGAGCAAGAATGCTGCCTCTGCCTCTGTATGGATCTTTGTGCTACTTCTTACCCTGCCACTTGAAGCTCTGTGGCATAGACAAGTCTCTCAGGCCCCACTCCTTAGTGTTTTTTAACTTATTTTTTCAATTTTAAAAATGATTCACATACAATAAAACTCACATTTGAAGGAAGAATATAGTTCATTGAGTTTTAGTATACATGTAGATTCATATAAACACCACCAAAATCAGGATACAGAACACCATCATTTCTAGTGTTTCCATCATGCACCCCTTTGTTCTCAAACTCTCTTTCTCTACTTTCTGCCACTGTTACTCCTGGAAACCACTGATCTGTTCTCTACCTTTATAGTCTTGTCTCTTCCAGAATATCATATAGATGAACTCATACAATAACTTTGTGAGACTGGTTTTTTGCTTAGTATAGTGCATTTGAGATTCAACCATGTTGTTGCATATATCAGTAGATATTTTTTATTGCTGAGTAATATTCCAATGTATGGGTGTACCACAGTGTATTTATCTGTGTATTTATTGAAGGACAATAGAGGTTGTTTTTAGTTATTATGGATAATGTGCATATAAACATTCATGTAAAGTTTTTTATGTGAACACAGTTTTAATTTCTCTACTGTAGAATTTTTCTACCACCATTATATTATCTGTTAAGTAGGATTTTAAGTGGAATAATTCCTTGATGTAAGAGACTGTCCTGTGCATTGCAAAAGGTTTAACAGCATTGCTGGACCAACCCATTAGATACAAGCAGTGTCCTTTGATGCCATGTGACAACCAAAAACGTCTCCTCACATTTTCAAATGTCCCTTGGGGTCGGGGGGTGCAAAACCACTCTCAGCTGAGAATCAATACTCTAGGGTAAAAACTCAGAAGAGGGATTGCTAGTCCATAAGGTAAGTATATATTTAACTTTAAAAGAAATTTCTAAGCTATTTTTCAAAATGTCTGTATCATTTTGCATTCCTATCATTAATGCATGAGAGCTTAAAATGATCCTTATTTTTTGTCAGCACTTTGTATTCACAGATTTCCTAAATTTTAGCCACTCTCACAGCTGGATAGTTTCTTCATCTTAAAATAATGGATAATAACCCAATACTGTGGCAAATATTAGTGCGGTTGATCAATATTTCCAGTTCTGTGACTCTTGTCACAAGAAAATTTCATTTCCTGACTCCATTAAGTTGCAGTTGGCTATATGAATTGCCTTGGCCAAAGGTGGAAGTGAGGTAGGTCACTTCAGGGTAAACATACATAAAAGCTGATGTGCTCTTCTCTATCCATCTTCCCTTCTCCAAGCTTTGGCAACCAGCTACATTCCAGATGGTAGGGACATCATTAGCCAATGTCCTTGGGTGAGAATGATATAGAGGACAGTCCTCTGACAAACCTCAAATGGACATAAGGTATGAGCAAGAAATAAACCTTTGTCATTTTAAGCCAATGGTATTTTGGTATTGTTTGTTACCTCATCATATCTAGTCTCTCTTGACTGTAACAGATTCCTATGTGATAGGCTCATTGGGATAATTTATGAGATAAATGGGATTAATGCATTTAGAATAGTTCTTGGCTCAAAATAAATGGTTGCTATTATAACCATATTTACTCTTCCCTGACCATTTCCCTGCCCCCATGGTGATTCTTTTGCTTAAAATCTCACAATTTTTATTCTCTGTAATGCATTAACAGAACTATTTCAGTCCCTTTAGAGTACCCTGAGAACAGACTGGTCTCAAAGAAAGAGACTGAAGCAAGCATGCATTTCATTGGATTCTTGCCCCTCAGATGTGCTAGTACACCATCTAGGGTTCATGGATGCAACACCACTGTGATGCAACAAATATTTTCTTTCAAATGACAACAATATCAAGTTAATATCATTTTCAAACCTGTCTCCTCTAGCTCATTGTATATTTTGATGATCTTTCATTAGACAGCTAAGCTTTTCACATTTTCTGTCTACCTGCTCATTTCCCAAGAATGTAGAGACAGGTAAGGTGCTATAAAAACACAATGGTTCTCAAAGTTGATAGTGCCTCGGAATTACCCATAGAAATCTGAAAATTCTGATTCTAAAATCTAATCCCACTGAGATTCTAAAGCAATACACCCAGGGTGAGGCCTAGAACTGAACATATTTTTGTGTTCCCTACGTAATTCTGAAAAGCAGAAAAGTTTGAGAGCCACTATGTTGGTTATAGGGTAGGAGGAAGTGAGACCTAGAGAACTCTGATAAGACTCAGGAAAACTCCTGAGGTCATGCTAGCTATTTAAGAATGCCAATGATCCACACTACTCAGCTGACAGAATTATCATTCCAAATACAATATGCACTTATTATATAAGATATACATAAAACTATAAATAATAATAATAAAATTTTATAATCCCAACATCCAAAATTACCAGTTAATTTTTAAAAATTATTTTTTAAATGAAGTATATAATATATAGCTCTGTAACCTTTAAAAAATTTTCCATGATAACACAACAATTTTCTCATTATTCAATATTATTAAAAATAGAACTTTAAGTACCTGCCTAGTATTCTATTAGATAGTTATCCTTATGTGACCATTTTCTACTATCAGACATTTTAGGTAGCTTATAATTATTTTCCACTAAACATCATGATATGATTAATATTCTTTGTATTGTGGAAGGAAAAGGCCACATACTGATCCTGACAAGCTCAGGAAAGGCCACCATGGTGGGCCCTACAAACTCAGAGACCAGAGTATCCATATAGGATGGTCTGAACAAAAATTTCTAACTTAAAGCAGGTCATGGTACATAGTGACATCCTGGGCCTGTAGCTTCCTTGAGGTCAAGGTCTACCTTAAGTGAGACTATCTACTGTCTTTTTGCATCTAAGATAACATACCCTTGAAACTTCAGAATAATCCCTTTATTCCAGACCCCTCAGGGCACAACTCTCTGCACCAGATCCCAGACCACAGAACTCCTACTCGTTATCTTCTCTCTTGTATACCATCTCTGTGTGCACCTAAATGTTAATTATTCACTATCCTGAACCCATCAATGAAAATGAAGCATGTGTCTCTCTAATTTACTTTTTATCCAATCCAAGCTTTCCCCACTTTGCTTTCTCCCATCCCTAAATCTAGCACCATGATTGCGTGTAAGCCTCCTTATATTCCTCCTTTGATTCTAATACATAAAATAAGCTGCAAAACTGCCATTCTTCAGAGAATGTTCTTAATCTGTTGAGATTTTGCTTCTCAGAAATTGTCATCATTTTGGTTCAAATAAACTCATTAAAATTCTCTACAGGTTTAGACATTTCTTATGCTGATAGTACACATGGCCTATGTGTAGCTCTGCTTATTTCTTTAGGATAAACCTCTAGAAGTAGAATAACTGGGGAGTCGAACACTACAAATAGTTGCACAAGGCTTCTAAATGGTCTTCCTATCTCCATTCTCTTCTCTATTCAGTTTCCTTACACTGCCAAGACTACTTAGCACATGGATTTTATCCCCCATTCTCTCCCATTTGACTGAATCTATGATAGGATCCCTGTTCAAGATGGTGGTATACTGAACACAGTTCTTTATCTCCTCACAATCTCCAAATATTATTAAAATGAGCAAAAGTTGTATAAACCAAAGAGACAAATAAATTAAAATGTAAAATACAAATGAACAGAAACTTTGAGCAATGTCTCAATAATAAAGAAGAAATAAGTTTGTCAGGAAGTGAAGAATGTAGAACACAGTGACCCAAAGCCTATCAAAGAAAGTCCCTGTGGAGAGGAGAGCTGATTGCTCCAACAGAATCCTGGAGAAATTCCACAAGGCTCTTTGATATTAACACCGAAGAGCAGGAGTGGAATGTAAAGAAGCTCGCCAAGTCTGAATTGAGAGGGGAATTCTTTCAAAAAGGAAAGGCAGTGAGATATGTCTCGAAGAAAAATTTACTGACATGTGGCACTCCTTGAATAAAGGGACATTAACTCTGTGTTTTATTTTCTGTAATCTGAAGCTTTGACATCTGGGGCCTTGCTGATTTGGGAGGGACTACCCTGCCCAAGGTCAGCCAATTGCTAAATAATAAACAACTCGCCCTTGAGTGTGCTTTTTATATACGCAAGCCAATTAATTCAGAGTCCATGCCTCTACCACCACCTCCTTAATTGGGCTATCACACTCAAAGACACTATTCATCTGCCATAAATACCCCAGGACCAGGTACCAGACAACTAGGAGCAGCTCCTCTGTCCCAGTGTCTGCTGAAATCTTTCAAGTTAGCTAATCCTAAACCTGTTTACCCGGCCTCCTGGTTCCTTTCCATGGAAACTATAATAAAGGCTCTTTCCCACAGTTCCCTCCTCCCCTCTGCCTCCTAAAAAACTCTGGTGCTTCCCCGGGTTCCCCACCTTCCACCCTCCACAGGGTGGCAAGCCTCCTTCTCTGGAACCTGTGAGTAACAATTTTTTTGATGGCAATCTGGCAATTGTTTCCTGATTGGTCAGCCTTATTGTACATCATGTTTTCTATTAATACACAGTATTTTAGAACATAAATCTTCATAACTGTGATACTTATGGTGTTCCCAAGTTGACTGCCAACACCCTGCTTTAGTCTTCTATAGGAAACCCAGCTTACTGGCATATCCGATAAGTTTCAGTAATAAAAAAATAATAAGTAGATAAAAGACCTATGAAGAAACATGATAAAAAAGCTGTTAGTTGTGAAAAAAGAATGACTAAGATGGCAACAATTAAACCCTGTGGTACTGGTGCATTAAATAGATGGAGAAACTATATAAGAAAGCATAAAACAGACCCAGGCACATGTAAGAACTTAATTGCATTTCAGATTTGTGGTGATGGATGATTTATTCCAGAAATTGAACAACTGGAAAACATTAGATAGATCTCTTTATCAAAAATAGACCAAGTAATTTAGAGATAGATTATAGATATGAATATTTTTTTAAAAATCCCACAGTGATTAAATTAATGGGATAAAGTTTTTATTATCTTATGCTAATGGAGGCTTTTCTAAGGACAAAATCCAGAAACCACAAAGAAAAAGACTTTTAGAGTTTATACCCAAAAAATGGAAGTTTCTACACACCAGCAAAAGTCAGCACAAGCACATTTAAAAGATAGATGATAAAACAGAAAAAAAGATTCGTATCGCCACAAACAGAAAAATGGTTAATATTCATAATGTATAACAAACTCAAAAATCAATATGAAAGAGGCAGTGTAGCTAATAAAAAAGAGCAACAGATATAAATAGGCCATTCACATAAAAATACAAAAGGCAAATAAACATATGAAAAGGTGATGATCCACACTAGCAATCAGGGAAATGCAAATTCAATCAACAATGAACAAGCATTTTTCACAGATCAGACTGGCAAAATTTTTTTTAAAGACTGATAATATCCAGGGTTGGCAAAGCTAAGAGGGAAGAGGAACACCTTAGCAGTGATAGCTCTGGGGAGGACAATTTGGTACAATCCATTAAAGTTACAAGTTCATGACTTTTTGGCTTGACAATTCTACTTCTGGGAACATATATTATTGGAATGTTTGCTCAAGTTCATGAAGGCATGTGTGCAAAATGTTTGATGCAATACTGTTTGTAATAGCAAAGAAGTAGAAGTTTCTAAAGGCTCATCTATAGGGCCATGGTTGAATACTGTGGAAAACTTTCATAGAAGCCAAAAAGAAAGAATAGACTTACATGACCCAACTTTAAAATAGATACCTATCACATGTCATTGATTAAAAAAAACAGAATGAGAGTTGAAATAATATAGCTTGTACAGTATTATCTGCTTTATGTGAATACATATGTTTATATGTAGACATGTTTATGTATATAAAGGTATGTACTAATACATATGTATACGTATTTACAAATGTATCTATGAATAACTTTATACACACATGTATAAATATAAAGTAACTGATAAAAACTGTTTCATAAATTTATAGTATTCATCACCACATTCCTTTTAATTGCTCTCAGGTGATCATTTTATTCCCCATATGACTTAGTATAAGAAAATCACTTGTAGTTGCCAATCTCCAAAATTGTCCAAAAACCTTAGAGCCTCGTGAATGCCTCATGAATATGGAGGCCATTAGTGACCTTGACAAGAGAAGTAGCAATGAGTAGAAGGAGGAAAACATAATTTATATCCCTCATTATGGTGTGTGTGTGTGTGTGTGTGTGTGTGTGTGTGTGTGTGTGTGTGTGTTGGGGCAGGATGTCAACCCAGCTTTTAGACCAAAAGGTTGCAGCTGAATAGGGCTACCTTCTATAAGATGTCACTATGAAGGCTGTCCTCCTCAAGAGTGCTCTATGATGGTGATACTTGGCTGTGATGATGCTCCTGACCTAGAAATTTGTACTTGGTACTTGAAGGAGATGCTCTCCATACCTTTTGAGCTAAAGTCAGCTGAGAGAGACTATGGCATCCCATGCCCAACTCTCTCAGTTCCTACACAACCAACATCTATGGTCCTTGACAGCCGGAAGAGCACTGAGTCATGACTAGAATCTACCAGCTCAGAGACACAAAATCTCCACTCCTCCTTCCTTCTGTAGGAAATCTATGAAGAGGTACAGGCGAGTTTTCCTTTTAAAACCTCAGAAGTCATTATTTATTCTCTTTTCCCAGATCAGAGTAATAGTTTGACACTTCTACAAAAGACAGTCTATGCTCCCAACATATATAATTCTCTAGGGTCCAGAGAGTTAGGTGCTGGTAGAACTCTTCGCTGATAGGATATATTTTATATGCATAGTACAGGTCTGCAGGGATTCACACCAAACTATTAATAATGTGTCATTGCCTGGATATCAGGTGGGGGAGTGGAGAGAGTGGAAGTTAAAGAAGCACTGTCATATTTACTCCATAGTAATTTGAATGGACTAAACTTGATTTTATTTAGGGAGGATTAATAAACTTGTATGTGTGTATGTATATGTATATGTGTGTATATATACACACACACATATATATGACTATACTAGATCATTTCCATCAGCTTATAGCCATGCTCTTATTCTTCTCAACTTAAAAAAAAATCCCATTTTGATTTTTTTATCACTCTTCTATCTTGAGTGATATCTATTTCTCTGCTGCTCTTTATAGCAAAAGTCCTCAAGAGTTGTCTATATCACTTGTAAATCTCTTCCCCTTTTCTCATGAACACATACAAATGATGTTTTCCCCCTCCCACTCAACACTACTTCTCTTGTAAAGGTCACTAATGGCCTCCATATTATTGATTCAAAGGTTGGTTTCAGCCTTCATTTTACTTGACCCATGAGCAGCTCCTTCCACCTCAGAACCTTTCTTCTCCTGGCTTCCCGGATACTATGCTCTTCTCATTCTCCTGCTCCTTCACTGGCAATCCCATCTTAGTCTCCTTTGCTGATTTTGCCTCAACTCTTCCTCATCTTAATGTTGGGTCAGTCCCTGAGCTTTTTCTCTAGTGTGATTTCATCAATCATGACTTTAAATATCATCTATGTCAAACATACAGTACTATTTTATTTTTAGATTAGCATTCCCCTGAATTCCAGATTCATATGCCCTATGACCTATTCTATATCTCTACTTGGATGTTTGATAAGTAAGTCAAATTCAGCATACCAAAGACTGAACTCATGTATTCTCTCTCAATCCTGATCTTGCATTCTTCTGCAAAATGATAAACAATAAGTCCATCCTTTCAATTGCTCAAGCAAAAATCTTGGCATCATTCTTGACCTCTTTTTTCTTCACATTCCATATTTAACCCACGAGCAAATCTTGACTCTACCTTAAAATTATATCCAGAGTATAAACACTTTTCACCAACTCTTCTGCTACCTCCTTGGGTCAAGACACAATCACCCTCCCCTGGACTGTTGCAATAGCTTCTTCATTGGCTACCCTGACTCTGCCTTTTAGTATTTTCAGTAATCTCAACTCAGAGTGATTCTGTTAAACTGTAAAGCACATGATCACTTTATTCACAATCCTACAGGAATTCTTCATCCTTCTCAGAGTAAAAGCAAAATGGCCTATTTGGCATTACTTTGCCTGGCCTCTGGGATCCCTATGATCTCATTGCCCTTTACCTCCTGTGCCCCCTTTAGCCTAATAGCTTTCCCTAGGACAGGCCAGGCAAGGCCTTTCCTCAGGGTCTTTACATTTTCTATTTCCTTTCTTCTGCTGGAAACACTCTTCCCCCAAATATCCAATGGCTTGCAAAGTTTACCTGCCCAGGTCTTTGACATTGTGACCTATTCTCAGTGAGTCTTTCCATTACTACAGCATTTAAAATAGCACTCTTCCCACCTCCTGGCATTTCCTGGTGTCCTTTCTAAGCATTTTTTTCTTCAGAGTAATTATTACCATTTGTATGAGTTTCTTAAGACTGCTGTAGCAAATTACCACAATTGGGTTGATTAAAATGACAGAAATTTATTATTTCACAGTTCTAGAGGTCAGAAGTCTGAAATCAAGATGCTGGCAGGGTTGGTTCCTTCTGGTGGCTCTGAGGGAGAATCTGTTTCTTGCCTCTCTCCTAGCTTACGGTATTGCCAGCAATCATTGGTATTTCTTGGCTTGTAGACTCATCATTTTAATCCCTCTCTCTGACATCACCTGGCCTTCTCTTTGTGTGTCTGCATTCTTGTGTCTTCACATGACCTTCTTATGACCTCATCTTAACTTGATTACATCTGTAAAAACTTTCCAAATAAGATCACATTCACAGAGACCAGGGGTTATCCATTCAAAACATAGAACTATCTGATGTACAACATACTGTACTTATTTTGCTTGTTGTTTTTCTCTTCAACAAATGAAAGAATGCAAGCTCTAAGTAAGTGAAGCTTTTTTGTCTGTTGAGTGTTTGCCACACTGCTATCCTTTCAGGGACCAAAACAGTGTGTGGGTGAGACACACCCCATGAAGACTTGCTGAATGACTGAAATCTCCCTGCTAGCTCCTCATAATGGAGAGAATAAAGGCCAAATCACTGGATACAGCATCCACACTCTTAGACAATCTGCCCCTCATTTAAGTTTTTAATCTTAGCTCTCATTACCTCCCTCAGCATCCCTCATTTCTACCCAAGTGAACTCCTGGCTCTTCCTCAAACACTTTCACAGATCTTTATATTTTCTCTTTCTTACCCCATATCCTAAAACATGCTCTTTCTCTGCTTCACAACACACATTGTTCTGTTACAATCTTACACATCTGCCTAAGATCAACTTAGTTTTCACCTCCTTCAAACCTTCCTTGAGCCCATATGCAATTAGAAGCTTCATTCTCTGGGCCCCTTCTAGTTGTTCTGGGTTTTCTCTTAGAAATCTTATCATTTAATCACATGAATGTACTTCTTTGTTATCATGACAACCCTGATCTTTCCATTAAACTGGAAAACCCTCTGAGAAGGGGCAATGCCTTCCTTAACTTTCCATCTTTCCTTCATGTCAGCTTCCAAAACCCATCCAGTCCTTGGACAGCAATAGCTGTGTATTAAGTGCCTGTTGACAAATTGAAGGAAACAGCAGATTTGCCACCTTGGTCTCTGAAGTGACAGCAGATATAATTTTGGACACTGAGCCCCAGAATATCTATATTAGATGGTCACCAATGAGTATGATGGGAAAGATGTGGTTTCTAGGGCTTTTTTTTTTAATTCTCCAACTACCTTCCAGGAAAGTCTCAGTCATGGGTAGAAGGTACACAGATTATCAAAGAAACACTCAAAATAGACTGTGTAGCAGTCCAAAAAAGGAACTTTGTCTCTCCAAACTGTGTAACAGCCATGGCCATTCCAGTAAGTGGGGTTGGGGGTGGGCACTCCTTCCCCCAGCTGCCTGAATTATCTCTACAGGCCCATCCCTTAGAGCCATTTCTGGAGGTATTTTGAACATTGTGGGAAAATTCAGCAGTGTGTTATTAGACATAGATAAGCCTAAATGCTATAAAAACTGCAGTTATCAGTTATGAAAACTTCCTTCCCCGAAGTAACTCAAAAGGTAAAATTAATTTGTCTCATCTTTCTATAGAGTTTAGAACTATTCTGTCAGAATCACTTGAGCACTTCTAAAAAAGAAAAACAACCTAATTCCTACCTAATCCTAATCTGCATTGTCAATAAGGCTCCCAAGGAAACATGACACATAGTAAGGTTTAAGAATTCCTATCTCAAAAGAACCCACCTCTAAACCCATTCTTTTGAGCTATCATGGTCACCCTATTCTTGACAAAGCTGGGTGAGAAAGGAGTCAAACTGATAGCAAGGCTTTGGACCAAGCTGGAGTTTCTCTAAATACTCATCTGCCTCCAAACAGAACTATTCTTAGAGGATGGTCACCCAGGGAGGAGCCTGAGGGAATGGGACATGAAATGGAAGAGATAAAGCAGTTGTGAGAGCTTGCTGGCAATGTCACCCAAAGACAGACATGGATTCTGAGGTGACGAGTCATTTTGTATACTTTTTAGCAGTCCATAAAACTAGATATAGATTTCAGATGCAGGGCGGTATAGAAGAAACAGCAAGTCTTTGGAATAAGGAAAAATAAGGTGTCAATTCCTTCCTTACCAGTTGCCTCTGACTCAGTGAATTTGGGCAGGTTATGAAATCTGTCAGCCTCAGCTTCCTCACCTGCACAATGGGGGAAGAGCATCACCACCTGGCTGGCCTATTGTGAATATTAAATAAAATAAAGTTTCTAAGATCACCTAGCATGACACTTGACAGGGCCCTGAAATAAGACAATAAGACTTCTAGATTCATTTTCTTTGTTCTAGTAGGAGATAATCAGAACCTGGCATTGATTTAGAAGGAGGAAAAGGATAAAGAGAAGGAGGAGAGAGATTGAGAGCAACAGAGAGAAAGAGAGGGAGAGAGAAAAGAAAAAAATTTTGATGAAAAACAAAGTTAGCTTGGTCCAGTTTGGCAGATGTAACAAGTTTCATGCCTGTAAATAAAATTGTTTCACTGCACATTTCAATTAAAACCTTTAAAGAGTACATCATATCATTGTAAATAGCTAGACAGTAGAATAAGGACTATTGTCTGCAGCTTGGAGTGAAATAACATGAAAGTAAACATTAGAAAGCTTTTAAAACCTCCTAAATTGTTTTTAATTCCTTTCTTCAAATGTCAAAATATCTGTCTCAATAGATATTTTAAAATTGCATTACTTTTTCAAGATCTTTCTATCCTTAGTGTCTCACTTAGGAATGAAAGAAATAACTTTGTTGGAAACAACACAATCTGGGGTGAGGTGGGAAGGGAGTTGAAATTAATCTCAATTTTATCATCTCCTAGATCTTAGTAGATATTGATAAGTTTTACCACTGAGTTTTGTAGAAACTGGAGAGAAAAATCATCTTTTGATGTTTTCTACTTGCTCCCTTTATCTATTGCTAAGAAGTCATCTCAAAACTCAGTGGCTTAAAATAATGATTTATTATTATAATCACTGTAGATTGACCGGAATCAGCTGGGTGGCTCTCCAACTTAGTGTGATTAATGTGGCTGCAGTTTTGGACTATCATCATCTGAAGTCCCTCTGGGCTGGATGTTAAAATGGTTCACTCTTGAGACTGGCAGTTGATTTTAGAAGTTGGCTGGGAACTCAGAGGGGACTGTCAACCGGAACATCTACACTTGGCCTCTCCAGGTGGCTTTGGCTTCCTGGGCACAGTGGCTGAATTCGGAGAGGAAAAGCTCCAGACTTAGCATTTCAAGAGACTCAAGAGGAGGCTGTTTTGCTTTTAGTTCACTCATGAGAAGAGAGCAGGCAGGCTGAATAGAACCCTAGTTCTGTCACAGTGTGAAGCAGAGTAGAGTGCAGACCTTGGAGTCACATATGCTGGGTTTGAGTCTTGGGTTCTGAAATTCATGAGAGTGAGGTCTGTTCCCATTTTCTCAGCCTCTTTGATCCCTGGCTTTCTCATTTGCAAAAAAACTCCACTAAATTTATGGTTTATTGGGGAGAAATAAATAAGCTGAACTTTAAGGTCTTAGCTTAGGCCTGTCTACCACTGGGCCATTTTTGTTGTTTGGGTTTTTGTCTTTTTAACCTCATTCAAATGGCTTAATGGTTATGGTATACCTGCAGCTTTTGAGAAGTAGTCAGGGTATGAATAATACGCCTAAATAATAAATGAGTGAACAATATTTCAAAGCAAATCAATGCTTTTTGAAAATTTGGACTCAAACCACAATTCCAAACCAATCAAAAATATTTATTGGGTCACTAGCATTTAGCTTCATAGAAGACAAGATTCACATTTGGTTCCTGTATTCAAAGTTTCTTTCAGTCTGCTTATCAAGAGATTGCTGAATTCGGAGCTGGTTGACAGCTTTCCCAGCAGCACAGATCAATTTGCCTGCCAAGGAAAGAATTGAAAATTTGCTTCTGTTTCGTGCATAGCAGAAGGTGCAGAAAGAGTCTTGCAAACCAAGAACCTTTGGCAAACAAAGCCGTCTTTCCTCCTTTCCAGGTTTTCATAAGTAGGTCAAGAACAGTTAAGGAAAGATGTACTTCTGTACTTCTGAAGAAAACTGTTTCAGTTAATGAGGATTCAAACAGCAGTACAGGGAAGTGGGAAATGCTAATGATTGTCTTTGGTAGCTAATATGAAAGAAAAGAACCCAAAATAATCACATATACTGCCACCCATCCATTATCACATAGGTATTGAGAACCCTCTTGGGAAAGATTCTCTGTGGGGACTGAGGTGGTGTGTGTGTGTGTGTGTGTGTGTGTGTGTGTGTGTGTGTGTACATGCGCATGCACACGTGTGCATAAGGGGTAGATGACTAACAACGCTTTTAGGAAATCGCAAACAGGAGATGGGACAGATACCTGAACAATTATAATTCCAAAGAGAGAGAGAGTACTAAGGATTATAAAAGCTCAAAGGAATGAGAAATGACGCCAGTCAGGTAACAAGAGAAGGTCTTGTTGGAAGAAGAGGTCACTGTTCAGCCTGGCCTTGGGGTGGCAACAGTCAGCCATCTGGTCTAGATGAATTACCACATTTGAGAATGGAAGAAATGGAAGAAAAGTCTCCATGGAAAGAAGGTCAAAGCCAGACTTTAGTGTATTTTCAATATTGATCTACAGGGATTATATTTTACCTGGTAGGAAACTGTCAGATAAGAATGTATTTAGCTACAAATGACTGAAAAATCTAAGGGACAGTCTAGAGTTGGTATGGTGGCTTAACAACGCCATAGGAGACCCAGCCGTTTACTCTGTCCTGTCATTCTCCACAGGTGGCTTTTGTCTTCATTTTTGCCATCTCATGGTCATAATATGGCTTTTATACCTCCAGACTCATGTCTGTACTACAGGCAAGAAGAAAGGTTAGGTTAAAGGGACATGCTGGTCAAGTCCCTCCTAAGAGTTTCATGTATATCTCACTAGAAATAAGACAGGCCATCCTTAGCTTCAGTGGAGGCTGAGAAATTTCGAGTATTTGACATTTACTGTCTCTGTGGTAAAGAAAGCTAAGGGAAAGGATACGTATAAGTCCCTTTTGAGTAGCCAGTGCAGTGTCTGCTATATTGATGGTTTTGGAGAAGGAGAATGATAGAATTGAAGCTCTGTTTCTTGACAGTTAATTTGTCTGCAACACATAACTGTACTTGGAGAGAACGGTAGCAAGAGAAAAATGAGAACTCTAGGGCACAGTGAGATTAAGTGATTGATTCATAATCATACATTAGTAAGTGGTGGAACTGGGATTTGAACCCACACTGGTGGCTCCTAAGCTCTTCCCTCCCATCTCTCAAAGCTGACTCTAAAGATGTGAGCCTTATGATTGGGAGAATGTAGGGCTGTTAACAGAACTATCTCTTATATAGAGTCATGCACATAAATACCAAAGCTAGGAAGTCAATCATTTATTTATTCCTTCTATATTTCTGTAGCAATCTTGAGGAGTGTAATAAAGCAAAAAGAATGGGAGTCCCAAGAAAGATGGAGATGGGTTCAAATCCTACCTATTCCTTTTCCCAAAGAGATAATTTTGGATTAGTTACATAAATTCTTTGAGCTTCAATATCTTTATATATAAAATGGGAAGAAGAATAACAGTAGCAGAGATGTGTAAAAGAAGATATTGTGGGTATGCCAAACGTATGGTTAACAGGGGTTATCTGGCTCAGCCTGCATTCTCAAAATTCTCCTAGACAATTCCTGCCAGGTTGGTGTGTGTTACCATTCTGGCCAATCAGACAGAAGTGAAGGAATGCTTTTACTTTTCTGATACAGATTCCTTCCTCTTCTTATTTTTTCTTTCTTATGGTGGGCATGATAGCTGGAGCTAATGCAGTCCATGATGAGGAAGAAGCCAGGAGAATACCAGAAGCTTCATTATTAATAACAGTGAACAACTGGATCAGCACTAGTGGCTGTCAACTCCCAGACTTTTCATTATGTGACAAAAATATACTTGTTTAAGACACCATTGTTTCTTTTTCTATAATTTTCAATTAAAATCTCATAAAATTGACATAGTATATAAAAATAATTTGTGCCTAGTTGACATTCAATAAATGATGCTTATTATTATTGTCATCATCAATATTATTGTTATTATAAGAGACAGATAATATTAAGCTACAATGCTAAATTGCAGGTAAGAAGACTATAATCATAAAACAGGAACAAACATGCAATACCTCCATGAAAAGATGGCAACAAAGTCACCACAAAGGACTGAGAGTAACATAAAATCATGTAATTCTTCAGAGGTGGAAAGTGTCTATACAGATGTTGGGAAAATCTAGGCTATAAGCCCAAAACTGGGCTTATAGTAAATGATTTTCTCTCCAGATGTAGAAACAGAGCACATGGAGGGGATGGAGAGAAGAAGCAGTTCTCCTAGAGAAATCTGAGCGATGACTACAAAATCAGTGTTCTGACTCTGAAAGAGGGATTCTGAGGTTTCTAACTTAAATTTAGTGTTCAAGGGGATAGAAAAAAATCAAACTAGCAAAGAGAGACTGTAGTTTTAGATAAGGGAATCTAGAACTCAGGGAAGCCAAGGTTCATGAATATATAAAAATGAATAAATATATAACTATAAATATAAATATATACATACAAACATACATATATATGTATATATATACATATATATATGTGTGTGTATATATATATATATATATATATATATATATATATATATTTGGTAAGTAAGCAAATGATCAAATAAATAGTATAAAGTCATGCAGACAAAATCAGAGATTGTATATTCATGAGCCCAACAGATCAACATTTCAATCACTCTATTTACCATCTATTTATATCATTATTATTAATTTACACATTTAAAAATATTTGTTACTATTTACAGAAACACATACACAGCAAATAAACAATTGATAAAAACATTTATATTTCAAGACAGTTGACTATGTATATCTCCTGTCGCATAGCCCATTAAATTATATAAAGTACATGCAAATAGGAACAAAATTACAATATTGCTGAAAAAGTAATATGAAATTGCCATTGGCAGATCAAAATATATGAAAATTTCTGAAAGGTGTAGGGCAGAGGCAACATATCACTGACTAAGAATCTTAACAAGTTGAGTAACCCACATTTCAAAATGGGAGAAAGAAGAGACTAAGAAAATATGAGCTTTTTCAGCAAAGCTCTAGAGGGATCTCAAGATTAGGGAGCAAGGGAAGAATGAGGGGTAATGAGCCCTGAAAGAGCTGAGCCATGCAAAAGGTTGATATGGCATTTGCCTCCTGAAAAAGTTGAAAGAACAGTGTTCCTGAATAGGGCAAATGATTCATTATGGGCACACAGAGTGGACACTATGATCCACAGAGATGCAGTGCTGTGTTCCTAAGTAAATGTGGTTACCATGGTAAACCATAAAAGAGTAAATACCCACAACTCCTAAAAAAAAAAAAAAATTCCCAGTCACTGGTCCCCACCCCCAAAGAGGGCCGGCATTTCTATCATCAAAATCTATACCACTATTGGAGAAACAATGATATTTGCATGCGATGAGAATGTCAGACTCAAGATACCAATTCTCTTCATTTAGATCCTGGTTTGTAAAGATAAATAAGTAATCTAATCACGAATATTAAATGAAAATTAATAGTTTAAAAGTGACTCATAGGATGAAAAAACAGATACATTCCTTAGGAAAAAGAGTTAATAGAAAAAAAACAGAAAAACTTTAAAGC
Organism: Cynopterus sphinx; assembly: GCA_030015415.1. Taxonomy (NCBI): domain Eukaryota; kingdom Metazoa; phylum Chordata; class Mammalia; order Chiroptera; family Pteropodidae; genus Cynopterus; species Cynopterus sphinx. The sequence goes on from CM057385.1 coordinate 20,916,937, forward strand.
AAGTAAAATTAATGTCTTCAGAGATAATTATGTTTCCTCCCAGTTAAAAAATAAATCAGAATTCTTTTAAATTAAAAATATTACTGTGCAAATAAAATGTATGTATATCTCTGAGATCTGGAAAAGACAAATAACTTGTTCAGAAAACAGAGTAAAAAGCCAAAGAGATGGACTCTATGAATGCAAAAAGACTGGTACAGAAGGAAGAATAATGGCCCTTCCAAAGATGCCCATATCTAATTCTTAAAATTGGTAGCTACGTCACCTTACTTGGCAAAAGGGACTTTGCAGATGTGATTAAATTAGGAATCTTGAAATGGAGACGATGTCCTCAATTTTTTGAGTGGGCTCAATATAATCATAAGGGCCCTTATAGGTGAGAGAGGGGGAGGCAGAAGTATCAAAGTCACAGAGAGACTTAAAGATGCTATGCTGTTAAGTTTGACAATAAAGGAAGAGGTCATGAACCAAGAAATGCAGGTGGTTTCTAGAAGATGGAGAAGACAAAGGAGTGGTTTCTTCCCCAGAGCCTCTGGAATAAATATCACCCTGCAGACACCTTGATTTTAACACAGTAAAGCCCATTTCAGACTTCAGATCTCTAGAACTATAAAATAATACACGTGGGTTTTTTTTTTTTTTTAAGTCGCTAAGTTTGTGGTAGTACATTACAGCAGCAATAGGGAGCTAGTACACATGGAGAACAGATCCAGTAGACCCAATAGCTGTGGAGGAAGAGAGTTCAGAAGGAAAGAAAGATATGTGGATAGAGGGTAGGATGGAACCAAATAAATAATAGAAAGAATGTCTCTGAGTTGAAAAGGAACTTGAGTTATCAGGGGAAAAAAAGCCAACTGAGTCCTTTCTGGCGAAACTGTAAAAAATTGGGATCCTCAAGGACAAAGGAAAATCCTACAAGCTTCCAGAGAGAAAAAAATTGAATAAGGTTGGTATAAAGAAATTGTTATCATTCTCATCACAGTCTATTATTTATTTATGCTAAATATTTTACCTTAATCTTTGCCATGTAAGAACCCTGTACCATATTTTTATCTCATAGATATGTTCCAGAAAAAGTGCCTCATGGAAGTTAAGCAGTTATATGGTTAGTAAATGGTAGAATGTAATTAAAACTACCGTGGTCTATTTATGAAACCTGTGACCTTAATTGCTAGTATCAAACTTCTCATCTACAATTCAGAAAACAGGAAAACCATGGACCAGTGCCTCTAAACAAGCTACGAAAATAACATTTGGAAGCTTAAGTTTTGTCATTAAAGTATGAGGAAGAGAAAAATGACATTTTTAGATATATAAGAACTCAGAAAGTTTATCATTCACATAACCTTTACAAAAAATGAAACATCAAAAAAGTAAAATTTCTGGTTGTGCTTCAGAAAAATAAAGCCGAAAAACAGAAATACATAGCGTATCGATGAATAATGACACCAATAAAACTTATAGTTAATGCTAAGTAATTGTTGAAAACATGACAGTGAAATTTCATGGAATTGTTAAGTAAGTATTCACAAAATAGAAAAGGCACAAAGTAAAAAATTAACAATCTGGAACCAAAATTCAAGATAATTTTAATAGCACAGAAGAGGTAGTAAGGCATAAATAAAGGGAAAATATAAAATCTGTGGTGATAAAACTCTTATTTTGTTTAAGTGAGGTGACTACAGGTACTGCTTCATTTTTATGGAGAAGGAAAATAATTGGTTTATGAAGAGTTTCAGGATAACCATTAGTACAACAAAATATATGGTGGAACTTTTAAACTACTAACAGGTAGTAAATGTAAAATATATTAAAAAAACAAGTAAATATGATAAAGTATAAAAAACATGCTATAAAAGCAAACATATCAGATGTTAAAATAAATGACCATTAGTTGAATTTTTTTACTTAAAGGACTCTCAGTTCAAAGTCTGGAAAACTAACAAAATAAAACCACTGTATTTGTTTAAGGAGAAATAACTAAAATAAAATGACATAAATGAGTTGAAAGTAAAGGAATGGATAAAGACTTACTTATCAGGGCAATGCCAATACAACAACAACCTGGGCATAACCAACAGAGTAGAATTGAAGATAAAAAGCATTACATACTAAAAAGAGTATAATTTACATTGATAAAAATATATGTTCTAATATATGTTCTAATAATAATGTGTTCTAGTAATAATATGTTTGAATAATACCCAGAATAGTATATCAAGAGAAATAAAATGATGATGAAATGATAATTTTATTTTAAAAAACATACTGGGAGATTTTTGAATTGAAGTAGGTAGACACAAAGTAAGGATGTAGAAGATTTGAATAATGTAGTTAACGATCTGGAAAGAACAAGAAGGAAAGAGAGGAAGGGTAAAGAAAGAGAAGAAGGAGAGATAGAAATAAAAGATGGTTGGAGGAGGGAAGAAGGGTTGAAGGGAGAAAGGAAAGAAGGAAGAGAGAAAACTTAAATTTTGTTCCAGAAAAGAATCCAGACTATGCATTCTTTTTATTAGACTGTGAAAGATTTGTAAAAATTGATCATGTACTAGACCATAAAGAAACACTCAATAAATACATAAAAGCTCAAGCCCATCGAAGTTACATTCTTTGGCTATAGTACAATGAAGATCGATATTAAAAACAAACGTATAACAAAAATAAGTAAAGAAAAATCAAAATCCTTGGGCATTTAAAAAATACTCACCTACACAACAGTATATGAAACTCAGAAAAAGGAAGCCATAAAGAATGTCAGATTTGGTCACAAAAATTTAAAACTTTTATGCAGAAGATGTCACCGACTGGTTAAAATGGAGGAGAAAAATGCCTGCAGTCTATTTAATAAAGGTTTACCACCTATAATATACAAAGAGAATTTATAAATTAAGGGGAAAAAATAAATAGGCCAACAGAGAAATGGGTAAAAGATATAAACTGGCAACTCACTCAGGAAGAAAAAGAAATGGCTAATAAACATAGCAACAAATGTTCGTGTTAGTGATGGGGGAAATACATATTGAAACAAAATATAGCTTTTGTCCATTAGATTGGAAAAGAATTTAAGACTGCTAATAAGCAGTTTGGGTAGGATGTGGGGAAATAAGCATTTAGATACTTTTTGGCTGGTGTTTAAACTGGTTCAACTGGTTGTCAAAAGGGGATGGGGTGGGAGATGGTAATAAATAATAAGATAAAATAAAAATTAAGAATTAGGAATTTAAAATATTAAAAAGATAAAAACAAAAAAATAATCTGGTTCGGATAGTTGAACAATTATTTGAAGAGAGAAAAAGTGAAGATAACTTCAATTCTGACAATAGAATGGCTACATAAAGTGTAGCCCAGCTACACCATACAATACAAAGCAAGTTTTAAAATAAGACAGTAGATCTTCATGAACTGCTATGGAAGAATGTCCATATATGGCTGAGTAAAAAAAAAAAAAAGCATACACGTATGTGCACTCATACACATGCATATATGTATATATCTATGTATGTACAGATGTTATATTTCAGTATGGCTACAGAAAAGTTGAAAAAAATACGTACTACTGAACTAAAGAGAGTGAAAGGTGGGGCTTAACTTTTTACAACTTTTTTTTAAACCTAAACATGTAGTGTTACTTTTGAAATTCAAAAAACTAACATAAGTACCTAAATTAATCAAAGTGGAAACATAAGATTGCATTAGTTAAGAGGACAGTGGGGATAGGTGAGTTCATATAAATCCAGGGCATTTCCTAGGGCTAAGTGGGCCATAAATCCAACACTGAGCATCCTAGTGGCCAAAGCAAGAAGGAAAACATAATCAGTGGTCCCAGAAACCATAATAACTATGCAAAATAGCTGTCAGATTCCTGAAAGGTATCATTTCTCTAGGCACTTTGGTCTAACAGAAATTTCTCCTGGGGCTTCATGTAAAGCATTGATGCAAACTGGTGTCAAAAACCCTACCCACAATAAATTCCATGTTAATTTGTAAGGCTACTCCCAAAACTGACCATGCAGTCAGTTTAGTTCCAAGGAAGAGCGAAGTCCTTCCATATTGAGAAAACACTAGCAAGTCTGAGTTCTTCAAACAGGAACATCCATAGCAGCAGCAGCATTAGAAAAAAAATCACTACTCACTTGAACAAAGAAAGGAATAAAGGAATATAGTCAGAAGGCATTCCAGATGGAGCAAGGCTGTGCCGCAACAAACTCATTCCTCAAGTACTGGAGCTCTTCTTAAATCAAAGCCATGATTGGGACATAATAAAGAGTATGATGACAATTTGGAGATGTGAAGGATGTTTCTAGCTTAGTCATACCTACCTATAAGTAAATATGGGCAATTCATTCGTTTCTGTTAGCAAGTGATACATTTGTTCCTGAGCAGAACAAACAAAATACAATAATTTATTACTTAGGAAAAAATCAGGCCTATAAATTCCAACAAAGGAACTCCTGCTATCTCATGATGTACTGTCTGTAGCAGTCTGTTAAGAAGGTGGTAAGGGAAAGCATGTTTTATGCCAAAGTGATGTGAACTGTTTACCTTGCCTTGTTTTAGGGTGAAATATAATTATTACCGTCAATGTCACATTTGTTCTTTTACCTTCCCAGCACATAAATCAAATTTGCCACCTCATGAAGCACAAAATGGCCTTTCAATACTAATTCAATAATATTGTTGAAAAAAACTGTGAGCAATTATCACCTGAATCAGGAAGCACTGTTTTCTCACCTTTGTCACCTTCTAGTCATTAAGAACAGCCCTCTTTGCTCCTACCACAGAAGGGAAGAACAGTGATGTGATGAATATTTCCAAACTGAGATAAATAAGAACATTCCAAAAGCTATTGGTTGGAATTCCAATCCTGTAGGATGTTTCCCCCATCCTTGGATCTATTAGATGATTATAATGTTGTCATCTTTATTATATTTAAAAACCCCCCACTTATTAAGTCATCTACAGGTGGCAGACATTGTAAAGAAATGTGAGAGAAATTTGTGGTGCTGTCTATTATACTTTTGGTATAATTTCCCTTGGAGAGATCAGGAAATCAGATCACAGAATTTGATAGTGAATAATAATAATAATAATATAACAATAATTAATAACAATAATAGAATATTGATAGCAATTTGATAGTAATTATGGCAATACTAACAGTAAAAATAATAGCTACCCTTTAATGAGGGCTTATTATTTTTCAGGCATTTTGCTAAATGTTTTAACAGTGTTATGAATCCTCACAGCCATCTTATGAAATTGGTATGGTTGACAAAACTGAGGCTTATATAAGTCCAAAAATTTCTCTAAGGTCAGAGAGCTATTGAGTGGCAGAGTTGAGATTTGAAACAAGATCTGCCTATATTGTCTGTTTTCTTTCCACTCTTCCACAGTAGCAGAAAAAGTCACAGAGAACACCAAGTTCATAATCATATGTTTCGTAATAGATGTAAAATCAAGAGCTCAAAAAAAAAGGAACCCAGGTCCCCAATTACAGATATTCACTTTGGCTGCCCTTACCTAGAAACAATGGCAAGTGAGGGTGAAAAGTACCTCTAAAAATCTCAACTTGAGGATTTGGATAATGTTCATTTATTTAAAACATTTTCTTTCTCTTAGTTTCTATTTGCCAAGAGTATGTTGAATAAAATAATATGGTTCCTGCTTCAATGGAATTTAGAGTATAATGGGGAAAAGGTGTCTTTGAATAACCACACAAATGAAGATAAAATTACAACTGTCATCATTGCTACAAAAGAATGGCAAAAGGTTTAATGAGAGATTTTAATGAGTGTGGTAAGAAATTTTGTCTTTATCCTAAACATTATGGGAAACTTCTGAAAGACTATAAACTGAGTTTTGGAGGTAAGGGGTAAATTCTAATTTCAAAGTCTCTGGACAGAGAGAATGGAGGAGGAATTAGAAGCTAAGGCAGGGGTGGGTAATACCAGTGAAAAGGTTATTAAATTGTCTTGGAAAGGAACTACAGTCTGGATTAGGACAGAACCGGGAGTAAATGGAAAAGTGGATAGATTCTAGAAATATACAGAAGGTACTATTGACAATCACATAAAGCAAATCGTTTTCTTGAAATTAAGTCTAGACTATATTCATAGCAAAAAATGATTTTCTTTCTTCTGACTATGATGGGGACTTTACCCATGTATCTGAATCTTAATTAATTTGAACCTGATTAATAATATAAGAAAAGTCTGTGCCTAATGGGATGCAATGTGCCTTTTTATGTAATTTTTTTTCTAAGTGATTCTAGTTAATACCAAATAGCAACAACTATTAATTTCAATTTGTCTAACTTTATGATTGAGAGAGGTATGGGCTCCATAGGTGTCTCTGATACACAGAGAAACTGAATACATAGTTTGTAATTCTTATCTAGAAAAGAGAGAGAGAGGTAGGGAGGAAAGGTGGGAAGAAAACTGCTCGTGGTTTTTCTTCAGTGTTTCTGGCAAATGTAGTGACATATGTACTGTTCTCTTCCTCAGCCAATTTGGTACAAAGCCCCTCATATCAGATGTGTCCCCCAGATAGATGACATATATCTATGCCTGTACCACACCTTATATATGCTACACCTGTCTGGGCTGTGCATTAAAGAACAATAGAATTGTTATTTATACCATACTATCAAGACAAAATTAGCTCTAACCTATATGTATCATACAAAGGTATCACTGCCTAGTAAAACAATTTGTGTCTTGTCAGTTCTGAGTCCTTTCCACCACTCTCGCTCTCTTTCTCTTTTTTAAAGTCACAAATTGACAGTATCCAGTGAAGAGTGGACCTTTTGGCCAACAGATCTTTTGTCAGGGGCTAAATAAAAGCCAGATTAAAAACGGACCTTCAATGTAAAATTCTCACACTTTTCATTAACTTGGTCTTAGACTTCTTTCCACAACCTGAGCCACTCTTTTATCCCTCCAAAATTACTCATATTTTTATTATTGGCCTTATCTCACCCTTAAGATTGCACACTTTCCAGACGAAAATCTCAGTTCCTCTCCTTGATCATAATTGATGTTCTGTCTCGAAAATGCTACCTCAGGTCACTCAGAGAAGGAGGCGGAAGAGGGAGTGGAGAGGGAGGCGGAGTGAGAGTGATGATGATAACAACAGGGTTATATCTCTCTACCAGGCATTACACTGAGCACTTCACATGTATTAGAGTTACAAATCCTCACAATCCCATGAGGAAAGTACTGCTATTATTCCCATCATAGACACCAGCAAATGAAACTTAGAAAGGTCAAGTCACATACTCAAGGCAATATAGCTAAAATGTAGCAGAACTGGAATCCTGTGTGAACTCAGAGCTCATGTGCTTAACCACTGGGATACCATCTCTATGAATAACCTCTCTGCTTCAGTCTGGCCCCTAAAACTTCCTCTTGTGGGTGCACTTGTCCTGCAGGACCCAGGCAGGCAGGAACTGCCTAGATGTAGTTCTATCTGTATATATGGTGAGGGCCCACCCAGCCCAGAGTCAGCTTCTATTTAGTGTTAGAAATGATGACAAGAAAGCAAAGGTCTACTAACAGGATGAATGCTGTAAGCTATAAGTGTCAGCAGACATTGAAAACTGTGAGCGTCAAGAACTTGGGACAATCTTAGAGGCTTTCTGAGATCCCAGGTCTAATACTCATGCACATTACTGTGAGTCCAGTCTAGAATGACTAAAGAAGAAAAAGGAATTATTAGCATCACATTATTATTTTTTTAAATTATATATTCCTTGCTTCTGGGGAGGTTTTAAATAATTGTGACAACTCTTTAGCATTTTGGAAAAGTTTATTAAGGAAGGAATTAGCAGTGTAGACCTTATTCTCAATATCTAAAAATTCGAAAAAATCTACATGTCCAATGTAAGAAAACATTAGGTAAATTATGATGATAATGATGGTCATTATTGATAACAGCAGAAGCTAAGATTTATTGAGACCTTATTAGGAATCATTAGGAATAGATTCATTCTCTCATTTTATTTTCACATCTTATGAAGCTAAGCTATAGAGTCAGTATAAAACAACTTTACTGGGAGTTTATGATAAAGTGGAGAAATAAAAAATAAGATATAAAGTTTTATCTTTTGCAAGAGAAAAACTACTTATTAAAAAATACTGGAAGGAAATACAGTGCAATATTGGTTGATTCTCAGTGGTAGGACTCTGAATTTTTTCTTCCTTCTTTCCTTTATTCTTTGTTTATCTCATAAGCTTTAACAATGTGAAGAATTCAAACTTTAATTAAGATAAACTAGCAATGGGGAATTTCTCTTCTGCAGATGAATACCTGGTCAGTATTTGATCTCAAAAGGTCTTTTGGGGCATCAGGAAACTTAGGTTAGATTTTGTTTTGTATCAGGTAAAAAGCATTTGCTACTGTTCTTTCTTGGATGTGCTACTTCAGAATTCACCAAAAGGGAAACATAGTTATAGATTTGTCAGAGATGCAAAGATGCCTCTGGTGAATCACAAAGTAAGGAAATTAGTCACCTCGGGTGTCTATGATGATTTATACTTTTCTCAGTAACTTTGTTTTTATCTTTTTTCATGGATTCCTCACAAGAGCTCTATGAGATGAGGACACCAGGCATTATTTATGTCCATGTTACAGAAAATAAAGGACAATGAGAACAGTTAACTGCCAAGGCCAAGCAATGAGCTAGAAAAAAACAGAATGGAACCTAATCTCAACTCTTCATTCAGTGCTCTCTTCACTAACAACTATCTATGCAGAGTCCTGATTACTATTGGCAGGAAAGACAAGCTCATCAGGTTACCAGCTATCTAAAATATCGATAGGTGAAGGTTCTGTGAAGTGCCTGCAGTAAATTCAGTACAATACAACTCCCAGCAAAATCAAGGAATATGAATTATATCACACCTTTTTATTCATCTATTCACACAACTCTCTTTCATTGTATGCCAAGCACTCTGAAAGTCCTGGGAATTCAGCGGTGGTTGCCTTTAAATAGCCAATAGTAAGGAAGAAGACAATGAGACCTAGTAGCACTGAAATGAGTAATGTGAAAGAGACATGATGAGGTATCACTGGCTCTCAGAAGAGAGGCATGCTACTCTTCATTCATTCACTTATTCCTCTATTCAATAAATAATTATTGAATGCCTTCTTGTTGCCAAGCTTTGTGAAATCTATAGGAAAGAACATGAGATCTTTATTCTCAAGGATTATTATCTAGTGGGGAAGACCATAATTAATCATATGAGTATACAGACCTATATTAAATCAGAAATTGAGAAATGTGGCAAAGGATAGTTCATTGGTCCTGCAAAATCATATGATCTACATATGATCTATACTTTTGATTCAAGGGAGAGTTTCTTGGCCACTCTCTACTAGAAACTGAGAAATTCTGTATTTCCTCGAAAGCATGGACATTCATAGGGCCGTTTTCAGGTGCTAACTGGAAGTAGCCAACTTAATGCTTATACCTTTATGGCAATAACTTCATAGACTATTTCTTATCACACTGCTACTTAGTTCTCCCCCTTTCTACCACTGTGTACAGTAAATGTTTATCCTCTTATTCTCAGTTATGGATGCAGACTGAAGTTGCACTGTTCCTCAATTCCCAACAAGCCAGGCACACACCCCTGGAGAGAAATGGCAACTGTATCTACATTATCCATAGTAAAGCATTAACTCCTAAACTGAAGCTTTCTGCACTGGGGGTAACAGAAGGCATCTAGATGCCCATGTTAGAAGAAATGAAAACCTGATTATACTTTTTCTAATTTTTTCCTTTCTACATGAAGCATGCCATGGCTACCTTGTGGAACATGGTGATGTGTCAAAGCTTAATTAGACAACACTTGTACCCCATCTCTATTATGCTGGAAACAATGTTTTAAAGAGCAAGAGGAAAGACCTCAGAATATTCTGGCAGGAAGAGAATTCTGAAAACACAAAGGAGATGGAATAATGCAGTAAGCTATTTTCTATTACTAAGGCCTTAATTCTTTCTTGGATAAGCAGAAGCAGGAGAAAATTTCTTGGTTCCCTGGGTGCAGTAGGGCTGGCATATCTTCTGCATAAAAATGGGAAATCCACCGCCTGCCATGTATATATATAATCAGGGGGATCAGGAGTTAGCCTCTTAGAAAGAAGTATAGTTCCTGCATATATGGAATGCATCATAGGGCAATCACTCTGGTTTGCCCTGGAATTAAAAGGGTTTCTGGGATGCAGGAATTTCAGTGCTCAAATTGGGAAAGTCCCAGATAAACAAAGCTGTGTTCATCACCTTCAATGCATGTAAACTATGGTTATCAAAAAGTTATTACAAACTGAGAGGGTCATGTCAACTAAATCATAGGTTGCCTCTGCTTTGTCCTTTGGCCAACGTGGAGGAATAAAGCTGATTATTTACAGGCACATCAGAGGAGGTCTTCTTGTTCCTGAAATGGCTCATCTGTCCCCATTCCCCACTCCTTTCTCACCACCTTTCTTCTCCTCTGGCCCAGCTTCCGGCACCTTAGCTACCACCCTTAGTGCTTTAGGGCTGAATTCAGTCACTAGTTTACTACAGCATGACAACAGTCTCTTAGGCCCATCTATCCTCTGTTCATGAAGTAGTCTCAGAGCTCCTTATATGTCCCAGGGATGTTTAACCAGGGGACAGAAAAAAAAATGATATAAACTTGTAAAATGATAAAAAAAATAAAGGCCTCAAAAAACTCACAATAAAAATATACTTTTGGAATTCTTTAATACATGCATGGAGCAAGTTATATCTCTGTTTGCTTATTTACTAATTGTATACCTGAGAGATTAAATCCCTCCTCCAACTCATCTCCAACACCTCTTTGCTTCAACGTTTGGCAGGCTTGATGAAGAGGCCTTTATTCTAGGCTCCTCCCACTTCTCTGCTTCCCACAGCCACAGGAATGTAATATAAACCACATGGATATTGCAGTTCTCTGTTCACAGCTGGTTTTAGATCCTGGATCTGCCACTTTTTAGTTGAATATGCTTGGATGAATTACTTAATCCCTCTAAATCTCAGTTTACTCATTACATTGTCAAAGAGATTTAAAAACCATTGAAAAGTTATATTTACAATTTTGCAACCTTTTAAGGAGGCTACTTTGTTGGCTCTGATGTTCAGGATAATAGGAAATTATAACACACAAAAGAATCTCAATAATCATAAGAACAATGCAAGTTAAGTTCTCTACATTTTGTTCATTAAAGCAAGTAAGTAGTTGAAAATATACCCAATATTGGAAATCAAAAGAGTTATCCATCACTGTCCCAGAAATTGCAGTTGACTCTCCCCTGTGGAGCAGAGACGGCTGTAGAAGTGGAAAATGAGGCTTAAACACAAAGTTTAAAGTGTTGGGCCAAATAGTTTGCACCAAATCTCAGGTGGGGATAATTCCACCTGACCTCACCAACTTGTGAAAATTAATTTAGAATGGTTCTAAAAGCATGGGGCATAGTGTAAGCTCTCAATGACTTTTGGTTAAGTTGGGCAAATTTCCTTTTCCCTTTTGGTAAAGGAAACAAAAGGTTATATGTCTAGTAAGTAGCAGTTCTGTCATTCCCTTCTTCCCTTCTTACCTACTTAGAATCTACAGTCTGTTACCACAATGAGTCCATTACCCAACAACTCAACCTCTTTGCTCTTCTCTCCTTTCATGAAACTTACCTGCCACAACCTATAGCCGGTTGAAACTAGCTTTCTGCCTACTTTGTTCCTGCCCCCAACTACAGAGCAATTTTGGATAAAAATATACAACTACTGTACATTTTCACCTGTAACTATAACTCTCAACTATATCCTCTATACTCACTAAGAATCTTACCATGTTGCTCTAGTCAAGTCACAATCCTACATTCAGGAATACTTATTTTATAGCTTCTCACCCTCCACAAATTTCCCATTCTCATTCTTCACTACCAGTCAATGACTGATTATTTGGATAAGAACATAAAGCAATCAGACACAGAGCTACTTCATTTTCCCATAACCAAACCTACCTCGCCAGCTCTATCTACATCCAGACCTTTCTTATCCCTCCAGTTATAGGGGTGAGCTGTCCCTTAATCTACCTATGGCTAGCATCTCCTTTTTTTTGCACTGGATACCACCTTCTCTTTTTAAAAGGATGACTTGACACCTAAAAGTAGCGTGTCTTTCCTTAGCAGTACCAGTGAACTGGATTATTCCCATCAATGTACAAATATGCCCTAATATCTCCCATCTGGAAAAAAAAAACACACCTTATTTTTATCCTCATTCCTCTTAAACTATGTATATATATATATATTGTATATATGTGTATTTAATGTTAGTTAATGACCAATCCCTATTCAAGGCTACAGGACTTATACCCCCAACTGCTATGTGTGCTGGGCCTGGGACTCCTCAGCTGTTGCCCTCTCCTAGAATTTCTGTGAGCTGGCAATAGCCTGCTGCTCAAGAATATGCCCCTATTCCAGATAGTCCTGTCTGTGACTGGCAGATGCACCAGTGTAAAGGCAAGGGGCCCTTCATCCTAATGGGGAGTCAGTCATTCTGAAGGGCATTCCCAAATTCAGAGCTTACCCTGGGGTCACCTGCTGCTATTGTCAAAACTGCATCACAGCTTACCTTCTCTCTCTGCCCTGTCTTTCTCCCTTCTTTGCCCTCATAGGAGTTAAACTGGAGAGCTCTTTCCAATTAACTTCCTGCACACAAATGTCTATCCTGGAGTCTTTTCCTAGGAAAACTGACCTGTACTTCCATTAAAATGTATGCTCCACCAGTGTTGGGACCTTATCTGTATGGTTTTGAGCTGTAAGCCCAGAGCCTGGAATACCTCCTTGTACATAGTAGGTGTTCAATAAAGAGCTTATAAAAGAACAAAGTGGCAGAGCTGGTATCAGACTCAGTTCTTCAAGTTTTCAAAGCCAGTGTTCCCTGCCCCCCAAAACGCTATCCCGAAGGCATTTCCAACCTATAACTTTGAGATCCAGTTCAATTTGAAATTCTGCTTTAGCAGCTACATGCACCTGGTACCAGATGAAACTTGCAGTTAGCTAAGGCACAGAAATTAATTGGAAGAACTCATTCTCACAAATGGTGAACCTAGGAGAGCTCATGCATGGCAGTGTAATTACTATGGTGGCATCAACACATCAGAAGGCCCCTAGAGAGCCCAGGATCAGGCTCAGCTTGAGAGGTTTCCATCTTAACTTTAAATTTCCTAAGGCCTTTATCACTTGAAGTCAAACAACATCATTTTAACAAATTTTGAGTGTGTGAATATTTCTCCTTTTCTTCTGCCCTGGTATGATATTAAAGACTAGAATATTTATCATGTTGACAGCTCCTGCCTGCTAGATTAGATTTTGTTAGGAAGCTGAGTTTTCCTCTGAGAGAAGTCAACTCTGTATCTTCCTGTTCTTGACTTCTGCTTTAGCCACTTTTGGTATCAGCTAGCTTACACCAAAATAAAATGAGAGGCGGCCAATATGAATCTTTGAATATACTGACCACCTTCATTCCAGACTGCTGGGAAAATATAAATTTGGTTACTAAGTAAAAAGCCAATTCAGTGAAGAAATGATGCTGTATTTTCCAAATGACTCCTCTTGTCACATCCACTGGATTAAAACTCACAACATCACAGCTCATTGTGTATAGTGTTGTGTCCACTACCCTACTTTACCAAATCACTGGAAAGACTATGTGCCATGACATCTGTCCAAATATAGAAAGAATCAAAATCTGACTACATTGATCTGACATCAGTGCAAGAACATTAGTGAAACAGGTTACTCTCACTGAATAAAATATCCTTGGCTTTCATAACTAATTTCTTGACTTGACTTCATCTGGCCCTCTGCAAAAGCCAGAGATACAGTTACCTTTTTCATCTTAGGTAAGGCCATAATTCAAGTGAATGCATGCACAAGCACACACAATATTTCAGAGTAGCCATGCTGGGCTTTTCCACAATCAGTGTAACTGCAGCCATTTCCTAGTCAAAGGTGAGACAGAAGGTGAAAGGTGTACTGCGATAGCTCTTCCCTGGCCTCTGTTAAAGATAAAAATTCACTTCCTCAGTTAAAAGAAATATTGAATAAAACTAGATGCAATCTCTGTTTCTGCAAAATTGCAGTGAAGGGGAGCTCAGATTTCTCTGGAACTGGAAGTCAGGCCTGCAGAATTAGTCACTATTTATCAACAGACCAAGCACAGAGCTTCCTATTATGATTTCAGGAAATGAAAGCCACACAGGCAGGTAAAATTCAGAGGTAAACACTGGCAGTTCAAAAGAAAAATGATATCCTTTACTCTTTCTATTGAATTATTTTGAGATGTGGCAAAATACCGTAGAAACATGAAAAATATTAGGAATGAAAAGCAACCCCTATATAAGAGCGAAATTAGTGTTGACATGAGAATGGACTTGTCAGTTTCCGATTATCCATTGAAAAAACAACGAACCCATTTTAGGGGCTCATCTACAGATGCTCTTTTGACAACTCTTTCTCTAATCGTCAACTGGAAGCTCACCTTTTTATAATTTGGTTTCCCAGAATAAGCATCCTCTTCTCTCAGACTATTCAGTACATGTGAGATTTTCAGAATTCACTCTTGTCTTCTCATCAATGTTAACAGTGGAAGGTAACAAGAGTGTGGAGAAAGACCCGTCACCTTGGCCGCCTACAAGTTGTCTTGTAGCTCCTGCCTCTATTTTCACTGCACTGGGTCTTTTTTGAACTACTGCAAATTCAACCCCTCTGTATGCAACTGGGAATATTTTCTGCTTCAATTTTTGAAATTGTAGACATGTAATAAAATGTCACCCTGCATTGTTTTGCTTAATCCATCTGCTCCTGCTTATGTCTGTTGTTCTTTCTTTTCAAATCCTGGTGACTGAAGCCATTTAAACCAGACTGACTATTCAGAAGCAGGGTGAAATAAATTAACAGTAGAGGGGGAAGCTCGTGTCCTTTAGTGGGTTCAGAATGGAGGGTGGGGAGTGGGAAGGCTTAGAGAAAATACATTAAATCCTCTCTGATCCTACCCTTGAGCTCTTTTAGAAAACTTAATCTCCAAAGATTTAGTTTAATTTTTATTCTAAACAAAATATCTTATACCAATGGTAATTAATAAAATGAGAAAGCAGATAAACAGACCAATTGATTTCCCTCTTCTTAATTAGGTACTCCTGGACAGCTCACTACTCTGTTTAATCATTTGTTTTGTTCTTCCTTCTACTTGCCTAACTCTACAAAAGGTTTAATATGCCTTATAGCAAAAAAAAAACAAAAAAAAAACAAAAAACAAAAACAAAAAACAAAAACATTGTATATAACATTATATATACCAACAAAAATATGAAAGCAGGTTAAAAACAAATTAGAATAGAATGGCAGGACCTAGAGAGTAACTGAGTGGGTTATAAAGTCCCACTAATTTTTCTACAGGTGAAAATTGGCTCCGAAGGTCTTGACACTTGAAAGGAAATAGACAACATAGTTATGCAGTTCTCATGGAGGAGAAAGAGCACATCAATTGTGCAGAGGAAGTAAGATTTTCCCTAGGACTTAGTGTTAAAGAAATTTCTTACCTAGGGCTTCCGACAGGAAGACTTAATGACACAATGTCCTTTATAAAATGCCAGCGGTAATTTAAAGGATAGATACTTCCCCCCAAACTGCTCATAAATGTGAGTTTTGTAAAGCAAAATGAATCTTAAAGCTGTTTGTAATTGTGGGTAGGGAACAAATTTTGGCCTGTAAGTTGTCGCCTTTTAATCGATCACATAGTTAATTTTGGATTATTTAATGTGAAATTTTCTCAAATAAAGGCCTATGTAGGTAGTAGTGACAATGTGATGGAAACCACAGATGTTCATGCAACTTGGCCAATGGAATATGGATGGAAGTGACTATGGCCAATTTTATACCTAAAACTTTTGTGGCATTTTGGGCTTCCATTTGCCTGTCTGGGAGTTTCTGATAGCCAAAAGGACATGCTCTCAGTAGTTGTTGCCGCCTTTGGCTTGGGCACAGAACACATCTGATCTGGACTAGAAGCTTGAATGAGACCCGCTCCAGCAAGAAATACATGTTTATGTTTTATAGCATCAAGCTTTTATAGTTATTTGTTAAATAGCATTGTTCTGGCAACAGCTTTTTAATACGCTATCTTGACTACTTTACGAAGTTGTGAAGATTAAGTGAGAGAATGATCAGAGACATAATTTACATGTTCATATTTAATGGGTGAATAATAATTGTTCACTTCTTTGTGTTGATACGTGCCTTATAGAGATTTCAGTAAACCTGCCTGGTGCTTGCTGGCAAAGGAACCAACCCTGGGACAGACAGAGACACAGGAAAGAATGGCAAAAAATTGAGAGCAAGCGAATAATAGAGAATATGGTTCATTCTGCCTAGTAGTACCAGACCATTAATTGACATCTTATATGGACCCTTGTGTATTGCAACAGGCACTGTTTGTATGTGTACATTTGACCCATCACACATAAATGGAGGGTTGAGTTGAGACTGGTGACTGGAATGATGCAAAAGGACAACCCAGAAGAAGCTCAAAGGACTGGAACAAAATAGTCATGAGCTACCAACAGAAGTTTGAAAACTTGTGTGGAAGTCTGCTGGTCTACTGTTAAGTACTTATCATTCGATATGATTGATAATACTTTGTTCAGTCAGTAAAATTTTGGATTATCTACTTGTTCTTTCCTGGAGGTACCCATAGGAGATGTAATGTAATGATAACCCCTACATCTTATTTACTCTACTTTGGTTATCCTAGTTCAAAGTAAATGCAATAAACATTTATCAAAAATCTACCAACAATTTCAGTGCACACTTACTGGGCACTTACTTTGAGCCAAATAGTATGTGACCACAGAAATAAACAAGCAGACCACCAGACATGGTTAAATATAAGCCCAATTATAAAATACATGAGGACTCTACTTCATGAAGATTACGAAGTACAGATAACACTGACGGGGACCAGGACATGCCACTCAGTTGTCATAAACCCCCTTTCCTGGAGCGCTGTAATCTGCTCTTTGGGACGACACCACAACAGACAGACACCGTCACGAACAGTATCTTCAAATTATTCTATTAAGGGCCCATTTATCATTTCATTTGCTTTTCCATAAGTGTTCTTTCCTCCTTCCTTTTCCTTTCCTAAGTTAGTTATACAGACCCCAAAATCCTAACCACCTTTTTGAGTTACTGATTTCTGGATACTACCATGTGTTAACAGGCTCAATATACATATTAATAAACTCGTTGATCTACCTTTTGTCAATCTAATTTTCAAGGCCCCAGCTGGAGAACCTAGAAGGTTAGAAGGAAAAATATATGTTTTTTTCCTTCCTTATATTACAAAGCTTATGATCTACTATGTGTTATATGTAGCACCTTTAACTTCTTTTGTGTATAAAAATGTATACTAATACTGATGGTATAAGTAATGACAACTTTAAATCCCAAGCTCATTATTACATGAGTAGCCTCTGTTGACATAATTTCCAGGATCAGGTATTTTTATGTTAAATTAGAAATAAATTATAGAAACACCATGTGCTAGGCACAGTGATGGGAGCATTCCAACAAAGTAACCCTCACCACATTTCTTTAATTATTAACTCTACTTCATAGGTCAGGAAACACACTCAAGGAGATAAAGTAACTTGTTTAAGGGCTGTTGGAGTCAAGTATGTTCCTTTTTTCTATGCATTCTTCTACCCTCATAGTTTATTTACTGTGCTCCATATGGTGCAGTCACTATAAAGCAAATGGCAATTGGAAAAAAAGAAACTTGCTTGCCATTTCTCTTCTTCAGAGCTAGAGAAACAGTTTACTAACATCAGTGTCAATGATCATAACACAAAAACGTCCTAAGCCTTAAATTTGTTTTTCAAATACCAGTATTTCAGAGCCAGATTACCTGACTCCAATAATATGCCTCAAACCTTGCACTGTGTGTGCAGTGAGAGAAAATATTTTCATCCATTATAAGAGCCTGTCAGAGGAAAACATTTTCCTGATATTATACCCAAGAGAACAGCGTGTGAAGCAACATTATCATATTTTACAGAACTTTTATATACTTCATGCAGTAAAATGTATATTTTACCTTTTGAAAAGCCTTGGTAACAAAAGGATAAAATATCCATCGAAAACTCAAAGTAGTCTAATAATGCTGCATTCACATTAATAACATAAAAGAAAATTCACAGGGCTCTGTAGCTCTCATGTCTGTACTAGGAATGAATATTCTTCAGTTGCAAGAGGAAACGCTCAACCTAGTGGGTGCTCACTCTTTCTAGCAGGGGACAAGAAGCTTAGGGGCAGAATGAAGGGCATCAATTTAGAAAGGCTTCCTCCCAGTGGACAAGATGGTGGAGGAGAAATTTCTTGTGCACAATGAGTTAAGTACCCCCTTAGTTAGTTTTGCATATTCCTCTAAAATCACTAGGGTACTGATTCTGGCCTCTAAGAGTCCATTAACATAAAGCTTTCAGGGCACTCACAGGAAAGGGCAAAGGGGACTTTAGAACTGACCGTGAAAATCTCAAGAGAAGAGAGGACAGGAAAATGCACCTATTTTGGGTAGTTGGGGGACTGAAGGCTGGGTGAATTACTCTGAGGTAGAAGGGAGTCTAAATGCATATGTCTTGGGTGAGACATTCTTTTGTTAGTGCATGAGAGCAGCGATTCTGATGCCTATCAGCTGTGGTCACTCAAATGCCTTCCGGACAAGTCCACATTTTAA
This sequence comes from Cynopterus sphinx, assembly GCA_030015415.1. Classification (NCBI taxonomy): domain Eukaryota; kingdom Metazoa; phylum Chordata; class Mammalia; order Chiroptera; family Pteropodidae; genus Cynopterus; species Cynopterus sphinx. Next base: position 20,935,736 of record CM057385.1, read on the forward strand.
ACTCTCATTTTAAACTCTTTGTCAGGCTCCCATGAAATTGGAAAAGTCATGCTATCTTTTGGGAAATTCAAAAGAAGGCTGAAGCCCCCTCAAAGTCAGATCATTCAGAGTTGGGAAAAAAGGCTTTTACTTGTTTTGGAGAATTACCAGTGTCAGCATGGGAGCAATAGTGCCACATTTCAGCAGCACTTGGGGCATCCTGCTGGAGACCCCAAATCCAGAGGCACTGGACCCGCAGGACGCATTTGTCACCAAGACCACACAGAAGGGAGAGCCATGGAAAGCTGAGATAAACTCTCAGCAATGGTCTTGAGTGGGGATGCTGAGCTAAATACCATTGCAATTGTAAGCTTTTCATTTGATTGTCCTATTCCCGGTGTGACTTAAGAACTGAAGGTCACCTTTAAATTCCTTTCAGTCTGAACACTGAATGTGGAGAAGAACAAACTTAAAATTTCCATCCATTATCATCATTATTATCCACAGAGAACTAAGGGCAGACTGAGAAATGAATAGCAAGGATGCGTCGGCTTCGCCCCTGTTAAATTATGCACATGATATGAAATGACTTAAAGGATGACTGCCTAGGAGAAACAGGGACAGGCCATTTACATCCGCTGGCCAGTCCTTTGAGGCTCATGACTTTAAAGGTTTTTCTTGATCTACTCTGAGGCCAGTGGAACTTAGAAATGTATCTATCAGGGTTTCCACAATGCAATTCATGTTCTTTGGGGAGAATAACGCAGATGCAGAAACACCAAGGTATGTCCTCATTGCAAAGTAAGAGAGTACAGAGGAATGAGAAAACAGAGATGACAGAGAAAGCAGTGTCACCTTCTATACACAGAGAAAGCACACATATTTGTGTCCTCGAAATTAAAACCTTATATCTTTCCCCTGACTCTATAGCTGCCAGATCCAGTGCAGTGATGACAATAACTATGTTGGGCATTTTATTTTTCATGTGGCATTTTTTTTTTGATGAAGGATGTAGGAAAATTCACTACCCACTCAGAAACGACATTCAGTATGTACTTTGCCACCTTGCCAGGGAAGAGAGTGGCAGCCAGATAGCAAAGCAGACCTATAGCACCACCTCTAAGGATAAAATATGTATGATGCCGGAACAAACAAGCTGCAGAGATTCAATTAACAGGCTGAACACAGTGAGAACCCAATATAGGGTACCACCTTCCCTCATTCTTTCAAAATATGACAAAGAGAAGCAAATCAGGTGAAGGTCAGGGCTCTTTTGATCTCACACCCTCTTCTTCCTAAACCTTTGATATAGATGGAAAATATTTCTCCCCCGTCTTGTTGCTTTAGTGTAACATTCTGGAAAGGAACACAACGTCACAGTCAGATAACCTAAGGCTGAAACTCAGCCCTTTTTCTTGTCATCCCTGTAACTCTGGGTACATTATTTATCAACTGTACATTTCCATTTCCTGATCTATAAAACTGACCATCTAAGGTTGTTTGGGAAATTAAATGAGATTAAATATATATGTATAAATGGATCCCTTTTTTCCCATCTATTTGTGATGGCAGGGTCTGGAGCCATCTATTCACTCATCTATTTATCTCTTCATTCAGTAACATTTATCAAGTACTTTCTTCATGCCACCCACTTTGCTGCTAACCAGAAGCTGTCAGTCACAGCCGTAGAAATTAAAAGGCCAAAAGAACCCAGACTGCAAGTCAAAAGGGGCCACCGTTATTCCAGATCCTATGCCTCACATCTATTGCTGCTTTTAACACATGATCCACAGTGGGGAAATACCAGACCGCGTCGTAATTGGCAAGGACAATATGGTCAACCAAATAGATTTCACAGCCTCTACTTGAATCTGCATCCAGGGCCCCTCTGAAAGACGATCAGCGTATACACTTTTGCTTTAGGCTATAGGGGTCCCAGTCTATGAAAAGGCAAATTAAAGGTTTACTAAATGTGTCATTATGGGTGTCTGTATAACATCAAACTTCCCGTCTTCACAATCTTTTTAATTTTCTATATTTAATCACAGAAGGTAGCAATATAGAACAGACAGAACAGTTGACTATATAGTATTTGTGAAGTTACTTATTTATATATTATATGTAATCACTTCCTTTCCCCATTACATTCTTTCAGTGGGCAACTTACAGTTATTAACTTTCAGGAAGGCCCTATATATCATAGCATCATACCGTTAAGCCTTTTGGAAATTCATCACAAATCAGTATACAGATGACATTGATGTCTTATTGCTATTCATTCCTCCTGGGCCGTTTTCAACAGTTCATTTTTTATATCCCCGCAGTGCTGAAATATGGCTCACTCCAGTATCTGTCCTTTTTGTAATCGCAAAAGGAAAGCTTGGCAGTTGTCGTATATTACACTCTTGAGAAAAATGCTAGTAATACTTCGAATTGATTGAACAGCATGGACTCAAGATTGCCTGACACAGGGCTATTTCCTCACTCCTATTTAGATGTTTTTTCTTACTCTTACCTTTTTGGATTCAGAAACCATGAAGTAATCATTAATAGGCAATGTGTTGAATAAGAATCACTTACTTGGAAAGGTCTAAAAGCTTCTCCCTATTTCTTCCCTTTGGACTTTCAAACACTTTTATAGTATGTGTTTACAGTGTTGCATGCGATGTTGTTGGTAACAGTATCACTGACAAGAACCTGGTGTGGGGAGCTGTGGTTGTGCAAGAGGCCAGGACGTTCCTGATTTTAGAGTAGTAATGGTTTAAACCAAAAAAGAAGTTGAAAATGTGGCTTTATGACTGCCAAAAGCATTGGGCAAAAGTCGAACCCATATGCCAACCTTGGCTCAGGAGTCAAGCAAGTAAAATTATGTTAAAAGAGAAATTAGGATGAAAGAAAGTGAAAGTCCCATATAATCACTTCTACGCACCCTCTGCCTCTGACTCCCCTCCAATTTGTGGTGACTGAGTTGGGGCAGGGGCCAAATACAGGGCACAGACAGCTCAGTTTGAGTGATACTTCATGGTAACTGGTGTCATTTCCAAAACAAACATTTGTCAACACTCTAGCACTTTCTTTTCAACACCAGCTGTAATAGATGCTGTTTGTGATCCACCCAGATCCCCTTTTTTGGGCCAGTGGATAGGTCTTCCAGACTCTATGACTGTTGGCTGCAATTGACTCGCCCTCTTCCGGGGATGTGCCTATGTGCTGTAAGAACTGTAGTGTCCTAGTAAATGTCTATCAATCAGCTTGCCAAGGGGAAAAAACAAGCCCCGATGTGCATCATTTGCGGATTTCTGTGGTGTAAACACTCCTACCAAGGTGAATTTCACATTACAAACTTGATGCTACTAGATATTTCAAAGGAAAATGCTAATTAAGAAAATCTCTGTTCTTCAGATATGATGTGAAACATATTTGTAACATAAAGGTGAGAAAAATATTTTTAGGCAGATGAGATGCTACTAATTTGATAGGTTTCTATTGAATATGACACTAAACTGTGTGGATACGTGTTTTCACTTATGGTAAAAATGAGATAATGAATCTTCATCACATATTATATATAAATATATTTTGTGCATATGGTCAGAGTATGTGCATTTTAGGGCTAAGGGCCAGAACTGACTAATGCCATATTTAATATCATATTAAATGATGAAGATGTGGGTAAAAAAAGGAAATGAACTGGTTCAGAACATTAAGTGGATAATGCTAACAATAACAAAATGAAACACCTTACTGAGGAAACACTGAGTTTACCGTATGTTAGGCTGAACTAGAGAACCTTTAAAAATATTTTATTTATTTATTTATATTTGTATATATTTATTGCATAAAACATGATAATTTGATATACATGTACATAATACAATGATTACTGCAGTCAAGCTAACATATTCATGTCTTCACATAGCTCTTCTTATTTTGGTTGGTGGTGGTAGTTGTGAGAGCACCTGAAATCTATCCACTGAAATCTGCAAATTCCCAGGATTTGACAGCATTATTACCTGTAGTCATCATGCTGTATGCTAGATCTCTAGACTTAGTTATCTTACATAACTGCAGCTTTGGGGCAGGGAGGTGGGGAAAATAGAAAGATGAATGGGCTAATCCTAACAGCACTTACAGTGTGGGTTTTGGCCCTAGCATGCTATGGAACCAGAAATTAGAACATTTACATTCTAAAATGATAAGAATATAAGACCCTGAAAAGATATGAATTGAGTATTTAAGTTATTCTTAGTCCTTCACACAATATTAATAAATCTGTATCCATATGATATTAAATTTTCATAAGAAAAATTAAAAGTCTGATAGTTGCTCAGATGTTCAATTAACTCCTAACCTGGGCTAATCGCCTTATTTCCCAATCTCAGCAACATCACTGATCTTAATCCTAACACTTAAATAAGAATAAGAGATATTGGAGTGGTAGATGAGTGAGCAAGTCAGCAAGACAGAGAAGAGAAGGGAAAATGAGGAGATGGGGAGAGAGTAAAGGACTAAGAAGCTGAAAGGGAAAGCAAAGTCTTCTCTAATTCTCACCAGAGGAGAAAAGGATGAGAAAGAACTAGACACATTTATAAAATACCAAAAGCCAACATCCAGGTGTTTCCTTGGGAGACTTGCCTAATTACTCTGTGTTTATTTTCTGGGTGACGTCAAGAGGGACACATTACAAGAACTGTCAAGACAGAAAGCAGTAATCCTTAGCCTGCATTTGAGCTAGGCAGTGGTGCACGAGAACCTGATACTAATGACAGAACACCTTTGCCGAATTGGAAACATTTTAGTCTTTAGCATTTTTCTAATATTTTATCAACTTACAATGCTATGTACTAAAAACTTCCACTGCCTATAAAAAGCCCCATTCTGAGCAGAAACACAATTACCTTGGCTTCAATTTTATATTTAATCAAAGCCCTTTCTTGTAACATTCATCCCCCACCCCTGCATCCTCCATTCTAGCCACTCAGAGCAAAATATCTTAAAGAAGAAAGAACTCTATGTGCAAAACTTCGAGGAGTAATTTTGATAGAGGATGAGAAGAGAATAGATATTTCTTCCAAACCAGTGCTAGGGTTTTAAAGAGAGTTTTCCTTTAGGAGGGTTCACAATCTAGTTAAATTTTCGTTTCAGAGCCAGCCTCAAATAAATATGTTCTGCATGTTCTGTGTAACCACAACTTATAGAGAATCAAAGAGCTTCAAGATTGGAAGGGGGTTCCCAGGTCAAATCAAGGCTCTCGTCTGATGCTCTAGCTTGTTCTCAGTCTCAAGTGGCCCTCAGCACCTGCCAGAACCCCTTTCGTGCTGGAGTTCTCACTGAAACTCATGGAGGTCTCTCACTCACTTTTCACACAGCTTCAATTTTATTTTAAATTGAAGTCTGGTCTAAACCACTTCCAAACACTGGGGCTAGCTCTCTGTGTCTGAAGCTGCACAGAACGGGTACTTTTAGAAGGTACCTGTGATTACACCTTAAAATATTTCCCTTTTGGATAGATAGATAAAATTGAAGACAGAACATTTAATTCTTCTCATCACCACTTGGTTCCTCTTCTTTTGTACTTTAATTTGTCAATGCCTTTTTCATTAGGTAATCTGACCATCACCCCAGGGCCTGGCTGCCAGATCTCAGATACCTTGAAGGATACAAGAGGACAATGACTTCACTGTCACAATACAGTCCCTTCTGTAGCACTATGGAATTAGGTTGAATTTGTCTCTTGGCATCTTCCCTGAGCTATTTACCTACACTGAGCACATTATCCATTAAATTCCTCTACTTTTATGCATATAGTGATTTTACAGCAAATCTAGCCTTGCCTGAATCTGTGCGGCTTTTTACAAACATCTACATAAGAAAAGCTTTGCCTTTATGCCTACTGAAATTCACCCTTTTTGGATTGGGAGATCCTGGCAAGGTGGTTCTGAATTCTAATTTTGTCATCCAAAGAACTGCAATCACTTTACCTCTTAGCATATCTGTTACTGATCTGAATGTGAATATTCGTCTCTGACAGAGGAACTCAAGTGAGAGTTAAGTTGTGTTTTCTTCCTGGCAGCAAAATCATCTCTGGTGATCGTGGCTGTGGTCTACATGCTTGTGTCTCCCCCAGACCACAGGTTGAAATCCTATTCCCCAAGGTGGTGGCATTAGAAGATAGGGCCTTTGGGAGGTGATTAGGTCATAAGGGCAGAGCCCCCACAATCAGAACCCTTATAGGAGGTTGCACAGAGCTCCCTAGCTCCTTCTACCCTGTGAGAACACAGCCAGAGGGTGTCAGTTATGAACCAGAAAGTGAGCCCTCGATAGAATGAGACAGACCACGCTGGTGCTTTAATTTTAGATTTCCCAGCTGCCAAAAACCATGAGACATAAACCTCAGTTCTTTATAAGCTACCTAGTCTGTGGCTGTTTGTTACAGTAGCCCAAATGGACTAAGACAGTAGCCAACAGTTGTGGAGCATTTTCTTCTTTTCCAGTCACTGGCCTAATTGCATTACAGCCTGAAAATAAGTACATTATTTCATGTAATTCCCTCTAGCACAAACCTGTAAGGTGTGTACTATTAGGATCTCCCTTTACAAATGAAGCAACCAATGCTTAGAAAGGTTAGTCCTCTTGTATATAGGTGGTCAGTGGCAAACCTAAAGCTCTAACCCAAATCAAAACATCTGTGGCCATCTATCTTTCCCCAAATGGAGGTCCACACTGTCTTAATGCTCCTGATTCCTCTAATTGTAGCTTTAAAAGGGACTTCTCATTCCGGAAGTCTCAACTCATCCTGAGCCTTATTTTCTCTGAAACCACTTGCATAGTTTACTTGTCCTTGTGTCCTCGCCCTCGGCTATAAGCTCTTTTACTCACACCTCTTATATGCTATTTGAAAAAATTATTCCTCGAAAAATTCCCTGTGCAGCCACATTTGTATCCTTAATTTCTACCAGTTCTTCTTTTTTTTTTGGTACCATCATTTGTAATTGTATCACCATAATTTCATTTTTAACAGCTTCCAAATTCTCTAGAGTTATCTTCCATAAGGTAATGAGATCATTTCACTTTAGCTATGATATTTCTAACATCTGCTTTTTGAAGGTTTAGGATTCATGTTTGACAATGCTGAACACTTTCTTTTTTTTTCACCTTGGCTATCACATTTTCTAAGATGACACATTCACTTTCTCCAGAGTTTGACCATCCTTTCCACATCACTCAGCTGCTTTTCCTTGTTGGTTAGAGTTAAATGTAAATAAGAGACTCTTTGTCACTTCCTTCTGAGAAAGAGTATTATCACTATGGCAAGTCAAAGCATTTCTCAAACCACAAAATACAGATAAGTAAACTGCATTCACCAGAGGCTGCCTGCATTCGGTGGCTTGTGGCAATGCATCACGGTGTCCTCTGCATCTGCTGTCATATCTCCTTCTCTGACTCTGATCCTCCAAATATTGTCTTTTCCTTATAAGGACCCTATGATTACAATGAGCACACCTGGATAATAAAAAAGAATCTTTCCATTTTAAGATCCTTAACTTAATCACATCTTCAAGATATCTTTTGTTGTGTAAGATATTTACAGGTTCTGGGGATTAGGATGTGAATATCTTTAGGAGGGAGTATTATTCTATCTACCATATTTTTCAATTCTAAGTATAGTTTGGCCTAAAATGGAGAGAGAAGTTAAAAAACAACAGGTGTTTTTCAATCATTAAATTAATGTGTTTGTTGAAAAAAATTCTAGAAACTTTAGAAAACTAAAAAGAAAACAATATTATCCTTAATCCTGGTTTCTATTCTATGCATATTAAGGGAATTTTTAAAATAAAATTGGGATCATTAAGTGGTTGGTTTTAATGCTGCCTTTTACATTTAACATATCATGAGCAATTCTTACATCATTAAAACTATTGAGATGTCCATTTTATTAAAAAGAGCTGAAAGATGAGGAAGGATGCCAAAACTAATTTTTGGTTAAAATGATAGAATCAGTAAGTGATCTTAGACTTAATTTTAATATATTTTTTTCTTCTTTTAGATATTTTAGAACAGCAGAGAGGTTATCTGTGGACCGTGTCTCCTCCATGAGAGCTAAACTCACCTCTTAACCCATAACCCTCCAGGACCTATCTGTATCAGGAATACTTCAGGCAAATATCTAGAGGAATCACTATACACCAGAATGATCAAGGGAGGTTATTCATATTATGTTGTGGGGTAACATTCTCATTCTCTAGTTTTACATTCATATTACCAAGAAGCTTAATTATGAGCACAGCACATGAAAATTAACATATGAACACATCACGTACATTTATTTGGTATGAGAAAAAAAGAAGAAAAGTCAAAATATATGTGAATCTGTGTAAATTCAATTGCTAACAAAGGTCTCTATCTTTAAAACAGACAAAATTAAACTGAGTTTAAAACACCAGTTATATCATAATCCAATTTCTTGTATAAAGAAACTTTTAATGATCTGAGACAAGGAAGAATTATCTCCGCCTGCCCCCATTTGATTCCTGAATTGATTTAGTAGTTTCATCTAAAATAGATTAAATAGCTCCAAGATTTTATCCCCTGCCCCAACTATTTAGACTATTGGGAATTAAATATAATAGGGTCAAGGGTGGGAGCCTGGTTCCAAGAAAATATTCTTGTATCCACATGCAACTCAACCTTAAGTGAGTGTTGTTTAGAAAATACTTTTTAAAAATGTTTTTCGATTTTGTCCATAAAAGTCCTATGTGTCATATATGAACAATTGAATAAAAAGTACTCTCCTCTGAGAAAAAAACAAATACTGCTTAAAAATTACCATTGAAAATAAGCAACTTGAAAGGAAAAAGAAATCTCATCACTCAAGTAAAATGAATATCCTCTACTATATCCAAGACACAACATGTTTTGATTCTCATCTAACTAGTAATATTCTCTTTATTTTCATGTTCAGGTTGAATTTCAGTCCTCACTCATGCTAAGAAAAGCCCTTAGTTCATCAACTGAGACTATGCCAGGTCAAACATTAAAATAAACACAGTAACACAAGTCAGGGACTGTGGCAGAGCTGCTTCATGGGTTTGTAAATAAGAAACATTTCAACATGGGCAGGGATAATAGTCATGAATAAAAATGCAACATAAGACTGGGATGCATTTAATATGCAAATAACCAGCTAATCTCAGAATTCAAAATGTGACACCTTTCCCAAATTCTACAAACCTCCCCATCTTACAGGGTGTTTTTTAAGCCCTTGGAGTTGGAAACACATTCCTTCAAGGCGAAACTAAATGTGGACAGCTATTTGAATCCTCACTTCCAAAATAAGTCTGCAATTCATTAAAAACCACCTCTAAAGAGATTGCCAGCATGATTTATCTATTGTCTATCAAGTTTAGGCATTTCGATACCATTATTTTATCCTCCTATCATCTATATTTTCTTTTCCATCTTTCACAAATGCAAAAGAAACCATGAGACAGTTCTCAGCTCTTCAAATAGCTGACAACACAAATTGTGCCAGATATAAATATTTACATCATCAAAAGTAAATGTTTTCCAAATTCCAAACTCCAATGCATTTGAAAATTGATTTGGATCAGGTGCACTTTACTGAGTTGGAAATTAAAAAAAAATCATCTGTCAACAACAAAAAACATCAAAACAAAACATATATCTGAGTGATGTTTAACACCAGGCTATCTCCCAGTTCCTTCTTTCCCGATGAATTTTAGGGAGAAGCTGTCTTGAAATTTTTTTTTCTCCCTTTCACATAAAGGTTTTTCCATGAGATGGTCTAATGAAAAGTGAAAATTAGATATCCATTATTTGTGTTAGCTTGCCTCTTCTCCCATGCTACTTCAACATACCCTTTACCTAAAAATGCTTCAAACGCCTGTTATAACTCTTAGGGGAAAGACTCAGTTCCATTACATGACCTCAGGATTTGGCTCTGCCTTCCTCCTCTACCCTTACCTTCCTGCCATCTCCTCTTTGATCTCTGTGCCTTAGCCTTGCTGGTCATCTTTGAAATAATTTCTGAAATTCAGTTACCAATCCTCCTGCTTTGGGCTTTTTTAAAACTGACTTTTCTTTTGCATAGAAAACAATTATTCCCTCAATCACCCTCTCCAAAAATAAAAGAAGTGAATATTTAGTCAAAACTGCAACTTGCCCTTCTAAAATAATGGTCAGTGAACTTATCCATCCTTATGAATTGACTTGAATAATTTCCCTTTTTAGAAAGAGATACATGTAGAATCCACAACAAGTCCCTTTGAAGGATTGTAAAAATAAAACTGCAAATGGAACAATTAGGGTAAGTTAGATTTCTATGGAATCAGAGTAATAAACTATATCAGATACACAGGACCTTTCTGAAGAAATGCTCCGAAGACATATTTAGAACAGCACACAAATATTATATAGCTAAACAGTCTCAATCATATGTAAGGCCTCTGATAACCTGTCCTGTGACCTGAGTCAAAGTCACTAATCACGCTTTGATGAGTCATTAGATATTTTTGTGTGTGACAAAAAAAAAAAATACATGGTATTATATCAGAATGGGAAAAAATTTATTACAAACTGTGCTAAGTAAGGTGAACAGTTATTTTATTCTACTACCATCTATATTTTTCATAAGTGGAGGAGAGAGCAAGGCCCAAGGAATCCAAAGCCTGGAGAATCAGCCACCAGCAATACAAAAGTTGTCCAAAATTTTAACCCCAATTTTTTACACAAAATGATTTTTCATTCCTCTTGAGCTCGCAACAGCTAAATCACCTTCAAACATAATTTTCTCTCTGTGTGTTTTTTTCCACCTTCAACAATCTACTCAACAGTAAAAGGTTGCCAAATAGAAATGAACCAGCAAGAGAAATTATAGATTCCAGCAACGAGAAGACCCCATGGGCACAGTGCCCTTCCACAAATTAAGGAGGAGCTCTTTGGAGGAGGGGAAGGAGAATGGGAAGGAGGCATGTTGGTGTGAGAATCACAAAGCACAGCTTAGCATTTCTGTACAGGAGCTAGGATTCTTACGTAGCAACATGCCCCTAGGAAGATATTCTTATAAATCATCTAGGGTGATTTTTGTTTTTTGTTTTTTTTCCTCTAGGATGATGAATATCTGATTTTACTTTTGTTAAAAATTTTATTTTCACTTTGTTCAGGTTCAGAGAAGACCCAGGAAAAAGGTTTCTGGGAAAGAAGATTTTCTCAGCATGATTTGCAGAGGAGACAACCTTGTGTTCTGACCTTCTTGGGGTATCAAAGGGTAGAACCTTAGGCAACCTCCAGGGGGTACAGAGTAATTAGAAACATGAAGGTTTGGATAGCTAGGGAGAAAAAAAGCACAATTCAGACATAATTATATTTGTTGGCAGTAGGCCTGAGGTCTGTGGTATTTATCCCTAGATGAGAAGACAAAGTCATTACAGATATGGCTTAGCTTTTAGAAACAGCATCTTCCCACTTCCCTCGACTTCATGATGGAAGCATCAGGGCTGCTTACCTTCCTACCGCCAGTATTGATGCGGAGAGGAGTCAGAAAGGGGTCGAAAATCATGTGACTGGTTTCTATGTTGACTGGTGACTGCCGTTTCCCCACAGAGCAAAGATTCCAAGCTGAGTTCACCAATCCCCAGAAAGAAGGAACTAGAAACAAAAAGAAATTGGACAATCAGACTGGGTAGAAGGTTGGGGAAACAACATAAAAAGAACTATGGTACAAAAGTGGTAAAAGAGTCATCCAATGTTTTCCACCCTTAGAGATTTTCAGGTGTTATATTGTATTTTCCTGGCCTTAATATTAGTTGATTTCTGAGTCCTACCTTTATAATCTTATGATCAGATTTTCTTGTTTCAGATCCATTCATCCTATGGCCTCTTTAATGAGTACTTTTAGCCTTAATGCCTTAGTGGGAAGATGGTCTTGTCTAACTATATCACCTTTGCAGCATGTCTGAAGGACACCAAATATTTAGCAATTCCTGAGTTGATGCTCTACTTTCCCATTTGGCAAGAATGATGTAAGACTCAACTTTGTCCTCTACACAAGAAAGTGGCATTTGATACATACAAGGTGTGATTCTCTGGGTTGTCCAGACCAAACTGAGAGAAGGAATTGTTTTTATCACTCCCAGTCAATGTGAGACAGAAGCTTGGCAACTTGTCTTTGTCTTTGTTGAGTGTAGCACTGTGTCATTAACCTAATGTTCCAGCAGCTGAAGAATTTGTTCATTTGATAGAAAAAAAATATCATTGAGTACCGACTACAAATATCCAAAAGAAAACTATCTACTCATCTTCAGTGTCACAATAAAACAAACATCTATTAAGATAAATCGCAATGGCAATTTCCACTCTTTCTTTTGTTTAAGAAAGTTAGAAGAGCAAGGGGAACCAACCTACCAATTTTATATCAGTGAAAATTAGAAACTATATCTTCAACCTTTTCCTGCCCCTCTCAGCATTTCCACTGAGGCCCTGGATCCGTGTGTTCTCCATATGCCCCTGAGATTAAATGGCCGTAATTTACTCATCCATCCAAGCATCCATCAGCAGTACAGTGAGCTCCCATTGAGTGCCCAATCCTCAGTTAAGTTAAATTGCAAGGAAGGCGGATACACATAACAACCATGACCACACTGGCAGGAGGCGTGTGAGGTTAAGTCGAGTGTGTTATGAGACTCTAGATGAAGGGCATTGAATCCTTAAGCAGCAGAAGGGGTTCTAGGGAGTGAATCCTAGAGGAGATGAGCCTAACAATCAAATCATAAGCCTCTCGAATGTACCTGCCCTCTCAGAAAATTAAATTTAATTTAGCGTTTCATTTACAGCAGCTATTGCTCCTGCCCATGTCATGGATGGAAAAAAACTGAAGCAAGAGAGGAGTCTGGCAAACACTTGCCAAACATTCTATATGAGAGATCCATAATTCAGGGGGGAAAATGAGGCAGGAAGGTATGTCTAGTCTAAATTAACTTTAAAATTCTCTGACCCTTTTATTTGTTATAGGCAACTGTTGGACAATAGAGGAAGAAGAACGGAAAACAATTTCCCTGGATTCTTATAAGAACGCTTCAGTGCCAAAATAATATGGGCTTCCCTGTGAAACAAGGCAAATGCCTAATTTGATTTAACCCATAACAATAAGTAAGCCTCTAGTGGCTCTATTTCCTGTAAAGAGTTTGAATTGGCTTTCCAGGATAACTGATTTTCAAAATAGAAGCAATGGCCAGAGTTACAGAGGAAGAATGAAAAAGAGGGGGAGTGAGAGGAAGGGTAGAAAGAACATATACATCTCATTTTCCATCATTGTTTAAGCTATGTTATCACTGCAAGTCACTTAACATCTTTAGAAGGTACCACACTTTAGAAAAATGATAATATTTAAGAAAGTTTTTACCTTAAAAATTTATTTAAAAAAATATAAACTGTTTTCCTCTCTAAGCTGCTCTGTTTAAATCACTGACTTAATCCTATACATATTCCTCAATCATTTTAAGTTTCTTATGAAAATAAAGCCTCCATGAGGATATGCTCCTACCCCTTTGCCAGTGATATACATAAACATGGCAAATGTAAGGATGCTGGGGATATGGTCATGGCATTGCCACAATTAACTGTGACCTTAGATGAGTCATTGGTCTCAGGCCTTGGCTGCTCTCTATGGTCCCTGTGGTAGGTTGAATAATGGCCCCCCTTTGAAGATGTCCACATCCTAACTCCAGAACCTGTGAATGTTATCTTGATGCTAAAAGGTACTTTGCAGAAATGATTAAGTTAGGGATCTGGGGATGACTAGATGGGCCCTGTGCAACCACAAGGGTCTTTTTTAAGAGAGAGGTATAGGAAGGTCAAAGAAACAGAAAAAAAAAATTCAAGGATGAAGAGTAAGGTCAGACAGGACTGAATATATTGGCTTTGAAGATGGAAGAAGGAGACAGGAGCCAAGGATTGCAGGTGGCCTCCAGAACCTGGAATAGACAAAGCGACAGATTCTTCCCCAAGAGCCTCCAGAAGGAGCTCTGCCCAGCTGAAAACTGATTTTAACCTATGAGAGTCATTGCAGACTTCCAACGTTCAGAACTGAAAGATAACAAATATGTGTTAAGTCACTAAATTTTGAATATCTGTTATAGCCACAATAGGAAATGAACACAGTCTCATTTTACCTTTAATATTCTGCAAGACAATAATCTCTTTGACAATCAGGCCAGCTATGATGTCTGGGGGGTCTTCCCTTGAAGGCAGCTGCATGATAACTGTAGTTACAGCTGGTGTACATTGAATTTCATCTGCTCCCATGAAAACCATTAACAAAAATAATTCCAACCCTATAAACAGATTACGAGACTGCTGTTATATAGTATCATGGGTAGGCAGATACTGCTGTGCCTTACTAATAAACTTCACACCGCAAAAGCACCTCCACTAAAACACAAAGAGCAAAAACTTTATGTGAACATCTGCCTTGGCTTTATTGGGCATGGCGCTCTTTATGACAAACAGTTTCTGGGTTTTATACCCCTACTCTCAAGACCTATGTGCCTGGTTCTAACCACCTGCTCAGGCGATTGAAGAATAACTGAGAAATACTCATGTCTGCTCAGCTGTGTCCCTCTTTAGTTCCTCTCCCAAGAGGGGTGTCTAAGTTTATTTACCACTGGATTGCTGATTTTAAATCACTCTTAAATTAATAGTCTTTCAGAAATAGATGCCACCTTAGAGATCATCTAATCTAAATGCATATGTGAACTTGAGGCCATAAAGGCAGAGGATAAAGTCCTCAACCTAAGGCCAGGTAGAGATAGGGGAGGACAGAGCAAGGGCCCACACCTCCACTGCTCTCAATATCCTCCTCCCCATTAGGCTGCACAAGCAAGTGGACTACTGTAGCCATAGACTTTCAGAGTCAATTATAGCCATGGCCACTGTAAGACTTTTGATACAATTTTTCTTTTTGGTAAATCAAGAGTAAGTAACATTAGTGCCTATTTTCCGTTAAATTAAATTTCAAGTGCAAAGTTTCAAATCAAACTGCTTTAAATGTCAATCATCCCAAATAAAGTTAGAATTTTTAAAAAGCCATACGACTTCAGCTGGGTAGAAAAAAAGCTTTAATTCAGGCAAGAGAGGACATGTTTGTGTTTTATCTGCAGGAGGAGGTTTCCAAGGAGACCTGATGGGGATGACTGCTCACAAAGAGCCACTCCAGGGGTCACGTCCTGTAGCTAGCTGGATTGGGCAAGGTTCTAGCCCGAATGAAGGCAGTCAATGCTCTTAGAATCAGTGTTATGTGTTGGGACAATAGTTAATGTGTTAAAGCTAGTACAGGGACTGCAAGTGCCAAATGGACCAGGAATAGGTCTGCAAATATGGTATAACCTAGGTTCTAGGAAAATGCATTGTGAGGGAGGCTGTGAAAACAGGCGAGGATGGAGTGCCCACATTTATTAGGCTGTAAGAGTGAACCTGCAGGTTTTATCTGCAGAACAAACCTTGGACATAATGAACCAAGGCTCACAGTCCAGTATACTATGAAAGATTTAGAGTAAGAAGCTCTCCCTCTGGACTGTGCTGAACTCCCAGTTATGCCCAGGATTCTGATACTTAACTCCCTTCCATATTATTGATCTTATGCACCCCTGAGTATAGAGGTGGCATTACAGAATGCTATGACACTGCTTCTATTATTAAATTTAGACAATTATTGTAGAATTATTTTTTTCTCTTAGTTTCTGAGGCTGTTCCAATAAATCAACTTTTTAAACTTTCGGTCATCTTTTTAAAGCAACATATATTATGGCTTATTAGTTAATACTGTGTCTTTTTCTATCTTGACCAATACAACTAATTGTCAAAAAAAAGAGAAAAAATTCAAATGTAAATGAAATAAAATTGAGTGAGAATCACTCTAATTCATGAACAACTGGTCTGAAAATGTTTAAATGGTATCATTCCTGGCATCCTTTTCACACAATCTTCTAGTTTACATATAAACCAGAACACACAACAGACCTGGATTTTTTTGCAAATTAATTTTCACAGAGCCTAAACTGTGGAACTTAATAGCTGAATCACAGCTCTGTGTTATCTTGCCAAAACATTTTCTATGACAATGTTTTTGATGTTACCCTAAGCTACAAATCCCAAATGGTTGCTTGGCTCGGCGTCCAGTGAACTATGAAAGAGACTCGCTGACTGAATTTCACTGCTTAAAATGTGGGCCTTGGAAAACCTATCACAGCTGCTTGTTCAAACCCAGTGAAACAAAAAGTTCAAGTTCAGTTTATTAACACAACATGGTAACTCCCAGACAAAAATCAAAAAAATCTCAACAAAACAAGAAATAGGTAAGGAGAGCAAGGAATCAGAAGAATCAGGTCCGACACTGAGAGCTAAAACTTGCCTCATTGACATTTTTATCCTAGAGAAGATGCTCTAAAGTCAGTCTGAGCTTTTAGGCATTCTCCTTATTTATTTGTCCTGAATTGTCATTTGTCATCTCAGCTGAGACCATGCTGTTGTGGATAGGGGAGTTCAGCACTTGGAATTAATTTATGTGGCTTAAATAAATCTATGCAGCTTATAAAAATTCTACAGGAACAAGACAAACTCAATTGAAAAGTGTTTACTCAAAGCCTATTATGCACCAGGCATGAGGCCTGACCCTGAGAATTCACACAGCAAAATATTTACTGAGGACCTACTATGGGCTGGGCACTGTCATCAGCTTTGGGTACTTAGTAATGGATGAAGCAGATATGGTTGCTGCTCTCGTGGATCTTGCAGTCTAGTGAGGAATATGGGAGGTATCATTCATCCCCAAGTTTATATATGTATATCTATATAATTAGAACTTTTGGTAGGCATGCTATACAGACAAAATTATTATAAATTACAGAATAAAGCATGGAAGAGGACATAACCAGGTAGGATGGTCAGGGCTAATTTCTCTGTAAGTGACAACTAGTAGATCCTGGAAGGACTGAGAGAACTTGCTCCTAAATAGTGGCAGGGGAAGGGGTGTCCAAGGCAGAGTTGAGGAGCAGATCTTGGCAGAGAGAGCCTGATATGTTCAAGGAACAAAGAAGCAGCCAGTTTACTTGAACCTGATGAACCAGATGAGAAGAAAAATGAGATGAGATGAGGTTAGCCAGGTAAACCGAGGCCAGATGGTTCAGGGGTCTACAGACAACAGTAAGGAGTTGGCATTTTACTGTAACATATTAGAAAACCACTGAGAGTTTTAGGCAAGGGAGTACTACGCTCTGATTTATAAGTTAAAAGCATGTATCTGTCTTGGCTGGAATACAGCCAAGAGTGAACTTGATTATCCTTGGCGTAGTCTGAGTGGGAAAAGAATTGATTCCCAAGCAACAGTTGGATTTTTACACGAATTTAATCCTATTGCTTTGAGTTTGTTTAAATTCTATCTCAAAGGCAGAACTAATTGAATGTTTTAAAAACTATTCTCTTCAACATATGTGCCAATAAAATAGCATTTTCCTAGGATCCAACTAGTGCTTTCCTTATAAGCCATCATTTGAAGCAAGGAATATTTTCATGAAGAGACAGCTAAGGCAATCTATTCTTGCTTTTATGCAATAAACTAAGTCCTCAACTTTTTTGACCAATGGAAAGCAAATGAAAGTTGGGAAAATGAATACTGGCATAAAACATATCTTCAGTGAATTCAATCCTTCAAATGAAGCCTTCCACTTCAATATAGCCATCTCTACTTTAGGGCTATAAAGCATATGAATACATTTTAAATAAGAACTCACATCTTTCTCTTGCTCTTTTCCTTGGCAATGCTGATTTACTGTCTCTTTCCTTTTTCTCAACTGTAATAAATCCCCTCTTTGAGCCATTATTAATGAGCATGCTTAAAATACCCGCTGCTGCAGGCTTTTGACCCTTTGAAGATTTCAGTTTTATTTCACAGGGGAAAGTGGCTTGGAATAACTCTTTTCTTGCTGGCTTCTTCTTCCATTGCTGGGCCTTTAACTAGGGCTCTTCATTCTCTCATTTGGGGACCTTTCAGGAATTGCAGATATCCTGTTTAACAAATCATCATGAATTTGTACATTTGCCTAAAAAATTAAAAGGACATCTCAAAGGAACTACATAAAAAATGCCCCAACTCTTAAGGGTGCCCCATATAGTAGTAGGAAGATAGGCAAGTTAACAAATAGTTAAAACAAAACATTGCAAGTGTTTTACACAAGGTGTGTGCATGTTAAAGCTTACATACAGAGGGGGAAGTAAAAAGACCCTGACCCTTTTCTCAAGCACTGGGGTAAAGCCATCCTAGTAGAGGAGACACTTGAGTTTGGTCTGAAAATATAACTACAGGTTACAAGTCAGGAAAGTACTACAGCTACTTAAAAGACCAAAGTTTTTCCTCACATGGACAAACATGCTGTTCCTAGCAACTTATACCAATTATCACTGGGATTTGAATAACTATTATGTAGGGATAATTTAAGTCCCTGGATTTTCTGACATCTCCAACTTGGAGAGTTATTACTGTATAGGAGAAAATCATGCATTAATATGTATTCTCACTGTGGAACCTTGAGAAGGTGGCTAAACTTCCATTGCCTTATTTTCTGCATCTGTAAAATGAGGATGATCATTAACCTCACAGAGTTTTGGGGAAGGTTAAGTGGGAACATGTTGAAAAAAGCTTTAGCAAAATGTTGTTTCTAAAATAGGTATTCAGTGAGTGTTGGAGAGGGAGTGGAGTGAGGAGATGCCAGAGAAGGGCATGGCCACTGACGCTGTGATTCCACCACTGCAGCAAGCCAGATATGTCAAGGGAGAAGGACCTATGCAGGAGGGAGAAGAGAGGCCGCTGTCAGATGTACACATGACCAAACCTGGTTTCAGAGCAGAGAGAGGCCTTGGTCATAGGACTGGTTGCTTAATTTCATACTTTTAATGAGCCATATGCAATTATTTCTTAGATTCATAACTCATGATGTCTAGATGAATGGAGAGAGTGAGTGACAATATGGGTCAATCACAATGGTTTTAACTTCGAAGAAAATCATCTTAATTTAAATTTTGGAAGTTGCTGAGTTATATGTTTGTATGGCAGCATCATACTCCGGTTTTGCTTGGCTTTAATGTGGTGACTGGCCTGCATCCCTGCAGACATATCAGTTGATGGTGAAAGAAAACGGGAGTGTTCATTTGCTGATCACCCACTATTTAATAAACTCCATGCTAGAAATCTGACACATCACAGGTTGCTGAATCCTCCCCACAATTTTGTGAGGTAACAGTACCACTACTTTACAGATGAGAAAAATAAGATATGAAAAGTTTATGTAACTTTCCAAGGCCACTTGGCTAGTAATTAAAGGACCGGAATTTGAGATCAGTTCCTTTCTTTAAAACAAAGCAATGCATGTGTGGTAAGGTGTCAAACAATACACAAGTGTACAGAGCAGGAGGTAATCATCTCTCTCTCTTCTCCCAGTGATACCCCTGAGGTAATCGGTGTGAACAGTTTATTAGGCATCATTCAATATCTTTTACTGTGCTCAAACACACCCAAATATATATACATATACTTAGAGAGGTTCTACTTAAAAATATTTTTTGTTTCAACTAACAATATGCCAGGAATGTCCTCTATGTCAGTCCTTCATAGAGCTAGCTACTCATTCATGTGTTAGGCTACAGACCTACCACAGTTTAAGACACCTTACTTTTCTCAATCATCCCCTATGTGACAAACATTAAGGTATTTCAATCTTATTTTACCAAAATCAATGCTGAAATAAATAACCTCAAATATACTTTTTTTGTACTGGTGCTTTCATTTCAGGAGGAAAGATTCCACAAGGTAGTATTGTTCAGTCCAGGAATGCACATGCTTTATTTCACTACACACTGACAGATTACTTTAGAAGATATCGGCAGTATCTATGAATATTTACACTCTTATCGGCTAGCTATATGTGATATGTCCATTTCCCCATAATCTCCATAGCACTGGATGTTATTTATTTATTTGTGGCAGTCTAACAGGAAAAATAGAATTTCATTGATTTAATTTGCATTTTCAAACTACCGCTGAAGTTGAATATCTTTTCATATGCTCATTAGTCATTTGCATTTCTCTTCTGATCATATTTCTTCATGTACTTTTCTCTGGGTCATTAGTGTTTTTCATATAAACTTTATCTGTCACTTAAACTGTAGAAATACTAACCCTTTGTCCTGTGATATAAACATTCTCATAGCTGATTATCTAGCTTTTAACCTTATTTTTGGGATTATGCTATAGAGAGATTTTAAATGTTGTAAGGTTGAATTTACTGACCTTTTCCTTTATAAGGTTTCTAGGTTTTCTCTATTATCTAATATTGCATCTCCAACTATAAATTATATATTTTCCTAAAGTTTTAAAATTATTTTTATTGTTATACCTTTCATCACTTGATCTTTAAAATCTATCAGAGATAGTTTGTATATGGTATGATGCAAGGGTCCAAGATTTTTCCCACATAAAAAACGAATAATGCCAGCATTATTTATTAAATAAACCATTTTTCCTCACCAAGTTGAATATTACTTTTATCACATATTAAGTATTTATATACATATATGCATTCCTATGTCAGTGCCATATTATTTTTAGTATAGTAACAGATGGTAATTTATATGATCAAGCTTCAAAAACCTTCTCTCTTTCCCTGCTGCAGCTATGGAACCATACATGCCTAAGCTCTGAAGAAACCTGCTAGGATTAGAAACTTTAGAACTTTAGAACAGAGGTGTTATTCTTGGGGATACTGGAGTGTTAGAGTTTGTCTGGCCCATCTTCATAACTTCAGTGCATGCCCTTTCCTCAAAAAACACTAAAAGTATAAAAAGAACACTCAGAGGAGCTCCAAAGTTGACCCTCTGGAAGACATAGCAGTGTAACAGAAACAGCACGTCAGTTAAGGCCAATAGAACAGGTCCTGATTCTCCTAATAATTATCATCATATTTATTGAGTGTTTACCACATGTTGATCACTACTCTAGGTACTTTCCATTCATTAGCTCATTTGATCATATAGGAGGTAGACCTTATTATTATTCTGATTCTTAAAGGATTTCTAGGAATCTGAGGCCTAGAGGTTTTAAATAACTTGCCCAAGATTTAAACAAACAAACAAAAAACAACTAGCAATTGGTGAAATCAGGATTCAAGACTCAGGCTGTCTAGTCTGGATGCCTGGTTTTAACTCCTGTGTTGTATACTCTTCCTTTCTACCCTGGTGCACTAACTTGAGCCTAACACATTTTCTCTTGAGCTTCAGTCTCTTCATTTGTAAAATCAAGATCATAGGAAAATACTTCACTGGATACTTGTTTCCATCTAAGTGACAGTGAAAATTAAAAGGACAAAAATAGCAACAGTTATCACAGCCAGTTCCATTTATTGACTGAGTCATGGATTATGCCACTGGTGGTACACTGGAAAGAGGCTAGCTTTACAACAAGTTATTCATAATTATAGTCCTCAATAATGGGTTTTATTAGTCCCATTTTATAGAGGAGAAACTGAAACTCAGAGAGTTGAGTAACTTAACCAAGGACATTTAACTAGTACATAGCTGAGCTGGTGATTTGAAGCCAGGTCTAACTCCCATCCTCATTCTACTCTCATCCATTCCTCACATCCAGCATAGAACTGAAACGAACTAAGCTGCCAACATTATTTTCTCCTCAGTATGTTGCTTTCTCAGAATCTACTTGCCAGTGAATCAGGATGACTCATTCTTGAGACTACAGAAAGTCAGAAAACAGTCTGGTTCATGTAGGCATTAAGCTCTGTGTGTCTGTCTTATGTTTAAGATTTAGCCTAACAATGGTGATAGGTATTATCCAATTGTATTTCAGTAGACATCTTTCTTGCCCCATGTAATTACTGGTGCTTCAGAGAAAATTTGAAATAAGTTTTTTGAAGCTGGTAATTGAAACCACAAAGAGAAGAATGTCTCAATGCATGTCAATAAACCAGCCCATTAATTATTTCCACCTACTTAACTTCAAAAAATAAATGACCAGGATGATGTCTCTGAATAACCACATGACCTGCTTGAAGTTTACACTAAAGCTGCATCCTCTTGGCTTCAATAAGCACACATCAGTAATGATGAAACTGCTTGGGAAACAAGAATTAAACACCAGATAAAAAGCATAACGCCAGTGAAAGTAGGTGATTTGCTTCAGCCTGGGAAAATTCTAAAAAAATTCACCAATGCAGCATCAGGCAATGATTTCCTATAAATTTAAACATCGGGTGAAACATTTTAAATTCCTGCAAAACATATGGGTATCCCGAAACATGCTGTCCTTTATCTATTGGAGTATGGGAATACCTCCCTCTCTCCCTCTCCTCCTAATTACCGCTTTCTCTGTATGTGTGCCCCAAATTATCCCCTTATATAAATTTCAAAAGTAGGCAAATGATAAAAGCCCGGATACCCAGATGTGTGAGATCAGCTGAGCCTCGCCTCACAGCCCATCCCAGCGGTGGGTGTCTCAGTTTTTTGTAACTTCTCACTGTGTTCACATTTGTACAATCCAACAGAAACCTCCAGCTGTTCCAGTCTGTTTTGAGTTTGACAGGCATCTAGGGCATTTTCTTTATCATTTGCAAAAATAACAGGGCTCAGTTATCTTCATGATACATTATGAGAAAGAATCATCATGCCATCATTAAATGCAGGGCCCAAACACAAAAGAATCAGTCACTAAATAGAAAACAAAAACACACAAATGATATGTTGTTCTTTTCTTGATTTTGTACTGGGATGGATTATCCAATAAGTCTGCAGTGTATATTCTGTTGAGATGCTATATTTATTTTCTATGACATAGTGACTTCTCTAAGACATTAAACTTCTCTTGATTTTTCTATTTGACTTTTGCATCAACATGCTTCTTATTAGCAGGTGAGAAAACATGCAGGTATCTTACTACTTATAGATGTCTATCATCCTCAGAATGTTATCAACGACCAAATTTGAGTGAGCTCTTTGCTTACAAATGCTCATGTCCCACCTAGTGACCACTAACCTAATCTAGGTTCCCAGTGCCATGTAGCTTCATTTTTGCAACAATTCTTTAGATACGTTTCCTAGCTCCAGTTCAACATTGCAAATGACAGGAGAGTTTGGTAAACAGGGAAAAGTCAGGACTAGAAGCTGGGTTAGATTTGTGGTCCACAACAGAATTTAGTGGATGGCAAGGGTCAGGATTATATGACTCTAGACCTGTGTTCCCTTGTAGCCCTACAGTTTGGATTCAATGTCACCATTATATCCATGGTTCTTATTCCAGTGGTTGGCACAGAGTAGGCACTCAACAACTATTTATTGAATGGGTAGATGGATAAGTGGATGGATGGATGGGAGGAAGCTGGACCGTGCTACATGCTTCACATACCATTTTCTCCCCAGTGTTTGCCATATTACAGTCCTTCAATATTATCTGTGGAATGAATGAATACACATCATTCTGTTTCATTTCCATACCCTCAACAAACCAGTGTGTTCATTCCTACTTGTGTGTTCTCCCTTCTGCCACCCCAGCTTCACTGAGGTATAATTGCCAAATAAAACTTGTATATATTTAGGTTGTATGACATGATTTTTTAAGGAATGCAATAGATTAATTTAATATACACACATATATTGTAAATTGATTACTACAACCAAGTTAATAAACATATCTATAGTCATCTTGTTTTGTGGTGAGAATACTTAAGATCTACTTTCTCAGCAAACTTTAAGTATATAATACAATATTATTAACTATAATTATCATGCTGCATATTAGACCCCCAGAACTTATTCACCTTATAACTGAAAGTGTATACCCTCTGACTGACATGTCCTCTCTCTCCCACTCTCTAGCCTGTGGCAACTACCACTCTACTCTCCACTTTTATGAGTTTAAATTTTTAGATTCCACATTTATATTCTTGCTTTCTCTCATGAAACAAGACAAATTCTACACATCCTAGCATTCCTAATTTAAATTCCAATCCCTCCATTAAGCCATCCTCTATTTCTAGAGACCTGGTTAGATGCCAGACCATTTCATACTTAATTATGCATAGTTACATTGTTCAGTGCTTTGCAAATGCATCAGTATCATTTCTGAAGTAGAAGCAAGCACCTCAAGATAAAGAACTTGCATATGGCACCTGATTACAGGGCCTGGGCCTATAAAAGATGATTCATGAAGTGATTGACCAAAATTAAATCTCTCTAAGGGGCCTTTAAAGAAAAGCATTTGTATTTGAAAAGATACTGACAGTGAAATGGATTTAGTGATATTTTGACACTCCTCACCACCTAGTGCCCAAACATATGCCCAGCCCTAGGAAACTCCTTGCAGTTCCAACATGTCTTTCACTGCCTAGAATGCCCATGCAGAAAGCACATGCTCACCTTTCAAAAGGCAGGTCAAGAGACCCCTCTAAGACGCTTTTCTCATCTGCTATTCTCTCTAATCTCCACTCTTTCTGATAGAGTCACATGTCTCCCCCTCTCTGCCCCAACACAGGCACCTTTGGTACTCCTCTATTTCAACACTCACATCTTGTTTTTCTGTACATTCCTGTCTTCTCAGCTATAATGAACTTTTTTTTAGAAACAGGCTTCTGTCTCTCAATCAACACTGTTAAGCACAGTGCCTAGTATATAGTAAGCTCATAGTCAGTGTTGTTCGAACAAAAAAAAAGAGGAATAAAAAAAGGGATATACACCAGTGGGGGAAAAGGCAAAGTGGGGAGGACTGTCATTTTATTAAGCATCTATTTTGTGACAGGCCCACTATTGACATTTACTCAGGATGTTTATTTAATGTCTTATGACTATCCCCAGATGAAGTGGGAGATAAGCCCTGATCCCAGGGACATGGTATTATTTATCCAGGCTATGAAGTGTGAACACCAGCTGCAGTGGGGTTTTGAGGTCATTCTTACCAACACAAAAATCCAAAGTTGGTTTATCAAATAAGAATAAAGAAAAAAGAATAATTGGAGATGCAAATCAAAGGAAGAAAGTAGATGAGTGAGGGGATCTGCAATGATCAGTAGGAAAGAAATAAAGAAATTTTGTGAGCCAAACAGTAAAGAGACAGAGTAGCATTTTATTCATTTCTATGTCCATGAGCATAGTATGCTCTAAGCTTTCAAAAGTATAGCCCTGGGGAAGATATTTGATCCATCCTTGTGCTAATCATGAAAGGTGGATTGAAGACTGCATCAAATGATTAGATTGAATAAAGAAGTAAAATAGAACCATCACAGGAGACCCTGACATTAGTCAATATGGTTTTAAAGCATAAAAGAATGCTACCTATGCTGGTGCTTGCATTTCCATTTTTAAAGGCATTTCTCTTTCCCTACTGCGCTGTACAAAGGTTCAAAGACAAACGAATGTACAAGTGCTTTGTACATTCTTAATTATTCACTTTTACAAATGACCAGCATGCTCTTGGTCATTTGGGTCTCTGCATTTCAGTTCAATTTTACTCTGCCAGCAGGACAGCTCAAGTTCATGTACTAAATACAGTAAATAGATCTTGGTTGGAATGCTTGCTCAAACAGACAGTATGAATGTTTGCCTTTTCCTTTTTCGTGGCTTCCTAAGGAAAAAGTATGATGCTTGACAAATCATACTCCAACTTGCAGCCTCCCCAGGAGCTCCGTGGGCAATGCAGCAAAAGAAGTTCATGCCGATCTAAGTAAAGCTCCCTTTTAGAGACTGATCCAGCTTAGAAGACTCTCTCAAATCAACGGCTTGGGACATTAAAGCTTGACATTTCCTGTTTGAAATAGAGAGATTCTGAAGTATCCTCATTATAGTTGGCGGCTCCCTGGTCTTTGGAGAGAAGAACTCAAAGTGCCCTGAGGAAACACCAGTTCATGGTGACAAGAGATGAAAAGAGAATTTGAGTTTTAAAGGCCCAGGTGCCTAGGACAGTCAGCAAGGCCTGCTCAGAAATTTAATCAGCATTGAATATGTCCTTCGAAATTGCTTCTGTAAGTGATCGGAACCTCAGCTCCCAGTTCATCGTAAGGCTGCCCCCTCTTGCCTTTCTGCCTTTGTCCATATATTGGGCAATCATGAAAATCAGCAAAGCCCTTACTTTTGCAACACTTTAAGGTTTATTGAGCATGTTTTTGAAACTTGCAGTTCCACTGTTCCCTGATGTGGCAGAACAGGATTTCATTAACAATGTGGTGGTTTAACAACAACAACAAAAACCCTTGTGCAAGAGTCCGAGTCACAAAACATGAGAATGTATGCACCCCTCTCTCAGAACGAGGCATCTCTTTATATTTCTCTTTGATCTCCTGGAAAACAAATCGCAAAACACAAGTCTGGAAGCAATCAGAGGTGATGGATTACTGATCACTATAAAAATACATGAATGGAGCTTAATGAAGCATTAATTTGGGGGCATAGCAAGAAGCTATGAGCACAGGGGACACTCAGTTCATATTGGTTTGGTGAGGAAATGAGGAGTACATTAATGTTTGAAAAAAAAGGGAGAGAGGGAAAGATAGAGCGTCAACAGTCTTTGTAGGGAGCTATAAAAGGAGAGTTGGCCAAATGACGTGGCTGAATAATTAAACTTTATTAAGTGCTAAGTCCAATCTAGGCCCTGTTCTAGTGTTACATATGTGTTAATTCATTTAATCCTCACAATGGTCCTACTGATGCAGGACAGAGCAAATTCCCTCAAGTGGGGAGGAGACTTAGGCCTTGCACTGAGAGGAGAGGGGTCTTGGTGGAGCATAGAAAAAATTCAAACACACACCAAAGTTAGAGTCAAAGGGAAGTTTATCAGAGAAGGAGTAATGCTCCATAGAAAGAGCAAGATGTCCTCTCAGAGGAAGAGAGCGAGAGAGCCTGAGAGACAGAGATGCTAGAGAGAGACAGAGTAAAGGCACAGAGAGGGACTGAGAGAGAGCCACTGAGAGGGAACATTGAGAGTGCTCGAGGAATTCAGTTTCTCTGTCATTCATAGTTTTGTAAGTCACAGTTTATGGACATTGTTTACCCTTTTCCTTAGATGCGGATATATGGTGAGGAAGAATGAGTATGTAGCCTAAAAAGTTAAGAACACATAGTGTGAAAGGCCCACTGGCAGTTCCCAGCTTTTAATCCATAGGTTCCCATGGTTTTAGCCATGGGAAATGAACAATTTTATTTTGTGTTGGTGTCACTTAAAGACTGTTTTTTCTGTTTTCCCTTTGTGGCGTTGGGAAATGGGTTGTTGGTAATCCCAGCAGAAATCTTCCTTTGTTCTGCAGGTTTCCTTGTGGCCTGGCTGCAGGGTTGATCAGAACATTGCAGTCTATGAATATAGCTTGCTTTAACATCTTAGTTCTCTTGCCTCCTCCCTCTGTTATTATCATGTGGATGCAACTATTATCCCCATTTAACAGGTGAGGCCACTAAGGCAGAGGGAGATTAAGTTTCACAGACAGTAAGTAGTCAGGCCAAGATTCAAAACTAGGAAGTCTTGCAGCAGAACTGGTACCACTTAAACACCATGGGATCTTATTCATCTTGATTCTTGATCTTTAGGAATATACACAATCAAATGGGGAGCATCATAAAAGAGCTGATTAGGGACCAGAGATTATGATTTAAATAAATCTACCATGGGATCCAGGGATTTGCATCATTAACAAGCAGCCCAGTTGGTACTAAGGCAGGTTGCTTATAAGCCATAATAATGGAAATAAACTGAAATAGGGAAGAGGTATGAGAATTAAATATTTAATCAGGCTGTATTCAGAGCCTGCTACGTACGTGCTGCCTGACACGGGAACCTGGCTGATCAGAATACAACCAGACAGGAAGGTTCCCGCTGAGATTACCGAAAACGATTTCACTGTGCTTTTATCACTGCACACCCATCCCCAGAAAGAGAAATAGATTTAAACTGAATTCCTTGAACACTCGGGAGGAGACCACACTCTGTCTATGGAATGTTTCTCCTCTGATAAACTTTCCCTTGGTCTCTCTTATTTTGTTTTTGAGAGGAGATGACATCTCATTCTGTGGAGCATTATTCCTTCTCAAATAAACTCTCTTTTTGACTCTATACCTCTGGCGTGCACCTCGATTCTTTCCTGCACGCAGTCAGGTCCGTCACCAACTCTCTGGGCTCAGGACTTGAATCCCCACCCGGCTGGAAGGGGGCAGGGGGGTTTTGCCCTTTCTTACATCAAAACTAGATGATAAAATTAACATATATGGGGAAAGTAGATGCCCAGATTCACAAGGTCAGCAGTGTGACCTGCCCAATGACAGATCTAAGAATAACATGTGAACTAAGGGGCTAATGAGAAAGAATAAAACAGATAAACAAACATCCACATGTTGCTTCTGGCCCTGCCACATGAGAGAGACACAGAAAAGTGTTTCTTAGTGGGAGCTGTAACAGTTCCCCAGGACTCACCCTAACCCTCAATTGTATCTATGTTCTTTTGTTCTAATTCCTAGTCCACCAAGCAAAGCTTGAATAAATGTTCTAAAGTGTTCTAATCTCAAGGAAGAAAAAAAAAGTTGTTTTAAATGGTAGACAGGAATTGTTCTGTTTGTGATTGGGAGAAATTTCCCAATTTCCCCATTATAAATTGTTTTAATGGTTTATTCATTGTCCTGTGCTATTTGAATGAACAGTGATTAGCCAGCCCCAAGGACCTGACCATCTGTGGATATACCTAGAATATCTTGTTTCTGGGTTTTAGAAACAAGATATTCTAGGTATCTGCATATCAGATATTGGGCCATGAAATTTTTTAAGCAGCATGTGGCCTCCAGGAGGCACTGCCAGCGAATAGACCACACGCACCAACGGCTTATCTCTGTAGTAGTCTCCCTACCCCTACCTCACCAGAAGAGAGTCCACACTTATCATTTCTTTTTTAGAAACCATAAACTTCATTTAAAAACAAAAAGTGATTTGTGCATAAAGGTGTTCGCCAGAACATAATTTATAATAATGAAACACTGAACACCATCTAAATGTGCAACAATAATAGAAGAATAGTTTAGTAAATTAGGTACATCCATATAAAAATATTTGTACAGTTATTAACATAAATTTTAATTATACAGCAGATTTTTATATAGAAAATTGTTTCAAATATGTGACAAGTACATTGGAAGAAAAAATAACTAAAATATGATTGAAGTTCTCTCTGAATTGTGAAATCATAGGTGAAGATTAATCTATATGCAAGTGTGTTTATATGTGCCAAGCTTTCTATAATGAGCAGGTAGAACTTCCACAGTTAAAAAAATTGAAAAGAAAATACTCTTTATTTGGGCCAAATTTTAACACTTTCAAGAATTATGTTTTGTTTAATTGAGATGAATTTTTTATCATGTCTGTTTTCAGTGTGGGAATGATAAAGGAATATTGTCAGCCTTGCACCCACTTTCCAAATTTCTGGGCCAACGGGGATGATGTGGGCACACCCAGGAATAAACGCAGGTACTAAGCCTTCCCCTTGTAAGAAAGGAGAGAAACTGTGGTCATACTTAGCAAGTACCAAACAGGAAACAAAAAATCTCAGTGTGTTGAGCAGGAATTCTTCTCTTTCATCCCTGCCCTTGGACATGAGAAATTAATAGGTATTTAGTTAATTGGCTGGTTTTCATCCTAATTGCCTATAGAATTTATTCCAATCTCAAGAAAAACCAAAGAGGAGAAAGCAAATAACCGGAGGATTCAGCTACTGATTGATGTTTAAAAGAGCCTGCATTTTAAGTGTCAGGAGGTCAGAGGTCCTAAGGCTCAGTGCATTAGCTCCCTGGGGAGCGGGAGCTTCATCAAGGAAGGCGTGAATGTCCCTGCTGGGGCACACCAGACCTTCCTGTCTCTTTGAAGAAAAATGGAAACCGATGGCACACATTCCGGTTCATCATTTAATACTGAATTCAGCTAGAGTAAATGCGGGCTCATTCTTGTCTGGGAATAAAACATAGAGCAGGGCTGAGGCTCTTGTGTCATGAGTGTTCCCGGGCATTCAGGAAGGTGCAAGTTAAACCTATCTAAGCTGATTCTGCTCATTCTTTCCCCACACCAATTAGTTCTGCCATTTAACACAGGGATTAGCAAGCTCATTTCCTCGGACTGTCATCAAAGGATCAGAATCACTACTTAAGGAAAGCGAGCCTTCTGCAAAATTTTGAGGTCTGCTAAATTGGTTTTCCACATCTTTTCACCTGTCATTTAGGCCTCCTTCCCACCCTGATTTCCTTTTTAGGTCATCTGTGTTTCCCTCTCTCACTTTCTTTTCAGTCCATTTCCTCTGCTCTTGATAACAGGTTTTACAGGTATCACAGCCATACGGTCTGAACCACATCTGGCATTTATGACCAGGCACAAGCAAATGCTCTCTTAGGAGGGGTGGCAGAATGCTTGAAACTCATGCTAGATCAGAAATTTAGGACTGTATCCAAACGATCCCAAAAAGAAGACAGAAAAAGTAAAAAATAAACCAACCAAGTGGAAAGGAGTAAGAAAAGAAAGAGTATATGGTAAGAAGCACTAACTTTCCACCAACACTGACCTCAAGGCAAGCTGACAAATGCCCCAAGGCTCAGGCCACCCACCCTTAACAGCAAATGAAAGGATTTGAAGACAGTAGGGGGAAGAACCCAGGATTCATGAAAAAAATGAGTTCTGCCATTCATGAAAAGAAGAAAAAAGAAGGAATAATAATAATAATAATAATAATAATAATAATAATAAGAAGAAGAAGAAGAAGAAGAAGAAGAAAAGAAGAAGAGAAGTCCCTCCTATGTTTCTTCCTTTCCTCTCCTTTCATACATCTTTTTAACCTTCTGGCTAATGTATAATAATCACTAAGAGGTCTTAAAACTGTTTTTTCCTGCTTTCCTTTCTCTGCCTTAGATGTAGCTGCTTCTACTTACTGATGAGATATACTTGTAGCACCTCTGGGCATTAAGAACTTTCAGTGGCTCCTTGTTGCTATGAGTACATTGAGGCCTCCTTTTGTGTAGCTTTCAAGACCCTCCACTGTCCAGCTGCAACTTCTTTGGGGCTTATTCATGTACTTCAACCTCCAATGAACAAGAACGTTGTCATTCCCCGTGTGTCCTGGGTCTTTCTTCTCTTCATCGTATCATGCGTTTTGCCTGATATGGTCACTCATTAAAATCCTACTAATTCTTCAAGGCTGGACTCAAGTATCTTTTGAGAATTCCCTAAATGTCTCTTTCTGCCTCATGAAGTGGTACGTACTCTCTTCTGTCTCTGAAATTCTGTCATATCCAATGGTTCTCTTTTGCCACTTCTTATAATGTCTCTTATAATAGTGGCAGATACAACATTTTTATGTCCTAGTATTCTCTGTTGCTTACAGTGTGATAATGGAATATCAATTGTTTGATGAATGAATGAGGAATTTGACCATAAATGCCGAGTAAATGCCACCACACCCCACTGATAGATCTTTCTCTTCTTGCTAACTTCTTGCTCTCATATGTGTGTGCACACACACACACACACACACTCACACATTTCTGTCACTGAGAACAATTCAGATATCTAATTAAAAAACAAAACGTTGATAAGCAGAAGGAAAAAAATGGAGTAAAACAATAACGATGAATGTTTCCCTTTTTTTAAAAAATAAGACAGATCTTTTTCTACATGATTCTTAGAATGTAATTATTAATAAATTTCTGTATGTTGAATCCACCTCAGTCCACAGAGGCCATTGGGCACTTTTTACAATGCAAAATCTTGATTTAGGATGCACTGTCATATGGCAAAAACTTCCTTTTGACTTCCTAAGCCTCCTTTACTTATGTGGTAATGAAAGACTAGAAAAAGCAGCCAACATTTCTGTAGAATGGTAAATGGAGGGGTCTCATGAAATCTGATAGAGGTTCACCTACTTGAGATTTATAAACAGAGCATATGTTCTCCTTGGTGTAGACATGACCTTGTGGTCTCTTTGCAGACTATATTAGTGCTGTGCAAATATTCCTACTCAATTGTAAAGGCACATTATACTCAGGGAAATTATTCTCCCAGCAAACAGACAGATGTTTAACTTCACTTAATATGACACTATAGTCTGAATTCTTAATGTGAGACAGGGGTTCTTTTTTGAGCTAGAGTATAATGGTGTATGCCATATTTTAACAATGCAGTGCTTTGCAGTGCAGATTAAGTCATTACCTCTTTCTGACTAAAAACTTTCTGCTCCTTCTTTCAAGTGCCTCTCAGCAATATCATTTGCAGAGGCACCTAGCAGACCTTTGGTAATCATGAATGATGCAGGAGGTGTCTGTGATGACAGTCATCGGACTCTGAGAACTTTTAAACACTTCTACTTGCAAGTATCTATAGAACAACATAGCATGACTTACTTCCAATTGCAGAAATCTGCTCCCAGAAAATATGAAACATACTTTTTCCAAAGGTACTAGGAAAGCTTAAGAAATTCAAGGAAAAAAATAAAAGAGTGAGCTGGGTTAGAGCAAACACACATATCTAGATTCATTCTTGGGGGCTTTGGCTCACAATCACAGGTCCATCTGTTTGCTGGTTGGTTATCAGTGATAATTGGCCTTGAGAACTTCAAGCAGAAGGGGCTAGAAAATTGAATTACACCTGAGTTTAGACACACTGGGATTTGATTAATGCTGAAACTTTAGCAATAATCCCAACAATGCTGAGACTTGAGCCTCGGACAACCACCCATCTGAGGTTCTTGCAACTTCTAATCTGTTCTTCTACACTCTGCCTGTGATGCTGATGCTGGGCCTCAAAAGCTGCACTTGGGCCTTATCTGCTCACTTCTATAGACTCCGTCCCTTGGGAAATCTAGAGGGGCCCTGGAAGGACCTGATCCTTCCTATTTGTATCCTGTTCCTGTTGGCATTATCTCAGAGATGGGACTTCACTCTGCGGCAATATTTGGCTCCACTTTGGAGGGCTCTTCTCCCATATTCTCCAAATCAGCTTCATCATATCTGCTTTGAGATTTCAACACCAGCCAGCTGGCAGCATTCCTCAGAGTCTGGGTCTCAGTTCACAGAGGCCTCCTCTGACCTCCAGAGCCCTCAACAGCAGACCTGCTCTGAGTCCCCACTTCTGGGACCTCCTCTGCTAAGCTTCTAAATTCTCATCCCAGTCTCGTCTCCTTGTTCTCCCAGCTGTGAGGTGGTAGCTGATTGATTTTATTATAATTCCTATGATACACCAGGGTCCCTTTTTCTCCCTTTCCAACCTTCTGATTAGACAATTATTTTATATTAAATTACATCTGTTGAAATAATTACGTGGTTTCTATTTTCTTGACTGGGCCCTAATTGATATAACTTATTACTCGTAATGAAGTTACACAGACTTTTACAATATTGTTAATACTATCTTTATATTTTGGAAGGTGCATTCATGTGATAAAAATGTAAAAATATATGGATAAACAGCATTTGTTAATAAGAACATGACATCAATATTACCATCCTGAAAGATATCTGTGATATATTGAGTGATAAAGCAGATGTTTTCATAAGTGGCAAGCATGCGTTTTATAATTAGAGAAAAAATAAAGGAAATGGTTAAAGCATATAAAATAACCAGATACTATGATCTCTAAGAGAGTACTTTATTACCCCCATTAACATAACTCTTAAAATATCTTTAACATATGTAATCAGGACAGTATGATTTTTTTGCCCGTATTTAGCTGGGATTGCAAAAACTATAAAACAATTAAGATGCAAGTTTTTGATGCTTTTGACACAATTTGAAACCCAAAACATTAATATAATATGCGTAATTCAAAGTCATACATGCTACCGCATTTAAATTTTAACTTTTTAGCTAAATATAGCTAAATCCAACTCACATTAAAGTCCACAGCTGGGAAGAAGCCTTAGCAAAAACTTTAATTATGGTCTCATTTACACTTCTATTTTCAAGCCCATTCATGAATTAATTTCAACTCTGTGACTCTGCTTTCAATCAAGCTGTAAGTACCTGTCAGAAAATGACAGTGTTTAAGTATGTGCACATATGTTTGAAATTTCTACAGCTTGATTCTTCTGTCAAAATTTCCACTTAGAGTGGTATGGGTGAGGCTCTACAGCAGAATCAATGAAGTAGGTCTCTGAAGGTGGCCAAGATGGAACATTCTCTGGTGTAAGCCAAAATAGAAGTCCTTATTAAGGCAGATGACCTTCAATACATGATAAAGCAGGAGGGGAAGTTGATGTAGGAAGCAATGGTGAGCAGGAAATTCAAGAGACTGGAGTTAAGGGCGCTATTCTATAGTGTGACATTAGGTTAATCTTAATCTGTAAAACGGATGTTGGACTAGTAGAGTTTTGCTGTCCCAGTGCATCCTGCCCTTATAATAAGATCTTTTAACTGCAACATTTGAAAGTGACTTAGTCTAAGGCAGCGGTTGCCAAAATTTTGGATAGCATAGCCCTATCAGTGAAAAAATAAGTTTAAAAATGCAATTCTCACATAAAATATTCATTCACTAATTAGATGCATATGCTATTTATTATTACTAATACTGGGTACCTTCTAAGACAATGCCTGTCAGCCGGCATCCTCTCCTATTCTCCTGCTGCCACACTGACCTCCTTACTGACTGTGACCTTGCTAAGCATATTCCTACCTCATGGTCTCTGCCCTGGATGCTACTTGCCTTACACCCTCATCTAATTCACTCTGGTCTTTGTCCAATGTCACTTTCCCAGAAGGCCTTCCCTGACCACACTATTTAAAATTAAAATCCTTCCCTGTGCTGCCCCTTCCCTCCCTCATCCACTTCTTACTCTACTTCTTCCCAGCACACTCGGGCTGGGTGTTCTCCATTTACCCTGAGGACACTTCTCCCTTCTCTATCCTGCTCTGTGCCATTGAGGCTGTTCTGCATGAATTACTTCAACTGGGCCCCTTTGCACACTGACTTCCATGGGAGGCACCAGCAGGGCACTGGAGGGCGAGAGGAGAGAGAAGCCTGGGATGTTTATTCTCTCAGCAACTATCTGTCTAGGGCCTCTGACTGGAGCTGGTAACAGCTGTTCGGCTCTCCCAAGACGCCCTCCTGCTGGGTGTCCTTCTCCTACATCCACAGCTGATGCTATTTCTTGATTTGGGGCCTGGCTCCCACCCCTACCTAGGGGAGATAGCTCCCCACGACTGGTAGCCTGGGGTGTTTCAACATTCTTTATGCATTTCTTTTAAATAATGCCTAGCCCCTTACAGACAGATCTTCCTTAAACCCTTCTCCTTTACCTAATTTGGGTGTGTCTATTGCTTTGTTTCAGGACCCTGATACAATACTTGTCACCATTAAATATATCATATATTTATGTCGATAGTCTGTTTCCTCTCTTTAGAATGTAGAATTTCTGAGGGCAAAGATTTTTCGTCTGTTTTGTTGTAGTAAGTATTCAGGTAGTTGCCAAGTAAATAGATGAATAATATTTTCTCCTGAATTCCATGTGGATTGTTTTGATCATTCCATTTTGAAAATCATTAGCTTAAGTTACAAATATACAGTATATCATTCTCTGATTTTACTAACTCTTGAACTAATTTAGCCTAATTCCCATCTAATACAGAGCCCTGATTATTTTAAATCACAAGAAATGTAATTTAATAACAAGCTCTCCTGGAAGATCTTGCCTCCCACGAGGTTCCTATAATAATAGCCCCAACAGATATTGAGCCAGTCATGGAAAAGATGCTATTAGTTCACCTTTCCGGGCTCTGAGTTAACAGATTTGTCCTTCTCCATCTGATTTCTGCTTTCAGATCTTTTCTTCCAATAAAGAAGATAAAAAAACTGCCCAAGGAAGTATAGACTTGGCTGGCCTACTTTCTCCCTACTCATAACGGGAGAAAATCACTCAATATCTTGTTTCCCCAACTTACTTAATTTGTGTACAATACTCCATTATTTAATTAACTTATACTTCTAGGGTTTAGTTGCCCAGATCGGACTTAATTGTCTTTAGTAATGACATCCCTTAGAGCAGAAAAGCTAATTAGACAGAAAGTGAATTAAAACACAAAAATCAGAAACACATATACATCCTTTTTTTATCCTTCAATATGGAACGTGGGTAATAGTTTCTCACTGAATTACCATGTGCATATTATACAGTACTTTACTTTTAGATAAACCATATCATTTTTCACATGCCTGAGTTTTTTTTTTTTTTTTTTTACTTTTCCTCAGCATTAATCGATAAACGCAGCTGTGTGCTAAGAGTCTCTATAGTTCTGAATGAAACCTGATCTCCGAGACAACCCATGGAACCTGCTGAGGTTGCTTTGGGAGCAAGAACCTAAAGTGGCAAGAAACCGCTGAATCCTGCATCCAGGAAGAAACATTTTGTAAACACAGTAACTTCCACATGCATGCAGCTCCATTTTTAAATGCTATGCTCATCTCCTGGCTATATATAGTGGCATGAATAAGAGTTTTCTCATGTGGTTTTAAGTTTCTTGAGCTGCAAGTCAAAACATTGTGATGTTCAAACAGTCTTCGGGAAGAATAGAAAATTAACTGCCAGTGCTATTAAAATAAAAACTCTGCTTTCCATTATAATCAAAATGAATTAGCTTGCACAAATAGTTTCGTTGCAAGGAAAATACAATTTTCTTTCACTTGAACTTGAACATTTATATTTTCCGATTGTTAGCAGTGGTCTGGCTCTATAAATTGGGTGATTTAAACAACAGACTTTATTGTCTCATAGTTCTAGATGCTGGAATCCCAAGATCAAGGTATCAGCAGGGTTGGTTCCTTCTGAGGAGTATAAAGGGAAATCTGTTCTATGTCTCTCTCTTAGGTTATGGTAGTTTTCTGGCAATCTGGTGTTCCTCGGTTTCAATGCATCATCCCTAGCTCTGCTTTCACCTTCACATGCTATTCTCCTAGTATATAAGTCTGTGTCTGAAATTCCCCATTTTATAAGGAAATCAGTTAAATTAGAGGCCCACCTTGCTCCAGTATGACCTTACCCTAACTTAATTAATTACATGTGTAATGACCCCATTTGCAAACAAAGTTACATTCTGAGGTTAGGATTTTTGACATGAGTTGATCCCCGCCCCCACAAGGGATGGGTGGTATACAATATAATCCATAAGAAATGGTAAAAACATACAAAAAAAATTAGGTCTCAAGAAGATGCTAAGAGACCACTTTACTCAACCCCTTTGTTTAGTTTAGTTTAGTTTAGTTTAGTTTTGTTTTGTTTTTTTAGTAAGAAATAGAAAGACAGTGACATGTTTAGGACTTTTTGGCAAAGTTAGCAAAATAGACCCAGAACACAGAGCTTCTGGCTCAGATACTGGTGCTTTCCTAAGCACATGAAACTGCCTTCAGTGTCATTCTCCTGAAGCTAAGATTCTTCAGGGATAATCAGCAGTGACCTGTCCTATCTGTAAAACCTGCCCAATGACTGATTCAGCATGCTTTGTGAGGGTCACCAGCTTGCTTTGTGAGGGTCATTCAAACAGGAGGATTAAGAAAGGGAAAGCTAGGTGTGAATACTGAAATATAAATCTTACTGAATGCTAGAGATAGAACTTGGCTCTTTATCTACACTGAAATAAAGCTTGAATTAATAAGTTAAACTAATTTTAGTAGTGAACACATTACAAGCATTTAGAACTTCTTTCACATAAAGTGTTTTCCAATCCATTATCTCATTTGTTTCCTGCAAACTCTAAATCAAACATCTCTATTTGACAGAAAAAGAAACTGAGGTTTAAGGATAAGTGATTTTCTTTTTTATCTGCAGTGTTACCACCAGCCTTGATAAAGCTTACATGTTATTTCAAGTTTAGTAAATTCTTATTGCTCTGAGCAAAACTAAATTAAATTTTTTTTTTAAGTTCATAAACTTTGTGGTGTATATCTTCAATGTTTTTCTACTTCTCTTTTGAAATGTACATTTGGGAGAACTTCTCACAGGCCAGCCATCTCTCTCAAATAGTTCCTACAAGTACTTGAAGCATCCACTGCGTTATACTAAAACATTATGATGGTCTATCTTCAGACCTTAAGGAGTTACAGAGTCACATCAGCCTAGGATTTGGATGGATTAAGTGGGTTTCTAAACCATGGTCTCTATTTTACAGATAAGGAAGCCAAGGTCCTATGTCCTAGAGCGAGTTAGAAACCCAGACCTAGACTTTCAGGCCAATGTAGTGATGACTATAGGATCTGGTCTCTTTTCCATAAGAGAATGACCAGCTGAAAAAAATGTCCTGACCAGACTGCTTTTATCCCCCTTTCTCTTGAAGGCAAGAAAGGTCATCAAAGATACAAAGGAAAAACTGCAAATGAGTAAAATACTGCGCAACAGTGATATTTAAAATTATTAAATTGGTGACCTCAGCACCCTTTGCTGGTACAAAGCAGGCCCTCTGTAAGGGAATGAAAAGAGGCCGCACATTGCAGATTGAGGTTTCTTTCTGCAGCGAACACATTACAGCTTCAGAGAGAAGAACATTAACTCCTTCCAGGGAGTCTGTGTAAAAGATAATGTATGCTTCTTTCCTGGCTGTGAAGATTCACAAAAGAGATAGGAAGCTTGAGACTCTATTACTGATGACCTTCCCATAGAATATACTACATCTAATTTTTAAAAATAGCCTCACTGCTGGGTGAAGTATTTGATGGCCTTCATAAAGAAATGAGAAGTTTCCGCAGAAGTCTTGAAAAGAATAAAGAACAAAAAAAGAGAGAGAGGGAGAGGAAAAGGAAGAGGCAAAGAAGGCCAGGAGCTAGTCTTATTTCTTCTGGATCTTTCTGGACCACAAGGCCTCATCACTTCTGATCCGTTTTCTGGATGGCCTCAACTCATCTCTGCCACTCTGCATACCGCTAAACAGATTGGGTTCTGCTGTCACCCAAGGAAACCTTCACTGTGTCCACATTGTAAAGCCTACCTCCCTCAGCATGGTGCGCCAGGCTTCTGCTCCACCACTACAAGTAACTCATGTCTCAGCCACACTTGGCCACTTGCCACTCCTCAAACACATTACTTGTGGCCACCGTGTTAAGCATGCCCTTTCTTCTTTCCTTCTTTAACCAGAATTCTCTCTGAGAGTCAAAGCTTAGCTCAGAAGCTCCCTTCTCTGAGGAGTCTTCCAGTGAGAATGAAGTACTCCCCAACCCATGCTCTTTCTCTGGGGCTTGGCTCAGAGCTTCCTAATTCAATCTTTGGTTCTTCGGATTAGACCTAAAAACATAGCCTTTTGTAAACTGATGTCAGATCTAAGAATGTTTTAAAACTTTTGGACTAATTTTAGATTTACAAAAAAAATGCGGAAAAAGTACAACACGCTCCCACTTAATTACTTTTAGAATCATAAAATGTTTTATAGAAACACATATAGAGTGGTATGACAAATACCTATATACTCTTTATCCATTTTTACCAACTCTCAACATTCTGCCATTCTGCTTCAGACTTTTTTTAAAAGACATAAGCTGTTACTGTCAGTTTTAAGGTCCCTTGTATATATCTCCCCCAATCCCACCCCTTTTTTCCTCCTCAGAATGAATCTCTCTCCTTGTTTGGTGTTCATAATTAATTGGCAAGCCTTTTACATGTTCACTACATAAGTACATATCCCCTAAAGTTATATATAATTGTTTTATCTGTTGTCAAACTTTATACACAGAGCATCACTGAGTATACATCAATCAGTTGTACATATTTTGCTTTTTCATGTGTTCGTGATTTTCTAGCTCTCATTTATGCATTTAATCTTCTGAATAGTAATATATTCTATGGATACAGAACTGTTTATACAATTGCTAGACCTTTCAGTTTCTCATTTATTTTTTTGTGTCAACAAGGAGAAACATACACAATGCACATTGCAGCCCTGGTTTTATTAACAAAACTAGAAATTGGATCTAGACTGATTCATTAACTTTTAAACTTTTTCCCCTAGGGCACCATTCAAGCTTTTAAGAAAGAAAAAAAATTAGAGACATCAAAATAATATTTTTGTCAGTGGTGAGAGGTTTCTTGTTTCTTTCAGTTCAACAAAAATCCTTTTCCTCTTTAGATACATAAAAAAAAAGTGGGATGGGGGGAGGCTATCCACATTTTGTAGGGAAATACATATATAACAGCTCTTTGGAAGAGCTCTGCCCAGCTCTTCCAAATCTCAAAAATAGAGGTAGATGTTGGTGGTGGTATTACACAAAATTAAATCCAAAGAGTGCTTGGAGTCTTATCTCTCTAAATTCTAGTTTCTTGTATCCAGTGCTGGCCCAGCTTACTTTAATCATCCTTTGAAATAATAAACTCTTAAAAAATAACCCAGGCTACACATGAGATGATTGTTTCCCCAAAACAGTTTTAAAATATGCCTATAAGTAATTCTACAGAAAAGAGGGGGAATAGAGCAGCTCAACTATTTTGTGAACTAATTAAAGCAGAACTTGGATTTTATTTCTTAATGATTTTATACAAATTGCAAAGAAGGCGAGTAATGCAATTACAAGGTGTCCAAGAAGGAGAATAGATGCTTGATATCAATTCAGAGTTCTCTCTGGTTCCAATGGGACATTTGTATTTATCACCTTTTCTTTCTGCTTATTATGAATATCAATCTTGTATGCATGGTAGTAAGATTGGGCACACTGGGATGAATATAATAGTGTCCATTTTTAAGAAGCTATTAGCCACTCCCTGAATATATGAAAACATAATTTAAATAAAAAAAGAGCAATTGATAGCATGGGTCTCTGGAAGAAGGCAGGGGGTTGAGTGGAAGTGCTGAAAAGTATAATAGGAAGTGCATTGCACATGGAAGGAGCGTGTGAACAAAGGCATGGAGTAATAACAAATTACCACTGCCTCTAGCAACACCCGTGATAACACAGCTACTTGGAATTGACATTCTGGTTCCAATAGTTTGGTATATTCCACTACTACCTAAACCACAATGTATGAGACATAATACAACTAGGCTCGAGAGACTAAAAACAAAATGGAGTGCATCACACATCGGCTAACTGAATCATTTTCCATCCCTGAGAGAGCCATGAATTTTCCAGCCCCCAAGCCTTTGTTATTCCTCAGCTTTGGATAGCATTCCTTGCGTGCTCCACTTTTCTGTGGCTGTGCCGAACTCATCCATAAAGCTCATCTTAATCATCACCCAGCTAGGAAACCGCCCTCATTCCCCTGCATCCCTGTGGATGCTCCCAGGGGAGGCTGCTTCTGTCCTTATAAAGTATAGCACTGCACACAGCCTGACAAACAGCCTTGTAACTTGTGTGAGCCTCGGTGTCCTCTACTCTTAGAAGGCAGGGAGTCTTCTAATTTATCTTTGTGGTCTCTTCCCTCGGTACCTGACATAGGGCCGACAGGTAGAAAGTAATGTAAACTTCATGAAATGACTTGCATAGCCAAAAAGGAAATGTAGTGTTGGAAATGGGAGAATCAATGGATTCCAGCAGTATAATTGCTTTAAACTCTGTGTAGATATAATTCCTGTGACAATGACTATGTGTATGTGTGTGTGTATGACTATATCTCTACCTATTATCTATTATCTCTCTATCTATCATCTATCATCTTTCTATCCATCTACCATCTATCTATAATTGGCATTCATTTCCTCAGTTCTACCTATTCGTCTTA
Source organism: Cynopterus sphinx (assembly GCA_030015415.1). Classification (NCBI taxonomy): domain Eukaryota; kingdom Metazoa; phylum Chordata; class Mammalia; order Chiroptera; family Pteropodidae; genus Cynopterus; species Cynopterus sphinx. Next base: position 20,977,469 of record CM057385.1, read on the forward strand.
GATTCATTTCTCTATGCAAGAAACCAAGTTATGTATGTCTGAATGGGTGCATGAGGGTATTCCTCAGGGATCTCTTTTACAAATTGTGTTCAAAGTAGACCATTTCCTGCCAAATTCCTCACCTTTCCTAGATAGCATTTGTGGAAATGTTTATTTTCATTAAAGTAAATAAATAGTTCAAAGTATGTACAGGAAAGAAAATTTAGAAGGCAAGAAGAACAACACTTGACATAGAGCTTAAGAGGGTGTTATTTTTCCATCAACTGTATTGTTTAATATATTTCTTGAAACAATGGTGAATGACTTTTCCTTAGGTAATGTTTGAGGTTTTTTCTTCCCAATGAGAGTATCAATAGAAGAAAAAGTAACACGTAATTTTGTTTGGTTTCAAGGCTATGACACTCTACATCTCCCATTGATTACTACTAGAAACATAAAGCAGTCTTTCTGAGGACTCAGAAAAGTAAATAATAGCAGATGAATTGGGGAAAATGAATCAAAATTGAAAGTATAACTGATATAATGGTGAGTTTACTTGTATTTTATTATTATTTCTTTCTAATCTCCCAGCTTGGACTCCAGGGCAGTCAAATCCCAGAACTGTACATCAGGCACAAAAGGGAAAAACACCAAGGAAATTTACTCCCTATTTTTCTTTCTAGAGGACTGGGAAGGAAGAGATGGGGACTGTGAAGGGAAATCCCTTCTCTTCATGTTTGTTTTTTTGTTTTGCTCACCTGGCTTAGTTCCAGATAAGCTTCAGTTATAAAGCTGTATATAATGGATGCAGCAGCTATGCATGTAACTAAAAATCTTGAAGAAACTCTTTCACTTTGAGTAGAAGAACTGGAAAACTAGGTGCCTCAGTCCAAAGAGAAGGTATGTGTGTGGGGGTGGGGGAGGAATTTCCATCTCTCATTGCTTTTCTCTCTAGATGAACAAAGTCATAGGAAGTGTGAAATGGCATGGAGAACCTAAAATCTTGACGTTTAAGACAGAAGTCATGAGAGAGGAACCTTTTGTGACTTGAGCATGAAGAGAAGTCATGAAGAGAAAGATGGTAGAGAGAAAAGAGCCCCATAATCTGTGTATGGAGTCCCAGGCTCACCACTGAGTTATACATGCATTAAAATTGCCCAAAGTAGCACAGCAGATGCTTCAAAACCTGAACTGTGGTAAAACAAAGGGTTGACTCCTGGGTCGTGTATATATGGAGCAGACAGAGTTGCACTAGAAATGTTTCGAAACTAAGCTGACATAGGAACTACAGCCTGCAGAAGACAGGTGTGGCAAGAATCACGTCAGGTTGATTACCTACTAAGGCATTTATGTCACTAGAATCCCAAAACAAATGAAAAGAAAATATTCTCTAGAGAATTATAACAGGACCAGAGTAACAAACATATTTCTCAAAATGTCCATAATTTAATCCAAAATTCTCAACTTAAAAAGAAACAGGAAAATCTTACCAACTCTCCAAAGAAAAACCAAAGAAAAAGACGATTGACACCAATCCCTGCAATGAGGCATACATTGAAATTATTGAGCAAAATTTTTAAAGTAGTTACTGTAACTATGCTCCATGAAGTAAGAGAAAAAATCTCTTGAAATAAAGGAATGATAGAAGTTCTAAGGAAAGAAATAAAAAATATGAAGATTAGCTAAATGAAAATTTTACAAATAAAAAATATAACTAAAAATTTTACTGAATGCACTCAGTAGCAGAGTGGAGAGGGCAGAAAAGAGCCATTGAACTTGAAAATAAATCAATAGACATGATCTTTTCTGAATGAGGAAGACAAAAAAGAAAATTGAAAAATAAGAGCAGAGTCTCAGGGACCTGTGGGACAGGCCTTGCATTTATGTCACTAGAATCCTAAAAGGAGAGGAGAAAGAGATTGTTGCAGGAAAAAATGCAGCTGGAAGTTTTTCAAATTTGGTGAAAGTCATAAATGTACAGATTTAAGAGTCTGAGAGAAGCCTCAAAAGGGACACATAGTGACATCATAATCAAACTGCTGAAATACAAAGATAAAGAAAAAAAATCTTGCAAAGAGCATGTAAAAACTCCAACACATTATCTATAGGAGAATGATTCAAATGACAGTATATTTCAATAGAAATAATGGAAGCTGGGACACAGTATAATATCCTATTGTTATTACAGTCTACTGACCTTGAAAGAAAAGAATTGTTAATTCGGGATTCTATAGCTACCAAAAATATCCTTCAGAAAAAAAAGGTGAAATAAAGATATTCTTAGGTGAAAAAAAGAAAAAAAAGCCAATAGAATTCATAGCAGCATATCTACTCTAAAAGAAATGATAAAAGAAGTTCTTTAGGCAGAAGAAAAATGATACTAAAGGGAAATTTGGAACTTCAAGAATGTAAGAAGGGCAACAAAAATGGTAACTACCTGGGTAAATAAAAAAGCCATCCCTGCCCTCCAAGCTATTTAACATGCATTGACTGTTGAAGGTAAAAGTTATAACATTGCCTGATACAGTTTTTGATTTTTTTATAGATGCAATACAGTTGGATAACTATACTTTCCAAGTGTATATGGTATATCCAGCAAGATAGACAATATTTTAGGTCATAAAACCAACCTTAAAAAACTTAAAGTGATTGAAATAATACAACACATGTTCTCTGACAGTAATAAAATTAAATTAAAAATCAATAACAGAAAGATGCTTAAAATCCCAAAATTATTTTAAAAATGAATAGCACACTTCTAAATAATACAATGGTCAAAGAGGAAGTCTCAAAGAACAGTAGAAAAAATTTGGAACTAAATAAAAAGAAAATAGGACATGAGATGGTCAGTTTTATGTGGTCAGCTAAGCGAGGCTACTGTCTTGTTATTTAATCAAACATAAATGTAGGTGCTACTGTGAGGTGAATATGATTAAAATCTATAGTCATTTCACTTTTAGCCAGAAATATAATTAGTCAAAAGGCTAAATTAAGATACTTTAGAACAGTGTTCCGCTGAAATGTCTTCTCTGAACTTCTGTGAGAATACTGAGTGAAAGAATAGACTTGAACCATAAAAAATTGCCCAGTTCTTTTTTTGAGCTCACCTATATGATTTTTCTTACACCCAGAGGGATATTTATTGAGTATGTCCAGTGTACCAGTTGCTGTGTTAATAAAACTTAGACCCAAAATTAAAATGAATGAATGAATAAATGAATGAATCCGTAAGAAACTTTGATGTGCATCTTAGAGAGTGAGTATAGCCAAAGCAGACAAATTCATTCCAGGCAGAGGAAAGGGTATAAACAAAGAAATGAAAATAGAATAAGAAAAACTATGCTCTGTAGAAACTACCTTTCTGCCCCTTAAATTCTCTTTGCTTCCTTTCGCAGGTCTCTGACAGTGAGGATTAAATGCACTAACAGTGGTGAGGTGACCAAAGCATATGGAGCTACTGAATGGGCTGTTGGCAGAGTAAGAGCAGTTCACAGAATAGCTGACTAACCCAGGGAGTGGGAAGGGGGAAATGAAACACACACCTAAAGCCAATGAAGGTTTTGCACTTCCAATGCAATTTTTATAGCATTTTTAAGTTAAAAAATACTATGCAAGGCTGGGCAAAAATTGTCCAATTGCAAGCTACCCAGGCTAAATCTTTACTTCATTTAAATCCTATTAAAGTACAATCTTCTCAAATATCCTTTTATGGTATCTATAAAGGCTAATTCTTCAATTTAATTTTATGGAAGTGTGTATTAAAAATGCATATGTAAAACATAGGAAATTACCCAAAGAAAGGCATTTCCCTGAGAAGAAAAAGAAAGTCCTCCACAAATAAAAGAAACCTTTTAGTTTTATTTATATCTTTTTACCTCTTAAAAATGAGGAATAGAGAACGGGAAGTCTAAAATATGAATTAAAAGCTACCACTGCAGAATATTTTATATTTTATGCTATATGGCTTTTAACAAAGGAAAGGTGATTCTATTATTACCCTGCATAATTTTTGGAGAGAAAGCATAGATGCAGCACTGCTCAAATGGTGAAATGACTATTTAGCTTATTCAGAATTATCTGATGTATTAGCTCACATAGGATAAGTATAATAAGCATTCATCCTTTCATGATCTAACTCATCAGCTTTTCCAAAGTTACTAAGTCACAGTCTTCAAAGATTTTTACAAATTTTATTCTAAAAGTATTCCTAGTTTTGTGTATTCTGCTCATCAAAAGTCACAGATAAGTTTCATTTGCTCTATTACTAGATCCTTTTAAAAATAAAGCAATACATGCATTGGAAGGTGAAACACCTCCATTCCAAGAATGAAAAAGAAATACAGAAAAGTCTAGAAGTAACCAGCAATAATAGGTGGATTTGAGGCTGGGAGCGGAAGCCATAGAGAAAATGGACAAGAAGTGATGAAAATTTACTTGACTACATCATGGAACTGTAGGAGAAATATTGCTCTAAAAATTCCATATTTGAATCAGTGTTATGTGGTAATTAGAGTTAATTTGTTAATGGGTGAAGATCTAAATGTGGATTTCAAAATACACTATAAAATAAGTTCTAGATCAGATTTTTGACTCCACTGGAATGTCATGATATAGGATTTAGTAGCTAAGGACCTAGAGCTGTTTGTTGGAGAGTCTCAGACCAATGATGAAGAGTCTAAATATGAATCTGGAATTTAATGTGCATTTTACAGGCAACTGTGAGCTTTCAGTTTCTTATCTATTAATGGTTAATTAAAACTCTCAGTTACTTTGAACTATTCTCTTATTCTAACAAGATTGGTTTTAAATTAATTTTTTAGACTATGCTTTTGACCAAAGTAGAGGGATATTTTAAAAAAGAATCCAAACACAGTTATTTATATCAAATACCTCACAGTCTTGGAGGAAGAAAAAGATACACACATGTGTAATTGTGAAACCAAGTAGAATCAGAAATTATAAAAAATGTGGAATTAGAGTTACAAAAGGAAAGAATGCTAGTTGGGAAATCAGAAAAAGAACAAGCTTCAGAAAAGATGTGAGATTCACTCTGGACCTCCTCTTTCTTCTTTTTTTTTCCTCTTGGTCTGGAGAGATTAATACTACAGACTATAAAACTTTTTGGAGACTAAATGAAAAACAATGTTGTGATCAGAATTTGTTCTCATTATGTTCACTGATATTTATGAATCTTCGATATGTAGTTTCTATAACTTGGAATACTCAAGATTATAAATAGTATTCTAAATTAAGTTTGCACAGTACACTTTCATGAACATCTAACATTCCTGAAGAACAGCAGTAGTGCTATTGATGTAGAGATTAATAAAATAAGACTCTTTCCCCAGAGGGTTATCATTCACTGAAGAAAGTAAATTCATGAATGGATACAAATTTAACATATTGTAATAAGAGAACAAGGTAGTAGAGGAGCAAATGGAGAGCATGTGAAACTACCATGCATTCCTGAAAGCTATTACCTTAAAGTAGGTGGCCAAAACATAAAATATTGCCTAGCATAAAGAGTTCCTCTTTTTACCTCTGAAGACAATGGAAAAAATTATGTAACTAAGGGAAGAAGTGATAAAGAAAAAACAAACACACAAAAATACACAAAAAAACCTCCATAATAACAAAACCATGTTAAGTAGTAGTAAAAGAGTCAAACGTGATGACCAGCTTTATCTCTGTGTGTGACATCATCTATAGCATGTGATTGCTTAAATCAAAGGACCATCCAAATGCCACCGAAACAAACATGAGAACACACTGCAAGTATAAGAAATCAGAGGGAGAAATTTCCACTTACCTAATTTCAGAATGATGTGGCTCGAAATGCCTGTTCGAATAAGTTAGAAAAACACTGAAGATTGACCAGTTGATGCGGTAGCATTCTATAGAATCTAAATCTAATAAAGCATAAGGATTTTCAGTTCCTAATATACCAGAATGATGAATATCAGACTAAATTTCCTGTCATAAATAACTGTACAACTGGGAGTAAATATTTTTAGATACTGACAGGACAGAGCACAAGGCTGTAAACTTTGAGAAGAAAAACACAAAACTGAGCTCAATATTTACACTGAATTTCTGTCAGAAGGTACATTCCAGGCCTTGACATATAGAAATTGAAGCTCACCTGAGGGGAGGAAGCAGACACTGGACTACAGGGATTGTGAGAAAGCTGGAATCTTCAGGGCAAGGTGGGGAAGAAGAGGGAGCTATGCCAATAAAGCTCCAGAAATTGGCCTTGGAGTTTCTAAGACATAAGCAGGGCAAGACTTCATGAATTCTGGTAGAAAATAACTTCTGAGGAATTGTAAGCTTAATGGTTTCTGAAAGTTGCATAGTGTGGGAAAACACTGGAGTTCTGGTCAGAGTGGGAAGACTTCACTTAAAGTCCTAATAATTCAGTTAATAATTCATAAAAAAACACAAATGAAGAGTAGGGATACACTAGCCCCAAAACATCCTTTAGAGCTATCTTAATGAAGTTCCTCAAAAAGCCTTGCCAACATAAAGTTGATTCTCCAGTAAATTAACTAGTTTCCAGAAAAAAAGAGTCAATGTCCTTTAAAGAAAGATAATAACAAGTAGATTCTAAACATGAGATAACCACAATGTACAACACAATTTTTAAAATTACTAGAAAATAAAACAGGGAAATATGATATATAACTAGGAAGGAAAACATCAATAAAAGAAGATTGAGATATGACAATAATATAAATATCAGATAAGAACTTTAAAAGTAGCTATTATAAATATGCTCAATATTTTTAAAAGATTGAGTAAATAGTTCGAGAATCTCAGAAAAAATAAAAAAACTAATAAGTGAATGGAAATGCTAGTCAAAAATAAAAAAAAAACAAAACAAAACATATAACAGCCTTAAAAGTAGATGGACAATGCAATAGAAAAAAATTAGAAAGATTAGCAAACCTAAAAACAAAATGGAAGAGTCTATATAATGTAAAGCTTAAAAAAAAAAGCTTGAAAAAAGAAATAGAACCTCAGTGACCTGTGGGAAAATCTTGTGTATAATTGAAGACCAGAGGAGAAAAGAGAGAGAATGGTAAAAATATGTGTAAAGAATTAATAATAAAAATTTTCTAAATTTGAAGAAACATTTCAAATCACAAATGCAATAACCTGAATAAATCCCAAGATAAATAGAAAACTTGATAAAGGTACATCATAGTTAAGCTATTGAAATGTTATTTTGCCACTGTGCTGAAAGTAAAATGTTAAAAGCAGTCAGAGAAGTCACATTACATACCAGGGTAAAATGACAGGAATTATGCTGACTTCTTATCAGCCTTATTCATCATAATTCCAAACTGAAAATACCCCCAAATGACCATCAACAGAACTGATAAACAATGACATAGTCATACCATGGAATATTGTGCAGGTATATATAAAAAAAGAACTACTGCTTCATGTAACAACATGGGTGAATTTAAGACATTAAAGCCAAACAGAAAAGAGTACATACTAAAGTACTATATTGTACAAAGTTGCAGAAAAGGCAAATCTACAAAGAAAGGAATCAGAGCACTGATTCCTTCCTGAGGGACGTTATTGATTGTCAAGGTACACACAGAAACTTTTTAGGGTGATGAAATGTTGTAAATCATGATGGATGTGTATTACATAAGGTGTTTACATTTATCAAAACTCAATGAACATTATTGTTAAAATATATGCATTTTATTGTACATATGTTATGCCTCATTTTTAAAAAGGGCTACACATGTGATTAGTAATGAAAGCTGATATTTGCTTCTTTTATTTTCCTGTTGCTGAGACATACGATGTACATCAAGTGATCATAATAGCAGATTGGGACAATTCTGAAATTGGTCTGACTATTGGGTATATAGCTCTAAAACAAAATAACTCATTTAAATGTTAAGAAGGAATGGACTGAATTCAGAAAATCAACTCACGATATAGTCTCTTTTCCTTAAGACATTCCACAGGTAAGCAAAACGTACTATGCGAAGGTATTAAGAATTTAAGGCATACTTGGAAACCTGCTATTCAGCTTTACAAGGAATTAAACAAAAAACAGAAGCAGAGTTAGATTCCCAATCATGAATTTTAACTTTTAATTAATTCACTGACAGGCTCTAAGAATTCTTTTGAACTTTTCCTCTCTTTTACCTAAGACACTTAGAATCAGGGTGGCTAGGTAAGCAACAACACACCTCCCCTGGGGTGGCACTGAAGGCAGGTAAGTAAAAAAGATTCTAATCAGTATTGTCAAGAACAACACGTTCAGTTTTTTTGTTAACTTAATTGGTGTGATCCGGGTCTACCCATGTATTCAGCTATATTCTGTCAAATGTTATGGAGCTTTTTGCATCTCTGACTTAAAGGTGTCCAAAAGGAGATTTAATGCCCTAATTCATTTCAACCTTCATGCGTAAAGCATTAAGAAGAGAAAATACTAAAGGAGATTCCAGTTTCACATGTTCAATTTTTGCTGGGACCACTTTGTAACTGCCAACGCCATTTGCAAGCTATGTATGGTACCTGAGACTCCTGTGCTCTTTTATCTCTTTTTGTCTATTTCTAATGTTCCATCCTCTTTTTCCTGCCTGTTAAAGTCCTGCTCTTTATTCAGGCTGTGCAAATACTACAGCCTTTCCCCAAAACATTATCTTACCAACTTTAGGCATTTTAAACATATTTGCTCACATTTCTGTCTTTCTAGAGACTAGTGGGGCTCTTTGTAATGTTAATCTTTATGTCCTTGTGGTCTAGCTCACAATAGGTGCTAAACAGCTGTTTGATGAAAGACCAAATGAACTATATGAAGAAGCAATTTTGGAGCACCGTCAACTTTATGAGATACTTTCAGCTCAAGGTAGTCAATTATTTTGGATTTTTTTTTTTAACTGACCCCTCCAGTAATCTTGCTTTTTATCTTCAGCCTAATCTGGTTTCACACCTTTGAGTTGGCTTTCAATTTTGCTATAGAAAATGATATATTTTTTCTATTTCCTTGATTTCAAACTCTTTCATGTTTTATATCTGGTCACCCTTAATAGAGTATGTCGTTTATCCACCATGAAACTAACTCTGTCCACATTACTCACTATTTAGTGCTCCCTGTCAGCTTTCTGGGCAGCAGGAAACCTGAGCACTTTTCAAGCTCTATTCCTCTCTAGAACATTCATAACAGAGAGTGCTTTCTGCCATCATGAATAACCTTCCTTTCTCTCCTAAAAACAAATTGGGGATTAATGTACACAATCTCTCTCACATCAGGCTTTCTGATTTGTTTGATTGATTTCTTCCACGATATTGTGCAATATCAAAAGTACCATGGAAATGTCAATGAATTATCTGCACCTAGAGTGCCTCTTCTCTGTCTCTTGAATTTGCAATACACTCTACTTAAATAACTCCAAAAATGAATGGCAGGCCTTATTAGTTTTCATGGATCCTAGCTTCTCTAGTTTTTTTTTTTTGTCAGATGACTGCATATGTATTTCACCTTTTATTGTTTACTTTTTATTGATTTAAAATCTTATGCAAAAGCAAAACAAAATAAGAGAGTGCCTATGACTGTACATCAGTATGTAAAGAATACTATAATTAAGATAAAATTTCAGCAAAGCTCCAGCAATAAGATAGTCTAGTTACTCAACAATGAAAACAAAAGTCGATGACTATTTGTTATTCACTCATACCGTTGTGACTGAAAAAACTGTATCTAGGTACATGATTAAAGGTATGCATATGCATATATATTTTTTTAAAGCTATGCCAACAAATAAAGAACATTTAACAGTAGGATCATTTTCTGAGTGATTTGTCCTTGTGAAAGATCAAAATAACCTTTTGCATGACGATTTTCAGTGGCTTATGTGCTGTCATGTTTCCCTGGATTACTGGACATGTCTGTTACATGGTCATCTTACCACTATGATTATAGGAGCTTTGTGGTCAGAATATGGTGAAGGATGATTAAGAAAAAAAGGGTATGTGGAGGTCAAGCAAAATATCATCTATGGCAAAAAAAGCAACTGGACTGATGGGGAAGGCAAAGATGAAATTAATTATATCAAAGTGGAAACAAGCTTAGGGCTCAGAGAGGGAGGGTCTCAGAGAAGGAGGGGGAGATTGCCACATAATGGGGTGGAAGACTTTCCTCAGCTGCTTTGGTAGGGGCGCCTTGACTTCTGTTTGGCAAATATTCCCAACCAGAAGTCTCTACGTGAAGGTTGACCATGATTAGTCTGTTGCTTTTCAACCAGTTTTCTCCATAGTATTCCTCTTCTAATACTTCTCAACTGTTAGTGGATTCTGGATCCATTAGATGGCTAGCTTAATAAAAGCACTGCATCTTTCACTAAAAACTGTACATCTACCCATCTGTGACTGTGTATACTAACATGATAGACAAAACACACAAAGCAAAATGCAAACAAAAAGAAAGTCTGCCACAATATGAAAGGAGGATCAAGTTTGATTTAAGGCAAAAAGCATTAAACTGAAAAGAGAAGATAATTTCATGGGTAAAGTCAAAATTGGAGCCATGATTGTTCTGGACTTTTATGTTCTAAAGAATATTGCATTGAAATACCTAAAGCAAAATGATGGAGAATACAGAAAAATTGTAGGGAGAAAGTTAAGGAAACAAAGTAGTAGAGGAGAATTTTATATTTCTTTCTCAGTTTTTGATTGATTAGAAAGATGAAGTGAAGAAAGAAAATGGAACATCTAAATAACAATTTGAAAAGATCTAATGTGTGTGTGTGTGTGTGTGTGTGTGTGTGTAATTCTATTCTTGGCAAATGGCTTTTGAGTACCCATGGATCATTTGCAAATATTTACCATATATTTTTAAGCCACAAACACCTTCAATAAGTAAAAACAAATGTAGAACTGGTTACAACAGAGACAATAACAAGTTATTTAAAATTAAATCCTTTTACTAGTTCATGTGTCAAAAATAAAACTCTGATGAAAGACTATCTATAACATCACTGAATAATTACATATTTGACCTATGAAGAATAGCTTAAATCTGTTTGGAGAAAAGTTTAGAAAACTATATTAATAAATAATAACCTATGAAGATACAAAAAGAACAAAAAACATGAAGACAGATTTACTTAAAAATCCATTGAACAAACATTTATTTAGAATCTTCTATGTGCCAAATAAAAGCAGAAAATAAGAAAATAGAAGACAGAAAAACTGCAAATTTGTGGAATAAATCTGATACTTTGTTCTAAGTTACAGCAATAATAAAAACATGAAAATAGATGAATATTCACCAAGCTAATTAAAAGAAGTTAAGCACAAAAACATAAAAATTGAAATTATAGGAAAAATGAAAATTGAAGGAATCTGTCAACAGCAGATCTATTGTTCAAGAAATATTAAAAGAATTCTCTAGAAGGACAATGATATAGGTCAGAACTCAGATCTACATAAAGAAAGAAAAAGCATTAGAGAGGAACACATGAAGGTAAAAAATAAAATGATTTATTTTTCCTATACTTAATTACTCTAACAGATAACAATTGGATCGAATAATAATAGCAATGATATAATCAGTGACTATTGCTAATGGCTAAGTGAATCTAACGACAGCAATGTTTTAAGGGATGGGATTGGAAATACTCTGAGGAACTTGCACTACCCATAACAAGGTATAGTGTTTGTAATTTGAAAGTGGACTTGGATTAGTTATAAATCCATTTTGAAAACTCTAGGGCCAAACACTAAAAAAAGTAAAATAAAAAAATCTAGGTAAGATATAGAAATCAAAAATCAAGAGTTGGGTTTTAGATATATTAAATTTGAGCAACTTTTTAAACTTGCAAATCTAGTAGGTGGGGAAGATGAAGAGAAATCAAGAAGGAAAATGAATACAAAGTAGTAACAATGAACTAGAGGAAAAACAAAGGATGGTTTTCAGAATGCCAGTGAAGAAAGATTCTCATAAAAGATTAAAAACTATATTTTAAAATGTATGCAATATTAAATACATATAAAACAGAATGTTAATGGTGGCTGTTTTAATGAAATAGGTTTGTGGGTGATTTAATTTTGTTTTTTCTGTTTCTGGCTTCCAAAACTGTTCTGCAATAACTATACAACATGGTGGTTCTAACACGTAAACAATGAAAATTATTTTTAAAATATCAGCGCCTTACTCTAACTCAAGAGTATGTATTCTTTATGTCTACTTTTCTACTAGAATCATCTCCTAAGTAAATATACTTAAGGAGATGCACATGTGTACAGGGAATCCTGTGAGTAAGTGTCTTGAGCTGCACTGTCCAATAAACACAACAGGAGCTGCATATATAATTTTAAATTTCCTAGTAGGCACATTGAAAAACATTATAATGAACAGATCAAATTAGTTTTAATAACATATTTTATTTAACATGTATATCGAAATTATTAGTGATTCAACATATAACCAATATAAAAATACAAATGAACTATTTCATCTTTTTCCCCTAAGTCTTTAAAATCTGGTATGTATTTTACACTTAACAGTACATCTCAACTCATACTCACTCCAAGTGCTCAATAGCCAGTTGTGGCCTGGGGCTTCCATAACAGACAGTGAAGTTGTATATGGATAGACCAGCAGCACTGACATCACCAAGGAAAGTATAAGAAACACACAGTCTCAGTATCCGCTCTCGACCTATTGAATCAGAACCTTCATTTCTAACAAGCTGTCAAATGATGCTGGTCCTCAGAGGACACATTGAGTAGCAAGACTATCTATGTCTAGAAATTCCTCTAGAATTTCTACAGTGGTTCCTTAATATTTCCTACCTTATTCTCTCTTCATCTCTATCGATTCTTCAACCCCACTTATGTGCTGGTTACTGTGTGTTAATCTTTTACAAGTCATTTTATGCTCATTTTACAGAGCAGAAAAAAAAGGCACTGGAAAGTTATGTAATGTGCCCAAGACCACCTCGTAACTGGTGGAGCTAGGATTTAAACCAATTAATCTACTTCCAGAATCCTGTGTCTTAACCACAAATATCTGTTTCTCCTGCTTGAGATACATCCAGTTCTTCAAGGACATACACATCTTTGCACCGTAACAACTGCATAATATACTAAAAGTTTTGGAAGGAAGGGGATGGATCTCTGCTCATTCTACTAGCACAGTCCTTCCAGGACCAAATGCCCTAGAATATAATACATGTTTCATTATTTGTGTCCAACCCCCATCCTGTTTTCAGGACACTAGTAGACCTATTATCACTGTGTGGCGAGTGATGGTCAAAAGCACCAGTTTTGTCTGTTAGGTTACACAAATACCTATGACAGTTATGGATGCTATCCAATCCAATTTTTGCTTACAAAATGTTTCTTCCTAATTATTTAAAAGACAAATTTTATCTGATGCTCTAACAGGTCTGAGTTCTACAAGTAGAAGTTGTGAGATCTAATGAAATGATCATAAAGTAAGTAGGAGACTTAAGGAAGAAATAAGATGCCTGGATAATTACAAGTACAAACAACCTCCTCCTTCATATGCGAGGGGTAACTTTTATTGCACATCCATTAGCGATCCCCTTTTCAGATTCTCTTGCCTTTTGTTCTAATCTAGTTAATCTAATTCCACTTATATTTTCTCATTTAACATGCCTGCCTTTTGGAAAAGGTTCAATTTTTTATTCCTCCTTCTTTTGGCACTTTTAATTCTTTTTAATTTCTCAGTTGACCACATTGAAGTGGCTGAAATGCTTTCAAGAACATGGAGTTATGGGTAACGAAGCACCTTGTGTCCTTTGCTAGATGCTCAAGCTGGCTGCTAACATCCAGCTGCTTTTCCAATAAGACCTTACCTGAGTTAGTAAAACCACCTGCGTGATGGTTGGCCCTAGCTGTCTGTCACAACAAAAGCAGACCCACAAAGAGGGAGAAGAGGCTGTTCTTTTATGAAAGGGTATAGAGATTACTGTGATGTGAATATATTTTCTTTGCTTTTTAAAAAATTTAATTTAATTAAAAAATTTTTAATCAAAAATGATTTAATTTCCCCCACCCCCTACCCCATCGACCTCCTTCCTTCCCCTTCTCTTTTTGTGAATATACTTTCTACTACTTAAAAGCTGTGTGTCCTTGGGGAAGTTACTCAGAATCTTACTTAATGTGCAAATTTGGACTAGATACTTAACTACTATGAATCTCAGGTTTCATATATAACAATGTGGCATTTTCGTTATATCCTAGGGTTTCTGATAGCATTCACTGAGAATAAAAAAAAAACACAAAAATATAGTGCAGTGCCTGGTACCTAGTGAATAGTATCACAGGACCATTCTCCTACAGTCCTTTTCAGATATAACCACAGGAGTTTTGAGGGCTCTGCTTGATAGGACCAGTATTTTAGGGCATCCAATGGCCAACCACAAACATTTCCATGTCATCTCCTGCTAAGATGCATTTATTCTTCAGATGCATTTCATGCTAAATAACATTTGCATGCAATGCTCTACTTACAGCAATTATGTTGTAAATACTTCTAGAACAGGGTCTGGTTCACTTTCGTCTTCCTTCTTGGGCATCAAATACAATGCCTTTTATTGATGACAGGTATCCATAATGTCTTTGGACAACTTTCCATGAACTCCACAGTTTGGCTACTGCTGCAGCTATACCCTCTCATCCTATGCTAGCATTCTCCTCTATCACAGACCTCACCTCACTGCAAATCACGTGTTATTATAAAATGCTTCAAACATACAGAGAAGTAAAAGATCCATGACTTTAAACACTCAGATTTCAGGAATGCTGACCTTTTGTCATATTATTCAGGTTTCTGGTTTTTAAAGACCTATAAATATTTCAGATACAGTTGTGAACTTTTCAATCCTATTCTCTTCCTTCTTCCTCGGAGGCAATCACTGTCTTATTAAGTCAGTAAGCTTCGTTTTTACTTTCTGAAAAATAAAGTTGCTATATCTCTCATAATTACAGGGTTATGAGGATTAAATCAAAGAAAATATCCAATGTGGCTGGCAATGAGTTAAATGCTCAATACCTGGCTATCACCCTCATCATCACCATCATCACCATCATGATTATCATCATCACTGTCATTATTCTTTTTCTCTGCGCGTTGTCTGTCTCCTCCAGTAGAGTTTTGCTTTTTGAGATTTGGGACTTTCTCTCCCCTCTATATATGTACAGCTTGCCCAGTTTCTGATATATAGCCAGCAAAGAAAACTCACAAGTTAAATAGGTGCTATAAAGGTTGGAATGACTGAAGTTCATTCTCTAATTTCAGGCATAGTCTTAAGCCACATTAGGCATAGGCCTTTACAAATTCTCTAAAATAGAAAACTGACCATAATACATAGGCAGTATTCATTCACTTTGAAAAATTCGGTATAATAATGATCTATGAGTTCTTTCAAGTGGCCCTGATTACCTGTTTGTTAGCATTTCTTATTCTTCTCCAATACCTGACTCCAGAGGAGAATAAGATAAAATTAAGGTTCCTGAAGTTCAAAAGCTGAACTAAAAGATGACCAGGTGTTGAACAGATGTACACCCAGTCTTCTACTGTCATCAGTATCCTTTCAAAAAAAAGCAGCCTTCTAGCTTGCTATAACCCAAGTTGCTGTATCCTATTCAATTATTGAGATTTACAGACATAAAAAAGCAGAACTTTCCATTTAAAATTATTTGCAATAAAATTCTACTTTGTTTACTCGATGCTAAATACCAATAGTCAAGGAAGCGGCAGGCAATCTTACTCGTTTCCCCCCATACACTAATTAAACATTTTAGTGCAGAGATCAGCATAATTAAAGAATTAGAAAACAATGAGGAGTGCTTGGGATAATTTGTAATATCAGTGCACTGATGCATTGGGTCCAGATACCACAATTTGATTGGCAGGACTTTATTAAGTTTTGGCAGCACTTAGGTAGGCTGGGAGCTCCTTTATGAGACTCTTGCACATTAATCTATGCTCTCGTTCTCGTTAATACTGATGAGTGAAGGCAGTTAATTGAATTATGTATGAGCAGTGCTGATTAAATAATATTTCACTCCCCACTATAGAATTAGCTCTGCTGGCTTAACATCCACTGTTGTCTCTGACATTGAATGTCATAAGGACCTCTTCTTGAGCAAATACTTTGATTTTTTTCCATCTGTTGCAATTGATATAGCATCTCAGTTACCACTGGAACCTATTTATCCTTCAGATCTGACATAAGGTCACTTTGGAGAAACAATAGTTATTTATTAGCATCTGTGTGACCAAGAGAAAAATCCTTCCAAGTGCCTCCACAATTCTAAGGATATTATTATTATTATTTAAACCCACTGTAGAACATAAAGAAAAATTCTAATAATTTATAATTGTATTCTGCCTAGGTAATAAGAGAAAATAATTCAGGGTCTTCTGAATCAACTTTGAAAATTAAAGTATTATTTTGAGTCACATATGTGTTTCTGCCTACATTTTCTGTACTTTCCTCTTCTCATGTAATCCTAGTAACTGCTGTTGAGAAAACAGAAGCCTCTCCCTGTTGATGATTCACTCAAGATTCTTTCCTTTCTCCTGCCCTTCCTCCCTTCCCTCTTTCTTTTGATCCATCTCATGTCTTATTGTGAAATTACTAATTGCTAGATACTGTGATGGGTGATGGTATGCAGAGAAAAACAAACTGTGGCTCTTCTTTTAAAGAAGCTCAGATCATAATAGCCAATAAAATATGTATGTAGATATTTAATATCATGTGATAAGTACATAATAGAGATATGAACAGGGCAGAAGATGGAGTGATTAATCCTACTTGAGAAGGCTTTGAAATTAAAAGTAACAAATGGAATGAGTCTTGAAAAATGAGTAAGAATTTCCCAGGTACTGAATCCATAAGAAAAAAAGAAAAAAGCACTAGGTGAATTAAATGGCATGTACATCCATCATCCATGGCAGTACTCTAGTAGGAATTAGACTAACAAATAATCCAGACGTTTTGTTTCCCCTTAAGATTTCCATTAGAGTTGTTGAATTGTTTCCTCAGTTCTCCAAGGAAGATGATATATTACAAGGCACGTGGTATAATGAAAGGACTCTATACCTGGCAGGCGGCCAAATTTTTATGTGATTCTTGTCAAATTAAAGTCCTGGTCTACGTTTTAATTTTTAAACTCCAATGTAAGGCATTTTGTAGGGATACATCACACTAAAAGTTTGCAGAAATTCTGACTGATAGTGAGGAATGGGGCTGGTCTGTCTCTCAGAGAGGTAGGCTGAAAGCTATCTTGATGAATTTACTATATAGATCAGAGTCTGGCTTTGCAAGTGTGCAAACCTCTTATCAGTGCTCCAGAGACTTGAGTCCCTGATCTACACAGACAAAATTTACAGGAGATTGAGATAGAGAAATCAAGTTCTTGATTTATAATAAATATTCTGTTGATGTACCTGGAAGTTTTCTTCTTACAGAAAAACTATATGAAAAGCTATATTTTAATCAAAGATTACTTAAGCATGGGATCAAAACAAAGGAAATTGAATGATTTAAATATCTAATAACATCAGATCCTGAAAGTCTCCATCTCCATGGTAGAGTTAAATGCATCCATCGCTGTGGTAGAGTTCAGTCTATCAAGAACTGTCCTTCAGTGAGATGGACAGGAACCCCTTTCTAAGGACAGTGTTAAAAAGGCACTGTCCACTGTCAATTTGTACCTCTCACAATTTATTTTCTTCGAAACCCTCATTACTCATCATTTTTTTTTCTTATAGAGCTCAGTAAATGTGTATTGTGTACAACTTTTGATTCCTGAATAAAGTCTCCACTACTTTATGGGGCATTCCTTCTCCTTATGTTGGTCTATAAGTTGATCTGATAACTCAAGTTGGAGAGGACAATCTTATTTCTCATATAACTACATTCCTAGAAGTTCCTTGTTATCACTTACCTACCTACATATTCCAAATCTAGAATTCTAAGACATACAATAAATTATCTTATGGTTTGCAAAAACTTAGACCTACAGAAGATGCTTAAATAGAACTGAATGTGATAGCAACACAGAAATAAACAAATAGGGATAGTCACAAAAAGAAATAGAATAAAGCTGATGTCAAGTTCATGACTGATATGCAAAGCTATCTTAGAGGAGTAAAACCATGTAATTCATTTTACCTCTTAAGTTCATAAAATACTAATACAAACAAAGCAACCAAGAGAAGAAAATAAAGCCCAACACTCAGCACTTGGATTATTAGAAAAATATCATTCTTTAATTAAAGTCGTTAATTGCTTTTATGCTGTGCTTCACTTATTGCAAATAAGTAAAAATATTCAAGAAATAAAATGCCTGAAATACAACTGCTGAATTTTCAACTAAGAATTCCATTTATGTGCTGCAGCATTTCTTTTTTAAAAAAAGGACACTTGTGAAAATAATATTTTATGTTGTAATTGAAGTTTGATCATTAGGAGAAGACATTGTTCAATCATTAAAAAAATTTCACCCCCCCCCAAGCAAGCCCAATTAACATTTTCATTAAAGTTATAGTCAATCTTCACATTCACTGGCATTCCCTAACTAAGGGAATTGAGTCTAACAAAAATAATATATAAATGGAGAAAAGGGTAACTGAGGTTAATATCAAAATTTCTGCAATGCCTGAAAAAGTTACGTATTCTTTGTACAAAGATTCTCTGTCTATCCAGTGCTCAGGATGACCCAACTGAGACGGTTGGATTTTCAGAACTGATTTCCAGTGTTACTCTTGCTTTCAAACCTTTCCCTTGGCTACCTTTTAGCAATGAAACCAAACTAGGTCAGTTATTGTGTCCCCTCACGAATTATGTTTCTTCTTCCCTTAGGAGTTGTCACTTTCCTTCTCCTTAAAATAAATTCACCTAAAGAGTCAAAACCATTTCTCTCAATCAGCTTTCCATTATTCTCTCTGGAGCCTTCAGAACTCACCATTGTACTGTCAAAAGTGTGTCATCCACGCATTCACTAAAACACAACTACTTGAAAGTCTAATAATAATAGTAGCTACTATTTACTGAATAGCTACTATTTACTACCTTGACAGCTGTGCTGGGGATTTAATAATAAATAAAGCATTTCTGCCCTTGAGGAGCTCCCAGTCAACCACCAGAGGCCAATGTAAGCAGATGTTCATTGCAGAGGAAGATATGTGCTACAAGAACACAGATGAGGGAGCAACTCAAATGCAAGTGAGGTGACTCTCCCACATCTCTTATTCATGGCATGATCTTCCACCCTGTCACCAACTCTTTAATATCATACCAATCTCCTCTTTTACCCTTTCACATAGATGGTGACTTCTTCAAAAATGTCTCTGACATCTCTTCTTGACTGCCAGAGAACTAGGCCCTTATATCTTGCCTGGACCACAAAACAATAACCTCTTTGCCACTACTGTCTTCCCTCCAAGAAATATCATATTCATCTTAAGCAGCAATGATTCAAAAATTGCCATCAGCTCTGATGTGTCCGCAAGTTCAATCTCATCCACACAGCCCATGTAACTTTCCACAATCTGGCCTTCACAGATTTGTCCAGGTTCATATCCCACATCATTCTTCAGGCTATAAATAACCTTTCTCAATTCTCTCAAAATGCCATGTTCTTTCATTTGTTTGTAATTTTGAGTGTGCTCTTGTCTCTGCTTGGCATGCTTTTCTTCTGACTCCATCTTTCTTGGAAAAATTCTTATCCAATAGATCCGAATATGCCCAATTGGCCATTTCAGCACCCAACTTGCAAAAGGCTACCAGATGGCCTCGCTTCCAACATGCTATTTTGCACGAGGGCAAAAACTTGACTTTTAAATAACAGATGAGGACCACATTTTAGCCAAACAAAGAACATTCACATGTGGTAAAAATGTCACTGAGAGAGCAGCTATAAGGTGCTTAATTATTTTCCACAGATCTAAGGATGTTAATACATTTCTCAGAATATCTAACTTTCTCACAACCAACGCGTGTATCTTGGGGTATAGAGCATCTAAATGACAGAGATTGAATTATACTCTAAACTTTGTGACTTCTAATCTCTCTGCATAAGTTGGTTTCCACTTATGCTTTGAATTTGAGCTTACATTCAAACTCTTCAAGAATCATTCTAGATGCCCTTACCAGGTTGGTCCCTGCTATCATCTTTCTCATAGAATTGGGTTTTTTTTCCTTTATAGCACTTACCCTAATTTGTCATTACATATTTATTATTTGTTCATTGTCTTTTTCTGTACCATTTTGTAAAGTCCATCATGAAAAGGATCACCTTTGTTTTACTCATTCATTATCTACCAAGTACTAGCTTGGCACAGAGTGAGTTTCAATAAATATGAGTTGGATGATTAGAATTAATTTCATGTTGTATCATACTAGATCACCTAAAAGCATTTTAAAAACCCAGTAGTTGACATGTCTACTGGAATTACAGTCTGATTGTTGAATAAATCAATAATTGATGAAGAGCTACACGTCAGGTACTTAAGTGCTTCCAAAAGTTTTGTCTGCATGAAGACTCATAAGGAAGTCCTGAGAGTAAGAAGGACAAAAGAACTTTGAAATTTGCAGTCAAGCTCAGCAAAATTTTCTTCAGACTCTCTGAAGGACAGAAAATTCATCCTTAACTAGAAGAAAATTAAGATGCTTTAAGCTTCTTCCTTGAAACATGCTGATTTTTGGTGAGGAAGAAATATTTTTTACAAGTAGCAATGTAAGGACAATTAAAAGGTATCTGACTCAACTGGGAGAAATGCTCTCATATTTAAAATAGCATGCTCTAAGGAACTCAAAGTGCAGGGTGATACTCTAGAGATTATTTTTAAAAAATGACAAATGATACCACTGAGGAAATAGTCTTACTCCATTCTCTGTGAGAAAAGCACTCAGAAAAACAGAAGGGGTCAACATTAGCTATTTAGCAATATCAACCTTCAATGGCAAACCCAAGGCCACCTTCCCAATGGGAACTACAGGGACACAAGTATTTGGGGATTTTGGCTACCAAATGGCAAACTAGAGGATAGCATGTTAACTATAATATCTGCCAAGATCACTCTCGTCACCCAGCCTGGTGAAGAAGGCCGAAGGAGATGCTAAAAGGCTCAGTTATTCCTTTTAGTGGGGCCTAGGTCAGAATCCATGTTCTTTTACAGATGCCATGGCTGCCATATTTTTTTGTTCATTTATCCTAGTTGGCTGTATTCAAGAGAACAAGAGCTAAAAAGACATACCATGCAAGGAAATGAAGAAACAATAAAAATAGCGAAATCACGTTGTGCTCAATTACATGTACAGACTGCAAGTATTATAGATATTTTGAGACAAGAGAAGGAACATCTAGAAAATGAGAAAATACAAATACTTGCTTTCCTGTAATCCTTCATGGAGGAAGTCAGCCAAAGATAAATTTAACTTTATTTTAATGCCTGTCCCTGGGAATTCCTTATCCCATAAAACACCAACCTCATAAAATTACAGCACCATCTCATCTTCCTCTGCTATATTTTTCTTCCTTTCCACCTCATTTTTATCAATTAAAAGATACTGCTCTCAACTTTGACAGTACTTTCTTTCACTGTGGTCTTTCCCCCACCCCAGCCCAATATCTGCACAGCTCAGCAATTTATTTATATTTATTTGTCCTAATACATATATTTTTTCAATTGGTCTCTATTAAGCAACATACCACAGGGAAAGAGCCTGGTATTAAAATCACATTGCAGGGTTTAATTTTACTTCAGCAGCAGGACTCTGGTTTTAATCAACTTATTTTGGTCACAGAATAATTCTCAGTAATCATCCAGTGTGTCAGGTAGAACATAAACTGAGAGTAATCAAATGAGTCTCTCTCCCTCTTTCGTCTCTCTTTCAATTGAAATAGCACATTTCTTCCACTCCAAATAAACTGGAGCTAAAGCCAGGGTTTAAATTGGTCTGGTGAAATTGTCACTGACTCTTTATTATCCCTACTAGTAATGGGAATCAATGGAGTGGATAATCTAAAATAATGGCTGGTTCCAATTCAATCATATTTGTACTGAAAATACAATATACATTTTCTTCCTTCAAAAGATTTCTCTTTCTTATTAATTATGTTTTCCTGATCTTCAAGTAGACACGAAGAAGAGAGTACTTTTTAGAATGCCAAGCATAATTTGGGGTACCTTGTGTAGTAATCACTTTATGAGGAAGGCATTATTACTTTCAGTTTATAAAGAAGGATATTCAGAAGTAGCAGAGCATTGTGAAAACAACTCTGGGCAAAGAGTTAGGAAAAACAAGTTTAAATACTGGATCACCACACACTTACTGAAAATGGGGGATATGCATTATGGCAATTTAGCTACGCTGTAATTTTGTTTTCCAAAATTCCTTTTGGTGCAAAGTTCTAGGTGAATTTGGACCTCAAGAGACATTCTGTGTGGGATGTGGGAGGAGGAAGTGAAGCAGCTGCCATGTGTTCTGTGTGAGCAAGGTTAGTGCAGGTTGTGAGGCGCAGTTGTAGCTCAAGCAGGTTGTTGCTGATCTGCAGACTTGCACTGTTAGCATGCAGAGTGCCTGTACCTGCAGCACATTCAGTTCCTGTGGGACAGTGTGTGTGTTTAGCTCTGTGAAGAAAGAATGCCAGCTTTTCCTGCAGGTAATTCCATCACCAAAGTTGAAGGCGTGGGAGTGGTGAGAGATGAATATGGCTTCTGGCTGTCCTCATGAGTTCTAACCCATCCATTTTGTCCCTGCTATCCCCTCTCCACATTCATCTTCCCTTCCCCACTGATTAAAAGGTGGACTTCTAGCTTTAGCACCAGACACAGTAGTAGCCTCACACAGACTGCTTACCCAGGCCTCACAATGATACAAGGTCCAATCTCTATTACAATCCCTTATCCTCCACTGCTCCTATTAGGTTTGCTTCTTTGATCAAACTCTGTCTCAGAACATGAGCAATCCTAGGAAAATACTTCTTCTCTTCAGATCACTGTTTCTTAATCAGTAAATAGTCCCTTGTGGCTCCATGGTGACCCAGAATTATGCTAAGGGCTGTTTCTTTTCATTCACAGATAAATCACAATGTAAGTCATTTGCACATGGATATTCACAAGCTAAATTAAAAGGTGGCATCATCGTGAAGTTGAGTTATCATTAGAAATCAGGTCTTGGACTTCATGATGCAAACAATATTTCAAGGGCATCCTCAAGCCCTGAGCCACCTGTGTGTGATGTGATGAAGGTTGAGAGCAAGAAGTGTGGTTGCTGAGTTTCCTCATTTGGTATAGATTCAGTGAAAGTAATAAATCCACACGTGTGTCTAACACCTTACTTCTTTCAAGTGCTTTCACAGCTAGTGCCCACACTTGTCAAAATGCCTGCCTTATGGAGTCGCTGTGAGAAACACATTGATAATAGATGTAGAAACCTCAGGATGAAACTAGGCACATAATAGTAAATAAACGGTAATTTCTTAAATTCATATGTTTATTTGACTTTTCCTAGCTCTCTTCAATGGTCCCTCAGGGTAATCTTGAAAGGCTATTATCACCCACTTTACTGAAGAAGAAATAAGCACAAAATATATAAATGACTTGATCTAGGTCATATGGCCATCAAGTACTTCCAAGGACCAACAGTAGTGATAGAACAAAGACCAATAACTTGATCTGCTGATATAAGAATGATAAAACTGATATACATGGAGCATATACTATGTGTTAGACATTGCCTGCACACATTAGCTTATTCAATGTTCATCAAGATACAAGGGAAAAAAAACTTCTAAAGGCAACAATAATATCCTTCATTTAGAGATTAGTAAACTCAAATTTAAAAGATTAAGAGAGGTTAAAACATCTGCCATATGTTGCATAGCAGGTGAATTGGAAATAGGGACTAAAATCTGGACAGCAGTATGACCAAGGGCCTCAGCACGGAATGGGGATGGTGTTCCCGTCTTCGGCTTCTTAATTGTAGATTCATATAGTGTGTCTCATGAATGTTGCTTCAAGGACTGAACAAGCTAATAGAAACAAGATGTTTATACCAACCTAACATGTACTAAGAACTCCTTTTTTGTAAACTACCTCATCCGCTAGGCCAAATGCAGTCTAAGTAATGCTGGTGCTTTTATTATTTACACCAGGAAATAGGAAACTATGTCCTCTGGCCTAAATCCAGTTTGAGGCCTGTTTCTGTAGGGCCCAAAAGTTAAGAATGGTTTTTACAGTTTTAAAGTTGCAAAGAAGAATATTCAACAAAGACCTATGTGGCTCCTTTTTGACTCCAGAATATATTCCCTTTAACCTGGAGACCATGGCACAGGCTACTCCCCTTGCAGGGAGGTCCTTATATCTTTCAAAATTAAGCTTGAGCTTTATCTGCCCCTATAAGTCTACTCTCACCACCCTTTTTACTGTGACAACCATCCTGGCCCCCTAAGGATGACTTCTGGTTTACATATTTGTCCTATGGGTTCCCATGGTACCTTGCCTTTTATTAAGCATACTGCGTGGTGATAGCCAGTTTAGATATTTCATTCTCTCACTTTTCTGCAACCTCCTTGAAGTCAGTGGCTGCATTTTGCTTATTCTTTTGCCGCAGACTCTGGCATAGTCCTTGACCTATAAGTGGGCAGTTAGTGTCTGTTAAAGAAATGAGTAGAAGGAACCTTTTGTTTAATAATTTTTAGGCTATAGTTTTGGGTAGTAGTTGGTGAAGAAAACACACACATGAATGCTCATTATTCTTCCAATAATGTTGGGGTAGGAGAAGCTTAAGAGGTTGGGATTGGATATCGAATTTTGCAACTCAGGAAGAAAATAAAACAACCAGAGTTTACTTATAAGAGAAATGGGTGCATTTGGATTCAATGACCTTTTTTAAGGACAAGGGAGAGAAAGAGACTTTCCAATTGCTCTGTTGAATTTTATCAGCTTTGAATTATGTGTTGGTACTGAGCTAATCAAATTAGCATTTATTCCCACTTTCATGTGCAAGGAAGCTTCTAAGGGAATAAACTTTCTCCTAAAAATATGCAGAGTAGTTACTTATAGGAAAAGAACATAATAACACATAAATAAGTTAGCTATCTCTTATCACACAACCACCAAAAATAACATGCACATCCCAAGGGGCTGCTTCCTAGTTATATTAATAAATCAAAATACCTACTTATGATGATTTATTTGTAGATCTTGATGCTGAAAACTCATTTATCATTTGCAATGCAATTT
Source organism: Cynopterus sphinx (assembly GCA_030015415.1). Taxonomy (NCBI): domain Eukaryota; kingdom Metazoa; phylum Chordata; class Mammalia; order Chiroptera; family Pteropodidae; genus Cynopterus; species Cynopterus sphinx. The sequence goes on from CM057385.1 coordinate 21,002,709, forward strand.
GCCCATCTCTACAGATCATAAAAATTCATTGAATTATGCTTCTTCTCATGGTATAATTTAATATCCTGTTTTCAGCACCAGAATAAATCCCCATGATAAGTATGTAATTTCCCTATGTTATCCTTTAGCAGTCAATTTCAAACAATGCATTTTATATATGCACATGCATTTCAAGAGTTAACGGAACAAATTTCTCATACCATAATTTCTTAAACCAAGAGGTACAAAGAGGATTATCTAACCTCTTTAGGATTCAGAAAAACAAAACTGCCCATATAACAAGAAAGCCAGCTGTATATAGAGTAAGTGCAATATTTTACTGATACCAACAAATATGTGGTTTATAACCAAAAATGTATAAAAGACATATATATATGTATTGTTTTTTAGAAGTTGACAGTAGAGATTTTTACTATATTATTTTGTGCCTTAGACATTAGCTAGAGAGTTATGGCTACTGAAATGAGGTGACAGGCAAGATCTAGAATAAAATTATAAACTTTTGTTAATTGACATGCTACCAATCTATACTGTTTTCATACTATTTTATTTTCAAAGAAATTCATGTGTTTCAATTAGTATTTCCCCAAATTTTTAGAGAAGCTGAGGCATGAAAAGATTAAGAGATAATCTCAAATAACAAGAAAGAAGTACTGATTGACAGTGTTTACTGTCAATCAATCTAGTTCTTGTTTTAAAAAATAAAATAAATCTCATTTTTTAATAATGAAAAAAATACTATTTTTAGTATAAAAGTATTAAAATACCAACTTATTTTTAGCTGCTTCTTTGATCCAACTCTGACCCATAATGTGAGCAACCCTAGAAAATCACATCACTGTTCAGATCACTGTTTCTCAATCAGTAAATAGACCCTGTGGCTCTATGGTTCTTCTATTCTCCAAAAACCCTGCGACTTATTCTCAGACATCTATAAGCCAGGTCAAACCGAGGCTCTTAATTTTCTTATTCAAATCATAAAATTGTCTAAAAAACAAAACAAAGCCTTATCATTCTCAAATATTTAAATGCTTTTGAACTTCACTGGTTTATTCACAAATTAATCTGAAGTATATAACCAAAAAATATTAAAATCTGGACCTTCACAAATTCCCAGTTATGAATATCTCTACAGTACATCATTTCCCCCAGAAAATGTAGTATGGTATACATAATAACAGTAATGAGTATGTAAATACACTAATAAAATCATTTATATAGTCATAAAAAGAAATTTTCTTTCCAAAATAAACTCTACACCTCATTATGGTTCTGCACCACCACTCTACTGGTAATTATGAACTTACTGTAATCTTAAAAGAAAATTTAACTTCCATTAGGTATCTACCTCTAGAGAGTTATTCTCTGAGCAATGAGTAATAGATAACTCCTGCAGTTCATTGAAATGTAAAGGGTGGACAGTCCACTGTGCCACTCCCCAGCCAAGTGAATGACTGCACTACCAGCCCTGTACTATTTCTAGTCTATGCCTCTTTGGCATCATGCTCATAAAACATTTATGGCTCTTCAGTGCACTTTGCCAACATGATGAGTGTAGCATCTGGTCTAGAAGAGCTCTATTTCACTGGTTTGGGGAGCAGTTTGTCAAAGCCATTTCATGGATGGACAACTCTTTACCAGACTGTCATGGGAGAGAGTAACTCTATTGGGGGGCTGGTGAGGATTTGATCTGCAATATTAATGTAATGATAAGCTTTCCCAATAGATCTTTTTATATCCTCAAAAATTCTTGGTTTCAGAGAACTTTCTCTAACATCTATTGATCTCTTAACTATATTGACCCATAGTAACTAGTCACATGAAAAACGACCAGGGACTGGAAAATGGTGATTCAGCCTAGTTTACTTTCATCTTTCGGATGTGGAAGGAAAAGAGTGACAAATGAAGAGATAGGAAAGATAAAGGGAAACTGAATTAAGGGATAGAGGTGAAAAGAGGTTGAAAAAACTGCCTGCTAAAGTTTAAACATTTTCACCCCACATAGAACTTCCATGGGTCTTAGAGGTAATGCCAATTTGCAATTGTCATCATCTGATGTAGACTGTGAGGTAAGGAGTTTCAGAGAGAAAAAGATGCAGAAGGCACACACTCCAAAATCCCTGATCAACAGCACAATGATCACAGATCCTGGTCTTTGTTTCTCTAGAAGGAAATAGCTCCTAATATAATTTCTGCTTCCACCTAAACCTAAAAGTCCACGTTGACAGCTTGAACACTACAGTTGTAACCCAACCAGTTCCCTATAGGAGAAAGGATGAAGTCATGATGTACAACTCACTCTATTCTCTGCCCCTTAAATCCCAACAAAGTACACTGATGAAAAGGGAAAGTGTACACTTGTGCCTAAAATTATGAATTATTGCTATAAAAATATTAGAGAAAATGTAGAGAATAATATAAATATGACATGTGCCTCTCCAAACACTGAGATTTAACAAATGTTGACATCTGCCATTCTTTCAGCAGATCTCCCTTTGTGAAAAAAAAATGCAAATGTGGTAGAAGATCCATTTTTATCACTTTAAGCCTACTTTTACCCTCTCTCACTAGAGGTAACTGACATCCCCAAACTGCTTTATGATCATTGTTTTTATATTCGCTCTCTCTCTTTGTATGTGTGTGTGTATATCTACACAACACATAGTATTTATTGAATTGTAACCATATCCTATTTATTCTGCAACTTGCTTTTTCACACAAGATTGGTTGAGATTTATCAGTGTTAAAATGGGCATCTCTAGTTCATATATTTTAAGTGCAGTAAAGTATTTATACATAAATACTTCCTTTAAACATGTTTTGAGATTTTGATTAAAATATTACTGATTTGATTAATCTGGGAAGAATTAACCTCTATTACATTAACTCTTGCCATTGACATACATTATGATTCTTTCCTTTTCATCCAATCTGTTAGGACCTTTGATTTTAAGTAGTAATATATTTGGCGGTTGTTGTTAAAGGCCTTTCACACATATATATAGTGTGGGTTCCTTGTAGTCATTACTGTGAAAAGTACCTCTTTTTTCTATTGTATCATCCATTTTGTTCTGGCTGATGTACAAAAATACTTTCATTACTTTTGCATATTGATCTTCTTTTAACAGTTTGACTATAAATCCTCTTTCAAATTTCTATATAGATAATCATATCATATTCCAATAATAACAATTATTCTTTTTTCTTTTCTAACCCTTCTACAGTATATTTATTTCTCTTGTCTTTTCATGGCTGGAACCTCAAGTAATAAATTTAAATGCCAGCAGTGGCACTGAATATTTATCATGTACCTGTCTTTATTGAAAATACCTCTTACATTTCATCCATAAGTAAGGTGATTGATATAGGGTTTTGGTGGATATCTCTCAGTAGATTAAAGAAGTTTTATTTGATTCCCTAGCTCCAAAAAAATTTTATTATGAATAATGCTAAAATTAAGAGATATTTTTCTGCTTCTGTTGAGATGACCATGCAATATATTTCTTTAATCAATGTAGAAAATTACAATGAGAAATTTCTATTATGTTGGTCCATTATTACTTTCCTGGGGGAAAAAAAATAAACTTTTCTTTTAGAAATGCAGCGTATTGTTTATATTCATATTTAACTTGCTAATGTTTTATTTAAGATTTTGCATATGTGATCATATATGAGAACATCTTATACTTTTTTCTTTTCGGTTTTTATCCTATTTTGGCATTAATATTATATTAGCTTCATACAATGAGTTGGGTAGCTTTTCTTATTTTCCTTATCCTTTGATACAATTTGTATCATATGTAATATCACTCATAAATCTACTTATATCTGTAGTTTTCTATAAAAAACATTTCTGTAATGATTATGGGTTCATTTTTTTCAAGTGTGTCAAATTATTTCTATTTTTTCCTTAAAAATGATTCATCTAAAATTTTAAATAACTAATCTATAAAATATCAAGTTTTTTCTCCACTGTATCTATAGTTATATTACTTTTTTCATTACTTATACTCTATGTGTGCAGTCTCTCTATTTTTCAATCAATCTTGCTTATTTATTTTATACTACAATTTGGTTTGTCTATTTTTCAAAGGGCCAGTTTTATTTTTGTTGATCATCTCTTGTTTGTTTATTTGCTATTTCAGGACTGTTTCTTTCCAGAGAATTCTTTTGCAAACTAAGTTCTAAAACCCTAGAGGAAAGTTATTACAATGGAATTCAATAAAATAAACAATTAAGATGTGAATACACTTAGTAACAGAGGAAAATAACAGGAAACTAAAAATAAGTTTAAGATGAACATGTTCAGAATCCTTGACTAGATAAAAATATCAGAAGAACTATTTTTTATTGAAAAGGTAAGGCTTTAGATAAAAATTGATGTGAAGTTTAGAGTACAATAAGTATCTATGTATAATTGTCTTTTGGAGGAAACGGTAGAGACACTAAATAATTTACACTCTGGTTAAGTGAGTATGTTAAATAATTAAGGGAGTACTCTGTCTAAGCCTTTCTAATTTCTCTTTCTATTTTTTTTTCTGTTACTGCCATGTGTCTGAAGCAGAAGTGGGTTCAAAATATGAACTTGCAATGTCATCTTGACTAGAAATCTGCAGTAGACATCAACAGAAGTTTCAGATCTTCCAGTACTTCCCTCTTAAAGAAATATTGAAACACACTCAGTCTCAAGTGACATTAGAATTTATATACATAAAACTCTTTGAAATTATTAAATTAAAAAAATTTAATTTAAACATGAATGAAATGGCCTTCCTATATGAGCTTATTTCTTACTTCTGCTTCTCATAGCCTTCCCTTCTCTAAACAGAACAGCTGATGCCTCTTTCAGCCTTTGTCTACAGTCTTTCACATTTTCCCTAGTGTTATCCCCCTTCCCCATTTAAACATTGAACTGAGGGCTCCTAGAAAACAGGAAGTGCTTCTTTATCTTTTTGATGTTAGCACCTGTACAGTGCCTGGCGCAAGAGTACTCAATGAAAGTTTCTTGAGTAGATAATAATACTTCCTTTTTCCACTAATACTAGTCTATTTCATCTCTAAAAATATATCTACTAGACCATAAAGGAACTACAAGTCTAAATCTTACTGATTTAAGAATCAGTCCTCTATTATAAAGCCTTTTTCTATACTCCCTATAGGAAATCATCTCTTTCCTCCTTTAACTTGTAAATTAGCTTAACATATCTATTTTTATCATTTATTATTTTCTATGTTATAGGACAGTGATTTATGAACTTAGAGTCTCTTTTCTATAAGACCATAAAACTCTTAGACTAGGATCTAATTTGTGTTTTATATATAGCAAAGCAAATTATAAATATTTATTGAATGTTTGCTGCTAACTAAATAATTTAAAACATAAAGATAAATTTTAAATATTAAATTTTCTACTTCTTCACTATTTAATTGCTGTGCTCATCAGGCCTTCATGAAGTTTCCTGAACTATTGTTTTAATATGTTACTTGGAGAGAACACATCCTGTGGGCATTAAATGTTGCATCCCTTCCCTTCAAAGCAGAATTGACCCCTCAAAAGAGGATCTCTAAAGCAATAGTCAATTGTAATCTGTGAGAGCATTTTTCTTCTGAATTTATATTCTGCAATGTTTCATTTTAAAGTAGCACTTATGATACGCATTTATGATTCAAAACTCACATTTTTTAACCAAAATGTTAAGCCACCTGTATGATTTTTTATATTTTCTCCAAGGGGTATTTATTAATCTTTTTATTTCAGAACAATGAATGTTGTCTTGTTTCAATTAGATTTAGCAAAGTGGATGTCATCAAACTGAAGTGTTAAATTCATTCTACCATTAGATATGTACTTTAAGTTCTATGATCAGGGAATAAAGCCAAGTTTTGTAAATTTATTGTAGAAAATGATGAGAAGTAGCATGCAGAGTAGAATGCTACCGATGAACAAGAAGTGGGCCAAGAAGTTCCTTTCCTGGGTCGGTCAACTACCAACCTGGGAAGGTCACTTAATCCTTCTGAGCCTTGATTTCTGTGCCTGAAAATTAGAAATTGTAACTTGAACCTTGAAGAATGTTTGTGAGGATTACAGAAGAGTATGTGGCTCTTAACACTGTAACATGCACCAATTATTTATAGCGTAATCTGTAGTCATTTATCATGACCATTTATCATTGCATTGATGATGATGATGATAATGATGATGATGATGTTGATGATGATGATGATGATTGGTATTTTTCACTAAGTCAGCAATGTCTCCTGGGCTTAAAGACAATAAGATCAGCCATGCAAATTTAGAATTGAGTTTTTGCTTCGATCAGAGAAGTAAGTTTGTCTTCAGGGTCATGAACATGACAGTACATTCTCATGTATATATATTGGGCAAGGTTAAAAATTATGTTCTTAATTGCTTAGGCATTTATCATCTATAGCTGATCATAAGTACAATAGTTTTCCATAACAGGAAATAATGTTAAAGAATTTATTCATTTATATTAACCAATATATAAAACATGAGATGTTTTATTAAGTCAAATGTGGAAAAAATGTCTACTTTGCAAAAGTACATTTAGATATTTTCCTCTCTTCCTCCTGTACTTCTTCTTCACTACATTTCTATGGTTTAACAACACAGGATAGCAAGTTTCACACTTTATAATGGAAATGTATGTAAAACATACTTATAACACTACAAGAACTATATATCTTGGATGTGACATAACCCGAGTGTGTTAGTTTTCTCTTATGTCTTTGATGATAGTATTTTATTGACTTCCTTTTACTTTTGCAATATCTAAGATACGTAAATATTCATGAGTAGACTACTATACTGATTAAATTTAGGTTTTGTTAATCCTTGTATGCATGATCTATATTTGAGGATAACTATCAAAAACTTTGAGTTCTAGAAAACTAGAGGAAGCAAAGATAAATAACAACAAACAAAGAAGTTTTACCATATACATGACCACATGATATATGAAAATGGAGTTAAAAAACAGGTTATAAAAGAATATAAGATTCTATTTTTCAAAAATCAACATTACATATTTTAAATTAATGAAATAGCAATTCCTAAGTTGATATGAAAGAATATGAAAGAGTAAGTTGTTAAGTACAAAGAATGAGGACTCATTATGCCAGATATTGGGACTTATACAAGTAGTGTAGACAACTAGACCAATGTAAGGAGGGAAAGTCACAATTACAGGCACATATATATTGGAAATTTGAATATAACAAATGTGGCATTAAAAATCAACATAGAATAAAAGACTGATTACTTAATAAATAAATAGTAGTGAGTCAACTCCTTTTGTGGAAAAACTTGAATTCCTGTTTCACATATGTAAATAAAACACCAAAGTGTAAAAAGCAAAATTACAAAACATGAAGAGAAGTACAAAATACTTTTACAATATTAAAGTAGGGCAGGATTAATAAACCAAGTTATAAAATTTACAAGCTATAAAGGAAAAGTTTGATGACTAGATAAATGTGACATATTAAAACTTTAAATTCCTTCTATAAACACAGTAAAATATCTTAGAGAGAGAGAAAATATTTGCTGGGTACAAAACTGACATGACATAATATTAGTATCCAGAACATTTACAAATCAATAAAATCAATAAAATTCCTCAGAAGGAAATATTCTTCTGGTTCTTAAGGCTCTTGGCTTCTCAAGTCTTGACAACTGGTCACTCTACGATCCTTTCTGATATATTTTTAAAATATTTTTTTTGCATGTGATTTAGTCTTCAGCAAGAGAATTGATTTCATATAAGCTGGTTCTCAATAGCCAGAAGAACATTCCATCCTGACGTGATACTTCTTACACTGTACTAATCCCAAAGACTAAACACACAATCTGTTTATTCTTACTTAGACAGAGTCACATATGTGAAGAGGGAGCCAAATTTAAGGTATTAAGAAAGTAATAATTTCAAGCCTATTAAATAAAATTTAGATCTGCCATCCTAGTCTCTAGTTGCCTTAAGGCTCATTCATATAGAACTAGGGAGCTATGACCTTCACTATAAACCCATGTGGTCATGGGTAGTGGAGGGGCTGCCAAACCACAAGTTGAAGTCAGGTGTGGCAAAGCCATTGCCAGAATTTCCAAACCAAAGAGAAGCAGGAGAAGTGAACCAGGTCAAAAGAGAAACAGAGTGATAGAAGATACCTGAAAGCACTCTGAGACCCTTAAAAGCTCCTTCTTTGTCCACAGAGGATGCTCAGGTCTCCCTCTAAAAGCAGATAACTTGCTGTCTCTATGTTTCAGGTTTCTTAAAATGTTGAAAATCATGAATAATTATCTTACAGGCTTGAAGTGATCAAAAATAATAAATATGCAGAGTGCTTAGAATAGTGTCTTGTTCATAGTAATTGCTTAATAAGTCAGAGCTACGATAATGGTGATGGTGCTGATGATGATTGTGCTGAACATACTGATGATTGTGATGATGATCATGAAATGAAAACGATTTATTATTATCAGAAAGAAGTCAGAGGATGTCAGAGTACATGGACCTGACACGTTAGAGTTGACTTTTTTTTTCTTTTCCCTGAAATAAAAAGGGAACTCCAGTATTTATTGTTTTTAAAATATTTGTTCTACCTTAAAGTGGTCATGCACCTCATGCTCCATCTGATGGAATGGGATCAGTTCTATACTGGTGGATGAGTACTCTAAACAGAATCCATGGGACACATGACACACCACAACTATAATCATGCCTCACTGTCTCTCATAACTAGTTGAAGGGAAGGGAACAAAGCTAATTCACTCACTGTAGTAGATCTTATAAAACTCAATGCTAGTTTATGTGGCTCAGAATTTTACAATGATTAATAAGCAAGGTCTCAAAGGAGAAACAATACATACTTCAGAATGGACACATTCCTCCTTGTGGTTCTTGCTGAAAAATATTGATAATAAAAAGCAATTTATTAAGGGTCACTCACAGGAAACTAAATGGGTTTTTTGCCTTGAATAAATTGCATTTTTTAAAGGGGGTAATTTTTTTTTTTAAAAATCTAACTGACACTTAAACCAAATGGATAAGGCACCTAGGTGGGAAGAGATAAAATCAGGACACTGCCATTTCTATTCATGAACTCCTTTCTTGTCTTCATTTATCTTAAAATGTTTCTGATAGTAGAGAAGAAAAAAATGGATAAAGTAAGAGCCTTTTTAAAATGTGATATGCAACTTTGTCAAGACAAATGGTTTGGATGACTGTTTTTCAAGCTGTGTGCAAAGAAGGGGGATGATGATAACAGGAAAGATGGTAAGATACAAACAGGCTGAGGAAACATAACAAAAAATATATAATATATAAAATAAATGTTTTAAATATTATATATAAAGTGTATATATAAAGTATCTCTTACATTGATAGGAAAGAAATAGTCTTTTTCTAATTCGGTTAAGATTCTGGCAGATATGGGTTCCCATTCATGAGTGAATGAATCAGTCTTGGAATTATCAAAGATCTTCTACTAGACTAGAGCAGAGTAATGCAGGTTAGGGGGTCACCTAAATGTGAGGATACTACTTCATAAAGTGGGGTGTGCTATAAATGTGCATGTAAGTAAAATCAATTCATCCCTGGTTCTCCTCCAAACCACCGCTGTCTTTCCAGACTTGGGGAATCCTCCTTCCTCTCTAACACAACTCCCATAGTCATGGCACCCACCAAGGTCCCCATTTTTCTAGTTTAATCTTCCCAATGACCTCAAGTTTTCATAAATAAATGTAAATGACAGGAGAAAACCTTCTTGAGGAAAGGAAATGCAACTAACTAGCCTTCTTCTTGGAATCCCCTCACTGGATCTCTGCTTTTTCCCATCTGTAAAAGGCTAGCTTAAACTGTCATTTCCTGAAGTCTGTTCTAGCTGGGTGCTCTGGGAGTGTACAACCCCATATTTTCTCTGGCTTTTTTCCAATTTTAAGTACAAAGATTATGAATAATATTCTAACCTTCTTAAACCAGCATATATTTTCTGAATCCTACTGCTTTAAATTCAAGGATGGGATAGTATGAAAGTTGAAACTCGCAATAAAATTGGAGAGCGAAGAAACTCAAGCACAAATTAACTTTAAAAAATCTATGTAGATAGGAAAGAACCCCTAAGGTAATGAAGGAGTGACCTTGCATGATCTAAAGAAAGAGCAAGACCCAGAATCCCACCCTTTTCCCCCCTCCCTCTTAATCAGAGCCTGAACTAATCTTTCCTAGAAAATAAGCTCTTCCTGGAATTGGGGCAGATATTATTCTCTGCTGTTTTCCAATAATATAGCTGTGAGTTAGAGAAGTTGAGTAATTTGCCTCAGGTCACACAGTGTCTCTAATAAGTAGTTGAACAGAACAAGTAGGAGACAAGGCCAATCACTTGCTAGAACCTCACTTGTCTACAGCCACACCACCCCTAATGCACTTGCTCTCAGAAACTAAGCAAGTCAAGCTGGTTAGTACTTGAATGGGTGAAACAACTGTCCTTGGGACCCCTGTGCCAGGGACTTCTGGGATCATACCTCCAACAAACACTGGTGAGCTAGACTGATGTTGGCTCACCTGTGTTCTCCTTGGAGCCTTCTTGCTGACCATCACTTTATGTTGGCTGACCTTTCAGCATTTCCCCTCTGTAAATGCAAGTAATAATATCTGACTCCATGCCTCCCAGGGATGGGAAGATAAATGAGATAATAAAGGTAAAAACCAGACAAGCTCTCCTTAACAGCAGTGCTAAAAACCCAATAGAGTATTATCAACAAAATGCAGGTTATATTTAGCCGAAATCTTATACCCCTAATTTTTTAAGGATGGAAACAGAGATGTGGCATCAATATTTATTAATAATAAAACTGGCAACTGGTGTGCTATTACTTTGAAATAAATTTATTAAATGCAAACCCAATTAACAGAAAAAGTATACCAATAGGTGATTTTATCAAACCAGATTTTATTAAAAAAGACATTTCTTTGATATGTTTCATGCTTTGTAGCATTTCAGTAAAATTGGAATTATAAAACAATGACTTATAGAAAGCCTTTCGAGGGCATACTTTTGGCATAAGGTAAGGTACAAATGAAATTACCAATGAGATTTCAGCAGTGGATCTCTCTTGGAATAAGATTCTACCAAGTCCATCACTTGTAAATGTTGGCAGCTGTTGCCCATGGCTGGCTTTAGAATCCATAAAGGAAACTAAGATTAATACTTGGGTTATAGAAGGGAACCATACTTGTGCTGTGACCCACTGCAGTGCAAAGGAGCAGTGCTTGTCAAGAAAAGACTGTGGACATAACCTTGGAATTAGACTATCTACTTCTGCAAAGTGCATCCATAAATTCTAACTCTTTGGGTGTCCATAAAACTTCTGCTTTGACGACATGACTTTTTAGGTCATGAAGAGGCTAAGGCTAACTTTTACATTTCAATTTTTATCCTTTCCCCCCACATAGCTTGTCACTAAAACTTTCTTCCCAGCTGGTGGCCTGGACAACATATTTTTCTGGTTTTACACATATCCCCAATCCTGCCGTATTATATTCTTTAGATCAACTGGATAATTCCTTTTGAGGGTGATGCCATTGCCCAAACATGACAGGGTCTGATGTCTTTAACTGGTAAACATTAAACATCTTCAGTTTTAGATGGTAAGTTAATTAAACAAATTACTTGAGCCCCTTTGTTTATTCATTGCTGAGATTGCTCTGAAGTTTTTACTTCTCTCATGTTTCCTCTATAACATCCTTAAAAATGGAAGGATCTAGTTAGGCCTCCTGGACCTCATCTTGCCTAATTTAGGTAGGACCATTATAGGAGAAAGATGATTATAATTTCAAGCTTAAGTTTTCAAGAGATGATCTCAAAAATCCTTCAGTCAACAAATCCAACCATATTCAAACAATTTCCGAGTGTTATTTCTTATTCTAGAATGAGCAACACTGATTCAGGGTATCTTGTTGCCTTACCTTGACAGCAACCCTATTGAGATGGAAACAGTGGATACAGCATAGGATGTAGAAATTCTAAGGCTTAAATCATATAACTTTGAGCAAGTTGCTCAACCCCTCAAGGAGTCATCTGTGTCTGATCTGTAAAATACCCAAAATTCCTATCCTATCATGTAAATCACATTCTTATCACTACTGTGGGAAATTAATGAGATACGAAGTATCTGGCATGGTGTCTGGTCAACAGTGAACACCTTGGAGTCACCTTGAATTTGAATCTTCAAAGGGAAGTAAGGAAATTGAGAAATGAGAGCCATTGAACCCTGATCACAAATATTTCTAAAAAACTTACAACCTCTAACCTTAGGTCCCATTTCATATCCAAGTATAAAAAAGCCATGTGGATGAACTAAAAAGTGGATTTATTCTATAATTTATTGTACCACAATATTATGTGTATTTGTCTCACACACTCTATATGAATACTCCTAGAGAGAAAGGTTTTATTAAAAGTCAAGAATTTATATGTCAAGCCAGAGCATCTGCTCATTTGCATAGAGTGCATACTGCTTTACTGCACAGCACAGAGAGTAATGACTTGCTCTTTGCACCCTAAAATTGAGTCTACCAGGGATGGGAACAGGCTTTTTGTGACAGAGACTTCTGTCCATCTGAACAGTAAATTCTAACTGGCCCTGGTGATTGCAGGGATGGGCTCCTGGTAATAATCTTGATGTCATTATCCTCTCCCAGAAATGCATGAATGATTCTGGCCTTTAGAAACAGATTTAAGAGAATGCATTTGTCTTGACATTATCATTCTTTTAAAGATCATGCAGTAGGGCCTGTTGACCTTTCTGTCTTCATGATGAGTTGCAAAACGTTGGATAACATTAATGAAATAAAGTGAGAAAGAGTGTGTACTCAGGAGCAGCCCCTGTGGAGAAGAAGAGGTGAGAAAAAGTGTTCAGGATGACAAAGGAAACTTGCTTTAGTCCTATGGGAAACTGAGAGGTCACATGGAAGTAAAGGAGTACAAAATGGATTCTGTTCCTGATCATCTCTTGAAAACTTAAGCTTGAAATGATAATTGTCTCTTTCTGTTTCTGCAGTCCTTGGATAGATACCAAGACATGAACCAAGAAAAATAATAAAACATTTGGCTTACAATTAGGTGGTTAACACGATGCCAACTCTTGGACATGTAAAGCACACACACATTTACTTAACTGTAACCATTAATGTAAATTTCTACACTTTTAAAATATATATAATGTTCATCAATTCACTATCATATAGTGAGGGTGACAATGGATTCTATCATTAATCATACGAAGGTTTACATACAAATCACCTCCCTTTTCTGGTACTGAGTGTCACAAAATAAGAAAAAAAATCATTGGTTTCTAACATCTTAAGGATTGAATACAACAATAATTGTAATAAAGTTCTTCGCATAGCTCCTTGGTCATAGCATGGTTTCAATAAATACTACTATCTCCGCCCAACCCCCATCTCAGTTGTCCTGTTTGCACTACCTTGCTCAATCCACAAATTGAATGGTGAAAGAAACTCATAAAGTTGATAAAAATTAGAAGTTGAGAATGTCTGAGAATGGAATTGAGAATAGAATCTTTGAGATGTTATTGCTATGAACATAATTTCAGTGCAATACAGAGTTTTAACAGACGGGCAAGAATTTAAAATTGGAAGCACTCTGAAAATTATATGAGCTGCCCTGGGCACAGCAAACATCTCTAATCTCATGCACACAAGTAAAAACAGATTAAGTTAAAAGCACTGACTGTTCTGCCTTTTAAACCCAACAGGGAGGTCATATCAATACACAAACTCAAATGCATAAGTCTATGTACACCCATTATTACTACTGCCCAGTGAATGTTTTTAATCCCAAATATGATTTAAAAATATAGCTGGGTATATGATTTTCTATTAAACATAACATAGTGAAATGAACCACATTACCTAACAGGAGTAGGTGAACTAATATTTCCATGGCAACCAAAGGCTATCGATATCACTTTATTACTATTATTTTCACTTGGCAAGTCACCTTCTCTGAAGAGCAATTCCCTTTCTGCATGGGTCTACTTAATAGTTCCCAGAATAATTCTAATCCATAAGCCTTTGTATCTCTTTTCAAATGCAGAAAACACAATGGCTTATTCTAATTATTTCATGAAACTCAACTCTTAAATAAAACTTGAAGTCAAAACATAAAGCAGTCTCCTTCTTCTACTTTAGTTATTGACTTCATGGTGCCTTCCTCTCAGCAGAGTGCTAATAAGAAAATGGAATACGCCTGCTGCAGAGAAAAGGGTCTTTGACTGCTCCCTGGCAAGAAGGTTTGTTTGGGCCAAGTCGGGCCCATTCAAAAAGAATAAAACATGAGTGATTGAAAACCATCCTTCTAGATGGCAAAGAAGTGGCTGGCTGAAACAAATATTTATTGAGCAACCACTGGAAGTCAAGTACTTTGAATGAAGAAATTAGTGGTGTAGGAGATCTCAGATTTGCAAGGGCAAACATGGGATGTCAATAAACTACAATAAAGGCCATTACGGAGTAAACATCAAGGCCTCCATGGAGTTACAGACAAACTAGATAACTCTGGAGAACCGAAGGGGCACTCAATAACCATTCAAGGACAATAGACATAAATAAACCCTAGTTAGGATATAAGTGCTGTGGTACAAAAAAAGAGCTGCAAAATGCAACTGGAGGAAGGTGAGCATCAGGGGTTTCAGAGGAATTTTTAATTTGGGTCATGAAGGAAAAGTAGATGTTCTTAAGTGGAGATACAGGAATACAGTCCAGGCAAATTGAAATGGCAAAACTACGGTATGAAAGCAATAAAATTGCATTGTGTGGCTCATATCCATATGAATCCAAAGAAAACAACCAGGTGATGTCAATTCAGCCCCCATTATACTGAGAAAATGCAAAAGCCTGATAATACCAATGTTGATAAGCCTGTGGATTAATGCCCCATAAACAGTTACAACCAATTTGAAGGACACTACAGAAGTATCTAGTAAAATTAGAGATGTGTTTACCCTATAATGCAGAAATAAAATTCCTGGTATAAACCTAAATGTGTGCCCAAGAATAAATATGGAATAGTCACTGTACATTATTTATAATAGTGAATAATTAGAAATAATTTAAATGCTCATCAACATCAGAATGGAAAATAAATTGTAGTAAATCCATATAATAGACTAACAGGCCTCAGGTGTGGTGTAGCTTTCAGGAGAGAGTTTTCCAACTCCTAGTCTAGTGTTTCTCAAATAAGCCATGCCTCAGAGTCACCTGGAGGGCTTGCTATAAACACAGGTTTGGGGGCACCACCCAGAGATTCTCATTCAGCAGATCTGGGGTAGAGCTTGAGAACATGCATTTTCGACAAGTTCCCAGGTGATGCTGATACTGATACTACACTTGGGGAACAACTGTTATGATTCAATTCTTTTTTATTTCATTCATAAGAAAAATTTGGAGAGACTGATTCCATTTCTTACACAAGGTTCCATAGCCAATGACTGAGAGAATTAGAGCTTCAATCATAATCTTATTTATTCTAAAAATATATTCAAAGTTCTGACTTTATTCTGGGTGCTTTGCTAGGTTCTGGGTATAAAAAAATAGATGTGACATGGGCTGGCAGTCTAGTGGAAGAAAATGAGATAACAGATAATACAGTGTGTGACTCTGGGGATATAGGAAGCAATAGAGTCACAGAGAAGTACCTGACTTCTTGAAGGCACCTGAGGCATCTTAAAGGATAAATAGTAGTCAACTAGTCAAAATAAACAGGTAGGAAGAGGAAATTCCAGGCAGGAAATAGCCTGTGTAAGGCATGTGAGAAACAACATAGCATGCTTAACAGTAGACATTCTGACTCTGGCTCTTATTAACTACAAGCCTGGGTGAATTACTTAACCTCCAAACCTCAGTGCCATTTTTCAAAAATGGGGACAACTAAAAGAACTAACTCCATAGGTTGATGTGTGAATAAGACAATGAATTTAAAATGCTTTGGCATGGTGTGTAAAATACAATTAGCATTTGATAATGAATATGAACAACTGTTATTTAGCACTGCTGTCATAGTGCACTTGTGTGTCAGAGCACAATACATTCAGAGTCATGAATAAACCTGGAATACAAGGTACAGATAAGGCTATTGAGACAGGCAAGGCCAGATCATGAAGGTCTGTCTGCAACAGTCTCTTTTCACATAAAGGCAATGGGCACCCAGTGAAGAATTTAGTCAGAAAAGTGACGTGCTAAGGTCTACATTAAAACTGGAGGAAGGAAGAAAAATATAGATGGATGATGTGGTAAACATAGAAAGAGAGGCAGATTTTGAAGAAAAGATAAGGTCACTTTGAAAAATCAGTGGGGTATCTAAAAGTAACTGTCTAGAACTCAAGAAAAATCTCAGCTATACAAATTTGGGATCCCTTAGTTGGCAGTTAAGTCAACAGAAGTGAATTAAATGACCCAGTGATATGGAGAAGAGGATCCACACCAAGGCGTATACAATCAGCACTGAGAAGTGGAAGACTCATGAGACATTGTTCTAGCAGTTAAGAGAGACAAGTCTCAAGGAGATACAGTTGATTATACAGAAACTCCAGAGATCAAGCAAAACAGAAATAACTGAGTGATCTCTGGATTTAGACACAGGAGATGAAATTTCAAAATCAACTTTACACTAGATGGACTTCATCACAGTCATTTCATAAAGAACAATAGATTTGCATATAAGAAGGTAAAGATGCTAGGCAGTAATTAAAGAACCAAAATGTTATCTCAAAAAAAAATAAATAAACAGAAAACATCAAGAATAATGATTTTAATATTTTACTCTTACTTTCTGCCTAAGGATTTACTTTCCCTCTGTGATCTGGCCTTTGATGATAGTAGTCCAGACTCACCTCCCCAAACACCCTTCCATAAAGATTGTTCTAGCCACACTGATAGTCCTGTATTTTCCCATATAAATCATGACTTTTCAAACCGTTATGCCTTTGGTAATTCTCTTTTCTCAGTCTAGAACTCCTTTATCTTTCCAAAAAAAAATTGATGAAAAAGTTACCATACTTTAAGCTTGATTTCTATGCTTGCCAGGCCCTCCCGCCTTGCCCATCCACCATTATCCTCTGCCCCAACCCTCTATTTATTACCTTAAATGGTACCTTTTCACAAACTATACTTCATTTTTTTATTTACTTCTTTAATCTCTGTCATTTCTGTGGAATGTAAGCACAGGTGAAGGGCTACACTTGTCTAGGTCTATATTCTATCCAGTTGTACCTACTGTATCCAAGTGCCTGGTAAACAGAAGGCACTCAATAGTTATTAAATGGATAAAGGGAACAATGTACTGTGATTAAAAAGCATTTTTAAATAATTTAGACCTGTATAAGAAAACTCGTAAAGGAGTAATGCACATATACTGCAGAGTTGAGTAAGATAAACAGAACTGAAGTTTGAAGAGAGCAAGTTGGAGTACAGAAAGCTTACCAAAGGAAGAGAAGTCATCAGGTACCACTAGACACATCCTCATCAGTAATTTTATTCTCACATGAACATTATGAAGTAGGTAACTGTTACTATTCCCATTTTATGAATGAGCTCACAGAAGCTTGAAGAGGCTACTAATTTGTTTCCAAAATTGCATAGCTAGTGAGTGCCAGCACTGAAATGAGCCTGATTCTGCAATTCCTTCGAAGTGTATGGCGCTTTCATTGAATCAGAATGCATAAGACTAGACCAAATTAAAAATTAAACAAAATGTGAATAGAAACTTGGTGGCCATTAATTGATCTGGTAAAGGGCAACAGTATTACAAGAGCAGGTAAATTTATAATTAAAAGAATGGATCATAATTAATCACTGTGTGGAGAGAATTGTGCAGTGAAAACAGTCCTGAACAAGGTTTAATAATCTAGATTTTGATCATGACTATGCCACTTACAGCTGAGTTACCTTGTTCAAGTCACTTATCCATTTTGAGCCTTTGGGTCCTCAATAAAGGAAAGAAATCAGATCTGTCCTGCCTGACAACTTACTTCAAAGAGCAAATATGACAACATATTTTGCAAGCATTCTGAAAACTGAAACAAGCAACACATACCTAAGGGATCATTAATACCAACCCCCATGACTTTTTCTCCCGCCCTATACTCTTTGAAACATTTCTCTCACAAAATTTTTATCTTTTTATATTTGTCCTAATCATAGTAATGTGATTACAATGGAGCCCATGGCATTCCTCTGAGCCCTGTATAGAATTAATTTTAAAGAGATGATCTCTATCAAGAAACATTCGAAATACTATAGAAATTTTGGCTGGGAGGAGGGTCAGAAGGCCTGTATACCACAAACTATATGGTCATGTGGCAATAATTTTCCTTCTCTTCACTTTCTTTACCTGTAAAATGAGTTTAATCAAATGATTGCTAAAATAGGTCCCAACTCTTCCATGTTATGATTATTTACTCTTCAGTAATGGATTTGATCTGTGAAACGTGGTTTAGTCACCCCCTTCTTTCCAGCTAAATGCTTAAGAATCTGGAGAAATCTTTACTTTCTTGCCCCTGCAATAATTCTGAGATGAAACATACATTTTAGACCACTTCCTCTGTCTGTAAGGATCCTTATTACGACATTGAAACTCAGGAGGAACAACTTTCTCCCCTAATTATTAGACTGACTCTATGTTCTTCACTGTTGACAGGGATTTAAAAAATACTTTCATTCCTCATAGCCCCTTTGATCAGCTGGCAGATGTTAAAAAAAATTCAGGGAGAAGTGATCATCTTAAACAGTAGGCACTTGCTTTAATTTGAGTAATGAAAGTTACACTGATTTTTTTAGTCTGAAACTAGCACGAATCTCCAACCAATGCTCGGACAGATGGATGAACCATGGCTTCCTGTGATCACCTCAGCCACCCATACATCAAAGGGGCAGGAAATAAATGTGTTCTAAGTTACCTATAGTTTCAGACAGACCTAGAAATTAAATCTCTCCACATTTGAAAAAAGTTAATACCTGTTTAAGCTGCATTAATAAAAGTCTAGTTTCCTTGCCATGGGAAACAATTGACCCATTCACTCTACATTTAAATTAGAGTATTTATTTCTGGCAATCACATGGTAAGTGTAAAAGTAACTCATTAGAGTTTGTCCAAAGAATAATGACTAGTACGGTGAAAGGGTCTGAAAGCCATTCTCTCTATAAAAACCAGAGGATTTTAATCTAGATAAAAAAGACTTAAAGGAGACCCCACAATAGTCGTCGTCAAATAAGACAGAACAGATAAATAGGAGAAAGATAAAAATAAAGGAAAATTTGGCTGAATGGTACAGAGACGATTCTAAATAATCAATCACTCCTATGTTAGAATAAGTCTTTCCAGAGGTGGTAATGACCAGACACAGAACATTTGTAAGCAGAACGTGGATGGCTGGCTTTCAGAAATAATATAATGTGGAAATAACAAAGATTCCTTATAGCATTAAGGTTCAACCCCTCCCATCCTCCCCCTCAGCCCCCACTACCGGTTTGGAGTTATTCTCAAGTGACCTTTAAAAACAATAGTATCATCTCTATTAAAGAGAAAGTATAGCTTTCATTGTTCACTTATAACCATGGGACTCTAATACAAGTGAATGACAGGTACCTGGTCTTATTTATG
The DNA here is from genome assembly GCA_030015415.1 of Cynopterus sphinx. Taxonomy (NCBI): domain Eukaryota; kingdom Metazoa; phylum Chordata; class Mammalia; order Chiroptera; family Pteropodidae; genus Cynopterus; species Cynopterus sphinx. The sequence continues at coordinate 21,022,407 of CM057385.1, forward strand.
AGCACTCATTTTTGTTTTGCACTAATGATGTCTTTTTTATTAGAGGTACTTGGGCCCTCTTCTGTCATAGTAGTTTGCTTCTTGATTTGCCTTTAAAGTCTTCTCTGTGTTCTACAGATGTTGAACGTAAATACCAAAATAGTGAATGAATGAAGAAACTCATTTCTGGCCAAGAAAGAATGGCAGGGACCAGATTACCTTCCTGCCTTAAACAATAAGAAAACTGGAATTGATACATTGAAAAATGAATTTCAGACAACAAACTGTGCAGGACAGTGATCCCTGAAAGAAGGAAGGCAAACAATATCAGTCATATGAGTGCCCCACATCCCCATTTCCAGGGCAAAGGATGAGGGACAGAAGGACCCAAACAGAAACTGATGGTCTCATGGAGTTGAGGAGACAGATTTCAGAGGCTGGAGTGCCAATGTGGCTAGAAATCATATTGTAGTTTATTGAGAAGTGGGATCTACGGAGATGTGCAGAGGGGTCCCTTTAGTCCTTGGCTGGGTATTAACCTTAAAACGTTTTTTAAGATTTTCCCACAGCCAGGGAAAAACACTGGAAAGAAGCAGTCACAACAATTTCTGAAGTTTACATGGGGCTGGGTGTAGTCTGTATTCCCAACATTTAAAGTGGAAATACAGAGGCATCTGATGCACAGAGCATCAGGTAGAATCCACAAAAGAGAAAAATCTTTGTAGTAGAGCTAAATTAGCCGTAGAATGAATACTTCTCTGGCAAGGCTTCAAAAGAACCAAACAATTTGAAGTAACTTAACTGCATGCTTGAACAAAATCTACCGCTAGAAAGAGAATATAGTAAAATTCAGCTACCAGAAATGTAAAAATTGCAGTATCTGCCATCAATTCAAAATGGCAAGTCATACAAAGAAGCATGAAAATACAACCTATACCTTGCAGAACAGATGCAGAAATATATAAATTCAAAATTTGCAGACAAGAACATTAAAGCAACTATTATAATTATTTGCCATATGTTCAAGGGAGTAGAGAAAAACATGAGCATTATAAGAGGAAGCTTCAGTAAATACACAAAGGGATTATCCAGAGATGAGAAATAAAACATCTGAAATGAAAAACATGCTTCATAAGATTAATGGAAGATTAAATACTGTGGAAGAAAAGATCCATAAACTTGAAGAAATAGCATTAGAAACTATGAAACATTAAAAGCACAGAAGCAAAAAAAATTTTTAAATTGAACACAACCTCAAAGACATGTGAAATAATATCAAGCAGTCTAAAATACATGTAACTAGAATCTCAGAAGGAGTCGTGGTGGATGAAGGGTGGTGGTAAAAATTATGAACAAATAACAGCCAATAACTTTTCAAATATTATGAAGACCTACAAATCCAAGAAGTTCAATGAACCATGAGCAGTTGAACATAAGGAAATCATGATAAAAAGCTTCATAACTATATGAAGACAACCAGTGATAAAGAGAAAAATATTAAAAGTGGCTAGAGGGGGGAAAATACATTATAAAGAAACAAATATAAGGATAACAGTGAACTTTCTTAAAACTATGCAAGACAAATATCAGCAGAGCAATATCAAATATTAAAAAAAAACCAAAAAGTAAACAAATGGACCTGAAAACTAGAATTTATTACCCAGTGGAATGTGTTTTATAAGTAAATGTTAAATAAAGAATTTTTCAGAAAAACAAAATATGAAAATATTCATTGTCAAGAGATCTGCACTAAAAGAAATATCAAAGGAAGGTTTTCGATCAGAGGGAAAATGACAGTGGATGAAAATGTGGACCTACAGAAAGGAATAAATATCATCAGGAAAGTTAAATAGGTGAACAAATATGAAAGAATTTTTTTTCTCATTTTTAGTCTCTTTAAAAGATAACTGACTGTTTAAAGCAAAAATAACAATGTATAATAGAGTCTATAACATATGTAGGAATAAAATGTATGACACAAATAGTACAAAGCCAGGAGTAGGGAAATGGATGTATACTGTTGTAAAGTTCTCATATACTATTAAGAGAGTTTCAAATGCATGAAGTAAAAACTGATAGAATGGAAAGAACACACAAATCCACATTTATAATTGGAGATTTCAACACTCATTTAAAAATAATAGATATAAAAACTGATATAACAATTAATGAAAAAATCAGTTAATATATGGAAATTTTGAACAACACTTTCAACAAATAGAATCAAAATGACATTTATAAAATACTCAACCAAACAATAGTAGATATAAAGATTATTTTCAAGTGCACATGGAACATTTTCTAAGAAGACTGTATTCTGACACATAAAACTAGTTATAAAAATTTTAAGAAGTTTGAAAATATACAACTTGTATTTCTGATCACAACAGAAATTAACTACAAATAAATAGTGAAAATGTACCTGGGAAAATCCCAAAATATTTGGAAATTAAACAGCATACTTACAATCAACCAATGGGTTAAAAAAAAGTCAAAGAGAAATAAAAAAATCAGTTGAATTGAATGAAAATTAAGTCACAACATATTGAAATTAGTGTGATATCACTAAGGTAGACCTAGAGGAAAATTTGTAACTTTAAATGCTTATATTAATGAAGAATATAAGCAAGGTTTCTAGCTTCCACTTTAAAACAAAAAAACTAGAAAGAGGAAAGTATATTGAACTTAAAGAAAAGGAAATAATAAATGTTGGAGAAGAAATCAATGAAATAAAAAATTTTTAAAAGAAAAAATGGAGAAAAATAAAAAAAATATAAAATAAAAAGAACTGATGAGGATGCAGAGATGCTGGCACTCTCGTACACTGAGGGTGGAATGTACAATGGTACAGCCATTTTAGAAAACAGTTTGGCTACTTCTGGTAAAATAAAATACACTTACCAAATGACTCAGTAATCCTTCTCTTATCAAAATAAATCAAAACATATGTTCACCCATGAACTTGTACCTAAATGTTCATAGCAGTTTTATTGCAAATAGCCAAAATCAGGAAGCAACTCAAATGTCCATCAATAAGGGAATGTGGTATACATACAGAACAAATCACTGCTCAGCAACATAATGAACTCTGATATAGTCAACAACAAGGATGCACCTTAAAAACATCTTGCTAACGGACAGAAATCATGCGCAATTAAACTATGTACTTATAGTTTATAGTTCCATTGACATAAACCTCTAGAAAATGTAAAATTACTTTTATAGAAAGCAGACCAGTAGTTGCCAGGGACCAAAGGGTAGGACAAATTAGTCAATTAATTATAAAGGCCATAAGGAAATTTCTTAGGATGATGAAAATGTTATATATGATTATAGTGTTAGTTATAGGACTGTATACATTTGTCAAAACACATGGAATTATACATTTAAAATTCAAAAACTTTACCATAAATGATACTGAAATAAAAAACAGATTAAAAATAAAAACTGAGATTTTTAACAAGTTCTAAATTTAATATAGGGCCTATTAAAACTTTCAGCACTACCTCCTTTCCCCACAATTATTCTTTTTTTTTAAAAAAGAACTGTATTTTAATAAACTTTTAACATAAAAGAAATGTCTGCTAATTATTAAAAAATTAGAAAATGAAGAAATGTACCAAAAAACCACCCTATGACCCAGAGGTAAATATTTTTTTTTATTTTGCTGTTTTTCCTCCAGTGTTTTTCTTGCAGTTATGAGAATACAACAAAGTGAATCATACTATATATTTGATTTAGTTTCTTGCTTTTATCACTAAAACTATATAGTTAAAATTTAATGTATGGTATTTATTTTCCTGGTCAAATACCCCCAAATATCTAGTTCATAAGTATTGCAAAATAACTCTCTAACTTAAAAATAAATTGCAGTTAAAAAATGTTTTATGCTGAAAAAACATTGCATTAGCAAAACAGAAGCCTGAAAAAAGTTTTATTTGCGTTTATTTAAATAAAAATAAATGAGTTTTCAGGACTTGATTCCCATCCATAGGCCGATACCCCCAATACCAAAACACACACACACACACACACACACACACACACACACACATGCACACACACACACACACACACCATGTTTTTAAATATTTTATTTCTCCTGAAGAATTTTGCTGAAAATCAGACTGGTAGAAAAAATGCCTAGTCCAGAGTTCATTCTATCTGCAAAAGGCTTACCTGGGGAATCAGTCACTTAGTGTCCTTGATTTTAGTGTATGCTTGAGAAACAGATGTCATAAATCACTCCATGTTATGAATGCATTTGGGAAGCAGAATTGTTCCACTGGAAAGTGAGACAAAGGAGCAGTGCTCACAGGTACTAATCAGACAGGAAAAAAGCAGCTGAGAGGGAAAAACTGCATCTGTTTATCTAGTGCATAAATACTTTTAAGCATCAAGAATTAGCCAGGCACAGTGTAGGTATTATTGGGGGTTGGAAAGATACAGATGACTTGCCCTCTAGGAGATGACAATCTGTACAAATTCCTACACTATTTAGAATGCGATGACTATTGTGAAGAGTACAAAGAAAGTTTAAGAACATGGAAGATAATTTGATTAATTCCAGATGAAAATCAGAGAATCATGATGGGGAAGTCCCTAATGCTGGGTTATTCGAGATGGGTCAGATCCCAGCAGGCAGGCACAGGAACCTTTGGAGTGGGGTAGCGTAGGAAGAAGAGACTCTCTATGGGCTGATAATCATGACCAAGCTGCTGAGCTGAGAATGCGAGGACATACACAGGGAATACTTACTTCACGCTGACAGCAGTAGCTACATGCTGGAAATTGTGACTGATGAGCTCAGAGATAGAGGCCAAATTATAGATGGCTTTGGATCCCAGGGTAAAGGAGTATAGACAGTACTATGTAAAGAATATGTGGTCACAAAGGTTTTTGATGTAATAGTTAACAGGATGTGCTTGGGCTTTGACTCATCTGGCTGTAATGGGGAAAAGTGATTGGAGTAAGGGAGCAGTAAAATCCATTTGGAGTTTATCACAATGTTTTAAAAGTCTGAAATTAGAATGGTAGCAGAAGGGATATAATGAAATGACAGATGTATTTTGGAGTTAAAAGCTATGAGTTTTGGCAATCAATTGATATTAAGTGGCAAGAGTTAAAAAAGTATCAAGGTTTGGAAGGCCAACAGAGCCTTCCATTCCCACTTTCCATATTTACTTAGAAATGGGTCTCATCAAACCCAGGTGAGACCATGGGTTGCTGAGAAGTACTGTGGTAGAATCTTAGGTTATGAATTCTAGAGCCCAATCACCTAGCTCTGTCATTCACTAGCTATGTGACCTTGAGTATAACGTGAACTTCTGTATGCCTTCCATTCATTTATTAGTAAAATGGGGTAATAATTGTAGCTACATCATGGGATGATTGTGAGGAATAAATGAATTAACATTTTCCAAATGCCTGGAACCATGCCTGGCACAAAGTCAGTGTGGTGTAAATGTTAACACACACAAATGCTTATGTAGTGCTATGTTAATGTGAGTTGTCACAGTAGGTAAAAGTTCTTCCATTTCTGTCCATCTCCTAAAATGTTGGCTTTCCTCATTTTCTAACCTATATGTTCTCTTTTGGCAATCTCATTCACTTGGTGGTTATAAAGACCATTTACATGGTGGCAGGAGGCACATGTATACATTTTCTCAGAACTCTCTTGCCACCACATTACCTCCTCTTGAATGTTTCACAATCACGTCAAAACAAACATGGCGAAAACTGAACATTAGACTCTCACACTCCAATCTGCATCTTTCACAGTTCACCATATCAGATAAAGGCACCACCATTCACTGAGTTGTTTAAATCCCAAACTTAAGATCCATTCTTCATTACTCTCTTTTCCATTTAATACATCAGTATATCTTGTCCATACTGTGTCAAAACATTTTCAGAATCAGGACACTTGTCTCCATCTTCACTGCTGCCTCTCTGGTTTTAGCCACCATTGTTTTTTACCTATAATTCTGTAATAGTTTTCTAACTGTTTTCTGTAAGTCCTCTCTTGCCCTTTTCTAGTCTCCCTATGATAGCTAAAATATCATTAGAAAAGATATTATGCATGCAACTTCTCTGGTTAATGCTTTTTAATTACCTAATCTCAATTCCTTACATGAACTACAAGGCCCCTTTTTCTCAGCTTCTCATTATTTTTTCATGTCATTCAGCACCTTAATATCTTTCCTGAATTTCTCTATCTTCCTCCAACATAACAGCTCTTTCTTACCCCACAAACTTCCAATGTTTATGCTCCATCTTGCAGAAACTTTCTTAATTTGCTGGAATTTGGTCTGCTGGTCAAATTCAACTTACTCTTCAGGACTCAGTTCATATGAGATTTGCCCAGTAAGGCCTTCTTGCTCTTATTGCCTTCAGGGACTATAACATTCTTTGTAAACATGTATTTAAGTGCATGTTTAATTGGTTGATTTGCCTCCTCCACTAAATTGTAAGCTTTGAGAGGGCAAGATCACATTTGTTTGCTCACCGCTATATACCCAGTTCCTTTCCAGTTCCTTGATCAAAATATATTTTTGATACAAAGGAAGGAAGGAAGGAGGAAAGAAAGGAAGGAGAGAAAGAAAGAAAGAAAGAAAAAAGGAAACAAGCAAGGCAGAAAGAAAGGGAAAGAAGGAAAGAAGGAAGGAAGAAAGAAAGGAAGGAAGGAAGGAAAGAAAGAAGGAAGGAAGGAAGGAAAAAACAAGGAAGGAAAAAGCAAGGAAGAAAAGAAAAAAAGGAGAAAACAAGCAAGAAAGGCATTTACCAATCCTTATTAGTCAATAGCCAATGACTCTGCCTCTCTGAACAACTAAAATACTTGGGGAGAAAGAAGTAGTTAGGTGAGAAAAGAGGACTTACTCAGGTTTCGGTTCATTATCATTCAGGGCACACATATTTATTCTCTCTTCTATCCATGCTCCCCAGATACATTTACAGAAAAGATATTAGAAAAGGAATAAATATATAACAACTCTGATAAATATGAACAAATACCATTTGCAAAGTCAGGAATTTTGAGGAGTTTTTAGATAGGATCAGACATAATAAGAGAATAAATGAATAATTAGGAGAGAGAATAAACTCCCCGCAGTAGTAATAACCTTCCTAACTTTTCATTTTGATGGCTCCCTTGAGACAGGCCAGCCATGCAGGCAGAAGTATAAGGACCAGGAACAAGTCAAATATATGGTAATGATTAGAATTTAGTATATGGAAGCACTGAGCTGCTCTTCCTAATCCTCCTTTGCATATTTATGCTAAGGCTGCATCCTGTATTTGCTCCCATGGTGAAGCCATGAGAAGGCCTTGCCAATGCAGCAGAGAGCAACAAAATGTGTGTGTGTGTATGTGCGTTTGGGGGAGAGGGGTCCCTCTCAGTATGTTCCTGGGGCCAGAGAGAGAAGCTGACCAAATAAACATAAGGTAACTTCAGAATCACACAGCTAACAGAGATGAAAAATAAAATGGGCAATTCTGCAGAAGAACGAAATGCAACCACACACTCCACTCCCTAAATAAAGTCTTCCTTACTTTGGAGATAGACTCACCAGCTTGCCTTTGTACCTTCTATTCATATACCTTGAAGAAAAGATGGCCCATCATCATATTTTATTTTCAGTCCTCTCATTCAAAGTAGAGACTTATTATAGAAAGTGACATGCATAATTGGACATGACACCACACCAGTTTATAATACTACTCAACAACTGGGTCCTTCATTTAAAACATGAGCAGACAGCCAAGAATAACCAGACAGATGAGGGAAATTAACAGCATGAAAGAGAACTAAGGTAAACAAAGAGAGATAACATAGAAGATAAAACTTGAAAAAATCCATTAGTATCATTGTAGGGGTCTGGAAAAATAAAAGAAGAAAGTAGTCTTATAAGAGATAAATCAAAAAGACAAAAATAATTTTTAAAAATTGAAATGATTGCCATATTTAAAAATTTAAAAGTCCTGTACAAAAGAATAGACATTGGTGAAAGCCAAGTAGAAATATGGAAGATAAGTAAAGAAAATCTCCTAGAAATTAATATAAAAAGACAGAGATAGAAATTATTAGATCAAAGAATAGATACGGAAATTGTATATGGAAAGAAAAGAAAGGTTTAGAAGACAGATCTTCAATTTTCAAAAGTCGTCCAGAAGGTCAGAACAGAAGGAACAGCTGAGAGAAGATAAAGAAATGTAATAATAATAAAAAATTATTAAAATGAAGTGACTTGAATATTAGTTTATTTAGTCAATAAGATTCAGTGAGCTTTTATTTTTTGTTGGGCACTATTCATAGGTCAGTGAACAAAACAGAAAAAAGTCCCTGCCCTCTTAGAACCTGCATTTCAGCATGCTGAGCACAAATAATTATAAAAGATATATATGTTTTGATACATTCCATGACATCTGTGAACTTCAGGGATAAAGATTATGTCTTGAAAGCTAGTAGGAGCCTGGGTTGGTGAAAGGCACTTATCTACAAAGGTGTCAGACTTTTCATCTTGGATGTCATTTGCAAGTTGACAATAGAGTAATACCTAGAAAAAGCTGAAGGAAGATTAGTTTGAAATTAGAGTTCTATTATCAAACACATTATCATTTAAGTGTAAGGGCAAAATAAAGACCTTTTATTGGACATCTGAGGACCCAGAAAATTAATCACCCATACAATTTTCTGTAAAAAGAAAACAAAAGCTTAAACAAGAAGTTAGAAAATCATAAAGTGAATTCAAGAGTATGCCATAATATGTGAACAAAAGTAGAAATACCCTAAGAGATTTAAAAAGCAAGCCAGCATGATAGCTGAGCAACAAGTTTCAAAAGCAGTCTACATTAAACTGCAATGTTAGAGTGCTCCAAGAAAAATGACTTCAAGAAAAAGTAGTTGCCATAACACACAATGTATAATTAAGAATCAGAATGTGTAAATATATTGTGATACTGATATATTATAGCATATCGTATAATATATAATAATATGATATATGACAAATATTTTCATACTGAGGAGATGACGGCACAATTTCTTCTAGTTATTAACTTGGGTAATATTTTCCCAAGAAAAATAAATGGAAGAAAGGCATAGTATAAATATAAAACAATAAAAAATGAGGCATGATTCAGGTAACTGCTACGGTGTTAGACCATTCTGGAGGAAAAAAAAAAGTCAAATCTCCAGGTGTAAGACATACAGCCTGAAATAAAATATAATAGAGTTTATAAATGATATTAGCTCTACCCTATGAATCTCCAGTTCTCAAATGATGGGAAGGCAGAGTTGTTTAAAAGCTTGGAAAATGAGCACAAAACTGAGAAGAGGCTGGAGCTGGCGGCAGAGATTTGGAGTTGTTTACATAAAGCAGGTGGCTGTAGGTCTGTGAGAATTGCTGAGAAGGCAAAGGAAGAGGCTTGGAACACCATCCATGGTGTGACACGAGGAAGAGTAGACACAGAAAACTGCAAAGGGCCCTAATAACCAGAAACAGTTGATCTAGAAATGTGTAGTCCAGAAAGGAAAAGAAAGTATCTGAAAGGAGAATCATTGGCAATCAGAGTCCAGGCTGAAAAGAAGCCAATGGTTTGGCACTTGGCAGGAGCTGGTGACCCAATTCTGTTCAGTGAGGGGAGAAGACAGCTTGCAGGGCAATTTGGAGTTAGAATGGAAAAATCATCACAGCTGCCATGGGGTCCAGTCATACGGAGGCATAGAGTGGGTTGGTGGGAGATGGGAGGCCCCCTTTCCAGCCCTTATCATTACACTGGGAACCTGTGACCCAGTCTGGGGTGGAAGGAGGGGAGGTGGCTCCCTTCCATTGCCTTATCTTCAAAGCCAAAGCATCCCATGCTGAATATTTCCTGCAGAAAGCTTTTGCTATATAGTCTGTTTTTTTTTTTTTTTTTTGAGAATGTTATAGAATGTTATATTCAGTAACAAAGTCCACAGGCACCGCCCTGTCATCCTTTTGCAGATATAAGAAGTAGGATTCCTGGTTGGGGGTTATGGTTTTGCTGTCTTTGATTATCTTCCACCTGACAAAAACGTCTAACTTGAGGGCGAAGCATCCTGCTGGGTATTCTGTAAACACCCCATTATCACACAACAACTCAAAGAGCAGTATTTACCCTTACAAGTTACCTCCCAACAGCTCATCAAGCTGCTTTTCAATAAAGATATATCAGTTGCTTCTGAAGCTAACCAAGGCATGTTTTTCAAAAGAGAGGCTTTGCCAGGAGGAGGGAAGAATGGATTTTCAGCTGGCTGGGAAGCCAGGAGATAAGGAGGGCAACTTGTGGATGTGAACCCAGTTAGCTTCACTCAGAGGCACCATGTGTTTCATCTCCAGAAGGCAGCCATGAACCCTGCTTATGGGTTCCCCACTCCTCAAATGGGTTTTCAGTGATCGTAAATTTACTGAACCTCAGGCTGTTTACAGTGGCATAACTAGAGTATTTGACTCTGGAGCAGATCATTTTTTTAATAACCTCCTCTAAAAAACAATTATTTTCAGTAATAATCACACCATATTCAATAGCAATCATTTTTTTTCTTGTTTTAAAACAAATAACAATTTAAAATCTCAATGATAGAAGCATTATTCAGGTTCAATAAAATATTTCATGGATGAGCTGAAAACTGCACTTACTAAGCCAAAATATTATGCCTTGTAATTCACATTCTGCTTCAGTGTTTTAAATTTTAAGTACAAATAAAAACTCCAAATAGGCACATGGAATGACATAATTGAAGTAACTCAAGTTCTGTTTCTTTGTGTTTACAATCACAGTGCTATCGCTGTTTACTTTAAATTAACTGTTTAAATTCAGGAATACACAGTACAATAGGGATTCTCCAACAGTGAACTCCACCAGCTCCAAACCTTTAAGAACATCTTCTGGGAATGAACACGCAAAGCTAGTCCCTGTATGTTAGAGGCTAAATGAACATCCGAAGATCTCTCCAATTAACTACTGTGTAGAAGATGGCACTTATGAAAGAATAAGTAATAAAAATGTGCTCTCTTAAAGATTACACAGCAAACACAGGAATTGTTTAGAGCTTAGAGCAATTAAATATTGCTTTCAGGGAGGAGTTATTTTATTACTGCCATTGTTAGAATTTCCATCACGTGGGGATAATAAAAAGCAGATCGAACTTTTGGTGGGTTTCGTTATTGTCATTAAATTCTCTATGAACAACGCGTCCCTTCTTGCCTGCACCCAGAGTGGACCATGGCCTGTGAGAGCCTAACTTGATACAACCCAGACTGGATAGGTCCTGAAGCCCCAGATGTATTTCCCAGGTGGTTGATTGTTCCAGGGACTACTGTGTGTGGCACCAGGAGAGCCATGCACCTCTGAGAAGGTTTGGTGCAAAAGCCCATCCAACAGGAGTGTTCCACATTCAATAGCTGCAACCTGACCCAAACAAACCCTCTTTGTGGTGAAGCACATATGCAGATGTTAGGTGTACTTGTGCTCAAGTTGTATCTTTTGGCACAATGTGCTATCATTATCTTTATAAGATTTACAGGGTTTCCTTGGATTAGAAGGAGGTATTAGGAACTCAGAGTAGTGGTACAATTGATCAAGTCTCTTCCTTGCAATTTTAAATAGCCTAATGAAAAATTATGATTAAAAAATAGTCACACCTTTGTATGCATACCTAGGGAAGGAACATTTATGTCTAATACATAATTTAATTTTTACAAAAGTATTTCAGACATGAGTTTACTGTCCTTATTTTTCAGATGAGTAAACTGAGGCTCTTAGAAAGTAGATGATTTAGAAACATCATACAAGTGATGCATGATGTGGTAGGACACAAAAGTATGCTTTTGAGTCCAGTGCATTTCCACCACACTTTAGCTTTAAAGAATGCTAATATTGGGGAGTGCCATAGATGATATGATTAATATGAGTGCTTACTGCTTGACAAGAAGCTTATAATCTGTAATTTAGTAGTAGGCCAGATTCCACTATGTTTAATCCATCAGAAATGCCCTTTTCCATCTTGTCCACCTAGAAGATTCTTACACATCTTTTAAGACCTATTTCAAGAGAAGTTTTTATTTGCAAAACTTCTCTAATCCTAAAAGCAGAGTTAGCTGCCTTCTCCTTTGTCTCCCCATTCCATTCTCACATCCCTTACCAGGCTAAATTGTAACCCCTGATTTGCATGTATGTATCTAAACTTACCTATGACTTCCTGAGGACCAGGAGTATTACTTTATTCTTATTTGGGTCTCCAATGTCTAGCAGGGTTTCTGGCACCTATCAGGCTCAAAATAAATTTTAATCTCTACACATTGCAATTTCTGGGAAATAATATAACTAAGATATTTATAATGGAGGGTGAGTCAGTGTAACATCACCCTCCTATACTAAGAAGAGTATATCCATTAAGTTCTATTTGCTTTCTCTTAGAGATGAAAGAACAGAAAACTAGCAAGACATACCACTATCTCCAAATCCTGGTATTGAGAAGACAATAAAATTATCTTATAAATAGAATCAACATTCTATTTCTTGATACTGCTAAATATACCTCCCCAATCAATCTTATATCACATCAGCAAACTCTTGGAGAATACTGGAGCGAGAATGGGTCTTTGAAAACCATGTAGCTCAATATCCTGATTTTATAACTGAGGAAATCAAGACCCTAAGAAAATAAGTGACTTGCCTAAGATTTCATAGAACAGCCAAGCCAGTGAGCACTTTCTAATATTCCTTGCTGCTTCCATGACCCAAAGAAGGAAGTATGTCAATGACAAAAGCAAAATCCAGGGACAGAGGACTGATGTACTCACCCACTGACACCCTGCTAAAGGAAATTCAATCAATCAACCAAAAGAAAAAGAATCTACACAGTAAGGATTGACTCTCTCCAACAACAGAGGGTTATTCCCTTGATCAAACAATATGCCAGAGGACTCTGTAAAATGCAAGTTTTATCCCGTAGATAAAAGATAAAATAAAATGCTACACTCAAACAAAAGTTTTCCATACATTTTCACAGTAAAGAAATTGATGTCATAAAGTGGAACATCGGAAAGAACTTGATGTTAGAATATCTGACCTTCAGAATTACAAGATATTAAACTTGTGTTGTTTTCAGCCATCTTTTGTGTTAATTTGTTATAACAGCCACAGTAAACTGATACGATGGCATAATATAGCACTCAACTGGGGCGTATTAATGCATGCTAGAGAATAGGTAAACTTAGGGGTTGTGGGATCCTCTTCCCTTCAAAGGGAGACTGAATATGGGTTGGGGTAATCATTGGGGTATAGTGAATTCCTGAGGGGAGAAAGCCTGTCTCCTGAAGTACACTTGACACCAATAAGCAGAGCCAGTAGGCCATCAGTGGGATAGGAGGTCAAGAAAGTGGGAGAAAGCAAACAATGAGACTGAGCCTGAGACCACAAGGCAAGGTTGCAAAACACAAGGACATGGACTTGAGTAGGGAGAGGCATGAGATGTCAGAGTCTGGGGCCAGAGGATATAAAGGCCAGGAAGATGAGGGCTTGGGGAAATGGTTGGAAGAGCAATTTGGGGTGGCAATTGGATGAGGCCCTGAGGGCTGCTGTCCACAGAAGCCTCCACATATCTTGTCCTGTTCGCTTAAGGACATTTGCTTCTTCCTGTCTCCATAATGGAGAACAGCTCTAGTCTCCAACTAGTTGCCCAAACCGGACAACTGGGAGTCATGTATAAAATCCCAACTTCTCCCTCATTGTTTACATTTTGTTATAAATCTAGGAACATTGGCTGAGAAACCTGAGGTAGGGTCAGGGAAGATCGGGTTTGTTTCCTTCTGAGGATTTTCTTCAAGTAAAGGCAACAAAAACAATATCCAAATACAAGAATATTATTTTCTCCTGCTTGATTTGAAGACGTTAGGACAGAATAATGTCTTCTTCATCTTCAAATACCATACTGTGATTGATCTGGATAAACCATTTTAGCAGCACTTTAAGGTTTTCTGCTATATGAAGGCATGAGGGGCATAGTTTACTATATGAATGAATGAAGGTCACTGTGGTTGTCCATTCCAAGATAGCCCCCAAGAGTCCCACCTCTTGATGTACACAGGCTGTATAATTCTCTCATCTCCAGTATGGGTGGGGCTTGTGTATATGATAGAAACACTCCTATGATTGTGTTAAATTATAAGTCAAAGATGAAGGAACTTTGAATATATGAATGAGGCCCTCCGTAGTTGACTTTGAGCTGATCAAAAGGGAGATAACTGTGAGTCAGCCTAACTTTTAAAAGTGAGTTAAGGCCATCCAGAAAGGGAAGGGAAAGCAGACACTTCCTCATGGGCCTGAAGAAATAATCAGCCATATTGTGAACAACAACATGGAGAAGAGACAACCTATAGGAGCCTAGGTCCTTATCCTATAACTAGAAAGACTTTAATTCTGCCAAGAACCTGTGAGAGCTTGGCCTTAGATGAGAGTGTTGCTGGATTGAGAGGATAGATGAACTTGCAGCACTGTGAGACCCTGAGCAGAGGACCCAGCTAAGCCATGCCCAAAATCCCTGACACTGTGAGATAATAAATATGTGTTGATTTAAGCTATTAAATGTGTAGTCTTTTGTGATGAGTAATAGAAAACTGTTTAGTTTTCTAATTAAGGGGCACTATTTGCTATGTGGAGGAATGAAAGAAATGAATGACCTAGGCAGGCCATCCAAGATGGCAAGCACCCTCCCACCACCCCGCCTGCTTTGCTTCCTAGGAGGACTGCTGGAAGAAAAGAGAGCTCATGTTTCTCACCAATATCTAATATGAGCCTGTCTTAAGCAAAGAAAATTAGCCATTTTGAAAAAAATAGGCAATTAGGCATCAGTGCTAAACCACAGGTAGTTGCCTAAAGTTATAATTATCCTCAGATTTTAAAGTTTTAAATCTTAAGGTTTTAAAACTACCCAACAATGAAGGGGTGGAAATTGCATGTTGGGAGAATTGATTGGCCTGGGTGAACCATTTGTACTTGATTTTGCAGAACACACCAGAAGATGATGCAAGTAGCCAAAGCAGTTTCCTAATCCCATCCTGATCAGAAATGAGGCTATGAGTTCTTCTATTAATCATTTAGACAGTTAAAAACTTAGTTTCATGACCCCTTGGTGCTTGCCAGATTTCCAAGGAAGAGTAAATTCCTTCTATTTATTCTCCTCCCATTATTCCTACGATCTCTACATAGAGTGGTTCACACTCATTGTGATCTGGCTCTTGACCACCTCCACTCTCAAACCACTTTGCCTCTGTCACTCTACACTCTGGCCCCATGCATGCCTCTGAGCCTTTGCTCAGGCTCACTCCTCTGCCTGGAACATGCCTCTAAGTCCACTCTTCACTGGT
Source organism: Cynopterus sphinx (assembly GCA_030015415.1). Taxonomy (NCBI): domain Eukaryota; kingdom Metazoa; phylum Chordata; class Mammalia; order Chiroptera; family Pteropodidae; genus Cynopterus; species Cynopterus sphinx. Next base: position 21,037,778 of record CM057385.1, read on the forward strand.
GCTGTCCTGCCTAATCTTCCAGTCTCAGCTTCTGCAGAAAAGTCTGCCCTGATCTTGAGACAATTCTTGTTGAACTTCTCAAAACTCTTCATAGGAAGTACTGCAGTTCATAGTGATAAGCTTATTTTGATGATGAAGAAGATGATGATGATGATGATGATGGTGGTGGTGGTGATGATAAGGATAATGATAGTGGTGGTTATCATGATGGTGGTGGTGATGATGATTATGATGGTGATGATGATGATGGTGGTGGTGATGACAATGATAATGATATATACCCTGCTTCAAGGAGAAACAATTCCTCTGTTCTGACCCAAGGTGATTTAGCAAACACTGATGTATGCAAGGTTTGTGCTAAAACCTGGAGGATTCAAGGGTGAAAGGAGACAAGATTCCCATCCCTAGAAGCTGGACCTTCACCATAGTCCCCACTGCACCTATCTTTCTCACATCTCCTTCATCCCTCATCCTAAATTTTTCTCTAGTTGCAATCCTTCCCTTGGTGCCTCAATGCCTTTGGGGTAAATCCAAATTCCCAGCTTGGTATGGCCCTCCATGATTGAGCCCTTACTGCCTTCCACAGCCCTAACTCCCCTGAACTCTTCTTGCTTTAGTGAGTGTTTCTCTTCCCAGCCTCCAGGCCTTTGCCCAATGTGCTCTCCTTTCAGAAACATCACTTCCTCCTCTCTGCTTCCAGCAGAATCACACACGTTGCCCTCAGGGACTCAGTTTAGGCACTGCCTCCACTGGCAAGCCTTCTGTATTCTACTACACTAGGTAGCCCCTAACACCCTCCACACAATCCAGGAGATACTGTAAATTGACAGACATTTCCCCCATCTTTCTCCCACTATCCTCAGCTTCCTGAGGCCATGGTGGAACCTCCTTTGTTTCTTTACCCACCAAAGACCAAGTCTGGCCATGCTGAAAGCAGGCATCCAGAGAGAGCTTGCTGAACTAGTGAGCTCAAGAGCAACCTGGAGTAATTCTTTGGAGGTGGTGAAATTAAAAGAAGTTTTTCACCTGCTGTAGGCTTTCATAAAGTTGGAAAAATATATGCCCTGAGTGTCATGATTTAAAGTTTTAAAATGGAAGCAAGACTCATTCTGATGTCCTAGTCCGAAAAGGAAGAAATATATACCCCGTCCAAACACTGCCATGTGAAGTAGGTGCTGGGGTGAGAGGCTGCTTAGTACGTTTAGCAACTGTCTCTCCCACTAGACTAGAAGTTTCAAGAAGTTAAAAAACATCTCTTTTCAGAATCCTAGCTTCTTGCACAGTGCCTCCTCTAAAGAGGATGCCCAATTTCCCTACTGTTTTGGAAAAATGGAATGTGAATAGACAGCATTTGGCAAAAATTTTTCCAAAATGTGTTAAATGTGTGTATATATATATTTATGCTAAATTATAAATGTGTTATATACATGTGTGAAAGAGATATATACTTTAAATGGTACTAAACAAACCCCATGATTAACCCAATTTTTTTGTTTGGTTTTCACAGTCTTAGTATAGGTGCTTACCATCTGTTGCCTAGATGATAAAAAAGAAAGAAAAAGGAAAAAGAGAACACCTCATGGATCCTTCTGCCTCTGACAACTTCACTGAAATACAGCATCTTTATTATTGTATTCATAGCTGGTTTTTTAAAATACACATTTCATTGTCTTTCTCTAGAACTCAGAAATGTCTCCTAATTCCTCTATTTTTAAAGGGATTGTGTCTAGGCTCTTGGACATGACACGCAAAATGTTGCATGGCCTGGCCACTAAAGACCTTGCTGGCCTTCTCACTCATTAGGCTCCACTGTGTACCCTGCCCTTCAGACACTGAGAAGCACCAAGCATTCCCACAGTATATGCCAGTGCTGTTTACTTTGATATTCCCCACCTACTCCTCCTCCACTTGGAGTAATCCTCAACATTGTCAAGATCCAGTTCCAAATTCCTTCTCTTCTGCCTGTACTGAGAAACTTGAATCTAGAAGAATGAATTGGGCTACAAGTGGCAGAAAGCCTGATGCAAAGTGGTTCCAACAATAAGAGGTTTGTTTTCTCACTTAAGAAAAATCATTGCCAAGATAGTTCCATAGTTAATTCAATGTTCAACTAGACCACAAAAGATGTGGGTTCTTTCTATCTTTCTGTTTTGCCATCTTCAGTGTGGTTTTTGTTCCCAATTTGTTTGGCAAACTTTCCCTTACAAGCCATGGATAGAACTGGTAATCACATTTCATGTCTATTTTAGTGTATTAGTCAGGATTTTCCAGAGAAACAGAACCTATAGAATGTGTGTGTGCGTGCGTGTGTGTGTGTATGCGCAGAAACAAAGTTATTTTAAGAAATTGGTTCATGTGATTGTGGAGACTGACAAATCTGAAATTTGCAGGGTAGGCTGGCAAACTGGAGACACAAGGAAGTGTTGATGTAGCAGCACAAGGCCAAAGGCCTCTGGAAACACAATTCTCTCTTCTTTGGAAGAGCTCAGTCTTTTTCTCTTAAGGCCTATCAATGTTATTGAGGGTCTTCTGCTTCACGCAAAGTCTACAGATCTAAATGTTAATTTCATCTAGACACTATCTTTACATAAAATATAGAATAATGTTTGAGCAAATTTCTGGATACTGTGGACTAGCCATGTTGACATAAAATTAGCCATTATGATGCCTAAATCAGTCAATGTCAAGAAAGAGAGTGAAATCACCATGACTAGTGTAGATATTACCAGAGTGGCTTTCTGAGGCTGTGTGAAGGGTGAACATTCACACAAAATTGGGTTCTGCCTGCAAGGTGGACTGTGGTTATGGGTGGAGTTGGATAAAAGTATGGATTTGAACAAGTAAACAAAAAGACTATTAAACACGAGGCAGGTAGAATCCTCACACTTATGGCCTCCCTTACATGTTCTATGAACCCTGCTAGAGCCCTTGCTCTACTGAGTTATGGGTTTATGGCTTACTTTCCTCTTTAGACTGTGGATTCACCCTTGAATAAGAACCATGTATTGTTACCTCTTTAATAACTGCCCCATACATTGCGCTCAGCATCAGGTGACTACTCTATAAATGCCATTGAATTGCTATTGCTAGAAAACTAATATATTTCTATCCATCACAAGCTTTGTTGAAGTCACAGATTCACAACCTATGCCAACTGGCAATTATTTCTAGATATTCTTGTGAAGAACTTAAGGGACAATACAACTTGCCCAAGTAGCCTAGTTATACAAAATTTTCTCTTTCACACATCCATGACCTGAAAAAAATCCCAGTGGCAAAGTAAAAAACACTCTTAACCTTACACATAGTAATATAAGAGATAAAGTGTCCATTGTTTGCTCTAAGCACAAGCTCAGATACAGTAGGTCACCTGGAGTCTGTCAGATGTTAGTTAGTTTCAGGTCCAATTACTTAACTCAAAAATTCTCATGACTCCTGTCTTTTTTTTTTTTTAACAGCATTGGAGTTCCCAAAAGTTTAGAAAGTGAAATAATGAGATACCCCACCTTTTTTAGCAGGAAGCCAAAGGTTTTCGGAACTGTTAAATCCAGAGGATGATAAAATCACCTCTCGGTTGGCCAGTGTAGAGAGCCACTGAGCTTACAAATTCAAGAAACATTTACTAAGCACCTTGCATGTTCTAGGCGTCATGAGACAGTCTCACTCGCATCAATAATTTTCCAAATTTTAGTTGTTTGCTTTTGCTCAAGCAGGAAAATATCAAATATCCAGTTACTGATAAAAGAATAATGCTTATACCAGGGACAACTGACATGTACTGACTCACATCAGGCACCGGATCTTACCATTGTACTTCACCTTCCTTGTGTAATTTAATCCTCACAAAACCTCATGAAGCTGATTTTGGTCCTTATCTCCGTTTCAACAGATGAAGACCCTGGAGGGCTGAAAGTGAATAGGCATCTTGCTGACAGCCCTACAAGTAGGAATATCCATAGAAGCCCGACTCAACTCCAAAGCTCTTTGACTTCAGACTCTATGCTTAGAACTCCATACCTACTCCTTCCCATCTAGCAGATTTAATACATATTATCTCATTTAAAACTGAAAACGAGGGAACATCCAACTTTTAAATCAACATAAAAGAAGGTAAAACTCAAAACAGGGCCTGAACACATGTAAACAATGTATTGACAGAGGAGAAAAACATTTTTAAAAGTGTGGGGCAGAGAAATAAGATTCTGCAGTGCCCATCCAGCATTATCCATGAGCATTTTAGTCATGACAGAGGATATTACTAGTTTAGCAAGACTTATAACCTGGAAAAATGCCCTTTGTCACTCTAATTTCATAATCACAAAGTACAAGAATGCAATTATAAATGTAATTTCTGGATTTCTTGAATATGAGAAGTAGATTCTTCAGAAAAAATATATATGCATTCTATCCACTGGAAAGGGACAGTCACAATTATAAATATAAAATTTCATGTATCTATATATGCCATATGAATATATCTTGTGTCAATTAAGTTGTTATAAGATTATTAGAAACCTGACAATTCCTGTTTCTATCCCACTGAGCCAAGGAATAAATGTACTGCAGTAAATTTATCAAGTTAATAATATTAATTTATGCAGCTATTTGGCGATCAGTTGGCTTTATCCTGTGTCACCCACTCTCTGTCACTGTGCCTGCTTTTCTCCAATTGGAAAGTTCCTAGAATATGTATTATTGTCCCACAGTACAAATGAGAAAAGTGAAGCTCAGAAGGGTTTAGTGACTTACTTAGCTCTGCACAGCTGATGTAATGGACTCCACCAAACAGAAGAAGATCTCACAACTAAGAATGAAACAGCTTATCCGGGCCACTGCTCTTTCCCCTTGCCACCAATTATGAAGACCTCAGCTGACACTTGGGGTCCTCTGTTCTCAGTGTCTGAGTGAAGACCTCACATTGGCTAAACTTGAGAGCTTTATGTCTGACCCTCTCACATCTAAGCAGTTAAAATACTTTGAAATATCTCACCTGCCTCCCCTTCCATCCTTCTCTTTAACATTCTTGCTCTTTCCCTTGATTCTCTCTCCACTAAAGTCTTGATGCAGCAGCAGGATGAGGACTACAATTAGGATAAGAATTGTGGAAAAAGCAAGGACTTTCCACCTTGCTTCTAAAATAAAGGCATGGTGCGTTTCTGGCTCCAACCTATCTTCACTTCTACCCCTCCATGCTGACATCACCCGCTTTGCCTGTTATTTTTAGCTGATGCTTGGCCCAATCTGCTAAGTCCTGACCACAGATGCTACTGAAGTGACATCAGTGACATCCCAGCAAGCCTCATTGCCATGGTCAGCCTTTCCAGACTTCCTGTGTCATTAATGTTAAGAAAGGGCTCTTCTTCACTTAACCAAATTCCACTAGACAGAGCTTCAACCCTCAATCTTTCATCACCCTCCTTGACAGAGCCACCTGTAGGTAGAAGAACCTTGGGATTCAGGCTCAAATGTAAAATATGGTCTCGGTTAAATTGCCACTCACTTAACACTTTCTCTTGATGGAGTATTTTTTCAACACATACGTCAGACGATATTGCGTTTTGTGATACATTCCATGCCATGTAGCAAATGTAAAATTCTAGAAATAATATCATATTTCATTCAAATTCTTTTCTTAAAAATAAAATAAAAATAAATGTGTTTTACCTGGAACAAAGCTTCCCTGGACCACCTCCTTGTATGCCCACCAGCCTTCATGGATTTTTGGTGAATTCTGTTGAGCTAAAGAAAAACAAGAAAGAAAGACTAAGATAATAGCAGAGAAGTACTCTGTCCTGTCTAAGCAATAGCATGAATATACATAAAATAATTCTTTTCTACCCAAAAGTCTTACTATAAAATGTAACAGCAAACTCCCTGCTCCTTTTTTTCTAATATATTATTAACCTATAAATATGCTGTCATAGAGTTTTATGAAAAGTACTTAGAATATTTCTAATTGAAGAGAAATAGTAATTTGTGTATTTAAGCCTACTTGAATTCCCGTAGTCTCTGACTCAATTCTGTCCCTCACCTGCCCCCTACACACACACACACACACACACACACACACACACACATGCACACGCACACACGCACACATGTACACACATACTCCACTGGAATGGAGGAGAGGAGGCTGGTCCCATTCACAAGCCAGGCGAGAACCCTGCATGTATATGAACCCCTTAGAAATGGTCATATAGGGGTTCTGCTAAAAGGGCTAAGCTAGAACAGGAAAGGGTATGATCAGCCAGTTTTCCCCAGATCTTAAAAAAATGAAAACAAAAATATAAATAATCATGATGTGGGCTTTTCACATCATAGGGAGAAAGGGCAGAAAATACAAGAAACTGTAATATATGGTAGGGATCTGTGAGCTGGTACTGACATAACCTGAGAATAATCTTTAACATTTATGACAGTTGATGGGTGCATTGGGGCAATTCTGTTATGTGTGGGTGTATACCTCAAATTATAGGTGACACATAAACTTGTGTTGATGCCTGTACTAATAAAACTGTATCCATATTTCAGTTCTCAGTCACATCGGAGGAAAGTAAGGTAATTTCAACTATACGTGTAATTTGGTTAGTATACAGCAAATGTTAAACCTTTAATTTCCTTTCTTTAAATCTTGTTCCTTTTTTTCAGACTCATCATTCTGGGTTAGAGAGAAAAATACAAGGTAATGGGCTTGAAAGCAAAGCTTTATATATAGAGAGGGTTTGCTAAATTCCCTTAGCTTCCATATGAGCTATGACTGCTTAGCTCCAAGTATCTTTACATAGTAGAGAAGATACTTTTCTTGACTATGACATTCAGATCTATGAGGCTTGCAGCCCCGTGATGAAGAAGGGTTTATGACACAGGACAAGTATAAGAGAGGGCCACTTCTTCTAGAGCTCACAGTGGAGCCAAAGGGTTTTAGAAAAAAATATATGAGGAACAAAGAACTTATTTTAAGGCTCTGAAAAGATAGCACATTTTAAGGTACAGTGGATTTTCCAGCACTTTGATACTCCACATGGCTTGGATAGAGAAAGATCCTGAAGTCAGCTTAATTACAAACCAATACATCTGCTTTGGACAGCAGGTAAAGGAAGAAGTGTCTTCAAGTAGAGGCTGGAGAGGTTCTGTCCATCAACAAAGCCAAGTGAAGAGTCAACAGAGACTGCAGATATTTGAGCACTAGGGAAAGACAGAGATCTGAAGACAAACAGGAGACCTTTAGGCCTAACCAAGTAGAGAAACCAGATCAAGTTATATGGTTGCAAAGTTCACCCCATAGGTGGAACAAAGGACATTTATTTAGAGTTCAGAATGATTCTAATTTTTCCTCATCTTCCTTATACACTTATTGGACAGTCATCATAGGAGCAAGATGAGAATCCCGAAGACTTAGAAATCTGTGAGATCAGATGTTACCTAATGCACTCAGTCACAGTGGCCCTTTATGTGAAACACTTTGTAATGCTCACCTTGATAATCAAATTAAATTCATAGACTACATTCTACTGAAAGGAAAAAAACAAACAACTCTGATAGTTCAGCTTAGCTCTGTTGGATATGGAACCTGTCCCACGCCTGGAAAAGAAACACGTTTCTGAAAGCTCAGAAGCATTAAAGCGTGGAATCACCTAACAGCCCTGCATCAGAGATTAACCATGATTGCTTTTCCTTATCAAAGTCAGAAACTTTTGAGTTTTATGAAAACTCACCAAATTTTATCCAATTAGTATTGATGCCTGTTGTTGGACAAGTTAAACCATAAATACAGATTTCTCTTTTCACTTTCAGAGCCAGCTGTTGGGGAAGCCACACTCTACTGCATATATTTCACCATCCCAAGTAAGATCTGCACTCAAAAATTGCCGTGTTACATTCAATTTTTTTACCAAGTAGTTTTACAAAGTTTTGTTTACAGTATTTACACACATTTATGACAAAAAAATCAACATGTGCTTTAGCTATAATATAAAAAATTAAAAATGTAATTGATAACAATATATATTTCAATGTGTAAATGCTTGGGCATGATACACTGGAATGGAGATTGGTAAACTATTGTCTGCTAAGCAAAGATGGCCCACTGGCCGTTTTTGTCCTGCCCCAGAGCTAAGAGTGATTTTACATTTTCAAATAGTTTAAAAATCCAAGAATCTTATCTAGTAACATGTGAAAATTATACTAAATGCAAATTTTAGTATCCATCAATCAAATTATATTGGAACACAGCCACGTCCACCACTGACATATTGTCTATGGCTGCTTTCTCACTACAACAGTAGAACTGAGTAGCTGTGACAAAGACCATTTGGCACACAAAGACTAAAATGTTTCCTATGTGGCCTTTTACTGAAAAAGCTCATTGACTGCTAATTTACACACCTAATTAAAAAAAATCATATAATCAATGTAATACTTTAACTGTAATATTAAAAAAATGCAAGGAACATAATTTATAATAAAATATTACATATTTCAATGTGTAAACACTTGGGTATGATGCACTAGAAGATAAAAGGAAGAGGTTGGATTTTTAATTAAAACAGGTAAAATAACACAGTTGTATTATACTGCAGATACTAGAATCCACAAGTGTGGCCTTGTTCTCATTAGTTGCTTTTCCAAAACATTGTACAACTCTTGGCAAAGTTTGGAAGAAAATGAAGTATCACTTTCCCTTGACTTACACAGTATTTGCACTGCTGAAGAAAAGAGTCTATTAATACTGTGTAAGAGATACTTTCTTCATATACCAAATGAAGTTTAATTATAGTCTCAAATAATAAAACAGTTTTCACTCACTTGAATGTCTGCTGGATGTGGGACAATGTCTCATTGTTTGGAACTCATATATTAAAGACCACATTCTCTGAGCTGCTCAAGAGGGAAATCCCAAAGACTTGGGGATATCCCTCATTAAAACATCTCAAGTTGCCCTCACTCATTTCCAAAACACTCCTCCAGGAACTGTGGTATCCCATTTGACAATCATCGACCTAAAGGGTCTCTTTATAGCATTACTTATATATGTTAAATGAGATAGAATAAAATGTTATGTTAAATGCTAATCAAAGAATAATGTTTGAACTAGATAAAAGATATATCTTTTCCTATAAATGAGAATTGTAGTATCGCATGCCACCCCAGTACATATTTAGATATTTTTTTCTACTTTTTCCTGCCATTTGTCCATATCATTAAGGTGCTGTCAATTCTACTAAAGGATAAAACAATGAGGAAGAAAGAAGCAAGGAAGAAAAAGCAAAGATGCTTGCTCTTAAAATGGCAAAAAAGGAAAGCTAAGTCTAAAATAATCTGAGTAAGATGACCAAAATTTCAGATTCTAAGGTATATTCATGTTCTCTCTCTCTCTCTCTCTCTCTCTCTCTCTCTCTCTCTCTCTCTCTCTCTCTCGTCTCCTATCAGTCTATCTGAAGAGTCAATTTAAAAAACGTCATTTAAAAGGAAGAAGAAAAAACAGCCCTTGGGTAATTAAGAGTGTTGCAAGTTAACAAAAGTGTCACTGAAAAGCTTGGTTCTCTCCAGAATGTTGCAAAAACACTTTGCTCTCTCTTCATCTCCAACCATTGCTTCTTCTGCTACTATTCAGAAGTGGATTTATGTAAGATTTTAGCAGGCAACAAGACAATTAAACCATTTGAATCAAGTCTGTTATATGATAGAATTGCTGAGTTTCTGTTAATTTCCTTTGACATGCATTGTGCAGGGTCCAAATGCACCCTGCCAAAATCAGTCAGCCTGAGCGGGGGCCCATCTGATGTCTATCAATTACAAGATATGATCTAAGACTTGAAGAAAATTAAGGCATTTTGTGTAATATGTTTTCAAATGTCCATATAGGCCCAATCTGGCCTTGCACTGTTTGGCAATTTGAAAGACAGGACAGCCCATTTAAAGGGTACCTTAATTCAGGTTCTGCTACAGTCCTAGGAGTGGCTTATTTGAGATTGAGACCAAAAGAAGTACTGGATTTCTATTTTAACTCCTCCCAGCCAGGTCCTCAATAATCACCTCAGTGTTTGCATCTCATTTTCAGTGAGTGCAGAGCTGATGGAGAATTCCTCAGAGCAAACTGGTAAACAGAAAGCAGCTTAACTTCTGCTATGTTCTCTGCTTCTCTTTGCCTGTGGATCAGGATTTCTTTACTTAACATGCAACCAGTCCCTGAGGAAAATCCAGATGTATGATCAAAAAATCATGTTGACAATAAAAGTTGTCATTACTGTGGATGAGGAGATATACAGAGTAAGGGTCCCTCTCTTGATCGTAAAGAAAACCTATTTCTCCATTTTATTTTTTTTCTCATTGTGGCAGCTTGAGAACTTATGAGTTTCAAAAGAAAACTCAGGATCTCAGGATTCTGAAAGAGATACAGAATTCGTTGCTCCTATCTCTTCCTGTATAGATGAGGAAACTGAGGCACAGAGAAGTAATACCACTTAAAAAAGTATGAGATCTTAGAACAGGAGTCAGCAAACTTTTTCTGTAAATGGCCAGATAGTTAATACTGTAGGCTTTGAATGTCCCAACTACTCAACTCTGCCATTAGAGCACAAAGTAGTCATATGCGATATATAAATGAATGATGCGGCTGCGTGCAAGTAAAATTTTATTTGCACACGCAGACACAGGACTGGACTTGGCCTGAGGACCAGTTTGCTGATTCCTGTCTTCAAGCTAGAAAGCGTTTTGCTCTCTAGTTCTGTTTCCTACACAAATTTTTAGATGTGAACTACTTGTAAGAGAAAATCAGGAAGAATTTGAAAATATATGAGTAGGCATTGACACGTAAGTGGTATCTGATCAATAAGCACTGCAGAAAGAATGTGTGATATGAAATCTTTTCCACACTTCCAGAATTGATCACTAGAGTCTACATAAACTTCAGTATGCCCTCCCTACCACCACCCTATTTCCTTTGGGCTAAACCACCAAAGTGTGAGGGGCCTCCTATAAACACGACCACAGCTCCATGTTGGTTTTTTCAAACCAGTCATAACTGATTGCTAGAAGCCCTTTTATTACTCCCACAAGTCCATAAAGCATGTTTCTAGTTGACTCTTGGGCATCTTACTTGTTTCCCCAGATAAAGTAATTATATTTTCACATTCTAATTCCTTCACGTCATTTTAAGATATAACTTTTACAACTCTCCACTCCCCAACCCCCCACATGTATTTTCTATCCCTATTACCAGGTACAAGACAGAATTATGTAACTTAACTAACTCAGGTACAGAAAAAACACAACTGTGAAACATCTCCAAGTGGGGATTATAGTGGTCTCTTGACATGACAGAAAACAAAATCAAGAGCAATGACTGACAGTGCCCTGGTGTGGTGGGGAAGGAACTGGTGTGAGAGGAACAAGAGGAGCCCTCACAAAGGGATCCCTGGGACTTCACTATTTTCTCTTTCAGGGCCAATTCTGCCCCCTGAGAGGAACATAGCTTGCTGGAGGAGGAAATGTAAATGACCTCCCTAGTACACTGCATGGCACCCAGTGGACCTGCCAGAGATGATGCTCTTCTCCAAGTGCTTGAATTTTAAGTTCTCTCTCTCTTCTGGGAACCTTTGATATTATATATTATCCTACATTTAGCATTTAGACAGTGCCCCACACTTATCTGTTTTCATGTCTTTCTTTCACGCTAAACTGTAACTTTCTTGAACTCATAGAATGTGTCTTCTCTTGAAATTCCATTATTTATGCAAAGCTTGGTATATAAGAGGTGCCCAATAAAAGTTAGATATATGCATGAAAAATGCTATAGTGAAGTCACACATTATATTAAATTGCAGTTCAGCTCCAACGGCCCTTGGGAGATTTTAGTTTATATCTAAAAACTTGTTGGAGTGATGCCTATATTTGTGGTTAGTGGGAATGTGGACAAAAGTGTTTTCAAGTTGGTTGACAGGTCTACACTTGCTTGACAGATGGAAGAGCACCAGGAGCTGACACTCTGCCTGGAGAAATCAAAGCCATAGCAAATGCCTTTATTTAGCTCACTGTTTTTCATTTAAAGGTAGGGGGGTGAGTGTTGGGGGAAAGAAATGGCATACCTGAGAGAATTTACATTTCTGACACTGTCTTTTTCTCAAGTTGTGAGACAAGAATGAAATAAAATTCTACCCTATATGTCACAAACTTACAATAAAAACTAGACAGAAACTCAGATCATCAGGAATTGCACTGGCTAAATGGGCGACAAAGAGACTGTTCAGACTCTGAAAATGGTTGTAAGCTAGAATCATCTGACACACTTGGCCAGACTTAAGCAATCCGACATCAAAATTATATTTGTGTTGGGAGTTAAAGAAAGAAAATAATTGATGGTGGAGTGGTCTTTATTACTTTAACCTAAAGTCTTAGCATTGAGATAATGGTTTAGAGGCTCAAGGTAGCTGGACCTGAAAATCAACAGGAGAAAAGTCCCTAACGTGACTAATTCTAGAACCTCTGCAATTTGGATTTACAACTCTTTCTGATCTCACGTCTCATAATGTTTACAAAATTTCTATTTTCTCTGCTGTCCCGAAGTATACTATGTTTATTACTCTCTCCACACCTTTACCTTTTTTTTTTTTTCTGGAATTCCCTCTCTGTCTCCTTCTTGACTAGACTTACTGGTTCTCAAAGCCTCACCAATTCCCGTCCCTTTCAAGAAACTTCTGATTGTTCCAGATCCACTGCAATTTCTCGTCTCTGTGAATTTCAGGACTTTAGTGTCTAGTCCTCATTTGTCACTTTCATTAATTCAATGAGAATTTATTGAGTGCCTGTGATTTTCAGGCAGTATTCTATGCATCGAGAATACAAGGTCCCTGTTTTCTAAGAACTTACATTCTATTGGTAGAGACAGAAAAGAAGCAGACAACTGAATTAAACTATAAGGAGAATATCAAATAAAGAAAAGTACTCTACAGTATAATTTAAGAGGTGAGGTAACAGTGATAGGAAGGAAGGACACATTAGATTATGCGGCAGTGATGATGGCCTTTGAGATTAGAAGACTTGATCTGAGATTTAAATATCAAAAAAGATCTGTCCTCAGAAAGGTCAACAGTGAAGGCATTTCAGATGAATTAAAAAACCATAAGGAGGCAGGAAGAAGTTTGGCTTTTTCAGGAAAAATAAAAGTGGCCATAGTAGATTCATGGGAAGAGAGGTTCCAGGTGAGGCTTTGATGATTTAGTTAACAATCCAGGAGAAAGCTGATTGGTGGCTTCAACTAAGATAATATTGGTGCAAAGAGAAGTGGATGGACCCTATATGCTTTAGAGGAAGAGTGAATAGAACATGGTGATGGGTCAGATGAGTTAAAGAACATAGATCAAGGATAACTCTCACCATTTTTGACCTGAGTGAGCTTGTTGACAGTTACTGAGATGACTAGGGGTTCTGGGGGAGGAGTAGCTTTGTAGTATGAAGTTAAATCAAGAGATCTGTTTGTGATGGCTCATGAGCATTTGTAGGGAGATGTCAAGTAAGCAGTTGGATATAAAATAAGATACATACTTATGACTCTTTGGCATATACAAAATATTTAAAACCAAGAGTTTACAAGAGGCTACATAGAAGAATGTGAAAATGCATAGGGAAAGAGACCAAAAGGGACACAGAATACAACTCTAGGATGTTAAATTTATTCATATTTCCTATGTGTTTTACCTAATGTCCTCTTTCTGTTCCAAGATCTCATCCAGAATCCTTCATTACCTTTAGTTGTCATGTCTCCTTAGTCCTGTCATGGCTGCAACATTTTTTTTTTATATATATTTTTAATTTGTATTTTTCCATAGCCCTACCTCCCTAAGCAAATTAAAACTATTTCAAGAATAGATGTTGTGCCCTATCTACTATAATGCAATAGATATAATAGATGTAATACATGTAATAGTGTTTAATAAATCTAGGAAAGGGAGAAAGACATGTAAAGTTCCATTTAGAAATGCTCTTTATTACTTTTATAGGAATACCCACCTCCAGATCCTCTCCTTTTTTTCTCTGAAATAAGTTTCAAATAAATAGTCCTTAGGTATTAAGAACCATGTAACTTAAATAATAACAGTAGTGGAACACAAAAGAAAAGGAATAAAAAGATTATTTCTAATCTATGTAATTGTAAGGTGTAGCTATAATTTTGTTTTCTGCTTTTTTCATCAAACGTTACTTTCTGAGTTGTTTTCTCCATTCTTATTTTTAATGTGCACATATAGCCTTTTTAGTAAACACGCCATAATTTCCCAATTATTCCCTTTCTATTAGTCCTTTGGTTGTTTAAATATTGCAATTAACTTTTTCAAACCCAGAACTTTCCCTCCTCCTCAGCTTTTAGAACCTTTCTGTAGCATAGCATGCCAAAATTAGTGTTGAAGGACAAGGCATGACTGTTTTGCTAAGTTACTTTGTAAAAATAGTTACAGCAATTTGCACTGCCATTGTAATGTAAGTGATTTTTTTTTAAGGAGAATATTAGGGTAACCTCAAGACAAATAAATAATAACAAAATACTGCTAATCAATTTAAAAATATTTTTGACTTCTGACAAATAGGCAACTAAATGAGAAGCACTATAACTCTGTCCAATGAATGATTCTCTTCTGTCACAAATTCATGAGATGAACATTTCATCTAAGTCATGACACATTTCGCATTTCACTATTTTTACTATTTTCATCATGTTAGAATCAGGTATAGATGTACTGTCTATAAATTAATCATAAATCAGTTTGGCAGTAATGTCTATTCATGTTTTAAAACAGATGGATGAAACTTTAGATTCCCCAAATTCAAGTCTTTGCCAAGGTTCACCCAGCCTCCCATAAATCATAGCAATAAGAAGAACGTGGGTGCATTGTATTCAGAATACTAAAAGAGCGTTCTTATAATTAATTAATTTTTAAACTATAGTTAAAGGATTGATAATTCCTAAAATCAATGAGTTACCAATTGTGGGATTAATCTCATTTCACACAAAACTTTCAATCAACTAGTAGCTCTGAATGAGACTAAAATCTCGTATCTGTCTTAAGCTTACAATCTGCAAAGCCAAGTCAAATGAAAAGAAAGGAAACAAGTAGAATCATTACTGTCTTAGAGGCAGTGTGAATAAAGGAAAATATACATCAAACTGAAGTTGAATCCCAAATTCACTACTAAATTTTGCAACACTTAGGGTAAATTATTTCATATTTTAAATGCTCAGTTAAAACACATACACAAATGACCTCAGTTTCCTTTTCTGAAAATTGGGAATAACTACTTTGAAGGACCAAAGAACTAAATATGCTAATGTACTGAAGACAATACTTCATGTTCCACAAATGGCATCCATTACTTTTATTATTCAATATTACTATTGCTGGTTACTGGGAGTTAGAGGGTACACAGGCAGAAAGGGAATCTGGCAAAAAGAAAAAAGTAGAAAATTGCTCAGAAAAAAAAAAACTGTGGCATGATTTTACTTGAATCTGGTTTAAATTAAATACAAAATTCATAGCCTGAAGCAGCATTAATTTGCATACTCCCTCCCATAAATTCTAAGCCAGCTCATAGAAAGAAAAAGGTAGCTCTGCCTGACTGAGGGAAGGGTCCAGCAGCACCTGAGGGCACTCCTAACATTTGCAAGTCAAAGTATAATCACTGAGAAACCAGCAGAAACAGAACCGGAAACTTGAGCCAGAAAATCACTGACTTAGGCAACTCACATAGAATCTCTGCTGTTTGTTAGGACAAAGCCTAAGAAAGCCCAAGGCCCAATGGGGCTAATGGGAAAGCAGGCAATAGGACCCACTGAAGTCAATTAGCTATTGAGGAACTTAAGGTCAGATGCTAACCTTAGGAAAAGGCCAGGTGGTTTTATCAATTTATTTTTTTTTTTCATATGCCATCAGCTCCACATCTTTTTGTCCTTTCAGATTCTCATTGACTCAGTGCTTGTTGATCATACACGACATGACAGGTGCTGTCACATACTTTACAAGTGGTGGAGCCAGTGAATTACGAGTATACCTTTTCTGTGCAGACAAGCCAAACTAGAGTTGCATTATGTAAATAACAGAAATGAAAGTAAAGTTGGGAATGTGACTTATCTGGAGAGCTGTGGTAAGAAGGACTTGATGGTTCAACCCATCGCAACTACTATTTCATTGAGAATTAAATTTATATTCTTCACCTGGATTGTTCATTCAGGTTCCATCCAACCTTTTCAGAGCCCATTAAATAGGGTATCACGATTTTTCAGGACCTAGTGACTGCAATAATTGTCTTTTGCTCCTGTGGCAGACAGTGTTAATAATCTCCCAATATCCATTTCCCCCTTTTTCTTTAACAAGAGAATCCATGGCTTTTAGAGAAACAGCTTTGTCTCCCTACTTCATCTGCAGCTAGCTGTGGACATGTGATGAGGTTCCTACCATTTTATGTGCTATGTATTTCATTTCAATTTAATTCAATAAAATTCAATCCAATCCAATCCAAAAAATATTTAGCATGAAAGAGATGTCTTTAATATATTTGGGCTAATGTGTAAACAATGCATTAGTTAAGATAATGATAGTTTACCTGCTGCTAAATGTAAATTCTAAAATCTTAGTGGCATAGAACAAGTTTATTTCTCACACGTGAAAAAATCCCAAACTGGGTTTCCTGGTTGTTGTGCAGCTCTCAAATTCAGGACACAGGTTCCTTCTGTCTTGGGGCTCTGCTGTTTCCATCATACAAATTTGAACCATCATGCCGTGTACATCAAGCCAGAAAGGAAAATAGCATGGAAACTCTCTTGTAAGTTGTCTTCATGGCATTAGCCTAGAAATAATACTCATTACTTCTGCCCATATTTAATAGACTAGTATTTAGTCTCCTGAATATACCTAAATGTAACAGAGGCCAGAGAAATGTCCAGCTGTGAACTGCCAATGGTGTCTGACTGGACAGAATGAAGGCAAGCCTTGTAGAAACTTCCATATCCCACAGTGATACTGAAGAAAATCTGGAAGCTTCCCATTTCCCTAGGATGGACCGAAGAAAGGAGAAGATAAATTTTGAAGAATACACAGCCAGAGTGACAGTAACTTCTGATTTGCCTAGGATTTCCTAGTTGACCCTTGTTGTCCCAATATAATTATAAATAGGACTCTGTTTTGCTCTCAGAGGTATCTCAGTTTAGATAATACATTTCATGGTCATCTCCACGTGTAGCAGTCTTAGCCACATATAGCTCTAGCCATTTAGATTCATGCCAGATTATTCACTTATTTATGTGTGTCTCATTGTGTATGAGTATTGTCTAAGCTAAATCAAGAATATGTACCATCCCCCACCCCTTTCTTTCTCCTGCTCTCCTCCTCACCATTTGTGTGCTGATAAATCAATAAAACCACTTTATTTGACCACAGAAGAGACTCAATTACTTGCAACATGACCCAGACACTTTTTCTTTTATTTAAATATTAGATGAAAAGAGGCAAATTTCAAAGAAATAAACTTAGTGAAGGTATTAAAGATTGGGTGGAGACTGGATTACATGGGGCAAGGGTGTCCCCTTCTTTGAGTAACTTCTCTCCATCTAGAAATGTTCAACATGACCCCAATGCTTCCTTCAATTCCTGTCTATACAGTGAGAATGGATGCTGGAATGAGTTCTAGCATAAGATATTAAATATAATGAATTATAATTATCTTATAAACAAATTATCTAATTATATTTCATTTCCCTCTAAATATGAATTAGCCTGTTCATTAAAAAATGAAAATATGACAGAATTATAGATGTGGAAGAGACTTTGAAATCCTATGTTCTGCCCCCTCAGAGAATGAGACCAAGAGTGAAAACCTGTAGAAGAGTTAACAGCAGGAGCCATGTGCCTTAAGGCTTCTGGTGATCAAAATGCTGCTCTTCTTCTACATATAAAAAGATATTTAAATGAGTTGTAAAGTAAATGATAAGTTGTCAGTTAAACATATGCACTTATTCCACCAGAGAGATCTGCAATGATGAGATTTTTATATTGTTGTCCTGTGGAAAGGGATTCTGGAACAGAATGTGCCTTCTCTGCCTACCTAGACAACAAGAGTAAGAACAGAATTTGACAAGTTCCAGAGTTCTTTTCTTTAATCATCCACCTCTAGAACTTTGTGTGATGTACTCTCAAGGTTTACTCACTTGTCAATCAAAGACAGGTTGTTATGAATAAAAAGAGAGTCTGCTGTCTCTAAGACCCTCTTCAAAAATTAATTTCTAAAGGAACAAAGGTAAATGATGATTTTTTCCCTCAGACAATAGGTTTGCTCAAATTTCTGGGAATGTCAAGAATATCCTGTCTGTTATAAATGTTATATACAGATGTATCATAATAAAAGTAAGAAATTAAAAAAAAAGGAAAAGCCTTTACAAACAAATACTTTTTAAATCACCCAGCTGTGGCAGATGCCATTTCTGAGAGCCACAGCACCCTCATCTTTTGGGAAAAAAAATCACCAAGCACAAAAGTGGAAAAATACACAAAGGATTATCTGGAGCTCAGTCAATAAAATGCTTTCAGCATCCTAGCCAGATTGCCCAGACCATATTTTGCTTAGAAAGTAGGCAAATGCTCTTCATCATTAGATTAACCCTCTGCAATTCTACAAATCTGCTTCCTTTAGAACATCCAGGGTCATGCAATTGTGAATTTCAAAAGGTAGGCACAACCAGACACAGAAAGAGTCTGTATGCTGCTGAAGCAAATGCTGTGCTCTAATTTTCAAGGTCAAAAAGAGAGGATTGGAAGATTGAAGAAACTTGCATGAAATATACCAATATTGACCTTAGCTGAGTTTTTGTGTCACTTGTATACGTGTTTTTGTGTCACTAGTGTAGTCATGCATGGCTGCTAGAGGAAGAAATGCTGGCCTTGGCAAGTGTACAGTGTGTGAAGGTGTCAGCACAAGGTCAGGGTGAGCTGACACTGGGTTTGGGGACTGAGTTGGATTCAAAGGTGTTCTTACCTGCCAAGAGCCATTCAATAGAAGAAATAATTATAATAGCTAACACTTAAATACCTTTTATAAGTAGGTACATGTTGAGCAATTTATGCATATTGACTTATTAAGCTCACATAGACCCTCTTTAGTGTACTATTATAGTCCCCATTTTATAGGAGAGGAGATCAAAGACTAGAGATGTTAAGTAATTTGCCCAAGGTCTCCCTGGTAGTAAATGGTGGAGCTGAGACTTACACTCAGGCAGTCTGGCTCCCCAGTCTGTGCTCTTCATCACCATATCTATTTTCTATCAAGAGTCAGAGTTTAGATAAAACACAAGGTTGCTCTTTAGAGAACTGTAATTTAAAAAAAAAAAATGAAGGAGGGAGTGAGAAAGAGAGAGACAGACAGATAGGGAAAGACAAAAGAAGAGAAAAAGGAGAAGAACAAATGTCATCAAATGCCACAGGGTAAAAAACAGGACTTGAAATGGCAATAAAGTTAAGAGGTCACCAAGACTAGAGGAATTGTCAGAAAAAGGGCAGGTGGGAAGCAGTACTCTAGCAAACAGCTAAGACAATGTTTAAAATTCACTCGTGTAAAGAAAGAGTTTCAGATGGATGCCCAGAGAAAGGACCAAATTGCCCCTCCTCTGCCACTGTCCTTCTCCTGCCAGAATATTCTATCACGACTATTTGCAAAACTGCAGAGACATTCTTGTGAATAAAGCTTTACTGCAAATGTGGTTAATTCTTCCAGATACATTTTACAAGTGGATTATTTGGGTCAAAGGTGGAGAAATAAATCAATAGGCATTTTCATTCTCATCAGAAATAAGACAAGGATGATTAAAATAGTGACAAATAAGTAAAAGCTGACATTTATTCAGGGACTTTTGCATGCCAGATGCCCTTTCAGGCACCTCAAACATGCCATTTCTTTCAATCAAAACAAATCTGTAAAAGAAAAAAAGTCATGGAGATTAATTCCTAAACATTATATAACTTGTCCCAGGTCGTAAACTATTAAGTGCCAAAAGCAGGATTTAAGTGAAGGCTGTTTGATGCTGAAGCTCATGAGCTTTACTCTCTAGACTGCCTAGAAGCTCTGAACAATCAATAATGCTCAGGGGGTTGGGATAACAACAATAACTACTGAAAAGAATTGGAAAAAATTATTATTTGTCCACCATATCATGTCAAATGAAATGCATAATTTTCAACTAAGAAAAAACAAAAAGCAATGGAGAAAAAATCCAGTAGTGTCAAGACTGGAGAAAGGAGAGGGGTGGAGAGAGAGACACAGAAGAGAAAGAGAGGGAGGGAGGGAAAAGCAAAGAAAATCATAGAAACAGAAAACAAAACGAAATGGGAAAATAAATTCAAATATATTAGTCATCACTATAAGTGTAAATGGTTTAAATTCAACATTTTCTGAGAAACAGGCTCACATATTGGACTTTTTAAAATTTAAATATTTTACATTCTAGAGATACTCCTAAAATAAAATAGCACCAAAAAGACTGAAAGTAAATAATGAAAACAATTTAAATATTCATCGCTACAGGAATAGGCCAATTAATAGTCATGTTTATCTTCTGGAATGCTGTACAGTAGTTAAAACAAATGAATTAGGTCCATAAGTATCAAGATTGACTAAAAATTATATTAAGTGAAAAAGTGATGTGTAAAACATACTAATAATTTAAAATGTATATACAGTATGCAATTATATATTAATAATATACATAACTTATAAAATAAAAATATAGCTATGTTTTATATAGTGATATATAACTACATATCACAAAAATATATTAACTGTATCACACATTATATATATCACAAAATGAAACTATAAATTTTATGTACACATGTATATATAGTGAAGTTATTTACAAAATGGATATATACTAATTTCAAGAAAACAATTTTATCTTGAGAGGAGAGAGAGTTGGAAATGGAATTGGGAAAAAGAATAGAGATTAGAAATTTTATTTATTTAAAAATATCTGAAGTAAATATGGCAAACTGTTAATATTTGCTATTTCAGAGTGGTAGGTGATATTTGACATGTTCTTAGTAGTTTTCCAGTACGCTTTACAAAATCTATAATTTTAAAACAGGTGTGGTTGTAAATAAACATGTTATTAGATTCTTAAACACCTGTTTTTGAAAAGCAGCTGGGAAATAAAAAACCTTAGCAGAGATGAGCAAGATAAACAAGTCAGTAAGAGAGATATCATTTAAGATACTTTCACGTTTCAGAAGTGACAGACTGAACACAGATGCCAATTCTTCCTAAATAAATTATAGTTTTAATGATAATCTAATTCAATAATCTAGTAATTAAAACTATTTTGAAAGTTTATATGGAAGAATAGACAAATAAGACTTTTAAAAGATACTACTAGTGATTTACTTGTTTAAATATCAAAACTTTATAAAGCTACAATAATATGATGAATTATTGATAAACAATTGACAGATCAATGAAACACACCATTGGTGGTGCTGAAATATTCACTAGCATAATTATTAAGAAGTTATAATAATGAGAATATCAAAATTTACAACAAAGAAGTGGGTTATGTAACAATCACCAAGAAAACTGACTAATTGTAAAAAACTTGTTAGATATGTTTATTACAATATAAGTTCTAAATGGATTAAAAAGTTAAATATAAAATAAAATGTAAAAAATTAAGTGAATAATATTTTAAAATATTTTTTTCTGGGTCAAAAATAAAGCAACTTTAAGTTACAGTAGGTCACCTTTTTTGCCTAAACCTAAATGTTTTTCACACACTCTAGGTAGACCAGAAGCATAGAACATTCAAGGAAATAGAGACAAAAGCTGGTCATGTCCCAATTGTAGATGAACTAGAACCTGGTTTAAAACTAGAGTACAGACTTGTGTAGATTATCTGATGGGCTGGGGCTCCCTGAAGAAAAGATAAAGGGACCCCTTAGGGCAGGCTACCATGAGCCAATGAAGGCAAACATTAATGTAAATGTGTGCTGACTGCACTCCTATTAATCAATTTACAAATAATCTAGCATTGAACAGTAGAGCATTAGGTAAATATAGCACAGGAATCCATTTAGTGTAATATTAAGTTATGTTTTTTGAAGATTATTTGAAGACAGAAAAATCCTCACCAAAAACACTGTGAAAAAATCAGAATACAAAGGGATAAATGTGTATTAAAAACTTATCCCCATTTTGAGAATGGACAGTGCAATCTGGAAGGAAATACAACCAACTGTTAAGCAAAGTTATTTCCAGGTAGTAAGATTACGAGGTTAATTTTCTAACTGTATTTTTCTGTCTTTTCCAACAGTTTCTTGTAACATGTATTTTTTATGAGGAGGATAAAAAAATGTTAACAATTAAAAAGGCAAAACATCCCACTGTGTGCTGAGCTTCCCAGAACCAGTGACCCAGATTTCAGTAAAGACCCTGACAACTTCTCTTCTTTGTGGTAAAAATCAGATCCCCCAACATTAATATTTAATTTTCCATCCTCCAGATGGCAGCAAGAAAATCCAAAAGACAATCATTCCTGAGCATAATTTCTCTCTCTCATACTCTGGGCACTATGCTGCTGGCTAAACAATTTCCCTTCATTCTTAGTTACTCATTTTGACTCATGCATAAAAGATATATGTCAAATCAGAGAAACCTCCTTAAGGGCTATTATTAACGAAGGCAGCCTGGAGTGTTACTTTAAGCCCTAAGCTCAGAAAACATACATTTTGGACTCAATTTCACTTTGCCCCTTTTAAACAATGGTGGACCTCACTATAGGAAGTCTTGTTGTTTATGCCAGAATTCAATTTACCAAGAAATCTTAAATACTAATAGCAAACCATCTCCATGTCAAGAGGTCTTCCTAAGAGAAAGGCAGCTGCACAGTGAAATGTGCCCTGGAAGACTGCTCTCTGCACAGCTAATAAAGCCTCATGAGGCTTCCTGAATAAGAGGTGCAGATGAAAGGTGGATGGGGAATGGGGTAAATGTTACCTGTGAAAGGTGAATGCTCTTTACACTGGTGTTTTTAAAACAACTGCACAAATCTCAGCGTACGCACATATTTCTCTATGGCAGAGATGAGTGAAAAGAACCTGTGACTCTTCTTTATTCTCTGCTCCATCTTCCCTTCCTTCCCTCCCACATTCCCTCCCTCTTTATCCGGTCTCCTTTCTCTCTCTTTCATTTTTTTATCTCTCTCTGCATGTGTGTCTGTTTCTATGAGTATCTTTGTTTCTAAGTGTGTCTGTCTCTTTCTGTGTTTTCCTTGGTGTCTGTCTCTGTCTTTTTCTCTGTACAACATTTCTCCTTCTTGTTTTTGGAATTTAAAGAACAAAAGTTGTGGGTAACTGATATAGCACCTACTTTGCCTGACCTTGTTTATTATTTTATATGAATTATTTCATTCAAGCCACTTAGCAACCATGAGAAAGGGAAACAGGCTCAGAGAAGGATTTTGTCCAAAGTCACAAGTGAGTGTGCAGGTAAGTGGTGGAGATGGGGTTTGGACCCAGGTCTGTCTGGCTTGTCAACTCAGAAGATGAAGATGGCTATTTGTTAGTGAGCCCCTGTGGCCTCCCTCTGTAGTACCACTTTTCTTAGTCTGTGGATACACTTGAAGTAGACACTTTCTTTGTGATGGAAGGGCTTATGAGGCTGGGAAACCCATGGCCCAAGATGTGAGTTGACCTACCTATGGACAAGAGAAAGACCAGCAACCAGCTTTCCACGCCTTCCACCTTGATTGCTTTCCCACCAGTTCTTTTTAAACTTCCTCCAACCTGACATTTGTTCCTAAAACAATCTAACCTTATCTTTCCAAAGGTCTCCTTAATATCTAAGACCAAATGGCCATGACCTAGTCTTTACAGTACTTGCACTCTATAAAGATTTAGAACCCTGGAGCTCATCTTCTTAACTTGCTTTCTCTTTAGTGTCTGTAATATTGCATTCAACCACTTTCTATTTATATCTCTTTAAAAAATAAAATTATATAAACACATGTTTAAGTAATATTCAATATGTACATACATTTATACACATATGTGCATTATGTGTATGATACGTATTATTCTGTCACTTCCTTTTAAAAGAGATGTATGTGTATATACATATAATATATCTATATAAATATATATATTTATAACACACAAACATATCAGGAAATTAAATGAGAGCACATAATTGAGAAAAGCAAGCATCATAGAGCTCGGCATATACACTAGATGCTACTAAATATCTGTTAAATTAATGAATGAACCAACAGTTCTCAGTATTATTTCCCAGTCCTCATCTCAATAAATTTTCTACTTCAGCCAACTAGAAAAGTACCTTCAATATATTCCATGTGTTTTCTTGCTCACATCAGCAGACCCCATCTGAGGTAATTCCCTCTCCTTTACAGATGTTGCTTACATTCTGGCTAAATTTTCACTAACCCACTGAAAGCCTCCTTTGCTATAGCAGCCTGAAACAACTGTTTCTCTCTTAACATTTATGCCAATTTTTATCTATTTATCCTGTACTCTTTGGTGAATAATTTTTAATAAGTACTTTAATTCTAACTTAAACTTTGTATTGTTATTTCACATTTTCCTTGTCATTGTCTCTTCAATATAGTGAGCCTGTCTTTGTGTCTTTACTATGTTCCTCTAATAGTACTTCCTCAGTAAGAGTTTAATTTATGAATATTTTGAGTACAAGAGACAAATACTCCTATGTATTACTAATTTTTATGCGACAGAATGGGAAAAGGGTGATAAGTAAATTTGCTAAGCTTCTTCTTTGTACTAGATTCTTCACATACACATTTTAAGTCTTGCAATAAATTTAATAATTAGGTTTTATTGTATTTACACATTAGAAAGCTGAGCTCAGAATTATTTAATCAGGGTTATGCATTTGGTAAGTAGGGAAGATGGGACTTGATACTAAGATTCAACTAGAAAGTACATGTGCTTAAAATTATGCCACACTGAACAATAAAGCTTCTAGAAAAATAGATATGAATGTATCTTCAGGATCTTGGGATAGGTCAAGATCATGATTTGTTTAACAGGACACAAAAAGTCCTAATCATTGGAGAAAAAAAGATTGATAAACTGAACTTAATTAAAATCAGAACTTCTGATTATCTAAAGAGTAAGAAGGCAAAAAGGCAAGTCATGAATTAGGGGTATATACATTTAGGGAAAAGACTTGTATCTAGAATTTATTAAATACTATTACAAATGAACAGGGAATAGACAAGTAACACAACTTTAAAAAAATGGGCAAAAGACTTGGATAGGCCCTTCACAAAAGTGAACATCCAATGAGCCAGTGAATGTATGAAAATTTGCTCCATGTCATGACTCATCAAGCAAGTTAAATCCCGATGACATACCACCAACATCCACCAGAATGGCTAAAATTAAAACAACTGAAAATATCAAGGACAGTGAACAATGTGAAACTGGTATCCTCATGTGCTGCTGGTGGGAGTCTAAACTGCCACAACCACTTTTGAAAATCGTTTAGCAGTATCTCCTAAAGTTCAAACTACAAACTCCACTTACTCCATGACCCAGCAACTTCATTCCTAGATACAAACACCAAAGAAATTGGTATGCTCATCTACCAAAAAACAGGCACAAAAATGTTGATAGCTGATTTATTCATCACAGATGAAGATTATAAAGAACTAATATGCCCATGAATAGCAGAATGAATAAATATATTTTTGTATATTCATACAATGGTATACTACACATTGACTCAAAAGAATGAACTGGTATCTGTGACAACAGAGGTGAATCTCACAAATTACTGAGTGGAAGAAGCCAGACACAATGGGAACATTCTGTAGCATACTATTTAGGTCAAGCTTAAGGACAGGAGAAACAAGTCAATGTTTACAAGTCTTAAACAGATTTTACCACTCTGGATTAGGAATGGAGAGGTTGCTCAATGACTGGGAAGGAGCAGTGCAGGGAGACTACTGGAACCTATCTGGGTGCTGGAAATGTTCTATATTTTGATGTTGGTGGTCGTTACATGGAAATATGTGTGTATAATTAATATTTGTGCCTTGCATGTTATATCTCAATTAAAAAAGCAATAAACAAACAAAATAACACTGTCTCCCAAGGAAGACAGCATGGTGAATAGAAATATAATTGTAGCTACAATAACTTCCTATATAAGGATTTATGCGACCCTTCCTTTTTATAATTGAGTTCCAGGAAGGACATTCCTCTCCTGTCGTACTGTTGAAATTCCCTTGATGAGACAATAAAACCACGTATCGTGGCCTGTCTCACTTGTGCAAAGATGTGCACGCTAATTCATTACTAAATTAATCACTGTCTTGGCCCAGGTTCTGGAATATTTACTTCCATCCTCTCTTTCCACTCCTCCCTCCCCAAACTCCAACCCCATTTCCATTTGACAAATATCTTCTATGAATGCTTTTTGCCACCTCAAAACCAAAATGGATGCAGGTGAGGGCATAACACAAATAATGTACTAAAGGAATAAGGTGCTATGTTCAGTTAAAGGTGGTGGAAAGAGGAGAACATTCAGAGTCAGAAAACTTTGGTTTGGCTCTATGCTTCATTACCTGTGTGATCTTAAGTAAATCACTTCATTCGTTGAGCCTTTCTGCCTCCTCACCTCTAAAACCAGGATGCCATGACTTATCTCATGGCATTGTGACTTTTTATGAGACAATGCATGTGAAAAATGCAAGAAATCATGTTGGTAAGTCTCACCTGGCTGCAAATATACAGGTGCATGTGCTGAGGTCAGTGAAGAAACAGGTCTAAGTGTCCCCACCACAGTTTGAAGACCTCATTCTCTCCATCTGTCACATTTTCTGTGACCTACATATCCTTTTTGGAACCTGGTGGGTGTTCCTCCTAATGAAAACAGACCACCTGCTGTCAGGAAGGAGGACTCAACAAGAAGCCTGTGAAAGTACCTTAAAAGGCTTGGCTGGATAATGACCATGGAACTCAGAACCTCAGGTCTACCTTCTTTACCCTTAGAGAAAAAGTTACAGGACACCTGGGCATGTCTGATCACAGAAGAAAGAGTTGGGATCCAGCTCATACAAAGTGAACCAGCTTCCAATGGAATCTAACCGATGCTCTTAGCCTCACCCCCCCAACTTCCTTGACAATCAGTTCCTTTTAATTTTTAAAATTCATTATGTGTGGTAAGACACCAAAAAGCTCAAACAATAATATAATAGACACCAATGTCTCCTCCACCCTTTTGGAAGAGATGATGAGATGCTAAATGTGCTAGGATCTCTTTATAAAAAGAGAACAATTCAGGTAGAGCTGAAGATCCTCTCCCATCCTTCCTCCTCATCCACTCCCTCCCTGGAGGTACCTCATGTTCGAAGTTCATACAAATTATTTGCTTGTATCTTTCTGGGTTTCTACCTTTATCCCCATATACTATTGTTTGGGGTGTCATTAAATTTAATTAAAACGTATCCAGCCACATCTATCCTTTTCACTTTTCTCTTTTTTTTCATATTGCAGATTCAGTTCTTTCATTTTTAACTGCTGGGTAGTATGCCATTGTAAAAATTGTCATTTGTTTGTCCATTCCCCTACTAATAAATCATTGGATTCCATACATACCCCTTTTTAGATATTTCAGATTGTGCTGCAGTGAATAAATATCCTTGTGTAGAACTCATTGTTTCTGCACTAGGATGTCCCATTTTAAAAAATCTAGACTTGATACCAAAAAGCAGAATTGTTGAATTGTAGAGTATAGCTAAGTTGAATTAAATTAGACCTTTCTAAAGTGTTTATAACAATTTAAACCACCATATCCTTTGCTCACAGTTGGTGCAATCAGATTTAAAAATGTGTGCTGATATGATGCATTTGAAATGGTATGCTACTGTGATTTTAATTTCCCCTGAATCCCAGGAAGGCTGAGCAAATTTTACATATATTTATGGTTGAGTTTCTTCATCTATACACAGGCTTTTTTATAAAGTTTGTACATCAAATGGTTTATTATAATATTTGAATAATTCTGGTGCCAGGGAATTTGACTCTTCCTCCCAGAGAAGCTCAATCCATTTTCTTACACCTTTAATTTTCAGAAGTTTTTTCTCTAAGGTTAAACCCAAATCTGCATTGCTATTTCCATCCACTACCCTAGTATTGCATTCACCCTGGGATGACCTGGAATAAGTCTGACCTTTCTTTCATATGAGTGCCTTAAATATCCATTTGAACGTTTACTCCTTCATTTATGCATGTATTTATTCATTTTGGCAAATGTTAATTAAGTCGTCACCAAGGTCAGGAATAAGACCTGGTCATGCTATCAAGGAGATATGGTTTAATAGGCAAGACAGACATAAAATCAACGAAAACACAATAACATGGCAAGCCTAGTAACAGTGGTATATACTAGAAACAAAAGTAGGACAGAATAGGGATGACTTCAACAGATTTTTACTGTTTTGCCACACCAGTTCTTAAAATATTAAGATATCTGTATAGTTTGTGTTTTAAATAGCCATTGCCACAAGCCCCACCCCATTACCTGGCACCTTCCGGGGGCAGCCTCTCAACATGTCTACATTAATTATAGGGGTGGCACAGAGGGAAGGCTCTAGGACTCTGCTCCTGTGCTACACCTGGCCTCTGTCCTGATTGGTTGGTGCCCAGGCCTGTTGTCACCCCTGGGCGTGGGCTATCTTCACTTGTGACCTGGTTTCAGGTATTCCCCTCATCCTACTTACACTCTTCCTTTCAGGCTTGTCTTTATCCCTCGTAAATTATAGCACCCAAAATAATACTTAGAGGAAATGGTCTAAGCACCATGCTTGTCACTTTAATGTGTGTATTAAACACTTAAGGATTTTGTTAAAATGCAGATTATGATTCAGAAGGTCTGGGATAGGACCTGAGATTCTGTTTCTCTTGCGAGGTGATGCCGATGGTGCTGGTCTGAGCATCACATTTTGAGTAGCAAGGGTCTTGCCAGCTTGGAATATAGTGGGTTTAACATCCCTCTAATTCTGGCACAACACTGCTCACAACCCAGTCCAATATCACATCAGCTTTTCGGCAAGTGTCACACTAAGGCCACATATTGCCCTAAGTCTTCTAAGTGTCTTTTTAGGAAGGGCTGAGGTTAAAGTCACTCTTTCTCACCTTTCGTCTGTGCAAGGTTGTTTTCCTACAACCACAGAACTTTGCATCCACAGCAATTTGGAGGCCGATGAGTTTGCAACCTGGTTGCTATTGAACCAGATCAGTTTCTAGAGAAGGTTTACCCAACATGCTTCCAACAACGCACCTGAGCTTCCACTGGCCTGTGTGAAGATCCATTGTTCAATTAAAGCAATCCTCCAGGGAGCTAAGGTTCCTCATAACGTTTTATTTATTACTTTTACAAGGTGTTCTTGAGCACTCACACCTGTCATTGTTTTCAGTACTAAGATAAATCCCCTTCTCTCATGGAGCTTATATTGTGCCTGATATACTGAAAACAAGCAAACAAACAAACAACAAAAACCCTTAATAGACAAAGAAGAATGCCATATGCCAAGAACAATAGCAGGAAGTGAGAGAGTGGTAAGCTGGCTACCATGGACTGGGTGGTAAGACTGGACCACTCAGACATTGAGGTTGAGGTTTTCTAGATCCAGACTCAAAGGAATTAACTATATATAGATCATAAGAAAAGAAATGTAGGTAATTCCTAGGGCATACCCATAGGACATGCCACATTTATGAGTGATTAAAGAAGTCTGAGGAGTGTTTGGTTAAAAAAAGTGGAAAAATAAAGATATGGAGTTTTGTGAGCTCAGAGATGTAGTTCAAGAAGGCAGTCGCATACTATGTCTGATGCTGCTGTAAAGGTTATGGTAAATAAGAACAGAATGTTGCCCACCAAATTTGGCAATACAGACATCACTGGTGACCTTGACAATGGTGGCCCTAATGCAGTGATGGGGAGGAAAGTCTACCAGGTCAGTTGGGAAAAGAAGAGAATGCTAGTGAGGAAGTGAGTATAGTGAGTTGTAGATAAATAGCCCTGTCACTTAAAGCACTATGGCCTTGGGCTGATGACCACGCTTGATTGAGATTCCATTTGCTCTCTATAAAATAGAGATAATAATAAAATAACTGTCTCAGGAGTCTAATGGAATTAAATAAGATGACATTAGGCTCATACATTAGGCACTTAATACTTGCTCATTCTTCCTTTGGCTCACCTTACAAAGGAAGGCAGAATCCACATCACACCTCCACCTTCTTTTTATCTTTCTTCCTAAAGCCCCAAACCTGGGAGTATATTTTTTCTTAAATGTGATCCCTAGGCACCTAACTCTAGTCTTGACCTGCTAAAATTTCATTCCCTCAATTCATCATGTGCTACATACATTGAGGACAACTATTTCCTTTCAGTGATTTAAATATCGTTTAGATTAATTAGTAGTAGAGCTTAAGCAACTTTTCTCACTCAGCTTAATGTAAGGAATACAGGTTCCTGAGCCCCACCCCAGACCCTTGGAAGTAGTTCATCTCCCTGGCTGCACAGGGACTCACCTAAAGCCAAGACTCCTGCCTCTAGGGTTCCTGGTTTCACTGATCTGGGGGTGGGGCCAAATGCATTATATAAAAAGCTCTCCGGGTGATTTTTATTGGAGAAGGAGGCCAATCAATCTGCTCTCAGGTGATTCTTACACTCCCTATGGCTTAAAAATCTCCTGGCTTCCTCTGAAGCTCTCCAGCTCTGGAGTCAGACTCAGGTTCCCATCCTTACTCTTGCATGTGCTATCACATTACTTCATTACCTTGAGTAAGGTACTTAACCACTTCTTCACATATAAAATGACAATCGCAATAGTGCCTACTGCAGGAATGTCTATGGAGAGTCAATAGATGTAAATCACTTAGCACAGAGCAAGTCTCATTAAGTGGTAGTTATTATCATTAGCATTTTAAGCATTTACATTACCATTATTGTGGGTGAGCACTGTATATCCATATTTATAAATGACAGTCTTGGGCCAGTTACTTAACCCCTCTGTGCATCAGGAGATTATAGATAGCATCTATGGACTAAGTATATCATAAGATTTCAACAAAATATTTCATGTAAACTGTTCGGCAGAGGCCTGGTACACAGTAAATTTTCAAAACATATCAGCTGTTCTAACTACATATCATAGAACTTCCATAAAGGTTGATATTCCTTTAGTGTTTTAATCACAATTATTATCCATGAAAACGATCCAACTTGGCTCCTTAAAAGAGGCTGAATGTCTTAACTCGGGTTTGTTTCTCCAGCTTTTAGCACAGTGGCTGGCACACAACAGGGATTCGACAAATACTTCTGGAATGTGCGAATGGATGAATTACCAGAGAATTCGTACTTGCCTTCACGCTCGCATTGATCCTGTTCATGTCTCAAGATGGTGAAAACCTCACTGACCAAAGGGCTGTTCATTCTGTTTCCAAATTCTGCCAACACGCCCACAGCTCTAATCAACAGCAGCCCTGATTTATGCTGCCTGTGGAGCGAGCCGGAGAGGTGGCATCCTCCACTGTAGATTTGTTTATCGCCAAGTCCTTGAAAATTGAATAGGGAGGGAGAGGGAGGTATGAAGAATGAATTAAGAGCTACTCCCCATCACGTTTGATATGAGGTCCTTTCACTCTGGCAGAGGATAGCTTTTTGTTGTTGTTGTTATTATGAAAATTCTATTAATGTTACAAAAACACATGGCAAGTCTCATGCCCGTGTCTTCTACCTGATGGCCACCAGAGCCCTGACAATGATGGAGGAGCAAGCTGCTTGGATTTCAGGGGCTTCATTATTGAACTGTTACCGGCTTTGCTATAACTCTGTAATGCTCTTTGATGCCTACAGTGTATAACGCAAAATGTATTTCCCCCATTTAATGAATATTGATTAAAGGGTTTGTTTTAAAGTATTTAGGCTAACTTGGTTCTTTGTTTTATTTATTCATATCCATACGTTAATTGAAAGCCCAACAGCTCAGAAAGATTGTATTAACGTGATCGCCCTCTACTGGCCATAAATTGTAGTACATGCCTGCCTTTGACCAGGGCCTACAAAAACTACAGCTATTTTTAAAAAGTACTGGGCTTTTGAACTTCAAAATATTTTCTACAGGTCGATTATGAGTATAGCAGAGAGACCCATGTGTACTAAACCCCAACTGTCTGCACTGTTTTTTAATATTCTGCTTCCTGAAAGGAGATCACCTGATTTCTTGTACTTGGTGATTTATGAAGAGATACAGTCAGGAGCCAGGAAACTTGAGTTCATATGGGCCTGTCTTCTCATCTTTTAAAAGGGAAGGCTGGGTAAGGCAGGCCTGGGAAACCTGTTCAGTCTCTCCAACTGCTGGGGTGTAGAGCCTGCCCCCCAGATTAGGAACCCAGGGCCCTAAAATCTAGTCCTGATTCTAACTTTTACTCTTGCTATAAAGTAAACAAAGGACATGATGTCATTTCTAGGGTTCCTTTGAATTTCAATATATTATGATCTAAGTCATACTAAGACTGAGCACATATATATACAGCAGGGAGAAAAATCTTAGAAGGATAATTCCAGCTAAAACCCTTTATGGTTTCTTCTTTCCCTTTTAAAAATTTTCTAGAAAACCAAGTGTTTATCTCCTTATATAGCTACTCATACCTGTAACTAAAATGATCTCCACATGGACAGTCTGAATAAACCTAACATTTTTATTGTCTAGAAAATAGAGGAGAATAAAATCCAACACTAGACTCTAGACACGGGTTTTTATCATTTGAAAAAAGATGAAGTGATGCAGCCTTCCGAGTTCAAGGAAGGACAGCTGCTCCTGATAACCTTCATAGAAATGTTTAGAAAAAAGCTGGACAACTTCCCCCTACAAAGCAGATTTGCAATGTCATCGGCAACCTTTTGCTTGCGTCAGTTGGTGCTGGACTCCCAAGTCCCTGGTTACAGTTCAAAGATGACATTAGCTCAGGCAAGGTGAGCACAGTGCAATCCTCCACATCCTTGAAACAAATGCTGAGAGTACTTAAGAAAGTCAGAGCAAGGCAGTGCTTAGAAGAATGTCTTTTTCACTACAAGGGAAAAATGAATATGCCATAAATCAGTGTAAAAATGAATTGACCTAACAATTATCTGGCCTAGTGAAAATTCACCATGTAACAAGAATTAAAAACAAAAACAATAACTTCCTTACATTTAATGAGCTATTTATTTTACCAGTCACTTTGAGATGCATACTTTCATTTGCTTCTTTAAATGACACTGGGAAAGGATTGATAGGAGCATCATTGGCCAATTTTGTAGATGAAACTAAAGAAATTATGTACTTACTAAGGCCAAATCACATAGATATAAGTACTATTCTCAGACATCTGAAATCATGCTCTAATGGGTTTTCTGAGAAAAACATGTGAGTCCTTCTAAGGATGTTAGATTGCATGTATGTATTGGATGGATGGATAGGTGGATGCTTCTTCTTTTCCAAGAAGAGCAAAAGAGAAATAAACTATGAGTTACCAAGGGAAAACCAGAGCAACAGAGCTGGGAAAAGAAATATTTGTGTTTGAGTCTGTCTTGACTTCTCCAAAACAAGTTTCATTCAATGTGATGATCACCTAAAATGCTAATTGACTACCTAAAATGCACTATATGGGAAACAACACTGGAAGCCATAATCCCTTCCCAGTTCACTGCTTAATTGGGGAGCAAACTATACAGATTAATACAGATTAAACTCTGTTCTCTATGACTCCTGTGGACAAAATGGCAGCTATTAGTTCCTACGGGCTAGAAAATAATGAAGAAGCTTCATGCAAGTCACATCCAAACCCATGAACAGATCTTTGAAAAACTGTCAGCTCTAGTTCAAGATATGTCTCACATCTCATCATTTTCTCCTTCGCTATCATTACCACAATAGGCTAGCAGACTAAAAGTTATGTTTCATGACTTTCAGATAGCCAATTTCAGAAAAGGGCTCATCAAAGATAGGTCCCCTTCCTACATGACTATTAAAGAATTTGAGACCCTGTTCCTGTTGTCTCTGGAATCAGGAGGCAACATATCCCATGCCTCCTTGGTACCATATTCACAGGTTTTATCTGTAACAGGTGATGTAGGGACTCATAAGATATAATTATGTGTGCTCATTCTCATCAGTATGACTATTCTGCAAGTACGAAGCTTAAAATACACCAGACTAGTCACCAGCATGAGTCCAGCTGGAAAAATTGAGAGAGCAGCATGGTCAATGTGTAAGCATATGAAAAAAAATCTCTATAGTCATGCTTTTCACCTGGATATGAGCTCGCCCTCCTCTGAATCCTCATAACCTTTCTGACATCTCTCTAATAATAGTTTTGCATTTGCTTTCTATACCTATTGAACTATGGGCTCCTGTGAGTAGGGAGCATGTATGATCATGTGTGTTACTCAACTGAGGAAGCTGGTAAAATGATGCCTTGGAGTCTGACAGACCTGTCCTGGAAAGTTGGCTCTACTAACTGTGTGACTTTGAGTCCTTAGTTAACCTTTCTGAGCCTCAATTCAAATAGTAAAATAGTTATTGTATAGATCAAATGAGATAATATTTGTGAATTGCTTAGCCAATGTCTTGCCCCTAGTAATTGATGCCATAAGTGATATTGTACTGTGTCTTAAGTTGGGCTCTCCAGAGGTAAAATCTGACATAGGAATTTGAAGATCTGTGATTTAATTGAAGGAGAGGTCTCAAGAACAAGAAAGTGAGAGAAGCAAAACAGGGCAGGAGGAGGAGCTGAATTTAAATCTAGCTATAGCTGATCCCACAGGGAACTCTAGAGTATTAACTACACAGAAGAGTTGATTCCACCTTGGAATGGATCCAGCCCACTGTCCTTCCCCCCATCCAAGCCCTCCATGTCAGTCAGTGACTAGTCGTAGGCTTCTCCCTCAGGGGACAGAGGAGGACTTATCCTCTATGACCAAGCAGTTCTCATTTAAATAAGGACAATTCTCAGGAGAAGAGGGTAGCTGTAAGATGACAGAAGCCAATATTCATAGCAGCCGTGTAAGGGAGATCTGGGCAGGACACCAACAGCACCCACAACACTATTCTTATTCTGTTTGTAAATCCCATGTCTAGATCTGAGCATTTAATATGACAGGGACTCAATAAATAGTATTACATTGAATTAAATTAAAGGATCCAGATTATGGAGAGTATGCAAAACCAGCATGAGTAGCTCAAGTCTCAGTCACAGGTCCAAAATCTTGGAGGCAGTTCCCACATTTCTCCTCTTCACTGGCCCTCATAATTACTAGGACTACACAAGTTTATAGCATGTCCCTAGATTCCTTGGCACAGTGATTATGTCTGAAGGTAACTTAGCTGTGAATTTCCTTGCTTCCCTTCTTTCAGAGATTTTCTGGCGTTAATTACACCTACGCTTACATCCAAATATTTCATTGTGATGCAGATTATACTTGTAAGTGCATGAATTATTCTTCGAAGGCAAAAAGAATTAATAATGTTTCACCACTCACTGTGACATGTTTCCAAGCACATAAGTGACAGATGCACTTTTAAATGATGTACTTTTTTTTCTTCTTGACATGCAAGAACTTAGATTTAAAGAGACAGAAGATGTAAAGGCATCGCCTTCTGGATCTACTGATGTCATGCTTGGATTTCCATCTCCATCAGCAAATGCATGAATAAGTAATGTGCTCAGGTCCCAGTACCTGCTCAGATTATATTGTATCAGCAGTCTTACACTCTGAAACACCATTAAGACAAATCCCCAGGCACCCAGGGAGGGTGTGTGTGTGTGTGTGGGGGGGAGCTGGGCTGGTCATTAACAGGAGCAGGGGAAAAGCATTTTGTAAATTGTAAGGTACTTTACAAAGATCAATTATTAGTATTAATTTTTCTACCATTGACCTTATGTTCAAAACTCTCCAAATCCCCTGATCCCATATCTCTTCTTTAATTAATTGTACCATTTTAGAGATTTTGCTTCTGTTCTAATGACTGGGTACAAATAAAAAGAAGCCCAACCAGGTTGAGTGACCTGCTCTTTCTTTCCAAGCACTTTCATCCAATATTCTTTCTATTGGTTGGGACCAAATTGAACTTAGAAACCAAGTCTCAGCAGGTGCTAGGAGAACCTTAATAGTGAGTGGCCTCTAGGCCTTACATGAAAAGGGAGCAGGCATTCTGGATACCAGAACCACCATCATCATCAGGTCAAGAAAGTAAATGCCCAACAACCAGTCGTTGAGGTTAGAAAGATTCATGTATCTAAAACAAGTGAATCTGTTGACCTAATTCATCAGATTTCATTTTAGTTCTCTCAGAACCCTGAGGTATTGAGAAAGGAAAAAAGAAACAATAATACCCTCTCTTTGGTACAAATAACCCACAAAATTAATCCCTCACATAGTAACAGAAAAAAGGGGTGGGCAGGCTCTAATTTTGGAAGAGTAAACAGTTAAGCTTTAGAGTTGGGACTGGCAAAGTATGGGCACGAACTGGTCCTTTGTTTTTATAAATAAAGTTTTATTGGAACACAGTCATGCCCATCATTTATATATATCCTCTATCACTATTTTCATTCTACAATAACAAAGTTGAGTAGGTTAAACAGAGACCATTTTGGCCCACAAGGTCAAAAATATTTGCTATCTTGCCATTTACATAAAATGTTTGCTGATCCTTGCTCTACAGCCAAACTCCTTGAGATTAAATACTGGCTCCATCACTTATTAGTTCCATTACCTTGAGAAAGCTCTTTAGTATTATGATCATGAGGAAACTAATAGAGTTTATGTGAAGATCAAATGGTTTATAACAGTCAAAGCACCTAGAAGAGTGTCCAGAATATATGAGGATCAATAACTGTTAGCCATTAAGATTATAAACAGTAAGATCAAATCTCCTTCTCCCCATATATGTCAGTGGCTCTCCTGCTGGAAAGACCACATAAACACCTTTCTGCCCTTTCTAATACATAAATTTAGAGTGTCTTTAAAACACAACTTACTGCAAATGCAGAAAGATCACTTTCTAGGTATTTCACAGCAGCCATGCTGAAGGAAAACCATTTTCCTTTTCCTTTTCTTCATTATATTCCTAGAATAGGCCTCAATCAAAAGCTCAAGCAGAGATTTCAAGTCTCCTTCTTCTGTCTCCTACTAAAATATTCAATGGCTAGCCTAACAACTCTGATAAAATAACAGGTTTGTTTTTCCCAACTAATAATGCTTTCTCACCTTTAAAATCAATTAGGGGCTATGATTGTATGATCTAGGGACTGTGGTTTAAAACATCGACCCTGGATTCCTAAGAGGGCTTATTAGTGTGTACAGATTAGCTGCTGAAGATGCTCAAAAGGTGAAGCCTCTGTAAGGTAGAAACGTAAGGTGGGTGTCACGAGTTAAGATTAACCCACCTCCTTGAATAAAACAAATGAGTACATTACTTTTCTCTTCCCCCTTTTCTCTTTCCTCTTCTCCCTCCCCCCATTTCTCTCTCTCCTTCTAGCAGTGTTCAATAATAACAGGTAATTGTTATGAGTAAAAAAATTATATTGATACCCATATGTGCAAGGCACTGTACTGGGGTCCATGGTGGGAAAAAAAACATGGGGTGTAATTCCTAAGCAGTTAATAATCCATTCAGGATATAAAACAAGCCCATGAAAAGTTAAATAGCTGTTAATGAGTTCAAAGACTTAATAAGACAACAATGGAAAAGATATCACTAGATTACTAGTAATTAGTTGCTATAGGCTTTCTTCAGATAGTTAGCATTCCAGAAATTTTAGAGGAAAATAGATCCATAAGACATGTGAATTTGTTAACCAAAACAGGAGAAAATGGACCTCCTACTTCTTCCTGCTGAAGAGAGATGACACACTAAAGTTAAATATGTATTTACATTTCAAGTGAGTAATTTAAGGCATTTTAGTTTAAAATGAACATGAATTAACTAGATTCTCAGGCTAACAATGTGTGTTAACCAGCCACTAAACAGTGTTTTCTAACTTGTGTTAACATGTCTTTAGAGGAAATGTAGAGGTTGGACCAAGAGATTCAGGTAGAAACCAGGACAATGCAAGGTTGGGTGAAGCGTTGAGAAGGGGACAACACCCACAGCCAAAGCTTGAGAATGGAGGGCCCTAAAAGCTTAGAATTTAGCAGAATTCAGAGAACAGCCTCTCCAGAGTCAGCAACAATGAGCAGGAATAGCTGTATTCTAGAACATTCTAGAAAAACCAAGCTGAAACACCTGCAAGTGAGTCTCCTGAATGAAGCTTCTCCATCACATTCACCAGTTCACTGTAGGCATCCTATTTCTTAGATACTTGGGAAAGGGGTTTATTCCTAGACATGTTACCAAATTCAAGTTTAACCATACATCCAGATTTCTATTCATTTGGGCCACTGAAGCTCTAATTCAGGTGATGTGAGGATCTGCCTATATAAACTCCATAGCAGACTGGTGAAGAACATGGCTCAAAAACCAAACTGCCTAAGTTAAAATCCCAGTAAGTTACTTATCCCAATGGGAGGATAATATTACTGAATTCATCATGGGCCAAATGAGTTAATACATGTGAGGCTTTTAAAACAATCCCTGGTACATAGCACCTAATAAGTATAAGTTGTCATACTGTTACTGTTGGAGCTGATTTGAAATTCAGTGTCATCCCAATGGCAGGGGATAACTGCACAGAAGTGTAGTTAGCATTTTTCCTTGGTCCTTCCTCATTGACAAAGAATCATAGGTCAATGAGGTTTAGAAAAGTTTTATTAAAAGTATATTTTAGACAGACAAAGCACACCCCCAGGAGGCACATGATTTCAGCAAAGAGCTTTAACCGAACACTGTAACAACAAACAACCACAACAAAGACCACAAAGCCCCTCAGAAGTGGGAATATCTGCATTATATCTGGATCGTGATGGGTTGTTCCAAAAGCATTCTTAAGTTATTGGCAGGTGAGGTTATTTTGACTGACACTTGGCTGCTATATAACTCTTTGTCTGGTATGCACGTGCATACCCCAAATTCTACTACCACTGGGGCTGTTCTTTGGGCGGTCTCTAGGCTGGGTCCCTATTTCTTAATTCCCTGTTCTCTAGCTACTTAAAAATACCCTGTTCTTGCATTCCTCAATTACTTAACCTGCCAGTTACAGGGACAGCCCTGCCTCGTTCTCTGGAGCCAACACTAGCCCTACAAAGAAGTCGGAGTTTATTTACGTGGTGATCTTGTTTCTGGCCCAGTGTGTATCTTACTCTAACCCTGGTTCTACCCAGTGGACCTTATTTTAGTAACTTGATTCTAATTTTGTCCTTCTCCCTTTCAGGTCCTGGTTTCAAAGTACTCTAGTTTTTCTGTTGGAGGCCATTTGTGTTGACCTATTTCAGCCATTCTGAGAACTAGATCTGGTCTCAGGAGCTCTGCTCCTGACACTGGGTCTCTCTAATGCTATGCTCTGCCCCCTCCTGGGATCTTGTTAATGCAGTACTGTTTGGGTGACCTATCCATGTCTACCTAGCTATCTTCCATTGTTTTCTTGAAATCTTCTCCCATCATCTCCTGTGACTCCTAGAATCTTCCTGATGTCTACATCTTTGCATTGTGGTTTGGCATCAAATTTACTCAAGTACTGTCAGAGTTTTCCTTATGGCAAGTAGTTTGTGATAACCGCATGAGAGTTTCTCTCCAGCATTCTCAAAGGATTTGCCTTATCTAAACCACCTCTTGGTCAGCTGGTTTAACAAAATGAGAAGACAAAGAAGGCATCAGAGCTCCTCTAGATTCTGCTACTTTTGGTAAAACAGTTCATTAGCATTTAAACAGGAAGAAGATACAAGTGATATGATATTCTGCCCCCAACAACGTGACTGCTGCTTAGAACACAAACTAAAGCCCAATGCAAAGTGTGTATACAGAACAAAGCTACTGAATGGCTGTTCCATAAATCACTCTACAAAGCTTGGGTGTGTAGCGCCATGAACCCATTCCACAATTTTCACTAGAAAGAGACCATCATGGAAAAGAAGAGAGAATTACAGCCTCTCAATAAAGATCCTCTAGTAATTACATAAAGGGGAAAAAAATTAAAGGCATTTTTGTCTGTCTTACAAACACACACACACACACACACACACACACACACACACACACACCAAGGCAAAATAAAATGCCAGATATTAATTCCCAAAAACTGTGAAGAAGGCACCAGGTCTATCACAATTTGCCACTCAGAATACACAGCATGAATTTTGTTACATAAAGGCCCATCTATCTCCCAAACAACATGCTTGCCCCTGTATACACCTGTGCTGCCCTCCCATCTAACCACCTCTAGAAATCTGTAGGCAAGAAGCTGGTCATTAGCAGCCTTACCTACTCATTCCTCCCCCTCTTCTGATGCATCTCTCAAAACATAACAAGTATCATCCTAGCACTGAGACTGGCAAACCAAAATCTCTTCTACAGGTATGCATCTTATGCCTTTTATTCTGTAGCAAAAATATCCCTTCATGCACACCTCAGTCAGAACTACTCAAATAGATATTAACAGAGATTGGAAAGGGAAAAGCATTAATACAAACAAACAAACAAAAACCATACAAATGAGCAAAGTCAAATTTACATAAAGAACCCACGGATGCTGGGACTAGAGTTATAGGAGGGAGGCAAAATTTAAGGTGTGCCCCCAAATTCAGAAACCGAGGTCATTAATGTACTAATGCACTATTTTAACAAATTAAAGTTAATACAAAAAAAAAAAAACACATCGTGAACAAAATACCTGAATTTTAAATAGAAAATTCAATGGTGTTGTCACAAGCCATCTTGGAACCTAAATAAGACAAAAGGAAAAAATAATCTCTAATGCTGATCCTATCTTTATTAAAACTTTGGATATTTTGTGCATCATGGGTTTTCTACACTAACTTTGATTTCCTAAAAATATTTCATTAAAATATTACCTATCTTGACTTCTGAGTTTCTGTGTTTAGTTTGTGGTTCTCCCTTAAAGTGTGCACCAGAGGTAAAGTTCTCTTTTATGTCACCCTCCATCCTTGTCCATCTCCAAAGTTTTGAGAATCCTTATACCACTAGAAAGAGCAAAGGTACTGGCTTCTGACATAGCCTTTTAGAATACCGCTATCCACTCAACTTTTTTATTAGAAGTCCCAGAATTAGTACAGTGGATAGAAGCCAGTTTTTAGTTAAGCATTATTAAACAGGTTAAATATTCCCATTGGGTTCAAATGCCATGGCTTTTATTCAAGAGAAATTATTATTAGGAAGCTCTGAATCTAACATTAATTTCTGTTTCATGATGGGAACTGTTTTGAAAAACAAGGTCTTTTTAAATCAGTAATTCCCAATTTTGCACCATTGAAGACATTGTTTCTCTCCACCTCTAACCAGACGCTGCGTTTGGAAAAATGTTTTATGCTAAATATTTAAGATATTTATTAATATATTCTGTCTTCCATTTTAATAGGCCAAGATATCTATATCTTCCAATCCTATCTTCTAATCAATAGGAGGTAACTTGTGATTGCCAGGCTGCAGTGACACAATTGTGAGCAGAGGTAGAGATATTTGAACTTCAAATTAGCCTATACAGCTTCACTGAGGACGTCAAGCTTTTTGTTAAATATTTTGAAATTTGAGAAGTTCTCAAAAATAATTATGATGAAATATTTAAAAAAGTGACATAATAAACAGTAGGTATACTATGTTTTCACATAGGTTTATAGGAAATTAAAAAATATGTAAAAAGAAAAATAGTTTGGTATGCTAGTAACAGGATTACAGATGATTTAGAAAAATTATGTGCGATTTTCATTTAAAACTAAGAAAGATCCAGATCTCATTACCAAGTTCTTTGTCTTGTTGGGGCCAAGAGTCTCCAAGGTAGAACCATGGTTATGTTGAAAATGAATCAGCTATGGGGGAAGACTGAATGAGAACTGGTAGAAATATGAGTTTCTGAGCAAACATTTATGATTAGAGCCTCATGAATATACAGTAAGCAGGCCAGGAGGCCAAAGGCTATTGACTGAAGCCTGATATATTTCATTAAGAAAAGGACATTTCAAGATGCTTTCAAGGTTACCTGAATATAAATATATAGAATATAAACTGCCTGAGTTATATGAACCACCTTTGTGTCCCAGGATACTGCAGAGAGCCCTTCTAGGGCAGAATCAATAAATGCTTATTGAGTAAATGAATGAGTGAGTTTCTCATTTCATCACCATTGTTTTAACACGTGAATACATTTCAAAAGGCATCAGGACATGAAAAGCGTGCCTTTAGGATTTATACAAGCCTCCCAGGAGAGCAAAGCCATAGGCTCTTTTTTAAAAAAAGGCATCTCATCAAGAACAATTATTAAGAGATGTCATTAAACACCTCTGCTTATTTTCACCTCTTGGCTAACAAACCAATGCTCTGTCCCCCAGGTTCCTGTCTTGCATATCTCCCACCTAAACTCTCCAGTCTCTTGTTTGAGCTGGTATCTGATTCTGATCACATACTCTTATTTTTTTTCATTTTGACTCTGGGGTTCCTTCTTGTTCTTCCTGGCTCTCCACCACTCGAGGTTATTTCTCTCATTCTGCATTTACCCTCCTCTCCTTCACCCCATCCGCTGCCACACACACAATTTAGTCCAGCATGGACAATTTCTTACACATTTTTTAAGCCAGTCCTCACAATAATCCCATGAAGTTGGTAAGGCAAGAGTTGCCATTATTGGTCCCATTTTATGAATGGGAAAACTGAGGGGCAGAGAAGTTATGTGTTGACCCCAGCTCCCAGTAAGTGATAGATCCAGGATTCAGAATCAGGTCTCTGTTCCCCAAAGCAAGCACTTTATCACCAACTTTATATGAGCATAGGATATTACCAAGGACTTCAGCCAGGTATAGAGCATGTAGTTGATTTAAGCCTGACATAGAAAGTGATGTAATAAGTCACATAAAAAGGTTCTAAAGATATTGGAACACCCCATAATTCTGTGCCTATGAAATAAAACAGTAATTCTTTAATATAGTATATAAGATTCTAATAATTTAGCTTGTCTCATTTTCTAGCTTTTTTTCCCATATTCACACAGTGCCCAGTCATGCTGACTTTGGAGGATCCCTCATTCTCTGCGTTCATTCCTCCCAGCTTTTCCATATATGGGTTCCTCTGCAATGCCCCTCTCACCCCATTCACCTGGTTAACTCCTATTCATCCTTCTTCTGAGTGAAGATTGCTCTCCTCTATC
Organism: Cynopterus sphinx; assembly: GCA_030015415.1. Taxonomy (NCBI): domain Eukaryota; kingdom Metazoa; phylum Chordata; class Mammalia; order Chiroptera; family Pteropodidae; genus Cynopterus; species Cynopterus sphinx. The sequence continues at coordinate 21,081,139 of CM057385.1, forward strand.
CCCATAACACTGTATTACTTCAGTAGCAACTCATAGCTCTCAGGATAAAGTCCAAATCATTCTAAACAGCTTGTCAAGGCTCTTAATGATGTGGCTCTCACATCCTTGGTTTTCTTTGTCCCTGCACTCATCATGGCCTCTCACACTATTCTCTATCCATATTGAACAATCTTCAGTTTTCATGTCCACACCACTAGTTCTCTCTAAGCCTTTGTGCATGCAATTCCTTCAGCCTCATCCCCTTTGTTGGGAAAATTCCAACTCAGTTCTCCAAGAGGTCTCAATTTCTCCAGGAAGCCACCTTGAGTCAAGGTTGGTGATACTCTTCCTTGCATCATGGCACCACCTCACCATGATAACTACTTCATAACTGACTCCCAATGTCACCCTTGATTTTTTTCTTCTTTGATACATTCCCTGTGAAGAGAAGCCATGATCAGATTCTCCTTGATTTTCCTTATGGGAGATCCCCTCCCATCTTGGCAATCACCACTCTATAAGGTTTGGGGTGATTAGTGTGGCAGAAAAAATGCTGAACTAGTTGCTAACTCAGTCTCAGATCCTATTCATTCATTCATTTATTCATTCAATCAATAGCTTTTTATGAAGCACTTCTTATCTATATACTAAGCACTATTCTAGGCAATGATGAGAACAGGCAAAGCGCACGCCCTCATAAAATTTTCATTCTAGTGAAGGAGTCAAATCAGAACTAAAAACATAAACATACAATGTAATATATATTAGTGATAAGGGCTATGAGGAAAAGTAGCAGCTATGATAGTGCCCATGCTATCCTGGACAAACCTATTGAATCTCTCTAAAACTCAATGACGTAGTTTGTAAAATTGTAAAGGGTTTCTATGTGGTTCAGGTATACAGGGACATGAATGCATTTCAGAATGCATAGCAAGTATCTGCTATTATTATTATTTTAATTTTGATGTAATGTGGTCTCTATTTACCCTCTCCAAGAGCTAATTTGTGAATTTAAACAATTCCATCAGTCATGTAGACATCTGAAAATGAATAAATATCTGGCTGACAGCTCAGTCTATATCCGAATGTTTAGTTAACATATCTGTAAGGTTGGAAAAGTCGTGAGTTTACTGCTGTGCACTTGAAACATCAACTTCTAGGATTATTATTTTTTCTTATACTATTGTAATAATGGTAATTTTCTTGTCTAAATGTAAAATTTAAATGGGTATATTCATGCCCATTTGGAAAAACAAGCTAAAGAGGATTGTCCATCTCACATAAATGTTATTTATATTTCTGTGTAGCTCATTTTTATTTAGGACATATGTGCATGCCAGCAATGTGTGGGAGAACCTTAAATCATTCTCTGTGAAATTTAGGAACCAAATTCAATTTTGCAACTGTTTGCAAAATTAAAAAAAAATGACAACATAGTTTTAAAAACTAGCTTTAAAAGGGTTCGTACATGAAATAAACTAAGCTATGACTTTTCTGTATTGCATCTGCTAAAGAAGGGCTTAATATTCACTATTTTGAAAGGTGCCTAGGAGTGACATGAAGATATAGCAAATGGCAGTGAACACTCAGGCTTCTTTATTTTACATATGTACCTGTTTATTTGTTTTTAATTATACAATAAAATATCGACACATTGTCAGAGTAATTCTGATGGTAAGCTCCAGTTGCTTCATATCTCCCCCATCAAAACTTCACTCCAACCCTGAGATAATCAGTTTAGTGTTTATCTTTATGGACGTTTTGATATGTAATTAAAAACATATCTGTACATTTTTATATAAATAGCATACTATGCACACTGTCCAGCAAGTTTTTCTTAACATATATTCTAGAGACCATGCCACACAGGGAAAAGCACTCTACCTCATACTTTTCACATTTGCATAGTATTGTATGATGTGGATCCACCACAATTTATAGTTTATGATAGTTTATCTCATTCCTGTGGATGGATATTTGGGCCATTTCCAATGTCTTTATGTTCAAACCATGCCAAACTGAATATTTTGGATATGATTCCTAGTGCTCATGTATTCATATTTCTCCAGAGTATACATTAAGAGGTATAATTGTAGCTTCAGGAACATGCATATTTTTCCTCATTTAAATTTTAATAGACACTGAAGACTTGCTTCCCAATAAAGGAATGCCAGTTTACATGTTTACCAATGGGATCCACACCTGTCAGAAGGCATCTCTGGGCTATTTAGGGAGGAAGTGAATGGGGAAGGAAGAGCAAGTGCCTTCTTGCTTTCTGGGAGTTGCCTAGATGTGTCCATTCAGCAGGTAAATCTTGAAAGTGTGGAATGAGCTCAGCCTGACAATAATTCTCCCTTTTCTATTACACTGAAGTTAATTCTTCCCTTATGCTACTTTGCCCTTTTATTACATTTTCAGCTGACCCTAGATCTCTGATATCAGATATTCTCTGGACCTGTATTTCCCTTGGATATGACCCTAATAAAACAGTCCATTGGAATTAATAGCAACTATCATTTATTAAGTGACACACATTTTGCATGCATGGTTGGAGTTAATCCTAGAAATAGCTGTGAGATAGGTACTCCTTTGATTCGTGTTTTACAGACTACGATATAGTCAAAGAGATTAGATGTAACCATCAAGGGTCCCAACTTCTATCAAGTGACTGTAACAGAAAAGTAAGCCCAGGCTAGGCAAGTCCAACACTAGCTCTAGGACTGTGAGCCACTAGTCTACACTGCAAGCAATCGCTCCCTCCTCTGCCATCTGCTCTTCATCTCTGCCCCTTTATACCAAGTGCTGCTTTATACCTTGTGTTAGTTATTTGTGAATAGGATTTATTTTATCTTCTAGGCTGTTAGCTTCTCAACTGAAAGATGTATGACCCAGTCTCCTCTGTCACCACCATTGTTTCAAAAAGTATAGTCTCTCCAACACAGTAGTAACTTGAATATATTTTGAAAGACATACTCATCACTCAACCTCGTAAAATGTCTTCTCATACAATCCAAAATCACTGAATGTCCCCCAAGCTGAATCTGATAATGGCCTCCATGGCTCACCTACTGTGACATCTGTCCAGGGCTTATTCCCACTTCGGACCTCTGAACGTGGATCTCTCCTAACCCTTTCTCTGTCATTAAGAACCATTTGCCTTGTAGCCCATTCTCCTAGGACCATACTGATGTAGGATCTGATGCCTTAATTAGAATTTATTAGCCTTAATTTGTGAATTCAAGCCACTTACAGCTTGCTACTCCCCATCTCTATGATCTGTTTTCAATCTTTCATTCCAAGCCCTCTTGTTCTAACATTTATTACCAGCTTCCAATCTTTTGAGTCTTACGTTTACTTTGCATTCCAGCTCAGCTGCTGGGTGGAAGCTTGATTTGACTGTCCAGCTTCCAGGCTGTCTCCAGCCCTGGACACTATCTCTTGAATCAGTTTCCATTCTATGGTATGCTCTGCTACCCAAAGGAGAATCACACTCTACTCCTATGACTAATGCAAACCCCCCAAATTTCAGCTTAGACCTAGAATCCTGGATTTTGTTTATATGGATAGAAATCTGCTAACAGGTAAAAAACAAAACAAAACAAACAGACAAAAAACAAACAAAAAACTGTAACAAGGACCATCAGAGCTCTACTGAAGGAAGTAGCCCCCACATCAAGGAAACCAAACCATCACTTTCCCCTCTGCCTCTCAGCAGCATACCCATTCCAAAAGCCATAATCAAGTCCCTCTTGCGCACTGTCCCATTTTTTCACAATAATTAGAGCACCTTATTAAACTTCTGATATTCATTACCAAAACTAATATTTAATTACATATGGTCTCATTTTGTTTAATGTGATTAAAAGTCTGTCTTATTAGACAAAAAAAAATCCTTTCTGAAATAAGAAGCATATTGCTGTATTCTCCTTAACCACCATCATCAACATCATCATAGCAAATACTACTTAATACTTACTGTTTGCAGAAATAGTTTACACAAACAAATTCACTCAATCTTTACAAGAACTCTATAAGGACGGTACTGTTATTATCCCCATTTTGCAGAAGAAAATACTGATACATAGAAAGGATAAGTAACTTGCTCAAGATCATATGGATACTATGTGGTGAAGCAAGTATTCAAGTCTGGACAGTCTGGTTCTAGAGTCCACGGCATAACCACTGAGGCCTCTTCTTCTGTGCAATCCCTTTATAGTGCTAAAAACAGCTGAGCACAGAAATATTACACAATAAATATTCATTGGCTGCTTGGTATACAATTTGACACTAATGGCCCTTTCAGAATTCTTAAGTCCACTCTACGATCATTTTGAGACTCAACTGCACATGGTCCAATTACTTAATTGGCCATTGTCCAATTACATAGGAAGGGATCAGACTGGAACAAGATTTGCCCATAAGAGCTATGGGAGCAATGGAGAGGCAGACCCAGAGGAAGATGCTATTGAAAGTTGGTTTGGCCGGAAAAGCACTGAACATGACAAAAAGAGGACATGCTCCAACAGAGGTAGATAGTAAAGTACTGCTGGTTAAGAAAATGGGCTTTGAAGCAAGGCTGCCTGAACTGGAATCCCAGTAACGTGGAATGCCTTGCTTGTGGAGCCATTTAAAGCTACATGAGTTAATTATTCTCAAAGCTTAGCACAGTAAGGGGCAGAGTGGCTGCATATAAACTGCTATATTATTCATGATAATTAGAATAAAGAACGATATCTGATATCTGGACTTCTGACTTGCATACAGGTGCAGCAATGGGAAATGAAGGCACAGTGGATATTCAGAATTCAGCCTTTTTTTACTGGGGCCCTGGCAACCTGAGTCCAGTGGGTTCCAGTCAGCTTAGACAATGGATGGTAGAACCAAATATAGGGAGGTGCTGGGCCCTAAGCCTAGAGATCCAAGGTCCCTGTGTAAAACCTGCAGAAATGAAAGCACTGGGCCCCAATTCAGGACCATGCCACAGATTGGTGATTTGGTCCTAGATGCAGGTGAACTCTCATGGCTCAGCTGAGACATGGGGCCAGAGCAAGACAGCAGCAAAGGTACCTGGGAGCAGAGCCCAACACATGAAGTGGGGCAAACTAAATCAGCCTTCCCTCCGCTCAGGCATAGCCCTGAGAACCACTGGCATGCTGAGTATGCAGGTAAGGATTATGTGACATCGAAGGTTAAAAAAAAAAAAAAGCTGAGAGTCAGGCTGGATCTGATCCATGTTACTTGGGGCTGCCTCACTGCCCTGTCCAGGCTCACCCTGTTGGTGAGCAAGCAATCTGGTGCTGTGCCCTTTGCTGAAGGCAGCCACTCGGCAGGTGACTGACTCCAGGGAGCGGATGCCAAGCTGTCAGCTGGGACAGCCCATGGTGCACATCTCCACAAAAGCCTCCCAGCCTCCAGGACCTCAGCAGTGGGGGCACACGTCCTCTGGGCAGGGAGCTTCAATTCACACAGCATGAGGGCCATAATGTAGTGGGAGACTCACAGAACGCTTTTAAATATCTATTTTTTAAAGTGGTTAGCAAAGCTGAGGAGAAATAATCAGAGATCCGCAATGAAGGGTTTCATCCAGAGAGTCAGCAGAGGAGTGAAAGAAAGCAGAAGAGAAGACAGTGGAAGAAGAGGCCTCAGGATTTTGGACAGGAAACACAAACGGTGGAAACAAGGGGGAAAATAATGGTCACGTCTCAGAAATGGTTCAGGCTGACATCTGCAGAACACTGTTTTCCATTCTCCAATTACTGGCCGTTTTTTGGGGCACATGTTATTAACTCTGCTAGCAAAGCCCTATTTCTAGAGATAACTGACAAATTTCTACTTGTTCATAACTCGAGTTCAAAGTCCATCATCTTTAGACAAAGCCACATGGTCTCTGTTTTCACACATAAGTGTATTTCAAGTATAATAAAATGAATTACAAGCCTAGAGTATTGTGACCACCATGATCACCTTGAAGACATTCATTTTTATGTCCCCAGACCCTCAAGACTTAGTATAGTATAGTTCCTGGTGCATAATAGGAGCTCGATTTAGGATCACTGAATAAATAAGTGAAAAAAAAAAGAATGAATAAAGGGAAAAGTGAAGGAAGGAAATATAGAAGCAAGAAAAAAGGAAAGAAAGGAGGAAGGAAGGGAGAGATGGGAGAAGGGAGGAAGGAGAGATCCTCTGTGACTGGAGCAAAGAGGGGAGGCAGGAGGTGAGTCTTTAAAAGCATCTCAGCCTGTCCATGAGAGTCACATGGGCCAAGCCAGGTATTCATCTCACTGGCAAAGTAGCATAATCAAAGGTTATAAAGCAGAATGGTGTTTCAAAAAGTCACCTCCAATGCCCTTTTTGCCCTGAATGTTCTTAATCTCATTTATTTGCTCCCTGCTTCAAACTAATGTCCTTGCACTCGGTATATATAGCCTCATTTGAAACCAGCAGACCTCAACTTCTGCAAGAAATATTCCTAAAATGACCTCCTATAGACTATCTCAGCACTTAATTCTTAACATATCATTTTAACCCTGCATCTATTTGTTTGTCCCTTGGGGTAATGATTTTCCCTAGGAGTTATGAGTGCATTCTTTAGAGCCAGACAAACTTGGGTTCGAAACATAGCTCAGCCATTTCCTAGCTTTCCAACACCAGCTAAATTACTTGACATCTGAGCCTCAGCTGTTCAACTATATAGGGTGATGAATGATACCTATCAACATGATTTTTGTAAAAACTGAAAGCTACTTAAGAGTTTAGATGAATGTGAAGCAATCAACAGTAATAGTGATGCTGCCAGTACTAGTTAGAAATAACAATAATGGGTTTGTTTGGTCTTATGCTCTGGTAGACTATCTGGTAGAAAAGACTGCCTTATCCTTCTTTCATTAGTATTTCCTTTTCTCCCTCTCCACAACCTTACATCTCCCTCTACCTTCCAAGGTGTCTTGCAATCTCCATGATTCAATGTAGAATGCATGCAATGCATTATGGTTCCACTTTTCCACCGTGACCTCAATCCATGAATGCCACTGCCATTCAACCAGTTCATGAGCCAGAAACTTGGTTCTCCTTCTGACCCAGCCTTCTTCCTCATTTCCACCACATGAAATGCTCTCAACTCCTCTGATCTATATCCTAGAAGCTCTTGAGTCCCTCCATTGTTCTCCATATCTACCACAATCTTCATCAGTTTACCTCCATTTCTAACTCAATTTGCCACCAGAGTCTCCTAACTACCCCTTTCAAGGCTATCTGACTCATTCCACTTCACTCCCAGTCAATTCTCCACTCTGCAGCCAAAGAGGTCTTCTTAAGACTCAACTCAAATGTGATCATGTAAACACCTCCCCCATTCCCCCTGTCCTGCACCCCACCCCAGCTTAAGACCCTCTCATGGCTTCTTGTTGTTCTTAGGATAAACACACAACTTGTTAACATGGTTGTTCTCTAATCACACCTATATCTGTGTTGGAGCCACACCAGTTTATATCTGGATGCCCTCTTTGCATAGGCTAACAAGCTCTCCAAAGAAATAAGCCTTGCAAAATATTGCTTCAAAAACAGAGTTATAAGCCCTGAACTCTGGATTAGGAAGGTCTCTTTTTGATTCAAGATATAACTGATAGAAAATACTGTGCGAACACAAGTCTCAGAGAAAAGGGCCAAGCTGCTATAGCACAAGAGAAGAGTGATGGATGGAGAAGTTGGGAGCCTAAAAGCACTTCATTTCACTTTTCTAAATGTGCCCTGTCAAAGTGAAGGGAATAGACCTAGTAAAGCTAAGTTAGTGGATGCACAATGAAGTGGAATATTTATCTTCACGTTCTTGAGCTGCAGACAATTCAGCATTAGAAAACACCACCAAGTCTGTTTTCCAATATGCCCGGGGCCCTAGGAATGGAGAGGATCCTGATTTAATGAGAAAGTCACACCATCTGTCAACAGAACTGTTGAATGGTAACTCAGCAAACCACAGTTCCCAGAACCCAATGAGCAGAATACTTGGGTGTCATTTGGGTAAGATGCAGCTCTTGGCTCATTGGTCAGGAGACCTTACACACCCTACCTACTCAACCTGGGAGTGATAAGTGGTATCTCTGTGTCCTTGCTCACAATCCAGCCTGACCTCAACATTTTCTGTGGATTCTTGATGAGCCATTGCAAAGAGGAGGCACTTACCTTAGAACAGGGTGCTGGGGGGCTGTACCCCAACTCTTACACTTTCTGGAAAGATGCTGCAAGCGGTATTAATATAAGCAATATTGAAGCATGGACTGACTTTAGCTTACAGTTATGGGTGAATGAAAGGATGAGAAAAGAGAGAAAATAATTTATATATGTCTTCCTTATGGATTATAATTTTAAAACTGAAATAATCTAGAATGTATTTTGTACCTAAGTTAGTGAAAGCAATTTAGGGATTGCTTCTCCCTCATCTGTAAACTAATATCGTTTATAACCAAATGGACCAGAAATTATATATCCAAATGATGGTTTCCCCTTTTAAAATAAGTCACTTTGGAAAGCTATATAATTGTCTGTCTGTATTCTCATAGCTAAATTTATCTACTAAATTTTGAGGTTCAGTTGTCTGGGTTTTTTTTTCTCTCAAACATGTGAATCCCTAGCCCCTAACCCAGTATTTGGCACACGAGCAGAGAGGGCAGCCAAACGTGTCTACCCAGGAGTCAGATGGCCTGATGTTCAGATCTCAGCTCTGTTTACCTAGCAATATGAATTTGGCCACAGTTCCTAAGCCACAGTTTTCTCATATATAAAATGGGGATAATAATTGTCCAGAAATTTATATGATAACTCTGTGAAAATAAAGTATATAAAATACTTAACATTATTTCTAACACAGAGAAAGCACTCAAAAAGTTTTGGCTACGATAGACATTTACTTCAAAAAATATTCCAGGTATAGTGCCTTTATATGTAAATTGCTGGGGTTCCTCTTCTGGAATCATCTGGAGATTCTCACTCAAACCACCCTCATGTGGCTTTTTGGTGAGATTGGATATATAGAGACAACTGAAAATGAGTTAAATTTAAATTGTCTCTGAATTTCTTGACTGTTAGCTTTAAGTCTTACTTTCTCGTTTTCCTTTGTAACCATAAGATTTTTCACAGTGCTTGGCACTTAACTCAAGTAAATATTTATTTAATGAGTGGAAGATTTGTTGAATAAATCATGGAATAAATAAAGTAGGTGAACAAGCTAAATAATCGCAAGCAATTTACTCAGCTGGTTCACCCATCCTAGCTTCAGACTCTATCAGAATGTGCTCGAAGGGTGGAGAGATGAAACCCTCTGAAGAGAATATGAGGAACAACTATTCCAGCTTTTCTTTGATGCTGCTATGCTGGACATTTGTCATTGTTTTCTGGTTTCTCATATTCTGAATGTTTTTCTCATGTGTATTAGTTTCCTATTGCTGCTGTAACAAATTATTACACTATTTGCTTTAAACAACACAGAACTTATACCTTAATAGTTCTGAAGCTCAGTAGTCTGGCATGAATCTTAGGGGGCTAAGATCAAGGTGTCAGCAGGCCTGTGTTCCTTCTTGAGGCTCCAGATGAGAATCTGTTTCCTTGCCTTTTCCAGCCACTAGAGAGCTCTGGCATTGCTTAGCTCACAGTCCCTCTAACTTCATCTTTAGGGCACATCACTCCAACCTCAGCTTCTGTGGTCACATCTCCTTTTATTGACTGATCATCCTTTCTCCCTCTTATAAGGACCCTTTTAATACCACTGGGCCCACTTGGATAACTCAGGATAATCTCCCCAGCTCAAGATCATTAACCTAATCACGTCTGCAAAGTCTGTTTACCCTGAAAGGTAATATATTCAGGAGTTCCCAAGATTAGGATGTGAACAGCTTGGGGGAGGGGGACATAATTCAGCCATTCCACTTTGTTTAAAGTTATTAGCTGCCTTTTGTGCTCAATTCCACCAGGTAGAATCCTGAATTTTACTTTTCATAGGGCATAGGCAGGTGACTGAGTTTGGACAATCTCAGATGCCTGAGATTTCAGTTCTAAAGTGAACATAAGGAAGTAAGTCTGATGTGAAATCTACTTTCTGATAAGGTTGCTGCTAGCAGAATTGTCCAGCTTTCTGGACACCAGTGGGATCTAGTGACCAGTCCACATCAATGATGGGACCTGGCTCTCTGACCGAAAGCAGCAAGAGCAGGGGTCTTTCCTAAAACAATCTCATAGCATATTCTTATAAGCATAGCTTTCAATTCTGATTCTTTGGCCCACCCTTGGATTTGGTGAGCACTCAAATGCTTTATGAATTTCTTTTCTGTTTACAGTAGTCTTAAAAGAGTTCTGTTATGTACAAGACTCCGGTGGCCATAGCCTCCTGTCCTGGCTTGTAAGAAGAGCCTGCAGAGAGGCTGATGGAGTGCTCCTCGAAAACTGGAACAACAAACAATATTTTGGGTGCCTTTTAGGTGCCAAGTGCTTCATAAAAAAGCCCCGAAGAGCTGCAGTGAAATCATTCAAACTAGGGGTTGGTAAACAACATCACCCTTTGTAATAGCAGGTGTGAGGAAGAGGCTGGAAAGAGAATAGCCTACGTGGCTCTCCTCTATGACTTTGATTTTCTGCCTCTTCTCAATCTAAACAGACCAAAGCAGATATAATGCTGTTTGTGAAGGGATAGGAAGAGATACTCTGATTATTGATGCTGGTCAGCATGCGAGAACCCCTCAGGGTTTCTCAAAGCACTTTACCACCATTAGTTGTTTATATTAAATTAAATAGTCTTGGAATATCCATTAGTTCAGAAAGCAAAAGTATATTTGGCTTAAGACTGCTTTTCTCTCACTGCCACTCTCGCCTCTGCATTATCTACAGCTCACTCAGCTATGGCTCTTAGTTCACCCCTTTGTAAGATAGGGTACAGTGACTTTTCAAAATAATGTTTTTCAGTTGCTCTGTTCTGTGCCTTCTGCTTGCAGTTAGGAGTTCAGATCCTGACTCTGGCAGTTAGCTGGGTGACTTAAACCTCTCTGAGATTCCTTCTTCTATAAAATGTTGATATTATATCTCCAAACAGTCTTGCAGAGAAAACAGAATAATGTGTGGTGCGGTGGCCAAGCTCAGCCTCTGGATTCAGACATACTATCAGAGTTCAAATCTTAAGTGACATCTTATCAGTTGTGCGGCCTTCAGCAAGCTAACCTGGGTGCCTCTGTCTTCTCTCAATAAAATGGGAGATGGATAAGAACTCCCTTATAGGGTAAGGTGAGTAAATGCAATAATAGATGGGAGCGTTCTCTGCACAGTGCCTTTTAGCTACTAAAACAGTTAAGTAGCTGTTTGGAGTGGGTGTTTGACATGAATTAGGAATTATCAAATAGAAGAATAAAATCATGTTTCACCCCCACCATCATCCTCTTTTAAAACAGTCTCTAGTGAGCCAAAATGCTAGGAAACAAACATTAAAACTACCACTATTTACAGATATCAGACCCCTGGTTGCCTGACTTCAAAGAATGGAGAGCAAATGACTATGAAGGGGCACAGGGAAATTGGTGAGATGATGTAACTATATCTTGTTCTATATCTTGACTGTGGTGGTGGTTATGTGGTTGCATCCTTTTTCCAAACCCATCAAATAGTAGATTTTAAATGAGTACATTTTATATATACTTCATAAAGTTGATTTTAATTATTATATTACATGTACTCTCGAGCAGGGGTTGGCAATGTTTATTTTATGAAGGGCCAGAGAGTAAATATTTTAGGCTTTGCCAACCATAAGATGACTCAACTCCACTCTTGTAATGTGAAGCAGCCACAGACAACAGACAAGACACAAATGAATGGGTGTGGCTGTTTCCAAAACATTTTGCTGATGGACCGAAATTTGGTTTCATATAATTTTCATGTGTCATGTAATGGTCTTCTTCTTTTGATTTTCCCCCAAACATTTAAAAATGCAAAAATCATTCTTAGCTCCTGGTCTTATAAAAATAGGCAGCAGGCTGGATTTGGTGGGTGGGCTACTATTTGCCAAGGCCTGCTCTAGAGTTCAGAAGAGACTCTGCCAAGCAGCATTGTGAAATCTGCTTTCGGGGCTTCTCAGTGCAAATGCTGTGTCTAAGAGGGCTGGGAATCCAGCTCCTGTTTGTTTTGCAGGGTCCCTGCCAGAACCCACACCCTCTGTGGCTAGGCTAAGCCACTGCCTCTTGACTTCAATTTCCCCATCTGTCCAGAGAGGACAGCAACCATCTCCCAGAGCTCTGTAAAGCTCATGCAGCTTGTTACTTAGGAGGAAATGCTCCATCCAAGTGCAGAAACTGATCATGGCTTGGGTTATGTATCTGGCCTGTCTCAATCATCAGGGGGAAAGGTTTGATTTTTCAGGCTGTCATTCCTAAAATTGCTTGTCTTTTCAGGTGACGTTCTTATTTCTGAATGTAGCCTGACCTTCATATTCCCAAAAGAGGAGGTTATTTTTTCAAAGAGCTGGCAGCAGAACAGTACTCTCAGAAAGCTTGCTCCTTCTCTGCTAAGCTGCCATCCCCAGCACACACCATCCCTTAGGGGACAGTGTCCCCCCCCCCCCACTTCCCCCTCACAAAAAAAAAAAAAAAAAAAAAAAAATGTTGCCCAGGCAAGGCCAGAGCTGTGCCAAGCTCTTCTGACAGCAGAGGGAACTTTACAAATCCAAATCAGCACAGACTGAGATTTCCTTTTTGGTTTCTGACTGTGGTAGGTGCTTAAGAAACCCCCTTGGGATGGTAAAAACTACCAAGAGAGGCACAAAAGTCAAGATAATTCTGGTGTTCCTAGAGCCTCAAGGCCTTAAAACATTTTTTTTGTAATATTTCATCTAACATTTAACCCATCTTTCATTGAAGAAAATGGATTACTCAAGCACACACTTTATTATTCTCCTTGTTGGAAGCATCTGAATCAATCATTTGCATTAGAGGTTGCAAAATTTTTCTATAAAGGGCCAGAGAGTAAATATTTTAGCATTTTAGGCCATATAGTTTCTGCTATAACTACTCAACTCTGTGGTGGAAAAGCAGCCATAGACATAAATGAATGAGCATGGCTGTGTTCTGAGAAAATCTTCAGCAGGCCAAAGTTGGCCCTCAGGCTGTTAATTGCTGAGCAGTCTTGAGCTGTAGTATCTTTAAGAGGGACTAGGTGGATTGAAGAAGAGGCAGTAACTTAAATTAACAAATGCTTCTTATAATTATCATTACAGTATAGGGAGTAAAACCCAACTGATCATCATAGTGTGCTAGAAGTGGGAACAAAAGAGACCAGATGAATCTGACCACAGTGAGTTTTCCATCTGATGGAGGGTGAAAGATGAGTGATGAGCAGCACTGGGGACAGTGAGAGACAAGTGGGTGTAGGGAACCAAGAGATTCCTGCTCACTGGACTAATGTCAACAGCATTAGCAGAGAAGGAGCCTCCTGGCTGAACTTGGGAGATGGGTATAATTCAGGTATGTATAAACCAGATGGAGAAACACAATACAAACAAAGACACAGGTAAGTATGTGCAGAGTGTGCTCACAGATTAGTGAGTAGGTAAATTGGAGTGAAGTTGCGAAGGCATTCATGGGGTATCATAGAAGACTTTTAAACATCAGTTTTGAGGTGTGAACTTTTGTAGTCAGAGGTCTTTAAAGTTTCTTAACTTCTAGTACGATGCTCCCTACAAAGCAGGCAACTCAAAGAATCCTCTTCCTTTACAAAGACGATGTGATGTGGCTGGCTGCATCTTACACGTTATGAATATGATGTTACTAATGGGTCGCATATATTAAGGCATTATTAACTGCCTGATAATAACACACTAAATGCTTTACTTTCATTTGTCATTTAACACAGAAAACGATCTGAGGTGGTTATTTTTATCTTCATTTTACAGGTTAGAAAACTGAGATTCAAAAGTTAACTTACCCAAAGCCATCCAGCTTGGAAGAGGCAGAGTGTGAATTCAAACCTAGATCTGTCTGTCTCAGCTTTTAATCTCCTAAATGGCTTCTCAATACATTTAAACATATTTCTGTGTTTTAATAGTTAAATGAATCATTTTTAAAAATCTCATTTCTAAATTGTCTCTTCCAATGTTTCTCCTACTCAAAAACGCCCAATAGTATAATTATATTTCTCATCTTTTATCTTTCTAATTATTTTTTTCAAGATCAACAGATTCATAATTAAAGATTTAAAAATTTCAATTCTGTTCAAATTTTATCTAATTTGAACTCACTAAATTAGCATAAAGTTATGATTTTCATCAATGCATATCTATCCATCTACATATATAATTATTTTCACATTGTTTTTGTCTACATTTTAGGTGGGCCTTTCATGAATGCACGCAAACCATCTATTTATCTCACATGACTTTCTACTCAAAAAGGATACCAGATTTCAATTTCAAATAAAATGTTTATATATAAAAATCTAGAGGGAAACAAACTATTAACACTTGCATTCAGGTTATGTAATTACAGGTGATCTGTTTCCTTTTCTCTTTTCTCTAAATTACTTAAAATAAGGTTATATTAGTGTTATAGTATTTAAATGTAATCATGTGAAAATGTTTTCTTAAAAAAATGATGAAACAACACATTGGGATCTAATTGAATAAGCAACTAATAAAAGAATTCCCTTATGTAAAAAGTGACTATGTTCCATGAAGGTTCCGTGACTCTTGGTTACATGTACTTAGAGCTATTAGGCCTCATTAATTCACTGGGATCTAATATCAGGCTAGCTGGTGTGGGTCTATCTTCGGCTTCTCTAAATTCAATCAATTTAAGAGTAATAGGAGTAGGGGTTTAGTGGATTAGTCACAACAGGCCATTAATCGCTGCATTCTCAGTTGTAATCCAGCCTCTACCAGCGTGACTGGGGGAGGGAAAATCCCACAAAAACCCAAACGATCAGAAAAGCTCCAAAGCTGGCTCCCTAGAGACCAACAGACATAGGTCACAGTTTGCTTGTCTTTACTTAACATCAGTACAGCATTTGTCATCTGTCCTATTTCTTGTTGGTTTTCCTTTTATGCCTTTTGCTGAAATTCTCAGATCAGATATATTTGAAAAGGAACCATGTAGCAATCCCAGGAATAGCCTAGTATTTAATTATCATTTTAAAAATTATTCTCTCAAGTGAATATGAAACATAAATCAAAACTATTATTTCATGTTGTAAATTTGTTGAAAAAACATGGTTAAGGTTATCATGTGGGTAAATCAGTGCTTAGGGAATCTTGCAAGACATAGTAGTGAATACAGAGTAACCAAATTCCAGTAAAAATGAGTAAGTGACAGTTTCAGAACATGTAAATATTACATCTTTTATGATAAATTCATTGAATCATAATACCTCATTTTTTATTGCTCTGGCCAATAAGCCAACATTTACTAATATATCAAGCAGGAAAAACAATGAATCAGCATTGTGTTTGCCGTCATTGTCAAGATCAGGCATTTACTGAGTTACATGAGATCATATGCGTATATCAGAGTCCTTGATAAGTCCAAATCATAGCTGTAAAATGAAAATATGTGGCATTAAATTTTTTTAATTATTAGATAAAAATGTGGGCCAGGCTCAGTAAATTGCCTCTAAAGATCACTTTATGAAAAAAAAAAAATGATTGTCTTTCTTATTACCTTTAAAATATTCCCCAGACATCTTATCTTCCCCTAGTGAATCAGATTCAACCAACCTCAACTGATTATGTGTTATGTGCAGGCATTGTGCTAAACACTTTCACATGAATTGGCTCATTTAAGCCCCATGTTTTACAAGATATTGCCAAATTCCTTCTTAATTTTGCCCAACGTGTCTTTTGTTCTTTTAGCGTCAGTCATAACAATACAAAACCCACCATTTATCAAGTACATTCTATGTGCCAAGCACTATGCTGTGTTTTTAAATTTTAGTCTCTCTTAACTCTAAAGATAGATGTTTCTACCTTAGTATAGAGAGAACACTAAGGATTAGAAATTTTAAATAACTTCCCAAGGTTGCACAAATAACAGCAGAGTTGAAATTGAATTCTAAGACACCAATACACAGGCTCCAAGGTTTTCAGTAAATGCTTTATGGAGCAAGCAGTCCATGGTGAGCCCTAGACTCTTTCCCAGTCTTTCTAGAGAGCCATGGGGTTATCGTTCCACAAAGAGTTTGAGTTATTCTCTCATCATGCCTCATCTTACACTTGCCAATTTCAAAAGCCATTTGCCATTTTCCTGCTCATTCACAGTCTTAAAAGTTCTTCCTATAACCTAATCTTGCTGTCTCAACATTTCAAAAACTGGAGAACTTTATCGTCAAAAACAAACTCAGAAATTTTCTATAAAAGTTTCTTAACACCATAAAATTTCCAAGTTGGAAAGAGACCTAGAAATTACCTAGTCCAATATCTCTGTTTAAAAAGAGGAAACTGGGGCCTAGATCAGTCAAATGGCTTCCTGCCCACATCACAGAGCTAGTAGTGGCAAAGCCTATACTAATTTAAATATGTTCTAACTTCCAACCCAATGATTGTTTCTGCCATCCACCTTATTTCCTCTTCCCTATAATTTATAGAAATATGCTCTAGGAATAGTACTTAAAAAGTCTCAAAATTCTGGACTCAAGACAGGTAATTTGCTTGCTCTTGGCCATAGTTTCCTGTCCCTGATCTGACTTAACAAGCAAAATTACATCTTAAATACTAATTTGGTTTTTGTTAATAGTTTCTGAGGTGGACCACTGTTGAAAGATCTTTGAAAGTTTAATCACTATTCTACATACTTGTTTACTCCCTCAAAGGATTCAGGTTTATTTCTGGAGGTTATACATTACTTCAGAATGTAATATAATAAAACTGTAAAGAATTTCATACCATTTACCAGTAATCACAATACTTGGATAATTAAAAACAAACAAACAAATAAACAAACAGTAATTCAATAAAAATAAATACCTATAGTCATAAAAACACATGCCCCAAATGGCAAAAATTAGAAATACAGATGCTCAAAAATAGAAAAAAATATAAATGTGAATTATGCCATTTTAGGTGGATAAACTATACAGAACTATTACAAAGAAAACCATGAATATTGTATTGTATGACTGAGATAGTGGGATTTATCTGTTGCAGAATCCAGGATTTCTTGAACTAACGTAAATAGGAAGGAATAGGCAGCAATTCTTAAGATACAATATAAAACTTTTTTTTTAAGTTAAAAAATTTAAGGTTAAAAAAGTTACAATTGAAAATTTTAGTAAATAAAATTTAGTCTATGAGGAATCTATTTTCCTCAATTTTCTTTGATACTGTTGTAGCATTTTGGGTATTTAAATTAACTCAAGAACTTCCATCCTCACTCATGCTCATGACACTAAAACATTTGCATATCTAGTCTGCAAGAAGCTCTGATCAAGGAAGAGCATTTCACTTGAACACAAGATTAGCCTGAACAGCAAATGCATAAACAAAACTCGCATTCATCAATTTGTTCAACACATTTTACCTGCAGATGGAAGGCACATTACAAGCCTTTACCTGGCTCAGCCAAGCTTTAATACCAGCAGTTCCAAAAAGCAGGAGCGGGAAGAAAAAGACTATACCACCAACTCATGCACCTAAAACTGCATAGAGGCTCTCTCATTTGGCCACTACAACACAACACTTCAAAGACCCAAACTAAAAGGCCACAAAGAACTTCACCACAGTGGAAAAAAACATGATAGAACTTGTCACAGACATAAAAAATAATGACTTTACTACTTTATATTTCATTCCACAGGAATTTGGGCTACTGGGACTTAGAACTGGTATCATTATGGTGTGTTATGGGACTTAAAGACAGTGACATATTTCTATTGATACATAGGCCATACTACAGAAATTTATTACTCATAGATGCCTAATTTTCTAGCTATCAGTATAATCTCCATGAATCTAGTAAGAGGTTAATAATAGGCGCCTTTGTTCTATAACCTCCCCTTATTTTTTTTCTGTAATTAAATTAACAAGCAAACAACAAAGCATCCAACTGACCGTTTCCTCACAGCTGTTAAGATCAACTAGGATATTACAGGCAGAATGCACAGCCAAGAGCTGCAAACTCACTATGTTCTTTCAATTTCTAGGCGCCTGGCTCTCTCCCTGGTAAAAACTGGTGAGATGCACCACAGTCCTGCAACAAAAGGCTAGAAGGGGAAGCTGTATTCAGACACAAGACTGAAACACCTTTGGGACCAGAGCTGTTTCCTGCATTGCTCTGCACCATGATTAAAGAGGTAGACTTTCCCCTCTAGCCCTATGGTCTAGTTCTATACTTAACTAAGGGGCAGTGAGCTTTCTCTTGTGCTGGTTTTTCCCAAGCTGGAACCTAATTAGAAAACATCTCATCCTAAGTGATCCCCTATCACAGGAACAAAGATGACAGCAGGGAGGAAGAAACAACAATGTCATTAATCTTTAATCATCATAGTTAAATTCTTTTATTATGGTATAGAACACAAAGGAGCTGAAATACATTTTAAAACAAATGTAAGTACCCTCAGATAATACTGGTTTGTCAAATGAAGATAGGAGTTGAGTGTGAGAAGGGAGTAGAAAACTATCAAATACATTTTTCCTGGGGAAGGGTCCAGTTCTCTCTGACTCTGCATACTCAAAGACGCCCTGCAGTAGAAGCAAGAGGCAGCTAACAGAGATGTCTCCATTTCTCCTCCCTCCTAGCCCCAAATTTTACCTCCTAGTCTCCTGCTGAAAAAGGAAAGGCATTCTAAATCACGCCTTGTTATTCATTTACATATAACTCAATCATTCATTATTGAGCATCTACTAAATGCCAGGTACTGTGTTGGCAATTGTAAAAGAAAGCAATATTTGTGTATCATTAAATGCACATTCCATGAGGGCAAAGATCATGGCTGTTTTGCTCATTACATTTACTTTCTGCCTGGCCCAGTGCCTAGCTCATAGGAGGCATGCATTAGCATGTGTGGGATTAATGAGCCAACACATTAAACCCCTTGGGAGTGGGAAAGGACCCTTGCATAGCTATATGTCTTTATTAGTTCATTTCAAGAATCCTATGAGGTATTTATTTGTATCCAACCTCACAAAGAGGAATGGTCTATGCTCATTCAGTATGTGCTGCCATCAAAATTGTTTTCCTTGAGAGTGAAAGGTAACTGTGTGTGTGGTAGAAGAGGGGCAGCAAAAGGGAAATACGTTGACTCATATATTTCAGTAATGAGTTTATTCCAACTCTGGTGTTGCTGCCAAATGTGTTGTGAAGCCAGCAGGACTTGGCTCTGGAAAAACTCACCTGAAAGTCACAAAATTCATTTCCTACTCCAGCCCCCTCAGCCATTGGGCATGAAGTATTGGACAAAGTTAAAGATTAATTCTGTATTAACTGTGACACAGGTCCCACCTCACCCAGATCAGGAAGAAATGGCATTTCCAGGCTGTCTCCTTCATAACCACTGATAATCTCTCCACTTCCATCCTGATAGCAGCTTAATGCAAATGCAATCAAACCCAAACACTGGCTACTCCATTACCAGTCCAATCTTGCTAATAAGGAGCAATTATGGCTTTATTAGAAAGGCAATCCCAGACCATTTCCTACCATCTACAGTTCCCCACCCCAACACCTGCATGCTGGGAATCCTTTAAAAAATTTTTAAGGTTACATGAAATGAAAACAGCAAGAAGTTATATGAAAGAGAACAAGAGGATAATTGTCACACTGCAATATCCAGGATCAAGAATAGGGTCCTGACTCTTTTTCCTAGGGCATAAATACATAGAGACAAATAAAGTAAGAAGATAAATTCTGTAATCTCTGTCTGGGTTATCTCAAAAGCTCTGGGAAGCCACCTGGAACTAGAAATGATACTGGAAAATAACTAGCGATCTGGGCCAAACAGAGAATAGCTGGGCCAGAGCTTTGACCCAGACTATTCTATTCCTAATGAAGAGAAAGGTATAAATTAAATGTACCCTCATGAGTCTTAAAAGGATGGCTTTCCTACACAGAGAGGCACAGGGTGGTCTTTACTATTACATAGGTATTTTATATTATGTATAAGTGCTACTGTTATTGAAATCATATCTTCTAAATGCTCTTCAATCTCAGCCTCATCCATCACAGTCCCCTCTAGTTGTTGCCATAGTGTCCTCTTGACAGTCCCCTGAATTCATCATTACTTATCTGATCTCCCTGTCTTTGCAAATGCTGTTCCCTATGATCATCCCTCCCTGATCACACTCCTCCTGGTCAATTGGCCAAAATCTTCCAAGTCAAATCTTTAGCATCCTTCTAACACTATTGACTCTCCTTCTTCTACTCCTCCCACCTCCAGAATGAATCAGACTTCCCTCTTCTGTTCTACTCAAACACTGTCTATTTATCTTTTCATTACAATACCAATCACATTCTGCTGTAACTACTACTATTTTCAAAATCAGTCTCTAAGTAGATTATGAATTCCTGGAGGTTAAGGTCAGTATCTTACTCATTCCTATTGGATCTCCAGGGACTTCTGTATAGGGCATTGTCCATAAATGTTGAATGGTTAAGTGGAAAAAGGAAGCCATACCATTTTAGGTCTCAACACTCACTCTATAATAACTAGACCATTGAGGGGTAAAAGAGATACATAATTTAGGGGACCATGAGAATGCTCTCCCAAGTGAACATGCGATCTATTGGAAATAAGAGTTGTGCACAGTATGAGGTAAAACTGCTACAAAATGCTTTTCAGTGCTTTGAGTGTCTGTTTCATGTCAAATAGTGCATCTATTGCTTGGCACACAATCTTCACAACACAAATGAATGCATGGATGATTCATTACTCTTAGGTTTCACTGAATGCCAAAGATGATATAATAATAATAATTACAATTATTATTATTATTATTACTCAAGTGCAAAATTGGAGACATTTGTATTTGTTTGACATGAAAATAACAAATCTCAAAGACTGGGGTAAATCAGGTCCTTAAGAGATAGGATAATAGTCTTTTTTTAAAGTCTTTTACTCAGAATGTCCACTAATGGCCTACTTAATCTATTTGGCCAGTCTTTTTTAAAAAAATGAATTTTGTGAGCAATAACACAAGGAATTGAGTTTTTAAATTATTGCTTATTGCAATCAAAGCATAGAGTTATCTTATTAAATTGCACACAAACATGATTATGTTAGTTTCCTTATCTCTACATTAGCTCCTCATAACTAACAGTAATGGTCTGAACTTATCTTAGCTTGAAAGTTTGTTCATATCAGCCCCCGTTGTTTTCTAGACCTATATACAGTTACTTAATTCAACCCATCTACTTCATATGTTTTTTCACTTCTTGGCTATGAACATAGTATTCTTGCCTCATGGTATGTCTATTTTTCTTCTTCTTTTGTTCTTATGAAATCTCTTATATCTTTCCAGGCCTATTTGAAAGGTTTTATTCCTCTCTAAGCCCTTACTTTTTCCCACTTGCATCCACCAACAATAGAGTTAACTGCTCCCCTTTTATACTCCCATAGCATCTCAACTCACAACATGTACCATCTTACAAACACCAAGAACCAGGTGTTCGTTTTTATGATTCCTATGCCTGGCACATAGTTAGCTAACACTATTTTGTTGAACAAAAAATGACTGAATAATTAACTGGAATTTACAGGAACAGTTGCAAAGTGTCAATAACAGCATCGTTATTGATGATGTTGGTGATGATAATTTTATGTGAACAGCTCCAATTCACTGAGTGACTGACACGTGCCTAGCACCCTGGCAGGATCTTATGTAAATTCTCTCCAATCCTCATTTTGCCAACTTTACAGAGCCTCTGAAAACTTAAGGAACTTCTCCAAGACCACACAGAGAGTGAATCGGGAAGGTTAGGATGCACGTGTAGGCCTATCTTGGTTCTAAAACCCATGATAACTCTCATACAATATGTGCAATTTGAACCAGGGTTACTATACTCCAGACACCATGCTAGGCATTTTACAAACAGTGTTTTGTTCCTTACAATTAGTCTGTAGGATCGACACTCTGGGAATAGCATCTCCACTCTATAGAAAAGAAAACTAAAGTCACCTGAAAACTCAACTGTCTGTAATCAAAATAGGCTACAAACCATGCAAAGTACAGTAGAGACATGCCACACAAATTTAAAATCTAAAGAGATGTTAGAACCTCAAACACATTTTAACCAAGTTCAGTCCATTGAATCAATGCAAAGTTACCTAATAAGAAAAAATAAAAATCACCAAAAAATTAAATATATCAGAACACTCCATATTCTCTCAATTCAACAATCCCTTAAGTGGGCTTATCCCAATTTTCCAGTATCTCCTAAAGTGAATGTTTTATTTCATCTGAGACAGTCCTCACTCAGTCTTCTCCTTCTGTTGATGTGGTCCCCTCCAACTCTTCTACCTCAGCCTCCAATGCTTATCAAAATATTCTCATTTTCCCTCATATCTAGACTTCTCTCTTCTATAGCATTTATGTCCTTTATCAAACCAATTAGGTATTATTCTTATTGTTTTATCTCATAATAATTTATGCATCACAACTTTACTTTTATAAATACTATATCTTAACAACTAAGCATTACTCATATTATTTTATGTTACTCTACATTGTGTATATATCTCAACTTTGACTTTATAACTATATCTTAAGCATGGATCATTCCATAATATGATAAACAGTTCTTTGAAATAGGCAAAGACAATTTAATTTTCATATTACAGACAAGGAAACTGAGAGGCTGTGAGGCTAAGAGAATTGCCCAAAGTCGTCCAGGTAATTAAGGAAGAGTTAGACGGCAGTTGGGTCTTCTAACATCTGTACTGTTTTCTACAATGGCTTGTTACCATACACTTTTAAGGGTGCCTGAATCTCTTGTTGACCTAAACTCCAGGCCCAAATAAGTAATGCTTATTTAAGGTAAAAAGTTGAGATTTTAGATTGCCTAGGATAGCAATCCATCCTGTCTCCCCATCTAACATTTCTCGTTCTACCAGAGGTTTTCTATTACTCAAGAAGACTCTTATCTCACTGCCAGGAGAGTCTCATATATGATGATGGCATCTGTCAGTGACTGGGCTATATGACATCCATCGCATGGGAAACTGGATTTCGAGAAACCATATAGCTAATAAGATCATCAGATAAGTGTCCTTTATTGGGGTGGGGCTATTTTATTATTTAATGAAATGTTCTATTCCAAGTCATATTGATAGCATCGGTAGTTTGCCATTGGGAAAGCACTTTAAAGTTAGGTTCTATACCAAGTCAAAATTTACAGGCAGAAAGAGAAACTTCTGTGGCTCCCCTGGGTCATAAGTTCTACATTGTTCCCAGGTGATTCATTAAACCTTCCAAGCCTCACCTTAATATTGGGCTCACAGGGATAAAGTGGGTAATACTCATGACTATGAACCAATGCTTAATGCTGTCAATCTCATTTATATGAGAAACAAAATTAAGAGACATTGCAAAGTTGTTACACCAAGGTCTCCTTGAATGTAGGATTCATGCTCAATGCCATGAAATATTCTTGCTGATAGTTTTTTGCTTTTAAACAAGGGAAGGAAGGTAAAGGCTCTATTCATCATGGCCCCACAAACTTGTGCAATGCCAGATTCGTCAGAAACAAATACACTACTGCAAGCTTACTATGCCTCAAAACTGTGCTAAGAGAAAATCATTGAATACATTATCTCATTTAATCCATATAACAAAAGTGTCGGGTAGGTACTTATTATCCCCTTTCTACCTTTAAAGAAGCTGAAGTTAAACCATTTTATTTTTCAGATAAGGAAAAAATGTATGAAATATTCCCTGCTTGTAGGGACTGCTTATCATAAGATGTTGGGGACAAACTTGGGTAATAGTCTCATTTGTTTGATTGACAGAGTCATGTACAACTCAAATGCCACCTTGTTTCTAGCCCTAGACTGCAATCACCCTAAATTTCTACTTCCAAACTCTCTAAGACTTGCACCCATTTAACATAATTTATTCTTTCAATTGGAACATCAAAATAAAAAATACTGAATACAAACATTTAAAAGAAATCTTAAACTAAAACATAAATGATACACTTAATTTTCACTTGGACTTTTCCATGAATCCTCCAGGCTGAACTTCTGTGGGCTCTGGCTGTCTTATATATACAATTAACCTACAAATTCTAAGAATTGATGTGTTAAAATATGTGCAATTTTATGTAATAAATGTGAAAGCACCATATAATTTTAATTGTTATTGCTGTTACTATTATGAATAAACTGATAAAGAAGTGAAGTTACATATAGGCAAGTAGGATGCATTGTGTAAATTAGATCAGAGAGCTGGTTTTGGACCAAGAAATTCTCTCGTGGTGCTGCTGGGCATTCATTCTCACTGATCTGAGCTGCTTTGTAAAAATGCAATGGTGCTCTTGCTAGCACAGGGAAATAGCATCCTGGTTTTTCTCTCTCATCTCTTCACAGATCTTGGCTGCCTTACATTTTCAGTGAAATAAGATCTGCATCTACTGTCGAGCCCCAAGAACTCCCAGATCATGGCATCCCCTCTTCACCCTAGCTGTGTTGTCCTTAAGTAGCCAAAATTGATATGATCTCTCAAATGAAAGGCACACATACTACTTCCCCAGCAGCTAGCTAAGCCTGGCCAAGCAGATCCCCAGTCCCATTTGTGGCAAGTGATTACTTCATTCTACTTACTACACTAGGCATTTTACAAAGAGTATTTTGTTCCTTACAATTACCCTGCAGGATCAACAACCTTGGGATGTATCACAGCTTCATCACAACCAAATGATTAGTGCAGAGGCATCAAACACACCAAGTCCAGGTCTCTGTATTTTAAGGAATATACCCTACACAAGCCCAGGGAGAAAACTCCTCGCATATACTTTTAATTGGGGGGAGGGGTTGGGGTGAGGGTAGGCAAAACACTAAGCTGCAAAGCACCAGAGTATTCCTGAAAGCAAATGTGACCAACTGAAATTCAGTCAAAACACCTTTTCCAGGCCAGATCTACTACCCAAATTTTCCTTCTGAAAATATTTACACTGCAGACTTTTGCTGGTCTTTTCTACTTTGATATTCCTCAGTAATGAAACCAACCCTACAAATGCATCAAACATTGATGCCTGGTAACTCAGTCTGAGTTAGTACCCATTTCCTGGGTGGGGCAATTTATCCAAAGATGGTAGAGAGGTGTTTTGTATTTAATTTCTTTTTAAATTTAAAATTTACTAGGTTCTATGATCAGAGGTTATGTTGCTTTTGGTAGAGTTCAGTCAGGAGTAAATTAAAACTGCAAATCATGGAAACAGAAATGACAGACCTACTAAACTCTCCTTGAGACACAATTGTTCAATCTCAGTGCATTGCATTCCTGTACCTCTTAAGGCTGCCAGATGGGGGCGGGGCGGGGGGAGTCTCCCAAACTGCGAGTCGTAATTATATTACTAATCAGAATTGTGACATACATGGACATCACTGAATGAATAGTTCTGTTTATGGAGGGTGGAGGTCAGCTTGGCCCTGAAGAAAGAATGGCCTTTTAAAGTTAAGTTAATGGATGTATAAATTTAGAGTACATAATGGTGCATCTCTGCCTAAATGCCTTCATAAAGTGCAAATTAATGCAGATCCTAACTAGGCATTTGGAATGCTAACCCAGTTGTCTGTGTTTAGCTAATAGCTAGCAATTTCACTAACACGTTTATCCTCTCATTACATAGCAATGATGATTATTTAGTAAATACATGCGAAAGGCCACGTACTCCATAGCACCCCTCCTGAGTTGGAAATAATCCCCTCCGAATGCTTCTATTTATATAATTTAGTTGCTGCTACACCAAACCAAGTATGGCCGTGACAGGTAAACCACTAATGTCTCTTTTGGAGGCTAAGAACAGACCCATTCTTAGCTGGGTCCCTTGTGATGACTGACCAAATGCTGGGTAGGGGGCAGAAACAGAGGATGCTTGGGGAAGAGGGAATCCAGAGCCTCAGTGACGTTAACCCTTTGTAAATCTTAAAAGAACTCAGATGGTTTTTCTCATCTGAAAATTATTTATGATGCTGGAGGGAGGAAAGGAATGGCTGTTTTATAACTAGTGAAATATTAGAAATATTAGAGAGAGTTTGAAAGGGACTTGTAGAAAAGAGAAAGATATAAAATGTGGCCTCTTTAGATGCCACCCAGTCCATTCTTGGACATGTATCTGATATAAACCTTTATAAGTCATTTGAGAATTTTTCCTTTGATGTAGGATAGGGTAAGAGATCCCACCAGGGGATTTTAGGGCACTTTTTATTATCTGCCAGGTACATAACATATCTCTAAGGTATTATTATAGAGGCAACTTTCTTAGGAGGGTGGCAAAGCCCTAAACAGAATGATTTTGAACCAAAGATTTTCTATTCCTGCCTTATGAGAACATTGAAACCAAATAGTGGTATTTGGAACTGGACAGATGAGGATTTTCAATATCCAGAACCAGGTCTGGCTTAGAGAGTAGGGACTGGCTGGATTACAGAAAGATGAAGGTAACATACATCCCTGCACCCTGCTGCTGCTCAAATGTGTCTGCTCAAGGGGCCAGGTTCCTGCTCTTCTCTTCTGGTGACTTCACGGGAAGTTGGCTGAGTCCCCAATTCTGCAGAGGGAATGCAGGCAGAAGGGAGTACTACAAATGGGTCTTACCCAGGGTACCTAAATGACAAATGTGAAGGGAAATGGGGGTGTGGGGGCACTGTCAATGGGAGGAGGCACTGAATTGAACTGTGGAATACTATTGATCCTAGTGCCTTTTCTCACAATTCCCCTTCATACCCCCAATTCTCTGCACCAACAAAGACACTGCTTGGAAATCAGAATCCTTCCCAAGACACAGACACACAGGTGTAGGCAGGCACAAGTCCTACCTCATTCACCTCAACTGGATTCCCATTAGCTGCTGAAAGCACAGACTGGTACAAGTAGCCTGAGGTCAGTGAGCCTGAGCCAGCACATCCTTGCCACTGGGAATTGGGAAAGAACATGATCTAAAATAGTATCTATGATGATGTGTTGTTTCAGGTGGGTTTTGCTTTTATTTGTGGTGAAGAGGAGCGACCTAGCGCGTTTCAGACCTACAGACTGTGACCACCGGTCCTGATGAGTTTGGGGAAGGCATGGAGAACCTCCATATCCCTCTGGGCCCTGCTGGTACTCTCCAGTCCCGCATCCTCCCGCAGTCTCTTGAAAGTGCCTAGATACCAGGGCAGAGCTCTGCGTCCATTTTGCCAGCCAGAACCACGGAGTTTGGGAACTTTGAAAGCCAGGGGATGGGGGTGGGGGTTGCCAAAGCTCAGATTTCGGCGCCAGAGTTCTCAGCCAGAAAGCAGTAGAAAATCAACACCCGTCTTCCTCTTTTTTTTTTTTCCTCATTCCCCACCCCCTTATACGCTCCAGGACTTCCTACAGATACTACCCCCCACCCCGACACACACACACACACACACACACACACACACACACACACACACACACACGCCCATCCCTCCCTTGGGCTTAGGTTTTTAATTCTGAAGGCAGCAAACCCGCAGAGCTGCAAGGGGCTCTTGCCATCACCCCCTTCCCCTCCCACCCCGCGAGGCCACTTGAGTGTCGTGCACACATATAAAACCCCAAACATTCCGAACACTGTAACGTAACATAAACCCGCCCGTGACTCCGGCGCGTCCCATACCTGATATGCAGACGATGAAATTGGCTTGAAGAAGAAAAAGCACCTCCCAGACTATTTCCATCCTCTGATTCTCATTCCAAGTGCATCACTCGACGGGAAAACAGGGGGGGCAGGGGGGAGCCCGACACGGCACACACATACACATACACCCGAGCACACACTTCCAAGAGAGCGCACGCTCGCACTCCCACCCGACAGCCGGCCAGGCGCACGGTCAACCCCCCCAAGATCAATATCGCAGTTTGAATTGTTCCGGCAAATCTCCCCTCGGGCTCGACGGGCGTGCGCCCCAGATGTGCTGACACATGTCCGATGCCTCGCTGCCCGGGAGGTGTCCCCGCTCGCAGGTCTCTGCTCCTCTCCGGAGCGGCGGCAACGGCACTAGCAGCGGCGGCGGCGGCGGCAGCCACCTGAAGCCACCAGCGCCCAGCTCTTTCTGCACAAACGAGACCCCGATCCTCCTGGCGCCCCAAGACGACATAGACGATAGACCCCCGGCGGGCCGCGCGGCGCAGCAGTGCGGGCCCCCGGCCGTCGGCCGCTCTCCGGCGGAGCCCCGGGCAGTCGCGACGAGTGGCCCTCGAAGTCCGCGCCCTCACCGGGCCATGGTCAGGGGGTGGCCGCTCCGCTCCGGGGCCGTCCTCCTGCTTCTGGGGAGGAGCAGACGCAGCAGACAGGGAGGGAGACAGAGAGACAGAGAGAGAGGGAGAGAGAGAGGCAGGGATGATTGCCCGGACCCGCCGGCCGCCTCCGCCGACCCTCCCTGCGCCCCGGCGCGCGCGCGGCCCGCTGCCTCCGAGCCGAGCGGACTCCGGGCGGGCGCGGCGCGGAGCCGGGGGCCCGCGGGCTGTCCACGCGGCGCGCGCGCGCGCGAGCACCTTCGGGTCCTCTGCTCTGTTCCTGGGCTCCCCAGAACCCTCGCTCCCCTCGCCAGCGCCGAGCGCCGCCGCCGCCGCGGCCGCCGCGATTTTCCGCAATGCAACTGCAGGGGTCGTTATTTCCTCGCCTACGGATCCCCGCGCTTCCCGATTCCGACGGGAGGGGGGCAGGTGGGGGCGGGAGGAGGAGGTAGGGGGCAGAGGGGGGAGGCTGGGCCAGGTGAGTGTCCTGGCCGCAGCTGGAGTGCCCGCGGGAGCCCGGCCGCCAGGTCCCGGAGGCGGAGGCGGAGGCGGAGGCCGGGGCCGGGGTGCGGAGGGGAGGCTCCTCGAGGCCATCGGGAGGACCGTGGCGCCGGGCGTCGCAGCTTCGGGCCACCGCGGCGGCCGCCTGGGCCCCAGTCCGGCTGCGACTCCGCACTCCGCTCCCGCCCCCCTTTGCCTCTGTCACCCGCAGGGACTTGGGGAGTTTCTCTTTTCCTCTCAGAACTTCGCGCCAACCATTTCGGGCGCAGGAGCCCCAGGCAAGACTCATCTTGGGAGTGTTGAGCTATGCTCTCTGCCTCTGCTGCGGAATAGTGGGGATTTTTTTTTTTTTTTTGCATAATTCATTCCCTGCCCTCTCCCTCTCGTCCCTCTCTCCCCCTTCTTCCCCCCCTTTCCGCTCCAATGCCAGAACACTACTTACCCCAGAGTTCTCTCTGCAGCTTCCTAGAGCAGGTGCAACTCTTGCCTGAGAGTCCCTCACCTCCCTCCACCCGAAAGGGGGGTGGGTGGGGGAAGCGTCTGTTCAGCTCCGGGTGCGAGCGGCGGCCGCGGCCAGTTGCACCTCTGCCCAGCTCCGGGAGGACCCAAGACTATTGGAAACCCGTGGTTTAGGGGAATGGGCTTCCCTTCTTTTCTTTCCTTTAGTCTTTTTTTTTTTTTTTTTTTAATTTTTCTTTCGGGAAGCTCAAGTTTGGAGGCTTTTGCTGAGCTCCAGAATGCTCTCTGGCCGCGACACTCAGCTGCTTGCACGGAAGGTTTCCCTACCGATTCCGCGCGCGCGCGCGCACGCCCAGCGCGCGGCTTCTCGGGCCCCAGGGGACGGTGGGGGCGGCGGGAGCACCACCCACCGCCCAGGCCGGAGCGCCGAGTCCCGTGGGTCCGCTGGTCCAGTGACCAGCAGGCTCTTAAGAGGCCAGGGAAGCACTTGATCCTGGTCAGCCGCTTGCACTGTGTAGATGAGGGGGAACTGGAAGGACAACCTGCGCTCGGGACTGAGGAGAGGGCTGGGAGCGAAAGAAGAGGGAGGGGAAGTCGCAGCTGATCCGCGTCGCGTCTATAGCTACAGCGGCGGTTTGAGAAAGCCCCAGACCTACCTCTCGCAGTGCTGAGGCGGAGGAAGCAGGAAGAGGGAATCCCTGGGAAGATCTCGGATTCTTCGGCGCGCTTGTCCGGATTGCAAACTGTGACGTTTGGAGATTTTGCACAAGCGCGGATGGACACACAACAAATGCAAACACACACGTAACCCGCAGGGGATTTTTTTTTTTTTGCACATTTTTATTTTTGATGTTTAGAAGCCATTAGAGTGTGAGCCGCGGTCTAATAATCGCAAAAAAGGGTGAACGCGAAGAGAGAGAGGAGAAGGTGCCGTTAACCTGCACAGAGTCAATTGAGCGAGTCCTCCACGCTGTGTGGCATCTGAGGGTGGTGTTGGAGCCAAAAGAGTTACACTGCAGCGTTCCCAGGATTCTTGAACTGCCTCCAACTGCCCAGGAGTCTGGCGGGGCTTTTTGCAGAGTGGCCAGGGGCGGCGGGGGGCTATGTGGGAAGGAGTGGAGCCGAACAGCAGGAGCCTCCTGGGCTGGGCAGACTTTGGGAGCCACAGCTGCGTGGTCCTGCTGCCTCCAGAGATTCGCAAAAAGGACCGGCGGACTTGCCTCCTCTTTAAGAAGGAGGTGTGGCCGAAGGATTTGTTTTCTGAGATGATGGCCAAGGACTCCAGGTGGTCAACGCATTAACAATCTAGGCCCAGATGTAGAAAGACCAGGATTCTCATGTAGAGGGCTCGAGGTTCAGTAGGAAAGACACTGAGGCATCAGAACATTAAAGAATATGAGATAGTGAGATTTAGCCCATTTGGGAAACGTGTGGGGGCTGTTTGTCTCCGTGCCTTGAAGGTCCGCCTCAAGAGAGGACTTTCTCAAAGGAGAGAAGACAGCAGTTTGCCAAAGATGAACAGATTCCAACCTAGAGAGGATTTGGAACCAAGGACAGTGACCTACCTTCTGCATTTGAGAGCCAAATTTGTAGCCAGCAGGAGAGCGCTTTCTGGAAGCAGAAACAGGGTGCCTGGATTTTAATACCACGACCCATTTATTTATTAACGAATTATGCTGATATTAGGTGCGTGCCTTATACGTGTCAAGCGCTGTGGCAAGATGCTGGAGTTTTGTAATTGAAAACCTATAATCCTTGCTTTCAAAATGCTTACAGACTATATCCACATCTACATTTTGCCTTAAAAGCCAATGCCAGTAAAATAATACTTATTTTTCCCCTTTTCAGCCTGTACACTCACCTTCAGCCCTCTCAGAAATATTTAATCCATTCTCTGCCACCATATACTTTCAATTTAAAAAAAACATGATAGTTTTTGTTTAAGTAAAAATAATTGTATGCATGTATTGCTTTCTATGTGCCAGGTATTGCCAAATGCCTTACATGAATTATTTACTCATCATAATATCATATGAGAGAAATATTATTACTTATATTTTACAGATGATAAAACAGGTGTTTTCCCAAGCTCTGATAGTTACTAATTAGTAGTGTACAGGTCATAGCCAGGCATTCCAAACTCAGAGGCCATGTTACAACGTCTCCCCTCATGCTCTGTAAAACGAAAAGTATCCTCTTGAGAAGGTCATTTTTTACTTACTTAGAGCCTAGGTCCACACATGACACAGCTAGAAGTAAATTAAAGGCAGGATGAAACATAATGTCAGATTATGTAGTTTAGAATTTAACTACTGTAGAATGTTTTAAACTTATGAGTAAGAATTTAACTACTGTGGAAATGGAAGAAAGAAAAGATCACCGGGGATTGGGAGTAATCAAAGTTTTCCAAATTAAAGAATCTGAGTGCCTGCTACATGCTAATTCTGTCCTTGAAATATAGTACTGAACACAATAGTTCCTCAACATTGAGTTTTTGTGTTAGAATTTTCCAGAAGAAAAAAAACAATATTTTCTTGAGTCATTCCTAGGCTTAACCTGTTTTCTAAGAAAATCTCAATCTTAATCCAGAAAGTAACTCAGAAAAACATGTAAGTAGGAAACTTCTGTCTTTACTCTTGAAGTGCTTATTTTTTAACCCACAAAACCAACAAAAGAAATGGGGAAAAGAACTCTGTGAAGCTAGAAAATATTTATTTTAGCATTGTTATATTTTAACAAGCTTGTACACTTCTTAACTACAAAGAATCTTTATTATACCTGTCTTCATCTTTTCTCTTTTCTATTTTACATTTGTCTACTACAAACTCAGTGCAAGCATGTTGCACATAGAGCTGAAAATATTGGCTGAGCCCACGTGTGAGTGCCAACTCCAGCTGTCCCATAGAAGCAAGGCATTACAGTAGCATTGCCCAGGAGAAAACAATATTAAAATCCTTTGAGTTCTTTACCTTATTTCTCAATTGTTCTTTCTTTACCTTAGCAGCTGTTGTGTAAAGTAGTTCTAATATATCTGTATCTTTATCTGTCTTACTGGTATTGGACTATTATGTTGTAATGTAATTATTCTGTTGGGGACATAGGATATGTTCCCCTATAATTGAGTGGGGAGATTTTTCCTGAAGGTAGCAGAAATTATCCAGTCAGTCCTAGAGAGAGGCAGATCTTGGGACAGAAATGAGGATTTGGAAGGTAAGCCTTAGAGTGGAGCTGAGCAAAGAATACTTCCTTTTCACTGAGTTAGGATGGAGGCCAAGAAGGCTTCTCAGGCACATGTTCAATGGCAAGAAGAAAGCTGGAATCTGCCACTAAGATGTGGACTGTGAACTAGGCAGGGAAGAAGCCTTATAATAAGGCAGGAACATATGCCAAGGGAAGCCAGTAAGATTGGCATGTGATTCAGTTATTTGAAAGTAATCATTTCTAGTAACTAGTTAAAAGTTGATCTCTGAATGTTCTTCCTTTCTGCTGTCACCTCAGATGACTATTGATAAACATTGTAACATATTGTGAAAAAATTTCTGTGCCAACCTTTGGGCTACAATGATAAGTGGGACTGCAACAGTTCTAAAACCAGTGTGGAGATGGTAGATGAAACAGGAGCAAGCTCTTGGTGGTACCTCAAACTATAGAGTGTGACATGAAGGGCAGACTCTTGCAAAATAGAGAAGTATATGAAAGAAAGAAGTGGTGATGGTGAAGACCATGGTGATGACATGGATTGTGAGCTCAGATGAGTTATCCCTGTAGGGACTCCTCAGGAGTTATTAGGAGGGAGAACCTCCAAAGGGGACTAGGAATCTGTTATTCAGCAGGCAGTTTGAGGTCCTCATGTAGTGTATGCATTTCCTGTTGTGGCTGTGACAAAACATTATACATGTATTGGCTTTGAACAACAGAAAGATTTAGTCTTACAGCTCTAAAGATTGGAAGTTTGAAATAAGTTTTATACAGCCAATGTCATCGTTGTCTGGATGGCTGCATTCTTTCTGGAGGCTCAAGAGGAAAATCTGTTTCTTGCTTTTTCCAGCTTTGAGAAATCCACATTTTTTTGTTCATGGCTCCCTTGCAGCAAAGGCTTTACTCCAATTTCTGCTTCCATTTATCACATCTTCTCTGACTCCCTAACTCCCTTTTTTTTTCTCTCTCTCTTATAAGGGCCCTGTGATTACATTGTGCCCCTTGGATATCCAGGATAATCTCCCATCTCAAATCCTTAATTTAATTGCACCTGAAGAATCCCTTTTGTCATGTAAGGAACACAGTCACAGGTTCTAGAGATTAGGGTGTGAATCTAAGGTGGGGACAGGCATTATTCTGCCTACAACAGCAGGTAGACCTTTGGGTCACATGCAAAATACTGAATGTAGACCAATGGAGCTTCTTGTGAAGCAATTAAAAAAATATATAAAAAGCCACTTTTCAATACTATCGGTAGGGTACCTTATATTTTTTCAACAACGAGTTCATGTGGATTATTTGAGGCCTTGGAATGAGACCTTTTTCTCTATAAATGAGCCAACCAAGAGGAGATGTTAGCATATTTGAGTGGATGCAGTTCACTTCTCTGGACATAGGATGTGAGGATGGTGAAATAGCATATATCACCAGGAGAACAGGTGACTTACTCTCTTTGACATCAGACCTGATAATAAGTTAGTTACCACCAGTGCTCATTATATGTTTGAAACAGGAGTTCTTCTCACCCATATTATAATTTGTAACCAGCAAAGTGAATTTTTTTAAAAAGAAGATAGCGGTCATTTTATTTCTATAAAATGCTATGTCTCATTTGCTATTTAAAGTTTAGAGGTGATCAATGACTAGGAAATGATACTACAGATTTGGGTTTTGGTTTGGAAGTTAGTGAAACCTGTGCTTTATCTTTCTTCTTTTCATCAAAATTAATCTGTCTTAAATATCTAGCCTCCTGAACTCAATATCTTACAAATGGAAGACTTATTTGCAATGAATAAATAGCAGGCACTTTTTTTCCTGTAAATTTGTTAAAAAATTGATTAGCTTCATTTGCTTGTCTTTCTTGCGTTTTTGTCATGAATACACGGCAAACATTTCAGAGTATATTTCAAGAGCACATTAATACAGTTTCAGACCTCATCTAGTCTAACCCTCTTAATTTTTTGGTGAGAAGATAGAGGTGCAAGGTGAGGTTAAATGATGTATCCACATTAAAAAACAGACAGAAGTAGAGGCAGAGGCAGAACTTGACTCAAACCTTCCTAATTACTTGTTTTTAAACCTTTGTTGATTTGCAAACTTGCCCCTATCCATAGAGGGCAAGAAGAAACCTAGTAAAGAGGCAGGAACTTTTAATAAGCAAGGGAATTACATATAAGGCTTGTCTTTGGTGGGGAGAGAAGGGTCACAAGACCAGTAGATCTCTGTACCTGCCTGCCAAAATCTTAAAATGTTAATAAAGGCTTAATTGGATTCAGTCATGTATACTCTCCAGATGGTCTCAATAACACCTTACTCTCTCAAGGCTGCATCCTTGAGATGAACCTGAGGATGGGTCTGGTGGGTAAAACTTTCATTCAGTGGACAGGGGGTGGCGCAAGGAGCCTCTCGTTTCCCGGGTCCAACTCTTATGCCAACCAGCTGACCCCATCTCAGTGACCTACCCTCTCCAACAGTGACCTACCCTCTCCATTTTTCTTTTTGTTTTTATAAAGTAACACATTGCAGCAGCTGAAACACAGAAAATAAATACGTTATTCAAATCCATATGACTTAATGGAAGATAATTTTCCCAGATTTTTTGTTTTCTATTCAGTGAACTTTCTACTCTACCACATGGTGTGTGTGTGTGTGTGTGTGTGTGTGTGTGTGTGTGTGTGTGTGTGTGTGTGCGGCTTTATAGTATGTGTTTCTTTTACCTTAAACAATTTTTTCTCTTTTTAAGCTGGCTGTAGTACCTGTAGGTAGCAGTTATAGATCAATACAGAAGATTTTGGTTTCATAACGGTCCTCCAGTTTAAAGAAAGGCTTTAATTGGGACAGCAGCCTGCTCCCATCTCAGCTTGTATAATTTCAGAATTAGCAACTAATTCATTAGGTTTTTAAATTATTTGCCAAGAATTTTTTTCATGTTGCCTCCCTAATGATTAGTATTAAAATTACAATTATTAAGTTTCTCTTTTAATTTTTTTCCTTGAAAAACACATTCTGGTTCACTACTCAGCATTATCTATGTGCTGGATTATAGTCATCTGTCCCATTTATTTATTAGGTAAATCTGCAAATAGTGAATGTGGCAGACAGACCCATCCCAAATATTTGGAGGCCCAGGTCAAGAGTAAATCTGATAGTTTTCCTTCCTCCTTCCCTTCCCACTCTTGACACTGACACACATTGTCAAGACCCTCATGTGGGGTCTTTCATACTTATGTGAGATGCATCAAGCTCAAGTACCTTGAGTCCATGTGTGTTCCACACACACTTAAAGAATGATTCCTTTGCCACATGCTCAGATCTAGGTACATACTCACCAGCATTTCAGTCTACCTTTAAGAAACCAGTATCCATTCTCCTCTCTCCACTCAATGGCACTAAACATCAAATGCTTGTGTGAAATAATGTTCCTTTAATTCAAATCATCAAAGATATTCAATAACCGAGAAGTATCGTGACTGGAAGGCTTTATAAGAAATCTCATTTCTAAATCAACACAGAGGATGGGACCTTGCCATAGAGGTCTCCACATCTAGCTTATTTTCTTCTCCTGAAAATAGGATTTCTAGATTTTTACCCAAATTTAACAGCAGAATTTTTCTCCCCGATACCACTGTGTGAATTTAATAAAGCAGGATTTGAGTAATCATGGTAAGAAACCTAAAGTTCTGAGTCTGTTCTCTGATTGCTGCTAGACAGGAGAAAACCCAGTAAATCTAAAATAACCTCCTGCCAACAGAACAGGGGAGGTATGAGTGGCTCTACCACTGCGATGGAGTTAACAGCAGCTAAGGCCAAAGCAGGTTGTAAGACTAGCGCCTTCGTTACAAAAATATAAACGTGCCATTGTTAGGTCTATAAAACATCAAGGTTGTGGTAAATGCCACATGAACTTACAAGGAAGTGATGGTTTTCGTCTCACTAGTTCAAATATTTTCTCTTAATGACTATTTAAAACCCTTATGAGCTGATATTATCTTATGTTGAGTCCTTCCTCTTGGGAGGGGAGTGTCATAGAAAATACACCTGAAAATACACTTTATTTTAATTTTTCATAAATTATTATTACTTTAGGAAAATGGATTTTAAATGGATGGGAATGAAATCTTAAATGTATTTCAAATGATCAGCTATTAAAAAAAGCATTCTTTTCAAGTCACTAACTTCTCTCATAATAAAATAGTAGTTCTTGGTGGCTATTTCTCAATATCCTTCCCATTAAATGGAAAACAGACTGGCATCCTTTCATTTTCACTTCAGGTTTTTTGTTAGAAAGAAAATGAGCAGAATGAGCCCTATTTTCTCTTCTTGCCTAAGTGAATTCAGAAGGAGGTGGTGGTAATTGTGGGAGTGTGGCCCTAATAATTTTCAGACCCTTGGCTTCAGTTTAATAGATAACCACTTGAGTTGGTGTGTTCAATAGTCCTCATTCACCAAAGAAAGAGAATAGGCCTTCTTATCAAGAGGAATGTGAGTGTCACTCTTAAAAGTGTCTCATTTACTTTCCGGAGTTTCATAACATTTTCAAAGAAAATTGACTTTAATGTGTATGAATTACAATGACTCTTAAGGAGATGAAGGGTGATAGTGTCACAAAATCAAATGATGGAAAGCTTGGATGGGCTCATTGGATATAAAGAAGTAGGGTCTATAATGATTTAGAGACTGATTTTCATCCAAACTGGCTACTGAACTCTATGGGGAGAGCCGCTTTCCATCACCTGCTACCAGTTAACCACTTTAAACCAGCAGGGAGCAACCTTGAGTCAGCCTGGATCCCTGTGGAGAAGCAATGATCAAAGTGAAGGTAACTAGAGGTGAGGTAACTGAAGAACCTCAGCCTAACCATTCCCCATGGAGGAGAAGAGAGTTCTGGCTACCCTACTGGAAACTCAAATTAGATACTGCAGACCTGGTGGACTCGGCAGGGTCCTGTCAGGAACACAAAACCAATAGTTATTTTTCTGAGAGAATTTAATGTCCGGAATTGGTCAAACAGGGGTTGGGGGAATAGAAAACCAGCAGGAAACACTAAGTTAGCACAGAGAATAACAGAAGCATCTATCATCATAATGACTGGAGGGACAAAGCAAAGATATTGGGGTTACCAGAACTTAGAAGCGTGGAGGAGGGGTTCTTGATCTGAGACCACACCTCTCAAGAGAAGGTGCTTCTCACTGGTGCTGGTTCCTTAGAAGCTCAGAGAATAGGCGGTCACTCAGACCTCTGAGGAGGTGTGTGGCTCAGCTGCTGCTGTTATCTCTGATGTGGCACAGCTAAGGCTGGTTCAGAGACTGCTGGGAGAAACTGGAAAGAGGACCAGCGCTACTTGCTGAAGCAAGAGCTGTTGCTGAAGAGACACAATAACTGCATGCAAAACTGAATGGATTGGTTTCTTTCTCCTGCTTCTTGCCTTCTTATCTCTCTCTAGCACTCCTCTATTGGCAAAAACCTTACAGAACCATCTGACGAAACAGAAATGTGTTTGATACCACAGCATCACAGAGCAGACTATGAAAAGATTTGGAACTAGAGGATGGTAGGTTAATTAATGACACACCCACTTATTCCAACACTGACAGGGCTTTGATGGAGGAAAATTATCCTCTGATGTTGTAGAGCTACATCGATTGTTAAAACCTAGGGTTTTTAAAATGAAGTGATGCTTCTCAGCTGCTTTTCACAGTACTTGATGTGACGGAAGCAGTACTTTCTCTCTGATACACCAGCAGTTCTGATATCTACAACTTTATATATAGTTGATCTTCGGAAACTTGTTTTTGTGTAAATCATGTTGTGCTGTGAAAATAAGCAGTATACAACTAAGCAAAATATTCCTTCTTACCTTTGAATTAGGCATCTCATAACCTTGGCTTGCCCTGCCTTAGTCAAAGTCTGAGTCTTTCTCATAATGATGACTGGGATCAGCTCCCAAATAGTCAGCAGCACCAAGGATGGTGCCTCACTTCCATGTCCCTAGATACTGCCAGATAACAACGTAAATGCAAAAAAAGAAAGAGATGTATTCTGGTCTGGAAATGTGACCCTGAATTAGAATTGATCTGAGTTAGAAAGGCAATACAGATGACCTTACAGACATAGCATCCATTGTAGGAACTCAGAAAAGGAGTTACAATATGAACTGTGATGGCACAGGTGAGTCACCCTAACTTCAAAGGTGTGCTAACCTCGGGTGCTGTGGACAATACAGAGGGTAAGGAAGCACTGGACCTTGAATCAGAAGTCTGGTATTTGACAATGAGGTCTACCATTTACCAGCTGTGAGATTTCAAAGGCATTTAAGCACTTCAAGACACAATTTTTTTTTGCATAATCATAATAAAACCATCTTTCATATAGAATCGAGACAATTACATATAATAGCATACATAAAGCATTTCACACATTATGGATACATAAAAATTTTAGTTAATCTAAATCTATAAGGAATTGTAACTGGAAAATGCAGTTGTATTTCATGAAACATGGTAATCAGGAATTTTGAACCAACATATACCTGACACTCAGTATATACCAAGTTATGGTTCCCATGTGTCTTGTCTATATCTCTCCCCTCATAGCCAGTGCAATGAGCTTTGGTTGTTTGGATGGATTTGGGGGTGAGGAAGGTGAAGTAAAGAAGAGCAGACGATTATATGAGCAGATATTTACATTTTAAGCAATATTTATTTGATTTTCATCAACTAAACACTTTTTTCTTATTCTTATCAGGGAGGAAAAACATAATGAAGATGAGATTTGGAAAACTGAAATAAGAGTCAGAAGATGGTCCAAAGTCACTGCTCTGCTGTTTAGAAGTTATGTGGCCAAGTTACTTAACTTTTCACAGTCTGAGTTTTGTTTTAGTTGTTGTTTTTAGACTCTGTAATGTATACATATTGTATACATATATACATATGCATATATGTATGTAATGTATATACAATGTATGCATATGCATATGCATATATATGTATATAATTTACTGTAATGAGTGGATTAATAAAACTCCACTGGACTGTTTTGAGGAATAAATGGGGCAATTCATTCAAAGTAGCGGGTGCAGAGTAAGCCTTAAATACATGGGGCTGTTACTGTCAGCCCCTGAGCACTCGGTTTCTGTGGACAGATCAGTGAGCTATATGGGTTGAGAACTGGCTTTGCCACTTCCACATTTTGTGATCCTGGGTAAGGCACTTAAAATTTCTAGGCTTTAGTTTCTTCATTTTTAAAACTAAGAGATTATACTGAGTCTCCCTGCTTCACAAGTGGATCTACTAAAAAGTCAGTCCAAAACACTGCATATGTGTGTGTGTGTGTATGTGTGTGTGTGTGTATGAATATATGCACATGTATGTATATGTGTATATATGTACACTTATATGTTTGTATGCATATCTATATATATATAGGCATGCATGTATGTGTATATACCTATCAATAGATAGATACAGATGTACACATAAATACAGAAACCTTGATTTAGAAGGTCTCCTAGTATTACTTAATCTATCTATGGTAACCTTCAATTGGAAATTACTGACTTACGAGAAAGAAAGGGCATCAAAATCCAGGCCATAATGTGAAAATGAGGGAAACAAATGTAGCCTCTCATTTGTTACAGATAAATATTAATACTTTTATTCCATTCATTAATAATTAATTGCCCCAGGCTCTGATTCAAGTAGAATTGTACCTTATGAAAACCTACAGTAGAGAAATATTGTGCAAATTGCAAAAATAGCAATTTCATCACGAGTAATAAAAATTCAATTAAGTTTAGGATAAATGTGGGGGTTAACAATGCAAGCTAACATAAAATCATGGAATGTAAAAACAGTTTGGAACACAATAACAAGGGTTTGACAATTTATAAAGTATATGAAAAGTTCATCATTGCCTTCCACACACTGGCAAGAAGAGGCCCACGTTATGGGAGAGGATAATTTTCATAATTTTTATTCTGTTTTATAGCTGGAACAGTCTGAGGAGGAGGCCGAATAGGAAGCTTCTTAGACAGCTTGAGGGGAAATTTAAAGTAAATCTCCCAGAATTATTTCTTCTATGTATCTTCAATAGGGCCTAGAATTCTGCAGTGTTGGTGAAGATTTTCACTCTAGAAGAACATGGGTGAAAAATATGATTGTGAACCTGGCATCAATTTGGGACCTAGTCTTCACTCTATCCTTTATTTGTTATGTCACTATGGATAACACCACTTAACATGTATGATCTTCAATTTACACATCAGAAGAATGGAAGCACTAATCATATTATTGTTATGAAATATGTTATGAAAAAGTTGAAATGAGATATTTAGTTAAAACACTGTGTATATACTATGAATGATAATGAATGTTATATAAGAGGTGAGATTATAATGTAATTTGATGATTTTAGGATTTTCCACACTGTGTGTTTTTTATTCACAGAGCAGAATTTGCAAGTTCAAATAATTTTGTTCGTCTAAGAAAGAATCTCAGAAAAGAGTTTTTTAAACAATTCTATTCTTTCCCAAAATAGTATGGAAATTCATATTTGAAAATGGACTTGAAAAGTCATGTCAAAATAAAATGACTATATTACAGTCACAACCATTTTTACAAAAAAAAAAAAAAATAAATAAATAAAAAACCCAGAAAATGTAGCAACAAACTTTACCCCTTGCTTTTTTCCATAGACTTGAAGTTGTCATTAATGAAGATATTCTAAAGAATGAGTCGCAGATTTTGAAAACAATTTGTAAGAGAAATTCTCAGAAATATTCTGAATAGTGATAACATGGACAGGACGTGTATCAGAGAACTTTGGGGCTGGAAGGGACCACTCACACCATCTCCCACAACTACCTGTTTAATGCTAAAACCGTTTCTATAGCTGTTCCCATTACTGGTTGTCTAGGCTGTACTTGCACACCTTAAATGACAGGAGTGCTCACTCTTCCACACTGTATCCCATTCTATTTTTGGTTGTTAATGTCTGTTAGGAGTCCTTTCTTATAAAGAAACTAGAATCTGTTTTCCTGCAATTTTATTCCAAAATTTTTATTTACCTGGGCTCTATCCATGCTCTATTCACTCCTTTTTCAAGTAGCAGATTTTCAGGTTTTCAATGAATTTTTCATTATATTCTCCATAAGTTATTTTTTTCTTCTATTCAGAGTAAACAGGCTGGCTTCTTCAGTGTTCCCAGAATTACATGCATTACTTCAAGAGTAATCTGACCACAGCAGGTTTTTATTTTGTGTATGTGTGTGTGTGTGTGTGTGTGTGTGTGTGTGTGTGTGTGTGTTGGGGGTGAGGGTGTTTCCCCACACCAATAATCAATACTTAGGCCAATAGCTAGGCGT
The DNA here is from genome assembly GCA_030015415.1 of Cynopterus sphinx. Classification (NCBI taxonomy): domain Eukaryota; kingdom Metazoa; phylum Chordata; class Mammalia; order Chiroptera; family Pteropodidae; genus Cynopterus; species Cynopterus sphinx. The sequence goes on from CM057385.1 coordinate 21,123,042, forward strand.
CCTACAGTTCAACTCAGATCTGACACTACCTATCTGGAGATAGCATCAGATTCCACAGTTTGAGAGCTGAGTCCCATAAGACGACCTCCACCTCAATTCAGATGCTATTCACAAGTCCAGGTTGTTGTTACCTGTTCTTCTGACCAAATGGCTATAGGTCAGAGGTTCTCCCACCCCATCCTTGGATTCTATTGATTTTCTAGTGCAACTCATAGAATTCAGGAAACCCATTTACTCACTAGATCACTGGTTTATTATAAAAATAAATGACTGAGTAACAGCCAGATGGAAGAAATGCATAGGGCAAGATATGGGGAAAGGGTATAAAACTTCAATGTTCTCTTTTAGGAGGGCCACTCTCCTAGAATCTTCATGAGTTCAATAATCTAGAAGCTCTCCAGACGCCATCCTTTTGGGATTTTATGGAGTCTTTATTATATAAGCAGGCTTGATTAAATCATTGGCAATTGGTGAATGATTCAAACTTTAGTCCCTCTCCCTCCCCTGAGCTTGGGGGTGGGATTAAAAACTTCAACCCTCTAATTGCTTTATTGGGTGGTTGGTTCCTCTGACAACTAGCTCCCTTCCTGAGGTTACCTACAGAGATTTCCAAAATCATATCATTAACATAACAAAAGACAACTTTATTGCTCTTATCACTTAAGATAACTCCAAGGTTTTTAGGAGCTCTTTGCCAGAAATGGGTATGGAAATCACAATATCTTGTAAATCACAACATCACAGCAAGAAATATTAGGGCCTTGAACTAGGGCAAGTGGTTAAATTGGGGATTTATTTCAAGAGTAGTATCTAATAGATTTGTTGATGGTTATAGGGAAGGAAGAAAAGAGGACTAAGGATTTTATGGTGGAATGCTTGCATAATGGTTTTTGCAAACAGGTATAGAATCAGTAGGTCCAAAGAGAAGTTTTATTGACATGTGAAAAATAGTGTTCTGACACATTCCATTGGCAGCATGGCATAACCAACACAGCACTCTAAGAACTCATACTTTTCTGAGCCTTGTCACTTATACTTTGGCCTTGAGCAAAAAATTTTCCATCTTCAGGCACCTCAGTTTCCTTAAATGTAAAATTTAAAGAATAAGCTAGATGTTTCCTGAAAGTTCACTTCATTTGTGCAATGTCTCTAAGAATTAAACTCAACTTTTATTTGCTAATAGATATGTTGAACCCATTAGTGACATTACTAGAGATTTTGCATCATAAGGGCTTGTCAGGGAAGTATTTCCCAAGAGAAAAGTGTATAAAATTCCATTAGGAATGTACCCAACAAATTGAGATGTCATTTAAAGCTTACACTGATTCCTATTTTGATGATCCGACCTAATAAAAAGAGTTGAATAAACAGAAATTTGCCTCGTTAATGCCTTGGGCAGAAAGAAGAGGCTCAATTTAGTTATTATACTACCACTATGTGTTTGACAATGTTTCAAGTTCTTTCAGCCAAAAGATTAATCTAAAAAGTCAGTAAATGTTTGTTCAGTGGGGAAAGAAATGCATGATGATTGGATTACATATTATAGCTTCATTGATTGACAGCAAAAGTACTGAGATATTTGGTCTGGTAAATTGAAACTCTATTTCATAGGAATAAAAAAAGAGGAAACTTTGATTGTGTAATCAGAGGATGTTAACACACTGTTATCATTTCAAATATGTGTTTTCTTCTTTTATATGTATATATATATAAAATCTAGAGTCTTGGTTTATTTATACAAAAGATCCTATAGGCTAGAATCATGAAATATAAATAAGAAAGCAGCAATAACTAAAGATAGAAGGATGGTAGAAGTGGAAAATATTTGGACAGAGTGAGAGAAAAATCTAGAGGGGGAGGGCAAATTTGAACACCCTCATATCTGCTATTTTGAGTTGGTAAGAGAGGGAATAGGAAAATAAATATTCTTCTATAATCTGTGAAAGACCTTTTATCCATTCTTTAACTCTTCCTGTGCAGAGAACAAATTATTTGGAATTTTTTCTTTTAAAATTGTTCAAAGAGATAAAAAGTGTATTTTAGTGATGCCTTTTTATTATTCTTTAGGTCAGCAGTTCTCAAGCTGTAATGACCATAGGGGTCACCTGTGGAACTTGCTGAAAATGCAGATGCCAGAACTCCATTCTCTCAAATATCCAGAATCCTTGTCTGAGGTGGAGTCCTCCAGTCTACCTTTTTATCAAGTATTCCAGGTGATTCTGATGCAATGGTCCACAGACCACATTAGAATATCTTTTCATTGAGAGGCAACAGAGTATGTAGTCAGGCTCTTCTCCTTTATTGTATTATAACTGAGGTGAAAAGGATAATTTTGCTGGTTTAGGTGCATTTATCCCTGCAGAAATTCTATAGGTAGAGAACTATCCCTCTCATCAAACTTGCTGACTGGATAAAATGTGAAGTTCAACGCTATGCTCCTTAGGAGAAATGTACCAAAAAAATTAGGGCATAAGTGAAAAAATTTTTATTCCAGCTTAGTAGAATTTAAGGTAAGACATATTAAATGGATAAAAGCTGGTTGTTTTATACAATTAAAAACACAGTCTCTAATAATGAGACAATTGTGAACATTTATGCACCAATTAATAAAACATAAAATATATAAAAGTGTAACTTCTAAAAAAAATTTAAAAAATTGTGGCAGGTCTTAAAACAATTATAAATTGTATAATCTCAATAGCCTAGTAGCTGATTTTTCTCAGTTTCCATTATGTTTAATTTCTATTAAAGGCGATATAATTTTTAAAATTGATTTTAATAAAAGCCTAAAAATTACTATATTCTTAATTTAGTAGTGAAAAGTAGAGCATGGAATGTGAATAAAACAGAAACAAACTAAAAACCCTATTGATTTGAAATTAAAGCAAAAAGTGAAAAGCCCTTGAATGGCCAAGACTTCAAGTTTCTCAATAAAATATAACAGCGATTCTAAGCGAGCATGGATTTCAGCAGGCCCTATGCTAGAGGTAATTTATCTAAATGGACTTTTAATGGGTTTACTCTTTCTCTCCCTTCAAATGTAATCATATTTATCTACCACAAATTCATAAAGTGTGTGTGAGTGTGTGCGTGCTCTCATCTGTAGTTTTAATGGGGGGAAAGTAGGATAAACACAGAACAGCAATTAGTAAAAAATATTTCTATTTGCTTTCAGAATATGTTAGTAAGTAAAAAAAGTGATGTAGTCTTTAGTAACTTCCTTACTTCCTGGTATGATGAGATGTTACAGGCTGATCTTGTATAAGATCTAAAATCAATAACTTCTAGTCTACAGCCATACCACCCTGAACACTCCCAATTTTGCTTGATTTTAGAAGCTAAGCAGGGTGAAGCCTGGTTAGTGCTTGGTTGGGAGACCACTGAGAAAGACCAGGTGCTGTAGGCGTTAAAAAAAAAAATAAAAAAATAAACAAAATCAATAATTTTTCAAAGAGCCCTGGTATTTAAAACCATAATTTGTGTGGTAGCGGGTGCTCATTGCTCCTAGGTTGGTCCTTTTTTCTAAGGATTTTCGGTGGACAGCATTGGGGTGGGGGGAAGAATATATATGTATGCATATATATGTGCATATGTGTCCATATACACACAGACATGCATATTTATTTACATATTTATATTTAAAGATGAAATACATTACAAATCCATACTTTCAATTAAAATTTTGGCTACTACATTTTAGCTTAATCTCATCAATTTTGATCTACATATCATTCTTTCATGTCAAAAGTCTTTGTAACCAATGTCATTAACATAATAACTAATTTTTGAATTCCAAAACTCATGTAGCCTCAAAATAACAATACCCTGTTACCTTGAAGGCATGACTACTAAAATAAAATAAAAAAGTAATCTTACCATTCTTGAGGTGTGTCTTATTAGAGATATTCAGTATAATAAATGTTTTAAATTGCTTTAAATAACTGTTCTGCATATGGGTATGCTACCAACTCCATACACAGCTAAGTTCCTTTGTTTTATTATGATTTCAATTTTCAGGAAATGAAAATTGTTTTAGATTCTATTTTTATTTTTTAATTATATTAAATATTTGATTCTCCGATCAAATATATAAATATTACCCATGTGCTGTGTCAGTTTATTGTCCACCTTGAGAGCAATCTCCTTGTTAGTCTTATGGCTCATTAAATCTTTTTGAATGAATTGAGTTTGTATGAGTGGGACTGATAATAGAGATTTCTAGCTTCAATCTCTGTCTCCCATATTCTTTTTCTTCCACCCATAGGTTACCGTTTTATATTTTTAATTTATCACTTTTTTTAAAATAAGCAAACCTAGTACATACACCTTGGCATATTCTCTTTGTAAACACTTTTCTTTATCTTGCATTGTCACTTACCCAGTGGCAAAATGATACCTCATAGAAATTCCTCCATGGCGGTAAATAAAAAAATATCTTATTTCTTGTATTGAGTATTAAAATTTTATAGCTGTAACACAAATTAATCTCAAAATTAATAGATTATTTAAATCAGGGACTCTGAGCAAACCCTGTGCTTCCAGTATTCTGCAATTTCGTAAAAATAAAACTGTATTATAATGGCTCGAGTCCTGTGCTGCAATTCGTACCAAGAAATCCAGTTCTGCCACCTCTGTGAAAGAATGACTTTCCTTCTCAGTATAGTCACTCTATTTTATTTATTTTTTGTTTTTTGAACAAACAAATGTATATTGAACACTTCATGCCAGTTCTGGGTATACCAAGATACACAAGATGCTTTCTGGCTTCAAATAGTTAAAATGCTAGCAGAGAAAACATAACTATAGTACTAACATGGTGTGGTGAGTGCTGGGCACACAGTGCTTAATCTCCTCTCTATCTCTTTTCCTTGGGCTGTTCCCTTCGATGGCATTGGTGGTGGTGAGGAGTGTGGAAGGCAAATTGGGAGAGGCTTCAAAGTGTGTCTGGTAGGGCCCTAAAACTGGCTTAAAGGTACAGGGAGAAACACACAGTAGACATTTAATAAATATTAATGTTTCTCTCCTCCCCACTCTCTTCCTCAAATAATTTTCTTCCTGTAGAGCTAAGTGTTATTTCATCCTCTGACTCACCGTTGTTGTAACAGTCACACTCTCTGCATTAAATATAATCTTCTCAGACTGTCACCCCATTTCTATTAGTTTATCATTTTAAACCTCTCTTTTAAACATCTTCCCACTCCTTTCCCTTTTCCTAATGCTTCTGTTTTATAGCTTTCAGTCATCCCTGCTGCTTACTCTTTTATTCTGATGTAACCAACCCCACTTGTACAAACCCAATTCATTCCAAAAGGAGACTTAATGTGCCATAAAACTAACAGGGAGATTGCTCTCAAGGTGGGCAATAAGCTGACACAGCACATGGGTAATATTTATTTGGCAATAAGACTTCGAGAAATACCAGCCACGGCACTGCCTGCAAATCACCGGGTAATTATCCATTTTAGGTCCTTAATCACTGGAGCAAAGCCCTTCATAAGTAAACACAAATAGTGAACGGGAACCTGGATGCAAAAGAAAAACAAGATAAGAAGCAGGTAACCTCTGGGGGTGAGGTAAGCTGGGGCAGAGGAGGCTCTTTCCTGCAATCTTTATGGAGGCAATAAATTACGGTGGTCAGCATCAGGGTCTCTGATCTCATATAGACAGAGGTTTAAGTATTGCTGTGAACTTGGGCCAGATGCTTAATCTTGGCGTGCCTTGATTTTCTTCTGCAGAAGATGGCCATGATGCTCCCACCTTACAAATTTATTATAGGGATCAAGTTATACAATGTGTCTGAAAGTGCTGGTACTTGAGAAACACAAAAACATTGCTTTCAATCAATATCATTATCATCTTTAACTTCATCTTCATTAACAACTATCAAGTTTTTCTTCTGAGAACTTCGTTTATTTTGGGAAGACCCAGAAGAAACCACAAATTGTATATCTGCTCCTATACTGTTTCTGCAGAGAAGGCCTAGGCACTAAGAGTCACCCATGAGAAGGATTACTGGTAATGTTACATTCAGCTTGCTAGCATCACTGACTCACAAACAGGGGTGAAGGTCTAATGTCTGGAGGGAAATAACAAATAGTGCCTTTTCAGAAGTTGCAGTTAACATCCAGAGCTTGCACTGAAAACACTAGTCCTGACCTAGGTAGCACTAATAGTTAATATCTAAAGATTCCCAGCACATTTTAGAGCCTGAATACCAATGACAGTCATATCCAGATACCCATTTTTTTGTATGAATTCATAGGCCTTAATTTTTGAAACAGATTATTTGTTCTACCAGATCTGAGTCTTGCTTAAAATCACATATATGCTTAAAATGTAAATAGAAAAAACAACTTAAGCTCAATTAAGTTTTACCACTACCGTTATAAGGAGTACCCCTCTGTATGTGTGTTTCTTGTCTTTGTTATTATTTCTACTGAATTATTTGTCATAGGCTGAAGGAACCCAGGTATTTGAGAATAGGTTAAATTATAGAATGGGTGTTGTGACTCTTTCAAGATAGACCCTTCTATTATAAAAAATGAATTTGTGAGTCTTGCAATAATAGTAGCTCACACTTATTGAATATTTGTTACATGTTAGGTTCTGTAATGAGAACTTTGTATTGATTTATTTATTCTACCCTATTTCCTTATGAGATAGTTATGATTATTGTCCTTATTTTACAGATGAGGAAACTGAAACACAAAGAAATAACCTTTCTACAAATATACAGCATCTAAATAAGAGTCAGGACATGGACCCCAGGTGGTCTGGTACAGATAGAGCTTGTGTACCTTAAAATCATACTTTGCTGCTGCCTCTTCGTGGGGAGTAAACGTGCATCCTCTTTTCCTCAAAAACTCAGAGAAATAATCTTTCAGAAGATGAGCTGTAAAAACACAACATGTAATTTTCAATAACGAATAGCATAAACTATTATATTTATTTTTTATTTAAAAATTTTGTTTTTAAAAATCTTTTTAAATATTAACAGATAGTTAATTCATAGTGTCCTGATTAAATTGGAGAATTAAAAAAGAGAGAGAGATTTCAAGAGATTCTTTGGATTCAACATCAGACATATTTAATAATATAGTTAATTACATTGACATAGAATTGGACATGTAAAAAATTATATTCTCTCAACTCTTTCATTTTGTGAATGAGAAAACCGTTGAGTGAAATGACATGCCTGAAGACACAAAGCAAAACAGAAAATAGAATTCTGCTCCCTCAATCCCTAGTGCTATTCACTTTGATATATTTGGGTTTTAATAAATTAAACAATAATGCATTTGGCTTTGATATATCCAAGTAAACAAAATTAGGACAAACCTTAATAAGGAGATAATGGCTTCTGTATTTCTTAAGATGCCATATTGGGCCTGCCATACCCAGCTAAATAGAATTTGAAGACAGGGATAATGAACTGTTAGAGAGGAATAGTCCATGGTTATCTATTTCAGTCACCCAATGTGGAAGTTTTTCATTATTGCTAACCTACTACTCCACTGTGTTTCAGGGAGGAAGGACCTAGGACTTCTCTCCTGGACCAGTTACGCCATATAAGATGGGTGTCACTCAAAGTAAACTGGTAGATCACATGTCAGTGGACTTGGGTAGTAACTGTCTTCTCTTTGTACAAATATTATAAGCAACATGCTTGGTTGATTTTTAAAAAGCAGACTGAGTTGCTCTTTATAAACATTTACCACTGTGATTTTTATTTCTAAAACAAATTCCGTGGAAATTCTGTTAAAATTACAGTAGCAATGTAATGGCAGGCAGAATAATGTCCCCCTCCTAAAAATGTCTGTATCCCAATGCCTGGAACCTGTGCATATATTATCTTACATGGTAAAAGGGACTTTGCAGATATGATTAATGGTATGAACTCTGAGATGAGGACATTATCCTGGATTATCAGGTGGGCCCAATCTTATCACGAGTCCTTAAAAGTGGAAGAGAAAGGTAGAGAAATGACTCAGAGAGATATGATGGAAGAAAAATGGGGGACATTATAAGCACGAAAGGGACTCAACTGATGTTGCTGACTTTATGAATGGAGTAATGGAGGAAGGGGCCATGAATCAAGGAATACAGGTAACCTCCATTAGCTGAGAAAAGCCTTCAGCTTACACTCATCGAAGAAATGGGGACTTCAGTTCTATAAACACAAGGAATTGAATTCTACCAATAGCTTGAATGAATAAAGAAATGGCACCTCTCTTAGAGCTTCCAGAAGGAACACTATGCTGGCGACACCTTGATATTGGCTTGGTGAGACTAATGTTAGATTTGTGACCTACAGAGCAGTAAGATAATACATTTGTGTTACCTTAAGCCATTCAATTTGTGGTTATCTGTTATGGAAGTAAAGTAAACTAATACAATTCCTCATTTGAAAAATTTTATTTCCACATATGCATTGATTTTCAGATCTAGAAGAGAACTTATTTAGACCAGATCTGCCTTCCTAACCAAGTCTTTTTCCTTTTTTTCTCACTGTTCTGATTGCTCTTCTCCCCAATATCTATTATACAAATAAATATCTTTGGATAACCTACTGCTGGTTTCTATGTTGCAGATAGAGCCACACATTTGAGCTTATAAATCAGTGTTTATCTTTGTATAAAAACTGATCAAAATAATTTTTTTAAATTATGGAAACACCAAACATATGAATGAAGAAAATAATAACCACCAAAGAAATTTCATAAGGACATGTACATACTCTGTTAGTTAATTGAGATGGGAAGGAAAAGAGTTAATTGTTGCCTTTCCCCACTGTGATAGAGCTCACTTCATTGTGTGGTGGTGGTGGTGGTGGTGGCGGAGGCAGGGTGACTCATTGATTGACTTAAGCTATTCAGGGCTCATTGAGCAGATATGTAGTCAATCCACAGGATGGAGAAAGGGGTTGGGGTAGTTTCCCCAAGGAAATTCATCATCTTTATTTTTCAGAAGAAGGAAAAGAGGCTGGGCTGAAAATGACAGGCATCCTAGAAAAATATCTATTGCTATCCAAAATAGATCGCATACCTGCATTTCTGTAGATAAAACTCCTGAAAGCGAGAAAGCTCAAGTCTGTGGTTCCTCCTTAGCTGATATGTAAATCTCTTGATCATTTTGGGTTGTAGCATCTCTTTGTCTTTTGATATATATCTAAACTATAAATTTATTCACACCTAACTCATCCAGTACACTGCGGGGTATGGATGGTGTAAAACTCCTTTTTGAAGAAGTAGATATTGGTAAATTACATACAGTGGTCATGTATCCATGGCAATCATTATCTCCTGCAGGTCAGAAAGTAAGAATGTTGATCTCTGATAGAGAAGGGAATTTCTTGGTCCATCATTCTGGTAGCCCCAGGTACTGCTCTCTGACAGTGTCTTCCTTTTTCCTCGTCCTCTGCAGCCCTAATTTGAGATGGCCACTGTTTAGAATTTGCTTTCGGTATGTGAGTTGTACTTTGTTAGCAGCCTACCTGACACAGTGTGCGTTCAGGGACATGGAGATTTTCTTACGGGTTAGGTAATCACAGACAATACTTAGACGAGTTTGTGTTTTGTTTTCCAATATGATTCTGTTAAATGCTTAGTAGAGTATCTATCTATTTGTGTCATTTAAATCAAAATGGTCTTTGAGTCAGAACCTCATACAGGAATTGTGGTTTGTAGCACAACCGATCTCAAACACCATTTTCTGCCTCCTTTTATAGCCCTCTTTTCAGTGGCTTCTGTATTGGACTGTGTTTTCAGACAATTCAAACCAATAAGTGGGGGGAAGAGAGACCAATGATACACTCCTTGTTACAGACCGAACCCTTGCTGTACCTTCACAAAGAGATTCAATGTGTTTTATGTTTCAGCTTTCCTAACACACACTTGGGAAATCACTTTCAAATTTCTGTGGGCCTCCTCATTTTTTCCACTTGAAAAAATTGGCTTTTACTATTTGCCACCCACAGTGCAGGGTGGATGAACATGAATGTGGGAAAATTCTACAGAGCTTAAAATAAATGTCCTTGGTTTGAAGCAAAGTGCTTTCAAACACTAATAAAATCATTATTGTCATTAGAGCCAGACTTTAAGAGTGGAAAGTGGATATTTGTATTCTGTCAGCAGTGAGGTAAAAAAAAATTCTTTTCATTTGTGTATGGCATATAAATGTATTATTAATGACTTTGGTGCATTTTATATTTATTGTGACTACTCAGATTCAGGATTTTTTAAAGCATTTTATTCGGAGTTTGCTTCCTCCTTATCTCTTTTTTTCCTTCTTTCAAGTAGTCTTTATTTCCTTTTTCTTTTCTCTTGTTTTAGAAGTTATATATATATGACTCCCAGTGAAACCTGAACCCTATGCCTGAAACCCAGGATGTACTGAACCCTATATACACTGTTTTTCCTATACATACACACCTATGATAAAGTTTAATTTATTAGTTATGCACAATGAAATTAACAACAATAACTAATAATAAAATAGAGCAATTATAACCATATGCTGTAATAAAAGTTGTGACTGTTCTCTTTCTCTCTTGCTTACTCTCAACATATCTTATTGTATTGTACACATCCTACTTGTGATGAGGTTAAACAATTAAATGCCTTCTTGATGAGATGAAGTGAAGTGAATGACAAGCATGACGTTTCTTTAGGTTACTAATGACCTTATTATGAGGATACATCAGAAGGCAGATCATCTGCTTTGGGTGATCCTGGATCATTGAGCCATTACAGTGTTCATGGTTGGATGTCAGAAGCAGGTAATGTCCATATTTAGAGAAACAATATTTTCTGTCTATAGTTGACCTTGGGTAACTGAAACCATGGAAGAGTGAAATCACAGAAAAGCAGGAAATTACTGTATAAACTTTTGTGTAGACATATGTTTCGAATTCTTTTGTGTATAGATGTAAAGGTAGAATTGCTACGCAATAAGGTAACTCTATGTTTAACTTTTTGAGAAACTTCCAAATTGTTTTTCAAACTGGCTGTACCATTTTAAATTCCCACCAGTAACATATGAGGATTATAATTTCTCCATATACTTATCAACATTTGTTATTTTCCGTTTTTTAAAATATAGCTATTCTGGAAAGTGTGAAGAAGTATCTCATGGTTTTGGTTCTCATTTTCCCAATGAGAATGAAGAACATATTTCATGTGCTTATTGGCCATTTGTATATCATGTTTAGAGAAATACTTAAATTCAGCACCCATTTTAAAATTGAGTTATTTGTCTTTTTATTGAAAAGACCTTTATCAGATATTTGTCCATCTTGGCTGGGAGATCCACTTTTACTGTTTTGGAGGTGATATTTTTATTTCCTTAATTCTAATCCTAGATTCAATAAAATCTCTCTCTTAAGGCATCGGAAGAATATATAAATCCACTGTCTAGAGTGCTATTGTTTAAAATAGTAAGGTTCTAATACTCTAGTTAAAAGACAGAAATCAAACTGATAAAGCTATCAGGAACAATCTCAATGTACTTCCCCTTATGATGCTACAAACCAGAATTGCTGCCAGTTCATAGAGGGAGGGTGGGATGGGGTGGGGGTGGGTGGGAACAGATAACTGGTAGTGGTCACAGAGAGCACAATTCCAGACTTGATCCTAACAAGAAACACATCGAATTAATTTCCATTTGCTTTCCTTAAAAGACCAAAAAATTCAGTCTGCAATTATTTGCATGTAATTCATCGCATAGTGTTAAAGTAGATATCAAGAAAAAAACAAAAATCAGCGTTTGGGTAAAACACATCCTCCAGCCTCCATTTTATAGTAGGTGTCTCAGCTTGAGTGATTTCCCCTTAAGGATTAGAAACCAATGAACTTTCTTTTCAGGCAAGAACAACTAGAATACATTTGCACACAGGTAGCCTGATCCCCAAACATTCCTACATCCACAACTGAGTCTTTAGCACATGTCCTAGACTTCCAGTTCTGCCAAAATAATAGGCTAGATAAAATGTTTTTATTAAAAACACTGAGAAAGTCTACAGAAATGTACTGAATATCCTTTAAACTCATAACTACATTCATAAAGTAAGGGAAATTCTCAGGAAGCAGATATAAAGAGAATACTGAAAACTCAAATGTATGTAGGTGAGTAGAAGTTGCAGCTGCCCTAGGAGGTTACTGTCTGTCTCAATGATCTGTGTTTTTTATTGTTATATTTTATCGCTGTGGTAGACGAAACCAAAACCAACGGAAAAAAGGGAAATGCAACTGACTCCTACATAGAAATTGGACCCTTGACAGTCGGGTGAGTTAAAAATATCAAAAAGACTTTGCGTTTTTCTTAAAAATGTATAATTATGAATCTAATCTGACTGAAATAAGAAATTTTCTAATCCCAAATTCTGGGCTGTTTGTGTTACACCACATAACATTCACTATGCCACACTACTCTCCTCTAAACTTGCTGCCAATTCATGAGGCTTCTGAAAGGGACGTTGATATTTTAAAATAAATTTCCAGAAGCCATGGCATAAATGGGGCCATCTATTTATTTTGTTCTTTGCTGAATTATGAGCACCTAGAACATTGGTTGGCACACATGAGCAGTTATTAAGTATTTAATGATGAATAAATGTATGAATGAATGAATGAATAATGTTCACAGAACTAGAAGTTTTTGGAGGGGAACCCAGTATTATTTCTATTATATATTTCTAGCGCCAAGTTCTTTTTCTAACCTATTAGGCACTCACTAATTGCTGCTGAATAAATTTTAAAACCTTCACAAATTATGACTATTTTGCTGCCTCCCTGTCCATTCTATCTTCACTTTTGTTCTGGTACAAATTACACTACACTCAGATTATTTTTATAGTCTCATATTTTCTGCCTCCATTCATTCTACTGTAATTCGTAATGTACTATGCAGCCAGAAAAATCTACCTAAAACACAGATTTCAACTTGTTACCTAGCCTGAAAACCTTCAGTGGTTTCATATCACTAAAAAACTTATTCTGACATTCAAAACACTCCATAGTAAATCCATCTGACTTTTCATTCTTTCCCCTTATGGTTCCTGTATCTGAAATTGCTATTCCAGCCTATCTACAATTGCATAAATCCTTTACTTTTCCACTTTTGCTCCTTTGATCACATTAGCTGCTAGCTGAAGTGCCCTTCCTATTTCTCTAACATGTCTATTCAAGCCAGCCACCTTTACAGCTGAACTTTTCCTCTAAATCATATAACACTTCTTTTATAGTCCCTTTTGATTCAGCTTAATATATTTTTCAACAAGATTATGGAGAATGGCAAACAAATGTTGCTATCTTTATTTATTTATTTTGCTTATTGATTTATAAACATGTACTTTCAAACGAAGGTTGAATTTCATTCTGAGTAATTTAAGCAGAAGAGTGATATGATCTAACTAATGTTTTAAGACAGGGCTCTACAGCATCAGCATTATTGATATTTGGGGTCAGATAAATCTTCACTGTGGGGAGTATTCCTGCACCTTGTAGAATGTTTAGCAGCATCCATGGCTTCCACTTAGCAGGTGCCAAGAGCAAATTCATCCCCCACTGTGACAATCCAAAATGTCTCCAGACATTGTCAGACGTCTCTTGGAGGACACCCAGGTGAGAACCATTGGTTTAACAAATTCTGCTGGCTTATATGTGGAGAATAGAACAAGGGAGAGAAGACTGTGCAGATACACCCACTGTCTCTGTTCCTCTGATCTTGGATGTGAGGCAATGAGGAGACAAAAGAAATGTCTATTAGCTTTACAGCTGAAGCTTTACTGTGATCTGAGCAGAGATAAATAATGCATCACTGACTATCTCTTCTCTGAAAGGTTAAAAACAAAAAATATAGCAGGTCCAAACAATATAATTAGGAGGCTTGTGCTATTATGTTAGATCTAATTGTATACAGATAATTATGCTATAATTTGAAAATAGAAAAAAAATATTTTTACAAGTATTTATCTGCTAGCTTGGGAATTCACATTTGTCCCTTTCCGGAACCAGGCTGGGGCTTGGGAAGCAGCTTTCAAAGTTTAATTGAAAATGGAATAATAACTTATATTCAAGAAACATTGCAGTGTTCAGAATTTAAAAAATTTTATTCTTAATTATTTTTGAGAGATTTCTTCCTGAAATAAAATGTGAATAACTAATATTTAGTAACAGATGATAGAGTATCAGCTCTCGCTTCCTGTAGCCTCTGATTTGGGTAGTTTTTTCTTCTTAATCCTAGCCTGCAAACCAGGATACCCTGGATTCCAAAATCAAGCCAGACTCCAAAACCAATCCTCGCTGCAGGCAAGGGTAAGAAAAAGAGCTCCATATCATTTACTTTTTGGTTCAGCTTTGAGTAAGTATTGCTTCAGTTCTAACCCAACATTGGGAAGCTTCCCAATGATCTGGTTCCTAATTTGGTTTTTATCTCCCTTAATGCCTGGATTTAATGTGTTGTAAACCAATTCTCCTCACCTTGTTGAAACTGGTGCCACTATTTTTCTGTTACTGGCTATTGGGTTACAGTACATTTTAAAATATTTTTTCTTTCTTTTTTTTAATTTTAAAAATAAAGTTATTGTCTATAACAACTGAACTTTTGCAAGTACAAAAGTAGTTTTAAAATGATTCACTGGAAAAAAGTAAACGTGAATGTTTATTACATAAAGGCACAGGCATTTTTCAATTTCTGAAGTTTAGATCTGAGTAGAGAACTCATTTACAGTTAAAATAATAATATAGTAGTAGTAATAGTAATAATAATGATAATAATAATTAATAATAATAATAACTACCACAGCAGCAATAAGGTGGCAGGACATACATATTTTTTTCCATTCATGCTTTTCTGCCTTTCTTATTCCTCATAGAATTGGAGGTGTTCATTAAGAAAAATGATGAAACAGAGAGTGTTTGTATAATAATAATACACTAAAGTTGTGTTCTGCAAGGAAGACAATACAGTGTAGAGAAGAGTTTGTCTCGAATACAATTTCTCTGCAGCAGAAGAACCTACAGTCACTATTAAGTCTGGAAAAAGGTCTGTCATCTCCCCTTCAATTGAAGTTCTGACAGTTGGGAAAGTGTAAAGGCGGAGAAAGAGGGAGGGATGGTAATGAGGAAGAACAAGAAGCCAGTGATTAAAGGGACTCCAGGTGACCCATTGTATGAACAAATAGGTGACATGATGAGAAAAGTAAAGGAAAATTTGGTTCTACATTTTGTTTCTGTGAGTTCATGATTGCCTAATGCAATTATTTTTCATGGTAGTACACTGTGAACACCCTCCCTCCTCCTAAGAAAGAACCACCAGCACCAGTAACTGCACCACAAGAACAAATAATATTGCAGACTTATTTGTGCCACCATTTTGCTTAGTCCCTCTCCAGCCCTTCCTCTGTGCCCTCACAATACCCGATCTTTTTGCAGGCTTCCTTCTCAATGAATTGGAAAAGCCAGTGTCAGCTGCTAGTACAGAAATACTTTGGAGACTCAGAAGAGTTGCCAGGGGAGTTCACAGAGCTGGAACCAAAATAGGGCAGACTATTTTTTCCTAGGCGTCTGACTGCCCAAGGGGCTGACTGATCTGCATTGAAGCTGCTTTGTTCATTTCTCAGTGACAAGGGCCTAGTGGCTGTCAGGACAAGATCCTTGGAAGCTTAGAGCTAAATTAAAAGGCAGTGTTCCCTTTCCGGGCTCTCAGCTACTCTCTCAGGATCACTCTTGAACTAGCTCTGAGAGAGGACCACTGGGCTGTGTGATTGTGATTACCCAGCCTTGTCACAAGAGTGGAATTTCACTTTGTGGCATGCCAGAGGGCCGATTGGAAGGAGGGCTGATGACACCTTGAAAACCTAGTTTGCAGATGTGTTTGGCTGGCTCTGGAGATGCTTCCTCTTCCTGAAATGGCACTGTACACAGTTCTCTTCCCATCACTTCACCTTCTCATTACCACTAATCATCTCCTAAAAGTATTATGACTTCACAACCCCTATTTGGTGAGTTGCATTTGAAGGGAGCTAAATCCTCAAAGTAAAGGCAATTTGTCAGCGCAATATTAAAACAAAGTATGGGGAAGGAACTCTTCAGCAAAAGCCAAGCTCCCTAACTTTTCAAGAGCAAGTGTATTTAATTTGAGCTGAATCAGTAAGACCGTTTGTATGTCTTACGTTTTTATAAGCATTATATGCAGGCTTTATTTTACCCCAAAGGCTGCTTGTAATTCTGTTCCTTTGCAAAAATGTCTTCTCGAGCTGTAAGCTGAATTCTGAATCCTAACCACTATCTAGAGTACTTGTGGGCTTGTTCAATCCACCCTAAGGCTATTTCCTCAATATTACTTTCTTTCTCTATTTTCTTATCCCTTCTATAGCCCTCACTACCTCAGCTAAAGGAAGCTGTTAGCTGTACCTCAGAAATGGGAATTTTAACACAATGTCTTAACTAGTCTTCCTGTTTCTGGTTTCCACCTCTCTTGCTGAAAAGCAATGCTAACTATTCTTCACATTGCTGTCAAAGTGATTACACACACACACACACACACACATACACACACATATGAATATATATGTGTGTGTGTATATATATATCCATCATATTGCTCTGTTGCTTAAAACTTCTGTTACTCTCTATTGCCATGTCCAAGCTACTTATAATGGAATTCATGGTTGTTCTGTATATCTGCCCACAGTCATGCTGTTTTATAGCTTCCATGCCTTTCATGGCACTGACTGGAATGCCACTTCCTTTTAATCTCATGGTTTGGGCAGTACAATTCATCCTTCAAATTCTATGTCAGTAATCATTTCTTTTTGAAAGCCTTCTATGATTTGCCTGTGTATTTAATCATTTCCTCCTTAAGATTACTTCTGTCTCTTGTATATACTTGTACTCGTATGCTTATTGGGTATTATAATTTGTTCACATATTTCTCTCTTACTATATTATAATTCTTTGAAGGTAGAAGTTATAGCTTACTTATTCCGCTGTCTTCAGCATTTAGCATGGTGCTTGACACATGGTAAACTCTCCACAGCTACTTCTTGAATTGATTTATGCTTATTCACACAACAAGCAGCTGTTTGATGGAAAATAAGACAGTATACAAATATGAAAGAGAAAATATGGCTTAAAGTGGAGGAATCATAAATTAAATAGGTTGTACTAGACTGACTCTGGTTTTTTCCAATCAGATAAGCTGGAGGAGGTATCCTCCTACTTCTGAGTTAGATGAAGTTGATTATGTTTCTATTTTGATCCCTGGTCTCTTTTCTTCTTTCTTCATTTTTTTTTTCTCTCTTTCTTGAACTAACAGGCACTGCTCCCAGTTCCATCTTTCCTCATCCTGCATTTCATGTACTGTCTTACCCTAAAGTCAGGATAACCCCAAACAATACCAATTGGCATTATATTCCTAGTTTCTTCATGAAAAGTAGACTCTTTTGTTCTCAAGTTTCAGGGTTTGGACAATAAATTTTGTGACCAACCTGCATGCGCGCGTGTGTGCGCGCGCGCACGCACACACACACACACACACACACACACACACACACACACACACACAATAGGAATGGAGGGAACAGAGAAGGGATATGGTGGAAAGTGGGAGAAGAAAAATGAGAAAGTAGTTAGTGTAGTTTAAATAAAGAAGAGGGAAAGAGAAAATTGTCCCTTTCAATAATGATAATAAGTAATATTTATGACATTATGTGTTTTAAAATTATTTTGTGTGTCCTATCTCATTGGGTTTCTACAACTTGATGTGGGAGCTAAAATGGGAAATACAACCTTTGGTCACAGATAAGTAAAGTGAAGCTTCAGTTGGTCCAAGTTTACATGGTAAGTAGCAACACCAGGATTTGAATCTACAATTTTCTAACCAGGAGTTTGTCACAGTTTTTGATGTGTCTATTGTGATTTCAAAGCTGCTTACATTTAATTTGTGATAAAAATTTAGAGACTAATAAAAATAGGAACTCTGTACTATTCTGCCTGGAACTCATTCCCTTAGGGCTGAAAACTAGAGGGGATTATAACTGTCTTTTACTCTCTATTCTCATCCCGAGAGTCCATTGCTAGCCATGATGTAGGAAAAAGTCTTAGACATATTGTGCAGGCCACATAGACACATGTGCCCAGCATTTTCACATATATGTACAATATAAAATATAAACACAAATAGCAATCAAAATTAAATTAAGAGTAGCTTATAGTGGGTACTGTTGGTGTCTGGTCTCTATCACCTAAGTTTCCTCACAGCTAACATCAGTGAATCACCGCCGGGAGCTTTCTATGGCTATAGGGACATGATTCAGCCCACAAGCAGGGCAGGACAGAAATGCTAATAGATAAATACCTCAGCTTCCTTCTCCCCACACCTTTGGGGAGTCAACTCTGAGGCCTGTTCAGCACTGTCTCCTGACACTCCCCAGGAAAACTGAACTTCAATTGCCCACAGAAGGAACCTGCTTATTCCTGTATCCTGCAGTGACTTTCTTGTCTTCCCATCTCACTTCCTCACATCTCTACTGTTGCTTCCTGGTAACACCTCCCAAAGAAACTTGCACTAAAATTCAAATTTCAAGGTCTGCTCCAGGGGAACCCAATTTAAGACATCCCTTCTTAAAGTCTGAATTTTGAGCACTTGTAAAAAGAGAATGTTAGAGTTCTCTGCAGTTAAGAAATCAGCTTGAGTAAAAAAGTCACTAATCCATACAAACTACCTTCCTTCAGACCAAACACAGAAGGAGACAGGCATAAATGGAGACCAATGACCATGGTCAACATCTACTGGGAGTGGGAATCACTCTCTAGTTAGATATATACTAACTGTAGCTTGTTACTTATATGTATGTTTGCCATCAGATTCTACAGTGGTAGAATCTGTTCTCAGAGAAAGTTATGTGCTTCTTCCTATTCAGGGCTAATTCTTTCTACACGAGTATAACGATGTTCTCCTGTTTACTTCAGGGACCTTGCAGCATCACTCTAACCTCTCATTTGTTCATATAGTTCCCTCTTTCCACTCCTTCCTCATAGACAGAGTATTGTGTTACAAAAATGATCTTGGGACCTTGGGATCTTCTTTTCCTATTCTAGACAATATTCTTAAAAAGAGTAGACTCCTCTCTATTTCATCCCATCCCACTCACTTCTCAGCCCACGGCAATCTGGCTTCTACACTTACCACTTGACTGAAACTCTTTTTTAAAAGGTCAAAGATCACTAATGATCAGATTGTGGCAAAATCCAATTGTAAATGTTCAGGCTTATATTACTTAATCTAATCACAATAATTGACAGTTCAGAGAGGAAAAGCAATATTGCATGTATAGCGAGTGCTCAATAATGTTACTTATTATTACCAAGATTATTCTTGCCTACTCTCTAATTTCTTGAGACCTATTCCAAGGCTTTCTGGAAACATGACTTTTGTTTGTTTGCTTGCTTTTCTCCTACCTATTTGATTTCCCTTACTTAATTTTCTTTGCTGGATCTTATGCTTTTACTCCCTTTTCAAATGTTTGTGTCCTTCCAGAGTTCTAGTCTCTTTTCTCTCTCTGCACATATCCTAGTGAGATCCTTTTTATTTCTATAACTTCAGAAATTTACTTCTCTAGGTCAGAATTATTTATTGAATGACAGATTTTTATTTGCAATCCTTTTCTGAGCATCTCCATATGGAGGTTCTAAAGGGCTACCAAACTCGATATATGCAATGTAGAATTTATTTCATTTGTTATGTCTTTCTACCCCTTCTCTATACCTCCCTTAGTATTCCCTATCATGAATGGCACTAGCATCTCTTTAGAAGTCCAAGCCAGAAGCCTCTATATAATCTTATTTTCCTCCTCTGACATACTAACCACCCCTCCAATCATATCTAATTGTCTATGATAGCATATAGATGCTCATATTTCAACATCCCTCTAATCTGTTTCCTCATATCCAATCCACAGACATTACTTGAAATTGTGATCTCATGATTTCTTGCTAGGAAGATTGACCCAGTAATCTTCTTGCTCCTTGTCTACAGTCTTGTCTACTTTCATTTTATTGACTGATGCCAGAATAGATTCAGAAAAATAATTATATATATATAATATTACCATGTTTGAAATCTATCAATCTTAACTAGGCACATAAATACAAAACTTCAGGACTTACAAAAACCTTTAGAATCTAGATGTGGTTAGCTTTGGACCTCATAAATCACCTCTTACCTAAATGTACACAGCCATATAAGACTGCTAGTGACACACTCTGTGTCTGTTTCCTGGGCATTCTCCTTCACCCACCCACACACCCACTTTCCTCAAGGTAAGAATTAGTATTTTATACTACAATGAACATATATCTTTTATGGTCCACTCCATCTCATATTTAGAATATCTTATGTTCATGTCTGTCTCCCTTGTGAAATCTTCAGAACAGGCCTGTGGAATCCTCAAAATAAGATATTTCATACAATTCTTCTTTAAAATCACAGGATTTATCACAGTGCCTTAATTCACCTCAGGCAATGAATTCAGTAATTTTTATGCAATTACTGTTTGTTATTTTCTAAGGACTGATTACAAGAAGCTCTTCAGGGATTGTTAAGAATCTAATAACTATGAGGAGACAAGAATTTAGCTTCCAACATGAGCAAAGCAGAGTCTAATAGGAATTGGAGTCAGAGGCTAAGGGTTCAAGTCCTGAATCCTACCATATTCTCTTTCCATGACTTTAGGCAAGTCGTGTAAAAACTTTGAGCTTAAATTGGCTCACTTTTAAAGTTAGAATAATAGTTCTTGCCTTATTGTCTATTGTGCAGGTTAAATAAGACCATATGTGGTAAAACAACTTTGTAAACTAAAAAGTGCTTTAAAAAATTTGTAAGACATCATTATACACAAATGATTTATCAGATGTCAAAATCACAATTTCTCTATAATTTCTAATGACTTCAACTGCAAAAAACAAAACCAGGAAAATAACTGTCAGAATGACTATCATCAATAAATCAAAGAACAAGTTCTGGTGAGGATGTGGAGAAAAGAGAGCTCTCATACACTGTAGGTGTGATTGTAAATTGGTATAGCCACTATGGAAAACAGTATGGAGGTTTCTCAAAAATTTAAAAATGGTTATACCTTTTGACCCAGCAATTGAACTTTGGGGTATTTATCCAAAGAAAACCAAACAATAATTTATAAGGATCTAGGCACTCCTATGTTCACAATAGCCAAGATATGGAAGCAACCTAAATGCCCATCAACAGATGATTGGATAAAGAAGTTATGGTTCATATATACAATGAAATATCACTCAGCCATTAAAAAAACATGAAATCCTACCATTGGCAATGACATGGATGGACTTAGAAGTTATTATGCTAAGTTAAATAAGTCAGACAAAGATAAGTACCATATGATTTCACTTATATGCAGAATCTAAGAAAAAGAACTAGTAATAAACAGATTGAAAATATAGCGGACAAACTGGTGACAGCCAGAGGGGAGGGGGGTTGGAGGACTGGGAAAATGGAGTGGAGAGTTAAAGAGGTACAAATAGGTAGTTAATAGATGGTCACGGGGATGGGGAGCATGGTATAGGAAATGCAGTCAGCATTAATGTAATGGCTAGGTGGAGAGCCAGAGGAGAGAAAGAGCAATTAGGAGGGTTGTTTTATAAAGTATATAAATGTCTAACCAATGTATCATATACTTGGAACTAATAATAAAATATAAAATAAAATAAAATAAAATAAAATAAAATAAAATAAATAGAATGCTGTTTCTCTAATCAACAAGAAATACAGAGGTAAATTATTGGTTCAGCTGGTTCAATAATGCTGTCAGGGCCTAAAGGTCTGTCTCCATTTTGATCTATCATTTTTAGCACATTGGTTTTGTCCTTATGTTTGTTACTCCAAAGATGGCTGTTGCAGTTATAGACATCACATTTGCATCCAAAGCAAAAAAAAGGGCGATAAAGGAGGAGGAAGCCTTATTTGTTCTCTTCATTAGGAAAACACAAATATTTTTGGATGCTCGCATCAGACTTTTGCTCCCATCTCATTACCTAGAACTCACATCCAAACTCTGAGCTGCATGGAAGGCTGCAGAGGTGGTTTTCAGCCTTTATGAGAGAGATGAGCATGGAAAAGAGGCTTGAGGATGGACATTAGGCTTGCCAGCCAACAATGTTTGTCAAATATCTTTATCTGAACAACTCGATTTTCAATCAGTTGTTGATCACAGCTCAAAGCTGTTTCCAAAATTTCATCACTAAAGATGATTGAGTCAGCATATTTCTTCAAATGAGTAGTCTTTCCTTCTGATGTCAATACACTTTAAATCAATATCATCAAGTTCTGCCTTTGGTGGAAGAGGTCACCCTAGCTCTACACTTGGCTTTCAGAAAATACACCCATTAGAAGCTGGTAAGGAAAGTTAAGTGAGAAGAAGCTCCTTGAGAAGTATCTTTCCAACACATTTTTCAATATAAGACAGTATAGAAAAATAAACATGATCAGACTGTAGGTTGAAGGGGATCTAGAAATGACAAAGAGGTGCCAGAAAAAAGCAAAAACCCAAAATAAGAAACAATGACATGAACAAACAAAATGAAAAGAGTTTCATTCCTCTCTGGACTGAAGTCCCAGCAAAGCATTTACTTTTATTCTGAGCAGGTCAATCATCCTCCCTAGTCCCATCTGCTTGCTAGACAGAGCAGTAGTGAAACTCAGGAAGTCTTTAAGATTCACTGGAGGCATGTATATTTTCCAGGTCTGGAAGTAGCCTCTTTGTTTTCATTAGTTCTGTAAGAGAGAGATAGAGGGCATCTTAACTAAGCATCTTAAGTATGTTGCTTGAAAGCACATGGGGCCATGACTCTGTCCAAGGATCAATTTATCAAGGAGTGAGCGTACCTTGAGTAGTGTCTACTGTACTGGACCACGCAGCACTTTAGAGTAGAGTAATTCTATAGTCTCAGCAGATGGCTACTTTCTGTTTTTAGAAGAGCTGACTTGGAATACCTTCTGCTTTTAATCTTGTTGAAAGGTGTTCTAAAAACTCAGAGCCTATCAATTGCTCTTCATCTTTCTCATTTAAGCCAGAGCAAAATGCATTAAAATTAATTTATTATTTAAAATGGCAGGAATGGAATGTATAATGCCCTTCACAGAAATGTAGGAATTAATTCCAGCAATAAATCTTGAGACCAGTCTGCGAAATCACAGTGAACTATTTTAACTGTCTGCATCCACCATTAGGTGAAAAATTACTGATGGAAACAGTCTATTACATATTCCTTTTCAGGTCTTTCCATCACTCTCTCTCTTTCTCTTTCCCTCTCTGTCTTCTGTGTAGTCTTTAATTTAGGCCACAAAGGTAGTGAGATAGGCAATTTTGTAACAGCTGTCTGCCTGGAACATTCTGTGGCCTCCTTATTTTAAGGTCAATGGATGTTTTTACCACAGTACCTTCTACTCATGTGGCAGCTGTCAAAGCTTTTGTGAAGGCAATGACTAAATCCAGTCTCCATTTTCTCATTTAAATCATCTAATGATATTTTCATGGTTAAAATTAAGATACCAGTTCTTTAGATTCAATTATGTTGAAAATCCATTTCTAGTTGAAAACAAGAATTGGATTTATTAGCTAGGTGTATTTATTTATTTTCATTGGTTAACAAAGCTTTAAATGGATTTCAGTTGTCAACTTTAAACATTACAGTTGCTATTTTCCTAAGATGCATACAAGTGAAAAAAGCTGACTAAATTGTTGAGATGTGAAAACAGTTGGAGCATTTTTATTTAAAAATAAATTTGAAATTATGTTCTTTTTTATGGCTCCTTTGCAAAAGATAGTGTTGAAAATACATAAAGAGAGTGCACTCTAAAGGACTGGATAGACTATTCGAGCTAGAAGAGTTTGAAGAGACTCTAAGCATGTAATTTTTCAGTTTGAACCCACCTTATTATCCCTCAATCTTTGCCCCCTTTTTACAAGTGAGAGAATTTTTCCAGGCAAGTGAAGGACTTCCCAAGGTCCCATGATTCACTGGCATGAGATCTCACATCTCATTTTTGATCAGTACTTATTCTGCTAAAATTGCTTTTCAATATGAATAGTATTTTAAAAAAATATTTAATGTGCATTCAAACTCAACTCAATTTGAAAGAAAGAGTGAATGTTTAATTGGTTGTATTAAAAATTTCACAAAGGAAATTCACATAGAAATGAATCATCCTTTTCAAATAGTTTTTAGTGGAACATAGTGCAAGATACACATGCTTAGGAGTCAGACTAAACTGAGTTTACACCTTAGCCTTGTGTTATGACCTTGAACAAGTTGCTTATCTTTTCTGAGGATAAGGATACTGATTTTGCAATGTTGTGAAAATTAGCAGTACTGTAGGTGAAATACCTAGCACAGTACCTGAGATATAATAGGTACTGGGGGAATAAAAACAGTTTTTATCAGGTAACATCAAACCTTACGTTTATATAAGTGATGGTGAGAGTTACATAAACTTAGGGAGATAGGGAAAATGTGTACTGTGCAGGTGTCTGTGCAAAGTGAATAGACTGATAAAATGAGTCTCCATAAATATAGCATGCTCAGAAATATTAGTTTCTGCCTCCTTTGATATGAGACACTGAAGGCTATTTCCATTAGAGGTGCACCTTGCCTAGGTCTTTGCCAAATATGCGCAAGACGGGAGGAGGGGGGAGCAAAGTTTCAAAATCAGCTACTCCAGTAGATGAAGCCTAGAAATACTCCTTCTGTCTGCAGCATATTAGCCAACATGCTTGGGAGCCCCACCCCCATGCTTTTACCACTTCTTCTGGTATCATTAGTTCTTTGAGCATTGAGCCTGAACTTATGCTTTGGTGTCCTTACTTGCATGTTGGTCTCTCTAGTGGAGTGCAGGCTACCTTACTGAGACCCTGACATTCTGCCTAGTCCACTGTCACTTGAAGATTTGATGCCTCCTGGGGTCCTGCTCCATGTGGATGTTTATTTGTAGCCAGAAGGCTTCCACTAACTCCATAATTCCTATTTCCTGTAGACAGAGAGCACAGGGTGAGAGTAAGCTCACAGTCACCACATCCTTCTGAAAATTGCGATTGGACTGTGATCCACCACCATCCAGAGGTAAGCCTCCATTTTAGTTAATTTATTCACCTAGATTCTATACCAACCCAGCTTCTTTCTTTTCTCCCACTGATGTGTTTGCCCAATTCCATATTCTAAGCAGTCCTGAACTAAGAGGTCTTTAGGAGATCTGCAGGTAAAAGAAAGTTGCCATAGATCTTGTGGATGATGTTGGGCTGTGCAGGGTGTTAATAGTCTTGTATAATTTACATTTGCCTTGAGCTATTAACTGTTTCTGATCAGTTCTCAGAGACTTATTGTGAAGTTTTATTGATTCCTCTTTAGAAGACTGGGTGAAGTAGGGTGTCATCTGTGTGACATGGATTCATGCTGAGAATCAGCCCTGCCTTCTAACATTCAGGTATGTTTCTTGGACATGGTTTATGCACCTCAAACTTTCTTCTTTATTACTCATTCCATTAGCCAAAAAGCCTTGCAGATATGCTTGCAAATGCCTGAAATAGCAGTAGATAAACTCACTAGGAACTATTAGAAAAAATGGATATGATAAAAATTAAACCAGTTCTAATTTTGGCCTTTATTACACCAATGATAACAGAAACATAAAGAGCTCTTGGGTGCAATGTTTGGGCATTGAGGAGCACCTGACTGAGAATGAGTGGAACACAGGGGATTAGACTGCTGTGCACTACTGTTCCCATTTAGTATGCTTTCTCTCACAGGCAACAGCAATTTCTCTTGCCTCTGTGGATGGTAGAAACAGAAACTTTAATGGAGACCCCTGAGTGGTAATAGTGAACTGTAAATATTAATCTCCAGGGGTCTATATTTATAATTTTTCCTCAATAAAGGATGACTATGTTGACCTTCAGATTTAAATTTGGGGAATTTCCTACTACTTTGAGTTATTTTTAAATAAGAGAATTTTTTAAAAAACTAGATGTACAAAGATCATATTTTAGACCCAACTTGGATAAAATGCATGATTTTTATTGTTATTTCAGAAGTAGAATTAAATTTCTGCCCCAAGTTCTTACTCTCATCTCTGAGTTCTCATTACGACCAGTGACATTAAGCTGTAATATAATCTGTAATCATAAACCCAAAAGAAATGGGATGGGTTAAAGGACCAGAAGTGAACAAATGAGACATAGATCACTGCACAGCCACTTGTATTTGTTAAGGGTCTTTTGGTCACATGCAATGGAACATGACCTTGGGAAACTTAGGCACCTTAAAAAATTTTTTATTGTGAATGTAATATGATTCTTACAGAATTAAAGGAATTAATGAATAAGGGAAAGAAATGAGGACTAGTGGATACCTTATTAGTAGAAGTTTTGGGCCTTTTTATTGAGGTAACAGCAAATCAGTTCTAATTGTTCTTAGCTTCTGAATATTGGCATTCAAAATATCAAAATCTCACTAGATCATTTAGACGTCTATCTCTGGGTTAAACTGTTATGGTCTGTGAAGTGGGATCACAAGGTGGAAAAGGCTTCTAGGACACATCCCTGTGGCCTGAGAGTAAATCTCAGAGAAGGGGTATTTGTTCTGAGCTGTGCAGCCACGCCAACATCGTGTGTTATACACCTCATATTCCAACATTCTCACAATTAAAATATTTGTAAATGCTCAAGTACAAACTTTGTGGAAAATCAACTACGTATACACACCAGCATGCTCACACACACACAGTCTGAAGGTGAAAAAATTAAAGCAATTTGATGCTTCTCTAGCAAAGATGCTGAAGTTTTGCTGCTGAAGAGAGCATTTCTTCTTTACATCCTAAGATGTTGATTATAGACCAGATTGTATCTCCCCAAAATTCGTATGTTGAAGCCCTAACCCCCAGACCTTATCTGGAGATGAATCTTCACAGAAGTATTCAAAATGAAGTAATTATAGTGGGGTCTAATTAAATATGACCACCATCCTTATAAAAAGGGGGAAATTAAAAGATAGTGGTCAAATGTAGCATACCTAGAGAACACCGTGTGAAGGTGAAAGCAGAAGTATGGGTGATGCTTCTACAAGTCAAGAAACAGCAACGATTGCCAGCAAACCACCAGAAGGTCAGCAAAAAAGCATTCTCCCTCACAGCCCTCAGAAGGAACCAACCCTCCTGACACCTTGATTTTCTAGCCTTCATAACTATGAGACAATACATTTTCTGTTATTTAAGCTACCCAGTTTGTGGTATTTTGTTATAGCAGACTTAGCAAACTAATGTATTGTTAACAAAATGTGAAGGGGCACTGGTTATACACTTAGAAATGACTTGATTAAAATATAAGTGATCAGAGAACAATATGATCTCCTAAGAATCTATATGACTGCTGAGTTAACTTTTCTACTGAAGTTCATCTTTACCTTCATTCCTGTATGACATGTGAACTTTTAATTAAATTCTCAATGCTTCACAGACCAAATAAGATTAAGTAAGCTGTTATGTAAATGGCTAACAGTCCCACATAACAGTCCCATATCCCTAGTATTCTCAGGTTATTAGGGCAATTTTCTGATGCTAAGCTATTCTTTCCTCCATTTTGTAACAATTATGACTTGAACTATACAGTCACTGCAAAGTTAAAAAGAAATAGATTTTGTTGCATTTTTAGGTCAACAGTAGATTTTTTCTCTCTGTAATTACTAACTCAGCCATCTGCCCATTTCACCAGTGAACTTAAACATTTCAAAGACTCCAGATGAGAAAAGCTTGACTATTTCTCTTTTCCAGAAAAATATAATGGTTTTCAGTAATTCACAAGTGTTTTTATAATAGCAAAATATCTTGCAGAG
This sequence comes from Cynopterus sphinx, assembly GCA_030015415.1. Classification (NCBI taxonomy): domain Eukaryota; kingdom Metazoa; phylum Chordata; class Mammalia; order Chiroptera; family Pteropodidae; genus Cynopterus; species Cynopterus sphinx. Next base: position 21,150,956 of record CM057385.1, read on the forward strand.
ATTTCAATGGTTTGTGTTGAGGATACCTTACCCCTAATTTCACTGACAAATGCCATAGCTCAACAGAAGAATGTATGAAAAGGAGAAAACAGTCTTGCTATTAAAAACAATAAAAAAGGTAACTTCCATTGACATTTGTAAGGATGGTGGTGATGGGCTCAATGAAAAATCTCTGTAACTTAGTACTAGTGAGTTCTGTAGCTATTTAGCACGTTTTTGTCGAAGCACTTAATCGCAATCTATAATGATCTCCTTTACATGTTTAATATCTATTTCCCCAAAAGATTTTAAACTCCATGAAGTTCAGGACTATATCTGTCTTGGTCAACACTGTGCCCCATAAATCTAGCACAATTTGGATTTTGATAAATTTGTGTTGACTAAAAAGATGATTAAGTTTGAAGAATCAGCGTTTAATCAGTGATTAAACACTAGGTAAAGTATTATCACTTTGATACAGAATGTAGATAATTTAGTACTTTAGGACCTGTGTTTCTACCTCTCTTTCCTTTTGATTTAACAAACTAATATTTTTTTAAGTTCCCCAACTTGATTATCATATCTTTTCTTTAAAAATTGTCCTTTTTCTTTTCTTATAGCACAGAGTTCAAAATCTGCAGCAAACAATTCTTTTTACAATCTGGCTTCAATCAATGCACTCAGCCTTCGCTCCTTCAATTTCCCCAGTCTTTCCTTTTTCTTACTTTTCTCTCCCAATGTTATTTATGAGCTAGCCAGACAGAGCTATTCTCAACCCCATATGTTCCATGTACTTTCATAACTAGATGATGGTATTCTTGACTAGAATAGCTGTATTCTTCACCCCTGTCTGCTGAAATTCTATTAATCTTACAAGACTCACCTTGCTGCCTACTTAGTAATGTCCATAACTCAGTTTCCTCTTTTCACAAAATTAAGCACTTCCTCATCAATGCTCTCCCTCAAAAATGTTTACATAGCAAATGAATTATATTTCCTTCAATGTCCGTATGTCTTTAGTGTTTGAAATCTCTTTAGGGAATATATTTATTCCTCAATTTCCTGAACCTAGCTCAGTGTGTGGAACACAGTAGGCACTTAATTAATATCAAATGGATCCTGTCTTGTTTTTCTCAGAATTCTTATTTTTAAATTCATTCTTCTAAAAAACATGTGGATATTTGGTTCTACTCTCATAAATATACTTAACTAATACAGAAGTGATTTGCTTACTTGACCAGAGATAACCTAAATGTTTTTTAGGACAATGTAGGACTCAGACTATTGGGCACTTGCATTATCTTTTCAGCTCATTTAAAGATAACCTAAAGAAATCTACTGCTAATGGCTCAAAACAGGCTGGAATAGATTGCACATCTCAATGCTGTGGGACTATTCAAATTTTACATTTATTTCCTTCTATTTTTACAAAATAATCAAGCTGGTTAAATAATACAGCTTCTCATTCCTATTATACACTTAGTCTAATTGACTTGGATTCTCTAGAGTCAATTAAAACTGAATATGTTATCCTACCCAGTCATGGAAAATGGATGCATCTCTCTATTTTCTTTGTAGGTTTATATAGTCCTCTGTGGGGAAATGCTCAAGACTGTGAGTCTACCTACAAACACACTGTTTGGGAAAGAATTTGATTGAAGTGGGGAGGTAGGACTCCTGTGAAACAGCTGGGCAGCTGCCTTACTAATGCCACTGGGATGCTCCAGGGTTGCTCCTAACACACCAGTTGGGAGCAAGCTCAGCAAACTTCTGTGGGCGAGGGGAGTCTCCACCTCTGGGTCTTCTACAGTTTCCCAGAGACATTCTCAATCAGTGGAGAGAAAGCACACATATGGCGAGTGCGTCTGTCACCTTACAACTGAGTATTCATATAGATTGCATAGTTTGGACTGGCGTTACTGATCTGGGACAAAAACTACTGCATCTTTAATGGCCTCTTAATTGGGAAAATTGCTTTTTTAAGAACATTCAAACACAAGTAAAACTGTTATAGAAAAATGGGAAAAATTCAACAGTATGGCATGCTATTAGAGCAATAAGTATTATTATTATTATTATTATTATTATTATTTATTTTTATTTTTATTTTTTTGGTAAGGTGGGTCTTCTTCTCTCTGTGGATCCAGAAAAATAGAACACAGTCTCTGGTTCTTCTGTCAAGAAACATATCTATCATTTTTTAGAGAACATTTCATATTTTTATGCCAAATATTAGTCAGTACTGAATTATTATAATAACATTTAGTATTTGTATATTGCAATGTAATTTACCAAAATATTTCTTTATATATTCTATTTTTAGATCCTCCTATGATATGGATATTATTTAGGGTGACACAACATAAAAGGTTTCGAGAGATTGTGTAATTTATTTAAGATCACATAACTACTAAGTGGTTTTTCTGGTAGTCAAAGCTGTGCCTTCTGAGACCCAAACCAATATCTTTTTATTAAAATGTGTGATACATAGTAGTTATGCAACAGAAGCACACCTCCGGCTGTGGCTAAGACTTGAGAGTAAACTGAAAAAGATCCTATTATAAAACTATCTTTCCCAGTGGCCTTCAGGAGACATATACATTTTAATCACGTAAAAGCATTATGTTACCTTTAAGAAGTCCCAAGATAAGAAGCTAAAATGAGAGATGTTCATTGAGTATGGTCTATGTTCCAGGCATCAGTCTAGGCTTTTACACTGCAAATATGAGCAAGATAAGATTCCATGACTAAGTAGCTAGCACTGAAGTAATGACACCATGGATGCATAAGAATAAGAAAAATTCTAAAGAAGTAACTTGTCAAGCTCCAAAGGAAAATTAAGTCAACATTTTACTGACATCTTACTCAGAGAAAGGTCCATGTCCTTACAAGAGAAAGGGCCATGTCCCCTGGCCAACATACCTGACCCCACTCACCATTCAGATCTCTCCCCATCCCTTACTCAGCTCAAACTGCAGTCTTTTTTTGTTCCCTGAGCATCCCATTGGCAGTGGCTGTTTCTTTTGGCCATAACAATCTTCTTCCAGAAATCTGCTTGGCTAACTTTCTTACCCTCTCAGTCATCATCTTCTTTACTACTCCAACCTACTCCTTCCTTGCCTTCTCCTACACTCTCGAGCCTCCTGTTTATACTTTATTTTCTCTTTGTTTTTATCCATAGCACTAATCGCTCTATAACATACTTTACTAATTTGCCTTATTATGTGACTCAACATTCTAGAATAAAGCTCCAGAACTTGGTTATGCTTACAGATGTATCCCAAGCTTGAGAAGAGAGAATACCTAGCACTCTCAATATTTGTTGAATAAATACGATTCACAGAGCACTTGCTTTGTGCCACAAGCTTTCTTATATATATTATTTTCATAATCTTACACACTCTGGACTGAAACTTCTTATTCTCCCCATTTCACAGATGTGGAAACTGAGAACCAAAGAGCTTAAATATAAGTGGTCTGTTGCAGATTCTTTCTAGTATACCATGCTGCTTATGTCTGACAAGAAGAAGGATCCAGACAATTGTTGCACAACTGTTATGTCTGGATAAAAAGATAAGACAGCTCAGGGTAAAGAATGCTCAGGTGTGGCCATGGCCAGTGGTCAAAGACAGGTTAGCAGGGGTGGTAGAACAGACTGTGGTATTTGAATCTAGAGAAACAATGGGGTAACAGAAAAAGGATCAGAAACATCCAAAGGCAGAGTTGTACCATTAAACTATCATAATGATAATTCCACTAGGAATCAGGTGAATCAGGGTTTGAAGTGGGTTCACAGGAGGCCAGAGCAGAGTGGAACATCGAAGATGGTCTCAAATGGAAAGGGACACACTCTAAGGCCTTCAAGAGATGAAGCACTCTGATGGAGTCTCCTCCCCACCTGCATGCCAGATCAGCTTTTTAAACAGATCTTGTCTGTAGACATTGTTTGTTCTGTATATTGTCTTCCCTTTGGATTACACCATACTTGTCCATGACTCTGTTCATTTAATCACAGTATTCCTAGCTGATTTCAATTCTTCAGAAAATTTCCAAGGGTGGGTCCTGACAGAGAACAATGAGAAGGCATTTGTAGCACTGTGGTATGGTAGAGAGATCACATAGATGTAGGCCCACCTATTCTGAATTCTAGCCTCACCATTTGCTAGCTATATACCCTAGGGTAAGCTGCTCATGTACTTGAGCCTCAGTTTCCTGGACTGAGAAATGGGTTTGATCAAACAAAATTGTATTGATGTGAGAACTGAATATATACAAGGACTTTGCTTCAAGGTCTCAGTAAAGTGACCAGCAAATACTAGGTGTTGAATAAATAATAATTATTTTTATGCTATCTTGAAAACTCACTGCTAGGATTCAGCCTTTCTGTTCAATTCGAAAAATGAATTTCTGGGGTTATCCAGGAAATTTAGCCACCTTTTAGGGGGCATAAAGAATAACTATAATTGGAAGCAGTGGGAAGTCATAGGGGGAAAAAAATCCTTAAAGAAAAACTGCCCCTTACTTTTACCATTTACATAATTGTGGTGTTTGGAATTTTAATGTTTAGAATTTAAATGAGAAAGACATTTAAGATTTGACTACAGGTGTTTAAATTGCAATTAAAAAGATTTAGAATTTTGACCAAAGAGAAAGGATGTACCATTAAAACTGAGACCCTTCCAAACTTGAAATCAGTCAGGTACTACTCAGATTTTTATGGGCCCAAAGTGAGATGCACTTTTCCTAGTTTCCCCTATATTCTAAACTATACACATTAAAGCAGTCCAAAATAGTATCTGAACAGATGGCTATTTGCATAACTAAAAAACCCCAGCATACTACATGTCACGGTTGACCTAGCATACCCCCTGGGGTCCTGTGGTCTTTGGGTGAAATGATCAAAATGACTGAGAGGTCCTTTTTCTGATTAGGGTGCAAAGTACAGGACAGAATGAGTAGAGAAGATTAAAAGTTTAAATTGATTCCAATTTAGATTTTAGATCATGTGCTTATAGATCCATTTTAAGGAAGGAAAATAATGACCTAAATTGTTCATTCATTTAATATTTACTGAACACCTGTTATGTAACAGGCACTGCATCAGTTCTTGGAGAGTCAAAAATAAACAGGGCAGACATGTCCTTATCCTTAAGGAACTTACAGTCTTCCTGGGGAAGGGCAGAGACTCTTTGTGGCAAGTCTAAGTCTTGCTCAGGTACTGATAGATATCTATGTAAGACATATTTGTGACTAAAAGAGTTTTCAGTTTTTTTTGAAGACAATCGTCAGAAACAGGTTTCACAGCCTGACTAAGTTTAGAAAATAAAGCGGTATTCCATGGGTGGAAGGAGTCAAGAAGGGTATTCTAGGCAGAGGAAGAATGAGCAAGATGCATTCAGTGACCTGAGGTTATTGGGTTCAAGTTGACTGGAGTATAGGATTCAAGTTGTGGGTCAGAGGAAGAGCTGGGGGTGGGGTGGGGGGGGAGAGATGATACTGGAGGGATAGGAAGGGCCAGATCATGGAGGGCTTTGCATGCGGCGCTAAAAGGTCAAGACGTCATCCTGAAAGCTGATGTAGGGGTGGGGGAGCAGCATGGAAAGATGTAAACAGCCATGTGCCCATTAGATCTGACATTTAAAGAGCTGACTGTGGTGGGATGCTGATGGAGGTTTGAAAGGTGTAAGCCTAGGGGCAGGAGAACCTTTTAGGGCATTTTTGGAGGAATCCAGGTTAAAGGTATTGAGAGTCTATACTAAAATTTCTCTTTTTTGAATTGTTTCTAAAAATTCTTTCATTTTCTCTTGTTTTAAACATTCCATAATATGCTCCCCACTTTATGACTGTATCATTTTTCCTCAGCAAACTGCCCTGCCCTATGAATAAAAAACAGGAGACATATTTTGTCCAAGTCACCAGAAGAGAAAAAGATAGTAGAAGGAAACACACTTCTGGCTCACCCCCACCACCAATGCCTCTTGGCCCTCAAAGTCAGGGACCTGAGGAAGCACTGAGAAAAGGAAGACATTGCAATTAGGTTTTTCACTAGTGGGAGTCCACAGAAACAGTCAAGCCTGGAGGTAATGTTCTGTTGGTGAAGCAAATGAGAAAGAGAGCAAGAAAAGAAAGAAAGAAAAAAAAAATGCTGAGGAATCCAGACACATGACCCTTATAAACCTTGGCATATAAGTGACAGCAAGACAGAAAGGCAGAGAGGAGTGGGGTTTGGAATCTTCACTTTTATTTTAGGAACTCTAAAATGGTCGGGCAAGAGACACCTGAAAAATTAAAAAAGTCTAATTGTTCCACTGAGAAAAACAGGAACTCGAGTAGAATAAATTCACCCTCTCTCCTCTTCCGCACCCCATGCCTCCCTACTTTCTTTCTTTGGAAAAAGAAAGGTAAAGATGAGCCTTGGTAGAAAAGTAACTCAATGATGTAATATAGATTCTTTTTAATTGCAGCAGAGAGGGCATTTACATAGATACTGCTGGGTTCTGTGAAATTAAGAAGAAAAAAAGAAAGAATGGGGAAATGAGAGAAAGCTACTATATTGAAATAACAAGATGTCTTTGGAGAGGTGCTTAACAACATAGCTCTCTTCCAAGAGCTTGAGGAGGGCTGATGAAGAATAAAATGTCCTGAAAATGGATCTGTGTTAAGCAGAGAGCTGGAGAGGCATCAGCAAAAATAAAGTTTCAGTTTAAAACACACAAGGCTGGATTCCCTTGTAGCTCATGCAGCGTGAGACTCAGGTTTCCAATTTCTGACCTCCCACTACTCCCTTCACAAGTTCATGTACTGTATTGAAAGGGTATTATGACACGCACACTGGGTAGTGTCTATATCAAAAGATAGATGTACAAAGCACTTGAGAGAAGAAAGCCCTGGAAGCTCTGATAGATAAAATGCAGCCATGTTCTATTAACTGTACAAAAAAATAAACAAAATGCAGAAGTGGATTTAACAACTTTAAATTTTAAAAGGCAGTGTATTTTAAGTAAGAGGGGAGAAATAAATTGTGATCTAGGACATTTTTAAAAAAGAGTTCTACGTCAAAGTTTTGTACTTTACTAATGAAGAGGTTGAGGAGAATGTGGTAACACTTGGTATTTAGAAGCCAAGAGCTCTAGGATTTGATTCTTCCTTATTTCTACCAATCATTAGGGATTTTGTCCCTTAATTAACTCTGGTGCATTGCTAGTTATATCTTATGAATCCAGGAATGTTAGAACTGAAAAGGACCTTAAAGACTATCTGGAAAGTCAATAAATGAAAAACAGAGGCCGAGAGAGAAAAGACTAATCTTCAGAGTTTGATGACTGTCCTAGGAAGAGAATATTTACTGAATCTATGGTCAGCATTATCTCAAACCTGGGAATTTTGAGGGGAGGAGTTGAAAATTATTTTCCTGGTGACTCTTTTTAATTTAGTGAAGTAATACTCACACAGCCCTCCAAAGCAGTAGGTTAGAGCAAAATTCTGTTTTATGAATTCCCCTGATCATCAGAGTAAGAGTGGAGCCCTAGACAGCAAAACTACAATCTTCCTGTTTACAATCCTGGGACAGTTGCTGTAGAAGTTTAAAGAGAATGTTTTCTTGCCCTCTTGCTGGCATCCATGAAAAATATATAGGCAACTGAAACTTTATCATGCAAAGAGGCTAGAAAAGTGCTTAGGGGATAAGGGTCTGTCCCTCAAGGTCATAGAGGTTAAGACATACAACCAAGATTCCAAATAAATAAATAAATAAAAGACAAGGGAAGAAGATGAAACTCTTTCAAATTTTCACCTATGCTTTAGCTTTCATAATAAAATTTGGACGAGGATAAATTATGCATTATATTTGGCTTTCAAACTTCCCCTTTAACTTGTAGTGTTTGTTACTGCTGAAACTTTCCCGAATTATCTCAGTACATGATTTTTAAAAAATGATAAAACCATTGACATTCTAAGTTAAATTGTTCCTGCTATTGACATGCAACTTAATGAATTTCCATCTCCAGTCACTGATGAAATCCATTACCACCTGATCGACTGCTTCACTCACATTCTCAATAATGCCTTCTTGCTTGCTACATGATGATTTGGTTCTTTGCTGAAAAGCTGGGAATCTTGGCTCATTTATGCAGTCTGCTGTTAATAAGCAGTTGACTCTGCATGGACAAAGCAAGATAAAAGAGACACCTTTTTTAAGAAATGTGAGTGTTTGACTGTATCTTGCCCATCCCATTCACTTATTTAACATATATTTACTGAGCCTACTACATGACAAAATTACTCTCCTACTGTTTGTTCAGCTTGGGTTGCTTCCCCACTACATTGTCATTTGGTCATCTTCTGAAAGCTCAAATATGATTTTGTCACTCTCTTGCTTACAACTCTTCAATGTTTTTTCATTGCTTGTAGGAAAAACTCTAAAGTCCTTAGCATCACCTTCTAGGATTTGGCCCTAGCTCAAGTCTTCATTTCCATCTCTTACAATTCTGTTTTCTATGCTCTTGTCATCTCATTATGTTGGCTATTCTCATTCTCATTGAACATGTCGGCATTCCCGCTCTCATCGATCTGGGAAATCTAATGTCTGAAAACAAAATCAAATTTATCTTACCTCTTATGCAGACTTTCCTTAAGCACTTCATCAGAGTCTTTTCTTCTTGTCCTTCCACTATACCAAGTGCATTCTTTCATTTAGTCAATAAGTACTTACTGAAAGCTGACTGTATGCTAACTGCATTTCTTGCAGTCATAAAGTCATGGGGGAGACAAACCATAATTAATTTACTGCAGTTATGATAAGTGCAGGATTCTTCAATGGCATAAGGCTAGGAAAACAGGTATGTTATGGGAGCTGTGGGTGAAGGCCTCTACTATATGCTGATTAAATTCTAATGCAACTGTCAGCTTTTTTCACTCTGTCACCTATACACATGAGTTCCTTGGGGTTAGGAACTCATCTTAGTCATCTTCCTCTTACCAGAGCCTGGCAGAGTGGCTAACACTTTGTAAGAATTCAGAACATATTTTTAAATTCAACAATTTATGCAAGCGATCAGACATTAAATTTTGCCCTCCTTCACAAGTTTTGATATTTTCTATCTGGAAAAAATGGAGTATTTGTTCTGTGAGGTAGATTTTATTATTCTAATTTAATAGATGACAGACTGGAACTTTGAGAAGATTTTTTTCCCCCAAAATGTTTATAGTCCTACAATACCTAGAGGTCTTATAAGTTGATATATTTAAGTAAAAATAAGAAAAATATATGCAGATTAATCAAAGAAGAAGAAATATGATTGGCTCATGGCTATATGAAAAGATGCCTTGCCTCAGTATGGATGAGGAGATACTAACTAAAATGAAATGGTAATATTAGATTGCATTCTTTTCTAATCACAGCCTAATCTCATTTAAGGACTGAGCTCACACAATATTTTCTTCTACTTGGTTTCTATTTCGATTTCCATGCTTGTCCTTATCATGCTATAGTTTATTTTCTGATTGTTATGACCCTAGATGGAGGCTGGATACATTTTTTCTCTTTTTATGTCTTATTATTTAAGAAAAAAATTTAATTGGTTATCTTTTTCAGCAATTTGAATGAAGTCAGATAAGCTAACTGAATCACTTAAGAACTACAGAAGTTTCCAAATAAATAAATAAATAAATAAATAAATAAATAGCCACTTCCTCTTTTTTGAACCCTGCAACCTTTGTTTATAGTTATATGTATTCCTATTGAAAGATTTTCAATTGATTCCTTTTTGTTTATAAAAGTGAATCAGATAATATTATTTTGTAGTTTCAATCTAAAACATACTATAAATACTTGATTTCAAGTCAATATAATTCAAGTATGTCTTCTTTTATAACTTTTAGCATTTTCTAGTTGATATAACTATATATAATGGTTGACAGAATGATAAATTATTTATATTATATTGTGATCATAATCCATTATTTTGAAAACATACCCCAAACCTTGGACATACAGAATGGTACCAGTGTTTTTGGACTTTCTGTTCCTTCTAAAACATTCTTCCTCCTTTTTCCTACTAGGCTCTCTTTCATTTATTTCTCAGTTTTCATTTTCAGCATTTCTTTAACAGCTCCCAAGAGCATGTGGCATCATCTGGGCTTTCCTCTGGAGTGATTTCTGGGCTCACCGCCTTACCACACCCATTCACCTGTATGAGGGTGCTTCCAGGTTCCCCCACTGCTTTGACTATTCTTGAGTATATGAGAAATAACCTTTTCACTGTTGTTTACCCAGCCTTTAGTCCATGGCCTTGCCTGGAATTGGTATTTGAAAATTGTTTCCAAATGAATATTAATTGCCTCTTACCTCTTAGCACAGCTCAGATCCACAGCCAGGGGAAATACGGCTGCTTTGTTGATTGACTGATGGGGCTGCCACGATCTTTCATCAGGGGTTTCCCCAGTTATAACTTAATCTCTCTAAGGGTCTCCAGTTCGGTTTCTGCAAGTACCTCTGCAGTTGGTGAATATAAAGAATTTCTATTTTCAATTTGTGTAACATGGGGCCATACAGAGGAATCAAAACATGAGAGGCAGAGAGAAGCTGATTGTGACATTCACAAAAAATCTCCTTGCCTCTTTCTCTCTGGATGATACAGATGGAAGCTGCTCTGCTCTCTGACCTTTCATTAAGGTGCCCTTTGTAAGCAAAGGATGGTCAGTTCTCAGTAGTCCTCTTATCGGCCCTGGAACAGCCGTCCCACACCAGAGATCCCTTTGTTCCTATGCTTTTTGGAGAAGCTCTGGGGTCCTTCCTCCTGGCTGAGATACGTTTACAGAGTAAAAATGGCATTTTATCATGCTTGGAAATAAGAAACTATAAGCACTAATGAGATTGATATTGTTATGGCTCAAGTCAAATTTGACTTTCATAATAAAACATACCCCACCTTAGCCTGCCCACACTTATAGGCACAGTAAAAACCCCTGGATGCTAAAGGATGTCCTTTTTGAATTATGGATTGATTAAAAGGAGCACAACGTGCCATTTGAAGGTTGTGTGAAGGCTAAATAATCCCATCTGTGTAAGACAGGACACGATATTTTATACTGTCTGTGGTCATCCATCCAATTATGTTTTATAGTCTGGGCTCAAAGATTTTAGCTTCTTATTTTATTTAACTCTGCAGGTGTGAGTGTTCAGCAGAACATCATATACCCTGGGGTGGAGAAGATAGGGAGTCTAGGATCTGAAAGTTATAATTTTACTGCAAACAGAACTTGTCTTTTGGGTGAGGAATTCTCCCACTGTACCAAATGAGAAAGAGAAAGACAGGTCCAGATCCTGATCTGAGCACGGAGCTGCTGATCAGATCTGATCATAGTGCTATTAGGGATTCTTTTCGATATCACAAAAAGCCTGACTCTAATTGGCAGTGAGCTCTGTGTTCAATTATATCCTGTTTTTAAGGCTCCCTGACGCCAGGGGCTGGGGTCAGGTAAGACTTCTACCTTGAAGTACTTCCACCAATTGTTCTTAATGCAACCCATGCTTCTTTTGGCCATTGTTTCCAGATATTTTAACTCATTTAGGTCCTGTTTTTTATCAGGCTGCAATTTGATTATTTCCTAATAGTAAGTTCACAATTATAAACTATGTTCAAACATATGAATTAGGCCTGATTTCTACAAATTCATTTTAAATCTTTGCTCTAGAAAGCAGCAGGAAAAGTGTGAAGGGCATAATTTTGTTCTATAGGTTATCCACAGCCAAGCATGCTTCTTTTCAGAAGTCTAAGCTGTATATAATATAAGATAGAAAAAATGCTTTTTGATATATGGCTTCCAAGAAGTAGAATAAAGAGTATTAAACTTCCCAAAATGCTGTAGTCAGCCATCTGGAGCAAGTAATGTGCTTGGTTTCAAAAGCAGATTATTGAATAAATAATTAAATGTGATCCTTTACTTTTGCATAGAATTAGTTGACCCAACGTGGGGATCTGAGCCAAGCTAGGCCAGCCCAATCCCTTTTCCAGGTCCTGTGAATTTGGGAGAAGAGAGCGAACCCCAAGTCTTGTGGGAAGGTGAGGTTGAGTGATGAGAGGTTTAGAAGCTGTCATGTCTGGATTTTCTACCTCGTGGAGAAACCTTTAAAAGACTGAAGCTGACTTGCAATGAAAGCAGGAGGAAGGGGAATGGGGGAGGAGGCGTAGAGAGAGAGAGAGAAGAGAGAAAACGCTTTCAGTCTCCTTTTTCTTGGAGGTTCATTGTTTCTTTGGTTGTGTAAGTCAACAGATTCCTTGTTTTTGCCAAAGCTCACCAAGGTCTGTTTCTGACACTTGCAAGACCCAACTTCCATAACCAACATCAAAATGTTGCCATTCTTAGCAAAGCCTCTCCCAACTGCCCCGAACATTTATAAACCAATCTAGTGGATCTTTTAAATGTTTGAGTTCTTTCTCTGAAGTCAGTAGTCTACTTTCTTAGAAGGAGAATGTCTCAAATCAGACTTATTCCATATCTAAGGAAGAACCATATTTTTATAGTGTTTGGTCTAGATCTGTAAGACAGCGTCTTTCCAACTTTTTCCATGTGATCATATTCAGTAGTTACCAAGATACAGAGGATAATTGCAACTTTCCTCTTTGATAGGGGTAAGGGCTTCTGAAAGGTAAACCCCAAATGAAATAAATACAGTTACTCACGCATGATATTCTGTCTCTTTCTTTCTCTTTCTTTCATAGTAATCCAGAAGTCTATGAGTTGGCAGATGGGGAGCAGTTGCTTTATTCCATTAGCAAACAGCCCAAGTTCCTTCATTCTTATTGTTCTACCATTCCTTAGAATGTTGGTTGAGTTGGTTCTTGAGCAAGTATACTTTCCCACTCATGGGAAAAAGGAAAGAGCTCACAGAGAAAGAAATTTTACTTAAGGAAGGGTTGTGAAAGTTGCACAATTATTTCTATGCCATCAATGAGAATTGTTACATGAATGTTATTTACAACCATAGCAAGGAAAACTGGGATGTGCAATACCTAGCTGGTCAGCCATGTGCTTTGCTAACACACATCATGGTGGAAGGGGATTGTTATTAAAAGGAAGAAGAGGAGAATGGGTATTATGGGAACAGGATGTCTCTACCATGTGTGGCTAGACTATTACTATATGGAAATAAGTGTGCTTTCTCCTTAGCTAATAGGTCACTCAAATTTCCCATGTGCTGAAAACACATAAATCTCAGTTTGCTATTTCTTCAAAATACTGCCCTCTTTTCATTTCATTTATAGTTTTACAAAAAACTAATCTACCACTCGGTGCACCGATATTCCTACCACCTGCTTACTTTGTAACACATTACAATCTGACTTCTGTGCTTATGTCTTTCAGGGAAAAAAGCTTTCTCTGGAGTGAGAAATGGCCTCTAATTCCTCTCTTCTCAGCTCTGGGTCACTTCACACTCTCACCTGCTCAGTTGCTGTTGCAGGTTTATTCACATCTAAACATGCACTCATTAATTTCTATGACTCAGCACTTCCTGCATCTTCTGCTTCTCGCATCATGACTTCTCTTTTCCTTCACCCATCTTGTTCTTCTCATATTATAAATGTGACATTATCTGTAGGTATAAATTCTTGAAATTTTTACTTCTTTCCTGGCAGTTTCCCTAGTGGCGTTGTCTAACACCTAGGTTGACCTCAATCCCATGCCCAACTCCTTATGTCTTATGTACAATTTGCCTTATCCTCCCATAGCAATGCTTCAAATGGGATCCTGATACAAATTCAAGCACAGTCTCCTATTAGCTTCCAATGACAAAGTGTTCTGTGACTTCTCTGGTCTGTCAGAGCTCTTTTGATGCCAAGAGACAGAAACTATCTGTCTAGTTTAAGTAAAAGAAAAAGACTCAGGGAGTAATTTTGGGATATATAAAGGAGGGCTGATGCCAGCAACAGACTAGAGAGAGGGGCCAGAGTCTCTAGAAGAATCAAGTGCTATCTTCTCTCTCGCAGGTGCATATGATCCTCCTTGCTATGGTCTCACTCTCCTTAAGGATTGCATAGGTCATGATAGGACGTAGCTACTAACAACTCCCAAAGTCATGCATTCTCAATTACAGTTATCTAAGGTGAGGCTCACTTTTCTTCTCTCAGCCTGTTTCCAAAATCCATGGAAAGAATTCCAATGGAGATGAATGGAAGGAAGTACTCCAAAGGAACTAGAGGGACAGTATTCACAGAAGAAGACATTTGGGGAAGCCACTCTAATAGATATGTGTCCAGTGATGTGAGTCATCTCTTAAATGCAAGTGCTGATACACATTAAAGCTATAACAGGGTGGGAAGAACATCACATTTGTTGTTAAGAAATCTTCACTTGTATCCTTAGCCTGTCATTGCTTCAGTTGCACGATTTAGTAAGTTTGAGAGCCAATATTTTCATCAAGTAGTGATCTTTACATGCTACCATTATTGTGATAACTGAATGACATTGTAGATAGGAAACTGACTAGATTAGCTCTTGGCACGTATTAGACATTCAGTAAATGTTAGTTGAATCTAGTTGGTCAATAGATCTGTAAGAGAAAAAAGACATCGCTCTCCTGAATTCGGGCAACTGCTTTCCTCAGGGCTGGAATAGAATACAAAAGCCCTCTTTCTCAGTAATTCTCACCTACAAAAGAGAGACTATTAATGCATCTATCTGTTCTTCATTGAGTTAGTTGGCTATGGATATTCTATGCAGTGTTTAATTGGCCTTGCCAGTTCATCAGGAACTGGGGAGGAGTGTCACAACCTTCCAAAGGAAGATGGATTATGGCCTGCCTGCTCACTTAATAGGAAGCTGCACATTAGCTGAAAAGTGCACAAAGCAAAGTTTCCTGGCTTTGTCTGGGCAGGAGAAATGTTTTGATTCAATTCAAAGTAAACTTGTGGCCTCATTGCTGTATTGTGCTGGATATAATTTTTAGAACAATAGGGATGTCTGAAACATTTGTGGGAGATACAAGAAAGATTACATCCTTAAACCTGAAGGTATTGCTTATGTTTGTCTGGGAATGAAAGGAGCAAGGACCTATTACTTGAGAGTTTGTTTTCCTGAGGCTTTGGGTTCAAAAAGGGATGGCTATCTAGACTCTCAATTTTTCACTTCTCCTAAACCCTGCTCCTAAATTCTGCTGAAGGCTTGGGATGAATCGAGATGACACTGAGTTCTGGTAATATGCCAGGTGGGAAGAATTGAGAGAAGATGAGCTGAACACTTCCACGAAGCCAACAGAAATGTCCAGTGCTCTCGGGAACAGCAAGACAGAGGGATTGCCTACCTTTGTTCGTAAAATTATCAGAGGCTCCCAGTTTATTTTCCTGACTGTGAGGGGATTAAGAATCAGGGGTCTCCGTTAATCACTGAGGCTCACTGTGTGCTCACATTTTACTAGCATTTGTCAGACAAGGCAAGCCAAGACCTCTACCACATGAAGATATAGTAAAATCTGAAATATTTTTCATGAATATCCCTTTCGACTTGTGAAAAGACCAAGTAATAAAGTTCAATGATACACACACACATATAGGTAGACATATACATGCATATATATATACATATTTTACACAAAACATATACAATATTTTATATACATGTATGTGTATAGGATTATATGTATAATTATGTATAAGTAATTATATATATAATTGCCTAGGCAAACCTGAAATTCATGAGACAGGCTATTAAGAAAGAGCAGGCTGGAACTCTTAGGCATGAATTAAAGCTGCTGGCCAGAGGGAGAATTCCTCTTTCTTTAGGAAAACCTGAGCTCTGCTTTTAATGTCTTTCGACTGATTAAATCAAGCTCACCCAGGTTCTCTAGGATATTCTCTGTTACTTTAAGTGAACTGATTATAGACTTTATAGCATTTACTTTTGTAAGCTGATAGCAACACTGAGATTAGTTTTTGATTAAATAACTGTGGACTGTAGTCTAGCCAAGTTGACGAATCAAAAGACCATCACGGAAGTTTAATTAGTAAATTTAATGTATAAACTTCAGTGAAGAAATATTTATGTACTTAATTCTACTATAATTTTATTAATATTTATATTCAATGTTCAAACTATATGCTATTTTGTTTAACTAAATAGTATTACTTCTAGTTGGAGGTATTTAGCTATGTGTTTCTGAATATATTTAAATAATGAAAAATAAGACTAGTGAGTTTTTTCAGATAAATTTTTTCCTTCATTTTATTTCAATTAGCTGGGTGCATTACTCAGTAGATTGTTTTGCAACTGTCTTTGCATGAAGGAAATAGTAATTATTTGGATAGTTTTACATATTATGTCATTCAATATTCCCAAGAATCCTGTGAGATGGGGGTTTTTATATCCATTTTGTAGTTGAAGAAACTTAGGCTAAGATTAAATAACTTGTTCAAGGTCACAGAATGAGCAAGTGGGTATGTTCATGATTTGAATGGGATCTGGCTGATTCCAAGGCTCGAGTCTACCTTTGCCCAATATTATTGTCTATGGATGAGCATCAGGTTTATCAAGTCTAGGAATTACAACTAGTGACCAAGTCTAACATTCATTAGTCCTCTTTGTATTTCAATGTTAATATAATCTAAATTTAGAATTAGATTGAGCTAATAAACAGAATAAGCACATGCTAAAGGCAAATGTATCTCCCATCCCCATCATAGTCAGTTAACTGGCCTCAGAGAGGAATGGTGAGGAGGAAAGCAGACGGTAGCTGACCAAGGATTAAAGATTAAATGGAGAGAAGGGAAGGATGAACAATAAGAATTTAGGATTAGCTTTAAGAATTTAATTAGCTGTATTTAGGAATTCACCTTGGGTGTGGGGAGGCTGTTACCATATGTGTTCATCAAATTTAGTACCATCCTGGAAAAATGGAGGCCTTAAAAAAAAACAGAGTCCTCGAGAAGATCCAATTCTGAATATGTTCCTGATTATTTGATTGACATTGGACAAATGACTTTCCCTTTCTATCTTTCATTTCCTCTCTTAAAATGCTGCACATTTAACGCAACTTGCTCTGACCAGTCTCCAAGGGAAGGAATGTGGATAAAATAAACTGAAAGTTGTGAAAACTCTCCAGATAATTTCTTTTATTTTAAAATGCTGTGTACTATGGAAGGTGAACACACACACACACACACACACACACACACACACACACACACACACTATATATATATATGCCTTACTGTTAAAATATGCAGTTGAAACTTAATGGATTTCGTTAACCAATGTCACTATAAAAAATAAGTAAATTAATTAAAAAAATAAGATACTGTGTAATACAATGTGCAATTATGGATACTGGATAGTGCCTTTATTTTTTATGAGTTGAATCCTTTACAGCCAGCTCATCTGACTTTATTTCTTCCATCCTCTGGTGACCATAAGCTAATCTACAACTAGGGTCTTTGAGATTTTCAAGTATCTGCAGCCAACGTGGCATCTGTTTTAGCTTGCTGCTTCTAGTTGGGGTGAATTTATAAGCAGCTCCCCTGAACTAGAGCCTGGTGCTCACTGTCTAAAATATCTTCTTTATCAAAACATCCAGGATTGAATAGATCCATGAGGAGATAGCATACACAATTAATTTTTTTTGAAGAACTGTATTTTCAAAAGAGATGCTTTCTGATTGCTTCCTCTCACTCCCTCCAACCAGTAGCTTTCTGTTGCACTATTATTAGAATCAGCTACACATAAAACACTCGAGAAGTTATTTCTTCCACTTGTATATTAGTCTTATAGTCTTCCCAGCAAGGTTAGTTTAACCTTGATTGAAATATTTTTTGCCTATATATATTGAGTCCCAATCACCTATGGAAACAACTTTGGGAATGAGGATTGATACTTGCAATTGTGAAGCTGCAGAAAATTTCACATCACTGAATTTTGATTCTGAAATGTGTTCCATAAATTTTTCTCTCTACAGTACTTTACAATGATATTCAACACAGGAAGATACAGCCATAAACAAGTTTATATTCCCAAACTACCCACTAGTAGATTCTTGCAAGTTGGATCTTAATATCTTAGATTTTTGACAGGTGATACATTATAGATATTTCAAATTTATGTGGCCTATTGAGATTCTGAATGAAACATATCCTTAACTGCTGACTAATGAAAGGCACATTAACTTGGAAAACAAAAGAATAGACACTATCTTAAAAATTAAAATACATGCTTTGTATTCTTGCCTGAATATGTGGTCACTAGGCCTGTGCACAGAGATTTAAACCAGGATTTTTTCAGGAATAAGTTTTAGATATATTCCAGAAATTGGCTGAGACTACAGTCTCAAGAATTCCATTTTGCAATTGTTATAAAACTGTGCCTGAAACCACTGCATATTATGCCACTCAAATTCTTCTACAAAATACAAAATATCCCAAAAAAGGTATACAATTGACGAAGGTTGGAATAGTTTTAGCAGGAAATAGCAGTCATGTAAAAGACCTGTGAATTCAGTATACACACATCCACACACATCCACACACATCCACACACATATCCACTACTAAGGAATTAGAAAGGAGTAACTAATTCAATTTTATTCAATTCTCTTTCCCTGTTTTTGGAAAAAAGTCCCTCTTCACAGTGGCAACCCTCTACCATTCATTAACTGTGGCCGCAAAAACCTTAAGTAACTTTTCTGTGGAGAAAAAAATAATGGCAATGAGCCAGCCGTAAGAGTATGTGCTGGGTGATGACTACAGCCAAGATGCATCCTGAATTTATAAGAATAGTAAGAGCCAGAATGTCTCTGTGGAAAACAGGCTGGCAGATACTTAACTATAGCTTCATCACTGGTATTAACACATCTAAAGAAAGAATGTGTTAAACAAGGAGATAGAAGTTGTAATAAGTTGCAAAAATATCCATTATTGTTGGAGCATCTCTACATCCATGCCCTTTGAGTCCTGGAATAAAAACTGATCTCATGATTTGCTTTGGTCAATAGAATACAATAGAAGTCATGGTGTGCCCCTCTTAAGTCTAATCTTCAACACTTCCTCTTGGAAGCATGTCATGTGAATGAGCCCGGGCTAGCTTGCTGGAGGAAAAGCACATGGCTTTACGTGCATCACCCTAGATTCCAGCCAGCCAACTGCTAGGCATGTCAGTGAGATCATTATAGACATGCCAATCTCTAGCTACCCTGCCAGTTGACGCAGATGTAAGAGCAAGCCTAGTCAAAGTCAGCTGAGCCAAGGTCACCAGAACTCCTCAAATGACCCATAAACTCATGAGCCTTAATAAATGTTTGTTGTTTTAATCTACTAAGCTTTAGCATAGTTATTATGAACAATAGATGGCTGACACAGAGGTCATCATTAGTAAAAACAAACTGAGATCAAGAGAAATTAATTTTATTAGTATGAATGCAGTTGATCCAAAGGAAGTAATCTAGAATACCCCAAAACAGACCAGCCACTGGGCTTTCCCATAGCTAAGGTGAGACAGTCCTTAAATTCTGATTTCTTCCTAGGGTAGGCAATGTAAACATTTCAGGTCCTGAGAAGTTATAGTATTGTTTTTAATATACACTTGGACTTTAGATTTCTGTTTTTCAATCTATAGTTTGTTTAGCTGATCATTTTAGATGGGCTGTAATGTGAATGTGAAATTTTCCTTTACATGGAAACTTGTTTGAGAGGATGCCCCTGATTTTCAGACTAGCACCAGCAGACTCACTGGTGACCCCTAGCACAAAGTTCCACTGATCAATACAGACTCTTTTAAGTTTTAGAGATATTATTCAAAGGCAATGCTTTATTTTCAGAGTAATGATACTCCCATACATCAATAACAATAACACTTAACAAAGACCATTTGTCCTGTGGATATTTGCTTGGAATATAGAAGACTATTTAGCCTCCTACTTCAGTATGATGAGAAGACACAGGCTCTGATTCACTTTATCATTAATATAAATTTTAAAATGGTGAAGATGTTTTCAAGTACACTCTTATAAATGATGAAAAAATGTCATCTTCTATTTGTGGATTATACCTAATTTTAACAGTGTTATTAGAGTATAGCTTTTGAAGAAATGGTAATAAACATTACCAGTTGGTAATTAACTCAGCACATACTAAGTTTATTGGTTCCTATATACAAAATTAAAGGTCAATGAAAGTCAAAGTTAACTATTGTCTTATGTGGCTTTGAATAAATTTGCCCATAAAATATAGAAGAGAATAGCAGTTTTCAGTGTGATTGTGGTTACACCTATAGTCTTAACTGCAAGAAATGATGAGTTCTACCTGAGGAGTTGGGGAAGAATTTCTAGAGGAGTGATGAATGTTGGTTTCTGATTATAAGTAAGAATTGGTGAGGACAGAAGAGAGGAAAGAGTCTTTAGAAAGAGGTATCAGCATGTGCCAAGGACAGAGGCATGCAAGAGAGTGTCTAATTGCACCAAGAGCTACAGTTTTGTGAAAACCAGCATTTGTGTGTGTATGTGTGTACAAATGTATATTTGTATAAAGAAAAAACATGCATAGGGACTAACATAGCAGAGAAAAACAGCAATTTCATTGATCAGATTTAAAAAAAATTATGTTAGCCTAATGAGGCAAATATATTATCTTCATCAGGGATTCTGGCTCCCATGTAGGTCTTTGAACAAAGCCTTTAATAACCCTGGGTACAGTAAATATTTACTAATCTGAACAAAATAACTTATCTCCTGGTATTGCTTTTCACCCTGTTTGAAGAATCAGACACATTATTAGACTATGGTATGCTAGCACTTTAGTAGTATTATTTAATGATGAGAATTATGGGAATTTAATTCTCTCTGAGTGACCATGCATTATTAGTTCACTTGGGGTTGAGCATTCACACTCTGACCTTATTAGCTGCAAACAGACTCCAGATCCAGCTCAGTTGTACTTCCCTGGGGAATGGCAACCAGCCCATTAAAAGCCCTGCCTTATAGTTTTTGAACACATGGAATCAGGCAGTGGATCTTGAGTCGCAGAAAGCCAGGAAATAGAAAGCAAACTGTTTTTTCTTACTTCTCATTAAAGCTTTTATTTCATGCTGTTGTAAACCTGGGTCAGACTCAGCTTTTGGTCAGGGACCTATAATTGGCTTATTGTAAACTGGTTGCCTGTTTTGCCTGCTTTAGCTGTAGACTGAATAATGACCTGAGATGCTGGCAGAGTTGCCTGGATTTTGACATTTTCTGTGTGGGATCTCCATATATTATTGCCAGTTACTGCAGCAGAAGAAAAAGTTATGAAAGTTAGAGTAAAATTAGCTGAACTTCCATCACTGGTTATGTATTGTCAGTTTTCTCTTTCTTAAGGAGAAGGCATGGTACCATTTGTCAGGATAACCATTAGGCATGTTCAAAGGTAAACTTTAGTGTTGAGTCAGAGAAGAAAGTTCAAAGCAGAGTGTCAGAGGCAAATAGCTCTTGAAGAAACAATCAGGAATTGGGGTGGAGAGCCGGGGAAGATGAAAATGGAGTAATCTGAGTTAGATGAGGTGTAGCTTGTCTCTAGATACACAGGCAACAAAGGTAAGACTCTGACATGAAACTTTTATAAGCTTCCAGCATTTTTGCACATCTGGTCCTATTTAAAAGAAAGGCAGGACAGATAGAAACTGACATATAATAAATCAAATCTTTAAAATATCCCACCTTGTAAACATGCCTTTTAGAAAATTTCTCTGTAGTTTTCAAGGGAAGAGGCAGGTTATTTAGAGTATAATGACTGATGGTGTAGGTTTTGGCCCCAGAGAGCCCAAACTTCAAACCGTGATGTTGCCATTTATTAGCTGGGAGATCTCGGTCAAGTTCTTAACTATTCTGAGACTTATCTTTCCTCATCTGTTAAGAAGAAAATAAAAATAGTACCCACCCCCATGGCATTGTTGTAGCCATTGAGATAAATCATGTAAAATGTTTAGCACAGTGGCATGCTGTAAATGATACATGTCTATTAATGGTTACTGTCATTATGGGGGTGATGATGATAAAGATACAGATAAAGAAAAATTACTATTTGTGGAAACAAATTAGACTGAGAGAATTTGTATAGTTAAGTTAAAGCATGCAACTGTATTGTGTGAAGTTTTTGAGATGTGAATTTACCTGGTTCAAGACCTTCAGTTTCTTTCATAGCAGATTCAGATTTCATGGCATAATTTTTTTTTACAAATGAGTTCCTGCTCTGGTTATTTTTCCTGTGGCTTTGAAATTGATCAGCAAAGACCTAAGTAGTTTGTACGCAGAGTGCTTCACATGGCCTCTTGTTAGCATATTGTGTTACCTCCTGAAGCAAGATGGAGACTGGCTTTGCCAGGCCATTGTGCTGATGACATGCATTCTCAGATGCCTATCAGCACATACACACAACAGTTTAGACACAAGATTTCTTAGGTAAATGGCCAACTTCTAAAGACTGTTTTCTTGTTCAAAAGCTGTCACTTCTTCTCAATAAAGATATAAACTGATGTTACGCAGATTGAGGGAAGTAGGAAAAGACAATAGTTTCTGAATAATTCCTTTTTAGCTTTGAGACTAGAATTAGGAATTAAAAGAGAAAGATGAGCTCGCAATTCTCATTTTTCAAAGATATTATTTCCAAACCTTCCTGATGTTCATTCCCATTGTTTTAGGGCCAACTCAGCATAGTTACATTAAAAAACAAAATGAGAATTTTAATTGTTGTAACATTTGTGATGCGATTTCCCTACCTGGTTCTTTTGGTCCCAGGCTGCCTGCTAAATAAGCCAGTATATTTATTTACTTGTGTGCAAACATTTCTATTTGGTAAACCCAACTGGCACTTTCATCATACGTTCACTTATAGCAAAGAGATCTCTGCCTCTTAAATAGCCTTATTTTCTGGCAATGTTCCTCTACAACAAATTGGATTTATGTTGTCTTAAATCTTCAGTCTTCTCTTTCATTCTCTTCATACATAAACATTCTATTTGAACTGGCTCAACTGCCTTTGCCTGCAGTTGATAGATATACTGAGATTTGGGCCACAGGTTCACTGCTGACCCATTTCTGAGTCCTGCCTGGGTAAAGAAGTGTATTGGGAGACCTACTTGTTCTCATCACTGGCAACAAGGAGTCATCTTGCTTCCCTGGTTTGAAGTCTGGCAACCTAAAAAGTTACCCCAGGCTATTATATTTCACTGAACTCTAGCCTAACCACCCACCACCATGTTTATTTTGTCCAGACCTAAAGAGATTTTCTTTGCCTCTCACATCATTCGGTAGCATGATATTATTTAAACATCCAAGCGAGTATGTGCATGTGTGTTGAGAAGATTTAATTTAAGGTCTATCCTCTTAGAAAATTTTAAGGGTATAATGCAGCACTGTTAACTATGGCCATCACGCTGCACCTTAGACTCCAGAACTCATTCATCTTGTGTAACTGAAACTTCGGACCATTTGACCAACATCTCTTATTTCCTCCTCCTCCTCTCTCCTCTCCCTAAGCCCCGGTGATCATCATTCTACTTCCTGCTTCTATCAGTTTGACTAGTTTAGATTCCATATATAAGTGAGATTGTGAAGTTTTTTTCTTTATGTGTTTGACTTATCTTGCTTAGCATGATGTCCTCTAGATTTTATTTGTTTGCCTGGGACCAAAAAAACCAGCCCATATCTTATTGTAGACAGGCATAAGGAAGGGGATAGGAGTGACCATCAGTGTTTTCCCATGAGCAGGGGTTGCCTTCCTCTTTACCTCTACCCTTTTTTTCATTGGGGCCCTCCCTGGAGGTCTCCTCCAGATGGGATTCCTTTTCTGCTTATTCCCCTCTTGCTTTTCTGAGCTGTGATTTCCTCCAGTTTGTTTCAATTATCAAAATGCTTCCATCCATTTTTTAACTTTGTTAAGCCGTATTGACATATAATTGGTATGTAAAAAATTGCACATATCTAATGTATACATTTGGATGAGTTTGAACATATATATGTTATATACTTTCATTTATTTGTGATATGTAAAAATCTGTTGAAATTGCTCCTCTGCTAATGAGCCCCTTGTATTCTTTTTGTTCCTTTGATTTTATTTCTCTTTCTATGACTGTATCATAATTTTAGTTGGAACTCAGAAGAGAAGGAGAAAAACACTGTATGTTCAATCATCTGGAACCAGTACTCTTTTAATAAATGTTGTATGAAAATTTGATTTAATGCAAAAATTCTCCATTAGATTTAAACAAAATGCCAAATAATAAAATAATTTGAATAAAATTAACATTTCATAGAGAGATTTTAAAAAATAAATCAGTATAAAAAATACCAGTGACTCAATAGATTCTGAGGGCAAAGAAATAAACTTAAGTAATTAAAATAACCAATAAATACATGGGAAAATTTTAAATCTTGTTAGTAATCGAAGGAATGCAAATTTATATAATAATAAAGTATTCTTTTCTATGTATTAAATTGCATTAAAATTTTTATATTACTTGATATTGGGGAGAGTTCTGTGAGGTGGCCAGTAGGCATACATTTGAAACTTTCTGAACAGTGCTTCAGCAAAATGTATCAAGAATATGTTATAATATTTCTTCTTTGAATCATATGCTCCACTTCTAGGCATCTGTCTTATAAGTATAATAAAAAATTTGGATAAATCATTGCAACATTACTAGTCTAATAGAGAAAAAAATGGAAACAACCTCTAAAACCAATGGATAATTTTAAAATAAATTATAAGAAATTCAGGCACTGATTATTATATGGTCATTAAAATAATATTTCAAAGAATATTTAATCTTACTAGAAAATATGCATGATAATTTGGATTTTTAAGTCACTTAAGCTTCAAATTGTATAAATGATTAAGGTCTTTGCTTTGTGAAAAAACACGTTATGTGGAGAAAATTCCCAATTTCTGTAAAATGGAATGCCTGGCTTTTATGCTTTCTTTGCCTTGCATATTTAGAATTGATTACATTTTCACTATAGCATGTTAGTCTTTGTTGACCATGGGCTCTTTGCTAGAAGGCATATGTTATATTATTCTTTATATTTGTGATTCTCAAGGGGCCTGGCACATAATAGATGTTCCATCAATATTTGTTGAATTATTAAGTGAAGAAATTGTTGAATCATTGATGTAATTGATGAATGAATGAATAAGATACCCCTAGAAATACAGAGCTAATCTGGTGGTGGTGGTCTAGCACAGGTTCTTTTGGAATAGTAAGGTATAAAGAGAGCGATGGAAGGACCAGGAATGAAGGTATATCTTCAGCCAGAGGGACAATAAGAAGAAATTCAATTAAACAGAATTACATAGAGAAATAAAGGCAAAGATACCAGGGAAGAATAGTAGAAATATATCATGATATTATGGAATGTTCATGGGCTTTTAAGTCAGAAATATTTGTGTTTAAATTTTAAGTTCATTTCTTATTGACTATGTAATTATATACATTCAATAGGAAATAGACACAAGAGTTCGGTCATAGCAGAGATGAAATGAGGTAACATGAACATTTCTGGGTACTGAGTATGCTCATGGTAGAGAACAAAGAAACAAATTCAAAGATACAGAGAAAAAAAAAGAGAACTTGTTTTTGATGAGATGCAATATTAACATAAAGTACTGAAAGCATAAAGTATTGTTTCAGGGCAGAGTTATATAGGAAAACCACTATCTTGAATAATAAGGAAGCATGCACTTTTTGCTGGTATGGCAGGCTTTTTTCAACATCCTGCCATTGTTTAGTGCATCTAAACTATATCAGTATTAAATAGGTAAAAATCAACATTCACAAAGTTCCAAATATAAATAAGAAAATTTTTTTAAACTAAGTTTCATTGCCTGTCACAATATCTATTCAAATTTTGTCTTACTGAAGTTCAAAAAAATAATAGTAATTATTTATAGTCCTTTTGATGGGAGTAAGGAATGTACCGTGTCTTTTGATTGGTGTGAGGTGCAGCGGCATAGAGAAGTAAACATTGTTATTTCAGATCCCAACAAGAGTTAAAGACTATCTCTTACAGTCATTCCCCATATCGTTTTCAGTGAGATCGCTTGGTTGGTCCTAGGCTTGGAAGACACACGGTTCTGGGTTCAAATCTCAGTTTTAACATTTACTATCTCAGTGACCTTGAGAATGACTGTCAAGGTATGGAGTCACATTGCTTTCAACTGAGAAGGTAATTAAAGTTAGTAATTCCCTAGGATATTACAAGAATTAATGAAAATTTATATAGTGATTCTAGCTTTCCCAACATTGTTTGACACTAGTGAGAATTCTAGGATTCATAGATTCTTTTGGAGTTTAGATGGCTAACTGGCATTTGAAGAGAAATTGTTTAAAAATGCTTATCCATGTATCATTGCAACTGATGCATTTCCCAGATTTTAATCTAGATTTTTCTGGGCTAGCCTGCAAGGGATTTTTGCTTCCTTAGGGTTTTATGATGACTGTTTTGCTCACTTGTTTTCTAGTTGTGCCAGGAGTAAAGAAATATTTCACTAGTGTGGAAGGATGAGCATCCAGTTCTGACAACCAGCAATTCCCTTCTTCTAGCACATCTTTTTGGACATAAACAGAAGAGTTAGAGAAGTACATATACCTCATTCATCACAGCTTCAGAGAAGCACATTTTATCATTCTGGAATCAAAATGAGTATTCAATGAGAAGAAAGAAAGAAATCAATTACACTGGTGGCACTTAAGCATCATAACAAAGAAACCGAGAAGCAGAATGAGGTCTTATATTTTCCTTAAGTTGAAGAAGCCAAGCTTCCATTTTTTATACTTGGAGAAAACATCAATGAGATTGATTGAGAAAAGCTAGTAGAATGTTAAAATTATACAGTATTTTTGCAGCTTGACTGTAATTGCTCACACAATGGGCTATTACCTATGCATTGTTCTATGGAAGAAAAAAATTAATTGCTTTTTCCCTTCTCTCCTTCTTCTTAAAAACCTTATCAGAGATTTATCTTTAAACTGATTGCAATGAGTAGTTTCATTATCATTTTTAAATTTTTAATTGTATTTCTTTAAGGAAGGAGATAAAATATTAAGAGTTATTTGTTTCCAAAGTTCTTGTTAGACATGGCAACCACTGATTTGGACACTCAACGAATGGGTTACACTGGCCATGAAGCACACCCTAAGGCCCTGGCCCTGCAGGGGAAAAAAATTCTCATTCCTGACCAACTGCTGAACATGACTTCCACTGCTAGTTAGCCCTTTGGAAAATGTGGCTGAAGAGACCCAGCAGTATTGGAGCTCAGCCTGTGGTACCACAGAGCCATGGAGTCAAGACTACAGCCCTTCCCAATAACGGAGCCCAGCATATAGCCCCACCCCATTGCTGAACTCAGCTTGTGGCTTCTCCTAGGCGTGAGCCCAACCAGAAACCCTGCCCAATCAGGAAACACAGCCTGCAGCTCCACCTAATCATGGAGGTCCAGCTCCACCCAACTGAGGTGTTATCTCTGGAGGCCCCGCCCAACCAGAGAGGTCAGCCAGCAGCCTCAGCCAACAGCTGAATACAGGCAAAAGTCCACCTAATCACAGAGCTCAGCCTGTGGCCATCCAACTTCAGAGCACAGCCTGTGACCCTGTCCTGCCATTTCAACAACTTGGATGAACCTTGAGGGCATTTTGCTAAGTGAAATAAGTCACACAGAAAGATGAATAAATACTATGTAATCTCACTTATGTGTGGAATCTTAAACAAACCAAACTCATAGAAACAGAGAGTAGATTGGTGATAGTCAAGGTGGATGTGGTGGAGGAAATGAGTGACAGTAATCAAAAGGTACAAACTTTCAGTTATAAGTTGATTGTGTTTTTGGAATGTAATTACAGCGTGGTGACTGGAGTCAATGAGACTGCATTACATACTTGAAAGCGGCTAAAAGAGTAAGTCTTAAAATTTCTCACCTTGAATAAAAGGTAACTGTGAAGTGATGGATGTATTAACTCATCTTACTGTGGTAATCATTTCATTATATATGTATATATTAAATATCAAATTATCACATTCATATGTCAATGATGTCTCAATAAAGCTGGAAAAAATAAAAATTAAGGTAGGAACAAAATTGTATTTCTCCTCACAGATATCTAATAGGTCTAGTATTATTTATTAAAAACACCACTCTTTCTCTCAATGAATTGCAGTGGCATCGGGTGACCTTATAAAAATGATCCTATGTCTAGACTTGGTATTCTCTTTCATAGGCTTATTTGATTATCACTGCACCAATGTCCATATGATTATTTTTAATTGCTCTCTTTTTATTCACTTTTTCTTCATCAGATACTCCCTTTTATGAACAAGAGGACACATTCCCCTGAAACAATCTGGGAGAAAAATACCCACGTTTCCCAACGTGAGTTGTGTGGGAAGTAATTATAGGCCTCCTGTTTGCCAGTCAGTCCATCTCTGTAACTTAGAAACTTCTGGCACAGTTAGCATCATTCATTTGTGCCAATAAAGTCCAGTCTGTCTCGCCACAGAATTCTTCCAGTTGTCATAAAGGGACTTGGGTACCTGTGAATACCATATGCTGGCAATAAGTCCAGCTTAATAGTGAAGCCCATGGTCCCCTCATTGTTTTTAAGTCATTCCTCAGCATCAGAAGAACCCCCTCAAAACTACCATTTAGCTGTCACACATGCCAGCATATAGAAGCTAAGGGATGATAAATAATGGCATTACCCCAAACAACGTGGGCCAGTATGTTCTCTGTCAACTCACTTTCCCTGAAAATGAAGATCTTTGCTGAGTTAACGTGGTGAAGCCAAAGGCAACACTGTCAGTGAAACTCCCCTAGCAGACACCTTCTTTTTTTCAAGATCGTCACCTGCTTGGCTTGCAGGCCAAGTACGATAGTCTTCTTGAAGACACAGGTTGCAAAGAAAGATTTAGGAGAGAGCAGCCAGTCAGTACCCCAGCAATTCTAAAGGTAAACCAGACTCTCCTAGGCAACCACTCTTTTGTGTGTGTAAGCGACTTAAAATGGTTTGGGGATGGCTTACCACCCTGGCTGGTATCAATTCGTTAAGAAAAATTAGTTTAGTATTCCTGGTCACACCCATAATTAATCTAAGCTGTGATGCTTTATGACCTTTTGAACTAAAGGACACTTAACTCCATTGCTTTAAGCTCATGATCTCCACATCACCGCTCTAACATTACCTCATACCACTCATGTTTCTCCAGACACCATGACTTCTGTCAGTCTCCAAACTCACCAATTTACTCTTGCCCTAGGGTCTTCACTATTGCTATCTCTTTGATTGAGATGTTCTTCACACAGACATTTGCAAGACTTCCTTTGTCCTTGTTAATATATCAGAAATACCACCCTATCTTCTATTTCTTTTTTTCTGTTTTATTTTCCTCCATAGGTGTCATCATTACTCACTTATTTTATATATTATATATTGAAGGTGATATAAATCCTTCCTCAAGTCCCGATTAAAATGCCCTTTACTCCATTAAGTCATTTCTGGTCCACATCTCTACCTTTTGTTTTCTCCTCTCTTCCTCTGCTTTTTTTAACATTTTATTAAGACATTGAATAGTTTTTATCTGACCATGTAATGGTTCTAGGTATAATAGCCATTAATATTTCATTTTCCTTATTAGACTACAAGCTCCTCAAGAATGTGGGCTGTTTGATTCAAGTTAGAATCTCTCACAGTACTTTGACTTGTGTTAATTAAGTATTGGGTGAATAAGTGAATGGATGTACCATAATAAATTCACTCACTTACTCATTTACTCATTTGTTTAACCAGAGACTGTCAGTCACTGCTGGGGAACAGCAGTGAACAAAATAGGAGAAAATCTTAATAAGTCATACATGGAGTATTTATATTTTACTGAGTATTTTACATAAGTTACTATTATATGCATTAAATCCTTGTGATAGTTCTCTATGATGGATGTTATTATTCCTATTTAAAGGATAAGTAAACTGAAAACACAAAAAGATATTGGAAGTTCTTTTTCTGGATCTAATCCCTCCCCCTTCAACTCCACCATACATGTTTTAACCAATATGCCATGCATTCTGACTATGAAAAATCTTGATGTCTAAGAATAGTAATTACTTTGGGACATTTGATGATTGTGTTCATACAGCACTGTCACAAATGTGTTGTGGGCAGAGGATGTTTGCTGACTTGGGATAGTGGCTTCAACATACCTTGTCCCAGGCTCCCTATGAAGAGGTTCAGCTCTGCTGCTCAGATGTAGTGGTGCTCTTTAACTGCTTTTCACAATCATACCTTTCTACCACTTTCAGCCCCTCTCTGGGAGACCTCAGTGGTTTGTGCCTGTGGCTCTTCTTTGGAGTCTAATTTGAGGTCACTGGAGCCACTTATTGCCTCTAGTACAAAAACTGTGAGTAACCCGATAGTTTATCTGCTTCCCTCTCTCATTTCTGGGAGATGGTCAGGCTGAGTATAGACTCTGGAAGTTCTGCCTCAAATTACACCTTTGCTTGACCTTTTCCTTTTGCTTCTTTCCTTTGCTTTCCTCTCTCACTGTTTTCTTTCTTTTTTTCCTCTCACATTTACTTAATAAATCAATTGAACTTAAATTCTTATCTAAGGGTCTGATTTGAGGAAAGGAACTGAAGATAGTCTTCTAGTTGGAAGCATCAAAGAAAATGTTTTTTCTAAGAAAGGAAAAGCATTTGCCATTTGGACTCTGCTTTGTCCTTTTAGAAGAAGCTGCTTGCTGCTGGGTCAGGACTTGTCCTTGAGGGTGTCTCATGACCATGTCTTAGTTGGCAGTCCTAATCTAACCCAGATTGGCAGGAGTAATAAGTTACCCCTATTTACTTAGATTGTGTTTTATCTATGGTTGCCATATGAGTATTCATATATACATATACATACATATATATATATACACATACATACATATAAATATATATACACATATATATCATATATAAATATATGATCAAAGTAAGTATTAAGAAACTTAATTTTAACTCCATTGATTCCACCTAGCATTTACTGAGCATTCATCACTTTCTAGGTATTCTATCGAAGACTCATATATAACACATATTTCTTACCCTTGAGAAACTCACAGTATGTGGGGCAAGACAGATATGCGGTTAATAAAAACACAGTACAGATGGTAAGTGTTGCAGGAAAGGATGGTACAAAGTGCTGGAGACCAGAAGAGAGAGTTATGAATTCTAGTAAGAAAAAAAAAATTAGATTTTCCTGAGGAGGTGACACTAGAACTGTCTTGGAATGAGGGAGAGAAATTACCAGAAGGACAAGAGAGTGTTGCCTAGGTAGAGAGAACACTGGGAGTAAGAGAAGCATCATTTATTGAGGGATTAATTTGTATGTATTTTTTCCCTCCTCCACAACACTTTCTTTTCATTTCTAAGAAGAACGCCAAATAAATAAACAATTAATCAGGATTTTTGTGTTTTAGGGCTGAAGGACATTATTTAAAAGTAATCTCCTTTTGATGGAAGTGATGCTGGCAGGAGGTATGAGAAGGAGGGATGCAGAAGTGTGTGTGTGGGGGGAGAGGAGAATGGGGGAAAGTGAGGTCTGCAGACCTCTGAGGTTTGGACAGTAGGCATGTCACCAGTGACCAGTGTGGATGACACTAAAGCCAGCTCTCTGAATACTCAGATTAAACTTTAAAGAGCCATAGGGAGGTGATGATAGGGAGATAGCAATGTAGTGACTAGGTTGGAATTTACCTTCAACTTGGTAAAAAGAGTATAATGTTAGATTTAATTTGATTTAAAGAGAATAAAGAAATGCCACTTCTTGCACATATGCCTTTTAAAAGTACATTTCAATACTTATTCTTGGTTTGATGCACATAAGGAACTCTGGTTTGCATGGCTCACATGGAGGATATAAGGGGAGGCTAAGAACTTGGACTGAAGGCAAATGTAAAGCCCTTGTATGCTATGAATGTTTTCTGCATAAGAACTATTACATATCTTTAAATAGAAAAATAACAGACTCATGTCAGTGCTTGGGAGAGAATAAAGGTGGAAGGCCTCTATGTGTGGGCCATAGTAACAGACACTGGTGATGGAAAAAGGCAGAAGATCTGTCTTGCCTTAAGGTCTTCCGATATTTCCAGGGAAAAATCTATTCTATTTATTCTAAAGAGAGGTGTGTGACTAATGCTATAGATCAGAGTGGCCATCAAAGGCTACTTTCAGCTCCTCATTTATTTTCTACCCTTGTGTTGCACTCTTAGAGTTGGCCACTGAGTAGTAGAGTCAACCATACCTCGGTGGCTCAGTTAGGCTGAGCTGTTTGTTAAAGGTTTGGGTAAAGTCACTTCCTGGATATGATGGATGAGCTCCCACATGCCTTTCCATATCCTTATGTTTTACCTGAACCTGCCACTGACAGCCTGACTCAGACTCCACCCTACAGATGGATACACGGCCCCACACTGTAGCACTCCCTACCCCTTTGGTCAGTTCAGTCCTACATGCTGGATATTTATCCCTTTATATCCATAGACTACCTATTTTCTCTGGAGCAGATTTCTAATTTTGTTCTAGAACTGGGGTTTCTACTATACTACCCCAAATACTTGGTTGGAGTTCTAATAGTTGGCTTAATCACTCCCTGACTGCTAACTTCTGTATTCCATGCTTTTTGCATATCTTTTGATGTCCTGACACATATGAGAAAATCATTTGTAAGACACGCTAATAGGATGGTTGACTTTGAAATTTATAATGCCGCTTTGATCTTTGAAGTGTTGTCTTGAAATGATGTCTCAGCACTGACCTCCTTTAGGATTCTGAGACTGTCATTCTGTCATACACACTTGCCTTGGATTAGGTCCCCAAAGCCTTCTCTATAACCATGTAGACTTCTTGGATCCTGAGTTGTCTAGAATCTTGTTTATTGCCCCTTCACACAAGTTAAGAATTTGGAAAGGATCCAAGCAGTGGCTACTCAGATACCAGACTAGAGTCGTGGAGCAGGAATCAAAAGAAAAAAAAAAAAAGATGAAGAGAAAAGATATCCTAGACATCACTATGCATTGGAGATTACCAATAAATATTCACTGGTTTTTGTTTTTTATTTAATCTCATCACATGCAAGCAACAGGATTCCATTCTACCCAAGAGAAAGAGGTTCTGAAGGCTTTAAGAAGCTCTTGTTATGTGATGGGAAACAACACTGCTGTGAAACCACCACAGTTTGTGGTGACAATGAACAGTAGTACTAGTGGGGCTGAGTAATGAGAAAAAGCATCTCTTTGATGATGTTTTGTTATTAAAAAAGGTATGACACTGATTCTTTAGAGAAGCATCCTTTTACCTTTTAAAAATCCAGCATTGAAATCCTTCTGTCAAAGGAAATCTTATGTAGAAAACTAACACAGAAAACCCACAACACAGAACTGCTCAGGTGAAAGCCATTGTGCAGTGGTGCCCAATCCCTGGCCACATGCTTTCCCTCTCTGACTCCCCAGTTGTAATGGTACCAAAGCTCTCAGTGTGCTGTTGGTGGAGTAGGAACTACAAACTGGTATGCTGAGGGCTGGATCTGCCACAGAGATGTGTCTGGTTTGATCTTACAACATTTTACTGAAATTTTAGTAAATATTTTCCAAATGAGGTTATTTCACATTAAAAATTTTAGTCACCTGATTTCTCTTGAATAATTTTAAGTTCATTCTATATGGAGCCTGTATTCTCACATAATAACATTAGTTTAGAAAATGTATTAGAGTTCTCCAGAGATACAGAAACACTAGAATGGGTATATCTATACCCATTATATCATCTATACCTATATCTCTATCTGTATCTCTATCTATCTATATCTGTATCTATCTGTATCTGTATCTATCTGTATCATCTGTATCTGTATCATCTGTATCTATATCTATGGATATCTACTTACTTATCTATTTATGTATATAGGTACATTATATATACGTACATACAGAGAAAGAGAGATTTTAAGGAACTGGCTCACACCATTGTAGAGTCCTGACAAACCCAAATCTGTAAGGTAGGCAGTCAAGCTTGGAGACCCAGCGAAGAACTGCAGTTCAAGTCTGATGAAGGTAATCTCATCCATATTATGGAGGGTAATCTGCTTTATTCCAAGTCTTCTTACTGAAATGTAACTGAGCTAAGTTGCTGCCTAAAACTATAAGGAGCTGGTGATGCATCACAAGCAGTTATCTCTTTAAATCTTAAAGAAATAATTTAAATGTTATGAAATATAAAAAATATTTTCTTGAGTTTCTTTACATTTTAATTATAAGCATACAGAAAACCTGGAATTACAATACAAAGACCTTTGTTTTCTCTACAGATTGTCAACCTAATGTCCTATCACTACTAAATGCTTTGGGATGTATTTTATTCAAACAAGGTCATTCACCTACATTAAACTCGATCCAGCTATTAAAATCAGGAAATTAACTTTGTTGCATTACTATATAATCTTCAGATCCATTCAAGTATCCCCATAATGTTCTACATGGCAAAATGATCCTGCTCCGAATCAGGCATTGCATTTAGTTGTCACGTCTCTTTAGTCTCCAATCTGGAAGAATATCTCACTCTTTCTTTGATTATTATAACCTTGACACTTTTGAAGAATGGGTCATTTATTTTGTATATTATGCCTTAATTTAAGTTTGTTCAATATTTTATAATAATTAGATTCATTTCATGCATCCTTGGCAGGAACATTACAGAAATAATGCTTGTTCTTGAATCCTATCAGTTAGAAGAAAGGTTATCTAAAATCAGACACAAAGTTGTAAGTTCAGATGTGGATGGGTATGGCATCCATTCACCAACAATAAAACGAAGCAGCTGCAGATATGTAAAATCTACATATGTGTTTGTGGGTACACCATATTTAGTGTCTTTTTACTTGACTGGGTTCCACTGAATGTGATTTTCTTCATTCTCCTAATATTTTTCCCAGATAAAGGAATGCTTAAGCAAATATGACATTTAAAGTATACTTAAATTATTCCTCAATATATCAATCATGCTAGAATAAATTCTTGTTTTTCCAGCACATATTATAGTAAAATAAGCTATAAGGTGAATATAAATAAATCTGCTTTTCCTTCTTTGGATAATTCCACATCTTTTGAAGGGGATAAAGACTTGAAAAAAGAGAATATTAGAGTGGCACTGCAATCAGCCAAAATTTTCACAGAGCGTCATAATGTCCATTTGCAGAATAGACTCGTGATGTTAGTTGGTATATATCCCACCACCTTTGTCTTAGTACTTTTCCTGGAACATTTTATACCTATGGTTACTCTTCCAGGGCGATCAATTTAACATGCAGAAAAATGGCCGCTGAGTAATCTGTTCTTGCAATGTAGGTACAATCTGCCTGATAAATATCTACCAGGGAAAAGGAATATTTCTGCATGAGAAAAATGTAAGGAAAGAGCAACCACATAAAAAATATGACTGAATTTGTACCTAAAAGTAAGTACACTGTATAAAGGGAGTTTCATGAAGAATTTACATAATAGAAGGAACCATATGAGATGATTCACTGCCATATACCTGGAGTCACTGCAGGTTAGCACATTAATTTTCACAAGTGTCCAGAAATAGAAATTTATATAAATACAAAA
This sequence comes from Cynopterus sphinx, assembly GCA_030015415.1. Lineage (NCBI taxonomy): Eukaryota > Metazoa > Chordata > Mammalia > Chiroptera > Pteropodidae > Cynopterus > Cynopterus sphinx. The sequence continues at coordinate 21,186,570 of CM057385.1, forward strand.
GGAAGCAGTAGACTTTTAAACTTTTTTGGATTTTTGATTTATATACCAGACCTCTGTAAGTCTCCTTTCTCTCCTTTCCAGCTGATTTCTATAGCCCTGTCTTTTCTCTGGGCTTTGACAAGTGATGAGACTCATAATTCTTAACAGCCCTCAAGCCTGGATTTTACTGAACAAAGTAAGGCTTTAGTCGAACAAGTAGATTTCATATTTAGAGCTTCCTCTGGTAGCGATGCCAGTTTAGGAAAAAAAATCAGAGAGTGTAATTGTTCTTTCAGCACCCTACATCCAACCCTTTAATACTTCAGAATTCCCCTGAAAAGAGAAAACACATTTTATTCTAGGTTTAAGTCACAGTCCATCTTTGTTCTGGCTGATAAAGCATTTTTTTTAAAGCATATGACTTATCTTTTAAACAAAAAAAGAGAGCTATCAGGTTTTTGGCCAAAAGGTGCACTTTCAAAGAGCAGGCAAAATGGAGAGAAGCACAGACCTGCTGTCTCATTCTATAATTTCCATTGTACTATAATGCACAAGTATTCTCATTAAAACATTATTTGTCACAGGAGAAAATGTCCCATAAAATCTTAAAGCAAAATGAATGTCCATCAAGAGACTAAATATTTTTTCCAATGAAATTATATGTATCCATTTAAAGTTATGTCATTTCTTTACATAGAAAGAAATTAAAAACAGATCATGGAAGGAAGAGGATACAGAAGAGTATTCAATTTAATAGGCATGAATGTGCATGAATGTGAGCATGTACACATAAATGTTTGAAAGATGTTTTCTAAACTGTTGATGGTAGCTAATTCTGATTGATGAGATTCGTAGTGATCTTTGTATTTTTAGTTATTGTGGTATTTATAACAAACTTAAAGAGAAGGTACATTTCCAGAATAATAATAAAACATAAAATAGAATTTTATTCAAGGACAGAAAAGGCATATTCATTCTACTGCTCCCTGAAACCATACTAAAGATATGATAAAAACAAAGATTAGGAAATAAAATTCATCAACAGTGATAACAGAAAGCTACTGAAACCTTAGTCCCTAAGCTATGATAAGTACTTTCAATACAGTGACTTTTCTCTCAAATCAAGAAGGATATCAAAAGTGTATTCATACCTCTCCAGATTTCAAACAAGGTGCATGTGAAAGTTAAACTTTCTTGGGAGGCCAAATGTGTAAACATCTCATTGTAACAACATAGAGGTTCAAAAAGCCTGTGAATGTTTACTGTGTACTAGAGATTGCTCTAAATGCTTTATGTATTCTAGTGCCTTTAAAGCAAGTAATATTACAGACAAGATTCCAATTTCTGAAGCACAGAGGGATGAGGCAATTTGAACAACAGACATAGGTGAAGCCAGGATTTAACTGAGGCAGTATGATTCCAGAGCCTCTGGTCATAATCATATATGGGGAATATATTTCGGGAGGTCAAATGCATAGGTTGAATTAGTAGAAGAGGCAAGGATGAAGGAGGGCTTGTGCAGAATGACATCTTCATTTTATCAGATCTAGATTTGATAGAGAAGAGATAGGAGAATGGCATTTTTATTTTTGGCTCCTAAATGGTGATAATCAAGCAGATCTAAATAGGCACTGTATTATTAAAACTTCCTTTGAGCCAGAGAAGTTCACTGATTAAAATGAATTCTCTTCCCAGCTGATATGATGCTCCAAAGAAGAGGGAACTCTGAACCCTGAGAGGTAGTGTATTCACATCACAATGTGTACTTCAGTTTGAATAAGACAGTATTCTAAAACAACAAATTGGAAATGAGACCCAACTTGCCTTAACTTTCCCTATCTAATTTATCCTATGTCTCTTCTTCTTGTCACAAATGGAGGACTCATTCAGAAAACAGACAAGCAAGCAAACAATCAAATTAACGTATTAAAAATGAGAGCTAAAACCTAAAAGCCAAATGAAAAATGAGCACCTTGAAAATAATTATTTAAATAATAAAAGAACATTTTAGATAACTACTTCTATATTCTCAAACAATCAGAGGAACATAAGCATTTTAAAAATTACAAGCAATCAAAGAAAAGTCATTAAGTCATTAAGCCACATGTCAGAAAAGACAAAAACAAGATATTTTACGTAATGACAAACACATTAAAATGTAGAAGGAGTATGAACAGACACTGATAAAACACAGGGGCATGGTGAATTGGATTATGAAAATAATGTAAAACTGAGGGCAGTGATAAAGGCAATTAGAGAGAGGCAGAGATATTTGGAAGATGCAGAAAATATATTCAACATATGGATAATTACCATCCTTGTTACTAAAACAGAGAAAATAGCACACAACACATATTACATATGGAAAAGAAAAAAAATCAGGAATATAATACAAGTGAGCTTTCCTAAAATGAATAAAGCCATAAAAGTGAAGATTGAAAGAATACTATGTGATCCAAGGAGGAAAAGTGTTAAAAAATGACAATCACTGAAACACAGACTGATGGTTTCTGTAATTCCAGGAAATAAAAATTAACATTATTGTAATCTAGACTGAAAAGAAATATTGAAAAAGAAAAATAAATCAGATTGGCTCCACAATTATCCTTACAAACACTTCAACAGAAGAATACATTAGAACATATTTTCAAAATTGTGAGAAGACAAAAGTGAATACAAGAATTTCATACCCTGCTAAGTTATTGTTTTTATAAAATAGCATAGAAAGTAGTGTCTGTAAGTTAAGAACTCAAAGAAAAATTGCATCCATATGGACTGATTTGATTAATATCTTTTGAAATCCAGCCAATCAGAAGAAAGAGGAGGAGGAGGGGTAGAATCAAAATGAGTAAATCAAAAATTTAGAAGCTGAAAGGTAAAAGAAATAGTAGAGATCACTGAATATACATAAATATAGAAGTTATACTTTAGAATCCATACTAAATGGTCTATGGGACATAATGTAGAGGGTTTAAAGCCTGAGAATATAAGACATTATAAGGTAATAACTTGTCAAAACCAAGGAAAGAAAGACAGAATAGGTAGGAAGACATTTTAAATATAATATTTTTCTTTTTTTTTTTCCAGGGCAGGGTGTCAATAGATACTGTCAAAGTTGCTAAATTAGTAAATAGAATTTAGGCATATTATTTTAAAGTTATAAGGTATTAAGAGATAACCACTGAATAATTCACAACTTTAATTCAAAGCTTTACAATTACCCAAAGGAGAAAAAAACAAAAGATAGCAAACAAAAAACCCCAAACCAAAATCAAACAAACCTCAAATATCAAAAAACAAGCAAGAAAGCTAGCTTACAAAGCAAACATTTAAAAACAAACATGAACTAGAAAATTAAAAAAAAATTCTCTTCAATAAGCCTTAAGGTCAATGGATGAATCCAAAGGAAAATTTCAAAGCATTCAGAGCCTCATCACTTAACATTTCTGCAGTGAATGTTGGTGGTGGTAAACCCAGGTACATTCTATTTTCTTACCAGGAACGAGATTTTGCTCAGGTATCTACCCTTCAGACCCACAGTTCTATTTCTCAGAATAAACTAAGCATTGGCCTGATGGATAAAAGAACTCTTGCTCATTTGCTAAGAACTGGCTGAAGAATGCTCATGTGAACCAATTTAGACTAACAATGAGGCATAATACAGATTTCCGGGAAAGTTTTTCCTTGTTCTTGAGTGAGCCAAAGAATGCCAACTGTGAATGAGATAACATGGGGCTTTACTTGCTATGGACAGAGGGGATTAATCTCAGTATATAGCCTCCAGTGGGGATCACAGAGTATAAAGACATGAAACATGGAGGACCTTCAAAATATCAGAGCTGCCAATAAATCAACCCTAAATTTTATCTTATGTAAGCTAATATATCTTCTTAGTCAATTTGAGTTTGTTTTTTGTTGTTGTTGTTTTGTTTTATATATCGTATCACACATCTAACTGATACAGTGAAATAAATAACAATGAATAGAATAAATTAATCAACTTGATGACAGTCATGCACTTAATGATGGAATATGTTCTGAGAAATGCATCGTTAAATAATTTTATCCTTGTGCTAACATCACAGATTGTACTTACACTAACCTAGATGCTGTAGCCTACTACGCATTTTGGCTATGTGGTATACCACCAACCTCTATGTGGACCGTTGTTCACCAAAACGTCCTTATGCAGTGCAGGACTGTATTATACAAATATATATTGAATAATTATTATGTAGTATGCATAGAAATAGAGAGTTTAGTGAATACTTATCTAGCAAATGCACATACACACATATACAAATATATATCCATATATACAGCAAATTATGCACATGCATTTATACATACATAGACAGAGGGTAGAGGAGAGAGAGGAGAAAGGCAAGGGAGATCTCAAAGGATATATAATAAAATGCTGACAATGTATTGCTTTTCATACAAATTGAATTCTTTATAAGCATGTACAACTTCAACAACAAAATGATCTTTAAAAATTTTAAAGATTTAAAAAATCTATTTTCATTTTGACCACAAAGAAAGCCCTGCTGTCTCTAGTATGTGCCCTTACAAAAAAATGTCAACATTGTATCTTTGGCTATAATCTACTGGTGAAAAGATCTCAGCAGGAATATAGCAGAATTCTTTAGTGTTTAGCTGGGGTTAGATTTCCTATTTCATCATCTGAAAAAAAAATCATAGAACAAAATGCTTCAATAGCCCAACATTTCTAGAACATTCATATAAGCAGAAGAAAGAGACTAAACATCATTTTAAAAGAAAAAAAAAGCAATCTAAAGAAGCACATTCCGCAGAACTATAGTTCTATAGGCACACACATTGTACTGGTATATAATAAAGATTTTATTTATCAAGGACAACACGTTTTAATGGCTTGGGCATTAAAATCTGGTTTCAGCAAACCCTTTGCCCAGCTGCAGTAAATTAAATTTAATGCTGACAGGAGTAATACACATTAGACTCCAGAGCAATAAATTTAAGCACCAAATTAATGAAACTGAACTGAAATGAAGAGTCTAGGAAGAACATTATGGACAGAGCAGACTCTTATAATGATTGTTCTTCTCATAATGGGGAAAATCTGATCTAAGAAGTAAAAATGCAAAACCATCCACAGCCTCAGAAGCCTCTGGGATTGCTGATGCTAGTTTGTATGTGTCTCTGTTGAGCTCCATTAGCGGTATTTCATCCAATTCCTCTCCTCTCATTTCATGAATACCATTGTAGTCTTTTTGATACAGCAATACCATTTTAAGAAAAGAGTGAGCTCTTGTCAATGAGAAGACAATAGGAACTTGTACTAAAAGGCTCAGGAAAAATGGAATGGTAAATTTTCTTACGATTAAAAGTTTTCACTTTTTTTTGCTGCATCATAAATATAAGCCAGCTCACAGCTTATCATTTATTTTCGAAAATTTAATTTTCAAAACAAATGCAGATTCTGGGTTTATAGTTAAAAGTTCTACCCAAACTTCAAGATGATAGTCAGAGATGAAAATGGCCTTTTGCCATTATATTGCAACAAAACTTCCCTTCTATCATTGATATTCTTATACCTCTTGTTGATTATTGTAGCATTTGCATGGTAATGTCTAGAATTGTGGTGACCATTCTGGAACCAGAAGGGAGGACAGACCCAGATGAACCTCTGTGCCTGATAATTAATGTTGGCAGACCTCTAGAAACTTCTCTGCCTTCAGACCCCTTGATATGTGAGATTATACACCTCCGTGTTCTTTAAGCCTTTTTAAGTCATTATCTTTCTGGTGTTTTGAGCCAAAATAATTCTAATTAATAAAAGGGTTCAGGAACAAGAGCTCTATTTGGTTACTAAGTCAATTATTTTGATTTAGTTCCTACTGTGTATGAGCCAAATATAGTCCCTCTTTCATGGAGCCTACAACTTAGTGAGGATCCCAGAACTGAATTTGACCTCAAAGGCAAGGGAAGTAAAAGCAAAAATAAAAAAATGGGACTATATCAAACTAAAAAACTTCTGCCCAGCAAAAGAAACCATCAGCAAGGTAAAGAGACAACCATCTGAATGGGAAAATATATTTGCAAGCAACGCCTTCGATAAGAGCCTGATATTCAAAATATACAAAGAACTCCTATGACTCAATAACAACAACAACAACAACAACAACAACAACAACAACAACAACAACAAAACAAAACAACTGATCGAAAAATGGGCAGAGGACCTGAACAGATACTTCTCCCTAGAGGATGTACAAATGGCCAACATATATTGGAAAAGATGCTCTACATCACTAGCTCATTAAGGAAATGCAAATCAAAATCACAATGAGATATCATCTCACACTTGTCAGAATAGCTATAATCAACAGGACAAATAATAACAAATGTTGGAGAGGATGTAGAGAAAAGGGTACCCTCATACACTGCTGGTGGGACTGAAAATTGGGATAGCCACTATGGAAAACAGTATGGAGGTTCCTCAAGAAACTAAGAATTGATCTACCATATGATCCAGCAATCCCTCTACTAGGTATTTACCTCAAAGACTTGAAAACTCATATCCATTTGTACACCGATGTTCATAGCAGCATTATTCACAGTGGCCAGGACATGGAAGAAACTGAAGTGCCCTACGATAGATGACTGGCTAAAGAAGTTGTGGTACATATATACAATGGAATATTATTCAGACATAAGAAGAGATGAAATACTGCCATTTACAACAACATGGATGGACCTCAAAATAATCATACTAAGCAAAATAAGCCAGACAGAAAAAATTGAAAATCACATAATATCACTTATATATGGGATACAAACCTAAAAGCAACAAATGAACCGGTCATACAAAGAGAGACTCGTGGACGTGGACAATGGACTAGTGGTTACCAGAAGGGAGGAGGGTGGAGGGAGGGGGAAAAATAAAATGTTAAAAAAAAAAAAATCAGGATCTCAAGGAATGCTATTGAGTAAAAAAAGCCAATCTCAAAAGGCCTCATTATAAGCATGATTCCCTTTAGATAACATTTTGATGTAACTCTATCATAGAATTGGAGGATAGAGTAGTGATTGCCAGAGGTTAGTGATGGAGAGGTGGGTGTGATAATAAAGGGATAGCACAAGGATGTTGAAGTCTTGTGGTGATGGAAGACTTCTGTATCACATGTGATAAAAATCCATAGAACTATACACATACATATACACACACACATATACACAAATGAAAGCATGTAATACTGAGGCTGAATAAGCTCTCTGAGTTGTACTTGTGTCAAAAAACTGGTTTTTATATTTTACCATTGGGATAACTGAGTAAAGTGTACATGAGACCTCCTTGTACATTTTTTTTTGTAATTTCCTATGAATCTCTATTTCAAAATAAAATTTAAAAATGGAGCTATAATAGTAATCAGAAATTCCTTGTTAGGGTGATAGATTTAACATATGCATCTAATTTCTAACTTATAATCTGCCAAAAGCATCACAAAAACTACTGAGAAGATTTTTTTCCCCCTTAGGACTTAAATCTAGAAGTACAAGGGTACCAGGAAAAGAGGACAGAGGACAATTAATGGTGTTTTGGAACCAGTTATAATGGGCTTGGTATACCAAATAAAGGCAAATCCTGAGCCAGCAGTACAGCTGAAAACAACCCAATTAACATTGCAAAGCCCCTAGAAGGCTGAGGTACTGACAATTTCAGGAACTTCTAGAATTAGGGAGAATGGGGGAGGCAAGGAGCTAAACTATGTTTTATTGGGTGAAATATTTTTGAGAATGAGTTAGGAATCTAGGTCTTCTTACTTATCCCATGGCTCTGAGTGACCATCCAGCTCCCTCCCTGGCAGAAGATCTATTTATTCTTTGGTGAGATTTATTCTCATCGTGATCAATGAGCACTGTCGGGAACATGGACCATTTGAAAAACGAGGGTGTTAAATGACTATATCCATGCTGAATGCTGACACCCTCTAGTGATTTTCTCCAGTTAGGTCTCAGAATACAGGCTGACAAACTGAGTTCTGGACAGAGGTCTGAAAGACTCCTCCCTGGGAAACCTGACAAGCCCAAAGCAAAAATGAGCCAATCTGTGGCAATTATCAAGTGCTGCACAACAAATCTTTGCAAAACTGGTGGCTTAAAATAACAGCTTCTTATCTATCACTGTCTGTGGGTTGAAGGAACAGTTCTTTAGCTCCTCTTGGCATTGGCTGAGGTACTAGGATGGATAGGAGTCATGTGACATCTCTCCTGGGAGCTCAGCTGGGGCTGTCAGCTAAAGGTATCAGTTCCCCTCTCTGTCAGTCTCTCAATGGGGCTGCCTGGGCTGCCTCCCATCATGAAGTCACATTTCCAAGTAGTGTTTCCAGAGGGAACAGTTTAAAAGGAAAAGGGCTATAGGACAGGTACAGTATTGCTTCCACTATATTCCACTGATTAAACCGGATGTAAGCCCAGCCCATTCACAGGTTCTGGGTGGCATCACTTATCGGAGGTAACCTGTGTAACAGTTCTCCACACTGACATCATGGGCTCCCTAACAAAGAGCTGACCTGGATCATCCTTCATTGAAGCTCAGATTAGTCACACCCTCAGAGATTTCAATCGGATTTTTATTGTCTGCTGTTAATTCTATGCAGACAAACCACAATCCAGTGATACCCAAGGCAACTGAAAAAAGCTGAAGACACCAAAACAAAAGAAATAAAGCAAATTAGAGAAATGAGAAACTATTATATAGTTATATCTATATAGTTATATATTAATATATATATATATTATATTTTACAATATAATTAGGTTTTTACATAGTAGTACATAGAATACTATATAATACATATAGTACACATGTGTTATAATATTAGATTACATATATTATATATTAGAGACTATATATACCAGGAATTTTGAACAACCCATTGCTTTTTTTTTTTAAACTATTATTTGATCTAATATCAAGATCACACAGGATTTCACAATCATGGCAGACAACTGAGAATCCATAGTTGAGTCCTACTTAAAAGATGGGGACATTCTGCCCGGGGAGTAGAAATAATTTACCTAAATGACACAATTATTTGGTAGCAAAAGTGGAGTTAGAACCTTGGTCCACTGTTTTCATCCTGGCCCCTTCTGTTTATGGCACAGCTTCCTCAGAGGAAGAAATGCTCAGACACATGATAGTTCATATTCTATCTCCAGTCATTGCTGCTTTCTCCTATCAGCAGACACCACCTGGGGGTGGGGGGAGAAAGGCAGGAGGGCAGGCTAGTGTACAAGGTTTTTCCATTTTACCAACAGATTGCTCTCATGCTTTTGGGGAAAGAGTAACCTTAAAATGATGAATGTTTGTCCCATTAAAATCTTCTCCAGCACAAGCATTATTGATAGTGTGTAAAAACGCCATCCATTTTAGTGCAAATGAAAATTGAAATGGAGAGAACATCATGTCTTTTTTTCTAATATATGATGCTGGCTCAGAAGCAGTGTGATTGGTGTGAGCTGAAAACAGCTGTCCAGAGTCCTTGCGACCTTCGCCTTCTTCCCACTGGTAATGCAGGGACACTGGATCAGAAAGAAAGCTAGTTTCCTAACAACTGTGTAATAATGCTTTCAGCCTTTAGCAGGGCATTCAAGGACTCTCATAATCTGGTATCAACTCCTTGGATTTATCTTCTATCATTTTCAGTCCTAAGACCAAAACCAATGTGATAGTTATTGGAAATAATTATCATTATTATTCCTAGATCTCTGTGTTCTTCCAGACTCCTGCATATGCTGTTTCTGTGCATTCTTGTCTTTTATGTAAGGCTGATTAATTAATTCTGTTTTTTCCTAGTCCAGGCCAGTATCCTCACTGAGTCCTGCTCTGCACCTGCATTCCTCAAGCTGCAGGAACTGTCGCATCATCAGGACACCTCCAATGCTTTTAAAATTTATGAAGGGTGTTCATATTACATGGAATTATGGTCAGGTGTATGTCTGTCCCCTCATCTAGAGGGTGGACTTCCTGAAAGCAGAGACCTTAGGCATCTTCACAGCTTCAGTGTTCAGCATAGCACTTAGAGAAGAGCAGGTGATTAAATATTTGTCTAAAGAAGAGAACTATTAATGAGTGGTAAGTGAATGAGGAGCACATGTGAACTCAGAAAGCTTCACACTTATGGATAATTATTTAAGAAAATTGTCTCAGCTATAGACTCAGTCTTAGCCACAATCAGTCCCAATGATCAGGATTCAAGAGCTTCCACCCAGGCCATTCTCCTAGCTTCCGAGTTTTGTGTCATCTGTGTATCACCCCGCAACAACTTTTCAGGAGTAATAGGATGCTTGCCTTAAAAAAGTTCATCTTTTAAAATGATGCAATCTTTTTCAGTGACGTGACAGAGCACCTGTCCTCCATGCTGTATAATTAACATCGATGCATTAATCTTTCTATTTAGTTACAGGGGTTAAACCCTTCACTGGTGGTCATTTTCTCTTGATATGAGAATATCAGAACAAACTGGCAGTTAATTTATCAGCATTTAAAAGTAATGAGTGAGCAAAGATGTCAGAATGAAATACATATTTCTTTGAAAACTCAAGCAACTATTTTGAAATCAGGTTAAGCATACAAACCTTAAAAGGGGAAGGATGAAAGAGCAGATGCATTGTGATTTAGTTCAGACAGGGAACCATTAGAGAGGCAGTATGGAAAAACAAAAAAAGGATTAGCTTTACAGCCAGGAGCCCTGGGTTTGAAATCCTAGTTTCACCTATTCTGAGCTGTGTGTTCTTTGCTAAGTTGCCACTTCTTTTGTCCATAAAGTATACACATTAATTTCATCATTGCAGCATGGTTGATGAGAAAATGAACATATGTAAGTTTAGAATCTGGCATGCAGTTGGTGCTCAATAAATGTCAATTTCTCTTTCAAAAAACAAAGAATATTCTGATGGAGCATTTGTTATATCTCTGAGTCCTCCATGAGCATGGGAAGAACGTTGATTTGGAAATGGGGAGGAAAGGGAATTATATATATGTAAGGAGGCAAGATCACTCAGGAACTTAGTAAACCACTTTAGATTTATTTCAAATTTTAATTGATCAGAGAGTCTTCTGACCTTACTGTTCTACTGGTGAGCAGCTGAAATCTCTCCATAGATACAATGAATAGGGCATGTCTAATACTGAGCCTAACCTCTAAACTCATAACTTAAATTTACAATGCTGGAAAGAATAGGGGCTTTCAGAACCAACAAGAACTTCATTCAACTTCTGGCTCAGCTACTTCCTAACCCTATGACCTGGATAGACATTTAATTCTTCTGAAATGAAGTGGCTAACCTCTCTGAGTTAGTTATTTTGTTGGTAAAATGGGAGTATAGTACGTACCTCTTTGGGTGTCTGTGTTAAATTCTATAATGCATCTAAACAGCTAAAATAGTTCTTGCCACATAGTATGTACATGACAATCTAGCTTTCTTTCCAACTTCAATTTTACTATGGGTTTTCCCTGAAGACTGGCAATTAGTTGATACGGAGTGTTATAGCTGAACAACCTCATGGGAATCAGCACCCCTAGAATTTTAAAGTTATATCGCATGGATCCCTAGGGTTCCTCAGAGTTGTCCTCTGTGCTATCTGAGGGGTGGCAAAGTTCTCAGTTTTTATCTGTGTTGTGTTTAAAAGAAGTGGTGATGCTACTAACAAGAAAAAATATCAACATAACGCATGTCTGCAAACCAGTGATCTGTGTCAACCCCTCATTTTACATATGAGTAAACACAAACCCATGAAGGCTTAGAGCTTGTCAGAAATCATCCTGCTGGGGAGATAAATGATGGCATATCAGATACTTATCACAGAATTGGGACATGTTGTTCTAACATCCACGATGTCATGTAAAATGAATGAGTAGACACTCTTCACGGGAGAATACTGGTACCTCCTATCTATTGTGACGTTTTCCCCAAAGGCCTCTCTATCCAAAATAGCCTCATAATTTTGCCTAAAATAACTATTTACAAGGCAATTTACGTAAGAGATATTAGAGTGCTTCTAACCTATAAACAAGAAATAATAATAATAATAAGAAGAAAGTAATGCATGTCACAGAAGATAGGATACGTTGGAAAGGTGGGAATGACCATTTGGATCTCTGATGAAGGCAGAGAAATAATAAAATAGAGAACAACCCTTCTAGGACAATTTCTGGTAGTGTTCCATGAAGTGTGTAAAATGGTTAAATCAGCTCTCTGTGGATAGAAATACATGCACATAGAATGTACTCACATCCAGGTTTGGGAGTTGGGGTTCAGTTCTAATTCTGGCTCTGCTGCTCAACTTGCTGTGAACCTTGAGCAAGTCACTTCACCACTTAGGCCTCCCCACCTGTAAAATGAGATATGTGAACAAGTATTTTGATGGTCCCTCTAAGTTCTAACATTCTCCGATTGTAATTGAAAATAATATCTATCTTCTTCCACTCCAAGGTTATCATATGCCAAGAGCTGAGAAGAAGGTTTGTAATAGAGGGCCTCTCTTATGTTTATTCACCCCAAGACAATTAAAGTCAATTTTACTGAAGTATTTGACTCTGTTTCTGGAGGATTTGTTCATCAGAGGATGCTGCCTTTGGTCCCTGGTCCTGTCCTATGTGACAGCAGCAGCAGCAGCAGCAGCAACAACAACTAAAATAGGTCAATTAACCTGTAAAAGTTATTTTACTAATTTTTTTTGATCCTCACATGGTCACAGCATGTCAGTTTTCTTTCATTCTTCTGTAGCTCTTAGCTCTTGCTTTGAAATCCATCAAACTTTTCCCCTCCAAATGAATTCAATGTTTTTGTTCTTATCATTAGCCTCTGCAGCCTGCAACTCAGCAAAGTTTATTCTGGAGTACTCTGGTACATTACAAGCAAAGCAGTTCTAATAATGTCACCCATGTGAGTTAAGAGAAGCTAGATATCATTATTGTTCCATTATATATTTAATTGCATAATTTCAAGACAGATTGTATGTCAATTTGTTGTCCAATAATTATTTGGCATTTTGTTTATTGCCACATATTTTAATAATATTCTTTGTATTACACACCCAAATGGGATTATAGCAAGCTGTTTAGCATACAGTGAAGAACTAATTGTCTTGGAGGAATTAGATATTTTACCCATTGTGGCAGGCTTACATAAAATGGATATTCCTTTACAGGTTGATAATGTATTTTAGATCATTTTCAGTTACAGATGACTTCTATTTTACTTTCTGGGTGTCTGTGGGAAGTGAGGAGAAGAAGAAAGATCAATATTTTCCTACTTTATGGATATGTTAAAATCATTTATTAAAAGCCTACCAGGGATCAAACCTAATAAAAAAGCAATCCAGCCTAGAAATGAAGGGCACTGAGTTTGTGGCTTGCAATCTCCTTTAACAGAGTAGCCTCTGAACCCTTTAATGACATCTGGAAGGTTCTAAATGATCTGTTTTTTTTTTTTCCATTTTGTCTGTAGTCTCTCTCCCTTTTACAAACACATTGGCTTTCCTTCTACCAGACTGACGGGCTTTGCACAAACTGTCCCTGTTCCCTGGGATGTGCCTTCCCTTCCATTCAATATCACCATATCTTGTCAACCTCTCACCTCTAACCTTTGTCTTGGGTGATGTGCAATTTTTTCAAAGAGAACCTCATCCTTCTTAAGTTAAATCCACTATACTATTGTCTTGGCAGACGGTACCATATTTGTGTTCATAGTACTTACTCTGTAGTTTTTATGTGATTATTTAAAATACACCCCACCTCTTTCAGAATGATATAACTGTGATGTCAGAGACCACACTTCTTTGGTTTTATCTATATTTCTCATGTTGAGAACATAATGAAAACTTAAGAAATATTTCTGTGAATAAATATTTGCCCTTATATTACCCATTTGTTCAACCCTGGACTCAGCCTAGTACAGCTGCTGTACACCTTTGGGTCTGGTGGATAACGACTTACTAATAAAAATAGCAACTGATGAAAAAATAAAATTTATAATAAACATTGATCATATAAGTTTAAATTAATATAACCTTCATTATTATATTTTAAATATTTCTTATTTAGGGATTATTTGGTCACAAAGGTAAGAAATTCACTCCATGATACCCAATATAAAGTCTCTCTGGAGATCTGGTAGAACGGACTATAGAACACAGAACTGCATATTATAAAACTGAACAGTCTTCAGGAAATCTCTCTCTATTGCTCTTTTTTCTGGCCCTATGAAAAATAAAAATTTTTCATCTCTGCCTCCTCCTGAACATGCCATGATTGTCTTTGTTTCAGAATGCTTTTCTCAAAGAGACTCTTATTCCCTTCCTCCTTTAATTGTAGCTTGCACAGACGATAGCTTGTCATGAGCCTGATATTGTCTCTAAGTCTATATAACCTTGCAATTCCAGTGTCCAGTATTGTCTTACTCAACTGGCCTCTGCCTGACTCAGCTTTAACTCCCAAGAGGTAGATACTGTCATTTGTTACTGTCTATTCATAAGGGTGTTTCCTTAAGCTCCTGCAATGTAAGGTCTTCATAAAGACCTGTAAATCTAGAGCCCTGAAGTAAAGGTTCATGCTCAACATACTTCCTTGAATAAAAAAATAGGAGGTAAAATTTTTTTAAATTTCCTATTAAACTATTTAATGAAACAATATTGATACTGACTTTGAAATTTATGTTTATCTTGATTATTCAATGGGAGAATAACTTATTCCTCAATGATACAAGGCAACTGGGGTCTTATGAGTATTATAGTAATATGATAAAACCAGAGGCAGAAATGACACTTCATTCTTGGGTTCAACTTTGTTTCCCAAGAGTAGGGACAGTGTCTATTAATCAGAACCTGTTTTGAGTGTTTCTGTGTACTTTGTAGGTGCTCAGCAAACATTAAGGTGTCTGGCCACTTGTAAAGTGTGGATGTTCTCATATTTAATGTAGGTTGTCCAAATGATGCCCATATTTCAGGCTCTTGAATATGAATCACACCAACAGTAACTTAAGTAATAGGGTTTTGGGGGCGGGGATGCTGTTAAATGATATTCCCATTCTCCCTTTCTAAGTTCTGAATCAAATGAGATAGGCAAAAGATTAAAGAAGAAGGAGAAATAAATAATTTATTTTTGTTAAGGCCAAAATAGAGAATAAGAAATAGTTTTCACACACGACGGCCTTACTGATACTCTTGTCTCCCTTCCTGTCCCCTTCCTTCCTCCTCTTTGAACTATAGGCCTATTGTCAAAGCTGAACTAATAAAAGGACCTGCTCCAGACTAAAATCTTCAAGGAATTGTTAACTATAATCTTATTCAAGTTGCTCTAAAGATGAAAAAAAAATGATGAAAAGCTACCTGACTTATTTTATAATAATAGTATGATCTTGATACTAAAACCAAAGGAAATTGTGAGTAAAGCAAATTATAGGCCAATTTTATTTTCTAATATAAATAATAGTCTTAAGTAAATATTTAGCAAACAGGATCTAGGTGTTCATAAATAAACACGTGGCTTTACCATGGTGATAATGAAATTTAAGCCCCAGAATCTTTAAATTTTAGAATTTCTAAGTCATATTGCTTAATTTTGAACTTTTATATAAATTTCAGGTCCTACACAACCTGGACTCTCTTCTTACACACATATGTACACAATCTATACACACAATATAAACACACCATGAACAATTAGGGTTTACTCTAAAAATGCTAGAATCTATTAACATAATTAACCACAATAATAGAAAAAATAGAAAAATAAATGATTGTCTCAAGACATAGAGATAAAAGCATTGGATATATTCATGTTTACTCTTGAAAACAGAATAGAATTTACCTGATAAAGGGTAACCATCAAGAACTTCCGCCAAGCATTGTGCTTTGTTATAAAATATTAGAAGCATTTCCTTGAAGGAACAAGGCAAGGACACCCATCATTGCTGCTTTTATTCTGTACCAGCCTATTCAAAGCCAATCCATTAAGACAATATAAGCTAATAATATAAAAGTGGAAAAAAATACAAAATATTTTATTTGAAGAGAAATAATTACATAGAAAAACTCCAAAGAATCCAATGAAATAATTAATAAAAGATTCAGCAAGTTTATCTAACACAAGTGTAAAATGCCCAAATTCATGACCTACTGAAGTGTAAAAAAATTTGTTAAAATTTTATAATAAAAAAAATGTCTTTTACAAAATAAAAAATTTGTTATTGATCCATGCATTCAATACAGTTGCAAGCAAAATCATATCACAGGTTGATAAATTAAGAAAATTCATATGGAAAGTGTAAGAATAACCAAAACAAGAAAAATAATAAGGAAGTGGCATGCACTCTGCAAGATGCTGACTTATTACAAAGCTCTAGCAGTTAAAACCATGTGGTGGTGGTGGCGGAACAAAGATAACCACAAAGACTAAAGGAACACAATGGGAAGTCCAAACAGAGACATATAGTAGCATAAATCTGTGAGAAAATCAGGGACCAGGGGCTGTTTAATAAATGGTGCTGGGACAACTGTGTTAAATGTTGGGGGGAAGGTCTTATCTCTTTCTCCTGTGAGACATCTAAGTCAAATCTAGATAGCATAAATTCACAAATATGATTAGCAAAACTTCAATTTTTTTCAAGAGAATAATATGACTTTAAAAAAATAATATGACTTTAGCAAGAAGAAAAATTTCATAAAGAAGTCACACAAAGAGTTAGATGTAGAGCAAAAGATAAATCTGACAATCAAAATGCAAAAATTCTGTGCAATGAAATAAAGAGGAGCCACTGACAAGAAATAAATATTTGCATCAAATATAGGCAATGAGTGATAGGGAGGTGGACATTAACCATGCCTGCATGTTTTGCATGCCCTTCCTGATATCTGGCAAGCATCTCAGTATGTGAATACTGCTTCCACAAAGCAGAAGCCAGCTAGGGCTTATGCAGGGGCCTAGGTGTCAACAAGCAGATGCACCATGGCAAGACTCTGATTAGGAAGAAAGCTCCTGGCCTTCAGTCTCCAGCCTCATTAGTGACACACTCAGTGTTTGGGCCCAGCTATGCAGCAGTGAGGGTCTTGCAGTGTGATTTGGTTAAACCACAGAACCTCTGAGTCAACTCTGGTCCTTCCAGAGATTTCATTAGCTGCCCGACATCCTTTTAATACATAACTTTTCTGCTTAGGCTAGCTAGAGTGTGTTCTTCTACTGGCAAATAAGAAAAATGAATAATACAATTCATAGCCAGAATACATGAAGAACACTTACCAAATCAATAAAAGAACTTAAAAATGAATGGGAAATTCAGAGAAACTCTGAACTGAATGGCTAACTAGCATATGAAAAGATGCTTGGCAGGACTGGTAATCCGGAAAATGCAAAGTAAATAATCAAATAATGCTTCACATTCACCATAAGAAAACTTAAAAAATCCACTAAGACCAACTGAAGGAGAGAATGTGGCCAAAGATAACCTATCTCTATTGTTGTAAATGGTAAATTGGTACAACCATACGGAAGAGCACACGCTGTATCAAGTACGAGCTGTACACACTTAACTTTAAGAAATCCTCTCCCATATGTTCAAGGAGAGACACACAAAGATGTTTACTAGAGTTTTGTAACACTGGAGGTTTGACAACAACCCAGATAGGAAGATAAAAATATAAATTATGCCATTTTTAGTCAATTATATTCCATGTAGCAGTTAAAATGAATTAACAAAACAAGTATGTACTAGGGATAAATGTAAAGCAATGTTGACTGGCCAAAAAATAAAATGAAATACTGAACAGTGTCATGCCATGTTTATATTTAAAAAAATGAAAAATAACATTCTGTATAACTTAGGGATACATACATATGTAGTAAGAATAATAAGATCATGCACAAAACGAATATTCATCAATTTTGAGATGATGTTTACCTCTGTAGAGAAAGGGGTGGGGAGCAGGGCAGCAACCATTCCATTGCTATTTACTTAAAAATATGTTCTGAAGCAAATGTGCCAAAATGATGAAGTGCTAAATCAAGTAGTGGCTATATGTGTATCCATTACATTATTTTTATTCCTGTATGTGTATTTGACATATTTCCTATTTAAATTTATAATTAAGAACTTTATAGATGTGCAAGTAAAAGAATAGAAAAAGAAGGAGGGGATAAAGAAGACTGGAAGTCTGACTACAATAGCAGTATGGCCATGTCTTCAAGAGGCATAAAATGTATAGCAATTCTTTGTCACCCCTTACCTGTTAGTCTTCCTAGGCATTGGATACAAATCACCCTTTTTAAACTCCTAATAAATTAACAGGCATATGATATAGGATGCCATATAATAAAACCATGAGTTTCTTGAGGCTGCATGCCCTCAACAATCCTATAGTAGATAATTAAAAATGTTGGCTCACTGAATGACTGAGCCAATGAATCACTATCAAAGTAATTAAATAACCAAAATAGCAGCAAATACACTGTACAGTGGAGTGATAACTTTAAGTGTCAGAATATAAAGTAACTTAAAACAATAAAAGATAATCATAATTGCCCTTGAAGAGCCTTAGAAAAATCCCATGTCAGGAGAAGTCATTCTCATTGAGGTTTAACCCAGACTTTCATCTCCTGCCTTGGGACCATTTTTTTTTTAGTTAAAAAGTCACATAAAAGTATAAAAGTAGTTGTTTTATACATAGGATTGAAGTTATACTAAAAATAATGCCCCTTTAAACATTATAACCACACATGGAGACGAGAAGTCTATGTTATCAGAAGCATGGGGAACCTGTTCTTAAAAGATTCTCTCCTGCATCAAGGTCACCGCGGGATGTGAACTGAATGAGTGCAATAGCGGATAGAATCATGTGCTTTTAAAAATCATTGTTATCCCTTTGTCTCTATAGACCAAGCAAGTACAGTAGAACTTCCATGAGTTAATTGTGAATATGATGTGACTAATCTTAAATGGAATTGTTTATTACAAAAATAATCATAATATACTAAAGCATGACAGGAACCTGTGGTTTTACCAATGCAACATCCTCCAGACACAATCATATTAATGACTTCATGTTCATTTGTTTATTGTGGATCAATTCACAAGACAGTATCTTTCTAAAACTTTACCACTAGACTTCATTTCTATAAACCGTTTCTGTACCTGAAAACTTCATAGTTTGTCCTAATTTTCAAATATGTATGTGCCTGCCATATAGTGTATTCTAACAGGTTGACCCAGGAAACAGGCATTTTTAAGTGCATGATACATAAGGGTATTGTCTACAGTTTTGCCTCTTCAGAAAATTTCTGTCAGACTGAAGGCAGTTTTGTCAAATTTTCAAATGGCAAGGGCTCAGAGATATAGAAAATATTTTTTAAATGTAAAGATGTAAAGAAAGGGGTGGTGAGGAGAGAGAGAGAGAGAGAGAGAGAGAGAGAGAGAGAGAGAGAGAAGAAACTTGACAGTTTGGAATGATAAAATGAATAAAACAACATGAAATTTAAAATAATGAAATGTAAGGGCCAGAACTGAGTTGAAAATCAGCTGCTCAGATAGAAAATGGGGAAGATAGGTGCCAGAAACAACACATTTGAAAAAGAATGTGAAATTTTAATCAACAAGGTTGTCAAGGTAATGAGTTGCCTGGGACTTCATACAGAAAATAAACATTTTGATAAAAATAAATGAGTCCAAATACAGGAGCATACTATAAACTCTAATAACACTACTAATTTAAGCATATTAACATGTCACAGTTTGGAGATACTGTGCAGTTACATTTCAATATAAATATCTTTAGAAATTGCCAAATGTCTGGAGGCAAATTTGTCTCCAATTGAGAACCAGTGATCTGACCCATTCAAGTATTTTAAAACATGGCAGCTGGCTTTCCTGAAAGGAAAAGAAGCAGCTCCCATTGTCTCAAGGCCTGGGCCCGGAAGTCCCAGACCATCACTTATGCCCTGTTCTTTCAGGTAAAGAAAGTCACACAGCAGCCTAGCTTGCAGGGGAAGGAAACGACTCTAACTCTTAAGGGAATAGAAGCAAAGAATTGTGACCAACTTTAGTCACTACAAATAGTCTCTCTTTTTCTATTATGATCCTTTCTCTGTGTCTTATTCCATCTAATGCTATATAAGACTTTTGTGGGCACTTGCCTCTTGCATATTGGAATAGTATCATGGCAAAGAGTCTGAGTGATTGACCCTGGGTCAGACAGATCTGGGTTTAAATCCCAGCTCTGACACTTAGTGATTGTGTGACTTTGGTGAACTTTTAAAATCACAATGCCTCCATTTCTACACTTGACCTACTCTTTCATTTTACTACCTCTTAGAGTTGCTGCAGATATTAAAATCAAAGTGCTAAACACAGTTCCTGGTGCTTAGTAAATGTTCAATAAATGTTTATTATTGTTCACATTATTACCAAGGCCTTATCCTCAACTCCTACTTATGAATTTACACAAAGTTCATGAAGTTTGTATAGAAGTTTGTAGTCTCTAGTGCTCCCTGAAAAATACCTGCTCTCACATTAACCTGGAAAAGGCTTCTCTCACTGTACAGTCTTGAAATTTCTATTGTCCAAATGGTATCTCAAATTTCGGTGTCCCATGGTGCTCTCTCTGCTGCTGTGGTGAGTAGTAATTTTGGTGGAATTACTTCCCAATTTGAATCTTAACTGAAATCTGATTTTTTTTCTGTAGAGTGTAAGCATGATATTATTTATCCATAAGATCGTCCTGTCTTGACTGCGCAGTTCAGAGTTCAATATATTGTGCTTCTGATGTCCTATTAAAAACAATGTACAACATTTTTTTGTAGAGATTTATTCTTAAATAACTAGATTAAAGGAAATTTGAGTTGCCCAAGATACAGAAATGCTATGATTTTATTTTAATCTGTGTGTATTTCTCAATGCCTGTTAAGTCATATCAGGACTATTTAAAGATGAATGTGTAGAGGAGGAGGGAGAATTTCATAAATTTAAGTCCAAAGGAAATATAATTTTACATTAAAATTATGCAAACAAACTTTAATGGCAATGCTCTGTGAAAGGCAATCCTCAATATGTTAGTGAGGCATCATTAAAATTCACTTGAACTTGAGTAATAAAATCCCAATAAAAATACTAAGTAACTATCCAGGTGAAATCAGGTTTCTGTTCTGTTGGAAACTGCCACCTACACAGTAGGCTTCCAACCTTTCCTCAGATGTGTGGGACAGAAATCTTATCTAAAACAAAGCAGGGAAGAGAAACAGAATTTGGTGTAGAAAATAAACAGGTTGAAGAACTGGCCAGAGCTTTGGAATTGTTTGACTGAGAATGATAAGAACAAAGACATAATTATGTCAAGTCCCTCAAAAACATCTTAGATGTGGTAAAAAAAAAAAAAATGAATGCATTCATTTGGCTGCATCCAGCATAAGATAGGATGTCTTTCTGAATTGATGGAACTGGAAGATGAAAAAGAAAATCACCAACCTGCTCTTGGATAGATGAGAGAATAAAATGATCAGAAGGCAACTAAGTCATTCTCAGCTAGTGTGTGCTCTAAAGAAATTTGACAGGAAGACAGCTGCACTTAGAAAGCAACGTGTGGGCCAATCTAAACCAGGAAGTCTCAAACTGATTAAAAGAACATCTTGAGGTAGATTGGTCTCTTACTATTCATTTATATGCAGGCTGTTTCTGTTCAGCCATTTAAAAAAAATATATAGTCCTAACAGTTATGTATCTTTTGGGAGATTTATATGGACAAAACTTTCTGGGTTCCCTACCCCAGAATACACAAATTTCTCCCTTTTTACCAATTCTCATCAATGTGATTTAAGACCCCACCACTCTACTGAAACTATAATCTCAAATATGACTGAGAAATTACTCTTTGAAAGATACAGTGTTCTTTCCTAATTTCCACAATTCTCAATATCTGTGTAGCACTAGATGCTAGTGATCATGCATTGCTTCTTCAAACCTGCTCTTCTCTGAATTTTTTTTGTTTTTGTCATCTTCGAGTATCTCTTTTTCCTATTACTTAGCTGTTAATTTCCACCCATGGCCCACCTTACATGCCTTTATTTCTGTCCACTCACTCCCTCAGAAAGCTTACCCATTGTTGTTTCTTCAACTATTACTACCGGGAAGATGGATTCCAAATCTAAATTTCAAACTAAAAATTAAGTTATTTACATTCCAACACTGTCAACAGGATATGTCTGCTTCTATGTCATATCTATATTAGTTAGGACAGGATAGGCTCAACAACAAACAAATAAGCCTGAAAGATTAGTGACAATACAAAAAGTTTTATTGCTCTTCATGTCACACCCAATGTAGGGCAGATTGCTCTCTTCTAAACAGTAACTCAGAGATACAGATCTTTCCCTAAACATGCAGCATCCAGACCAGACTCATATGTGGCGGTGACATAGGTCTCTCCCAACAACTTCATACTGACCAGAACCAAGTCACGTGATCCCAACCTAACATGAAGGAGCCATAAATGAAGTCTTAGAAACAAATCAAATGGGATTTGGTAAGCATAGAATATTTTCCCTACCCTACCACAACATTCTCACTCAAGTTCAACCCAATTCAAATCTAACTCATCATCTTCCTCCACAAACTGTAACCAACTGTAATTATTTCCAGTAGTCCTCCAGTATTTTTTCTTGAGTATCTCAAGCTTAAAAACATTATCTTTAATAAATTATTATTTCTTATTTAAAATTTGACATCAAAACTTATTTCTTCTTTTAAAATATCAGTCATACATTCCCAGTATTGATGCCTTGGACTAGATATTTATATAGTTTTGTTCATATAACTTCATAACATCTCATTATATAATTTCCCTTTTCAGTTTATTGTCCTTCTGAAGTATCTTCCTAAAACAATGTTTTCTTAATGCCTCTCCCCTGCCCAAATGACTTCCTATTTTTCTTAGTATCAAGTTCAAACACTTTCAGATCTCAGAACTACATAATTTGGTTCCATGCCACTCAGATGACTTGATCTTCCATTTCTGTATTAGTCAGGGTTCTCCAGAGAAACAGAACCAATAAAATCTCTCTCTCTCTTTCTCTCTCCCCTTCTATTTATATTTGTATCACTACCTAAAAAGAGATTTATTGTATTCTATTGGTTCACATGACCAGAGAGGCTGAGAAATCTGCCATCTGCAGGTAAGAGACCCTGGAAAGCTGGTGGTGTCGTTTGATGGCCTGAGAGTTAGAGAACCAGGAGTGCTGAGAACCAAAGATTAAAGTCCCACTTCAAGCAGTCAGGCAGAGAGGAATTTCAACCTTCTCCTATTTTTTTGGTTTATTCAGGCCTTCAACAAATTGGATGATGGCCAGCTACATTGTATAGGGCCATCTGCATTAGTTCGCCAAATCAGCTGCCCGTCCTTCAAGAAACACTCCTACAGACATACCCAGAAATAATGTTTAACCAGTTATCTGGGCATTCTTTGGCCCAGACAAGTTGACAAATAAAACTAACCATTACAATTGCTCTCCTACATATTTCCCATAATCTGAACAGGACATTTAAAATCTCTCACGATCCTTCCCCGCCTTATGTGTATATGCCATGCTATTATTTGCCTTAGTGATCTTTTCCTAGCCTAAAATATATCAACTCTTTCATTCATCTATCCAGATCCTATTTATCCTTTAAGATACAAACTCCGATTTCAATTATTCTATGAAGTGTTGTCTCTTACAGCCCTTGCCAATACCATTATTCTCTGTGCTCAGTTTAGCACTTCATTGTTTTTTTTCCCCCGTGTTTCATGTTAGATTTTTCTCCTAAATTAGTATATAGCATTTAATTCAGGACTCACAGTTTCCTTGTGATTACAGAATTCAACTCTAAATGCTCATTTTTGTGTTTATGTGCCTATTTTTCTCTGAATCTCTTACAGTACTTGGGACTAAATGATAAGCATAAAGTCAATTCTAAACAAAATAACTATGTTTCAAGATTCAGAAAATTGCAATGATAAGACACCAAGAATTGTTTAATTCTGTAGCTCATCTTTCTGTGGACATTTTGTGAATTCTCCCAGGTTGTTATCACCATGGGATATTGTCAGTAGCATATAAACCTTTCACAGGACCCTTAAAAAGCTTGAAAAACAGTGCACTCTTACTACACACCTATATTAAAACATTAGTTAACCCCCAAATATTACATAACACACTTATTCAATAGTAAGTATATCAGCTATATATAGACACTGGCAATTTCTGGGTACCTTCAGTCTCCAATATCAATTCACCTCACCTACTTGTAGAATTTGGAATTTGTACATTAAAGTTTTCCTGAAGATTTAGGTCTCTCCTGAACATACTCAGCTGTTCTGAGTATTTATGCTTTGGTCAAGTTCAGTTATGAGGTTTCAGGATTTGATGACTCATGCTATTATTTCAGGCTGCTTATGTTTTTTCTTCAACTTGCAGCTCCCTATCAGTGAATTCTTGATTGCCCAGCAAGACTGGAAAGAATCAAATCCACTTTGCTGACAGTTGCCACATTTCTTTCTTCCTTTAAATCCTTTTTGTCACTAGTGAGTTACTTTCTATGCCCATATGTTTCTCCTTGAGGTATGTGGTGCCTTGGTTCTCTAGCCCCCTGGTTGGTATATTTTTTTCTTTTCTTTTCTTTTCTTTTCTTTTCTTTTCTTTTCTTTTCTTCTTTTCTTTTTCTTTTCTTTTCTTTTCTTTTCTTTTCTTTTCTTCTCTCTCTCTCTCTCTCTCTCTCTCTCTCTCTCTTTCTTTCTTTCTGTCTTCTCTTTCTCTCTCTCTCTCCCTTCCTCTCTCCCTCCCTTCCTCCTTCCCTCCTTTGCTTCCCATCTATCTATCATCTATCTATCTATCTATCTATCTATCTATCTATCTATCTATCTATCATCTATCTATCATCTATCTATCTATCTATCTATCTATCTATCTATCTATCTATCTAATCATCTATCTATCTATCTATCCATCTATATCTATCTATTTATCATCTATCTATCACCTTTAAATTTCATTTCACTCTCAACTAAATGCCTGACTATGAATACTTAAACTGCCTATGCCCAGATGTATATGCACCTAAAATTAGTTGAATCACAATGAAGTAATTCAGGATATTTACAGAAACCATCTTTCTGTGCTCTTTCAGTTTGTCCTACGTTAATCCACTAGAGCCTCTACCTTCCCTATTGTCTGCACTAACTTGCATATTTTCTAAGCAGCTGGGCAGTGATTTTCCAAGCAGCTGTACAGTGATGTGAAGACATCTAAGAGAGTCCCTCTCTTATAAGAATATTGTTATTTGTGAGTGATAAACTGGAAGGGACTCAAGGAAATTCTGTTTTTAGGGTCTGCTTTAAATATCTGCAGCTATCTGAGGAGGCAGGAAACCCAGGCTGTGTCTGTGCCCAACAGTGCCCTGACTCCCTGTGTGACCATGAACAAGCCAATGAATCTCCTCAGGTTCCTCGTTTGTAAAGTCAGAGTCGAACCAGATGATTTCTGAGATCCATTTGTAATCTCTGCCGTAATTTTTTTCATCATTGATATTCATTGTGATTTGCAAAGAGATGAGAATTTTGAGCAAAGCTTTTGATTTAAAGTCTCAGCTCAGAAGTGCTGCTTATCAGGTACAGTGAATACTAATGAGGGGATTTGGGTGTTCTGTAGAATGAACTTCAATGAGTACCAGAATCTTCTCCAGAGCTATAGAACCAAGAATATTCTTCTCTAGATTCATGACTCATTCTTCAAAGTGAACATGGATAACAATGAAAACCAAAAAATTCTATTAAAAAAATACTTTTGAGAAAAGTCAAACATAATATAGACTAGCCTTGCAAATATGAATCACACATTTATCAGCCCACAAGGAATGTATTCAATCATCTTTCAACCAGGGCCTGCCTGCAAAGGGGACAATTAGTTTGCTACTTGCTTTTTAAAATCTTTAGATCTTTAAATATGTCTAAAATAATATAGCAAGACGAGCTAACTGAATACTGAATAGAATGTGGAAAAATCTGTCTCTGATCCAGACGTAGCCCAGCCCAAGCCCTATCCTCATGAACCTTGAGTTTATCTATCTGTAAAGCAATGGTTCTCAAGGTTTTAGTGAGCATCAAAATCACCTGGAGAGGGGTGAGAGCGAGGTAGATAAAGGGGGTTAAATATGTGGTGACAGAAAGAAATCTAACTATGGGAGGTGAATACACAGTGTAAATATACAAATATGCCTTACTGTTAAAGGGTACAGCTGAAACTTACTGAATTTCGTTAAACAATGTCACTATAAAAATTTAATTAATTAATTTAAAAAAATCACCTAGAAAATTGGTTACACATGGATTCTAAATCCAGCCATTCCAATCAATAGGGCAGGAGTGGAGCCCAAATATTTGCATTTCCAACAAGTGCTCAGGTGACGTTGCTGCTGTTCCCATGAGCACACTTTGAGTAGCACTGCTCTAAAGTACTAATGCATTATTTGTTAATTTTACACACAAACATTAAGTAAATATTGACAAAATAATAGAATATACAGTAACTAAATAAATATCTCTTATGATTAATGACTAACCTCTCATTCTGAGTCTCAAGGTCCTAGTTTCTAACATAATAGGTATTCAAATCATAACATCCAGTGCTTATGGCTTTTATGAGGATTAAATAAAATGACATTTGTGCAAGTACTTTTTAAATGAGAAGTTTTATTCAAATGCGAGATGTGTTAAAAATTATAGTACTAATGGTAATAGAACTCACTGAAATTTGATAGTATTGTAAATTGGGCTTCCAAAGAGGAAGGCAAGTTCTTAAGCTTACTCCAGAGATTAGGTTTCTGTAGGTTAGACAGGCAACCCAACTCCCATGTGCAGAGACCACTACATTCACAATTGCTTCTATCCCTGGGAAATGCATCCTAAATTCCAAAGTTAATTTTTAGAACACACTATTTATGAATTAGAGAGATACAGAATATTGATTAAAAACACAGACTCCAGAGACTTCTCACTTATGGAGAACTTACACATGAGTGAGAGGAGAAGGTTTGATGAATCCCTTTGGTAATGAGTGACAGTTGGAAATGCCATTAGGAGCTCATGTTTATAGATAACTATAGACAGACACATAGATATAGACATGTTGACTAGTGTGTATACGTGTGTGTGTGTGTGTGTGTGTGTGTGTGTGTGTGTGTGTGTACCCTAACTCTGTCTGCTGAGGGGGCCTAGAGCAATGATACCTTAGTAGAAACAAGCAGCACACCTAGCACCTGAATCTTGGTTTCTAAACACTATTCTCCTATCAAAGAAGCCAGAGTATCTTGCAGAAATGAATGATACTAGAGGTATGGTGCAGAAAATACAGATGACCCTGGAGCCTCTTACAAGGCCAGAAAGTAAGAAAATTCAAACGAACAGAGACAGCATTGAAAATATAACCCAAAGAATAAAGTAAGTAAAAGTGAAAATATATTTAAAACAAAAAACAAAAAAACACCTTACAAATTAATACCCTAATGCCCTCTCCAAGATTCTAGTTAAAGGCATCTTTTAACATTATACGAAGGATAAAGGATTTGAAGTTAGGAACCTTCATTTGAAACTTGGTTCTGATGCTTACTGGGTCTTCTGGTAAGTTATTCACCCAGAGCCTTCATTTCCAAGTTTGCTGATATATTTTTTTCTGAGTTGTTATGAGCACCGCATGAAATAATACATACAAAAGCATTGTAAAACTATAGTGATATAAAAATATTAGTTATTATCTATTAGCTCTATTAACCTACTGCAGTGATTTTTTAAAGCATGATCTGGGGGCCCTGAGGGGTTCCTAAAACCCTTTTTGAAGGTCCGTGAAGCCAAATGGTTTTCATCATGTTTTCTAAGATGTGAATTACTCTTCATTCTCACTCCCTCATGAGCATAGAGTGGGGTTTTCCAGAGTCCGCAGGCCATGTAATGATGTCATTATCTTAAGGGAACATGTATTGTTTTTCTTGTATTTTAACAATGTATCAGCTTAAATTTCTAGTATTATTTTGAATAAACATAACCTATAGAAACAAAAATTTAATATTTTCAATACAATTTAAGACTGTAAAGGGTTTTGGGACCAAGAAGTTTAAGAAGCACTATTTTCTTTATTATACCTCCAAAATAATAATTAAAGTAAATTTTAAAATCTAGAATCAAGTCATTTTAGGGTAGACTTTTCACTGAATTAGCTGAATGACTTAAACTATTCTAAATTTTGAGAAATTATTTCATTGAGTAAATAGGGGCTAGGGCCTAGTTCGGCTGAGACACTGACATGCAAATGTGACCCGAACTTCTAACCTTGGGTCAAGTGATACAGAAGCAGGAACAAATAATTCAAATACAATATTCTAATACACTAAAATGCAGTGGCCTCCCTGGTGAGAGGTTAGGGAGATTTGTCAGAGTAGCAAACATCTAAAATTGGGTTTTAAGGAAAAATAGAAGGGAAAAAAATCCAGAAATTGCATTTTAGTCCAGAATTCTAAACATTCTGTAAGCTAGGAATTATACTAGCAAAGGAATGGCAGCACAGAACAGCAATGTTTTATTAAGAGTGGTTAGAAGTTTGTCGTGACTGAATTTCCTACCAAGTACAGATTTTATTGCCTGGTTTTACTGTCATTCTTTAAAAGATTCCTACTGATATTAAAACAAAAGTTTCATGGGTGATATAGATGTGAGTAGAAGTCAAAACAGCAGTCATCTTGGTTTTTCTTTCTTTCTTTTTTTTTTTAAAGAATTTTTTAAACAGGAAGAGAAAAAAAGAATAATAAAGGCACTTTTTTTTTTTTTTTTACGGCAGGTATATAGTATTTTTACATTGTTTGTTGTATTAAAAGTTCTTTTCATGGCTAGGTCAAGTGAGCCACGCTGCTAGTTTGTCTGATTTCCATCCTTCAAATTATATTGTGTTGACACTCCAAAGCTCTGTTCCTACTATATCTCTCAAGAACTTGAGGAACACTGAATGGTTTATAGTACAGGCAAAATCTGATGCACATTTCACATGTATCATCTTGTGTTGAAAGAAAAAAGTAAATTATCTTTTGATGGGCAGCTGACCGTATGCTTATGTGAAAAGAATGCTTCCCTCCTTTGCACACGCTATTTAAAACCAATTATCTTCCTTAAGCCTGTAAAGGTTTTTGTTCCGTGAGGTTTGATGATCATTCAATGTGCTCCAATCTCCCTCTGATTTAAATATTGCATTGTCCTCTCAGAATCAGTTTTTACTTTGTTCCTTCAGGTGTTGATGTTCATAATATCAATGAAAATATTGCATCTTAAACAATTCAACCATTTTGTATGGCATGTTACTCACAAATTTTAACCCTTTTGAAAATTTTCTAATTGGTAAAGAGAAGGGCAACATTTAGGGCTTCAGTGATACCTGTTTCGTAAAGTTGGACAAATATTATGACATTTAACAAAGGCCAATGTGTCAGTTTTTATAAAAAGTAAATTTTTATGTACCTTAGATCTAGATTAGATCATAACTAGTGATACACTCTACATTTCAAAAAGCAAAATTTGTTTCCAAGTTAGGTATGTGTAGACATACTCCCACACAGGGTAATGGGCAATGTCGAGATCTTATTTAAGGAATTTAGTTTTTCCACCTTTTCAAATTGATCATCTGCCTGAATAACATAATTATGGAACACAGCTCCAAAGAGAAAACCAGCGACCTATCTGGGATCCCTGATCCTGAAAAATGCAACTCATTGACTTACAGATTGCTGTTGACAATTTAAAAACAAATGCTTTAATAAAGCAAGTTGTTTTTGAATGTTAACACAATAACCCTGAAAGGCAGCTATTTATAATCAGAGGCTAATCATTATTAATTCCTTTGACATTCAGTGCAGTGGAATTAATTATAACAAACTCAGCAAAAATCGACTGCAATCCAGAGCTCTATAGCAAATGTGTTCTGATTTGGAGTTTGTTGTTGTGTAGTCACTGGGAGGTGTGGCTTTATTATCCAACTTTGAGCTCTTATTAATCAAAGCTAATATCTTACTCTTTGTAGATTTTTTAAAACTCCTGTTCTGGAAATGTTTGATAATTACTGCCTATTTTTTTTTTTCTTGGATTCTATGACTTTGAAATTTTGTTTGACCCAAAGAAAAAGTTTCTATTTTCTATATCTAGACTTTTTTACCGAAATCTCTTCTTTTGATTTATTTACATTCTCATTATTTTTTTTTAGTTTCCCGATTCATAAAAACTTTTAAAAAATGAACACTGCACCCATTTACTATAACTAGTAAACTGAATTGAGAGAGTAACTATGCAAACTATTTCTTCACTTCTGAAATTTAGCTGTAGTAAAAAGTCATGAAAATCTGAATACTCTAAATCAGTGCTAATTTATTTTGTCTTGGGCATACAGGTTTTGTTTCATCATCGTGCCTTTTTTTTCTCTAATTGCTTTTGTTAGTAATGTCTTATTTTAGGAATAGTGATGTGGCAGAAAGCATGCTGTCTTTGGAATCAAACAGCTCTGTTGTTTATTGCATGATCTGAGAAAAAGATGGTATTCAATATAATAGGAGAATAATTTTAGGCATGTTGTAAGGATTAGTTATAATGCAACTCAGAGCACATGGAAGATGTTTAATTCACAGTGAGTGATAGAGCTAATATTTACTGATCATTTAATTTGTGTCAGGCAAAATGTGAAATTACATATATCATTTCA
This sequence comes from Cynopterus sphinx, assembly GCA_030015415.1. Taxonomy (NCBI): domain Eukaryota; kingdom Metazoa; phylum Chordata; class Mammalia; order Chiroptera; family Pteropodidae; genus Cynopterus; species Cynopterus sphinx. Next base: position 21,217,340 of record CM057385.1, read on the forward strand.
TCTAATCTTCAGAACCTAGTAAGATAAATAAACTTCTTATACTTGTCTTAAAGATACAGCAACTGAGATATATAGATGTTTAATTTTTTGCTCAAAGTCGTGTAACCAGTAAATGATGGAAGAATTAGTGGACTGGGAATTTCAACCCAGGACGTCTGATCTTAGAACCAGTTTTATAAGCTGAGTTGTTTCTTCTATATTTTGTTATCCAGTTATTACTTTTATTATTAGATTAATTTATACTATAGAACTTAGCTATTAGGCAACAAATTCTCTCTTGGGAGTTTTGAAGCAAGATAAGACTAGGAATATTTCCTACCTCCCCAGACTGCTTTGGATAATTTTTGGCTAGATGTTCTTCTGGGTCACCTGTGTAAACAGTTTTTCTTTTCTTCCTTCCCGCCTTCTTTTTTCCCCTTTCTCTCTTCTCTATCGCTGTCTTTCTGTCTTTCCTCTCCCCTGACTCTCCCCTCTCTTTTACTTCATCTTTATTGAGGTATAATTGACAAATAGAAATGACACATACTTAAGGTGTACAACTTCATGTTTTGATATACATGTACATTGTGAAATGATCACCACAATCACGCTAATTAGAATACACATTAACTCACATAATTACCTTTTTCTTTATTTATATTTCTCTTCTTGTGGTGAGAACATTTAGGATCACCCCCTTAGCAAATTCCAAGAATACAACACAGTATTATTAAGTGGTGTCTCCAGGCAGTACATTCAATCTCCAGAAGTTATTCTTCTTGCATACTGAAACTTCATACCGTTGACCAATATTGCCCCATTTCTTCTTCCACTATGCCCCTCTAGTAACTACTACTCTATTCTCTGTTTCTATGAGTCCATTTTAGATTTCACATATAAGTGAGATTATGCAGTATTTATCTTTCTATGCCTGGTTTACATAGCTTAGCATAATGTCCTCTGGGTTCATCTATGTTGTCACAAATGCCTTCTGCTACATCACTGTCCCAAAATAAGACATTACTAACAAAATTAATTGTAGAAAAAAAAGCATGATGATGTAACAAAACCTATATGCCTGAGATAAAATAAATTATGACTAATTTAGAGTATTTAGATTTTCATGACATTGTTTTCTACTTTATTTTTCTTCTTTTTTAAAGGGTGAATAGTATTTGATTATATGTATATTCCACATTTTGTTTCTTAGACATTTAGGTTGTTTCCATATCTTGGCTCTTGTGAACAATGCTGCAAAAAACATGGAAGTACAGATGTCTTTGAGATATTAATTTCATTTCTTTTGAATATATACCCAGAAGTGGATTTCTAAATAATAGTTCTATTTTTAATTTTTTGAGGAACCTCCATACTGTTTTCCATAATGGCTGCACCAATTTACATTCCCACCAACAGTGTACCAGGGTTCCTTTTTCTCTACATTGTTCCCAACGCTTCTTAGCTAATACTGAGCTGCCAGCATCCTCTAACTGACTGAATTTAGTATCAATGCTGAGAAACCAGGACTGTGCAGAGCTAACTGGAGTGGAGACATTTGTTTTCTTTGAGGCATGGACTATTCTCATAACCATCTTCTTCACTCTGCCACTTTTTGCTCCACTTTTAAGAGTAAAAGTAAAAGACCAATAGAATGAATAAAATAATCTAAAAGATCATTCTACAAAATGGCAACAATAAAATAGTAAAAATGGAACTGTAATAAATACACACACACACATACATCTAGGAAAAATCAATACAGTAAATCAATTAGAGTCACTCACTTAAATGTGAAATTACTAAAAACAGAGAGTGGCATCCTGAGTCGGCTGCTTGCTCAAAGAAGGGGGCATCTCCCATAGGACAGTTGGTAAAAGTTGCCAGTCTCCTTCCTGCTCTTTTTCCTTCTTCCTTTCTCAAATTCTCTCAGACAGTTTTCCCCTTAATGAAACCCAGGCCTGCTCCAGAGGCTGCTGGTTTATGCCACTGATTCCTCCTATTGTTGACTAAAAAATCTCTTAGGCAGCTTTCCTGGAACACACAGCTCCCCACTTACTCTTGAAGGCAGAGGAATAAGTGGCCCGTATAGCTTAAAAATGCCTCTAGGTGATTCTAAATTGCAGCTTCCTTTTTTGCTCCCCAAATTATTTGAATTACATTTATAAACTTTTAAAAGTGTGACTGAATCATCTCATTTTATTTCCTGATAGACTCAAACACAATGCTGTCTTGAATCAGCACTCTACTGGTGACTGTGTAGGAATGAAGTAGGAAGATTTGTGGCATCTTGAAGACATTCTCTGCTTCTTCAATAAAGTTATTCTCATTCATATAGTTAGACAAGGACTTTTTGTTCAGGATCCTAGGAAGTTAAGAGTTGGAAAAATCACTAAAGATCATTTAGTTCAATGATTCCATTGCAGATTAGTTAATGAGGTCAAGAAAAGGGAATGACTTGACCTATCAAGTCCCAGAGCTGACTGAGGGCTAAAACAGGACAAGAGACCAGTTTTTCTTTTTGAAAAGCACTTTGTAGAGGTGAGAGGTCATTCTGAGAAAAATACTGTTATATCAACAAGCCGCTAGTATTTTCTTCTCCTGAATCCTCTTCTTGAAATATCAGGAAAGTTTGTCTTAGCATCATAGCCTGAGGGCATCTTTTTCTCATCCAATGTCATTCTTTGCACCTGTGACTCAGGTTTGAGAAATACATGATCCTGATTTTTTTTTTTCCTGTATTCATATTAGTTGTATCACAGTTCATACTCTAAAGTAAAAGAAAAAGTCTGCCATTTTATAACTGGTTGACTGAATTTTCCGTTTCCAAGTGTCTTCCAAAGGCTTATGCCTATTCTGGATATCAATGCCCTTATAATAATCCCAAGGCAGTGGGAGTTTGTGCAAGCAAATACGGGAAAGAAGCTACAGTTACTAAGAGTTTCGAGACAAATTTTTAAGAGAAAACCTGTGCCCCACAATATCCAGTCTTTAATTTCAGACTTCATTAACTTAATATGCAGGAATGTCAGGAGGGCATCTTTATAGTTGGAAGGAGGCAGAGAAGTTAAGGAAGAATAATGCAAATGGCTAGTATATGCTCATTAGAATCTTATGGGCCCGGATTTGAAAGGCCAGGCTTTACCACTCAACACCTGTGGGACCTTGAGCAAGAATCTTAAGCTCTTTGGTGATTAATAAATGTGGTAGTGCTTACTACTACCACTACCATTATCTATCTATCATCTATCTATCTATCTATCTATCTATCTATCTATCTATCTATCTATCTATCTATCATCTATCTATTATTATTATTATTATTATTGTTGTTATTATCATTATTAATTATAAGATTTATTAGGAAAGATGAAATGTGCTGTTTTCTGATTTTGGTTTAAATCCTAAATTTCACTATCTGATGTTACTATAATTAAATAGATGATTTTCAATTGTTTAAAACCAAAAGTTTTGCTTTCAGATGAGCAATAGCATGCTACTTACGTATATTCACTTAGGATGGTGCTAATATTTATTTTCATGTCTTTATTATTGTTTTCTTCAATCATTTGCTGAATTACTGTTTGTTCACTAGGACTGATAAGGTTTTACGAAGTCCATATCTAAAGGACATCAGATTGCTCACTTTTAAATAGAAATGCATGAATATACCTAGATAAGTCTTTCTGGGTATAAAAGCTCAAGTGGGATATTTTGAATATCAAAGTAATTTAGCCATGCTTTTAGGAAGACATTTGACTCTGAATGACTCAGCAATTGAGTACAAATTAAAGAATGAATGGAACATGGCCATCTTTATCTCTGATTCCTCTTTTTGACCTAAATTACTATACTACCCAATTCCAACAAAATCTGTATGTCCCTCATATGGGTGAGTCTAGCCATGATTTGACATCAGATTCAGACTCTGAATGACTATGAGACTTGTGACTTTCTAGGCATTATATAAATACTGAATTCAACTCACAAACCCACAAATTGAAAAAACAGACTTTTGGCTACAAATTTACAGAATGATGAAGTTACAGAGGAGAACAGGAGTGAAAACAAACAGAACAAAATGAAAGATCATCGATCTTCTTTCAGCCTTCAGATTTAGAAATTTGAGCTTTTGAAATGGACAGGAATATGCCAGAGGAGCCTGGAAGGGTCAAAGAATCTATTGAGACAAATAACAATAAATATAATTTTACTTGGTGAACACTCATGAAACACCAGATGATAATATGGGCAAAGCAGAAATGTATTCATACTCTTGGGGTCGTAGTCGGAGAGGATGTTCTTACTGTTCTCTTACTGATGACTCAGAGATTCTTTTTATCTTCCAAGAAATTACACTTCTCTACTTAAAGATTTTATCAGAATCAGCTTTCCCAGGCTCTCGTTCAGCCATGATTCAGTACTGTCGTCTTACTTGGTAGCCATATTGTTTCCAATGTGAAAGTTGAACTATTTTACCCTTCTGCCCACTGTTTGTGTGAATTTTTCCAGTGGTTTCCCTATTGCCCAGATCCCTGTATGGCAGGCAAAGTCTTCCTCAATCTCACCCATGCTCATTTAGTAGCATATTTTGATGCATTCTTTGTTGACTTCAGACTCAACTACTCTCAACATCTTACATTTCTCTGTGCCAATTCATGTGTCCTTAATGCTCTGTGCTACTCCTCTTTAAAAATTCATTCTCACCCTTGTTCAACTCCTACTCAATTTTCAATATCAGCCTTAGTGTCATCCCTTGTTTAAGTCCTTTACACAGGAAGAAATGAGCAGTCTCTTTTTTGTTTTCTCTACTGTACAAGCAACAATCACAACACCGACAATACTTAACCATAAATGTTTTTATTTATGTGTCTGTCTTCCCTACTATGCTGTTATGTTTCCTGAATGAAAGATTAGGTCTGCATTCTTTTAAAGTGACATCCACAGGCAACACATGAGTTTTTCAGGTCCCACACCAGACTTATTAAATAAGATTAATTGGAGATGTGGAGAAAAACTCCAGAATTCTCATCTTCAGCAGTCACCATGTAATTTTTATGTGAACAAGTTGGAGCAGCATTGAACTATGCCATTTTCTCTACTCAGATTGTCTAGCATAGTGAGTACAATAGGTGTTGAATGAACAAATGAATGAAAAGATGAATGGGTAAAAAATCTTGTGCATATCATATGCCATCCAGATATAATGTGGAGTACTCTTACTCTTAAGGGGGTAGTTAACATTAGTTTTAGCTACACATTTTATGTTCTGTGGAAGTCTAAAGATTTGTCTATATTTTATAAGTCATCTGCTCTTGTGGTCCATGATGCTGCCTATTCCAGCTTTTGTACATATACTACTTTGCTCCATATCAGCCCATACATAAAACTTATCTCCTCCACTAGTTTCTATGAAAATTCCACTCACATGGAACATCTTGAAAAATTATTAGATTTTCTGAAGATTACACAGTTCATGGGGGAAGAGTCACAACATGGAATCTTCTCCTTTCATTTCCTCTCTTCTCTTCTACCCAGTTTAGCCCCTCCAAATTTCTCCTTATGAAATATAACTCTTTAGCTCTCTTTCGTACCTACCTTCAAACTTATTCAGATAAACTCAGTAGAAGTTCACAGGCTCTTTTATTAATCCACCATCCTAAGAAGACTGAAGTGTATTTGTTGTTATAGATGTAATACTTTCTCTCTTTCATACATCTACACCCCCTGCAGGATTGATGGAGAGAGGCTGTCTTTGAATTACATAGCTGAATTCTCTGTGGTGTTTCGGGATAGACAGAAGGGGTAGTTTAGCAGGTAAAGGTTAAACCTTGAAAGATGCACATATAGGACAGCACAACCAGGATTCCAGATGGGTTTGTGTATTGGTAGGAAGAATGAGAAAGGGAGCAGTCAGGAAAATAGCAAGCCTGTCTTGTCTAAAAGGATGCTGAGCTGTCTGTTCTATTTTCAACCTTCATTTCTTACACAGCCCTTGGTTCAATCCTTGTCAGACTCTCCTTACATTTGGCTGAACCCAGAAATCCAGATCTGCACATCAAAAGTTGATGAGTCCAGATGTTTAGTGGAAATTAGTTTACTCATCATTCTGACCGACTCTGTTTAATTCACAAGGCCAGCAAACTCTGGTGCATCCCATCCACAAAGGTAATTTGAAACATGTTAAAGGAAAACTAGCCTTGATTTGGATTAGTTGTCATGGCGATATTGTGGGACTTTGAGATACCTGCACTTGGACAGAAAAAATATTCTTAAAAGGCTTAAAGCGAAACTTTTCAATGTTCTGTATTATTATTACTTTATTACTATTATTATTTTGTTCAACAAGGTATAGAAAGAGAAAGCACAGGTTTAAGGGTTTAAACATACGGGGGCCTAAATCCAATTCTAGCATTTACTATTCTGTGATTTTGAGCAAAGTAACTTACTTACCTATGCTTCAATTTCCACATTTGTACGAAAGGGATAATAATAATATATTAGGTTATATGGTTTGATGAGATAAATGAATAAAAAGCACCAGCTTGGTGCTAACAAAGAAAGTATTCCACTTCCCTTCCCCTGTCCTTTTCCCTGTTAGTTCTGAGGTTATTTTGTCAATTAGGCTCATCATGTGTCTATGGGATATGGAGGCTTGCACTGAAGTGTAGAGTTGTCCAAGGAGAACTGTGTGTGTGTACGTGTGTGAGTGTGCGTGTACATGTTTGCGTGCATTATACATATATACAAGCAAGAAGGTCATCTTTTCTTTTGTTTCAAACATATTTGACCATATAATGCACTGATTAAGTGGTTATCATAGTTTTGGTTTTTTATTGTACACACATTATTTATAGTTGTCAAAGTGATTTTATGTCCATTATTTTACTGATCCTATAATAACTCTCTAAAGTTGGTAAGGTTGGTATTTCCATTTTATAAAAGTAATTAAGGGTCTCAATGGTTTTTCCAAGTTTATCTTTCAAAGCAGTGATGGAGACAACTCAGTCCATTTCTAACCAATGAGTTTTGCTTCATACTAAGATATGAGATGTAATATTTTTATTTAAATTAAACCTAGTTCATGTCTTTTTCCACTAAGGGTGTCAGGCAGTGCAGTGACAGTCATTTTTCAAGGCTGCATTCCTATTCCTTGGATAAAACAATGCATGGGAAAGGAATGTGGTCTTTTGCTGTGGTGGTCACTATTGTCATGCTCCTTGCCTGGGCCTCAGTGACCTCCTTGAGGGTAGAAAGCTCCCCTGGAGCATTATTTCCTCCTTCATGGGTCTGGCCATGGGAGCCCTTTTATCTCCGCAGGCCATGGTTTCATGGCCACTCTCACAAGCTTCTCCACTGGTTATCTACTGCTGCGGAGCACACTACTTCTAAACTTGCTTCTGATGATGTAACTCAAATGGCTGAAATCTGGAACAACTGGGCTTTGGCTGGGACTCTGCACTTTTCTCTGTCTTTGCCTCTCCCACTGTCTTACCTTTTATGTGGCTGGTTTGGAATTTCTCCTAGCAGAAGGGCATCTGGGTAATTAGAACTCCAGGTTCCAACAGTGTTCCCAGGGACAGGTGGTAGAAGCTGCTCCTAAGGCCTGGGCCCGGCATCACTTTCTATTGATAATTAATGGCAAAACAGCCTCCACATTCTTCCAAGACTCAAGAGAAGGGAACACAGTCTATAGTTCTGGGTGGAAGGAATGTCCAAGAGCACACTCTGTGCTTCACCACACCACATGCCTGAGATCCTTGCACCTACAGGGAACAATATTTCACTTTGCTTAGGTGACTACTCACCACAGAGCAGGTATTTTTGAAGCGTGTTTCTCCTGAAGTTGTAATTCCATCATTTCTAATACTCATAGTAAATGAAGTTTAATCACTATTAATACGTACCTGATTGTTACATAGCCAGGTCTCATTTCCTAAAACTGAAAAAGGTCTTCCCACTTCCCGGGATTGGGGTTTGCCGAGAGAGATATTTTAATTGTGTAGTGGTAAATCAATTTCTTAAAAGAAACTAAATAATTCTAAATTAGGCACACATATCTCATCCCAGCAAGCCCCAGTCTTCTCTTTTCGTCTTGCCAATTTTATTTCTCATTAAATATTTCTGATATATATATATATATATATATATATACACACACACACACACACACACACACACACACACACATACATATATATGTGTGTGTATATATATACATATATATACATATGTATATGTATATATATGTATATATATATATATATGTTTCAGAGTTATTGACAAACTGAATGAGTAATTGAAAGATACATTATATTGAAAGGATGCATATGTGTCATTCCTAACAAGGATAGCATTAATTAACAGCAGTAGGTAGCAAGGCCACTGTCTATGTCAACAACGACACCCGTCTTCAAGGGGCTTAGACTTTCATAGTTTCCTACTATTAAAAGAGTAATTCAGGTGTAAGTTTCTCAGTCCATGGACTCCCTAAATAGGGCACTTGGCTTTGTTTTCTTTCCAATGATAAGACTTTAAATGAAAGCTCACTGTGACAATGAAGTCATTGTTAATTCTTATGTGGGAATTCCTCAGGCAAATCCCTTTAAAGCACTAATTTCTGAGGTAACCCAAATCAGACATCAAATTGTAGTTTTCATAAAAATTCAATGAAACATCAAGCCAAAGGCAGGACAGATGTTGCCCTTATGAAATGATCAGTGGATTGTTTGCTAAAAGTTCATTTACAAGTACACCGTTTTGTGTAATATGCTTGTTAGTCATGTTCAGAATGTCTCGTTAATGAGCTGTTTCAGTAGTTTCAAGGTCTGGAGTGGGATTCTGGCATGTGAATTTTTTACAAGCTCCTTTAGGGATTGTTACACACATATTCGCACAAATAAACAGGTACTAGTGCCTTAACTAAAAACATAGAAATAAAGAAGTCAAGAACATGAGGAGTGAGATAATGGGAAGTTAAAGAAAGAGAGGAATGAAAAGAATAACTTCTTATTAATCTGTTGTGGCTTTAATTTCACTTTATCTCCAGTCTGTTCTCCATTATTCCAGAATAGTTACTTTTTTAAACCACTACTCTAGTCTTACCCTTTTGATTAAAAAAAAAAAGCAAAGAAAAGAAAAGAAAAGAAAAAAGAAAAACGTTTGATGATTTCACATTTCCTGTGGAACGGAGTCTAAATTACTGATCATGACTTTTCATTGTGACCCTTCTTACTTTCTCAGACCTATTTTCTTCCCATATTTATTCCAGCCATCTTTAGCTACTTATCATTTGCTAAATAAGCCTCATATTTCTACGTTTCTATGCCTTGCTTTAAGCTTTTTTTTTTTTTTTCTAGAATGCTCTTTTCACCATCTGGATTCAGAAATATTCATATGGCAATATAAAGCTAAATCTCAAGTTATTAACTTTCCTGACACTATCTAACATTTGAAGAGTGAGATTAAGAAAATCTCACAGGTCGATACATGCAATTTGGGGGAAGGGTAAATTTTGATGCAAGCTCATCATTCTAGAGGGTTACTAGAAGGCAACATCATTGAAAACAATATACCAAATTGGATTTCTTTAACCATCAAATTTGTTAAGGGTTAATATCCAACTTAAATATGTTTAGGACAGAGATATTTCATTCTGATATTATAATGAAGACTTTTTAGGGCCTCCGAGTGTATAATTCAGATTTTGAACAGGTTAATTTTTTTCTCTGGTAAAACCGTATAGTTCTGCACTCATACACACTACCTTTATGTATTATTAATGCTAAAAGAAGAAAATCATGACTTTTTATTTTTTCCCCAACATCTCATGATAGAAATTATGGAACACTCAGAAGTTGAAAGAATTGCAGAGTAAACACTTGTATACCTAATACCTGGATGCTGTAATTGTTTATATGTATTATGTTATATTATATTATATTATAATTACATTACATTACATTAATTATATCATATCATATCATATCATATCATATCATATCATATCATATTATCATCATATCATATCATATATGACATTATATAATATAATATTATATTATCTTTATCATATATGCATCCTTTTATCTATCCATCTGCCAATCCATGGATTTATCTTATTTTCCATGCATCTCGAAGCAAGTTGCAAACATTGGTACACTTCAGATCCTTTCCCTTGTTAATGCAGAATGTTAGGACTTCCATGTGAAAGCTTGGCTGTTCAAGCATATGATTTCCCTTCAATCAATAACAAATAATATTTACAGTAGAATCTTAATTTGTTTTCTGTCAAAAGCATGGCTAAACTGAGCAAGCTCACCTATTTCTCTGGTTTCCATAAAATTCTCCTATCAAGTCACATCATCAGAGAACAAAGCATTTTTAATTTGAAAAGCTTGGGTATTGCAGAAATTTCATGAGAAAATGACCTGATAATATGTCATTATTATTTATGAGAGGTTAATATAAAAATTGTGGGATAGCCTATGTTTTTTCAGCTTCTGCAGAGCTATGGTTAAAGACAATTTTCTTAATATGACTTGTTATCCTTAACCTAAGGGTCAAGGGCCCCTAGTTGAATGAATAGGTAACAAATGTTAAGAGATACACTCTTTGAAGTTTCAGAGTTGCTCAATAGAGGAATGAGAATAGTGACATGGGAATCCAGGAAGAGAAGTTGTCAGTAGACAAACCAAATGTTAGACTGTTATTTAGCATTGTGAAATCAATAATCAGAAGCAATAAACCTGGAAATAATTAAAAATTGGGAACTCTTGGCAGGTAGACTGGACAGAAGCGGGTTATGGAAGGAAACTGGTTATTTTTATCATAAGTCCTTCTGTAATCATCATCATCATCATCTTCATCATCATCACTGTCATATCATCATAGCACATGTAATATTTATTATGTGCCTAAACTCTAAACTCTTTACATCTCTATAGCACATGTAGTATTTATTATGTGCCTTTATATCTACAGTATAGTTTTTTCTTAAATGGTACATTACATTTTACTTAATTTTCTTTTCATCTTTATAAAAATCCTATAAGATAGATATCATTGTTATTGTAACTTTATAGATGTAGGTATTGAGTCTCAAAGCAAGACTTGAGGCTTTGAACTCAGAAACTGTGTTCTAAAGTCCATGATTTTTACTGTTGCATTTTGAAAACTTTTGTTAAAGAAAAATATCCATATGTTATGTTTAGCCATTAGTGAAAACTTGTAAGCTTTATTTTATCAGACAATAAAAGTCATGTAAGTGCTATATGTAAAGCCCCTTTCCTGTTTTGTTCTGGAGGCTTAAATTATTGTAATATATGTAATTATTCCACTCTCGTTTTGGTTTCTGATCTCACTTTTATTTTTACCTTCTGTGTGTGTAGTCAAAATATCCAAAGTAAATGAATAAGCAAACTGACAAATGTAACAATACATTATTCCTTGCTCACTTTTTTACTTCTACCCTGATTGTTTTATTAAAAATTCTATACCTTTCATAACTTCTGGCATTGTTATGACTTTTGTAAGAATGCTCTCTGTGTTCAAAATAACCATCAAGCCACTCACTAGTAAAAATTCAGATGGTGTTGAAAATGCAACATAAAAATCTTTACTCAGGTTACATTAAAACTGATACATAATCAGCTTTTCACTAATGAGAGGTTCGCAAAACTTGTGGATTCTGGGCAGAAAACCTGATGTCACTATATCAGTCTGTATATCTCTCAAGATATAAAGAGATCACAGGGCTTACATCTTCTCTGTGGATTAATGCTTCCCAGTATAAAAGTACCCATATCATATTCTGACCCAATCATTTTTGGTCATTCATCCTTCTTGAGAGAATTTATTTTTAAACATTCTAATACTGCTATGCCTCTCAAGGATTATCAGGATGTGACTCTGCTCACATAGCACTGGACTTCCAAGCAAACCTCTCCAGGAAAGAGAAAAAGGATCCTCTGAAATCCGCAGGGACCTAACAATTCTCTAACATTTCATCTCTAGTGTCAGGAGACTCTCATCTCAAAAGGGATCAATGCGTGAAAGCAGGCTTACAATATCTTCTCAAGGAGTATATCCTGCCTTAAAATATATGTATCCTCCCCTCCTCTCCCAGGATTGATGGATATTTAAATCTCTGGAACCAAGGTGAGCTGAGAAAATGCTTGTATTGAAGAAAAAAACAAACTGTCAAATAACATCTTAGAATTGCAGGCTAAATGTATCTCGAAACAATCAGAGAAGTTCTCTGTTATTGCTACAGTACCAGCTCCCAGTAGAGTTGAAATGTAAGTTGCAAGTGACTATGCCTGATTTCATGGATTTCATGAAATCCATTTGTACCTTAGCTATAATACTGCTGTTCCTAACATCACAGAAGGAGAGGATCTTAGCACTGAAAGTGTAAAAACGAATTAGAAAAAAGTTTGAGATGATGCTATTGTTAAAGAAATCAATTCATGAATGAATTGAATGGTATTGTTAGAATAGAGACAAGATCAGAATTATAATTTAAAGAAAAAATGATTTGATTTGGTTACAGTGTGGAAAAGATATAGGATGGGGTGGGAACAGGAGCAGAATCATCAGGTAGTTATTACCATAGATCAGATATCAAATGGTAGTAGGGTGGATTATGGTGGAGGAAGTGAAAATGAAGAGAAGTATGCATTTGTGGTACATATTATGGACATAAGGAAGTGAAAGATGTACAGATGAATTCTGCAGGTGATGGAATCGGAAGTGACTCCTAGTTTTTTGGCTTGAGCAGCTGATGCTCATTCATTGAGATGGAAAACTTTGGGTTGAAACAAGTTTGAAGATATAGGGACTTTGAATTACAATGAATACACTATTGATTCTCACGAGAATATGAAAAAGAACTTGAGCTATTTTAATATGAGACAATACGTCCTATGATCACACATATACACACATGCATAAGATAGAACCAGAAAATGAATGAATATGTCTATAGACAGTTCTTATATTTTAAGTTAAATCCAAGACCCTAATGAAGTATGAAAGCATCAGAAAAGTGGTCGCTTCTTGGAAAACTTAATGCTTTAGTTTATTATTAATAGCTCTGAAGAAGAGGGCATTTTATAGAAGTAGATTTTTTAAACACAAATATGATTTATCTATAAAAGAACAGAAGAAATTAATTTCTAATTTTTTTTAATTCAGTGGGTAGATTTTGCATTACTCTTAAAAGCCATAGAGTTCAGTGGAATTTCTTGATGCAAGAAATATAAACTGAAATTACTAGTGACTTGTATTTTTCTCCACCGTTATAAAACCTTGCTTATTATGAAGGCTTCAAAATGTTTGTAGAATAAATGACCATTTGTATATCTTGTCTTTCAATTCGGCTGTGAGCTTTCGACAAGAATAATGTCTTATACTTCTTAAAATCCATCCAGTAACCAGGAACATGGTACAATGAAAAGAACTGGAATCATAGATTATAGAAGATATGAAAGTGAATTACAGTGCTACTGCTTATCCTTTGTTTGACTTTGAGAAAGTTACCTGCCTTCATAAATTTATACTTTCATCCCCAAACTGTAATACTAATACCTATTCTCATGTGGTTGCCTTGAAGATTAAACAAGAAAAGTTTAGTAAAGCCTAACACAGTTCTTAGTATATATTGAAGTGCTCAACAAACATTAGTTTCCCTTCTCTAAGCATGATTCTATGGATGGTCAGTAAATATTTGTCAAATAAATGAATGACATTATTTTTAGAATATCATCACCATTAATTTCTAATGGGTCATGCATTTTGGGTCAAAAGGACACTTTGTCAACACTTTTCTATTTGGTGTTAATTGTCATGTAGTGTCACAGATCAAAAAATCATACTTAATGTTTGTTGCTGTTATCAATCAGTACACCTGAACACAACCCACAGAATATAATTGAGGCAGATTAAATTTAATAACTGAAAGTGAACATTAGCATTCGTGGGAATGGGAATAAAATTGTCCCCATCACAATTTAAATTACTGCTGCTATTCATAAATTTTAAAACAGCTGACTCTGAATTTTCACCTGAATCTTTTAAAGCAATTTTTCTATCTTCCCATTATTTTTTAATAGACACTCGGGCAGAATTTCATCTCAGTTGTACTTGGAGTAAAGCTAGAAAGTTCCTGGAAAAAAAAACCCTGTTTCTTATTAAATGATTTATACCAATATTACTTAAATCTTAAGTGAGGAATTAGAGGAGCTAAAAATAGTTTTTCTCAAATATTGTTTTGACATTGTATTTTGTATGATTATTCTCCCATTGAAATACTAATTTATAGGATCCCTATACTAAATACTAGGCTATAATTCATGTACACTATTAAACTCTAGGTGCTGGGAAGAAATTGGAGAACTACTTCTTGATATACAAATAAACAGATTTTCTAAGGTTTTTCTAGCTTTTATAGAGGTATTTCTGCTCTAACTTCCAATTAGCATTTAACCCGTTTCCTAATAACATTTATGTCTAAAGAGATCTGTAGACTCTTCTTTACTCTGCCATTGAGTAAATGGTTTGTATTTTACCCATCCCCTACCCCGCCATACGTATATAACATGCAGAAAAACAAAATATACGTAAGTCACATATACAGGGTGAAAAGGCTCCTTGGTCTATGAGTGACCAGAGATTCTGGTTCACAATAGATTCTAATCTTGATTATTTAAAAAGCACTTCAGAATTTCTCCTCAGGCTGGTATTCCAGGAAGTATCTAGATACAGTGTAAAGTGGCTGACTTCATTGGATAAGGTTCATATGCCAAGAATACATTCCTAGGACTACGTGAAAGGAAAACAACTTTAAAAATGCAGGCTAAATTAAAAAAAAAAGAAAGAGAAAAAAGTCTGCCTAGGAGGGAAGGATAGCTTTAATGCACAAAAGAATTTTATAGGGCCAATTTGAGATAAAGTAAAACAGGGGGAGATGATAGGCACTACACATACCAATCAATTGGCTATGGCTATATATATATAAGACTTACCCTTTTCAAGGAGGGGTGATAATTAACAAGGAGAACCTTAAGAGAGGAAAGTGTTGAGACCGCCTGCACCACCAACGATGTAACTGAACCCAGTTAAAGCCTCTCTATAAACGTTTAAGATTCTGGTGCGAAGAGGGTGCAGGGAAGAGGGTCAAGGACGGGCAGCGACCTACCCGTCTTGTGACGCGTAAGACAAGCTTCATAAATTAAAGTCCCTTGTTCGTTAAACATGCTACTTACAGATCTGGAGTGTGCTGCCTCTTTCTTCTACCTCTTTTTGCCCTTCACTCACGGGGACCAGTTTCTAGTTTCACCCTGGAAACTCTCGGGAGGAGTTAGGGAAAATTTGCTCTGTACTTGAGCTGGGAAATCTATCTTCCGCCCTTGGATCTTGGTGCTTCTGGTGTTCAGGCCCTAGGATTTGAACTGGAACTACAATCCTGGCCTCCCTGGGCCTCCAACTTGCACATGCGAATCACGGGACCTCCCAGCCTCCCTAATCTTCTGAGCCAATTCTTCATCATAAATCTCTTTCCATATACAGTTGTCCCTTGCACAACGTAGGCGTTACGGGTGCTGCCTCCCTTTGACTCCCACTGCCCAAAGTTAACTACAGTTGACTCTTCACATCTGCAGATTCAACTGCGGATTGAAAACAGTATTTTTGACCTGTGGCTGAGAATCTGCCATTGGGAACAGTAAAATACTGTTTTGATCAGTGGTTGGTTGAGTTTCTGGGTGCAAGACCTACAGATTTGGAGCACCACTGTATTTACTGAAAAAACCTTGTGTTTAAGTGGATCTGTGCAGTTCAAACCCCTTCTGTTCAAAGGTAAACTCTGTCTGTATTTTTATATCTGATTGGTTCTGTTTCTCTGGAGAACCCCCACAAGTACAATTTCTATTTATTAAATTGAAAAAGATAAAAAAAGATTGATAAAATTTATTTGTTATTCAAAGCTATACAAAAATTGTCATTCATACGTTTCTAATGGGCATTTATATTGATATCATTAAGAAAACAGCATGTGAATGGGCCACCAGCTGTAAAATTACGTACTTTTAATGCCAAAATTGCTCTTCATTAACTATACTTTAATTAAGAAAGTGCATAAACTTATAGGTGCAAAAATATTTATTGTGGCATTGCTTATAATAGCAAAAACGTAGTAATGTATTGAATATTATTTTTAAAAATAAATTTGGACTTATTATTAAAAGGGAACTATATTACCAACATAATTTAAATAATAAGAATAGCTAATATAGTGTTTACTAAGTGCAGTCACCGTGGTCATTAAAATGATTATGTAGCGCTGTCCTTCTGACAAATAACTGTATTTATTTATATTAAAAAAAAAAAAGCCAACAAAACTATGCATAGTATAACCCAATCTTTCTAAATACGTAGGAACTTCATGGTGTGCATATTCTTAGAATAACTTTTGGAAGATTATATGGGTGACTACATTCACCTGGCACAGTCTATTATTCCAAGGTAATTATTAACACCCCTTTTCACTCTAAAAAGGTCCCAGTTTGGATAAGGAATAATAAAGGCATGCTAGTTATGTATGATTTTTAAAACTCCCTTATTTATATTTATATTCAATTAAATCTTAACATGAACATATATTTTAAAAATCAAGCATGGAAGAAACAAAAATGAAATTATTTTAATGTGGAGGAATCAGAAAGTATGTACCAGCCAATATGTACAGTATAAACATTAATCATACTTAGATAAAGTACATTATAAATTAAAAGCTTATGAAAAATATCCTAGTTGGGTGTTTTCTGTCCATTTCTTTTTAGTCATTTGTTGAAAAGAGTTGCAGGGAGGTAGAAAATGAATTACCATCATTTGCTCAGCTTCAAGAATCTGATCCTGTGATAAAAGAAAAATAAACCCCATCCAAAAGTTTTCTCAGAAGGAAACTGCTTTTCAGTGACAGGAGGAAAAGGATCAGTTCCTATCAACAGCAAGTAAGACGATAAAAATCTCTAAAAGTAGAAAAGAATTTGTAAAGAGCAATGATGTATTCAATAAGTAACAAATGGTCCAAGAGGAGGAAGGGGCTGGAGAAGTACGTGATATAGAGAAAGTCTCCAGGAGTGAGTCTGTCTTGGTTAGAGGGTATCCAGGGAGAATCTCACTGTATTAGAGACAGTGTGTGCTTTTCTTAAATACCTGGGTTTATGATGAAAGAGAGATATCTGTAGAGAATTGGAACAAACATTACATAATGGAAAGATAGGAGTGGTGGCAGGATTTTGCATTCCAATGTGGGACAGAAAGCTTAAGTTAAGGTCTAGCTAAAGGAGTTAGCATCAGCCTCCTGATGCAGTGGAGATAACTGGGTGAGAGAAAGAGGTTGTTCTCACTGGTTTGAATTGAAGTTTGACTCAACATAACTCAAACGATTTCTGACCTTAAGAAAAACAAAACAAAACAAAACATGACAAAGTTAAGCCAAGTCCTTAGAGAATACCAGAGTTATATTTAGCCAGAAATTGTATCAATGAATTTTAAATTATAAAATGTACCATGCTCAGATTTGAACTCCAAATGACAGCTGTGGTGAATCTGTAACATCTTAGACTTGCTAAAGTCCCCCATGCTATGATTTGTGAAAAGTCCAAGGCAGTCTGCGAGAAGTCTGTAAATCCCAGGGAAATTTCTTTCTCAGGTTCACCTTTGATCCAAGTTCTGCTTCTGTTCACCATCCTGTGCTTACATCTTTCCTAACTCAAGTCCGTAAACTATAGAATTCAGTCTTTATTGAACAAACACGCATACACGCATACTACTCACACATTCCTCATTGAAGGCCTTCGTGGGTGTAACTGACTTTACTAAAAATTTGGGAATAAGAAGAAATTTACAACCAAACATTTTTGACTTATTAGATCCTCTGCATTTTTTGTGTCTTAGCCATTTCTACAAATCCAGCTTCTGTTCCTTGCTTTGTAACCGACCTCTCCCACTCTTCCTTTCTCCTTTTTCTCATCTTTTATTCTCTGGCCCCTTTTTCTCTCAGACCAAAAAAAAAAATTTTTTTTTCTGTGTTCATATACAGAGAAGTTAGCTCTTCCTAGTACACAGACTTAGTTTTGAGCTCCTTTTGTGATTATAAGCTTTAAAATGAGTCTAATTAAATTCTTAAACACTGTGTCTTATTCTCCATCACACATCTGTATGAAGTGCAGATTTATTTTACAGTTTAAATTGTATTTCTTAATCTTGCTACCAATACATAGAAGTTTTATATTTCTTATGGTGGGCAGTTAAGTAATTTATACTCTTTTAATAAGTAGCAGATGATAATAGTCATTGAAAAGAGAAGAATATTTTCATCTGATTTCTAGCAGTTAATTGTTTGGAGTAAATCTAAGCAGTTTGATTATATTTAAAAATTCAAAGCTGTATTGTTTAGCTGGTGGTACTGAGCCAAGTTTTAAACATTGGAGAAAGTTCAGGTAAGTAACATATGTTAGATTTCAGAAAATTTGCTAGGTTTCTTACACTATTATGCTTGTCTTTTTATTTACACATTAGTTAGATTTATGAAAAGTGAAAAGAAGTTAGGAAAACATTCAAATTAAATTATATATTCTCATGAGAAATAAAAAAAAATTAAGTAGAGTCAGTGTTACAGCAGGTTGAAAAAATGTTTCATTGAAGTTATTTTCTTCTTTGCTTTGCCACATATACTTTTTGGAATAATAAATACACAGACTTTGGAGGAAATGAATGCATACAAATCTGCATTCTCCAAACAATTCAACAAAAGTTAGAGGCAGTGATCAATTAAGCTACAGCATAAACCTATTAGCTCTTTTATTCTCCATTTTCTGTCATAGAAATTCTTTCATTGGAAGGCATTTCTATATTCAGTTGCTCTAGACTTAGCACATCCTTTAATCTCAGCAACACTGTCAAATATCTTTGTGACTGGGCTTTTTCTCTACATTGACAGTGATCCTTTCACCTTTTCCAATGGTTCTTCATCTGACGGCTTCCTTGTGACATTAACTGACGTTTCTCTAGAAAAGAATTTAAGAGTAAAACAGCATTCATAGCTATAAATCTCTAGGAACATAAGAATTCAGAGAGAATACAGCCTCAGATGTTATAAAAACAAAAACAAAAACAAAAACAAAACAGAGGAACTGGGAAGAGAATGCTTCCCACTGCTGGCCTTGTGTCCTTACAGTGGTGCTAATTAGGTCCCCTTTGCCACCAGTACATTGACCTGCAAAACTTTGGTATGCATTTTTTTCAGATATTAATGCATATAAATTTTACTTTATTTATTTATTTGTCACAGTATTCTCAAAATAGTGTATCTGGTTAAGGAGGTGATAGCAGAAATGTAAGTTCCAGATAATGCTATGCATGTGTATCCATCCCAACATCATGCCAGCACAGCTTTCAAGTTTCCCATCTTGTTAGCTCACTTAGAACTTCCAGACCATTAGTTTTTATGTTATGAATGATTTTAGCATGTGGTACATTTTTCCTCCTTTTCAGTCATTTAGTCAGTTTACTCAATTGGGCAATGATATAGTATCATGTATCACATAATCATTTGATCTGGGTTCATTTGGTGTTGCAAGTTGGATTTCTCAGAAGCTGACACTGAAATTCAGATTCATGAATAGGATTCTTATTAGGGAGTGCTCTGAGTGTATACAAGTGATAAGGGGGGAAAGGAGCACAATTGGGCAGAAGAATCTGTGACACTATACTAATGAAGGGCTCAGCCAACCCCATAAGGGGCCGGGGATGGCTCTTTAAAGTTGTCTTAAGTTGAAGCAAGATGGGGCAGTCCTTTTTCCACATATACAGATTGGTGGTTGGATATAAGCATTCCCTGGAAGGAGGAAGACTGAATCAAGCTTTTTTTTTTTTTTTTTTTTATGGGAGGAAATCCTCAAGGATGAATGTCAGCTGAAAGTCATCTGGCAGCCCTCACGGCAGCTGGAAGAAAAATTTCCTCATTCTTGAAGATCCAGGTGGCATATCACATTATCTACCACATACTTCAATAGTTATTCAATTTAAAAGATTCCTTTAGATCAATGGATTATAAACTTTTTTTAAAAAAAAAAAAAAACTCAGTCACAGAGATATTTTTGTTCCAAACAATAGCTTACACAAAATCTTTCTATATAAAAGAGACAGAAGCAACTGCTTCCCCAGAATGTCCAAGAAATGACTCCCAAGATAACACCATAGATACTTAGATACCCAGAGTTTCTTGGAACATGTTAAAAAACCCATAGTTGTAAAACTTGGGTGATCATCAGAGTCAGGTGAAAAACATAAAAATCCAGCAAAACCACATACAGATTCTTGAGCTTCATACCTAGACACTCTGGTGCATATCATGTGATTCTTCTAGATTTGTGCTATTGATAATAGCTTTTTAAAACTTTATCAGAAGAAAAAAGTATAGATATGAATCACTGTTTATTATCTGAAAATTAAAATGACCATGTTATACTGTTTGGAAGCTGAGCCTGGTTAGCAGTCATGCTATGCTGCAAAATTCTCCAGTTCTTGTTTTACATTTTATTTACCAGTGTCAACATGGCTGCTTCTTTATATCCTTAGTTATAGGATTTTCATTCAGCTGGACTTCAGGCAGTTCCCAGTGATGTTTGCTCTGTAGGTTAGCTGTAATTTTGCTGTGGTCATGAAAGGGGTCCAGCACAGCCTTTACTTACTACACCACCTTGACCAGAACTTCTGTTCTTAATCTGCTTCGCTTCTTAGTTATGGGGTGTTGAAGTTTATGACTTTGTATTACTCCTCAAAAATAACTTGATGACTCTTTTTCTAGGTGCTGACTTATTTTTTGGTTAGGCATTGAGAGAAGGAAGTTCTTTGATGACTCAACTGGCCATCTTCACATTGACTTCTCTGGTATGTGCTTCTCCAAATATATTTGACAAAGCCCAATTCCCTCCAAAGCAACCCTATATACCAGCACTTTTTGAGTGATCCTGCTACTGATTAACACATGGTATTATTTATATATCAAGCAAATATTTATTACCTGCTGTGTGCTAAACACTACTCTAGGTGTTTGGGATAGATTAATGAACAAAACGAGACATTCTAGCAGACTGATAATAAACAATACATGTGATAAATAAGTAAATTTTATCGGATGTTAGAAGCGAAATTCTATGGGTAAAGAAAAAGAACAGAGTAATAGAGATCAGGAGTGTCACAGAAGGAGAAATTGAGATGGTAAATTTAAACAGAGGGGTTCACATCTGTCTTATTGAGAAGGTGACATTTAAATAGATTTGATGAGGTAATTAACCTTGTTGTTATCTGGCTATCTATTTCAGCTAGAGCTGGGTTTCACAATTATGACACTATTGACATTTTGGGTTGGATATTTCTTTGCCATGGGGGTTGTCCTATGCTTTGTAGGATGTTCAGCAACATCTTTGGCCTCTAGCCACTAGGTGCCAATAGTATCCACTCCCCCAGTTGTTGCAAAGCCAAAAATGGTTCAAACACTGCCAAATGTCCTAAAATTACTATGATTGAGAACCACTGGTATAAACTACATAAACAATTTTTTTAAGTGGATCTTATTCATGACTGTACTACCTATTAGAAAATCCATCTTCCTGTTGAATTAAAATGCTACTTTTGTCAAACAAAAAGTTCTTATATTTGTGAGGGTCAGAGTCCTATTCTATTATATTTCAAAGATCTATTTATTGATCCTTGAATAAATATTTCCTTAATTACTATAACTTTATAAGTCTTGCTATCTGGTAGGGTAAATTTTTTCTTCTTTTTCATCTTTGAAATTATCTTAACTGTTCATAGCTGTATACCCTCTTTCATATGCATTTTTAGTCCAGCTTGTCACAGTCTATAAAAAAAATGTGATGGGATTATGATAGGAATTCATTAAATTTATAGATTAATTTAGAGGGAATTGACACATTTATGAAATTGATTCTTCCCATCCATGACCAAAAGTATCTCTCTCCATTTATTTAGGACTGTTTTATGTCCCTCAGTAAAGATATTATTCATTTATTCATATAGGTCTTAGGCCTTTTTGATAGATTTATTTCTGCTATGTGATAGGTTCTGCTGCTAATATGAATGGTGTCGTTAAAAATGATTATAAAATTTTCTTAATTGTTATTTCTAATGTAGAGAATTATAATTTTTGTGTTTTCAATATAACAACCTGGCTTATTATTTCTAGCAATTTCCTACAGACTGTATTTAATAGTCATAGAGGATAATCATATGTTCCGTGGATTAAGAAAAAAATTTCTAATTCTTTTATCTCATTTCTTTTTGTTGTCTTTTTGTTTGGGTTAGCAGCATAGTGGAGATTTTTCATTCTGTCTCTGATTTTAAAGTGATTGAATCCAATATTTTATTTTCAGTGCAATTATTGCTATAGCTTTTTGGTAGGTAACCTTCATCAGGTGAACGATGATCCTTTCCATATTCAGTTCACTACGAGTATTCTCTCTCATGGCATTAAATTGTATCCAATTATTTTGATATATTGAGATGATCATGTGATTTTTTTGCCTTATCAATGAATAGAGCAATTATATTAACATATTTTTCTAAATTTAGCCATTCTAACATTCCTGGAACAAACCCTACTTCATACTCTCTAGAAAAAAGAATAACTTCACTCTGCAAGTAAGAGGGTGTTGGTTCCATTCCAAGAGACCTCATTCATAGAGAAAGTTGCCTGCAGAGGCAGATCCAGGTTAATGGGGACATGAAGCTTATTAAATTTGGGGTCCGTCTATAAGAATAAACATGCAGATTTATGAATGAAAATGAGCTATAAAAGTGAATATCTATTTTAAATTGGCCAGAAACAACAAATTATAAGTATTATAAAAGTAATGAATACTATAACTATCACAAAATTTAGAAAAGTAAATTAGTTTTATTGATCAATTGCTTGATTGATATATTAATGTAACTTCTTTTTTTAAACTTTTGGCCACTTACTCTTAAAACCATTGTTTGATGTGACAATGATTTAAAAATATTTTCTATGTAGTTTCTGGATAAATAATTCAGTCTTCTTTAGCATGAACAAAACAAAATTAGGTTTTAAAAATTATGAATATTGACTATTCATAAAATGTGCAAATCCCCATGCAGACACCCTCTTTGTTTCTGCTGCATGTCTCTGCCCTACAAGCACCAGAGTTCTGATTAATTTTATTTTGTATGATATCCATAAAAATCTTGGGTACATTAATAAGTATAAGCTGCATCGTTACTATATTTATGATAAAAGAAAACTGTGCTTTGGACCTTATTAAGAAGCCAATCCTCTGCTTGTAATATTTGGAAGAAATTTCCAGAAACTATTTTTGGCTCCATGAAATTAAAGCTTTGTTTCTCCTCCATTGCTCACACACTACCATTACTGAGATCTGAGGGGCCTTGATATTGTGATAACAGCTCTGGCTCCGGACTTCCACATCATGTCATGGTAAATATTCACAGTGGCAGGAGGAGCATTTCTGGAAGCCATTCTGACACTGGGACGGACGTTTGGTAACAACTTAATTTTACGCAGAAGTGAGTCCCAACCACTTAACTATAGCTCACTAAATGCAAAATAAATGTATCCCCCTACTCAGCTACTTAACTGGATTCCAAAAATGCTCATGACTATATTACTATCAGTTGTCCCAAAGGGAAGTATGAAGGAAAGACAGTTGAGGTGGAGAGAAACAGTGGTCTTAAGGATCATAGCAAATATATCTTAACAAATATAACTACAACAAAAAACATGTATTACCATATACCATCGCTAAGGCCTCTTTTAGGGCCTTGGGGAAAATATGTGGATGATAGGGACCTTGAAATTTGAGATTTATGAGTTTCAGGGTTAACCTGTTATGGAAGAGACCACACATTAAGCATTTTTTATAAAAAAAAAACAATCGAAAATGTAACGTATGAAATTATTAAGCTTGCATGACATTTCACAGTGTGTTTCCTTTGCAGTCTTGTGAAGTGAGGACAGATACTCAACTTTTCATAGAACATTTACCTCCGTACTGCTAATTAAAATAAGATGCTCATAAATTCTTTCTCTGATAGCTTGCTTGCTGAGACAAAGGCAAGGAAAATTAACTTTAAGAAAATGTTTGATAATTAAATTTTAATTTTCCTTTCCATTTTGAAAATTTGCTTTTTTTTTCTACATATAGAAATTATTTAACCTCTTTCCAAACTCACATCACTCCCACAGTATTTGATATTAATGTAATAAACACTACTAAATACTCTTGCTTTTGATGATTCTGATGGATGATAAATAACTCTAAGTGTTTTGGTCTCCACAGGGTTCATTTACATTTGATTTTATAGGGGCATCTTTGGAAATAGTAAATTGCTGTTCTTGAACTGGTCCTCTGTTGGAAAACAGCTCCATATGCTGATAAATCAAAACATCCGCTTCACATTTTTCTCTCCAGAATATTATCATATACCTGAGAGTTATTGGGAAACTCAGACAGAAGAACCATTCTAAGGAACTATAGAACAGGTAATGCTTTCTTCTATCTCTCAAATCTTCCCTTTTGTGTACTTTTTCTCCTTCCTTTCTAGACTGGCCCTGTGTAGATGGATACCCACAGTATTTATATTCTGCCTTGCCTTTCTCAGTCTAGGTTTACAGAAAGTTCTATATAGATGCTTATCCATCCAGGTATCAATTTCTGATAGACATATTCCTGATAGTTTGTTTTTCACTGCTGTTTCTTCTAGAATTTGTGATGCTTAACATACACACACACAACAACAACACATATGAAGGTTGGTTTTCTTTAGAAGTGCTCAGAACAAAGAAATAAACGTTGGTTTCAAATGTAACCATAAAGGACTTAAAATAAAATGGTTCCAGTTTATTAAAGAAATTATAAACAAGAAAGAGACATCTTAAACAGAGGAGAGGAAAAGTAAAACCTTGAGAAAGATATTGAGGTAACCATGGCTTTTTAAAGTCAAAGGAAAATTAAAGATGCAGCAATGAATCATCTCTAATTCTAAAATATCCAGAATGTCTAGGATGAATAAACCTTCTTAAATAAACTTTGGAATTAGAATATTAAAGCAAATGTTCGATGAAGAGAATTAGCTTACTTATTTTGAACCGAGATTGTAAATGCTAGTGAATGTGAGGGAGTGTGATTTACTAGATTACCAAAACTTGATTTAAAAAAAAAATACCCATTCCTTAAAAGTAACCAATTTGTATAAAATACCTGGTATTTTTAATAAGCACTCCAACTCTTTGCTCCTGGGATGAAAATCTTTGCACATAGTGGGATAAAAACACTTTGGAATTGAAAGATGGTTGCTATAACATACCTTGGTGGTATTGCAGGTTCAGCTCCAAACCGCTGCAATAAAGTGAGTTACATCTTTTTGTTAGGGAGGGTCTTTCCTTCAATTTGTAAAAATCTCAACATCCATGAAGCACAATAAAGTGAAGTGCAACAAAACAAGGTATGCCAAATGTGTTAAGCAACAGTAGCATCTGAGGAGCTTCTTAAATTGCAAACACCAGTGTACAAACCAGTACTGGAGACCCCTGGCCTGTTAGAGGAAGGTCAGAGAAAGGGGTCAAATTGGTTACTTTTAAGGAATGGGTATTTTTTTTTAAATCAAGTTTTGGTAATCTAGTAAATCACACTCCTGCACTATGCATAATCTGCCAAGCATTGGTGTAGTCATAGAGCAGACCTCTCAGTCAATACTGGAGTCTTTAACTTTAAAGTTCTCATTTAAGACCACCCTCCTTTTTCTGCACCTGCCATTTAAAAACCACTCTTCACAATGGCAGACTCACCTCAACTACTATATCTGAGCTATCTCCAATGGTGTTCTAGTTTTATAAACTAATAAGCTTCCCCCCCCGCTTCCTCTCCTTGCCAAGCTAGTTTGTACTGAGTATCTACCCTACTTCTAACCAGAAGAGTTCCTATCAGGAAACATCTGATGTTTTCTTTTGCCTGAAATACTTATCTTTTTATGCGTCTATAAAATCCCAGTATATCTGTAAATTTCTCTGTAAAGGCTTTCTGAACCATTTCTTCTCCATCCTGATTGAATTAATGGTTTTACCTTTTGTGCATTCCCCCAGTATTGGTTATGTGATCTATTTTAAGTGTATGTCTTCCTCACAGACTATGAACTCCCCTAGGATGTGGATTGTGTCCCATTCAACTTTATAACTTCAGCATCATGCAGAGTACCTAATACCTACTAAGAGCTTAATGATGTCTATTGTATAATCTAATGACAAGATGGCTGTAATATGTCATGCAGTTTTCATATGCGAGACATTTTATTTTCCTCTTTCCCACACCCTCCTATAACTATATTCAAGGACTAGTTGATCACAACTTTCACTGAATGGGAATATGAGAATCCGGGAGACAAGAGAGCACATCTTCCTTGATGGAGGCTGTGGCGATAACATAGTTCAAGCACCTCATTTTCTGATGATTTAACAACTTGGAAAATCTAGATGTTTACCTAGTCCATTAGATTCTCTTTCTTTGATAGCACCTGTTTTAAACAATCCTTTAGCAGCTGCTGGCTTGCTTTCAATTTGTGATTGAGTTCTCTAACAAATGCCCATGGTGCAGATGGTCTCTCAAGCTGGTTTCCCCACTGGGAAAGGGGTGCACTGATTAGCTGCTGGGGATAGTGGAATACCAACACTCAGGATTCCTCTTTGCAATTTATTAAAGTGGCTTTCTAATGCCATTCAATCCCATGTCGGTTTGATTGGTGCGAGCTAGGTTTCCTAGGGCTAGATCACAGGTAAGCCATTCAAGTTGCACATCTGGGGGAGTGATGTGTGCACCTGTGTCCACAGGGGCCTGCCTGATGGTTGCTGTCAGTCTCCTTTTGCACTGCACTCCTTTAAGTCCTATCTTGTCCTAATGACAGTAGCATTGAACATATCAATATTTCATCAGGACATGCATACCATTTTCCTTTTAAAGGTGGAAATTGCCCCATTTTCAAATATAGTTTATATTGTGTCTCAAGGTCACTTTTCCTTGGACTCTCATCTCTGAAATTCAAATATAAGGCAATGGAGAAATGAAATTTAACTTTAAAAATATCTTTATTTTCTTTCTTTACTGATTTTAAGAACACTTATCATTCAAAATTGGAGAATCTAAAGATTGTGTAGTTCCCAGTGTTTGTGAAAGTCTTCGAAACTCCAAGATTTCACCCCGCCTTTTCTCCTAGCTCTTATTTTTTACACCTACAGCACCTGGTCTTCATAGTCTTCCATCCAAGTACTAATTAGGCCTGACCCTGCTTAGCTTCCAAGATTATCCAGGATCAGGCTTGTTCAAGGTAGCATGGCTGTAGACTCTCCTAGCTCTTGTTTCTAAGGTTCAGATATTTTATCACTAACAAAAACATTTCTTTGAGAAAATTTTCTAAAATTCTATTTAACATTGTGTTTAAAAGATGAAGGGTGCCATTCTCAGTCTCAAAATTCCCCTAAGATGAAACAATACTAATCCCTTCAGTGTAATTACTGCACAATTGCTCCTAGTGGATGTGAATCATGGTTTGTTTCGCAAACAATCATTTGTGTTCCTTCAGAAGAATCTTCAAGTAGTGTAAAATCTAATAGGGATTTAGGTGAGGAGAAGAATTGCTTCACCAAATAGTCAAAAAGGAAAGCATAAGCATTTACTGAACTCTTACTATGAGGCTAGTGTATCAAATATGCTCTGTTAGCAAAATTCACTTAAACCAGTAAACATAGTCAATCTGGAGTCAAAATACTTTTGGTATAAAATTACAGTTCTGTCCTTTCCTAAGTGAAATAACAGGCAAACTACTTAGCCATTCAGAAACTCCATTCCCTCATTTGTAAAATTGCATTAGTAATAATAATACCTACAATTACAGCTTTTTGAAAAATAAGAATTAAATAATACCAGAAATTGTTACTTTCAAAACCTGTTAGTGTATAATGATTTTTATTATTATGACTTAATCGTTATTCATTATTTAATTAGAAACAGTCTCAAATAAGATGTCCAAGGCCTTTTATAAATATAGGCTGACCTCCCTTACAACCCCCTCCCCCCAACACACACACCTTTTTTTGGAGGTAAAGGTGATGGAAATCAGAGGTATGTGCCTTTTTAGAGGAAGAGAGATAGATAGGATTAGGATTTTTGTGGAGTCTTGCCAAACTGGACGATGACAGCAGGGCTCACTGTTTTTTTTTTTTTTTTTTTAAGTATTATATTATAATTGCAGCTGCTCAGCCTTCCATTATTTTTTATACTATTTTAGAGCCTTTGACATTTTTAGTTTTGTCTATCACATGTCTCAATTTTTCTGATGTCAGAAATGGCTTTGAAAAGTTATATACCACTGCGGCAACCTTGGTCATCCATCAGCTCTCAAGCATCCATAGTGCTGCTGCTATTGTTCAGCAACATTGAAGGAAGGGAATTCGCCCCTCGGGACTCGCTTTTGATTGCTATTAGATTTTTTAGTCATAGCTATTGCCCTCCAAAGGAAAATCTGTACCACCTGGGCTACCCTGCAGTTTTCCATTATAATGCCCAAGCTGTTCATTGAGACACGACGAGGGTCTAAAGCAATGTCATCTATCCCAGTCTTGTTTGACTTGTGAGTAAAACCCAGTGTCTGAAATCTCTCTCCTGCCATCCTAAAACTGTACTGCCATCAAACTTGCTTCTCATCCGTTCTAGCAAAAAATGACAGAGACAGACATTTTCCTCCTCGCTTCTCAGTTAAGGCTACTGAACGTACTTTTAGACACATCACATTACGCAGCTAGAATAGAGCCTCAGCTGGTTGTCTGATGAATGCTGGTGCTGCCTATGATCTTGTTTTGGAAGGACAGATTTCTGTGTGAACACGGTCCTCAGAAAAGAAACTGAAGCATGAACCACTCAAACTTGTTTTTCTAAAGCCCACTTTACTCTTTTGTCACTAGAGAATCTCAGTATTACATAAAACAAGTACAGGTGTTTGATGTTTTGCCTTCATATTTGAACTGAAGTGGTACCAACAGCAGGAAAGAACCATTATCTAATTCTTCAACTTTTGAATAAATACAATTTTTGATAAATATTTTCTTACAAATTATAGTCATTTGCTGGCTTATATAAGCTTCAAAACCTTTAGGATAAATATTACTGGTGGAATTATGTCTGAGTGTTCTTCTCTATTACATTTTTTCCACCCTGGCAAGATAATTTTAGAGTCACTAACCAAGCAGTCAATATTGTTAGGAAACTACAGTGATAAGAACAGGGGTGAATATTTTATCTCAATGAAACTGGGGTGTTGCTATGAGACAAAAAGCTCATAAAGTTGAATGAAAGACTTGTCTTAAATATGCAAGGTAGGGCTTTATCAGAATATGCCAGGATAAGTCTGGAGATAGAATTAAATCCTTAGCATTTTAATGCTATAGGAGATTCCAGGAATGATATAAAGGGTCAGTTATGTTAGATTTCAGGACTGTTGTGGGAGATAGAATATAAAAATGAATAGGGAAGATTGTGGTATATGTTAAAAAATGTGGGTGACTGAGTTGGTGTTTCTATAAATTATGCAACCTTGTCCAGATGAAGGGTTAGTTGGGTACATATGGCCCAGAAAATCTACATCAGAGATCTCAAATATCTACTTGTTAGTACTGGCCTGGGAGTGATGCTTAGAAGATGATCAAGAAACTACCAGACCAAAGACACAGGCAATACTAGATCTAGAAACTGTGCCAGGTTTTTTTAAAGTAAATCATAACTATTGAATCTCACAGGTCATGGGAGGTGCTAACTATCCAGTACTCTAAATTGTAAGGTCACAAGAATATTGCAGAGGCCAGAAGGAATCATTACCTTCTGGCAAAAGTGAATCTTGGAAGCTCTTATGTGTGAGGATAAAAAAGTAATACCCTTATTAATATTTGCAATGTCCTGAAAGTCCAGTTTTGGAACAGAATAAACTTAAGAGTCATGGGTAGTAACAGGATTAAAGTCACAGCTCATAAATAGTTTTATTCCAAAAGAGCAACAGAGGATGAAAAGGAATTACAAAATGTAGTATATCTGTTTGCTGGAACACTATGTGGCCATAAAAGTGAATGAAGTACTGATTCATGCTGCAACATGTATGAACCTCAAAACCATGATGCTAAGTGAAAGACAAAAAAGACCACACATTACATGATTCTATTAATATGAAGTGGCTAGTACAGGCAAATCCATGGAGACAGAGTAGGTGAGTGGTTGTCTATGGCTGGGGATGGAATCGGGAGGCATTGCAAATGAGCACAAGGTTTCTTTTTGGGAATGGTAGAACTGTACTAAAATTAACTTGTGGTGATTATTGCAAATTCTGTAAATAATCCTGAGAAACACTGGCTTGTTCCCCTGAAATAGATGAAGTTTTATGGTATGTAAATTTTATCTTAGTAAAGTTTGCAAAAAAATAAAAGAGCAAGAGGGGTCTTTGCAGAGGAAGACCTAATCAACACTGAAAGACGCCAACAGTCATCTCATTAAGAGAGCAGCATCTTTGATCAGACACATAGGTCTCAGGCATGAGACGGTTTACACTATCTCAATTTCAATGGAGAAAGAGAAGCTCACCAGACTCTTGAGCTCATCTCACAGCCTATGGGGCAGTCACTTCAGTTGTCACTAGAGGGCACTATTATGCCATCACTGTGAGGGGCAATACTGGACCGTCTTTGATTCTACTCAGTTGCTGTGTATGCAGGGACACTGAAGACCAAGGGCTCGCCGGGGTACATGATGTGGTATTCCCTACAGATGACCAACACTTGACTTGGGTGGGCCCTGTTGTATGGCTGTCAGTCCTTCAGATTATGCTGGAAAGTGCTGAAAGGTAGAAGCATCTCTGAAAATCTTTACACTTATCTTCTGCTCACGTGGGTAAGGAGAAATTCCAGGTAATAGTCACTCAGCTCGTTCACCTAGAGTTTAAAAATAAATAGGGCTAGAAAACTCCAGGCTTCAGGAGATAACTTGTGAATATTCAATGATGACCTAAACTGAGTCTCCAGGGGCCTTAGGGATAGGAGTTATGTGAGAATGGTCCACGGTGTTAGTAGACTGAGCAAAGCTGACTCTAATGTACTTTCCTAAGTAGAGAATTTTGGGTTCTGCAGCTGTAGGACCTGGGACAAAGGGGAACTTGTGTCAGTGATATGGGTGAAGGTAGATGGGAAAGGCATTAAATAATGATGACAGATGGGCAGGGCTAAACGCATTGTCTAATATTTGGTTGACACAATAAATACGAAAAAGAAAAGAAAAAAGAAAAAAGAAAAAACCCAGATGAATTTACAGTCAAGAGGATTGGCGATGTACTTTCAGAAAGACCAGAAGCCTTGTTTCTGGGAGCAGCACGAGAAATTACCTCGATTAAGTCAGAATTACAGGAGAAACAATTGGAATTAGAATAAAATTCCTAGGAACAATGCCATCAGCTCCAAAAGTAAACATATGCTAACGTGATTGCTTGGGTTCACTCAGCTAAACCATAAATTTGTACCCTTGCAAACCATCTTCACCTCAGAGTGTTACATTAGTGTCCTCTGTGACTTGTTAGCATCACTTGTTTTGGTGATGTTGATCTTTGTCTGGGGTGCAAGAGGTTTATGCCATTCACATATTCTACTGCTCTCACAAATTGAATTCTAACAGCTTATATCCAGGCTTTTATTCTTGCTGTTTCTCCTGGCTTCTTTGTTGGTAATTGAATTTATTTTGTTAGAAATTCACACACGAGTTCAAGTCAGAGAGTCCTTCTGAGTTATGGTTGAGCATTTCTAGGGAAAAATAGGAAAGGTTATGTTTGTTTGAATTACAAGACTTCTCTTTTGGATTATTATTATTCTTTTCATTTTGAAATCTGAGTAATACGTTCCTCATAAAATGAGTTGGAAAGTTCCCTCTTCTATTTTCTGGAAAGTCTTGTGCGCACTGGTTTCTTTATTTTATTTTTTTTTTAATTTTAATTTTTATTATTTCATGGGTGTTCACTCACTGTTTACATCACTGTTAGGTCAGAGGAAGTTTGTGTTCCATGAGGAAGGAGCTTTAAGAGTGACACAGAACCACTCACATTCTTCACCATTTCCCACCTGGGGAAACTTATTTCCATTTCCCTGAACCACCAGTTGTCCATTTCGTATCTTCCTGAAACAGTTTTTCAGATCAGACAGAATTAGCTTCAAATTTTAGCTTTGCTTTGAATTTTTTTAATAACCTCAATTTTTTTTAGGCTTACAGAGCATTTTTAGGCTTACAGAAAAATTGAATGAAAAATTCAGAGACTTCCTATATACTCCTTTTCTGCCTTACACAGTTTCTTCTATTATTATTACAGTGTCTCCTGTTATTAACATCTTGCATTAGTGGGATCCATTTTTTAAAACTGTTAAAACAATATTGAAATATAATTATTAATTAGATTCCATAGTTTATATTAGAGTTTATTCTTTGTGTTGTATTGTTCTTTGGGTTTGGAGAAATGAATAATATCATATATAAGTATATGTAAATATATATTTATCAACATTGATATTTATTTATATTTATGTGTGTGTACATTTATATGTGTATATATATATATGTATATATATGTGAACTAAGATTCTTAATTTTTCTCAACTTTAGTATTCTCTCAGAATATGAGAATTACATCTACCTTATTTAGTTATAGGGTTGTTTTAAGAGATGGAGGTGACAGATTATGTCAAAGAACCCAGTCTACTGCCTGGCTCATTAAATACCCTGTGGCCTTGCTGCTTCTTCTCCCAACCCCGAAGCATGTGTCCATTTAAGACTTCTTTTATTTGTATGTAGTGGTTTTTATCAATGCTCTTCACACTTTGATAGATCTGTAAATTGTAGGCTCTGATTCAGTAAGTCTGGGATGGAACCTGAGATTCTGAAATTCTAACAGGATTGCAGGTGATGTCAGTGCTACTGGTCCACAGAGTAGACTTTGAGTAGTAAGGGGTTACATGAGCTGTCTCCTCCTCTAAATTGGGCTCTTAAACTTCTGTCTTGACCTATTTGTGAGTTGTGAAATCAGTTTTGTGGATTGGCGATCATCATTTTTACGCACACAGAATACAATAGAAAATCAGAGTCAATCATTAACAATACTGATTCATTAAAAAAATTGTTATACACACAATATGAATATTGAGATCAAAGTAAAAGATATTTGAAATGTACTATATTATGCTGAGAGAAGACCAAAAACTTTACTTGTTCATACATGTGTTTCCAGTTCTAAAACATGTGTTTGCACATAATAGGGGAAACTAATGCTTGTTTTTTCCAACTGGGGTATAGAGAAGAGTAAGATGGATACGTTGTGAAATAGTCTGAGTAATCCTCATGGTGAAGCAGAGATGTGGATCGGGCTTTGAGGAATAGATAAGATGACACTTAGTAGAAAGAGGAGGGGAGTTGGGAATGACCCTTAAGCTTTAAATAGAAACTGTACAGTGAGGACTGGCCTCTAGTAGGGAAGACAAAGGGGAAAAGATGGTTCAAGTATGGAGGAAACAGGGAGATAGTGAAGAGCTTTAGTTGTGTGTTTAGAAGTGAAAGATAAAAGCAGAAACACACTATAGATTAGAAGGAGTGGGCACAGTAAAAGGAGTGAGGCAGGAAGCCCAGCTAAATTTCTTCTCTGTTGTATTAATAGAGGAATGAGTTGATAAGAACCTGAGCTAAGTTATTAGCAGAGAAAAAGAGCCTCACAAGTCATTCCAAAGGTCAATTCAATGCCCTAAGCTCACTGTCTATTCATATTGCTGGAGGGTACCCTAGTTAAGTGAGGGAGCCAACCCTTAAGCCTCTTTGCCTACATTATCAGATGTTACCTTTTGATGGTTACTACTTTACATTCATTTCTAGGGTAGACTAATTGTGTCAGTGATGGAGGACCACGGGAAACTGAAGGAAGGATTAGGTGGGAACATTAGACTGAAGTCTGTCTCTTTATCTCTGTAGTTCTCTTCCCAAACCTGTCTTCCATGGCTTCTCACACTACTGAATAAATAAAGACCTCTGTTTAAACCAGCAACTCTATACCAAGTTTCACCATTTTTATGAGCTTGCCGTTATGCAGCCAGAAATATAAGAGAGAAGAAACCATAGTGATTTTCCAGCCTAATGTTTTCATGTTGCAGAGCAGGAAAGGGAAACTGAGCTCTTTTCATAGCCAGCAGTGTGGTGATTGGCAAGGGGCGAGCACTCCATAGATGTTTTTTGAACAGAACAAATGAGATACTGACAGGAAAGGTTTAGAACCCAGAGTCTGTGACTCCCAGACCACTCTACTCGTCTGCTTGCCCCTTAGCTGGTTCTCCTCAAACCCATGCTACTGAGTTAAAATCCAGGCTCCAAATATTGGGACCACACAGGGAAACCAGAGTTCATCCTAAGACTTCAGCTGCAGTGGACCAACAGGTTGGGGCAGAGCAGATGTGAGGTGC
Organism: Cynopterus sphinx; assembly: GCA_030015415.1. Lineage (NCBI taxonomy): Eukaryota > Metazoa > Chordata > Mammalia > Chiroptera > Pteropodidae > Cynopterus > Cynopterus sphinx. The sequence continues at coordinate 21,251,949 of CM057385.1, forward strand.
GTATCCCTTCTTGGTCATTCTCCTGGAACTCCTCTGCTTTAGGACCTAGGTAGCAACCTCTTTACCTCCAGAAAGCCAGTAGAATATGGAAAAGCCATGCAATCAGATTAAGATGTCAGAACCACTGCCTCCCCCTGCCAGCTCCCCCCCAAAAAAAAAATTTAGACCTACTGTGAAACACTTACATAAAACAATTGGTTGGGCTGGCAACAGGATCAAAGGTTCACCGAGAGAAATAAGTACTAAAGGCCTTGAGAAGAAAAATGGTTCCTGGAATCCCTCAAAGCCAGCAGTACTTTGTTTTTTTCCTACAACTCCATTTGATCCTGGCTGTGTATTTTATGTTGTTTTGAGCTACTTTATTAAGCCTATGGATCTCTCAGGCAGGTATATAGCAACAGGGTGAAAAAAAGGAGAGAAATAGTTGCTACACAATAGAGAGAATCAAGAGAAAGCTATTTTGTGAGAAGGCTCTGGAAACCTCAGGTTTCTCTATATCTATGCCTGCTCCTTAATTTTCTTCTCAGTTCCCAGAAGTAAAGACTATGGGTAATCAGAAGCCTGAAGGGAAGCTCTGAAAGTGGATGGTGACCTTTGTTGGTGTGTTGGAAATCCCTAGACTTGTGGATCAGGAGTCTCTTGGCTGTGGAAATGTAAGATTTATATTCCTGTGCCCTGAAATCAAACAGACCAGGGTTGGATCTTGGCTCTGTGATCTTGGGCGAGTTCTTAATCTCCTCATTCAGTTTTCAGTTCAAAAGTGGAGATAACGATCATACCTACTTTATATATTGTTTCACAGATTAATTTACATAGAGTATTGAGCACAGCCCATTGCACACAAAGAATGTAACAAATGATGAAAATCCTCATTCTTACTAGGGATTATTATTATTACTAGGGAGCTTCTTGGAGCAGCTGTGAAGGTGGCAACTGTGACAGTGTGGTTGCAGCACTGTCAGAAGATGAGGGTCAAAGAGGAGAGTAAAACAAATTTGGTCTCCGGAGCTTCAGGTTTCTGTCTTAGCTCTAACACTTTCTAGTTGCATTTTACTTGGAGACATTTCCAGTCCTCTCCAGGGCTCGGTTGGTTCATCTCTGAACCCTTGCATCACCAACCCCCCGCCTTTTTAATGTCTGAAGCCAATCTCAGGGTGCTACTGGGTTCGTCATAATCAAGGTGAAAATTGATTTTAACTTCCTATTTGTTTGCTGTGGTGATCTGCACTGAGATGTTGGCCAAATTTATCGTCACATCATAATTGTCCCAGAAAAGATACTGGTCATTCACTGTCCTTCTCCACCTTTCTGGCTTCTTCCACCAACAGCATCCAAATGGCACAGGACACCATCCCCCTGCCTATGAACCAGTCTTGTGTTACATGGGAGGGGACTCAGTCACTCAGAAAACCAGGAACAAGGGTAGCCTTTCAAGAATGCCACTCAACACAGTATTGTTAGCTGTAGACACTATGCTGTATAGTAGGTCTCCAGAACTTACCTTGCATAAGCTAACAATGCAGAATTGCATACTTAAGATTTGCTTAGAGGAAAGACCTTATGTTAAGTGCTTTTACCACCAAATTGTAATAGTTACAATAATAATAATAGTTATAGTAATAGTAATAATAATAAAATTAAAGAGGATAGGAGAAATGTTGGGAGGTGAAGGATGTGTCTATGGCTTTGATGGTGGTGATTTCATGGGTGTATATGTGGCTTTGAGCTCACTGAGTTGTATGCATTAAATATGCCTGGCTTTTTACATACCAGTCATACCTCAATAAGGTATTAAAAAAAAAAAGAATCCTACACTGATTACCATGGCGTGGCCTCAGTTCTTCTTGGCTGGTTTATGCTATCTTCTCAGACAGATCTGTTTCTGAGTCCTTGGGAAAGGGACTAAAAAGCAGAGAAGTCCTTTCACCTGGGGGAAGAAACAAGCTGGCAGAATAAGAGGCCTTTGCTCAGTTAACATGCTGCCAGTCAAGTTGTACCTGTTTGCAAAGGTCCTCAGGTAGGATTCGTCAGAGACAAGTCTGCATGGGATTCATCTGTCTCTGAGCCTGTGTCTGGGAGCCTGTGGTGACTGAAGCACAGAGATTGCTCTTGGAACAAATTTCCGGCATTCAAATCTCCAAAATAACAGCCCCTTTTAAAACAGATGCCACTGGAAGCTAGTTCTTATTCCCTTGCTATTTAATGCACCCACTGTGTTAATTCCCACCACACAAAATATTGGGGATTCTTCCTTTGGCGTGTTCCTAGAGGCAGTTATAAATTACAGATTAAAAAAAAAAGGCTCATCTTACATTTGGTTGCAGAATTTTATTGCCCAACTTTTATCAACCATGTGATCTTTTTTTTTTTTTTTTGAAAGCAACAATGGGTAGGACTTATTCAGCATGTTAAGTCCATGAGCTATGTGTTTTCTGACAACTTCCAAGGTGGGAACAGTCATCCTGGGCACAATTCCCAGTTTTTAGTTGTCATTTCAATAAGCTTCTCAGTATAACGTCGCACTTGGAACTATTTAATTCCAAAGTCAATAAAATTTTCATTACAGCAAAGTGATTGTTTTCCAAATTTCAGTCTACCTTCAAATGGCCAAAAATTGCCAGAGAAATGCTATTGAGAATTCCAAAAGTGATTTTCTAAGATATAACATGATCTGGCTTTGGATGCCGCTTATATACTCATGTGATATATAGCTACTTTTAAAGGATGGGTCACTCACTTCCTATAGCACATTTCATGTGTTTATTCAGAAAAATGATTTCCACTTCAACTCTCATCCATGGGTTTTCCTCTTATAATCTTCTTCCTTTTTATTTTATTTCCACTTCCTGTTTATTTTCTTCTATTTATAAAAGAATTTATAGAATGTTTATTAGAGGGTATATCTTTGTTCACTGACTGGCTTTGCAGTGACTTAAATTTCTTAATGAAGACGTCTTCATTCATTCAGCACACCAGTATACCCAGGTGCATTCTCGGTTGCAAGTCAGATCCAAAGCAGCCTTTCATAAATATAAGTATCCTTCCACTTGCTCTCTGTCTGATAGTTGAGGAGCTTTGCACCTTAGTGATACCATTGACCAGCCTGCTTATAACTTACCTGGCCAAGACCCATGGTGGTTGAAACATTGATTACAAAATTTAGTTCTTTTTGTTTATCTGGGTTCCTCCATGTCTTTGATGAGTGCTGGCTTCTATATCTTCATGTTCTAATTCTAAGAGGAATCCTACTTTTAGCCACCCTACACAAGACCATTATAAATAAAGAAGTCAATTTTACTCAAGAGACAAGCAATATATTGTAGAAATTATGCTTTCGTTCAGAACAGCATCACCAGTAATCGAATCATTTTTACTTCTCTGGTATAGATCCTAGTACAGTACCTTAAAAACAATAGGTGCCAAATACATGTTTATTGGAATGAACTTGTAAATGTACTTATCTCTTATTTTGAATTATTTGTCTCTTGAAGGGAAGGACGATGTCTTGTTTTATCTTCATTCTCTATACAATGCTTGCTCATATTAAGAGTTTAGTAAACATTTAATTTAATTCAGCAAGTAAGGCTGATGATGATCAAATTGGGGAGGGGTTATATTTGGACCATGAGATATGACTAGTGAGTATCCATCTGTTTTTGCCTCTGATGAATTAGCATCAATGAAATATTTAGCAACATCCCAGGCAGCCATTTATTTTACGTATTTCAATATTTAGTCACAACACTTAATGAATTATAAGAATAGCAAACAAATATGGAAGGCTTCTAATTTTAGCAGGCTTCTGATAATTAACACAATGGTTTTTAAATGTCAGTGAAATCAATACAGCTTCCTAACTACCCTTCATAAGATGAATTCAATAGATATAAATATATATCTAAGAGTTTATATATATATGTATATATATATATTTATGTACACACACACACACACACACACACACACACACACATATATATATATATATATATACTTCTTCAAAATAAATTAATTCTGCTTAATGTTCACCTTTGTTACAAGAAATTTTCCACAACGAAAATGATATTCTTTATAGGTTAAAAAAAAATCATTGCACTTTTGGTATTTAAAATGATTTGCAAATTATTGTGATTAATTGCTGGTACAGCTGGAATTTCTTTGGTCATATTTTTCACATGTAACTGGGGAGATGTATTTTTCCACTCATTTATTTACTGATTGGCTATTGTTCTGTTTTCATTAGCACCATTATTAACAATTCAACATGTCTCCTTTATCTAGAATCAATTAGTTATAGTATCTGGTAATGTGTTTTATTTCACTTTGGGACATTTTTCCTGCTTGATGAATAGCTGTTTAAAAAACATGGAACAACTTGTAGTCTTTCTATAATTTCAACTTCCATAGGGCCTTGTAAACAATATAATATTTTAACGTGAATGTTAAAAGTGTGGATACAGATTATTACTTTTAAAAATAAAAATTGAAAATGTTTCTTGACAGAGTTTCTGATATTTTCAGAGTTTAAACATTATATTGCTCACTATTCAGATTAATCACGTTTATTAAATTCTTACTAGGTACCCAATACTGTGCTAGCCTCTAGAAATATGGAAAAGGGTTATATAGAAACCCCTACATTCAAGAAGTTTATGATCTAGCAGTAAGATGTGCATAAACTCAAATGTCAAATCATGGTGAATACTCTCATAGGGTTACTCAGGAGGAAATAGGAGGGCTTAGACTTAATACCACTTATAGGCAGATTGGAGCAGAGGGAATAAACGAAGAAGAAATAGGGTCAGAAAAAGCTAAAAACTGAGTTGTTTCTTAAAGAATGAAAAAAAAAAAACATAAAGAGAGTAGGGCTTATGTAGCATCCTAAGCAGAGAGAACAGTATGTTTAAAAGCATGGAGGTATATCACACATCATATGATCCTTGACATACATTCAAATTGATAAGACCATGTTTCAGAATATGTAAGAAAAAGAAAAAGAAATTAAGCTAAAGATAGTGAGATGCAGGGGTCAGATCAAGAAAATATCATGCGATATCAAAGCTAAGCCTTTGCTTTATAGGAAAAAAGCAATTAGTGAAAAGCTTTTAACAAGGAGTTGCATTATCAGTTAGGAGAATTCCTAGCATCAAGTTTCATGATTAGGAAACAGAGAACCACGTAATAAACCATTCTCTTGTTTTTATCATCTTTGAGCCCAGTTAAATAATGGTTAACTTTAACTCAAGTATCACTGACTTCACAGGCTGGTGTTTAAACTGTGGTCACAGTTCACAGTAGGAAACCAAGTCTAGGTATTTTGAGTCTGTGCACACTGACTAGCAGGAAAGCCTTATTTTCTAGAAATTCCCTCTGCTAATATTCTAGAGAATCCAGAAGGCTTTTTAGATATCCTCTCTAATTTTGGTGACTAGTTAAAGCCTTGTCTTTCTATTGCAGTTTTTGGTGTTCAGTGGGTCGTATTACTATCTGCTGTTTGCTGGCTCCTCATGCTCATTTGTCCAGTGTTCCTTTGCTGGCCTCAGGCCATTTTCCTATCATTACTATCTTCCTTAGATTGCTGATCCTCAAGTAGCCCCAGGATGTGTTTGTGATTGTAGGCCTCCTCTATATCCCACATTCTTTGTTATTTCTGTTTACTTCTCAGAGAAGTGTACAACAGCAAAGGTGCTTGAGTTCTTAGGAACAGTTATGTTTGTATATGATATTATCTTCCCACAAGGCACAGACATGTAGGATGGTATGGCTGGTCAGAGAGTACGCATAAGCTCATGTAGTAACAAAGCTTAGGAAAGTGATATACTCTTCTCTGATAGTCTCCTTAGTTTATAATTGTGTCTGTGTGCACATGTGTGTGTGTGCACATGTGTGTGTTTTGACTCATCTCCTCTAGCTATGGAGGGAAAATAGAAAACAATTTATCAGAAGTAATGATAATTATAGATAAGATTCACCTTTTTCATCTGGCTCCTGAGCTCCAACCAAACCAATGAATTTTTCTGGTATCTATTTCACTGTTTTCATAAATTCTTGAAAATTAGGTAATCTAGGATGTCTTGTGGAGGAGGGAGGAGTTACCTTAGTCTGCATAGTGGCCAATTTAGCTGTGGTTTAGCTAACAAAGCCTACAAATACAACACATCTGTAGACCTAAGATGACTATTGACTATTTTATGAAATTTTTATTAAACTTCTGCAGTGTATTGAGAATTGCTTCAATTGGGTAAAATGATTGTTGCAGATCTTCACTTTTTGCAGAAGATCACTTCTGGGGGAGAGAACTCCAAGGATGAGAAGGATATGTCTTCCTTTTTCTCTCCTTACCTTGTTTTCTGAAGGTAGGTGGGTTCCTTGGACATTTGCATTTTAAATGACATGGAAAAATATACTTTTCACCTGTCAGAAAGGTTAAAGTTTACCTCTTGCAACTCAAAATAAACAAACAAAAAAAGACGCCAGCTACTTTTTTGGTCTTTTCTATCACTTATGCCTTCTATTTTGGAACTTGCCATATTCCCTGTGATCTTGGAGAGTTCAGTCATTAACTCCTTATTTCCTAAGAGAAGGATGAGCTTTTGACACACACACAGGCAGTGGCAGTCTGATAATCTACCTTTCCAAACAAGAAAGTCCTAATTTGTTGCATTTGCGTATAGAGTATCTCCCACCCTTCTACCATGGTTGACTTCATATTACCAAGATGGCATCACTAAATGTGGCACTGTGGAAAGGAGCATGGAATTGACTGCTAAGTTACAAGCTCACTTCATCAAGTCATTGCCAATGGCCCATCCTGATACCATCGATCCCTCTGGACACAGAATGGTCCAGATTCAAGTATGTAAATCCAAATACTGATAAATGCAGGTGTAGAGAATTGGTGCGGATGCCATGGGGAGAGGGGCCACAATCTTTCGAGTGGGTTAAAGCTGTGAGGACTATATAAAAGCCTAGGGCTGCTGATCACCATTACTTTTGCTACCATATGAAGAGAGTGTATACTAAAATGAAGCAAGAGGAAGGGAGAACCAAACCCTGTCTTCCAGTTTAACCTGGCCAGAGTCAGCCCTCTGGGACTTTCTGATTATATAAGCAGATGTATTTATTTTTTTACATAAGTGAATTTAAGTTGGGTTTCTGTCTCTTGCAAGCAAAATATTCCTCATCCTGACGAATGAAGAATCTTTTAGAATAGGGGATTTATATTTTTGTATTCTGAGAATGGAAAGTTTGGAAATCTTTGGGAATCCAGATAAGGATATTTAAGTTTTCCTTAAATAGAGGATATGCAGAAAAAAATCTAAAATTTCCCTCAGAATCAAAACAAGTGAAACCACAAGAGCAAAGAGAAGAGCAGCTGGGAACAAAAGACTTTAGGACCAGCATCGGCCAGGGGACTAGGCCAGCAGGGACTTAATGCTTCTCTACACAGGAGACTTCTCTACCTTTCTAATCAACTGTCAGTGCTTAGAGAGGATGGGTAAAGAGTCTCCCAGATGCTAAACTAATTCTATTCCTCAAATTCTATCCTCTATACCTTTTCCAGAGTTATTTTTAGAACTGGATATATGATTACTTTATCCTAAATATAAAATGCTTTCATATTTTCTCTTTCGTGATATTGTGATTTATAATAAGAAGCAAATATTTGGTCTTCTTTCCCTTTTCTGACACAGAACTCTAAAAGTTCTTGAAATTTCCTATTTGAAGAGAGCAAAAGTGTCTTTTGTTATGTTAATGTAGCTAAGTTACTGCCCCTAGGTTGGGGGCTGAGCCACTTGCTGGAACTTTTAGCTCCACTCCCATGACCTCTGGGGAGGGGAGAGGGATTGGAGGTTGAATCCATCCCAGTGGCCAGTTCAATCAATCATGCTTATATGATGAAGCCTTCACCAAATGGAGGAGGTTTGGAGAGCTGTGTGGTGAACACGTGGGGCTGGTGGGAGAGTGGTACTCTGGGAGGGGCCATGGAAGCACCTCGCCCTTCCCTCGGCCTGGCCCTATGCGTCTCTTCCACCTGGCTTTTCCTGAGTTCATTTTACAATAAACTGGTGATATAGTAAGTAGAATGAGTTACTCTGAGTTCTGTGAGCTGCTCTTAAGTTAATCAAATCTGAGAATGGGGGTCCTGGGAACCTCTGACCAATAGCCAAGTAGGTCAGAAGCACAGGTGACAACCTGGCCTTGCAGTTACCATCTGAAGAGAGAGAGAGAGAGAGAGAGAGAGAGAGAGAGAGAGAGACAGTGTAGGGGGTTGTGGGCATGGGCAGTCTTGTTGAACTGAGCCCTTTACCTGTAAAATCTGATGTTATCTCTCTGTATATAGTGTCAGAATTGAGTTGAATTGTAGGACACCCAGATGGTGTCAGGGCTTTGCTTCTTGGTATGGGGGAATTTCCCACCCCTAACACACACACACACACACACACACACACACACACACACACACACACACACGTAAAGGGTGATCAGACTCTTTGCTAGTAAAAACTCAAAGCACTCTTTCATGGTATATTGGGTCTTTTATAATTTGGCTTTTTAATAGCACTTTTGCCCCATTTCCTTTCACTCTTCTTTAAATACCCTCAGCTCCTAAATTTTGAACTTCCCAGATCTCTGAATAGAACTTGCTCACATTGTCTCTGTGTATTTTCTACCTAAAAGATTCTCACCCTGCTGTTGACCTAGTCAAGAACTTCTCACCTATTGTGTCTTAGCACGATCGTCATTTCTACAAGAAGTATTTTCAGGTTCCTCTGGGAGGTGTTCATGACTTCTACCTCCATTCTCCTTTATCACCACATCTATCTCCCTATTATAGCAAGTATAAGTTTGTTTGCTTCTTCATTCGTTTGTGTTTATATAACTGTACCTCACTAGACTGAGAGATCCTTGAGGATGTGTTCCTATTGACCAAGCCTGTTAAAAATGTATTCTAAAGGATGTTCATAAGTACAAGCCTTTGGATTGTCTCAGATATCACAATAGCAGCCTTATTCTATTTAAGAATTTTTGGTAAATCTCAAACTTTCTGCAAAGAAGTAGAAAGATTAGCAAGTCATGGCTTAAAGTCTTCTATATTCTAGAGCAGAAGACAGGTAGAGAGGTGGATAGATAGTAGATATAAAAACAGATACAGAGTATAAAGGAGATGTGTACACACTGCAATAATAGCCCAAGAGGCATTGTGCCTAGGTGCCTAGGTCAGCTGCAGAAGGCTTCATAGAAAAAAATAACATTTAAATTGAATCTCGAAATGTGTATGGAAACTCTTTGAGACAGAAGAGACTGTGCTTGTAAGATCACAGACAAGTGTAGTTTGTGGTGTAACCAGCTTGATGTGGCTACTATGTGATATTTCTCAGTTTCTGGCATATAGTAAGTGCTTGGTAAATGTCTGGTAAATAAATGAATGTAAGTTGCATGAGCAGGAGTAATGGGAGCATATGTGGAAGGTAATTTGGGACCTAACTTATAAGAATCTTAATATTTCATACAAATAGTTGATACTCCCTCCAGACTTAAATAAGTCAGTGTTTCTTAGTGGTTAAGTCCAACTATATTATCAGACTGCTGATTTGAATACTGGCTCCATCATGTACCAGTTTTGTAGTTATGTTGGACAGGGAAAATTTCCCCAAGTTGGGGGGAGACCAAGCCTTTTATCAAGAGAAGAGGATCCTTTGGCGGAGAACGTAGAAAGAATTCAACACACACACCAAGGTAGAGTCAAAAGGAAAATTTATTAGAAAATGAGTAACACTCCACAGAGTGTGCTGTCCTCTCAGAGGTAGAGAGTGAGAGGGACAGTGAAAGACATTGAGAGGAACAGAGTAAAAACCCTAAGAGGGTCATTGAGTGTTCAGGGAATTCAGTTTATATGTCATCTTTAGTTCTTGTGAGTTATAGTTTAAAAGACTTAGTTAATCCATCTCCTTTGATATGGACATATAGTGAGGAAAGGGAAGAGTATGTAGCCAAAAAGGTAAGACTATGTAGAGTGAAAGGCCTGCTGGCAGTTCTTAGACTTTAATTCGTAAGTTACCTATGATTTTAGCCATAGGGAATGACTCTTGGCTTCTGTTTCCCCTTCACAGGTGTGGAGAATGGGCTGTTAGCAATCCCAGCAGAAATCTTCCTTTGTTCTGACGGTGTCCTCCTGGCCTGGCTGCAGGGCTGATCAGCATATTGCAGTCTCTGATTGTGGCTTTATTAACATTTTAATGCTCTTGCCTTCTTCCTACATTAGCAGCTGTAGGAAAGCCTAAATTTGTTTCTTCAATTATAAAATGGGGTTAATAATTTAACTTACTTTGTAGAGTTGCTGTGAGGGTTAGAATTGAAGCATTTAGTATAGAGCTTTATATAAGGTGAGTCTCTGATGAAAGTTATCTAACTTAGATCTTTATGCCCTGAAGAGCTTTTGTAGAATTTTAAGGGATAAAGTGGCAAGAGCAGGTTTTGTTTTTTTAAGATGCGACAGGGCTGTTGGCATACCAGGGTCCAACAGAAAGTCATCTTTCATGATTGTTTCTGGACTCTTTTGATTAAGGGGGAGAAGCCACTAACAGCTTTATGAAAAACATTGGTGATTTCAGACAGAGGCCAGAGGCATAGAAAAGTGTCAGTCAAGGCCTTGGACTAAATAATGATATATATATATCATTGCTTGTTGAGACTGTTTTAGCCCTGGAGGAAGAAAACAGTAGCTTGGTAATGGGTCTGAAGTAGGACCCTTAGGAATGAGAGTTGTAAAGGCTAGTGTTAAATATCAAATTTAAGCAAGTATAGGAGAACAGGCAAGGGGAACTAGAGAAAATGGAAAAAAATGGATAAATGGCCAGTAATAGTTACCAGAGGAGGAAAATGCATTAAAATGTGTAACTATTTCACTGTTCCTGTGTACCTCTAACCCTTTTAAGGAGAGCTCCAAACTCTCCTATATTCTTATTTATGATAAATGCAGTCTTGGGTGGGGAGACTTTGGCCTGAAGCCCGATTCAGAATGGAATGAACAGGCAGAGAACATTTTTGCCATTTTTTCCCCTGCAACTTTGACTTGATTCTTTTGACTATGGTTGGAATTCTAACAGTCAGTTGGTGTTTTAGAGCTTGAGATGAACTAAAGCCATTATTCCTAGACATTCTTTTACATCTATGGATCCCATGGCACATCAATGAAACATCGCTGTAGGAACTGATAGCTCAAATGGCAGCAAAGAAGAAAATGGCACTTGGAGTAGTGGTGTGCAGGCTATTCCTTGCCAGTTTTGTGAGATATTAATATGTAGCTTATGAAAAGTGATTTTGTGGTCATTAGTCTGGAAACAGTGAGATCAGTTGATTCAAAGCATATGCCTAATATGCCATGTTTACTGTTACTTTCCTAGAGAGAAAATCTAGGTAGAGGGAAAGATGGCAGGGCATGGGATAAAGACTTCTAGTCTCAATGCAGCCGACCCAGTGAGAAAGACAGAGAAATAATCCAACTAGAGCAACTTGTTTGCCAATACTTCTGTAGAGTAGAACATCCTACTTATGCCACTTCATTTTCTCAATGCCAAGACCAAAGCACTGACCTTATTTTACTGGCATTTACTCCTTGTCTGGCTTGTGATATCAGAAATTAGTTAAATACTTAGACTCCTAGGTATATAAGAGGGAAGGTTAGTCTTACATCTGCCCTACATTTCATGATCAATTCAGTCTTAGTGCATGGACTTTCTAGAGTCAGAGACATTAGAATAGGAAGAACTCTTAGCTCTCATCATATTCAGACCCGTCATTAGACATCGTTATGTTTAGTATCTTATCTTTCTAAAAGAGTTCCACTAAAATAAGTAGTCTTAGACATGGCTGTCTTATTTAGCTGCACCAGTTGTATACTATATAACTGCATGGTGACATGATCTGAATAGAACCCCACAAAGTAATCTATGAAGCCACAGCTAGTAGCCCTGATCTAGATATAAAGTATTTATTTTCTCCTGGAAGAGAAAATAAAGAGGCTGAGAACAGTGATTAAAATGTAATAATCAAAGGCTTATAAATCATGAAATCTGAAAGATATATTATGTATCTAAAACATAATGTCCCATTATAAAATAAACTGCTAGGATGAACATGTTAAATTTATTTAGAAAAAACTTGTATTATATCTCTAATTTCAAAGCTTCACCTTCTCTATTTAGTAAATGATTAAAAACTAATAGAAAAAGAGAGCAGGGAGAGAGGAGCAAAAGTGAGTGACACTGGGGTGCTTAGGAATAGGATAGAAGCAAAGGAAAAAAATATTCAGAGCATATCTAACAGAAACCAGATGTCAGAATAACAATAAAAAAAAAAATATATATATATATATACACACACACACACACACACACACACACACACACACACACACATACACACACACACTCTGAGGTTTATATAATACTCCTTAGTGAGTCATCTCCTATGGCTTGCTAAGCTGCAAAAAGAGTAACCCAAGTATTTTAGTTTATAGATAAGAAAAATGAGGAAAAGGAAGTTTTAACGTTTTTTTTTTTTTCTGATAACCCTTGGGAGTTAATTTCCAGGATGTATAACATAGATACCTTCACCATTAACTCTGAATCTCATGCCCATTCCAGCTTTATGATCTGTCTCCACTTGGCTTGCTGAGGTGTTCAAAGATAGTTAAGCAGCCCCCAGGAATAGCAGCTCTGTTCTCTGTCCCACCGTGATGTTTCCATCATCAAGTAAGACTTAAGACTGTAGTCACGGCGGGGATGCCTCAGCACTGCCTCTGTAGCTTTCCTTCCTCCACTTGCTTTCCTTGTTTTTCCCAATAGGTTCTGACTCCACTGAACACAGAGCCTTTATTTCATCCTGAACATCCCTCATCTCCAACACAGTGCCTTCCACGTAGAAGACACACAATACACAATTGTTGAGGGAGTGAGAGTTATGGTTTTTCTTGCTCAACATTTGAAAATCTCAGTGCCAGTCTCTGTAAGCTATTTTCTCCTGGTTATTAAATCCCATGCTCATTAGTACTCTACAAAGTCCAAGGGCTATTTCAGTCAAAATAGACGTTTGCATGGCTTCCTCACTACCCTGGGAAATGTGGAGGTGTACAACACTAATATTTATTCTGGATTAAAATCAGGAATTCCTGTTTGTTTAGGTTCCAGGGGTAAAGCTTTCCCTACATAGAAATGTATCATGCTGATGCTCCTGACAGGCAGGCTGCTTGGAGCTTCATTGAGTTTTCACTGTTTCTGCTTGATCTATTGACAATGGAGGATTGAAAGTAAATAGCTCTGCCAACTCTAAATAGCTGGTTTGAGGCCAGGCAAACAGGAAAGTTTTGCAAGAAGCTAAGAGCTGGTACAGGGCTTGGTGTTTTCAGTAAGGTTCTGCAGTTGGCTTCAGGAGTGGAAAAAGAAGTCTGGATTCTAGAATCAGGGCAAGAAATTAGACCTTGAATTCAATCAGTGTGTGTAGGGAGCGCTAACCCTCTGCATAGTGCTATATAAGAATGAGAGGGAAGTAGGTTTTAAGTCTAACTATACCACTTAGACACCTGACCTCTCCGACAGAAAATTTGTATATCATTTCTGTATCTCATATAAGGATATCGCGACAGCAAAAATGACTTGCTAGAAAGGGAGGTGTAAAGTACTGATACTAGAGGAAGATAAACCTGGATTCCAGTTGTGGTTCTACAAAACCCTACCTTTGAAAATGTAAGACACTTCTCAGCTTCACTTTGGCTATTTCATCTGTAAAGGGGTAAAAAATATCACTGGGGATTAGCCAGAAATAATGAGCTTGATAGTTACATAGCAACATAGGCAGAGTTCAGGCATTTAACAATGATTGAGGAAAGCAAGAATCAGAATACACACAGAGCACTATGTGTGTATAAATGAATATATATAGTGAAAATTGGGGAGACATCTTCTAAATAGACTAGAGCTAGGAAGGAGGGAAGGGAAAGGAGTGATACAAAGCAATGAAGGGTAAAAGTAAAGCAAAAGAATTGTATGGCATATATAATTGTACTCCTGAACTGAGCGATATGATTCACTCAAATCTGTGGTTCATGAAGGAGAAAAAAAAAGTAACCATGCAAATAAATACCTAATTACAAATTATAATAACTGATGTAAATTAAAAATATGCCATGATTAAGAATAGGGGAGTAGAGGGAACTCAAATATAGATGTTAAAGTGAGTCAGATGAAGAGCTGGGGAAAGAACATTCCAGACAGCAGGAACAGCCTGCTTAGAGTCCATGGTTATATGAATAGGTTGATGTATTGAAGGTACTGAGAAAGCCATGAGGCTGGTGAGTGAAGGTTAGAACGGTAAGAGATGAGCCTGAAGTGGTAGACAGAAGCTAAGTGATGCAAGGCCTTGTGGGCCACATGAAAAGATTGCATTTTAACTGAAGTGCAATGAGAAGCCATTAAAGGTTTTTTAATGCAGGGGCTGGTGGATAGTGATGGATTTGGTGGGCAGAGGATGTATGTGGCATGCTCCGACTTTTGTTGAGTAGTCTTGATGCAGTCAGAGAGCCGAAGTGAATGTAGATAGATTTATTAAGAGCTTTCTTGCAGCAATCCAGATGGGCCATGAGAGTAATCCAGACAACAGTTTAGACAATGAGAATGCAGAGAAATAATTGATTGGAAAAATAATTGGAGATAATAGCAATAGGTCATAGAAAACTAATATGTCTTTGGCATGGATTATATAAGTATTTAAATATTTATTGCTGCTTTTTGTTGCAGGATTACACATTCCTTTCTACTTGACATCAGAAATAGCTGTGTTACTTTTCTTTAGCCAAAGAATGTGAATTAAAGTAGTATGTGTCACTTCTAGATAGAATTTTTAAGAGCCAGAGAATGCTTTATGACACTCTCTGTTTCCTGTGACAGGAGAAAAGCAGTGCCCCAGATAGAGGCTGCCTTACTAACCTGGATCTCAGGGTGAGACTGATGTATGAAAGAGCCTTAAGTGACCAGTGATAAAATGATTGAGAAATAATTCTTTCTTAAATGCACAGCAAATGTTTGCTAAGATATACCATATGCTAGGACATATAATGAAATCTCACTGTTTCAAAGGAGTGAAATCACACTGAGAATGTTCTATTACTAAAATGGTATTAAATTTGGAATCAATAATAAAAGATATTTGAAAAGTTCCCAAATATTTGGTATTTAAACAGTTCACTGCTTCTTATTTGAATAAGAAACAATTAGGACAATTAGAAAATATTTTGAAGGAATAAAAATAGAAACATAATATGTCAAAATCTGTGGGAAGAAGCTCAGTGAAATGTAAATTTTAAATGACTATTAGAATAAAGAAAATATAAAGCCAATGACCTATGATTTTACTTTAAGAAGCTAGAGAAAGAAGAGCTAATCAAACCCAAAGTAAATGGAAAAAAGTCTAATAAAATATGTGAAAAACAATAAAATAGATAAGTAATTGAGAAAACCAACAAATTTTAAAATTGGTACTTTGAAAAATTTAATTGATAAAAACCTAACAAGATTGCTTAAGAAAAAATTGATAGAAAATATAAACTACCAATATCGGGGTGAAAGATAGGGCAGCATCAAGATCCTAGAAATGTCACATTGTCAAAAGATATACACAAAATCAATGGAATAGAATAGGCCTAGAAATGAACCCACATATATGTGGTAAAAATAGACATGTCATGGCAACTCAATGGATGATGGAAAATGTTCTCTCTCACTAATGGTGCTGGAGCAACTGAATATCTGTGTGGAAAAGATGAAATTCAGCACGTGCTTTATACCATCATGCAAATGATTTGAGATAACATATGCCTAAATGTAAAGGATAAATCTATAAAACTTCACAAATAATGCATAGAGTTTCCTTGCAACTTTGAAAAAGCCAAAGATATCTTTTCCCTTTGGAAATAATACAGAAATGACAGGCACTAAAAGGAATGTATTGAGAAATGGAACATCAAAATTAAAAGCCTCTGCACATTATGAAAACAGACAAGGCACGCATTAGCTGAAAATATCCACAATGTATGTATGTGACAAAGGACTTAAATCTAGAATATATAAAAAAATAATTCTATAGCTGATTAATATGAAAAACAATCCAATTAAAATTAGGCAATGATTTAGAGAAACATTTCACATAGGAAGGTATTTCAGTGGTCAATGAGCATATGAAAAGGTGTTCAACATCATTAGTCATCAGAGAAATGTAAATGAAAACAAATGAGATACCACTGTATACCTACTAGCATGATTAAAATGAAAACGTTGGCATGTATATGCAGCAACTAGAATCTTGGCGGGAACATAGAATGGTACAACAGCTTTAGTAAACAGCTAAACTGTTCAGCAGTTTTTTAGACATTTATTTATATAGTGACTCAGCAATTCCACTCCAAGAGAAATGAAATCATACTCGCACCCAGGTGTCCATAGCTGCTTTCTAACAGTAGAGATCAGAAGCAATCCAAATGTCCATCACTAGGAGATTGAACAAGCAAACTATGTTTATGAAATTTGATGTTACTCAGTAATAAAAAAAAAGAACTAGTGGTATAATGTGCAGACTAATCATTATATGGCCTTTCTGACCCAGCCCTACATTGTCAAAATTGTTTACCTTTAGCTTTGACATTGTCATGCATATCTCTCTCCTTTAGTCATGTTCCAACCACAATGTCCTTTCAGTTTCTTGTAGAACTTATAAAATTTGATGGGTGAATGAGAAATGAGTAGCATGGAACATGTTCCTTTATCAAGAATGCCTTCACTTATCTTCCACCGTTTCTAATCCTGAAAGCCCTCTCTCTTCTTCAACAACATATCATGAAAAAATTTTAAAGTTAAAAAATTTTACAGCAAACATTTGTATACCAAGCACCTAGATTCTACCATTAACAATTTATTATGCTTGTTTTGTCACATATTTATTTATTATTTAACCTTCTATTCAATGGCCCATTTTTATTCCATCAGTTCTTTAGAGAAACTTTCTTTGAATCCCCAAAGAGGTGACTTACACCCCATTCTGGTACCCTCCCTTACAATTTCTCATTTGTCTTTCATGACACTTGGTTTAATTACCATGAATAACTTTGTTTAATATTAGTCTTTTCTGATGAACCAGTGATTCTCAGAAATGAGCTTGTATCAGAATCTCCTGAGATACAGGCTTGCTAAAACACAGGTAACTGAACTCCATCTCCCAAATTTCTGATACAGCAGGTCTTAGTTGGGGTGAAAATTTTGTATTTCTCATTAAATCTCCAGGTGATGCTGATACTGCTGGTCCAGAGACACTTGGAGAACCAATGAGGATGATTGTAAGCACACTGTCTGCATGGATTAGGTCTGTTTTATTTACTACTAATTTCCATAGGCCGGGGGTCCCTAATCCCCGAGCTTGTGGACTGGTACCAGTCCGTGGCCTGTTAGGAACTGTGCTGCATAGCAGGAGGTGAGCGGCAGGCAAGCGAGCAAAGCTTTATCTTTATTTACAGCCGCTCCCCAGTGTTAGCATCACCTCTCAGCCCTACCTCAGATCATTAGGCATTAAATTCTCAAAGGAACACTGGTCCTTGGTGCCAAAAAGTTTGAGGACCACTGCCATAGGCTATCACAGGCAGAGTGGGTACTCAGGACATAATATAAATTTACTGAATAAATGACTATATATCATATATTATACATTTTCATTTATTATATCATAGGAATTCATCATAACCATAGTTGTCAAAGAATACCTCCATCAACCAGCATATCCTGTTTACTTTTCTTCTCCTGTTAGATAACATTATTTCTAGATATATCTTGCTGCATTGATCATGATGCTTTTCTCAGATAGGTTTTGATTTTCACAGGGATTCCTTACCTTCAGGAAAAAATTTGTAACTAACAAAGGACAAAATACACTTTCTGTTTTTCTTATAATCCTGGGCTGTAAATCAGCATGTTGTTTTCTGCTTAATTGAAGTAGGAATTATGACTTTAAAAGGCACTTTTCTCAAGGGAAGGAGCAAACAAACAAACAAACAAAACCCTAAGCATACTATGACTAATTGCAAACAAGATAATATTGTGAGTTTGGATGCACAGGTGTGAAGGTGGAAGGTGAGGCTGCAGAATGTGCCTTGAGCCGCCAGTGTGTATTATCCCAACTATGAAAACACCTGGTTTAAATGACTGGCAGGATCCATGGCAACTAAAGGAATTTCCTGGCACCAGCTTTGAGTTCTTCAGATAAAAGATGCAAAAATGGTGGCCTTGAGTTGAATGTGACTTTTTAAAAAATAAACTTTATTTTTTTTTTTTTAGAACTGTTTCAGGTGAAGAGTAAAATTGGGAAGGTACGGGATTTCTGATTTATTCTCAGCCCCCACACATACTAGCCTCCTCCATATGAACATCTCTCACCAGAGTGGTGTATTTGTTACAGTCGATAAACCTACATGGACATCACCCAGAGTCCATAGTTGACATTAGGGTTCACTCTTGGTGTTGTTTATTCTATAGGTTTGGACAAATGTATAATGACATGTATCCACAATTATAATATCATGCAAAGTAGTTTCATGCACTGCCCTGAAATCCTCTGTTCTCCACCTGTTTCTTCCTCCCTCCTTCCCACTCCAGCCCTTTTCAACCACTGATCTTCATACTGTAGTGATAATTTTGCCTTTTCCAGAATGTCATGTAGTTGGAATCATACCATAGGTAGCCTTTCCAGATTGGCTTCTTTCACTTACTAATATACATTTAAGTTTTCTCCATGTCTTTGCATGGTTTGATAATACATTTCTTTTCAGCCCTGAATAATATCCTGTTGTCTGTATGTACTGCACTTTATTTATCCATTCATCTATGGAGAATATCTTGAAAGCTTCCAAATTTTGGCAAGTTTGAATGAAGCTGCTACTAGCAGATATGGGTAGGTTTTTGTGTGAGTGTAAGTCTTCAAGTGCTTTGGGTAAATACTAAGGGATGCTTTTTCTCAATTGTATGGCAAGAGTATGTTTACTTTTGTAGGAAACCACACCAAACTGTTTTCCAGAGTGGCTGTACCCTTTTGCCTTCCTACCAGCGATGAATGAGAGTTCCTGTTGTTCCACATCCTCACTAACATTTGAAATTGTGCACATTCTGGATTTTGGCCGTTCTAATAGGTGTGTGGTGATATCTGGTTGTTTTAATTTTCAGTTCCCTGATGACATATGTGGGGCATCTTTTCATATGCTTATATGCCATTTGTGAATCATATTTGGTGAGGTATCTGCTGAAGTTTTTGGTCCATTATTTAAATTGGATTATTTGTCTTGTTGGGTTTTAAGAGTTCTTTGTATATTTTGGATAACAGTTGTTTTTATCAGATATGTTTTCAATAAAATTTTCTCCTCATCTGTGGCTTTTTTTCCTTCTCTTGACAGTATCTTTTCAGGGTAGAAATTTTTAATTTTTATGTTTAGTTGCCTTGTCATTTTTTGGTTGGTACTGAGAAATGATATTCTATGTAAAAGGAACTGCTGTAGATAGGCTTTTAGTCATGGGTGCTCAGGTTTGGGGGAAGGGGAAGCATTCTCTAGTCCTATGGTTTGGTCTCAGTCTTCAGTAACCTGTTCCTGTAGACTGTGAACTTCTCAGTTTCTCCCTCTCTTATGGTTGGACAGAACAGCTGAAGCTGCCTATTTCCCTTCCATCCCATGGTGGAAGGTAAGAACCAGCAGGTGTCAGGTGTTTTCCTACCCCCAGGTCGGGTGGGCTCTGATTGATCTGCAGTAGGTTAGGCTCTAGTTAACTAGCTTCTCCTGAGTGCAGAGCTTGTTGGGAAGAACTCTGATGCTCAAGCATATTGAAAAATGGTTCCCTTTCTCCTCCAACTGCAGGAAGCAGGAAGAGTTTTCCTTCTGACATTGTGAGAACCTAGTGGAGCTTCTATAAGTAAAACTCAAAAAATGTGGAGGCCCCTTATGACTGGGTTCTCCTACAATTTTTAACTCTCAGACTTGGCCACACGGAGCCTCCAGCCATTCATCAACTACAGTTTTTCCTGTGGACCATTGGTTCCTGTGGAGGTTTCTGCTCAGGTAACCTGTGATTTTCTGTACTTACCTGTTTGTTCAATTTGGGATAGACAGATCTAAGAACAATTTTTAATTTTCCAGTTTGTTTAGCTTTTTACTTGTTGTGAGGGGAGGGGTGACTTTCAGGCTTTTTGCATGCTAATCTGGAAACCAGAAGCCTGAGTACAACTTTTGAAATCTGTTTACATTTTGCTTCCTTGGCTGCAACATGAGGATGGAGGGCTGGGTGGTGGGGGGAATCATTGCATAATTTCATTGAGTTTGGTAATTATTTCTACTTTATTCACATGATAAGAAATTTTCAAAGTAATTTTTGTTTTTTCTGCCTTGGGATATGGGAACAAAATCACCACAGTCACCATTCTCACCTGATATAGGAAGCTCCTCATTTGCAAGTTGTCATGAATCTATTTACAATGTTCTTTATTCAACACAAGATAAAGTTAAGTAGAAAGCAGAACGTTCATCCATCCATAAATTCATCCAAACTCCATTTACTGAATGCCTTCTTGTTACAGGTAGTGTTGGAAAACAAGTTTCTTAGAGGTTGTTTTCCTCAAGGAACTGAGTCTAGCAGGGAATAGGGTTAATAATCTCAGTGCAGATGGTAAATTACGAATGGGTCCTGTGGGGAAAATATTAATGTTTAAATGAGTGGGGGTTTCAGGGGAGACACTGAACTGAGTTTTGAAGGCAAAGTAGCTTTATTATAAGAGGGGTGGCCATTGTACTTCTTAAACTTACATGTGTTATATGTCAATAATATCTCAATCAAGCTGGGGGGAAAAGGGTAGCCAAAGCAATTTTAAGTAAAAGATAGCATCTAAGAAAACAAGAGATATAAATAGAATGAAGCATTTCAAGGAAAAAGAATCTTTTTCTGTAGATAGCTGTGGATGTTTGGATGAGATAGCTCTGAGAGTATCAGAGAGTTTAACTAAGATCACATGATGAAACGCTGAGAAACTGACCAACTCAGTCTGACCCCTGCGTACTTCTTCAGCCTGATTTCACTGCTTACTGCTTGTTGTCTGGGGTTCAGCCCCACTGGCGTTCGATCATTCTCCAACATTTCTCAGGCTTTTCCCTCTTTTAGGACATTTGCACACTGCCTGGGAGTCTTTCATGCATTCTTCTTCAGCCGGGCGATGACTACTCCTTCAGATCCGGCCTCTAGTTTTACTTTCTCAGGAAAGATGTCTCTGACCCTCAAATTAAATCTTGTCTATTTTGCATCTCCTCTATCCCCATACGCTTTCCACTTATGCCTTGCCTTAGCTGATATTTATGAGTACGGTCACTCTGCCACTATTCTGTCACTTCTAGAAGAAATTCTGTCATACAATGAGGGCTTAGCAAGTACTGAATGAAAAGACAAAAACTAGTTTTTATTCAATAAGTCCTGCTCACTCTCTCTCGCTTGCTCTCTTGCTCTCTCTTGCTCTCTTGCTCCCTTTCCCCACTTAATCCTAAACCAAACTCTTTAAAGTTGGTGAAATTATCCCTATTTTACACTTAGAGTTGCGATGTAATTGGGTTAACTGAAGTTAATTTTCTTAAAGGAGCAGTATACCCTCATATCATCATTTATTGTGTGCATTAGCCTCTCTGTTAACCTACAGCCTTCAAATTCTACCCAGAAATAAAGTAGTAAATTCATCATCTGAGGTCTTAACCCATCTGTGGGGCTTCCTCTGCTTATCTCTGTGCTAGAAGCAGGAGAGTCTAGCCTGTTTCTCTGTTAATTTCCATTTAGCTAGTTAGATTCTTCTAATTTGGCACTAACATTGCTTACTTGTCTGTCTCCCCCATTTATTCTTTGACACCCTTGAAAACACAGATTTTTGTCTTGTTCACTGTATTACTGTTGCCTCTCAAGTATCTGGTATACAACAGGCACTAAACGTATAGCCAGGTGGCTTATCTAAGACAGTTTTAAAATTATCAGAAATGTGCATTATAAGATTATGAACTACAGAAAAACTGAGTCTGTCATTTGTCTACCTTTAAAATGAAATTAAATAGCCAGATAATCCTGATCAGTTTATACACATGTATTGAGTACTTACTATATGACAGGCACTGATCTAGAATCTGTGAATATAGCTGTGAATATTACCAACCAAGTCCAAGTTCCTGTTTTCATGAAGCTTAAGCTCTAGTGGGAGTTCAGGACTAGAAGATGACATAGCCAGCTGTCAGATTTAGGCCTATTTGTCTCTGAAGCCTTTTACAGGCTGCTACTTCGTAATCTAGGCTTCAAAACAAATATATTTTGTCTGATGATCACATTCAGCCTAATTTAAGCTTTGGATGTTACTCCTTTCCTGAGAGTACTCTTATCAGTTAGTAAGGTGACCCAACCTTTCTTGCCATCTTGACAAGAAAACTGCTTCATTCTCATCCCCTCTATTATTCCTTTGCTGTTTTAGCATCTATTATTATTCCAAAAGCAACAAATATACCCTCCCTATAGTTCAACAAAACATCCCAGTTACAGAAGACATTTTGTGCTTTTTGTCATAAAAAGAAGTACCTTATACTTCATGTGTTATAAAGTCCAGTCAATTTGCCTGGTGTAGTCTTTTTGTCATAAGTCTGATATCTAGATCTTCGGTTACTTGTCCTCCAAAGTCCACATTTTTTTTTTTACCCAGAGATTTAATAATCACCCTTTTAACACTACCCTTTAAGCCAAATTCACAGAAGGTGCTTCATCTGTAAATGCTGTTTTTTAAAAATATACATTTATATACATTTATGCTGTTTTCCTTTTATATACATTTATAATTTTCTTTTTATACATTTATATACATTTATACTGCTTTTATTACCTAATTTATTTTGCTACTCAGAGCTCATGTTCTTAAATGCCCTATTTTGTTTTAAACAATACACAACCTGTGTTGCTCTTTCTTCTCTCATTGACTATTGCAAGAATCACAAGTTAGTCCCACCGTAAAAAAAACAAACAAACAAACAAACAAACAAAAAAAAAAACGAAAAGAAAAACAAAACAAAATTTACTTTCACTGATTTTCATATCTCTAATGCTTTCCTTCAGGGCCCTGTAGGGGACAGCTCTAAACTTCTACAGACTTCCATTACCTGTGCTAGAGTTTGCTGAGGAATAAATCCTCACAAGCATTTCTATGATTTTAGTTCACCCATTTAACTTCCTTGGTATCTCTCTTTTCTTCACTTTTGGTATTTTTCTCGATCCTTTTCTGCTTATCAGTTACTGCAGGCCCAGTTAATCCAAGACTCATCTTCCTCAAACGTGGCTTTTTTGCAAATCATCTTCCATCTTCCCTGTTAGGTTCACTGCCCCACCTCCTTCCGGATTTTCTTTGTGAACTGGAGTCAAGGCTGAATTTTGTAAGGCAAATCTTCCTTCAGAAGGTGCCTTCCATTTGCTACTTTCATATTGTACTCTTTGCTGAGAACTTGCTATTATATTTCTCTACACTGCTTGCTGAAATTTAACTTCACTTTTATTTTTATCACTAAACTCCTTCTATTGTCTTCTCCTTCAGGCTCAAGAATATTTCCTGTGCTCTTTGGAGAAAATGTTCATACTCACCTCAGGAGTCTTGGCCTCAGAGTTTTTCTTGCTGCTTTTTATAAATTTTCCAAAATCTTTTGGATATTTATTTCTCTTTCCCACAAGGGTGAAATAGCTAGCTCCTTTTTGTAAGGGCACCGCTGTGTTCTTTCTCACATCAGCCCTTTTTTTTTTTTTAGGATTATGAATTACAGTCACTTTATATTATGTCCATGCTATGTGTTTTGCTAATTCTAGGAACAGCTGTTGTTCTTAAGAAAACTTGAAAATAACATTTAATAATTATTTACATGTGTTATTTTATTTTATTTCAAAATAACTCTATGGAAAATTAATCTTATGCTCATTTTATAGATTGAAAAATACAGACTTTTTTTTTACTAGAAATATTACAAAAGCAATATAAACTATTTAACCCCAGGACTTAGAATTAAAAAAAAATTAGTTTGGTTATTCTTTCATTTACTTGATTAGCTAAATATTTCAGATAGTGTGCTAGGTTTTGGGAAAAAATTTAAATAAATTCCTTGCTTAAAATGTAGTCAAACTTTCATGGAGATACTGAAATATAAATAATGTTGATTCATGTGATAAATAAAACTATGTGATAAAGAGTTATGGGAACATAGCAGTAACAAAGTCATCTAGAGAAGTAAAGAAACTTCATAGAGGAGCATATCTTTGAACTGTGTATAAAAATAAATAAGAATATGCAATATGGAAAGGAGATGAGAGTTACCCATGTTGCAATAATGTATGCTATATGCAAAGGTAAAAGACATAAAAGAGCGTGATATAATTAGGAAAAGGAAACTATATAATCAAATCAAGTATAGATTCTGTGAGGTGAGAAGACTAAATGGGCAAAGTAAATTAGGAATAGATTATATCTAACCAGAGTTTGAGCTCTATTCAAAAGTGATTGCAGATAAACTCTGGAAACTCGATAGGTTAACATGTGGAAATCTATTTGTTGGAAATTCCAACACTTGTAACTGAATGTTCTTGTTTAGTGGTAGGTGATGATCTTTTGGTTGTGTAATTTGTTGGGGCTCAAACTGAAGCCAACTCTGCCATCTTCAACTACCTGGATGGTGACATCAAGCCAGCTAGAGGAAAGGAAAATTGATAGGACAGGAGGTTTTTATAAGCCAGTCCTGGATGTATGGCACTCTGCCCAAATTCTATGGCTAGAAATAAGTATAAGGCTCTTTCTACTTGAAAGGGTCACTGGGAAACAAAGTGAAGATATGTGCCCAGGACAAAAGTTTGTCCCAGCAATGTAAAAATTCTAAGGTGATGAAGGCTTTCAAGTGGGAGAAATGACATCTGGATTCTGATTTAGATGAAGAAAACCAAGAAAGCAATTTTAGAGGAGATATAGCAAGTTTAAGTTTGTATACATTGAGTCTGAGATGGCTTTAGCATAGGAATATGACAGGACCTGGAGCTTGGAAGCAGTTAATTATGAAACCTTTGAGAAGTAGTCAAACAAATGTGAGATAGTTAAAATTACAAAAATTGATTCTTTAGGGATAGTGAATAGAGCAAGGAGAGAAAAGAGGAGAAAACGTAACTTAACAAGTTATCTTTAAATAATTAAAGAAAAATGAGTCTTAAAAGGACATTAATTGTTAAAAAAAAGTAGTAAGAAAACTAGGATAGAGCAGTGTCATCAAAGCCAAGGGAAGAGATGATTTCACGGGAGGATTTATTCAACAGCATAAAATGCAATCAAAAGTCAAATGAGAAAAGGATAAGACAATGAGATTATTAATTAGAGGTTTTAAATAGCCTGTAAATAAGCAGTTCCTGTTAAGCTGTTGGAGTAGAAGTTAGGATGCTGCAATTTAAGGCAACAGTAGGAGAGAATTATATAGAAACAAAATATTGACTCTTCCAAGAAATCTAGAGAAGAAGAGAAAAAGGAGACAGTGACTTTAGGGAGAATGGGGTTGAGATAAGGTTTTATTTTGAATTTTTTAAAGATAGTAGCTATTTGAACACGTCTGTAGGATCAAGGGAAGAAGCCAATGGCAGAGGTTTGAAATATCCAACAGACAGAATAATTGATGGAGCAATGCTTTAGAGGAGAAAATGTTGCAAACATCGGTAGGGGCATCAGCTTTAGAAAGAAAACGTCGATACCTTCTTTTGGAGAGGCATAAAGAAAGAAAAGTTTAAAGAATACATGTATTTTTAGGCCGGAGGGAATATGGTTCAGAAATTCAAGTTCTATAGTTATTTTCCCAAAGAAGTAGGAAAGGCAAGTTCTTCTTATGAGAGTGAGAAAAGAGTGAGAGAAGAGTTGATAGCTAGAGAAACTGGAAAGGGTTCAGAGATTTATGGTTAAGGTTAGGAGGCAAACATGGTCATGTGAAAGACTTTTTGGACATCATTGAAGGCCCATCCAGGATGGAAATGATATAATGTCACATGTCTAGAGAAAAAAGTCCACTCTCTAAGGCTACATCCTTTGGCCTCTGCTCTCCCAGGAATGATTAGGTTTTCCACAGTTTCCTGGGGTCCAACATTCTTCATGGAACCTTTTTGGAAGACAGACAAATTTGTTAACTGCAATCAGCCAATCAATCAAATATGATATGCCCAATAGGCAAATGGACATAACATTGGCTATTCCCTGTTTCTCTCCTCTTCCAAATGCTGATTTGGGAATAATTCTTACATCCTGGCTAAACTAAATTAGAGGAGGAAATTCAGGTTTGTTTCTCAAATCTGTAATTTAGCTTTTTCTGCAGATGCATTACTAAAGCATTAGTGATTTCATTTCTTGTGCAATCACAATACTCATTTTCTTCAAGATATTTACTTGCTAGCTCATGCTTAAAAAATAGCTCAAAAGCAGTGTACCTTATCACCTGGGATGCTGAGATGAGGAAGGAAATTGATGTAGGTAAAATTGGGATGAAGAAGTCAGCTTTGATTTCTTCTTATCTTGGTCCTTAGAGAAATGGGGGATTCAGACATTTGTCACATATTAACAGAACCCACTGTCTCAGACATGGTTGAGATGGTTACCAATACCAAAAATGTCCAAGCCTGTTTTTAGTTGGGCTAGGCTGTCATAACAAAATACCATAGACTGGGTGGCTTAAACAACAGAAGTGCATTTTCTCGTGCTCCTGAAAACTAGAAGTTTAAGATCCATGTCTCAGCAGAATTGTGTCTGATGGGGACTCTCCGTTTGGGTTACAGATGGCTACCTTCACTGTGGCTCATGTGACTTTTTCTTTGTAGGTATGCAGAGAGACAATGAGTAAACTATGTGGTGTCTTTTTATAAAGGCAATTATCCTATGGAATCAATGCCCTGCCCTTATGACCTAATTCAACCTCAATTGTTTTCTTAGATTCCCTATCTCCCAGTAAAGCCACAGTAGGGGTGAGAGCTTCAAATTATGAATTTAGGGGAACACAAACATTCAAATTCATGACACCAGCCAACAGAGAAAAGCAAGAATCCCCAAGGAAGGCAGTTATTATCATAAAGAACATATTATCACCATGATTTAATAATTTCTCTTTTAACTGGGATCCTAGTTAGTCCTTGGGTCATTTGGAAATTGCCAAGATGTACAAAGAATGTCATGAAGTAATTCATGTAGCTTTTCCAACACAGAGTAAGAACCTGGTACAAGGTCATAAGAATTTTGTGAGACACAGCCAGGACCATACTAGTGAGGCAGGGGTTATGATTTAGAGCTCCTGGGATTAGGACTGCATAGACCTGGATGGGTTTGCATTTAGTCACTTTAACTGGAAGAAGGGACTTACTATGGCTGTGTTGCTTTCCTTAGCATATTCCCCACTTCTGAGTAAACATGGGAGAAAGAATGGGAAGATTGACAGTTGAGACAATTGCTTAAGATCAGCCAGTGATAGCAGTGGGGCTAAAACCCAAGCCCCTAACTTTCTAAGTGTCATGCTTCCTTTGCTGATATTCTGTTGCATTTTAACTTGAAAGTGAGATTTGACATTGTCTAAGGGGAACAGAGATTCTATCCCTGTTTTATGTCTCTAAATTACTGTTTGAGACCTGAAACAACTTTTGGGATGGTGATAATATGAACTCATAATCTTGGAGCACTTATTATGTGCCACATACTTCCAGTGTATGCTATCATTTAATCCCCCAAACTACCCTGTGTATTAGGCTCCATTACTATTTTTATTTTATAGGTGAAGAAAGGAAGATTTAGAGAAGAATGAGATGTCCTAGCAAAGAAGTAGCAAACCCAAGATCCAAACCCAGTTTGACTAGTGTAAAAGAAAAGACTATAGCTAGGAATCCTATGTGCCTGTTAGAAACTAGTTGTTCTCATAGAGCAGAAGGGGCTTTAATTTAGATCTTTATTGGTATCTTTGCAACATTTATTCTGTGTGAATATGTCATTTGACCTTAATCATCTGAAGGTAATGCACATTTTCATAAATGATAAATAAAACAATAATAAAAAGTCTATTCTTCCTTCCCACAGACAGAATTTCAGAAACACATACTTTGCAGAGGCAAAATTAGGAGCCTTTCTCTCAAAGAATGAACAATTCAGAGTTCTATGATTGCCTGAAATAATGTCCTGATTCAAAGAAATGCAACTGGAGGCTTAAAGAGAATAGAGGTTGAGATGCACAGTTGGTCTCTTTTCCTTCCCAGCTTAGAGTTTCAATTATCCTTAGAGACACATGGCCATGCTGTGCTAGGTAATAGTCTCAGAATTTCAAGACTCCTTCTCATAGCCCATCCTTGCTACTGACTCATTGCATGATTTGCTAAAACCAGGTTTGCTCACTCACTGAGATGAGCCAAGGGAAATAATGCTCCTTGTAATTTTTATGGCTGAGAACAGACAACCATGATATCTAGGCAATAAAAAAAATAATGCTTAACCAACATAATCAGTTTAGTATTGCAGGCAAATAAAACTTACAACAAGAAATCATCTGACACATAGTTAATGATATGCTTCGTCATTATTTGGCTGCCTTATAATTTGACCTAAATGATGAACAGTTTGTGTAAATTACTGTATTTATTAGCAATGGCTTTGTCTTAATGTTTCTCTGCTACTTTAAAGTTTACAATGCACTTTAACAAAGATTATCTCATTATCTCACATGGAAAGATCCAACAAGCTCAGTAAATTTTCATTTAATTTAAATCACTCAAAACCATGTTAGAAAAGCTAGATAGGAGTTACTAACATCTTTTATGGATGAGGAAGCTGACCTCAGATGTAGACACACAACTGCTTTTTTCATTGGGCCAAAGATAGAGCTAATATTATTTGACTTCCAGTGATGGCTATTCTTTTTTCATACCACATAGGACAAACATAGCATTTCTGATAGCATCAGTGCTGTGTGGAGGGGGAGACTGGGAGAAGGGATGGAACGAAATGAAAAAGGTAGCTTCCCAGATATCCCTCTAAAGTTTAGTTCCCTTTATCTCCTTCAAGTGACATGTCTTTCAATTCCTTAGGGCAGAGCTCCTCTTCATGTTTCTGGAGATTTTAGAGAACAAGGGAGAGAGGGAAGTGGAGGTGGGGAGGTGGAGGAAGTAGAGGTAGAAATAGAACATATCCACCTCTCAGAATACTACTACCACCTGTTAGTAGTGAAAAGACACTGCATTTTTGTATTGTGCTTTGTAGTTTTTAGAGCACTCTCCATAGGTAAATGGCAAAAGTTGAATCAGCTTATCTTGTTACAGGAGGCTTTTCATTACCTTGCCTACCTCCTGTGCTCTTGCACATACTCTCTGCTCCAGCTGCACAAAACAAATTTACAACAAAACTTGAAGGTATTAAGTTATTTTGTGCCTCCATCGCCTTGCACTTGCTGTTCCCTTTGCTTTGACTGCCTCTCCTCTATTCTATCTAAAGGCTTCAGATCTTCCTCTTTAGTCCTTAGCCATCAGGGTCCCTTGGGAGGGGGTGGGCAGGGATTTTAAGAAACGCTGTCTCTATGCTACATCCTATGCCAGTTATATCTGAATCTCTGGGGGTGAGCATGGACATCTATAAAAAGTCTCTTTAATTTTGGTGCCTATGAGGGTTGAATGCATTTTTCACATCTCTGACTTATCCCATTAGATCTTCAGCTGTTCAAGGGAATGGAGTATTCAATTTTGTATTTTCAGAACCTAGTATGGGCCAGATTCACTTACTAGGTTTTCATTGGCCTCAGAAATAAGGCTGGTTGGGCATGCCAAGAATATGCTGGAGTTTCACACCCCTCTAAACAAAGACACTTCTGTATTGCACTTTCAAATGAGCTGTAAAATGTGTCAGTGCTCCACCTCTGGCAATGCTGGGGAACACCTTGTTTCACCTATTCTGACTTCATTTCTTTGGTCTTTCTTCTTGGTTCCCTGAAACCCAGTGTGTTTCCATTTTGGCTCCTGCCCTCTATCTAGCCCACGTAACTTATGCTGCCATGTCCACAACTGCTCTCAGTAATTGATGATGGCTCTATTTTTTACTTAGTCTGAACATGGCCTTGGAATCTTTTTTAACCCAGAATCCTAAGATGCCAGTTCAAATAAATCAGAGTAGGTATTTGAGTCAAAATCTATTTGCATTCCCTGACTTAGACCCTTGAGTTGATGACAAGGATTTGGGTCTAGCTATTCTGCCTGGTCAATTTTCTCTGGTATTGAACTTCCAATATCCCCTGGCTTTAGCTCTACATTTATAGAAAAGAAGTACATTGTCCTGTGCTTCCACCTGTTTTATACTGCAAGTTTGTGTTCACCCCAAATTCATATGTTAAAACATCCCCAATTTTGAGAATGCATTACAAGTATTCTAATACAAACATTAATATCTGAGAATCCTGCTATCAGGAAACTGTCACACCTGTAGTCATTCATGTCAGGAAGGATGCATGTAGATAAGACAAAGGACAAGCTATCTCTAGCCCCAGAGTCCACAGTTATTCTTTATCATACTGGCTTGAGAAGCTAACAGGCTGATTTCATGTGTCATTCTGAATCAGAGGTAATTCCCTAGCTTCTATTGAGCCTAGTTCTCAGCCTGACTTTTACTCCCTATTTAAACCCCAAATACTTGCACACTCATATTTTGTTCTTTACTGTTGAATGATGGCAACATTGGAACCTGATTTCATAAGGATCATGTGCAGTAGACTTTTCTTCTGTGTTGCTGTCCTGATTCTGGTTTAGAGGAATCTACTCTTGGCATCTGCTCTTCTGAACAGAAACTTATAACCACATCTGTGTAGGGCTCACCTTCTTCTGGGTATCTTCCACCACTCCATCCATGTGGTTGGCCGAGAGAGTGGCCTTGTGTGTCCACTGTGATCCATCCTGTGGTCACAGATGATGAGTTGGGAGAGGGTAGGGGACAGCCTACTTGATCCAATTTTGTTCTCAAGATTATGGAAGTGGAACTAAGAGATTTTCCTCTCAGACTGATTAGTCACTTAAAACACAAGTAAATTTATATCAAGAACTGTTAGATGTAATGTTTTTCCAAAACAGAAAAATCTGTTTTGGGTTGGGGGTTCATAAAAATAGAACAAGTAAGCAGACATCAAAGAAACACAAAGAAAAGAGAAAAGGGAGACAACCATTCACATTTTTATCTCCAGCTGGTCCAGAGAGGGAAGTCAAGATTCATTTTTTCTTATAATGAATATCCCATTTACTGAGCTCCACATTGAACAGACTTTCATATCACCATGCACTGGAATGTCATCTTTGTCATAAATCATTACTTTTATAGTCTAGTTCTGGGTTCCCTCTTTTGGTGTATTTATCTATTTGCTTATCTTTGCACTGTCTGAAAATTACACATTATGGAAATCTTTATATCTAGTAGATTAAGTCTTCCAGTTTTGACTCTTTTTATTTTACATACATCTTATTGGCAGTTTATTAATTTAATTTGGCTTATATTGAATTTATAAATCTATAAAGAGAAAATTTAAATCTCAATAATAGTCTTATAATCCAAAACATGGTATATCTCATGACTTAGTTCTTTAATTTTTCTTAATTATACTTTATAGTTTTTAACATAATAGTTTGCACCTTGTTTGGAGAATTATTTCTTGATTTTTTGATACTATTGGAAATGTATTTTTAAAAGTAAAATACCCATAGTCTATTTTTTACAAGTATTTAGAAATACAGGTGATTTAAAAATATAGTTTGTATCCAACCACTTCATAATATATACTTATTAATTGTACTAGTTTTTCTGTATATTCTTTTATATTTTTATGTGCACAATCATATCATCTATGAATAAGTCAGTTTTATTTCATCTGACCAATTCCTTTTATATAATGTCTGCTACAAATGATAATAATAAGAATTCTTGTATCTTTACTCTTCAGTGGGAAAATGTTTTGTATTTTATCACTCAGTATTATGTTTGCTATACATTTTGGGGTCGATTTTGTTAATTATATACATCTAATTTCAGTTTTCTTAGAACTTGTATCATGGATGAGTGTTGATTTTTATCAGATAATTTTTTCTGTATCTGTTGAGATTATTTTATATATATTTAATCTGTTTATGTGGTAAATTGTTGATATTGAATACTTTTTATTTTTATTTAAAAAAATATTTTGTTTTTTAACTATAGTTTGCATACAATATTATGTTAGTTTTAAGTGTCCAACATAGTGATTAGACATTTATAAAATTTATGAAGCGATATTTTTATTTTTTTACAGTTGATGTTTAATATTATTTTATGTTAGTTTCAGATATACAGTATGGTTAGATATTTATATACTTTACAATGTGATCCCTCCTAGTAAGTCTAGTACCCAAACAGCACCATAAATAGTTATTACAATATTATTGACTATATTCCAGGTGCTATACTTTATATCCCTGTGACTGTTTTGCCATTACCAATTTGTACTTCTTAATCTTTAGATTTTGATTTTGAATCTTAAACTGTATATTCCTGAAATAAGCCAAACTAAGTCATGGTATATTATCTGTCTCACATTATCACTGGACTTGATTTTTCTAACCTCCTTGTCTTCTCTCCTTCCTTTCCTCCTTCCACGTTTTTCTTCCTCAATTAAGAAGGTTTGTAGGTGATTTCATTAGAGAAGAAGCTTATACTTTTCATTTAATGTTCTTGTCACCTTTTAAAATAAAGATTAGGGTGACTTTATATTAAGACTTGGATGTTGAAATCTCAGTATATTTATGTTTTTAAAGGTACATTGAATCATCAGGCAAATTCACTGTGGGAAAATAATACAATGTAACAGCAAAATGCTGTAAAGAGCATTGAAGGCATTTTATAAAAAGATAATAGTATTTGCTCAAGGAATATAAAACAAAGTGAATCTACATTTGTTGAGACTAGTATTTCCTTATCTAGCACTTTACGCCCCAGTCTATTATGGGACTCTTGTCTTCTTCAAATTTTACTAAGCCTTTTACATGAATTATCTCAATCCTCTTTATAACACTAAGTGGTGGATACTTTTAAAATACCCAATTTACAGGTGTGAATATTGAGACACTCAGAGAATAAATAACTCACCCAAGATGATAAAGAGTACATATTTAAGGTGGGATTTGAAACAACAATAATCTTAAATGTATAGGTGTTTTCCTCATTTTACTTATTAGAGTATTCTTTTTCAGAGAAGTTGGAAACTGTCCCAATTGGTATCACTAGGAAGGAGCTGACCTAGGTTTTAAACTCAGATCTGTTTAATTCCAGAGTACATGCTTTTCCTCTAAACACCATGGCTTCTGGGACATCCCTGAGCCTACTTTACATACCATTCTCTATAAAGGGCATGATTGTAAAGCTGGACTACTCATTCTCAGAAGTGGCTGAGTG
Organism: Cynopterus sphinx; assembly: GCA_030015415.1. NCBI lineage: Eukaryota > Metazoa > Chordata > Mammalia > Chiroptera > Pteropodidae > Cynopterus > Cynopterus sphinx. The sequence goes on from CM057385.1 coordinate 21,285,519, forward strand.
ACTACACAGACCTCCTGCCTGGAATCCTGAGTTCTTATCTTAGCTCTTCCACTCAGTATCTGTATGACAAAGGTCAAGTTGTTTTATTTCTTTAAAGAAAATGAGGTAGAAGAATGAAGATAATACTCCTAGTTCTTTATGACTGTGAGGTGGTGGGAACATAGTTGGGTAACATTACTGTAACAACCTTCTTTTCCCTTGTGTACAGTGAATTTGCTCTCACTCATGTACACTAGGTTTTCATTTATTTTAGCATGAGTTTCTCCCAGTTTTCAAAAAATGTAGTGTTAAACAGCATCCCCTTGAGGATGATGCTATTTGCTACTTGGTAATTTTATTAAAAATATATTCATTGTATCATAACTCTACTAGAAAGTCAGTAGGGTACGATGGTTAAGAACACACAATCTGAAGCCAAAACTTGGCTTCAAATCCTGTCTCTGGCACTTCATAGCTATGTGATATTATACCAAGTTACCCAGACTTTCTGTGCCCTGATTTCCTCATCTAGATATGATGAATATAATGGTGTCTACCTTATACAGTTGATATTCAGATAACACAAGTTAATTAAATCAAAGTTTTTAGAGCAGTGCCTGGCAGTCAGTAAATATTAGTTTATTACTGCTGCTGGTGTTATTGTTATTATTACTACCACTGCATGTCTTCTAGCTGTTGCATGAACTGTGAAGAAACATAAAAGCAAAGCCATTTGACAACATCAGAGTTGTCAAACCAAGACAGATCTTCTTGGAGGTCAACTCAAAAGAATTGCTTCAGCATGTGGTATGAGCAGTGGAGTGATGGATGTGTCATATATAGGTGGAACAGATTACTTCAGTACCTACTGTTATGTAAAAATAAATTTATTCTGCCATTAATTAAACTTTCTGATTATAGCACACACTATATGTGTATGACAAAGGTACATTTTATCATAACCTAATAAGTGGTTTATATGATACATAAGTACACAAGAATATAGACCAAAACAAGCCCTCACCTGTCCTCAGCATATCACCATCACCATGCTACTCCCAGCCACATAAAATCATTGTATCATTAACAGTTTGGTGTAGATCCTTTTAGTTCTTTTGCTATAAATTTATATACATATTCCTTTCTTTGTTCATACATAAATGGGATATTAATTTTTCTGCATTGTTTTCATTACTTAATGTATTTTGAGAAATCTTCCCATGTAAGTATATATAGAATAATTTTCACATAGTATTTCATACTATAATGCACCTTAACTTATTTCACTACAACTTCCCTATTGTTAGACATGAGGATTTTTTCTGTTTTTTTTTTTTTCTATGAAAACAATGTTTTGATAAACATTATTATGTATATGTTTCCATGCACACAGTTATTCATTTCTTTAAAATAGGTTTCCAGAAGTTAGAGATTTTGTGCACATGGTGTTTTACTGTGTATAAAGCATTTTAAAACAGTAACTATCTATCTATTTGTTATAGATCTAATAGACATGAGACACAGGGCTAGAAGTTTAAGTATGTTGTATCAATCTTTACTATCACTCCATTTGTAAGTGAGGCAAATGGCTCCTAGAGGCTAAGCCATTTATGCTAGTCCTACTGCTAGTAAGAAGTATTAAATGTCAGGGTTTCTTTTGGTGCCCTTCGGGGCAATTTTATTCTCAGCAAAGAATATTCAGAGGTTTAAATGGGTTTTAGAAGTTAATGTTTAATTTATTAAAGCAAAAATCCAAGACCCTATTCTTATGCTTTTAAGTTCAGCTTATACACAGTGTGATTCTATTCATAAGTCTAGAGAATTTTAGCAATTACATATGAAGGGATTTTGCATAACGTTTGGTTCAATTTATAATCTTAGTTAATTAAACATCTTCAAACATTTAAAAATGTATGAAATTTGATATACAGGATTTTTAATTTAAATACTCTAATTGTTGACTGACAAGCCTTACCAAGCTCTTATGTAACTCATAGAAACCTAAAAAATTAATCTTATAAAAATGCTAAACCTTAAGTCATTTTCTAGTATTGTACATAAATTGAGTATGATTTCAACTTAAAATACACATGTAAATCAGTCAATTACACATTTCAAATTAGAGTTTAAAAAGTGGAATCTTATTCTAATTATGTTATAGAAAATATTAAGAATATAAAACATTCCAAAATGTACAGACTCTTTATTTTTTATCTTTATTTTTCAAATATTAAGATGGGTTTTATTATCTAGAATTTATCCTAGATCTTCCCAAAATTTAAACGTGCAAAACTATTAACAGTAATTGTTTATCTCACACAATTTTAGGGTTAATTTCTAATAAAGATTTTCAGTGATTGAAGTTTCAGGTTGCTCGAGGTCACACAATGACTAGAAATTTATGTGAGGATACTGTCTAGTTTTTTTGTCAATCATCCTGATAAGATACATTAAACTCCATTTAGTTATTTTTTGATTACCAAAGTGAGCAGTATGTTTAGTTCCAACATTTTGAAAAAAACATATTTCAAGCAAAAGGTAAAAGTTTGTTACTCAAAATATAACATTTAAAAGCACATGTCAAAATTAACTTTTTTTCAAGTTTTCTGAGAGTATCTAATCAAACAGGTGTCCATAAATAAAAAGTTAACAGAAAAATTAACAAGAATTTATTAGTCTTTTTTGATATACCACTCAGAAATTGAAGCAGTGAATTTCTTTAATAATGTATACTAAAGGGTTTAATGTTTTTGTTTTTTTGTTTTTTTTTGCCAGTCAGAACTGTTTCTTTTCCTTTGGTTCTCACAAATAGGACCCAAGGCCAGGACCAGGGTGAGGTCAGTAAGTCACCCGAGGAGCAAAATTTAAGAAATCACTCACCCTCACATCATGCAGGTCCCCATTCTACACTGGCATCCCCTTGCTTGTCTCCCCACAATCCTGGCCCTGATACAACCCAAATGAGATAGCTGATAGATCATTAAAGTCAATTTTTGACATGAGATCATGGTGTAATTTTAGTTGTAGAGTTCAGAAGGGGTTCAAAGAAATGACAGCTATTGCTATATGGAAACTATTATCTTTGGGAATAGGCTTCTTCATACTTATATCTAGAAATTGAAAAATGTAACACTGTGTGCTTTCTCATTCCAGTAATAAGTCATCATCATCCTGGGATAAATAAATGGACACATTTTTATACAAATTTCTGTGCTAATTTCCTAGAACCACAAACTTATTGGCTTAAAACAGCACAAACTCAACATCTTAATAGTACCAGAGGTCAGAAGTTGAAAGAGCCTTACAGGGCTCCAATGAAGGTGTCCTCAGTGATGTGTCCCCTCTGAAAGGTCCTTTTCTTCTCTGGCTCCTAGAGGTCATCAATATTCCTTGGCTCATGGCCGCATCATCTTCAAAATGCCAATTTCTCCTCTTGTCATTATCTCTTTCATTTGACTTTGATGCTTCTGGCTATCTCTTATAAAGACCTTAATGATCCCATTGGGGCCACCTAGATAACCTGGGATAATCTCTCTGTATCAAGAATTTTCATTTAACCACACATGGAAACCCTTTAATCATATTCACAGAGTCTCAGGATTAGAATATGGATGTCTTTAGAGGAGACATTATTCTGTCACCACAAGCTCCTCCCACCTCATTAAGGGATACAATTTAAATGCCATTTTAATATTTATATTAAAATTATTTATTAACATGAACGATATTTCTCTGTTCTTTAAAATCAATTTTGTAGTAATTATAACAGTTTTAATGTCTCAATCAAAAGAAATGAATTTTAACAATTAGAATCTTCTAGTTATGGAAAACTCTAGTGAATAAAATATATAATATATAAATTTTCCTTACAGAACAGTATGATAGAATGGCAATATAGCAGCAGTCTTTCGAATATAAAAATATACTGCATAAGAACAAAACTTCCTTGGTGTGTGGGATAGATATATAAATTCAAAAATAAAAGGAAATGATAAAAATTTTTAAATGTTAAAGACCTATTTCATGTAAAAAGTAGATAACGCATGTATTAGATTCTAAGTGGTATTTAGATTTCTTTGAATATATTGAAAATACCACAAAACCTCTTTATTTTAAATGTTAATATTTACAACATGCCAGAAGTTATATACTTTATAGTTGTTTGATTTTATGATGGAAATTTTTTGGTGAAAATATACAATTGTTCAATAGGTTACTAATTTCAAAAATATTTTATAAGATAAATGAGCAAATGTTTATAGCCTGAAGTTGTAGGATATTATGTCATACTGAATATTGTTCCAGGTCAGGAGAAGCCCATCACTACCAGAGGTGGTTGTAGGCAGACTTTGATGCATCATTAGTATGTACCCTATTTTCAATCTCTCTAAGAGACCTTAGCTATAGATGGTAATAATAGCACGAGCTTTGTTTCCAGGGCTTTTGTCAATGCTAAATGGGACAAATTTTCTAAATTTTTCATAAGTTATTAAGTACAATACAAATTACAGTTATTAATGTTGCTTACTTTTATGTAAGCACTAACCAGTAAAGGGCTTTTCCTGGACCCTTTATTTTGGAGACAAGTTTACCATGAACCTGCTTACGAGGAAATCAAAAGATCAGGTAGGACCTCCTGACATATGTTTCTTTTCTTACTCATTAAATCCTCCCTAAGGGATATCTTTAATGGGAACCACTGGTGACTGTTTACTGAGTTGTAAAAGTTCAGGTCTTTGGAGATTTTCATTTTACATAAAATCATTCAAAGAGGGCTTCTAAAGGTTACATTGAAATAAGTCATTCTTACCCCTCAATTCTCATGCCCCTGACATCACAAGGGCACTAAAAATAGCTTTGTGAAAGGGAATTTAGTCATTGGCAATAATCGGTAGTAAAAGCGAATGATTTTCGCACTTATAGGGAAGACTAGAGCTTCCATAGGTTGTTATCCCTATGGTAAATTGAATGGTTTTCGTTTAGTAATGTAGAGAATAAATGAACATATTGAGGAGCTGCCTGAATAGGAAAATGTATTGTTGACATTTTAATAGTATCTGAACTGTGTGTTGACAGTGGCTTTGTCGAATTAAAACAAATAGCAGGTCAAAGCAAAAATTACAAACACTTGCTCACTCAGAATGCATATTAAATGTTCTCTAATCTAAGAGTCTAAAAAAATGTTACCCAATTTAGTTTACAGAGACAAGCCTTCTTTATGGGTTTTGTGTAGGAAACATGGAGAAAAGTGAAGTTCAAACAAACCTTGCAAAGGCAACTTTTGCCTTTCTGTTTACTGCTTTCTACCATTTTCATGACTTGGTTAGCTCTTAGAGGAGCTCTGTAGTGCAAGTGGTTCCAGCTGGAGTTTGTGTGAATCTAATTTTGTTTCTTCTAATATACTCCTTGAAATGTAGCAATCTAGTTTATTTCTCCGGTTCCCATTTGTAAACTTCTGACTATTGAGTCAGACCAACAATTTTTTTTATACCAAGCTACACACAAATGATCATTATAGTCCTGCACAAACTACTCCCCTTGGGCTGTGTCTGAGATTCAGAGAAGGCCCAGCACTGATATATGAGAAGAAAATCCTCTTTCGTGAACAGAAAGCCACATTAACTTTATCATTTGCTTTTCCACTTCAGAAAGCTATCAGAATGTCAGTGGGTGAGATGGATATTATTATAGGGCTTTAATTGATTTAAAAAATATAGTTTTTGAGTGTGAAGTGGCAGGCAAAGGAGACAGATGTCCAACAAGTAGACTGAGGGCCAGAGATGCAATGTGACTTCCTTGAAGATGTAAATCTTTACAAGTTAGCTTGTGAAAGAAAAAATGCCTAAAATTTAAAGAAGCTGGAAAATTCCAGATGGTGAGAAGTTGGTTTACCTGACACAGGATGACTTGGATTAGAAGATGAGAGAAGTTAAAACAGAACTTCAGCAAAGAAAGAAGAAAGTGAAATTCTTGGGCCCACCTTCAGTCATAAGAAAACTTGTTAAATCTTCAACCACTTTATAAACAGAAATTAACCAATAACTGTATGAATGCTCCATCAAGGAATGCTATGCAGATAAAAGCCTATTGTCAAAGAGAGGTTTATGCAAACCTGTACTCTCTGTGATTTGAACTTGGGGTACCAACTTTGGAACTAACTTCATTTGCTGGGTCGATGAAAGCAAGTTGAATGTGGGGATGATCACCAAGGGTCATCACTATGGCTGCAGGGGCTTCTTTGGCTTAGGCTGCCATGGGCCTTAGTTTTTACCTTGCCCTTGACTTTGAATTGCAAAGACTGCTGCTTTATGGATTTGTACCTGGCACTTGCTTCCCTGGCAGTAGTTTCCCTGGTAGTGGGGACCTAGGGAAGAGTTGGAACACAGTCTCTGGGTGATTGCTTTTGTGTTCTACAGGTTCAGTTATTTGTGGTTAAAAATAGTGTGTGTTTAAACCTCAAAATAAAGAAGTAATCATTTGAAAACACTTGTGCTTTTATTGTGAGTAACACAGCATTTAGAGCTAAGACATATTTCCATACTCACTAGAACTATAGTGATGGCCTCAACTTTACTAATGGTCTTGCCTAAACTTATTTCTTTTCCTGTTATATCAGAAGAAAATGTTCACATGCACTTGTCCACTAACTAGTAGAAGTTTACAACAACTTCTTTACAATAATACTTTCCATTGTCAATTCCTAGAATCTCATCCAGATTATATATTTTTTAAAAAGAATAGCATCTTAGCAAGAAGAACCTAAATAAATCAGCGTTTCTTATACCCAAGAGCCTTCGAAAGACAATCCAGTTTTTGTTTCTTTGTTTCTCTGTGTGTCTTTCTTTCTCTGGCAGAAATTCTTGGATAAAGACCCAGACATCTGTCTCTGTTTCTACAGGGCTCTTTCTTTGCTCCCTCTGGATTTTCCCCACAAAGCTGGGAGCTTTAAAGCATTGGAGGCTGCCTCTCAGATTACAGTTTCATGGCATGATGACAGACTCATCTCTGCTCTAAGCCTTGGTACAATCTCTTATTCTCCTGTACTTGTCTGTTCTCCCCAGCTGCATGTTTTCCTTGGACTGTTTTTTCCTTTTATCAGAGCATCATTACAAAGAGGCTTGTAATCTAGGTATGAGTTTATGGAGACAGGGAAAAAGGGGATTCAACTTGTCTGACATCAAGTTTCTAGGCATGTCTTTAGCCAAGCAAAACTGGCCACTGGGCTGAGCTTTTGAATCAAAACCTCATAGGAATCAAATAAGTGCATTCACCTGCATATTAGCCAAGTCACATCTTTTCCTTGCTGTGATTTTTGTTGTCATTTTAAGGTAATGAATAATTTGAACATTTTGGCTAAGGTGAAGGAGCTGGTGGAGAAAGAGAGGGTACAGAATCAGAAGATAGAGTAAATACAAATGAAACTAGGTCCCTTTATTTTTTTTTTGAGCTATAATAGAAGGAATTGGTATTACGTGAACATCCAAGAATGTAATTTGAAGATAAAAGATTCTATGCTCAAACAATATTTCTCTCAAGCATTTTATTTCAAACAATGTCTGATACCAGATCTACTTTTACTCTCGGTCTAAGCCATCCTAACCCTAGAGGAACCTACCTTCATCTATATTTCCGTATATTCTAATTCTTCATTCTCCCTTTCTCCACTAGCTTCTTTACTTTAGCCTATAAATGTGTTCAAGTTACTCGTTACCTTAAAATGACAACAATAATAACAAAGCCAAGGACGTGAACTGGGTAATACTGGACTGTGCCTTAAACTGAAGTGACTCATGTTCATGGCAACTTGGACCTTCAGGAGAATGGAGTGAGGGGTGAGGCATGGATATTCAGGAAACTAAATGTGTAAATTAATGACATGCATTAGAATATTCTTTGTAAACAGAGCCTGGTGCTGACTCTCTAGAGCACTTATAATTGTGATTTCTAAAATACATAGTCAGGTAGAGCACCAGCTTTAGAGATCCATGGGCGTCATTGATGGTGATGCTCACTTAAGTGGGGAGTTGGCCAGGACAGAAACAAGCCATTGTCAGTAGGGAGACGCCAAAGAGCTTGTGGCATATGAATTGATCTGCAAGCATCTACGTATTCTGATACTACTTTTAAGGTTCTTAAGATGGTTCAAACAAAACTCAGACTCAGTTGGGAGTATTGATGGAGGACTGAAGTTTCAAGAGAGCTAAAAGTGGAGCACCTCTTTCTTGGAAAATGACTATATCTCATCTCTTTCTAAGGAAGACATGCTGTGAGGGACTAGAGTAGCCGTTAGCAACACAGTTATACTAAAACAAGTATTTATTTGCCTCATAGAACTTTAAAACAGAATTTTTGTGGGTGAAGTCTGAGCATCACATATGCTTTTAAAAGGTTCACCTGGAAGCCTTTTAAACTGTTGATTAGTAATTGTGTCTACTGCATCACCATCACTTAAAGGGAGTGAAGGAGGTTTGTATCAAAAATTTGTAGTTTTCATAACCCCTTGGATTGGTGAAATTTAGACATTTCCAGAAAAGTTCTCAGTTTAACCAAAAATATCTTTAGTGTACACATCTATTAGTATGAAGGCATAATTCCAGATACAGGGCTGCAAAATGAACAACTAAAAGAACAAATAAGACTGTGAGGTTGCAAGGACTTCTGTGGTCTGCTTGAATGTTGGCATGGGGATGCAGCTGAGGCATTTGCTCTTGGATTTTGTTTTCTAGAACACACAAATAATAGGGATCCTATAGGAACTCTGCCAATCAGATGGTAAACGGTTGAGTCAGAGACAGCTGGAAGTTCTTATTGGTGCCCTCCAACAGGTATTGGCCTGCTGTGGACACCAGAGGCTTGCCACTTTTGGATGTGACAGCAGGACTTTAGATTTTCTGGGTAGAGGATCTGCCAAGGAGGCGGGTCTTTGGACCTTCTGGTAGTTATTTTTTTGAGAATACAGTGCTTTGGGTACAGATGATCATAAACTGAAACTTGAAGCTGGACAACAAAGTTCATTACGTTTGTCACTGGATTAGCTTTCCAGAAGAAGCCCATCTTCTGTGCTCTGTGACTGGGTACCAAGTCCTAGCGGAGAAAAATCAGGCAGTCGGGCTGATTGATTCCTCCACAAATGTGTGGATTTCGAGCTTGTTTATGCCCTTGGGACTCCCTGGTAATTCATCCCTGTTTGTCTTCCTTTTCTCTTTTTCACAACACTGTATCACAAGAATTTCACCCATGCAGTTCAATGTGTTTTGAACAGACTGTTTTTATAAAAGGCTAACTTTTATTCCATTATATGGTTATTTACTAATGTATTTAAACATTCTTTTATTGTTAAGAATGAAGGTTGCTTCCAATTTTTAGCTGTTATGAATAATGTTGCCATGGATACCTTTGTACTGAATCTTGAACAAATCTCTTATTACTCCTTTACAACAGTCTTACTTGTAGAATGACTAAGTGAAAGAGTAGAAAATTTACTCTTTAAAAGTGTTTGCATACATATATGTATATGTTTTTGTTATAAATAATTCATGCCTACTACATAAAACATGTCAATACAGATAAGCAAATATCCATAATCCCAAACTCAGAGATTAATGCAGTTAATACTTTACTAAATAATTTTTTGGAAATGTGTTATTCATAGTATCATGAACTTTTCAAAAGGCTCATTGTACATCTTGCTAAATTACTGTCCAGAGGAAAATGACAATATACACTCCTACCTGCTATATTGTAATTAAGTAACTATGTTGGGAAATAATGTCTCATTATTTTTATTAGAATTTGTATAACTCTAATGGGGTTGATTTTTTAAAATTTTTTTAGTGAATCTAATTTTATGTTCTTGCCTCTTCATTCCTTTTTGTGAGGAAAGGCTATTTTGAAATATGTAAAAATACAAAGAAAATAAGTCACTCAAATATCTATTACAGAATTAAACACTTTCATTTTGATAAAATTTCTCTCTTTATGTTTATAAGTTGTTTATGCTGCACAAGTAGTATATGAATGTCACTTTTTAATTTTGAAAAAGCCCATTGTACATCAAACTAGACTTCTGATTTGTTATCCCAATTTTTCTCTCTTCCCTAAGTAAAGAACTAACATGTTTCTGAGGAGTCATTTTCTAAAAATTATCTATATATCTCTCCCATGGACAGTATACAGTATGGTCTTACATCTGCACTGTTCTTCAACTCTTCTTTTTCTAGTCAACATGTTTTTAAATATCCATATTGATAGTACTGAACCACTAGATTCCTTTGAACTAACTGCTGCATATGCTATCTGGATTCATGGTGTATGTAAATACAGATTTATTTTTCATTTTTCTTATTGGTGAACATTTAGTTTGTATAATTCTATAAAAAGAAGTCCTGGTTCTCTAAGGGCATATGAGAAAGTTTTATTTTTCTCAATAACTACCCTAGCAGTGCTTTGCCACTCTCTCCCACCCCTTCCCGCTGGGTAGTGGAATCCCTTAATGACAGCTCATTTGAGTCAGTAAAGATACTTTTCGTTATTAAACCAGTCCCACTTTAGTTCTTGAAGACTCAGTAATGTACATTTTATCACTGTAATCTCATATTCAATTCAAAGCAATATCCCCTTTCTCTCCTTCACTCCTGCATCAGACCAGCATGTGGTTGGATCAGGGGCAGAACTGAAGACTCATGAATCCTCATCACCTCCTTTACCCGACTTTCCCTTTTCGTTCTTCTCTCTCCTTGGTGTTGGTTAAGAGGAGAGGGAGGAATAAAACACATCATCTGCCAGACCTGGATGGGGAGTCTTTCTCTGGTTGGTCTGTTGGTGTTAAGCCCTTTTCCACCTACTGATTTCATTGTAGAGGTGTGGTAGCTGGCTTTCCACAGAATAGCTCACAGCACTCCCAAAGCAGCAGTTTGAAGGCTCCACTCTGCTGGAGTCCCCAGCAAGAGGGCGGGGCTCAATCTCCCTATCTCCTGTGGCCTCTGACTCTGTGTCCAGTGTCCCAAGGCAGGATAGGATCTCCTTTCTAGCCCTGTGGGAATGGGGAACTTAAGTAGACTGTCAGTTCCCCCAGCTGGCTACCCCTCTGTGCTATTTCTTTCCTGTGTTTTTTCTTTTCCCCTGTAGTAGGGTCTCTACGGTGATTGAACCAAAGACTAACCAGAGGTAAAATGTCAGTCTCCCTTTCTTATGGATATCTCCATCCTGTCCCCAGTGATTCTTCCCGTTCTTCTTTTCCCGGGTATGGGAACTGGAAAGACATCTCACCAGAAACTATTCTCTTTCTCTTAGTTCTCCTAATATAAACATAATGAAGAAGGGGGTGTCATGTGTCAGTTCTAAAGTGTTGTCTCCAGGTAGGCTCCCCAGCGAGATGGCTGGCCGCCTACAGCAGGCAATTCTCTGAACTAGTAGAAAGTGAATGCAGGGCACCTAATGTCTTTTGTTTTCAACTGTGTATTTAATTCTAGGGGGAAACATTAATTTGGTACCTCATAGCATTTTAAAAAATAGTTTTCTAGTTTTTATTGTTCCATACCATATAGTTCTGAACATCCTTGTACCAACCTTCTTGATACACTTATGAGCACCTTTGATGGAGGAAAGCCAGAATAGGACCTGGTAAGTCACAATGTGTGCATATTTTCAGCTCCATAGAAACTGCCAAATTTCTTTCCAAAATGGCTCTACCAAATTGCAGCCCCACAGCTGCAATTTATTTTTCTCAAACACTCACTATATTTGCCATTACAGGCTTTTTATCTTATGAGTGAAAAGTAGTACCTCATTTCCAATTTACCTTTCTCTAATTTTTTTTTTTTTTGGTAAGGCTGAATATCCTTTTATTTACCCCCCTCCATTCTTTTTTTTTCTGTTGCAACATTTGGCTTTTTTATTTATGTGTATGAGATCTGTATTTTTAGAGAATGTCAATGCTTTGTCTCAATATGTTTTACTGCTCCCTTAATTATTGATAGCCCTATAGTCAAAATGATTTTTCTACAATTTAAATCTCAATGCAGCATGCTTCCATTTAAAACTTAGTGTTTCCAATGGCTCTCAACATCAATTTCAAATTTTAACAGGCATGCAAACTTCTTTACGGTATATATTCTGTATATTTGTTCAGCTCATCAATCATCATTGCCTGCTGTATACTCGGTATGTTCCATGTATATTGAGCTATCCATGGCTAATCACTGTTCCATCCCTTCTCATGCCTCTCTACTTTGACACATTTCTCTCATTCTCTTTGGAATGACTCTCTGCTCCTCAACTTCCATTCCTCTTTGAAGACTCTGCTTATGTATCTTTTCCTCTGGTAACTCCTCGTTTTTCAGTGTGACTAGACTATCTCTCACACACTCTTCTCATAATCCTTACTTAACAATTATGTGGTTTCTTTGTGGGCAAGGGTTATAGTTTAATGGTCCTTGATTCCCAGATTTTTAGCATAGTACCTTGCACATAGTATGAACTAATTGGAAAAATTATTTTGGATGAATAAATGAATGAAGTTAATGCATAGAAATCATGTTATAATGTTATGAAATATCTGAAAGAAACATACACTTACTTGAAGTAGTTGAAGAGAGAATATGATTATACTTTAAACAGTGAAGTTGGTAACTAGGCAATTTCAGGAGAAAAAACAAGAATTGAAACATGAGACAGGTAAGGATTAATGATTTAAGAAATGAATTGCTCTAAGTAATGGTATTTTACAATAGAATTTTTTCCTAGAATATGAACAAGTAGCATAGCAGTTTATAGTGAAGGATTCACAGAAAGATGTGCTAATCAGTGGTGAGACAGTTTAAGATCTAAACTCCACATCAAGCAGTTATAAATGAACTGAAAATTGAAATGAAAAGAGAAATTGTAAAGAGGATTTGGGGAAAGGCTGCTGGTGAGAACTGAGTTCTTTTACACATCTCAAAGGAAAAGGGTTGTCCTGTTTTTTTACCTTTCACCTATGAATGTGGCTTCACTGGGACCTCTCAGAGAGTTAACATATATGCTGGCTTGGTGTCTGATTCCTACCTGTGCAATGAGTAGACATGACCTGATTATCTCCACACAAAAGAGAACCAAAAAAAAAAAATGTGTTATACCTAGAGTCCTGTACTCCCAACATACATCAGGGGGAGAATGTATGACTATTTCTTATGAACCAGTGATGGGTAAGATGACGTTGGAAAATACAAAGATGGGAAAGAGTCAGGTGGTTGCCTGGAGGGGCAAATAGCTCTCTGCAGAGATGAACTGAAGGTATCACCTGATCTTCATAGGGTGAATATATAGACTAAGTTACAATACCAACTGAGTGGAGATCAAAGGAACTGCAGGTGAAGACTCACTAGCATGACCCCAAAGATTTCATGAGATCATCATGGGAGAAAGGGTCAGTTCTTAACATCTGCCAGGTTCAGAGACAAGCCATCATTCCAGTAAGGACTTTTGTTATTTCTTATGTTTCAACTCAAAAGATAAGAAAATTTGGTTAACAAGGTATGGTTGAAAAATAAAATAGTGGTGGGGAAGGAGACCAGGCCAACTGTAGCGTCTTCCCTTGCTACAGGCTTTTTCAAACAGTAGTTCAGGGATGAGGGGAGGAGCCAGGGGATTAGAGAGACAGCAAAGTGTTACTTTTAAGGACATTTAAAATTTGGAACATATATAGAACTGGATATTTCTATTCTTAAGTTTAAACAATATTTTATAACTGAAGAATTTTCAAGAATGTCTTGAGGTGTGCATGCATTTTCTATAGGGTCAGAAGAACACTAAATTTTACTAAATGGGTAAAAACAATAAGAGACAATATAAAATGGCTTCATGATTTCATTTCATGAGTCACACTTGTCAACCTGCTGGCTATATTTTACTTAGAAGCTGGTGAGTACTGTGCAGTGGCAGCTACTTAGAGGCTCTCTGCCAGGGTGAACTCTTTTAATAGTTTATATGTTAAATCAGTTCTACTATAGTTTACAGATGTGCAGATTCCCTCTGAATTTTCTCTTAGATACCAATGCTTAGATTCTTCAGTTTTTTGCCTGTGTCTCCTGGACCTCTTTGGTCTAGTTTAATAAATGAGAAGCTGTACATGGGATGAAGCTAATTCAGATAAGCTGGAATAGATTTCACTACTCTCTTATTCTGGCCTCCTGGATAGAATCAATATTATTGATCATAGTGGCTGAGTTGGCCAGACAGCCACTACCCCAAGAAAAGGATCCCATCAGTCTGTTGGTGAAATATCACAGGAAGACAACACATTTTCAGAGAATGATGCTTTCTGTGCAGATCAGGTTAGCATATTCACAGAAGAAAGGGGGCATGCACTTTATAGCCTGTTCTATTTTCAGTACTGACACTAATATTAGGCATATTTTATATTCAGTTTATTATGAAATTATTGTTGATTTTCAAAATAAATGAAGATTACTCTATTTTAAGGCAGATGTATCTGTAAGAGTTCAATCTGAAGCAGAGCCATTATGAGTACCCTGGTATAAAGAATTTATTCTAGGAATTATACCTTATATATTTGAAGGAGGAACTAAAAAATTAAAGGTCCAAAAAAGGGAGCTAAATGATGAGAGAAAGAGAGAGAGAGATTGAGAGAGAGGGAGAGAGGGAGAGGGAGGTCACTAACCGGCATGGGAGCAGGTAAAGGAGCTGGAGCTTAGAGGGAAATCTGGATGTTAGATGTGTCTGGAAAGGCAGCTGGTGTAGATGTCTCTGGAAGACTGAGGCTCTTTGCAGCTGTCAGCTCCTTGAGTTTGCAGGGAGGCATCTGGTGGTGGGCCTGGGGTCAGCAGGACCAGCAGTTGGGAAGGAGAGCCTGATGCAAAGTGGGAAAGACCTTGGGCCAACTGGAATTTGCTGGGGCCTTTTTTTTATCTCTCACCCTCTCTCAGTTCACAAAAGGATAGTTGCTGCTTCTGTTCCAAAGAGACAACATAATTTTTGACAAACTCTAACCTAAAATTACATTAAGAAGGAGATTGCTGAAAATGTTCTCAGCATAACCAAGTTGACCATAGAGAAATCTACCACAGTCTACTTTTCATTAAATTGGCATGCATGCACAGCGCTTTCACCTATGTTTAACTCCCAAATACAGGCAATAGCAAAATGAGGCTTCTACCTAACGTAATAACAACTGTTTATTTTAAGACTTCAAACACACTGATGTTCTCTCCAAAGGAGAGTACACAAATTTTCACTTTAATCATTTTGGGGGTGATATTTATTCCTCTTCTTACCAAGTCACATTTCCCATTGACATCCTATAAGAAATACTGAGTTATAAGGTCAACTTATGGAATGGGACTAGAAGAGAAAAATGGGAAAGAAGGGAAAAACAAAAATAATTAGTGAATACCCATATACAAATATATTCACATTAAAATAAGGAAAAAGTTCTCACAGCAGCTACAGTTTGTTTTTCTGGAATTGCTCACATAACCATAGCTGGCATTTATAACTTTTTTTTCTTCCAATACCTGTTTGATACTCCTTTTGCCTTCAGCAAGCACTTTAGCTGGTCATGGTTCCTTATCTACAAAGGTGACCAAAACCTTCATTTCTATATGGGATGATTATAGTTTCCCATTAACTTTGACCATAGAAAATGGGACAACTAAGTAGGTACCAGTGGATCTCCTGCATTCTAGATATGCCTCTTCCTGCTCTCATTTTCTAGAAACAATTTAATTTCCTCTTGTCAAGAAAAAAATATTCAGGGTCAATCACCCAGATAGTATGGGGTAACCCTATCTTATATTTTCCATAAACCCTCAGTATGACTGGGACACAGTTCAGGTGTCCAGAAGTTCGTTTCAGTTCAAAGCCATTGTCCAATAATTCTTGAAAGTTCTGGATACCCCCTCTCCCATTTCTATCAAAGTCACCTTGGCAAATAGCCACTGCTCACACTAGGGAAGACTAGGAGAAAGATTTGAAATACAGTATAAGTTTTTAGCAGTGTAGTAGGCCCTTTCACATTCAAGAGGACCTGGCTTCCTCTTCATTCAAGTGACTCTGGGTTTGTAAACTGGTTCAGGTCTGGAGATCAGTTGGGGGTTTTGACATTCAAGACATTTCATTTTGATCTAGAACTTTTTTCACTTATACAAATCAAAACTCTAATTTTTTGACCTTTTCTTTCAGTCCCAAGTTCAAAATGATCAAATAGCCAACATTAAAGCTATCTATGTTCAACCATTCTAATGACTGCTTTGGCTCTAACCATAAAATATAAATTGAAAAAATCTTGCAGTTCTTGCGGTGTATATGGCTTCTTTTTATGGGTTGTATTTTGCACCTGACTCTGTGGGTACAGTCTGGGGTTGGGTCTGGTGACAATCCTGGAAGTGATGAGAGGTGGTTGGTCCTCAGGAGAACCAGCAGTCCCCTGTAGGTAACTATCTGAGGGGAATCCAATGCAGATTCTTTAGCCAAAGGAAGGCCAACTGACTCAGCCAAGGGATCAAGGTTTGCTTCTCTTGGAAAAGAAAACTCAGCAGAATTTTTAGAGTGTGATGTCCTCAGCTTCATTATAATCTTTCTGTTAAATCCTTCCATCTAATTTTTCAAGATCCTTCTCCTTCGAAGTAGCACATTAAATTGAACCTAAAAAGCTCTTTGAGGTTGTGAACTCCACTTTCACTGTACTTTAGTCACCCACAGGATTAGACTTTTTGTTTGATTTTCATAAATCTTGTCCCTGTGGTTACATGGGATAAGGCTTTGGAGGGGGGCAGTTATAAAAGCTTTATGATCCTTTTCTAGACCTTCTAGTAGAAATTTAAAGCCACAGGATCATTGTTCTATTTCTCCAAGTCCTCTGTGCATTTGTAATTGACCAAGAAACCTCAATATGCTTTATTTTAACTAAAAATATTTATGGCAGCAACTACCTGCTTATCCAAAGCATTGCCTTCTATGAGTGCATGAATATAGATGTCTACAGGTGATAATTTAGTTATCTGTATTGTCACTGAATTCCTTGAACAACCAAAGTAATATTTAACACTGGTGACAGAGTCATTAATATCCTTGTCTAATCAGGTGATACAACCAATTCCAGATGCCCACTCTAAATATTATGTTGTCCCGGCGCCACCTCTGGTGCTAGAAACTATATCAGTCTGTTTAGAGGCACAGAAACACAATGAGTATTATAAAATAAGAAAGTAGTTATACAAATTAGACATTACACAATTGTGAAAGGAACAAGAGAGTTGAAACTTGCAGGGAAATATTAAAGCTTGTGTATATAGTTGTTCGAGTAAGACTGTCAAGAGGCACTGATGAAGCAGTCTATGAATGTTATTTGCTCTTCATGGCTACTGCTTTCTGTGAATTTATAGCAAGGCATCTGATAGTAGCCCTGGGTTTCTTTTGGTGAGCAGGTGTATTAGTTATCTGTTGCTATGTAATAAATCATTGTAAATTATCAGTTGAAAACGATACACACTATTATCTCACAATTTTCATAAGTCAGGAGTCTGGGTATAGGTTAGCCTGGTCCTCTCCTCAGGGTCTCAAAGGCTGCAATCGGAGTGTCAGCCAGGGCTGTGGTTTCACTTGAGATATGGGGTTTTTTCCAAGCTCACATAATTGTGGGCAAAATTCAATACATTGTGGCTGTAGAATTCAAGGAAGTTGTGTTTTCAAGGCCAGTGGTAATGAACCTACCACTTTGCTTTCTTTTAAGGGCTCTGATGGTTATGTCAGGCCCATCTAAAAATATGCTTACTTTTAATTAATTCAGTCAGATGGTTTGCATCTGACCTGTGGCATTATGTTCACAACTTCCAAGGGAGAGTGCACCAACGAGCAAAAATTTTGGGGCTTTTCTTAGAACTCTGCCTACCACAGAAGGGATGGCAGTTGAGAAAAGAGCTGGACATGGAGTAGAGAAGATGCTGGCCAACGGGAATCTGCCAGCACATTTGTATCTGTCCCTCATTACCTTTAACCAGTAATGAACTTCAGAGTGTAGCAATCACTGCTGCTTGACTTTCTCCTCCAAATCCAGCAACTTTGACTCTAATCCAGAACCTTACAGAGAAGTGAGTTCTGAGAAATGTAGTTCCCACTGCAACATAACTGAGCCTAGGGCAATCCAGGGTGGAGAAAGTCTATTAAGTCACACTGAATAGGGCACACCTACTTCCTAGGGAATCCATTATGCATAAAAAAATACTGTTTTCATAGGAAGAGGTTTTCTTCTTGTGCTGTTAATAAATCCAACCCATGTGAGTTACCGCTCGGTAAAATGAAACCAGCCATTTTCTGTTTGTTCCAAGTACAAAGAATGGCATTTTCTACTCTTAGTTTTATGACACAACTATATTAGAATGAATAAGTTTCTAAAAGAGAATTTTAAAGAATCTCCATTTTATTTCATGCAATTTAAATGAGCATTTGATTATAAGAGAAAATGAGATTATTTGCAATATCGAATGTCTACCTGCCTTTGTTTCTGTAGTGCCTTTCTCCAAAGAACTCTGGTGACTTTCTCTCTGTTATGCTTATTATTATGTATCATAGCTTATCACAATTTCATAGTTGGAGAAACAGGATTTTGATTAAATGAAGCAACCTATAAAATCAGAACAAATTCGAAAATGCCAAAAGATCCAAGGACTTCTTTAGAAATTAGTCTGGATTAGTAAAAAATAAACTAGCACTTGTTTAGAGAGAAATGTAAGAAATTTCCCCCAAATTTTTTGTGAGACTTTCATTAAGTTGCTTCAGCTCTCTGTGACTTATGTCTTTCCTCATCTGAGAACTTTGCATCCCCAGAGCTAAGGACAGTGCCTGAAACATTATCTGTGCTCAAGGCCTATTCAATTATTCAATAACCTAATCAATCTCTCAATAAATCCATGGATGGAGCAAAATTAATTCTTGGTCAGCTTTGATACACTGATTCAATTACTTCCTCTGATTTTATTGTCAAATTTTCATTGACCTTGGTGATTTTTTTCAGTACTTGCACAAAAGGCTGGATTTCTCAACAGGAGCTGTCAACTTAACACTGCTTTATACCTAGGATTTCTTACATTTTGAGAGAATGTACAGACGATGGCAATCCCTAGATATCAGATTAATTCTAAGCTTATCGAGTCAAATGTCAACCTGGAGAATCTCCTGCTATTTGCCTTTTCTATTCCTACTCTTAGGTAGTTTCACAAAGTCATAAAACCAGGCCATCTCAGTTCTCATTGATTGCTCTCAACTGGATCTTCTTGACTGCTTGATAATCATGTTATTCTCTTGTGATTATACTCCCTTCTTTAGAGTCGTTGTTCCAAAGATTCTACTCCAACATGTACACTTATCTGCCATTCACATGCCATTTAACCTTCCCTTCTCCATTATCACACTTTTCCTAGACTAATTTCTTAATTTTGAATCCCACATTTCCAAAATATTTACCAGATATTTTGTCTGAAGATTCCACCGTGTCTTCAAAATCAACTGAAAATCAATGTGTTTTAAGCTTACAAGATCAGTTTTCTCTAGTTATTTGGTTTTCTCACACATACAAATGTATTCTTACCTTTTCCATCACTCAGGGTTTAAAACTTGGTGTCACTTAGACTCTATTTTTCCAGTACCTTTATTTCAAAATGTTGTCAGTTTCACTCACTTCTGGCTTAACTCAAGCTAGTTCTGATGCAAAACATTCTGGGACCACTTTTTGTGTATGGAATAGGAAGGATAAAAGGAAAGTGAGACTAAGTGGAACCAGAGTTTGAGAATCTGACCTAATTCTTGGGGATGATGTCAATGAAATAAGTACTTAGATCCTATTGTTCTTATTAGGTGTTACTACAGGACAAATCTTAGATTGCTATGATCCTATCACATGTTACTATATAGGATATGATGAACTCAGGCCCTTTGAGAGCAATCTTGATATCCAGAATGGCTAACTAGGAGACAGGAGAACTTTGCAGGCATAAAGAATACCTAAAACCAACCATAAAGTGATGAGAGCACAATCACGGAACTCCTCTGTCAGTAGCCTGGCCTCACTGATGTCAGGGGCCAGAGATCCACTGATGCACAATTCCCTTGTCAATCCTCCTAAGGTGCGGCTTCCATTGTTTCAGTTGCCTGGTCAAAAAATTTCACTGGCTTTACACTTTCAACTAATTGGTATGCTGACCTTTCTGTGAAGCTCTTGAGGTTCTCCTTATTCTAGTACCAACATCCCTTTTCTGGCTAATTAGCCATGTACTGTAATCTGGACCTTGGATTACTTCCCAGCACCTACTATAGAAAATAAACAAATGAAAATTACTAAGTAAGCCAAATGATGATTGGTCTATGAGAAAAAATGAAGGAAGTTTAGGTGACAGAGAATGAGATGGATTGGAATGTCTATGCCATTTAGATAGTGGTTAGAGAAGGCCACTATGATTAAGGTAATATTTAATAAGAGTCCTGGAAGAAGCAAAGAGAAAGCCATAAAAAATATCTAAGAGAAGTGCAGTCTAGTTAGAGGGAATATCAGGGCGAATACTCTGAGGTGGAAGCATGCTCATTGTGCTCCAAGGGCACTAAATAAGCCAGAAGAGCTGAAGGGTGTGGAGTGAGGACAAGGAGGTCTAGGTCATATTAGGCATTTTAGATGTGGTGACTCTAAGTCCTAGTATTTTCCAACATTCCCAACTTATGCTTATTTTCCCAGCAGAGTTTTTAATAATGCCCCTTTTATGCTCCAACATTTCCTGGTTTGTCTAATACTTACATTTGTATAGTGTTCCTTGGTGAGCATGGGAATAATAACGCCTCCTTAGAGTGGAAGTTGTAAGATCATATGAGGTGGGCGATCCTTTCAACAAACATTTATAAAGCATTTACTACATTTTTATTATCTGTAGATACAAAGATGATTAAGAATTAGTTACAGTCCTCAAGGAATTGGTAGTATATATGAGAAAAAAATTTAGTACAATGTATTGTGAATGATAATTGTATGTAAAAGATAGAAGAATAATACAGGGTGATTGACTTCTGGAGGCTTGTGGGTGTTCTAGTAAAGGCTTTGTGCTGTTGATTACACTTCTATGGATTTTACAGGATAAATGGGAGTTTGACAGGCAAACAAAGAGAGGGAGCAAATACAGGGTCAAATGACAAGAAACAGCTGTTTTATTTAAGGAACAGCAAGTGAGTGATATTTCGAGAAGTTCATGTGGTGAAATGGGGGAAGGTTGATGTGTAGGAAATAAGGCAGGAGAATCAGCAGGAACCAGAACTTAAAGTTTTGCTTTTGTAATTCTAAAAAATTTGGACTTTATTACTTAGAGAGCTGAAGGGTGTCCTGGTAATTAGAAAAATGGTATGATTAGATTTATACTTTTACAATTATTCCAGGATCATCTTAAATAGATTGCATGGGTAGAATCAGTAAAATAAGTTAGAGAGTCATTGTAATAATTCAGAAGAGAGATATGCATGAGAGATATCTGAGAATATAGTAGGCATGTAATAAATGATGATTTCTTTTCTCCTGTGACAATTTTCTAAGTTAGTAATGGAAGATGTTGTCATCACCATTTTACAACTTGAAGAATTGAGCTGCTACTTCAAGTGACTTTCTCTGGGGATGGGATTCAGATTTTAAATGACTGGGACAGAGCTACTACTTTTGTGTTTCTGCTTTAGGTTCAGCACTCTTTCAGTGTCTGAGAGTTTTGAGGATACAAATGAGATTAGAAAGTTTTTAAATAAATAGAATATATATTTTTTATAAGGCCTTCAAGAGCCCAAGAATGAATCAGATCCTTCCTTAATCAAGTCCCATCTCTACTGTTCATCTATTCCACTATACCTCTCAATGAAAACTGAGAAGCAACTGATGAGGAAGGAGAAGACAGCAGTTTCTCAGAAGCCAAGTGACTGAAGTAAGAAAAAGAAAACAATCAAATAAGTCAGATGTTCTCAAGAAGTCAGTTAAAATGAGAAAGAGCATTGACCAATGAATTTGGAAAGATGAAGGATATTGGTGACTTTGACAAATGTGGGTTTTTCAGAGTGTTGTGGATGGAGGCCAGATAGAAGTGGGTTAAGAAAATGGGAAGTGATAACTCATACCTTGTCTAGGAGTTTACCGCATGAAGGAGCTGGGACATAGAATAGTAGCTAGATTTGGTAATAGGGTGCTGGTTGGGGGGATTGAAAAATGGCAGTTATTACAGATTGTGATAATGAGAATGATGCATGGAGAGGAGAAATGATAATACCAGAGAATGGTGGCAGGCAAAGTCATGTCTTATCTGGAAGATGAATTCGTATTGGCACATCTAGGTGGACTTTTCAGCAAGCATCCAGAGGAGGAAACCACAACCAGTTGACATTTATGCATCACACACTATGTACAGAAATTCCATGAAGCTCTTCCCCATATAACGCTTACACAATGCTATGGTGTAGGCACCACTTTTTCTTCCAATTTATAGGTCAGGAAAGCTTTTCTTAGAGTGTTCCTGTGACTTGCTCATGGTCACATCTTTAGAAAGTGGTAGAACTTTGTTTAAAACTTGGGTCCACCAGCATTTAATTTCTGTTAAGGAAAGGAGCCAGAACTTCTCTCTAGTTCAATGAGGAACAGCTCAATATAATCAAGGGTGGTGATGTATTTCTTACTCCTTACTGCTGCCTGGAATTTTTATTAAAATTGCTAGGTGCTTTAGTAATAGTTTGTGATCTCAGAGTTTTGGTTAACACTAATGCCAGCATTACATGATGTGGGTTATTCCTATAATCTGACTGCATCCAGAAATTCAACCTAAAACTGTTTTACAGAAATTATCTTGAGGACAGGTTTCTTGACATGTACCATGTTGTAGGCTTATTATCATTTCACCTGTAACTCCCCAATTCAATTTAAAAAAAACTTTTATTGGTATATATTAAACCAAAACTATGCTAGTTGATGGGCATATATAGATGAACAAGATAAATTTCCCTCCCTAAAAGTTCAGAGTAAGAGGCACATTCAGGTGGATAGTGTCTTCTTTAAGTTATTTCTGTCAATGGAATTGAATTGTGTTCTTTTAGGTTTCTGACCTGTTTATCCCATTTAGGTTTCTGACCTGTTTATCTCCATGGCCTTGCATTTGGGGAACAGAGAAGAGAGGCAGGCAACCAGTGACAGAAAACTTTATTTTAAGAAAAGAATGATTGAATGATTGATTGATTTTCTCCATCACTCTAAAAAAAAATTAAAAAAGTTTACAAAGATCCCAAATATGAGTTAATATAATTAAGAAAAGAAATTAGGGAGAAGGAAAATAAGATAATTTATGGTCAAGCATAGGACTGAATACCTCTCATAAATTGTGAAGATTTGGCCAGAGGTAGGGAAAGAATTCACAGACAAATACAGAGCAGATGTTCCCTAATTGGATAGAAATGGAATAATTATGTTAATCTGTCTTTTATTATTTTTTTAAAATCAGAGAATGCTTTTAATTCTTTGGATTCAAAATTAAAATATATCCATATTATTTGGCTCCCACCTTAGTCTCTCCTTTCAGGAAAAGTCTACCCTCTAGTGTCACCTTCAAGCAGCATAGATATCTCTCGTGAAGATCAGATCAGCGGGAGGTCTTCTTCTTATGCCATTCACATGTGCCCACCTGGCTATTGGACAGATGTTCTCCTGTAGGGTACAAAAATTTCCCAACATTAAGTTTTAATTGCATCTCCATAATTGTTGGTTAAATGTTGGCATTCACTTTATGAGCTGATTTTGCTATGCTAATCAGTGCTCAATTCAATCCAGAACAAACAAATAAACAATAACAAGAAAAACAGAACTCCTATATTTATAGCTTGTGACTAAAATAGTACCACAAATCACAACTGTGACTAACTAATTACTTGACGTCTAACACAGGACCAACACAGACTTCCTCTTCACACAGCTTTCATCACTATAAACAAAATCTACTCTGATTTGTTTTAGAATCAATTTGATTTGAGAAGGCACTGGGGCTCTGTCAATAAGCAACAAACAGAATACAATTTCCTTTGAATAAAATTGGGATTATGCTTTGAAGAGATTGCTTTTCTTCTTAAGGAAATTTGGAGAGTTAAACTGGAAATTCCTTTCCTAGTGGCAAAAGGTAAAAATCAGTTGTTCTGAACCTCAGATGCTTTTCTTCAATCTTTTAGGGCAGTTATACTAAACTATTAAATTGTCAAGGATGTGATTAATCAAAGCACAGGACAGGTAGATTAATGGAATTAAGTGAGTTTTGGCTTTGGAGTCAAAGGGTTTTGGTTTTGGTATGGGTTTGGCAAGAGTATGGGTATAACATCAACTGTAAGGTGATTTAGGGCATGTCTATTCTGCATCTCAGATTCTTTTGCAGCTAAGTGCAAAAGTAAATAATTTATATTCTATAGGGCCATTGTAAAATTTAAATGAGAAAATATATAACAAGAGAGTTTCATAGAAAGATGATTGAATTAAAAAACAAGGAAACACTTCAAATAATGTCTCTGTAACTAACGCATGCATAACTCAGCAGTAGCCAATATTTTTTAGACTTTTCTGATCTCCCTATTCTGATTTTGGTCATAGAAAAAAGTGGATATTTAGATGCTATGGTTTAGAATAAATGGAAATTTCTACTGTTGTGATTCCAGATTTAATATTCAATAAATTATGAATTTGCTACTCTCAAAGCTAGATAAATTGGATCAGTATTAAATGCTAGTTCCAAAGATAGTTGTTTTCAAGCTATTGTTTCATTGACAGGTACTCAGTTTTTTACAAGGTCTCTCATTTCAAACATCGGGTCCCCTAATAATTACAGTTTTGTTGCTGCAACAGCTCTTCCTTTACACCCAAGTACATTACTGGAATTCAGTATCCATCCAATGATGGGTCAAAACAATATTGGATACATCCCTAATTGCCTTAGGATGGGTCACAAATCTTGATAGAAAGCCTATGAGGCAGAAGAGGAGAACAGAACTTTATTTACAAATGCATTTATTGTCAAGATTGCCACCCTGATTTTAAAACTGGTTGTAAGTCCTAGTCTTACGCTGTCAAAAAGAAGTAGTTCTTGTTTTGTAGGGTATGTGTGTACAGAGTAGATTCTTCACCCTTCATTTTCAATTCCACATGCTCTGCTTCCTGAGGGTTTTTCAGCAGTTCGTGACATCTGTCCTCATCAGAATATGGTTTTATCCTTTTTATGGCAGCACTGGCAAGCGCAAATGAGGAATATGCTTAGTCTTCAGCAGTAAGGTCTCAGTAATATGAAGTCTGGGGGAGCAAGTGTGGAAGCAAGGTGACCAGTTAGGAGGTGATTGCAATTATCCAAAGGCGATGGTAGAGCTTCTCAAATTTAAATGTGTAGAGGAATCATAAAGGAACTTGTCAAAATTTGAATTAATGGGCTGAAGCTTAAGATTCTTCATTTCTATGAGCTCCAAGGCAATGCTGACACTGTGGGTTCATGGAACACCTTTTGAACAGCAAGGATCTATAGTGTGTTCATACCTTGTTACTACATCTGTGCTTCTCTCCTTTGATTTGTCACCTTAGTGCGGTGGTTCTCCACTTGGACTGAATGTTAATTCCAGCTAGAGAGTATTAAAAAATAATGATGTCTGACCTCATATTCCAGAAATTCTGATTTAATTATTCTGGTAGAAGGCCCAGATATTCATATTCATATTTTTACCAAGCTCTCCAAGTGGTGCTAGTTCACAGTCAGGATTAAGAAGTCTGGCTTTGGTTTATTTGGCTCGATCTCAGCTTTACCCTTTGATGCTGCTTTCAGGTATCTCTTGGCTCCATGCCTCACAGCATGCAGAATTACTATCCCATCCAACTGCCACCAGGATGAGTACTGTTCTATAGCCTTGTCCAGCACAGAAACTACAATAATAGATGTTCACCACGTATTCATTTGGTATACTCAGCTCTTGGTGGTCCCATAGCATCTTTATTAATTTATTTTACTATGATTTGTTTATATGTCCATGTCTACCCCACTCAGCTTCTCAAGGATAAGAAGCGTGTCATATTCATTTTATTTCAGCAGGCCCTAGTGTAGTGCCTGGGATAGACTCCACACTCTATACAGATGCACAGAATAAATAAAATGGATTGACGCAGTATGCTAGTGGGCTCCTGGAATATCTCCTTAAAATTCTTTAGCAAGGCATTCATGTGTGGAATGTGGATGGGATAAGTCTCTGCCTCCTTTTCCCAAGTGTGAGCAAGATAACTTGACCATAAAGAACACAGACTAACTAAACATCAGTTAACAACCTGACTTACTGCATATTCACATAGAATGTCCTACTGAAAATTCCTGGGTAATATAACTCATGTCATAATTCGTAACACTCATAGAGCTTATTATTATATTACTGGGTACTTTTCAAAACTAAAAATGTATGTGTGTATATATATGTAAAAGTGTGTGTGGTCGTATATATGTAAAACTAATATATATGTAAACCTAAGATATTAAACTAATACGCACAAAGCACATGCTATTGTAAATCCCCAAATTACTGGTGAGCTAACCCTGGCAAGAAGAGTTTATAGAATTTGGCTTGAATAACACAGCTGGTAAGTGGCCAAGCTGAGATTTAAACCAAGCAGCTCGGGTCCAGAGATCATGCCCAGAGTTACCACCCTACACTTCCCTATATTATCCTGCCTGCCACAGATGGCCTGATCAGTTCTGAAGGAAGTGGGGCTATCACACTTATTTAAAACACTTCTTTTTTTACTTGCTTGATTTAGATTTTTACTGGTTATAGTTCATGTTATGCTCATAACCAACTTAAATCTAAAATTTTTAAATGCTAATAAATCCTTTAAATTATTCTCTGTATATTCAATTGCTCCTTATAATTTGGATCTTCCCTATCAACTTTTAAATACCCTTGAATGATTCCATCATGAAAATAAAAGTATCATCAAATAATGTGATAGAGGCAGAAATTATCACTTTAATGGCAAGTATTACAATATAGAACTATATCAAATTAACATGCTGTGAACTTAAATTTATATAATGTTACACATCAAAATATATTTTCATTAAAAATAATTAGAATTAAAAAATATCCATGAAGCTGCACAATTAAAATAATGTTAATAATAAACCCTCTTTCAAATTTATATGCCTCTTCAGTTGCCGCCCCATCTCTCCCCTTCTCTTTATTATTATATTATTATAATTTATAGTATCCTTTCTTCACCCCTGATTTAGTCCTCACCCAGTGTAGCCTGATACCTATCCTCATCATTTTATCAAAAATAGTTTTCACAATGCCACTCACAACCTCCATGCCATTGATCTCCTTTAACCAATTAATTTTCAGACCTCACATCACTTGATTTTTCAGTAACTTCTTACAGTTTTAGATGCTCTCTTTTTAAAACACTAATTTCCTTGGTTTCCATGATGCAACATATTCTGCTCCCTGGCTGCTTATCAGTTTCTTTTGCAGATTCATCCTCATCGGTGCAGCATTCAAATGATAGAATTCCTCAAGCTTTGCTCTCTGGCCTTTTTTCTTCTCAGTATTTTCTCTCTTTGTAAATGATGTTCGCCACCCTGAGATTTTCTTTAACACAATATATACATCCTCTTTGAACTCTAAGTAGTCTATATTTGGATGTTTCATGGATCCATCAAAATTAGGTCCTAAATTGAACTAATTATTTTCCCACCTGCCCTTTGAGTTTCCTAACTAATCATCTTCCTGGTTTTCTATCTCAGTGAATAGTCCCTTCTATCCAGTTATGGCTCCCACATATCCACAAGTCATCTTTGACATTCTTCTCTCTTTTCATTCCCCTTCTTCAACCATTGATTTTACCTCTTGAGTACATTGACTGTTCACACTGACTGTTCACACTGTTCAGGCAACTTTAATGCCTTCTATACTTATGACAATTTTTGGTCCCTTGATTTTTTCCTCCCCATTTTCTAGGCATCAAATGATTATTCTAGCTTGGCTTGCTCTTCTGAGGCCCTAGAACAATGTTTACTTGAACCCTTAACTCTGTTTTCTTGAGTGATTTTAAAATTCTAGGTTTCACAAAGCCATATTAGTCATCTAAATGTTGATACTGACCCTTCAAAGTCTCTGTTTTTTCTCACTACAGAATTGAATTTTTTTCTCTAAAGCTCAGCGCAAACTCAAGGCAGACTGCTCTCTCTTCTCTTTTCCAACTGATGAGCTCTTTCTGAGGGTGGGAGAGAACACAGACACTGGGGCTTTCCCCTACTTTTCAGCAGTTTCATTAGGTCTACATTTTGCTCCCTTGACAAGTACTCGAATCTGCCTTATTTTCTATTTCTAGAGGTTTCTTTTCTTAGGGTATTTAATAGTTTGTCAAGCATTTCAGTCTTTGCAGTTGATTCTCTCCTTCCCTCCCCTGCCTGGAATGCACAGTATGTTGCTGAGAGCAGATTCAGTGATGCCTCTTACCTGAGTGGAAACAGATGCTCACTGCAGAAATCAGCTTCAGATGGATGCCTGTAGAATAATCATCCTTCTGAACAGGTTCCCCATGGTAAGAGAGCAGAGCACGTTGAGATTAAAGCTAAATAAATGAAGAATGCAGTGGAGATGGAGCTGCACATATAAGGGATGGACACCCAGTGAGTATCAGTATCAATGCTGCAAGTAACTTAAAGATTACCTAGCTCAGACTTTTTTGTTTTACAGACAAGGAAACAGGGCTAGAGAGTAGAGATAATTTGCTTCTGTAACAAAACTAGCTATTGCAGGAGCAAGAATCTTCTGCTTTCCAGACATATATGGAGCTGACAGGCTTCTACAATGTTGTCTGCTTCTCTGGTTGAGCACTGCCTGTCTCATTTATAATCAATCACTCCCTTTCTCCCTCTCTCTTCCTCTTCCTCTCTTCTCTTTCTCCCTCTTTCCCCTCCCACTTTCCTTATTCTTCTTTCCCTCTCTTTCTTTCTTTAAATTTTATTAAAGTTATAAGAAAAAATTCTAACGTGTAACAAGTGGGATTACCTTTCCTGTACATATTTCATAGCAGATTTTAGAAGCTATTTCTGTTCCCATTCCTGATCCATACACGCAAAAAAAAGGGTCATCATGCACATTTGACTATTTGTCTTTCTGAGTAAATCTTTTGTTCTCACCTTGAACCAGTTTTCTCCTGGTTTGGGGAAATTGGTTCTAAGAAGTGGGTATAGCAAGGTAGTGTTGAACTGGTTACAATGAAAAGAGGTGGTACATACAAGGTATTTCAAGTGGCAATTGGAAGTAAATAAGACACCTCTGGAGTCACCTGACATGGTGATTTCTTATTATATTTAAGAAATTACCAAAATATGGAAGAGAGAATATGGATCTCTGGTAATAGAAGCTCAATTTCTAACCCATGTGATTAGTTGCTGTTTTCCCATCTTCATTCCCAGATCTACTTGCCCTTTAACATTGTAGTAGAAAAGCTGAGGAAAATGTCTTAGTACATTGTGGAAGATGCCATCTTTATATGAGTGTTTATTTTAGGTCTTTTTATGAATGTCTGACCCCTTTCAGAAAAAAAAAAAAGTAATTAAAATAGATGTAGGCCCACTCCACATTTTGCTTATCTTGCAACATAAAGAAGCAGGTTTCAACCTCTCCCTGGCCCTAAGGGATTGTTCTGGCTGCTGAATCATCCAACTCTAGGCATATAGTAGGAGCTCAATAACTGTCAGAATTATACCAAATAGTTGAGTTAACTGATTATTTATTTTAAGTTAATTATTTTCTAAAAACTCTGTATTCTTACCTGTACTTGATTCTGACCCATATCCATCCTCTCCTATTTTTCTTGATTTAGTGACATATCCCTATTTGTGTTTCTGTCTGCCATGACCTCAGTATCTCTTATTACCATACTAGATGCAATCCATCGGCTAGGCTGTCTCCTGTTGTCTATCTCTAGGGTCTCTGAACAGCGTATTCTTTCTTTTGGACTGGATATCGTCCCCTAATAAGTAGTAGATTTTACCCCTTTCTTCCTTTAATACCTGTCCTATTCTGTAAAGATGTCTAAGTCACACTCTCATGCTCTTTTCAATGTAGTAGATTACCATGACAGGTCATATTATGAGCTAGGACACTCTTTGATTGCTTAGGCATGTAATTGTCCTTCAGCCTTGAGTCATTGGTTTTGACTCCTCTTTGCTCAATAAAAGGTCTGCTTTTTATGTGATTGATTCTAGCCTCAATCCTGGCTCCTCCCAGGGTAAGCTCTTGGCCCAACTTTTTTGGTGTCTTAGGGTATTATGGAAAGTCTACAACTATAGAGGTCAACTCTTTGGCAACTCTCATTTTCAAGGTAAGCCATGCTGTCAACTTTTAGGCTGAATTTCCTCACTGACATTAAATGTTCAGTCACTCAAAATATCTTTATTTGTCTTAAAATGTCAATAATGTCAATAATCAAAGATTTTTTAAACTTGTTAGGCAAAGTGTTATCTATATGGATGAAACAAATTTTAGTTATGATGTTTATTCTGATCAACTCTAAAAGAGATGTCCTAGGTAGAAAAATTGTTTCAGTGGCAACATGTATGAGACATCAAAGAGGTCAGATCACTTGCCTTGGATAATCAGACTGAAAATCTGAAAGTTGGGCTAGCGCTTGAGCATGTAGTAGAGAGACCTCCCTCACACCTAGAATGTCCTTGGTGGTGGCCTAGGAATCCATGCCAGTGAGTAAAAATGGCAGGTGGATATTATCTCTAGTACTTGTGTCTCAAAATTGACAAAACTATAGAAATGAGAAGAAGGAAAGCAGATTTTGTAAATACTCTATTGCTTTTTGAGAACAGTCTAAAACTGAGATCTTCAAATAGGAATGATAATTCCCCTGGCAGTTATTACATAGAACTTCCCCCAAAAAAGTCTTAAATTATAGCTATGCATATCTGTTATATGACAGACACTTTCTTTTTTATAACCCTTACAACAACACTATGAAGTAGTAACAGGTCCATTTTATAAATGAGAAAATAGATGAACTAATAGGAAGAACCATAGCTAGGATTATATGGTCATACATAGTAAAAAAAAGGAGGTTTGTATCTAGAAATTCAACCTGACTTCGGGTCTGTGCTCTTCTCAAAACTCTTTGCTATCTCTTTATTAAACCAAACAATTTTTTTAGAGATTGCTTTTGATTTCAACTTAGGGGATAACTTTATCCAATAGGCATTATGAAATTCTCACACATGCACACACACACATACACATACATACACATATATATCATATATATGTTTTGTTTCCAAATAGGCTCTTATTTATGTAGTGATTTGGGAAAAAATTATTTCAATCAAATTGCACTGCAAATGTAACTCAATAATAATGAGGATATGTAACATACAGTTTTGAAAATAAGAAAGCAAGTGAGAATGTATCAATTTTATTTAATTTTTTAAGATAAAATTTTAAATTTAAATATAGTTCACATACAATATTATATAAGGTATATTAGTTTCAGGTGTATAATATAGGGATTTGAACTTTTTTACACCTTACATTGTGATCACCTCACTAATTCTAGTAATCATCTAACTGTGTGTATCATATATATGTATGTGTGCATATATATATATGCATATGTGTGTGTGTTTGCATGTGGATAAAGAAGATTATGTGTGTATACATGCAAAATTTTTATGTGTATATATACGTGTGTGTGTATATACATATACGTGTGTGTGTGTTTGTGTGTGTGTGTGTGTGTGTGTATTCACACACATAACACTTCTTTATCCATTCATCTGTCGATGGATACCTGAGTTGCTTCTACATCTTGGCTTTTGTAAATATGCTGCAGTGAGCATAGGGGTGCATATATATTTTTGAGTTACTGTTTTCATTTTTTTAATAAATACCCAGAAGTGGATTTGTTGGGTTGTATGGCAGAACACATATTTTTAATTTTTTGAGGAATCTCCATACTGTTTTCCATAGTGGCTGCACCAGTCTGTAATCCTACCAACAGTGTAGAAGGGTTCCCTTTTCTCCACATTCTCACCAACACATTTTATTTGTTGACATTTTGATAATAACTATTCTGACTGCTGTGAGGTGGTATCTTAATTGTGATTTTGACTCTCATTTCTCTGATTATTAATCATGTTAAGCATCTTTCCATATGTCTGTTGGCCTTCTGTATGTCTTCTTTGGTTAATTGTCTTTGCATGTCCTCTACCCATTTTTGATTGACTTGTTTATATTTTTGTTATTGAGTTGTATGAGTTTATATACATTTTAAATATAAGTTTCTTATTGGATGTATCATTTACGAATATGTTCTTTCATTCAGTAGGTTGTCTTTTTGTTTAGTTGATGGTTTCTTTCACTGTGCAGAAGATTTTTACTTTGATTAAATCCCATTTGTTTATTTTTGCTTTTGTTTTCCTTGTTTGAGGGGACATATCAAAAACATTATTACTCACACTGATGACAAATCGTTTCCTATCTATGCTTTTGTCTAGGAGTTTTATGGTTTCAGGCCTTACATATAACTTTTAATTTACTTTGTATATGGTGTAAGAGTGGTTCAGTTTTATTTTTTTATTTGCATGTATCTGTTCAGTTTTCTCAGTGCCACTTGTTGAATATACTGTCATTACTCATTGTATATTTTTACCTCTTTTGTCATAAATTAGTTGACTATATAAATGAGAGTTTATTTCTGGACTCTTCTATTCTATTCTATTCTATTCTATTCTATTCTATTCTATTCTATTCTATTCTACTGATCTGTGTCTTTTATTGGTGACAGGACCATACTGTTTGGATTATTTTAGCTTTGTAATATGATTTGAAATCAGGGAGTGTGATACTTCCAACTTTGCTCTTCTTTCTCAAGATTGCTTTGGTTATTCATGGTCTTTGTGGTTCCATATAAAAGTGAGGATTATTTTGTTCTAGTTCTGGGAAGAATGTCATTGGTATTTTGATAGGCATTGGATGTTATAAATAGATTTCTTATACTATCCTCATTTTAAAAGATTCTTTCTTTATTTTACTGTTCTCATTGCTTGATTTCCACTATTGTCTTTCAGGTCATTAATCTGTTCTTTATTAATTAATCTGATATCAATGACTCCTGATGTGGTCTTCATTTTGGTTATTGTATTTTTCATCTTCAGTCTTTTTATTACATTTTTTATCTCTTTGTTGAAGTGCTTTCTGAGTTCCTCTATTCTCAAATTCATTGAGCATACTTATGACCATTTCTTTGAATTCTTTATCAGGCAATCTACTTAGCTCTGTTTCATTAGTTTTTTTTTTCTTTCTGGAATTTTTTCATGTTACTTTATTTGGGATATATTCTTCTGTTCCCTCATTTTATTTTACTTTCTGTGTTTGTTCCCAAGTTGGATAGAATGGCTATTCCTCCCAGTCTTAAAAGAGTGTTCTCTGTCTAGACTGTGTTTTGAACAGTTTTCACTGGTCAGTTGTATTTTGCTAGTTCTGTACTCTCTCCATGTATGCATAGCCAGGTGGGTGCAAAAAGCACTTCCCTGCTGCACCCACTGAATTAATTCCTAGGTGGATGGGCCCCTTGTGTGCATGCTATGGCACCCCCCTGTTTCTGCTGAATCTAGCTCCAGCAGGAGTGGCTGGGGACAGGCCACAGCACCATGGAGGTTCCACCTGCTCTCTACGTTCAGGGGCATCATCAACGGTGGCACTCACCATGTCCTCTGGTGCTGGGTTGCTCTCTTGGCTCCTGGTGAGCTCTCGTGCTTCCTGACTTTTATTGTGCTGTCCCTCTCTCTTGTCCACAAGCTTTTCATTTGGCTCACAGCTGTCTCTCAGGAGGAATCACTCTAAATATAGCACATTCAGTGTGTTCTTATGAGGTGGTGAGCTCATTGTCCACCTACCCCTCAATCTTGGACCTGCCCCTGAGAGTGTATTAGTTTAAACATTTACTTTTTTTTGGATAAAGGATAAAGGCACAAATAGGTATCAAAGGCTGCTGATAAGCTGCTACCATCTTTTTGCCATATTCAAAATGAATGAAGAAGATTTTGGCTGAACCACTGTCTATGTGGGTAGAGGAGGGCATGGTTAGTTTTGAGTCATTCTAGTTCTAAGGTCACAAATAAGGTCACATTTACAGTATCAGGGATTAGAATTTGGACATATCTTTTTGGAGCCACTTGTTGGTGACTGAATTCACTTCTGTTAGTAACCCAGCCAAGGACAATTTTAATATCATCAGAAGGTAGAATAGTGGCTCCAAAAGACATGTCCAAATACTAATCCCTGGTACTGTAAATGTGACCTTACTTGAAAATAGAGTCTTTGCCTATGTAATTACCGTGTTAAAGATCTTGAAATGAGATCATCCTAGATTAACCAGATAGGTCCTAAATCTAATGAAATGTCCCTCATTGAAGACAGATTACAGAAGGGAAGAGAGACACAGCAGGAGAAAGCCTTGCAAAGACAGAAGTAGTGATTGAAGTTACACTGCCACAAGCCAAGGAACAACTATAGTTACCAGAAACTGGAAGAGGCATGGGAAGATTCTTTCCTAGAGCCTTCAGTGGAGCCCTTCTAGCATCTTGATTTTGGACTTCTGGCCATCACACAGCAAGAGAATAAATTTGTGTTTTAGTAACCCAGTTTGTGATAATTTGTACAGCAGCCCTGGGAACCTGATGCAATCAATATATAAGTGAAAAACTCTCTCTCAAATATTTTTGTTACTTGCTGTTACCAAAGGGGTACTGACCCTTTTTCCTTCTTCCAAACTGCACGCAAAGGTATTATGCATGAACTGAAATGAATTCATCCTTTACCATTTACCCTGGAAGTTCTCAATCCCTAGAATGAATTTGATTAATGAGGATTTGAACAGGTTGTTGGAAAGGGCAAAGCAGGCCCAGGGCTTACTCCTTCACCACACTGTCTGATGTAGCAGTCAGAGTATCCTGCAGAATTCAGCATCTATAAAACCACTGCTAATATTTCTGGGGATTAGAGTAGCAAGAACAGAATGGGCCACTGGTTTGGATTTCACAGTTGGGTGCACCTTTCATCATTCAGGAGTGACCATGCTGTAGATAGGTGACCCTCTTTATTTGACTACTGGTTTTATTCTAGATAATACAGTCAGGCTTGCTAGTTGACCTTATATTATATGACTTCATATAATGTGGCATGAAACAGTATCTACTCCAATAGCCAATCCTTTTTCTTCGCAGGCATTGCAATTACTCAGGTAAAATGTTTTCATGTTGAGGAAATTCAAACATTGGACCATTAAATAATCTGTTTCTTCTCTTCCATTTACTTTCTTCACTCATGTTCCTAAACACACCACCCTCCAAATAGCATGTTTGCATAAGTGCCAAGAACTCTTAGTGATGATGAGTGACTTTTTGCCAGAGGAGGCATTGAATTAGGGAATTTGGCAGAGGACTAGCGAATGCTGGGTTTAACCCCAGCTTGAGAAAAAGGCTCTGGAATGTATGCACCTATCCAGAAGTTCAAGCATTTAAATGCATAACATCAAGGAGACTTTCTTGCTTGACAATTTCTTACATAATAGAATACCTCTCAGCTTTTCCGTTGAGACATTTTCATGCTTGCTATTCTCAGATTCAGGTTTGAATAATATTTATTAAATATCTATAACCTCCCAGACAACATTAGGTGATTTATATACTTTATCTTGTTAAATCCTGAAAATAACAATGTAAAAGAAGGAATTATTATCCCTGTGGAGCAGAAACAAAAGGTTAGAAAAATTAAATTACTTGTTCCAAATTACAGCATGAATAAATCTCAGAGCTAGGAATTTCAGCTCTGTTCTTTAGGCCCAAATTTATTCATTCCCACTTTCTCTTTGTTCAAAAAATTGAATTGGTCAAGCATTAATATGACTTAAAGACCGTTGTGTATCAGTGCAGGTGTTCTCAGTGGGCACTATTTCACAGTAGCATTTACCACAGCAGTAACTGCAGAGAATGAATACTTCAGAGTAAGTTATAGTAGAGGATCATTATGTATAGGGAGATTTAATTTTATAAAAAACAAAATTGCCCTTCAAACTGCAAGCATTTAATTTTTAATGTGCTAATTTTAATTAAGTTTAATTAATGCTGCTGAGCTTGATAAACTTAAAGAACTTCAAATGACATCCTAAAAGTCTTGAAACATCTTACTTATTGGACCTGCTTTTTGGCTGAATCTCAATTCATGCCTCAACAGAAATTGCTTACTCTTTGTTCTTTCTGAATCTGTGCTATCATTTACCCATTTGTTGTATGAAATCCAATTTGTAATTGAATCTTTGTTCAATACTTTATCAGAGAGAGAGAGATGAGCTCTGAGATCATTCATTATCTTTAACAGTGCAAATGAGTTCTGCTGAGCCCTGCCTCCCCTAGGGAATATTCTGGCTGTGTTGCATTAAAGGTTTACTCTGATTCATTGCTCTTCTTGCTGCTTGTATCATCATTGGTGCTTTAGGGATGAAAGTTCTCCTCCAGCTCCTACCTGTGCAAAGCAGTGTTGAGGAAAGAGACCTGGAAGCCTAATATCCAGTCCTTCAGGGTTTCCAGGTTCTGTTGCTAAATTCTTCAAAAATAGAGTAGCTACTAACAGATATCCTTTAAAACTCTAAGAGGAGGTAGGGTGTCTTTCAGATTTAAGGTAGCTGAAATGCTCTGGAAGCTGTCAGAGCCACAGAGACGTAGAGATTTCCAGACTGAAGACTCTAGAGAACTCTGAAGCTTTAACATAATAATTCAGTCACTGAAGCAGTTCTGCAAATTGTCTTGAGATTGACTCATACCCTTGACCCTTATGCTTTTCTGGCCTCGCTCTGACTCTCCTAACCCAGAGACTCTACTCTCACCTTTTCTCCAGTGGTCGCAGAACTTCTCTCTTCCTCCCTGTCTTAGTCTGCCCTGGCTGCTATAACAAAATTCCACATTAAAAAAACAAAAACAAAAACAAAAACCAGGCATTTGTTTCCCACAATTCTGGAGGCTGGAAGTCCAAGCTCAAGGTGCTGGCTAATTTGGTTCCTGGTGAGAGTTCTCTTCAAAATTTACAGAGGGAATATCTTTTTTTGCTGTGTTCTCACATGGCAGAGAGAGAGAGAGAGAGAGAGAGAGAGAGAGAGAGAGAGAGAGAATCTCTCTTGTGTCTCTTCTAATAAAAGTACTAATTTTAACATGAGGGCTTCACACTCATGACCTAATGACCTTCCAAAGGCTCTATCTCCAAATATCATTATGTTTGTGTTTTGTACTTTAATATGTGAAATTTTAGAGGACACAAATATTCAATCCATAGCATTACCTGTTAACTAAGAGGAACAGTGTCTGCTCCCACCTAGTGCCAATCTCTCCACTTGTGCCTAGAGCCCAGCTCTTCACACCTAAAGGACTTATCTATAGGAATTTTCCATTTCTCTTACCTTGTCTCTCTGCTAGAAAAAGACATTTCTTTTGGCATATAAAATGCCATTGATTCTCTCACCTCAATAACGCTCCAGATAAAACTAAAACGTAAACGTCTCTTGATTTAACTTTCCTTGCTGTCTAACACCTTATTTCTGTATTCCCCTATGCAGCACAGGTCTTTAGAGGATTATTTATATCTACTACCTCTACTTCTTTTTGCTTCTATTTTTTTTAAAACACATTCCTATCAGGCATTTACTTCCACTATAGTTCAGAACTCCTTTCCCAATCCACCAGTTTTTTGAATCCTACAATCAGTCCTAGTTCCTATCTTACATGCCCAATGAGCAGAAGTTATCATGATGGTAGACTACTTTTCCTTCCTTAGTATACTGTTCTCACTTGGTGACCAGATGCCACAGTCTTCTGATTCTCCTCCTACATCAGTCATGATTGCTTCTTCTTAATCTCCTTTGCTGGTTCTTCTTCACCTTCTATGACTTCCAAATTTATCCCCAGCCAGGACCCCTCTGATGCTGTTACTTTTTTTTCATTTATAGTGAAAGCTAAGATCTTTTTATCTTAGAAGTAATGACTATGTCACAATAACTGTTATTTCTGACATAAAATTGTCACTTATTATAAAAAATAAAATAATAGGTGTCCTTTAAGAAGCCCTTTCAATTTTTGCAGTGAAAAACAAAGCTAGATATATAAAAGGTGAAAAAATATTTTTATTATAGTCAACAAGCAAGTATTGACCATTTATCATAAATAAAACAACATGTTAGATAAGCTGGGGATCAAAAGACATAAACTAATTCTTTAGGGACTCATACAGATACATATTCATATAGATGCACAACAGAAGTCAGACTGTGTTTTAGTTGAAGTACAAAGTGCATATGGAGTTTAGAATAGGAATATGATAATGAGTTGAGATTTAAATAGAATTATAAAATTTGGGTGAGTTTTAAAGACTGGTAGAGGTTGGCAGTTTATGCTGAAGGAAAACAGCGTAGGGATGTGAAAACAGGAACAAAGTAACAAAAGAAAAAAATGTTTCAAACAAACTACAGTAGCATTGAATAGTCAGGATGATAGGGTAAAACTCAGCTGGGAGTAGGGTATTTGGGAGGTTGTGTATAGGGAGGTTATGTGTAGGGCATAGGTGAAGACAAATTGACATGGGATCTTGAATGTCAAGCCAAGAACTTTGAGTTCTTTTCTTTATTCTAAGGGGAACTATGAAAAGTGTTGAGGGAATGCCTTAATTGATTTGCAACTTTAGTTTAATTAATTCAATTATAATTAATTAAATAGACAATCTGTCCTTATTACTATCCTAGATATTTTGATATTTATGAAAAGCACTTAGGCCATTTGACAAAATATAAATTCCAGTGCCTATGTTGGACCAGATCTGGTAGATCTGACCTAGGTTCCAGATATATACACTTAACACAAGCCCATGAGTAATTCTCTGGGAAGTTGGTGTGTAGATCCAGTTTAGTGAAATACTCGCTTATGACATACAAAGCTATAGAAGGCTTCTTAAGTAGAGCCTAAAATTTTAATATTATAGTTTGGGAATCACCATTTCTTTCCTCATCTGAAAAGCTTGCTCTATCTATCTATCTATCTATCTATCTATCTATCTATCTATCTATCTATCTATCCATCCATCCATCCATCCATCCATCCATCCATCCATCCACTATAGACACGAACACCTTTGGTTAGACCACCTAGAAGTGTGACAGACATCTTGAAATTTTACTTCTTGTATGTAGATCCCAAGAACAAGTTAATTCTCCTACACTATAAAACATTACAATAGATGAGAAGAACACTATTAATTTAATACTATTATTTAAGGCGTAATTCATTATCAAATCCAAACTTCCAGTTCTTTCCCAAATATATTTTATAATTTATATTTTAAAACCCAAGGTTCAATCAAGGTTTATATATTATACTCTCCATTCAAGAACCTTCTCACTATTTTCCTCTGTTTTTCATGAGGTGGAATAATTTTAGAATTCTACTTGAAAGCTTCCATATTTGTTTTTTTCTGACTATTCTCTTTTGACTAGTTTATAATAAAAAAATTCTAAAAATAATGTCACAAGAAAGATGTTGTGTACTTTCTACTGCGTCGCACCAGAAAAGTACATACTGCCAGTCTATACAACAAGAAAAACTATCACCACACAGATAAGAGAATTTATCAAAACACATATTAAACACAATATTCTGATGGTATTCCCTTAGTGAAATATATTCTCAGGACAAAAAGAACTGAAATTGTTTACTTTGCAGGTTTTGTTGTTAGTGGTTTTTGCTTTGTAATTGTTAAGCTTTTTGTATCTATTGTAGGACAAAGCAAATGAGTAAGTGTATTAATTATTTTATAGAAATGTATTTTTTGACCCCATTTTATCACTGTTAAAAAAATATAAATAAGGATAGCAGAAAGTTTTGAATTAAAATTTCAGATGTTAGTAGAAACTCATGTTTAACAGAAAAAATATCTAGGAAGCAATGACACTGGTTATTGCTTTTTAACTACCATTTCTTATTTGTATCAGTAGTCCTTGGAGAAATTGCTAATTTTAGGAAGAGTACAGGTTGAGTCTAGAATATTCTTTTGCTCCAAAGTGATAAAGTTGTCACATATTAGTGAGATCATGTCAAGAGAACATGTGCTCAAAGAAGTTAGCTGAAGGGGATTTAGTTGTCCAAATTTGGAATAATTAGAGTCTCAAATGAATTATGAGGGCAATACATCATAACATAATGAATAAAAATATATCTATGGATCCTTAATAACATATGCTCCTCCAAATAAAGAGAAAAAAAAATAAGGGTAGAGAAGTTTTATTTATAAAAGAATGCCAGTTGTGATGGATTAAAGATGATATTCTTTGTTACTTTCTCCATTTGGGATATTGAATCTAGGCTCAATCTGTGACTATTCAACCAAAAACATGTGGTAGAAGGACTGTAGTGTTAATTCTGGGTCTAGACTTCAAGAGAATGGGAAACTTCTGCTTCCTTATTTTGGAACACTGGCTCTTGGCATGGTCATGTTCCCTTTCTGAACCTAGTCACCATGCTGTGAGAATCCCAAGTCATAAGGAAATGGTAAATTTTGGGACTCTCGTCAACAGCCCCAGCTGAGCTCTCAGAAAATAGCTAACTGCAACTACCAGTCATGTGAGTCATCCATCTTGGAACTTCTAGCTCAGCCAAACTCCTATATGACTACATCTAAGATATTACTATGTGGAGCAAAAGAACCACCTACCTGACCCCAGTCAATTCTTGGAATAACAGATAATAAAATAGTTTGTTTTAAACCACTCCATTTTGGCATGGTTTGCAGAAATTGATAACCAAGACAGTGGCTAATACATGTAGAAGGAGTATTAGTATAGAAAATCACCCACTTTGTATAACCCAATATAATAATGGGCTCAGTCAAGGATACTCAATGGATGTTATAAGTCTTGGGAAAAATTGGCTTAACAATAAAATGTATTCTCATTTAAGTACTTGCTATGTGTTAATTACCATTAATTCCAATGTTCTTTTACACCTCTCAGTAAATGTTG
Source organism: Cynopterus sphinx (assembly GCA_030015415.1). Taxonomy (NCBI): domain Eukaryota; kingdom Metazoa; phylum Chordata; class Mammalia; order Chiroptera; family Pteropodidae; genus Cynopterus; species Cynopterus sphinx. The sequence goes on from CM057385.1 coordinate 21,326,617, forward strand.
GGCCTCCGTTTCCTCACTATTAACGACCATCTTTCATTTAGCTCAATACAATAAATTCTGAATAAGTGCATATTAGATGAAAAATAAATGAATGTTAACCTAAGGAAATAAAAGAATAGAAAGTGAAATCACACAGAATATTACTTTTAAAAGACTCTGTTCTCCATTTGATCCTACTCCCCAAGGATTCCCCTTTATTATAAGGAGAAGAGAGAGGCCTCATATCTCTGGGGGAGAATAGAATCTTAAAACTGTATTTGTACAGATCCTTTCTCAACAATAAAATACATATTGCAAATGAGCCATGAGCTTTGTGCAATTGGTGTGGAACCTTATATTCTAGACCAGGTTTTATACTTTACTCTCCTTATAACCAATAACCAAATTATTGATCATGGAATTTCACATTTCTTTATTTCTGATTGGAGCACTTAAAAGATTAAAATAGGATAACATGTTAGCCCATGGAGGAGAATATATTTAAGTAAACACTTTTTGAACATTATATATGCTGACTAGATGAGTGAAAGGGAAAGGAAAGACTTAGCAGGTATGGGAATAAGAAAATAGGAGATATAATCATCTATTTAAAATAATGCAATAATCAATGACAAAAACAAAAACAAAACAACTATTGGGAAATTCAGATTGACCCAAACATGAAAATAGGCTCTGTCATATCCTATATATGTGATTAATGATAAAGAACAGGGAGGCAAATCACTAGTTCTTAAATCATATCTCTTATTCATGATTTATATTAGAATGCTAGGTGTTAATCAGTCATATTGATAATATATGCCATAGAAGAAGCAGGGTAGTACTTTGTAATAAGGGGTATTTCTAAACATAAAGTGGCCACAAGTGGGTTCAGTTCATTAGTAATAAACAGTTAATATATGTGTAATCCATTTCTAGAGCAGGTGTCCCCAATGCCTGTGCCACAGACTGGTGCCTGTCTATGGCCTGTTATGAACAACAGAAGTTGAGGGGCATGCAAGGAAGCAAAGTTTCATCTGTATTTGCAGCTGCTCCACAGCGCTAGCACCACCACCTCAGCTCCACCTCAGATCATGAGACATTAGATAATCATAGGAGCACTGGACCCTGGTGCCAAAAGGTTGGGTACTGTTATTCTAGAGGATAACATTTGGAAACAGCAATGACAATATGAAAGACATTTTTAAAAAGAAGACAGGGAGATGGCCACACCTGACAAACAGACAAACAATATATTCATGCAGTGGTTGAATCATATGTGGTAAGGTGGATAGGCATGGGAGAGGCAGAAAGTCCTGATTGGCTAACCATCATTGATCCTTTCTTGCTATTGTCACTGACATTAGTCCAATTGGCCAAGAGTACTCATTAGCTGAATTTCTGTTATCCAGTCCATTTCTCTCACGTTATGTTTGACTAATTATGGAGTAGCAAATATCCAAGTCAAAATTTTATGGTTAATTGGTGGGTTAACGAGCCCACAGAAAACACTTTAATTAATTCCTCTTGTGCTGACAAGAGACAGGACTAAATCCAAGCATTTACATTAGAGATGTTTGAAATCGTGGCACTAGCACACAGATGACACCAGAAAAAACTACAATCAACACTCTGTGGTTAGAATTTTCTTAAGATAATCAACCATTATGTAGTTGTCAAAATGTGCATTTTATATGAACAAAGTTTAGTTCATCTTGATCACAAACTGACTTCTCATAGGTGCTCTGTTGTAATCGACAGTTCCATCACTTTTCTAGTCACCTAGGCTTGAGGTACTTCACATCATATTTTATTCCTCCCTTTGCAAGTCAGCAATGAGATGCAAAAGTACCAAATTACTTATTGAGAAGTGAGTGTTACATATTATATTATATCATTTACCTAATTACTTAATTTTATCCTGACAAAAAATCCTACAATATGTTATTAGCCAATTATATAGATGGGGAAAGTAAGACTGATGAAGGTTAAGAGACATGAATTCATTCATATATTAAAAAATGCACAGTGTGAGAAATTTTAGAGGTCAATTGTCCAGCCTTTTCAATATATGTTTAATGGAAGAAGATCAGGTAGTTCAAAAAAAGTCTAACCCAGATCTGAGAAGCCAGGCTTGGCAAAGAAAAGCATTCAAAAAGATTCTAAGGAAAGTCATTTGGGCATCTTCACTAACTTGGGAATTCTTAGTACCATGACCACAGAATTCTTATTTACTTCTTTTAAAATCTTTTTGAAACCATTTAATTTAAAATGATAACAGAGAAAGTGACATAAGACAAATGTAAAATGTATACAATAATGAGTTATGAGGAGACAAATCCTTTTGTAAATACCTCACAACCATTCCTAAAAAACCCTCTGATGTTTCCCTTTCTCTCTGTGTCTCAACCTACTTCCCACCTTAAATGTAATCACTACTTCACATTAATATTAATCATTTCCTTGCTTCACTTTTTTATCCGAATGTGCAACTCTAGAAACTATAGTTTCTTTTTTCCCATTTTAAAATCTGTATGTCTAAGTTTCCTTAAATATATAGGTTTCTTTTTCATCACTTTTTCCCCCTTAAAGTTTATTTGTTGAAGAAGAATGGGTCCATTTGCCCTGTGAAGTTTCCCAAAGTTGGATTTTGCTGACTGCATACTTACAATGTAGTGCATGCAACATGCTGTCATCGTTGTCATTAATTCATTCTATATTATACCTCTCTCTTTTTTTTCACAATCACGTTCTCAAAGACACAGGGGATGATACATAGAATATCATGCAATTATCATTTATTTACTCAGATTACATGTACACAGTCCACAGAAACAATACTACTACTGCTGTTATCAATACTGGAAATAGTTAAATACATGTGACCCTAAGGCACACATGTATATGTGCATATACATATACACACTCTCTTCCCCATATGATAAAACAAATGACTCTGATTCTTGTTAGTCAATACCTTTGCACATTCAGGCATCTGTAACAAAAGTATCATAGACTGGTTGGCTTATAAACAACATAAACTTATTTCTCACAGTTCCAAAGGTTGAAAAGTTCAAGATGAAGGCACCAGAGATTTGGTTCTGAGAGCCCATTTTCTGGTTCCTAGGTAGCTATCTTCTTGCTTCATCACATGGTAGAAGTTGAGAGAGTTCTGGGATGGTCTCTTTAATAAGGGCACTAACCTCATCATCAAAGCTCCACCCTTATGACTAAATCACCTTTCAAAGGCCCTACCTTCTAACCATCACACTGAGAGTTAGGATTTAACATATAAATTTTAGTGGTACACAGACATTCAGGTTATAACAGTTAGTGTACCCAGATCAAGACCAAGGTTTTTGGACTTCTACTCTTTCTAGATCTTTAGGATACTGGATCAAAATTTTAAAAGCTATGGACTAAAATTTAAAGTTAAGCATGAGTAACATATACAATATACGATAGAAAGTGAAAGGGAAACTGGTCTTAGCATATAAATACATATTTTGACATGTGACTGAATATACTTTTTAAGCTAAATGCCAGATGGCTAAATGCTAAAAATAATTGTTAACTGAGCTTGATATTTCCATTATAGAATGAACTTTTAGGATACAGAAACAAATCTTAAGCATTACCACAAATTTAAATATCATTGAATTTATAGTATTAAAGTTTTAGTGGTCAAATTTTGTAAATTAGACATTAAGGTAAACAGACAATAATTTCTCAACTGGCAGCTGCTAGATTCTTTTCATAATCATATTTGTGAATTTAAATAGATATTTACTTTTTAGCTTTGTTGCTGAAGAAACATGAATTTTTTTAGGATTGACTCTTCTTTATGTCATATTCTTTAATATATATGAATCAAAGGTATTTTATAAAGAATACAGTTTTGCATGCCATTTCTCCTTTTGAAACTTGAAAGTAACAAACCCAGCATTCTGCTTTTAATTTATACACACCAGATGTTAAGAATTCCCCAAAAGGGATTTTTTTTTAGGATTCATGGCTTTAATTCAATTAAATAATTTAATATACATACATGTGTATAATTTAATTTTATGAAAGCTCATACATCAAAAATTATATATTGATTAAATTATTTTCACTTTTTCTTCTAATATTAATTATACCTTAAACACATCTGTTGGCTCAAAATGATATATAAGGTTTCCTCATTATTATCTAGTAAATTGTCTTCCTGTTTGTATTAACCATCAAATTATCCATTTGTGACCTATCTAAAATTTTATGATAGTTCTTTTTATCTATAAAATTAAAACCTTTTAATATTTTATTATAGTAATGTTTTCCTCCTGTTATAACATATTTTTTCCTTGAACCAAGGGATAAAAAATCAACATGTAAACATACCAGATTATTGTTATAAGCTAACATCAGGAGTGTTTACCTATATTTGATAATGAATATTTAATATTGGAATCATATTTAGAATATTGATGGATCAATCATTCCTCTACCTAAAAAAATACTAATAAACTAAACAAACTATATTTTTAAACATTGCCTGAAGACTTCAGAGAATCAAAAGTGATTACAAATTAGTATTTAAGAGAAAAACCCAAAGAGGCAAGACTGCATTTAAGGCCCCTTTTCCCTAAAGGATAATTGCTGACTTTAGAAGAAATGAGAGAACATGAGAGGCTGAACAGCATTTTTGATGGCCTCTCAAACTATGAGCACATAAATTAGAGCCCTGACCCTCCAGGCTTGAGTTGGAGACCTAGTAAATCTCTCACATCTTGGATTTGAACTATAAATGGCTACATTTTAGAGTAAGGGTGAACTGTAAAGTAGACTAGTACTCTTAGCAACTAAAGGCTAGTTTTGAATTATCTAAAACACTGGAATTAAACTGATCCTTGGATTGCTTATATCCTTAGCTACTTAGCAAAAGCCAATGAAATCTTCTCTGGAGGAGTGTAATATCACTGTAGATCTCAATTATTTTTTATAATTATTCAAATAAAATTTCCAGCATTAAATTAAAATAACAAGACACAAGAACAGTGTTGTAGATAGACCTGTATCCCCCCAAAAGATATGTTGAAATCCTTATGCTGATACCTATGAATGTGACTTTATTTAAAAACAGTCATTGCTGACTCTGGTGGGCCCTATCCCGGTGTTACTGATGCCATTATAAAAATAGGGGAAGAGACACAGGCACATGGAGCAAGAATGCTACATGACAATGGAGACAGAGATCGAAGTGAAGTACCTCATAGCCAAGAAATGCCAAGGGTTGCTGGAAACTCCAGAAGCTAAGAAAAAAGGATGAAACATGTTTTTCCCTAGAGCCTTTAGAGAGAACATAGCCTTGTCAATACCATGTTGAAAGTCTCACTCCATGGCTATCCTAAGAGAAATGGGTTTTATAGTAGTTTTTCATAAATGCCATTAGAGTTATTTTCTAGAAATATAATTCTGATCCTGTCCCAGCCCTCCAAAGATTAATATCCAAACTCTGTCTTGATATTGAAGGCCCATCACAACATTTTACCTATTTTCCATGTCTAGGCTTCATTAACCTATCTCTAAGAAGTTTCCATTTCATCTAAATTCTTTACTTTTTTCCAGATACTTTCCTACATGCATTCCCACCAAACAAAAACAAAAACCTATCCCCCCACACCTCACCCAAGCCATTCTTTCTTGATTGGAAAGTACAGAAGTCACTTTGCTGCTATGAGGAAACAAGCATGATGATGAAAGCATGGGCTAAACCTGTGGTTCTCAAATTCTAATGTGCATAATAAAAGCAGCTGAGCAAATCATAGTTCTCGTTCTGTAGGTTAAGGTATTACCAATAAATTTGCATTTCTAGTAAGCTCTTGGTGATGGTAATGCTGCCGGTTCATGGATCACGTATTGAGTAGTGCAGGTTAAAATATGGCAGAGGAGAATGGTAGAAAAGCCTAAGGCCCTGAAGACATTGCAAAGTAGTTAAATTTGATTAGTGTCAGCAATAGCATAATTTTGAAATTTGTGTTATGTGCAGAAAAAATCCTCTGAATGTTTAACGCACTCTTACTGTTTTTACTTTTAGCTATCACATTCCAAATATTACCATTTATCAATATCAAAATCTTCAGCATCATTATCATCCTAGCTATTATTTATATTGTGTGCTGGGCTTTATAGGAACTTTTGAGAAAAAATTATCTTATGCAATCCTAACAGCAATTTTGTGCAATGAGAATAACTTTCCCTTTTTATGGTAGAGAAGAATAAATTATAGAGAGGTTAAATATTTTTACCAGCTTGCAATTAGAAATGTGCTACGCAGGCTGATATTACTCAAGTTCCTCTGCTCTTCTGTTATAAGCCAACTCCTACAGAGTAAATGTTGAATCAAATTGGTACCTGATTCGAATTTTCTTGGATCATTCCAGTTGGAAACTATCTTTTATATTATGATTGTACGTCTTAACACTTTATCTGCCATTCATTATTTATTTCCACATGAACACTTAAGGCTATGAGTAAGGATCCACAGTAAACACAAAGCAGTGCAAACAAGCCATGCCAGGCCTCAAACAAATCACAGGCTAATAATGGAGAAATAAGATATAAAATCAATTCTTATAACTGATAAGTATTATAGTGATATTAATAGGAAATATATCCTTTCACTTTGGATAGCTATTTGTAAATGTCATCTTCTCTATTAGAAGTTTGGTAAAAATAGCTTATGTTTATCTGATCCTTACATTTCCAGCACCCAGCATATTTTATGCATGGCAGGTTGTAGGAAGATTTGAATAAATTAATATATCTCTTAATAACAGCCCGCTTCCCTCCCCCCTCTCTCCCCCTCTCTCTCTCACACACACACACACCCCACAGCATTATGCTTTTAAAAGAACATTTGCATTCTCTCTCTCTCTCTCTCTCTCTCTCTCTCTCTCTCTCTCTCTCTCTCTCTTTTTGTTTAAGTTTTTATTGAAGGACAAAAATATATAGATTATTTTCATTTTGTGGCTTAGAAATGAAATAGCTAAATGATGAAAATTATTTAAAAATAATAATAGATAATTAATATGTATTAAACACCTAATGTCTGTCATACCATATACTTTGCAGACTTATTTAAAATAATTCCAACCATCCCAAAAAGTAGGATTGTCTCCATTTCACAAGCAGAAAATGCAAAGTTCAGAGTAATTCCTGTTTTGTGAAATAAAATTTTACTTATTGTTTATGGTTTCTTTCACTTTATAATTGCAGGATTGAGTAATTGCAACTGCTCATATGATTCACAAAGCCTGAAATGTTTATTATCTGGTCATGTACAGAAAAACATTTCTAACCCCCAAAGTAACTTTCCACATTCACTCACTCAGTAGAAAGTGATAAAGACTGAGTTTAACTCATTCTGCCTATTTCTAAATCTCATTTAGGATAAATGGGCTTTGCATATAGCAGACTTGGGTTCCCAATTCCAGTATGGCTGGGCGTTAGCTATGGAACCATGGGAAATTTATTTAATCTCTCAGACTCAGTATATGAGAGTAATAGCCATGCCTACCAGATAGTACCATTATGAAAATCAAATGTGTTGATTTACACAAAACTCTTGTCATGGGGCCATTATTTGGTAATTAATTAAGACACATAGATCTTACTGTCTCTGCTATTGCTGCTATTATTACTCCTATCTTCATAGTGACTATTACTTTTACTACTGCTGTTACTACTCTAATACAAGACATTCCTGTGATCTCATAATTATTTTAATATAAAACTATTAAAATGCAATTTATATTTTAAACTTTTTTACATTTTTAATTTAAAAATTTAAAATTTACAGTTGATGTACAATATTGTATAAGTTTGAGGTATACAACATAGTAATTAGACATTTTATAATTTCTTGAGTGATCACTTAAATAAGCCTAGTACTCATTTGACATTATACATAGTTATTACAACATAACTGACTATATATCCTATACTGTACTGTACATCCCTTGGTTGTTTTTATAACTGGCAATTTGTAGTTATTAATCCCTTTTCCTTTTTCCCTGTGTATCCAAATCCTCTCCCAACTGGCAACCATCAAAATTTTCTCTGGATTTGTCAGTTTGTTTCTGCTTTGTTTATTTTGTTTGTTAGATTCCACATATAAATGAAATCATATGGTATTTGTATTTCTCTGCCTTACTTATTTCACTCAGCATAACACATGGTCTATCCATGTTATCACAAATGGCAAGATTTCATTTTTTTTATGGCTGAGTAATATTCCATTGCATATATGTACAGCTTTTTTTATCCAGTTGTCCATCAACAGACAGATTTCTTCCATAGCTTGGCTATTTTAAATAGTGTTACAATTAACATAAAGGTGCACATGTCTTTTCAAATTAGTGTTTTGGATTTCTTCAGATAAATACTCAAAAGTGGGATTGCTGGGTCATATGGTAGATCTTTTTAAATTTTTTAAAGAAACCTCCAAACTGTTTTCTATACTGGCTTCACCTATTTACAGACCCACCAACAGTGCACAAGGGTTCTCTTTTCTCCACATCCTTGCTAACACTTGTTGTGTGTTGATTAATTGATGATAGTCATGCTGACAGGTGTGAGGTGATATCTCACTGAGGTTTTGATTTGCATTTCCCTGATGATCAGTTATGATGAGCATCTTTTCATATGTCTATTGGCCATCTGTATGTTCTCTGGAAAAAAGTCAATTCAGGTCCTCTGCCCATTTTTTAATTGGATTTTTTGTCTTTTTGTTGTTATGTTGATTGAGTTCCTTATATATTTTTGGTATTAACCCTTTATTGAATGTATCATTAGCAAATATCTCCTCCCACTGAGTAGGTTGCCTTTTTGTTGATGGTTTCCTTTGCTGTGCAAAATGCTTTAGTTTGATTTAGTTCCTTTTGTTTAGTTTTTCTTTTGTTTCCCTTGCCCAAGGAGACATATCCCAAAGATGTTACTAGAAATGATGTTGAAGAGTTTACGGCCTATATTTTCTTCTAGGAGTTCTAAAGTTTCAGGTCTTACCTGAAACTTTAATCCATTTTGAGTTTATTCTTGAATATGATGTAAGAAAGTGATTGTTTCGTTCTTTTACATGTGTCTGTCCAGTTTTCCCAACACCATTTATCAAAGAAATTATCTCTGTCCATTGTATATAGAATGTAATTTGTTATTATTTTAGTGCTTTGTCTGCTTTTGCCTATTGTTTCAGAAATGTGTGTGATAACATTACTATGATATTTTTCATACTTATTTGAATTAATGATGCTGCTGATATAGGTTAAAACCAATAATTTAATTATGGCAGAAATCATATGGCATTTATGTGTGTATACTTATGTGTTACAGAGTGTTTGGCATGGATGAGTGGCTTCATGATGTTGAATTTAAACATTAAAACACCACATATAAAAAATAAAGACAGTTATAAAAAATGAGTTTATTTTCTAGGGAGTAAAAAGATGTTTTGTCTTTGAGAGAGAATCAATGTAAATGACTTAAATATGATATTTCAAGTCTCGATAATAAATCCTCTCATCTCTGTTTATTTATATATTGTATTTATTGTCAGTGAGCAACCTGCTTTTTGACATACACTTGGCACTTCCTTACATTAAAATAGATAAGAGGATTTTTTATTTAAATTATTTTCCACACAAGTGTAATTTTGGAGAATGTGAATCTTTCCATAATGAAGTATTTAACTCCAATGGAAAAAAAGACAATTATTGCAGATGTGCTAATGTCTACTTTCAAATATACTGAAAATTGATTATTGCTAAAAATTTCTGTTTTATTGCATGTAACCAAATGTGAATTCATTTTTTTTTTCTTTTTTGCCACAGTGACATTATGCAGCCATTTCTTGGGTCCAGTAGTTTGCTTTCAGTTTGCATACATGCACTATTTAGGTACAAGGTGTGCTCAACTCACTATAATGTGAGTTGCAAGGTGGCATCAGGGAGATAAATTATGTTAGCTTCCTGGTTTTCTTTTTCTTAATAATTGGGATCCAGTGTCTATCCTAATTTTCTTCTTGGACCATGTTTAGAATTTGAATATATTTGACTTCATACCTTTTTTTTATATACGACTTTTATGAACCAATTCACTCAAAATAAAGAACAGAGTACAAATAGAAATGGAAATCTGACGATAGCAGCACTTTTAGAAAATTCAGCTGTCAAAAGAATTAAGAGGACTTAAAAAATGTAGTAGGAACTTTTTTTTTTTCAAAGTTTCTCCAAAATATTGTCCTCCTTGAAATTGCAGTTATTTTCTATATGTTAGAGGCATAGTGGGATGCTCTAGTCCTTTCCTTCCCCTAGAAGTACCAAGCTTCTGTGTCATCAAAATATGGCCACATTCTGTTTTGCTCTGGAACGTAGGTTTAGATCTCTGGAGATACCTGAATAAATAATATTTGTAGAATCTAAGCCTCTAGATAATTAGAGGAAAGCTCTGCTCATAACTAGATCTTGAAAACTGTGTTACTTGATATGTATCTGTAGGATGCACTTTCTTTCCATGAAAGCTTATGTATTTGACTTGCTTTTAGTCCTTCTCACATTGCCCATTCTTGGTTTCTCAGCAAAAAGTGTATGTTATATAATCTTCATTTGTTTGGATATTAAAACAGTTGGACCTCATGAGATGCCATGTAATTATTTTTTGTAGGCACCACAGCCCTGGTTTTCAGAATAGAAGTTATTTAGTATGAATGCCAAGCTTGTTCACTTGCTGAACATTCGGTCAACAAATATTTTTTAACCCAGTAATATGTTGTAAACTATATTTGCTTAAAATCCTTACCCAAAGTTAATTTTCAGATAAATGAAAGAGAAATATGTAACGAAAAAATGTAGTAAATGTATTCACAGGGGATACCTAGGATAAGGATTGGGGTGGCAGAAATGAGGAGATCTTTTTTAAAATTAGATGTAAACTTCTAAGTGGTTTCAAAGCTTAACATTTTCAATCACAGCATTTAGCAAATCAGAAGATCATCATTTTCTAATAGGTAGACAAAATGAAAAGGATCTCTGCCAAATGTTTGCTGTTGTCTTAGCTTTTTCTACATTTCAACAAAATGTTGCAACTAGAAGGAGGAATAAAGAGTCATGCCTAGGAATTTTAGTAAAAGTATGAACCACTTCTGTAGATTCAGTGAAAGCTCATTAATTGTTATTCACTTACAATTCTTATTCCACTCAAAATGAACTTGAGATAATCGTAAAAATCTTAGCTGTATTATACATTAAAAAAGAAAAATAAGATAATTGCTAAGAAAAGGAATGTGGAAAATTCTCTACCATGTAAGGACTGCATTGAAATACATTTAAAATATTTCTTTATGTATTATAATTTTCAGTAGAATAATATAATAAATGTATGGTACTGGGAAGATTCTTCTGATCACGGTAAATAAGTGAAAGTAATAGGAGAGGTTAGAACCGAGAAATATACATCAGTTAAGAGGGAGTTATAGTGGCTGAGCCTGAGTCAATTAGACATGCACAAAGACAATGACAGAATGGAGGAGAAAAAGGATGTTTACAAGCTCTTGTCTTTTTTTAAACAAAGGAAAAGTTAGGCCAGAGTCTCTATGGTTAAGTAGCTCCTAAAATGGCTCCCAATAATCCCAACCTCCTGGTATTCACATTCTTGTGTAATTCTCTCTCCCTGGAGATGGGCTGGACCTAGTGACTTGTTTCTAAAGAATAGAATAGGATAGACTTGCTCTAAGAATAGCAACAGTGATTAGGATGTGTCATACAAAGATTAGGTTATAAAAGGCAACGACTTTTGTCTTGATCCTTTTCTCGCTCTCTTTCTCACTATACCTGTCTCTCTGTCTCTCTTTCTTTTCTTGTCTACTCATTCTGACAAAGCAAACTACCTTGGTATGAGTTGCCCTAAGAACTGAATCTCTCAGTCCAATAACCTGAGAAGAGCTGAATCCTGCCAATGTCCATATGAGTGAGCCTGGAAATAAATTCTTCCCCAGTTGAACCTGCAGATGACTGTAATGCTAGATGATATCTTCATTGCAGCCTTGTGAGAGACCTTGATCTAGATGACACAGCTGAACTGTGATTGGATTCCTGAATCATGGAAGCTGTGAGGTAATAAATTTTGTTGGTTTTAGCTATTGAGTTTGGGAATAATTAGTATGTAGTAATTGATAACTAATTCACTTCTTTCCTCAATGCCTTTAATATCCTTAGGAGAGCTTGAGCTGCTTTGCTTGCCTGAGAGAAGTCAAGGCAGAGCAACACCAACCATAACAACAGTAATTAGAATAAATATCACAAATGTGACCTGTTAATAAAGTAACATTTTCTATATTTCTATAATCTAGTAGATATTTTTTCCATTTGATTATTATTTAATTATCTAGACCAGTATTTCCATTTCTGGAAACTAATCACAAAAGATTAATCCAAGTTTAAAATTGTATGTACAAAGGTGCTCATGCTACAGTTATCTGTAAGAGTAAAAATGGGAACTAGGGATTATTTATCAGTAGTTTTATAGTATGTTTTGGTGCAGCCACTCAGGGCAACATTACCGAAATTCAATTATGAAGGCTAGACAGAAATAAATAATTTGCGTACTATTAAGTGAGAACAAGATTGAAAATGATACATCTGCATTAAATGGTGTCCTCTCAAAGTACATGGATCATAAAGAAAATATTGAAACAATGTTTTGTAGAGAGACAGTAGGAAGGCAATAGGAAGATTAAGATAAAACTTATAAAGACTCATATTTGAGTATTGCATCTAAAACTAACTACATGATTTTGAGCATGTATTTAAAAATTGTCTTTGCAATTATGTGAAGAATAAAATTATCTTATATATTATCATTAGAATTAAATGAAGAGTGTTTATAAAATACCTTACACAATGCCTGGTACAGTATTCATGTTACTGGCCTAGTATTATTCTAGTATTGTTAATCTATACAGAGATCTGAGAAGTATATCACTTGTGGAATATCATATTTCTAGTCTATACTTGGTAGTACTTGGAACAAATAATCTCATCCTTTCATTGCTACTATAATAATTATATACTTTAATAGATAATTGTATGTGTCAACTTGACTGGGCTAAGGGATGACCAGAAAGCTGGTTAAATATTATTTTTGTGTGTCTGAGACGGCATTTGTGAAAGAAATTAACATTTAGATCATTTGACTTAGTAAAGAAGATTGTCCTCTCCAATGTGGGTAGGTGTCATCTAATTCTCTGAAGATCCAAATAGAAAAAAAAAAAGCAGAGGAAGATAACTTTGCTTTCTCTCTTTGCTGAGACATCATCTTCTGCTCTTGGAGCTCCTGGTTCTTATCCTTTGAACTTGGACTGAATAACACCACTGGCTTTCCTGGTTATCTAGTTTGCAGACAACAGATTGTGGGACTTCTTGCCTTTTATAATCACATGATTGCATAATAAGCCAATTCTTATCATCAATCTTATGTATATATGATATAATCTCTTTCTGTCTATATCTCTATCTGTCTCTATATTTCCATCTTCATCTCCATCTCCATGTATCTCTATCTCTATCTATCTATCTATCTATCTATCTATCTATCTATCTAATCTATCTATCATCTATCTATCTATCATCTATCTATCTATCATCTATCTATCTATCATCTATCTATCTCTATCTATCTCTATCTCTATCTCTCTCTCTCTCTCTATCTCTATCTATCTCTATCTCTATCTCTCTATCTCTATCTCATTCTCTCTCTCTATATATATCTATCTCTATCTATCATCTCTATCTCTATCATTTATCTCATCTATCAATCATCTATCATCTATCTATCATCTATCTATCTATCTATCTATCTATCTATCTATCTATCTATCATCTATCTATCTATCTATCTATCTATCTATCTATCTATCTATCTAATTTATCTATCTATCTAATGTATCTATCATCTATCTATCATCTATCTCTATCTCATCTCTATCTTACCTCTATTTCCTCTGTCTCTATCTATCTTCTATCAGTTCTGTTTCTCTGGAGAGCCCTGACTAATATACTTCATGCTCTGTTGTGCTGTACTGCTTTGATTGACAGTGCTGTGTAAGTATGTAGAATGAAACCAGTAGGGTCTATCTTTTAAAGCACTCTAGTCCCACATTATCTTTATATTGAAGAGTTTAAAGTTCATATTTCTTCTAAATTTTATAAAGAATTGTCACATGATTTGGAATAAAAATTTATCACTTGACTTCACATATGAGAGGCCCATTTTCAAATATGAGGTTTGTTACTAAGGGAGAAAATGTTTCAGGTGTTCTTGGTTGGCTGATCTTTCTTTATGAAGGAAGTATAGTGGAGACATATCTTTTGCTTTTGTGTGCTGCTCTTCTCTTTCCTCCCACAACTGTCTGTGACCAGTTCCTTTGATACTCATTTAGAAAATCTCTTTCCTTAAAAACTATCTAGAACATCAACATATGAAATTGATGTAGCAGAATCAGGTTGCTTGCTTCGTTATTATAGCCCCATTTTTCACAGCCTTATTTTTCCAAGTGTGATTTTGCACATGTCCACAGTACATTAACACCTTCCTGGCTAACGTCCCTCTTGTAATTCAGCAGTTCTGTGGGTACTGTGGTCTAATTTTAACATGTTCTTTCTAGAAAAGCTTACCATTATTTGTTATACTAAATATTTTAGAAAAGTATATTCTCCATAGAGAGTCTAAAAAGAACTCCATCGAATTTTGCATATGGTTTCAGTCTGAACCGATCTCATTTGTTTTTTGGACATGACAAAATGATTTTCCTTTCTAAAACTATTTCTTATTAGAGATGAGAAAACTAAATTTTAAAAGTAAATTCCTGGATTCTGATAGAATAAATAAATTAATGATATCAGTAGCTAAAAATAGGATCACTACTTCCACTCTCAGATAAACTGCTTTTTAATAGGCATGTCCAGTAGGCTCGTGCCCAGGAGGGCATCTCAGTTGTGGCCACGGGGCTAGTCAGAAGAAGAGCTTAAAGGAAGAGGAAATTTTTTACTTTACTCTTGTTACGTCTTAGGTGTAAGTGACTAGTATGAAATTAGACTGTGCTGATATAACACCTTTATTTTATGAACGAAATAGTGAAAGCCTGGTATATTAAAGTAACTTTTCTAGGCTCCATAGCCATGTAATGGTAGAGACCAGGACTAGAATGCAGGGAATAACTCCTCTGGGATTTAGTTCGGAATGTGTGTTAACATAGAACATTATGGGATTTGCTTCAGAGATTAAAGAAATAATACATTAAATATTCTTTTGAGAGATTTGATGCAAGATAAATATATCTCTTTGGCTTACTTTCAGCCTTATATACCACAATATTTCATAATTTTAATAGAATCTTATGATTTACAAAGGGCTTTCACAACATCCCACAATGATTTTGTGAGCTGGACTTCATCATCCCGATTCATATTGAAGTAACATTGGTTCAGAACAGTTAGGAGAACTTCTCAGTCACATGGTGAGGTAAAAAGAGTAGGAGAGAGGGAGAGAGCTGGACTCTAACTCCCAACAATAAACACAACTACTGAATCTTCCTGAAATTATATATCATTTAGTACTCTGAAAACCATGGCCAGTAGAGACAACTTCTGTTCAGCAAATGGATTCTCCACATTTCACAGGCCTCTTTAAATTAGTTGGAGCTACTATACTGATACTAATTCTAAATAATTTGCTGTATACTGAAGTGGCCAGGTCACTTCTGGGCCAAATCATTCTAACACTAGGGCACGACCCTCCATTCCTGTCTTCTTCTGCCACAGTGACTTCAGAGGCACTGGCTCCAGAGGGCACAGCCACAAAAAAGTGAGTCCTATGCTTACCTGGATTTGTGAGTACAATGTAGATGAGAGTCCCCTGCTCACTCCTGGTAAATATATAATATGAGTAAGAAAGCCACCTTTTGATGTCATGCCATGAATTTCAGGGATGATTTTTAACTGCAGCACAGACTTAACTATCTTGCTCTACATAGCACAGAATCGAGCAAATATAATTCTAAATGAGCAGGAAAAGCTATATTCTCTCCTTAATCTGAAGATATATAAAGTATGTTACTTTCCTGTAGTGAATTTTCTCAGACATAATTTCTTTAACAAAATCTCTTCATCTTTAAATCCATACACAATATAATATCACAACCTCAGTAATTGGCCACCACTAGCACCACTGAATGACGCCAAGAAGATCATTTCCTGAGAAGGAAGGACAGAGCCAACTTTGTGGGTATGTGGCTGGTGCTGTTGCACAGAACTCTGCCTCAGAAGGACCTATGCATGGGATTTGATGTGTTGCAGGTGCTATTTTGAAGTTATTAATAAGTTTGCCTTTGAATTTGTGTTTTATAAGCAAAATCCATTGGAATAATGGAACATGAGCTTAACCTTGTCTTACTTACATGTTATTGTCTCCAGCTGGCCTCTCCAGGACAGATTCTCAGCTGCTTGCCCTCCTTACCTTGGTTCCCTGGCCTGCTTGGCTTCCTATTTCCTACCCTGGTCTCATTGCCACCTACTGCCTCTGGTGGGGACCTGAACATAGGTGGGGTGTTAGAGTTACACACAGATGCTCAGTGACAGAGGCAGGGCTTAGTGGTTACTATCCCTACATGAAAACTCAGCAGTAAATAAGTAGAAAGGCTCTAACCTGCCCCCAGTCCAGGTACCAAGGGCATCCAGGTGTGTAAGTTGCAATACTTACATGTACGTAGCAGGCTGGCAAGGTGGGCATGTGGGAAGGTGATATACTTGGCTCAACTTCCTTAGATGCTATCCTGGCCAGTGTATGGTAAGTAGTTCAGGCAGCTGTTAGGTAGAGCAACTGTGGACATGGTTTGTATCACCTGGCAGAGCCTCAGCACCTGTGAGAGTAGGCTCACCCCATGAGTATCCCTGTGCCTGAGGGAATGCTTGCCTGGCTTGCTCAATAGTGAGATGCATTCGCTATTCTTCCTTACAGTCTTCCTGAGTCTGACTTGTACTTGTACCTTCTGACACCTCTAGGTACTCTCTGAGGATAAGCTACCAAATATAATTATGTAATTTTAATCATTTTGAATACAAGTTAAATGTCTTGATACTTTCATTTAAAAGTATCAAATGTATAACGTAAAAATGGATGGTAAAACTCATACTGACAGTATTAAATGTTAAGTTTTCTATACTTAGAATTAAACAGTAAATTAAAAACACTGTAACAAAACATGAGAGAGAGTTCATACACAAAGAAAGGGAAAACTCTTTACATTTTAATATTTCTAATACTATATTTCTTGAATTTTGAACAAAGGGCCTAGCATTTTTATTTTGCACTGGGTCCTGAAAATTATGTAGCAGACCTTGAAGAAGAACCAGAATTGAAAAAAAAAAAAAAAACTGTAGGATTTGAACAAATTACCCAGCAGTGAGATCTCTTCCAATATACATCTCCCTTGGAAAACTCCTGGTGCCTTAAGACGCTATTTAGTTGTTCAAATCTCTTTAAAAATCACAACAACCTACATCTGGCTGCACAAGCCACCTCTGAAGTCTTCCTGGCTTTGAATTCTGTCCGGCTATACACAAAAGGCTTATATTTTTTCTTTAACTATAATGCTAAAATAAAACATGTGAGGTCTAGAAAAGAATTGCTGAATGAATTTATCAGATCCCAGCAGCAGTGGGAAGTCACAAAGAGAGACAAAATCGTCTTTTGCTTTACACCTCCTTTTGAAATTCTACCCCTCCAGCTCCTCTGTGCTTCTTTTGCAAAGGGGAGACTTTGCTTCTGCCAAAATCTTTGCAACAGAGCTAACAGAATTTATCTCAAGCTTGGCAGCAAATATACATTACCCACAGGTTTCTGGCTAAACTATTAAAATTAATCAGGTGACAAACTTTCATTTTAGTAGCTCTAATAAACAAGGGAACGAGATTTCCAGAGGGCAGACATGTTAGTAAATATAGCAGCTTTAAAAGGAAGAAATTCTTCAAAACGTCAGAGAATGTATTCAAGTTTTAGTCAAGTGGATCTAAACTACAGTTACAGTTTAGGCACAACCATTCATTTTTACAGAGGCATTTTTCACTGCAAGAGGAATCAAGTCCCTACTAATACAGGATTTCAAGCAAACATTTAGGTTGCATGAGAAGATGTTCCATTTGCGGGGCAATAGTTGGGAAAAATGTGTATGGATATTGTTTTCTTTGTGGCATTAAAATAACTCTGAAGCAAGGATGTCAAGCGAGAGACCTGACTCTAGATTTTTAGAAGAAGGCACATATGGTGGAAATACTCAGCAAATATTTCACTTGTCTCCTAAGCATTCATGTGGTTAGGCATATCCACATAACTTGTTCTCAGCTAAAGTGATATGTCTTGCTTCCAGGCTAAAGCACATGAAAGCAGTGTGAATTCTCCAGTCTTCTCTTTCCTTGTAGCAGTGACAAGTTGGATTGAAAATGGTGCAACTTCACTCAGTTTGGATCCCTAAGGGATCATGTGGAGCATGTCCCCCATTGAACTGTCTTGGTTGCGCATCATGTAAAGGAAAGAAACACGTGTGTTAAGGAATTTAGAGGTTAATTTATACTGCAATATATCTAGCCTGTCCTAATTAATAATAAAATTGGTAGCAGCAGGGTGATGGGGTTACACTACAAAAAAACTAAAATTGATAGAGGGCAAAGACACTAAGAAAACTGACTGGAGTTTCTATTGGAATAGCAATCCTTTTTATTGCAATGGCAAAACGTTTGGTAAAACTCTTCTCTATAGTAACTTGGAAAGGAGGCAGCATACCTGATGAACTACAGTTTTGAAAACCAAAATGATAGTAGTGTCTTTTTGTATTTATTTTCTGCACCCAGTTTAGGATTACAGAAAAAAAAGATGGACCCAGAAAAGAATTGGCCAGTTATGAGTAGAAGTGGAAGAGCATAGAAAAATTCCAGAAATGTATGACCTGGCAATGTTGAAAAAGCTAAATTTGAATCACAATATCAACCTTTAGAGAAAATTATTTAAGGACCTAACCTTCAAAACAGTAGTCAAAAATTCTTCAATGTATTAATGTACCACAGGACAAACATGGGATTAAGGAAGTGATGCCCATGAAAACTTGTCAAAGGATTAAATACTTCAGGGCAAAAGTCATATTTAAAAAGTAGTTCCTACTTACTATTTTAGTTAAACTCAAAAAGTTAAACTCTACCATTAAGTGGAAGCAGAGTATTGATGTCAAGAAGGCAAAGAAATGTAAGAAACATGAGAATCAAGTTTTTAAAAAACTGTGTGTTATGGGAGAGGGGGTGTTCCTTGCATTTGGAATGGACTGGTGGCAAGTAAATATTGTCTGCTAAATTTTTAAGTGATAAAGAAACAAAGAGGCCTTTTACAGTGTATTAACAGAGAAGAGGCTCTCTGACAGTCAACCAACCAATGTTTCCTGCTGACATACCTACTTATTGTATCTCTTTTATGATAACCATACAGTTATTGTTTTTTATATGGCTATGTTTTCATTTTGCTTCTCTAAATGAAACATGTAAAGCCAGCATTGACATGTACAACTAGTAAGGGCCATTTGACATGGCATGTCCTTTTCAGAAAACAATCTGCCAGTAGTTTTACAAGAAAACCTGTTGATTCAAATTATTTTTGATGCAATAATCCTACTTTTATGAATCTGACATAATGACACTTGCAATGAAGGATTTACATACAAGTTTTAAAAATTGTATTATCATTATTATTATAGCATTATTTATAATGTCAAGTAGCAGATGTAAGTTAAATTTTCAGCAGGGGAATTATACAGGTACATGACAGAATATTATACAGCCATCAAAAATTTTGCTTTCATAATATTTAAAGATATGTAGAAATAATTTAATATAACATAAGAAAATAAATTGATATTTTAAGCATTTTAATATAAATTTTATTTTATTATATGCTTATGCATTTAAAATATGTATTTATCTAAACATTAAAGAAAGATATATGCAAACAAATTAAAGTGTGTACCTGTCTGAGCTAAATTTTTTCCTCCTTAAATTCATATGTTAAAGTTTTATTCCCTAGTTTCTCAACATATGACTGTATTTGGAGACATCTTTAAAGAGGTAATTAAAGATATTAATTATTAAGTGATATCATTAGAGTAGTCCTTACTTTAATATGACTGGTGTTCATATAAGAAGAGGTATCTCACAGACCCACGCAGAGGAAAGAACATGTGAAGACACAGTGAGAAGGTGGCTATCTTCAAGCCAGAGAGGGGGGCCTCAGAGGAATCAACCCTGCCAACATCTTGATCTTGAACTTCTAGCTTTCAGAATTATAATTAAATAAATTTCTATTTTTAAGTATGTGGTACTTTGTTATGACAGCCCTAGCAATCTAATATAGCATCTGAAAGGTGAACTAATGAGCGTGTTTCTGTGTGTGTCTCTGGGTGTCTCCTCCACTTGACTGATCCCTTGGAAGGCAAAGACTGTGTTCAGATAAACTTTGTAATCCCTCTAATATTGCCATGGGCACATATTAGGTACCTCTAAATGTCTGTGGAATGATATTTAGATGGCACAAATTTATAATGCAGTTAGTCTGATCTCTAACATTTTAAGAAGTTTACCCTATAGCTATGGTGAGGATTCTAAGTGTTTCCATCATCTCTAGAAATCATCATTTACGAGTGATAAGTTGACTTCTTTCAACATAGGGAAAAATCTACCTTGCTGCCCTTTTGGCTTTATACCAGTGTGCCTAGATTTTTGCTTAACTTTCCATCAGCAACCCCTCTACTCCCAGGCCTCTTTCCATTCTCCTTTCTTCTACTGACACTTAGTTCCACAAATAAACACACACAGACTTTGTCCAAAGGATGGGTCAAAGATACTTTGAGTTCAATCAAAAGTATTACATATAAAGGGCTATTGATCTAAACTGCAAGCCAGAAGAGAATTTGGGGGAGAGTGGAAGATCAAAGAATGGGTTTTCTTGTTTATTTGGAAAGAGAGGGAGGAAGCTGGCAAAGAGGAAGGGGTAAGTATGAGAACAGGTGTCAATAAATACCTCATTTCAGTCATTTTGCAGAAGTAAAATTGGTCCAGACTTCTGGGAAGGGCAGGGATACCTTGATGATTTGGAATCAATGCTGGACTTTCTATCAACTGAATTGGTCCTTGAGAATGCCATTATTTTAAAACATTGATATATCTTTTCCAGCTACTTTTAAGTATCTACTAAATCCAAGGCACTTTGCATATGTAAATATTCCTAATCCACAAATTATTTCTAAAAAAGTAATAGTATCAATGTTAAATAAACTGCTTCCTTTAGATAACCAGCTTACCTAAAAGTCACAGGAAAATGTTTCTGGGATAGACAGGCATCTTAGTGAAATTTCTTAGGGCCTTCCCAAGAATGGGCTTCAATGAGAAGAAATCATGTTTATAGAAGATTTAATATGAGAATCATTTTGCATACATAGCATTGTTTAATTTTCCCAACACAGCTAAGAGATAGGAATTAACGTTGTTACCATACATGGCAGAAAAGGTAGGGTAACCTGCCAAACAAACACAATGTTAAATAATAGATTTAAATCTATTTCCAAATAATTCAGAAGAGGCTAGATAGACTCAGAAGCTTTTTAGCAAATGTTAAGAGAATGTTCTCAAGGAGAAAGTGGGTGAAGCTTATAGCAGACCCTATACCATAAGTTTCTCCTGTTTAATAAACTCCTCCTTGCTCAGCTAGGTTAGGGACAATCCCACATCTCCAATATGGGGATGAAGCTAGTGCTCATTTTACTTTTAACAAGTTGTGCTGTTCTACTTTTAAACACAAATGAAAAAGAGAGACCTGAATCCAAATTGTATGTTAATAACATTATTTTCTCTATTGCTGAGCAAATGAAAATCCGACATTCACTGCTACCTAGGTTATGCTTCTATTATATCTGATCACTCTGATGTGGTAGCCACTAATCAATGAGGCTATTAAAATTAAATAAGGTTTAAAAATTCGGTTTGTGTGATGTACAGCCACCTTTCACATACTGCATAGCTACATGTGGTTCATGGTCACCATACTTGACAGTACAGGCACACAGTCTTTCTGTCACTGCAGAGAGTCCTATAGAGCAGCACTGGTCTCTGTTAATAGCGTAGAGGGAGTTTCAACATCTTCTTTGCCAACATGCCATGTACTGCAAACAGCTATTGTGTAAACAAAAATCATCTTTGAATTCTCACTTATTAATTCCTATTCACAGAGGATAATTTCTCAACCTCAGCAATGAGTCCTATTTGGAGATGAATGACCTGTGGGAAGGAACCCAAGCAAAAATCATGGATCGAGACATCTATATTCATCTATAGTTCATGAAAATCACAATCAATGAGCTATTAAGGCACCCAAACATGAAAACTGGAGAATTTGCATGGTTTTCACTTATTTGTTTATTCATTTATTCTTGCAAGTAACATGCAAACAGCTTCTATTTCTGAGTGCTGCAGAGTTTATAAAAGAACACCCTCAAAGATTATAGAATCTGAGGACAGAAATAGAGATAGACTTTATCTAAAACTCAGTGGGCTAACTGCCAGAATAGCAGAATGCAAAAATTTTGCTCATAGCCTAGAGAGTCTGATTCTAGCTTACTCTTTACAATGAAGAAGACAAGGTGGAGCTGCTCGAGCAAATGCTGTCATGGGGGTAAGGTGACTGTGCTGACTATCGTCAGTTTGTCACCCCAGGTCTATTCTCCATCCCTCCACGTCTTACTCTTTGCAAGAAGGGAGGTTGACCCCTATAAATGTATCACCTACACTCCCTTGCTGACTAGTTTTCATTTGGATTTGGCCAAAAGAAGTTACCTATGGGACTTCTTTTTCAAAGGTCAGGTGGAGAAGAGCTTACTCGGGTTATTTTCCTCTGTATCTCTGGCAGGAGATGGAACTCTCAAAGTTTACAATTCCCAAGTCTAACTCTCAGCTGGGGCTCCAAAGACACTGTCTCCTTTTTATCTCTATAGTGGCAGGGTTTCTCACCATCCCTCAGCTCTTGGTGTTTCATCTTTCCTTTTTTGCTCCTTTCACTCTACACACTCTACTGTAAGTAGTCTCTTCATTAAAATCTTCTCATGTGAAAAGTCTAGCTTTAATTTCATGTTTGTCTGGAACCCTGACTTAATACAGTTAAAGGAGAGAAAAAGTCTGGTAGCTGAGAGCCAGAGAACAAGGACTTGGAAGGTGTCTGATGAGAATGTTCAAGAACTGGTCTTACATAGTGTACTGATGCCTTCAGAGTAGAGGGATTATTTGAGGGATTTCAAAGAGGTCCAAGCGCTGTGTCCTACCCTACTTCCTATCTTTCTACCCTTCTCCTACTCCCTAGAGATTGCTTTAGTGAATATTTTTGGTGTAACCTTTAAACGTTCTACATTGCATGCTCGCTGAAAGAAAATAAATCTGACTCTCACTTATGAAAGAGAAGTCTGGCAGATGACTTTCCTTCCTTTGACTAGTCGTTCTCCAAGCAAGAAGCCAGGTCCAGCAGCAGTGGCATCTGGGGATGAGTTAGAACCTCAAATTTTCAAGCCTTTACCCAGACCCTTGAATCAGAAACTCTGGAGGTTAACAAGCTCTTCAGGTGACTCTGTTGCACATAGAAGTTTTAGAACTAATAGATTATACAGTGCTTCTGCAAAGCTCTTGTCCTCACTGACCTGATGATTGCTGCTCCACAAAGAGTTCGTGATCCTGTTGACCTTAGGCTCTGATACTCCCCTCTGCTTAGAGCTATGAGGGTTGAGCAAAGCTGTATCACCAAGATTTAAATTTTCAATTCTCTCTTTACATGTGAAATTGAGCATATATCCATATAAATATTGCCATTTGTATTGCTTCTGTGGTTTATATCTTCATATCTGTTGACAAATTTGTTACTATTATTATCAGGAATTTTTCCTATTTTTATCAGTTTTCCTATTTATGCTAGATACATACCATTTTTATGCATTAAAAAATAATCCCCCAGTCTATTATTTGTCCTTTAACTTTGTAAGTCATTCTCTTACCAATAAAACATTTAAGTGTTAATCAGTCTTGACAGTCTAAACATTTACGGCTTCTGGGTTTCTTGACCTGCTTAGAACCTTTTCTACTCAAGATAATAATCACATTCTCTAAAACTTCCTTTTTTACTTCTCTCTTTTTTGCTATTTAAATCTTTATATTTAAATTTACTTTTGTCTATGTTGGCATGATATAATTTATGGTTATAAAGTATTTTATAAGATGCATAATAAATTGTACATATTTTTGTAGTTATTTCAAACTTCTTCACTGATCGGACACACCACTAACACCTCATACTTGTTTTCCTAGGCTCACCTTTTTGCTGTCATACTGGCAGAGAAAAATATTTATTATTTTTCTATTTTGAATTATTTTTATTGTCTGTTTGAATATGGCTTTTTAAAGATTAGCATATACTTGTCTTACTGTTATTATAATACTTTTTTCTTGGTAATTTTTATGCAGTTATTCTTCTACATGGTCTTTAGCATGAGTGTACAAAGTTTCATAAAAGATTCATTTGGGATTTTACCTCTGATTATTTTGAATTCAATAGTAAATTAGGGAGAATTAATATCAAATTTTCCAACAAGGATTTCTGCTATGGGAATCGGCAAATTTTTAATTCTAACTCCCCTTTGTTCTCTCTTGCTCCTTTTTCATTTCTGATTGTGATGAATAAACTAAATACTTTATACTCCCTGTGTATAGTAATTATATGATTAAATAATTTTATTCTTTTTTTCTTCATTGTTTTCTCTGGGGTCAAAGCTTGGATCATCTTTTTCATATCTTGAGTTTTATTCAAATGCCTGGGAAGGCTTGGTATTGATTACTTATATGTATAGATAAAGACCAAGTTGGATTAGCTGACGAGGGTTTTTGCCAAAGGTGTTTCCACATCAGGCTTCATCCTTCAGTTAGAAGGTGGACTGTGGGTTGTGTGTAAATGATTAAGACATGTAGATAAGATGGACTTCCTTTAGGAGATGAAGTTGGGAAGTAGGCTGGAAGATCTCTTAGATGCCAAGCTCAAACATCTTTACTTTGGGGTTGGGGGAGGGGTTGAGCAATTTCATGTACTTAAATCTGGACAGAGCTACCTTATTAGGATACCCATTTCCTGCTGCTTATTAGTGCCATGTATAAAGTTTTGAAGTCAAGGTGCTTTGCTTTCCTCTTTCAAAGTGAAAGTCTATGCAGTGTTTCTTTCATCCTTGTCTTCTTCAGTCCCACTTGGTTTAGAGCCACCCTTGAAGACAAATCCCTAATGTCACAAAGGCTTGCTCCTGAGGGAAGAGAAGTTTTCAACATAGTAAACATTCTAAAGGCAGTTATTGTACAGATATGCTTCTAGATGTTCTTTAAAGTAAATTTATCAATTTCCATGAAGCACTCTAGTAAGTTATTGAGATTACTTCAAACTTATGTGTTGAATAGGGGCAATAATTACCTTCTCTATAAGCTGTATTTGTCCCAACTTGAAGTTCTGTCAGTGTTAATTTCTCTTGTGTTTCTCTCCTGTAGTTTGTCTTGTGGTTTTTTTGAAAATAAATCTTTTGCATTAACTAATCTCCCTGCTTTTTGATTTTTCTAAGTGTTTTTATCCTACAGTCTCCTACACTATAAATTACTGTTACTTTTCTCATGTTTTTTGATGTTTTTAGTGAGATTTCAAAATAAGGAAGAAATAAATGAATATGCTTAGTCAGCCATCTTGAACTAGATCTTGTACATGACTTTACCTTTTCTAAGTTCAACTTTAGCTCCTGAATCCCATGAGTCACCTCCCTCTGTGCTCATTTGAAAAAAGGGTAGAATAATGAAATTCAGGAATATTCCTCTTAGAATCTGAATACTAGCCTCTATCTGAATGTCAAGGTGAATTGCACTGACTTTTTCTGGTGTTTGTAATCCAGGTACCTTTGGAAGAATGATGAGAAGAAGCAGAAGTCAAAGATACTAACTGATAATCTTTATTGACTATTTTACTGGTATCATAGTATTTGATCTTTATAGTTAACCTACTAGGTAAGTATCAATATCAGTTTCACTTTCCTTGTGGGAGAATTAGAGAAACCTGTTGAAGGTCATTCAGCTAGGATGAGGGAACTAGGGTTCGTACAGATGCATATTCAAACTCCTAACCTGTAGAAATGCTTCCTGCCATCAGAGAGCGTAGAGTCTCTTTTTCATTAACTATATCCACATCTCTTCCTTTATTTTCTACTATCCTTTTCTCTCTCACTAAAACTACATTTTCAGAGATGTCTGCTCACTGATTCAATAGTTTTGGAGTGGGAGCTGAGGTTTTGCATTTTTTTCAAGCTCCCAGATGATACAGATGCTGGTGGCTCATGGACCACAATCTAAGGCATGGCTCTAAGCTATTAGCAGGACTACTTTCATCATGCCTCATACAGTTTAGCTTCAACCATCTCCAGAGTCCTAAGACACCCTGGTTACCATGTCTTAACCTTATAGCAATATAATCTTATTCAATCTCCCAGTCATCTTAAAACATTCCTAAAGATTTAGGCCTCAATTCAACAGTCTGTCCTATGTTCATAACCACCTCTCAGAATGATGCTAACAGATATATGGATGCTTTCTGATGATATTTTCTCTATCAAACCTCAACCACCAACTCCTTTAGTCTTAGGCTTAATCTCATCAGCCTCAGATCATCATAATAAGCATGCTTGTGTCTACCTACAAGTTCTGATCCTTCAAAAGTGTAATTTTAACAATCTAGTCTCACAGTTCCATAGAGTTAAGGATAATACAATATGTGATTCTTGCCAGAGTCTGGATACATGAAAATTAAAGGATTGTGCAGAGTTGCAATGGCAGGGGTGAGAAAGAAAACCAGAAAAAATCTACATGGGTCTTTGAAATAAACAAGAACTTCAGAAGTAGACATCAGGGTGAGGGCAGGGGGTATTGGGATTATGAAATTAGCAATCCAAGGTGATATAAGCAAAGAGCAATAGATCTGATGACAGATGGGAATCATAGTAGTGGCAAATAATCATTCAGAGGTCATTATCTTGGTTTCCATGGAGCAATAGATCTGATAGACAGATGGGGTCATGGGTCAAGGAAACATATATCAGGGTTATTCCAAGGATCAAATACAAACATGAGATAGGAGAGTGGAGCTTTGCAATGCTAATGCGAGTTGTTGCTACTATTCTTGATTTATATGACCTATCTTGATATTATAGAAAGTACCCATGTTGTTAGGACTTGCTTTCTCTTTAAAGCCAGGCAAATATTTCTTGTTTCTTCAGTGGTTAAAATTATGCAGAAGCTATCTGGGGTTGGTTAATTATTCAAACATACTTATTATACATAAGCAGCATATTTGTTATGTCCCTATTTGTGCATATCTTATTTATTTTTTATGAACCTTACTTCCTGTCAGTGAAGATAAGAGAATAGAATTAGCACATCTGTCCCATTTGTTGTGACAAAATATGAACTTAAAATCTTTATGCTGATTTAAAGAAGCATATTCCTAGGAGTCTATGGTGAGCCTGATGGAATAAAATTTCAGTAATAAATACAGTTGTGGGAAACTGTGTTAAAAAGCAGCACTAAAAACAAATGACATGAAAGAGTGTTATGGAAGCTTTTAAAAAAGAATTTGAACAGAAATAGAGCCATCTCTAGAGAGGTGGAGATTGGGAAAATCATCTGTGGAAAGGGGGTGTAAAGAAACAGAACGAAGATGAGGCTTCTCCCTGCCAGTTTCCAAATTTGTGAATGCCAGCACCTTGAAATAATCATGAGAAAGGCATTGAAGGAAACAGAAAGTAGGAGGGAAACACAAAACTGATGCATTGCTTGAGAGGCAAAATATACACAGAGCTTGTATAGTTTTGGAGATATGAAGGGAAGAACACATGCTTAAATGTGTGAGAGCTAATTATCTTTGCTAATTGCATTTTATTCTTTGCGGCTCCCTCACCTGAAGTTATAGCAGTGCCTAAGGAGAGAGACCGCTGTTACTGTTGAGGCAGCCAAAGGACTGTCTAGAGCACATGCTGGGCTCCATGCAGAAGGAAGGCATACCTTTCGAGGTATTTTTCAACATATCTGTCACTGATTGTTTCGCTGTATGACATATACTAGTGACTTACAATATGAATTTAGTTCTGACACAAATATTATTGATTTTACTATCTGTATATTATTTTTTTGCTTTCTTCTATTTATGTCAATTGGTACTGGTCTTCCTTTTGCAGTATCAGTTTAAATAATTTTAAAATCAATGTATTTAAATAAAGAAAATGAACTATTTATTTTTAAAATAATGGATAACCTATATAATATGAGGTCAGCCTGAATATAGGTGAAATTTGTGAAGGTGGTTCTCAAGGGACTATATTTGGGAATCACTACAGGGTAACGTGATGTGGCAGAAGAAGACAGGGCAGAAACTCAAAAGTTATGGTAGCTCAGCTTTGATACTAATTTGCACCCATGGTTTAACTTTGCTTAAACTATATTTTGTTTTGATTATGGATAACAATTTATAATTTAGCTAATTTAGAGTATTTTCTCTGAGGATTCAAAGGGTTCAATTATATAATATTCCTTTTAAAATACCCTGTGTTGCAATGGTGAAGAATTCTGGGTACACTTTAAGAGGACCCCTGTTGAATTATGCTCTTCAAAAGTCCCCCTGCCTGTGTGTGACCAGAACTTGTGACTTTTCTTCTAACCAATAGAAAATAAAAGACACAGGTTATGAGATATTATTTCCGTGATTAGGTTTGGTTATGTAAGTCCTAGCCAAATGAGAGAGAGAGAGATTCTCCTGTTGGCCTACAAGAAGTAGCTATTCATATTGTGAACTTCCTATGGAGAGGGCCATGGGGCAGGGAAATATTAGCAGCATCTAGAATCGGAGGGTGGCCTCCAGATAACTCCAGTACCTAACCAGGACCCTCGGTCATACAGCCACAAAGGAATGAATTCTGCCAACAGTCTAAATGAGCTTAAGAGCATATTCTTTCCTAATTGAACACCCAAATGAGAATGTGGTCTGGCTGATCTCTTGATTGCAACCTTGTGAATCCCTAAGCAGAGGAACCACCTAAGCCATGACTGGACATTTGACCACAGAAAATGTAAGGTAATAAATGTGTGTTGTTTTAAACTACTACATTTGTGGTCATTTATTAGGCAGAAATATATAACAAATTGGGGTCCAGGGAGACTAGTTTGTATAGGTATATAATGTTTATTATATTTTCTATATATTGATAGTATTAATACTACTATATATGTAGTATTAATACTACCTCTTTTTATTTTGGTAGGATAGTCTGAGAATCTAAGAGTCCTGAGCATTTTGAGAAACTATCTTAGAGATCTAGGATTGGTTTATATGTACCAAAACATAGTAATTATTGTGTTTTTTCCAGTGTTCCAAGCAGGATATGAGGTTCTTAATAAATATTATTTTTATTCTTATAATATTTTAGAAAGGTATATTATTATCCTTATTCTTCAGATGAAGAAACTTGCCTAATATCATAAATATTCTATAGTATTTATCTGTTCTTGCTGGCTTATATTGATTAATAGTATTTCCTTTTAGCAAAAAGCCTATAATTAGGCCCAACCAATCAGAGATTGCATTTTGCTGAGTACAGTGATTATAGTTCAGGCCTACAATGGGACTTTCTCAGGATCTGTGTAGAAGCTGACAGAATTATAATTTGTCTTTTCCACTGAATGTCTGTTTATGAGGAAGTAAGCCTGGAGCTACAGGCGCCTCCACAGAGAACCTAGAAAACATATTCCAAAACAAAGTAAAGCCTAGGAATGACAAGATTCTAGGTTCGTCGGTGATATTATTTGAGCTCTTAAATTCAGCTATGTCTGAAATCAGAATTATCTCTAGGCTTCACAATTACACCAGCCAATAAAAGCCCTTTATTGCATTTAAATTTTTGTCTTGAACCAGAATGGAACCTGTTTTACATGGTTTGTATGAAGACGACCTGAGTTTAGAAACCATATTTCCCTGACCACAAATCCAGAGCAGATGAAAGGGCTATCTATACTTATTTCAAATGTCCATTCTCATCCACTTTTTTAATGCAGAGTAATAAAGTGCAAAGAAAAATGAACTAGGAGATAAAATGACTGGGTTCTTACTTAAGGTATTTAGTATAGCATGGAATCAGGAGTAGAATTTAGGTATTTTCACTCCCACGTCATTGTACTTTCACCTACAGTACAAAATAACATGAGAAGTTCTCTAAGGAATAGATCACACATCCATTCTCACTTTTCCAAAGAATGAAGCTAAAGGCCAGATAAATAAAGGCCATTATGTCAGGAGCGTTTTTTTTAGAGAGCTTAGCAAGGCTTGGAGAAGAGGGCAACACAAAGATTTTAGAGATTTTGAATTTTTCCAAGTTGGACTTAATTTTTTCTTTTCATCTCTTCTCTAGTGCTACTCTTTTAGACTAGATATAAAAACTCTCAGTAAGTGGGACGATGTAGGCACCAACATCTAGGATAAATTTTTTTTATCTGATTGCCTGTCATCTGTAGGCCTAGTGGGAAACTCAGTTGGTCATCAGTTCTAAATAGCTACATTAACAACAAAATGATGATTACTTTGAAAAAAAATGAGCCACATTCCAATTAGCTTATTAGTTTTAACTTTGAAATGTTCAGGGTTTTGTTTGTTTGTTTGTTTGTTTGTTTGTTTTTGTAACTAGAACTTGAGTTTTTTCAGCATCATGGTTCTTGCACATAAATGATATGGCCATAAATTTTCCTAGGAATTCAAAATTTCATTTTTCCCCCTAAAATTCTTGAAAACAAACAAACATTCCCAGTCAAGCATATGCTTGCTTTGAATCTAATGATTAGTTCAGTTCTTTGGTCCTCAAGGAGGGTTCCAAGCTGCATACCCACCTCCAGTATACCAGATTAGACTTTGGAACTGATTATTATGTCTCAGATTTCTAAAATTAAGATCACACAATCAGTTTTGATTAAGGCCCCATAAGGTCATGTTAGGCAGATGTCTGGCTTTACCAGAGCATTGATGATCTTTGGCACTTTCTTAAGATCCTGGTCAATTTTCAGGAGAGTAGATGTTATCTGGGAAGAAAATTTAATTTCACCACTCATACACCAATGGACTCAATTCCAGAGTAACTTGTTTAGTGTGGAACTATGTTTGTAGAGCCAAGAGACCTATCCTTGAAGCGCTGGCCCAAAGTGAAGTTACTTGGGAGAGCTATGTCTTCAACAATTAAATCTTGAGGTGGAAATTGGCTGAGAGAAAGATCACTAGACATAGTGGACTCTGCTAGTGCCCTACCCAGTTCTCTTTGAATTTATTTTCTCAATCTGATATGCCCATCCTCCAGTTTCTGCATGTTTTGTGGGTAACTGCTTCAACCTGAAGATTGCCCTTGGACACTTAACACACTCCCTAAAGGGACAACTAAAGTGACTTGGTGTTTTATGTTGGGTGGAGTGATAGCCAATGACTGACTAATATGGAAACACAAAGATTCAGCTTCTTTGCCTTGAGGCAGTATAATA
The DNA here is from genome assembly GCA_030015415.1 of Cynopterus sphinx. Taxonomy (NCBI): domain Eukaryota; kingdom Metazoa; phylum Chordata; class Mammalia; order Chiroptera; family Pteropodidae; genus Cynopterus; species Cynopterus sphinx. The sequence continues at coordinate 21,358,335 of CM057385.1, forward strand.
AAAGCTGAGGTGTAATTTATGCTCTAGATATGAACTTCCCAGTATTTGTGGTTATTTAAATTTAATTAAATGAAATTTAAACAAACTAAAAAATTCACTTCCTCAACTGCACTGGCCACATTTTGTGTATTCATACAATGCAGATATAGGACATTTTCATCATCATACAGAGTTATGGATAATCCTCAGGAGCTCCCTGAAGGCACAGGCAGAGTTTGAAACTTCCTTTGACATTGAACCCTCATTTGGCATCTTCTCTTTGCCTGTCACACTTCTCACTCTCTTCTTTCTCCTAGACACATTTCCTTTATGAAATTTCTGCACCAGAATCTTTGATTCAGGGTCAGCTACTGAGAGAGCTCCACCTAATAATCTAGAGAAATCAAGGAAGAAATTTCAGTTGTTTTATATGTATTCCTGAATCCTGAAGACCAAAATTTACTTTCATTGTTACTAATTTTCTCCATTTTATTTCTTCATGTCTTCTTGGTACCTCCCTTGATTGTTAAATGTGGAAACGTGAACTACTACCTTTACAGTTTACAAAACACTTTATCAGACATATTTAAAAAAATATTTTAAAATTTAGCATATTTGCATTAGTATATAGTAATTACTAACAAGTAGTTATTCATATCCTTATATTAAGTATTAGATAATTGAACCCCTAAGTGATTGCAACTAGTCTAAGACCATATTTCAAACAAATGGCACTGCTGAAATTCATGGCAGTCTCTTTTGAACAGGAACTGGATGTTCCTTCTGTACAATGCAGTAACCTCAGAACTCCAAGAGATGTGCCTAGCACCCTGCATATGCAAACATAATGGACATCAAAGTGTGTTTTCTGAGAAGGGATATCGTTCTCCGGAAAATTAAGAAGGTAACAAGATGACTATAGGCACAGTTGTAAGGTAGTCCTTTACATTCTTTCCATTAAAATATCTGTAATTGGCTGTAAATATCTTCTGTGTCTGCTTCAACCATGTAGCTAGTCTGAACACTTTTTCTACCATACATGCACAAGTCAACCTAATAGAACAGATACACTCAGTTTTCTTCTTCCTGCATCTCCTCCCTCTCCCTCTCTTCCTCCTCTTCCTCCTCCTTCTGCTCCTCCTCATCATCATCCATTTATTGAAGCAGAAATATGCTGGGACTTTGCAGGCATTATTTTATTTAATACTCATAACAAGCCTAGGAGCTGGGGCCATTATTACTATCCTCATTTTGTAGATAAGCAGAGTGAGGCAAATGTCAAAGACTTGCAGTCATTGTATAGGCTACATTTATTTCCTTCCCACCTTGATCTCAGTCCAACACAGTGTTCCAGGTCAGGTGAGGAATAATGATGCTTAACCAATACTATTTGGGCCTGTTTCAATCTGTGTCTTTTCCTACCTACATGTCCCTTTCTATCTATGTGTTCTTTTCTGCCTATATTGTATATCATCAGCAGCAGTGCTTATTAAGAATAAGGCTGATTCCTCTTTTCTTTCAGATTTTCTGCCTTATGCTAACTAAGAAATGTCAACATATTAAGTTCTATTATTTAAAAAAAAATTTCATTTTCTTTATCAACTCCAAAGAACTGTTATTATTTTAAAATAGAGCTAATTAATGAGATACCACACCATAATTAGATGCTTTTTGTCTCAGAATTAGCCAGACACTAAAGGTTTATCCAAGGAAAATTTTTTCATAGAACTGGGAGAATAATGATTCTCATTCACTCTTAGTCTAAGCTGTATCTGAACTAGTGACCCTGAGGTGCATGGCTCAGAGACCCATTACCAGCCCCCAGAGCCATCTACTGTGACAAGTGTGTTGATGAATCCAGCTTAATGCCACCCAGATATTATCTCTGAATCTTAAGCAAAAGACAACTGCAGCTACAAGGTAGATATAAAACTCTCTTGCTGAGATTTGTAGAATATGTTGTCATTTTAATTAACATTTCCAAACAATAATAATCATTATTTAGTGCTGTAAAGCAAGCCACATACCAAATGCTAAGTTTCTGAGTATTTTAAAGCAGGAAATGCTCTTCTGGGAAATGGAGAAAAATTTAGTTTTCTGTTTCTGGACTGTGGATATTAGATCAAAGCCATTTTCTCTTCTTTTAAATAAAAACTGTATGACTTATTCTGAAATCATTCTTCCTTTGCTAATTTGCCCCCTGACATTCACTAACTTTGCAAAAATTCATACAATGGATTAAACTGTATTTTAAAAAATGAGCCTGAGATCTTGAGCTTTATGGTCTGCAAAAATACAAGGTAATTGGAAGTGCTTTGGAACTTGGAATGTGAAGGAATAAAACCAATTCCTACAAAAGGTTAAAAGTTTTTTTTTTTCATACAAAGGAATGCAACAACTTTCTCACCACTTCCCTTCATCAGTCTATTTCCTTATTCCCATAGTCTCTAAACCACTGATTCATATGTTCAAGTTTTATTCCCTAGTACCTCAATGTATGACTGTATTATGTCCCGCTGTCCCCCAAACAGATATTCTTAGGCACAGAGGCAAAGCACTCTGACCACACTCTTTTTTTTTTTTTTTTTTTTTTTTTTAGCTTTTCACAGTTGGTCTCTCTCTTAAACCTGGGTTCTTTTTCCTTAGTCCTTTTTGTCATTTCTGTTGCTTGACTTGCCCTGCTCAGTTATAGGCCTCAATGTCCATCTTCAAAGTCAGCCCCATTAAGCCAGTAAGCTCATTCTAATTTAGACAGAGCAATTTCAGATCCACTGAGGGGTCAAATATTAATGTTAGCCAACATTTACTCTTCTCTTGACATGTGGTAGGCAGTACTCTAAATCATTCACTCGTTTGGTCCTTTGAGCAAATCTACGAAGCACATATTATTATCCTGATTTTACAGAGGACACTGAGGACAGAGAGGTTATGTGACTTGCCCACAATAAGTGACAGAGTCAGGATCTGAACCCAGACATTCTGGTTTTATGTCTAAACATTTTCTCTTCTTCCTCCATCCCTACTCCCATAGGCACATGATTCTGGGCATACCTGAAATTTGCTTTGATCACTCTCCTGTCCAGAAGGTCTCAGTTTAAAACAAAACAAAATAAAGTCCTGAGAGAAGCCAACTTTTGTATCAGTGTTTTATTCTGTTCTCAAACCCTTCAAGGGATTCAGAGGTCTTACCTCCTGTCCCAAATCTCAGCTACTTGATAATTCTAAAAGCATTTTTTTCATTATAGTTACAGGCCACTCCATTCCTACTTTCTTTCTATCGCACTTACACTTACACAGACACACACACACACACACACACACACACACACACACACACACACACACACCAGTTCCCAGCTTGCACCTTGATTTATGATACTTCTGATTCGGTGGCTAGCATCAGGGGCTCTGTGAAAATAAGAATCCAAAAAGAAGTATGTTCAAAAAACTTCGCTCTTCAGTGCTGCTGTACTAAGGTCCCTCTCATCCATGTGTCCTCTGTATTTCCCTCCCAGAGAGTTATGGGGGTGTGGCGGTGGCTAAAAGGAGGATACGAAGGGACAAAACAAAAATGGACTTTTGTTTCTATCTTGAGATCAAAATACCATTTATTTTAAATGAACAAGTTCCCTTTGGATACTTGTCAGGTGACTTCCCACCTCTCTTTTAGGCCCTTTGAGTAAATGTTCTTTGATGTGCTATACATTTTGTGTGAGTTTAGCTCATTAAGTGGTCAAATTGTGTGCTGTGTGCTATGTAGCTGAGGTAGAGAGGGCAGGAATTAAATTTCCACTCTGCAAAACATGTCTGTTTATGAATTGAGGGTTTTCTAGAAAAACTGAAACACTTGGTTCTTGTAGTTTCTCAATGAAAATTAGAAACATTTTATTCCTATCATAAGTGATAACACTCAGTATTTATTTGATAAATATAGCATTTGAAAAAAATGCTGTTTTCATAAACATTTATTTGCTAATTAAGGAATCACCAAGTGAGGAAGCTGCAGAAACTGTTTTTCTTGGGTTATTTTGTCTTTTCTTATCCCCTGGGTTAATTAAGTTTTAAAATTCATAATATGGAAATTATGAAACCATGGCATGGATACTGGAATCCTAACACATTTTTAAAATGCACATTAGATTTATTTGAGAATGTTAAGCTCGAGTCAGCACATTTTATTATGAATTCAAGCTTCCTGCTTTGTATTTTTTAAAATTTTATACATTGTTTGGTTTAGTTTCTCTGCACTGTGAGCCATATTTTCATTTTTGACATTAAGTATCTCAGTCACCAGGTAATGCCTTCAAGAATAATCTGACGAGATGCACTGGAGTCAGGGTGATGGTTAGGTAGATGTGTTGTGCAACTACATTATATCTAAAAAGGGCTGGTGCCTTCTCTACATCTAAGAATGATTAGACAACCATGCCCACATTTGTTCATTCACCTGTGAGCTGAAGTTGAGGTGACTGGCTTAGCCTGATCACTGTGATATCATGTAACTTTTACCATGCCTAAATGAAATGTTTTCTAAGGTGAATTGTCACATTTTTGACAGGTGTGTGTGTTTGTGCATGTGTGTGTGTATACACACACATACATATATAGCAATCCTAGAACTTCATTTATTAAGGTATTGGAAAGGATCCTCTATTTAGCGAATTGAGATACACGCCTGTTAATATTAGATCTTCATAAGAAACATCATTATATGCATTATAATTTCTTTAAACCTCTCAAAATGATTTGAATGTGCAATTTTGTATTTCCCTCAATATGCCATTAAGTTGATATACGCAGGAAGGAAGATGCCTTTGTTAATATAATCAATTGATAGGTGTATAAAGACGAGGACTGGAATTAGTTTATACTAATCATGACTCCTTGATAATGGATTTGTCGTCATGTAGTTAGAGAAAGATTTCTCTCCAAAACCAATTCGTCCAGAAAATAAAAACAACATTTTTAAAGCATATGGAGGAGTTCTTTCAAGAAGGTAAAATAATGAATTATTAAAAGTACTGCAGCTTCTTGATAAAAATTTTATGATAACTGTACAATATTCATCTAACTTTGCCTTTTAGCAATATGGAAACATGAACTCTTTTTATTTTAAGTTTTAAATTGGTTTCCTCTTACTGTCTCATTTAAACAGTCTTTTCTAGAATAGACCCAGACATGCCAAATGCTTCCAAATTGTAAGCTACATGTTTTTTTCTCCTTCTTCAGAATTATTATATCTATTATATTAGCATCTTCTACTTTGTTGTAAAACTCCTTACATTTAAGAGGTTATGATGCTTCTCCAAAATGGTATGCTGACATATTTTCTGTATTAGTGGAGAGGAGCGTCTGAGCATTGATCAGTCTTAACTAGGAAACATCTTCAGGTAGAGTGTTTAGAATGCATCAAGGGAGTAAAAATAGAGTAAAATGTAAGTTCCATATTGGCATCTGTATCCATTATAGAACTAAAGGTGATGACTAGTGAACATGAAGAATGCTAGCAGTGCCCTTTCTGTCTTTGGGAGTTACATTTGCTCACTTCTATCATAGACAGATAAAAAAGGGGAGTGAAGAGAGCAATACACTTCTTTTGGGTACTTTTTAATGCAGGGACCACAAAGCAAAAAATTTATATCAGTTTTGCAGTGAGTAGCTATCTTCAGGCCTAGTGACTTGATTGCAAGAATATCTCTTATAGATTTATTTATTCCAGAAGAATTGCAGCCTGACAGCACAGGAAGGGTCATGCCCCAGGCACATTGTCCCTGGGAACTGCCCTCACTCTGCCAGTGCTCTTGCATGCACATACTTGGATTGAGGTATTCTACTTAAATTTGGTCAAAGCCACTCCCAACAGCCCAGGGAGTGTATTCTATGGAAAAGACAAACTAGAAAGCATTTCACTGAGGTACTTGAGTAATAAAAGAAAGTCTAGGTTTCATAGTCAGGAGTTTACTTACCATTATTACTTACCATTGAAATGATGTAAATCATTTTACCTTATTTTAACCCAGCTTGACCAAGCAAAGGCAACTATGTTCTCTTGCTTTTAATGAGGAACTCCAGTTTTAAGGGGAAAATGAATGATTTCTACCTGTGCAATAGAAAGAGTTTTAAAGAATAAGAGTAATTCTAAATAGGGTTTACTGATAGTTAGAATTCAAGTTTTGCCGCCCATATCATAAAAAAAAATTGAAATTCTAGTTAAACATTAATAATTCCATATGGAACTTTTTTTGTTATGGCATATAGTTTTTTACCTCAAAGAACTGTTACTAGACTGTAAGTTAACAGAATTTTGTTATTGATATTATTCTTTTTTTCTCTCTTTTCCACTGTTTTTTCCTTCCTTCCTTCCTTCCTTCCTTCCTTCCTTCCTTCCTTCCTTCCTTCCTTCCCTTTTTCTTCCTTCTTCCTTCCCTCTCTTTCTTTGTAATATTTCTCTTTTCTCGAATTCTTTCTCTAAATTTGGAAAACATCCATACATGTTTTACCTATTTATTCCTCACACTACGTGCCATCACTGTACTAAACGCCAGTAAGTTAAAGATATATAAGTCATAGCCCTTATGTATCCTCAAGGAACTACACGTTTCATGAGGTGAGCAGACATAAAATAAATAACTGTCTTGTGTGATCAGTATTAAAATAGATGCATTGCATGGTACTCAGAACACAGAAAAGCAAACAGAATGCCTTCTAAAGTATAAAATGTCTTTAACAGATCAAAGGAAAGAACAAGCAAATTCATTTTTAGCCATAACCACATACAAGCTTCCTTCTATGCATTGTTTTCATCACATATATTAACTCATACAATCCCTATAACGTACTCTACAGGGGGAGAATTTTGATTATCATCATTTATTTAGATTTGAAAACTCAACTTCAAATAACAGGGGAAGTCTTGTCTTAAGCAGTACTATAAATATTATTATTTGCAGCTTTGAAGCACTACATACTACTTGAGGATAGAAAATAAACATGTAAATTGTTGGCTAAATTTTGGAGAGAGAAATCTGTGCCAAGTACTGTACCAGTCCTTTGTGATACTAACTCATTAACATCCATACGAGGTAGGTGATGTTATTATTTATTTTAAAGATCGTAACCTAAGCCATAAAGAGGTTAAGATCATGGAGTTACTTAGTGTTAGAACAGGACACTGAACGTAGCCGTTCTTGAGCTGGCATTGCATGAAAACAAGTTAGGATATAAACTGTGAGTTCTTGGTGTCAAGTGAATGGCACAGATGGTGTGTGGTCTAAGTCAAAAACCTCCATGAAAACAAGCTCTATTTTTCTCACAAGCCAGGCCTGTTGAGGTGGTACAGCAGGGCGTGATACAAGTCACATGAGCCCTGGAGTCAACACAAGGTTTCAGTCTCACCTTTATTCATGCCTGTGTGAACTTGGGCAAGTTTCTTAAATCTTGAAGCTTCAAGTTCTTCATCTCTCATTTAATGGTGAGAATCATAAATGTTTCAAATATTTTATGTGGGAAAGTTTGAATAGTTTGTTCAAAAGTGCCTAACACATGCTAAGTGCTCAGTAAATTTTTTTTTTCCCCCAGATTGCTTCATCTGACTCCAAAATTTTACTGGGGTTTTAAATAATAAAGGCTAGACCAAGGTATTGCTTTGGTAAGTTTCTTAAACTCTTAAATCCCCATGGAGGTTTGAATTTTCAACCAAACTCAGGATTTAAGTTTCTTATTGCTCCAAGAAAAATGTCTTGTGCTTTGACTTTGTAATACTCCAGTATTTGAGCCACTTTCCACTATTATTAATGAGACTATGATACTGTGTATCATAGTGCCTTGTGCTTTATATTTATTATCTGAGCTCATTTGGCTGGACTAGATGCCTATTCCATTCTTTCAAAATCCCAGAAATAACGCTTCTCTTTCTTGACTCTCGATCTCATATTTCTTTAAGAGAAGAAAAAACTGCTGAACAGGGACTGGAGGTGATGGTGTGGTAGAGAGAATTTTGTACTGAGAAAATTAAAATATTTGGGCACATAAATCAGCTGACAATTTGGTTTCTCACAAGGGGATACTTTTTGGCACCTGAGACTACTGCTGTGGATCCATATCTGTATCTATGATATCTATTGCTGTACCTGTCTTTTCTTCTCTCCACTTCTAAGCTATATTTTATTTCTTTTCTGCAATTCATCTTGTGGCACATCTTTAAATGGCATCAAGTTACTCTCATAGGTGCAAATTGTAGCCCATCACTGCCTTAGGAACCAGCAAGCAGAGGAACAGAGGAGAGCAATGAGTCCTTACATAACACTGCAGTATTTGCTATTCCCAACAGCTCTGTTCCTTGCTAAGGCACTATGGGGAACAATTAGCACTACCCATATAAAGTCTGACTGCCTTAATCATTCTTGGAAAAACAATTTCAGTACACTCATTAGAGCCAAAAGAGTTCTACTTCTCCAAAGGGATTTCTGAAATGGGAACACAAGTAGAATCTGACAGAGGCAGAGAGGTAGGAGTAGTTCAAAGGGTTGAGAATGTAAGAGAAAGAGTTTTGTTTTGATTGCGTGTTTGCTATGAAATGACTCTCCTTTTGATCCAGGTTATTATGACCATCATGACAGAGTAAGCTACTGGAATATATTGAGATTTCTTCCTCTGTGCTGAACAAAATGAAAAGAATTAATAGCTCAGCTCTTTGAATAGACAGCAAAATTATATTGAACTTTTGTGATTATCTTTTCAGAGCTCAGGGGCAAGACAAAGGAGTTTTCTGCTCCTGTTCATACTAGAGTAGACTGTCTCAGGCCTGAGAAAGCCTGGCCTAAGGACCACCTGAGTCTGTTTATAGTTGTTAACAGACTATGGAGAAGAGCAGTAAGGAGTTTTCGGTCTGTCTATCATCCCTACAGCACCTGTACTGCCACTAGTCTGGGTAGTGGGCATGGGGATCTAACCTCAGGGGTGTATGCCTGAGACCCACCAAACAAACAATGCAGGAAAAAAGCAGTGACCCTTTATTTTAAAGAAAGGCTAGTTGTAGGAACAGTGTGTTAATACTGCCAGATTTTTCTCTAACACAGCTGCTCTTTTCTACCTTGAGAAGTTGGCTGTGTATATGTGCATGAGTGCACACTGAGGAAGTAGACACCCAAAAAATATATATGATGGGCACATCCAGGCACCGACATAGAGTAGCAGAGTGGCCACTACTTAGCACAACACTGGAAAGAAGTGACTTCCCTTCCTCTTCCCTCCCTTCACCCAGTATGATGCACACACTTTGAAATATACATCAAGGGGACTTCTGCCAGGACAGAGAAGATAATGAACATTTTGGGCAACCGCATCTGACACATATTATGTCAGTTGCCACATGACAGTTACCCATACAACAGAGAACACAGGAATTGGTGAATTGGGTACATAAAGTTTTCTTTTCCTTTCTTTCTTTATCTTTCCTTCCATTTTTGAGGAACTAGGACAAAGTTAGCTTCCTGAGGTTTATGAACTTGGGACCAGAGTTTCCAAAAGAGGTAAAAACAGAATTTCTAAGTCTCATGGAGTTGTGGTGTAATTTAACCTAAACACTAAAACAAAACAAAACAAAACAAAGAAGAACAAGCAGAAAAAAAAAGTGTTCCATGCTATATACCATGCTGGTGAAAAATTGGTTTTCATCTATGGTTTCCAAATATAAATACATTTTAGAGCTTGCGAAGACTTTAAAGGAAGAATGCAAAGAGAAAGGAAAAACCATAACATTTATTGAGCATATGTTATATGTTGGATACTCTGGTAAGTTTTCTGAATTTATTACCTTATTCGATCTCCATAAAAGTTTTGTAAGATTTACGGTTGGGTCCCATTTACAGATTAAAAGTTAAAAAATAGGAGAGATGGAGAGGTTAAAAAATTTGCATCAAGTCATATAATTACTGCCAGATAGATCTGGGTGTGAACTTAGAGAGTACTGCCTTCTGATTTTAAGATGAAGAAACAAGCTGAAAGAGATGAAGGGAAAAGACACATTGGAGGCAAAACCGAAATTTGAGCTCAGATTGTATGACTCCCAGTTAGTGTTTTTTTCTAATCCACTGTCTTCAGTAAGGCTGTTAAGTGACTAGAAAAACCATAAGTGTGAAAGGATGGAAGGAAAATAAGGAGGGAAAAACAAGAAGAAATTTCATTTGTATCACAAAATGTATCCAGAATAGTGGCTCATATTCTTTCTTTCTATACATGGTTTCATAATAAACAAAAAAACTTCAAGAATTTTCAGTCATAACTGTAATATCCCTGGTAATGTTTTTATGTAGCCTTTGTTTTTCTATGCATTGCCTCTCTCACCAGCTGAGTATTATTAGATTTTACACACTATTTGACATGAAACTTGGCCCTGATGAAATGATGCTATTTTAGATTCTCTTGAATGCTTGCAAGACTAGAAATAGATTTGTTATGGAATAGCTCCTTACCTTACTTGAAGAAATCTGCATGAATACACTGTAATGTTGCTCCTGAGACTGGAGATTTTTTGAAGGGATACATATATAACAAAATATAATGTTTCATGTTTCCATCTTTTAACATACTGAAGCATGTGTGAGCAGAGTGCTTCAAGAAGAGAGATTTTAAATGATTTTTCATTGATTAATTGATTCATTTAGTAACAAGGAGTATTTCCCTTATGGACAGTTCAAATCTCATAACATCTTGTTTTCTCTTTATGCTTGTAATTAAGGAAGTCTGAGATCAATTAGCAGCTCTCCTTCGGTAAATGTAGAAAATCTAATGACATGCATTCTTTATTACTGTTTGTTCCTTTGGTCTTGACATATTTACCCTTATTTTCTCATTCTCTGTTTTTAAAAATATTTGTATTTTATTATTCTTAACTAATTACATTTATTTTTCTTGTTTCAAATCCTTTTGGAAAATAAAGGAATATAGGTAGAGAGCTAGTCAGCAAACAAGCAAGACAGCTACACTTACTCAATGGCATTGTGTCAATCAGGGACAGTTTTTTTTTTTACAGTTTAAAATGAGAAATTTCTTAAAGGGATTTAAAATTTCATTCTATTTGGCATGGCTCCTAATACCTATAAAGCATTTTCTGCCTTCTATTTTGAAACAAGAATGATAAATTGGATAAGGTTGGTGGAATTGAGCAGCAATGCATGTGGGATGTGTTGCTATCTTGTTCATAGAACATAAATTTTGCATTGCGTTTGAAACCAGCTCATGTATTCTAGTGCAGATGCGACTATTGTTAGACATTATTTCACTATATACATTGATCAGTTCTTTATATTTGTGTTTTTATTCGTGGCTTTTGCTCATCTTGATTTGGATTTTTATTTTTCTAAATGGTGATTAAAAGATATTTGAAACATTTGCAATGATTTTCTTAAGTTGCCTAACAAATGTTACTAAGCAAATGTTAAAATTAATGCATCAAGTTTGGGAGGTATATAGAATAATCTACAAAATAAAACTCTACTAATTTAAAACCTCAGTTAAAACCTCAGTTATTAATGTCACCTAAGAGTTATTTTACCTCTTTCATTACTATTCTTTCAAAATACATGCTCAAGTAATAAGAGAAGAAATATGCCAGCTTTGGGAGATTTTACAATATTTCCAAGATACTAATTTGACTATAGCTATCACAGTAAAATGTATCCAATTCTAACTTTATCCTCTAATATTAAGCAAAAAAGTTCTAAGCACTAGCATAAAATTATAATTATACTCTCTAAAACTGGCCCTAATTCTAGCACTAATCTTAGCTAAAACTCTAATACTAATGGGAGCCTAGTTAGAGCCTCTCCCCTTAAGGTAACATTTACTCTCATGCTAAAGCTAAATCCTAACCTTTCCTTAACTTTATCTTTAATGTCAGCATTGACACAAAAACTGAAAAGCAAATAAGTTTTAATTCACATATAAATTCTGACTGGTGGTGTTTTCTCTGGGTTACTTTGTTGAGGATTCTGAAGCTCAGTAGGAAAGAGTTCTGAGATGATATAGCATTGTCTGTTGTGACACATGAAGAGGGAATGGCAGCAGGGATGCCAGGCTTTTACCATCTCTGTCCTAATACTAACTCTGGACTTAGCTCCCTGAAGGCAAACATTGCTGGTATATTAAAAGTGACAAAAGACTTCCTTGCTTTTATCTTAATTATAATAAAAAGATGGAGCTTAAGTTCCTTGCTAAGGAGGGAGTTTTCTTCCAGAAGAGATTGTAAGAATTCTTTAGGGAGGAAGAAGAGATTTTTTTTTTTAATTCCACAACTTGTCAGAATGATTCATTCATTTCCTATATATGAAAGAATATAGACAAAGAGTTGGAATTTAAAATCTCAGTGCTCCATTCTAATAAGAAAGTGACTGATTTCCAAAGAGACTACCTAACAATTGTTCTGCTACCTAGGGAATACATTCTTCTCATTTCTCTAGGACTTTTATTTATTGTATCAGATGTGCTTAATCTCTGTCAATTGTTAATTTGACACAATCAATGGGTATTTCATGGGATATAAGGATAATTCTTACACTGAAATCAATTTTTCAAAGCACATGGGGCATGATCTTCAAATAATGATGGGGGAAATTATTTTTAAATTTGTTTTATTAAAAATTTTGAGCATAGACAAAATTAGAAAGAATATAGTGATGAATTCCCAGATACTCTCAACCAGCTTGAACAATGATCAAACTGTGGCTAATCTTGTTTAATCAATTACATACCCCTCCATATATATTGATTTATAATTTAGACATCATATTATGTTATTTGAACATATCTATAATTTTGTGACTTGATTTTTAATCAGATTTATTAAGATATATTCAAAAAATCATAAATTCACTAATTTAAAGTGTAGAGTTCAGTGCTTTTTTATGTATTTGTTGAGTTCTTTAAATTCACCACAACCTAATTTTACCCCAAAGAAACCTATACATATCAGCAGTCACTCTCCATTTTCATTTTCACACTTCAGCCCTGGGAAGTCATTAATCTAATTTCTTTCTGTCTAGATTTATCTATTCTAGGCATTTTATGTAAAGAAAATAATAATTTGTGTTACTTTCTTTAACTTAGCATAATATTTTCAAGATTCACCTATGTTGTACCACGTATTAGTACTTCATTCCTTTTTATTGTACATAATGTCCCATTTTATGGCTATTTCACATTTTGTTTATTTATTTATCAGTTGGTGGACATTTGGGTTTTATTCATTTTTTTGGCTATTAGAAATAATGCTGCTCTGAACATATATGTACACATTTTTGTGTGAACTGATATTTTTATTTCTCTTGGGTATATAACTAAGATGGATAATATGGCAATGTTAAAAAAAAAGTTACAAACCTTTTGGGGAACTGTCAAATTCTTCCAAATTGGCCGTACCATGTTACCTGTCCCATTAGCCTTTGTTTTCCCTGAATTTAAGAAAATATGTGGCAAAAAGATTTATTATAATGTTTGTTGAATTAGGTTGGTCCTTAGCTATAAAACACACAGGGTTATAGAAAATAAAGTCTAATTATTATTGTAATTACAGGCCTAAAGTATATAAAATGAAGATATATTTATAGTCATTAGTTAAATAGACAAATCTGTCAATATATACCCCAAAGTAGCTATCTTATCACATTTCTTACAATTTTAAAAGAGATGATTGCTTAAACAGTAGAAAGTAACATTACAGATAACTGTTCTAGTTTTTAGATTCCATTTGTGCTTTGATAGTTGAAGATAAACCACTGGAAAGAATTGTGGCAATGATAATAAAATCATTGAGCCTAAAATGACTTGGGTGTATGAGTATAAAAGCCACAGGGCTTTTTTCTTCAATAATCCAAGTTAAAAATACTCTGTTATGCTGCATAGTTTACCTCTGAGTTTTTAAAAGGGTCTAAGGAAACTATGATGATGACTGAAGTATAAAGTTTTTAAAAGAAATGATAGGCAGATTTTAATGATTAATACAATTTTTTATACTCTGTGTCCTCTGACTTCAAAATTGTAGCACATTTTATACACCATTATGTGGTGGTACAGGATCAGAGAACACTTTTAAAATAAGCATATCTTCTTACTATTTAAATTTTTTATTCTCTTTAAGTACTACTGTGGAATATTAAAATGCACTACAGTCCCTTTATAGCTATACAAAGCTGTGGGTTAAATTGTCCAAAATGATGTATGTCTCAACTACTGATATGAAATGTATGCTGTTTATTCCTATAGAATATAAAACAAGGTAAATATTCGCTTACAATTTTTATCGTCACGGATAACAACAAATGTATTTTTATTCAAACAGATAATTTTAATAACAGTTTTATCATGTAGTTTAATAAAAAATTTTTAACAGAATATTTTCAATTATGTAATTTTATAGATTAAAATTTATATTACAAAAGTCATGTTCAAAGTTTAGAGAAACATTTAAAAAATAATGAATGGAAATTATAAAAAGAGTTTTTTTGTCTCATTTAATTTGTTAGGTACCAGTGAGTTAAAGAAGTTCTCTACCAGTAAAAATTATTCCTTTGGTTGCACTATATATTTCTTTATTCTTGTGTGTGTGTGCATGCATGTGCGCGTGTGTATGTATTTTATAGCCATGAATATATTTCATAGGACTGCAGAAAATGAGCTGCCGGGCCAGTGAGATGGTGACACATCAGAGAGAGAGAGAGAAATGGTTTTGGAAGCATCATTAGAGGTAATTTTCAGAGAACAAGAACAAACAGTGCTGGTTTGAACTGAGTTTGCTTTTTCTGTGAGTCTTTACCTCCTGGAGGAATTGTCAGTAAGCTCACAACCACTAGGTACAGCTTTGGGAGTGAGTAGAGTTTTTAAATTAACTGTGAAAAGTGTTGCATTCTACTTCTGTGTTGGTATGGGTGAAATCAGGGGTCCTGCTAAATCAGCTTTTGGGGTTGACTTAGTTGATCATTCACGTCTTCAGTCAATGCCTATTGAACATCTACTCAATGCTAGCCATTCACTACCTGGAAATGACTTTATTGATGAGCCAGACACCATCTCATACCTTAAGAGGCTCCTGACATGAACTTAGCTCTAGAGACCCATTGTTTACAAATAAATTAATTGCCAAAAAGAATGATAAAAACCATAGACACCATGCACCCTAGGTACACCATAGTCAAGCCACATATTTTAGTTTGGGGATTGCTTCTCAATTATTTTTTTCAAATTAAAGCCTAGCTCTATCATATGATTTAATTTTGAAGTTCTGAGTCAAATCAAATATAAATATATATAAAATTATGAATAATTAATTTTCATATGTGAATGTACATTATAGAAAGAATATGGCATTGCTGTTAGAAAGTTAATTCCCAATATTTCTGTTTGTTATTGTTTAGATGAATTTAGAAAGATACATCTCCAATATATTTTCTCACTTGCAAAGTAAAAATAATGTAAACTATATAAGTCATTAGGATTAGACATTTAAAGTGGTTAATATAACGCCTGGTACTTATTAGGCATTTGGTTATTGGAGCACTTTGCAGATCATTTAATAAGCCAATGTACATTGTGAATTTTAAAGAGGGGTGTATTATTAATGGCAACCCCCCAACTTATTTAAAGAATATAAATTACAATTTCAAAAGGAGTGATCAAGTAAGATAGTGGAGGAAGTAATCCTGAATCCTCCTTCTTCCCACAAACACACCAATTCTGTAATAACTTATGTGTAAATTTCCTTTATGAGAACTCAGAAGCTAATTGAAAGGCTTGTGAACCTCAGGGGAATGTAAAACAAGACTTTCCAACGTCAGAAGAGAGATTTGGGACATCCCCTCACTGGAGATTCTGTCCTAGGCACAGTACCATATGAACAGAAAGCTAAGAGTTGAAAACTGTAAAACATTGATGAAGTAAAGAAAAGAAGATAAAAAAAAATGAAAAGATACCCTGCATTTACGAATTAGAAGACTTTATATTGTTAAAATGTCCATATTACCCGAAGTGATCTACAGATTCAGTGCAATCTCTATTAAAATTCTAGTTGGCTGAATTTCTTTTAAATAAATAGAAGAAAATCTATAGTTTATATGGTACCACAAAAGACCATAAAAAGCCAAATTAATTTTGAGAAAGAACAAAGTTGGAGGCATTGCATTTTGGTATCAAAATATATTACAAAACTACAGTAATCAAAATAGTATGGTATTGGACTAAAGACAAACATATGGATCAGTGGAACAGAATAAAGAGCCCAGAAATAAATCCACTCTCACACGGTCAAATGATTTTCAACCAGTGTGCCAAGAAATATACAATGAGAACAAAAGATGTTGGTAAAACTGAATATTTACATACAAAAGAATGAAATCAAACCTTTATCTTACTGAAAACACAAAAATTAACACAAAATAAAGACTAAAATGTAAGATCTGAAACTATATAAACATTTTAAAGAAAACATTGGGGGTAAACTTCGTGACATCAGCCTTGACAATGATTTCATGGATGTGATACCAAAAGTACAGGGGCAAAATGCAAAAATAAACAAGTGGGACTACATCAAACTAAAAAGCATTTCCATAGCAATGGAAACAATCAACAGAGGGTAAAAAAAAACCTACTGAACTGGAAAAAATATTAGCATATATGCCAAAAGGTTACTCTCTAAAATAATAAGGAATCCCTAATAAACCAATTCAAAACTGGGCTAAAGACTCGAAGAGACATTTCTCCAAAGAAGACAGTGCCAGATATATATCAATGCTAAACATCACTAATCACAAGGGAAATGCAAATATAAATCACAATGAGATAATTACCTCACATTTTTTAGTATGGCTATTATTAAAAGAAAGAAAAAAGACAAGTGTTAGCAGGAATAAGGAGAAATTTGAATGCCACTGTCGGTGGGAATGCAAAATCATGCAGATGTTGTTAAAAACAGTATGGAAATTTCTGAAAAAAATTGAAAATGGTACTATCATAAGACTCAGAAATCTCACTTCTGGGTATTTATGCAAAAAAATTTAAATTAGCTTTTCAAAGAGATATTAGCTTTCCTATGTTTTTTGCTGCACAATTCACAATAGCCTGGATGTGGAAACAACCTAAATGACAAATGGGTGGATAAAGAAAATATGGTATATATGTACAATAGAATACTATTTAACCTTAAAAAAGAAGCAGTTGTGTGATATGCAATAAAGTGGCTGAACCTTGAGGACATTATGCTAAGTGAAATAGAGTTTCAGAAATACCTATAATATATGGTTCCACTTATATGAGGTATCTGAAACAGTCAAATTAATAGAATCAAAGAGTGGAATGGTGGTGTCAGGGACAGGGTTAAGAGAATATTTAGAGTTACTAATTAATAGGCATAAAGTTTCAGTCACACAAGATGAACAAACTCTAGAGATCTGCTACACCATATTGTACCTATAGAGAACAATATTTTATTTTATACTCAAAAATTTGATGAGATTTTATGGTAAGTGTTTTTACCAAAATAAAATGTAAAGAAGATATAAAAAAATAAACACCAATTATGCATGTATCAAGTCCATAATAATTTTAAAAGCTGAATTTCTATTCATGTTAATTTTAATAAACCTTTTATAATTATTCAAAAAATCAAAGAAAGCAGAATATATAAAAATTGCCAGGCCTTACCTTCTAACATGTATTTAATAAAAGAGAGAGGAACACCATTTAATGAGAACTAATTTTTATCATCTGTAGAAAAGATCTGAACAAACTAGAAGGTGACTTTACATTATAAGATGACATAATCAGAAAAACTCAACTATATACTAAGAAACACAAAATTACATCTAGCATTACAGTTACTTTGACCTTTGCCAAGTTATTAAACTCACATATTATAAAATGTTAAGGACGTCATTATAAGGTCCTTCCCAATATTTGTGTTATGATTGTAATAAAAGAAAGATTATCCATAGGTTTATACAAAAGCACAAATAATTACACTATTATTGCCTTTGTTTTCTGCATTGATAGTAGAAAAAAAAATAAATGTAAAGTTAAAAGAAAAATTTGATAAACACAAAATTTTGGTCTCTCTTTTTTGCTACCTATAAAACAAAGCAGTTTGATAGAGTGTGATATCAAAACTCATTGACCAACTCCCAGTCCCATAAATTTTTAAAAATTTATGGGTGCAGTTTTCATAGGTAAATGTTTTATAATAATTATAAGCAAAAACAAAGCAGTATCATATTATGTCATACTTTATGTACAAATAATTATACTCTTTGATATTTTACAGCCCATTTAAACATTTTATGTGTTAATATATTCTCTAACTGCTGACTTCTATAAAACTGGCTATATAATATGTTGCACTTTGCTACCTCTGCATCTATTCTGAATTAATGTACTTTAGAAATGCTTTTAGAAGACAGCAATGCCTCTTTATTTTTTAACATATTTTTCACTGGTTAAAACAATTAAAATAAATGGATGTTATCAAATATAAAATAATTTTTTCCTGGTGTTTATTGTTATTCTGACATTCTCACTTTAAGTATATGTTTTAGGTGTTCTATGATGACTGCTAGACAACATCCTTAACTAGTTATGACCTTCAGTGGAAGAGGAGGCAAACTCATTATCATTGTCTAACATGAAACACTAGAACATGATGTTGGTAATTCAGAAATGTGTGTTTTGTTTTGTTTTATTTTCCCCCTCTCATTGTACAGTGTGGTCAATTGCTTAGCTTTTTTCCACAGCCAATGGTCCTAAAATATAACCTGGTAAACAGTAGCCAATCTATCAGTCTTTCAGTTCAGAAACAAGTTTTTTAACCACAGTCCAGTCAAATCATCCCCTTCTCACACAAGAGACACTGTAAGTTCCCCATTTCACAAATGTCAATGCTAGCTTGCTTCTCTAATCTCTACCCCCTATTGTCTTCTCTCTACCGCACCTGTTTAATTGGCTATTTACTGATCTCTCTTCTGCTGTAGCAACAATATTGGATAAGATTTCTGTAACCTCCCAAGTGCTCAAATACAGTTTTCTAGTCAGTGTTCACTGGGTCTTCACTCTTCTCCCCAGGCATGGTTGGCTCTGAATCAATCAGGACCTGGGCTTAGCTACTTTGGTATTGGTTTTTCCAATGCGTATCCCTTGTGGCAACCTCAGAGCAAGTTTCTAACTCTGTGAAATTTCAGTGCAAGACCTAACATGCTTTTAGAAACTTGTCCTGAAGAAATAATTGGACAAGCACACAATCACTCAATAAAATAGTCACAAGCCTACACTTAATAATTTTTTTGTTTATATTTAGAAATAATTAAAAATATGCTAATTGTTTAATAATAGAAGAATGGTAGAGTGTGATAACCATATTAGAAATGATTATGTAGTTTTAAGAATAACCATGTCCATTTATTGACCTGGAAAGATTTTCAGCATATATTTTTCATTGAAAAAACATATTATAAAACAATGTATATGAAATGAATCCATTGTAATAAAAATTAATCACACATACAGATATGTTTGTTTACTTCAGTATATGTGCATTAAAACTGGTAAGATTTTACACCAAAATGTTACTATATCTAAGTGATAGGATTGTAGGGGACTTTTACAAATAATTCTCTTTGGGAGTTTGTATTTTTTAACATGAACATTCACTATGCAATACTGAATTTTATAATACTTGAAAACTTTTCATCATTTTCTGTTCTTTATCCTCCAAAGTATAAAAGATAATAGACTCAAACATTCTTTCTACTTTAGCATATCATTTCTTTTTCCTCCATTTAGACCTAACCATCTTAAAATATTTGGCTTTATTTTTGTTTCCATTTCCTCACTTTAAATCAAGTTTCTGATGATTCTAATTGTATTTCACATTCATTACTCCATTGAAATTTTCTCATGAAAGTTATTAATAAGTACTTATGGCTAAATCATGCTATTTTTAAAATTCTTTCTCTCTCTTTCCCTTATTGCACTGTAGACTCCTTCTTCCTCAACTAGGTGTTTTCATGACATCCTAAACTCTCATGCCGTAGAATGTGTGAAACTTTAATTGCTGTTTAATTTCTCTCTCTCTTATTGAATAACAATCTCAATGAAAACAGGACACCATCAATTTGACTTTAACTCCAAGCCCTGGCCCAGTGTCATGTATATAGGAGATGTCCAATACATGCATGAATAAATGAAGAATTTTTAAAGAGAATCTGATAATCCTGAAATGATAATCTGTCATTGATATTCTAGTCTAGTTCCAGGAACCTAAATATTTTTAATGTCATGCTTCTCAGTAAAGACCCTATTTCCTAATGATAGAGAAGAAAATTGTGTTCAGAACTTTTTGCTGAAAGAGGGGTACAATGAAGTCTAGCTTTATAATAGTTTAATGGAGAGAAAATTGAATCTCAGAATGAATATATCAGCTTAAACTCAATGGTAAAACTGACAAAGAACCTCTCCAGTTGATTTCCTTCCCCATCCCCAACCCATGCATTCATCAATCAGACATGTTATATAAGCTTAACCCACACAGCAGTAGATGGGAAAACAACAACAAAACCACAGGGTTGTGATTTATTGAACTAAATCAAATCAAAGACATATAGCTGTAAAGATCCTAATTAAAATTAGCTGTTTCTCTTTGCCAGCTGTATCTTATTTGCACTCAAGGGCTATGACCTTATTTAAGCTGAGTTCCAGGATGCCGCCCGCTCTCAGGCCATTGACTTACCAGTACTTAGCAGTTGGGAGGAGAATGTAGTCAACACTTTTCTCTATGTTCTTTCTGAGCTGTCTTCAGGCTAAACACCTCAGCTTCTGCCTTACACATATAATTTCTGACTGTGTATTTACACAGAGAGAAGTCCTTTTTCTAATTTGAATGCTAGGTGATTATTGAGTGTAAAAGGAACAGTGGTTTCTGAAGTAACTAGAGCTTGCCTTGCACATGTTATGGACTTGGACCCATGACCTTCCAGTCTTCTTTAATGCGTTTTTCAAACAAGTATTAGGAAGTGCAAGAAATTCCCTTTTGGCTTTCTTTAAAATTCTAACAATTTGTCCTATGGCACAGAGTGTATAGGGCAAAATGCTATGAATATAATAGAGCTGTATTCATTCAAGATGAAAGCAGGAAAACAGTTTTGTTCATTGACTATACTTCTGCCTCTTGGATGGCTAAGAAAAGCTTTATTTTTCAGACATGAAATTCATAAAGATAATGGTTACTAATTCTGTATTATTCACAAATGAAAGGAGTAATTCATTCCATCCTCACTGCATGCAAGAGGAAGGTAAACTGCACAGGAAGTTAACACATATATAAAGAAAATGATGGCCTTGCCCTTGGAAATCAAATAATCATTTACCTTCTCTGAAACATCATAGAAGTTTTTATGTCATTATTATTTGTTTGAACCATAAAATTAAAAAAAGAAAGAGGGACTGAATTCATTTAGTTACTAATTTAGACTATAAGTAAACAATACCAACAGAATGAGCCATTCAAGTGGTAAAATAATCAAATCTGTATTTTTTCTAATGGCAAGATATTTATTAAATGACAGAAATTTTTTACTTCAACCAGTCTATATTTGGTAGTATAGATGACACTGGGTCCCTTTTCAGGGGACTATGACAAGAAATTTCATAAACTCTCTTATCAGGAAGAAAGAAACAACAATCCTCATTTTTTTTTAGCTTCTTAATTTATATTAGTTATGGTGCCAGACAGGGTGACATACTTTATCTCATTTAATCTCATAACAATCATACAAGATAGGCATCATCAGTTCCATTGTTCAAAATGAGGAAGCTGAGGTTTAAAGAGTTTAAGTTATTGACCAAGTTTACTCATTCAATTAAGTCAGGTCACAAAACAAATCTTATTTCTAAATGTCAAGCCCATGCTCTTTGGACTAACTACACCATGTTGTAACCATAGTCGACACAAAGATAAATACAGGGAAGAGGATAGAAATTTACTTAACATGAATCATTGGGGAGGAGGCAGGAAATGGAATTTGATATAAGTAGTTTTACTTTAGTACATGGTCTAATTTTCTATAAGTGTTCCAGTAACTTAGTCAAGAGCTTCTACAGAAGCTTGTGATTTGGATATGTAGGCTTGAAGTTAAAAACAGAGTAAGGAAGTGATGCTTAGCATTTGCCATTGATCAATTTTTTTTTGTACCTGTCTTTTCTCCTTGTCTGTCATTATATTATTTCTACTGTTAATGTTTAACTTTCTAAATGTTCTATCTATTCCCCAAGTGTTCTTTTTTATATATTTGCTATATTTTATCTCTCTTAGGAGATCTTGTTTTTTTAATGTATGCTCAGTTTTATCTCTCTGAGGATATTATACAGTGTTTTAAAAATGTTTTATTCTGTTTCTGTATTGTATTTTTTCTAAGGTCATTTGTTCTGTTAGTTTTGGTCTGTATCTTTCACATTAGGGGATTTCTTCCAATGTGTATTAATCCCTAGTGACAGAGCATACTTCAGAGAAAAACATAAAATGTGATTGGAAATTTAAAATGAGGACACGAGTAATAAGGGCATTCATCATGTAGCCAAATCTTTCAATCTAGAGAATTATTAGAACAGTAATGAACATTTTTTAATGAGAAATTCTTTTCATAATTGACTATCTATAGACATTTAACATTGTGCCTGTTCCCAGAGAGTAATATTTATATAGCTATCTGGAGGTAGACATGCTATAATCTTAGTTGCTAGTGGTTTTTGAGTTTAATAAAAGCAAAGGGGCTATAGTAGCCCTCAGCAATATTTAAACTTCAAACAAGTTATTATCAGTATGGTAGTAACTCTTATATTCTCAATCGTACAAACATCTTAAACTCTTGTTATTTTTCTGTAGTTGAGAGTAAATAGTCACTTGTCTAGGTGGAATGGAGTATGGTATCTGGGGAAATAGTTTCTATGTATGCAAATCTGCAGTTTTCTCTTTTCAGCCCTGCCTCACATTTACATTTCAGAGGTTCTTAGTACTACTAACACTTACTGAAGTTCTGCATTTTATCTAACCTTAGCTTTTTCTCTGTTATTTTTTCTGTTTTCTTCTGCCAGGCTTGGGCATCTGCTTTCCTATGTCTTCTAAGTCAGTTATTACTTACCTATCTGCTTTGACTCCTTGTAACAGAAACAGGATATCTCTGAGAAAACCTATTTTCTTTTTCATTTGACATACAACTTGCTTACGTTTCTGAGCCTTCCTTACAGACCTGTGACTGAGTTCTTGTAATAAAGTATGAGGTTGGTGGAAAGTGCCATGTCCAGGTCTGGTTCATAGTAGCCTCTCACATAGAGTTGTAATTCTACTTTATGCTTCCTTTCATAATTGGGAAAGCCATGAAATAAAGACAGAGGAGGAAGAAAAGTCTTCCAGTGAGTGAAAACTATATTTACTTCTAAAGTCATTGAAAATAGTTCCTGTTGGTTATAAAAGAGGGCCTTATAATGCTAAAGAAGAAAGAGTAAAATCTAGTTCCCAGAATTTTAACTGTAATTGAAATAATATCAACTTTCAGCTTTATTTAGAATATTTACATTTATAGAATATAGTAAATCAGAGTGAAGAGATAAGTTTTATCTTCAAGATCATATTAAGTACCAGAGACCCTGACTCAAATAAGTGAAAAATATGAGGGTTAAAAAATCCTTTTTTGAAGGTTGGCTCATTCAAATATATTAAACGTCATCTCAGTTTTAACTGTCTTCTCACAAGACAATGTGAAGAGGTAACAAAGGATGTTTGTTCTTGATTTCTGTGGGGCATGCCTTTATTCCCCATACTCATTGAGGAGAAACTCTTGTTACCTCCCTAAAGGAATTTGTATTGGGTAAAGTTTTCTTCTCTCAAAAGAGGCACACACACACACACACACACACACACACACACACGTGAACTAAATCATAGCCTACTTATTTCTTCTGGTCAGAGAAATTATCAATTATCCAACTAAACCATATTCTTAATGACAAGTGGTGTTATTCTCCCTCAAGGATCAGTATGAAGAACACTGGACATCCATGTTCCATCCTTCAGCAATTTGGAGGCCAACAATGACACTTCTCATCCAAGTGACATTCTCTAATCCAGGTTACCACAGAGTTTTTGAAAGCTTCCTTTGATCTTCTTTTTGACTTTGCATATATTGTTTTCATTAGATAGAACCTATAAGGGAGAAGAAATGAAGTTCCTCCAAACTCCAACAGAATCATTAGACTTTTTTCAGTAGCTGCTTCCTTATGCTAAAATCCTAACATAGAATTTATGAGGTTACCAGATTCTTGGTAATATTTTAAGAAAGAAAAGCCTTTCAGTTAATGAAAACTATATTTACATTCATAATCATTAAAAACATACTGAGTTCTTATCGGTTATAACAAAGAACCATATAACGCTAAGGAAGGTAGAACCATAGACATCTATTGCAGTTACACTTGATCAGCTCACAGATGGGAGAAAGTTTTCATATATTGTTTGAAACTTTAGCCATGGGCAATCTTGTTGTAAAATGATGATTGATTAAACTTTCTATTGTACTGATTAATGATAAAAACATAGAAAAGAAACACCTGGATTACTAACCAGGGAGAACCTGATTGTTATAGAAGCATTTTTCTTCCTACTGTCAACCTTATGCTAAAGTATGCAATCAACTGAAACTTAAAATGGGTGAAAACTTAGGCCATTTTTAAATAATAATGCACCACACAAATAACTTCCTTGTTAAATCTTTTCTCGTGTACAGATACACTATGTTGCTTGAGAGGATGGAGAGTAAAATCTATGTTGAGCTTCGGAAACTGAGAAAAATGGTTGAGGGAGGATATTCATGAGATTGCAAGAGCTAATACCATTGGTATCTGATTTAGTAAAATATGTTAGAGGCAAATGAATTCTGAAGGAAGAAGAAAAAGAGAAATGATGAAGATAGGGATTAGAGATGGTGATGACAATACAGGTAGGATTGGAAGTGGTAGTGCAGCTGATGAGGTTGATGTCTTCTTGGGGATAATACAGTAATTGTAGAATGCAGTAGGAATGGTAGTCATATGGTGGCAGTAGGAATAGAATGATAGGAGTTAACTCTGAAATTTCTGTGGTACATATGAGCTTAAATCCTCTTATCATGTCTTTAGGAAATAAGTCTTGTAAATATTCAAACACTTTTGTAAACTCATTGCTATTGCTTATTGGACTGCATCTTAAATAAAATCTTGCTGTGGGGGTTGGTGCTAAATGAAGGTGTCAAATTGCCGAATACAGTATGATATAAACTGATGATACAGAAGACGATCTGCAAAATGTCTAGTCAAAGATTTGTTGTTTTGTGGCAAGATTTAGCATTTTTCCATTTTTGAAATTGATTTCCTTTCAGGAATTCCTGTTTCTCAAATCAGTAATGTGAGCAAGTATGCAGTGCCACTTTGATAATGTATAAAATGCCTGCTCCCATCCTTCAAATGGCAAATAGAGGAAAAATAAACAATGGATTATTTTTGACATATGTGATTTAATTTTTGACTCTTGGTTTCAAATTACTAAAGGAAAAATAATTCAACTAGCGCTAAGCCTTTTGTGGGAAAGGGGTGGGCTATTTATTTGACTGCCGTCAGTACTGTGTTTCTTTGGATTATGGTCAACATAAAAAACAAACAAACAAACAAACAAACAACCAATTGTGGTTCTCCTGTAAATAGAGATGGACGTGAGCCTCTAAAGCCCTTTATCTTTCCAAAGTATAGTTAAAAAAGGGCGATAGCTAGCATTTGTTCTTTCATCTTTGAACTGGATATTAAGTTATTTTATTCAACCTTTGTAAGAAGTTTATAGGTATTATAATAAGCCTAATATTACTTTTGAGGAAACAGATTTAAAAAAGCTTGTCAAGATCATAGACTCAGGATTTTTATTTTGTTATATCTAAAAGTAAACTCCGTATTCCTCCTTGGTATTCTTAATGAGCTT
Source organism: Cynopterus sphinx (assembly GCA_030015415.1). Classification (NCBI taxonomy): domain Eukaryota; kingdom Metazoa; phylum Chordata; class Mammalia; order Chiroptera; family Pteropodidae; genus Cynopterus; species Cynopterus sphinx. The sequence continues at coordinate 21,384,343 of CM057385.1, forward strand.
AAAAAGAATGATGCACAGATATAAATGTAATAAACAACATGGAAAAGATTTTATAGTATATATCTCAAACTCATTTTGACCTTAATAGCTATCTCATTTTTGTTTAATTGTTGATGAATTAATGAGAAATTTACTATTATCCTGCTTTTTCAATTTGGTTAGAGTAATTTTGGATTTTTATAATTTGTTTAGAGGTCACTGTCAAAAATATTTAATGACCATACATCTCCATTGTACCAACCAACCACTCAGAATGGAAGCCAGCTGCACATAACCCTTAGGGGCCTGTCATTGTTTACAGGGTAAATGCCAGCCCCCAATTTATGTTCTCTTGGTGGTTGTTGGAGAATTGAGAGGCCAACACATGGTGAGTTATATTTCAAGAAAATATATGTCAGATAGGGTTTCACCCCGTACCCCTCTACCCCCCCACCCAGTGTTAATGAATCTGTACTTTTTGTCACAAAATGTGAAGAGCTTATAAGAAAAAAAAATTAAAAAGATTACTGAATGTGACCCTTAAGGACAAGGCTTTCCATCTTGAGACCAGTGTTTTCATCTATAATCTCAATTTTCCTATCACTCCTGAAAAGATACTATTTATTATTGTGATGTATAGTTTTCACAACAATTAAAAGGCAGACAGACATAACTCTGGATTATATTTAGAAATGAGAAAGAGGCTCTTAACCTTTATGTAAATTGTATATATTAACTCATTTTAAGCATCCCATTCTCTGTTTTCATTATACCAGCAGGCATCATGAACCTGATCTATTTTCTTAAGATTCTGCGAGCCAGCTGATGTCTGTCTTCACATGTTACTCAGATTACTCCAGGTTCCCAAGGAAGTTGCATGTTTTTGGTGGTTGGAAATAAGGTGAAGTGGGAATGATGAGTTATGAAAAGATGCATCAAAGAGAGAGTTGGAGATGGGAGTTGCCACAACCGATGGCCAAATTGCAGGAGAGGGAACAATCTAAGAGAGGCTGTCAGCACCAGGCTGATAGAGAAAGGAAGGTTTCAGTGGTGGGATGCCCAGTTGGAAGAATGCACAAGGGGCCGATATGAGAATGAAAGGGCAGGCACTAACTTTATTGTGTGGAGTGCAGTTCCATTGCAAAGAGCACACTACTGCTCCTGCTTCTGCTTCTGCTCTTCTTCTGCTCCCCTTCTGCTCCCCAGGGGACAACTTGGCTCTACACATATCAGAGTTCAACAGTGGCATTCAGCCACACGTGTGTGATACAATAAGCTGAATTATGTATTTTAAGTGCAGGTGCCCTGCAACACTAATGTAACATTCTGAATCCAGGCTTGTATTCCTAGCTGTGAACCTTGATCACAGCCAGACCTGGGACCCGCCAGGTCTGGGACCACAGAGACCAATACATCTAACAAAATAGGCAATTTTGTTGTAGCAGAAAAAACACTGAAATAGTTATATTGGGTCCAAGTGTGACCCTTTGCAACTCTTTGGGTAAGGAACTTACCACCACTGATTCTCCATTTTCTCACTTGTTGAATGGAGATGTACTTAACTTATAGAGTTGTTAACAAGGATTTGTTGAAATAACATATAAGAAACATCTAACAGAGTTCTTAGTGCATAGCAACAGCAAATTCTAGTTGCATATTATGGTCCCAAACACCCTCACAGGATCTTTCCAGTGTTATATTCTCTGTGATTTCAGAGTACAAACAGTGTGAATTACAAAACAAACAAATATGTTTTCTTTTTGTCTCTAGTAAATGAAAATGTTTAGTTTTTATTCTTTTTCATGCTGTCAAAATAATGGCCTACATGCTTGAATTAATGGTAGATACCCCTTGTTCCTTTTTTTTCTCAGAATAGGTTTATTGTTTCTTTATTTTCCTCTAAATATTGTTCTCCTTTATAAATAAAAAGTTTGTTGCTCTTTTTTGATAGGGAAACAGTCATCTTATTTTGTCCTTTGCTAAAAGCAGATGTTAAACAATATCCTAAATGCTTATGCCTTTAAAAATAGATAAAAATTGCTTTGATGATATACATTACTAAAGAGATTAACCTCAATGTAACTTATTAATTATATTCATGTATAAAAAATTGTAGACACAATATTGCAGTTGGACTTCAAGTGTAGCTGCTATACCTTATTGATGTTATAAAATGAAGTTAGTTTGGAAGGCTCTTAAGTCGGACTTTGAACCTTTTGGGTGGGATCAAATTCTAGACTCTAATTCAGTAGGTCTCGAAATTGTCTATGTATCAGAATCACCTTAGTAGTTTACTAAAATATTTTGCTAGGCCAATACTTCTGGAGATTTCTATCCACTCATTCTGAAATGAAACTCAAGTATATATGTTTTTAATAAGTGATTTCTATGCATATAGACAGTGTTTGGAAACCAATGGTGGGTTAAACAAGGGACAAAAGAATAAAAATAGTACAATAAGCCAATGGTTTTTATCTGTGAATTGTGTATAATGGGTTCTAAGGAATATTTACTGGAAAGAAAAGTAATGTCTAATTTGTCAAAATAAACCTGAAAAGTCTAGATATATGTTCTCAGCAGTTTCAATTCACTTATTTTATGATAGTCACATTCTATAAATTCGAACACTAAAAATAAATAGATCTGGAATCGTTTTTCTAACCCAAACACTTTACACTATTGAAAGTTAATAAAACTGGGGTCATTAAGATGGTAGGGTAAAGTGGTGCTGTTCGTTGTGCTCTCAGAAGTAAAAAGGACAATACTATCAATGAAACTAGGAGATGCCAGAAGAGATGCCCACAGTTGTGGTTCTCACCAGTCTTGCACAGCTCTTTGATGTAAATGACTTATTCTGTGAGGCAAAATTAACACCCCTCTTTGGACCAATTGGTATAGGCAGTGTAAGGTGGCCATAAACTTTTTCTGTATATCATTGGCTAACACAGAATAGAAGGAGAGAAAGTGCTGCATGAAGAAGCAGAAACATGCCATATTTGTAGGAAGCAGTCTTTCAGTGAGGCAAGAAACATTGCTTTCGTTCAGCTGGGGAGAAATAGAGGCTAAAATAAATACCACACATAATATACAACCCGTGCCTCAAGGAGCTTCAATCAGAACTTGGGAAGATTCCTCAGAGCCTGACATCTTGTTCTTTTGTCTAACACAAGAATGCTGGAGATAGTTTGTCAGGGGATAACTCACACTAATTGTAGATTTTAAAAAATTAGGAAAAATGTCAGCTCAAGATTTATAAAGATGCTCCGTAAGTCAGAAGAAATGAAAAACATTTCACCAGGGAATCAGCTGCATTGTCGTTATTTGCTGCAGGGGTTTATTGCACCTGTAAGAGATATTATTGGCCAAAGAGGGACTTTGTTTCCTGCCTCCAAAGCATATAACTGGTTACTAAGACCTTTTCTGTTGCTGTCATGGAAAATTCCAAAGCCTTTATAACCATATTTGGCAGCAGAAAATGCAGAAGTAACAGAAATTAAAGAAATATAACCTCTAATTTTTGTCTTTAAGCAATCACGTGCAAGTATATTTGGCCAAATCCAAATTTTACCTAGAACACAAGATGGAACTGAGGCTAGGAAATGTAATTTGCAAAGAAGTTAATTACAAATGAGTGATTAAAGCATAAATTTACAGCTTAATAAATTACTATAAAGTAAACTTTGATATAATTATTATCCAGAAACTCTAAGAGTTTTAAAAAATATATTTAAAAAATGCTTGTTTTTATGTTGAAAGAAATATAAATTACAACTCTAATGCTATGGCATTTTTATCTATCAGATTCACAAAAAAAAGTTTGATAACATTTTATTATTGGCAAGAATACAAGTAAATGGGATCAAAATTGCAGGCAGGAGTATAACATAGTGTAAGAGTTATATGAGGAATTTTGCACTATTTATTAAAATTAAATATGCACATACTCATTGACCCAGTGTTTTACTCTTAATACTTTATTCTATGTCTTAAGAGTAAGACATACTCTTAAGACACACATCTGTCAGTATATTCATTTTGGTATTGTTTCTAATAGCAAAATACTAAAACAAATATTAAACGATAATCTAAAAAGGACCAGAGAAAGTTGTTTTTATAGTATATTGTTAAAACAAAAGAGCCATGAGAGTGAGTCAGTTTTGTATGTATTAATATGGAATCATCTCCAAAATATATTAAGTACAAAAATCAAGGTGTGTAATGTGCTCCCATTGTGTATGTGCAACACACATGTACATGTGTGTAATATTTATATAGGGTAGTTGTATATGTAACAAATACTTTATCTAAAAATTCATGAAACTAAAAACAGTTGTCCTCAGAAAGGAAATAGTGTGGGTAGAGAAAAGAGTTATGATAGATTTCATTATATATACTTTTACATCATTTGAATTTTGCTTCCTGAACAAGTAAACCTATTTAAAATTTATTTTTAAAATAAGTTAAAATTTTTTACTGACATTAACTTTTCTTTCATTGTATGCTTTCTTTTTAAAGCTCTTGGCAATTTTAAAACGTTGCGTTTATTGAGATAAAATATACACACCTTATAAGATTCACTTTTTAAATATACAGTTGATTGATTTTTGACAAATTGAAATGTGTGACGATCACTACATTTATGATGAAGAGAATATTTCTAACACATATATAAACTTCTTTTGAGAAAATGCTAGGTATAGTCAGAAGATGGTGAGAGAACAATTATGAATTATAAATCATTAAACATTCAGTCATTGTGAATGCCCAACTTAGTTTCATTTTTATGGGTGCAGAAATGATTAGTGTTCTTTGAAATTTTGGGGTCATTCTTCACATTAGCCTGTTATGAAGACAAGAAATTGGAAGGTGGATGAAAGCCATTAATAATGCATAAAAAGTCTAAATGCTATATTTTAATATATTAATGCTTCTACAAATTAACTTTATTCCAAAAAAAATGTTCAAGTAATTTAAGAAACTTGGCCACAGAGAGCAAAATGACGGTTAATTGCATTTCGAGTAGGTTACCTAAATTTTCAATAATACTCCACATTTTTCCAAAGTTATCTTTGTTTAGCCCATTAGCCCAAGCATACATAATTAGTTTCTGTATTACTGTATGTTAGTTAATTCTCTCCTTAACACCCCCCGCAATACATTTCTCACTTTTGTCTCACTTATTTTTTTTCTTCTACACATATTCTACTCCACCCACTGGATATGGCCTGGGATAAAAATTATTTTTTCATCCTAGGATACTTTTTTGGAATCTCTGTACTCCTGACTCAAAAGCATGACTGTAGATTTGTTAAGAATAATATTGGAAGTCTTTGAGCAATCTTCCTTCCTACTCCAAGACTCTTCTCAGTTCAATTTGCTGCAAGTCTGTAGAAAGATGAGTTAAATTTTCTTAGTGAAAATTTCCTTCCAATTTTGAACTATTTGTAACATATTGATATTATTCCCCTCTTTTAATTATTGCATCAGACAAATGCAAGTTTTTCTTCTTCCCTTAATTTTGCAGTAAACAATAAACTGTCCAAGTAGGAACCCCAATGCCTCTAATATCTCAAGGGAATTGTTCTACACCATTCCTATGTTTAATAGATTTGAGCCTTTTTGTTCTTTCTAGGTGGTACCACATGCTCTACTGTGCTGCCTGGGTTTCCATCCGTATTGACCTTGCTAATTATATTTTGGCTTCTGCCACCTACTTGTAGAAATTCATTAAACATTAAACAATGACATTTTGTTAGATGTTTAGGAAGGGTGTGGAAGAGGGAGGTTGATTTCTCTTGCTATCTTTTCACATAAGATGCATATGTAAATCTCTCTTCAGGCAGAACCTAATGAATTCAAGCCATTAGACCATTACTTTCATTTCCTTTTTGAATATTCCTGGATAACATTCAGACATGTGTTTATTTTTAAATTAAATAGCCTTGTTATCATTGGAGTGTTTTCATAATTCTTAAATTATATATGCAGACTTTGAACACCCTCGAAGGTAGCTTTGACACATCTTTAAATATCAAAATGATGATCAAGGATTTAAGAATTTCCAAAGCAAACTAAGGATTATAGAAATGAGACTTTTCTGAGTCTTACTGCATTCCAGAACGTTAGATCTTAAAGAGGCTATTTGACATCATGCAATACAGTTTTTTCACTTGATAGATTAGTCAATTGAAACCCAGATATATGGAAGTTATTATTATTTTATTTGTAGTAACATTAAGCCTCTATATTCCCAGTCTAAGTTTCTTTTCACTGTAATGTCTTCCTAAATCTGATTAAAAGTGATCAAAATGAGCTATTTGCAATGTGCTGAAAATACTTTTATTTTTTCAAAGTAGCTGATGTAGCTCTTCAAGGTTTTTACTCAATGTATTGTTAAGAGTTAGGGAAGGTCAAATGTTTTTGCTTTCTACTGAAATAGCAAGCAGACATGACTAAGCTCATGATAATCACTTTGAAATAATTTTTCTGTGTTCTAAGTATGTTCTTTCACCTATATAAAGCACTTTCTCATCTAGTCTTGGTCGTTCTACCTTGATAGTGAGAAATAGTTATCCCTAGTGTTTTTTTTTCCTGCAAAAAGATCTTTATGACAAATTAAGACAACTTGTAATATACATCAAAGTAGGTGAAAATTATTTCTTTCAGAGCACTAATGATCTTTAGGAAGTTAAGGGATTTTTGGTAAAATATAAAGTGAGATGTATTTTACTCTGAATTGCAATGCTTAATTCAAACAATATTCCTGGATGGGAGGGAGGACCAATGTATTTCACAACTCTTTATTAATAAATAGCAGGTGAGAATGGTGATGCTCACTACTAAAATAGTAAATGAATAAGGTAGGGTTCAGCATTATTATTTAATTATAAATATTCCGCTGTTCCTCAGACAACTATGAAATAACAATCAATAAAATAACACACAAAAAACAAAATCATTGCTTAGGACAGAAGCTTATGAAAAATATAATTAGAAATGCAATTTAAAATGTTGGTTCAATGTTCCAAGTTTTGCTTTCAGAAATCAACTGGAATACCACAAAAACAATCTTAGAATTTTATATAAATGTAGGTATGAATATCTCTGAGGGAAAAGAGAAAGAGAACTAAAACTATTTGTTGTCTATTATATGGTAGGCGTTCTGCAAGGCCATTTATGTGTGTTATTTAAATTCCATAGCAACCTACACAATAAAAGAGTTTCAGAGAAGTCATTTAACCTATAGTCACATGGAAAAGAAAAGAAAAAACAGAAATAAAATATGATCTTTAATCTGCCTAACTTTCCTATCTTAATCATTGAGGGATATTTATAGGTATGTAGCTATAAGTATATAGATATATCTCCCCCCAAATGAGAGATATTTTATATATATTTTTGCAATATTTTTATATATATTATATATGTACAAACACACACAGAAGTTGAAATGGGAATGGTTGTTTGCTGCTTTTGCTACAAATAAGAATTATCTTGAAGATTTCAAAATTAGCAGTGCCCAAGGTCTACCCGCAAACATTTTACATGTGTTGTTGTGGGGTGAGCCCCAGGTATTGGAATGTTTTAAAACTTCCTTAGATAGTTGTGATAGGTGACTATGGTTGCACAGCACTCCCTTATCACTGGCTCTCAGATTTTAGTGTGGATCAGAATCACTGGAGGGCTTATTAAACCCAGAGTTTCTGGTTTGTACATTTGGGTTGGGGCCTGTTATAGATAGTGCGTGTCCCCTTGAAATTCATATATTGAAGCCCTAACCCCCAATGTGACTTAATAGTAGGCCCTGTGAGGAGCTGATAAAGATTAAATGAGATCAAGAGGTGTAGACTGAGGTAGTCCACGATTCTTGGATTTCCTGGAAGAGAATTTGGGCTCTCTGCAGATTTTTATAAGACTGTCAAAGTAAGCTACACCATGTGTTTGGTTGGATTATATTGCAGAGAACTCATTCATGTCTTCTAAATTAAATCCCCATAGTCAATAAAAATTATTTTCATTCCACTGAAAAGGTTTATATTTCCATAATATAGGAGGCAGCAACTTCTGCACATATGTGGATTAGCAGTAATGTTCATATCCTCATGGTTTAGGAGTGAATTTATTCCATGTCTCCCTGAAGACACAGATTTCAGCAAATTGTCTCATTAATAGGCATTTTGTTTTAGCTTTAATGAATTACAATAGACTATATCATAACCCAGAATACCTACAGAGAAGTGTGTTCCAGTACCTGATCTACACTCAACTTTATCTCTTGTCTTATCCCTAAATACTCTGAGAGATTTATTTATTTATTCTCGAGAGAACTACAGATGTGTGATTAGTATATTATGAAATTTTGAAGCCTTCTTGTTTGGTCTGTTTGATTTAGGAAAATACATAAAACGCATACTATTAGATTATTCTACCTAGCTATTATAGGCATTACTGATTTATGAAAGGTACTTGGCTACATTTTTCAATAATAAAATTAATAAGTTCATATATACATCACAAACCAGCATCTTTTCAAATCATGACACTGTAAGAAAAGTAGTGAAAAAAACTGGTTCTCTTTTTCTGGGTGTATTAACTGTGAGAAAATAACATTTTTTGAACACCTTAAAATAACAATCCTAACCTCCAAAAATCCTGTGTTTATTTTTTTTCAAAAACATTTTTTTTATAAAGGAGTATAAAATTTAGTTACAAAAAAAAAGAAAGAAAATTTTATTCTGAGAAGAGGAAAACTTGAAAATGTCTACATATGCAAAATCAATGAAGAGTTTAATCAATCATCTTGGTGTCTCTCTCACAAGCACTGGTATTAATGCAAAACGTGGGGTCTTTTAAGAACTGAGTTAGCCAGTTCTGGGCTATATCAGTCTGATAAATGATTGGTTGTGTATTTCATGGTCCTTCTTGAATTTAATTCACAGTGGCAGGTAAAACTCTCCTTTGCAATGTGGCCAGCTAGGGAAATCACTTTGAAAGAAGAGGGAACTACAAACTTCTTGGCGAAGCTAAGAAAAATGAATCTGGAGATGACACTGAAGGCTTTGAAAAATGGATAAATTCTTGATTCAGGAACATTGAAAATGCTTTTCAAGGGCTCTGAAATATGAGGTTTGTATGGGGATATTACTGACATCCAAGACTTTCTCTTCACCTACCACAAAATAACATCATCTATTCGAGAAAACAAACAAACAAACTGAAGTGTCCACATTTTACAGACACTTCATCCAAGAGGAAATTATCTGCTTTATATACAGGGTGAACAAAGTACAAACAGTTGTTTTCTCTTTCCTAACAAATAAATAAGCTTATTTTTTTTTCTTATCAGAAACTCATCTGGAAAAATTCAGAAACAATTTTGTAAGAAAATCAGAGAACCAATGTGTAGGATAACCCAACTCTGGAATTTGTGGTTTTGCTTTCCTGTAAAGAGTGAACTGAATAAAATATTAAATGTACTTCTTGGCTGCTAATGAATTGTAGAAAGTGGGAAGAAGATATATTTCAGATTTACAGTCAAGAAAAGGTTCCCAGGACTTTATTGGTTCCTGACCTTCTTTTGTATTTGGAATGATTAATAATACCACAATTGATTATAAATCTCAACTTTAAAAAATTGTTCAGTGAAGATTTTTTGTTACCCAGATGGTTCAGTATCTTTTCAAATTAAAGAGCTTAAATATTGCCAATTAACTTATTTTTATTCACAAACAACTTTTAAATAGGCTCAGATGAGAGGCTACTGTTTTTAAAAGAAGCATCTATTTCTCCTAAATAACAGATTCGACAGTTTTCTGAACATAACTGTTAAATTTTATTTTGGTTTTTATTTCAAAAAATTGCTAATCCAAATTTCTCAGGATGGCACACTACTGAGGAAGAGCAGAATTTAAGCAAATAGATCAGTATTGACTATTGTTAATAAATACCACATGGAAAAATCTGTTAGGAACAAAATGAGATTGTTTCTAGTTTAAATTGGTCTCTGTACTACTAAGTTTCACTAAGGCTGTGACTCTGGACAGAAACAGTAGTGAAGTAGTATAACCTCAAAATGAGTTCCTGAGCAATGACTCATATAGGATATAAACCTTACTAAAACTGTAAGGGCCAGAAGAGTTATTGATGGTTGGGTTGTACATTGAGATGGTTGAAGACACTGTTTTTTAAATTTGTTTCTTATCCTGTCTCTGCTTTTTAAAAAATTGTTTATGTTAGTGACATGAAGTCGTATTTGGTAGATCAAAGTTCAGGGCCTACTGATATGCTGACAGAAAAAGAAGTGTTATCCTCCACGATGACAATTATTTCACCTATAAGTGGTCACTATCAATAATTTATCCTATCTAATACAATCTAGAAACTGGCTCAAACCAATGCTTCTAAATCATAAATTGTCTCTGGGGCAGCTGAATTCTACTATACATACACACTCACACACACACACATACATACATATACATACACACATATGTATGTGTATGTATATATACATACATATATATATGTACACATACATACATACATATATATGTATATATAGCTCCAATAAATTTGTATGTGTGTGTGTGTATCTACAGAGAGAGAGAGAGAGAGAGTCTAGAGAGTCTATCAACTGTTTGTGTTACGTACGAACAACGTTTCCTGGAATTTTTTCCAGGAGTTTGCATTGCAAAACTATTACATGTTTTATGTATGTAATATTGAGATATTTCTTTGGTATGAAAAACTTAGTCATGACATTTTGATGCAGCAACCTTGATGAAGCTCACATATACACATTTTTTACCAGGATAATAATAAGCAAGTCATTTCATTTGGAGCATTGTAAAAGGAGAATAAAAGAAAGAATACTGTTTTAGCAAGAGCCAAATGCTGAGATAGACCCTAGGAATGCAGCTTTAAATAAGGCAAACATAGCCTTTTCCTCCATGGAGTTTATCTTTTGCTGGAGAAACACACCTATTAAAGATTACATAATTATTTAATTTTCTTTGTGATTCTGGCTATGAGGAGTAATTCCAAGTTCTTAATAGGAATGCTCGGTTTCTCTTGGGGTCCAGGAAATATTTATTGAAGAAGCGATATTCATGCTGAGCTCACCAGAATAACGAGGACTTAACTGGGAAAAGTATTGAAGAGAGCATTCCAAATATGGAAAAGAATATGTGTGGACCTGAGGTGGGAAGAATAGTGGACCATTCCATGGATTGAAATAAAACATTAAGGCAAGAAAGGAGCAGGAAAGACAGATGGGTCTCATGAGGGACACAGGTTTATATGATGCAGGGATGTTAGTCTACCCAAGGACTTTGGTGTCTCTAGCAAGAGTGATGGGTAACCATTGACCACTTTTAATTAGGATAGTAAGATGACTGGATTTGTGCTTTTAGTGCAAGAAAGGGTAGAGCATATTAATGAATTTGGAAAAGCTAATTCGAAGGCTTTTTAAATCCCCAGATGACATATTCAAATGAGGTTGGCAACCAGGTAGTTAGATGTGTGGGGTTGCAGCTAAGATTTAGATTAGAGCTACAATAAATCTACTATCACAGGGCATTCACCAAATCAAAGGCTTTTTTTTTTAAACTCTATAGGTACTAATCATTTAATCATCACAACAACCCCTTTAGGAAATGATTATTAACCCCAGTATGCAAAAGAGGAAACTTAGGCATGGAAAACTAGAGCAACTTGTTTATCATAACACCAGAACTAAGCAGATAGGAAGAAAGTTAGCAGTTGGCCCGTAATCTATTCTCTTCCTTTAAAAGAAACATGTCAGAAAAGAAAGGTAACCTGACTAACTCTCATTGTAAATATGCTAATGACAGACTTCCTCGTAAAAATACCAGTTGTATTTACTAACTGTAGAGTCCTTATGTAATGCATTTATGGGATTTACCTATTCTACCTAGGATGGCTTAAGATAAATAAACCTAGTAGAGGGATTGCTGGATCATATGGTAGATCAATTCTTAGTTTTTGAGGAACCTGCATACTGTTTTCTATAGTGGCTGTACCAATTTACAGTCCTGGGTATTTACCCCAAAAACTTGAAAACTCATATCTGAAAAGATATGTGCACACGGATGTTTATAGCAGCATTATTCACAGTAGCCAGGACATGGAAGCAACCAAAGTGTCCTACGATACATGATTAGATAAAGAAGCTGTGGAACATATATACAATGAAATATTACTCAGCCATAAGAAGAGCTGAAATACTGTCATTTGTGACAACATGGATGGACCTTGAAATAATCATACTAAACGAAATAAGCCTGACAGAAAAGGTTGAAGATCACATGATACAACTTATATGGGGGATATAAAGCTAAAATCAACAAAGGAACAGGACAAACAAACTGAGGCTCATGGATATGGACAATGGACGAGTGGTTACCAGAGGGTAGTGGGGAATTGGGTGGGTGGAGTAAATGAGAGAAAAATTTTAAAATATTTATTTCTTCAAATAAACAAATAAAAATAAAATTTAAAAAATTTCATAAAAAATGATAAATAAACCTAAAAATTTATGAGTCTTTGAGCAAGGCTTCATGGAAAATATAGCATGAACTATGTCACCATTAGACATACAATTAAGAAGTTGTATCTTTCTTTTTGAATAAGTAATATACACATGGACATCACTTAGATTTCTCACAGATTATATGGGCCTATGTATGGCTCATAATAGGTTCTAATGTGAACAGAAAGGATGTAAGGACTTGCAGTGGCAGTCTGAATTTCTCCCTGCTTCTCTTGTGACTTGTGAATAATTGTGTCCTTGAATCTAGGACCTAGGACTAACTTAAAAAAAAATTGAAAATGAAATGAAGGAGGATTATCTGGCAAAGGAATCTTAAAAGTAGTTATCAGAGAAATATAAGAAAATAACAGGAAATGTGGTATCACAGAAACCAGGAAACAAAATTGATATCTTCACTTATCTCTTGAGTCTTACCCAGTTATTGAACATCCTTCCTGGCTCTGGTATAATCTTGAAGATAAGGTTGAGATACAGATGGTTAGGGACAAAGAATAATGAAGATTAGGGATAAGAATGAGACTGAGTCTGAGAAGTGGGTAGCAGTCGGGGAAAGGAGGAGGTTTGGTTAGAGAACTTAGTAGTTAGGCACCATTCAAACTGAACTATGTATAAGCAAAAGACATGTGTATTATACCAGCTTAATTCAGAAAAGCTCTTTAGTCATTTTAAGCAGCATGCTCATTTTCTAACAAGTCTCTGATATCCTGAGTGATTTGCCTCTCATATTCACTAATTACTTTATGAACATTATGTTGGTTATACTTATTTACTTTCCAATAATAATTTCAGAATACTAATAGAATTTTTTTTTTGCTTTCTCTTTGAAAATTGAGATGACAAATTATTGTGATTTTTGTAAGCTTCCCATTGTGGTAATTTTGTTTGATTGAATTTATATTTGGCAGTGGAGTAGAAATGGGAAAGAAAATTGTGGGTCCATAAAAAGATCCCTGAACCCAACTGTCACCCGCATAGTTAATCCTCAATTAATTTTTTTCTCAGTTGTTCCAATAAAATACAGCACTATAAATAAACTTTAAAATGATAGCTTTAGAATAAATAACTGAGGTCATATAACCTTATCAAAAAAACACAACACTTTTTGTTGGTTAATTAACACAGACTCATACAAATTCTAAAATGACAGGGGAATGAACAGAGTAGGAAGTGGACATTGTAATGGGTAAAGGTCAGGAATACGTACTGTGCACATTATTTGGTAATTAAGAAAAAAAGAATCATTTTTATCTACCTATATATTCTTTATAATAAAATATTCTTTGCACAAAAATGACTGTGTCAAAGCTGCTAATGGCTATCATAAAAATCTGTGGCACACTCCTACAGCTCACCAATATTAATTATTAAAGAAAGTTTTATGAGAAGGGCTCTGTATTCAAATTATTTTAAGGAATGCAGCACACTACCACCCTCTTGCAAATTTACAATGCAAATTTTAAAGAATATGAAAAATATTTCTGAAGCTTGCTTAAATTAATTTACCTCAATATTTTTGAAAACTAATTTGACCACACAAATGTGTGTGTGTGTGTGTGTGTGTGTGTGTGTGTGTGTGTGTGTTGAATGTTACTGGTATTTGCTTATGTTTATTTAGCATTTATTTTATCCAAAGCATTATGCTAAGCATTTTATGTGTATGTTTCAAATGAATCTTAAGCAACCTAGGTAGTAGTAACTATTATTTTACACAGAGGGAAAGTGAGACATAAAACAACTCATTGCTAAATCAATCTAGCCAGCACATTAATTTAGCCAACAAGCTTCTGGGACTGAATTCCAACTCAATTCTCACTGAATCTATAGCTTAATTTCTTAATCATTATGCTGTAGTATTCTCTAATATTCTATGGAAATTTTTGCTAATTCTGATATAAATTTTCAATAATTTATTTTGGTGATTAATAAAAAACTCAATGATTAATGTCTAGATAGAATCATGGATCTGCCCTTCATATCTTTTTTTTATTCATCTCTATTGAGATTGGGTAGCTATTTTGTTTTGGTTTATTTCTTCTGGCTAATTTCTCAGAGCATACAGCTGCTTTTTTAATTGTCCCCTACAGTCAATCTACACTCCAGATCCTTGTCAGAACATATGATTTCAAATTCCTCACTGCTGCTGCTGCTGCCTAATCCTTACTCAAAGTTTGGTGAAAAGTAGTTCAGGAGAATTGCCTAAATGATATCTATTCATTCTTTTCAATGTTCTACCTTTTGAAAAAGTGTGATCACAGAGTTATCTATTTGGATCAGATGCCTTAGATTATGTTTTACTGTTAGTTACTTTCTCAGTTTGCAGTGAGGGATGCTATTAAAAGCAACTCTACAAAGCTTAATATTGTATTTACAGTGGAATTGGCTGACATTCTTCATTTCAAGTGATGATTTATAGTCATTGACATACATAGTGCCTAAGAGGCCTATTAGGGGAAAAAAAGTCTTTAATTAGAATTGCTGTTTGCCCATAGGCAATCTTATCTGGTAGAATTATGGTGAGAGTGTATAAGGCAACACCAGACTGGCTGTAGGAGAATGATAAAGGCCCTGAATAGCCATACGGAGGAACGAACCAGTCAAAAACTCAGTGTTTCAGGGTCTTGGTGTAACACTTGATGGAAAATCCAGCTACCTTGATAGCAGGACATTGACTGGAACACCAATGACACAGTTGCAATTGGGCTAGTGAATTCAGCTCACCATTATGCAGCCCATAACAGAAGCAGATATAGTATCAACTCTGAGCAACCACCAGAACAACTTTCTAAGTGAAAAAATGGAGGATTAGGAGTACTTGAGAAAAAAAAATAAACTACAATCTCTGCAGGGGCTGAAACTCCAGTAGGAACAGAAGACCTGGAGCTACCAAGATTTTATTAACATAAATTTGATTGCATTATATGCTTGGGTTGGCGAACCTTGAAACATAAGAATATATTTGCATGTTGTTCACTTCAGCATACAGTGTTTTCTTAAAACAAATCCAAGGGGAACACTTTCTGTTAGGTTTTAAGCCTGAGAGAAGCTCTGCTTCTCCAAAGATGATCATACCATGTTTTCTTTTAATCCTACATTAGTAAAATTAAAATTTTTGTGTGTATGTAGCTCTCTATGTTGTGGCATTTGTATAGATTTGTCTATCTACTACTACAGGAGTGATACAGAGCAGTTTCGTCACCCCAAACCACTCCCTCATGCTACCATTTCATGGTCACATCCTTCCTTGACTTCTAGCTCCTAACAACTACCAGTCTGCTCTCTGACACCCTTTTTGGTTTTTCAGAATGTCATAAATGGAATCATATAACATCTAGCCTTTTGAGACTAGTTTCTTCTACTCAACATAATGACTTTGAGTTTCATCCAAGTTATTGCATTTTTATTGCCCACTGGGATTACATTACACGACTGTAATACAATTCGTTTATATATTCACCCATTGAAAAACATTTGGGTAGTCTCTAGTTCTTGAGAATTATTGATAGAGATGCTATAAATATTTGTTTACAAGTTTCTCTGTGAGCATAAGTTCCCCCCAACCCGCGCCAGGATAAATACCTAAGAACTCAATTGTTAGACCATGTGATAGGTGTATGTATATAAATAAACTGAAAAAATTGGTTGTGATATTGTGATTTATAATAAGAAATATATATTTTGTCTTTTGTTATGTTAATGAGATGATTTTTAGAAAGTACCTAAAGATATAGGATGGTAGCCAGGACAACCAACTTTGTGATTAGAGGGTTAAATATTTTATTTCCATTCTCTGACCTCCAATGGCTAATAATTTAATTAAGTATGTCCATGTAATGAAACCTTCATAAAAAACCCAAAAGGAAGGGTTTTGGAGAGCTTCCAGGTTGATGAACATACTGGTGTTGGGAGAGTGGCACATGGAGAGGGCATGGAATCTCTGATACCTTTGCCCATACCTTGCTCTATGCATCTCTTACATCTGGCTGTTCCTGGGTTATTACTTTTACAGTAAACTCGTAATCTAGTAAGTAAAATGTTTCTCTGAGATCTATGAGCTCCTCTAGCAAATTAATCAGAATCAAGGAACAAGTTGTTGGAACCTCTGATCTATAACTAGTTGGTCAAAAGATCAAGTGATAACCTGGGCTTGCTATTGGTATCTGAATTGTGGAAAGGTGGATGTCTTGTAAGACCAATCCTTTAACCCGTAGATCTGAAGCTATCCCCAGGTAAATAGTGTCAGAACTGAGTTAAATTATAGAACACTCTGCTGGTTTTAGAGAATTGTAAATTAGTGTGGGGATGTGCCTTACCCCTACCCCCACATAACACATTAGATTTGGGAGCAAACATCTTTTTACTAGTTTTCAAAGTGGCTGTACCATTTATCATTTTGCATTCTCCTCAATACATTTTTTTTAGTAGTTCCGCATCATTGCCAGCACCTTTTATTAGTTTTATCTTGTTTTGTTTTTTAGCCATTTTTATAGGTATATTATTGTACCTCATTGTGGTTTAATTTACATTTCCCTAATGGCTTATAATATTGAACATTTTTATGTGCTTTCTTTTGCCATCCATATGTCTTCTTTAATAAAGTGTCTGACCAAATCTTTTGTCTATTTATAAAGAGACTGTTTTAGAGTAGTTTCAGGATTAGAACAAAATTAAGAGGAAGGTACAGAGCTTCCTCATAGAAACTCCTCTTCTCTCATCACACATATAGCAGCTCCCATTATCAACATTGCTGACCGGAATGGGACTTGTTTTTTTGCTTACCAAGGATGAAACTACTTTAACATATCATAATCACTAAAGTCTATGTTTTAGATTAAGGTTTACTCTTGGTGTTGTACATTCTGTGGGTTTTGGCAAAAGTATGACATATTCATCATTATAATGTCATTTTTTTACTACTCTAAAAATCCTCTATGCTTTGCCTCTTCACCTCTTCTTCCACTCAAACCATTAACAACTATTTTCATAATTTCCATATTTTTGCTTTCCCAGAATGTCATATAGTTGGATTCATACTAATTATTATGTATTTAAGGTTTCTCCATGTCTTTGCATAGTTTGTAGCTCATTTCTTTTTAGTACTGAATAATATTCCATTGTCTGCACACACTATAGTTTATTTATCCATTCTCCTACAAAAGGAAATCTTGATTGCTGCCAAAAGAAAACTTCAGTCTTCCAAAGTGGATGTAACATTTCAGATTCCAACAACAATAAATGAAGATGAGTTCCTGTTGTTCCACATATTATCCAGCTTTTGGTGTTGTCAGTATTCTGGACCTTGGCTATTCTAATAGGAATATAGTGATATCTCATTACTGTTTTAATTTGCGATCCCTTGATGTCATATAATGAGGAGCATCTTTTCATGTGCTTCTTTACTATCTGCATATTATCTTTGGTAAGGTGTCTGTTAAAGGCATTTGGCTCATTTTTAAATTAGATTTCTATTTTCTTATTGTTGAGTTTTAATACTTTTCTATATAGTTTTGATAACATCTTTATCTGATATTTATTTTATAAATATTTTCTTCCAGTCTGTCTTGTTTTCTAATTCTCTTGTTATAGTCTTTCACAGAGCAGTTTTTAATTTTAATTAAGTCAAGTTTATCAATTATTTCCTTCATGGAACATACCTTTGATGTCATATCTGAAAAGTCATTGCTACACCTAAGGTCATCTATGTTTTCCTATGTTATCTTCTAGGAGTTTCAGAGTTTTGCAATTTACATGTAGATCTCAGACTCACTTTGAGCTAATTTTTATAAAGAATTGAAGGTTTATGTCTAGATTCATTTTTTGCAAGTGGATGTCCAGTTTTTCCAGCACCATTTGTTATAGAGACTATCTCTACTCCACTGTCTTGCCATTGCACCTTTGTCAAAGATCAGTTAACTAAATTTATGTGGGTCTATTTCTGGGTTCTCCATTTTGTTTCACTGATCTGTTTGTCTATTTTTTCACCAGGCAACACTGCCTTTATTACTGTAGCTTTTAGTAAATCTTACAGGTCGTGTCAGTCTTCCAGCTTTGTTCTTTTACTTCAATATTGGGTTGGCTCCTTTATTTTTAACTTTGTTTTCTTTCTGTTGAGTTTTGAGAGTTTTAAAATATTTTTGGTATAAGCCTTTTGCTGGATATGTGATTTGCAAATATTTTCCTGAGTCCAATTTATCATATATTTTTTTTTTGTCCTAGCCAAGTATTTGGTGTCATACCTAAGAACTCTTTTCTACCTCAAGGTCATGAAGATTGTTTTTCTATAAGTTTGTCTAAAAGTACAAGGCTAAATCTATGAGGATGAAATCATTTAGGTGATTTATCTGACTGTATAATTGGTAGATACAACTAGATGAAAGATGACACTTTTTAATACAGTCAGGTTAATATATTCTGGTTTGCCTTTTTTTTGTTCTGAATATATTTAAACCATTAAAGAACACTTTTTAAATAAGGCTATCCAATTTTCTTCATGCAGTGGGACTGAAAATAATTTATTACGTTTTGTGCATGCAAAATTATACACACACACACATGCACACACACACACACTCACACACATGCTATAGAGCTGCACTCATGCATGTATAAATATTTGAGTACCCATTATGTGACAGGCAACTGTGGAGGACATCAGTGATTAAAATCACAACAAAATTCTTCCCTTCATGAAATATACATTTTGATGATATATATTCTGGATCTTTTATCATACAGATCATAATATAATCTAAACTATCTATCATATATATTTAATTTACATTGATTCAAAGAGAGAAAGAGAAATAATTTAAATGTTTTGAGCATTTTTTTCTCCCATTCCATTTAATGAAGCTATACCCCTAAATCCTCATGAGATGGGAGCTATGAATTAGATATTTTTTTCCATAAGTCTCCATTTCCACATGAATCTGCTGGTGCAGGCACCTCCTGAGATAATACGAGCCCAAGATTAAAAGTCGTATTTTTCATCCAGTATGCTTCTTTAATGCTAGATAGGGACTTTATTTGTTGACCAACTGTCTTAGAAATTTTCACTGATATATTTTGATTATATTTAATATTTTATGTACTAATTTAGAGTCTAATATTCATGTACTCTGTAACTCTGTGACTTTAAATTTTATGTAGAGTAAGATATCACTATTTTAATAAGGATGATAAATACATTCCTAAAACATGTTATTTATTGACTGTTTTCTTATAAATACTACATTATCACTTTTTATACTATCGAAGTACTTAAGTCCATTTTTATTCCAGAAAAAAATTCATGACTATGGACACAAATACTTATCACAGAATGGAATGTAAATTGCAAAAGATTTAAGGCAGTAGAAAATAGTGGTGAAATAGGAAAATAAGTTTGCTGAAAACAAGGACAAATATTTAATAGAATATCTTTCACAATTGTGAAATACTTATAAAATCATTTAGAGCTTCTTAGTACCCAAACCAAGTAGGAAGCCTATTGATTAGATGACACAATGCCTAAGAACAGTGTAATATTTTGCAGTGGGGTGCAAACAAATCTAAGATACATTTCTCCCATGTATTTTCATAAAGGGCACTAAGAATACTGGTATAAATATGTTTGACTAGGTAAATGCAAGACCCTAGGTGATGGTTACCTCATGGAAATTCTAGACTGAGGCACATTGACAGCTAACGTTTGGTTTTCTAGAAATAGTTATGCTAGTAAATACATTTTAAAGTGCTAGAAAACTTTTTTCTTTTCTTTCAGATGTTACCTATGGCTGTGACAAAAAAAATTACAATATAATTTAATAACTGTTTTAGATTATGCAGATGTAAACTTAAGCTTAGTATATTCCTGAAGGAGCCAACAATCTAAATTAATTTTGTTCATTTACTGAGCTTTTTCTGTGAAAGTAGAAGAAAGCAGAACTATACTGAGAAAGAAGTTGAAAGAGTATTTCCAGTGATAACTCACTTCGAAGAATACTAGGAAGCTTGAGAAACCAAGGCTTAAGAATAGCATCTTGGAGTATTTTCCCATACTCCATTTTTACCACCGCCACCAAAAATTTAATCCATCTTTATACTATATATCTATTAAGTCAATGTTTATCAATGAATCTATCATCTTCCAAGAGAGAACACTCCTGATGGATCAGTTTAATGTGCATTAACATTATGAAGATATAGTCGATCCTAATTATTTCTAGATTCTGCATTTGCAATTTGAACTACTTGCTTAAAATTATTTGAAAGCCACAAATCAATACTGATAACACTTTTTCAGTCATTTGAGGATATGGACAGAATGTTGAAAATTTGAGTCACCTAATAGGCATATTTCCGCCTAAGTTCAAAAAAAGCAATTTTCTGCCTTTTTCATTGAGTTCTTATAAACAAGTATCTTTTATGTGGTCTACTTAGTGTCATATTTTAGTAAATTTTTGCTTTTTGTTGACAATTTTTTTATTACGGTGACATTGATTAATGAAATCCAGTGTTTCATGTGTACAATGCAACAATAAGGCACACACACACACACACACACACACACACACACACACATTGAATTGTGTGTTCACCACCCACAGTGATTTTTTTGTTTAAAATATCCCTTAAGCATAGTCTTAAAATGTTGTCTAGTGGTACTGTGTCCAAAGAGGCTATGATTTGCCTTACAGAGAAAATACGTGTTAGACAAGTTTGGTTCAAGCATGAGTTATAGTGTTTAGGTCATGAGTTCAAGGATAATGAATCAGCAATATATATTAAATAGTGTTCCTGTAGCAAAAATGCACATTAATGAAAAAGATCATGTATTAATCAGTTGATAATATTGTGACCTGAAGCTCATAAGGACCTAACCAATATTTCTCCCAGGAGCAATGGTTTAGTATTTGCTAATTCAGTAATACATAACAACCATGAATAACAAAAATCAACTGTATATTATATCCAAATGTATAATTTTCTCACATAAAAATATGTTCTACAATTTGTAATCTTCAGTGGTAATTCCATTGATAAAATTATTTGATTTAATTGATTGATTCTAGTTGTGCAGAGCTTCATTTGAAACTTTATTCAAGTGTACAAGCAATGCATTCACTGGGAACGTAAATATACCTATAGCTATAAAGATATTTCCAAACTAAAAAGTTATAGTAAAATAATTGAATAATTTCTGGCAGAAAGAAGGCTGATACTAAATGTCACTATTATTAATTCTTCTGTTTGCATAAAAACATAAGACACCTGTTACTTAAAGTTTGTGCAACAATCCTTTGAAACAGCATGCCCTTTTTAAACTTTCATTCAGTTCCACATTATTTAACACTTACCATTTTTCATTCTATACAGTAGGATCTATTGATATAAAAATTAAGAGAAAAAGACAAGTGGCCTCTCAGAGCCTATAAATATTGTGTGTGTTGTGGGGAGCAATGATAAGAGTATTTGGCAAAAGATTGATACAAAGAAAAAAGTTCCTTCCTATTCTTGAGAAGATCAGAGAATTCACATGGAACAAATTCTTGAACTAGTCATGAAGGATTCTATCTATCAGGTACAAGAGTTGAACCAAATATATGCAAAGATAAATGAGTATGGAATATTAAAGTCATTGTGCATAACTCAGCATGGTTGGAAAAGAGTTCCTGCAAATCAGTCCCAAAGAAAAGATGAATGATTGTGTTTGCTTCAGCCTGCTTCTATGAAACCTATTGACAACTACCTAATAGGTGGCATTGATTTCATAGATAACTTAAATTTATTTCTGGGGACACCTTACATGGTCACCTGATATTCAACTCTGAGATAGCACTATTCAACAGAAGGGAAAAAAATGAGAGTCGGAGAGCTATATGACCTACTCAAGGTCATACATCTAAAAAATATGACTTCTGGGACTAGTATCCAAATTTTGGGACTCCAGAATATATTGACAATATCAGGTACAACTCCCCTCCCTTACTTACAAATGACTTCAACATTGAGCATGCTTAGGAATTTCTGGTATCCTTTCAGTTTTCATGGTTTCTCTTTAACCCAAAGAATATTACCAAAGGCTTCCCTTCTTTGCAGTACTCCATGCTTAAGACCTTGACCAAACATCCTTCCTCATTGAAATGTACTCTGAAGATGTAGTTCTATGTTTTAATCCTGGAATCAGAAAATAACTCCTTTGCACAGTCTGCATAGATGTTTGCATATATGTGCAGATATTTTATATGTTCATGTATAATTAATGCATCTTGTTACAAATGTGATCTAAAATTGTTAGTAAGAATAACATTCAATAAAACAACTTACTAAGTTGTTTAAATATTTAAAGAGAACTTCTCATTTGAGGGAAGTCTGAGTATGTATTTGTATATATGCTTCTTCTTCAGACCATAAGAGAATAGTAATAGACTAAAAATGCATAAATTCATAATGGTGATTAGAATGGGAAGAAGGACAGCATTGGATGAAGAATTTTATTATATTCTTAAGACAAAACTAGGCAAATGAGGGTTGACTAAAAAAGTAGGACCATACCATCTAACCTATATAATATTGTAATATTCTCATACTTTCTCTCTTTATCTCCAGATAACCTATCTCCTGGGTCCTCTGTTTCATTTCCATTATGGACTAATTGTTCTGTATGCCTATGTCACAGCTAACAAATTAAAGTTTAATTTTTTTCCTGAATAACTAAATACCATGTCTAATCTTTTCTGGTTTATATATTCATTTTGTCTTTTTGCAATAGTGCACAGTGTATCCTTAGGTAGACTTTTTAGTTAATATATGTTTCAAAATAACTTTCTTTGACACACTATATTGATAAAATGGGTGAGTATTAAGATTTTTAAGTTGAAAATGATTTTGTTCAAAACTTTAAAGTCATTGATCTAATGCCTTCTATCATCAATATGGTTAATAAAATAAATGAGGATCTGATTTTTTTTAGACTGATGATATCCTTCTCTCCCCCATCTCCCCTGCCCCCATTTTTCTCTATGAAATAATTAAACCTTGTATTGTTTAAGCTAAGATGACGTAGGTTTCTACTAGCCATAAATAAAAGTACCCTAACTAATGTAAACAACAGCACATTAGGTGTCAGCCAGCCCTGGCAGCATATCGGGCATGATCTGAGGAGTCAATATTCTCTTATTAGCCCTCTTCCTTAGATGCAAGGGTATCATGTAAGGGGTAATCAGAGGTCCTTTTCTCCCTGTTTTTTTTTATAGGCACGATGATGGGCAGTAGTAAGGGTTATATTTTAAAGGATTCAGTCAACACGAACATCATATAAAACTTGGCTCTGTGCTGTATAATCCTAAATAGAAAATGTACTAAATCTTAACCCACTTCCTAAAGATACGCCACAAATAACTTTCTGAGACTGCTCTAAGCATTTTGTTGTTGTGATATTCAGGGAACAAAAAAAATAATAATAAACTACATAGGTTACCATAACAAAATTAAGGGGAAGAGCACTTCTCTGTCACCTTAACTAACTTCAAAAAAAAAAACTGAGGCATTTGGGTTAGTGTTAATGATTAAGGAGGCCAGCAGATCAGCTTTTCTTCAGTTAGTTCATAACATGCATGATTATCCATTGAAAATTATCTCTGATAAATGAGTCTGAAATTATATGGATAGCCCACAATAAATGGTCACCTTTAATTATGTTCAAATAGATGCTTTGCCTGATAGATTTCTGTCATGTTAATAAATATTGCAGAGACAACACATTCATCATACTAAAGAAGGGACTTTTTTTTTTTTTTTACAATTTCATCAACCAATTTTTAGATGGCAATGCAGAGTAGAGAAAAGGGACCACTCATAAGCAGAAGGTAAATAGGTTAGTGATACACCTGGATAGAAGGAAACACAACCAGATATTTTCATTCTCTTTTTCAGTTAAGATAAACTCTGTGCTAGGCCAAACAAGAAAGTAGACAAGAGAAGATTAATGGGAGGAGCACTCCAGGAAAAAATGTTGATATCATCAAACTACTTCCCCTAACATTTATAGTGTGTAGGAAACTATCAGATAGGTTTCTAACCAAGACTTGGTGGCACTGAAGAACAGTAGGGATGATCTCATGGAGGGTAGAGAGATGGGTAGTGAGCTACAACAATGAAACATGAAGAGAAAGGGGGGTTAATGCTTCTACTTGGTGAAATGATAGATACTGAAATGACTCTCATACAGCTCTTTTAGACCTGACTTGCAACCTGGGGAGGAAACTAAAGAGTTTCTTTTAAAAGCCATAAAAATTGTGGCTCAGGTTTATTGAAGTGTGAAGGACTGTTGATAGATTGTAACAAAAATGATTTTTCCCCCCAGAAACTATCTCCACAGTGGGGAAAAGAATTCTTTGTTTCAAGAGGATATATATTATCTTAAGGAATAGCTTTGATTGGGCACATATCATCAGCTCACTTACATATACAGCATACTTCTAGTTAGACTGGCTGCCAATGAAAACCTAAGCTATCTCAGATCCTGGGCAGCATTTTGGCTCTAGTTACATCGTGTCATTGTTTGTAGAATCAATAAGGTCACCAGACCATGTGAAACTCAATATGTTCCATATGGTAACTTTATTACCCACTTGTTTCTCCATATTCACTGCTTTGTACTGCTTTTTGGAGTGGTTGTTCTCCAAGCGTGGTACTTGAGCCATCATCAACAAAGTATTTTTTTTAAAGAAATGCAAATTAGCCCCACCTAAACCCAAATCAGAAACTCAGGGTATGGAGTCCAGCAATCTGTGTTTTAACAAGCCTTCCTGATGATTCTAATCCATAGTAAAGTTTGAGAAACTCTGTATTAGATGCTGTTTGTTATTTATCCTTAAATTTTTATTTACATGTATGTATTCCTCCAACTCTTATTGCAAACTTTATTAGGTATTCATTCTCTAGAAGGCATACTCAAGAAAAAGCAGCCAAATTCAAATTCAGCACACCCTGTAGGTGAATAAATGAGAAACACTCATACTTTGTTTTAAATGCTACACAATATATGCCAGTAAATTTTTATAAAAATTCTAGGTACATGTCAACTTAAATTATTTTTTCCTAAAGAATTTACCAATTTTGTGGGAGCCATTTACTTCTAATTTGTAATGTTAACTACATAAGCATTGACCCATAAATGCAAGAAATTAGTAGTATTATTCCTAGTACTTGTTATAAACTTTTCTACCATGTTACCATCCATGTTCAGTAAAGTTTTCATACTGTCCTAGTTATTAGCTCTAGCCCAGTCTCTACTACTCACTCTTGACTAGTTTTCACGTCTAGAACTAGTATCTATGACACTTCATCTCTTTTACATTATAGATTCTAGTTTTATCAGCTTTCCTCATATTGGGGAGCTTCTGGTAGGATACCTGAGTATCAGTTGGAATGTATTTGCAGGAAACATAATACCACACACAGAACGGCATCAACAATAAACACATCTATTTGTATCACATCAGAATGATCTCAGAAGCAAGAAGTCAGAAAGTAGATAGTTTCAGGAGATCAGTTCAACAGCTCAACACTGACAGGACACTATCTGATTGCCCCAATTCTCTTGTCCTTCCCCCTAATAACTAAGTGGCTATGTCAACCCAAACATTTTTAGTAGGCAATATTCCAAGTAAGAAAAAAATAGGACAAAAAAGGGCCTTCTTCATGTGCTTCTCTTGAGTCCTTTTATTTTATTGCAGAGGAAATAAATTCCAGTAATTTCTAAGCAAACTTTCTCATATGTCACCTTAGCCAGACCTGAGTTACATAATCACCTCTGGCTCAAGGAAAGCTGTTGAAAATAAGTGACTATGCTACTGCTATTGTTCTCTTCATTGTGTTCTGTATAATGAAAGGCACATGGGGTGAAGGGGGCTTAAATGGTGTTTATATTTTGCCTTATTTAAGCCTTCAGCATCCCAGGCAGCTTGCACAAATCCTCAAGGGGGCAGGGTGAGAATGACATCTCAATAGAAATAAAGAAGGAAAAGGAGGGAGGGAGTGTAAGACAAGGTAGAGGGTCAATTTGGCATTTTAAAAGTGATCAAAACATAAGGAAGACCTGAAACTACATTTTAGTTTTAAAACTGCATTGGGTATTTTCAGTAATGCCCAATGCCTTGAATTTATCTAACATTTTATATTTTACAAATCAATTCTATTTCATTTTCATTTTAATAGTTTTAACAATCTGCTAGGCATATATTATTTCTACTTTATAAATGAGCAATGTTTAAGAGAGGTTCTGTAACATGCCCTGGGCTTGACAGAGCTGAATTTTGATCTCTAGCCTTTTGGATCTAAGCCCAGGGAACTACTGATTATCAAATATAAGTTTAAAAACAAAATTTCACTTTGTTGAGTTGTAAAACATCCCAAAATCTATCAGTAGAAATATGAATGTTTGTTCTCGTGAGCTAATTTGCAATCACCTTCTTATTATACCCCAGGAAAATGGCAACCACTTAGCTTATTCATCACAATGAACTAGACTTTTTCAGCGGAGAGACTTAAAACTTAGAGTTCAACAACCAAAGTTCAGAGACTTTAAATGATAATACATTTTGAAAAGAGGAGTAGTTTTAATATTTATTGAAAATGAATTCAGTGTTAAGAAATGAGGATACATATGAGTATATATATGAGAATGCATGTGCATAAATGATAATGATGTTAATAATACCAGGTAACACGTATGAATTACCTTCTATGTTGCAAACGCTCTGTTAAAAAAAGAATTGAAATTAGAATGCAGGATAGTCTGACTCTATATACTGTAAACCACTGTGCTATATTAGAATATCCATCTGCTGAACGTATACTTATGTCATTGTATATATGTATATCTCTATATCAGAACTCTTTAAATTGCAAATAGAAGAAGCCCAACTTCAACCAACTGATGGAAAAAAAGAACTGACTGATAGAAAAGACAGGGACGTCCCGTAACATATTGACTTCAGGAATCACAATGTTTGGGAGCATAGTATTTAAAATCATTGAACTGTGCACCATCATATTCTCTGTCTCTTGGTTATGCTTACCCCTGTGCCTTGGCCTCATTCTCTCTTCATGGCTCCACTTAATAAATTTCCCTATAATTTAGATCAATCATTGTTAGGGAACTAATATATCAACACTGAGCAAGTTTGAATCATGTACCACACAAAGGCCAAGGGGCTGAGTACCACAAATGACTGTCTTGAGAAAATTATATAGAATGGATAGAATTCCTTAAATGAATATTGCATAAGAAGTAAATAGTGCATCTCCATCATGTTCTATCCTTTAGTTATAACAATATAGACATCCTCAGCCCCTTCAAATAATTTCAAAAATGGCTTTACTTTATATGATGAAGTTAAAGCAATGTGCTTATCTCTTTCCTAAAGTAGACAATGTAAAGTCATAATTAGTATTGCTTCTAGTTCCATGTTTGGAATTTCTGGAGCTAGGGCAAACTTCTCTTGGTCAGATCCAAATGTGGATCATCATGGTTTTTAATATATGGCTAAATCATAAATTTAACACCCTTTAACATACTCTAAGTACTCCCTCGTAGAAAACAAAGAAGTAAAACATCCACCTAGCAATTGTTAATCTATGAATTCTGGCTTTTCATTAGAATGAGTTAGTTCGTTGGTCAGCCAACTTGGCAGTCAAAGATTCCATATACTTGAAGGAGCTTCTGTTTCTTGTTGGCCACTGTCATTGTTCAGAGGAGGCATAGATTAGTCTTCAGGTGACTTCACTACTTTCTATGTCATGGTAATATAGTTTGGACATTTATCACTTTGGCAATGTCTCCATTTAAATTTCTCCTGGATGTTGCTTTCTTGCTTTCCTATTGCAGATTTAATTGCTCCATGTATCTTGGGAAGATGGCCACTTTGTGTTATAATTTTATGTATATTCAACTTAGCAATTGAAAAAAAATTATTCTTTATTCCTACACTGAGAGATCATTATTAATCAGATACTTGACTAGGTTATAGTTTCACTTCTTGGACTAAGCACTTTCATTAAGGAGATATGACATTTATGTTTTTCAGGTTTGCATCTCTCTGCTTTGGCTGAAATTACTGTACTCACCACCCCCTTTTTCCTTTGGTGAGGGGTATGGAGCTAAATTATATTTCCAAGCTTCCCTTCCAGTTAGATGTGAACAGGTGACTGAGTTTTGGTCAATAGAATTTAGAGTAGAAGCAAAGAGCTATTCACCCTCTTCCAAGCCTCATCTACACAAACCTACCAACAGTCCTCTCTCTTTCCTCACCTGCCAACTTAATAGAGAGAATTTTGAGAAACCAGAAGACCATAATTCCTGAATAACAACCCAGAAAGCTGCTTGACAACCAGGAACATCTGCATTAGGCTTTATATATGTGTGATTCAGGAGTTTGTGCATTGTAGCTGCTATCAAGGTCAATATTAAGTTTTTATCTTATGTATTGATCATTAGCTTATCGAAAACTTCATGAATTTGGAGAGGAGTAGTTTTTCAAGGGACAAAATGATGAGCAGACTAAAAAAACTAATACTATCAAATGTTTTGTGTTTATAAATTTGAATATATCATAATATGCCTACATAGACATTCATGCTGTGTGTGTGTGTGAAGGAGTATAGAAATACAAATGTGTCTCCATGATCTCTCTACAAGGAAGAACTTGTTGCCCAGTCATCAGAGTATGGTCAGCAGATAACCTACATCTGTCAGTTTTTAGGTCTGCCTCAGCCTGATAGATCCACCCCACTTACGGTCATGTCCTTTAAGAAACAGCCCAGATTCAGTGACTGGACAAGGTGGGGTATATAGTTTTAGTCATTTTGGCCAGATGTGAAAATTATGCTTCAGAGTTTCTTGTCAAGATGGCAGAGGTGTTGTTGGGCATGAATTGAAATACTTTTTCCTCTACTTAATCATACTTCCCTTATTTCCTTTTATGGATATTGATTCCTAATAAATATCTTGAACCCTGATCTCCCATCACTACCTACTTCTGGAGAATTCATCTTGCAGCTGTGTGTGTGTATGTGTGTGTGTGTGTGTGTGTGTGTGTGTGTGTGTTTCTGCATATGCACATAATAGATATTCTGTATCTAAGTGTATATATACATTCTAGAGCAAGTTCATCTAGATAAAACTCTTGCTTCCATCATGCACTAGATGAAGGTAATTTATTTCAAAGGGCTATGTTGAGACAAATGGCTTAATCCATGAAAATTCAGAACAGGGTCTGGTATATAGTCAGTGCCCAACAGATGTCAGTGATTTGCATATTAGCTGGATATTTGTATGTGTGTCTGTTGAGGAAGATTCCAGGAATATATGCCTTTTGATTTATGCAGAGCACTTCCCAGAATATAGTAATTATTGCTAAAAGCTGCCTGTTTTCCACGCTTAAAACAGATTACTGACATAACTGCCTCATTTTCATATACAATAGACTCTCTATAATTATTTTTGACTAATATAACCATAACAACTCCAAACATGGTATTTAGCTTTAACAAGCTACTCTTTATTGATGCAGTCTTTCCTGAAGATGATTTCTACAAAAGCCTGTAGAAAGCTGTGTTTAAAAAGAAGAAATTCCACATGTTCACACCAGCTTTCCCTCCACCCTGTAAGTCAGCAACTCCCCTTGTGATTCTAACATTCTTAATACTGGGTTCATTGGAACATGGGGATAATGGTTGGGAATTGCCTTCTACCTTCTTCTTGGCTCCATTCTCTGCCTTGGAAGATTTCCTTCCCTCCCCCACTCCCCCGCTCTTAAAATGCCCACAAATATGTAGGTCTAGCAAAATGATGAAATGACTTTCAAAGGTCCTTTCTATTGCATCATGTTCCTTCTTCAGCCAACATTTTGTGGCATTCTCAATGACTTGTATGTTGTGAGCCAGTATTCACCTTTGGGCTGATTCTCATTCAATGGCCAGTCCCTGATTCCTATATCCCTTGAGGGATCAGGGTTATCTTTTGTCTCCCCTTAACTGTGCTTCCAAAGAAAGCTTTCTTCTATAAGACTAGCTAAAAGTCAGGTCATGTGAATTGAATGGAATGGACTTGAGGAAGAGGAGTAGAAGAGACAACTATATGCCTTTCAACATGCTTCTCTGTCCTCAATATTCAAAGCCCAAGTTAGACTTTGGTCAGGCATATGGCTATAGGAACCAAGTATTTTAAGAGCTTTCAGAAGAGAATTGGCATAGGGCCAGAGATGAATCTCATTTTACACTTTCTGTCCCTTTTATTAAACACTCAGCATTTGCACCTGAAGACTATTACCAGTACACTCCCCTCATATATAACTATATTTAAGTATAAAACAGAAAACCAGATTCTATATTTTTCTAGAACAGTATGCTGTAAAGGAGCAAACCTCAAGTTCCCTACCTTTCTCTCCTCAACTAACATAGATATCTAATAAATTATTTTGATTACTGACTATTACTATACATTATTATTATTATTAATAAGTAGCATTAGAATGCAATGGTCTTTCTAGTATATAAGCAAACTAAAAGCACATGCACTCACATTTTAATAGTATAAGTTTTATGAGATATCTCACAATAATAAAATTGTGAATAACTAAAATTCATTTAAATGCCAGTAAAGATGCTTTAAAAAGGTGTTAAAATATTCACATAGCTTCTACTGAATAATTTATATTCTGTAGTAAGTTCCAGATAGTGTAACATTTGAACTGTATATTGCAAGTTGACTTGAATGATGGTTTCACATGTGTAATTGACCAGCATCCCATGTGTATATAAATTCTGTATTTTTAGAAAACTATGCCACTTGGAGCTGTATAGGTTGATAATTTTGGCCAATTGAATTATTCAAATATTAAATTTATTTTGCTATAAAATTAATTACCATAATTAGTTCAGAGTGTTGAAAAAGAATGCAATCACCTTTTTGCTATTTTTTTTATTTTCATCAAACAAATGGAAATGGATCACTACAAAAATATTCATAAAGCTTTGAAATATTTAATTTTTAACATAAATCACACACCGATTTTTTTGAAATTCATAGTATTCTTATGTAAAAGTTCTACATGCAGTAAAATGACCCAAATTCTCTGAATTCTGTACTGCATCTCAAACCTTGGAGAATTCTGAAGATAATAGTGCCTTTAACATTTCTTGGATTTTGAAAGTAATTTATTTCTTTTCTTTTTTTCTTTCAATTTATAAATATAATTGGGTGCTAGATAAGTCACAGAGCTGGTGGTAACTGTAACTATAAACATGAATCAGATATGTATATTTTCCTCTAGTGAGCAAAAATGGGATAAAGGGGACAAGTATTTTTAAAATATCTATTGTAAATTAGTTATTGTGTTTTCTGTTTTTACATATATTGCTTACTCATTTGATTCTCACACTATATGAGGTATTATTTTTCTTAGTTGACAAATGAACAAATTGAATAACTAACTTGTACAAGTTTATATATTTGGTAGGCATGGAGCCAGAAGCTGACTTCTAAAGCTCTTTATTTTTCCTTCTGTATGAAATTCTGTTGCATACAGTTAAATAGGATAGATGAAGTAAATGTAATGCAAAATAGAAAATTTTAACTGCCAGAAGAGGAATACTGATAAAGTAATCTCAGAGTTTTACAGTTTTGCATTTTACACTATAATCTTTGGAGGACAGGAAAGAAACT
The DNA here is from genome assembly GCA_030015415.1 of Cynopterus sphinx. NCBI lineage: Eukaryota > Metazoa > Chordata > Mammalia > Chiroptera > Pteropodidae > Cynopterus > Cynopterus sphinx. The sequence goes on from CM057385.1 coordinate 21,416,601, forward strand.
TGACTTATACCTTAGAATTTAGCATTAGTTTCAGTCTTCACTGGCTCAAATTCAAGATAAGTTTAATGTAATGATGTATTATTTTTAGAGTTGAAAGCATTAAGAACCATCAGATAATCATGGTATAATTTTTGAGATTATGCAGCCATGTTGATATTGGGTGTGTCTTTACTTTTAAAAAAACAATATTTTTTAAAATTAGCATTCTACTTCCTTCTCTTTGAATAGGTCTTCTAAAAGTCATTTCCAAACCATTAAAGCCATGAAATATTTATAGTGGCTAGCCTCCTTTCTACATGATGACAACCATAATTACAATTGCAGGTCACAACCTCTCACATATCCCTATAGCTTTAGGGGTTATAAACCCATAAAGAAACTCCACATTTCCATTTTTATGGTGCAAACTGATTTTTTTTCTGTGCAAGTCTCCACGAGAGTCATAGGGAATCAAACTTTTTTCTTACTGTCAGATAAAAATTAGACTTTAATAAGAATTGGAAGAGACTTATTTATATTACTTTGGGAAAGTTGCTTAATTTTTCTGTGCTTCAGTATCACCAAATAATAAAGAGAAAAGGGGTGTACTACATATGATGAGTCCATGCTAAGCATTGTACCCTTCACATAGTAGATGCCAAGGATGATGCTCATTTCCATCTTTCTTTCCCTTCTCTGTGATAACCTGGCCTCAGAGGATAATGCCTTTTTTTCCCCATAAAGGACCATCAAAATGACATTTATTTAGAAATGACCTGTTTTATCCTAACTTGGTTTATACATACATACATACATACATACATACATACATACATACACACACACATACATATCTATATCTATATCTATATCTATATCTATATCTATATCTATATCTATATATCTATATCATCTATATCTATATCTATATCATCTATATCTATCTATATATATACATATATATATACATATATATATACATATATATATATATGTATATATATATATATATAGAGAGAGAGAGAGAGAGAGAGAGAGAGAGAGAGAGAGAGAGAGTGTTTGGTTTTTAAATAAAGGGCTTTTCACTTTCTGATCAGAGTGATTCTTCAACACTCTTGTTCCAGATTGCTTTACGAGTGATTCCTCTTTTTCCATCCCCACATAGCCCAGTATGTTGGAGACATCAAAGGTCACTGCAGACAGTCATCCATCATTTTGACACCTTTTATGAGTTTACTGCTCCTGATGGTGATTATAGGAAAGGCTGCTTAAAAGTGATAACTGCCAGAGGCACTTGATGTTCATAGTATTGAATGATCAAAATATGTCCATGTTTGGTACACCAGAAAAAAATTGAAGAATAAGTTACAGAGGTAATAAAATATAATGCAAATCTAAAAAGCAGGTCCTGATGGTAAAATATTTTATCAGTGATTTTAGGAAGAAATGAATCTATTTAAATCCTTTTCCAAAGATAGAGACTCACGGATTGTTCATCTTCCATGATGTTTTAATATTTTGTTGATACGACACAAAGCACCTGGGATCTGTCTAGTTCCAAATACAGGTTGTCATCACAAAATGAAATCAATGCCTTCTTGAAGGGATGTTATTATTGCTAAAATTAATGAAATGTGTCTACTGATTTCTATCATCATATCTGGGTTGTGCTTTGCTGTTAAAAATCATTTAGTGAGTGTGGCCCAATTATAAAATTATATTTACTAGTATTAATCGAGCATTTATTATATGGTATGCCCTGTGCTAGGCACCTATTGTACATCTTTACATCTTTCCATGTAATCAACACTATTAGTTAAATTAATCAACATTATTAAGTTGCTGTGTCGAAGTTCAAAATCAGTTGAGACATAGTACATAGGATAAGGGCAGATAGAAAACAATATATCATTTTTATTCTGATCACGATTACTAAGTAATGTAACTTTATATTTTCACTCAAAAGGGATAGCTAATGCTTCACTTCAGTGTAAACAAACTTCTCTTTCAGTTACTGGCCAAGCTGGACAGTGCAAGGAGTCTCTCAAAAGTAGCTCTGCCTCACATATTGTGTTTATGACAGTAGATAACAGACAAGAATGTATGTCTACTGGAGAAAAGATGATTCTAAGGTAGAAGAGACTGAACTAGGCAGGCTTATTTACTTCTCCAAATTTTCTAATCAGATTAGATTCTCCTTTGAAAGGAAAAATAAGCAAGAAGGAAGAGAATAGATGGGAATTTTTTCTAATGATTTACCCTCATTGATAGTAAATATCAAATTTCTTTCCCTCAATGGAAATATGAGAAGGGAGAAATAGATAATCCCCAACCCCAACAAGCATTATATTATTATACAATTAACAATTGAGAAAATAAACTTAAGATGTTAAATGATTTTGTTAGTTTTTACGAAACGAGTAAGTGGCAGAAACAGACTCCTGCTAATTTTTTTAGTCTCCTTTGGAGGCTGAAAATAAAATATCATGTTGACCTTAGCAACACCCCCTCAACTGTGACTGCTTGCAAGTAAAGAATCACTTGGTATCATATGTTTATAGAGCACAGAATAATTTTGAATTTATATAATCTGTAACATGCAAATAATATAAGATTAGAATTAGCACTATTGTGCAATTAATACTAAATTCTATTTAGAAAATATAGATGAGACATACTCAAGTTTTTAATTTAATTTTTTCCCTAAACCAAATAAGTTATTTAAGCAGATCGAGTAGAGAACAGTTTTTCAAACAGAGAAAACAACTGGTAAGTCATAGAAACACAAGTAATTATTCTGTGGTCCAAAAGCCATAGAGACTTCCATGAGTATGTTGCAAAAGGTGCTTGCATATAGGATCATGGCAGGAGCCTATAACTAGAAAGCTGGAAGAGAATCAAACTAGAATGAACTTTGCAATATGGGCTAAGAATTTGAAAATTCCTCCTGAAGGTCTCAGGAATCCCCAAAGATCTGAAAAGGAGTGTCATATTGCATGATTTATAGTTTAGAAATATTACTCTGGTGAAAATGTGGAGGGACCATCACAGTAGGATGGCACTGAGGATGTGTTTTCAACATTATTTTGTGTGGTGCCTTAGTATTCTTCAAAGATACCTTAGAGAAACCACATGACTATTCAAGACTCTTTGGTCTGTATTCAGTCTCTGGCCTTTAGTTCAATCAAAGTAGTTTTGCTTCCAGTTATGCAAAACGTTGGAGTTTAAATTATATTTAATAAAAACAAAGATTTTGAGCCAATTTAGTAAATGGTGTTATGTTTATGCTTTTAAATCCTCTGTACCACATGACCTAGCAATATCTCTTCTGAGTATTTACCTAAAACATTTGAAAACATTTATTTATAATGATATATGATATATGCATAGTGGCCAAGACATGGAAACAACCAAAGTGTCCTTAGATAGATGATGGGAAAAAAGAAGCTATATACATATATACAATGGAATATTACTGAGCCATAAAAAAAGATGAAAAACTGCCATTTGTGACAATATGGATAGATCTTGAGATTATCGTGCTAAAAGAAATAAGTAAGACAGAAAAAGTTGACAACCATATGATTTCATTCATATGTGGGATATAAAACTGAAAGCAACAAATGAACATGACAGAGACTCATGGACATGGACCACAGTTTAGTGGTTACCAGAGGGAAGGGGGGAGGGGGAGGCAGGCAAGTGTAAAGGGGGTCAATTATATGGTGATGGAAGAAAATTTAGCTTTTAATGGTGAATACACAGTGTGATATATTTGACATATTGAACTGTACATTTGAAACCTATATAATTTATTAACCAATGTCACCCCAATAAATTTAGTAAAAATGGCCTCTCTGATCTAAAACCACCAAAAAATTAGATACCTTTTATATCTGTTAATTTTTATCTATGAATTTAGAGATTAAACTGTGCATAACAAACTCATTTTATTTTCTTCTTCCTGGGCATCTAGTTTGGTCTATATGGCCAAGTTCTGTCAAATGTATACAACTTCCAGGTCCAATCTACAAAATCCTTTTACTCATGACTCGCTCTCTTTCAGCTTTCTTTACCTGTCAGCTAGATATCACTGTCCAGAATCACCTTAGAAACCAAAGATTAAAAGTGGCAAACTCTCTAGTGACTTATGTCCCCAAATAACTCCATGAGGCTGACAGAGCCTTGTCCCTATTGCCAATAATATTTTCTGTGAACTAATATTTTCTATGAAGTAAACCTCATATTGTTCTGTTATGCTATTTTTGAAATTTTTTTATAGCAACAAGCATCACTTTAAATAATACATGTAACTTGGAAAATCATTTTTGCAAAAACTCTACAGCAAATATCTACATAATTGTGAAACTTTACATGAATTCTGATTAAAACCTGGGAGAAGACAAAGATGCTTGCTACTACCCATGATATTTAGTACTCTACTGCAAGTCCTAACCAATGAAAAAGAACATGTAAATAAATAAAAATTATAAGGAATGAAAGAGACAAAAATGCAGACAACATTATTCTCAACATAAAAATTCCTGTATAAAAATTATACAACTTAACAGAGCTAACAATAGTGCTTGGTACATTTTCTGGATCAACATATAAAAATTGGTAGTTCTACTTTCAATCTTGTGAAAGAATACGTTTCTGTTGTTCTAAGCCACCTATTTGTGGAAGTTTGTTATAATAATCCTAGGAAATTTATACACCTATCTTGTCATCCTACCAACTTCCTGAGAACCAGAGAAAAGAGAAAGTTTCTCTGTTGACTTAAAAAAAGATTTTAGTTAACACAAGATTATACCATGCTAGTCATTTAGACCCTCATGGATAGGAGGGTAGTCAGGAACCTGCCATGGAAAATACTTCAGTGAAAGAGTTGGAAACCAGTGTCTTTGATTAAATGCTGTTACTCTGCAAAGAAAAAGTGAAGACAAGGTGTGCAAATAAAAGGAAGAGAGGAGGAAGTGAAAGGGATCTTTCCTTCCCTTCAAATGCTAAGTATGTCAACTTGAGACACATTTTATTTTAAGACTTGGGAAACTTAAATCCAGTTTTATGCTATTTTTCACTGCTTTAACTCACAACAGCAAAGGAGCTATACAAGTGGAAACTGTCAATCAACTAAAAAGACAGTCACCATGGTAACCTTCACTCTTCCACTAAGTTATCATGAATGTAAAAGTGAGGAGTTGGTGATAGGAGTAACAAGAACCTACTGTGTCTCAAGGAATTTTGTTTTCCCAACAAGGCCGAAGAGGTGGAAGGAGCATTATTCTCTGAAATGGACTCTAAGACCTGAAGGAGCAAGAGGAGGTAACACTGAGCTTTTCGTTGAACCTCACTAATTCTCAAAACCTAGTGTTTGCTGATAGGTTCAAAATATCTCTGATAAACACTATATTGACACATTGATATACATTATTTTCTAAAGTGTAATCAATATGAGATATATTAACTGCAGACATAGCTGTGTAAAAAAATTACTCATCATTGAAAACTATAGTTCTCAGGCCTAGTTTCCCATAAGAATTGATTTGAACATCTGTTAACTATTCATATTCCTGGGTTCTACCTCAGATTTAGAGTATCAGAACTCCCAAGAGTTTTTACTACAGCCCCTATGTGTATCTGGAGATTTAGCATTGTGGGGATTTGCACATGGCAATCACGAATTTAAAGAATGAAAGATCCTTTTGTAATGTGGTGTGGTCTTCTTGCTTTAGCACAGTCTTTTCAGGTCACTTAAGTAAGGCTGCAAAAAGACTACAGGTATTGACTCTCTATTGTATGCAGAGTACAAAGCTATGTGTTTTGCCAGACTATCTCATTAATCCTCACAGAAAGTCTGTGAAACAAGGAGTAACATTAGCTTCATCATAGAACTGAGAGAAATGAAACATAGCTTATGTAAATAATTAGGCGAAGTACAAGACAAGTTAAGTGTTGGAGCTGGCATATGGATTCAAGTCTGTCAAACTGCCATGGCCCATAATCTTTTTGTAATGGCCTCCTAATTCATGGCCCAGATAGAGTTCTTATAAATGAAAATAGGACAAGAAAAAAGTACATTTTTATTTAGTATGATCTGTGGATGATCTCAGAGAGTCTTCCTGTCCCTCACCGCCCCCCCCCCCAGGGGATATTAAAATTTAATACTGTCTAATTGTCACAACACCAATATTGTATAAGGCTTTATGGTTTGCAGACAGTTTTCACATAAAATGTGTTATTAGATCCTTTCAGCAAACTTCTCTGGCATGTAGGACAGAGATTATTAGCTACATTTATATATTTATAGATGAGGACAGAGTTGCTTAGAGAAAAAAAGGGAGACAGTTTCAAGATTGCATTGACAGTGAAAAGCTTTTTAGTTCTTTCTACTTCCACTGTCCCATAATATCTCCTTATATTTGTCTGAGGAGCCCGTATACTTCCTTACTGTTTACTCCAAACTCATCGAGTGTAGAATCTGATTCCCAGAAGCAAAAATGATAGTGAAAAATGCTAAAAATGACCGTAAAATAAGAACGTAGATTTCAGATTGAGATTTGAGTTGTGTCTCTGCCACTTATCAATGGTATGAAAGGCTCAGTTATACTCCCTGTAAAATGGATATGAAACTAATATGCCAAATATTAGAGAGTTGCTGGAAGTATATAAATCACTGATTCCAGTGGCCTGAAATCACTCCCAATAAATACTGGTAACAGCACAGTCATCACTAACACAATTAATACGAAGGGATCTGTAGACACGAGAATAGCACAGGCAGCAGAAGGAGGATATCAAGAATCCAGGGGGTGCTATTTATTACACAAAACCTTTGACAGAGAATGAAGCACATATTTTCTTTCTTTCTTTTTTTTTTTTTTTCTTTTTTTGAGGGGACAGAGGTAGTCTCCACTGCAGGGATGTAATGGAAGTCGTTTGTGGAGAGCACTGTGGGATTTTATAAAAATTTGAAGAGTTATTCTTTGATTCTTTGAATATCTTCTCTTTAGGAAGACTTGAATAACTTTCCTGGGGCGGTGATGCCTTTTGCTTTGCTTTACATGTTTGGCTCCACTGAGCCGAAGGGGCCAGGGGAAAGCTACTATGGGCTGGCTGCTTAGGGCTGGTCCCAGCTTCCCAGCTTAAGAAGAAATTGATAAATAAGACCTTCAGTGTTCCTTCAAGTTGTCATAACTGGATTCAGCAAGGTAAACAAGAAGGTGGGACATCAGAGCAACAGCTCCAACTAGGAATACAAGTCATGCATTTGTCTCAAAACATTTGCTCTCCTTAGGGCTTGGGCACAGTGGCGAGAGCATAGAGAGGGGAAAAAAAAAACTAACTGTGGTCCAGTGCCTATTTTGGACCAGTAATATGTTTTAATACTTGATCTTTTAATAGCCATAATAAGCCTTTAAGAGAAGTGTTTTGGTTCTTCTTTACAGCAGAGTAAACTGAAGCTAAAATAATTTAAATTTTGCAAGGATTTCTAAAAAGTTATTACTGAACTTGAATTCAAATCCATGTCTGCTTGGCTCTGAAGCAACTGCTTTCACTCTACCACACTGACTAATATTTTGTATGTCATGTGACACTGTAAAATTTTATTCAATTTAAAACTGAAACATACTATACAGAGATAGAAAGATATTTCTAGCAGTGTATCTAGCCCCCAAATGAAGGACTGGTTATCATTATTCTTCAAGGATTGAAGTATTTGGCTTCCTTCCCATTTATGTCTCATCAGTTGCCCTCTGAAAACTTGCTCATGGGCTGCAAATTAGACTCCTTCCACCTTTACACTCACTTTCCCTTGGAATTCAAAAGCAATGAGACAAAGTCAACAGGAACAATGACAGGCAAATAAAGCCACCTGTCTTGATGAATTTGTGCCTTTCTTCATCCCCATTGCCAACTCATTCTCCATACAAGACTTTACAATGCACTGAATCTATTATTCTCTGCCATATCAAAATTAGTAAGAACATAATGAGTTTCAGGCACAAAAGCATCTAATCCTCACAGCATCACAGAGCCATTATGGTGGCAATGACAGGATTTATAAAAGAAAAATTAGCATAGCTCTTCGTTAGTCATCAGACACAAAGCTCATGTCCCAGGCACATATCAGAGATCCTGTTTTCAATTTTGAAATTGCTTGTACCTCTCTGGCTCAAGATTTTAAAGTGCTATGACCTGGAGCTTCGAATTTACCGTAATTCCAACAAATCAGGTTTATTAAAAAATAAGTGAAAATTCTCTTTATGAGGATAAGCAGTGATTCCCTTTATGAGATTATATATTTCCTAATTGTACTCCAGCTTTCTCTTGTCACTTGGTGGTCCATGTCACCTTTGCTTACCACTCTTTTTTTCTTCTTTCTATTTTAAATGTGCTTGATACCCAAGGGGAAAAATCTGGGCTTATTTAAAATTGACTTTAGTGCTCTTGCATGCTTTTTATTTAAGACATTAAAATCAGGAAATTAGATGCCTGCCAGCCAAGGCAATTACGTCTACCCATTATACTTCAAGACCAAATTATTTTACTTTTTGAAACAGTTTTTCTTAATTGTTTCATGCTTTTCACAGTGTCACTAAACTCAAATGAAGTTACTTTTTTAGTTGTACCGACAATGTATGGTTTGAATTATGGTTGTTGACAGTCTTTTTGGCAATCTTATATTTTACTCTTTTTTTTTCTCTTTTCATTTATAATTTAATGGTGTCAATGTCTTACCTAAATCAAGGCTTTGTTGTTGTTGTTGTTGTTGTTGTTGTTGTTGTTGTTGTTCTATTCTTTACAGATACTTCAATAAATATTTATTTTAAAATTTACATCCTACATGTCATGGAACCAAGAACAAAAATTTTCTGCTCTTAATTGTTCCTTCAGCTGTATTTTCCAATGTGGTAACCACTACTCAAATGTAGTTATTTAAATAATTTAATGGTATTGAAATAAGTAGAATTAAAATGTGAATTCCTCAGCAACAGTTGTTATGTATCAAGTGCTCATTGATGACATGTGGCTACTATTTTGAACTGCAGAAATAAAGAACATGTCCATCATCACTGCAGAACATTCTATTGTAGAGCACTGTTTCAGGAGTCCCTTACAAATGATGAAGCAACTGCTACTTCACACAGAATTGTAATGGAGAGTCACTAAAACAAACATCCTAAATATTCCTAAGCATCCTTAGGATGAAACATGTTCATTCCATGCTTATTTGTTGGACTATGGGATATAGTATATATAAAGGGATTTTTTGTGAGTATAGTTCATGTTTATCGCTGGAATGCCACTGGCCCATTCACATGTGTATTTGCATGAAGGATCAAAGATTTAATTAGGAAAGGGAACCAAGACTCTTGTGGATAACATGCTCATCAGTGCTATTGTGGTGCTCACTCTGTGCTATATAAGTAGTAGACAGGTCAGGCGGGATTTAACCTTATGTCCATGTCTCCCCAAAGTGAATGTTCTCTGAATTACACTCTGAGCTTTCTTTTCATCCTCTTCCTGTTTTTTTTCTATTGTTTTCCCCTACCTTATTTTCTCTCACCATTTCTTTTTCATACAAATAATTCTTTAATTAAAATAATTAACTCAAGTTTTTATTTTTAAGTAATCTACTTTTAATCTTTTGCATGTATTAGCCAAAGTTAATTCTAAATTAATATTTAGAAGCTTATAAATCCTTCTTGGTTATAGAGTATAATTGCAGGCATCTTCTGACACTAAAAATATATGTTCTCCTGTTCCATAAATAATTCCAAGTTCTTTCTTAACATCTTGGTAGGAAATCCTAATCAACAGAAGGCTGGTTGTCTGCTGCCTTTACAAGCATGTACTGCTCACATAACACAATGACATAATGCAGGGCTGATTAGTATAAATACAAAGACCAGGAACAGCATGAAATCTTTAATCAGTTAATTCTGACTTTATTGTATATCTCTTGAAAGAGTAAAGGAGTCATTAAATGTCTCCAGTTTAAACTTGAATTAGAATAAATGTGGAGGCACTTGTAGTAACCAGATAACCAGTATTTAAAAGAAATAGGAAAACATGAAGTGTGGTGATCGCATTATATCCAGAAAGTAAAGATTCTACTGGGCTTCATAACAGAATGTGTAAAACAAGTAGAAAATGTAAGTTCATCCTGACAGCTGCTAGAGAAGTATCCAAAAAATAGAAAAGAAAAAAAAAGTGATGTGTCAATATGTATTCACCTGTTAGCAAAGGTGTGAAGTAAGAGGGAACTATTATGAAAGCTTGTCAGAATAGGAAGCATTAGGCTAGAATGTTTGTCATTCAGCCTGGTTATTATGACTAAATGGCAGGTAGAGAAGGGTCTCAAGTCTGTCTGAGTGGCAACAGAGATTATAAAGATGCTGAACAAGCAGGGTTTTGATTGCTAGGAGTAAACATAGATAAAATCGAAGGCCAGCTGTTGAACAGTATATATTAATGCCTTGGGCATAAATAAATGACTAGAGGCCAGTCTAACCTGAGAAAGTTATGGTATTCAGCTTCCATTCAGCTAAAGAGGTAAGAAGGAAGAATAAATTACATTTCACTGTTGAATAAAAATGAGGAACAGTATATATATTTTTCTTTTATTCTATAGAAGAAGGCAAGAAATCAGACCTCCTAGGTGGTCCATGCCTCTAAAGAGAACATGATGCCCAGGTAAATACTTTGTAGATCCAATCTCTGAGTAAAATTCTCATGAGAAAGCCAACTGCCACTCTTTTCTGAAGAAACTAGAAGAGATTTAATTCATCCTGTCAGTTACCTCTCAGATTTTTTTTTAAACTGAAACTATAAGAACAGAAGTTCTAAAACTTTCCGTTCATAAGATTTACATGTAGAGCTTGTTACAATGCAGTTTTCGATGTCATGATAGGGCCTAGTAAATTGCATTTTAACAGGCACTGTGGGAGATTCTAACTGTTCTAGAAACCTACTTTATTGCCATTGATAAATCCTAGAGAAGCTCTGAGGCTAAAGGGACCAGTTTTTCTGCCTTTATTCCTCTCCACTGAAAGTGGCCTCCAAGGGAGTTGTTGTCCATAAGCTCACCTGTTAGTGTCTATGTCCTCCAGGTACTTCCACTTGCTTCTTTCACCTTCCCTCCTAGGCAGACCTGCAAGAACACTGACAACCATGTGCAAAACTTTCACTGAGTATTTCTGCTTTTAAAAGTTATTTTTGGAATAAAAATATCCAGCCAACCCATCAGGACCCAGTTCCTGGTGCTAGTGCACTGGCTGGTTTGCCAAACAAGCCTGTTTAGTGACCTCATGTTGAGTATACAGGCATTTTACTAGACTGTGGGTATCAGGTCCCTTAGGCCATTTCTCCTCTCTCTTCTTTAGACTGTACCCAAAGCACTTTATATACTACTGGTAATGTCCTCTCTGCTGCTTCAACTACTGTGACTGAGATATAGCCAGACTTTTTCTATTTTCCTCTCTAAATCTCCAAGAATGTTAAAGCGCTATGTATATCCCAATGTAATGCATCCTCATATATAATAAAAATTTTGTTTCTCTAGTGGCTTACAGTTTCCAGTTTAGTAATGAGCTTTTTCATTTACTTTCATTTCAAAAATCTTGGGGAAAGTCTAGTATTAGGCAAATATAAATCATGTGCCCACTTATGGGAAGAAGGAGAAGCATTTTACCCAAGCAAAGGGTGATAATAGAGATATCATTATGAAGGTGTCTTAATCTTAGATGCTATAATGACAATTTCTGACAAGGCTCACATGTGATTTTCTGGTTAGAGTGGGTGATTTTCCTGTCCTTGTTGCTTCCTTTTTGTGTGTCACCTACCTTGACTAAACTTGAGTTCTGTAGTTGGATAGTGCTTTCAGAGAAAAACTAGGTATTTATCAATTTTTTTTCCAGATTAAGATTATGAAGACAGTAACTGAATACCTACTATGTGGCAGGCCATAGACTGTGTAGATCATCTCATTCCTATATTAGCTTATGCCATAATTTTCTTATGCCTTTAATTTGCATATATATAGACTTCTGCAGTCTTGAGGAAAGACTCAGTTCTCATACTCCTTGCCCTCTCTTTGTTCCAGGATAAGATTAAAATAATAAACAAAAACAGGATTGAAAAGGAAGAGTTTACTGCATGGTAAACATTTTATGTTCATTATTTCATTTTGTTCTCACAACAACTCTGTAAATTAAGTACTTAAACTACCACTATTTCATAGATAAGGAAATTAAATAGAGGAAATAACTTGATGTAGATTTCAACACTGGTAAGTGAAGAGATAAGACTAAGGCCCAGGTCTTTCTAACTGTACTCGATTGTGCTGTATTACTATGTCATTTATGCAACTAAATGTCCAATAAGGGTCCTGGAAATTTTAACCAAACTGAGATACCTTGAACAGTTGACCTTAAGATCAAATTTGTGAATCGGTAGAATTTTGAATTATTCAGCAAATTTGGAATTAACTAAATATTCTATTAGTATTAGAAATTTTCTTGACATTTAAACTGATGCCTTTTATTGTATCAATCACAAACCTACTTTAGCCATCTACTTAAAATTTAGATGCTAATAACCAACATGTTCTTCTAATACGACAATGGGTATGAGCCTTCAAGGACATATCCAAAATGCTTATCTATAAGGAACCAATACTTTTGGTAGTAAATCCCTTTCCACAAAGATACATAATATGGATTAGCTCTTTCACTTGCCAAATGTTATACCCTAAAATATAAAGTTCAATTTCCCAAATAGAATTGTGCCTGATAATTGGCCATTTCTCACCTTAATTTATTGACAGATTACACTCATTAACTAATTCTTTTAATTATCTGCAACCTACTTATTTTTAATAGATGGAAAAGGGTTAAACAGACAAGTTAGTAAGTTTCTCTTGCTCTTCTTTTAGCCAGCGAATCTCTAATTTTTGTCTCCCTGCAGTAATCTTTTACCTGTTTCTGTCAATGAAAAAAGTACCAAGGGCTTTAAAAATAGATTTTCAGGAAGCTTTAACTCACATTTCTAACAAGGAAACTGTAAAGAAAAGGATTTTCTTAGATTAGATTTCAAACACACTGCTCAAAGATTTTGCATACTTTGAACTAAATAATATGGAAAAATAAACATCAAATTTGAATTCTAGAAAATTCTGTGAATATCTAAGCAAACATAAAATCAAAGCCATTCTGGATAACATATTATTGTGTTAGGAGTTCTATTGCCATTAAATTCTATAGAGCATTTTCAACTCTTCTTTTTAAACAAGATGCTTATTTTTGACTTAGCTGTCATTTAGCATATAATTATAAATCTAAGTATATTAAAATACTTGGACACAGTTATTTTCTTTTCAACCTTCTGATTCTATTTGGGGGCAGAAAAGGAGGGGAAAGAAGGAGTTTGCAATGATTTAGGTGAAGATCTGTATTGTGTGTTGGGAATTGATATTCATGTCTTATGGTTGAATAGCACTTATTGTCTGTGACTAATCATCAGCTGGGTTTTGTGACTGGGTTTCATTATGTCTGTGATATCCCAAATTGGAGATTTTACTTTAGTAAATACAATGCTGCTATGTTCTACATTAAGAATACAAAAGAATAAATTACATCATTTGTTTTACTGCAAAATTCTTGGGCAAGATGCCACCCGAAGAGTTATTATTTTCATCAGAAGATAAAGGGAATTATTAAGAAGAGAAATAATTTTCCAAGTGCCCATATCAGGAGAAATATAACAACTATTTTGGCTATTGATTTTTCACTAGGTCACACAGTCTTATGCCTATTCAATCATCAAGTGCAAGGAAGAGCCGTAGGTTTGCATTCAACTGCTGATATTGCTATTGCTGGCTTATGGCAACTTAACTTTTCTAAGTTGGCTTATTCAGCTGTGATGTGGGATGGTGATGTCTCTGTCACATGGTTAGTATGTAAATTAAATGAGGTAGCTTGGGAAAGTATGTGCACAGTGCCTATCTCAGTGCAGGCACGAAGCAATTGTTGAATTTAATTGTATGAAAATTAAAGATTTACTAACTTTACCTTACTCTACATAACCTTCCCAAAGTACAAATATGAAAAGTGTAAAATGTCCAATTTGGGCAACAGAAAAACAGATGGATTTGTAGGAAAGGGTTCAATCTCCCTGAAGCAAATTAAACATGTCCTCCTCATGTCAGGGAGGAATTCTGTCATACCAGGACTTTTGTGCCTTCTGTCCCTCGCCTTCCCCTACAGAAAGCTCTATTCTATTTTAGAGAAGTTCCTCCCTTCACTGCCAGAATTATAGTCTAAGGGCCTAGAGCCACCTGCAGTAAAACTCACTAATGAAATGACAATCTATCCTTCCCAAGCCTCGCCCTTCCTGGTCAGGCTTCAGGCTCTGCCTCACCTGTGTCAAGATGATCCTAGACAACACATGTCAGGCAAGCCACAGCATCACTGACTTCTGAGCTGACCACAGGACAGAGGCATGAGCATTACTAGAATGTGAGGGGAAAGAGTTTTCCAGATTAACATGACAATGAGAATAAATCTTATGCAAAAGTTAATCAATGATTAATATCAGCTGTGGTTATAGTTATGACAAACCTCGGGGTATTAAAATCATGCATTTCACAGTGTATTTTATAGATATTTGTATATGCTTGTGTGTTTTGAATAATGGCCAATTTTTATTTTGGTTTAAGTTTTCCCTCATATCACAGGCTAACAGAGACTTGTGCTCAGGTTGTTTATCTGTAAGCTGATCCCAGGAAGCACAGGTGAAAATATGGGAGTAATGGGACCAGAAAGAAAAGAAATGCAATAAAGGGTTTTGCAATAATCGAAACATGATAGGCTCCATCTCACTGGAGAACCTCTGTGGAACTGGGTAGGATACATTTCAGAATTGTCCCACCCAGAGCCAAGGAAGTAGATTATTTATCCACCAACAGCTGTCATTCATTTAATGACGGTTGCCTCTAGGGTCAGCATTTAATCAGCATTTTGAAGGCTTCTCTGACTTGGCATATAGCAAACTCCTGGGGAGCTAGAGAGAACCTCAGGGACAAGAAGTAAAGAGATGTGTGGTTGGGGTGGGAAGTGGCTATGGTGCATGAGGACTGTTCACCATAGTTGCAGATGAACATAGAGAGGACCAAGGGCATGTGTCTGCTGCTGGCTCTTTATTGCAAAATATTTGAAGCAATCTGATCATACATAGCACTGTGATAATTTGTCTGTGTATACATATGCAGATATATATGCATTTTTATCATTATAAACACAGCTAAATAATATAGAAAAGGTTCATGTCTCTCCTCTCAGCCTATTTAATCCCCTCTCACTCTTCATACCTCCACTCAATTGTCTCTTATTCAAAGAAGCCTTTCTTCATTTCTATAACTAGGTTGAATTTTTTTAAATGCATTCATGGAAAAAAACTGTACTAAATATGATGAGTTGTGTAATAATTTGATTAACATTTTTATCTCCCAGGAGGCTCTCATCTCCTTGAAGTCAGGAACCAGGGCCCATCAGAGGTCTTCACCTTAGACTGTACTAAATGAATATATAGTGAATAGATGACCCCTTTTTAAAGTTCATAACTCTTGGAAAAGAAGGATCTGTAAGCAATTATAAAATGATGTGATTAAGAACCATAATGATAATTACAAATTTCTTTGGGAGCATAGAGAAAAGAGGAACAAATTCTTACTAGTAAGAAAAACAAAGGTAGTATTAGTAGAGCGCTTATCCAAGAGGAGGTGAGATTAGAATTTGCCATGAAATAGGACAAAAAGATTTCTAGAAGAAAGGAGGAGAAAAGTATGTTTTAGAAGAAAATCAAGAAGGCATTAACTTTTCACAGTATTAGCTGAGTTTCATTAAACCTATTTTTGTCTATACAGTACCTAAACATTTGTGTATGTATATGTGTGTATTCATGTATACATGATATATATGCTACTGAGCCAAAAGAAATCTTGATTCATATGCAGTTTTTAAATAACATTGCAATAGCGATAACTATCTTCGAAGTGACTGCCAACAAGTTTTGGCCAATTACATTTAATAGACCATTGTTTTGGGTTTGGAACCCACAGATCAGCCATGCATTAAAGATTACTGTTTAATTATGAAAGACTTATAAACAAAATATATTTAAAAAGGAGCATTTTCAATATCTATCTTTGTTTATAACTGGTGAGTACCTTTAAAAATCACTTTTGATATGATTCAATCTTTGGATAAAGCTATTAGCTTATTTGGCACAAAAACATGAAAAAAGTAAGTAAATTGGAGTTCTTTGGGATTTCTGTCCTGTGTTTAATTTTCCTAACTGCTAATGAAGCAAGAAAAAACTTAATGACTCTTCAAAATATGTTACTCTTTATTTAAGGAACTAATGTTCAAGCCTGGCAATCTTGAGTAGTTATATTAACAGAGTAAGGGATTTATCCACTCAGTCATTTCATTGCTTTAGTGACTAGTATCTCAAATTGCAACATGGATGGTTAACAAAGGAGTATGTCTTTGGGCAGAAGACACAGCTAATATGGTCGGTTGCCTTGCCTGGAATCTGAATTAAAAAATAGGAGAGAAGAGGAAGCTGTAGGTTAGGAAAGAAGATTACACTT
The DNA here is from genome assembly GCA_030015415.1 of Cynopterus sphinx. Classification (NCBI taxonomy): domain Eukaryota; kingdom Metazoa; phylum Chordata; class Mammalia; order Chiroptera; family Pteropodidae; genus Cynopterus; species Cynopterus sphinx. Next base: position 21,433,237 of record CM057385.1, read on the forward strand.
GGTTGAATTCATACTCCGCGTCTGGCACAGAGCACATTCTTTAACATAACCTTCAGAACCTCCCACCTCTGGGTGGCAAAATTTTATAGTTAAGACCTATGATCAAGGGATGGCTGAATGACTTGGCTATATAACCCATTATATTATCTATAAAGGCATCCAAAATATACCAGCAATATAAATAAAAAGAGCATATTTGTCATGCAAAGACAGCTTAAGACAATTCCTCTAGTTTCTCTTTTCTAGCAGATTGTCACTGTTATGTCCTATTTATATGAAAATATTAGAGTTGGTTCTTCCTGGACAGGGTAGAAAATGCTAGAATTGTAAAGCAACATACTAGAAAGTAGTAGAGCTGAGATTTAGACCTAGGACTTGCTCTGAAGACCATCTTCTTTGTTCTTTGAATTTGAGATGTTTACTTTATCATCAGCACACTTTACCACCCAAGTATGATAACCATTTGTTCTTTTGCTCACAGAAACATTTGTACAAGCCTGAAGGATTTGTTTTTACTACTCCAGATGATTTGGTGGGTTCAAAAACTAGTATTACTAGCATAACATTTTAAATTGTATAACATGATTGCTTATAAGAAAAACATTCCTTTTTATAGATTTATGATGCCTGCTGTGTCATGCAATTAAATGTTCCAGAAAAGCATTCTCAGTATGTCAAATTTTTGAGGCTGATTTATAGAATTACATCTTTCTCCCTTTGTAATTCAATTAAAGCATTTTACATTGGGCTATTATAGGGTTTAGATTCTGATCATAATTTAGAATTTGAACTATTAGATTAGCATGTGAACTGATTATAAATAAACTGAATTTTTGTTTGCAAGAGACCATAACTAAAACTGAAGTTAAATGTCATAAGATGCAGTTAAATAAAGGCCTATGGGGTAGACTTCAATGATAAAGTAGTTAATACCAATATGTGATTGATTGTCGGGTTCTATAAAAATTTAAATATAAAAATAGAAGCCTGGTGATACATGCTTTGGATTTTAATCCAGGGTTGAATTGTTCTCAAATTTATTAAAATATACTTAATATACAACATTTCTCCAAAAAATTTCTTGTATTTCTTTCCACCCACCAAGGTGTTGAATTATTGACCAGGTCAGCAATGTAAGAAGAAAAAAAACAAAACATTCTCTTTTGTAAGGACTTGGAGACAATCCAAGAAAATTCTGCTTTCAAATCCCCTGAGATCTGAGCCCAGTCTAGCATCATCTGGAAAGTTTTATTCATTGTATGCCTAGCTAAAAAAGGAAAAAATAAATAAATAAATAAACAACCCTTGAATGGTAGTGAATGTTTTCTCTAAAAATCGTCAGATGATAGCTTCAGACCTGTCAAAATAGAAAAACAAAAGAGAACCACTAGTATTACCATCAGAGCTTCGTTGGTGGTTCTTTCAGGAGGAAATATTTTTGTTTTGATGTTTGTTTTATTTTTTATATTTGACAGTGAAGAGAGTTAAATCTAAATTGAATGATGTCAACTGGGCATTAAGAAATAGCACCTACTCTCCAGGAAATGAAGAGGCCAAAGGCAGTCAAGTATGAAGACCAAATAAATCTTTAAGTTATGTAATAAAAGAATGATAACTTAGAGATGATGCATTTGCCCTGCCTGTAGAGGTGTCAAGTTTCCACCTACAGAGATAGATAAGTCTACCTAATAGAGAAATATAATTTTGAAAGAATAGTGTCCCAGACTACTTACAAAAACAACAAATGAGTGATCTACTGATAACATAAATTTGATACTCTTCAGTCTTTGAGGATGCTATTAGGCTGAATGCATTTCCATCGAGAGAGAATATGGCCTCATTTCAGGCCTCATTTTCCCTTTCCTGGCCTGTTGTAATGGCCTCCTAAAAGGTATTTCTGACTCTTTACTATTCTTTCCAGTCTATTTTTTATGTCACCAGCATAATCCTTCTAAGACCCAAATCTTAAACCATTTCCATGCTTGGAAACTTCACCAACACACCTTTCTCTATAGAATAAATAGAGTAAAATCCAGGTGGGTTATTATGGTGGAGTGCTCTTTGTCATCTGGCCTTCCATTACCTCTCTAGTCCCCTCACTCACCACTCTATGCCTCATTGACTATGCTCCAACCATACTAAGTTATTTGAGGTTGTTTTTTTTTTTGGCCTATGCTGTTTTATATTTGCATGCTTTTTACATGAAGACTTCTCAGTCTGATAGAATCCCATCATGCCTAGAAGGCACTTATAAATTTTTTGGGCATGATCTCCTATTGGCATCTCTATTCCAAATCCTGTTATTTTGAATTGAACCTTTACATTTTTGCCAGATTATATTCCCCAAGTCATAGAACATATACTTCTTATCCAAATTCATTGGTTTATATGCATATTGGTTCATATCCCCATGCTGGACTAGAATTCCATGAAGGTAGTGTCATATCTTATTTATCTTTGATATCTAACACATATCAAAGTTACAAACTTCATGAAACTTTATGCTGTAACTACTAAAAGCTGTGGGCAATATTTATTAACATGCTCAGTTGAATTTAGCTAAGGTGGTGAGTTTAAATTTTTAAATAGATGTTAGTTTTCCCTCTTTGGTTAGGCCAAGGTAGGAATCTTAATACTTACTCAAAGCTCTTATATAACAAAAATGTTCATTCCATGCTTTGTTTCTGGTGAAATAATGCTACAGAGATGATACATGTCGTAAAGGTGTTTTATACACTATTGAACTGCGTATTCCATTGATATGGAAAAGGTTACAGTGGTTGAGTTAAGAATAAGATATTACATTCATTAAAATTAATTGACTAGGTCTATAGATATCATCCTCTTGGGTAGAGCTGACAAACAAAATGTTGAATAAAAACAGCAAGTAGTAGAATTATATTAACTTCATATAAAACATATATTACATATGATATGCATATATGTGCATATATAATATATACATGTATGTATATGAATATATGTGTACATATTGTGTAGAATGTGTATATATGTGTGTATATAAATATATACATAGAGAGAGAGAGAGAAAGAGAGAATATCCACATTATACTCGGATTCTGCAAGGGCTCCTTCACCAACTAGCTAAAATTTAGTTCTAACTCTAAACCAATACTCATGGTACTTTCACCACTAGTTTTGAACATGTGCAGATCATCATTTGAGTCCCCTGACCTGCATGTTTCTAACCAATGTCAAATAAGACAACACTGGACTTTTTTGTTCTAGTTTTCATCCTCTAAACAAGTATCCTTTCCACGGCATATTTGGGCCATATTTTTTGCATCTTTGTGCTTTTTCTTGGTGATCTTACACTTTAAAATGGTCCCCCCCCCCTCCTGACTTGTGTTCCTGAGCACAAGTAGGCTATCATGTGCATCACAGGAGGGAGTACTTGTTAGATAAGTTATGTTCAGGCATGAGTAACGGTGTCGTTGACAGTGAGTTCAATTCAATGAATGAATTAAGACTATATGTTAAACAAAGTACCTTTAAACAGAAACACACATAAAAAAGGTTATTGGAATTGATTAGTTGACAAAAAAGTTCCAGTCTCATGAGTTAGGCTCAAGAGAACTTAATGTGAATAATGAGGATTGACTAGAATAGCATTTATGTGAATTTCAAAACAATTCAAAAATAATTTATAGCATAAATGGATACAGATCTACCTTGGAATAATGTGAAAATTATTGGTTGGATGTAAAGTAAGTTAATATTACAGTTACTTAAACAGAGAAAACAAATGGGACTGGAGAGGGGCAAAAGGGACTTAAATTTAAATGTAAATTGTACTCTTTTTACTTTAAAAAGATTGTAGTCCCCCCCCCACCAAAAAAAAGTAAATAACAGTTGATTATCTCTGTTCCCACCTACCAAGTTCAGACTTTCATTATCTGTTTTGGTTTTTGGCCTGGGCAAAGTGCTTTAACCTGTCGGATAAGTCATTCATTTCATAATATCTCGTAATAATGAGCATCTTCAGTTTGATGATCAGGAGCACACACATTTAATTCCCACTGCATCTTAGCCAAACCTACTGCTTTTTTCCTGTACTGCAAGAACACCTACCACATGCTGCTCTGGTGACATACTTTGTACTTTTCCACTGTTCTTTCTCATGTATCCATCTGCAATGCCCTGCCTAAGCAAATACTACCGTTTTTTCAAAGTTGAGCACACTCATCCTCTGCCTCATACTCCATCTTGGTATTATATTAAGCGTTATTTTTCACAAAACTTTTGCCTTTTTTTATTTTATATTATTCACTTTCATATATGACTTCTTTTTTCTATGAAAGTTGAAAAAGTTCGTGAATGCAAAGATCGAGGCCTTTTCCAGTGAAACCTCTAATTTAATAGACAATTGCATTTCTGAAAGCATCTACAGAAATTAAATATGTGAATGCTGAGCTATATGTACATATCATAAGGTAATTCCATTTTCCCAAACCTAAAAATTACTATAAATTTTCAAAATTATTTCTAACAGTTTGACATATTCTTTGATGGCATGTTTGCTTTTATTTTATATTTTGATTTTTCTTTATAAATTAAAAAATCTATAAGTGTAACTATCATAAACACTCAAATGAAGCTAAAGATTTGGGGCTTTTGCTCCTGATAGAGTAAGAGTTTGTTTTATAAGGAGGCCCCTTTTTTATATCCTTCTTACTATTTAACCCTTTCTAAGGAGTTTTGAAGTTATCATTTTATTGCTTCTCTGATCTCCTTTACATATCCTTCATTGAGATTAAAAAGAATTCATTTTACTGGTGAAACGTGGATACTACACTTAAAATGGCAGTATTGGCCAGACTATCCCTTTTTCATATTCTGTCCTTTTTGCAATGGCCACAGTCTACAGCTTGCCAGGTTGCTGGCTGATAACAATGTGTGAAGTCTGCTTTACAGGCCCAACTTTTCTCATGGGTGGATTTTAAGATCTAGATGAGGAGAAATGTTAGAAAGTATTTTTCATGTCTCACATCGTTATGTTCTCCATTCTAACCTTAACAAGATTAAAATACCTTGGACTTTGGAAATTACTGGGAATCTAGCAAGATCATTAATGATGCTGACACTATGCTTTCATATTCTTATTGAATCTTGGTCTACTGTCAAGGGTCAGAATCCAAAAAGGATAATACATGAATATATATCTGATTCAAATGCCAACATTTAATCTTTATTTTTTTTGTATTTATTTTTATTTATTGTATTTATAGTTTATTTATTATAAATTATATAAAGTTATTGAGGTAACATTAATTAATATTATATGCATTTCAGGTGTACAATTCTATAATACAACATCTATATGTTGCATTGTGTGCTTACCATTTAAAGTCTAGTATCCTTCTGTCTCAATATATTTGGCCCCATTTACCCTCTTTATCCTCCCTTCACTACCTCACCCTTCTTCTCTGGTAACCACCATTCTGTTGTCTGTGTCTCTGAGTTTTTTTTTTTTTTTATTCATTGCTTTCTGTTTTATATTCCACATATGGGTGCAATCATATAGTTCTTGTCCTTTTCCATGTGACTTATTTCATTTAGCAGGATCCTATCAATTCTTCAAATGCCCAACATTTAATTTTTATTATATTAGAAAGTGGCTAAAGGCTTGGCTGTGGAATAACACAGCTCTGAGTCCAAATTGCGGCTCTGACATATACTAGCTCTATGCCTCTATTTCCTCATCTATCCATGAGGAAACCAATAGAAACCATTTCATGTGAGGGTTAAAAAAGATTGTGAGGATTCACTTATCTTCAGTACAGTTTAGCTGTTATTATCCTCATTTATTCATTCTTTAAATGGTTACAATTTTCTGCGTACTAGTGATAAAGATATAAACAATTCTTTCATAGTAATATAGTGGAAGATAAACTGTACAGAGGTAAACATATTCATTAATTGATTTCAAAACCTTAATGCAGAAATATTTATTGAGCACCCAAGGATATACCAAGTTCTAAGTACTACTGGGCACACATCAGTGAGGAAAACAGACAAATAAGATTATCTAATTCTAAATAACAAATAAGGAAAACAAACTGAATACATACAAGCATATTCATAACATCACTCTTTAATATATGAAAAATAAAAGTTGGGAAATAGAGAAGAAAAGTCAAGAATGAGAAGAAAATGTTTAGATTTAATTTTTTAGGCATACGACCCATCAAGTGTTCTAAAGCTTAAATGAGCTTGAAGTGTTTGAAGGACAGAAAGAAGTTCACATAGACGGTGTCCAGAGTGAGCATGAGAACATTATGATATTAGACTGGAGCAATGGGAAGAAGCTAGATCAGGTAGGGAATTAGATGCTTTGATAAGAGGCCTGATCTGATCACTTTTTTTTTTTTTTTAAATCTCACTGTCCAAGAATAGATCATAGAAAGAGTGAATGTAGAACCAGTCAGAGGCTGTTGCAAGTCCAGGTGAGAGGTTACATTGGCTGGGGCTAGGAAGGTAAAGATGGACAACATGCTAGAGATACATTGGAGGAGAAAAATTACTTGCTTAAGTGTATGACATTGATGCAAATCCTAGCGAGGGCAATAACTGCTCCATTTTTCTATTGCACTTGTTATGGACTCCATATTTCATTCTAGGCTACTGTAGACATTTCAAACATCATTGGAATATATATGCTGAGTGGAAAAGCCACGTAGACTGTAGCTGCAAACATCTAGAAATGTGACTCTTGTTTTGAACCCTTAAAATTGACAAATGGGAACTGGGTCCTGTGTCTTACCAAGGGACATGTGGAAATAAACAAAGCTAATGGAATTAATTTGTATATCATCAAGTCTATATAACTTTTTAAAAATGAATCTGCCCAAAAGTACATCTGTTGCAGCATCGAATAGGTTCTTTCTTCACACCTTCCCTGCCTTCCTATTCATGAGAGCCCTTCTTCCATATTACGAAATATAGGCATATCTCTCACTCATCTTAAAGCTTACTATGGTTCATTATTTGGAGGATGGTAAGAAGAGACTATTTTAAATATTGCTATCTGGAAAATATTTTTTTTTAACCAAGGCATCAGAAACCTGTAGAAGGCTTCCCTGTACCTATATTGGCTTACATCCAAGGATAACATCATAAATTGGACCTTTTTTCATGGTTTGGTATTTTCTGAATTGACATGTAGAGAGGCGTGAACAGAGCAATGACTGCTCTTACTTAACAACCTCAAGTTTTCCTTCCCCAGACTAAGGTCAAAATAAATCTTTTCCAAGGGAGAGTACTGTGATGTCAAAACAAAGGAAGCATTGGTAAAAAATACTGAAGGTTTTTATTTCATCTGGATGACAAACCCACTGTCAAATGATTCTCTGAATCCTTTTTTTTTCTTCTTTCCTTCCTTTGCCTTCTCATATCTTTCTTTTCTTTTTGATTTTTTTCTTCTCCTTGTCCCCCTCTTCTGTCTTTCCTTTATTCTTTTCCTCTTCCTTTTTCTTTCTTTTCCTCCTGCCTTCAGATTTGGAATTCTGAAGTGTTATGCATGCTATTACCTAATAACATGTTAATCTGAGGGGGACCAGTAGTGTATATCAGCTTTGATAATTAGGTTAAATGAGAGTAAGTATTTAGGACTGCATAGACACAGGTGGTCAGAAGGATTACTCGACTAATTATAACAATGCCAGACTGTAGGCAGAACATGTCAAAAACAACTAAATATCAGTTTTATGTGGACTTTATCTGATATATTGAATAAACTAAGAATGTGTTTCTAAAGTATTGATGAAAATGTATGTGATGCACTTGGTCATATGAAAACAGTTCATTAAAAATATTTTATTGGAAGGTATTTTGAAATTAATAACCTTGCAATTGTCTTAATTTTTTCTGACTATATTGAGTTGAAATAAGGTGCCTTTAAGTGAAAGAGTCAAAGGTATAATAGAGAGTCATTTTACAGTATTAAATTCCTTTTATTTCTCTCCAAAATTTAGAAAATGTGTTATTGTAATGACTCAGTTTTTAAAAATATCCTTTGCAAGCAATGGGATTCCTAGTTTGTTGCTGTTAAAAAAAAATTGAAGGATATAATTGAGTTTCCTGCTAATTTTTGATAACATCACTATTTGGTCCTTTTGGTGTTTTGGGCTTTTATTTCAGAAGACTTTAAACAAAATTGATTGACATTGCACTAAGAAAATCCCTTCCATTCTTATGTACTTATCTGTATAAATAATGTTTTGCTGCACAAACATCTTAAAAAACTCAAGACAGGGCATAAAATTAATGTTGAGTCTTATCTAATTTTTTCAGTATTTTTTTCACAGATACTTTAATTCAAAGGGAAGAGATAGTGTATTTTGTTTAGAAATTAATTTCTAATAAAAGTATATTATATATGTTTAATAATTTATCAAAGTTTCTAATTTGTCATTTTGTTCAATTGTTAATTATCATTGTTATGATGACTCAATCTAGAAGGGACTGTTTAATACTTAAAATATTATGATCAAAGAAATTTTTAAAAATTTAATAAAATATTTTTATAGCAGAAAAGCATGAGTCTGATCAATAAAATCATTCAGGCATAAAATATATTATATTAGGATTCAATTCTGTAAGAGAAGCAGAATGCAAATATACATTCAAAGAGGATAAGGAGAGAGGAAATTTATGGCTGCTAAAGGAAAACTTTTCCATGTATATTTATAAATTGCTGATGATGGGTATCAAGTTACTATGGTATTTTGATTCCATGGGCTATATTTAAAAAGAAGTATATAACACTTTCATTTTTGAAATGTTAATGTTTCTAATCACTAGAAATTGTGTAATTTGCAACTTTTAAAACCCATAATAAAATTATTCAAATTTACCAGGTTAGATGAACAAAAAAGAAGAAAAAATTATATATACATATATATATTTACTGAAGTTCACTGGTCTTTGCTGCCTCTAAAATCCAGACTTCTATGTAGATACTCCGTCTTTTCTTTTAGTTAGAGGGAGTGTAAGATATAATATCTCTTTGAGGATGTATTCTTCACTTTTGAGGATATATCCTAACATGTTTAAAAACTTTGGATTTGTAGGAAATTCCATGAGGTAGTATGTCTTCCAAGGATATACATTTTAATTATATGATGTATGTATCTTACCAAGACATCTAGGATATCTGCTGCCTCCTGCTTTCTAGTTCATAACATGATACTTTTAATATTACAGAGAAAAGATTCCCTGGGGGCAATAAGATACTTAGGGTCCCTCTTGTTTCGGTTGTGATAGAAAAGAAGATAACTGACAAATCCTTGAATCATGATATAAACAGTATTCTGCTGTTCTGTCTCAGTAAAAATTAACTCTAAAATTTAGAAGAAAATTATTTGTCAGATCAATAATTTCATATTTAATTGTAGGGGCTTTATTAATTGAGTCTACTGGGATGTTCACATATGGAACACTCATTCAACTGAAGTCACCACTTGATTAAGTTCCCCATAATCCTATTATTTTGAAGAACTGTCAATCATATGCACAGGAAAGCTCAGGAAATAAATAGGAATTTATTTGGAATTATCACCTCTGTATCATTCAAATCTTCCAAGATATCTTTGCAATTACATTGTTACAATATTTTGCTTTTATCACCTCTGTTTCATTCAAACCTTCCAAAATATCTTTGCAATTAAATTATTGTTGAAATGTTTATTTTGCTTTGTTATTTGAGTGAGGAAGGAAAACTTCAATGACTTCAACTTGCCATTCTTACTATCTTAGCCCCTATGCTAACTTCATGAACTTGTTTCTGCTGGTTGCTGAGGCTCTTTCTTATCATACATACAGGAACTGGGAAAGTGACCAAAGAGATCACTGGGGTCCCTCTGGGCCTATCATATGTTGAGTACAAGTAAGAAATTAATTTATCACTAATTCCCTCCAAACTCTCATTGACTAATACATTGCTATGGTATTTTGGGTCTCTAAATAGTTTTTTGCCATTTCTAGAATTCAAAAGAGGGGCACTTTTCCTTCTTAGTGAAGTTACCCAGGTCAATGGCTATGGGGTCATCTGACTCTTGAGATATAGAGGACTAAAAATTGACTTAGGACTAGAAAATAGGAGAAAAAGTCTGACTCTGCAGCCTGGTAACTTAAGTGAGCCTTTTGTTCTTGAGATTTGTGAATTATTGATTTTGTTCCTGGTGAGTTCAGAGTAATCCCAAACACCTTTCACCTAAATAAGAATAGATATATTAGATTTACCAGAAAGGATTTAATTGGGGCAGTAGGATTATTACTGTTAGCGTCAAAGAATCTTTGCTGAAGAAAAGTCCTCATAATTACTTATAACTAAAAACCAGGAACCAATTACTTCAGCTACAGAGTCCCATGTCCAGCAGAAGATATAAAGTGTAAGGATGTTTGAGAGCTCTGAAAGAGGCTATGTGATGTACACGACAGCATCAAATGTAACTGAAAGATATTGTGAAAAAATTGAGATAAATTTATGTTAAAAATTATGATGCAAGGAAAGTGGTTTACAATGGGGTTATGAAAGAGAGAAACAGAGTAATGGGGCTTTTAAAAGGTGTAGTATGAAGGAGAGAAAAACATTGAAATGTGCTTATTTCCAAGAGATCACTTCCATAACTCGCTGTATTGAAAATGTTATTTGTAGGCATAAAGCATGAGAGAGTGAAAAACTGGGGACAGAGAGTGAACAACTTGTTTAGGAAGTTTTAGTGTGAATGAGGAGGATAATTCAAATTATGACTGGTAGAAGGTGTGGTGCCAAGAAAGGGTGTTTAAATACTTTTTAAGTTTTAATTGTCATTTGAAAGTGAAGAGATGAGCTGAAATGTAAAGCCTTCTCTGTTTGTCTTGATGATCTGGGCTGGATAAATTTTGGAAATAATTATAAAGTACCTGGGTGATACATTCTTAGTAAGGGAAGCAACAGTGTTCTCCAACTGGCACAAGTTCACTCAAAACTTGCCCAACTCTCTTTGGGTGCTTTTTGAAAGTTTTACTAAATCAGTGAAGTTATAATCCAATTCACAGGTACAGCAAAGAGATATTAGAGAACTAATACTTTGTAGGTGGCAAGTACTATGACAGGCACAGTCATTTTACTAAGGGATGCATTTTGTATTGCCAAGGACTTTTAATTATATGCCCTTTAAATTTTCTTCCACAATTTAACATACTCCTATTTCTCTATTTACAAGTAAGCCTGTATGTTCTTCATAAAATTTTATTTTAAAACTGTCCTAAAACAAAATTAGCCACAGCCACTGATGAATTAATCATTATTATCAAAATACATGTCCACCTGAAAACACTGTGCTGCATGTATATTTATCAACTGTATGACTTTTTTTTTTTCATAAAAAGAAAGTTTAAGCAGTACTTCAAAATTTTGAGTTAAAGAAAAATACATGTGTGTTTAGGCTACAAGTTCTTGAAAGAACTAGTTGGTTTCTAGTTCTTTACTGATTTCTCCTAATTTTTCTGTATTTGTTTTTAGTGAAACTAATACTTTAAAGCTCTAAAGCATAATTCATATGTTTGAAATTCCTATTAAAGGTCGTAATTTTAAAGCCACTTTCTGCTAATTTACATCCCCACAAGGACGTGGAGGGGCCAGAGGGGAGGTAAAAGGGCTGGGCGGAAGGCAACTGATAGTATTCTGCTAAGCTATTAACATATAATTATTTCTTTTGTTATTCAAGGTTTATTGAGATATAATTAACAAATAATATTGTGCAAGTTTAGGTGTATATAACAAAATATTTATCATAATAAGGCTAATGATTTCATACATATTTATAATGCTAAATGTTCATCCTTCACCTCATGTTAATTACCATTTTGTTGTCATTGTCATGGTGAGAATGTTAAAGCTCTACTCTTATAACAACTTTCAAGTGTATGTTACAGTACTGTCAACTATAGCCACCATGTTATACTTTAGGTCTCCAGAATTTGTTTGTCTTATAACAATTAGTTCGTACCCTTTGAACAACACCTCCCCATTTTCCCCACCCCTAAACCCCTGGTAATTGCCAACCTACTCTTTTTTCTATGACTTAAGCTTTTTAAAATTCCACATGTAAGTGATATCATACATTATTTGTCTTTCTCTGTCTATTTATGTCACCCAGCATGATGCCTTCAAGCTCCAACCATGTTCTCACAAATGGCAGTGTTTCCTTCATTTTTATTAATAAAAAAAGTGTAGATAAATCCACCTGTCTATATAGATAGATCAATAGATAGATGGATGGGTGGGTGGATGGATGGATGGATGGATGGATAGATGATAGATGGATGGATAGATAGATACATAGATACAAAATCTTTTTTATCCATTTATCCAAAGGCCAACACTTAGGTTGAGTCCATGTCTTGCCTATTGTGAATAATACTTTGATGAACATGAAAGTGCAGATATCTCTTCGAGACAGTGATTTCATTTTCTTTGCGTGTGTGTGTATATGTGTGTGTGTGTGTGTGTGTGTGTGTGTGTATACACCCAAAGGTGGGATTGTTGGATTATATGGTTGTGCTATTTTTAATTTTTTGAGGGAACTCCATACTGTTTTCCATAGCAGCTGCACCAATTTACATTCCCATCGGTAGTGCACAAAGGTTCCCATTTCTTCACATCTTTGTCAACATTTATCTCATTTTTTAATAAACAATATTTACCAGGTGTGAGGGGTCATCTAACTATGGTTTTGATTTGCATTTTCCTGAGGCTTAGTGATGTTGAACATCTCTTCTTCTATTTTTTGGTTATTTGTATGGTTTTTTTTTTTTGAATAAGTTCTGTTCAGTTTTTTTGCCCATATTTTTAAATCAAATTGTTTGTTTTTCTGCTATTGAGTTTTATGATTTCCTTATATATTTTGAATACCAATCCCTTATATAATATATGGTTTTGAAACATTTTTTTCTCATTCCACAGGCTGCCTTTTTATTTTGTTGTTTCTTTTGTTGTGAAGGAGCTTAATAAGTAAATCCTACCTATTTATTTGTACTTTTGTTACTTGAGCTTTTGTTATTATAACCAAAATTAATAATAATAATATAATAATAATAATAATAATAAAATTGCCAAGACCAATATCAAGGAGCTTATCCTTATTTTTTCTAGGAGTTTTATGGATTCAAGATCTTATATTTAAGTTTAATCCAATTGCTATTTCAAGTTAATTTTGTGTTCCTGAGCTTTCCAATAACTGTTTTTTCTTTTTGTTTGTTTGTTGTTTTGTTTTTTTTTCTGGTGGGTGTGTGGAGAGTTGTCTAATTGTTGGTCTCTGTGAGGAGACTAAGGCTGGGGTCTCCCACTTCACCATCTTGGTGATACCCTGATCATTCCTCTTAAGCTGTCTTAAGCTGTCTTACTTTTTCTCCTGAGCACTGCATTAAGAGGCAGAAAATATACCCATTTTCTCAATTAATGGTCTATTGACATGATAGAGGAGCAATGAAACTTCAACTGTAAATTGATGTAAATCTTGGGAACAAGTCCCCTTATATATTTATTGGGCTCTAGAGAAGAAACACAGGTGCGAAGTGTAGAAGGGGGTATTAAGGGAGAACAATAGCCAGAGCATTGGTTTTCTTTGCTGACATTCATGATAAAGAAAAAATGCATTTCAGTGGATTCTACTTCGTCTCTCAAGTGCATTGAGAGGTTTGCGTAAGGAGAAGTTATACTGGTAACTTACGTGTTCTTAAAACTTTTAGTTAATTTAACTGCTTTGTGTGTGTGTGTGTATAGAATGATTTGAATTAGAAGAGGTAGTCATAGTTTAATAATACATGTGGAGTTGCTAGACAGTGTCATGGAAGTCTATAGCTACAGATTCACATGGATACATTTTAAATCAACTGTGATTAAGAAGTGATTCTTACAGAAATTGCTGAGTTGTAATAATGAGAAATATTAAGCAATGGGCCACTAAATATTGTGAAAGCTGATCATATTTTAATCCAGGGAATTAAGAGTACCTATGTCAGTGCCAGGTTTTGGGCCTGTGGCTTTATATTTATACTACTAGAAACCTCATAACTCTGGGAAGTCAGTCATGAAATTATGTTTTATAAGATAAATTTTTTCAAGCACAGATTAAAGACCTTTTCAATATTATTTGCCTAGTAAAGTAAGTTCCACCCTGATTTGAACCCCAAAATAATCAGCTTTAACATTTAAACTTTTTCTATTTTTCAAGGCTATTGATACTCATAGTCATACTTTGCTAGGGCTGGAGAGAATATGCACCACAATTATAAAAGTGAAATTCATCACTCTGCTGCTTCTGAATCATTGCTGATCCCATGCCTTTGTTCCTATTCTTTTTAGTTATTTACAAGATAATAAAGGCATGGGTCTGTTCATCAAGGTTCTTTGCCCAAGATATGCAGACTAAGTGATGTGTGAGTCTGGAATGCTTATACCTGAGTGGTGTCCTAACCTTGTTCCTTAGCTGCCTTATGTTCTTGACTTGTTCTTAGTAATTTTGAGAGCTGGTCACTACTACAATCTCTCTCTTGTATTATAATAGTAATAATAACTAACATTTATTGAATGTTTACTATACCAAGCACTGTTTTAAGTATTTTGCAGGTAGTAATTTAGTCATCATACTAATTCTATGAATTCAGGGCTCAAGATGAATGAAGTACACTTCCAAAGTGTTCTTTGAAAACTCATAACCAATGCGGTTTTGTTCTCTACCCTGACCTCATCCATGCTGATGAATGGAGAAGCATTTAAGGCCTAATTGTGAATCACAAGGGTGGGAAGCTATTTATTCTTTTACTTTAGTTATGTCAGGTCTGCATTAGCTTGGGTGAGGGGTGCATACTATAATTTCAGGGTTCTTATTGTGCCAAGTTTTTTGTTGTTGTTAATTATCAAACAGATCAAGCACACCTAAATAAAATATCATACATATTTACCCATCACCAATATAGTTCTCATTTTACATTATTAATCTATAAAACTCACTTTTTATTTAAACCTCACTTTTAATTTAAAGGAACAGTGTTTTATACAGATAAAGCCAAATCCCCATTCCTCTAATCAATTTTCCAGCTTTTCTCCACAGAAATAACTATAACTCGTATTATTGGTATATATCATCATAATATATATATATATAATTTGTGCTTTTATTGTATATGTATGTATGCATAATTAGTACACTCTGGTGTATTTCAAAAGTTTATATACATGATATACTATTTCTGTCATTTTGCAATTTGATTTTTTACTAAAATTATATTTTTAAATTTACTTTTTTAAAACATATACCTAACAGTTTTTAAATGCAGAAAAGTGTTTCATTATAAATAAATCATAGTATACTTATCTATTCCCTTGCTGAGAAAGTTACCTCATCAACAATGTCTTGCCTTTAAACAGTACTATCATAAATGTCCCTGGACACATGCTCAAAAATATCTCTAGGGAAAGCAGAAAGAAGTACAATTGCTTGATTGTAGAATATGCATGTATTCCTTTTGTAGAGATTGCTCGATTGTTCTCCAAAGTGGTAGTATCAATTTATATCCCTATTAGCAACATATAACAGTCTCGATTTTTACTTGTTATTGCTAACACTTGTAATCAGACATATTAATTTTTAACAATACCATAAGTATGGAATGGTAGAATGCTATTTTAGTTTGTACTTTCTTCATTAAGAAAAGCATTGGGTTTGTTTTCATTTTTTTTGTTAGAAATTCAACATGTTTTCTAGGTGAGTTACCTATTTATATATGTAACTAGTTTCTTTCTACTAAATTATTTGTGTTTTGTTTTCCCTTATATATATTCTGTTTACAAATAATTTGTTAGTTGCATGTTTTACTCGTATTCTCTTTCTACTTTATGGTGCTCTTTATCCCTCAGAAATATTAATTGTAAATGTAGTCACTAAAACATCCTTTCATTTGCAGTTTTTGTACTTTTTGTCATATATCACAAAACTTATCAATTATCAAGCACTCATTCCATCTGTATCATCTGTTACTAATCTTACTTGTCTCTCTCTTTTATTTCTCATTAGACTCTATCTGTTTGTGTACTGAGACCATATTTTAAAAATAATTTAACCTTTAAAACTATGAATGCCTACTCATCTAAGTCTCTCCTTCTTTAAGAGACTCGATGATTTTGGCCCTTTACAGTTCTATATACTTTTTAAGATTTACTTGTGAATTGTTATTAAAACACAACTCTGTTAGAATTTTTATCTCAATTGCTTTGTACTCATAGACTAATTTGAGGTAAAAAAAAAAATCTTTGAGATACTGAGTCTTCTTGTCCATAAACAAGATATTTCTCTCAATTTATTCATGGTTTCTGTAGAAAGCAGTTTTATCAAAGCATTTGAAATATAAGTATACAATTTAATAAATCCACAACATAGCTAAAAAACAGACATTGCCAGCGAAAATACGATTTACGATATAAAAGCAAACAAGTTAAAAAGTATATGGATTGATTTTAAAAAACCAGAAAACACTTGTAAACTTCCCTTATGGTTCACATGAGCTTTTACAGTATATACTGATAGTTGGATATGCTTATTTTTGACCAATTTGATTTCAGATAACATAATTAGTGCAGGAGACACAATTTAAAAATTCAAGAAGACTGTAAATATAATGAGATAAAAAGAGCCAGAAATTTAAAACAAAATCCTACAAAAATTAAATATAAAAAAAAAGTTCTAAAAAAGACAAAATATTTTGATCTATTACAAGAATCAAAAGCTTGATATAGCCTTTTTTGACTATTTCATTATTCGGATCATCCAGTCATACTGACTAATTATTTTCCATAATTTTATCTGGTCTCTTTGCTAATTCATGTCCCAAACTGTAAATCTCTTTATATATCTACCTCCCTTAGTTTCACAATCCCCACATTGTTCTATGCTTTTTTCTTCTCACCTAAATTTGCATTGTTCCCTTCCCTTCCAAATATTTCAGTTGTGCCCCCTTTGGAGTCCCCGTGCCATGGCAAACATGATCCCACACATTTTTAACTTTTTGGTTGAAAGTGAGCATTATTCAAACTTGCCTCTTACCTGAAGACACCATTTTTTTACATGATGCACCTTTTTTTACTATCACCTCTGATCTCTACAGCATTTTGTTATTTTCATTACATTTTGTACATCAGCCCTTCTTTTTATTGAGGTATAATGGACATATAATATATAACCAAGGAGGTGAAGGATGTGCACACTGAAAACTACAATATTAATAAAAGAAATTTAAAAAGATACAAATAAATGGAATGATACTCATATTCATGAGTTAAATAAATTAATATTGTTAAAATATCCATATTATTTAAAGCAGTCTACAGATTCAATGTGTTCGCTATCAAAATTCCAAAGGCATTTTGAATTTTGAATTTTGTGAACAAAAGGCATTTGTTCACAGAACTAGAATAATATTAAAGTTACTGTGGGACCACAAAATACCTCGAATAGCCAAAACAATCTTGAGAAAGAAGAATAAAGTTAGAGTCATTACACTTCCTGATTTTAAACTGTTACAAATCTATATTAATCAAAATGTGTGGTATTGGCATAAAAACAGACACATAGATCAATGGAACAGAATAAAGCCCAGAAATAAACCTACATGTAAAAAATCAATTAATTTACCACAAAGAAACCAAGAATGTACAATGGAAAAAAGACAGTCTTTTCAATAAATGAAGTTGGGAAAACCAGTCAGCCACATGCAAAAGAATGATAGACCCCTATCTTACACCATACTCAAAATTGATTAAAGATTTGTAAGTAAGAACTGAAACCATAAATATCCTAGAAGAAAACATAGGCCATAAACTCCTTGGTGTTGGTTTTTGTGATGACTTTTTAAATCTGATCTCGAAAGCAAAAGTAACAAAACCAAAAGGAAATGAGTAGACCTATATCAAACTAAAAACTGTCTGTACAGCAAAGGAAACCATGAACAAAATTAAAGGCAACCTACTGAATGAAAGAAAATATTTCACAAGTCAGATATCTGGGAAGAGGTTAATATTTATAATATATAAAGAACTCATACAACTCAATAGCAAAAAATAAAACTTATTAAAAATGAGCAGAGGATCTTCTATTTTCTCACAAACTGTTAGGACACTTTTGTATTCATTTTCCTCTCTAACCAGACTAAAGTTAGAAGTCCATCACTTTACCTACTCTTTTGCCAATATTCTCAGATTTTAAATCTGCTGTTTTTCCTCAGATACAGCTTAGGAAAATTTCAACTCAATATCAATTTTCAACTCAGAATCAACCTCTCTTCTCGACTACACTCACATTCTTTAAATACCTGGAAAAATATCATGTTTATAGAAATTACCCACACTAGAGGTCCATTTTCTTAGAATCAGTTAAGTCCTCATACAACCCAGAATTCTACCATATGTTCACAATTAGCCTCTTTTTTTTTTTTCAAAATAGGAATTGTTATAAACCTCTTCCAGTATCCTTAAACTCCAGTGCTACTTCTCTGCTCTCAGCAGATGACCTTGTCACTCATTTTACTGAGAAAACATAGCCTTTTTATTGGTCCTCTAACTTCCTTCTTTTTGGAATCATCTAATGTCATTGCTTCACTGTCTATTGAACAAACATTCCATGGTTTTTAATTGTTATCTATATGCTGGTCTTAAAATCTAGGCTAGATTTATCTTCATCTTTCAGTCCACAGATGAGATCAGCCTGATTTCTTTTTCTTAATGCAGTGGTCCCCAAACTTTTTGGCACCAGAGACCCATGCTCCTATGAGAATCTAATGACTGATGATGAAGTGGAGCAGAAGCAGTGATGCTAGCACTAGGGAGCGGCTGAAAATACAAATGAAGCTTCAATCCCTAGCCCGCTGCTCACCTCTTGCTGTGCTGTCCAGTACCTCACAGGAGCTGAGAATCCCCGCATGGGACATCAAAAATTGCACTGTCACAGGTAGCGGGGAGCTACTCTCAGAAAAACAGGAGGGGAAAAATGGTACAAGGTTCTAAAGAAGATAGGTTTGTGGATCTGGGAAATAAAGTTTTACCCTTTAGTCAAAATGAAATGGGAAGAAAATCACTGTGGAGTGTAGGAATGTGAATTTATTATAATTTTAACAAGTATTTTCAGGTTATTTTTAGAATCTGAGGCTTTAACAAAGTAAATTAAACTATTTACAGTGGGGTAATTATAATTTTGAGACATAGATTCTAAACTGTGTAAAAGGGAAGAATATACAAAAGAATGATAAAGAATAAAAAATGTCAAGGCAACTATGACATCCTAAAGCATTTCAGTAATTGTTGCACTGGCTGCTTGAGCAACTCAGAGGACTAAAGGTTGTGATTAAGAACTAGATATTTGATTTCATGGCTTCAAAGGAGAAAATATTTCTGGTAGTGACAAGTGCTATAGAAGGACCTTGGAAGTAAATGGGATAGAGGAAAATGCAATTGGAGAGGGCATCCAGGAGTTAGGTGCCAGGTGTTGGATTCCCATCAAAGAAACCTGGAATGATGACAGAAGTTGGAAAGAACATGAATACTATGAGCTAAAGGCTTAAGTGTTTGATAAATAAGGGAAGGTGCTGGTGTCAAGCAGATCTGTACATGAAGACTATGAAGAGAGTAAGATGCTTTATGCTTATAGATGAGTCTTGAAAGAGCAAGGGTTTTTATTCAGGTGATAGTTCTTAACTGATTGGCAGCAGAAATATGGAACTTGAAGAACCCTGAATTCTAGGTTTTTAGATTAAATAGAGCATAAGAAAAAAATCTACTTAACTTCATGGAAGGAAAATTGTGTCTTTAGGATTCTCTGTATTTAAGTTATGTCAAGGAGATGGAGGGACCCTTTGAAGAAGAGAACAAGTGTTCAAAGATCCCAGTAGAAGAGTTTGGGAGGGAAGGGAAGGTTTGGTTAATACAGGGAATATATTTAACATGGGGATTAGAATAGGGAGAATTTAGGATATTATAGATGACAAAAGAGGCTTCTATTTTGACAAGAATTCTGATAAACAGAGTCATAAGATTTGGTGGATGCTGTATTGCTGGGTTCTTGTAGTAGGGACAATAGTAGGGACAAAGCTTTAGTGATTTGCCGTATGTAGGACTAGACTTTTGGCTCCATGTGGTGCCTGCTACACGATTCATGCAGGACAGCTTCCTTCCTTAGCACCCCTGTTCTCCTTCTCCCATATTCTCTGTTAGTTTTTGGCCTTGTTTCCATGGAAATACAGTTTAGAATGTATTATAACAATCAAGGCCACATGAATTCCATATCATTCTAAATTTCTTTCAGTTAGTATTCTAAGTGCTTGTGTTAGCAAGAAAGTTGCTATGATTTATTTTATAAAAAAACACTTTCTTTATTTTCCATCGTGCCTGAGACAATAAGCTGCAATAGGCTATCGTATTTTCCAACTCAGGTAGTAAGTATATTCATTTAAACATAAAAAGCTAAGTGATTTTTTCCAAGTTGAAAAATTCTCCAAATTCAATATGATATAATATTCAATTTAAGATATTAACCAGCCTATAAAGCTATCATCTTTGATAGGTCTATATTTTTATAGATCCATTAAAATAATTATACTAAAGCCAAAGTATTAAAAACTTGATTAACTATACAGAAGATGCATAAATTTGAAATCTGTATGTGATTTAGTATGGCTTGCAGAATGATCAAAGAATTGAGTACTAACTATACATACTGAGCATAAAAAAGCACAGAGGGTTGAAATGATTCATTTTCAGTGAAGTCAACCAGTCATATGAGTTTGTACTTTGTGATACTGCAATGCACTTATACTTTTGTGCTCCTCAATAGATTTCTATTATTTTCTTTCCTCTGATCACTCATTTTGCTCTCAGTTTTCCTGATTCTTTTCTTTTTGATGGTGTACTTCAACTTGAGTATAAGACTTTTTTCAGAAACAAATGTATCAGTTCAGTTAGAGTCATAAAAGGCTAAATTCTGGCTACTGTTGACCTCTTTGTGCACCATGGTAGAATGTCAATGAGAGTGAACTTTGAATCAGATGGAACTGGGTTTAGATGTCAGCTCTGTCATTCACTAGCTGTGTGATATTAGCAAATAATTTGAACTCTCAGAAACTCAAAGGTTGAACATTCTTATTGGTAAATGGGATGATGATAGTGATTACAAAGTGCAATTAGAAGGATTCAAATAGGACATTGTATATAAAACATCTTGCACAATTCCAAAGTGTGTTAAAAAAACAAGTTGCCTGACTACTTACAACATTCTTTCTCTTTGTGAAAACAGCACTCAGCCATGCAACATTGTTTAGCTCTCTTCATTTAAAATACAGTGAATAGAAAACCTAAGACAAGAGAGAATTTCTTTAAAATATAGGCTTCTCTTCATTTTTATTTTGAAAATACTCAAGTACACTAAGTTTCTAATAATGGTAAAACTTAGCAGAAAGCTAAATTATAGAATTGGGTTTGTTCATGAAATCCATTAACACACACACACAAAATTATTAGAAATGAAAGTATGAAAGAAAGACAATAGTGAGAAATGAGTGCCTGATGAAGCACTACTAAGACGGCTTTTGATCATCACATGAGATAGAGATGTATAGAGATGGCAGGATCTCTGTGAATCCATCATGGTGAAAATGAGATTGCAAAGTGATAGAAAGGGGAAATAAGATATTGGGGAGAGCAGTATTTGCAGGTTGTTGAATGTATGGTTAATTGACTGACTAACTGATGGAAGTACCTAAAACATTCGAGGCCCTGACTAGATACCTTGCCATATCATCATATTATGCCTTGGGTTATCCTCACCAAAACCCAACAAGTAAGATACAATCCTGATTCATTAAAACAAAACAAAAACTGAATCTCAGAAAAGGTTTATATTTTGCCTATATTATAAAATTAGAAATAAGTAGAACTGAGATTCAACTAGGTCTCCTGACTCATTTTAAATGACTTTTCTTTACACCAAGAATACAAGGCATGAGAGACAAGTTCAGACATGCTAAGCTGCTGATTTAAAGTAGGTTTTCTTTGTGGGTAATAATAATAATAATAATAATAATAATAATAATAATAATAAACAATAAGTAAGCCTAGAGAGTAAATAATTTAAGCTAAACTGGATTAACTAGAAAGAAAAACTTAAAAATAAAGCACCAATTTGAGCCTTTGATGGTAAAGTATTTCTTTTTTCTCCTCAATGCCATTTTAATTTTATAAAATAATTTATTACAATTTAATCAGTATTTATTTGCTTTAATCAAGCTATATTTTGTTTGAGAAAATCATGTTTGCTATAACTGGATTCTCTAATATCTGTTTTACTTACTGATCCATCCCTGAGAGCTGTCTGCTAGAATGTTCTAAAATATTTCCACAGACCCAGATTCTCTCTGAGGGAAAAACAAATAGAAATCCTCATGATTGAATAGATTTAAAAATCAGTGTTTGTCATGTTGCTTTTTTTTATTTTCTTGAAGGTTCACAATGTACAGCAGCATAGCAATAATGGCAAAAACCTGTGCTAACGTAACATATTATTCAACTATAGTTGATCATGGAATCCCTCACTCTTTTTCTTTCTTCGCTGTAGTAATTAAAACAATACAGCTGTTATTCCACAGGAAAAAAAATTCAGAAATGCAAGTTTAACAAATTAATAATATATATTTATTATTCTGATTTATTCATAATTATCATTAAACAAAGGGACACGTGACAACTCTAAGTATTTTCGGATTTATCATACCATTTAAACAGAAAAGAAAAGTTTGAAAGAGAAATCAATTGCAAATTTATGTGTGACTCAAGAGCCTCAATCGGACAGTCAACATAAATGTGAGGCTGGTTACTCCCACAAGCACAAGGAAACATTTATCATGCTAGCTGAATTGCTCTGGGGAGATATAAAGGATGATGCCTTTGCAAATTCAGCCTTGTCATTATAGCATCCCTCTCCCTTCCCTATTGCCCTTCTTCTAAGAATCCAACACATTTTTGTTCTCTCATTTGGTGAGCATTCATTGAGTCTTGATTATTTGGGCAGCATTGTGCTAACCACTGGAGACACTAACATGATAGCATTTATTCCCTACCTTTGTGAAACCAGTAGTCTAGTGGAAGAGAGACAAGGCTGCCAAGCCTTTCAATTTAATGTGATAAATTCTGTGTAGGGTTAAGAACAGGCCTTAAGAATTACTGGTGAAGGGCATTCAATTCATCCTGCTTAAGCCGGTACAAGTTACCAAGTGTGTATGTTGAGTGGCAAATGATAAGTCACATTTACCAAACAGATGAGAAAAAAATAGAAGTTTTCAGGTATAGAAAAATATGTGAAAATTGTACAAAGACATGAAAAAGCAAAATGCATTTAGCAAAAAGCTTCGTATTACCAACCAAGACACAGAATGGGCGTTTGTGTGCATGTGGGTTGGGAGGAGTTGAGCTATATTTGTGAGTGTGTGTGTATATGTGTGTGTGTTTCAATGGCAGATAATTAGAAAGTGAGTAAATTTTGTCATTACATGCTTAGATTTAAATTGAGCATGTCTGATGTTAACTCCATTTCAAAGCTGCCATGATTCTTTTTGTTCTTGAAAGGTAGTCTTCGGCAACAGTAACAATAGTGTTAGCAAACGAACATTTAGTGAGCTCTTGTGATGTACCATCACTATTATAAATCATGCTTGCATGTTTTAATAGCTGCTACTAAGTATTAAGTAGTAACTTTGGTTGGGATAAGAGTCACCCAGTGCTCTTTATTAAAAAATTCTCAGATCAAGATTTCTGGGCCAAAAAAAAAAGAAATTTCTGATTCCCTTTATTTCCTCAGGCATTGATAAGACTCACATTTAATGGTGTCTTGGAACATTTGCATATTTTCTTTTGTGAAATAGTCTGATCCTTCCCTTCTTCCTGTTTGATATATATGACTTATGTGTTTTTAAGATACATCTCACCGATTCACTCTAGATATTGGCGAAAGACCCATAAAGAGCTAAGTAAAGTCTTAAGTGTCAAGATGGTAATGACATCTCAATATCTCAGGGGGTTTCAGAGAGCTATAGACTAATGCTGCATACAACAAAGAGATACAACTCTTGAAAGGTAAAAACCAAATAAGATGTTCAAGAACAAGTGTCTTTAAATTGTGAGGAAAGTTTTCATTTAGTCTCGTTTTGCTTCTAATAATGTTGTCACTACTTCTTATGGACTGTGATTGTTAGACTGCCATAAAGGAAGGTCGATTGTGGAAAATGTGATGTAGGGAAATGTCATAAGCTTACACTTCTGAACAAATTTACTTTGTTAAGTTAGCTTGAAACAATTGACATTCCTATTTTAGTTTCATGCTGATAATGTTACTATACCAAAACCAGGGGTCTTACCTATCAAAAGAAAAGTGAGCCTCAGTCACAA
The DNA here is from genome assembly GCA_030015415.1 of Cynopterus sphinx. Lineage (NCBI taxonomy): Eukaryota > Metazoa > Chordata > Mammalia > Chiroptera > Pteropodidae > Cynopterus > Cynopterus sphinx. The sequence goes on from CM057385.1 coordinate 21,457,724, forward strand.
CATAAAATACACAGCTCAACATTAGAACTCTTTTTTTTTCTTTGTCAATTATGCTAATATGTAAATAGATTATAGGTGATCATTACAAGAGGAAATTCTGGTAAACATGGACTGGAGTAGCACTGTTTAAAACAAGTTTGCTTATTGCCATTAATGTTTAAAGAGAATTCAGGACATTTCATCATACTGAGATATTTTAGAGATGGAAGGAAGCATTGCCTTTGCTTTCCAAGAGCCTATAATCTATTATTTAAAAATGTTTCTAAAATTTTTGTGAAGATAAAGCCACAGGGAAGGGGGAAATATACTAAAAAATCCATGCACACAACCACAGACACATTATTGTTATTCTTTTCTCTATATTCATTCATCTGATGTTTTGCAATTGATATTTCTAAACCCAGTAAAAGAATTAAGCAGGTCTAATTATAATCTAAACTTTGACTAATTATTTTAAAGACATATTTATGTAATTTTGTAAAGAAAATATAATGATTTCATAGCCATGATGACAAATACTTGAATTTATTTTGCTCACTTTTACTTATTCTTCAAATAAATTTTCGATATATAGTAGAATCCTATTTTAACATAACGTATTAAAGGAATTTGGCTACAGTGATGTGGGGTGTGTAGAAATCATCTGGAGAAGGTTTGTTAATAATACAGATTTCCAGCTTCATCTGCAAAGATTATGATTCATTGGATGTAGGCTGAATCTTAGGAACATAACATGTTAACAAGCTCATCACATGGTTCTGAAACAACTGTTCCTTGATACTTTGGAAAATACGATCTAATGAGCTAAATTATTCACTCCTTCTGAATCCACTCTTCTAAACTCAGGTAGATCATCATTAATATTAATAACATACTTGGAAGTTGGGCGGTAACAGGAAATTTGCTCATCTGAAGCTTTATGTGATTATAACAATCAAAGAGGCAAGGGGCAAAAAGGTTAGGATCAGAAAGGCTTGACCAGAAATTTGCAGAAGAGGTGACATAAAGACAAAGTGACAAACAAGATAGAAGCCAATGTCCAAGTATGGTGGATGGTTTGGAAATTATAAAGAAGATGAATCTTGGAAATTCAGAAAATCGAAACACAAATATGGTGGGCACAGAACATTTGTTTTTATGCAGTTGAGTGAAAATACTTCCTTAAATGCCTTCTAAAGAAAGTACAATTTCTACAAGAGAAAAAATTGTCGTAATTCAGTTATTTTTTATCAGTGGTATTGGCCCTGCAGGCTCACCCTGGTAATAAATGGTAGAAGTGAGAGTGATGTTCTCCTTGAATGGTCGTAGAATATTAATAGGTTTGCATAAAGGGAAATGCTGAATAAATGCTATTGAACTCTGAACAATTAGGTACTTAGTAGTTTTATGATATTTAAATAGGTATATATTTTAAATAATATTGAATATTTTTTAAGGGAAAGATTCTAATAAAGTTCTAACAATGAGCAAAACAAAGTTCCAATGATAACAAAAGATATATTTTCACCTATAGCCAACATTTAATAGTTGTAATGGGGCTTTGACAGCAAGTGTATTGCTCTCATTTGTCCTAGGTTGAACATTTAAATTATACCTACAAATATTTTGTAACATTTATTGATTTATTTTCCAGAACTTGGTTAGTAGCTCCTTGTTATATTAAGAAACATGCCTTTCTGGACATTTTTATTTTTGCAATATATTTCTGATGTACAGATGTGGAGGTATTGTATTTGAGAATTAATGAATTCCTCTGAATACACACCACTTTGAACACATTTTTTAGCCTCTCAATACTTTTTACAAGAAATTTATACACTTATTTTGTCTTTATTCTATAGCTTTTTAATTAAACATATTTACAAAGTGCTTATTTTGTTCCAGGCATTTTTCTAAAGGCTTTAAAAATGCTAACACATTTAATTCTTACAACCTCCCTCTGAGCAAGACACTTTTATTACCCTCCTGTTTAATACATAAAGAAACTCAGCATAGTGAGGTTATGTAACTTGTCAAATATTACAACTATAGATCTGAGGTTCAGTCCAAGTACTTTGGTTCTCAAATCCACACTCTCAATTCAAACACTTTCCTGCCTCTGTGCCCTTGACAATACTGTAGTTCTCAGTAGCAGCAAGAGTTCATTGAAGAAGGTAGAGATTTACAGATAGTATTTGTGCTTGTAGACAATAGTATGTCTACTAATCTTAGAGGAAGATCTTACTTATCATCCTCTTGAAGTTAAGCATGGCCATACAAATTGCTCTAATCAGTGATATGTGGACAGAAATAGAATATGTTACTTCTGGGCCTAAATATATTTAAAAGTTTATACTCAATTCTACACTCTTTCTTTACTTTCCGCAATGAAAGCATATGTTGATCAAAGTACCATAAGATCAAAGTATTTCACAATACTGAACCACCACATAGAATATAATTGCCCTGGAAAGCTGCCCAGTAGAATTTATGTGATCAAGACATAAATATTTTGAATATTAAGTCACTGAGATTGTAGAGTTATTTCTTCTTGTGGCATAATATAGCCCAGTAATTTTCAACCAGGATCGATTTTGACCCCCAGGGGATATTGGTGATGTCTAGAGTGTTTTGATTGTCACAACTGGGGAGAGCATTTATAATGACACACCATGGGTAAAGGTCAGGGATGCTGGCAGGCATCCTGCAGTACATAGTAAAGACCCCACAACAAAGAATTATCTGGTCCACACACTGTTGAGATTGAGAAACCCCAGTCCAGCTTATCCTAATACACAGCATAGACTTAAAGTAAGCATAAGAGTATATGAAACAGTTATAAGAGAGATCACCTGTAATAATCATACTAGAACAAAATTCTTATTTAAGCTACATGTTCATATTCTCTCTACAAGTAGCAACTGAGTTCAGCTTACCCATATAATCACAGAACTTAATTCATAAACAAAACATTCTTCATCTCTGTTTAGAAAAATCCATGCCTATGTTCTTTCTACTCAAAATTCTGAGTTTGTTTTTTAAAAACAGTCTGGCTCCTGTAAGACCTTGTACAAATGCAAATTACCAGTCATCAGCACAAACATACTAGGTTAAATAAAGTTGGCAGCCATAGGAGGTATATTTTTCTCTTGTGACTGACTCTTATCAATTATAATTAGGCTTGTACATTCTCTGTGCTTAGAAAAATGTTTTTTTAAAAAGGAAACCTATCCAATGGTCTCTGGCACCTGGGGTTTGTTCTTATTTCCACTGTTTCTAACGAGGTTGCATAATGCCTGAGTTGTGGAAGCCAATGGCTCATTTGAAAAATGGAAAGAATCCAACCACTCTCTTTGGGACCAACCCAAAGGAAATTTTCTTGACTTAGCATTTATTCAATTATACCCAGAGGAGTGCTATGAAACTCTGCTTCTATAGCTTAGAAGAACTAAAGGTATAGGATTTTCATGTGTCAAAAACAGGGCTTGGGCACCATTTTTCTTTGAAAGACCAAGTTATAAATATTTAAATTTGTGGGCTATACAATTTCTGCTGGAACTCTCAACTCTCCTCTTGTAGTGCAAAAGTGGCCATATAAAATGTGTAAACTATTGGCTGTGGATATGCTTAGTTCAGACTCTCTCTCTCTCTCTCTCTCTCTCTCTCTCTCTCTCTCTCTCTCTCTCTCCATAATTAAGTGATAGGCTAGATTTAGCCCATGAGTGGCAGTTTTCTAAATCCTGCTGTAGGTGATATTCTGATTCTGGATGTGTCATTAGTCTAAATGTCTTGACCACTACCAGGTCAAAACAGAAGATATAGTAAAAATAAAGAAAAAAGTATGTGTCTGATTTCTATTATGTGTCAGGCACTGAGCCAGGGATGCTACTAATCATCCTACAACCCATAGGACAACTCCCATAACAAAAATTATCAGGACCAAAATGTCAGTACTTCTGAGGATAAGACACCCTACCCCTTGCTGTAGAATTTAGCCCATAATGAAGCAGCATCAACACCAATTGGAAGTGTGTTCAAAACAGAGAATCTCCAGCCTCGCCTAAGACCTCCTGAATCATAATCTATATTTTGACAAAATGCTCAGATGACGTGTATGCACACTAAAGTTTAATGCTGGCCAAACTAATACAAGCTCCATGAAGATAGTAACATTATCATGAACATGAGAAAGGTTGAAAACTTGCTCAAGGTTACCTAAGTGGTTAAAGTTTGAGACCAAACTTGAAACCATCTTTCTGACTTCAGAGGATGTACTCTATCTGCTGTGCCACATTACCTCCTTGACCAAAATTATACAAAATGCTATCTCTAAATCATTGAATTTGTGCTAGAGTTTAGGTAGTAAATACCTGAGTTTTCATACATAATTTCACATATGTATTTAATTCTTTTACATATATTAACGATCCCCTACTACTTTGTGCCATTACCTATTCCAATAGAGAAAAGACAAGTCATACTCTTGTGGGGAAAACATCCCTGACTCTTCACAGGAGTCATTTATCATTATTTGTTCAATGACTGTCTACAGAACCATAAGTGTCCATTAGCACGAAGTGGAAAGATCAAAGTCAGAGACAGATTCAAGTTCAAATCCTAATTTTGTGGCGTTGACCAATTTCCTTAACTCTTCTGAACTGGAGCTACCCATCATGCAGTGTGACTATAAAGATGTGATTAGATAGCGGTGATTAGATATCACTTTCTGAATGTCCTCATGTGGATTGAATTACCCCTCAGAAGGAAAATAATGATTTGAAGGACTTACTCAGAGGAAGGTAGCAACTCTCCCCAGAAGGAGTTTTATTTTAAAAGATAACTCTCTACCTACCCACTCCCTCTACCTACTCTGTCCAGTGGAAAATAGAATGGTTGTGCTTATATCTAATGAATAACTTTGTCACACAGGAAAGATGTTTGAAGTTACCGTCAATTTTGAAACAGGACTTGGAACATTGGAACATAGTTCGCAATGTCACAAGGTAGAGAACAGGCTTTGTTGGGGAACTTTATAAAGGCAGCATTGACAAAAAAGATAAGGCTAATGGTTTCTCCATGTCCCTGAATAATGGGGAGAAAATATTTAGGGCCAGAGTATTCTGTTGGTTGTGCTGTAGGTAAATCTTTCAGGGAAAGGGAGAAGCTCTTCTTCTATAGTTCTCTCTCTTCTTACGGAATAAGTATAAAAGCAACTCTGTTGGTGAAGAAAAAACCTGGCTCCTTTGTCATCAGCAGTCTGTTTAGATGCCAGCTTTTTGCAATAACTGTCTAATTAAGCCAGCCTTCCAAATTCAGGAGACCTTTGGGCCTGAAAAATATTGAAATTTCTTTAGTCTGAGCTAGTGATTGGTCCTATGAGAAGTTCACTTCAGGTACAGCCCCACCAGCCACATTCAGATCCCCAATACCTCATTATCCAGGATCCCCATACGAGTTAGCGAAGGCAACTTAGAGAATCCTGCTTGGTGCATCACTGACATAATTTCAAGTATTGGACGTGTAACATCTGGGCTACCATTGTTGTGAATAGCACCAAACAGACAAGTATTTCTTTCACTGTCGCACTCAACTATTTAGGCTCTCCATGAGTGAGAGGTTGTAATCTGTGCAAAGGTCGCTTCTGAAACCACTTAGGTGCTGTCATGTACTTTCTTAGCAAAATATACCAAACTTGTATTTATTCACTAATTCATTTACTTATTAGTCAAATATCTTCCCAAATATTTACAATGCTAGGTATGGTGGTTTGCACTGAGAATACAAAGTTAGACAGAAGAATGTGCCTGACTCAAGAGAAGAAATTTAGCATGCATAATTCATATATTTCGAGAGGTCAAACTGAGCATGAATTAACATATTGTCTAAAAGTCAGTAGACTGTAGACACCATTGAAGAAGATAAACATAAATATATTAAAATTTTTACATATTTAGCTATTTAAATTAAGTTTTGGGTATATATGTTCAACATAAAATTAGAACAGGATATACCTCTAATTAACTCTCTTCTAGTAATACATATTATATAATATGAATAAATTAGGTTAAATCAATCATTAATATCTTGTCCACTGAGTCTGATCATATTAATACTGTACTTTTAATTAATTTTCAATTTTGGTTTACCAAAGGTTTTACTGATCTATATGAATTTCTGGCATAATAAATTCTATCCCTTCTTGAGTGTTAAAAATTAACTCACTTCTCCAGTAAACAAAACTATTACCAGTTGCCCTATTCTCTTCTTAGAGGCCTCTTTTGGAAGTCCCTTCATTCTACTGTGAAGTTTCCATTCACAGTAGCATGGTGGCTGAGTGAGGCCACATGTTGAATATGGAACATTTGGGTAAAGAAAATAAACATACAATTTTTTCAAAACCATGACCCATCAGTTTAGGCTCAAAGGACTGCTTAGATTTAGGAAAAAATAGCCCAGCAATTAAAATATAAATTTTTTAAAAAAGGAGAAAAAAATTAAGTTTTTTGCACATGCCTCTCAAACACAGTGAAGGAGATATGCAGCCCTCATATAAAAATCACACTCTTTTGCATTTGCTTCATTTGTGTAGTTTTCTGGTGCTTCCTACTTCATGACTGCCCACCCCTCTCCAAATGCCCCTCTTTTTTCCTGCTACACTACTATAATTTAATTTTTCCCTAGTTTATCAATGTTTTTTTTGTCTCCCCCCCATTAAAAAATGCATAGTATGACAATGACATAAAATTTCTGAATGAGAATTGAAGGTGGGGAGGCTAAGAAACAATGGAGGTAAATTTGAGCCTAGTCTGCAGGTCAAAAAGAAGGAAGATTTGGGGCACTCATATGGATATTACTGTTTATAACAGAACATTTCTTTTTCACTTTAATTTTTATATATTTTTTCAATTATAGTTAACATGCAATATTATATTAGTTTCAGGTGTACCACACAGTGATTAGATATTTATATAACTTAAGTGTTGCCCCAATAAATCTAGTACCCATCTGACACAATACATAGTTATTACAATACTACTGACTATATTCCCCTTGCTATGCTCTGCATCTCATGACTATTTTTTAACTACCAATTTGTACCTCTTAATCCCCTCCCTCCTTCAAAATGCTCTCTGTATCTATAAACTTGTTTCTGCTGTTCGTTTCTTCATCCAAGTTTTTAGAATCCATATATGACATTTGTCTTTCACTGTCTGGCTTACTCCACGCAGCACAATACCCTCTAGGTCCACCCATATTCTTGCAGATGGCAAGATTTCTTTCTTTTTTATAGCTGAGTAATATTCCATTGTATGTATATACCATTTATTCATTGATGGACATCCATGATGGCTCCATATCTTGGCTGCTATAAATAATACTGCCATGAACATATGGATTCACACGTCCTTTCAAAGTAGTGTTTGAGTATCTACAGATAAATACCCAGAGGTGGGATAACTGAGTCGTTCTCTGTCTCCTGTTATTGCCTTTGTTTTAAAGTCTATTTTGTCCTGTATAAGTATTGCTATCCCAGCTTTTTTTCTTTTCTTTCTTTCTTTTTTTTCTTTTTCTTTTTCTTTTCTACAAAACATGCATTTTTAAGGCCCTGAGAAATGTTCTCATTTGACTAAGGATTTCAGAATAGAGTTAGGCAAATGTTTCGTTGCAAAATTTTACAAATCTGACCAAATTACTAATAACATTATGTAACCACCTTTTCCAAATTCACTTCCCAGTTCCAATTAAGTGACTTTCTTTTTGCTGTCGTATTACTTCCTACCACCCAAAAGCAGGGTAGTTCTTTAATACAAATAATTAGACCTATTCACACCTATGATGAAGAAACAACATTGGAAAATAGAGTAAGAAATAACTAAACAATAGGTTTGTCTTGAAAGACATTTAACTTCACTATCTGGAGCAGAGGTGGTCTGGCTGGACTGAATCTGCCTCATGTCGCCATTGGTCCTGAAACCTTGCAAGCTGGCTACCTACTATAATGAAAACATTTCAGTGACCTAGGACTACTGTCATTTCATTGATCAGCAATCTACGATTGGGTAACATTTATTTTCAGCAATAAAGTCTTCATGAAACCTTAGTACATAGCTCATTTAGTACACAGATACACATGTGAGGTACACAGACTCATACTTTCTGGGTTCAGTAGATTGTCCCGGCTTAGTCAAAAAATCTCCCAAGAATTACCCCTTTTTTCTCCCCATTTCCTCTTGATACTTAGACTTGATAAAGACCCTTACACTTTTAATCCAAGTCTACTTTCTTGTGTTAGGATATGTAACACTTCTTGGTTAGGAAAGCTCTACCATTCTTCTGTTGTATTAAACAGCCTGCACACATATCTGTCACTCCTATCCTACATTCTCAAAATTAACCTATCTTTGAATTATTGAGGGTCATCTCAATTCCTAAGAAAACAGTAGGTACTCAATAAATATTGGTTGAAATGAGGAGAGCTGAATTACAAAGAAGATGGCAGTCCATGGAAACTCTTCATACCTTGTTAACTTATAAGAAATAAACATATTTTTAGCACTTTTTTCCCCAATAGTTACAGATTTTTGTGGAGTAGCATGATCAGAGTGATAAGTGCTGTAATATAGATTTGAACATGTAAACAATGTTAACTGATCACAAGGGGTAGGGGATGATTCCTATCGGGAAGTAGAAGAAATAAGACCACTGAATATTTTATAAAGAACAGGACATTTGCCATGGGCCTTGAAGTTCAAGCTGCCTTTTTTTTTTTTTTTTTTTTTGGTCAGGTTAAAGAGGCTGGTGAGGCAAGTGGGACACATGAAAAGACAGCATTTGGAGATAGGAAGCAGTTGGAACAGACATGAATGCAGTAATGAATGTACTGTGAAGAGATAACCTAAGAGCGTTGCTGTCTACGTTGAATAAGATAACACACACTGATGTACTTTGCAGGGTCTGGGGCAGAGCAAGGGATTGGGATTGTTGAATGAATCTATGTGCTGAATCACAAAGGCTTCTCCTAAAACACACCAGGTTTGAACCATGGGATTGAATTGGAATAATAACAAATGGTTGAAAAGTACAGCACTGAATAACTGGAGCTTCAGTAAAAAAAAAAAAAGAAAAAAAAAAGAGCGAGAGAGGCTCAGTCAAGTGAACAAAAAAAAAAAGAGATTTTAAAATAAGACATATTTGGGGAGGAAAGTTTTACCTAACGTGTATAGGTTTACCTGACAAAGTATTTAATTATTTATTTCAAGCTGGATACTTATATTTCAAGACCATATTTAAATGTCTGTAAAATAAGAGACAATTTTTTGTAGTCTTTAGATTCTTAGCCTATGGACTTTCAGGGGTACAACACATGGATGGTTAAAGTCAGGACATTCTTGTTCAGATATTTTATTGGTCATATGTTGTTCCTATATGCATTTTATCAAGATAATTAAATGTTCAGTGAAGAGAAAGACTTAGTATTTATCTCAGACCCTTACCATCTAAAATTTTCTATTAGAATTAGTAGATGATGCAGCTGACATAATCTACTTAGCTTTTCCAATTCTGATGCCTTTAAAGGCTCAAGAGCACATGCAATAGTAGAGTTCATCATTTTCAGTCAGTTTATCTTGTTCCACTCAGTGTCCTTGGAAAATAAAGTGCCCTTTTTATACAGATTTAAATGTGCACTCAGAATAAAAATCTGCACGTGTTCTATGGAAAACATTTCTTTGTTACTATACTCTACAAGTATAAACATTCATTTTGTTTTAAATATGTTTCTTCATAAATGGCTTTTTTTTTTTTACCTGTGGTGTAGACACAGGCAAGAACTAGAATGAAAAGATTTCTCTACAAAATGTTCTTTATTCACAGGCACTAAAGTATATATGTAGTTATTTTGCCAAACTGTTTTATGAGAATTATATTTTTATTCCAACTCCATGAGCTTCACAAGAATACTTTGCTTGGTATTTGCTTGGTGCTGAGAAAATTCTGATTTCATGCTTGGAAGAATTTTATCAAATATTTATAAACAAAATAGTTATTCCTGCTGTACATGCAGATATCATTAATGCATATACATGCTTTCACTACTCTCACATCCTGATCTAGATAAGCAGCTAAAAGTTATTTTACATGAATGATCTAAGAGGATAGTTTTCATACAATAAATATAACCTAAGTACTCTACCCCTTTCCAATCAAAGATGGACATTTAGTTTATAGCTATAGGCATCCTGGAAAAAAATAAAATGAGTGCATTGTACCAGTCAAATATTTTCTAATTAACCACTTGAATTTTAGTCATCTGGTCAATAACTAGTTAATGACAGGGCAAGGCCTTTCCAGGTTCATACCTTATTAAAACTCAAACACGTTCAATTGTAGATGAAATAAATGGTTGCAGGAATGAAGAAATCGTGATGTTTGAGTAAGAATAAGGACATCATAAGTATTTGAGTATATATGTGTGTGGCTTATGCTAGGGTACCCTGCTCATACTTGCTAGGTCAATGTTTTTAAAATACAGTATTTTGACCCCCAGCCTCAACATCAGATAAAAATTTATGAAAATGAAAGTTACTGTGTTTTATCCTAGACCTACTAATGAGAAGCTCTGGGTGTGGGGCCAAGTCTTCTGTGCTGTACCCAGTTTTTCAGGTAATTCTGAGGTAATTCTGAGTTTGAGAAGCATTGTTTTGCTCCTGCCCCAGAGGCTGGCAAAGATAGTTTCTGTGCAAGTCAGTCCTTCAGAGGACTTCTTGTGATCACTTCCTTAATAAATCACTTGAACCCAAATCTCTGCTTTTGGGGTAACACAAATTAAAACAATGTACTTACATTCTGGTAATACACCCATTATAGTCCTAATGACATGCTTTCATAGCAGACTTGTTCCTTTAAATCGAAATGTATTTTCACATGTTTGTTTTTCTTAAATGTGAGTCTCATTTGTCTTTTACCTCCTGGACCTAAGAAAGTGGCATATAACAGCTGTTCAAGGAATATTTGTGAGATGAATGCATAAATTTGATGGTGTTAAAATATTTTTATTAATAAGCATATTAAAAGTTATAGATGAATTAACAAATATTTACAGTTGCTAGTAAATAGCTATAGAAACCCCAGGTTAGTTAGGCACAATCTAACTATATAAAAGCATAGTGCAATTGAATGATATGTAAACTATTTCTGAGAACTGACAGTGAGCTGTATGTGTAGAGGGACTCTTGTCTTCTGGATTCAAGTTATGTATTACTTTGCTTGACAGGAAATGCTATTTTGTATTCATATTGAAACATTTGTTGCTACAAATGTGTTTGAAGTATTTATAAAGTTATTTTTCACATAGGAGCTGAGATTTCAAGGTTAGAATCATTTATCCCCATGGAGAGAAGATATAAATGAAAATATTTTCAAATTCCCAGTGTGGATGAAGGTCATGACAACATTACTGTATCAAATAAAGAAAAAACTAATAACCTAAAATTATTTTATTTAAATGGGAATGTCCCAATTGTGAGGAGCTGTTTATTTCTGCAGTATAGTCTCTGTGGCACAAACCTCCATTCACTACACACTAGTTTTTATTTTTATAACATTTCAAATGGATTCAGTAATTTATAGCTTATACCCAGCATCTCTTTTAGAGAGATATGTCTTAAGAAGACAAGTATTATTATCTATATTTCTACTCTTTCATTAATTTTTCTTTAGTTATTGCAAACATTAAAAGGAGATATATGAGCAGTATAATTATCATACTTAATGCTTTCTAGAAATACTGTATATTGAATTTGAAATAGGCTAGGGAACTTATTAAGCAATTGCTAAAACTTGCAGAGCTCTCCCAAATCTATTCTTTAAGTATATAAAATAAATTGAAACTGAATTTTTTCTAGTGAAACTTGCAAAACTGTAGTTCTTATTTATTCCAAAGGTAATATCCTAGGCTCTGATCTAGAGTTGTATCATGGAGAATGAACATAAAGAGAACAACGAGATTCACTATTTGGGGTGCACTAAATTGAATTCCTCAGCCTCTTTCTTGTGTCTCCACTCCTTTGCATCATCCCTCATCTTCTTTTACTGAACTTCTTTGCATTTCTATTAGAAGTCATGATTCTCTGCTGCTTTTAATATCTTTCTCCATTGTTCTACCTGCAGAGAAGTTTTCATCTTATTCTAGATCCTGGGCATAATCTTGCCTTTTATTTTACCCTTTTGTTAAAAGTGCTATGGAAAATTTGCTATGAGAGGATAGCTTTAATGTTCCCAGCATAACAACAACAATATGGTAATTACATTAGGTAAATAAAGTATTAACTAACCTTATTGTGATAAACATTATTTAATATATATGTGCATCAAATCAGCATATCATACACCTTAAATTTACAATGTTATACGTCAATTATGTCTTAATAATGGGGGAAAAGTTAAACTTAAAAAAACACAAAAAAAAAACTATGGGATTTTATTCCCCACTCCTTGTTGGTGATTCTTCTAACCAAGATCATGATATCCTGTTTATATTTATTTTATCTGATAGCCATAACATATTATTCATACTTCATAAATATTAAATAAAAAATTTTTTCATAACTGCAAGGTTGGAAAGATGAATAATAAAGGAACCTGCATCAGCCCTTCCCTCTGTAGTAACAGAGTTCTACAATAGAAAATTTTGCAAAGAGAAAAGAGAATGATTTTCTTAACTTCTCACTTGCTGGCCCAGTTTCTTTTTCACTGGGGAATATCTGGAATTCCTTACTTTGTCGATTGGAGAGTTGAGTTTTTCAACTTAGTACTTGCTGTAAAAGATCATAATTTGAGTCCAAACTGAACTGTAAGTTTTGAGGTAATGCATGCTCTGAATTATTTTTCTTCCTTGACACAGAACCACTGAGGAAACTTACACCAAAAAATTGCAGTTAAACAAAACAGAAGTTGTCCTTCCCTAGAAAAGAAATGATGTGAGAAAGCACCTCTTCTTTGCTGGAGTCATTGAAAATTAAAAGAAAGTCTGCAGTGTGCAGTTGGTGATGTTATATTGAAAAAAAAGAAAACTTTACCAGGTCTCTTGGCTTAGTAAAGAACAAATTGAACACTAAGGTGTATGGAAGTATTACAAAGCACATTTGGAAGCTGGAGACTGGAAATTTTACAGGTCTATATCCAGATTGTAGGAAATAAACCTCAGTGAACTGGCAGGTAAGCTTAATGAAATAACAGAAGATGAATCAATATTTATCAACTTAATCATCAGTTAATGAACCTTATGATTAAGAGTCATGGGCCAGATAAAGTAACATGGCAGACATATATGTCAAGTTTAGAGCAGTGGGAATATCAAGATAAGAATAAAAATGTCTCCACTGACTACAAAGAAACAGAAAATTGATGCATTGTGAAAGAGCTTTGGACTCTAAAATTATTTTTATAAGAATTAGTTGTTTTTGGTATAATTGTTTTATTCTATTTTGTTTTCTTTTGACTCTTCTTCTGGTAAAGATATTAACAAGGTGCAAAGTATTAATTTAAGTTTTTTGCTAAGGATAGGTTTTGTTTTTATTGCTGTATTTTTTTTTCTGGTGCGTGTGCCTAGTTTCCAGAGAAAGTAGGAAAGGATAACTACAAAAGAACTTTTTTCAGGTTATATCTAAAAGAAAATTAATGAGAACTTGTAAATAACTTGTTAAGAAATGACCAGATATTACTGTGTTTGGTAACTGAGTTTGTTAATCTTGTCTTTTTAGCTCTTACAAATTTTTTAGTACTAGAAGTCATAATTTATTAACAGTAAAGTGTTGGTTGATTTAAATGAGCCAATTAGAGCAGTCCAAATAATTTAGAACTAAAAGTCCACTTATACAACAACTGAGTCATGATTATATTTTCTTAATTAAAATTATTCACTATTTAATCATAATATACTGAAATTTTACTTGTGGAAATGGTACAAGACAAAGTCTCTGTGGCATGAAAGATACCAAAGAGACTGCATGTAGCTGGAAGGATCTGGGTTATAGTAAAATTTGAATAAGAAGCTTTTAAAGAATTTTAGAGATATTCTCACCATCTGATGTTCTCTTTGTTATCTCTATTCATGACTAGTCTCATATTTAGAAAAATGTTGACTGCCAAACTGCGTCGTTCATGGAATACCTAATTTGTTTCTTTTTATTACTAGAAGACATACAATGCAAATATCTGAGATAGCCAGTTTTCCCACTGTGAGTAGATATAATTCTACTCCATAGCAAAGGAATTCAATGTTTTAATATGTACAGTCAGGTTTTGAATAAAGGCACAATTTTCATGAGCATTTCAGACATTTTCAAAATTTCTTAAAACTTTATCCAATTACTGTGCTCTAGGAAATTTAGGGTCTCAGATACCTCCCAGCTATAAAGAGATCCCTGGACCCCAAAGAACAATTAATACATAACAATACTTACAGCAATGGTGAAGCCTAGCCAAAATCAACTGTAATTAGGTTTTTATTGAACTCCAGAATACAATTTATTTTTCTAATAAACAGAGTACATTTTAATATGTTTGGCACTTTATTGTTGCACTTACCTTTCAAATGTGTGTTTTTATTTTATTAAACTATGATATTTTTAGCCTACAAAACAGTTACCTCCCTATTGTACATCATCAGAAGCAATTACTTCTTTAATTAGCTTTGACTCATTAATCTCTGCCTCTTCTACTTTGCTATCAAGTGGAAGGGGATTTCTTACCCACTTGTACAGCATAATACAAACATCACAATAAGTTTCCCTTGATCTCTTCACCTTGCTTTAAAAACATTAAAAAAAGATTTTTTTTAATAGACTGTTTTTAAGAAAACTTAGATGAGATCGGGAATATTCAGGGTATTAATGGTACCTTGGAAACTTATATAAATTCATTAACCAATGTCACCCCAATCAACTTAATTTAAAAATAAAATAAATTTAAGAAACAGAACTTCGGTTCACAGCAAAATAGAGCAAAAAGTACCGAGATTTCCCATTTAACCAGTACCCCCACATGTGAATAGCAACATCCCCCGCCAAAGTGGTGCATTTGCTACAATTGATGAACCTAGAGTGACACAAAACTATCGCCCAGGGTCCCTAGTTTGCATCGGATTCACTCTTGGTGTTACATTCTGTGGATTTGGATGAATTTAAAATGACATGATTCCATCATTATAACATCACATAGAGTAGTTTCATAGCTCTTAAAATTATTGCATTGTTTGAATTCTTATTTGTTAAGTTTTAAGATTTCTTTGTATATTTTGGAACACAGCACTTTAGATGTTCCTTTTGCTAATATGTTTTCCTGTTATGTGGAAAACTTATCAATTCTTTCTTTTATGTCATGGATTATGTATGCCTTTGATGTTGAATCTAAAAAGTCATTGCCATACCCAAGATCATCGATGTTTTTTGTATGTTATCTTCTAGAAGTTTTTATAGTTTTCTGTTTTATTAACATTTAGGTGTATGATCCATTTTGAGTTAATTTTCTGTGAAGAGTCTAAGCTCTATGTCTAAATTTTATTTTATTTATTTATTTTTTGCGTATGGCTGTCTAGTTGTTCCAACACCATTTGTCCACTGCATTGCCTTGGCTCTTTCATCAAAGATAAAATGACATTATTTCTGTAGGTCTATTTCTTGGCTCTCTATTCTGTTCCATTTGTTTATTTCTATTCTATTTGTTTATTCATTAACCAATACCACATTTCTTTATTATTGTAGCTTTATGGTTAAGTGTTAAAGTTGGGTAGCATCAGTTCTCTGGCTTTGGTCTCCTCCTTCGGTATTGTGTTGGCTATTCTGGGCCTATTGTCTTTCTGTCTAACATTAGGAATCAGTTTGTCTGTATCCACAAAATAACTTGCTGGGATTTTTATTGGGATTGCAACAGATTCATAGAACAGGTTGGAAAGAAATGACAGCTTGACAAAATTGAGTTTTTGTATTCATGAACATGTAATATCTCTTTATTTCTTTTCCAGCTTTACTGAAATAATTAACATATAACTTTATATAAGTTTAAGGTGTACAGTGTTATGATTTGATACACTTATGCTGAAAAATGATTGCTACAGTAGAGTTAATTAACATTTTCATCACCTCACATGATTACCATTATTTTTTTTTGTAGTGAGAACATTTAAGATCTATTCTCTTAGCAATTTTCAAGTGTATAGTACAATATGGGTTATTATAATCAGCATATTGTATAATAGATTTCCAGAACTTATTTATCTTATAATTAAGTTTGTACTCATTGTACCCATTTCCCTCACCCCTCTGCCCCTGGTAACCACCATTCTACTCTGTTTCTAGGAGTTCAGCTTTCTTAAATTATAAACATAAGTAATATTATATAGTATTTATCTTTATATTTCTGAGTTATTTCACTTAGCATAATGTCCTCAAGGTCATCTGCATTGTCACAAATGAAAAGATTTCCTTTTTATGGCTGAATAATATTCCATTGTATATGCATATCACATTGTCTTTACTCATTTGTCCATTGATGTACACTTAGATTGTTTCCATATCTTACTCTTGTGAAAAATGCAACAATGAACTGTCTACTTAGGGAGGACCCAGAGCCCACAAAGCAGGTCCTAAACCCTCACAGCTCTCAAGTCTTCTAAACTCCCAAAGTTTCTTGTTTTGTCTCTCAGACTCATAAAACTCATTCTCTCTCCTGTTTCTCCACTCTTTCCCAATACTGAAGAAATTTTTTCTTTAATATAAATTGTAGTAGGAGAAATTTAGTACAGGTTTGTGGAAAGGCCTTTTGTTGCCTCATGTTTTCCCCAAACATTTGTGAAGTCTTTGGTCTCTAAACATTTAAACATTCAGAAGCTACAAGTTAGAGCTTACCAGGCATTTTTTTCTGGCTCATTTTGCCACATCTCTTCCCTCAGATCAGTAGCACAGAACAGACCATCTTCTGAAAAAGGATAAACATGGAAGAGGGAGAGGAAAAGGGAGCAATGACTTATACCTAAGTAATATTAGTAAATCACAAAAAATGTATTAACATGTATTTTTGTATTTAATAATAGTAATCATTCCAAAGTATTCAAAAAGCCACAGCTGCAGAAGTTTCCATGCTTTAATCTAAAGAATGGCTAGAAATTATTCTATTTCTCACTGACACTCTTACCCTTTCATCCTTCTTCACTTCTCTACTTTCTGTTGTACCATTTCTCTTAGGTGCAGTATGTGCAAAATAGTAAAAAAGTAATTTAAGACAAGGTAGAAATTTTACAAAGAATTACTGTAGTCTTTGGGAAAATAAGGCAAAGAAATACTCTGCATTTAAACATACATGAAACATTTATGAGTAGAATATTGAGCACGAGTTTCATAATATTTAAAGTGCCCAACAACTCTTTTAAGTAAAATTAATAGACTTTTTTTACAAAAATGAAAACAAACAATATTTGTGAGATTTAATATGTTGCATACTTCTGTGCCTGCCATTTAGCTATTGAGTGACATGATCAATATTCTAGTGCAGACCTTTCTGTCCTCAAATCCCATGTTTCTGAAGGAATCCTGTGCTTCCGTTTTCTAGTACTCACAGTTTTATAAGTTTTCAAAATATTTCATGCCTCTGAAAAAATTGAAAATTTTTCTAGGCCCACAGATATCAAGTCTAACTTACAACCAGGAGAAAATCTCCTGACAGCCTCCAGATGGCCACTTCCCCACAGTGGTGGCGACTTCTCACAGCCCTGTCGTCCATAAGGCAATTTCCAGAACACTGTTATGCTTTTCTCTTCAAAGGAATTGGGTTTCAGGTTCTATTCAAATGTGTGTGTGTGCACATGTGGCTTGTGGGAATCAGATGGCAGAGAAAAAAAGATATTGATTGACAGATGGTCAGGATCAATAACTGAAACTAAAACTGAATAATCTGGCATCAAACAAACCTCACTCATTATGTCTCCCATTTACATCCCTGCCATTGCTACTCAAGCCTTCTTACTGTTTTAGGGCATTCTGTTGACATCCTATTGTCATTTTACTCTACATTAAAATGTATGAAGAAAAAAATGGGAAGCCATTGAGTAACAAGTTCCATTGCTGATATTTTTTTACCATTGACAAGTCCCAGTTTGTTTTCCAACACTCACATATGTTCTAGTTTGTTTGTTTGTTTGTTTTCTGTCCACTTTCTCGCTTAAAATTAGCTACAGTTATTTTTTCATCATACTATTGATTTTGCTTTTAAAAAGGACTCTATTTCATTATCCCTCCTGATCAATTCAGACCATTTTGCATGAGCAACCTTTTTATTTTTTTTTTAACACACAAAATGTCTTTGTTTTTATTTAACTTTCCTCTATATATCATTTGTAGAGCATTTAATTATATTTCCAGAGTTTATTTTGAATGGTGTTGGTTTGTTTAAAACAAATTCAGGCACTTGACAATTTTAATTCCCTTTTTTATGTGTGTTTTTGCTTATTTATTAGACAGATATTTCTTATACCAGACATCATATACAATGCTGAGGTTAAAATAATAACAATCACTTTTAATTAAAGTGACATTAAAGATAATGACTATTATTATAAGTAATATATATTAAGTTGTCACCAAGTGCCAGGCAGTAAGCAAGAGGGCTTTCCAACTCTTAAAGTAATAATACACATTTATTGAGTGCTTATTTCCTAGAGAATTTCTATATGGTCAATATGAAGAACATATAATACTCTCAGAAATACCCTATGATGTGGGTACTGCAAATATTCCTATTTTCAGATGAGAAGCCAAGGCAAGGAAGGAACTAACTGACTTGGCTATAGTCAGTAAGTGACAGAGTCAGGATTTCAAGCCTCTTAACCACTACCTTTTTCTGTAGGTATTATTATTATTTCCATTGTATATATTTCATTTTAACTATCTAGAAAACAAATAAGAGTTCAAAGTTCATCAAAGGAAAATATCTAAATTCTCATATATTTACAAAGTACCCAGAAAATTTAATCTTTCTTTCCCAGGATATACTTAACTAGTTACACCCAGAAAGAAGCCTTAAAGGCATTTGTTCACTATTGCTTTGCACTGACCTCATAGCTGTTGTAGGATCACAGCCACCAGTTTTTGGACAAAAAAATGCTGTGCTGAAGAACTCAAATAGGAAAGAGTAAGAGGCTGTTTTACCCACTTTTTTCTAATTTGCCTTAAAGTGGTATCTTATTTACTCTTTTATCACACTCACTTTCACAAATTCTTCCCACCCCATATCTCAGACACTATACTATATGCAAGGACTACTAAAATGAATAGGATTTTGTCACTGTCCTAGCTAACATTTTAATATTTTTTTAAATTGCCTTGGAAATAGTTTTCTCTGGAGTCAGGCAAGTACTTGATAGTAGTGAATCTTTTGTCTCTGTTTCACCATGATCCTTCAGTGTCTTTCTCAAAGTAGAAACTCAGTAAATGTTTGTTAAATGAATTAAAAGAAATTGAACTCCAGTATATGGGTAATGGCCTACAAAATTACCATCTTATAGTGTGTTTTAGTCCAGAGGTTTGAGGGTCTTGGCAGATGGTTAAAAAATTTAACACTGTTTAGACTTACTCAGGGTTCTTATCACATCTTTATATCTTCTTTTCATGTTTATTCCCAATACTTTTAATTGAATTTATATGATAAAATATGCATATCTTAAGTGCAGAGTTCCTTAAGTTTTTATTAATGCAAATCCTACTCTAACCATTGCCTCAGTCATGACTTACCATATTTATTTGTGCCCCTTTACTCAATATGCTCCCCCAATCTGACCAGAAATATCCACTGATCTGATTTCTATCATCATGGATTTGTTTTGTCTGCTCTAAAACTTTACATCAGTGCAGTTATACAGTATGTACTATTTTGTGTAAGACACTTTTTGACTCAGCATTATATTTCTGAAATTTATTCATGCTGCCATATGTTTTAATGGTTTGTTCTTTTCATTGCTATAATATTACATTATACTACAATGAATTTACTATTCCCTGGTTATGAACATTCCAATTGTTTTCAGGTTTTTCCATGATGTATAAATCTCATATGACTTTCCTAATACAAATCTTTATGGGGATATATATTATCATCTTTTCTGCCTAAATGCATGGGAATAGAATTGCTAAAAACTGTCAATTAGTTTTCCAAAGGCTTATAATATTTTACACTCTCAACAACATAAATGAGAGTGAGTTGCTTCACATTCTAACACTTGGTATTGTTCGTTTTTTAAAACCATTCTTGGGTTTTGGATGTAGTATCTCATGGGAGTTTTGCTTTGCATTTCACTGATGACTAGTAAAAGTATATGTTATTTTATGTGATTTTGGTCCTTTCCATATGTTCTTATGTAAAGTATCTATTAATTTTTTTTATAAATATTTGTCCTTAATATTGACTTGCACAAAGTCTTCACATTTCCCGCATATATTTTTAGTGTATATATGTGTTGTGATTTTTTTCTCCCAATCTGTGGCTTGCCTTTTCATTTTTTAAATGGTCATTTGAAGAACAGATATTTCATTTTTATGAAATAGTTGCCTTTTTATATGTATACATATATACATATATATGTATATATAGCATATCAAACTAAGTGACAAATTAGGGAAAAACTGAAAGTAAGATCATTGAAAAAAAAAAAAAAAACAAGGACAAGGCTTCTGGTGTTCAATGCCATAAGACCTGTATATTATGTTAAACATAGAAGACACATTTAATTCTGTTTATTATAAACCAAAGCAAAGAGAAAACATAATTAACTAGCCCACAAATAAAGAGAAATACAAGATAAGCAGAGTTATTTTGGTACAGAAAATTTCTCCTGATGGGCTCTGATAAAAATTACGATACTGTGCATTGTAGTAAGGAATATTTGCAACAACATTCTCTTACAAAACAGAATAACCACTTGAGCCCTCTATATCCATTCTCTACTCCTTTTTGCCTGCTCTATGCCTTTGGAGGTTTGCCTCCTTGGGCTCCATCTCCTGGATTTTCATGCACTCTAGGAGAAACCAACAAAAGACTGGAAAGAGATTTGACTTTGGGTGGTGAACACCCAGTGCAATATAAAGATGATATATCTTTAAGTTGTACAATTGAAACCTCTATAATTTTATTAACCAATGTCACCCCAATAAATTTAACAAAAAAAATTCCAAGGGCTGAGAAGAAATAGTTCAGGGTGTTTATTCGCCCTGCTCCCACTATGTAGGGTCTGTAATTCCAGCAGTGGTAACATTTTTATACTTCAGGCTGAGGGTCCTGCTGGGTTGTCTCTCTGCCATGGCCACAGCTCTCACATGCTTTTGGTTACAGCATGCTCTCCGTTGCTTCTTCAGATCCAGTGATGCATTGCTGTCCTTTGTTGGTTCTTTTAACCCTGCCCACTGTTAATCATTCCTTCTCTGGGCTCTCTTCCGTTAACCCTTTGGATTTACCCTTCCAGTTCTGCCAGGAATAATAGTCAGTCTATACAGCTTTTGTCTTGAAATGCCCTTCAATGTAGGGTAGAACAACAACACCAAGGGTAATTCACTGAAACCAATTCTGCAGTGTAGTACATGGATCTCTGATAAATTACATTAATCCATAGATAAACTTTACACTATAAAATATAGATTAACTGCTATTTTTCAAAATAAAATACAAATGCTCTTAGATACACAAAGCAATATGCTAGAAGTTTGTAAACCACAGGACCAGCAAACCTTATCCCAAAGCACAGTTTTTCTTAAATGTATTTTTTTTTAATTTTTAATTTTTATTGTTGCATATATGTAGAAATATAAGTTATTTGTGCATTTTCACATTGGTGCCACCTCGGGTTTATCTTTTCATGTTAGTTTTTGTTGTTGTAATTCATAGGAGTCACTGGACATCTTTGTGGGTTTATGTTATTGGGAATTGTTTATTATTCCGATAATACACATGAAGTATTGGAGTACCCACCCCCAACACACACACCCCAGGCCAACAGCAGAAAGAAGCAGTTTCTTGGGAAGTTCAGTGAGACTTACAGGGGTAAAAGTTCTTAAAATTCAACTATTTGAATATTTAAATCTTATATTCAGATGTAACATAGATATTACTTACTAGGGCACTTTTTGGGATCTGATTTAGCGTGGCTACTGATCTTCAGTTTAATGCGGCACATTTGTCATCAATATTTGAGGTCTGCTGACTCCTTTGTGACACTGTTGCCCTTGGAAGTCAGCCCTTGGGGTCCCACTTTGGACTGGAAACCCCTACAAGGGTGTGAAAAAGTCCATCTTAAAAATCTCCTTAGGGAAATTGTTCGTTTGCTTGCTTTTGATTTTTTATTCTTCACATTCTTCTCTTCTCCCTTAAATGATTTTTTCATGAGTAATAGCAATGCAACTGAGTATCTAGCACAAAATATTGGTGTATCATTGCTGACAAATTTTAGTATTTGTATTAGTTTCCTAGGGTTGCCATAGCAAGGAACCACAAACTGAGCAGCTTAAACAATACAAAATGATTGTCTCCTAGTTCTGGAGTCTAGAATTATGAGACTGAGGTGTTAACAGGTCCATGTTCCCTCTGAAAACACAAGGGAGGGATGTATTTCGGACCTCTCTCCTTGGCTGTGACAGTATAACTCCAATCTTCACATGGTGTTTGTGTGTGTGTACATGTGAGTGTGTGTCTGTCTGTGTCCAAATTTTTCCTTTTTACAAAGACCTGTCATATTGGATTAGGGGCCCACCCTAGTCGACTCATATTGGAGTAGAAGCCTACATCATTATGATCTAATCTTAGCTAATTATATCTTCAATGATCCTATCTCCAAATAAAGTCACATTTTGAGGTACTAGAAGTTAGGATTTCAACATGTAAATTTAGGGTGACACAATTCAATCCATAGCAATAGAATACTAATTAAAATAATTTCCTTTACACCACCTATTCAGATGACCCTGTGAGCTAATAAAATACTTTCTGTTAGTTTTGAATGACTATATTGTGACACCTTTTAAAAATCATTGTTACAGAATAGAAATACAATTGTAATGAGAAGAGAATTTGGAATTGCTTAAATGTTTGATGATAATTATACACACACACACACACACATATCTATCATGTGACTAGAAATAGATATGTCAGAGTTTTGGAAAACATAAAATAGAGTTAACTTCAATTAGCCTCAATGAGCAATTAGCTATATCAAGCACATTGTATACATGGTGAATCAATTTCTTCTATGATCTTAAGTTCCTACTGAAGAGTAATTTGATACTTTGGGAAGATCCAATAACTCTTTTAAGCCATAAGGTTACTAAAAATAATTTAAAAATTAATGACATCCTTTTGTTTTAAAAAACACCTGATATTATCTTGAAGGTGTTAGTTATATCTTTTTTGAAATCTACCAAGTGCTTGGCTTCCTTCGAAGAAAATTTTGACCATAAATTTAAAAATGAAATTCCATGTTCCCTTTGATTATACTATTATGAAACTCATGGTAATATGAACTTTTCTAAGAAAATTAAAGAAAAAAAATCAATCTAGGTCACTGCAGTCTCTTAACTTTTTTTTCTTTTTTACTAATTAACTGATGCAATAGTTGCATATTTATTGTTGTTTTAGTTATTTTATGGACATATTGGTCATTTTAATGGCTCTTTTATAAAAATGATATATGCTCACTTAAAAAGAATTTCATAAATACAGAAGTGAGAGAAAAAAAGGAAAGGAACAAAATAAGAAAAAAAGGTTAAAAGAAAAGAAGGAAAAAGAAACCACTGTACTAAGTGATGATTAGATAAAGTCATCATTCAAAAAATAAAAAGGAAAGCCAATGCTGGGCCTTAAATTGGAACCATTTCTTTTCATCTTGGAGATGACAGTAATTTGATCTCACTGGGATAGACTCCTACTCCAGGTACAAATTTGTCTTCTCTGCTCACAGCAATTCTGCCGACATCATCATTTGTGGATTTGCTGAATGCATTATTCATTGATGTAAAATATTGCTGACCACCAAGGCACTCATTTTTATGGCAAAGGAAGTGGAGCAAAAGATTCATGCTCATAAAAGTCAGTGATTGTCCCATATACCTCATTTTCCAAAAAGGGCTGGATTCATAGAATGATAAAATGGTCTGCTAAATGATCAACTGTGGTACCATCTTCGAGGCAACAGTCTATAAGGTTGGAGTGCTATCCTACAAGATGAGATTTAGGTGTTCAATCAATAGTCAATCATATGGTAACATCTAAACTTGAATGCTCAGTCCAGAAATCAATAGATATAGGAGATAATAAAACCAACATCACTATACCTATAACTCATGTAAATATTTTTTGCTTTGTATCTCAACATAGTTAGTCTGGGTAGGTTAGAAGCTTTAGTTTCAATATAAAAATAGTTATACTTCACAGCATAGTTCTGCTAAATTAGAAGCTAAGACCTGGTAGTTTAGATTCTTCCTTGGCCATTTTGGATTCTTCAAACAGCAGAGTTGTAGGAGTTGGGTGATTGATTTGAGTACCTAAGAGAAATTTGGGTCACCACCATAAAATAAGAGTGAAGACCATGTCTAGAATTTTAGGAAAATACTGAATTGCCTCTTACTCCTTGCCCATTAGTCTTAGAAAGTGGAAAGTTACAGCAACATAGATTACTAGAACGAAGGTCCTAGAATCCACTGTTGCTATGACTTGAATATTTGTTTTCCCTCAAATCTGTATATTGAATCCTAATTCTCAATGGTATTTGAAAGTGGGGTCTTCAGGAGGTAATTAGGTCATGAGGGCAGAGCACTCATGAGTGGGATTAATGCCTTTATAAAAGAGATCTCAGGGAAGAACACATCAGGGTGGCGCCCTCTGTGAACCAGGAGGCCATCCTTCAGCAGACAAAGAATCTTCCAGCATCTTGACCTTGGACTTTCCAGTCTCTTGAACTGTGAGAAATAAATTTCTGTTGTTTATAAGCCACCTAAGCTATAGTATTTTGCTTTAATTGACAGAACAGAACAAGACAACAATATTCTTGTCTTAGTAAAGTTTAGTAAAGAACTTGTCTAGCAGAGATTCTGTCAGAGCATGAGGGGAAGACATGGAATGAGTAGTTGGAGAAGGAAACTTTATTATCAAATTAAGCACTGAGTAAAGGCATGGCACAGATATGGAAATAGAGATTGGAATGACTGTTTTTAGGTTAATATTTTTGTTCCCCTCTTTGCTTTCCTGTTCAATTTTTTAAAAGACACTAATGATAAAAAAAAAGTTTTAGTTTCAAGTATGAAAGAACAGATATAATTTTGTGATGATACAATAACTTTTGAGACTTCGGGTATCCTTACTGAGACAAAAGACAAGAATAGATGCTAAAGGTCCAAAGGTTGGACTGTTCTAGACATTTTATTTGTCTCTCTAGATCGAATATTCTTCATCCTGCTCTGGTACTGGAAGGCTCATTTGCGTGGACAGTATCAATGAGCCTCCTTACCTCTGATTACACATTAGGTTCAACCAATTAAAGATAGTGGCAGAATTTCAAGGAAAGCAGAAGAATGAGGATGGGACCTATATTTCCCTGTTTCCTCCCTGGTAGAAGTTGGCAGTGTCTTTCTTCTGAAACCACAGTCATATCGGGTGGCCACCTTCTGCAAGGATCCCTGCTGCTGGCCCCTTCAGGTCTAGATGTGTTAATTTCATTCTTTTCTCCTCCTCCCCATGCCTAGCCCCAACTCCTATTTGTTTCTTCTCACTCTGCTCACATCTCTGTAAATAATGCCTTTATTAAACTCTTTTCAATTACTTCCCTTCTACCATGTCTTCTGTTTCTTGCCAGGATCCCTGACAGATACATTATGAGAGTTATCAAAACCCAGAAATCTTATTTCCCTTTCTGTTCACTTTTTATTTAGTTTGTATATAATCTGTCTAGGAAGAAGGGTTTGTGCATCTGTGTTATGTTTACATGGCAAACAGAATATTTATGTCCCACTTGTATTTGAAAGTGCTTGCCCTCTATATAATGCTGAAAGCACAAATAAAAAAGAGGGGAGTGGCTTTTTGAATAAATCCCATTGACAAATATTAGACATGAACATGTAGCATGCTGTGATGAAATGCTCTTCAGTATACAGGAACAATAGGAATCACTGTCAGAATTCCTGGTCATAAGCTGGCCTCTTTTTAGCAGAAGAAGCCGGAGGCTGCCTTTGGCAAATATAGTTAAAGGTAATGTTCTCACATTGCTGCAGGAAGGAAATCAACGTCTAATTCACACATATTATTCTGAGCCCAACGAGGTATTTTCTTACAGGTGTTCAGGGCTTGTAAAAACGTGGCAACCCCTCCCCCTTCTATTTGCTAAGTTCGTTTACAGTTTCCATGCAGCTTATATGATTCATGTGTTTCCAGTGAAAAATCAATACTGTACTAAATGCAGTTTAGCCTATTTTTGTTTCCATATACATTAGTTAAACAGTATTAAAAGATAAACTGAGGCATATTAAAATTTTTAAGAGCTTACTTGAGCAAAAGCTGATTTGAATTGGGCAGCATCCAATCTAGCAGATAAAAAGGAGCAGCAAAGAACTGTACAAAATGAACAACTTTTAGAGGCAGAAGGGAGTGGAAACAAAAAAATGATATTAAGCAAAAAAAAAAAACAAAAAGGGGGTTTATTATGGCAAGGTTACTTACCTTTAGGGATAGAAAGGAGTCTCCCAAGGAGATTACCTAGCTAGTGCTGATTAGGGAATTCCTGACTGACTGGCTTAAGATTCCCTTTCTGGGAGAGCCAAAACTCAATTTCTTAAATTTTAGTTTGGTGATGTAGGGCTTAGTACAACCATATCAATTTTGGGCCTCTTGTCTTGCTTTTAACAAATTTCTCTTTTTGATCATACTCTCAACCTTAGAGATGTGATAAAAAAAAAAAATTAAGGCATAAATGCTATTTTCAGCTACTGCTCTGAAGTTCTCATAGCTTTTTTCCCCTGTGTAGCATTTACAGGTCATGATGTTGGGTCCACATTCTTGAAGTTGACAAATCTCTTTGTTCTTTTTTGAACATTCTATTTTAGAGAAGTCATGTGCTTGGTAGTTAGATGTAAACATGTACTTAAAGCTTTTGAGAGAATACAGCTCTCCAGGGAGATTACTATGATTATGAAAAGCAGGATAATTTTCAATGTCTGGAGTGCAATTTGGAGCCATTGTCCTCAAGACCCAAACCAATTAGGGTCAAGGTGGTCAAAGAAAGAGTCTTCGGAGGAGCCACTTTCTTAAGCCAACTGATCACTTGTTCAGTTATCTTATATAGCTGAGTCTCAATTTCCCCAGAAGTGTCAATCCAAGTGTAACAAGTTGTGTCAGCCATAGCACAAACACCTCCTCGCTCAGCTAAAAGATAGTCAAGGGCTATCCTATTATCAAGAACAACTTTGAACAGAGTCTTGGAAATTTTATTGGGCAGCTATTGCTTTGGCTGCAGATTCTGAAATATCCTCAAGAGTTAAGGAGAAGTTCCCAATCATAGCCTCATTTACACTTACTTCTAGCCGGGGAATAGGTTTTTCCAAAGGAAGCACATTTAGAATTATGAATGCCTCCTGGTAATTTCCATTTGAGTCTGTGGCTCAGGACTTGAAAGGTGACAGTCAGTGGAGACCAGTAAAATTGAATGGTCTGTAGACTGCACAGGTGTTTATATTCCAATTACCTTCTTTGTATAGAACCTAGATGCAAGGTTCCCCATGTTTAGGGTTGTCAACCAAAGAGAGGGAAATAAACCCCCAGGATGAGGGAGCCTGAATGATACAGGGCTGAGTTTGTTTCATAGAAACTGAAGCACTAAAAATCATGAAGTTTGTGAGAGGCAGAAGTACAAGATCACCAGCATTGTGACAAATCCAGCAATCTTTTGGAGATTGGATTACCACCTTTGCAAGGGTCTGATAATAGTACTGGGCCAGAGCAAGGCAAATAGTGAGTAAAAAAATCATAAAGACCTTCGAGGTATAAGAATTTGGAAGAAGTTAGTCAGAGAGGGAAGGAGCAATGAACAGAAGAAATGTTCTGTGTTTTGGGAGGAAACAGTCTTCTTCAATGTCAGCTATTTCTCATCCTACTCAATTTGATTTTGAGGTCTCCAGCATTTGCACCAGATGTTAGGTGAAATTTTATTCAGTTGCGAAATCTGCACCCAAGTTTTGATAGTTTGTAATTAGCAGTGTCAGTGAAAGTGTCTTTTTCATGAATTTTGCTTTTGCAAAAACATCAGAGTAAAACAATAAATGTACATAAATGACAAAGGACTTAAAATGCCCATGGTTAAAGATCTGATAAGAATGCATTATAATAAAATTGATAAGGAAATTTGATTATTACTGTGACATATAACATTTTAAGAAAATAACTAGAATTATAACTAACTGATAACTTTATACCAGGACATATCAGATATTTAGGAATTTCCTACAGTTTCTAGAACACGTATTAATATTGTGTATTGACACAAATATAACCTAAGAAGGTTTATCACCACTTATGTGACATTTATTCCTATGTAATTCAACACATCAAATAAGCCTAATTAATTTAACATCTCTCAAAGAATTTTAGATTTTCCAGGGGCCTTCTGGGAAATCTCAAATTTTCTTTAAGGTCAAAGGACTTAATTTAGAATTTGGATTGGGGAAATTGTCAAAATGTCGAAAGGTTTGAACATTTGACGAAATAGGATCACAGATCATTATGAAATAATACTTAATTTTCTATTTAACCAAATTGACAATAGAAGATATTAAGGCAAATACAGAAGGTTACACAGGTGTGAAAAAAAGACTTAGTTTTTATAATGTTGAAAAGACTGGGTTTTCTTAAGTAATAAGAGACATGATACAGATTATGTGAAATGCTGTAAATAATTTTCATAAAACACACAATTTTTGCTGTCCAAGCAGATTATTTAAAAAGTAAAGAAAAAAAACTTTGTTTATAATTTCTCATTTAAGAGCAGACCAATAATCTAAGAAAATTTGTTGTTTTAACAGAAAAATAAATTCTAATTTTGCAGTAATGTACTTTTTATATTAAAACTTGTTTTTAAAACACTTAATAATATATTCTAATTTTAGCCAGCTTGACCATACATACAATTTCTTTTCCAAGATTCCTTTTTCACAAATCCTCTACAACCTTTTATTATTCATTCAGATTTTTTTTCCTGTTGTTTCCTCTTTCTCATTCTAGAACAATTAATCATTTTACTTTCCTTATCTACTTTTTATACACAGTTATT
Source organism: Cynopterus sphinx (assembly GCA_030015415.1). NCBI lineage: Eukaryota > Metazoa > Chordata > Mammalia > Chiroptera > Pteropodidae > Cynopterus > Cynopterus sphinx. Next base: position 21,487,047 of record CM057385.1, read on the forward strand.
TCCTTTTGCCCTTATTATTTCTAAGTGGTTTTAATTACATATATTGATTAGAATTTCTAACCCTAAATCTTTTGTTCCTAGTAAAAGCTAGGAAGTAAGCAATTGTGGACTGTCTGTTACATTAGCATTGTATATATTTAATAATTTTTAGAAGTATATTCTTTTTTTTAATGCGACACAAGTATGTTTACTGATAGTCCCAAATCTTTTTAGTTTCTTAAAAAAAAAACAAACGCAGATAAACTTGAATTCAATAGTTAATGTTTCAGTATTTTATTTCAAAAATGAATATCCATCATGTAACTGATCTCAGGATAACTTTAAGATTTCTAGCTACCAAAAAGATTTTAGAAATTATCTTTAAACAGATATACTATAAAGCATAAGACATTAAATTTACTTGTTCATAACAGTTATGTCATGAACAAAAATTTCATGAGATATTAAATAGCTTGTCATCATCTTAAATTACCTTTCTTGATCACAAATTCTGTAACAGAGGTAACATAAACTTATTTGATTTACTAAACCTAAGCAGAATAAAATTTGTACATCTGCATTATATTTAATATCAATAGCTCTAAACAGATGCCTGTTTTAATTAAACCAACAAATTTAAATTAATTTTTATTTACCAAAGATTATTCTAAGTCATGCGAACTTGTAAATCATTAGTGTTAGTGTCTATATTTCTTTTCTTTACTGCTAAAATTTATGTGATTTTTATTTTAGTTTTATTGAGAAACATTGAAATATATCACTGTAAGTTTGTAGATGTACAGTATGATGGTTTTGTTTACATATATTGAAAAACAATTACCATAATAGCTTCAGCTAAAATCCATCTTCTCACATTGATATGATAAAAAGAAAAAGAGAAGGAAAAACATTTTTCACCTTGTGATGAAACTCTTAGGATTTTTTCTCTTATCGACTATCCTATAATACAGAGTAGTGTTAGCTTTAGTCGCCATGTTTTACATCACATCTCTAGTACTTATTTATCTTACAATGACAATGTTGTAGTTTTGACCACCTTCCTCCAATTTCCCCTTCCTCTACACCTCAGGTAACCACAAATATGATCTCTCTTTCTATCATTTTTTTCCCTCACATGTAAGTGACATCATACAGTACTTGTCTTTCTCTGTCTGACTTATTTCGCTTAGCATAACACTTTCAAGGTCTATCCATGTTGTCACAAAAGGTAAGATTTTCTCATTTTTATGGCTGAATAACATTCTATTGTGTGGAAACCATTCAACCATCAATGTAAACTTGGGTTATTTTCATGTCTTGGCCATTGTAAGTAATGCTGCTATGAATATGGGTACAGATAACTTTTTGAGTTAGTATTTTCATTTCTTTTAGTTATATCCCCAGATGTGAAATTGCTGGATATATGATTGTTCTATTTTTAATTTTTTGAGGATCCTCCATACTGTTTTTTATAGTGGCTGCACCAATTTACATTCCCACCAATAGTGAACAAGTTTTTCCTTCTCTCCATATTCACTCCAGCTTTGTTATCACTTGTCTTTTTAATGTAGGCATTCTAATAGGCATGAAGTAATATCTCATTATGGTTTTAATTTGCATTTTCCTAATGACCAGTGATGCTGAGCATCCTTTCATGTACCCGTGGGCCTTTTCATTTATTTTGTTCATGCATTTATAACATATATACAAATATATAAACATAAAGATAGATGCAAATGGAAATCTCATAGCTTTTGTTTTAAAATTTTAGCCATCAAACTACAGTACAATAATGCAAAACTTCCTCATTTATAAAAGAACAGTTGGATCCAAATTGTGTTTCTGGCAGATGGAATAAATTAAGTTTATCTGCTCAGATGGCTAAAGTTTTTTACTAATATTTGTTGAAGAGACTTTTAAGATTTTTCATAGGCCTATTTTTCAAAACAGCCTTTTCTTTTTATTTTCTTATTCTGATAAGGATTGTCTTGGTTTCTAGAGAAGACCAGGAAGAATGCCTACATCTGAAAAGATACAGAGAAAGGATGCTTATTTTACCAAGAAGAACTTTTTTTCCTCTAAGTCCAGATCTTTCTATAATATCTGTAAGCCTTTTGAGATAAATCGGGAGGTTTGGGAATTTTAAAAAGGAAAATAGGCTCTGAATTGTTTCTAGAACAGCATTTTTGTTCTTGTAAAGACTCAATTTGTAAGAAAAAAAAGTATAGATTTTAATTCTTCAAAGTATTGGGGTGCAACCTGAATGATATGGAGGCTGCCCTATCCATCCAAGTATATTATTTTCAATTTACTTCTTTATATTAGGGAGAAGTAATTGAAATAAGATGAAAATCAAAAGATTCACACATTGTGGATTTAAATCTGTGTATCTGAGGAATATTTCATTAAATACCTCTACAAAAAATTTCAGAATCATTTGTTTCTTTCTGTGTACATAGTTTTATTTTAGCTTAGGAGAAAAAAAATCTATTAGGCTCCGACTCAGCTTCCAATATGGCCAACTTCTAATCAAAGAACAACTTTAAAAAATCATTTTGAATATCCTTTCAGATTTCACCTGGGTCAAACAGTAAATATTCCTGGTAATATTAAACAACTCCATGGGAATAATATTAAACAACCCCCAAAAGGGTGCAAAAGATACTGATGATGTGACTCAGAATCTGGAGCCACTTCCAGAGGTAAACCAAAATGAAAAATGCCTTAGACAATTCCTCTGAGAGCTGGCAACAGTCAGGATGACCACAACCACGGAATGCAACTCACATATCTGCCCAGTCATAGCTACCCACAAAGAGTATGAAATCCACGTTTCTGTTCAACCTTATTCTGGGGGCCCCCAACCTGCCGGTTTCCAAGCCAAGTTCTCAGGACAGACAATGAGACAGACAAGAATACAATGGCTGTCCCTGTGAGAGAAAGAAGGGACAACCAGTGGGGACCTGAAAGCAATTCAAAGGCCTAATTCTTAAAAATGTTTTGTGCCTGCCAATGTAATTTGGAACAGAAGGGACAAAGTGAATTTTTACCTCTATCAAAGAAACACCACAGATAGAAATAGAGATGGGAGAGCTGACTTTGGTGAGAATTCTCACCCTTTGCTGGCTTCTGCCAGTGTTCCTAGGATTCTGTCTGCAGGCTTTGGAGTGAATGGGGTGGCCCAGCAGATCTCATCCTAGTCACTAGAAAGTGTAGAAGATAAAAAATAATTTTTTCTCTTCCTTTTATGGTGAGTGCTTGACTGAAACCCACTTTTTCTCTAGAGCACCTCATAAATGGATGTTTGTCTAAGTGAAAAGTTCTCCACTGTGACCACTGTAATTGAAGATTATTTTTCTTAAGGTTAACCTGTTTGTTCAGCCTTAAAACAAAATTTTACTCACCTGAGGCCTCACAGTATAACCAGTCCAGTTTAAGACAGACTCAGTTCCACCCCACAAATAGTCTGGTTTCTTAATTAGACCCTATCCGACCCAGGGATCCAGTCCAGTTCCTAAGTCAGACCCAGTCCAATCCTCATGCTCAGTCTGGTTTCTAAGTCAGACCCAATCTCATGCTGGAACTGGTCCAGTTTCTAAGTCGGACCCTGTTTGATCCAGAATGCATTTTAGTTTCTAAGTCAGACCTCGTCTGACTCTGAATCCAGTTCAGTTTCTAAGTCGAACTCAGTCTAATTCCCTCCAGTTTTCCAACCTAGTCCAGAAAAAGAAATGCTCAAATAAAGTGTGAAGGCTCCCAATGCAGTAACTGCAGAGCTATGAGCAGACAGTGGCTCACCCACTGCCTCCAAAGGCAGCAAGAGAGCAGCGAGCTCAAGGGGATCATCAGGTACTTGCGCCCGGGTGCTAGTTGCTCCTGGAAGCCTTTTTTGGGGTCTCCTTTGAGTTCCTCTTCTGACACCAGAGCTATTAAAAGATAAATGGAGATGTGAAAATTTTAAAGTTTATTTAAGCAAAAGTCAATTCAAATCGGGGAGCTTCCAGTCTAGCAGATAGAAGGGAACTCTGAGGAGCCATTCACAATGAAAGACTTTAATAGGCAGAAGAACGTGGGAATGAGAAAGGTAAACTAGGCCCAAAGTGGGTTTGTTATTGCATGGTTACTGCCTGTTAAGGGGTGGCAGGGGTCTATCATGGAAATTGCCAACTAGTGCAATTTAATTGACTGGTTTAAGATTCTACTTCTGGAAGAGCCAAAACAGTAATTTAGCCTCATTTTGGTGATAAAAAGCTTTGTACAAGTGACATTATTCTCGGACTGTTGTCTTGTTTTTAACAACAGATAAGCTTGTGTTTTTAATATACTGAGTAGGTATGGAATTCCTGACATTATGCATAGCATTATATTTTTCTGAATTTAATTCATATTCAAGTTTAACTTCTAAAAATACACCACTGACACTCCTCATGAGCAACACATCTCTGTACATGCAGTGCCTGTCACAATGCCTTACAACACGTAGGGACTCTGTAAATGTTTACTGAATTTCAGGGCTAAGTGGGCCTTTTTAAATGGCCAATATACACCCATATTTTTTAAAGTTGTGTTTCCTTATTTGAAAATACATTCAAAATCTGATGAGATATGTTAAGAAGTAAGTAATAACTCTAGTCAGACTGCTGAGAATCATTGCATAAGCTTTCGGAATCAGGATATTAAGTAGGGGTGTCAGGGATGTCTTTGTAAATGCATAAATCTCAAAATAAAGAAGAGCTGCATTCAGATCTCCTCCCCTGTATTGGTACATGGCTATGAGCTCTGCCCTTGAAGGCAGACAACTGATACTCTGATTGCTTTTCAAATTGAAAGTCTCACCTGCTGTTTGCAAACGTGTTCTCTTCTCTTTTGCCCTGTTATTGAACCAACAGGCATTGATTTCTATTCCTTTTTTTTTAAAGCAACAACATCCCACAGATATTAGATACAGCTCTGCCTGCTTAGTAAAGGATTTAACTGAGAGTCATATTAAAAAAAGAAAAAAAGAAGAAGACTCTAATTCTTGCACAGTCTGTTGGTAGATTCCTGTTATGAAAATAATAAATCTGATGTGACAGATGGAACAGGTGTAACTCACTAATTATTAATATGTAGCTTCCTAGGGAGAAGAGTGTGTTGGAAAGTATTTATGAAAGTATTACAGCTGAAAGCAGTTGGGCAACAGACATATCAAAGGTGGCCAATGATGGCCATGCTTAGTAGGCAGAACTGAATTCTTCTTTTGGATGAAGATCAGCAATTCCATGGGAAATGAGTTAAAGGAAGGGGAAAGAAACTTTATATCACTGCCAGAAACAATATGGCAGATTCTGCTTAAGCTGCCAAACACTGAGTGAGCTGCATATTAAATAGTATGTCACTAATACCTATTTTAAAATATGTTTGTCACTTGAATTATTTGTCATTGTACTATACATATGTTTGTCACTTGATTTGTCAGTGTACTTACACATGTTTATTTATTTTAAAACACCCTTTACATATGACTTTGGAAATAAGTACGTGGAAGTAGGAGAGGTGGAAAAGAAGTTTTATGATGAGGGGAAGATTCCTACTATCGCCACATTCTCTAAATGTATTTAAAATTTTTTGATTCATTCATCAACTCACTAATACATTAAATCAATGACACATTTATTGGTTATGCCTTGTATTCTTTCTTCAATATTATGTTTCTAGTCTTTCTGTCTAAGAAACTGAAAGTTTACAGGTATTCTGATATGAATAAAGCATTACAGGAGTATATTCATTCATGACTAATATCAGTGTGCAAAAATTTACATATATGCTGTTAAAGACATCATCATACCAGACAGAATCAGTAGACAGAGTTGATTTTATTCCAACACTATTTGCCAACAAAAGGGGAAGAAGGAGCACAGACCAAGTCTGAATTCCCAGCTCCACAGGGGATCACAGACCATCTGTGTTTGCTAATTGCTCTTACCCAAAGGAAAAGTAAACTTCTCATTTTTTCTCATGTCTTTTTGACCAACAGTGGTCTGACAACTTGGAGCAAGCTAGGCTCCTACCTTCCTACAGAGGTTGAGAGGCAGGGACATCTCTTGATGATTACATTTTAAGGAAACAGTTCATGGTCCTTGAGAAAGACTTTCTTGGGTTGTAAAACTGGCAAGAAACTTTCCAAAAAGGATTTACATCTCAAAGGAAAAGAGAAAGGCTTTTCAATCACAGGTTTCTAAAGTAAATACTCTAAAAAAAGGAACATGAGGGCCTTAGAATCAGGAAGAAACCTGTCTTCTAAAGTTTAGTCAATCTGAGAGAAACATCAAATCTATCTTAGTTACCATACGGCCCACATAGCTTTGATTCTGTAACACCAAGTGTTCTATTTGATACAAAATACAATGTGAGACATGGTTTGAATTTAATTTAAATCTACACTGACTGAATCAGTTGCTTACTTTGGAATACAGTGGCATGGCTACTCAGGAACACATAGTCTCTTGCAAAAACAAGTAAAATGAAAAGCGAAGCAGAAAGATACAGTATTTGCTCAGATGCTTCATCTTCCAGACTCTGTACTTTATGCTGTTTATGCATTAAAACTAATCCTGGAGCATTAGTAATTATGTTTATTTAACAGACTGAGAAAGTAAGGCTCAATAATGTGGCTTGCCTATGTCTCAAAGAATAGTTGACAGTGCTGGTATTTGGATTTAACTTTGTCTGGTTTCCAAGGACCGCAATCAAAGTATTCAAGGATACCTTCTACAAACAGAGAGTTATGGACTGAAAATATGAACAGTTTCAATTGAGTAGAAATTGAAAGGATCTTGGGAGTGAGGATGAGAGAATAGAGCCTTATCCTCTGTATCTTTTGCATGGTTGAATAGCTGACATTTCTACCTGACATTAAATTCTTTTAGGAAATTAGGCTGTCCCTATCTTTGCTGTATCTGATTAAGCATCAGAGAGAAGAACACTTAGAAAGATAAGTTCATGGTATTGTTGTACTTCACAGATATTGGCAAGAGGATTTCACATTCATGGATTAGACTTTGCTCAGTAGATTTCTAAACAATTGGGTGTGCACACATGATGTGACTCTCTAGGGAGAAGCCAGCCCATTGGAAAGTCTTTGAAGATGAAGATACTAGCAGTCTTGGCATCGTCCTGAAAATAGAATAGGTTCAGTGCCCCTGGGATTTGTTTTACAGGAGATTTTCTTCCTTCCTTTCATTCTTTTTTCCTTTTTCTCATTCTTCCTTTCTTTCCTCCTTCCTTTTTTTGCTTCATATCTAGCAGCAGCATATGTAATCATGAATTCTCTACCTTCTGCTTTGCCATTAATAAATGCTGTGACTCCACATTGTCAAAACTGAAGCAGAAACTTCAGTCAAGTATTTCACAATCCTAGATATTCAGGATATATTTTGATCATTTACTTACTATTTATTTATTTATTTATTTGTGTATTTTTTTTAATCTAAAAGTTTGGTATTGCAGATTTTATATTTATAACCTAGGATACTTTTATAGAAAACACTCTGCTTATACTTCACTGATATACTTAACAAGGCTGGATCAAAAAGGAAATCTTTTTTTTTTGTTCTGGAACTATGTAAGTGGGCAAGATTTGCTCTTGTTCCTTTCTGGTCTACACAGCCCTATAGTCTTTGACATCCCTCAAGCAAATAGCATGCAGAAACAGAATAGAGCTCACTGGAGAATTTAGGACCTTGTTCTGTCAATCCCTTTAACCACATGTGCCTCTACCCTAACAGACAGTGAGGAGCCTCAGCACTGCGGGGGATTTGATTTACTTTCTATGTCTTTCTCAAGGCTGAGTTACAATACTTATGCACTATTATTCTCTTTACCTCCCTGTTGCTTCACAGTGTCCACATGCCCATTCTGTTCTTAACAACAATCTACATGAACCCTATTTTCAAGCACAGATAAAATAGTGGCAATGGCATAGCCTAGCAGGTGAGAACGCAGGATGCAGACTCAGAGCCTGGTTGAGATCTTTCTCTACCCTTCACTAGCTATGTGACCTTGGGGATATTAATTCCCTTTTCTAAGCTTCAGATTTATCATCTAGAAAATAATGGAAGTAATTGTAACTACACCACTGAGTTTATGTGAACATTAAATGAGATAATGCACATAAAACATAGTATAGAGAATGGAAACTAATTCTCAACAAAGGGTAAATATTATAGTTGGAAGTCTGGTACATCAGGAGATGAACCGTTTTTGATTTGAGCCCTAGTCACATTATTTCCCTCACTTTTCACATCTGTTGAATTAGAATAGTAAGGCTCACACCTTAGGATTGTTATGTGAAACACTTAGTCTGAACCTGAGAATCATAAAATTCATAGGGTTAGGTATAGAAAAGATAGGGCATACTTAAAAGTTTTTCTTTCGCTATAACTTAATAAATTTGACTTTCATTATCCTTCCAAAGATATAATTAATTTTATCTTGAGGTAACCCTGAAATTAAAGTCTGCATAGTACACTCATTTCTCAGTATTCAGTAGCTAAATTTGCAAGTTGCTCTTTGGACTGTGAGAGAGTTCGGAATCACAACTTAGGCCCCAGTCAGAGAAATATAACAGATTTTTGCTGGGAACAGAGGCAGTTGATGAAACTTCTCCATGTGTTCTTTTCAAATGAGCTGGTTACTTAATTGATTACAAAATCAATTTTCAATTAGTGGTGGTTTGGCATTTCATATTAGCTGTTAAAATTGTGAGGAATGGTAAAAAGAAAAGCATGTGACTTAGTGATTGCTTGTACCCACATCAAAGGCACAATGGAAACTAAAAGGTAGAGGCACTGTGACTTTTAAAATGATGCAATACTTTGAGAAAACACAAGGGACTGGGTAGATAGGTGTTACAGATGTCAGCTGGCCGCCCTGATGGTTATTGACTTTTGTGTTCTTATCTTCTATTCTTCAGCATTTGAATCTATAACATAATCTCCTGTCTTACCATAAAAAACTTGAGAAAGAGAGAAAAGATTTTTTTTAGGTTCTAGGTTTACAATATATAATAGGATTGGTCTTTCAAAATTCCCTTCTCACTTTGGGCCTTTGTATCACAGAGTATGTATCCCAGCACATGCCTTAAAAGCAGAATAAATTTCCATCCCTCTTTCAAAAACAGAGCTACTCTTGTTCATGTATTCATGCACCAGATTGTTTTCAATGTCAGCAGTTCTGCAAACCTCCTAATAGTGTTGTGATTTGTGTGCTAGGTCTGAATCAAGCAGTTGTCCTTTAGACCAGAGGGAGAATGGGGAGTTTGAGAGAATTTCTTAGCAACAGTATCTACAGCCCAGATTATAAAATCTCTTTCTCTTGACATCTTTATATGGAGATAGGCTCAGTCCTGACTGGCTGATAAAAAGTACAGAAAAACTTTACTAATATGAATATTTAGGGTATGTATATAGTTTATACAGATGTACTTTATAGATAGATGTACTTTATATATAGATGTATTCTTTATATGTAGATATATTCTTTATATATATGTATTATATAATAACATATATACTATATAGTAAATACCCATTAGGGGAGGAATTGCAGGAAATTGCTTCTTATATTCTTTTTAACCTGCTTTTTTGTCTTTCTTTTCTGCCCATCCAAGCAGGTAAATCTGTGTTTGGGGTAAGCAAAAATCTATCTCATAAAACATTTGGGATCATTAGGCAAATGCTTAAATAAACAAAGACACAGTAGTCTTTCTGAAAGGATAGTTAATTCTTTAGACTACGTCACTAAGAAAGCCTTATACAATATCTGGCAATTAGTGGATGATAACTGTTGTCAATGAATGAATAAATGAGTGGATGAATGAAACTGATCCATAAAGAATGATTGGATTCAGGTGTCTGCCTTTATTACTCTGCACCTATAAGCATCTAAACACATTTCATCTCCCACTTTCAAAGAAGAACACTGATGTGCAACTCTCCATATCAAGTTTCACGGGCTAATTAGCTGTCATTTTGCTACACATCCTAACTGTAAACCAAAAAGCATGAGCATTCAATAAGGCTGTATTGAACAAGCTCACACTTATGAACATCACAAAGAGAAATGTGATTCACGGCTTATGGTCAACTCATGGTTTAATCCTTTTGCAGGCTGTGCTGACTACTCAGGACATTAGATGGGGTGTGTGAGAGCTAACGTGTGCTTTGTTGAAGTCTGTTCCTTCCAGTGTTCATAGGGGATCATGATCTCGAGAACCAATATGCACATATATATATTTTTGTCTGACAGGTTTGTCACCATATTTTTAAAATTTAATTTCTCATCATAAAACTAACATCATATAAACAAAAAATTATTGAGTTAAATAAGAGAAAGTCAGTGCAATGGAAATATCAGTCTAAGGTTTTGCCTGGGGCTGAGCCGTTATATATCACTCTAAAATTTGTTTAGCAAACATACTTAGGAATACCTAAACTACTGATGTAATGGCTAATCAAGAAGAGTCTCAGGAGATATATTGAAATGTTAAGTCTCATTTTAACACTATATACTAATGGCTTTAAAGTCATGTGACTCTCCATAGGGCATAAGAGGAAAATAGTCTTACAAATTTACACACACATATATAGTTTGTAGCTGGACTACAAGAGCTTACTGTGTCATTGCTAAAAACAATACATAGTTTTACATAGTTTCAGGCTTGCTGAAAGATACCATAAGACCTACCATCATAAAATATAATAGGAAGCCTGGTGCTTTCAGTACTTTAATTTTAAGTTCACAGGTTTCTGCAAATTAAGAATCAGTATGGTCATGTATTTTCTGGGGAGAAAACTGAGGTTCAGAGAGCTCTGAGAGTTAACTCATCAGCATAGCCAGCAGTCGAGCAGTCCAATACAGCAATCAAGCGTTCTTTGAATTTTTTTTCCTATGCTATACATACCTTAACAGTGGGAAGAAACTATGCTGTTTGTTCTCTTTGGGGAAACAGAGTGATTTTTTCAGACTATTTGGATTTCAGTTGTAAAAGTGTTGCTAGAGACCTAACAGCAAAATTCTCAAAATGAGCATTTCTGTCCAGTAGCTACTTTCAAAGCTCTCATTCTGTTTACTTAGGGAAGGCATTTCTCATATATTTGCTGACTGCTCTTTCTGAGAGAAGACACTTAACAAGGAAATAATGGCCCCATGGGTGAAAAATCATAAAATGAAATTCCCCTAGGCATGTACATTTTATTACATTAAATTAAAAACACATCATCTACTATAATCCATTCAATAAACAAAGGATAAGCAAGCAAGAAGAATGCTAAGCAAATATTTTTATTGTATTAAGAAAATTGTTTTATTGGTTTTATATATTTATAAAATTAATAAATGTTTATTATAGAAATTTGCATAATAAAGAAAAAACCCACACAATTGCTTAAACACTCATCCCAAAAATCTATAAATAAGCATTATTTTAACTTATCTAATGTCTTCAAATTATTTTTCAAAAACCCGCAACTATATGATATATTCTGGTTTACATTTTATTTTTAAATTAATAATGTACATTGAGAATTTTCCTTTATTGCATATTCTCCTAAAGAATTATTGCAAACATTTGATTAATAGTATATCATATGTATAATGTACTTTAAACAATTTCTTATTATTAGTCATTTTGAAGACAAATATTTCATGAAATTCCATGAAATTAATGCTGTGGTAAACATAAATATTAGAAGAATTCTTTGTCAAAAGGCCTAAGTAGTTTTTAAAAGAGTTGTGGCTCATGTTATTAGACACTTAATTCCTTCCTGACCAACAAAACCAATGTTTGCTGCCTGTATGAGTATGTTAACCTATGGCCTTTCCAGTACTAGAAACTTCCCTTGATAATAGTTCTGAGAAGGTGACAGCTAAAAATTCTACCTACTGTCTTAATGCCTTATATTTATATAACTTTGTGCTTTATTATTATATATATTTATATATGTACACATGCATTTTGATTAGCCATTTTAACTTCTCCTTTTGAAACTTTCCTTTTTTTCCTAATAGGAATGTTTATTATTTCATATTGATTCCAAGAGCTATTTATATATTAAGACTAATACTTTTTGGATTATTATTATATTATAAATATTTTCTCCAGATCTTTTTTCATTCTGTTTATCTTTTTATGTATTAATACATGGTTTTCTCCCTTGCTTTAAGTCTTAAAATGTTAGTATGATACACATACACACACGAACACACAAATATCCAGCCAAGTAGAAGAACATTACAATATATTAGTATCTATATCATTAGCCTAAAATTGTCCATAATATTCCCTTATACTCTTTTAATATCTGTAAAATCTACAGTGATGTCACCTCTCTTATTCCTATAATTGATAACTTGTTCTCTTCTTTTTTTTTCTGATCAATTGGGCTTTGGGTTTCATCAGTTTTACTGATTTTGTCTAAGATTAGCTTTGGTTTTCAAAGGCAAGCACTAAAAGAAATATTTATGTGTTAATAATATATGTAATACAATGCTCAAAAAAGAACCAACTGTACCATATACAAAATAATAACAGGTATATAAAAATTAATCAGACTTATTTTTAAAATAATTGATCAACAGAGTCAAGATTGTTAAATAGTAGTGTGTGTACTGTTTTTTGAAGCTATTTGCATTAAGTAAAGGTATGGGAGAAGAGTTAGGAATAAGAATACTTGAAGAGTTCAGGGTAAGAACATTTGAGCTATAAAGCTACTTTTTATTTAGTAGTGTGGATCATTCAGATGTAGTAATAATTCCAAAAGACACTCACAAAAAACTTAGCTATCTCTGCTCTTTGAAAAAATCATTAAATAAATGTTACATCTGATAATTGTTAAAGAGATTCTATGGAAGAACTTGGGTTATATTCTCCTTAAAAAAATAATCATGACAAAAGAAAACATCAACAGATTGTGAAAGTGTTGAGACAACTCCTTTGAAATAAACATTTTGCCAGTGTGTGATTCAAACCAGTGTAAATACTTAGATCTAGCAATCCTCAGTCTGGGAATCTTTCCTGAGGAAAAAAGCTGAAATGAAGAAAAATCTTTCTGCCAAAAATATATTTATTTTAGCAACATTATTTTTTAATTGTGAAAATTCGAAAACTCTTTGCCCCAAGATATGGCAATAGTTAAACTAATTGGTTTATCCAGTCACTTGAGTAATAACTTTGAAAATGCTTATAAAATAATGTTAAGAAGGATTATACTCAGTCAATTATAACCCTTAATAAGCAAATGCGGTGAAGAAGGACCCAGCAAGTCAACATATTTTAATGGTATCCATTTTTGAAGGAGGGCAGAATGATAGAAAACAAAAGAGTAGTTGTGAATAGAGAGTGGAATCTAAATTAGTCAGCATGTCTTATCTGTGACTCATGATGTTATACTTAACTTAAGATACATGATATCTCCCTCAATTTTCTCAACTTTGTGCAATGAAGGATAATATCAGTATTATATCATAAGAGTAATTGTTTTATTTAATGACAATACATTTGAAGCATTTATAACAGTGCTTGAAATAAAATACTCTTTAAATACCAGCTATAACTTGGAGGACAGATGATGTATATTTCTGTCGTGTATTTTCTGTATTTTTAATTAATAAATTTTTATAATGGAGTCACACACACACAAATAACTAGCAGAAATGCATCTATCAAAAAATTCCTGCATTTTATTTTCCAGTTTCAAATCAGTGTGTGTGAAGGAAGAGCTAGAGAATTTTATTTGCTAAATTTAGCTCCAATGGCAAGAAGATTTACAATTTTATGCTCAACTTGACAGAATTGAATGATTTCTTCTCCACTTGTGCTATGTGCTTACTGTTTCCACCAGGAACTTCTCCATTACCAAGCAAAACAGAATTAAACCTTTATAGATTGGCTTATGTCAATTAATGATTTTCTTGGTACGTAAACATCAAAACAATATTGAAAAAAAGCCAGGAAATCGAATTTAAATTGCTTGGGTTTTGTGTATTTTGTCATAACAATTTAAAAAATATCTAATAATTCTAAGAGCCACTTTGCTTAGAGTAAAATGCATTATTCTCCAAAGATGTCTCACCCAAATCTTAAAACAAGATGCATATTTTTAAAGACTAGTTCAAAGGATTACGAAATTTAAAAAGTTATGCACAGATAGTTTATGTGTGATAGATAAATGACATTTTTCAAAAGCCTGAGAATATGATTCTCATTTAACTGGAATTAACTTTTAAGGATTTATTAGTCCCTTTTTCTAACATTTTTGCTGTTGTCATTATTTAATAATCTTTCTTAACAACTTTCAACCACATTCACATGACAATCTTCAGTTTGTGTTTTCCTCTATTTAAATACTTTCAATATATTTTATGTATGAACTCAGTGGTAGAGTATGAGTAATACAAATTCTATAGTTGTGTTTGTTTTTAATAACTTATACATTAAATGATTTAGTGTCTGCCCTGAGAGAGAGAGATAGAGAGAGGGAGGGCAGGAGGGAGGGAGAGAGAGAGAGAGAGAGAGAGAGAGAGAGATTGTGTGTGTGTGTTTAAGAAATTCATTTACTTTGTGTTACTTTTTATTTTACTGTTTGAGAAACTTTTAGTAACAGTGAACCTAATGTATGCTTAATGGGGAATGTGTAGGAATTCACTTAATTTGTAATTGAAATAGAAATATAATCCTTAATACTCTTATATTTTTAATCAGAACTTATTAATGAATAATGGTGTTAAATGAAATCCCCGTAACCAAAAGAGACATGACTTTCCATCTCTAGCCAGGTTAGAGCCAAGGCAGAAAACTGTAGACTGTATCAAATGGATTATTTCTACTGACAGAAAAAGCAGCTGGAAACTACCCTCCCCAACATAATTCCAAGCAAATACCCATCTTAACCCCTCCTCTCAGAAATCTGTATACAGTGTCCCTTAGTCAGTAGAGGCCAAGCCGACCAGGCAAATTAGCCCTCTGGCAGGCTGCAGTGTCAGAGTGCCAGGGGTTGACAAGAAGTCCCAAGAGATATTCTTTTGAAAGGGTGGTGAAAACACTGCTGTCACAGCAAGGATTTGTCAATCACAGGCACAGCCAGGAGCCCCAGTCCGCATTCCCACAGACTTGGAATTTCAGATATTGCTGTATATCCACACAATCTATATTCTTCTTCACAATCTGCCTGTTAATGGAGCAACCGTCAAGCAGAAGTGAGGGATTCTAAGTTTTCTCTCTCTTTTTCTAAAGCCTCCATTATACACAAGCTAAGATATCTATTACCAGCTGCTTTTTACCACCGGCTTTATACTGGGGCTTATATTATAATTTTTGTTATTGTTCTTCTCTAATTGGCTTTTTTTCCTCAGCAATCTTCGGAACTGTTCTATACATGGCTCATTGTCTTCTCTGCTGGACAGTGATATGGCTCTGTGGGAAATACTGGAAAATGTTAGACATTAACTGTGTCCTCTGAGCCATGGGCACATTTAATAATACTTTAAGTATATTAATAATCATTAGAATAAGAGAGAGCTGAGTGTTAGGAAGAAAAAAAACAGAAAGAACGATGGCATGTGTATAATGCAGATTGAGGACAAAGGAAGGAAACAAATATATAGCCATGTCCTACGACTGTGCACCTAAGTCAGTGATGAAGAAAAAGTTGAGTGAGTGTGGGAAGAAGAAACAAACGGAAATAAGAGAGAGGTTGAGATAGGCTGTGATTGCTGAGAGAATCAAAGTAAAGCAACCTATTAGAGTAACCTGATGCCTCGTAGAATTAATCATTGCTATCAGTACGGTGTATGACAAAGAGTTTTGGGGTGGGAATTTCAGAAATACCATATGAGATTTTTTTTTTATAATGTTAACACAGTAAAACATCTTTAAGATTCCAAGATAGGTTATGTATTTGTGAATATGGTGACAATTTGATGGTGAATTGAATAATATTTATAGTCATCTCAAAGACTTTTGAAGACCAATGTCATTATTAATCTTTTTTGAGTAGGTATCTTTAACATTTATATACATATATATATGTATATATATATATTTATAAATTATGTATATGTGCTATTAAACTACTAATTAGTATTATAAAATATACAAATTATACATGACAAAGGATAAAGTAAATATAAATATATATTTTTAAATTTTTTTTAAAAAAGCATTTGCATCATCCCTTTCACCTTACTTTGAAAACCACTAAAATTTTCTCTTGATTTCAGTTGAAATCACTTTCAAGTCCATTATCTCTGATGTTCAGTAGGATAGGTAAGGCCATTAATATTATTTCTCTGTTTCACATAAGAAAACAAAGATATAGGCAGTTAAAAAAATGTTTTTTTCCAGTTTCTGTAAATAAATTTAGTGTTTCCATTCAGACTAGCACCAGAAATTTATAAATTCCATAATGGAAGTCAGCATGCCACATCTGCAATGTCTGTAGGACATCTCATGTTTGCTTGATCATTTGTACCTCCTTCATTTCACTTTATGAGAGGCTCTCACTCCACAATTAGCTCTGCAGATTGAAGACACATGCAAATTGCCCTTGCTATATACAAGCTGACTTTGGTAGCCTGTTTTCTGGTTTCTCACAATGTATCAAATTGCTGCTTGCTTTAGGTCCAGATGAAAAAGAGTAGGTAAATTGGACATTTCTCTTATTCCCTATCATCCAGGCAAGGGCACTCACAAAGTAGACTGGCCCAGTATTTCAATTTCATGTTTTAGTGAGACATTTTTCTTTGTAGCTATTTGGGGATATGTTGAGGCTGTGTAAAGTCTGACTGTATATTATAGAGTTTTTTACATTTTGCCCCAAATGAGTTATTTTTGATCACCGTATCCTAGAGCCGATCAATCTGCTTTTTGTTTTTTTCCAAAGCATTTTTTTCATTTATTTCTTTTTCTCTGACTCTAGATTTCAGTATGAAATTCAAGCATGTCTTTTTTTTCTTGCTTATTACCACCACATTGGAAGTACTGTAGAGCAAATTTCTAGGTACCCAGCTGCCTTTTTGTTTTATTTTATTTTATATTTTATTTTCTTTTATTAAGACACTCAGTTGCATTTACAGAAAATTTTGGTCCTGGTTTGACTGACTATCCTTTAAAAAATGATACCATCATTTACTTATTTTTATTCTCCAAAAATTACTACAATAGATTATTTTTGTGCTTCCTTATTTAGTCTTAACAACAGCCTTATAGGATACTATGGACACTTGCCTAATGTCAGATTAAGGTAGCAGGGAGAGGATAGGGTTAGTTTATATTCAGAACTAGTTCAGGCTGACTTAATTGCTCATCCTTTTAATCCTTTGCTATGCTGCCTCTAGACAAACTGATTTAAGTTTTTTTTTTCTTCTTATTTGATATTCTACTCTGCTATGCATTTCTGAGTATGGTTTAAGTATAATCCTATAGAAATAATCCCAGAAATATTAAATAAGAATCAATGTAACCTAGACTTATAGATATTAGTATATTTAGATATAAGTATATTCTTATTACAGTCCTCAATTAGTAATGGGAAATATTCCAGAAAATAAGTTATCTCTTTAATTTAGCTTGCTACTTTACATTACTGCTACTATTACTGCAACTTTACAGACTTTCTCTCTCTCTCTCACTCTCTCTCTCTCTGTCTCTCTCTCTACCCCTCAGGTCCAAAAGTAGAAATGACTGTGTTCATTGGCCACAAAGAATTGACTAAGAAGTTGAGAACAAATATCCATAGAACTATTTTAAAATTCATCAGGGGATAGTACCTTCTTAATTGGCGTATTGTCAAATATATCTTAAAGTTAGTGAGAGATTGATGAAATTATCAACAATGAAAAGATTACGAAGAACTAGACTATACACTCAAGAAATCTATTGGAGTTTAACTTCTATTTTCTTATGCCAATGCATTGCTATGCTCTTTTTATAATCAATATTATCTCTAGCTTACAATTTTGTTTCATCAACACCCAGTTATCACTCTGTGAGGCGATTCTCTACGTATTGCATTTGACATATGTTTTATTTCCCCAGGAATTTCCTCACTTGCCTAAGAACAACTGAAAATTTGTCTGCTTCTTTGTATTTATAGTACTTGGCACAAGGTTATGCGTGAAGTAGGCTGTTAACAAATATCCATTGAATTGCTGAAATGAATTTTAGTATTTTTGGAAGGTTGAGTGGACAGAGTTTTCAGAGTTTGCTGCCAATAACTACTTATGAGATCACAGACAAATCATTATCTCTTTCAGGCTGAATTGTATTTGTAACATTCATGTGTTACACAAAATGCTCTCAAAGGATGCATCAGTTAGACAGACCATATAATACATTGTCCATACTGGAACATGTTTAAGAGTAAAAGTGGGCGCTCATAGAAATTACAACAAGAAAACAGGCCAATTTATATATGACAAAAGAACTGTCATATATAAATTAAACATCTGATCATAATTCTAGCTCATAAACTCTGAGGTCTTTTAATTTGTCAGTTTGTTCATTTTTAGTTGATAATAGCAATTAAGAATATAGGACTTGCTTTTCTCTGTCTGGCATATTTCACTTAGCATAATGTTCTATAATACTATATGATCATCCTCATATGTTGAATCTAAAAATAAAGTATAATTTTATTGAAACAGAGTAGAATGGTTGTTGCCAGGGGCTATAAATATAGACATGTTGGTCAAAAGTACAAACTTTCAGTTATAAGATTAATAAGTTATAGTGATCATAATTAGTAATACTGTACCATATTTTTAAATTTTCTAAGAGAGTAAATCTTAAGCATTTTCACTACACACACACACACACACACACACACACATACACACACACTAGTAACCATGTGAGGTGATGGATGTGTTAATTAACATAATTGTGGTAATAATTTTACAGTGTATATGTCAAATCATCATGTTGTGTACTTTATATATAATTTTATTTATTAATTATACCTTAAAAACAACAAAGCTGGAAAAAGAAGAGTATAGAAATTTGTAATACAAAAGTTGAAAGCATAAATTCCATCTCTGCAGCTTACTATCTTTGTGATATTGGGAAAATTTTTTAACCTATTTGAGTCTTAATTTCTTCCATTAATGAGAAAAAAATAATATCATGTTGTTTCATGTGGTCTAAAAAGAATGCAATAAAATTTGATATATATGAAGACAACAGGGCAACTGGCACTTAATAACCAAAATAAATGGTGAAAGTTATTACTATTACTATTATTGTTATCATCACTATTATAATTATTGAAGCTATTTTTTTGGTTGGATAACCCGTGTCATTGGTCTTTGTATTTTATTATTGGCTGATTATATTACCTAAAATGATCCACATGGCACAATTTTATATATTGATTTGAAACAGTGCCACTTATTGGGCAAAATGTACTACTTTACTCTATCTTAAGATAATATGTTAAACTTCTCATCGTCTACCTAAATCATACAGTTGACAAATGGTGGTCACTGTTCTTATGATCAGCATTGAAAGAATGTCTCTTTTTGAAGTATATTTTTTATACTTGTTTCAAAGTTTCTTTGTCAAAGGATGCCACTAATCTATTTGTCAAGGCTAATTGTTGGCCCTATGGGCCACAACTGAGGAGTGAATAAAAACATAGTCTGGATTAAAGCAGTCAGAAGAAAATACAAATCTAGATCATCAAAGCAGAGCACACATGGGGGAGGTGACTAACATGGAAAATGCCTCATCTTACATCAAAAAAGGTAACTTCTGGGAACTAGCCTTTGCGTGAAACAGTCTTCAAAGAGAATTTTATAAGACGTGACTTCATAAAAGAAGGATCCCCAAACACTGATTGTGCAGAAGTGATATATATTTCTTATAAAATTTTCTAGTGCATTAACTTTATTTTTTACTATTACTCAAAGAATGCTGAACTCCTGAGTGTTGGTGCTATAAATCTTCAATAGCAAGAAGGAATATCAGTCAATAAATACTTAACAACAGTATAAATTATGTACAATAGAATAAGTTAGTATTGCAGAGAAGAACATAGACTAATGGGCCTTCTTACAAAATGCTATAAAGACTAAACCTCCTGAATCTTTAAAGTAGGGCTGCATTATCTGAGGGATATAATCTTTACAAAATCATCATCTTACATTTTGGGAATGATTTTTGTAAAGCTAATGGGTGATGTATGTGACAATCTGGTAATTAAAAAAAAATTGGTAACTTCAATCACAATTTCCTTAAGTGTATAACATGTAATATACTCTTTAATCAGAATTTGGTTTGTGAATTGTAAAACTCTTCGAGATAAACTCTATGAGGGTATTAATGAGAGTTTATATCTTATTTACTCTTTACTGAGCTTTATTATACTATAATTTATTCATCCATCTTTTAATGCTTAGATCTAATTCACTAAACAAAGATTGCTAATTGTTTCCTGGAACCATTGTTTTTGGTAGTTTGTTTGAATTACCAAAATAACATAAAATTATAATTCAATAATAGATTTCAAAGGAAGTAATACTATATTTGTGTCCAGTTATTCCTATTAAATATGGGTTTATGTTTTTTTCTCTATTTACTTCTGAGATCTGACCACTGGTAAACTTAAAATGGAAATGGTAGGTACTTCTGCTCAGTTTCTTAATGTGGAAAAATCTCACGTAGTTCTTCAAAACCACTTAGTCGTAGCAGTTTCTTAGACAGGCCCTGGTGGTGTAAAAGCCAGAAAGAGATAAGCATGGATAAGATAAGAAAATAAAAACCCAAATAACACATTATCTTTAAATTGAAGTACTCCCACATTTTCCAGAATCCATTTTAAATGATGATAACATAATTTGCTTTTGAAGAAAACTTATTTGCAAAACCTGATTTATTATGTGGGTACATGCATTGATCTTATTTTACAGATGATTATTCAGCTTCCAGTTAACTTTGAATGTTTAAAGGTAGGCATTGTGTGTAACTGAAGGTATAGCATATGATAGAGACCATACTACCAGTTTCTCTAAGCCGTCTCTTCTCTATACAGGACAGAATCTCAACCCAGCAAGTTGAAATATGATCTCAAAAATCCCATTTAACAAGCAGGTTGGTAGAAGATTTTGGCATAAATGAGCAAATAAAACAAACAGATTCTTTCTAAGCTCCCGAGTTAGCAGTGTTTGTGAGTTCATTTTCATTAGCTGCCATATCCACAATTATATCTATATCCAGTTTTGACCCATTACTAGTACTAGTACAGGTACTAGATGACTAGTAATATGTCAGCAAGTGCCAGGAACTAGCCAACAAATGCCCAAGGGTCAAATCCTGCCTGTAGCCCTTTTTTTGTAAATGACATATTACTGAAGCACAACCATGCCCATTTGTTGAAGTATTATCTTGGCTTCTTTCACTCTACAACATCAGAGTTGAGTTGTTGCCACAGAGACTGCATGATCTGTGAGACTAAAATATTGTCTCCCTAGAATATGACAAGAAAGTTTAATATATACAAATTAAATCATGGACTAGGGATGAGAAGAATTTAAGTGGTTATCCTGACATACAGCCACATCTGACCAAAGAGAAAATGGAAGCTTGGGAAGATGATAATTTGCATAAAATTACAAAAATAGTACAAAACTAATCAGGGATAATAGCCTGGACTATGAGCCAGTTCCTACTGCCTGGTCCATTAGTTCCTAAGTTCTAACTTACATAGTAAAGAGCAAGCCAGGCTTCTCACATAACTGATTATAGAGCGTTTTGACAGTATGGGTAGCAATCACATGAAAGCTTTTGGGAAACAAATGTTCTTACAAAGTATTAACACTCAGCATGACAATGGAACCTTTAATATTTAATTATAGTAATTATCTCAGTTCTTTTTAAATTTTTACCTCTTTCCTCTAAATAGTCACTCCCTTTTACTTTTGTTCTATATTGCATATATATTATACATTTCCTAATATATCTATTTTGGGAAATGTTGTGAGACATATTATAAGGTAAAATAATTGTCAGCATAGATCAAATAATAAAGAATGGTTTCTAAGAGATTCAGAAGTCTTTAATGCCAAGTTTTTGCTGCCACCCTCAGAAATACTGAAATGAAAAATTCTCTTCAAATTACTGTTGGAAAAACTGTAGCCAGTGCCTTGTGATTTAACAACTATAGTTTCGCCTTTTTAAATGGGTATGCTTATCTCTTTTAACTCTCAGTGTGAGTTCAGTAATTCCTTTGTAAATCATTCTAATAATCACTGATCTATATAGCTGTTATCTCCATGGATGCAACATATTTAAGGATTTTTTGAAAAAAAAAACTGTATAATCTTAGATTATGCTTCAGAAAGAGTTAGATATATGTTAGAAGATGATTTAATAGGTGGAGAAAAGGTGACAGAGGTTGCTTATTTTGACTTTGCAATGGTCTAAACAGCAAATATGTCAGAGCTGGAGTAAGACTTCTTGGTCAGAATTTATACCCCTCAGTTATACTTGGTAAAAGGTCTAAGGAAAACATTGTACTCATTCATTTTTAAATTGTTCTTTATATTTAAATGTCTAGTAAAAATTATGAAAATATCTATTAGGTGGTAATAAGCTTCTTGAAACTAATACCATTAATGAAAAGAAAAACCTCTACCTGTGTAGATTTTATAACTCATAATTCTAACAAATGTTAACTAATTTTACTATTTAAAAATTTTTATTGATTTGACTATTTTTTACTTAGAACACATACACAAAGAAATCACATATGTATGCACATAAGCATGTACTAATATAAGCTATTAAATGGTTTATCACGAAGTCTACAACTATACACGTCAAGAAATACAATGTTTTTAGGACCCAGGAGCCTCCCTCATACTGTTCCCTGTCACTAAACCCTTCTTTTCCTTCAAAGGCAGCCCCAGACCTGATCTATATGGAAATTATTTTATTACATCTATTTGGTTTTACCCCATAATCATGGATCTCTGAACGTTATAGTTTTACCTGTTTTCTAAATTTTATATAAATGAATTCATGTAACAGTCTTTTGTGCCTGGCTTTCACTTGTGAAATTTATATACTTTGTTTATTTTCATTTAGTTATATGACAATAACACCATTTGTATACACTCTATGGTGAGGAGATATGCAGGTTTTTATTTTCAGTTTGGTGATATTATGAATAATGTTCCTCTGGATAGTTTTGTTATTCTTTTGTGCACATAGGTATGTTTTTACATTAGGAAGATATCAAATAATGAAAGTATTGGGTCTGTAGGTATAAGTTTATTCAACACTGGTAGATGATATAAAATGATCTCCCAAAGGAACTGTGTAAATTTACACTACCATAATTATAAGGGGTTGTCATTCGTTCACAGTCTCACCAATACCTGATATTATTTTCTTATTTTCAGTCATTCTAATGGATTTGCAGTGGCTTTCATTATGCTTTTAATTTTCATTTCTCTCTTTAGGGAGGTTGAACACATGTTTATTGGCCATTTGTATATCCTTTTTGTAAAAGATTTTCAAATATCTAGTCTATTTCGCTGTGAGGTTGTTTGTCTATTTTTTGTTGTTATTCAGGAGATCTTTTTGTATTCTGGAAGCAATTTTTTGTGGATATATAGCACACATAACTTTGTCACTCTGTAAATTGTCAGCTATATCTCTTAAGGGTGATTTTTTTTTTTATAAAGTATACTTAAAATTTTTTATATGGTCATTTTTTATTGTTTTTTTTTCCTGTCCTGTTTAATAGTTTTTTTCCTACTCCAAGTAATTTTATAATTTTATAAGTTAAAAAATATTCTTAAAATTTTAAAAATTATAAATTAAAAAATATTTTTCTATGTTAACTTCTAGGTGCTTAACTAATCTCCTTTTCATAATTTAATTAGCTATAATCCAAAATTAAATTTTGTATTTAGTGTGATATAGGGGTCAACTTTTTTTCCCATACCGATATAGTATTGTCCCAGCACAATTTTCTTATTTAAAAAAAGTGACTTTTCTGATTGTCTATGATATTTAATCAAATATCAAATGGCCATATGTGCATGGGTCTCTATTCTGAGCCTCTTCTCTTCTTTTGACTGATTTGGCTATTTCTAAAGAATAATACTTCACTAATTCCTGTAATTTTATAATAAGCCTTGATATCTAGTAGAGCAAATTTTCCCACCTTTTTTTTTTTTTTATTCAAATGTATTTTGGCCACCCTTAACTCTTTAGGTTTCTATAAATCTTAAAATCATTTTGTCAAGTCTGAAAACATAAAGTTCATGGGCTTTTATTTCAAATAAACTTTT
This sequence comes from Cynopterus sphinx, assembly GCA_030015415.1. Taxonomy (NCBI): domain Eukaryota; kingdom Metazoa; phylum Chordata; class Mammalia; order Chiroptera; family Pteropodidae; genus Cynopterus; species Cynopterus sphinx. The sequence goes on from CM057385.1 coordinate 21,511,359, forward strand.
CATAGAAGTATGGCATATGTAAGAATTATGAAACTTTAAAATGTTCAGTGAGAATCTTTTTTTTACTTGGTAAATATAGCTGTTTAATAATGATCTCAGATAGATTATTACCAGCATAGCAGAAGTTCCTTTTATTCTGTCTAGTCCATACCATCTCATAAAGACCATTGCTATTCTAATTTCGTCACTGCACTATTAGTTTCTTTTGTTTGTGGACTTTCTGTTTGTAAGTAAATATATGATGTGCTGAGGTGTGGTTTTCTTTGCATTATGCTGGTTAGTGTTTGTCAAGCTTTTTAAATCTGTGTATTGATGCCTATGAATATATCTGGAAAACCATCAGCTAGTATTTTTTCAAATATTGTAGCTGTTCCATTTTCTGTTTAACTTTCCATAAGAAGCCCCATCTACCCATACATCATACCTTTCCACCTTGTCTTTGTGTATCTTTTCTCTATTTTTGTCTATGTGCTTCAATTTGTATTTTCTCTACTGACTTATCTTTCAGTTCAACAATGTACTTTTCTGCTGTGGCTAATCTAGATTTTTAAAATAAGCTATTGCATATACTGAACTTTTTAAATTTAATTTTTTTCTTAGTTCTCTTATGATTTTTTTCATGTATTCTCTTTTTTCTTACATATTTTGTAGTTTAAAAATTTTGATCTGATTACTCTAATATCTGGATCACTTATTGTTTCTTTATTTTATTTCATTTAGGGAGAGGGGAGATTATCTTTTCATCCTTTCTTTCCATGCCTGCCATTTTGATTGAATACCAACCATTGAATATGGATAATTATAGAAGGTCAGGATGATAATATTTTTTTTTCTCCAGGAAGGGATTTTAAAAAAATCTGGAAAGCAGGTATTTTGGGGATAGAGTTTGGCAGATGGTTTGCTCTTACACCTACAATAAGCCCTATTCCTAGTGTCTAACACCTGCATTTCCACTGAAAGCCTGGGCTATTATCAAATTTCTTCCACCCTGTTTGTTCTGGATCTTCAACTTTGTCTCTCAAGCACAAGAATTCTAAAATTTCTGCTCAGCTCTTTAGCTGCTTAGCTAGTTCTGACTGCATGGTGTTTTTCCACATATGCACAGTGTATGCTTGGTCAAATACCTTACAGGGAAAATGTTGGGTATTTTTATCCACTCCAGGAACTTGGCTTAGCAGTTCTGAACTCTAACTTCTGCATCAACTCAGTACAGTTCTGCAAGCACTGTACTGCTACGTTTTGTTTGCCTTCTATGCCTTTACACTGAGAATCAGTAAATGCCCATCTTAACCCGTTCAAATCCTGGCTTTTTTGTTGCTCTTTAAGTTTTTGTTTTCAGCTTTCAAAGCTTTTCTCAGGTGAAGATTCAGGATAATATAGGCTTGTCTGTCAAGACTAGAAGCTAATCCTCTCATCTATAATCTAGATAATATCATCTCCCCACATTCCACTCACTCAATTGAATAGGTAATCTTATGCTTTTGACTTCTTCCCATTCTGTATGCTCCTTCTTATAAGTACTTAGGCAAGTCCAAGGCTTTCTAGTTTTAAACATATATCCTTCCCAAACCCTCAAGTATCAACCACCACCTTTTTCATTCTGATCTTTTCACTTCCTCACTTTCTATTCATTCCTCAAAAAAGCCCATTCTGGTTTTCAATCCCCTCACTCTACTGAATTTACTCCAGTTAATATTACCAATTACCTTTCTGACACTAACTGAATAGTTTTCTGATTTACTTTTCTTGACTATTTACCAGTAGTCACTTTCTTGACAATCAACTGCTTCTCTAACTCAAAAGATTGCCTTTCTTTGAACATTGCTTTATCTATAGTTTTCTCCAACTATTTTCTTACTCTCATGGTAGCTCTTTTTAATTTCTTTGCAAGTACCCATTTCATTTTTAAAATTTGCTTTTATCATTAAATGTTTTGCTCATATAAAATAATAAGATCATTTGTATTTTTCTCTCTTTTACCAAGGAGTATGAATGCTTTTACACACATGTGTTATCTGATACACATGTATAAACATTTATTTAGATATATTCTTAAAACTATAATTGTGAAATCATACAATATGAATACTTACCACTTTCCAAAAAAAATATGAATTGAATGTTTAAATTGGTTGAATTGAGTTTCTCTTCCACTAGCATACATAAGAGTTTTAAGAGTTTCTGTTGTCCTGTTGTACTACATCCTTACCAACACTTGATATTCTCTGAATTTTTTCTCTTTACCGATAAATGGTTGCTCTTCCCATGTCTTCCATTGCTGACATTTTTACTAGTCACTTTGAAAAATCACTTTCACATCACTCATAGATGATAAAATCCTCTCCCATTGCTACACTCGCCGCTTACAATTTTATGGCTTATAAATGCATATTTTCGGCTCAGATTTTCCTCCTCTAAGTTGTATATCCACTTCTGATTGCTTTCTTAATACTTTCACTGATATATTTCACAGTTAATGGAATTTTGCTGTCGAAAAGTAAAATCATATATCTCATCCAAATTCTTCTTCCTCTGTTCTATAACTCAATAAATTATACACCCAAGCATTAAGTCACCCAAATCAAAAATCTGGACATAATCTTGAATTCCTTCTCTCCTTGACCAACTACATTTACTTATTTGTCAAATACTCTGTGTTTTATCTACGACTGAGTTCTTCAATCCGTTTACTTTTTTACATCTCTGTCGAAATGCTCTATTTCCAGATGTAAATAACTCCTAGAATCAGACAATCATAATAAAGAAAGGGCAGGGAGACATTCTGGTAGAGAGATTTGCCCTTTTCACCTCCTAGTGGAAGAAAAATGTTTTATTACTGTTATAGACATAAAATAACTGAAGAAAAAGCACAGAAATTATCTATGTAAATTATCTATGTAAATAAACTTAAATACAGCTTTATTAAATTTATGACATTTGAAAAATCACAATGGATTCATAAGGATATAACAAAGTTGAAGTCAATAATAACCCTGACTATCTTGGTGTAAATACATAACGAAACCTCTGAATTGTAGCATCTCTACCCAGCAAGCTTCCAGCCTTCTTGTCCTCACTACCTTGTCTGCACTGTGGATGCTTACATAGTTTTGCCAACTTAAGTTTATGTGTTCAGTATTTTGGCTGTATTTATTTTTTTGCTTGGCAAAATGTAATTAATTATAATTTAATTCAAAACAAAAGTCTCTTTTTTAAAATCTTTCTGACATGCTCTTAGTAATTATGCCTGAAACCACTGGTATCTATCTTCCTTGCTCCTTTACTACGATTCTTTCATGCTCTCTCATTCTTAATCCATATTCTCCAAAGATATATTTGAATACAATTTATCTTCCCACACATGTCTATTTTCAGGGAGAAAATGCACTAATCATACAAGAATATTCTTGTCTTCATATGAATGAATGAATAATTTAATGTGGGTTTTCTCAATACATTATTCATTGATATTTGATATATATATTAGTCTCATTGAGCAGTTTTATATATAAGTATGTACTTATATATAAAATAGCATATAAAATATATAAACAATACATACAACTATATAACTACATATGGATATAAATTTATATAAAGATATTATATATATGCATACACACACATTTTTGAGAGATGGATCCATTCATCTACTCTCATTGTACTAACTAGCTATTTTAACAAACAGATCCACAAATATTAGTGATTTAATCTAACTGAAGTTCATTTCTTGATTGTGTAAAATTTAATAGGGTGTTCAACAGATGGCACAGCCTCCTCCTAAGTGGCAGTTCTGTTATCAACAAGGGCTTCAGTGACCTTCCACTGCATCAAATGAATTCATTTGGAAAATAAGGGGTATGGGAGTATAAATTATTGCATGTGAGGGTTTTGATTTTAATTTATTTTTGAATGGACAAAGAATAGAAATGGCAAGCATTAACTCCACTCTCATTAAATTGGCCAAAACTGCATAAGAAGCTAAAAAATGTTATCTGGTATATATCAAAGAGGAAAGGAAAATGAGTGTGGGGAACAACTAGCCAACCTCTGCCACAAGGAAAAAAGAATGAGCTGGACTCTTAATTGTGCTAAATAATCCATCTCATACTTTCTAGCATCATAATTTCTATTTAAACCTCAACATATTTTTACATCCCCTGACACTTGGACACTATTTTTATAGACCCAATGTTTTCTTTTATATATTTTTGGAAGAAAAATAGCACATTACTCAACAAACTATATTCTGCTTCCTATAATATGTCTTTCATATCATGTTATATACTCTTAGTCTGAGAGTAGTCACTTACTAATTGTTTGCTAAGATATATTCTAAAGGTCGCATTATGATGTATTATTTTATATGAGTTATTTATTCAGAAAATATTTTTATATGTTGGTATTTGTATCCATATTTTTATATGTTGGTATTTGTATCCAAAAGCAGAAGAGAATTAATAATTCAAGACTAAAAAAAGGGCTAGGGAAACACTGTGGTAAAAGACTGAATTATTCAACCTGGATTTAAGAACGATCAGATTCACAGGATTTTGCTATTTCCTTTTTCATATATTGACATTATTTAACGCCCTCACTCATTTTGGCTCACCAAATATTTGCATATGTATAGAAAAACATTTTATAGGTTATTAGAATTTGAAGTAATTGAGATAATTTGGGTTGATTATTATTATATCTACCCAGTGAGTCTGTTTTGAGAATAGCATATGGTTTCAATAAATCATGACTCAAACTTCGATGTGGTATAAATAAAATGATGAATTTTTATAGTGTTTCTTAAAGTTTATTTTTCTCCTCAAACTATTTTCTTATGAAAATATTCCTTCGAAATGTTCTTTCACACTGCCATATGAGTGATCTACCTAATATATAAATTAGTTGTCTTCATATGATTACAAAAATAATGAGAGACCTTTAAAATCCTGTCTCCTGATAGTCCATACTTTGCATGTCATAATCCAGTAGTACTGAATTGCTTAGAGTCGGGACAGGATATTATGTTGAATCTCTCTGCTATTATTCATGCTGTTCTCTTCATTTAAAATCTCTTTCCCCTTGACTTACATTCTAATTCCTACAGATCTTTCACAGCAATGTTGCCACTTTACCAACAGCTTTTTCTAATTCCCCTGTCACATAGGCTGAATAATGTTTTCCTTCATGTATGTTCCTTGTGCACTGTATCATTTTGTTTTGGCATTATTTTCTAATGTGTCTCACTATCCTTCTTAACTATAAGCTCTTAGAGGGTAATAGAATCATTAATTTCTCATATCTTATTCATAGTGATATTCCTAATACAGAGTAGGCACTCAATTAATATCATTTATTATTGACCTAATAAAACATAATGTATCACAGGACATGGAAATACTGTCCAATGTTACAAAAATTGTTGAAATCTATATTTGATATATATAGAGAGAGATCCATATACCTATTTCTTAAAATACATTAGTAGTCATAATTTATTTCTGATTTTCAATAATGAACAACAGTTCTTTGACAAAATAGCTATTATACCAGATTCTCCTGGGACAAATTTCCTTCAGGCTTGAAACTTATTATAGTATGAAACTATTATGTTAAAATTCTTCCTCTTTAATATGTGTTACATATAATGCTATGAGTTGACCAGGCTTTTATTTTAGAATGCCAGAAATGAAAATAAGATCTGTTATGTCCAATGATCATTGCATAAAACAGGCAGAAAGGTAGATGCCCAACATCTCTTACACTTTGGAAAGAGGCATATAACATTTACATATATAATGTTTACATTTTCTCTATATATGTATTAATATATATATATATATATTACATATGTATTAATACTTTGGTGATGCATTGTTTTTCAAAGGTGTCAAATTTTCATTGGTAACTGTTATTGTCTTAGTCATGATAATCTCAGTTGTGTTCTGGTAACAAATTAGCTCCCGGACATCAGCGACTATGCATAAAGTGGTGTATTTCTCATTCATGCTAAGTGTCCAACTCACATGTGCAGAGTGCTTGCTCTACATAGTCCCTCAGAGACCTGGGCTGATGGATATTTTACCACAGCAGATGTTCTGAGTGCCAAGGCAGGGAAGGAGATCATACAAGAATTCTCAGACTACTTCTCCATTCTTTTACATAGAAGTGATGTATATACTTTCACTCATAGCCACTGGCTAAAGCTATTGAGAGGGAGCTAGGGAATCTGAGGGAATATATGAAATAAATTGGGATCACTGCAAGCTACCATAGCTAACAAACAAGGTATTTGGTCTATAATCTGTATTTTATTAGCCTTTTTAGGTAGCAGAGGTTGCTTAATATATCCTGTTCTGGTACTATAAATAATCAGTACACATCTACCAAGAGACTGAATTCAATAAAGGAAACACTGCACTTATCGTCACAACTTTGCAGATCAAAATTTAAGTCATTAAAAATGTTTAATAAGTTCCATGAAATGTGGAAGGAGAAAGTATTGATGAGCCAGGGAAACTTGGGTTCAAACAGAGTACATTTAAGTGACTTGAAACAAGTAGTTTGACCTCTTGAAGCCCCAGCATTCTCATCAGTAAAATGTGGTTACTTTTATTTATTTTCTCAGAATTAAAGGAGAGAAGCGCCTAGAATAACATTGTCAAAGTACAACAAATAAATGTAACAATGACTGTTCCCAGGTACACCTTTACTTCTCTTGTCCCTCTTAGTGCTCAACGATGTCATCAACAAAATGTGAAGGTGTCTTTCAATGAGCATATGGACATGGAGGAAGACAAATGATATACACAGCCCACCTGAATGTATTACAATGCAACCAGGGCTCCAATGCGATCATATGCATACTGCTTTTAGAATCTAGAGGAAAGAGTTATTAATTAGAAAAAGTAAGCACTAGAGATAAAGGAAAAGTCAGGAACACTTCAATAAAGACTGTAAGTAGAATAAACAGAGGAGGAAAATAACCATAGTAATTCATAATATCAAATTGCTGTAATATTAAATGCGATGATGTGAACAAAGTACCCAGAAGAGTGTGGCACAGTGCTAGTGTTCAATACATGATACAAATTAATATTCCATGGAAGATGTTTGCTATATAACCTCTGCTTAAAATCTCCATGATTGATCGATTGATTGATCATTTGATTGATTTGCCAATCTGAGTCAGACTCCAGACATTACAGCAGTAGCACAAGTACTCCTCTGAAATTTGATGTCAAGGAGAGTCCTCTACAAGCCCTTCAGAATAAAATGCTAATGAAAAGGGCATGGTAATAGATAACTCGAACACATAAGAAACTCTTTCGCACAAATATAAGGAAAGGTCCATAATAAAGCTAAACAGCTAAAAGATATGTCAGCTACTCATTATTAGAGAAAACAATAGGATAATTAGTTGCAATATTAGCCCCACCTACTGAGAGGGAAGAGTTCACTGAACAGGTATATGCATGGTCCAGAAGAAGTGCTTTGTGTTCTTATTATTCTGAATAATAGAATTTTTTAAAGAAAGTAAAAAATTTTGCTGAATGGCTTAAGGCCATAAAATGTGCACACACGTGTTTATCTCTTTCATGTCTGAGAGTGCATCATATTCTGGCTCTGCTACTTACCAGGTTCCTAAGCAGTCTGAGCCAGATTTTCCTAACCTATTTGTCTAGATGAAATTCCTACTCTATAGTTCTAAGTATTCAATTAAAAAAAAAGTAAATCTCAATAGCTATTTCCATTGTTACTGTTGGTAATATTCTATTTTTATCAATCCAGTATAGATATATCTAGCAAGATTGAGAATTAAAGAGAGGGATAAACATTCACATGGAAAACAGCACATGATATTGATATTCAGACTTAAAAAAAATTGCATAAACCCCTCTTCAAGGAAGAATTACATACCGATAACTACAACATACCTTCTTAAGTTGAAGTAGGCATAGGAGAGGGGTCCTGCCTATTTGGTCCTTGCACACCTTGCTGGCTTGTAGCAACTCTGTGGGGCTATTAAAACTTACACATTTTGCAAATAGCTCAGTCAAAGGCTCTGTTTCATTATGTTAGTGGAGATGTACTTTTAATTAAGTTGGAATATTTAATTTCATTTTGCTCTAAAATTAAGAGCAGACATTCTTAATCTTAATTGTTCTGATCACAAAGTTGGACCTTGTTTGCAATGTTCTTTTCTATTATTTTAATATATTATGTATAAAAAATATTTTCACGTTCTGCTTTCCTAATCAATTACATTTTTTTGTTTTGTAAATTATGCAATTATTACACATAGTTTTCAGGTGTGTATTTATAATTATTTTTATTGCTTAGGAATTGGTGTCTTTCTTCCATCCTAGATCTCTTGTCTTTTTCAGTTAATAAAAATTCACAGATAATCTCTCTTTAAATAATAACTCCTGTCAAAAACATTTTCTTTTTTTTTTCTTATGAAGCTCAGTTTAAATTATGTTGGATCATCTCCTACCTTCCCAGGTGTTCTTCACATTTTTTTTTCATGTTTTCATATCTCTCTCTTTGCATTGTGTTCTCCTAATTTCTTCATTTTAATCTTATGCCTCACTAGTTAAGGCATCGTCTCTAATTTGCCTATGAACTTTTTTTTACTTCAGTGATTATATTTTTATATCTAGAAATTCAGTTCATGTCTATGTGAAACATGTCTGTACTTATTTTACAGTATCCTACATTTTATTATGAAAGAAAGGAGGAAAAAAGTTTTTGATCTCCTCGAATATAGCACACATGCAAAAAAGTGGCATTTCCTCTAGCCTCCATTAGCAATGGAGGAGTAGAAGAGGGTGGGAGTGCAGAGATTTCTTTTCCAGGCCCAGGCCTGTGAAAAACAATGGCCGAGTATCAATTCTTAGCAGGGCCCACACATGGCCTGTATTCCTGGTTAGCCCTCTGGAATCTGGGAGCATCAGCATCTCCAAGAATTCATTTGTTTTCAACAAAGATGAGGAGGGAAATCTACTATTACTTGTTGAACTGGAAAGAATAGACCATATGGGCTGAGGGAGCATCCACTGTCACTTGATTTTATTGGCTGGTACTCTCCTCAACTGAAACATTGGAAAAAGTCAGAGCTGTAATGGGATTTGTAAGCTCCTTGCATAGTTACAGCTGTTGGCATATACATGCTGTGGTGCTAGGGCAAGTGTGGCACAGTCACTGGGTTAGAAGTCCCATCATGGAGGCAAGCTGGAGAAAAATAAGGTGATTCATCCTCGGTGTCAGAAATGAACCTGAAAGCTACATGAAGTATGACTGGTGATGCATCCAAGATAGGTTAGGTACTTGTAGAGGAGACGTCTGAGTTACTCTCTGGTAAGAAGGCTCAGAAGATGGAAGATATGGAGAGACTACAGACTGAGCAAACATCCTTTTGGGTGTGATGTTATAAGGCAGCTGGGTAAAGCCCATTCTGAAGAGCTATTGTGGGGCCATAGGTCAAGGCCATATCTCCCATGTCTCCATTCCTTGATTAGGCCTGTCAGTTTTACACAGATTTTTCTTGGTCCTGTCGTGTTTTTAGAACACCATCAGCAAATTTGCAAAGCAGTGGATCAGATGGGCTTGGTACTCCAGCGGGTGTTTTAATATATTTTCCATTAAAGAGGATCATGATGGCATCACACTTCTCTGTGGACTCCATCCTTGCAAAACCACCACCTCTGCTGGTCCCACTGGTGTCTCAAAGGGTTCAAGTGGAGATAACCTAGCCAAAGGGCTTCAGAATTCTTTCTAGTTCTTGATCCTCCATTTTTAGTAGGAAGTTTGATATGTATAAATTGTGAAGTTCCGTTCCTGTTGCTTTGTCATATGTACCTGTATACCACTGGCTTTCAATTCTATTACTGTTTATGGCTGAAGGACTGTCAAAATCCACAAAGCCATAGCCTTTGCATTTTTGTGTGTGTGTGGTCTTGTTCAGTGTGGCCTTAGTGGGGATAAGCTTGCCATATGACTGACACAACTTGGTCTGTAGTGCTTGACTACAATCCCCATAAGTACAGGTCAGTTTTGCTCAGCTGGTCATTTCCATTGCTTCCACAGCCACTATTAGAGCTACCATTGCTTGGACTTGGTGGTGCCATCCACTAAGACAATGACATATATGGCTTCTTGTTGCTTTTGTTATAGCCAAAAGTCAAAATTTCAGGTCTGGAAGTCACTGATAGCAGCATTTTCTCTTTATATTAGGGAGCTGAGAGAAGGAAAAGAGAGAGGGACAAGGAGGGAGAGAGTAATGTAGGGCAGAACTATGGAGAAAAAGGAGAGAGGAAGAGCTATAGTATCCTATTCTTTGGTTTCTAATCCTTCATATTATACTTATCAACATTTTAAGCAAACTTATGTAATAGCCACTTTCAGATTATTTAGCTATTTTCAGTTTTTCTGCTATTTCTGTTTACGTGTGGAATCTTTCTTACAATAGTTTATTTTCTCATGTTGTCTGTAATTCTGTGTGGGTGTGCTCTTTTTGGCTTGGGTTATTTTTTACTCTGCATCATTTCTACATATCCTAAATTATTAAGCATTTAAATTCAATTATTTTTGTTTGGTTGATTTCTGTTAGAGATCCTAGGAATTTCAGTGGCTCTACCAGATTCTGTTCACTTCTTATTTTGTAGTTTTTCTATCATGTAGGTATTATAAATTAGGATTCTATACCAAGATACATGAATTCTTGGGGTTTTTATATTTATTTTCCTATCCAAAGATGAGAAAGAAAAAATGCCTTTATAACTTTTTGTTGCTGAGATACTGGATGTAATTTCTTTAGATCACAATGATAGGTAGTATTTAGAGCTCAAGGCTTAAGCAATGAGAAAATTTCTGGTTTCATGTCAATTTTATTTATGGTTAGATCTTTAGAATCTCTTCTTGGTCTAAACACCTCATAGATCCATACTGATTAGGTTTGCCTACCATTCTGATTTTTATTTCTTTATTTCAAGCATCTGAGGGATTTGTCTTTCTTCCATCTGATTTGGCTGTGTATTTTAAATAGGTTATGAAACATCTATTTTGTGTGTTTTTGTAGTTGATAGGGTGAACCATTTGAGTCTAAAAATTTGTTTTAGAAAAGAAGTGATTTAGTTATAAACAGTAATGATTTTATAGAACTATATAAGTATAGATGACTAAAAAAAAAAAAAAATATATATATATATATATATATATATATATATATATATATATCCCTTTATATTTCTAGGTAACAAATCAAAATATGCAACTTATTTTCAGTGCTTTAATATTTATATATTTATACAATAAAAAGACTCTTCTACTTTCCTTGGGTTGTATCTGGACAAATTACTTTAATATCTTGCATAAAGAACCAAAGCTGATAAAAGGGACATTTTACATTATTACTCTGAAATTTGGAGAGCAGTGGGATGAAAAGTAAGATTCATCTAAATGTGCCTCTAATTGAATTATTTCCTGTTTTCATCCTGCTAGACTTTCAGCTGTTGTTGTAAAATAGTTTTTGAGCTTTAAAATTCCTTCAGCAAACAAGCTCATTGTAATGAAAAATCTGAACATCCTTTAGTCCAAAGGTCACTATTTCTTGAAAAAAAAAATATATGAAATGTGACAGTGGTTAGCTTGATTTTAAATAAATATAATTATATATATATATATATATATATATATGTATGTATGTGTGTGTATATATATATATATATATATATATATATATATATATATATATATAATATTCCAAATGAATTTTTTCACATTCATTGGATAATTGATTCAGAGTCTGTGGCTGCTAACTAATGTAGAACTTCAGCTTCTGCCATGCCCTTCTGCCTTTCTTCACAGTATTATTGGAAGTATCTAGAAAGTTTGGATATCATGAGTGGTCTACGAAGTTCACCCCACCTAAGTAATTAACCTCCTCTCTTTTATTCATTGGCTTCTTAGTAATAAACCCTACAAATTCATTCTCTTTCATTCCTTAACCCCCTTCAGATCCCATCGTGACCTCAACTAAGAGACCTCTTTTCATTTCTGTGCACCCATTATGTTCTTCTGCTCATCATGGAATGTGCTTGGTTTGCAAGTAAGTTGCTGCTGCCTGTGGTGATGCACTAGATTCTTTGGTTTTCCCACACATCTCTTTGTTTGTTTGATAGGGAAAATCCTTTTTTTTTCCTTTTTCTTTTGTATTGTACTCCAAAAATGTAATGGAAAACTAGAGTTGCTCATTCTCCAATGTCTTACAGCAAACATAGGAAACTACTTTTAAATTTTTGTATGTAGTTCTTTCGACTTCTACATTGTTAGAATCAAACACTTGTCAGTTGAAGACTAGGCCAAAATAAATTAAATTTCCTTAGTCTTTCTCTCAAAGAAATGCCTGTCAGTTCAGTTCCGTCCTATAACTTTGGTATACAGTAGTGATCCAAGGTGGGACCTGTCTTTTATTCAAAAAAAAATTTTTTTTAGGTGAAAACTGACAAATAGAGTATGAGAAAAAAATATTAAGTTTTTATGAAGAAACCTGCCAAACACCACTTTAACAAAATAATCAATTTTAACATCATCAGCAATATTGATACCAAATTCCCCAATATGATATTATGAAAAGGGCATGTCACCGCTTTGGTATACTTTCCCCAAAGCAATAAACTATGTGTAGTCAAGGTTTGTTTAACAACTAGTCAGTACTCTTAAAATAATCAAAGTAATAAAAAACAAGGAAAGACTGAGAAACCATCACAAACTTAGGAGACATGATCATTCAATACAATATAGTATTCTAGGTCAGACCTTGAAGAGAAAAAGAGCATTAGTGAAAAAACTAGCAAGAACCCAAATAAAATAGTTTGTTTATGTATTAGTATTGTATCAACATTTAAAATTTCTTTTTTTCAATAACTATACCTTGGCTTTGTATAATAAAAAATTATTTCTCTAAAAGATTAGAGTACACTGCTTGAAGGTTAATAATACAATATATTGTCTTTTTAACTCTCCTATAAACTTAAAATTAAACTAGTACACTAGTTTTCTTTTAAAAATTCAATTTCTTCTATAATTTAAAAATCTTACATAAATTCATTCTCACTAAGCTCTCCTAAACTTGCTTTCAAGAACTGGACACCTTATTTCTAGAGAAAGAGTGATGCATTTTTTTTAAATATATTTTTTTTATTTTTTAATTACAGTTGACATTCAATATTATATTAGTTTCAGGTGTATGCATATGATTAGACATTTATAAAACAAAATGATTACCCTGCTAAATCTAGTACCTACCTGATGCATTCTTATCCTAAGGATAATCTATTGTGTTCTGAATGGTTTCTCTGAAGGGAATGACTCTTGGTTAAGGCAACCATCAAGGTCATTATTTACTGGAAGAATCTTATCAATGCCTAGTGTCCCCATTGGAGTTTGAACTTAAGGAACCAGTGACATGTATAGAAGGAGAAATCTTCTTAAGAGATAAGCATAGATAATCTAATTTGTAACTTTGCAACTCTTTTAAATTCTAAATCAGATATTCACCATAGGCTGGTTGCCTTGAATTATCTAATTCTAGATTTGAAACTGTCAGTACTTTTATAAAACAGAATAGTTCAACAGTAAATATTAAATTGAAAATATGAAGAAAAAGTGTTCTAATAGGGTGAAAACATTGATAAATTCTTGAGAAATATCCTGTAGCACATTGTAATACAAATGGGGCAAGCTGTCAAGCTTCTATATTAAAAGCTGAAACCACCAGCCAAAGCCAACAAAATTATTGTTTTCAGCTTGTCCTATCCTAGCTGTTAAAGTGGAAGAATCGTGATGATGTAGCATTTTCTGCCTCTGTTCCTTCCAAGAACTGGAGCATCTTCAAAGAGATAGGTGTGTGTATATTGTGTTATTTCATTATACTTTCTCAGAAGAAAATGGGCTCTGTTTTTTCACTCTAGAGGTCTATTTCCTGAAAGAATAAATGCTCTATCCCTTTGACTTTATTTTTCTTTAAAATCAATCATTCTGTGTTTGTTCTCTTGTCCAAATTGCAGAAACAGAGTCATGCTGCAATCATGTCTATTAGTAATTGAATGACTCTGATGGCAAACCTCAGAGACATATTGATTTTCCAACCTTTCTAAATAAATACCTGCTCTCACCAGACCCAGGGAAATAGCCGCCTTCTGCCCTAGACACTTAATAACAAATGTCTCTTAGCCAAGAGTTGAGGAAGACTACATGGTATTTGCTGATTCCAGACTTCCCTTCCTAAAATAACTTTTATTATTACTATATTCCCTCCATTTTTTTTGGATTATAAAACCTCACACTCTCTACCACATTTAGTCAGACCCATCAACATATCCTTTTCTTTACTACTTTTACCTTGTTCGGAGCATGCCTACTGAGTCAAAAGATGAAACTAATTCTTTAACATCAAGTTGTAAACATATCTAATAATCAGGTCGACTAGCTGACTATGTATCAGGTAAATGAGGGGCCTTTTGAGATTAAATGGTGATATTAACTGAATGGAATACTAGACAAAGGCATAAAGTTACATTGTTCAAGAGACTTGTCTACTGATAAAACATATTGTGATACTTTTCTTTAAGGAAAAAAAGTTTAATAGGGCAAGAGCTTAAATTAAAAAAAAAAAACATTAATATCTAATTGTAAATAGCAAGCAGTATGAATGGGATTTTAACAATCAAGGAAAGTTTTTCCTGAATGTCTAGAACAATCTCTAGCTCTCCATCTTTTGATAAATACTAGTAATATAGCTTGTAACAGATATAATAAAAATTGCTTATATATGTATAGTGCTTTAAATTTTTAAAGTACTAAAATAGCTATTACCTTGTTTGCATTACATAAGAACTCTGTTGTACTTGTACAGATTAACTTGGCTCCTTTTGTAGATGAGGACATTGAGTCAAAATGAAGCCTAGGTTGCCATTGATTTCTTTTTCAATCATTCAAAAAAAAAAAAAAAAAGCTTTCTGAGTACCTCCATTCTTCTATCTGTCATACTCTGTGCTGGATATTAAGATGGAGATGACATCGTCTTTTCTTTCAAGTTGTTTATTGTCTAATGGGAAGAGATAGGTATTGCAGACATGACTCACTTTCATATCCAGTACATATTGTATTAAAGGATAGCAACCTACTTTCACTGTAACTCTTCCTGTGACAGCTACCCATATTTTTCAATGGCTTTGTGTAAAATTTTTGGAACTGTTTGACAAATCTATTTTTTTGTTAACTCTTTTATTATTCCCTGAGAAATTGGGCATGAGCTCTTTCTGTAGATAAGAAAGATGAAGGAAGTACATTTCTGAATGTGTTTCTCTCTAGAGAAAGTGTGCCAGGAGTGATTTGAGACTAGTGGACAGGTGAACTAGGTATTGATGTAGTGTCTCATGTGGGTGGCTCATTAAAAAGGAATAAAGGCGTGAGATGAATACAAGTTGCAACCTTAGAAGCAAATAAATCAATACAAGGTAAGTTAAATTATGTCGTAAGGAACAAAAACCAGGTAGCTTAAGAATAGGCAAGAGTATTTTCAAGATAACTTCAGAAAAAAAAAATTTTAATTGGTGCTAAGTTGTTTAGCTTTGTTTAAAGACTTTCATAACTTCTTTATAACAATGAACTACAGAAAAGTGTTCTGAATAATCTTGTCTTTTTCATACCTAAAATGAGAGCAATGGGCCTGTAACACTTGCATCACCTGGGAGTTTATTAAAAATGCAGACTCTCAGGACAGACCCTAGGATTACTAAATCAGAATCTGCAACTTAACAAGATGCCCGGGTGATTCCTATACAAATCACACTTTGAGAAAGACTTCTGTGATAGGATTGGTTATACAATCCTTAGATCATATTTTAAGCGTTGTAAGTTTTCATAACAGCTTTGCAATAGAATCAGTCCTGGTCTATATAACATAGTTGTTTGAATAGGAAGCTAGTTGAATTTCCAGGCAAAGAAGGAAATTTCTTTCTTACTTTGAGCACATGGGTAATTGCCAATTTTTTTGTTTCGATGGGTGTCAAGTAGGTCTGACCTAGTATAGACTGCAGTTCGTCTTCTAACATTCATACCCAGTGCAGGTAGCTGATGAAATGATTTGCTGTTGTAGTCTGAGAGAGAGTTTAGCTGTTTTCTTCATGTTCTTGTGGATTTACTGTGAACAACATATTAACTAGGCCATACTTTGGCAGTGCCGTACTCTAAAACTTTTAATAAAGAACATGATGATGGAGAAAAACCATTTTCCTTCTTTTTTCCTTCCTTCCTTCCTTCCTTCCTTCCTTCCTTCCTTCCTTCCTTCCTTCCTTCCTTCTTTTTCTTTTTCTTTCTTTCTTTCTTTCTTTCTTTCTTTCTTTCTTTCTTTCTTTCTTTCTTTCCTTCCTTCCTCCCTCCCTCCCTCCCTCCCTCCCTCCCTCCCTCCCTCCCTCCCTCTCTCTCTCTCTCTCTTTCTTTCTTTCTTTCTTTCTTTCTTTCTTTCTTTCTTTCTTTCTTTCTTTCTTTCTTTCTTCTCTTTTTTTGAGTAAAAGGATATCTTTTGGTTAATTTGATAGGTACCAGTATTTAAGAAAATTGCTCAAAGTAAGGAATTTCAAGTCAATGACTTTTTAGGACCTTGTAATTTCATGATTCTTCAAATACAACACAGTGTAAAGGCCAGGATTGTTGAATGAAGCAGTCTGTGATTCGCTTTTCTGCTTTTACCCTACGAGTTATGTGACTTCAAGCAAGTTACTAAACATCCCCAAATTTCCATTGTCTTATCTATGAGATGGAGATAATTCTACTTACCTTGAAGGAGAGGTGTAAGATGTAATGAGATAACATATATAAAGTACCTAGCATAATGCCTAGCCCCTGTTTAGCCTTTTATAAATGTTAGATCTCTTCATTTATTGTCATCCTATTTCTCTGAACTGATAAAAGTGTGGAGGAAAAGCCATTTAAGCTGCTTATTTTCTTATTACTTCATCTTGGAAAGCACAAATATCCAGGGAAAAGAAATTGCATAAGTGGAATGAATATAATGAATATTACTTTTTAAACATGATGATATCATATATGCAAACAACAGCATTAGCATCTTATTAAGCTGGGAGCCTATTATATAGTACTCTCCTTAAGTTCTGCATTTGAAGATACCTAGTATGTTATCTCAAGAAGTCTTAAAAGAGCCTGAGATACATTTACAAAGTATATAACATTTATTTCCAACCCACCATCTACTTTAAGCTTTCTCTTTCCTGGGGTGGCAGGGGGGCACAGACAGTGGCCCATTCTCCAGCAGTACTTCCAACCCCTGCCACTCTACCATATACACATATTATGCTCCAGAATTAATTTTTTCCCATTACCTTTCCTTTATCAAAATTACTTACTGGTGACACCCATTGATACTGTTATGAGTTTTAAAGATAATGAGTAATAAAACAAAATAGTTTCTTTAAATGGTGATAAATAAAGCACACCTTTACTTTTAGCATGATAGGTAGTGTGTATATATTTCAGCAGAGATTTCTGGACGTGCTATTTCAGCCCCTAATGGAGTGACTTGAATATTTAATTATATTAGGTCTAGTAGAAAGAGGTGAGAGAGAGGCTTCAAAGGAGGGGACTAGCAGGGAAGCTTCTATCTGTCTTTTGATCACACACTATTTATGTGCAGAGCTTGGCTATATGACCCAGTAATTATTGATGCAATATTTAAATACTTTGGATCTATAATAATTTTTCTTTAAACCAATTCTTCACAGTACCTGTAGATATGTACTGTTATCAAGTTTTTTCCTCCATGAAAAATATTATTCTTAATGATTAAAGAGATAGAATCAAATTGTTCAATCTTCTCTTTTTCTTTAGAGTTGTAAAGATGAGATAAACTTTCTAACATGATGGTGATTAGAATACACCTATTAGTTTTGTTCATACTTAAAGAAAAATTCCAAGCTAATATTAATCAAAGCTTAAAGCAAATTATAAAACCATTTCTGCACAAACTGAATAGATAAATACCTTTTCTCCCTACCAAATATATACCAAAGAATGGCTCTGTGGCCAGTTTAGAGCGGCAATATAGGCTTTATTTCAAAAAGGCAACATTACACCTTCAACATTATTGGCTACATTATTGGTTGTGGGAAAAATGGTCTTCTAAGACTCCATAAGGAGCTGTTAATGACCTTGATTTTGGAACTGCTCTGGGATGAGGAGTCCTTTTCACTATTTAGAATTTGGACATAATCGATAATAGTCAGCCACAATAATAACTCAATCCTGATTATAGGAAAAGTTGAGGATTTTGCGTTAATAATATTCATTAATCAATGACCATAAATCTTTTAAAAGAGATGTGCTCATTGACCACAGAAAGATTAATTTATCATCTGTATTTGTACAGCCCAAAATTTGTTGTTTGAATGAATGATTCAAGTTCATGAAAGCCATCATTCTTCTTTTATCATACACTAACATACTATACACCAATTCATTCTATACTTTTACAAATTAGCTAGCATACTGCTGGCTAGGTCTGATCAAAACATTGCCAGTTGTCCAATACTTCAGCACCGAATCTTTGCATTGAACCTGATTCTTCATTTTGAACAAGGCCAACACTCCCCCACCCCCCCACCCTCCCCCCAAAAACCAGTTTTTTTAAATAATGTAAAATAATAAGTATAAATATCTGGTTCATGGAATGATAATTTAAAATAACTACAACAATGGCAATATCAATAATAATAATGGTGACTAACCTTTATTGAGAGCTTAAGAAATTCCAGGCACTTAACTAAGTACTTTACATGCATGATCTTTAGTTCATGCAAACACCCAATAAGAAGGTACTATGATTATCTGTTTTAACAAGACATAAAGATTGGTTTATTGGTACAAATTGAAGTAGAATAACAATAATGACTAACATATATTAAGTACTTATTCAGTGACTGGCACTGTTCTAAGCCATTGGTACATTAACTCATTTATTTTTCACTATAAGATATAATCTACTATCTTTCTCATTTTACAGGTGTCCCTCCCAAAATTCGTATGTTCAAACTCTAAATCCCACACCTTAGAATGTGCGTGTTTGGAAGCAGGGCCTTTATGAAGATGATTAAATTAAAACGAAGCCCTTAGGGTGAGCCCTAAACCAATCTGCCTGATGTCCTTAAAAGAAGAGAAAATTTGAACACATGGGGAGATACCAGAAGATATGTACACACACACACACACACACACAAAAAGCCCATGTGAGGACACAGTGAGAAGAAGCCCATCTACAGGCCAAGGAGGAAGGTTTCAGAAGATACCAAACATGATGATACTCTGATCTTGGACTTCCAATTTTCAGAACTGTGGAGAAATTAATTTCCATAGTTTTAAGCCAGCCACTCTGTGGTATTTTGTTATGGTAGCTCTAGCCAACCATTACAACAGGTGACTACACAGTGGCACAGAGAGGTTGCATAAGCATAGCTACATAGTTAGTATGCAGAGAAGCTGGGATTCAAACACTAGTATTCTCATGCCAGAATCCAATAAAGCCTCTTGTGACAGGTGTGGAAACTGAAGTAGCAAGTGGTTAAGTGCCCCAAATTGCCATCTATACAATATTAGAGCCAAAATTCAAACCCAGGTCTGTCTGATTTCCTTCTAGTTAAGTTAAAATAATTTTTTGTGATTCCTCAGATAGTC
This sequence comes from Cynopterus sphinx, assembly GCA_030015415.1. Classification (NCBI taxonomy): domain Eukaryota; kingdom Metazoa; phylum Chordata; class Mammalia; order Chiroptera; family Pteropodidae; genus Cynopterus; species Cynopterus sphinx. Next base: position 21,531,105 of record CM057385.1, read on the forward strand.
AGTATAGCTAAGAACTTGCATTTCACTTAGTTTCAAATTTCCTATCAATGAGTCTTGAGAAAATGCTAGCTTTGATACATATGTACAGGCTACTAAGATAATTTTCAAGGATAAAAGACAGCAAAATTTTGCAAAAGAGCTCCATAGCCATTTAAGGCATTAGTGTCATAATCTTCATCAGCTTCTAACTGCCCCTAGTAAGCCACACATTATACTATTCCTTATAATATCAATTTAAAAGCAAATTTTGTTTGTCATGCTGTGGAAAACCTCTTAGTGCCTTCCATAGCTACCAGATGAAGCATTATAATAGTTGCCCTAAATTATAGAGGGCTTCTCAGGAGGCTGACTTTCTATATTTTAGTTAGTTACAGGATTGGAAGTTTCATGGTGAAGTGATTATCCCTTATACAATGACTTAAGTTGGAGCTGCTGCTTTTCTGACGCAAAGCACTTCTTTAAAATCTCTGACCTCATTCTAGGCCACATGTAAGAAACATCCCACCCATTCAAAGGATTAGGAAAAAAGACACCTTGCAGATGCCAACTTAAGTTCTCCATTTCAAATGTCTTTCCATAATGCCGTATAATAAATTTCTCATGTTTAAATATATGTCCTTTAATGCAATGAGTAATACCAAACGTTACTAAGTCAGCAGCAACATTTTTCCTTGGAGGAATCTAATAATGTTACTTAGCATAAATACTACTAAGATTAAGCATTTTGACAAAGCACCATATTATAGACTCAATAGTTTGCTTTATAGCTCATCTAACTTTTGAACTTTTTAACTTACACAGAGCAGCTTTTAAAGGAGTAGAGTTAAAACTATTTAAAAAATGAATAAGGTGAACTAAACTATATTTACTTATTACTTCATATCTTATCTTTCTTAAGTACCTTTTTGGATGCTAATTTATTTAATATTAATATAACAATACAAGTTATTGTATATTAATTGTGTGTCTGACACTGTGCAAAGCATTAGTATATATTTCATGTCATGTAATTCTTATAGCAATTCTATTTGTTAGAGAGTACTATTATCTCAGTTTTGAAAATGAAAGAAAAAGCAGTGCAATCAGAGCTTACGTATGGAGGAGCCAGGCTTGAACTTAGTCCTGATTCCAGGAGACATGTGTTTAATTCACAATTGTTGAATAGACGTTATTGCTGTCAGCTCATTTATCTTTCCATTCACCCATTCATATATTCCACAACTATTTTAAGTACCAGTTTCATGCCAAGCACCATTTTAAAATCTGGTGAGAAGTAGATACATAAACATGATTTCCACCTTAATGGAGAGCACCAACTACAGGAGAGACACATGAAATGATGATGATTGTAGTACATATGATGTGATACCACTGTGCTTATAGATTAACAACAATCATTTTCAACAATATTTTCTATAGAATATTTATTTTATAATATGCACAAAAAGTGTGAGAAACTGCTTGCCACTAGGAGACTTATTTCACCTTTACCTATTAGGGGCTTGCATGAAAAACAAAACCATTTAGATGACTCCCTAACTTAACTTGTCCCATATTTTCTGTAAATTCCATTAATATTCTTATGGAACAATCTCAGAAAACCCCAGCTAGGAACACCTATTGTTATGTAATGCTTAACACTGTCACTATTGCCAAGATATTGTTTGAAAACAGAATGCTTTATATCATTAACCTGGAGGATATTATACATTTCCCAAATGTTAAATTGATAATTTCTGAAATTTCAGATAGAGTCAAACTCTCTGCAGATAGAGTCAACTTGAGATGTTAGTTAAAATGTTTGTCGTTGAGTTGAAGTGGCATTACTCTGGCCAGTTTCTAGCCGATGAAATGGATTCACCTATTCCCCTGAGTCTACACTTCACCTTACTCTCTATTTCACCCCCCTCCCCATTTGACTCACTGTTGTCTCTAGACAAGGAGGAGAAGAGGAAAATAAAGAGAAGGGAAAATACAAACTGTTTGCATTGTATTTTTTTTCCAATTATGTGCTAATCCATGTAAATATTTTGAAGGGGGTATTTAGTTCCTGTTACCTAAAATGCAATAAGCCGAATATCTGCAAAATAGTCATATTAATTTTTTACAGCTTTGACCAGTGAGTAACTTTCACTGAGTTTTGTAGAGAAATCAATGTGAAAATAAGAGATTAGGACATGAATATGCAAAGGCTTGGACAGAGTATGGGCTAGGACGCTGATGCTCCCAATAGAGCTGAGGATCTGATTCTACAGAAAAGTTTGCAGTAGAGAGTATAGTGATGCAAAAAAAAAAAAAAAAAAAAAAAACCAAACTAAGAAGTTAGGAATCCATGTTTTCCAGAATGAAGGCATCAACTATATATCTACATTTACTAAGCTATTTGCTACACTGCAAATGATGTGGTAAATTATATTTTTAGTAATTAAATCCTCTCCGAATCTGAACACTATAACATAGAATCTCTCTTTACATATGAGGAAAGTAAATTTTTGTGATATAGTAGATTAATAAAAAATTTAAAAATAAACATTAATATGTATCAGTTTTTATACTGGATGAGTGAGTTATAAAAGTAAAAATAATATTCCCACCATCATAATTTTTTAAATCTAGTTGTGAAAATGGACCATAATTTCAAAACAATATGCTAAGTGAATGTCATAAGAAGAGCATATTATAGGAACAAGAATATCAATGAAGCTGTTCTTTACCTATAAGTGAGGGCTTCATGAAAACTCTTCAGACCCAATTGCTTCTTTTTGTTAAAATATCTGTCTGTTTCTTGTCTTTTTGCCTACTTGCCTACTTACTGAAGTAGAACAATATTCTTCTTTTCTATTCTGACATGTAACATAAAGGATAAATAAGAGAACACACTTTATAGCATAATAAGTATTCCAGTATAAAAATGCTCAGAAGGAACTATATTACAAGTCAAAACTTTCACTTTCATTTTCTATAATTACCTAGAAAAGTGGTGTCTATGTATGGAGCTATGTTAAAGAGAATCATGCTCTAATACAGCAGAAATTAAAATTAAACTCTACATTTGTCATTGAAAAATAATTGAACATAGGTATATCAGAGGTATTCTTTTTATGTGTTAGCTATTGAAAAGACAGTCCAAGATTAATCTCAAAATATTTGTTTTTGGCTATCACTAGAACATAGTCTGTGGTTTTGCTTTCTGTGGTCAACTGCTGTCTGAAAATATTAATTTTCCCCAACCATCCACATCATCTGCTCCTGACCTTCAACCATTGACATTCTCATGGCTAGACGATCCAAGATTATCTGATGCAGATGGTCTTCCTTCTGACCTATTGTCAGAGGTCAGTAGTAGCCTAAGGCTAAGTCACAAAGCCTATGTCCTTCATCTCACTTCATCTCATCATGTAGGCATTTTATCACCTCATCTCATCACAAGAAAGGTGAGTACAGTACAAGATGTTATGAAAGCTATAGAATGAAAGAGAACATATTCACATAACTTTTTAAAATTGTTATATAATTGTTCTATTTTGTTATTAGTTATCATTGTTGATTTATTATTATACCTAACTTAGAAATAGAAATTAAACTTTATCACAACTGTGTATGTATAGGAAAAAAATACAGCCTATATATGGTTTGGTGCTACCTGTGGTTTCAGGCATCCATGATTGGGGGTCTTGAAATGCAACCCCATGGGTAAGGAGGGACTACTATGTAGCTGAAGAGGAGATTGGAAAGTTGCTCTTTACTGCTAATGTGGTGAGCTTCTGATTTCCCAGCCTGATGACCTCAATGGTAATTCTTGCTCAGGCGCAGTTTGTACTTCCTGCTAAACCATAAGTCTCCTTTTTGGGTACCACCCACATCAGTGTGGCAAGCAGTAGAGACCCTCGATAGCAGGTTCCCCATGAGTCCTGCACCAGAAGCTTTCTTAATGTTACCTGTCTGACCTCTGATCCCCAAACTCCAAAAACTATATAAGCCTCTAATTCCTAGAAGTAAACCTCCTACAATTCTAAGCACTTAGAGGACTTTCATTCTCTTGACCAAACCATGGCTGACCTATGTTATAAGGGACAGTTAAGATATTTTTGGGCTATATTAAAGTCTGGGAGAATCAAGGAAAGCTTCAGGGAGAAGGTGATATGTGACTTGAGTAAGGAAAGTCAGATAGACAATAATCAGGGGGAAAAATAAATTATGTGGGGGTGTTAAGGAAGGTGATATATCATATGACAGCTCTCTCAAGATTCTTATTAAGGCACTAATCCCAGTAATGAGGTTTCCACATACTCATGACCTCATCTAATCCTAAGTACTTCCCAAAAGTGCCACCTCCTAAGATCATCACTTTGGTGGGTAGAGTTTCAGCAAGTGGATTTTGGGGGAGACACAAACATTCAGTCCATAAAACACCTATCAATGTTTTAACGATTAAAAAATAAAACATACCTGAAAGAAATAATCACGAAAACGTTGCAAGTAGCCATTCTCAAGTGATTGTTACAAACTTTAAGAAGGGTGGATTGATAATTAGTAAATTTTCATTTTAAAATAGTAGAAAGAGAAAAAGAAGAAAACGTGTCATATATTTTAAAATGATGATGAGCAATGCGTTCATAGAATGTGGCCAAGTTAAATTTTGATGGGTCTACATGAGACATGCTCTCATGCAATGACTCAAAATATTGAGAAATGGTAATAATAACAATAGCTAATCTTTATCTCAGACCTTATATAGCCTTGGAGTCTTTTGACCCATTATTTAGGTTAATAAGCTTTAGTAAATTCCCTTTACTAGGAAAATAGTAAACATAACTAAATTTTCACATAACCATATTTTAATAATATTCATAATTACATGTTTATTTTTATATATTATAGCCTACTTTTATATCTATTAATTAATTATCCATAGGTACTAACTTCATTTGAATTCATTTTCTTTAATCATACAAAAAACAACAGTCATAAATCTTTTGGTACCTACTCTATGTTTGACACACATTTTATCACTTTCACACAGACCCCCTTTGCCACCCCCCTACCCACTTATACATAATAAAATAACTGTCCCTTTCCATATCATATACAAATAGGGAAACAAAAGCTGAGAGACAATGGTCTATATATATACCATGAATATTCTCCAGAGCTAGTGCTTAGATGCAAGTCTTTATTTTTGTCCTTTTCTAAACCCTCTTGCCTTCACACTATGTTGTGCCAGAAAGCTAGTAGAATAGAAGAGACCATTATCTATTGTATTTTGTAATCAATGGTAAAATGGGAATGCAAATATTTACTTTCTGTTCTAAGTTTAAAGTCTAAGAAACCTCTAGTACTTTACTGTGGAACTAATTATTAGTAAATTGTTTAATCTCTCCTCTTTGACCAGGTACCACATTCACAAAATAAGGGATTGTTTAATTGATTACTCATTTGTTTCTAATGGCTTATAAGAGCTTCTACAGTGATCTAATGCTATTATCCTAGGAGACTTCCAGTGTTTTCACAATGTTTTATTCAGCAGGAGTAAGCATCTGACTGCTGGAACATTGTCTTTGTCAGTAACTTGCCACTTAGATAAACTATTGATTTCTTTTCTTCCTGTCCAGTCAACAGGCATCCTTAAGACAATGAATTCTATAGGCAAGCTCTTGCTCCATTGTTAGTTTTTATATGAAGACTCCAATGTTCCTGCTGACAGGGAACCTTCTCTGTTTTCTTCTTACCTGTAAAAGTTGATGCTGTAAGAGAGAGGGATATTAATTGGCTGGGGAGTTCATGTCAGAAGCCTGATGCAGAATATATTTATGCTAGAGGCAAATAAAGCATGTTAAAATGAAATATAAGTTGTGTCCAGCAGATTTTTGTCCTACTAAAACATTAGGAATGGGCTTTAGTGGGTATAGGGGAGACTGGAACAAAGTGTGTGACAGAGGGTCAGGATACATGGAGATTCATGAGCCACATTAAAGAGTTGGGACTTTATTGGTTTTATTCTAGATAAAATAAGCTACTAAGGGCTTTCAATCAGAGGGGCACCAAAACTAGTCTAGGTACCAGATCAGTGCCTCTCAAACTCATTGCACATGTAAATTCCCTGGGGACGTTTTAAAAATACAGATAGGGGTTCAGCAGGTCTGGTTGGGGACTGATATTCTGCATTTCTAACAAGTTCCAGCTGATGCCAATGATTCAGAGTCAGTCTTTAGAATAATAAGGTCTTAGAGGATCATCAAATATTGGAGAATAAATTTCGGAGACACAAGCAAGAAGAACAGTTCAGAGGCTCTTCTAACATTTTTCAGTGAGAGATTATGGAGACTGGGAAAATTTTTTTGGTGGTAGAGATGGAGAAAGTAGTTGCTTCAGAAAATGTCATGCAGGTAGACTCAGCAGATATTTGCTGATGGCTGGAAGTAGAGAGTAGGGGAAGGGAAAATGATAAATCAATGAAAACTGTAGAATTTTGGCTTGAACGGTTACGTGAATGGTGATGCTGTTTGCCAAAATAGGAAAAGAGGAAAGCAGAGCAGGACTGGGGTTACGTCAATCTTGTTCCTACCCCCATACCACATTTAGCATAAGATTTAGGTGAAAAAAAATTTTTAATTATATTTACCACTTATCATAAATGTTAGAGATACAAATGTTGCCTATTCCTTGATTATATCATCAAAAATGGACCACTTTATAAGTAATGATGCTAATAAATAAGAAACTTATTGGAAGTTGAGTGTCTCAGATCCATTCTGAATTTCTCATGCACATAAAAAATGGTAATTTAGTCACATGCTCAAGAGAAAAATGTATTATGGCAGGAGCTACTGAAAAGCCATATAGCAATGTCAGTTTAGCTCCAGATGGTTAAATCTGGGTATTTATTTTGAGCTGTAAGCTTCATACAATTAAAGAGTAGGAAAAAAAATTGTTTACACATAAAAACAACCAGTCCAAAAAGAATTTTTATTGCCTATGTGTTTTAAGAGAGGTTGGCTCCCCCTTTGTTTTGTCAAATGTGATTAATGAGATGGGAAACTTCTCCCCCAACTTAAAAACCGTTACATTACAAGAGAGTGCTATAATATATCTAGGCAATTAGAAGCCAGCAGGTTTGTAGCTTCTGTGATCAGGGGCCTAGAGTTCACTCTCCGTGGTGTGTTAAAGGCGTATTAACTAACTCTGCCTTGAGAGGCTCTCTGTTTGAAGGTGCTGAATTTTACTTCTCAAGTGCTGCTGTTTGAAATGAGAAATATTCCTGAGCTTGCACAGAAATCTGAGTTTGATTAAGGGCAAGACAGAAAGCTGCTTACAGTGATGGCCACAGTGATTTGTTTGGTTTCAGACCTAGACTAACAGAAGGAGATGACAGAGAATCTGCATCTCATGCCTCATACAGTAAAATCATTCTAATTGGTAGCACAACTCTAGTTAAGTAATCATCCCAATTACCTGGAACTGGTGTGGTAGGAGGACATTTGATTTAGAGAGAGTTATGGCTTAAAAGTATCAGCTCACTCTAGTAATTGGAGTATGATTGTAGGCCAAGTTGAAAGTAACAAGAACATTTTGAAGAAAGGAAGAATGAAAGAGTTACATAAGTGCTGTGGAGTGAGAGTGGAGGAAACAGTTTATCTGTTGAACTATTTATAAAGAGCACTTGAAGAATTACAGAAAGAAAATAAAAACATCTTTTTTTTCTTAGCTGAATGTAAAACATAATAGGTTGGTAATTCACAGGTAGACCTTTCTTTAGGAGATATACAAGCCATTTAGAAATAATAAAAACCTCTAGGTTTTATAAAATGTTTTAAAGTTTGCAAAGTGAAGGCAATTCTTCCTTGTAGCTAGTCATTTTCTCTGCTCAGAATAACTATGACTTTTACCCTGTTGTATTTTAAGGTGGCTTCCTCCTCCACTGGGCTTTCATCTCTATTACTCTGGCACTCCTTGTCAGGTCTTGAAACAACTTTAAATGAATGAGTAAATAAATTAATGAGTGAGTGAAAACATTTTAAGCTCACCATCTCATTGGCCACATTACAAAGATTTTCAGATTATCATTTAAAGAGAAGAAAAATCAAATCAACTGTTCAGATTAGAAATGTTAGGATGTATGGTTTCAGGGACTTGTTAGTTTTCTGTTGCAGATCTAGAACTAGAACACAATTGTTTTGATTCTAAATCTTTTCTTCTTTGCATTTTACTCTTGGGTTTTCTGGCATCTTCAATACACAGGTGGGAGAGGAGTGAACCAATTACTGGATTATTTAAAACAGCCTTGAATACTATGTTCTCTTTCCTAGGAGTATGTTCTACTTCCTCAAAATTCTATACCCTACCAACTTCCCAGGTTGTTCAATGATTCCATGGCATCTCTCTTAGAAGATACCAATAACCGGGGATGCCAATTTTGGTATTTTAGATGACCATAAAGCAAAAGTAAAAAAAAAAAAAAAAGGAATGTGGTGTGACCCAGGATCTTTACATGTGCTATCAGTACCTCTTACTTACCTATACGTGAAACACTAAGAGAGTAAAAATCTCTCACAATCTCACCACTATTTGAAATGCTTATAAAATATGAAGTAAATGCTTCTGCCTAAGACCCTTTCAATCCCACCTCACTCCTATTTTGAGTCTAGATTCTTCTAGATTTTTTTGAGTGTCTTTCAGATAGAACACTCCCTGTTAATCTGTCTCTGTATCCTTACATTCTCATCTGAAATAAAATGGGAGAATGTTACATGTATTCATTAACAACTTGCTTTCTTTTTTTCCTCTTCCTCTTAATTATACATCATTCACATCCAAATGAATTTAATCTTTAATACATCCTTGGAGAGAAAGTGTAGTTATATTCATTTACCCAAATGAGGACACTGACTATCAGAACTTCCAAAAATTCTTCCGAAGGCCACAAAGTAAATAGTAGAGACAGGGTAGACTCAACTCTCCTATATTCCATAGCTCATAGTCTTGTCACTGAAACAGAGTCTCCCTTCAAGAATAGGGAACAAGCTCATCCACCTTCTCCACTGACTTATGCACAGTCTGCTGATTAATGTCAGATGTACCAAATCTGTCTACTGTTTAGATCCACCCCACCAAATTTTGGGGGCTACCTTAAATTCCACCTGCTATGGAGCTCACTCCCAAAGCAAGAACTGTGAACATTTAGAGAAGCATAGCTGGCAGAGGCAGCTGCAGAAGTAGTTGGAACTAATACCATCTCCAAGGCTGACGACAGCCACAATGATGCTGAGGAGATATCTGTGGCTCCTGAGCCAATTTTCTATTCCCTGTTGCTGGCATCAGGGCGATTCCAGACCTGGCCATGTGCGTCCAAGAGTTGTTCAATGGTGCTGTGTTAACATGGTGGCATTAACATCCAAAGTACACCGTACGCTTTGCTTTTGTGTAGAATCCTGCATGCTAGCATTGGACTTTTTGAGTTGACTCTCTCTGTCATTATTCTAAAGGCAAGGAGATAGGCTCTAATCTTTGACTTGCCACCTAATTAGCATGCAAGCCCAGTTTTTAGTAACTAGCTTTCAGCTTGGCACATAGACCCTGCTCAACTAATTTTGACTGAAAGGCTGAATTAATACATGATTGGGTTGTACACCTGGATCCTAGGTTTTTGTGCTCACAGTGGCTAAGATTAGAACTTTAAGGTATTCTAGTCAAAACTACTTAATTAAAACTCCTCCATCATAAAAGACAGAACTTTCAACTTTAAATAAGAAACCTGAGGTCTTTCTCCTAGATCTATTTATAGCTATGTGACTATAGATGAGTAAATTAATCTATGTCTCAGACTTTTTATCTTCCAAAAACGGGAGGAGGTACTAATGTAAATGCTCTATTTCTGACTTCTTGTGTATAATGAATGCGAATAAATGTCAGTGTGTTTCTTTTAACACCATGTAAAATAAAACAAAATTTTATTATATAGAATTTTTTTAATCTAATAATTAGAAACTACACTGACAATCATAGTCTTTGTTTTTAAGATGTTTAAAATCATAATTATGGTAGAAGGGTAGATGAGAAATCATTGAAAACATATAATATCACTATGTGTGAGAAGCCCAGGTGGGCCTGAAGGAGTACTGGAAATTAAATTAGATTCATCAAGGAAGCCTTCTGAAGCAGATGGAGTTGAAGATCACAGTGTTGTTCAGACAGCCTAAAAGCTAATTCATTTCTGAAAGCCTTTTCCAGTTTGTGCAAATGTCAAAATTAATTTCTCTTAGAAATAACACTGTGGTGGACTCTGAAAACTACATGGACTATGCCCCCTAAGTCTTTCCTTGTAGTAGTTCTTTAAATAAAACTGACCCACCTATGCATCACAGGACAGATGGAAAAGGGAGTCAATCATTGGTTATCACTGGTTCAGCCCATCTTTTCCCCCACATGCCTTGCTCTCTGCTTCTAGTTCACTACTCAGGCATCTTTGGTTTCAGTCACCTTTTTTTGACTTCTTTGTCTTGGGACTTTTCTCTGCCTAAGTAACTTTCCCAATCTTACCTAACCCAGCTGGACTCTCACTTTCTTGTGTGTTGAGCTTTAGCTTCTCTGAAACTCCAATTAAGGTACATTTGGCTGCTATTCTTGACCTTACAAGAATCACAGCAGAAAGGGAAACTACACCTTCTGCCTATCATATTGACCTTAGGTCTGTCTCCCCATTACAAGTGGGGAGAGTAAAGGTTTTTGCTGAGTGATTAGAGTTGAGGAATGGAGATGCGAAAGTTTAATAACTGTGTTCATATACACCTTCTCTAAAGATTCCTATCTTTTCTACCTCCATTTGTTCTTTTCTTCAAGTGCTAGGTTTCTAGGTGAATAATTCAGACTTTACTTGTTTATTTATACAAGCTGATCTGAAGTAACTTACACATAAACACAGAAGCAGTAAGATTAGAAAACAAACAAAAAAACGAAATGATGAAAACCCAAATGATCAGAAAGAAGGAAGGAAAAGGAAAAAGAATTTGGAAAACCAAGGCTGTAAGGAGTTACAAGTTGAATCCATCATTTATATTCTTTCCTGGCTCTTAAAGAAGACACTTGGTATGTCATGAAGTTCTTATTTTTTATTAGTAAGAAACAGACACTTCATAAATTAGAAATAAGCTATATCTTTCTTTGGGTTCTGAAGGGAAATAAAATTCCTAGTAGAGTTTTACATAAGGAATTTTGAACAAAAGCAATGAATATTTTTAATAGATGTATCCCTCCCTCCCCTCAAAATAAAAAAAAATTTTTATATTCCACATGTGACTATTTCTTATACTGAAACTATGTGTATTTGAGAAAATGCATTACATCTTCTATAAAGGTAAATTTATACGTCCCAGAGAGGGGAGAATTTACCATGCAAATGACCTAAATTTCAGAGCCCCTCATGGATCTGGGCCCCTTTCAAGACCCCTGTACAAATTTTCATTTTCAATTTCCTTTCTTTTTCTGAAGGAGGGTGCCCTTAATTGCATAAGTTTGTCATTCGCCCAAACCTGTATCTACTCCAAGTCAAATCTCATGTAATTTAGGTGATCTCTTTCATCTAAGGTAGTTGTTGAAGAAGAGTGACTAGACTGAGACACTTTTTGTCTAGCCTTCCCAAATACCAGTCATCTCTTCTCAGCTGTTAATATTATCTATATGGTAGTCAACTAAATAACTAAGGTCTCATACCAATATTCAGAAAAAAGCTATTATTGTTGACTGAAAATATCCATAAACCCTAGGTAATATGGTTTTATTCAATTATTTATTAAACACTCACAATAGATTTGTCACTGTGATAAATGCAGTAAGTACTAAAATCAGGGTATCGTTCCTACTTTTAAAGAAATAGTTTAATTGGATATAAATATGTATTACCATATAACATCATGAGTACTACAGTTGTAGTATACACAGTCAGTAATGAGAGAATTAAAGACAAAATTATGCTAATTTGCTTAAGTTTTCTGGGAGAGTTAGAAAATTCATCTAATAATAGAACTAACAAAAATAATATTCTGTTATCTCAAATTTCTTAGTCATTTTGGGTATATTTATTAAATATGTATTTTGACAGTGATTCTTCAGTGGTATAAAAATGAAGTAGGGAATCAAAAGAGAGTGGGAGTGAATTTAGACATATGTGGACCATTAGGGAAGACAAAGGCCCTTGACAGAATAGTGAAAAGGGAAGTAACATTGCGATGGGGGTACTAACTGTACCAGCTCAGAGCATCACGAGTGGTCCTGCAGTGTTGTGCATGGATATCTGATTCACAAACTGAGAAGGTCATTTGAGTTCAGTATTTTCAAGCAAGCAAGGTTACTGCCAAGGTTTTTCTACATAAAGTATCAAACTTATATTATATCTCCAGAGCCATGACTATGTAGGAAGTTTATATATCTGTTGAATTTGTGTGTGTGTGTGTGTGTGTGTGTGTGTGTGTGTGTGTGTGTTTGCCTGTGTTGCTTGGGTATTCTGTTTCATTGCCTGTAGATTTGGAACTCACACATGCTTTTATATATACGGACTCACTGACTTTAATCTCATGGTGGACTTTCTACAGAGTCCTTCAATACTGGTGTTGTCTCTGATAATACAAGAAGCCCAGTGTTGACAGAGGCACAAGGGCAGCCTGAAAAACAAACAAACAAACAAACAAACAAACAAACAAACAAAAACTATCTTCCTTTGTATATGCTGCAATGCCGTTTGGAAAACCTTCTTGCATCCTAAGTTCCAGTCCCTGGAAGATTAGGCTCTGAAGTATTTCTGCTGTTGTTATTATGTCCTGGTTGCTCCAGAATTGTTTGCACTCGCCCTGACTCCCACTAGTGCCAAGCCCTGGTATCACAGCTAAAATTTGCACATCAGAGCATTGTCATTGTGCATCCCATCTGCACTCACCAGATCGCAAACATGTAAGAGCCACCGATTATGTCCCAGCTGAACTTTATCCTCCCCTTGTTCTCACTGCCATTAGTTGAGATAATTGTCCTACTACCATAGTGCCTCAAGGAGAAAGATAAGATGACGACTTTCTTAGGTTATATTCTGTTAAGCGTGGTTCATTCGAGAATGCTCTTTAGTTTTACATTTCTTAATATTTGCTGGGCAGTTTCTCCCAGGGCACCTACATGGTTGCAGCAGGAGAGGGCCCAGCATCTGCTTCCTTCTCAATACAGACCTTTCAAATTATCTTTCTTCACAACCACTTAACTCAGTGCAGGGCCCAGCCTGCTAGCCCTGACTTTTTCCAGGCATGTGGTAATATTTATCTCAGAAGCCTGCCTCACATATGAATCTTGGTTAGAAAAACCTGAGTCTTTCAGAGAGACATGCTGGCAGAACAGATAAGAGTTTGTATCTTTTCTTTTACTTGATTTCCCTATGACATTTACCATTCCCTCTTTCTCAGTAACCTTCAAGCTTTGCATATCAATAATTTATGTTCCCAAAGAAAAAAAGTGCTATCTCACCACAAAGCACATAGACCCACATATGCACTGGTTTATAATCTGAGAAAGACACAGACATAAACCTCGAGAAGACTGTGGTCTCATGAGGAAAACAAAATAAATATTTATAAAACATCATGATGCAGTATAGAAATTTGGCTCATAATAAAATAATACTTTTTAAGACCTGTGGAAATAATACTTCTTGAAACAAATACAGCAAAACACAAGCTTTGATTACCTTTATATGTGTTGGAGCAATACAAATAGATCCAGGAGAAAAAGCACAGTGCATAGAGTCTTTCAAATTGGATCTGGAAGTAATTTGCACCCCTTACCTTCAATATTTGCAGATACTTCCAAATTGAAATGATTTCACCTTCACAAATACGAAAGCCATCACAGGTATTCCTATCTCAGCAACTTTTGCTGGGAAGTTGCCTAGACCTGAATAATATTAGATCCTGTATTTCCCTTTATAAGAAAGAAAATATGACTCAATAAAAACCTTTTCTGAAGAACTGAATTATCGTATTTCAATGACAATCTGTTATTTTGCTGTTTTCTAAATGAGTTTATTAAAATTCAAAGAATCCTAAATTTACCTCCTCTCCCCTCCAGTAGTGCTCTCCTAAATTTACCACGCAATTTGTGAGTTACATAACCTTAAAAAAATATACATTTGGCTTGAATCCTAACTATGGCCTTTGAATAGCAGACATAAAAAAGCCACTTAGAAATGACCCTAAATGTTAAACATTTTAGAATTTATTTTTCAGCCTTCAATAATCAGTGTTCAAATTTTTCAATATATTTCAAAAATATAACAAGATTATATATATATATACATTTATATATATATATATGTGTGTGTGTGTAAATATATATATATATATATATATATATATATATATATATATATATTACCTTGGTTAAACATTTTTATCCAAAACATAATTAAATTAGTTAAACTGAAATAAAATAGACAAGGAAGAGGAGGAAGGAGTGGTAGGGAAAAAGAAGACCTTCGACGATTCTCGCATTGTAGGCGAGAAGGTTATAGTGTGGAGAGGTGACTTTCTCAGTGTTAGCAAGCAAGCAGCAGCAGGAGTTAGGTCCATTTGAACCAAGTTATTTCTGTGTACAGATTTACTCTCTTTAGTTACGAATCATCAGGGTTGCAGTTCCTATATCCAAATACTCTTCCAAGCACTTTACAAATGTTAAGTCGTTCACTCATAACAATCGTATGAGGTTGTACAATCATAATCTTCATTTTGCAAATGAGGACAATGAAGAACAAAGCTTCCCTACGTAGCAAAGCTGGGATTCAAACCTTTGCAGCCTGAGTGTAATATCAGGCTCTTACTCACTGTGCTGCATTGTCTCTTCCCATGATATTGGAGGTTTTTCATCATACCTATATTCTAGAATCACAGGAAATATTTTTTAAATCTCTGGCCTACATTTAAATCAATGAGGTGAGAATCTATACAGGTTTAGCCAGGTGTGAATATTTTCAAAGCTCCTCAGTGGATTCCCTTGTGCAGCCAGGTTTGAGAACCTCTGTGCTCTAGTAAGTATCTGTGGAATACAGTGGCCAAGAGCAGGGACTGTGTATCACATAATCCTGGGTTCAAATGTTAGTCCTTTCACCTACTAGGAGTTTAAGTATAAGGAAGTAATCTTACTTACTGTGTCTATTAACTGGGGAAAATTGTGATAATACATCATAGTTACTTAGTGAGTTTCGTGTGGGGTTAATATTGAACTCTTTCACACATTTACTGGCATGTGATAAACATTTAATAGATGTTAACTAAAAGGAACTCTTGCATCCTTGCCCCAGGGAAATTAACAGATTTGGAGAAGATTTGGGCTGCAATAATTTGATGGGGTAAGTTAGGTTGATGATCTAGACTCTGATTCTTCTCTCATATTGTTTTGTTTCATGGCTTTTAGGGTGTCTAAAGTCATTCCTAAAGTGCTTTATATTTTTATAGGATCCATGAATATTGCTTCGAAATTCTCAGACATTTCAACTATTACTTTTATTTTAAATATAATTTTTATTAAAATATTTGTTTAAAAAATTGAGTATAGTTAGTATGTGCCAAGCACTGGTTACGCAGTTAACACACATTATTATCCAATTAAACATTCATATTGTCACTATGAATTACATTTTTCCAATTTGAGTTTTAGCATTCAGGAAATTGAAACATATAGGCAATTTGTTTTCTGTTATCAGATACCAGTTTTATCCCCTCTTCTTCTTTGTCTCCAACCACTGTAATACATTGCAGGTTTTTCTTACAACAGAATCTTAGTTCTGTAACCAATGTCTGTAACATTTGCCACTGTAATGCTACATGACAAAAACAATCAAAATAAAACAGCAATATATAATAATCACTATTTTTTTCTTAAATTTATGGGGTGACATTGGTTAATAAAATTATATAGGTTTCAAGTGTACAGTTCAATAATACATTATATGTATATTGCATTGTGTGCTCACCACCCAAAGTTATATCTCCTTCCATCACCATATATTTGAGCCCCTTTACCCTTATCTACCTCCCTTCACACCCCTTTTCCCTCTGACAATCTTTTCCCTCTGATAGCCACTAAACTCTTGTCTATGAGTTTTATTTGTCTTGTTTGTTTCTTGCCCTCAGTTTTATGTTCCTGCTGGTGGGAATGTAAATTGGTACAGCCACTATAAAAACAATATGAAATTTCCTCAAAAAACTAGGAATAGAATTACCTTATGACCCAGTAATCCATCTTCTGGGTATCTACCCAAAAATTTGAAATTCTTTCATTGAAAATTTAAGAGTGACAATTTTGAAAGGCTGTAAAAAGTGACAAAATGAATCCTTATGGCCTTTTTATCACCCTCTTTATCTTCTAAGTTCAGAATTAATAATTTTATTAGTTTTAACTCATAGGATTTCTGAAATGTGAACAATGATCAATTGGTAATTCATGGGATTACTTGTCTGTAGAAGGTCAGATGTATACATGCTGGTCAGAAGCAAACACACATACACATACAATTACTTTGAAGGTTATAATTATGGTAGGTTATTTTTCCTTCTCTTTTTAACTTTATACCCACTAATATCATATACTCTACTGATATTTTGAAAATCAAATTTACATTCCTCATTTCATGGATGTAGACTATTCTATTTGCTTCTTATGTTATATTGATAGAGTTACATTTTCTCTATTTTTCTATATATTCAAGTACTATTAATGTAATGTGGTATAATATAAAATATAATTAAATTAATGTAATGTTAATGTGATGAAAACTATAGGAGAAAAGCAAACAGGTTAGCTCTAAATGAATGGTCAAGATAAAAATGATTTTTTTAAAAAAAAGAAAATTATGAAAAAAAGTGTATCATATATTTTTAGCTCTTTTTATTTAGATTGGAATATAAATTTGGTAAAATAGTGAAGCAAATATTACACCTTAAAACCTGAGCTTATTGTATCCATGCTTCTAACAGGTAATAGTGCTTTGTAAGTTGCCTTACTCCTGATTTTTGCATAAATGGCATTCCTAAAATTTTGGGGTATGGAGTGGAAAAAGGGAGAATTTCTAATATTTTTAGTTTCACAAAACTCAGCATGATTAAAAAAGGTCTAGGAGAAACTTTTCAGTTTCCCTTAATGCCAGGATACATTAAAAATATTAAACCAATAAAAGGTTACTCCCTGATATGAAATTCATTTTCCACAGTGGTTCTGTCTCTTTCAATGTAGCTTTTTATGTATTTAAATGTTGGATAAAAAGCCAAAGATATCTGAAGCTCTATAGGTTTCCCAGTCAACAGGCAGAGTGAAGATGGTGTTTTTAGATCTCCACAAAATAATCAATCATTTCAGTAATAAATGTCAAACTCTCTCATCTTTAATTCCTATAAGAGAAGACACATTTGAGACTTGAGTTTATCAGATAACCTGATAGAGTGTGTTTTAATGTGTGACTGACTCATTTATTCCTTAATAGAAAACTCACAGCTTTATCCTAAAAGATCAGCTGTAAAAAAGTGTTCTAACAGAGAAAAGGCACAGTGACCCAAAAATGACTTAGACAAAACCTTCATGTTGAGATTGCTCTATTTTTTTTTTTTATGATGGAAAAACATTCTAATTTGAGGTCATGGCTGCTCACTTTGGCTTTTGCTTGAAACCTAGGCTGGATTATTCTCTGATCTCATAAAACAGAATGTGTCTGCTTGTCTTATAATAGAACCGGGAAGACACTGTGAGTAAAATTAAATTGAAAGATGGTTGGGACAGCTCTCATTTCGATTTTGCAAATGCATCTGAGCAAATGAAAAGAAACTCAGAAGACATATATTGTAACTTTGCAAAATGTCTAATAGAGTGTTTGACTGTATACTTTAAGAGTTGTGCCTTTTTAATACCAGTGCTTTGAAAGAGCCACTGTAGTATAAACAAGGTCATGCATAGAATAAAATTGAATATATTTTTTGACTTTTTATTGTGGAAACTTTAAAAATTATATAAAAGGGCAGGGAATAGTATTATGAACCCCCATGTAGCCATTATTCATCTTTAACTCATGATCAATCTTTATCATATTCACTCCCATTTACTTCCTACCTAAGAAAATTCCAAGGACATCACTTCATAAACATTTCTGTAAGTAGTTATCAAAGTTAAGAACTCTTGTTAACACAACATAATACTTGTTGTGGTTAATATAACAATTATAATTTTTTAATGTCTTCAAATATTCAGTAAGTATTAAAAATATCCCAAGTTACCATCCATATGCATGCACACGAATGGAAGAACATTACCAGGCCCAGCTCCACCCCCACACATGACCATTCCTCTTTTTTGAAACATGATTCAAAGATTCCTTTATTATGATTGATTGAGATGCCTCATGAGCACCTTTTAGTTTATGGGCTCTTCCTCCAGGACTGTTTTTGTTTTACAGTTAATTTGTTGACAAAATTGGGTTGTCCCATAGTTTCCTACAAGCTGGATTGCGCTGATTGCATCCCTGTGGTGTTAATTGATGTTTTTGTTTGTTCCCTACATTTCCTGTAAATTGGTAGTTAGATCTCCAGGCTTGATCAAATTGGGGTGTAATTTTTTTTTTTTTTAAGAGTAAGATTACTTTGATCAGAAGGGACATAATGTCTGGCCTTTGGCAAGCATCCTTTGATGATCACTGCCTAGTTCTTCATTAGGGGCTTCAAATGGTGTTTGTCCAATATAATCATGCCTCTTTTGTCTATTACAAGAAATAATTCTCTAAGGACAATTTCCCTTGTTCAACAGTTTAGATTCTTAAGTTACATTTTTATAGAAAATTAGGGTAAATATTTGATTTTTAAAAATATTTATTTATGTTTTTCAAAATGAGTTACTTTTCTTATAACCTGCAATGGTATATTAATTAGTTTTTTTTATTCATGTTATTATTTATTTAAGGATTTAAACACAGTTTATATGCTAAAATCAGTAATTATTAACCTTGATGATTTAAAAGTCCAAACTTGAGCTTCTTTCAGTTAGGTTTATAAATTTTTTATGAATTCATATTGATACTTCCAATTCAAATTCTAAGTTTCAGAGTTGTCAGTTAACCTCTTTCATCTTCCACCTGTATTTCTTTTCTTCTGTGCCAAAATTCAGTTCTTAAAGGTATCAAAATAATCAGCCATTTCCTTTATCCCACAAGATACATGCTATTTCTCCAAATAAATATAACCTGACTGACAACAATATGACTGAAAAGTTTTAATGTATTTTACACTTATTTTCGGTCTTAGAAAATATCTCATTAAGAATGTACCATTAAATTACAGTTTTATTTTATTATTATTTATGCCTACAGTACCTGGTCTTCCTAGGTGGTCTCCCATCCAAGTTCTAACCAGGCCCAACCCAGCTTAATTTCCAAGATCAGGCTTGTTCAGAGTGGCGTGGCCGTAGACCATGGATCATAGTTCCACTGGGGTGCGAACCCAGGATCTTCTGCATGTAAGGTAGACATGCTAATTGCTACACTATGGAACCATATCCTAAATTTGAAATTATTCCTTTCTATGGTGATAACATCAGCTTGAGTTACAATTAGCTGATTTGTTTCATTTTGCTTCTGTTTTTTGGGATATTTTGAAAGTTATTTCTCTTTTAAAATTTTGTAAAGTATACCAGATTCCAAAGATCAATACAAGACCATGTATACTAAGAGAAGTTTAGTTTCTGTAACTGTCCTGGTTTCCCTATAGTTTATAGGTAAAAAGTTTGTTTCAATGTGTTTTTTTTTTTAGTTTAGTGTTTTTATATGCAAATATCTATCTGCTATCTCTTTACAGAGAGAACAAAAATGGCAAAATATCATATACAACTTCTTCTGTCTCACTTTTCATTGAACTTTAAATGCTGAATATTATTCAGTTTTAGTACATACATAGAGATACCTCATTTCATTTCCTAGCATTTTTCTCATAGCTGCATTGCAAGGATATTTTATAATTTATTCAATTGACCCTCTTTTGATGGACATTTGGGCTGCTTCCAGTATTTTGTTATTACAATTACTGGTCCATTGAATAGTCTTTTCATATTTTGCTTATGTAATTTTTATATATATTGCCAATTCCTCTTCTTAAGGGTAGTAATATTTTGCATTTCCATTCACAATATCTGAGACTTTTTCTTACAGCCTTGCCAAGAGAGTCAATTGGCAAGCTTTTGATTTTTTCCAATTTGATAAATGAGAAATGTTATCTTGGTGAAGCATTAATTTGCATCTGTCTTATTATAAGTTAGGATTATCATCTTTAATATGCTTAAGTTCTATTTGCATTTTTTCTATGAAGGTCATGTTCATATTTCTAGCACATTCTCTTTAAGGTGTTTGACCTTTTTTTTCTATTTTAAAAAACCTTTAAAACATAAGTAGTAATTTTATTTATAATTTAAGCTACAAATATTCTCTGCATATTGTCAATTTATTTACTTTGCCTCTGATGTTTCTGCCATGCAATTTATTTTTTAATTTTATACAATTAAGTGTCTATAGCTGTTTTCTTTTGGCTTCTCAATTTTGAGTCAGGAAATTTTCCCCAACCCATGGTTATAAAAAATTCACCCATGTATGAGACTAAGTTTTATGAATAATTGACTGCTTATTTTATATCCATAAACTTTAATGGGAAGAACCTAATGAGAATATTATTTCTAGATCTCTATCCTGGCTCTGCTGCGAACTAGTTCTGTGAACATGAATAGACTACTAAAAGAAACCACAACTCAATAGCTTGTCTAAAATCGAGTGAACTATTAACTACCACTAGAGATTATTATGAGAATTAATTGAGACTATAAAATTCTATAGATGACTTCCTCATCATAGACGTTTCTTTAAAGGCATTTGTCAATTCTGAATTTCTTTTATGTATGACTTTCTTATATAAAACAAGTTATTTGTGCTGGACTCTTTCAAAGGTAAGATTGGTGTTTGCCTTAAAATCTAAGTTGTCACATTAAAAATTAAAGCTTATTCATATCAACTAAATTTTTATTTTATTTTTTGATTCCTCAGTAACAAATACTACATTTGTCATTTTTTGGAAAGAATGAATGAAGGAACTTTAAGTAAAGATTAAAGCAATCATTTTCTTTTCAGTATCTTGGAATTCTCAATTCTCAAATTCTCAGATTACTTTATGATATCTTTTATAATTTGATGCTCCTTGTGCCTAACTCCTTATCAGTTTCTTTTCATGCATCTTATGCACCAGGCATTCAGGGCTGCTTGCTGTTCTTTGAAACCTTTCTTACCTCTAGACATTCAATCATTTCAAACCTTTCCTGAGTCCTTCAGTCTTCCAGCAGGAACTCTTCTATACCCTGGAATTTACTTCTGCTGTCCTACTTAGCTGTTGATGCTTCCTTTTTTGAAATCTGCAATGTTCTCCCTCCCCTGTAAATTCAGAATTTACAGATAGCATCTGGCAGTTATCTCCATTAAATCCACAATGTTTCATCGACTAAAGCCCTCTTTAACCTCAGAAATTTTTGATGTTAACTTCTATTGAAGTATAACATATAACAGAAATGTACATAAATGAAAAGTACATTGCCAAAAGAACCTTCACAGAGTTAACAAAGCTATCTAACCAGGGCAAGATCAAGCCACAAAGCATTATTAACACCTAAGAATCTCTCTTTACACTCAATTAATCCAGGTGAATACTTACCCCAAATGTAATTACTATCCTGAAATAAAACATCATACATGGTTTTTACTTCCTCCCTTCCTTTATCTTTTTTTTAAAAAATTATATAAATGGAATCTTATAACATGTGCTCTTGTGTGTCTGGGTTATTTTCCAGGAACATACAATTGATTAACATTTGCTTCTGGTTGTTGATTCTTATAGATGGTGCACTAATGAAGATTCTTGTACATTTCTTTTATATGAACATATGAATGCATTTCTGTTGGGTTCATCTAGGAGTGGAACCAATGGTCAGTCATAGTGTGTGTTTATATACATTTCTTTTTAGAAGACAGTACCAAAACTTTCCTTGAGTAGTTGTACAAATTTACAATCTATTTATAACAGCAACATTTAGATATAACAGTAGTTGTATTTGTTTCACATCCTTATCAACAATTGGTTATCTGTTAGATTTTTCTTTTTTCTTTGTTATACTTTTTTAGTTTTTAATGTTAAGATGGGTGTGTACCTCATTTTTGTTTGAATATTTTTTATATGTTATGGACCTATTAGACCTTTGGCTTCATGGATGAATTTTACCAAATAATCAAAAAAGAATACTGCTCTTTCTTAAGTTCTTCCAAAAAGTAGAAGAAAAGGGAACATTTCTAAATTCATTTTATGAGACCAGCATCACCCTAATGCCAAAAACAGACAAAGATACTACAGGGAAAGAAAACTATAGGCCAGTATTATTGATAAACATAGATGATGCGAAAACTTCAATAAAATAGTAGCAAACTGGATTCATCAGTACATTAAAAGGATCACACACCATGACCAAATGAAATTTATCTGTGAAATGCAAAGACAGTTCAACATATAAAAATCAACCAATGACATATACCACATTCACAAAATACAATAACTCCATGATTATCTCAAAAGATACACAAAGGGCATTTGATAAAGGTCAACATTCATTCATGACTAAAACTGTCAATAATGTAGGTATAGAAGGAACTTATCTCAACACAATAAAAGCCATGTATGAAAAGCACATACCCGACATCATGATCAACACAAAAAACTGAAAGATTTATCTGAAAGATTTGTAGAAGGAAAAGATGCCCACTTTCACCACTTCTGTTCAAAATAGTACTGAAAGTCCTAGCCACAGGAATTAAACAAGCAAAAGAAATAAAGGCATCCAAATAGGAAAGGAAGAAGTAAAATGATCTCTGTGTGCAGATGACATCATCAGATATGTAGAAACCCCTAAAAACTCAATAGAAAAACTATCAGAACTATTAAGTTCAGCAAAATTGTGGGATACAAAAGCAACATAAAAGTCAGTATGTTTCTATATATGAATAATAATTTACTCCAAAGGGAAATTGAGAAAACAGTTCTATTCTCAATAGCAACAAAAAGAATAAAATATTTAGGAATTAACCTAATCAATGTGATGAAAGACTTGACACTGAAAATTATAAAGTTTTGATGAAGAAAATTAAAGAAGACATGGATAAATGGAAAGACATCTCACATTCATGGATTGAAATAATTAATATTGTTAAAATGTTCATGCTACTTAATGCAGCTTGCCTTTTTACTTTTTATGCCAATCTTTTTCATTTAAATAGTCTTTATTTCCTTCTCATAACTACATTGTCTTATTTAATATTTAAATTTATAATTCATCTGGATTGATTTTGTTTATGATGTAAAGATTTCTAGAGGAATGGAAAATTTAGAAAAAAGAAAATTTTGTAATGTCACCATTTTCCTACTGTATCTAGCCCTTGCATTCTAATGCCTGCCTGTTCCCCACTTGAGAAACAGATGTGGAAAATAATGAGTCTTAGAATTTATCTACGTTGAAGGATGTTGCTCACATTGATGACAGCATTAATGCTTTCTGCTGTTTTGTGACTCTGTACCTTTGCTGAATAATCCTAGTTCTAAGAGTTAATAAGAATAATGTTAAATGACATTTACTATACATTTGCATATGTCAGGAACTGATCTAAAAAATTCACTGATATTAATCAATTTAATTACTATAATGTTTCCATTATGGAGGTACTATTATCCTCATTTTACAAATGAGGCATTGAGTGAATAAGTTGTTTTCAATAGTCATATCTGGTAAGTTTGAGAACTGAGATGTGATTACATGATGTAAACTGATGCTGCTACATCCCAGAAGTCTTAACTACTGTTCAGTATTGCTCTTAACTACAGATTACACTGGGTCTTTGATTTAAAGAACTGATGCCATGCCATATTAATTAGAACATTAACAAGATCTCTCTTCCTCCTACAGATTGTAAACACAAAAGGAAACTGTTTCCTTTCAATCAGTTGTTTCTTCTAAGACCTTTATTAAGTAGTGGTAATCAACTTATTCTTGGATCAGCTAATTGATCTTATTTAGAGAGACATATTTTATTTAGAGAGACATTCACAACTTTCTTCTTTTGAGATTATTTTGGTGAGTACAAATTTATTCTTGTCTGTGATGTACAACAATAGTGTTTGGATTAAAATATTTTCACCATTTTAATCCCAGTCTTTGCTTTTATTTTTAAAATGATAAAAATTTTGATAATACCCTGCAGAGAAAACTTGCCTTGTAAAACCTAATGCAAGCTTTGCTTTTCCATCCAAAAATGTAAGAATCCTTTAACACATATTATTTAAGAAACAACCTTTATATCAACTGATATATCAAGAATTTACTCAAATATCACTTTGTTTTTCACTTTCTCGCTCCAGCAGTAAAATTTCCTATTTCCCATAGCAATTCGTGCACTTATCCTATAGTACTTCCAGGGAGTGGTAGCACTTAACACACTGGATTATACCTGTTTCATTTGCTTATGCTCAAATCCTGTATATTGAAGACCAAGGCTGTCACTAGACCACTAGGGTGTATAAGCAAATATTTTTGAAGGGTTCCTGTCTATATAAGCAATTTACATTTAAAATATATTATATAACTAATGGATTCATGTGAGGTAGTGGTTGTTGATACATATATTTGGGATCATGAGCAGAGAAGAGGTAATTATGTATTTGTTTGTTGTCCCACCAGAGCTTCTTCATGAAGGCTCTTTCTAGTCTCTAGGCACCCTACCTTCCTATTCCAGTTCAAGAAGCAGCCCTTTATGTTTTTCATCATCAGATCTGCTCTTCTTGGCTAACTTCATATCTCCCACTGCTATACAAGGTAGGAATGCTGTCATTATAATAATATCATGGCTCTTTGGAACTTGTTAATATAGAATCAATACAGATATTCTTGCCTCTGAAATTCCCTGACACTATTTGCTTTGTGCTTATTACATTATTGCTTATGACATTGCATCATCCTTTATGATCACTGTGAATTCAAGGAGTTTGTCAAAGTTTTGTGTGCCTTCTTGATAATGACCACAAAGGCAAGTTTTACTAAGTCTATGCAGGAAAATATGAGAGATTATTTGTTTTTTGATGATGTGAATTTGACCCTTTGTAAATATGGACCTATGTATCTTCCAAACAAGTCTTTAGAAGACTTTAGGCCACATTCATAGCATTTCTAGAATATCCCTTTCAATATAATAACATCCTTGTCTTCCGTACACTAGCACCAGTAGGTTGGATAGTCTATGAGTCAATGGATGAAATGAGAAAAACAGTCCCACTTGCATTAGGAATCCCCATCCACTGCCTAGCACAGCTCAAGAATAACCTGGGAAAGCACAAAGTCACTTCATTGATTTGACTCAGGATAGAATGTCAGAAGAGTTCCTTAGTATTACAGAGTAGGAGTCTAGGAAATCTCAAATGAGATAGGTATGCCCTTCCCAAAGGAACGATTGGCATATGGCTTGGGGCCTACAGAGGGACTGAAGTTACTATCCTGGTATCTTGGTTGTCAGTGGCAAAAGTAGGGTAGGAGATAGCCAACAGAGAAAGGATGCCTGCCACCGTCCTCACTGACCACAGGCTATAAGCTAGAGGTAGATTAGAAACTAAGAGGAGGATACATAAGAGCCAGTAACAGGCACCTACCTCACTAGGGTAGCATTGTCAGCCCCAGCCAATCCAAGGCCCTGGAAAGGGCCTTAGACCTTTTTTAGGAAGCCATCATGAATACTGTCCTCCAAAGTGTTGGTATAAAATGAGGTACAGGGATCTTTGGAAGCATGGGCTGAGGCAGGCCAGGCTTGCCCTGGACTGAGTCATGCTGTTGACAACTGTGGACAAACCTATGCTCAGATCTTAGATCTACAATTCATTAATTACGTGAGTAAGAGTACATAAAGTAAAACTCTGTTTAGAGTTTGAATGATGCTTGTGAAAATCAGAAATCAAAGTGGAAGCAAATTGGGATGGCTTGGTCACCAGTAGCTGTATCTCTTTTTGAGATATATATGTACTAGAGTACATATATATTTTATCATGAGATCCAAATATAATCAGTTATTTCCCTGGTTGTGGTAATTGTTCTAAGGGTAAATACCCAATTTATTCTAGGCCAAGCTAATATAAGCTTCCTGGCATTCTTCTAACAACAGTTAGTGTAGGACAAAACCCATGGGGACTCTTCTTAAGGAATTTTTCTACTTTTGTGGAGTTGACATATGGAGAATCCTTTGATAGCTGGTGACAAAGCTGAGGAGATGTAAGCCTCAAGGACTTAGCAATCTTTTTTATTAGTCTATTGGGGCAAAATCTGTCCTTGGTCATAGAGAAAAGAAGGCAATATGCAGAATAATAGCTATGTGAGAGAAAGAGTGTCTTGTGCAGTTTTTTCGTTGATTGTCTCAAGACATAATCCTATTTACTAGTTATGATGCAATATATTTTCTCTTATTGTTTAAGTTAATTCAAGTGAGATTTCTGTTTTATACAAATAGAATAAAAGTTCTACTATGTTAAATAACTAGCACGATATCTATTTAGGTAAACTTCCAAAACTTGGTTGTAATTATTCATAGTAGTACCGATGTTTGCTGAATATTACTGTCATTATTGCAATAGTTCTGGTAGTCATATATTTACCTGTGCCTATTGTAATAATCTGTTCGGCTACCCTCTTCTTACTGTCCCTACCTCATACATGCTCTCAACTGAAAACTTCTTTGAGATCCATTATCTGATGACCAAACACTCACAAAGCTCAGTGTTCAAGAGAGTAGATACTCAGTAAAAAAAAAAAAAAAAAAAAAAAAAATTGGCTAATGTGACTAGAAAAAGAAGAAGAAAGTAAACCCAAAACAAAACAGAATATAAAAAGTAATATAAATAGAGCAGAAAAATGAAGTAGGTGCCTGTATGATTTCATTTATGTCATTCAAGGCTTAGAAATGGGAGAGGGTGCAACCAAGGGATAGTACAAGGGAGGATGATGGAACTCTTCTGTATCCTTGATGAAATGGTGATTACACAGTTTATATATACAGTAACTTTCATAGAACCACACAACAAAAATATCAATTTTATTGTATGTTAAATTTAAAAATAAATTTTAAAATAATATTTCTTTAAAAATTGGTTAAAGTAAATTAGATTCAATGCTTAAGAAATGAGAATGATGAACAAGGTTTCCCAAATATTTCAGTTTCTGGCTTCTTCAAATTTCCCCATTGTTATTTTACATAGAAATTGCACATAGTGCCTTAAATTGACAGGTACCCATAGAAGATGAATTTATATTTATATAAGCTTGAACAGACTAAGATTGAAAAACTATCAACTTTATACAAGATGATTAGAAGAATTCTATGAGAACAAGGCTTGCAAGTATTTCTATATTTATTAACAAACTATGTTTTTTAGTTAAATTAAATTCTTTAAAGGTATAATTTTATTAACAAACCCATAATAAGATAACTAATTTTAAACAGCAATTCTGCGTTACATCTCTTTACAGCTGTGAAAAAACACTTAAAAATTGTTTTATTTTTCCTCTTGCATCGGGAGAAGACTTCTGCAGGGCTTTCTATGCAGAAGAAATGTGGAAATTTCTATAATTTCTATATGGTCAGGAAGATGCTGGAAAATGTCTTATTTATTCCCCTTCTTTAATTTAAACTGCACCTGTCAGTGAAAGTGCATTTTGTTGTTAGAAGCAACAATTATTTGTTTAATTCAGTTTTTAAGTCCAAAAAAATGTGTAAACTTTTGATACGTTATCTGTAATTTATCAGGATTCAAGTAAACTGAATCCCCAAATTGTCAAAAGTTTTTGCAGTTAATCCTGATTGTAAGAGATAAAATTCATCATACCATAGCCCTGAATCTCTTTTGTTCATTTGCTCTTCAATTGATCATAGAGTAGCTAAGATACACTGCTTTCTCCTTTTCAACATCCCTACATCATTTACCTGCTTACTCATTCTACTTGACATGGAATAATTAGAACAAAACATATATTTAGGTTTTCAGACTATCTAACAAACGATCTGCTAAAAAATAATAATTAGAAATTTCATAGAAACAAACTTATGCCTCAGGTAATTACACATTAGTTCTTGTATCATTAAGACTTAGGGCTGTTTATCAGGTCTGTTTTCTCTTGAGCTTCAGGCAATAGGAATTCTAATTGTTTACCTCTCAGTTTATGGGTTTTTGTGATTATGTTTTTTCAAAAGCTAGCTAAAAAGCAGAATAAGGTATTCCTAGCTCTTCTTTTTTGACTTCTCCTGAAGACAAGAGCAAAGTTTCCTCCAGTGAAAGAAAGGGATGGTAGAGAATAAATCCACGAAATACCAACAAAAATAACAAGTAAGTGGACACTACAGTGTTCCAGCATCTTATAAGACTTTGTATTATCATGAATCTTAGATCCAGAGGTCTTTCTGAGATAGCAGCTTTCTGTGTAGATAGATTTCTTCTAGTCAATTTTATCCACTGGTCAAGATCCACCAATTTGTTGCCCTCCTTTGCACATTTTTTTAAAAGGACACAAAATAGTCCTATTCCTTATAATAATCCCCCAAACCAAGTCCTGGGCCATGTAGACTCCTTTCTCTGTGAACACTTTGCACACATAGGTCTATATCCCAGAAATCCACCAAAATGCTTAAATGGATGTTAAGAATTTAAGGTTTTATCCTAATCCAGAGAAAATTTTATCACTTATATAAAAGCTTTCCTAATGTACAAACATTAAGTAAATAGCAATTTCATAAACAATGACAGGAATGGAGAAAGGCTATTTTGAAACAGCTGAGACTTTCTTCCTTCATGATTTGGTAGATTATTATTAATCAGTCTGAATGTTCTTAAAATTGCTGGAATCTATTAAAAATGTAGGTACTGGTTGCACTGATTTAAAATGGGAACTGAGCTTCTGTATTTCTAACAAGATCCCAGTTGCTGCAAATGCTGCTCACCTTCAGAAAACACTTGGAGTAGCAAGGATCTAGAAGACATGGGTGGAAGAAAGAGGTTGATGAGCCCTCAGTCATACAAGAGGTGCCATAAAAGCTCACTATGATTATATTCTCTGCGTCTTTAATAGAACCTCCCTTTATGCTTTTTACATGACTTGGAGGTCCTTTTAGGAATGGCTGATGAATAATCCTGTGCTGTATTTAAATTAGGAGGTGAGATAACTTCTTATCAAGATACCATGGAGAATATTCATTTCATTGACTGAGAATAAAACTATCCTTCTTCCATACTACTTTTAGAAATTAACAGAATTACTAATAATTCAAAAGTTATATACTAATTTCTAAATAGATCTAAACAATTTAATACTCTAAAACAAAGTTTTTTCCCCTCTTAAATTACCAAAAATTGGTTTTGCACAAAACTGATGTGAACTGAAATAGACTATTTTGTTTTTCTTTATTTTGCTTACTGCAGAAATAGTATCACATTTGATTATGGGCCACTGCTTTAGCAATAATAGGAGCATTGCCTATTAGTTGATATATACTCTAATATTTTTTTATAAAAACTTTAAAAATTGCACATTTTGAAACCATCTATACCCAAAGATTTTTCCATAATATATTAAAAACATTTATCAATTGTGTATAAAAATGAGATGCTCTAAATGCTTAGTTTAAGGTCATTAAGACCTTCATACTTAATACAATTTATGTCTAATAACAACTAAATATTTGTTTGTTTTGGCTAGAAGGAAAAAAATCTTAATTGGCCTCTGATCTCTCAAATATATTTAGATAAAGTGAGGTTTTACATTATGAAATTTAAAGATCCTAAAGGAAAGACTTGCAATTATTTTGGTGAAAATAATATTAGTGTACATTAAACCTATTCCCAGTGAATATCAATCTCTACTGTCCCCTGCAGCAAGTATTGGTCTCCACTTTACATTTGTCAATATTTAACTACTCATTTAATGGGGTTTGATATTTGTCTCCACAGTAATCAATACCTATTTAATATTTGAGAAATGAACAAAAGAAGTAAAGGTGCATATTACAAAAGATGGTTTTGTTTCTCAAGTATTCACCTGCCATGAGGTTGTTGGCATTTAATGTAATTTATTGTTGGTTTTTAAATTTAATCCCATGATTTTTAAATGCTTGGATTTTCCAAACCTCTTATCTTGGGATGCAATAGCCTAATGGAATAAATACGATACCAAGAATTATTACTAAAGTTCTAAGGAGTAGTAGTGGCCACTTATTATTTATAAATATTTTGTATTATCAGTTACCAAAAAGATTCTCATGTTTTATTTAATATCAGAGTCAGAGAGTTCCATAGACGAGATCTGAAAACTCCTGTACAATAATTGTTCTTTATTTTTCATAACTGGAAGAATAGATAATGCCATGGTATAGGGAGAGTAAAGTAACTTGAAAGAAGGGAAAAATAAAACAAAATCTGCCCAAGAAAATCACCAGCTCAATAGTAAGGCTTTTGGCAACAATGTTTAAGTCTCATGACCTTTAGTCATCAGCTTGCACCTGCATTATTAAACTCAGTTATGCTCATTCAGCTTAGGAGGGTTGGAAAAAATGGAATAACAACAAGGAGGAAATTCAAAATGTTTGTCTGGAAATATAAATGGTTATGGGTTGCAGTGCTATATTTACATTATTGTTTTCAATCTACAAATTTTTAAAGTGACTGGTACCCTAGAATCATAAATTTCTTTAGCAGCCTTAGCAGTCCTCTGTGGTATTCTGCTATCACTGTGGTAACCACCTAGCAATCCCTTTTCTAATATTATCGCATTGATAGTGTGTTTTTCTATTTTTACCATTTCTGCTGAATTCTTTGTTGTAAGAGTTTCTTTATCTATCTTGCTAGCTCCAAATAGTGCTGATCAAGAATCCTCGAAAAGGGAATTCCTACCACTGATTATATTCTTTCAGGCTTTCAAAATAGTAACTTTCTCTTTCTGTTTTCATTTTTTCTTTTAGAAAACATAAAATAAGCTGCCAAGAACACTGGAAGAAATCTACCAGATATAGATCAAGCATCTTCCTTGTAGACTAAATTAGTACTCAGATTAATGACTATAATATTTAGGAGGGTACTTTTCTTATTAACTGCAAAATGAATAAATTAAAACACTCATCATTATCTTACTCCTAAATAACGATCAATTCCTTCTCTGGATACTCTCTTAAGCCCAAAATTTTGTCTAATCATCTGTTCACCCCTCCTTTGTTTCCTACATTGGTTTATTTGGATGTTTCTGGGCATAACCATTAGCTTTTCTATCTCCATTTCTTCTATGAGAATTAAAAGTTTCAATGAAAATATTTCCATGTCAGCCTTATTATTATAGAGCTCCAATTTGGACATGCAGATTAGTTCACAACTCTTTTGTGGAATATGTAAAGAATGTTTAAAGGGAAGGATGGATTGTTCAAAATGGAAAAAAAAGACTCAGTAGGGATATGGTAACTGTTTTAGTTGGGTCTTTAAAGACGTGTTTTACACAAGAAGAATTAAATTTATTTTCTTAAGGTTTTAGAAATAGAGAATTGAGGCTGATCACCTTACGTGAAATCTTTTAGGGCATAGATTTCTGATAAATTTAATAAATAAATTCCTGGTTAAACCTCTGCAAAGATAATAGTGGAAACTTCTATAGGCAGAGCATGATGATAACATAGCTTTTAATAAAATACCCACATAAAACAGATGGAACAAATAAAATCCTATAGGAAAAAATGAATTATATTTTAAACAAAATTCTATAAAAAAGAAATTCCCAGGAATCTCAGATATGGGCATATTTGACCAAAATACCCACCAGCACCATATTCTCTATAGTGGTAGTGTCAAAGATAAAAGAAAGTAAGACATAAATGGTACCATGAACCAACAAAAATCATTTCTGCATGAGAGAACTACTTGCAGAGTGATAACATGGGAAGACAAATTTGATAAAAACCTGCAGAAAATGCAAGTTGCAGATTGAATACAAAATGACAAAGGGAAAGTACTGGACAAATATGGCACAGTCTGAACCTTATAGATAAGATTGTATAAATTTGAAAAGGAAATAAATATAAGAAATCAAGGAGCTCAAATTGGCAGATCTTCTCAATAAGGAATGATGGAGGGGATAAAAATGAGAGAAAGAGCGTAGTGTCACTCATCAGACACCACTGAAAGTTGCTAGGACAACAACTCATTACCCTGAGAGTTTATAATGGATGGAAATTAACATTTATTCTACTTCTCTGACATGTTTCTGGGTTACCAAATACATCTAGTGAATGAATTTTCTTATTAAAAAAGATTCTATGTAATACATCCACAAAGAAATTCAGAATTAGAATATAGAATTAGAAAAATCACCATTTTACAACCCTTAATTAAATACCATCAATTGATGGTGTGCTGGGTTGTGTTATATCAACATGGCTACTGCCAAGAACTATGCTTCCTGGAATTCTCTTCTTTGTATGGACCCACATTAGAATTGAATAAAAGAATAATTTGCCCCAAATTGAGAAGTCAATGTGAAGCAAAAACTCTAAATTTCAGAGATGTGTTGTAATTAAACATGGTAACCAACAAATGCAAGACACCTACCCCATATGTCCTAATTCTCCTCCGCTATGTATCTATTTTCCTAAGTGATCAATAGTGGCCCCAGGTTCACTGAAATCTGTTCATTGCAGATTACAGGTATGGGTGCTACAGGGAAGCATGGTTTCTCAGAAAGTCCTCCTACCGCTCCTGAAGCCCATTCATTGGCTGACCATGCTTGGTCTCTCTGATGTCCTTGCTGCAGAATTTCAGACTGATTAGCTACTGACCATTTTTGGTTTTTGTTTTTTTTGATCCTGACACTTTCCTTCCAGACTTTTGCTTTTTCAGCTCTTCCCTCATTTGCATAGGTCAAGTTCCTATAATAAATCTTCAGTACCACAATAGAGAGAGCGGCTCAGCTTTTTGGCTGAATTCTGATTGATCCAGATGATAAAATGAATAAACGTAGAGGTGATTTGGGAACTTAACAATGAAGGGATCAGGCAGGCCAAACCTGAATATCTTTCTCACTTTTACATTAAGAAAAATGAGACAAAACATTGCAAACCTTCCAAGGTGATGCAGTATAAGTAAACAAACTACATATTCAGACCAAAGGAAAATCATAAGCCTAAGTCTAACTAAGCCTCAGATTTAACTAACAGAGAATAGTAAAAGGATCACATGTGACTCTTATAACAAGGAAGAAATCAGCCAATTCTGGAATATAGAACATTCTGCAAGGCAACTGCTACATTTTTTAAGCCTGTTAATATCTAAACCAGAGAGAGACAGAGAGAGAGAGAGAGATGGAGAGACACTGAGAGAGACAGAGAGAGAGAGAGAGAGAGAGAGAGAGAGAGAGAGAGAGAGAGAGAGGGGGGAGGACTGGTTTATATTAAAAGAGAACTAAAGTTAGTTAAGACATATAACAACAAACATAATGAGTAGAACATACTTGGATCCTGTTGTGTATAACAAATTCACAGATATTTCAATTTGGACTAGCCACATTTCACTTGTTCAATTGTCACATGTGCCTAGAGGCTAACTTATTCGACATTACAGCTTTGGACAGTAGGCTATTAACCCATATTGTTTAAACAAACAACCTGTAACTTATATGTGAATGGACAAAATATTAAAACTAGAAATTAGTCCAAACTTATGTTGTCATGAAAAACTATGAATCATAAAGTTGCATTCAGTTTGAAAAAGCATATTTTCATAGATGTTGGATTTGGAATACAAAAAACAGAAAACAAACAAAAAGACAATAACACCATTCGCTTATTGAATGATTACTATAATAAGAGTATTCTAGGTATATTCCATTTAATACAGAAATTTCATAGTGCAATTACTCTTGTATCCCCATTTTATATTTGAGGGAACTGAGGTTTAATGAAGTTTTGTAATTTGTTGAGATTTGTTAGAACTAGAATTGTAAACTTATGTCTGATTGACTATAATTCCTAGAGAGCTTCCTCTGTGACTAGAGTGAAAAAAAAATTGTCTTGTTTAGTTAGGAATATGAAAAAAGAAAAAAAAGTAGAAAAGAGCCACAATAATAAGCAAATAATAAGAGTGGTACAGCTAAGGAGAGGATAAAAGACGAAAGGACTTTCTAGTATCACTTTGAGGTCTCCGTCTCTTTCACAGACTTTTTTTATCTAAAAATTTTCTTCAGTTCATGTTTGTGTGTGCAGGACTACCTATAATTATAGAATTTACTCTATCTTTGTTTAATTTATAATGGCTTAATGGATGACTCTCTCTAAAGCCTATTACAGTATACCTAAGGTCATCACAATACTAATGGCTTCTTAAAAAAGAAACTGTCTAAGACTACTAATAAGCACCATGCTTTATGCATAGTTTATGCCAGTCACTTAGAATTTATAATGTATGTTGCTAAAACATTTATCTAATATTGATAGCTTCTTTTATGCCACTTCTATTAGATATTACAAATACATTAAATGGCCAAAATGTATATACCCTTTCTATCAACATTCATTTAATGTTAATACTTTCTAAAACACCTACGGAATAGTAATAGCCACCTCATGTTCGAGGTGGCTGTTATATTGAGCTGCTGGTTCATCAAAAGAAATATGTTAATATGTCAAAATTATTGTACAACATATGCCGAGGAGAAAAGAAAAGGATAAGGTGACAGTCTGCTCTGTAAATTAAAATTGTAACTTTTAGATTGGACATGATTTCTATCCCATAGGACCCAGTTGGTGAGCCAAAAACCAGTCATCCCAGAAACTGGCTTGTGTTTTCTGACTCTTTGGTTCTTTCTGTCTGCTCTTTCAATGACCACACCAATGCCACAAAGACAGATAAACGGGCAGTTTTTTCTTCAATGGTACACACTTGGGTGAAAGTTAATAATGAGGCAAATATAAAATAAATGGTTTGGATGTGTTTATTGAGGTATTCAAAAACTTTGTCAGAAGACTGATGATAAGCAACAAAATGGCCAGGTGCTTATGCTACAAAGTAAAATAGGATATGCTTCTGGTGTTTGGGGAGATCAGTGGTTAAGATAGACCTAAAATCAAAAGAAAGCAGTAGTTAGTATCATAGGTGTAAAGATATTATACCTGTTATTATACAGAACTTTTGGAACATAGAGGAGAATAGGACTAAAAGTCTTTAAGGAAGTAAAGGTCGAGTTCAGAGAAGAGATAGTATTCGAACTGGGTCTTAAAAAATAAATTAATAAATAATGGCTTGTTTGTTCAGGAATGGCAACAAAGAGGTCAGAAAAAAAAATTAACTGAAGATGAACCTGGAGAGTTAGAATGGTGTCAGCAAGCACATAGTTTTGTGTGACCCACGAAGCATTTTATCCTACTTCCAAGGGAGTGAATTCTGGTTTTAAAATATATTACTAACACGCTTGGAGCTCTGTGTTTATAATTATAACTGGAAATATGGAGGAGAATGTGTTGGAAGGAGAGCAGATCAAATGCAATAATGCAGTGACAAATGGTAGAGCATGAATGAGTTGTATTCCACAGATGTACATAATGTAGACACACGTATTTTGATCCAGTAAGAAGTCATGAAAACATTACTTTGGAAATATAAAATCAATTTCAGTTGGTAGGTCAAGAAAAATAATTTTTTGTTTTGTCTGAACAATTCTTATTGCTCTTAATAATGTTGGTGACAATAACAGAAATGAAATAGATAAAGAATGCAGAATATTTATATTGTGGAAGAGCCTACCTGTGCTGGGAGCAGATAGATTTCTGTGCCAAAGATGTTAACAGTTTGTGTGTGTGTGTCACAGTCCTGCCCAAACACTAATCTACTTTAGATTAATTGCTTCCAAAACTGTATTTTAAATGTTGAAGCTGTAATGAAATAATTAAGTACGTGACCATTTATCATATCATGCTTTATGCCAAAGGGACACTATGAGCAATGAGTATTTATCGATGTTCTAATTATAACTGAGCATTGATATCTCTGTATAATATTATTATTTTTAAGCAGTATTTTGACACCATTCACAAGAATTTTTATTTGAATGCTTTATTCATTGGGATCAGGCTGACATTGAAAGCCCAATGAATGCAGAGCATTAAATACTTCTGTGATTAAAGATGAGGGACATATGGAACTCCAACAAGCCATAAAAACAGGGCAGGTTTTCTCAATCTCAGTATTATTAAAATTTTGGCATTATGACTATTTGCTGGAAGAGGTGTTCTATGCATTGTAGAATGTTTAGGAGCATCTTGGGCATCTACCTCCTAGGTTTGTAACACTCACCTGAAGTCATGACAGCCAAAAATGTCTTCAGACATTGCCCAGTATTGCCACAGATATAGGTAAAATTAAGAAATCCCTTCACTTTAAAGTTATACCAGTGAAGTAACCCACCATGAGTTCTGTCACTGAGTATTAGATTTTCAAAGTAGACAGTTGCAAACAAAATTATAGGAGAGCCCCTAAGCCAGAAGTAAATCGTTAATATATATGTGAATATATTTTGGCTTTTTGCCCATCAGTGAGGGTGTTCAGCTAACCTGAATTTTTATCTATTTATCTAAATCACTAGCATGATAAACTTCACTATCTTGCTAAGGAAACTATAAAAATACTTGTACTTATCCATAAATCACTGCTAACTAAGCATATTCTATGTTTTCATATTCAAATGAAGTTTTAAAAAGACTAAATTTAAACCAGTTTGCATCTTCTATCTGTCCAACTTTCCCACCAACATATTGGTAAACACTAATTTGTTTTCTCTTTATTTTGCAGGGAGAAAGGGATAAAATTTGAGAACCTGTGCATGTCTGGACTCTCTTCTAAGAACTTTATAATCTTAATTTAGTAAAAAGAAAACTGTGATGAAAATAATTACTTTTTAGAAATAATAACATGCTTTTTTTCCTGTTTTGAAATCACTGTGCCCAGAAGGAACGACATGGTCTATCATGGCCTGGCTTTTAGAACTTTTAACCAGAAGTGACCAAAATCACTTCCAGTTGCATTTCACTGACTGAAACAACTCCTACAGCCTCAGCTAACTTCAAAGAGAGTGGGGGAAAGACAAGCCTCACAGTGTGGCTACAAGGTTAGAACTGAGATGTGTGAAATGCATGAACAGTCCTAACAACCACAACTACGATGGTGTTTTTCGTGTTGTGTTATAACGAATCATTTATGCCTCCTGCATAGAAATCTTGCCTTTGCCATCTTGGTATGTCTATAACCTTATGTGGGCCATTCCAAACAATATTTGTTGCTTTAATAAGTAAACGGGACCTCACTAAACTGTGCTACTTCCAGACTGGTCATACAGAAAGTAATATTTGTGAGTAAATATTAGCATTTTATTACTGGCTCATTTTCTGAGCACATTCTGCTAGCTTGGCTGTAGAGTTATCAACCTATAAATTTTCAGGGCAGACCATGTTTAGCTCAGTCTTCCCACAGAGGAAAGGGAATCTTAGTACCTATTTACTTTTACGTACCTGCCAGATATTTGCTAGAAAGTGATAAATCAGGCCAGTCTTTTGGAGGAGTTTTTCTATGATCTCAGGGTAGGGGAGCCATTTTCTTCAATTTCCTTGGCAGAGACATTTACTGTAAAAATCCACTCTTCACAAGGTTTTCCTAATGTGGTTGCTCATTCAAAATCGTAAGGATAGATCCTTCCTTGAAAAGGGTTTGCCTATTTATCATCAAAAGAGTAACTGCAATAGAAATCCATTTTTTTCCTAAGGCATTGTTTTTTAAAGATATGTTTTAAAAAATGTTATTTAAAAAAATTTTTTTATACATTTCTTTCTTTTAACAAAAATTATTTTAGCATGTTGAGGGGTGGGAAGCAGCACATCCTGTATTTCCTTTTGCATTTCACTATTTCAACATTCTAGGAAATTTCTGAACCTAGGATTCAGCACCCTTGTGTCAGACAACTGATCCAATATGCAATATCGTACTAAAAATAAATAATAAGCATCTATGTCTTCATATTGAAGTTTAAATTTGCCACACACAGGTTTATTCAGCACAACACAGTTGTACCCTAAACTCTTTCAGTATTTACAAACATTTTAACGTGACCCTCTTAATCTAGCAGCAAATCCTGTTAGCTGTGCCTTAAAAATACAATAAAAATTAACCGCGCTCATAGTTTTCAGTGCGCCCCCTTGTGGTTCCGGCCGTCATCATCTGAACTATTTCAAGTCTCTGCTCTCCCCATAGACTGTTGAATGATTCTTTTAGAAAGCAGCTCAGTAAGATTACAATCGCATCATTCTTGACCTTAAAATCCTCCAGTAAGGTTGCCCTTCTCACTCAGAATGGAAAATAGTCCTCAGCATGCACACAGGGTCTTACATTACTTTGCTCCTGGCTGACTTCACCATCGTCGGCCGTTCTCCCTGCCAATACTCTGCTTTCTCATTTTCTATTTAGTGTAATTTTTATGCTCTTGTCCTGGGGACTTTGTACCTGTGATTCCCCTACTTGAATACTGCTCCCATCGGATATCAAATGACTAATTCCTTCTCTTCCTGCAAATCTTTGCTCAAAATTCACCTTTTCAGTCTGAAATTGAAACACCATGACTATCCTTTTACTATCATCTAATATAATATTGCACAATTAATATGTGTATATATACATGCATATATAAATATAAAAATAAATAAAATGATTATTTGCCTGCCCTCACTGAAATAAAAGTTATCTAAGGCAGAGACTTTTTAGTTTTGTTCGTCAGTACCTAGAACACCACCAAGGACATTGTTAGTATTTAGAAAATATTTGTTGAATAAATAAGTCAGTGGCTGAATAAACTTTTTTTTTAGAAGAGATGAGTCAGGACTTTATTCTCAAGGTATTTTTCTTGTTCTTTGTATGGCTATTTTTTGTGCTTATATAACTTGACATTTATATCGAGGGAAGTTGAAAGGATTCTATGGGTATAGTTTCTTCACAAGTCCTGTTGTAATGGAGTGCCCCTTAAGCACAGGAAATCAGTGGCCTTCCTTCTTCTCTCCCTCCTTCCTCCCTTTCTCTAATCCTCCCCCTCTACAGTCTTTTCTTCTTTTCTATTTTCTTCTTTTCTATTCAGTCACTCTGGGAACTTTAGCTCCTGGGATTTTCTGGTCAATATGACTAGGACTGCCTTCTTGAGAATGTTCCTTTGTACTTAGTGCTGAAGTATTCCGAGTTTTTACTATAGTATAGACATGAGCAATAACCAAGGATGCTGCTACCTAAGCACCGTGAGATGCTTTAGATCCCTCATAGTTCTTCAATGCTTTTGAAACTGTGAAGGAAGCCAGTGGATCAAGTTTTGGTGTGGCTTAAAACTTTGAGCAAACAGAAGAGAATTACCAGATAGCAAACATATGAGGAGATAATTCATGAATGTAAGAACTATGGCTGGGGCATGGTTCCTCCAAAACCTGTTACATTCTAATTTAGCACACAGGAATTTAGCAAGATAGATCACATTTTTAGGTAAGACCACTGGATCTTGAGTTTTGAAGCATAAACAATAGCTTGAATATAATAAACCGTGTGGTTACAGCAGTATAAATTGCAGCCTTTGGTCCTAGACTGGAGCGCCAGTCCCTTTGGGTAATCAGGGTATAGGGCTTGTAGTGGTGGTTATATGATGTGGCTTCCAGCAATGATCTGCTGCCTCAGCTTTCTATCAGGAATGACTGCCTTAAGCACTTAGCCTTATCAGATTTCCATTGATCAGATCTTATTTCCTAAAAGGCTCTGTTCTGCAGGAGGCCATATCATTCTCCCCTGAGTGCCTAGGCTGTGGGGGGTCAGTCTTGGGCAATTTAATCCTTAGAACTCACTTTGTTAAGTCACTTTTGTTTCTTATTTTCTCTCATAAATTTAATTAGCAGGGAGTAATTAGGAAGGTTATTTGGCTATTAATATTGACAGAGATTCCATAATGGCATCTTATCATAAATCATGTATTGTTGAGCCTGTGCTTTGTGGTATCATAGTCTCTAAACATGCTGAGAGTCTCTCCATTCTGTTTTTATTCCCTGATCTCTGAATCCTTATGTTTCCACTTAACACATTTAAGTAGAAAGTTCACTAGGTGTGAGGCATTCCTTTAAGTGTTTTATATTTACTGATTCATTCATCTCTGATAATACCTCTATGATATGCATACTATCATCATTCTCATTTGGCAAACAGAAAAACCAAAAAACAGATCTGAAGCAACCCCGTGGTTCCACATATTATAAGTCCATAAGTCGAGCTGATTAGTTGTAACCATAGCCCCTTGTCTACTATTTTATCAATATTTTATTAACTACTTCTATCTAAAATATTCAGTATTTTTAATTCTAATCATTTTCCCTGTTTTTTGAGAATGGTACATTTTCTACAAATTCCTCTGTAGATAATCATGATTCTTTTCTTAAATTTTCCATTCAAATTTGTTTTTCTGAACTTACATATGGATTCCCAGATTCAGAAGAAAGAATGTTTCATTTTCCCAATATGAAAAGATTATGTTTCTCTTATCTTAGTATGGAGTATAAAAACTTTGAAGTAAGATAAATATTTTACTGGCACAATAATACCACAGTAGCTGTAAAAAAAATCCGTCTAAAATATGATATCTAGTTAAGAATATTTGACAAAATGCCACTAAAATTTATACATTTGGCATTAATATCAACTATTGTTATGTAGAACTTTCTAAATATGAAATCCATTTAGCATTTCTAAAAAGGTAGAATTGCATATATTAACATTTATCTCATTTTTAACTAATTTCTCTTTTAGCACTGAATAAGCACAGACCTGTTTTGACTGTCATTGTTTTCAAAGATAAATTCACTCATCCAGTGTAGTATTTTACCAGCTTTGATAAGAAAGTTAAATGTTCACCTCTCCTCACTGATCTTTCCTTGACTGGAGTTTATCAAGTGTTTCTTTTATACTCAGATTTATAGCTTATGCAAAGTGACTTTGTAATAATCACATTGAAATATATCTGGATCTAAATAATAATTTTAACATTTTTGACTTCTCAAAGTGAAGATAAAGGAAATAAATGGGTTTCATAGATAGCTATTTAGAATTAATATATTAATTTTCTATTGAGTTGAAGGGTTATAGTAACTATTACAGGAAAAAACCTTATTTAACCCATTATTTTGTATCAATTAAAAAAGCTACATTATTATTTTAACAAAAAAGGTTCTTCAGTGGAGGGCATTTGAAAAGGATACACACCCTTTCTGTTAAAACACAACCATTCTCTGCTTTAAATGGTAACATCATTCAATGCCAAATTTCTAACTTTCCACCAGAAAATAAATCAGAAATTTCCAAGGTTCTCCAGCCCAGACTCTCTCTACAATCACCTAAATGGTTATATTGCAAATTTCTGAAAGTCCTCCCCCCCAAAAAAATCATGTAAAATAACTCAATTATAAATAACTTTACAGGAAGTTTTAAAACCAGGTAGAATAATAGATTAAAATCTGACCTGAATGTGACCAACAGGGAAGAATTCTTTGGTCTTGACTCCTTCAGTAGGAGTTGGCTGTTTTAACTCGAATACTCTGAGGCTGACAACTTTATTTCATCTCTCAGCACATTGGGGTTTTTCTTTCTTCACCTCAAGAGTAGTTCAACTTTATTACTCAAGCACTGTGTCCTCTAAAGTACTCCCCTACTTACAATTTCAATGGTTGCTTTACCTTTCCCCCTTCCCATGCATTTCAATAAAAAGTGTTGTTGTTTTTTCCCTGCAATGACTGTGAAATAAAAACATTCTCTAAATTCTTTCTTTTTCTTTCTTCCTTCCTTCCTTCCTTTCTTCCTTCCTTCCTTCCTTCCTTCCTTCCTTCCTTCCTTCCTTCCTTCCTTCCTTCCTTCCTTCCTTCCTTTCTTTTGATAAAGTAGTTTTTGAAATCCTAATATGTACTAGTCATGGTTTAAATGCTGTGCCTTTTGTAACAAAACCTGTATCTGGGATGGAGAAGCACACCGACCATAGGAGATGATAATTGTAAGATCTAAAAATCAAGGATCATAATTACCCCTACTTTTATACATCTGCCTTCATCTACATCTTCTTTAGAGAGAATATGGCAGATAAGGTATACTGAATAAATATTGTTAACTGAGTACAAATCATTCTATAATATTATAAACATACCACTTAATAGCTTCTTCATACTAAGTAGTTGATTGTTTATTTTAGAATGAATACCTCAGGGACAGTCGTAGTATATTTTTCACAATGATAAACTCATCTACAGTCTGATAAATAATAAATACTGAATATTTTTAAATAAAAAGTAAACCATAATTTAAAATATGAACATATGTATGAAGAAAGGCATAAAAGACATATAGGCAAACCCAGATGCATACCTCATTCTTCTCAGTGTGTATAGTTTTAATGAATAAGTGATAAGTGTTTGGGCTAGATACAGGCACGTGTGATGTCTTGTTCACTATTCAGCATAACAGAATATGATAGATATTGCAATATTAATTTCAAAATTGTAAGGAATCTTATGTATATTTTCCCAAATAGAGGGAAAGCTGAGTTTTGGATCTTGGTCTCCAGAGCCCAGTTCCTGTTCTCCTTGCATTTTCTTCCACTTATTTTAAGAATATTGAATAAAAGCACCTTTGTTTCTAAAAGTGTAGAGTGAGTCTCTTAAGGCTCTTCATTGAAGAAGGGGTAAGAAGAGAACAGAAGGGAACATTATTATGTATTCTTCTGCAGCAGACCCAGGCAAATAAGCTGCAGTTGCAGACTTGAGACAACAGTGCCCTAGATTTAGTGATTTAGTGCAAAACAGAACAACTCATCAAACAAATGATATAGTGAGAGTATATGATGAGACAGTTAATATGAGGAATTCTGATTCTCATGATTCTTTTACTACCTAAAAGCTATGATTACTTTCTCAAATGCTAAACTAGTAATCTATAAAAACTAAGATAGGGACTAAAGCCTAAACTCCTCAAATGTGACACATTTTAGGGTATTTACAATTATTCAGTGATCTTAACAGCTTCCTATTCTGAATTTCAAAATCTTGGATTAAGGCTTAACAAGAGACCATACCCTGCCATGAGGAATTTCAGCAGTCCATTCCTTTTTGTTGTTGTTATTTTGAGAACATTTGTACGATATCATTTACAGATGTTTCTGATGTGCTACTTTTGACCACTTGGTATTTGTTAGGACAGTTGGGAACATCTGAAAAATGCTCAGTCATGTGTCTATCCCTCTTAATGGTGGGAAGACCCAAAGTGCTGAAAGTTGAAAGAGTTCATGCATCTAAATTGATAAAATTAGGTCTGAAAAAAATTATGCTCAAGAGTCTAATTTTGGACCATGTTTAGTACTATATATGTGCCTTCCTTCTTAGGAGATTATGTGATGCTACTGAGTGAAACAGAAGTAGAAGATAAATATGAGGGGAGAAATATAACCACACAAAAAGCTCGGCAGCTGAACCAGCTTGCTAGAAAGCTGATAAATGACAATCAACAGAGTTATTCATGGCTGAGTTTCAACAAAGCTCTAACAGGAATAATTTATGGGTAATAAATCTGATCTTGATTCTGTAAAGAGTTTATGGATAAGTTGATTCTTCTAGGAGGCTTTTAAAGGAAGAAACCTCACATAAAAGTCAATTTGCTGCTGTATAACACAATCACTCACAAAGAACATATTTTCTTTTCTTTGAAGAAGTCGATGGCAAAATCTGGCCAAGAACTTATATTCCTAGCCTGCAATTGTGGTTAAAGCAAACCTGGCAACTGCAAAGGGAATGTATTTTATAATTTTATGCAAGGAAGAAGAAAGAGGAAATTCAGGAGAACAAAGAGAAAGTATAGAGGTAGACTATTATCAAGATGATACAGAAATGAAGAATGGGCATTTCATTTTAATTTGGAGAAGATAGAGCTAAGTTTTTAAAGTGTCATGTATTTGACTGCTATAAATATACTTCTCTATTTGTTTGATTTTGTTCCTTTATTAAAGAAATAAGGAAGAACATTACTAACAGATCTTCAAGTTTCTTAATAGCATGACATTAAACAAAGAAAGTGAAGGTTTTATGTGCAAGTCTTTCTTTTGTTGAGTTCCGCAGAACTAAAATGGGAATTCATTCAGCTAATTCTCCAGAATAAATGCACAGATACTTTGTTCGTTGATGTCATCTTTAAATTATTTTAAATTAAGAATTTTTTATCTTCTGGGTCAGCTAACTAATTATATCACAACAAACATAATATGTTAATCCTGGAATTGAGGGTATTTAAAACTGTTAAAGAATTACGTACTTCTTTCTGTCATTGATGTATTCATTCATACATTCATTCATTCATTCTATAAATATTTGATCACTCACTGTATGCTAGACATTGTTCTAAGTATAAGATACAGTGTAGATAAAAATGGAAATACTAGTAAAATAGTATTTTTATTAGTAAAAAAGGTAAATAAAATAAGAAATTTCTGGCTTCAGATATTTACACTCTAGTATGATGTCATTTTTATACTGGAATGTA
This sequence comes from Cynopterus sphinx, assembly GCA_030015415.1. NCBI lineage: Eukaryota > Metazoa > Chordata > Mammalia > Chiroptera > Pteropodidae > Cynopterus > Cynopterus sphinx. The sequence continues at coordinate 21,575,867 of CM057385.1, forward strand.
AGAGACTGCTTTTAGTTTAGGGTTTAAAAAACATATTTAAGTCAACATTTCTTACAATAAGTCTAAACTACAGAATATCAACTAACAGCTGATTACTCCCTCCAATATAGAAATGCAGCTTATTTCCAATTATGAATTTATATAACTCCTTCTATTGGTATCTACCAAATCATTATTTATATTTCTCCTGAGATAAGCATGTACTCTCTATTAAGACTTTAGTCTATAAGTCTCAAATCATTGAAGCATTCGGGGATTTCTCTTTTCTTACTTCATAACAAAATAAGTAAATATTTTTTAGAAATAATATCATGCTTTCTTTCCTTTTTTGCATGTAGTGTTTGTCATTTTCAGAAACTACTGGACTCTGAGTAACTGCCAGCAGGAGAAGGGCTTGCTAGATCTTAGAAACTGGCACTGGAACTTTCCAAAATCACATCAAAGAAAAAAATAGGTAATCATTTAGGATATGTAACTTTATAGAAGGATGTTAACTGTATTTTCGGAGGAAAACTTACAATGTGAAAGTTTCCATGGGAATCAGATGGCTTTGTAGCTCTCAACCGAGCAGACAAGTGTTGTTCCCCATTTCTTTTCTCACTCTAGAAAGAGTATCATTGTTTTCAGATTACTGGAGTAATTATTATTTTTTATTTAAATAACATTTTTTATTCCTCTAGGAAGACTGAGACAAGCCTCTCAGAGATACTTAGCACCTCCTTAGCATGTTCTTATCTGCAGTATAGAATTTATCAGATTTCCCTGTTCACTTCTTTGGGAAGCCCTGTGAGGACTGGGGTAGCTTTTTTCATCTTTGTACTTTCAGTGTCTGACACTGCTCCTAGCACACTGCAGGTACTCAGTATGCAAGTTCTGAATGGATTTAGATTTTTTTTAAGTCTACTCAGCTTATACCCAGTAGTAGAAACCTTACACTTTAGACTTTTCTCAGAATGTTTCATCAGTTTCATGAAGAAAGTTTTAAATTGAATTTCAATATCTATATAAAAATATGTTTATCCTGTCATTTATATTTCAGTATTTTTTTCTTACCAATATTATTTTTTTCTCTAGCCTATTTTCATGAATCATAAATTTTGGGCCAAACTTAGGCTAAAAAAATAAGTAACACACATATATAGACAACCTATGGTTGCAATTTAGCCTCAACCAATGGAGTTGCATACCAATTAGCTATTTTCCCAATAAATTTATTGTTACTAAAAATATGTGACCTAAAAGTGTAAACTACTTTTTACCCTCATACAAATTTAAGTATTAAACTAAAACCAATTTTTAGATTTAGCATTACTTATGTTTATGAACTTTTATTTATAATAATGACTGTGTGTAACTACTGGCTCACACATTCCTGAAAGTTTAAAAATCAGCTCTCCCCAGGAACCAGTTTGAGCCAGCTCCAGCACACCACTGTGAGCATTAAATAAACAATAAGTTAAAGAATGACAGGATTTTTGTAATTGTGTGATAAAATTTTTATAATGGCAAGATAAAGGATTACAGGATTTTTATAATTATAGAATAAAATAATATGAGGTCAAAAAATTAATAAGGTAACCAACATTTTTGTAATACATCACATATTTTTCTGTGATTTTCACCAAACTTTAAGTATTGTTACTAGCTCCATTTTTATGACAGATACTTATTTAAAGCCTTAAATTATACAGAAATATAAAAGTAAATGTAAAAGTCCTCATCCTAAGTCCTTCCCTCATATCTTTCCTGAGAAATAACAATTCATCCTTCCAAATTTCTCTCTTTTCTATTACTTCTTTATTTCTTCCCCATATTTTTTTTCCTTTTAAAATAATTGTTTCTTTTTTATAGTACAGGTATAATGCAAGTTTATGTAGCCATTTATTTATTTATTCAGTTTCACTATTATAAACAAAGCTGCAAAAATCTCCATTGTATATCAATAGTTATAGGTATAGTTTTTCATACCTTGGGCTGTGTGGAAGACTTTGTATACAGATAACTTAATGATGAATTGGTCTATGAAATTCTATTTATTTTTGTAATTTTGAATCTTATTACAACATATGATTGGTGGTACATACAAAAAGAATGTGCCACCAATCATATGTGTGTCCATTTCCCTACACATATAGTATGTTGACAATGCGTAATACCAGCTTGTGAGAGGTGATTCTGCATCTCTTCCCAAACCTAGTACAGTTATGTCACATTGGTAGCTTGAAATATACCATGCTGAGAACACTTAGATCATGGAAATTGACAAACACTACAAATGAGGACTTTTTTTTTTTTTTGCCTCAGAGAGTCTGTTTCCCAGTGCACCACTGCCTATATTCTCACCTATACCAGCTATTATCTATTAAATATTTACTGTACGTTGTATATAAATATTATTTGCTTTTTTTCCATTGAATGGTTTGCACTTTTCTTATGAATTATTATGGTTAGCCTATTCTATTGCTAAGGAGAGTGAATTGTAGAGAGAGAGAGATTAATTTAGAATATGTAAACAGAAGCATCCAAGTAGCAAATTTAGAATAAATATGTTTATTGTCTTTTCTTTTCCCCCATTTCTTCTTTGTCCAAAGAATAAAGGGATTTTGTTGTGAAGACAGTCACGAACTTAAATAAAGAACCCATAATTTAGATAAAGTTATCAATTTAATTTGGAATCCCCAAAATGAATTCTGTAAAATATTCTTCAACTTACCAGTGTCCCAAAAGAGATCCTTCTTGTGAAACTTGGTGATGAAGGACAGACATAAGCATCTAGGTTATACCATATGGCATCACTGAGACCAAGAAATCAAATGGTTGACTTAATTTTCTCATATTTTCCTGGTGGTTTGTCTTACATAAATGTTGCTAATATTTTTACCTGTTGGTCTTCTCTTTGGCACATCCCTAGTCAGGTGAATTTTGATAGTGATATTGTGGGCAGGATTCCATGCTGGTGGTAGAGGGGCCAAATCTGTCCTCAGAATGTTGAATAAAGGGGAAATCTTGGCATTTGATAGCAAATTTCAATTAAAGCCAGCAGCAGTTCTATTTAGCGGTGGATTTAAAATGTGACAGTGCTAGGACATTCTTATTTTCACTGAACTGTTCCTTAAATCCAAAAGTAACAGAAAAGACCAATTTTTAATTGGTCTTTAACTTCTCAAAGTTTGTACTTTTCCTCTGTTTCTGAAAGTATGCTTTCTCCTACAAGAATCATAGCTTGATTTTTCTGTAAATTCAGAGTTTCTCATGATGTATTGAGGTCTCACAGTTTGCATAGTATGTTTTTTGATTAAGCTATTTGACTAGTAGAGATTTGGACATAAACAGGAAACGTGGTTCAGCAAATTCTCCCCCTCCTCCTGTTTTTCTTTTTTGCTACTTCTCCTTATTAAGAGAAAAAGTTGTTTTAAGAAACCAGCAGAGCTCCCTAGATTGTTTTCAACACTCTATTCTTTTCTCTGTGCATTCACTTCCTCTCCAGAGAATATCACCGTTTTCATTATTTTATTCTGAAGACTCCCAGATTTTCTCCATGAAACTTGCACTTAAATACAGTATTTCATCATGAACTCACTTCTGCACATTTCTATTTGGATGTTTTTCAATTACATCATATTTATATCTTCATACTCATGCTTAACATGTTACTACTGAAAGTGTCACGGCTTGTTGTTGTCTGAATATTTGTATCCCCTCAAAATTTTAGCATGGAAATCCTAACCCCAATGGGATGCCATTAGGAGGTGAGACCTCTGGGAGGTGATTAGGTCATGAATAGAAGCTCTAGAGAAATCCCTTTTCCCTTCCACCATATCAAGACACAGAGAAAGGTACAAGCTATGAACCAGGACGAGAACCCTCACCGGAATGTGACCATGGTGACACCTCGATCTTAAACTTTCCAGCCTCCGGAACTATGAGAAATAAATTTTGTTGTCTATAAACCACCCAGTATGTAATGTTTTGTTATAGCAGCCTGAACAGACTGAGGCACCCTCCTCACTTTACTACATTAAAGATACTGCTTTTTTCAATTACCATGGCAATTGATTATTCCCTTCTATAGATTTAGTCACCATATTCTGTGACCTTTTCATTTCCTTTCCATTCATTGACTATGAAAAAAACTTTTATCATCTCATTTGAACAGCTGGCCCAGCCTCCTAGTTGTCCTCCTGTCTTTTGCTGAGACTTGACTTTCATATCATCACTTATTCACTTATCCAAAATCACTTCTCGAATTCCTATTATCAGCTACTTTAGGAATAAATTCCCCTGCTTAACTTGGTATGTCCTCAAAAACCTGGCCATGTTATAATTGTTCAACTTATTTCCTTCTTCTGTGTAAAATCTTCTCCCTAGTCAGAAACCTAGTCTTTTAGTTTGCTTCCTCACATTCATGATCATTCCTAACTCTGGTCATCATTTTATTATTATTCTCTCTTAAAATGTCTTTCACTTTCTCTTCTACCTATCCAGGTTTTATCCATTCTTAAAAACTATAGGAGAATCATTACAAAGTTAAAACTAAAATTCATCTAAATTTGAAACATAAGAAATATAAGCTTCAGAAATGTTTAGTGTCTTATTCAAAGTCATATTTTGAAGAAATTGTAAAAATAAAAACAGAACCCAATTCCCTTTTACCTAAGGTTTTTGTATTACATTGTATTGCCTAAGTAAACAGTTAATGCTCCCAAATTTCTCAATTAGTTTCCTTTGATTACTTCAACCATCTATGTTCCTATAGGCTCATTAATCTAATGCCATTTTTTGCTTTTTTAAAAAAGAAAAAGAACTGTTTTCCCTATCATGCTAGCTTTCCATTCTAGCTTTAGACTATATGTAAATTTTTAAATTTTTTAGTATATAAGTTATATTTCATCATCCAGGTCATTAGTAAACATGTCTGGATAAGAGAGGGTCAAGGACCAACCTTGGAAACACTTTGACTTTTCAACGGGGTACAAAGAACCTAACATAACTATTAGTCATTCTTTCATTAGTTTATTTATAAGAATATATAAATATTCTTATATATATATATATATATATTATTTATATATATATTATTTATATATATATAAATTTTATATTTATATATATATAAAATTTTAAAGATATTTTTTATCTTTCACCACTATTTGTCAATTTACTAAATAACTGTGAAAGAGAAATACAGGTAATATGGCAGCTCATTGTGGTGTCTGGAGATCATTATATTGATACATTCTACTTTGTAGCTTTTAGCATTATTAAGCTTACTGTTGTTGTTTTTGCTTGTTTTTTAAATTTTGAAATCTATCTTGCCTTTTTGTCTCAATATTCTGTCAATTTTCAAAATTAAAGCACTTAAATTTTAAGTGTAACCTAAGTCTAATGAGAGATTCTGGGATCACCACTGTCCATGATCAAAGGACATTTAAGGATCACCAACTCAGTAAGCCAGAGAGTTACTTGACTTGAAGGATATTTACTGCCCCCCCCACTACCCCGCCCAGCACCAGTTCTAATAATGCCTCACACTAGGACTTTAATAATTCATTTGCTTTAATTCTTTAGACAAAAATACCAGTCTGGATTCTATTTTGTGTGTGTGTGTGTGTGTGTGTGTGTGTGTTTCTGTGTGTTTTTCCTTAATCTAGAAACCTATTCAGATGACTAGATCCTCTTTGTTGGGTATGATGTGTTAATCTCATGAGTCCTTTCGGGGACTGGAATGCCTTCTTACAAGATGGTGCCAAAATCCCCACTCCTGTTGAACTTTTCTGATCCTGTTTACTTTCCTGCTGGCCTATCTCTGATTCTCTGCTTTTTATCTATCCCAGGACTTCTTATTATGCTCTCTATACTTGCTATTATCCTAGCTGAACTTCTTAGACATTTCATGGTTTTCTAGACTGACACCTATCATTTATCATCATAATCTCTAGACCCGGGGTTCTGGTTCACTGGCTGGGTCGGGGAGACCTGTCTCAGAAATTCATACTCCTTTGCTGAGATGCTGTCATTTGCTTTGCTGCTGCCAGATTTTGTGGCTGTTGCTTTGCTGTCTGGAATGTCAGTCTGTCACCTAAGTCCAGACAGCTCTGACGATTCTCTGCCAAGATTTCCTCAGAGGCATTGGTTGCCTGTACACAGCTAACTCTTCTGTTCTTGCATTTGGTTTAGTCTTCCATCCTAATGAATCTTTCTAGTTTCTTCATCCCAGCACTTGGGCTAGTCCCAGGATTCTGGTTTCCAAACCCTAGTTTTATACCTCTCACATGGTTCTGAGAATTAAATAGAGGGTCAGTGTATGTATGTATATCCTGCTCTCTAGTAACCCTTTCTAAAGCTACCTTTGTGCAACCTTACTCTTCTGCTCTTATAGAGTAGTCATTTATATCTTTTTCATGGGTCTTAGAGCTATTCTGTGTTTTTATGTTTTTGTTTCTTCTATTGGACTATGTGTTATTCTGGGACAGAAATCACATAGTTTTTTATTCACATGAGCATTTATAAAACACTTGCTACATGTCAGGCACTATATTTGGAAACATTGATTAAAAAGTACACAATTTCATAATTTTAGTAAACTCAGCGTCATAAGATTTTATTACTACTATAAGTAGACTAGGTTTAAATATCCTATAAAAGTTTATTAAATGAATGAATTAATGTTTTCAGAATAATTGACTATGGGTTTTAGAGTCTGCTTTCTGAAGAATTATGTAGTCTGGTTCAGGTTTCCTAAGAAATAAATGACACTGATCAGAAACAAAAGCATAGAATAACCTTTGAAGTTGCATTAGAGGCTAAGATGGGGCAGAATATTTATTATAAATGACATGCAACTCTAAGTCAGAAACAAACAAACATTTTTTTTCTGTATTAGGCCGGATGATAAACATGTTTTGAGTGTGGTCCATACAGTTTCTATCACAACTATTCAACTCTGGTGTTGTAGCTTAAAAGCAGCTATAAGCAATACGTGAGCATATAGATATAAATGTGTTTGGATAACATTTTATTAATGGATACTGACATCTGAATATTGTCATGTGTCATGAAATCTTATTTTGATTTTTTTTCTCAATATTTAAAAAAAAATCATGGCTCACAGGTTTTAGAGACCTACGTGGGAGATGGAATTTGGCTACTGAGCTCCACTTTAGGCTTCATCTAGGTTTCTGTATCTCTCCAGAATCCTTGTAGTAAGGTTAAATTTGGGTGTTTTTTTTTAAATATAAAACACTTCAGAATTTTTGCAATCAAAAGTAAGTTAGGTCTACTTTATATTTTTAAAATGTTAAGGGAGATGGAGAAGGAGTAGTGGCAATGTCAAATATAAACAAAGAAAAATGTGACAGCACAATATAAAGATATAAATACTTATGACATGTCTGAAGTCAGAGATCTTTATTGGCTTACTTTCTAGGTTATTTCCAATCTTTAGATTCAGTGATTCCTCTCATTGGCATTTTAGTAAGGGGGACCTGATATGATTCAGTAAATTATCTTTTTGTGATTGGGTTTGAAAAGTCCCTGGGTATTGTTTGCATAAAAAGAAGCTAACTTTATTAGCTTAAAGTTGAGGTAGTTTTGTTTGATCCCAGGGGCCTGGATCAGCCTTTGTCTTAATTTAGTTCAGTCTATTCTAGTGATAAAAACAATGTTATCTGTCAGGCCCACTTGTGCTAGTTGATCAATTTAATCAATTGGATTATTGATTATATATGAAAATACAACAGAATGACCCATGTTTTGATACCCTGTTCAGGTCTATCTGCTTTTCAATGCTTCTCCCTGAGACCACATTCAGTTCCAGGCAAATTGTGAAAACAGGTTTCCTGCAAGTAATTTTAAAGGATGTGTGATCTGAGGAGAGACTGGTCACAAGGTCATTTATTTTCTTTCCTCTTCATCTTTGAATATCTTTTTTCTCTATCAGTCATGAAGTTTTCCTATTCCAGCAAGTCCTACATTTATCTCTTCTTTCCAACAGAAGAATGAAGAAGTAACATTAAACAGAGAAGACAATAGTATTGAACTCAATCAGAGGTTTTGCTGTAAAGGGCCAGATAGCATATTTTAGGCTTTATAGGCATATGGTCTTTGTTGCAACAGCTCAGCTGCATTGTAGATAAAAACAGTCATGGATAATGTAAACAAATGATCATTCCAATATATTTACAAAATGATGCAACAGGCAGAATTTGACCCCCAAGCCATAATTTCATAATTTGCTAACTTCTGAAATAAAGTATGTGTTATATCTGTTAAATATTTTTATATTCTTTATTCTTAGAATGGAAATATAATATTCTTTGTCTTAAAACAAAATAAAACATATCTAAGTTTTAATTACATATGATTCATAATGGGACAAAAGCCTTTATATATATGTATACATGTACATGTGTATATAAATATAAACATATATGTGTATATATACATGTACATGTACATGTACATATACATATACATATACGTATATGTATCTATATATATATGAGCATGTGAGAGAGAAACTTTATACTAAAATGGGAAAATACTCCTTTAAGCACTTGCACCTGCATTTCATACTTGGGTCACAGAGCCTGCCTGGGCAGCAGACATTTCTGTATATGTTTGTTTGCAGAAGAGTTTGGAATGAACGGCAGCTTAAAACATTTGCATGAGCAGAAGACAGGATGGATCACAGTATAATGTGACAACCATTTCATTTACAGTCTTCACAGACTTGTTTGTTGTTTTCGGCTGGTGCCGCAGTGTTTATGCCTCATTGTACGCTGGCTAAACTCAGCTGCATCTTTCCTCTCTCCAGATTCTAGTTTTGAGCTGATAAAGTCTACAGATTGACGGCAGATTTATACATGCTGTTTGTCCACCTGGTGCTTATTCAAAACTTTCTCTCAAAGTGGATACTTGACAGCAAATGAGTTTATTCATTTTATTCTAGACAGATCCCCTGATGCTATCTTTCTAATGTCTGTAAATAATTCTTTGGTCTAGCAGCAGTGGAAGCCTAAGGCATTTTTTGTATAATCATTAGCTCCTTTGCAGTCCAGAGCAGTTCTATACTAGAGTCATGGATACTAAGCAAGAGCCTAGCTTGGAAACAGGTACAGATATTGGCTGAGTCTCTATTACATACCAGTTCCTAGATTTAGATTATTTATTATATATCATTTAATCATCCTAAACAATCTCATGAGATAGACAATGTTAACTCCAGGCTAAATTTAAGAAAATAGAGTTACAGAGAGCATAATGAAGTTTCCCAAGGCTTCATGTCTAGCGAATTGGCAGCATAATAATATGGTATTGATGAGCTCATCTTGCACACCAGCATGAAAGGCACCAGAATTCCAGTTCTAGTTGCATTGTTACTAGCGGATGTGACATTGGCAAGTTACTTTACCTCTTAAAGCCCATTTTTCCATATGAAAAGTGTAGGGCTGTTCTTTAATCCAGATAATAAGATGTTATAGGTAAAGTGCTTAGGAGAGTATTTTGCTCTAGAGAATATACTCAATAAATGTTAGTGGTTATTAGTAAAATAATAGATCCAAATATAGGTCCTATTTCTCATGAATTCATAGCCTTTGATCTGTAACGATGCAAATGTTAGCTCTGTTTTTTCTTGGCTATTGTATTGCTATGTACAGTCATAAAATTTGCAAATCAAAATAGCAAGAACAGGAAATTCTTAAGTACAGGGCCCAATTTCAAATGCCTACAGGTAACAATCCAGGTAGGTAACAATAGATTAAAATGGGTGGGCTGTAGGTACATTGCATATATTCAGTGAGTGGTGGGCACTGGAGTACACACGCTCTATTTAAAAAATCAGAGCAGCTGTTTAGTTCTAACAAATTGTTGGCAAAGAGGAAAAGGAAGTTGTCAGATGATTCCATTTTTTTAAACCAGGCAAATTACTGTTAACTTGTATACCTGAAACTTACTGGACTTCATTAACCAGTGTCACCATAAAAACAAACAAACAAATAAAAAACAGGCAGAAATATACACTTTCATGTGAACTATGCCAGTTTTAAGGTGTTGGCTCTCAAAATTTTAAGAATACTATGAGCAGACAAAATACATCTTCCAACTGGAGCTGGTGCTCAGGTCATCAATATAAAGTCTTCGCTAGACTGACCCTGGTATTTGACTATTAAGGAAACTGAAACTAAGAGGCCTAGGTGACTTGGTAATGTCACATTGGGCATTCGTTGTCATCCTTGGGTCACACATTGAGAAACGGCAGAATTCAAACTAAAAGCAAGGCCTTTTTTACCTCTTTTATACTCCATTACTGCTATTTTTTTTTTTTTTGACTTGGGCAGTTTCATTTAGGTAATTCCTCCCCACATCCAGTCAAGAAACTATTATAGTAGAAGATACTTCTTTCTAGTATTAGAGTAAAGAATTATCCCAGAATAAGTGACTTTTAATTGTTTTAGTTGTTTTTGGTCTAGGATTTGCATATCAAATGCAACAAAATTTATGATATTTAATTTCAACATTTCTAAATTTAGAAAATTTTCACATTTATAAAATATAAATTATGTTGTTTTCTTATTTAAAATGAAGTTTCAAGAGAAATAATGAGGATTATGCTTTATAATGTTGCTATGATACTGCAACTCTACAAAATAATCATTAAAGCAATATTCATGTATTTAACACTCATTTAAGCCAATAAGAGAAATAGGATATAGAGACTGGTATGGAGCTCACATGAAAACCCCAGCCAGGCAATTGCTAAATACTTTATACACACTATCAGGCTTTTTTCTTTTAAAAGATTTATAAAGGTCGATAAGAAGAGAATCGTAGGACCTAGGCACTCATACTACATAACAAAGATTCCACAGTTAGTAAACAGAGGGGCCGAAAGTAAAACTGAAGTCTATTGGTTATTAAGCCTTGAAGTCATAAATTTATATGGCAATTAGAAACCTAAAGATGGGCTGCCATTAAGTGAAGAGTAAGAGAACAGGATAAAATTGTAATATAACATCACAAACTTCTGTCTTTTTTCTCTAATTCTTGAATTTTGACCCTGTTTGTCTTCTTGGACAGGGCTCTTTGAAAACATTGATGATTTTCCTGGTCCCTGCTTTCATGGCTAGAATTCCATAGTCAAACAGCTTTCTACATATTCACCACTCTCTTGAACATCAAACCCGTCACTACATATCAGACTTCTCCAGATTCCTTAGGCTCATGGGCATATCTCCTCCAACTTCTTTTATTCTGCTGTCTCCCAACACCTCCCATGGTTTCTATATCCCCTAGTGGTATGCCATCACCCTGATAATCAATCACCACTACCCTGGAAAACTATCTGCTTCTAAATAAGGGAAGGAAAAAAAAATGTAAGAAAATAACTCCTGTCCATGTACTGATACTTGCTCATTCTCCTTCTACACTACCACCTTTTCTTGCCATATCATGGAGATTTATGTAGAGGAGGAAGTTGAGTGCCACTAGCTTTATTTTCAGTGACCTATTGCTCTACAATAACAGGGACGACTTGGGCAAAATTTCTAACCTCTGAAGAAAGCCACATCATGATATAAGCTCTAGAAAACGGAGCAGCTTATGTAGGATTGCCCAATAGATTGTATTATATAAATATAATGCCTTTCTTAGCATGTTTGCTAAGTACAGTCCTGCTTCAGTACTTTAGCTATTACCTCTATTTGGCATACTCTCAGATTCACACTTTAACTGGCTGCCAATTTTTCATTAAAACCTATTCCTCAAAGAGACACTTTCTCAACCCATCATTTAAAAGCAACAAAATCATGTTTTATCATATTATTATCCTGTTTTATTCTTTCTTGGCACTTATCATTATTTGGATATATATTTTATTTTGTTTATATGTTGGTGTGTATATTGTATCTATCTCACTGTCTGTCTATCTATGATAAATTTTCCAAGACATAAGTACACACATATATCTGGAGATAGAGATTATGTAAATAGATAAAGCATCAATAATTAGTGAATCCAGTGAAGTCATGTTACAAGTATTTATTTTACAATTCTTGCAACCTTTTCATGTTTGAATATTTACAAACTAAAAATTTGAAAAGAGATTACATTTTTAAAATTTCTATATAAGTAGTTAAAATTTTGTTTGAAGTTTACTTTTCAATTTTTATATTTATAATATCTGTTTTTTTTTTACCTAAAAATGTTTGAAAATGATTAAGAATATTTTCCTTCATATAATAACATTTAATTTTAGGCCCAACATTAAAATGACAAGGTAAAAAGCAACAATGTTTGTAAAAAGCTGCCTATGACTCCCAGTTACTAACTTATCTCCATTTTAGCCCCTTCATTTAAATTTTGTAGATATACTTGAATTGTTAAAAAGTCTCCCATTCAGTCTAAAGGTGTTGAGATCTGATCAAGTTTATGAAAACTCTTTTCTTCTGAATTATTATAACACATAAAAGAAGAGTATCGTCACCAAGGGCAGTTATTTACAGGAAGCTAAAATAAAATTTCTATCTTCAAATTTAGGTACTCTAAAATAATTCAATTCAATAAACTTGGAAACTGTGGCAGACAGGTTTTAAATAACTAAGAACAATAAAATGAAAATGCATCTTACCTTTCCTGTGTTTTTATGACCATCTTTCAGCAATAGAGATAATATAATATTTGCCTTCAGGTCTTAATGTTCAAGTACATAGAAATAATTTTGAAGATTGCTAGCTTTGTATGCTGGTAGGTAATTATTGATTAGTAGCTTTGCTCATTACAGAAAAACCGATTATCTATTATAGTGGCTTAAAATAATAAAGGGTCAGTTAATAATGTGTGGTCATGCATTTCGCAAAAAAGTTATAGTTGGAACTGTGAAAAAGCACATGTTATTTTACTCTAGCTAGTCATTTTCAACCAAGAAAAATTGCACTGAAATGTATTTTCATTACTGATGTTTGGCTAGATCCACTAATCTTGCTCCTAAGTATAATTTAATACTTTTTAACAAGTTGTTTCACACAAGAGAACTTGAGAAATAGGAGATGGTCCTTCAAATGCTCTTTTATTCTGTCAATTTCACTTGATTTATTCCATGAAAATCAAAGATTAAAAATCACAGGTTCTTACTTTACTAATCATGTTTATAACATATGGGGTTTTGTGTGATATTTTATAAAAAGAAAACTTAGGAAGTTTTTGATGAATTCTGGTGTAAAAATTATTATAATGCTATTTACAAGTTAGTTAAAGTTAATAATAAGAAGAGAATACATGGTTGATGAAGATATCTTACTGATAGGTGTACCTCTTCAAGATTCTTCTTAATTAACCAGAAATAGCAAGTACTGAATTGTTGCTTTCATTTTCTTTTGACTCATTCAGTCTCTCTATATCTATTTGTTATTTCTATATTTCACTGATGACAAACCCTTCTTTTATCTATGAATTCTTGCCTGCCTGGACAAATTCCTCTTTCTTTGTCTGAACTATTACTGTCCATTGCTGGAGAGCTATTTCATCATAAATTTAGGGAGCATATACATTTATTCAATGTTATGTTTTGCTTAATAGTGATCAGTGTTATATTTCCCTTAATAGTGGTATATTTAACTAAAGATTAATCCCATGCTTTGGGTATTTTTTGTAAATAAAAATATCAACTAGCATTTATAAGACACATTATTACCTAACATTAGCTCAGTTGCTCCTCACTATGACCTTGAAAAATGGGTATTTTGAGCTCGATTTTATATATTGAAAACACACACACACACACACACACACACACACACACACACACACACAAACTGGCATTTTAGAGAAAGCGAACTGCTTAAACTCAGTGGTCTGGTAGGCAGTGTAGTTAGAATTTGAAGCCAGATCCTTTGACTCCAAGCTCCATACTCTTTTAAATTGAACAAGCTGCCTCTCAAAATACAAAATAAAACATGGAACAATTTTTTGATAAATTCAAAACTCATTTTCTGAAAATAGCATCAAGACATAGAGAGGAACAGTTGAATAGCTTTTGGCATCCTCAAAAATCAAAACTGTAACCCCTAACTCTCCTGTGCCCTCACAGGACAATCTCAATCAGGAAATTGGAAGAGTTTTGTTTACAGAATTGTAGTGACTGTGGAAGCCATAATATTGTTAACTGGAGAAAAGAAGTATACTTCAGTAGGGCCCCTATGTGACCATGTGGAGATAAATCAAAGGAAGGCACAGGCCCCTGGTGGTTTTAAATAATTCGAGGCAAGAAATGGAAAAAAAAAGTCAATTTATTGATAGTAGCAGGTGAGAGGTAGAAATATGAAGAAACAGATTGGAAAATAGAGCTAAGAGAGAGAAAAAGTAAGACTGAATGGTCAGTGCTATGTTATTCTACTGAGTTATTCCAAGAGCTACTTGAGTTCACAGACAAAATAGACCAAGTGGGTGGCAGCAAACCAGGAAAACAAGGGCTCTAATCTTACTAAAGGGAGTAAAGGTGCTCCTGAAATCTCCAGCACCAATCAGTACCAGAAGGATCAAATTATTAAGGCTGAGGATGGAGGGAACATTTGAATGGTTAGTAATCGTACTAACATACCCATAATTCATTGTAAATTTTAAGCCAGGAAATAGGTGTGAATATCCCATGTCTGGCCTTCAAGGCAGCATCACCTCTAACGGGCTTTCCCATAGGGTCTCTTAAAGGCGAATTGTGATTCCTAGTTAATACTCAGTGACTTGCTTAGACTCTGTCCTTCATTGTTTTCAGTCTTCTTTTATTGTGTTTTTCTTTCTCAAACATTTTATAATCTCCAAATAATTATAAACCAATGTGATCTTAAAATAAAATAAAAAGAAAATGTCCAAGTCTTTGAATATCACAGCAGTATCTGATTGCTATACACGTTTCTATATACTAACTTAGTTACTGTTCCTTCTTTGTCTCAGTCTCATAAGTTTGTGGACAGGTGATAATTTAGGGACCACCTTGAGAGGTATTGCTTGTCTTTACCTTTTTACTCTACTATAATTCGATGTTGGAACATAATCTTTGTATATTTTATTAGTGTTTTAGGCATAAAATTCATTTTACATTTATACAAATCTCAGTGTTCTTAAACCATTTGTAATATAATGTTAAAGTGGTTCAGGATATCTCTAAATTAGTTTGCTTTTTCTAAGAGAAAGAAATAGAAAATGTCAGCTGTGTGGGCCTAAATCTCACTACTCTTTCCCTGCTGCTCTCAGGCTTACTAATCAATATGTGGAGTAAAAAGCATTGCTCTTCATGTTGAAAGTTCTACGGAGTCTCTGACTAGCTTCTATATGTCTTAGACAGATCAATTTAAAATATTATGAATTCATCTTTCCCCAAATAGGGATCAAGATTAGTTTGCAACAGTGGGTACAAATGGAGAAAGCCCTGAGAGAATGATGCTATAAATTAAAATGTTCTGAACTGTTCATGCTTCTTGTACATATATGTGTACACACACACACGAGTCTGACTTTCAGAAATTTTTGGAAATGCATGTATTGTCTGTCCCAAAGATTGCACATGGTACACAATTTCTAATATATCTGCTTTTATTTATGTCATGTGACATCATTATGCCAATACTAGAATTTCTCCTACACTTGGCCCTTATCCAAACAATTCCAGTATCAACAGAAAATTAAGAAGCTACTAATGAGGATTTTGAACTTTTTTTTTTGACAAATAAATGGAGTAGTAAGAATGAAATAAGAGTTAACATATACATAACATTTTGTATAGGCCTGAAACTGTTATAAATGTTTTATGTATATTAACACACTTGCCCACTTAACAACACTGTGAAGTACACACTATTATTTTCCCCACTTTCCGTGTAGCTATGATTCTCCTGGTTTCACTATTTTGTTAGGGTGAACCACCAGTGAAGGCTTTGGAGATTAGGGTAGAGTCTCCTCCTGCAGGTCTCATTTCCCTTGTTAAATCAATGCAATTGGAATCTACCAAAAAATAATAATAAAACCTGAGATGCTGTGGTGAATTAGACCAAGCAAACAATTCCGCCACATTCATAAAGCAGGCTGAACATTTTCATAATTCCACTTCACCAGGCAGAACTATTAGAGGCAGCAGGCCAAGGGATCTTTTTTTCTTATTTCATCCTGTTAACCCTATTCAAAAGCGACTTTTTTTTTTTAACATTGAAAACATCCACTGTTAGCTGGATATTTGAAGATTCCCTAGTGTTTAAAACATTTAAACAAACAGTATCTAGATGTTTTCTCCTTTCACTTAAACCCACTTCTACTCATCTGAAAACTCTAGCTTTTATTATCAAAACTGCTTTTCTCACCTTTGCTCCTTTCAACCATGGTGTGTGCTCCTAGCCAGCCAGCATGTCAGTGATGAAGGGGAACCAAGATGATGGAGCAATGAAGGAGTATGTATTGATGATATATTATATTAGCTATAATTTCTTCATTGCAACAGTTTCCCAAAGCCTTCTTTATTGCACTGCCATTGTCCATCGCTGTAACCACCTGCAACCTGAAATATGTTGTTGTGATGGAATTCTCAGCATAAAAGCTGGAAAGGAGAATTTTGCCTCCACTTCAGGTTTGTTTTTCTTTTCTTTTCTTTTCTTTTCTTTTTTTTTTTTTTTTTGATAATTTTATTCTGCATCATTTTTTAGACCTTGCATTTTTTCAGGTTCCTCTGGCTATGTAGTTTGTACTTAGAGAAATCCAAGATCTCATTTTAACCTGCTTCTTACAGAGTTACAGGCACAAAAAATATCTTATTAGCTAAATGAAGACCAGAAATGGGCCTGAGTATTCCTTCTATTTTTTTTTTGTTTTTCACTGCTCTGCATTATAATGATGCAGATTATTGCTAAGCTGACAACCCCCCGATTCCTGAGAATAATTTTAGGTAACTGTGATAATATAGACCCTATAAGAATGTGTAATATTACTGGACACAAAAATAGGAGTGGTTGTTTATATAATCATGATATATTTTTTAGTTTTGGTCCTCTGGAGAATCTTGCCGTTCTCCACCCCTTTTTATTTTATCTGTAGTACCATAATTTCAGAAGAAGAGAATAAGCTACACCCCACTGTCTGCATATTTTTATTGAATCTGTCATATGATTCTAAGCATCACAAAAGAAAAATCTGAGTGTACATCTTATGGATACTGCAAAAATCACTCTGTCTTATATACATACAGTGAATTCTGTTTGCTGTTCCTTTTCTGAAATCTGAATTTTTCTAAATTTTTGCATTGAAAGGATCTAATAAATGCTATTCCTGTGACTTTGCTAGATGAAGTAAAAGGGGCATCTAACCCCAAAGAATAAAAATTATATTTAACCACATTGACTATAAGTAAAAGTCCTAGCTCTGAACTCTGATTGTGATATCATCTCTATTAATTTATCTATGCCTCAATTTTCTCACCTATAAAATGGGGCTAACAATGGTGCCTACCATATTAGGTTACAATAATAATTAATTTAATTAGTATTATAAAGTGATCAGGCAGTGCTTAACATATACCATTTGCTCTGGCAGTGATAACTATTATTGTCATTGGATAGATACCAATTCACAGTGCATTTAGATTTAAGAGGAAAAAGGTGTCAAACAAGATTAGTTGCCTACATGGAGAAACTGAAAATTTAAGGACAAACAAGGATAAAGATAAATCTCTTCCCTTAAGCAAGCATGGTAAAAAAAATTGTAATATTTCATTCATTCATTTTATTCATTCCTTCACTACTTTAGGAACTGGAATTAGGATAGTAAGGTGAGAGATAATATCATCAATGCTATATTTCAGTGGTAAGAGATACAGAGAAAATATAAATGCATTTGATTGTGATAAAGACATGAAATATTAGGCCGATAGGGAGAGGAACTGAACTAAAAGATGTTTAGAAGCAGCCTTTTGGAAACTGGTATTCGAGTTGAAAACAGAAGTAAACAGGTAAACCGTGTTAAGAGCTGGAGAAAGAGAACTCCATGCATGTGGTCCTCTGGCCTTTCATTGGTACTGAAAAGGTCATTTGGCTGAAGCATGGTAACACAAGAAAAGAATGATGGAAATGGGATTGGAGAGGGAGACAGAGGCTAGGTCAGATAGGCCATTGTGCTCCAAAATAAGACCTTACAACTATTTTTCTAGTGCATCAAGAAACTATCAAAAGGTTTTATACAGAAAATTATATGACCTGACTTATATACATTAAAATCATTCTGACTATTGTGAAGAAAATGGATTGGGATGGGCAGGTACTGGGCAAAAGTGAAACTGGTTAGGCTGATTAAGAAGCAGCTGACAGATGCCAAGGGCAGAATGTCCTACCGTGATGGGAATGCATCTGGAGAAAGCGGGCAGGTTTCAGTTATACATCAGGAGTAAAACTGACTGGACCAGCTGACAGATTTGATGTAGGTGGAGAGTAAAGATGGTTCCATTAGCTACATACATGGCTTAATGCACATTTTAGACTACAAGACCTTTATGGGAAAGTATCTGTCCAATATTCAGTCACATTTTCATTTCTCAGTTCTATCAGGTGATGGAAGTCTCTCTCACCTTTGCTCTCAGCCTGTCCTTCTGTTTCAATCTCCTTCACCTCCAAGTTGAGGGGGCAGGAATTAACCTCAGAAAGACTTTTGTTCATTGTGCCTTAGATCAATCCTGGCTTCCTTCTGCTTACCAAAAAGGACTGGTCCTTGATTTCTACCAGGTGTACCTAGTTTATAGTACTAGATTTCACTTTTACTCACAGAATAATAGTCAAACTCCTTCTCTATCACCACCAAGGTTCATATTCAGGTCAATTATAATTGTTTAAAGCAAATGGCCTATCCCAAATGATGTTCCCTTTGGTGATATTCTACCTCTTAAACTATTATGTTTTGGTCCCCACTACACTCACTTTTATAATCTCCTCAGAGTTCTTTTACCATTTTATTTACTTGTCATTTTTCCGTGAGTTTCCTCATGCAAGAATACTGATCTTCCATGACTTGTCTTGACTTTGCTCATCAATTTTGACTCACCTTACCCCTTATATTACACTTACTATTAATAGCTTTGTGTAAATAGTTTATCTGAGCCTAAGACTACTATTTCTGCAAAAGAATTCAAGTACCAGTTCTCCCAAAGTTTTTTTTTTTCCAGACTTGCAGGTAGGATATGAAATACTAATCCCTGACTAGATTAATAACCTACTGAAATGAAGCCTTGGAAATGAAAATCTGCCTAGCTCTTTCTCACAATGGAGGAGCCAACAGAAACAGTGTTGTCACTGTTCTTATATCAAATGTAATTTTTCTGGAATATAAAATGTCATCCTGCCCACAATATCAATTAAAGTGAAACTTTTTGCACACTCTACATTTTAATTTGTTACTAATTTTTCCTATCAGGAGCAAGGATTATAGCTAATTTTCTCTAGCCTCAGTTTTGATGCCTTTCTTCTTCCTTACTAGCCTTTTCCACTAAGAGTTTGGCATACTTTTTGGTTTACCTAGTCTAATGTAGGATCCTAAATATTCACCTTAAAACCTTATGAATGTTAAAATAGCTTTATAGGCAGCACAAAGTGCTACACAGCCCCTAGTCTTCCATTACGTACACTAAAAGTCCATGGAAATATTGTTCATGACAAAAGGTAGGCTCTCACTAACCAGAGCACTTGTCTCCACCTTGCTTCTTCAAAGCACAAATGTGCTAAATAATTTGATTGCAGTGCTGCAGTTTTTAAATTTTACAAAGCTGAAACCACAAAGACTAGAATAAGGAGAGTAAATGAGTATAATGACATAAAATCATAACAAGCTAATGTGGCATATGTGGAAAGATTAATAATGTAATAGATATTGAAATCTTAGCTACATTTATAAACTCAAGCTGGTATAGTTTTGATTTGTAACGGCTGAGGTTTTGAATTAGTTTCTTTATAGCTTATGTTTTTACTCAACATTAAAAAACTTATATTGGATCTGTTAATGGGTTGTGCCTCTTTTCTTAATACAAAAAATAAAGATATCAAAGAAAGTAGGCTGAATCCAGGAGAGAAAGATGTTCACTTGCTTGAGAAAGCAAAACAAATTTTAAAAGATTTTCCCCCTGAATTGGCAAAAGATAGTTCCCCTTTCCTATAGAATACTCAGTCTTCCAAGAAACTCACTCCTCTGTAGTACTGAGGTAAACAGAACCAGCTTACCCCATTTCTCTTTAGGAAACTCTCCAATCAATCAGTCCCTCTACCACCATGGCCATTAAAAAAAAAAAAAAAAGATATTCATTATCAGGGCAGTAATGGTGTTCAGTTTTGACATTCCTCTTTTGAGTTATTTGCTCAAATAAAACCTGGCTTTTTGAAAATTGATTTATACCTTTCTCAACATAAGAGATCTTTGCTTTCTCTTAGGGAGGAGATAACTACATTGACTTCAGCTCATGTCAGGGAGGTATGATGTTTCCCGGGTCAGAAAGAAAGAACTTTTTTTCCTTACCTTGCATTAGTTTCTCAATAAAAACAAACAAAAAAATGTGACTTGACAATTTTGGGAAAGTAGATTTGTGTTTCTGTTTCTTAGACTAAATTGTTATCAAAATCCTATAGGTAATGGAATAAATAGAATTTCAGAGAAGCCTCAAACCTAGTTCTGATACAATACCTAGGAATGTCTAGGTATTAACCTCAGACTTACCTGGCTTGGCAGTGAATACTCAGGAACGTAAATTTGTACGTTTTACGACAGGCAAATTGCCAGAATTACTAACAGTTAGAAGGGGCTAAAGATATGGGGCAACTCATTGAAAATGGCAAAAAAAAAAAAATACTCCTCAGTCTTAGCCGAAATCCACTGTTGTTCATTACACTGATGAGGGCTCTAAAGGATCAGGAAGTTAAAATGACTACAGAGAGTTTGAGTCTTCTAATTTGGGTGATTATTTTGGTATGAAACATAGACAAAGGGGCAAAAAACAGCAACAGCAACAAAAGCTCATATCCTTCAATGTAACTGTTATATTTTTCTCACAATCAGTGCCATATTGTGAGCCAATTGTCCTATCAAGATGTTTGCACCAACTATAGGGCTAATGTCAATTTGATAATATTTCTAACTTCACATTCTGTACATACCATAAACAACCTTATTATTACGGAATATATAAATGTCAGATGTCTAGATTTTAACATTGATGTTCCCACTAACTTGGTTCCTTTTAGGTCAGGTTAGGGTTGAGAAATAGATGATGGTGAGTTAGTAGAAATTAAGACATATTTCTTTTCATCTTTTTGGCTGTAATATAACTTTATTGCTGAAATTGTTGACATCTCATAAGCTACCTATCAGAGTCAAATACCTTTCACACAAAATGGTTTTTCTTCTTTTGAAGCTGTTACCTTTACTAACATTGTGTCAATGCATTTTGTACTGACTTATCAAAGAACTACTTTTCCTTCTGCCTATTTGACTTTCCATAGCCTCTGAAGCATATGATCTGTGATCTCTCTCAGAATCTTCATGACCTAAAGAAAAGGGGTCTGTCTAAATGGCCTTCTGAGTTTGTATTCAGTCCTGGCATTCTACCACTAACATAGCATAATTGGAGTCTTATGAGCCTTCCACACACAAAAATTTTACAAAGCAGCAAAAGAATGGTTTTATTTAGGTTATTATATCATTTCTTTCAAAGATTTTTTTTTGTCTTTATAATACACTCTCTTTTTCGTCATTAAAATCTTCTTTTACAGTATAAAATTAAAAAAAGAAAAAGAAAGAGACTCTTAAGTGACTTTTCAAAAGCTACCAGAAACAGAGTTCGCATCTGACAGTTTAATTCCCTTTTCCTTGGTTGGCATTTGGATTTAGCACTAAGAGCATGTGATATGTGCCAAGGCACAGAGAGGACTGAAAGGGTATTCACAGGAGATAGCCAGAGATGAATTTTACAATGTATCATAACATCATAATATCTCTTTCACTAACTAATATATTTTTCTTAGACAAAAGGTGCTTCCAAAAACATCTTAAGTGTCCTGGTGCACTTGGACAAAGTCTTTATATATGATGGAAGGCGATATCAACATAGTAGGTTTTAGTCATTTGTTCTCTGAGCCAAATTTTTACAGTAGCCCAGAGTTTTAGATTAACCATTAGTACAGCAGTATATAATACTTTTTTTCTAAATAAGCTGAATTTAAAAATGAGGCCAAAGTAATTTTTTTGATTAAGGTTACATTAATTGAAAAACCATAAGACTTTCACAGTTTGATCCCTGAGTTTATTCTAAAAAGTTAAATTGATTGTACATGAAGTAAATTTTATTCAATCTTGCTTAATTCTCCACTAAAATCTACTTTGACTCTGAAAGTCCAAGGGAAAGAGTACTTCGTAATTATTGTTCCTTCCTCATATAGACACATATATTGGGTATTTCTAGTTTATATTTTGTTATATTTAATTAGTACATATTTTACTAAATTTATGGTATATAAATAATTTATATATGAATATTATGAAATGCAAATATCTATGTATAAAATGCTAGCTAGAGGAAAAGCGAACATCAAAGCACCAATTAAAATATCCACAGCACAGCAAAAATAAAAGATATATTAATTATAGCCCATGTTATACTTCTAAAACCAAAATTAACCTTTTGCCCCAGAGAGAAATGTTACCTTGAATAAAATTCTAAAAGTTTATTAATAAATAAAACTCCTCTTACACTTCCAGTGTTTTAGAAAAAATTCCAATGTTATAGAAAAGATTCAAGGTTATAGAAAAGATTTCCAACATTGTAGAAAAGATTCAAGGTTTAGTGAAACTTTTTCTTCATTAGCCCCTGTAATCAACTCATAATAGCTTACTTATTATAATAAATGAATGTCGTGCTTTATCAGAAATAAAAATAAATAATAGATAGATAGATAGATAGATAGATAAATAGATAGATAGATAGATAGATAGATGATAGATAGATAAATAGATGATAGATAGATAGATAGATAGATAGATAAAATCTACTTTATGAATCATTTTCTTTATTGCAGGTTTTCACATTTGGTCTTAACTCAGATTTTCCAGACATAGGCCCTGAGGAACAGATTTATATGCAACTGCAGAAGTGCCCCCATGAAAAACGAAGTCAATGGAGAAAACAGAGCAAGAGGGGAAAGAAGCCAAATCGATGTGAGATTTCAAACATCATAGGACTTCATAGATACATGAGTAAATACAAATAAATGTAATATAGATATATTATAACACATAGATAATATAGATAAATAAAATCACAGTATATACTTTTTGGGGTCTGACTTTTTTGACTCAATTAGCAAGGCTACATGGGAATTAAGAAGGCCTCTAAATTAAACTAGCAGAGCAATTAATTAAACAAGAAAACTTTTCTGGATTTAATGAAAGTATTCTATCTTCTGAATGCAGTGGTGGTGAGTTGATATCTATTAAAATTCATGGACCTGTAAAACTAAGAAGGGTAAATTTTCCCATATGGTTAAATTATAGCTCAATAAACCTACTTTTAAAAAATTGCACGTTAGGACTGGGAGGTCTTAAGTTTTAGGAATCCAGTAACAGAATTGATTTTTATACTTCCATTTCATTACAAATGCAGATCAACCATTTTCCTTTTGTCAACCATTTTTTTGTGTCTTAAAGCTTATTTCACATTCTCAATGCTTCTCATTTTAGATTTCTGATTGGTTCTTTTAGTAACAATTCTTTTCCTACTGTTTGGAGCATTTTTCTCCATGATAGTTACAGATAAGTTGTTTTAGCCCAACCAGCAGCACCTTAAAGGGTTTACAAACACATGACATGGTTATCCAACACTGCTTTCTAATGAGGACTGTAACCAAACCATTTTACCAAGAAACAGTTTGGTCATGGTAGGCCCTGACATCAACATGTTCAATACATCAATAGATTTTCAAAATGCATTATTTTCTTTAATAAAACATAGATAAAGCTAAGATTTAGCTAAATCTTTGTTATTTTGTAAAATCATCAGGTTTTTTCTATTATCATTCTTCCTCACAGTTTGCAGTTCCTTTCCACTGATTTTGACTACAGAAGTTTGATTGATAAAGCTTTTGGGTTTCTTCTAAAATGATAGAATATTGAGTCATTTATTAAGATGCTGAAATTTTGAGCCTAGGTAACATAAGTTATACAGAGAAATAAAAATCACCTTAGTTGCAGACATGATTTAGTAATAGATAAATTTAAATTTAATTCAAATTCATTAAAGAAGTGCTATATATATATATATATATATATATATATATATATATAATTACCACTAAAAATCAGAACTAGCTATCACTTCTATTTTGATCAGCAGATAATTAAGAAAGAGTGTATTTCTGAGACCTTAGTTCTTTAATTTGTGTTGGGAACATAATGACTCATTTTCCCTTATCTCTAAGCCTCTATAGCAATAGGTTAAAAAGTGAGAAATGTGTAGTTTCCAACTGCTATTTTGTCTGCAAGGCAAGAAAAAATAAGTTTAAATTACATTTTCCATTTATTTAACAAGTGTGATTTAAATTTATGCTCTGCACAAGAAGCTGTGCTGTCAATGGCAGAGACGGCTTCTGCCCTCCCAGGGGATGCTTCTCATGGGAGTGACCGATAAGTAAGTCACTATACGAATTGCAATTTGATATATTGTAGGAGTGCGGAAGATGGAGCAGTCAATTCTGACTTGAGGGATAAAGAAAGACTTGAATAGGATCTTAAAAAATAAGTGAGATTTCAAACAGAGGAAATAGGGAGAAAGCATACCAGATGGTGTTAAAACTGCAAAGATAAGAAATAAACATTTTTAGGGGAAGGGAAATAAAATGAGGTGACTCATATGAAGTATGTAGAGATATAAGAAATTTGTATCTATAGAGAATTTAGGCTATATGATGGGAGACATTATGCTTCCCAGTTGTCACTCTTCCACTGTGATCTCCTGTTCTATGTCTGCCTTCTCCATTAGGTTCTATCTTAATGAGGGAAGGAACACTTTTTATCTTTTTTTTAACACCTTGTCACCAGACCCTAGCACAGAGCCTTGCACATATTAGGCAAGTAACAAATATTTATTAGGTGAATATGTTAAGGTCATGTTAAGGATTTTTATAGTTAATCTACATTGCATATAAAATATTCAACTAAACAGAAAGAAACACCTTAGAAGAAGTAAAATAATTCAAGATATGCTTCAAAAATACCATGATAGCCTTATAAAATGAATTTTAAGGCATCAGGAGAAACTAAAGTTGGGGGATCACTTAGATAATATTGCAATACTCAGTTGAGAAATTCTGAGTGGGTGAGATGAAACTCAAGAAGACCACATGAATTACAAGGTTCTAATGGAAATGGAATCACTAGAATTGGGAATTAAATTACATGTGAGGGGTGAGGAATTATATATCAACAATGACACCAAGAGTAACATTAATTGAGGAGAGAAACAGAAGGAAATCAACAGAATCTTAATAATGAGAGCAAATTTTACTTTTATAATACTGGTTTCTCCTAAGAACTTTCTCTTTAGGTATCATAACTCCCTAGGGAAAGATAAGGAGAAGGGTACCTCACTAAATACTGCCATGAACTTGGTATTTCTTTATATTAGTGGTTCTTGCAATGTAACCTTTGGGCCAGTATCATCCAAAAGTTATCAGAAATGCAAATTATCAGAAATGCAAATTCTCGGGCCCCATGTCAAATTTACTAAGTTAGAAACCCTGGGGGTGAGGCCCAACAATTTGTGTTTTAATAACTTCTACTGATGATTCCAGTATATTACAGTGAAAACCACTGCTCCGTATCATTACACTTACCTCTCTCCTGACACATTGGAGAATGAGTTCAAAGAATGGCTTACCTAGAGACATCAAGTTTTAAACACTTATGTGCTTATGAATCATTAAAGCAATTCTTAAAAATTGTGTGATATTGGACCCTAAATTTAGCAATTCTGATTTGCTACATTGAACATGAAACATTGGAATTTGTTAGTAATTACAAGATGATCTCAGAAGTTTTTCAGCTTGATTATTTTAACCTATTTTATTTAAAGATAATGTTACGTGTTAGGACGTGTGGAATTGTTATACCTTTGTTATACATTGTTATTGAGTCTCCTAATTCTTAAAGTTTCTTGTTTGCCATAAAGACTATTTTGCCTTAATTAACACTGCTACACTAGATTTTTGTTGCTTTGATGTTAATATTTGCAAGTTGTCATTTTTCAGATATTTTACATTCAGTTTTTTTCCATCATTACAGTTTAGGTGATTTTAAATGACAAAATAAAGCTGTATTTTATTTTTCTATATAAAAATCTATTTTCTAACTTCTAAGTAGAAAACATTTATGTTTATTGAAGTTACTAATATGATTTTACTTATTTTGAATACCATTTTACTTTTTATGTAGTATATTTTATTTTCTTCCTTTTGATTCCTTTTCAAACTGCAAATGGATTCATCTTGTTTTTTTCCTCTTCTAATGGCTTCCAGTTAGCCTTATTTTAAAAGAGGTTTATTAAGTTATAATTGACATACAGTAAACTATATATATTTTTAAAATGCAATTTGACAAGTTTGATGTATTTATATGTCCAGGAAACATATAAATCAATATAACAAATACAAATCAATATAACAAATACATTTGTAACTGCTCTCCTCCATATGCAGAAAAATACAGGTCTGTTTTCAATCACTATAGATTAGTTTACATTTTATGGCATATTTACCATAGTTATCTTAAGATTTATACATGTTATTGCATGTATTAACAGTATAAACCCTCTTTTATTTTCTGAGTATCATTCCATTGTATATAATCTTGACAATTTCTTTTGAATTTATATGTTGATGTACATCTAGATTATTTTCAATTTTGTCAATTACAGATAAAGCTGTATTTATGTACAAATCTTTTTGAGATTTCGTTTTTATTTATCTTGCTTAAAAATCTAGAAATGGAATGGATGGATCCTATGACAGATGTATATGTAACTTTTTAACAAGCTGCCAAAGTGTTTATTAAAGTGATTGTACCAATTTGCCTTACCATCTTCAGTATATGAGTATTCTAGATAATCCATATTCTTGTAAATCATTAGTATAGACATTCCTTTTAATTTTAGCCATTCTAATGGGCATATAGTGATATCTCGTGGTTTTAATTTGGAAATTAGTTTCCTTAATGACTAATGATGCTCTCCTTTTCTTTATGTAGATCTAATTTCTGAACTATATAATTTTCCTGCTCTCTAAAGAACTATTTATTTATTATTTATTCTTTATTATTTATTTATTTATTTATTTATTTATTTATTTATTTATTTATTTATTTATTTTATTGCTTTATTGTTTTTCCTTCTTTAATCTCACCCCACCCCACCACTTCCACCCCTGACCTATGGATGTTGCCATTTTCCCTTTAAGAACTGGATCTCTGAGGGCGGGGTGTCTCCTTCCACAAGCTTGTGGCACCTAGGGACTGGTGCACCTGGGGTATGGTCTGTGGCTCCACTTGGGGTGGGAATCCAGAACCCTCTATGTATAAAGCAGATGTGCTAACCACTACGCTATGGTGCCACCCCCAATATTTTTAAACATTTGTGTTGGCGCAGGGTTACAGGCAACAAATTTTTTCAGTTTTTATTTGAAAAAGTCTTCATTTCTCTGACAGTTTTGAAGGATAATTTTGCATGGTATAGAATTCTAGATAGGTGGTTTTATTTTTCTTTCAATGCTTTAATTATTTTACTTCTCTCTGTTCTTACTTGCAGGATTTCTGAGAATTCAGATGTGATTCTTATTTTATTTTCTCTGTAGGTAACATGTTTTATTCCTGGCTTATTTCAGGATTTTTTTCATTACCTTTGATTTTCTGCAGTTTAAAAATTATATGCCCAGATGTAGTGTTTTTGTTTTTTTGTTTTTTGTTTTTGTTTTTTTTTTTTTTTTGTGGGGGTGGGAGCATTAATTTGCTTGGTATCCTCTGAATTTCCTGTTATCTGTTTTGTTGGTGACTGACTGATTTGGAGGAAATCTTTACTCATTGTGTCAAATAGTTTTTCTGTTTCTTTATCTCTTTCTTCTCCTGGCATTCCCATTATATTGTACATGTTACACATTTTGCAGTTTTTCCAAAGTCCTTAGATATTGTTTATTTTTTTATTAATCTTTGTTCTCTTTTCTTGGAAGGTTTCTATTGCAATTTACTCAAACTCAGAGAGTCTTTCCTCAGCTGTGTCAAGTATACTAATAAGCCTATTAAAGGCAGTCTTCACTTCTATTATAGTATATTTGATTTCTACCATTTCTTTTTGGTCCTTTCTTAGGATTTTATTTTTCTGCTAACATTGTTCATCTGTTCCTTCATACTGTCTACTTTATTCATTAGAGCCCTTCAGCTATTAACAATAATTGTTTTAAATTTCTGGTTTGATAATTCTAACATCCCTACCATGTCAAATTCTGATGCTTGCTCTATCTCTTCAAACTGTGCATTTTGCCTTTTGATATGCCTTGTACTTTTTCATTGATAGGTATCATATACTGGCTCAATAAAACTGCTGTAATGCACTTTAGTAATTTGTTGAGTAGATGGGAAAGTATTCTATAGTTCTATGATTAGGCCTCAGTCTTTTAGTGAGCCCATGTGTCTGGACTGTGACCGTCACAATCGTTTCTGTTTCTTCCTCTCCTCTTAGGGAGAACAGGATGGCTAGAGTGGGCTGAAATTGGGTATTTTTCTTCTCCCACGTAAAAGACTAAATTCAGCTAGAGTTGAGTATTTCCTTCTCTCTTGTCAGTTAAGCTCTGACCATACCCTAACAAGTTAATATAATTATAGCAATAGTATGGTATGGTTAACTAGCTTCCCCTAAGATCAGACCTCATTAAGAAGAGTTTCCGGTCATTTTAAAGTGGCTACTTTTCTTCTCTCCCTGCTGAAACATGAGGGAATTTTTCTCTATTTACTGTGGAATTTAATCAAGCTTTTGGAGGTAATCTCAAAATATTGTGAAATCTCCTCCTAGGACCAGTCCCTCTAAAGTTTTTAACTCTCAGACATCTCCATGCTGAGCCTTTAGTAATTTGTCAATACAGTTCATATTTTCCTATCCCAGAGCTGGTTTCTGAAGCAGTTTCTACTTATGATTCTCTGCTCTAGTAAGCTGTAGCTCCCTTTTTATTCTGTCAGTCTAACTAAATTTTGTCAACTTTGTTCATGTTATTTTGTTAGATTTATACCTGTTTTCCATTTTGTTACTATTATGAATCTTTTTAACTTCAAATTTTATTGTTCATTTCAGTTTATAAGAGAGCAGTTGACTTTTGTATATGAAACTTGTGTCCTTTCATTTTGTTATATTTGCATATTAATTCTAAGAGTTTTTTAAATTATAAATTTATTAGTTTTCTACACAAAGAAGTCATCTGTGAAGAGCAACAGTTTATTTGTTTTCATATTATATACCTTTTATTCTTTATTATTTTTCTTGGCTTATTGCATTAATTAGGATTTCTGGATGTTGAATAGTAGTAGTGAGAAGGGATATCCTTTCATTACTCTCACTTTTAGAAGAAAAGTGTTTGATTTTTCACCATTAAGTATAGGTTAGTTCTTGGGTTTTTTTGTATGGGTTCTTGAACAAAGTGAGAAAATTTCCTCTGTGCTTAGTTTGCTGAGAATTGTTATCATGAGTAGGTCTGGCTTTTGTCAAATACTTATTCTATATTAACTGTATAATCATATAATTTGTAAAAAAAAAAAACTTGTATTTATCCTGTAACAGTGGATTGTATCAATTGATTTTGCATGTTAAATCAATCTTGCATATCTAGAACAAATCCCACTTTTCATGGTGAGTAATTCTCTTTATAAATTATCAAACTGGATTTGTTAATATTGTGTTGAGGATTTTTATATTTATATTCAGTGAAAGCTGTTGTTCTGTAGTTTTTGTTATTGTTTTTATTGTTGTTGTTTTCTTTGTTTCTTGTTTTGTCCTACATCTCTGGTCTGTGACCTATGTGATGGTCTCTTTACTGGTATACAGACATACCTTGGAAATATTGTGGGTTCCTTGCCACACTACTGCAATAGAGTGTCACAGTCAAGTGAGTCGTAATCTTTTTGCTGGTGGAAGGTCTTACCTTCAATTTGTAAAAGAAAACAGCATCTGTGAACCACAATAAAGTGAAGCACAACAAAATGAGGTATGCCTGCAAACACCCTATTCAGTTCCCTAGCTCCCTATTCTGTTCCCTAGCTCCAGCATCCGAACTAAAAAAAAAAAAAACAATTGAAGCCTTTAACCCTGTTTACCAAAGATTTTTTGTTTGTTCATTTTTTCGTACATGAGACAGGAAGTTTGAAGGAGACCAAAGAAAGAAGAATTCCATTCTGCTTAGTTGGGATGAAATTTGAAAGAAATCTTTTTCTTCTGGAGAGTAGCCCTTTGTTATGGAAAATGCTCTGGCTGTACTTCAAAATGATTACTCCTTCCCCATCCTGCCAGGGCAATTAGGAAATCTTTTTTTTTTTTTTTTTAAGAATCTTTGTCTGAGAACCTAGTGCTCTGGAATAAATCCCTTTGTGACTACAGCTCCCAAGGAGTTTTTCACTATCATGCTAATCTATATATTTCATCAAAATTACCATTTAAGCCAACCTACTTGTTTATGGCCCCAGGACTTCTGTTCCAGTGAACAGTATTCAGCTGTGTCTCCCTGAATACACCTGTCTTTGTATTTTGGTGTGACAATTTGCATCGCATCCTCAGATTGCTGATGGATCCAACGAAAGCCATTGATTTTCACTTTGCCCAGCTTTTTCTTATTGAAAGGATGAGAGTGACAACTTCTAAGCTCTTGAAGTATCAGTGCCGAAACTGGAATTCTCTCTCCAGTGTATTTTTTATCTCGAATATTGTAGTTTTTATCTTTCAAAGTTCAATTTCAGTGCCTTCTGTATGAGCCATGCGTCTATTTAACGTTTCAAAATGTAGACTTCAATATCGAACATATTGAACATATGGAATACAGCTATAACTGTTTAATGCCATTGCCTAATGATTTAAGAGCCATGACATTTCTGAGTTGGTCTTGAGGAATTAACTTTTCATCATAGGCCACATCTTCCTGCCTCTTTCTTTCTGTTTATTTTTGACTGGATGACAGATATGAATTTTACTTAGTTGTATGATGAACATTTTTGTATTTCTATAAACAATCTTAGCAAGTATTAACTTGATTCAATTTCCTCTGTGATATTCCTTAAGACTATAAACTTATATTTTAGATGTGAAAAGTGTGCACGTGTGTATACGCACATGTGTTTGTAACAAGTTCCTCCTTTTGTGTCTTGAAAAGCAGCAAAAGGGGAACTTGTCTTATTTGAATATAGGGTCATTAAAATGCCACATGTTCTTAGAGTTCATTAAGCAGCATTCTAACTGCACAGAGACCTTTATTAAGGAAAGATCCTGGAATAAACAGCTGAATGGTGTTTTTATTTTTTTCTTTTTGCTACTGCCCAGATATTGGCACTAAATCCATTCACAATGTATTTTCTTATGTCACCAACCTAGGTTTCATTTAGTTTACCCCTGTCATCTTACTCTCTGAAATAGAACTTACCTGTTTCATCATTTCTAGGGCAAACAAAATAAATCAGGGCCCAGAGGCTTACGTATATTTGGACGCCTATGTATAGATTCTTTAACACTAAAGACTAACAGCATTACCAAGCTGTAATTCCTAGTCAATAGATCTTTCTTTCGGAGGACACTAGTAAATTACACTCAGGAGACTTTTTTAAACTAATCTCTGTTTTCTAAAATATTTTTGTTTTATTTCTAAAAGTGGAATGGAGAACTTCTAGCTACTTCTCTGATCACAGAGAAAATCAGAGATTTAAATCAACAAAAAGAAATTCTTTTATACATGCAGGTTGAGCCAAGTTGAGATTTAAATATATCTGACCACTTAATATCAAATGGAAATGATTTTTAAGAGACTAGCTATTTTCCACTTAAAGGTAAATATAAATTAAATTTTGACCAATATATCACAAGACAATTGTATAAAAAGCTCATCATTCTCTTCTTTCTCGAATATTGGTCACTTGGCTCCATTTGATTCATGAGAGACAGGGTGCAGATCACAGTCAAAGGAGTTAATTATTCCATGGATGAAAATCCTATTTTAGCCACATAAGGGAGAAGAAAAATTTCTTTTCCATTATCTGCAGAACATATTACTGTTTCAGTATACTAATTATTTTGTGATATCTCTCTAGGACAGAAGTTCTCAACTATATAAAACCCAACATCTCCTTTATATAACAAGTATTTTGGGAAATTGTGTTTGTTATCTTTAAATAACATTCGGATTTTCAAATCAATATAATTCCTTAATTGTAATATAAAGAAATAAAATAAATATACTTTATAATACATTAATATGTATTTAAGTATGTAAATACTCAGGTATGACTATACTAGACCACATGATAAAATATTCAGGTGCTCAAACTTATATATGATCACTGTGAACGTAATAGTCTTTTTACTGTTGGGGGTGATTTGAACTTCGATGTCGCCCCACAGGCAGAGGAGGAGGATAATGGTGTAGAAGTGTAATTAGCATTTTTTCTTGGTTCTTTCTCACTGATGCAGTGAAGAATCACAGGTCAGTGAGATTTAGAAAAGATTTAATAAAAGCATATTTTAGAAAGACAAGCACACTCCAAGAAGGAACATGTTTTTAGCAAAGAGAGCTGTAACAACCCAGAGTGGGAATGTCTGCATTATATTTGGGCCATAATGGGTGGTTCCAAAGGCATTCCTATATGATTGGCAAGTAAGGTCATTTTGATTGACACCTGGCTGCTGTATAATTCTTTGCCTAGTGCTCATGTGCTTACTCAGAATTCTACTACCATTTGTGTATTTTTTGGGCGGTCTCTAGGCTGGGCCTCTATTTCTTTGTTCCTCTGTCGCTCATGTCTGACTAGCTACCTAACAGTTTATATTCATATGACACAGACTTAGGTTTTAGATTTAGCTAATTATAATTATGAGTTTTATTTATGTGAATGTCCATAAGGTCATTTAAAATTTATTCAGGATGCAAAAATTCATTGTTATTTTTGTCCTTTGCATTATAGGATATCTAACATTTTAGGCACTTGCCCACTACATGCAAATGACACACCCTAATCATTGTGGTAAGAAGTAAAATGTCTCCACAAAATTTCAAAACAATGTACCATTCCTTCAGAAATACTGCTTTTAGAGATTGTGTTTCTGAGGACATCTTGCAGGACATCACTATTACCATAGTGAGAAAAGATAAAAAGGTTGCTTTAAGACTAGAGGGCATCTACTGGACTGGATGGAGGAAAGGAACAAAAGAGACATGAGCTCTTGAGAGACATTTATAATGCATTCCAGAACACTGAGGCAAAAGGCTGTTGAGAACTTCAGGTGGGCCCAAGAGTAATTATTCTGATTTCAGCCAAACTCATAGGCTGATGAGGTAGATACTCTCCTATTACATTTATAGACAGTTATTTACTATTTATATCTTGCCTACTTTGCAGAAGGATTTGTGTATTTATGTTAATACATGCATGAATGAGAAGATATAAATGCATAGACCTACAATTTAATACAGCCAGCTTTCTGTTAAGAGCTTGTTCTATGTCAGTTATCATTGCATATTAATGAAAGCAAATAGAACCCTATTCTCACACCCTGTTGTGTACACACACACACTGTAAAACTAGTTCCCTTTAGTAGAAATAACATGTGATTAGAATCTCCTTTTAACATCTTTGAAAATTAAATAAACCAAAAAGGAAGCATGTCACTTATTAAAGACTTTTAAAAAATTATTTAAAAATGCCTATTAGTGTTTTCCTATATTGCCATTATATTAAACATGGGTGAAATATTGGTCTCCAGGTAAAATGTACTTCTAAAGAACAAAACTGATTCAATATTAGAATGCTATTTATTCAATATATTGTTTTCCAATCAGATAATTGTTAGAAGAATTTAGTACTCTGGAGAAATCAAATATTTGTACTTGTCTCATACCTTGTAGAGTTGCAAAGAAGCAAGTCTATTTTCTGTTGGTTATGCTCCATAAATAAAGAGAGCATTAGAGATAAGTTCACTTGGAGTGACATAGGCCGTTATCAATGCGCTGTGGATTTAAGAAATGATGAGTGTTCCTACAGTATTATTTCTTTATTTGACTCTACTGTAATCTCAAATAGATGTTGATTATTCATAAGTTCCTCCCACTTAAATCTTTTTTGAAGGTGATAGTAAATAGATGTTTAATGATTTTTCTTAATTTTATCAGACTTAGTTAATTGTCTGACAGAATCCAGAGAAAATAGGTTAGGAAAAGTCAGACATTTACTGGTGATAGAGAGGAGTGAATCACAATCCTAAACAGGAGGAGTAAAGTGAAAGGGTTAATCATTTATGTTAATTAACAAATATTTATTTAGCAGCTGTTATTTGCCAGACACTTTATTTTCTTTTGTTACTGGAGTTATAATAGTGAAAAAGATAAACTCAGTCTTATTCCTTAAAAGCTTAGAATACATATAGGACAAGAATTGTGATATGAAAAAGGTAGGTTTGAAATTTTAGCTAGACTGAAGATGGTCAGCCAAAGAATCACTGAGAAGTGCACTTTTGAGTAATGAAGGTTTGAAAGAAGGTTCTCAGCTATGTAAATATCTGGGGGAATATGCCCCCTAAGCAAAGAGAACTGCAGGTTTAAAGACTGTGAGGCAGGGAATTAAGTAACAACAAGGATGACCAAATGACCAGATAAGAAATAATGAGAAATAATGAAAAAGAAAACAGGAGATGAAATTAAAGGATGATAGGGGAATGTTGTGCAGAATCTTGTGTTCATAATAAGTACTTTGACTTTGATTTTGAGATGAATAGCTATTAGTGTTTTTTGCATAGCTGTTTTTTTTTGTGGGGGGGGCAATGTTTTATTAGAGACTTAGATTGTCTTTGCCAATTGTTTTTATCTAACATAGGTTTACTGTGGGAATTATAATAATTTAATAAGCCAGTAAGTGGTATACAAGATAATGTCTCTTCATAGGCCAATAAAGGAATAACAATGATAAATTAATTAACTACTGTTTTAGGCACAGGGAGGTGAAAGGAATAAAGTCCAGATTTTGTTGAAGTATATTTTTATACCAATTGGTACTTGGGAGAGACTGCTTGGTCATTTGAGGGCTGTCAACATAAAAGCAAAAGTCCTTTGATGTTAGAGCATGTTGCCAGGGAGCATCATTACTAGTGTTGATAGGCAGGATGTTCTTTTTTACCAGGATATTGCATGGCTTTTGCATTACATATAAAAGAGTTGCCTTTTCTAGGGCAGAATCTTCCCCAAAGGAAGACCTAGACATATTTAGATCAGCGAAGGGTAGCCTCCACTAAACAGAACATGCTCTGATGGTCCTCACAAACTCTGGGTATTTACAGTCTATAGGTCCCCTTGACAGAGTTGTTTCTTCATAGGTTCTTATCAATCAGCCCCAGGAGTACTCTTCAGCAGCTGAGCTATGAGTGTATATCAAGGACAAGGGTTGAGTTGATGGACACAGCTTACCTCACTCCTGTATCAAAACAACTTCTAAAACTTATAAAAACAACCTTATTCTTAGATCAAAACAACTTCACTCTTAAAAACAACTTCAATTTTTTGTCATAACAAGTGGATTTGATATCATATCGAACCGATACGCAATAGGAGAGTCATGATCTCACATTAAAAGAATCACTCTGTTGTTTTAAGAAGAGATTACAAGGATCAAAAATCAAAGCAAGAATATTTAACAAGCTAATGACATAACCCAAGCTAGAGAAGAAGTTGGCAGATGGGTTGTTAAGAAGAAGTCAGCATCACAGTGGGTATATTTTGAAAGTAGATCTAATAGGATTATTGAAGAATTATTAATAGGCTGAGGAAAAAGGTAAAGATGACATCAAGATTTTTGCTTGAGCAAATGAAAGAATGGAGTTATCACTAAATGATATGAGGAAAGCTTCTGGTGAAGATTGTGAAGAAATACCCTGAGTTTAGTTTTAGACAAGTTAAGTTTGAGCTACTGATTTTATGTCCAAATAGGTTTGTCAAGTGAGCAGTTGTGCATACAGGTCTAATTTTCAAGGCAATAATCCAGCCTGGAAATATAAATTTGTCATATATATGATTTAAATCCACAACATAGAATTAAATCACTTTATAGGTGAAAATAGCATACATTTCCAATATAAAAAAGAAAAGAGGTCTAACATTAGAAGTTGGGGAGTTGAAGGAGATTTAGCAAAGGAGGCAGAGGAATTACTAGAAAAATGGCTAATAACCAGGCAAGTGGGTGCCCTGGAAGCCAAAGGAAGGTGATATTTTAAGGCATAAAGAGTGATGAACTATGTCAAGTTCCTTGGTAGATAGTAGAGTCCATGTGGAAAGAGGGCAGAGGTAGCTTAAGAACATTAGATACTGGAAGTTTGTGGACAAGACAGAGGGGCAAATGACAAAGGAAATGGGAAACCTTATCTATTGCACCATGTTCCCTGGGATTGCTTAGGGAAACCATTGAAATTACCTTTGACTTTTATCTTTTACTTCCACTTGCAAATAATGTTCGTGTCCTGTTAATTCCTCCTGACCATCAGCTTTTAACTCTTCCTTCTGCTTCCCT
Source organism: Cynopterus sphinx (assembly GCA_030015415.1). Lineage (NCBI taxonomy): Eukaryota > Metazoa > Chordata > Mammalia > Chiroptera > Pteropodidae > Cynopterus > Cynopterus sphinx. The sequence continues at coordinate 21,612,701 of CM057385.1, forward strand.
TACTTTAATTAATTTTCTGTCACCATTCTCAATTATTCCTTTATTTTCTAACTATACAGTCCCCTAAAAGGTGCAATTTCTCTTGTAGGACCACATAGGGACAGTTTCTCTAATAAGCAGCATAAGCATAGTACTTAGGGCTCATAAAACTTTTAGGGTCCCATGAAAATGTTGAAATTTCTTTTAAAATCAGAAGGAAAAAAAAATGCACTGTTAGGTCTAAAATAAAATGTTTTTATATGTAAATGAAGGAACCAGGAAGGAAAAAGCACCTGGGGCTCTCGAAAGTCCTGATGTGCCCCTGGAGCCATACACACTTTGCCCTGTGGCAAAGCAGTGTTGGAGCAAAGCTTTATTCAGGTATTTCCCTCTTTCAAATCTTACCATGGAAAAATGCCTCACATCAAGTAAGTGCCATCTTTTAGCTAACACTGCATCCCACTCCTTTGATGGTCTCTGTGCTTTAATTACATCAGCTGGTTTTCCTAGTGCCTATCCCACACCCTTCCTCCTATTTGTAGTCCCCAGCCTCACCCTGTGTATCAGCTTAGGACAATATGATTTATAGTTAACAATAGTGTATTACATGCTTAAACTTTACTAAGAGGGTAGAGATCTTATCAACAGAAAAAAAAATTTTAAATGGTAACTATTTGAGGTTATTTAGCTTTGTTATTTAGCTTCATTATGTTTCACATGGCATACAAATTGAATACCATGGTCAGTTATACTGCAGAAAATCTGGAAAAAAACATAATTCTTAAATCCAATGTATTTTATGTATCCCTTCAACCCATTCTTTTCAGTGAATGCATGAGAAATGGATATTTTATGAGCAAAATCACCCATTTTTTTGTGTGTTCAATATAAGGGTTTATTACATAGTTTAAAAAGACAATACTCTTTTCTACCATTTAAATGTATGTGTGTATATATATATATATATACACACACACACATATACATATACATATATACACATGTGTATATATGTATATGTATATGTGTGTGTGTATATCCATAATGTAAATGAGAGTGGTTCCTGTATTAAAAGGAAAATGACTAAATTGTTCTTTTTACTTTAAAATAACATAAGGCATGTGTTCAAGGGAGTACCTTGACTATACCTTCCTCCAGGCTTTATGAGTACTGGTCTGATAAAAATTATCTTTCATTAAAACATTGTGAAAAAAAAAAGGTCATTTTGCAAACTTATTTACCTTTTGTGTTTTTTATACACATACTTATTTATTCTTAAATCAATTTAACTACTCCCCCATCCCTTCCATTTATATAATTAGCTGTGGAAGGTAAGATTTATCTGAGGTTAACAAACAAAAAAGATACCATGAATTTTAAGAAATGGTCCCACTTGATGCATTATACTAAAATATTTGAAGTATGGTTTAAATAAATAGTCACTGGAGTTGAATATCACTTTAGCTTACTGCATTATTCCTATCTCAATAATCTTTATGGTTCCCAACCAGGACTACATTGATTTCATATGCAAAATAATTCATTAATGAGAAAGAAAAGAGATGGTCTCAAACTACTTCCTCAGAAAGAAGTTGTAAAAACTGCCTTGGAAACATTCAATGTCATTGCATCTATTACCGGAATTCTAATAAAATAAATATTAATTTATTGTTTTAACTTGCTACATTTAAATATAGAAACGATAACATTCAAACTAGGAGAAACAATAAAACAGAATAACATAGCAATAATAAAACTAATGATTTATAATTCTATGTGCTTAAAACTGGAATTAAGTGTAGTGCAGAATGTGGCTTGATTTTAGAAAACCAAGGGGATTGTAGACAAACGGAATTAAACTAAGTAGATGAGTTCGCATTATTCTCTTTGCCCCTCCAGTTTGATGATTGTAATGAATGCCCAGAGGATTGCATCATCTGTCAGGGCCTCAGTATAATAAGTTTTTCCTTTTTTCCACAGTAATGGTTTAGAAGGTATTGGTTTCAAGTAATGAAGATTAAGCTAGAAAGCAAAGGAGGACTTAAATTTTAAGAATACATGGGTATCTTTTAGAATCCAAGGAAGGTAGAGTAGGGAGTGACTAGCAACTCTAAAGTCTTCAGGATTTTATTCCGGTTTCTCACTAAGGATCTACTATATTTACTGCTATTGTTATAGTTCTCTGAAGAGTATCTCTTTAATATATATTGTGAAATACAACTGATTCACAGAAATCGAGTTTATATTTCTTGTCACATGCAGATATTTGAGAGCTTTAAAATCTAATTCCAAATGCTTGGGAGAGAGAATCTTGTTGGCTTATCTTGGGTCTTTATCCATTTCCTTATATTTATTGGGGACTAGATGATATAGGATTCTTGCTGACAGGAGTCTATTTTTTTTTTTTTTGGATTTGGAATTAATTAAAAAGGTTTAACAAAACTGGTCAAACCCTTCCTTTTTCCCCCTCAAGAACAGAATTGCCAGGAGAAACCCAGTCTACTCAGTAATAATCGGCCACATCTCAGGCACATAGAATAATATACTGCTCCTTCTCCAACAAAGAGAATTTATTTTCCCATTCTAAAAGATGTATTATTTTCTAGCAAAGCTCTTTAAAGCTTATATGTTTAAGATCAAAACCTAGTTGAAGAATGCATGCTGTAAATGTAATGGGGAATCGGTTAAAGGTGAAGAATGGGGCAAATGAGAGCTCACAGGGGCCTGTCAGGAAGAGATGGCTTTCACTGAGCTCCAGCCTATTATTGCTTTCCAGGAATGCAGACTATCACCAGATCTTCTGATTTATCTGGGGAGTCCTTGAAATCCAAATCTTTATATGAGATTTTTCTATTTGAAGATTTTGGTGACTTATTCACTTAAAAATTAGTAGTTGAAGAAGAATGAGTTTGCTGGCTGAATGCAAATTATTGGCCACTAGTTTGTGAACTCTGATGTACATGCTTATTAAGTGAATGATTGAATGAATGGATGAGTGACATATTGCTTTGGTAAAATTGATTGCTTATCCCAACAGAAATGTTGACCAAGCCTTTTTTGAAATGTATATACCTTAAAGAGGAAGAACTTTCAAAATGTGGCTAAATGTCTCAGCAATTAAAAAAGAAAGCAAATTTATCTACCAAAGTTAGCTTACCTCTTGCATGAACATGTTTTTCTGACTTACCTGACCACTTTGAACAATTCAGCGTAGGTTAACCTATTGTTCATAGGCCAACCAATACAAATCCATTGTTCATTATAATGCTTAGAGAGTCAGGGCTGTGGCGGAAGAAAACAAGACTTACTAAGAGGTATAAATGGAACAGAGTTGGTACTGAACCCTTAGCAAATTGCCATGTAAGCCATCAAAGCATGAATAGCTTTGTGACTGTTCCAATAGGTGTCAGCCAAGTGCCACCTGAGCTGTTCTGACAAAACTAGAATAGCATGTCACAGTTCCTGTGTCATATACAAACTAGAGCAGTGCTATTTCAGACTGAGAAATCACCAACCTATTATATAATAACTAGGCAATATATCTGCTTTGAGGCCTAGAGGACAGGTGATATATTCAAGGGTGGCAGACTTAGGATACTGCAGAACAAATTATTTTGGGTGAATTTCTTGGAAGATTTCTGCTTGCATAGACAAGAGGTTGACGTATTGTACAAAGCTTCCATTTTAATTATCAGCCAGATCTCTGAACACACCTGTGTTTAAACCAGGAACAACATAACTCTTGAAAGATTCTTCCTTTTGGCATTATTACATCTCGCAATTCCAGATGACTACTTCCCTATTTTTTTGTGGTAAGGAAAATGACATTTCTAATGAGCATACTTGTATCATATCTTGTAAGATCTGATTGCCAACTCTCTGACACCTAACACAGGCCTCAGGATAAGAATTCAAATGTGTTAGGTGGCACTGGGGAGACATTCTATTTGGGGAATCACTAATGTTTTTGTTTGTTTGTTTGTTTGTTTTTTAGTGTCTTTTTTTCTGGCTTTGAAATTAAGACATATCCATCACAAAGAAATCATACTGAAACCAGTGAGTGTCAATAATGTCTCCTTGTTATCAGCTACCTCAACTCCATCTTGACCTGGCTGTCAAGTGTGTTATATTCTTGTCCTGCTTATCTTCTAACTCAGTTTCTCAGTCCTCCCACCCCATTGACTCTAGCAATTGTTTCTCATATTTTCCATGCTTACAGCTTCAACCCAATTCAATATCAATGTGACAAATACTTTGAATGAACATCCAGTACAATTTGAGTATGTCTTACCCTCTGCTAATTGCAAAGTCTCACTCGTTTCATTTTTTCCAAGAGATATCCTTACTTGAGCTTAATTGTTTTGCAAGTATTGCCTCTGTAATTCTCTCCCCACTGCTTCAGACTCAAAATGATCTGTTTTCTTTGTCTTTTCTTTTGACATATTCTGTATAGGCAATAAGGCCTGAACTAACATATATGTCCTCCCTTCAATATTCTCTAATTCTGCATTCACTTGACTTCTTTTCTCAGAGCGTCTCTTATATTAAAACACCTATCAACTCATCAACTGTATCTCTATCTTAATATTTCCTTGAGAATAGGTATATCTCATTGCCCTTGAAACCAAAAGAGACAAAAAAGAAGATACACATGACATACTATCTGAATAAGAAGAGTAAAAAAGAAAAGAAAGGAAAAAAGGGTAAGAGATAAGAGACTCAATTTGTGGAAGCCTCAGAAATAACAATTGTCTCAGATACAACTTACTCTAAATCTCAGTGTTAGCTATATCATTTCAAACTTACATAGAAGAGAAAACGAAGATAATGTTATGTGATTATTAGACAAAGCCCAAGTTATGGTGCATCGAGACATGTTCACATTCATGAACATCTTAAATTTCCAAATCAGTTTGATATTTTCACTATTGCATATTTTCAATAAACATTTTATTCTATAGATTAATTCTTACTCTCTTGTGTAGTGGGCTGGCTTTTAGGTACCACTTATGATATTGGATGAGACATGAAATGGAATTTCTGATCTTGTTTTCTGGGTTGAGAATATTAATATTTTATTTAACTTTGCTTCTGTCACTAAGAAGCTCTCAGAAAATGAAACACTTTAAAATTTAAGTTTTATCACACCTATATTCATCTCATTTCATGTGAATGTTACAGGTCAGCAGATTACATTTTAGTTGCACTTCCCTTGTGTCATTATATTATTTTCAATAATCAATAATTATATTTTAATATACATGTATAACTTTTTTATTTGAGGAAGTAAAGAAATATTTTAATGTATGGGATGAAAACTTAATTAGTTAAGCTGACATTTATTAAGTCTTGGCTTGTTCAAACATAGGCATTTTCAGTTTTACAAGAGGAAAAATGAAAATGAGATATATTTGAAACTGCCCAAAGTGGCATTATTAATATTCTTTCCTTTTTGTTTGCTTTTAAACATTGTTTTGCTCAAAAAGCTGGAAAAGACAAATGCTCGGTTAACAGGTTTCTAGAGGGTTGATAATTGTATTGTTGATACAGTAATAGAACTTTGTTCTTGTGTGGCATTTTCTTGAAGTTAGAGCCTTACAATCTCCTACTGAAACAACACTGTTTTTTCACATATTATTGATCTCAGTATGTTTGAAGAGCATAGTTAATGACAGATTCCGCTTCTTAAATATCATATGAAATGAAACTGGGTTCTGGATTACATATTCCTATGAACTGATGAATTTGTTAAAACTATTTTCCAGGCTACATTTATTATCTTGAACTAGTTTTATTTTTAGTGCTTGAATATTACATAAAAAATACATTTATTTCATTGTACAGTGAGAATCCAGCAGTGTTGATTATATGCAATTACTTCCCAAATTTAAGGTTATCTTCTTACCTTTAAACTAGAATAATTCCAAAAATAAGTGAAATTAGATATCTACTTGGGGCTGGGGAGAGGGGCTGAATTACTCAAACATCAAATTATAAAATGGTAAAATCTAGAAATCTAATAGTTCCAGGACTTTCTTGTTGTACTACAAACCACTCCAAAAGTTAGTATCTTAAAACAATAATATGTATTCTGTTCAGGAATACAGACAGCCTTGGTTGAGACAGCTTATTTTGGATTCACTTGGCATCAGCTAGAAGCTGGAATCAAGTGTCTGGTACCCAGGCTGGGAAGACTACTGCATCTGCAGTTGAGGAAACTGGGACTTCTGAGATCTTTCTTTATATCTCTATGTGATCTCCTAATTTGATCTCTCTAGCATAGTGGCATCAGGATGGCAGGATTTTTTACATGTAGGCTCAGGGCTTCCAAGACACATATCCCAGGAGAGAAAGAACCAGGTACAAGTGGTATTGTTTTTTATGGCAAAGGCACTTCTGCTTCATATTCTTTATTAAAAATCAAGTCACTGAAGCCACCCCATATTCAGTGGGAGAGGGATTAGACTTTACCTGTTGATGAGAGGAGTTCAAAGGTTTTGAGACATATTTAAAACTAAACCAATATCTAAGCATTCTATTAGAGATATTAATATAATTAAAGCATATAGAGCAAAGTTATAATTCTAATGCTTTATAGATGCTCTAAATCAATTTTCCTCAAAGTTAAGACATTTCATAAATTCTTCATAATCTTGTTCAAAATCTCCATATTACTTACATTTTTATTGTTCAATATGAATATGTTCTAATCCACAGATTCGTTTTTTTACATAAACACAATTATTTTAAACAGAAATTGTGTTAGGTTGTATCTTTTGAGAAGTAGATACCAAAACAAGATTAACTGTGTAAGAGACTTATGAAGAAACTTCTAGAAAGTTAAAATGGAGGGAGACAGAGAATGCCAAATGATCCCTCAGATCATGATACAGGTCTGATACCTGTGAATGGGAAAGGCGAAAAAAGACAAATTAGACAGAAAGAGTCCTATAGTGTAACACAGTTCAGAAAAAGGTTTTACTAGGCCATTAAGAGTTTCTTCAAAAACACAACAATGACAATGCCCCTAAAGATATATTTACTATAAAATCCAGCAGCCTCACTCCTAAGTATTTATCCCAGAGAAATAAAGACATATGTTCATACAAAAAAACTGTGCATGAATATATGTAGCAGTTTTATGCATTAATAGTTGTAAACTGGGAATGGTCTGGATGTTCTTTGGCAGCTGAATTGTTAAACAATCTATGATACATCCATGCCATGGAAAAATACTCAGCAATTGAAAAAGATTACTATTTAAACACACAACAACCACCTAGATGATTATTTAGAGAATTATTATGAATGAAAGTAGTCAGTTGTAAAATTTTACATGTGGTGTAATTCTATTAGTAGAACATTCTTGAAACTTTGACTTGCAAATTGGATACAGTATAAACTCAGTATAAAAAAAATATTGGTTGTCAAATAAGTAAATAAAATCCCAGTCCATGCTCATTTAGCATACTCAATCATAAATATACTGTTATGGACTTAAGAATTTAGATTTAGAATGTCTTGAAATTTTCTAGGTCCTTTAAGTCCTAAGTGAAGATATTTCCAAGAGAGAGCAATGAGTTCAGGTTTAACACAGGGCCCAATCAATTAGTCTCTATTCATCCCTATACAATGTTGAAAAATAAAAAGGTTGAATTTTTTTAAACCTCCTTTTAAAATAATAAAGATAAATAATATCCAGCTTAATAATTTTCTTAAATTGTCATTTATATATCAGTTGGTAAGGACTTTTTATTGTAGTAACAATGAGTGAGTAGGTTTTTCTTCTTTTTACAGTTCAATAGCTTGACTTAATGTATATCTTCTTATTCAAACATTTGGCTTTGCACCATTTTGCATGTCCCAATTATCTCTCTAATCTATTTCTATACATATCTATAGATAAGTAGAGCTGTAGATATAGATATGTCTATAGGCATATATATCACGAAGTTATTAATGAATTATAAAAATTTTTCTCTAATTGTCCTTGTTACAAAAGGTTAGAGGAACATTATGGCTTCATGAGATTTAAGAAATTCAAACATGACAGACACCTAACCATTAATTATGTTCATTATATTGTCAGATTTATCTTAGTATTGCAGTAAATAATATTGACTTCATTGCTTTCCAATTAATACTTAAATCTATACAACTATGGGCCATAAATAAAGTTGTGCAGTAAACTGAGATATTTTGCTGAGTCATTCATTTTGTTTATCTTGTTCTTGATCAGGATTTCAATTTTACTGTTTTCTTGATATTTCATAAATGTCTTATTAATATTTTATTAGCTATGGGCTTTGCAAGAAAATACAAATTTATTAATGAGGAGTCTCCAACTTTTGTAATATTCAACTTATGACTCCCAGTACTTTAATTTATATTTACTATTGCTTTCAAAGTTTCAAGTGTTTTCAAAGAGAATTCTTGTGTGTATCAAACGATGCTTAAAGTTGGATGGTTTTATGCCAAGCACTGGCAGCATCTCTAAAAATACATTATAATAAAATTGGTTCACTCATGCTACCAATATATAAAAATGCAGATTAAAAAAATGTACATCATATTTAAATGACATTTTATTGTTTGTGCTGCTAGTATTTTCAGAGCTATATCAGAAAGTTTATATAATTTTTTAATTTGGTCTTCCTTAAAGTTACCTGAATTAATTACTAAAAAGCACAGTTGATGCCTCTTTATAAACTTTACTTTTATGTTTAATTTAATTTTAAACATAATTAACAAGACAGCAATGGTCAGAAAGAGTAGAGAGAGATCATGCTTATAAAAACCAATGCAATTTGACAAAAGCACTGAAACAATTCAGTGGATTAAGGAATTTTCAACAAAGTATGCTACAATACCTGCATAATTCTGTGGGGGGGAAATATTAAACCTCACTCTCTATATTACAACACATACAAAAATTAACTCTTGATGAAATAGACACTTATGTAAGCATTATATTTCTAGAAGAAAACATTAGATAATATTTTCATGACTGACATACAAAGAGATTTTAGATAGATAAATATGTATTAACCATAAAAGATTAAAAACTGATCATTGAATTTCATCATACATATAAACTTTTCATTAAAGTAATCAGTACAAAAAATATACATTTGAGGAAGGATTTGCATTATATGTGTGTGTGTGTGTGTGTCAGTGTATGTGTGTGTGTATCTATATATATATAGATACACATATTTATGAAGAGAGAATTTTCCTAAGCATTTCTACAAATAAAAAAAAGGAAAAAATGGACAATTTAAAGAAACATTCAAGAAAATAAGACATGAAAAGAATACAGAAGAAATTTGAATAGCTTTATAAGAACATAAAATTAGCTTCACATTATTATTCACCAAGTAAATGGGAAACATACTATTAATATCAGCTTCATATGACTCCTATAGATAAAGTCCAGATAAATATGACTTCATAATCCAAATTTAAAAACACATAATGCAATAAAGGGGGAGGCAGTAGAATTGGCAAGCAACAAAATTTGACTTCTAAGCCATTCATATATTGGGTTTTTCAAGTTATTTGTTAGATTTTTTTTTTTTCATCCAGGACACATTGTGGTGTGTTGACAAAAAAGAAAATGCTTAACTCCACCATAAAATGAGAAAATGCTTTAAATAATGCAATAATGTTTTAGAAGTATACTAGAAAGCAAAATAAAATAACCAAATGGAAGCAAAATAAGAACAAATGTGATTAATTTATATGCAGTAGCTCCCTTATCTGTGGTTTTGCTGTCTGTCATTTTACTATCTGTGGTTTTGCTTTCCACAGTTTTAGTCACCTGTGGTCAACCATGATCCAAAGATATTAAGTGGCAAATTCCAGAAATAAGAATTTATAAATTTTAAATTGTGCACCATCCTAAGTAGCATAGTGAAATCTCATGTCCTCTGCCCCATCCCACCTGAAATGTGAATCAGCCATTTGTCCAGTGTGTCATGCTGTATATGGTCTCTGAGTATTAGTCACATAGTAGTCATCTTGGTTATAAGATCCACTGTCAAGATATCACAGTGCTTGTGCTCAGGTAACCCTTACGTTACTTAATAATGTCCTCAAGTTCAAGAGTAGCGATGCTGGCAATTGGAATATGCCAAAGAGAAGCCATAAAGTGTTTTTTTGTAAGTGAAAGGGTGCATATAGTATGATAAAATATTTTGAGAGAGAGACTACACTCACATATCTTTCATTATAGCATTTTGTTATAATTGTTCAATTTTTTAATTCTTATTAATCTCTTACTGAACCTAACTAAATTCAACTTTATCATAGGGATATATGTACAGGAAAAAAAAAAAGTATATGCAGTTTACACTTGAATAATGTGAGTATTAGGGGTACCACACTCACACAGCGGAAAATCTGCATATAATTTAAGTCAGCCCTCAGTGGCTGCAGATTCCCAATCCCAGATAGAAAATAACTATTTTCAATCTGTAATTGGTTCAATTCCTAGATGTGAAACTCAGGGACATGGAGGGCTGACTGTATACACTATTTATTGAAAATTATTTAATTGAGCATCTTCTGAATGTCAAACATTGTGTTAGAAGTTAGAGGACAATATCATGTGGTGGTACAATTTTCATTTTCATTAGATAATTTAGGGGGAAGCCATGTTTAAAAAAAGCACCGAAGTATTATAATTTTGTATAACATAGAAGTGAATGGACTTGTGTTATTATTTAGTGAGGTAACATTTGAGCTAATATCTAAAGAATATATTGGAGTTAATTGGTAGCCAGAAGTAGGTTTTCTCAAAGAATAAAAATGACACTAAAGAACATGATATCAGGAGGATGGTATATTTAAGGGCCAAAAGGAGTTCAATGGCTGTGCTAGAAGGAGGGGATAAATGAACTAATACAGGCAGGGATGTTCTGGTGCTGGATTTACTAAACAATATTTTTGTCTAGATATCATTCTTAAGAATTTTACATCAAGTAAAACTTAAACAACTCTATCATTTATAAAACTGCTTTTTAGTGTCCTAGATTTACTAAGATGAGTAGCATTATAAGCCAGCAAAATAATTAAGAACATAGGTCATAAAAGTGTCTATTTTTCTTGAAAATAAGGTTTATTTAATTTTTAACCTTAAAGTATTTATAAATTAAAAATAATCTATACAAATGAAATAAATTTAAATAAAGCAAAGCAATATGTAATGAAAACAAAGGATAGTTACACCCCACATAGCCACGTCTTACCTCCAAAAACATTGGTAACATTTTCTTGTGGCTCCTCAAGAAATTTGCTATGTATCTAAAACATAGATGATATACAGATTCTTGTTTTTTTCTTTTTAAAAAATTGAAGGAGACTATATGTTGCATATCACAATTTTATATTTTATTTTAAATGGATGCATCGATATTTTATATCAGTAGATTTATATTTACATATTTATATCTGCTTTACATTTTACTATAAAAATACATAATATCCCCTTACTGACAGTCATATGGAATTTAACTTTTTTTACTGTTTCCACATTTTTCTCCTATTACAAATGAATGCTATTATTAACCTTATTGTACATATTTTTTTACTAACTTTTAATAATAATAATAAGCACTTATGTAGCACTTACTCCAAATCCAGGCACTCTTCTGAGATATTCAATATATTATACAAGTAAATTATCATTGAATCCTATGAATGAGGTACTCTTTGTTATTTCTACTTTGGATATGGCAAAAATGAAGATGAGAAAATTTCAATAATTTCCCAAAGTTTACACACATGGTATATGGCAGAGCTGGAATTAGAAGCAATTAGATGTAAAGGCATTTTCTGAACACCTACCCCCCACATATTTGAATCCAATATAAAGTAAAACTATGGATGTAGAATACTCAAACCAAATAATAGGTGTACTTTTCAGTTTGCTATGCAACTCACATTATTGCCTTTCAAAGAGATTTAATCTATTTTTTATTCTATCGGCAACATCTTTTCTTTATCTATGTGTGTACTATTAAGTTTTTTGATAGTTGTCTATAGGGTAAAAACATTGGTTATTTTTATTTTTTATAATTCTGATGATGTGCATTTATAAATTTATAATTGTCTGTCTTTGGTATAAATAACCTTTTATGTTTCCTGATATGTAATAAACCTTTGCTTCTTGGTGACTAAAAAGTAAACAAACGTCTCATTAAAAGCACCACTTATATCAACTAATATATAAATCTATATATTAGAATCTGTTTTTTTTTTTGACTCTCTACCTGTCTATATGGAAGTCCTTGTCTATTTTCCTGTTATTCTCAGATAATGATAATTAATGTAGTTTTATAATAATTGTGACATTTGGCAACCTAGTCTATTATTACTCTAATTAAGCTTTTTTTTTTTCATTCTGTATGCTTGTTTTTCTATAGTAACTTGTCTTTCAGCTCTTATCATCAGCAGCGTATTTTGTACCTGCTTAATTCTTTACTAATGAAACATGGTGGTGTCAATGGCAGTCATTTCCTCCCAAAGTGAAATTAGACTGGGATTTGGGAAGGGGGAGAAAACCCATCTCCCCAGCTATACCTTCCTGGAGTAGAGCACCCAACCTAGAGCTTTCATAACCCAAACCTGTCATTCAGGGAGAGTGAATGAGTCATGGCTCAAATACCACAGACTCTCACTGTTCTTACTGGGACTTGGTAGATTTTCTTGAATAAATGTTTCTCCATTTTTTGTGTGGTCTTAGAACAATTTTCAGAAATTTTAAATGAACATGTTTTTAAAGTGAAAAAAAGGGGGTTTTTTGAAGAAAATTTTCTGCCATTCTGTGTATAGATTTCTGATTATTGATTTAATTTTCTCACCAGCCTATATCCTTTTACACATTCATGAACTCCTATGACCTATCTCAGCTTCATTACTTGACACCTGTTTTCATTTTTTCCTAGCTTAATGGTTTTGATTTTTTTGATTCTGCTTAAAAGTTTGTTGCATAGTATCAAATCATGTATTGCTTACATATATTTAGGTTCCTTCAACAAAGAACAAAGATATGTTCAGATTACCTATTTTTGCTATAGATCAAAAGTCCTACAACTGTCAGTTGAAATTTTATGCATGTCATCATTATTAAATATAGTTTTGCCAAGAAAGATATTTATATTCATTTTCTTTCTACCAATTGGTATAGAAGATATGGGACACACAGATAATACAATAATGTAAGACTGCTCTATGCCAAAGCTCTTGGCATTGAGTTTTATTTTTCATTTGAAGAGGGAAATTCTTAGCTACCTTTCAGAAATTATGTTTACATCAAATAAATTTTATACATGTCTAGTGATGAAAATTTGAATAATGGATGTCCTTTTGGTTGTTCAAATTTCATATCGTTTTCTTATACAATCCTGAGACTTTACAGCTGTTTGTACATTATGTTTTCTGAATTGTAGGACACATAGCTGGTGTCTGGAGCATTGATTGCTTGCTGTTGGTGTTGGGGAACATTTCCCCTCAACACACACACATTGGAATTGGATCCAGGAACCTAAATGAGTCTTCTTCTCATTACCATTTACACTTTAACTGTGAGTTCTTGATTTGGTATTCTGTTCTAGTCACATTTATGTTTCTGTAAATGTTCAGAAGGGACAGAGACCATTGTTTTCTAACATTGTTTTCTAAGTTTTATATGAACCAAGAAAAGAAATCAGCAGTATGTCTTTATATTCTTCCACCAATGGTTTGCATTTCTAACTGTCTATTTTATGGGTTAAGAATTTCCAAGGAAAACCATTAAGCACAATATTAGGTTTATCGACAACAAAAAAGCTAGCATATGCAAAATGTGTTAATGCGATTCTTGCTAATGATTATTCCATGGTTTATACAATAGTATATTGATTACTTTTCCAATTAGATAACATGCACTTAACTAAGATTCTAAAAAACAATATGTCACTAACTTTATTTGGGCCTCAGTTTCCTTAACATTAAGTGAGGAAACTCAAGTAAATTAAACACCTTGAATCTTCTTTTAATGGAATGCTGCTAGAATGAGCACAACGTATTAATTGTATAATGCTGTGTAACAAATCACCCAAAACTTAGTTGATTAGAACAATACATGTTTTCTCAGAGTTTTTGTGAGTTGAGTATTTGGAAGAAGTTTAGCTGAGCAGTTCTGACTTGATAGATTTTATGAGGTCAGTCGAGACGTTGACAAGAGCTGCAGTTTTCAAAGGTTTACTGGTGCTGGAGGGTCCTCTGAACTTCAGTTGGTTATGTCCCAGTTCAAATGAGACCACACACAAAATTTTCATCCTCCTAAGGCTAGCTGAGTTTTGTCTGTTATGTGGTACCAAATAATCCTCTAAACTCAATCAGGTAAATCAGCAAAAAACAAATGGGTAAATATTAGCATTAGGCATAGCATTTTTGTTGGCTGTGGGAAAATCATTGTCTCTACTCTCTATACCCATTATAACCACTACCATTGTCAATCATACACAACTAAGAGTAGGTGATCTCACTACAATTATAAATGTAAAATAAATTACATTTATTTTAAAGTTATAGCCCAGTCTTTAGCTAATGATTATGATATGACCCCACTACACCAACATGCTAGGCTTCTAATGGGCATTTAAGTAGCTGATGATCTTTGGACCACAGGGCTGATAATTATGAACTGATGATATATATTTTAGTTTTACACAACTTTTTTATCCACCAAAAAATTTTGAATTATTTTGGGTTTAGAGTAACATTTTTGTAGAGTATTTTTGACCTTGTCTAGAAATATATTCTTTCTATAGTGTTCTCTCTGAGAAGGGACCACTTTACTGGTTTTAGATTTCAGATATTTCATTACATCAGCATGGAGGTATTTTTAAAATGCTAATATTGCACCCTTAAGGTTAATAAAAACAGAGAATCACAAAAAATAGTTCAGAACAATTATTTTTATTTCTAAAATTGAGGTTTGAACTATACTTTAGACTGAGTTTTTAAACTCTTTTTAAGTCCTGTATCTTTTATGAAAATATGTGTTGCAATGAATGTAACTCTTAGAAAAATATACAAAATTAAAAAAATGAGGAAGCTTTTATCTGAAAATATATATTGTTTCACACATTGAGACAAATCTTCGTGAAGATTTTCAAATAGACTAAAACATCGAGATTTAAAAACATTTTTATTTTTATTGTGGTGTTAAAAATTTAACTAATATTTTTATTGTTTCTTAGACAATTGCTACTGATTGTGAAAGTAAAGAATGCAGTTTTTTAAAGTATATCTTTTTTCTTTACATTGGTTTTGTATAAAAAAAAACCAATTCCATAGTTTCCAAACTATACTTATTCCTCAACTTTCTTACCCAGTTTCTTTTAGTGTTCATATAGAGATTCATCTTTACCAATTCCCACTAGTTTTCATTCATGAATAAACTAAATTTGCTCAGAGTGCATGTTCTTTATTATTTATTGCTGAATCTGATTTTATAATAATTTGCTTTGAATTTTTACATTTATGTTCATAAGTGAGACTGGCCTGTAATTACTTCTTATTGACAAATTTCTGGTCAAATATCATGTTCTTTGCAAGATGTTCTAAAAGACAAAAAAATATGCCTTCCTCAAGTGAGGGTTAGAACCCGCTGATAAAGCACCCTGTATGGAATTTTTTGGAGGAAAAATGTTTTCACTACTAATTGTTTTGTTTAGTAAAGGATTATTCAAGATTTTTATTCTGTCAAATCAATTTTGAAAATTATATTTTTCTAAGAACTTACCCATTTAATTTACATTTCAAAAGTTGTTTATACAATCTTCATGATTTTTAATATCTGCATCATTTGTTCTGATGTTCCTCTGTTTATTTCTGACATTTTCTGTGCTGTCTCTTGTCTTTTCAACTTTTCACAGAAGAAAATTTTTCAATTATTTTTATTTTAAATTTGTCTGTGATTTAACTGATTTCAATTCTGTTCTTTATCATTCTCTCTCTTATTCCTCTTCATTAGTTTTCTATCATATTACAACAAATCACCACAAATTTTGTGGCATAAAACATTATTTTCCGATCTGGAGGTCTTAGTAGTCTGAAGTCAAGGTGTTCACAGGACTGTGACACTTCTGGAGGATCTAGGGGAAATCTTCTTTCCTTTATTTATTTCCTCCAGCTTCTAGAGCTTGTCCATGTTCCTTGGCTTATGGCACCTTACCCTTCCTTTTCTTCAAAGTCAATAATAGTGAGTCATATCCTTGTATTACTCAGACTTCGTTTTCTGCCTCTTTCACTTTTAAGGACCTTTGTGAATATATTTGGCCTACTTAGATAATAAAAAATAATCTTCCTATTTTAAGATCAGCTGGTTGGCACCTTAATTCCATTTGCAATGTTAGTTCCCTGTTACTATGCAACCTAATGTATTTACAGATCCTGGGGATTAGGGTGGGGACATCTT
The DNA here is from genome assembly GCA_030015415.1 of Cynopterus sphinx. Lineage (NCBI taxonomy): Eukaryota > Metazoa > Chordata > Mammalia > Chiroptera > Pteropodidae > Cynopterus > Cynopterus sphinx. The sequence continues at coordinate 21,629,148 of CM057385.1, forward strand.
TGGGAGGCCATTATTCTGTTTTTCGTCTACTTTTTTAGTTTTATTTTTCTCTTCTTTTAGAATATTTTGGTGATAAAGTTTAACTCGTTCACTTTCAGCCTTCCATATAATCTAATCTATGCCTTTAAAATTACAATTTAAATTCCCCAGAAAACCTCATGGCTAATACATAATGAAAGTAAAGAGGGGAATAGCTCATGAATTTAAAGTGAAACTATTCAGTCTAATATCTAATATTAACTCCACATTTTACTCTAATTTGTTGTCTACTTTTTATTAATATCTGTCTTTTTTTTTTCTTTTGGGTTATATTATTAAGTGCATACCATTTAAATATTGTATTTTCTTGATGAATTTTACATTTTACATTATGAAATGATACTATATAACTCAAACAATGACAATCTTCTATATGATAGATTGCCCAATAGATAAGTAGAAGTAGAATACCCAAATAGTCCCAATGTAATCACAAGGGTCTTTAAAAGTGAAAGGAGTCAGAAGCAAAGGTCAAAGTAATGCACTTTAATAATTTTATCTGCATTAAATTGCCTTAAAGCCTACTTTTCTAGAATTAACATAACTGTACTAGCTTTATTTTTATTAGAGTTCACCTTTATGTAAATTTTATCTTTATTTTTTCAAACTTCCTGTATCTTTACACTCCTATTTCATCTCCTGTAAAGACCTTACTACTGTTTATCCAGTCTGACCATCTTTACTTTTCTTAAATTTCAGATTACTATATATTATCAGCTTACTCTATTTATGACATTATAACATAGAGATAATGCTAGGGAGGTGTTAGAATGCAAATAGATTGAGAAGGTAGAAAGTTCAAAATAATATTTTACGTGATTCCCTTGAGTTCACAGGCTTGGCTTTTGCAAAAATTATTTTCTCAGAGGAACTGACTTCTCTATCTGAACCTCTCTCTCTCTTCTTAGTTCAATCTACTCTTGTCCTTTCTGTTATCCCCTGTCAAGTCTGTCAAATCAGTTACCTTAAAATTAAAAAATGCCAGTCTAATGTAGAAAAATGTCAGTCCACCTCAAATTTCCCACTCTCACTTAAACTCCAAGGAATAATTTGTGGGAGAACATGAAGACAACCAGAGCTTGGAAGTCAGTAATTTGTTAGGTTTATTGTGCATAAGCATAAAGTTCCTCAAAACATTTCTTTTAAGCTAGAGACAAGGAACATATTACATATGTCATGTAAGACTTACCTGATTTTTAAAAAATGCAAAGTTTTTACCTAATGTTATTCAGTCCTTCTCTAAGTCCTTACTAAATTTGGGCTAAAAATAAACCTGTTGCCAATGAGACGTGACCTATCTTTCTGTTGAATTGCGGCTGGAAAATATAGAGACTAATAGGTCTAAAACTTTCTTGATTTGGTTTATAGATTCATCTCATAAAATTCCTGATGGCAGTAAGTGCTTCTGCTACTATTTACTTTGTTAAAATGATTTTCTTTTTTAATCCCAAATCTTATTCTTTTATTCCCAGTGCATGATCAGATTTATTTTTATAAGTGGTGAAAGAGAATTATATTTTTAAGGTCAAATAACACAAACATCTCTTCAAATAAATGTTTCTTTCTGTTTATCGATTATGTGTTCTACTTCAGAGTTAACTTTTATCATAGGAATATGACCTAGCTTTTCTTTAAAAAAACATAACCATGAGCGTATCTGCATTATTGCCTATTTAAGATGCTGAGACAATTAATGGGAAAAAAATGGCAGATTTTGGAAATATATATTGGTAATTATGCTTCCATTATATTTTCAAAGTTTTATAAATATAGAGAAGGCTGTGAAAATAACTCTGGACTTAGAATCTGGACATCAGAATAGTTTAATTTTTATTATTCTAGAATTGTATAGCTCAGCATAAGTTTTTTAATGTAGTTGGACTTCAGTTTTCTTGCTTCTAAACTAAATGGGAAAAGAATAGATAATCTCAAATATTCTTTTTAACTCCAGAAAAACATTTTATGTATTTAGTTAAAATATTACTATAACATTTTTCTAAATTAGGGTATACAACCTATGACTTAATAATTGAGGCTTAGCAAAGTTATAGTTTCCTAATAGATTTGATTTTTAGAAATCTTTATATAAAAAATTAAATAAAACATATGTGGAAATCTAGAAAATAGAGATTTACTGAGATCATTTTCTTGGCACTGCTAACTTAATAATTTACAGAACGTTACTCCAAATCTACTTACCTCTTAACCCCACATGGGGACTTATATAATATTGCCACATTAAGCACTTAATGCAATTGAGATATCAATGGTGTATTTTTTTTTTTTTAAAGAAAATGTTATTGGCCTTGAAGGTTGTATATAAAATCCAAGGATAGGGAAGCATTCAAAATAAATTTTACAGTAAATATTAAATATAGTTAAACAAGTGTGAATGACAGAGGAAGCTCAAGTGGATAAACAAATTCAAATGAATTCCATTTCTTTTCAAACTCTCTGTATATAGTGTTACCACAGAGATATAACAGGGAAGATGTAACAGTAGAATACAGGATTTTATTTATAATTGCAAAATGTTTCCCTGGTGTACAATTTTTTTTTTGACAGTAAGGTTCTTTATACTAAGTGTTTCATGAACCCAATGTCCTCAAATTATTCATGATAGTCAGAATTTGGTCCTGAAGTTGCCTTTTTTTTAATTAGTGAGATATTAAGGAGAGAAACCAAGATTTCCGACTGCTCTATACCTACTACTATATTAGATGATTTATAAATTGCCACGTTGAGTAGTGTTAATAAACTTGTCATTTTGGTATTATCACATCTAGTTTAAAAGTGAATAAGATGAGGCCAAGAGAGTTGAAAACATGTGTTCAGGATTTATCTAGTTAGTGGAATTTGATTTAAAACACAAAGCGATTTGGTTTCTATTCCCTAGCTTGTGAAAAAGAATTGAGAGAAAGAATAATCCTGAGGTTAATAGCAGTTTTCTCTTCTCTAAAGAAGCAAAAAAGCACAGAAAGATTAATTTTAGAACTTACAAATTCTGATAAACAGATTGTATTACTTAAACAAAAATGATGTGAATGGTGTTTTTCCTTTTTACCTGGGCATACAACCATTAAGTGAAAAACTACATGGAGTTTCCAGTAGTAACTTTTTCTCCTGCCCATGCTTCCAGATTGGCCACTGCAGCCTGTTTCTTGCTTTAGTCTTTGAGTTTATGTTCCTACCCTGAGGTGTATTATGGAGAAGACAAGGTAAAGAATGGGGGTCAAAAAGACGGATCAAGCTAATTCAGTCAAATGATAAAAGTACTTTTCAATTTTTCACTGAATATGTATGAATATTAAACATAAAAGACCTGGACTCCTTAAGGCAAAGCATCATCGTTTTTTAGAGGTGGCTACTTATCAGTGCATTTAATTTGGTTCAAATTTGGTACCAGTTTTAGTGCTGCGTCCTAGTGATTGCCGTATTCAGTGGAGAAAAAGGCAAAGGTTCTTGGAAAGGCAAGCCACTTCTACCAGATGAGATTGCCTCATTGTGTCAAAGGATTTGAGGATGAAGAATCTCTTAAGTCTGTTTATCTACAAGAAACACTAAAGCTAAATACTCTCAGCCCAGGGAAAGTGGCTTAGTTAGTGGATTCTAGCAGATGAAACACTACTTACTAGATTTCTTATTTTATTATTTCAGGTTAATATTGAAAAAGAAAAAAAAGCACTAGAGCCTTCTTGTGGATGACATCCAGTGTTCCTATTTGCAGTCACCAATTAAATAAAATTAATCCATCAGTTTTTAAAAAAAAATCACTAAAGCTGATTATAACTTAATATCGAGTTTCTCATTAGATTCAAATGATTTCACAATACAGAAGTACCATGATATTGCTTATAATTTAGGGTCTATAGGCATAAACATATGTTTAATTGGTTGGTGAACTAAAGAAGTTTTGGTGCAAGAGTAGCTTTTGCTTTAAGAACCTGGTTTCTACAAATATGGTTATATTGAAGGTTCTAAAATATAGTTTCCTAAATGAATGTCAACAACATCAGCCCACTTCTCTTTATTTGCATGTTTGCTGCCATAATGTCAGGATATTTGGGTCAGGGTTTTTGTGTGGGAGAATGTGTGTTGACAGTTATTGAATTATCAGTCAATATGATTATTGTTTTATAGAACATTGTCTTTTTCTTGAAAGGCACTGTGCCAAGATCAAAGTATAAAAATAATTTAGGTACAACCTGTACCTTGTAGTAAAAATACAAATCTACTTGTTTGTTTTCAAATTAAAATGCATGGTACGTGTGCATCTGACTCTCTTCATAAGTTTTGAACTTATGTAGGACTTAAAAACAGAACTTAAAAGTCATGGCAGAGAAGTTTAATTACTAAATCCAGGAATTAAAACAGTTTTTATTTAATTTGTTCCCTTAATTACTAGGTATGTTTGCATGTAACACATATTTTGTATTTAGAAAGTCTTTTTTAAATTAAACTTTAAGATTATTGTATCTATTTTACATAATTGTAGATAATTCATATGCAATTGTAAGAAATGATCCAGAAGGTTTTCATATACCTGTTACCAGTTTTACCATCTTGCAAAACTAAAAGAGAACATTATAACACAGATACTGATTTTGATACAATCGAGATGTGGAACATTTTCATTACTACAAGGATCCTTCAATTTGCCCTTTTATAGCCACATCTGCTTCCCTCTCACTTGCTTCCTCCTTAACCTATGGCAACCAGTAATCTGTTGTCATTTTGTCATTTCATGCAGGAAATCACACAACATGTAATCTTATGGAATTGGATTTTTCACCCAGCACTGTTCTCTAGAGAGTCACTAAGGTTGTATCAGTAGTTTGTTCCTTTTTATTGATGATATGGATATGTCATAAATTGTTTTCTCTGGCTTTATTGAGTTATAATTTATGTATTCGTTTGTGTAAGTTTAAGGTGTACAATGTGATGATTCAATACTCACATGCATTGAGAAGTGATTACCACAGTAAGGTCGGGTAATACATCCTTCACCTAATTACTTTTTTTGTTATTGTTCTGGTGAGAACAGATAAAATCTAATCTTAGCAACATATGAATATGCAGTATAATATAGTTAATTATAGTTATCACACAATATATTAGCTACCTAGAACTTATTCTTCTTGTAACAGAAAGTGTATAGCCTTTGACCAGCCTAGCATTTCACCCACCCCCTAACCCTTGCCAACCACGATTCTATTCTTTGATTCTTTGAATTAAACTTTAAAAAAAAAATTCCACATATAAGTAAAATTATACAGTATTCGTCTTCCTCTGTCTGATTTATTTCACTTAGCATAATGCCTTTAAGGTCCACTTAATGTTGTTGGGAATGATAGAATTTCTGTCTTTTTCATGATTGAATAAAATTCCTCTGTGTGTGTGTATGTGTATGTGTGTGTGTGTATTCCACATTTTCTTTACTTGTCATTAATAGACATTTAGGTTGTTTCCGTTATCTTGAATTTGTGGAGAATGCTACAATGAACATGGAGTGCAGTTATTTCTATGAATGTCTAATTTCATTTTCTTTAGATAAATACCTAGCAATGGATTTGGTAGGTTATATAATATTTCTATTTTTAATTTTTTGAAGAATCTCCATACCGTTTTCCATAGTGACTTTATTAGTATACATTCCCACCAACAGTGTACAAGGGTTCCCTTTTCATCAGTATTTGCTATCTCATCTTTTTAATATTAGCCATTCTGAAAGGTATGAGGTGATATCTCAATGTGGTTTCAATTTGCATTTCCCTATTTATTAGTGATATAAGCAATTTTCATGTACTTATTGATAATTTGTATGTCTTCTTTAAGAAAATGGTAATTATAAGTTACTAATGATATTGATGTTAAATATCTCTTCATGTGATTATTTGCCATATGAATATCTTCTGTGAAATATCTCTTTAGGTGTTTTTCTCATTTTTAATTGAATTTGTTTTTTGTTTGTTTTGTTATGGTTTTAGTGTGTGTGTGTGTGTGTGTGTGTGTGTGTATTCTGTACATGTCACTTTTTATTGGATATGTAGCTTTGAAATGTTTCTTCCCAGCAAATGGTTTAGCTTTTTGAACTCTTAGCAGGATTTTTTTTTAGAGTAAAAGTTTTCAGTTTTGATGAAGTTCAATTTACAGATTATTTATTTTATAGACTGTGAATTTGGTGTCATATCTAAGAAATATTGTCTATGTTTTTCTCCAAAGACTTCATAGTTGTAAGTTTCAAATTTAAGTTGCAATCCATGTTTATGTTTCTGAAGTATGAAAACTTAAGTCAAAGTTTCTTTTTTTTCTTCTCTAGATGTACAGTTAATTTTCTACCTTGGTCAAAAATCAGATATATATTATTTCTCTGTTCTCTCTTCACTTCCACTGATTTACATGCTTCTCCTTCCTACAGTACAACAGTCCTGATTTCTGTAGCTATCTAAGTTTTTAAATAGTGTAGAATGATTTTTCCTACATTACTGTCCTTTCTCATTATTTTAGCTTTTCTATTTTTTTTTTTTTGCTTTTTAATATGTGTGATAGTATTCTTGTTTATATCTACAAAAATTATGTGGTAATTTCAATATTAATTACATTAAACCTGTATATCCATCATTAGTATATTGCATCTTCAAATTCATGAACATGTAATATATTTTGTTTATTTAGAACTTTGTTTACCTTTCTCAAGTTTGGGTAGTTTCAGCCTTCAAGTACTACACATATTTTGTTATGTTTATATCTAAGTATTTAATTTTTTTGGCAATTGTAAAAGGTATTATATTCTTAATTTTAGTATCCATTTGCTCATCAATGGAAATAAAAATAATTTTTGTATGTTTATTTCATGTCCTGCCACCTTGCTATACTCTTTTTAGTTCTCAAATTTTTTCATAAGTAGCTTAAGGTTTTCTATGGAGATGATTATGTCACTTACAAAAACTAAGAGTGTCATTTCTTTCTATCTGACCTCTATGACCTTTATTTCCTTTTCTTGACTTATCACACTGTCTACAACTTCAAGCATTGTGTTAAATAAGAGTGGTTAGGTAGGATAAACTTACTTAATTCCTGATCTTATTAGGAAAGCATTTAGTCTTAGATAATTTAGAATAACATTAGCTATAGGTATTTTTTATGTTTTTTTGTTGTTGTTTTATAAATGCTCTATATCAAATTGAGGAAGTTTCCTTTACTACTATGTGTGTAGATTTGTTTATAGTATTCTCTCTTTCCCCCCACCCTTTCTTTCTCTTTTCATATCTATGGGGTTTGTAGTGGTACCCCCCGTTTCATTCCTTATTTTAGTAAATTGTGTCTTAGTTTTGCTACAGTGTGTCAATTTTATTACTGTTTTTAAAGAACCAGATTTTTGTTTTATTAGCTTTTTTGTAGTTTGGTGTTTCAATTTTATTGATTTCTGTTCTCCGTTGTTGTTGTTGTTTTTTCCTTCTGCTTGATTTGGGCTAATTTTGCTCTTTATACAAGTTTGGTCATTTCTCTAGTTGTAGTACAATCTATATATAACTTATCACAGCCTAGTGATCTCACAGTTTACATGTGTGAATGTAGTTTAGAAAACTTACCATTCTTTACATTTATTTGCTCTCCTGTTTATAACATTAATACCTTAACTATTTCCTTTATATACCTTTAGAATCTTACCAAGTGTTCTTTCACTATTTTTTTCAAATTCAAACATAAGTTAGAAAACTCAAAAAGAGAAGGACAGTCTGCTGTATTAATTTATATTTTGTTTGCTTTATTTTTTTTCTTTCTTCCTGATGTTCCTAATGTTTTCGGTGTTGATGTTGACCATGATCACCTAGTTGAATATTCAAGGACATTCAAAAGGACACGCTTATGTAAGCAAGAAACTATACCAGGAGGAACCCAGATGAAGACATGATTCAAATTTAGCAATTGATTTTCTAGATAGAAATAGTAGTTGGGATTCTGATCAAACTTGAACAATCAATTGAATGTTCAACAAAGTTTTAATTTAAAATTAAGTCCATGAGTTTACTCCATTTACATCGTTCTGTCATTGATATAGTAGATTCTCTTACTATATTACATTTCTAATGTAATTCACGTTTCAAGGGAAAAAATTGTTTTAAAGTTATGTTTAGTGAAGTGGATTAATTCAGAGCTATAACACTTCCTTTTCCAAGCATAATATTCCCAAGAGAACTTGTTAAACTTTATTTCCCAGATGTAAAGTATGCATTTTAAAATATACCATTTCAATACACAGTGAGGGAGTTTTATTCCCATACTCCTATCTCTAAAATCTTAAATTGTTGATTTACTCAGGAAGTTGGGAGACATTTTTCTTAATTCAGGATGCTTATTTAATTGGATGCCAATCTCTCAAATTCCTTGAAACTTTAGTTTCTTAATCAATAAAGGTGCAATATAATTTGGAAAAAATGTTCAAACCATCATACTTCTAACAATTGGGTTGATATTAAGGAAATTAATTTATAGTAATTTATGAATACTAAATAAGATCTATTTTTTCAGTCCATTTAATGTCTATATTATAAAGCAGGTTTTAAAATGATTGGTTATGTTCATCCAGTGTCATTTATTAATGTGCTCTCTTTGTAGAAAATCTTGCTTTTAAAAACATAAAGACACATTATCTGTAATTAGAAGCATATATATTTTACTTACAATATTTTATTATGATATTAATTTATATTTATGAAAGAATATCAGAAACAGTACCAGGAATTCTCATATGTAGTCTTTACCCAGCTTTGCTGTTGGCTTTCATTTTTCCCTATTTGCTTTATCATGTTTTCTATAAATATGTGTATGAAATACTTTTTGAGCCATTTTGAGAGCAGGTAAGAGATATAGTGCCCTTTTACTCCCAAATATTTTAGTGAATATTTCTTATATAACTACAGTACAGTAAATAAAAGATGGAAATTTTAACTGGCTACAATACTATTTAATCTATTTCCCACATTTGAATTTTTTAAGTTGTCACAATAATATTCTTTATGGTGATTTTTTTTTCCTGAGGCAGGATCTAATACAGTTTCATGCATTTCATTTGTCACGTCTTTTTAGTCTTCTTTAAATTGACACACTTCTTTCAGCTTTTTTCTTTTTTCACTTTGACATGTTTATTTGATGACTCATGGCCAGGTATTTTGTAGAATGTCTCTAATTTGAGTTTGTCTAATGTTTCCTCATGATTATATTAGAAATTCATTTTTAAGAATGCTTACATAAGTGAACCTTTGAAGTGCATCATATGGGGAGACAATTGATGTTCATTTCTCAAAATTTATGATGTCAGCGTTGATCCTTTGATAAAAGTAGTGTCCACCAGTTTTCTTTAATGTAAAGTTACTATTTTCCCTTTGTAATTAATAATCAATTTATAAGGTCATACTTTGAAACTATGTATTTTGTTCCTTATCACACTTTCACTAAATAGTAATAGCATACTTGATAATTTTCTAAATCCCTCACCCCTTTTTTATTATAGTTGGATTTCGACTATAAGGAGAATATTCTTTCTCCAGTAAATTTTTGATTTATTTATATTGGTATGGAGTTGAAAATTCTTATTTTATTCAATGACTTAGAACTTTTTACTATCATCATTAATTTTAAAGCTCAAATTACCCTAGATTTGGCCAGTTGGGGTTCTTCTGGGCTGGTGATTTTGTTTTTTTGATATGACTCTTTCATTCTTTGAGTATTTCCTTACTTTCTGTTCCAATAAGATGTTCCAGGATCAGCTTAAACATTTTCTTATCCCTGAAATCAGTCTTAGGGCCTTTTAAAATTTTATTTATTTATTTTTTTATTTTTGGTGCCACAAGACATTTCAGAATTTCAGGATCAGATCATTCAACAGCCTCATTTAGAAAATAAAATTTGGTTGTTACTTGAACTCATTGCTACTTGTATATCAGTATCTCTAGGCCCTTTCATCAAACAGCTAGGATTAGACATAAATTTACATAGCTATCTATCTTAAAAAAAAATAGTACCATGCCACAGAAGACAATCCAACTTCCCTACTTAAGCTAATTTTTAATCTTCCTATCTAATGAGCTCTCATTATCCTTAATTCTCTAAGTGCAAGCCTAGAATATATGGAAATTAGATTTAGAATTGCCAATACATACTACTGTAAAGCACAATAAATCTGAATTCATCACTTTTTACAAACTTATTTTCTGCTTGAGATAAAATTCACACAGTGAAATACATAAATCTTAAGTATACAATTAGATGAGTTTTGAAAAGTGAATAAAATACTCTTATAACTCACACCCATATTAAATTGCAGAGCACTTTTTATCACTGTATAATTTGCTTGTTTGCCTTTATGTCAGACATCACTCCTCTGCCCAGAGAGTCATTTTTATGAAAAGTTCTTCAGCATAAATTAGCATGACCTGATTCCTTCTGGAACTTCATGTACATGAAGCCATACATTATGTACTTTTGTTTTTGCTTGTGGCTTCATTCTCTCACTATATGTATGAGATTCATCTGTGATATCATGTATGTGTGTGTGTGTGTACACACAAAAGTGTGTGTGTGTAACATATATACATGTATGAATATATATTTATTATGTATTTACTTGAGTAGTATTCTATTCTATGAATAAATACTAATATATATTTATGCATTCTCTTCTTGGATATTTGTATTGTTTCTAGTTTTGGATAATTCTGAATGTTGTTGCTATGATATATACAAGTCTTTATGAACATATGTTTTTATTTATCTTGAGTAAATATAGTAGGGCATAATTACAAAATAACAGGATTAGTATAACTTTAACTTTATAAGAAACTTCTAAAACTTTCTTCCAAAGTGGTTTATTTTACATTTATACCTAAAATATATGGAAGTTCTGGCTGAACTACATATTTGTCACTTTTTGGGGATGTCAAGCTTTTAAAAAATTTTGTTTTTGTTTTATTTGTTTTTGTTTCTGTTTTTATTTTTTAGGCATCTAGTAAGTGTGGCAGCACATTATAAATATAATTTGCATTCATTTTGCATTTGGCTGATAATCTGAAGTACTTACTGACTATATATATATATCTGCTTTTGGAAAGTGCATTTTAAAGTTTTCAGGCATTTTAAGTTAATATGTTATTTTCTGAGTTGTAAAAATTCTAAACTGCATACACATTCTTTGCAAACTTTTTTTTCCAATCTGTTGTTTGCTTATTTATTTTCTTAATATTTTTTGACACAAAAATTATTAATATCAGTGAAGTCTAATTTATCTTTCTTTTAATTTATTCATGGGTTATTGCTTTCTACATATTTTCTCAAAAACCTTTGCCATCTATAAATCATAAATACATATACTTATGTTCTCTCCTAAAAACTTAATACTATTAATTTTTTACATTTTTGTCTGATATATTTTAAATCAATATTTGTGTATGAAGTGAAGTAAGGGTTCATAGTTCTTTGTATTTTTCACATATGGATAGTTAGTTAGTCTAACACATTTGTGATATATTTTTTCTTTAAATTACCTTGGCATTTCTTGAACATTAATTAGTGTACATATATTTTTTTCTTATTTTTGCCTTATTTCACTGTGAAAAATCTATATTAAAATGTTGAATAGAAATGGTGAGAGAACATCTTTGTCATATTCTCATTCGTAGTCATAAAAAGTTAAATATTTCACCATGAAATATGATGTTAAGTATCAGTTTTCAGATGATATCATTTATCAGATTGAGAAAGTTAATTTTGCACCCTGTCTGCTGAGATATTTTATTTTAAAAAATTGTTTTAATTTTGTCAAATGCTTTTTTTATATTAGATGAGGTAATCACATTTTCTAATAACTGTTAATGTGGTAAATTACAGTATCTATTTTTTTAAATAAAATAAACCGATTTATATTTTCTATTTTATAAAAACTAGAATTAGTTTAACCATTTTTTATGATAAGCCAGTCATTTATATCATTATGCTCTATCATTTTTCTTTTTCTATAGTTACTTTAAAGTTTTTCTTTTATCTTTTTTTTTTCAGAAATTTGACTATAATGTAATTAGTTGTGTTTTTCTATATTTATTCTTGGGTTTACAGAAATTTGGCGGCCTAATGGTTTTTTAAAAAACAAAATTGTAAATTTTATATCATTATTTCTTCAAGTATTGTTCTGCCCCACTTTTTTCTCTTCTGGGAATTCAAATACATGTTTTATAGATTTATAGTTACTGAGGCTCTGTTATTTTTTATTTAAAATCATTTTTTCCTGTTTGTTTTTCAGGTTAGATTATTTCTATTGGTATATATTAAAGTTTAATGATTTTTTACCTACCATTTCAATCTGCTAGAATTGAATTTTTTTATCTCAGATATACTTTTTAATTTTAGAATTTTCATTTAAATTTTAAGATTTCTGTTTTACTTCTGATATTCCCATATATTATTTCATTATGATTATGCCTTTAAGTCCTTGAACACATTTCAAAGAACTCCCAATTAAAGACCTGTGTGCGGATTCCACTAGTCTATTTTTTTTTTTTTACTATCAATCACATTTATGTCTCTTCATAGGTCTAATTAAGTGCAGTTAATTGCTGGACGTTGCAGATATCGTATAGAGTATGGATAATGTCATTAAATTACTAACATTATTTTGGTTTGTCAAAATTGCTTCAGTTCTCTATTGGGTAGATCTTTTTTAAGTTGTGAACTTAGTTTTAGGGCATACCCATGATTCCATTGTATGGTTTTAATTCCTTATTAGTGGACATTCTGCTGGCTTAAATGAGTACTCAATGTGTTCAGGGAGGTCTTTGTGTTTTGGCTGAGCTGGAACTCTAATTCATTCCATTTTACTAAGTCACTAATGTCACTCTTCAACTGTCAGCCCTTTGGCAGATGCTTTCTCCTAAGCCTTGTGTAATCTCACCCACAGTGAATGCCCACACAGATTTGTGAGGTCCTCATTCTGCCTACATTCTAAATATACTGGCATTTTGTCACAAATTCTAGCTGCTTCATTTCAGTGTCCTAGAACATGGCTACCGAGTCCCCAGGCTGCAGACCAGTAGCAGCCTGTTTGGAACTAGGCTGCACAGTAGGAGGTGAGCTGTGGGCTAGTGAACAAAGCTTCATCTGTATTTGCAGCTTCTCCCTAGCACTAGCATCACTGCCTCAGCTCCACCTCAGATTATTAGGCTTTTGATTCTCATAGGATCACTGGTCCCTGGTGCCAAAATAGTTAGAGACCTCTGTCCTTGAACACATGCTTCCACCTCCTTGTGTGTAAACATTACTGTTCCACTTCTGGTCTACTTCCTTCTCCACTGCAGGACAGTGTTCAAAGCAGAAAGCCAAGGCAATTTTGAAATCATGAATAAGTTCACCTCACTTTTTTTCTCCTTTCAAGGATCGCATTCCTAGAGTACTTCCTGTGTAAGGTGGATAGATACTGTTTCTTCATATACTTTATTTAGTTTTATAGTTTTGAGTAAAAGTCAATTGTAATACCAATGACTCTGTTTTGGCCAACACTAGAGGTTAACAGTATCTATTTTTATATCAAAATCCTTATGTGACTTCATAAAATTTTTTGTTTGTTTGTTTGCTTTTCCCCTAGTATATTAGAGATATAATTGACATATAGCATACAGAAGCTTAAGGTTTCAGCATAATTATTTGCCTTACTTTATTGTGAAATATTTACTACAATAAGTTTGGTTAACATCCATGATCTCATAAAGATATGAAGGAAAAAGAAAACAATTTACTTTTTTGAGTAGATTAAAGCAACCTTGGGCTGTGTGAGTGAATTTTTGCCTTGCCTGTGTGAGTGTTTAATTTAAATTGCCTAGATATCATGTCTAATAGTCTCAGCTCCATAATCTCTTATAGTCTTTCATTTTTTGTCTTGTAAAAGGGTGTAAATTACTACCAACTTTCTAAAGCTGTTTAATATGGAAGATAATCTGCATGAAAGTTCTTTGTAAGCTATAAATTGCTAGAAAATGAAATGTATTATGGGACAAGAGTAAACTTTAGTTCAGCCTTTGATCACAAATTCCAACAGAGAGAATTGATAGTTGAAATTGATAGTTCTATGGTATTTATTCCCCTTAAAACTTTATACTAGGATTAAACTGTAGAAAATAAAATCCTATTTTTTTTTACTGAGGATGTAAAGATGATCTAAATATTTCAAGTTTTAAAGGATTAGATTAATGATAGGAATTTTCCTAAAGAATTTCTTAATTTCATAAATGGATATAGCTATAAAACTTATAAGTCATTCTCTAGGAGAATATTAAATATTTTAGAAAGTATACTGGTACCTTCAAAAGTAGGCCTTTGTCTTGATGGTGACTTCCTCAAAGTCTATTCTTTACTTGCCATGTGAACAAATTTATCTCAGAGAAACTAGTGATGGTGGTCACTAGAAGATTACTGATCATGAAACCAATATTTTCCCTTTAAATAGTTAAGTTTCTTTCTAATTTAAATTAAATCCTTTCTCTTTTTTTGTCAATTATGGTTATTTTATTTAAAAGTTGAATACAGTGGCATTATTTTTTATTTGCAATGAGACACTTAAGAAATAAATTATTTTGTTCACCAGAATATTTTTCCAGGGTTCTGGGGGAGAAAATTAATTTTTTGAAAAAAGGTTAGTCATAATTTTATGGTTTTCTAAAAAAATAACAGTGACATAAGAATGTTCGGCATGGAATACAAAATCCTATTAGCAAAAAAAAAAAAAAAATCAGTGACTGTCTCAGTTTGGCACACTCTATGGGAATCTATTATAGGTTCAATCATTCTCCTGAGTTATTCCTGGGGATCCAGAGGATAAATTCTGTTGTGTCAGAAAGAGACATCTACTTCTTCCAAATTTAGCAAAATTAATTTAAATTGTTTGGCAGCTTATCATGTTATCTGCAGGGGGTATTCCAAAGGAGGAAGAAGACGCAGAGAATAACACATCCAGGCACCATTTATTTAGAAAAGGTAGAAGAGGTTTTAGGTCTGATGTAGAAGGAAGGAGAAGCATGGTAGCCATCAAGCAATGGAATATTATTTTTTTTCCTGCACAGTCTAAGGGGATCTCATTTGTCTCCATTCCCCCTACTTATTTCTATTAGGTAAATTGATCTGACTTTAGATTTTTTAATGCTCAACTTAGCAGAGACATCTAGCAAGTCATGTGGACAAGACTGGAGAATTATTAAGACAAGGGAAACACATTTCTCCTCTAGAGTTCACTGATACATTTAGTACTGCCTGGACTTGTGGGATGTTCTGTGATCTGTTGAGGGACAATTGAAAGTGGTACACTGATTCACTGCAGTCTTCTCTGAGAGAGAGGGAGGGAGAGAGGGAGAGAGAATGAGAGCCCACAAGTGTATAAGTGCTATCTCATTACATGAGGTAAGAAGAGTCAAAAGACATACAGATATACAGATAGAAGAAGAAAAGGGCACAAGGAAGAAGTGGAAAAAATAGAATAAAGAAATAACAAATTTAATATCACATATCTCTTGATTTGAAATCCTTAATTGGGGGTTTCTTTAAATTCCTTTTGTACTTGGCTAACCCAATCATGTATGTGTAGAGAAAGCAGACACACAGCTTTTTTCAATGAGTGATTCTCATTATAAAAACAGCACCCAAGCATAATGAACTCTTGCCTTAGTTAATTGGTCACAATTGACCAAGAACCCAAGTAATCAAAAAGACACCTACTGGACTTGTTTAATACATCAAGCAAAGGATCTTGTGATAGGAAGATATAAGAAACAGTTTTGTATGTGTTTCTCCAAATATTTTGTTTTTCTCTAGGAAAAGGAATTCTAAGCCATTTTATCAGTGACTAAAATGATGATAGAGTAGCTAATGCAGAAGCAATCTGAAGCCAAGTCAGGTAAGGTAAGGATAAACTTAGAAATTTTTGAGTCCCTACCATCACCCTCTTTTTTTTTTTAATACTTGGGGATTATTATTTATACTATTATTAATTTGAAAACTTGCTAAATTTTATTGGTACTGAAATAGAACATGGGATGAGCATAAAATTTTTAAAAATGCCAAAACACACATACACAAACCCGAATACAAAATCTAACCCTTTTCCCGGCCTCCCTGGGGATGGGTTACTATTAAGGCAAATAGATTGTCCCACAATTCCAAGTCTGGATTGAGCCAATATAGGGCCTCTTACTAAGAACATGTCAGTATAATTTCAGAGCAAAGCCAGATCTATAAAGTTTCACTTATAACAATTGTACAGCTTTGGTAAGAGAACATTTCTCAAGATAGAAGGCAATATACAAGTGGTGAGAGGAATATATATTGCTAATTTTTTCAGCAGTAATATATGTGCCATCTCTGGTATATTTTGAATTAAATTATATTCCATGGAAATATCTGAGAATATAAAAATTGTTTCTTCCTCCTTCTCCCCCTTTCCTTCCTTCCTTCCTTCCTTCCTTCCTTCCTTCCTTCCTTCCTTCCTTCTTTCCTTCCTTCCTTCTTTCTCTCTCTCTCTCTCTCTCTCTCACCTTTCCTCCCTTTTTCTTCTCTTCCTTCTTTCCTTCCTTTCTTTAAGAAATATATTTTAAACACTACTTAACTCATTTATAAAACAACTTTTGAAATAGAGTCTATTTAGAATTACTATTTATTATATTTCTAGTATCTCTCTTGTGTCAACACTGCAGTCTGCCTCTGCCCTGATTTATCATAGGACATTTAGTAGCTAAAATAAAGATTTCTTCTTAAATTTACATATTTATTACAAATTATTTTTCACTGTATTTTGTGGTTTTTCTTAAATAAAAAAGAAACATTTCTATCTTTTTATATTTTGGTTCAAACATTTGTTTTTTTAAAAAATGCTTTTTTTCATAGAATTCCTGTAAACTTCTATAAACGTGCACATTTTTTTATACTCACCAAGTACTTACTCAATTATTATTATGCATCTAGCTTTTGATTAGCACCTGAGGGTACATAGATGCTCAAGACAGTTCCTGAAGATATACATAAATGTTTGCAGTAAAATGTTTAAGTAGGACAATTAGATGTCTACACAGACTACTTGAGGAACATAACTTTTTATAAATGTTTACTGCAAAAAGTTGAGAAAATTTCACATAATTGACTCACATTTAAACATAGAATTTCAAGGTGAATTGGAGATTTTAAGGGAATAAAAAGGAGTAGATAAGAGTAGAGCATATCAGGAAAAATTATCGTTATGGACCTCAGAGGATATGAAGAAGATTAAGGCTGGAAGTGTTTATTCATTTAACAAATAATTACTGATATCAGGAACTGTATTATGTCCTGGACACTGTTCCCGGGTACTAGAAATACAGCAGGGAACAGAACTGAAAAAATATTCACCTGCTTGGAACCTATATTCTAGTAGGCTCACATTGACTTTTGTCTGTGAAGGGACTTGAATACTATTCTAAGGAGTTTAGTATTCATTTAATAGAAAATTAGAAAGCATTGAGGTTTCATTATTCTTATGAATGACATGACTGAATCCACATATTAGAACAATGATTGTGTCATTTTATTAGATGTACTATGAGGAATGATGAAATATGAAATAATATTAATGCAGTACAAAACAAAATTAATGTAGAGGTAGAATATGTAGCGAGGAGGAAATAGAGAGATGTTTAAGAGATAGAATTTGTATGATGGGGCCTAATGGAATAAGACTACATACGAGTAGACAAATATAAATTTGACACTTTCTAACTTAAGTGACTGAGCCGTTCATATTAAGGTGGGTACGAGTGTAAAGTTATTTCCTATTTTTTGAATTTCTAGAATAGAGAGTAAAGAAAGTTCATGTTTGGGGTGAGTGTGGAGGAGAGAGAAGAGATGAACTATAAATGCTGAAATACTGATGTTTGTAAAATCTAGAATTCAGAAGAAAATCCTAAATTGAATTCATTCAAAGCCATCTAATGTGTGTAGTAGTTGAAATTTTGGAGATAGAAGGAGGTCCTGTGTGAAGAAGAGGCAAAGATATTAGAGATTTTGAAAATTAGGACATTTCAATGAAGTCATCAGAGACTATTATTTTTTTTCTTATGAATCTCCTTTGAGCTGTCAGCACTATAATGTTAAACTTGTGGTTGGTCTATTTATTAGATTAAAGATTTGTGTTTGGAAAGGATTGTATTTCTAAACATAAACAACATTAGAGTTTATCCCAAATTATTTTTCATACACATCAAAATGTGATTTTTGCTTCAGACACTTTTGTACAAATTCTGAATCAATTATGCTATCTTAGTTTTCAAATCAATCAATCAATCAATATTATAATTGTTTATTTTGTGCCCAGTATCAGGCTAGGTACTGGAGTATTTCTCCACCTCACTTACCTATCATATTTGTATATTGCTCAGAAACCAACCTTGGAATCAATGGTTTGATGGCTGGATATATTTGTTTCTGTGTTAAATGAGCCTTCAAAATTGTTTACAATTTCATCTTCAGGTTGTACTCTGTATTGCACTGAGAATTTAGCTCCTGGCTTTTTGAAAGAATAAGTTATAAGCCAATCTAGTAGTCGAGTAGAGGACAACATTATGGTTAGGATTTTCAGTAGTTTGCCCAGAAAACAGAATTGATGTTTTCATTATGACACAATACCATAAATACAGCTATTTACTGCTGCCTGCTATATTCTCTTTCCCTATTCTTTGTCTATCTCTGCAAGTTTCTAGGGCTAAACAATCACTGGTGATCGTAGGACTGTAATTTTGAGAATAATGTAGGGGCTCCCTCTCAGGACATAAACATTTCATTCCCTTGTGTGTCAATAGACCAGTCTGGTGTAATCGAAGAGAGAGCAATTTGTTCCTATCCCTTTTCCTGCAAGTGAAAATACTGGCATGCTTAGAAACTTA
This sequence comes from Cynopterus sphinx, assembly GCA_030015415.1. NCBI lineage: Eukaryota > Metazoa > Chordata > Mammalia > Chiroptera > Pteropodidae > Cynopterus > Cynopterus sphinx. The sequence goes on from CM057385.1 coordinate 21,648,131, forward strand.
CCTCCGGGAATGCCTTTACTAAGGTAATTCCAGAATGAGGGAATTGTGATGCCTAGTTTGAGGCAAAACAAACAAACAAACAAACAAACAAACAAATGAACAAAAAACTAGGGTTACTATCATGTATGAATTAGTGCATTTTAAACTTTCTCTATGAATGTCATTTTGGTCATCCTTTTTATTTTTTCACAGTGTTCAAATACTAATAAGAGATAGGTTTACGTGTTTGCCTTGATGGAAAGAAATTAAGGGAGACTATATGAAGGATAGCATTTCTATCTTTAAAATTTAGTCTTGTGTATGTGTGTGTGTGTGTGTGTGTGTGTGTGTGTGCATTCATGCTGGGGTTAAGGTGTGGGGGGAAGGATAGATAAGCCCCAAAGAATAGACTGCTGATGATTGAATTAATCAAAAACACTACTAAGGTAAAGAATAGACAAATTGTGTTGTGTACAGTCTACCAGCATCCACACTTAACTAAAAAGACAATAATAATAGACCATAAGGGTCCTTGAGGCTCCAAATTTAGAGACCTGGGTAATTACCCCTCACACTGTTTATAAATATCTTCATTGATTTTTCCTTCTGTAACCTGTATTCCCATCCTAAGGCCAATCTAAAATATACTTTGTCCTTGCCTTGATTTTTCCCTTTTATAAATTACTGCTTTCCTATTTTTAATTATTTATACCTGGACTTTGGTTTCTGTTATACTCTCATTGAACATGTATCATTTATATAACTAGAATAAAACTTTTAACTTGTCTTCTAACTTTTCATCTATTTTCTCTTTCACTTAAATTAGGTAATGATTTCTTTTGTTAGGGCCAGTGACCTAAAAATCAAAAGGATATGCACAGGGTTGCAGATCATAAGAGGGTGAGGAGTAAAGATGTAGAAATAAACCATTTGTATTTAAATAGCAGTGTGTTTTTATGGTTGGAATGTTGTCCAATTTTCTCTTTAAAGAAAAAATAGATTGCTTTTCCTTCTCCTCCACTTTCTCCTCTTCTTCATTCTTCCATATAGAATTGAAAGCCTGAAGTAAAACTTGTTAATAATTATTGGAAACTGAAAATAAATATTAATTTATTCATGCCAGGTACTGTGTTATACTATGTCTCAGAAAAATCTTGCTTTTCATATTAAAAGAAAATGTAGCTGGCATAGGATACACAGTACACATAAATGTGCTGATTCTGAAATGGAGAAAAGGGTCAGAGGAAGGGGAATTAACTAGGATTCTTATATGTATTAATCTACTGGAATAACATAATACTCAGAAATATATTTAATAGTATAAAATAAATTCATATTTTGAAAATTCCAACTCTTTTATAAATGCAAATTTTAGAATGTAAAACAGTAGAATTTTTGTTGGGGTGAAAAGGATGTAAAGATTAAGGAACTTTGTGTTAATAGTGCTCTTTGTACTAGGCCCCCTTCCTGATTTTTTAATAAGCTGAACTTGTCTTGAAGAGAATAAAGTAAAACCAGCTTGCAATTCAAATCCATGAATGTAGTCAGGAAAGCACTTGCCAAACTCCAATTCCTTTTTCAATCTCTGTTTCCACAGCCCAGCCAAAATGTGCCATGTCAACCTCAGTACCATTTTTGATTCTCCTGCCTTCCCCTGCCTACTTTTCATATCCTTTGCCATTTTACCTGCCCCAGAGACCTCTGATCCTCCACTTTTCTTAATGGATGAGGGTATTCCTGATACTCCCCATCTCTAACACTTTGGCTAGTGGTCCAGATTAAGCTTCAGAGACCGTTTACAAAACAAATAAGTGCCAAAGATTACAGCAGCATTTTCACATGTGGCACCTGTTCTGACACCAGGAGACATTAATATCACCATCATACAAATAAGCCTTGTATAGCTTTGAGAGGCAAGGTAAGATGTCCCACACATCAGTGAACATTTGTTGTAATTGTTTTTTGTTTTTGTTGTTCCAAAGACAAAAATAGGCAAACTGAAGTCAAAACAAGTCACTATAAGAATACAAAGAATGTCACAGATCATTTTGCAAGAACTACAACAAGGCATCATCCTCTAACATAGTCTTTAGTTACTTCTCTCCCCTCTTCTTTCCTTGTCTCCCACTCCTCTTTACCTTTGTCTCACTCTCTCAATAGTTATCTCACATTTGCTTCTCTCTGCTTACTTGCTATTTTTGCTTCTCTGTACACTGGCTATCTCTGTAATCATTTTACTTTCTCTACCTTTCAGACTCAGCTTACCTTGGCTCTGCCTCATTATAGCATTGATTCAGGCCCTAAATATAGCACTGTAAGGTCTAATGTTCTAAAGTTACATTTCAGAGATAATATCTGATCATCTCAGCCCAACTTTATCTGAGCTGACAATTTGTGGTTGGTGTGTGCACTGGTGACACAGAATAGAAAGAAGCCTCTTCAGCCAGTCCCATAATGTCACCCTGGACTGCTGGAAGAGTATTATTTTTTAAAAAGGGAATATAGAAGGAAGGCAGTCATAACTATAGCAGCAGAATTGGGTCTATGTGCTTCTGATTTCAGCCTTGTGCTTTTCCCACTATATTAGAGATTCACTGTGTTTTAGTCATTTTTGGATTCCCACAACATTCTATAAACACCTAGAAATTGCAGATGCTGATACAATGTTGGTGGTTGAGATGACCTTGAAGTGACAAGGCTAACATTGGAAAGTCATGGATATACTCTGATCTTTCCTCAGCTTTCAGTTGAGTGTCATCTAAAACCTGCTGTACAGGGACAGAAGGGGAGAGAGAGAGAGAGAGAGAGAGAGAGAGAGAGAGAGAGAGAGAGAGAGAGAGAGAGAAAGAGAGAGAGAGAGAAGATTCTTAAGATGCTTGATTAAGTTCCATGAACAGCATCATGACCCTGAAATAAAGGAAGAGAATAAAAAAATGAAAACCCATTCTGCCATATGGTTATTTGTCGTTCTTGTGAAGCAGCTAGAGAAATCAGTAAAAATAAATTTTAAAAAAATTTAAAAAGCAGAAGCTGTACTATGAGAGTGGAGAGTTCCAATACAGAGGCAAGATTCTTCCTCCATCCTTTCTCCAGGACTAAGTGAATTAAGACAGCACAGAGTTTTAGAGGCTACTTCTACTCCCAGAGCCCCAGAAACATGGGACCAGTGAGTTCAAAGTTGGGTAAGAATCTTCAGAAATCATTGGCTTTAGATATTTAAGCACTGTGTCGTCTATTTTTCATCTGCATCTCTAGTATATATTCTTCCCTTAAATCCTCTTTTTTTAGTGTTTGCTTATTAAAATTCAAGGACTAGGAAAGCAAAATTATAGAAATTTTACTTTTCTCTTTTTTTCTCTTGCAGCTCAGATCTTTTCCCTTTCGTCTCCTTCATACTCTGAGGAATCCCCCTCCCCCCAGCAAAAAAAAAAAAAAAAAAATTCAGCCAGTTTGCCTATCTGATCTGAATTGTAATTTGGGTGGCAAATGCTGAGGAGTTGTAAGCATCATCTAAATTCACTTTCTCTTTTGCATCATTCCCTCTTCTACTTACTTATCACTTTAAATGTTTACAATCCAATAAGAGGCAATATAAATTTATTAAATTTATCTGTTTTTTTTTTCTTTTACTTTTAAAAAAAAATTTATTTTAAGTATTTCTTTCAATTTCCTCTGATTTTCAAAATGGTTCCTCAGGGCTCTCATTATTTGGATCTCCCACGGACTTAATCTTTTCTAGAGCAGAGTACTTGGATTTTTTTTTTTTTTTTGGCTTAAACTGGCACATTAATCACTTGCCTCCCCTCTTTCAATGGAGCTGCTACTTAAGTGCTGCCACAGCAGCAAAGAAAACCACATCTGGTCATCTCTGTTGAAAGCAATCTGCCCCCTGCCAGTAGCTCAGCTTTGTGGTCACAGCAGAGCAAGTTCTGTGGGAGCTGAGGGATATTAGCAGCAAGAAGACCAGCAGCAGTGTGGACTCCATCCAAAGTGGAGACATCTTTTTGATAGCTTCTAACTCCAGGCTGTTCCCAGGAAGAGACATATCAGAGCCCATACCAACGCCCAACCCCGGATGCCTTGGCCTCCTCTGACCAACTCTAATCATGATTCTGTTGTGAATCAGCTGGGAATCCTGTAGGGTAATTTCTTCTTACATGCCTTTCTTAGAATGTTTTCATGTAGTTTTTTATTTCTACCCCACTGTTTTCTGACCTCCTATTCATTTTTTCCTTTCCTCTTTCTTGTGCATAGATATGAACTTGGAGCCCTCATTCATAGTAGCGGGATTATTCCTTAGAAATAGTAGAACAGAGGTTTTTCCATTCTTTAGGAATGAGTTTATTTAAGCTGAAATCTTCCAAGAGCATTAAAAATTTTTCTTTTGAATGTTCCAAACTACTTCAAGTGTGCCTCTTTTCTAAATTTTGCTAATTTTAATTTTGAAAACAAATTTTCTGGTAGGTTCATAATGAATTTCCCCATTTCCAGAGCAATTCCATGCATATGTTATGCATATAGCTAGTAATTATTAAATATAACAATAATCTGTAGAGTGGCCTAGTAGATTTTTATAGATAAACATTACCTGGTTGATCAGATTATGTTGTATCTACTTAACAAATGAAATATTACATTCATGTTGAATCCATCCTGATTTCACCATTAAAATCATTGCTCTGAACAGCATTTCTCAACATGGCCCTTTTTAATCATGATTCCATCTTGATTAGAACTCTCCCTGCTCATTCTCTTTTTCCATTTCTTGCTTTGCCCCTTATTCTTGTAACTTGGTATGGTTTCACCATTGATGACAGGGTTCCACTCACCACGGCTCTCATACTGGCCATGTATATGGCTTCCACAGTGGAATTAGATGTCATATGTTTTTCTCTCAACTTCTATTTCTCGGAGATCTGTAAGGCTAGTCACACTTGTGAGAGGAATCCCTAAGGCATTATCAGTGGTACCTACTATCATTAGATCTACAGATGCAGATGATTCATGTTGATGAGGAATGAGTATTGAGCCTTGCCCTGAGAAAGGAGAAAGCTGCTTATAGTAGATACCTATGCAGTAAATGTGAGATTATAAAATATTAGTAAATTTAATGGCTATTCCTGTTTAAACCTTTTCCTGTTTGCACTTAATTTTTTCAAGCTTATACTGATTTTGGTGAAGTATAAAGTACCAAAGTATTTATTCATCAAAAATTCCCCTAAAGCTAAACTATAACTCCTTTTTGCCCAAACCTCTTACTCTCAGGTTTTGATGTTTATCCCTATACCAATAAACTTCACATCTGCACCTTCAGCTTCCATCCTTTCTTTCCTGGACTGCAAAATCCTCTCTATTAAAGTTTACCATGTTTAATTGATTTATAGCCCAATATAATGCTCATAAGGGAAATGACTCCCACGGTCTCTGCTCAGTTGACCAACAGAGACTGATAAAAATATTCTTTTGTTGTTGTTGTTGTTGTTGTTGATTATTAGTGCTCTTAATTTTTTTTTATTATTTTATTTTATTTTAATTTTGTTAAATCAATTACTTAATTTTTTATGGTGACATAGGTTAATGAAATGTTGCAGCTGTACATATTAATAGTAAGGCATATATATATATGTGTGTGTGTGTGTGTGTGTGTGTGTATATATATATATATATATACATATATATATATATGTATATATATATATATATTTACTGTGTGTTTACTTCCCATAGTTAGATTTTTTTTCTCTTACCACGTTTGACCCCTTTTAACCCATCTACCTCCCCCTCCCAATAAAAATATTCTTAGCTCTCATTTCTAAATTCTTTAGAGAGTAGATAAAATTTGATATCCAACCTATCCCTCCCTTTCTGACATGAGATATTCATTTCTAATATTTTGCCAAAAGTGTTCAGAAGTATAATGTGGAAGGGTGCTCAAGGTAGAATCATATAATTATATTTCAAGGGCCCAATGTGTGGATGAGTGGATGGCTGGACTATTCTTCTCAGAGCAGGATCCTAGGCTGGGTAGACAATGCAATAATGTCACCTACAACTCTTTGGAGTAAAGCCTTTGGGACTTATCAGACCAAATATACCTTTTACCTTCACACTCCAGATCCTCTACCAATTGATACTATCAGCCTTGTGCAAACTTTTATCCCTGATTTCAACTATCTTCTTTCAGGGGAGTTTACCCACTTTTTCATAATTTTATCAGTTACGCAATCAGTTTTGTCAACTTTATCATATCCACTAGAAAAAAACAAAAAACAAAACAACAACAACAACAAAAACCCCACATTGAACACAAAGTTCAATTTTGATTAATCTTCAATCTGAAAACCTCCCCAGATTTCCTTCCCCATCTTTAATTGGTATTGTTTTCAGTATTATTATTTTTTTCAACAAATTATGGTTTACTGGAAATTACTGTTTAATTACAATTACTGTGCTTGTAAATCAAACTTGGTTATTTTGTAAATTTAAGTGTTACTTCATAAATGTATTTGTAAACTCCTTCAGGGTATTTCCTCAAAGAACATAGCACAGTACCAGGCATGTATGTGGTAAATGAACCAATTAAAGAGTACGATTTAGAAAATATTGAATACATATTGTGCCAGGGGTTAGGGTAAACACTAAATGAGGAAAATAAGTTCAGAAAAACTTTCTCAGTTTATTCTATTGATCCATGGTCTTACCAATATTTGAACCCTTAGCATTTTAACTCAGAGTCCAATGATATCTATCAAACTATGAAGTAGAAATTTTACTTTAAGAAAACAAAAACTTTTCAAGAATTTTAATCAATGATCCATAAATTGAGTCAGCTAACATGATATTACAAGTTTCCTTATCCATTTATTAATACTCTTCTTATTCTTTCTTGATAACCTGTTTTAGTTATGAATTTGAACCCTATGTAGAGAACCTAATATGATAACATATCTTTAACATTTGCTATTCCAGATTTCACTTGGTTAGAGTGCCAGGGTAACTAATATAAATAAACGGCTTTATTAAATATTCTCCAAGACTCATAGCTGTATTTGGAAGTTATTCTGCTCCTTTTGAATGTTGATTATGAGACTCCCCCCAGTGAGCCTCACTCATAGCCATTCTCTGAAAGGAGAACATATATGCCTTGGGGTAGAGGACAGCCTAACGAGCTTAATAAGAAAAAAAAGACATTTTATGGGAGTACAGTTATTCTTTATTCTGGAAAGGTGAAAAAGTAACAGGAAACAAAAAATAATTCCTTAATGATTCTTTTTTTTTTATCCTACTTTAATAAATGGAGGCACAAAATGACACGATTTTCTAAAAACTTCCTGAAACTATTCAGCTAACCAATAAGCACTGGTAATTATTGTACCTCTTGCTGAAAAATAACTCTCTAAAGATTTTTTTTTACATCCTTTTTTGGTAAATAGAGGCACAAAATTTTATAGTTTTATAAAAACTTCCTGAAACTATTCAGCTAAACAACAAGTGTTGGTAATTATTATAACGCTAGCATAAGCTACAGTCTATAGCACATTAAAATATATAGATATATAAAAAACCAATTCTTCATTCTCAAGAAACAAATGCTACAAGTAGAATACTGACAAACATTGCATAACTAATCCTATTTTTATCTCTGATTTATTATGGCATTTATCACTCTTACTCAGGACTACCGTGCTTCTTTTAACTTTACCATGATGAAAACCCGGCAAAACACATCCTAATTTAGGGCACACAGAAAGCCCTGGCCCTATTAGAATTCTTGCTTGGTGTAAAATGTTTGGTTCTATACCTTTTGGGTAAGGTGTAACTGGTATGACTCAGTGGTCTGCTCTGACAAGGATGGGAGGCATCTCATCTCCGATAGGCATCATGTCTCCACATGGAGCTGGGTCATATTTATTGTTTGTGGATGAGGTTTTTGTTTTTTTTACTGCAAATATCAGCTGTTCAAACTGGGATGGTACACAGCTATACTCCAATAAAATCAAACAATTGCTTTCAAGCTCTGACTGTAAAATGTTAAATCTTACTCTCCAGAGAGACGAGGGTTGGGCACAGCGTGTGGACTTCAGTTCTTACCTGTGTTGAACTTGCCTCTTGAGCCTTTATAATATCTCATTTGAGATCCTCATAATAGCACCATGAGATAGGTATGATTGTACCCTCTTTAAAAATGAGAAAACAGATTGCAAAAAGTTAGTCTTCAAGTCCTTGCAGTCAGAATATGTCAGGGCAGCGATGCATTTGAATTCAGGTCTCCATGGTTCAAGTCAGTAAGTGCTGTTGTCTAAATCACATAGGATGAGAAAGAAAACTCTTTACTGAACCATGTTCAGGATGACAGTGAAAGGGAATGAAGACCAAAGATAAGACACAGCCTTTCAAATAGTAGAAACTTATTGGAAACTGACTAATCCTTAAATAACTTTCCACTCCTTGCCCTTTTACTGGAATAAAAATGCTCAAATGAAGAGACTTAGCTAATTGTATTAATATATCAATGGTACATATTTTGCATTTCATTTTGAGGTAAAATTAAAAGTGCATATATCTTCATTAGAATTGCCTATTCCTTAATTATTTTTAGTGCTTTCCTTTTGGAGAATGGGAAAATTTAGATCACAATTTAAAATATTCTCTCTACTGTATTATTTTTTCCCATCAATTCTTCTGTAAGAGACACAGAGGTGAGCCATTCTGACCTGCCTTCAAGGAAGGACTTACAGCCCGGCTTTGTGTAGTAGAGCCAGAAGTCAGCATAGGGGGCATATGGTGAAACTTTGAAACACTAGTTTTGGTTCTCCCTTCACTTAGAGGGGACTCACACCGTCCAATATAAGCTAGGGAAGAGTAACTTTGTTCTAATAGAAAAGCTAAGAAAAATAATTGTTTTGGAGATTCTGAATTTTGACACACAGTATAATAATTTTGGGAGTGAGGTAAGGCTTTTGAGGTTTTTGCAAGCCCAGGTCTGGGCTTAAACAATAGACAAAGAGGAATATTTACCAGAAAGTTTTTCTCTCATAATTTTTGGCTCCAAAGAATAGTTGAAACCTGTGTCCAACATGGTACCCCATAAGGAGAGTGGCATCATTTACATTCACAATCTTTTAAAATCCTAAGTGCCCTGTCTGGTGGTTGGAGAAGAAAGTTTTCCAGGAGAAGGAGTTAGAGCTCTTAAGAGTCTGCTAGTTTTGATGGGATGCCTAGCTGTAGATATCCATGTGGCACCTTGTGAGCTAGAGGCCAGATGCAGCTGACTCAGAGGACATCATCATTGTAAAATTTCTGGCCATCTCTGCAGATGCCAGTGGAGATAGAAGCAGATTTTCAAAGACCAGATGTCATCACCAGAAAACCAAAGATTGGGTAACTCTCTTGATACCATAACTTTGCATAAGCATTCTTGGAATTGAGAGAGTATATCGAGAAAAAGCACAGAAAAAAAAATTTTTGCGTTTATTGAATTTAAATCAAAATTGATGGAAAAACGGTCACATTGAACTATTTGTCAGGTAGTGAAAAGTTTATGTTTCTATTATACAAAATGGGGACTCAGTTTAGAAATAATGTTTGATATTTCTTTATATATAAATAAACAAATATGTTTATGAGATATGTGTAAGCAATATAAAATTAAAAAAACATATTTTTACACTTTGGATTTTAGGCTTATGAAAATTACACCTGCTGCATTTGATTTTTTAATGCTTTCCTTGTCATTTGTTTTAAAGGAAATGACAATGAATCCGAGAGTGAAAGAGAAAAAATTTGTCCCAAGAAAGGGGTGGGGAAGAAGTTATAAAAGATACCAATAAGGCCATGAGATAAACATGTAAGAAAGATGAATTCCTATTTTAGACTTAGAAGGAGGTGTTCCCCGCTGAAATATTTGAAGTACTGGTATTGAATGACAACTTGTATTCATTACTAACATCTGTTCCCTAAGTTTCTTACTGTTTTCTTAAACTATTCTACATTTGTTGTCCTGGAGTATTTCATCATTTTGAAGTTATATGTTTTGAGGGATTGTGCATGAGATTAGCTGAAGAGTTTATCATTAAGGAAAAATGGAGGAGGAGGGTGAGGAAGAAGAAGGGGTCCTAAAGAGAGAGGGAAGGAGGATATTAAAGAAGAGGAAGGAAATTAAAAGATATATATAAAAAAAGAAGATGGAGGGAGGCAAAGAAGGACAGAAAGAAGAAAGGAAGAAGAAAAAGGAAGAAAAGAAAGGAGGGACAGAGGGAGGGAAGAAGGCAGGTAAAATAGTGGCAACTTCCTAGGGCAGCTAATTTGGGAGTTATTCCTAAGAGAATCAGAAAAGTGGCCAATGTGCCTATGAAAATACTTATTTTTTTTCCCCCAAATCCATTCTCATCCCCTACCCACAGTGTCAGTTCAAAAGTGCTTCTGAGACAGTTTGGTAAAATCAATACAGTTCAGTCAATTCTATTTCAAGTCACTGAATCGCACATGTTCTCTCTGTAATAAAGTACGTTATCATCTTCTGAATGAGATGAGTGAGGCTGAAGTCTTGGGAGGAGACAAGAAGCACTAATGCACTGCAGCATTTAACAAATCAATGTACCTCTCTACCTTGAAAGCCACCAAACAAACATTTGATACCCAGCAGGCCCAGCACTTAAGGCAGCTCCAGGCAGCCACCAGGCCAGTCATTTATTTTCATTCCTTGCTACTTTGGAACATCATTAGCAACAGGGAAGCATTAAGACGACAAGTGGGTGAGATTCACATCTGTCTAGGTAACTGTGAGAGCTAATCTGTTTGGAACACTGAGAGCTGCTTAGAATTTCACTTGTGCTGATGGCATTACCCTGGCCAGATTGACTGTAAACAATATTGCCAAAGGGATTTCTTTAGCTTTGTCTGCCTCCGTGGGAAAGCTTTTATTTTTCTCTGAAGAAGACTAGCAGAAACAAACTTTGCATTCCAAATTCAGTTTATGCTTTTCCAAGTCATTTATTTTTCTCATGAAAAATTAGATGCTACTAAAACAGACCTTATAAGAGACAGACCACAAAGTGACAAACAAAACAGTGTCTTTAACATTTTTAATTTTTCAGTTAGAGTTGACATTCCATATTATTTTATATTACTTTCTGGTATACAGCATAGTGGTTAGACACACAATTTACAAAGTTATCCTCCCAGTTAGTCTAGTACCCACCTGGCATTATAAGTACTTATTACAATATTATTTACTCTATTCCCTATACTGTACTCTACATGTCTGCAACTATTTTGTAACTACCAATTATAGTTCTTAATCTCTTCCCCTTTTTCACTTAGTCCCGCAGCTTCCTTCCCATCTGGCAACCATCAATGAGTTTCTTCTCTGTATCTATAAGTCCATTTTGTTTGTTTGTTTGTTTGTTTGATTTCGTTAGACATGTAAGTAAAATCATATGGTATTCGTCTTTGTCTGACTTATTTTACTTAACGTTTTATCCTCTGTGTCCATCATTGTTGTTGCAAATGGTAAGATTTCCTTTTTTATAGCTAATATTCCATTGTATATATGTGCCATATCTATTTTATCTAGTCGTCTATTGATGGGCACTTAGGTCGCTTCCCTATCTTGGTTTTTATAAATAGTGCTGCAGTGAATATAGAGGTGTGTATATTTTTTTCAAATTAGTGTTTTAGTTTTCTTTGGTTAAATACCCAGAAGTGGAATTGCTGAGCCATAAAGTTCTATTTTTAATTTTTTGAGGAACCTCCAAATTGTTTTCCATTGTGGCTGTACCAATTTTCAATCCCACCAGCAATGCACAAGGATTCCCTTTTCTCCACAACCTTGCCAACGTTTGCTTTTTGTTTTATTGATGATAACCATTCTGACAGGTGAGAGGTGATGTCTCATTGTGGTTTTAATTTGCATTTCTCTGATGATTACTGACATTGGGCATCTTTTCATATGCTTATTGGCCACCTGTATGTCCTATTTGGAAAATGCCTATTTGGGTTCTTTGCCCATTTTTTAATTGGATTGTTTGTTTTTTAGGTCTTAAGTTGTATGAGTTCTTTATAAATTTTATGTATTAACTCCTTATTAGATGTATCATTTGCAAATATTTTCTCCCATTCAGTAGGTTGTCTTTTTGTTTTGTTGATGGTTTACTTTGCTGTACAAAAAAATTTTTTTTGATGTAGTCCCATTGTTTATTTTTCTTTTGTTTCTCTTGACCAGAAGTTATGTCAGAAAAAATATTTCTAAGACCAATGTCTGAGAGTTTGCTGCCTGTTTCTTCTGGGAGTTTTATAGTTTCAGCTTTTATATTAAACTCTTTGTTCCATTTTGAGTTTATTCTTATAGATAGTATAAGAAGGTAGTCCAGTTTCATTTCTTTGCATCTATCTGTCCAGTTTTTGCAATACCATTTATTGAATAGACTGTCCCTACCTCATTGTATATTCTTGTCTACTTTGTCCCAGATTAAATGACCAAATAGTCATAGATTCATTTTTGGCTTCTCTATTCTCTTCCATTGATCTATTTGTTTGTTTTCATGCCAGTACCATGCTGTTTCAATTACTATAAACTTGTAGTATAGTTTAATATCAGCATGATACCTCCAACTTTGTTTTTCTTTCTCAATATTGTCCTGGCTATTTGGGGTCTTTTATGGTTCAGTATAAATTTTCAGATTATTTGTTCTAGTTCTGTAAAAAATTCCATTGGTATTTTAATAGGAATTGCATTTAATCTATAGATTGCTTTAGGTAGTATGGACATTCTAATGATGTTAATTTTTTCTATCTATGAGGACAGTATATGTTTCCATTTATTTGTATCTTCTTCAGTCTTTTTTTAACAACTTATAATTTTCCAAGTATAGGTCTTTTATCTTCTTGGTTAAATTGATTTCTAGGTATTTCATTTTTTTAAATGCAATGTAAATGGGATTTACAATTTATTTTTTGATAGTTCATTATTGAAATAGCAATGAAACTGATTTCTGAATATTCATTTTTTATCTTGCTACTTTACTGATTCATTTATCAGTTCTAAGATTTTTGGGGGGTGGAACCTTTAGGGTTCTCCATGTATAGTATCACGTCATCTGCAAATAATGACAGTTTTACTTCTTCCAATTTAGGTACCTTTCATTTCTTTTTCTTATCTTATTGCTGTGGCTAGAAATTCCAATACTATGCTAAATAAAAGTGGCAAAAGTAGATATTTCTTTTTCCTGATCTTAATAAAAATGATTTAACTTTTCCTTATTGAGTATGATGTTAGCTGTGATTTTTGTTATATATGGTCTTTATTATGTTGAGGTATGTTCCCTCTATTTCTACTTTGCTGAGAGTTTTTATAATAAATGGATGCTGGATTTTGTCAAATGCTTTTCCTGCATCTATCAATATAATCATATGATTTTTATCTTTCAATTTACTAAAATGGTATATCACATTAACTGATTTACAGATATTGAACCAATCTTGCATCTGAGGACTAAATCTAACTTGATCATAGTATATGATTTTTTTAATGTATTGCTGAATTCAATTTTCTAATATTTTTTGAGGGTTTTGTATTTATGCTTTTCAGAGAGATTGGCCTAAAAATTTCTATTTTTATTTTGTAATGTCTTTGTCTGATTTTGGAATCAGGGTAATGGCAGCCTTGTATGTTGAGTTGGGGAATCTTCCTTCCTCTGGAATTTTTTGAGTTAGTTTAAGAAGAATAGGTGTTAATTTTTCCTCGAATGTTTGGTAAAATTCACCTGTGAATCCATTCTGTCCAGGACATTTATTTGTTGGGAGTTTTTGATTTCTGATTTGATTTCATTAGTAGTAATTGTTTTTATCTTCATTCAGTCTTGGAAGAGTGTACATTTCTAGGAATGTATCCATTTCTTCCAGATTGTCCAATTTGCTGACATATAATTGCTCATAGTATTTTATCATAATCCTTTGTATTTTTCTAGAGTCAGTTGTCACTTCTCTTTCATTTCTGATTTTATTTATTTGGGTCATTTCTCTTTTTTTTTTTTTTTTTTTTTTTGAAGAATCTAATTAAAGGTTTATCACTTATTTTTTTTTAATCTTTTCAATGAACCAGTGCCTGGTTTCATTTATTTTTTTTTTTTTTGTATTTTTTTAGATTTTATTTTGTTTTCTGATTTTTATTATCTTCTTCTTACTCATGTTGGGCTTTCTTTACTGTTCTTTATCTAATTCCTTTAAATGTAAGGTTAGATTATTTATTTGAGCTTTTTCTTGTTTCTTGAGGTAGGCTTGTATTGCCATGAATTTCCCTCTTAGGACTACTTTCACTGTTCCATTGATTTGCAATAGTTGTGTTTTCATTTTCATTTGTCCGAGGTATTAAAAAAATTTTTTGATCTCATTGTTAAACCATTCATTGTTTAGTATCATGTTATTTAGCTTCCATGTGTTGGTGTATTTTTCAGTTTTTGTAACTGATTTTTAGTTTCATATCATTGTGACTGGAGAAGATTCTTGATATGAGTTCAGTCTTCTTAAATTTACTGAGACTTGTTTTGTGGCTTAACATGTGATATGTCTTGGAAAATGTTCTATGTGCACTTGAGATAAATATATATTCTGCTGCTTTAGGGTGAAATGCTCTAAAAATATCAATTAAATTCATCTGGTCTAGTGTATCATTTATGGCTGCTGTTTCCTTATTGATTTTCTGTCTGGAAGATCTGTCCATTAGTGTCAACGGAATGTTAAAGTCCACAACTACTACTGTATTACAGTTAATCTCTCTATTTATATGTGTAAATGTTTGCTTTATACATTTAGGTGCTCCTATGTTGTGTGCATAAGTGTTTACTAGGATTATATCCTCTTGTTGGATTGATCCCTTTATGTTATGTCCTTCTTTGTCTCTTGTGATGGTGTTTGTTTTAAAGTCTATTTTGTCTTATATAAGTATTGCTACTCCACTTATTTTTTTATTTTAATTTGCATGAAATATTTTTTTCTATCTCATTATTTTCATCTGAAGTGGGTCTCTTGTAAACAGCCTATGTATAGGTCTTGTTTTCTTAGCCTTTTAGCTACTCTATGTCTTTTGTTTAGAGCACTTAATCCATTTACATTTAGTTATGAATAGGTACATAGTTATTGCCACTTTATTATTCATATTTATGTGTTTTTCTTTCTCTTGTTCTTGCAGAAGTCCCTTTGACATTTCTTGTAATACTGGCTGGGTGGAGATGAATTCCATTACTTTTTCTTGTCTGAGAAGTTCTTTATCTCACCTTCAATTTTAAATGATAGCCTTGTTGGGCAGAGTAGGCATGGTTGTAGGTCCTTACTTTCCAGCACCTTGAATATTTCTATTGAGATGTCAGCTGACATTATTTTGAGAGTAACCTTGTAAGTAGCTAGCTGCTTTTCTCTTGCTGCTTTGGAAATTCCCTCTTTGTCTTTAATCTTTCCCATTTTAGTTATGATGTGTCATGATTCATCTTGTTTGGGACTCTATGAGCTTCCTGGAATTGTATGTCTATTTCCTTCACCAGGTTAGGGAAGTTTTTAATCATTACTTCCTCAAATAGGTTCTCAATCCCTTGCTTTCTCTCTTCTTCTGGTACTCCTATGATGCGAATGTTTGTTCTGCTTGATGTTGGCCCAAAGGTTCCTTAAACTATCCACATTTAAAATTTTTTAAATCTGTTTTGCTGTTCTGATTAGGTGTTTTCTGCTACCTTGTCTTCTAAATTCTTGATTTGATCCTCTCTTTCATTACATTATTAACTATTTTTCTTATGCTACACTTTATATCTCCATGTCTATTTTGTAACTATCCATTTGTACTTCTTAATCCCTTTGCCCTTTTTTCGCTGTCCCCCCAAACCCCCTCCCATCTAGTAGACCTCAAAATGTTCTCTGTATCTGAGCGTTTGTTGTTGTTGTTGTTGTTGTTGTTGTTGTTGATTTTGTTCTTTAAATTCCACATGTATGTGAAATCATGTGATAATTGTCTTTCTACATCTGACTTATTTCATTCAGCACAATACCTTCTAGATCCTCCATGGCAATATAATTTTTCATCTCTTTTCTTTTAGTCTCTATGTTTATTTTAATCTGAAGTGAATCTCTTGTAGGCATCATATGTAGGGAAATTGTTTTCTTATCCATTTAGCCACTTTGTCTTGTAGTTGGAGCACTTAATTCTTTTCCATTTGAGGTACTAGTTGATAGGAATATAGTTATTATCATTTTTATTTATGCATTTGATACATGTTTTTTCTTCTTACAGAAGTCTCTCCAACATTTTTTATAATACTGGCTTGGGGTTGATAAATTCTTTTAGCTTATTTTCCTGAGAAGCTCTTTATCTGTCCTTTGATTCTAAAAGAAGATAGCTTTGCTGTTTAAATTATCTTTGTTTGTAGATCCTAGGTTTTTATCACTTTGAATATTTGGTGTTAGGCCCTTCTGTCCTGCATATTTTCTTCTGGAAAATCAGCTGCCAGTCTTATAGCTGTTCCCTTGTAGGTAACTAAACTCTTTTTCTCTTTCTGCTTTTAAGATTCTCTCTTTGTATTTAACCTTTGTCATTTTAATTATGATGTGTCTTGGTGTGAACCTCTTTGGGTTCAATTGTTTTAGTACTCTCTGAGTTTTTTGGGGTTGTATGTCTATTTCCTTCACCAGGTTAGGGTAGTTTTCCATCATTATTTCTTCAAATAGCTCTTAAACTTTTTGTTTTCCTTTAGATACCCCTATGATATGTACATTTTTACATTTGATTGTGTCCCATAGGCTCCTTAAATTATTATTATAGTCTTGGATTCTTTTTTCTTGCCGTTCTGTTTGAGTGTCCTTGGCTTCCCCATCCTCTGTATCTGTGGTTTGATCCTCTTCTTTATGTATTCTTTTCATTCCCTCCAATATATTCTTCATCTCAGAAAATGTGTTCTTCACTTCTGACTGGTTTCTTTTATAATTTCCACTTCCATTTTTATGTTTTTGTTTTAAATTTCTGTTAAAGTTCTCACCAAATTCATCTACACTTACCATAAGTTCATTAAGCATCTTTATAACCAATGTTTTGAATTCTGAATCTGTTAGATTGCTCTACTACATTATTCCTAGATCTTTTTCTATTATCTCATATGGTTTTTGCTTCTTTGTCTACTCACTTGGGCTGCCTTTCAGTGTCTGTTTCTATATACTAAGCAAAGCTCCTAAGTCTCCTGGTCTTATTAGCATGGGTTTATGTAGTAGGTGTCCAGTGGCACAGTTCTGAGAGGGGTTCAGCAGCAGGCCAAGTTTAGTCCCAGTCTATGCCCCTATTGGGCCACCTATTAAGATTCAGCAAGCAATCCATAGATGCTGTGATTATAGTTGCCTCAAGAGGCCATGCCAGAAGCTGAGGCCAGCTGTCACCAGTGTGTCTTGGCTCTGCTCAGCAAGGAGCACTGGACTCATTGAGGATACAACTGGACATGGCTTGGGTATGACAAGCGAGTTGGAGGAGGCAAAGTTTCTGGGTGTATTGACCTTTGTTATCCAGTTTGATGACATCTCAGCTATGCCAGTGCTACATGGGCACACTGTGAACAGGGGAGAGCCCAACAAAGGAACAATGGACATCACCAACACTTCTGTCCAGGAGAGAACCTCACCTCTGGCCCTCACTAGGACAACTCAGTGTCCCCCCGTAAGTCTATGTTGCCACCCACGAAGCCTACTCAGTGCTGGTGCTCAGAATGAGAAGGTCTGTCATTGTAGAAGTCCACTCGCCTACACAGCTCCTTAAAGAGACATCTGAAGCCTTTGTCCCATTCAGACACTGGGGACCAGCAACCTCACATCTTCGCCCCCTTCTTACCTTTTCCTGTTGCAGGTTGATTAATTATTTCTCACACTAGTTGTAGTATTTCTGTTCATCTAAATCCCAGGCAACTTTGCTTGCTGTTTGCTCTTTGTTTCTGTCACAACTTTAATTTGGTCACAAGAGGGATGGACAAAGCTTCTGTTATCTATGCCATTTTTTCCCAGAAGCCCACTGTGCTTTTTAGATGTTATCAGGTAGTCCAATGTTTACTAGCAGTAATAAGAACAATAGTTTCAATTTGCCAGAAGATAACCTGTTATTAATTTTTTTACCTATACTATCTCTGAATTATTCTTCAGTCCCTCTTTCAGTTTTTCCACCTCTTTGTGATTTTATTCTTTATTCTGTTTTCTTATTATCACAGCCCAGAACAAAATTAAAAATTCATTAGTATATAACTTATTTACAATAAATGGTACTTAGGTAAAGTGTGCTCTTTGATGAGTTTTAACAAACTCATAAAGCCACCACTACAGTCAAGATACTAGCATTTTAATCACTCACAAATACTTCCTCTTGCTCCTTTGCTGTCCATCTTCCCTATTTCCATCCATAGGAAGTAGTCATTTCTGTCATTTTAAATTGGTTTGTATTTTCCAGAAACTTATATAAATGGAAACAAACAACATAAATTCTTGTGTCTGGCTTCTTTCACTTCTCATAATGGTTTTGATATTCATTCATGTTGTTGCATGTTTGTAGGTAATTTGTTTTATTCCTGAGTAGTATGTATACCAAATTTTCTGGATCCATTTACCATTGATGGGCATTTGGGTTGTTTGAAGTTTGAGGCTGTCATGACATTTTTGTCTAAGTCTTTATCTAAACTTATAATTTCATATCTCTTGGATAAATACAGGTCATAGAGTGGGTATGTGTTTAACTTTGTAAATTCCCAAAGTATCTTCCAAAGTGATTGTACCAATTTACATTTCTACCATTTGTGTATGAGAGTTTCAGTTGCTTCACATCCTTGTTAGCACTTGGTATTTTCATTTCTTTATAACTTTAGTCATTTTAATGGCTGTTCAGTGGTAGTTCGTCATGGTTTTAATTTGTCTGTCCTGTATGGCTAATAATGTTGAACATTTTATGTATACTATACAGTACACATTATTAGCAGTTGTTATGAAGAATAAAATTTAGTTCCATGAACCCCTTGGAATATGTCAATTTCCTTTTGTTTTCTCAAAATGACTTTAAATTTGGTATAAACAGTAAAATTCTATTTTTAAACATTAAAATACTGTTTTGAGTCTTATTTAGTTTAATTTCATAGGAATGCAAAAAGATAGTAAATACATAATTTTAAAATACACCAAAAATGTTAAATGTTAAGCTCTAGTATATATTAGAAATTATCTTAAATAGGATTGTTTTAGAAGAATTGAAAGTCGAAACCTATATATAACTTAGGAAATTTGTAGAAAATACTGCCCTATCATGCACTTATTGTTTTAAATCACCTACATGTATATAACTCTACAAAACTTTAAAGATTAGGCTCAAAAGAAGAAAAAAAAACAGAAAGACATATTTTAGTATTTCTAGGTAGGAAATAGTTCAGTTTTTTTTTTAATTTAAATTTTACTGGGGTATCATAGGGGAGGGAGAGGTAGAAATTTGAGATCTTTGAAACTTTTCATGGGACAAATACTTTGCTTTTCAACTTATGGTTCTTGGACTAACAGCACTGATGTCTCCTGGGAGACCTTTGAGAGGCAGGGTCTCAGCACCCACCCCCTAACTTCATCTACTAGATCAGAATATGCAGTTTTACAAGAGGAGTCTCAGAGGAGTCAAATCCATGTAAAAGACTGAGAGGCACTGTAGTCAACCACTTGTCCTTTTGTGCAGAGTATAAGAGAGTCATCTCATTTAATTGTTGCTTTTCAAGCTTCAGTGATGAGGAAAAATACAAACAAGATATAGGTTCTCCATCCTTTGTAGCAGGTGATTTGTCTCCTTTTCTATGGATTTAAGGTCAAACACAGAAGTTATTGTAAATAGGCATTTTCAATTTACCTCTCCCTGGAGAAGCTAGCTTTCCTCACCTCAGCCTAACTTTGAAGCTCTGCATTTACACTTTGATGAAAAATTAGTAATATCAATTACAGCTTTACATGCAGCGCCCTCCTCAGATACAACTTTAAATGTCTGTCAATTTTATTTTGATCCTGAATCCTAAGTTTAATGTATACTGGCCATAGCTATCCTAGGTCAGCCTTTGCCTTGTTCCCATCCATTGGTGTGATGTCATATGCCACTATTAAGCTTTTAAATTAACTTTCCTTGTTTTGTTCTCTGGCCTCATTATCTCACTACCCATTACCTTAAACTGTTAAAGCAGGGACTTTATGCCTAGTTCATTCTATACTGCATTATGATTCTGTATATTGTTATTCACTCTCTACCCTTGACATTTCTTACCCCTGTTTTGCCCTTTCAGCAATTCTTGCTACTTTGTGGCCTGTTCCTTCTTCCAGGTCATTAACATATAAAGTGGAATAAAATTGGCTTTAATATTGACCCTTATGGTTCTCTATTTCCCAGTCCTCTAACTTCTAAATGGTTTCCACACCCAAATGCTCTTTTCATAACAAATAATACATTCTACCTCTACTTAAGAATGCTAAAAGAGAAGATTGAACTCTATTACTTTTTAACTATAAAAGCATGATTTAGCCAGTCTTTTTGAGTTTAACAATGTGTAACCCATAAAAGATTGTACTTGGCCATTGTTCTAGGGGAACAGGATGCCCAGCCAACACAGCTGAAAGAGGGTTAGGAGAGTATAAAAAGCTGCAAATTCACTTGGCTCTATTACTAGTTCTGAGAAGCTTTCATAAAGCATACAAAAACATTTTAAAATGACCAGGGTAAAGTACTACTGAGGAGGGCAGAAAGAGAGAGAGATTTCCTCTTTTCCAAAAAATTATTCTCATATGACCCTTTCCAAACCAATTACAAAGTTCAAATTAGTCATCAAAGTTTCATTGGATGTCTTTTGCCCTACTGCAAATGGCACATGCACAAGCAGTGCCAGAGAGAAATAACATATATGATTCTTCACCAGGGTAAGGGTATAGAAGTGCCTGAGAAAACTCTCAGACTAGGAGAAGAGAAGACCCAGACATCAGAAGCCCACCCACCAATCTGAGGTCAGTTATTGAAACCAGAAGGACTTGGGTTTAAAAGTTGATTGCATATCCTCTTGGCAATACCTACTCTACCAAAGAACTCTAACAGAATGAAATATCATAATCATACCCCATTTTATTTGCTTTTGTGTTTATTTTTTCAAGAATAGTACATACACATGTGTGTGCATGTAGATATATATACATATATAAAAAATTATAACCTATATTTTATATGATATGCAATTTTGTAGAACCATGCATTCTCTAATGAGCCAAGATATATGAAGGGAAAGAGGAAGCCTGATTAAGTTAGGAGTAATTTTGTTTTGTTTTGATCTTAGAATAATCTTTAAAAGAAGTAGGAGTAAGAAGAGGTGGAAAAGGACAATTTTTGGCCTTCATAATGGATTCACTACACTTAACTTACACAACTTGCTATAGCTTGCTGCCTTGGATGATATGTGATTAGGCAAAATTCATAATATATATTCAATTAGAACAAAATATATATTTATTTCAAAGAAGAAAAAAACTTAATATTTGGTTTGCTTATACAGAAGCTCCGGTTCTCACTGTTTATGTAGGTAATGAAAAAATGTGATATATGATTTCACATGAAGGATATAATGGCTCGTTAGAATGAGCACAGATAAATAAATATGGTTTTTCATTTCAGCTCTGCCATTAGAAAGTCTTCTGACTTTTGGAAAGTTACTTGTGTGTTCTGAGTCACAGTTATTGATTCTCTAAAAAATGGTGATATTTATATTTTTAAAAAGTGTCATTTGTAGGTTAAAAATGAAGTAGATATAAAAAAACAGACAGCACATACCTGACTCTAATAGAAATGAGTAAGTGTCAGTAGTATTTGTTTTCACTTTTAGTTTCCCTATAATTTTTATTATACAAATATTTAGATCAGGAAAGTACTTTAAAAACTATGTAGTGTAAATTTCTTATTTTATAGAGATAAATATTGAGGATGGGTGAGGGAAAGTGAATAAAGTAAGAACAGAATTGACATCCACTTCTCTGAATTACATGGTTCTGGTTCTTAACACTACTCCATCATCACATGTGAAATGTGAAAGGCATGTTGTAATGGCTCCAGGATTCTTAGCAGGGCAATGTAGGAAACCAGTTGTGTGACTCACAGACTCTCAAATCAATTATCTGGATTATAATCCTAGCTCCATCTTTTATTAGTTGTAGTTTTGGGAGCAAGTTATTTAAACTCTTTGTGCCTCTTATATTTCTCAAAATAGAGAAAATAATGTAAATTAAAAGATTGTTGTGAGGACTGCATAAATCCATTCATATCAAACTTTTGGAGCAGTATTTTACATGTAATAAACATTAAAAATGTTAACCATTATTTCTCTTAAAATCCATACCTTAGCAGGAACATTTTTCATTTTCTTGATTTCACATAAAATGTGTTGAGTCTCAGCTCTTTGTACCTGCCTATGTTTGATAAAGAAATTCTCACAAAAGAATTGAAAAGAGCCTAGATTTTCTACTAAAGATTTTGCAATAGAGATGGAAAAGCAACTTGGTAAAAATGATTTAAGATCATTATAAAACACTGTGCACTTGTTTTCAGCATTGATATTTTGCAAATTGACATGCTTCCAATTCAGAGTGAACCTAATGTTCAGTAAACAGATTGAAGAATACACCTTCTCTCTAAAGAGGAAACTATCCAGAGTTTTAATAAAACATTTGGAAGAGATGCTAGGCATGGATAAATAGACATCATTCCAGATGAGGATACTATAGCTGCACAGGCATACGAAGAGGAAGATAACAATTGTGAGGTTTCTAATATTTTTGCAGAGTTCTGCTATTATATATTTTATCAGTAATTGCTCCAGTGTAGCCAAGGCAAATCGATTATGAAATTACTGGCCATATGCCAACACAATACCTGGTGTGAAACTATACCCACAATTAGACAAATTCTCTTTCATCCTCATGAGCAGACTAATTCACCATTCCTAAATAGTTTTTCAGTGGCATGAAACTTGCTTTACATTTTTTAAATAATTTAAGCCAACTAGAGAATATGTTTTTAGATACCCAATTAGTCAGACTCATTAGCATTAGACTTTTACTAAAATTGAAGGAAAGGCCTATATTCACTAGAACACATAATAAAACATGACCTTAAAATTGGGGGGATAAATGAGAAAAAACTAGGTAAACTTTAAAAAGATTCTGTAAATTAACCAATAGATATTCATTTTATTTTTCTATTTTATTGAGGCAAGAACATTTAATATGACATCTCCCAATTAATAACATTAAAGTGTATATATTATTGCTCACTATAGGTAAAATGTACAGTAGATCTCTGTACATGTATGAGTCTTGCTTACCTGAAGCTTTATACTATTGATTATTAACTCCTCATTCCAGAAATCTTCCCACCCACTTTGACCACCATTCTACTCTTTGGTTCTATGAATTTGACTATTTTAGATACTTCTATAAGTGAAATAATGCAACATTTGTCTTTCTGTGGGTGGAATATTTCACTTATTATAATGTCTTTAGGCTTATCCATGTTGTCACATATTGCAGATTTTCTTTCTTTTTAAAGGCTGAGTTGTATTCCATTGTATGCCTACACCGCATTTTCATTATTCATCTTTCGATGAACATTTAGGTTGTTTCCACATTTTGGCTATTGTAAATAATGCTGCAATGAAAGTGTCAGTGTTAATGTCACTCCAATACTCTAATTTCAAATCTGTTGGATAGATACCCAACAGAATATCATATGATATTTCTATTTTTAATTTTATGCTAATAGTGTGTGTTTCAATTTATCCACATCCTCGCCAACACTTGTCTATATAAAAGAATACATAATAGACATTTCTAACTGGTATGAGTTGTTATCTTATTGTGGTATTAATTTGCATTTTACTGATCATTAGTGATGTTGAGCGCTTTTTCATTAGTCATTGGTCAGCAATTTTTCATTAGCCCATTTTTTAAATTTTGTTATTTTTTTACTGTTTAGTCATAAAAGTTCTTTATATATTTTGGTTATTAAGCCTTTAACAGATACATGATTTGCAAATATTCTCTTCCATTCTACAGGTTGCTTTTTTACACTATTGATCATTTTCTTTGTTGTGCAGAAGTTATTTTTGTTCGGTTAATCCTATTTATTTATTCCTTGTTGTTGTCACCTGTGCTATCAGTATCAATGCATTAAATTGTTGCCAAGAGAAATGTCATGAAGCTTTTCTCCTATGTGTTTTTCTAGGAGTTTCACAGTTTCTGGTCTTTTAAGTCCTTAATACATTTTGAGTTGATTTTTGTGTGTGGTATAAGTTAAGGGTCCAATTTCTTTTTTTTACATGTGGATATCAAGTTTGCCCAATACAATTACTGAAGAGACTATCCTTTCCCTTTTGGGTATTCTTTTTGGAGATTAGTTAACTGTCTATGCACATATTTTCTTCTGATTTCTGCTGTTCTGTGGGTCTCTATGTCTGTCTTTATGCTAGTACAGTACTATATTGATTTTTGTAGCTCTGTACTATACTTTGAAAATAGGGAGTGTGATGCCTCCAGCTTTCTCCTTCTTTCTCAGTGTTGATTTGACTATTTGTGATCATATTTTTATCACAAATATGAATTGCAGAATTGTTTTTCTAATTCTGTAAAAATGCTGTTGGGATTTTGATAGGAATTGCATTGATTCTGTAAATCATTTTGGATAGTATGCACCTTTTAATAATATTAAGTTTTCTGATCCACCAATACAGGATGTTTTTCCATGTTTTTTGTGTCTTTAATTTCTTTCATCAATATTTTATAGTTTTTGTATACAGGTGTTTTACTTCCTTGTTAAGTTTATTCCTTAGCATGTCATACTTTTTAGTACTATTGTAAATGGGATTTTTATATATATTCCTTTTTAGATAGTTTGTTATTAGTGTCTAGAAATGCATTGGTTTTATATCTTGATTTTCTATCCTGCATTGTTAATGAATTCATTTATTAAGAGTTGAGGATTTATATATGTAAGATCTTGTCATCCACAAACATGGACAACTTTAATTCTTTTCTAATTTGAATGCATTTTTTTTCTTTGTCTAATTGCTCTGGTGTGGAGTTCTCCAGTACCATGTTGAGTAGAAATAGTGAGATTTAATTTTGAGCATTCTTACCTTGTTCCTGATCCTAGATGAAAAATTTTTGGTTTTTCACCATTGAGTGTGATGCTAGCTGTGGCTTTTCATGTGTGTTAGCTGTGGGGTTTTCATGTGGATTGTAATATATTGAGGTACTTTCTATTCCTACTGTGTTGTGTTATCATAAAAAAGTATTGCATTTCATCAAACATTTTTATTTGCATCTTTTGAGACTTTCATATAATTTTTATGCTTTATTTTGTTAATATGGTATACCAAATTAATTGATTTTTGTCTGTTGAACCACATTTACATTCCTTACATCCCAGCGATAAATTCTACTTGGTCATGGTGTATGATCCTTTTAATGTGCTGTTGGATTTATTTTTCTGAGGAATTTTGCATCTGAATTCATCAGGGATACAGTAGTTTTTGTCCACTTGCTCTGGGCTGAACTGAAGGCAGGGGTGAGGAGCTATGGTGTCTATTAGTCCAAACCATCATCTCTGTCTTCACCAGGTGGCTAAACACCAAACACATTGGGGCATTGGACTGATAGATCAACTCTTTCCTTTCTCAGGGAAAAAATGAGAGCTATGATTTTCCATCTGCTTGCTCTTTGCTCAGCATAAGGGGAGAATGTATGACATCTACCAATCCAAGCCATCTTCTCTTCTACATAGCTAGATTGTGCTGGACCCGTCAGAGCTTCAGGACCAGTAAATTAATGCTAGTCATTTGGGCAGTCAAGGAAAAGTGAGGTGCAAGATGTAGAGATCAACTTTCCCTCTCCAAGAAGTATCTGTGAGGCGGAATTTATTATATGCTTTCCCTGTGCTGAGTAGGATATAGATCAGCCTAAGCCACCGTCTCTGTTCTCTGAGTGGCTAGATTCTGCCAGACTTGTCAGAGTTCCAGTACTAGTGGGTCAGGATGGTAGCTTTTTGTCAGCTCCAGAGAAATTGGGCATTGAATGTACAAATCAATTCCTTACCTCTACAGTGGGAAGGTAGATTTTTTATCTGCTTACTCTGTGCTGGGCAAAGGTGAACACCTATGGCATTTACTAGCCTAGGATGCTGTCACCATTTTCCTCTGGAGACTAGACTCTGACAGACCTGTCGGAACTTCAAGACTGGCAAAACAGAAGTCTCTTTACAAAGGGAATTTGTCCATGAATTGTTGTTGATTCAGTGTGTTCATAGGGGTTCCAGGGCTTCCTACTCTGTGTCTTACTGATGCCACCCTCCTATCAATATTCTAACAACCTAAAAACGTGCATTTGTATTGAAATTTTCTAGCTATTAAATTTTTTGACATGTGTGTAAGTGTGCACCATCTTATGCACATGTGCATATGTATGGGTTGTACAATAACCGCTGCAGTAATACTTACACAAAACAACTCTGAATTACAGCCTTGTTGTTTGGCTCAAGGGTTACTTAAAGGTATTTTTTTTTTTGTAGCCTGGTTTGTTTATTACTGTAATACCATTTTGAAGAACATATCCTATCTCCTCTGAATCCACACTCCATTTAAATTACATTCACATCAACATTTACACACAGTAGAATATTCAAGGAAAGATTCAGCCTGGGAATGCTATGCCTCACAGTAAATTAGGAATAAATTACCCACGCAGTTCATGCACATCATGTTAGCATTAAACAAGGAAGCAAATTTATAGTAAAAAGGGAGCAACTGTATGTGCCTTAGTGCTAAATATATTTGATAGTATAGCGTGATGTTTGATTTAATTATCCAGGAGACAGTGCATATATTATAGAAAAATTTTCAAGCAGAGTTTTAATATTGCACATTCTACAGATGTCATTTCATAAAGTCGTACATTTATATCTTGACTCTAGAAGGCCTAGTATTTAGAGATATACCATCAAACAAGGGATTGGAGTTTCATGTTTTTACTTTTTCTCTATAATTTTCTAAGCAAAACAATATGTATAAAATATGTATTGATGAGAGCACATGATACTTTTTCTTATTAATTTATTTTTACTATTAAAAACTATTGGATCTTGAGATAATCATGCGAGGCAAAATAAGTCATACAGAAAAAGTTGAAAACTGCATGATATCACTCATTTGTGGGATAGAAATCGAAAAGTAACAAACAAACATGACAAATAAAGACTCATGGACATGAACATGTTACTTTCATAAAGCTTATTGACAACCAATTTTAATGTGCCATTCTATTATTTTTTGTTTTATAAGATTGATAAACCTTAGTTACTTTTGTATGAATGTGAGAAAATCACTAGAATAAAATATGTCAATAAGCTAATTGTACTTATGCATCTATTCCCTCATTAGACAGTAGCTTAGTAACTAAAAAGTGTTAGTGTTTGTCTAATTATAAAAGTAATATGCACCATACAAAATTTTCAAAAGGTAAAGAAATATATGATGTAATATTTAAACTTTGCATGTATCTTTTTTAAAAGTAGGAAGTTCAATTTGTATTATTGATTTCAATGATTACAAGTTTGGAGGGTCTAATAGAATACTGGTGACTTTCATCAGAAGCAGTAGAGGTAGTTGGGTGCCATAACTACCATTGGTACTTGGTGAAGCAGAGTCTCCCTTCCCACCTCTTCTCCTGCTCTAGGAAAAAAGAATATTTTATTCTCTACCATTAGAACAGTTATCTGGACCAGGACAACTATCTGGTGGTAAATATTTTTATATAAAACAACCAGGTATTTTGTTAATTTCTTAACAGTTTGTAGTCCTGGGCTGTCTCCTCAGAAATACAGACTTTCTCATTGATATTTACCATACTTCTATGACCTAACACTTTGGGAAAATGAAAAGTACTGTTTTGATGATGTCAGTAAACTTGTCCTGAAGCCCAGTTCATATCTCCTTGAACTTCACACTCATCCAAAAGAAATTGTTGAGAATACCAAGCATTCTCCAGAGTCAAGAGTCAATAATAAATGATACTAAGAGTCTAAATCTCTTAGTATAGTTTCTAGAATACAAAAGGGCCCCAGGAAATATTAATCTTTTTCTAGGCTTTTCAGTAGATGTAATAGCAAAGACTTTTCTTGGGGGATGTTTCAGGCTTCTTGCTTCTCAGTTTGTAGATCACTAGTTGAGGGGAGTACTGGTTGGAACACGTTTTGCTCCAAGGGTTGTTTCTCCTGTGTCCGTAGTTAAGAGTTCATTCCAAAGTGGATCTTTCTGTTCATCCAAAATTTCCCCTTGCCACAACCTGTTCTATTTCTTGTTGAGCCATTTGAAAGACTGCATTTCTTTTAAATAGTTTAAAGAAATAATTTTGAATTGTCTTACTATAAAAGGTACATGCATTTATCAAAAAAGTCAAAACAGATAAGAAAAGAATAAGAACAAAAAATACCTTTATATCATTCGGAATTTTGCCTAGGCATATGTAAAATAAATTTTAGTTATCGCTTTTATTGACTATTTAATAAAAAAGAACTAGAACAGTCTATTTTTTTTCATGCTATGACATCTATGAAGATGCCAAAGAATTTATCAGTATTTGGATATTATCCATCATAAGTAACCAGTAGACTGTATCAAGTCATATTAAATGAGAAGTGTGTGAAATTAAAATTTTTGTGATAATTTTATAGAATCTTATTAAATTAAAATAATTATATGTATAAAACAATAAAGTTACATTTTGCAAAGGATGTATTGACAAAATATACCTTTATAAGAAAATAAGTCTTATAATGAAATCATTTTCATTTCCCATGGGCTTGCCAATATGACTATAGAGAAGGTGGAAAAACACCCAATTTCATAGATACATACAAACACACACATACGCACTCACACTTTAGACAAATGGAGCATAAAACATAGGCTAATCGTTCCAGTTTTAGAAATAAATTAAAACTAAAAAACACTCTAAAAAGTTATATATGGTCCCAAATATCTTTAAAAACTTTAAAAATAATTTATATATAATATACAGTGTATTGTAAATAATTATATTTTTTTATATGTTATGATGTTTTGATGTCTTAAAAACTTTTCTGGTGGGAGAGAGACTGCCCCTCCTGCAGCTAGCCAATTCTCAGAGACAGTAAAAGACCCATCCAGAAACATGCCTTTGATATGTAAACTAACCAATCCAGTGTCATATCTACCCTATCCCGGCTATACATCTTAGGAGGCAATGTTCTTCTTCCTTAATCATTCCAGGGCCCGATGTCAGGAAACTAGGTATCACTCCTATCATCCCAAACTAGCCAATTCTAAACTGTTTACCATGTCCTGCCTTGCCAATTCTAAACTGTTTACCATGCCCTGCCTTGCCTTTTCTACAGAATCCTCAATAAAGGCTAAACCTTGCCCTTGCTCCTAGTCTGCCTCCTGACAACCCTACTGTCTCTTCTAAGTGGCCCTATGTGATATGTCATGTCTCCCATCTTTAAGACCTGTGAGTACATTAAACTTTCTTGATTCTTGAATCTCTCCTTTATCTCCACTGTGGCTACACCTTATGCACCATGTCATAAAATAATTCAAAGCACTGGATACTAAGGGTATAATTTTTCAGCTTCACAAACACATTAAATATCTATCACATACCATAATCAAAAGTAGAATAGTTTTATTATTCTTTATGCCATTGAGCAATCAGCCTTACTTCCTGATTTGCAGAGCAATCACTGATCTAATTTCCATCGCCAAGGATTTGTTTAACCTTTTCTAAACTTTATGTAAATGTAAATGGAAGTACTCTATTTTTCCTGGATTCTTTCACTCAGCATGATATTTTTGAGATTTATCTTTGGTATGTGTATATAAATAATTATGTCCTTTTTATTTATTACTAACTACTATTTTATTGTGTGTTTAGCTACTCTTTTGTTGATAGGCTCATAGATTACTTTCAGTATTTGGCTGTTATAAATTAAGCTGCTATAGACATTTGTTTACAGATTTTTATAGACATATATTTTCCTTTCTCTTGGGTAAACTTAAGAATGGAAAACCTGGGTTATGGAAAATAAATACCTGTGTAACTTTTTAAGAAACATCTAAACAGTTTTTCAAAGTAGTTGTACCATTGTACACCTATCATTTGGAAGAGTTCTGACTGTTCCACAACTTCTCAGCTATTTGGTGTTGACATTGTTTTCATGATTAGTGATAACATTTTTCTTTTCAGCCATTCTAATGGATATATAGTTGACTCTCTGTTGTTTTAATTTTTGCTTCTCTGACAGCTAATGATTGCAAATACTTTCTTCATTAGCTTATTAGCTATTTATATATCTTCCTTCTGAAGTGTCTTTTGAATCTTTTTATTATTATTTTATTATTTTTTGATTGTCATATTTTTTATTGAGTTGGAAAGTGTGTGGGTGTGTGTGTGTATATACATATATATATATATGTGTATATATATATATATATATATATATATATATATATATATATATATATATATATATTCTGGACAAATGACCTTAGTATGTTGTATGTATTAATAATATTTTCTCCCAGTATGTGCCTTGCCTATTTATTTAAAGAATATTTTTAAATTTAAAATTGCTTTAAGGTATATTTAATGTATAATTAATGCATTTTATTTGTATAGTTATATGCATTTTTACAAATACTCATGTAACCACTATCATAATCAAAATATATAATAATTCCATATTCCAAAAAGGTCCTTCATGCCTCTTTATAGTGATTCAATCCTGATTTCCAGGCAATCACCAATCAATTCTGTCATTAAGATTAGTTTTGGAAATTCTAAAATTTCAAAAAAATGGAATCATAGTCTTTTATGTTTGGCTTTGGACAGCATGTTATTGCATATATCAATAACTGTTTCTAATGCTCATTCCATGCATGTATAATGCTTCATAAGTCAATGGTACTATTTTGAGTAGAATTTCTATGAACATGCATGTGTAATTCTTTTTTTGTGCACATATATTTTTACTTCTTTTGGGTAAATATGTGGAATAGAATTACTAGATAATATAGTAGTTTTTTTTTTATAATAGCTATTATAAAGTATATATCTGATAAATATGATACCTGGATCAATTCTGGATTTGGTTCTATTGACTAGTTCCTCTCTTTGTTATGGGTCACACTTTTTACGTTTTTTTTTATCTCATAACTTTTGACCCAGCTATTATGGGGTCAATGCCAGCTATTATGTATAAAAGAGGTATAGAGACTATAATAAATAATATTTACATCCCTCAAAGATTAAACCTCTTCTTCAGTCAAGCAATTAATGTAGGGAATTGTTTTAGTCTAGTCTATGATTTAACTTGGCATGAAATTTATTGATGTTTATGATAGATTCACTATACAGTTTTTTTTTTTATTGAGGATGAGAATAAAATCATTTCTTTAATAGGGTTCAGACTTTGATCACCAGATAAGTTTATATCAGTTGACCTGCCCTGATCTCAGACATCACTGTATCCCATTTCCAGGGTCTCATGGGTGTCACTTCCAGATTTCCTGCTCTATCTCCAGCTACAGATGGCTATTGCCTGGCATTCACTGTAAGGTTCTAAGTACTTGCAGACTTCTCTGTGTTCTCTTTTCCTGCCCACAGATGTCAGCAGGCCCTTGGTATTATGCTTCTCTGGTTATCTCTGTCAGCTTTCCTGCCCATCTACAAGTAGTAGAAGACCATTGTCTGGCCCTCGTGTCTGTGTTGGTGTGCTTGTGGGGTTTCTCTCAGTTCTCTCATAACTCTCAGACTTCCACTGACTCAAGTCCTCTATTCCCAAGAATAGCTAACAGTTACTGTTTTTAAAAGAACAATTCAAAAAGATCGATTAGAAATATTTAAATAAATTAGGTTACATTGATTATAGAGATACAGCTCTAAATCAAAATGAAGAGGAA
Organism: Cynopterus sphinx; assembly: GCA_030015415.1. Taxonomy (NCBI): domain Eukaryota; kingdom Metazoa; phylum Chordata; class Mammalia; order Chiroptera; family Pteropodidae; genus Cynopterus; species Cynopterus sphinx. The sequence goes on from CM057385.1 coordinate 21,680,155, forward strand.
CTTTACTAAAATGGAAAAAGTTTATGATATATTGTCAGTTATTAAAGACAGGATGCTGAAAAAATATGTCTATATGTATACATAAAATACATAGATATATGTACACTGTCTATACCTAGAAACTTCACACTTTGTGTACATATCTATACATTTATACATATATACATATGTATGCATATGTATGTGTCCATTCTGTAATTTGTAATATGTACAAAGAGAAAGATCTGAGTGGGCAATAAATGTCAACCTTAGTTACCTTTGAGGAAAGAAGTGGGTTTAGGGTTGGTCATGTGAAAGTAGTTTAATTTATATTATATATGCTCTAGTATGAGTATTTTTACCTATTAGAATATATTGATTAGTAACATCATTTCAAAAATGAATGAAACAATAGAAACACTATATATTTAGTGGATACAAATACAGCAAAATGGAAATATATAAAGCTCCAAATAAACTGCAAAAAATTTTAACAAAACTAGACTTGGCTTTTCCTTCATAAAAGTTATGCTAAAATACTAAACAAAAGAAAACAGAACAAAAACACCAAGGAAGACATTGTTGGACTATTTGAACAGATGATATGATTTTAAAGCTAGATAGAAATACACAATTATCTCCCAGTTTGCTTCAGACTTTTCTGTCAGGAGAAAATTTCCTTACTTGGAGGGTGAAAGAAACAAAGCTTTGGGATGAAGGGACTTAAATTTAAGTTAGGAGAAAAGATAAGAGAGTCCCTCATTTTATTAAAAGAGTTTGTCATTGGTTCTAGGTACACTAAATCATAGGGAACCAAAAGAATGTGAAGTGATTACTAAAATTTGGGAGTTATTTTAAGAACAGAATGGGAAGAATTCAAACATTTTAAAAAGAAGAAAAGAAAAAGGCCAAATGTAAAAGATAGGGAAAAGGAAGAGCTGATAATTATGGAAAAATGAACTGAAATTAATATGCAACAGAATTTTAAAATATATATTTATGACTGGCAGTTAGGAGCTAAATATAAGTTGGTCAGTAAAACCAAGCAGTGGTTCATCAAGCTAAGTATAACAATCTTCTAAAATTTTACCCATTTGTTCTAAAAGGTATGACATAGCTTACTTCATTAGAAAAGATACAATCTTCTGGTGATAAATGTTGCTTGATTTAAATTTACAGATTTAAAATATAAGGATCTGTTTAATTACAACAGAATTAAACAACTAAGGTTTAATTGCCATAACATACTTTATGTGGGTTTACCACTTTTAAAAATATAAAATAGAAAACAAATGACTGAAGTTTATTGACCCAAGTATTGGAGGTAGTAAAATATTGAATAATAACCTCAAAAATAAAAATGTTATTTCTCTGAAAACAAGCTTGGTGGGCTGAGAAATTCTCTAAAACAGAAATACTTTGTGAAGTTTGCACTTCATTTTATATCTAATATCACTCTCCACTTGAAGTTAATAAAAGCCTTGAAGTTAATTTTACAACTTCACTTAAATGTTCCATTAGAAAGATGATTTTTATACCAAAATTAAAGATGATCATGTAAAACTTTGCTATAGATTTTTGAACTATTACTTAGAGATAAATATATTAGAAAAAGACCTATCAGGAACAATCATTTTAACAATTACTTTTACTCTTTTACTGGAATGTTAGAACTAATTAGATTATCCATTACTATAGCATTCTTCAGAAAATTACACTGTTGTGATGTGCTAATACTAGTAATCAGACTTCATTAATGAGCACACCTGAGAACTTGTGTATCTTCCATTAAAAAAAAAAAAAAGCATTGAGATTTTAAACCAGAATCTCTGATTTTGAGTGCTGTTCCCTCAGCAACCAGATGAGTGATCTTGGAAAAGTAATATTTATTTTTTTCTTCTTTTTCTGTTCGGACAGTCTCAGCTTCTCTACCTCTTTTTTTTTTCATTTTGCAATCAAAGGTCTAAAATGTCTCATCTTCAGTCAAAAGGCACTACTATTATATCCTCTATGGGCTTTTATGGCAATTACAAGGTAAATTCGGGTCTCTTCCTCTGAGTTCTCTTTTCTTAAAATACACTCCATCATAGGAGTAAACATACAATTTGGCTTTGCAGTTATTTGTCTCATGCCTATATTAAAAACCGTTTTATAGTAATTATAGCATTGTCTCACCTCTGCAATTATATGGCTTTATACAGGGCCTGGCCTATGGCACATAATATCTAACTTATTCACTCAACGTATATTCATTAAATGTCTTGTGTTAACAGCATTCTAGGTACATAGGAAATATTATGGATTAATGAATTCAACAATGTTCACTCACTCTGTGAACATATAATTAACAAGAAAGCATCAATATATATTTGTTGAATGAATAAATGCAGCAGTATATACATGTCAATATTTTCCTAATTCTTCCAAATTATTAGCTCAAGGCTTTCTAAATTATATTTACTCATATATAGTCCTTCACTGTGATGTACCAAGGCCTGCCCACAAAAAGTAGACTTTCTTTCCCAGTATAATTTTCACATTTGGACAAGGCCTCCAGTTCTTTTATCCAAAATAATAGATTAATGGTGTCAAACTTCAGCTCTGAAGGCAGCCTGGTAGATAAGATTCCAACTCTGTGTACCAAAGCATACCGTACAGTGTTTTAAAATATTTATGCTTACAAGGTATTTTACAAAGTCTTATGTATGTTTATAATGTTTACAAGACATTTCAGCAGTTAATCCTTATGACAAATGCAGAGAAGAAGAAAAAGCATTATTCTTTTCTAGATTTATTTTTTCATTCTTCTTTATTCTGATATCAAATAATATATGATCATTGTTAAAAATCTGAAGAGTAAATACTTGTGTAAAAAAAGCAGTAAAAGATCACAAATAACTGCATCCCAGACAAAATGCTGTCATATCTTCTTTCAGTCTTTTAGGTGCATTTTTTTTCTTTATATATTTGAGATTATATTACTCATACCAATTTGTTTCACTTAAAAACATGGCATTTCCCATTTTAGTTCCTGGATAATAAGCTGTCATATTTATTTGACAAGATTTATTCACTAATTCTCCTATTTTTAAACTCACATTATTTCCAGTGTTTTTCTGTCTATGCATAATGATGCAATAAGCACCATTGTGCATAAATATTTTTGTACTTTTTTGAATATTTCCTTAGGATAGATTCCAGAAGGTGACATATTATGTGAAATAGTATGAATATGTGTGTGTGTGTGTGTGTGTGCGTGTGTGTAGAATTTTTTTAACCAGCTTTATGGGACTTCTCTTTTTCTCCACATACAATCTCCATAATACCATTTGATTAATCTTTGCTAATATAACAGTTGAAATTAAAACTTATTGTTTTAATTTGCATTTCTTTGATTATTAGTGAAGCTGAACTTTTTTTCATTTGTTTTCAACAATTTATATTTTCTTTGTGGTTTGTTTCTTTATCCATTTTACTACTAGGTCAATCTTCCTATATGGAGAGAACTAAATGCTTTTTGTTGTTTCATTTCTGAAAAAAATTTCCTATCATAAATATTTTCTAATAAAAATATATTAGTTTTAAGTAGCCAAACTTTATTTTTTGTATTTATTTTTCATTTGGACTAGAGATTATTTTCTTTTTCCGTAAATTTAAAAAGTAAAATCAGACATTAACAACACTGGAAATCAGTCATGTCTGAGTGCATTTAAAATAATGTACCACTATAAATATTTTAATTTTAATTTGTAACACATAATTGCATGTTTATTTATAATATTTTTGTAGTAAGGTTAAGGCTTTTGCATTGAGATTGAGCCTCCTGATTGGGGTCTCCATTGTCTTTCTTGCATAAACCGTACCCAAAATGAATTCCCTTCAATTTCTACTGTTGATTTTATAGTAGAGAACAGGAATCTGAAGAAAATCAAGAAGTAATCAAGTGCAGATTCCTAGGTCTTTAGTATATTTCCCCTAATATATTAGAATTGTTCAAAAACTATTTTAGCTACTTAGCTTGTCTGTTATTGAATTTAATTTTATATATCTAATAACTCTCCTTTGTAGTCATATTTCATTATAATAGTAAATAAACTGATATATATATAGATTTAAGAATAAATATAGTTCTTGATAAACACAAATCTATGTGATGAAAAGGAACATTGAATTCTAAATGCTGTTTTGTCAGTTGTAAAACTTTAGTAAGCCTTTTTCATAGGAATTAATTAAAAGATCTTGTGAGAATATTAATGTAAATTTTATTTTAATGCTTTGTATATTACATATGATCCTTTTATTCCTCAGAATTTTAAGATGAACATTGTAATTACCTAAATTTTTATGTTGTATTATATTATGCAATATTTGACTCTTTTTGTCCCTATCTTCAAAATATTTTTAGCTCGTGAAGAGCTAAATTACCCCCAAAGACACAAGCCACCATCATCTTTTTCCTGGATTATTGCAGTAGCCTTCTAACTAATCTCCCTGAATCAACTCTTGCCCCTAATTTTCAATCAAGCAATAAAGGCATCATTGTTAAACATGTCAAAATATGTTATTTCTTTCCTACCTCAGAGTAAGTCTCTCTAAAGATCTCTACATTATTTGCCATTTTATTCTCTCCAGTATCCTCCTGACTCTATTTCCTACCAACATTTCTCTTGCTCTTTCTTCCAGGGGCACCAGTAGCTATTTATTCAAGTCCTGAGTGTGCTCTCTTCTGTGAGCCTGTCCATTTATTGCTCTCTCTTCTCAGAATCTTTTTCCCCAGATATCCCTAGGCTGACTTTTTCATTTTTTCAGGTCACTGTTTGTGGTAAAATGGATAATCCACCCCACCTACCTGCACCCCCACAAAAATGTCCACATCTTAATCCCTAGAACATGTGAATACTTTACCTTATATGATAAAAAGGGAACTCTGTAGATGTGACTAAATTAAGGGTTTCGAGATAGAGAATTGTTATGGATTATGAGGGTAGACCAATGTAATTAAGAGAGTTCTTATAAGAGGGAGGTGGGGGGGTAGTCACAGGAGGTGACAGCAAACTGAGGGACAGAGAGAGAAGACATTGAAAGATGCTACACTGTTGCTTTGAAAAATGAAGGATGGGTCCATGGGCAAAAAAAATGCAAGCGTTCTCTAAAAACTATGTAAAGCAAACAAACAAGATTCTTCCCTAGAGCCCACTGACCCATTTAAAACTTTTGAACTCCAGAACTGGAAAATAATAAATTTCTGTTGTTTTAAGCTACTTGCTTTGTGGTACTTTGTTACTGCATCAGTAAAAAATTAACACACTGTCAAATGTCATTTCAGCAAGGTGATCCTGAGCCCTCTATGTGAGAACATTCCCCATCTCTCTACCTATTGCTCTCTATTTGCTTCATATCTCATTTTATTTCTCTCCAGAGCACAAGTCTACCATATATTTTATAATTACTTATTGTTTATTGTTTGTTTCACATTTAAGACAAGAATTTTCTTTATTTCTTTGCTTTAATTTTAGCATCAGCATTGGGTCTGCTTGACTGTAAGACATTCAATAAATAGTAGATAAATATAATTTCTAGAGCAATTTTACAGATAAACAAACTAAGGTTCGGAGAGTTCTATAAACATGAACAAATGACATATGTACACTTGAGTTCTTCTTCTGATTTGAAGCTTAGTTTTCTTTTCCTTCACTGGTAAAAGTTATCTTTTTAGTCATCAATGGCTAGGAAAATCTGAGCAGCCATATCAAAAATTATATATTCCTATATGAAAATATTTGAGAAAATATATTTTATCTAGCCACTATTCCATTAAGTTTAAGCTTATCTCTCTTCAGTTACCAGAAAGAATATGAAGGAAAGAAAAAAAATCATCTTCAGCACTATACTGTGACAGTAACTATGGGTGTTCTGATCAAATACCTTCATGGCCTTTATGTGCAATTAGCTGAAATGAAGAATTTCTGCTCAATATAGGTGCAGGAGATTAGACAGCTGTATCTGAAGAGTGTTCTGACATATTTTGGTGGAGTTATTACAGGTGCAGCCCTGGATAATCAAAGGAAGGTCATAGTACATCAGCCTGAATATTCTTCATGACACACTATCATCAGTCCTAAATAAGTGATCACCTGCTCACATCCAAGTTAAATCAGATTTATACTATTGTATATTGGACAGAGAAGAAGAAAAAATGAGCAATAGAAAGGTAGAAATTAGCCAGGATGATGCATAATGGAAAAAGCTGTCAGAGAATACAGATATGAAAAAGACAGTTTGTGAAGATGTAGCTAGTAAAGAGGTGACAAGATCATATCTATTAAAAATCTCAAAGATTAAAGTAGAATGGAGAAAATTCCTGTGTGGAGATCAAAACATATTAGACTTACCTATAAAGCAGGCGTTGGGTAAAGAACTAAAGGCTAAACCTACATATCACACTCAGGAGAATGTAAATTAAGTTTTACAGTTACTAATAGTTGGTTGTATTTATTTGTACATTTGTATATGCAAGTTTCACTTAATGAGCTTAGTTTAGAAGAAAGCTTTAGTGGCAGAAAAAAACTAGGTTGAAACAGGCTTTTTGTCGCTAGGTGTGGGATCCAAATTTTCTCATCTCTATATTGGCTATAATTACCACAAACTCTGAAGTGTTGCTAAAATAATTAAATGAGATAAAATATGTCTAAATACCTAGCACAGTTTTCCATATGTGTTGGCTATATCATTCAGGACACCAGCAAGAAACTCAGAATTTATTCAGTGCAATAATTAGAGAGTTCAATAAAGAAACAATAATAACAAATATACACAGGGTTAAGGGATGCAGAAGCGTCCAGAGATTAGCAACAATTTGAAGCCATTACCACTCATAGACTCTAGAAAGGGCTGTAGGTTTATGAAAGTCACTATTCATAAGAATTGGGCCTTAGGTGAAGGGACACAGCAACTGCCAACTCACAGCACATCAGGAAGGGAACAGGAAAACAGATGCCATGGTCTTTTTCTTTTGTTCTCTGGGTCTTCTGCCATGCCAAATAAGCCAGTATGTGAGAAGGAGCCCAGATCATAAAGGTATAAACTTCTTGGAGCATAGATCAGGTTAGAAAAATGATATCTAGAGAGGCAAATGGAGAATATCCAGCCATGTATCTGTTCATTTGTCCTAAAAGAGAAATTTGAAGGAAGATGCACCTAAGAATAAAGACATAAACTGATGAGAAGATCAGATGATACCTTCACTAAAGGTTCTTCTCTTAAAGGAAAATATATTTTGAAGCAGGTATTAAGGTTATAGAAACTTACTATTAAGTGTATTTAAGTGAATGTAAGCAATTATAAAACCTCATAATCCTGTAGTACTCAGTCTTTTTCAGAGATTATTATCTTAAAGAAGAATAGCTCGAATAGCCAGATAGCTGCACTGAATCCTTTCTTTGGTTTCTTTATTTTTAGGAGTACAAGGGCTGAAGGACAAAGAAGAGTGTGTGTGTATGTGCACGTGTGTTGCGGGGTGAGGATAAGTTCCAGCTTGCTGTTTTAGTAAACTCTTGCTAATTGTCCATACCTTTCTGTTCATGGCATATAAGGACCGAGGTGATGACTTTGATGTAGAAAATGTTGAGATGGCTAAACAGGTACTACTTGAACTTCAGTAACACTTTACTTCCTAGCCTCAAAAGATGCAGTGAGGCCCATGCCTAGAATGTTTTTGTGCTGTATAAATGTGTGTCAAATAGTTCTCCTTGACACTGAATGCTAGATACCATGCTGATGTCACATGAGAAATTTCTTAACTTTATTTAAGTGGACACATTTCCTAAGTTAAAACAAATGCATGTGTATTTAGAGCAAAACCAAACAAACAAATAACTACTTTTGCTTCTTTTTATATATTATGAACACTACTAGTCAATGCATGTATGTTCTCTCTTAACCTTTACCTAAATTCTAAGACTGTGTATCAGTCGAAGAATTTTAAGGATAATAAAAACAGGAAATATTTAGTGATCATTATAAAATCTGAGTCATTCAGCTAGTTTTGGATGAAATTAAGAGTGACCTTCATGTCTGTTTGATTTCAAAGTTTGTGATTATTCAACAACATATTCCTTCTAGACAAAAGAAAAGAAATGAACATTGCTGATGAAATTTAATTTATTCTTTTAGTGGATAAAAAATGACCATATGAACATAACCTTATTTATACAAAGGAATGTGTAAGTGTGGACCTAGGTGCTTGATAATATTTGCTTAATTAAAGAACTGTGAAGCATATTTTATGAATTGACATATAGCTAATTTATAGCATAAAACAGAAAACTGGTATTTTTACTAAATAAAAATGTGAAATTCTAGTAAATATCTACAGCATCAACACAATATTGACATAAAGATATATTCAGTAATGCACATAGCTACCGTTGACAAGTTCTTAAGCATCTGCTATTGTCTGAGGAAGAGATCCTTCTCTCTAAGAGTTCCCACCACCACTATGGATTGCTAAATATAATTTCAATAATACAAATGCAGATCATTCCAAATAGTCAAAGAGAAAGAGAGTAGTAACATCTCCCAGCCATTCCCAGAAGTGACAAAATCAGGATAGTGTGTATGCATTTTGAAGCATATGGAATGTTTTAAAGCAAACTCACTGTTAAAAATAAAAAGACATTTCTACACCTGTGAAATCAATCTGTAGGTATTAGTAAGTATCCTCTTGTGAGAAAACAACATTTCATATCAATGTAGTATGGGAAAAGGCACCACCAAGCACATGAAAGATGAGCAGAATAGGAGAATTTCATGTGATGCCATTAAAGTTTAGCCTCAGAGTCGCCTGGGTTAGAATGTCACGACAGACGCCAGTGAGTAGGAAGTAAAAGTTGACATCAGAGACCAAGTTAATACCTATAAAGTAATATATAAACATATATAAATATAATTATATAGCATATAATTATTATTAGGTTATTGGATATATTTGTGTGTATTTGTGTATGTGTATAATTCCGTCAGATAAAATTCAATAATTCTTAATAATTATGTTGCTTTTAAAATCCAGTGTGCTCTAACCCCTTAGACGTTATTAAATATAGATATTTTATCTTAATTAAGTTTATTTAATTATAATAGTCAAGATTAAAATGTCCAAAATAAACAAAGCCAAAAAATTCCTTCAGAAGTGCTTCTAAATCAGGACAAGAAGTAGATGTTCAAAGTCAAATGCAAACTTATCAAAACGGAATCACTCATTGCTAAGGGTCAACATCTTATTTCAAAGAAAAGCAAAAGCTTTCTCATTCTCTAAGTGAAGGGGCTATTATCCCACATATACTCATTTGAAGCATATTCTGTGTGTGTGTTTATCAGATTTATAGTTTAATGGACAAACCTGATGAACCAAGCAACACCTCATTCTAACAAGAACAAGATAAAATGAGCTAAAATTTTATAACGAAGAAGACTAGTCATTTATGAAAAATGACTGTCTTGAAACTGTTATGAGCAATCAATTGCTTTAATCATAAATATAAAGAATTTTGACATTCAAAATAATGTTTCAGGGAACCAAATAGGATAAAATGTTATGCAAATGAATCCCACAATCTTAGCAAAATGTGGATTGATAAGAGCAAATAATATTTTTAACCTTTCTTAGAATAATATCTTCTAATTCCTGTGATTAATTTATTTATTTACATTTTTCTTTTTTTTTCCAAGCTATGATCTTAAACACTCTTTATCTCAGTAACAATCAAAGTTTAAGATGACTAGAAAAAATGTCATTTTTACTTGATACTCAGAGAAAACCTTATATGAAAATTCTACTTATCATGCCACAGTGGTTAGTAAATACTTATGCACAAAACTTTAATTCAGAAAAAAAAAAACCTTGAATATTACACTTTATTTTAAAATTATACTTTTTTATCATTGAACAAAATCTCTATTATTGTGCTTAAGAATTATTTTTCCTAATCAAAGAAGAGTTTTATTTTGGGCTACAATTTTAGAAACTACATTGTTTGGACCCACTGCAGAAGCATATATTTTTAATGATAAACCTTAGAACAAATTTTGTGAGTAGCATTTCTTAGAAGTTGTCTCATTTTGGCTTTAATTGACTCATGTGTTGACCTAGTAAATTGTTTAATATGACTTTTTTCATATGGCCTCTTGATTTTTATGAAATGAATTCTTTTTATATCAAATGCATCAAACAGCAATGCCTTTTACACAGAGAAGTACTCTTTAGCTTCTTTACAATAAAACTCAAATTTTTTTTCTCTTTTTAACATAGATTTTAATCTTATTTTGAAAATAGTTACCTCAATTGATGACAAAGGTGAATCTTCATTGTGGTGGTCTATAAACCATTTTTTCAATAAATGAGTTGGGTCAATTGATTATTCATATGAGCAGACAATGAGTCCTGACACCTACTTCACTCCATAAACAAAAATCAATCACAGATGAGCCATACAACTGAGTTAAACATACTTACATCTGCACACATAAATGTCCTAGAAGGAAATATGGGAAAGCATTTTTATGACCTACATGATAAAAAGTACTACCCATAAAACAATACCTGATAAATAGTACTACATTAAAATCAGGACCCCTAACAAAAGACACATTACGAGAGTGGAAAGGCAATTAGTACCAAGTAAATAGAATTGGCATAACAAGCAGAAGACATTAGAAAATTCAGAAATAAAAAAAAATCAAATAGATGACTTGGAAACCAAAAAAAAAAAAACTGGATTTTTGAAACAAAAGCTACAGTGATGACAATAAGAACAAATTCAGGATCAGATAACCTGAAAGAAACAATTGAGCACATTAATCAGTTAAATAATCAAATCAAGACTAAAAACTAAGCATATATCTAAACAATCTTATCATATATGGAGTTCAGAGGTAAAGTTTAGAGAATGTTATCTTCCAGTATGTGATAGGATTTTTTAAAGGAGTCGCCATAAAATAATGTGATAAGAAATATCAAATACTAAAAAAAAAAACTACTCATAGCTGAATAGGTGAGTATCCATACTGAAAGAACTCATTATGTAACCAGAAAGATGAATTTAAAATTAAAAAAACACACTCCTTAAGATCCATATAGGCATATTATGATAACATTTCATCATACCAACATTAAAGACATCCAAAAAATATCAGAATCGAAAATAAATCATTATCTATAAAAAATGAGAAACAAAATAGCAGTGCCAAATGCTGGAAAACTGGAAATTTTGTTTCTAAAATCTGAGGGAGAAACCTTTAAAAAAATAAAATTTTATATTACACAATACAAGTATTTAAATGGCAGGGGGGAAAAATAAGATTTACATATGAAAAGACTCAGAAATTTTATGACCAGCTCTGTATTTCTGGAAGAATTTTTTAAAGTGCATTTAAAAAAATAAACTATGATTTCAGAAAAAAGAGAAAAGATGAAAGCATGAGATATATTTGTGAAAAAGGAAATCAATAAAACATGTTTAGAGAGATTTGTAATTTTTCAATAAATAAATAAATAACAAAAACAATTTTCAAATGAGCAAAGGAAAAATAAGATAGGTAATTTGTAGAAGAAATATATATATATATATATATAAAATAAAATGTATAAATAGTGGATCAAATAAAGGGCTCAACTTTACTAGTCATGAGGGAAACGCTAATAAAAACAATAATTTACTATGACTTACCTTTCAATTGGTTTGTATGTATGTGATTGACAATAGCCTTAAAGGAGGCTGTGGAAGAACTGGCACACTCTGCTATGATTTTTAAGAAAGAAAATTGCAAGGTTTTAGTGAGAGAAATCTGACAATATCTACCCAAAATAAAAAATGACATCCTTTAATCCATAAATCTCATTGCTATTACTCTGTTCTTAAGAAATACTTGCACATGAGAGTAAATATACTCCTGGTATTTATTCCTGATATACATTCAGGAATGTCAAATACATCATTCTAAATAGTTAACAATGAAAATAACTTGAATGTTAATTAATGGAGGAATATTTAAATTTCATAATGTATTTAGGCTATATAATAGTTTATGTAATGAGTTCTAGAGTAGAGTTAGATGTACTGATATATGTTAGTCTCTAAGACTGACTATCTTAACTGAAAAGGTCAAATTTAAGAACAAAATGTAGAGATTGATTAGTTCATTGAAACATTATTAGAATGGTGTGGGTGCATGCACACATTTATGTATTCACAGAATAAGTCTAGAGTAATGCTCAAAAAATCCTATTTGCAGTAATTAATTCTGAGAAAGAGTGGAAGTGGGGAGGACTTACGAGGGGTCTTATCCATTTTTCCTTTTAGTTCGGCTCCTGCAGCAAGGAAATATTTAGAGACGGACAGTTAAAAAATGGAGGGTAAAAAACACTACTTATGCCTGTTTGTGTCTTTGCTTTTGCTTTTTGATTTGCTTTTGTCTTTGCTCTATCCTATCACCTCTCTTTAATGGTAGATTCAGTCAGCTGTCAGTTCTCAAACTCTCAAGTTCTTCCCTCTTTTTTCTGTTTTCTTTTAGTCTTTCCGATCAGATTGCAAACATCTCTTCGGGGGAAGTCTTCCTTGACTATTCTCTTCCTGACTGCCCTCCATCCTTCCGTCACATTACTATTCTCTTTGTTTTTAAGACATTGATCTCTATCTAAAATATACTTCTCTCTCTCTCTCTCTCTCTCTCTCTCTCTCTCTCTCTCTCTCTCTCTTTCACACACACACACACACTGTTTATTTCAGGTGCCTCCAACAAATTTTTAGCATGAAAGCTCCATGTGAGCAGATTAACATTTTATTCCCACTGCTATAGCCCTAGTGACAGTACTTGGCTAGTATTAAGCTCTTAATAAATATTTATTGGATGGATGAATAAATGAATATAGGTTTCAGTTTCCTCATCTATAAGGTAGACATTTCTGAAATTAAATTTGGGGCAATACCAAGAAACTAAGCAGGAAGTAGAATTATTCATCACCTCTAATACTGATTTGGTGATGATATACTTCTGAAAAGCAAAGAAGATTATGATAGGTTATTGACTTTCGCCTCTAAAACCAGTATTAAATCAGAGTTCTGTAATGTTTTCATTCAAATTATTTTTGTGGTTTACTTTAAACTACGTCGTGGAAGAAAAATAATGTTATGTCCTTCCCAAATGAAAATATAATGCCCTCAGATCCCAGTTATTCTTGGAACATATGTCTTTTAATATATGATCAAATGTAAATGAAAGTTGAAAATACTTTAGTGCAATTAGGTGTATAACCCATGTGATATGACACTCCTACATCTGTCTAGGTATATGTTCCCGAGGACATAGTAATGCATTTTTTAATGGCAGCAATATACAATTGTGATAACTAGATGAAATAGTCCTATTATATATTGAAATGTCCTAAAGCCAGATGTTCAGGTTGTCAAATTGAACTATTAAATTACCTAATCTTTGACTTATAGGCCAAGAAAAACAATTCAGCTTTGCTTTTTTAAATTAAAAAAAAATAAGGTACAAAAAAATAAGGTGCATGCTTCTAGTTTCTCTAATACACTTTAGCCAAGGGTTTTATTAAGCCTGTGATAAATAATTTAAGAAAGCCATGCTAAAAATATATAAAGATAAAGTGAAGGTCATTTAAAAAAAAAAGAAAAAGTAAACACATATCTTCTTTTAGTGGTCATAGCTTAGCAAGGAGAAGCACAAGGATCAAAATTAGGGAGGGTTAGATGAGAAGTATTGAGGAAAAGCAGTTGTCTAAAGTCATACCTGAACCATCCCCTATAATGGAAAACATAAATTCTCAAAGGTTTTATGCCATTATTTTGGCTCCAACAGTATCTAAGAACTTTATTCTGTCATGTATTAAAAAGCAGGTAAATCTTGGCTGGCTGAAATAAAGTGGTTTAAAATACATGTAAATTTGTTGAATAGCATAACAGCATATATAATTATGTTATTACTATCATCAACATCATCCCTACCCTTTTTCCTCATCTATTTCACCACAGGAAATAAATAACACACCACTCCACTCACACCCACCCCCGAACAGCTCGAAGGTAAAGAGAGTTCAGGCAGGGGGAATCATTTCAAATGAAGATTCTAAGAAATACTGTGATAATCACTATATAAAAAGTGCTCCCAGCACGTGCACTGTTTGGTAGTTTTATATATATTTTCTGAGTCATGTTTGGTGTATGGGGATTTTAATTTCTACCTGGATACCCTAGGTGTATTTCTAATAATTTATTGGTTAATGGCCTAACTTGTCTCATTTTGAAATTTAGCAAAGTAATATGTAGTTTCTCTTCTGGACTCAGTTAAACGAGTCCCTTTTGGGGATCCTTTGGTTTAGAGGGTCTTAGTTTGAGATTCTTCCACCTGTACCACTCCTCATGGAGTTAACAGTTCTGTGGCCAAGTGGGTGTGTCTAATTGGAGTCACATTTGTCTTTTCTAGATTACTGTCTGGGTACTTGGGATCTCAGAGCCACATACCCCAATTGATTATAACATGTTCTATACATCTATGTAGACCAGCCTCTCAGTGTGCACCTAGGTGTAAGGGGTAGCCAAGGTGTGGCTTTTTTTTGTTAAATATGAGGTATAGAATGGAGTTCAAGTAGGGATAAAATCAAGAAAAACATTGGTCAGAGGCTGGAGAGCCCACTCTCCTTACATGGTCGTGGTCGAGCAGAAAACACTGAAGAAATAGAAATTTCTAAAGGTAACTTGACTTTTCAGGTCATTGTGAATATATATTTGTTAAGATAGGATCCTAGAACAAATTTTATTCGACAATTTAACTGTCGTAGATAGGTATGCAGGCATTAATTTGAACTTTTCTCTGTACCTTGAAAACGTTAACAGAGGCCTGCTAAAATTGAAATATTACCAGCTTTGGAATGAGCTAGAATTCTGTCCAAGCCTCAGTTCTACTACTAATTAATTGACTGCCTTTAGGTAAGTTACCAAACTTTTTTGTCTATAAATTTTTTGTTTATAGAATAGAGAAAAATCTGTCTCTTTTAGAGAGTTGTATGTGACTTAACTGATACATAAAATGTTAAGTGAAGAATCATTAATTAAAAATATATTGTAAATAAGAACATACCATGGCTTAGGAAATATGCTAGAAAGGTTGCGAATGAAGAGAATGATATAATCCTGGACCTTCCACACAGTGGGAGTTCAGATCAAAGATGCCACTGGTAAAGCTAAAGGATAAAATACTCAAAAATGCCACCCTCCTGTGGGTGAATAACAACAAAAGAAAACATTCTGTAATAGGAGACTTCTCGCCTGTCACTGGTCTTGATACTGGATGGAGGCAACAATTAAGCATAACAAATGTCTCCCCCTAAAGTTTTTTATCTTCTCTCTTTGGCTTTAGAGCCAAAATTCGCTAAGGATACATGACCTCAAAAGCTAGGAGCCCCTAACTATCTGGCAAAAACAATTGAAGTACTCCTGAGAGGAATATGCATTAAAGTTGGGCCCAAAAATATCCTGTATAGATAAAGTTCCATAGGATTTGAGCTTACTATCCAAAGATCATAAAACACACAAGGAAACTAGCCAACACAACTGAGTTATCAAACACAATGGCAGAATATTAGCTCCTGAGAGCAGATCCTCAAAAGAGAATTAAGTATAGATGGTATATTGCATGCATGAGGTAGTGAGGTGAATTAAGGTAGAGAAGGTTTAAGAAGGTATTATTGAGGATGTCACTGTGCACAACGGGGTCTTTATTCCCCTGATATTACCTGAGGAACCTATAAATGCCTCCCAAAATTATCTTCCTGAAGGATGGAGGGATAGATTTATATCCACGGCCTGAGATTAAGAGTTGCTTCCAGAGGCATTAACTAAGTGGCACTTCCTGGCTATGCTTCTGCTGCAGCCCAGCATTCATAATATGACAGAAATATCTGGACAGAGAGTATCTAAATATACAACCATGAGCCATGCAAATATCTAGGGGAATAGTTTTCCAGGCAGATGACATGCATGAGCAAGATTCCTGGAAAGGGAGCATTCTTTTTATGTTAAAGAACAGCAAGACACTTATGTACCTGGAGCCCACTTGAGATAGTTAGGGAGAAGCACAAAATAAGGTCTGAGTTCCAACTAGAAGTCAGGTCACTAAGGTCACTGTGCTCCATAGTGAGTACTTTAGTTTTTATTCCAAAGCAATTGGAGACGTTCAGAAGTAAAGAGCCATTATTTCTTTAGAGATTTTTCTTCAGAAAGTTCATGCAAATTGTTTAACCTAGAGTATGAGTGCTCTAACAGGTAGGCCCCCAACATAACAACTTATTTTTTTGCTCCTATATAAAGATCAAGGCATTTCAAAGTTGCTGAGACTTAGGGACATTCTGTTATCATCAAAATGTTTTTTTTCAAAACTGCTTCAGGTATTTTCATTTAGCTGAAAGAAGGGGGAAGAGCCTGGGAGATCTCATTTGGAAATATTGATAAATTGAGCATAAAAATGTCACAAACACTTCACCTTATAACCCAATGGCCAGAACACAATCACACTGCCACAGCTAAGTAGGAGGGAATTTAGAGAATGTGTTCAGCTGCATGCCCAAGAAAAACTGAATAACAATTATTTTAACCTTTCTAAACATTTCTGAATATTAATAAACTCAATGATTTATTGGACTTAAAATATTTTTGACTGTCCCACATTTTCCAAAGCAACTTGTAATATATAGTTTGCAAAATCTCATAAAACAATATTTGTTCTTATTACTTGTAAGAACTTGATAATTCTCTATTCTATTTCACTCTATTTTATTTATTTTTATTTTTTCTATTTTACTTTTTAACTGCCACTTATGACCTACTACATTGATTTTATTATCCACTTAAAAATTACTACCTATAGATCAAAAGTCAATGTGATATAGTGGTTAACAGCTGTGAAATAAAACTTGAACTTAGAGTAAAAATGCTTGGTTAAAATCCCATTATTGCCAGTATATCAGTTTGATTGGCTAGGCATTTCATTGGACCAGCAGCATCAACATCACCTGAGAGTTTTCTGGAATACAGATTATCTATTCCAATCTACTGAATAAAGATTTATATTTTTGTTAACTTACCAGGTGATTCATGTAGACATAAAGATTTAAAAAACTCTAGGATGGATAATGCTGAAATAGAAAACAACCTCGAATTATAAGTATTTTTAAATGTTTACTTTTTGTTCATGCTACCTGATCACCACAAGTAAGCAAGGATGCTCAGCTCATCATTATTACTCCAGGACCAAGTCTTTAGATAGCTATTATCTCAAACATCACCAGTTGTTTTTCCAGAAGTAAAAACCAATCTAAAGAGCGTCTCATCAGCTTACCACACTATCAAAGTACTGATGCTACACACCTGCTGAATACTAAATACTTTCTTTCTCTTCTGAATTACTAATAAACCTTGATGTTACCTCAGGTATAACATTTAACAAATTGTATTGAATGTTTTCCATGTTTGTCATCTCTGTTTCCTCTATTAGGATAAAGCACACGTCTTGTACGTCTTTACATATTGAATGTTAAGTTCATAAAAGTTTATTAATTTGTGGAATTTTATTTTTGTAAGTTAAATAAATTTAGATTCAGAGACACTTTTTCTTGTCAAGATTAAGAAATATTTCAATTGCTTAAAAAGAGATCTTAGTGCTCGGAAGTCCCCATTAAAATAAGTCACCATCTGGATGAGGTCAGAATAAGGAGACCTTTCCTGAATTTGCTGAGGTTGATTGATGGAATGAGCTTCACCCATGAACTTGCCACTTTTAATAGCACTTTTTATCTACAGAAAATAGATGAAAAGTTGAAAGTACTGGTAGGTCCTGGCTGAAATATCGATCCTCCTGGGGATGGGGTGGTAAAAAAAATAATGCTATCTTTCACATTTCCCCATTGTGAAAGTCTCATAGCTACTTTTGCATTTTAATCAGATATTTTCTACAAAGCACATATTCTGCAGGTTAGTGGTGGTTTACAGTATTTAGTCATCTATAGCCAATATTTTTTGGCCATCTTCTTGGCCACCAAGCCTAGATTCCTTTATTCCTGTTTCTTACGACTCATCTATACAGCCAACACCTTTCTTTTTTAATATATCTGAAGACAAATATGGTGCACAGATTATAAAAATTATTGGTAATAGATCACAAGATGTCTTTTTAAATTAACTCTATCAGTCATCACTATAATCTATGATTGTCCTTATATAATAGTTGAGGCAAATGGAGCACAAAGCAATTAATTTTTTCAACTTCAAAATGCTGGAGTATTTATAGAGACAAATTTATCAATTCTCCTTTATAGTTGTTTTTAGAAAATCAGAAACAGAATTTGGACAGATTAAAATTTGCTAATTCTGAATTCACATATATCTCTATTTGTGCCAAGAATGTATTTCTGAATAACTGTCAAATTGAATTACTGCTCACTAATTAAGGAGGTGTAAAATTTTAGAAGTAGATTAGTACTTCATATCTTTATGTAAAGTTTACTTGAAGGAATTTCCATAAAATTTTAGAAAACAAATTTATAGTAAAACCAAGTTTTGTAATTAAGATGTAAATAAAGATTATGACAAAAAAAATAAATTCGGGAAGTCAGTACAACTAGAATGATCAATTTTAGATACCTGAACACTCTGGATATCTGATTGGATTCCTCATCCTCCACCATTCTCCAGGTGATTTATGAAGATATCACCTTCAGCGAGTATCCTTAGGTTAGGTTAGGTTAGGTTAGGTTAGGTTAGGTTAGGTTAGGTTAGGTTAGGTTAGATTAGGTTAGCCAAAATCCTCCCTTTCCTCTAAAGTAATTATCTTAGTGATTTTCTCTCTGCTGGCATCCACCTTGGCTACACAGTCTCCCTTTTGCTTGTTGTATTTGGATGGAGTTCATTCCAATCTTTCTCCCCTACTGCAAAACCCCATTGTAATATTCCCTACCTTGTCACCAGAGTCCCAAGTAAAATCTGCCTTATGATGTTACACTTTTCATAAATAATTTTTACCTTAACACTTATTTTAACCATATGTGAAACAGCAGCTATAATTTCACATCTTAGTATCTGAACTATTTATTTATACTGGTCCATATAATTTTTAAAAATTTATTATTTTTATGAAAATGTGAAACTCAGTTCAACTACATCAAAAACATTAAACTTATGTCAGATTTACTGATCAGAAACTCAATGATTAAAATCCATTCATAAACATTTTTCACAAATAATTTAATGATTTTTACTTTTACTAAACTTTCAGACCCATAATTTCTATGAATTTACAGAAAACAAAAGGCAGAGTCAGCTTAAAGAAGAAAATAAATTATTAACTAGAAATAGATCTTTTTAAAACAGTATGTATGTATATGTATGTATGTATGTATGTATGTATGTATGTATATATTTTGCCACTGGAATGTTTCATATTGCCTACCTTCTTGCCAATGTCAGACAGCCAACTCTGATCTTGCATTTCTCCAAGAAAGGGATCCCAGAAATTGGCACTCTGACAGTAATATGCCATTGTCTTTTTATAGTCTTTTACCCATAATGTATAATTTCTGTGCTTTGGCCAGATTATAGTTCTGGCCAATACAATGGAATATTTGCATGCAGGATGAACTCTGGGCACCAATTTCTCTCTCAATCTAAGCATTATAAACATTTCTTCTCCAAAGTCTAGCAAACATAAATAAAGCAGTAAAATCAGTCATAGAATTAGTAGTTTTTATTAATGTATTGTCATCTCAAACAAGCACCAGCTGACTTGATGATTTTAAATTTACAAAGAAGCTGATGATAATTCAGGAAAACAATGTATTACTGTAGTATGTTTTATGCATATATTTTTCCAATATTTTATTGAACTATTAATCAGAATTATTGTGTGTGTGTGTGTGTGTGAGAGAGAGAGAGAGAGAGAGAGAGAGAGAGAGAGAGAGAGAGAGAGAAATGTGTGAGAGAGAACACATGCACACACATATAGCTTTTGAAAAGGCATTTAGAGAGTGGAATTATCTTGTGGCTACAGGAGATGTTTACTTCTCCAAAAAAGGGATCATATCTGGTATATATTTACTTTTTCTCCAGGTTTTGGTAAAGCATCTGGAATACTAAATGGTAAAAAATGTATCCATCACACTTGAATGCAAGTCAAATTTAGATAACATTTAGTAAAGTGAAGATGTGCTAGGTGTTATCACATAAAAATAATCTTTGAGGTTGAGGTTATTTTTTAATCTAGGCTAATAGTGACTCAGTATATTAATTTTATTAACCTAAAATCTCTAGTGGATGACTTGAAGTTTTATGTACATAATCTACATTTAACTATACTATCAAAGCCAGAAGCAATGGGTATTCCTCACCACTGTTTATAATATATAACAGTAAGTAAAGGACTCTGAATTCAATGAAATTATCATAGAAAATAAAGCTTATAAGAATGTCATTGATGTCCTAAACCAGAACAAATTTAGAATTCATATTTTCAAAATGATTAAGAAATTTCTATCAAATTTTAACAGTTCCATAGGGAGTATTTAGCCTGCTAATGCTAGCTCTTTTAAGAAATATTTTGCTACCAATCATGACAATGATTTGTCACAAATACTTGCATTCATCGGTTCTATATAAAAAAAGAAAAAAGGAAAGAAGAAAATCTTTAATTAAATGTCAGAAAGCTCTTCAATATTATTTTTATTTTAATATTAATCAGAAGAGGTCAGAATATAATGCCAGCTATGACTTTGCTTCTATTATGTTATATCTATGGATTTCTTCCAGTTGCATTCTTTGGTATTATAAAGTGCAATTCAAATTAGTTTGTACTTTGAGTTACAATACTCTACAGTATCATCAAACTTTGCCAAATTTATAATAGCAGATTACACCTAAAGTCTAAGAATGGAGCAATATATTCTAAATGAGCCTGTCATTTTTATATTAAACAAAAGTGCCTGGCATTTCAACTAACTGCTGCTCATCACTATATCTTTATCTCAAATCCAGTAATATTAATAGCTAATATTTATAGAGTTTTAATTATGTGTCAGAAACTGTCAAGGGTTTTACATCCATTACTTTATTTAAACTTTATAACATACCTATGAGTAACGTGTCCTTATTATTCAGCATTTTAGGATAAGGAAGCCAAAGCTTGGGCAGTTCTACAAATACACCGAAGTTTTAGGTAGTAAGTGTGAGAACAGTGATTCTAAACAAAGCACGTCCACTCACCTGCTGCATTTGTTCAAACTTCTCATCTTAGTAAATGAAGTTAGTACTCCTTACCTGTTTATTAGACACATTTGTGACCTATTCCTAACCTCTCAAAAAAAATAGAGAGAAATTTAAAACATTTTTATTAAATTTATCACTGGCTTGATTTTATGTGGCCATCTATATTCCTCTCTCTTTACCAAATTTCTTAAAGTATTTAATTTAAATTGTATAGATTTTTACTAATTTATTTATTTTTATTGAATTTATTGGGCTAACTTTGGTTAATAAAATCATATAGGTTTTAAGTGCACATTTCAATAATACATCACGTGTATATATTGGATTGTGTTCACCACTCAAAGTTAAATTTCCTTCTGTCACCATATATTTGAGCCCCTTTACTGTTATGTAACTCCTCCCCTTTTCCCTGTCCCTCCAGTAACCACTGAACTGTTGTACATGCTCATGAGTATCTGTTTGTTTTTCATGGTCATTTGTTGCTTTCTGTTTTATACCCCAGACATGAGTGAAATCCTATGGTTCTCAACTTTTTCTATCTGACTTTTTAGTGAAAAAAGAACAATATATACCAACCAATAAGAACAGATTTTTAAAAAATAAGCATTAAAACATTTGAAATGGAAGTAATGTATGAAACTATTTCCAAAGGAAAGAGTGCCTGCTGGGAGTAGTTTAACGTTTGTGAATTTCTGAGGTCAGATTTAGCCATCATTTGTGGTGATGAGAATGCGTAGTTGAGTATTATGTCCCCAAGCCTTCTGAACTAACAGTTGCAAAACAAGCATGAGGTTTGCAAAATAAGTATTTAAAACCCATTTTGGTTCATATAATTTATATTCTGGATTGAAATTAGAAGGGGGTTGCTGGTTGCTGTCACATGTTTCAGGTAGAAAGTCTTGAGTTATTTCCTTGCTTGGCTGTTGATATTATACAGGTTTTAAGTTAATAGACATCTGTGTTTTAGTGTCAATTATAAAAACCTGAGGTCCTGGCTGAGAAATTTGATGGCCTTTATTTTAAAATAAAACTTTGCCTAGAGGAATAAAACCTCATCTCCCTGAGATGAAAATCATCTTTGGCTCATTGCCTAACATACTGTGTAAAAAAAAAAAAATGTGAATGAGAAGAGTCGCATAGAATACACAGTTGAAATAAGGATATTCAGAGACAATATATTGAAAAAATCTGGTTATTGTTCAGCATGAGTCAATAAAAATATGCCAGTAGAAATGACAGAATACATATAAAAACAAATCTACAGCCTTACTAGTAGACTGGAAGAGTTTCACAATTATATCAATTAGGAATTTTGCAGAAGTTAAAAAGCAAATGGAATAAGATTGACAGTGAAATACAATAGGATTAAGAAAGCAGACAGACAAGGAAGCCTTTAAGAGCAACAGTGTTTTGTTCCCCAGAAAGTCTCAGGAATAGATCCTCCAAAATAGACTACAGCAAATGCTGGAGGGCGGGGTGAGGGGGAATAAAGAAAAGAGGATTGTGAGCCGTTAACCAGGTAATTATATTTCATCAATTCTTAGCTTCACAAATTTGTACATGCTAACCTTTATTTAATAATTCGGAAGTGTCTAACAATCATGCAATGTCATATTTTAATTGGCAGCAATTTTTCTTTGTGGTTCATGAAATAATGATATTCTTCATCTCTAATGAAGTTCTATGAAATATAGTACATAAAAAGACTGCAGCTCAGCTAAACAGCTCTTATAGCTCAGAACAGCTACTTCCAGTGTTTGCTTCCAGATTAACTCTAGAAATACAGTGGGTTTTTACTTGTTCATTTGTTTTGCTTATTTTTCTTTTTTAAACATTGAGGAATCATAGAGATAGGTTTCTAGATTAGCTTTTGTGGGCAGATAAGATGGTAGTGTTTGGAGGTAATTTATATCTATAATAAAGGGCAAAAAGTATTGAAAATGACAGAATATATTGAAAAACTCTAAAAACTCTACCCCAGATAAACTTCTATAGTCCTCTCCCTTTTAGAACTAGCATTCGAATATCTTTACTTTCTACAAGTAAAGACACGTTTCGATATAAGATTTTTAAATGTTACTACCTATGCATTCTGTCTGAAATTATTGAAAATACTCTCTGGTGAAAATTAATTCTAAATATCTAAAAATATTAATTTGTAGATAAGACTGCTGAGCAGAAAAATGGTATTACTATATGTAGGTCTAAGTAAGTGCCAATATAGAGATATGAGCATTAGTGTACTTGTTAAGAAGTAGGAACATAAAGGCAAATGTAAAATACTCTGAAAGAAAATATTCAAGGAGGCTTTAACGAAATGAGATTTTGAAAGAGCAAGTGGAAATATTTGAAGGGTGTTGTATCATTTGGAGAATAATTATGAATAACAATTATATTGTTATTGTTTATATAATTTTCTTTATTTTTCAATTTTTGATGCTGATAATAAATATGTTTGTACCCATTCTTTCTTTTCTTTTTATTTAAATTTTTATTTTATTATTAGTTTTAAATATACAGTACATTGGTTAGACATTTATATAGTTTTGAAACAACCGTCCTGATTGTTATTTCTCTTCTGTGGTTCTACACCTAGCCATTTTGTTAATGCTAACTGAATTCCCTATGCCATTCTCCCCATTCCCGTGACCATCTATCAATTACTAGTTTATGTTTGTACCCATTTTTAAAGCTCTGTAAATGTAACCACAAAAAAATTAGAAAAAGGATACATAATCTTCACATTACTAGCAAACACTTTCTCACAGCTATCAAAGAAAAAAGAGAGCTCAACTTAGCTTGGGGTATAAAAGAAACAACAATAAAGCATCATGAAAAGAAATGAAAAATAAAGTATTCAGAGAAGACAAAGTGTATTCTCAGTATCAGTATATGGACAGCCAAGATGGTTTGGTGATCTACTTTGGAGGCTCCTCCCTTGTGACCAAAGACCTAAGTGGAACTCTCAGTTTACCATACAAAACCTCAGTCTTCTTTTCCCCAATTGTTTCAACATCTCATAGCCAGGGGCTGGGGCAGGGGATTAGAGCTGTACACACCAAATTCTTTTGGTTCTGAGCAGCTAGCCTTAAGGGTCAGAATTCTTGAACTTGAGCCAAACTATTTATTTCTGCTGGGCAAGGCCATCCTCACAATTTAACTATAAAAATTTAGCAACAGAAGGTGTCTGTTCCCTGGAAATATAATAGTTCTCAAACATTTTGGTCTTAGAACCCCTTTACAGTCTTAAAAAATATTGAGGACACTGAAGGGCTTTTGGGGATGGGTTTATCTATTGATATTCTCCATATTAAAAAATTAAGATTTAAACAAAGTTATTTATTTAAAATAACAATAATAAACCAACTGTGTCTTAACATAATTGAATAAAAAGTAACTGTAATGTCCAAAAAAAAAAAAAAAACAAAACACTTGAGAAGACAGATCAATTTTTATAGCTGCTTCTGCATTTAACCTGTTGGGTATCTTATTTCATTGAAGGATATGAAAAATGAATCTTTCCATGATTAACTGCATATTATTCAATTTAATTTTCATTTATTGTGAACTCAGTACTTTTATCATCAATTTGGGCTATTCAAGAGTATATTTCCCAAACTTTCCCATGGGTCGGCATTTTCCTATCTCTTGCACTCTCCTATGTACCTCCCACACCACACACGCATAAAACCATTTTCTGTGTCTTTCTGTCCATTTACATGTCCAGATTGTATTGGTTAGGCACCTGTTCACAGGAGGTATGCAATAAATATTTTTTCCAAGTGACTAATTCTTGCCTGTTTTCGTGATTGTTGTATTTTATCTTGGTTTAAATTCCATAGTAGGTATATTTTCTTCTGACTGAGGCTTCAGCAAAACAGATGGCACCTGTCTGCACATTGATCTTTCTTGAAATAGTAGAGTGAAACATTTTGGTTGAAGAAAAAATTGTTTAGAAGCCTCTGAATTGACCCCTTTGTGTACAAAATGAACATTTTGTGCAGCTAGTTTTATCTTTGCTTAAACTAGTATTGACCAAACCATCAAAGATTTTGTTATAGTTTGAACAGCTGTTCTTGAATCACCACCAAAAATAGGGTTTGCATATAAATCTCTAAATCAATCCACACCTTGTTGGCTATCACAGAGTGAGAGTGTAGGTGGTAGGGACCATGATTATTATTTTTTCAATCTTATTTACCACAAGAAAAGCTATAAAGATATATGAGCACTCTTTTTTTTTTTGTCATTCCCTGTTTATTATACTTTCTACCATTTATTCCTGCCCTTTGAACTCTTCCTCTACAGAAATACAGTTTTCTAAGAAACCTTGTTCAAATGAACAATCAGAATTGGGTAAATGTCTTGTGAAACACTGAAGGGCTCTGCTGGAATCTAAGACTGATTTAGCACGATCACAGGTAAAACATAGAAACAAAAAAATTTCCAAGAGAACTTGTATAATACTGTGAAACAGCTTAAAACGAGATTTTTTATGAGGGGTGATTAAATTATTACATGAGACAAATTAGTACTTGGCGTTTTTGGAGTGGTGACATTCTTAAATTTCACTACTGAGAAATATGTAAGGTTTTAGCAGAGATTTGGAAAGCTTTTATACTTCTATTTTTCAGGTAAGCCTAGAAAAGACTAGCTTTCAGGGTCACAGCAAGAGAGTAGTATTAATTAAGCTAAACCCTCCAGAGAACTATTCTACAAAGCTACAGATATAAAGGTTAAAATAAATTCCACAGATTTGCAGAATTCTTTATTTATACTTATATAGACTGAGAAACACTCTCAGTATAAACCGAGCTTTGGAGTAAAAGCTACAAGTATTTAGTGAGCCTTTCCTTGATCTTATGTAATTACTATATGATTATTATTATTTTTAAGATACTTCTTCTGCATACATTTATATTTACAATTATTTGTCATCAAAAACTCTTAATTGCTAATGATATAACATCAGGTTATTAAGGAAAGGGTGAGGGGTTAAACTCCCAAACTCATTTCTGAATCTGTACATCTCAGAGCTTTAAGTAGACTGATTTATGCTCAGACTTTTCTTAATCATAAATACTTGTTATGAAGTATGTGGCAGAAAGAACCCCAACATATTTCCTTTTTTCCCCTTATGACCAATGTAAAGCTGCTTCCCCCATATGCTTTCTGCTGAGCTTGAAATTTCCAGACTGGATCATTATTAATCAGCCATGACTTAGCATGAGCTAGTTTTTCAAATGTAGACAGAATGAGCATGGAGAGAACATTCTAAATGAGATAGGAAACTCAAGTAAAGTAAGGACAAGAGATCAAGGTGGTCTGGAGAAGGACATGGAAGAATGTATACGGAGAACTTATAATGCCAATGGAGAAATCTGAAAATTTGAGGACTTTTTGTAAATGTTGATTCTCAATGGTGGTGGATTGCTCATGTCATTTAATAGGGGGCGAAGTGGGAGAGAGGATAAGGATGGTAACTGTCATGATATGAGGACTGTCAAACAGAACAAAGAATCATTCATTTCTTTTTTTTTTTAACTTTCAAATGCCCTATTAGATGCTCAGAAGGGGTTTACTTGAGTCCACAATCTAATTTCATTTTATATAAACACAAACTGTCTATAGTTTTACTATACAATGACTTTTGCAGTAAAGCTATGAAAGTAAAAGTCATATTGTTAATCTTAACCCTTTAACAGAATTGTCCCCAATTTTAAAAATACAACATATCACTGGTGGTGATAATGATGTATTGTTTTGTTTTACAAATATAGCACACCATTATTAGTCTTTATTTGTAGATGACTCATTATTGATAAATCCACATAAATATGTTTGTACTTCTACTTCATTGTGACTTCTAGCATAGTGATCCTCAAGTTTTACCTATTGAAATACATATTTTATAAATTACTTTCTTTTTTATCTTTTATAATTTTAAGACATTAAATGTTATTTGAAATTAAGTACATATATAAATTATATTTTTATGGATTTAATTTAAAGTAATAAGATAGCTTTACTATAAATATGTGTTGTAAGAAGACTGCACAGGATAAGGTTGAAAATAATGAACTTGGAGTATGTGAAAAGCCTATGGAAGGTCATCAGGAAAGAAGAATAAGAGGCACACAGGACATAATTTATTATTTACCTATAGTCAGGATACCAAGTAAAGTGCAAATATAATATTCTGATAGAAGCAAGAAAGGGGAAAACTGATGCATTGGTTGATTAATGAATTCATTCAGGTATTTAGTATATACTAGAGACTATAGAACTATAGTAGGTCCTGGAAGTTTACAAAGGAATGAAACTCCAGTCACCAATTTCAAGTAGTTCTGGTAAGAGAAACAGATGCATGGGCAAACAATTACAATACCATGAGGCAAGTCCAACTATAGAAGTGAGTACAGTGGAGAGGACCTAACCTAGTGTAGAAGAAGGGTGACCTACAAAAGGCTTCTCAGAGGAGATGGTCTGATTAGAATTTAATTCATTAGTAAGATGCAGCAAGCCATATGATGCTGAGAGGAAGTGTTGAGAAAAACATGTACCAGTTATTAATCCCAGCAGAAAAGTACCCTGTATACCAGTTACCAACTTCAGGGAGACTCCAGCTACATGGAGGATAGCAAAGATCATCACTATACTGACTACCAGAGATAAAAATCTAGACATTTATTTTCATGGCATTTTGGTTTTGGAGTCAGCCAAGACAACACAATAGTAGTCAAGCACTGGATGAAACAACACTTGACTTATACAGAGAAGAAATAGAGCAAGGTCAACTTCACTAGGGTATTGGTCGCCTGTGGCCAGCATGAATCCCCAGTCAACCAGTGCAAGCTAATTTGTTTACATGCCCCCTTCTTCTGCTGCAGTAGAAGAATCTCAATACTGCCTCCTGGAGTCTGAAATACTGGAAGGTGGGGATGTGCTTAAGAGCCATTGACATACAGGCTTAAGCAGAACAAAGGAACACTCATTGAGCATATAACAAGGAAAGATTTTTCTATGCAAGTTGATAAGCATGAAACAAGCTGTATGAGCTCTTTATCTCTTGATAAGGAAGTGTTCCTGTCTCAAGGCCCATTCTTTTGTGGTCAAGTAAAGACCAAATACATGCAAGTGTTTTTCTTCCAATAGGGTGGCTTTAGATCACTGGGAAGAAAAGTATAGAGAAGAAACAAGATAAGTAAAGTATATGAATAAGATATACCCTGATGAATGTGGAAAACCTCAAGCAATAATTATGAGTCATGAGAGAAAGGGACTGGATCTTTGAGAACCTTAGCAGTTTTATTAAAGAACTCTAATGCTTGTATAGAATATAATAGAAAATAGATATTTTTGAGAAATCTTTCAGATAGATTTTACCAGTAGCTGTGAGAAAAAAGGTTTTGAGGCAGATGGGAGAGAAGACAAGGTATAGTGACTGCACCACTGTAGTAACGGAGAGAATGAAGGACTACAAAAGGGCTATGTGTGCAGAGAGAACATTGCTTCAGACATACATAACATGATATGGTTAAAATACACCACTATCCATGACTATAACCATAAACTCTGTAGTGTTTGGGGTCTGAATTGGGTACCAAATATTGGTATTTTTTAAGCTCTTTAGGTAATTATGGTACCTAATAAAAACTAAGAAGCACTGAATTAGATAACTACTTAGGAGAATAAATCAATAGGACTTAATTGATTAGAGGTGAGAATGAAAAACAAAATAAACTTCTATAATTTTGCCCTGAGTCTTAGCTTGGGGAAATCTGCAAATGGTGGTGCTATTAATTTAACTAGCAGGAGTGAGAGATTGAATAATGCATTCCAAATAAGCGTATTGATATTTTTTAATGTTGAGGTGCCTTTGATATTTTTGAATGTTGATGGTTAGCAAGCAAGAGAATAAACACTATAATACTTTGCAAGTTAATATCAATTTCTTTAGAAATACTTTTGAAAAGATATACAGTTAGAAGTTTAGATGTTTTAGATTCATCAATGTCTTGAATTTAGTGAAGGTTAAAAAATATGCCAATGCATATTATTTTTCAGAGACAGTACATAGAATAAGGAGGGCAAATGGCCAATGATAGAAACCTACACAACATTATCATTTCAGAGATGGATAGATGAAAAGCAGCCAACTGAAGTGACCAGAACAAATACTGAAAAGATTAAATAAGAACTCTTTAGTGTGGAGTCATGAAAGCCAAAGAAGAATAAATATTCAAAACAGTGTCAGATGCAACAAAGAAATGAATTAATATCAGGCCTGAAAATTGTCTTTTGGTTTTAGAATAAGGGGTCATTAGTGATGACCTCAGAAAAGCACTTTTCAGTGAGGGATAGTTAGATGGAAGTGGGTTGATGAATAAAAGAGTGGTGAGAAGCAGGGAGAGTTGCCACCAACTTTTCTGGATGAGGAAATCAGTAAGGCTCTGATGGTGTTATTGTAGCTAGAGAAGGGCAATATGACATATTTGGAGAAAGTGGCAGAAGTGTTTGTCTTACTAAAAATGATGGAGGTCAAGAGAAGGATAAAGCTGATTCTTTGGATCAGAAGACAATAATTTTAAGAGGTTATTTTTAAAGCAGAAAGAAGAGAGTTTGAACTTACAGGAAGAAGTGTCCTAGAGTGGCAATAAGGCAAAGGAACAAGGCCACAGGTTGATAGAAACAGTAAGCATGTTGTTTTGTTATGAGCTACCAAAATCATAGGATTTTTTTCAGCAATAGAGAACAAAAGTCAATAATTAGGGCAAGATTGAGTAGATCTTCAAATTACCTTAACTGGAAAATCAGTCTAAAAATTTCTTCTTTTATAAAATATAATTATACATAGCTATTGAAATTATTACACACTTCTAATTATTAAAATGTTAGGGTTAAGTTTAGATACTATTGCTCTCTGGCTCCAAAATACATATTCCTTTCAGTCTCCCATACTCATCTCAATTTAAGAAGATACCATGGTGCCCTAATGAGCATTATAGTGTCATCTCAATCAGGAATAGAAAATTTGACAAAATAATGAAGTAACTAGAAACTTTCACTTCTATGCAAAAACATTCCACAGCCTGGAATTTTTTGGTTCCATTTACTCCAAAATCATTCATCTTTCCTTATGCATTTTCTTTTGATGAGTACCTTCACCCATAAACCATCATCTCAAAGTTGACAGAGAAATGAGCCTATTGATTTTGACTGGTACTCACTGTAAAACAGGTCTATCTGGGAACTTGTCACAACAGGTGTGAGTTAACAGATTTTCTGTGCTACTTTTGGACATCAGGCATCAATTGAGCATATCAAGATTCGTAATAATATTTTCTTACCCACTAGTTGTTGAATCTTGGGCAAGTAATGCACCCTTTGTGAGACTAATGTTTCTATTTTAAAAATCAAAACAAAACAAAATAAAACGAATGTGTTAGTCTTTAGTTAATCCCTTCAAGTAAAAAAAAAATGCATTATCACAAGGTTTTAAGATAAGAGAGGGCAGTTGAGGGGGTAGTTAAAAACATAAAAGCTGTTAGATATTTGATTTAGCCAGTGTTTCTAAATGGTCTTAATATTTTAGAGACAGTTAAAAAATCCCTGTCTTATATGGTAAGTACAATATATATTTGTTAGTTATCATCAAGGAATATAGTCCCAAAGGAGCCACCATATCAGTTCAGTCTGTCCTATTTGGTTAGTTGATTGGTTGATTAGTTTATTTCTTCCTTCGTTTATATATTCATTCAGCAGAAATTATTCTTTTCCTCAGCTATTATAATAGGTGTTTTGGGTAAAATACAAATAAAAAATAGAATTTTTTCACACAAGAAAGTGTTGTTAAAAGAATTTAGCATGCACAAGAGATTTATATTACAGTGAAGAAAGTAATAAACATCTCTAGGCTACTATAGGCACAGTGAGACAGATGCTCTTTTAATTAACACCAGCTTTTTGAGCACTATTATGAATCAGGCATGGTTTCTAAGTCTTTGCTACTCACAATGTAGTTCACACATCTGCAGCTTTTACTCTCCCTAGAATACTGTTAGAAATATAGAATCTCAGGTCCAATCTTAGCTATATTAAATTAGAATAAGTATTTTAATATAATACTGAGGTTATGAATACATGCATTAAACCTTCAGAAGTATTGGTTCATTTCAATTTTTTTCTCAAAGTGGAAGATAAGGACCATCTACAATAGAAGTGCAGGTATTTGTTCTAAGAGCTTGGCAGTGGGGCCCTGGATCTTCGATGAATAAAATTGTTCTCATATGATTTTTTGTGGCTCTTAGTTTAAGAACCACTGGTTAGAATATTGGGGATGCAGAGATGGAAAAGCAGAATTCCTATCTTTTAAAATCACACTATCTTGTATATACAATTTCCAACTGGGTACAAATAAATTTCTCTTTTATAGTGGTTTCTAGTAGCAATAACTTAAAAGCTTACACAGTAGGTCAGAATTACATGAATGTCAAACTGAGATTCATCATTTTTCTCACAAACTTTCAGTAGATTGATAAACCTCCAAATATTGACTAAATAATATTTAGCATAGCTTCAGAGATAGTTTTATTTCATGGCAAAGCCATTCTTTAAAAGTCGGCAATCTCTATAAGATATACATGTCAACTTCTTAACAACGCCATTTGATTAACTAGAACACCCAGGTTCCTTGTCACACCAGATAAGCAGAAGTTTATACATTTTCATATGTGCTATATTAGTGACTAAATATATGTGATGCTTATATTTAAAATATCTGGCAAATGTTATTATCAGTGGTATAAATCTTAAAATAATGCTTTTCAAAATCATCTTAATTTGAGGGAGGGGTTCTTGAAAGATAACTATCTGTACTTCACAAATTTGATTTGATAAATAGTAATCAATTGTTACAGATCATAGTCATTAAGGTGACTATTAGGTTAAAGCTATGTATTAGGTTAAAGCTATGGTACTTTCAATATTATTAACCAACCATAGCCGTGGGTATAAATAAATATAATAATTTTTCAAATATAACTAAGAAAACTAGTTAGTATCAAGAATTGTTTTAGATTAGACATGAATCTTTTAGGTGAGTGTTGATAGATATTTTGGCAAAAACTGAATTTTTACTTGTGCAGAGAAAATTTCACCTAGCAAGTCTTGTTTATAGGTTCTCAATAAGATTATTCTCCTCCTTGGCTCACTCAGCCCTATTTATATAATTTACCAGTTCCCAAAACAGAGGCAGATCAATGGGTAAGTAAACTGGGCAGTGGCCTAGAGAATTAATATATAAAAACTGTTTTTAAAAAATCCTTCCTGGAATAGATCAATAAATCAGACATATTAGTTAATTTAAATTTATATAAGTTATTCTACATACAAATAGTGAAATACCCAACATTCGCCAATAGAATTGCAAACCTTATCCATTAATGTATAAAGTAAGTGAATGGTTAAGTTTCACAAGGTTTATAAATTTGTTCAAAAGAAACAAGGCTGTTTGCAAAAGAGAAGTTATAGTAATTAACCATGGAAACTGGGCTAGTTAGTGATGAAAATAAGAACATTAAGGAAATTATCGATAGTGAAAAAGTGGGCCAAATCAAAGACTTCCTACTTTCACTGCCATTAATTATAAGAGTGGGAAAACTAGAGTAAAGAGAATAAGATTTCCGAGTATTCTAATATAATTTAATTCATAATGACAAGATCAAGTGTAAGGAGGTCTGTGAAGTGGGATAAGGTAAAAATACCTTTGGGGCCATTGAACTCAAGCGATTGAGAGATCAATGTTTTCAATGAGTTACCTTTGAGACTTCTCTACTGAACATTCAATCATGCTGCATGGAGTAGTGATGAAGAAAGCTAGTGAGCCAAGTGCTGGTGCCATCAACTAATAATGAGACAGGGTTATCCAGGAGAATTAACCAAAATAAAGGTTAATAGTGGAAAAAATCAAAATATGTTTCTAAGGGGTAAAGTAAGAAAGATATTTAGTTCAAAGCAGCAACATAGAGCAGGTGCATGAAATGTGGAACAATGACTCAGAATACACTTGAAAGGACTCTGGGGTAAAAAGATTCCCTAACGCCCGTCTATTTATATTTTGAGGAAGAAGGTGAAAAGACAGTTCAAAATTACTGAGGAGTTTATTTTTGATGGAAGACTGATGCCTGTTATAAGCTCAAAAGTGTACCCCAAAATACATATTGAAGGAGTTTGAAGTTTTAACCCCCAGTACCTCAGAATGTAACTATTTTTGGAGATAGGGCCTTAAAGAGATAATTAAGTTAAAATGAGGTACCTAGGGTAAACCCTAATCCAATATCACTGGTGTCCTTATAAATTGGGAATTAAGACACAGAAGAAACACCATGTGATGACGCAGGAAAAGATGACCATGTACAAGCCAAAGAGGACTCAGAGGTAAGCCAAACTCGTGATCCTGTACTTCCATCCTCCAGACTTTGAGAAAATAAATTTATATTGTTTAAGCCACACTATTATAGTACTTTGTTATGGCAGTACTAGCAAATTAATATAGTGCCTAAGGCACAAAAGAAGTGTTTGAGACAAAATAGAGGAATAGAAGAGGATATCAATTTGGGAGATATATGTAGGAGAAAGGAGGAGATTTTAGTATGGTGATGAATAATTGAATATGCTTATTATCAGGACCAAAAATATTCAAGAATATGAGATAAGATAAAATTAATTTAGATAAGACCTAAGACCTTCTATTCCCATGCAGCTTTACTGTCTCCATTAGAAGAATTTTACCATCCCACTGTCTTTGTCAGCATAATTTTACCATTCCAGGAGACTCTTGCTTAGGAAGCTAAAACTTGAAAATAACTCCATTATTTATCTCAGGTACTTCCTAAAAGAATCATCAACTCTTCAACAGAAAGCATCAAATGTTTATACCCCAAGACATTTTGGACCACTTGACTCACCTTGCCTTGTTCATCACCCTGAACTATTATATCATGATCCTTGCTCTATTTAACAATCAAAACCCAAAATTGAAAGATCATCATAAACTAAAGTTTAAAATCTCATAGATGCACATCCCACTCTGAGACAAGAATAAAACAGCGTTCTCCCTCTCTCACTGCAATAAGAATAAACTCAGCTTTGTCCTATTAACAGGTGATTTTGGTGATATTTTTGAAGCAAACATTTGACAATAGTATATTTATTCAAGATCTTGAAAAGGCTGATTGATCACTGCCCTGGTTGGGGAGGGGAATGAATGAATTAATGAAGTGTATACATTGAAAATCTTATTGGATCTTATTGGGGATCATTTAGCCAGTTATTCAGTGTTTTGGCAACTAGGGGCACACAACAAAAACTTAGATTGGCTGGATGGTACAATTGCTGACTCACTAGAGAAGGTTGCTGGAAATCACTCATTCTGGGTATATCCTCACATGCTCAAAAAAGGGAAACCATGCTAGCTGCCGGCACAGCCTTTAGCTGGATCTTGACAACTAGACCTTGGAGAAACTTATCAAGTTTTTACATTTTTCTAACTTTTTATGTTGCTATATGACTTGAGTACCTAACTTAGTGGAATTATTCCATACTTGAAAGCTTGTTTAATTTTAATCCTGCACTTATTTAGTGTTACAAAATATTAAAATGTCATTACTATTTTTTAGCTTTCTTATTTTTAATTGCCTTATACCAACTTCAGGGTAACACCTGAATTTATGTGCTCTTCAAATGTCACTAGGAAAGTAACTTTAAATAAAAGCATGTTAGAAATTCTTTAATTTTAAGTATACTTTCGCTTACTATATTTTCTGTTCATAATCCCACTACATACAGTTATTTTTATCATTCCCATTTGGCATTGAGGAAACTGAGACTCAGAAAGATAAAGTCTCTTGTTTCTTCAAATAATTAGTTGACAGCAGCACTAAAATTTCCTTTTCCTTTACAAATAGTTATTAATAGCCACTCTCTATCCATTATTCTAGAGAATGCAACAGAAAATGAACTTGCTCTGATATAGCTCACGCACTCATGAGGGAAGACTAACAAATGTACAAATAAGAGAATATTAAAAGTTATAATGCCATGAAAAATATTTTACTTGGCGTATGGGTATCAGAAACTACTCTTCCAGGGTCTCAGGAACTACTTTTGATTAGATAAGGAAAGCAACCCATAATATTTAGATTACTCTTTTTTATAAAAGAAGGAAGATGAAAAATATTTGATTAGATAAATAGGAGGTAGCCAGGCATGGTTTTGCTGTCAAAGATTGACATCTTCTCAGACTTATTTTGGTCCCTGTGCAGGAAGTTGGGCATGTCAGCTCAGCACAAAAGCCAAGGAATTAGTTTATCATTATATCAGATAAAGAGAAGGAAACTGGATAAGAGGGTAGATCTTAGGATTCTTCTCATTATGAAGGTATTTTTTTTTTAATTTTTATTGTATGTGTACAAAATGATTGATGTTAACTAAAACTATTGTCATCATTTAGGTAAATCAAACCATCATGCTATATACCTTAAATGTATACAGTGATGTATGTCAATTATTTCTCAATAAAAGTGGGGTGGGGAAAAGAAGAGAACTGCAGTATCAGGTAGAGCTCTCAAGACTGAAGCACATTCTAATGGATAAAGCTAAAGTAGGAAGAGTCAGGAGAAAACTATATTCTGATTTAAACCCTCCAAAATAAGCACAGCCATTATTATTATGATGATTTAAAAATTATCTGTATACTTATCAATTTATTTATTCAACTTTACTTTTTGTGTCCAACTCCTTCTTTACTTTGGAGACAAGAAGACTATGCAAATAGCATTAATATACTAAGGAAAGATGCTTTTCATGTAATTTTATACACAATTACTGAAAGACTGTCCTTAAAAATGCCAAGATGTTATTCAGGAATAAAAAAATTAGACTACTGTTGAATCACTCATTTTAATTTCTCTAACCACAGTTTTATTTCTGGAAATTCCTTGGTCATATTTTTGATGGCATTTTTTTTTTTTTTTTGATTTGCATGTCTTCTATGACTTCACTTGATCATTTAACTATAGTCATGGTATGTATAGTCCTTATCCACATTTAAATTTTTTTCTAGATTTCTTGGGAGTAGAATACTAATTTTTTACAATAAACTATACTCAATTGCATATGAGGTTTTAAAAATAACATGATTAGCTATTATTAACTCTTCTTCCCTGGGAAGCAGGGAATGTACCTGTTAGGTCAAGTGAATAAACTATAGAATTTCAGGTGATAAAAAAAAAACAGGTGTGAAAGAAACTCATAGAAAAGGAAACTCACTATTAGGACTTAATAATAATTTCAGAGTACATTTTATCTATTATTAATACTAATACTATAAGCAAACAACTAAAGCTATAGTTTAATGATTATTATTTATATATAATAATCTTTTAACTTATCTCTACTAACTGATCTGTGCAGCATGGATGCATTATTAAGTTCATTTTATGTTCATTTTATAGATAATGATGTTTAAGTTCAGAGAGTCTAAGTCACTATTCAAAATTTCATATCCCATAAGCATGGAGTTGGGATGGAAATAGAGGTCCAGAGTTCACATTCTATTAAAGTGAAAATGTACCTACTTCTACGATTCCAAAAGTTGTGACATGGATAATAAAATATTGTTTAAAAAATGTTAATATCAGTATAGCATCAATGATCTGGATGAAAAGTAAGGCTTTATTCTATCACAGACATTCATCTTCATTAGAAAAAAACAGCTTGTTCAGTAATTTAGAATGTCTAGGGATTGCTCCTTTGAGGTAAATTCTTTATATCATATTATTCTAGGCATAAGTCCTCCCAAAATTTGTACCCAAGTCAAGCTTTTTTGTTTGTTTGTTCCAAAAGTCACCTTTCCCTAAAGTAATCCCCCATTGGTAGAGTATTCCGTTTTTGAAAATCTTTATAAAGAGGTTAATGATGTTGGTCACTCTACATCATAAAGTTCTTATGCTCTGTTCAGCAAATAGCAGTTTTTAATGAGCTCAGTTGCCTCAAATATAAAAGTATGTTAAGATATCTAAGATGATAAAGTATGTATTGTGCAGCACTAATTATAATAGCTTAATTAGATGTTAATGTGGATTTTACGTTCATTAGAATTTAATGGTAACTGAATATTTAAATGTTCAATTAGTCAGCATTTTCTAACCTCATATTTCTGATGATGAGATAGTCTTTTCAAACCCTGAACTTAGTGAGAGAATTGATGTCAGTGTAAACTATACCCAACAGAGAAAATACCCATTTCTCAAGCCTACATTTCATGCCAAGTGATAGCAGGTGGTGAAGTCAGAGAGAGCATGAATAACACACCCTCTATTTATGACCAGCCCTATTTATGACCAGTCCTATTTATGGCCAGTCCTGTTTATGACCAGTCCTGTTTATGACCAGAAGGTAGCAGCTGCCATCTGACATAATTTTGGGAGGATGTTGAAAGGTTATAGTGACCAAAATATTTATTTAATGTTATTTTGTGATTTGAAGTCACATAACATTTATTGAGCTATAACTACAGGTGCCCCCTCAGGGACTTTACATATGCCATCTTCAAAAAACAAAAAACTTAAATCTTATTTTTACCTCTCTTTATCAGATCAACACACTAAAGCTTGGAAGTTGCTGGAGACAATAAGTAGGCAAGATTTAGATTTAACTCTTTTAATTTAAGTGCAGTATATAGAATTTTCACTGATATCTTCATTATTCATAGGTCTTCTAGACAGGTGTATTTAAACTAGATTCCCCTACAGTGACACCTAAAGAGAGAGATGTATCACAATCAGCTAATATTTTAGCTCTGAAAAGCAGTCTGGTAAACCAAGTTACATTATAGTTTATCTAGGGCTCTGTGTATAAAACCTAAAACAAAATATTGACAAAATTAGAGCCTGATCAATGATAGTAGATCAAGATAGTGAGCAAATTCTAAACTACTAAATACAAAAGACTTTTAGAAGATTCATACGTGGCTTCAAGTTATTTGGAAGAACTACAAGAGATGTTTTATGTGTTACAAGATGATTATAGAAATAATAGGAGAATACATGATTAGAGATATCTGAAATATAATATGCTTCTTTGGGAGATAAGAAATGCCCTCGAGATGTCCAAGAAAAGTCTGAATGAATGCTTCACAGTAATGTGAAAAGATTCAACAAGTAATGCATTGATTGAGTTATATAACTTTTAGGTTCTTTCTACAACCCTGATGCTCTGTGATAATAAATAATCTATTAAGTTTCCTAAAGTTTTGTAAAACTTACAAGGCGGAACTCAAGAGATTTTTAAAACTGCATTTAATATTATTTAGGAGAACCTGAATGGCTCAGAACAAGTTGAGGCCACTCACTAAAGCTAGCTGGAAAGGTAAATGCCCTATACAATATTTTGTAAAGTATAAATCAAGAACCAATTCAAATATTTTCTAGTCAACAAAATTTCTAATTCTCTTTGTCATAGGGTCTGAAATTTCAGCATTATTGACAGATGCAATTGTTTCTTAAAGGCTGGTTGATCCTTGGGAATTTCTGTTAAAATGTATATAACCCGCAGGGGAGGGACACCTCCCCTGCTATTATTAACTCATATTTTGAAGAAGAATGACAGCTAAATCAGAGTCCAGCTCTTGCAGCATATGGCAGAAGATTAGTACTATAGCCTATGAGGAAAGGAAAATTAGAGAAGATATTGAAAAAGTAGAGATGAAAAGTCACAAAGTCAAAGTTTTAGAAGGACTTCAGGGATTAATATTTCTCAATAACTACTTTAACATAAACTTTTTTTTCAATAGCTACCTCTGAAACTAGATGGCACACATACACACACGTGTACTTATGCATACACCTGCACACCACATTTTCTTACCAAATAAAATGTATGTTTATTAGTAATCACATATATATTTCCTATAAAATTAAAAGCATCTTTATTTCCCTTTTAAAAATAATTTTGAAATATTACTATATATAGAAGAATATACACCAGGGTTGTTCATAAGCTGAACACACATGTGTAAACACTATGATCAAGGAGTACAACACTACCCTGATTTTAAAAGCCCATTTCTAATCTCCTCTAAGTTACTAACTTCTTTCCTCCCCAAAGGCACTGTTGTCTTAATTTCTAGCATCATATATGAGTTTGACCATTTTTGAGCTTTCTTAAAATGAAATTAAAATGAAATCTTGAATTTGACTTCCTGTACTCAATAATATGTTCGTAAGGTCTACCCATAGTCTATCTGTTGCTTGTTTATTTTCATTTCATTACCATAGGAATGTATTATGACTGATTTATTATTTCCAATATTTATGCTTATATCTGATGCATTTATGAGAAAGTGACATAATATAAAAATGGGCAGAAGAATCAAACACTATAAAGGCAAGTATATAAAGACTAAAATGTATGTGAATAAAGATGATTGATGTTAGTAGTCATCAAGAAAATTTACAGTGAGATTACACTATACATCCATTAAAAGAGCTAAAATTTAAAAGATTAATAATTTCAAGTGCAGGAGAGGATGTGGAGTCATGGTACATAAGAAGAGCATAGAGAAAAGAAAAATAGTTAAAATTCGTTAATTCACCCAATGTTGATTTGCATATATTTAATAACTATGTAGGCACCTCAGCTTATTTATCAATTCAAAAATGAAGCTCTGATACCTCCTCTAGGGGAAAGTGATTGTGAAATGTGCAAATATGGGGGAAATATTCAGGCATCTGATACCTGATTTCTTTCTCCAGGCATTCCCAATGTGCTTTACTAATCTGTGGCCTCTCCTACTTTCTAATGTGGCTTGACTTCAATCACTCTGATCCTGCTATAAGACTTGTTAACTTTAAGCAGTTCACCTTTTGGATTCTGGACCTGTTTTACTTCCGATACTCATATTATTTTTATTCTTTTTTTCATCACTTTTTGGACAAATTATTTATGTTTCACTACTCTGATGGTGATATTTAGCTTGTTGTCATTCTCCATCTCTGTATCTCATTAGATAGATGATCTTGGTCAAGTCATATTTTCTCTAAGGCTTATTTTTGTTATCTGTAAAATGGAGATGATACCTTCTCCAAGTGTTGAGAAGAACATTAATTAATAAATGTTGGAGATTTGTAAACTAATTTTCATATTAAGAAATTGGGAAGAAATTAGTAGTTGATAGGTGGTCATGAGGTTGTGGAGCATGGCATCGGGAATGCAATCAGCAGTAATGTAATGGCTAGATGTAGAGCCAGAGGAGAGAATGAGAGATCAGGGGGACTGTTTCATAAACTATATATATAGATGTCTAACCAATGTACTATATATTTAAAACTAACAATAAAATTAAATTAAAAAATAAACTAAAAATAAAGAGAAATTGAGAATAGAGAACTAAGAATGATACAAAAGAGGAACATCAAAAACCATTGTTGAAAAAAAAATTACTTAGCAAAATTGTATCTACTCTTCTCTGATGGTCCATATATCACAATGACCAGAAGCTCTTTATTCAAAAAATCCCCTCTGTACACTAAACAGCCAAATATAATGACAGTTATAGACTATATCATCTTAGTCTTTTCCCCACTTATTGGAAATTTAATTTAACACTAAACCTCAAGGGGGCAGAGAGGTTGGATTGCAAAAGGAATTTCTCTAAGAGACCATCATTAGAGAGAGAGAGAGAGAGAGAGAGAGAGAGAGAGAGAGAGAGAGAAAGAAAGAAAGAAAGAAAGAAAGAAAGAAAGAAAGAAAGAAAGAAAGAAAGAAAGAAAAAGGAAACACTGTTAACAATTGATCTATACACTTCTCATATTCTCATTTGGCTTTTTGCCCAGATTTGAACAAATCACTAGTCATGCCCAAAACAATTCATGACTATAGAAAAAAATAATATAAAAAAGGGCAAAAAAAGTAAAAATAAACTCAAAGGAAAAAATAACATCAGTTTTTAATTACTGGGGCACTAATGAAGACAGTGTATCAAATAAGCAGTTTGTTCTCAATGCGTTACCATGCAAAACACAATAAACTTGGAAGATCCTGAAATAGCACTTCACAGCAAGCAGAGGAAAATGCCCTATAACAGTCCTTGGAAGAAGAAATGCATTAGTATTTTGCTTTATTATCCCTGGTTTCAGGTTCCAATCTAATCTCCATAGAAATGAAATTCCAATTGGGCCTCAGAGATATGTTACAAACACACTATAATCCCAATTTGAGAGAGAAATTCAAGTTAACTGAAATTCAGTTTACTCTCTGGGGAACAGTTAGGCTGAACTACTTAGGAGGGACTATATTCAAGTCCTTAAAAGTGGTCTGGATGAATTCTAAAATAAACCAAAAAAGAACAAATATTAAAATATGAAGAAAAATAGTTTGTGCTGTCTCCTCTCTCTCTCTCTTTCTCTCTCTCTCTTTATTTTTTCTCTCTCTTTTTTCTGTTTTTTGTTTTGTTTTGTTTTGTTTTTGTTTTTTGTTTTTAGTGTTTTTTTTTTACTTTTTCTACCCTCATCAGGCTGTGCATCTCTCTTTTCTTTTCTATTCACAAATATGAAGTGAAATTATTGCAAAGATACAAAGGGCAAAAATGCCCCAAACTACAGAAAGATTCAGACATCTTCACAAACATTAAACACATGTTTAACCACAACTCTAAACACAATGACTATTGTTTCTAATATATCCCTGGAAACACCATTTTATTTTTATTTCAACAAGTACTATATTGTTTATGATTGCCAGGAATAACTCTTTTAAACTTTTTTTGAAAATATATCAAGATTTTTAAACTCATTTAATGGTGTTTTGGACACATTGCTTGATTTGAGTTCCCTTTTCTCTATGTTTTGGAAATTTTCTGTTTTCCATTTCAAAAACATCTGGCAGTAATAAATTTTTTCTGCTCAATTCTGGATATAGTAATTCAGTCAGCCTGAGTAACCATATTACTTCAGTGATTTTTAAAGATATGTCTGTGTACTAAGAATGATTTTTAGAACTTGTATTTAGCACTTTGGGAGTAAAATAGAATAGGGTTTAAGTGGTGGTTCTGTCACTTTCTGGGCTGGTTATTGAAAAGCTAGTAGCCTGGTTTCTTTAGCTGTGAAATAATTTGATAGTAAAAGATGAAATACTATAACGTAAGTGAAGTTCCTAGAAGAGTTCTTTGCTGTGGCAGACAACCCTTTGAATAGTCATCCACCTCAGCCATTCCTTCTTTTGTGAGATCAGCTCTGAAGAAACAAAGGAGGACTTTCAGGGCCCATATCTTTATCACCTACCTGATCTGGTTCTTGAATGTGGCTAATGGATTGGTGTCTTGAACCAGACCAGTCAGATTTTCTCTCACAAAAAAACTGAAACTAAGAATAGCAAAACCATAGAACCTGGGAGCTACTCTATCTGAATCATGTCACAAGAAAACTCTCAAGGAAGAAGAATGATTAGTTCTTGCCAAAGTCTCCAGAGGTGGCCTAGTTTCTTTCCTTCTTGATTTTTTTGTCTCTGACCTGTAGTATACCACAGCTGTCCCATCCCACTGATATTCGTGCATCCTCTATTTTTTTTTTTTGCCTGAGCTAGAAAGAGGGTTAAATGCTTTTAAAAACAAAAACCAACACATAAGTATGTATAGAAGAATATATGGTAGAAATAAACCTACAAGGAAATATGAGCTATTTAGAATTAGTGACAGTTATGTGAAAGGTGAGCAGATTTTCTTCTGGAAAAAAAACTAACAACCTAGAAACAGTTCATTAAGTTACTACTGGAGGATGATGCTCTAAGGGACTTGACCCCATAGAAAATAATGAAAGACACAAATGCCAGTCTCGCAGAATTGGATGGCTGCTCCTGATTACATTGTATAATAAGACTGCTGAATCAGTGTTCTTTTGATTTCTATAAAGGTAAGGCCATGATCACTGAAAACCAAACACAGAAATATATTTGTTTAGGTTATTTGCTTACTTTAGTTTAATTCATGAGTTATCCATGATTATAATGCATGTATATACTGTCACTAGACAACTAGGAATGAACTTTGGAAGATTAGATTTAGAACTTCTAGGAAGCATCAAAGAATTTAAGAGCAGTCATGCTTTGTAGCTCCATCCAAAAATCTAGCTTACCCTTTTATATAGAGCCATTCTTGCCGAAGGAACTACCAAACCAACTGATGCCTCACTCCTCAGTGTCACTTACAAAAGAACTATCTTTCAAATGTATTTGACTGGGGATATGATAGCAATGTCATAATAATGATAAAAGGACTTACATCAAGAATTTATGAAGAGTATCAGAAAAATCTGTTGAGGTTGAGGGTGGGGAAATTGAAATCTGTACTTGCAAATTTTGAAAGTTCTCAACCAAGGAAGATTGAGCATAAGCTGGGAACTGCATTTAATGTTTTCATTTGGACAGTGAGCTGTGTTTATAACCCTTTTAGGAGTTTGCTAATGGAAACATGGACACCATGCTTTATCTCTCCCAGTGTTGTTGAATGATTAGGTCACCCTTGACCAATATTAGAGA
This sequence comes from Cynopterus sphinx, assembly GCA_030015415.1. NCBI lineage: Eukaryota > Metazoa > Chordata > Mammalia > Chiroptera > Pteropodidae > Cynopterus > Cynopterus sphinx. The sequence continues at coordinate 21,724,050 of CM057385.1, forward strand.
AAAGTATTAAAAAATTTCAGAAGGCAGACATGTTTGGTTGGGTCTGTTGTGTGCACTTTTGACTTGAAAGAATGCTGAGTAAAGAAGTAACCAGGTCTTTTAAAAAGATTTACTTCTTTCATCTGGCTATCGTTTAGGCTGGCCATATTAAAAAGGAAGAGCTTCAGTTGAAGTAAGATTGCTGAAATATTATTGGAAATAATGTGTTGGATGTAAAGTGCCCATACAGGAACAGGTTAAAAGAGAGCTTGGTACTCAGTTTAGAGGATGGCTTACGCCACCTCATGTGCAATGTATTAGGAAGTCAAGTCAGTTCTTTCTTCCCAAATAGATCTCTTCTTATCACATCTAACTCTACCAAACCAACATAAGAAATCATCTCTTGCCTCCAAAACAGTCTTTGCTTATTACTAAGAAAAAACCAGAGTGATCACATAGACACATAAATCTAACCATGACAGCCATCTGCCCCACAACAGTTTATTGTTGCATTGAGAATAAAATCCAAATTTCTTTTCAAAATAATTTATGCTCCTACAATTCCTATCTATTTCTCCTGTTATATAGGAAAAATTTTTCTGGTTTACATTATAATTATGACTATAATTTTAATTTTAAATAGTCTTATTGCACATATATGCATTTTTATCTATGTCTATATGTGTGTTTGTATACACATATTTTGAATAGGGAAGATACAGACTGGGAAGGAATATTCTCAATGCGTGTGTCTGGAAAAGACTTGTATCCAGGTAATATAAAGAATTCACACAGATAAAAAAAAAAATTAAAAGATAGTCAATGCAATTTTTAAAAAGGCCAAAATACTTAAGCAGACACTTCTCAAAAAATGACAAATGTCAATAAACAAATGAAAAGATGTTAAATATTTTTGGTCCTTGGGGAAATTTTCTCAATGTGATGAAAGAGATTAATAACAACAAAAAATTCAATAACTTAACTTTTCTAAATACCTGTATGTTTCATATATATAGATGTTAGCTATGGCCCTAACTAGTGAAGATCAGGAAATGCTTATACCACCTTAGGCAGGGAAAAATAAATGGCACAGGAAGTTTGCTTCAACAATAGACTCTTATGAGTTGAAGAAGAATATCACGTGAGTTGTAGCAACCTCTGTCTGAGAGAATTTATTTCAGTAAAGTTTATAATCATCTCATTTTTTCTGTTCATCTAAAGCAAAATTTTGAGTGCAAGCCACTGTGTTGGGCAGTAGGAATAAAAAATTAAAGACTGTCTTCCCAGAGTTCACAGTAAGGTAGGAAATATAGCTACTAAACTCAATTATCATAATTGAGTGTTTAAAACAAAAGTTTGTACCAAGGACTGACCTTATCTGGGTGAGTTTAGAAATACTTTGCAGAAGAAAAAACATTTTAACTGAATTGAACAATAAATAGGCATTGTGAGGAGAGAGAGTAAATAAAAGGACATTAAGCCAATGGAAACAGCATCTGAAGGCACAGATATATGAAAGAGTATGAGACAATGGGGAAAAGCCAAAGACTTCAGTATGGTAGAATATAGACTTCTTGAGAGAAGTGAAAAACATTAAAGTACATGAAATTAAAAGTGTCAACATAGGAAGAGCTGAACAGACTTGGAGCACATGGACTAAATTTTCTTGTTTGTGAAGAACCTTTGATAGTTTCAATGTGTTGAAATATATTGGCAATATTTATGGTTTAGAAAGATCTTGTGATAAGCAGATAAATACCCCCCCTTCCTTCCTGAAGATGTCCATTCTAATCCCCAGAATATGTTAATGTTACTTACGTCGCAAAAAAAAAAAAAATGTTGCAAATGTGATTAATTTAAGGATTATAAAATGTGAGCGTTTTCCTGGACTATTCAGGCAGGCCTAATATAATCACAAGGGTCCTTAGAAGTGGAAGAGGGAGTCAGAAGGGAGAGGAAGAGTGGGATTTGTTACAGAACATGCGGTTGAACTGATGAGAAATGAGAAAGCCCACCATCGCTGGCTTTGAAGGTGGAGAAGAGACAGAGCCAAGGAATATGAGCAGTACTTGAAAGCTGAAAAAGGCAAGAAAGCTGATTCTTCCCTAGAACCTCCAGAAGGAATGCAGCCTGGCTGACCCATTGATTCAAGCACAGTGAGACCATTCTCCCTTTTTTCAGACTGCTGACCTACAGGACGATAAGATAACAAACTTCGTTGTCTTCACCATTTAGTTTGTGGTAATGTGTTACACCAGTCATAAAAATCAAACACAGATCTCATATAGAAATGAAAGGACCCTGAAGATAGGCAATGCCTTTCTTGTTTTCTTCTGAGATATGGCTCTTTTCCTCTTTCAGACTCTGTGGCTAAAAACAGGATCTTGAACACTGCTCAGATATGAAGTTTACAATTCTACAATAAACAAGAAAAGCTCAGTCTTTGAAGTTTGAATTATCATCTCAGTTCTGTCAATCACCTACTCTACAATCTTGGAATATGTGCTCCAAAGACTCAGCCTCACTCGGCTTTCTCATCCAGAAAATAGGAAAGATAATATTTCTCTCATTGTGTTTCTATGGGGATTAACTAACTAAGATTCACAAAGATTCTAGCACAGTATTTGAGTATACATGTTTAGCACATGTTCATTCTTACTTATTTTCCTAGTCTCACATTACAGTAAAATCTGGATATATATAAACATCCATACACAATCTGGGCTGTTAATTAAGGTACCAAGTGATTGATACAAATATCAAAACTAGCAGTGAGAGTCTGGGGAAAATGACCGCAATTTGATGGTAATAATACATTAGGAAAAAAATATTTGCATACACCCCCAACACACACCCATGCATGCACTGAAACACACAAATAAACTGCATGATTGACTGAATTTGGGCATTTTCTTCTGGATATATATAGAGAGAGATGAAAAATGACTTGCCCCCTCTGCCAGAGCTTTGTAAACCCACTCAAATGTGTGGGATGAATATGCACAAGGCAGTCCTAGTGAGATTCTCCAGACAAATCTAAATCATCCCTTGAGGTGTTTGATTTTTTTATTGTGTTCTCCCAGCAGGATTTTATTTTTTATCTTCCCTTAGTTTTGTAACAATATCCTGGACAACAGTCTAGGTTTTTAATTAAAAATCTCAAGTTGGTGTTACAGTTGAGCAGCTTAGTTTTGTATCACTGAACAAAATGTTGTGGCAGAATGTTGTTATTCCCCAAAGGTTGTATCTTTATTATGTGTTCTACATGCCATATCCCATTACCTTTTTTAAAAACAGGTGCTTTGTTTTTATCTCCTTCAGACCTCAGTAGAAAAATGTCACCATCCCACTGAATGGCCTAAAGATCTTAGGGAGGCAAAACACCTACAAGTTATTCTGCTAATGATTTTTAAATATTTGGTTGGTGGACTATTCTAATGATATCCCAAATAAAAGCAAAAAAAGTAATAATAATAAACAGAAACTTCACATATAAAATGCTGGTATTTCCTCACAGAATTCTTTAACAATTGTGTAGTTACTTTTTCACAACAAATTAGGATATGCATTATTTTCTCCATTGTATAAATAAAAAAATTAAAACTTGAGTTTTAAGACATTATATAATGCCCGAAAATTCATAGATGGCAAAGCTTGAACTTGAACCCAACCTCACCCTATGATCTCTCTAATTAAGTACTAAAATTTTTGCCAATGAATGTAAGGACAAAGCCTTTCTGTTGACTTTCACATTAATATTTTCTATGATTATTTAAAAAATAAATTTTTCAAAGATTTTTCTCAGAATAACATGTATGTCTTATGACAAAAATAACATATCTTTATATGTTATCTATTTATTTATAAACTATCATATGAAGTTGGAAGAGTTCTGGATAATAGTCCAGACACTTATAGAGTAACTATATGAGATTATGGGAAAAGTCAAGTAATCTTATCAGGTGTTTTAATTTCAGTTTATAAAACAAGGGGGCTTACCTGGGTGTCTTGACTCATTTTATTTTTTTTAACATGAAACATTTTACGATACTAAATCCGTGTAACTTATTATTGTTTATCCACTAAGCATAGGGCGAAGGAATATTTGATTTTCTTCTCTGGTTCTCATATATTTAAATTAATTTTTATATTGACCTGGCATCTGTTTTTATTTTTATAGGCATCTTGTTTAGCATCGTAATATGAATGTTATGTTGGTTCTCCTCTTTAATGCATTTTTTTTTTTTGCTGGTGAAATTAAGTTTTACAGAGGCAGTTTTCAAAAGCAATTTTTATAAATTGTTATTTTTATTAGTAGACTTACTCAGAGTAGATACAAAAACGGTATTTTATACTACCAACACCTTACAGTAGTTACAGAAAGCACATTTCATTAATAAGGAAAATATATAAAATTATTACAGAGAAAGGGTAAAGATTAAATAAAGTAACTATGGATAAGCAGTAGACTAATGCCACTTGGAAAAGAGGATCATTAGTACATTACTTGTATTTGAAACTTAAAAGATATTGTGACTAAGAATAGATAACATGATGCTGAAACACACAGCCTGTATATTTTTCAACTAATGACTTAGTGCAAATTTCACACTAGAGACTGAGATTGTTATTTTCACTTGTCTATGTCAAAAAATCACACATGTGCTTTTTATCTCCCTCCCTTACTCAAGATTTGATTCAATGTTATTCATTTTTATCACATCAATCACTCACACGCACCTTAAGCACCACCTTTGAAATTCACCCTCAGCAGCAGTCCTCTTTCCAGCTACTTTGGAACAACACTGCCGCCACCACTAGAACTAGACATTAACTTTACGTGATACCCTTTTCTCATTTATTACATACCTACTATGAACCATACTGTATATATTATTTCATTCAATTGTAGTTGTAAAATTTTTTTAATAAAAACACATTTCAGATGTAGATAGATGAGCCAGTCTCTACTGTCTGAATATCAACATCCTCATCTGTTAAGATGACAATAAGTTTAGATGCAAATTACATTGTCAGTAAATTGATGATGAGCAACTTTCACTTACTGCCTTCTTGAACTATTTCCTCAAGTTTTCCTAAGACCTTAAGTATAACAGTTTGAAAGAGGCCTTTCTCATTTCTTTATCCTTACTTACGACAAAGATATGTCACACTCTAGTCTCAGACCTCTCAGGGACCTACTCTTGCCAGCTATTTCTAATTCTTTTATAAAACTGTTTGACTCCCAGATGGCTGACAGTATGTTCTTTCTAATTTCTTTCTCCCTGCAGATCTGCTAGGATTCCTAATTGGGCAGGATGGATTCATATTTTATGCAAAGAGAATTTACCCATAATTATAAAATGCAAAGAATGTTGATTAAATTCTTCTTGTCCTATCTCCTCAAATCCCTCCAATTCCTTATATTTCTGCTCAAGTTATCTTTTTGAAATTGTCTATATGATCATGGCTTTAAATGTATCCATATCTATTATAGTTTCAAGGATGTTAAGTTCCTCAGCTTAGCACAAAAGTCTATTTATAATGAAGACTTTGGTATTATCTCTAACTTCGTTTTTTGTCGCTTTATTTCTTGAAGGCTTTATTTCAGACCTGTGTTACTTTATGCCATTGTATATGTACAAATATCATCCTGTCTACTAAGAATTCCCTTCATTGCCTTTTTTACCATTGAATTCCCATTTAACTTTCCGGATAAACCTCACTCCATCAAGCCTAAATTACATGTTGCAGAAGCATTTTGCGTTTTCCACAGTTTGGTCTGCTTTTCACACTGTGTAAAACAGAATCCTTGGCTTATTTATCTGATTCTTTCCTGAGGCCCTGGGAGCTTATAGGTGGAGAATATATCTCAATCATAATTTTATCCTTATTACTGAGAAGAAATAAGACTATCACTCAATTTTAGATAGACCCTAATCTTCATTCCTCTGTATAAAACATCTCTCTCCATCTATATGTCCCACAGAGACCTTGAACTCAACATATGCAAAACTGAGATTTTCTTTCCACATGAAACATTATTCTCTGTTTCCATTCTTTTTATAAAGAGCCATAGCATCCACTTAATTTTCTAAAACAGAAATGTTGAAATCATTCTTAACACTTCTCTGCCCTCACCACACTCTAACCCTTGCCAAAACGTGATCCTTCATATGCCTTTAAATCTCCAATCACAAAGTCTATCTCCGCAGCACTGCTTTTGAACCAGTTTCTAGCAGTTCTGCTTGAATAACTAATATTTTTAAAAAACTAGATCCTCTGCCATTAGTCATATCTTCTCCAACTGATATTTCACAGGACAACCAGAGTGATCTTTCTCAAGTGTACATCAGATTATGCCCATGCAACATCCCTCAAAACTTTCAGTGATCTACTATGGTCTTTGGAAAAAGTTCAAATTGCTTATTGTAGTTAGCAAGGACATTCACCACCTGGAACACATTTACATAAAATTCATTTTTATCTACTTCTTATATCAAAGTATTATCAAGTCAAAATGAATTCCTTGCAGTTTCCCCCAAATGCCAGGTTTTCTCTCATTTCCGGATGTTTGCACTGATCAATCTGCCTGCATAGCTTTCTTTTCTTCTCTTTGCTTGACTATCTAATGTTCTTCCTTCATATTCAATTAGATATCACTTCTTTCTGAATATCTTTCTTGGTCACCATGACTGTGTTATTGTGGTCTTTGGTGGCCTGCTGCCTACCTGCATTGAATCAAAAACTTAAATATTCAGGAACTTCCTGAATAGTTGTTAAACTACTGGTTTCTTTAAACTGACCATGGTGAAAATATTTAGAACATGGAAACTACCAAATACTACAAAATCAGGTTTTCCCCAAGGAGCCAGTTTCCATTAGTGTTTCTAATTATAATACACATGCTTTATTACTTACTTTCATCATAGCATTATATATATTACATTTCTATTTTTGTTCACTAGCTTATCTTCCCATAAGCTGTAAAAGTTAAGAATAGTTTATTTTCCTTTATTTTATCACTAACATATTGTACATAGCAGATATCAAATTTTAATGGGTGTTAAAATGAAAGAGGCTCTGTAGATAAAACAAACAAACAAATAAACAAACAAAAACAGCAGAAAGAATCACCTTCTCGTATGACATTTCTGGAGTTCATGGTTTTGTCCTAGTTTTAAAAGAGCTTTACTTGACAAAAGTGGAAGCAGAAAAACAGCTTCAGTAAGAGTCCAATGGCATGTCAATACTTCATTAAGTCACTCAGAAGTGAAAACATGCAGAATAATGTTCATTCTCTAAATGTGGGGCTGTATAATTTTTATCAGCAAAAAAGTACTCATTTTTTTTCTGTTTCTAGACACCTTATTTAATGTTAGATAATTATTGTGATTAAAATATAGTAAAATCCACCAAAATACGAGCTCAGAAATCAGTTTCATTAAGTTTAAGTTCATGTTATTAAGGGGTGATGGAATGACTGTGGTGAATCCTCTGCAGAAGACAGGAGTTCATCACACATTTCCTAACTGATTTTATCTCAAGGCACATCATTATAAGGTTACATGGTATAGGAAAGAAAATAAAACTTTACTATACTGAAAGATTACTTTTTACTTTCAGTACAGTGATAGTCAATTTATATCTAAAAAGACATTATTAGTAACTGTGAGAAAATTTAATGAAATATTATTTTTTAAAGAAAAACAAACCAGTAGTTTTGACAAGTAGTATGTAAATATATGAATTAGAGCTGTCCTTCAACACTCTTCTTGCAACATTCTTTTTTTTTTTTTTTTTAGGTGAGGTAACCCTTGGTTGACCTCACGAATTGCAAGGACTTTGTCAGCCTACAATTTCTTACTTCTTATTTTTTACTCCTACAGCACCTGGTCTTTCTAGGTGGTCTCCTATCTAAGTACTAACCAGGCTCTCCCCTGCTTAGCTTCCGAGATCAGAAGGGATAGGGCTTGTTCAGGGTAGGTAGCATGGCCATTGACTTACAACATTCTTAATGTCAGTAAAACAGAATAAAATCTGATGCTTTTTAACGCTAGTTTTATTATTTATATTTAATTTACAATGCCATCTTAGCCTTCTAAGTATCATCTTGGTCATCAAAAAATATGCTGTTTTAGCTTTTACTAAGAATTTCAATATATTTATTAGATTTCTTCTGGTTATAAATGATGGGCATCGAGTCAAACTACTGAAGAGCAAACAAGAATACATTAACTCAAAAGAAGAGTCATGGGTCCAGTTTTAGCCATTGCTGTGTTTAAGTTCTCAAATGTGAGGTCAGGTCTTATAGTATTGAACTAAAATGACAGGGGCATCTTTTCTGCTAGCTCTGGAAAAACAATTCAAATTATGATTGCTGTGATTTGAGTCATGTAGCCATATATAACCAATCATTTTGTCCAGAGAAATCAGTTTTTCGTTTGTCTATGCTCGTGACTAAGTATATGTGTCAAAATATAAAACATACTTCTTTCTGTACATAAAATGTTTTAAATATTTCAACCAAATTAGAATAATCTGATGTTCAACTTAAAAATATCCTCATTTTTCTAAAACAGATGACATCTAATAAAAATGAAATAAAATTACAATAACTAGCAAGAAGTTCAGTAGAAGAATGGGAGAAGTAAAAAGAATAAAACATCCCTGATCTATGATATATATAGCATTTTTTTTCTGAGAAAGAAAGAGTAAACACTTTTTTTTTACCAATAATGATTTTTTTAATAAGTTAGTCTATTCATTCCTTGTTCTTGAGAATAATTTTTCTCCCTGTCACACTCCATTTTCTTTTTCAGTGAATCTAGGGTCCTGTAGAATATCTTAAGCATTGAACACACAGGTTATCATTATATCTAGCACCTGAAAACACCTTGGGCTAAAAACAAAATAAAAAAAAATTTGTCCCACATTCAAAGCCAAAGGTCTTGGCAATGGATTTCAGCATTGTGATTTATGTTGCTTTGCATTGGGCAGCAATGTTCAGCTCAGTTTTTCAGAATTTCAAATTAACTGGTTTATCTTGGTCCCAGCTTTTGAAACAACAGATCTTGGTGTATATTACTCAATTCAGGAGTCCTCATATGTTCCCTGAATCCAGACTGCATCAAATAGAATTGCTCTTTAAAGTTAGGATGATGGTTTAATTTAAAAGACAATATGTACCTAACAGGAGAGTTTTTGAAAACCTCTGGATTCTATTTTCATATCCTCTTGTGTTTTCTAAATCTTTTCTCTCATTTACATTAGCTCAGAAACAGCTTATTGTTCTTGTTTTCTTTTGTTTTTCAATCAAGCAGTCTGCATGATTTTCTGACTTGCTTCATTTTGATTGAAGATTGAAGGAACATAAGACCTCTCGTAACAACACCCTGCGTGTTTACTTTTCACTTTCCAACAGTTCAGTGTAGACTGAAGCTTTCTTTTTTTGATGGAATTTCACAAAAGGACATTACAGAAAGACTCCAACCTTCAGATAAATTTTACTAAGTCCCTTAACATCTCTTAGTGGAGAGATGACTTTTTTTAGAGAGGTAATAGATAACATGTTAATCACCTGCTTCTTGAGTATAATAACTCTTTAATCTGAGCCAGAAAACTCTTTACCACACTACCCTATTTCAATTTAGCCGCTTTCATTTCTAGAACTATTACTTGCAATAAATGACTTTTAGGTACTGATCACTTAAGTAAAGTAAGACTCATTAAATTGCAATTTACAGAAACCAACTCAATGCAGTTAGTCAAATAGGATTTTGTTGGATTAAGTAATTTTGAAGTCCTGAAGCAGATTTTCTTCAGGCATAGTAGAATCAAGGCTCTGCCCCATTTCATCCCTGGGTTCTGATCTTCTCAGTTTTGCCTTCATTTTGGGGGGAATATTTCTTGTATAAATAATGGGAAATATTGCCACTGGTTGCTCACAGTACATATTTTTTTTCTACAGTTTAAAATCTGAGCAAAAGTTGAGTAGTCTTTCCATTCATGTTGAGAAAAGCCCTAGGAAAGCTGTAATTTATGGCTATTTCTAAACCATTATTCTCTTTAGAGGAAAGTAAGATTCTGATTACTCAGGCTGCCACTGGAGGACACAGACAAGGATTCACTTTGGCTCCACCCAAAATAAAGGTATTTCAGGGGATTGTTTTGCAATTGGGGAGGTGGTTCATAAGTAGTAGGTATATTGTAAAAATATGTATGTAAAAGAAAAGAAATAGAAAGAAAGAAAGAAAGGGAGAAAGGGAGAAAGTAAAGAAAGGTGTGAGGGAAGAAGAGAAAGGAATGAATAAGCTTTATATCCAATAAGTACAGAAAATAGAATTGTATGCCTCAGTTTTCCATGTTGTTTGATGGAGCGCCAACTATCACAATAAGATCAGATTATGTACATGACAGAGAGGTAGACTAGGAGGCCTGTAGTTATTAAAAGGAAAGTCGGTCATTTTAATGATGGCCTGTATATTAGTATACTGATGGTATAATGCCGAGGGAAAATGGATACTACACTAAATGAGGCTAGCAGATGAATGCTATCTATATTTTCTTATGTAAGATGAATAAATTTGAAAATCCAGTTCTTTTCCAATAATCTTATTATTTGATATTAAGTATAAGTTACAGATCTTTGGCAGTCACCTCATAATATTTTAAAGAATAAAGGAAATAAACAGAAATAATATGCAAATAAAACAAGTATAAAATATATTCTTGTCTTAAGGCATTCCTCATTTCTCAAACATTGTCTCTCTTGAGAGGTAGACATGACTGAGCAATAAAATGATAATCAATTGACAAACACTTGTCTCCATGAAATCATTTTTTCTCTCTTGGTTTTCATTTCTACAAACACCCCTCCAGCAACTTCAGTTTGCACTTACAAAAACACACTGCTTTTCATTTACAGTTTAAAGAAGGAAGTGAGCGTGAAAAAGCAAAGAAAATAAAACAATGCAAGACAAGAAGTTTTCAATATTTGTAAAAGTTTCAAAATCTATACATTACTTATTTTTTGATGTTTTTAGCCTAGTATATAAAATTAGCAAGTGCCACCCTAGCAGTAATCATTTCTAGGTTTCCTCTCTATTCATCATGGTTACTGAAGCCCTGACCTGTAGTGATGTTCTCTAAATTGTTATTTCTGTCTCTACAAAGAAATAAATATTGAATTAAATATTAAATTTTCTTAGAGAAAGCCATACAATGTGTTGATTTTTTAACAAATATTATATTTGCTCTCTAAACTTTTGATATATTCTTCTGTGAATTTAATTAAGTTGCAGGATTTAAAATCAAAATATACAAATCTGTTGTATTGCTGCATATCAGTAATGAATGATCAAAAGAAAAAATTAAGAAAACAATCCCATTCACAATTGATCAAAGCATAAAATAAAATAAAATTCTTTGGATAGGGTAAACCTTACACATACTTAATTTTAAATCATTGTTTTATTAATTTTTGTAGAAATATAAAAATGATGTATGCCCTTTATAAAAAATGAAGAATAAATTAAAATGCTCAACCACACAAAATTAATCTATGATTCCTTTCCCTTGAGAGAGTTATGTATATTTTTTAAATATCTTATTTCCATGGCTAGAAATGTTTTAAGAAGCATGGCAAAGTCACATTTATTTTTTTATTGTAAGATTAAAACACTTTTTAACACATAAAATTCCAGTTGGTAAGATTAATATTTCCTCAAATTATATCTATTCATACTCTTTTCATATTACTTGATATTAAACTTAACTGTAAATATGTTTTGATTATTTAATTTCTCTATATTAAGTTATTACTATTCCATATAATAGTATGTTATCTGTTTAAATGATTATAAAAACATCTTTTTTTCAATTCCCATAAGAATTCTTTGTCATATACTAGTCTAAAAAAGGATCTTCAGAAATACCAGAATAAAGTACAAATGAAAGATTATGGATTTTTAAGCCAGAGATCCTGGGATGAGATCTCTTTAGGTTCTTCTTATTGTGTGCCTGTGAGCAAGATGATTAAATATTCTAATCCTCACTTTTTTTCTCATCTATAAAATGTAGTTTATAGTCTTATTTCTTACCATTTTTCTTAAGAACTGTAATGATATATGTAAGATACCTGGCACATAATAAATCTTGAACAAATATTAATTTCTTTTTTTAGAAAGATTTTAAACTGTTGCTTTAAGAAAAAAATGAATGCAACTCAGGAGCACATTATTTAAATGTACATGTTTTCAATATTTCCCTTTACACATGTATAAAAAAATAAGGACTTGCATTAGTTAAGGTTCTCCAGAGAAATACAGCCAATAGAGTTGATAATTAGGTAGATATGTATTTGGTCGATAAGTAATAGATCATCAATAGATGATGATGATAGATAGATGATAGATAGATAGATAGATAGATAGATAGATAGATAGATAGATAGATAGATAGATTTATTATAAGGAATTCGCTTATGCAATTAAGGAGGCTGAGAAGTCTTAAGATCTGCAGTTGGCCAGCTGAAGAACCAGGAGAGCCAAGTGTAGAAGTTCGAGTTTGAAAGCTGGCAGGTTTGAGACTCCAGAAGAGCCAGTGTTTTAGTTCTAGTCTGAAGAAGAAAAAAAAAAAGTCTTACCTCAAGGCAATAAACTTGTTCAAAGGAAGGTTAGCCTTTTTCTTCTATCTAGCCCTTCAATTGACTGGATGAGTTCTCCCACATTAGGGAGAGCAATTTGCTTTACTAATCTGATTCAAATGCTAATTTCATCTCAAAATACCTCACAGACACACCCAGGAAAATGTTTGAATGAAATATCTGGGCACTCCACGACCCAGTCAAATTAATACACAAAATGAACTACCACAGAAATAGCAATGACATTCTTACTTTTTGACAATGAACATTTTGGTATGATTTTACTTCTGACAGTTTCTAGCCGCTAAAATGACCTCTGAAGCATAGGACATTTCCTTGGGAATTAATAGCTGTACTAGGGTTAATGGCCCACAGCAATGAACTTTCTGAGACAGCCATTAATCTGCCTTGATTATTACTGCTTAATTACTAACTAAAGTCTCCTCCTTGGTATATAAGTTGAGTATCTCAGCTCAACCTCTTCCAGTTTAAAATATTCATACATAATTCTTCTGGGCATATAAGAAACTAATGTTGAAACAGAAAGTAACTTAAGATAATCACAAACACAAAATCTGATTTAATATTTTAAAATGAATATTAATCTGTTATTTAATATTAATTCCTTATTAAATTAATATATTTAGTTAATAGCATCAATATTAATACTATTTATTTTTAAAGAAAAAGTAATTTATCACATTATTAATCATCCTTACATAGATAATTTTCTTTTGATTATAAATCTAATAATGCTTATTACAAAAATTTTTATGAATGCATATATGTAAAATGGGAAAAAAAAACATATTTTACTAACCAAAGTAAACACCTAATGCATTTTGGATACTATCTTCATATTGTTTCAATGATATTTTTCTTTCTGCATTTTTGTTTGTATGTATAATATCTTGCATAAAGTCAATAAGATAGCATAAAGTTGTTTCCATGTCATCTCACATTCTTTTTATATATTCATTTTAATCATAGAAATTTAAATTGTTCTGTGAATTTTTATTTAATACTCAGTCTTCTCAACCACACAACTTAGTTTAACTTAAGATTTTGGCTATTTGTTATGGTAGTGCTAGTACTCAAATTAGTTAAGATATTTCTCATTTATGTGTAATGAACTAAATGGCAACAATGTCAACCAAAGTTACAGTTTCAAGACCTGTGTTAACATGTTCATTTATTCTATTTATTAGCTAATACCCTAGTTTTCTATATTATTCTTTAAAATACTAATTTTCACCAAAAGAGTGACTGATGACTGAGGACGGATGTTCAAGAGTAAATCTATTATTTCAAATGTAAAACTAACTCAAAGTTCAATTCCTGTCATTGGCAAGACACTTGCAAATTATTTGTCTATGTAAAGAATAGTTTTTAAGCTCTCAGTGTTGATCAGGAACTATTTGACCTGTTGGTGATATTTCTAGGTTTACCTGAATCCTGACATCAAGGCAGGTGATGTGAGTAGACACACATATGAATGCGCACATGCACATGCCAATGCACACACACATGCTCCCACACACACACACACACACACACACACGCACACACACGCACACACCTACACATAAACCTCAGCTTTTTAGGCATTTGTCATGACTTTAAAAGAAGTTACTAATGGTCAATTTTTAGAATACATAATGAACTTCTTAGGCTTCTCCATCTCTGAAAAAGTCACTACAAATATCACACTATGGAAATATTATAAAATAGATTAGTTGCTGTTTACTTACATTCTAGGTTTGTCATTGAATGAAATAGCCAGTGAGAACTGGTGTCAAACAGCCAAGCATGTCTCTCATAACTTTGGAAGGATTTTATTTCCTGAAATGCTTCTACCTAAGGAAAATGTTGCCATATCTAGATGTCTCTGGTATAAGGATGAAGGATGCAATTTTTCCAGAAATTCAGAAAACATGAAAGCATGTATCAAAACAACAAGTATCTAAAAAGCACATTTCACGTTTTAGATAGTCACTTACAGTACATTTCCTCAACCAGATATTCTCTCCACTACTTGTCTGTATTTCATGGCACATAATGTTCATTGGAACATTAATTTTCAGACTGTAGTTTTCCTATTTCACTTTCTCCTTTTCTACCTAGATTAATTTTAATCAGGTGGTAATTAAAATAGGTACTGCATAACCAACTCACATTTCTGCAGGTAATTAAAGTTTCTAGATTCATGCACTTTCCCCTTCCCAGCTCTATTAGAAGCACAGGCAGATAATTTGTGTTTTTCCTTGCAGCACAATTCTCATTGCAGTAATAGCTCAAATTCTAATAAATCTTTTACAAATATTTTTTCTAGGCCTTAAAGTATAAGACTAAAATGATCAACTCTTCATTTCTTCATTTCCATAAAAATATATAATTCGCAGTTGTATGCTGTTGATTATAAAATCTATAATTTGTCATTGTTTTATTGTGAAATAGTGGGGAGTTGTGTCTTAGAAGTTGGGTTACTTGTGAAAACCTAGAACAAAGACAATCAGCAATTTTATTACTCTCATTATTTCTTTCTCTTTCACAGTGACTGAAAGTGATACAAAGGACTTTAAAAAATAATTTCTCCATATAGAGAGGAAAAAATAACCTTGGGAAATGTAATTATATTTCTTGCTCATTTATCATATTTCCGTGTTATAAACATAGACCACCCACTTACCCAGTGAAGTAAATAGCTTCTTTATGCAATATTAGCTCATCATCATGACTTTTAAGATGGACTCTTGAGGAGTCTCTATGTGCATTCATTACATAACATGCAGCATAGGTCAATGGAGCTGCTATTCATGAAATAAAAAATGCAAATTTTTTTCTTTCAAACAGGGTGCCATGTTTCTCACAGCTGCTGATATTCCATATGGCTTCCATCCTGAAACTGCCTGAATGTCATCGGCAGCCCCAAGCTTGATACATTGCCAATGGCATGACCAGCAAGCAGCAGCCTACCAAAATCTCACTTCTTAGGGAAGGGGTTGCCTCTTAGCCACTACCAGAGTCTCTGGTGAGCAGCTCACTGTGCATCTGGTGGTTATGAAATCTCATTTCATTACATTACTAATTTACAGGGAATGAAATTATAAACAAGGTGATTACTGAGCGTAATTTATGGTCCATGTAATTATATAGCTGTCAAAGTAGTGCTGGCAGCAGGATTGTGCAGAAGAATGCTGCACTTTTGCCTGGTCTACTGAGTTTGTTAATTGTCCACAGCTGAAAATATTTCTTCGTATTGCAAGATCAGCAACCTTCCATTTGGAAAGCCGGGCTAGAGCTGGTTATAATTACCTGCCTGACTGGAACTGTTGCCTATTGGCTTTCAAGACCTTCAGGTGATGGAAAATTACTTCTCCAGGCTTTTGGTCATGGAGAAGAGCCTGTCTATTTTCCTGTGGCGGGCAGAATGGTGAGGAGAACCTAACGAAATAGTAGTAAGTAATAAAATACAAAGCTACAAATATTATACCTCTATTTCTGTCTAAATATCCATCTACCTATTAAATATACTCATTTATCTATGCATAATAAAAGTAATAGTGGTAGAAAGGCAATTTAATATTGCTATAATGAAAAATAATTTGGAACACATTCTACCTTTGCTCTTTCTCGGTTACTTAGACCTTTAATTATGGCTTTTGAAAGCACATATGATTTGAGGGAGACCATGTCTGCATATAATCAAAAGCAGGTGAAACACTCCAGACTATCTTAACCTGTTGCCAAAATAGACAGGTGAAGACAAAAGCACAGAGTGGGTCATTAAACCAAAGGTTTTGTTTGCACAGATGCAATCTGACTTAATGGGCTTGTTTCCACCTTCACCACCCTCCTACTCACCCCATTGGACAGAATCACTAGTTGTTTTGTTGTTTTCATTTTGTAGTTATTGCCTGGAAAGCACAGGCACATTTTTATACTTCTGAGTAGCTAATGCTACAGATAATCTGAAAGTTTTAATGCACAAACAGGGTTATGTAAACTATACTGCATCTATAAATGGATTAGAATCGCTCTTGATTATTTTTAGCTTCCTCTCTTGTGGCAGATGATGTAGATAATGAGCAGATGGAACTACATGTTGTCACCTTGTCCTTTTCTGATTGCTATTTTTAGAAAAAGGTCTATCCAGTTCTATGCATGAAAGGTCCTCCTTAACAATTACAAAGATTATAGTATAATCACTATTTTCCTTAGAACCAGGGAATAGAGAATGAAAGCTTTTGTTCCTGAAATTTGACATGTAATTATTAACTCTAATGATAGGATGTAATTAATTTTTTCAACTTTTAAGTTTAAAAAACTATAATAAATGGTATTACTTTAAGCAGAATTTCATGTGTCTAACAGTAGGACACAAAATTAATTTTATTAAAGTTAATTGAGTTGTGCCAAATATACTGTGTTAATTTCCTAATAGGCTATAATGTAACATAGTTAATTGATAGCAGAACAGTTAATAATTAGGAAATAATATTGTTGGAAGGGATCTATGAGAAGGCCTGGGTATAGAAAATTTGCCATTGTCTTGAAATTGATAAGATCATATATTACTATAAACTAGTGCACAATTTTTAGGGAAAAATTTGCCAATTTTAGCAAGGTCATATGTTTCCTTAGATTTAACTTAAAGAAGCAGAGATTTATAGTCAGAAAGGTGCAAGGTTCTTTTTTAATAATAAAAAATTATAAATAACCTAAATTTTATTTCATGGAAGATTATTTTAGTAAAGTGTGATATATAATTAAGATATAAGTTGAAGTGAGATGAGCTAGGTAAAGCACTGTATCTACATAATTATACCTTAAAACTGAGTTAACTTATGGAAAATTGAAAATAAGTGAAAAAGAGAAAAATAAAACGTGGATGAATTAGGTTGGTAGAATTATGCATAGCCTTACTGTAAAAATGTCATTGCTGAAGAGTCATTTGTGTAAATCACATTACAGAATTATTTTAAGACAAAGCAAAATTGGTTTCCCATCCAGAACCTATTGAATTCTAAGGTTCTTAAAGATCCTCTCTGTCATGATAGAATACTGATTTCCCAGGGAGGAGCCAGACCTCTGCATCAATTTGGCAAGTTTTAGAATGGCCAGGACATCCTCAAGACTCATCTGCTTGACCAAAAGCTGTTGCCAACTCAGATGCTTTCAGGCAAGATTTAGAAAATGTCTGTACTTCCAGAAGTGTTTCATTTGTCCGTGGCTGCAGCCAAAGGGCCAGAATTTGTGAGAGGAAAGCATTAGCAGTCAGTTTGTAGGAATTGTTTGGTGAAAAGTTAGTAGAAACCAGCATTTTCTCTAAGTTAATAAAAATTCACAGTAGAGAACCCTATCTAAAGAATCACCCTTGTCTTTGTGATCTATTGGCACTGAAAATTCAGCTTTAGGTTTGCAGAGTTCTAATGCAAACTATGAGTTATTCTAATCCTGGCAGTGTGAGTTATTATACTAGAGGAAAGCTAAAGAAAATAGAAAGCAAATGGAAGTTAACTTCCAAGAGAAAACTATGAGATGGTGATGACGAATAATTTCTTTCGTTATTAAATGCTAGGTAAATCTATGGACTCACATTTTATTCAATGACAATGTATTATATTTTGAGATTAAATTAATAACAGTTCTCCTGCTTTTGATATCCAACCATGCAAATCTCTACAAAGAGGGCTAATCTCAATACAAGAAAAGCCTTTAATTGATTTGACATTGCTTAATTTAATCTAAATACACGCACACCTTTTAGTTACTTATCTGAATAAAAATCACCATATATTTTTTTAATTATGCATTCTGCTCCATATTTATAAACTTCATTGGGCATGGAAAAGATACATTGCACATCTTTCACCTTAGACAAAATTTGCTCTCTCGAACTGAGCAAGTCAAAAACTAGAGTTGAATTTGTACCCACCAATGTGCACAGTGCATCAGAAAAAACTGACACCTGGCTTTGCAGTCCAGAAAGATTGGCTATTTTATTCTGAATGGGGCCAAACAGGAGTATGGGAAGCGAATGCTAGAAAGCCTGAATTCATCAATAGTTTACAGACAAGAAACCTTATAGAGCAAAAGTCATGAGTAAGGAGGTTGTGGGCTGTGTTGATTGGTCGGTTTTTACGCAAGCTTCAGTGATCTGATTTATTCAGCTCTTGGAGGCATCCTTTCAGGGTCTGTATGGCTATGGCCAGGTGGTCTCAAACAGAGAGAGGTCTGTAAGACATTTTTGAATTGTGAGACATGATGTTACTTTAAAAGCAGAAAGAGAACATAGATATATATTTCATGTTTAACGGACTTCATTCTTTTAGTACCTTAAGCAAAATTTATCTTCTGAAAACTTCTTTACAAGCAGGCCTATAGGTCCCAGGGCATAACTACATTCCATTAAAGAGCTGTAGCTCTTTAAAAGGACTAATTTAATAATTTTCACTAAATGCTAAATTCTAATATATCTAGCCTGTTACAATTTGCTGTCAGTTTTACTTTCCTACTTTCTTTTCTCCCATCTCATAAACACTCACAAATATTTCTCCATCCTTGGCAAGATTTCAGATGCAATTGCATTTCAGTAACTTCAGCATTCTATTTTATCACCATAGGCTTTCCAAAACCTGAGGGTGGGACTGGCCTGCAGGGGGAAAAATCTGTTTCTTTTAACTTCTCACTCTGTAAACAGAAAAATGCAAACAAAAATGTAATTAAATTAGCTCACTTGGGTAGAAAAGAATAGAGAGCAGAAGTAGTTGAAGTCGCATTACTAGATGTTTCCTATCATCAAAAACAAAATTCTTATCTTCTTGCTGTATCTATGATCTTCCTCTCTCCCTCCAAGGGTTCTCATTTGGAAAGATCTCTTTTTATTCCCTTGATATGATAGGTACACATATGTATTTACATGAGACAAGTAAAGATTTTTTTTTCATCTGCACCCTAGACCTGATCTCAATCTTAGGCTTTCGGGAAAATAGCTACTTTTCCCTCCTCTTTTCTCCAAAACTTGGTTAGTTATGGACTGCTATGCCATTATACTTCTCAGATCTCCTTCTTACAGTTTATTTAGGAGAGAGGTAAGAAGCTATTTTAAAATCTGCTCCAATACCTTAGGTAGAAAAGGGTGATTTGCCTTTCAGCTCTCATTTGATCTGTCCCTAATGTCTGTTGCTATAAAGCTTTTGATTGCTTTTTCTCCCATTTCCTGAGGAGAATTGGTAAAATCCTTTTTAACAAGGGGCGTTGATCTGAACATGCAGAGCATTTTAATTGAGCTGTATTTGCCACCCGATTTCTGTAAAAAATATTTAATGTCTCAGCTGCTAAGAAAAAGTATTTAAACCTAGACATGATTTTCATAGCAATTTAACTGGATGCATTCAATTCAATAACCAAGTAAACTGTGAAATACATGATTTGGCCAAAGCAAGTCTCCCAAAGAAAGGAAACCATTCACCAGAAGAAACCCTGTTCAACGGAGGTCAGCTTTGCACATGCCTTTCTGAAAGTGTTGATATTTTAAATCTCCCCTCACTTCAGGCTAATTGGCAGGGATTCCTCCTGCATATGTCAGAAGTCATGGGAAGGAACGAGAGTATTTATCACTTTATTTCCAAAAAATGCATGATTGTTTTAATTTTTATTTTCTTTTTTAATTTCTCTTTAATTTTTTAAAAATGTTTTCTCCCCCTTGCATTTATCTCATTAACACAATGTTGAATTATTTCCATCTGGCAAGCTGGGGAAATTGCCTAATACTGTGGAGACCAAGCCAAAAACTAACATGATAAGTTATTTATTAGTTCTGGCCCTCTGGTTCCTTTACCCTAGTGGGCGTTGTAAAGCTAGTTATTCATTGCTTATTTGTAATCTTTAATTTAAAGTGAAAGCAGATGTAGTTATTTCTGCATGGAAAAAAAAATGCTGATATGCAACCAAATAAACTAGGAATACTAGTGCCCAGGTCTACCCCCTGAAACTGGTTATAATGGGTGGAGATATCAATTGAAATAAAAACAAAAAGAGTGCAGGTTTTAAAACTTAAGATCATTACTGATAGGCAAATCTGTGGGAATGTTCCTCCTGAAAGAGAGAAATCTGATAAACTGGTAATTAGCTGGACACATATTACCAGTGACCAGTACTATGTATGTAATTTGTCAGGTTTAGACAGGAAGAAAAGATTTAATGAACAACAACAACAACAACAACAAAAGTGAGAAAAATTAATGAAGTATAACTAAGCAGGAACAATATGACTAAGAAGTAATTTTCTTCTTTCTTAGTTTCTTTTAGAGGAGTCTTGAAGTGACAGAACAGGCTGAGGATGTCAAAAGCAAATAAAATGGTGATAAATAGCTCCTTTAACTCTTTGTAAGAGTCAACATAATAAAAGCAAATGTAACACATGCACATATAGCAATAAAATATATGTATCCTCTACATATGCATATCATGTAGCACACACTGCAGTACATATAAAATGGTTAAGCAACTAACTTCTCTGCATTGTTTCTGCCAGAGGATATTTTCATGGTGCAGAGTAAAAAGTGTGATGGCATTTTTATTATTGTTCTCTGAGAAAAAATAGTGAGTCTGTAAAGATCAAGAAAGTTTATTAGATGATTTTTATAGCACATCCACAAAATGGGTTATCTGCATCTGTCAGTCTTTGAGACATTCGATCACTCTTTAAATTGAAGAAGACTGATATTATTGAGAATAATCTTTGTCTATAGACAAAGGGCAAATAAATTTTGTGGTTGGGGTATAATAGATTATTCCTATAGAAAATTATCAGCTTTGCCCACATTTGTACATTCATTTACGTGTTTGTGGTAGCTCACACACGTGTGTGTGTGTGTGTGTGTGTGTGCGTGTGTGTGTGTTTGAATATTCTTTTGACCAATTGTAGTATTTTACTGGTTCCTTCCTTAAATAGTTAAATTTATGACATGTTAATTTTATATTTGTTAAGGATCTTAATTTTAACTTTTTAGCAGTTTAATGAAAGAATCTGCTTTCATATTGCCTCTTTCTAATACAGAGGAAGTTGGCATAGATAGAGAACTAATGTTAGAGAACAGAGATGCTACATGGGGAAAGTAAACAGGATCTGTTCCTGAAATAATCAGGAAATCTTCAGGAAAAACTTTATATGAATCACATTGATAAAGCTAGTACTTAAAGTTCACTTTGGTTATGTTTTTGGTTAAGTAGATATTGAACTAAGAGTTCTGATATAAGGAAGTGATTCGTCAGACTTGATGAAATATGGATAAAAATGATATGAACAATACAAGAAGATAGAAGCACACAAAATAAGAATTGAAGCTTAACCAGACAGATATAATTTTGCTATGCTTACAATTAGTTTCTCACTTCCTGAGGGAAAAAAGTTAAAAATTTTACATTTGTGTATACCTCTTTTTATGTGTACAATATGTTATAATTTCATAGTATCATATCCACTACTCTCAATATGTTGTCATGTTGTCAAAAATCCTAAATTAATAATTCTTTTATTAGTTATTACAGATGCTTGAATAAAACAGACTTTTTAAAAATATGTATTATTGCATCCTGCATTAATAAAACCTGGTAAATAGGACCTCTTTTAAAAATCTATCTCGGCAAGACATATTTATCCAGGTATGCCTCCTATTGCATCAACAGTTATGGTATTTTTCTAAAAAAAATAAAATAAAATGGTTGAATACTGAAAAATTATAATATTATTCTATTTCAGTATTTTAGCTGTCAACTTTATACACAGGTTTTGACATGGCCAATTATTATATCTCATTATATATTTTCAAAATGCCAATTCACATTTCTAATTTATGTTGTTTTATCCTATTTTGTGGGTAATGGATTGTCTTCAGACTTATGAATATGAATTAGCAATGCCATATTCAGTAAAACTGTAGGAAAGGTGAATAATCTGTCTCCAGTATTTTCTTCATTTCTCATTATTAACCAATAGTCACCCTCACTCATTGTTGCATCATATCCTCTCACTCACCTGTAAATACCTTCATATAAAATCTCACCTCTGTGCCTTCATTAATGCCATCCTTGTCAATTGACTTGCTTCCTGCCTGTTTAGCATTTGAAATTCTCATTGAGATGCTAAATTCAGTTTAAGTTGTTCTTCAATAATTTATTCCTTCAAACTTTACAAACAAACCTTGACATATTGTCAAGTATTTTCATTGAATATCTTATTCTTACTCTGGTTTCTTCACTCTACAATGTCCTTACCAGTAAAAACTTGGTGTTTTTATTTTTCATTGGTATTTTAGGAGATAGGCAATGAGATTACAGTGGATGTGAGAAAAGCCTTTTAATAGAATATGAGAACTCTTAAACATTGTGTAGTCAAAATTACTTATTTTGCTGATGAGCAAACCAAAGTTCAAGACCTGAAGTGACTTACTCATTGTTATTTAAGGCAGATGTGAAAGCCAAGAGTCAACTGTGAGCCTTGACTCTAAGTCCAATATTCTTTCTATCATACCAGGCAGCTTCATAAATTTCTGCTTAAGAGGTAAACAAAATAATTCTGATTGAGAGACTTAATAATCTGGCTGTTATGGAAAACACAAAGCAATAGTATTTCTCTTTCAAATACCTTTATGTTTGTTATCTATTGCTGTGTAACAAATTATTCTGAAACATGTTGACTTTAAATAACAGTTACTATGAGTCAAGTATCGGAGCACAGCTTAGCTGGTCATTCCTGGCTCAGAATCCTTCGAGAGGTTTCTCTTGCAGTTTCTACTGGCAAAGAATGTGCTTAGAAGCTCATTATCATGTTTGTCAGAAGGTCTTGGTCATTCACCTTGTGAGCCTTTCCTCAGAGCTGTCTGTCTCACAAGGCAGTGGGCTTTTCCCAAAGTGAATGATCCAAGAGAGGAAAGGTTGGAAAGAAAATGAGAAACCAAGGTGGAATCCATTACCATTTTATAAGCTGATCTTAGAATTGATTTTCTATCACTTCTGGGGGTATTGTTGTTGCTGTTGCTGTCGTTGTTAGAAGTGAATCAATAAGTTCAGCCTACACGTAAGGGGAGAATATTATACAAGAGCATATATAGCGAAGGGTAGTATCATTAGTGGTTACCTTGAAGGTGGCCTACCACATCTTATTCATAAAGAATGGGATATTTAAAACAGTTATTCTTGAACAACTATCTTGGTATTCTAATTTTTAGTTCTTTAGATTACAAGGCATATTTATTAATCACTCAATGATAGGTTACCAACTATACAAGTTTATCCTCATGAGACGAGGTTAGACACATGACAAAGTCCTTGATTAAAGAATGAGGATGAACAATTTGCAATTAAAACAGAAATGACAATACTTTTCATATTAAGAGGAGAAAAACCAAAAAATGAAAATAGTTACTCTGGAGCTTGTGTCCACAAGAGTAAAAATATCTTCTGTAAATGAAGTTAAAAATGTCTAGTTTAATAAATATTGGATTTTGGTTATAGAAAGAAAGTAGTGGTTTATTCTAGTAAAGTGATTTTAAGGAAGTTCCACTGATATGATTAAGATAATAATAAGAAAAGATTTATTTCTAGCTGAAAGTCCCCCAAATTATGGGAATGTAGGGATGATGGACACAAATGAGGTGGGGCACCTGGCATCTCTCAGTCAGTTAAATAAAAATCATTCTAAAGGTTTTTATAGCCTGAGAAAGAAATTTTGTGTGCTTAAATATTATTTTTAAATTATCTGTACACCCATTGTTAATGTGCTTTGGACTAGTATGCCATTATATAAATCAGAATTCTGTTTCAAACTAGCTCTGTGACTTTGCTCTAGTGAGTTTACTAATTTGCAACTCAACTTCCTAAGGTATAAAAGTGGTATAGTAATAGTGTCCACCTCACATTTTATTGTGAAAATTAAATGTGAAAATGATATATGTGAAAGAGTACATTCAACATATAAGTATACTCAGAAATGTAACATTATTATCAATAGAACTTAAGTTATATTGAATTTACAGTTTCAATGAAATTATCTTTCTATGTGTGATTGACAGACAGTTACTACTCAACATGGTGTTCTCATTGGTTCCTATCTATAAAATGTACACATAATAAACAATAGAATAGAAAATGACAAATGTTCTAGGGGTGCTATAGACTTTATTTTTAATATGTATGACAACAATAACAGCTAAAATTTCTTTCCTGTGAGTAATGATCTTTTTTAATATTCTTTATTATATGTTATCTGCAGGCAACATACAAGTCAAATAAAATTATTGTTCCTTTCTATAGATCTGAAAACTGAAACTTCCAAGATTAGATAACATGCATGAGAACACACACTTTCTATGCAAAAACATAGGCTGAGAGAATACACAATACAGAAGAATTGTCATCTGATACCTAGATGACAAATAGACTGAATTATTAGAGCAGAGCAGCTCCTTAAGAATATTTGCACCCATGTGCTATGACAAAATCGCCTGGAGTTATGGAAACATTGTTGAATAGACTTTGCATTGCTAAAAATTACTGAAAACATGAAATTTTGTAGTTTCAGAAAGGCTAGGAACCCTCTGTAATTGGTATAAAGATAGTCATAAAAGTCACCCCCGTATAGAAGGAGATGACATTCATTGGTCACAAGCATGTGAGGGGTAGAAAAATGGACTGCTGAAAGGAAGACGAGGGTATGAATACTATCAGAATGAATACATTTTTCTCAGCTACAGAACTCAAAAGCATTTGATAAAGAGAGATTAAATTCAGTGTGTATGATTTACAATTTAATAACTGTCATTTGTCATATAATTTGAGTATGTCTGCTTATGTTTAGAACAGTAGTTTGTATATCTGTACTTTGCATAATTTATTTCAGAATCAGTCATTTCACCTTATTCTTTCTGTTGCCACATTTCATCAAAAGAAATCTTTCACATGTCCTTAAAAATATATATTTGTTTATTCTGGAAGTAATTTTCAATCATTATATGGTGCCCAGAAAAAGAAGACCATATTGTAAGGGCCAAAACATTTCCACAAGAAATAAACAGTACTTCTTAGGGAGGTGATACTTCATCACCATAGTAGGTCTACTCATTGGTACATTCTTATTAATCTCCCATCCCATCTAAAGGGCTCTGAATCACTGCCTTATACAATGGCATGTAAATAAAACATGTGCCTTCTGGTGTACCAAACATTCACAAAGCAATTCCATTAGAGTAATTAGGTATACTTGTCTGAAACTACGTGAGCTTAGGTCTTTACCCATGGTGTTTACTGCCCTGTACCATGCCCTCTGCTTGGGAATTTGGGCTTTTCTCAGTTCTCGGACCCAATACTACAGAAGTAAAGGGTATTTTTATAGAAGCTTTTTGTAATATCTTCCTTATTTTTTGCAGTCATGTGAGCCTTACCTCTAATATATTTAGATACTGATTTTCCATCCCACTTTTTGCTGATAACCAAGTCCAAATTTGACTTACTTAGGTCTTGGTCCTAGAGAGTAGTATGATCTATTAAATTGGATCAATGTTTACCCCTTCTTATCTCATTCATCACCCCCCACCTCAATATTAGACCAGTCATGTGTTGGAGTTTTACTACCTTCACTCCTTGGACCTTAGAGTTTTCTTGTCTACTACTTACTCCACAGTCCATTCCACCTCTCCTGCCTTCCACTACACATCTCTCAACAAGGAGCCATACCTTATTCTACACTCTAGTCTATTGGTCATGACTGGGGCAGCCTGCTTACCTTCTAAAAGTATAATTCTTTCCCCTGGATTGGACCCAACCTTCATGACCTCTGACCAATATTTTGTCATCTCCTTTATTTCCTTATAACTGACTCCAAATGTGCTCTGTTCAGCTGTGTGTGTCAATTAAGATAATTTCCAGAATTAGTACTGACAAATTTTTACTCTTCTGGAGCTAACTGCAGTGGCCATCCACCCTAAGTCTGTAGTTTATTTCAGGGTCTATTCTTGGTGTTGTACATTCTATGGGTTTAACAAATATGTCATGGAATGTATATATAATTATAATATCATACAGAGTATTTTCACTGTTTAAATAGATTTTATCTTATGTTTCTTATTTGTCTTTCTGACTCTCTAACCACATTATAAAATCCTCAAAAATAAGAACCAAGACTTATTTTGTTTAGGTATCCCCAGGGCTTTGTATTATGTTCAGTACATAGTAGGCAATAAGTAAATGTTTGCTGATAAATAAAGATAAATTTT
This sequence comes from Cynopterus sphinx, assembly GCA_030015415.1. Lineage (NCBI taxonomy): Eukaryota > Metazoa > Chordata > Mammalia > Chiroptera > Pteropodidae > Cynopterus > Cynopterus sphinx. The sequence continues at coordinate 21,750,951 of CM057385.1, forward strand.
CTTTTATTTTTAAAAGCAACATGAGAGTTGTGATTCAAAATCAGTATAAGGTTCATTTTCACAGTATTTCTACTCTTTAAAGTATTCAGGTAACTATTACCTTCCAGGTGATAAAATCAATCATAGTTTTTAAATTATAGGAGGGACTTTTTGAGTAAAATGACATTATTTCAAACAGTGTTTATTGAAATAATTGACTGATTCAAAGTGCAGGTTGTTAAATTACATTTATATAATGTTGAAAATAAGATTTTTTTTAAGGCTTATTGACTCAAAGCTATTATCTTTGATGATCTTTCCACTCCCATTGCCTGGATACTAAAAAGCCCTTTGTATATATTACTTTTGGGAGAATTACTAATACAATTTCTGGATTGTAATATAAAGTACTCTAATTACAATTTAATGCCGCTTATTGATTGTTTGGGACTTTGCCTGCAATTATATATTCAATACACTCACATTTTCTATGAATTGTAAGAGACTGAGACTTATTTAAAGTGCATTTGGTTCAAATGCCCTATAAGATTCTTTGCTTTTTTGTAAAAATATGTAAAATTTCACCTGAAATTTGACATTAAAATTTTAAATAAGAAAGCAAAGAAGGAAGAAAGACATTGCCCTTAAGCAGTTTGACTTCTTGATTGGAAAACAAGCAGAAATCAACAACAGAAAAATATGTGGTTCCTTGCCACTAGACACTGGACTTAAAAACCCTGAGTTTAAAGACCCGTTGCTGACAATTTTTTAATTGTATAATCTTGGCAAATTACTCATCCTCTCTGAACCCCAGGCTTTTCATCTATAAATTGGTACATTACTAGCTACAGGTGATGATAAACTAAAAGAACTGAAAGAGATAGTAAAATGCTTTTGGCTCAGTAGACTACAAAGTTGTTTACTTTTTAAACAATTTAATAAGAGTTTCTTGAACTGTGAATATCTAATTAAGGACTTGTGGGAAAACAAATAGTTACTGACTCTGTATGAGGTCTAAGAACTATTTCTATTTCTATTTCTTTTTCCCTCTATTTCTTTTAGGTGACTTTCCAGCCTTGGTTATCTTGCTATATACATATACTGATTGGTATTTATTTTAAAAATAATTGAGAAGGCAGCTATTCAAAGCTCTCCTATATTGCTTTCTCCTTCCTGGTATTCTTCTCTGAAAACTCCACTTGACTTAGCCTCCCCAGACTCCTAGTTTTTTTTGTTTGTTTGTTTTGTTTTTCTCAACTGAGTAAGACCACTAAGCTCCTTCTGGACTGCACCTTGTAAATTCACTCTAGGCAGTAATTTGGGGCGGTAAATTGATTTCACTTTATTTTCCTTATCTCGGAATTCACTGTCCTGTGCAGCCTGATGCCCAACATCTGAAAACCATTGTTCTATTTTTTTGTCTAGTTAATTTAGTCATTTCAGGCCTTTTGTGTAAGTCTGGTTCCTTTTACTCTATCTTGGCTTGAAGAGAAAGTACCTAGATACAAGAGAGAGGATTCTCTATCAGCTTGGATTTCTGAGTGACTCTGTGGAGCATGGTCTTCTCTAGCCATACCCCACTAACTTGTTCTAAATATGTTCTGTGAGTAAGAAATGAAATTTGTTTTGTTAATGAGTCAATGAGTTTAATTTGTTAAGCAACATAAATTACTCTGTCCTGCTTAATGTATGTGCTGTAGGGAAATGGCATTAATTGCAGGTGCATCACTTCTCACTGTCCTTTTAGATATAGAAAAAGTAATGGGAAGGAATATGATGCATCTCACTCTTTTTTCACTTCTCTAGTTCCAAATGCTCTCCAAATGTTGTCAATTGTTTCCCCCGCCTCCTGAGGTTTTTAAAGCATCACATTAACTTTTCTATAACAGAGCCCTTACTAAATGTAGTAAAATATTCCCCACTGTTTTCTATCTTTTTATTCTCATCATCTCACTCTCAAAAAGAAAAATACTAAGTTCTCAGAAACATATTCAGACTAAGTAATACTATAAAGCCATCTTAACAGAGATTAGAACTAAACTTTGAGAAGATTAAGCAAATTTACCAGAAACTTAAATGCTCTTCATCTCAAAGGTTAATTCAATTGATTGAAGATAACAAAATCTAGAGTCTTAATAATGAACCCATAATGTACATAATGTAGAGAAAAAAAATACATCTGGGAGTAAGAAAATTGATTTAATATCAGGAGGAAAAAGTCAGTAAAAGTAGAACCAAATGTGGCATGGATCATGGTATTCATGGACAGAAATTAAATTTAATTATTTTAAATGTTTCCAAGAATTTAAAGAAAAAAAATGGGCACAATAGATGTTCAGATGTGGAAACTAGCCAGGAAGTAAAACAATATTCAAAATAATCAGATTAAATATAAATATAATACAAATATAAATAAAGTTCTTAGTGCCTAACATTTAGTTGTTTATTTGTTTGTTTTGTTTGTTTGGTTTTTTTTTTTTGGTTTTTTTTTTTTTTTGCTGCTCATCAAAATAATCAGACCCAATATTTACACTTAATAAACATGTGTTCTATATTCAGCTTTGGTCTATTTCTTTTTGTTATGTGGTCTTTATGAAAAAAAAATATTTTTTAAGACCCAGTTTTAAGAGTTTTCTGCTTCATAAATAAACTGCAGGTAATCTTTTTTTCTATAAACCATTATTATTAACTATAATGCATTGTCCATAATTTGTTCATTCAATGATTCATCCAACATGTATTTATTGATTACTTACTAATGCCAGGCACAGTGCCAGAAATGGGAAATGCTGCAGGTGACAGGACTGGCTGATCTTATGTTGCTTACATTTTACTGAGGAAAAGAAAAACAAATATGTGCATAAAATAATTAATATTTTTGAATTCACAATGAAAATAAGAAGAATAAAACAAGTGGATGTGCTTTAGCCCAGTAGAAAGAGCTGAGAGTTATTTTATATTGCGTCATTAGAAAAGTCCTCTCTGTGACATTTCAGCTGTGACTTGAATACTACAAGAAACCAGCATATGAAGACCTAGGGGAAAAAAAACCTATTTGAGCTAATCCTTCTTATCAGTCAGGTTTCAGTTAGGAAAACAGAAAACATCCTAGTTATTGTAATAATTAAAAGTTAATTTTGAAAATTGTTTAACTATGCAGTAGAAGACTAAACAGGCAAAAAGTGATTGCTGTATTATACACAGAGATAGTTACTGAAGGAATCAACTTCTACTTGGTCTGTGGGCACCAAAGGAATAGTGTTCTTATAAGTTCCATGTTTGGAAAAGGAACACTATGTGGCTAGGGCTCAGATCCTGAAGAGAGGGTACTTTATGGCTGGTATTGGTCTCTCTGAGGGGCATAATGAAGCTGGTTCTGGAATACAGATAAACCTTGGAAACTAGAACCAATTGCCACTGCCAGGGAAAGAAGTGTTACCAGGGTGACACTGATAAGAAGTGTAAGCAAGCAGAAAGGATCTTTTCTTTCTTATTCAGCTTTTCGCTCTCCTTCTTGCCTTCTGCATAAGCAAAACCTAACTGGGATCCAGCAAGTAAAGTAGAGTGAACATAAGAGAACTTGTAAGAAACAGGTACTGTTGTAGGTAATTTGCAGAGTATAGATTTTATTCTTTCATCAAGATATGATAGGAAGATAACCAAGAGTCCTAACTACAATAGGAGATTTGATTTGCATATAGAAAAGTATTAAGTTGCTACGTGAATAGTAGGTTGGAAAGTCTTAAGAGAAATATCAAGGGGATCTGCTTTGGAGGCAATTTAAGTAGTCTGGGTGGGATACTCAATATCTTCTCTTACCTGGTTTACTAAAAGAGCTATTAAATGTATTTCTTGCTTTCATTGCATTACTGCAGTGCAGTCAGAGTAAGAATTAAGTTTATTTTACATTAAAGAGACAGAATCATTCTGCAGAGATACAAAAGCTTTCTATTACACTTAGAATAAAAACGGAATACCTTACCTTGGCTTTTAAGGCCATACACACTCTACCTTCTGCCTGCCACTCTAAGGTCATCTCCTTCCCAGCCCTTCTTGCTCACTTAATTGCAATCTAGCTGGCTTTCATGAAATTCCTCTAATACCCTGAGATCAGTCCAGCCTCCAGACGTTCAGTGTTCACTGTTCCATCTGCCCATAATGCATTGCCCCTGAACTTTGTTGACTTGCTCCCATCATTGAACTTTCTGTGCAAATGATACTTCCTCAAAGAGGTCTTCTCTGATTCCTTTATATAACATTGTCTCTTTCCACTTGACCCTCCTCTCTTTGACTTACTTTAATATTCTTTATAGTGTTTATTATTATTTGAAATTTTTATGATTTGCTTTCTTGTTAAAATTGAATGTCCCCCAATGGACTATAACACTCTAAGTCAGGTTTGTTTTGTTTTGTTTTGTTTTGTTTTGTTTTGTTTTCTTACTAATGTAACCCTAGTGGCTTCAGTGGTTACCAGCACATATGACACCTTCAAGACAATTTTTTACATAAATATATTTAAGTTGATGTTTTTTTCATTATATGATATAGAGTCTAGCTAGTGACAGAGCTGAAATAAAACCTAAGTTCCTCTCATTTCCTTTAATTATATTCCATAAGCAAATTATCACAATTTGTAATTGTATATGCAATTATTCTTTGTGAGATGTTTATAAAATCTACAAGTAAAAGGAAACTATTTTGTTCACCAATGTATCCTCCTTAGTTTTCACAATTCCTGAAATATAGTATATGTTTAATAAATATTCGTTGACTACATGAGTGAATAAATTTAAGAATGTATATGTAAAAATTTGATATTTATAAATTTGTAGGGAAACAAACAAACAAAAAATAAATTAGAATGAATTCCCTAAAGCCACTCTCCAAAGATGGCCTTGTTTCTCTAAAGCTAGCTATGAATATACTGCCCTCTCATGGTCCACTTCAAATTAAATTAGAAAAGGCACAATATATCTATCCCATTATTATGTAAATTGGACTCTAAAGGGATCTGTACTCAAAGATAACTATTAATCAAAATTTACCAATAAGGGCTTTTTGGATTTGTGGATGAAACTCCCTTTGCAATGTACCCAGTAATAAGGCTGTACATGAGAGGACAATTGCAATGAAACCTATTGTGTATATCTTGCAGCCTGCATGATTTTTAAAGTACTTTCAGGATTAAAAATAAAAAGACCTTGACCACAGTTTCAATATTAAAGATTGTCAGAATAATACAATAAATCCCTAGGCATCTGGCTATTAGCACAATGAGCTGCTCATTTGAAACATCTATGTTTGCTTTTCACATCAACACCAGTCTAACTGGCAACAATCAAATAATCAGTTTTACAAAGGTGACTTTTTACAGAATATAGATATATGTGAGCCCTGTGAGTGGAGGTGGAGATGGGGAGGGAAAGAAAACTTTTGTGCACTCAGAGTGCTCTCCTCTCTACCCAGAGGAAAAGTAGTATTTTAGTTCTGCCCCTTCATTCCTCTGTGCAATAATGTGACTTGCATTAATGGTGGTCTCAGAAGGGAAAGATGAGAGAAAACAATAGTGGAAGGAGCAATTTAGAAATAAAATAATTTGCATTTGTATAGCACCCTTCCCCTCTCCCCCCCCACCCCTGCCCCCCCCCCATTAAGTAACCAAGCACTTGCCTAACAATCATTTTCTTAAAAAAGGTCATTGTGTTTTTGACATCACTGGTATTTTCTGAATTCCTCTCTCCCAACAGAATGACCTATCCCTTCATGCATTCAGTTCCCTACAAATTCTTCCTCTCTCTTTACCACAATCTAGTCTATGGTAGATAAGTTAATTATAGAAATTCTGAGTGTGAAGATATCCTTAAGGATTTGCTGAATCAAAGATTTGTCTACGGCTAGAACCTCTCTTATTTCTAAGAACAGAAACTCTATAAAATATTTTTTTATTTGTGTAACTCATGAAATATATAGATTTCTGAGGTTTGACACAGACATTCTGATAAAATGGATGCTATTTCTGAGGCTGCAGTCAGGAATGCATTTTTAGCAAGCAGTTCAAGTAATAGATACTTCTCAATGGTTTTCATTCTATTCATTAACTGTTTTCATGTTATTAAAGTCACAAATATTTTAAACATTTGAAAAGTCAAGAAATAATTCAAAAGAGCTGTTACACAGTATTTAGACTAAGCACAAGCCTCATTTTTTTTGTTGTTGCTGTTGTTTGTTTTGGCCATGTAAGAATCAGACAAATTTTAAACAAAATTTTAAAGATACATTTAAAACCTCCTGACCAATTTAAGATTTTTCTATCCTCCCTTGAGCAAATTCATACCCCAAGTTCTGGTACATTTTATATTTGAATATTTCTTTATAAATATTATATTCAAGTGTAAAATCATACACAGAATTTCAGAAAGCATGAGTATAGACCCTGATGAATTTTACAAAACAATCTGCTTTGTAATCAGCACCTGGCCAAGAAACTAGAACAATCCCAACTCCTTTACAGGCTCTCTCCTGAGGTTTAGCTCTTTGTGTCCCAGTGACACACCTTGGAGCCTTTACTCCTAAGCCTTTCATGAAAAGATTTTAAATTTTCCCTTTTGTTCACTTGTTTCCCCAGTATAGTAAGACACCAAATAGATCTGCTCTGCTTTTCAGCAATATTCTGCTTGGCTTCTTATTCTTTTCAGCATTTTATGTTTAATATTTGTCCAGTGATTCAAATAGAAAACAATGTTTAATGTTCTCATTTGTTTATATCATGTATTTAGTCTGAGATCAGTTCTCAAATTGACTGCAGACCCTCTACAATGTCAATTCAAGATTCTTTTTATATATTTATAATATATATAAACATTATATATATGTGTGTGTGTGTGTGTGTGTGTGTGTGTGTGTGTGTATACATATATATATATATGACCTTCCTCCTGCCCAATTTCCTCTATTATTAACATCATGCATTAGTGTGGTACTTTTGTTGTAATTAAGGAGTTAGAAATGATAAAACTATTAAGTAAAGTCCATAGTTTACATTAAGGTTCACTCTTTATGTCAAACATTTTATGAGTTTTAACCTATAAGCAATGGCATGTACATGCCAGCCAATACAGTATCATACAGAAGTGTTTCATTGCTTTAAAAATCTGTGTCTCATCTATTCAGCCTGTCTCACTCAAATCCCTGGCAATCACTGATCTTTTTACCATCTCTGTAGTTTTGCTTTTTCCAGGATATTAAACAGAGTTAGATAGTATGTAACCTTTCTAGATTGGCTTTTTTCACTTAGCAATATGTATTTATGGTTCCTCTGTATCTTTTTGTAGTTTGATAGTTTCTTTTTATTGCTGAATAATATTACATTGTATGTATATACCTTAGTTTATTTCATTCACCTAAAGTCATCTTGGTTGCTTCAAGGTTTTGACAATTATGAATAACATCCATGTGTAGATTTCTGTGTGAATATAAGTTTTCAATTTATTTGGGTAAATACCAAGAACATTGCTGGACCATATGCTATGACTATATTTAGTCTGTAAGATATTACCAGTCTTCCTAAGTGACTGTATGATTTTGCATTCTCATTAGCAATGAATGAGACTTCTTGTTTCTCCACATCCTCACCAGCAATTGGTGTTGTCAATGTTTTGAATTTTGGCCTTTCTAATAGGTATAGAGTTATCTCAATGTTTGTTTTAATTTTTAATTCTCTAATGATGTGGAACATTTTTTATGTATTTATTTCCTGTCTATCTTCTTTGGTGAGGTATCTGTTCAGATATTGTATCTATTTCTTTTTAATCTGGTTGTGTTAGTATTGAGTTTTAAGACTTCTTTGTGTGTTGTGGATGACAGCCCTTTAACAGATAGGTCTTTTGAAAATATTTCTCCCAGTTTGTAATTTACCTTGTTATTTTCTTGACACTACTTTTTACGGGGCAGATGTCTAAATTTTAATGAAGCCAAAATTATCTTTTTTTTCTTCATAGATCATGCTTTTGTTGTTTTATCTAAGAAACTGCAGAACCCATCACCTAGATTCTCTTTTATGTTACATTGTAGGAATTGTATAGTTTGGTATTTTACATTTCTATCTGTGACCCATTTGAATTAATTTTTGTGAAAGTGTAAGGTATGTGTGGGTTCATTTTATTTTGTTTTGTTTTGCATGTGGGTATCTAGTTGTTCTAACATTGTTTGTTGAAAGACTATCCTTCTTAAATGAATTTCTTTTACTCCTTTATCAAAGACCAATTTACTATATTTGTGTTAGTCTGTTTCTGCACTCTCGATTCCATTCCTTTGGTCTATTTGTCTACTTTCACCAATGTTACATCATCTTGATTACTGAAGCTTTAGGTCAGTTAATGTTAGTCCTCCAAGATTGTTCATCCCTTTAGATATTGTGTTGGCTATTCTCGGGCTTTTGGCTTCCCACATAAACTTTAGAATCACAAAATGTCTTGCTGGGATTCTGACTGGTATTTCATTGACTCTTTCTAGACATGATCATGTAATATCTCTCCATTTATTTAAATCTTCTTTGATTTCTTCCATCAGACCCTGAAATTGTAACCAACTGTTTTAGTTGTTCCCAGCAGGATCATTGGTCTATCTAAAGCCTTTCCATTACAGCTGGAAGTAGATTATCTTTCCAGATGATACTTAACGTCTCTAAAGCTTGAGAGCTATTGTAATGAAGAAACAGATTTGAATTTAATATAAAGAACCACATTTCAGGATTGAGAATGAATTTAAGTCAAGAGTAGACATAAAATTGAATGCTCTCAAGATTTAAGACATGAGCTCAAATCTTGATCTAATGTTTACTATAAATCCTGGACCAGTTATTTGATGTCTGTGAGCATCAGGTTCCTTAACCTATGCCCTAAGAATATAAAAATTATCAGTTTGATATTGTTTAATGAGAATTAAATAGTATAGCACACTTAAATTGCCTAATAAATGTTATTGTTAAATAATATGGTTTGTCATCGATTATGGATTTTAATAAATGAGGCATTTTTCCTTGAAGGTTTTTATAAAGCAAGCATTAATAAAAAATGAGAATATAGTTTTTAAACAGCATTCTTTTGCCCAAGAGATCTGATATTATGTCAGGGATACAGAAAGTTTTCTGACCAGACACTATGATGAACTCTGAAGAAATGGCAAGAAGACTCCACAAATATCACAACCAGACATTTATTCATTTCAGAAGGCTCACTACTCATAAAACTACACGTAACTCAAATCATACTACCTCCCACTATTCTTCCAAACTCTCTTCCAGTCTTCAAGAACTAGGATAATATGGCAACTTTTAATGCCATCATCAAATTATAAAACATGTAATAATTGTGACTCTCCACCTGTATTCACTTCCAGTGCTGGTAAATACACTTTGCATTAGAAATATCTCTGAAAGCCAACTTATGTTGGCATTTTCATGGTTTTAACCTTAAACTACCATCATATTTTTTACTTACTAATTTTCTAACAGCTCTGCCTCATATATCTTTTCCCTTTACAAGATATCTTTTTCACTGTTGCTCAGTAGAGATTTAAAGTTATATAAACTGTGAAAATAAACATTTTATTCTTCACTTAAAACTATTTAATTATCTCCCACCATCTATGCCATCTAAATTCCCACATATCCTACCTCAAAACTATCTGGACTAAATTTCAGAGTGATATTCTTTAGTCACAGCCCAGGATAGTGGCCAGTTTATCCTGATTTTAGCACTAAAGTTCTCTCATCGCAGAAAACCCCTTATTCCCAGAGAAACTGGCATGACTCATCCTGATATCCTGAGTCAAATATTTAAGCAAAAACAGTTTCCTTCTTTTGCTTAAATATCATGAAAAAATGTATATATAAAACAATTCTCAAATTCAGTGCTGCTTTTCAAGCATTATTTTTGGCTTAACATTCCAGCAAGCAAGATTTGGATGTATCATATTTTTAGGACATAGCTAAAAATATTTTAAATCCCCTGGAGAGCCCTTAATGGATATTTACTTTAAGATTTTTCTCATAAAACATTTGCTCATAAGCTATGTATTAGTCTTGCAAAAATAATTTGAGGATTTGGAAACCAAAAGAAGTGATTAAGCCAAATCAAAATTCTACAATGTATTTATAGTGTTTTAGATAATAATCATTTTTCTATAATATATAAGCATCTCCATTCACAATGGCTCATAATAATATGAATAAATAACCACTGATTGGGTTACTAAAGTAGAAATAGTCAAATTTAGCTGAATATTTCAGTTGAATAATTTAACAAACATTTTTATGTGTGTTTTTTCCTTACTTTTTTTTAAATTTTGTTTTGAGCATTAGGAATACTATGATGACTATACTATGGAGCCTGTTGTGAGGAATAATGGAAGAGAGATACTCTCAAACACATGAAACCCACATTTCTCCAGGATAACAACAAAGGTAAGTGAATACTTTTTGGTTTGGTTTTGCTTCACTATTAAAACCTTGCTTTCTCTTGGTACCTAAGTCAAGCATGACTATGTAATGTGTCATCCAAATTGGAACACATTCATAATAAGAGCTACTGTACAGACACACACACACACACACACACACACACACACACACACACACACAGATGTATTCATAAAATATTTCGTCAAATGACAGTATTATACTGGTGAATTTTAAAATAATTCTTTTAAAAAATTATTTTCAAAAATCAAATTCTTCCTTAAACTTAAATACTTCTACATATGAAATACTATGGTGATTATCTAAATTAAATATTCCTATATATTAAACATTATATCAGTTATCTAGATATTAACATGAACTAAAAGCTTTTTCTGATATATGTTAACATACTTAAATTTGTTCCTTAGTTAATCTGTCTTAAAACTTTGACTGGATTGTTTTCCTGAAAGGTATTTTTCTTTCAATATAATAGTTAAAAATTTTCTTTTTGCAAAATTTATTCTGGTTGATTTCAAACTTGAATTTTTAAATGGTCTGCAATTGACTCCTGTCTATAAGAAGACAATACTATTTTTAATTCATTCTCTACAAATGTTGAGATACCTCAGCAAATTCTGTAAAATGAAAGATAGTCTCAATTCTAACATTGCGTTTCAAACTATTTAAATATCTCAGCCCAAATATTTTCACATGTACTGCCTTTTGTATCCCTCCTGAAACATTTCTTCAAGTATTTTTACACAAATAACTGCCCAGGATAGTTTACTTTTTAAGTAAACTGCCTCTATATCTAATATATTGGCTCTTTCACAAATATAAAAAGCTTTAATATCATAGACCTAGTTCATTTTAACTGAACAATAGTGTATCCAAATAAAAATAGTAGCTCTATGAAGGAATCAGAGAATCCAAAGATATTTTTTTTATCAAAAGAACTATCTCAAAGCAAGTTTTCAGAATAACAAAACTTAAGCTTTCATATCATTTGATCACTTTATTATTTAACTCATCCAGATCTTTGCTCATATTTATAGTAATAAATTTTAATTAATTGCTCTTTCCAAAGAACTTATAATAATTGGAATTGGCTAAAAGTTTTAATAGCTGTTATAAAAAAATTTTCATTCACTGACTACTTTGTAAATTTCTACTGATTTTTTTGAGAGCCAAATGCCATCAAACCTTAGAAATTTAATTTATAAAAACATCTAAGATCATTCCATTATGAAGTAGTTATTCAAAGTGTCAAGCTAAAACATTTCAAAAATTGAATTAATTATGTGAGAAAAAGAGAAAGCACATGTTTATATCTATTATACTTAGATTTTTTTGGTTTGTTTTATTCAATATCATTACAGTACAAAAATTTTATAGTTCAGCTATTCTAACTTTGTGTATGCTTATCTAAGTACAAATAAACATTTTCAATTTTAATAAGCATAGATTATATTTGATTTCAACTGGAAAAATGCCTCAGATATTATTAATGAATTAAGTATGCATGACAACCTATTCCAAGTATGTTTATCAATTAAAAAATCAACACTTTTTTACTGTGATACTACGCTATACTAAAATTTGCATCCACATTATCACTGCAAACACAAAGATTAAAGCTTTTTATCTTTAATGTTAAAAAATTTAACATATTTTTACAAGAACATTCACAGTGATGTCTCATACCCTAGCTTCAATAAAATAAACTTTCTAAAACTTTATTTTGGATGAAAAATTGAATTATATTAAGATACAGAACCATTATTGGAATTATCTAATTTTCTATTTGAAGCATCTCTGCTACTAATAAAAATTAGCATCATTACCGATTAAAAAATAAATGAGTGAAATTAATTTTGAACAGTTATTTATTCTAAATGTAAAGCCAAACTTCAAAGGTTGACATATAAATGCATTTTTAGCAACTACAAATATTAAAGCATTGTCTTTTGAAACAGTCTTCTTTAGTAACTAAGAACATTTGAAGTATATGCTCATACTTCTTTAGCAGATTTGTTTCTTCTGCTTTTCATGTTCTATGATTGATATTTCTGTGAGTCCCATGGAAGATCATAAATATTAGTTTATGTATAATGTGAGTTCATTGTTTATATAATTAAAATAGAAATTTAGTACTTATTTATTAAAAACTAACTATAATTTATAGCTTATTCTTCTAAATTAATCACAAAATTGAAAAATATTCCAAACTAAAATATAAATAAAAAGTTGTAGATTTACATTATAATGTCATAAGTTTATATCAGACAGGCTAATATCACACAGCAAAGATGTTTGCTAACTAATGTGTCTTACAGCTGATCAACTGTCTTTCTCAGGACAAATTTTCTCACATTTTCTACTAACTCTGTTGAACAATGGCATGGTGGCTTTATGCATTTCAGGCCACCATGGCATGAGCCTCAAAACAACTTGTACGTAAACAAGTGTCTGCTGGTAGGAATAACAACATCAAATACCTCTTCTCTCACCGCTCAGTGTGGGAATATGTTAGCTGTTCCTAATCATGTGTTTTTGAGCACATTCACTGTATCAAAGGGTTTCTTGCATTCTGTCCTTAAAAGGAAGTTGTGAATTACCTTATGTGTGACATGAATTATTGCTAGTAAACTTTTAGGTTTAACCACATGTTAAATTAAGAACTATTTTTATTGTACATTTATTTCACATGATAATATATGAGACCAGAGCACAAATTAAAAATTCAAAGAGGACTTTTACCAATTGCATCCTAGCTTATGTTTTTGCAATTAATAGTAACATTTAATTTAAAAAATGAGATATCCAGGGAAACTGCTAAACCAGTTGTAATTTGGGACAGCAGTGAAGAATGAGATATGTAGTTACCATATCCTTGACCCACCACAACAAGGAGTAGCTCATCTAGGTCCCTTAAATCATAAATGACATTTTCTTGTACTTTATGTGATGATTCTCCAGTTTCAGAGCTAACACTTCCTAGTCACATGTCCTTTACTTCTTGTATTGGCATCAATTCTCTTGTAGCAATTTCTGCTACTGTCATTCCTTCTTAATGGTGTCTATTTTGACATTGCTATGAGCAATCTCCTCTAGTTGCCAAGTTTAAGTGAAGAATACATACCTTTCTCCCAATTATGCCAAACTTTATTATTAGACTGGCAAGCAGGGCAGACTCGTGCTTTATTTTTGCACATTTATTCAGTTCATTATATTTTCCTATCTTTAATAATCTGATACAATTTCCCTGGAGACATAAATCAGGAGATCATTTGAATGATTCCACTTTTTATTTTTAACCTGAATTCTCATGTACTTGCTTTGGGATAAATACCTTCTTTTACATGAACCTTGCCTGGATTTGAAGAGTTAGCCTAAAAATATTAAAAAATTAGAAAATTTAAAAAATTTTATAAAAAAGTTAGCCAATGTTTTCTGACCTCTTAAGTCATCACCAAGTATATCTTAGCCTGGACCTTCCAATAAGATTAATTGATGACTTTCATAAATCAAATCTCAGGAGGGCAGACAGACACACTTTAACACAGATTATAAAATTTAAATTATTGAATTTACATAGATTACGTAGCTTAGATTGTTGACTTGGAAACATCTAAACATAAACAATGACAGTTCAATATTAAAATGTTGTAATTCATGTTTTTGTTTCAATGAGAATATGAGTGAGACAAAGAAAGTTATATAGAAAAGATTTGAGGTAGATCATGATAGATGAATCAGAATTACTTAAACAGATAGAGGAAGGAAAGGAAATTTTGAGTGGAGAGAAACTACATGTTTCAATGAATTGATATGTGAAAGTTTGACTTATTTGAAAATCAATGGATATTTCTGGAACACAGAATGAAGAGTTTTTGGCAGAAAGTACAGGAGTTAAGATGTTAAAGACATTGCTACACTGAAAAATCTGGACTTTATTTGGTTGAAGTAATGGACAGACATGTGTTTGTTAAATAGAGAAATAGAATATATAGATTTATAGAGTAAGAACTTTTATAGCATTTTAGTTAATTGGTAGAAAAGGGAATAAGTCAGAAGCAGGTAATCTTATTAGGAAACAATTGAAATGTTCTAAAAGATAGGCTTATATTATAATTATGGATTTCTAGGTGCCTAAGATTCTGATTCAGAAGCCTAACTGCACGTATTTTTAAGAGGAATGGTTAGCTGTTTAACTGGTTAGACGTTCGGAAAACTTCATAAATATCCTCACAATAATTTGGGTGAGAAGACCCAGATAGAAATCACTTTGTTTTTATTTTTTAGAAGACAGTAAAATGAATTAGGACCTAGTGTCAGGGAAGGGTAGCAAGATAATTTTTGGCTAGAAAGAAATGAAACAACTAGGTCAACACCTACAACAGATGATAATCAAGTGGCCTTATTCTGTGTCAATAAAGAGCAGAATTTGCCCTGACATGCCTCTTGTGAAAGCCCTAGGGAAGTAAACAGGTAGATTTAACATTTTTGACCTGAAATACCCTAACATATCAAAGGAACATAGGGGATTTATCCTCCCTTGCATCATAAAGAACCAAATTGACGAGAGAAAGTTTCAAGGATAGGTCAGTAGCAAATAAACTGACCCTTTCCAAAAAAAGATATCTCACTTTTATTGTAAGAAAAGCAAAATTAGCATCTGTGGAGAAGAGATTTTTCTGGTGACAGGTAAGATGTAGGCTTCACCCATTTGTTTGCAATGTTTAACTGACTCTTATTTTTACCCCAGAAGAGAGATTAATAGAACAATGATGTACAACAATAATGATAATATTAATAAGAACCTAAGTAGATAAAATGGTTAATATGTGCCCCTAACTCTTCTGTTTAAAAAGCATCCTATTCAGTTTTTATGATAACTTTGTGAATAAATGACTCATTATCTTCATCTTACTGTGGAACATATTGATGCTAAAACAGGTTACCAACATTAACCAAGTTTTTTGTTAAGTATTAGAGATTTTTTACCTCAGGGATTTACATTTTCACTACATTTTTTCCTCTCCCCAACTGTTTTCATGATTATTGCTTTTTTGCATTATGAGCTTGAGAACAAGCTTTGATTCAAAATAATTATGTGTTGAAAATAATGGTATACATTGATTTTTTTCAATCTATATTCACTGATTCTGATATATATAGTAAAGGATGATACCCCGAGAATGAAGTGCTGGCAAACAGAAGCAAAGGACCTGATAATAAGAAGATAGACCTTGTTGGATTTTGTTATCATTTAGTGTTAAAGTGTATTTATTTAGGGTCTACTATGTGCCAGACTGTACTAGAATTTGAAGATTCAGTATTGAGCAAGAGAGATGTATTCAGTGACTTCTATAATACTTTATTCTAACAGAGACAAAAGCACAAATCAAGGAGATGTTTATGCAACCTAATTCCAATGATTATGAATTTAATTTGCATATTTAAGGAAAACAAATAAAAGTAGGCAGTGGAAAGCAGAGTATGGACAGTGTGGATGGCACTATTTTTGGGTTATCACAGAAACTGTTTCTGCCTGTGGAACACTTATGCTCTGATGTCAAGAATAAAACAAAGCTAACTGTGCAAATAAGCCAAACGTGATCTATTTGAGGGAAGAGAGGAGCTATTTCTTGTTTTCCAGTCCATGTAATTGATGAAGATAATTATGGTAAACTTGGACATCACATGTAGAAGATAGAGGAATTCAACTTTGAGGAGCCTGGGTTCCTGAATAAGTAGTTAAAGTGGTGTCCTCTTTCCATTAAAAAATAAATATTTTAGACTTTGAGCAAGAACTGAAATGGTCTTATATTTGGGCTATTACATATTTTTAAGTTTGTTTATTAGAGCCATTTGCAGCACTCAAGCTAATAGTTATGGGGAGGAATCTTGATTTTACTCTTAAGTACAATGCAAAGTATTGAAGACTTTGAGTAATGATATGATTAGACTTACGAATTGACATTGCTCTGATTGAAATACAAAAAATAGAAGGAGAGCAGAGATGGAAGCAAAAATTATGAGGTTGGAGGAATATTCCTGGTAAGAAATATGATGTTCCAGACTAAAGATGAAGCAGTGAATATAGAGGAGAGTGGATATATTTTGTGTTATTATCTGTAGTACATTTCCCCACCCCCAACATTATAACTGTAGATTATGTGTATAATCGGTATTTCTCTCCCTAACACATACTAGACATATAAATGTCTAGTATGGACATTTGATATTATTAATGGGAGAGATTACAGTTTCACACACACATGTGAAATTTGAGATGCATGCAAAAAAAAGTTTGTATATGGCTTTAGGGACACAACTCAAATACGTAGATCGTTAGCAAAAATAGTATTTGGTGATTGTTAAAACAACAACAAATAATCAAAAACGAAAGCCTTAACATCTTCAACAGAATTTAGTACTGTTAGGTTTTTAAATTTATTTTAATTTGCATTTTCTAGCAGGTGTATAATAGCATAATTGTGATTTTAGGTTAATTGTATAATTGTGATTTTAGGTTAAATTTTTTTTTAATGGCTAATGAAGTTGAATGTCTTTTCATGAGCTTATTTGCCACATGTATATCTTCTTTGGTACATTGTCTGTTAAAAACATTTACCTATTTTCAACTGAGTTGTTTATTTTCTTATTAAATTTTAAGTGCTCTTAAAATATTATAGTTTTAAGTCCTTTTTTTGGTTATATATCTTCAATTTTTTTCTCCCAGTCTGTAGCTTTTCTCTTCATTCTCTTAACAGTGTATTTCACTGAAGAAAAAATGCTTTAAATATTGATAAAAATTAAATTTATTAATGTAAATTAAAACTGAAATTTTAATTTTTTAAAAATTTTAATTTTAAAAACATCTGGTATGTGAGATACCAGATCATATACATATTAGAACGGGAAAAAAAAGTGACAATACTAAGTGTTGGTGATGGTGTAGAACATCAAGAATTCTCATACATTACTCGTGGGAATGCAAAATAACAGCCACTCTGAAAAATAGTTCAGCAGTCCCTTATAAAATTATATCACTATGCACTCCACCAATTCACCACCTAGGTATTTATTTTTGAGAAAGAAAACTTTTGTCTATACACAAACACACACATACACACACATACACATATAAAACAAAAACAACAAAAAACTCTTGCCATTAATATTTATAACATATTTATTCATAATTGCCATAAATAAAAATTTATTTATATGTCCTTATGGGAAAATCAATAAACTCTGGTAACAGTGATAAAAATGAGTCAGCAATTAATACAAGCAATAACACTGTTGGATCTCAAAGGCATTATGCTGATGGGAAAACTCAGTCTCAAAAAATTATAAATTGTATAATTCTATTTACATGACATTTTAGAAAAGACAAAACTATAGTGATTGAGAACAGATCAGTGGTTGCCAGTTATGATGGGAGCAAAGTTGGACTGCAAAAAAACAGCATGAGAGAGTTTTCATGGGCTGAACAGTCTGTATCCTGATTGTGATGGTGGTTACATGACTCTACACATATGTTAAACTCTACATAATAACTTGAACTGTACATTAAAAATCAATTTTACTGTTTGTAAATATAAAAATCACAATAAAAATGTGCTTTAAAAAGATACTTTAGAACCATTTTCTTTAAGGCATAAAAAGTGGTCCATAAGATACAATTCAATTTGTTGGTACAGATTCTAGTTTATAAATCATTCAGTAATTATAGACTGCCCTCTATATCTTTGTTTATTTTAAAATAAAATTATACAGAATATTAAATTTCACACTTTGAGAATCATATTTTATTAGTTGTTTATATGCAATTTTTAAAAAGGAACATGGGAAGTAACTTAGAAAATTAGTTTCAGAAAAAATTAATTGTATATAAACAAAGTCATAATAATATATAGTAACTATAATGAAGCATTTCTTGTAGCTTCTTGGAAAGCAATTTATAATCTCAACCAAGCCTATATATTCCTCAAATATATATTAAATTTAAAATTGTATTATAAAACATATTGTTATATATTATATAAGAAGTAACAGTTCTTCACTATCTTGCTGTAAATGATTTGGAATTTAAAGATAATGCTGAAATTAATGTCTCAGAGAGGGTAGGTGTGTGGGGGTTTGTATGCAGACTTTGAATGTTGATACATAGGGGTCTTAGATAGTCTTCTACTCCACAAGACAACAGTCAGTTTATTTTCCTACTTGTGCCATAAAACCTAAAGAATGTAGACCTACAGACACATCTGTATACCAAATAATTATTTACATATTACTCTCTGCTATTACTTTGTGTGTTCCATGAAAAGAGCATAGTTTATATTTCATTATCTTCAACACTCTCAGATTCCTGATGAATTGTAAACTTTCAATAAAAGTACATTTAACTGGATGGCTAAATGGATGATGGACATAGTAATAAATGATTGATTAAATAATTAACGAGTTAAAGAATAGCAGTTTTCCCTATTTCTTAATTCTTGTTTGAAATGTCAGTAGGCCAAAATCAATCTAGTTATATTAGGAGACATACATATTATAATAAAATATATATAAATCAAAATATATGTATGTACATATATAAGTAATATAATTATTTTAGGAATAATGATATTAATAAGTCTTTAAAATATAAATATATATGGATATGGATATATTTTAATGTATAAATAAATTCATATTTTTTTCAAGGCTCTGCTATCATCTTTTTTTAAATATACCGAGTAGGTCATCTTCTGGAACATATCAACATCTACAATGAAAATGTTGCTACTAAATCTATCTAGAACTTCTTTTCTATTTTTTTTCTATATTCAAGTCTATTATCCTTTGTAATAAGTAATTTCCTCCCAGGTACATGTAACTCACTTTATCTGAAGCGAAGGTACAATCTGAATTTTGCTGTGCCTGGTTTCAAATATTGAGCCATTCACTTTTTGGCAGAAGAGGCTTGCTCAGTGCCAAGTAATTTAGAAAGCTAGAAGGAACTCCATTTAGAAGTCAGGCAGAGCAGAATCAGGTGCCAAGTTTTCTTTTTCTATCAAATGATAAAACTGGTAAATGACGGTGAATTTTGCATATCTTTACTAGTAGGAAAAAATACAATTCAAAAGACTTAAAAGAAAAGCTTTTCCCAGCCAGTGGGCATAGCACTCACTTTTTAATCTAGTTCCTAGCCTGGTGCCTAGTTCAGAGGAGGCATCCAGTTAGGGTGGGCTGTTCAACCCAGATAGTATATGCCTCTCAGTAGGAGGTTTTATTTCTTTTGCCTTCACATATTAATCACAGTATCAGATAATCTACTTCTCAGCTGAGCTCTATGGCTCTTCTTGCCATTTTCTCTTCAATTTACTAGATCTCTTTAAATTATTCTTGTCAGTAAGTATTTCTGGCTTAATTGTTAGCAACTGTAGTCTACAAGAGCTGCATAAAGTTGGAAAATAACTAATTCTCAATACATATTCATCAGCGTGATTTTATTTAAAAGCAAATGAACAGCATCAGACCATCCTGCTTCCTAAAATCACAGAATTAAATTACACACCATGATTTAAATTTTGACAATAAGACAAAAAAGCAGTGTGAATTGATCCACTTTTTCATCTATGATTTTGCAGTCGCAGCAATATTGTTTGGCTTGTAATAGAAAGGCTATAGGTAAATTGTATTTTAAAATGGCTCTTGGCATTTTAAAGGAATGATCTTATTTAATGGTGATGAAATTCAATCAGGAGAAGTGTAGAAAACTGTATTTTAGAAGGACTAATATAGTTTATAACTACATCATGGAAGAGAACTGTCTAGCATCCCTTTTGAATAAAAGTATTTTAGGGTACCTGGCACATCACAAACTGAACACATAAGAATAATGTAGGCTACTCAAAAAAAAATCTACTTGGTTTAAAAATATTCAGCATCTTGGATGATCAGCACCATATTTAGTGGCAATTCTAACTAGGACTTTGGTCTTTCTTGAGCTTGGTTTCAAAAATGTGTCTCAAAACACAATGGACAATTTTTTTAAATTAAATTTATTGGAGTAACATTGGTTAATAACATTATATAAGTTTCAGATGTTCTACTTTATAATACATCATCTGTATATTCCACTGTGTGCTCACCACCCAACGTCCAGTGTCATTCTATCACCATATATTTGACCCTCATTACCCTCTCCCCATCCCTCTTCCTCTCTGATAACCATCATACTGTTGTCTGTATCTATTAGATTGTTTGTTTTGTTTGTTAATTTGTAGCTTTTGTTTTATATTCCTTCTAGGGGTAAAATCATATGGTTCTTTTCATTTTCTGTCTGACTTTTTTAACTTAGCATGATACTCTCAAGGTCCATCCATGTTGTCACAATGGGATAGTTTTAAAGCACACTTAGAGGTTAAGCAGCTAAAAATCTGTTAAAATACCCAACAGTTTACCAAATTGTGTGAAACATTTCTCAAACAACAACAACAAAAAATGTATAAAGCTACAGCCTTCAGTTATCACTGGCTTTGGAACATGTCATGTTCTTTCCCAGATTTTACTCATTCTGGATTTCCTACAGGGCATACAAAACACTCTCCTTTCAGAATGTGTAAGCCCTTCCAATGTCTTGAAGGTCCACCTGAAGATTGGCCTTTACTTTGAGCTTCTCATGTAGAATGTGTGTTTCCTGCTCTCAATAGCCTGTTCATTCAAGACTTACAGAACAAATTGCTTGTGGTGGATGTTGAATGGTGTCATGAATCAAATCTGAAGTTTTCTATAGTTACTGTGAAATGTGGTATTGAGAAATGAGAATGGGCTTTATATAGGCCGTTAGGGCTTTGGATTTCTGCTTCTAATGGACAAGCTACTTAACTACTCATGACTTCTTAACAACTTTCTAAATATTGTTTTTGTAATACTTAAATGAAATAATATAATGAAAACATTTATAACAAGGGGGACTAGTGACTGAGAGGCCATGATCTGGAGTCAGTCTGAAATCATTTAGATCTTCACCATGCCATGTAAAAGTTGCCGGGTCTAAGGAAGTTATATAACCTTTATAGATCTGTTTCTGATTCCATAAAATGGAGGTGATAAGAATGTACACCCCATAGGATGTTTTAAATAAATATCACATTTAAATGTGTAATCACGACACCTAGTATATGCTCAAAATTTTATAATTATGGTTATGAGTTTATGTGTGTATGTAAGTGTGTGTGTGTGATCTTACCTTGTCTACTTTCTTGTTTACTTCTTATGGGGAGTGGTCATAAAATAATGTCAAACAGAGGAAGGCAGTGGGAAGAACACAGGATTTAATTCAGGGAAAAAGAAACTTAACTGTAACCTGATTCCGCAGATAAGTGCTCTGACTCTAGCATTATCATTATTACTGTAATTATCTTAATAAGAAGTTACAATATAGGGTTTTCACATTGCATTCATATGGAGATATTCAACCAAATGTTTGTGTTAAAGCTTTTCTAGGACCTCCATTGAACCAGTGTTGAAACCAGCTGTTTCAGGAGATGAAGGGCTCTTGTAGCAGAATTTTTCATATAGAACACCCATTAATTAGTTGCAATTCTGGCTTACATAGGAATTGCATGCAATTTCATTTCTAAGAAATCATCTCCATTGAGTTGCCGAGCACTTCTCTTATGTCCCCAGAACTGCCATTCTACTTGAGCCAGATGCCTATCATGTCCATCAAAGGGAGGACAGCAATCTATTAAGATAGGCTGACTGTTTGCCCTTTTAGGTGATAAAAGCTGGAATCTCTGGATTTTGTCAGTTCTAAAAAAGAAAATTTTGCAGATCACTGCTTTATTGATCTCAGGCCTATCCCTATTGCTTCTGTTAAAAACAAAACAAAACAGAACAAAACAACACAACACAACACATTTAATTGACTTTAGATTTGTCATATAAACATAGCTTCAATCTCAGACTAATCCATAAATAAATATCACAGTAGCTAACACTCAGTAACATTTTGTTGACTGTTATTTAGTAAGTCTCCTAATTAAATGGGTTTCTTAATCTTGACATGATGGAGGTCAAGTATAATCTGTTTTCCTTCTTCTAGTAGCATAAAAGTGGTCAAATGCTGTAAGAAATTTCTTCTACTAGTGACATGTTCAGGTATTTTGGTATTATTCAGATGCTTAACATAATTAACTAATTGTAAAAAAAAACAATCAAGTGACCTAGGCTGTATTCCTTAGAAATTCAGTGCTTATCATGTGTCAGAAACTGTGTTAAATTTATTTCAAACATTAATATATGCCTCTGGAGTCAGAGCAGTGGCTTTCTCATCTGTAAACAATACCAAACTCACAGGCTTGCTATCATGAATAAATAAGCTGCAGATATAAAGCATTCAATGTAGTGCTGAGCATATAGGAAAATGTTAAGTTCATGTTAGATATTTTTATAATTATTACCATAATAATGGTATTATGGTATCATTATTGTCATTATTATCACAAAAAATGGTATATTATAAGTCTATATTATCCCATTATTGTACTATATTATAAAATACTCTAAATATATTTATGTATATATGCATACATGTATATACATACACATATCCATGTATGTGTTTTACATAATATTATACTATAATACTAATTTTTCCCATTTTACAGATGAAGCAGTTAAAACAGAATAGTTAAAAAACTTGCCAATGTGACAAGCGATGTATATTGTTGAGCTAGAATTCAAACCCAAGCAACTGACATGATGCTCTACCACTTTTGACTGTGCACCTGTAGTCTGAGTTTCCAGAAGGAGAGTTTTTCTCTAATAGACACGTTGTAATTTCAAGAACTAAGTAAAGAAGCCAAAGGTTTTTCCAATTTAATAAAACCAGAAAATACTTTTTTTTCTAATAAGTGGGAAGCAGAAATTGGTAAGCTTGGTATCAAAAGCCTAAAGACCCAAATGGCTGGTAGGTAAATTAACACATTAGGTGTAAGAATGATGGAGCTTATGATTAACTAGAGCATAAACTTTAATGATGTTGATTCTTATCATCTAGAGATGTGAGGATTCCATAAACAATTTCTCAGAAAGGGACTTATATATTTATTTGCATACACTCTGATTTTTAAAATTAAAATTATTTTAAAATAGTTTAAACTGTTGTGAAGTGTAAATACCGCAGTTTCTAATATTGAATTTGGCCGATGGGCCACCAGTGTGCAATTATCTATAAAATATACTATGTAATCATAGACTCCTGAATGATGCATTTCTGATAAACAGTTGTATTCCCAATGAACTGAATACTTTTGAACAACATCTGCCTATTAAGAAGTCCCTTACATACAAAGAGCTATACTTACTGAAGAAATTCCACTCAGAGACTTAGCCTTACTCAGGTAGTAAACGCATTGCAGTCAAGCTAGGAAATGAACAAGAATCTGTGGCTGCACTCAGCTGTGAATGCTCATGTAGTCTATTTTTCTAGTCCATACATGATGTTCCAGAGTGGAGTCTTGGACATTCACTTATTATTAATTCCCCATCTCATCTTTCTCCACCCACCTCTCCATCCCCTCACCAAATTCCCCATCATTCTTTAGTACTCGATTTTGTCTTTTTTTGAGTTACTTGCACTGGAATTCTGCAGTAAACATCTCTCTAGTTAGTTGCAATCCAGATAAAAATGTTAATTCTTGCCTGGTCTTTTGTCTACTGTCTCTAGTTATTATTTAGAATCCTACTTCATCCTAAACAGATATCCCTTGAGGGGAAAAAATGGATTACCTTCTAACTCATACTGATCTTCCTGGAGGCTTCTACAGTTGAACCCCCCACACATCTATTGATTGCCCATCTCAATGCTGACATTAGCAAACTGATTTGGTCTGACACACTTAGAATATGATTAACAGGTTATAATTATTACTATCACACATTTTGTTTTTATTGTTACATATGTATAATCTTGAACTATCTACCGAAATACAGACTTTTTGTGCATATGAGCTATCAAAACTATTAAACCCTGTCATATAGCAAAGCACAGAATTTAGCTGAAAAAAAACGTGACTTTTCTTAAGTGGTCTGCCTCTATTTTGTCATTTAGAATAATTATCATGGTTTTCTTAATTAGAAGAGAAAATACAGAGGTTTCTGATTGCATTAAGAATGTTGAGAAGTGTCTCTTTGTCTAGTGGTAATCATTCTTAACATGTGATTAGTACCTTATACACTAATAGTTTTCAACACTTCATTTTTCAGCCCCCACTTGAGATCCTAGATTACTCTCCTCCCTGTGAGGTTAAAATTCTTGCATATTTTGCAGTCAAAGCCAAAGGTTTATAGCACTGTCAAAAGAAGAAAGTGGAATCACATTGTTTTAAGCTTGAAATAAAAATTAAATAGACTGGATCACATGGAGTCTATAGAG
Source organism: Cynopterus sphinx (assembly GCA_030015415.1). Taxonomy (NCBI): domain Eukaryota; kingdom Metazoa; phylum Chordata; class Mammalia; order Chiroptera; family Pteropodidae; genus Cynopterus; species Cynopterus sphinx. The sequence goes on from CM057385.1 coordinate 21,775,835, forward strand.
CTAGATCTTACCAGATCATGTTCTGTAATTAATCTAATGTAATGAACTTAAAATGCTCCAAAAGACAGCTTAGAAAATTTAAAGTATTTGCTAATATATACAAAGATTTTATTCCATTTCCTAAAGGGAAATGAAATGATCATAGGCCAAGATGGAGAACATTTCTAATAATTGTGTATAACATCAATTTTCTTACCAGGACAATCAGCAACATAGCTAGAATGATGAATTGAATTCAATTTATTTTCATATGTCATCTTGTATCAAATACCTTCGAATGTGAGGGACAAAATAATGAGATAACATTTATTCAGTACTTTGAAGTAAAGTTTCAAACTCTTGTGTGTCCCAGTGGATTGATCTGTGATTTCTCTAAATAGGCAACAAGATAAAGTTTATTATGCCCTACTTTTTCCCGCTTTATTTTTCCTTTTTTCTTTTCATTCCCAATCACATAGAATTTGTTATACAAAAAGCAAGGCAATTCGAGAAGATGAAGATGGCAATGCCAGGGGGAGAGTGATTACAGATATTTTAGTTACAACTAGGGACTAAACACCAAGAATTCAGGTTCGATACTTAATTCTTTGAAGGTTGACAGTAGCATCAGGTGAAAACCAATGCTTTGTGAGTGTCTGGATGGATCTCTGTGGAAAAGTAGTAAACATACTTGCTAGTTTTTAAAGTATTGTCAGATTAAAGGGGTAATATAAATACCATTACCTCTTTTTAATATCCAAGTTCAGAACATACAGCACTCTGATAAAAAATATCTCATAATACCCTAGTGAGGTCAGTTGAGTTACCCACAGCTCATTGTAGGGAATTTTACATTACTCCAAAGTGCGCTGGTAAATGACAAATTTTGCAGTCTGTCACTAAGAAATGTGCAGGTTTCTTTCTGTTGAGCTGGTAACTGGATTGACAATTTTCAATATCACCTCCTACCACCATCATCACCACCACTACAATCACTCTTTAAGGATGAGGAAAAAAAGATCCCAAACTATTTGGAGCTCAACAATTACATTAAAACACAGTTGTTACATGTAACATACTTGTTACTACTTATTCTAAAAATAAAAACCATCTTGTAAAAAACTGTTTTTTATCAAAACCTTTTGTTTTGTGATTAAATATAAATCATGGGTCATTTACATTGAATATTTATATTCTTTATAAATATTGCTTTCACCTTGGATCTAATCATGATGTTGAAAAGCATTTTCCCTTGTAGTCGAATGCCTTGCAATTGTATGGGTGTTGTTGGGACAGTCAAAGAAGGCAAAAATAGTGAACTATTTTTATGCTTCAAAAACATCACATTAAGAGTCATAAGCATAGTAACTTTTTCCTCAAGTCTCCTTTAAAAATTTTTCTAAATCAAGTCAGGTTGTTAAATGTTTGTCATTTCATCCATGTACTTTAAAAAAAATCATTTTGTGTGTAATATTGAACTCAGGTCTTGCATCCATAATTCTTTCTCTTAATGAATGTTTCAGCATTAACTCTCAAAAGGCTACTTATTTTTATGAAACTCTAGAGATCAAATATCAGAAGCTATTATTTATATGATAAACCTATGACTTTTCAAATTGCTTTGAAGGGCTATACAGAAATGCTCTTTTTGTCTTTTGATTTGCTTTATTATTGCATGATATGTTGCTATTTATTGTGAAAACAAATTGCAAATAAAAAGAAATGCTATGAAATATTTCTGTGCACATCCATGATTTTTTAAAATAAACAACGATATCTTAGATAAAGTCATTAGTGAAAGAGCTTAGCAACAAAGGCATTTAAATTGTTAGAAATACTTTTAAAACTGATTTTCTGAGATTATGAATAATCTTTAATTAATTTATTAACAAAGTTACAAATTTTGAAAGGTACCTAAAGCCTTGTCCTTTTTTCTGAGTCATTTTTTGAATTAATTAATTCTTGAATTAAAGCTGTGTTTATTTGACATTAACATAGAGAAGCATTGAAATATTTTAAACTACATTATTCATTTATTTAATAGGAATGGACTCCACTTACCTTAGAGGGCCAAATATACTCCATATTTAACACTCTGAAAGATTTTAAATGTTGGCATTTATTACAATTCACAGAGTGAAATACATAGTAAATGAGTTACTAGAATACTCTTTTCAGAAAACATTGAGAATGCAATTGGTATGCTTCTCATTTCTAGTAATTAGCTGCCTAAAATGAGTAAAAAGTGGATTTACATGTGGTAGAAACATAATAACCAGATTGTTTAAACCAACTATATGGAAATTCTACCTGACACATGGTTTTGAAATAAAATAATACATTTGAAATAAGATCCATGCTATTAAGATATCTGAACTATAATCATAGCGTGCGCGTGTGTGTGTGTGTGTGTGTGTGTCTCCACACACAATGTCATCATTATGAAAATTTAACAGGGTGCATAGCTTTTGAATTTAAAGCATAACCTAATCTTAAATAGTCTATTTACATTTACATAAATTTTATTTTTCAAATAAACCTGTTGTATTTGTTTGACATCTTTAACTACCTGTTTTATAATTATAGATTTTATATCTGTATATACATATATTTGTGTTTGTGTGTATATGTGTATATAAAGACTTGTGTGTGTATATATATATGTCTATCATTTATGTATGTATGTATGTATGTATGTATGTATGTATCTGTCTGTCTATCTATCTATCTATCTATCATATATCTATCATCTATCATCTATCTATCTATCTATGTAGAGAGAGAGAGAGTGTGTGTATACGTATGTATCTAGTCAGCATGTTAATTAAGAGATTAATATTTCACAGGTCAAGTTTTTAATCTAGTTTTAACTATTTCCAGAACATAATACAAGATGAATATTTAGATTACATTTAACTATTTAAGAAAACACTGTATTTATCTAATGGTGTATCAAATTAGAAGCTTCCTTAAATGTCACTTATTTTAAGGATGAGGAAATTAAGCTTAAGTGATTATCCAAAGTTAAATAGCCTGTTTCCAAACTCCATCCCAGCTCGAGTTTCCTGTCCCTATTTTAGTTGCCCCTCAGGATCCCCACTAATATCAAAAATTTTCTTCAATGTAATCATTTGTATTTAAAATCAAGTAATATTGTTACATAACTCCACTGAAAGGTAAATTCAACTAAAACTATCCATCCGGTTGTAGCTCCACACAAATAAAAGACGTTCTAGATGCTCATATGAGTAAGTAAATTAGTTACATTAAAGTGACATTAAAATAGTTATATTAAAGCGCCATAGTAATGAAATCTGATAAATAAGAAAATAATACTTGCTTCCGCAGACTTACCACCTGGGAATGACAATTCATTTGTGTCCAGAATAGTTAATGTGTTCATTAAATTTTTCACAAATAAGAATACATCTAAGGGTGTAAATCAAATACAAAATATAAATATACGCATCAATGTTCATTTAGAAATTAGCATAAAATAACTATTTTTATTTTGAGATATTTTTCTTTGACATTTAAAACAGTATCATTTGTTAATTTCCTTTCTTTTCTTTCAGAAACCTGCTTTTTTTTTTTTTTTTTTTTTTTTTTTTTGCTGTAGTACAGCTTCCTAACTACTCTTCTTTTGAATTTTATATATGAATCTTTAACTTTGGCAAAGTGTTATTTTTTCTTTTGTATTGACTGCTCATTTTCTTACTACCCACATGTAGTGTAAAGTTGTTTTATATTACGTGTATGTTTTATATACATCATTTTAAGTATTGAAATTAGAGAGAGAAGGTGCTGATAACTAAGCATTTTATTTCCAGCTGCACAACTTAGCCTAGAGGCATGCATGTAGGCTTTCTTCACTGAGACATTCAGAAAAGTCACATTGATATTGTTTTGCAATGGCTCATCTATTTAAAATGCATGAATCAAATAAGTATTTAATAATAAGGTTTATAAAAAAGAACACTGTTTATTTCCTTTAGTGATTCCAGGATGTCTAGAGAGGCAAAGCAACCTATTTAGAAACTACTGTTTATACACTGATGATGTATTCAAATGTCCTCAATGTAGTTTAAGAAAATTGAATCTATATTTATTTGGCCAGGTATTTTACAAATAGTATCTCACTTAAAATCTTTCTAAGTATATTATTGTGACAGAGAAATATTCCCAAGAAACTAAATTGTATTAAGTCTCTTAGGCAATTACTTGCTTGCAAATAACAAACGCATTTCTGTTGTTATAACTGGCCAACCACAGCCCTTCCTTTTTTCCATCTCCAGATTGAAGTAAAAATGTAACAGAACTTCTGTTCCTCTCCTTTTCAGTATCATCATGTCTTTATCTACATATGTTTCTGACTCTGATCTTTAATTTAGACCAAATTTTCACCTCTTACCTTACTTTCTAACATAGAAAACAAAACCCTTATTCACTTTGCAGGTCTTATCTTCTATTCAAGCCTTTAGATTAGTCATGTAAATATCTGATATTTTCTTTGCTCCCCTTAGAGTCTAATGGCTTTTTAATTTCCTAACAATCTAGCATGATATTAATAGATATCATCTAATGGAAAGATTTGACAGTTACAACGTCTACTGTGGAAATTACTTGTTTAATTCATGTTTTTCAAATTTTTTATGTTATTCCAAACCCTGACTATTTTCAACATCTGCCAAATCTTTAAGGTTTTCTATTCTGACTTCAAAAATATTATCATTACTAACTTCAATGGCAGCAACTGAGTGACAGTTGTCTCATGGCTCCTCAACTTTGTTTACATTGCTGACGCCTCTGTGTTTATTCCACATTAGCCAATTCCAATCACAAAGTGGGACTTGTGGAACACTATTCTCCTCTAGATTATTTCATAATTCTCCCATCCAGGCACAGTTTCTCCTATGTAATACCTCACTAAAATTTCTTTTCAATGTTTCATTTCACTGCAATGTACAGTTTGCATGTAGAACCTCAGATTATATGGGTATCATAGACAACCTCATAAAAGATCTTAATGTCATTAAATTAAATAATGATCTTTCACATAAGATGTGCTTTGTCCTTTGGATTTCTTCCAAGTCTTTTGTAGTAGTCCTATGTATTTTACAAAAGTCATGGTCTTTCCTACATGTCCTCAATGGCACTACTTACAGTGATTCTGCATTGCTCTGGTCTCCGCTATTTGATTGACTTTTTTTCTCACTTAGATATAGTGAAAGAGGATTGGAGAAATGAATGCTTGTCCCAAGGACATTTGATTAATTGATTAATTTTTTCTAATAGAACCTCACCTAGCTCACAGTGGTATTCATCTTCATGTACCTGAATAAAAACATTTGATATTCTAAGCTAAAGTTAGAAAAATCAGATGAGATAAGAGAGTCTCACTTCTATATCTTTTCCTCCATGTGATACATTCTGCACTGCTTGTTTCTGAGTATAGTCCTGAACTTTATATATCTCAGTTTCCTAATCTGTGCATAGTGCAGTTCTGTGTTATTCGGAGTCTACTGGGTTTCAGAAATGGATCTCATATGTCTCCACAGTATGCTTACTCTCATTTGTGAAATGCTGTGCAATGAAAGTTTTCTATTAAAGTAAAATTGCTCTCAACTTTCTCCCAAAGAGAAGTGGTCAACCCTGTCAAACTAGAGATTATTCAGGCAAAGCACTCTTTCGAAATCCCCAACATGAGAAATCTTTTTTTCTTTCCTACATGATATTGAGACATCAAATATTACAAATATGATTTACTTGATAAAGAATTCTGCTTTTAATAATTCATTTGTAGTACTCCTGTTTATAAGCATTATAAATGATGATAATAATAATATAAGTTATAGATATTGGAACTTATATTAGTCACTGCCTTACTCTCACAATCAAATACATCAAAATGCATAGTCTTATGTTTCCAAAATGGCCACACATTAGATTTGCTTACAAGTGGATGTTTCTTTTAAATATTTCCCCCAACACACCACTCAAACAATCTACGTTAGCTCTACGTCTTTATTCACAGAAATTCTTCCTACCTAGAATATCTTTGTCTTTTTCTTTGTTATCCAGTTTTTATCTATTCTCCCTTTTCAGAGAATTTCTAAAAATAATTACTATTTTTTGACGAATATCTGGTTGGACCCCAGTAGATCACTTCCCTGCACTCACTGTGCCTTGTTCAGTCTAGAATGGCTGAAGAACTGATTGAATTATAAGCAACAGGCTGTGGTCATAAGCAACTCTATCACATTTTCAGAAATGTGCAGTAAGTCTCAGCAGTGATTTGTCTTCAGCAGCTCTACCACCTGCACAAACTTTGACAAGAGTGTGTACAGCTGGTATGAATACCGTTAATGAAGGGTCCGAGTCAAGATCACCAGTAAAATTCTTTGAGTGCTGAGCATTGATTAGAGTACAGGTAAAGAGGAGGTTTTGTGGATCAAGAGGATATGGGCCAGTTTTAAATAGTAAAGAAAGGGAAGGGAGGCTGATTACTTTCCAATACTCTCACCCAAAGCCTACTGTCATTCATATAGTTTATTATATTCCCTAGTGCTATCATCTCAACATAACTTAATAGGAAATACATTTGGAATCAAACAATGATAATAGGACCTTGTTATTGGATGTCATATCTTGGATGAGATCCAGGAATCCAGTCTTAACTATATTTATAAAGGCTGGTCACTTAGCAACTAAATAAATATCTGATTTATAAATTGACTCTTAATTTTCTCCATAACCTGAGACATTTTCTATTCAAATATGGAGTAGCTACAGTATAAGTGCAAAGACATGACTCATTGGAGACAAACAAGATGTGATAAAGTCTAAATCCCAATTTTTCTAGGTATATAAACTTAAGTAAAAAGTTTTCTCAACTAAAAGAGTTGGGATAATTCATAATTCATGGAACTTTTGTTAGAGTAAAATAAGGAAGTGAAAGTTGCTTATGATCATAAGATATGTTATAATTATATGTTACTACTATTTCCTAAAACACTCTGGTTTAAACTAGCTGTTGTTCTGGATCTAGTTAAGTAAATTTTTCTCATTTCTATTGATCTGTAATTACCCATTCCATCTCTCCTAGTTAGAATGTATTCCACTGTATAATTCAAACGATATTCTTGGCACTGATGACATGCTGATACCTAAAGAAAGACATTCCTGTTCTCATAGATTTGTATTATAGATCTCTAATCACCTTTGTCACATGAAAGACTATTTTCAAATTTACCATGTAACAACAGGTAGCTATTTGGGTCTGCTACTGAGCTCATATTTACGTTTATGTAATTAACATGAAGGAGGCTTTAGGATATCCCAGATTATATTTATCTATTCATGTGTGCATACATTCACACCATGAATCACTTCTTTTACCATTACAATCCTTGACAATTAACATCTGTCAGAAATTCCTAACCAATTTCAAGGACTAATTCAGGTCTCATCTCTCTAGGCCTCACTGATCTTTGCCTCTTTAGAATTTCTGTGAAATGTGCTATTGTTTCTTATGCATTAATCTTGACTTTTGTATGGTTGCCAGAGGTGAAGTAAAAAGAATGTTGTGGGCTCTAAGTAGAATAGAGAATCAGAGTTGAAATCCCATGAGCCATACAAGAATAGTGAATTAATTTCTCCAGTCTGTTTTCTCATCTATAGATAATAGAATATTAATATCCCATATTGCTTTTTTCAGGTGTTAATAAAAATAACTTGTATAAAAGAATCCAGCATAGTGTTTTGATAATAGCAAATGTTTAAAATTTTAGTTTCTCCTTATCAATTATCTCTCTCTCTGTTATGTCTTTCAAAATAAGAGTAAAATAATAAAACATATATACTAGATTAAAAATTAAAAGTTAATGACTATTTTATGTTTTCAGATAATGATTGTTAAACTTTGGAATGTGTAAATATAACCAGAAATAACTGCTGAACTGAAGACCACTGAGGCTCCAGGACCAGGTGGTACTTTGGAGTAAGGCTCAAGATTATGAAATTTTAACAAGTGGCTCCTTGTAATTTCATAGTTTGTCATCTGCATATAACATTTTGAGAAATGTTGTTAAGGAGTAATTTCCAAGATAGTCATTATGTCACTGACAGAGGTATGAAACAATAGCTAACTGCAAGTTTCGTACAATAACATCGCATATTATCGCCCTTTAATAAAATCTGAGTAAAGACAAGTCTAATAGCTATCTCACATATACACACAAAGATTATCCCCATATGCTAATAATAAACCCCATAACATTTTTATTTTATAGCCATATTCTCCAATGAGTGGTGTAATTATCAAGGAATAATTGATTTGTAATGGATGATTCTGTGGTCTATCAATTGAATCCTCCAAGAATATGGCATGTTTCAAAATGAATCAACTTCAGGCAATAATTACTTTATTTTTATTTGGTTCAGATTATATATTTTAATCTTAAAAGTAAATGCATATTCTCTCAGAAATTGAAATAAAAGAGAACTTAAAGGATGCAAGACAGTATTACTCATTGCATCTTTTAACAAGGGTGAGTGATATTTTTACATGACTTTTTTACTTTTGGGAAATAATGAGGAAGCTATAATATTTCAATTGTATATACTGCCCAATAAAAATATATTGATAACCCAGTGTTGTAGGCACCAAGCTCTGAAGTAGTAAGAAAACCATAAGCTCCTGATTTCATGGAAATTGAAATCCAGAGAGAGGCACAAACTAAAACCAATAATTACAAGCATCTATAAATACTACATGGCCTTCCTTTCTTCTGTGATCAAATAACAAAGGAACATAATCAACCTGGTGATTACAGAATATAGAGTTATAAACCAAGGTTTAATTTCTCTCCATTATTGCAAATATATATTTCAGCTTTGCCTCTGTGTCAGGTATTGAGTGATAAAGATATGCAAAACCTGGCCCCTATCCTTAAGGAGTTCACTGTCTAGTGGTGAAAACCAACAATTAGAGTGGTGTTGTCAATGTTACGATAGAGGCCCACACATAAAACAAATGTATGTCTTGTTTTTAAAACCCACAAGTATTCTACTGTGCTGGAGTAGAAAACATAACACAGACTATTCTTTTGTGAATACTATACAAACAAAGACATTTGACCTCCTGTCTGTGACAAGAATATCAATAGCAGAATTCTTTTTTTCTATTTAGAGCCAGTATTATTCCTCTGTGCCATGCTCCTGCAGATCATGTTAGTGCCATCTCCTGCAGTCTGTTGGCAGTCTCAGCCTGGCCTCGCCATGCAGGATCCCCTGCCAATGTTGGAAGGGTCTCTCCTTTTCACCTTCAGGCAGTGTCCATTCCATGGGCACCAAGTATGCCTAATGACTATATTTTCTTTTTAGTGAAAAGTACTTTCAATTATTATTATTTTTCAATTCCCAAGGACTCAGAGGGCCCACATGGGCAGTAAACAGTCTCAGAGACAGACTCCAAAATTACTTTCTCTCTTCAGTTAATTGGACATTGCTGTGAGTCTCAGTACCTGTTTCTCTAGACTTACTTCCCTTATAGAAGATCTCTTGCTTTCTTTTTCAAAATAGACTATTTTCAGATACAACACAGCAGACCTCTAGAAATTCTCAGGTATACTCAGATCCTCAGGTGAGGAAGGTATAGCCCAACACTCATAAAAACAGACAAGTAAATTCACTCACCTTGCAGCAAACTGGTCAGACTGTTCAGTCCAAGTCTTAATGGTATGGGCTTTAAACCACTGCTACTCACTTTCTTCTCTCCAAAAGATAAGTGAGGCTCATTTTAAATATGATTCATTTCTCTCAAGGTTATTTTCAACCAGATAAAATTTATGCTTTGAGAAACAAACAAACAAACAAAACCACAAAATAAGCACGTGTTGCTTGGTGAAACTTCTTAACAGGCAGTGCAGCTTCCAAAACAGGCCGAACATGGGAAAATTAGTCATCGGAGTAAAGATGGTGACAGAAGAGAAACTTTGTTATATTTCCTCCCTAAAATGGACGGATTTCTCAACTTGCCTTTGTCAGTGTGTAGAGGTTGAAATTTTAAAAATCTAAATGAAAATAGACATTTGCTTTTGTTTAATATTGCAACCTTCATCTGAGAACAAATATATTTCACATCAGGATGCTACCTTTATGCAGATCTATCACATCACTTTAGGTTTTATCACCTGCCACGCACATTCGTCATTTCCCCCCTTGCTTCCAGATCATGCCTTGTTGACTTGGTCTTTCTTGTGGTGGTACAGGGAGTGGGAGCGAGCAAAAAAGACATTGTAAGCTTGTCCATTCAAGAACATACAGCACCACCCTAGGGAAATTGAACGAGATATTATGGTTGCTGGTTTACATAGAAGAGTGGTTCTCAATGATTTTCTCCAGGCCAACAGCATTGGCATCTCCTAGGTACTTGTTCTAAATGCAAATTCCCAGACTTACTTACTCTGGGAGTAGGACCCAGGAATCTGGGTTTTAACAAGCTCTCCGGGTGATTCCAATACACACCAAAGTTTGAGAACAACTGAAAAAGAATAAAACAATTATTCTGCGAGCCCCTCTCCTGTCCTTAACATCATCCCCAGCACCTCCCTTTTTTACTCAGTATCAATCATAATTATTCATTAACTTACACCTTAGTTTACTATCTTCATCCTTATGCCTCTTTAACATCTGATTATAATTAGTAATATCATTAAGGGGTTTTAATTCTCCAAAGGATAGGGAATTAAACTGTGCCATCAGGTCTCCTCTTGAGACCTTTTATTCAATCACCTGAAGACTCTGTTGGGCCCCGCTTCTGTCTGTTTATTGTGTGTGACTACCTTCTACCACTGATCATTTCTTCCTGTGCTTATAGTGCTTCTATAAAAATAATAATTATATAGCTTTCTCCCAATTCTCTGCTTCTACCTTATACTACTTACATAATGAAACATAAATATGTATATCTACATTTTATAGGCAGCTATACAATTAACAGAAGAAATATAACATCAACTTCCCCAAAATTTTAAAAAGTAATAAATAAAACTCATTATCATAAGGTTGGTTTTTTAAAGAGTTGCTTATTATCATTTTAGTGTCTTGATTTTCTTTTTATTGATTATTATACTTGCTCATTCACATCATTATTTCTACTGTCACTGCATCTACCTTAGACACATATTTTACTCACACTAACTTTTTTCCTCATTATTGATGAATCTTACTTCTTCAAGAGACTTCCAATGCATATATCAAGACACTTACTGCAAATGAGTCACTATCTTTTGACCATTTATACACATACACACACACACACACACACACACACACACACACACACACACACACACACACACTGTTGGGCTACTTGTAAATTAAAGGGCATAATTTAGCATCATACTATATTATTCATGGTTTTAATATTATGTCTGTGTGCTAGTGCACATTCTTAATTTCATGCCACATTTCTTTGATTCACTATAATATCACCAAAGACTACAGGATAAAATAAAAAATTACACACTATCACATTGCCTATTGTATCAGAAGTCTGGTTTTTCATTCAGCTGTATCCAATCTAAAAAGCTCTTCCCTTTGGGAATATTCCCCTGATACTTCAGCTATCAGGAAGATAATCCTAGGGAGTAGCCCCTAGTATGCTATTGTATCACCACTTCTCTCTCCCCAAACAGTGTTAATGTTGCCTTACTTTCCATTGTAGCTGGAAAGCCAGTATAGTGTGCTTGTCAAGAGGGTTCATTCTAGGTTAGTACCATATGAATAAAAATTGCAGTTCCTGCAATATAGCATTTGTGTGGCCTTAAGCAAGTTGCTTAACCTCATATCACCTCAGTGTCTTTGTCTGAGAATGAAGATAATAGCAACTACCTTACAGAGCTCTTGTGAGAATTAAATGAGTTAATGTTTGCAACATGTCTGGTGCATGGTAAGCATTTCATATCTGCTAGCAATAATTAAATCTCACATGGTAAAATAAGTATAGAATTACACTGGAATTATTTAGGTTTATTTTAATACCTTAGGCTGAGCAGAGAAGTCATGATAGTCATACTCTAATATTCAGAGTAATATTTAGTAATTGAGCATCATAAATGATGATTGACACAGGATGACTCATTTACTACTATGCCAGAAAATCTCTGGACTCATCGGAAGCAGATACCTTTTGCTCTAGGGAGGCGTTTCATTTTGCAATGTTGTACTTTAAATAAGCCTAGATTTCTATATCCTGTACGAGAAATGTTATATCAGACACATTTAGCTTGGATCAAGGCTCATAATCCTAGTATTAAAGCTCTCCAAATATCTCTTTTTCCCAGTTTAGAGTATAGTTCAAACGACAAGAAATCAGCAAGTACTGTCTTAGGGAAGCAAAATTGTGGAAAAGGTAACTAACCATAAACCATTTCAAGTCCGAATTTTTCAGAGAATTGTCCACATCCACCAAACAATACCAAATAATTATGTACTGTTTGGGGCTTCCATGGTTTATCAGAGATTGTTTAATTAAATCACCATTCATAGAAGATTACCATTTTATAACTATGTTACTATATTATTAGTGATATATATATAATAGTGACAATGCCTCTGGGTCTGAACACTAAGACCCCAAATATCACAACAGTCTAGATTGTATTAGCTTGAGTTTAAATATAAAAGCTATATCACAAAGTTATGTTAGCATTAACTCCTTCATGTTTAACATTGGCTAAATTTATATCACCTTGTCACATTGCACTTACTATTTTTTTCTGGGAATAATAAATTAAGGGAAGTTCAATTAGATATATTAAATACAGGATTTTTTTCTCTTAAGAGATTTTCTTCATTAAAATGATATACCATGCAGAGTGAAGGAGGTGAAACAAATATCCAATGAAGAGAACAAGTGTCTTTATCCTATACCCATTGAGAGAATCTGTTTATAGCTTCTTGATAGTAAACTATAATGAAATAAATATATAAACATTTAATAGACACAGAATAAATAAATTTTTAACATGAGAAAGTTAATTTGAAGTAAATACGTACAGGAAAATTACAGCCAACCAGAAAAATCTAAGGTTGGCTTTCATTAATGCATCTAGGACTGAAATCAACCAATAGCAATCTCCTCAAATTCTAATTGATGCTTAATTATTTATAGACAATACAGATATTATTTCATACTTATACAAGGACCAAGTGATAATTAACAGAAAAAAATGAACTAATTTCAAATACATTTTTTGCTTTTTTGAATTCATCTATTTCACAAATCTACCATGAGGACTAGCAAATACGTTTCTAAAGTATTCATTAACAAATTTTAGACTTATACAATTTAAATAGTTCTAACTCACATAATCTCATTTAATTATCACAATAACTCAAGGAGAAAAGCGTCATTTAAAAAAAATAACTTTATTAAGACATAATATATCACTTTATGTATACAGTTTAGTGAGTTTTGACAAACTTATATACCCATGCAACCACCACTAAAATTAAGATATGTAAATTTCTAGCACCTACAAAATTCTCCCATGTTCTTTTCCAGACAAACTTTCTTCACTCCTGATCCAGGAAATCACTGATTGGTTTTCTGTCTCTCTATATTTCATTTACTTTTCTAGAATTCATGTGAGTCACATGATACATGCTTTTATGTCTGGCTTCTTTTGCTCAGCATATTTTTTAATTCCTTTATGTTGCTGCATGTATCAATAGATGGTTCTTCTTATTGCTAAATAGTATTCCATTGTATGGATATATCACAGTTTATCCATTCACCAATTAATTAATATTTTTGTTATTATAAATAAAGATACTACAAACATTCATGTGCATGTCTCTTCATGGATATGCCCTTGAATATTAAAACCTGAAATCATAAAATTCCTAAAAGAATAAGGGGTAAGCTCTTTAACATTGGTCTTAGCAATGTTTTTGTGGCACTGACTTCAAAGACAAGGGAACAAAAGAAAAATTTTTAAAAAATGGGACTACATCAAACTAACAAGCTCTACACAGCCAAGGAATCCATCATCAAAACAAAGAGGCAACCTACTGAATAGGAGAAGATATTTGAAAATCGAACATCTGATAAGGTGTTAGTATTCAATATATAGAGAGAGAATTAATACAACTCAATAATCAATCTATCCAATTAAAAAATGGGCAGAGAATCTGAATAAACATTTTCCCAAAGAAGACATACAGATCGCCAACAGGCACATAAAAAGATGTTTACTATCACTAATTATTAAGGAAATGCAAATCAAAATCACAATGAGATTTCACCTCACACCTGTTAGTATGGCTATTATCAAAAAGATAAGAAATAGAAAGTGTTAGAGAGGTTGTGATGAGAAGAAAACCTTCGTACACTGTTGGTGGAACTGGAAACTGGTTCAGTCACTGTGAAACAGTGTGGCAATTCTGCAAATAATTAATATAACTATCATGTGATCCAGCTATTACACTTCTGGCTATTTAGCTGAAGAATATAAAAACTCTAATTCAAAACGATACATACTTCTATGTTTGTTGCAGCATTATTTACAGTAGCCAAGGTATGGAAACAATCTAACTGTCCATTTATGGATGAATGGATAAAGAAGATGTGGTAAATGTATACAATGGAATACTATTCAAACATAAAAGATAATGAAACCTTGCCATTTGAGACAACATAGATGAACATTGTGAGTATAACACTAAGTAAATAAATCAGAAAGAGAAAGACAAATACCATATGATTTCACTCATATGGATTCTTAAAAAAATAAATAAATAAAAACAAACATAGATACAAAGAACAGATTGGTCATTACTGGAGGGAAAGGGGGTAGGGAGTAAGCAAATGGGGTAAAGGGTCAATTGCGTTATGGAGGATAGTAAGTACATCATTGGGGATTAACATTTTGTAGTATATACAAATGCTAAATTAAATGTACACCTGAAACATATAATAATAAAAAGCAACTTAATTCTATGTTTTCTAGTTCCATATTTGTTGATTTTTTCACTACATTACCACTTCTCATTTTATTCCTTCTGTATGTGACTGTATGTGAAAGAAAGTAAATATCAAAATGTATTCTTTGATAGATATTTTTCCACTTCAAAGTAAAATTTAATAGCATTTAACATTATTTCAGCTACTTTCAAACTCATGCTGAGGTGTTTGTATAAATGAGGCCTATAATATTAAGCCTGAATAAGCACTACAATTTTCCAGGTAGGTAATTGTGATCTGATGTGTTTCTGAAAGTCTGTTTGTTACTCTTATTTTTAAGGTTTAGCATCATAAGGCTGCAGGAATGAACAGTACTGAATCTATCTTCTGCCAATTAATTACATGTGCCACTTTCTAAAGAGAAATTTTAACATTTTTCTTGTACAAAATTTACAAACATTTTTAAGCCCAAAGGGAAGAAACTGCATCTCTGCCCCAAACCCTTGTCTTTAAGAGCAGGTTCTAATTCAAAAGCTCTGTGATAACACTATAAATGAAATGACATGAAATCAGGAAACAAAAGATTTGGCTTTACTTACTTCCAGGCCCAGTTCTGCTTGTGGTCATGTTACCTTTCTCTTTCTCAGCAAATGTTCTGTCAGGTACTTTACATGGTTCCCTTGGTTAGGTTCTCTAGAAGTGGAGTCTTAGTTGGAAATTCCCTTGCTCTCAGAGAAACAGATAAGCAAGTAAATAAATCAGAATAGAGAGAATGGAAGGAAGCACACATAAATCTGGAATGTAAATTGAAACTCAAGAGTCTCTCTTACTTGAGTCAAGAAAGCAGGATTTTTGTGTCTCCATCCTGTACAAGGTATTGTTGACCACAGACTCCCTAGGGTGGGACCCATGGCCTAATCCTCAGGCACTTTCCAGTGAGGTGGCTTTAACTGTACAAAGGCAATTCTTAGAGGTGAAAGCCAGTTTTCAAAGCACTGGCACAAGCCAAGAGAGGGGCACATTGATAGAACTAATATAAGTGATCCTAGGATATCCAGCAGGGCATCAAAAACTGCTGTCATACCTGTACTACCTTATTCCATTTTCAAAACATTTTAAATATCTCATCAACTATGCAGGAGAGAACCTAAGGCCTTAAGAGGCTAAACAAGTTGTCTGTAGGTCACACGTTGTCAGTCAATAGCAGTGCTAGAATAACCATGCCTGTTGTGCCTTCTATCAAGTCGTAGATGTAGAAAATATAGATTAGCTTTCTAAGATCTAAAACAGATGAAAGATTATACTGATGACAGAGTTGGTCACCACTAATACTGGCATTATCATTTTTAAAAATGTTTCTCTGACCCAACTCGTTTTTGAAGATACCTAATTTCTACCCACTGAAGTCTCTTGAATGCTTTCTTTAAGCTCAACTTTAGCATATCAAGAGAGCACTTTATAAAATTTGCTAGTTGAGCTTAGCCTCTTTCTGCCCTGCTTTTCTCTAGGATATTATCTAGAAAAGTTGCTTTCTTTTCTGGGTATCACTTCTCCTATTCTTAGGATTCACAAATCCCTCCTTCTTAATTTTTTCAAATAAATATAATTGTCTTTTGTGGCCAGAACTAAGGGTTGGATAATTCTTTCATTGTCCCATGTCCTGCTCTTCTTTCTCATAGACAGTACTTTTATAGCTGGAAATGCCCAGAAACACATGCATGACTTAGTGTGGTTCATGTCAAAGGAGCACTGACTGGCAATTACAGAAATTTGGGTTATAAGCAGATCTGATTCCTATTTGCAGTTATCCTTTCATCGAAGCATAAACAAGACGCCTTAGGAAATGGATAGAGGTAAAATAACCAAGGCAGGCATGAAAAATCACCTAAACCAATGGTTCTAATATATGGCTGCTCCTTGGAGTCCTGGACTTATTTTGACTTATTAAGTAAAAACAAACAAACAAAAAATGTTCATAAATTTTCATTTTCCAAGGTCACTGTTTCCAAGTTGAGCTAGCAGTTCCAACTACCAAAAAACCCTGTCTCTTTATAGCCTTCTCCCTATGCCTCTTAGCTTCATAATTCAAAATGTATACTCTTAGTATGCTATAATATAATAAGGACTGAGTGACAGAACACAATAATTAAGAATGTTAGCTCTTGAGTGATACCAAATGCATCATATACTTGCCCTATCATATACTGATTGTGTGATGTTGGACAAACTACTTAACATCTCTGAGTCTAATTATCCATATTATGGTGTAAATCACAGCACCTATTTCATAGGATGGTTATTAAAAATAGTAACATAATTGAAGGAAAGTGTAGATACCACTGCCAGACACTTAAAAAGTGCTTTATAAATATTAGCCATTATTATTTTTACTAAAATAAGAAAGTTTTGTTAAATAATGAAGAGGGGAGAATTTATGAAAAATTGGTGGACCTTGGGTGCCAGGTCATGCATAAAGGCAGTCCTCAAACAGTGAAGCCTCAACATCTTATATTTATGTTTCAGAGCCACTAGGACAGAAGAGTAAATGTTAAGAATGAGAATAGTCTATAATTTATATTCTACATCTAGAATAGGGACCTGGTGAGGAAATTCTTATAAAGGAAGAAAAATTGATAGAACTGCAATAATAGATGAAAAATAAACTCAAAAAATTAGTGTTATATAATCACTAATATATTTATAGTGTAATTTTGACATGCCTGTGTGTGCACTAAAAGAAAAAAAGCCTAGGACTAGAAAACAGTTAAATTAGAAAGTGATTACTCACATCAGAAGGGAATTATTAGCTTTAAGAAAAGAATGCACCATAGGGTTCTTTATATAACAAACTTTTCAAATTTTCAATGGTTTGTAAAGGGGCCAAGAAAATTTAAAGTTAAATTGTTAACAGTTCTTGTCAATTAAACTTAGTTGGAAATCAAGGTTAAGGTTTAAAACACTATAATACAATGAAACAGTACAATTAAATTGAAGGGGCACTGAGTTCAAATCTTATTATAAAGAAGAGAACATTAAATAAAATATATTTATGATGTATTTAGCCTGGGTTTCCCAGAGAGCAGAATCAGAGATAAAGGACTGGAAAGAGTAAGTTCATCTGAGAAGTGAGTAATGAAGCAGTAAATCAGAGCAGAAGGGAAATCTAATAAAATAAGTACTATTGAGTTGTATACTATACTGGGAACTGGTATTGATCTTCCTAAGGTCTTCAGTGGATCCTATAAAATGCATTTTAAAACTTTCTAAGGGAGGATAAAGGAAGATTGCAGTTCTCATTCCCAATGGTCAACAGTGGTAAAGCAGGTATTAATTCTCCTACCCTTCTGGGTTGCCCGTACTTATGTGCAAAGTAGGTTCTTATAGGTAGATCAGAATTATGGCAACAGAAAAACTTGGGACAAGAGAAAAGAAGCATATAGTGCATGATCAAACTGTGATGCTCTCTGATCTCATCTGCCTACGCATGAAACCATCATCAGCTATACCTGAGACCAGAGTAAGAGTTGGAGCAGATAAAATTGGAAAGAGTAAAAAAGGAGTGTTGAATGCACAGCCTATGTACATCTTACAACCTTAGGTGCAAAGACAATACACATAAACGTTGTCTGAAACAAAAGAAATAGTCCAATTATCATTTTCTTTCTTTCATGGATCATGCATGCTTTGATGTTGTATCAAAACTCATCAAGTACAAGATAATATAGCTTCTCTTCTGTTTTATCTTTTAGATGGTTTATAATTTGACAGATTTAATTTAAGCCTATGACACATTTTGGGTTAATTATTGTTAAACTGTAAGTTCTGTACCTAATTTTTTGTTTGTTTTTACATATAGATATCTTGTTATTTCAGGACCATTTCTTGAAAATACTATTTTTGTCTCACTGAATTTCTTTCGTTTATAAGAAATCAATTGACTCTATTTGAATGGGTCTTTCTGGAACCTGTATTCTGATCCAATCATTTAGGTTTCTATTCTTTTGTTAATAGCCTCCTGTTTTGTGGTATTTTAATATACTATTCTTTTGCTAATACATTGACTAATGTAGCTTTATGGCAAGTATTAAAACTAATTACTGTCAATCATACAACTTTGTTGTTCTTCAATATATAGATCTTTTCCTTTTCCACATAAACTTTGGAATCAGTTTACAATATCTATCAAATTTCTTCCTATGATTTCAGCTGGGATTCTGTCAAATCTATAGATCACGTTAGGAAGAATCGACATCTTAAAAATAGTACTTTAATGCATGAACATGGATCACCTTTCCATTTATTTAGATCTTTAAATTTTTTCATTAATGTTTTATAGTTTCTACATATAAATTCTGTAAATACTTTGTTAGATTTCTACCTAAATATTTCATTTATTTTATAGCTCATTTCTACTTAGTGCTGAGAAATACACATTGTCCAGTTGTACCATTTACTGAAGGACATTTTGGTTGCCTTTACATTTTGGCAATTATGAATAAATACACTATGAACATTCATAGTGTATTTATTCATAATTTTTCCATTTAAGTTGGAAATTCTTTCACTTGTGCCATTTAGAGTTTAATTTTCATATATTTAGGTATTAGCAAGCTCGCTTCCTTTAATTAATTTTTATTTTAATTCCAGTGTGATCTAAAACATATGTTCATGATTTCTATTCTTTTAAGTTTGTTAAGGTAAATTTATTGCCTAGGATAAGATCCATTTTGGTAAATGTTTCATGTGAGTTTGGGAAGCACATGTATTCTGCTGTTGTTGGATATAGTATTCTGTATCAGTTAGGCAAAATTAATTAATATTACCATTAAAGTAAACTATATCCTTTCTGACTTTCTTCCTGATCTATCAATTACCTAAAAAAGGTGCTGAAGTCTTGGACTATAGGAGTGGATTTGTCTTTTTCTCATTACAGTTCTATTAGTTTTTTCCTCTTGTTTTGTTTGATGCATACTTGTTTAAGATTCTAAAGTTTATATGGAGAACTGACTCCTGTATCATTAGATAATGCCCATCTTTTTCTTATTTTTA
Organism: Cynopterus sphinx; assembly: GCA_030015415.1. NCBI lineage: Eukaryota > Metazoa > Chordata > Mammalia > Chiroptera > Pteropodidae > Cynopterus > Cynopterus sphinx. Next base: position 21,795,834 of record CM057385.1, read on the forward strand.
TGTCTGCTTTGTCTGAAAGTAATTTCACTGTTCTAGAATTCTTTTGATTAATATAGGCATGAAATATCTATCTCTAGCTCTTTACTTTTAATGTATCTGAAGTTTTATATTTAACATAAGATTTATTATAGAAAATATATAGATAAGTCCTCTCTTTTTCTTTTTAATCCAATGTTGTGTCAAGTAAGAAGTATTAAGATAAATAGGCTTTCACTGCAAGGACAATTATTAATCTGGCTAGAAATTAGGTTGTGTTTAACATGTGCTATATCTGTAGATGTGAGAAGATCTAGTGTCCTTGCCTTTTTCTCTCTTCTTGATTTTGGCCTTCTTCCCTCAGTTCTCTGAAGGTACCAAGAAATGTCATTGGTTTTTACTTTACTTAGTTTTTTTTTCTTGTTGTAAGATGAGAATTATGACTTCCAAGCTCTTTATATGTGAAATTGACAATGAAAGTCCTCTCCCATATATTTTTACAATACATTAGCCAGTGAAGTTCCATTGTTTGCAAATAAAAAAATTGAAGTGATGTCGAATAGTCTCAGGCAAGAAATATTCAGGTAAATATGGTATAAAATATATAAAAGTTTGGAGGGGGAGGATGGTTCTTTCTGGTGGTACGAGAGTGACAATCTTGAATTTCTGTTTTCACTTCAAGGAACTAATGGAAACTTGGGGATATTATATGGCTGTGCTGAAGGCATTTTCTATTACTTATGCCTTCAGAACTGGTATAATAAAAATAAATTAAAACTCTTAAGTGTATTATGCTACCTATATAGAAATTTCTGGGCTTTGCATCTTGATACTACAATTTCCACAAGCTCATTTTTTCTTAAGCATCTCTTCTCTTCTCTCTCTCTGTTATGAGAAAATTATTACCATGAAATACACAGTAGACATTTCTTCATATTTCACAGCTAGAATTGTGCCACATGCTGTGGGAGATCACAATGACTGCTTTAAAACAGTCAGAATTTGGTCCATGGACCTAAGTATAGGCTTACATTTAAATGGGCCATAGGATAATAGAATAAACAATGGATAACATCTATGTTTGCCAAGAAAAAAGAAGGCAGTGGCTGTTGAGTGGACAACCAAAATTATCTGCTAAAGAAATCTAATTAATCACCAAATTCTGTTGATAGACCCTTTATCACACCTTTACTTTATACACCCTTCCCTAATAACCATCACCACTGTCTTAGGTCACGGCTTCATCATATCCTGATTAGATTACTGCAATACTTCCTATATGATATAGCTGTCACTGTGTTTTATTTCTTGAATAATTTGTTATACAGCTGTTGGAGTCAACTCTCTAAGATAAAAACCTCATCATCTTATAGCTTGTTTAATATCTTTTAAGAAATACCCATTATTGAAAAGTAAATTCCTTAATTTAATGTAATGCTTTTCATAATCTCAAACATCTTATTCTCTAGATTTTTCTCTCTAGGTATGTTTTTAAAACCTCTAAAGCTAATACTATTGACCATGCCCATTTTCCATAAAGGATCATACAGTCCATGTGACCCTAATTGTGATCTTGCTGTTCTCTCATTGCCTATTACAGTCTCTGGTATCTGTTCCCTGTGGAGAAAAAAATGGTATAGGAACATATATTCATAGGGAAAGTTTTCTTGGACAGTACAAAACAAACTCTAGTCATAAATGAAAAGACTGATAAATTTGACTAAATTAAATCAAAAAACAACGTGGATGAATCTCAAAATTATTATCTAGAGCAAAATAAGCCAGCTCTAAAAGAGTACTTTAAATGCTCTAAATCAAAGACAACTATTGATAAATTAATTTTTAAAATTTTAACTATATGCTGAATAAAGAAGACATGTAAAAGAAAGAATGCAAAAGTATTAAATCTAAAAAGAATGGAAAAAAGAAAACCATACAAGCATTAGCCAAAAGAAACCTGTGTAACTATATTAAGTTTCAAACAGCAATAACACTTTTAGGTCCTAGGGATTAGATCAGTCATTACCTAGAGTGATGATGCAGAGTTTTGAATACAAAGGGGCATCAGTGAATAGACTAAGATGAAGACAGTGCTTTAAATCTAATTATCTAGTGAGGTTAAGCAAATTTATACCTTGTTGCTAAGCAATTTTATACCAACACAAATGCATGCTTACATGGAACATAAAATTTGAATAAGAATGTTTGCCAGCAATGTGAAACAATACAATTATCTATTAATAGAAAAAGAGATAATGAAGTATGGAATTGTCATGGACTGAATATTTGTGTCACCCCACAATTTACATGACGAAGGCCTACACATATACACTCATGTAGTGTTTGGAGATGGGACCTTTGGGAAGTAATTAGAGTGACAGTAAGTCACGAGAGTGGAGCCTTCATGATAGGATGAGTGGCCTTACAAGTGAAAGAAAAAGAGAGCTTTCTCTCTCCGCATGAGCACAGGGGTGAGCCCGTGTGAGGATAAAGCAAAAACGTGTCAATCTGCAAGCCAGAAAAACAGCTCTCACCAGGCATAGAATAGGCTAGCACCTCTATCTTGGAATTCCCAGCTTCAGAACTGTGAGAAATAAACGTCTGTTATTTAAGCCACTCAACACATGATATTTTGTTATAGCAACCTTAATAGGCTAAGACAGGGACATCGTTAAAAGTGCACCACATGACTCTGAAAATAAAAGAACAATACAGATACATCTCACAAACATAATGTCGAATGGAAGAGGCCAAACATAGGAGAATATACATTGCGAATTTCATTTAAATTTATTTCAAAGGCTGGTAAAAGTAAATTATAATATTAGGGAAACATAGCTAGATATTAAAAACATATATAAAAATAAAGAATATATTTATGTCAAAGCTAGGATAATAATAGTTACCTTTGTATGGGAGAAAGGGGTAGAGATTGAGAAAGGACATAGAGAGGCTTCTACAGTATATGCCTACTTCTTGACTTGATTGCAATTGCATGATTTTCACTTTGCGATAAATCCCCAAATTTTATATGTGGGGCAATTTTTCTGTATATCTCATAATGAAAAGGTGAAAAAAAACAACAACAAAGGAATAGTAAACACAAACTTCAAAATAATAGTTCCTCCAGAGGGAAGGCAGGCTAAGGAAAAAGGAAAAAGACTCAATATATATATAGACTCTTCAAAATATACAAAAAATGTTGTATAACTTATTTTATATACATCAAACATATTGAAATTAAAATAATTTTTTAAAATTAAATTTATTGGGTTTAGACCAAATAATATCTTAATTCCATAAGATCATCTGTTTTAGCTCTCACATTTAGTTAAGTAGACAGTTTTACTTATTTTTAATTTTTATTTTTCAATTAGAGTTGATATTCAATATTATTTTAGATTAGTTTTAGGTGAACAGCATATTGGTTAGACATTTATATAATTTATGAAGTGATCCCCCCGATTAGTCTAGCACCCACTTCAATACTCACCTAAGTAGAGTGTTTTAAATTTTCATATTATCAACAAAACAGTGTGATCTCAGAAAAGATGTATAACTTTTCCAAAATAAGGTACTTGATGATGTCAATGATGATGATGATGATGATGATGATGATGATGATGATAGCTATCATTATTGAGCACTTACTTTCATTTGAATGCTTCGATACCTCCTTGTAATAACTTTGGTATGTATTATCATTGCCTCTATTTGGCAGAAGTGGACACTGAGGCAGAAAAAATAACATGGTAAATAATTGGCAAAGACAGTATATGCAGCTAGCAAGTGCAGCTCCACTCCCCTGCTCTGAACTATATTGAATTTATGCAAAAAGGAGTATGTGTGTATCTCACATAAATATTACTTCTTTTTAAATGAGCACCTGACTATAATGTAGGAAAACTGATTTGTAATATTAGTTCCACTCTTTGTAGCTGAGTATTCTTCTCAAAGTGACTTACATTTCCCAATAAAAAAAAAAAAATAGGAGTAATTCTATCTTACCATGATCACCTCACATGATTTTTTTAAAAGACCAAAGTAATTGAATATGTATTAGCATTTATAAAATGTAAAAGACTAGAAATATAAACTAGTACCATGATAATAATTATCCCTGGATGTGAAATTATATTTGATTTATGTACATATACAACATATGTATACTTGAAGGAAATACTCTTATGATGTTAATCAACCACACCCGCAGACAGTCTTCTGATAGCATTAGGTGCAATTACTATACTAATATCACATATAAGCAATATAATAGTTGAGGAATAAAAATACTAATAATATTTCTTGACTTCTTTCACTATGTATTTCACCTTCAAGGTATTTTATCACTTTATAAATTCTATTACAACGGTTCTAACTCTGAAAGATTGTGCCTTCTGAATTAACTTCAGAATTAGAAGGTATTTCTTGATAATATACAGGTTGAATTTTGATGGATTCTAAGAGAAAATGCATTAGTTTATGGTAAATTATTCTCAGGCTATATGAAGTATGTCTTTCTTTCACAAGCACAGTTGATTTTACTCAATATAGCATATTTTGGTGCTTTTAAAATCCAGGGGGAAATTATATTTTAAATTACTTAAGGGAAAAAAGCAGCATTGCTTGACATCTAGGATTAACTGCTCCTACATAAGTTAATATATTTTTAAAATGTGAAATATCAGTATGCTGATTTTGGCCTCTGACTTTACAACTCAAATGTTACAGGTATATTTTGTGACCACTATGCAAAAGATACCCAGGATTAATAAACTCAGAAGATTAATGAAACAAATGTAAAATTTTAAATTAATTTATCTGATAATCTAAAATTTTCTACATTTTAAGTATTACATTCTTTGAAATTTGATCTGTTTCCCAGAGTAACACTAAATTATAAAAGATACACTTTTAAATATCAATTGAAAAAGTATACATAGAATCTCTTCTATGTGGAAGAAACTGTGCTAAACATGGTAAGGAAAATAGATATATAAGGCAGAGTTCCTTTCCTTCAGTGGTTCATAGCCTTTTTTGGAGTATCAAATTCAAATAAGGCAGGCCATCCTATGTGTCAAAGAGTTAAAACAAAATGCTCTGAGGACATGAAATATAGCATAATTCAAGTTGAGGAGATTAAGGTGGAGACATTTATACAAACACATGTAATCTCTTTATTTTGCCTACACATGTATATGAGTCATATTGACAGTGAGTATATTCACAAAACCCTAATGGGTTCATAAAATTATTTGGCATCTTACCTTGATGAGAAGATAATTTAACTGTGTATTTATGTGTAAAATAAGTTGTTTAAACTAGGTGATTATTCTAGGTTATCTTCCAGCCCTTACATTCTATAAAAATTAGACATTTTTGCATATTGACATGAGTTATTTACCCATGTGGACAATTAAGAAAACTTCTTACTTTTTTTTGAAAATATAATTTAAAAATACTAGCCTTATTTTTACATAATAAATTTTAAATAAATTTTGATAATTATCTACTACATATGTTAAGGATAATCAGTTATCTTTGGAAAAATATTAGTACATGGAGCTATGATGTGATTTTCATAACACAACTGAGATAATTAACAGGGACTAATATATGGGCAATTAAACTCTTTTAAAAAATTTTTTGATAATACAAACATAAATTTGTACAGTCTTTAATAGAGGAAATCACCGACTAAATTTAAGTTTAATGAATGACTTGCCTAAGGCAACAGGATTATAAATCCCACAGCCTTGATCATGAATTTGTTCTTTTGACTCCAAGTGCCATGTCATTTCTCCTTCCCCATGCTATGGCTTCATTTGTATTCATGAAATAAGTTTGAAAATAAGCTCAATCATGCATTAGTTTCTAGTCAACTAATATAAACCTTTTACAAAAATATCACTCTTGTCTCTGTCATTAAAACTACCAAGTAACAAGTATTAACAAACATTCATTATATGTCAACTGGGAAAAAGAATTTGAAAACATCACCTATCTAGAATGCAAGCCCTTATGAGATTCAAGGGAAGAGAGGACAGGGGGTCGGGAGAGCTTATAAAAATCAGAAGATTGCCGAAAACAACATGGAAATTAAAACCTTTCACAAAATCCTTCACTAATTTTTTTACTTAGGCTTCAATTCAGGATGCTGACTCACTTTTCTCATTTTCGAAGACTAAAGAAGTTTAGAAAAACAAATTCTGAAGGAACAGTGGAACTGAAATGAAAGCAAGCACCAAAAAAAAAAAAAAAAAAAAAAAAGTGACAGCTTGCTGTTGCTGCTAAAATTCTATTAAACTATTTTTAACTAAATTGAGGTTGAAATGAAATATAAAATGAGAAGTAGTTACTTTAAAAGCACAGCAACCATGGACCATTTGGGTTATTACAAGATACTACAATGCATGTGTTTCATGACCATATATATTGTATAAAATAATGCAAAACTATGTAAGGATTCTGAAGAAAACATTTTTGACATACTTGAATACACTGGTAATTTTCAAATGTAAAATGTGTCTGGAAGAAAAAATTTTTAGATAATATATTCTTTGCACTTCCAGGGAAATTAAAGAACACACAGGTTCTAAACATAATTTTAAAATAATGTGACATTCTAACAAATATAGTATGGAAAAGAAAAGATAGAACTTTACAGCTAGGGAAATTTAGCAGATACCACCCTGACCAAGTGATGAAGGTCAACTAACAAGTTTAACCTCATCATTAATCATGCAGATATTAAGGATTCCCTGACATGTCATAAGAACACTATTTTGCCTTTGTGGTTTTGCCCAAAAAATTACAACCACAGTCTAATTACAAGTCAACATCAGACAAATTCAAACTGAGAAACATTCTATAAAATATCTGACTATGTGTCTTAAAAAGTTTCAAAAGTATGAAAAAAAAAAGGAGGGAAGGCTGAGAAACTGTCAAGATTGGAGCCAACTAAGGAGCCATTAGAACTAAATGTAAGCCTGAGTTAGATCCTACAATAGACAAAAATGACAGTGAAAAAACTGGTATAAACCAAATAAAATTTTTAGTTTGGTTAACAGTACTATACCAATGTTAATTTGGCAGTTTGGATGTATGTACCATAATTTTGTAAGATGTTAATATAATGGAAAGATAACAGAAATGTATACAAGGGCTCTCTACAGTATCTTTGCAACTCTTCTATGAATGTAAAATTATTTCACATGTGAAATAATAGTTAAATGTTTTTGAAGATATGACATGGAGAAAAATATTGTGACATTTGGTTAGGCAATAGAATGGACAGCAAAGTGCACAAACAGGAAAAAAATGATAAAATGGACTTCATCAAGATTAAAATTTCCTCTTTAAAAATCATAGGAAAAGTAAAAAAATATGGTGATCCATAGATTTGAGAAAACTTTTTGTAGAACATGTGTCAAACAAAACATACACAAAATATATAACAACCTCTTATGATTGAAAAAATATATACAAAAACATTTACATAAACACTTCACAAAAAAGAATAGGAGTAACAAATGAGCATATGTAAAATGTTCCACATCACTAGGAAATGCAAATTAAGATTACATGAGATCCCACTAATACTAGAATGGCTAAAATTAAAAGACTGATAATACCAAGAGTAGGGTAGAATGTAGAGAAATCAGCACTCTTATATATCGTTGGTGGAAATCCAATTGGCAAAATCACTTTGGATAAAAGTATGAAATTACTTTGTGATTCATATGATCCAGGGATTACCATACAACAGAAATGAAACTGTGCATCCACACAGCTGTGTGTATGTGAATGTTCATCACATTATTCATTATAACTCTAAGTTGGAAAAAAAACATAGTTTTTCAAATGATGAATGAATAAAGAAATCATGATTTATCTATATGATAGAATACTACTCAATAATAAAAAATAAAATGTTAGCGCCCAGAATAACATGGATAAATTTCAAAAGCATTATACTTCAAAAGAAGTTAAATACAAAAGGCTATGTATGTGGATCAATTTATGTAAAATTCTAGAAAATACAAAACTATAGTGACACAAAGTAGATCAGTGTTGCCAGTGGCTGGGTGTTAGAGTGAAGATTTTAGTGGAAGCTTTTCAGGGCAAAAGGACCACTTTAGCTCTCAATTATGGTAGTGTTTACCCAATTACATACAATTACCAAAATATATCAAGCTATATGCTCCTGACAAAATGTATGTAAACCAAACCTTAATATTTAAAAAAGAGGACAAATAATGTAAAATGATTAAAAATTGATAAAATGTAAGCTATCATACAATAAGACAATAAGGATTTAAATCATAAAAATATTTACTAAGTCCATAAAGAAAAAACTTAAGGTAGGCTATTTCGGCATTATTTCAGCAGTTCCATGATCCCAAGTCTGTATCTCTGCAATTGTTTGGCATCAGAATAGTAGTGCATGTCTGGCATTCTGTTTTCATGCAGTCCTACAGAAATCAGGAAGTTGGAAGAGAGAAAAGTATTAGTGTCTTATTGCTGCCATAACAAATTACCATGAATTTATTAACCTAAGTAACACAAATTTATTATTCTTAGTTCTGTAAATCAGAAATCTGACAGGTCTGACTGCTAAAATCAAAATACTGGCAGGGCTGCTTTTCTTTCTAGAAGCTATTAGGAAGAACCCTTTTACTTGCCTTTTTGGCTTCTAGTGGTTGCCTGAATTCCTTGGCTCATGGCCACTTCCTTCTTCAAAGCCAGCAATGGCAGAGTGAGTCCTTCTACCATCAGACCTCAAGGACCCTTGTTCTGCTGTGACTATGTTGTGGCCAGCAGCCCCCAAAAGACACGGACCACCAGAACTCAGTGAGTTGTGGGAATTACACTCTTTATTCAGCCAGCTGGGTCTGCCAGGGGTATGCAGACCCCAAATTAAGCAGCTCCAAAATGTAGAGATACAGGGTTTTTAAGCCCAAAATCCCATTCTTCATTCTGTCTAAACACAAAGGTCTATTTTTCTTCTATTCACTACCTGTCAACCCACTGGTCAGGTGTGCAAGCGGAGGTACAGAAGCAGAAGGCTTGTTAGAATGTTATGTTCCTATAGTTAATAGCCTATGTTCCTATGACCGTAGCCAAGCAGTAATTTCCAGCAAGTAGTTAACTTTTAAACAGTAATTCTACAGCCGACACAACCACAGGTAGGACAGTTTCTCTGATTTTAAAAACTCTTGCGATTAGATTGGATCCTCCTGGATAATCCAGGATAATCTCTTCATGTCAAAGGCATACCTTTTAATTACATGTGCAAAATTCTTTTTGTCATGTAAAGTAACATATTTACAGATGCCCAGGATTAGAACAAGGGCATTTTTAGGAGATCATTTTTCTGCCTACCAGATAGAGTTTGCAAGTTGATGAGCAAACTCTTAAACTACTTCTTTTCTTTAGTCAGGGTGGAGAGATATTTTCTAAAAGCTTCAGAATATAAAGGAGATGGAGAAAGTAATTAGTATCTAGCTTTTCGATCTTCTACAATGAAAGACACAGACAAGAAAAATGTTAGACCACCACCAGGATCTGTCACATTCTGCTTTCTGTGGTTTTTATTCCCAGAAAAAAATGGCAAAAAATGTTGAAATATTTGAGTAGCCAAACTCTCCTTTAGCTCCGTGGCATTAGAGAGATACGGTAACATATGCAATATCACAGGAAAGAAAATATCTAAAAATTTTCTTTGAATCAAATTCTTGAAGGTGAATTCCAGCCAACTGAAAGGTAAAAGATGATGGCTAGCAACATTTGAGATGGAGACCTAGTTTAGCAACTAGTTTAGTTAATTCTCACCATACTCTTATAAAGGAGATACTACAATTAATATCATTTATAGATGAGAAAAAGAAAGCACAGAAAGATTAAATCATTTTCTCAAAGTCACTTAGCTTTTTAGTGGTAAAAGATCCAAACCTAGCAATTCCAGTTCCAGAACTCATACATATCATCATAAAATTATAATTACATAAAAACCTCTGGTGCCTATGAGAGAACCAAATGAAAACTTCTAGAAGATGGCTGGGTATATCCAGTCTGTATTTCAGAAATGTGGTCCCGGCTGGAGTCATAGATTTGTAAATATGGAACACTTTAAGAAAACACATCTGTCAGGAAAGCTGGTGGCAAGAATTTGGAAGGAAAATAACAAACCAGGGGGTGGGCAGCAGATATGTGGAATTGGAGATCACAGAAAACTGAAGGAAGGTCAGAGTGGCTGGGAATTCAGAAGCTAGATAGGCCTGGAGTAGCAATGGCTTGACAAGTTGAGAGGTTACCAGGACACAAGTGGTGACCTAAAAAAGCAAGTCTGAAAAACGAGGGTAAAAAAAGGCAGAGGACAGGAATCAATATCAGCAATTGCATCATTGTACATTCATACAATACTTTGTTTTACAATTTCTGATTCTCTTCCATTGTTTCTCATCTTAACAAGTATGATATGTGAAATGAAAGCAAGCATCTTCCTTTTGTTTATTCTAGAAGTTTGCATGTGTTTCTTGTAAGGCAAGATCCTGATATTTGCAGAGACAGGTTTTTGAAAATTGAAAATCGCTACTGCCAAAATGATGGCTGAGCCATGAACAGTCTCAGAAGTATGACTTTCACCAAGAGAGAATCAGACACGTTTAAAGATGCAAGATCTATGTAACTTCCTGCTGAAGAAATCCTTGGCACTTCTTTTAAGGTGTTAGTGCTGTTTTTGTTTTCACTGAATCTTACTTTACCTAAGTGTCCGAAACATCTTTTTTGTTCATTTAACAATATAACATGGACATCTTTCCATATCAATCCATATAATACCCTTTCTTCTTAATAGAATCGACACTTCTGATTCCTTCTAAAAATCCTACCAAAAAGCCCCTTTCATATTCTGACTTACGCATTAGAAACAGCAAGAACCATTCAGTTCTCAATGGGCTTGCATTTTGGAACATTTTAGAAACTCTCTGGATTTCTCTGCCATGTTTTATTAACATTGATTCTCAGCATTATATTAGAATAGATTTTATTTTCTCTTTATGTCAATTACATTGACTGACAGTTTGCAATGAGTTTCCAAGTAACACCTAGGGGATGCTTAGGTTTCCTACTTTACTATTCTTCAAAATATTGAGAACCTGTCACTAAAAGTCACTTTTCTTTCCTGCTGATGAAGACAATTTTACTCTTTAACCTCACACATAATTTGCCAAATACAATAAGGCTTTCGATTGCAACTACCCGATATCATGGATTTTTAGAGTTTGTTCCCTCCCTCCCACCCTGCCTCCCAGTATTAATCTTGAACAGCCTGTGGGAGATAGTTAAGACATATTTGTTTATGCAGTCACGGTTGTTTGTTCTGTCTACATGAAGCCAAATAACTTTTTTTTTAAAGCATAGATATTAAATGATTAATAATGGCATTGCTCCAAAAAGGCAGGCTTCGAGCTTAGACTTGGGTTTCCTGGGCATAGAATTAAGCTTAGATAACTGGTTTGTACAAATCTATAAATATTTACCTTGGCAGCTATTTACTTTGATAATAGTTTGAGACGTTAACCTACCTGTTCTCTGGTGGCCTTAAATGTTCCCTGGTGGCCTTGAATATTCCAAGTGTTAACTTAGCCCTTTTCTCCTGCTCTATTTCTGTCACAATCATTCCAATATCCATTTGCACACCTTAATGTATTTCCCTTTTTTGTTGAATTGATATGTTTCTAATAATTTATACTTCTGGTCTGCACTATGGATCTTGTTTAGCTAATATGCCTATCATTGAGGGTTAGAAACCTCATGTCTTAGCAACAAAAGAGGAAAGGATTTTTAAAAAAGGAAAGAAAAGATTATACAGAGAATTCATCAGTACATATATTTTTAAATATTAATCTACTAGAAATATAAAATACCATATGCAATGATACCATATGCAAAATTATTACTCAATGTTATGTTTTTTCACTTTAGTTTGTCTACTAATACAGAGCACAACTCCGAAGCCAGACCTCTGAATTTAAACTTCACTAGTGGTGTGAATTTAAGCAAATTACTGTAACTGTTCTGTGACTTATTTTTCTTATCCGAAAGATTCAGAATTACATACAATCCCATAGTACTTTCATGAGGAATAATATGTAGCTAGATTATTATATGCAAAGCACTTCAGACAGTGCCTACCATCTAGTAAGCTTTTATTAATCCTTACTGCATGCAGTTAACATAAAAATTGTTTTTTTTTTTTGTCAGAATATTCTAGAATGTTTTTCTTTTTGTTTTTTCATTCATATTATTTCACACTTAATTTGACACTTTTGACAAAAAGAGTATGTCTTGTAATTATTTGATAACTATGAAGTGCAGGGGTTTGCACAATGTTTGTGTTGTTGTCTTTCATTTCTCACCTCTGCCTATCAGAAACATTCCCATTCTTGTCTGCCTCACTTTGTGTGAAGGAATATTGAACACTATGGAGCACATTACCAGAACTCTCTCATAAACTGGCTTTCACTTCTGTTTAGCCAGTAGAAGTCACCAGGGCAGATCTGAAAAATAGAGGAGAGGGTGGGATATTTCATCTCCTTCTTCCTTTCATTAACATTGTCTTTGGCAAGCAATGCCTCTGTCAAGATTAGGGTCTACTACCTCTTCCACAGCTCCATGGCCCTACAGGTAAAACCAGCTTCCCAAAATTGTTGGTTTCGTTGCATTTCACGATGCACAATGGCACCCTATGAATTAGTCTTTTAAAATTCTCTCTATTTATATTATCTGGAACAAATTATATCTCTAATAATCTATTTTAATATAGTGTGATTTATGTATCTACTTTCATGTTACACTGATTGATAGGTAAGTGATTTTTAAATATGTAATTATGATTTCTAGTTGCCAGTTACTATCTGAAAGAATATAACCACCACAGCTGGAAGATATATTTTCAACCAACACATCCTTCAAGTAGAGGTGCTGTATTAATTATATTTATTATAATTTATAGTTATGCATTCAGGTCTTCCTGACCTTTGCCCAAGTGTTACTCTAATGAAATATATAATAAGAACATGAACCCAGTTACAGAAATGGGGGGAAAGATAATAGAAGAGTATTCAGCAAGTATGGTATTCCATGGATGGTAATCCAGAGAGAAGTTTGGTATCTGGGAAAATAATACTAATTATAGATGCCAAGTGGTCAGAACCTATAAAGGGATATAATATTAAAGATGAACAATATTTTCTTAAATAGAGTGGTAGGAAAAGAGCCCTAGAAAATCTGCCAGCAGATTCCAGAGGTCTGCCCATGAAAAGATCAAGAACTTTGATCAGCCTGCAGAACTTGAAAGGCAGTTGTCACAGGAAAATGTGAAACGTTCATACTACAAGCAAAGAACGTAAGGAGTGTGAACATGGTTAGGATCTACTTTTCAGAATTGGAGTGCAAAACTCAGGCTTGGTCAAACTATGTGAAGAATTGATCTATATATAACATGTTTAAAACTTTTTATTTGATCTTATATTGCAGCATATAACAAAGAAAAAATGACCACATCATAAGTGTGAAGTGCCATAAATAATTGTAAAGTGAATATTTCCAACTAGTTTTCACCCAAGTAAAGAAATAATATATTCCCAGCATCCCAGAAAACTCTCTTCTGCCTCTGACCAGTCATGGCCCACTCTCAATATTCTGATTTCTAATCATATAAATTAGGACAGCCTTTCTTTTTAATATCATATAAATGTCTTCCTAAAGTATACATTATTTTTTTTGTAGCTTCTTATTTAGTATGACATTTATAATATTTATCCATGGCATTGTACACAGTCACAATTCATTTATATTCAGTATCACATGTTACTCCTTTTTTTTTTTTACTATACTATACTGCAAATTTATTTATACATGTTTTGCTCATTCTACTACTAATAGGTACATTTTTTTCAGTTTGGGACTATTAATAAAAATATTTTTATGAAATTACGTTACATGCATTTTGATACAATTACACTTGAATATCTATTGAGTTCATATGTATAAAATGGTTGGGTTATAGTGTGTATAGTACTTGTTTAACCACAGTACATAAACCACTTTCGAAGAGGGTGTACTAATTTCCATTCCCAGCAGAGTACATGAATAAATATTGTTGACCTACTTCCTTGTAGGGACTGTGTTGTCAGTCATTTTTTATGTTTATGAGACATTCTGATGAGTTTATAGTGGTATCATTGCACCTTTAATGAACATTTATCAAACAATTAATGAGATTCAACAACTTCCTATAGTTTTATGGAGCAATTTTATCTTATTTTGTTTTTCAAAATGCCTGCTCAAAATATTAACACATTTTTCTGTTGTGTAGCCTGGCTTTTCTTTACTCATTAGTATAAGTTCTATATATAAGGGCTGCAGAGGAAAACTTTGTCATTTATATGTGTTAAAAATATATATTTTACTATACAATAGCTTGTCTTTGTGCTCTTTTAATAGTATAGTCTACTGAATAGATAGTTTCAATTTAAATGTAGTCCAAATTTTCAACTCTTTTTTATGTCGACAATAAAAAGTTGTATTCTCCAAGTCTAGAAAGAAAGTGAAAAACACTATCATTTGGCCCAAGATTCAAGTCTTAAGCAAGTAAATAAGATCCTGTTTAATCAGCTCCAGTTATGAACAATTCTGTTTCAATATGCTTGTTTCTGAGTGTTGGACAGCCCCTAAAGGTCCCATGCTTCTTCTCCTTTATTACTTTTATTTGTAAATCATCCCATCCTTGGACTTTATGCTTCCCCAAAAAGTCTACATAAAATCAGCTCTCTGTTCTGCAAAGACAGCTTTCCTTTGCCTGGGAAGTAATAATTTCAGCTTGGTTTTAGTTATACGTGAGGACCAATCTTTTCCCTCAGCAATGCTAACATTCACTGTGACTTGTTTAAGAAATCTGACAAGCATAAAAGTTAATGTTCACCCAGTGCAATGCTAGAAGCAGAGATGAAGAATAATTATATGCAGGACCCCTAGATTAGTGAATGACACAAAATAGCTGCACAAAAGAGAGTTTCTCATTTCTAATTGCACACCAATAAATTCTTGTACAATGAAGAGATGGGGAAACACATAATTTGTTCTTCATACTGGAGCATGGTTCAATGTAAAGGAGACCTTCTTCATAATTATGGTGGGACCATAAGCATAAACCAGGACTGTCCCTGGAAATCTGGGGCTTATGCTCCAACAAATTATAGAATTTTGTCTACAATTTCTTATCTGTTTTTCAACAGATTATGGAGGTTCTTTTCATTAAACCAGAGGTAAATAAAATGAATCGGTTTGGCTCTTTTTCCTGGTCTCCATCCCAGTTCTTAATTAACCTTGTAAGCATGTACCTATGTGTAAAATAGCCTGACCACTTTGACCATGCTAGGCTTATAAAGAAATGGAAATCACTTAAAAAGCAGTAAGAAAAGTTTGATGATATTGAGAGACAAAGAACCCTTTACCGGAAAAAAAAAGTGTTTAAGCTCTTTATAATTCAAGCCCAAATAATATGGTTCAGTCTTAAGCCTTGTCCATAATGAGTAGTTTTCACAACCTCCTCTCAGGACTTAAAAAACTACTTGAGCTTTCACAGGAGAGCTTGATGTTAGCTCTATTTCATAAGTTTTGATTGTACTTACTTTTATATATTATACAATTTATATTTTTAATTTCTTTATTGTATAAAATGAAAAAAAAATTTTTTTTGAGCAAGTTTTAGGGCTTGCTCTGAGTGGAGCTTGGATCCACAAAATAGATTAAGTCATACTCTTCAGTTTGCAAAACGCTATTATCATTGTTCTTTTGTGAATACATTTAATTTTTAGATTTTTTGTTATTCTTTTCTTTTGCTTCCCATAAGCACAGGTATCTATGTATTTTAATGATGTCCTTTATTATTACTGTCCATAGTGGTGGCCATGGAAATGTATCACTAAGATCTCTCTTCAGGACAACCGATTGAAGGTAGCACACGTGAATGACACTTTTCTGCTACACCACTCATAACATTGGCACATTGTTAGGTCCATCATAACATTGGCACATTGGCACAGATTTCACTGGGCTTCTTTGATCCATTGACAGAATACAAAGGGCTATTAATCCTGGATTATGCCCAACTGATATGGGATTCCACTAGTGGTGGCACCTTTGGCTTGGGGACTTACTTTCTATTTACCTGTGATTGAAAATCTTACAACATTTTTTACACCCCCCCTCAATTTTCACAGGAACAGACTTGTGTCACAGTCGGAAAGCTCTCCCTGAAGATACTTGCGCACTCCTCTTTTAATTTTCGCAGATGTTTTAAATCCCACATAACTTTAATCTTCTTGACTTCTCGCTGTTGGAAGATCAGAACTGATACTTAACAGAGACAGGGAGAGAGAGGGAGGGAGGAAGAAGAAAAGAAGAAATTTAAAAAAAACATTGCATTACTTTATGAGCGTGTGAGTTTTATTTATATAAAATATGCATTGCTGTAGATTACCTTTAGAATACTTTTATTTAATTTTTCTGCTAAACATTATGTGTTCTTGGGGAGATTAATTTCTTTTCATTTTCTTTCTGACCAATATGGACTATTCTAACGTATAAATATGTCACATGTTGCTTGTCATTGACCTTTTTATATTTCCCTAAGCTGTTTCTGGTCTTTGCTACCATAAAGCATGTTGCTATAAAGATTCTAGCTAGTTTCTTTCTGCAAATTGATTAATGAGAATTTTCCCTCTGGGGTACTTTGGATGCTGGTTATATAACTGATTGTACAAATTATTGATTGTTTATAAGATAAGTACTCAATGTCCTTAAATAATACAAGCAGCTTTTGCAAATGGCTCCATCAATTAAAACTCCCACCAGCAGTGCAGAGGGTACTCTTTGCCCACATTCTTACCATCACTTGCCATTATTTTCTTTTCCAATCTTTTTCAGTCTGATGAGTGATATATCAAATTGCATATTGCTGATGATTGCTAAAACTGAGAATCTAGTCGTAAATAGGTTAGCCATTTAGAATTTTTATTATTTGTTTTCTACTAGATTTCCTATCCTTTGAATCTCATAATTTCAAATTTTTCATCTTTAAAATTAGTCGTTTTTTTGGATATTTTGTGTGTGTGTGCATGTGCCAACACAGATGTCATTGCTTGTTGTTACAGGTTTATTAAGGTATAATTGGCATATGACATATTATTCATAAATGTATAATTTGACAACTATTGACATATGTATTCACCCATAATATTTTTTCTTTATCACTACCGGTTCATATTCCAGTTTTATTTTGTCTTATATTTCTCTCATTTTTAATCTCTTTATGTACTTCTTATAATTCCTTCCAGAGAGAAGTATTATTTCATTTAATTTTGTTAATATTTTTGAGGAATATACAAGAATGTTTACCCTATTTTCTAGAATAATATACTTCATCTAGAGTTACATTCTTTAGTTCTATTTTTAAATCTTTGTTGTGTTTTTCAGATTTTTAAAGTTATCTCCAATAGGTTTGATTTTATAATTTTTAAAAATAATTTTATTTTTTATGTATTTTAACAAATAATGGCATACTTATTCACTGTTCCCATTTGCTTAAAAGTAAAGTGGAGATGGGCAACCATCAGAATTGATTTAGCCAAGGGATTTATTTTTGTATGTAATCTCAGAACATTAAATAAAAAAATTATGCTTTGACATTTGATATAGAGATATAGATGAATTAAACAAAATAGAGAGTTCAGAAAGAGACCCACAGTTATATGACTAATTAATTCAATAAAAATGCCAAGATGATTCACTGGAAAGAATTTTTTTTCTCCATAAATTACTGAGTGATTAGATAATCAAAATTGTAAAAAAAAATAATAATAATTAAAAAGATAGAACCTTGACCTATCCTGCTCCACTCACCACATAAAAGCAGTACCAGGTATTAGGGTATAGACCGAAACTTAAAACCTAAAACTATAAACATATAAACATATAAACGTAGAACTACAAACGCCAAAATGTAAAACCTAAAACTATTAACATAGATGGAACGTAGAGAATCTCTGTTACTTTGGGTCAGGAAAAGTTTGTTTTTTTTTTTTTGACAGAAAATAAATATAGAATATAAAATATACAAAGTGGTGTTGATCTTTATCAAAATTTGAAAAGAAACTATTAAGAAAATAAAAAAGATATGGCCCCAGTGAGAGAAAATATTTCCAAAACACATATTTAAAAAAAGACTTATATCAAGACTATATTTTTTAAAACTCTTAAAATTCAGTGATGAGAAAAAAACACCTGATAACAAATCAGCATAAAATGTGAACAAACACTTCACCAAAGAGAAATAGAGATGACAAATAAGCTCATGAAAACCATTCAAATCAGTAGTCATTAGGGAAATGCAAATTAAAGTCACAATGAGATTTTACCACATATTTGCTAAAAAAGCTGAAATTAAAAATAAAATAAAACAGGCAGTACAAAGTATTGGAAGGAGGTGACAGAATTGGAACTCTCATACACTGTTAGGGGAATGAAAAATATATTCCACAATAGAAAGGAACCAACTACTGATAAATGCTACAAAATGAAAGAAGTCCAAAAAATGCTAGGAAATGAAGCCAGAACTCAAAAAGCTACAGACTTAATATTTCCATTTATATAAAATTTTAGAAAATGTGAAGTATAGGAACAGATATCACATTATCAGTTGCAGGGTTTAGGGGTGCCAGATGAGGGGCCTGACTATAAAAGGGAATAGGTAATTTTGGGGATATGATAAAAATATTTTATATCTTAATTGTGTTTGTGGCTATATAACTGATTAACTTTATCAAACTTCATAGAACTGTACAAAAAAATGAATTTTAATGATGTCAGTTACATTATCAGTAAGTCTGAACTAATAAAAATGTATGTTCTGACAACTGCTCTAGAAACGTGTCCCTTCTCACCAATTGATATGTCGTACTTTACAGTCTAAATGATATTTTTATTTGTTTACCTGTTTGTTGGTCAGTTTCCCTACTAGCATGCAAGCTCCTCAGAGAAACTCCTTGTTCATTATGATATTCCTGGACTGTAGATTAGTGCATTGTACCCAGGAGGTGCTCCCACCTGAAGGTTTTAGTTCAATAAATAAATACTTTAGAGTTAAATTTTTGCTGTTCAATTTTTTTTATCAGCTACAGAAATGGTAGCAATTTTTTTGCTTCCAACTTTGTTCAACTTCTGACTTAAAAAATAAATAAATAAATAAAATGAGTTGGTTTTTCAGGGTCAAGTGGGGTCCCTCCTTCAACTTTGTCCCTGCTGACATATGTATTGTGAAACTGGGTCAAGAAAGAAACTTACCTTTCTTCCTCTATGACTATACTCTTCATCTAATAAAGAACGGTCTGCTGGGACCTCATGTAAACTTTCATTTTTAGAGAAACAACACTTGTTTTATACACCTGAAAAGTGTGTTTTTAAGATTTAGTTTTCTCGTTTGAAGAATGTGACCAATATTATCTACTCTTCAGGCTTGTGGTAAAAATTAAATGAGATGGGTATATAATGCGCCAGATCCAGTGCTTGGGCGGTTGTATTATTTAATACATATCTTTCTTAAAAAAATATTCAATATATATTCTTTACTTCCAAGAACTGTATCTTCTGGACAAAACAAAACAATACTATTAAATATTGGAAGAGGAAATTAATACTTCCTGTCTAGATTTCTAAACAAATAGAAAGATTCTATATATTTTTTACGATTTTGCTGAACACAAAGTCCGATGTTTTCTCTGTGGCCTATGAAATCCAAGAACGATTTTCTATACTGAATTATTGGCATTTTAATTCTTTCTTTTATGAATATTGATTCTTTTCTATAGATATATTCTACCTACAGCTAATTGCCTCTACCCCCTACTTCATGCTCTAAGCTCCTCAAGGGCAAGAACCCTGCATTATATTTATTTGGACCTTAATATTTTGCATATTGTAGGTGTTCCATAAACAAGTTGATTTGTTAACCAAGCTTTGGAAAGGAGCTCAGTTATAGATTCAGAAATTAATCAAAGATTGAATGTTAACAACAACAACAAAAAAACAAAAATAATTTTTCACTGCTTTTAAAGTTTTCTTCCAAATTAGATTATTCATTTTTAACATAATTTAGTAAGCACATCCAGGAAATTTCCCCTGTATTCAATTTAACATGGGAGCCCCCTTGACACTGCAAACAATTATTCATGCAGTGAAGACAGGTCAACCTGTTGTTGAAAAGAGCAACTGGCTCATCTTTCTTTCTCACCTCATCTAATTCTACTTTGGACTCGAGGAATGAGAAATGGTCTTTAACTAAGAATGGAGCACTGTGTGTTAGCCCAAAGACTGAAAAAAAATTAAAATAAAGAAAAGAAGTGGAAAGAGAAATTTTATAATTTTTCTCTACCTTTTCACTCTTCTCAACCACAATTTGGTTTGTTTTATCTGAAGTTACTTTGGACCTGATTATAAAGTGTTAATTTCCAGAAGGCGGTGACTGAAATTATGGTTCAACTTTATTTTCAAAATAATATATATTTTTTAAAAATCTGGGCTACACATTTGATCAGAAATTAATTATCTTTACATCACTTCTGTAAATTCCCTTTATGCTGAGAATAGCTTTCTTCAGCCATGTATACTTGTGTCAGACTTGACATAAGAATTAAAATAGATGAGTATGTAATGTATCTCAGCTAAGTGCTTGACAATTAGCATAAATCAATAACTATCCTTATTCCTCAAACCTATCCTCTTGCTGTTTTCCTGAATGTTCTTCCCCAAATTCATATACAATCAGGGCTCAAGTCATGTACATTTTTGTCTACTCATTTGGGAGGCCGAATATACAAAAAAAAAAAAGTAGATTGACTATATTTGACAATAGATCTCTCACTGACATCTCTGCACTAGCCAATGTGAAAAGCCAAAGCACAACTTCTATATCAGCTGATCCAGGGAGCCAAACTACAACCTTGGTAGTAATCAGCCAGTGGTCAGGATTTGCCAACTTCCACAGTGTTTGCTCCTGCTCTGGACCTACCCGAGAAAGCCAAATATGCTCTTTGATGCAATCAAATTGGGTGCCCCACTTCTTGTTAGCCTTCTTCCAGCTTCCCCGTGCCCAAACTTTTAATTAGAACTTACTTACCTGAAATCTTCCATTTTTCTCACTATAAAGTTTTCTCATTTGTTATCTATCTTTGTGTGTCTGCCAAATGCAAGTGATTACGCTGGCTCTCTCGCTATAGCAAGCTCTGAATAGCCTCATTTTGTTTTTGTTTCGGTGGTCTTCATTTATTAATACATGCTCTTCATTTGAACTTTGTCATATTTTAACTTTGGAAATTGTGGTAACCTCTTCATATTTTAATCTCCATTTTTTTAACTCGCACAATATTCTGCTCTTGTACATTTTCACAGTTTGATATTTCCAAATTAATCCAATTGTGTCAGTCTTCACTCAAATGTTTACAAATGCTCCTCATTTCCTGAAAGATAAATACAAAATGTTTCCTATGGCCTCAGGACTCCATGTTTTAGTGTTATCTTCGTTTTCTTTTTCACCATTTTCATTTATTCCTTGTAGATAAAAAACACTAAACCACTTATAATGTTTATGGCAAAACAAGTCAGTACCTTCAATCCTTTCCATTTGCTAAACCTTTTTCTTCAAATGATTTCTCTTAACTTTTCCACTTAACACACTAACTCATTCTTTCATTTTTAGATCAGTTTTGACCTTTGATAATCTTTCTTATTTTATCCAAAGAAATATAAAACCTGTATGTGTTTTAGTTATCAATATTATAACAAATACAGTATAACGTTGTACTGGCTGTTTAGATACTCGCTTCTTTTCAAGATTTCAAGATGATTAAAAGAGTTTGTTTTTTTCTTTCTCTTTCCTTTTGTATGCCCAGAGAGTGAAACTTAATAGGTGCTCTAAAAATGTTAGTCGCATTAATGCAGGTACAGATGGTTGCTTGGGAAAAGAGCCAATTGCTCTTTTCTTTTGATTATTTACAAATGAGTTTAGATTTATTTTTTATATGGAGAACTATTATAAATTGCTTCGTTTTAAGCACACATACACAAGAGAAACAAACAAACAAAAAAATCACGTCATCTAAGTTTGCTATACTTTTCGACCGCAATCCAATTGTCTAATATCCTGAAAGACTACTTTTAAGTATCATTAAAGAGGGCACGGAAGCTGAGTTATCTTTCTATATCTTTTAACATATAACTTCCCACAGCTCCCAAAATAACAAAAGGAGTGGTGTTTATTTTTTTATTTATTTATTTATTTTTTTTACAATTAACGTAACCACAATCATTTGGTAAGTTTTTTTTTTTTTTTACCATATTGTAGATTTATTCCAAAACTGTTTCATAGAGGAATGTCTTGTACTTCATTATGCTGAATTTTAAAGCAGTTAGCATGTTATGACAAAGTACTCTAAAGCTGTTTGAGCACAAGTGTCATTAAAATTTGCAAACTGAATGCTGAGGCTTTAGAGATATGGATGAACCATCTCTTCAATTTTTAAGAAGGCTCTTTTAATAAAAAGGCAAAATGTTCAAATAATAATAATAAAAATCTATAAGTATTTGCTCTTTCAAAATACATATTGGCTTTCTACTCAAAAAAAAAATAATGTAGAAAAGACTCTGGGCAAGATTGAAGGTTGACTTGTTGAATTAATTATAAATACCTATAAAATATCCAGGACAATCTATCTGGCAGGAAGAGGAATGTTATAGTTTGAAGCCCGAGAAAAGGTTTTAAATGAAAACATAGACAGGGTTTGTTCAGGTGATGGGCATGGTTTGAATTTTTGAAATGGTCATCTAAAGACAGTATGCAGAGGAGAAGACTGATGGACCAAATTAGGCAGTACCAACATTTGAGAGTAGACAGAGCCTGACAAGCCCATAATAGAAAGAGTAGGAAATAAGGGTTCACATTGCACCAATAAACAGCTTTGGCACAAAGCTTGATAGTTAAAATACTTAATACATTTACCACAGAGTACATTAAATAGATAATAAGTGTACAGTTTACTAAGTGTACCAATATAATATTAGATTAAAATTTATTGAGTGTTGAATAAGTCAGACAAGGTCTTTTCCTTATGAACCTTAAATTAAAGTGAATTATATTGATGATCACATGGAAATAAAGAAATGAGTGAATTTCAGATAACCACAGGTGCCATGAAGGCAAGATAATCTTAGAATTCATTAGAAAGTAGAATGTCTGGTGTGGTGGGAGTAAGAGAGTTTGTTTAGTTGCTTTAGGCAGAGTGGTCAGAGAGGAACTCCCTCTCTGAAGAAATGGCTTGGATTGAGATTTGTATGAGAAGAAGACTCTTTTGTATACATATAAGGGAAATATACCAGATATAAGGAATAGTTAATATGAAGATCTATTGAAGGATGAACTTAAACAATTTCAAGAACTAGAAAAAGGGCAAATATGACTGAAGCTCAATCAAGGAGAGAGAAATAATTTCCATTTGAGATCAGAGTAGTCACAGAGTCAAACTATATAGGACCTCATAAGCCAGGGTACATTTTTAGGTTTAATTTAATTTCAATAGAACATTTTGGGGGGATTTTAAGCAGAAATAAGATAGATTTAATTGACTATTATTATTATTATTGTCACTATTATTATTATTTTAATGATCAAACTGTCTGTAGCTATTTGAGAATGGACAGAAGAGGCAGATATGTGCCTCTGAGACTCATTATTCAAGAAATGTGTTGTCCAGGACAGAGCTGATAGAAGTGGAAAGTGAAATAAACAGTTATATTTGCAATATGTCTGACATAATTGACTAAATGTTGTAGAAACAAAAATAAAATAGATAGCCATGCATTTGAAAACTACATAAGCCATCCAAGATAAATAATAATGTGATGACTACTATATTTAAAGGAATATAATTAGATAGGAATATAACAAAAAAAATTTTTTTAATTTATGCTTGGGAGCTAGACTATTAAAGATTTAAATTCATGTTTTGTAATTTGTTAGAAATGAGATCTCCTATTAAACAACCTTCATTTCTCTGAGACCATTTTCTTTCTTATATATATAATTAAACACCTTAAAGATGCCAATTCTTCTCAACTTTACCTGTAGATAACAAATTAACACTCAAAACATAATAAACTATTTTATAGATACTGATAAATTTATTCTAAAGTTTGTATAAAATGGCAAAGACCTTGAGTAAACAATAATACCAAAAAAGAATAAAGTTAAAAAATTCACACTACCCAAGTTCATGGCTTGCTATAGAGCTGTAGTAATCATGATATCATGGTATTTGTAAAAGAATAGACACATAGATCAATGGACAGAATAGAGAACCCAGAAATAGATGCATGCACAAATATAGTCAAGTTTAACAAAGGAATAAAGACATTTCAATGGAGAATAGATAATTATTCAAACAAATAGTGCTGGAATAGTTGGACATCCATATGCAAAATATACAGATAGGTAAATAGGTACATAGATAAATAAACCTAGACATAGACCTTACGCTATTCACAAAAATTAACTCAAAATGGATGATAAGCCTAAATATAGAGCACAAACTATAAGACATCTAGAAAATACATAGAAGAAAATTAGACTTTGAAAAAGACTTTGAAATTGGTAGTAAGTTTTTATATATAAACTCCAAAATCATGACTCATAAAGAAAAAATAAGTTGAAATTTCTTGAAGTCTAAAACTTTTCTTCTGCAAAATACATTATTAAGAAAATAAAAACAAAAGCCACATGCTAGGAGAATATATGTGAAAAACACATTTGGTAAATGACTTCTGTCCAAAAACTACAAAAAATTATTAAAACTCCACAATGACTTAAAATGGCAAAAATATAAACAAATGTTATATTAAAGAGATACCAATATTAAATAAGCATATAAAAATTATGAACATAATCTATTATCAGGGAACTTCAAATTAAAACAACAATGAGAAAACACTACTCAAATAAGATACAGAACAACAGGAACTTTCATTCATTGCATTGAGAATGCAAAATGCTCTTTCCACCTTGAAAATTCATACAAAGTTAAGCATAATTTTACCATATGATCCAACAATCACACTCTCAGGTATTTATCCAGCTGATTCAAAAACCTATGTCCACACAAAAATCTGCATGTATATGTTTATAGCAACTTTATTCATAATTAAAAAAAAAAGCAGTAGTAACCAAGATGAAACATCCTTGAGTAGCTGAAGGGATAAACAAACTGTAGAAGATCCATATAATGAAATACTACTTAGAAAAAATAAAAAACTATCAAGCCATGAAAAAACAATAAAGAATCTTGAATGTATACTGCTAAATGAAAGAAATCAGTCTGTAAAATTGTCGAACTATATGACAATATGGAATTGGCAAAGCTAGATCAGAGGTCTGAAATGAAGGTTTTTGGCAGAGGGACAATTAATTCCTTTCCTCTGTCAACATCTGGAAGCATCTGGCTCAGGCATCTGGCTTGCAGCATCTGGATCTAGACATTCTTAAGCTAGTGCACAGATCTCTCCAATCTCTTCCTGACACAGTCACATGGCTTTCTCCTCCTCTGTGTGTCCTCCCACTGCTGGTTTCTTATAAGTACTCCTATCACTTGAATTAGTGCCCATCTGGGTCATTCAAGATTATACCTTAAACTTTGAATCTTTAAATTAATTATACCAACAAAGACTCTTTTTGCAAGTGTGGTAGTATTCAACCCACTATGGATGGTAGCATTGGCAGCAGTTTAGGGAGAGGTGGAGAGTTGGATAGATAAAGCACAAGTGCATTTTTATGGTTATGAAACTATTATATGATACTGAAGTGGTAGGTACAATACACTATGTATATGTCAAAAGTCCATACAATTTTATACCACAAACAGTGAACCTTACTGTATGCAAATTAAAAAAAATAATTTGGGAGGTTAAAGAATTCCAGGATAGAATGGAAAATGTGACAAATCAATTGAACTGTATTACAAATTGAGGAAACCACCTTATTAAAGAGGGTGAGGAAAATAATGCTAAATTAAGTAACCCTGGAAATGAGTATAGTCTATGAAACTAAACATATGTAAAAGTATACATAGTCTTGCACTCTAGTTGATCAAGTTGTTTCACTTGGTATATGGGTTAACAATTCCAAGATCACAATACATGTATACAGGAGTTAAATAATTATGTAAATAGGTTGTGGCTTGTGGGAACCAGCCTTCTCTCATTAGAGTAGGACATTAAAGATGAGCAAGGGAAGGCGATTAGACTGAACTATGTGATAATAGATTAGAGTTGAAGGTATCAGTTTGAATTTATGAGCTTAATATAGATTATAAATATAAATACTGTATATAAGTTTATATACAGAAGTATTTATAGACATTACTATATACCGGTTATATATTCATGCATGTTTCCTTGCTGTGTCAGCTAAGAGGACATAGAAGCCATGACACCCTCAGAGGAATAAGCAAACCTAGTATTCAGATCTTGATTTCTAAATATGTTCTTCAATGAAATGAATTGTGCATCATCAGAGAAATGGCTGATTCTAGGTCTAGGGCAGGAAATATACAAGATGAGTCTGGAGCATATTGTAGTGTCCAAACACAAGAACATGCTAAATAAACAAGCAACAGCAAAACAAAACCCCACAATGATGGGAGTATGTCAAAGTGACACAGAAGTCAACTGAAAGAGTTCCCAACGGCCAAATCTGAGACAATGTGAACATAAAATACATAAAGAGAGTAAATGTAATGTGATAGCCTGGAACTGAAGAAATATGTTAAGCAAATACTAAGGAAATATGAAAAAAAAGTATGGATTTATTTAATGATACCATACCAATATAGGTTCATTAATTGAAACAAATGTACATATTAATGTAAGATGTTTAATAATAATAAAAACTGGATTTGGACTCTATGGGAACCCTGTACTATCTTCAAGATTTGTCTTTAAATCTAAAACTGACCTAAAACTTTAAAAAGTTCATTTAACCCATTCCTTGTTTGCCCTGAGAATCACTTATATGTGAGATACAAACCTAAAAGCATCAAATGAACAGGACAGACAGACACTCATGAACATGGATCATGGACTAGGAGTTACCAGTTGGTGGGGTGAGTGGAGAGGGAGTAAAGTAGATGGGATAAAAGGGGGCAAATATCTAGTGACAGAAAGAAATATAACTATGGGCGATGAACACACAATGCAATATATATTGCATTGTTTTTAGCAGTGGTATTTCCATTTACAAAATACAGTTATTCTCGAGCATTGAAAATGCCAGATCCTATATGTTCTGCTTTGTGTTGTTCCATATTTTAAAATTTACCATGTACAAAAAAATTATTAAATACTGATCATCGTATACATTTCCGTTACATTAGGATTAGAGACAAGTTCTGTTTAGAAATGACTCCAAGAACAGTTTTTATATTTTATGTTCACATTGAAAACAAGTCAGATTTGCTTCAGACTCAAAGATCATGTTTATGTTAAAATTAAATTAATGCTGGCAGCAAGCTGCACTTTTTCTTTCTAAACAGGAAATGGGTTAAAATGTAGTATCAACATATGTGCATTATTTTGTTGATCAGTTAAATGTTGAAATTCCCTGAGATCTGAATTGTGAAAGAATTTAGTCTGTCACGTGTAGTTTGTGCACTGCCTGAAGGCATGGAGCTAAGGGAGCAAAAGAGTAACTGAAATTCCATCTGCACTTAGCCCACAGCTCTGTGCTCTGGAATTGGGCTGAAGCTGCCTTTAGGAAGGTACACAAAAGTATGCCTTTTATCAATTTGCCCCTCTTCCCACAGGGAGCAGACTTCTCTAGCTGTTATCATGGAGCAAATTTTTCTAATTTGTCTGCATATAGAGACATTTTTTTTCTCTAATTGGAAAAAAATAGTGTTTTAAAGCGTGGTGGTAGACCTATGTAGAAAGTGAGTGATCCAGAAGCAAGTAATAGAAGTTTTATTGCTGGGATTGTTGGGTGAAAGCTCCTTTTTGTACTTTCTTATCTTATTGTAATGGAGAAAAAGTATATGTCAGATCAATAGCTGCTTGCCAACTAAATTGATTTGTTCCTATAATAAGACCATATCTGGGAGAACAGCTGTATTGGAATGATGATATAATTAAACTTAAAATTCTTCGCTGTTTTTCCTAGAGGTTTTTATCTTTTGCATCAGCCAAGAGGAAGTCTTAAAAGGGAATGTGATAAGAATCACCATTACCAATTCCTTAAAGTATTGATATTGACTCTAATATCTGCAATTCACCTAGGATTTGGTTTTGTTTTGATTAATTGTCTTTCTCACCCGTAATAGTCCTTACTCGGTGGATCAGTGAGTTATGGTGGTAATTCTTCCAGGTCCAAAGGATACATGTTTAGTTTTACCAGTCCAACCATGAGTAAGATTAAATAAGATCTTTCATTATCTGACCCCTGACCTTGGCTACTGGACCTGTTATATTCTGGATTCCCAATAATTGGTATTAGACAATGGGTGGTGTCCAACAGTATTTTCTTCATGTAAGCACAATTACTATTGAGTTGCTGTAATTCTTTTTAGAGAAAATTAAGAGGAAGTCAAAATTAAAAATAGTTGCACTGAAATTATATAATCGAGAAAGGGAAAAGTAATCCAAAGAATGGGAAAAAGATTTTAAATCATGAATATCATAAGGTACTTGTATCCAGAATATAAAGAACGCTTAATACTCAATAATATTAATTGAACTTAGTTTCTTTAAACTTGAGAGGCTGATTAAAATATGTATTAAAAAAAAGTTGGAGGCCTTATATTACTTCAAATCATAATTAAAAATAAAGCTACTATAATCAAGACTTTAGGATAAAACCAAAAACAGAAAGGGAGGGAATAGTAGGGGTAGTGGGTGAGAGAGAGAGAGAAAAAGAGAGAGAGAGAGTGAGAGAGAAGAAAGAAAACACGTAAGTCAGCAGAAGTGTATCACTATTGCGATAGAAATCCATTGTGCAAATCCGGTGGCAGAGGAGGCCTTGGTTCTTTGCTCTAATGCAGTTAAGAATTACAGATTAGCAAAATTTAGGACAAGTAAGATTTATTAAAGTATGTTTCAAGAGAGAAATGGGCTATGCCAGAGATGGCTGCAGCTCTGCAGAATCTGGGATATATACCTTATATGACCCTTAATGGGTGATTACAGAGGTGGTGCCAGATGTTTGGGATATGAGGTCATTTGATTGACATTTGACTGTTATATAACCCTTTGTCTACTGTGCATGCATGCAGTTACCCAGAATTCAGTACGTTATATATAATTAGGTTCACGAATTTCTGTGCATATGTATGATATTGTAATGATAGTATAATGAGGCTAAGGTTAAAAAAAGTCAGTATATGTACTAATTGCACAAGCACTTGTGGCCAGACTAAACAAGCAGTTAATTTTGTGGTTTTTATTTCCTTGTATTCCAGGTAGTAATAGTAATTCTTCCAGTAATATGCGTGTTTGGGGAGGGTCTGAGAGAGATCTCTGGGTTGGGCCTTCATTCCCCCATCACTCATGTCTACCTATCTAACAACTGAAACAAAAATTTAAAATAATAGACACAAAGTTATAAAGTCTTTTCATTTGCAACAAAAGCACCAAGGTAACCCAGTGGGTTAAATAATTATTTTTCAAGAAGAGGTGCTAGAATAGTTGAATATCCATCACAGACAAAATGTAAAAACAAAAACTGAAAAGCAATTTAGAGAAAATGTAGAAGAATATAGCTGTGACTTACTATGAGCTAAGATTTCTTATGCAACAAAGATCAATAATGATGACAACAAAAGTATAAACATTAGAATGTATCTATGTAACTATATATAAAATATATTTATAAAAGTGGATACATACATATGTATGTAAAATCACAAAAGATTGCTGCCTAAGATATCTAAAATACTCCTATAAACCAACAATGAAAAGAAACAGGACCTATTAAAAAGGGACAAAATATTTAATAGACGCTTTGTGAAAGCTGTTCTATGTTATGACATCAAGGTTATAGAAATTAAATTTACCACACATCACATGGATTGAAATAAGAAAGACAAACAATAGTGCATGTATTTGAATATGTGGAGCAACTATAAATCCAATGTATTTTTTTTTGTATAAAGGCAAAACAAGACAAAGACTTTGAAAATATTATGACAGTGTCTTAGTTTCTTATAAAACTGAACACACACTTAGCATATATCACAGAAATTTCACTTCTAGGTCTTCAGTCATAAAAAATGAAAATAAATATTAACACAAAGATGTGTACACAAATGTTCATGACAATTTCAGTAATAATTGTCACAAAAAAGAAACCAGATTCCATCAATAACATAATGGATAACCAAATTTAGATATGTTCATATAATGCAATACCACTAGCAAGAAAAGGGAAAGCTACTGTTCCACTCAAAAACAAGAATCAATATGAAAAGTACAGGAGAAATGTAAAAAAATAATTAGAAACATATATGATTCTACTTATGTAAAATTTTCTACAAGGCAAAATTAATTAATGGTGAGGAAGAATTAAAATAGTTGTGGGGGTGGAGTTTAAAAAAAATACATGAGAAAACTTTCTTGATATACACTTGGGTTTTACAGGTAAGCATTTGTCAAAACTCAATAAATGTACACTTAATATTTATTTCATTGTATGTAAATTTTGCATCTATAGAGGGAAATTTATAAAGAAATAGTGAATTTTAGCTAATGAATTATGAATTGTAATATCAATGGGAGTGTACTTTTGTCTTCAAATTACTCTGAAACACATCAAAGACTACAATGTAAAGTTGAATGAATGGATTGTTGGATGGATGGATAGATACACAGATGATAAAGCAAGTTTAGTAAAACGTTAATGGTTGATATATTGGTGTTTACTATAAAATACTCACAGGTTTGCTATATTTTTGAAAATTCTCATAATAAAATTTTGTGAAAATTATTTTAAAATATGGGTAGATATTATGTAGATGATGTGGTAGGATGCATTCTAGATAATTGCTAAATAAAGAATATAGCAGATAGAAAAGGTAGAAGCCACAAGTGCTTGTGCAATTAGTACATATACTGACTTTTTTTAACTTTAGCCTCATTATACTATCATTACAATATCATACATATGCACAGAAATTCGTGAACCTAATTATATATAACATACTGAATTCTGGGTAACTGCATGCATGCACAGTAGACAAAGGGTTATATAACAGTCAAATGTCAATTAAATGACCTCATATCCCAATCATCTGATTTTTATAATTAAAAAACCTAGAGTTTGAGTCTCAAGTATGACAATTTGTTTCATTTTTAGTTCTGAGTCTCTCTCTCTCTCTCTCTCTCTCTCTCTCTCTCTTTCTATATATATATATATATATATATATATATATACACACACACATATATATATACACGATATATATATATACACGATATATATATATATATATATATATATATATATATATATACATACACGCACACACACATACATATATACATATAAATATGTTAAAACTAATGTCTCTGACTTATTGCAAGGATTAAAAACATAATGAACATAAGAATGTTTGACAAGTAACATATCCATTAGTTTAACAGGAAGAAAGATTAAGAATAAGCTGTGAGAAAATCAAGTAGTTTTTGTTAGTGAGATTACATGGAACCAAGGGGAAGATGTGGAAATAATACTTGGAAAATAGGTTAAGACAATGTGGTAAGCAGAATTCTAACATGCCCCATCAAAAAAATTTTCCTCCCCTAGAGGGAACATACCCTATACAGTTCCTTCCACTTGGGTGTGGGCAGAAACTGTGAATATGATAGAATGTCATTTCCTGATTAAGTTACTTTATATGACAAAGGTGAAGGGATTTTGAAGATAGCAAGGTCTCATGAGTATCATGTGATTTTAAATTAATCAAAGGGGAAGTTATACTGGGTGGGCCTTACTTAATTGGGTGAAATCCCTTAAAAAAAGAAATAGACCTGTACTGAAGAGAGAGATAATCTCTTCCTAGCTTTAAAGAAGTAAATTGTGAGAGATCCACAAACCTAGAACATGGAGATGGCCCTTAGCAGCTGAGAATGACCACTGGCCAACACCTAGCAAGAAAACAAGGGTTTCAGTCACAATGAACTAAATTCTGTCAATAATCTGAGGGAGACTAGAACCAACATTTCCCATGTCAATGCGGTGACCACAGCATATTCAGCATCTTAACTACAATCTTGTGAGACCCTAAGCAGAAGGCACTGCTAACCTGTGCCTGGACTCCTGACCCATGAAAACTGTGACATAATAAAACACATATTGATTTTAGTAAGTGAGTTTGTGGTAATTTTTTTATACAGCAAAAGAAAACTAATATAAGTAAGATCATGACCTCGAATGCCAAGCTAAAAATTCTGAACATTTGTTGTTCAATAAGAAAAAAGAAATCCTTGATACCTTTTAGTAAAGGAGTAAAATGATCTGAGGCTTTCGTTTGTAGAGAAGTGAAGAAAACTGAATAGTAGGTATAGTCTTGCCCAGGTTGTAACTTATAACTCTGATATCTCAGTTTCTTAACATAAAAAAGGTTTATGTCTCATTTATATGATACTCCATTGTGAGCATTCTCCTTAGTAACTCATCTCTACTGTAACCCAGGAATCCTGGGTGTGTTCATTTAGCAACCCTGGCACCTAGGAGTTTTTTTTACCTCCTTCAAGGCAAAAAAAAAAAGAACATGAATTCCTTAATCCTTAACTATGTCAGGCAAGAGAGAATACGTATTGCTTCCACTCAAAACCATTAGTCATAATGAGTCATGTGTTCTCACTTTAACTGCAAGGGTGACTGGGAAATGTACAGAAGTACATGGAGTATTTGGTGAACCTGAATTGTTTCTACTTAGGAGGAGAATTTCAAAAAAAAAAAAAAAGGAAAGAAAGAAAAAAGTAAAAAGAAAGGAGGAAAAGGAGGAGGAGGAGGCAGTGTCAAATGCTTCAGAAAAATAAAGATGAATAATAATTGAAAATTGGTTATTAGGTTACATTAGGAAACCTGCATATGACTCACAAGGCAAATTCAACCTGCTGCCTATATTTTTAAATAAAAAGTTTTATTGCAATACAACATGGTCATTTGAAAATATATATTGTCTGTGGCTGTTTTTGTGTAAAATGGCAAAATTTAGTTGTGACAGAGACTGTTTGGCTGGCAAAGAGTAACATTTTTACTACATGGTCCTATCCAGAAATTGTTTGCCAACCCAGGATTACATAATTAGAAATTAATAATGATTTTTAAAGCTTTGAAAGCATATGACAAAACCAATGAAGGGAGGAAAGATAGACAAGAAAGCAGATTAATAAAACAGGTATAACATCTAGAAGTTTACAGAAGAGGTCAATATGAAAAAACGTGTTTTGAAGTTTGTTACTCATTTACTTATTTATTGTTGTTTATTTAATTTTGCCAAATATTTGTTTTGTGAAACCTAAGACTCTTGTAAGGAATGGTGAAACTCTGAAGATGCAGGTACATGATGATATTGTTGTAGCCGCCAGTTTCCAAAAGACACATGGACCATCAGAAATCAGTGAGTTATAGGAAACACACTCTTTATTCAGCTAGCTGGGTCTGCCAGGGGGAGGCAGACCCCAAATTAAGCAGCCCCAAAATGTAGAGGTACAGGGTTTTTAAGCCCTAAACCCTATTCTTCATTCTGTCTGAACACAAAAGTCTATGTTTCCTCTTTTTTCTGTCAACTTACAGATCAGTTGTGCAAGCAGGGGTACAGAAGCAGAAAGCTTATTGTTAGAATGTAATGTTCCAATGGGTGATAGCCTATGTTTCTGTGGGCAATAGCCAAGCAGTTATTTTCCAGCCAGCACAATATAATTGAGAAAGTGAGGACCTGGGATTGTCAGATGACGATGAGATTACAGTGGGAGGACCAGCCTTGATGAGAATAACATTAAAATTTCCCTGAGTCAAGTTTGGAAAGAGAAGAAAAACATCACTACATAGCATTTTAATAAATTATTTTATTTTTGACTATAAATTTAATTTGTTACTTAGTAAACCATTGATCACTAGAAAAATAATTTTAGAATTTTAGAAAAAGAGAAAATGAATTCCTCTCATAATTGAATCATCCACTAATTAAGTTATTGATAAAAAGTTAGCATCGTTTCCTCTGTGTTTTTCTGGCCATTAATTAACATATGTAATTTATTTGTATTTTATACAGTAGGATCAGAGATGTACTGCTCTTCAGCTACTTTCTTTATCATTTGTCAATTATGTGTAGATCTCTCTCTTTTTCTAATAGCTTCACACAGAAGATATACTCCAGGTTTTATTTTACCAATTCATATGATGCACATTTAAGTTATTTCTAACTTTTGTTATTCGGTTACTGCAATTAGAATGGTTGTCTATAAGTATGTCGTACTTTTATTAATATTTCTATAGAATACATGCTAGAAGTGGAATTCATGGTAATTTTAAATTGAAAAAAATTAAAAGACTGTACATCCAATAGTGATGAATTATCTAGAAAGAAGCAAGCAAATTCATCAGCTGCATATAAGAGAGAATGGTTATAATTAAGGCTTGAAGAGAATGGAGAAGCTCTGGAACAACAAATGCCATATGAAACTAATTAGCATTTTAAAAAAATTATATTATTTTATCCAATACCTTTAAATCCTTACATAGCTTCTGAATGTTCCATGGCTAACCATAAAGTATACATTTCTTATTGCTATGAAAATGTGATGGCCAAAACAGAGCTACGTGCTTGGACCAAACTAATGTGTTTAGAATACAAGTATGAGCAAGAAATAGCCTCTGGTTTCATGAAACTTTCATTCTAGTGAGGGAAAAAGAAGCAATTAAAGTATATGTTATTATCATAAGGGAAAATAGGGTGCCACTGAGTTTTCAGAAAGTTAAAATAAGTCATGTGATTCACGAAGTTTGAACAAAGTGGAAGAAAGCATGAATTACTGGTGAAAGGTGAAACTGAAAGTGTTTCAGAAGAACTGGTTAACAGGATTTAGAAGAAATAGTGAGGAGAGATGAGTTATGTGAGACAAAAATGTCATGACAAAAAGGGTATAGAATATGACTTAACTTTCCTTATTTCTTCATGCAGAAAATGTACATATATTCTATTTGACTTGGAAAGAAATTAGAAGATTTATACAAAATTTTGAACAAAATATTTTTAATTTGAAATTAGCTAAAAATTTATCTTAATTTTCCAGAGATGATAAAATTGGTATGAGCATTTTACTTATATGAGGCATCCATAGGCAAATGCATCAAAATAATTTTATTTTTCTTCATAAATTGCATAGTATCAAAAGAGACAATTACAAATTACCCGGTTTTTCTAATGTATTTAGAAAATCTCCTTGCTATTTTCAAAGAACACATAATACAAAATCTAAAACTAGTTATGTGCAGGTCATTGCCATTTTCAGATCAATAATAAAGTTACCAATAATGCTAGCTAATGTAAAATAGATGTTAAACTCCTATTGTTAACTTTAAGGACTAAATCATTCCTGTTTGTACCTTTTGAGTATGTTGAGTGAAGGAATGAAACTTGAAACAAAAGACTTAACAGCTATATATTTTTTAAACATTCAGGGATTTGGCTAAGGCTGACTGTTATATAAACAGAAACGATATATTTAAAAAAAAAGTTACTAACATATTATGGAATGATAATAATGTGCTTTACTACCACATTTCCCACCCCAAAGCAATTACATTTAAACCACTATTGAATCACATTTATCTGTCTACTGTTAAACTGGGCATGGTACTGTCAGTGCTGTAGAATCTTACAGTTAGACTGCAGCTTGCTTGTAGAGTTTGGGAATTGCAAAACAAGTTGAAAGCAATCTTTTCTGTGAATTAATGAGGTACACAGATCATCTGCACTTTTCATCTCAATCGAGCAAGTACAGAAATGGCAAAGGAATAATTGTTTTAAAGTTTGTTGTGCATTGTGTTAAAATCATACTCTACAAATAATAACATGAAAGGCTAAAAGAGGAGGTGAAAAGGCCTAATATACATCAGAATTAAAAGCTTAACTCTTTGATGTGTGCGCATAAGCTATTAAGATTGTTTTTATTAGACTTTCATGAAAAATAGTGTTTTTGATTATTAGGAAAAAAAACATATGTATTCAACATGTATTTCTAGTTGAACAAAAATTTGTTGAATGACTGCTATGTGGAAAACACTATTTTAGGCCTTAAGGATACAAAAACAAGTAACTTTTTAAGGAGATTAAAATTTGTTCTGTGCAGTCTACACCCTACTTATTTTCCTCATAATTTTTACAGGCTGTATGTATGTATTTATTTGTTTACTAATTCATATTCTTCTCACTTGCAGGCTCTTTTTGTGTGTGTGTGGAGGAGGGATTTAAAACAACAGAAATTTATATTCTCACAGTTGTAGAGACTAGAAGTCCAAAATCAAGGTGTTAGCGGGGCCGAGCTCCCTCTGAAGTCTCCAGGGGAGGATCTTTCCTTGTTTCTTCCCACTTTTAGTAACTGCAGGCATTCCTTGGCTTGTGGCTGCGTCACTGCAATCTCTGCCTCCATCCTTTTTCTTTTGTGTGTGTCTCTGTACAAATGTCTGTCTTCTTATGGAGACACCAATCACACTAAAGTTAAGCCCACCCTAATCCCAGATGACCATATCTTAACTAATTATATCTGCAAAGACCTTGTTTCCAAATGAGGCCATATTCTGAGGTTCTGGTTGGGCAGGAATCTTTGAGGACACTATGCTACCTAGTTATTTGCCATAGAAGAAATGGCAGACATAGGCAGCAGCATGTACTGATAACCACTCTATTACAGTAAAGTTTGGCAACTTAGAGGCATGACTCTTATAAAAGGTAGTTCTTTTTTATTCAGCATGAAATGAAATAAAGGGTCAGATCTGACATGTGCTTAAGGTAGTTCTTTATTTTATGGAAAAGGTTAGCATATTCTCACTACAAACCTAGTTTGAGGAAAGGCTCTATATTAACAGAGGTTCTAGTTTGTTGGGTTAAGCTTTCTGTATTTAGGATTTTTTTACCTACCAAACGTAGATCATAATAATAGTATCTCCACATAGAATTGTTTCTGATTTGAATAAATTATATTTTGTAAAAAAATTTAGAATAATTTCTGGCATTTAGCAATTTTTCTACAAAAAGTTTGCTATTGTTGCTATCTTTCAGAATGATTTCTATAATTTTTCTTATTTTTTCCCTTGCTTTCTGTATTTCTTTCTATCAGATATACTTTCTGAGAAATTTTTTCAATGATATCTTCTAGACATTTTTTTGAGCCTTGCATTTGTGATATTATAGTTTCAAGCTTGAGCTCTTTTTCCTTTTCTGTATGTACTTCTTGGCATTTTGTGTTTGTTTTACAGATGCAATATCTTCTCTTATCTCAGGTACGGATCCGGTACCTGAGATAAGAGAAGATATTGCATCTGTAAGCCTACAATATTTTAAGAGAATCTCTTTAGGAAAAAAAAAATCAAAAATGTAAGTTAAATATTAGTTACAAAAAAGAAATATTTATTTAGAATAAAAAAGAAGAGGCTTTGCAAGAAGCTCATGCAAGTGAGAACAACTGAAGCTTCATTATCTTTAAAATAAATCAACATCTGTTGAGCATGTTATCTAGAGATATAGAAATAAATAGAAAAATAAACATTTAAAGAGTCAAAGCATTTTCTTCTTTTAACAGGGAACAAGAATGTTTGCTTTATATAATAAGTTTTGAGTATTTACCTTTTTAAATGATGTACTTATTTAATTTGTATATAATTCTCTGAGGTAAATGTCAGAAAATACATTTATGTATATCATAAAAATGATATAAGGCAATTTTTGGCAAGAGTAGTTAAGTCTAGGGAACTCACTAGATATCGACTGAGAAAGGAGAGCTGCCAGCCTGAATGTTTTACATGAGAACCCTGATGTTATAGTCTTTTCGGTTTGGCTTTAACCTTAATCTTTATTGACTATGCTTTAAATTCTTATCCAGGAGTGGCATAGCTGAAGTTTGAGTCCTTACCCAGACATCTGAAAGCAGAATATGTCCATATAAAAATAATTATAACTCATTTCTCTTGCTACTCTAGTAAGAGGAGCCAAGGAACTCTTTACCATGAAAGAGTTCAAAATGCAAACACTTTAAAGAAGATAATTTGAATGACAGTATGCAAAAATACAAATAACTCTAAGTTCTTCTATTAGCAACTTGATAGTTCGTTTTTACTCTATAAATATAAACCTCAACACAGTTGTTTATTGTCAGCCTAATTAAAAGTTTAAAAAAATGATTTAAATATACCTTTACATATATAACCTCAAGAATGTCAAACTTTAAACTTTAATTTTAACTTTGTAATTATTTTTAAAGACATAAGTATAGGCTCTAACTTTACTAATAGCTTTTAAGGAATATAGTAATAAATTTATAAACTAGCAATGATTTTAGAGGAATAAATGCATGTTCTACTTTGCAACACAAAATACAAAATTTTACTAAAGTAAAAATGTTACATATTTCCAGCTACTTTTTATAAAAAGTCTCTTAGTCCCCTCCACTGGAAAAAAGAAAAAAAAGGAAAAAAAAGAAAACCTTAAAAAAATGTGTGGTTTTTCAATTATTATTACACTAATATCCTAGCATATTATATGAAAGATATTTACTGATTATTTTTTCAATTAAAAAAGATGGGCTTCATTTGCTATCTGTTAAGGTACACACTGTCAGACAATGGTTAGTTTACACTCTCTGTGTTCTCTTTCTGAGAATAAATGGTTAGTGACCTTTTCTTATTTACCCTGTCTCTGTCTTTCCCACTCCTAGTAACCCAATGAGCTTTTCCCACTCAATATATGCCCTTTATCTGAAGATGCACTCACATTCTCAATTTAATCTCAATTCAGCCAAGAAATCCGTGACCAGATTAGCAGCTTTTAATTTAACAACTGAGAAGTCCATGATCATCTTATAACCATGGTCTTTTATATCGCTCTCCAAGTTTCCTTTGTTACAATTATAACTGGAATCCAGATTTCTAGCGAGATAACTAAATTCCTTCTAAGTTTTTTTGAATTGTTTGATTATAATTGACAGTTATCTTTTTTAAAGAGTAGGCTTTCCTATTCTTTAGAGCACTTTTTAGTTCACAGCAAAAAGTACCTAGATTTCCCACATATCCCCTTCGCCTGCCCCACTATCAAAATTCTGCACTAGAGTGCTATGGTTGTTATAACCAATGAAACTACATTATCATGTCAGTATCACCCACGGTCCATAGTTTATATTAAGATTAGGGTTCACCATTTGTGCTGTAAGTTCTATACAAGTGTATGATGACATGTATACACCATTACAGTATCATACAGCAGGGTACTAATTGGAGTCTATATACCTCTCCTAGGGCTCTACAGAGTGGACCCATCTCCACTCTAACCCCCTGAAGAAAAACACTCAGCTGCGCTAGACTTCTAATTAGCATTTACTCCCTGTTGTCTTGTCTGTGCTCTGCTTACCTGACAAGATCCTGCTACTTCTTATGTTGATCTTTTGTTGAATTAGTCTGACAATTCTTACGACCTCTGACCAGTCTGACTTATAACCCTGTCTCTACCTTCACATGCACACTGTTCAAGGGGGTCAGGTTTATTTGCACCCATCTGACTCTATCAGTCCCATTGTTTGGGGTACTAACTCAATATTAATATTCAAATACCAAAGTCACTATGAGGCGAACCTCTTGCCTGAACTATAATATGGTGGTCTCAAATACACAGTAGTAAACTCAAGAGAAGAGAAGGCTCCCATTTATTTTGAAATTAAACTTGCCTGTTAGCTTTAATGTTTTATTGTGATCATAGAACAAAGAAACAACATATCATTTTATTAATGAACATTAAAGACTCAAACTTTATTTTAAGTACATGAGTTTGTTTGTATCCTGTGCCACTTCCGAGAGTTAATTCATTCAATAGAGCATAATATCATAGAATCTTAGAACTCTGAAGGATCATAAAAATTATATGGTTTTCGTCCTCTGTGTTTGATATGAGAAGATTAGAACTTTAATAGCAGTTGCAGAAATAAAATCCAGGTCTTCTTATTTATGGGTTAGTGTCTTTACCCTATGTGTTATTTATAAGGCAAATGGTTTAAAAGAGAATATAGGCTTATAAGCATAAGGCCAAGAATTACATTCCAGAAAGTCCTGTGGCATAACTCTCTTGTTAAATTCACCAAGTTAAGAAATGTACACTTTGTCTTTGTCTTTGGTTCTCAGCATATGTCAGTTCCTAAAACATTGGGTTCTCCAGAGTCTAAGTGTCTTGTGTGTTAATAAGATGACTTGTGTCTGGGGTCCCTTAATAGATTCACAATTTGGGCTGGTCAACTGAAAGATCAAGGAATAATTAGTGTGGTGAAACTTTCAGCCTCACCCACCTCCAAAGAAAAGAGAGGGGCTGAAGATTGGGTTCAATCACCACTAGCTAGTGATTTAATCGATTTTGCTTTTATAATGAAACTTCCATAAAAACTCCTAAACAGTGGGACTTGGAGAGCTTCTGGTAGATGCATCCACTTGCTGAGAGGATGGTGCACCCCAAATCCACAGGGACAGAAGCTCTTGTGCCTAGGACTCTTCTGGAATTTTCCTCATATACCTTTTCATCTGGCTATTTATTTTTATACTTTATAATAATCTAATAAGAATGAGTCAAGTAATACCCTGAGTTCTGTGAGCCGTGGTAGCAAATTATGGAACCCACAAGATGGGTTTCATGGGGACCCACAATTTATAGCAGATCGGTCTGAAGTATAGGAAGCCTGAGACTTGTGATTAGCATCTGATGTGGGGCCATTTTTGTGTGAATGAGCCCTTAACCTGTGGGGTCTGCATAACTCTGGGTAGTGTATTTTGTACTCAACCAATTATAATGAAGAATGAAAGGCTTAGCAGTGTACATACAAGTAAAATTTTATTAACATCAAGTTCAGATTTATAGATAAGGGCACAATTGTGTTATATTATTGCTTCAATTTTTAACATAGCCACTGTGATTATAAATAAATATTAAGCGAGATTGCATTTCTGGTAATGGAGATATCTGCAGAGGTTAAAAAAAGGGAGGGGGCAATGATTTGTCTGGGTAATTGATAATTATTTAGCTGATTCTCCTTCCTGAAGCCCTAATGGGAAATGGTACATAATATTGAAATTTTTTTCTATCCAAGCACATTGTAGAAGCAGACATGCCAAGCCATTGTAAAGAATGAAAACATAACAATCAACGTGGCATGCTTCCCAGTCTGCCCCCAGGGCCAGCAAGGAGCTCCAACACTGTCTGAGCAACAGCGTCGTCTGTCCAGTAATGAAACCCCATCTTAGATTTGGACAGAACTTGCATTACACTTGTATAATAGACTTTAAATAAGACAAATCTTTCTTGAATCTAAACCAACACACTTCATAAATGCCTCACATTTTATTGGTTTGAAAAATCAGCTTCTCTTACATAGCTGGTCTCCCACCAGTGACTTGAACAATTTCACATATTACAGTTAATTTAAGGGTCACTGTGTTATTTCTTAAACATTTTGTTTAAAATTAGAATACACTACCAGGAAATGAACAGTAATTTCATGGCGATAGTCCTTGGTTCACTCTCTCCTTCCCTCCTTGGTTCACTCTCTACTATATCTGATATATAATGTACACTATTATTAGTGTTTTGTTTTTTAATGTATATTTGACCAAATTCATTACCTGTTTAAAATTCTCCAGAGCAACCTTTCTCATTCACTCTTAACTATACCTGTAGAAGATTTTACATACTTTAGCCTTATATTCAAATTTCATAAATGGTTGTCATTTATCAATCAAAATTTTAATATCCATTTGAAGAGCAGTAATATTACTCATTTGCAGTTTATTTGCACATAATGAGCCACCTCATGACTCTTTCTTCACAAAATCTTTTCCCTAACATGCTCAGGCAGGCTTTCCATAGGTCTACTTAACTAAATGACAATTGACATGCAATTCCACTCATCTGTCTTTCATACTTTGTCTGCCTGTCTATCTAATGCTATATCCATCCATCCGTTCGTCCGTCCGTCCGTCCGTCCGTCCATCCATCCATCCATCCATCCATCCATTCATCCATCCATCCATCCATCTTTCTGTCTTTGTATCTATCCATCCAGCTATTATTTTGTTAAAATAGATAAGAATCTTAAATGTAACTACAAAATATTATAAAATATTATGGTTCTTGATTCCAGGAATGAGTAGTATAAAATGATTAATGAAAAACAATTTTCTTAAATTATATGCTTTTAATCAACTGCTACACACAGTATATATAGAAAGGATCAGAGTTAGTACTTTGTACAAAATATCTGAAAATCTTTGGTAAATATTTTACAAATGTTTACAAATTTAGAAATACAAATGTCAACATTCTATCATATTTTCATGAATAGGAAATAATCTTCTAAAGAAATTAATCAGAAGTAAAATATTCAAAATTTAAATATACTTTGTCCCAATGTTTTTATTTTTGGTAATCTTTAATAAAGACATAAATGCAATACAGAAATAGATTTTATCCACAATGGTATTTAATGTACTAAAAATTAGAAATAACCTCAAGTTCAAAAACAGAATTAGTCACATTATTGTATAAAAATATAATGAAATATTGTTAATTCACCAAAAACTTAGGAGAAATTATAATAACATTAAAATACTAGTATAATAATATTAAGTGAAAAATAGTTTAAAATTATATATAATACGTAATCTCAATTTGTTAACAAAAATCAACTGTATGAAATTACACTAAACTATTAACAATGATTGCATTGGGTGATGAAATGTGAAATTTTTTCTTTTTTTATTATTATCTATTTTCCAAAGTACCTTTAAAGTGTATATATTTTACATTTGAAAAGAAACTAAATTGCATTGAAAGAGGAAGTTTTAAGAAGAATTGAAAGAATGTGACATTTCTACATCAGAACTTAGAGGATTCAAATCATG
Source organism: Cynopterus sphinx (assembly GCA_030015415.1). Classification (NCBI taxonomy): domain Eukaryota; kingdom Metazoa; phylum Chordata; class Mammalia; order Chiroptera; family Pteropodidae; genus Cynopterus; species Cynopterus sphinx. Next base: position 21,839,119 of record CM057385.1, read on the forward strand.
TCTGTTGTAGACTTCTCAAGTTTATTCTCCTCTAAATTTTACTTAAGTGGTTTTGTTAACAAAAATACAAAGTGAGCTATTTGGTCTTGTTATAGACTTTATAGTTTCATTAGGTTAGAAACAAATTTGCTGGCAATTTGGTCTGGGAACATGTAACAGCTGTCTTATTGGTAGATAACTTAGTAAAGTGCATGAGTAAATGCTCTACCAACAAATTAAAAATGTACTCACTTCTATCCTCATCTATTAGAATTCCACACATATACAGAGACTCTATCTTATCCAAATAGACAAATCACAGGAATACTTAAATTAACTTTTAATTTCTACTTGCGGTTATTCTTTGAACTTTTCACCAGTTTTGAGGTAATTGTGATTTTATTGAGCATTTTCTTGTTAAAAATTGAAACAGTCATGGAATTTAGATATTTCTCAGCAGAAAATATCTAACCAACATTAGCAGATAACTGTTATGAAAGCTTTCATTTGAAAACTTAAAGGAGCTTTGCAAATTCGAGTTATCACAACCAACAGAGAGCACATATTTAATCAGATTCTCCTGTCTGATTATGTAATTCTGCTGAAGTCCCAAATAATATAGAAAATGGACTGCAAACAATAGCCCTGAAATGGTCCAGCACACACACAAAAAAATTTGCCAAAGCAAAAATATATGGGGATCAAATGGCAAAGCCTCCACCTAACGAATAAAAATCAAATTTAAATGTCTCTATTCAAATCTCAGAATTATGAAAACCTGTTCCTTTATTTAGAAGTACATCTCACATGCATTTGGCTTTATATTAATTTTAAAAAATGTAGTAATAATAGTAACAACAACTACTTCTTGAGCATTCAGTATGTCCCAATATCTATACTATTACATTATTGAAGGGTTTAAAAATATTAAATGACTTATTCCATTTCATTTTAAATAAATGTTATTGATGTATAACATATGTACAGAAAAATGTATATCTTAAAGGAAATGTTCATGGTTTTTCACAAAATATAAAAGGTTTGTACCAATTTATGCTCCCACCAATGGTAGGACACCAACCAGTTTTACTATTTATCCTTTCATATCAAAGGTTGAGAACTTGTATCCTTTTTTTAAAGTGCTCAAGTCTTTAACGTTTCTATTTCGTGTGTGTGTGTGTGTGTGTGTGTGTGTGTGTGTGTGTGTGTGTATTCTCTATGGCTTTCTAGTCTGTAAATGTTATATTTTAACAAACAGAAATTCTTAATTAAATATAGTTAAATTTTTCGTATTTTGATATGGCTCTGAATTATGTCTTGATAAAGACATATTTATCTATTCTAAGATAATGGATATATTCTATTATCATCTAAAAGTTTTTTTCCTATGCTTCATGTTTAATGTACAATGGAAATTGTTTTTGTGTGTAGTGAGAAACTTAAACATATTTCATAATTTAGTTTTCTAGATATGGAAAACTATAGATGATAAATAGAGTGATTGCATATGTGTGTTCAGTTTCTGGATTCTCTTATATTCTATTTGTCTGTCTATCTTGCCCCAAGACACTGCCTTTATTGTTGCTTTTTAAATAAGTGTCAATACTTGATCATACAGACCCTCTAGTTTTGTTCTTTTCCAAGATGATTTTCTTAGGTCTTGGCCCTTTATGTTAAAGTTATAAAATCAACTTGTTAGTAACTACCAATTAACAGTACTAGGACTTTCAAGGATTTGCAAAGAATTTATAAAGAAACAGGAAGGATTAACAACATTGAATCTTCCAATCTGTAGGCATGGTTTATATCATAATTGGCTTTTATTTTACTTTATTTTCTTTCCCTTTCTATAACTTTTGTAAAATTCTGTGTAGCAGTTTTGTACACATTAAAATATAGTGTACATATATTTTACTAATTCTAGGTGTTTGATTTATTAATGCTACTGCAAACAGTATCATTAAAATTATATATTTTTAATTCCATGTATCATGAAATGTAAAGTATTACAATATTAACTTTAATAAACTTTAATGAGTTAAGGATACATGCTGCTTTGAAAAGGTTTTTTTCTTATTTCATGCTATGTATTCCAAATTTTTACAATTTAAAACATATCATTTAATTGTTCTTGTTTGGCATTGTTTATGTAGAAAATCTATCAGATTTACTGTTGCTTTATTGAAGTACCATGTCTCCCAACCTTAGCAGAAAACTGTTATGAAAAAGAGCTGGTTTTATTTGTTTGATTGGTTTGATTTGGTATTGGGGTTTATAGTGCTTTTTGAATCTGTTTTATGTCTTTCCTTAGTCCTAAAACAAAAACAAAACAATAAAAAAAAAAGCAACTTGGTCTTTATCTTTCGAAACACTGCTCTTCTGAATTAAATCTTTCTGTTCTTCTTTTCAAGAGTCCCCTTACAAATATACATAATTTAATTATTTATTTATTTATTTATTTTTTACCACATTCCATTATTTTATTCGCTTTTTTCTATACTTTCTGCTATTTTTGACTTCTGTACTTCAGTCAGGATGTCTCTACTAAACTTTCTTTTGTATAATTTTAATTCTCTTGTCTACTTTGTCCTTTGTACTGTTAAACCCATCTATTAAGATGTGTTTTACATTTTGCTCTAGAATTTTTTTATTATATACTTAATTTGAACACAGTTTGATACATCTGCATGTGTGAATTGTTTTGTGCTTTCTTTTAATTTTGATACTATTTTAAAATTTCAGAGCAGTTGCAAAAATAGTACAAAGAGCAACTTATCCCTGAGTTGTTTGAGGATAAATTGCTTGCCATAGTGCTGCTTCATTACCACCAAATACTTTTGTGTGTTTTTCCTACATACAAGTACACCCCCTTAGACAACCAGAGCACAATCATCAAAATCAGGAAATTAGCATAGGTACACTAGTACTACCTGATTCATCAATGCCCACATAATATACTTTATAGAAAAGGTTTCCAACCTAAAATCACATTTTGCATTTCTCCCTGGTCTCCTTCATTTTGAAAGAGCATTTCTGTCTTTGACTTACATGACCTGTCACTTTTGAAAACAATCAACCAATTATCTCGAAAAATGTCCCTCAGTTAGAATCTGTATGCATCAGACTTGAGTTGTGTGTTCTCAACAACTACATCACAGAAAAGAGGCTGTATTCTTCTAATTGTGACTTCATTATTACTTGATTTTGGTTTGTCTTATTACTGATATTATTACTTTTAACCACTCAATTAAAAGTGATTAAAATTTTATACACAGTTACTCTTTTTTTGTAATTAATAAGTTTTTTGTGGGTACTTTGAGAATGTAATTATCCCATTTCTCATTTAACTTTTACATACTAATTTAACTCAATATTTCTTGGCTAGACTAATTATTTTTATGATATTTGCAAAATTGTGAATCTCTAATTCCACCACTCTTATTACTGCTATTAAGTGCATTATTCTATAAAGAAAAACTTATTCTTTTTCCCATTTACTTATCCTTTTTTTTGTACCAGTGTATGCCTTTTGATGCCTATTTTATATTCAATGGGTTACAGTCTGATGACATCATTACTTGCTAATGCTCAAATTTTCTCAGATTTATCAAGTGAGGTCCTGTTCAAGATGATTTTTGTATCTTTTTTTTTTTTTTTGAGCACTTATCTACTTTTTAGCACAAGACATTTCAAGCTCATTTTGTACATTCCTGACTCAGTCCTAGTATAGGACATTTCTCCAAAGAGTTCTAAGATCCTTGATGGAAATCAACGTTACAGACATGATGTTGTACTCACTGCTATTGAGATGTTACTGCTCCTGGAACCTCTCGGTAAACAGAGATAACGAATCGATATATAGACTTAGACAAAGACATAGAGAATTACATAGAGATAGAGATAGAAGTAGAGATAGAGACAGACTTTCTATATAGGTAAATATGTACATATATACATATGCACATATTTTAATACATGGATATATGTATATATGCATGCATGTGCATATTACATGCATGTGCGTGCATAATATGTAATGTATACATTTATAAAACATATATAATACCTTTTTCACAGAAATACATATATACATATGTGTATATATACACACATACCCTACACATACACACACACACACACACTCACTTATATAAACTCTGAGTTCACACCAAGTATAATTTAATACCTCTAATTATAATTTAACACCCCAGGAATCTTTTGAATTTTCCCCTTTTCACTTTCATAACTCTTTTCTCTTACAGTGAGAAACATGGCGATGTTACCCTCCATTTATTTACTTAATAGATCAGTCCCACTGTATTTAACAACTTCTGTCTGCATCACTGCTTCCCAATGCAGAGGCTTCTTCTCCCTCCTCAGGCTCTTACACTTCTGATGTGTATAGGTGCCCTTCTCACCTTACTTTAGTCCTAATACCACATATTGAACTCCCACTGACATTCCACTCTTCCTCACCCATTGGGCTGTGACATCTTTCTAAGCTGCTTCAATTGCCTTATTCCCATGCAGATACCTCCTCATTCCCAAGGGCTCTGATATGCTACTCTGGCTTGCTACGGCTGCCCTACGTGAATGCTCTCCACACTTAGCTCAGGCTCCAATAATACGCTCTGAGCTACAGCCACAGACCTGACCTTGTTCAAACTCTTGCTTGTCCTCATTTCTAGGGTGCAGCCTTTAAGGAATATTTAACTACCATCTCTCTTCCTTGGCATGTTGGAAACTCCAGTTTTTTTTTCTTATCTGTAGGAGCATGAGACCATTAAAACTTCTGTTTAGGCTTTTGGCCACTTTCTGCAGGATTTCTTAACCTTCCTCACTGCATCTTACCATCACACAAATGCCTCTGTAGGTAGGCTCAGGGTTATCTCACTTCCTTCAAGTCCTGTCTGCTTCAAAAATCTCAAAGTTCAATTTTTACCTTGCCAATTTTGTTAGATTATCAAAAGATATGGTCTCTTTTCTGCCTGGCTTCTCAGTTTTATGCCACTCTGTAATTAATTCAATGAATGCCCCAAGAGAAAAAGCAGCATGCAAAATCAAGGTTCCCCTCAGTGAACCTCTTTCTCTCAGGGGTTTGGCCCCTCAACCCCTGACTCTTTCAAGATACACTTTTATTCAGTTTTTCTAGTTGATCTTGGTGAGAGTGTTGGTCTGCTACAAGTTATGCCATCATAGCTCTACTTCTTCAATTAATTTTTATAAAACCAAGATGTGGTAAATTCTATTTTAGACATCTAGAAAATAAGGAAATTCAGATACAGGAATGTAATATAATGAAGGTCACAAAGTCAGTGAACCCCCAATCTGGATCTAAGATTCAGGTCTGTCTATTTTAAAAGCATTGCCAGGTATACTATACTGTTTATCACAATAATTTAGTATTCTCTCTAATTACTCTAGGTTTTTACTAAATTTTTAGTAATCTATGATAAATAGGTCACAGTTCAAAAGGAAATGTTAATAAAAAAATAAAATAAAAAAGCACCCCTTCATTCTCAAAGTAACTCAAAAAATAGGTGATAGACGTTCTTGCCTATATGAGCCTGACCTACATCAGGGCTTCTTCACTTGACACTATGGACAGTGGGTAATTCTTTGTTGAGAGACAGGTAGGCTATGCATTAGCCATGACTGACAGTACCCTAGGCCTCCATGCACTAGTTGCCAGCAGCATCCACCCAGTTGTGACAACCAAAAATATCAGCAGACAATGCCAAGTGTCTTCCAGAAGATAAAATGACCCTTGGTTGAGAAATACTGATCTATACAGTAAATTGTAATTTCGAATAGTGTATGCCACTTATATCTAACTCACGATATCTTTCCTCTTTGCTGGTTGAGACTGTGAAGTAGAACTTAATTTGTTTTTCAAACTCCCACTAACTCTAGAGGACTATAAAAATTAAATTCAGTAGAATACATGCAGTGGGATCTGCACATTCAGAAATAAGACAAAATTGGTGAGAAACAGTGGCAAGTGCATTACTGATTGTTTCCTCCGAATAGAAATCTATAAAACAATAAATAAGCTGCCAAGTTCAGCATAGCTTAGCTTTGTCTTTCATAACTCCCCATGGAGTGCTTAGAGGAAGAGTTTAATTCCTATTGAACTTTTACCCAAATTTAGTAAAAAGCAATATAAGTCTTTTTCTGGCCCTCTGCTATTCCCCTACCTACCACATCATCACTCTTTTTCTTCCCAGTGTAAAGAATTTAGCTTTCTATATTCAAGAGGGTTGGAAACTGTCACTTATGCTGCCATTATGAAAAATGTGCTCTGAATTTATTTTAACAAAGCAGGAATACTTGAGATTCTGACACGGGAAAGAGCATTACAACTTGGAATCAGGTCAACTGCCAAATAAGTCCATGTAGCTCCTTTGGAGCAGCAACTTTGGCTTAATTGCCTTCTTCTTATCCTAATTCAGTGCCTAACATGTGGTGAAACTAATACAAGGTAACATCTATCAAGTACTTTCACAACTAAAATAAATAAATATTTTATTATGTACTATGTGTATTGATTTCCAGAAAAAAAAAATACATGAGTGCACACACACAAATATACACACAAACACATGAACACACACTTAAGACCCTATGATGTGATTCCTAGATTCTTGTCTTAGGTCTAATTTATTGTATTATTGTATAGTTTGAGCTTCTGCATAGTAATGATACTATGATAGTTTTATATTCTCCGATACTCATTTGTGATTTTAAACAGATATTCAGAACATAAGGGCAGAAAACTTCCCAGATTAATCTAAACATGTTGGGATGTGACAGATAAAAGAAAGGTGCTGAAAATAGTTATAGATAGTTCACTTTAGTTGAAAGACAAACGAAAAAAATCATGGCCTATAAAGGCATAGTCACTCTATAATTAGCATACAAAGTCAAATTACCTATCTCAAAGAAAACAGGTATATCCCTTAGGCTAGTGGTCCTCAACCTTTTTGGCCCCAGGGATTCATGCTCCTAAGAGAATCTAATGCCTGATGATCTGAGGTGGAGCTGAGGTGGCGATGCTAGTGCTGGGGAGTGGCTGTAAATACAGATGAAACTTTGTTCTCTTACCTGCCACTCACCTCTTGCTGTGCACTCGGTTCCTAAGAGGCCAGAGACAGGACTGTACCAGTCCACAACCTAGGGGTTGGGGACCCCTGACTTAGACTATATACCTGCATTAGGCATCACTAATGAATATCTGCTTTTGAATCAGTGGAGAAAACAGGAGATCATGGACAAATGTGTATACATTGGCTATACAATATGTGGGGTTTCCTTTTTCTTTTCTTTTTTTATTTGCAACCTGCCTGTTCCTCCAATATACTAATTAAGCAAAAATGGTAAAATCTACAAAGTGAAACAAAATAATAGCAAAAAGTTACTACATACAAAATACTACTGATAAATATCAATAACTTGTGGATTATCTTAGTTTGTTCAGGCTATTGTAAAAAGAATACTGAGACCTGACATCTTATAGGAAACAGAAATTTATTTCTCATAGTTTTGGAGGCTGCAAGTCTAAGGTCTGGGTGCCAAGGTGAGAACCACCTTTCAGGTTGCAGGTGGCTATTTTTTTCCTGTATTCTCAAATGGATACAAGATCAGAAAGAAGTAAGTTCTCTCTCTGGGGCACTTATAGGGCACTAATCCTTTTCATGAGAGGTCTATTCTCATTACCTCATCTAATCCTAATTACCTCCCAAAGACCCCAATCTTGATGCTATCACATTATGAAGAAAGGTTTCAACATATGAATTTTGGAGGTGACACAATCAGTCCATAACATGAATATCATTTGAGTTTGGGTCCAGACATATTCTACTGCTTGCATCTCATTATATTTGTTTTTTCGTCTCTTTACCTGAACTATTTCTCTTGCTGGAAACGCATTAAACCTTCTTAAACAATATTAAAAAAAATTAAATCTGTGGTTAAATATACCTTCTTTTGGCAAATTTCCTCACATCATTACCTTGAATTAGATTTCTTTCCTATGAACTCCTTCTGAATCCTCTTTTGAAATTTAACATGGCATGCATCATACTGTCTTTCAATTAGTACTTTACTTTTCTACTTCTCCAAATTGTCTATGGATATAATTATCTACAGATAATTATCTGTGGATACCATTGGGGCAGAATTTACATTGGTCCTACTATATATTAAGATCTTTACAAATAAATAGATAAGGAAGAAAGGAAAAAATAAATGTAACAGTGTACAGTATAAGTGCACAGGCGAATCACTGTGCTTTATCAAAAGAATCAGTGCAGCATAGTTTCAGATGTCCTTTGGTTTACATATAAACAAAGACACCTGGCCCTAAGTAAAAATTCAACCTTAAAAATGTTGACTATCCCAAGAACAAAGGAAAGGATTTCTGGTGGGAGGTTTTTCCTTCTCCACCCTTACATACATTGTCCCCTTATATTTCACATGCAACTTAAAAGGGAGAAACTAAGAAATATATACATGTAACCAATGCTGTATAAACTAACAAGATATAAGCCATGTCATGTAATTTAATTCTTGGCCTGGCAGAATCTTTAATTAACTTCCAGAACAGAAATTTAGCTCTCAGATTTAAAACTTAAATTTTTCTTAAAATATATCAGTCATGGATCATTGAGGAATGATCCAATATCAGAACTGACTTATTGAGTCTTCCAGTGAAAGGGTGTTTGCACTTATATATTTTAAAAAGTAATTTGGCTGGTTGTACAACAAATATTTAAATGCAGGAGCCTAAAATTGCCAGTGTTTATAAACTTGGGTCTTTGACATTACCTCCAGCATGCTTTCCAGTGCTAACATTTTGCAAAGTAAGCTGAATTCTTAACTATGTTGTTTCTTAAGTTGAAGGGAGTTTTTGAACTATACTAAATCTAACAATTTTCTCAGAAAAATTGAGGAATGTTGGTGTTGAATTTCTAATATTCACCCAAAATCTTTCCTCATATTTGAGATGAATGTCTCCATAACCTAACTCACAGCCGATGGCAGCTTTAAGGCTGTTTACTTTTAGAAGGGGTAGATTTCTAGCTTGCTATGGAGACGACCCTTCGCAAAATAAATGGCACCAGGCAACTATTTTCAAACAAACTACTGACACTTAAAGCAGGATGTTTACATTCACTTTTCTACCAAAATTATAGGATTTCTCTCATTTTTTTTTTGGTTAATTTTGAGGGAAGTTCAAAGGAAATTCAAACTATGCTTCTTCATTTTTCAAATGTATTTCAAAAATCACATAAGATTTTGTCTATCCCTTAAGATATGGGAAAAGATGGTGAAATAATAATACCTATTTGCAGTTGACCTTTCTGAGAATCAAGCATCTCTATAACTGGCTACAATAATTTATTCTTATGTGGAAAAATTACATAAATGATAATCATTTTTATTATGGGCCTTGAGGCAGCAGAATTCATATTTATTGAATGTATTTAATTCTGTGTCTCACACAGTCTCCGTTCACAAGCATCCATAACATGTTGTCACATTGAATAAAAACCACAAGGCACCTGAATACGGAAAGTGCTGCACACCTCATAGAGCACTTTTTATGAATTGCTATTCTATTGGGAAACTCCACAGGACATTCTCTTTCTATTAGAGGTATGGTTTAACTACCTCAGCTCTCTCAATTCAGCAAGAAGTTTGTTATCTTTCTCTCTCTCTCTCTCTTTTTTTCCTTTGGAGTTTTCTTCATAAATAACTACGAGGTAAACTTTATTCAAACTAAGCTAAAATTATTTTTATTTGGAAATAGACCAGGATGCACTAAATAATCAAAGAAAAAAATTGATATTTCCCCACATTTAAACTCTGAATCTATAATATTTATTACTGCTTTTAATAAATGTCATACATACACTCAGGAAAATATCATTTCACACAAACTTCAGGATATACTGGGGAGTCATGAGCTTCCCAATCATAGGATGCCTTATTTACAGGTTATAAACTTGAGTAAGTCTCATGTTTCAGAAAGTGCCAGACTACTACTAACAATTTACCTTAGGAAATGCTTGTTGCTTTATGTAGGTTGAACTGATATGAAGCAAACACTAAAAGATATATAATGAGCAATGATGGCTGCTTCTAATTCTTCTTCTCCAGGCAACTGGTGATAACTCTTTCTTTTAATAACCGACTTAGAAATAATCTAGAATAATATTTTTTCCAAGCAAGATCTATAGCAAGAATAAACAGCTAACATAATATTGAGTTGTTGGTAACTTTAAGTAAACTTGCACTAAGAAAAATTTTAGGAGACATCACAGACTTGGCTTAAATTTAGAGAATAAGGAAGTATGTAAATCCCAAAGGCTTTTTTAGTTTAAAATGGCTTTTTCTAATATGTAATCTAAAGTCATAACTCACTGGTATGTAGTGAATTTACAAAGTTATTCCAGTGTGTGTATGTGTATATGTATATATATATACGTGTGAAAATATATATATATATATATATATATATATATATATATATATATATATATATATATATATAAACATAATATTCTTTGCAGATCATGAATATCATTATTTGCAAAAAGTGCTTTGGATATCTTCTCTAAAATTCTAAAGTAAAAAATAAAAACAAACAAAAATCTTATTTATGTGCAACCACTTCTGTACACACACACACACACACACGCACACACACACATCTTCCTTGGTTGAGTACTCATCATATGTGCATTAAATATGTGAACATAAGCAGTCACTTAGCCAGAGCAAGCATGGTGAGGGGCATGCAAAAGTGATATGTTTCAGGGATGAAATGACTGACTGAGATGAGTACTATAAAGAACTCAGATTGCTGGATAAATATTTATAGTTATGGTTAATTATTATTTTCACGAAGATAATTGCCAGGTCAAAGGGAATGTATGTTTGAAAGACTTTTGAAACATATCATCAAACTGTATATAATTTTTTATACTTACTTTTTATGTTTAAATGGCATGAGAATTACGTAGGGATGCTTTTCCCTAATTTAGTTTATGAATGGCAGTTTGTTTTACTATTTAGTATCTGGTAACAACTAACATGAAGTGTCAGAGAAAGGACAGATTTTCAAATCACACTGTTCTGGGATTGAATTTTGGCTCTGCCAGTTTTTTCTCCTAAGCCTGCAAGGATTACTTAGACTAGCTGAGCTCAGTCTCCTAAATTATAACATAAGAATTACCCTCTCTCCCTATTGCCCAGCTCACTGAATTTTGGTAAATTATAAACTGTATTTAAGTTTTGACCATATGATAAGAATACTATACTAGTTACCCTTATGGATACTCATTTGTGATTTTAAAAATACATTCAGATGTGAGGGAAGTAAACTGCCCAGATAAAATTGCTGAATAATCTAAACATCTGGGCTCTCACAGGTAGAGGAAAGGAGTAATACTGAACATAGTAATAGAAAATTCACTTAATTTGAAAAACAAAAAAATAAATAAACATATAAAAACGCAGTCATTCTATGGTCACCATACAAGGCTGTCAAACTTTACCAAGGAATATTATTAACAGATACATCTCCATGCTATACTTCCCCATTATGCATCACTAATGAAGATTTGCTACCGAATCAGTGGAGAAAGCAGGAGTCCCTAGAGAAATTTTACTTTGTATTAGTATTAATAAATGCTATCCAACTTCCAATATGAGACCTGCCAAAAGAGTTATGGCATTTGTGTTACTGGCCCTCTTCTGAATCAGAAAGAGAAATATCAAAGTAATAGAACAGTTGTACCATTTCAGTGACCATATAAGAATGACAATGATGTGAAAGAGTATTATTAAGCTGGCAGAACCATGAAAAAATGGTTCACAGTCTACAACTTTTGAAATGATATCAGGAAAACCATGCAGAGGCCCAAAGATGGTGGATGAGACTATGATTAACTATGTCAATTGCAATCAGTATCACATGTGCCCCTCAGAGGGGTGTTTCAGGGAAAGAGTGAGATTTGAGGGACGAAAGCTTCTTAAGTATCATACCTGCGGTGGTTGAGGTAGATTATGGTATTATTATTATTATTATTATTATTAATTATTATTATTATTATTATTATCGTGCTCTAGATTGGACATCTGTAGGTGCCAAATGAAAAGTAGAAAGACATATTTTTAATGTATTTTATTCTTCTGAAAGTATGCATAAAAAGATTGCATACTTTTTATGAGGGGAATATGTCTTATATGTCGTATGTGTCTTAGTACATATTTTCTAAGTTTATATATTGATTGTTATCCAAAGAAACTATGTATTGACTTTGTTTTTACCCTTAAATAACATAATATATTTAATATGTCTTATATATAATAAGTACTTAATACCTATTATAGTTTCCCTAGAAATATTTTTATGTTCTTAACATTAACTTAAGTGAGATACATTTTAACTGAATTTACATTTACACATATGACTGTAATAAAGACATCTACATGGAACTAACAAAAGGATGTAAGCCATTTTTCATTAACCAACTTGTGGAAACAAGAGTACATCAGTTGTTAGAAACACATGAAGCAGAAATATCCTGCTGGGATTAAATGAGACTAAGGACATTCCTGTGAGGTGATTCAACATATCGTGTCTGTGCTAACTCTATTCAATTTTGCAGAGCAAAGAAATAGAATGTATTCAGTGATCCTAAATTCATGTGATGAGTCAAATGTCACATTCTGATAAATATCTAGCTGTGAATGAAATACAGTTTCATTTCTATACAAATCTGTTGTTGAGTGAAAGGGAGATAACTGAACTAGTATGTTCTAAGATAGATACAAATTTAAAATGTGGATTTTAAAAAAAAAGCATGTTTCTAATATAAGCAAGTTTCTGAGACACTTGTTCAATCATGTCTTTTTGCTTAAAAACACACTGACTCCCTCTAACCCAGACAGTTGTGAGGAATATAAGCCAATAACTATCCAGTCTCGGTCTACATAATTAACTTCAGTCCTACCACTTCCCTTGGTTCAAAAATCAGCACTACTTAAAATTCCTTTAGTTTGCAGCCCCTTGTAAGAATCTGATAAAACATGTGGATCTGTTCCCCAGGTGTGCCTTCTTATCTGGACTTAGCTCTACTGCTATGTTTACAGTGAAGCCTAAACAAACTCCCACAGGCCAAACTCACTCTCCTGACTTAATAAGCACATGAATTCTATTACAGGAGAACATAATCAGACTTACAGTGGTTCACATAACTTTGAGTTCCCAGAGTTAGAGATCTTGCCTTATTTATCTTTAAATTCTAAGTTCCTAGCACAGATTTTGGTACAGAGTAGTACCAAAATGAAGGTAAATAGATAGATGAGAACTGGTGCTATGCAGTTCCATGCTATAAAAAAAAAATTAAATGTTGAAAAAAAGCCATGAATACATCACACAGTCACACACACTATGTATCTATGTATCTGTCTCTCTTATCATCTGTAGTGATTTTTCCAAATGTGAAATATAAACACAAACTCAGAAGATCAATATTATTTTAATCACATTCTCCTGTTTGAACGCATTGAGCTTTATGAAAAAAATGGTTACTAGTGTCAGCAGGCACACGGTTTGGGGTTGAATCTCTTTTGTGTGATCTCAAGTAAGTCTTAATTGATACAAGAAGAAAAAGAAGAATTAGTAATAATAATAATAGTAATAATATCTTCCATATACATTTTTGGATTATTTTGATGATCAAGTCACACAAAATAACTTCAGACTTAAACCATTATTTGAACAATAGCTATTATTAAGTTGTAGTGGTTATGAAACAGTACACTGTTTAAGTTTAAAAACTGAAAAAAAAGAAAAATCTAAATCCTCAATGTCCTATTTGTGAATAGATACAGCTGATATTTTGAAGACTTGATGTATAAGTAAAATTTGGTGGGAAGGTTTTGGTTCGAATATAATTCAGTTTAAGATAGTCCATGTATCCTTAACACAGGGCAAAGATGAAGTACGTAATATTTCCTTTACTTTTTAAATTTGCTGTCTAGGAGAATGTACAGTAAATTTAATAAGCTAAAAAGTAAGCAACAGGTAAGAGAATTTTGATATCCAGGGGTACATTTCTATATATTCACTATATGTTAATAATACTGCATATGGATTAGTGTTTATGAGGTCAGCAGGGTACATACAACCATGTGAGGTATGTGTTATTATTCCCATTTTATATATGAGAAAATAGAGGCTCAGCTAATTTGAGTAACTTACTGACTATACCACTGGAGAACAGAAGCACTGAGATTTAAGCCTTGATCTGCCTGACCCTGGCAAACATTCTCATTCTGCTCTGTCCGATTCATCTCAAAACTCTCATCCCACTAGAGTGTAAATAGTTGTTCTTTCATTAATTTACTCTCTTTTCACAAATGGAAGTCAGCTAGCCCTTATTAACAGACTGGTGAGAGAAGAGTGGAGAGGGAAAGGAAAAACAGCAGTTTCCAGAGTGTCTGGCCTACTGGAAACTCAACAGGATTTGAGATGTCAAAATCCATCTTCTCTCCACAGCAGTGATAGAAAGGGTTTACTGCTGGTTAACAAGAAGGTGGAGAGTCCATCTCAATACCCTGGAGGTATGAACATTGAGGGAAATGTTTCAGCCACCTGCAGGGGATGTGTTATATTTGTCTTCTTGCCTGAGGAACTCACCAATTATGTGAAAATGCCAACTAGTTTCTGTATCCAATTTTAAATACCTCTCAACAAAATAAAAATGCTCCAAGGTAAGATGCAAATATTATATAAGATTAAATGTAGAAAGGATTTTTTTTTCTAATGAGGCAGAGAAAATTAAAATATTTCAAGGATAGGCAATTAAAAAAACAGAGATGAACAAAAAGGAATAATCTATTCGTATGGAAGCAATACAGAAATTAATGAATAGTTAATTTAGAAATTAAGGATTAAAGCAGTATATTGTAGGGTACTATATTCCGTAAACATATACAGAGATGCACACACACTTTGTATTATGAACATAGAGACACAATACATACATGGACATATACACCTAAAGATGGGCCTCAAACTGGCATCTATGGTTGAGTTAGTGGAATCAGGTGTCATTTCCCTCCAGTTTATAAAACTGTGCCATTTCTAGGTTCTACAATAAAAATAGAATACTTGTAACATAAATATGTACCTCTTCCTCTGGATGATTCCACAGCTTTCCACAGCATATGGAAAATCCACAAGAATTATGAAGTTTAAGGAAATGTGTTACATGTATAAAAACACCCTTAATCATATGTAGCAATACCCTTTGGGGAGAAAGAGGGAATTAGAACTGGTTAAATCGATATCTAGTCTATCCAAGGATTATATTTTTGTTCTAAATCTTCTGTTCCACATTTTGTTCTGGAACTGTTTGCCAGGAATTATGATCTCCTTTTTATTTAGCATACATTTAAGTTAGTATAGGTGGATATAGGTGGGTAGTAGATATTTTTCTTTTGCTTGCCTACCTTGGACGGTCCAGGAGCTGAACCTCTATGTTTGAAGAATCCTTCTAATCCTTCTATTACAAGTGTTTATGGGCAGAAGAAACTGCATTCATCCCAGCCTCCTGATGCTAGCTATAGGCACGTGACCCAGGTGAAAGAAGCAACATATTGAGCTTCAGGGGCAGCAGTGGCAGACCACAACAGAGGCAAGTGTCCAGTGGAAGTGGTTGACACAAGAATTGTGATCCACTGCTCAGCATTCCACTGTTTTTGTGGCATGGTTTGGGTGGTGGTTCTGGTCGATACCTTGTCTCCCTTGCTCTATCCATGTGTAAAGCTTGATTCTGAAGCTTTTCTCTCAATTTGGTAATGTACCCACTATCATTTCTATTTATTTTCTTCTTAAATCAGCCAAAGTTAGTTTCTATTGCTTGTACTTAAAAAGTCTTGACTGATACAAAGTGTGAAGGAGTCATTCTAGCGGAAAACAAGTAAAAAAACTTCCTGGAATGTGTCCTTTATCATTTTGAAGTTTGAGGTAGAAATGTAAAGATCTCAGAGTACAGGTGGTATTTTATGTCTTTTTCGAGTTAAACGTTGTACCTCTGGAAAGGAAAGGAGGAAATTGCACATAGATATTCCAAGCACACAGATGGTATTGAAAACTGATTTTGGTTTTCTGGCCCATAGTTTACGATATTTTAACAGCAGTTTTGGGCAAAGGGATGGTAGACTCTCACTAGTGCTGGTGGAAATGTTTGCATGTCATAGCTCAAAAAAATTTAAGGAGTTTAAAGTTGACCCTAATCAAATGACACATTGTTTATTTTAAAAGACCATATATATTCATTCATAAAATATGCATTTAGTACTTTCTCTATGTCAGGCATTATGTTATGGGAAAGAGAAAAACATGAGCAATCTCTGCTCTGTAGAAAAGTTTCTTTTATATGCTCTTAGTTACTCTTTATCCATAATATTATAATATTTTGTTCATTTGTTTATATTCTATTCATTTGTGAATTCCTTAGGGATATGAGAGTTATCTTCTATTTTTTTCATGTTCCTAGCACATAACACAATCTCTGATACATAACTGATTTTCAAGAAATGATACTGAGTGAATAAATAAATGAATGAATAAATGAATAAAAATGACATCACCAGTGAGAAGGCTAAACAATCACTTTCAGAGTGAGTTTTATTTGCATGCCAGTAAACTTGCTTATCAGTGACAGGAGGGAACACAAAAAGCAAGCATACCAAATTCACAGATGCTATGTAGGTGTGAAGAATACCTCAGACATGTAATGGCAATCAGAGATCTTAATATTTAACATCTAGTGCAACTCAAGAAAAGATTTGAAAGAGTATATTATAAAATATTTCATCCTGATTCTTAAAAAATAATCAGCTGTCTAGGAAGGGGCTGGGATAGATTTGGCTGAAAATCAGGTAATAGAATGAGATAAACAAATGAAGCGATTTGTTCTTCAGTTGAAGAGACTTGATACTGACAGCTCGGCAAGTCAACAGTGAAACAGGAGGCCTCATGATGTCAGTTCTGTTGGTGAGGAAGGGAGAGAGCCATCCCCACTGCACTGCAGTGGTCGGGCTCTGCAGAGAAAACTGTGTTCTCAGCTGCTCTAAATTTGAAGGTCACAGGAGAAGTAGAACACATTCTAAAAAGGGTGATCTTCATGGCGAAGTGTCTGAAAGCCATAATACGTATTTTAGCAACCTGAGGAAATGTAGTCTGGAACACTTAGCATGCGTATAGTGTACATCTGCTGTTGTAGGTATGGCTTCATCAGCAACCTCCACTAGCTGCCTCAAACACAAGGAAACAGCGGAATCTCTGGGGATTTTCTAATCTCTTGACATGGGAGGATGACGTTTTATGACTAAGTACGTAAAAGAAAGATTTAAAGACTAAACTTTTCAGCCAAGTAACAAAGGAGATTTAGCCATTTGCCACTGCTACAGTTTCAAAAGAGCACCCTCTGCTCCTGTGAGCAAGAAAATGCACCCACGAAGGATGTAATACATAATGTCACAGCTAGAATTAGAAAAGTTAGTTTAGTGTGCTGATAGAAACATGATTGTCACATTATTTGACCACTTAGAGATTCTAGCTCTTAGAGGGTTAAACTTCAGAACTGATTAATCCCTATGAAAGCATCAAAACAAATTCTCTAAAGATGGAAATGTGGATACCTACTTTTTGCAACTAATCTCTGCTTTTTACCCAGATACTATCTTTGAGCATTTGGGGGAACTTGGTAGCCTCTAGCAAAAAGGAACATAATTAACATCAGAACACTAGGTGAGGAATATTTCATTACACTCTATTAGAAGTTATCAAAACAAGATTATAATTACACTTTACACATGCCACCTTCCTTATAAAGTCGGCAGTTCAGACTTCTGATAATAAATGCAGAGCACTCTGCATTCTACAGACCTCTTAGGTCATTTAATGATGACCCATCCACAGCCAGCTTAGTTTTTCATAGAACTGGAGGAGATGCAGGATGGGGTGAATCTCCCCAAGTGGGAACTCAAGCCCTGTGCCTGCAGAGAGAGGATCCTTGACTCCATGCAGGAAAGAATGCAAATGCAAGCCAGAGTTAGAGACAAAAGGAAAGTTTATTAAAGAAGGAGTAACACTCCACAGGCGTGGTTTCCTCTCAAAGCCAGAAAATAAGATGCCAAGTGTTTGAGGAATTCAGTTTATATGTGTTTCTTTTTAAAGGTATGGGTAAATAGATGTTGGTCATCTCAGCAGGAATCTCTCTTTGTTCTGTAAATTCCCCCTGGTCTGATGGATGATCAGCGAGGTTCCCATGAGTAGCAGAACACTGTGTAAGGTAAACATGTAACAAGCCAAGAGAAGTTTTAAAAGCAAGCATTTATTAGGAGAGGGCTCCCGGGCAAGGTTCTCTGGTCCGGAGAGGAGAGGGGCCAGAGAAGTTGCACCCTGTGGTGGGAGGGCGCAGCTTTTATGGGGTTATCTGGGGGTAGGGGTATAGGGTGGAGAACGTTAATCAAATGCTAATTGAGCCTCTAGATTAGAGTGATGGCACCTAGGGCTTTAGGGTGGGCCCTATTCAGGTCTGGATTCCTGGTATCAAGGTTGGGAGTCTGCAGGCAGGCATCTGGCTGGCCCTTCCTCCACCAACCTAGCACATTGAAGGCTCTGAATACAACCTAGTTTAATATTTAGTCAATTTATGTAGTTCTCATGCACCTTCCATATATCCAGATGAAGTTTGAATATTAACAGCAACAACAACAAACAACCAAGCCTAAAATACATTATGTAAAGATGAGAAAGCCACTTATGCAGAACAAAAAAGGGGGGCAGGAGAATCCTTTCAGTGTTGCTAAGATCCCTTGTTTAACCAAAACTTTCTTTTATAAGAACATAACAACCAGGAAAGAGAAAGTTAGAAATAAAATTGAGCGCTTATTAGATAAAGGCATTTTACATGATGAATATCATTCAAACCAACAAGATTGTAAAAAAATAATTTTCATTGCTTTACAGATGGAACAATGTAACTAAAGGTTTTGTAACTGGCCCAAAGTTCCGTAGCTAGCAAATGTTAGAACTGAGACTCTAGTCCAGGACGTTGTGACTCAGAAAGCTATGATTTATTAATCACCCCTCTACCATGCACACAAAAGCCAGCATGTGGTAGGTCTCTAGTTAAGCTTTATTTTCAAAACCATTAGAAATTAGAGAAGGTCAAGATTCATGTGAGTTTGGAGAAGAAAAAAGTGAAAGAAAAGTCAAGGGAACAGAAAAATTTGGACAGGGTATTGAAAAGAGGATTGGGGCTGGATACGCAGACAAGAAAAGGGCACTTCTACATAGTGACAAACAATAAGAGATGATTTTATTCCATCTCCATCTTAAGAGAATTCTGCTTTTATTTTTATCAATTTTAACAATCAGTAAAGTGTTAAATTTAAAGTAAATAGAGTCTAATTAGAAAATTCTTATGTCCTAACACAATGAACAAAGTCTGCTTGTCCCCTACTCTCAAAAAATAATTGCTTGTCCCATGCCTTCATGGGATAAAGCCCTTGCAGATAAAGCATAATGTTTGTTAAACTAGGGAATGAGTAATCAGTCTGATAAAGAAGCCACAGCCTGTGGGGTGGACAGAATGTTTCAGTTGAACACAGTCAGGGAAAATGGGAAGAATGATCACAATCCTCTCACAGTCACTAGAAGCCTGTAGTGCATGCAGCATCTCAGACTCCACAGTCGAAGAGGAAACAATTGAGAAAAATAGTTAGAAATTCTACATGCCAGTTCCTCCATGTGATAACCAAATATTTCTCTACTAATTTAGAAACACAAGTAAATCACCACTGATTAACAGCCTAGAACTATAAAAGAAAAGATCTTCAAATATCTACTTTAATGCTATTAAAGCATTTATTTGAGGAAACCAAGGCTGAGATAGGTTCAGTGACTCAGCTTGAGTTACAACTTGTAATTGAGAGAACCAGAATCAGCTTCTAGCCCTTCTGTTTTCAATACTCTTGAGACTAGATGAATGGTCTTGTTTATAAAACCCTTTTTAAAAATTGGGTGAATTGAGAAAAATAAGTTATATGTATTTTCTATTATTTAATTTTGATTTTTTTTTAACTTCCTTGCTTATTTTGGACCCCTGCTTTAGATCTTGCTCCAAATGTCTGTAATATTTGCTGGGGTTGAAAATACTTAACCTCCTACTAAGAGAATACAACTTTCTCTCTCCCACTTCTTAAGATTTAACTGCCTCATTCATTTTGTTCTCCTCCTGCCACACACACATTGTAATTAGACATTTACATAACTCACAATGTGATCATCTTAATAAGTCTAGGACACCATACATATTTACTAAAATATTATTGACTGTATTCCCTATGCTGAACTTTATATCCCCATGACTATTTTATAACTACCAATTTTTCCTTAATCCCTTCATGCTTTTCACGCAGATCCTCAGTCTCTCGCCTGTCTAGCAACCATCAGTTTGTTCTCTGTATCTATGAATTTGTTTCTGTTTTGTTTGTTCATTTATTTTGTTCTTTAGATTCTACATATAAGTGAAATCATATGGTATTTGTCTTTTCTGTCTTATTTTACTTAGCGTAATAACCTCTGGGTCCATCCATGTTGTCTCAAATGGTAAGATTTCATTCTTTTTTTCATGGCTGAGCAATATTCCATTGCATATGCATACTGTAAACTTTTCTACATCTAATCCTCTATCAGTGGACACTTAGGTTGCTTCCATATCTTGGCTATTGTAAATAATGCTGCAGTGAACATAGAGCTGCATGTATCTTTTCGAATTAGTGTTTTGTATTTCTTCTGTTAAATACCCACAAGTAGAATTGCTTGGGTCATATGGTAATCCTTTTTTTTTATTTTTTGAGGAACCTCCAAACTGTTCCATAGTGTCTGTACCAATTTACAATCCTTTCAACAGTATATGAGAATTCTCTTTTCTCTACATCTTATACACTTGTAGTTTGTTGATTTATTGATAATAGTCATTCTGACAGGTGTGAAGTGACAGGTATGAATTAAAGCCATCTTATTGTGGCTTGAATTTGCCTTTCCCCAAAATTAGTGATGTGAACATCGATTTAAATGTCTATTGGCCATCCGTATGTCCTCTTCGGTGAAATGTCTTTTCATGTCCTCTGACATTTTTAACCAGATTATTTGGGGTTTTTTTGTGTTAAGTTGTATGAGTTCCTTATGGATTTTTGGATATTATCCCCTTATTGGAGGTTTCATTAGAGAATATCTTCTCCCATTCAATAGGTTGTCTTTTTGTGCTGTTGATGGTTTCCTTTACTGTGCAAAAACTTTTTAGTTTGATATAGTCCTATTTGTTTTTTTGTTTTCCTTTCCTGAAGAGAAATATCCAAAAATATATATACATATACATATACATATATATACATATACATATACATATACATACACACACACACACACACACACACACACACACACACACATATATTACTAAGAGGGATGTCAAAGAGCTTACTGCCTATTTTTTCTTTTAGGAATTTTATGATTTGGGGTCTTACATTTAAAATTTTAATCCATTCTTGAGCTTATTTTGGTACATGGTGTAAGAAAATGGTCTAGTTTCATCTTTTTTGCATGTATTTGTCCACTTTCCCCAACACCATTTATTGAAGAGACTGTCTTTACCCTACAGTATATTTTTGCTTTCTTTGTCAGAGTTTATTTCTGGGCTCTCTATTCTGTTCTATTGATCTGTGTGTCTGTTTTTATGCCAGTGCCAGGCTGTTTTCATTACTATCAACTTGTAGCATAGTTTATCAGGTATCATGGTACCTTCCACTTTGTTCAAATTTCTTAAGATTATTTGGGCTATTTAGGGTTTTTTGTGGTTCCATATAAATTTTAAGATTATTTGTTCTAGTTATGTGAAAAATGTCATTGGTATTTTAATAGGGATTTCATTGAATCTGTAAATTGTTTTGGGTAGTATGGACTTTTTAACATTGTTAATTCTTCCTAACCATGAACATGGTATATGCTTCCATGTATTTGTACATTCTTCAATTTCTTTCTTTAATGTCTTATAATTTTCCAGGTACATGTCTTTTACCTCCTTAATTTATAATGCATTGTTTAATTAAGTGTTTATGCCCTGAAGGGCCTTTTGAAATTTTTTTCTGGGGCCTAGCATTTTCAAAGGGTAGCATGTTTTTATCCCTGTCTTCGCTCCTTCACACAAATTCTAAAAGATGACATTTTTAATTTTAAGGTAATTTTAAGGTAATTTTTTGTTATATTTAGTATATTATGGTTTTGTTCCTGGCTCCCTGGTTGCTACTAATCAACCAAGTAATGGTGAGAAAAAAAAAGTGAAGAACAAGGAAGGTTGTCTGCTATGTTTAGGTCTCACCATTTGTTCCCCAACAGAGCTGACAGAGAAGGGTCACTTCATTTACCATTAAAAAAGATCCCAGGGTTTGTTGAGGTTTGACACCTTCTATTTCACTGAAGACGAATAAGAAAACCACTATCTTTATTAGAGAAACCTCTATTGAGTTGTGATGCTGGGGAATTATGAGAAAGTGATCTCATGTGAGGTCTCAACCAGATCTTGTCCTAGACCATCCTGGTGTGGATGTATTTACAATGTTCCTTCTCTAAGCAAAATCCTGAAATCCTAAACATGTATTCGGCTTATGCCACTTAATTATAACTACATGAAGAGTACGAAAGTTACATAAGTAAAATAATATATAAATTAAAGAAGATAAAATGGATAAATAAGAAAGTAATCAAAGTGATATAATCTAAAATATTGTGTTTTGCCTATTGCTTTGGCCAAGTTTAGTTTTTTCAGTTTTCAGCATTGGCGAGCATGTGAGGTAATAACTTCTGATTCACTGTAGGTAGGAATATAAATAACTGTAAGTCTCTGGAAGGGTAATTTAAAAGTAGTTTTCAAAACTTTAAAAATGTACATATATTTCAGTCCAGCAATTCTGCTTCTAAGTAGATGTACTCAGTGTTTTACTGAAAAAGTATATTGCAAGGTAACTAAATCATATGAAAAAGAGAACTAATCTAGATGCCAGAATAAGATATTATTTATAAATTATGTGTTTATACTATGAACTTATCTGTAGACATTAAAAGTAATGTAAAAGTACCTGAAATACAAGAAATATATTACATTATTAAATAAAAATAGTAAGTTACACCAGTATGACACATTATTAAAATACATGTGTCATCTATATGTGCATATATGCATATATTACAAAAAGATTATTTAGCAAAATATGAACTGTGTTTTTTTCAAGATGATGACATTATGAGTTATTTTCTATGAGTGATTATTTTCATTATGAGCTTTTTAACTTTTACTTTCTAAATTTTCTGCAGTGAAAATACAACATCTGTGTAATCTAAACAAACTACATGTTATGATTTTTAAACCCATTACCTATTCAGTCATATATCTAGGCACATACATTATCCTCTAACTGCACTGGCTGATATTTATATACTCTACTAATATACCAGTTTTATTAAGATGATCACATTAAT
This sequence comes from Cynopterus sphinx, assembly GCA_030015415.1. Classification (NCBI taxonomy): domain Eukaryota; kingdom Metazoa; phylum Chordata; class Mammalia; order Chiroptera; family Pteropodidae; genus Cynopterus; species Cynopterus sphinx. Next base: position 21,862,727 of record CM057385.1, read on the forward strand.
GTTTAGGAAGATTCCGAAGTCACAGCAATTAAGTGATAATAAACTGCTTCCAGAAAATACACTTTTTAGGTTAGTAAGATGCATAACTCTTAAGTCTGTTGCTCAATGAACTTATACATAAATAAATGACTCAGGTGGAGATGAAGAGGATTTCTATCATCTAAATCAAGACATAGAACATACCTGTTGTTTGCGTATGGGGGGGGTAAGTTTGCTCCCTACCCTTCTTAATTCTTCTGGCTCGTCTAACAAATAAATTGACACAAGACAGATTAATGAGAGAAAAGATTCATATTTAGTTTATAAATACAGTGGTATCATTAAAATAGGACCTAAAGAAATAACCAAAGCAGGCAGCTTTTATATTTTTTAGACAGACTTGTGAGGAATTGATAGGACAAAGCAACACAGGTGGAGGTGCTTAATTACTGAAGAATCTAAGTTTGGGCTTAGAGTGGTAAATGAGTAACAAGGTTTATTTATACAGCTTTCTTAGCTTTGAACACCCTGCCTCTGGTGATAAGGCTGTCTCCTTACCTCCTGGTACAAGGAGAGTACTTTTCACATGAGATACTTATTTCCTGCTTTCAGAGGGACAGAGGGTCAGAATGCCCTTTTTGTACTGGCTGCTTTTTAAGTTACTTTTATTTAAAATAATCATTATGCCATTGTAGCATATGTTTGGGTGGCCTGCCCTGTCTGGGCCCCAACACTGTCTTCTCAGAAAGTTGCTTCTTGTGCCTTTCCAAGCAATAGCCACCCCAGCACTTTAATTCATGGCAGTTGTAGAAGTAACACTAAAACTTACCATTTATTTAGCTCTTGCCATGTGCTTGATTCTGTACTAGATCTTGTAAATATACTATCTCACTTAATCATACTAATCTTAATATACAAGGAAGAAATGAAAGATTCTTAATATTATTCAACTAATCCAAATTCTCACAAATTATTGGTGGCAAATAAAACACAGTTATTTGGCTTCAAACATGAAAACTATTTTCCATGGTATACAGGTTTTCATAAATTTGAACAATGGAGTTTGGTACTAACCACATGCTCCAAAAAATAACAGTAAAACTAGTTGAGGCATCAAATAATGCAAAGATGACAGATGAACACTGGAAACCTCTAAATACCTGGGAATCAATAATCCTAAAGTGCTTCGCATGCTCAGGGACAATTTTGGAGAGGTTTCAGGATTAAAGCCAGTATAGTATGCGGTGTTGCTCCAAGAGATCCCAATCTTTAAAAAGAAGATTGCATGTCCTTAAGGTTTTCAGGACAACACTCTAGCTTTCAGCCATTTTTATTAAAAAAAAAAAATTAAACACTGTGCATTAACCCAATTGTGAAACAAAATAATGCATCCAAAATCTTACTGAAAACCGAACTGAAACAAAGATTAAATTAATAGAAATATTCTGAATCTGAAACTAAATGAAAATTCATTTTAATAACTATGTATGTACAAAGCCTCAGTTCGTTACTTTTCTGACAGAAACGTTACTCTGCAGAGCTAGATGATCATTTGCATTTCCCCAGGCTACTGACCGGCAGTGAGGCTTCTTCTGGACTCAGCATTAATGGACTACACACCAATTAACAGCAGAAGGAAGCAATCCTTACAATGCATGTGAATTAAGTGTACTACCAGCAGGCTTTTCTCTTTAACTAAAGCCCTCCGATGGGAAGTGCATTCTGGAGATCTCTCTTCCCTTTGCAACAGCAAAAAAAAAAGGGGGGGTGGATTAACCCTCAATTCTGCCTCAGAGATAAATTAAAACAGCTATTTGTATCAGGTGGGAAAAGAAAATGTGATTTCCCACATCAGAGAACCACCATTTAAGATTCAGAGTTCTATCCTCTAGATATATTACTCATATTTATTTCCTGTGGGTTTACAGAAGCAGAAATTAGAAATGAATGGCATTCTTGACTGCTCACAAGGGATTTGCCTCAAGCCAAACTCCTGCTCTAACTTTACACAGTACCCAAAGAATCCAGATGCTGCGTGTGTGATTCCACTACCAGGAATCTTCGAAGCTCTGGCAGACCCAGAAACAATGAGACAGGGAAGTCACGCAGGTTGAGAGGAAGAAATTGCAAGATCAAGTAGATACCAAAAGCCCAAGGGACAAGATAATTCTTGGAGAGGGAGGCCTTAGGAAAAGAGGATCTCTGAACCAATGATGGCTCTCTAGGTAGTAAAACCCAGACCCAGCCCAGAATCAAAGCCAGCCAGCTATTAGCCACTGAACAGGATAATGCTACTCTGAATAACACACCTGTGCCCTACATTTCAAAAATCAAAAGCTCATCTGTATTTCAGCTTAGTTATACCCATAAAGGAACCATTCCAAAGCTTTGACCTCAGTTAGCATCAAGGGATCAGGCATGCAAATTAGAACTGGCCCACAGGCCCTTAGCTGAATCACACTCATACCAAGTACAGTTAAGGGGAACTGTAAAATATCAGAAGTGACTTTAAATATACCTAATTTTTCTTAAACCCTGTCATGGAGAGCTTCATGAAGAAATCTTGTGTATAATTTTTGTATTCTGGGCAAATTTCAAATTCTAAAGGACCTTTACCCAAACTATTCTTTCTTCTATTCTGCTCCTTTTCTACTCACCAGACATTCTTAATTTAGCAAATCTTAGAGGGATTTTTTTAAGCATTTTGGATCAGAGAAAGTGTTTTGCACACTTTTCCAAAATATTCTACAACTAATCACTAAGCCCAAACTTTCTTTACTGGGAAAACAGTGGATCTCAGTTCTGATCACATGTGAGAACCACCTGGAAAGCTCGGAGGGAAGAAAACATTTTGAACATACACGAGACCAATTAAATCTCTAAGGATAAGGCCTCAACATTATATTTTAAAAACTCCCTAGGTGACATTGATATTCATTTGTGTCAAGAAGTTTAATGCTTACATCAGAGGACAAGCTGACATTTCAAAGTTTCAACGATGGTTCTCTGCTATCCTGTGTTATTGCGAATGAAACTGGACATTTTGAACAGAGTTTCAAATGGCAAAGCTAAGCAGAATATAAGCATCAGACTCAGGACCTGGGCTCTAATCCCTGAATCATTCTATGAGATTACAAACCATACTTTGATCTCTTTGCAGATCCATGCCCCCAAAAGCAATTTAGGGAAAGAAGCTTCAAAACAGAAATAATCAAAATGCTTCTGCAAGAAATCTGATAGGAAACATATAGCAGGAGAGGAAAATATCAGGCACTATTCATTAAGTTCTCTAAAGCCCTGAGAAACACTGCTTTGAGGACTAGAAAAATATCATCAATTATAATACTAGTATGTTTTCCAACCTGAAAGAAACTATAATAGCCAATACGACGCTTGACTGCAGCACCTCTGATTGTTATAAGGATATATTTTGTGTATGTAAACATCAAAGTGCTTGTGAGCAGGAATTTGCTTCGTGAAACTTTTTTACTTCCTACTCGCAAATCTCATAACCAGCGATTTACTAATGATGAATGGTGTTTTGTGCTGGATGGAACACCTGGAAAGACAACCTTGCTCCCTCCCACCTCAGATAAAGAAATGAATGTTTGTTTGATTGTATTTTTAAAACAAAGACCTAGACTGGTAAATGGCTTTCCTAAGGCCTAACGATGACAGAGAAAGTTTGGGATGGAGTAAGTAAGTGCTCATTACTGATCACCAACCTCGACTATACCAGCAACATTTCTTGCAACCTCATTTTCATTTCTTGACACCTTGATTGGCCACTCTCTGCACTGATTATATCAGATTTTATGCCCTCTCCTCAAATGTATAACACACAAAACTGCGCCCCTTACCTCAAAGCTTCTGTTCATTCATAGCATCTATTCCTTATCATTTTGGCTTACAGATGGCCACCGTGGCCACTCAGACCCATCTTTATATCAGGGCTCTTCAGCACCACTGGCAATGGAAAATTCCCTCTGCCTATCCCCTCTCTCTATATATATTTTTCTGCCTGTCTTTCTCTTCATATTTGAATTCAGCACTAAAGGGATCTAGTTGCTTCAGGTAATTTTCTTGACACCAGACCTCATCAAAAATCTCTGACTCAGACTTTGGTTCCTTGAATAGCTTCTCCAGGGGCAATAATTCTCCCTAAAATATATTTTAGGTAAGGATGAAACTGCATTGACTCCTTTTCTGCCTTCAGGGCTGACCTATTACATCAATGTTCCACTCTCTTTGGTCCCAGGTAATTCTGATATTCAACAGGGATGAGATCATTTTACTAAAAGCTTAGTGTTCAGCTGGCATGGCAGAGTTTCAGTCCTGCTGGGATCTCTTTTTCCAACATTACCATCACAGATAACATTCAGGAAACGTTGAACAGAGTCTCACATAATCAGGCTAACTTGCTGAATGTGACTGTTCCGTAGAAATGTATTTCTATCTAAAGGCAACTTTATAAATGTATTTGAATTAAGGCCTGTTATTTTCAATTGTATGAAAAAGGTTTTTTTGTACATTGATCACATATTAAGCATCTGAAGGCAGAAACTAGACATAGACCTTATATTCTTAACAAAAATTAACTCAGAATTAATTAGAGACATAAATGTAAAATGCAAAGCTATAAAATTCCTGGAAGATAACATAGGAAAAATTCATATGAGCTTGGACATGGGGATGACTTTTTAGATATAACATCAAAACACAATCCATGAAAGAAATAATCAATAATCAGACTGCATTAAAATTTAAAAATTCTGCTTTACAAAATACACTACAAAGAGAATGAGAATATAAGCCACAAAGTGGGAGGAAATATTTGCAAAAGACATATCTGATAAAGGACTGTTATCTAATATATACAAAGAACCCTTAAAATTCAACAATAAGAAAACAAACAAGCAGATTTTAAAAAGTAGACAAAATATCTGAATAGACATCACATTAAAGAAGATATATAGGTAGCAACTAAGCATAGGAAAAGTTGTTCCACATCACATGTCATTATAGAATTGAAAATTAAAACAACAGTGAGATACCACTACACAACTATTTCAATGGCCAAGATCCAAAACTTTGACAATGCCAAAGGCTGGTGAGCATGTGAGCCAACAAGAACTCTCATTCATTCCCAGTGGGAATGCAAAATGGTACAGCTACTTTGGAAGACAGATCAGCAGTTCTTTATAAAAGTAAACATATTCTTACTACACAATTCAGCAATTGAACTTTTTGATATTTACCCAAGTAGATTAAAAGCATATGTCCATACAAAAAGCTGCACTTGAATGTTAGTAGCAGTGTTATGCATAATTTCCAAAACTTGGAGGCAACTAAGATGTCCTTTAGAAGATGTTCTTTAGTTCTTTAAATTAACTCTGGTACATTCAGACAATGGAATATCATTCAGTGCTAAAATGAAATGGCTTATCAAGCCATGAAAATATATAGAAAAACCTTAATTATCCTATAAGATGCCAACTGTATAGCAATCTGGAAAAGCCAAAACTGCAAATTGTAAAAGGGTTAGTGGTTGTCAATGGCAGGTAGGGAGCAGAGAGGAAGGAATAAGCAGCACACACACAATTTCAGGGCAGCGAAACTGTTCCGTGTGATATTACAGTGATGAATACATGTCATTATATATTTTTCCAAACACCAAGACTAAACTAATGAAAATTATGGACTTTGGATGATAATGATGTATTAATGTAGGTGTATTGATTAAAACAAATGTACTTCTCTGGTTCTGGATGATAGTAGGGGAGGCTTAGAATAGGGGGGTGCTTATGGGTATATACGAGAAGTCTATATTTTCTGCTTAATTTTACTATGAACCTAAAACAACTCTAAAAAATGTATATTAAAAATGGAAAAACCGGAATAAAAAAACCCCTTGAATTTAAGGTAAAAAAGGAAAGAAAGAACAAAACATACACACAAATACATGCACAAACATTAAATATTGGCTCTATTCTTCTTTAGGAATAAAGCAATTTAAAAGGACCTAGAGAAGGAGGCCAGTGTTGCTACAAGAGTAGCTCTTATCTATCAGTTTGTTAGCTTTGAAATATGCCCCTGGACCTTTCAGCCCAAAATGTAAAATCTACAGGCTTGGGTACAACCTTCACTTGGGATGTGTTTATAGTGTTTCCACATGAGCTTCTGTCACTCTGCTTAGGTTCCATCAGCCATAAATTTTCCATTTCAAAATTCTTGATTTCTAAACATGAATCCACTGCAAGCTATGGACCATTTGGGATTTCTTTTTCAGTTTCCTAAAGAACAAGGAATATGCTGTACCACTTAGACGATAGCTGTGTATTAGCAATCTATAGTTTCTGCCTTTGATGACTGACAGCTCAGCGAGGGAAAACAGTATTTTGAAAACTGTGGGAATTCAATTATCAGCTATGCTCTCATGGGCTCTCTTCCAAGGTATTGGGCCTGATTAAAGGAAATGTTACTTTGGAAGTGTGCATTGCTATTAAGCAAAAGCAAAAGAACAAAATAAAAAATAGAAAATAAAAACAAGCATGCCACTGTGTTTCATCTGTGTTCCATCTTAGCCATCCTGCATCTCATTATTTGTTCACATTATTTTCTTTCATTGTGGAAGTGAGATGGCCTCTCTCTCTCTCTCTCTCTCTCTCTGTGTGTGTGTGTGTGTGTGTGTGTTGTTTTTATGTTAGGAGTTTTTAAATGTATAAAATCCAGATATAGCTGAATCGCTCATTCCCCTCTATTATAATCATATGTCACTCAAAACATATGAAGAGACTTCTATTTGCTTGCATAAATAGGTATGAGGCCTAATCTAGGATTTTCTATTGATACAAGAGTTATTATAGATACTGGAACAAAAGTCAATTATCCAAGCCCACAATTTAGATACTTTGAAGTGAAAAAGAATAATACTAATAATAAGAAACAAAAGTCAAATAACAGAAATAGAAATCAAAAAGAATAACAACACCATGTTTAGAGACTGTTTATTTCTTCTCATATGTATTTGAGGAAATGGAGGCGGTGAAGGGGGGTGGTAAAGTGTATTTAAAAAGTAAAGCTGCTTCGCCTCAGATATGCAGGCACATGCAGGCTATTTCTTATAATGATATGAAAATAATTAATGCTCAATCACAGGAGACAGAAGTTAAACAGAAGTGTACTAATGCTCCCTATTGGTGAAAAAATGCTGGAATACACTCTCTAACCTACATCAGGGCTTATGTAAAGTTTATTTCCAAGGAGTCAGCAGGAAACAGGCAAAGCCTCATAGTTTCAGCAGTCAAAACCCAGATTAAGCTCTCTAACCTACATCAGGGCTTATGTAAAGTTTATTTCCAAGGAGTTAGCAGGAAACAGGCAAAGCTTCATAGTTGCAGCAGTCAAAACCCAGATTAAGCTACACAATGGTTCAGTGACTGAATTCCCAATATTCCCATTGTGGCTACAGGTCAGGATTCCTGACATGTCCCCATGAGACAAGGTGCTATTGGAGCAACAACCTCAAGGACTTATGTAAAGATTACTACATAACCAACAGAGAGAGAAATTTGAGTGTAAATAGAGAATGAGGCAAGGAGGGAGAAAGAAGAAGGAATACCCAGTCAAGATATGCCTATAGATCAAAATGAAAATAAAAGTGCAAGAAACAATTATGTTAAAAAGGCAGTCAATAAAAAAATAACTTGATTTTTGAAATAAGAAATTTGAAAATTTCAAAAGATATAAATAATACAATGTCACTCATAAAAAAGAGTATTTATAAATAAGTGATCAAAATCAAGAAAGAATAAACTTATAAGCAGAATGAGATGGGAGTCATTGAGATTGGAAGACAGTACTGAGGAATTCACTCAGAATTCAGATTGGATTCTTTAAAAGATGAAAAGTAGTTCAGAAATATAGAGAACAGATTAGTGGATCTCGAAATTTATTCAGTGGACATTCAGTAAGAAGAGAATAAAGGGAATGGCAAAGAAGTGATACTGGCAAGAATAATGGCTGAGAATTTTCTAGAATGTAAAATATAGTTCACAAACTAAACCATCACACTGAATCCCAAGTAAGTAAGAAAAATAAATAAATTTATAACTATTAGTTTATTCAAACTGTGGAACATTGAAGCTAAAGACAAAATATTAAACATTTGCTGGTAAAGAAGACAAATTACATACATATGGATGATGACAGATAGCAGACTTCTCATCAACAACAATAAAAACTAGAACAGAGTAGTATTTTCAAAATGCTTAGTGAAAATAACCAGCAATTTAGAATAAATAACCAGCAGTATAGAATTCTATAGCCAGTTATATTATTATTTAACAATTGAAGTAAAAAAAAAAATTAGACCTACAAAAATTAATGGGACTTTTTCATCCATAGACTTTTTTGAAAAAACTACTAAAGGAGATAATTCAACATAAAGAAAATTCAGGAGTGTAGGAGTTTGGTGCAAAAAGAAAAAAAAATGTGTGATTAAAAAATGAAATATATATAAATTTAATTCAATATTGACTGTAAGGTAATAATTAAGTTTGTGTTTAAAACATTTAGAAAACAATTTTAAAAAGAGCTTGGGGTGAGGTGTTAAGAGTGTTAATACACATGGGAACCCTAAGCTACTTAGGAGGAAGAGATTGGAGCTAATTTTAGGCTTGTTAGAAATATATACAACGTGATATGTATATTACAATTTTAGGTATGACCAATGAAAGTATTAAAATTATTATCCCAAATTTACAAACCGGAAAAGGAGAAAAAAATGTTTTAAATAGAGAGGAATAAAAAACTTTACCTAAGCAAAGCAAAACCTGGAAAATGAATAAATATGTCTAAATATATTAATCTCAATAAAGTCTAACATATAATTCTCTTATGACAGTCTCTTAGGTTAGACTTTAAAACCCAGCTATATGCTGCTTGCATGAATCACTTCTTAAACAAAAAGCAGGAGGTATGGGTAAGTTAAGCCAAGATAGATGAAATAAGATTGGTGTAACAGTATTAATACCAGACAAAATATGATTTTAAGAGAAAAACATCAACAGTTATAAAGAGTGAAACTGCAATAAAAAGTAATTCAATAAGTGGGAATTAAAATAGTTATTTCACTGACACTCAAACCTAGGCACCTAGCCACGATGAGATAGAATTTACCTGACTGCCAAGCTCAACCATCTTCAAGACATCCCCAGGGACCACTGGTGATTATCTCATCTCTGTCCTTCTCCTACTACTTTATGTGCTTCAAAACTTGAAGTCTGCATTTTTTTTAAAAAAAGAAAGTACACATTCTTACATGTTGGAAACTCTCATGATAAATATTTAAACAATTAAATATTTAAGCAACTTGGAATAGGTTAACCAGTCCATAGTACTAGGCATTAAGTGGCTGAAACACAATTTCATTGTAAGGTTTGTCTTAGAGAAGTGACTCATGCCAACAACTGAAATAATCTTCTAGAAAGGGAAAAGAGAAAACGATTCTTTTGAGATATCTCTTTTTATGATGACAATTCCTGACAGAACAGCCATTTTATCAGTAATAAATCTCTAAAGGGGAAGAAGGCTATTGAATCTCTCTCTCTCCACATTTTTTTGTTCATAGAATCCTTACACATTAAATAAAATTTGGATTAAAAATAATAAACTGCAAAGAAGTTATCACAACATAGCTATTTAATTTCTTTTTGCTAACACTATTTTTCTGCCTAAAACTCCAGAGCGGAGGTAAAATATAGCTTTATTGCCAGAAACAGTAAAACATTTTCCCCTTTATGCTACCACACTAAAATGTGATTTAGATGTAAATATACTTTTATTTCTAAATGTGAACTCCAGGATGTCCTACAGACCAGTTGTTCTTAGGGAAGGCACACTGCTGAGATACAGTTTAAGAGCACACTTGAATACTTCATTCTTAGTATCTTGGTTGCTATAATACCTGCAATTCTGCATTCCACAACAGATAAAACACAAATGTCATAATGTGTCCCAGTCAGATCTGCCTTTGATTATCAGTGTTGATGGCGCTCATCCAAAATACCGATTTTCCAAACAAATTGCTTCTGGCTTTTAGGACATATTCTGATTTTCCACTGAAGTTGATTTTACTTCCTCTGTCAATCTTTGTCCTGTTCTCCATTTCCATTGATTCTACCTGACTATATGTTTTCATTTTTCCTTGCCTGAACACACACTGCCTTCTCTCAGTGGGTCTTTCTTCTACTGTCTCTCAGCTCCAACATCTTTGCATTACAGGCAGTAATATTTCTAAGTGCAAATGTGACCATATCACTGCTTTAACTTTTAAGTAGATGCATTAAAATGTGAAAAAAAATATATAGAATACAGTTGAAACTTCTCGGCATGGTATGAAAAGATGTTGGTGATTTAGTGCTTTAATGTGCCTAGTTTCTTCTCCTGCTCCTACCCTAAATTTAACTTCTTCCTGAGCAATATTGATTTACTAACTTTCCTATAAGCACATCATTGCCCTTTACTTTTCTATATCTTTGAACAGTCTGTTTCCATAACCAAGGATCTTTTAATCACTTAAAATTTGCTACAACTCTGTTGAGCCACCTTCTTGAGATCCTCACAAAAGAAATTAAGCATTTTTCAATTTGTCATTATTCCATAGGACATATACATCCTTGTTTTGATTCACTTCTTTCATCATTTCATATGTCAGCTGGATGAAAAATCTGGAACTAGGTGCCAGGATAAGTTATGATTATCAGAGCTGGGCAACTTAATACAGTAAAATGCAGTTAAGCTCAGATCTGAGTGAGTCCTTAACCCAAGCATGTGGAGACTCAGTTGCTCAAGTTTCTTCTGCTTTAGGTTGGTGCTAGTCATGCGGATTTGGCAGGTGGTAGAATGAATGTGAGTGGAAAAGAGGATTTAGAAGGAGGAGGTGAGGTCAAGAAACTCCTATGTGTCCATCTTGGGCCAGAACTCTGAGAAAATATATTGAATATGATATCAGACAAATTAACTTTGAATTAAAGCTTTGTCAGTTACAACTCTCATGACCATGACCAATTTATTCTCCCTGAGCCTAATTTTTTTATGAACATAATACAAAGTAAATGAGAGTTTCTATTTCATAGTTTATTATAAATGTTTAAAAGATAATTGCATTTTATATAATAATAATTATTATTATCCAATACTGTCTCAATTTGGTTTTAAGGACCTAGCTAGAACTGGTCAATTCCCCTTCTTGATTAAATCCACACCCCAACCACTTTCCATACTGAGGTCTCATACCCTGGGGCCACTAGGCACCCACCCTAATTACCCTGTAGCCAAACAACAGATGTCTGCCCCTATACTTAAGAGCCCATAAAATTTTTTTTAATTTAGCTATTCCCAAAAAGCTCAGGAAACCTAGTTAATCCCACCCCCTGTACTATATACATAAACTGCTTCCTACAGCCCCAGCTTGCTGTTACTCTTACCCTGGGCACAACCCCCTGTGTGGCCATGTGTGGCAACCTACTCCTGTTTGGAACTCTAAGTACCAAAGTGTTCTACCATTCATCTATTCAAGTGTCAGTGTGTTCTATCCAACTATTAAAAAAGAAAAGTTCTTAAATTTCATAAAATAATAAGATATATTGAGGAATAAGCACAAAGTAGATCTCTTTCTTTGCAAGTGGAAGAACAATAGTGGCTAGCATTAAACATCTGTTTTTGTATGAATTCAATAGCAAGGCCAATTAAAGTATAACCCAGACAAAGTATAGTGTCCTTTAAATACTCTGACATACTATTGATATTCTTGCCACTAGACCAGTAGACCATAGAAATGACTACTATGTCATCGAGATGGTCTCAAGAAAACCTCCCCAGTATTTTTCACATAGTCTAAGACATAATAGAAATGGCAGTCAGAGATAAGGTATATTTTATTTGTGGCAGTTTCTTACAGTTGTTCAATCCCACATTGTATACTAAAACAGAATAATAAATTACATTAGAAAAACATTGTAAAATTAGAGCAAAACCACTGCCATAATCATCATTCTGGAAAATGGACTATATGGACCATTATTCACTCATTGGGAAAATGGTAAATAAAGTATCATTATGCTGGAAATATTTTTGGTAGTCTCTTTCTTATAAAACATTACCTAGAATGTATCATTTATATCAGTCATGAAAATTTATCTTTGTTACTTTATTTATAAAGATATTAAGTAAATGTCTTTACTTACCATGAGATTTTAATTTTCTCTAGAATACAAAGTATAAAAGCAATCTCTAAACATGTGCTTATTGATAGCACGTGTGGTCACTTAAATTTTTTTGTAATAGATCTGGCTTTTGTTTTAACACTCTGATGTCAATTATAATAATAGTTACAGACCACTAATCAAGCATTTATAGTAACAGACACTATGTTAAGGGTTTTTTGTGTGTGTGTGTGTGTGTGTGTGTGTGTGTGTGTGTGTGTTTGTTTCCATGTCCCAGCTTATTTAATCTTTACCACAACCCTAAGAAATAGTTATATTTGACAGTTTTTAAATTTTTTTTTTAAATGAGAGAATGTAAGTTGCCCAGGTTTCTACAGCAACTAAGTACACAGAAGGATTTGAATTTAGATGGGCTAACTTCAGAACTCAGGTTCTTAATTGTTATATTATGGTTCCTCCATGCACTCTATTAAGTCTTTTTAATGATAAGCTTGCTCCCATATCTCACATTTATCCCCAATCTTCGTTCTCTGAAATAAACAGCAAATAGCTCTGTATATCACTACCTCTTTGTTTCCCTCTTGAAATTTCCTTTACCTTGCCTCTGAGCCAATCTATTTTTCTGTTTTCTATATGTGTATCTATTTTCTTCATCCAAATAATTTCTTTCTATTTTCTCTTCTCTGTTTTTTTTTCTCCTTTCACACAAGGGCTTCTCCCAAGGCTAAGTTCTTGGATTTTTACTTTAATTTTTACTTTGTCTTTCTTATTTGACAACCATCATGTAAGTCTTCAATTCCATGCTCATTACCATTTTCTAAATAAATACTTTTAGTTTATAGTCCTATTGTTGCTTCACATTCAATAATAACTAATCAGATACCTTTCTTAAATCCATATGTGCTATTTTTATCTTATAAATCTATTAATTTTTTGCTCTACTATCTAAGGCAAATAGCCCAATCTTCACATATTTTTATTTATAAATCTATTAATTTTTTACTCTAGTATCTAAAGCAAATAACCTAAACTTCACATATTTCCATATTCTCTCCTTAAAACAAATAGATAATCTAGATAATTTCTGTATTTCCTTCAGGATTTGTAATCTGATGATTACATGTTCCAATCCATGGGAGATTCATCCATATTTGAAATGTTAAAGTAACAGTCTCAAAGTTAGTCATAGCTGGCTCTTTACGAATCCATCTCTGACTAATTGAAATTGTACATTTTAAAAAAAATGTCTGGTAAATGCTCAATCCTTGATGACTTATATTTTGAACCATACCATAATGCTAAACTTACTTCTTGAACCACCCATTCCCACTTGGAAATTTCTGTTTTCTTAAATCTCTCTGTTTTTGAAAAACTCAATTTTGCATTTCTGCCTCCATTAATGCTCAGTATGGCTACTTACTATCCTAATCTCCATGTCAACTTCTAAAACACTTATTTTGTATTCTATTTTCATTTCAGCCTTTTGGCCAATAGTCCCTAAAGCATTGCTAATTTATGCTCTGCCTTGGGAGACAGACAACCTGAAGCCAATGCATTCTTAATTCTTTTTATTTTTTTTTGTCATTTTCATATCATTTACATTCTTCATTTGTATAAACTTCCTAACAAATGACTGTAAAAAATGATTCTTAATGTTCTCTCCCCTCCCATCATTCTGAATTATACTTTTCAATAGCTTTCCCAATGTATCAATTTTATTATTCCACTTTCCTTCATAATCACTAAATTATCAAACTCTATAGATTAAGAGTATAATTTCAAAGCCATCTACCATCAGCTGTCTAAATGTATCTTTGTCTACTCTTCAAAACACAGCCTAAAATGTCTGTTGTAATCAAGTCTGTCTTTTCAATGTTCTCTAAAAAATTATAAAGAACTCTGGTGGCACTATGATGCACCCCTCAGATCCTTCTTCAAGGAAAGACTTTTTTCCCAGGTTGTTTGGAGTGCTGCTCTAAAATAGTTTTCTATTTTCACTATATTTAAGGATTCACATACATCACCTGCAAGTTTTCATTATCTAAGGTACACTTTTGCTTCAGTAGCCCATATCTACTGACAAATTAAGGCAAGTATAGAGTTGTATCAGATATTTTTTTAGACATCTTGATTAAGATATTCTGCACATCATAAAATATGCTCATTGAAATTGTAAACTTCAGTTATTTTTAGTAAGTGTATAGTTATGCAACCATCACAATTCACTTTTAGAATTTTATATCACTCTAAAAAGATCCTTTGTGCAGAACTGAAATTAATCTTCACTCCCACTCTAAGTCCCAGGCAACCACTGATCAACCTTCTGTCTTTATAGATTTGCTTTTTCTAGAAAATTCCTATAAATGTAATTCTACAATATAAAGTCTTCAACTGCCCCTAGACCCCGCAGCTTAAATCCATTCCCTTCAATACACCCAGTTATGTTCCTGAAACACAGATATCATCATTATATCCCCAATTTATACCTTTTAGTGAACTTCCACTGCCTATATAATCCAAAGTCTACTGTATGTAGAATGTGGAAGTCTTTACATGTCTGACTGAAGCTAATATGCTCCTCCTACCTACAAATACTCCCTTATAATCCAGGCATAGATATGTGCACATCTTGTCTATTTTCTTCTTATGTTTTAAAAGCCTCAAATATTTCTTTATTTGTGAAACCTTTCCTGACCCAACATGGTATTAAGTACTTTTCCTTCAGTACATAATCATATCTAACTCTTACTTGTAGCACAGGTCACATTCTATTTCAATTAACATTTACATAAGGCTTTCCTTCTACTGAGTAAACTTTTTGAGAGTAGAGGCCATGACTTTTGCAAATCTTTACCTACTAATATAGCAGATCTCCCGGTACATAATAGGTAATAGATGAATGTTTACTGAACAAATAAATGAATAAATGGATGAAAATTTAAAGCAGTATGCTGATGACATTAGGGATGAGAAAAATGGAAAAAGTTATTTCTAATAATCAATTTTTTACTTCAAGCCAATGTCCTGGAATCTGAAATTCTTAATTATTAATAGAGAACAATTCATATGGTAGTTTCAGAACTATTTTCCTTATCTCTGTCTGATAGGGAACTGGAATTTCACAACGTAGAGATGTGGTTGATGCCTTCCTTTGATTGGGCTCCTGAAATTTTTCTAACAGAACAAAATCAAACTATAAGTAAAATAAGCCAAGCAACTCTTTAAACCGTTACTGAAATTATCATTAAGATTCAACTAACTACAGCACAAAATTTTTAAAGAAATGACAAAGACAGTGTTTCTCAATTATAAAACCAGGGCTTACCACACTGAAAAACAATTGAAATTATTCAGGTTCTCTCTCCATCATGCATGCGTAGAGTTATTTTACATCAGTTGCTTTATACTGGCTACACGTACAGAACCAACCCATTGAAGACCAAGTCTATTTCATTCATCCTCTGGAGGACCATAAAAGCTATCTATTGACATACTGAATTTAAAAGTAAAAAAAAATAGTTAGGCTTTAAATCTTTTGTGCATAAGTGAAACACCATGATAGCTATTCAACAAATACATCTTGTTATTTCTGTCATATCTAAGAATATAAAACAGAATATAGTTATTCCAGTGATGATGTCTTTCAGGTAGACTGGCATATGTATGTTTTCATGGACAGATTGTATGGTAAAAATCTTACATTCTGTCATTTGTAGTGTCAAGTATTTTTCATGCCCAACATAGCAATTGTTGTCACATTATTATAAAATTATTGGTGAGGCTTCCTATTACTTTTCTATTTCTACTCTACATTACCACAAACTTAGTGGTTTATAACAACATTCATTTATTATCTCACAGTTTTGTGGTTAGAAATCTTAGCATGATGGGGTTCAGTTGCATCCTTGTGGAGGGCCTCATGAGTCTAAAGACACTATAGGCTGGCCTCTTATCTATAGGCTCTGGGGAAGACTCTGCTTTCATATTCATTGAGGTTGTTGTTGAATGAATTCACTTTTTTAAATTCTAATTTATTTCCATGCAAACAGTTTGTTGAATCATTGTTCTTCAAGTTCTGACTTTCTCTTATGCTACCAGCCAAAGAAAAATTTTGTAAAGGCTCATGTGATTAGATTAACACCACTCAAATAATCCAACATAATCTTACAATTTGTAGGTCAAATAATCAGTAATCTTAAATACACTTGTAAAGTCCCTTTTGCTATATATTAGAGTAATATCAGGAGGTTAGATTATGGGGCAAAAATTCTTTCTTCCACAGGCTCATAACTTTAAATTAACATAAAATATTATATTAAATATAAAATTTGTTTGTTATTTTTTAAAATTATTGTCCCAGTACCCAGTTGCTGCCAATATTAGAGCTAAATGAAGCTTAAATGTACTATAATGGCTTCTTGGCCCATTTCTTTACCCTCTAACCTCCAACAAGACATCACTAATCCAATAAAGAATGCAAATAGAGATATTGAGCTTGATGTTTACACTTTACATGTACTTATTAAAGATATCATCAATAACCTCTGTTGAATTGTTAGATTTTAAAAGTCATTATCCTCACGCAACATTTTTAGTGTGTTTTAAAATATTTTTACTTTACACAGTTAGAAAAACACAGTGAGAAATCTGAAATTTTCTTTTCATCTAAGTCTATTTAAATGTATGCATATAATCTATAAGGGAAACTGTATTTTGCTTCAGTGAAAGCGAGATAACAAACAGAGCTTGATTATAAGAAGAAACAGGAAATAATTCTTACAACATGAATTTAAATTATATTTCACTTTAGCACCTTAAAGTTCTTTTCATATACATCATATTAAAGGCTGACATAAATAAAACCTGTACAAATAGTTTTATTCTTCCTCTAAGCAATATTCTTACATCCACTTTACCTATTTTCTATTAAAGACACAGTCAATATCACTGAAAGATCTGATTAGGTGAAGTTTGTTTCTTCATTTCTTGAACTCCAGAAATTATAACTTGGACTGTTCAACATACATTGCCTTAAGTATATGTCTAGCACCCCTTTCAGGTAGATGAGCATTTCTGACACAGCTATAATGTTTTCTGTACCATTTGCTATACTAATTAAAATAGGAAAATTTAGTTTCAGAGGGTGGCAGACTTTGAATTTAAGTACTGAAGCCCAAATCTGTCTCATGCTAAGACTCCACTTTGCCCCCAGATCTGGGATTTAGAAGTCTGCTGGATTTGGCCACTAGAAGGTAATTAGAAGGCAGGAAGGGGGGTGGGGGGGGGAAGCAGGTAAGCAGTAAGGATAAAAGCTACTCTGTGATGTCATGAAGTTTTACATAATTGGGATTTGGAGAAACAGAGCCCGATCAAATGATCTTTCACAAGAAGTTTAGAAGCCATAAAGCAAAATATAAGGTGATCGGTAGAGGAGGAAAAAAATGGCACTCTCAGCACTGGGTTGATCCTGTTGGCTATGCCAAGTGTCAGCACTGAGCTGATCGAGAAGGGAAGGTTCAATGGTGAGACACCCAGTTGGAAGAATGCACAAGAGGCAGACATGAGAATGAAACAGCAGGTGCTAACTTTACTGTGCAGAGTGCAATTCTACTGGAGAAAGTGCAGTCTATTACATGGGATTCACAGCATTGCACGCACTTCCTCTGCTCCCTTTTCTGTGTTCCCCTTCTGCTCTCCAGGGGACTGCATGGCTCCACACATAACAGAGTACAAAAGTGGCCTTCAATCACACATGTGTGATATAATATACTGAAGTATGCTTACATAACATTCTAAATCTGGGGTCCTATTCTTAGACCAGGGCCTGGATCACAGCCAGACCATGGACCCGCTGGACCTTGGACCACCCAGATCTTGGAATCAGCCTGACCTGGCCACCATAGGCACCGAAAAATTTATTGTATTGTTGTATTTGTCTTCTAAGGATAAGGACCCTCTGAGAATGTTTGTAGCCAGAGAACAAGCAATTGAGAGAAACGGAATTTCCAGAGAAGACCCAAAGATGGAGCAAAGTCAGAGAAGAGATGAAGAAAATAGAATCAAGAAGCTTAAGTGAAGAAGTTTTTCTTAGAAAAGAGAAAGGATATTGTCTCTATAATATAAGAAAATGAAGCTATGGGGTTTGTCATTTTGATGCAGAAGAGAGTTAATTTGATAGTTTGCACTGCATTAAGTTCACCATTTAGGTGACATTAAGAGGTAAGAAGATCTATGAAAACTGTGTCTTTTGCAGTTCATAGAAGCCACTAGTGATGACAAGCCCCATGTTTAAGTAGAAGAAGATTGATGAATGTATTAGTTACAAGTTCAGTTACTACAATCAGACAGTATAAATCCTGGTTCTACTATTTAAACGCTATTGAGATAAATTTCACATACCATAAAATTTACCCATTTAAACTGTATGGTTCAGTATTTTTTAGTATATTCACAGAGTCATACAACCTGCACCATAATCTAATTTTAAACATTTACAACACTCCAGAAAAGAGCCCATTAGCAGTCAGTCATTACCCTTTCCCTACCTGTCCCAACTTCCCAGTCTTCACCCCAGACAAGCACTAATATACTTTCAGTCTTTATAAAATTGTCACTTTATGATATTTCACATAAAAGGAATCATACAATATGTAGGCTTTGTGAAGGCTCTTTAAAGATTTGCCATGTTGTAGCATGTATCAGTACTCCATTCTCTTTCATTTTATAATAATGTATGGATATACCACGTTTTGTTTATTCATTCACCAGTTGATGGACATTCAGACTGTTTTCAATTTTTGCCTTCATAAATAATGTCACTTAGAATATTTGCCAAAAGTTTCGTGTGGACATATTTCTCTTGGGTATATACTTAGGAGTGAATTGCAGAATCATGTGGTAACTCTGTGTTTTCCAAAGGGGTCTGTCTATCAGTTACTCTTGTAAAAGTTGTTTAATATCACTGAGATTCAGGAGCCTGACCTTAAAGTGCACACAGCAATCATATTTATATCCTAAGGTTTGGAGGAAGATAAAATCATATAAATAATGTAAAGCTTGGCACATAAATAATTTTATTTTTACAACATGTCTGGGTGCAGTAACAGTAACAACACTTCTGGTGTCTCTGACATGTGTGTATGTGTGTGTGTGTGTGTGTGTGTGTGTGTGTGTGTGTGAGAGAGAGAGAGAGAGAGAGAGAGAGAGAGAGAGAGAAATCGAGACTGAAGGTTGTCAGAAGGCAGTTTCAGTGTGACATGCATGAGTGTGACACTCTGCTTTGGCCCTGGCACAAAATTTCTAGCCATGTTCATGTTGTATCCCTGTAAGTATTTTAAAATTTCTCTTCAGAATTTCTTACTGGTCCAGATGTCTTTCCATTTTGAATTAGCCATTATTGCCTCACCTGTTTTCTCTTGTCTTGTCCTTTTATCTTAAAATAACTTTTAATCATCATAGAACATTCACTAATCTGATGAGACCCTGGTAACCATCCACTTCCAACAAGGAGTATTTGGTTTCAGTTTTCATCATGGTGATGACACTCCCACCATTTCCTTTACCTTTTTCTTAGCATTGACATTTCTAAGTCTATGATGGTTTTAGCAAGCAACCATATTTCTGTCCTCACCTTTTCCAGGCCATTCCTAGGAAGTAGACATGGGAAAGAGAATGCCTCAAACTTCACCATGACTAAGAAAAAAATAAACAGGTCATATTAAAGACCTAAAAGCAGACTAAAATTACTGAGTTGTTTGTTTGCCTTGCATTTGCTCTACCTAAAGTGTTTCTCATGAGATGTTATATAGAAGAAGTTTGAGGCACTGCAGAGCTCATATGTCTGCTCAGAGATTATTATGCTTTGGTTGTTGGCATTTCCTGGATTATGTCATTGAGTTGCTTCAGTTACTTGAGGTATTTATATTATTTCAGGCTTACATTCCAGCTCCTTAACCTGGGGGAAACAGCCTTTTTTAATCCTGCTTCTGTCTCCCTTTTCTAGTTCAGACTCCACATGCCTCATGTCGTCAACTGAAATGCAGAACTTCCATTCCCTTCTGAGCACTATGCCACATTCTCTTCATCACCTGCTGCAATCTCTTCCAGGAATACAGGGATACCCTGAGTTAGGAAGCAATTCACTCTGTGGCATGTTAATTGAGATTCTTATTTGGGCATGCCATTAGAAATAAGTGATATATTAAGTACAAAGTAATTGCATATGGATACGGCATACAAGTTGTGGCAAGGGATCCTTATTAGCACTTCCATTATTTTTGTTTTAATTGGCCTGTTTAGCCAAACTACCAATTGTTCTCCTTTTCTCCATGATTTGCTCAATGCCTTGTTTCCACCTCTTCATACTTTGATTTTTCCCTTCTGTACATATATATCAAAGTGATTGCTGCCTCTACTTAAAATTCTCCCATTGGTTCCCAGGTAGAACATAAACCCTTCAGTGTGGTAACCCCACTCTTCACGATCTTGCTCTCATATCAACCGACAGCTTTATTTTTTACCATGTTCAATGTGCACACTGAATTTTAGCCATACTAAACATAACCCGTTCTCCCCTAACTCGTGACTCTGTTCCTTTGCACATTCTTCCATGTGGTATTCTAAGCATTGGAGATGTGTAGTATATAAAAAAGTCCCTGTTCTTCTGGTACCTGAATCAATTACAAGATCTCAGCCCATCTGCTCATATCATTTCACTCTATTATAGGACTTACTACTTTTTGATTCTATATTGTTTTTCTTCTCTAGATGGAAGCTCCTTGAGTAGAAGTAGGGGATTTTGTGTTCTTTATATCTTCAGGACTTTATATATAGATCCTGGGACATCATTACCACTCAATAAAAGTTTTCTATGACTCAGCGAATTAGAACTGAAGACCCCAGGACTCTGAGCATTAATACTGACTCAGACTAACTTGGGTCAGTGCTTGACTAGATTAGCTTATTTGTATCCAAACCATACAGGGCTATAGAATGAGGTCAATAAGGCCCCTCAGGTCTCAGCAAAGGGAGTCATGCAGGGTTACAGCCAGCACCTCTAATTAGAAAGTATGCAATGTTCATTTCATCTTTTCATTGTCACTTCGAATCTGTAAGCATATTTCCTCACAGAATGAAAGGGTTTTTGTCTCCTTTGTCTTTAATATTGTCTTGATAAAATGAATTAGGAAAAAATGATTCATTGCTTAAAAACTGTAAATGCAAATGTTATATGTGAAAAAGGGAAGCATAGGTTGGGGATACTTGTAGAAACACTGAAACCATCCATTTTTTATATTTGATTAATTATTATTAACAAGGAATTATTATAACAAAACATCACATTCAAAATATTATACTTAGGTTTTCTTAGCTGTGAAAAAACCTAGCTAGAGAAAACAATGAAATATTAACTTCAAATAGTTGCTATATACATAAGTTGGGGGGGTTATGTCTGCTCAATTTGCATGAGAAATATTGAAGAATTACTGGTAATTAAGTGCCTGCATTAAACACACATTAAACAGACAAACTTTTCTTTTTGATGTAGTTTTGACAGAGATGTTCAAACACATATCTTTATTTTTTAGTATTCACTGCCCATTCTGGGCATGAAATTATGAATTTTATGATTCTAGAGTTCAAAGCCACTTTTGTTATAAATTGTACTGAGATAAAAATAAAAATAAAGGAAAACACGAACTTTTGAGATAGCAGTGAATTATTAATACTCTGCATGAATTAACTCTGGAGAATTTTTTTCTGTAATGAAAGTATATTTGATACATTGTTAAAGACTGCTACCCTGATATGTGTTCTCTACCCACCTCCCCATTTTATAATAAAGAAAAAAAACAGTTGCTTTAGAGCCATTGCAATTTATAATGGCTAAGGACAATGGAGATCATCTAATTGAACTGCCACTTTAAAAAATTCCCCATGTACAGAATCTTTTAGAGCTGTCAATTTGGTTACCTCAAAAGTTAGGAGACCAATATTGTATGACACCAACTCATTTTTGTTTAACAATTCAAACTACCGTAAGGGCTCTCTTTATGTGGTGTCACACTTTGCCTTCCTGTACCCCTTGCTTATTGGTAGATTATGCCCTGACTGCATGTAGCAGTCAGACGGGAAACCAGTCCATCCATTTAGGGTAGGCTAACTGCTTAGCAAGGTAAAACTGGTTCATCTGGGGCAGAGGTATATTGCTATTAACTGAAACAGATAAACTCACAACGCTTTTATTCTTAACCAGTCGAAAAAAATACAAATCTTGAACATTTTGGAAAGTGCAGATTTTTACCCTAGAAATCTTTATCTAAATAGATTATTACTGTGAGAGCATTCAAGACTGATATCATAAACTAAGATGTGGAACCAAAAGAGTTGAATATTTGGAAATATTCAAGATGTTGCAAGAATCAGAAAAAAGAAAAAGTGGGAGATAGATTGGAATACAGGAAAACAGCACAGGGTGTGTGAATATGAGAGACAGCTGTTCATGCCTATGGCCTTTCTTTCACCCATTCATGTACCATAGCATGTGGCAACAAAGACATTTTTAAAAGGCCCAGAGACAAAAGAAGAAGGAGAAGAGAAGGAGACAAAGAAGGAGAAAAAATAAATTAATCAAAAGTAAAAAAAAAAAAGGCCAAAAGTGCATAATACAATCTTGATTACATGGCCCATCCCAGCAAGCCTGGCTGATAATCTGGCTTGAGTTTACTTGCGTAAAAGGTAAATGTTTCAACTAGAAAAGGGTTGGACCACAACACATAGCAGAAAAGGAAAGTTGAAGATGCCAAACCAGTCGATGGCTGGGATTAAGAATACCACAATCTAGTGATGCTAGTTATTTGGACTATGCACCTGGGAGCTTTATCGAGTACTTTCTCTTCTCCCACTACCACCACCATAAACCCATACTCCTGAGAGGTAAATCCAAGTGTTAGCATTCTGTTCTCAGTATTGTCCCTTTCTTCATATAACTAC
Organism: Cynopterus sphinx; assembly: GCA_030015415.1. NCBI lineage: Eukaryota > Metazoa > Chordata > Mammalia > Chiroptera > Pteropodidae > Cynopterus > Cynopterus sphinx. Next base: position 21,885,925 of record CM057385.1, read on the forward strand.
TGCTTCAAGATAGTTTTATAATGGGTGTGCTTGTCTTACTTGGCTCTCAATACTGCTATATAGTCAATTCTCTCCTAGGAAGCAACTTGATGGCTCTTGATAAGAGGCTTCTGAATTGGCATCCCACCACTTCACTATATTTCTGCTGATATTTGTGAAATCAGGGTAGACACAGCTCAGCAGAAAACTATAACAATATGGTTTGAAAATATTGCCTTTTCATTATTAATTTAATTTAGAATATTTTAACTCTTCTCTTTCATTAAAAATAAAGGTATATGACAGACACACTTAGATTTCTTAACAAATACCTCTGAGTAACCTATTCAAGAAGCTTTTGCTAAACTTTATAAATTATTTTATTTCAACTATAGTTGTTAAAAAAAATACATTTAGTGTTTGAGCCAGCTACTTAAAACTCACAAGTGTTGCTTCCTTTGGGCAATTATTGAAATATGTTTGAAGAGTCCATGATGTACCAGACAAAAACAAGGAATAATCTTTGCCTAGCTGTCTTCTCTATAATTTCTGTTTGGACTTTCTTGTGAATTCACATCGCATGCAAAACCTTAGAAACTTTTTGCCATCCTTCATGTGCAATGATTAGTAGAGAACTTCAGCTATAGCATTTTATAGCTTAAAAGTCTTTGTTCTCAAGATAAGTGATACTGTTGAGGTGGGTGGGGAAAGGGAGTTTGAAAGAATGACTTAAAACTAGGATATCATTTGATAGAACTTTCCATTTCAGTCAAACAAGCCATGGTGAAGGCATGAGAAATATGTCAGTTGACAATAGAAATGTGAAAATTTTGTGTGTGTAGAGAAGAACAAGGTGGACTATGCTAAAGAGTTCCCTCTCACATACACAAAAAGTATGATCTTCAATGTAAAACTAAACCATGCTCTTTTTAAAGATTAAAGTAATCACTGCACATAAAATGAAATATAAAATTCGAGAGTGAGGAAACCAAATGAGAATAAAGACCCCAGCTCATAAAATACAGTGTGGCAAAAAAATTATGTTTCAGGGGCCTGAAAGCAATAGTGGTCACCAACTTCCCTAGGGAAACTAAGCACCTCTTTAAGTCTTTCTGGGACCTCAACAAAGGTCTTAAGGTACATCCTTGATTTGGTCTACTCTATGAATTGTATCATTGCAATCAGCCACAAAGGCATTAGAAAGTTTCTGGCTTTTGTTCTGATTGATTTTGAAGTCAAAACAAGTTTTAAATGGAAAATTCTTTTTAAAAGATAACGCTGCTATTGGTTAAGATTTATCTTTTGGGGAAGTATTCAAGGGAGAGGGTCAAAATTAGAAGCAAAGAATACATTTAGGGATGCATTTTAAATAATCCCAGTAAGAGAAAATGGTGGCTTGAACTAAGGTGGTGAATGTTTAAGCAGTAATAAATAAATCTTGAATATTTTGTATTTAAACTTAGTGGGTTTTGCCAATGGATCAGATGTCAGGGAACAAAAAAAGAATCAAGAATAACTTCTAGGATTGTTGTCTGAGCAATTAGAAAAATAAAGTTCCCACTTATTAAAATGAGAAAATTTCTAGAAGGAGCTATTTCTCTGTGTATGGTGGTGGTAGTGGGTGAATTGGTAAACTTTAGGAGTTAGGTTTTAGTCAGGTTATGTTTGAGAAATCACTCAGATATCCAAATGGAAGTGTTCAGTGGACAATTGGATATATGAGTCTATTGTTCAGAGAAGATACTGGGGAACCACTTTCTGATTTTTATGATTACATCCTGTAAATGCAGCCTTATTAAAACAAAAATTGCATTGGACAAAATTGAATGGGCAAGGAAGACATTATTCAAGGCTATTGTAATAGAGGAAAGAGAATGGAACTAAATTCTACTGGGACAAAGGGCTGGAAAGTTTTCAAGAGCTAGGGTAGGGGAGGAGAGATCTTAGACTAATAATTTCTGTTTGCTAATTATTCAAAAGAAAAATCAACATTCTTTTACCTTCATGACAGGAGATAATTTTGCAACTTGGAGCAAACCACCCATCATAATTAGGCTCCTACTCCCCTCAAAGGCTGGGATCTTCCCTAATGGTTACATTTCAAAGAGATATCTCCTAGGTCCTTAATAAAGATATTCATCACTTGTAAAACTGTCAAGAGGGTTTACATCTCACAGAGGCAGAGAAAAAACTTACAAGTTCTGTAAAGTAAATGATCTAAGAAAAGGGAAGAGAGGGATTTCTGGGGTTAGGCCATCTGGATTCTGTTAGGGCAGGGTGCTAGGGGGAGGACGGGGGTCTAGAGGCAGCAATCAACCTATTCTGAGTTTAGTCAAGCTGAAGGAAACAGTAAGTCTATCCTGAGCAATCTTTAACAGGGTGTCCATATAATTTATTGCTTAAGTCAATACACTCTGAAAGTGAAAGAGGGCACTATTAATAATGATACTGGGTAATAGGTGTACAACAGAACTGCTGTGTCCAAGTTCAATGAATGGTTCTCCTACTTTTACATTCTTCATGCAGCTTGAGGGAGAGGGTGTCATGAGATGTAACGTATCTGTGAAGATAAGTAAAACTTAATTTAAAAATACTGTCTGATCAAATTGCCAGGAAAAAGTGTATTGGCACCAAAGCTTTCTGAAAGATTAATTGTGGAGGCAATTTGGCCTGGTTCCTCTTTCAGGATACAGCCCAGGTATCACTTTCTGTGACTTCAGAGTTTCTGTGTTTCCCAAAACAGAACTTAGCATTTTTCTGTTTATTTGTCTCTCCCCACAACAAAGCTTAGGCTCATTGAGAACATAAACTTCCTCTTCAATAATTGTTACTTCACCACCTAACAATGTGCCAAGTATATAGTAGATGCTCAACATATATAGATTGACCAAAGTAATGGGGAGGGGTTAAAAAAGGGGGTCAATGTGGCAGCAACATGTTAAAACTCGATGACTGAAAAACTGCTGGAAAATAAATAGAAATGAAAATAACCAAAGAGGTGAAACCTGCTGTTTTATTTCATATGGGATTCAGTTATATTATACAACTGGGGGAGCAGAGAAACTAATATATTTACCTAATGGTATCCATACTGCTATTTGTTGCATTTTGTTCTATATTTTCATCCTGTGGAATGTGCTTGTTTCCCATTAGTGCTTCATGAATTAACCATAACTACCACCAATGTAATTAAAATATTGACTGCCAAGAGGAAGTAAAGATTCAGCATTAATTCATTTAGCAAAAACTTATTGAGCCCTATTATATATCATTCTTTGCAATAGACTCTAAGAATATATATAATTGCAAGTAATTATCTTGGCTGCATCAACTTGGGGGAAGAATTGAATTATAAAATAATACAAAATATCATTGTATGGTTCAAACGCACCAGATAGATATATTGTGAACTATCTTTTCTAATGAACTCTGGCTCTAAGCAGTAAGTATTCTCCAGCATATTTCACAAGTGATACTTGCATGAAGGTATGTGGACACTGTGTCAGTGTATCATGACCACCTTTCTTGTGGATCCATAGGAGCTCAGAAAGTCCACAAACTCATGGCTGCACTTTGTGACTACACCTATTCTAGAAGGCCTCCTTATAGCAGAAACATTATTTGTCTTTCTCTGAACCCCGTTATCTTCTACTTGACCTCATATGTTCTCCCTACATCTGAATCTATTGTAAGAGGGTGAATTAATTTCCCACTTGTAAAATGATAATCTGATCTATAATAATCACTATAGCTATTGTTTATTGAGAAATGCTGTGGGACAGGCACTGTGATGATTTTTGCAATATCCCAATGACTGTGGCATTATTGTTATCTCCAGTTTACACACAAGCTTTTAGATCACTTTCTCAGTATCAAACATTCTGACTCCAAGGCTCACATTCATAAACCTGCCCTGTAATTAGGAATTTGCCATCAGCCCCAGCTGCTCAGTCATTGTTTCTTATCATCAAGCACCTTAGTATTTCTACTAGGAGCATCCAAGTGATTTCACCAGTCCTGCCTTCAAAATTACCCACAAAATAGCCTAATAGGTTGAATAAGCACCACAAAGCCACATTGCAGTAACCACTCTTGTAACACAAATAGAAACAACACATAGACACAGAGCCTAATGGCTTAAAGAGTATTAAGTGGTACTGTATAGTGCAAAATTCTATTGAGAGCAAAGATATTGGGCTTGATGTTATCCAATTCAAATGAAGTATGGTGGATTGTTACAGGTGTAGAGAGGTTGGGGAAGAGAATACTACCTGTAGATAATGCTTAAAAATTAAATTGAGACAAGATTGTCCAGTATCCTAAATGCCATGCTTGCATTTGGGCTTTTATTGTGCTGCGATATAAATGTGTTTAAAACCTTTATGTGATTAGATTTGTGTTCTTAAAGTAATTGAGAAAGATTTCTCTAGTGGCAATGTGGAGAATGGAGAAAATTAGGGTGGCTCCTGCAACTGTACAAGCAAGAACTGGTAAGAATCGTTCTAGTGCAGTGATGATGGAAAGTGAGACAAAGAATAAGGTGGACAATCCTAGAAAAGATCTAAAGAATTTAGTGATCTACTGAACATCAGGCATGAAGAAAAGAAAATGGTCAACAATGCCGGAAATTCCTTATGATTCCTTAAAATAATTTTCTACAATGTATTCGTCATAAGGACGGCAAGTCCCTGAACCATCTGGCCTCCAGTCACTTTCCTGACTTCACCTCATATCACTCTCACTTCCTCGCTCAATCCAGCTCTATGTATTTAACTCTTGGAATACAGCAGACAAGCTCCCATTCATGGGCATTTGTACTTCCTCTCCCCTTTCCCTAAGTACTTTCCTTTCAGATATCTCCATGGCTTGAGTTCTCATATCCTCCAGGTCTTATTTTCTGAATAAGATCCTCACATACCTAAAATCACACACACACACACACCTTGGCAGTGCTTATCCAGTTGCTTATAGTATTCTTTTCTGAGCTCTTAACACCAATTAACATACCACATATTTTACTTATTCATTTTTGTATCTCTTGTCCCATGTTAATGCAAGCTTGTTAAGACAGGCTTTCTGTTTTTGTTTATGTTTTTGTTTTTTGTTTTCACTACTGCAACCCTAGTGTCTATTAGAGGGCCTTAATTTTTTTATTTTATTTTGTTTTTTTTTATTCTCAGATGATTTATTTATTTATTTATTTACTTTTATTTCTTAACTTTTTAAAAATTAACTTTATTGTGATAATCTTGGTTAACACAATTATATAATTCTCAGGTATACATTATAATTTGACATCTGTATATTCTATTGTGTGTTTGCCACCCAAAGTCCAGTTTCCTTCAGCTACTGTATATTTGATCCCTTTTACACACTTCACCCTCTCTCTCCCTGCCTCGCTTTATTTGACCCCCTTGACTCCACCTACCTCTCCCCTTTTTCTCCACCTTACTGCTAACTACTAATCTATAGCCCACATCTATGAATCTCTGTTTGTTTGTCCTGCTCATTTGTTGCTTTTAGGTTTATAACTAACATATAAGTGATATGTGATTTTCAACTTTTTCTGTCTGGCTTATTTCACTTAGCATGATTATCTCGAGGTCCATCTATGTTGTCACAAATGGCAGTGTTTCATCTTTTCATACAGCTGAGTAATATTCCATTGTATATATGTACAAATGCTTCTTTCACCAATCATCTATCGTAGGACACTTCAATTGCTTCCATGTCCTGGCCACTGTGAATAATGCAGCTATGAACATTGGTGTGCAAATATCTTTTCAGATATAGGTTTTCAAGTCTTTGGGGTAAATACCCAGCAGAAGAATTCCTGGATCATATGGTAGATCAATAAATTAATTTCTAAATCAGCTGAATCCATGGATTGTGGCTCCATTTCTTTAAAAGCAATTTTCCTAAATTTTAGGTGATATCTGGCTCCCTTATTTTTATTTTGGATGCCCATATATCACCTCTGTAATGTAAAAGCATATATAACCACACATACACATGCCCACAAACTCAACACATGCACAAAAATGCACACAGACATGCACATATACACAAAACATTGCCTCTTCCTAAGGCCATCTCTTGGGAATGAAATTGGATTTTTGTAGATGGCATCAAAATATTCATCACTGTCTGTATGATTTTTTGATGTTGTATTAAGCACCTGCCTAAATGTCAAACCTACAACAGACACTGTCAATTTTTGAAGCAAGCCACAGAAGCAGAACGTGATTTTTAAAAGGCCATGGTTATATCTATGTGGTTGTAGTGGGGGGGGGGAGATATTTCAAAGGCATAATTTAAATACTCAAATTTATTTCGACTCCTTTAGCAGTGCCATCTGGGAGCATGGCATTTTTAGCTTACTGGCTCTTTACTGGTTTTCTACCGCAATAAGAGAAGGGATATCTGCTAAACTAGAAATAGGGATTTCTGGGGTGTCATCTGCCCCATGATCTCAGACTTTCATGTAGGAGGCATCCATGAGAATTCATCCATGAAATCAAGCCAATTTGCTGAAAATAAATTCACCAAACTAAATTACTAAAAACTGTTTACCACACAGTAAATCTGCCAAAAATCAATCTTAGTGATGAATACTTTGGTAAATGACATATTTAACAAAGATGATATTTGGTAATTATGATTTTAACAAATTATGAGAAAGGTTTAAGAACCCAAATGGGGACATTTTAAGAGCTTAATAAAATGTATAATTTTGGTCCCTTCAGCTGAAATATAATTTTATTAACATTACAATTCAAAGTATTAATATTAGAATTCTAAATATATATACTGATTTTAAAATGTGAATTATAGATTCTGTGACCAAAGTTTTAACTTTATGTGGGGATTTTTCAGGTTAATGTAATTAAAAATTTTTATTTATTTTGAATGTGTAATCTTTAACCATTTTAGGATTCATCTGGCAATTTTGGGTGGTATTTTAAATTTTGGTTGTTATATCTAAAAATTAGTTGCCACAATTTATTATGTGCAGTTTAGTATGTATGTGGTTGCTCATGCCATTTTCTAGTTTATTTTTATTTCATTTATTTGTATATTATATATTTAAGATGTATGATATTTAAATACATATAAATATTTCAAAAAAAAAATTTATCAGCATTGACCAAACGTGTACATTCTTCTTAAAACTGTTAACAGACTTATCAAACCAGTTAGAAAAAATTTTAACAATATATTTGGTAAATTTTACAAATTAACCAATTGACCAACTGGTGACTTAGAAAATGGTCATCAGCAATTAATTATGTTTAAATTGATCATTCATCAAATTAGTTAATCTTTGAATTTTATTTCTGTGAATGGTTACATGATAGTATCTCTTATCATAACATGTGCATGGCACAGAACAGAGAAAATTTGTTCAGGATTAGACTCCTAATTCAGGTTGGGCCAATCAAAATTTTTCTCATTACTTTGGTTAATGGGACTAGATAAAAAAAGACAGTCTCCTATGGGTCCCTATGGTGTCTTGGCTATTGATGAAAGTCAGGTGGACTGAAGAATATACATGGACCCAAAAGGTGGAGAAAGCCAATTTGAGGAATATTAAGAAGACAATCAGAGAGGCATAAAAGAGCAGAAATAAGATAATGAAATAATGTCCTGAAAGTAATTGAATATTGGTCCCAACTGTCTGAGACTTATCTGCATATGCATTTTAGAATGCCTTGCATTAAGGAGATGCCCCAGTGTGCTAAGATAAATCTTTCTTATTAGTAGGATAATTAGTTTTGGGTTTCTGTCACTTTCAAATTAAAGACATGAAACAGATAGAACTTGGCCAAGTCACAAATCAACAGTGATAGTTATAGTGATGCTGCTGATGACAATAAAGATTATGACACAATAATTTTTAAAATGCCTTGTAGTTGATACATATTCTTGTTTTGGAGTATTTTTTTAGCAGCTACTGCATAACAAGTAATGAGCTAGGTATCAGGAATACAGATATGAATATAAAATTTCTCTCAGATGGACAAGTAAGCAATAATCATTATGTATTAAGTATTATGACAAAAATATGAAGAGTTCTGATCCAGAGAATATTAGAAATTGACTTTCCTTCCTCCTTTGTTGCAATATTTCTAACAAATGAATCCTTGATGTATTTATATCAACTCTAATAATTAGCCTATAATAATGAATGTCTCATTTTTATTAGATACATTACAATCTGTCAGTAAAAATATTCGTGAATTTTGCAAGGTGGACATAACCCCCAAATTTCACATATTTATATTAATTAAGCCATTTTATTAATAACCCATGGCACTGCAAAGCAGAATGGGTTTATATTCACAGGATTTTCTTCGTGAAGTTATTGAGTGATATTCAATATCTTTGAGCTCCAATTATATGAAGATATACGTTAATTTCATCCAGGAGAATTCCTAGTATTGTACATTAAAAGGCTGATCCTTACCAAGTCCTTGGAAAAGATGTATTAAGTGTGTGGCAAATATGAACTAATATTTCCTTCTAAAGACCTTCATAAAACTATAGTTTTCATACTTCTTTCTTGTATTAAAGAAAGAGACTTCCATGATTCCCACATTTGAATGAACTTACATGATTCTGGGCTCTTAATTTTGAATTTTTCTTGCCATAATATCAATTTCATTGCCACAAGATATTATTATAATCCTTAATTTAAAAAAACAAATAAATACGGGTTTCATGAATGTTGGGACATTTTTTCCCTCAAACTGAAAAAGCTTTCTAAAAAGTAATAATGCCCAGTGTGGTTCAAGGTATAAAAAAACAGATACAGGTACACCCATGTGGGAACAAACTGATAGAAGGATTATATAGGCAATGCAATACATAGCAAGAATCATATAAATTCTTTGTAAATTTTAACCCAGAAATTCCCCACTGAGGAATTTTCCTTAGAAAATAATTATTACTGTGGACAGATATTTATGTACAAGTATGTTCATCACATAATTTGTAATAACAAATTGTTGGAAACAGCTCAAGTGTCAAATAACAAAGAAGTAATAAAGGAAAAAGAGGTGAAGTATGTTGTGTTCAGTAAACAAAATATTATTGAAGAATATTAATAACAGGGATTTGCATACAGTAGAATATTTAGATATAAATGCAGCATGTCTGCATACATATATATGAAAGGATGATTCTACTTTTGTCCACTTCATCTCTACAAATACCAGAAAATGGCTCTAAGGTCCCAGGAGAGTAATGGTCACCCATATCTTTGTCCACCTTTTATTTTCAGGCACACAGCTAGATTATATATCCAAGCCTCCTTTGTAATTACATGTGGCTTTGTGGCTCTTAAATCTCCCTCTTGTTCTGTCTTTGTGGAGTGTTTAAAAGACAGTTTTGTAATTTGTGATACCTACTGATTTTCTTTCTCAACTCCATAATATCTGGATGGTTTTACCTTTATTGTCTCTCCCTTGTCTATTTGGATTCTGTCTCCTTTGGTATCTCTTCAGCATGTGGCTGTCCTGCAAGAGTGCTTCAGTAGGTTGGTTTTGAGAGTTCATGGGGGCTCAAACCATTTCTTTGATCTTATTTTAAGTCTCTTGTACTAAACTGCACATCAGAGTCCTAAAATCTGTTCCGGTTTGGACTGCTGCTCTTAGATTGGACTTTTGTAGTTTCCAGTGAGGATTCATAGAGTATTTTAAGTTTCTTTAGATAACAGGTCATCAGTTTCCCTATCTTTCAACTACATGGTCACTGCTATTTTACAGGTCTTTTTGCTTTCAGTGGTTTGCTTCCAGTCACTTGTATTTGGGTGTTTGTGGGAATACTTAGTATTTTTGTAGATGTCTTTGGGATTTGGTTTTACTGCCCCAGTTATTATTTCAGTTTTATGTGGAAAAGTGGAGAAAGTAAAACAACAACTACAAGCAACCATATTGTCATAGCCACCGTGAGCACAATATCCTGAACAAATACATTTTGTGTTCATACGGTACAAAGCACTGTGGTTGAAATGGTAAAGATAGAAGATTTATGAAAGTAACCAACAACAGTATATGGAATTATAAGAAATAATCCCTAGCATTGGAAAGGAAATGAAAAGGAAGCTGCTGCATTGAGACATCTGAGTTCTAATCCTAGAGTAACGACTAACTTTCATATAATTTTGGTGAGTAATCTGACATCTTAGGTTCAGATTTCTCACATGATAAATAGTTGAATTTTGGGTTTCTTTTGGCTTATCCTTACAGTTTTCTATAACAGAGACATATACTTTACATTACATTTATATGAGCAGCCATCTAGCCCCACTCAAAAATGTATGGGAGTTTTCCTTTCTATAATAAAATCTGATTTCTTTGTCTTGATATCCAGTATCTAGTATCAATATTCTATCATTCTGCTTTACCCTGCCACCCCCTAAACCCTCTCTTCTAACTATGCTAAGGTTAAAAATTCCAAAATGTATATTAATAATTTTCTATTCTTCTGCTCTTGCTTATATACAGATTTCTTATTTGGTTCAGACAGAAAATCTGCCTATTGAAACTCTACGTCTTCAACTCACCAACTACTTACCCTAGAAAGACATCACACATAACCTTAGCAAAATATGTGGTTCTCCTTCTCAAGAAGAACTTTTGTTCTTTACCTTAAATTACTGCCATATAAATATGTTTGGTGCTTCATTACAGTTTAGGCAGAGCAGCATAAACAAATCAACCTGAGCTTGAGAGTCAGACCACGGTTTGAATTGTGTTTTTGATAATTTATGTGACCTTAAATAAATTATTGAAGTACTCTGGATTTAACATGAGGACAATTTTATCAAATATATTTGTAAAGAATTAAGATAATTTTAACTGTATCATACTCAGTTATAACTATGTACTTGACACCCTCAATTAATATGCCCAAAATAATACTTGTGATATATACATATATATATAAATTAATTTTGTGTTGCTCATTGCTGGTTTGACCCAGTTACTCAAGCAAAGTAAGTGGGATGTTTTTGTTAGCTTCTCATTCTGCACTCCCTTGACCCATGCCACTTCCAATTTATCAGCAAGCAGTTTCTCTAACTTCTAAATATATCTCCATCTCTTCTGCTGTCTGTGGTACCAGCATCCTCACTGGGCAAAGGCAGCCTCCTAACAATCCACTTGTACATCCAGTGGTCTATTTCCTATCCAGTAGAACAATCCAAGTAACCTTTAAGTATATAAATTATATCACATGACTTTTTCCCTAAAACCATTTAATTATGTTTCATTACTCTTTGAATGTAACGCATTCTCTTACCATATCCTACAAAGCCTACAGAATCTGTGCCCTGTACCTTTCTGAGCTCTCCTACTATAATTCTTCCATCTACTTTAGCCCCCATTATCATATTGGAATTTCTCAAAAACTCCAAAATTGATTTTGTCTTTAAATTTCTGTTTATTTTACCTACAACATTGTTTTCTCAGGCTTCCTTATTGTAGAGATGTTTTATCAGGTAGATCTCTGCTAATTCAATTACATTTAGCAAATATAAATTATACTATACATATGAATTATATATATGATATTATGCCAGACACATAGATATAAGGGTCATCAATAATAAACAAGATCCTTTTCTCATGGAGGTTAGAGTGGAAGAAATATCAATTGAATATTACAATGTCAAACATGAAATTATTAACCTGCATAGTTTCTTTTAAGAAAAGGAAACTTGTTTTTAAGCCTCACACCAAAAATCCATTATTTCTGCAGTAATAACAACTGGAACAGAGCAGTTCCATCTTAATATCTGTGACAGGTGAAAGATAGAGATAACAAATAAGTTTCATTTTACAAGGCATCATCATAATTTAATCAGCTATTGTTTGCCATCATGAGGCTAAATTCATATCACAGCATGTATCATATTGATGACCAAATTAAAACATTTTATTTATGCTATTTTCAATACTTGGAATGCTAGGCTTATCTTACCGTATTCCAAATTCTTTGGGATCCTTGGAAAGTTTTTTCTAAGGTATATAGCTTCTCATTGTCAGATTCCACTGTAAGCTTTTATCAATTATCCAATTTACTATATGACATATTTTATTTATTATTCCTGTTATTTTGCAACATATTAGCAGATGTAAGGAACCACCTTAAATTTAGTTTACATGTGGTAAAATATTTTAAGTATTTAAGTATTTTAATGGTAAATCATTGAAAATAAAAATTGAGTAATACATTTAAAAATTTTACCCTAAAATATCATTCAAAAATTAGAATTAGAGGCATGAGCAGAATATTTTTCTCATATCTCTTTTAAAAAGTAACTAATTTCTGATTATCAAACTATTTATGCTACATTTATATAAATCAGCTATTTTTAAAAAACTTATTCAAACATCTTAATGTTTCCAATTATCTAGATTTTTTAAATTAACTATAATCTCTCCATAACAAAAGTTTTGAGGAACCATTTGAGGAAGCATTATACATGGTAAGATTATACATGGTAAGATTATATATATCTTGTATATAATCATTATGACATATATATTATCATTATGGCATGTATATGCATCATATACATCAATATATAGCTATCATTACGTTTCTAATATATGCAATCAACTAGGACATTCACTAAAGGCTTTTCAAATATGCTTTGCTTTAAACAGTGGCTATAGATAAATGAGAAATAAAAAGAAAGGCCATATTATTTGTTCATTTGTTTGTTTTTCTACTAAACAAAACCTTCTTGCACGTACTGTCCCAAATATTAGCAGTTCCCAAGAGGTCGTTAATTAGTTCCTTCCAAAGAGAGAAAATATGTATTATAAAGACAATACAGCATGAGAATATATGGCAGGAGAACGTGAGGAGTCTGAATTTACTGAAGAACAAACTGAGAAATTCAAGCAATATACAGAAAAAAGACCAATCTCAGAAATTAAGGGAAAAATCAAGAAATAAAAGCTTATGTGGGTTTGCAGGAAAAGCCTACAGAACACCAACAACTTTAGATGCTATTAATTAACTTTAGATAATATTAATTAATATCATAATTTTACAGATGAGGAAACCAAGGCACAGAGAGATTAAATAACTGGTTCAAGATCACAGATCTTATAAACAGCTTCTCTAGCTTTTGCACCAAGACAGTATGACTCGTGTTTGTGCTCTTAAACCCTGTGCTATGCTCCTTGAATTATGTTGGTTTGGATTATATTTCTCCTTGAATAATTTGTTTACAGAAATAATTGAATAGACTATCTAATTAATTGTATGTCTTCAGTTTAAATCTTACTACATTTAGTTTTTATTTTTTTCTATAGTGCTCCATTTGAGTTATTTTAAATAAGTATTATTTTTTAAAGGTAATAGTGTTTCTTTTCTTAAAAAAATCTGAATTAATGGGAGCATTACCAATGTTTTCTCTACCAGGGCTCTGTGATAATTATGAAGTTTCTAACTAACAATATTTCTATCCCACCCATTAGTCAAGAGACATTTGCAAGTTAAAATTTATAGAATTGGAATTAGAATTAAAATCAGATCTACTACAGAACAAAATATGTGACTGATTCAGCACATTTAAAATTTATTTGCAACCTTATTTCACTGTTTATTTATATATGAAAAAACAATTTACAAACATTTATAAACATAATTTTAAAAGGGTTAGTTTTTCATATTTCTTTCTTATGTTCTTTTCTCTATTAAAAAGATATTTCTAAGTGAATCAAGTTCTAATTTCTGGAGATATGAAAAATAAAACACTAGTTTCTACATCTTTAAAAATATAAGAACAGCTTATTTATTATTTGTTTGTGTGTTTTATAAGCACAGCCAGAGGCTTCTTCTTATCAATTAGTACCTGAAGTGTACCCACACATAGAAATTGTAGAAAAATAAATTATCACAGGGAAACCTCTTTTGCTGAAAGACTTAAAACACTGTTATAATAGGCTTTTGTTTCCCTATTTGAGCATCAACATCACGGACTGGAAATGAAGATCTGAAGGATACTCCACTGGTAAATGGCAGTTAGAAATGTAAGAAAATATCATGCAACATTGTTTTCAACACAGATAACTGGGCCACCACTATATCCCAGGCACTACTATAAGTATTGGTATATTCCTGGTCCCATTGACTTTACACTCTAGTAGAAAGGAAAAATAACATAGCTTTAACAATAAATAAAATAAATTACAGTAATGTGTCCTCTGAAGAAAACAAAATAGGGTGTGGAAATAGAAAATGATGAATATGTAATTAATTATGGCATTATAAATATATTTTTAATGTCTTACATGATTCATAAATTGAAAGTTAGGTTACCTCTTCTACTTATCTTTCCCACCCACCTCTTTACTCATCTCCAACCACAGGGCTCCTTGCTATTCCTCAAACACCCTTGCTATTCCTCACTTTCCTAAATTAGAGTACTGAATAGACTGTCCTCTTTGCCCTTTAGTCTTTTCCTCTGGATTTGACTCTCCAACACCTCTGTCACATCTTTGTTCAAATGACAATTTCTCAATAAGACAATTCTGACCACCATTTAAATATCAGTACCTCTATCCCCCTTACCCTGATCTATTTTTTTCTTATTTTTACATCACTTTTTTAAATCCCGTCTAATTTACTTATGTATTGTATCTATTGGTACTTTTTATCATCTGCCTATCCCTTTAGAATATAAACTAAAGCAGGGAACTTCATTTATTTTATTCACTGATGTTTCTAAAATACAGAGAACTATGCCTGGCTCATAGTACATGTTTAATTGGTTTCAGGAGGTGAAAATAACAATTTAATTACCATAACAAAAAAGGGAACTCTAAAAGAGAGGTGAGTGGAACAGAAGATATAGTAAGAAAGAGCTAAGGAAACATTGATACCAGCTTCAAGAAAGTAAGTAGTTATCAAGTTATGGTTTTGCTTATGTAGAATGAAAGTCCAAAATAGAGAATCATGAAAAGATACTTGAAATAAAGAATAAAATGGTATTTTTAAATGGATATGAAAATGAAACAACAAGTGCACAGAAAAGCCACTAGTATATCAATCAAAGGAGAGAATAATAGGTAGCTCTGCTTTGCCACAGCAAGGGTTGTGTCTCACGAGTGTGGTTTAAACAGGCAGTATGGTATGAAAAAGAATGTAACTGGAGGAAGCCATAATAAAGTGGTCATGGCACAATAAGACAATTTATTTCAGAAAGTATAGGCATTTAGCCTGCCATTATGAAATGTTTTTAGGGTGACATTAAGGTACTTGAACATCATCCCACAAAAAAATTGGGATTGGGAGTTAACTGTTTTTGAGAAGTATATTCATGTGATAAAGTCAAACCCACCATTGTCACTATCTATCCATCCATCCATGCCCAATCCAGTTAATCATGTAAAATATATGTTGAGGACCTGGTAAATTACTTAATGCTAGACTTTGTGGATACAAAAGTGAGTTAAGGGAAGAAAGTGAATTTTAGTCAATGTTGAGATCAATGTATATATGGGAAGAATTCCCATTTACAACTGGGATTATGGGTATTCTTTGGTGACTTCTGAACTAGATAAAAACATGATAAAATTAAAATTTTATGAATAACATTATTTACATGATATTAAAGATCCAAGAAAGAGTACATAGACAAAAGTTATATGTTGGGGTTTGATGGAGGCAGAAGCATGGACAGGATTATTTCTGAGATTCTTGGTGTAGTTCAGGCATGAGTTCATGAGCTTCATATAAGTAAAAAGAAGCAATAATTAATTCTTGCAATGAGATACTAAGTTTTCTTTTATCTAAAATACAAAGTATGCTAAAAAGATGCCTGCTTAATAGTAGATCTCACCTGGCCATGACCTTGTAAGCAATATGTTTTATTTATGTTTCCAAAGGATGTTTAGTATATGAATAAATGGAAAAATGCTAAGAATTAGCTTTCATATTTCCTTCTGATGAGAGGGGTATAAACTGCTTTTAAAAATATTGATACACATAAAGATAAAATAGCTGTCTGAAATCCTTAAACTAAACAGAGCTAAATGCAAAAAGAGAGAGATGACCCATACCACTTACTGTTCTAATGTGATATATACAACAGACAAAATAATGGACTGCAATGCTTCGCCAGAAGTATGATTAACATACTTTCTTACAGAAAAAGAAAAAACAGAAACTAAAGCAAAAGCAGTTAATATTTTGTGGAATTTATGGTTAAAATACTATTGATTTACTATACTTGTGACTAGTATTAAAATTTCATTGTAACTGAATCTTACTAGCTTAAAACAAAAATGGAAACAAAACCAAAAATAAAAATACATACCAAGTGAAAAAGGATGAAGACTAGTAAATAGAAAAGACTTGGATTCAAACCCCGCCTTCACCAATTACTAGTTGTGTGATTTGGTGGAATTTATGTCATTGAGTTCCCTCATAGGTGGAAGATAGGCTAGAGATTAGCCACTACAATATTGGGTTCACAAAAGTAGACTATAAAGAATAAAAACTCAAACAAGTGTGGTGAGTGATTCTAATAATGGTCCCAATTGTTGCTATCTTCCTGTATCCATGCTTATTTATAGTATGCTCTTACAATGACTTAGGGTTTGTTTCTCATGGCTGACTTTAGCCAATAGGTTTCTAGTAAAGTTAAAATAAGCAACAAAAGTTGAAAAATTACTTATATATTGCTCTTTCTGTTCTTGTACTCTTGCCTCTACCATGAGAACATGTACAGGCTACTCTAGAGGAGGGATGTAAAAAAGGCACATGGGAAAAACATGAAGCCTCTCCTCAAGCAGCTTACAACCAACCCCAAACATATGAGAAAGCTTGGCCAGTGTCAGCAAGGCCACTTCAGAGACTTTCAGATAACTACAGTGTATAAATTGTGCTCAACTGAAGCTAGGGAGACCATCTGCCAACCCATCCATGTGTCATTCATAATAAATGATGATTTCTTTCAGGAACTAAATTTTTTGGCAGTCTGATACATGATATTTTTGTGATAACAGCTAATTTATAAAGTAAGAGAGAATATTCAGAAAGCACAGGAGCAATGATAGCTCTAATGAAACATAAGAAATCCTTGTCACATTTAAGACTCACAACATACAACAAACTTGAAAACCTAGGAAATTAGTCTTGATAGTTGTTCTGGAAAATAAGTAACATCTGTGTTTTGCAACCAACCACACTAGCAGAGCAGAGGGAACCCAAGTCTGGATATTAAAATGAAAAAATAGTCTTTAAATGTACTGTTTATACATGCTAATACTATATTTTTACAATGCTTAAATAAGTAATTATATGTGTAGCATATATTCCTACTTGCTCTTTTAAAGCTTTCATTAAGAAAGCATGTATTTTTTAAACAAAACCTAGAAAAAATATTTCTCATCAGCCAAATCAATAGAATATTTCTAATGTTTTTAAAATATCAGGCTAAAATTATAAATATGGTTTATTATTACTTAAGACTGAAAAAGAACTAAATGTATTTTCATATAGAGAACAGAGATTATCTCCAAAGAAACTCTAAATAATTTTATAAAGTAAGAAACACTCTGAATACAGAATATTGGAAAGAAATATCCAAGCCATTCTTTTTCACAAGTAATCTTGTGCAAATGACTTGGCAAATATGTTTGTAATTCAAACTGAGCACTGGACATGATTGATACAAAACATAAACAACTTGGTGATAGTTAGATAGAGCAGATATACAATATTAGATAAAAATAATGTAGAAAGTAGAATAAGGAAATCATGATTAAAACTTAGATCTCTTTTTTTATTCATTATTAAAGAAGATGGTTGGAAAAGAAAAACTAAGAAACCAAGCAAAGGTATGAAAGTTAAAAATTACCATATTAGACAACAGTGAAAACTAAATATATCAGTACTCATTATAAAAATATATGCACTAACTTATTGAAAGACAGTCTCAAATAGGAGTAAATCAACCAACTCTAAGATATTTATAAACCTAATTACAGATTATATAATGACTCAAAAACTTTGATGATAAAAAATACATTAGGAAAATACCAATCAAGGATAGTTGGTATGCAATGCTAACAGTTTTAAAAGCATTATTAAGGAAGAATTATGCTTCTTAAAGACGAAAATGATAAAAGGAACTACTCACCATAGGAACATACTTAAATGTAGTCTTTATTTAAAATCTGAAATTAAAAATAAAAAACAAAAGATAAATTTTAAGTAGATATTGTGAATCTATAATCAAAAACGTATTTTAATATCCCTCAGAAAGTAACACATTTTAAAAATAAATTATAGTTACATTTTATAAATATATATAATCTTATGTTCAATAATTAGAGACTATATCTCTAAGTTTCTATCTACTCAACTATCAATCATCTATCTACAGATCTGTCTATTCTGTTCTGTTCTGTTCTATTCTATTCTATTCTATTCTATTCTATTCTATTCTATTCTATTCTATTCTATTCTATTCTATTCTCTATTAAATTCCATTCCATTCCATTCCATTCCAGCAAACAGAAATTTTGTCAGAATTAACAAACTAACCCACATAAATAAAATCCATAATACCTTAGAAAGTTAATTAACTTTTCAAAACTACTCAAAAAGGAAAGGAATTATAGGCCAGAATAGGCCTATAATCACTTGATATTTACTATCACTTGTCTCTCCACACATAAACACATAAGGTACAAATTCTTTTCAGAAAACTTTTCCTAAAAACTCAAGAATCTGATAACCCTCATCTTACACAATTATTCCAAAGGATAGAAATAAAGGAAATGATACTTTATAGAAGCTACTTTATATAGACACCTTATATAAGACACTTTATATACTTTTTTATGTACCAAGATTCATTATAGCTAGTATAACTAGATATAATAAGTGGACATAAAGAATAAAGAAATATTATTATAGACCAATTTCACTTATAAATGAGATGTACGTACCCTACATAAAATTTTATCTGACTAAATCACAACAATGTAAAGGTTATTCTAAGATCATAAGAATATGTTATTCCTCTATCACTTCAAGGATTCTGACCCCAATGTACTAATATGAAATAAATATAGATAGACAGGTTAGTATTAGACCTTATTCTTTATATAATCCTATAAACTGCTTCTTGTGTAGTTACAATTTGATAGAGTTTCTCAGAAGAGATTTGTTTTCATGATTACAACTCACTATTAAATAGCATTTGAATATGTCTATATATCTCAATCTACATTTATCAGTCTGTCTGTCTATCTATCATCTATCATGTATCTGTCTTCTATCCACATAAAATCTAATTTGTCCTCAAAATCTGTAAGGTACATAAGAGAAATTGAGAATTTGGAAAATTGACTGAAAATGAGGAGAATGGTTTTAATGGGTTATTCCATGTCAAATATCTAGAAGAATGACTTGGGTTTTAGATTTACATTTTCTTTTTAACACACTCACCCATTCACATACACCTGTTACAGTATCATGAATACACATTAAGACATATTTACTAAAGTGTAGTTCTAGAGGCAAGTTTCACCGATAAAGACATTATACCTTCAATGTTGTGAATATGCTAATTTTGCTATAAAAATCAAGCAAGGAACCCTAATTTTATGTTTAAAAATAAATGTGCAAAACAAATCTGTTGAAAAATGTAAATATACTAGATAACTAATAGAATATTTTGCTCAGAAAGGATACCTCCTGAGACCAAGGTTTGTGTTATAAAATTCATACTATAAATTCTTGGTACCATACTGCATTAAGTAACTGCAAGAAGAAGATCAGGTTATGAGTTTTAAGCAGATGTACATTAATCTCTGTTCTGCATACTCCCATGTTACATTCCTGAATAATAAGTCACCTGATATTGTGTCACAAAAAAATTTCCTATGCAAAGTTTTTACTCTTTAAACTTTCTCTGAATGAGAAGAAAAACTCAGGCAGCATAACAATTCAATGTTATTATACATGAAATAGCATATTTAAAAGATGAGATATTTGAAGTAATATATGAAGCCATGAATACACTCACATTGTGGCATACCACCCATATAGTGATATCAAAAATTATTTTGTGCCTGTATATGCCCACTTTACAATTCATGATTCTGGATCGATATAATAGCGATGTTCTTAGCACACTTGTCTCAGTGCTTATTAAGTCATCAATCACCCAGTATGTAACTAATTTTCCTCCTTGAATGTTAGGACATATTAGGACTTATTAGGACTCTAATTTTCCACACTCTAGTCATATGCAATCACTTAGTTTCCCTCTCTACCTATTTCCCTTCCTTTTTATGTCCTCTTATATTTGAAACTGTTAGCATTCAACATTTTTATCCATGTGGTTTTTTTTTAATTCCTCAAACTGCCTTGCTCTAAGACTGGATATATATCTAGTTCTTGCAATTAATTCTGAGCACAAGTGATCTCACTCTCAGATTAAGGGTATCTGGGATGCTTTCCTCATGTTTTCTTCCCCTGTATGCTGACAGAATTTCTTTAAAGTCATAATATAGTGGAAACACAAGATGAAAGCAGTCTTGGCCTTGATTCATCAATGTTGGTGAGAAACTTACAGGATGTTTACGCAGAAGCTCTCCACAACCTGATAAACAAATGTCTGCTGAGTTAAGACAATGAGATTTTGTTATTGTTTACTAGAGAGAATTACCCATTTACTAATATTTCTTTCTCCCTCACACCTTTCAACTAATATTTATTGATCAACATGTCATGCATTATGCAATGCATCAGAGATTCAGAGGTGAGAGACCAGGTCCTGTCTCCACCCAGGTCACAAGACAATATAAATTAAAAGTGAAAAAGCCAATAATTACAATACATTATGATGAATATTATTCTGGAGTAATCACCTAGGATCCTGGCACACAAAGGGCTTTAGGAGAGGCATCTTAGGAAAAGCAGTACTTGATAAGAATAATAAAGGGAAGGGATGAAATTTATCCAGAAGGAAGGAGAAGAAAGGCATTCCAAACCCAAGAAAGAGCAAATTTCCTTGGGATTCCAGCCAAGGAACCTCAGGGTTTCCTATTCTATGGGACATTTGCTTGAAATAATAACCTAATAGTCCTTCCTGACTCACCATTACCTTAAACTCCCTACATTCAATAAAGCACCTAGTCCTATGGTTTCCATCTCTTTAATGCCTTTTAGATTTGTTTCTTTCCATCTACCTTCTGAGAACATATATGGATCACCTATATCTCTCATCTTAAAAGCCACATAGTTGGTCTTTAAAATTCTAATTTACCACCTTCAACAATTTTACATATAATAATCAGAGCTGTCTTACTACAATTTGAATATGATCATATCTCTTCCATAATTAAAACTTCAATGATTTCCCATTGCCTTCAGGAAAAAGTCTAAACTCTTCAGTTGGCATGTAAGTAAACTTTAT
Source organism: Cynopterus sphinx (assembly GCA_030015415.1). Classification (NCBI taxonomy): domain Eukaryota; kingdom Metazoa; phylum Chordata; class Mammalia; order Chiroptera; family Pteropodidae; genus Cynopterus; species Cynopterus sphinx. Next base: position 21,907,361 of record CM057385.1, read on the forward strand.
ACTATGATCACACTTCACCTCACTGAATTTGTCTTACTACGTATCACCTCATGACATGCAGTCTACCCAAATTGATTCTCTTTATTTAACTCTCAAATAGCATTTATTACATCATAATATTCTATAACTTCTGTATATACCTGATGACAAATAAAATGAAAGCTCACACAGCTCTAAAGTAGATGATATGCAGAAGGTATCTGGATAAGACAAAATAAATGCTATTGAGACCTGTGCCATGAAAGGCCTTTCAAATGTTCTTAGAAAATCTAGACATCCACAGACTTCAGAATAATCTTAGGATTTGTTTTCATGTCAGCACCAGTCTCGTATGAGTTAGTGATTATTAAAGACCACTCTGTCAAAAAGCGCTTTTAGGGTCTTAATTCAGATATCTTCATGCCATGTGTTTAGAGCCTGGGTTTTTGAAGGAAATTTATGCTTTTCCCCAACTCTCTCTTAGCTTCATATCTCCCTGAGAGAGGAGGAGCTGCTATCAAATTAATTGAGATCTAAGTTATCAATTGGACCTTATTGGCAATAGGACAAAATTGTTGGGGGTTTCAGGGGACTCTGCTCTCTTGAATTCTCTCTAGCTTTCTCATCTCATTCTTAGAGGTACTGAGTCTGTGACCAGGGCATGCTCCAAAGACCTTGCTGACTTGAGCCCATTTCTACTTTGGTTTATTTTCTCTGTGTTGCAAGTCAGAAGACTAAGATCTCATCCAAGGTGAGGGGACAGAGAATGGTGTAATATAAAGTTTATTTATTTCTTTGTTTATTTGAAATACTGTTTTGACCTAGTTCTTAGGTTGGATCAGACTCTCATCAATTCCTCAGTTAACAGTTGATTACATCCACAGGTAAATTACTTCCCTTACTGGGTTCTCACACTGGGAGTATTCTATGCACCTGCCTGATCACTGCAGGGCCAGTTATCAGACAATTAGAGGCAGCCCCTAGGCCATGGAACCCCTCAATTATTCAAATTACCCAATCCATGAAGGAGTTAATGAAACCTAAGTAACCACGCCCAGTTTGCCATATAAGTTGCCTCTTACATTTTCATCTTGCTGTTTCCCTGTCTCCTGCTGTAGCTCCTATGTGACTGGCTCTGCCTAGAAGCCTTCTCTTGTTTAGAACAATAAGTAACAAAGAGCTCTGATTTTCTCTATCAGTGTTGTGTCTTGCCATCAAAACAAAGTAAACCTTATAAAACAGTTAAGAGAGAAATAGGAAGATATGTTTCTCTTAAATTCAAGGTAAATGTTCTAAAACAGTTTTTACCTAAGCTCTGCATCAAGTGTGTCTAAGGACATCTTAGTTTTGCCAAAAACTATACTTTGCTTCCCACATGACTTGCTATTCTTATATATACTTCCTGTAGTGATCCCACCAGATTGAAAACAAAGTCACTATAAAAGGCAGGAAAGGATTTCAGGTTTTCTGCATCCTTGATCATAATGTCATCCATTTATTTACAAAGTTTCACCCTTCACTCTAGCATATTAATGTGGAGCTTATAGGCTAGACAAAGGTATGCAAAATAAGAAATACTTGGGCACAAAACAGGACAAGGGGAGATTAGGCTCCTTCTACAACTTTGGTAGTTGGTATTATCTAATAGGGGACTGTTAGGGTCTTTTTTTTTCCCCTTAAATCTCTGCTCTGTTGAATCTAAGGGACTGTCAGGAGAAGCAAAGTCCTATTTTAGCAAGAAAATAGATGGTTAAATGGAAGTAGACAAAGTCTACTGGAGTATAGAAGTTTAAGCAAAGCTCAGGGAGTTTAAGGCAATATTTTGTAGATAACTACATAAAAGTTGATATTGCTTCTCTTTGGGGATGTAAGAGAATTCCAGAAACATTTCTTTAAGTTAAGATATCATTGAGCTTCTGCAACACTTGAATGTCAACTCAGAAAATGACTGAACTGAAAATGTCTCCCAATACAGTATAATGATCTGAGTTATAGGTAATGTCCATATAATCTAATTAATTTTTATAATGTGCTGGATACTAAAAGACAGCATACTGTATATAAATAGATCATTAAGAGGAATTGTCTTTGCCTATATATATTATCAGAAAACATTCCAGAGAAAAATTTAAGTAATAATCGAGGCAATAAGTGCTTTACTTTTAATTATGGCTTCAAAACATCATTCATCATAGGCCTGGAAAGAAATTTAACTTCAGGCCAGAAGCTGAATAAAAAAATTCTAGAAGGTTCTGAAAAACAAGTTTTATCCTGATAAGTAAATGTCTCTAATATATAGTCTTCTCCATAAAGAGAAACACTGAGAAGAAATTAAAGGAAAGACTTTTCTGGATAGGTCATTTTCTTTTGCTCCTTAAACAAACATTTATTGAGCTTTATTTTCATATTGTATCTCATTTAAAAGTTATGACAGTCCTATAAATCTTCCTATCTATAAATGTCCTATCTTATAGATTATCCTATAGGAGAAAGTATTTTGCTATTTTCAAGAATAAAATTGTATTTAGAGGAGTTAGGTGACATTGCCAGATTTACATTGTAAAGCCAATTTATGTGACAGAATCAGAACAAAATTCTCCAAATCTAGTGCACTTTCCATGATGTCATACTACCATTAAAGACAGAGAGAATTTTACACCAATGTTACTTAGAGAAGAAACTGCAAGTTATAAAAGTACTGAAGAAATCTAGAAAATTTATTCTGTGATGAGTTATTCTATGCTGTTTAATTGGCTGCAATTTTTTAAATCTTTACCTTTATAAAAACTCTTCATGCAAACAGCAGTCTCTATAATAAGAGTTTTTCAAAAGGAAGTGTGTTGCCTACACTTCAGCCAGAATTTTAAGAAGCATATATGATGCTAGGGGTTGGAAATAATGAAGAAAATTACAATGGGTGATCACATTCAGAAAAAAAGTCAGAGTCATTTGTCTCCAACAGAAAATTCCCTTCTGGAATCTTTCCTTAAAGCTATCAGAAATAACCCTATTTTAAAGAAAAAGCCTTCTCCATACAGGCTTATTATGGAATTTCCTCACTCCAACCTTCCATTTTGTCTGTTTTTCATTCTGCACCCATAGTTTCCTTCTGGGAGTTGAGAGCCCTTCTAAAATTATGACAGTTTTTCTAGTCTCATGATCAATGTGTGCACATGAGTATGTATAGGACATAAAGAAGAAATGCAGGGGTAAAATTTAGGAACTAAAATTCAGTGATTTAAAATACAAACAAACTTAGTTCTATAACATTCAAATTAAATTATACTTCTAATGTTACTTTTTATGACGATACAAAGGACTTTAATGGTCTTATTTAAGCATTTTGAGTGGAAGAAAGAGTGATATTAATGAATTAAATATGAACTTTGGCTTAAATTCATTCTTCAAAATGATACTTAGTGTTTTTTAATATATAAAGTACTACACTCAAATAACAAAAATGAGCATGAGATAGGTCTTAAATGTGCACATATGCCCATAAATGACTAATAAATGGTGAGGAGAGACTACAGAAAACTCATCTATGTAATGATAGCACCAGATGATATCTGAGGATCATCAGTTTAATGCTTTTCTCATAATTTTACTACCTATTAACTATCACTTTGTTATCACTATAAGTAGTGCTAAATGGAATTATTATTTAAATGTGTGAATTACAAAGTAAAGACACAATAAGCAAGTACCATAGATATCTCAATGGCATTCATGCAATAAGAGCTCACAAAGTATTGTAGCAGGTGTGGCTGTTGTTATTTTATGTTGTTTGGGTACAGATTTATTAATCATACCACCACAGGACTGAAAATAATAATAACAATATATTGGCCTTGATGGGTAATGAAGCTTTCACAGAATGATAAACAGGAATAAAAATTTCCAAAAAATTACATGGAAAAGAGGTAGATATAACTCGAATTTATATACACTTGAATCACTGCAGTATTAAACCAAGCATTAAATCAAGAAAAGTACGTGTTTATGAGTTCTAAGCATCATTCTAGTATCATTTAGTAGTTATTTTTATTAGAAAATCATCTCATAAAAGTTAATTAAAATTCAATTTTAGTTTTGTTTGCTTTTAATAAGTTCCTTTTAGAAACACCTTAGTGTACATAGTAAAAAAGGATATAATCTTTGAAATTACAAAGTGTTGTTGGAAACCAAGCTTATCTCTAACAAACTGTGTGATTGCAGAAGAGTATTTAACCTCCTTAGGCTTTAATACTTTCAACCCAAACTGGAGATAATAGGACCTTTTTATAGAATTGAAAATTACATGTCCTTGGTTCTTTGCCTGACACATTGTAAATAGGGCATTTTATACACACACACACACACACACACACACACACACACACACTTCATTTCTTTCATGTTTTATAGTCAAGGGCCACATATACAATTATCATTCTATAGACTTAACATAGCAATACATATAGATCTGTATGCAAGTGGTTACCGATGTTACTAATGCAGATTCCCACATTGCTGCATGATGGAAATGATAAAATAAAATGAAAAAATAGCTACTTATGATTAAAATAACATCACTTTAGAAATCCTTTTTTTTTTTTTGCAAGATTGACATCACTGGCTTTCATTTACTTAGATACAATGATGTCAATCTGTTTTTAATTCTGATGCTGTTTATCCTAAAATGCAATATTATTTCATTTTTCTGAATGATGAGGTCTTAGATTAAGCCTGTAGGATGTAGAAAAACTCCATCTCAAGATTTAAACTAAACTAAAATAAATCTATAGAATTTAAAATATTTTGTCCACAAATCACTAATATTTTCCAATTCTGCATTTTTAAATGTCTACAGTAATCCTCCTGTGCTCTTTTACCAGACTCGATGTCCATAGATATATCCAAGCATGTTTTTATAATCTTCACCAATGGTATTGAGTTAGCAAATATTCCAATTTATTCCCTCACTTATTGCCTCAGCACTTTCGTCTAGATAATTTTTATTTATTTCTGAGATTCTACTCAACCATTACCTTCACCAGGAAGCCTTTAGTGAACCCACCCACCTCTACTTAGACTAAAATTATTTCTTGGTTTTCCTATTGCTCTCACCTTATTAGAGTCTTTTTAGAGTCTGCTTTTTATTTTATTTTTTTACCTTTTCCCACCCAGATATCAGCTGGTATCTGACTCAGTCAGTGTTCATTAAGGGTTTGTTAAATGAATGGTATGGAGAATCTAGCCAAAGAAGATATGGTACTTATATCACTCAGACTATAAACAGGTGACCATATCTTCTTTGGCTAGATTCTCCATTATCATTCACTATAATGATAATAATAGCTAACATCAACAAAACACTATGACATTCTAACATTGTACCCAGTGATTTATGAGCATCGATTAACTTATTCTTAAATAATACTAATATTATCATTGCCACTTTAGAGACAAATAAAAAAGTTTAGAGATGTTAAATAAATTGTCCAAGATTGCACTACTTATTTGGAACCCAACTTAATGTGGCTCTTTCTACCATGCCAACATGACTTTCTTTTTTTACTGAAGCCCCTCAAATTCTATTTGTATCATTTGAATATCCATATAAATATAAAACATGAAACACAATAGTTTTCTTCCACTTTGAACCATTTAATGCTTTGTGAAAGATACAGTCTCACTCTAATGAAGAAAAACACAAACAAGAATCGAGGCCTTCAATCATATATTTTATCTGTAGCTATGCTTTTCATGCTTAGCTAAACAGCAATCCAATTGGTAAAATGAGGCATTTTGTTAATCATATACTATGGGCAGTGTTTGACCCAAAAAAGAAGAAAGAAAATTAGAATTATTGTACTCACACCTCATACTAACTACTAGGTAAATTGCATTTTTTATGTGGCAATTCCAGTTTGTTCAGAATCTTGTAATACTTCAGGATATTCACAATGACAATATTTTTCATTGTAATGTCATGAAAATGACAGAAAAAAAATTTTTTTTTAGTTGTTGAAATTCCAGTAACGTGCTCTTACTAATTTTGCCCTTTGAAATGCCCTAAACTCCAAATTTTCTTAATTATTTAAACACATAGACATATCTTTATAGCACTTCACAAATATATATTTATTTAGAAAGAAGGCATCTTCTATTTGACATTTTTCAATATTGTTGAGCAATACTCACAGAAGGAAATCCACAGGCATTTGCCTTCAATGCAATCATTTGTAACCTGTTTGGATAATTGAACTGTCAGCTTGGCCCAAGCCAGAATCCCCTGACCATTAGAACATTTGTTTGTTTTGTAGTAGTCAGTGCTTTCATTTTAATATGCCTTGTTAGTGCAAATAACACTGCCTCAAAACTACTATTAAGGAGAAAAAATGCTCAGTGTTACACATGAGAATAAGCTGCCAAAATAATGTATATGTAATTGAAATGATAAGTAATCTGTCACTGAATATGACATATCCGTTTTATTTCTCTTCCCAGAAATCTCCAGCCTGACTTTTTTATGCTTCAGCTGTCTTTGTTAAGAATAAATATTTTAAATTTTAATTTTTTCATGTTTTGTAACCTGATTTGTCCCAGAATTCTATCAAAATATATTCACAGCTGAATGGAAATATGATACATTTATGCAATTCTAAGAATTATTTATGCATCTTTTGTTGGTAGCTGTGTCCTTAAAAAACAAAACAGTTAAATATATTCCATACAAGTGCATCATCCCTTTTGAAACTTCTTTTACAAACAAATTCTGGGTTCATTTTGACCATGTCTGAGACTGGCAAGGCATGGTGTCAAGAAATTCTGGGGGCACACGTAGCTAATGCTACTTCAGGTTGACCAAAAATACAGTCGTTAGTTCATTCTATAAGCAGCAAAAATTAACCTAAAATTTATTACAAGCAATGCTTTCCTTGCACAGTGTGGAGAAAGAGATGTTCTTTGTTCTGCTCTCATCCTTCTTGGCATCTGTTAAAAACATACCCTCAAGGTTTGTTGTTGGAAATTACTGAATTTGAAAAAACAAGGCTTGATTTCAATATAAGAATAGAGCAAAGAAAATTAAATATAGACTACTTCTATTATTTAGGACTTTTTTTATGACTTTCTACAAGAAAATTCAAAGGGAGCTTTCTGCTTTTTGATTATTTTGAAATATATGAACATATTTAACTGTTCAGTGCATTCTTCAGTGAATAGTTAATACTTCTTTTTTATCTACTTATTAACATTTACAGTTTTATTAGGAAGCTGATATATATATTTTGACCTTCAAACAGCAGCATTCTTAGGCCCCCTAGGAAACTATATATGTGATATAATTTTTAGATTTTTAGGAAATTAATGTTTGTAATCTCACCATCAAATCTGTCATAATTTGTAGGGTATTATAGCCATAAATCCTCAAACTATAAGCATGATATTTAGTAACCCTTAAAAATTTAAGCTGCTTTAAGGTTTGCACTGCTATATGTGATTTTTACGTAAGAGAGGTGTGAGGACTCCAAGAGCAGTTTTGGAACAGTGTAATTAGAAATTAGAATTTCTAGAACTGAACCTTCCTTGGAGAGAAGTATAAACATGAAACCTGATTTTGATTCTTTTTTTGAGCAGCAGTAACAGCTATCTTAGTCCATTCAGGTTGCTGTAACAAGTATACAATAAACTGTGTGGCTTATAAACAGTTTCCATGTATTTCTTACCATTCTGGAGTTTGAGAAATCCAAAATCATTGTATCAGCACCTCAGTGACTTTTTGCTGTAACCTTGAAAGGCAAGGGATCTCTTAGAGGGCTCTTTTTTAAGGGCATTAATCCCATTCATGAGGGCTCCGCCCCCATGAACTAATCACCTCTCAAAGTCTCCATCTCCAAATACCATCACTTTGGGGTTAGGATTTCAATATATGAATTTGGGCAGGACACAAACATTCAGACTGTAGCAAGTTGCAACACTGAAAACAGTCTGAGATGAACTTGGGCACTCCCTGGAAACCTGGTTCTCAGCTGGATCAGACAGCAGATGCTCTGAGTAAACAGGAATTGATGACCTGGCAGCATTTGGTCAAGTGGGGAAAAAGTATTATCCCTAGAAGGTATATATAATTCTGGTAAGCTCCTCTGAAGTACTAATTCATTTATTTAATTATTCATTAATTCTAACAAACATTTAGTGAGGACTTCAGTTATACTAATTAGTAGAGGTGAAGACAGGGGATATGGAAGCAGCAACCTATCAAGTTTAAATTGAGGACTGAGGAAAGGTATAGTGGACTTTAAATGAGAAGTAATTCTGGGCTATAGGAAAAAGTAATCAAAAAATGTACGCAAACGATAATTTTAAATAGACGTGGCTAAGGAGAATGGAGGGATAAAGGTAATGAGTAGGTAGATATACATCAATTCATAGAAGAGTGGGTAGTTACTCAAAAATAATTTCAGCTCCAAAAGCATGGTAAACTTAATAGTAAAGAGGAGTTTTAAAATAGTCAACAAATATTTACTATGAAAAGAACAGCAAAATCAGAAACAAGGGCCATGTAGTTAAGTGGAATCTAAACTTGGAGTTAGTTGCACGAAAGGGGGTCAGATGCCAAGAGTGGGAGCTCATTAATTTCAAGAGGGCCAAGTCAGAAAGAGCACTGTGGTAGATGCCAGCTTGTTCTTGGTTATATCTATCTGCAGATTTGCCTTAGATATACATAATCTTCCATTGTTCTGAATAAAGAGAATATATTGTTTTATATTATAAAATACACATTTATTTGCTAAAATTTTCTAAATTTTAAGGAGTATAGACTCAACATTGTTTATAATGACATGGCTTCCTTTTCCTTTACATGGGCACAGAATGCCACACATAACAATTTGGTCACTTTCTTCACTTAACATCAGCAGTGGTTTCTTAAATAACATAATTTTAGTCACTAGATAAGAAAATTTAAATTTTTTTATAGCCTGTGAAGGCTTTTTTTTTTCTTTCAAATAATATCTCTGAAAAGCTAATGGACTATGGTTTTAATCAATCAATCTTTAGCTGATTGGTTCACATCAAAGAAAAATAATAGGGTTGAAAAACTTTTCACTTTAAAAGTACAGTTCCTGGGTAAAAGTATGGGGAAAAGAAGTTTCCAAAAAAATTAACTGTATTTTATACTTTTACCTCTGGTTTGCTGTTTACCTACATGTTTTTCACTGAATGTATGGTCAGCCCCAGGTTTGCCTAAAATAACTCATCAAAGGTATGAATCTTGTTGTCTCCTATCATTTCACATCTTTATCCCCAAAGTCCATCTAGATATAAGCATAATACAAAAAAGAATATGTTCATTTCAGAATGAAAATACATTAAAATATATATATATTTCTGATTATAATATTAAAGGAGCTATGTATTGAGTTCTATATGCAATCTGTGCCTTCTATAAACATAAAAATTATATGTCTATTGTTGATGTTAGGTAAAACATAATATCCTCACTAATAAATCTTACTTCTAATGAACTATTAGCAAGTCCTATCCATGACTGCTAAAATCTCATGCCAAACTCCTACCTGCTGTATATCGAATAATTGCCTTAAAGAGATCACTTTATTCCTTTCAACCTAGATGGTTTATAGATAAAATTCAACCATATTAGGTACTTTGCAACATATTATTATTAATAATAATGTTGGCACTAATGCTAATATAACATATTCCTTTGGGCCTCTTTGAGAAATGCTATTTTTTTACTCTTTTATCTTATTTTAAAATAAAAAGACAGAAATTCATTCCATCTTCTTGCAGATCTGTAAGATCTTCAATGAACTTATCTCCTTGACAACTTGTAATTTAGCTGCCCAGATCCACCTTTGAAAGAAATGATATTCCTTTATTCTACTCAAGAGCATATGAGGAGTTTTGAGTTGCCAAAACTTTCATTAAAATTTTATTTCACCATTCTCTAGAGCATAGTATTTGCACAATACCTTACCATCAATGAATTATGCATGTCCGTTTCAATATTCACCCTATTGTTATGTTTAGTCTTTAAGCATATTTATACCAGGGTTCTTATGAGCTCATTACATTGTAAATATATTATAAAGAAGTATACCCCATGTCACTGATTGAAAATTACAAAAAAGTCCTAGAAAGGGTCAAATTTATATGCATTAATATATAATCAAGTACACTCACCTGTGATTCTCTATCAAAAGTTAAAGTCATACAAAGACATAAACTAAAGATTTACTGGAATCTCTAGTACATATAGCACCCAGAAACTGTAAATTAAAGTTTGGGGCTTAGGGAATAAATTTATAAATTTTAAAAGCCAAAAATATGAAATTAGAGAACAGTTCTTTATCTTTAGGGCCAGAATCAAGAAATCCAAGGTAAGATTTTACTGAAGACAAAGTCCCTTTTATGCCTATACATTCTTTTAATTCAATTTATATATAATTCAGTGCTGAAATGCCCAAGTCCACCCCCAGGCTTTTGGTTATTTGCTAAAAAGATTCACAAGCAGCAGCATACATTTGATTACAGCAAAGGAATAAAGAGTAAATCCAACAAAAAATGAAGGTACATGGGGCAAAGTTCAGAGAAACAAAGCCCAGCTTCCAACAACCTCCTCCCTGTGGATTCGCATGCAGGGCATGCTTAATTCCTCTGGCATCAAAAACTAGACATTGAGTTTATAGTTTCACAGCAACTTCCTTCCAAGATTCTATTTAAGGTCTCTTCCAATGCATTATTCTGCTTGAAATGGAAGAATTTCTAAGTTTATGGATTTTGTTTCCAACTCATAAGTGCCTTGCAACCTCTTAAGACTCAGCTGTGTGAAAGTATTTGTAATGCTGGACCACTTAAAGCAATCCTGTTTGATGATCACTACTACTATTTCACCTTGGAGAAGTGTAACCAGCTCTTCAGAAACTCTATATATTATATGAAGTTGTGCCCACACTGGTAATGAAATAAAAACGGAGTAATATGTCAATGGAGAGAACCCTTGTGCAATTTATACTTTCTTCCTATCGTCATCTGATTCTTAACTTCTGTTAAAAATGGAATAATTGCTTCAGAGGGAGTTTTATTTCTTAAAGATTATAGAAGCTCATAGAAATGACTGTCCACTCTGGATTAGCTCTGAGGAATGTCTCCAGGAGACACTTCATTAGTAAACACTGTTAGGACTTACAGGTAGTCAATATCACAACCATCACTTCTCGCTCTAGTCTAGTCTCCTCGTTGTCTCAGTAATTTTCACCTGTCTTATCTCTCTCACTAGATTGTAAAGTCTTTCAGTATAGAAACATTATCTACCCATTGAATCATTTTTGACTTCATTAAAGCCTATATTCCTGTAGTAAGGAAGAACAGGAAAAAACACTATCTGCAATGCATTTATTACAGTAATTAAATTTACTCTTTAGTCAGGGAGCCATGTGCTTATGCAACATTCATTATGCACAATTATTTTATGTCACCCATATATCCCAGGGATGCTAGCACAGGGTACCCTTTGTGATCTTGCTGTTTATAATTCCCCTCTCCTTCCTATCCCTTTGACCTCGCTACAGCAAACTACCTGCTTCCCTGTCCCTTGTCTCATAGTTTATGCTTTCCAAAGTGCTGTACATCCTGTCTAGAGTTGCCACCTTCAGCCTACTGATATTTCAAATCTCAGTTTCAGCATGATTTCTGCTAGAAAAATGGTTCTTAATTCCAAAGTCTATGTATGTTTCTACTGTATGATCTGATTGTGTCTGCCTTGATATTTACCATTCTTTAATTACTGCCTAATCTTCATGGCTCAACTAAGTTGTGAGCCCTTTGAGGACAGGAGCCCTCTTGTATCTGCTTTCTGTTTCCAAAACCGATTGGTTCTAGCATAGCATAGGCCCTCAACACACACTCACTGAGTAAATCAACAGACAAGTAAAACATTGTAGAGGTGCTTCTGCTAAACAGGTTAATACAACTCAAGGTTCTTTATCTTTATGTGTGTGGCTTTTTTTCTCATAGAATTCCACCTATGAAGAGTGTTCTGATTTTTCCATCTCTTCCTAAATTCTACTGATTCTCTGGAACCCTTCCCTAGAGCCACCCACGACAGTTCAGGAGGAATTATTTCATCTACTGAATCATTCTCTTGAACTTTATAATCTATTGCTTTAATAATCTATGTTATACTTTTTTATTCTATATGTTAGTAACTTATTTCTGACCATAAAATATATGTTTATTTTGGAACTTAGAAAGCACAAAGTAGAAATAAAAACAATATTTATTTCTTCAGCTGAAGATAATCGATATACACATTTTAGAACTTTTTTCTGTCTGTGTGAATAGGTACAATTAAGAGTAACTTTTTATGGTTTTGCACTTTTTTTTTCATTAATATTATATCATGTGTACTTTGCAGTTCACTACATCGTCTACAAAGTATGGGTGGGGGAGAAGATGTAGATATATATTTTCTTGCTGGAGACTGTCACTGTCAGTACCATATTTGCATAATATACATGCTGGCAACCATCTTAACTCTGATTCCAGTGGAAATCTAAAAAAATATAGTGAGTAAGTAAAATAAAGTTTTATACTTTTTGGAATGTAATTCTTTAGTACAGATAAATCTGACTAAAATTTTCATAGAATAATGACACAAATTTCATTAAGCCTCAAAAAGAAATTACAAAAAAAAGTGTCTGAAATTGATAGCCACAGATATTAAAATTTCTGAGATTAAAATAAATTATTCCATTTGCACTCTTTTAGACTGTTAAATCTACCAACACACCTTTCTCTCTCAAAAAAATGTAGTGTGTTTTTGTTGTCATCATCCCTATATTCTTCTCAATTGTTCTACACAGACTAAGGACATTCTTCTTGATTTCCATTTCAGATCCCTGATTATCTTTAGGAAAATAAATTAATTATTATGACCTGTATCAAATAAGATATACTTCATTATGAACTTGGGTTTTTAAATTCTGTCTTCTGCACTAACATTTGAATATTCTATGTGATGTCTAGGTTGTTTGTCTATAATCTGCAATTTGAATAATAAGGTCAAGGCTTTGGTGTCAGAGCTCTGAAAAAGGATTGGGGAAACAAAGATATTTAGAAGACACAATTGCTAGCAATTGGATTAATCAAACATTTGAGGTGCTCAGACGTAAAGAACTTTTAAGTATTGAAACTTATTGCTGTTCTTGGTAATGTATCGATTTATAATTTGAACAAAATGTAACCATTATATGAGTATAAATATGTTAATAAAAATTTTCCTCATTACAAAAGCAACATAAGGTTGTTATTTAAAGTTTTCACAATTTAGAAATGTGAAAAGAAGCAAAAACAAGTAACCATTTTTTTTTAATACCCCCAAAAGAGCCACTATTAACAGTTTGGTCATTCTAGTCATTTTTTTTTCATATTGTAGAATCTTATAAAGCACAAAAGGTACTTGAACTTAAACTAGATGGTAATAAAATGCAGCTTAGATTTAGGTAGCTGCAGGAATAAAGCCAATGTTTATACTGTATTATACACGCCAAATATCACAGTGCTTTGTTTTGCTTTCCTAAAATGTCTCCCTTATACCTGAAGTAGTCCGTTATCCTGTGCTACAGTTATATAAATAACGCGGTGCTTCAAATATCTATCTAGGGTGGTTGGGAGGCAAGAATCCTCTACTGTTTTCATGGCACTTATTCTGAAAACATCACCATGCAGTCACTTCAAAGTTAACAAGAGCACAGTGGATCTGATCTGTGTAAAGACAGACACTCAAGAGCACAGTTTGATACTATTTCTGAGACAGACGTGCCTGTGGATTGAGCACAGGTAGACTGTTACAGATGAACTAACTTTCCAATGACAGCGGTGTTTAAAAAATGTACTTGGTAATATGGTTTTCTTGTCTTCTTTACGACTTGAAAATAAAAAGCTACTTTCTTATTTTCGAAAAGTATTATTTCCTTTTCCTTATTTTAATTAATTAATTCATTAATTGGTTAATTAATTTTGAGAATGGAAAGAATGAGAGAGCCCAAAGAGAACTGGATAGTGGAAATTGGGATTAATTTCTTTCACCTTAATCATGATTTAGCATCTCCAAAATCTGTAGTAAATAATAAATATGAAAATCAATAGAGAAATTTCACATACGTGTTATTTCAGCTTTTCCCCAGTAGATCTCACTGCCCAGCAGCTTTTAAGTGTAGGGGATGGATGGAAAAGAGATATTCACTCTTCACTAGCTAGATGCAGATTTGTTCCCTAACGGCCTTCAAGTCTTCTCAGGAAAGGCATCTCTGATCCCACTCCTCGCCATCTAGTCACTTTCCCTACTGTATTTGTCCACAGTACTTATCATTTTCTATTATACTTTCTATACATATTTATTTTGCCTTTTTTTAATGTGCCCCCACTAGAATGTAAGCTCCAAGAGCACAGGAATTTTTATTTACTAGTTTTTAATAGGCATATTGCTTGGAATAATATTTGATGCATTGCAGATATTATCATGATCTGATGATACAAATGGTTACAGATCTGTATATTTGTTTAGATTTTTCATATAAACTTCTATATAATCTGTGACTAAAAACAACTTTACTTTTTCTTTTCTCAATCTGTATTCTTTCATTTTCTATTTCTGTTCTTGCCTTATTATATAACTAGACCTTTTAGTAGCATATTAAGTATGGATAGTAGGAAAAGATATCTTTGTCTGGTTATAGATTCTATGGGCAAAGGATCCAGTTTTTACCATTAAGTAATATAACTAAGGTTTTTGTAGATGCCTTTTAATTCGATTGAAGAAGTCTCTATACCTAGTTTCCTATAAAATTTCATCAGAATAAGATGGTGGTTTTTGACAGTGTTTCTTTTGTGCCTATTGAGAGAATCTTTTTTATTTTGTCTTAGTTTGTTAATATAGTGAATCGCAGTGTTGATCCTCCCTGCTTTTTTATTGTAGTAAAATATACGCAACAAAAAAATTCATTATCTTAACCATTTCTAAGTATGCAGCTCAGCAACATTAAGTGCATTCATTTTGTTGTACAACCATCACCACCATCCATCCACATAACTCCAATAAAACTGAAACTCTGTGCCCATTAAATAATAACTTCCTATTTCCCTCTCCCCCATGCCACTAGCAACCATCATTCTTTCTGTCTCCTTGGCTATGACTACTCATAGTACCTCATGCAAGTAGAATCACACAGTATTTGTCTTTTTGTGACCAGCTTATTTAACATACATAGCATAGTGTCCTCAAGTTTCATCTATATTGTAGCATATATTAGAATTCCCTTTCTTTTTAAAGACTGAGTAATATTCCACTGTATGTATGTACCACATTCTGTTTATCCATTCATCCAACACATAGTTTGCTTCTACAGTTTAACTATTGTGAATAGCAATACAATACACATGGTTGTACAAATGTAATAATGTGATAATTCTGGAAATCAGATTCTCCTTCACCAGGTTTTTTGATGTTTTGTGTTTTGTTTATTGTATTTTAAAATTATGTCTGTAGGCTCTCTCTATGTTTAGGTTTAGCCTGTGGTGTAAATTTAAGGTCTTCTCAGGTCTTTTATGAGCCTTTTTGGGGCAGGCACTGTCTATTTCTAATTTTTCTCTTATATGCAGTAGTTTTTGAGTGATCTAACCTTTAATATCTGGCTCCCAAAAGAAGAAGGGAAAAATGAAGGAAAAATATGGGCAAGGGCATCAGCCCTTTAAATCCCCTAGAAGTCATTTCAGCCATAGAGGGAGGGGCTTACAACAGTGTGGGGAACTGCAACAAAAATATCCTCCCACCTCTTTGGCTAATCAGAAGCAGCAATCAGCAATCAGAGAACACACTCCCACTAGTCAAAGGGCAGGATCATTTTTGTCCATCCGGGATCCTGCAAATCATGTACAAGCTGCTCCAAGAAAGGTACACAGCTGCTTGTCACATGGTTGGGGGTGGAGGGTTGAAAGCTGAAATCCAAAGAGCCGAAATTAACTAAAATCAACCACAATTACTCTCCAACTTTCCCCCGGAAGTTTTAAGGCTTCGATAAGAGTTTAAAGTTCTAAATTCGTTTTATCAGACAGATTCTTCTAGTGTAATTGCTGTCTGGGTGAGGAGACAGATATCTGGTGCTTCCTAGGCTATCATCATCCCAGAAATCCTCTCTCTTTATCATATTATAGATTTTTGAATTTAAATTAACTTTGTACTCTATCATTAAGAGCTGTTTGGTCATATTATAACATCTGTTTTATGTATTGTTGGATTTGATTTACTAGCATTTTTTTTTGACATTTTGAACCTATGTTTATAAAAGATGTTGATCTGTAGTTTCTTTTTGTGATATGATTTTGTCTGGTGATGATGACATCTTAGAATGAGTTAGAAAGTATCTCCTGATTTTTAATTTTCTTGGCAATCCTTACTATTATGTGTTTTATTTCCCTTTCTCTGTTTCTTTCTTTTTCTAATAGTCTTTTTGTGTAGTGCCTGTTTTTACATTTCTTTTTTATTAATTTTTTTAAAATAAGGTTAATTCTTCCCAAACAAGAAGTATTTTGTGAATGCCCTATTCAGCAGGAGCCAGGACAACATCTTGGCTAGTGAAAAGTATTTCTGACTCTCAACTAAACATCTATTTAAATCAGGGGTTTCAATGCATCTGGTAGTTACTTTTATTTCAGTTGACGAAGATGAGTAACTACAGGTAGGTTGTCAAATTGAGTGACCTACCTATAGTAGTTGTAGTTGTGGGAGACCACACAAACTTCAGTGGCTATGTCATTCTCACCTCTCCTGCTGTCCACCTCAGCCTTTGCCATACTTCCTCAAAGGCAATGATGAAGTCCAATGGAGGAGTTGGTGAATGGGTACATACTTGTTCTATGTCTGGACTTCCTCGGAATTCTAACTTTTCATCTAAGCCAAAGCACAACTCTTAATAGGATATTAAAGATTCAGTTTGTTTCTTCCTACTCCCATTGATGGCAAATCCCTCATCATCTCATCATTCTGCAAAGATGTGTCCAGATCTTCTCCCTAATAAAAGATATAACTTTCTAGAGTTCATATCATTGTTTCTTTGCACCTAGAACTCCCTGATGGGCTCAGAAAAAATATGATTTTTGTAGCTTATGTGGCTTGTTCTGACTGTTAGAGAAAAGGAGACGGTCTCTAGTGACTTTCTTAGTCTTAATTATAAGCGAAATTTTACATCTCTTGCATTTTATTTATTTTCAGATATTCTTCTGAATTAGCATGTATTGCTTTAGTTATCATAATAATAGAGTAAATAAATAGGATAGAACTACTCAGGTGTCCCACCTTGGCCAAAGGAAGTCATTTAAAGTCTATACCCTTAAATGTTAGACTTTAAAAGAGAACAGATTTCCTTTATATTGAGTTTACTTGCTGTAAGCAAATATTTTCTATAGCCTTACTTTTTGTTATTTTTTTATATATAAATGTTGAATTTGTAACAAAATTCTGGGTTTATCCTCCTCTAAGATGTTGAGACCGTAAAGAAACAATAGTGTGTTAAGATAACAACAATGGAAAGAAAATCTTACCACCATTTACAAATTAACTTAGAGTTCATTCACCTAAGCATTGCCAGTATTCAGTAATGTAGGATACACTATAATTCAAACAATAAAAATTTCTATTATATTAAGGACTAATAATCAATTAAAGTGAAGTAAAATAAAGCAAACCAACCACCTACCACCAACAAAATGTTATACACTTAATATGCAATTTATAAAAAAGACTTAGATTTACCAAAATTGCATTCATATCTATATAAGCACACATCTCTACCTCACCATTCTGGAAGAAATAACAGGCTCACATGCTTTTGAAAAGTTACACAGGGATTGATTGATGAATGCAGAATCAATACTCCTACTGAAGAGTCTACCTGATTTATCTTACAATCAACATGGGAAAACCATTCTAATGTTATGACTCAGCAGATGCCAAGATGTAAACCTTTGGCAAAACGATTTCAAGGCAGGAATTCACTTGCTTACTCTGCACAAGAGTAAAAATGCCAGTAAGAATTCACTGAAAGATGTATGTGCCTCAGATGTATCAAGTGTCCTTTCTCATATTCATTCATTCCCTGTTTTTCTCCTTCTCCCTTTCCTCCACCCCACCCGCTTTGTTAGAAAGAACACAAATGATGCTGTCAGCAATAAATTTGACAGAATATTAGTGCCCCAGAGAATTATGTTAGTTTGAAATGCCTAAGTGAGAACATTTTACTAAAACTTGCTTGGAATAGATCTAAGCTGCCAGAGAGGTAAGGAGAGAATTACAGCCATTTGAAATTTACAACTACATAGTTTCCTGTTTCAGAGTCCTTTAGCTCTTTGAATAATGAAGGTTCCCTGCCTCCCACCCAGAAACATCCCTGATTCATCAAAATTCTCATCTCATAAGCAACAGAACTTAACAAAGAGCATTAACAGATCAGTTAATATAAAAGCTGAGGAAATTCTACTGTAGTGAATCTCAAAATCACCAGAATGAGGTGAATTGCCCAGGGTTCTGGAAAAATATATATACAGCCTCCATCAAAAAAATATTTTTTTTCAGAAGCCTGAACCCAAGGAACTTGACCTTATCTCAATAAAGATCCTTTGTATTTTGTTTTAAATGATTGTTTGCATACCATCATTGTCCCCATATACATACATACACACTCCCAATCTTCTCCATAATCTCTGCATGGATGGCCTCTTCTCATTCTTCCTGGTGAGTGCATATGTGACCTACTCTGAGAAGCCTTTCTTGATAACCTTATTTCAATCTCAATATCCTATTTGTTTCCTCTATGGCCCTTGTCATACTGTACTACTTAAAAAATGCTTTTTTATTCTTTCTCTGCCACAACCATAAATAGACGAAGGTAGGACCATCTCTGATGCTCTGGTATGTTAGATATTTAGCACCTAGCACACTGCAAGGAACAAAGAAGGAGCTAAATTAATTTTTAGTGAATACATAATTTTATTAAATAATAGATTCATTACAAAGTATCATGTGATCTTTTCTTATAGAATCACCTCTTTCCTCTCTAAGTCTCTAAATAGCAGTGAAATTATTGGGCTCTGGTTGCAAGTAAAAGAAACCCAACAAGTATAACTTAAGCCTAGGAGAGATATTAACTCATGTAATAATAGTAATAAAAAAAAGAGATTGATCTTCACAGAAATAACAGAAGCAGGCTTTAGAAATGGTATCAGAGTTTTAGAATTACTGTTTCTCTCATCTTTCAGCTTTGCTTCCCATTGAGTCAATTTTATTTTCAAGTACATTCTCTGTAAATGGGAAATGTTATCTCCAGTAGATACAGACCTAGATTCAGTCAGTTTAGCAACAACAGAAAGAAGTGTCTTTCCTGTTACCACGGTGAATGACCTTTGAAGAACTCTAATTAGTCTGGCTGGATTAATTAGGGAGGCCATGGGAATGAGAACATTGATGGACCAGGCTTTATTTATTGTCCAGACCTATCATCCAACACCCACCTCCAAACACCTCCCACAACGATTTCTTTTGCACATGAAAGAGGGTTTATTTTCCTGGAAAAAGAAGGCAAGAACAGAATGTCCTGGGGAAACCGATGGTATAGTTAATCTGATCCAATGCACATTTTACTTATAATTCTTCTAGAACAGTTGCTACTTCCTATCTTTTATTACAGTGTGGAATATTCAATCCAACACAGCTCTTTGCTTGATGGGTCTGAGTTTTCTTTGTGTTAAACAATTACTAGACTAATACTGTCTCATAATAAATGTCTTATAAATTAATTAATGAACGAATGCATTTTTTTTCAGAATCATTCAGTGGGGTGTTCCCATGGTTAGTGACTATAACTTTGGAAAATGACATTCCCAAACAGAATTCTGTCAGAGAATGACATCTGCAAAAGTAGGACCACCAGAGAGAAAAAGCAGTGAAGTAGTTTTGAAAACATATAACTAAGTATTACCATCTGGAATATTATTTACAAGTTTTTGTTTTCTCTTTAAAAAAAAAAAGCTATGTTCTGAGCTCAAAGGAGAAGCAGAAAGCCTTCAATATAGAAGACAAAATTTTAAAGCATCACTAATATCTATAGATCCCGTTAGCTTTCTACAGTACACATTAAAGCAATACATAATTCATTTGTGATTATATATATATATATATGTGTGTGTATATATATATATATATATATAATCTTGAAAAGCCCCCCAATAATCAAACCATGTACAATTTTGAGAGTATCTAAAATTCTAAAATTATTCTTAGTACTTATTGTAATTTTCCAAGGCCTCAGAATGAAACAAACATCAAAGCCTCATAGAATCTTGTTAATAAAAGCAACCAACTCAACTATTCTCAATTACTTATATTTTTTGCTTTCTTTATTAAATACTACAAAGGGAAAAATATTCATAACCAGTTTAATTATATATTTCAGAATTACATTGAAAACTTATTTGCTTTCCAAATGATTCTTGTGAGAGTGTAGGAATTTAGATCTATGAGAAGTTCCTGCAAAACTATAATTGCCAGTCTTTAAATCTGTTTATTTAATTATATAAACTATTATCTCAATTTAACCTAAATTTTTATAGATTTTTCATAAAAAGTTAATTTTTAAATTCACAGGAAAATATTTTTAAATTATATAAATAAGGTTTTTTGAAATCATATTGTTTTTTAAAAAGCAATAAAAAGACTCATGTCTTAACAGCTAATAAATTATTTTTTAAAGATATACTATTATAGATATTTGGGTTGCTTCTGGAGGTTATTTTACTTCTTTATTATTTGTCCTTGTATGACTTCCCCCACTCCAAGGTGAAGCGTCATAAAAGTTGTCCGTAAATGAATTGACCACAAGGCAGTTGGTATCATGTTGCGGAGTTGGGATCGGTGCATTTAGGTGTTTGGCTTTGTGACAGTAGGTCTGCAGTTGTAGTTATTTCACTGCTATAGGGATGTGAATTTATAGTGATGGCAAAAGGTGGGGAAGTAGAGTCAAGGTGATTACTGAGAAAAGTAACTAGCTTCCAATCAAACCGTCTCTATGTAATTTCAGTATTATTCCTTAAACTATTTAGAATTGAATTTTCTATTATTTGAAACAAAATACATTGATATGGCTTCTAAATAAAGTAGACACATAAAAATTGAAGTATATGGTCTATGTAAAAGAATTGAAAAAAATAGGTGGATAGAACAGAAAAAAAAAATGCCATAGAGGAACTTGAAAAAAAATAAAGAGAAGTTAGAAAATACTATTTAAGAAGATGTGGGAACTTTTTTTGAACATTGATGTTTTCTATTGTACTAAAACATTGCATTGTATCAATAAAGGCATAATATTTTCAAATGTATTCTGTGATTTTAGCATAATGCTTGTTTTAAGATGAAGTTATGACAGAAAAATTAACTTAATATATTGCAGTTGGATTATATATTAACATTTAAAATAAAGATAAAAAATACAAAAATATATTAAAAATATACTATAAATAAGTGTTATTTATTTTAGAAAATCGAGGATGATTTGAAATTTGATAATCTGCTATTGCATTCACTACACATTAATAAATTTAAAATATGAAACAAGATCATATATAAAACAAGAACATTTAATTCATAATTAAATCAATTTGGTACAACTGTAATATTCTTGAGGAACGCTATAAGCTATAAAAATAAATAGTTTTCATATAAAATAGAAAGAAAAAATGTCTAGAATTTTTTCATTAAAAATTAGAAATATGCCATAATGTGATTCTAAGTTTGTAAAAATAATTAAGTATGTAAGATATTTAAATGTGTACATTTAAAACTTTAGAGGTGTAAACATCAAATTAGCTTGGTTATGTGGTTTGAAAAAAATTATTATTTTTACTGCATTTTTTTATTTTAACGTTCTAAGCAACTAAATTATTTTTGTACTTCTTACTTTTGTTTTTAATTACTTTTTAAATACTTTTTTATCATTTTTGAAAATCTTTTAATTACTGTAATAGATATTATAATATATCTTAAGGAAATCAAATAGAGTTTTCATTTCAACAAAATTATTTGGACATTGTGTTTACATTCAAGATATATTGCCTATCAATTTCCATATTGGTTGACTCATTAATGTGTATTAATTTTAATTTATTACATTATTTAACAACTGAAATTTTGATCTTGTACATATTATATCACTTTATTTTAAAAGTGATAATATATTGTGTATGATTTGTTCTATTTTGTCTTGTATACAAGTACTGGCCTATAATGACTATTAACTTTAAAATAATATAAAGTGAAATTCATCATAGTAGGCATCTCGTAGCCCAATTAAATATTCAAATTGAATTGAATTATATGTATATCTAATATGTGGCCATGGTACTATTTAAGTCTGTAATAAATACTATAAAAAATGTAAGATCCTTTTAGTAAATTCAAATCAATCTACATGACATCCTTGTTTCAGTCACATATTCAGTTGAGGAAAATGAAAACCAGCAAAATTTAATCAGCATTTAATTACAAAGTAGAGCAGGGATCTAAAATAACATCTATCATAGATTACTCAAATTACATTATCTTTACTTTTATTGATAAATGACATTTAAAGTAGACTAGGGAGAGAGGGTAGTTATTATATACCAAAAATAAATTAGTTCACCCTTCTTCTCAAGGCAATATTGTATTTTTTAAATATTCGGGTATTTTGTTGCACTTGCATAACTCAATCATCGAATACATACAACTGTCAAGAAATAAATGCTTTCTAGATGTCCTGCATAGAATCATCAATGTGTATACACTACAGTGGTCAGAGACTTTTTTCTAGAGTCCATATACTAGAATTTTGTTCATGTATTTGCCATACACTAACTATGTAACTTCAGGTGAATTACATAATTTCTTTTTATAAAATTTTATTAAATTTATTGGGGTGATATTGGTTAATAAAATTATATAGACTTCAAGTGTATAATTCTATAATACCTTATCTTTTATGTCTCAGTTTTCTCATGAAAATTGAACTGATAATATCTAGCACATAGATTGCTTTGAAGATTAAATGAGATTATACATGCAAATACCTAGCTAATGTCCTGGCAGGTCATTAATGGTTAGTATTCAAATTTCCCCCCTCCCATGTTCTTCTAAAATCCTGTCCTCACCCTTATCTAAAACTGATGAGAAAAGATCCTAGAAAAATTACTTTCCAAATGAAGAAAGGAGAGAAGGAGGGAGAAAAGGGAGGGGAGAGAAAAAGAGGAAGAGACAGAGACAGACAAAGACAGAGAGAGAGAGAATAGAAGAACTTTGAGTGCAATGGTCAATTCTGAGATTAACATTCACCAGGACCATTTGAATTATGATATTTCACCTAGTG
Source organism: Cynopterus sphinx (assembly GCA_030015415.1). Lineage (NCBI taxonomy): Eukaryota > Metazoa > Chordata > Mammalia > Chiroptera > Pteropodidae > Cynopterus > Cynopterus sphinx. The sequence continues at coordinate 21,930,796 of CM057385.1, forward strand.
GTAAATTTTTTTTATGCCATAAAATTTATGAAGATATTTTAACCTGTCCTATGATTGTTCTTGAAGGCCAGCAATCATAAGTTTATTTTAAAACATCCTTTTGTTGATACTGTCAACAAACCTGAGATGAACTGAACAGTGACTACACCCTCATTTTACAGCTGGGAACTGAAATGAGGTTCTGAATTATAATTTTTCCAAGACATGCTTTACACATTAAATCCCTCTTGATGCTGACTTAAACTTAAGTCTCTTGAATACTTGCCCAATTCTCTAATGGTGCTTCCTTCCATTTTCTATTAGTCAATATCAGTATATTCAATGATTGTGTTTCTCTTAAAGTCTGACAGCTCAAAATTTAGCTGGTAGTGCAAACTCAAAACAGCTTTTTCCTGTTGCTGTTGCTTTTCATTTCTTAGGTTATCCAACCTGTATTTAAACAAGCCTCATTTTCCCCAGCTGAGATTGGGGGTGAATCAAACTGACATCTCATCTGAACATTTTCCTCTCTCCAGATGCCATGGAATCAGTTATTGTCATAGAACCTCAATTTGTAACAGTAATAAAAAGGGTGAAGAGTGAAAGAAAGTGTAGATTTAAAGATTAAGCACCCTGGAACTGTAAAGTCCTTATTCTCCTGAATCTATGTCCACATGTTGTGATGGACATTTCAGGGTCACAATAACACAGGAAAGCACATTTGTTGAAAATAAACTTAAAGCCAACACTGCCTATTGTTTTGTAGTAATTAGAGTAAAAATGGTTTATGGAGCTCAGAGACTAGTAATATAGAAACACAGCAGGCATGCTTTCTGTTTCCTGGTAAGCCTTTCACATAGATTTGTGGAACACTATAACAAAAGAAAATCCTTTGAGATGAGGTTATGTTTTTATTGACATAGTGAACTACCCAGAATCCAAGATGTTCTGGCAGAGAATTGATCCCCCTTAATGCTTTTTATAGAGCCTTGTTTCTTTTCATCACTGTGACTTACAATAGTCTATTTTGAAAGGTAAATATATACTAAGACACCTTCTAATAAAAAAAATGACTTAACAATTCTGAAAGCTACTTTCTTCCTTATAAATTTTACTTAATACACATATTATACCTGAATTCAACATGTACTTTTATGGAACTCAGAGACTAATAATAGAGAAACACTTCTGGACTGATAGTAATATTCAATGACAATATTGAATATTTAAAATAAAAACAAATTATGTGCATTTGTAAACTTTCCTTACCAGTACACATGTAAACAGACAGTCTAATACACCCCTTAACTATTGATTCTTAAAATTCCTATAAATAAATGATTGAAAAAATCTATCAGGCAAAAGTAATTATACCTTAGTTTACTTTCTCTTCTTATATAGTACTATATATTCATCTTTCTTTAATAATAATAAAAATGTGTTTTCTTTATTTTAATAGAGCATGATAGACTACCAACTTAATTTCTTAAAATCATGAAATTAAAATTTAAAAAATAAATAAGCCACAGGGATTCAGTGTGTACAGCACAGGGAATATAGCGATAATATTGTAATTACTTTGCATGCCATGCCCACTGATGGTTACTAGACTTATCATGGTGATCATATTGTAAAGTATATAATTGTTGAAATGCTATATTGTACATCTCAACCTAATATAATATTGTAAGCCAACCATAATAAAAAATTGTAGGAAAAAAATTAAATACACACTATATATATAAAGATACCTGCATATAGCCACGTGCTGAGCTTGGTCCATCTCTACATTAAAATTCAACAAATTATTCATTCTCCAATTTAAATAAAATATAGGATCATATAACAAATTTAGGGTGGTTCCTCTAACTTTGGGTAAAAACAGTAAGCAACTGTAGCCAGCTAGCTATTTGGAAATTCACTCTGCTATAATTCTCCATCTTCAGCATATCAATTACATTTCCAAACTTGAATGCCTGACAAATGCCTTCTAAAAGGATACGATATTTTTCTTTATTTTGCCATGCCCAATTGCACACAACTTTCCAATCTCCCTAGTACTAGATCTTATTAAAAATGTTGTTTTTTTTTTTAAATCATTTGTTTTTGATTAATTTTCCTCACTAAAGGCTAGAAACATTATCTAAAGGGTCAGTTTCAACACAGAAACCGTAAAGTACCCTAATGCATAATTGCTCACAGAAGCAAGTTCATATTGAGATTAATTCAATAAATACGCTCAAGTTTGAACATGACTCGTTCCCAGACTCACAAATCTAGCTCATCTTTAGCCTTAGAAAAGTCTGGTCTCGGACTGGAGCCTTGCATTAGGCACCTTGGGGAACAGTCAAATCTATTAAATACACATGGATTTGAGATTAGCAAAGATCCATTATATGGACAATTTACTTTTAGAGTATCAAATAGATTCACAAATCCACTTTCGAAGATCTTTGCATTACCTTGACTTACCTTCTGAATGTTGACACTTTTTACTAAAAACAATGTGTATTTCAAATACAGTTTTATGTATTTCTAATTATGGTTTGAGTGTATTTTCTGCATGTCTTGTAAATATAAAGACATAAAGATGATGATGCTGATGACAACAAAAATCACCTTTTCCTTAGCTTATACTAGTTTATCAGTTAGCCATTTACATACATTTTTGCTAACTACTCCAAAACCTTGTAAGGCAGGCATTAATATACCCATTTTATAGACGAATAACCTAACTGCAGAGTTGGAGTGACTTTATTCAAAGTCCCAAGCTAAAAGACTCCAAGGTGAAAGTTTTTTTATACTATACTGTAATTCCTTTTATATCTTGAAGGAACCTCACATTACAGAACCAAGTTTCCTGAAGATAATATGTACACAAAATATTGATCAAGAACTTACCAAGTGTTCATGTGTGCCTAACATTGTAGTAAGCTTGATGGAAAGTACTGATGAAATATTAAACATAATCATATTTTTTGTGAGTTAAATGAAGATGATCTTACTATTAGAACTATTTCGAGAACCCTTGAAAATGACACATTATATAAATACAAATCATATTAAGAGAGATTAGTTGTTAAACCTTAAGCCCTTTAAGGACAGAAATAAAGCCTGAATCATCTTTTTTGTTGCACAGAATTTAGCAGTTTTTCTCTACAAATATATTTGTCTATTGAATGAATGTACAAATGAATGAAGGCTGAACTTCGGTGTCACTCTTTACTACTGTTCAATCATCACTCTAAACATCCAATTGGTACACCAGTTGTGACAACATTGCCTCTAATCTCTTTTGAATGTGTCAACTTTCTATTTCTTCTATCGGTTAGGTACTCACACAAAGCAAGAAACAGTAAATCAGCAACAAATAACTTAAGCGGCTCCTACCAATAAACAAAATTAATTTCAAATTATTGTTCAAGAATTCACATTATTGAAATATATTTGCTAGCTACAGTTAACAAGTTGGTGTTTTATATAAGTTCAAGAGAAATGATGAGGAATAGGGAACTGAAGATTTTAGTTTAGGGTTATAGTTTAGATGGGTCGACGGGTGTAGGTGTCATTAACTGATGTCTCTATGACATAAAATGAATTCAGTAACAACAACAACAACAATAACTACAGCAACAACAAAAACGGGGCTGTGGAAATAGGATATGAGTCCAGATATAAACACGCTGAGTTTGAGGTGTTTGTTAACAATGAAATGCAGATACCCAATATGGCTTTGACTAGTTGATTTCTTATATAAGGTATGTACAGTTTCTTATGTTGCTTTCAAGTCATTACACTCTGATTCTTTGTACCATCAGACTTCTTATTCTTACAGTAATTGGGTGAACTTGGGCAAGTTACTTAATTAGAAAATGGTGATTATAATGCCTACTAATTAGGTTATTTTAAGGATAAAATTGCCCTGTGATGGTTCTGAATAAATGTTATTTCACCTATGTGATTATTTTAATGAATCATGAAAGACACATTATGAAACAAATCATCTCCTAATAGGTACTAGAAAACACTACTGGAATTATGAGATGTGTATAAGACACATCCTAGGTAATTTACAGTGTAAGCTTAAGACACAAATATTAATATTATTTCTAATATTTCATTAATCAAGCACTATTTTCTCAACTTCCATATATTAAAATCATCTGAAAACATTTTTAAACCCTACCCCACTACCCCAGATTTATTCAACTAAAATCTCTGGAAATGATTGAAATGTACTGTCAGTGTTCAGAACCACTCACTGGCGCAGCCCATACTGTTAGGCTTGTTGGCATCACTAAAAAAAGAAATAAATAAAATTCTATTAATGAAATATGAAGTTGCCTGTACTGTTCCTCTTTATTAGTGACGAAGCTTACAATAATTTGTATTCCAAGATTTGTACCTATTGATTTTCTGTTACTTCAGGCTTTCTTGTAGAAAACAGAATTATTCTTAAGAAAAAATAATCCTTAGCCTTTTGATATTTGAATTTGAATTTGACTTCTATTGCCAGGTCCACTTTTCTGATTTTAAAGAAACATAGAACTTCTTTTCTGTCTGATATGGAATATCCTTAAAATGCACTCCCATTTCACCTTTGCCCAAGCACTTTTAATAAAATGCAGATGCTCAAAAAAAAAAAAAAAGAAAAAGAAAAAAAGAAAAAGAAAAGAAAAGAAAAAACCTTCTCAGAGAGACAATGAAGGAAATGTACCCAGAAAATGGTTTCTTTGACAAAACCTTTTAAGCTTAGAAAAAAAAAAAGAAGAGAAAAGAGGTATATGGGCCTTTCATTGATTCTCAACCACTCTGTGGCATCTAGCACAGAGTCTCATTCCACTGTAGTTTGTAAATACATAAAATATTTTATAATTTTTATACCACCTTATATAGAAATTTACAAATTCTGTAATTATATGTCTTTAAATAATACCTATTATGGGCTCTGTGTCCTACTTATGTTACATAGAACAGGACTGAATTTATATATTTGACATGTACCCCATAATTACTATATTGTCATTTTGATGAAAATCCTTAATGTTATCATGAATCAAAATTCTATTTTTTTCTCCAGGTTTATTAAGATATAATTGACATGTAACAATATGTAACTTTAACACAATAAGATCAGCTAACACATCCTTCACCTTACATAATTAGCAACTTTATTGTTATGGTGAGAAAATTTAAGATTTCCTCACAAAACAACTCAAGTATATATAGTACAGAAGTAACTGTAATCACTGTGCTGTACATTAGATCTCCACAATTCCTTCATCTCATAACAGAAAGTTTGTATCCTTTTACCAACAGCTCTCTATTTACTCAACCCCCAGCCCCTGAGAACCATCAATCTATTCACTATTTCTATGATTTTAATATTTCTAGATTCCATAAATAAGTGAAATCATACAGCATTTGTCTTTTTGACTTATTTCACCTAGCATAATGCTCTCATAGTTCATTCATGTTGTCATGAATGGCATTCTTTTATATTGTTTAATAATATTCACATATATATATTACTTCTCCTTCAGCCAATAATCTGTCGACCTGAACTTTGGTTGTTTCTAAGTCATAGTATTGTGAATTCTGCTACAATGAGCATGAGAGTGCAAATGTATTTATGAGATAGTAATTTAATTTCCTTTGGATAAATACTCATAATTGAGATTGTTTAATCATATGATAATTTTATTTTTAATTTTTAAAGAAGTGTCCAGACTATTTTCCATTCGGACTATACCAATATGCATTCCCACCAACAGTGAACCAGGATTCCCTTTTCTCCACATCTTTACCAGCATTTGTATGTCTTGCCTTTTTTTAATAGAAATTATTACAGATGTTAGGTGATATCTCATTGTGGTTTTGATTTGAATTTTCCTGATGATTGCTGATATCCAATCATCAATTTCATCAATCATGAAATTGTTGAGCACCATTTCATGTACCTGTTGGCCATTTGTATCTTTGGAAAAATATCTATTTAAGTACTTTTCCCATTTTTTAGTGAGTTACTTTTTTTCCTATTAAATTGTATGAATTCCTTATATATTTTGGATATTAAATCTTTATCAGATATATAATTTTCAAATGAATTCCTGAGGCTACAGGGTCTCACCATGGGCAGATTGCAGTGTAAGCCAGGGATGGAAGTCTGGACAGGGACCAGTGGGTACAGAGCTGGAGGGGCTGGCTGCTGGTGAGCCCAGTGATGCAGGCTAGTGATGGGGTCTGATTCTGGGTCCACAAGCAGGTGCTGAAGCCCTGACTGTTTACATGAACTCCCTTGGCTACAGAGTCTTGCCACAGGTGTGGACGTGACAGTGAAGTCTGAGTGTCGGTAGTCCACTTGACAGGACACAGGTACACAGCTGGAGGAGATAATCCTGAGCCCACAAATAATGATGGGCATCAGAGCTGGAATTTAGTCTGCACAGCTGTAGAGGCTAAGGCTGGCTACTGGTGAGGATCCTGGGTTCCAAAGGATAGTGGAAGGGTGAGGCAGGGACAGATCAGGGAGGCACTCAGGTGAAGCTTCCTGAAGGGTAAAAATCTGTGAAATCTGCAGGGTTTCCTCAGTGGCTGTTCTGGCTCCTGGTCTCTTCAGTGATGAAAACTGCCAAGGTCACTGGGAAATGGATTGCTCTGGCTGCATGGTTAGTGCCAGTAGTCTCTGACTTTCTTCCTTGTTTTCAGCTACCACTATGCATCTCAGCTTTGCCTGTCTCTGGGTGGGGTAAAACCAAAGCAGATTTTTTTGTGTGTAGTGCCTGAAAGGCTGGGGTAGTTCAGTTTACCCTGGTCTACCTTTTCACATGAAGGGAACTCCTTCTAGCTGGAGAGTTTTCTGTTGGTGCTATCCATGCCAGCCTGGAGAATAAGATGGCAAAACGAAGCTGTTCTTCCTTCTTTTTTGTGTGCTTATTCTCAGGTTTATGCTCCACTGCATTGCTGCAGTTTCCTAAGTGGACTTCTGAGCTTTCTCAGGGCTGTTTTTTTTCACAGATAGCTATCTAATTATTGATCTTTGTGGGAAGACAAAGGCTAGGGTCTCTTATGCCAACATCTTGGTGAGGTCACCCCTTGAGAATCTAAGGAATCACAATTCTAATATCTTATGATGTTGTAGATTTTGCAAGGATTAAATATTTTTTCTGACCTTTTTTATGGACTTTGAATAATAAGCCACTGGAAGCACTATTCAAACAATGACTCTCTATCATGGTTGTGCATTAAGATAGCTTCTGAGCATCCTATACGAACATAAGAGAGCTTTTGAATCAAAATAGCTTAAGTCGCCCTAGAATAAATATACCTGGGAGGAGTCTCAAGCAACAATTTGTTTTATAAACTCTCCCATTGATTTGGTGTCCCATTAGATTTGAGAATCTCTGACTTAAAGATGTGTGGTAGTAATACAAGAGAAGGAAATGGGGATAAATAGAACAGCTGGCATGGGGTCAGATGCATAATAACTGAAATATCAAGTGTGAAAACATAGACCAGAATTCAGAGAGCATAATTATGGTATAAAAGAAGTGTCACTGAGGTTTCAATGATAGGAAGGTCTATGGGAGACCAGCAGAGATGGATAGCAAATCATCAAAAAAATTAGAGATTGTTTTTCATAAGTTTAAGCATGGAGAGCCCCAGGAAGTAAATAGTCATTGTAAAAATTATAGAGTATAATTGTATTTCACAGGTGAAATAGAAAGAGTTCCATGTAATAGAGAACTCTGGGGTTGAGAAGCCTGGCAAGTGACTTATTAAAATGAAATAATTAATGAGATAATTTTTGAAAGAGTGCCAAGTCAGAGATTAGAAATCAGTTCTTTAGACTTTTAAGTCTTATTTAAACAAAGGTTCCATTGATTTGGAAGAACTTTGAATAATTGATTTGGAAGAACTTTGAATAATTTGTTGTATTAAATGCTAAGGATCTATATTATGCCTATAGTGCCTTAAAATAGTCAGTTCTAACACAGACTACTTAAAATTGGGGTATATTTGTTCTTCTATACTTTTCTTTGAGAACATCATGTGTAGCGCCTCCAAAATCTTTCTCCTCCTTCAGTATATTTGATTCTTCATTTAAAACTGAGAAAATCATTTGGAATAAATTTTTTAAAAGGATAAAATTATGAGAAATTTCTCAAAGTAGGAGAACAAGTTTCCCACAAATGAACCCATGGCCTGGTGACCTGTGAGGTTAAATCCTCTGTATTAGGGTCATCACATCTCATTGTGATCATTTTTTATGTAAACCATACTCCACACCAATGCTGGATTTTGATACTGTACAGACTATGTGCTGTTGATAAATATGAATTTACCAAATGATGTTCAATTTCTTCAGTTTAACTATTTTGCTTTTCAGCCAACTGCTCAACTGTTAAAATAGTAAATATATAAAAATTGACAATTTGAAAATAGAGAGGAAAAATAAATTGAACGTTATTCTACCACCTCAAGATTTTTTGGTATATTTCTGTTGAGTCTATTTTCTATGACTTTACACATAATTGAAACTATGCTTTACAAATAATTTTATTTCTTGGTTTTTACACACAATGTTATTTTCTATTTTAATGGTTTCATGGCCATCATTTTAATGCCTATCCAATATTTTGTTGAGTAAATATTTTACTCACTTATAGCTGAGCATTTTAGTTCATTTTCTACTAAAACATCAACTCTTCAAATATATGTTTTCTTTATAATTGAGAGTGTTTATAATCAAGTGTTAAACAAACATAAATCAGCAATACTTTTTAAAAACACCACAGTGAACATTTTCAGAATATCTTCAGAATACTGCTTGCTTATGATGTCTCAGGAGATGCAGAGAGAGAGGAAGGGGGAGAAGGAAAGAGAGAAGTTCACTAGGATTTAAGAATCTAAAGCTCAGCTACTCACGAAAAATTCTAGACATTTGTATAATTCCTTGTAATCTCAAAGGGGTGGCATAGGTGAGTTCACAAATCAACCAAGCTATTATATGTCATTGAAGAAATTCAAAGCCATTGAAAGTGATGTGACTATAGCCAGCCATTGTTAATCACCTTAGGGCTGGCTGGTCTAGAGCTCTGTTTTTTAGCTTACTTGGGTTATACAGGAATTTGCAGTCAGTAAAACATACTCTTGAAAAGTATAGTATCATGTCAGCTAGACAATATATTTTGAAATAAGAGGAATAATCTCCCTCCTTGTGTTAAGCTCACTCACTGTAAAGGTCCTACAGTCAGATGGCTTGGGCTCTAAAGTACTACAAATTCATTTAGTTTCCATTTTAGCTGCAACAACGTGAAAAAATTATTTAAATTATTGTTTAGAAGCTGACACTAAATCTGGATTGTGATGCCAGAATGTTTACTTTAAGAATAAAAACACTTCTCAGGATCCTTGTCAACTCTTATCAAATTCTGGCTTCTAATATTTCTATCTATTATTTATGTTTATTATGAATGTTGGTACTTCCACATGTATTTGAAGATTTACCCTATATAGTCTTGATTTAATTTTTTTCTTCAAGATCTATGCCCTACTTTAGCCCTTTGGAGAAGAGAGGAACAAAAGCAAAGAAAATTAAGTCTTAAGGAAACATATTAAGAGAATATTAAAAGAAATAAAAGATTTTTTCCTAAAGCTTAGAAATAACTAATTCATTGAATTTAGACTTTTTCAGTAAATAAATGGAGCATGATTTTTCAAAGAGGGAAGCCAACACAAAAATTTTGTAGAGAAAGCACAATGCAAAAATAAGATTTTTGATGTGCTATTTTGTCATCAATGCCCTTTAATGTTATGTCCTAAAATGCCACTGGGGTTGATTATGACTTATACTCTCATTGCTCTATTGGAGTGGGGGTTGAGGTCAGGATGTCTTCAGTGGTAGAACTGTAGCATTAAAATATTTTTTCTTATTTTGGATTATTTCTTTAAGATTGCCAAACTTGAATCTCAACTACTGACCATTACTGATCAAATGTTCTAATGTTATTTATTTTACTTTTATTTTATGCTCCAATTTTTATTGTACATATTTATTTTCAAATCCTTATCTAAACCATTTCCCTATACCTATTTTCTCTAAGCTTCTAGACTTTGAGCCTGTTAAATATGCATGCCATTCTTTTTTATGTCTCTAATGAGATTAAATTTCATAGAATTCTAACCTTGTCTTTCAAAAAATCCTACATTAATATTTCTCAAATATCTCTAATAAATTTCTCTTCATGTCTGAGTACATTAACAGGATGGCTCAGGGGTCAAAGAAACAGCCCGAAGCTACTATCACATTCTTCTTAGTAACTTAAAATATATTATATATTATATACACTTTTTACTTTAATACAAAATTAATAGTATTAATGTTTTTGTGTGTCTTCCTTTATTTAAAAAAGAGGTAAAATTAATTCTCCAAACAGATTTATCATAGTACATTACAAATTCTTTTCTTTAGTATTCAGTTGCATTTGTATATATTGTGTTAAAGTTGTAGTTATTTATTAGCTTGTCTTTATTACGTATTCTTTTCCCTGATTATCTAGCTTGTGGTGGGTGGTCAGTAATATCAATTGAGAAGGAGCAGAAGAAATAAAGAAAGAATAAAGAGGACAAAAGAACAGATAAGAAAGAGGAGGAAGAAAAGCAGAAGAAGAACAATGAAATATCATTATGATCTATGATTTTCTCCATGCCGAATTATGAACATCTGTGCTATTGTTCAGCCTGTGCAGAACAATAACCTCTGTGAATATTCATCAAAACAAAAATACTCCATAGTAGTTTAATTCAACAAGTAATCATTTCATTTACATTTAATAAGACTGTATGTTAATTCAGAGAAATGAGATACCTACAATGTTAGAAGACCATATAACTGATTTGCAATTAACTCATTTACATCTATAAAGAATATATAACGATAAAATCGAAGAAAAATGAAGAACAATAAAAGTTATCGTGTCTGCATTAAGCCTATTTTATTTGTCCTAGTGGATTTCATAATATTTATGAGACAAAATAGTTATTGACTATCTAAGTCTTTTTATCGTTTTCTCATATGAAGGACGATCTTCTCCCCTGCCACGCAGACACTTACAAATAAGACAACCAATGGGTAGTGGATTGAAACCCTGCCTTCCTTTGCTAAAGATGCTTTCTGATGACTTGTGAGTTTCAGGACTAAAAACGAAAGTTTTCAGGTACCTGAACACATATTCCATCCAGGATTTTCATGGGATTTGAGGTCCATTAGCAGCCTTAAGCAGGATCCAGGGACTCTTTAAGAACTCAAAAATTGGAGGATATGCAAATATCTGAAGATGAAAGAAATAGTAAACAAGTTAACATAATAGTGGAAGAAAATAGTAGTTTATTTCTGCATTTGACAGAGAACAAGTGGATGGATTACAATATTAAAAAAGGATCAATCAATGGCTACAAGCTGCCTGAGAAGGCTGGATGAACACTGATGTTGTGACCTTGAGGATGTCATTGAAGGTCATTGTAACCAAATATAAAATCTAAATCTGAAGTGGAGTGTGCTCCTGTGAGAGGCATCTCAGAGCCCATTTGGAAATGTGGTTTCATAAAGTGAAAACCATCTCTTGATACCAGCAATTGTAGAGGCAATGCCCACCATGAATAAGGAACAAATTTTTTTTCCATGTTTCTTATGTGAACTTGAGAAAAGGAAAATTTCCACAGAGAGATTGACACTCTTATTTACACTGATGAGTGAAGGCTCTAAGAAAATTTAATTCATTTTAGGACAGTAAAGATAGATTACATCTTATTTTTTCCTGATGAGTTCTGGAAAAGATTCATATTCACTACACTTATTTTGTATCTCACGCAGCATGCAAAGTATAGAAGATGATTTAAAGAATAATTGAAATTTTATTTCTCAAAAAAGAGATGAGAAACATTGGCAATCCCTTCTATGTCAGCTTATGTATACAAATATCACAGTATATTTCCAATCTCTCCTCAGTGAAAAATAGTTGTCAATTATTAAGATAATGGTCTAGAACTGCAATAAGCACACTTAAAACTCATTTACATTCACCTACAAAAAGTGTACACTAATATCTTGGAAGATTTAGCTAAATTAAAGTTGCCAATCTTTTTATTGTTATGGTCTTCAAATCATTATACTGCCTCTCTCATAGTTTTATCAATTTTATTTCTGTAATCCAAATAGTAGCTGAAAATGTATAGAAAAGTAAAGTATTTATTTATGAATTGTTCTTTTCATATTTGCACACTCTGTTTTTACTAATAAGATACAAGCTAATAGCACATGCTTTAAACCCCATCCTGGTTTAACAGGGGTGTTTTGGTAATCCATGCTCAGGCTACTCATTGGAATGACATATTCTCCCCTGGGAACATACATAAAGACATATATATACATTAATTTATTGTTTTCATTATAATGTTTCTGATTTTAGTTTTATTTATAAGAAAATTTTAGTGTGATAGGTGAGTAAAAAAAATGTCAGTTTGACTTTGACAGGAAATAGATGGCATAACACTTTTGTGATCTTCATGAATTTCTATGGAAATTATACATACTATGGTATTTAAGAATAAAGATCAATGTTTGAGCCTATTTGATATACTGCATACATTTCTTACAGTAAATCCATTAGCCCAGCTCATCTTATAGGATTCTGTTATACACTTATTAAATTTTCTTTAGGTTTTCAATACTTTAAAAGTCACTAGTAACTAACACCATAATCAAAAGGAAAAAATACTGGAGAAAAGAATTCTAGGAGTTATGCTTTTTGAAATAAAGATGCTTAATATTCTGAACACATATATCCCTATCTATTGAATTTTTTTAAATGTATTCTTCGGAACTTTCAAGCTTATGTACATTTTGAAAAATAGATATGTAGTTGTATCCACATCTTTGGCTTCACTTGGGCATCAGTTTCCCCCATGTTAATCTGATTAAAATTGTGTATAACTTTTGGAATGTTATTGCATTTTCTTTCAAAGGTATACTTAGAATACCAAAATCATTTTACAGTACAGGATAACAGTATTATTTGAAATAAAGAGGAAAGACAATCTTGAAAGTTGCTTTTTGTTGTTTTGTGACAATGAAAGACAAATAATAACTAATTATGTTAATAGTCATCAGTTAGAATTTTTTGAATTAGCTTCAGTAAATGAATAATATGCTTCGTATGGAACATTATTAATACTAAAAGACTGCTTGTAATTTTGTTTCTTAAAAGGGTAAGTTTTTCATCTCCCCACAACTTATTGGTCTCATTATTTTTTAATTAGTTTTTAGCCCTACAATGCAATTGTTAAGGGTAAAATACAATATATTCTTATATTAAAAATCACAATTTTAAAAAATTAATGGAGGAAAATTGATTTCATTCAATTGAAAAGAAGATGACATATTTACTATAGCTATCCATTGGGTTAGAAAATAGGAAGATGGAATTGACAATAAGGAACTTAAAACAGTTCAAAAGCTTGCAAAAGAGAATTTATGAATTTATGATCAACAATAGAATAAATGCTACATTGTGCTATGAATAGTGTGCTATAGAAGTGTAAATGTGAACTCATTTTTTTTCACTTGGAAGTATAAAATGGAATTCTGCAAGACAAAATAATGTGAGTCTGAAAACATGAGCAGCATTTTTGCAGGAAGATATGTACAATAAGGATAATTCTAGAAGGGAATGAAAACAACAACAAAAATGGAAGCCTGAGAAAATGTACAATCTTCAAAATGTGTTTAATGTGCATTTTTTTTATATTCCTTCAGGTAGGAAAGCAGTTGACATAAATAGCAGGAAGAATTATCAAAAAGGCAAAAGTGGGCATTTTGTAGACCTTATATACATACTAAGGAGTTTGTACAGTATCATATTATTAAATTATTCTGTGGTGAATCACCAAACATTTTTGGAAATAAGATATGCTTTAGAAATACAGCTGTGGAGGCAATGCAGAAGAAAAATTAGAGGACTTAAACATTTAAAGTTTAAAAAAAAAATTGTTAATGTTGAGGTGCTGAAGACTCATACAAGTTAAGGCGGGTAATGGTAGCTGCTAAAATTAACATGCCCTCAAATCTTAGTGATTTAAAAGGAAATGTATTTTTACTCACTCATATTCTAGTACCCATAAATCAGAAAGTAGCTTTTTCTAATATCGTTCACAGACTTTGATTGTTTTATCTTAAAATTCTACAATTTTTTTAAGGCAACCTCTTCTGCATTTTCTTTTTCTGGCTAGCAGGCAGGTAGAAGGGAGAGTAGATCAAGAACAGGAGAGGTTTTTATGAACCGTGGGTGAATCATAGCCAGATCCCATTTTCCAAGTTCATTTGGCTACATTTAACTGTAAGGAAGGCTAGGAAAGATTGTACGGTCATGTGCTAAGTAATGATAACAGGTTTTGATGAACACATAATAGTTCCATTTATTTGTGTCTTGTTCAATCTTTTTCATCAATGTAATACTTTTCAGTGTACAGAATTTTTACCTTCTTGGTTAAATTAATTTCTGTTTATTTTTGATGCTATTTTAAATAGAATTATTTTCTTTATTTCTTTTTCAGATAGTCTATTGTTGATGTATAGACATGCAACTGATTTTCATGCATTAATTTTTATATCCTATGACTTTACTGAATTTCTTAGTTTTAACAGTTTGAGTGGATCTAGAGTTTACTAGACAGTTTTAGTCCTCCTTTTTCAATTTGGATGCTTTTTATTTCATTTTCTTTCATGATTGCTCTGACAAAGACTTCAGGTACTATGCTGGATTTAGGAGTGGTGAAAGTGGGCACCTTTGTCTTATTTTTTGATATCAGAAGAAAAGTTTCAAATTTTTTCCATTGAGTATGTTAGCTATGGGCTTGTCATATACAGCCTTTATTATATTGAGAAACTTTCTTAGACAATTTTTAATAATTTTTCTCATGAAATGGTTTTGGATTTTGTCAAATGCTTTTCCTCTATAAATATAATTATATGATTTCTATCTTTCATCTTATTAATGCATTGTACCACATACATTGATTTATGTATGTTGAATCATCCTTGAATCCCAGGCATTAAATCTGCTTATCATAGTGTTTGATTCTTTTGATGTGCTGTTGAAAGTGGATTTGCTAGTATTTTATTGATAATTTTTGTATCTTGTTCTTCAAGAATATTGGCCTGGAGTTTTTTTTCTTCTACTGGCCTTGTTTTTGTTATCAGTGTAATGTTGGTCTCATAAAATGAATCTGGAAGTGTACCCTTCTCTTTTATTTTATGGAAGAATTTGTGAAGGATTGTCATTAATTCTTCTTTAATGCTTGGTAGAATTCACTAGTGAAACTATCTGGTCTCTGGAATTTCCTTGTTGTGAAATTTTGATTATTGTTTTTATCTCTTTCCTCATCATTGATTCATTTAGATCTTCTATTTCTTTATGATTCAGTCTTAATAAGTTGTATGTTCTTAGAATGTCCACCTTAGGCTCTCTTTTCCCATTGGGAAAATTTTAGACTTAGGGGAGCCCTGTGGATGTGATGCTATGCTGGCCTGGGGGCCGGGGGAATGTGTTCAAAGTGAAACCACTCATTTTATGCTTATAATGTGATTGTTCTATTTCTGCTTCACCCCACCTCTGGGTTCTGGGATTTTTACAACATAGTCTTGCCTATGAATTGGTGTTAGTTTGTCACTCTTGAGGTGAGCTCAAGTTAGAAATAACCTAAATCACCATTTTGATGATGTCACCACCCTCTCTGCTTACTTTAAACAACTAAACAACAACAAAGTTGCATACTTTTTTTAATAATTTAAGACATTTTGATTTTGTTAATTTATTTGAGAATCTACGGATAAAGGCAAAAATCTTATAAATTGGAGAAATTAGAAAACTTTCTCATGAGAGGACTTTTTCCCACCTATATTGAGAATGATGAAAAAAATAGGTGAATTTAGAAGCTAGATAAAATGATGCTATTATTCAAGGAGAAAATATTTGCTTGAAGAAAAGCTTAGAAGCATTCTTATTTACACAAGAAAAAGAGAAGTAAAATTGTAATTAAGAAGGTATAAACCAGGATTTACACACACACACTGGAATAAATGTCAGTGCTGCCAAATAAAGATGAGAGGTCAAGTAGATTTAAGACTAAAGACAAGATATAGGAATTGATAATTAGTAAATAGTTGATAGCCATTAAAATAAAATATTTATTAGAGCAGTGTTTTAGAAGTTAGATTGTGGCAGGTTTAAAATGAGTTAGAGGGTGAGAAATTAAAGGTGGCAATGTGAATGTTTAATATTGTTTGTCTTCTTTCTGATTGCATAATGCCTCTTTAAAAATGCTGAGTTGTTCTAGGGCTAATGCAAAGTTATTGTCGGAAATGTGTAATTAGATTAGTAATAGAGAGTATGAGATTTTCTCCAGCAGCACTTCCCAGTCTAGGAAAAACAAAGATAACTGGACTGGTCAATAGTTGGGCACTGGTAAGGAGGAGACTGCAGAGTAGGATAAAGGAGAACATACACAAAGTAGTAGGGAGAAAGCCACTGAGATGATTAACCATGAAATGGTCCAAGATGGCCTAGAAGGGAAATAAACTCAAAATGCTTTTATATTCTAATAGACTGAAAAGGGTTCAAGTGATTGGAGGTCAGAGATGAGAATAAGAGCAGGTCTAGCAGAATGGAAGAGTTGAAAGTATATGAAACTGGCTGACCAAGGAAGGGGTAATTTTAGAAGTCAGGAATATGATTCACTGAGATGCATATTTAACCCACTAAATTTATTAAAAAGAACAAATAATGAGGAAAATAGGACACTTAGCTTTCATAATAACTGCATTTGGGGAACATAAACTTGATTTATCATTCATTTTATTTTTACTGTAACTAAACTGTTAAGCTGAAAATCTGTAAATCAACATCTCAGGTAGGTTTGTTAGTGACCACACTATTAAAGGCAACTCAAATGTACTTTATAAAAATTATCATAGGTTAAACCTCGCATTATAACCCAGGTATAATTAATGCACAGCTTATGGTTATATATAAAACCTCTTGGGCTTTACATTTAGACAAAGTCAGAAGTATCAGTCATTACATGCTGACATGTTTTAAATCTTTTTAAAGATTTAAGTCTTATAATGTATTGCCTTTTGATTTCTTGAATTCTACTGAGCATAAACACTCCTAGAAAGAAAACAAACCAAATTTGAACAAAAGGAAACAAAATCAGTTAAATATTCTCTAATCTTTAGATAATTGAACTATTTCTTAATAAAGGGAAATTTTTAATAATAAGTAAGTTCTTTCTGGAATCTTAAATTAAGAAATGAACAAAGCTACTGAAAACAAACCTCTTCTAAAATTCTTATCTATCAAATGTCCCACTAAGCTCCTTTAAAAATTTGTTTCATCTGTGTCTGTGATTATGGTTGTAGTTATGCCTTAATATGTATGGAATCCTATATATTTATTCATAATAATTTAATCCCCTTGAATCATTACTCTCCTTTTTAAAAAATACCTTCTTTAGCTTAAAATAATACCCAGCAGACATTTGTTTATTTTTAGATAATGATAATAATGATGAGTTGATAATTGAAAATGAAACCTTCTAAATTATTGTTATATATTCATATATACATATATATATACACACACACACATACACATACATACATATGTATATATGTTGTATATATAAAATCTGGATATTATAAACATTAATACATTGCAATATACATTTTTAAACAACTTTTTTATAGGGTTTGTGTGCCCCTTTTAATACATTGTAGTTCTTATTTTGGATATCACCAAGGAACTCTGAAATTTTGACAATGTGCAATCTGAAACTATTGGCAGAACTATCTTTATATAGTTCCACAGAGTCACAGCTTTGCCACATGGATAGATGATGGTTTCATAAAAGATTCCCAATCTAAATACAGACTTTAATTATCTTGTATTTTCAGATTCTAGATTGATTTACAAATATGGTAATGATGATTGACAAGATTACAACTTATCATAAAGTATTTACCAACTAAACCATTAGTTCTTTTTTTATCCAAGTATGTTGCAATGTTAATAGTATTAGAGATTAAATAATTGTCGTTGATGGCATAAGGAGGGTGAGATTCTATCTAAACTATTCTCACATTTTAAATAAAAATAGATGTATATCACTGAACTCAAAACCGTTGATTCAAGACCAACATTTTCACAGGAGAAAGAATGTTAAAACAGACAGCAATGAGTAGCACAAAGAGACAAATCAAGGGTTGAACAATAATGCAATAATGCCCTATATGAGGTGAGCTTATGTCCTGTTGCTTTATTTAAACTGTGTAAGTTGCATCATTAATTAAAATACATTACATAAGAATATATCCCTAATTTTAAAAATAAAGTATTGCCTTATATGAAATATGTAGTTTAAAAGACTTTTAATTAAAGTGAATTTGAACAACAAATCCCATGAAAGACTAGTAAGAGTTATGCTTTCATTATTCAGGAAATGGTCTGGAGAACTGGTTGCAAGGTTTCTGCTATCAATAAGTAATGTGTTTAAGCATATAGCAAGTGCCATTTATAGATCTGTTAGACTTGGGAACTTAAAAAGTCATTCGAATGACTGAAGAAAGCAGTAAACAGATTATATAAACCTTGCAAATGACAGATGTGAGAGAAACCAATGGATGCAGGGTACCACTCTGAGGGACCATTGGTGCTTTTTGAGTTTGTGGATTCAATTTGGCGGCTTAATATTGTATACTTAAGAAGCATTGGTCCAGAAAATCAGGTCAACAGTAAAATGATTCATCACTTAACAATGATTGCCTTTTAATACATACATAAATGAATTAAACTCTAAAATAGAAAAATTGCATTGTTTCCATCAGGAATTAAAACTCATTTCCTAGTAGCAATCACAACAGTAAACTATCAATTTACTGGAACCAAAATTTCTGGAAACTAAATTTCATGTGATTACTTAGCATTTAGCTTTAGGATAGTCATGCAGATCAAAAGAAAATAGGATTATTTCAAACACTGTTTGGTGTTTAACTGTCTTCAAACACATTTGGTCCTATGACCAAATCTATTTGTACTCCTGCTATATAATAAAAGTAACTTCTAAGAATAAACAATCTCCATTTTTCCTCACCTTTACATATGAAAATTGAAATCTATCATATATATATGTCATAACTGACATGTGAAAAAAAAATGCAAAATCTTAAGTATTTATGCACCTAATGTGTGTAATTCGGTGTGTGAAATATCCTGAGATGTGCAAAAGTCAACAAAACACAGATATTTTTCTCAAGAAATTTAGAGATTAGAGGAATAGAAAAGGTAGATATATTAATAATTATAACTTAAGGTCAAAATTGACAAATGGTCTAAAAGGTAAAGGTAAATGAACATCAAATTTCTGAGATAGAAAATGTTACATAGAATATGAAGGGAGGTTTCATGTGCTAGATTTTATTTACTATGACCTTCAAATAAATATTTTTTGAATATATGGTAATCAGAAGAAAGCATCTTAGTAAGAGGGAATAGTGACAGAAAAGGCTTTAAAAAAGAAGTGGATCACTATATGAAAATACATTACAAATGATTAAATGAATGCCTTTGTTGAGCTGTACAGATCAGGGTTCAAATATCTCTTCTCACATTTACTAGCTGTGCAATCCTGCATCAATTATTTATTCTCTTCATCTGAAAAATGAAAATGATAACAGTGATTTTTAATAAGGTTTATTTTGAAGAAAATGAGAAAATGCATATAAAATTTCTGGTACATATTATTATTGCTGTTATTGCTTTTTAAAATACTTTTATTATGGGATTTGGAAAATGATATAGTTTCATACATGTTTGAGTACTTACCTTAAAATGTAGAATAACTAGTGTTGATTTTTTAAATCTCAAGTGATATACTCCTGTCTAATAATGAAGTTAGAAAAATAACTTAGAATTTTACCTAATTATTTTATATTTAAATTCCAAGATCTATAATTAATTATAATTAATTAATTATAACTAATACATATGGGTATTGCTCTATGTCAAGAAACGTGTTTTACATGTACTTCCTGAATCATTCTGTATAACTTAATTATGTAGGTCCAGTAGTCCCCATTATCTGAGGAAATACATTCTAAGAACTCCAGTCTTAGTTGCCTGAAACCACAATAAACCAAACTTTATATATACTGTGTTTTCTCCTATACATACATACGTTAATAAAGTTTAATTTATATTACTCATAGTAAGAGTAACAACAATAACTAAAAATGAAATAGAACAATTATAACAATATACTATAATAAAAGTTATGTAAATATAGTCTCTCAAAACATCTCATTGTGCAGTATTCACCCTGCTTGTGATGATGTGAGATGATACAGTGCCTACTTGATGAAGTGATATGAGGTGAATGACAGGCATTGTGATGTATTGTTAGACTGCTATTGACCTTCTGATGTATGGTCAGAAGGAAGATCATCTGAAGCAGATGATCCTGGATCATTAAACCATGATGATGTCGATGGTTAAGTATCAGGAACAGATGATGTCGATCACTAGCTATTTTTGATAGTTGACTTGTTTATTTCTGGGTTTTCTGTTTAATATTTTTGGGCCTCTGCTTATTTTGGTTGTCTGAAACTGCAGAAAATGAAACCATGGGTAGGGACAGGAACTACTATACCAATGCATCCCCATTTTACAAATAAGAGTGAGGAAATGAGTTCGTGCTTCTGGATCCATTAATAAACTTGATAGTTAACTCTAAGTAATATAAAATTTATTTAGCCTTACTACACAAAAGAAAATTCATAGAAAGATATAGAATTATATGTCTAACAGATTTATTACACCATTTGAAAAGGCATTATGTAAATAAATTTATTTCACCAATTCTGCAGATATTTGCTGTTATTTCTATGCACAAAGCACTGTTCTAGGCACTGCAGAGTTTGCAACAAGTAAGTTTCCCTCAATCCAGTTAGAAAGTCATATATTTACATCTTTACTATAAAAAAGTACTATAATAGAGATGCAGGTGAAGTAAAATAAATATGAATTCTACTTACTGTTAATTATGGAAGACTGAATAAAAAAGAATCATATTTGAGCTTGACCTTAAATAACTGGAACCTTGGGAAGAACCTCCTAAATAGAGGGAATAAAATGAGTAAAAGTATAAGATAGTAATGAAATGGTTACTATAAAAAAAATGTGAGAATAGAAATGGTATTAATTATAAATAGGGAGACTTCAGAGGCTTTTAGAGACCTTGCTAGATCTAAAATTGTTCTACAGTCAATCATGGTTGAAGAAAAAGACTTTACTGCCTCTAGATAATCATGATACAACTAAATATAATTTTTTTAATATTATATAATGGGAACTCTGGAGGAGTTATGAGTGAAAGGAGAAGAAAGGATTGTTGAAAACATTTCAGACACTCACAAATCAAGAAGAGAGATGATGAGAAACTGGTCTTAGAAAATGGCTTTGGAAATGAGACAAATGTGATGGAGTCAACAGGATTTGCTGTTACAACTCAATTTATGAAGTGATGGAGCATTTGACTCTATAGAACACTGAAAATTTCAAAACCCTGTAACTTGGAGGTAAATAGGGAATATAAGAGGTGCAAGATGAATGAAGTTGGATGAAAATAATAATAGAAAGATAATTTTATTAAATATATGTGTCTATAAACTATATTTATAAAGCATTTAATCTGTATAAGTCAGGAAAGATGAATACAGTAGTTATAAATAAACCAGATGGTCTTAAATAAAATAGAAATTATATTAAGATCAAAAAAGGTTGATTAGGATTAGTGGGCATCTAGAAACCAGTTTTAAAGTGTCCAACACCACTTTGATAAATGATGAGTTAGCCAGAAGTCTCAACTGAATCCTATTTACTTCTATCTACTAATTATGAGATACAGAGGCACAGTAAGATAACTGAAGTGAAACATTCATAACAAGGACTTGGTGGAAATAGAAAGAAGAGGAGAGTACTGGGTAAGGAGTTATAGGCAAAATACTATTTTGTTTAAATTAGAGTCCCTAGAGTATTTCTGAGTCTAGGCTACACTGCACCTGGTGTTAGACTATCTTCAGAAAATAAAAAAAGTTAAGGTAAATGTTTGAGACTTTGTAATTATTGACACAGAGCTTTATAGAGGAAGTCATGGTGTTAACAGAAGAGCGACTCATAAAAGAAGAAGATAAGTCTGGAGCAGAGCCTTGAGAAATCTTTAGTTTTTCTGAAGCTTTTAGGAAATACTGTGGAGAACGATCAGACTTTTACTCTTATATGTAAATGAACTGTTGGGGTGACAAATTTAGAGTTGTTCATCTAACAAAAACTTGGCTTATATAAACATTACCTTATCATTTTGAAATTCTTAAGGCAATGTTGCGATCATGCCAACATCAGCAATTTTCTTGGTAATATCTTAGGCGACACCATGGTTGGTTACTGATGTTGTCATAGAAAGGGGAACCAAGACACTAAAAAACTTTTAGAAAGGTTCAAGAAGGCTTGGAGAAGACCAACATCTCAAAACTTGGAGAAAGAGTATTTAAAGGAAGTTATAATCAATTTCAAATATTATGAAGTCAAGCCAATTGAGGATTGAGAAGAGATTTTTGGACCTTGAAAGTAAACAGCTTCCTTGGAGTGGTGAAGGATGGAGCCAAGTGATAATGACTTGAAGATAGGACAACCTAGAGAATTATTAGGCACTATAGACAATTAATGATTATTTGTGACTTTTAATTTTGTTTTTGTTCTTAAGAGGACTAATCCTTTGATAGGAAGAGCAGAAATGTCGCTCACAGATCTAGTTTCTTAAGTCAAGACCAAAAAAAGCAAACACTAACATTCTTATCCACATCTAATTCCAAATCTATGATACCTGTCACTCACAGATCTAGAGTTTCTTAGGTTAAGACAAAAAACAAACAATCAAAAACAAAAACAAGAGAACACTAACATTCTTTTCTACATCTAATCCCAAATCTATGATACCTGGCTTAATATAAGAGTTATCAACATTCTCTTTACGAGAAAACATCAAAGGTATGATTACTAAGGAGTCCTCCATCCCTTTACCTCCCTCAAAATATCTTCTCTACCATCATTTGCCAGCATTAAAGAGAATGCCTGTCTATACACATTGCATTTACATTTTGTTTATGGATGGCAATAAAGGAAGAGGAAGAGAAAAACAATAAATATACAAAATGGTAACTCTCCACAGAATGATACTTAAGAGAAGTAGAAAGAATTTTCTAAGTGCAGGGAAGGTTACAAAATTCTAAAGTTTACCAAAGGTAGGTATGCATTACTATCCCCACTGTTATCATGTAATTAGGTACAAGATTACATAGGACAGAATTCTGAGGTAAGCAGGCATATATTCCACTTGGCTGACTTTCTAGCTGAGCAAATGTTTCTCTTGGCTTGAACACAGACCTTCATTTATTTTCATTGTGAATAATTTTCCTGGAAGTCACTGTTGCATGAATGGTGCTTCCGTGACTCCTAATCAACCCAGACAGCCAGAATTCGTAAGTGGGTAAATGAGCTCAACAAGCAAGTTTCTTTTCCAAGATATTTCTCTGTTAATTTTCTTATTCTGGACTTTAAACTGGTCTTTCTGTGAGGATCTCCAGGGAGTAGTCAGGGAATTAATCCTGATATTCCTTCAGTATTGCATATATTTCTCACAAAGCAATATAGGTAGACCTTCCTAAAATCTGGCAGAGCCCTCTTTCACCCTGAGATCTGACAGCTTGTATTTTCTCTTCACCCTTCCTACCCGATAGCAGAACCTGGAGAGATGCCAAAGAACTTCTAGAGATATACAGAAAACTATTTCAAAAGCACTACAAAACCTTGGGACCAGATGGAGATAGTTGAATAACCAAAAAAAAAAAAATGCATTTTATTATGAACATTTTTTGTAAAATATAATTTTCTGTAAAATTATAGAAATAAGATAAAAATGCTAAAATGTTGACTGCTCATCTATGGAATATATTATTAGAGGTAACTGCTACCTTCCCTTTTTGTAAGCATTAGTAATATCTAAAATTACCACGGTGATGAAGAATTTGTCTATAACTTAAAAAAAAAAACATTTTAAAAAACTAACTTTACAGAGGAAGTTATAAACAGTCAGATTGATATAATCATGTGAAATACTGCTTCATTTGGATCATGGAATTCTAGATCTAAAAGATTATGTCTTAAGAGAGCCTGACTCAATCTTATTATTTTACAGATGAAGAAAATGAATTCCAAGTGGGAGAGAGGTGAAATAACTTGCTTGCTGTCATATTCACATAACATGAGGTAAATACATATCTCTTACCTTAAAAATTAGCATCAAGCTTACATATTCCTATCCTCTGCTTGAATTCAAGCCCTACTTTAAAAGAGTGAAACACTGACCTGAAAAGTCCACTGATCTAAGAATCACGTATTTTCCAGAATGTCTTGACACATAATTGGTGCCCAGTCCTGGTGTATAGTTGGTGCTGGACAGATGAATAATAATAAGTGCTCTGACTTTTATTGTTATAGATGCACTTGCTGAATTCAGGGCTCCTTATATTACAGCAAACTGGTGGGGAGGGGCATCACTTTGAAAACAAAGGACATTTACTTTCTTTGACTGCTGTCTGGGATAAATGATGTTATCTCAAAATGGTAAAAAAAATTTAAAAATAGAAAAAGAAAAAAGGTGCCAGTAATAAGTAAAGGAAACTGCTACCAAATTAGTAATTATGTCAAACAAATAAAGCTGCCGAGTGTTTTGCTCTAGCCTCACTTGATCCATTTAGAAACATTAAAGAGGAAAAAAAGAATAGGCAGAATGTAGAAATAATTATCCTGCAGACACATTTCTAGCTATGAATCCATATCTAATTCTGTTTTTACAAATTATCCAACAGAAATTGTCTCGTTCAGCATATTGGAGAGTGAAAGCGCATGCTAATACCAATAAATTGGATTTGTGTTTGGGAAATTTATGTGTGCATATTTAAAAAGAAATATTTGCATACAGCCACAGATGGGAGGAATCAAGAAAGCATGACCCTTAGTTGCAAGGATAACAACATATACATTACACTAGGAGATACAATCTGTGTGTAAAACAATTCAACTGCTGATTATAAGAGTGACACATTCTGGAATGATGTGCCTTTAAATTCAGCAGTAAACATGAAGATGGGACTCTTGCTGTTTGCCAGCACAATATTTCTCATGTCTGGGTTATTTCAACATGTAGCTTCTTAAGGAATTCAAGGTATATTTGAAAAACTGCTCGTCAACTTTAAAAGAATAAAATCCATATAAGATATTAATATATATTGTTAAGCACTCTATGTACTTCACTACATGAATTATAATGGCAAAATGCAAAAATTAAGAATCAACAGGATAACTAGGGTTCTGACTATGTACTAGTTTCTAGCTACGAAACCATAGTTCATTCATTCATTCATTCACTTATCTACTTCACTGCAATTGCACAGTTTTCTAACCTATAAAATGGACACGACAATATTACTTATGTCATAGGTATCTAGGAGGATCTATTTAGATAATGTACATAAAGAACTCATTATAGCATCTAGTAAACAGTAAAATCTCTAGGATCATTATCATTTTTAATCCTCTTCTAGAAAGTGGCAGTCTAAGATCTGAGGGCTTTCCAAAACTGGGCTTGCATTTGCAAAGTATAGTATTAATTCTTCCTTTGGTAGTGAACACCACTGGCATTTAAAATAGGTGAGATGGGGCAGATAGTTTGAGGTGAAGCTGATTGTCCATGAGCTAAATGTTACTAACAACACAAATAGTGAGCATGAACTAACTGGCCAAGGAGCAGCACAGCCAAGGGTCAATTTGAAAGAGAGACTGACCCTTCTAAAATGTTTCTTAAGAAAAAATCCTGGGAGAGGATTTGTGCCCAGCTTTAAAACCATAGGGTCAGAGATTGTTTATTGTTGTTGTTGTTGTTTTCTTCTCTGCCCGGATCTTTCATTTAACTTTGTCCTTAGCCCAGCCCTTACCTATTGAATCCAAGTATGCCCTCAGCAGAATGAAGACTACAGATAAAAAAGGAAGTAGCCATGGTACGTAAACTCCACAAGATTCTTAGGCACAAATAGCACTGCTTCTGTACCTCCTTTACACCACCAGTTACAAAAGGGACAGGGACATCGCTCTGCCTTTTTTGACATTGACTCCTTGCAACCCTGGGATCTGAAAGGCATCCACATGTTGGTGATCTGGTCACACCCCAAGAAGGTGGCAGAGAGACCGTGGTGCTTGATGGGCTGGGGGAGATGGGGATGAGAAAAGCAGAGATGGTGCTCAGTAGAAATTCTAAGAGTGTCAGGCACATAGTAAGTCCTCAAAAAATATTTGTTTCATGGTTTCATCATCCCTGTACTGGGCTGAATTGTGTGCCCGCAAAGAAATGTTTAAGACCTGTGCCCTGGTAACTGAATAGATTTTATTTGAAAATAGGGTCTTTGTCAATGCAATGAAATTAAATGAGGTCATACTGGATTGTGGTATATGTACCCTGATCCAATTATTGATTTCTTTAAAAGAAGAAAGAGACTGAGATACAAATATATGCAAGAGAAGAATGTCATGTGACTACAGAGGCAGAAATTGGAGTGATACAACCACAAATCAAGGGATGCCAATGATTATCAGCAACTACTGAAAGCTAGGAAGACACATGGAAGGATTTTTCCTGGAATCTTCAGGAAGAGCAAGACCCTACCAACACCTTATTTCATTCTTGTGTAACCTATCAAATTGTAAAAAAAATATTTCTGTATTTTAAGGTTTTCGGTTTGTGGTACTTTGTTACAGTAGCCCTAGGAAACTAACACAGTCCCCATATAAAAAGCATTTTACCAATATCTTGCAAGGAGAACAGCAAGGCAAAGGCAGTAGCAGGGCAGAGCTTAGCAAAATCTGCAAAATCTCTCTGCCATTGCCTTGTGCTGGTCATACAATGGAAAATGCACTTGCAAACATTCCTTTCAACAGGCTGCCAATGGAACTTGAGTAAAAGAAACAGGAGGGAAGGTCTAGTAGGGAACTAGTGTTCATGGGCAGGTAAAGGCAAAATCAATCTCCCAATGACCTCATTTGCAGTTCCAAATTGGGGATGCCTAGAGAAATGTAAACTACAGTAATATAAAGTAGTTTCTACTTGATTATCCTAAAAACTGCATTTGATTGTCACTGTTTAAGGTTCACTTATTATCCAGAAATGTGCTTTTTTTTCTAGAATAATTATGCCAATTGTTCCACT
Source organism: Cynopterus sphinx (assembly GCA_030015415.1). Taxonomy (NCBI): domain Eukaryota; kingdom Metazoa; phylum Chordata; class Mammalia; order Chiroptera; family Pteropodidae; genus Cynopterus; species Cynopterus sphinx. Next base: position 21,958,204 of record CM057385.1, read on the forward strand.
TAAAAGGCTCTTTGTCGTTGAACACAGTGAAAAGTAATTCAGAAATGCTGACTCTAGAGAAATGTTTTGATAACAAAAATTGCCAAGGCAAGCCACAATGAAAGCATTTCTTAGCCTCAAATTGAAATGTTTAAAAGAACTGTGGTGGAAAACAGTAATAACAAGCCCTCCAAAGTTGATGATAAACATATATTGAAATTTATGATTAGATGAATTTTGACTAAACAAGATTCGTGAAGCACCTATTACAAGTTTTGGGTCCATTATAGGCAATCCAGTAGTTGATAGCAATAGGAGTATGATAAATATTAATGGTAAATTTTATATACTTTTCTTTTTAAAATTGTCTTTGTATGATTGATTGGTAGTAAATACCGTTAGCTAAGACCAAAGATTTTACAAAGATGTGAAGACAGTCTTGGTAGGTGATTAGAAAGTTTACATGTGTGGAGCTGACACATAAAAATTTACTGCACACATGAAATCGATCCCAGTGATTTCCAGGTAGATGCAGGCATATTGGTAGGAAGAAAACTTGAGGGTGCAGCACCAACCATAGACTATACTAAAACTAACATTATTATTCTAGAGCTTTCATGAACCAGAATCTATGTCTTTTACAAATATTGACTTAACCAAATTTATGTCACCATAAAACCCACTGGCACACAGAGGTTAGCGATATGGGGATGGAAGATAGAGCTACATACTATAACTCTGGAGATCAGCCTTTAATCAGCACACGTAGCACTTTTCAGAGTGGAGAGAGGTCAGGTGTTAGAGGAAGCATTTAGCATGAGTCAGGGAGTCCATCAAAAGATGAAAATTAGGGGTCTTTGATGATTTACAAGGCATATGACAGGAAGAGACCATAAATATATAATATGTAGAGAGAGAAATAGGGACAAACACATTTTCAAAAATATTTGGGAGAAGGTAATATCTTCTTAGTTTAATGTCTCATAAAAAGTGTTTTTGTCCCTGAGAAAGATGGAGAATGAAATTGGATCTCAATTTTGTTAGTGTCTTAGTTGAGGCTGCTGTAATAGAATACTACAGAGTGACAAAAACAATTCTTACAGTTCTGAAGGCTCGGCAGTTCAAGATCAAGGTGCCAGCTGATTCAGTTCACTTCCTGGTTTTGGGTTATATAAAAGAGAAAAAGAGGGGTTTACTTTAAAAAATTGACTCATGCATTTGTGGAGGATGGCAAGTCCAAAATCAGCCAGGCAGGCCTGCAGGAAGTCTGAAGGTCCAGGGAAGGGTTTATGTTACAGTTGGGGTCCAAAGGCAGTCTGGAGCAGAATTCTCTCTTTCTTGGTGGAATTCATTCTATTTTCTTTTGAGGCCTTTAACCAATTAGATGACGTCTACACACATTTTTGAGAGTAATCTGCTTTACTCAAAGTCTACTGAGTTAAATGTTAATCTTATCTAAATATATCTTCACAGCAATATCCAGACTGGTGTTTGGCCAATTATCTGGCTGGGTACCATGGCTTATTTAAGTTAACATGTGAAAGTAACAATCACACCCACTTATGTTGGAACTCCATGAAGGTAGAGGTTCATTTGTCTGTCTCTGGACTCTAGGCACTGTACCTAATATAGTGCCAAGTATATATTAAATCCCCAGTATTTTTGGAAAGATTAGCTGCTTCTGAAGATTGACACTACGTGGTCCATAACCCAGATTATCATGTAACACAAAGCAGCAGTAATGGTAGACAAAAGCACAAAAGAGGGCCTCGTCAGAGTGTAGAAACTATTTATAGCCTTTCTGTTTCACGTTACTTGGAGGTGATACTGTATCTACAAATGAATTATCAATGAGAAGTGACTGTTAGAGGCCTACAGGTACCCTCTCTTCTTGACTGAGGCAAAGGCAAGTATAATTGGACAGTCTAAAAATGATAGTAGATTAAACTAGGTTAACAATTTACATATGGCATATGAAAAAAATCAGAGTTCTCGTCCTCTACAGTTTTTGCTTTATCTGAATGAGCTTGATTCATACTATTTCTCATGCTGGTGGATATACTCATCTGTAGATATTACGTGATAAACTTTCAAGGTCATGGAAATAGATATTTAATTGAGATTTGAATACTTCATGTCTCTGCCATGTCATTTCTATGTACACAAACAAAAATGTCTTGGAAAACAAGTCAAAAGTTCATGTCAGCCTCTTTTTAGATATAATCCATAATGAGCCTTGCACAATATGCAGTTTTCTATCTTTGACCTCACTTCTAAACCCTGTTTTGTCCTAGGATCTATGACCTTTCCATAGATCATATATTCATTTTGAGAAAATATGATGTCCTCTGTATTCTGATTCACCACTGAATGCTAAGTAGAAATAGCTTTTGAGTTTTAATTCTTATTCCTTCTGCTTCTACATTGTTTGAGGAGGGTATTCAGAAGGTACTTCTAAACTCTAAGCTTTTCTTTTGTTTGGTTTCTTTTGCTACAAAGTGCTAGAGACTTCATGAGCTACTGGATGGTCAAGTAGGCTTAAGCAGAGTTAAGGAAACCCATTTCCCGCTTTGAATCATGCCTTCAATTCTCTGTCTTTTCTTCTGGACTACCAGCAATATTATTTTGTTGTTTTTAGCATAAAAATACTTTTATTGTTGTTTCTAAATATAAAAATCATATTTACCTCATAAGAAAAAAAATACTCAGAAAAGTATAAAGGAAGTGAAATTTATTTTAACTACCTTTTCACTAGATAATTATAGTTAGGACTTTGCTAAATATAATGAAGACAGGCAACTCTCTTTTTCTAGATTGTGTAAACATGTGTGCACCTATGTGTGCACCTGTGTGTGTGTGTGTGTGTGTGTGTGTATACACTTTGTTGGATATCCTCCTTGTGTCTCTCCATATCCATACCCTCCATATCCCCAAAAGTCTACTCTTAGTAGGCTTCCTTAGCATCCGGTTTCTAATTTGTTTGGTCCAATTAGAAGCTCCAAAAAGAAGTCAGAAGGAGAGATGAGAATGAGAGCTGAAAATATATTTCTTTAGTCCCCTCTTTGTTGGCTTTCCTAAAGCAGATTATATTGTTCTATAAATTTTCCCTCATAACAGACACCTCTACAAATCTCTTAACTCTGACTTCTGGTAACTTCTGGCTCCTGTCAGGCCTACAGGTTCTCACGGCCTATGCCCCTATACAAGACTCACTCCTTTAAGTCATTTTTAAAAGTCTTCATATTAGTTTAATTTGAATATGCCATCTGTTTCCAGTTCTTATGAATAAGTCCACACACACACACACACACATACACACACACACACCGCTAACTTAATTTACTGAAAAGGGATGGTGCATGCTTTTCACACATTTTTTATTATTCTAGTCTCATCTTGATGGTTATTTAGGTTACTCTAGTTTTTCATACTATAAGCAATGAGGCCATTTTGCTAAATTTTTATGAAGTTATTTTTTGGTACGTTCATTTCTATATATCAAAGGTATGCGTAGTTGTGTATTTTTAAAATTGATAAATAGGTTAACTTTTTTTTCTTTTAGATTGCACCAAGTTGGATTCCTACCAAGAGAGTGAGGATCTCTGTCTCCTGCACTCACTTGCCAGTAGTGTATTTTATCAAACATTTTAATCTTTGCAATTTGAAATATGAGAAATGTCATTATCATTTTTATTTCCTTAATTATGAGCAATATTGAAAGTGTATCATATGTTTACTTAGCTATGTGTATTTTTTTTCCTTTGGGAACTGCCTATTCACACCCTTTGCTCAATTCATTTATAACACTTATTGTCAAGACAAAACAGCGTCTATAGTGGTAAAAATAAATAAATTTAGAGCCTTCCTGACTTTAAGAGATCTTTTTAAAGTCATATTAATCCATTATACTTTTCCTTTAAGTTTCTAATTGTCTTTTTCTAAATTTATTAAGATTGAAATTACAAGATGGAGCGTCGGTTGACTAGCCCTCTCGTTGGTGGTGCCTGTTTTGCTGCTTCTCAGATTGTATGATGTTCTCTTCTTTAAATGCTAGCCAAAGCTTTAGTGTTCTCTTTCTCATGTCAGGTTTCAGGTATTTGTCTTGACCTGTTCTTTGCACTTCTGAAGCAAGCTTTAATAGATATAGTTTATCATCATCTTTCACTGCCCCAATCAATTCATTTTAGTGGCCTATTTACACAGGAAAAGCAAAGGGCAGCATAGAATACACATCTAAATGTGTGGACAGCAAGGTCTATATTCAGAGGTGCCTAGAAAAGTATGCAAAGGGTAGATAACCCTGTTATGCTTTAATCAATCTGAGTAAGTTTGAATTGTGTCTAGGCTTTCACATGAAGTAAAAAGGATTAGAGCACAAGGAAAAACATGGCTTTACCAATGCTTACAATTTTATTAAAAAAAAAATCAGTCAAGTCCTTGGAAGTATAAGGGAGGATTTAAAGAAAACTGGTTGATGGTAAATTTATTAAACTCTGATTAAAAGATGGTTTAAATGTTAAGTGCATACATACACATACACAGACACATCCTGTATTATAGTTTTTTTAGTTTCCAGAGAATTTTAACCTAGACTTACAAACTATTCTACCTTACTGGTCCCATTAGAAATTGTGTTATTTCTCCTAGAGGACTAGGTTAGGCCATCTTGGGTAAGCTGGTGGTGTCTTTCTCAGTGGGAAAGAGGGTATAGAAACTGAAGTTTGTTGTATACCTAGGAAACACTGGTGAGTCACTGTGTTATTCATGGTCGAGGTATTCCATATAATTTTTTCAGTCATCTTTAGGATAAAAATTGCCATCTCCATTTTTTGAAGCTAAACAGCATTCTGAGAACCACATGGAATAAGGAATATGGTGTTGAACTGAACCTAGTCTTTCTAATCACAAACTCCATGCTATTCCCACTAGACCAGTGTTTTTCAAACTGTCTGTGATACAGGGCATTTGGTTTTGTTTTGTTTTTCTGTCACAGACCAATACATGGACTAACTGTGCATGATTAATCTAAAGCTCCTTCTACATGGAACTCAACATGCAGGTTCAGTGACAAATTGACCTAGACCCTGTTCGATGAGAACAGTCCCCTGACCAGAGACTTAGCTGTCATGACAATGTAAAAATTGCTAAAAAAAAAAAAAGTTTGTAAACTTTGTACTTACTACCTTCTGACAACAAATAACTTGCAGAGCAGCCACAGTCTACAAACCACACTCTGTGTTGCACTGAACTAGAAAATACTGCTAAAAACTAATTTATCACTTGCTTTATAAAAGACCACACATTATTATTGAATTAAAAGTATGGAAGCTGGAATTCTGCCTTTATGGTGAAGTAAACCTAATACAAAATGGTCATTCGAAGCTTTTGTTGGAATAAATTATTCCCTGAGGAACATGCTTGATAAGTAATAAACATGGAAAACCATTGTTTGTTCTCCATTAGGCAGAGGAAAACTAATTTCACAGTTTGTTGTAGCTGAATGTTTGATATTCGTTATCTTTATTCTTATTCTGTGTTGTGGGTATTTAATCTTTCCCTTGGAAAATTACTTTTTATTTAATGAGATATTTTGTTCAGTCCATTTGTAAATAAAGCAACCATACTTAAATAATTTAGATTCCTGTGGTTCTCATTTTACATCTGATTTCCTTCTGCTGATCTGCCAGCATACATGACTGAATTTTCTTTCCAAATTACCTTGCCAGAAATACACCATAATTTTTTTCACATGGAAACTATACTAAACCTTTGTAATTTAGTGATTTTGGCACTATTGTACTTTTCCAAAATGCACTTATCCATGATGAACATTAAAAAAAATAAAATCACTCTGGTATCAGCATAAGTGGTATAGGAGTGATCCCTGGGTACTTAAAGAAATACCTTAAACTAATTGGAAAGACATTTTAATGCTTATCTCCAAGTTGTTTCTTTTCAACATGTTTGACCTGAACAACAGGCATGTATAGTAATATGTTCCTGCTTTAAAAATTATTTTATTCTGTAAAGAAAACAATGTACATTTTTTTCTTTTCTGAGTTTTTTCTGTTGGTTGTGAAGAATAATAAAGGATGAAGTTCAGTATAACAACATCTCTTTATTAAGATAATATCTAACTTCTGTAAATAATATAATAATTGCCCTTTTTGTGATCACCAGAGTTGTTAATTTTTACACATTGTGAAAGTTCTAAACTTGGAGTGTCTTTATGCAGTTAGCCATTGTTTTTAAGGAGATAGTAATAAAATATCTTGAATTTATCTAAATCATTATTTGGACTAATGAGAGACTTAAAAAGTAATAAAGAATAATATCTGAAAACTTCATCAATTTGTTTAAGTGATAGAAAAAAACTAAAATATACCTAAAAACAGTCAACCCTCCTTTATCGTGCATTCCGCAGATCAAAATTATTGGGAAAAAAAAGTTACCTTCTTAGGTCTACAATGGTTGTGTCTGTACTGAACATGTAAAATTTTTCTTCTCTTGTCACACTACTCCCTAAACAATTACAGTACAACTATTTACATAGCATTTTCATTGTACTAGGTATTATAAATTATTTTGACTTTTTAACATATACAGAATGATATGAGTAGGTTATATGCAAATGATGTGTTATTTTATATAAGGAATTTGACCATCCTTGGGTTTTGGTGTTTGCAGAGGCTTCTAGAACCAATCCATTGAGGACACCTAGGGACAAATGTAAAGGCAAAATATCCAATATTAACCCAATTCCTTATGCTACACCTGAGAGAAGAACTGAAGTCTCTATCCTATGTGGGATATATGTCATTGTTGAAATTGTCACTCTAGAGCTGGTGGCCTTAGATGACTGAGAACCACATCTCTTTGAATGATTCTGCACAGCTAAGTAGAATTCTGAAAGCTGTTTCCGAAAATGTCTAAGATTCATATCTAACTTTTAGGTCTGTAGTTGTTTGGTAAGACTGCCATAATAAAGTACCACAGCTGGGTGGTTTAAAAAAACAGGCACTTATTCTTTCATAGTTTTAGAGGCCAGAGTCTGAAATCAAGGTGTCAGCAGGACCATGCTTCCTCTGAAATCTGTAGAGAAAATCCTTTCTTGCTCTTCCTAGCTTCTGGTAGCTCGACAGAAATATTCAAAGTTCTTTGGCTTGCAGCTGCATCTCTTCATTATCACATGGTGTTCTATGACAGTTTTTCACAGAAAAATTCATATTGGATTAGCAGCCTACCCCACTCCACTATGACGTCACCTTAACTAATCACATCTGTAATGACCCTATTTTTAAATAAAGTCACATTCTGAAATAATTAGGCCTAGAACTTTAACATATTGTTTTAGGGGGTGCAATTCAATTCATACCAAGGCCTGAATAAGATTTTTGTAATTTCAGATGAATATTCTTGCTAGAGCAATATTTTTTATTGTCAAGTAATAATACGTTAAAGCCTGTAGAATTTCTTGAGTGCCAGATGCTGTAATGTTACCACACACACACACACACACACACACACACACACGATAGCATTACCTACTCATGCATTCTGATTTCTTCTATTCACAAATAAACAACATTGATAAAGCTGGGGTGATTTTCCCAAAGTGGAAGTTGGGAGCAGGGTTTAGGATAGAGATTCACTGCACATTGTCTATGTTCTCAGCACTGTGCTGGACACATTGATTATTCTCTTTCATTCATTTGAAACACTAGACAATAGTATGATAATCAAACTCTATAGATGAGCAAAAATTATGACCTAGAGATAATAAATTAACTTGGCCTGAAGAGTTATATGGCTGAGCCGGTATTTAAACTGTACCATGTAACCTTATTCTCAGAGACCAAAAAGAAAGTTGAAAGAGAAGTTGAAGAAATTGTGCATGAAATGATAGGTAGTTCTTTTCAGCAAAGTTTGTAGTACTGTAACCCACCAACTTCATGGGGCACTCAAAATACCCCATAGCACAATAACTGCCACATTTTTTAAATTTATCATTGAAACATGTTGGTAACTTTTATTTATATAGTAATAAATTGCCTTAATTTAACTTATAATATCAGATTTGAATAAGGTTAATTGAGGTCCCAAAGCACATAGGAAGAGTTAGAAATTTAAACACCAAAACATTTACTCCATTCAAAGCAATGAACATAGAGCAGAACCAGTGATAGGATAATGGTTGTTGTGTAATTATAACTGTGTACTAGTAATTATTTTAACAAGCCTTATTGACCATCTAATCAGAAACTATCAATATGCTAGAAATGGTACTGTGTGACTTTCATAGTAAGCTAGCCAATGCCACAGCCTTTATAATTACCATTGTGGTTGTAGTAACAGATTGAAACAGACCTTAATCTCTAAACACTTTGTCTTTCTCCTAACCTTGTTCTATGTTGCATATACACATTGCATGTTCTCACATTCTCTGGATTACTTACCCCCATTTCTCTATATATCATCTGTATGTTTGTCAAATATATCAGCAACCCAGTTCCAGAATCCCACTTAACGGACCACTTGTAGGGACCACCCCTAGCACTTTTCACTGTATTTTGTCATTGTCGCAGCAGGAATCATCACACTCAAAGCAGATAATCTGGGAAAGCTATTTGCAAAGCTGTGGACAGAATGTGGGAAACCCACAATTATAATGCAAAACCTAGGATTAGAAATAGTGGAACATCATGAACACACTTAGGCTTGAGAGAGCAAAGGCAAAGAGTAATTAACAAAACATGGAAAGTCAGAGTGCTGCATGTAGAAGTCCACATAACAAATTCTAGGGTCTTCACCTCAGTGATACCATAGCTCACAGGGAACACAGTAAGAGAGTAACAGGGGAAATAAATACTGTGACTTCACTGTCCTCTTCCTTTCTAATCTCCTGTTGGTCAAACCCAGCCAGAAGCAAGAGGACAAAAGGTGTACTGCACAGAATAGGTCAAGGAAAGGTGGAAATTAGATCTTAATGGGACAAAGGGAAAATACACAGTGTACACTTTCCAATAAGGCAAAGCATTTCCATTGGTATCAGTGGGAGTCAAGGACACACACTCTGTAAGGAAGCATTTCTCAGAGTTCCCTGAACCTTAGGCCTTAACAACAACCTAAGTGTGGACTCCAAGTGGTATTGATAAGGCTATGCTTTGGCATCTCCCTTTCTTTTACCAACATGCTCTCAGCAAGGCACGGGAAGCCAATTTGGCCTCCATGTTGCCCACAACAGAGTTTTGGAGTCCCTCAGCTCTACTAGTGCTCTCTAATCCATTTCCTTGGCCCCTCTCCCCCTAGTAGGTTTCATCTGACATTAACGAATGGGCTACCAGAGCAATGTCAAGAAAATGATGATTTATTCTGGGTGAGAGTCTAGCAGGACTAAATACAGAGTGCCTTACATTCCTATTTAGCTCATTCGCCACAGGAGGTCATTCACTACAGGAGGTCATTCACTTTCACCCAGAACCTAATCCCCACAGGGTTTTGCAGAGAGTTTCCTATTGTTCCGACTCATTTTCCACCCTTCCACTCTTTCACAATACCTTTCTCCAGTGCCTTCTGGCACCCTGGTTTGTCATCTGCAAAAGTCTTTATCTTCCCCTTTAAGGACACTGCTGTTACTTAAAAGCCTTTTAAAAGATGACTCAGTTTTCTCATATTTCTAATGCATCTCAGGGTATAGAGGTAAGATCTCCCTAAAATCACTCCTTAGAAGAACATGCCACCAGATATTCTCCATTGATATCATTAGCCATCCTTCATTTATGCAGATATGTAGTAACCTCTTTGTCAACCCCACTGAAGATGTTAGCACATGCATTCATATCTTCATGCCTTCACTACCACTATTATTTCTGACTTCCATATTTAACACATTGGTTTCTCATTCCTTAACGTCCTCAGTTCCAACTATTTTTTCCCCAGTGTCATAACTAGTCTTTTCATCACTAATCACTACATCATTTCTAACACATCAGTCATGGCAGTTTCTTGCCCTATAACTAACCTTTTCTGTGTTTCCAGCTCATTTTCTCTACTTCTGTTGCTATAATTTCTCAACTTCACTAAGACTCAATCCATTTATCTACTTTGCCAATTCCCTTGTGTGTGTATCCTATATCCCATCACATTACAACTCACTCAGCGTCCTTGGTCTTTTATCTTTCCGTTGTATTCATGCAGGATAACCTTTACCCTGATTAAATATAATTCTCTATATTCACATTCTACCTCTATCCAAACATTGAAATATCACTGGAGTAGAATATACAGCTTAAATGGTAGGCATCACTTTAAATTTATGACCACAAATCTCCAGTGAACTCACAGCATTACCTAGCAATTTTACCTTATTATTTTAATAAAATTACTTTTCCACTTTGTAGGACTACTATTTCACAGCTTCCACCATCGCTCAAATCTTCAACATTCTTTCTCTCTTCCTGAAGATTAGCTAATGTCTTTGGATCTTTTTAAATAAAACATTGAAACAATAAGAAAATAAATGTCCTTATTCTCTTATCCCTAAATCAACATCTGACCTGCACCTACACTCATATATATAATTTTCCTTCCATCTTATAATCATTGAACTGTCTCTGCAGTTACTTGAGTTCAATTCCTTCATCTGTGCATTGAATTCCATCTCTCATCTTAGAAAACAACCTCACCACTCATCTAGTTACTCAGACAAAAGTCTTCTCTTCTACAAACCAGATTTAAAACCGTCAGCATTTCACTTAAACTGCAGCTTAAAAATTTTCCAGATCTGACCCTTTATTGACAACTGTATGCCTTCAACTAATAAAATTTATCTCCATCCTTCACCAGGGTTATTAAAGTTGATAGTTATTAATTTACTTTATTTTACTCCTTGTTCTTTATACTTTACACACCAACCAGAGCAATCTCCTTAATCTATTAGGTTTAGTCACTTACCTACTCAAACTTTCCAAGTATTTCCAATCATATTTGTATTAAAATGTACATACTTTACCATAACTGCCAACCTTACCTTCAATCATTTTTCCCAAGCTTACTACTCTCTTAGTTTTTTCTTTTCATGTACCATGCAAGTTTTCCTGGGTTTACAGCTTTTGATATGCCATTTCCTTTCTTGGAAATATTCTTTCTTAGATATTCACTTGACTTTTTTTCCTTCATTTATTCAGAACACAACTTTCAGAAAGACCTTCCTAAGCCACCCTATCTAAAATGAAACCATCTCCTTGATTCACAAAAAATTAAAATCAAAATTATTTTAGGTTATATTCTTGACCTAAAAGAATAATGGTATTCAAGTCTAATTATCCAAGAAAGTTAAGATAAAAACAAGTAAGTATAAGGGTTATGACATTGAAGTAGAGCAATGATTCTTATTATGAGAAGTTGAAATCAATTTCACATATAATTGGTCATACTTTGTAATACCACATGAAGAACTGAAGGGAAGGTATGTAATTAAATACACAATTATATAAAACATAATTATTATAAAAATTAAATTTGTGCTATACATTTTATGTAATTGAAGTTTTATGTCTGAGGTAAGAATATAGTAACCATTGCTTCGGTTGTTGCGACACTAAAGCTATGTTACCATTGACTTGAATTTTGTTGTTGTACACCCCAGTCATGCTTCAAAGGAATAGAATATTTCTCCTTGGGTCTTAGTTTTACTTCCAAAGGCAATTAAAATACTAAAGCTTTTATGAATGGATTAGAAGTAGCGAGCATCAATCATTGTCAAAATCTTATCAACTAGCAAGCTAATTCCACCCCAAACTTTTTTTTGTTGTTGAAATACTATCAGAATTGAGCCTTATATCAAAATAGAAGACATGAAAAATATGTCCACTTTTGAAACTGCAGGAACACATGCAATGTGTCTTACTCTGCAATTGCACTAAACATTGATTTAGCTGCTGGATGCAAGGTTCACTTAATCTGAGAATGCTTAGTGCAAAAATGACGAGGCTATATATATTACTTCTTAGCTTTGCCTCAATCCAATAAAGAGAGTACAATTTTCCACTGTCAGGTGTCTCACTATTAGATCACTAACATTTTCAAAAACATTTCTACATAAAGATGAGGTTAAAGTGATTCATACATGCCAGAAAACTTTCCAGTTTTAATATATGAGGGACAATTATGAAAGCTTATCAGGAGCATTTTCTTTCCCCATTTTGATGTCAGTTTTCTCACTTCATAACTCTACATAGTCATAGTTATTGTAATAGAAATAAACCTACTCTTTAAAAGGAGAAATAAAAATGTACATAATTTGTATCAGATGTCCATGAGTATAAAACAAGGAAAATGGATTTTGGAAAGATAATGTCCATGTATTCAGGCTATGAAAATGAAAAAGAGTTGAGCAGATAAAAATATATATTTTAATCACCATATAGTTCAGAAAATATTAGCCAGCACAAATCCATGAGACAAAACTTTGTTAAATCTATTCTTTTAACTTTATTTTTTTAAATAGATTTGGGACTAGGGCATTTTTTTTTTTTTTTTGTACATTTGAGTCTATGAATGACCACTATAATACATGGCTATCTATACCTTGTGCTCCTATTCTGTTCTCTACTTTAGCCAGGACATGCTGGGCATATGACATACCCTCAACAACTTGCTAATCACTTTATATTTTGCCACCTAAAACATTTTTAACAACAAAAAGCAATGGAGTAGATTGTTGTTTCTCTAAGTGTGTTCTACAAAGCATTAGTGACACATTAGAAAACTTTTGCTAAACAACTATCTTCATTTCATTTTAGAAATTTTGATTTATTTAATAATATATTAAAATATTATTTAATGATGAGGATTTATCATCATCATCTTATTTCATGGATGTTTATTTTATGCATATTTAATAAATGTTAAAGGTGAACCATCTAAAAATGATTAAAGTTTATTAAAGATTATACTAGTATGCATGGATAGTGCAATGTAAAAGCATCCTTTCTCTCCTGTACCAGTGTTGGCCATTGTTAAATTACTAAAATTAACTCATTTTGTGAGCTAATAGTTGTGAATTTTTATGCTAAATGCAAAGCTGTACTTATACTAAAGGAGTTGCAAATCTAAGACAGAAAAAGAAATACATTTTGAGTATAACAAGAGTTCCAAAGAATGAGCAAATAAAATTCTCTGACAGTTCAGAATTAAAAATCATGTCCAATTGGAGACCTTAAGAAAGGCTTTGTGGGGCAGGCAGCAGTGAAGCAAACTCAAAACATAGATTCTCACCATTTGGGATAAGTTGAAGAATCTATATTCTAGGCAGCAAATGGTGTAAACAAAGCATTTGGAGTCATTCTCGAAGAGGGGGTGTCATCCTTAAGTACTATAGTGGAGTCAAGGGAGATTAAATGTAGTTACCTGTCTAGAGGGGGCCAAAGAAATGACACTTCACTTATCAGAACATTTTTTTCTAAGCAAGATTTCACACTGACCTTATTTTACTTATTTAGGATATCATCTTTAACTACAGAGGCACTTTTTAAAATGAATAACTCATTTGAAATCTGTACTTAGAAATGTCATATTTTCTAAGACTCAACAGGGATTTACTATATTTTTAAAGATCAATTTCTAGGGGAAAGTGTTTTATATGTAAAACGTAATCCCTTGACAAAGACAGTCCCTATACAAAGACAAAAGCCTTTTAGTATTCATGATGCTTATTTCTAGTTCTGACATTTCTATCTTCCAAGGTGGCTTTCTTAATCTGAATACAGTATATTAACTCAGTACATTATGAAGTAATTTTTAATTACAGATGTCTTAAGAAAAAAATTTAATGTTCAGTGGAAGAGTTTATATCAGAGATTCTTGACAATAAATTGCCAATCAATGGATTTATTTTTTTTACCTTGGTGTCATTTTTCTATGACAGTATCCTGAGTAGGCAAGGAGATTATGCAGATCCATTAGTAATAGCTTTAATCTGTGTGTAATCATTTCTTATTATTATGATACATTGGATATACTGAGAGTATAGATTTTCCAAGAAAATTTGTTCATGAATTGAAATTCTCCTAAGACTATTTCTACCTGCATAGCCCACCAATAGTTGAAGTTGATGGGCAATAAGGCTGGAATTTTTTCTACAAAGCTTGATATATTAAGTAGAATTAATGGACTCAAAATAATCCATCTTACTGTTAATTATCTTTGAGACTGCACTCTTAACCTAAATTGTATTTTAAGGAGCACTGTTTCTTGGCAATGTTAATCAGAATTTCAAATAATTTGAGATAAATTTAGTATATGTTATTTTTCTTTTACAGATTCAAAATATAAATTAACTTGTTTAAGAAACTGAGAATTTCTGAAGTTTATTTTATTATTATTTCAAATATACAAGAGAAGGCACACATCAAAATTCTCATTCTGTCTTCTAATAGAGTTTTGTAGCTATGTTATTCATTTTTAATTTGTGACCCCACTCTTTAAACCAATTTGTAAAGGACACTTACAACTTTTCATTCATCCTAAGATTTAGAAATCAGTCAACAGGAATAATAGCCAACAAAACAAAATCTCAGTGAAAAATTCTGTTTGCTTGTTTTGAGAATTCTTATCTCTTAAATAATCTTTAAGCTCTACCAAAGGCAAATCAAAATTAAGATTAAAACATGAATTAAAAATTCAGAAAGGATACTGGGCAATAGAAATGCAAATGAAGTCAGCATAGAAACAATAATATTAAGAGTTGTTTAAAATGATATTGCATAATTTTCTACTTTTGTGTAAAGAAGGGATAAGCATCTTCAATCCAATGATGTTAGGCATAGCTTCACTTATTTCAAAAAGAGGAACTTGAAGTATAGGGTCAGGGAGGGTGTTCTAGATTCTGGGGCTTTTATTCCAGTCTTGTGGAGTTCCTCACAATGTGACTGGTATCTTGAGACACAGGCCAACTTGAGGGTCTGGAATTAGTTTCTGAGAGTGCAAAGAACAGTTTGGGTTGAGAATATGTATTGAAGCAGTGTCATTTTGAATGTTACAAAAATATATGATTATAGGAAATCATGATTTCTATTTACTGATAGCTTCAAAATGTGGGTGTCCTACTGAAAAACCATGTGCTAAACTGCCCTTTATCTGAAGGAGGGAATGGGGAAAAATCATATCCTTTTGTAATAATGCAATGATTAATCAAAAAGCTGTCACCTTTCTCTAACATTTTAAACTGTCAGGGGATTTTTTTCATATTAAGAAAAGATCATTTCTAACAAGATAAATACTTAGAAAAGCCCACTAAGCATTAGTTTATCAATACCCTTGCAGTCTTTGATCCACTTTGTTAATTATATGAAGAAAAATGATAATAAGTTGATAAATCAAGCTCAGCATAAGCTTTGTTTGTTATTTGTCCCATTAGGAATTTGACTCTAGATGTTATTTCAATCTCATCTTACCTCCTTTGTGGTTTTCAAAGATGAGCTAAAAATGATTGAACTTAATATTTAATAGCTTCAATTGTGAGGATTGTTTAATATCTATGAAGTTGAAATAAAGAACATGAGTAATAAGCATATTTCCATTCATTTTTCAAGCATATTTCCATTCAATTAAAGGTAACAAACTGATGACATGTACTTCTGATTAATTAGGTGAAGCCATCTTTCTATATGCCTCTTGACCTTGATAATATCAGCATCATATCAATAACCTGCTATTATGCATTTAAACTGTTCACTTCACTGCCACTAAATATAGAAATTAGGAAGAAAAAATAATTAATGACAGGAGCTTTTATTAGTGCTGTTTCAGTTACATAACTTTACAAAATCTATTTATCACCTCTCTCCTTGAGTATGGCTTTTTTAGATCTCAGTTTATGCCTTTAAAACCTCAGTGGCCTTCAAATTCACTGTAGTTAGTTCCATATAGCAATAATCACATTTAATGTTCTTTTTAGGGTATAGTTCCAAGATGTGCTATGAAGAACCACTTTGAGGTTCATAAACTTAAGTGAGATTCCTATTCCCTGAATCTGATTTTTTCCCAAAGACAAAACCACTTAGCCCAATTTTTAAATAACCTGAGGCCTCAAAACATTCATTTTTTTCAATATTTTACATTCCTGAAATTATAGAATGTCTATAAAATGGCCTTTTGTTTCTGCATGCATCCCTGCCAATCTTCTCCTAGCTCATCTCTTTCATATAATATTTTTCTAAGTCCTTTCAACTGTAACTAATCCACATTACTAAGGTTTAATTTTTTAACTTCTCCACTGCTACTGAATGAAGAGGATGGTCTGCCTTCCAGTCTACCACAAGCAAAAGTTATATCAAATGTTTTGCTACTCTCTAACATGAATCATCATCTTTCCAGTCACCACTAGTAGTTATTTTTCACTAGGCCAATGTTGTATATTTTAGATTTTATTACCATAACACTTGATTTCCAGTACCAATTTCTCTTCTTGTCAGGCTAGATTACATTTTACAGAGATAACAGCTCTAAAAATTATATTACATGATTTGCTTCATGCTACTTCATGAACAAGTAGTTTGGTACACTTCGGGCACCATCTGAAACATTAGCTTCTCTGGGAGTCTCACCAGAAAACCACAGCATGTAGAAGATTGACACTGCTTTTTTGTCAAACAGTCCATATGTGATACATTACACCTCTACTATGGCCCATGGGTCAGGACTAGTCTTTAGGTCCTGGGTAAATGAAAGAAGGCTAAACTATGTAGGTCTATTTATTGAGCAGTAAATGGTTTTACCACACTATAGGTAAACCATACTGACCAATTCTTTTGTAACTTCATCATGTCAGCTTTCTTTGACTTCTCTAGTTTTCATTATGTGGTTATACATCCTTCGATATTTCATTAAAATTCTATTCGAATTTTCACACTTCTTTGTTAGCCTCATATATTCAATAGAGATTTAATTTCATTGATTAAAGTCATAACTTAATAATTCAGACCACTTTAAAATATATTGATATCTATATTATGTAAGAAAACAACAGACAAAAGACAAAATGTTAGATATATGCAGGTAAAAATAAAATATGAAATAATAGTTTCTAAGCCCTGAAGCTCTGAAATGACACCAGCTGAAATATATCATATTCTTTGAAATATGAACCAAAAGAAATGCATATGGAGAATAGTCACTGATGTTTCATATTAATAATAGATTACAATGTGTTTTTTAAAGTTTTCAACTTTTGCCTATCAACTGAAAACATTGAAGTAAAATAGTAAAGATATTTCCACCTCTATAATCCATACATAATTAATAATTGTGACATATATCATAGTCATGAAGATGCTATAGATGAATACAGATAGGATTCACACACTAATCTGAACCTAGGAAACAAATTTTACCAGAGAGGGAGAGAGATTCATGATACTACTGCCCAGAGCTGGATGATGACTCATTTTGTTGCCCAAGTTCAATATCTCAGAGACTGACATGTAGGGAGCACAATAAATCTGTTAATATTCAGCAGCTATGAAGAATAAAGTGCTTAGAATGGTCAAGTATTCTGGTTCACCAGAATATGTGTGCAATACCAATCTTTAAAGAATTAGAATATGAAAGAAACTAATTTTCATTTAAGTTAATGTGATATAATTTAACATTTCTTTGAGGATTCAAAATATAGTTAAAGATCTCTCAGAATCTATTCAATAAATATTGGTCATCATTATTCTAAAGATATAGATAAATGTTGGTTAATAGATAACTCTAGTTAGTAAAAGATATCATTGTTTTTGGACTAATGCAGGCAGGTCACGGTGCTTATTTTAATCCTGTCTTTTACTCACTTTGTATCCTTAAGCAATGTATTCTGAGGAACATTCCTTGTCATTATAATTAATTATTATTTTATATTATCTAGAATATGCTTTAATCGAGTGAATCCCATGCTTATATTAGAGAAATACTTAGATTGTTTATATTTTAATATTAATTTATTTTGTGTTTTTCTAGTTAAACTACTCTGTGTCTTTTCTTGTACCAGGAAGTTAGTAGTCAGATTTATCAGATTTAATTTAATGGATCTGAGTCATTTGAAACTCATAACATTTAAGATCAATTGTATTCTGATTTAAATCTACACCCCCTAATATCATCTAATTACACTCTTCCCCACTTGAAGAAATGAGACAGATTTTAATTTTAACATGTTTCATTGCTCGTCACATTCACATTTTTATTTCTCAAGTACTTCAATTGGATCTCTTCCTTTCCTTACTCAGTCTTCTCCACCTCATGAAGTCTTATGCATCTTTCAAGATCAATTTCTAACATCAGATCCTCCAAGATCTTGTTCACATTGGATTGTTGAATGCATGCAGTGTTCTAACTAACTACATTGTCAAGGTATGAAATAGTTTGAAGAACAAGACAAGGTCCTTCCTTTAGAGAAACCTATGGTGCGATGGAGGAGACCCATGCACAGAGATAATTTCAATACAAGGTGGTGAGTTCAATGGTAGAAGTGTGCAAACATGTTATCTATTACTTATCTGAAGTCCCCAAATAGGTTGCTGATGTACCTCTTATGGCAATAATATTATTCAGTAGCAAAGTATGGTAGAGATTGAATTTTAATCCAAGATTTCTCACTTACTTCTTGTGACATTGATTCTAATACTTAGTTAGCTTAATTAGTATTTTTTTTCTAATTGTGGTATAATATGCATAACATAAAATTTACTGTTGTGTTTTGTTTTGCGGAAGGTAGAAAAATTATGCTCAGAGAATAATTTTGTTTTACCAGCCATTTATTTAAAACAGGTTTGTTGTGGGAACTATAATAATTTCACAAGCCAATAGCATACAGAACAATATCTCTTAATAAGCCAAATAAAGAAATAACATACTCCATACAAAAGACAGATTTATCACACTATTGTTCCAGGCAAAGGGAGATGAAAGGAATGAAGTACAAATTTAGTTTGGGGTATACCTTTTATACAAGTCTGATTTCTTGGAGAGTCGACTTAACCAACCAGGAGCTGACTTTCAGCTGCCAGCAAACAAAGGACTCTGTTGCTAGAGCGCGTTGCTAGGCAACCAAGGCACCCAATGATGGCAGGGAGGCTGATCCCTTTCATGGGGGTTGCTCCATGTTTTCCACCACTACCCTTTAGGGAGTACCCCTTAGGGTGGCAGGAGGCAATGTCCCAAGGATTATCAGAGAGCTTTTTTATGTGAGCAAAGTCACTTTGCCTAAACTGAAACTCTTAAATAGTCCTCACAAACTCTCAGGATTTGTAGTCTCAATGTCCCCTTGCCATAATTGTTGCACCATATGTTTTTTTATCTAGAAGCCCCCAGCAGAGCCCCTCAGCAGCTGAGCTGCCCAATGCTGATCACGGATGATGGATGAGATGATGACATCCCAATGCAACGTATCTCACTCATATCAAAACAACTTTACTTTTAAACCAACTTATTTTGTCTTTGTCATAAACAAGTGGATCAAAACAACTTCACTTAATTCGGAAACAAGTAGATTCAAAATATGAATCCAACACACAACATTTACTATCTAAAATTTTTTTAAAGTATACAATTCAGTAGTGTTAAGTACATTCATATTATTGTACAACCCATCTACACTACTCCCTTAATCTTGTAACTTTAGTATTTTTTAACAAAAGGATTGTCCAAGACTTGAATATGATAATATATATAAAATATCTAGTTTATAGCCTGACACATAAATAATATTCAAATGACAATTTTTTCTGTACTTCCTCTATAATGCGATGCTATTTTGTGTGAATGGATGTATCTCAGATACAGATATAATCTAATTCTGTATAAATAGCACTATATCTATATAGTGCTTTGATGTGTATGTAACAAGTGCCCTGTAGGTAATGTGATAGAATGAGTGAATAGACATTTGTGTAGGGAAAAGAGCAGATAGATGACAACAAGTAGAGATTTGAAGAATATTTGAAGCAAAAGTCCCAAACCAGAAATGTTGCTAATAAGAGAGACTAGTGAGAAATCATTAGAAAACAGGAATACTGA
The DNA here is from genome assembly GCA_030015415.1 of Cynopterus sphinx. NCBI lineage: Eukaryota > Metazoa > Chordata > Mammalia > Chiroptera > Pteropodidae > Cynopterus > Cynopterus sphinx. Next base: position 21,978,244 of record CM057385.1, read on the forward strand.
ACATATTTTGAAACTGAAGCATGATGAATTAAAGGAAACTCTGAAGCCAAGTCTTATTTTACTATTATACCTTCCTCAAAACACACACAAACATTATTAAATCACAGTTAGCCAAGGAGTTAATGATATTCAAATGCAGCTCTGCTTATTTCTAGAATCATCTTATCCTAACATCTCCTTCTCTGAAACATTAAATGTTGTAATACACACAAAAAAGTCAAAATCTTGACTTTCATACATTACTATTATATATATCTAAAAGGAATGCTAGTAATCCCTGCCATTTCCTCTCCACAGAATATTATTAAATATAAAGGAAATTACAAACACAATTCTATTCTTAAAAGAAAAAATGAAATTAAAGCACAGAAATACTTTTAGGAAATCTCTTGTCTTAAAAATGCTTCACAGAACTCTAAGTAAGATTTACACATGGGGACTATTCAACTTCTGCCCAAATTATTGAATTGTATCTCAGGATCTTGGTGTATTTTTTTTTTAAAGTAACAATGAGGGGTGGAGATGTATCATAAAATTTGTTTTTTAAAGAAATCTCTAGCTCAGAGGAAATGAAGGGAACTGGGAATCAATTACATTTGGGTATGTAATTTGAATAAATAAAAATGCCAGAGTGATTGAAGCATATACATTCAGAGTAGTAGAAGGAGACTGATAGTGGGTGACTTCATTTAAATAATATGAATATACGAAGAGAACAACAACATAAAAACTAGAAAGAGGAAGAGGATAAAAATGACTAATTAAATATTTTTAAACATAGAATTTATGTACAATTACACAAATGATGTTATAAATAAAAAACGGAATTGCCTATGATGGAGAATAAAAAAAATCCACTTGAATTTACTGAGTTAACATGGAAACGATCTAGAAATGAAAATATTGGCACTTTTAAAGTCACTTTTTAAAGGAAGTTTATTTATATCTTGGTCAATGTATTATCAAACTAGTGAGCTAGTTCATACAAAATTGAAAATAATTATCACCTATGTACTTTTTTATACCTCCAAAAATTTACAATAAGAAATCATCGGCAGTATCTTAGACACACACACACACACACACACACACACACACACACACACGCCTTTGTACTCTCAAGCATATATAAGTGTGTGTGTATATATATATATAAGTGTGTGTGTATATATACATGCAGTTTACTTATATGTGTGCTTATTACTATTTATGCATATTTATTCTTGGTAAAAAAACGACTTTCTTCCATGCTTCTTTTGAAGATTAAATGATATCATACATGTAAAGCGATGAGTAAAAGACACATGAATTGTCAAGATGTCTGTGAGAAGAAAGTTAAAGAGAAGATTTAAACAATAAATATATTCAAGGACACTTAAGGATATCAGATGTGGTAATAATACTTCATTTGAACTAAATTTTCCTGTGGGATTCTTGAAAACCAAGGACAGAGGAAAACTAGAGAGAATCAACTTGCTTTTATTGGCTAATTAAAGGAAACATAGAAAACATTTCTCATTAAAACTGTGTAAAGTTATATTATTTTTATTATTATTCAAAAGGGTTTGAGAAAGACAACATTATCCATAGTACATAGATGAAAATACGCTTGAAATATATATAGTTGGACATCAGAGCTAAAGTGGGCTGAGGGGATGGAAATAATGTGATACTGCACCTAAACCTTAGAATAGCAAAAATGTTTTGAAGAATGAGGAAAGTAGAGTCCTGGATATACTTTGCATATTGAACATAGTCTTTTTTTTTTTGAACCAATATTTTTTTAACTCTAGTATTTTATTTTAAAACAAAATAAATTTCATGGAAATAGGCCAAAGAAGCTATGATATTGTGATTTTTAAAAATATATGTATATATATTTGGTTTTCTCCATGATTTCTGGTTTCTTCAGTTATAGTAATAAGATGACTTTTGGAAAGGATGGAAGGATGAGGGTTAGTTACCAGTGAATTTTGAGCCCCTCCCCCTGATCTTCAGGGAGGGAAGAGGGGCTAGAGATTGAGCTTAATCATCATTAGTGATAAGTTAATCATTATGCCTATATAATGAAGCTCTCATAAAAACCTCAAGGGACAAGGTTTGGAGAGCTTTTGGGTTGGTGGACACATGCAAGTTTAGGGGAGAGTGGAGTGCTTAGGGAAGCATGGAAGCTCAGTGCCCTTTCCCTAGACCTTGCCCTATGCATCTCTTCCACCTGGCTGCCCCAAGTTATATCCTTTCATAATAAACCAATATTCTAATGAGTAAATAAGTTTCCTAAGTTCTGTGAGCCACTCTAGCTAATTAAGTGCATCCACAGAGGAGGTCAAGGGAACCTCCAATCCGTAACTGGTCTGCCAGAAGCACAGGTGACAACCTGGGCTTGTGACTGGCATCTGAAGTAGGATGGAGGCAGTCTTATAGGACTGAGTTCTTAATCAGTAGGATCTGATGCTATTCCTAGGTATACAGTGTCAGAATTGAGGTGAATTGTAGGACATTCAGCTGGTTGTTAGAACACTAGTGAAGGCTAAACCTCCCCTTACGCACTGGAAATTTGGGTTCCAGAATACCCTAAGAGAAGCGCAATGCTAAAGTTTACAGCAGGTTAAGTATAGCAGCCAAAGAGGAAAGCAGGGAGATTCTGCCATGAAAATATCAGAGGCTGTTCTGCTAAGAAACCAGAGTTTTGAGGCAATATGCTGTCATTTATAAAGGATTACAGGTGATAATTCACTATGGATCAACATGGTAGCTCCTAGGATAAGAAGTCCATCTGTTCTTTTCCCCTTCATTGACTGTGTATTTTATAAAGAGGCACAGAGAGAATAATAATGGATGTATAGTCTGTGGATCTAATGTTTATGTATTTTCTCTGTGACTTAAATTGCCTCCTTTAAACTTAAAGTGCTCAATAAATGGCAGGAAGAAAGACAGGGAAGAGTGAGGCACATTTTTACTACAGTAGACACTTTTAGAGTATAAGATAGAAATATGCTAATATAGTATCATGGCAGCAATAATTAAAATGAAAATTATATGTAAAGATATTCTTTGTATTTCTACCATTTATTGCTAGAATTTTCTTTATAACATTCAGTGTATTCATAATTTATTCATCCAATAAATATTTATTGAGTGCCATCTCTATGTTCACCACTGTTTTGGACATTAGGCATATAATAGCAAGTAAAACAGAAAAGTTCCTATCTTTTTGGGTCTTTCATTGTAAAAAAGGGAAAAAGACAAAACAGACATACAAAATACATTGAATGTCAAATGTGGATAAATACAGGAAGGATGAAGAATAGGAAGAATCAAAATATTTAGAAAAGTCTTACTGCAGTGTCATTTAGGTTAAAAAATAAAGGAAGTAAGAGAACAAACCATGTGGATATTCAAAAAAATAATGTTCTTAGAATAGAAAATAGCAAGTCTAAAGTTCTGTCCACCCAACTATATAAAAATCTCTATGAGAAGTGGGAATAGTTTGGTTTTTTTGCTCTATCCCTCTCCATCTGCAATGTCTAGCATTGTATCTGGTACATATTAACATATTAGGTGTTTAACATGCATCTGTTTAAATAAAAATGTACTGAGTAACTCTCCATCTTACTAACTCCATTTTTATCTCAATTTGAATGTTATACACTTAGGGAGTCTTTACCAATTTTCCTCTTCATGCAGTTCTTTTGTCATAGGTGCTCATAGCTGTGCATGTCCTTCCCTCAAAAATATGTATCACAATTATAATTAATTTGATCTGATGAGTATTTATCAAGCTTTACCAGACATCTGGTTTTACACTTCATAACTTCTTTACACAGATAACTTAATAGAAATTTCAGCTAAACATGTTTAAAATCAAACTTATACTTTTACAAGCAAAACTTTGTCTATTCCCAGGATTTCTTGTCTCATCATTCCAGGCAGAAATGTAGGAATAATTACTAAGATTACTAATGTGGGGAAAATTACATTTTTCTTCCCATAACTTCTCTATATTACTTTCAAAATTTATCTTGAATTATCTATAGAAAATGCCAGAACACATATACGAGGGTGGTCCCGTAAGATTATAATCGAACTGAAAAATTCCTATGTCATAGTGACATCGCAGCTGTCATATTTTCACAGTGTAATGTATTCCTCATGTGTTTGTGGTAATGCTGCTGTAAACAAACTTACTGTGCTGCCAGTCATATAAAAGCACAACACATAACTATGTACAGTACATAATACTTGATAATCATAATATGTTACTGATTTATGTATTTACTATACCATAATTTTCATTTTTATTTTACAGAGTACTCTTTCTACTTAATGAAAAAAAAGTTTGTTGTAAACAGTATGCCTTGTTACTTAGGCAGCAAGCACCCTCATATACCTCCTTTTTACCACATCTCCTGATTGCATCATTTTTTCTTGTGCTTGATTTAATCTCACCATTATTTTGTGTAGTACAAACCTGTAGCCTAAGAGCAATAGGCTATACAGTATAGCCTAGCTGTGTACCAGACTACAACATCTAGGTTTGTGTAAGTACGCTCTATGATGTTCACATAAGGATGAAATTGCCTAACAATGCATTTCTCAGAACATGTTCTTTTCATTAAGTGATGTATAACTATATTTCTCTCTATCTATACTTCTTGCCTGAAATGCTAAATAGTCTATAAACCAGTCAATCTCTTTTCACTTTCTTCCAACATATTTTATAAATCATAAAAGTGATATTTGCTATTAAAAATTTTACCATAATTTCTCTGCTTAAAACACACCAATGATTTTCCATTGTTCTTAGCATAAAGACAAAATTCCTTAATGTGATAAATACGTTTTGCAGAGTATGGGTTCCACCTTATATTTTAGCTTCATTTCATAACCCACACTCTGTCTGAATTTTACCTTTCACCAAGATGGTCTCTGTACTCTGTCACTGGACACTTGTACATGCGTTTTTAAGTGCATAAAATGTTCTTTCACCTTCTTCACTATGGTAGATGTTTACATGGTGGTCACTCATAAACCCTACAGCTGAATTTACATCTTTTTGTAGCCCCTTCTTATATTGAATCTGGATTACTCATGTAACTTGCTTTGACTAATGGAACATTATCAAAGTAAGGCCTAATACATTTTTGCACATTAGAGTTTGTCATCTTAAAACACTCTCTGGGGAAGATATACTCCATGCTATAAAGAAGTTGGGGTTAGATTATTGTTTTGTTTTGTTTTGTTTTTTTTTGCAAAGAGTTTAGAACATAGTATATTTTTGAGGATAACAATAACAGTCTTTAGGCTTTCTTTTTTTTGTAATTTTATTTTATTATTAGATTCAAATATACAGTACTTTGGTTAGATATTTATATAGTTTATGAAATAATCCCCTGATTGCTCTTTCTCTCCTCTGGCTCTACACCTACCCATTACATTAATGCTGACTGCATTCCCTATGCAGTGCTCCCCATCGCCATGACCATCAATCAATTATCAATTTGTACCTCTTTAACCTTTCACTCCATTCTCCAAGGCTCCCAATCCTCCTCACCTCTGCCCATCACCAGATTGTCCTCTATATTTGTAAGTCGTTTTTGGTTAATTTGTTCTTTTTGTTCTCTAAATTCTGCATATAAGAGAAATTGTATGGTATTTATCTTTGTCTCACTTTTCGAGTTTTAAGACGAGAGAGAGAGAGAGAGAGAGAGAGAGAGAGAGAGAGAGAGAGAGAGAGAGAGAGAGAGAGAGAGATTACATGAAGAAACGCCGATGTACCTAACTTTTGAATGAAAGCATCATTTACACCAATAGGTGCCAAATAAATGCAGTTTATTGATTGTCTCTAATAAATATCAGCTAGAACAAACTCCACAGCCATGATTCTTGACCTGTAGAATCAAAAAATAATAAATTATTATTCTAAGTCACTACATTATCTTCTGACTAGGAGTTAGAGGGAGATGTATCATTATTATAAAGCAATAATATTTATTTAGTTAACTTATACTTGTCTTTCATAACTAAACTTAATCAGTGAAGCCTTCCCTGAGTTACTAGATGGTTAAATAATAATAATAAGACTCAGTACAAATTCAACATTTACTCTATACATGGCATTATTTTAAGTACTCTCCACATATTACCTTATTTAATTTTTGAAAGAGTAGCAAACACCAACATCAAAGTAGTGGCAGATACTAACATCCACCCCATTTTACAGATAAACAAACAAAAGAAAAAGCTAAGTATTTACTCTCTATTATCTCCTGCTTATAGTCTCCATTGTTATAAGAAATTTCTCACATTATATATTTATAACAATTGTAATTATACATGTAATTTTATCATTATTCAACTAATATTCTGAAATATCAAAGAGGACAGGTCCATGACTATATTTTCTTTTCATTTTATCCCAGGTTCTATCTGTGCTGGATTTATAAAATGGTTTTTAATTAAGTGATTGAGCTAATGATTGGATAGTCCTCTCTCAGGCACAGTCACCCAGAAAGTGTATTCTTGACATCAACTTAACCTCTAAGATGTTTTAAAAGATGATATAATTTATGTGACAATGTGAATTGTTGTTATGGCAATATGAAAAGATAAAAAATATCTAAACTACCTTTTATTAAAAAATATTGAGGGTTATTAGTTGAAATATAACAAATATCTTTTTAATTGCATGGTTAAGCTCACAAAAAAAAAGAAGAAATTAAAAAAAAAGAAAGAAAGGAACAGAAAAAAAATGTTTCCAGAGATAAGTTGAAACAGGTGCTGTAGCTGCCCTGGGAGCATTTCATCATCTTTTTTAACACCTTCATCGAGTGATAGTTAACATACAAAGAACTACAAATATTTAATGTGTACAAATTGATGAGTTTGGACACATGAAAACACACATGACAGCATCAAAATAATAGATATATTCAACTCCATCAACAAATGAATGGAATTGGTAATATATGCACGCAGTAAAATAGTATTCAGCATTTTATCATATTGACAAACAAAATGCTTGGTTATAGTTCTTACAAAGGTATCAGGAAATAAACTCATGGAAATGCACAAAGTATGGAATGGAACCAACACCTTGTATGAAAATAAGAGTCAAAAACTTTTGTGAAGGTATATACTAGAAATATCTACCTGACAGCCAAGAGATACAAGAAAATTTGACTCAGCCTGCCTCAATCAGACTCTCAGGGGGAAAAAAAGAAAAAAAAAGAAAAAAAATATATATATATATGAAAATCTGAAACCACATGACGATTCTTACCTGTAGTTTTAATTCACACTCTCCAATATGAAAAACTCCATACTAATAAATGTCTATATAGTAGTAGTAGTAGTAGTAGTAGTAGTAGTAGTAGTAGTAGTAGTATTGCATGAGCAACTGTCTTCTGGAAGAACATGTGTCCAGTGAAGACTGACTAGCATTTCCATGAATGATGTCACTCCAAATGTACACTCACAATAAAACATGTAAAAAGATACACAATGCTTCATTGGAAGCAATCATAAGAGAATTAGGCCTAGAACAATTTAAAATATTTTGTGATAATACAAGACATTTTTTCAGTAATTCAAAAAGAAATTTAAAAATATAATAAAAGCAAAGAATTGTGTAGGTGAGAATTGTCAGATTTGAAAAAGTGAACAAAAACTAATAAAATTCTACAAATAAAAGTTATCCTCATTAGAAACAAGAAGCTCAATACATGGTTCCAATGGCAGATTAGATACAGCTGAAAGAGAATTACTGAACTGAAAAACAGATATGAAGAAACTAACAAGGATGGAGCACCTAGAAAAGAAGAAATAGAAACTATAATTTTAAAAAATTAATGCAAGCAGTCCCTCCTTATCTCCCAGACACTCAGTGGATGCCTGAAACTGCAGGTAATACAAACCCCATATAAACTATTTTTTTCCCCTACATATATACATATGATAAAATTTAATTTATAAATTAGACCAAGTAAGAGATTAGTAACAATAAATAATAAAATAGAACAATTACAGCAATGTACTGTAATAAAGATTATGTAAATTGTTTCAGGGCCATTATTAAGTGAAATAACCTAGCCCGCTACTAATTGACTAAAGGGCAGATAGTGTATATGGTATGGATACACTGGACAAAGGGATGATTCATGTCCCCAGCAGATGGAGCGGGATGGTGCAAGATTTCATCACACTACTCAGAATGGTGAGCAATTTAAAATGTATGAATTGTTTATTTCTGAAAAATTCCATTTAATATTTTCAGACTGTGGTTGATGGTTGGTAACTGAAACTACAGAAAGCAAAATTGCTAATAAGATGGAGCAACTATATAAAGGATAAATTCTAAACCTATTCAGAATTATAGGAGAGAATAGAAAAAATTATAGAGAAGCAATATTTTAGGAGATAATGGCTGAGAATTTTTTATAATTAAAGAATGGTGTGTATCTCCTAATTTAGGAAATTCAGAAAATTTAAGCAGAATAAAGAAATCCATATGTTGGCATATCATAGTTAAGAATCATGAGACACAAATATAAGATCTCAAAAGCCTGAAAGGAAAAAAGATAGACTACCTACAAAGAAGATAATGTGCCTGCCAAGTAATTCTTCTGGACTCCAGAAAATAGCATAATACTATCTTCCCAACAAAATCGGAGAAAAGAACTCTTAGACCATAATGGTGTAATTAATCTATCATACAAAAAGACATTAAAATAAAGATATATTCAGATAAAAATAAACTCAATTTTTACTTCTCATAGTCTTTCCTGAACACATTTTAAGAGATTCTTTGAAGAAACAAAGAAACAAAAAGAGAAACCATAGAAAGATCTGAGATAGAAGGATGATGGGCAGAGACACTGATAAACAGGTAAATCTAATCAAATACTAATGGTATAAATATTATAATAATATTCTTCACATCCTTAGGTTGGGAAAATGAAATTGAATAAACACTCAGTTTTTAAAAACAAAAATAAAATAAAGTGAAACCATATAGACTAATCAAGGATAATAAAGTACAGAACATAAAAACAATCTAAACTGAACTCTCTGGTTAAGAGCCAGATATGATCATGTTGATTAAAAATATATCTACAGTTCATAGGGTATATTCAAAAATGCAGACTTAGATATTTAAAAAATAATAGGCCCCAAGAAGTGTGATCAGGCCTTAATGACTTAAAAGAGTACCTTTCAATATTTTCAAAGTAACTCTAGCTGCAGAAATAAGTTACTTCATATCCATGATAACCTTAATTAATCCTTGCACTATGATATGTATTTGAAGCCTCATCTTTAAAAGTGCATATTTTGTTCTTGTGTTTGTCTTCATATAAAATAATGTGTTTCCCCAGCTTCTTATTTGCTTTATTTTTTCACCATCTGAAATATTGTTTTAATTTGTTTACTATCTATCTCACTCAGTAGAATGGAAACTCTAAGACATCAGAAGTTTTTTTTCTGGTTAATTTATTGCAGTATCTCTGGCATCCAGAAGAGTGCCTTGCAGAAATTAAGTATTCAACAAATTTACATTAATGTGATTATTGGCTAATCTGCAAACCTGGTCACCAGTAATAAATCATTTGTAGGTGATAAAATGCTTATTATGCAAATTTATGTATACTCAATCTTCAGAGCACAACTAATTTCTGAATGAAGCATTATCTGCATTATGGCATTTAAATAGACATTCATAAAGAAATGATGGAAGGAAATGAGTACAGTCTGCCTTTAGTTTATATATTCCCATTACTCTATGGTAATTATTTGTACAAATACTATTCTAAACTTTTACCTAATAAGTTATTTCTAAAAAGAAAGAACAACTTGATGTTACAAAAAGAAGCCAGTTTCTTTAGATATGAGAAATACATTACACATTGTTGTAGCCCTTTTAATTTTAATTCCTTTTGATTTTAACAAGTATTACATTGCAAGAGTGTCACAATTTGCAGATATTATTCTGACATTTAAAAATCTAGGCAATCTAAGATATTTTAGGCAACTCTAATAAAACATACCTAGACAATAAATATGACTTTGATAAAACCTCTCCATAATTCTAGCTCTGCTTTTTGCATTCAATTCACTTTGTTTACAATCCTGCAGTGCTTAGTATCTCATTTATACTCTTTATATATTCAATTCCTGTGCTAGAATAACTTATAAAGATTAAAATCCAAATGTAATGTATTTTAGAAAGTATTCATAACCAGGAGCCCATATCTGCATAAATTAAAGCTCAAAACCCAGGTCATACATATTTTCAATATAACCTTCTTTTTTTTTTTCAGCACAATTAAACCCAACTCAATGAATAAATTATGTTTGATTTTGTTATTTTGATCTGTAGATTTTCTTACCCATCTTCTGGTTTATTATCTTTTTCTCTTATTGGCAAAATGAAGATTATGATGTGTGTTCAACGGCTCTTTGACCAACTGTCTCATTTGAACACATTGTCAAGGGAATATTTAAAACTCTAATAGTGGCAGTCTACATCTGCTGTTTGGTCCTGACTAGTTTTTATTCCTTTACTCCAAGAAACAGCCACTTGATTTTCTGTTGTGGACCTTGCCTCTACTTTGAGTTTTCACAGTTCAGAACAGGTTGAGTCCCACCGTCTGGGTGCAGGGGTTGGCATATGACTGAAGGCTAGCCAGTTAGAGAACTGACATCTCTTACCTACTGCTGTTGATTCAAAGGTTAGTACTGAATTTGAGACGAGCCAGTGAAAGTTATCTGCCAACTTTTGCTAGAAATATTTGAAAAGGGAAGTTTTATTTCCACTCAAATTATTAGTCAAATATAAAGTAAGCTGGTTGCTATTGGTGGCTGTTTGCAAAATTCCACCTGAGAACGAATGCAACAAAAAAGAGAACAGAATAAGAGATGGAGAAATGCTTTTATCTATTGCTTCCCTCTCTCACTCTGGTCCACTGCTTTCATTTCTATTCCTCTAACATATAAGACATGGTCACTCTTAATGGCCTCAGGGTCTCTGCACTTGCCCAACCTCTGTCTGTGATGGTATTTATTTAATAAGATATTCATATGGCTATTCTATCACTTCTTTCATGTCTTTATTTATATACAAGCTTATCAGTAAGGCCTTCCTGGCTGTTACTTTCCCTGCTTCATTTTCTCCACTGCACTTATTTTTATATAATAAACCATGTTATTTTTTTAAATTTATCTTGTTAATGGTCTGGTTCATGTAGTAGAATGAAAGCTACTTGAAGAAAAAATATGTCTATCTTTAATAAGACAAATAAAACACTTAAGTAATGTTTAAAAGGAAACAGATTATACAACTTGCAAAAAAGTAAATTGGTTATGCCTTATTCATAAGGGTTTTGCAAATGAGGGTCATAGATATATAGAGCCCAGCATAGAATGTGCTAAAGAAACAAAATGTGCTAAAGAAAGAGGTATATAATTGAGAGTAAATATGAATATATACTATACTTGAGAAGCTTTTATATCCTTTTGTAGAGGGCTTAGTGTATAAGAAGGGAGCTGACTTAGGTTAATAAGTGTACACACACACAAAAAGAAGATATTATAAGCCATTTAAATGACTACATTTCTGCACCACTTTTAGAATAAGGGGCAGGATTTTTTGGTACTACTACTGTAGAATTATCTATGAGCTAGTCACTCAAGTAGCATGACTCAAATTCATGCATTCTTTATGCTAGCAGTATTTAAAGCCTCAGGAAATTGCAGGATGAGCTTATGCAGCAGAATTTTGACCATCGTCTCAATAAAATTATGCCACAAGCTGTTGAAGAGTAAGGGCTAATTTAATTCCAAGTTTACACTATGATGATATTTAACAATTTTCAATGAGTCAATGAATAATTAAATAAACCAATACTTAATATATAAATTTGAATACTCTCATGGTTTAACCTTTATATAAAAATGAATTGTAAAATCTATTAAAAATAAAGCCAAACTAATGACATTTCTGAGAGTAAAGGTTTTTGATGTCTTCATGTATTTTCAGAGGTGTTGAGATTCCTTTCTGGTCATCTTTAAAACCATTTTTTTAATAGAAATCTTACATTCTAACATAAAGTATTTTTTCTAAGTAAGTTCTAATATTTCTATAGTAAGAGGCCATATAGCATGTCTCTATATGCTAATGTATTGAACACCTTGAAAAATGAAGAACTATAATTTCAGCTGGTTTCATATCTAATGCAATACTCAAAGTGCATATTTTTATTCTCTTTGAATAGTTTTTCTCAGTTCTAAAACCAGTATTTGATAAGTTTTGCAAACTAGCTCATTTAACTTCTAAATCCACTTGATTTTTCAAATACAGTCTAAAATATAGGTAGCTGAATGCTTCTTTTCAAGAATACTTTCAGAACAAGAATAAAAAACTTGTCTATAAGGAGAATGAATGCACTGACATTCATTAAAAATTGTGTTTGATTCAATTTGTTTCGTTTTCTTTTTAATAATAACTTACATATTGAATGTTGTTCCACCAGGATTTTCTATAATATTCCTACTTTGAAGATTTCCAATGAATTTACTTATCTTTGAGAATGAATTCTAAATCAATTGACTATATAGAGAGTCACACAAATATGCACACAGATACCAAAGCATAGTCTACTAGGGTGCTTCTCAAACTGAATGTGCACATGAATTACCTGGGGATCTTGTTAAATGCAGATTCTAGTTTAGTAGGTCTGAGCCCGGGTCTGGATCCTGCATTTCTAAAACGGTCCCAGGTAATATCCATACTGTGGCTCCGTAGACCACACTGAGTAACAAGTTAGTTGGTTGAGTACAAGCTCCAGTACATTTTCACCTTAAAGGTATTTGTGTGATTTCTCAGCACTTCTTTTTAGTATAACGAAAGAAAAAGCTTAAGATTTTATGTTTCAGATCTTTTTACTGTTCTTCCATAATTAATTAGTATTTTTCTTGTGAAAATCTTATTAGGATTTTTTAACTGGAAACCCTGAACTTTCATCCAACCATGTCCAAATATGTTTCTAAATAATTCTGCCTGTTAAACTTTTATCTCTAGAATCAATGCTTTTCAACTTTTTCCTTAATAATTTTTGAATACTTTTTCTATTCTTTTTCAAGTTCTGCAGTTTCATTGATCACCAGATGCTATCTCCCACATTGCTTGTCATTTTTGGGTTTAATTCTTTTTTTATTTTTTTCTGAGTTCTAAGAGAATTAGAGAAATGTGACTATTGAATTCTTCACTATTCTGAATTTAGTAATTTGTATTTTATTCCTGCTCTCTTATTTTCTTATTCATAATTACCCTAGTAAGAGGACTAATGTTAAATTGTTTTTTATAGATTTTAATTTTTTAATTGAATATTTTAAATTAATTTTAAAACATTTTAATTTTTAATTGTCATAAATTTAAGATTAAACCAAGAAAGCAAATGCATTTCTCTATATATAATTTTTATATATTATTCAATCATTTATATACATTCATTAACTTATTTATTTATGCAGTCATTCATGAGATAGCCCATACTCTTTAATAGCTTATGGTATAACTGATTTCACAGAGAGAATAATTTGAAATCCTGGGGATCCTGGCTAATAGCCTCATTCATTTACCTTGTCTTGCTGAAGCTGCTATCTCCGTCGTCTGTTTGTTGCAATTCCTGACTCTTGAGGGAGATTTAATTTTCTAGCCTCTGGTTCTTAAAGCTTTCCATTAAAAGGGAATGCCATTGGTGGTTCTTCTGTTTGTTTTGACTACTGCTTTGAAGAGCAGTTCCAAGGCTGTTACCTTCACATTGACATTAAGGTCATAGTACTAAAGAAAAATTTTACAGTGAATGTTAGGAGGAGCTAGTGACGTTTTATAGAACTTGTTCTCCGACTACCCAGCTAGAGGTTTGAACAGTTTAACCCTTTAATTCTGCCCTATTGCTATTATATCTCATTAACATTTCTTAATAATCTATCAAGTAGATGATACCCTATTTGGTTTCCATTTAGACCAGAAAAAAAATTGTCCCCAACCTTTATATTTTGTCATAATTATGAGAATCCAGGAGCAGGGCTGGGAGACCTGAGTGCATTTTGCTCTTTTCCTATGAAGTCCTATACTACAGTACCATATATCTTGTGAAGACTCAATTGTTATGGCCATGAATTCTGTGAAAACAAAGCCTGAGAACTACAGAACATACTTTTAATATGTCAAGGACTGCAAAAGGAATACATAGTAATTAATTCAGCAAAAGGAATAAAAAGGTATTTTGAGTTACTAGAATACTACCTCTTGGACTTTATGACCAGGTATGTGTCTTATGAAAAATCAACTTTTGATTAATACATCAATATCTAATTCATGACAATAAGAAAAGTATAACTGAAACACATAAGTACAATATGTAAATATGTGGTTAAACCAAATTTTTAAAAATTATTAATGAAATCACTTATATATGGGATATAAACCTAAAAGCAACAAATAAGCAGGACAAACAGAGACTCATGGACATGGACTATAGACTAGTGGTTACTAGAGAACTCTGAATAGTGTTAGTAGTGGGGTAAGGGAGGAGTGGGAAGGTAGACGGGGTAAAGGGGCTCAAATATAGGGGGTAAGGAGAAGGTGAAGTGGGTAAAGGGGATCAAATATTGGTAGCTAAAGAAAACTGGACTTTGGGTAGTAAACATACAATATAATATACAGATGTCAAATGATAATATACACCTGAATATTATATAATTGTATTAACCAATGTTACCACAATAAACTTAATTTAAATAAATAAATAAATAAATAATAAATTTGCTAAATAAAAATTTAAAAAAATCTCAAAAACATGGGGGAAGCTACTTAAGTATATCAGATAACAAAGTCATTACCTAATTACTTTTCATTTAATTGAATATACAAAAAAATTTAAATGCTCTAATGGTATAAAAACTTCTAAAGATTATAATGATATTTTTTAATAACAGGTGTATAAAATCCTAAATATTTATTCATTTGTTAGCAATGACATCTGTGGTACGAATTATTTGGTTTTCTTTCTGCTTTCATATATGTTTGTTTAAAAAAATGTAAACATGTTATAGGTAAGTGTTCAAATGTTTCTATCACTTTGTGTTCTCATATGTTTTCTGTGGTTAAAGTAGTATTTTTGTTTAAAAGAACTATATTCTTATATTTAAATTCTGTTGTCTCCCAATCTGTCCTTCTCTTAACTTGGTGCAAAAGAACTAGAGAAAAAGTCTATAAGAAATATTCAAATTTTATTTCATTTAAATCTCAAAAACTACTTATATTTAAATGAATTATTACAGCTTCTTCCTGAGGTAACTTTTCATTCTAAGCAGAGATAAAGAAAATTGTTATTTATTGGGCTGCTAGGAAACTTGAATTTTCCTGAATTCTATATAAATAGAATACTTACAACATACAGTCCATTCCACTTCTTAGAAAATGGAATGGACTGTATGTTGTAAGTATTAAAGTAAGATGTGACCACATTTTGTCAGAGGTGATGGGAATTTTAAAAGACAAGAGACCATAAACTTTACAGAAAATTACAGAATTATTTGTATAACCCACCCCAATATTAGCATAAGTTCTTTCATAGAGGAAAAAATTTTATAAACTCACCACCACATTAATTTAATTGTGGCACCTATAACAAGTTAAGCATGTAGTAGAAAATACGAGTATAATGGTCATAGCTATCATTTCATTAAACAATATCAAATCTGTAACTTTCAAAATTCATACTGATTATTTGATCATTTAAAGTTAACTTTGTGATAGTCCTAAAAGAAGGGCAAATTAAAAATAAAATATAGTTCCAAAGCAATCTTTTTCAGAGAATATATATATAAAATTCAGGCTAGAAGTCATCCAACTAGACCTGCAAGCCAAATCTAGATCACTGCTTATTTTTTGTTGTTGTTATTGATAGTTTGGTTTTTACTTGAGATTAAATTTGTATAACCTAATATCAACCATTTTAAAGGACATAATTCAGTAGTATTTAACACATTCACAGTGTTGTATAATAACTATCAAGTCCAAAACATTTTTATTATTCCCCATGGAAACTATATCCATTAAATAATCACTCCCTTTTTGCAACACTTCCCCTCCTCCAAAACAGTCAGCTTTCTACCATATATGGATTTTATTCTTCATGGATATTTTATATACATTGAATGGTATACTATGTAAAATTTATGCCTGGCCTGGCTTATTTCACTTATGTTTTTGAGATTATCAATTTTCCTTTATGACTAAAAATATTCTATTTTGTATATATACCAGAATTTGTATGCCCATTTATCCATTAATGGGCATCTGGACTCTTTAGTTATTGAGTCTTCTCTCTGTTATTTTAATCTATATATTAAAGTTTGTCAATTTTATAGATCTTCTTAAAGTACAAACTGGGATTGTTCATTTTTTCTATTATTTTTCTATTTTCTTTATGTCTATCTTTGCTCTAATCTTTATTGTATTGTAATCTTTATTGGGTTTAGTTTACTCTTTTTTTTTTCCTAGTTCCTTAAGGGGTAAAGTCAAGTTATTTGAGATCTTTCTTCATTTTTGATATGAGCATGTTCAGTTATAAATTTCTCTCAGAGCACTGCTTTTACTTGATTTCATAAATTTTGGTTTATTTTTATTTTCAACCATCTCTGAATATTTTCTAAGCTCCTTGGTGATTTGTTATTTGATCCATTGATTATCAAAGAATGTGTCATTTAACTTCTACACTTGTAAATTATCCAGTTTTTCTTCTTTTATTAATTTCTAGTTATTACATTGTACTTGTAGGAATAAACTTTGAAGTAGTTCTCTGTTAACCTTTGTTGAAACAGATTTTACTTAACATATGTCTATCCTGGAGAATGTACCATGTACCCTTGAGAAAAATACATATTCTAGTGTTGCTGAGTGACATGCTCACTCCTTCTGGGATGCCCACTAGCTTATCTTGGTATGCTTATACTACAGTTACCTCAGCTCTTTATTTTTCTTTATTCTTTTATCCTTCTGTTCCTCAGACTGGATACCTTCAATTGACCTGTCTTCAAGTTTGCTAAATTTTTTTCTTTTATCTGCCCAAATCTGCCATTGAGTTCTCTAATAAATTTTTCATTATGATTATTATACTCTAGTTCCAGAATTTCTGTTTTGTTACTCTTTGTAATATTTATTCCTTTGTTGATATTTTCTATTTATTTAAATACAGTCATACTGATTTTCTTTAGCTATTTGCACATGGCTTCCTACTGCTCTTTAAGTATGTTTAAGACAATTGATTTTAAGCTTTTGTTCAGTAAATCCAATGTCTGTTTCCTCAAGGACAGTTTTTGTTAATTTCTCTTGTGAATAGCCATTGTTTCTTGTTTATTTTCACTTTATAGTTTTTGTTGCAAACTGAACATTTTGAATATTAAAATGTGGTAACCCTGAAAATAGTTTTATTTTTCCTCCTCAGGGTTTATTTTTATTTCCTTCTATGGGTTGTGGTAGTTCATTTAGTTTTCTAAACTATATTTATAAAGTCTGCATTCTTTGCTGTGTGTGGTCTCTGGATTTATTGTTCCTTTAGCATGTGATCAACTAGTATTTTTACATAAATTTCTTTGAGAAACTAAAACCAAAATTTAAAAAAAAACTAAAAGAAAGAGAAGAAAAACTATCCTGATGTTAGCAGATTTGCTCTGCGTTGGGGCATTACTTCTGTGCTAATCTAGAACACTTAGAACTCTGCCTAAATCTTCACATTCTGCTGCCCTGAGCCTAGGGATTAATTAGCTAGAGGTGAAAGTTTAGGATCTTCTCATGTCTTTTCTGAGCATGTGTCCTGCTCTGGACTTGAATGTGCCTTTCCAAATCCCCTGTTATATGCATGTGCTTTTCAATTCCCTAATTTCTCAAAGAAACCCTCTCATCAGCTCTTTCTCTCAGGCTTTTGCATGTCCATTAGCCTCAACTATAACCTTCTGCCTTGACAATGGGTTGTTTGTTTGTTTTACAATGTTTACAAACTGTCCTCTGCAGAGTTGGTTTTCTGTACTGAGAATTCAGTTAGGTGAAACAAACACTTGTGTCATGCCTTCAAGTAGCCTCACCCAGGACAACCACAGTTCATTGAAAATGATGTCTATTTTGCTCCCTCCATAACCTACGGCCCAAATCCCACACTCATAAGACAGGCTATTTGTCTTCAAGACTGCTGCCAAGCCAGAGAGTTGGATGGGGCATGGGAAAGTGAAAATGTCCCAAAGATTTCCTGTCATTTTTAAATTGCCCTTTTTTGTGATCCAGCATTCAGCTGGTTGCTGCAAGCTTTGAATATTTTCCAGCGTTCTTCCAAAGGTGATTCTGACAGGTTTTGCTTGTTTGTTGGTGTTTCTGTGAAGGGATAAGCCCTTGGAACTCTCTAGTCTGTTTGTGGTGATTTCATACCTCACTGAGTATTTTTATACATAGATTTGTATTGGGACATAGTTACACTCTTTTTAAAACATATAGTCTGTAGCTGCTTTTGAGCTACAATGGCAGTGTTGAGTATTTGTGATATTGTATTAACTGCAAGCTTCAAATATTTATTATCTTGCCCTTAATACAAAATGTTAGATCACCTCTGCTCTGGGGTACAGGAGACCATAGGTGTACAACTTCTATTACAGTAGCAGGAGTTAAATAGAGTAAAAAGGCTACAAAGTTTTGGGAACTGATAATAAAAAGAATCAGCCAGAGAAACACTGACCCTGTTTAATGTTGTGTATAACATTTTCCTCCTGGCAAGTGGGATTATAGTGGATTACTTTACCTTGATGCTGTCATACTACACAATGTAGAACGCTATGGTTCTGCAGATATGCCTTATGTTGACAGCTATGGTAAGACTCTGGGAACCTTGCTGTATTTCAGCCAGAATAATCCTACTGTTGTTATCTGTCTTGTATATCAAATTGTGCATAAAATTTTATTTCTAAAGGAGGTTATTTTGCTTTTTAAAAAGATTAAGAAAATCACATATTTAATTATTTTTATCATTAATTCCATAAAATTTATATCTAATTACAGATCATAAGAACTGAATGTATAATTGTCATATCCTTATCTTACATTATTACTCTTCCAAGACCCCACAAATTATTTTGAAAGTTGATGGCAATCTATATATTGTCACCCTGTATAAGAGTGGTTTGATCAAAGATTTAATTTGCGCTTATTTGTACAATGATTCATTAGTCTTTATATAGTGAATAAAGTAGAGGCTGTCTTCAATAATTATAAATTCAGTTATTGCAACTCTATAATTAGATACATGACAAATTTCATAGATTATTCTAAAGTTTTTTTTTTTCCGTTTATACTTGGCTACAGCAGGAGATGGAAAAAAGCAGAGAGCGAGAGAGAGAGATGGGGCAGAGCGAGAGATCTCTTGCTCTCTAATGCAAGAAAGTTTGATTCTTTTAAGTCAAGAAACCTGCTAGGAGGACATTTTAGGAGAAAAATTGTTTAATTTTTAATTTTCTTGTTATGTTATTCTTTGTACTTTTAAGAGTTTGGACCTTTTTTTTTCTTTCACAAATATTAGAATAGACAAGTGATTATATTTGAGGAAAAATACACACATATACATATGTATATATGTGTGTGTGTGTGTGTATATATATATATATACACACACATACATACATAATCTGTTCTCTAGAGAATTATGGACTTCAACCAAAGAATTATAGATTTTAACCATTAGAATTACTCAATATCAAGACTATAAGCTCCTTTTTGTGTTATTTTTGCAAAGACCCTGAATTTTGATAAAATTTTGTTCTTTTACCAGGCTTGGATATTCATCAGGTATTAAAAACTTGAAAATCTACTTGTCTCAAAAGCTGCTTTGTGAACTCAATGCTACACTGGCTTTTAGGAATTCAAGTCCCATAGTTTTCTCAAATTGTAGCCACACTATTTGCTTATCCTTCAATAATAAATTTGCCTCCTGCAAAATGTAACATGTACATAAGCTAGGAAAATACAAACTCACCTTTCCAAAGCATGTAGATAAATGTAAACAAAGCAATAGAGTGGTGAGGTGAGCTCATGTAAAAATCATTTAGAAGGACAATATGGTCCTAAATTCTTTAATCTTTGACACATAAACATCCTAGATTATGTGAGACATTTGTAAGGTCCTAAATTCTTGAACTGTAAATGATTCTAACCTTCTCAAGAGTCTCATGTTCCACCGTACACATGTGTCTTCCCTATACGTCATTATTCCCTATATGAGAGATTAGAATATTTCTTCTGCAAATATTGTGTAAATATTTACTAAAGACATTAAATATTTTAGGCTTTGTGGGCCATGGGATGTCTGTTGCCACTATTCAAATCTGCCATTGTAGCATAATATTAGCCATAGGCAAAACATAAATCAGTGTGGCTGTGTTTCAATAATACTTCATGTATGGGTAATGAAATTTGAATTTTGTATATTTTCAAGTGTTACATAACATTTTTCTTTTTACTTTTTTCAGTCATTTAAAAATTTGAACATTATTCTTACTTAGCTTCTGGGTCATACAAAAACATGTGGCATGCTGAATTTGGTCCTTGGTCCTTGGTCCATAGTTTGGACCCTGTTTTTTCTTATTCTCCACATGTATTGAAATTTTGTCTCTCACTTGATGATAATCTCTTCAATAAGAACGTAAAAGGCATATCTGCAGGAGAGTTATTTGACTGTTGGAAGAAGGGCACAAAGCAGGTCAGCCAAGTTCACTCCACTGCCTAAGAGATCCACATTAACAAATTCAACAAAATACAAATTAAAAAATTTTAAATTACATTTGTTCCTTTTAGAGTTAGTTAAAAGTAATTAGAAACACAGATATTATCTATACAAATTGCTAGGGATCTATTTATTCTTTGTGAGAAATTTGAAATAAAAATGTTGCCAGGCCCTCTTACCTAATCACATATTACCAGAAAATAAAAACGGCTGTCACCTGAGGAAAGTATGCTGATATTAGGCTAAAAAATTTTATTTTATTGATTTTGAAATAAGGGTGACCTTAATCAATACATATAAATTAATGCAGCCTATTGGTTAGCACATCTTGCATTTTACATCCATTCAACTAGGATTAGTTCAGCAGTTACTATATAGGATGCTTTGCATTACGATCAGAAAACAATTTTTGCCTTTAAGGTGCTTACTTTTCAATGAAGGACCAGTCAAGAAAAAAAAGCCCTCCAAAAATAATAAAGATATATTTATAAATATTGTAAAGCAATTGAGTAATAGACTGAAAATGTATTAACAAGGTTGGACATCATTTAGATAGTATGGTTAGATGCAACCTCTCTGAAGAAATGGCAAAATTTTGCATCAGTCTCCAATCAAAGATAATCTTTATTGTTATTGGAGATAATCTTTCTAATAATGATAATAACAATTGTATTAGTTTACAATGTGACAATCAATCTATGTTAACAAATAGATTATTTCTTTTAATTCTTATAAAAACTCTGTGACAGAAGAAGATATTAAGGCCCAAGGACATTACATAATTTCCCAATTTCACAGAATAGTAAATGGAGGTCAAATTATCATTTGAACCCAGGCGATTTAATTCAAAGTGGACATGCTTAAGCTAACCCATATTGCCCCCATTGTTCCAGTAGAGCATCAATCAGTCATAGATTATTATCTAGCAATAACTTTTGAATGAGCTTTGTAACTTTGTATTTTACATAGTTGTCATTCCTGGCCCACTTTTATTCTAAACAACACATTCCTATAATAAATATGTTATATATTCTGTTGGGTTAACAGTCTAGTCTCAGACTCATGGAATTAACATGTGTGCTACAACCCATGGTGAGTTTATTTTAAATTTTGGAAGGCAATCATATATGCCTTATTTACAATATTTTAAGAGAAGTCACTCTAATATACAATTTTCTATCTTTTGTTCAAATCCTGTTACTCTTGCCACGTAGAGCTATAAATTATTGCTCTCATTTATTTTATGTGCGTGATGTTGTATTCATTCACAGACACTTCTTAATGTAGTGGCTGATACTGCACAGTAGTCATTGTCCTCAAATTTGCTACAGATGAATCTTAATGCTACTTCATATATTGAATTGCTTTTATTATTTGTTTGTATGTTCTGTTGATTCTCTCTGCAGTAGCAAAATTTGGGAGGCTGGTTAACTCTCCCTAGGTTACCATTTAAAGTTGTAGTTTTATCTATTTCGTTTCTCCCTGGTTTGAATACTCATTGATTTTAAGCGAGTTCACAGCTTCTTACAATTCCTCTACGTTGCCAGACTTGATGCTTAGTATAACAATATTGATTTCCTAGCCAAATATTTTAACTTCACTATGTGAATATATTGAGTGTTAGGCTTGGAAACATATGTTTCTATTATTTCCTTCAGATAGTAGGCAGTGGAAAATCAGTACAAACACCAGGTTTCCAATTGTAATTTATTCATATGATGCACCTGATACTTAGTTGAAGCAAACATCAGCATTGCACGTCCTGCAACATCTCACATTGGGCTAAAGGCCAAACAGCATGGAAGTAATGTATAATTCTGGGGCACACAAGGTTACAATACAATCTCTTTGCAAGGCAAACTCCATCTCTTGAAAGCCTGAGTACATTCAACACATGAGGATTTACCATAAACTGCTTCCCATGAGACTTGCAGGGAAAAATTTTGGATCTAAAAACATTGTACCAGAACATGAGCTGGTAAAAAGTAGTTTTGCAGAGTTCCTTCTGAGGACAAAAAATATGAGTAGAGTAAAGGTGGACTATTTTTTTTTAATTATTATTGTTTCTCCTGTCATTACTATGTTTAAAAAAAGTTATCTTTGTCTTAAATTGGTTATACCATACTCTGGAAATGTCAAATGATGTAGATTAAATTTTCAAGAGTTTCAAAAATGTATCATTGATACATTTAGTTATCATAACTAACTTGTACAAAATATTTAATATATATGTGGAGAGTCAGTGATTTGTGCAAATATGCAGGCTGAATTGTGTCCTAAAATTTGTATGTTGAAGTCTTCAGAATCTCAGTATCCCTCTGTGATCTCAGAATGTGACTGAAGAAAGAAGGCCTTAACAAAGTTAATTGAGTTAAAATTAGGCCTCTACAGAGGGCCTTAATCCAATAAGATGTAGGTTCTCATAAGAAGAGGAAATTAGGAGATATGGAAAGACAACAGTAAAGACCAGGTGAGAAAAGTCCATGTGAAGACACAGCAAGAAGGTGACCACTTGCAAGCCATGGAGAGAGGCCTCAGAGGAAGACACCTGCCAACACCCTGTTCTCAGCCTTCCAACCTCCAGAACTATGAGAAAATAAATTTCTGTTTGGGAGCCACCCAGTCTGTAGTATTTTGATATGGCTGCCCAAGCATGCCAACATGTCGTCCTCTTAAACAAATCTTTCAAGAGGTATAATAAAGAAAGGCAATAGCCCTGGGTCCTGAGAATTGGAGAAAGAGAAGGGGCACTAAGCAAGGGATGCAGCCAGTAGTCTGTGAGCTAGTCTGACTTTTGGCAATAGAATCAGCCCAGGTGCATATAAACAGTGAGTCTCTGAGTCACCTTGAACATCTAGGTAGGTGAGATTTCTCTACTTTTCTTTATATTCCAACACTCCAATTTTCCCTTTTGCAAACTCTTTTTCTCCCCTCGAGGTTTCTTTGAATCATTTTTATTCTAGCACATTATAATTGCATAACAGATATTTAAGGGAAAGGCGAAATATCCCCAGAGATAATTTCACGTGCAATCCAAGGAAAGTATTAGCAGTTCCTTACTGTTTCTTATAGGAAGAGACTATGTGATAATCGGACAGTGTCTTGATTTATCACTGTCTTTTCTTGGACATTTTTACTGAGTAATTTCGTCTGTTGCAGCAAAAAAGACGGTATTTTATGATCAGAGTCAACATTTTAGTAAATTCACCAGGGGAAATATAAAATATTTATAGACACAAAGATGGGGTTCTCCAAGGGAAATATAAACACAAAGATGGGGTTCTCTCTTCTATTATTAGAATTTTACTGAGCGGTCACAATTTTTTAGGGGTATTACTTTCATACTTTAGTGATACTTGTTTACAAGGCTATAAGGCACTGATTTAAAAGAGAGAGAGAGAAAGAGAGAAAGAGAGAAGGAAAATAAAGAGAGAGAGAGAGAGAGAGAGAGAGAGAGAGAAGAAGAAGAAGAAGGAGAAGGAGAAGGAGAAGGAGAAGGAGAAGGAGAAGACGAAGACGACGACGATGACGACAACGGAGGAGGAGGAGGAGGAGGAGGAGGAGGAGGAGGAGGAGGAGGAGGAAGAAGAAGAAGAAGAAGAAGAAGAAGAAGAAGAAGAAGAAGAAGAAGAAGAAGAAGAAGAAGGAGGAGGAGGAGGAGGAAGAGGAGGAGGAGGAGAAGGAGGAAGAAAGAAGAAAAAAGAAGAAGTGGAAGAAAAAAGAAGAAGAAAGAAGAAGAGAAAGAGGAGGAATCGTAACATGGATTTTGAAATCAGGCTGCTTGAGTTCCAGTCCTGACTCTACCACTTTACCAGCTCTGTGGTTTCTCTGGCAAATAACAACCTTTCTAAACATCTGTAAATGAGGGGAAAATAATAGAAACTACCTCTGAAGTTTATTTAATTTTAAGTGAGATAACCCATATAAAGCATTCAGCATAATGTCTGACCATGTGCTCAATAGTAAGTTTATGTAGTATGTGAATTTATTATAATTTCACAAAAGTAATTGCTAGTAAATTAGATTAAAATGACAATATTATCCTAGTTGTGGGTATTTCCATCTTTATTGAGGTAACTTTATGACATAGGGTTCTGTATATTCATGAGGGTTCTGGTGAGTTCACAGACACATCTCAATAGAATTTTATAAATGAATTAGGAGTTAGTTCTAGGGTCTGTCTCTGCCCTTTCTTGTTTGCTGTGGTTGTCACTTCTGTCACTGCTGCCACCGTCCATTCCAGATGCTGGGATTAATGATTCTACCTAGGCCCGAGTACATATAGATGTCTTAGTTCCAAAATGACCAGAGATTATAGCCTTTTATTATTAACACATTTCATTTATTGTAGCTTCTTATCCCAGACTCAGGCAAAGGACACATTCAGAAATTGAATTCTCAAACCCATTAGTCTGTGTACAACTCTGCATCCTTAAAAATTAATGAGGATCTCAAAGAGCTTTCATTATGTGATTTATGTCTAGTGATATTTACCAGATTAGTAATTGAAACTGAAAAATGGGTTTTTAATTAGTTGAAAATCAATGTTATTGTTACATATTAACCAAATGTTTTAGAAAAAAAAAATAACTATGCTTTTACAGAATAAAACCGCTGCTTTGTGCTGTCCTGTTTGCTGGGCTTTATCCACACAGTCTCACAGAGATAATCCCACACAACACAGACATCTTCATTCTGTCAGAAAATGCAACCCTTTCTAATAAATTAGAATGTACTAAGAAAGTCTTCAGATTCTTTCTCCTCCTCAGGCAAACACCCATATTGCTTTTAACACCTGAAGATTCTTGAATTTAAACAAAATGATAACCAAGCACAATGAATGCCTCAATGCCTCAAGCACAATGAATGCCTCGATGCCTCTAGTCTCAACAGCCTCTCAGACAGGGGTGAGTTCTCAAGTGGAATTAAAGGTTTTTGCCACACCCTTTGGTAGCTCCTTTGCTGAACCCCTTTGCCAGTTGTTCTTTTCTCAGAAGAGCTCAGAGCTGTGGCTTTTCTCTGGAATAGTCAAAATTTTGTACAAACAGTTTGATTGTTTCCCAGTAGATTTTGTCTGCTTTATTCTACGCTGTGATTTTTGTCAAAACCATTGTCCTGATCTAACGATCTAACATCTTACTTGATGTAGAGTGAGCATTCAGGGAGCTGCATTAGAAGAAGTATAACGTTTCATTGTGAAGGAGAACTTACTTTCCTTTCGGTCAATTCACGGATACCTTAGATGAGGAAGAAGATCTTCTTAATTGAGAAAGGTAAGAAATATATATAAAGTAAATGTTGTGCTCAAAATGCCAATTGTATTGGTTAAATGAGTCAAGAGAAAACTCTGCATTAAAATATTCATGACTTAACTTAGATCAGACTCGGTCTGCTACAACAATAATGATAGTGGCACATAATGGTCACAGAACTCATTTTTAAAATAGATGCATTACTGAAAAAGGCTTTGTTAAGCAATAAAAAAATTGAATATTGAATTCCAGTTTTTCATTTGACTTTCATTAAATCATTTGAAATAGCTTTTTAAGCAAATGTTCCTCTTAACCTATGAACAAAATGAACCTTTTAACAAAGTTTTAGAAAATGCTAATATTAAAACCTTATATATAAGTCAGAGGTTGCAATAAAAACATTCTGTTTCTGTATGATTTTTGTAAAAACCATTGTCCCGATAACTTAAAAGTTCAAAGGAAAAACATTAAGTCTGCTATAACTAAATAGAACACAACAGATTAAAAAGTCTGTTTTTATTAAACTCTCTTCATAGTATTTTCAGAACTCTTTGTCACTATAAATAATCTGTAGGTAATGTTGAAGGAAGGAGGACTTCTGTAAAGATAGAAAAGAGAAATCTATAGATACACTGGTGAGGTGAAGATTGAGGGCACCTCAGTTCTCAAATTAACTGACCCAATTTAGGTAGTGCAAAGGACCTTACACCCAATCTACCCTATCAGTGATTGTGAAACCCTATAAACTCAAACATAACTTAGATAGTTGAATTGGGGAAATGCAATTAAAACAAAATCTCTCAACCAAGAAAATGTCTCTGCAAATGTAGTAGAGAAAGAGAACAGTTTTACTATTGAATAAACATTAAACCAGAATGGAATGTGTCTCAAAGGCAATCTAATAAGAGATTGCAAAAACAGAAGGAAACCTCAACCTTTTACATAACTATGCAGGTAAATCCCATTGCATAGATATTCTCAAGATGAACAATAACTAGACCTCAAATAAGAGGACTTGAGAGCACCTTTTGTCACTCACAGGTCATTCAAAATTCACTTGGTAATTGGGGTGACCATCTGTAGTAGCTAATTGGCTATATTCAAAGAAAAAATAACTTTTTATATCTTTATGACAGAAAGTAATTTTGCCACTTGGAGAAAGGCAACCAACAGAATTAGATCCCTACTCTCCCACAGAAACTAGGAGATAGGAATCTAATTTCATTTTTACATTTCAAAGTGATGACTCCCAGGTTATTGAGAAAGACAATCTTGGGTCACAAAGCTCAGGCCTATCTTGTTTTCAAAAAGTATTTATATACATTTCAAAGAGTGAGAGAGCATTTAGAATTATAAGTTTTCTAACGTGGATGCACTAAGGGAGAGAAGAACCTCTTCCCTTATTAGCAGCAGGAATAATTAAGCCTCTTAATTTTAATTTGTTTTTAGCCTTACAGTTGTTACTTTGATCTTATGTTACAATAGATTAAATAAAATAAATTTACTGATAACCCATTAACAATAAAATGTCTCTACAAATCTCTCTGTTTTAGTGATTATGTATCATCTCTTTGAATAGATTTGTGGGTGATTCACATTCTAACAGCAAAACACACGTGTTGCTGGCATAAATATACCACTATGGAAAGGGTTAAATAAAATACCCACAACACATTAACTGACAATGAAAAAGACGAAACAATAATGGTTGATATCAAAGATACCACAACTCAAACAACTCTAATAATGAGCAGGTAATAAAATTTTCTATAAAAAAATGTAAAAATTCTGACTATTTATAAGAGCCTTGCAAAATTATCTGGCCTTTCTAGAAGCCAGATTTCTTAGTAGAATACAGAATTAAAATTTTCACGAATCTTTAATAATAGCCCAAATTTAATTTGTGAGTAGTAAATTGTATTGTCTTAATTCACTAAGTACTTTATTAAAGTAACTCTCAATTGCTATTAAAAATAAATCTATGAAATTGTATAAATTTAATCTATGAAGAGTTACCATATTATTTTGTATATGCAAATTTGAGATACAGAACCAAGCCAAGGGCCAGGTTTCAAAGGCAGCGCACAGCACACATTCATATGAACAGGCCAGCTTTTGATACAGTTCAGTGGGATTTACAAACATCTCAAAGTAACAATGAAAAGATATTAAAAAGATTTCATGATTTACAATCTTTTACCTCATGGTCTTAAATCAGGTCCGATAGTTATCATGTCATGTAGTTCTTCAGTCTATTACCAAAAATTCTGTTTAAAAATGAAACTATGCAATTAATATCTAACTAGGTATTAATAGCTGTTAAGCCACTAATGACCATTTATTTAGAAATTCAATCATTTTATTATATTCAAAAAAGATAAAATGGAAAAAATATAAATGTAGCAGTGAAGTTGATTGGGGTTTGAATACTGCTTTGGCAATTTCATTATCCAAAGATGAGCAATTTAGGTCTTCTGAGTCTGTTTTCTAACATAAAACTCAGGTTATAACCTGCCTCAAATGTTGTTTTTAAAATTTTTATTTTCCTGATTAAACAAGATATATGTGACTGGCTCAGAAAATAGTGGCTTCTTTTTCTAGCCCTCATTTTTCACTTAAGTGTGAGAGAATGGGACATAAAAAAAGAATATTTTGATGAGAATTTAATATAATGTATGAATAATGGAATTCTATTACCATTGAGATGAGAAATCTTTACAAATTAGGAGCAATTATGTGGGCATTAAGTGCTTTTGGAGAGTTAAATAAAGGGATTATTAAATAAAGTGAAAAGCATCAAAAATACACCAGAGAGATTTTAGTCTAGTAGAGTGCTGGGTAGGAATATTTTTAAAAGTAAATCACAGATGAACAGAACTCCCTGTGAATTTTTTCCTTATACTGAATTAAAATAAAAATGCAGAAAGTTTAGAGTATCCATGTAACTAGCTTCCAGAATACAAAATACAATATTACTAACACATGAAAAGCCCTCCTCGTGACTTCTCCCATCTCCCAATGTTATATGTGTTTCAAGACTATAGTCACCCTGTGTACAACTAAGGTCAAGTTTGTTAATTGTGCCATTCAGATGCTGTATTTTAACTGTTATTTCTCTGTTTATTCTATCAGTTGTGGGGAAAAACACATTAATATTTCTCTTTACGGTGGTGGATTTCTATGTTCTGATCATGAAAAGATCATTTCTTTTTGTTGGTTTTGTCTGCATTGGGTCAAGCCCAAATTGTGCCTTCATATTTCCAAATGTTCATCTCAGTGTTCCCCCTCCCTCATTCTATGTTCCAGCCAATTTGAAATTTCAATGTTTCCACTCTGTGTCCCATGCTCTCTGGACACAGTACATATACTCATTTGATTTTACTCATTTGAAAATTATTCCCACCAGCTTCTTCTCTGTTTCCCCATCAGTCACAGATCATTACTCGACCCAGTCTTCAACAATCCACATGAATTCTTCTCTGTGTAGTCTTCCTGAGTTTCCATACTTCTGAGTTCCCATAGTTCTAAATTATCATAGTAATGTACCCGTACTTCTCTGAGAGGACTTACATTGGTATTACTTGTCTATCTGATTTTCTATACTAGACTTTAAACATATTTTATGATTCTTAAATGACAAAATCATAAAAATATTAAATAAATGTTTTAAACATTTTGCTGATTGCAAAAAGAGTGTATGGTAATAGTGGAAGTTTCAAAAAAGTCATTGTGTTAGTTTGCCACAGCTGTCATAATAAAATACCACAGATAGATGGATTAAACTACAGAAATTTATTTTCTTATAGTTCTGAGGACTAGAAATCTGAATCAGAGGGCTAGCAGGTTTGATTTCCCTGAGACCATTCTCCTTGGCTTAAAGATGATCATCTTTTTTTCTGTGTGCTCACTGTGCTTCTTCTCTGTGTGTACATCTGTAGTGTCTCTTTTTATAAAGGCACCTATCCGATTGGATTAGAACCTTACTCTTATGTCCTCATTTAAAATGAGATACTTCTTTAAAGGACCTATCTCTAAGTACACTCACTTTCTGATATATAGTGGGGATTATGACTTCAATGTGAATTTTGAGGAGACACAATTCTATCCAAAACAGCCATAAAGAAAAAATAGATTATTTTATCTATTATATAAACATTCTATATTACAATATTATATCTGAACTTTGTTCACAAATTTTGTTTGCTTTGGCCAGAGTTTGCATGCAGAAGATTACAGAATTGAATGAGAACTTTTTATAAAGGCCCTTGAAATATTTTACAAAACAAAAAAACAAAAAACAAAATCTTCAGAAAAAATGTTATCAATTTATTTCCATGCCCGCAATGAGAAACCAACATTAATTAGTATAATATTAACTCCTAGTGACTGACTGATGAGAAAAAGTGGTACATTGTATTAATTTGAATTCATTTACTTAATTTAAATGCTAAAAATTTCATTGATTAATGCAAAAAACATTTACAGATTGCCTACTATATCCTTGTTACTGTGTAGAAACTCAAGATTCACTAAGGAACAAAAGAGATGATAGTTCCTGCTCTCCAGAAACTTATAACCTAGAATAGCAAAAAAAAAAAAAAAAAAAGAATAGCTTTATAATTACTAATAATATTAAGTGATGCATAGTGGTAGCAAAGTGTATAAGCTAGTGACTTAACTTAATCGGGGAGTGAGTGCAATTTTCCCTGAAGAAGTAATATTTATTCTTGTTAATTGGTTATTAAAATTTATTCTTTTGTGAACTAGCTTTTCATTTCCTTTGCATATTTTTCAATTGGGGTGTTTGTCTTTTTCTAATTAACGACATTAAAAAAAATTAAAGGTGAAATAAATCCAATATAATGCCACAATCCAAAAGTAAAGGCCATTTTTTAAATTATAAATTACTTTCAGTTCATTGCATATATGTGTATTTTATAAGTATTTATTTAATGTGATAATATAATTTTGGACGCTGTTCTTTATCTCTAATAATAATCTGTAATTATTTAATTCAATTACGTATTTCTCCCTTATTTCTATTTTTTGTCTTTCTAACCAGAATGTAAGTACAAGGTTACATGGTTCTTGGCTTTCTTGTTCTATATATTACTAATATTTGGCACAAATATTAATAATATTAATAAAATGTATGTTGGACAAAAAAAGCATAATTTTTTTAGTGAATGCAATTCTGAAGCTTAACATTTTCAAAGGTAGTATAAATAGACTAGATAATATTAATTATATTTTCTATTTATTTGACAATGCTTTCAAATATTACACAATTAACTAATAACATATGTTAACAATGTGGTGCATTTGGACTTTTTATTTGATTTCCTTCTACATTGTCTCCCTAATGTGAAAAAATTGATTTATTAGCAAGGTGGTCATATGCAAAATATGGAAGAGGTTTTACCAAATTTGGTAGGCAGTTTGGCATAGAAAAATAAACTTGCAGAGTTTAAAGATAGATTGCTTCTAATTCCAGGCTCTGTTACTTAGTTGTGTGACCCTGTACCTCTACGTTCTCATCTATGAAAGAGGACTATAATAATATATATCTTATAAATTTATTGGGATAATTAAATAAGTTATTCTATATTATACTTAAAACAGTACCTGATTTTCAATAGTTGTTCACTGTCTTATTTGCATTTGCTGTATTATTACATAAATGTTATATATAACTAGCTTTTAAAATAAAATTATAATTTTTATATATTATTATAATTATTAAGATAAAGTGATTATAAAATTATTTCTAATTCTATAAAAATTGTTATAATTTTTATAAAACAAAATCATGATAGCTAGCAAACACTGGATACCCAAAAGTAGGATAAAGTTTAGAGCTAAGTATCTTGACTTAAAATAATTTACAGTGTGCAAATTAACAAACTCAAAAACAGAAAGAAGCCAAGATGAAAAGCAAATGTTTAACTACATGAAAGAAACATCACGTCATAGCCAAGATTTGGGGTGATGTGCTAGAACCATGAAATGAGTTAATATTACAAAAATATATGGAAGGCAGGGGCTTAAAGTGGGACCTTAGATAAGACAATAGACCTACACACAACCTCAAGTAGACAGATTTTAATGACAATGACGTTTCTTGCAGTTTCTCCATGTTATACTTCTGAGTGTGTAACCATACTCATGCATTGTGCCATGTTGCTTTTTAAACCAGATGTTTTAATTTGACTATAAGATCTAGGAATTGATCTATACTTGATGTATTTTTAATACCTCACCACTTTTCACATTGATACTCATTAAAAATATAGTTTTATTATGAGATATCATGCACTAGCAATGTGACTTGGGTAAAATCATTTATCCCTTCATATGAGAGAAAATATAGATACTTAAAAATCTTGGCTCTAGAATTAAAATGCCTCAGCTTAAATCCAGGTCACTCATGGACATGATGCAAAATTAGACAAAGATACTTTTGGAAGACTATCCACCAGGTGACTAATTCCCACTTCTCTTCTTGGCTAGAGAGAGGTTATATTTCTCTTCCTTCTGAGACTGGGTTTGCCAGGTAGGTTTGGCTAATGAAACGTGAGTTATATGGGTCACATCAGAGCAAGAGCCTTACTGGCTTACTGTGCTTCTCAGCATTCACTCTTTCCCGCTATCTCGGACAGTGGTTCCTGTGTCAGCCTAGGTCCTTGAACGACATGATGCAAAGCAGAGGAAAAGAAGCCAGCCTAAGTGAGAAAGTACTTTTTGTTGCCTTTGTTTCTCTTTCCTAATTGGTTCAAAACTTAATCTCCATAGCCTCATTTTTTTCATCCATGAGATGAACAAAATAGTAATTTGTCCATTAGGGTTTTTGCTACCAAGCAACTAAAACCAATAATTTTCTGTCTTAGTAAGTGATCATTATCTCCTTGAAACATTCTTTTCACATGACTATTAAGAAACTGCCCTGCACCTTTCACTTTCTGAACTTCAAAAGTCTGGAATATTATTCCAGAAAAGCTTCAATTGTATGTCTGAATCACAGATGAATTTCTTATGAGGCTTAACTAAAAGAAGCATAAAGAGATGGCTTTAATGGCTTTAATTCTCATGTCTGTCTGCATCTAGCTAATGGGTGATCTTCAAAGGACTTTTTAAAACTTTCCTGGGTTTCTTTTTTCTTATCTAGAAATTAGAGTTAGTATCAATAATCTCTTGTGATTATTGCATGTTCTTAAAAATGGTATATGCAAAAATGTCAGGCATAGTTCCTGGTAGACAATTGCCACTTAAGTAGTTCTTCATTTCCTATCCCAGAGTACTGATATCTTCTTGTTAGGTGTGCACTTGGAAGGAGCTCCTGGAGTGCCATCATAGAATATTTTACACAGAATGGATGTTTCAGCAAAACCTTCAAATTTTCAGGACCTACAAGTGTCCAGATTTCTTTATATCCAAAACCTGTCTAGATTTGATTGATCCCACAACATAAAAAATTCTTCTTAGATTAGAAATAAAGCCACCATGACCACAAGAAAAGTCAGATTCTACTACTTTTGTGCCAATATAGTTCTTGGTAGTTTGAACTTATTTTTAAAAATCCATGTTGGTTTTTGTCACTAGCATTTCAAGATTTTCTGAAGTTTATGTGCTTCGATGTGAAAAAACTTTCTGCTTTTGTTAAAAACGTTTTTCCAATCTAATATTTAGTTGCTACTTAGCATAATCATCTGTTTTAAATGCATACATCCAGAGTGGATATTACACTGCAGTAGCCATTCCATCGTTAATCTCAGTAACACCTTATGGATGTAACGAATCTTGCAAATTTGCCGATAGTAATTGGAATCACCACAACCATTAAACACTGTACTCTCAAGTCATTATTAGTTTTTGCAATTATCAGTTTCTGTCACCGTCTTGCTTTGTTACCTCAGAGGTTTCTAACTTTGTGATGAAAGGTAATCAACTATAGCACTATTTTATGACTTTTTATCATAAAAGCCCAAACTGACCATATCATGGGCTCTGCAATCATTTCTGCCCAGTTTTTTCAGCCTTCATATTTGGATCAATCTAATCTCAGTTATTAGCTTTCTTTGCAGTGTGAATCAGTTCTTAGAAAGTATACTAGATATAGTCACTCATGTCATATGATGTCAGATTTTATGGTTCACATTTATTAATTTGTTTAATATTAACTGAGGCCTACTATGAGTAAATAAATAGGCTATGTGTCAGAAATATCTGGTTCAGAAATAGTTCAGACCCAGAGATTATCGGCTTTGCTTGGGTACGTCAGGGATAGATAGCTCTGGAGTAAAGGAAATCCTTGGACTGAGTCTTAACAGAGCGAGGATTTTCAAATAAATGAAGGGGTATAACTTTCTAGGGAGAGGAAAATGTGTGTAAGAATAGATAGATAAAACATGAGTATAGTGCATTTGGGGAACTGTGAATAGATCTGGACGATAAGAGTCTAAGGTGTATATTTGTAAGGAAATTGCTAGGGCCAAAGACTGATAGCAGCCAAGAGACAGATTAGAGATTGCTTTATATAAAATGTTAAGAAATTTAGATTTCATGGTTTGTGCAATATGGAGCTATTCAAGGCTTTTGAGGAGGGAAGTAACACAAAGTGCCGTGCTTTAAAAAAGATTACTCTGTAACAGCATGAAGGATGTAGTGAAGGGAGGAGGAGGGACAGATAAAAGCTAGTTCAATAATCTGGAAGGAAGATGATAGCTGGACCATGCTAAGAGCAGAGAAGAAGACAGGGAAGGAGAACTTATATACAAAGTTAAGGGGGTATAATTAAGGCTTGGTATATAGTAGGAAAGAGGAAGAGGCAGGAGTAGTTTGTTTCCCATACTGAATGAGTTAATGGATAAAGGAGATATTAACTGGGATAACTGCAGAAGAAGCAATATTTTGAAAGGTTTTTGTTTTATTTTGTCTTTATTTTCATTCTGCTTTCTTTCTAAAGTAGATGGTTTGCAAAGATAGGCATTAATGGTGTCTTGCATCCCTGAACATACATATTGCTTCTCCTATCAAGAAATAGAATCTATTTATTCCTTTCTTGACTTGAGCTAGCCTTGTGACTTGCTTTGAGCTATAGAATGTGGCAGAATTAATGATATACTTATGAGGTTCTATCGCTTCCACTTTTGTTTTCTTGGAGATCTGAACCATCATGTAACATTGTCCAATTACTATGATAGAAAAGGCATAGAAAATCTTAATGATGTGGTGGTGAGAAAGAAACACTCTAGAAACACTGACTCCTAGACATGCCACCCACTCCAAAGGAGACAGAAAACAGAACAGATGAATGGTACCTCCTTGGGTACTTCAAGTCAAATGTCCTCAGTCAATATCACATGGAGCACAAACAAGCCACCCAGACTGAGTACTGCCCATAGTGCAGATTCATGAGCAAATAAATTAAGCTATTTAATTTTGTAAGAGATATATTTGTATATAGCAATTGACAACCAATTCTTCCTTCCTTCCTTCCTTCCTTCCTTCCTTCCTTTCTTCCTTCCTTCCTTCCTTCCTTCCTTCCTTCTTTTTTCTGAGGCAAGGTTCTAGATGTGTGAAAAGAGAAAAATATTGTGATAACTGGGTTATTTAGACATAATTTCTAAAAGGAGATCGACAGTTCCTATTCCTTCTCTTTGGACAAATTTCTGCTGCAAATTTCCTCCTATAATCTCTAAAGCAGACCATTAAAATACCATAAAACAGTATCCATATAAAAAATTCACAAGCAGCAAGCCTTTAATGTTCAGGAGAAAGCCCTTTGTAGCATGTAGATTTTCATGAGGTATGTGAATAAATCACAATATCTATGAATAACATCTTTCCACATTTAAATAAATGATAATTCCAAATATCTATCTCTAGAAGAAAAACTACAAACTACAAGACCAATGGAAAGAGTTAAGAACAAAAAGCAGAATTTTTTGTCTTATATATGCTATTTTCATGCTTTAAGTATTATTCATTACAATTATAGAAATGCAAATTGTGAAGCTAAATTTTTCCCAACAGTGGGCAACTGGTAAATGACCTTTAGTGTCTTTAAAATTACATATGAATTTTTTAGACATTGAGATTAATAATCCTGTTTTTAATATTAGGAAAGTTTAACTAACATGTATTTTGGGGTTAATTTATTACTTGAATATTTTATTTATAATATCCTACCCTCTCTAGTAATCAAAGAGCTTAAGCATGGTGGTTAATGTCTGTAAACATAAACCCAGTTTATAGAATGTTATGCCTTTTGTTTTAATGAAAATACATTTGAAAAATCAGACTTTTTCATTGTGGAAAAAGAAAGCAAGAGGTTACCAGAATCCACCTGAGAAACTTCTAAAAATTATCCCCACATCTGGTAGTGTCAGAACTGGGCCTTTATTTGCAAAACATCCACAGCTTTGCTGTGTAGCCCCACAATTATTTTGAGAGGTATTAAAAAGAAGGTAAAAAAGCGTACTCACTTTTTCTTTTTAAAATTAATTGCATAATTTTGTTTCTATTTTGTTATCATCTGACTAAATGTCAAGCATTTTAGTCCCCTTTAAGTCACCCTTATCTGATTAAAAATAGCCCATCAAAATTCATTTTCTATTCAGAATGCCCACGTTAGCTTTGGTTTACACAGCTTTCTATACCTTGATTTTTTTCTTTCACCAGTTCTATCTAATTTATTCTGTCTCATTCTCAAGGACTCAATGATATCTTATCTACCCTTTTTAGCACAGCCATCACAACAAATGTTAGGGGAAAGAATATTTATTGATAAGATAACTTTGGTTTTCTCACTCTTTGCATGTGTGTCCCTGGGTGTGAGCCTAAACTTTCAGGATCATGTGTAGAATCAAGACTTTGTCTCTAAGAGCCCATTCAGCTCTATTGTTTTATGGTTGAAAATCTCAGATTTTCTAGTGAAGTTCATCTATATGCTTTTTAATTCAAGCTATATCAATACATTGTTACAGTAAACATTTATTAAATCTTTATTATATAGCAGGCATGTTTTGTGGCATTAGAGGAAGCATAAGGATGAAATAAGAAGGCCTCTATTCTCAAGATTTTAAAATTCTAATGGGAGGTCAGTGGGGGCAGAGACGTACTATAAACTAAACAACCAAATAAATAATGATAATAATCACCCTGGGGTAAGGCTAATACATTGTAATAGTGGATTCCTGGGTCATTCATTTAGATTGGATGGCAAGACCATATCTCAGAGAAGATGCCATTTTGACCAAATTCTGAGTTATAAATGCCAGACATGCAAAGATTGGGGAAAGAACATTCCAGATAGTACAAAGATTCTAAGGACTCATTAGAGTAAGAAAAGAAAAATTGTGGAAAATGGAGCATCATCAGAGGGAGGAGGACTAGAGAAAGTCAAATTTAGCAGAAAACAGATCATCACATAGAGTTTTAAAATAGTAGAAAAGGACCTTGCCTTTACTTCAAATGTAATAAAGGTGGAGAGTGACATTACTAAAGAGTTTACTTTTAATAATAATCACTTACATGCCAATAGTCTCTCCCCCTGCTCCATAAATAAACAATGCCAGGAATTGTTTTTATGCTAATATTTAATATCTATGAGTATTATTCTACCACACCAGGATAATTTCAGTCCAGATGTCTGACATCTCTGGTATATTATTAACATTGTTTCCAGGCTCCTTAAATTTAAGAAGGGAAGAGGATGCTTAATTATATTCTCTTACAGATTTAAATCAAAATATGAATAGATTTAAAATTTTAAATGATAGCATTTTTTAACTTTAAGGCAATTTACTTACAGTTATTTTTCACATATATGCACACTAAAAATAAATATTTAATTTTTTCAGATAAATCAGAGTTAATTACCTTTTCTTAGTCTTCTTAGAGTGGTGCTTTATCTTACCCTCAAAAGAAAAAAAAAGCTTATACTGATCCTCAGACACAAAGGATTATATAGCACTTATTTTTTGAATTCATATAATTAATTTTATTTTATAATAGCTAAAAGTCAATTTGATATTACTTCTTACACCTCTTAGAAAACATAAGTCAGATTTACACACAATATATATACAGAGTAAGAGAAAACTATTCTTAAGAAGCCTCTGAAATACTTACTAAGTTTATTGTTCCCACTATAGAGATTAATTCTTAAAGTTTAGTTAGGATTTTCTAGCAGCTTCATCTTGTTAAAAAAAGTTTTAATTGTCTTTTCATTGCTTGTATACGTGAGTAGCGAAAAATAAAAAATCTATTAAGAGCTTGACTGTATTTGAGATAATTAAGAAGTATAAGATTATGACTGCTGTCTATGTGTCAGTTTGAGAAACCACTATATAATATTTGTCCTGGAGACTTTTGAGTTTTCGCAAAGTAATCAACAAAATAAACTGAACACCTCTTAAATTAAAGATATGTGTTAGGTGTTGAAGCTAATGAGAAAAGAATTATGTGTTTAAGTCACAGCCTTGCCCTCTAACAGCTTTGTAATATTACTGGAAAGATAAGGAAAGACTAACTAAAAATACAAGAGACAAAGCACTAGATGAAATGGGAATCGAGAGGCCTAGATTTTAATCTCAAGTCACTAAAACTCTCATGTCTTCTGTTTGCTTAGCTATAAGAACAAACCAGTCAAATTAATTAAAGTTAAAGATCTCTTCCAACTCTAACATCCTAAGGATTTCACAGGAAACTTAGATAATTTAAATGTACTGACATTAACCCCAGCCATGGCAGATTGAAATAGCTTAAAAAACACAAATTGATTCCAGCAACCTGACTGAATTATTTATCAGACATCCCACACTTTCACATTCAATCTTTAAGTACAAGTATGGAAATATGAACATCAAAACATTTAATATGTTTTAAAAAGAAAGAGAAGAAAAAAAAGGAGGCAGAAAGAAGGAGAGAAAGCTTGAAAGAAAGGAAATCTTCTAGTGCCATATTGTATAATGTAATAAAATATTTCCCAGATAAAATATTTACCTTCCAGAATGTCTTCCACGAAGAAATGGCCATGTAACTCACTTCAAATCCTTGAGAAATAAGTAGAATTGAGTGACAGGGGTTTCTGAAAAAACTTTTAAGGGAACAGGCTCAGTTAACATAACTCTTTGACCTTTAGTTCTTTCTTCCTTCTTGATTGGAAGAGAGACTCAATGATTAGATGTGTAGCAGTCATCTTTGAGAATAAGCTACAAAGTAAGGAATATAGAAAGGAAATTTAGAGCAAACCATGGGGATAGTTTTTACGGA
Organism: Cynopterus sphinx; assembly: GCA_030015415.1. Taxonomy (NCBI): domain Eukaryota; kingdom Metazoa; phylum Chordata; class Mammalia; order Chiroptera; family Pteropodidae; genus Cynopterus; species Cynopterus sphinx. The sequence continues at coordinate 22,017,596 of CM057385.1, forward strand.
GCAACTGTACTAGCCTGAGAGTGACTATCAAATTCCTTATGTGAGAAAATACAATGCTATTTGTTTAAGCCACTATAGAATGGATTTTCTGTTACTTGCAGTTGAATGCAATTCTATCTATTGCACAGAATTGAAAATAGATCTCAGAGCCAGAACAGTAATTTACATATGAAAATATGGTAACAGGGAGTTAGAGGAGTGAGAGTTAGGGTAATGATAATACCTAGATATAATTACTAGAATTTAGGGTTAAAGATAAGCCATGAATCACACAAAACAAAGACAACTGAAGCTAAGCACTCACCACAAAGTCATTTCTTTCTGGAGACTGCCAATTCAGTATAATGAGGACCAGAAAGTCTTTGTGCTATTACACACACACACACATACATATACACATCACAAGTAACAAGAAGCTCACCATTGGTTGCTAGATTCAGATGCTATAAATAATATTTTGAAGAAAATTTAAAAACTCAACCCTATATCTTGTTTATGAATTCCCAAGCCTAGAATTTAACATACATCATTTTTGAGGACTTTAAAAATTCCTATTAATTTGATAAATACAATCATCAAAATGTTCTTTGTTTCTTTACACAGGGAGAAAGCAACAGAAGGAAAATGAAATAGCAGATAGGCCTAAAATAAAAACTCCAAATCATATTGGGAAACAAATCACCACAAGAGACAGAAAAAACAAACAGGAGATTTAATATTGCAAAAACTAAAAATATACAACAATCTGAATTAATTATAAAATAAGTTTATCAGAAAAAATTAGATAGATAGCATAAATGAAAACATGATAAAAGTAAATAGATTGAATTCATTAGCTGAAAATAAGAATTTAAAATTGGATAAAAAAAATCTAGCTAAATGTTATTGAAGAGGCACAGCAAAATATGACAAGACAAATAAATACCAAAAATTAGTAAATAATAAAATAAAAATTTAATATTGATTTATTAATAATAGAATATTGTAATTTTCTGGAAAAAAACAAATAGTAAGGATGAAGAAAGTTGCTATTCAATGATGAAAAGTAGTATTTGCTCAACAGATATAAATATCCTGAATTTAAAATCACTAAAGATATGATACAAATAAATTAATAAAATAAATTGAATATATAATTCTTTTAGCAAATAATAGAGGAAACATTAATAAAAGAAATTATTGGAATAATACAATCATTGACCTTCATTTAATTGCCATGCATAGGACCTTACACATAAGAATTAGAGAATCATGTTCTAATCAAGCACATATAAAACATTTACAAATATTACCCATGTCATACCATGAAGTAAATCTCAACAAACAAATTATAATTGATGTTATACAGACTGTGTTCTTTGAATAACATGTAGAAAATTAGAAATTTTTATACCCGTCATGGCTACTGACCCAATGTATGAATCAAATATTGATACCTTGACACTACTGAAATTTAACACATCTGTAAGATAATTATAAACATATATAGAAGATATTGCTCAAGTGGTGATTATTTTATTGAATTTAATTTAACTCATTCAAGATATAAGAAGTCCTGATAATGTGTAAGAAAAAAGAAATGGACAACCAAGCAAGGGATATGAGTGTATAAAAAAAGTGGGAATAAGAATGACCATTAAATATATTTTTAAAAAGGTTCAACCTAGCAAGTACTCATAAAAATATATATTTTATATACATTTAAATAAACACGAGATAGAATTTTACATCCATTAGAAAAAAATCATTGTGATATTACCAAGTACAGGAGATGTTAAAGAATATAACTGCTAATAAGCTATAAATTGTATTTTAGTGAGTTTTTTTGACAATATCTTGTAAAGTTTTAGATGGACATCTTCTAAGATTACAGAAGGTATATATTCTAGAGAAATTTGAGCATGAGTACACAAGGAGACATATGAAATTTTCATTGAGCATTGTTCATAGTAAAAAAAAAAACCAGAAAGAATTAAATAACCACTGAAACAAAAATGGGTAAATAGACCATAGTAAATTCACATAATGCAAAACCATAATTGAACATGATGAAATTAACTTAAGGTAATGTAACTGCCAGAACCAAAATGTGGCCTGAAAAAAAAAAGTTGCAAAAATAATGCTGATCCATTTAAATTATTAAATATCTATTTTCAAAAAATTCATGTGTCTATGTGATAAATTTTAACATATAGACTGAATGGACACACAACTTCAAGATAATGACTACTGCTTGGGAAAAGAGAAGAAACTTTCAGAACCACAGCATAAAAAGCTCCATGGACTCACTGTGACAATTACAACTGATAAAAATTATTATTTTTTTAGAGTGAAGTATCTGAAAATTTTCCTGAGGACATACATCAAATGAGGAAGCATATATTCAAGAAAATCTACTAAATCTCAGTAAGAATAGTAGCAACGGGTGTTGCCGGCTCCCTAATTCCTCCCCAAGTATCCATGATGATAAAAGCTAAAATAGGCAGGTAAGCCTAAGAAAAAGGGTCCCTTTTTCCCTTAGCCTCCAGGCAAGGGCTAGGCTATCTCACTGGGAAGGGCAAGCAGCCAGTATTTCTCACTCCTTCCTTCCTTTTTCTAGCTCCTAGTTACAGAGGTTAAATTCCTGGCAGGTTGGCCAAGATATGAAGGTCTCCCTTCTCCCACTCATTCCCCAATAATAAGGAAGAAGTTAATCCTACACCAAGTGAGCCAAAACCAAAACAAAATAAAAAGCAAACAAACAAAAAACAAAGAAGATATTGTTTCATCCCAGTGCTCTGCTCATAAATCAAGTATATCATTCCAAGAGAAGCAGGACATTGTCCCCAGGCCCACATCTAAGGATTTCAAGCCTAGGGCTGCTTTTAGAAGTAATTTACATTTTAATGGTAAGCAGTTAAGAGCTAAACCAAAGGTTGGCTAATTTACCAGAGAGAACAAGGGAAAGAGATAGCTAGGAGCTCTCCCAAAGTCGGAAACAAGTTGCAGACATACCTAAAAATATACCGCTGCAGATGAGTACCATTTAATTGAATCAGACTATGGAGCAATTATGCCCAGTGCTTCATTAAAAAAAAGTAAAGTGTTCAGGAGACAACTTAAAAGCTGGGCGATAACTGTAAAGGTGGACAAATTAACAGAGGTTATCAAAAGAAGAGACAGCCAAAGAGAGCCTTGCTAAACCACTGCCATCCCAGTATGACTAGGACATGCCCCAGTGTACCCTCTGTGATATCAGAGAGGACACAATAGATTTCAATAAATAGTCCCACCCTGTCACTAAATAAGGACACGAGCAAACAACAAAACCAATCACAGGGCACAGAGGACCAGTGTAGAGTTGCTGCAATATATTCTTCTAAATTCCTAGTTTTTAACAACAGAAAAAATGCAAGAAATACAAGAGAGAGAAAGGGAGAGAGAGAGAGAGAGAGAGAGAGAGAGAGAGAGAGAGAGAGAGGCATTATCCATACGGGGTGAGGGGGGATGTGGGGAAAAAAAAAAAAAGACAGGTGACACATACTGCCTGTGAGAGAGACCAGAAATCAGATTTATAAGACAAAAACTTTAAAATAGCCATTATAAAATATATCCAAAAATGAAAAAACCATACTTCATGAATTAAAAAAATAAGGTATGACGATAATGTCTTATCAAACACAAAATATCTAAAAAGATAGAAATTTAAAAAATGGACTGAATGGGAATGTCTTATTTATGTATTGAACATTCTGCATTTTTTTACACATGTCAAGGGAAATAAACTTAACAAACACCCTTCACCTGCCAGATTTTGTGCTAGAAACTTATGAACTTTATTTTTTATCTTCCTAACTTTATGAAGGCAATAGTATTATCACTTTAGTAAGTAAAGCGAATAGAGGCTAAAAGAGATTAACTTACCCAAGGTCATAAAGCTACTCAGTGCCAAAACCTTAAATTTACATCTGTTTTAAAAGCCTTTGATTTTTACTCAATGATATTTAGAGTAGAAAAAATTAAAACTCATTCAGCAGTGGAAGAAATAACAGGGATAACAACAAGAAAGCTGTACTTAACCTTATAATTAGAGGTTAGTACAACCTCCTAAATGGTTTATGTATTAACAAGTTGACCTAACTCATCTGGGATGAGCCATAGACTAACTGTGTGCCCCCAAAATTCGTCTGTAGAATCCCTAATTTCTAATGTGATGACATTTGGAGGTGGGGCCTTGGGGAGGTAATTAGGTCATCATGTCATTAATGGAATCAATGCCCGTATAAGAAGAGACAGGAAAAAGATGATGTCCCACTCTGCCCGGTGAAAGCACAGCAAGAAGACAGCTATCTGTAAACCAGGAAGAGGGCTGTCAGCACCGCCTGACCATGCTAGCACGCTGGACTTCTAGCCTCTAGTCCTATGAGAAATAAATATGTATTGCTTAAGCCACCCAGTCTATGGCATTCTGATATAGAAGTCTGAATTGACTAAGACACAACAGATGCTTTCATGAGTTTAATTGTAATCACAAATTAATGAACTTCCTAATCCAGCTCTTCTTAGAAAGTGAGATAAAGACCAGGTTAATGCAGAGGCTAAGGATGCTCTGTGACTGGAGATAGTGGAATTAGATGAGGATGAAGAATTAGGACATGAAAAAGGGAAGAAAATAAAGATAAAAAAATTCACTGAAGATGTGTATATGTTTGTGGGTGGGTGGGGAGAGATATGGCTTTTAGTTAAAGGAGAAATTTTCAGGTAACCACCAACAACTAATTAATACCATTCTAGAGGGTAATTAAGAAAGTTACCATTCTAGAGGGTAATTAAGAAAGTTGCTTGATAAAAATAATATTAAATGAATCAAATAAAAGAAATTTGTATCAATAACTAGCAAAAAAATAAGCAGAATTTCTTAAGTGTTGCTGAGTCTATCTCTGAAAATTCCTGTATAAACTCTTAATCAAATTATGGGCTACCCAATAAATAGTTCTCAGCAAACCTATACAGTGTATCTATCCTTAGGGGTATATTTTGAGGACATGAAGAAGTGTTTTATTACTGTTGTTGGCATATGAATATTATATGTCTCTCCTTGGGAGGTCAATGATGATAATGTAGGAATCATAATTCCCCAATTCTGGGCTTCAGTTTCTGCTTAAGTAAAATGAAAATAAGTTTAACTATGTTGTACAGTTTGTTCTCAGAATATCATTATAATTTTTATTTTTATTTTAATGTAATCATGACCCATATCCGCTGAGCCAGAGAAAAAGTAAATGGTCCCCAAAATCATGGGGGTGGGAGTATAGATGACATCTAAGAGAAATCTAGAGCATGGGTCAAGGGAAGCAGAAGTTTGAATGAAATAAGAATTCAATAATCAGGAGCACTTTTAGAATAATCTAGAAACCTAAAAGAAGACTTTTTATGTACATATTATTCTATTTCACTAAATCCCATAGTCATCATACTTTATTCTTTACTAGAACTTCCCATCAGAATCACCTGAAGAGCTTTTTGTCAAAAACACACAGACTTAAGACATTACTACTAAAGATTCAGATTTATCAGGATATTATCTTTCTTCATTATTTATTTTAAAATTCAAATAAAAATCATGACACACATCATGACTTAAGAATCTCTCCAATGTGATTCGGTTCAGGGGTTGGTGTTTTCATTTTGAAATGGATGTCATTAGCCAGATGTTTAAGGATTTGGAGCCTGGCTTTCAGTGGGGTGGGTGTTCTACAGGATAGAGTTCTTTAGCCTTTTGCATGGACATAGTTTTTCTATATGGGCTACTGCAAAGAGATAAATATTAGTGTTCGACCCAACAATGGCAGTGATTAGCCAGAAATCCTTTGGTTTAAAGCAATAATTTTAATTAGCACAAGCTTATGGAGATATCAGTTTATATAAAGACTTCTTGAATTACAATAAGAAAATAATAATGTCCTCAGTTTCTTATATCTGAAGGGATATCATTAAGTAGCAATTTAAAATATAGAGAAAATAAAAGGATTCAGTGATGTCATTAGCTTCAACACCTTTCTTAGATATTAAGATAATTTGGTATAGATACTCCAAGTCTCCTTCACTCTGATATTGTCTTAGCAAAAGTTGTGGCAAAATGAAATTAAACTGTTTCTTAGAGTCAAAGAAAGATGTTTTTTAAAAAACAGTACTTAAAATATAAAATAGTTCTAAGATTACAGACACAACGAAAAAAGCAAACAGTCTAGATAAAGTATTTTAGAAAATGTGGTAGAAGTTTAATAAAGTTATTAAAAGACATATGTAAAATTTTACAGAATAATATCGAGAAATAAATGCTTAAATAAGCAAGAAAAGACAAAAGGTTATTCCTTGATAACATGTAATAAATTTGGAAAAGATTTCTGTAAACTATTAACCTGATATTAATTAAATGAATGTGCATTGAAATGAGATATAACTTATTTTTACTAAATATACTAAATCCAATTCCTAGTACTGATGAGATAAATGAACTTGGTATTGTCATACAGAGTTTAGCAAGTTATAGTAAAAGTCCCTATGATATTTTTGGAAGGTAAATCTGCCATGCATTTCAAAAGTCATGAAACAGGTCATACGTTTTGCCTAGCACTTCATTAGGATTACAGCAAAGTAATATTCAAAGAAATTAAGTTGTTGTAAAGGATAATTATGAATGTAACACAATTTATAACTTACATACAATGTACTACTGTCCAGTGAAGAAACATGTGAGCATCTATTTCTGACTGTGCCAAAATAGTTATTCATTATAGATGACATCTAGAAGAAAACTGATAGAAAAATACAAACATTGGTTATGCTAGACTTGTGGTATCAGGTAGGATCCTCTGTCCCCATTCTCCACATTCTGTTTAATTTTGTTACATAGTTATAAACTTGATAAGGCTGGCAATCATAAGAAGAGAAGAGAGGTTCCAGGTAGTGTATTCACTATATTCACTCACTTTCTAGTAAAAGGGTGTGAGAAGAGAATGAACACATTTCTTAAAATTTTATAGAGCTGTCAAACTGGTCAGAAATCATTTGCTAAAATGTAGTATGAGTCTTTTCTTGGTTTCTTTTTTATTGTTCTATCACCTGCGGATTCGACATAACAAAATTATGATGATTCACTGTTATGCTGCAGAGAGGTTTATAATGGATACAGAAAAATCTTAATAATGTTTAAAGCTTGAAGGTCTGTGAGAAACCATGGGAAATTGCTTTTGAGACCACAGTAAAATGTGAACCTCATTTAGAGAGACTGAGCAGGGAAATACTATGGATAAAAGCAATCGAAATACAGTATTTAGAGTGACAGGCCATCAGGATGTTAAAAAATGCATTTAGCCCATCCAGGTGTGCAGCATTTACTCAATTTTAAGGGACTGTTAGTAAGCAAAGCACATATTGTATTATACATCTTAGTGTTTTTATTATTTGTCTAGGGAACCAGGTAGAAGTATTCTCTTGAAAGAGAAAGTATTTTAAACACTTTTAAAATAAGCGAAGTTAAATCTCACTCTATCAGGTGAAAGTCAGTATTAATATCCAACAGGAGATGAAGCTCAGAGAGACAGTTATATTCATCATTGGATGAATAGAAAACCAACTCTACAAAGTGTCAAAGTATATTATATCACTTCAGAATGAGTCCCCAACTCTGGGTAGAGGTGTTTTTAGATTGAATTCTGATGGCTTTCTCTTGGGCAAGCTTATACAATAATCATGAAGGGTGAAAATACAGGAGAAGAAAGAATTTAGTTTAATTTTCTATTAGATATTTCTCAATTGCATATCTCATCTGTGTCTAGTCTTTTGGCCTAGGGTGAAAGTTGATGATCTCAAAGTGAATGGTGGTTTCATAATTTGCAAATAAACATGGAGTTGGGATGTCGATACCAGAGGATTTTGTCATTTCACTCATTGGAAAGGTCCACAGTAAAAATATTTCTGGAGGCTAATTTTACAAATATAGTTGAGAACAGAGAGGTTAAATGGCTTGTTCAAGTTTACATGTCTAATTATGGTAGAAGAACTAGGTTTGCTTTCTTCATTTCCTCCCTCCACCTCTCTCTCCCCACATTTATTCTTTCTTTTCTGATATAAAAACACCTAACATTAAATTTACCATCCTAACTATTTTTAAGTATACAGTTCAATCCTGTTAAGTATTTCACATTATTTGCAGCATATCTCTATAACTTGTTCATCTTGCAAAACTGAAAATTTGTACTCATGAAACACTAATTCCCCCTTTCCCTGCATAGCTCTTGGCAACTGTCTTTCTACTTTCTGTTTCTATTATTTTGATCACTTTAAACACTTCATGTGAGTAGAATCATACATTTGTCCTTTAGCATTCCTACAGATTTCCAGTGTGGTTTTCCAGTGACTAATTCAATTTGGGTCCATATGGATCCTTACAACAATAAGAAAAGTAAATAACCACCCCTGAGAAATAAGACAACACAAAAAAATGAGTAACACTGAGCAAATTTTTCATATGCAGTTTAGGAAATCATCGAATCATATACTTTGAAATGCTGATTTATGCAACAAAATAGTATTTTGATGGGGGTTACATGAACCTAAATGATAAATTAGGTATTAGTGCTTAAGAAAGATTAAAATAAATATATTCCACTTTTGCTTTGTGCCAGGAAGAAACCTTGTAAAATACTTATTGATTTTAAAGTAAGCTTAATGTATTTTAACTGAGCTTAGAGACTTGAAAGAGAATACAACTAATGATGGATTTTTTAATAATGTTTTCATAAAACATTAAAATAGGTCTTAGTTCCACTCATCTTTCATGATGACAATGCTCTTTGCTAGATCAATCTTAAAATAAACTTGATGTATTTTAATCCTGTATAAATATTTTAAATATGCATTGTAATGTATTTTAGTAAGCTGTATTAATAGTGACGTTTCTGTAAATAGTACTATATGTATAAAGATACTGCTGAGCTCACTAGTCATTATGGAACTGAGGTTATCTACTGTCTTGAAAGCTTGGAAAGAGGCCTCCTCCTTTTTGTCAGGCTAAACATTTCTAAACCTCTGCTTCGGCAAAGCTAGTCTATCTCACGCACTGTGAGAATTTGTAATTAGAGTTTATTTAGAAAACATATTAAGTGCTATTAGAGAGCTTTTGTGCAAGTGCTAATGAATACACTGTATTTAACCATCATCAGACAGATCAAATACAAGAGACTAATGTTCTAAAGTAAGCAATTTTCAATAATGAGAATGTACTCATAATTACTGTTGTCATTATAATAGACTTATTCTATGACATTTATATTAAACTGATTTTTTTAACTTCTTACTGCTGACATAGTTGGATCATACATAGCTGTTAAAGCAAACTTCTAACAGATGACCTTTGGGAAAGTTATATGGATCATAATGACAGAAAAATGAATTTAAAAAGAAAAAGTATTATTTGCTTATGTGAAAGATTTTCCATAAAGGGTTGACTGCTAAATATTTGGGAGTTCTACTTTTGGTCTCTTAAAGATCATTGAAAGCTTGTTCATGTAAGTAACCTCTGGATCTGCAACTGTTGGGCCAGATGATAAGGAAAGGGCCTAGCTACTTTCAGATTATGCATGAGGTCAGGTTACATATGAAGGTGACATGAACTAGTGGGGTATCAGTTTGAGGAAAAGTACTGCTGAGATGAGCAGAAATGAAGCAGGCCTCCCTCTGGGACATTATTACTTTTCCTGGAGAATCAAGGTCAAATGGATAAGATTCTTTGTAAACATAGGAGTAGGTAGCACACAGATTTCTCCGAAGTACTGAATTTGGGAAAGCTTCATACGAAGGTAATCCAGTACTCTATTTCTTGAAAAAAAAATTCTCTTAACAAGGCATTTATCCTCTGACCCTTGTGGATCTCTACATGTTAAGATGGATTGCTTATTAATGCTAGACTTAGGGTCGAAGTCATTATTTCATACCAGAAGAGAAAGTCTAACATGTTCTAGAAGAGAACTTTGGCCCCAAGGAGATTTAAAGTATTGGTTGTGGAGGACCTCATTTTTCTTCCTGGATAATTCATTCATATGCAACTCGTTTATTCTTCCTGGGCTTGATCTAGGATTGAGGCCTATATACTCATAATGGCTTCACTTTTATTTTGCCATCACAGAATTTTCATGTTAAGAGAGATCTTAAAAACAGGTTGGTCTATACTTCTCACTTTAGAGGGTTTTACTGTAAATTATAGGTATAATAATACATTCAGACCTAGAAATCAAGTTGTTCTCAATTAATCAACCTTCTCTTCTTAGTCTATCCTACTCCAAGAAATGAGAGCAATACAAGATATTAATAAGTTCACAGAAGAGCATTGGACTCAGTTCTCTAAATGGTGAAGCTTTTATATCAGACCTTGATGAGAGAAAGGAAATACATATTTGGGCAATGGCTCAAAAAGTTAAATTCATCATAAAGGAAAATAAGTCAATTAAAAACTTAATTCAACTAAAAATTATTAAAATACAAAGAACCCTTTGGAAATACAATTATGCTAGCTTGAAGGAAAAACATTTACTAAAATGCTTATTTAAGTGATGTCCACATTGCAAAGAAATTGCTGAGATAGGTTCAAAAATGATACTATAACATATGTCTTAATTGTTTGAAAGTATATGACAGCATACTTGTAAAAGGAAATCATAGAACAAAGTTGTTTAAAGAAGCTAACAGTCACCGTAGAAACTATTCCAGTTCTGTCATTTTATGCATAAAGAGGCTAAAACCCTTAGACATAAAGCCAGTTATCCTAAGTCACACCAAGCTAGAATGAAATCCTAAGTCCCTTGATGTCACGCTAAAACAAAATTTATCAAGGTATTTTTCTTTTAAAAACAAAAACTTGGAGGAGCACAAAGGAAGGAAACAGTGTAATGTAGGAGGAGAAAGGAGCCTAAGACCGAGACTAGAAATTGGTAAACTGGAAGGATCTGAAAAACATCAAAGATCAAGAAAATCATTTTGAGGAAATTAAAGCAAAAAGTTGAATGAATCCTTTATTGAGGTTGTTGAGAAGTTTTCCAGAAAATCAGAATCAGTACATGTGGCAAAATCGTGTGAGACTGCAAGTTCTCATTTTGGGAAGAAACACTTTCCCTTTACCCTGATAAAAGTGTAAGAAATACCAATCCACAGATACTAATAGGAGTCAGGCTCAGAGCCTCTGAATTTGAATGCCAGTTTTATCTGAGCAGGACGAGAAATGCATAGAATACTTGAGTCTATAATTAGAGGACTCGGGAAATCAGAATCTCCAAAATCCATTCATTATTAATTACTAAACTAGAAACATAATGCATTTTAAAAAGTTCAATTGTTATTTTTTTTCTTTTACTCCACTGGAAAAGAACATAAAATAGCTATACGTGCTAATATGTATTTGGCATAAATATTTATGTGGAAATAAATTCTCCCTACCAATCAGAAGCTAAAAATCTTTTTAGATATACAGAATAGCCAAATAATTATAATTGTTTTCTTGATCTATTGCATAATATAAGACCCTTCATTCAAATCAACAATTTTTAATTTTTGTATTGAATTCGAAAGACACTTTTCTATTAAAATCCTGAGAATTACCTGGTTTATTTTTTAGCTGTAAATTCTGTGATGAACCACTCCATTTCTAATTTTAAAAGGAAAATAAACATATTAACAATATGACTTTTAAGTCTTAACTTTGGTGTAACAAAAACTATTGTAACAGATTCAGAAACACCTTTTGTCAATCTGCAGCCTCTGGGGTGGGTTATTTTTAAAAGACATGGACAGAAATATGACATAATATAAATTCAAACTTCATTATTTCTGCATCTATAATTGTTCAACCAAGCCTCAACTAAATTTTACACCACACACACACACACACACACACACACACACACACACACACACACACACACTTTCTTCTTGTTTTAGAAGTATTATTTTAGCAAATTACTAGAATACAATTTATGCAGAGAATGCCTACATCTGTGTATATTGCCATTTGGAATTTTAGCATATAAATTATGTATAGACAGAGAAATATTCCATTGGAAATCTAACATCTAAGGCAAAATCTTAACTTAATAACTTGTAAGTACTTTAAGCAACTATACATCTTGAAAAACTGAATCACCTGTCTTTAATAATCTCTTATAATTCACTTCTCATTTGATATGGGTATGTTAGTGTTCTTTATGTTTCCAAATTGCTTCTTACTTTTTTTAAGATGAAAAATAATACATAAATATTTTTGGGTATTTATTTCAAGTATTAAAAGTGGAATATTTAAGGCAATTAGGTTATTATTTTTTCTTTGCCAAGATACCCTGGATGTGGAAAAACAAAATGCCATCTAAGAAGTTTTATTAGAAACAGTTTGTGGCCATGGTTACTTCACAAAATAATGAGTAAGTATGATTTCTGTGTAATTGAGAAATTTTTACCTGTTCTTTTTATTAACAAGGAAATTCTAAGCAGCTGCATTTTATGTTATGGTTCAAAAATCCTAATACCATTAAGAAAAAGATGAAAGTCATCCTGATAGCAAATTATTTACTTACAGTCTCAACATGTATTCAGTGATTGGGTTAATGATTGGAAAGTGCTCAAAAAGAAAAACACTAATTTTGAGAGTTTAATGAGCCTAAGATTTCTAAAACCTGGGTATTTGACTTAATTCAAACATTTTTGGTATGTTGATTTTATTTTCAGTGCAAAATATTTAGCCATAGTCACAGCTGAACTGCTACCTGCTTTACAGAGCAAGAAAAACAAATTTAGCCTTGCTAAAATATTTCAGCACCCAAGATAATTTATTTTCCTCAAAGGTAGAATTAGATAAAAGAATGAAAGACTAGCAACATATCAAATTATTATCAGATGCTATAATTTATATGGTCCACATTGATTTTATTCTCTGTAGGAGCTAATACACATGCTTTCAGATTTAGCAAGAGGATTTTAAAAAGGAAATATAAAGTCTACAAACATATATATCCATGAAATTTTACACCAGAAAATCCATGAGCACTGAACTGAAGAACAGACAGTCTATATTTTATATGATATTTAATTTAACTCCTCCATTGCCCTTTAACACACAGCACCCAACCATAAAGTCTAATTTTCTTCAATACCATTTTAACATGATAAAGAACAAAAAGTTACAATTATTTATATTGCCTTAAGAATAAAAATCTATTTGCCCTGGTCAAAGACAATATAACACTAATTAATTGAAATATTATTCTTAAAAACCTTTAGTATCAGTAAATGAAGTTTAAAAAAAGAAATATCTTTTACTCTTATAGCTGAAATACCAACTAAATCATCTTTAACAAATGCTATGTTTAAAACTCAAGCAAAAATCTTACTAAGTTAAGATTCAAAAGACTATAATCTACAGTCAGATTATGTACATTTATAAAGTATTGATTATGTGCATTAATAAAGAAGAATGGATTCTCTAAAATGTGAATTTTTTTAAAAAAATCTTACACATTTGAGTGAATGGTAGATTAAATACTCTTAACGGCTCTTTCAAATGTGGAATTAGACTCATATGAAGTAGAATTTTAATACATATTTATGGCTTACAGGAAGTAAAGGACATTTCCAACTGTTCTTCAAAAAAGGTTGGGAAATTATTTCTGAGCAGTAATGACATGAAAAAGTTAAGTGATCCTGAGGGAAAATATTTATATCATACATACTGTAATCCAAAGATTGAGCTGTATGTTAGCAGCACAATTGGAAAGATGTACTTTCAACTTCCTCTCCTCCACTAAATCAGGGTCACTAAAAGGTCACTAAAAGGGACCCCACTTTAGTAGTAGCACCATAGAACCTGGAAGAAACAAGAGGGGTAAGAGCATCCTTTAGGATGCAGGGAGTTTAATGAATTCAATGAAACAAATTTACATCAACAATAAAAGAAATTATATTAAAAAAAGAAACCATCATAAGTGAGATTTAACAGGAAAATAAATAAACTGACAAGACACAAACCGATTTAGAATATAACTGATTTCAGATTAAAATATAAAATAAGTGAATATGGAGTCATTTAAAATGTGAAAGAAGAAATACTAAATTAGATGAAGCATCAAGAGTCTGCAATAAATGACCAAAATATTTGAAGAATAATTGAATACCACTTTTAGAAGAAAATATGATTATTAGTATGAAAATAAAATGGATGGTTTAACAACAGATACAGTAAGCTAAAAAGAGAATTAGTGAACAAGACCACAGAAAATGATTAATACAATGATTATGATTAATAGAATTCATTAGAAATTTAAAAAGATGTATGATATAAAAATAAATGTAAAACATGAAAAATAAAGTCTAATCATCATCATCGTCATCATAAAATCTCGGGACGTAACAGAGAAGAAATATTTGAAGAGATGTTGAAAACTAATGAATTACATTTATCAGAAGATAAGTATACATAAGTCCTCAAATACATAAGCAAAATAAATGGAAAAACAGCATTCTAAAAATATTCCATTAAAACTGCAAAGCATCAAAGACAAAGGGGAGATTTAAACTTGGAACCAGAGAGGAAGAAGAATAAATAACAGAAAATCAGACATATGGAAGATATGAGCAAAATTGAATAAAACAAAAAGTAAAAGTATATACTAGAAAGAATCAACAAAGTTAAAAATTGTTTATTTGAAACACAAAATAAGTGAAACTGGCAAACTGTATTACAAATAATTGAATACAAGTATAAATAGGTAAAGAAAATAATAACGAGAAAGGGCACATAACTGGAAATATATCAAATTAGAAAGATCAGCTACCACCATGAACAACTTTCACACTTAAGTTCTAAATATTAGATAAAATGCATGAATTCCTGGTGGGGGGGATGTATGTACTAAATCTGACTCAAAGCAAAATATAAAGGCAAAATAAATATAAGCCCGAAGAAAAAAAGTTCAAAATAATTCACAAAGGTATCATCTGACCCAGACTATTTTATAAACGGGTTCTACTTTCAAGAAAATTTGGGGAAACAGATCACTTCAATTTATATATCACTTATGTAATAGAAAATAAGAGATGATTGTTGACTCATTACATGAAGCCAGTGTAAGCTTGATACCACAATTAGACAAGAACGTTAAGCATAAAGAAAATGACATAATTCATGAAGAGATATAAAAATTATCAACAAGATTATGACAAACTAAACCAAATAGTTTGGAACACAGAATAATACCCTCCTGAACATGTCCATACACTTCCTAGTCCTCAAAATTGTTTTATACGTCACCTTGCCTAACAAAAATTTTACAGATGTGATCTTAAGAATATTGAGATGGCATGTATGCTCTATAGGCTCGGGCTCCACAGCAGCTCCCCAGTGTCCGGTGATCACTGGAGCCACCACTGCAGTGAGACGCTGGAACCACCGTAGCTCTGTGCACATGCACACCCCACACCTTGGCTAGTGACTGCCCCACCAGCGTCCGCACTCTAGTCCCTGGCTCTGTTGCCACTCTATGGATGCCCATGCATCAGGCACCAGTGCCACCGCCACCACAGGTGTGCCTGTGAACCAGTCTAGGTCTGAAGACAGAGTCCCTTGGCCACGAATTTTCCTAGTGAAAGGAATTGAAATAGGAGGATCCCAGCAGTCTTTGCCCCCAGTAACCTCAAGACCCTTCCTTGCCACTGCTGACACCTGCTGCACTGGTCCTTGTGGATCCCTGAAATCTTCCCTACACCAACTTCAACTAACAAAGCTTCATGGAGGCGAGGTGGCTGCACACATCCTGATACAGAATCACTGCACCCCACACCCACCTGTAACCGAAGATCTTTCCTTCACAGGCATAGCAGGGAGAATGTTCTCCTGTTATCTAGTTTATCACATGGCTAAAACTAAAATGGCTCATTCATTTTTCAACAGCTGACACAGTTTCCACCACTCTGAAACAGTGTGTATTGGAACATGAATTATAATCTCTATATTATTAAATCTGGTGGGGACTACTTTGTTCTCCTTTACATTAGTGATTGACAGTTTTCAAAGGCTGTGGCCTTCTTTTGCTCCTTCAAGTATTCCTTTTTCTGCTTTTACAAAAATAGTCTCTTCTAATTTCTCTTTTTCATTGGTCCATCATTCTGTTTCCTTCATCAATTTCATTTCCTTTGTCTGCATTCTTACTCAAGTTAATATTCATTTTTTCATACATAAATGTCATCCAAATGCAGGTGACTACCAAATTTACATCTTCCACATATTTCTCTGCTCTGAGCCCTAAATACATTTTTCCTACTACATTCCTCTCACCTTATTTGATAACCAAATTCTGCTCTAGAACTTATTTTCACCACTCAATTTAGATTTCCCTCTTCTGGTAAGTAATATTGCCGTCAACATACTTGGTTAAATCAGAAACCTGAGATTCACAGTTAATTTCTTTCTTTTCCCAATTAGTAAATCTTGTCTTTCTACTTCCACTATAAGCTCGCATCTATACATTTGTTCCATTTCCACTGACTCTGAGATCTTTTGTAATTTTAAGACAAAGTTTTTAGAACAATACTTGTATGCTATCTATAAAAGCAGTATTGCACATTGATATGCAGGGGTGGAAAACATTACGTAGAAAATTATTATCTTTGGGAATAGGATTATAGAAGATCTTTTTGTTTTAATTTTAATTTTTATAAACAATATAATAATTATAATCAGAAAAACAGATGATTAAAACAAATTCAAAACTTTTCTTGAAACCAGATACCCTGGGAATCATTCTTTTTTTATAACTTAACCCCCAGCTCAATTGGTTTAACGACTAGACATATATACCCAAAAAAAAAAGGATTTATATTCTCACATGTAAATTGTGTATTAATAAAGGTCTAATTCTAATTTTCAAGATTTAGATTTAGTACTGTAAATAGAAAAAGGTTACCATTGAAAATCAGGATTTTGACTTATGTGTCATTGGCTATGTGCATGACAGGTTAAAGCATTAGGAAAATCATGACATTGAATGATTTACAAGGTCAAATGTATTTTGTACATTACTCTGTGCTTCAGTGGTGTTCATGAAGATTGCATTCTCCATCTGATAGTGTTCTTATGACATTCATTTTATTTCTATGCATGTTAACCTCCAAAGACCAATGTTTATTTTTTTCAACAACTATAATGGTTTTTTTAATGGAAAACATTAGTTTGAATATGAACAATCTAGTATATATTTTAAAATGCATTGCTTTAAATGACTGCCGATAATTCTGAAAATTTGTTTCAGATGCTGAAGTCTATGACAGTTATGCTAGAATTGAATGATATTGCACTTGATAAGTTTACTGAACACCAAGAAGCTTGGATATTAAGTTGATAAAACTATTCACATAAAGTAGTGAGTCACTATTGGAGACTGGAACATATATGGACATTGGCCAAAGACATGCATATCTGCATCCTACCCTTTCTTATTTGTGTGACCTTAAGCAGGTTACTTAGCCTCTCTGAGCATATCTGTAAAATCTGAAAAATAATTCTGACTTTTTAACATTATTGTAAGAATCAGAAGAAATTTATGTAGAACATCTGGTGTATGGTAATTTATACCTTCCTGAGCATTGTCAATTTATTAACTTAAATGATGCCATATATCCAACTCTAAATCACCTACCATATTGTTAGATAAGCATTCTGGTTGTTTAATCAATCTTCATTGGCTCTGTGGACATCTGCCTCTCCTGGTGGCACCATGACACCCTTAGATGAAGATTATGTTTGATATTTGAGAGAGGGAAAGGAGAGAATTACATATATAAACACACAGCTCAGTGTAATAGGAGAAAGTCCATGTGTACTCAAGAGACTTGAGACTTTCTTTTTAAATGCTTCACCGATATACAGGGCTGTATAACCTTGTCTCTGCTCGTAAAGATAATACCAAGTCTTGCCCTCTAGAGCAATCTTGGCATTATTGTCAGTTTCATCTCTCTCATACCTGCAGCATCTCCCTGAAACAGAGGAATCAGTCTCTTTCTATTTCCCAAAGCAATACCTATTCTTTCATTGACATTATGATCCTTTATTCTTCACAATCCTTAATGTCCTAATTTTCTTTTTTATAATTGCAAACATAATCATTTTTCTAAGGAATTGTAATCCCAAACAGCAATGTGTCTAGTCAAAATTATACTGCAAATTTTTTCTAACCTTTATAATAATCTAAACATTTTTGTAATTTTAGAACAAAAAATACCTTATTCTATCCTTCTCAAATTACAAGTTTCTTCAGTCCTTATTGTCAGGATGACAAAAACAAACTGAGTTTTCAAGAGCAATTCTAATCACGCAGCAGGTAGTAATGTGTTGTATTTCCTATAATGTGCTGGGAGGGGAGAACTATATACATAAGCCTATTAGCAAAGCATGTAAATATTTACTATAATATGTTATCTAATTAATAAAGAATAATGGGGTAATGAGAAAAGGGAATATAATTTTAGCTAACTTTTGTCCAGTTGAAATAAATAGCACATTGCAGATAGTTCAGAGAACATTATCAATTCATCTGTAACACCTTCAGTCACTGTCTGAATCATAAAGTTATACAAGCATATCCATACATAAAATCTGCATTGGAGACACATGAAGCAGAATTTGAAATAATTATTGATCAGGGAAATATTCAGCATAGTTATTTCAAGATACTTTATAGCATTTTAGAATGGAAAACATTCCATTTCATTATGAAAAAATTCAATCGGATCAATAATATATACAAATTTCTTATTTCCTGGTAAAACTTTAAGTATAATAGCAAAATTTTAAAGCTGGTGCATGAAGAAGCATTTAATTGTCATTTGAGTTATTCTCCTGCTACAGAATTGACTTAATTCAATTTACAGAGATCATTATTAATTCTAATTCTACAAAATGAAAATGAAAAAATCAAGTCTGGCATATTTTAAGATCCACAATGCCAATTTTTCTTCCTCCCCCATATATCTTCAGTTTGCTGAAATGCAAGAATGTTTTCTTTCAGCCTATAGAAAACACTTTAAATTAAATTGCAATCATTATTAATAAATAAAATTTCATTGTAAATATATTTTCTCAGTCTTGGCTTATGACTGAATAATACTAACAATATGGATTACATTAATATTGTACCCCATGCAAAACATACACAATTTCTTGGAGTTCTTTGAGAATTCCCCCAAAACACTTTCCAGAGATCATCATTAGCTATGTTTTTATGTACCCTTTCAGAGCTGTTTTTATTCTGTATATTTAAGTATTAAATGAAGCTACACACACACACACACACACACACACACACACACACACAGCTTCATTTAATCCTTAAATTGGTTTATAGCAGTGGTTCTAAAATTCAGTATGCATGCATCAGAATCACATAGCAAGCCTATTAAGAGTAAGCTTCCCTAGCTTCAGACATGCCCACTTGTGCTCGCTCATCTCAAAGATTCTGATTCTGCAGAAGTGGGTTAGAGTCTAGGAATACAAATTTTATAAATAAATCTTTAGATGATTCTGAGGTAAGTACATTGTACAATTGAAGAACACAACTCTATAATTTTTTTCTGTGCTATCTTTGTGAGGATATTGCATCGTTTACCCTAAACGTGCTAATTTGATAAAAGGTTCATCTTTTTCAGGATTTGAAAAAATTTCAATGACAGAAAGTATCCATTTTATAGCATTTTCTGATGAGATCATAGTTATTTGATGACTTCGTAAGGGACTAAACCATTTATTAAATTTTCAAGCCCTTCTATGGACTTGATTTTATGATTTTATTCAAGTTTTCTACCTCTCGTTAGTCAATTTTTATAAATATTTTTCTTAGAAAAAGTGGCCATTGTATTTAAAATTTGTTTGTGAGGTGGAGGGGGTTATATCTTATTGGAATATTTCTAACTTTTATCTTTATTAAGTTTCTTCTTCTTCCTTTTTGTTTATTCCTTCCTATGTCCAGTTTCTTCAGTTTAATACTTAAGTTTTTTTTTTTTAAAGTTTAATATCTACTAACTGTTGGAACATAATGGCCCTTAACTTTTCACCCCCTCCATCTTAGTGAAAAGCCCACCGGCGCCAAAAGCCCCCTCCATCTTAGTGAAGGCCCAAGAGACCTATCAACACTAGCCCCCCTACCACAATCCAATCAATACCCTACACGAACACTAGCCGTCCCCAACCGGATCCTCCCCCTATATAAGCTCGCTCCTCCATTTAATAAATTGGAATTCCTCTCGGACTCCTGTGCGTCCTGGTGATTTCTTTCGTCTTGGATTCCTGCGCTTCCTGGTGGTTCCCTTCCTTGTGGATTATTGCGCGTCTTGGCGATTTCTCTCATTTCGGATTACCGCGTGTTCTGGTGGTTTTCTTTCATTGGTGCCGAAACCCGGGACAAGGAGTGCCTTCATTAGGCCCCTTGTCTCCCGTTCGCCACCTAGAACGACCCAGTCTGGAATTCCCCTGCCCATTTGACCCGGCTCCGGCTCGTCACAGTCACCACCTACCAATCGGCTATTCCGTGAGTAACCCCTCTAGGGACGGATACTCCCCAGTTACTACAACAGAAGAGCCAGCCGTGACCATCCGGTGGCCTCCTGTCGTTACCGAGGAGAGAGGGAATACACCCCACCACAGTCTTCAAGACTACGGTGGACTCTGTCCTACCCTACACCAATTTATAGAGGACAACACCTGCAGGGGTAGAAAGGGGCTGGCTCCCTCCTTCTCCTATACTTTTCCTCCACGTTCCTTGCCTTCCTCCTAAAGCCGGTACCGGCACTCTCGAATCCTGAGTCCTGGACTCAATTTAGGAACCTCCCACGGGTGGCGACCTCTGGAGTCTCCTAACAGTTCTACTGAACCCTCCGGAACCCCACATTATATAGGGGACGCCCTATATATTTGTGCGGAGGAGGTTCTCCCGCGTTCGGAGACTTCTTTTCCTGCCTCGTATCTCCAACATTATGGCCTCTCTTCCTCCCCGCCCACTTGACTCCCCTCTCCAATGTCCACGAAAAACTTTCCACACTCTCTTTAAAGGGAGACATCAAACCTAAACTCTCCTCACCAGACTCTGTACTCAAAATTGGCATAATACCCCTTAGATATCAGTCCGTTTGGCCTCGAGGGGTCTCTTGACTCTAACCTCATCCATGATCTTTTCAATTACTGCCAGCGCCTGGGCAAATGGGCAGAAATCCCCTACGCTCAAGCTTTCCGTCTCTATCTCAACACCTGCTCTCTGCTCCTCATGCTCTCCCTCCCAACTCCTCTTGGCCGTCACTCCAAAGCCATCTCCGCCCCACCCCTCCCTCCTCCTCCTCCGCCTTGCTACCAACGAGAAACCTTGATCCTGGATGAGCCTCCTCCATGTCGATCTCCACCCCAAAATCCGGCTGTACCCCTACCACTACCTGCCTCTAACACACCTCCCCAATTCATATCTCTTCGTTCCTCCATTCAGCCCGCCCACACACACGATCCCGTGGCCTCCCCCCACATCCGGCCCCTCCCTTTCTACCCCTTCCAATCCTCCCACCTTAATGGCCCCACTTGGGAAGTGGCAGGGCAGAAAGGGTGATCCGTGTCCATGTGCCCTTTTCTCTTTCTGATCTCTCCCAAATTGAAAAAAAGCTGGCTCCTTTAGCTCCGACCCCACCACCTATATTAAGAATTCCAATGGGTGCTCCAAGCATACAGCCTACTTATCAGGACATTTTTATGCTCCTGGCCAATACTCTCCTATCAGAGGAACGCCATAGGGTATGGGATGCTGCCCAAACACATGCCAACGAGACTAGGCAGAACTGACCCTACCTTTCCCATTGGACCCGAGGCAGTTCCGGATAGAGATCTAACTGGGACTATAATACTGTTCAAGGGTGTCCAATCCGTGACCTGATTCGCCTCTTGTCTGGTAGTGGGCCTAAAAGCGGCTCCCGGAGTAGTTAATTTCCAGAAGGTCCAAGACATTATACAGAGAAAGGAAGAAACTCCTCTGATTTTCTAGACAGATTAACACAGGCCGTCCGACAGTACACCAGCTTAGATCCAGAACACGGACGAAGTAAAACATATCTTAATGACCCTCTTTCTAGCCCAATCCTAACCCGACATAAAAACAAAATTAAAAAAACTAGAGCATGGCCCGGCAACCCCCTCAGAGCGAAATCCTTTCCACTGCCTTTAAGGTCTTTCACGGCCTTGAGGAGAAAAAGAAAAACTCCGTAATAAGGCACGCCAGGCTGACTTTCAGATGGTGGCTCAACTAGTATCCAAACAGACAAAGGCCAACCCTACTACAAGGACACCTCCGGGCGTGCTTTAAATGCGGCAAGGAGGCCACTGGTTGGCGTGCGTGTCCACAGCCCGGGCCCCCACCCGGCCGTGTCCTAAATGCAAACAGATGGGACATTGGGATCCGATTGTCCCACCACCCGAAGGGAGATGGAACAACGAATCGTCACTCTCTACAATCCCCTCCTGTGATCGCCTTGGCCGATGACTGATGGGGCCCTGAGCCTGTCCCGACTCTTACTATCACTAAAGCAGAGCCCAGGGTTAGTCTGGTGGTAGACGGTCAGCCTATCTCATTTTTAGTGGACACTGGAGCCACCTTTTCACTCTTGAGGAGTTCGAGGCCCTACCACCCAGTTCAACCCCTATTGTCGGGTGGGGAACAACATACTCCCTCATAGAACCCCCTCCTATTTTTGCCAATTACAAAACGCTCCCCACTCCTTTTCACTCCTTTTTAGTTATCCCACAATGCCCAGTTCCTCTGCTAGGAAGAGATATACTTTCTAAGCTTGGAGCTTCCATCTCAATCCCTCCTCAGACCCTCCAGTTCCTTTCCTCCTGGCCCATTCCTAAAACCAAGTCTGAAATCCTGTCCTTCCTAGGACTGGCTGGGTATTTAGGGCTTGGATTCCAAACTTCTCTCTTAGCCAAACCTCTCTATGAACTAGCCAAGGGAGACCCCAGGAACCTCTGTCCACGTCTTCTGCTACTCCCTTTTGCTCTTTTACGTGACAAGCTCCTCTCCGCTCCTGCTCTACATCTGACTGGACTCAGTTGCTACCACTGGCTCTTCTAAAGATTAGGCTCTTTCCAACAACACCGACCAACCTTTCTCCCTTTGAAATTATGTATGGGCGTAGCCCTTTACCCCCTGGCATAGTTCCCTCCAACTCTGTCATTCCTCCCGCCCTCACCATTCCCCTCCTGTCATACATAAGAGGTGAAATATGGAAATATCAGGACTGGCTATTTGCCCGCACCCTGTAAGTCAGAAATACTAACCCCTTACAACCTGGCTTATCAGGTCCTCTACACCTCCTGGAAAGAAGGACCTCCAACCAAAATGGGAGGGTCCTTACCCAGTTGTCCTAACCACTCCAACAGCTGTGACCAAATTACTCCTTCCAGACAAAAATCTAACTCCTTGATTCACATTTCCAGGTTGAAGGCATACACCTCGAAAAACCTCTCCTCCAGTCAGACAGCGGAAAGCACCAGCCACTCGATACCTCGCCTGCTCCCCCCACCCGTCAACCCCCTTAAACTCAAAATCACTTTCGGGAAGCCTGTCGCCTATCCCAGAGTAACTATGACCCTTTTCTTATTTTTCTTTTTTAGTCTCTCTCTACCTGGGCTCTCATCCAGTCTGTTTGTCTGGAGGTTCAAGGTTCAGGAAACTTACACTGAAAACAAATCCAACTCACTCGCTACTTACCGCCACTGCTGACTGCCCCCTAGTGGGATGTTCAGCCAGTCACTATACCCCTGACAAACAGTAAACTATCTCCACGCCCACCCGTCCCTATGTCTGCTTTTATTTGACCAAAGACAGGATTATTGCAAAACGATGGCGGAAACTTATGGTGGATGTCCTTACTGGGCCTGTAAAATCCATGACCCCCTATCTCCAACAGGTCAAGGTAGGTGGCAGTATTTTACAGGTCTCAGGTAACTCCTTCAAACTCCACATCCAAGATTCTTGGAACTCTAGATGGGCGGGGGTAGTTCCTGGTGCCTTTTATTGTAATGGCTATGCTTCACGCCCTTGCGGACGCCTTACTATCACCCGCCAATACATTCCCATTAACCACTCGGTTTCTCTGGTATCTACTGACATCAAACATCAAGAGACTCAACTCATTTCAGCCCTAGAGTCCACTGACTCAAACAAGTCAACTACCTTAAACACCTACACATGGCTACAAATCCTCTCAAACGCTTATCTCTTAATCACACTCTCCCTTCTATATCTCCCAAAAAACTGTTTTCTTTGTGCATCTCTCTCAGGCGACCACTCTTGGCGCTGTCCCTCTAAACTTAACTTCATTTCCCTCTAAAACCTCGAAACACGCTCCCCCCCATCTCCCTAATGTTCCCTGCAGGAACGAGGACCAGTCAATCACACCCTTATCCCCAGACTGTGCCTCCTAGGAAACTCTGCCCCTCTCTATCATCGCCTTTCCACTGCGACTATAACATCATCATTTTCTAATCCCACATAGCATCCCAGGTTCTTTTTTCTGGTCAACGGTACTCTCTACACTGTCATCTTTCCCAACGCATTACTGCTCCCTGTCTCCCGTCACCAGTGTTCCCCAGCTCCCCCTCTATTCTAACTCTGAACTACTCTTCTGCCTCCCCCGGGCGTCTAGACATAAGAGAGCGGCCTTCCTCCCAGTCTTGATTGGAATCTCTCTTACAACATCCGTGGCAGGAATTGGATTGGGAGGCGGAGCCTCGGACGCACTCTATGGGCCGTACGATCTTAATTCTAAACTTCGAGAGTGCTCTTACATCTACTGCTGAGTCCTTAGGCTCTCTCCAACGACAAATAACATCACTCAGAAAGGTTGCCTTGCAAAACAGGAGGGCTCTGGACTTACTAACTGCAGAAAAAGGTGGAACTTGCTTATTCTTAAAGAGGGAATGCTGCTACTATGTTAATGAATCAGGTATTATTGAAACCAACATAAAAAAAACTTGAGGACCTAGCCACCTCATTCTATAAAACTAATGCCCAACCCGCCATACCTGGACATCTCTTTTACAAAACCCCTCCTCACCTGGCTCTGGCCCATTCTAGGGCCGCTCACTATAATCCTTCTCGGCTGTCTCTTCCTTCCCTGCTTAATTAAATTTCTTCAGACACAGGTTGGGAGAATTTCTAACCAAACCTTTAATCAGCTTCTCCTCAGGAATTATAACTACCGTCCTTTGGCTCAGGATCCTGTTTCTTTTAAAGAACAAACCACTGAATGCTGATGGCTACCTGGATACAGTTCCTGGAGGCTCTCGACTCTGACCTGTGGGCCCTCCACCCCGAGGATTCCTGGGAAGATTTTTGTGAACAGATCAACGATTTCTGGCTGTAGGGAACCCTCCAGGACTTCACGCCAACAGAAATTATCTTCTTCTCCCGCCTAACATGGGATTATATACAGGTCTTTTTGTTCCAACTTTCCCTTCCGCAGCAACTCCCCTCTCCCCAAACAGCCTAAAACTACGCCTTTCAGCAGGAAGTAGCGTGAGACGGTCAGCGCCCCCTGTCCCCAAAAACAAAGAGGGGGGAATGTTGGAACAAAATGGCCCTTAACTTTTCACCCCCTCCATCTTAGTGAAAAGCCCACCGGCGCCAAAAGCCCCCTCCATCTTAGTGAAGGCCCAAGAGACCTATCAACACTAGCCCCGCTACCACAATCCAGTCAATACCCTACACGAACACTAGCCGTCCCCAACCGGATCCTCCCCCTATATAAGCTCGCTCCTCCATTTAATAAATTGGAATTCCTCTCGGACTTCTGTGCGTCCTGGTGATTTCTTTCGTCTTGGATTCCTGCGCTTCCTGGTGGTTCCCTTCCTTGTGGATTATTGCGCGTCTTGGCGATTTCTCTCATTTCGGATTACCGCGTGTTCTGGTGGTTTTCTTTCACTAACCATGGACATGGTATAGTTTTGTTTTAATTTAGGTCTATTTTAATGTCTACCAATAATTTTCTTTTTTACTCCTTAGGTATTATTTTGTTAAATATATTTTTAGTTTTCATATATATATTATTGTTAATGTGAATAGCATATTTTTCATATTTTATTTTCTAAATGTTTATTTTTTGCTATATTGTAGATTTTGATTTTTGTGTACAATTTATGGAAGGATTTTTGTTTTGTACCTAGCAACTTTGCTAAATTCCAGTTAATTCTGATGGTCTGACTACTGATGGTCTTGGATTCTCCACGTGGATAACACTATGCATATATAAAATTTTTCTTCTTGCCTTCTCAATTTACATTTTTCTCATTTCATATTTTTTAAAGCTGTTGCTGCTAGATCCTCTAGTACAATGCTGAATAGAAGTGATGAAAGATAGCACCTTTATCACATAGTGATATTAAGGCAAACTTTAAAAGTCTCACAGTTAATATAGTATTTGTTGTAGTATTTTTTTACAAAAAATAAGATGGGCTATTTTTCTGAAATACTTTTATAAATAAGCCTTGTCTGTTATATGAAGTTTGAATCCATTTGATTTAAACTGCTTGTAAAATAAGCAGGTACTGGGATCTCTCAGGCCATGAAATTTTGATTACCATTTCAGTGTATTTTATCTCTTTATTTCCAACTTTTCTGAATGGTTTTGCATTTCACTTATATGCAGAATCTAAGGAACAAAAGAGAAGAACAAATAGAACAAAAACAGACTCCCAGAAACAGAGAACAAACTGATAATTGCCTGAGGGTTGGGGAGTTGGGGATCAGGGTGAAAAAGTGAAAGAATGAATATAAATGAGTAGTTACAAAACAGTCACGGGAATGTGGATTACAGCATAAGAAATATAGGCAATAATGTTGTAATGGCTACTGGCTATATGTAGTGCCAGGTGGGTATTAGAGTAACTGGAAGATCTCTTCATAAATTATATAAATGCCTAACCATTGTGCTGTATACCTGAAACTAATTTTTTAAAAATCTTAAAATATAAATAAAAATTATATATCTATATAGACTTTTTGTTTACTCTAATCAGATAGGTACTTAGTGAGTTCACGTATATTATTTTGGTTCTATTTTTAATCTTCCCTTACCTCTGTTGAATTGATATAATTTTTTTCTTAAATCTTTTCTTTTTGATGATAAATTAAAGTAATATATTCAGATTATCTCCTTTTGAAACGATTCTTTACATTTTAACGTGCATAGTTATTGATATTTTTTCCTAGAAGTGTTTCAAGAATTCAGAATTTTTATTTTTTCTTCAACCACATGAAAGGCTTTAACATACTTCAAAAGTCATTCACTATTTTCCAGTCAAATTTTATCTTTTAAAATTTTTATCTTTTTTAAAATGTAAAAATAGACTAAACATATTGTGATATTCAGTAATCAATTTGATTTCCAAAGATAATTTGTCTATTTTTAGGGTCTTCCATTCTTCCTTGGAACCTATGCCTTCCTTTAATTTATAATTTTCCTCTCTAAGTACAAATTTTTGTAATTCATTTGGTGATATTCGTTGAAAAATATCTCCCTAGCATTTGTATGAAGGTATCAGCTTTTGTATTACAAATTCTAGTTGCCTGACAACTGAGTGAAAAGGTGTCAGCTATGCCTAAATGAAATGACCAACTTTAGTTCACAGCTCATAATTCAGGCCCAGGATGATCAGATGTCTTCCCAATTTTACCCTCCATTGTGATAGGTAATCTGGAGATTTTGATAGTGAAGAAATTAGATAATTTGTTAACTGATATTGATGAATTTTGTCAAAAGCTATAAGGACTCCAGTATTCATCAAATTGAGGTTCAGAGACAAGACTGCCAAAATCTAGGAGGAGCTCCATTTCTCAGAGACCCGAGGAACCAGAAAAGCTATCCTACCAAGTCTCAGGGACAGAGTTCCATGCCAAACCCTATTTATCAAAACAAAAGCATTCACCAGGGTTGCCATTCAACAGTGGTGACATGTTTCTGACTTGCAATTACAGAAGGTCTAGGACACTACAAAAAAATGACTGATGGGACTCAACTACGGGAACTGATTAAATAATTTAGGCAGATTAACTAGGTCTTGATGGAAGTTTTGCATCTAAAAACAAAGCTTGGCTTTACAAATTTTTCAAAGGTTATTTCTAGTTTAAATGTTGATTTGAGAAACACTAAGATACTTACTATCAGTATAACAACTTCATAGCTGTAGGGAAGACTGTCAGGTTAAATATGAGCTTTCTAGGCTATTTATGTTCATTTAATGCACTGTGCTTGAATTTGTAGCTCTCTCCTAAATATCTAGATAAAATAGGAACAAATTGTTTCCAAAAGAAAGGCTACAATTTAAGAAAATTTTATTCCAAATTAAATGTCTCTGTGTTCCAAAACAAAGAAATAGAAGAATTTGAGCATGTGCTATACGCCTAACATGTTACAAGATACTTTACATATGCGGTTTTATTTAACTTTCAACCATAATCTTTGAGAAGATACAATTGCCAATAGTCTGCAAATAAAAAAGAGAGGGGAAAAAAAAGACTAAAAATGATAACATAATTTTCCAATGCCACATAACTCGTGTCTGATCAACTCTGAAACTCTTGTTACTTTTTCTCCATCACGATGTCTTCCATAATCAAAAGCATGTTCGCATGTCTGGGCCTTAAAAAGTTGTCTCCATTAGAAGAGCTTTATATGTCTCAAATATAAAAACTATTATATAAGCTAGAAGTAGCTTTAACATTACATTCTTACTTTAAATACAGTAATACACACAGTGTGGAAAAGTTACTAGATATTACATATCAAAAATTATATGCCATCATGTTATTTTTAAATAGCAGGGTGATCATACTATTTTTAACCTAAAACTGAACAAACCTTTCATGTCAACATATTTTTCATGTAAATTCAATTTAAATATAAGATGTTGGTGGGTAGATGTCGATACTAATATTTTCATTTTATTTTTTAAATTACCTTTCTAGACAGTTAGGGCAAACTAGCTCTATGGATTTTTATACAGAATATTGATAAAAAACATGTGACTTCACAGTTGAGGATACTTATAGGTTTCCTCCCAATTAAATAGGAATAAGATAAAAATTCTAAAGTACTGGATCATAACATTGCTTTCAGATTTAAAATATAGTTAAAAAAAAGTGTTTTAGTATGAAAAGACATTACTTTGCATTAGTATTCTTTCAAACTTCAAAGACCCAAGAGGTTCTCTTCAAAAGAGCTCAAGATTTAGGTTTTAAAAATTCTTTTTAATCTTCCCCATAGTTTATTAATCAATAGCTGTAAATTTAGCATTGCACAAGTATAGTCAGCAGTTAAAAAGAAACATGAGAATTGATAATATTGATGGCCTTTGGAAGGAGTTAGGTCCATATTGCCGACTAAATACAAAGTCAGTACAATTTGTAGTCAATGGACGAGTGCAGTCTTGTTGAGCTTACAGATACTTTTTAAAGGCACTGCTATAGCATTTGCCCTAGGAAATTATTGTTTTGTTTTCATTTTCCTCTTTTTAATAATTTTAGCAAAATTTTAATGTAATTCTCACATTTGCTGATTGTGAGAAATGATACTGAGATGTTCCAGCATGTCTCATTTCTTGAAGCATAAACATAATGATAAAATGTTCATTCACAAATTATTTCAGTCATTCAACAATAACATTACACATTGAGTGCTATGAATTCAATTGTACTTCATATGTGTAGAGAAAGGGTTACTAAGATTCATAATATCTGATCAATGACTTCAAGTACATAAATTCTATTATTTTAAATTTGTCATTAATAAATCACTACATTTAAATCATTCTAAGATCCCATCAACTGTAAAATGTATCTTTTTTGAAGAATGTTAAAATGAGAAAACATATGTGCCTTGGAACTAATGAAATATGATATGATATAGTCTGAAACCAAAACTCACCTAGTTTTTTTATATCCTCTTATTTCACTCAACATTAAATTATAACATTTTTCATGGAAAACTAAGTAGTCATTGAAAATATAACTTTAATGTTTTCATATTAATCTAGCATATGAGTCTGCTATTGTTTATTAATTAGGTGTCAGGCTATTGTTTTTATCTTTTCAATATACTAAATATTGCTTTCTTGAACATCATGCTCATTACTGAATATTTCCTTAGGATAAACATACTTTTTGTTTATTCTGAGATCAACAATTTTAATACCAACATAACACATGATACTCTGAGCTGATACATATTTTTACTCTGAAACATTTTTATTTGCATAAAGCATTTTTTATAATTTTTTTTTATTTAGGAAATGTATTTAGAATAGGCATTTTCCTAAACTGACATATCTGAAAAATGTTTTATCTATAGAGTAATTGGATCACATTTTTTTCCTCTATAAATGTTACTGTTTTATTCTAACATTTTAGTATTACTGAGATTTCTGAGGCCAGTTGCATTTTTGTTTCTTTTATTCACACAATGAACATTGTCTGAATAGGGTGGTAAGTGACAGTCAACAGTAACCAAGATGGCAGGGTCATTACATGTATGGACTTTTGTCACATAAAGTCTACTATTTTAGACAGGTATAGTTTTTCAACTTGCACATTTGGAGAAATAGTATTTTCTCGTCTTTTAATTCTTAAATTTAATATTAAATTCTGGGATGGCAAGCAGATTTCACCCAATCTTTTATTTCTGATAGCTTTTTCATGGCTGCCCCTAGGGATATGTTGAAAAATTAAGAGATTGGTGTTGAATTCATTGGGAAAAGAGTTTCATGATCTGTCATTGTGATATGTTTCATGGCTAATGAGTATTTTCAAGTCCAAGTTAAGGAAAGATCTCCTCAGTATTTTCCCTGAGTCTTGGTGATTTATTTCAATTTTCAGCCTCTTTTTCTTCAAGTTATCTCTTAGTATTTCTTTCATAATAATTTTTTACCATTGTTGTTCTTGCCTTTGGGAATACAAATTTTATATACAACAGATCCCTATATAATATGCATACCTTTTATTTCACCTTTTCTTATTTTTATCTCTTTCTCCTCTTTGAGCTTTGGGAATTATTTCAAAATAATCTATATTTAATGAACTTTCTTTTTGCTCATTGTAACCACCCATTCTGATGACCTTTGTTTTGTCTGTTTATTGATGAATTGCTTATTTTGTGTATCAGTTATGGTTTGTTTGCAGGAAATGTATGGCATTCTCAAATTAGGTATGTTTAGAAAAAGTTTTCAAAGGACATGAACTACATATTTGGTCTGGATATAAGGCAGCCACAATGGAGAGTAGACCACACTGGCACTAATAACAGCTGTGTGCTGTTCTCCTATCCCACCGCCTCTTCCATGATCAAAGTGAAGCCACAATTACCAAAACCTGGATAGAGAGACAGCTATATGGTGTAGGCCAGTAATGGTTAAAGGCAGCAGAAGAATCATAGCAACCCATAAGAAAAGAGCCAAAAAATAATTAATGTAAATGTCTTTTAGAATGAAAATATAATTATCCGTGTTTATCAGAAGAATAAGAAAAGAAAAAGAAAAAAAAAACAGACTAACTATGAAGTAATTTATATTAACATGATATACGATGACATAATATAGTAGCACTAAGACCAACCATATTAACCATATTAATAAATCCAAATGGGTTTAACTCACTTAGTAAGAGAAAATTTGTCTGACTGGAGTACACAAAATCAAAACCCAAGTCTTTGCTGGGTATAGGAGACCCATCTAAAAATAAAGCGATTCAGAATGACTAAGGATAAATGGATGGGGAAAATATATCAGAAAAATGCAATAAAAAAAGCAAGTGTAATTGCTTCTGTTATTGAGTACGACTTTCAGTAAAAAGCATTAAGTAATTCAATGAATGTAGGATTGCCAGATTTATCATGAAAATATCAACATTTCAGTTAAATTTGAATTTCAACTAATCAGTGAATATTTTAATATATTGATATTTCATGCAACATTTACAGCATTACTTAAAAATTATTTATTGCTTATATGAAATTTAAATTTAACAGGGATTTGTACATTTTTCTAACAATCCTATTTTTTCACCAATGTTTACCTGAGCAAGCTCAACTTATGAGATGTAATCATAAACAACTTTATTTTGTCTTTCATTGACCCTATAAATCTGCTGTTATCCCAACATTTCTCCCTATAAGTCAAGTTTCTAACTTTTCCAGGATGGCAGCTTAGGAAGGAAGAACAGGAAAGAAGAGAAGTTCTGACTTGACTGATGATAAGGACTCACCTAGAATAGATTCAAAACTGACTAACCATTTCATTCGTTCTTTCTTCAGAGATCCTCTTGCCATCTCAGGATATCTTTTTTACAGTTTCCATAATATGAGTTAATGCATCTCACTTTTAGCTGGAAGTTACTCCTTCTGCTGCTTGTAAGAGTAAACCACTACATTCAGTTTATCTCTGCTGATTTTGCTTTGCCCCTCCTGGTCGTCGTTTTGGATAGGACCCAAGACAACTTGTGTGTGGCTGATACCTATCACAGGAAGCACTCAAGTATTCTTAGCTTCATTTATTCTGAGAGGCTAATCACTGCAGCCACGTCTTTGCTCAGCCATCAAAATAGCCAGACAACTCATTTCTAGCCATTTGGATTTTTTTCCGGGAGAAACAGACTTCATTTCACTCTATACTTTACATTACAAAGGACACATGCTGTGCTCTCCAAGTCAATGCCATAAAGTCTCTCTCTAATTCTAATTTTTCTCTTGTGTTTTGCCTATTGAAAATATATTTAAAACATTTATCATCATTTAAAAATACACACAAAATATTTAAAAGAAAAGAAAATATGTTTTAATAATTTAGGCATTACAAAATAATATAACCCCAAACTGCAGGCTTTGAAAGAGTATAGTTAATAGCTTACAATTGGCTCGATATTTCCAATCTTTTGAATAAAAGTCTTTCAAAAGATCAAAGCACCCACTACTCAGCTTTCTTCTAAATACCACTTTTATTATGAAAAGTATATATGTTTATTATAGCAACATGGAAAATGTGGAAAAATCAAATAGGCAAACAAAAATACATAGAATTACCTTTACTAGAAATAACCACAATTACCACTTTAACTTATACCTTTCTATCGCTTTTCTAGGTATAATTGTACGTTTTCAAACAATGGTATACACACTGTACATGTATTGCAATGTACATTTTTTCAATTAATTATGTAATGTAAACATTTCTTATTCCACTTAATATTCTTTTTCATCAAATTAACATTTTATAAGTAATATCTTCCAGTTTATTTGCTCATTTCAAATCATTGCATGATCAATATCTTTGTATGTAAAGTTATCATGCGATTCATTTAATATCCATAGGATAAATTTATAGGAGCTAATCCCTATATATTTTGAAACTTTTGACATATATTGCCAAATGGTTTCCCATCAGGATTGTGCACAATTGCACTAACCAACAGCAATTTATGAGAGTGTATCTTTTATAATGCCACCACCATTCTTGGTACAAGCATAAATAATAATAAGTATTGTTAATTTGATTTTTTTTGATAGCTAACTATCTCCATGGTTTTATAATTGTGTTATGCTGTTGTCTTTTGAATTAGGTAGGAAAAAAAGGTTACAAATAAAAAAATGCATATGTACTGTATTTTATATTTACCTTTGTAGCTACCTTACCGTTCTTTTTTATTTGTTTTATTTTAGCCTGAAGGATTTCCTTAAGGTTTCTTAAAGGGAAATTTTGTTAGAAACAAAGAGTCTCTGTTTTTGTTTATCTGGGAATATCTGAATTTTGCCTTTATTTTTGAAGCATATTTTTGCTTGATATAGAATTCTTGGCTGACAGTCTTTTTCTTTTACCACTTTAAGTATGTCATCCCTCTGTGCTCTAGCTCTCATGGTTTATGATTTTAAAGCAGTTATTAGTTAGCTGTTGAGGCAGGTTCCTTTGCATGTGTTGAGTCACTTTTCTCTTATTGTTTTAAAAGTTCATTGCCTTTGGCTTTTGGGACTTAGAACATAATGTGCCTGAATGTTGAGCTCTGAAATTATCCCACTTAGATTTTTCTGAACTTCTTGGCTGTGAGGTTAATGTTTTAATAATTGTGTTTTTTTTTTTAGTCACTACTTGTTCAAATATTCTCTTTGCTTAAAGTCCTTATTTTGTTGGTTGTTTCTACTTACAAGTTTTAAATTTTTATTTTTGTTTTAAAGTAAAAAATCTCACAAGCATATGTTTAAGTGGACTTATTCTCTTTAAATTTATAGTGCCTGCTATTCAATGAATCTTTTGTCTTCCTATCTTTCTCAAAAAAAAATTAAATTACATGTCTAAAAAAAATATATTAGAACAGACAGAGAGAACAATACTAAACAGAATTCATATTAGTTCTCAGTACTACACAGACATAAGTCACTTTCTATAAAAATGACTCCCCCAAAATGTAAATCATTAAGATGTCTTGGCATATATTTCTTTTATTATTTCACATAAAGCAAAGTTTGTGTTTATTGATTATTTTTTTATTGCTTTTCTTTTAGTCTGTTCTCTTCTCTAATTCTGGAATTCATTTTGCAGATATACTGCAACAGTTTTATTTTGTGTTTATTGATTATTTTTTTTATTGCTTTTCTTTTAGTCTTCTCACTCCTCTAATTCTGGAATTCATTTTGTAGATATACTGCATCACCTGGCTCTGTCTTCTAAAACCTTATTTCTTCCCTTATCTTCCTTTTCATTTGAAAAAATTCTTTTTGAACTCTTAATATACTCTGTTTTTTACAGTAATCAATGTGTTATTTACTCTGACCATTGTATTTTTTATTCATCAATAATCTTTCTAATTTAAAATTGTTTATAGATTCTAGGTTTTTAAAATCTTATCACACATGTGACTTGGTTCCTTTTTACATTTTTAATTTCTTTCTTCTTACAATATGTGTCTTTCAAATGGGACCATTTGCTCTGCTTGTTGTTTTTCTTGTTTTTAATTACTAACGTTAAATTCTTGGTTTTGGTCTGATGGTTTATTTTTTAAAAGTGGTGTATTTGGAACTAAGATGGGTCAAATAATTTAGTAATGAACTGCTCAAATTATTAAATTCTATACTAAAGAAAACTGGTATTTTTTCCATTTTGATTTTTTTAAGGTTCATTTTCTTGAAAGAATAACTAAGCTAAACTAAAATCTAATGAGGTTACAGTAAAAAGTTTCACTGTCAGGGGAGAGCATTTTTCTTCTCTATTTTTAATGTTTGCTTTATTTGTGTAGCTCTGATTAACTGGGACATAACCCCACCTGTCCTAACTGTAATAAATAATCTCACTTGGAGATTTCTAGAGCTCTCTTTTACTTAAAATACTCCCTGAGCCAGTGGTAAGTTGGGCATGACCATAGCATCTGATGCACTTCCTGAACTCTCATATAGGATCATCCTTAGCTCCAGGAATTCCCTTCATGATGTCCCAATCAATAGCCCATGTTACAGATGAAAGTGTGTGGTAGCCTGAGCTGGAGGGGAACAGCCAGGCTTATTTAACTGAGTAAAATTCTAATTACCTTATAGAAGAAGTAACTAATACAGCATGAATTCATAACCGGTAGAATGCCTGCATTTCTATGTTTTGTGTAGCCATCAAATTTAAAAGCCTGATTCCCAATTTCAGCTGGTAGATTATCCATTAAGGCAATTCCTCCCTCTTTACTTATTCTACTAGCTCAGGCAATTCATGAATGAAAGTGAGAACTGTAGCCAGACTGCTGTGTGCTGCAGTGAATTTCCTGAAACCCATAAATTTAAGACTCATTTGGTATTGGTACACATAATTTTAAGAAGTCTAAATTCCAGAAATGTTTGTTTATTTGTATTTTAATACTGATGTCCAGGTCCTACCCCAGACTAATTAAAATTGAATGTCCATTGGATTGCTATTTGAAAATTTTCCTCCAGGCAATTCTGATGTGTAACCAAAGTTAAGAGTCCCTTGTTATAGAGCCAATATTTGTATCATTTCTTTATCTTTGACCAGCTGTATGACCAAGCTGTATAATCAGTGTTATCTATAGTAAAATGGCATCATGATAAAAGTAATAAATAGGTTACTGTACATAAAGAGGTATGAGTATATGGAAAGTTGGAGCCATGAGGTGCAGAAGGCCAGTTATAGTCTCCTTGAGAGTGATTTATTTGCCTGAGATAAATCAATAATAATTTATTTTATTCAGTGGTTATAATGTATTATTATTGATCTTAAAGTGATGGTTTAGTTTTTAAGAAGAAAGATGCTCTCAGATTATTAAAATATGGTACTTTTCTAGTGGCTCATTTAATAGGCAGTATTTATGGGACTTAAAGTAAGCAGGGCTAGAGCAAGTTAAAAAAAAAGACTAAGGTACGGTTTCCATCCTCATGGAACTTAGAGCCTACTTATGAAACTAGGGGAAAAGAAACATAAAGTATTATGAGAATTGATGAAAAGAGAAGTCCAGAACAACCTAAACTTAACTCATATTTCACGTCTGTATGTAATTGGTTGGGAAGCAGAGAAGGTATGTGTGGGCATCAACAAAGTCTTAAATTGAAGAGCATAGTATGGAGAACACTAAATAAAACTCGGAAGTTATGGAATCCCGGTAAAACTCAGAAATGTTCTAGTTAAGTAAGACTGGTTAACCTCTTTCTTTACATTTAAAACTGGTATAATAATTATCATGTGTAACTTTTCAAGGTTATTGTGAGAAACACAATCATGGAGTCATGTATGTGAAAGTAATCTGGTAACTATAAAGTGCTGTATAGATGCTATACAGTGCTAATGTCACTTATAACTTCATGTTTTCTTTTAATGTGTGGCATAAAATATATTCATAAAACAAAATATATAAAACATGATGAAAAACTTGGCAATTGACTATAACAGAGAGGATGTGTTATATTTCTATCAATACTAATCACCTAATTAAGAGTTGTGTATATCTTGACTTTGATTTTGCAATGTAGTCAAATAAACTTTTTTGGTAGTTAATAGGGTGGTATTTATTATCATACCACACATATTTCCTTAAAGGAAACAATGCTACTATTCTTATCTCTAGGTGAGAAGAAGATTGGAGAAGGAATGTCACAGATTCTTCTCTTCATTCCACTTCTCTGCTCTTTCCAGAGAAAGAACTCTGAACAACCAATGCAAAGTGATTAACAAACAGAGAAGACAAAGATGCTTTCTGAGATCCTTCATAATTTATCATTTTTTCCCCTCCTCCCCTTAACTGCCACCAGGACTCTCCAGTGGTGTCAGGCTAGTAAGAGTATGTAGGTTTGCATTGCACAATGCCCTGGGTTTCAAAATCATCATTTTGTCTAATTATTATTGAATCCATAATGATGAAGCATAAGAAACATATCACCTTGCTTCAGGCAAAACTGCTGTCGTAACAAGAGACATAAGTAATCAATGATTGATAGCAATAAACATTTCTCTCTCTTGTTACATAAGCTATGACTCTACTTGCCTTTGCTTGTTTCAGAAACAAGTATATTTTCATTCTTAGGCCAGGTGGAGTCACTCCTATCTGTGATATGCCATTCTCATGACAATGGTCAAAAAATGCAAAAGAGTTTCTTCTAATCACACAGCCATCTTTAAAATTCCACCTGGCCATGGAAAGCATCATATTTTTTCATATGCCATTGACTACAGCATGTCCTGTGGTGAAACCCAAAGTCAATGAAGCTGGACTGTATACTCCGCCTGTAGAATGCATGTGCAAGTCACTTGACTGCAAGCAGAGAGACACAATTCTAGTACAGGAAAGGGGAGAATAATCCCATTTAATATTGGCCGTGTAAGATTTACTCCAGAAGAAATCTAAAATCTAATTAGGCATCTGAGCAAGAGTCACCTGAATAAGAGAATGCAGAACAAGAACTAGAAATAGAAGAATTTTGAACTTAGTTTTTACAAATTCAAATTTATGAAAAATAATGCATTTTAATTTTCCCTGGGAATTTAATAATAGGAGAGATTCTATGTTATTCAAAACTAAATGATCTATTCTAATGCATACCAGTGCCTTAGGTGTGACACAGCTCCCTTGTCACATTTGTTATGTAGGAGAACTTAACTAAAGATGGCAATAAGGTTGCATTAGCCTGGTATGACCTCCTGTCCCATATACTTCTCTTCCCTCTCACATGATAAATAGACAAGGAGGCTTTTCACCATGAAACAAGGGAATGCCTGCCATTTACTAGCTACTGTTCTTGCTCTGCTAAACATTCCTTCCTAAGAGGAGAAGGTTATCTCACTGTTTCTTGTGATACCTTCTCTGACTTTCTCTTGCATTGACAAGCTGGGAAACAAACTAATACCCTTAGGCAGTAGGCTAGTGAAAGTGCTCAGAATTTGATTTATAGACTCACAGGCCCCAGATTCTTCTTTTCTGGGTCTAGATTAGAGCTTTTCAATACAATAGAATATAATGTGAACCACATGCATAATTTAAAATTTTCTAATAGCAACTTAAAAATAAAAATTTTAAAAATCAAGTACCATTAAATTTAATAAAATATTTTATTCTACTCAATATATCTATACTATTATTATTTCAACGTGTAACCAATATAAAAATTATGAATGAAATGTCCTATCTTATTTTTTCTGTGCTAAATTTTTGAAATACAACACGCCTTTTATATTTAGAGTATGTCTCAATTCAAGCATGCCACATTACAAGTGCTGGTGAGACCCACACTTACCGGATACTTATTGGACAGTGCAGGTCTAGAGTTCTGATTTTGTTTCCATTAGAAGCTGGAAGAGACTGTAATTTCTTGGATAGCTTTCTTAATCAAAGCAGCCCAGACAGAGGCACATATCACAAAATAGCATACCAGCAGAACTGTATTCTATTATTTATAAAAGGAGAGTTTATACTCTACCTTGAGCCCTATCCACTTCTTTGTATCTGTTTTCACTTAGTTCAGCATACCAGTTATTAACATTTCAAAGCCTGACATATTTTAACTGGATAAGAGGCATTCTAGCTTGCCAGGCCAGTGGATCCTTGGTCTCCTGAAAAGTCATGCCTACATGAATTTTGAGCTCAATCCTTGTGAATTGTAATAGTCGATAAATAAATGAGTAAACTACACATGGATAAAACTTGCAGCATTTTTAAGGGCATAGAATATTTCATAAAAATTAACAGAAAAAAAACAACATAATTTTCGACCAAAGTAGAATATAATTATAATTATATACCTCACACTTTAATAGCAAACTAGTCTTTACTAATTCATATTCTAGATAAAGTGCAAAGCTCAGCTAAGGATGTTTGTACACATAGTTCAATAAAAGAGGGACATTTTAAATTCTAATAACAAATTTTACATAACATAGACCTTTAACTTGATATATTTGATATTGTCCAATAAAGATAATTACTTTTTGGTTGTAATGTAATGTCATAGTGTGTGAGCATTCATAGTAATAGAGAACTCTATCTGACTGCCAATAAAATAGCAAAAAAAAAAAGTCCAATTAATGAAAATCCAAGGTGTCATATTAATAATTACTGTACCAAAGGACTATCTCACTTCATTAAGTCATTATATAGAGACTTTAGTAGCAATTTTAACTATTCTATCAGGTATTAAATGTAGATTTAAAAAAACTCTTTAAATGTGCATATATGTTTTTTACCTTTTTAATGGATTCATCTAAGTCCTTACAACATAAAAATCTCATTGTATAGTTGAATTATAAAAGACTCCACTATATTGTTATGGAACCCAGCACATAAAATACTCATCACATAAAATTCTGATCACTGTTATTGACTACAGATTATAGGGGATATTTGGTGCTCTTATGTTGCTTTTCCATAGCATTAATTAATTTTAGAAGTATTTGAATAAGACACATGCTCAGCAGTATGAAATAATCTTTAAAATTATAGGCTCTGCAGCCACAATACTGAGATTTAAATCCTAGCTACATAACTTGCTAGCTGTGTAATCTTGAATAATCTGTTAAAACTCTCTGTGCTTATACTTCAAAACAGGGTATCCTGAAATTTATAAAAATGTGCAGCTTTCTCCCTTTGAACTGAGATACACAATCATATGAAAAAGAAAATAAAACAATTGAAAAAGTTAAAATATTTTCTAATCACATGAGGTGTTCCAAATTCTAAACAAAATTCATCACCAAGTGTCCTTAGTAAACATACCTTATTCACACTCTGGCCTCTATTTATTTTCTTATTGGAAGATTAATAACAGGTATCTTAGCAACCACACCTGGACCCAAGGCAAATGAGGAAGTCTTGGCAGCATTCAAGGTCAAAAAGCTCTAAGCTTAGATTGAATGTCAAACTATATGCCACTTTGCTTCTAAAATGTATTAATAAATTTGTATAAGTGGAAATATGGAAAGAAAAACAATTAAAAGGGGAAAAATAGGGAAGATAGGAAAGAAAGAGGGAATGGAAAATGCTTTATAAATAGGTAAATACTGTTAAATTATGATAAAGCAAAATGATCTAATTTAAGCAAATATAAATTTTGGTATTCATTTAATGCCAGTAAACAGCTGGCCAACTGTTAGACTTATGATGTAACTATGGGAAGAAATTAGTAAATAATTATTCATTATAGAAGATAAAATGAAAGTGTGTTTTATAAACATAAATCTTATTAATGTCTGCACTCACATTGAAGAAAACACCTACATAATATTTCATGGAGAGAAGGACAGAAATCACAAGGAATGTAAATTTTCCTATTGGAGTTAGCTATTAACAGTCTCAAATACTTCACTGGAAAAGTTATTAGAATGAAGTTAAGCAATGCAATTGGAAACATTGATACGTTTTATTCTTATTCTCATTTCTATCCATGTAGAAACTGGAGAACAACTCTCATGGAAGACTTCCAGTTTTCAATGGACATAATAAAATCAGAATCTCTCACTGTCCTAAATGTGGAGCAAGACAGAAGTGCATATCATAGAATTTCTCTGAAGTTGGAGATTGGCCCCTAAAGTCCAGATCATAAAAAGGTGAGACTTTCTAAAGAGCATTACTGAGATGGAGTGCATGTGAATTAACTTGTTTTAAGGCAGATTACAATTAGCAACCCCAATTTAATTATTCTGACTTAAAGACAAAATTTTAAATTATAGTGACTTGGAACCCATCAAAATAATTATGTAATCTATTCATTTTGACTCACAATTTTGATTATGTTCATCTTCTGTTGGTCAGAAAAATGAAATGCCTTAAAATTCTTATAATCAGTATGTTTGAATAATTTTGAGAATGGGCCTTACTAAAATATTAGATATTTAAGAAAGAATTATTGGCTCATCTAGGACATGAAGAAATGTTTTGAATCTCTAAGAGGGAGTCACAGATCTTTATCCTCAGGAAGGAGCACTTTGTCAAAAGAAATAGTATTTTTACTTTTTAACACGATGGCAGGGCCTAAAAAAGTCAGAATGTAAGACTGAAAATCAGACCCCAAGAACATTTCAGAGGAAACACATGCATACACACCCACACACATACATAGACTTAGGTTGTTGCCACAGGAGGAAACACTAAGAAGTAGAATAAAAAATGTCGTTTTTTCCTATCAGAAAGGGATCTTAGAAGTCATTCTGATTATGTTCTTTATTTTGTAATAAAGACTAAAATGTAGAAAACGATAAACTGAGGCAAAAACCCTCCTTTCCTGATTCTAAGTCAAGTATTATTTTTTTTTCTCCCTTGTGCCATTCAGTTAAAGTACATAAAAATAAACTAATAATATATGGCAACAAATTAACATAAAGAGTTAAGAAATTAGTAAGTGGAGAGAAGCCTTAGATGATCAGAGAAGTTTTACAGAGGAGGAGTAGGAACTTGTGCTGGGTGGGACTTGAAGAATATAGATTTCAGGTGACAATGGCATTATAGTAGGGAAACTAGCTTGGAGAGCAGAATATTTATACTCTGTGTCACAGAAGGTACTAGAAGGCAAATATCTATTCATTTCCCCTCTAACTTATAGCAAAGATTTTAGTATCTTTTTCAGCCAGGCATTCCCAATAATTTCTTATATTTTTAAGTAAGAATATATTTCCAAGACACTTACATATATTATATGTATTATTCCTAATACATTTACCTTGTATGATGCTGTTAACATTTTTATCTATAAAAAAATCAAGGCTTACACATTTTATCTGATTTATCCTCAAATCATATAGCTATTTAGCCAAAAAGATGGATTTGAATGCATGTCTCATGACTCCAAGCTTTATGCTTTTCTATTATATCACAGCTAAGACTTATACAGTCTGACACTGAGACAGTTTTTGCCTAATGGAAAATACTGGAAAATAAATGCAGGGGAATTTTGGAAAGATTGTTACTCTTATTATTATTTTTTTTTTATCAAGGAGATGATTATAACTTTAATCTGGATTTAACTTTAAGAAATTCTAGCTCAACTGTCTCATAAATCTGTTTCCCTCATGGCTACTTATGTGTCCTCAGGCTTTTTTGTTGGCAGAAAATTCAAAGATTAATGTTGCTGGGACATGTCTAATGTCCCACATGCATTATACGGCTCTTAGTTGCACCATCTAACTCCATCTAGTCAA
This sequence comes from Cynopterus sphinx, assembly GCA_030015415.1. Lineage (NCBI taxonomy): Eukaryota > Metazoa > Chordata > Mammalia > Chiroptera > Pteropodidae > Cynopterus > Cynopterus sphinx. Next base: position 22,060,350 of record CM057385.1, read on the forward strand.
GGGTAAAGGAAGGATATAATAGGATTTCATTAAGTTAAAAATAAGTACAGTTTACTGATAATGCTATCATAACTCTATGTTAGGAAAGGCCACAATACTATATTTTTATGTTTCAGCTGAAATCAAGTCACATCATGTCTATACTTTACTTCTTTATCTAGGCCCAACTTGAGTTCACCAATGATTTTGCTAATCCAAGATAAAATCAGTCATGTCATTGAAGCAACAACAATAAACATTGATAAAGTAGATGATGTTTTATGGTATGCTATTGTAAGGAAAGAAAGATAATTTTTCCTTTACCCTTCTGGGTTCTTGGCTGAGACTTACCCACACTCCACCATAATAGAAGATAGATTAACAGGATGAAAGCAAATAGAAGTTTAATAACATATATACCTATTGTTTATATGGGAGATACCCAGGAATACTGAGTAACTCCCCACAAACGACCATCACCTTAAATACCATCTTCAGCTAAAGGAGATGTTGGGTGAAGGTAAGGGCCAGATATGAGAGGCTCTCAGGAGAAGTAAATTATTTTGGAGATGCTTTTTCCATCAATAAGAGTTTTTAGAAATTGAGTTATCTTCCTCTTCCTCATATAGAGGGGAAGGCTCCTTTACAAATGGGGGTTTCCTTTATGAATATCAATGTCTCCAACAAAAGGCTAATTTCTACTTGGTTTTTAAAATTTCTTCTGTGCCTTCTGTTTCTTAAAAATAACTGGATCAAGATAATGCTTATGCCAAGGAGACCCATTTTGGGGTCCAAACTGACTGCAATGATTGGTGGATTTTGCATCACATCAACTTAACCACTCCTTTAAGTGCCATAGCAGGTATGCAGGGATGCTACTCAGATTCCCCTTCAAGAAAAGAATTCCTTCCCTGATCTGGGGAGAACAGGTGAGCTGACCATCTCTACCTGTTAGATTTTTTAGGTCAGCCTCAGGTTTTGAGGTAAGGTCACAGAACTCTGGCCCGTGCACAAGAGAGGTGTTGGTAACTGAGGGCATGCTGTTTGGAAGGCAGCTGCTAGCTAATGACTGAAGAAGGGTGGTGATAAAGAGGCCTCCATATTTTCTCCCTGTGCAGGACTCTCCTGTCAGGCAGTATGTGCTTCGGAGCCCTCAATGGGCTGGCAGAGATTTGGTCTATCTGCATCGTTGACTACCAGGTCTCTTGCCCCATTACCTTTCACAGGCATTATACTCCAGTAGTGATAAAATGCAATAACTTTAAAAATTTATATTAGAAATGATTGAAAATTCATATTGGAATAAAGGCTTAGATATTTTTTAAAGTTAAAATGTCACCTCTATGAAATCTCTGACATCTCCAGGCTTACTTATTCAAGTTTCTCGGTTCCACATATTGTTCATTTTCTACTACAATGTATATCGCAGTATAATTATAATTATTTGATGTGGTTGCCCTTTCTAAATCTGCCAGATGAAAGAGTGTTTATTTTTTCCACTGTAACTCCGTTAGATATATTAGTTGTCTCTATATACAATATGCATTTAGAAAGAAGCATTCCATCTCAGGAAAACTTTATTATTTTAGAACAGTAGATTGCAAGAGATGAGGAGATTTAGGACAGAGAAAATATCTAAGAATTGTAATCAGTCTCTCTCTGCTGGTTGATCCCCCTTTACCCTCATAAAGAAAGACTAATAGCTGAAATATGTACTGACTTAATGCTCAAATACTAACACAGAAATTCACATAAATACATCATGTTTAATGATATTTAGTACCTATGTGGAGTGCATACATTACAAATCTTTCTTAAATTCTATATTTCAACAACCTTTGCCTATAAGAAGAATACCATGCAAAAAGGAAAAATCTTAGAATAGAATTCTGAGAGATTATGCAACAGCAAAGCATTCACATTTTATAGAAAATTCCTACTAGAGTTACAAATAATATATAAAAAAAATCATCAATAAATCAATTACCTTTGGTTATGGTTTGCTTTCTAAAAGCCTCTGTAATAAGATTAATAGCTTCTTTGGTAATTATGCTAAAATAATGTAATATATAGCATTGGAAGTAACTTACAAAGAAATGAGGTAAATTTATTATATAATCTTAAATCTACAGATATTAAATAAAAGGTACTAATTTTTGAAGATGGGTACATTTTGCTGCTTAAATCACACCTTAATTGATACAACTGAAAAGGCACCTTTTTAGGTCTATACCATGAAAATTGAAAGTTATAAAATTCAAATATATTGAGGGTAAAAATAATGTCATTTACTGGCAGTCAATAATAATGAAATAAAACAAAAACCTCAATTCAAACTTTTATGTGTTTAGAAAGAACCAAAGAAGTACAAATATGCAAACATAATTATTTATAATTTTCTTCTTTCTTAGCTATTATCCTGTTCTTTTGCCTTGACATTCTGACAAATACAAAACTATATTTGTGGAAGAAGGAAGGCCAAGATGGTGAATCACATTTTGCCATCAGAGAGCCAAGAATGAGCTGGTGGCTAGTCAAGAGGCCACCTATTCATGGCATGTATCCAGGTTTAGAACCCAGCAGATAAAAGTGAGCCAAATCAAGATTAAGTGAACTCAAATATAACGTGAGTCTGTAGACTAAAACGACACAGTAAAGATGAATGGAGTCAGAACACACAACCAGGAGTGAGGCTAATAAAAGAAGGAGATTCAAGCATCTAAAGTAGTCAAATTGAAACAAATGAATAAAAACCCAGAGTAGAATTAGAAGTTCAAGATGGAAAATGGGCAAAAGTTGAAGAAATCATCCAAAAAAGGAGTAAATGAAATTTCGGAGTATAAAGTATGTATTGCTTTGGTTTATTTGACCCCATCATTTCCATCCCTCATTTTTAAATTCATGAACAATAGCTTCAAAGCAATTTCAAATACTGATAGTAAATTATGCGTGCTATTAGTAGCATGTACCAAATGTCCATGTTCCCTTTACCATAAGAGTACAGTAGTCCCCCCTTATCCATGGGGGGGGCACATTTTAAGACCACCCCCAGTAGATGCCTGAAACCATGGATAGTACCAAACCCTATATATATTTTTTTTCCTATACATAGATACCGATGATAAAGTTTTATTTATGAATTAGGCACAGTAAGAGATAAATAACTAATAATAAACTAGAAAATGATAATAATATACTTGAATAAAAATTATGTGAATGCAGTCTTTTTCTTTTAAAATACCTTATTGTGCTGCATTCACTCTTCTGATGACATGAGGTGACAAATTGCCTATGTGGTGAGATGACAGGAGGTGAATGAGACATTATTAAGGAAACTAAGGGTTACTTTAACACAATCACTGTGATACCAAGACAGTCTATCTGATAACCAAGAAGGCTATTAAGTGACTAAAGTGTGCGGAGACTATACAGTGTGAATATGCTGGACAAAGGGGTGATTTGTGTCCCTAGTAGATGAAGTGGAAAGGCGCAAGATTTCAGCACATTACTCAGGGTAGTGTGCAATTTAGAATTTATTAATTGTTTCTGGAATTTTCCATTTAATATTGTAACTGAAACCACAGACAGGGAAACTGCAGATACAGGGCCTACTGTAGTTAGTTAATGTTAACTTTTTTTTTTTTTTTGCATCTCTGAACTTAAAAAATAGTTTATGTCAGGACACACCCATTGACTTGATTGAATTTTGTTTGAATGAGTACAGTCTTCAAGGCTCAATTCTAAGTTAGGGTCTCAGCCATTCTAGAACTAATGTAGGTAGAGAGGAGGCAAGAGAACTAAAATGTTAAATCAAGCTGTATTCAGAGACTGCAATATGATTACCTCTGCAGCCAAGCCATGAGGATACCTGCAAACAAAGCAAGATTTCTGTGCAACCCATTTCCTACACCCATGAAAGGGAAACAGGAAAAACAGCTACCTGTTAAGCGATGCCCTATACAAAATAAAATGGTTCATCCTCTATGGATAAAATTATAGGGAACCTAGGATTAAAGGCTGGGAACTGTCAGTGGGCCTTTAATGCTACATATTCTTACCTTTTCAGGCTACATTCTCTTCCCCTTCCCCTTCTTCACTGTATGCCCATAACAAAGGAAATGTGCAAACTAATTCTTTAAACTGTAACTCAAAGAAACTAAAGAATGATATACAAACTGAATTCTCCAAACACTCAGGGTCCCTCTCACCGCCCTTGGCTTATTCTCTCACTGCCTTTCCCTCAGTAGTCTCTACTCAGTCTCTCTCACTGTCCATGTCTCTGTTAGGCTCTTTCACTCTCCGCTTCTGAAAGGAGACCATGCTCTGTCTGTGGAGTGTGACCACTTTTCTAATAACTTTCCTATCAACTCTAACTTTGGTGTCTATGTTGGATTCTTTCTACACTCTCTGCCAAAAAACCTTCTCTCAGTGCAGGGCTTGGGCTATCCTGTACCCTCCTCTTTCCCCATCACCCTCCCACACTTTGCGAAATTTGCCCTGTTTTGCATAAGAACTATTTTGTATTCTCAGAAGGTAACTTCATCAAAATTCCCTAAGGCTATTATTATATTTTAATTTTGATGAGAAGTGTACCTGGACATTTTTTAAAGGCTACTTTTACATGATATATTCTGAAATCTATTGAGATGCAGTTTACCAAAAAAAAAAAAAACCAATACACATACACATATGTGCTATGAGAGAACACAGCACTCAATTTATCATCAGATTTTTGTTGAAAGATTATTCTTTAAGACATCAATATAAGGTTATATGAATAGTCTCTTTCTGAAGCACTTTGCCTGATTAAACTGCTGAGTGGGAGAATTTGAGCCGGGGGAGACTGAGAGAATCCTCACTCTGTCATTCTTTTCTTTATGACTTCAGATCAATTGCTTATCTTTCTGTTTTTTTTTTTAATTTTTGTTCTTTTTTCTTTTTTTCCCATTTGTAAACCAAAATGACACATTCCATTTTTCTCCGTTGAGATTGGGGAGTATTCAGGCATTGACTGATTAAGGCATCTATGAACTGATTTTCATTTTTTACGACATACAGATACTTTATGAAAGCAATACACTAGACAGTAGAGTGAAGGAACCTGATATATTGTATTATATGTATTTGTAGCTATCATATCACAGGTCACAGGTTTATATAGAGTTTCTAACACTTAATTTTATCTAAAAGTGTATAAATGTATTTTTTCTTATCTGTTATTTTCAATTATAAATTAACATAACTTTCTTTAAATTATTATTATTAACAGTTATACATAATTCAATTGAAGATTATAAAGAAATTCCTTAAGTATTAAGTCACTAAAAAAAAGAAAACCCTAAAATAATCTGATCCAAAATTCTTAAGGTAATAATGTTTACATATGAGTCATTCAAATTTCTATTGGTTTCTTTCCTACAATGTTTACATTTTCCTCCAATATATCATGTTTAGTGTTTGTATTAAAAAATGGAGCTCTGATATGTTGTACACCTTAAATTTACACAATATAATGCGTCATGTATCTCAATAAAACTGGATAAAAATAAAATTAAAAAACTACAAGATACAAATATTCATTCACCAAATATTCAAAGATACTACCCAGTGTTACTGCCAGTGAAAGTGTTACAGAAAAGCTCCAAAGTCAGACCAATGAAAAACCAAACAGTGACTCGGAGAGAAGGAGAACTCAGTTTATTACACGCGGTACCAGAGGAGCTATTACATGAACTGATTGGCTGATTCGAGCTTAGACTGTTATAAATGGAGAGAATTGCTATGGTTGCTAGTAATATTGGTGGAAGGGCAGGAGTTGTTATGGGTTACTGCTGATCACAAATTGTTACAGGAAGTGGGATCTGCCAAGGTACAAGGTGCTACAAGGGGCGGGGGCTTTTATGGGTACAAACAGCTATATTTACAAGTTGACCAAAGTATAAGTGAGCTCCTGTATACAGCAAGCATATTTACAGAAGCAGAACAAAGAGCTGATTCGCTTTTTGTTTTAAATTCCTCAAATTTCCTCTTCAAAGTGTGTGTACATATATATGTTAGTTACTTCTTCCCTTTGTACTCCCCAAAGGTTCTTTTATAGGGCATATTACAGATCTTACATGGTTTTGCATCTCCAAATGGACTCTGAATTCTGGAAGGACATTCTAAGTTGCATTTATCTTTGGGCATTCAGTACCTATAAAATGTATTTGACATATTTTTGTCCCTCAATCTTTATTAAACAAAATATTAAATATTTTAAAGGGAAACAGTTTGCATTTATAAATAAAATATTATTTATGTCCTCATCACTGTGTTGATATAAGAAACAACCAAACTTGTAGAGAATTGTAATGAGTTTATTTAAGCCAAACTGATGACAATTTCTGGGAAGCAAAATTTCAACAGATTAAAAAAATGCTCCAGAAAATGGCAGTTTTGAAGCTTATTTTATACATTAGAATCAAAGGAGGAGACTAAGGAGGGTTACATGAAGTCCATTGGTAGCAGATTAAGGGGGTGGGAGAAAGTTAAGTGAGAAAATCTCTGGGATTGGATAAAAAATCAAAAAGGAGAGTTACATGCATTTTTTCATTGGTGGGTACAACATAGTGAATAATTAACATTAACAGCACACTGTGATGGTATGCAGGGGACAAGGTAGCAATAACGGGTTCTGTGGTCTGTCTCTGATACAGAGGGTTATGCCCTGAGGGATCTGAAAAACAGGGATGACTCTGACATTCCAAGGGTATGTTATTTCAGATGCAAAAAGAATAAACGGGCTCACTTAATGTAAAGACTAACCTTTGTCCAAAAAGTTACAGGCTCAGGGACTTAAAGGGACTTAGTTTTATTCTTCAGGACTTAGCTTTCCTCCAAATCCTCCCTTAGTATAAGTGCTGCCATTTTAAAAATAATGCCTTCAGCCCTCTTAAGCGGCTGTAAGCACTTGCTGACCTTCAGTTGAAGAAAAAAAAAACACACAAAGTGTGTCCAGCCCCTACCCAGCCTTGCACCACCCTAGATACAACCTATCAGGTAGGGACAAGTCTGGAATTTCTCCCTTTTCCCGCACTTACTCTGTAAAACTATCCACTTCCCCAGAGTTCAGGGCTCTCGTTCCAACACTGCTACATCAGTGATGGTCGAGAGTCCAGACTCGAGTCTTAATAAAGACCCTCATGTGTTTGCATCGGTGTTGGCTCCTTGGTGGTCTGGGATTCGCAACTCTGGGCACCACAGTCACCTGCCAGGATCTGCTTTATGTAGAAATTTTTATGTTCAAACCATCCTATGTGATTACTTTCAACTACCCACCATGATGGCCTCTCTTGAGCTTGTCAGGGTTAGTCTGTGGCCCTTTTTCATCAACAAGTGATTATCCTTCATGGGAGCACGACAGACAAGTTACTGATTGAATAATTGTCTGAGGTATGATTTCCCTCCCCTTGTTGTGTCTAAGCTACATGTTTGGTTTCTTATGGAGGTGAGCAGAATTTGCCACCCCAAAATATGTTTTTTTTTTTTTAAATAAAGATTATTTTAGACTGATTATTTTTAAGAAACTGAAGATGGAGGACAAGTTCTATAACTGAGTAGAAGTTACCTTTTTGTAAAAGACATTTATGTGCATAAGAGAAATCTCCATTTGTAAGGGCCTCTGCTAAGCTGTACCAGGAAGCAGGGGATGCCTTTATATCTAGAAACTCTTATCAATGCAGGAGGTGAGGACTTAAATCTGCATAACAATCAAACCCTCATTTACCTGGCTTTTCCTGGTCACTTCCCATAACTGACTCTCCAACATCTTTTGTCTTTAGCTGAAGATGATATTTAAGGTGTGGGCTTCTGCCATTTCAGATACTGTTTTCCTGAGTCTCTCCCATGTATACCTGTTATATAACTTTTGATGTGTTTTTCTCCTGTTAATGTGTCTTAGGCAATTTAATTATTAGGCCAGCCAAAGAACCTGGATGGGTAGGAGGCTTTTCCTCTCTAGCACTAACATATTGAAGGCTTCATTTAATATATTGGAGGGATATGTTCAGAACATATCATTGCTTTTCTAGTAAAAAGGATAAAAGAAAATGTATATTTGAGTGTGTTTCATGATACTTAAAACAATTACAGAATATAAAGAACAAGTAAGCACAGTTAAGTGTGGCATTTTATCTCAGAAAGAGTTTTTTGTTTTTCCCCTCATGAAGCCAAGGAGTTAAGACCCCTCAGAAAATATCTTTAAAGAAAAAAGTTTGTATGCTAGTTTGTTCTAACAGTCACTGGAAGGAAGTCCCGTAGCACCCTATTAACCATTACAGAAATAAGCCTAGGGCTTATTAGACTGCAGGGGAGGGTGGGGGGAGGGGGCATAAATAACCAAGACAAAAAATAATAATAGCATACAATGAGTAAGAGTCAAAAGATGTATAGCTTCTACCCCTGCACATCAAGACAACCTAGTAACATGGTTTGATAAGTTTTTCTGCCCACAGAGCTAATGACCAAGTGAAACTGAGGGTCCTGATATAATAATACATGACTTTGATTTAATATGTGAAAACGAAAGTTCTTAAGACCTACTAAATTTAGCTTTGAATCCTGGCTCTAGAAATCATTTCTCTCTTTCCACCCCTCAGACACCTGGCCTTAATCATCAACCTTAATCATCAAGCCCCGAAGCAGCAGAAGACAGTAGCTGGAACTGACCTGACTAATGGTCACTCTGTGGGGACCTCTGACAGGCTAAAGATAACATCTTGACCTAGGTTATGTTTCAGTTCCTGAGCCTTAAGGTGGAACAACTCCCTGACTACTTCTCCATGGAACCAGCAGAGAGACACCCATACAGACCTCAGAACAGTCCTCAAAACCTGAAGAAATGATTCATTACCCTTACCTCACCTCCGACCAATCAGCTTGCAGGAGGACCCTGATCTCCTAACCCACAATGTCTTGTGGTTTTACCCCATATAATCTGTAACCTACATGCTGGGTCTTTCAGAACATTAGCTCTCCATGAGGTGGGAGTTATTCCTACAAAGCTCAACCCTTTTGAAACACTATGTAGAAGTGTTTTAACTCTAGACTTTTTATTCTAGTCCTCCTTATAGATCCAGAATTTCATAACCTATCCGAGTACATCATTAATGTAGGATAGATACAAAAGATTCTTCAGGAATGTGGTAATAAGGTCCTCCCTGATCCTGGGGAGAGCCACGGGACTATAGCAGCTTCCTCAGGGAGGGAAGGACCCGACAGTGATCAACTCCTTCCAAAATGAAAAATTCCCTATCACATATTGATGAACATCCCACCAGCCATCAAGCTCCAAGGAATTAACGGATGAGTACATTTGTCTAGAATAAAACCTGTCCTTATTGATTCAGGTCCCCAACAGGATATTTCACCCAGGACTGGGAGTGGGAACGGCCCTTAACGCCTGTGAACGAGTTGAAGATCCCAGGTTTCTCTTAGAAAGGCATAAGCAAGATAAGTAACACTAGCAATATAATTCTAATCTTCTTAATTCCAATCTATACTCACTCTATTTGAGGAGAATGGGAATCCCATGCTCTAGAGAACTTTTCTAATAAGATAACAAAGGGAAATTGTTTCTCTAACTGCTGAATATGTCACAAACAACTGCACAATAGTCATATCCTCCCTGAATTTCAGCTTGAGTTTAACCTTACCTTCAACCTTACTTTCACCAATGGCTCCTGAAAGCCCTTTCTTATGCCCCAAGAGATTTTTCTCTGTCCTTCCACCTCCCTCAGTTGTGTAAACTTCGCTACCCCTTTCAACTGCTGTTCTAAGTCAGATGTATTCATTCTGAACTGCAATTCTTCTGACCAATCTTGCTGTACTTGGCTCACTGTTGTCTCCACACGATGTACTAATATTACATATTGAAATATAGTACAGCTCCCCTTGGGTCTTCTTGCTTTCTTTGAATCCTTCTGATTCTACATGTAAGCCCAGTACTACTCACTTGTGTCCAATCAGGCAAGGTATTCGTGACCCTAACAATAAACATGCAAACAATCCCAAGGGTTGCTTGACCAAGGGGTTTCAAGACCCACACTACTCAGGGGACTTCTTTTTTTTTTTTGATTACTCCCCTTCTTCTTCATGGGGAGCCTCCTGTTGCCTTGTTTTAACTCTACCAGCCCCCATCAAGTCTGTTTCTTTCCTGGATATTTGCCTGTGGGAACCACCATAAAATTCTCCCCCATGAGGTAAATTGGAGAGAACTTTCCAAGGGTCACCCTTCACCTACAGATGCATTGATAATTATCAATTTATGGGCCAAAGTAGGTTAGGGTTTTTAAGCCCACAAAGCATTGCCCCATAACCATCTATAATATTACTCAGTCCCACTCCAAGCAAGCCATAGGTCTCATATCAGCTGGCACTGGGGTTGCCATTGGTATAGTAGCCCCATAGGGAGGATTTGCCTACCATAAAGCCACCTTAAGAAACCTGACTCAAAGTCTAGCTACCCTAGCGCAAAGCACTGGAGAAGGCCTCCAGAACTTAAAACACTCACTTGATTCACCGGAAAATATAGTCTTGATAATCGATTGGCTCTTGACTATTTATTTGCAGAACAGGGAGGTGTGTGTAGTTATTAACAAGAGTTGATACACTTATATAAACACTATTGGCCAGGTAGAGGAAAACATCAAAGAAATCTATAACCAGGCCAAATGGCTACATGAATTTGCTAAAGAAAGCCCTATGACTGATTCTATTTAGCAGGCTATACAGAAACTCTACTGTCACCTGATTCTTTTCTTTATGAAGACTCCTAATCACTTTGATCTTATTTCTAAAATTTGGTCCCTGCCTTAATGATGAAATTTGTTTCTTCCAGACGCCAACAGTTCCAAGCCAGGATCATGGTCATGCAAGACTACCAACCTATCTCCACATGTGGCTCTGACGTTATCCTATACCTATTAGATTAGGTAGAGCAGGAGTTCCATGGTCCTCAACAGGAGGGGCCTACATACCTCTGACAACAGGATATGGTCAGAGGGAGCTACAGAAGATGAATCTTCACCTGTCTTCTTCCCAAAAAGGAAATTTTGAGAATCATGTCACTCATTTGAGGTAGGAGTTACATTAGGGGCCCTCCCAAGGCAGCCAAAAGGAAAAATAGCCTTAAAACAACAGCCTCGATTTAGCTGTCGGACCTGACACAATAATTAGGCAATGATAGGGAAATTCCCCAACTTAGGCATATGCAGCATATGCAGAAGGACAGGTAGTGTGACCTAGAATTCACCTCTGCTTCATTAAATGGTCATTATAAACATACATTGTGCTTTTGACCCCCTTATGGGCAAACCGAGTGCAGCATGGGTGCACACATGCTCAGAAAGAAGGTTATGTAAGAAACTTATCCATCAGTAGAGTCTTGTAGAGGAAGGGCTATGGTGATAAGGGGAGGATCAAAACCTTGCAGGTAAAATTAAAGAGGCATCAGGCTGACCTCCCTCGGCAGCTGCTCTCCCTTCTGAGAGTGTACTTTATCTTCAAGGTTAACGGTTCTTGGCAGTCTACTCTCCTACCTGAGAAGTGTACTTTTGCTTTCAATAAAACTAGTTTGCTTATGAACTGCTGGGTATCTGCCTTCAATTCATTGTCATCTGATGCCAAGAACTGAAGACCAGGAGTTTCAGGACTCTCCAATCCAGTATCACCCACACTTTGAATTGGCCAATTCAATATTAAACTATTTTCTTTTCTGTACTGCAAACTCTGGCTCATCCATTTCTTTCAGCCAGTGTGCACAGGCAGACAGACTCAACTATTGGGGTTCAATAACATATGGAGCCCCAGTTTCTTCACTGCATACCCTGTGATTCTTAGCTCTTTCCCTTACTAGTCATTAACTCCCTGAGGCAATAAGAAACAATGGGCACAAGGTATAGGCTTCTGTTGAGCTAAAGATAACATCATGTCCTAAGTTATGTTTCAGCTCCTGAACCCTAAAATGAAATAAATGACCCCTGGCCACATCTCCAGAAAACCAGACTAAGGGACTCAGATGCTTACCTCAAGACCTGAAATTATGATTTCCCACTCTTACCTCACTCTTAACCATTCAGCAAAACTCAAGACTTCAAAACCCGTAATGACTCATGAGTTTGCGCCATAAAACCTTTTGTCTGTAAACCATTGAGGAGTTCGGGCCTCTGAGTATTAGCTTCCCATTCTTCTGGGTGGTACTATACATAAGTAAATGGCCAATCTTTCTCTGCTGCAATTCTTGTTTGGTGTTTGACTATACTAGTGCCAGGTGGAGTAACTCTTTCTGTTCCGTAACACTCATACCAACTAATTTTCTGATTTTCCATACCAACTGGGTGTCCTATAATTCAATTTAATTCTAATACTAACTACCTAGAGTTATTATCAGAGTACACAGCTTAAGGGCTCAGTCCCATAAGAATTCTGGTGCCTTATGAAAGATGAGTAAAAGCAGCACTTCTTAAAATGGTCCCTGTTCCCTACTCCACACATCTTTTTGGTACTACCATTTTGGGAAGCCAAGCAAGGGTAGTAAACTGACTAGACAACAGCTGTGGAAATTCAACCTGAAATTAGTGAAACAAAATTTTGAAGGGGAAAAAAATCTTGATCTACATCATGTTTTAGCTCCCCAGCCCTAGAATGGCTACTTTTCCACAGAACCGGAGGGACACCAGAACAGACCTCAGAGCTGTTCCTTCTCTGACCAATCAGTTCCTAACACATGGTGTCATGTGATTTTGCCCCATGTAATCCGTAACCTACACACCATGGGGAGGCAGCAATACTAGCATAAGGGGTGGGGATAATAAAAAGATAAAATATCTTCTTAAATCTTTCCACTTGAGATGCCAGTTGCAAGTATCAAGTCCCCAGTTTAACCATGCTTCTGTACTACTCGACCTCAAAGTCAAGGACACCACCCTCAGGTTTAATTTGCTAGAATGAGTCATAGAAGTTGGGGAAAATATTCTATTTACTGTTATACTTTATTATAATTAATACAAATGAACAGCCAGATGAAGAGGTATATGGGAGAAGGTCCAGAAGGGCCCTGAGTAGAGGAACACCAGTTCCTGTGGAGTCGAGGTATGTCATCCTCCAGGAAAGTGGATGTGTTTGCCAATTCAGAAGGACTCCTCTAGGCCCTGTTGTTTGAGGGTTTTTACTGGAGGTTTCATTAGATAGACAGGACTGTGGACATTGATAATTACTTAAATCTGTAGCTCCTTTCTCCTCTCAGAGATTAGAGGATGAGGCTGAAAGTTCGAAGTTTCTAATTAAAGCTTGGTCTCTCTGGAGACCAGCCCTCATCCTAAATCTATCTAAGGCAGGAGTCCCCAGACCCAGTCCCTGGCTTGTTAGGAACTGGGCCACACAGCAGGAGATGAGTGGTAGGCAAGTGAGCAAAGCTTCACCTGTATTTGCAGCCACTCCCCAGTTCTAGCATCACCGTCTCAGCTCCACCTCAGATCATCAAACATTAGATTTTCATAGGAGCACCAATCACTGGTGCCAAAAAGGTCGGGGACCACTGATCAAAGGAACCCATCAAGAGTCACCTTATTAGAACAAAAGATACTCCTATCATCTTTAATACTCAGGAAATTCCAAGGGTTTTAGCAGCTCCAAGGGTGCCTGGAACCAGGGACAAAGACCAAATATCTTTCTAATTATACCACAGACAAGGGACTTGTTACTGTGGAGAAATGATTTAGTAGAAAAAAAAAAAAAAAGTAGGAGCTTGGATCCACAATGATTTGATAAAAATCTAGAAGTATGATGATAAAAGAAACACATTGTACAAATCAGAGTAAGAATGGCTACATTCCAAGGGAGAAAGAAAATGCAGCCACTCTGACTGGCCCATTAAATTTTGCTCAATAAAGTTTCGATTAAACAGATGTCTGGGTACTAGGTTGTATCTCCTAAATTTATTTACTTTTCTAGTTAGCAAGAGTCTGAAGGCAAAGAGTTACAAAAGGTCTTTTTTTTCTTCCTCTCACCTGGGGTGTGCAACTACAGGACAGCCTGTAATTTCAGCATAACTTTTAATAATCGTCAGTGAAGTTAACACCCTCGGCAAAAGGATGGCAAAGAGAATCCGTGGAAGCTAGTAAATTTGCAGCCCTCTGGCCTAGAGTGTGCTTCGCTGCATACTTTATTTTATAAGGAGGAAATATATTTAAATTCAAACTATTGTCTTATTTGTTCAAATAAGCAACATACCTCCTCCTAGAGGAACCACATCTCTTTTCTAATGACAATTTGGTAGTTATTAATATATCATTAGGATTAGTTTCACAGTCTTGATGCCAGATTGCTCAACAGGGTGGGCGTCCAAACAAGGACACCTAGTCCGGAGCTCTGGTGACCAGGGTCTTGACTTATGCCTGAGCAAGAACTCAAGGGCATAAAAACAGCAAGCAAGAAAGCACAAGTTTTATTAAAGTGAAAATATACACTTTGGAGAAAAGTGTGGGCAGCTTGGAGAGAGAGTCTGCCTGGAGCTCTCTGAATTAAGGGCTTTTGCTTTCTTGGGAGTGAGGGGTGTCCCACAGCTAACTGGCCTGCCTCCCTGTCTTAGTTTATTTCCCATGCCACCTGGAGGGGAAGAGGTGGCTGAGGTCATCCATCTTGTCTCCTGGACTTGGTTTGTTTCTCATGCTAGGGCCTCATGCTTGAAATCAAAACAGAAAGGGCAGAGTAAGGGCCAAGAGAGAAATTCCAGAGTGGCATCCTAGAGGGGTTGAGGGGTCTTCTTAAGCTGACTACCCACAGTCTTACTCTTATTTCAGTCTCCTGCTGGGAAGTAGAAATCTCATATTCTTATAAGAACTGCTGCTTGGACTAGATAGGGTAACAAATATTGGTTTCACTTTTCCTGTGCTTCTATCTTAATAAAATTTAATTTCTCTGCATTTTAGAAGATGCTTCTTAAAATCCATCACTATTTAGAAGTCTCTGTTGATTCAGAATGATCAATATTCAGCCTGTTCCTACCTGAATTACAATTGAAAATGTAATGTGGGTACTACGTATCACATGTGCTTTGAAATTCGGAATAAACGGTTGAGGAAAAAGGGTTTTTAGTACTATATATGTACAGTACCATAGAGTAAAACTGTGATTAAGAGAGGCAAAATTAGCCTGGACTCTCAAAGGCATATGCCTTGGGTAGTGGAAGAATCCTTTTTAGTCAATCTTTCAAACTACAGCCTATGGAATGCTTGAGTCACATCGATGGTCAGGTAAGTAAAAAAGATGAATTAAAAACAAAGAGATTTTAACAACATGATTTTCCTGATTTCCTACTTTAACAAAAAGTTCTACATCAGGCAATGGAGAGGTAATTAAAGTCAAGATGTTCAGGAAATTAACTTTGATATTAGAAGGGAAGACATAATACTCTAGAGTATGTCATGGTTAGTAGATCATGCTTAATGTGATTTTGAGAAAAGAATTGAAAACTGGATTGTAACAGATAGGGCATATAGTTTTGTATCACCTTGGCATTGTTAATGCTTTTCACTGAGCTGAAATTTTAAAGCATTTTTACTTGTATATTAGAAGTACACTATTCAACTTCAGGCATAACCCCAAGTGGAACTATATCTTAACTGAGTGATAAGGATATATGCATTTATAATAAAATGTAGTCTTCTTCCTAAAGGAAAGATCTTAATGTCTTTCATTTTTTTCCAATTGTTGTGAGAAAACAACATAAAATGTATTATCTTAATCATTTTTAAGTGTACAGTTCAATGGTGTTAACTATTCACATTGTTGAGAAACAGATCTCTAGAACTTTTTCATCTTGCAAATATGATACTCTATACACATTAAACAACAACTCCCACTTTCCCTCCTCCTTCCAGGCTCTGGTAACCACCTTTCTACTTTAGATACCTCAAATAAGTAGAATCATACAGTATTTATCTTTTTGCAACTGGCTTATTTCACTCAGCATAATATCCTCAAAACTTATCCACAGGTACCATGTGACAGGATTTCCTTCCTTTATTTTTAAATTGAATAATATTCTATTGTATATGTATAACACATTTGATTTATCCATTTATCCATCGATGGACATTTGTGTTGCATCTCCCTCTTGGTTACTGGGAATAGTGCTGCTATGAACATGGATATAAAAATATCTCTTCAAGACCATGATTTAAATTCATTTATAAATATATACATATATAACTCAGAATTGGGATTGTGGATAATATAGTAGTTCTATTTTTAATTTTTTGAGGTGCATTCATACTGTTTTCCAAGCAGTTACTCCATTTTACAATTCCATCAACAATGCATAAAGGTTTTGATTTCTTCATTTTCACCAAAAGTTGTTATTTTGTATTTGTTTGTTTGTTTGATAGTAGCCATCCTAATGGTTGTGAAGTGTTATTTCACTATGGTTTTGATTTGCATTTCTTTAAATTAATAATGTCTAGTATCTTTTCATATGCATTTTGGCCATTTGTACATTTTCTTTAGACAAATATCTATTCTGACATTTTGCTCATTTTAATTGGGCTATTTGATTTTTGCTGTTGAGTTGTAGGAGTTCTTTATATATTCTGGGCATTGACTCTTTATCAGATATATAATTTGTACATTTTCCACCCCGTTTTATAAGTTGATATTTTTTTCTTTCTTCATTGTGTCCTTTGGTGCATAAAAGTATTTTAAGTTTGATGTCCTATTTGTCTATTTTTGCTTTTATTCTCTTTGGTTTGGTATAATATCGAAGAACTCATTACCAAGTTCAATGTCATGATGATTTTCCCCTGTTTTCTTCTAAGAGTTTGTAGTTTTAGATTTACATTAATTGTGATGATCACGTGCTTTCCTCCTTCATTCTGTTAATGTGGTGTATTTCATTGATTGATTTTTGTATGTTGAGCCATCCTTGATTATAGGAATAATTCCACTTGGTCACAGTGCATAACCTTTGAATGTATTATTGAATTTGATTTGCTAATATTTGGTTGAGAATTTTTAGGGTCAATACTTATCAGGAATAGTGTTCTATAGTATTCTTGTAGTGTCTTTTTTGGCCTTTGATATCAGGGTAGTTTTGGGTTCATAGAATGAGCTTGGAAGAGTGTGGATTTGGAGAGTAGAGAGCAGAATATACTTCAAACTGCCAAGGCCTGGGAGTACCTATGCGTTTTTACTAAATAGAATGTTTCAGGAAGTCGGTGGATAGGAGTAGGCACAGAGAGACACAAAATTGCTTAATACTCCAGGGAATAACATAAAGCTGTTTGAACTCTTCTAGGTGTATGACAAAACAGTGCATGGGCCATGAGAAACGTGAGTATAAATTCATTTATATCCTTCAAAGAGGTGTCTTCAAAAAGCTGAAGTTTAAAATAAATCTTCCATTATGAGATTAAAAACTTCCTAACTTTTTATGGGCAATTGATTTTTTTAATGATATAATAATAATAGCATTTATTATTGAGGCACACAAAAGATGTTCGCATAAATTCTGGAAGTCTTTAGTGAATGGTGCTCAACTGTAGCCCCCCCATTTTACTAAACATTATCAGTTGTGGCCACGTTGTATTTCTTTCTCCTTTCTTAAGAACACCCTGATCTCCTTTAACAAATATGTTTCCTTCTTTGTGTATTTACCTCCTTTGGCAGGATGGTCAATTTTATTACCTGCCTCCAACTTCAAGAGGGTTTGCTGCTAGATTTATTCTCTTTCTATCCAAGTACAACTATGGGCAGATGCATGACAGTTGGAAAAAAAGTTTTTTGTTGCTGTTGCTGTTGTTGTTTTGTTTTGTTTTATGACACTGACCAGAGGCTTGCTACGATGGTTCTTATTTCTTGGCTCCCTGGAAGCACTCCCATCCACTTCCTGAGCTCAGTTATCCTTCCAGTATATAACCTCTTATTTAATTTATCAAGGTTTTGTTTTTAAATTGCTAGCATATCAGAAACTAACTGAAACATTTACTCAATAGCTACATAATCTGGAAGAAATTATATCTTTTGGGGGGATGATAATAGTACCTGCCTTAGAAGGTTATTGAGGAAATTAAATGAGTTATAGGGAAAGAACTTAGCACATAGCTAGCTATTTTACTACCATTATTGTTGTCACTGCCACGTAGAGTTCACAATTACTAGCCACGAAAACATTAGGAAAACATGGTGCCTACCCTGTGGTTATCAGGCATTCTTATAGAAGCCAACAGAGTGAAAGGATAAAAGCTTAGGGGTTTTCTCTCATATTACCAATAACCACCTTTAAAATCAATTTCCAAGCACAAAACATGACCTTGGTTTAGAAACAAATGGAATTAATTTGCGGTACCTGCTTCTAAACCTTGCTTTCTAAGGCCGACTTTTGCTCACCAATTATCTTTAGTGATTTTGCTTAGAATTCATTCAAATAAAATTCTCCAGGACATCAAAATTGTTCAGTTGTAGTGGACTTCTTCCACAGTAAGTTTTCAGTCATGAGGTACTTTCTTGAACTGCATAGAAATTAGAGAAACATCTTATTTATTCTACATCTAGCAACTAACTTAGGCAGAAACCAGAGAAAGCACAGTGTGTGATGGGTTACTGAATATATGATAGAATTTATTAATAACCTGGTTAATCAATCAATCTTTTCTGATAATCCCTTGTCTGTAGAAAATTACCAAGTGAAAGCAAAGAACGTGAACACAGTCTAAAATAGCAACAAAATGTTATTTCTCCCTCTTTACACATTTTTGCCCTTTAATCTCAAGGTCCCTTTCATGTGCTGTTTGATTCCAGGGGACAATTTGAATGTGTGGATAGATTTTTTCCCACAGAAGTAATTAGGATGTTTGAGAAAGTGAGCCAAGCTGAAGAGTACCTACTGATTAAAGGCTTCTGCTTTCGTTTATAGAGAGCAGACCTTAAATCTCTCCTCCCTATGGTGCAAACCGTACTTAATTGGAGAAGTTCCTTACAGGAAGCAAAGAAGCCATTTGTTATGCAGGATTTTCTCCTGCACACAGCTCAAAGAACCAGGTCCACTTAGCACCTTCACGACTCAACTCAAAGGATGAAAGTCACCTGGGCACTCACAACGCTCAAGTGTTACGTGAGTAGCTGGGATTAGACCACACAAGAGACTGTTATTTTTCAGCAGCCTTAATACTTTAAGAAATATAGACATAATTTTGAATTACTATTTTACCTTGCAAAAAGTCCTCAGATTTTTTGTGACAAGAAACCTTTTTATTACACACAGAGATCAATAGCTTATATTCACAAACAATCTGTTTCATTGTTATGGCTCAGAATCGAACCCTGTTTGCTTCATCTTTCCTTGAAAACTGACACATTTGGGGAACGGAGGAAGAGAAGTTGGCCATATTAAAAAAAAAGAGAGAGAGAGAGCGAAAAAAAAATCTATATTAATTACTGACCTGTCATGCTTTCATGACTACTTTTGGCTTCATGTCTATACGGATTTCACTTAAAAACACAGGGTAAAATGGACCTGTTTTTTCAGCCATCAACTTCAGTTGGCATAGCCTATTCATCAGAGCTAAGCAGACACAGGGAACACATTAGTTTTAGAGGTATCACCACCGTCAGTTAGAAGTTTATGAACAACCTTCATCTTTCTGCCTGAAGATTCAGGCAGTGCTCTTGTCTGCAATACACCAGACAATATAGTTGTCACATTTGAGATAATTCCAACACAGCAAACAAGAAAACTAATGCCCAGGCTCTATTCTCACGGTTAAAATATCAACAGTGACCCATAAAATGAAGACACAAGGCAAAATAAGTTAAATGTGGAAATGTACTAAGCATAGTAGCTGGCAACACAGCTTCATACATGTTAGTTAAGATAATAATAGCACATGTTTTTATAATATTCAAGTTTTTTTATCTCCTTAACTAGATCTGAGTGATCATCTCTTATAGCTCCAGTTACCTCCTCTATGGTGATAAATCCCCAATTTTTCAGCTGAGTTTTAGGTATAAACAACTGATCAATTGAATCCAATATTCTCTTCATTGTACTTACCACAGACACTTTCGACCCATTTTACCCAAAAGTGAAATCACCATTTTCTCGCTCTTTGAGTCCCTTTTATCCTGGCTCATCAAAGTCAAAAACCTTTGGGAGTCTTCTTAGATTCCTTACTCACTCCTCTTTGCTCATGAGTCACCAAGTTCTTTTATTTCGGCTCCAACATCTCTCCTATTCGTCACTTCCTATTTTCCATTTTCTATTTTCTTCCCATGCTCACAATTACAAAGGAATTACTGTAAGATCTTGGCAATTTTCCATTTGTTATTTTTAAAATTATAATGCATGTAACATGTTATAACATATTATATATAACATGTAACTATCTATATGTGTGTACACACACACACACACTAGGTCAGCTATGTAATTTGTGGAGCCCTGTCCAAAATTAAAATGAAAGCTCAAAAATTGAAAAAAAGTGCTGTGAAAGGATCTAAATATATAAAATTTTTCTTTTTCTTTTACAGCTTCTCTGTCCCTCTTCCTTTTCTCTCCTTTCTTTGTGGTGATTTCTATTTAATGTCATACTACCTCCAGCATGGGGAAATTCACAGGGAAAGTAAAGAAACTCACAGGTGCCCAAGGTCAGGCCCGTGATTCTAATGCAGAACTTTTGTGGCCCACCAGCATCTGGGTTCCTCTCTCAACACCTACCAGACCTATGTGCCATGCTCTAGCAGGGCTAAGGAAGGCAATCACCTTGGACCTGGCCTCCAACACATGGCAGATCAGTGACCCTCAAGGGATCACAACTTTCATGCAACATTATTGATACCTGTATCGAGGGTGGGTGACAGTCTCTTCCCTGTCCAGTCACCTCCAGAATAAACAATAATTCATGGTAAAATATTCATAGAGGATTACAAATATTCTCTCTAAATAAAATATGAGGTGAGGATTAATCACATAAACTTAGGATTTATAGAACTTTGTCTCTACTATTTACCAGCTTTGTAATTTTGAATAAATTTCTTAAACTCTCCAAACTTCCAATTTCTATAGATGAGTATACAAAATGAGATAATTATAGTGGCAATTTAATAGAACTGTTTATAAGGGCTAAATGAAACTATCATTAAATTGCTTAGCTAATGCTAGCTCTAATTAATATGAAATAGTCTACCTTATCCTATTTATTGCTTTCCTCTATGAATTCTAAATTATCTCTTATTAATTTACTATGATTGATTTATTTTGTCAGCATTTTCCTATTTTGAATTTGCCCATTTTTTTTATTTTTAATTTTTTTGTATCTTCACTTCCTTTGTAGAGAAAATAGTATATAGTCATATTTGAGAAAATAGCATACAGTTAGGCTTTTAAACCATAGGGGAGTTTCATGGGAAAGTTTAATCTAAATAAACTTATTGGTGCTAGTGATTGATATATTAACTGTAACTATACAATTTTACTGTTACTTTTGCTTTTCTTATTTCAGAGTTTTGCTGAATTAAAAAACTTTTGCATATTTTTTACTACTTAGTGGTTTGGAAATCATACATTCTTTGGAATTTTTCTATACGTTTTTCTTAAAATTTTAATAAATACCAATAACAGATATGTTTTTTTTTTGTACTCCCAGCTCTGAAACAAAGCAAACCATTAATCTATTTTCACCTACTCTCTCCATTTTTCCTTCCATGTTTTTTTAAATTTGAGTACCACTGTTTCCTTCTCTTTTTAGAATTAATTTTTCATTCCTCCCCACACACACCCCAAATTTTTATAAGTCATTATGTGTCTGAAAAATGCATTTATTTTTTTCTCTAATTGAATGTTATTACATCTACCTCATATCTTTTCCTATCTTTAAAAACACTGCTCTACTGTTTTCCCTCATTTTATGTGGCATATAAGAAATCTAAAGATATTTAAGCTTCATTCTATGTAGGTAAAGAGTTTTTGATTTGGGTTTTATCTCTTTTTGAAAGGGATTTAAAATTTTTATTTTTATTATAATTGAGGTTCAAAAATTTTACCAGAATAAGTTTACATGTGACTGTTTTACTTTTACTTGGTCTCTGGCAGACCCTTTTAATCTGAGAACTTAAGTTCTTACCAAGAAACGAGAACATCAAGCATCAGTAGAGTATGTCAAGGAAGTAAGAGTCTTCTCTAAAGATGGTAGTGGGCATCTAGTCCATTGTAATTAAAACTTTCACAGTCTTGCCCCACTCCCTTTTATGTCTTAACAAATCGTCTTACTTATTGTGCTATAAAGCAAATGAGAACATTATAAATAAATTCATATTTACAGCTATCAATTTCCATTAAATACTTTCCTTTGGAGATAAGTTCAGCTTTCTCTAACTCAACCCTTTCTTTCAGTGTTGGACATATCTCGTAGGCTAACTAGCCTGTGATCACCCAGTAACACATCACTCTCATTATTAATTTGACACAATTTTATCAAGCACTCATTTTGGACAATTTTTTAAAAATGCCCCTCAGTGGGCAAGAATTTTGTGTAAATAAACATGTTGAATCTGAATAGTAAGAAGAAGTAAAGGCCACTTTAAGACCCTGCCACCAAAAACTTATGGAATCTTTTGCATCTCTTTTACCCTTTAGACACTAAATCATGACCTGACCTGATTGTTTTCCTGGATTTTTATTTTTCCAGTTGGCTATACCATCATTTATCTAATTCTTGCTATAGGAACACCTCTATTCACTTCTATTTTGTGGTGTGTGTGTGTGTGTGTGTGTGTGTGTGTGTGTGTGTGTGTGTGTGTGTGTGTTTACTGCTTCTTGGGAGATTTCTGACTGCCTGTGTCGTTGGCTCTGGCTGCATAAATTGGTGAGTTGAAGCTGCTGATATGGAACTGTCCCAACCTCACTCTCAAGGTTATAAATGATGCTGTCTGGATAGAGGACACTGCATTAATGAACATTATGGATAGGCCTGCTCCATTTCAGAGCTGTGCTTTTCAAGCCAATTCTTATGTCTGAGATAGGGAAGACGTAGAAAGCTGTGGTAGAGAGAAATGAGTTACTTTTTTTCAGGTGAAAAATAAATTTAAAATAACATATAAAGTGACTAGGTGTGTTAGCATCTAAAGAGAGTTAAGGTATCCTGGTAAAATAACATTAAATAAACTATTTTTTTTTGCCCAAATAATCTAGAAAACCTCAATGTCTGTCTACTTTATGTAATATGTAAATTAAAACACACACAAACTCTCTAGTTATTTTTCAATGTATGCCAAATTATTACTCTACTGATGGACTAGCATGGAAAAATATTATTTATAATAGGTTCAAGTACATTTTATAGTTAAAGGGAAGTGGGAAAAAGCTATCTTGGGGCAAAGGGACATGAACAAGAGAGAGATGAGGTAAATGGTTGACTCTGATTCAACTTGAGCCAAGGAAGTTGGTGTTAGAAGTAGTTATTAGGAGGTATAACATGACAGTGACTTGCCTGGTCAATAACTTTAATGTACTTACTTTGTTATTTTATTTACTATAGTGTTTTCAGAGTAAAAATATATAGATAAAAATACATCTCAGGAAAATGTGAAATTCTTGATAACAGAAGGAAGAAGAGAAAGCAAAATAGCTTGAGATTTAGAGTTTAGAACCAACCTCAGGACTCTGTTTCCTGACTTTACACTAATTACTGCGTGATCTCAAACAGGTTGTTTCACTTTTCTGGATGTGATATTCTTCATCTGAAGAGAAATGAGACTATAGTTATCTTACATTGATGTTGAGAATATTCATGTGTTTTAGGACCAAGCAATGATGTGTTTTAGGACCAAGCACCATACCTGGTTTATCTTAAGTGATAAAAAAGTACCTGCTTCTCCTTTTATTCCATTCTTTAGGTTGCTTCCCTTCAGTCCTGCTTGCCATTGGCTTTCTTTTTATAAGATATGTCTTATGTAGGATTTTATCTTTCAGTTGAGTGTTCATAGTCAGCATTTGAGATTCATATTACTTGTCTTTTACATTCTCTAAGTTTCCCCTTGAATATCCAGATAATTGAGTACATTGCAGGACAAGACAGATTTTGTAAACCAATGCAGCTTCCATTAGTTCAACCCCATAATGTGGAGGAAAAAAAAACACTGAACCATTTTTACCCTGACAATATTTGAGGTGCTACTGCTAAGACTAAAATAATTTGAGAAAGTAAGCAGATTATTTGAAACTAATGGCATTCGGTCATGTTCTCAATTTAGAAACTCTCTACCAAATATCAGTTACAGCTCACACTTCAGAG
Organism: Cynopterus sphinx; assembly: GCA_030015415.1. NCBI lineage: Eukaryota > Metazoa > Chordata > Mammalia > Chiroptera > Pteropodidae > Cynopterus > Cynopterus sphinx. The sequence continues at coordinate 22,084,649 of CM057385.1, forward strand.
AGGATAACAAATCAACCCTATTTCAGATCATTTGATATAAGAGAAAAAAATGACTAGAAAGCTTTATGTAATTTACGCTTTTATTGCTTAAGCCAAAAAAGGGAGATGATAGAGGATCAGAGACCAAAATCTAACCTAATCAGCCAAGTTCCTCCTGGCTAAAAAACTGGAGACTATTGTAAAATTCTTAACTGAAGAGTAATAAATTCTCATGGTTAAGCTTTTAGACAACAAAAACTTAAACCGTAAGGAGCAGTGCATGATTATTTCCTGAAAGGACTTACATGAATTCCTTAAACTGGTCTCACTTCTAATTTCTTTCCGGTGTCTTGCGAGTGGAGTGTGAATATCTCTGAAGTGATAAAGCCTTTTCATGCATGGCATAGATGTCCATGCCCAACTCAGGTCCTTACCAAAGAATTATAGTCAATGCATCACAGTGGCATGTTACCGAGGCAATGCAATTTAAACAAACAGATAGCTAGGAACATATAATTTAAATGTTATCTCTTGCCCCTCAAAGGCACCTCTGATTTTTAGAGAAAGCCTTTGTTCTAGAATTTAGACTGTCTTTTCTGCAGATCTAAAGTGAGGGCAAAAGTAGTTATTTATGAATAAATTTTCTGGGGCATAATCACCTGGTGGCACTGCGGAAAAAATAAATACAGACTGCTTTTACAAATTGTTTGATGATTATATTATCAGTTGACATCTGTATAGGCACTAAGGTCAGACCAGGACATCTACAAACAAGTGACTTAGGTGCATGTAAAATTCTATTGGCCTTTTCATGGGCATTTCAGTTTAGGATTAAATATGCTGTTGCCTAACCCACTCCCAAATGGACTTTAACATCTTTCAGGGGTTCTCATTGACAGGCTCACGGGGTAATTTCATATTGACATGTGCTGAAAGCACAGTGATACCCATCAGATGTTCCATAAACAGTATCCACGGAAGCCATACATCTCTACAAAGATCATGTGATACAACGTGCAGCATAGCCACAATTAAGAAGTGCCATGATGAATGTACTTTTTCATGAGACATCATCTAGATCCTGAACAGAAAAATCATAAGCCCATGGTATTTAAATGTTCATTTTTAAAATACAAGATTTATTTACCAAAGCAAGATAGCTTCAGCAAGTATTTAATTTTTTATTCAGTTTTCACCCTTCCTTCCTTCCTTTATTCCTTTCTTCCTTCCTTCCCTCCCTCCCTCCCTCCCTCTCTCTCTCTCTCTCTCTCTCTCTCTCTCTTTCTTTCTTTCTTTCTTTCTTTCTTTCTTTCTTTCTTTCTTTCTTTCTTTCTTTCTCTCTCTCTCTCTCTCTCTCTCTCTCTCTCTCTCTCTCTCTCTCTCTCTCTTTCTTTCTTTCTTTCTTTCTTTCTTTCTTTCTTTCTTTCTTTCTTTCTTTCTTTCTTCTCTCATTTCTTCTCCCTTCCTTCCTTTTTCTCTTTTATTTTTTATTCCATTTATTTTAAGCCAAGCAAATAATGATGATAGTAAAAAGTAACAATTATGTGTAAGGCATTATACTAGACACAGTGGAGGATATAGCTATGGCAATAACAAAATCTTTATTCTCAAGGAACTTACCTAGTTCACAATGCAAATATGTACACAAATATATACAGCAATATTATGATGGCAGTATTTAACAAAGGATACTATGAATGCTTAAAGAGAGGAAAGTTTACTTTTTCCTTATATAGAAAAATTCACATTAAAAAAAAAGGCAATTGAATTAGGCCTTTAAGAATGGGTAAAATTTTTGTGGAGAGAAATAAACTAAGAATAAAAATTCAAGACAGATGGGATGGCATAAATGAAGAGACAGCAAATTAGGGAGTGAACCACCGAATTTTTAAGAGTTTTTAAAGAATAGTAACAAGAGGTTGGTGATAGGATTAGCAACAAAACCAAAAGAAACAACAGTGGGAAAATCAGCAGATGATAGATGATTTGGGGATAGGATGATATATATTTATATACCGGATAAAATTTATATATATGTAAAGATTGAATAATCTTATATATATATAAAGATATATAAAAACATATTTATATATAAAAAGATATTTGTATATGTACAAGCCTGCGTGCCCGTGTGTGTGTGTTTGTGTGTGTGTGTGTGTGTGTGTGTGTGTGTGTGTGTGTATGTGTGTGAATGTAAAGATTGGAGCCACAGACCCAAAATGTTGAAATCCAGAGACAAGAGCTAATGCTTTAGGGAGATAGGAAGCTAGGGCTTTATAACTTCTATAAGTGCTAACATTTTAGAAGAGACTGGTTACTGAAGGCTCACACTGACACAGCTATTCTTACTACATTTTATAAGGCACAGGGGAGGTAGAAGTGGGTAGTAGCAAAAAATGGCAATAGAAGATGAATCCACACTAGGCTGATGTATTCAGTTGCTTTCTACTTTAATTTGTTACGTCAGGGAGATTTGTTAAGACAATGGAGACTCTGAGCTTTTAAAAAATGAATTTGCAATTAAACAGGTCTTAGATATAAGTTGAAGCTAAGAAGATAGATGTTTGTTGGTGTTTTACACAAACATGTTTAAAGAAATTTTGAAAAGATAATGTTTATAAGTAAAAGAATATTCACAACAAAACCTGATTTCTCATATTTCCCTTTGTATTTCTGACCTGTTTTCTTTCTTATTTAAACCTCCATGTGAAAACTTGGCCTCTGAATGTCTACAAATTGTGACCGAGAAATAACAAGATGCTTATTCAGGAGTCTGACTTCCCAGTACGTGGACAGTGTAATCATCTGGGGAAATGTCATCAAGACATAGAATCCCTCCTCACTGTCCTTTGAATGGTATGATATCCTATTGTTCAATTTTGCAGCTCTGCCGAGGTTTTATTTATTTTTGCCAATTTAAAATGAATTTAAATTTAATTTTTTGTTGAAAATTGTTTTGAAAATTTATAATGTCTAGAGGAACTTAAGATGCTCTAGGGGACAGAGGCTGGAGGTGGAAAACAGGCAGAGGAAAAGTATGTTCAAAACCAGGGATGGAATGCACAGTATTGGACTCAGAACTGCTTTCTCCAGCATACTCATTCCTTCTTGGAGTGGAAAAACCAGGTCTTCTGCACATCAGATAGACACTATTTTCAGACCCCTTGGGAATAATAAAAGTAGAGCCTGAAAAGTTAATATAGGTAGCATCAGAGATGCATGCTGCTGTATATACCATTCTTCACTCCAAGAAAAATCACTTAAAAACAAAACATCAGATCACAGCAACTTTTCTTGAAGTCTGTGCTCCTTTCACCTACATTGGAGCATTACGTGAATGCTTCAGCAGAAGTTGGAGACGTTTAATAATTTAAGAAACAGATAAGTCTATATTATATTATTACACAATATCACATTAAGAAAATACCTTTCTTCAATAATTTAAGCAAGCTCTATTGAGAGACTCATACTTCAGGCACAATGCTAGGTGCTGAATAAAACAGACAATATCTCCACCCTCGTAAGTCTTGCAGTCCAGCAGCCAAGATTCACACAGGTTTGGGGAGCAGGGAAGGAAGAAAGTGAAATGAAAGTTTCATTGCCTATCTAGATCTGAACTAGGCATGTACAAGAAGTTAACAGTAGGAAAAGAAGAGAATTGGAAAAATGGTGTAGGAATTCTAGTGCTCGATCATATATATGCAGGTTTCCTCTTTTCCTGGACATGGGGCAAGATCACCTTTCCCAATCTTCATGCCGCTGCTTGGAGCAATGCACTTGGCTAGGGGCAATGTGCTGTAGGAAGGAATGGTATGTGTTGCTTCCAAGCCAAGGGGCACCACCATAGGTCATGACTCTGTGACAGCCTCTTTCCTACCTCAGCAACCTAAGAGAACTGTTGTTGGGATGATAAAACCAGAAGTTTGAAGTAGCCTGACTATTGAATTGCCACATGGATGACAGTTTCCTAGACAGCAATGCTGACTTGTAGTAGACTCTTTATGAAAAATGAACACTTTTTTTTTGTTAAGCTTTAAGATAATAGTGTACTTTCTGCAGCATAATTTGACATGTCCCAGTCACTGCAGGGAGGCTTATGGACACGTAACACATAGATTTCTGTAATTATGTATTTTTTGAAGGTAGGAATGAGGTTTTAAAAAAGAGGCTGGGAAGGAAGGCAGACAACAAGGCAAGTTTTTGCATTCTTAAAGCCAAGAAATGGAATTATAGAAATTTCTTGTTGCTTTACGCAAGTGCCTATTATAATCCCATTTCAATTTGTTTGCAAATATAAAACAGATTCAAAAATTAGAGTATATCTTATCATCGTTTAGGGAAAATAAATTAAATGATTTAATTTTAGCTACAATTGTTTCTCCAATTATTTTTTTTTTGTTTTTCACAAATAGCATAATATATAATCTAAAAACAAAAAATAAACAAAAATAAAACATCAAGTAGTGAAAAGTGTCATAATAGTGTTATAAAGAAAATAAAATAGGGAGATGAGATATTAAATGTCTAGGGTCTAGGAATTTCTTCAGATAGAGTGTCGTGAAGGTCTTTGCAAAGAGAACATTATTTTAAAGCAGAGACCTAACGGCAAGAAGGAGATACCCTTGCAAACATTTGGGGAAGTGTGTTTTCGAGCAGAGAGAATTTTAACTAACTACCAAGGCCCCAAACAGGAAAAAAAGAGCATGGCATAGTCAAGTAACAGAGATAAGATAGATATAGAGCCAGCATGGTAAGTAGGAGAGAGAGCAACAAGATACAAGGTAGAAAGCAGATTGAGATAGTTCATTTCATGTGTTAACTTGACCAGACTAAAGTATTTCAGATAACTGGGTGTCTGAGGGTGTTTCTGGAAGAGATTATCATCTGAATTAGTAGACCGAGTAAAGAAAATTGCCCTTAATAATGTGCATGGCTATCCCCCAATCCCCTTTGGGTCCTGAATAGAACAAAAAGGTAAAGGAGAAGTGAAGTTTCACTCTCTCTTCTTGATCTGAGACATCCATCTTTCTTCCCCTTACATGTTAGAGCTCCCAATTCTCAGGCCCTTCAGACTCTGGACTGAATTATGCCACCAGCTGTCCTGCCACTCCAGCATTGCAGATGGCAGATCATGGGTCATCTCAGCCTCTATCAGTATTTGTGAGCCGATTCTAATAATAAGTGTCTCTCTCTCCCTCTCTCTCTCTCTCTCTGTGTGTGTGTGTGTGTGTGTGTGTGTGTGTGTGTGTTGTGTGTGTATGTATGCTCTTTCACAGAAAATAAATATTAAAAACAGAAATTTATAACCCAAAATGGTCTTACATTGAACTTAAAAGTATTTATTAGGTCATACATTCAGAAGGTTCAAAATTCAAAAAGCACTAAAGAATTTGCAATAAAAACCCTTCCTCCCACCTGTTCTCCAGCCATCCTCAAAGTAATTCATGTTACACTGTGTTGTGTATCCTTTTTGAGATACCCCTTTGTGTTCAAGTACATAAGTACTATCTCCCACTTTCTCCGTTTTTCAAAGACAGCATAGTATACACATTCCTTTGTATTCTGTTCTTACCATTTTCCCCCAAAATCAATCTTTTTAAATTAATTTTTTCAATTACAGTTAACATTCAATATTATATTAGTTTCAGGTGTATAGCATAGAGGTTAGACATACATATGACTTATGAAATGATCCCCTGATGAATCTAGTACCCACCTGGCACCACATGGAATTATTACAATATTATTGACTAGATTCCCTAAGCTATTCTTTACATCCCCATGACTATTTTGTAACTACCAATTTGTACTTCTTAATCCCTTCATCTTTTTCACCCAGGCCCCCAAGCCCACTGCCCCCACCTCGTCAATCTGGCAGCCATCAATTTTCTGTATCTACAAATCTGTTTCTGCTTTGTTTATTTTGCTCTTTCAATTTCATACATAAGTGAAATCATATGGTATTTGTCTTTCTCTGTCTGACATATTTCACTTAGCATAATATCCTCTAGGTCCATCCATGGTGTTACAAAAGGTAAAATTTCATTTATTTTTATCATTTAAAATTATATCATGGAGATTGTTCCATATCAGTATATAAAGGGTTTGATTATTTTTATCGTAGGTTTCTTTTCCTGATATTTGCTGCATCTGACCTTATCTCTTTGTATTTTTATTGAGATATAATTGACTGATAACATCTTAGTTTTAGCCGTACGACAATTCAATATTTGTACATATTGTAAAATGACCAACACAATAAGTCTAGTTAACTAGTATAGTTTTGCTAATTGCAGAATATAGCCTACATGGATAAGACTGTTTAATACACAAATGTATGGCTTCGAGAACAACCATAGCATGAGCACCCACAATCCAGCTTAAGAAATAGGATATTGCCAGTACTTTAGACGAACACCCGGATGCTACTCTCCAATAGTATCTGCCTCCATCCCAGCCCCTTCAGAGGCAACCACTATCTTGACTTTTCTGAGTTATTCCTTTTGTTTATAAACTTGCCACCCACATATGTATCATTAAACAGTATGTTATTACTTTTGAAAGCCTGAGTGACAAGCACAAAACTAGCTTTGTAAGGAGAGGAGCATCTTGACACTCTTAAGACAGAGACTCCCAAGAGACCAGACAGAGATGTCAGTGGCAAAGTCAGGAGTGGGTGCACAGGCAGGGTGTGAGGCAGGGCTGGAGGGTGGGACAGGTACCAGGCATCTGACAGTCCTTCCATCAAAGGGAGGGTGCTGATCTCTTATATCAAGCTGCTGAGCTCAAGATGAACTACACTGAGCACCTGGGTGTACTCAAGGGACATGTCTGTGGTGTGAAATGATTAACCTAAGCTGACTCAGAGTGCCTGGCATGGAGAAGGAGATCAGGAACTTCATCAGCACATGGTCAATAGGATAGGTCAGTACTAAAGACACTTGGCACTGCTAGCTAGCTCCAGCTGTCTGTTGAGGATTATGCCATTTCCCAGATTTCTAACAAGGTTATGGGTTTTTTGGTGATATGTTGAATTATCATTTGCCTGTCTGCTGAATAGCGGTTGTCTCCTCCCTTACTCTCCCCATTCTTTAAATTTTATATCTTGAAAAATGTTTTACAATAATTTTATTGAGTATTTGCTGGTAGCAAGATTAAATGAGATCATTCAATCCACAGGCTTTACCTAAAAGCCTATACAACTATTTAAAATAAATAGTAATGATGATTTGATTTATCAATATAAATTGAACTTAAATACTATAAAGCATAAAACTCTATAAAGTTGATAAAACAAAGCTGACTAATTCTACAGTCAAACACAATCAAAACTCTATTTTAAAGTATTTTACCCACAATATTATAGACTGCATATTTGTGCTCCACCCCACTCCACTCCTCCAAAAAAAATTCACATGTTGAAACCCTAACCTCCACTGAGATGTTTTCAGTAAGTGAAGCTTTGGGGAGGGAATTAGGTTTAGGTGAGTTCATGAGGGTGGAGTCCCCATGATAGGATTAATGTCCTTTAAGTATAAAAAGAGGATAGAGCTGGCTCTATGTTGTAGTGGCCCAAATTGACTGACACTATTTTTTCTTTTCTGACTTAGCCTTATTCTTATTGCAACAAATCATAAGATAATTAAATACCTACATCAGGATCATGAGACTGAGAAAGATTCTTTTGGAGAGATTTTGAGAGACTCGTGAAGAGGTTTGGTGCAGTTCAGGACTTGGTTTAAAGAGACTCAGGGATATTTGCTCCACTAGCTGATCTTTTTTTAATTGTAAATTTCAACTGAATCAGAAAGCAGTCTAAAATACAGGTATTTCTCTCCAGTTGTTATCATGCAGTAGATTACTCTCTAAGGTATTGCCACAGCCCATGCATCTCTTCTCCATAAACTGTTTCCATAATCTTGGTGATACCTGTATGTCAATGTACTTTCTTGTCACTTCTCTGATCTTGAAGAAATAGGTGTTAGCCAAAATCATTCTGTTTACAGAAATCTGGAAATAGAAAGCCACTTGACAGTTCCTGAAATTACATGTTCTCGGTTTAGAAGATTGAACGGCATCACACTGTTCAAATTTCTGAGAGGATTTGTTTGGCCTCCTCTGAGACAGGTGTTCATCTCAGTCAAAGGTTATGACCAATGAGGAGAACGAAATAGTACAATAGTAGAGATATCCCCAACCCTATTTTTATGGAAAAACAAAAATAATTGAATGCAAAGAATCATTATGATTAGAAGAGTGTCATTATCTAAATTGTCAATAAACTGTGAGAAGGTACTTTTGTGATCAGAAAGCCAGAATAATAATATACTGAAGGCAAAAAAAAAGAATTTGCAGTATGGGATGGTCAATAGTGTCAAAGTAAAACCATTTGATTATTTATTTTCAAATCTGCAGTTTTAATAATTGGGAGGGAGCCTGAAATAATTAAAGTATGTAAATAAAATAGAGAGAAAGCATTTACAAGCAAAGGCCAGAAGTTTACACTGTGCATTTTATAAATTTGGCAGGAAAAAAAAGTAGGAAAGGAACGGAGGCCCATTTGTAAAATATTTCTTATTCTCAGTGCCCAAAAATGAATACCCTGATGAATTTTCAATGTTTTAAAATCAACAGTAAAATTTTCAAAAAAATTTCATATTATGGAAAACTACTTAACACCATCTATACAGATGTTTTTTGGTAAAATGCATATAGAATTAATGTTCTCAGTTTTAAAAGAGTACCAAAATGTTCTCCCATATAAAATGATAGCAGAGATAACCTGATGAATTAAGAAATTTGTTTTTTTGAGTACCTTCAACTAAATTAGCTTCTTTCTCATATTTAAAGTTCAGGCAGAGTGAAAATGAGATTTAAGATTACTATTAGGAGTTACTTGTGGCACAGACAAAAATTTCCACATTATAAAGTGCAAATTTGTGTGTGTAAGTTAAGGGTATTTGATTGTAAATATCAGAAATGGGCTCTGGCTTATTTAAGTAAAAGTTTATGCATTAGAAGGACAATAGGGTGATTCACAGAATCAAAATAAAGCTGAACTAGCTCTGGAAGCACAAGATTTAAGGCAGCTTCGAGAAACCCAGCAGTAGAAGCTGAGGTATCATCTCTCCAGGCCCTGCTTTATGTTAAGTATGCTCCAACACCCTACAGTCCTACTCTCCATTTTGTTCTTGATAAAAATCTAATCAGCAATGTCTGGATTAATGATTAATGGTCAGAAGATAAAATCATAGCAACTCAGAATAATGGTGAGCTATTACAGTTTTCATCTACTCTTTGGGCCTACTTCAACCTGATTCTTCCATTCCTCTCCAGCTGCTTTGAGTACCATATTTTATTCATCCCTGCACACGACCTATCCTTGGTCTTGCTATATACTTTAAAAATTATTACTAACTACACTTAGTAAGAACTTACTATGACCCAGTCTCAGTTCTAAATGTTTTATATATATTATCTCATATGAGATAGTTATTATCTCTATTTTACAAAAAAGTAAACTGAGCATAAGGTTTGTAACTTTCTCAGTTCACCATTACGATGAAGCTGTCGATTGCTAAGCTGTGTGCTTGACTATGTTGCTGTACCTGCTTTAATAAATGCTTGTTAAATCATCTCTTGTTAAAAAGAAACTGTATGATATCATATATATGTGGAATTAAAAAAGAAATAGAAGAGAAAAACAAACTTTTCAATGACTCCCCATCCCACTCTGAATAAAAGCCAAAATCCTAATAGACAATGGTCCACAAGGACTGACTTGATCCACATCCCCTAAGTCTGGGATTTCATTTCCTACTACATAACCTTTTGTCTATTGTATTAGTTTACTATGGCTGCCATGACAAAGCACCACAGAGTGGATGGTTTACACAACAAAGACAAAAAAAAATTATTTTCTCATAGTTCTGGAGATTAGAAGTCCAAGATCAAGATATTTGTCAGGGTTGGTTTATTTTGAAACCACTCTCTTTAAATTATAGAAGGTTGTCTTCTTCCAGTGTCTTTGCACAGTCTTCTCTCTTTTTGTCTGTGTCCTAATCTCTTCTTCTTATAAGGATACCAGTCATATTAGATCAGGGTTCACCCTAATATTCTCGTTTTAACTTAATTACCTCTTTAAGACCACATTTCCAAATACAGTTACATTCTAATGTACTAGGGATCAGGACTTCAGCTTGGTGAATATTTAGGGGAACACGATTCAGCCCATAATATTTACTTTAAGTAAACCTTAACACAAGTCCCTGGTTGGAGAATGCCTGCTTTGTGTCCAAAATAAATGTTTCTACCTATCTGGACAATGCTTACTCTAGATATCTTCATGGCTCTATTCAACCTCATTAAGGCTTTATGAATACATTATCTTTTCCTGAAGGATTTGTTCAGTCAACCTTTGTCTAACCCTTGGACCCAGAACATCTGTCACATTCCCCCATCCATTTTCCTTCACATCACTAGTTTTGTGTATCATCTGTCTCTCATGATTGGAATATAAGCTCCATGAGAAACTTATTAAATGCTGAATCTCAAGAGTCTAGAATAGTGCCTGGCACATGTTCAGGACTCAGCAAATATTTGCTGAAAATTTAATTCATTATTGTCTGAATAGTTGGTTTCTGAAAATGGCCTAGATGTGCAAAAATCTGTTCATTTCCAAATCTAATTAAAAATAAGTCATGAATAAAAAGTTTAATTTCATATAGAAATACGAGGGTATCAATAAATAGAAAATGGATATAATGATAGAAAAGTAAAAAAAAAAAGTTCCATTAAATTTTCTGTTTTCAAACTGACCTAAGAAATTCTGTAAGCACAAACTCACTTTATTATTTTCTAACCTTAAAAAGACCTTTCTCTTCAGATAGAAAAGTGCTAGTAGAAAAAAAAAAAATCTCTGCAAATGATCCAGCATGTTTGCCCAGGCACCAAATCAAGTGTGAGAATCTTGAGTCAAGTCTCTGAAATCGCCTCTCTGCTTGAGAGAGGGAAAAGAGGGGCTGCCGGAACAGACATAGCCCAGGGTTGTGCCAAAGGCAAATACGGAGGCATCTCCCCTGTTGAGTTTTGCTTCTGCCTGATGCTTCTTGGAAGGGAAGTGTGGTTGCTAATACATCAGAAAGACTTAGGGCTACAAAAAGGAAGAGGAAGAGCTAGAGCTCTATCTACTCAGTAAATACTTTAAAGTGCCTCAGGGATTGAAGACAGAGCCTGGGTTGAGTGAGTCTGTTTACTAAACAAGGCTTATATCATCACATTTCATATTTTGCCTAGCTCTGACAATGTGAGCTACATAAAAATGCATTCGACTGCGGCATTCCCTTGCTCCACTGGCTTTAATTAAACTTTCTTTGTGCTTAGGAAATTAGCAAACTCTTTGCAGTCAAAAAAACCTGGGTTATTTCACATGGGTAGATTTTTTCCCTTTAGCTCACACAGCTCAAATGCTTTGTCATATTCAGTGACTCTAGGGGCTACAGCACAGTGCCAAAACCCATTAGCAGAATGCTCGCCATGCCTCAGGAATGGATTTGCCACCTAACTCTAGAGCAAATGATTGATAGCATTAGAGAGAAAGGTCACTGGATTCTAGCCCTTATCAGAGATCTGTTACTCTGTAAAATGGCACTATAGCAATGAGAAGAAACTTGATCTCCTTATTGGACCAGCAGAGGCAGTGGCATGGGGTTTCCTGACATTCCCAGCATACTATACTCGATTCTGTGTGCCATTGACTGTCTGGTGTTGGAGGTCTGAGCCCATAATGAACAACCTTTCACATGTTAACAAAAGAATAACATTATCTGTTGAATTGTCAGGCACGAGAGATCAATCCTTGTGTGGTAGCAGTGTGCAATCTTTCAGTAAAGAGGTGAGGTAAATATGGAAATAAAAAGAAAACAAAACCCTTCTTTGCAAGAGATTGGAGTATGATTTCACTTCACTTAAGAGGAAAATACAGAACTGGTAGAAAGTGGTTAAAGCACATAACAAAATTGATTTCAGAGCAGAAATTTGAATGCCTACAAGCTTCAGATGTGTTTATGAACAAAATGACTTGGTGACATATGCTTTTAAGTTAGTCACATAAACTACTAATTGCCCTCTTGCAGCAGATCGCACTTGCCCACCATCACAGAAGACCACCACCTAAATAATGAAATCCCAAAGCTTTCAGGAAAGGTAACTATCCCTTAATCACTTTCTTTAATAATAATAATAATAATAATAATAATAATAATAATAATAATAATAAATCACTTATTACTTCTTGGATTTTTAAAAATGATTTCTTCATTCACTCATACTCTCTCTCCACTTGAGTCTTCCACTCTTGGAATAATTCTAATACCTTCTTGCTTTTGTATGTGCTACTTCTGATAAAAAGTTCTTCAAGCTGGGCTTTGGGAAATTTGGGGACTTCTAATGAGTCTCGTCCTATATTCATGTCACTTCACTATTGCTATTACTTAGAAATGAATCAAGCAGCCTCAGGGTGAATTGATTAATGAGTCATAATGTTCATCTTGGAGTTTTATGGAGTAACACCTAGAAGCTACTGGACTCAAGGTTCAAGTCTGCATTACCTGTGTGCCTTGCCTCTGCATTAGCCTTCCTATATGTTTGTTTTCTTACATCTGGACTCCAGTTCCTGAGCAGCTGATGAGTTTCCAATTTCAGGCACTGATCATGTCAAAAATATCACCTTTTACCTCCCCTCAGAGCTCCAGAAAGAGAGGCATGCAACTTTGAGATGAGAAGGAAGAGCCCTTTTCAAGGAGAGGATTCACCGCTGTAGACACACACCCATGGGAAGTGAACGAAAACTGACACACAAGGCATATTTCAAGGCACTCTCATTCCCACATCTTAAAGGAGCATCCTTCTATCTTTTATACCCTCCATTGCCTAATGAACTCTTATGTGTACTTCAAGTCACAACCTAAATACCACTTTCTCAAAATGGCATTTTCTGGCCACTGTGTCAAGAATAGAATCCCATATTACACTCATGTCATCCTAATATTTCCCCCTTTGTTGTCTTTTCCTCAATTGCAATTGTGGATTGTTAGCACTTTACAAGGGAAAAACCTGACTGTTTACTGCTGAATTCCTGCATCTATCATGATGTCTTGCCCATACTAAACAAATGTTGTTTGTTGAATGAGTAAATGAACAGGTTAAAATACAACTATCAAAAAAAAAAAAATGCAACTGTCTCTTAGAGGTAGAACAAATGGGTATTTAGAGCAATAAGAGGGTAGGAAGAAAGCAATGTCTCTAAGAGTGGAGGACAAGGAACATGCTGGCAGAGTGTCAATCTTTAGCAGTATCTGGAGGCAAATCACTCTACCCCCAGGTCTGCTTACTTATGTGTTAGCTAGGGTTGTTATAAAAATGACAGTGACCAGTGCAAGTGGAATACTGTGCATTATACTGCATCAGTTATTATGATGATGTTTCCTTATTCCAAACTATTGGTTCTTAATCCCCAAAAGTGTTGGGGGGATGATTTGCCCCAAAGACTAGTCACAATTTTCAAAGACTGACAGAGAGCTGTAAGATAAGAGTTAGGTTATGAAACAAAAGTGTCCTTATCTCTGGTTGTCTGAAATCAATAGCTAAAAATCCATTGCCAAGGGTGGGGAGCTAAGTATGTCATGGCTGATAGGAAAATATATCACCAAGGATGGTTAAAACTGATGCCACAACAGAAAGTTTTGGCGCACTAAGAACACTGAAAATTTGACCATAAAACCTTGAAAAAATAAAGAGAAAAAAAAAAAAGAAGAAAACTTGAATCCAAAGTTAGGTATGTGATAAAGAAGCAGAGAGAAATAATCCATCAGAGATACAGTCTTAGGGCATTCAACTTTCAAGCATTTTTGTTGTGCTGCAAGGAAATTTTCTGAGACCCAGGTTTCAGGGTGTCACCATTAAAATGATAGGTACCTTGACACAGACCTGACCTAGTCTTTATTCACAATGACCCTAAACCTGCACATCAACTTCTTGCATTTAGGGTATCCCAAGACCAAATAGCATAAAGAACAAACGAGAATAAAAAATGCCTTCTAACATTTTTCCTCATATCTCATCAAATTAAATGTCTAATTCTCATTGATTTCTGACTGGTTTTCAGGTCATTGCCACCTCATCCATTTCTCTGTTCTTAAAACAGGATTTGAAATTATATAAACTAGGACTGGTCTCATTGGAAAAAAAAAATGGCATAATAGATATACTAGAACTTTGAACCACCACTCAATTAAGTAATTGGCCTTTTGTTTGTTTGTTTAGAAGTTTTGTTTTTTGGTGAGCTGAGTTGCTGAATCTCTGAAAACAATCTCATTCAATCTTTTACCAGCCAAAGGCTAGTCAGTAAATTTTTCCAAAGACCTCATGGTTCTCCCTAAAAACATTTGGAGATCTGAAATGTGCTTCAGTATTGTCTTCAGTGCAGTTCTGCTGATGACTTTGAGGCTAGCATCCAGCAAGCTTGTTGGGTATGTTTTGCTTTAGAGAAGTGATCGTGACCTACCTCCCCTCATCACTGTCCACAAGAAGGAAACATCCTTATGTGCCTGTATGGCAGTAAGTGTCTTCTCAGGTGCCATTTGAGAATTTTCCTGAGAATTCTATGTGTGTACATGTGTGTAAGAAAATATTTCCAATAGTTGCCTCTGGGAAAGGGGACTGAGATTTAGGGGTTTGACTGAGAAGTCTACTACTTTAAAATCAACTTTCTATTATATAATTGTGTCAAATTTTAAGAAAAGTTGCAAAGATAGTACAGCATTTTCATATAGTCCTCATCCAGTTCCCCTTATTTTTTTTTCCATTTTTTTATTGTGGTAAAATATACATAACATAAAATTTACCATTCTAACCACTTCTAAGTATACAGTATGGTGGTATTAAATACACTCATATTGTTGTGCTATCATCACCATCATCTACCTTTATAATTCCTGTCATCCTATAAAACTGAAACCCATTCCAATTAAACAATAACTCCCCATTTTTCCATTCCCCCAACTCCTTGTAACCACTATGCTATTTTCTGCTTCTATGAATTTTTCTAAGATTCCACTTATAAGTACCTCATATAAATGATATCGTACAGTATTTGCCTCTTCGTGACTAGTTTATTTCACTTACCATTATGCCCTCAAGGTTTATTCATATTGTAACATGTCAGAATTTCCTTTCTTTTTAAGTCTGAAAAATATTCCATTATATGCATATACCACATTTTGCTTATTCATTCATCATTTAATGGACACTTGGGTTGCTTTTATGTTTTAGTTACTGTGAATAATGCTGCTACAAACATAGGTGTACAAATATATTCTTAGAGTCTCTGTTTTCAGTTCTTTGAGGTATTTACCAAGAAGTAGAAATTCTAAATCATATGGTAATTCTATTTTTAATTTTTTGAGGAACTGCCACACTGTTTTCCACAGCAACTGCACAATTGTATATTACCACTAGTAGTTCATAAAGATTCCAATTTTTCCACACCCTCACCAACACTTATTTCCTCTTTTCTCTATAGGTCTCTAGTTAACACGTTTCATCACTATGGTATATTTGTCACACTTAAGAAGTCAACATTGGTACCTTACTATTAACTAACCTCCACACTTAGATTTCACTGGTTTTTGTTTTGTTTTGTTTTGTTTTCACTAATGTCCTTTTACTATGAGACTTCATCTTTCTTCATACTTTTTTTGGTGAATTTAATTTTTATTAATTATGATTTTAATTGTATCACTTTTCCAGCATATAAAAATGTTAAAATACAAAAAAAAACCCTAGACATATTTAACTTATAATTAATTTTCATGATTAAAAATCTGTTCAACATTTGTTTGTTAAGCACCTAAAATACGAATAAGACAGTAAAAAATAAAACGCAGCCCTTTCCTTTAGTTTGCTTGCAGTATAAATTTTCTAAGTTATATATAATTGTGAAAACAAATGTTTTACCTGAATTATCAGTAATTGAATTATAAGAATTGTTAAAAATTATATGATGATGTTAAAAGACATTCATACTTCATATTGCAGGCACTGTGCAAGGCATTTTGCATGCTTAACATATATTATGTCACATCTCACAATAACTGTTCATAAATAGGTGGGTATTATTTCTCCTTATTTATACAAACTTGAGAAGTAAAGAGTTTGAATGACTTTTATAAGTAAAATCAGCTATGTAACACAGCTAGGATTTGAACTCCTTTCTTTATGATTCCAAATTTTCTATCTCTCTTCACTCTGCCATGTTGTTTCTGTTAAAAGTTAAACTCAATCATCAAAAGGCCAGATAAGTTGACTTTGCTATTTTTGAATATGAGCTACCTGACAGGTCAGGTAAATTCAGGTAAGAAGGCTGAGGACAGTATAAAAAAATTTTAAAAGAGTCACCAAAAGAAAAACCAATGCACATTAATTTTGCACATTTTGCATAATCTTTAATAGCCACTTTAAATCATAGTTTGCTCAAGACATCAGGAATATAAAACACCCTCAACCTTAGTGTTCCTTAATGTTCTTGTAGTTTGTGCCAGAAACTGCATTCCACTATAATTTGTTCCTGTATTCATTAATTCTTGGGCTTTTAAAAAATTTTATTTCTTTCTCCTATAGGTTCACTCATCAGATATTTTGAGGAATCATATCTTCTCTTGAGGCTGTTTTTTTTTTCTCTTTTTCTTTCAGGTATTTTATATTCCAGAGGTGGAATAGAAAATAAGTGGAGGAAGATGCATTGAGAGAGGCTGCAATTGTGGTTAAAAGCGTAAAGCAGAGACAGATTTGAAGAGAAAATAGGCTCTTGACTTAAAGGATCATCTCTTAAATAAAGGTGAGGATTGGCATGTTTCTTTGGGTTGTATTTTCATGAGACTATATTTATTCATCTGTCTTAAAGCTTGGGTCTTAAAGTAAGATCTCAGCTAGAAAGTTTGAAACTTACTGAAATTTGAAATTCTCTAGAAGCTTAGCTTTTTCTGGTTAGAGTATACACTAAAGATTCAGTTAAGCACTTGTTTAGCTTAGATTTAGTCCCTATTTCTGACTGGAGGGAGTGTTAGAACAGTTACTTGTGAGATTAAGATGATATAAAAAACTTGAATATAATTGTTTCTAATTTACCAAGGAGGAAAGTAAAATCCCAGAAAAATCAAATTGAAGTGCTTAAAAGTAGTATGAAGCCAGAAATATATCTTCTAAGTCTCATTACTATACATTGTCCTTTCTTGAGATAAAGCTACCCCAAGACATATTTGAGAGTCCTCGAGGTGTAAGTGAACCTATAAATAAATACAACTAAGATGAAAAAAAATTTCTATCTTCATTATATTTTAAGCTGCTCAAAGGCAAGAAACATGCCCCCTTTTTCATGCATCACCTAGCTTACCTTGAAACTTTAAAAAATGGTCTTCCCTGGTGAATTTATTATTTGTGGTACAACATCTACAATAGGAAATAATAGGTTTATTATTTTGTATAATGACTTAGAGAAATGTTCCAAAAGTTTACATTCAAAATACTTAGGTTCTTCTGGCTATCATTTCTTCACTCTATTTCTTATAGAGAGGGAAATCACTCTGATTTCTGAAAAGTAATTTGCAACACAGAGTTGTGATGACATAAAAGGGAGTGCTTTAAAAGTATAGGCCGATGTACAATGTTGTGTTATGAACAGTGTAAAATATAGTTAAATAACTTAGCTGGTCATTTACTTCTGGATTATTTATATTATTTCTACCTAGAGTATAGACAACAATTATATAACAGGCTAAACCAGAGCATAAGGTGTGCTACTTATCAAACATTAATCTAGCCCCCAAAGAGATACATTTTTCAATGCAAACACATGGCCCAGAATTTATTTATTAGAAGCCTGGCCTATAGTTAATATAGTTAAAGCAGATTTAATCTGGTTTTCAGGTTAAAAGAGATAATAATGTTTTAATCGCTATTCTTTCAATGTAAGCTTCAGGTAATTCATCCCTGAAAATTTCAAATGATGTTTAGTGATAGTTGGCAGTTATTCATTTTACTGTGTATAATGATCTATCCTGCCCCTAGCCTTTGCAAGACAGGCCTTTGTCTTAGGTTGAATTATCGCAGGTACAAACCTTGACTGAAGGATTTGAGTGTTAGTCATTTATAAGGTAAATGTTCCTAGAAAAAAAATTGGTAAAGATTTGGGAGAAGCGAGACATAAAAAGAGGAAAAGCCAAGCAGGGTGCAATGTTAGAGGAAGTTTCAGCCTTAAGCCAATCCCACAGGAATCTGCGTGTATGCATTACATCTCAGGATTTGTACCCCCTGAAGGAAGGAGAACACCTAGTCAATCATTGATTGATTCCTGGATACAGTCCTGGATTGTGGGTGAGAGACTGTGATTTGGTGGGAGGCTACCTGACTCAGCAGAAGTACCTTCTTTTTTTCTATTTATTGTCTGATTCAAGAATCATTTAGTCACAAATAACAGACAACATCTCAAGCTCGTTTAAGCAAAAAGAAATTTATTAAACAAATACCTGATTATGCCACAAAACGCTAGACATGCATAATAGCCTATCATACTAGGGACTGAACGTGATAGCCAAAAGAACCAACAACCTTCCATCTTCTGTCTCTTACCCCAAAGTGTCTTTATTTATTTCTAATGAAACCATCTATCTGCTGCTCATGAGCCATTTAGATCTCCAAGTGGCTACTCTATTTACTACATATTCATGAACTTTCACTTCCAGGGAAAATGCTGATTAACTAAAGGTTTCTGGACCTTGTAGTTTAAGGTCTCATAGTTTAAGAGGGTCTATGATTGGGTCAGAGAGTAATTGTTGTTTCCATGAGCTACAAAAGCTGGAAGAGAGAGAGCTAGTTTAACAAATCATGACCTAAAGAACCCTCTTGTTCACTTGTTCAGCTGTTCATCTGAGGCTTGGATGTGTCAGGGTATCAATGAGGGCTAGGCAGGTACCTCTCAAAGCATGTCTATTATACAATATAACATACGGATTCCCTGACATATAGAAGAGTTTGTGGAAGGTGGCAATTAAACATTATGCTTTTAAATGTATTTACTTTAAGGTCTAGTTATTGATATCTTAATCATCCCCTATTATACATAATGTCAATAAAATCTAAAAATACAGAAATGCATAAACAAACATTCTTGAGAGTTGCCTGAATGGTAGGATTGCTCTTAAATAACTGTTTTATACATAGTTAGTAGCACTGCAACTTGGTAGAACTCTTAAAAAGCAATTTGATAATAAACATAAGAGCTATAAAAATGTTCATGTCTACTGACCCAGTAAATCCACTTAAGAGAAACTATTATAAAGAGTTCAAAGTATGGGGGAAAGCTTTATGCACCATATGTTTATTATAGAATTATTTAGAGAAAAATAGAAAGTAATCTGAATATCCTTCAAAAAGGAATTAATTAAATAAATTACTGAAATATTTTTGTGTCATTAGAGTTCTGGTCATAAAGATCATGAAATATCATGGAAAAATATTTAGGTACTCATAAGTTAAGTAGCAGAACACAATTATTGAAGGGAACTCAGATGAGAAGGAGGGTAAAAATGCACAAGAATAAAAAAAAAAAGAGAATGATCCAAAGACACTAATCATGACTGAATCAAATTAATAAAATTATAAGCTTTTTTCTCTATGTTCTGAATGGTTTCCGAGGTGTTCATATTATTTTTATAAAATAAAAAAATAGCTCAAAAATTGCTAAAGAATTATCGGCACCTTCTACATCAGATACAATTCATATTCTCTGAAGCTGTTTCTTGACACTCTTCAAGGGGCTATCAGCCCTCTTGAAACCTATTACTTTAAAAAAAATTTATAAGCTAAAGACTAAAATCTCTAAGTACTTAGAAACTACTGAGAGGAAAACAGAAAAACCAGCTTTAGTAACTACCGTGGAAAATGTCTAGAAGAGTTTGGAGAAGTGGCTCTATTAAAAAAAAATACTGGAAGAGGAGGGGACCTGCAAATCTTCAGAAGTGTTTGCAGTAAAGCAGCAATGTGATAGAAGGGTTTACAGCATTCAGTATATGTCTTATAAAGCATCCAGGAAAGCTGCACAAAGAACAGTAATTAACACAAGCTCAAATAACTATCAGCTATGTAGATTTTCAAGTGACCATTAACCTAATTTTCCTGCCTGTTCATAGTAGGCTGGAATATTATAGAACCACAAAGAAGTAAAAGAATTTACGCCTCTCATACTCAGAATAAGTAAATGGTGGCTTTCTAATTGAAACTGTTTTGAAAACATAGTGCTATGCCTCCATAGAATGAAAGGAGAATTAAATTATCACATCACCATGGGTTGCAAATAGTAATGTAACAATTTCCAAATTATGTTCTGCAGAACACAAGTCCCAAAAGATGCTCCTTCAAGGAAAAGTTAGGGGGTGAAATCTATCTGTTATATGTTGCATACTTGTCCTCTTTAGCAAACAGAATATTCCTAAAAATGTCCGACAATGCTGTTTTATCAGCATTTCACAGTTAACTAACTGTTCATGAGGTCTCCCTGCCTGCCATATAATAACTATTGTCATTGACGAAAGGTCATGTTAAGTCTAGTATAGTTTGGCAAAGGCTATATGATGGTGGCAGATTTCATAAACTACTAGACCTAGGTTCAAAATCAATTCCCACCACATACTAGCTATAAGAATCTGAGTAAGTACTTGAGCTGTCGTGTTTGACCAAAAAACTTTACATGGTTTTGGCCTGCCTAACATAGTCAGAAACGTACAAGAATCTATTATAAATAAAAATCTCATATCTGGTCATTTCTGAGATTTTGGACTCATTCACTTTTATAGAAGACACTAGTTTTTATCCTAGCTCCTGTTCTTCTTGGTCATAGTCCCAGGGCCCCAATATTTATTTCAGCTTCTCATATCTTTGTTTCTGACTTTAATATACATTTCCAGGTCTGTTTAGGGACCACAAGTTCTGGGGACAGGGCTGGGGCAGAAAAGCACAGGACATCCACACATCTGCAACACTGAACAACATATAGCAGCTAGAGCCTGCAAGAGAAGCCACATTTCTCCTGTAGAGTAAGAGTAGACCTCTTTACTGAGAAAGAAACATCCTGCTTGCTGTAGAGGAGGAATACTTTAGGCATCCAGTCAAATATAACAGAGCAGGTATTAAAGTAGAAATCTGGACCTGAGAAGTAATAAATTAATAACTATCACAGTATCTCATTGTGGTTTTAATTTGCATTTCTCTAATAACAACTTCTCTTTTGTCATCTGTATATTTTTCTTTGGCAAAGTGTTCAAATTTTTCATGCCCTCTCTTTTTAATTGATTTGTATTATTATGTAATAGCAAGAGTTTCTCTTATTTTCTTTATATATTCTTTACACATTTCTTTGTTGAATATTTATTTTGCAAATACTTTGTCCCAGTCTGTGGTTTAATTCTCTTTATTGTATCTTTTAATTTACTGTATCTTTTAATTCTCTTTACTATATCTTTTGAAGAACAACTTTTTAAAAATTTATCTATTTTCTTATTTA
Source organism: Cynopterus sphinx (assembly GCA_030015415.1). Lineage (NCBI taxonomy): Eukaryota > Metazoa > Chordata > Mammalia > Chiroptera > Pteropodidae > Cynopterus > Cynopterus sphinx. Next base: position 22,106,241 of record CM057385.1, read on the forward strand.
TAAGCTATGCTTTTGATGTTCTATTAAAGAACTCTTTGCCAACCCAAAGTCACTAGTACTTTTATTACATGATCCATTTCAAGTTAATTTTTATATATGGTATGTGGTAAGGATCATGGTTTATATTTTGTATAAAAAACAGTTGAAGACAATTTCCATAATGAAATTGAAAGCCAGTCCCAGGTTGATGGCTGTACAGGAGCTGATCTATTCAGTTTGGAGCAAAAGTATGCAGGGGTCCAGGAACAACATCTCTGAGAGGAAAATAATCAGAGTAATAGACTATTTGGTGTATTTTCCTGTGTTGAGATTAGTTTTATATTTTTGGTAAAGAATTTAAGGAAAGAATTAATGTTAGGTTTTTAGAAAACTAAGGAATAAACACACGTTTTTTAACTTTAGGGAAAACAAAAAGATTTACAGGCGAACAATGTAAACTTAGTAACTATGTGGCACAACTGTGTATAGTACCTTCTTAGTGAAATGATTACTAATTAAACCACAAACTGTCATAGAATGACATGGAAGAAATACAAGAAGGAAAATACTTATGTATGAGTGAAAGTGGGTAATGTTTATATGTGAGTGCTAACTCGCTTCTTCTGTGGGAGACTGGCAAGAGATACTGTCTATAATTGTCTAAAAAAATTAAGAGGGTAATATAAATATTTTTTTTCCTAAAAAAATATGGACATAAATAACAAAAATGAACGATAAAAAGTGAAAAGTGATTGAAGGAGAGTGGGCAGAAATTGGGGATTGAAAGGGCTGAGGGAGAAAAATGCCATTTTCTTATGTTTCAGAATTATTTGAACTTTTAAGCCATGTATATAAAAAAATTTAATACATATAAATATAAAGAAAATTTATGAGCAAATATCAATAATGACTAAAAAGCAACTTCATATCTATTAGGAACTTTAAACACAAATGCTAACAAAAATACTTGGTAATAAGGAAGATCCTTTATATTTTTTCTATAAATGGAAGAAAATATAAATAGATAAACAAATACAAATACAAACACAAATACAAATACAAATACAAACCTATAATAATAATCTATTAATAATATTAGTTTGCAAATAAAATCTTAGTTTGTTAAACCCAAGTTCTAACATCCTAACTAGATATACACTCTATATGAAAATATGGTAAGATTGTTAGATTTAGTCTTTGTGTTAATTCACAATAAGCATCAATGTTTTGTAGGGCTCAGAAGATCACCAGAATGCCAATTATTATTTTATTCAGTGAAAATATTGGTCAACCAAGATATCTAATATAGTACTGATGTAACAAATGTCCAAACTTGTAGAGAATTTTTGTAAAAACTGTCATGATCCAAACTGACCACAATTGCCAGGAAGAAGATCTCAAATGATAGGAAGAATGACAGTTTTATAGTTTCTTTTATGCATTTGAAAATAAGAAGGGAACATTTGAAATTTAGATGTAAAGTAAGGAAGATTACATGAAAGTGAGAGAAAGCAAGGTGGAAATTGGATTACAAAATAGTTAACAAGATTATCTGCACTTTTGCCAGTGGTTAAACTTATTTCAAAGGTGCTTTAACCTACATGCACAAAAACATGCTTAAGGCAAAGATAAACCTTTTACTAAAAAAGTTATATGCCTGGGGTGTGACAACCCACCATGGCCTGCCCAATTAGAAATTTAAGATCAGATCACGCTGTGAGGTTATCTTTCATAGAACACTATTGTCCACAGCAGAAAAAAACTATTGTTTAATACTAATGACAAGAAACTTTCACTACTATGATTTTAAGATTTTTCTCTATTCTGCAAATACATATTGGTAACTTATGGTAAAATTATAAGTATTTAGTCCTAATTTTGAAGGAAACATTGTATATTATAGAAGATTAAAATTATGTGAGCAAAAATTTCTTAAAAAAAGTTGATCTCTTTAAAATAGTTAATGAGATATTGAATTTACATTTGAAAAAGCTAGATAAGTCTTTCTGAAATATACAGCATCAAAGTACTGAACAGATCAGAGGGTACAGATTCCTTCTATCATCATTCAAGCTATTGAACCTAAGTATCTAGGGGATCCTTAGGAAAAAATCAAATTTCAGCATTTTCACATTGGCAAATCATTTCTGAAACTTTATGATAATGCTGATGTGAAAATCCACTTAAATATTTTTGAATTTTAAAATATTGAAATGTTTCTACCTAATAAAAGCATGAGAGCAGTATTTTTATTACATTTAAAGCTTCAAATATCTTGAATTTTCTAGAAAACGGGTAAGATTACTAAAATGGTTGGAAAACTGGGTATTCAGGATTGACTTGTCACTTTTTTGCAAGGAATAGTTATGTCCTGGGTCAAGAAGTCAAACAGGCAGGAAAGGTCCAAAGCTTCACACAGCCAGTCCTCACGGAGAAGTGCAATATGATGGAAAATCCAGGCTTGTTCTCAAGTCTTGGTTATTTAGACAGTCATTAATAATAGGCATCCAGTGCTCCTTGCCCTAAAATTCCACTATTTTATCTTATTGCAATATCTCCTAATAAGCCATTTACCTCTAAAATCCATCATCTCATCTATAAAGGAAAAACTTAATTTTTTCATTCTTATGTAGAAAATAACTCAGTTCTTTCCTAGTGTGTGTTTCTATCCTTACTCATACAAAACATGCACTTTACTTCTGGTTACTAGATGTGTGGATTTTTTCTTCACACACTAAGCAATTCTCTGTGACACCAGCTGGGTGTTCTACAACATTTAAGTCAATTCCAACACTATTTACCTGGAGAGAGTGTCAGATCCTACAGATTAAGTGCTGCCCTCAAATGCCAATCACAAGAGGAGGTTCCCAAGTTACCCACAACTTCCATTTGATTTGGATACAAATCAGAGGTTGTCCCTGTAATCTCCTCAGGTTCAATTAATTTGCTAGAGCAACTCACAGAACTCAGGAAAACACTTACTTATGTTTATTAGTTTATTTAATAATATGATAAAAGGATACAAGTAAGCAACCAGATGAAGATATACATACATACATACATACATACATACATACATACATACATACATATATATATATATATATATATATATGGTGAGATCTAGGAGGGTCTAAGATCAGGATCTTCTTTCTGTCCCAGTGGATTCAGGCTGTGTAACCCTGCAAGTATGAATTTGTTTGCCTGACTGGACACTCTCCAAACACTCTACTATTGGGATTTTATGTAGGCTTCCTCATATAGTCATGATCAATTATTAACTCTGTTTCTAGCCTCTCTCCCCTCTCTGAAGGATGGGAGGGAAACAACGGAGCTGAAAATTCTAAGCTTCTAATCAGAGCTTTTTCTTCCTAGTGACCAGCCCCCATCCAAGAGCTATCCTGAGTCTCTTCATTAGAACACAAAATGTTCCTAGTGCTTTTATATCCTTAGGAGCCCTATGTTAGTGCTGGGGTCAAAGACCAAATATCAGAATAAGAGATTCTCCCAGTGCTCTTCTCACTTAGAAAAAGTACAAGAGTTTTAGGAGCTCTGTGTCAGGAACCAAGGGCAGACACCAACATATATATTATCATACTCATACCTGTGTGATCATTTTAATATACAATTTAAACCACATTCTCTTCTTTCTCAAAACCTTTCAGTTACTCAGATACACTTCTTTAATATCTCATGAGGGACAGTTTTTACTTCTCCAGTCTCATTTGTCACCACCATCTTGCTGACCCCAATTTAGCCACAGTAACCTTCCTTTAGTCACTTATTCTTCTTACAGCATCCCTTTCTGCAGTGGGGACTTTGAACATGTTCCCCTGTAATGTTCTCTTCTCCATTCACAAAATAAATCAGTGAGTAAATTTAGGTCTCAGCTTCACTATTACTTCTTCTGGGGATTTGTTAAGGATAGTGTGTCAGGATGAGGACTTCTGTAACTAGAAACATGAATGAAATGATAGACTAATTCATAATTTCAGTAGTTAATAAAGTAAACTTAGGCCCAAACCTTCCCAAAGCATCAACTTTCTCATTTATAAAACTGGGATAATATCTAATTTATAGAATTGCTTCAAGAGTTCAAAATAATCATTTCCTAGTAGAGTTTCTGGCATATGTCATGGCTCAATAAATGAGATAAATTAGTCTTTTTAAAAAAACAATTAGTCTTGACAACATAATCCAGAAAAATGTTATTAAAATCAAGTTCTATTGTATTTATTGATATAGAAGGTATACTACAATAAGAAGAGACTGAAAAATACAGTTTTATCCAGACAGAAGTCAATTCCACTCTTAAATTTAATTATCTGGAGAGGCACTCCATGGTGCTTAAGAGAGCTTATGGTATTGCGGAGTCATGGTCTTTCATCAGTAATCTTTAAGTATTGTCTTTGTCTGCACAGTCAAAGATGACTTGCTAGCACACCAATAATCCCACTCATAAGAACACGTCCCCCTTAAGGCCATGATCCAGAAATTGCATTTATCACTTTTATTAACATTCCACTGGCCAGAATTTAGACTTAGTTACATAGCCATGGCTACCAACAAAGAACAATGAGAAATGTATTCTTTTCCTGGGCAGCCGTGTGCCAAGATAAAAGTTATATTCCTATAGAAAAATAAAAATAAAAAAAAAAAGATTGAATACTGAGAGGACAGACAATAATTTGCATATATCTTCTGAATTCTAAGGTTTTAAGCTAAAATAATTTCTCACAAGAATGAGGGGAAAAAAGATTAAAATGAGGAGTTTAAGAAGTAGATGAGTACCAAAAAATGTTATTTAAAAAATTTAAGAATGAATATACCATACTTTTGCCATTAAAAACACAACACAATGAAACAATGGGATCACATTATGCTGGTGGACGAAAGAACCCTAAGGCTCATTGTCTTCAGTCTCATCACTGTGGCACTTGAAATCCAGAGGTGGTGATGACTGTGCAAGGCATGTAGTTACTAACCTAATGACGTGACTGGGGCTATCGTTCAAGCTGTCTGCCTCATTATGCATTTCACTTTGCCTTACCAAAATACTCAGGAACATTAGTTTCTCTCTCTCACTCCCAAAATAAAATATATAATTAGAGGACTAAGTAAACAAATGTAGATGCTATGACTATGCATTTGTCTTCATCTTTATCATCACACATATTATCATCAATCAGCCTCACCATCTAATAATATTTCACGAGTGCCTAGTATGAGTCAGACTGTGTTCTAGGGACTATAAATTTTGCAGTGATTAAAAACAGACCCAAATCCTTGCCCACATGAAGTCTACTTTCTAATGAGAAGATTCAAAAAGTGGATGTAATGAGAAATGCGTCATGGAAAATGAACAACAGCATTGAGAAAAATAAAGCAGTCAAACACAATAGAGATTTCTTAGGAGGAAGAATGCAATTTTAAATAAATTATTCTTGAATAGAGGATCTGTGAGTGAGTACATACGGTAAGAAAGGAAGCATGGCCTACGGATGGACAGGTAAAGAATATTTCAGGACGGAACAGCAAAGGCAGATGGCCTGGCCTAGGACTGCATTTGACCTGGTTGAAGAATACCAAAACCATCTAAGTGAGGAAAGAATGGGAGGAGATGACTTCCAAGAGGAAAGGGAGTTGGTTAAGAAATGGGGCTGGCCAGAGTATATATGACCCCAGAGGCATTGTCAGCACTTTGGCTTTTACTCGTTGTGTGATGTTTTTGGGGGCAAGAGTGACATGATCTGATTTTCATTTTAACAATATTATAATACTGATATTAATGGAGCCTCAATTTTTGAGTATTCTGTTCTTGACACTATGTAAGTACTTTATCTGCATCACTTCATTTAATTTGAACACCAGTGCAAAATAGTTTCCATTATCCCCATTTCTACAGATGAAAAGCTGTGTCTCACAAAGATTGAATATATTTTTTTACAATAGATGGCATTTTTAGGAGTTGATCTCTGTTACACCTGCCTGAAAATCTTCATTGTTATTCACATTGTTCTATTTCCACCACCTCGGTGACACCTCACTTGAAAGGTTTATTTATGTGTTCTCGTCTCTCTGCAAAATTGTTTCCCATTACATTCTGTCCACTGATATCATAAATAGATGTGATAAAGAGGCATTCTGTGTCATTATGAAAAATAGTATTACTTACGATAGCAATTATTACTCATTAGCATTTGATTAAAACAAGCTCTGTGCCACTGTACTGGCATCCTAACAGTGCATCATAAATAACAAACCTCTGCAATTGGAGTAGAACTTCTGAAGGTGTTTCCTCTTCAATACCAGTAATGAGGCATTTAAGTTTATAAATAATTTTCTTATTTTTTTAAAGTTTTTGCTCAAGTATCTTTCCTCTCTTTCTTCCAAATATCACCTCTTTCTTGAAGCCTTCCTCCATGGGTGTTGATTTTTCCTGGTTGGCATTTCTCCTTATTCAAATGGCCCCTACACAAGTGTCAGGTGCAGCCATTCCCATTTTCACAGTGACAGTCATCAGTAGATATTCTGAAAGGTGCTACTCTCTTTATTACCCACACCTGTCTCCTAGCTGTAGATCAACCGCCAACTTTTGCGGGGCCCAGAGAAGAGTACAAATGGAGATTTCATGTGTTATAGCTGTTTAAAAGTTATAAATCAAGCTAACAAAATATTAAGCTAATAAAATATGTTCCATATGCATGCAGTGACAATGATAAGAGTGTTTATTTTTCTTCAGTTCTTTAAAAATTGTTTTTAAGGCCTCTTTTTTTATTTTAAGCATGATCTCGACTTATTTTCATTGTTAAATAAAAAAAGTGAAGTGGAATTATACTAAAGGTATGTAAAATTAAATATATTTCATTAAAATGTATCTTAAAATAAATGTAAAACATAAAAAGTAATTTTCTTATACATCTCTTAAAAGTTATTTTATCTAAATATTCAAAGTCTTAAAATTAAAAGGCAAATATAGATTATATAAGTAGATATATTTACATATTAATTATATTTAATGCAAACCAATACATATCAATATATTAAATTATGTAAATTAAGGGCAATTTAAACTTTTAAAAAGTTAATCAATTCATTAAATATTTTCAAAAACTGAAACTATTTACAATTTTAATCTTTAATGTTCATTTACAAATACAGTCAATTCTTATTATTTGCAGATTTTATAATTGAAATTAGTTTGGCCAAAATTTATTCGCAACCTCAAAAATCAATACTCACTGTTTTTTGTTTTGTTTTTGTTTTAGTTTTTGTTTTTAGTATTCATTCCTAGATGTGCACTTACCAAAGAATAGTGAAATTTTGAGCCATCTGAGGTGCTAGATCCCAGCTGACATCTGCCTTCTTGTTTCAACTCTCATCCTGTAAACAAGTACCCTTTTAGCAGTCTATTTAGTGCCCAATTTTTCTTACTTTTATGCTTTGAGTTGCTGATTTCACTGTTTTAAATGGCCCTCAAGCATAGTTCTGAAGGGCTGTTAGAGTTCCTAAGCCTGGGGAGGCTATGATCTGCCTTCTTAGTGCCTATGAGGAGGAAATGCATATACCACATGAGTGATGTACAGGCATGAGCAATAATGCTTTTGGCTATGAGTTTAATGTTAACGAATCAAGAATATATATAAACTAAGACGTCTGTAAACAGAAACACACATAAAACAAGGTTGCGTCCTGATTGATCGACAAAAAATGTGACCTTAGGCTCAGAGAAACTAATCCCTACATTTCACTTACGAGCAATGATTCAGTACTGGCTAATTCAGTGTTGAAGGCAATGTTACAAAGAACATAAATACTGCAGAAGAATTTCCTGCTGTTTTGTTTTATCCAGCAAAGAGCATGTAGGTGTTTCATGTCTTAAAGCAGATGTTTGATGAAAATCTATCATGTTTTTTGTAAAAATAATTTTTGAATTACGTAAAAAAAATATACTAGAACCCTTAGACCCTTTAATTTAGTCAAAGATAGCAGAAGAAAGATTCTGGGTAAAGAGAGAAGAATGAAAGTTAAGCATTTCATGATAAAGTAAATAAAACATAGTAAAAGCCAACAAAATTATTTATTAATAGCTGCGAAACAAGAAAAAAAATCAGTATCTGACATGAATTCAAAAGTGTGGACAAAAGAAAGAAACAAGATTCTGACAAGTTTCATAAACCTAATACAGTAGTCCCCCTGATTTGTGGTTTCGCTTTCCAAGGTTTATTGCTGGCAGTCAACCTGTAGTCTAAAAATATTAAACAGAAAATTCCAGAAACAAGTAATTAATAAGTTTGAAATTGTTTACCATTCTGAGTAGCATGATAAAATCTTGGGCCATCCCACTCCATCCCACCAGGGATGTGAATCCTTCCCTTACCCATTATATCCATGCTGTATATGCTACCCTCTCATTAGTCACTTAGTAGCCATAAGATCAACTGTTGTAGCACAGTGTTTGTGCTCAAGTAACCCTTATTTTACCTAATAATAGTCCCCAAGTGCAAGAGTAGTGATGCTGGCAATTGGGATATGCCAAGAAGAAGCTGCAAAGCATTTCCTTTAAATAAAAAAGATGAGTATAATACAGTAAAATATTTTGGGAAAGAAAAGGAGAGAGCATATTTGCATAACTATTATTATAGCATATTGTTATAATTATTCTAGTTTGTTATTAGTTATTATTAACATCTTATTGTGCCTCACCTATAAATTAAACTATCATATGTATTTATGTATGTATAGGAGAAAACACAGTATATGTTAGACTCAGTATTATCCACGGCTTCAAGCATCCACTGGGGGTCTTGGACCACAATCTGCATGGTACTACTATACTACAGATTAAAATCAATAAAAGGAAATGAAACCTGAGGAAAAAATCAGGAGAATTTCACATACTGGCCCTTGATTTCAAATAGATCCTAACTATATAATCTAAGAAGTATTAGGAAAACTAACTGCTTACCATTTTCCAGGAAACCACTTTGAACTGGTGAGTTATCACAAATCCAAGTATTCCTGCTTCCAAAAGTAAGATAAAACCACAACTGGGGAGGGAGGTGGGAGTGTACTGTGGTATAGGCTATTTCACAAAATATCAAGGTCTAGCTCTGCCCTCTCTTTCTATTCACAATACCACTAACCATAGTACATTTAAGTTATAGGAAAGTGAACAGAAAGCAATGCTCAACCTTACAGTTGCAGGTCAGAGAATATAAATAACTGAGGTGAAATGGGAAAAAAAATTTCAAGGAGAACCTACCAGCAAAAAACATCAAAGGAAAAAGTTGTTATGTACAGAGTTGATCACACTAAAAAGAAATAGGGTGGCCTATGCTACAAATTTTTAAATATGACTGAGATGTGCAGAGAAAATACTGCCCCATTATTTTGTCTATAACTAAGCTGGTCATTCTCACGATTACCCAAGCAATGATCAGCTTGGATTCTGCCAAGGAGAAGTCATAAGTATCCTATACAATTTAAAGATTCATTTAAGAGAATAGATGTTAAAAATTCTCATTTTAAGAAAAAAATTGTAACTATGTATGGTGACAAATGTTACTTAGACTTATTATAGTGATCATTTTTGCAATATATACAAATATTGAATCATTATGTTCTACACTTGAAACTAATATAATGTTGTATGTCAATTATATATCTCAATTAAAAAAATTTTTTTTAAGCTTCATCATGTTCAAAATTGTAACAGTCCCTTTCAGGTAGTGTTCAGTATCCAGGATGTAAATCTCTCAGTGACTTCCCACACCCCATAAAGGAGGTGGAAGAATGTGGTTTCTTGATTTGTGCTAGCTAATAAAGAAGAATTGGAATCCTCAGGCTTGGCTTCCTCTGTCTTCTGGTCTAGAGATGATCTCTCTTATCTATGTTGGTACTGCTTGCTCTGTCGATGTTGGCAGCTTCTCAAAGGCTATAGTTAGTGTCAACTGTGATGTGATATCTTTATACTTCATCAAGACCCAGTATAATTATGTGCTTGATTTGACAGCTATCTTAATGCCACTATCTGCTAATTCTATCATTTGTGCCATTTCTGAATCTGTTTCTATTGATTGATTTTTCTTCTGGCTCTGGGTCATTGGCCATATTTTCTGCTTCTTGGAATGCCTGGTAATTTTATATTAGGTGTACACATTATGAATTTTCCATGTTTGATTGTTGAACATTTTTAATATTATTGATCTTCTTTTCTTTTTTTTTTTTCTGGGATACAGTTCTTTTATATCAGTTGGATCATGTGGAGGCCTATTTCTCAGATCTGTTAGCACAGTTCCTGGGTAGATTTTGGTCCATTACTAAGTAATACTCTTCTGAGGAATCTATCTCATGTCCCATATATCAGAAGTTATTTCAATTCTGGATGATGAAGATAAAAGCTATTCCCAGCCCTCTGTGAGCTCTGTAGATGGTCCCACCCACATCTGCACAACAGTACTCAATGACTGCAGGAGAACCCTTGCACATTTTTTGACTCTCTGTAAAAATCCTCTAGAGCTTTCTTCTCTGGCAGTTTTATCTACAAACTCTAGCTGCCTTGGCCTCCTGAGATTCTAAATTCTGTTTTCTGAACTCAGTCAGACCACCAGGCTTTATTCAGCTTCCTCCTCCCTATGTTGTGCTTTGGAAAACTCCAGGCAGAAGGTTGGGACAGCCACAGGGCTCACCTTCTTTGCATCCCTTTTCTCAGAGATCTGCTTCCTGCAGTGTATGTTGCTCAATGTCTGAAACCAATTTCATATATTTTGCCTAGTTTTCTAATTGTTTGAGTGGGAAGTAGAAATTTGTTTTCTTACTCTATCATAGCTAGAAGAGGAATTTAAGTGCTATTTCTAATTGTAGAACAAAACTTAATGTTCTCTAGAAAATGAATTTCAGGCCTCAGTGGGCAGATGAGGGAAGTAATGTTTGTTTTGTGGTTATTTTCTTTTCCCCAATTGGGGTTTTCTAGTTCCAGAGAAATGGCAGCGTGCTCTGTTTTCCTCACAAGACTATCCTTTCACCACTTGTTTCTACTCCCTAATACCTGAAATATTCTATATGGATCATTGATCTTACTAGTGTATGATATCCTTCTGAAAATGAAATGACTCACCATTTTGCCATTGAATAAGGGACCTAAATACTGTAGTTTGGGTCTATCTTTTCTTTGGGTGATATTTGTTAATTCCAATGCTTCAGAAGTTCACAAAAGAATCACTTGAACATTTTTAAGAAGTAAATATACCCTTCATCCTAACATTCCATTTTAGAAGGACTGGACAAATAAAAGTTTCTAAAAGTTAACTGCAATTCATGAGTGGGACTCATTTATTTTGTTGGCTATCTTTTTCATGTTTTGTTAATCATTATTCTATTTTTCAGAACCGTGTTCGAAATTTCCATAAAATAATCATAATAAGTGCTGACATTAGTGACCACAAAATCACAAAATATCCTCTTTGAATTCAAAGCATGATCATTTTGTATATTTTTTACATTAAATTCTTTCTTATTTTTTATTTTAAAAATTAGCAAATCTGTTGTGGAATATCTACTAATTCCTCTTCTACCTAAATACCAAGGAACTAACCTTTCCCCAAAAGACTAGAGAGTTAGTTAATGAAAACTGAGAATAACAAGCAGAAAAAAATAGCGTTTCTTCACAAAAAAAAGGAATCATGGAGGGTTCCTTTACTTGATGACACCTTATACATGTAATGATCGAGTTATAGAATCATTGAGTCATGGATGATATTGCAGGCACTTGGCTTGGTGTTGCAGACAAAGATTTTACAGAGACCTAATCCTTGCTAGGAGCCAGCTAACAAATCAGATAAGATGTGAGGATTGCTAGCGAAGCTAATGAAGTTAAGATGGCCTCAGCCAAGAATACTATTTATTACTTAAAACAAAAATAACTTTCTTTAAAGGTCTCTGGGTCAACTAATTTTTGAGATAACTTCAGTGTCATTTAGCACATTTTAGAGTCAAAATAAAATTTCACCAGAATGCCTAAATATAGCAATGATACCAGCTACACAAGAAATGTTTATTTCAGATCTCTTACAGTACTTCTCAGACATGCATTTTTTTTTTCCTCTCTAGAAGCCACAGAGATGTTATAATTGAAAGAAAAATACTTTGCAATTACAGGTTTGAGTCGTTCCCCTCTGTGACAGATATCTGTAAAAGATGTACTTAGAAGGTGTAGGGAGTTCTTAAGAACTTAAAACTAAGATTGCACTCTGTTAAGCAATAGGCAATGAATGAAGGTAAAGATATGCAAAAATAACTTAAAGAGACAAAAGAACTCACAAGACAAAAGAGACTCCCCAATAATCTGATAGACTGTAATAAATTTTTCTTTAAATATGTCAATGTGAAGAAGAGGCTAGCTTGAGTCAAAGGAAGCAACAGAGAAATAAAGATCTCAGTGTCCACTCTAAATCTATCCAGGAGCAGATAAAATCTTAGCTAGCAAATTTTACAAGTCAGAGTAACTTTTTAGTGAGATGAGTATATTAAGCTATTAATTGATGTATCTAATTTCCTCTATTCTTATTTTCTTTAGGAAACATTCTGATAGTAATTTTGTTTTATATGTAGATGTGTCCTTAGTGAGAGAACGTGTGAATCATGCAGGCTAAAATGATTTGACAGTTTTTTTTCTCATTAGTACATTTCCATTATGTTTCAATAGATTTGTTTTATGAGCTCAGTTTGCCTGAGAAATGAGTCCACCTTCATGAAAAGACTAAATGAACTGTTTGAGCCAAGAAGACCTGATAAAGTCACCTAAGAAGATAATACTACACCATTCAGTATCTTCAACAGTAACCATCTTTGTACTTTCTTGAACAGTCAGGTAGAATGGGCAGTGATGCTCTTTAACACTTACAGTGTCCCATTTTCTTTTATCTAATGCGAGAGCCAAATTAAATATAACTCTATTTGCAAGCTGTTTAAAACAGGGAATGCATCAGTCTAGGCCCAGAGAGACACATGAAATTATAGTGGTGATGGTTGCACATCCTTGTGAATATACTAAAAAACACTGAATTGCACACCTTACCGAGGTGAATTTTATGGTATATATTAATGGACGTCACAGAGCCACTGAATTTCAAGTAATTTTAATTTTATTTTTACATTTCTGTATGGATTCTATATTTTTACAGTGAACTAAATCAGAAATGAATAATAGAGTAGTTAAAATCAGGCCACTTAGAAATTCTGATGTACATATTTGACTAATACTGTACTTGGCCTACAAATGTAAAAACTTTAAAATACCATTTCAGTTCTCTTCAGCTGGCATTGGTTCTTATCAACAACACACTAAGTATAAAGTTGTATAAAATCTTGGTCTGCCCCCAGGTGGAATAGTATATGCTAAGGTAGTTATTTATATAGAATTACTTAAATTTAAGGATTTACTTAGTCATTTTTTTCTTCAATAAGTATTTCCTGAGCAGCTATTATATGACAAGAACCGTATGAGTTAGAGAGATAAAAAGCATTATTAGCAACACCTAGGATGTTCCCCAAAATGTTTTTTATAATAAGGGTGAAAAATAAAGAACTAGATTGAGAAGCCTATTGAATTGACCTGTCATAGCTTTTGATGAAACTTTCTATTCTTAAAGCAAATGCTAAAGAAAATGAAAGATTTACTTTTCTTCCCAGCAACTCCCAGCTTTTACAGACACTGGCAGTAGGTGTGGGAAACAAGCTTATTTACAATAGAAGAAAATTTTTCAGAGATGAGTTAGCAAGGTTTGTGGTATTGATCGCAGAAATCAGGATACTAATGACATTCAGGCGCTAATTAAACATTTTCTGAACTTCATGTACTTTATTCCACTCAGTGGGAAGAGGCCATCAAAACAAAAATCCACAGCAGTGATTCTTAGTCACTTTGGGATTTGCAGAAACTCTTGGAAAAATCTGATTGTATTACCTCCCTCCTTTCTAAAAATGCATGTAATTGAAAAATTGCATAATTTTTTTTCTCAAAAACCTTTCATGGGTTCCTGAAGTATCATAAAGATCTTAAGTAAACAGCTCACTTATAAGAAGACTATCTTATTACTATAGAGTAATGCATTTTTAGTTAATTTATTCAAACAACTAAATGGATTGTTATATATAAGATACATACTAGTGTCTGCTTCATAGTAAGTATTCAGAGTGTTAATTTTATTTTTATTGTAGTTATGTTGAGTTTCTTATGTACTAGAAACTTCCTCAAATGCCAAATTAATAATAGCTAAAATTTTCTGTATTTATAATAGCCCAGCAATATATTTAATTATATACTTCTAATTACCCTATACAATAGATATTTTAATGCTCACTGACTGACAAATGAAGAAACTGAATGTAATGAAGTGATCTTGCCCAGTGCAATGCCTATAAGATTTTTACTCAAGTCTAGTGCATTACGACCACTATTAATACTTCACTTCAATACCAGTAGTTAAGTGGTAGGGCTTGTACTCAAACCTAGTACTTCTGACTTCAGAGCCTAAACTTTGATTCTCTGTGATATGCCACTGTTGGCTGCTTTCATCCCAGACTATTCTAAACTTTTCTTGGATGATTTACTTAGATCACTAAGGTGAACCTATATATCTTATAGAAAGAACTTTAGTTAATATCAACTGAGATCAAAGCTTCAACCAAAGAGAGGCAAACTTGCTACTTGAAGTAAATGTCATAAATTTGCATTAGCAGTATGCTGTCTTTTCATAAAGTCAAGGAAGAGATAAATTATCATAAATTTCTTTTGTCACATGAACTCTCCCCCTTACTCATCTCACTAGAAAAGGCTGAATATTTTAATTTCTATAACTTTAGTATTAAGAATTCCAGGGCACATTTAAAAGGTTATGTGGTTTGTGAATGAAATGAGGCCTTGTACCTTGTTTTTGCCTTATGACAGTATAAGTCAAAAATGCTATAGTCTAAAATAGTCTTAGTTAAATCTCAGAGTTGAGCATTTAAAATCCAGAGAGATGATTAAAACTCTTTCTTATTTTCTTAAGGATCAAGACAGGTTCTTTAAACTTGACTAAGATCTCTTGGTTTTAAATATTTCTTAGATGAAAAAGAAACTAAATCTTAAATATTCTGATATAGAGAAAAAAAATAGATAGATCTATTTAGGTTTGAATCTTTAGGAAGGCAGATAAATTCATGGTGGTATGGTCTTAAATCAGACTACATTCTGACCCAGCAAAGAAACTACCATATCAATGGAAAGATAGCCTGGCTTATCAATCATTTTTTTTTTGTATTCTTTCTCCTATACAGAGAGGGTTGAGGTAAGACTGCTGTAGCCACTTCTCTCACCTATTTCCATGGTTTAATAAGTCTGTAGGTAGGTGAGTTCTCCTAAAAAGGCTATTCTAGTTGCCAGAGCCTTCAAGAAAAGAAAGACAGGGGGGTTTGGAAATAAGAAACTAGATGCTTTCATGTAGCAAGCAGGCAAATAAATACCTACCAAACACTACTTCTGCACTCTCCTTCTCAACCAGTGAGCTATGGCACTCTGGTGTGACCCAAGTAGATCACGAATGTGCCCAAATACAGACCCTCCCACAGCCCATGAGGCAGCTGAATGGCATTCACCCCAATGGGTCACAGAAAGGTGATCATTTTCTATAGTGTGAAATGAGTTATGAAGAGATGCCCATATAGCATATGGTCCATATCTCTATTATAGTTCTAGGTATTGCTATTAACCAAGCACATTACTAATACATTCCAGGGACTTATCATATATTAATTAATCAAGCCTTCCTAGCAACTTGCAAAGTATTTATTATCCTCATTTTATATATGAGAAAATAGAGACCCAAAAATGTAAAGAAACACAGTATAGACCATAGAGCTAATGAAAAGCAGAACAGGGAACAGGGAAACTCAGTTTGATCTTATTCTAGAATCTATGAACTTCCCACACTCTTCATAGGCCCAGCTCTGACAAACTGCTTCTTAGAACTTGTTATTTCTCCTTAGACTCTGAGTTTCTTCAGAAGAAGGAATGTGTTATATTGATATTTGGCTACTTAGGGCCCAGTACATATATCCATGTCACTTAAATATTGATGACTTGCTGTATAAAGCCTCCAAGCATTCGAGAAATAAACGGGTTCCTATAGACAATTAGATATTTCCCTCTCACACAGGTTGCAGGAGAATGAGAAAACTTTCCTTCTTCTTTCCCTATTTGTTCTCTCATCTAGTGAACGGAGACATGGAAAATTGCCCTGGAGTATTGTTCTACCCTGAAATCTGATGAACAGACTCCTTTTATGCATGCACACACACACACACACACACACACACACACACACTCAACAAAAGAGCTATTCTTCTCAACCATCTGGAATTTTACTGTGGAACCTTGCCCCAGGATACAAATCCTATGGAACCCAAACAAAGGGACAATGCAAGAATGCATAGCTCCTGAGAAAATTCTCATTACAGCAAAGCAAAAAGAGCCCAGGTAAGAAATACTCCAAAAGTAGTACTTTAGCCAGGTTGTAAACGAATGGCAAGACTGTAGGTCTTATCTCCTCATCTCTTATAATTGAATTGAATAGTGAGGTGGTTGTCAAAGGAGATGCAAATTCACACATTTATCTACTTTGAAAAATGAACTCAGATATATATTTGGCTGAATGGTTGGCCAATGAGATCTGGCTTCTCCTCATCCTCCTTGCCTTTGGATTTTATAGTGAATGTTTTTTATAAACTGAAGTTTTAAAGTAAATGCCTTTAACACAGATGAACAGCATTTTGAGATTAAACATTATAATTCATAATTATCAAAAGTTTAAGCTTCTTTATGGTATTGTTGCCTTGTCATCCATTTTGTTTGGCCAAGTGGCCAGGAGGGGTTCTTAAACTGGCATTAGACCCTCACGCAAGCACATCCCTTAGATAACAGCCTGCAGTCACAAGTAAATATAAGTTCCTGATATGACTTCCCCAATGGTCCCTGTGATCAACAGTCTCCTTCACCTCCAAGGACCTTCCTCTGTGTGCCCCTTAAGATAAAACCCTGGAGGAGCTTACCAAAAACTGAGTTATTTTTGGTTTGAATTGACCATTCAGCCTTAGCCAAGGAACCCCCAAGCACTTCACCTTTGGACCCTAATTAAGGCTTGTGCCCAAGTCCTGCCACTCCCTCTGCCAGCATCTTGCCTTGATCTCTAGGCAGGCCACTCACTTTCTCCAGGACCCATGAATAATAAATTTTTCTATTTCAATTGCTATGGTCTTTTGTTTTACGAATGTTTATCAGCAATGTCCCAGGACTCAATTTACCAAAAGTCATTTTAGTAAAAGTCACAACAGCAAACATAAAATTAGGTGCTAACAATGTGAAAGGTAAGTTATTTTAAATAATATTTTATGAAAAATACAAGCAAAAAAAATGTGTACACAACTTGCCTAGACCAACTCTGAAACTGCACTTAGTAGTGAGAGCCATAATTTTAAAATGATGCTCCCAGATGTCTTTTTAGAATAGAGTGGCCCTATCATTCTTGGAATAGTTAAAGTAACTGGAGAATATTTAGCTATTTAGCCTAAAGAAGAGTTGCCTTTAATTATTTTAAAGACTGTCTTGGGGGAAATGGAATTAGTCTTCTTCCAAATTTTCTAGGAGACAACTAGAACCACCAAGCTAATTACTTGCGAGAAAGCAGATTTTCAGCTTAAAATAAGGTAGCACTCCCCATTTGCTAGAGCTGTCCAAAACATAGTGGTTTTCTTACTCTGACTATAGGTAGACAGGAAAACCACTTAGAGGGAGCAGTGTGGCAAGCTAGGGCATCTCTATCTTCCAGGCATGAGGAAATGTTTGGCACAGTGACTAGCTAGTTATTAACCCTAAAGAAGGAAAATAAATCAAACTCTTTTTTGCAATGATCAGATTTTTGTCCTTTCTGAGAATCAGTGACACCAGTTTCTTTATTATATGGCAAATGGATTTGATATTTATGAGGTCCTTGTAATTGCCCCAAAGCAGAAGAGCTTGAAATTCAATTAGTTTTCTACTGATAATGAACTCACAACAGCAAAATACCAGGCAGCGTAATTTCAAAAGTTCTTTTTTTCCCGTTATCAAAGTGATTTTCCAAGCTCAGTTCTCTCCTATTTGGGGTATGTGTGTTATTATTCCACTTGCTTTAAACAAAAATTTACAGTCAATATCTTCACAAGGGGTCTTTTGTTCACTTTATTTTAACTATAAATAAACTATGCTAGCTGCAACTCCCTGGCTGCTGTTAGGTCGGTGGGGGAAGGGCCGGCCAGAAGCCTGCCTGGAGATTTCTCACTTGACACTGGAATCCAGACCTTCTGATAAGGACCCATTTTAGAATCCTGGCACCACCAGCCTAATTCAGAGGCTCCTAAATTAACATTCCCCACCCTATACCACTACCCCCACGTAACCCCATAAAAACTATGCCCTTCCATCCCCTCTCTGGACCAGAGAACCTCTCCTGGGAGTGCACTCCCAATAAATGCTTGCTTTTAAAACTTCTCTCGGCGTGTCACGCGTTTACCTTACAGCTGCCACTTCTGGAAATGTTGTCATATCTGGTCCTTGCTTTGCCCACCAGTTTCAGAGTCTCTGATTCTGATGTCTTTGGTGTTTAGTTCTCTCAGAAGTTATTTCTACTCTCTCTATATATTTCCACGCTGTATATTCCACTATATATATATGTGTGTGTATACATATACATGTATACATGTGTGTGCATATGTACATATATGTATGTACATACACACATATATATGTATGTGTGTAAAAAATAAGTATATATGTAAAATATATTTTCACCATATATACAAATATTATTTAATAGATATGTATATATATATATACATAATAAAAGTTATGAAGAAAAATGGAAAAGGTAAGAAAGCAGGGAAAGGCAGAAACAAACTGAAAGTTAGTTACCTTCTATTGAAAGGGTTCATTAT
The DNA here is from genome assembly GCA_030015415.1 of Cynopterus sphinx. Taxonomy (NCBI): domain Eukaryota; kingdom Metazoa; phylum Chordata; class Mammalia; order Chiroptera; family Pteropodidae; genus Cynopterus; species Cynopterus sphinx. Next base: position 22,125,231 of record CM057385.1, read on the forward strand.
GTTGAAAACCCTAAGTTGTGTGTACCCTTGGATGATGCCATAACTCCATTAGTTTTCTGAAGATGGGGAAATTCCTGAGTTATATTCAATGTTTGTACAAATTCCACATTTCATATCTATTCCTAACTAACTGGCTTCATCAGATACATATCAGATTGGTATTTAAGCATCACAGAACTATGAGAGCTGATAAGTACATTTATTCATTCAGTGAATAGTTATTGAAGTCCCTGTAGCCATGCTTTAGATGCTGGAGATAGAGAAGTGACCAAGGTCTCTGTCATGATGGGGATTATTTTCTAGTGGGAAGGTGCACTAAATGTGTTTGTCACATACAAAAGCAGATTTGAAGTCAAAGAAAGATCTGGTGTAATTAACGCCTGGTTCTTGTAAGTTAAATTATGCATACTCGGTCGCAAGTAAGGGAAAAATATTCACCTGCTCTCCTAACATTGTATGCTCACTTCTTCTCATCTTTTGAAAAGAAAGTCTAGTTGAAAGGAAAAGCAAACTGGAATTAGATGAATATATGTGTGAGTTTTATTTATAACACTTATTGTCATTCTATAGTGTTCCATTTTCCTTTTCCTTTAAGTGAGGATAATAATACTACTTCATATAGTGATAAGGCTTTAGTGAGACAGAATATGTAAACTATGTAGAGTACCTTGAATTATGTGATCAATGAATGTTTTTTTCTCATGTTTCTTCTCTTTACTATTTTTGTTTCGTTCCTCATTTCCACCATGAATGACAGACATGGAGATATATTTTAGCATTGAAGGTGGGGCAATTTGATTAAATTCTTTCTGTTTTCCTTTATCGTAAGCCCACTGTGCAGTCAATGAGTTCCCCAGGAGATATAAACACATGGCATTCACCACAAAATAACTATTTAATTTTAGGTATTTATTTCAAATTTTTTTTTGTCATTTCTGTTTAAGTTTGTTTGTTTGTTCATTTACAAATCAGAAGCCCTGACCACCACAATAGGCAGCATGAATCTAATGACTGGTTGATAGGGAGACACAAAGGCCTTGTTCCCTTGATGGAAATTAAGTCCACTCTGACGGATCATTCCAGGTGGGGGTGCCTGAGGCCATGTTATGATGACAGTACAGTATCATTCAAATCTGCATCATCCTAATTCCTTCTCCTCTCCCCCAGGTGTTCCTTGAGAGAATAGATTATAATAAGCTTCCTATGCAATCATCACCGTCTCAGAGGCCATTTTCCTGGGAAACCAACTTGCAATAAAGTGTCATACCTTTTCTGTCTCATTCATTCTCATCAGTGCCCTGTTCAGATTCATAATCTGGTATCAATTTAATAACTTAAAATTTTATAACTCCAAACCATATACGTGGTAGAACATTCATATAAGGAATGCTGTATAGCAATCAGAACAAGATGGTTTTGTACAATGCAGAATTATTTAAATATATTTCCTACAAAAATATTTCCTCCTTCTTTATAATGACAAATTATCATGGCCTGGAAGGTGATCACCACTGAATATTTAGAAGACACTTAAGACAGAGAAAAATTCAACAAACATCATTTGAAATCCATTTAAAGAAAATTTTTTCTCTGAAGAGCAGAAAAGCAGAGAGGGCAATTGATGGCAATTTCTGACACAACAAAATCAATTAGCTGATTATTGGATCAGGTGATTTTTTTTAAATGAATGAATTGAAGATAATAACACATTCAGTTAACTCCTTTCTATCTGTCCAATATGGCAAGCAGAAGTCATGTAACACTGTGGCTTTGCAAGAATGGAAATTGTAGTTAAGAGTTGTTTTCATTAAGATGCTTCTTGGGTAGAAAAAATAATCCATAATAAACTAGCTTAAGCAAAATTGAAAATTTATTTAAAGTATACTGATATAGCCAAAAGATTAAAAAATATGTATATTGAGGAACAACCAGATATTAGGAAAAATGGCAACAGGAGCTGGCACCAAATTTTCAATCTCACTGTCTCTCTGTCTCTGTCCCTGTCTCTGTCTTTGTTTTTCTCCTATAGGAGTCACTTTTGTTTTGTGTAATACCATAAATTAGCACAGTGTATATTTATATCAAAGGAGTGAACAAATGAATGAGAGCTATGGCATTCTAAAGTTCATTTAAAATGTAGAACTTTAGCCTCATATTCCCATATTCTCACAGATATTAATAAATAAGTAAATGAAATCCATTATGGTTTCTACACATGGCCTAAAATTATTTAGATCATGAGTTATACTGATATTTTTGTTTCTTTGGATTTATTCCATGCACAAAACCATATTCAATGAACTTTTTTTTTGAGATATATTTAGTACCTCAATGAGGCAAACCTGATGCTTTTCCCCTGCATAAGATATATTAAAATACATGACTAGAAGTTTAGGAAATTTTCCACACTACCAGAATCCACATAGATTTTTTAAAAATGTACATTAGATAACCTCACTCTTCTCTCCATATAATTCACAGTAAAATCCAAGACCTTGTAGTGACCTCGAAAGTCAAGATTTTTCAACTGAGGTTTCCTGAACGAATTGAGCCCTATTTTTCTGAAGCCTCCATTGCATGTCATGAATTTACTTATTTTTATGCATCTGGAATGGTACCAGCTTTGTGCCATCCTAGAAATATTTCACAAAAAAGTCACTCAAGTCATTTTTATATGGTATAATTCTGTTGCAGAGTTAAGAAAGGCTGTCAGACTCTTTACTCTCCAACCATGCTTTCCTTTACCTCTCCTAACTCATTATATTTTATGTTCCTCTTACTCATCTTAATCCAGCATGAAAAGCTGTCTTGTAACTACACAAACAAGTGGGACATGTTCTCATTTTCAGATCTTTGCACTTGTTCCTTCCACTTGGAGTGTTAACCCCTACGTATCTGCATGGATGGCGCCCTTCCTTCCTACAGGTATTTAATGACATATTCTCAGCATGGCCTCCACTTTCACCCTCTCACATACATACACTGTAACTCCTTTCCTGATTTATTTTTCTTAATATAACGTATCACACATATTATAAATTCTATTTTTCCGTATTATCTTTTTTCTCACATAGGAACAAATGAAATGAAAGGCTCCATAAATGTCACTACTGTGTCTCTTAAAGCAGTGCCTAAGTTCTCCATAGATATTTGTTGGATGAATAAATGAATTCTGACAGAACACAGTTTAATGGATACACAGTTTTCAGCATGCTGGAATAGGAAAAAAAAATATGTATTATGTTATCTAGAAATTGTAATTAACCTTATAGATCAAGTTATAGAATATCAGGTTCTCAACTGACTGCCAGTGATAAGAATGAGTCTGATTCTAGAGAGAAATGAAATGCATGCATTTCAGAGGCTTTTATAATCTATGAGCTGTGAGATTTTTATAAAGGCATAAGAATTTCTCTGTGTAAATTCCCATTTGTCCGATACAGCACCCAGCACTTCTTCATCAGCATGCAAGCCTCTCTTGGTTCACTGACTCCCTTCAAAGCCAAACTCACATTGTCCTCTTGGATCCATCTGTCCAGTAAACCTGTGAACCTACGTTGTATAACCCAGTCTGTGAGTTTGCTGGAAAAAGCGTGAGGTATGTCACCTCCAAGGGCAAACAGGAAAAAGCATGCCATTGCCTTCTTTTCACAGATTCATAAACTTAAAAGGGGTTTTCATTCTCACGGTAACTACTCTTCAAAGTTGACTCCCAATGCATCACATCCATGCCCTTGTGGAAGTCCTCTTCAATGCTGAATCTGTGCATGGAATATAACCAACATGTCATTATGAAAGTTTGGAGTCTAAGCCTTAAGAAGGACTGGAAGCTTTTACTTTTGTCCTCTTGGAGGCCTTGAGTGCCCAAGTTAGCAGCCCAGCTAAACTGCTGGAGAAAACATATTGAGAAAAAAAGAAGATGAAAGAGCTCTGAGACTACAAAAGACACACATACAGACAGAAAGACAGATAGACAGACAAAGAGAAAAAGAAAGAGAGGGACCAAGCTATCTTAGTTCTCTAGCCAAGCTTAATCCAGTCTTCTGGCTATCATCAGAGCACAAGTCATGTGATTAAACCATTTTGAATATTTAGCCCAGTTAAACCCCATGATAATGTCAGCCCCAGTCAACATTATATGGAACATAAGAACTATCTGGTTGAACCTAGTCAACCTATAGAATCATGATAAATTGATTAATGATAAATTGTTGTGTTAGGCCACAATTTTGGGGTGGTTGTGTAGCAATGGAGAATTAAAATTAATATCTTATATACTTAACTGGGTAAGGAAGGCAAGGTATATGGCCCTCTTTAAAGGTTGTAAAAAATTGTAAGATCTTGATCTCTATCTTCTGTCTTGCTTTTCAACTTGAAAGAGGTGGAGATAACTGAAGAGAGGGTTGGGATGGCTATCTCAACAATGATTCTTTCCAATTCATTTTGTCATTTTTTTAAACAAATTAGTTTTTCTCCAATTATGTGACTACTTCTTTCCTTGAGCATGGAGAGGTGTGGGCTTCTTATATCATATCTCAGGTGGACATGGAGGGTAGTAAAAGTTTTTAAGTCTAGGTGTGGCAGGGCAACATTGTTAACCATTTATATATCATCTGTCAAATATCTTTAGACCAGACACATGTCAAATAAAATCATCTTGGGCTGACAAACTATTCTAATACAGAAATATGCCCCAGTGCTTATACACTGCAGTGGGCTCAATATTTGAATCATTATGTCAAATACCCATTAGATTACGTTATCAGCACAGACAGTGTGTATCCTTAAGGTATAAAATAAAGTATAAAAAAAACCTTAAAACAAAAATTTATCTTGTTTCAATAGAAGAACTAAAAAAATTTCAGGATGAGAGGCTTTGCTCAGTAATATTCCTAAACCAACATCATTAAAGGTGAGCCCAAGTTTGCAATCAGGGAGTTTGAAGTAGAACTCTTATGTTTTTTCTCAAATTTGTATTTGTTTTCCTTTATTTTGTTTTTATTCTATAGGTTCTGAGATAGCCATTTAGTTGATTTTTGTCTTAAAGGAAACAAATATAACAGTCTAACTGCTTGCATTCAAACTTAAAAGCACAAAGCCTTTTATAAAAAGATGTGTTAAATAATTCAATGAGCAGATTATTATTACAGTGAATTAAATAAATGGACATGGTATATCTCTAATACCCTTGTGTAAAGCCTGTTTAAGTTCTATAATCCCAACTGAATGCAACATACCTAAATGAACAATATTAACTTGTATATATTTTCCATTCTGTTTAGAAACATAATAAGTTGAGAGACATTTATTAAGAAAACATCAATTCTATTTGCACATTCTTAAAGCGAACATTAAAAAACCAGAATTTTAATTTTCATGTATGTACATAATTAGAATAGAATACAATTAGGTACTTTCAGATCTTTCAGTGTTAATTAAAAAGCTAATAACTTGAATGGCTATACATACTGAATTAGTGAGACTAATGCTCTAGGCAGTTACTCCTTTATTTGTTGTTTACTAAAAATCACTTAACTGAGACTCCATCTTTGTGTCAAGAATCCTCTATCAATGGAACTTCATACATTGTACGGTCCCTAAATCTTAGATAGTACATTTCTGAACTATTTGGCAATACACTACACCCCACTCTGGGGATTTTCTAACAGCCAGCAACCATTGCCTTTGACTTAGTCCATTAAGCAATTTTACTGTCAGCAATTTCTCTGACTCCCTAAACCCTAGAAGTGATTTCTATGTTTTAGAGAAAGTAAAAGTAGCTCCACTCAAAAAATAAAAGTGAAGGGCTCTATCCCTCTGTTTTAAGAAACATATCAATAGAAATAACATTTTAAGAGTAGATGATATGACCATCAAAAAGATTAATATTAGCAATTGGTGAAAATATATCACATAGTGTTTAATGTTTCTTATAGTGATGAAATTCATGAGTACATAATTCTTAAAACACACACACACACACACACACAACTCATAGTTAACTTTGAAGGATGCTAGAGAACCAGATCATTATTCTTAAAACTCGAAAATAAATTGAAAGGATAGTAAAAAAAATCACCCTGACTTTCCTTTATAAACCATCTCAGAGTGATGTGAGCAAGACAAGGCAACTTCCTTTCCCCCACCCCCCACCCTAGGGCTAGAGAGGGCAAGCCCTGCAGCAAGAGAAAGAGTTCATGACCGAGCACAGGAAAGAATTTAAGCATACACCAGTGTATACAACAAACATTTGTTTTTCGGTTATGAGACAGTTGGGTCTATGGGTCAGCTGATGTTAAACTGTACTTAATTTCAAACTGTTAGTTGGTTTCAGGTCTACTCCTCTGTCTTTTTCACAATGTATAAACTAAAATGGAAGAAGTAGGAATTATTTGAAACACAATATGCTCATGGCAGAAGGCAGAAGTTCTAGAAGGCTAAGCCAGACCATGCAAATACATTTGAGGCCATGGTGCAGATGTGGTGTATGTTGTATCCATTCACATTCCATAAAATAGAGCAAGTCAACTGGCTAATCTCAACACCAGTGGGATGGAGACATAGGGAGAAGAAAGCATGAGGAAGAGAGAGGGCTAATTTTTGAATTAATAGGATATACTACAACATCACAAAAAAAAGGGACAATCATACATCATGTGACTTCTGATGAGATCAAATAAGCATAAAACCCAAACTCTGTAGTATTCTAACTAACCCTCAATAGCAAACTAACACTCTACAGACAATAAAGCAAAAGAGGAAGATTTGAAATAGTATCACAGAAAGACGTTGACAAAATCTAGAATGTCAAGAGTACTACAGAACAATGGTTTTTGTCGACAAATAAATTGAAAAAATAAAAGATTGGAGAAGCAACATACAGATTTGAAGACTTTAACAGAAATCTCAGAGCAGTTCAGTATATTTGAACAAATCAAACGGAAAGAAACTATTGTGGATATTTGGACAATAACCTCTCTGGTGATATTAGGGAGTGTTAATTTTGTTAGATGTGAAATAACATGATTTAAAATAACATGATTATCTTGTACAAATATATTCTGAGATATTTACAAATAAAATGAGATATACTTCAAAATAATCTAAGAACGATCAAGTGGAGTAGGAAGGAATATAGATGAAAGAAATTGTTGTGGGTGATGAGTATATTATCCTATTCTTTGTACTCTTTGAGTTGTTTCAATTTTTACAGAATGAAAAAAAATGCAAAGAAACAGATATACAGACAGAAAGAGAAAGAAAGAGAGACAGAGAGGGAAGGAGAGACAGAGTGGGAGGGAGAGACAGAGGGGGAGGGAGAGGCAGAGGGGGAGGGAGAGAGGGGGACGGAAGAAAGGAAGAGAGGAAGGAAGGAAGGAAGGAAGGAAGGAAGGAAGGAAGGAAGGAAGGAAGGAAGGAAGAAAGGAAAGAAAGCAAGGAAAAAAAGAAGAAAGAAAGAGGAAAGAAAAACTTCTCACCAAGCAAAAAAGTATGTGTGGTTAAGAAGCAGAGAACTTTTGGAAATGGTGTTCTCTTGTGTCTGTTGCTTGAATCTCTCTACTTATTCCCTGTACTGTAAAATTTTATTAATTTCATTGTGATAATGATGGCAAAAACTGAGGTCTCTCAGTGTGCATTTCAAAGATAAAAATGTGTCAATTATGAAGCTTTTTTTTCCCCTCAAGACGTAAACAATAGATTCTAAGGTCTCTTCCCATCTAAAAAAGCCAGAGAAGGTTTAAAAAACAGATGTATTTAGATTCTCTCAAAGAATGTCTCTTAATGAGCTTAAAGTTGGTTTGTGTGAGCAAGATGCTTTATTTAGTTAGGTGAGATGTTTCTTGTTAAAGAAATCTTCTCTAGTCTGTTGGCAGCCACAACTATTTTGTTTCATACCCAAGGGAAAAAAAGTCACTGATCAGTTAGTTATCTTTATGTTTTCATAAGTGAATAAGAATGTGCTTATTTTGTTGAGAAAATAACAATTTTATTTGAAATTATAATCAAATGGCAACATAGTTTGAGGAGCCTCAAAGAAAATGAAAATTCAAGAGAACCAGCATTAAAAGAAAAAAAAAATAGCTTATGAATACGATGCTCACCATTTTTTCCCACAAAGAAAATGAGCAATGGTTACTCCTATGTGGCATTTCAATACACTGTGATTTACCTGAAGGAAATCATTTATTCTTCTCAGCATTTTGGAATAATAGCTTGGTGATGAGATAGCTAAAAAGCACTCAGAGGAAACATTGGTCACTAGAGCCTGCCCAAATTGTTTAATGTTTGTCAAACTTGATTGCATTTGAAAGATACATTGCTAATAATGAAATTCTGGTTCTATTTCCACATGGGCAAGGTTTTGTAGCCATTACAAGCTATAGTTTACCACCTTGCATTGTGTATAAGATGATTTTTGTGAGTAGGTATACAAACACAAAGGGGGAAAATGCAAGAAAACAATTTCTTTTATTGTTCAACATACAGCAGATAAGAATAATTTGGAAATTTTCCAAATAGCTCATTTTGGGAAATTCTCAGAACTTCCAAGGAGCAATTGTTTTCTGCACTGTTACTAAATAATTTGGCTTTAACTAAGACTGGTATTAATTCCTAAAGGAGTAACGTCTAGTTGTAGAATAGAAACAAAATATCACAAAACAGGTATAAAATTTTTCATAAAAAGAGTGTTAAACCCTGTTTCTTACAATAATTAGCTGTGCTTGACTTTGGTTTTATAATTTCATTTCTTTGAGCCTCAATTTCCTCTCATATAAGAAATAAGACAGTCTATTTATTGCAAGTATAACACAGCCTGCCTCACATGATTTTAGTGAAGATTATGTGAGCCTAGTTAAATGATTACTCAAAAGTAGATACTCCAAATTTGGGGCCTGATCCAAATTGTTAAATAGGAACCAATAAATGTAACTGAATTTTGTAAATTGAAAAGCACTATATCAATATAACACAAAGGAACAACAGGATTATTTATTTTGTGAATTTTGTTCTCTGGCTTTTTCAGGGATTTGTCAAAGACTGTTATTTAGATTTCTTATTATTTAAAAGAGTGTGTCAAAATTGAAACCAGCCCTTTTTACCTTGCTATAGGATCTACTGGTTTGTGGAATCTTTTAAACAGGTGTAAGAAACAGAATTATTATTAGCTATGATATGAAACAGCTTCCAAATGGTGGTGTGTTTTGACATGTAAAGTGCTGTAGCTAAATTGCAAAACTTGAGGGAACATTCTTATGAATAAAATCTAACCACCATAAAGTGAGAAACTGGTCTCTTCTGCAAAGTGTGAGAGAAGCTGTGCATTTCTTTCTGCACAACCAATTCACAGCCACACAATCCATAATTTATATACAAATGAGTTGAGCAGAGGGAACGTGTATGTTCTTTATGATTTTGGCACATGATTGCCACTTTTAATCCAAAACACACTCAAATCTGGCCAATTTCTCTCTCCACTTTGGAAGACTCATTTTCTTTTGGCCTAAGACTCACTGTAAGAACTATGCAGGCTGAGAGAAAAGATTTTGTTTACAGATTCAGAAGGGAGAAAGAGAAAAAAATCTAAGCAAAAACAGAGGAGGTCGTACAACCTTAGCCCCATGTGGAGTCAAACTCCAGACTTCAAAATGAGAGTTGACTGTGCTCGACCAAAAGGTTAATTTTTTTTCAGATGAGTGAAACAGTTCCCCTGTTAGAGAATGCACTTCCAGCACCATTGTGTGTGTTCTTCAGCTGTGTTTTGCTGAAAGACTCTGGTATACTCTCTGCAAGAATATACATAAAAACACATTAGCTGCAAGCAAGGAAAAGCTAAAAACCGTGGGGACTCTTGGAAGGTACATGAAAATGAAGGCTGAACAGAGAAGCCTGCCGTGTCAGATCCCATCCAGAACTATATAACCTAAAGCAAAATAGCACAAGTCCTATCTATTTATTATCTTTGATTTCTAGGAATTAAAAATACCAGTTACTGACAGCTTTGAACAATTATGCGAACCCGGTAAAATATCACGCTACTGTAATCTTCTAAACTTGTCAGGGTATACTGTCTTCTATTTTCTTCAATTCCTTTTCATAACAGAATTTTCTTTCACTATAACACTTAGACTATGAACTGGAGAGAGTGTGGTCTGGCAAACATTACATGGATTTTGAAGTTGTATGTAAGTTTAAATCCCAGCCACTATTCAGCAGTGAAGAATAACGATCTCTGAGCCACAAATTTCTCATCAGTTAAATGAAGATAGTAATGCCTCAGAGAGTTATAAAATTGCTTTAAGAATTAAATAGAAATAAAAATATATATACACACATATAATACATAGCATATATAAAATATTTATATTTTGTATTTATGTATATATGCACATCTATAGATAGATGTATATATGTGTATATATGTATGAAAGAGAGACAAATATATATGTATGCATGAGAGAGAGAGTGAAAAAGAGAGAGAGATACATAAATGCTTAGAGAGACAGAAAAAGTGAGAAAGATACTTGAGAATTTGGCCAAAGGTATGGTACATGATAAAACCTCCATAAATAGTATCTATAATTATTAGTTCTGGCATGCATTTATTCACTGTTCATTCACAAGTCTTTTTGAGTGGCGCCTACATAATGTGCTAGAAATACCTAGTAAAGAACATAGTCACTGCACTTAAGGAGCTTATTGTGTAGTGTAGAAAATATGAGTGGCAAATTCAGAAAGTGTTTCAACACACATAAACAATGAAGTACAAGGGAGATTATCTAATGAAATCTGAAGAACTAAGAGAGACCATCTTACACATGAGATGTAAGTTATAAAATATCTGAAACTCACAGGGAGGGAGCCTATAGAAATAAGGGAGATGAGAGAGGTATAGAGTTCGATGTGGAGGTGACATCAAGACAAAGAAAACAAGATATGATCAGCCATTTTAGCGAGCTTTCTACTCTATATTAAGCAATTTATGGATCTCATTTAAACCTCAAGATCAGTAACTGATAATTATAAAACTGATACTCTGTCTACCTGGCTGTAATGTATGGGCTACTAACCATAATGTCGTAGTATCTTTGGAACTAGCATGTCATGGGTTGGGAGCATAGCGTGGGACAAGTAGTAAGAGGGGAAGGCTGAGAAGGAAAAGATGGAGGCACCACTGCTGTGGATGGCATTGCCAATGGAACTTCGTGGAAGGGAAGAGAGTGCCTTAGATGTCTCATTTGGAAATAACATTGGATGGCTTCGTGCACAGGATTGGCTGGATTGGAGATAAACTTGGAGGAAGAAGGACCAATTAGTAGGTTGTTACTGAAGTAAGTTATAGGAGATAATGTTTGCCCTAATTAAGACAGTGACGGAAATAACAATAATATGTGGACAGATTCAGGAGGTTTCAAGAAAGTAAAATTGGAAGAATAAGTAATGATCAAATAAGCAAATAAGAGAAGAGCTAGGTTTGGAGACTGAGGAATTGGGTAGATTCATTGAGAAAGGAAAAATTGGAGAAATAACTTTAAAAAGCAAAACCATGTAAGATGTAAAGTGGTTAATATACTAGGGGCATTCAATGTATAGATTTTTTTTTCTTCTAGTACTCTATGTTCCTGGTTCTTTTTGCCTTTCTGAAGCTACTGTCATGTTCATCTTGGTTCTAGTTTCACCATTCAATATTCTATCAAACACAGATATGAAATATAATTGTCATTATTTTCCCAACCAAGTCCTTATTGTAGGGATTTTTTAAACTAATCACTAAAGTAATAGATATAACCACTGTCCTTTTATATGTACAAATCCTTCCCACACCAGAGAAAATAACTTTAAAAAATATATCTATATTAATTTTTAATATATTTTATATAAACCCTTTTTCCAGACAAAGAGCATGTCACATGGAAGATTAACACATTAATGGTCTGCCTAATATATGCCTAGTTCATAATAGATGCTCAATGAATGTACATTGAATAAATGACAACTCTCAGTTTTGTTGACCAGGCAGGTTCTCAAAACCCGTCTGTTTCTACCCAGAAGGGCTAATTATTTGGATACTTGTCTGCAGAGTGTTCAAAAGCAGGACAAAGTGAAAGACAATATGAATCATTAAGGTTCTCTTAAATCTAAAATTTTACAACTCTACCATGAGGAATATCAATATTCACAAGTCCCTCTGGACAAATAACATCACAAAATCACTATTTTACAAGTGAACCTGAAAAACAAAGAAACTATAGAGACACTCTCTAGATGAAGCCTTATAGGTGTCTTTCAGATACATTTCAAGTCCTGGATCACATAAAGCAGAAATATTCAAGATCTTACCAAACAAGTTCACTTTGTATCAGTCCTGAACACCTTACATTATTGTTTTTCTTGAAGATATGGTTTGTTGAATATTTACGATGAGATAGGTTTTATGCTTAGTGTAACATATTTTATCACACGCTGTCCTCACCACAGCAAAACTGACCTTAGTTACTACCCTTAGGTTATGTACCAAAAAAGAAAACATCTGAGAGATAATAACTTTCCAGAGTTCATACTTGAGAACTATGATACTGTAGTTTTTTTTTTTTATGTGCTCTGTGGTATATTGCAGAGAACTCTAAAATTACTATGAATATCTGTGCCCTTGTTCCAATTCAAGTCACTTTTTATAAATGTCATTTTATAAAGGTTCTATCTGGGTTCTAACTTCTCAATAATAAGATATGACAAATGATACCTATGGTGTTTACTTCAAAAGTTTGCTATAGTATTAAAAATGATATGGTTTGTATAAATACTTTGTAAATAGTAAAGAAATAATTACACGAGGATGAAACCTGATGGTGTTATTATTAGCTCACAGACTGAAGTTAACACTAAACTGTAATTTGAAGTAATAGATTCTCTGCATGATTAAGAATTATTAGCAGTATTGTTAAATGCAGGTTTTCTCCTAGTAATATTTTAACACTTTTCTTATATGTAAAATTAATAAAAATTGACTGTGTCTCATGAATGCATCAAATAGATAATACAGTACTTTCAGTTTTCGATAAATCATTATAATGCTTAATTTTTATTGGTTTGATAAAATGTATCTAATTAATAAATCTAATAATTATAAAACCCAATGAAATTGAAAATGTTTTTTCCTTTCCTATTTGAGATAGCTTTTTTCTATAATATTGTATTCTAATGAAGTAGAAAACAAGGCTTGTCTTGAAGGTGTCATTTACAATGTAGAAATATTCCAGGACAACTTCCTGCTATTCTATATATTTTTCACTTTCAAATATTTTCTTTTGCATAAGGTAAATTTTCAATGAGATGAAAGCAGAATTTGCTAAAAATATCTAATGAATTATCTATTTTGTTTCTCTAACAGTTTTTCAGGGGTCCCCAACCTTTTTGACACTGAGAACCCGTGCTCCTATGAGAATCAAATGCCTGATGATCTGAAGTGGAGCTAAGGCAGAGATGCTAGGGGTGGGGAGCGGCTGCAAATAGAGATGAAGCTTTGCTGGCTCACCAGCCGCTCACCTCCTACTGTGTGGCCTGGTTCCTAACAGGCCACGGACCGGTATCATGCTATGAGAATGAGGCTATGAGAATAAATTGAATCACATACAGTCACACCTACCTATAGTCAATCAAATCTGTTTGAAAATTGTGTATGTATTTTATTCAGATTAAAAACAATACCTAATAAATAAATCCAACACACTAATCTTGCTAAAATAAAAATTGTCAAAGGGGCTCAAATTCAGACTGAATACTGATATCTGCTTTTTGCAGGGCTTCATCTTACCACACCAAAAATTCAACCCCCAGTATCTTTTTAACATGTTATTATATGTAAGCATATGTGGGTATCCATTAACCTATGTATGTTCATGAACAAATTTTGTTAATATTTTTCTACCATAACTTGACGAATAATTCTTAGGTAAATCAAAATGCATTGTCAAGAATCTTTTATAAGTTGGAAAGAATAATATTACCTTTAGAATGAGGCTTAATTATTTGCAAATTAGCAACATTCTTGCTTAAGAGCCAAAGAAGATTTGAGAGATTTGGTCTGCCCCCTACCCCCATTTTTTATCAAATATGAGAAAATGGTATTTCAGAAAAGTGATGTTTCTTGCTCATGATCAGATAAAAAAGACTAGGCCTCTTATTGTGGGTCTAATGCTCTTTGTATTAAAGCTCTGTGGCTTGGTGGTCATCTTTTCTTACACACTGACAATCTAATAGGAGAAAAAGAGTAAACAACAAGACAAGCAAATAAATTCTGTTACAAAATACAGTAATAACAAGCAACATATATTTTTTACTGTGTGCCAGGCATTATTCTAAGCACTTGTTCATTAATTTTGTACATATTCCTCACAGTACCCATACGAGACAGATACAATTGGTAAATTTTTTAGAGGAAGAATCTGAAGCACAGAAAGATTGAGTCACTTGTTCATGGTCATAGAACTAGGAAGCAGTGGAATCAATATTCAAACCCAAGAGGAGACAAAGACACACAGCTATTAAATGAAAGACGAGAATGAGAGAGAGCCAGCTCAAGGAAAGCAAAGCATGCAAAGACCTTGTGTCAAGAAAAAGCTGGGTGTGTCAAAAAACTAAGACAAGACTGGTGTGGCTGAAATATCATTTTAAAATGGGGGAGGTGTGAAACTAGATAATGGAGAAAACTGGCAAAGGGCAAATTATTCACAGCCTTGATTGTCATAAAAAAAATGTTAGTTTTTAAGCAGTGAAATGGAGAGCCATTGAAGGTTTTTATAAAGATGTCTTTTTTTTTGGTAACATGATCTGAATTATGTTTGTAAAGTTTACTTGGGCTGAAAATTCCATGTTTGTTGACATTTGAAAATCTTTATTCATTTTTTCATTCATTCATTTCCTTAAGCATCTGCTAAGTGCTGATTTTAGAACACAACCCTGCCCCAAATTTGCTATGCCAGCAATACTCATTACTTACTAAACCAAATGCATATTCATTAATAGCAAATGGTTAAATCTAGTGGTTTCCCAATGATTCCTGAACATTAGCAGCTTGTGTAACAATAGATACAGGTACTTGCAAGGTACTTGCAATATAAACTAATCAATAGGTTATCTCTGTTAAATGAATCAATTATTTAAAGAAATTTTTCCCCCAGAATGAACTGGTATTTTGACATCATGTCCTATTCCTTAGAATTTTAGTTTTCTTGCTTTGTGTTTTCAGGTAAGAATACAAAAATTGTTGCAAAATGGTAAATAAATGCTACTATGACAGGCAGATACAAGGCTCCAACAATGATAAGTAGTACTTATAATATTCCTAGAGAGATCATACTGACACATAGTACAAAGATAAGGGTTGTTAGTCTTGGTATAACTTTCACCTTATGCACTTAAACAAATAGGCAAAAGCAACCAAAACCACGGGTATTCTGAAAATTATATATTTACTTCATATTATCCAACAGTTCAATTTAACAAAGATTTATAAAATATTGACTATGTATAAGGTGCTATTCTAAAGCACTGTGAAAGATAGAAAATTAAATGGTATGCCTTCATGCTTTTAAATCTCCTGTAGTGATATGAGGTCTTGATATCATACAATTTTACTTCATGTCGTTACTTCGTATTATGTACCAAAGATTAGATTTTGCAGCAAACCTTTTGTAGAAACCTATAAGATGCTTTCTCAATAAAACTGCATTGTGTCCATTTATTGAAGCAGTATCTTCAAACATTTGAAATACTAAAAAAAAAAAGAAATTGTGTATCAAAGGATCATTCATCTTTTTATTCACTGGGACCATAAAATCTCTGAATAGAAGAGACCTAAAAGGTATTCAGTCCAATGCTTCCTGGCTTCACTGTAACATAAGAAGTACCTGGGGTGCTTTTTAGTAACAAATTTCCAGGCTCTGGACACTAGAGGTAGATTTAAGAGGTCTGGGTGGGCCAGACAATTTGTACTTTGTAAAAGATTCCCAGATGATTCTGATATATAGCCAGGTTTGAGAACACAAATCTAGCCCAGCTCCTGGACCTACTATTTAAATATGGTCTGTGCTATCTTTTCCAACAAGTTGTCATTTTGTCATTTAGTCCCATCTCTAATATACACTAGGATAGGACTTTGATTCTTAGATAGCTATAGTTTTAAAATGTTATCCATACATCTGTAATATATGTATTACACACACACACACATACCTACACACATATACATCTGTTTGTATATATTTATTTGTTAACATATGTCTCTAAAAATGAACGGTAAGCTCCATGAGGGCAGTGTAGAGCTATTTTTTTCACTATTTCATAGTGAGCTCTCAGCTCACACCTTGACATTTAGGAGCTAGCCATTAAGGTTTGTTAAATGTATGCCTGATTGAATGAGGTCCTTCATTAGTTTGACCTGAAGTCTCCCTCTGAAACATTCATCTATTGTGCTAATTTGTATAGTTCCAGAAAAATTAGTTAGTTCATATTCCAGACAGTGGGTATACAAACAAGAATATATTTTTTTTCCCTGAAAGCTCTTATTTACCTAGAGAGAAATTCTTTTAATTAAAAAGTGGTAAGTGCAATGTCAGTAAGTATGGAATAAAGGTGAGAATTGAGAGAAAGACAGCTATTTCTGAGGTAGAAAAAAAGCTGTGGCTGTCAAGAAATGCTTTTCAAGAGAAATGATGCAGAGTTGAGTCTTGATGGCTTAGCATTTGACTTGTTAAATGTTCACACACCTTGAATCAAATAGAACAAATCCAGTTACACTTCTATAGGGTAGCCTTTAATGAGGTCTGTCTCTCAAAATTTGTCTAGGAATATATTCAAGTTCCTACAATAATTTCTCATACAAATATTATGTATCCCTTATTATTTTTTTGTTCCATAGCAAATTTATTTAAATACCCTACATTGCACAATCTAAAGAAGAATCTAAAGTTGAGGAAAATAGCACATGGCTTTCAAGTTAAAGAGCTGTAACTGAACTATAAAGGCACCTACCTTGCTCATGAGTAAAATAATTTCTGTTGTTGTAATGTGAATTACAAGCAAATAACACTATAGCAAAGCTCAAGCCTCTCCCTTCAGCATGCTAAATAAAATTGAAAGCTGAAAGCTGACCAAATCAAATAGGTTTAAAGTGAGACACCGACAACTGTTAGTTTTACCATTTTGGCCAACTTCATAGGCTAACTTCCACAATCAACAGATATATAGGAATCATATAAATATCCTCAAGCAAGCAATGATATTTAATAAGCTGTGAAAGATGACTGAGTTGATATTGTTGTCATAGAAACAATGCTTGCCGATTAAATCAGTGAGTGAGCAAAAGAACTCTTCTGGATAAGCATAGTGCATGGGGAAAATTGTGAAATGTCAGAAGACAGAGATACTAGCTGTAATGGTAAAATGCTATTCTCATTCTAAAAGTTAAATTTCTCCTTGTTTTCTAGAGGTATACACTTAGTAAGGTACCACTTTACTCTTAAAAAAAATATTTTAAATTGGAAATGATGAATTCTATTTCCTCAAAGAGATTTGGGAAAATCTACTGAGCTCCTTTGAAGAACTAAATCAATCTCAGGTTGTATCCATATATTGAAAAAGTACAGAACCCTCAAGGTGATCAAACAGACCAAACACCTGCTAGACGTACATTAAAAACAGTGCTGGCAAGGCACATATTTGATACATTTGTCCTGGGAGGTTTGTATCTAAAATGAGACTAGAAATCACATTCTGTCCTGAAAAGTAACTCTGACAGGGAATATAACTATAATTAATAAATGAAAATTACTAAATTCATTTCCTATGCTTACAGCCTTCTATACTACCTATCTTGTGGGGCTATATCTGATACTTAACTAGGCTTTTGAAAAGGAACTTGAAATGAAAAGGATATATTAGTTGTTTTCAAGGCATGAGTTTCTTAGTAGGTATATGAAACAAAATGTGTAAGTGGTGAACATCTGAGGGTAGAATTTCTTTGGCATAGGAAATAACATATGATAAACATTTCATATACACTTATCGCATGGTTATATTAGTCAAAAAATAGTATGGTGGCTTCTGTCTCTAATCAGAAGAAACTGCTTATCTATCAAATGGCCATCCAGGCCATGGACAAGAATGATACTATAATTTCCACCCAGGTCTTCACATTTTCAAAAATACTACACTTATGTCATTTTAAAGATTCACAGTGTTGCCTTAAATTCCATAAAAATGAGAGGGTTATATAGAAGATGGTATTTGACTTGTGAATTTTGTACCAGTAGAAGAAAAAAAAAAGACATTGCTGCAAAATAAGTTCCAGATTATCAAAATTGTAAAAGTACTCAAACAATTCTCTACAAACAGATTATTATTATGTTTACCTATAACAGTTTTTTATAGTCACTAGTGAAAATAAAGCTTTTGGGTTCCCCTGATTGAACCAATCCAATCAATAATAGATACTATTTCTTAGAAAGGATGTCTCAGTTTAATGTTATTTTGATTGATTATTATCAACAGGATCAGAGAAACTTTTCTTCAGGCAGTGATATTTGAGATAGATACTGAAGGATTTGAGGAAATTAGAAGGTAGAGAGATAGGCTATTCTAGTCAGAGGGCTGACACAGTAATTCCTAAGTGTGTGGTCTAAAACCAGCAGCATCACCATCAGCATCACTTGGAAACTTCTCAGACAAGATAATTCTTGGCCTTGCCTCATACTTACTAAATCAGAATTTCTGGGGTAAACCCAGCCATCTGTGTTTTAACAAGTCCTATAGGTGAATTTTATGTATCGTCACACTGAAAACCACTAGACCAGAAAATAGTAATCTGAAAGAAAATGCTGTGTTTGAAGGACCTCACATTCTTCAGTATAGCTCAACTTTAAGTGTGGACAGTGGTAAAGCTCAAGAATGAAAACATAGACAAGATGGCAATGTACATCACGTGCCCTCATGGAATTTGTACAATCAATTATGATGACCAAGAGTTACTGAAACGTTTGTAAGCAGGGAATTACTAAGAAATTACCTGTTAAAATAACTCCAGGGACAGTATGAGAAATAGACTGATCCTCTGAAAGAATGAGGTTGCCCAAGGAAACAAGGTAGTAATTGGTTAACATTAAAAGATGCCACAGTTACAGATTTCTAGATACTAAGAAAGGACTACCTAACTCAAATTAGGATTGGCTGAGGACAGGGGAAAAGACAAAGATCTTTTTTAGGCTTTGTCAATGGGTAGATGTTGAAGCTACTAAAAGCAATGAAAACTACCTAAAAGGTGTCTCTTCTATATATATTACATATGTAATATTATAATGATATTATATAATAGTATCATGTTATAAATATATATAATTAAACTGTGGGATCAAATGATATATACTAGGAAAACTGTATAAGAGAGATAAGAATTGAGGAAAACAAACCCTAAAACAGCTATAAAGACCTTTATAAGTAGGCTGGATTTTTATACCACCACCATAATCCTAGCCATTTGTCTATCTAAAAAATCATTGGCTTAGGTGTAAAAATATCATTAATGTAGGAAGTGGTAGAGTCTGCATAATTTTGAGAGAGACCTAGTTTTTCAAAAGTAAAGACAAAAAACAAAACTATTAAAAACTCTAGAGCATCGGTGCTTTTTTTTTTCTAGGTGAGGCAACCCTTGGTTGACCTCACTGATTATAAGAAACTTGTCAGCTTACAATCCCTTATTTTTAAAATTTTTTACACCTATAGCACCTGGTCTTCCTAGGTGATCTCCCATCCAAATACTAACCAGGCCCGACCCTGCTTAGCTTCTGATATCAGAAGGGATCGGGCTTGTTCAGGGTGTCATGACCAGATATGAATCATTGCTTTTGAAAAATGTAAGTTAACCTAGTGAAATAAAGAAGGAATAACAACATTTACATAATGCTCTTGAAATGAAGGGGAAGAACTGATTAAAAGCACAACTTTAAATATTGATAATTTGACAAATAAAAAAGTTAATAATCATAAAAAGACAACTGAAATGAGTACTGAAATCTTATCCAACTTATCCAATAGCCCCACACTGTCTTTTTATAATCAAAGATTTACTGAACCTACTGAAGAGAGAAACTTTCCATTAAAAAGAAGTCAGTTTATAATAAGAATGTATTTCTATAATGTCACTGCGTCATAAGTAGGGATGTAAGGACACCATGCTACTCCATGCTACTTCAGTGGTATCAGTGTAATTACTACCAGACTCACAGCCCAAAAGACAATATTGGCCTATCTGGCAGTTGATGTCATTTTATTGTTGTTTGCAAGCAAATCATCCTACAGAAAAATTTGCAATCTTGCCAAAACATATTTTGCCTCTGATTATCTAGCCATCTTCCTATTTCCCATCCCTTGACTCTCCACTCAAAACAACTTCTAAGGAACACATACACTCGTACACACGCACACAATTTTAGGGTAAGGAGGGGGTGTAAGATGAATTACCTCTTTCCATCAAATGTCTCTCCCTTTTCTCCAAATTATAGATAATGAGGCCAGAAGTGTAATTACTGAATGAGTTTGGAAAGGTAATTACTGAAAAATCTCAAAAATAGTGGTGACTACAGTTCAACAAAATTCACTTTATAGCTGTCGGAGCCACTTGGAATGTGATAAACATCTCCTGTTTGCAAACCCAGATGCTGCACCAAAGGAAGTTCCATGTTAGCAAATTACCGGAAGAACCGGCTGCATCCAATTCATTTGATTTTATAATGAGAAAGCCCATTAAACAGGAATAACTTTAAATTATGGCTGTTAAACAAGTTTTGAGGTGGGGGTTGGGAGAGAAGTGCGGCACATTTGAGGGAGTCTCTCTGGAATCCCGACCTTAGAAAACTGTGGTTTGCAAACAGCTGTACTTTCACTTATTCCCTCCACTGGCGAGTTCAAGTTTGGGAAGTTACCTGTTCTTAACTTTGGGAAAGCACTTTGGGATTGCAGGTTAAGATGTCAGGAAAGAATGGATGTTTCTAAAGCTAAGACACAAAGGTCCAATGGAATATACACCCTCCTCCCAACTCATTCACCTTGAGGCCCTCAGCTCTGTCGCCCTTCTCCCCATTCCCTTTGTGACGTGAGTGGCCCCAGGTGGAGCCCTGCTACTCAGGGCTCACAAAGGCAGGTGCAAACGCAAGTGCGCTCAGTGCTCTGGGAAATTCAGGCTGGCTTAGGCTCAGGTCCTGCTGCTCCAACCCTCAAGACCCCTGGAAGCGAGCCCCGACACCTCCATCATTCACCATGGCCAGCCAGTTATGCCTCCCTGTCGCCCCGAGCCTCTCGTCCTTGAAGACCGTGAAGCCCCACTTGCGAGATGTCCAAGTGGGCATCTGCGTGGCGATCCAGCGCAGTGACGGGCGGATCCACCTTGCTCTGATCACAGAGTTCAAAAGAGAAAACTCTTCTGTCACAGTGGAGTGGGTGGAGAAAGGAGTGAAAAAAGGCAAAAAAATTGATCTAGAGACCATATTCCTTCTGAATCCAGCACTGGCCTCCGCCGAACACCCCAAACCATCCAGGTCATTGGCTTCCTTGTCTGTAACGCCCTCTTCGGCCATCCGGGATCGATGTATGGCTACGAGTTGGATTGCTTCGATCCCCCAGAAAAACGAAACACCTTCAGGAGATAGCCTGACTGTGAAAGTCCCCAGCAGACCTTGCCTGATGAAGCAGAAAAAGTCCCCCTGCCTCCGCGAGATTGAGAAACTGCAAAAGCAGCGGGAGAAGCGCAGACGGCTGCAGCTGGAGATCCGAGCCCAACGCGCCCTCAACGTCCACACGGGAAACCCCAACTACGAGATCATGCGCATGATCGATGAGTACCGCAGGCAGCTGGACAGCAGCAAGATGTCCAGCCTAGAGCCTCGGGAAGACCGTCGCATCTATGTCTGCGTGAGGAAGCGGCCTCTCAACCAGCGGGAGACCACCATGAAGGACCTGGATATCATCACCATCCCCTCGCACAATGTGGTCATGGTGCATGAGTCTAAGCAGAAGGTGGACCTCACTCGCTACCTGGAGAACCAGACCTTCTGCTTCGACCATGCCTTCGATGACACGGCCTCCAACGAGTTAGTGTACCAGTTCACCGCCCAGCCGCTGGTGGAGTCCATCTTTCGCAAGGGCATGGCCACCTGTTTTGCCTACGGGCAGACAGGCAGTGGGAAAACACACACCATGGGTGGAGCCTTTTCAGGGGGGGACCAAGATTGTTCGAAAGGCATTTACTCCCTGGTGGCGCAGGATGTCTTCCTTCTGCTCAAAACTTCGGTTTATAAGAAGCTGGACCTCAAAGTCTATGGGACGTTTTTTGAGATTTATGGGGGCAAGGTATATGATTTGTTGAACTGGAAGAAGAAGCTGAAGGTCCTTGAGGATGGCAACCAGCAAATCCAGGTAGTCGGGTTGCAGGAGCAGGAGGTGTGTTGTGTGGAGGATGTGCTGAACCTCGTGGAACTGGGGAACAGCTGCCGGACTTCTGGACAGACATCAGTCAATGCCCACTCCTCCAGGAGCCACGCCGTGTTCCAGATCATCCTAAAGTCACGAGGGCAACTGCATGGCAAGTTTTCTCTTGTTGACTTAGCTGGGAATGAAAGGGGAGCAGATACTGCCAAGGTCAACCGGCAAAGACAGCTGGAAGGGGCGGAGATTAATAAGAGTCTACTCGCGCTCAAGGAATGCATCCGAGCTTTGGGTCAGAATAAGTCTCATACCCCATTTAGAGCCAGCAAACTCACACAGGTGCTCCGGGACTCCTTTATAGGCCAGAACTCCTTCACTTGCATGATTGCTACAATTTCTCCAGGGATGGCTTCATGTGAAAACACCCTTAACACTTTAAGGTATGCAAATAGAGTAAAAGAATTAACTCTAAATTTAAGGTCTCATCATCGTTGTCTCTATCAGGTTGGACATGAAGTGCCCAAGATGTTGGAACATCACATTGGGAATTCAAAAATGCCCCTTCAGAAAGAGGAATTTATTAAAATACCTTGTATACAGAGTGAGGAAGAAGAAGAGACTAACGAAATTGGAACATTATCTGCTCCTTTAAAGGAAAATACAACGAGTTCATGGAAAGAATCAGGCCAGTGGCTGGGGGACAACATCCAGGAGAGAACTGATGGGGTAAACTATGATGTTTATTTTTGCATTACCCAGCTATTGTCCATTTTGGAGCAGAAAATAGGTATTCTGACTGAAATTCAAAAGAAACTGAAATTATTGCAAGCCAACCTCCAAAAGAAGAGAAAGGTAGAATGATGCCAATGGCAATAGATCAGACCTGAAATGATGAATACAATGCTGCAGCTCCTACCTCTCTTAAGAAAAAAAATTGTCTAAAATATCTAGATATAAAAATCTTTCCCGAAAGCTAAAAACATCTTAAAATACTATTGTTAGAAATGTCCTTTTTCTTCTTCCTCTGTCTTTCCGTAGTACATTTTCATTCTGTAGGACAGTGGTTCTCAACTGGGAACCATTTTGCCTCCCAAGGACATTTGGCAATGTCTGAAAACATTTACAGTTGTCAAAATTGGGTATAGGAGGAGAGGTGATACAGCATATAGCTGGTAGAGGGCCGGAGATGCTGTTATCATAGGATGTTTAACAGCCTTCTGTAACAAATAATTATCTCATTGAAAATATCAATAGTACAAAGTTAAGTAACCCTGCTGTAGAAGAACCTAGAGGTGATGAAACAAGATACCCTGAATTTATCGCCATGAAGGCAAAATACTGCACATAAAGGGGCTAGAGTAGGAACACACCAAGGATTTACACAATGAAGTAAATCCAACGATCTCCACTTAGGAATCTTTTTCTGTTGCATTGATGTGTAGATTCAAATCATTTCTAAGCTCTAGCCACATTGCGGGGATGTGGGGAAAGGAGGGATATCCTTTTTGAGACTCTGTATAAGATCCAATAATTGAGAGGAATTGTTATTTTTCTACTTTGAGTTGATTGCACAATAGTGGATGTGTGCATTGCATAAGCATTGGCTTTGTTGACTAAGGTGTTTTTAAGCTTTTCCCTCTCTGTTTACCAAATTTTGTGCTTACGTAAAAAGCTTTTCACGTAAAAAGCTTTTCTCCATCATTTAAAATAGGAAACAAGTCAGCAAATCAGAACTAGAGAAGTTCTGTCCTGAAATGGGACACATCTCATAAAGGCCTCACAGGGAATGTGAGAAATATCAATGTGGGAGATCAATTCAATAATGAGAGACTTTTCCTGATTCAGAGATCACAGAGTTCACCCTTTTGGGAGGCGGGGAAGAACAACTCACCTAAAAACTAATCTGATATGCAAATATAAATAAAATAAATAATGTAACATACATCTACATTCAGCAAACATTTTTATTTACAAAATGCTATAGTAAAATAATTAAGGCTCTTTTGGCTCCAAGGCTAGCAATTTCAAACTTTTTGAAGAATAAGATGAAATGATTTGCAGAGAAGGTTCAGGGCAGGTTGGAGAAATTTGGGGACACAGAAAATCAGTGTTCCAATACTGTTACTATCTTTGGCAGACATGGCCTATTCTTTCCATTTTTTTTTTTTCTTTAAGTTGCGAAGGACTCACTGGAACTGGGAAAAACCGACACATAACTCTACCATGGCATAGAATAGTAATGTCTGAGGGAAAAGTTATTAGTATAAAACAATCAGGACCATCAGAAACATCTGGTGTTTAGTAATTACTCAGTATTATGGCCTATAAATATTTTTCCCTTCTGCTGGTTTATTTGTTCAGGTAAAGATATATATTATTATTAAG
Source organism: Cynopterus sphinx (assembly GCA_030015415.1). NCBI lineage: Eukaryota > Metazoa > Chordata > Mammalia > Chiroptera > Pteropodidae > Cynopterus > Cynopterus sphinx. Next base: position 22,150,089 of record CM057385.1, read on the forward strand.
CCAAACTAAACTTGGAAATCTGTCCTCCTTTAGCACAAGATGATCTTCTTTTTCTAAATGAGGTGTATTTAATTAAATTTTTATTGTTATCTTTTTATGCAGTGAAAAAGTTTGGGGTTAAGAATCTTTAGCCCACTGAGCTATTTCCTTCTATATGAACTACACTAATTACAGCACCTTCAAAAGATTGGAAGGTGGTTTTCTCTTCTCTCTTCTTCATTCCCACCTGTTATGATGATGACTAGTGCTTATTTATTATTATTATTATTGTTGCTGTCATTGTCCTTGCTGTTCTACTACTCCCTGGCCCCATACCCTTCACCACCACTAGTGCCATACACACAAGTTTGGGTAGCCTACTAGGTATTTCAACATTCTGATTTCAATATACAGTGAAGTGTACAAATCTTAATTATATAGTTTCATGAATGTTTATAAAGTGAATATACCTCTATAAACATCACATATATTAAGATGTAGAATAGAACCAGTGTCTCAGAAGCCTCATTTCTGCCTCATTTCACCAATTAAGAACTATTCTGACTGAAATCACTATGAAATCATCACGCAATTCCCCTTAGCCTTGGCCTTCATTGGCATTTCTTAACTTCCTATCTGGATCCTAAAGTTCCTACAAAGGCATTTTTGTCTGTGGATAGTTGTCATATTATTATTTATTGGGAGGAACAAGAGTCAAAGGCTTCCTGTTTCATCATTTGCTCACCCCATGAGTCTTATGAGTCCAATGAAAAGATTTTACAGATTCAATGAATTTAATAGACATAAGATAATTCAGATTTAAATTTAGTATTTTTCCTTATAGTAGTAGCTTTAATAAGTTGTGTTAGTTTATTGTCATAGATCTATAGTATACTCATTATCTTAAATGTCTATATTATTGGTTTTGAATTTTTCATTTCTCATCCTAAATTGTGCCTTTTTTCTCTTAGATTTATATTATGATTATAAATTACATTAGTTTTTTTCAAAGAAACAACCCTGACCATTTTATTTTCTCTTTTGTACACTTACTTTCTATTTTATTAATTCCATGTTTCGTTTTCACTTTTGTCTTCTTTTGCTTCATTTCTACTTTTTTTGACTCTTTGAGCTTAATAATTGTGGATTTGTCAGTTTTTGATGCTTTTAAGATTATAAATTTCTAAACCCTGGTTAATCTACATTATAATATCATGTTTTCCTATTCAAAAGATTAAATACTCAAATATTCAAAATATTCATTTTTTTATTATTCCCATTTATTTTATCATTGAGTTATTAGAAGAATTATTACCTCCCTATGCTTTTTAGGTCAATTTTGTAAATTATATTTTCAAATCTATAATACTCAGTGACTTTTATTAGTTATCATGAAAGATGTTAAATTCCCAAACTTTGATTATTGGTTTTTTCTGTTGCTGCTGCTGTCGTGACAGTTTTCAGTGTATGTATTTTGAGGCTATATTATATATTTGTTGCATTTAAATTTAGTGTTGTTATATATTCTTGCTGAATTCAGTTTTAAAGTTCTTCCTCTTTGTCTCTTGTAATTTTCTTTGCCTTAAATTCTGCATTTTTCTAACATTTGTGACAATGGAGAATTGCTCACAGAATGTATGTCTTACTTCTCCATGGTTCCCTTTTCTCCAGAATCAGTCTTGTTGGCTTTAGTAGGCCTGAACTTCAATCTTGGACTCCTATGAGACTTAGTTCATGTGAGACTGCAACAATAATTATTTGACTATTGCTTTGTTTGGGCTTACTATTCACACTCCAGTCAGCAAATCTGGGGAAAAAATAGCAGTGAATCTAAGAATCATCTTAAAGTATTCTCTGTGATCTTTTTGTATTTAAGCTTTTAGTATACTCAGAGTTATGCATTCATCACCACAATCAATTTTAAAATATTTTATTACCTCCAAAAGAACCCCTACCCCAGATTTAGGCAATCACTAATCTACTTTCTATCTATGTAGCTATCTGCATTTGTAACCCCTTAATCCTAACTGCTTCTTTGTTCTTTGATACCTTCCTAAATTGTAGTATTTGGGCATTTTATTGAACTTGATTGAGACCTTAGTAAAATAATTTGTTACTCTATCTTGATGGTACTATATTTTTTGACATAAACAACACAAATAATGATTTATGCATTTTATATTTCACTTTGGAAACAAACTACATATCAATTTTTTTTCTAATAAATTCTAATCAATAGCGACCAAATTAAAATTTTTATCCTATGTCAAAACTTAGCAAGTTAGGGAGACCACTATATAAACATAGGTAACTAGTGGTACCCACTATTGGAAAGTGAATACAGAGACTAAAGGACAATGTTGAATGCATTAGTTATTAGTGAGTTTGTATCTAGTTTTTGCTTATCTGTTGCAGATTTGGAAATTGTGGAAAGTTCCAAAAACAAAGGAAATTCCTGAGAGCAATTCACCTACAGATTTCCTTAACATTTCCTTTGGAAGGGCTGTGAAAAACAGACATATTTGTGTGTGTGCGTGTGTGTGTGTACTCAATTTTACATGTATATTAACATATTTTTCTTATGGATTCCTATATACATATCTGCAGAACAACTTAAAATCTCTGCTTTAGCAAAAAAACAAACAAAAATGCTCACTAGTCTTAGTGTAATTGCTTCTGTTGTTATTCTTCCTTAATGAGCGCACATCGATATTTGAACCAATGTTAATTTTTTTCTGAGAATATACATGGTACTTTAAATGATCTCAGAATACATAGCATACAATTTAATATGAACATTAGAAAATAAGAAATTCTGTAAGTGAAAATTTTTAGAAAATAAACTAATTGGGGTCCACTAAAAGAGAATTGCTAACAGTTCACACAGATGCCCTGATGTTTATTTAAAAAGAGAATTTAAAGCAAATTAATGCTTTAATAAGAGTGTTTGGAAAACGTCAGTGTTCCTAAAGTGAGAAAAATAAATACTTTCAGGACTTTAGAAACATCCATTTGCACACAAAACGTTGACATGCTAATTACAGCTATGCTTATCTATTAATTACAGCAGCTTTTCTCCATTTCTGTAGTGGACAAAGTCATTTTGAATTGCTGCATGAACTTGCAATTAATAAAACTTTCAAATACTGAACTTAAATTCCATAATTTCAAATTCTCCTTTCCACAATTACTCTGTGATTGTAAGGCTTTACAATATTATTCTATTACTTTTTAAGTAAAATTATTTTTTAACAATCTACATAAAAGAACAGTATGAGAATCCTAGATAAATATTTATGTATGGTTAAATGAATGAATTATTTTTTCTTTGCAATATGATTACTGATTTAAAATATCATTCTAATAGCAGAAACAGTTCCAGCATGTACTGCTTTTAAATATGTCAACATTGCCTGTTATTCAAAGTATAGAATATTATCTTCAAAGCAAACCTGTCATTTGTGAAGTATTTGTGCAATTCTTTTTATTCTGCAAAAGAAAAACTGCTTATAGAAAAGTTTAACATATCATTTTTCTGATATGTATTTTTTTCTATTCAAGGCATTCCTTTTCTAATTTTAAATAATAGTAATCTCAGAAATTAAAAGAAAAAAAGATGGAGGGTTTTAATAACTTAAAGAAGATATTGAACCAAATCAATAATTAAGGATAAAAACTGAACGGACCCAGGCAGTGTTCTGTACTTGTGTTTCTGAGGTGATTCTGAACATGAATGAAGCTGTCTCCCAAAGCCATCTACCAGAATACAAAAGCTTAGATGGTAATGGAGGGAATGAATGGAATAACCAGGAGGGGAAAAACTGGGAGAAATCATCAAAGCAATGAGTACAAAGAATTTTACAGTGAAATAATTGAAAACCAAAGTTATAGCATGGTGTCACATCACATACCATGCTTAGGCTTAGATTTGTTATGAGATTTGTTATGAGGTCTGTGAGGACAGGCACAAGGTGGCTACACAGGGCCACACTAATGAATCTAAACTGTTGATGTTATGCTATCTGGACTTGGTTCCAAATGCTGAGATTGAAATTAAATGAGCTAAGTGAGCAATAATGCCAGATTTAGAGTCAGATATTTTGCATTTGATTGAAAGTTTTGATATCTAGTAGCTATGTGACTTTAAACAAGTGATTTGACCCTCTGTATTCTTTATTATTGAAATCTTATATGTACTAGATGCTAAAGACAGAAACATAGGTATGTAACTGTCTCTGCCTTTAAGAAGCTTATTATTTAAGTAAGGAGACAAAGCCTTGCACAACTGAGAAGTGTATAAAAGATGTGCTATCCTTCTATAAAAGGGGGTACAGAAATGTTGAAGGTGATGGTTAGTTTAGCCAAAGGAACAGAGGAAAACTTCAGAAAAAAATTTTCTTCATTTTTCTGAAGTCTGGAATGATGAAAGAACCCAGCTGACTGAAAATAGAAGGACAGATATCCAAAGCGGTAAGTAAGCTGAATTCTTTCGTGTGAGTAAAGAAAAACCAGCCAGGAGTTGGCTCAATATTGTCTTTTTCAATGAAATTTAGGATCCTTGAAGGCAGAGATATGTTATTTAGTATATCATTAGCATCTCACATGATCCCTGACACTTTATAAGTATTCAACACTTCTGTGGGGACATTTATATTTTCCATCTATTTCACCTACCTAGAGTAGAAGAAAAAGTATTACTGCCTTTGTTTAATTTTTTAAATCTGTTTTTGAGAAATCATTCTGCCCAATAGCAGAAACTAAAATTTTCACATGGGCAGTTATCCTAGCTAAATACCTAGTCTTCAGCGGTTGCTTTTGCTGGCAAAACAGCTGATTTAAGGAAGTGGGTCTTATCTTCACTCTGGCGCCTGTCTGGCATCATCTCTCTAACCTGACCTCTAGCAAGAAACTCAATGGCACATCTGCTAATGCTACTCATTTGCCTTAGCCACAGAGTTCCCCAAGTCCTTGGCATCAACTGTCACATCTCTGCCACAGTCAGCCCTACAGAGAAACATTTGATATGTAACTGCCACCTACCAGAGATCTGTCCTAAGGCTCTGTTGGTTTGGATTCAGACTTTACTTGGCCACATGCAGCTGTTCCTATACCTGTAGAGTTCTCAGCAGCATCTGGGAACCTGACTAGGTATTTGAACATAGATATCTTATTCTTTGGATTCTTAAATCTTTGTAGGGTTTAACCCCCAACTGTTAGGATATGTCTCAAAGGGAAGAGGACATAAATCAACCCATCCCTCTATTATCCTTCTCTTGTTCTCTCCCATTCAATAGCCCATGGGATCTTATTTGGGCAGCCAAGCAGGAAAAACTCTGCTGTTTATAGAATAAACTTTATGACATGAGTCCTATAGGTCTTTATTTTATAAAATTAAAAATTCACCCTCTTGTACTTTTACAAGCCTCGTCTTGCAAGACCATAATCTCTATTGTCAGTTCCAAAGGTCTATTTTAATACTTAAAAGTAAATATTAACTTGTTTCTTTTTCCTTGAATTTCCATGTTAAAACTCTTTCCTAAAAGGTGTAATCTCTTAATGTCCTAGCTGCTAGGGTAAGGACTAAGAGTATAAGAATATCTGTTTGAAGGTTGAGGGTGATTAAAAAGAAGTTGTAGAAATATTGGTCATTAATTCAGTATATTCCCTCAAATGCTCTTTCTTCTAAGAACTAAAGGGCTGAAGGAAGAGAATGTTATTTTTACTGACTCCTGTGTCTCCAATACCGAAAACAGCACCTGGTACATAAGGTAAAATATTTGTTGAATGATGAATTGTGTATAAGGTGGTTCAAATATTTCCCACCAATATAATCATTCAGAAAAGCATTCAGAGAGGAAAGGGCCAGAGGCAGAAATCTTAGAACATGAATCTTTAAGGTACTGGATAGTGGGAAATTGTTAGTGAAGGAGAGGTCAGAAAAGTTTATAAAAAATAGGGGACAGGGGAAATTAGTACAGAAGACATTGCAGGAGAGAGTTTAAAGGGAAAGAGTAGTTGTTTTGTTGTTTTCTGTTTTTTTTTGTTGTTGTCGTTTTTTTAAAAACAGTGATTGAATAGAAGAAAGACTTGAGAGAGGTCGGTGTTTTTTTGACATTTTCTAGGTCATTAATAACACCTCATAGATCAGCTTCAGTGAAATGCTCGCTTCAGAAGTCATTTTGCAATGGGTTGAGAAGTCAGAGAATGGCCTGGATAATGAGTATGAAAGTGCTTCATAAATCGTAAACCCCTTTACAAATACAATCAGGATAGACAGCTTGCTAGATTCAGGGATGGGCTATTCGCTAAACTTTCTGAATTTATCTTTTTTCCTTTTCTTTCTTTTTTTGGGGGGGCGGAGGGGGTTGGCATCCGGCGCATACTTCTCGAGCTTTAGCAGAGGAATATGAAACAATCGATGGAGAACTTAAGGAAATAGGTTTTAAATCTTAAGTTTTCTTGTACCTTAAACTAATCTTACATAACATGCCCCAGGTGCAAAAAAAAAAAAAAAAAGACAGGTCATCTTATTGCTGCCAACAGCTTAGCAGCTTGATCTTAGCTTCTTGATAACTTCTGATTCATTTAGGCAAAAAATGATATAAATTTGAATATGGCCTCGACTCATGAGATTTAGAGCACAGTTCCTCACTTGGCCATCCCTAGAGAGGACCCAACTGCATTCCTTTCAATATCTCTTCTTACTTGGTTTCTCTATCCCTGATTTCCACTTTGTATGGATTCCCTGTCAATCAAGTCAGCTTACTAGATATTACATGGACTTAAAATATAATAAATCATACCCTGCAAGGTTTCTTTCTCTGACCTGAGCCCATACTCCACAAATATCCTTATTCTAACTCTCCTTGTAATGACACCGAGTTGTCAAGACATTAATATAAAGGTATAAAATGAGAAGTTTTAGGTTAGTTATATTTAAAATGATTTAGAAAGTAATGAATTGAGTATATTAGTTTGCTTTTTAGAGAAAATACTAGCAGATATTAATATTTAAAAGGCACTGCCACTGTGAGATGTTTCTAGTAGAATTCTGTAACTTATCTGTTCATTGCAAGGATTGTTTATGAAGAAAAATAATCAAATGAAATAATTTCATAGTTTTTTTATTGGCAAAACAGTGACATCTATTGTTCAGTGTTATATAAAGTGAAATTTAAAAATCAAAAGCAATGCCATCTTTTTTGTATGATTAGCTCTGGAATAATAACTCAAATCTCTTTTTTTTTTTTTAATGATAAGTGATACCTAGACATTCATTTTAAACATAAAATCTAATTCAGCTGATTATTTAGAAGTATGAACATTTCGTCACTTTCAAAAGGCCCATAATCTGCCTAGTTCCTAAAAATAGAGGGGAAAATAAGACAATAAAAATATAAAAAACAATTCTTAAAGTTGGCAACATATATAATACATGTGTTTTTCTCCTCACAAATCACTCAAACATATATTAGTGATATCTGTGAAAGCCAAAACTAAATTCTGAATTCAAGGCAAGTTTCTATTCACATCCCACTTCTGTTAACTACAATGAATTTAGAAAAGTTGTTTACAATCCTTGGCTACAGTTTATTCTCCATGAAAGTATGGGGCTTGACCTGAAGGTGATCAATTTTCTTTTACTTTTCTCTAAGATGTCACTCACAGCCATGTAATTGAGCAAAAATTTAAAAAATTCATAATACCAAGTGTTTGTGAGGATACGTAGGAAGTAAAATTCTCAAACATGGCCAGTAGGAGTATAAATCAGTCCACTCCCTTTTCAAAGCAATTTAGAACTGTCTCATAAATTTTAAGATGGGCATATTTCATCATCCAGCATTTCCATGTGGTAAATTCTGTGGAGGAAATTCTCACACATATATAGATGAATACATTTTCAAGAACATTTCAATATTGAAAAATTTGGAAAAATGATGTATTATCGGAGGATAAATAAAATTTTGCATATGTATCTATTAATATACTTTAATATAAATATTATAATTGACTTAGAGTAGCATCTATCAACATGGGTGAATCTCAAACAATATTAATAAAAGATGCAAGTTCCAAAATATGTACCAAGAAATCTTTTATATAATGGGAAAAAACCTTCATAAAAATTCCATTCATTGATCTGAACACATCATATGTAAAAATATATACAACAGTCATGGGAATAATAAACACCATATTCAGGAGAATGGTCACCTTTGAAAATAAAAGAAAATGAATGTAATTAAGGATGGGTACATGTGAGTTGAACTGAAATGTTTCTTTTATTGAAAAATGGAAAACAAATCTGAAGCAAAATAAGGTGAAATTAGAAGTTGTTATAAATAAATAGTGGGTACACTTATTTTCGTTATAAAATTACACTTTTCATCATGTTTGAAATATTTTATAATTTTGTCATAAATTATATCAAATTCTAGGTCTAACTCTTACAGAAAAATGAATATCTTTCAATGAGTCTCTTTCTAAAGAAAGCCAAAATAGATAATTGAGATGATTTAGGGGGAAAAGAGTTTCATTTTAAGAGAAAACATGTTTCTTATATATGATTTAAAAAGAATGATTGACCAATGTAATGAAATGATTATACTAGTAGTCATGTGTGAATATAATACTAGTATTAAGCACATTTATCAGCAACAAAAGAAATAAGAATCTTAAAATATGGCTCTTTAAAGAAACCTGAACATGACATTATAAACACTTTCCAGCATGTATATGTAGGCAATGTTCCTAAACACAAGAAACCAAAACCCTAATGTGATTTCAAAGAGCTTCTGAGCAGCAGTTCAATCTAGATTGCAAGATACTTTGTTCTCTAAAAGCAAAAATTGTTTTTGGAGAAAGGAAGATTGGGTGCTGCCATTGTTAGTCCTCCAAAGCAGTATTTTTATCTACCATCAAAATATATTATAATTTTAAATACATTTATAAAATAATAAAAATAATCAAATTGATAATCATATTTTTGGGAAAAAATCAGCCTTTGAAAATATAAGACTTAAAAAGTATAATTTTAGAGAATAACAGTATAACAACCTCTTATTTAGTCTCCTGGCTCTCTTAAAGTTTTTTCCTTTAGATTAAAATATAGGTAATCTATACTTTTATTTCTCAATGAATATTTTTGAACTCGTGTTACATGACAGTACTCAGCTGAGTGTTCATTGGCCCCTAGTAGCCTTCTTCAAAAAATATCATAGAATTCTTTGTGAGAAGAGGTGGGAGGTATCAAGAGAGGACACGCAATTGAAAGTAAATCCTGACAGAACATGACAAGAGGCACATACACAGATCCCAGAGTTCTACTGCCTACTCACGTTTCCTCCTTCAAGCCCCTTCACTGCCACTTCTCTCTCTCCAGGCCTGGAATCAAGTAGGAAAGTTGGTTGTTGCTTTCTACTCACATACAAACATGAAAACACATGTCAAGGCTACTATTTCTTGTCTGGAATCTTACTGAGGAAACATCTCACAACCTCATGACATCTCCTCACCCTCTGCTGAGACAGGAGGTCATAGAAATACCTGTGAAACAGAAAAAGGGGACTCAACGGACAAGTGGTCAAGTCCCAATGGACATGTTTATGTGTGCAAAAAGCACTTGAGGTCAGAAGTTGGACAGCAGAAATCTACCTGAAGCCCGGGATGTATGTAGCTTCCCAGATCTTAAACTGCTATCTCCAAATATTTCCTTGTTCTTATTTTAAAATTTTAACATTTACTTTTACTTACATAAAATTAGTTGGTTATATTAATATTAATCAAAATATATAATATATATAAAGTTTCTATTGACATAAAGAATTACTATAAATTTAGTGGCTTAAGAAAAGCACAAATTTATTATTTTACTTGGAAGTCCACTGTCATTGGGCTAAAATCAAAATGTTAGCAGGGCTATGTTTCTTTGAGAAGGCTCTAAAGGAGAATCTATTCTGTTGTCTTTCCTAGAGCCATCAGCATCCTTTGGGGCATGGCTTCCTTCTTCTCAAGCTAGCAAATTTGCATCTCTCTAACCCTTCTTCTATCATCACATCTCTCCTTTTCTCTGACTGTATATGTCAGGCAAACGTCCTCTACTTCTAAAGATTTGTGTGATTACACTGGACTCACCTTGATAATTCAGAATAATATTTCCATTTCAGAGCCCCAAACTTTAATAACATTTGAAATGTCCCTTTTGTATGTAAAGTAGAATATCCACAGGTTTGAGGGATCGAACTGTGGACACCTTTGTGGGGACTACACACACACACACACACACACACACGCACACACACACACACGTGTGTATGTTTTCTCCCTGGAAAACTCTCACCTAAAATCTTCTTACAGATGACTTCTGCACATGCTCTGAAAAGTTTTTTCTGAGTTCCCAAATCTGAATTAGTTACCCTCATATGTATTTTTATAGCATCATGTATCTTAAAACACATATTGCCCAGCAGTTTTCCTTTTGGCTTATAGGTTATACTATATTACAGAACTAGACCCTACATTAGAGGACAGAGGCCATGTCCTCAAATATTTGCAAATTTTTATTAAATATTTGCCTTTTTCTGAAGGTCCATATTTACTTACATATGCACCATATGTATTTAGAATTTCTATATATAGTCTCCAATTTAAAGCTAGTAAGATACAAATAGGATTTAAAATTTTATGGCTACTGACAACAACAAAAGTTATTAAATTTTCATAATAAAGTTATGCTTCAAGTTATGGTAAATTTTAGATTGAAAAATGTTACAGTGTCCATTGTAAGTTTTTATATTCTAATATCTGTATCTATGCAGTCAGCTAGATGGCTTCCAGATCATTATATGCATTATTCTTTTCATAAATCATTGTGAATATATATATACCTTCCAAAATAGGGAATAATTGGGAGTGTTTTTTATAATTATTTATAAGCGCATCTAAAACCAAAAGAATTTTGGTTTTAAGTAAATAATTTTCTAGAGATAACACCAAAAGATGTTAACCTTAAGGGCTATAGAATTTCTTTCCAAGTTGTTCACTATCATATATAAGACAGAGGAAGAGAAACTAACCAAATAAATCTTTTATACTGAAATTATCTTTGTGAAACAAGTAACTAATTCAATGGATTTAAAAAAAAAAGTCATTTAGTATGAAAACAACTGTTGTTTCCACTGAATGCTTTATATTTTAATTGTCTGCTTTTGAGTCATTAAACACATGATGATTGACCATTATAACAAATCAAATTAATGAAAGAGTTGCAAATGTTAGTTTTGGCTTAATGTATCACTTTTTAGCCCAATTAAATTCACACCTACTGAAGAAGAACTGAAAGTTTGGTTCTCAGATTTTTGTCAATGAAAGATTCTAACTTTGAGGATAGTTGGATGCAGTAATGAAACAGTGATTGCCATAGGGCAATAGTAAGATGATCATAAAAAAACAATATTGGGCATGTAGGATACATGATCAAAATTATAGAATGCATCTTTTTGGCAACCTGGTACAGTTACTGTCTGCTGCTAAGTTTTTCACTACAGATGCAAGGAAAAAAAATGTGTCCTTGCACTTTCTGTCTGATTGTAGCAGCCAAGATTGAATGGAAGAATACAGGGGGGGAAAAATGGTCATACAGTGAAAAATATGGAGAGAGAATTTTTGCAACTCAGAAATAACCTTGTAAACAGTGAAAAGCCTGTTTTATTCCAAAAAAACATCCAAAACTTGAGTTAAAAAAAAACTGTAGCAGAAAGAAAATCATAATGCCTTATCATTCCACATCATTGTCTTAGGGTCAAATAAAACTGGTTACAGATGTGATGTAGCTGTCATCAAAATAGCACTTCTTGACTTCTGTTGAGTTTCTGACATTTTCATCATGGTATAAATAGATTGGACAGATTGCTCAATGATATTTCATGATATTTTTTATTAAGTTACTTCTTTCACTAAGTTTTGGGCATGACAAAAGATTGTTGTTATTTTGCCTTGAAAATTTAAGAAGAATTTTTAAGATAAGCATTTTATAATAATATTTTAAAATTCCATTTTCATACCTCACACTAGTGTTGTATGAGGTTGGTTGGTGGGAGGGTTTTAGTTAGCCTTCCCTAGAATCAGACTCTGTCTACAATGAGGTTTTATACATAAAAGTTGTAGTAGGGAAGAAATCCCAAGCATGGGTGTGATCTCAGAAAAATAAGTATAGGATAACAACTCTTATCTGCATGGGAATTTTAGAGTATTATAAGTTATTCCTCAGAATTCTACTGACCTAAAATAAAGAATCTGAGCTTCCATATATCTTCTGAATTCTCCCAGAGGAATGTAATTGTCTAGGTAGCTGTCTTCTCCCACTTTTAGGCAAAAACAAACAAACCAGAATAACAACAAAGAAAAACAGTGTCAGTAGCCCAAGGGCAGTCCTTTGCTTGCTTTTGGAAGCAGAAACACAAAGAAGCTGGAATTAGGGAGAAAGGGATAGATCAAAACAATATTTAAAAAAAAATTATCCTAAGACATATGAATGAAATATAAACATTGTAAACCACAGTCAGGTTTTATCTCCTGTTCAAAATTGAGAAAACTGAGGTTCAGAAAAGAAATATGATTTATATACAACCATACACAGGTAAAGATGTAAAATATATTATACAGGACCCTGGCTGTAAATCCTATGTTGTTCTTGATGTTTTTATTCCCCCATTATATTATACTACAAGATGTTATTTATTTTCATAATTAACATATAACCCTATAATGAAATATGACCTGATATTTTATAGCACTCTACACATTTCCAATTACTTTGAATATTTTATTTTTCTTCGGGTACATAGTTTTATATCCAATTAAGCCAAAGGTCACAAACATAGGGTTGTAGCAGATGATATAAATCAGTGAATCAGGACAGATGAGAGAGACAATGAAGACCTGTGCCCCTGGGGAGTAGATGCCTGTCTTAACTGAGGCAGCAATTCTCAGGCCCACGTTATTGTTGCCACAGGAAAATTAAGATCTAGCGTTGCCAGATCTTCCATATTTTTCAAGTTTGACTGGAAGTCGGGATATTTTACATATAGTCTTCTAATTTCTAAATATTGTCAACTTCCCAAGCCCCTCCGCATTTTTTGCTCTGGGAGTCTATTTTGTGAAAGTCACACAAAAAAAATGTTCCTGTGCAGGTGAGTTAACATTTCGTTCCTCTGGTACATGCCAGCAGGGTTCATATAGCTTAAAGTGTTAAAGTGCGTGCCTCAGGAAGTCACTAAAATTAAAACAAATTTGAACTAAGAGACTGGCCAAATCAAAGAACATAGAAGAAGGTTTAAGTTTGAGTTTAGGACCCCTAAATTAAGCAAATACTTCCATGAACTGTCAATCTTACCAATTCAATCACAAGGTATAGTTTCTCTTCAAAGCACATGAGGTTTTTTTTATGTTTTGTTTTGTTTTGTTTTGGTTTGGTTTGCTCTTGGCATGAACCATAACTGAAAGTAAAAGATCTCAAAATGCTTTAACATCATTTACATTCTGTCAAAGGGAATCCACTCTGACTAGAGCGGTGATTCTCAGCCTCATGACACTTGATGTCCAATTTAACAACATTTTTCTAAAACAGCACCTCGAATAAAATTCATAATATACTATTGAATACCAACACACATACATTCTAATAAAATTGGTATAAAGCCCTAACCATAACATAAAGGAGAAAGAAGAGAAAACTAAGGTATGATAAAATAACACGTATTTCCATGTCTAAATGCTTAGACATGACTATACCAGAAGATTTAGTTAAATAGTTGATGCTTATACCTATATATATAAAATGATTATTTACATGTCAGCTAGAAATGAAGACAAAGTTCTGAGCATTGATGATACAAACTTCAAAATTATTTTTTCTCAATAAAATATTTTCCAAAACAACAAATAATTTTTGGTGCAAATTTACAAAAATATAAATAAAGCACATTGTTCCCTTGATTTTCACAATTGTTGAGTGTCTGGGAATATAATGCATATAAAAAATCTGCAAAAAGATCTGGATTTATGTGTAAAAATGAATTAGGTTCTGGGCTCAGATCGTTATTAAAACATTTTTAATCTACATAGATGGCTTTTAGGACATTTGAAAATCATACAAAACATGAAATAGTTTTTCATCATGCTCACTATCCCTTGCATTCAAGAGGTTCTAGCATTCTTGGTCCCTGTCTACTAAATGTTCATGGAGCTTCCTGATTATTGCTATAACCCAGAGTTTCCCAGAAACTACCAAATTGCTCCCTGATTGGCAATACTTTCCTACTGAGAACAAATAAACAAATTACCATAAAAACATAAGCCAGATGATTAAACTCATAAAAAATGTTAAGCAAACCAAATGAAATACACCTTACTTTTTTTCAAATGATGGGTAACATGGTATCTGGGAAAAAGTACAATTTTGAAATCGGCATTAGCCATGGCTGGGCAGTCCTAAGCAAAGGGCACAATAACAATTTATTAGCTTCAAGTGCTCTGCCAATCATCACAGGCTGACAAAGCAGTAAACTAAAACAATCTCTGTGACTTGTTGATTGTAGTAAAAGGTCAGGATGAATTAGATCAATGGCTTTCTCATATTCACATTTTCATATCTCTGGCATGTGCCAATATCTTCAATTCGGATAACACCAAATACCCTCTTTAAATGAGACTGTGATGATTTAATGGTATAGGTAAATTTTAGAGATTAGCCAGTGATAATAACACCATCAATTTATATGTGAACACAAGACTAGAAGTCAAAATGGAGTTCAGATTTTAAAAACAATTTCTAGATCACAGGCTCTGACACATTGTCTTTTAAGGTAAATGTTAAATAAATATCTATTTTAAGTCATTCCTCTACCAAAGAATTTTGAACAAATAGGAAAAAAAGTATCTTTCTAAAATGTAATAGTATCATGATAGGGTCTGGAAAACTTAACACATGACTAGGTTTTTAAAATCTTTATAGAATTATTTATGTTAAAAGTCAATAAAAGTACAAGAAAATGTTAAAAAAAGAAAAAACTAATTTTATGTCATACTAAATGTTATAAGAAAGACAATAAATTCTCAAATCATATTGTTAGCAAAAACAGACAAACAATGTTGGATCAAACAAAATCACAAGAAAAGCATTAATAGTTAAAGGAAGTAAAACATATTTCACCTAATTGTTGGGCTAATAAAGCTCAATAGTCATAGAACATCAAAAAACATGAATTTTACCAAATAAATTGTGTAGGCATTTAAAATGGGGCTGGAATCTTCAGATTATCAGTTTACAGAGGAAATGCAGTGAGTGAAGATGTTGGAAATAAATTTTGGAAGATGAGCAAATATATTAGTTTTTTCATATATGCAGGATATAGGTTTTTCCATTTTATTTCTCATTCCTGCTCAGATTTAACAATCAAAATACAAATCTTTGACAAGATAGTTGAGCAACAGTTCTTAGAAATTAAATAAAAAGCTGAAAGGTCAAGGTTCTAATCTTTATTTAACCCCTGACTCATATAGTCTTGGGTAAGCCATTTAATTAATCTAGTCACCAAAATAGATTTAATTATTTTTAACCATCTTTAGCTCATAATATTTTATATTATTTCACTAAAAATTATATCAGGAAAACATTTGTAACCTTATTCTCTATAATTCATCAGAAGAGTGTTATTTTTATTTTAACAAATATTATTTAAAGGTGTTTTCTTGACCAAGATTTATATAAAATGCTAAAGAAATAATTCTTAGCTATATACGATTCTTACTTCTTTTCTAGCAAGCTTTCCCTTAATATACATAGAGGTTCTGTTAATCAATGAACAAATTTTTTACTGAACTCCTCCGATGTAGCAGGTACTTTTCTAACTATTCAGGGAACATATAGTCAAATTCTTGATAGAGCTTTTAAGTTGTTAGGTAAATATAGATTTTACATGCATAAACATCCTTAAGTCAGGGTAGTGTAGTTTCAATGCTATAAGAATTTAGGTGCAGGGGTAGAAGGAAACACTTCTGACTGAAGGGATTATAGAATTTTCTCTTAAAGACCAGACCTTGTAGAATGGGTAATATTTCACCAGAGAGCTGTTTCTGGAGATAAGAAAATGGAAAAAAAAAATGTTACATGGTAGAAAATATTTCTGACAGAGAGAATAGCCTTAAGAAAGGTTAGTATTTTGATAAATAGGAATTTGCATATTTCCTTGAAGACAAATATATAGAGAGAGATAACATGAGATAATATTGAAAAGGTGAGGTATGATAAAATCGTTCAGTGGCAATAGGAGACTCTGAATATTTAAGTGGATCAGAGTACTATGAGGACAGCTTTATATTTTTGACATTACTCTAAAGAATGAGATAGTATTGTTATGAGGCCATGTTGCCACAATGGGGAAGATAGGCATATCTGTAATATGTTAAAAATATGTGAAGGATTTAGTGACATACCTTTTATATTTCCTTTATGGAAGTAAGAAAATATCAAAGAACACAAGGGTATCATTAAAATTTCAAACACTATGAGCTTTAGAGTTTATAGATCCTAAAAGCTAGGTGTCCTCCCCAGCTAATACAAGATGTGAAAATATCTCCCAATGGCCCTATCTTGCTCTGAAATCTCTAGAAATCTTCTTGGCCTCCTTCAGCAGCAGAAAGTTTCCATCTATGTGCTTCATGTGGAAGAATCATGATTTTTGCATTTGTTTATCCAATTTTCCATGAGCTTAATCTGAATAGCTATCTAATTTATTCTCTGAGGATAAAATAAAACAGCTTGTCTTTTCAGAAAATATGTGGACTGAATTATTTATTTCTAACTTCTTAAGAAGCTTATGAAATGCAGGATGAAAGGTCAGGATTAATTAAGAAAAATGGTTTGAATTCCATCAGAAATGTATATTAATTGGCAAAAAACTGCTATAGCTATTGATATTCAGCAAAACTTGACTGGACTGAAAAAAAAGTCTTAGTTTTAACAAGTTGTGTGTTGTGATAATGTTGATTTTAGTGTTGAAGTGTGTACAATTAGTGAATAATAATCCTCACTGACAGTAGTGTTTTCTCTCATTATCAAAGGCAATGGAAAGCCACCCAATATGTTTGCAATGAACAATTTAGGCCAATGGACTGGGTGGTAAGAACAGAAGCAAGAATAGGGAAGTTGAAGTCAATACTTAATAACTTCCATAGTCTCTAAATAATGTAATGATAATGATTATAACTTTTTATGCTAGTGAGAATTCAGCATGACTTCACATCCATTTAGAAGTAAGCATTTGTACTGACAGCTGCTCACTGGGTGAATGCATATAAAGACTGAGTGCTGATCTGGAAATCAGAAAATATGGGCTCTTCCTCTTAATTTGAGTCTTTCTCTTCTCTATCTACACTTGTACAAGGGGCATTTTAATTACCTAACTGCCTCAAGCAATGGATCCTCATAGTCTTCCCTTCTACCATGAACTTTCTCTCTAGTTTTCCAACCTTTTATTTCATTCAATAAATCCTTTTTTTTTTTTTTTTGGCCAGCCATTGTCCCAAGTTTCAAACTATAAGGACAAATATGTAGGTGAACTGTCCCCAGAGAGCTTACAGCCAAATAGAAGGAAACAGACATATAAATACAGCTGATACAATATATCTTAATGTATTACATGTGATAGAAATATATGATTCCAATTCTTCAACTCTTATATCCAATGTATTACTTAATTTTGGTAATTCTTCAAGTGTTAGTTCTCCTTCACTTGAATGACCATAAGCTTCAAGAGAGTTGAAATGGTGCTTGAACATAGTAGGTACTCAATAAACTTATTGAACAAACTCGTTGAATGTCTAAAATTGAACACTGTAGGTACCAAATAAATATTTGTGAAATAAATAAGAATGCATTTCTTTTTATTCAGCTGTGGTGAAAATAAAATTACCTTTTGCTTAGGCTATTATAGAACCTCTTTAATCCCAGTTTCTCTCTTTTCCAGCATCTGAGAATAGAACTACCAAACACGTTACATCTAAACAACTAGGATCTAATACAGTGGTGGACACATTTTTTTTCTATAAAGAGTCACATAGTAAATAATTTCAGTTTTGTGGTCTGTATTGTCTCTTCAGCTACTACTCAACTCTGCTACTATAATACAAAAAGAGCTATGGCCAGTATGTAAATGAATGAGCAACTTAGCCTGTGTCATAATAAAACTATTCACAAAGACAAGCAATGGGTCTGGTCTGGCTATAGTTTACTGACTTCTGATTTATTAGCTCTCCAAATTCAGAAAGCATTTCCATAACATTATTCTATTAGATTCATATGACAATGCTATAGTGGTTTTGCCCATGTGTTCAACAAACAGTAATTGATTTTCTATGTGTAAGGAATCGAGTTACTTACTGGAAATAGGAGAAGAATGAGGCACAATCCTGCATTACTAGAATAATGCATAGTTAAAACTGAAGAGATAAGCCTGCAAACAGGTAGTTACTATACACTGAGATAAATATTGTGTCAGTAATATGCACAGAATGCCAAGAGAACACAGAATAGTTACTAATTATTGTTCTTATTTTGTGCTACAGTGCTTCTTAGGTCTTCAATAAATAGATCACAGGCTTTATGAGAACTGTCCAGAAAAAATATATTGAACTTCAAATTCCACTTCACCCAAGGTACAAAGTGCTGATTTATAATCTTAGTTGTATTTCTGGTGCTAGTGTCATTCTTTCAGACTGGTAGCTGGTAGAAATACCCTGCCCCTCCTCACTCTATCTTCTCCAAGACCTGTGGGATAAAACACACTGAGAACTAATCCTTTCGTTGAAAGCATATATTGCTCCCAAAGACCCAAGTTAAGCATTAAGAATGTAGATTTTGGAGTACGAGAGATCTGAATTTCCATTTAGACTTCTACCACCTATAGACATAATGATGCTGAGGCAATATCTCTCATTCTCAGTTTCTTCAATCATAAAGAAATAATAATATATTTATAATAGAGGAATTTGTGATAATTAAACAAAATAATATAAAGCACCTGCTATTTTGTAGGCATTTAGGACCTCTTAATTCTCCTCACTACTACCTCTTACATAAGCAAGCTATGCCTGGGTTTCAATCTCATTCCAGATACTCCTCTTGCGTACTGCTGCCTGCTACCAGCTAGAGAGCCAGGCCCTGACAAATTCTATTTTCACCCACGTCTAGTCTGTTTTCTGATCCTTGCTCTATATCTAAGAAAAATAAAGTAAGTTATTGAGATCTAAAATGTAATTTGCTTCCTGAGTGCTCATTAGATTTCAAGCACTGTACTAAATGATATATTAATTACTATTAATACTAATGTTATTTCAGTTTTAAAGATAAAGAATTTGTAGTTTGAACAGGTTAAATAACTCGACCCTAGCAAGTAGTAAACTTCTTCAGGCAGCTAGTCTTAAAAGTCACAGCCCAAGTAATGTGCGAGCTCATCTATCATTTCATCATAACAGGCCTTTATACAGCTAACTTTGAACAGTTAGTTATCTATCTACATAACTATATTTTACATGCCTATTCATGTACCTATGTATCTGTATATCTATGTATCTACCTACCTATCTCTCTATTCCTTTATTCTGATTAAAAGATTTATCTTTCTAAATACTATAAATATGTCACTACAACATACAAATGTTGGCACTGATGACTAAGCCAAGAAACTTTTCAAATGTTATGTTTTTGTTCTTTACAAATTTTAATATTAGTTTTATTCACTTTTTTAATCTCCTCTATGCCATTATCTTAGTATCCTTCAGAACTACATGTTTTCTCCATCTTCTTCAAAGAAACATGGAAGCATTTTAACTCTTATATTACCCAACTTTACACACACACACACACACACACACACACACACACACACACACCCCACATGGCTAGACCAGAGTTTACAAAGTTTAATGCTTTCAAAGATCAGATGGCAATTACAATTGATATAAAGGGAACAGGTGATCATTTTAGTTGCTGGTAATTTTATTCTAAGGTAAATGATAGCTCCGAATAGGGTGTTGAGGAGACAGTTGGAATTGGTAGAGAATATATCAAATTTTCAATGGTTCTTAACCTTATCTTCACTTCAGAATCACTGAGGAAATTTTTGAAAAAAATTATACTCTTTACTTTGAGATACATGCACTTTTAAGAAATATTACAGTTTCTAAGTGTGCTTTACCCATTTTTGAAATAGTAATATCTTGCAGAACTATAATATAATAATAGCACGACCAGAATATTGACATGGATACAGTTAATTAGGACATTTTTATCACAAGAATTTCTCATATTGCCTTTTTGTAGCCACATCCATTTTCCTATTTCCCTGTTCAGTCCTTAATTCCTAGCAATCATTCATTTCTTCTCCGTTTTTCCAGTTTTGTCATTTCAAAAATGTTATATACATTAAATCATACAGTATGAACCTTTTGAGATTAACTTTTTCACTCAGCTTAATTCTCTGGAGATTCACCCAGATATAATGATGTTTTCATTTTTCTCTTCTTCTTTCACCTGTGATTATGGTGAATTATATTGACCTACTGTCAGCCTGACTGTATCTTATACATAATTGAATCCAAAGGTATATATTATCCTTCCTTCTGGAGACCCAAGATCCAAAAAGAAGTAGTAGTACCAATTAATTTTCTTTTTTAAAAATACATTTATTTATTTAATATTTATTTATTTATTATTTATTCAGTATTTATTTATTGTTTATTATCTATCTATCTATTTATTTATCTATTTATTTATTTATTTATTTATTTATTTATTTATTTATTTATTTATTTATTTTTATGGTGGTATTGCTTAATGAAACCCAGTAAGTTCCAGCTTTAACAGTATATATTTACACTATGTATACACTTTAACAGTATATATTTACACTGTGTGTTTACCTTCCATAGCCAGATTTCCCTCTGTCACCACATATTTGACCCCTCACTTCATTCAGTCTACCTACCCCCTCCTTACTCCTCTCTACCCTCTGGTAATTAATTTTTAATAGTATAACAAAATAAAAAAATTCAATGAAATTTGAAGCAAGGTAATATTATTTGCTGTCTTAGAAAATGTTTTGTGGAAGAGGTAGATTTTGAAATGACAAGTTTCAATGTCACATAAGGAGGTATAAAGATAGAAAAAAACTGCACAAGTAAAGTAGGAAGCCAATCAACCTTTACCTTAGCTGTGTCATTGCTGAGCTGTTACTCAATGTAAACTGTTTATTTCTTTATCTCAGTCTTTCTTATTATCCATTCAAGACTTTATACCACTTACTTTATCTCGGCTCCAAATTCACCCCTATACACTCTCAATTTGATGCTGAAGCTGAGACTCTGCAAATCATACATCTTCTTTGCCAGCTGACCCCATGTTTGGCTCTGCCAAAAAGAGGCACTAGAGGGAGAGTCTCTAAAGCCAGAGGAAGCAAAAGGTGCCACTCCACCTTCTTTATTACCCCTCCTCCACTCCTACCCCCATTCCTGGCAGCTTCACATCTCCTTCTCTTTTTCACTCTGCACTAACAGTTCTTTGCAGAAGGAGCAGTTGAATCCAGATTATGGTTGTTAGAAATCTCACAGAACCAGGCCTCATAATGCCACCCTCACATGCATCAGCTCCAGACTGAGACCCTCCTTCTCAGATATCTAGATCTCAGGTTCGAGAAACCTTTCTCCAGCTCAGAGAGAGGCTTTAGCACCAGCTCTGCCAAACTCTCTCCTCAAAGATCAGAGTTTCTCCACCTAGCCATTACGTTTCTGCTGACTGTATTCCCTATGCCATGCTCCCCATCTCCATGACCATCTATCAAGTACTAATTTGTACTTCTCTAGGGAGATCATTTTATAAACTATATCAATGTCTAACCAGTGTGCTGTATACTTGAAACTAATAATTAAACAAAATTTTAAAAAATAAAATATGGCCAAAAAAAAATCTGAGTTTCAGTCTGTGGGACCCCTTCCTCTTCTAAGCTGCTAAGTTTTAGCAATTTTAAACTTCTTCCCTTTATTTCTGTAGACTTACGAGTTGAGGCTATGTCCAGATAATGCTGCCACTCTATTTTTGTCTTTCCTGATACCTAGTTAACAACTTTATGCCTGCTCAAATAATCTATGTGGTTTCTGTCTGCCAACAGAACTCTGATTAACATAAAAATATTTGAGATCCAATTTTCTCTTTAGATTTGCCCCTGAAAACCTTATTTTTTTAAACGGGGACTAGAGAATATTTGTGCTATTCATTTTGACACTTCATTTATTCACTATCCATTGAGTACCTATAAAGTGTCAGCAACTGTATTAAAGCTAGAAATACAAAGAAGAGTAAAACCCACTTTCTCTTTCCAAACAGCTCAAGTGTCATGGGGAGATAGAAATGCCGATGTATAATTGCAATTACAAAATTGCAAGTATTATGAAAAAATACAGAAATAGCACACATTAGGAAGTGGTAATATTCAAGGGGCTTAGGAGAAGTTGTCCCATCTAACTATAAGGAATACACAGATGGTTAGCAGACAGCTGGAAGGGTAGAGGTACTCAAGGGAACAAAAAATTGGTTAGAACTATCTGGTATCAACAAATAATATCCATTAACTAAAGAGTAAATTGTGAGAATGGCACTGAAAAAGAGAATTCAAAGAGGTATACCATTTCATGCATATTCTTATTAATATGCTGGAGAATTTTAACTTTCTCCTTTAGGTCAGACACATCAAAAAATTAATTTACTGCAATCATTTAAAAATTGGGAGATGTCACACAAATTTCTGGCTTCTCTTGGTACATCAGACCATATGGCTACACTGGGCCCACGTTTCTGTGACAATGGCTGGAGCTGAGTAATTACCTTTAAGGTGAAATCCATGCTTTCCAGATGGCCAAAGTCAACGTGCTGTTTTTTCACTAAATTATGTACCTGGTTGACCTATGTAAGTATTTGCCACCCTGCTTTACCAAATGAAAAATGTTTAAGCAAGGGAAGTTAATGGTTAAATGCATGGTTTATAAAAATCACTTTTGGTAAAAAAATATATGATCTAGAATGAATCAGAAGGCTAGATGGTGATGCTATTGAAGTAATGATACCTAAAGCCTTTTGGAAGACAGTGGTAATGGGTAGAAATAAATGGGCTAGATTTCAAAAATAAATGAAAAAATAGGATTGACAAGATTTTGGAAATGGACAGATAAGAGGGATGAGGGGGGAGTGAAGTTAAATGCATTCATTATCTCTAGGGTTTGGCTTTGCTATCCAGTAGTAAGATGACAAATACATACATATATATACATATATATGTGTGTGTGTGTGTGTGTATGTGTGTGTGTGTTTGTATATATATATATATATACACACATATATATGTATATATGTATGTATGTATGTATGTAAGTATGTATGTATGTATATAGATGTGTGTATATGTAATATATATCAAGAATAATTGAGAAAAGAGACATTTGGACAAATTTAGATGTAGATGTGGTGAAATTGAAGTGGCCATTCAGAGTTTAGGTGATATGTTCAATAGAAAGGTGAACGTAAAAATCTGGAACCTTGAAAAAAGACTTGATCTAGAGACGTGGATTTCTGTGTCATCAACTTATGGGTGGTATGATTAAACCATTAGTTAGAAATAAAATGTTTTATTTCTGTTGTAGTATATTACAATTAAAGGTACCTATCCCCTCCTGAGAGAAATTGAAATAGTTGAGAGAATGTTACATAAGAAGAGATGTTGTTCCAAAGAGAGCAGGGAGAACTACAAAATAGATGTGACAGGTAGACAAAGAGGTCCAATAAAAGAAATTATGTCCAAAGACACTGCAGTCTATTGCTGGTGTATAATTTTTCTGATGAGGAATTAAGCATGTTACAATATTCCTTTGCATAGTTTAATAGAACATTAAATAAATGTGGTTTCTTAATAAACATGAAAGAATCATGGCACCATACCATTTACCAGAAATTGATTTTATTTTGAAACATTTTATATTTCTTGGCTTAATATTGCCACTAAATAGAATAATGATATCATGTTACCTGGTAGTTTGTTATTAACAGCAGAATATTCAGTTCATTGGCCACAGTTTTTTTTTTTTATGATTATTACTCTCATCAGATATGCTCTGATATCCTTATTTCTTAGAATTACTTTATTGAGTTGCATTTTAGGGTTGTATTAATTCTTCTATCATTATATAGTACAGACTATTGAAGACACGGGTCATAGAATTTTAGAGCTTATGGGACCAAGAGACCTTAAGTGGACAGTCTCAGTTGATACAATGGGTAAATGTGAGAAATAGAAGTAAAAACATATCTCCTGTCTTCTTTTCCAATGATAATTAGATACTAAATAGTCTTTAAATAGTATAAATAGATATAAATAATGACTAAAATAGATTATTTATTATACTAATAATCTCCAAAGAGATCATTTTCAATTAGTTTATGAAACGAGTACCATAGGACACTCCATGCAAATCTCATGTAACAATCTTACTTGTATCCTCTGCCTCTGTGGACTATTTATCACCCAAATGACACTAACTGTTCTAGAGTAGGGAAGGAATACCAAGGTACTCAGGAAATGTAATCAGATAGAATAAATTTTTGAAAATACCAGTAAGCCCAGCATATTTAAATATTGTATTTATAGTACAAGGCCAGAACAATGCCAAAATGGGTTAGAATACATGAATACCAGATGGTTTCTATGCATTAAATTTAAGAGATTCTAAGTTTTAAGTCCTCATAGACAGTTTGACCTAGTCTCAACTATGAATTTAACTGCTGTACAGCCTACTTATTTGAAATCTGACATATCTATATTGTTATTACTAGATATTATAAAGATCTTTTCAGACAGTGACATTAATCAAAACTATGGTTATTATAAACAAAGATAGGTCATTTTGAAGAATATGAAAAATAGTTTATTACTGAACAACCTTTTTCTTTTCAGGGCTTTGGAAAGGACTTATGGAGTCCTCACCAATTGGGGCTGGGCTAGATAGAGATTGAGATGCAGAGACAAAAGCAATGTCAGTAGCTAATTCTATTTAGAGTGACTGGACCAGAAAGAGCAACAGGAGTAACTCTGGTTCAAAGTTTTACAGGGGATCTGAGAAATCAAGATAAGTAAATAAATCAATTGAGTCAATAATTCTGTATTAACAATCAGTCCCCAAACTTAGTGGCTTAAAATTGATCAGAATTTATTGAGCTTACACATCTATGGATTGACTGCGTGATTCCACTGATCTGGACTTGGATGATCTCAGCTGAATACTCTTATGATTTTGTAATCAGCTGGAAGCTCAGCTCAGGGCTGAATGGTTTCATTTGGCCTCTGCTTGGATGACTTGTCTCTCCTGCATGTGGTCTCTCATATACCTTTGGCACATAAGTCCTGATACGATCACGTGACAGCCTCAGGGGTTCAGGTAACAGCAGAGCAGGTAAGAGAGAAAGCATGCAAAACATCTTGAGGCCTAAACTCAGAGTTGGCACACCACCAATTCTGCCATATTTTGTAGGCCAAACAAGTCATAAGTCCAATACAGATTTTACATAAGAGAAACTAAGCTGTACTCTCATTGGGGACAGAGCTATAAAGTCACATTGCAAGAGTATGGATTAAAGGAGGCCATCAATTCACTCCTTCAGTGCAATAAATCTACACTGTTATAGAAGCTTGACAAACATTCGGTTGGAAGGATTGAAACTTGGAAACAGACAAATATTAAGATTTGGGCAGAATATGTAATGAAAATAGTAGGTTTAAATATAAAAAGAGTTCTAGATAATTAAGAATAGTATGTAACCATGGCTCAAATGTACTGATGTTTGGTTCATTGTGAAGGTAAAGTGCTTTTAAAGGTACAGGGTTCAGACACATAACTAATGATAAAACAGCTGTTTATTCAAGGATTCTCAGTGGTTCTCAGTGGGGATTTTTCTGCTGCAGCCTTCCAAGGCAAATTTGGCCATGTCTGGAGACATTTTTATTTGCCACAACTGGGCAGGGCTGCCCCTGGAATCTAGTGAGTAGGAGCTAAGGATACTGCTAAACATACTTCAGTGCTTAAGACAGCTCCTAAAACAGAGGGAAAACCTTCCAAATATTAATAGGATCAAAGTTGTGAAACCTTGTGCTTGATTAATATTCTCTTACCATGGAAGAATATTTTCAGTGCAGAGTGATCTAAATTTTTCATAAGGATTTAAAGATATGGATTAAAGACATTTATATTCAAACTGATTGATAATTTATGTGTTCATCTGAACTTAAACAACACAAACATTTAATAGGATAGCTGTAAACTTAAAGGGAGATAAACAGAAAAGATTTCAGAGGAGCAAGTTGTCATCAAATCCATGAACTTTGCTCTGTAGAATTCCTATGCAAACACACTCAGGTCTTCATTAAAGCAAATTAGAAAATCAGATAATGGAATATACACAGTAGGATAAACCAACACCTGCAAAGGATATGATGGTTGAAGAAATGCCATAAAAGCATAGTACCCTCAGATAATTTGGTCAAAGGACACAAATAATACTTAATCATTCAATTGGCCCTGCAGATACTATACCATAGTACAGTGGAAGTAACCTCATGTAAACTATATGAGTTTTTCAGATAGATGACTGATTTCCTTTGAATGTCGTTTTAAAATTTAACCACTTTGTTTGAAACCATTCTCATATGTTTTAAGCTCTTCTGTGTTTTCTTAAATGAAACATAGAAAACCTACTTTAACCTCCTTAGCTATATTCAAGAATTATAATACACATACACATAAACATATGTATATGACACATACATATGACAAGGTTATTTCTTTAGTAATTGTATTAAATGTTACTTAATGGTTAAAATCTTACAAAACACGTATTCACTATTCTACAAGTTTGATTTACTTATGAATTTACCATAAATGTGCTAACATTTAAATAATGAGTTATATTGTCTTCTGACAGCCAAGAATAATGATAAAAAATATACATAAAGAATTGTCCTAGGTTGAATTACTCAGTGATTGCCACTGGTACCTTATAGATGATAATTCCTAACTTTAATCCTTAAATTTTAATCCTAGTATTTGCTTTTTCCTGGTAACTTATAAGTAACATATAAAAGAGATACACTCAACATGAGTTAACATAATGTCAATCAGTTTTGGGGGACAGCATTTAATGCAGTTCAATCTTCTTTACCTATTAATTCACTAGTGCCAATATTAGTTTTACTCAAATTACTAAAATTTGTTCTTAGAGTTTCTTCCAATTGTCTTGAATAGAACATTATAAATACTAGTTTTATTAGATTCCCTCCTAGTCTCTGTACCCTTTTCCTAAAGATAATCAGAAAAAAAAGAGATTTAGTAAGGAGGGGATGTAAGATTAGTTAACTATTTAGCAAATACAGATTAAAAATATTTGAGGCAGGCAGTGACCCTTATACATTTGAGAGCTTCATAGGAGAAGAAAATATTTAAAAATTATTTATAAACTATGCAGAAGAAACAAAAAGAATGAAGCACCCCCAGAGCTCCCACAAGAGCCCTTGAACTCCTGCACAGGTGTATAGACAAACACACATGTGTGCACACACAAAGTTTCCACAGATCAGGATTTCTAAAGATCCCCTACAATCGAGAGACTGCCTGCCAAGAATTTAACCTCAGCTCATCAGGCTGTGATGATGAAGCTGTCTATCAGCTAGCAGGTGGCTAAGCTAATTGATTTGGGAGGCAGTGTGGTCTAGTTAGAGTAAAAGAAGATCAAGCTTTGGAATCAGACAGCTCTTCATCTGTTACAAGCCTGAATACTAAATTAGCTGTGACTTATTTGATATCTTTGAAATTCAGTTCCACCAACTTCAGGTGTGAGTTTAAATCATTCTTTCTCAAAAGTGTAAGAACTATGTTTTCATAGTAGATCTTTCTTCAAGAGTAGTTTTCAGTTTTCCTTTACCATACCTGTTGGTATTATTAAAACAGTTGCCTGAGTCCAGGAATGAACTCTCTCCTCAAAATGGTGTAAATAAAGTCACTGGTCTGAAAGAAACAAGTAGCTCCTCATTAGTCTAAGCTAGTCTTTCTAAGCTAGAAAGATTGACTAACCATTGGCCTCAACCCAGAAGATGCTTCCTTGGCATGCAGAGCTTCTCAGGCAGATGGCTTGGGTAGATGTCCTGAGAGGAAGGAGTATATTTCAAACTCCCATCATCCACTTGGAAAAAGTTGGGATGATGACATTAGACATCTTCACGATCTGGGTATCCTGATGGCCTAAGGAGCTGCCATTCAGAGCAATTGTGATTTTTTAAGAACTGTGCTCTGGAGGTAGTATATTCCCACTTTCAAAAAGTTCACAGATTCATAGGGAAACAGACACATGCACTGATAAATGCAGTACAACACAGATTCCACTGGAGCACCAAGAAAGGCAAGGATCAGCCTGTAGCATCATGTAGAGCTTCCTGTAGGACAAAATACTTGGGAGATACTAAGGAGGTCAGCCAGGGAATACAGAAAAATATGACTGTTACATATATAAAAAGAGCAAAGTTCTTCCTGAGATATATATTGAAGCTTCAAATTTCTCAGAAGTAAATCACACAATAAATTTAAGAATCTTAACAAATTTCTCAGTGCTGCCTAGGCATTGATTTGTGGTGTCTTTCTCCCCTTTTCTTCTTCTCCTTTCCCTTTCCCTTTATCTCTCTCTTTTCCTCTTTCTCTTTTTGGAAATCTTGCCCATCACTTCCATTTTCTCCTAATTACTCCCCTTCTCATCCTTAGGTCTCTGGTTAAGTGACTAAATAGTTCAATGGCCTTCATTTGGAAAACATTTTCTGATCACTCAAGTCTGAAGTCTGAGCAATGCGTTTTCATAGCAGTTTCTATTTTCCCCCAAATATTCACTATGATATATAATAGCTGCCTCTGTACCTTTCTTATTATTCTCTAGCTGTTTTAGTTCTGTATGGGCAATGTCTTTATCTTGTTTAATCCTCATTGTTTTTACACTTATAATACATCATATCTTAATACATATGCTAATGATAATAATAGTTTATTCAAATAAACTAATGAATGGATGGATAGATATAAAATTGCATGAATATATGTGTATATTTATGTACCACCCACACACAAACACTTACAGCTACAGTAAATTTGTTCTCGTTACTTTTTAAATTTTAGCTGGTGTTTCTGGTATGTACCTAATGTACCAAGTAGGAAATAAAGGTAGGCATGAAGTGGGGGCTGCAAATCAGAGCAATTACTGGAACTTCATACAAGACAAATTCTTGGTTACAGGGAACGAAGCAAGTGCCCAGTTATTGAAACTGTGTAAAGTCACTAGATTAGTCTACTGATTAAACAGGTACAAAACTGGGCTTTATAAATTGTCTAATTGAATTCTGCTTTAGCCTTGGGGCTGAAGTCATGAGTTTTTAAAGGACCTCGACTGCATTAATTAACAGCAAGACATTCAGATGTAGGGTCTTAAGTACATAAGATGAAACAAAACTGTATTCACTAGAAAGTTAATTCCATTCTTATTTTCTATCTTTTTTTTTTAATGCCTACAGCACCTGGTCCTCCTAGGTGGCCTCCTACCCAAGTACTAACCAGGCCCGACCCTGCTTAGCTTCCAAGATCAGATGGGATCAGGCTTGTTCAGGGTGGCATAGCCATTGACCTTATTTTCTACTTTCTATTTTATCACTTTGGTCTTGTCAGATCTCGTTCCAAGGAACTCCACTACTTCTCTCCTGATCCGTGCTCAAGACAGCTCAGCTCTACAGATAGTATTAACTGTACTCTAGCTTCTGGTTTGATTACACCAGTGGAAACCATTAACAGGAAATAAACGGGCAAGAAAGAGATATTAAGATGTGCGCCGATATCGTCTTCCTAAACCTACTCTTTGAGCTGCAGTTACAGTAGCTGTGTCCTCAGACAAAAGCCTTTGTCCTGCAGTCACAGTTCTGAATTGGCCTCAGGTAGCATGGCTTTCTTCTCCAGAACCTTTCTGCCCCGAGTTGTAATGGGTCCCATTCTTACTAGTGCCTGAGGGTTTCTCAACCATTATTAGTCCCTTTACTTCTGCCAACCTCTGGAAATAGCTAACTTCATTGAAATCTTTTTCAACACTTTCTCCTGACCGTGTCATACATTTCCTAACCCAATCATGATGAATACACTACACATTCAGAATTGATAACTTTGGAGCTTTTAAACTTTGCTCTCAAAATTTTGTGAACTTTTCAATTCATTTAGTTGATCAAATGATAAATATGAATTTTCTACTGCCTTGAAGTATCAGAAACGAACTTGTACACATAAACATAAAAAGGTACATAAACTTCTTTAGAAAGCAGACTTTCTGGACAGTAAGTAACATGTCTAGGATTCCAGTTATTTCAAGTGGAAGGGGGAGGTTAAAAATCTTATTTCTTCCTTTAGAGACTGTTCCTAGTACTGTTAATGTCCTTTCTTCCTTATTGATCTAGCCGATCCTACTCGTCTTAACCAAACTAAATTATTCCCTCTTTGGCATGGCCCCATTTTCTTTAAACACCCTTTCTTTATATTATATCGTAATTTTGTATAAAAGCAGATGGCTCTTGTATCAAGAATCTTGAACGAATTCATTCTAGGATATACATATCTGGGAAGTTTATCCTAGGGAAATATAACTCTGTTTCTCTGTAAAAGGATGTTTCCTGAAATAATTTAAAAATGATTAACAGAAAATAATGTCTTACAGAAGGAAATGATTTACTGAAACTTGGTGGATCTATACAATGAAATAGTAAGCAGCCATTGAAAATCATCTTTTCAAATATTATTAATATAGGTTACATATAAATATTATAATATAAAATGTCTATATATTAATCTCCTTTTCTCCCTCTCTCTATATACATATGCGTATGTATATGTATGTGTATGTGTATGTGTATGTGTATATTTCTGTGTATATGTATATAATTGCATATATATCAGGAGAAATAAAAAAAAAAACAGAGCCAGAAATAAACACACACATACATAAATGTTAAAAATAATCATCTACATGCTCTTGGCAATGGTTTTTTCTTATATGTAACAGTATTTTTTTGTATTTTACATTTTGATAATTTAACATTTTTAACATCAAATCTGAAGTGCAATGCACTAAATAAAAAATAGAAATTCTTCCTTTAAATGTGTAACTCTAACAGCCCACATGCCATCAGCACTCTTGAGGATAAGTTCTAAAATTCACTTGGTTGGGCCATGCAAAATTAGATTGTGAAAAATTCTGCATTGTGGAAATTGTATAAATGAAAAACTTGCAAGTGGGAACAATAGTAATCTTTCCTTAACTTACCTTCCTCTATTTCATTTGATGGGTAGACCTTTGGTGAAGCTTTTGCTTGCTTTGTGATCCAGCTGTTCTATTCAAGGTTGATGCAGTATTCAGGTCAGATATGCATCAAACACTCTATTTTGTAGGTTTCATGTTTTATTTATGTTTATTGTTTTAGACATTATTTCTCCTATCTTTCGGCTGAATCCCCGCCAGAATGACTCTTTAAAATAACAAAACAGCGTGAACAATAGCAATTTCAGTTAGACTATTTTCCTCTGTATAACTGACACTACTGATAGGAAGTAAGAATTTTGGTTTGGCCTGAAGGCTTAATGTAAATAAAAATCTAAGTAACTCAGTTTTTTGTTATTAAACTCTGCCTGTGATAGAATTCTTTGTCATTTCAGCCCCCACAGGAAGAAGCTAAAGCTGGTGCTAGCCTGTGCCAAAATATTCAATTAACTAAGGATGAAGGTGACCCTTTCTGTCTAGTGGGTACCAAGGCTGAACAATTAAAAAAAGAGTTCATTATCTTTTTTTCCAGTGAATGTATTAGATAGATAAACTTGACTGCCAACAAGTCCTTTCTGATTTCAAAATTGTTGATTTGTGATTTTTCTAGCCCCTCCTTTCCCTGTGGGTTGCAGCTACAAAATACAGTAACTCTATATTTGTCTAAGGTTTTGAAGTTTACAAAAGTAATTTTATGTACCTTGTTTCTCATAATAATTCACAGAACTTCAGGTAAGTAATATTATTGTTTCCATTTTACAGATAAGGAAACTGGGGTTGAATTTAGTTGAAGCACTGCCTAAGTTTACTACATAACTGGTAGACATGGACTCAGCTCTTTAGGTTATGGATTTTTTTATTACTGCATGTTACTACATAGCTTACTCTTTGTAACTTAGTGTGGCTCACATTTTACAGTTGCTAATTAGTGAAAATCAATAAATCATTCTCCAGTACCTGGAAATGGAGACCTTGAGAAAATAGAGAAAAATAAAGTGAATATTCAATACTAAATCACCTAGAAATTTTATAATTCCAGAAATAGTTTGGAAGTTTAAAGGCTGAACATTTGTATATTTTAACATATGTTAAAGCTCATCTATCACAGAATAATTTCTGAAAAAAATCTCTGAAAGATATTCAATAGTATGTCATTCTATTAGAAAGACTGACTTCGCTAAGGAAATATTGTATTGTTGTTTTGCTTTGTTTTTGCAATGTGGATATGGGTAACAGTCTCCTAATTTATAGGTTTTGTAAGTTTAAATTTTCTTATAACCAGAGTTCTTGAAACCTGGATGCTCACTTTTCCTGGAGGTAGGAAGACACACTTTGGAACATGAGCGACTGAAACTGAAAGTCACATTTTTGCTCATTGGCATCCTGCTGCGTTCATTTGAGCCATGCTGCAAGGTCGTCAAAGAGATAGTGGTTAGTTTACACCAAAGTTGAGGGTTATGTTGGTTTTATGTCAATTTGAAGAGCAATGACACTTTATATAGAGGAGAAAAATTACTTTCATGTGTATGTGTATGTGTGTGTGTTTTATTTTCAGATAACACAAAAACTTTCAGCATTTACATTCTCCTAATCCCACACTTAATTTCCTATGCAGTCTAGATGACAGGACATATGACCTTTCAATGTTTTAAATCAACACGACTTTCTTCCATTTGGTTCTCATCTATCACCACTGTTCCTACTATTACACCATGCCCATACCTTACTCTTCACAGCCTGTATTACTAAGAGTAGGTTTTTTAGTCAAAACATCCTCAATTTACTTTACCACATCTCCTCCCCACCTTAACTCAATGGTATTTCCATCTTTCCTTTTCTCCTAGCTGTACAAAATAGGCAGTCATCTTGTTGAAACTATTTCTCATTTGTACTATGAATATTATCTTATCCAGCCTTTTCTAAGAACAGTTCTATCAATTACATCCTTTTCTTTAACTATTTTTCTCCCTCTCTACATATATTTTAACCAAAAAAAAAAACATAGGCCTCTTCCATATTAAATAGATTTATTGCCTTTTGAATCACACACACACACACACACACACACACACACACACACACACACACACACAATCTACAGCCAGGGTATCAAGTTTTAATGTGTAGTCTTCATTTTCTTATCATCCATTCATACTTCAACCTAAGTGTGTCTTCTAACCTCTTAGCTCCCCATCGTATTCCTATGAAACTATTCTTCTTAGGATCCTTAAGGATTTCATATTTTAAAGGTTTATTGAGTTGTAATTGACATACAAAATACCTTACACATTTGATGTACACATTTTTTTGTGAGTTTGGATATATGAACATGCCTATGATATCATCATCACAATTAAGGTACTGAACATATCCAGGGAATTATCGCTCTATGGATTTAAAGTTTCATTTACACAAGATGAATAAATTCTAGAGATCTGCTATTCAATGTAGTATCTGTACTTAGTGATATGCTACACTGCATTTTAAAATATGTGAAGAGGGTATCATGTGTTAAGTGTTCACACACACACAAACACAAAGACACTTTTTCAATTTTATATTTACTGAATGGATACATTTCCCTTTTGAAAAATAATACTTATTTATTTTTCTGACTTTAAAATCACAATACATGCTAATTATATAATATTTGATATATATGTGCATATGAATCTTTACTATTTTGTTTTTAATAGTTTCCTTAATCTCTTATTCCTTTTGCTTCCCTCATTTTTAATTAGATTTACTGATGTCCCTTTTATTTAAAAATATAAGACTTTAATTTTTTATTCCACTTTTTATATATTTTCATTGAATATCTTTATTAATACTGCCCTTTTTGTGTCACTGGAATTTCTCTTCTATATCTTAGTATTTGAATTGAATGTTTATTTATGTTATAATGAAAAATTAAGAATATATTGAGTCAGGAGAGCTATTAGGGAATTCATAGTTTGTTAAACACAACTCTTATTCTTAATATATCTTGTATATGCTGAAATTATATTTTTACTTGGCTTTAGTAGTTACTTATAAGAGTATTTTTCCTTTCTTCAACTACTAGTTCAGTTTTAATCCATTTTTTGATATGATATTTTTAATTACTTTTTAAATGATTTTTTGATCAGAGAATGTAGACTAGATAATGTCTCTCTTTTCTGAAGCTAAGTTTTTTTTTTCTTTTTATAGTGGTACAAATGAATTTTATAGTTTGTATATAAAAGTTAATAGAAAGGCATATTTTTTTTACTTGTAAAAGATAATCTTTAATATCTATCTTTTATTTCATTTTCATTAACTATATTGCTCAAATCCTCTATAGTCTTTTAAAAATTTTTACTTGCTTTATTTGTCATGAAACGATAGTGGTATATTAAACACTCTTACAATAATTGTGTTTCTGTCCAAATTTTGACAAGATCTCAATACACAGGTTTGATGCTGTAGCATTAGATGACTAATTATACTGTATTTGAAATGCAGCTGACTTTATCTGAAACTTATCAATTGTCCTAACCTTTT
The DNA here is from genome assembly GCA_030015415.1 of Cynopterus sphinx. Taxonomy (NCBI): domain Eukaryota; kingdom Metazoa; phylum Chordata; class Mammalia; order Chiroptera; family Pteropodidae; genus Cynopterus; species Cynopterus sphinx. The sequence continues at coordinate 22,185,070 of CM057385.1, forward strand.
AAATCTGTCTCTTAATTATTCTAAGCATTATTTTATTTTTAGTTTCTCTGGATTGTATTTTATTGATGCCAGTACCCCTTAGCCTTTCGTTATAGTCTTTTGGGATTCAGTGATAACTTTGACAAAAAACGAGATGTCTAGACTAACCTGCGTTGCTCAGGTTAACCACTGGGTGTGTTATTGATTTTCTATTATTCATCTGGACTACACATTATCTGGGGTAATCAATACTTCACCCTGGCCACACCAATATTTGAACTACCTCACAAATAGGTAAATTGAACATAAATGTGGACAATTTATAATAAGAACATATATTTAGCTTTGCTTGAAAAATCAGAAGGCTTGATAAATTGGGCTCACCATCCCTTTTGGTCATAAGCAGAGCTACTTACACCCTTTAAAATGGGGTCTGTGTTCTCAGTCTAGCTTCATGCACGAAAACCTACATGACCTGTGAAGTCATTTTTGTCTTTAACCTTCTTTTATATACTTGATTTAGACATTACTACTGCATAATTGAAATCTCTTAGTAGCAATTAGTCTTTCTGTCTTCCTTGTCTGTAAATATACATTTGCAATCCTGTTTCTGTCTTTGCACGACAGAAGAGCATAGAGAAAGAAGTAAAACAACCTCTGCCATTGGATCAGATTACAAATACCTATTGATTGCTTCCTTTGCTGTGCTGATTTTACAAAACCCAAAGTGTGGACTCGACTTACATGCAAAGCACTAACTTTCAGGGTCCCTAACTATTTGGATACCCTCGGCTTTTACTTCTGTTTGCCTTCTTGAATTTGTATTGTAGTCTTTTCCTAATTCACAGTGACACCCTGGGTTTGGTCTCTATCAACCTAGCTCTTCCCAATCCATGAACAAAAAAATTTATGAACTTTAAACTTGACTTGTGACCAACCTGGACTCCATTTTCTGCAAGAGTAATGTTTGCCCTAACTTTCCTTTCTACCTGCATCTGCTTCTGAATTGGTGAGATACCGACTCACAAAGGGGAAGATATATTGTCTCTGTATGAAGAAGAAAGCATTACTGTCATTCAATAAACGTGTTCTACTTCCTATTGAAGTTCCCAAATAGAAAGCAAACCACCCGAAAGAAAACCTATAACAAAACAATTACCTAGAAAGTGAGTATATTATTTCTCATGCATTTATAGGGAGTCCTCAAAAAAGAATCATTGCAAAAGCAAGATGCCTGAAATTTTCAAACCCAGGGTGTTTAAACGATATAATGGGAATTCAAGCAGAGCTGCTAGATACAGTGTTATTCCTTGCAACTCTATCAGATTCTCATGTTTTTGTGGCTTATTTTATAAGGCTGTCATGTTTGAATTTATTCTGCCAAGCAGTCATTTTCTTTTCCACTGTACTCTTCTATATATCTAACTACATATCCATGTCTTCATCATTTTTTTTACCTAGTCACCCTTCAACTATTACTTTAGCTTTCCAACATGACATGTATTTTTATTGTTCTCTTTATACTTCTATTGTTTAGTTGGAGCTAGACTTAGGACTGCCAAATTCTTTTTAACAACTTAAAGTGCTATGAGAAATAATGCCAGTTGCATCTCCTGATTTTCACCTTCTTCTCACCCAGGCTCTTTCCAGTTTGACATTGCAAATTACATTGAAATAAATGCATATTTCTCTCTAATGATAGCAATTTATACAGGCTTCGTAGCAATTTACAATCTGAAGGGACAGACATGCTCGAAGGTAAATTTATAATCAATTAGTTAATAATTATTTATGCCTAGACATGAAATAAGTACATATGGCACATGTCTTGTGTATAAATTGGTATTTTTGTATATTCCATTAATTAAACAATTTAATATTGTTATTTCAGTAGCACACTGTGCATTTCTAATATGTTTCACTTGAACTTTTCCTTAGTTCTGCTCAACCTTATTCCTTTCTATCTCTTGGAGCTGTTCTTACTGCTACTGCCTATAAACACCCTACACATTGGCACTCCTTGTTAGGATATCAGTAGTCACTAAACAGTGTTAAACTCAAGTAGTAATGGTATATTAGCACCTAATTGTACTTTAGCCAGAAGAAAAAAAAGATTATAGAAAAAGGCAGAACACTGTTGGAAAATGTGGGAGCTTTGAGTTAAATACTGGCTGATGTGACTACAGATTTTCTTTCTTCTTTATCTATTAACTTTGTGGTATGTTAGTTGCTCAGTGAACTACATTTTGCTTAGTCAGTGAATGTTTTAAAAGAGTAATGAACTTTGACTCGGATTTAAGAGAGTAACCTATCTTAGTAGATAGATGTTTATTTTAGATATTTTACCAGCTGATGCCAGAGCTTATAGGCAGTGGAAAGATGACCAGTGTCATGAGTATCTGTTAGTTTTTAACCACTTAGCATTCATGACCCCTTTCTAAATAATGCCCTGGTTTCCTTTTGGAAAATTATCTCAACAAATACTATGTATGAACTTAGTGGGTGATAACTAAGGCATTCAACTCTCTCAGTGGAAGATCCTTCTTCTTTCTGACTGGCACATACCAGGAGCAGGCATCTAAGATTGGCAGGGTGCTGCTCTCTGCTAGCACACTGAATCATGAGCAAATGAAGTAGGAAAGGAAGAGATGGGTAGTGCCCTTTCATTAGAGTGGTAGTGTCCTAATCTGAAGGTTCTTTTAGAAATTTTGTTGCTGTTGTTTCTGCATTCTAGCTCTTTTAACTAAGTTGAAAGTCTGCAATCTTTCCACTGTGAAACATAGCATCTCAGAAATGAGCACAATGTACAGCTTAATTTGCTAAGAGCATAAGAACATCAGCACTAAAGGCAGAAGGCATCAGTTCTGCCCTGGCTTTGCAACTGATCAGATGACATAGAGCATGGAGTTTGGTCTCTTCAGTCTTCTACTTCTTCCTCTATGGAATAAGTATAATTATACCATCTACCCCATAGAGTTATATGCATGTAAAACACATAGAACATAGCCTGAGATAGTGTCCAGTCTCAATATTTTATTATGATATTTATTATCTCAAAAGTATCTCCAAATTTTTAGTTTAGTCTCTTGTCATCAGATGCACACACACATGTGCACATGCACAGTTATCTCACTAATGTCTTCACAGTCATTCATCATTCTGCTTAAAACCATGTGACAAATAAAACACTTAAGTCAGTTCTCATTAAGAAAAAAAAAAAGACAGTCAAAATTATCAAGTTCCATATTTAGTAGGCAAGATAGCACACCACTAGTTTCCAAAACAGGCACATCGAATATTATTCTGCCAAATTCATGTTGTGGTGAATTTGAATGTAAGTTATATTCGTTCTAAGCAACATCTCAAATAAATTTCTGCTGTCATAATTGCAGATTCACTTTTTCAGAAATGTATTTCTTACAACATCTCATAGAACTCGCCAAGAAGAAACATCATAGCTGTATCATTGCTATTCCACCTTAAACTCAGTGGTTGTTGTAGATGTGTTGTAAACTGGTTGACTGAGTCGAAAAACACTGGGCTAAGAAATAGGCCACAGTCACGGAAGCAATTTAAGTAGCTGGCCAGCTCTGGTGTCTGTCACCAAGTAACACTAATAGCTTGCTATTCACTCAGAGTCTATTTGTAAGATTAATGGAACAAGGCAGGATATTTTAGATTCTTACTCTGTTTACCAGTATGAGATAGAATAAAAAATGATTTTGAAAATATAAACATTTTACTGTGAATTTTACTAAAAATATATTTTTTAAGGTATTCTATAACATTAGCATGGTTCTGACACATTTTATTATTTTACAAAGAGTTCAGTAAAGCAAAACATGTGAGTGGTCCCGAGGATAAAATATACAATAAAAAGTTTTAAAAGGAAGGGGATTTAAAGTACTTAATCACAGGCTCTTCAGATCAAGAGAGAAGATGGAAAGGCCCCTTTTTGTATGATATGTAGACCATGGGTACCCTAATTATTTTATATTACTTAGAACACACCATCATATAGCACAAGTAAGTTAAGGAAATAAAGTATTCAAAAATAAAAATACAGTGTTTTTCATGACTAAAAGAAAAATAAAACAATTTCAAATAATTTCACTTATAAAAAATATACTACCAATTATCATTGTTTGATGCTAGAAAGCATTGGATTTTTTTTGTTCAATATTCTTATTTCCCATTTCTTGAAAAAAATATGAATTGTTATATAATTTAAATGTAGGCCCATTTTCATCAATAAATTAGCAAAGACTTTTTTCTAAAAATTAATATTTAATACTTACAATTATATTTTCAATTACATTGTTTCAATAAAAAATAAATGGAACAACCCTGAATTAATACTAAAGTTTTACAAATACATTTATTGAGTAAGTTATAAATACAGGACTAAGAAATACTAGACAAGGGGTATGCACGGAAGTAGTATCTTAACAAATCTTCAATTACTTTTGGAGAGAACCTAAACTAAAATGAACATGCTGGGAAGCAATTCTGCAATATACAATACAGGGAAATCTCTTAATGAAGATTTTGCAAAAATATAAAGATGTTCTGGGCAAAAGGTTGAAACATGTGTATTTATTGAAGTTTTTATTAGGTTGGTGCACATATAACATCACTGTATTCTGCAACTCCTGCTTCCACCGACCTTCCTACATTTAATTATTTTCCTCTTCAATCCATCTGAAACTCTGTCACCAAAATTTTCTCTTCTGAACTTTCTAATGTTCATTTCTCTGCATCCTCACTGCCAATTACATTACTCAGGTCTTTACCAAATCACAAAAGTGAGCAGGGTGTGTATATTAGGCAAGGGTTGGGCTCTCTGAGAATATCCACCTATATGGTTGATAAAGTGTATAATATTGGCAGCTGACCATGGAGAAGCAGGGGGCAAGAAAAGAAAATCATATGTCAGTTAATATTGACAATTTCAAGCTGTGCAGATGAGTGTGAGTGTATGTGTGTGTGTGTGTGTGTTTTGCAAAAACAGAATTTAAATAGATAAATAAACAGGTATTTTGTAAATTTTTTCTATTTTGTGTGTTCTGTATATATATTTATTGGATAATTATTAAATATTAGGGTCTGAGGCATTGGAAATGTATGCTGCAACAGTGCTGTGTCCACAGAAGAGAATGGGTGAAGACAGGTACACAAGCAATTACACAGCTTGTAAGTATTATAATTGGAATAAGTACATGTAAGAACACATAAAAGAACACCGAACACAATCTCTGATGGAAAAAAAAAAATCTTTCCAGAGGAGGTGATGCCTAATCTCGGACTCAAAAGATATGCAAAAAGTGAACCAATGGAAAAAGAAGTGGTTGAGGTCTTTCCAAACAGAAGGAACACGTGCCTAGATGGCTGAGATCATCCTGCACATTCTGATGGTTGGATTTAGCTCAATTGGGTTGGTGAGCAGGGAGCCAGAGGGCTAAGGGCATAACACTCTTCTTGTCTCCATTGGAATGAGTTTGGGGTCTTCTCTAAGGTAACAGGTGGAGATATTCTAGGGAGGGATTGGGGGAATTGAGTGAGAGCAGGGACTGAGGGATCAAAGAGAATACTGCAAAGGAAAAATGACTCCCCATTGCCTTTAAGCTGCTCCCAAAAATCTCTGTTTCCTGCTAAGGGTTTTAACACTCAAAGTTTCTACTTTGGTTACAAGCAATAGAAACCAGCTCTGAATAACGTGAACAAAAGGTAATTCATTGGAAAGATGTTGGTGGTCTATAGAATAAAAATATGAAGGAAATAAAATTAACCTCAGAAGTAAGCAGGAAAGAACAGTTATATATTCAGTCAGGGCTCTATTTTAATTCAATGAAAGTATTATTAATCAATCACTGTGTCAGCGACTGTACAAGGCTGGGGACTGGAGAAAGATAATAAAACACTTATGTGCCTGCCTTTACTGTTCTTAGAGTCTAGTAGAATTGGGGATAGAGTATACATGAGATAATCTCCAAAACACTTATGTGCCTCTGAAATATAAGTGCCATGAAAGAGTGCTCTAAAAGAGAAATAACAGAATTTAAATTAGCATGTCAGGAACAACTTAGCTGAGGTGGTGACATTTAAACTCAGATGTAAAGAATGTGTGGTTATCCAGGTGAAAGCACGTGTGAATTCCCTGCAATGTGAAGTCAGTGTACCAGAACATTATAAAGACAGGACTGTTGGAGCCTAGAGAATAAGTTAGAGTATGAGATACAATAAAACTGGAGAAGTAAGGCTAAAGCAAGGTCATGCAGAGTTTAGTAGATCACACAAAGATTTGGTATTACACTCTAAGTACAGTGAGAGGCTATTGAGGGTTTGTGAGCATAAATACATGATCAGGCTTGCATTTTAAAGGTTGACTGGATACTATAAGTAGAATAGAGAGTAAAAGGCAAGAATAGACATTTAAAGGTCAGGACAGAGGTTCTCAGAGTAATCTGAACACATTAAGCAGTCATTGTTACAGTTTTCGTCTGCCCACTCTGCTTTTACATTATTTCTCTTCTAGCTCCTTTGGGGAATTTCTCCCCCCCTTCCAAATGCCCTAGATGTGACTGTTAGTCTAGGCACCCAAAGGTGGTTATTCAGAGTATTCTCTTTCTTTTAGTCAAAGTGTTTGGTTCACAAAAGGGCAATGACTCAAGCAGAATCAATGAGTATATTCTATGGGATTCACATATAGGTGCCAGAAAATTTTTTTTTCACTGTAGTGGCTAAGCTGATGATTACAAAAGCATAGTAGAGCTGGCACCCATTAAAATATATATATATATATATATATATATATATATATATATATATATGGATAGATATAGATATAGATATAGATATAGATATAGATATATGTATGTATGTATGTATGTATGTATGTATGTATGTATGTATGTATTAGGGCGGGACTACCCTAGTTCAGGGCTGGGCAGGGAGGTGACAGAAGCACTTGCCTCAGGCACAAGATTTACTCAGGGTCAGTATTATTGACTTTTCCTTTGCCTCAGCCTCCAACAGGGCTCACATCCTAGGAACACAGATTCTTTATTTAAAAATCCGAACTTTAGTGCATTATGAATTTCTTTGCATCAATTTTATTTTTTTTAATGTGACTAAAATATTATTGATCTTGATTTCTGAGTTGTTCGATACTAAAATTCTGTATGTGAGATGAGTGTCTTACCTCACCTAGAGCCACTGATCATTTTGGATCTAGCATTTGAAACCTATTTCTATGTCTAGGAAACACTATGCTACTTCATATGTCTTGATATGAAGCTGAACATTTCTCTCATTACAGACAAAAATGCCAACTATTTCTGTGGTGGCTATAATAAATTGATTGGTTCACTCAACATCCATTCTAATGGGTTTATTGTCTTCTATTTTAGAAGTTGGGAAACTGAAATATTCCTCATACTTTCTTGCAACTAATGAGCAGGCATATAGCCTAGGTTCTACCAATCTTATAGCTGCATATAAGACTTAGATGCATATGAATTAAAGGCTATGTGTATAATAATAAGACATTTTCATATGCCTGATGGCAGAGGCATACACACATACACATATACACACATACATATGCACATGTATATATGCATATATACATATATAGTTACTTAGTATTAATTAATAAATTGCTTTTTGTTCAAACAAGCAGAAGGGACTCTATTGTATGTAACGAAGACCACAGTCCATATGCCAAATTTTCCAGCCTCCTTTGCAGCAAAGACACAGACACACAAATTAGAGTGAGTCATCAGAGCCATCTGCTTTGTGCATTAAATCAGGATCTAATGACACAAAATTATAAAAAAGAAGTGGAACATCTTTGTTTTAGATAGAACGGCAGCAGACACAATATCCAGTTTGCAAAAGCAGCGGTGGCAGATACTAGAGGCAGCACCCAGATGCCTTCATTTCAGCCTGGTGAGAACCTGAGCAGATGTCATTGTTAATCTGTGTCTAGACTCCTGGATCCTGTGAGATGATGATTTTGTTCTGTTTTAAGCACCTACACTTGCAGCAATTGGTAACACAGCAAAAGAAAATTATGCCACTGTTTAATTGACCCCTTCTCTCTCTCCCTCCTTCCTTCCCTTTTTCCCTCTCCTCTTTCCTCCCTCCCTCCCTCCTTCCCTCCCTCCCTCCCTCCCTCTCTTCCTTCCTTCCTTCCTTCCTTTCTTCCTTCCTTCCTTCCTTCCTTCCTTCCTTCCTTCCTTTCTTCCTCCCTTTTCTTTCTTAGAAGTACAAAAAAAAAACAACAGAATGTTTGAAATCTATTGTATTCAAGAAATTGTTTGAAGTGATTTAAACTTACTCATTTTGTTAAGAACTTTTATTTCTTGAGTTCAGGATTGAATAAATTAAGGTACTGGATTCATCCATTTGGCATGGAATGGAAAAAAATCAAAAGAGGTGCAGGTATTTACAAGATATTAGTTATGATAATAGACCTCATCTAAATCAAGGATAAAAATACAGGGAAGTGATACTTCCACTTAATAGCTTTGAGATTTTAGATAATTTACTTAAATTTTCAACTTTTTCTTATCTATAAAACAGAGTAGATTATACTACCTGACAAGACTATAGTGATAACTAGACCAAATTATATATCTAGACCATGTATGCCATGTCCAGCAAATGAGAAGTTACTAAATTCCATCATCAAACCCTATTTAAGATAATGTTTCTATAATTTGTTAAGCTAGAATTGATTTCAGTGAGAAGTTTTTTCAATCCCTGGACTGCTTACTCTGTTGTGTCTTGAAATTTTCTAGGCTTATGGCCTAGAAATGAAAATTTTTTAAATTAAACTTTACATACCAGAATAAAATAAAATTTTAGCTAAATCCATAACATAATGAAAAATACACGTAGTTATTCAAGACCAAGAAAAATGTACAAATTACACCAAAAAAAGTCTATTTTATTCCAGCATATGTCTAACTACTTATGAAATTCAAAATATTTTTAAAATAATTTTAAGTTATTGAAATATATTACTTAGGCAATGGCAATTGAATGAAGCTTTATAAAATGAAGTTTTTGCATGCTCCACATGCTCAAGCTTTGTATTAGCATTTTAAAACCAGAGGCTTTTGAAATCTTTCTTTCCTGAAGCCATGGAGGTCATTCTTTTTTAACATGCTATTCATCTTGTATTTCAATCGCATGTCCTATAAGCAAGCAATGTGGAGAAGTTTTAAAAGCTCATAGCAGGTTTTGTATTGACAGAATTAACCCACTAAAACAGCTACTTAGAGATACTTCTTTGAATATAATTGACCGAAAGCAAAATCTCTGTTAGTTGGGGATCAATATAAAATAAAAATATAGCTAATATTATATGTTAATACTAATATTTTTGTACAGAAATTCAAATTTGCCAAAATATATAATTGAACTATAGAATTATATATATTCACACAATTTTTTGTGTGTAGTTCTTTGCTTATTAAAAGAGATCCAATGTGCCTCATTTATTCTTATAGCTTACCATAAATCCAGTGGGGTTCTGACTACTACCAGCACAGTTTTTTAGAATCTCTAAATGCAGCTCATTTAATTTATGGTAATGTAACTTGTAAAAACTTCAATATCTTGATATGGAAGAGAAGTAACATTCAGATACCTCTAAATGAACATTTGTAAGTGTAACAGGAAGAAGAATGCGCTATAGAAAGGTTGCTCTTAAAAGTATTTAATAATCCATATGGCCTGCATACATAACACTTGGAATAGACTAAAGCAAATGATGATGCATGGTGTACCTCAGCTCTGATCTATAATAGTTGTGATTTTTTGACATTTTATTAATATTCTACTAATAATACAATAGTAACTAGTACTTTTGTAAGACATCTACTTTCAAAAAGTGTTTTCACATATATTTAATTTGAACACATTCAGTTATTAACAACCATTTTATAGACAGCAGAACTGAGAATCAGTAACTATACCTGGTTTCCTCAAACCAGCTGAAAGAGGGCTCTGCATTCAAATTGAGACTTCAAATTCTAAGTTGAGGCTTATTTATTTGCCATGTATGATTAAGGCAATATATAAATATATATTTTTCTTCTTGTGAGGCCTGACTACCAAGAAAAAATAAATTTCACTACCTGAAAACTGCTAAGTTTCTCTAATTTTTTTCATATTTAAAATGCTTCTGTGAAAATATTTTCAAATTTGACTATTAATTATACAGCTTAGTTTTTGAATGAGACTTTGTATGAGAAGCGAGTATCTGTATGAACAATATAAAAAATATGCTGTTATCTCTGCCATTGAGGGTCCAAACACTGATTTTAATTTTAAGGAAATACATTTCTCCCCACATAGAAGGCAGAAAGATTCATCCACAACAAAATGAGGAGATAAATTGATTCCTCCATAGGAAAACTAGCATGTTTTCAAGAATTTTGTGCACTATTTGACTCAATGGAAAAGCAGCCCAAAGTGGAGACATTCACCACTCTGATGAGGAGGGCCTGTCGTAAGCATCAAGCATCCACTTTACAACCAAATGTGCAGCTGCCATGTACCCGCACTTCTTGAATTAAAAGGCTCACATTTAGAATATCTTGGCTTTAGAAAATAGGCCTTTTTCATATTCAACCATGAAACAGTCCACTTATCAAGACTTTCATTTATGGCAAGAAAAATGTCTTCATTGCAAGGAAACATTTCTATATGCTGACTTTATTCAGCTTGTAAAATTTAAATCCTTTTAAAAATATCTGATTATTATCTTAATAAAGACTTGATTGAACTAAATACACTCATATACATTTGATTTTGAAAGTTGTTAGGAAATATTTTGGTTTTCAAAAGCTCATCTCCTTATAGACTTGTAATATCTCAATATCCTGCTTGAAGGTATACATCAAAGTGGGAACACACTCAATCGAGACCTAGATGGAGAATTTATTTTTTCAAGAGAGCTTCACTAGGCATTGCCTGTGTGCAAAACATTGTTTCTAGATATTAGGACACAAGAGCGTATGTACATGCTTTCTGAAGTCCTCTAACCAAGTGCTTCAGAGTCTAACAGAAAAACCAGCACAAAAATACAATACAGTGTGATCCGTGTTATAAGATACAGTATTGGCAGAAAGCAAATCCTGATAACTATTGTTTGGGCATGTTGACAAGGTATTAGTCTGGGAAGATTTTTGGAGAAGGAGCAAAAACTTGAGCTAGAACTTCAAGAACTACACATTCATTATGAGACAAGAAAAGAAATGAATTCTGGGCTGAGAAAATTTTATGTGAGGACATAAAAAAGGAGACAAAAAGAAGTTGGGAGCTTTAAATACATTTTCTCAGAATGTCATGTACATGAGAAAGAACATTTGGGACTTTGAAAGGTTAAACAGGAGCCAGATTATAGAAAACCCTAAAGGGGAGGTGAGAAGGAAAGTTTGGATTATTTATTAAATCCATTAAAAAGTTTTATTAAAGGGCTGTACAAAATCAGCTTTGTACTTTATAAATACTACTCAGGAGTTGCTGTGGAGAAACAGAAAGAAAAAAATAGGGTCAAGGAAATGTGGTAGTCTTAAGATTCTGTTTCAAATACTTAGGTCACATGTATAGACACACACATTCTCTTACAAACACATCAAAACTTGATGTTTCCTACTATAAACTGAAAAATCAGGGAGGCACTCTTCAAGAGCCTCAGCTGAGGCCACTGAAAACTGGAATGCCCTTCTCTTTGACTTGAAAGGTTTTCCTATTTTTTTAAGCATCTTTTTAATTAAAAGTGATAAATCTTCTGTTGTATAAGTGACATTTTCATAAAGAGGAAAAAAATATCAACCTACATTATGTAATAAAAGGTGTATAATGAGATATCTCAAGGCTTCAGGAAGCCAGTCTGTAAACTATTGTAAGATTCTGGCAAGAGATAATCAGAATACAAACCAAACCGAGGAAATATAGAGAACAAAATGATGTGAGAGATAATTAAGAGGATTGGGTAATTTATCAGCTATAGACATAAAAAGAAAAGGAAAGATAGTGAATTGTCTCATTGTTTTTTACTTGGGTGATGCGGTGTATATAGAATCATCTACAAAGGTTAGAAATACAGGTTGTATTCCAGTCCTGTCCAAGTTGGCATGATGTTTAAGCCAAATCAACAAACATTTGATTTAATGTTGTGACTCTAAAACAGCTATTTGGCATCAGAAAAAATATATTTTGTGTTAGAAACTGGCAAGCAAGCAATTTCTGCTGTGCCTATACTTGAACTATGTAATTTAGAGACCACAGAACACTTGCAGAGCCAGAATAATAGTTTCAGTTGATGCTACTTTATAATACAGAATATTACATAAATAATTATAACTGAGCAATTATTTCTATTTTGCAATAGCAGAGAGTCAGAAACAAAAAGCCTCAAATGGATAATCAATACCGCTACATCTAATCATTCGAATTTAGACTGTAGGTGAATATAGGACTAAAATAAGTAAAGTCAGTTACAAATATCCTGATGTGATTAAATAATACTCTGTAGGGATTTATAAAAATATTTGAACAAAAGTATCCATTGCTTCCAGGATAAATTAATCTTAACTTTAAGACACTATTTATTTATTTAAACTGTGGTTATTGAACACCTACTAAGATCCTGACACTGTGCTACTCAAGTGCTGGAGATAGAGAGGTAAAAACTGTGGCTTCTGTAGTTTTTCATTTAGAAGAGGAGACAAATGTTCAGTAATTGCTAAAACCTATAAACAGTAATAAAACCCATGAAGAAAGATACAGTAGGATGAAAAATGCCACACACACACACACACACACACACACACACACACACACGTCCACATACTAATTCCTAGAACCTAGAAACATATTACCTTACATGAAAAAAAGGAGTGTAATTAAGTTGAGGATGTGGAGATGATATTCTCCTCATGTGATCACAGAAGTCTTCAGAAGAGGGAGGCAGGAGAGTCAGATTCAAAGGAAATAAGGTGATGAAAGCAGAAGGTCAGAATTAAGGAGATGTTTGAAGATGTTGGGCTTCTCAACTAGAAGATGGAGGAAGAGGCCATGAGCTAAGGAAGGCAGGTGACCTCAAAAGCTGGAAAGAGCAAGGAAACCAAAACCCCCAAGGACCTTCAGAGAGTGTGGCCCTCCTGATATTTTGTTTTGAGCTCAGTGAAACCAATTTTGGTCTACTGACCTTCAGAATTGTAAGAAAAAAAATATGTGTTGTTTTAAGCCACTAGATTTGTGGTAAGTTGTTATAGCAGTAATGGGAAAGCGATGCAAAGATTTGAGGAACTACGCAGAGGATATACAATAAGTGATCTGCTTTGGAGTCTCTCATTTTGAAACATGATTTTGAAATTCTAGTAGGATAATGTTAATCTCCTTAAAATACTTCCATGTTTTTATTTATGTATTTTTGTTTTTATTCTGTTAGAACAAAGAACAAAATCCATAATGTGATGACAAAGTCTTGATGATCTATCTTGTGTATATTTCTCCAGTTTCATAAAATACAGCTGTCCCCTCGATCTTGCCATTGCAGCCACTCAGCTCTGCTTTCAGTTATTTGAAATGAGAGATATCCCCTCCCATTACAAGGTTTTAGTCAAGGTCTGAGATGTTCTGTCCTGCAACCCTGCCCTTCCTCCCATTCATTTTAATTTATGTTTCAGATCTGTGTTTAATTGTTACTTCTCTAGTTTTGTGAATGGTAAGTAACTCAATGTTGGGGGAAAATTTAAGCTTATTTATAAATTAAGAAAGAACACTCAGTAGAGAGGAAGAGGTGACCCACGTAAGAAAGCATAGTTAATACTGTGAGTTTCTTGAGAAGGTAGAAAGCCATGAGAAAGGTCAAAAAAGGAGGATTTAGTTTCAGATAAAAAAAGATGACATTTCTCTATTTTTTTTCTCTCTCTCTTTGGCTTTTTCATTCTCATCTTTCCCACTTTAAATTTTGAATGCCACAAATTTTAGTACCAAGTCCTTCTATATATTTAAAGTGACAATATAAAAAGACCTTGGGACTAGACTTTTTATTTTGATTTTTTAGTTGGTTTTAGTCATAGTTAATTTGGTGGAGGGAGGACTAGAGAGGTAACTAGAAGAAACTGGCTATCAAACTGGGGAATTTAAGAGCTGGCTATCAGTGACAACAGGGAGAAAAGAAAATAAAAATTTAGATTTCTGAGAGGCAAGACATTGAAGTTGAGTTAGAGTCCTAACTGAGCCAGTACAAGTACAAATCTGTCTACGATGAAATGAAAACAAGATCTCTAAAAAATAGACAACTGTGTACATTATAAGTGATAAATCATCAGACATGACATATACAAAACAAAAATGAAAAAAAATGGGAACTTAGAACAAAGAAATAGGGTCCCAACTGAAAAATAAAACTCTGAAACAGACTATACTTAAATGTATCGGATTATGGTTAGAAGACTAAGGAAACAATAAAAGAATAGAAATAAAAATGAGCTGAATTGAAGGGTGAAACAAATATAAATTCTAGAAATTATGTCTTCCTTATAAATTGACCATTTTTTCATCATTAAATATTATTTTTAACTCTAGCAATATGCCTTGGAGGAAATGTACTTTGTATACCAGATTTCTCATGTTTAGTATTTGCATGAAATGTTTTTTTCCAAATCATATACTTTCAAATTTCTGCATCTTTATATTAAAGTATATATATCTTATAAACATCACATAACTGGGTCTTACATTTTCATCAAGACTGTCAGTGTTTTCCTTTTAACTAGGATGCATAATCTAGTCACATTTACTGTAAACGTTGATGTGTATAAGTCTCCTGTCTTGCAATTTGTTTTTTATCATCTATTTTTGGCTATTTTATTCCTCCTTTTCTGTCTCTTATTAGGTAAACTGTATTTTTAAAATTTTGCTCTGGAGGTTAAGATAAACATGTTTCACTTATTCATTTATGACTGGGCTCCCAGAGTTATATCAATTAGTTTATAATAGAAAGAATCTCAAATGCATAAATTGGTATGGAAAAGACAGACTCGGAATAAAACTCCAAGTTGTATAGAAAGCCAGAGGAGTTTAGAAAAGCTTTTAATGTTGAACAAGGGTTTTGACTAACTCCAAAATCTTCCTTTTGAAAATAAATTGATTCTAATCAAATCTTACAAGCAAGAAAAGGATAAGTTCATTGAAGACATTCAGTACAAGCTCTTTAACAACTTTAGATAATACTCAGGAGTAGATCCTGAAACAAATTTGAACACAGTTCTCTCATCTTTTTTTTTTTTTTTTTTTTTTTTTTTTTTTGTGAAAGCCTTAACCAGAAATAGCAGGTTTCATGTGTAAGCAAAACCCAAATGGAAAGTAGTCCCTCTGTCCAATCTTTTGCTACTGAATATTTTTGTGGGGCCTTAGAACAAAACCAGAATAAGACCTAGAATAAACTGTTGTTCTTATAAATAAAACAACTAAATGTTCTCAGCCTAGTCATTAAGAGTCATAAGAAAAAATCATGTCTTAGGACACTAATGCATACGTCATAAAAAACAAAATGACATTGAGGAAGTAGATACAATTGTTCAATATTAACCAAAAACAGTAAAAGGAAAAAAATATGAGGTAGGTAATCAATAAAGATAGCCTAAGGGAGAATTCAATGCTTCATTTTCTGTTTTATTTTTAATCTTACAAGAAGAAATATCTAAATATTGAAGGACAACCTTGTAAAATGTTGATTTGTAGATATTACAATACTAAAGTTTTGCATTGTTACCCAACCTCTGCTTCAAAGTTAACAAACTGCCCAGGTGGTTCATGTCTGTCATGATACTCAGACACTCGGTCTCCTATGTTTAACTGATAATAGCTTTCCTACTTTATTACTGCACAGTTGCTAACTTCATACAAAGGGATATACTGTGAAAATTTCCAGACTCAATGTTCTCCTGATAGTCTCTTTCTTGAAATCCTTCAGGACTCTCTTTTTAGTAAGTTCATAGATCATTTGGACCTTGAGTTAACTGTATTTTTTTTTAAAATCTAAATCCAACCCAAATTGAAGGTCTTCATAAAGATCTGAAATCCCTGTGTCCTAAAATATCCACTGTAATTGGAAGAATTATTGAAGCTGAACCATGAAGGTCAGATAAACGCACCCAAACCTCTATAAAATCTTTCACAATGCTCTCTAAAACAAGATCTAAAAAAAAGACTAAATCTATAAATAAAAACTTACTAAAGAAAAGACACATTATACCTGTACCAGTTATTGTAATAATTTTATCCTTCAAGTCTAGAAACCCAAAAGGCCAGAATATAAACTCTTTCTACGATCACAGGGCCATAAAATAATCTCAAATTTCCTGTAGTATCAAAAACAAATACCATTTTATATTTGGTGTCACATGAGGTTATATAATTTACAGTCATATATTCTGCTTTCTTTATTGTCCCTTCGATCAGGATAATCTATACATCTCTGCCTTTACCTGGCTAGGTCAACAATATACTTGGGCATTTCTATTTTAGGATTTACTGGGACTCCTTTAGATTTTTCACATCTTTTAATTACATATTGTTTTGATTCTATTGTTATTAAATATCTGGATGGCTGGCTGCATAGTGGAGAGGATGTGAGATCAATTCCTTCTATTTACATACCATTTTATCTCAAAAGAACATTAATATTTCCTAAAGTAAATTATAATTTAATCAATAAATGTGCATTAACTAAGACATATTGTAGGAAGAAAATTATTTACTCTTGACAGTCTAAAAGCCATGCAGAACTTTCAGAAGCCACTCACTAGGAGAAAATTAAAACAATACCTATACCTGAGTCTCCTTAGCTCCTGTGGGCAATGAGTTCCCAACTTTTTTGAAGTTGATATACCTCTTTATGACTCAAACAAGTCTTCAGTAACCAAACTTCTTTGGGAACTTAAATCTGAGCACATAGTTTGTGATTTTAAATTAGCTTTATTCATTTCTCAATCAGGTATGTAGGGAGCTTAAAAAAAAAACATTGTCTCCAATCATATGAAAACAATAACACAAAACTGGATGCACAATAAGTTCATGTTTTTTCTTAAATTCATCAGGTAGTAGGACAATGAATCAAATGGCCTAAAACTGAAGAAGAGAGAAGTACCAGAAGGAAAGATGACCCACTTGTTCTGGCTTAGTTGGGGAGGATGTAAGAAAAACTGTAAGAACAGTTTAGTAGGGTGAATGATATATCAATGGAGTCTGAGTGTACACTAGCAATGAGGGGTCACACTTCTAGGAGTGGCAGACATAGAAAGAGTCCACACACCCTTGCAGGCTTTTCTTCATGAAACCAACTCACTAAAATGATTAGAAAAGTTTCAAGAAAAAAAATGTTTTTTCAGCCATGCCACCCTGAACAAGCCTGATCTCATCTGATCTCAGAAGCTAAGCAGGCTTGGGCCTGGTTGGTACTTGGATGGGAGACCACCTAGGAAGACCAGGTGCTGTAGACATAAAAAAAAAATAAAAAATAAAAAATAAAAAATAAGGGATTGCAAGCTGACAAGGTCCTTGCAATCTGTGAGGTCAACCAAGGGTTGTCTTGCCTAAAACAAACAAACAAACAAACAAACAAAAATTTTATGTTTTACACATTGAGGAGGAGAACAATAGATACTATAGGAAGGTCTGAAATTCTTCTACTAGGATTCTTCTTTCCTAAATCTCCTATTAAACAAAGTATTAATTTGTAAAAGGAGAGGAAAAAGTAAGATGCATGGTAATAATTAGGGCACTGGTAAAGGCCTTTTGTAGCCAAAAGAAGGGAACAGGGGCTATGGGGTTGGGGGAATGGGGAGAAGTGCCCTCTATCCTTGCAGAGGGACAGAAATATGTACTGATGTCAGAGATATACCAGGAGAGCAGGAGTACCAAGGACATTAAACCCCTGTAATGTAAGATATGGTGATGATGATAATCAGGTACATAAAAACATCTCCCACTCCCAACCACAAGATGAAGAAACATCAAACAATAAGTCAAATACAAGAGATATAACCTTTTTGAGGCATAGTCAAAGGGGAGACCTAAATCTGAAGATGGAACAGCAACTGGAAAAAATCCTTCCAGTAAACCAACCCCCACTGTAAACACAAAGTATCCCTAAAGGATTTTGCTGCGGTAGGAAACTGAAAGTAACTATAGAAGCCACAAACTTCAAATTCCACCCACCTTCTCATTAAATGAACTCAAATCTCATACTAAAGGCCTAGCAAAAAGAAAGGTGTGCCTATTTCCAGATATAAATCATATTTACCTCATTCTCTACTGTCCTTCAGAGTAGTCTGATTTTCAAAAAAAAAATTCAGAAAAAACACACAACTAAGAGACGAAGAAATTTTAAAAACCATATCCACACATATGACAAATATTGAAACTACAGATAATTTAAATTTTAGTTAAAATGTTAAAATTTCTTATAAGAAAGTTGTGAAAAAACATGCTAGGTGAGATGGATAGTTTTAGCTGAAAGATTGAAATTATTAAAAAAATTAAAACACAAGAATGAAATAACAAAATATAGACGAATTCTTTTGAAAGATTTACCAGTAAACAGCCAAGGAAAGAATTAGGGAACTTGAAGACAAGTAAATAGAAATTATCCAAATTTAAGAACAAAGATAAAAAAAAAAAATGGAGGAAAAAAAAAAGAGCAGAGAATATTCAAGAGTGTGGGGAATTAAAAATGAAGAGAGATAAGAATCAAACTTCTCTTTAGAAAACATGCAAGCTAAAAGAAAAAGAAACACCATCTTTAAGTGCCAAAAGAAAAATATGTCAGCACAGAATTCCATATCCAGTAAAAATAACTTTTTCTTAATGAAAGAGAAATAAAGTCTTTCTCAGAAAAATAATAAGGGAATTCATTGCCAGCTCAACTATTCTTCAAGTGATATAAAAGATAGTTCTTTAGACAGAAATAATGTGATACCAGACAGAAATCTATGATTACGCAAGTAGTAAAGAGCATTCGCAATCAATGACATTGACTTCAAAACTTGCCTCATATAAATCAATTCTCCTCCTTAACAAACCCACTACTTTTTAGATCCTGGGTCCAGATCTCAGGTATTCTGCACTGTGTTTTTCATTTCTAGCATTTTCATTTGATACTAGTTATAGCTCTATTCTGGAAACAACCTTCCCTGGTGACCTTTTTCCAGGACATTTTTAGGTCTCTGCCAGAATGGCCTTTTCCCTTATTATAATAGGGGTAAAGTTAGCTTTGCTTGTTCAAAAAGTTATACAATGGTCTTCTTGTTTATAAGTCAAAATAAATAAGCAAACTCTTATCATAAAACACAGAAGATTATATTTATGACATTGGGTAAGGCAGTGTTTCTTAAATAAGACACAGCAAGCACAGATCACCATGGAAATGACCAATACATTGCCTGTTTATATTAAAGATTTCTGTTTGAATGAAAAGATATCATAAACATAATGTAAAGACAAATATTAGACTAGTAAATTTAATTGCAATACATATGACTGGAAAAGAAGTAATGTAGGAAATAGAAAAATCCTCCCACAAATTTTAAATAAAAAGTAAATAAACACATAAAATAAGTGGGTGTAATACAACAAAATATTCACAGAGGAGAAAATCTAAATGGAAAATAAATTTATGAAAATATGTTCAACCTCACTAGTAATCATGAAAATGTAAATTAATACAAAAGTGAGATCTAATTCAGAGCTATTCAGTTTGCCGAATAAATAAGCCTCATTGCTTTTGAAAATGTGAAGCTATGAATACATTACTAATGAGAATGTATATTGATTCAACCACATTGGCAAATAATTTCTCATTCCTAGTGAAGTGATAGACATGCATACCATTCAACCTAAGAATCCCACTTTTAAGTTCTATTTTATAGGACTAATTCATGGATAAAGAAGCATATACAACCATGTGTGTCTCTACACCATTTATAAGGGTAAAAATGTAGAAGTAATATAACAAATCTCAGTTGAAAAAGCCTAAATGAATTGCTGCATGATGACAAAATTGGATTATGTCAAGCAGTAAATATTAATCATGCAGATATAATTATTGACAATTTTTTAAATAACTGTATTTGAAAAGTTATATGGAACGCAACACAGATATACAACTGAAAACATTATATAGTAGTTTAACTTACATGAAACTGCTGTTTTTAAGGATCAAATAAGGTCAACTATCATCAGTTCCATACTATTTAACGTGATTTAATTTAAAACATGTTTATAAAATAATATATATTGTTTGTGGACACTGTTGTTGGTAGCTAAAAACTTACTAGATGACTGAATTTCTTCGCTATATATGTTTTGAGCACTGCTGCAAGCATTTTACATGTATTAATTTATTCAATTCTCACAATAACTCTGTAAGTTTAATATATGCACTTTTAGAAAGAACACTGAAGCCAAGAAAATTACATAACTATTTAAGAAAAGAAGAAAAAAATCATGCCTACCAGGAAGTACTGTAATCTTATGACAGAAGTTACTCATTGAGAAGAAGATAGGTGAGGATGACTATGATGGGGAGGGGGAGAGAGGCTTAGGCATATTAAAAGTAAACACACACAGAAATTAAGATAGAGGATAAGAGATCGGAGGTTAATATATTAACGTGTAAAAATATGTTTTATTTCTTTGCAACTCATAGTTGTCTATTATTTTACTTTTAATACTTTTCTTAATGTTTGATATCTCTCTACTCTCTCTTTTTTTATTTAAAAAGATAGACAACCCAAACTCTTTGTGAATCACACCCCCATAATTTCCTATCCTCTTTTTCCTCTAACAGATATTGGTCTTTAAATTATTTTCAGATTTTTCAGAACAGCCTTTTATAATAACTGACATTTATGTGCCAATAAAGTGTCTGCAACATACCAGGAAAGTATCTGTAAGAAGCACAAAGAAAAGACTTAAACAAAAAAATAACAAATTTTTTTCCCCAAAATACATATTCTAGCTCTGCAAGTACTTGAGAGTAGCTCACTAAATATTTTAGAGTCCCCCGAATCATAGAAGTATTTAGCTTTTGCACATGAAAGATAATTGCTCTTTGAAATTATTCAGCTGGGAAGAGTAGAAGGCAAGAGAAAGCTCAGGTAAAGTAAACAAACCACAAGGAAGTAATCAATTCGCAAAACTCGAACTATGAAACTATAGCACAGGAACACCTCAAATTAGGGTAAGATCATAGTTGGCACTTCTAATCTTTTTAAGTGTAAATCTACTTAGAGGTCAAAGAAGGAAGACAGGAAAGAAGGTTGATTCTCCTCCTTGTTAATTTTTTTAAAGTGTGAATTAAAACAAGGGTCACAAAACAATGATATTTTTTAGCCATTGTGATTGTGGTCAAAATTTTAACTTGTGAGGAGAGGAGTAAAAGGCCTGGATTCCTCTGTAGGCTAGTGTCCCTTAGGACATTTGTTCTTCAATGAGGCTGGAGTTAGGAGGTCACCTGAGTTGAGAGGGCACACCTTCCTTTTAGCAATCCCAACTCAGCAATTGGAAGTGCATAATGCCAATGGGTTCTATGTTTAATCCTAATTTTTCAAGTTCTCCCTCATTACTCTTTTCCCTGATAAAGTAAATTAGGTTCTAAGGCTGCTTCTCTAACCTGGAAAGGTCAGGGAAGGATGGATTCAACCACTGAAAAAATGGTTCTGCTCTTGATCTTTATTTTTATCTTTGCATGATCTTTCCATTCTTGCCTCCCCCTGTTATTCTCATTGGCTGCCTTTTCCTTAATATTAGAGATAGAACTATTCTGATTGTTTTAAGACTATTACCTGATTCTTCTTGGTGGAACTGGTTTAAGAAATGGCTGTCTGAGTTTAAAACTAATCTGTGTTTGTGGGTAAAAATGAACAAATTTGTCCATGTTGGGTCTGAATGCAAATCTGATGTATTAGCACTGTATTTTCACTAGTAAAACAAATATTTAATATTAAACTCTAGATTTCATTCTTAGTTAATAGCCATGATAATTTTAGATATATTTTTCTCAAAACCATAATTCAAGGGAAAGAATCGAGATCTAAAAGGTTGTTAAACCATAATCTGTAAAAAATTCAGTGTCACTTATAATCTCTTTCTTTTCCTTTTTGTTATTTTAGTAGAACAGATATTCTGAATCTTTAATCAGCTTATTTATCTTTGTATTATATAGCCCAGTTTTCCAAAAACTTTAATCACCTCTCAAAGAAATGCATTTTATACTATATTCATATACTGCATATATGTGTAAGTATATGTATATATGTTTGTACTTCTATATGAAACATGCATCTTTATGAAATAAAAGGTTCAAGAAGCTACACCTAACTTTCTATGTGTGCTGCACTCATATTTTTTCTCTAGTTTTTCAGTCAAAAAGGTCCTAGTGCTATCTCATTAATTTCATAATTTACCATAAAATTACAGATTGTACTTAGTAAAACACTGATTAGCTATATAAATTTATCTTATTAAAGTAAATTAACTATCTATTTATATAGATTATATATTTATAAAGTAAATATAGTATATATGGTATTTACTTATCTAATTGCCTTATTCTTCTTGTCTCTAAAATTTTAACTATAGTAGTAAGATAAAGTATATCCAATTTAGATGGCCATTCAAACAATTTTTTGTTTGTTTTGATTCAAATCAGAATTTAATACAAAAAAACTTAGATGGGCTCACAGTTAAAATAAAAATAAAATATAGTTTACTCCAAAATTAATATATATGAAGATATACAGTGACCTGTTTGAAAAATATTCTTTCAGTTCTTCCTTAGAGATAAACTAGTAAAAACCCTTAGTCAGGTTTGATTAAAAACAGTCTTTGCAGAAAGAAATTTCTCAATAAATAATTCCTATTAATCTGTACTCTGAATTGGTTATTTTTAGTCCCAGCTTTATGGATACCAGAAGAAGATGACATCAGCTGAGATAAGGCCTGAAATTTTTGTTTTCATGGACTTACTCTGTTTATATCTAAATAGTAATGGAAATTTCTGAATTCTTAACTTAGGTAGAGGTTTTAATGGTGTTTGTGATAAATTCAGACAATAAGCTATAAACTCTTATCTTACCCCTGCCTTTTTTATATTTCTTTACATTCCCTCCCCTCACCCAACTTTTCCCCACATGGTTACAGCTAAAGCAGGATAGTACTATTTTTGGCTTATGGTTTCACCTATTATCAGAAAATATCAGGAGTCAATGTGGAACAAGAACTAAGGGGGACTTTCTGTTGGGAAGAGGAGTCTACCTAGCGGTGACGAATCTGTGCATCACATCATATTCTTGCAATAAATAACTTTTGCCTTAAATGTCATAAAACGCCTTTAGCTAAAACATAGTGTTGTAAGTATTACTTCTGTTTATGACACATCCACAAAGAAGAAAATTAAACTCACATGGTTTGAAGATAAGGGGATAGGTCAAATGCTAAAGCCAGAACATCATTCCCCAGTAGCCTTTGAGAGTTCAGAGAGGATTCTCAGGTTTTTGAATAAAGCTCTTTATGGGCCATTGGAAGAGTGCTAGAAGGATATTAGCAGAATTTCATTTAAGAAAGATCACACTGATTGCAGTCATCATATCTAAGGTCAAAAACAAGAGAAGAAACAACCTACATCCCTTTTGTGTTCCACTTCTAAAGCAGAGGATAACTGGATGCAAGGCAGAGCCATGTAGGAACATACAAAGGAAGACCAAGTTTTTATCTCTAAACAGAGCTGGTTGAGGGAACTCAGTTTTATTGAAAACTGGCCACTTGGTGCATGATTAAGATTAGCCAGAACTAAAGGCTCAGGATTAGAGATATGGGCGTTTATTTTTCGGAACTCGCTCTGATAGGAGAGTGAGCAAGTTTCTTTACTTTATTCTTCTCTTTCTAAGAACTCTATAAAAAAAATGAATATTAAGTGTTATTAGTGTAACTATTTACATAAAACAAAATAACTCAGTAAAAGAATTAGAAAAGTAATTACTGAGGTATAGATTCTATGCTCATACATCAAAACTTCAATAAGCTACATATGCCTTTGAATATTGAGCTATTTACATAAAGTATTTATACTCTCCTCTCTCTATTACACTTACAGATTTTTTTAAATCTGATCCATTTTAAGATGCTGCAGGTTCTGCACATACATTTATCTAAAAATATCTAAATGAATCAACTAACTTGGAATATTTTCAAATGCTATGTTTTCAAAGTTGAAAGAAAATTCATTTAAATCTGGTGGATTTATTTGCTGGGGTCTAACAATGTGTAGCAGAATCACAAGCACTTCCAAATGGTCTTTGCTTCCCCTTTGCTTAGTGCCTTCCAGAGCAAGATATCATCATACCCACAGGATACCATTGGTATGTCCTCCCAAATGAAGATATTGGCAAGAAATTCACAGGCTTCCCACCATCTATTTCTTCAGCAGTTTATATCAACAGGTAGGTTTGTATGTACTCTGATGAGATGAACTGACATTGTCTTAGCTTTTATCAGTTTAAGAAGAAAAAAATGCTCACTTAGAAAATTTAGCCTTTCTTTTCTCAACAGAGACATTTTATATTTGTTCACTCAATATACATTCACTTTGCTTCATTAATGAAATTTACTAAGTCAATAGCACTTGTTGTTCATCTTTCTGTACATCAATACAGAAAGGAAAGGCCCAACTTCACTTCCAGTTGTACGTATTCTAAGGAATAAAACAGAATAGTTACCTGACAGTGTCATTACTTCTGAGATGCTGGCCTGAAGGTTTTGAGAACACACAGAACAAGAGGCTTGATGACTGAGAGTACAGCAGTCCTCCCTTATCCTCAGGGGCTATGTCCTAAGACTTCCAGTGGATGCCTGAAACCACAAATAGTACCAAACTTACATATGCACCTACAATAAAGTTTAATTTATAAATTAGTTACAGTAAGAGATTAATAACTAATAATAAACTAGAACAGTTATAACACTACAAAAATGAAAGCTATGTGAATGTGGTCTCTCACTCAAAATATCTTATTGTACCACACACACCCTTCTTTCTTCTTGTGGTAACATGAAATGATAAAATAGCAAACCTAGTCCTGAGTCTGTATAACCATCTCTTACTTGGGGTCACTGTTTCAGGGGATCCCTTACAAGAGTCGTTGTATGGGCTCAAGGCTTTCTGGTATAACAAATGGCCATCAATTGGAACGTTTTCTGTTCATATCTTCTCCCCACAAATTTAATGCCTTTTCCATCTAAACTAAGAACTTGTCATGCACTGTGGCCATAACTTTTGCCACTCGAGGTGCAACAGCAGAACTAACACAAATTTCTTTTTCCTTTTGCATAATTTCATTACTAGAAGACTCATTCTTGCTGTAGATCTCAGCAACTTAAGCATATAATTTTTTCTTTCCTTATTAAGTTGAGAACTTTCACTCTTTTACTTAAAAGAAGCATTTTACAGCTTCTCTTTGTCAGATCTGAATTGCCAGTATTGCTACTCGTGGATTTTGGAGCCATTATTAAGTAAAATAAGAGTTGCTGAGTACAAGCACTGTGAGAAGGCAACAATCTGATAACTGAGATGGCTGCTAAGTGACTAATGGGTGGGGAGCCTAGACAGTGTGGATAAGCTGGACCAAGGAAAGATTCATGTCTGAGGCGGGATACAGCAGGACAGCACAGGCTTTTATCATGCTACTCAGAATGACTCACAATTTAAAACTTATCAGTTGTTTAGTTCTGGAATTTTCCATTCAGTATTTTTGGGCTATGGCTGCATATGGGTAACTGCAACCACGGAAGATGAAACCATGAATAAAAGGAGCCTTCTGTAACATCAACCAGATAAGATGGCCCATGATGTAGATTCAGCTGTGACATTAGATGTCCATGGAAGCCAATTCGGCTTAAAGCCTAAGAGAACAAGAGAATGTGGCTCAGGAAGTTTGTGTTGAATTGCAAAAAGGGCTTTGTGGCTCTATACTGCTATGGCTAGAATTTCATTTAGAGGTTTAAACCAATTGTCCACTTATTTTTGAATAAAGAGTTCACTTCATAGAAACACTTTTTAAAAAAAAAAAAACATATACTCTACCCATTACACGATATGAATATCAAATCAAGGACAGAAGAAACTTCAGGAATGTACCTAATACAAGCTTGTGATTTAATAATAGAGTCATGGAAATATTTTGACAACTAAAAGATCACTTTTTTTTTATTGGGATAATAAAAATTCATATCTATACAATTATATATAGTGGGGAACTATAAGTATATAATAGGCAGTGTAAAATCCACTTACAGATTAAAATAAAGCAGCTGAGGTGGAGGTCAAATAAGGCATTTTTGTCCTAGGCAGATATGTTTGGAGTAGTAGCTATTGGTGAGTGACTGACAGGAAAAGAGGAAGAGATAAATATGCATGTGAAGAATTTCAATTATTTGTGTTTCTTAGGGGGCAGCTCTGGTTTAACCTAGTGCCATCTCATTTACTGCGTTACACTTGGAGGTGGTCTAGCGAGACTAGAGAAGAGAGTGTCTTTTCAAGAAAACTTCTTTGTGACACAGTACTACGAAAGGAACACTTCACAACAGTTCTTAGGAGGAAAAGAAAGGCTGAAAAATCCATGTTGCTTTGAAGAAAGAATATTCAAGTTCATTTAAATCATTTATCTAAATTTATTATGATAAAATCATGAATTATGTTTGCTCCATATTTGCAATTAGATGGCACAACAGATGGTGAGGATTTACAGAAACGTTAACATTCTGGATAAGACAAGTTTAATAAATTTGTCTATAGGAGTCTCCAGGGCTATAGAAAAATGTTCACATGCCAAATAAAATGGTAGTTAGGTTTGAAAGAAAGCAGAGACCCAGAGAGGGGTATTTTTGCATTTCCGCTATCAAATTCCAAATCCTGATTTGCAAGGTTTTTTATTGTTATGAGAACTCTAGATAGTTTTAAAATTAGTTTCAGCAATGCCCACACGTTATGCCAAGAGTAGACTCTCCAGAAAAGATGTGTATTGGTAAAATCGCAATACATCTTTCTTGAACAGTCCCTAAATGCAGTAGCCTCAGCTCATCTGAGATTTAGCTTCTCTTTACAAACCATGGAATACAAGTAATGGACACTATTCAAACCAGAACCACCCCAGGTTCAGCTCTCGCAGCTTTTCTGGGCCACATGAACTGTTTACCTTAAAAGCCATTTGTTTATTAATTCATTCAAACAAACAAAAAATATATTCAATGCTACTTCCTATTCTGATAGCATAACAGTAAATATTACGTTCTTTATACTGGGGGAAAATGTTTATTCTTTAAGCATTATATTAACATGGTAAGAATCCAAAATTCCTTTTAGAACGTCTTTAACTTCATCAGTAAAATTTTAAAAAACATCTTGGTTGAATTTTTCTCATTTGCAGTGAAAAGCAGAGTCATCAGATCACTATAAATTATTTTTAACATCGTCACTGACATTTCATTAAACCAAACAAATAAAAACAATGCAATTTTAAGGAAAATGATCAATGAATCTTTCTTATGAGAGTAGTTTCAATGGTACACATCAACTCCTAAAAATTCTAAGAACCATTTTATAAAGCTATATATCAAACCAGGGTTACAAGGTACCTTTTCAAGAGAATTCAGGGATGTGACTCAAAATTCTAACCTCTTAGCTTCCTAATTTAAATAGGTTGGGTAATGCCCAGAGCCACCTAACTAGTTCAAAGGATGGGGACTAGATTGCTTTCTAGCATTGTGTGACTCAACAGTTTCTCTCTAAACATCTCTTCTCTGCTTTGCTAACAGTCCTGCCTATTCTGTCTTGTTTCCTCATGGGTGGGCAGCACATCACACTTAGAGTTATTTCATTTCAATAATGACATCAGCAAAGCTGCAGCTCTTGTTAAGTCGCTGGAATATGCTTTGATTTTCCTCCTTCTTTTGAATATTAATATCCTGCTTGTCTTAACCCAGCACTCTGGCTGACATAAAAATTTGAAATTCTATTTTCTCCAGGATTGGTCTGACTGCAGGATTGGCATCCCACTGCACCACTGGCACTAGTATTTTGGTCTCTGATGCTCTCACTAATAGATTTTCCATCTGTTAAGTTGTTATTTTATTGGTGTATAACTGTATTACTTTATGTAGCAGTGAACTGAGTCAATGAAGACAGAGTCTTCAGCCACATTCTGACAGGGTAATTTAGTTAGAAACCTGCTGCATTCAATATTTGATATGTTGTATGTTCACTTCAGCAATAAACTAAAAAAATAAGGTTCCTAATATTAAGACTATTTAAGCCCAAGTTTCAAAGCCATTGGCTGTGTTTTATTTTTAATATGGAAAAATAGTCTAAATATTATACTGTGATATTAATATTTGAGTTTTATAGATCAGAGCATAGTAATACCAAGGGAGACAAAAGTGGAATAGAAGATCTATTTTGTAACTAAACCAAAAATATAAGCTTTTTAAATATAGAGAGAGAGGAAAGTAAAAAATGGATATAGTAAAACAATTTATTAAATCCAAACCTGGTAATATTCTCAGGAAAAAAAATTTTTATCAGAAATTTGTGATATTCAGATTTACTTTAAGAGCACAGGATAAGAAAAAATAGTTAATTCTGTTGAAATATGGTACTAGCAACAAGTTAAACTTAATTTATTTATATATGTCACAGATATAAAACACATTTGCAAATAAACAATACAGACAGGAAGAGATACACACTTTGATCACATAAAAATTTGTTCTGAAGAGCAAAATATCTAAAAACCTAGGAAATGAAAAATAACAATTATCATTAAAGCAAATGAAAAAAATAAGAGAAAAAAATTAATGAAGGAACAAGGCAGAAGCTAACTGAACACATATTTTTCCAAGTTTTTAAGAGACAGAAAATCCCCATGCTACCTAAACTGTTTGAGAACACTTAAAAATGGAAATCTTTCTAATTCATTTTACTAGGACCATATAGCCTTAATGTTAAAGAGAACATTATGAAGGACAAAATAACAAAAATTGTCAAACCATCTATCTTACAAATATAGATGCAAAAAATGTTTGCATCCAAATCTCAAAAAACCAAAACCTAAAAAATAGGCAGAGAAATAAAATAAAACAGCAC
Organism: Cynopterus sphinx; assembly: GCA_030015415.1. NCBI lineage: Eukaryota > Metazoa > Chordata > Mammalia > Chiroptera > Pteropodidae > Cynopterus > Cynopterus sphinx. The sequence continues at coordinate 22,214,276 of CM057385.1, forward strand.
AACTAAGTAAGGTTAATTCTAAGATTGTAGACATAGTTTAAAATCTGAAAATAATATGTTACATCAATAGGTCGGTGGTAAGAAATCATCATCTTGCAAAGCCCATAAGTCTTATGTAAAATTAATGAACTACTTCTGACATTAGCTCTCAGAATGAGGAAAACAAAGAAACTTTCATATCTAAGAAAATATATCTATCTTAAGACAATAGCCAAAATTTAAGTGTGAAAGAGGGAAACAAAGAAAGTCAATCTTTTGGTTGTTTTTTTTTTTAGAAGATATAGTTATTTTGTATAAAAGGGTATTATATATGTTTACATGCAAGGGGTTGATTATTATTTTAAAAATTTTATATTTAATAATTTGCACTTTAATCAATATCATAATTTTGATTAATGTAACTCATGTTAGCAAAAAGGATCTTTGGCATCCACAATAATTTTCAAAAGTGTAAATAGCGCCTGATACCAAAAAGTTTGAGAAATGGTCGTATATGCTTATGTAGCCACTTCCTAAATCATGATACTGAGTTTGACCATCACCCCAGAAGTTTCTCTCACATTCTAGCCCATATCAGGTAACCACTATTTTGCTTTCTACAACAATATATTGTTTTGTTTTTTCTTGAACTTTGAGCAAATAGAACCAACAGTATGTATTTCTTTGGTGTTTATATTTCTTCCTGAACAGGAGGTGCATCCATGGCATTGCACTTCATTTATTGCCAGATAGTATTTTATTGGGCAAATATATCATAGCTTCATCCATTTCTCCTGCTAACTCGCATCTGGATTACTTTTCTCTGTTATTTATTTATTTATTTATTTATTTATTTATTTGGTTAATAGGAATAGCATTGTGACGAACATTCTGCACAAGTAATTTTGTGGACGTGTACGTTACTGTGTCATGGGTATATGTCTAGGGGTGGAATTGTTGGATTATAGGAAGGTGTCTAACTTTATAAGAAACTAATAAACAGTTTTCCTAAGTGGTTTACTATTTTACAGCAACAGTGCATGAAATTTTCTTTTGCTTCTCATTCTGGGCAGCATTCTTGTGGTTTCATAATATTGTGTTGTAGCTTTAATTTGCCTGTCCCAAATAAGTCGTAATGCTGAGGTAGGTTTGTTTGTTTGTTTGTTTGTTTGTTTTCATATACTTATTTGCCATTTGGATTATTTTCTTTGGTAAAGTGTCTGTTCAAGATTTTTGGCTATCTTTTTTATTTTAATGGAGGGTTGGAGTTTTTTGTTTTCTTATTGACTTTGGATATTGTTTCATTCTGGATGTAAAAATAGAGAGAAATCCTTTAAATCAAATAAGAAAACATCAGACATGCCATTAGAAACATGGTATGTCTATAAAAATGGGTCAAAAAAAAATGTCCCCAGCATCTCTTTTTCCCTATATACATGTCCTGTGTTGTGTAATTTTTGCAATGATGTCCCACTGTGGGCTGGGTCATCTGCACCTACTCTCTGTCCCCTATCTCTCTTTCTGGACCCAGAAATATAATTTGCTTTGGTTAATGGCATGTTAGCAAACATGATATAACTAGAGGCTTGAAAAAAATTCTTATAAGTTTCCATACTCTCTCTTGTTTTTCTGCTTTCTCCATGCAAACATACCAGGAAAAGCCTTCTGGAGGATGAGACATAATGAGCAGAGCTGAATCAAATTTGTCAACATAGCCAATAACATTTCTGAGCATGTGACAGTCAACCAACTCTCCAACATGTGAGGTAGCCCAGGCAGGATTAGCAAGGCTTCCTCACAAATGTAGCTGACTGCTGCAATAGTAAACCAAGGCTAGAAAGGTCACCAACCAACCCAGAAATGTGAGATAAATAAATGATTATTCTTTGAAGCCACTGGATTTTGTAGTTGTTTGTTGTGTAGCACAATTGTTGCAATAGATAACGGATGTAGGTGTGCAAATGATTACATAAAAGGAATTTACACACATGATGCAAAAGGTATCTAAATTCATTAGCAATCAGGAAAATCACATTCAATCAAGGAGATATCATTTTTCATTCATCAGACTAAGAATTATTTTGTTTGACAATATGCAAAGTACCCAGAAGAACTGACTCTAGCAGTATAACTGTAACTTGTTATATCCTTCCTGTAGGGCAGGTATGCAGTCAGTATACATCAAAATTTAAAGCATACATTTCACTGACACAGCAATTCTAATTTTCTAATAATATGAATTAAAGATATATATGTACACAGATGTGTATATAACAATGTTCATTGCAAAAAACTTTAAAAAGCAAAAGACGACAATTAAATATGCTTCAATATGAGAATTGTTAAACAATTTATAGTACATCCAGACTATGGAATGCTATGCAGCTGTTAAAAATAATAAAAATTATATTTATATTTTATAATTAAGAGTTATATCTAAGACTGCTATTAAATAAAAAAACAAGGTGAGAAAAAAGGCATTTACTATAATATTCAGATAAATGTGTATTAGTACATATATATTTGGACATATATTTGTACAGAAACTTAGAAAAAAGATTTATTTTTTATGACTCTGGGAAGGGAAGGAAAATGGAGAAGGAGAAGAAAGTGGAAACCATCATATTTTCTCAAAATTTAGATATTTCTTGAACCCTGAAGAGTATATTCATTTAATATTGTGTGATAAATGCATTCATGAAAAGAAGCATTGACTCTAAGAAAAAATTAAACCATAAAAATTTCAGCAGACCAATTTGTGAATAATTAGTATATTTTAGACTGTGGTCAGCTGTCCAAAAGAAGTTGGAAAAAAAGAAAATGTCATAAAAACTTTGATAACTCTGAATATGTAAAAATTAAACATTTCTTCATATAATAAATCACTGAAAGCAAATTAAAACTCATCAACAAAACACTTTAAAAATCATTGCCACTGGCATAGAATTAACAACCTTCATATATATACAGATCTTACAAAACAGGAGAAGATTAAAAAATACTACAAAAGGCAGAGGGCATAGGACCACCTGCAAAGAAGCACAGACAAGTGTCAAAAAAAAAAAAAAAGACTTCAACTTGAATAACAATCAATAAATTTATACAATTTATACCTTAAAACATTGCCAAGATGCCATTTTCACCATTTAGATGAGAAAGAATAAATAGTGTTTACAAAGATAATACTCTTAATGCAATTGTAGTGAAAACAGTCCACCCCAGCTGCTGTGGTGGGAACTTTGGAATTGTCCTTGCCAAGAGCTTCTGGTTATTGGGAGGGCTATTGGGACTGAGGGTGAAGGCAGAACACCAAACTGAGGATGGAATACAATCCTTACCAAACAAGTCAAGACTAGAAAGGAGAGGAGTTTCACCTCCTTGAAAATTCCAGAGTTACCAAAATGGTTATATATTACATTGATAATGGAAAGACTTTATATAACTACATTTGGGTATTTCTTTGGGGGAAAGAATTGTTCTCAGTAGATAGACTATCTGATATCATCTGGTTTGCTTCAATCTGTTTTCAATGTCTCAGGTGATAGAACTTTCATTGTTTTATCTGCAACACTTTGCAGTTTTGTTTTTTTTTTTTTTCCCACCAGAGTATCGAGAAACTATTTTTATCCTTCATCCTACATTTTTCCTTGATTAACGTCTTCCTCTGGCCTTTGAAAAGTAATTTTAAAATCTCAAAGAAGTCAACTTCTCTATATGAAGCAAAGGTTTGTTCTTCTTAAATAACTTTAATCTTAATACTTTTTGCTGCATTTTTAAGTTACTCCTTTTCATACCAGCTGGTTTGCTCCTCTTTCTCCTGATGCTGCCTACAGAAATCCTACTTTAATTACACTACTATTGAAACTTCAAAAGATAGCCACCACACAATGGAATTATTCTCTTTCACTTTAATATTACTTGTTAAAAGAAGTTTCTTTACCTACTAAGTAAAGTAACCAGAATAGAGTTGAGTTTTGTTAAACCTTGTCCTACAGCAAAGTTTCAGTTTGACCTTTTGAATCAGATCTGGTATGATGGAGCTCAGTCACTACATTTTTTTCAGATAATAATGCACAAAAGGAATTATTTTCCAAGTTTTACTTTATTATTGAAGGTATTTCTATAAAAGTGGATGTTTCCTCTTCCCATGCAATATATGTTTTATATTGCATGGGAATGCAATACTTCCCATGCAATACTAATTTAAACAAAAATCAGCCTGGAAGAGAATTTAATTAATCATGTATCTATAGTTAATGTTTCAAAAACAGAAGAAAATATAATTTTAAAAGACTTGTTCTTATTGAGGACAGCAAAACCTGAGTTCTAGTCTACTGAATAGTTTTATAACTTTTCTACTATAACTTTTAATTTAATTCACTAACCTCACTACTAGTATTCATTGGCTTTCCAATACACCTTAAATAAAAGCCAAGCTCCTGGCCATACCTTGCAAAGATATGATTTGATTCAGGCTTACTTTGTCAACTTTGTCTCATGCCACAATATACCTGTTTCCCCTCCCTCGCCATTCTGGATGTTTTCTAGTTCTTAGAATACACAAGTCATTCCCACTTCAAGGTCTTTGAATTTCCAATTCCCTATACCTAGAAAGAGTTTGTCTCTACTTTGCATAGCTGATTTCTTCATATCTTTCAAAGATAAAAATGTTTCACTTTAAGAGACTTTCATTACTTTTAAATCTCTGTGCTCAGTTTGTTTCTTTCCAAGCATTTACCACAATTTGTAATTACATAAAGTTGACCCTTGAACAAAGCCAGATTTGTTCACACCACACAGTCAAAAATTCGCATATAACTTTCTACTCTTCCAAAATTTAACTGCTAATAGCCCACTGTTGACCATAACCCTTACCGATAACATAAACAGTGGATCAACACCTATTTCATATGTTATGTGTATTGTATACTGTATTCTTGCAATAAAATAAGCTAGAGAAAAGAAAACTTAATTAAGAAAATCATAAGAAAAAATATATGTACAGTATTAAAAAAAAACCATGTGTAAGTGAACCCATGATGTTCAAGGGTCAGCTTTACTTATTTATTAGGCTTCTTAAAGCCCATCTCCCTTGTCTAAGAACCAAGAAAGGAAGGATACCACTAATCATCTAGCAAAGAGTTAGCATATAGTTCATAATCAATAATATTTAGTAAATGAGTGACCAAATATAAATACATACATTCATACCTACAACCTATATTGAAGAGAACACACTTCAGGGGTGCTTCTGTAATGAGTCAAAGCTTAAATCCTATAGCAAATATATTTTTTAAAAATCTGTCTTACTGCTGAGTGTGTATCCAAAGTTCAAAGCAATATATGATAATTAATAGAGACAAAAAGTTCATAGAGTCACAGAATATTAAGGTCAAAAGGAATTTGAAATGTCTCACTTTAATCTTTTACTCTTTTTTTAGAGCTTAGTATAAAAGAAGGTAGATCCAGACAATCTTCAGAGCACAAGAACAGGGCACCTCTAAGCAACAACGGTTCTAAAAATTAAATTCAGAGGAGAAAGACCAGAAGCTGTCTTCCAGAAGCTGTCAAAGGTTAATGAGGTTAATGTAAAAAAAAAAATTGAAATTTGAAAATAAATCTTAAAATGTTCTGTGTGAACTTGCCCACCTCTCTGGTCATAACCACTGTTCTCCCACTCAGTGAGTTCCATCTCTATCAGTATTTTCTCTGTCATTTCTGTTTTCAAGAAGAAAATTTCTGTTTCAAGAAGTTTGCTTATATAGTTTTTCCTACCTAAAATATTTAGCTAGACAACTATCTTACCCTACAAGCCTCACCTTAAACTATCACTTTCCTTTTCCTGAAAAATAAATCAAGTGTCCTGTGTCACTCTGTTGTAGCACCCATAATTTTCTTAAAGTTTATGATAATTTTTGCCTATGAAAAGTCTTTGTTTCTTCCCCCCATCTGATTTATTGTATGACCCATGCTTATGTCTACTTTCTTCACTGTCTGTGTTAGTTTCCTGGGACTGCCTTAACAGTGTATCACAGCTTGGGTGGCTGAAACAACAGAACTTTATTTTTGCACAAGTATAGAGGCTAGAAGTCCTAGGTCAAGGCGTTTACAGGATAAGTGTCTTCTAAGGCCTCTCTGCCTGACTTGTAGATGGCTACCTTTTCCCTCTTCGCATGATCTTTCCTCTGTATGTATTTGCATCCTAATCTCCTCTTTTGTATAAGAACTTTGATCATATTGGATTAGGACCCACACTAAAGATTTCATTTTAATTTAATTTAATTATCTTTTTAAAGACCGTATCACATTCAGGGATACTGAGGATTAGGACTTCTTAGCCCATGACACCATTATATTCCCAGTGCCTTTCTCAGATCTGGTATATAACAGGTATTTTTACAAAAACAAAAAGAGATTCTTATAAAATAAGTGAACAATTTAGTACAATATTTCTTTGGCCAATTAAAGGAAATAAGAAACAATTCATTTTTGATGAAATTCTCTAAAACAGCATTTCAAAACTGTTCTATCAAAATATAGTGATTTTTAGCTTTTAAATATTAAGCAGCCAATTTTTCTCTGAAAGATTGAGGTAGGTTTCTTTTACATGAATACCTCAAGAGGAGATCATCCAACAAAATTTCAGCCAGAGGAGCAAGAGATATCAATCTTTAGGCTAATATTTATTCATGACTTCAAAAACTCAAATGTTTTCACTGTTTAGTCTTATCTGCATCAGACATGAGAAGAGTTTGTAAATTGCATCTTTCTTTTAACTTAAGTCATTGCTCTTAAAGCTGTGTAGTAGATACACTTTGCGTTGGATCATGTTAGGCCTACAATCAGATAATACCTTTGTAGAATTTCCATGCTTTAGAATAATTATGAAAGTAACCATAAATATTAATTCCTATTCAGTATGTATGTACTCTGGAATCTCAAGGTATGAATAGCAATATCTTATTACATGAACCAGAGTATTCATTAAGTGCTTTTGAATAATCTTTAGAGAGTACATTAAAATTCAAGTGTTACTATGCATATGGGCAGTCTGTAAAACTCAAAGTTTTCAAAAGTAACCAATGAATACATCCTCGAGTGAAAACTTATTAATCAAAATATTAACATGAAAGAAAAGAAAATCAAATGGTTACATGGAGCCAAATTTCTTGACACTAATATCAAGAGAAGGATATTTTAATAAAAGATCGATATTGTATGTCTTAATTGCAGAATTCCAACAATACGTTATTTGAGTCAACGTGGTTTACCTGTAAATGCTTTGTTGTTGCTGCTTTGTTTTTTATTATTTTATTTTGTTTGATTTTGTCTGATATTTCTACTGGTAGGATGTTTGTACACATTTATTAAACACCAGAAAAGAGACATTTTAGAAATACAACTACTATGAATTTTGGTGGTTTATAATATTATTTTTTAAAATATCAATACTATAGTTTACATTTTTTTTAACATATAGTTCTAGGAATTTTAACACAGGTATAGATATGTGTAACTCTGCCCATAATAGGACAAAACACAGTTCTATCATCCCCAAAACTCTCTCATGTTATCTCTTTATTGTCACACTCTTCTCTCAAGCCTAACCCTAGAACACAATGACGATTTCCCTCACTATAGATTTGTCTATTTGGGGATGTCATATTAATGGAAGCACATCCTCTTTAGCTTTGTGAGACTAGCTTCTTTCACTTAGTATAACACCTTTAAAATTCGTCTAACTTGCCTCATGTATCAATAGTTTGTTCCTTTTTATTGCTGAATAGTATTCAATTTTATGGGTTTATCACAGTATACTTACTCATTCTCCCCTGGAAGGATATTGGGTTGTTTCTAATTTTAGCAGCACAAATAGGACTGTTATAAACATTAGTATACAGTTTTTCTGTATGAATGTATATTTCAATTTCTCTAAGGTAAATATCTAGAAGTAGGACTGCTGGGTTATATGTTTAAATTTGTAAGAAAACACATTATCTTCCAGAGTGGTTGTGAAATACTGTATTCTCATGAGCAACATCTGAGAAATTCAGTTGTTCCATCTCTCACTAGTATTTGTTGTCAGTATTATGAATATTTTTTAAATTTTAGTCATTAGAATAGGTAGTACAATGGTTTCTCATTCTCGTTTTAATTTGCATTTTCCTAAAGGTAAATAATGCTGAATATCTTTTCGTGTGCTTATTTTTTATTTTTATATTCTCTATGGTGGAGTTTTTGTTCAAATCCATTTCCTATTTTTCCAATTGCTTGCTTATTTTTTTATTTTTAGGCTTTATTTTTCTTTATATATTTTTCATACAAGTCTTCTGGTGGATAAGCAGTCTGCAAATATTCTCTCTACTTGGTTGCTTGTCTTCATTCTTTAAAAGTTTTTTTGTTCTGCACAATAAAAAAAATTGATTTTGATCCAATTTATCTTTTTTTATGGATTACACTTTTGATTATCTAAGACCTTTTGCTTATCTTAGGTCACAAAGATTTTCTCCTAAGTTCTTACCTAGGAGCTTTATACATATAATTCATTTTGAGTTCATTTTTATATAGTTTTGAGGTTTAGATTATTCTTTTTTACTTAAGTATGACCAATGGTCCCAAAATCATTTATTTAAAAGTCTAAACTTTCTTTATTGAGTGCTTTTGTATCTTTTTTCAAAAAGAGTTTTCCATATTTGTGTAGGTCTAGTTCTGGGCTATCTATTCTCTTCCATTAATCTATGTCTCCATTCCATCAACTAGATCACAATGTTTTGATCATTGCAGAAATTTCCAATAAGTATTAAAATTGAGTGGTATGATTCCTTCTATTTTATTCTTTTCTCTTTAAATTATTGTAGCTGTTACAGTTCTTTTGCCTTTTCATGTACATTATACAGTCACCTGGCAAATATACAAAAACATCTGCTGGGATTTTAATTAGTATTACATTAAATTTATAGATCAATTTGTGAGAATTTACATGTTTATTATATTGAATTTTCAAAATCCATGAACATTATATGTCTTCTCTGATTCCTTTCAACAGTATTTTATAGTTTTTAGCATACAGATTTTGCACACATTTTGTGAGATATACGTAAACATCTCATATTTTAGTTACTGTAATTACTTTTTTTTTTCATTTTGATGTTTAATTGTACATTGCTAGTGTATAAAAATACAGTTGATTTTTGCATGTTGATCTGATATCCTGTGACCTTGCTAAATTCACTTATTCTAGAAAGTTTTTTTTAATATATATATTTCCCAAGATTTCATTCACACATACATAATCATTTTGACTATAAATGTAAATAGTTTTATTTTTTCTTTCTAAATTATATGTCTTTTATTTATTTTCTTCACCGCATTGCACTTAAAGAGGAGTGGTGAACATAAATACCCTCACCTTCTATTCAACCTTAAAGCAAAAGCATTCAGACACATTTGGTAAGTCTGCCACTTTTGATGTACCAGGCTGTGTCAGAGGGACAAGAAACAAGCTGCTTCTTTTTTCTCAGGTTGAGAGATCTTTAACTCTGTCTACAAAGTAGGGCTGTTGTAGTTGATATAATTTCCATCCCCTTCAGACACCACTCTGAGACCCAACCTCATCTCTCCAGGCCTCTCTGGGGCAGAAAAGAAGAGTCCTCTCAATTGACTAAAATCCTTAAAATGGATAACGACTACTACAAACCACAGCTATGTGGAGAGTAAGCATGTTCACATTCAAAAGAGCCTTCTACCCTGGATTCAGCATTTGTTTTAACCTATGACTTGGGTTCATATTCTTTTCCCTAAACTAAACTAAATTAAAATTAATAGTTTCTTCTCTTTTCAAATGCCCTGCATTAAATATAACTAAATTCTTTTGAACCATCCAGGAGGCCTAGAGATAATATAAATAATAATGTGATGAATGTCTAAGTAAGCCACAAAAAATAATTCTGCAACAAATGTCCACACACATAGAACACATGAGATGTATGTTTATAGACAATGTGCTATATTATATACTCGTGTTCATATTAAATGCATGATGTGCATATATAATTTATGAATATACATAATCGCATAAACTTTTAAAATCTAAAAGCAATTAACAGTGCTTAATACCATTAGGTCTCTCAATTAGAGCTCAGGAATAACGAGGACCTTTTGAATGAACAAATACATCATATAATCATACTGCCTTTCCACCTACATTCCTGAATTGTTTAGTACTCAGTAGATAATTGGTATAAAGGCTCTTTAAACCCTTAGAGAAAGTTTTCTGTAAATAATTGTTTATATTTGCATACCCCATATGTATGCTAATAACACAGTTTCTCTGGAGATGATTTCTTGCCTGGGGCACTATATTTCAAAGGCGACATCAAGTTGTGTTTATTTGTGAGAAAACAAAGCAGCACTAGTGTATCAAGAAGAATAACATGCAAGCTCAAAAATAAAGAAAAATCGCACACAAAAAATGATGCATTACTTCAATAACACTTTACATTCTTATTGCATATTTCAGAATAAAGATCAATAAAATGTTCCAACTCATAATAAATACTGGAATTATCCAACCTCCTATCTTAAATTGTCTCAAGAATGTAAGACAATAACTGTATTTATACCTGCCCAGCCACAAAGTTTAATGATTGATTTAAGATAGAAAGTCAAAATCTCAAGAATTACAGACTTCTCAGTTATCATATTAATCAGAGCTTCAGTCATGGGGGACTGACCCAAGAAAGTAAACAAATTCCACATATTAGGTTTTTGCATCTTGAAATATACATCTGACTTTTAACAAGAAAAAATAAAATCTAAAACAATTGCTTAGTGCCATTTTTTTTAACTTTTTAAAATAGAAAATCTAATCACAAATGTCTCAAAATTATTAACAAAAAAGTAAAAGGAGTAGAACTGATAACTTTTTCTGTCCGCTTAAATTTTCTTTTTGGGGGTGGAGGTTATTATGAGATTTTTCCACAAGATTTCCTAGCCTTTGGAGAATGTGAGTCTTACACAGCATATCTATTGCAAAGCTCTCCATCTTCAGTGAAATAACAATCTCCTTCAGACATGTTGTTGCTAGGTTACTACTAAATAGAATTACCTTGGTATAATATATTCATAAAGGAAGAGTCAGGAGATAAGTAAGAAAATAATTATAATAATTTTGTCATGTTTGTGCAACTTGGTGCATTAATATATATCCAGAGGCATTATTCTAGGGGGAGGGAGAAAAGATAGATTTATTTTTCATTTTGAATATTCTTAGTGATTCATTGAACGTCTCTCATATATCTCAACACCTTGAAAGCATTTCAATTAAAGAGGATACTTAATCCACAAGTCTAGGCTCCTGGACTTCTCTTAATAGTGCAACTGATTGGCACAAATACTGACATTTGACAGAAAAAAATTACAAATGTTATATTTGGAGGGGTTCTTGAGTTATATATATACACATATATTCTAGCCTAAAATCATTAAAAAGAAGTGCCAAATATCTCAGTTTAGGGATTATGTGGCTCATCATTGAACCCTTTCATCAAATAACATTGCTTCTACAAATGGCTCAGTGTATTTAATATTTTACTTGCCCTTGTTACACAAACCTATAATTATTTATGTGTTATAATCACTGGACAAAATTTTAAGCATGAGATGCCTATACCAGTAACTTGTGATTGAACCTGGCATAAATATGTTTTAAAAGCTCCATTGGTCAATTTCTTAATGAGCAACCAGAGTAGAGACAGGCGGGTCTTTAGACCATCAAATAGCATATTCTTCCTTCAGAAGGTTTTGAAATGAAAGGTCAGAGGAGCACACACCTTTAGAATTGCCCATTGGTTGTATTAATATTAGTAGAATATCAGAATCACAATATATAATTTACACTCAAGAGGAACAATTTTAACTGAATTTATTTCTTGCACAGGCCTCTCCAATCTTTTTTATTCACACTCAAAATTATATTGCCTTAGGGAAAATAAAGAGATAGCATGAGCAGCTAACTCCATCTGTAAATTTTTAAAAATAAAGCTAGAACCAAAAATTGTACCTCTAAAGTGTGTGTTGGTTTTGGATATTTTTGCAAGTGAAGGGTAAAAAGTAAAATCTGCCAGGAAATGGAAAATATATATTTTTTCCACTTACCACTTTATGAAAGTGACTGTAAAATGTGCAAAATCACCATTGACATTCAGGCAATCCCTGAAAAATAGGTTTGAGTAGGAAGAAGGATTAAATATGAGCTGAACTACGTGAATTATGCATGACCAAAAAAATATTCTAAAGGGTATAGAATGCAATGATTTTTTTTCTAATTCTCGTTTCCTATGCTGATGGTTCAGAAAACAGGGACAAATGTTTTCAATTTATCTTTTCTCTACTTCACATGAAAAAAAAAAAGGTTTTATATCTTGTTGTTCATCATAGACACCTAGCTAACCAGCAATAGATATTGTTATCCTTCATTTTATGAGAATTCAGAAAAGTGGGGATAGTAGGATTCTCAACATTTGAAAGAGAAATCCTTTTGAATTCCTACTTTTGCCATTCTTCAGATTTTTTTACCTCCAGGCTGAAATCCAGCAAGCTAAAGACCAAGTTTTTTCTCTAATTCTTAGATGAGAACAACCAGCCTGCTGTCTCTCCCTACCTTTATTCTTCACTGTTAGCCTCAGGCAGACCCACTATCTGTCTCTAGAGGAAGGTGGAATAGGCTTGGGGCCTCTCAGGGATGGGCGCTGAAGCCTCCAGCCTTCAGGCGAGGCCTTCAAAGTTTATGAATGAGCCCCAGCCTTGCCACATTGTTCTTACATGTTTTTCAGTGTCTCAAAATCTGAGATAGAACTTTAGTACAAATCAATGAGTGAGAAGCTCTTGAAAATGAGTTTTGACTCACAACAGTTCCTCACAGATAGTCTTCCATGTTTCAAAGTTTTGTCATCAGCATTCAATTTTCATATACATGTAAATATATAGAAAAATCTGGAAGAACAATGTACTGAACTGATATTAAGGGTTAATTCTGGGAAAGAGAGTAGGATTGAGGTGGGTGATCAAAGTAACTTTTACCCTTCCATAATATTTTGACTCTGTGTCATTAATTTATAATGTTAAATGTGTAATAATTTAATTTTATATCACTTGGTTAATATGAATTTTGTGCATACCTTTATTTAATTTAATAAAGTCCTATGAAATATACTGTAAAATAAAGACTCCCCTGCTGGAGACCTTACCATTGCAAAGGAGATGACCTCTCTTTGGAAATGGGAATATATTCAAATTTATTATTCCAGCAGGAGATATATTTTTTCTGTTGCCTATATACCCAAATAAATAGACATGGAATTAGAAATTTTATAATTTTGTTAATTAACTGAGGGAAGCAGGGAGGAAGGGAGGGCAAAAATATGGTTTACGATCCTCAGCTCTTCATTTCTTTGTCCAAGATAGACACCACTGGGATTGCACATGTTTTTAAAATCTTTCTTGAATCATTGCTCCAGAAGGCTGCTATCAACCTATAAGTGTAGGCCCATACTGTTCTATAGTGTTTTCTCTGGCAAACAGGATTTCTTAATGAAGCAGACACCTGACGTTTGCCTTGGTCTTCTTACCATGAGGGTGCATCTGAATTGATTAGGATGTTTTCCATCATACATACACCCAAGTTCCAACACTCGAAAGTTTGATTTTGTATAAATATGATCAGACTTAACATGCACATGTTGAAAACAATCTGCCCCTGCTGATTCTGATGAATTGGTTATACATTGTGGTATAATATAATTGTCATTGTAAATTTATAAATATTGATGGTAGTGTAGGTCTATTACATGTAATTTCAGATGACTTGAGTTATAGCTTTGACCCTAGAACTTACTAGCCTCATGACCTTGAGCAGACAGACAGCTGCCCCAAAGTTTAGGTCTTCCAATGACAGAAAGAGATTAGGAATATGTTGCCTCTATTTCTCATAGTCACTTCAGCTCAAAAGGATCACTGGCTTTGCCATTTACTATCTGTGAAACTGTGGATGAATCACTTTACCTCTAGATCCTCGATACCTTCATCTTAAAAATTGAACTTGTGTTACTAGATAAGTGGTTCTCAGTCTCTGTTCTGAGCCAGAGTCTTTGGATGCAAACCAAGCTGTGTGTGTATGTTTGGTGGATTGGGGTGGCGAGGGCAGGGTTTGCAGTATGTAAGTAATATGCAAGAAGGACCTTTCCCTGTTTTACCCACAGCATCTTGTGTTTGCATATTAAATTTTTGTGTGAGATTTTTTACAGCTTAATATTGTTTAAAGCACCAAACCCAATGAACTCTGAGGTCACATCCAGCTCAAAATTCTTTAAATCTAATTCACAGAATTGTTGGGCTCAAATTAGATAATGGCAGTTAGTGTGTTTTGTAAAATGTAAAGCTATCAAGCTGAGTGGTTTTGGAACTATTACAGTATGGGCTTAAATTTTCTCAGCTTGCAAAGCAGACTAACCTCCATCCGTTTTTATTGTCAACCTTGGCTTGATTTCTCTTGCACTTGCACCCTTTTGCTGCTCATAAAAGAAATACTCGCCCTGATCACACTCTTTCACCAGACTCATTGCCTCCAAGCAAACGCCAGCCTCAGCCAATTTCAGCAGAGGTAGAACATATATTCATAGTAACCCTGCTTCCTCCCCTTTTCCATCTGGCAGGGCTTAGAAAATAACCAAATGCCTACACTGAGAATGTGGATGTTCAGGGAAGATTGCTTTGTTCCCATATTAACCATCTTAACCTCTGCACAAAATTGAGTCTGTGGCAGTAATCTGAACAGTATAGCTGAATGAGCAGTTTGAGATTTTTTCATGGTCCTGCCCAACTGGCCCTTCTCATGGGCCTGTTCACATACCCAGAATGCTTCACTCCTGAAGGTTCTCAGTATAAAAATGTTCAATTTTGAATCTAGCCATTCTGTAATGATAATGGTAAAGAAACCATTTCTCATATGTGAATTAGAATGTCTTGTGAAGAAGACTCACTTCAACAAGTGTTTAGTTTATAATGCACCTACTATGTGTCAGGTTCACAAGTTATACAAATAAACACACAGAGTGATTTGTCTAGATGAATATAAAAGCTCAAGAAAGAGCCAGATACTACAAATGCAATGCTATAAGTGGAAAGGTAAAGATTTATGTGGGATATTATGGAGTGTGGGGCATCCTTAGTAAAATATGAATGCTTTAGGTAGGCTTCATGAAAACACACATGTTTATTCATGAAAATTAAGTAAGAGTCAAATAAAGAGAGCTGGAACAGATTTTCCTAAATAAAGGCATAGAATCATCTATAATACAGGCAAAACTACTGTCCGTTTTTTATCATTAAAGCATAATATGAGAAGTCTATGCAGAATGACTGGAAAGTTAGTTATAGGATGAGGATGTGTCTTGAAAGGAAATGCTAACTTTAAAGCATTTGGATTTTATTTATTCTGCAAGTTACAAGAGAACCCTTAAAGGGTTGTAAGCCAAGAAGTGATCTGCCGCCACATATTTTGCTTATTTTGTACTTATGTCTTAAAATGGTTTGTTTAGATAAACCTCTGCTTCTAATTTGCTATTTACATTTGCACATCAAGAGTTTTTTTATGGAAAAGTACATATAAATTATATGAGGCCATTGCTATAAATGCGAGTACTCTGAAAACATTTTGTAAATACTGCAGTGGAATATTTTAAAGCAAAGACATTTACACTGAAATCCAGATTCCCAAACATTAACCTCTTTCTGAGTGTTTGCAATAATTTCATCACTGGCAAACACGTAGCTCATTTACTGTGGCTTACATTTTACTGACACAGGCTTAACAAGGCACTAGAGGCTTTAGTTTACATTTCTCCCTCAAATGCTGTTAGAATTATGCAGATCTGTTCCTGACGCTGCCGTTTTCCTACCTAATTATTTTTCACGTATTCATTTGAGTGATTTGATTCATTTTCTTCACATGTTCTCTGACTTTAGACTGTTTTAAGGTCACATCACACATTTGTGATATTTCTCCCCCACTGGATTAGATAATGTGGCAGTTGGCTACCTTTCACAAGGTAATTTGGGGAGTTTTTGATCAATGGCATTTGTAGGTTGTGTGAGTGGCATTCTTAATATTCTCTCAGGTGTATCAGTAAGAAGAGGGTGATAAAAGTCTAGCTTTGCTTTTCTTCCCCTAGCCCATTTTCCTGTTACTTTTTAAAAAAATCTCAGCCAGCCCCTTTGCTATATACTCTTGAATAGTAAAAAAGAAAAATGGTTCAAATTCTTTTTGCTATTCCATTTCTACACACATTCTGCTATTTGTTCCCACCCTTTCTCATCAGAGAAGAAAGACATTTTGACTGATTACCAACACTTAAAGAATAACAACACACAAAGATTTCACTTTTCTAGGCTATATCTTTAGAACAAGATCTGAATAATATTAATCATAATAATGTCAAAAACAGCTACCAGAGATTGAACTGGCAATGTTATGACTTACATAAACTATCTCATTTAATTTTACAACCTTACAAGGCTGTCATTAATGTTATCTTCAATTTACAGAGGTGAAACTGTGTTCAGATTGAATACATTTTATTTTTGCAAAGCAGACAGTAAGTGGAACAGCTATTATTCACCCCCAATCTCTCTGACTTTAGAATGAGTTTTGTTAGCTCCACCCTATGTCTGCTCAGCAATCCATACCTCTAGACATTCACTGGTTCATTCAACAGACAACAGAGAGCCTACAATTGTTGAGACCCTGTGTTGGAAACTGCAGAGGATACAAAGAGGAGTAAAACCTTCATTCTGCTCTCAGGATTCACACAGTTTAGAATACAAATAAATGTAATGCAATAGAGAAAAAAAAAACACTGAAACAACAAAAAAGTAAAATATGTGTTGTCTAAGTTCCAAGGAAGAGGAGACTTCCCAGTCAGATAACTGGAAGGGCTCTTAGATGGGCAGCCTCATTAATACGTAGAGAAATGCAAACTGAAAATACAATTAAATACCTTTACACTCTGAATAGATTAGCAAAACTTTAAAAGTTTGCTTCTACTAAGTGTTGATGAAGATGTAGAATGAAGAGTGTTGTAGAATCATTTCTTTCAGTCTAGAAAAATTGAAGATATATATACCCTAGGGTACAACAATTCCTCTCCTAATGTATCCCTGAGAGATATTCTCACAAAACTGTACCAGTAAAACCATACAAGTATGTTCATAAAAGTGTTATTTGTAATAAGCCACAATTAGATAACAGCAATGGTCAAAGACCTGATAAATACAAAAAGTGTGATGTATCCATGCAATCAGATACAATATAGTAATTAAAATGAATGCACTGTAACTATTGCTTTAACATTGGCACATCTTACAACATAATATAAAAGAAAGAAGCAGATCACAAAATAATATGCACAGAATGATTCTAGTTATATAAAATTTTACAAGAGGCAAAATGAAACTTTTTTAAAGAATGTGCACATACATAGTAAAACTATAACTAAAAGCATGAGAATGATCAAAAATCTCAGGCCATTGATGGCCTTTATTATTGAGGTAAGTGATTTGCACAGAAAGTTCATAAACAACAAATGATATTCTGTCTCTTAAGATAGATGGAAAACATATGAATGATTTCTAATTAGTCTTTGTGCTTTACAATTATCTTTTGTCAGCAAGTTACAAATATCATTCTATATATAAGGGATTTTTCAAACACATCTAATTTTTTTTTAAAGATAGAACTAAGAAAGACTTTTCAATAAGAATGTTATTTATGTAAGCATCAGAAAAACAGGACTTTGGAATTCTGAAGAAAAACAGGAAGGGTATCAGAAAAAATGCTATACAACCTGATAGTACTAATTTAGGCTGCGGTTGTTAAAAAAATATGGGATGAGTAATCAGAATCATTGTGTAAATGAAACCCCTAAATAATATGTTTGTTCAGGGGCTCAGTGGGGAGGTAGCACATGCATGAACATGAGCTATTGTGAACAAAAGTTCCTGGAAATGATTACGGGTAAGCTAAAGCAAGAGATAAAATCAACAAAAGCAGATGTTTTTGTAAAAATATCTGCCTGATGTAGTTAGGTCTAAAAATGTGCCTGTGTTGAAGTAATGCCTACTTAACAAAGACAGCAGTGGAAGATGTGATGAAAATGAGTTCATTTGAAGATCATAAGCCCAATGTTATGCCAATATTTATTATATAAAAGCAGAGGTGGTTAGGTAAAATCAGAACAAAGTAAATATTATGATAAAGTTTAGGCCTTCCTTGAAAAAAAAATCTACAATAAAGCCAAAAAAGGAAAACAAAGAATGTCCACACCCTTAAAATTCAGACACAGAAATGGTGGAAAATGTAGGATGCTCCAGCAGGAACTGAAATTCTTAAGTTCCCATGCTGCAAAAACTCAGGGTTAGAAGAAATCCAGAGCTCACTATTCCCAAATGCATTCAAGTGTTAGAGAAAAGGCAATGGTAGGAAATGGAATTTACTGCAGAGAGCTCACATCACATACAGGTACTCTGAATCAAATTTAGAAAATGAGTAATACAGGTATGTCTCTTGAACCCAGAGTTCAGACCACCAGACTATGATGCTTGATGGCCAGTCAGCTTAAATGAGTCAAAGGGAACTGACTGCAGTCATATACTCAAGCAATGGGTAAAAAACAAAAAAACAAAAAATGAGTCTCCATTCTTATTGTTCAATACTTTCAATTATCATAATATGTTTCCCCTTTCTCAGTATAATGTTATCAACTGAGAGTCATAGGAGATAGAGTGATTTTACTGTCTATCCTTGAGTTTGGTAGAGTTTTGACTTTTCATTTTAAAAGTATCAATTCATTCTGAAGGCCCACAAATCTAAACTGACATACAGGTACGGATTTAAATCTCATGAAATAAATGAGGCCATTGTATTCAGCACATTCTTGACATTTTAATGAAGCAGATTAACAAAAATTATGTTTCAAAGTCATTACATGGAGCTATTATTCTCTGTTACACTAGAACATCACTGAATCTGAAGGAAAAACTCCTAATAAAATTATGTTATGGTAATATTATCAATAATGACATGATTAGAATAACATTAATGACAATATAAAGGACTTCACTCTAAAATATCACTCTATGGTTGAACAAGTTGAGTATAAATAAGTAGTCATCATTCACAGCTCATGAGCAATTCTCTGTTTAATTTTTCATATTGCAATTTGCAGTAAAAATTATAATATTGAGACCCATACTGAACTTGGCAAAAGGAAAGCTGTGTTTTCTTATTTGTCACTGAAACCATTCCAGGACATCTGAATTTCCCATTATCCCAACATTTTGATAATACAGTAAATATATTAGAGTATTCTAAACTTGGACCCACTTTAAATGAATTAGTTCTGTCTTTTGATATCATTGTCCCCTAACTATTCTATCATCATCATCATCTTATCATCATCATCATTATCATTATTATTATTAAGTCAATCACCCAAAGGTGGCAGATTTAATAGCTCCAAAATCGAATAGAGTCTAAATTGTGAAGCACCTGATCTGCTACTATTACTGGATCAATCAAGTCAAATGACAGGTTTTCTTTTTAAGGATAAAACTGAAACTAATTTTAGTCTCCACTAAAATCTATAGCAGAGAAGAAGCATTTTTTGCATCCCTATTTAGGACTTTTGAAGTGGCACTTTAGTTCCCTAAAGCCTATTCAAATCATCTGTATGTAACATGGGAAGTTCTGAATGAGAGAAGAATGGCAAAGTGAAAAACCTAAGGAAATTACTTGAGGAAGATTAGCTGGTGACATGGAAAAATAAAATCACCTTTCCCAAGGTCAGGTACTCAGTGCATCAGGATTAAATTTATTTTTTCCAAAGTCCTAGAGTAAATCAGGTATGATTTATACTGATTAAACTTGAAAGGCCTGGAACAATTTTATATTATGGAAGAGAAATAGTTTCCAAAGTATAATATAACCTCCACAGAATGCCTGAACACAGTGTGAATAGCACTAGTCACGCTATTTAAATGGAGAGTCACACTATACAGCCATCAAGACTTGCTCTGCGTTTACTTATCTTATTGCTGCCAAACAGCATCCAGAAGCCTACTAGGATATCATGCTCTCTAATGCATATATTCTAGCAGAAAAGCCATTTCTCTTTTAATAGATATTTCTAGCTACACAAAGACTGAGCCAAAGCTTTTTAATGACTACTTTTCTATATTTGATTAATCTCAGCTCTTAGAGCAACCTCAGTAGTAGTCTCTGTAAAAAGAAGACTATATTTCCTCCTTTTTAATATATAAATAATTTCAAAAATATATCAAAGTAGGGAAAATAGTAATAATGAACTCTTATGTACCTATCACCCAGCATAAATAATTATCAACATATAGCTGATCTTGTTCATCTTTAATTCCACCCTATTATCTTTTTTAATAGCTACAGCACACACCTGTGAGTTAGAGTCCATTAGTATCTCACTTTTACAAAGCAATTGATGTTTCCAAAGGTTAAAGAATTTGGCAGAGGTCACATCTAATGAGTGTCAGACCCAGGGATCAAAGATGGTTCTATTTATTCCAGACACTTTTCTCTGATCTGTTTTTGTGTGCTCCATGAAAGTGAGTGGTTTAGAGCCACATGATTCACCATATCAGTCACAGCACTGCCATAAAATAGATGAACCACTTAAATTGGGTAATTTGGAAAACAAAAATTAATAGAATGACTATTTACAAATGATTAATGAAGTTTTAAGGGTTAGTAAAATCGGGAGGAAGTGTCATTAACCCTATGACCAAACCAGCAAAGGGAATGAGTGGCTATAGGAACCCAAATTCAGAAATGGCTGTGTGTACTCAATTGCTCAGTAGAAGCCCCTTTATTTAAGGACAGACAATGTGAATGAGTCCACGGAGAGAGCCAGAGCTATCTCACACTCTCTTCCTTTATTTCCTTGCCTCTTACTTGGCCAAATATAATCAAATGCCAGAGGTCAGCGTAGCTCATTGATGCAGTCCACAGAAGTAAGCCTCCAAGGCACAGAATAGGGTGAAAATGATGGATTTAGAGGAGATAAAAGATGATATCAAGCACAATTGTCTATATAAAGGGAGCATATGGTGTATTATTTTGACATAATGACTTACTCTTAATAGAAATTTAGGAACCTTGGTAAAGAATAAAAAATGATATTTATCCTTCATTAGAAAAGCCTGCATTGATTACTACATTGGTAATACAGATATAAATTTTTCAATAATTTCTAATCATTAAATCAAACTCTGAGTCAGTTTAAAAATGTTTGCACGCAGTACTTAAAGCAGCATGTAAGTATCTATAGAGTATGCAATACATTATATGTAATTAATAAGTGTTTGTTGAATATAGATTGATATATGACAGCCCAAAGGGATTGAAAGACCACACCCTGATATTGGCGGGGGTGGGGAGGAACAGAAGCAGGATATAGCAGCCCTTTCCTTTCTGATTTCTTTGGTGAGCCAGAGGTAAATGTTTATTACAGCAGTCACATTCCTAGCTACACTTCAGAATTTCTGGGGGAACTTTTAAAACATGAAGATGTTTAAATCCACCAGGGCCACACCTACTCAGTTAGACTCACCAGAGAGAGGGCCAGGTATATGTACTTCTTAAAGACTTAGAGGTGATTATCAAGCATTACTAGGCTGAAGAAGTCCCAATTTGTCTTAAACCTCTTGATAATGTGTACATGGCATATATAAAAGTTTAAATATGGAATGAAGAAAGAAGAAATCCAAGATAACTTTGCTGGAATGTAATCTCCTTGAAGGTGGACATCTATGTTTATTTTCTTCACTGATATATTCTACATGCCTAGAACAGTGTCTATAATAGTGCAGTAGGTATTCAATAATAATTTGTTAGGTGAAGGTATAATTTAATTCTAAAATGAGATAATGTACAAAAGAATTTAACATGATGACCACCAAATTAAGGCATGATAACAATTAATCTCTTTTATTTTTTTACTTAATTGACTACACATCTATCTGCTTTTATTAGCAAATTATTCAGGCTCTTCCTTTTTTTTTTTTTTTTTTTTTTTTGCAGTCTAGTGATATAGCCAAACACTAGGCAAGCAGAGAGAAATAAGGAATCACCTAGACAGCCATTAATTCTTACAATTACACTATCAGGAAAACAGCTCTTCATAGTCAATAGAATGTATATTGTTTGTCCATTTTTGAATAATGTTCTTGCTAGTCCGAATTTGTGCACTGTCCATAAAAGTTTTTCTTACCTATTTTCTATATTGCCTATTCTTATGTCTGACAAAGCTTTAAATATGCCAGATGGCCAGGTCATAGGGAACATTAATGCCTCATTTTTTAAAAGAGCCCTTCTTCATGAAAGGTTGGGGACCTGTGTGGCACCTAAGGCACTGGTTCAAATGCTCCTTTTCCATCTTTCTCCACTTGGCTAGTAAGTTTTTAACAAAGGTTAATTTGGAATCCCTCCTTCTCTTCTTTCCACTCTTACAGAGAGCCCTCTTTTTATATGTTGCAAAGGCAAAAATAATTTAGAACCTCCACTGTTAGTTATTATCTAATAATTTGAGTCTCTAACATATATTATTTTTGAATATTGACAACACATTGGATATTAGATGTCTTAAGTTAGTGTTTATGAAAACATATGTTCCATCCATCACTATTCCTATTTCTTGATGCACACATTGTATGATTCTATTTATATGAGATGTCCAGAAGAAGCAAATTTATACAGGCAGAAAGTAAATTAGTGGTAGCCAGGTGCTGAGAGGAAATGGGGGCATTTGTGGAGAAATGTAATGACTAAGGGTTGTGGAGTTTCTTTTTGGGAAAATTAAAATTTTCTAACATCAATTATGATGGTTGTACATCTGTGAATATACTAAAAGCCAGTAAATTTAAATGGCCAAATTATATGGTATGTGAATTATATCTCAACAAAAAGGTATTTTATTTTGAAAAAAGATTCTCTGGTAAGTAAGCTTGGAAGCAACCATTACTAAAACACATTGGTATAACAAATATTCTGAAAATTCTACAGTGAAAAATAAATAAAGTACAGTTAAACTTATGTACATGGATAGACTTCTTATTTGTTTGTTTGTTTGTTTTGTCTTAATATCCATTGAAATCCTTAACAGTTTTTCCCTAATGTTTTCTTAAACATCAATTTGGGAAGTACACATAATTGACAAGAACTTGTTTCATCGTTACAATAGTTCTTTATGAAAGAAGTTTACTCTTATTTCAGCAGATGAAATAACTGAAATTTAGAGAAGTTAATAAATTTGCCCAAGATATCACAGATAGTAATGAATGAAGCTAAGATGTGAACACAGTTTCCCGCATACATCTATGTGATCGAATGCTAAATGGACATTAAAAATAGAATGTAATTCTATATTTATTGAATGATGTGGAGAGAGAGATACAAAAAATTTGGGGGAAAAAGCAAACAATCATATTGCTCATGTATATATTTTATAAAAAAAAGATATCTTTACATATGTAAATGTCTCTGTGTGTATTTGTGTGTAAGAATATACACTAAAAAGGTGCTAGTGTTACAAACTAATAAAATCAGTTAATAAAATAAAAGTAAATACATATAAGTAGATAAATATAAATAAATTAAAGTTGTATTTTCAATTTATGAGCATACTCTAACTTTTCAATAAGACATATGCATTAGTTGTAAACAAAAATGAAGATAAACAAACTTTTTCTACTTTCTATGAGGACAAAAATACATGAAAATGTTTTATGTGATAAAGATGTAGCTAGTGATCACAAAAGTTCTTTTTCAGGAATACAAGAATTATGAATTTTTAATTAAGTATCCCCAGATTGCCCTAATTTTTAATATTTTTGTTATTAGCCTTATAATTTTACTCTTAACCACCACAGATATAACAAAATTTAGAATATTTTGTTTCTTTTGTAAGTTGCTGCACTATTGAAAGCCCAAAAAATTAGAGTTGGAAAGACCATGAGAGATAAACGAGTCAAACCTCTTCATTTTACATATAAGAAAACAGAAGTGCAGAGAGATTAAATATTCTGTCTAAGCTTAGAGATTAAAAAGTGACCTGATTTTCTGGAACTGATCTGACAGTCATAGCTGAGCCTCAATATCATTACAAACTGATCTGATACTTACAATTAAATTATATTGTTCTCTTGTTGGATTTAAATAATCTCACAGAACATCTCAAACAAGATCACTACGCAACATAAAATATCAAACATTCCCTTCTCGTTAAATGAGTAACTACTACTTCTTTACCAAGGACAGCTTAATCTCTGCTTCTATATGCCCTCTCTATGTAAATGATTATTTAACATATTCAAATGTAGAATTTCCTCTGCTTTCCAATGACACCTAATTTATTTTGAACCACTGTTTTTTCGTAGGCCTTCCCCAAAATTACTTGACCAGAGTCCAAATCTTTTAACCGATCTTCCTAATATTCTTTTACTGAGAAACCTCATATTTCTCCATTCACTACAATGAATAATAAACACAATTTCTTTCATTTCAGGTGTTTCTGTGGTCTTTGGCTGAACATCATTGACTATAATCTCTTTCTCTCTTTATAGATGATAGAAGATAGATAGATAGATGATAGATAGATAGATAGATAGATAGATAGATAGATAGATAGATAGATAGATGATAGATGATAGATAGATGATAGATGATAGATAGATGATAGAAAGATAGATGATAGATAGATGATAGATAGATAGATAGATAGATAGATAGATAGATGATAGATAGATGATAGAAAGATAGATGATAGATAGATAGATAGATGATAGATAGATGATAGATAGAGATTTAATCTTTCACAATTATGAAAGCTGGTCAACAGTCTCTGTAATGCTGTTATCTGCCTATGATGCTGGATCTTGAAGTACACAGGGCAGGTAGTTGGGAAAGAATGATTAATAGAAAGTGGGTAAGAGCAAGAACAAGCTGGATTATTGGAAACAGCAATATGAACTCATGTTTAGCTTAACATAGATACAGATGGTTACATGCAGAAATATTTATAGATATGTGTATATACACTGGTTAGTATATACACAAATATCTTCTGGCTGAACTATCTCTGAGGACTAAGAAGCACAAACACCCCTGTAACAATGAGGACACCTAGTGTCCAGATCTTGGTTTCTAATACCACTCTTCAATAAAAGGAACCAGAACTTCTT
Source organism: Cynopterus sphinx (assembly GCA_030015415.1). Taxonomy (NCBI): domain Eukaryota; kingdom Metazoa; phylum Chordata; class Mammalia; order Chiroptera; family Pteropodidae; genus Cynopterus; species Cynopterus sphinx. The sequence continues at coordinate 22,239,578 of CM057385.1, forward strand.
GGAGAAATGGCTGATTCTTGGAGTGGAGCAGAAATCTACCATATGAGACTGAAACATTTTTTAGTTCCAGAAAGCAAGAAAGTGCTAAAAAAGAAATCACTCTGTGGAATTATGTCAGAGAAATATAGGAGCCAACTAAAAGAGCTTCCAATAGCCAACAGTAGAACAATTGGGCCACAGAATATATTATAATATATTATATAATATAATATATAATATATTATAACCCAAAGCATAATAATATTAATACATACTAATTCAAGTAAATGATGGAACAAAACAATAAATAATTAGGGGAGAATAGACAAATCTCTCATGAAGAAGGATTTCAAATACTAGATGTAGATATTCTGCTTTTAATGAGGTAGAATATTATGCCCCACTTCTAATTATGAGCTTAGCATAGTGGCTTTCTTCCAGAAAAATATAATATATAAAAATATAATATAATTTTTTAAAAAGAATTTTTAAAAAGTCACTATACAATAGATAAACCTGACAAATACTACCTCAAGCCAGGTAATCAAAGATAATGACAGTGATAATTCATATTGATAGTTTGTACCTTTGATATTATGTGATGAGAATGGTACTGTATCTCTATGTTTTTTCTTCCCTAAAACTCATTACTCCAGTATAATCATAAGAAAAAAAAAAACAGAAAATGTCAATAGAAGAACATTCTCCAAAATACCTGATTAGTAAGCCTCAAAACTGTCAAAGGTATCAAAACAAGGAAAATCTGAGGCACTGTTACAACCAAGAAGAGCCTACATAATTTAATTATTAATTATTAAGTGTATTGTAGTATTCTAAATGAGACCATGAACAAAAGAGAATATTAAGGAAAAAGTGAAGAAATCTGAATAAGATATGAATTTCAGCTAATAATATAACATATCAACATAGATTTATTAATTGTGACAAATGAACCACACTAACATAATATGTTAATAATTGGAAATATTAGATGTGGGGTATATAGAAACCCTGATGGTCTTTACAGTAATTTTGTAAATCTAAAACTATTCTAAAATTTAAAATAAAGAAGAATCAGTTGGAACCCACAAGCACAGTCGTAGCCCACAAAGATGAACTGATTTGTGTCAGTTCTTATTGCCTTGACCTTGATGGCATGTGTGTCCATATCATGTTTTTAGCTCTTCATCATAGAACTAAACATACATACTCAGGACTCAGAGAAGCTGAAGGGGGATCCTGAGGAAGGGGGAGCAGTGGCAGTCCTTCTGCTGCTCTGTGTCAGTGAAGTGAGCCAGTAGATAACTGATAAAATGCATGAGCCACATTATGGCTGCTGCTTCACTTCTGCCCTTCAAACCTCATACAAGACTCTCACCTGCCTATCATATACCCTAAACAAAAACACTCATGGAAGGGTTTCTGGAAAATGTAATTTAGCATAGTCAAACTGACACATTGCAAAGCCGTCACACACATGTACATAATATCTTAACACTTGTTCAATGGGGCAGAGATGCCACATTAAAAACTAAATGTATCCCCAAGAAAGGCAGAGCTGATTTAAATGCACATTAAAGAACCTATTATAAATGTTCATCATTTCTTTGGAACAGATTTTGATAGAAAGAGGGCAGCCAGAAACAATGTGAATTTAAGAGTCCCTGGGAGAGAGTAGGAGGGAAGCAGAAAACAGAACTAGAAAGTGGGCATGAGAGAAGACAGGGTTCGGCTTGATGCCAAGGCCCAGTAATAATCTAAAACAAACCAACAAAAAATTTTCTCTCATGTATAAAAGTATTTATTTTAAACTAATATTGATGTTTTTATTTGTTAGGACTCTTACTCAAGTATGACCATTATGTTTTAGTAGTTAACAAAATTTAATGGTAACTGTTATTTTCCAAAAGCAATTCACAAATAGAAATTTATCTATTTGATTCAATCAAAACAAGTGCTAAATTTTATTTTTACATCTTGTCTCAAAAATATAAGAGTTGGCCAAAAAGTCTCTTCTTTGCTGCTTTCTTCAACATTGAGGTCATAAGAACTTTTGACTCTGTAAGCTCTGATCTTCTCAGACTATCTGAGATTGGTCTCTCAACTGGACTGTACAATTTTTGAGACAAGAAATCACACACAGCGTGTTTTAATCACTCTATCCTCATCAACTTGCAGATTGCCTAGCACATAGTAGGGTCCAATAATTATTGGCTGAAGGAGTGATTTAATAGTACAGGTGAAATCATAAATTAAAAAAATGAAGATTATAGTAGCAGCATGGTTTAATGGAAAGATCATGAGTTTCAGAGTCAGACAACTCTACCACTTGGGCCTCAGACAATTTACTTCACATTTAAACTGATAATATATATAATCCACAAGCTGATAACTCATTGTTTTATACTTTTACCCCAATCTACACACTGGTGACTCAGTTTTTTACTTCTCTGAACTGTAGTTCTGCACATCCTATTGCCTGCTTGACATTTCCATTTGGACATCTAGGAGATTTGGCAGACTCAATGTGTGCAAAATTAAGCTCCAATGAGTTTTTCCCTATAATAAAAGCTTTTCATGGACTGTTTTACATTCACTAATGCCAACTTCATTCTTCAAATTGTTTACACTGATGTCATCTTCATCCCTCATTTTCTCTCAAGCTCTATAACAGGTTTATCATTAAATTTTGTCATCTCTATTCCTAAAATATTTATAATTTGACCATCTGTCACCATCCATACTGCTATCACTTTGATCTAAGCCAGTATCCTCTCTCACTATGATTAGGTCTTACTATGATCTATGATCTCCCTGTTCCTGTCAACGTTATCTCTGAAGCCTGTCCTCAAAACAGTAACCAAGTTTATCTCCTTAAAAAATGTAACTTACAAATGTGTTTCTATTTTGAGGAAAGCCCAAAAACCCAAAACTCTTACTATGAGCTACAGTGCTATATAAAATCTGCTCCTTGTGCCTCTTTATTTACCTTTATGCCCTACCTTCTACTAGTTTGTCACTTACCCACTCACTCCAGTCAGTATGAGTGAATGAGTTCAATTTCATCTGCAACAAACTAGAAATAATGATAATGATATCTAACTTAAGTTTTATCAAAGGTATTAAATGAGACAATAAATATAGAATTTATCCCAGAGTCTATTTCTGAGAAGCATTTAATAAAGATGAATAGTAGAAGCTGTTACAATCATCAAAATCACCATTATCACTACTTCCCAAGGAAGCAAAATTAAAAATTAGTGTATTAATCTTAATCATTCACCTCCTTAACTATCTGATTCAAAACCACTCTCTGCAAAGTAAAAATAGAAGGAATATATCTCAACATAATAAAGGCCATATATGACAAATGTACAGCTTACTTACTACTCAATGGGGAAAAGCTAAAAATACTTTCCTTAAGATCAGAAATAGGACAAGGATGTTCACTTTTACCACTTTTATTTAACATAGTATTAGAAGTCTAAGCTGCGGTAATCAGACAAGAAAAAGAAATAAAAGTCATTAAAATTGGAAAGGAAGGAGAAAACTATAATTATTTGCAGATAACATGTTATTATACATAGAGAACTCTAAAGATTCCACCAAAAAAAAAAAAACTGTTAGAACTGACAAATGAATTCAGTAAGGTAGTAAGATACAAATTAATACTCAAAATTCATATTCAAAAATCAGTTTCATTTTTATACACCAATAAATTATCAGAAAGTGATATTAAGAAAATAATCCCACTTACAATTGTATTAAGAAAAATAACTAGGGCTAAATTTAATCATGGAGGTAAAGACCTGTACTCAGAAAATTATAAGTCATTGAAGAAAGAAATTGAAAAAGATACAAATAAATGGAAATACCTACCATGCTCATGGATAGGAAGAATTAACATCACTAAAATAACCATACTACCCAAAGCAATCTATAGATTTAGTGCAATCCCTATCAAAATACTGATGGCATTTTTCACAGGACTAGAACAAATAATCCTAAAATTTATTTGGAACCATAAAGGACCTTGAATAGCCATGGCAATCTTGAGAAAGAAGAACAAAGTTGGAGGCATCACTTTACTTGATATCAAACTATACTGCAAGACTATAGTAATCAAAATAGCATGGTTCTGGAACAAAAGCAGGCACATAGATTGATGGAATAGAATAGAGAGCCCAGAAATAAATCTATTCCTGTATGGTCTTTTAACCTATGACAAGGAAGGTAAGATAATACAATGGGGTAAAGGCAGACTATTCTATAAGTGGTGTTGAGAAAAGTGGACAGATACATGCAAAAAAAAAAAAAAATGAAACTGGATCATCTTTTTACACCATATACAAGAACAAACTCAAAATAGTTTAAAAACTTAAATGTAAGACCAAAACCACAAAACTCCTAGGAGAAAACATAGGCAGCAAATGCTCTGACACTGCTCTTAGTAAAATTTCTTTCCGCTCTATTTCCTTGGTCAAGGGGAAAAAATAAATAGATAGATGATAGATAGATAGATAGATAGATAGATAGATAGATAGATAGATAGATAGATAGATGGTACTACATTAAACTAAAAAGTTTCTGCACAGCTAAATATCAGCAAAATGAAAAGATAGCTTATTGAATGGGAGAAGATATTTGCCAATGATATATCTGATAGGAATTACTATCCAAGATACAAACAATCCAATTAAAAAATGGGCAAAGGACCTGTATAGATGTTTCTCTAAAGAGGATATACAGATGGCCGATAGACGAATGAAAAATGTTCAGTGTCACTAATCATCAGAGAAATGCAAATTAAAACCACAGTGGGATATCACCTCCTACCTGTCAGAACAGCTAGCATTAATAAATTAAAAAACAATAAGTGTTGGTGAGGATGTGCAGAAAAGGAGAAACCCTTATACACATTGATGGGATTGAAAATTGGCACAATAACTGTGGAAAACAGTTTGGAGTTTCCTCAAAAATTAAAAATAGAACTACCTTATGATCTAGCAACTGGGTAAACAATTACTTGTATAAATTTCAGTAATTTTTAAAATCAGCTCTATTACTTCAGTCATACTTTATATGACAGTATAATATATTCTAATTCATATTTGAATCATATTATGGGTAGCTGGCAATAAATAAGACTTAAATTTAGGTAATTCAATTTTCCTGAGAAGATTTTTAAAGATGGGAACAAAGTAGAAGTTTTTCTTGCCACTGTTACTTTTGCTGGTTTTCTTTTGTTGTTGTTGTTTGCTTGTTTGTTTTAAAATTTCCATTATCTCCAGGCTTCAAAACTTGTAAAGAAATCTGACATCAGTTCCTCCTGCTATATAATGATGAGTTTGGGAAATAAATTCTTTTTATACATTTACCATTGATTTAAAATGAGGGTGAGAATTTATGTCTCTATACCTTGTGGGACTATTCCAAACTTTGAGAGATGTTGAGAAATGTGAATTAATATAATTTAATTGGCCCATTATGATAAACCACCGTCATGTTTCTCAGCCAATAGCAGTTCTTTCTTTGGGTAGAGGATTCACCTTCTTGGTCTGCTGACTTTCTAGGCAGGTAAGTATTCCTTTATATGGAGCTATACAAACTGCTCAGTTTCTCTTTAATGACCTCAAAAGACTCAGAGACCTTAAATTAGAAGGAATTAGGACAACATCCTTTTTCCCTTGTGTTATTATATCAAGCTTCCTACACTCAGAAACCTTACTAAAATAGACATGACGTGCATGGTCTGCACGTCAAAATATTTTATGTTTGTGGCACATATCTCTCCACAGATTGTAAATTCCAAGAGCACAGGGGTTTTTAATTTTTTTTCCTAATTATTCATCATTTCTAGAAGAGCAAATATAGACTTAATGAATGAATCTTTCCCCTTATATAACATGCAGGATCCAAGCAAATTTAACATCATTTTGTTAATGCCAAACAATAGGGAAATCCAATGAGTTTCCTTGATTTGGAGCTTTTGGAAAACCTTTCAATGGTTTTTGACAAAATGTCAAAGCCATGCAAAAAAATTTTTAAAAAATGCTTGCCATGGGGCTTACATAAAATATATTATATTATAAATACAAAATTCTATTTGAAGTTGATGATAATTTAACTTGATTTGCACACGAAAACTCTACACTTTATCTCTCCCCTCATTTTAGGTTATCTAAGTCACAATTTACATCTAATTATTTTGTGTATTTATTAGTATAATTATAGACATTTTAAATACTTTTCTCTTTTAACATTTATGTTAGAATTATAAGTTTTTTACCCAGTACCATTACATAAGACAGTACTCTGTGTTTGTCTATATAGTTACCTTTATGGATGAGTTTTATACTTATGCTGCCACATGAGGAAGTCAGGGCTCTGGGTTACTGAAGGCCCACCACCACCAGGAGACATTATGTGCAACAATAGCATCACTATCTTTTTCTCACTATGGGAAAGTAGCTAGAATGGTACATTTGATTATGAAAAGCATGAAGAAATAGTTCCTGGACTTAAACAGGAAGATAGAATACTTGGACACTAAGAGTAATCTTTACATGCATTGATGACACTACAAATATGTAACAACCTCTTCTCCACCCATTATTCTAAATCTCCATCAGTTAATTGCTTTACATCATGTGGTCTGAATTTTGTAATACATTTTAAATTAAATTAATTATATAGACAAGGACCCACAAAAAATATATCACCCAGGGTCTGCACATTTTAGGGTTGTTTTTGTATATATTATTCACAAATTATAATCATGGTGTATAAATTATACCATAAATATTTATTTTATAATTCAGAGATTTCATGGTCCTTTTTATAATGGCTTCATGATCATATAAGAAGTGGATATAGCATAATTTGTGTAATAATCTTCATAGTATTCAATACTTTATTTGGTAGTGAATTCATTTGTTTGTTTAGTTTTCCATTCGTTAATTTGGTTTTGCCTTGAAAGTTGTTTTTTTACCCCATTTGTCTTTTGACTTTCTTGACCTGCTTTAATTTATTATCTTTTCTAGTTTTTGTTCCTCCATTAATGACATCATTTTGTTTCAGTCTTTGGTTTTATATACTTAAAGTTTTTTTCGCATCATATATTGACAGACTAATCCTGCTCTGACATCCAACAGGAAAGCAATCCTTCTCTCCTATCAAATATCCATTTGGCTTTTTTCTAATTTTAATACCAATTTGCAGGGCTCTACCTCTGACAAAGCTTGAACTTTTGGAAGATTAATTATGGTTATTACTTTAGTGTAATCTATATTTTATTATACTGGTAAAACTGTAATTTCTTGCCCTTGCTCCCTGATGTCCAAGAAAGCCTTTCTAAGTCTTGACTATAGGAATGTCTCATTCAATTTTAAAACTCATGCTCAGATTTCATTTCTGTAAGGCCTTCCCTGCCCTTATTCTTGGGCAAAATTATTTCCTCATTTGTCTCATGTATCTGGTTTATCAAGATCTATTTTATTGTACATCTCTGACTCACTTTCAAGATTGAACTTCTGAGTGTGGGAAGCTGGTTTGCTGGTTAGTCGTATCTCTAACACTTAGCACAACTAATAGTACCTCATAGCTGATTTGATTTTCTTCAAAAGAAAAAAAATTCACATTTATTTTCCAACTGGTTGCTTCTTCATTTTATTTAATATTTTTATTTCAATTATAAAATATTTTAATCACCTACAAAAGTACAGAAAACAATGACATAATCATTCATGCATGTACCTCTGAGATTAAAGAGATTTTAACAGCTTTCACTGTTTGCTTTTTACATCTCCCTATTTTAAAGTATACAAAACATAATAAATATGAGTAAAGCCTCATTCTTCTTCATTTCTTCTCTCCCCACTCTCTTTTTTCAGGACTAATTAATGCCCTGACATTAGTGTGTATCATTCTCATGCATGTTTTTTGACATTTAAAGTATAGATAGAAATTTATAAGCAATATATACTGCTGTGTTGTGTGTTTTAAAATATCTCAAAATTATATCAATTATTAAAATAAGTGATAATTCTTACCACTACCTTCTATTTTTAGACCTGCATTTTAGCATATAGACAAGAAAGAGTGAAAAAAAGAAACCCTTCACCCCTACAATCTTATTGACTACATACAAGTTTCTGACATAATAAGTAATTATTTATTTATTTATTTTGCATATTAGTCAGGGTTCTCCAAACAAAAAAACAAACAAACAAAAAAAAATAGAACTAGTACGTTTGTGTATGTGTAAAGATTTATTATAAGAAATTGGCTCATGTAAATATGGAAGCTGGCAAGTCCAAAATCTGCACAGTGAGCAGGCAGATGGAAGACCCAGAAGACTCCCTGTTCTGGTTTGTGTCTAAAGATTGTCTGCTGTAGACCTAGGAAGAATAGATGTTGCAGCTGAAGCCTGAAGGCAGTCTGCCAAAGAATTCTCTCTTCCTTGGGGAAAGCCAATCTTGTATTCTATTCAGGCCTTTAACTGATTGGATGAGGCCCATTTACATTCTTGGGACATCTACTCTTACTCAGCATCCACTGATTTAACCATTAATTTCACTCCAAAACATACTTAATAATGTTTGACCAGTATGTGGGCACCCAATGGCTCAGCAAAGTTGACACATAAATTAACTAACTCACTTCCCTAAATTCATTTTCCTAGTTTCAAGTAAAAGTCTTTGAATAAAACCCTTCTGCATTCAGGAGAGAGGTGCCTATGACATTTGTTTTGGAAGACAGTCATAGCCTTATATCTAATCCTTGCCCTAACCTTAATCATAATCATGATTCCTGCCCATTCTCAGTCCTGTATTTTTCCATGCACATTATGTGTTATGAACAAATGGATCCTAATAAGCTTTTCTTCATTTAACTAATTGGAAGGACTAAAACCCAATTCTTTACAAGAAATAATTACAGTTCCTCAAACTGGTCTTTATTTCTCCTGTGAATGTTCCCCATGGTTCTTTTTCTCTCAGTGCCCCTTAAGCTAAAGCCTTAACCTTCTACAGCCTTGTAATCAACATCATTCATTCCTAATTGAAGTTGTGCTCAACCCTGCTTGTGAGAGTCTAATTAATCCTTCAACGCTTCCTTCAAGCAAACATTCCCACTTGAAGTCTAACTTATGTTTGTAAGATTCTAATTAGTTCTCCAAGTCTGTTTCTTTTGAATTTTTTCTTTGACTCCACCACTTTTGCTGCCATTTTTCTTAGGTTCTTTGATGCCCTCTATTGTAATATGCAAAGTGGATTAATAACAACTTTTATTTTTTATGTGGGGGAATAGGCAGGAATAAATTAAATGTACACATTTCCTTTTATAAAATAAACTACTGGCCAAAATACTGTATTTATTTATATGATTACATAGCACTTTTTAAAAGTATCACACAATCAAGATTTGAATGCAAAATCTTTTCCTTAGCCAAAGTCTTCTCATTCTCTTCTAGCCTCCAGCAGTCAGCCACAGCATAGTAACAAGCTGTTGCTATTCAAAACCTGTGCTTATCTCAACTGGGAATTTCCTTCCTCTGGTCTCCCTCTGCATGTATTCTTCTCATGTTTGATTTGGGTGTGTATGCAATATAATGTACAGTAAATAATTTTGAAAACTTGACTTCTTTTCCTATGATCTGGAATTGTTTCAACATAAACATCAACAGTTCCTTGAAGTCTTGACAGAAATCCACTGATAACACTGTGTGTAGGGTGATATTTAGAAATATAATGGTTCAATTTTGTTTTCTCATTACTGACTTAATCAAATGTCTTGAGTAATTTTGTTCAATTATGGTTTCCTGACATTGACCATTTTATTTAGGTGTCTAAATTTTTTGGTGTAAATTTATGTAAGTATAGTCTTACAGTCTTATTCCCAGACAAGCATTCCATTTTACTTTTTAAGTTTATTTTTATTTTCTTGTCTAACATATTATGTTTTCTTTTCTCACCCTTATAAATCTCCTCCTTCTATCCTCTTTCATCTTCTTCTTTATTTTATTTTGTTGAAGTAAGTAAGCTAAGTTACTTATTTTAATTTTTTTCTTTTGCTAATATGATAGGAGAAATTTGGTCTTTTTCACACTTCATCTATCAGAATCGGACTGCTGAACGTAAAGGCTAAATCAAGGCTGATGCACATTCATGAAAATAACAAGAACAGATATTAAAAAGCTAATGAGGTTCATTATTATTCTAATTGGCTTCAATTTGAGAAGAGAAGAAATCAAAGATATCACAATGCAGTAATGAGGCACCACTGGCTAAGATCTGAGTAGGTTTCACTTAATAAACAAACCACTATTTCCTCAGTATAGGTGTAAAATGTATGTTATCTAACAAATTAATTCATACATTAATTAGAGCTGGTCCTCATCTCTGTCTGCATCCAAAATGGGTACAATCAGGAGTGACAATTATCACTGCCCGCCCCACAAAAGCTGTAGCACTCCTCTAGATTACAAGACTCCACCGTGTGGAGGAAAGGAGGGCATGACAAAGTTATCCTAAAGAAGAGACATAGAGTTTGGTAGTGAAATAAGTCAGATGGAGAAAGACAAATATCGTATGATCTCACTTACATGTGGAATCTAAAAAAAAAAATGAAGTCTTGGAAACTGAGTACAATGATGGTTGCCAAAGTCGAGGTTGGGTAAAATGAGGAGATGTTGGTCAAAGGGTACAAACTTCCAGTTATAAGATAAGTAAGTTCTGAGGATCTAATGTAGAGCATGGTGACTGTAGTAAACAATACTATATTTCATACTCGAAAGTTCTCGCATACACAAAAATGCAACTACATAAGAGGATGGGTGTGTTAACTGACCATATTGTGGTAATCATTTCACAATATATAACTAAAACTAGCACAATGTTATATGTCAATTATATCTCAATAAAGAGGGGGAGAATTTTTAAAAAGACAGATATAAATAAGAGAGTACCTCGGGTTTCAACTTCAGGGTCTAGGTATGGAGTTTACTGAAAGGCTACACACACCAACTCTGTAAGTCCTTCTTGATTGAGGTTCAAGGAAAATAACTGGAGTTACCTTTTCCTTCATCCGTAGGTAATACCTCCAGAAATTGATGTGTTTGTCAATACTGGCTCCTTTGTGCTTATTAAACTTTCCTTAAAGAATGATATTGATCCCAAATCTTGAAAATTTATTAAGTCTTATCAATGTGGGGAAGAAAGAAAAGATCTAGGAATAGAAAAAGAGAAGGAAAAAGATGCTGTCACCTACTCTGAACTCAAATTGTACTGAAAAAAAGACTTGGAGACAAATAAATGGAGATAAAAATATCAGCTTTATTCCTGATGAAGCCTGTACCAAAGGAAGTGATGTACATTTGTGGCCACATAACACTTTCTGATACTCTCATACAGTAGACAACTTCTGACATGGCTATCAGTGATGTCAGTATATATCCAGTGTACTCCTGGTATTCTCTTGTGTTATTCCTTCCCTTTGAGTATGACCTGGATATAGTAAGCTGCCTCTAATTATTAGAATACAGCAAGAAGCACAGGATGTCAGTTCCGAGACTGAGTCACAAAGAAGGTCTGACTCGCATCTTTCACTCTATTTTTTCTCTTCCTGGCTCTTCTCAACTCGCTTGCTCTGATGAAACAAGCTGTCTTGTTGAGACCTGTCCTATGGAGAAGCATACAGAGAAAGCACCTGAGAATGACTTTTGACTAACAGCCAACAATGTATGAGTAATCCGGGAAGTGAATCCTTCCCCAGTTAGCCCTGAGGTGACTGAAATGCTGGCCAAAACCTTAATTTTAACTCTTGAGAGACTGTGAAGCAGAGGATGAGCCACTCTTGAATTTCTGATTCACAAAACTGTGAGATACTACAAGTTGTTAAGTCACCAAGTTTTAGGGGAATTTGTTAGGCAGAAATAGGTAACAAACTTCTAGAGAACACAGTCCTAAAATTGAATAAAGTTTATATATCAGGAGAGAATTCCTATTATCAAGAAGAGAATGAGTCTGTAGAAAAACAAACAAACAAAAAAGATGTTTAGCCATACATCCATGCTGCTATTTCCCAGATTCACCAATTAGATAACTATTTCCTCTTTCCTTAGGAAATGTTATGCAAAGAACAGAACTGCCTGATGTTGCTTAGACAACAAACTAGATTGAAACTGGGAGCTCTCCTTTCACCTAGCTAAAGGGGCAAACTTCAAGCTTTAATAAATATGAAACTAGGGCATACTTTTCCTGATCTTGGAGACTACATCATCCCATAGACATCAAGCTCCAGGAACAGGTAGTTGGCTTTTCCAGACAGTATTGTAAATAGCAAGCACTACAAATCCAGAACTTCTCAGTGCCAAGTAACCTGTGTGTTTCTCCACTGACAAGGCCACTTTCTCATGCTTATCCTATAGACAAAGCACTCATGGGGTTGGGGCAGTAGGTTGGGTACAAGGAATCCTTCCACTGGAGAACTCATTATGGGGTTAGTAGATGCCCAGACTGGCATTTCTTTCCCTGGTATAATGGAGAGACTGAAAACTACGTGCATCTCTGTCTTGCTGTCTTTGGCTTATGAGATATCCTTTTTCTCAATATAGTCCATTCCATAATTCATTCTGTGTTAGTTTATGGAATCTATTCCAACCACTTACATGACACCTTCCCTCATTCTTAGCAAGACATAGAGAAGTGAAAGACAGAAGCTATGCCAGAAGTGTTTCTTCTGTATTTTCCATCCATTACAGTGGAAAAGTGAGGAGAGTTAAATATCTCTCCCCCACCTCCTACACACATACACTACCAATGAAAAGTAGAGAAATGTGAAAAGATAAAAAAGATCTATGAAATACAACTGGATCTGCATGACAAGAATAAAGGTAAGTCCAAGAACATGGATGGAGAGCTCAATGTCACATCAATAGTGCCCCCTTCTTGTAAAACTCCATATTTCCCAACCTAGTAGGAGTGGTGCCCCTAGGAGTTGTGCAACTCAGAGGCCCTAGAGGAAACCTTAGATGACATTAGTCACTCATGCCTCCTTCTTTCCTTTGAGCTTTCATATTTTAGAAATGAAAGTTTTACAAGGGCAAGTAAAACAAACAAAAACAAATAAACAAACAAAAACATTTAAATAAGCCTAACACCTGCAACCAAGGCACTGAATAGTTCCTTACCTTTCTGTTGTATTTGTGGGGCTGCTCAAAATAAGTAGCGGGATGATTTATTAGAGCCTCTGAAAGTTGTCTGACAGTACTCTGTTCCAGTATCTGACTAAAGCTACTTATACCTTGTGTCACTTTCTGCAGTGACTCAATTTCAAGCAAAGATTAATGCAGTTAGAGCATTTTGCAGAAATAGTAAATCACTCTTACAACTGATTGCAACTCTGGAGCTGCCCAGCCTGTGGCATTCCAATATTGTTTTCATAAATGGATATTGTTTCATCTGTTGCTAATCATTGTTACTGAAGTTAGAGTAGGCTTACAACCAAGGGAATACTTAGCTTTTATATAAAGGAGCAAAAAGTTTTGCAAAATGTATCAAATGTCAAGCTACTTTCTGTCTCTGACTTTTTCTTATGGTGATGGACTCTGAGTACACACTGAACATAAGTTGAGAAGAGTTTGTATTCAAAGCAATCAGATTTCAAATCTCAACTGAGCAGTCTTTTTTAGTAATCAATCCATTAAATTATTTAGTTTTTCATAAGTCTCTCTTTTTCTAGACTGGCTGTGTTTAGCAGTGATATTTTCCTGTGTCAAAATAAATGATAGTCACACAAGTAAATACCATCAGGAGAGTTACCGGGAAGACTAATCTCTCCTTGGTCCTTTGATCAGTTATTCTCAGAAGATGATATTTCTAGAAAAGTTTGATTTTTAAATTTTAATACAGGTAACAATTTAGTGGTTACCAGAGAAAAAAGTGGGAGATGGAGAGGTAGATAAAGGCAAAGGGGCTCAAATATATGGTAATGGAAGGAAATTTAACTTTGGTAGTGAACACACAATGCAATATACATATGATGTATTATTGAATAGTTACACTTGAAACCTATATAATTTTATTAACCAATGTCACTTCAATAATTTTAATTAAAATGTTAAAAAATTAATTTTTAATTTACATTTCACAATCAATGCTTCACTGTTTGGCTTTGTTTTTAATCATTAAATCAGTCTTTCGAGGCTGTGATGCTGAACAGACCAAAAGCCCTTTAAGCACAGGTATCCTAAAAAAGTGTGCTGTGTGTGAGGGAGACTCAAAAGGTCTGTAAAACAGCAGAGTTGAACAGTCTAGCAGGACCACATGTCTTTCTTAAGCTTTTTTTCAGTGATTCTCATTTAGATGTGGGAAACTTTACTTACTGGTAACAGATAAAGAAGTCAGTTCATTTGAAGCCCTCATTGCTCTCACTCCTGGATCAAGACTGCTTTGAATTCCAGCTTCTTTATTATATTCATTGCTCCCAAGAAAATTTATATTTCAAGTACTCAACCAATCTCTGAAATAAAGTTGAGAGAAATCATTTTTAGAAATATCAACCTAAAATTGACTGCACATTGAGCACCCTTTCTGCTTGGTTTTTTGCACAGTCAAGAGGCTAATGTATCATCTTTAGTCAGAGGAAATGTTTTTAGCATCTCCTCCCTTCACTTAATGTCTAAAGGGGCTTGGTGGATAACTATCTAATATAGAAGTGGCATAACTAGACAGGTGAAGAAAAAACAGCTACCTCAGATAAACCACAGGCAAAGGACTTCAGAGAAATATTCAGCTCCATTTTATGACTCTCCTGCCATGATGTTCTTTCACTGAGGGTCATTAAAGTCATGCTCATCAACTGTTGTGGGTTAAATTCATAATCTCTGTTTGCTTCCATTGCTGACATTACATTTTCTCCCCTAGATAAGTCCTTTTTCTTTTCTTCTTCATTGCTACAAAAGTGGAATTATGTGTCCCATTCTTCTTTCATGTCAAATAGGGGCGTAAGGAATGGTAAACAGGGTTGGGGCATATTACACACAGTCAGTTGTGGATTTAAGGGAGTAGTCCTCTTTTTTTTTATAGTCTCCATTTAGGACCAAGTAGCATTAAAATTGTCACAGTCCAACTGGTAAAACACAAAGCCCCTTGCCAATACAAAAGACTTGGATAGACTGTAGAAATCAATGTGTGGGATCCAGATATTTAGAAAAGCTTTGGGTTAGGGTAGCAAAATGAGCAAAAGGAAAGTCATTTGAAATAATTCCAGAAATATATCAGACATTCCTAAAGGGTTTTTGTGTGGTAATCCATTTTCTATAAACTGAATGTTTGCATCCTCCCCAAATTAACGTTGAAATCCTAATTGTCAATGTGATAGAATTTAGAGATATGCTTTGGGATGTCATTAGATCATGAGGATGGAGTTCTCATTATGGAATTAGTGCCCTTATATGAAGAGAAACAACAGAGCTTACTTTCTCTACTGTTCTCTGTCATGTGAGGATACAAAGAGAAACTGGTCATCTGTAAACCAGGATGTGGGCCCTCACTAGACACTGGGCCTGCCAGCACTGGAACCTTTATCTTAGACTTCCCAGCCTCTAGAACTGTGAGAAATAAGTGATTTTAGTTTAAGTCATCCATTCTACTGAAATTTGTTATAGCATCCCAAACTGACTAAGATACCATTGGCTTTCCTGGTTTGTTGGTCTCATTTAAAAGACATGCTAAATAAACATTTATCTTTAGGAAACAGACAAATCAGTTTATGCTGTCTATAACATGTATTAATCATTTTTATTTTGTTTAGCTAATATGGGAAGAAGAAAGCAGTCTTCAATATTTCTTTAGTGTTTATGTTTTTAACTTGGAACAGTAAGGATGGAACAGAATTGCCCTTGAAAATTGCTAAGGCAGAATGATTTTTAGGTGGCATCTCTACTATTGTGCCATATGAGAATAATCCACTCCTTCAATATTACGCCCCCCCCCCGCAATGACCACCAAGAAGATAATGTACTTACTGCAAAGAATCTAAACAACCTGACAGTCTGTAGAAGCACTGTTCAACAGAACTTTCTGCAATGTGGAAAATATTCTATATCCTCAGGATATCAGATCATATGGATTTATTTCACCTTTGATTCTCATTTGAAAAATATCTACCTTATACACACATCTTTCCATCTTACTTCCCAGCGTGCTCATATAAAAACATAGTCTTAGTTTTTAACGTTGAAAAAAAAAATCCATATGCTTCAAAGGATGTCTTACAGCATCTGGGCGGCTCAGGCTTTCACTCCTGTTTCTTTTGACTAGAGCTGTTAACAGTCAGGACTAACTTTTATTCAGTAACCTTATCTTGTAAAATAGCTGTAAATACTAGCAAATCATACAGAAAATTGAGTTTGCGCAGAAAGCTACAGAAGAAGAAAGGGAAGAAACAAGGTTTTGGAAAAATACATATTATGATTCATTGTGGATATAGCTGTGGAGAGACATCATGGCTAACAGAATCAGTGCACTCCCAAGGATTATAAAAGCCTGCACTCCTGTCCCCAATTCTACTACTTACTAGCCATGTGATGACACTGACCAAGTTAATGGGCTTCTCTGAGCCTGAGATTCCTTGTCTGTAAAAGAAGATATTCATTCCTGACTCTTAAAATTATTTTGAAAATTAAATAAGATAATATATGTAAATAGCTCAGTATGTAGCAGACTTTAAATGCAGTAATTCTTGCCTTTCCATTTTAAGGCAAATATTTTGAAACAACTGAAAATGCATTAAAGGTATGTGTGTTCTAGAAATATTCAATCAGACATTTCTATGAAATAAGAGTTTCGTGTTACTTTGTAAGTAAGCTCTATAAAACCAAGGTATCTTCAGGCCCCAGAGAGATGATCATATTCTGAGGGGGTAAACACAAAAGCGTCTTTTTCAGAAAAAAAATCCTTTTTGGTTGTTACCTTGTGATTTGGCAAAATGCCACTTGCGACAGATGGATTTGAATACAGGAAACCAAAGAGGCTGTGCTTGTACCCCAATCTTGGCATATGGCACCAGATTCTCTCACCAGGCTGTCAAGCAGCTGTTGTGGACTTTCCCACCTGCAGTTACAAAATTCTGCCAAGAGTATCTAACCTCAGACAAGAACCTGCCATCAGGTGGGTTCTCCTGGATTAGAAACCCCACCTATTGCCCTTTGAACACTAGGAGCCCCTTTCCAAATCTTTCTTTAAACTCCTTGGGAATGAAGGGGCTATTTAACCATTCAAGTACATCTATCTTTTCATTAACATTAAGAAGACAGCAAGTCTCGGTTAAAAAAAAAAAATAAAAAAAAAGACTAGGGATGTATTTAAATCTCAACCCAATAATTTACTTGCAATTAAATAAAGTCAGTTAACATCTTTGATCTTTAGTTGTTTCCTCTTCAAGTGAAAATAAACTATACTTGGAAGTACAGATAACGATGCAAAGAAGAATTGTGGTGGTCATTGTGGTTAACAGTAGAAGTTCTAGTAGTAATAATAGCATCATCAAACCTTTATTGACTGTTTATTATATAGGAGGTATGTTTCTAAGCTTTGCAAGTGTTAGCCATTTAATCCTATAGCCACCTCACAAACATATATGTCTTGTAAAATAGGTGTGGAAATTGAGGCAGAATGATTTAAAATAACTTGCTCACAATTACAAAGTTAGAAACTTGTGGAGTGGCAATTAAATCCCAGGCAGTCTGGCTCCAGCCTGCACACCTAAGCATGACTGTAGTGTTAAGGGAATCATAATTATTTTTATGTGGGGGAAAAGAAGAAGTCATAGGAAATTGAGTATGTTAATGAAATTTCCATTGGTGAAAAGCAAATGACAGCTATAGGGTTTGTGAGTAATTTCTAGCTGGTACTTCTTGCTTAGGTAGGACATTTTACAAAAAAAAAAAAAAAAAAAAAAAAAAAGAATAATTCAGTCACTCCTTTTTTTTTGGAACCCAGAAATAATGTTACAAAAGTCAAAATCATTACAAGTGTATTATAAAAAAGCAGTATAATTTAAGCAATTGGGTAAATCCTAAAAGAATTGTCTTTATATTTTAATTGCTGACAGAACAAATTTAGTTAATGAGTTTTATATTCCTAAATCTACATTTGAAACTAATCCTAGTCTGTGATTTATATGTGATTTCACACACAGTACATTAAACACAGCCTGATAAAATTGATTTTATTAAATCTGGAAAAAATTAACCACTTGTTGACATAAGATTGGTCTCACATTTACAGTTGAAACTTTTTTTAACCAGGCAGATTTCTATTTTTCTTTCTATCAAGGACCATTGATCTATGGAGAAGAATATTAATTGAGAACTACAACAAAATTCAAAGTAGATTTACTTAGACGGATTTTTAAACTTACAGAAGTAAAAAATCTTCACTGTGCTCATTTTGAACATCTAGAACATGCAGCACAATCTTTTATACTATAAATGCAACAAGTCCTAAAATATACACTTTGATTCAGTATGAAGCCTGTGATAAGGAAGAATGTTCAGACCTTGGGGACAGATTGAGATAGAAACACAATTAGGCAAAGACACATTAATAGATATATAGAAAAGGGAACAGATGAAAGAAGATGGACAAGAAATGCAAGGAAGAGAGAAGGCTCAGCCTCCCTAAATTCTGTTTTCTCTTTTTTCATTTTAGTTCAGTATGGGTTCTCCCTCCTTATTGCATGGTCCAGAAAGTACAATCAGGTAGAAATCTATGTCAATAGTTGGGTTTGATTTCTTTTTTTGATTATATGATTTTTTTTATTATAATTTTTTTTTCTCTCAGAGGTCTCAGTCCTGCCTTACCTGTTACTTAATATCTGCATAGAGTTGTTTCATATACTTTACATAGTTTTATAGCTATTTATGTGGAAAGGTGTAGGGGCTGAATAGTGGCTCCCCAAAGCTGTTTGTGTCTTAATCCCTGAAATCTTTGAACATGGTACTTTATGTGGCAAAAGGGAGTTTGCAGATGTGAATTAACTAAAGACCTTGGGATGGGGAGATCATCCAGGATTATCTGGGTGGGTCCAATATAATCTCAGGGTCATTATAAGAGAGAAAGAGAAAGATTGGAATCAGTGACATGGAGATGTGACAATGGAAGCAGAGGCCAGAATGGTGCAGGGCCATGAGCCAAGGATGTGGGCTGCCACTAGAAGATAAAAAAGGCAAGAGAACAGATTCTTCTCTAAAGCTTCCAAAAGGAATGTGGACTTGCTGAATTATTTTGGACTTCTGATGCTCAAAACTGTAAGATAATAATTTGTGTTGTTTTAAGTCACTAAGTGTATAGTCATTTATCACAGAAGCAACAGAAAACTAATATTAGAAGGGCCAGTCTGATAGCATTTCTCCAGTACTGCAGAATGCAGAAATCTATGCTTAAAGATTTTCTAAATTGTTCTTTTTACCTCAAATCTTAAGGACCTAGCATGATTAAATAACTACAACAGTATCCCAAATGGGAAAAAAGGGTCTGAGCCATTGGTGTTTGGCCAGAAAAAGAAAAAAATGACAATAGTTAGATGAAACTTACTTCATTTGGTCAAGAAATATACTCACGGAAAGATACTATCTAAGACATAGAAAGCTGAGAAATTGTGCCTCCCAACAAATTTTAAAAAACAAGATAACTTACATAATCATAATTTTTCTTGAAGCCATCCAAGTGTTACAGTTGCAGGACAAACTTGCTTGAAATAAAGAAAATATAAGCACCTCCAAGAACACATAGGACAAAGGCACTGGCTCACCTCTAGAAGAGCATGAAAGAAAGATGAGGCTAGCATACAATTGCTGAGGAGATTCAGCTAACATTATTAATTGCTGAAGGCCAAGTATGGCCTGATATGAAAATATAGAGCTTGAGAGATTCAGACACAAGAGACCACAACCACTAGCAGACTGCTCTCCATGGACTGTTGCAGAATATTCATGAGAAAGATTGGGCACAGAACAGAAGGCCAGAGAAATCCTCCTATGGTTGAAGCCTAGAAGAGGGGAGAAACCAACACCATGCAAAAGACACATAATCCCACATGAATATGTCTCCCCCAAGGATTAAAAAAAAAAAAGAACAAAACAACAACAACAAAAAAGACCTTGAATAGATGGGGAAAAGACAGCAAAATTCATCATTCACGAGGCAAAAATCCATTGCAGCTAAGGAAAACTAAAAGAAAGAGAGAGGGAGAGAGAAATCATAGGTTCCTCTGCCTCTTGGAAAGGACCAGTTAATCATCCTGGGCACAGAGTTTCTTACATCTAGGAGGAGAGGGATCACTGAGAACCAGGGATACATCTTGTCAAATCATACTTCACTTTAAACATGAAGTAAGGCTAGAGGACTTTGAATCAGATGACACACTGGATAACAACAGCAACAGTAAAACCCAAACCTTGCTTAACTCCTGACTAAACTGAACCAACCTCCTCCACCCCTAATAACAGCATAGGGAAAAGTTGCCAGTAAAAGAAAGATACATACATACAAAAGAACAAAAATTACATTTGCAGAAAGTAGGGAAAACTGATAAAAATCAAAACTTGTTCCTTTGAAAAGATCAATAAATTAAAAAAAAATCAGTCTGATCATCAAAAACTAAAGCAGACAAACACTACCAACAACAAATAAGAGAGATGGAATACTATTATAGATGCTGCAAATATTACAAGAAAAGTAGGGAGAATATAAACATCTTCATGTCAAAAAAATCCAACAATATAAATGAAATGAACAAATTCCTTGAAAGGCACAAACTACTAATAAAGCTCACTTAAAAAGAAAAAGATAACCTGAATAACCTAAATCTGTAAAACTTCCAGTTGAAAATTTAGGAGAAAATTTTTGTAACCTTGGATTAGATTCTTTAACTACAAGACCAAAAACACAACTCATATCATCAATTAGAAACTGAGCTTCATCGATATTTTTCACTCTTCAAAAGATGTTATTAAAGGAATAAAAAGACAATCACAGAGTGGAAGAAAAATATTTGCAAAGTACATATTTGGTGATTCTCTTTATATCACATTTTGGAACAGGCATAACTATAGAAACAGAAAGGAGACTATTGGTTTCCAGAGGTTTGAGGTAAAAAGAAAATATGAGTACAGACTCTTCTATTGGTTGATTGTGGTATTTGTTGTATGACTATATATTTATCAAAACTCAGAACTGTATACAAAAGAGGGTGAATTTTACTCAGAATAAATCATAGCTCAATAAAACCAAGTAAAAATTTTAAAATTCTCATTTTATCTAGAAATATACACGACAGACAAAGTCATTCTTATTTTAGAGTATAAATGATACTGGAGAAAGCAGACAATAGACAAATAAATAATATCATTTCAATTAGCTGATTGATATAATTTCATTTGGCAGAGGTATTTATACTAATGAGTGCAATAAGAAAAAATAAAGCAAACTAAACCATTGTGCCTCCCAAACATATTCATGTAATGACAAATAGCTAATAATAACACAATATTTAAAAGCACATCGAGTTAAGTGATCTAAGGCTGTTCCTAGTCAGAGAGAACTAATCATGGCTTGGGGTCAGGATAATATAGTCTCCTCAGCCATTGCCTGCCCATCCCAAGAGGCAAAGTATCAATACTTAGCACCTGTCACAATGCGTGGCACACAGACTAAAAAAACTGGGGTAAGGAAATAAATTGGAGGTTGGCTTCTATTTTAGATAGGTACTCAAATAAAACTTCTGGAGACATAACATTGGAAGAAAGTTCTGAAAAAATCTGGGGGATGACTTTTTCCCAACAAGAGAGAGCAATTTCAAAGGGAGTTGTTTCTGAAAAAGGAATGAATTTGGGAAGTTAGAGAAAGCAAGGACTGTGGGGATGGAGAGTGGTGAGAAACAAAAAGTGTGATAGAGGTTAGAAGGTGAGGTCAAAGAGGTGGTCAGGAGCCAGATAGCATAGATCTTAGAGCGATTTATATATAATGTGAGGCCTTTAGAGTGCTTTGAGCAAGTGGGCAGGGAGATCTTATATGTAGTTTAAAAGATCAATTCGACTTTTGGGTCAAGACAGTTTAAGGGGTCAGAAGTCATAGCAAAGAGATTGGTTAGGTAGCCTAGTACACCAGTCCAGGTAAAAGACAAGAAAGACTTAATTTAATGTCTTAACTGGGAAAGGAGTATGAACTGGTCAGGTTAGGAAAATAATCTAAATATATCTTGGTGGATTAGATGCAGATATAAGAGAGATATGGCATTAAATGTTTCCTGGATTTTTGGTCTGATAACTGAGCAACTGGTAATAACATTTAGTGAAATAGGAAAGATTGAGATAAAGCATATTGGGAGATTTGTTTCTAGATATTTTAATTTGGAATGTCTATTAGATATCTGTGAAGTAAGGTAGGCAGCTGAACATAGAAAATATAAATTTGGAAGTCATCAATCTATAGGTATGTGTTTGCTTATTTATTTAAGCCATGCGAGTAGAAGAAATCACCCAGGAAAGAGAATATAGACCAACAAGAAAAGTGAGCTAAACATGGAGTGCTCCATACTTCAAAATTTTGAGGACAAAGCAGAGTTAGAGCTAACAAAAGGCCTTAAAAAGAGTAGACTAAGAAATACTAGATAAACCTGGTGTCCCAGGAGTCAAATGAACAGAAATGTTTTCAAAAGGATAAAGTGACCAACTAAATAAAATGCTGAAGAGCATTCAAGTATCATGAGAACTAAGACTTGAATAGTGAATTTGACAAGATGTAGGGCAGAGTGACCTTGACAGTTAGTGGAATGATGGGAACAAAATTCGATTGGATAGATTAGAATGGCAATGGGGAGTGGTATTAGTGAGTGTAGCTTTTGAGGCATATTCTCTTAAGAGAGCAGAGAGGAACATGGTAAAATGGTAGACACTGTAACATGTTTAATGCCCATGGGAATTAATTAATAGAGGAAAAAAATTAGTTATGTGAAAGCAAGCAGGGTAATTCCAAAGACTAAATCTGTGAGTAGTCAAGGGGGTTAGGATTTAGTTTGCAAGTATGAGTAGGAACAGCTCACCTGTTATGAAAAAAAAAAAAACAGGAATGGGGGCATAAACAAAGTGCACATGAATAACTTACAGGCTGACTAGTCAAAGACAGGAAATTCAAGGCAAAGATGTGCCTGGGAATGATAGAAAAAAATCAAGAGCAGGAAGTTCGATGTCTAGTGAATAGGGTCCAGTGGGACTGAAGTTGTACATTTTATCTTTCACAGGCTCATTTTACAGAGAAAATTCATAATTCGCCAAGTAAGGGAATTTTCTAGAAACTTCACAAAGACTTTGAATGAAGGGCAAAAATTTTCCATTACTTCCAAAAATGTCTGAGTAGACATGGTTTTAGGTGATTAAATGACACAGATTGTACTACATTCTAAATCCATTCTCTTCTGTAGGTTTTGAATTAGGGGAAAGGATAAGGACACAGAGAACATTGAATGTCTGACTTCAACAAAAGTGTCCCCCACCCTTTTTATTTTCTCAAAGAAAGTTGTATTAAGAATCCTGGAACCTCTGATTTGAGGTGTAGTATGGCAAATAGTCTAGGTTCAGTCTTTTCTAATTTCTTAATAAATTTTTTATAAAACCTTTCTTTCTAGGAATTGATTCCTTCATTTGGGAAATTGTGTTCCTTCTCTTGCTAAAAATAAGTAGTTTTAACAAGAGTCACAACCCTTTCTAAGGCCACAGAAGGGTTGATGGTATTAGAAGAAAGGAAGAAAATGATGATGCGAGGGTATGATTTAAGCAAAGTATTCTCTCAGGAATTTCAAATTAGAATAACTTTAAAACATATATATATGCATATATAATGTATATGTATATAATGTACATGTATATGTATATGTACATACATATATACATATATATGTTTTAAAGTTATTTTAATATATATCATGTATATGTATATGTATATGTATATGTATATGTATATGTATATATACATACATATATAGATATATATATATTTTTTTCTATAGCAATAGAGTTGGGAAATATGAACCTGGAAAAGAACAGACTCAATGAGAAAACAGATATAAGAGAATGAGGCTGACAAGGAGGAAGAGGCAGAGCTAAAGATGGAACCCTGACAGCATTCAGTTCATGGTTCAAGGAGCCCCACCTTTCATGAGTTTGTTTATATGAAACAATAGATCTTGACTTTTTCTTAAGTCAATAACAGTCTCCTCTTGATTTTAACAACTAAAAGTTAAATGTGGCTACCTGCGAAAAGAAATATTGCAAGAGACACATACAACCACAGGGGAATCTGTGATATGCGATTGGAAAGTCATTAAGACCAGCATTTTTTATTTTAAGGACTCAGATATCAAAGCTTAAGCTTTAGTGGATTTGGTACAATAATGTCAGGTGTTGGAGTTAGTTGGCCCCTTCTTAGGTCCTTCAGTATGGGCAAGACAAGCTAGCACCACTGAATGCAGACAGAGAAGAGCAGGAAAACCATTTTGCTCATTTTTCAGATGAAAGACAATGATCTTAGACCAAATAACATCAGAGAATCACATGCCTATAAAATCGCATGAGCCAAATCCCCTCTACATTCTAAAGAAATGTGCTACTCAGAAGTACAGATACCAAGAGAGCCAGAGGAATTGGCAAAGCCTGAGTTCAGCAGACATCTACCAGCTACACCCTGCCAGGCAGAGGTAACAAGGCCTCACTCTAAACTGTATTGATAGAATTAGATGTAGCCTGGGGCAGAAAGCAGATTAGCAATGTGTCAGTATCCTAATCAAGGCAGTAAATAGATACTGAGGCAAAGGAGAGCTTTTGAGCCAAGTAAGGACGCAGGTTAATTCCCCAGGCCTGTTACTATTTCGAAGAGTCAGTGAGTTACGTAAATAGAGTCAAGATAAAACACTATGGTTAAGCAATATTTCACAAAGTGTCATCAGCCAACTGGAGCTCATATAATGAAATCATCTCACATTTCGGTTGGGTTTGAGAGGGTTGGATTGCCAGAAAACCTCAAACATGCCAAGCTATACATACGGTTGATTTCTGTCAACACAAGGTAATCCCCAGACTTTTCTATGCTTATCAGAGAAACTGGGCTGATGAATTCATAAAACCTGCTCTGGGGTGTACTACAAATATGGCAGCTACTAAGCACTTGAGGCTATTAAATTTAAATTTATTAAAATTTAAAATGTTAAAAATTTCGTTCCTTAGTCACACTAATCACATTCCAAGTATATGCATGGATAGTGGCTAACACATCAGTTGTGCCAATAACCATTTCTATCTGTTGAATAGTACTGCTATAGAAATAAATGTTCAAACCTCCTGACAGGTAGAAACAACAGGAGATAGTACACAAAGTTTCTGCCCAGTAGGTAGATCGTGGAAAGCCATGTTGGCTCACCAAACAACTCTACAAAGACAGCAGATTTTATCATCAGTGGTCCACCATCTAAGACCTTCCAGCTCCAGAGTTTATGACACTATCTCAGTCCAGTGGATTGTGACATATGTTCTGGGGCAGTGACCATTACAAGCTACTTCTCCTTTGCTTTCTTTATAATTCAGAGATCTTATTTGAATGTCTTTTTTTTTTTTTTTTAATTTTCTCTACAGTTAAATATTTGGGAGGCAATGAAAAGTCAGAAGGCAAAGAATAATGATGTATAATTCTAATACAGGAAAGGCAAAACAATTGGCAACAAGAATTTAACCTGTAGAGAGACCAGAGGGGCAAGGAATTTTATCTTGGTTACTGACCATTATCACATAATGAAAACAAGAAAATAGAGAGTTCTACATCCTCCATTACTACAGGACTGTCAAAGTTTTCTGATAAGTTGATCCCAAAGAGCTAGCACTTATGAATGGGCCCAGCTTTTAGAAAAAAGAAAATTGAAATAAAATTAATATCTAAAAAGACAGAGCTTCTGGAGAAAACAGAGAACAACTGGAATACACACATGCACACACACACGAAAAAGAAAAAAAAAAAGAAAGAAAAGGAAATATAAAACACTGATAGAGACTCAGCATAAAATTGATTTTCAGAAACATATAATTATATATGTATAATTTTAAAATACAGTTAATGATACAAAGGAGATAATATTCACTAGTAAAACCTGAATTAGTGGTCTAGAATACAAAGTAGAAGAAAGATCTCAAAGAAGATAGCATAAATACAAATTAATGAAATAATAAGGAAAAGAGTCAGATACTTGGGCACATTTATAGAATACCAAATGATCAAAAATTATTAGAAGTATTGCAAAAGAATAAAAAAAAAATAGATGAGCAAAAGAATATTATTAAATGTAAGAAGGGCATTTCTCAAAGGTGAAGAAGGATATGATTCTACAGTTTAAAAGGATACAAAAAATTCCAGGCAGGTTTGATGAGGAGAAGAAATTGAACATATATCTGGGTAAGATTCCTAAATTCTAAGAAGAAAAATTTGAATAGCTTGATATTTACAAAGAAAAGATAAGCATTTCTAACATCAAATTTTGCTAATCAAAAAACATGTACTTTTATTTACTTTTTAAGAAAATGTCATTAATTTTTTTTTTCAAAATGGTCTATAGAGGTCAACTTTCTGGGTCTTTCTTATGTCTAAAAAAATTTTTTTTCTGCTCCACTTGAGATCTAGTTTGGGTGCTTATATAATTCTAGGTACCGATTACATGTTTTTATGACTTTGAAAGTTTTATCTCCACTATTTTCTAGTTTCTATTCTACTTGGAATGGAATGCAATTTAAAGAGTGATGTCACCAGAATAATGGATAAAAGATCCCAGCTCACAACCGCTCACAAAGAACAACAATTAGACATCTATCCATGAATGAAAATAGTTCAGGAAATGCTCAGGAGTCCACTTAAGATGCTTCAGCAATGCAGTGGAGCAAAAACACTTATGAAAAATTGTACAAAAAGGGTAGAAAGAAGAGTTCCTTTTGCCTGCATCATCTCATCCCGTAGGCAGGCATTGTTTGCTCAGTGCCAACATCGAAATTCCCTCCACTGAGAAAATAAGAATCAATCAATCAGTTTCTCCTCCTGCAAGAAAATGCTTAAAATGGAAGGAGCTGGTATTTCTTAACAAGCACTGTGATGTGACTTGCTACTTCATTAATTACATGGGTCAGAAGAAGAGACCATTCACACCCCCAACCATTAGGCGAAACATCATTTTTGCTGAGAATGTCTTATTTTCTTTTTCTCTTTGAATTATTTCACTCTCATGTGAAAGCAATTTTCTCACCAAATTTTGAACTTATTTATTTGGTAGCTTTAAATTTAGGTGCAAACCAAAGGCAAATGTGTTTATATAGCTTTCCTGACGTTTTTATTGCTCACCTCTAAAAAAAAAAAAAAGAATTGCTCAGTGGGTTTTTATAGTTTGAAAGAACTTATTCTTTAAACTGTTGCTTTAAAGTTCCCAAGCAATGTTATAGATACAAAAGTTTACAATAAGGGACGTCACATTGCAGACATGGTAATTTATTTATTCAAGCTTTATTAAACAAAAATCAAGTTGTGCCGGGCTGTAAGATTTTGACAACTGTACAGTTAGAAATTGCACTGGGGTCATACTCATCATTTAAGCCAGTGTCCAGTAGAGGTGGTGATTTTTAATTACTTTTTTAAAGAGGCATGATTCAATGTCTAGTCCTATCACATAGGCATGCCTTGAATACGATACTGATGTGAATCAATAAAAAAAAAGTAAAGGATTGAAATATCTTAATTGATCACATCAAGGTCTAAGTATCTTTGCCTTACAGTTAATTAATGCTGAATTAGAAATCAGATATTATGTTCCACTTAAAAGTTGACTTCATTAAAAAGATGATGAGCTTAAATAAGTTACTAAGTGAGAACACTAACAAATTAGATATAGCAAATTTAACTTTTGTAAAGCTGTTTTTTGGGACAAAGTTAATAATTTTAAACTAAGAAATATTGTCTCAAAGGCATTTTCACAGTGAGTCAGACCTTCTGTATTTGTCACGTGCATTTATAGCAATCGTTTTTTTAACTCTTCCTAATTTCTCCTTCCCTTTATCATCTATCTACACTCTATAATCAGTAACGAACATACAGAACTATTTGGTGAGCTAGTGCCTATTGATGTTGTTATGGTCGTTGAATTTTTAAGAAATATTTGCCAAATGATGAAATTTTATAACAGAGGAGCTATTTTTCATAAATGAAATGGCCAAATGCTTTAGAGTTTACTTTTTTAAAAAAATGTAAACTGGAAGTGAATACTTAGATTGAATACCTTGATTATTTAGATAAATAATTGAGAACTTCAAATTTGGGTGTTCTATTTTGATGCGACCAAGTTTCTCTCTTCATGCGTAGCATTGACACTGATGTCCAAGATTTTAATCTTCAAACCAAACATTGTTATGAGACACTAAAAACTATATTTCTTTCTTGAGAGTTAACAAAATAGAACAAGATCTATACATCCTAACAAAAAATGACTTTAAAGGAAGAAAAGTGAAATCTCTTGCTTAAAGCCTCGTTGTTTAGAATTGATATTGCTTTGCATTCCAAGTTTACATTTTGAGATTAGAAAGAGGATTGCTCTATAGTGTTCTGAATTAAATAAGAAACTTGTTGCTGTATGTCATTATTGACCTTATTGCAATTTAATTAGGAGCATTATGGTTTGATGCCACTTTGGTTCCATAGCTTCTGCTCTGAGCAAGTAAGAAATGGGTCACACCATTTAATTCTTGCTCTAAACCCTTAACCAGTTACTCGCTTATCCAGATATTTGACTCTGTGTTCATATTGCATCACAAAATTATACAAATTAGAGGTTTGGGACCATTCAGATATTTCAAAGAAATCCCACCTTATATGGAGAACTGGAACAGTCTAACTAAGTACTATCTAAATACCTTGTATTTTTTTATTTGATGTGCAATAATGGCAAATGTTCAAAATGAAAAAACAAAACAAAACAAAAATATTTTGGCTAGTCTTAATCTCTTGGTAGCCTGAACCTCTAAAAATTTCTGTATCAATCAGATGAAAAGAATCTAAGTAAAACTTAGCCTAGGTCTGAGAGAGAACTCTAATTTAACAAGAATTGAATACAATTGTTTGCATGTGAGTATAATCCACAGACAAAATGGACTTCATAGTGTAAGTCTGCATTTCTTCTCTAAGTCAGCAATTTCATAAATGCCTTCTTATAGGTAAAAGGACTATTATAATAAAGATGGAGTTGATGCAGTGACATCACTGAGTATTTCACCTAATACAGAGAACATAGTCAGTTCCATATGATGGAGACAATGAAGAAGCAGGGTGATTACAGTCTAAATAAGACACAGGAAGATTGAAAGAAATATTGAATAATAGAAAGATTGAACTATAAAATTCTATATTTGGCTTAAAGTTAAGATCAATAGCTATTTAAACTACTAGTCTAGGGACATATAGTATAAAATGTATAAAAGTATTTATTATAATAACTACATACTTAAGCCACACAAGCCTATAGCATACTTCGACCTTTCATGACTGGAAATCTTAAGGCATCCTTTTTTTTAATCAGCAACAGAACTTGGCAGAGGCAATAGTCTAAACATACATATGCAGCTCACTCAACATAGACAACAAGGCATTTAATAAGTCAGCAGCAATTCCGGAGACCAAGATCAGAATTTCAAGTCTATGATCATTTTATATTAAAGAAGGAATTAAAAAGAAAATAATAATGTTTTTAGTTTATCTCATATTCTCTCCCCAGACTTATTCAATCTAAATTACCAATGGTCATTTTCAGTTACCTGGTAAATAGTAAATAGAAAAAAATTGGATAATCTAAATATATTTATATTTGTCTATAGAATATGCTTTTATAGAAATAGCAAATTGATATTCCTTATTTCTGTTGATTCATAATTAACTTGCAAATTTGGGAGAAAAAAAAAAGTTCTAGATAACATGACCTAAAAACAATTCTAGAAAATAAAAATTTAATGTGAAAATAAGAGGACAAAAATATCATTAATAAAATTGCAAATTTTTACTTTAATAATCTTTAAAATTTTTAATAAAATGTTACTATCAGAGACAACCACATTAGAATATTGTAAAGTATTAAATTTTCTGATTATTCAGGATAATCTCTTCTTAGAAATGCAAGTGACATGAATTGTCTAGCTTAGTATTTTTCAAAGTATGTTCCACAGTCCCTACTAATACTCTGTAAAAAAATAGTATAATTATAATAAACATTTTTATATATTTTGAATTAATTGGAGACTGAGTATATGTGTCCTCAGGCTATTATTCTAAACAACTATTGATCCTCATTTTAAGTCAAGTACAGAGTTTTATAGTTTAGTCTTTCTACTCGATGTCTATCTTCCTGTGTCTTATTTAGACTGTTAACACTCCTGTTTCTTCATTGTCACATCATATGGAACTTACTACACTTTCTGTATTAGATTATTATACTCAGTAATATCCAGGGGTTAATATGTTTGAGAAACTTTGCATCATATCTTTTTCCTGTGAGAGATTTATACAATAGTAGGCATATCTAGGAAAAGGAAATCTGAGAAAAGAATTTAACTTTGAAAGAAAATACAGTAAAAGAGTTTAAAAGACCATAGACTCTAGATCTAAATTGAATTTTGGAAGTCGAGCTTTGCTTCTTATTAGTTTTGTGAACTTGAGAAAGTTATTTAATCTTTCTGTGTCTATTTCCTTAAATAAAGATTATAGTAATACATACATCAAAGAATATTCTTGTGAGAATTAGAATTAAAATTTGTTGATGTATAGGGAAAAAACAGTGACTGACATATTGTAAGCATTATGGAACATTTTAGTTGGCATCTCTCAGATTTAACTGTGTGTGTGTGTGTGTGTGTGTGTGAGTGTGTGTGTGCTCTTAATAACCCAAGGGACATGGTCTTGTTTAAGGTTATTTCAAAAAAAGAAAACAACAGTCACAAAAACCAACTCTCATTTACAGGGGTTCACAGGAAGCAGTGGACAGGTGAGACTAGAACTCAAGACTCCTTCATTTCTGTTTAGTTGTGGTATGGGGTGGCATTCCACTTTTCAACTACCTGTCTTCTAGATTAAAGCACCTTTCCATTTATGTTTTCCCATTTCCTATAGGCACTCAGTTGGTCTTTATTAATTTCATCTTCTCTTACATCTCAAAACTTCATATTTTTGATTTATAAGCAATATCTTTAAGTTTCAGAAAGAGTTCAAAATCTTTCCAAAAATTATTGTCATGAATTGACAACATTGGTCAACAATGGAGAAAAAAAAAATTATGTGTACAAGTTTTGCAAAAATAACTTCTAGTCTTTATGTTATAAATGTATATGGAGGGAAAAGAATTCTAAGTTTTCTCTGTAAAGAAATTAAAAAAATAAAAGGGACATGGAAGTAATACTTTTAATTTTTTATTTTTTTGTTTTGTTCTTAATGTTTCCTCAATGTCTAGCGCTTTTTTTTTCTGATATTGTAATTGCTTCATGTGTGCCTGAGATCCAGACTTCAAACAATGCTGCAGCTTTGAATAGAAACAAAAGAACTTGTTGCCCTAGCAACGGGAACCACATAAAGTCCCCACACAGCACTTCTATCTCTAGCAATTCTCTGCTAATTCCGTAGGTTTGCACCTAGATGTATGAAGAATGGAGGTCTGTCCTTGGACTCTTTCAATAAGAAAATTCATTGAAATTTCCATTAGTATTAGGCAGTTTCATGTAGGAACATAGTGGCATATCTCGGATGTCTCTTGTGAATGTGAAAAATGTAAATTTGTGGAAATGAATCACATTTGGCCATATTACCAACTCTAGGTAAATATTTGTTCCATATATATTATTTTAGTTCTCAAACCTGCTCACTTAGTGCTTATGATGGCAAAAATAAATAAATAAATAAATAAATAAATAAATAAATAAATAATATCTTTAGCAGGAAAATAATGAGTTAGAGCAAATTTCCATTCTTTTTATCATTCAGGATTTTGCATTAAAACATAAATTTGAAAAAACTGAAACTTCGAAATTAACCCATACTGTAGGTGTCTCCTCATCCATGATCTCATATGTCAGTGACTAAAGTCAATTCATTTGGAGTTACTAATCCATGAACATAAAATGAAGTGGGCACACCTGTTATATTTGCTGCCTTAAAGTTTCAAAATAATACAATACAAGGTCCCTACCCTTGAGGAGCTTACAGTTTAGTTTGGAGATGAAACAAGACACAAAAAAAGTATATTACAAATGCAAGAATAAGAAGATCCTTACGGTGTAGTCATCTATTAATCGTTCAAGTTTTATCTGCCAGACATCTGGAGAATCAGCCTCTCTCTAGCCACCCTGTCAATGACGTCCTTTCCATTCAGCCTTGGAAACAATGTTCTAATCAATTTCTTCTCTCATTTTCTTTCTCCTTCCACCTCCAGGATCATCCTCTGTTTTTCATCAAGTCAGTAAATGATTGTGTCCCTGTCACATACTAGACATAATGCTAGGTTCTGAGACCAAAAAAAAAAAAAGTTGGAGTAGAGATTTATAATCTAATGAACAAAGTAGACATTAAAATATTAATCATCACAAATAATCACACAATTATGCAAATAGTTTACCCGACACTGCTACACAGCAAACTTTTAAAAATCAAATATGCTCATGATCATTTCTTACTTAAAAGATTCCTCTGATTCCTCCACAACCACTGAGGTTAGCTCACTTCCCATCATCGTTCCCCACATGTGTCTAGTTCCAACCATACCAAGTTACTGGCATTTATAAAATAAGCAATTCTTCCTTCTATGATTACTTTGGAAACCTCATTCCTTCAATCTGCAATACTCAATCTCACCTGTGTAAATGAGAATCTCTTATTCTTCCATTATTTTTATAACAAATTAACCACTACCCCCAACCCTTGAAACATCCCCTTAATTTCCCAAACATAGGAACTTCCTTTTTTATATATGTATTGATGTTTTCTGAACATAATCCTACATGGTCGTTTTTTTTTCACCAAGTATTACAATTGTTCATAACTTTAACCCAACTCCTAAACTAAGAGCTCCCTAAGTATAATTCATGTAATTTTTATCCTTAAGTAGGAGCTTGATAAATATCAATGGCTGAATAAATGAATAAAGGAAAAGTTTGATCAGAATTTAATATATGACAATGGAACCTTGAACTCTAGAGAATAAAGATATAATCTGTCACAAATTTGTTAATGTATCATAATACTCTTCTTCTGAGAGTTTTAGCAAATAAAGTATGCAAATGAATATAAATAAAATCCAAAATTGTCACTTTTGCTCCATTCTTAACCTACTTGGGATCCCATTGTACAAACTACAGCACATGGAGAAAATAATTTTTTACTCTTCCAAGGCAATCAGGGAGTTTTTTACTTCAAACAAAAAGTATTAGGAACTTATTTCTTAGCATGGATTAAATTCACAGGTAAAATAAATTTATTAATGTTTAATACATAGCACAGTGTATATTTTTACTTTAATCTACTTTTAATGGAAATTATAAAATTTTGCTTCATTACAGTCCAAGACTTGGTTGGAAAAGAAATATGTAATTTATAAATATTCTGGTAAGAGAAGGAAACAAATCCCCCTATGAATTATGTGAGTCTCTTCCAGTTCAAAATGTGAGAGATGGTAATATGACCAGAGAATATGGATGAAAACAGGCAGGAGTGTGAGTTTGAGTAGAAAGTGAATATATAGAATGAGCAGACTTTAAAGAAAGTACTAAAACACATTTAGCCTTTGCCATGGAATGACTAGTAAAAACTGACCTTCAAAAATCTAAGTCATCCACTCTACTCTTCCTGCCCAAACACTTGAGCCATGCTAATAGTTTCTCATATTTCTCCTGTAATTAGGGAATCAGAACTGGCTAAGCCAGGAAAAGGAGCTCATCTTTCCTTTCTCTTTGATAACTTTCTTTTCTGTTAATATTCAGTCAAGTTTGGCTTGGTGTATTAGTTTCCTCAGGTTGTTATAATAATTTATAAATTGTGTGCATTAAAATAATATAAATTTATTCTTTCAGAGTTCTGGAGGTCAAAAATCCCCAAATGAAAGTATCATCAGGGCCATGTTCCCTCTCACGGTTCTAGAGAAAATATGTTACTTGGCTCCTCCAAGTTCTGGTGGTTCCAGGTGTCTCTCAGTTTGTAGTCACATAATTCCACCCTCTGCCTCTGTGTTCACATTGCCTCTACCTTTTCTCTCTCAGTACTACCTCTGTCTCTCTCAATACACGTGGTTGCCTTTAAAATCTACCTACATAACCTAGGATATGCACCTTCTTTCAAAATCCTTAACTTAAGCACTCTTTTTCCTCATTAGGCAATATTCATGGGGTCTGGGGATTGGGACATGAACACATCTTTTTCTCTGGACAGGGTTATCATTCAACCCGCTATACCTGTGGTGGTTGCTAGAATGAAAGAAACTTTTCTGATGATGGTTGCTGCCATGGGAGCACATTGTATCTCCACTTTACACTTCCTTGGGACACAAATCATACCTTTATATTTATATAACTAGCACCTCACATAGCATCTAGTCCATGATTGCTTTTCAGTAAGTGTATGTTGAAC
The DNA here is from genome assembly GCA_030015415.1 of Cynopterus sphinx. Taxonomy (NCBI): domain Eukaryota; kingdom Metazoa; phylum Chordata; class Mammalia; order Chiroptera; family Pteropodidae; genus Cynopterus; species Cynopterus sphinx. The sequence continues at coordinate 22,274,287 of CM057385.1, forward strand.
TAAACTGAACTAAATCCAAGCTAACAAGACATTGAGATTTTTGAAAAATGTGTGGCTACTTGATATGGCATTTGAGAATATCTTGTCCTTTTAGTCCACAATTTAAAAGTGTCTTTCTTCACTTCCTAGGACAAACATGGTATTAAAGATGTTCTTATCTTTTTGTGTTTTTCTGGTTGTTTTTCCTTCTTTCTAGTTGAGACTTATTGATCGCCAGTCATTCTTAAATTGCATGTGCTGTTGTATTTTTCTTAACAAACACACTTGCCACACACTCAAGAATATTATTACCAAAGAATGTATTGATTGTGGGATTTTAAATATCCTGGGCAGGTTCCCCTTAATCACTTGGAGAATTTTCTCTTTTGAACCCTGTATTGTAAAGTGACATAAAGAGAAAGCCAAATATATAAACAGCCCCTCCACCCCATGCAATAAGCCACATTGTAAATGCCTACAGTTGCTTCAAAAGGTGGCGAATGTTTGGCCAGCTTCCACAGTAGGAAAATAAATCTCAAGGTCATTTAAATAGTAGACCATTTTCATATAAAAGATTAAATTGGTCCATCCTTGTATTTTTTTACCTAATTATTTTAGTATGATATTAGGCCCAGTCATCTAATTAGATAAATTTAATTCAAAGCGAACTAAAAAAGCAGAATAGAAGGAATTTAAAGCCATTCCTTGCTAAAAATCAGTATTTATAGACACTGTATAGTTTGAAAACATATAATTAGCATTCAGAATAATTTCATAATACATCTAAGTTGTGTTTTGTAGAAAGTGAAGCATGGTACTTAGATTTAGTCTTTGGGAAAAAAAAGAAGTACATTGGGATATTTTGTTTTCTATTCGGGACATTATGAAAACTGTTTTGCTGTCACAAGTGCTTCCTTAGAATGACCCTGCCACCAACATAAGTACTGTCAATAGAGAGAATGAATGGAAAGCCTGAGACATCTTTGATCTCCCACATCTCATTTTTATTTTTGTACAAAGTTGCAGCCATTTTAACAAGTTGGGGGCTGGATCAATTCCATTATGTAATGATATCCATTTCCATGAAGCTGTCCTTAATGATCAATCTCCTTAATTTAAGTTTGTATCATGTGGCATTAAAGACACCACCTTCATACTTTTTTTTGTGAAATGGTCATGTTGGAGATGAGAAAAGAAAGACAAAAACAAAAGATCTACAAGCAAGTGTTTGCATGCTAAGAGACTGCAGACAGGAAAACAAAGCTTAATTCATGTGATACAAATAGAACTATGAATTTGCACAGGACAGCAAAACAGGAAATAGCTGTTTCAAAAAGGACAAAAGTGGTATAAGTGAAATATGTAGGCAAGTGAAAGCCAACAGCGGCTGACGAGAGACTAATAAAATAGCTAGGACTGGGACACAATAGATGTATTTAGTGGGCAGTCTGTTTTCTGAGCAAAACAAATCCTGAAGGAAGCATGTGTTTATTTGGAAACCTTTTTCTATATTCATGTATATTGCTGCCCATGACCTCAAAATCACAAACTAGCCATCACTAATTCACAGAACTTCATAACAAGTATTGTGCCATTAACAGAGCAATGAGGCTCAAATTCTCCATGGGTATTTCTAAAACTTCTGTCTCATTTGTCTGATCCCAGAAATTTCACCATTTCAAATTCCTTGTTTCTAGACAAACACCAATTGATCTTTTAACCTTCTTTTAATTGGAGTGCTTGTCTAAGTTAACCATTTCTTCTCTGAGCCTGATCTTTCACTGTCTTCAAGTCAACAAAAGGCTTTTTGCTTTTGCTAGTCAAACAAATCATTCTGAAAGTAGATGATAAGAAAAGTGGTTTGTTAAGGGGGTTTTCTCACTCCTTGTTTAAGGTAATTTCCAACTATGCTTTTATTCTGCTGAACTTTGCTAAAGAAATTGCCAGCAATTTAGCTAAATATCTTAATAATAATGAGCCTAGACTCAAATATTTCTTTTGGAGACTACTACTTTTGAAGGCCTGAAGCTATTCTAACTACCTCAAAGATGCAAATACCAAGGAAGCAGATTGAAATTACAGTCGTGTTCCACAGAGTACTCAATTTCTTTTCATTTGAAAACATGATTCTAGCAGATACATAAATGGTTTTCAACGACAGCCAAGTGAAATTTGCATATGGTCAACCCAGTAAATTCTAATACATGATGACAGGTTCACTAAGTATTTGACAGTTTGCCCTCTAGTTAATAGGTAGCATAAAATGTGCTTTGTTAAAAAATACTATATGAGCCAAAGCAATGACAGATCACGATATATTTTAGTGTCGAGATAAGCAAGAAAAAACGTGCAAAAAATAGACTATTTAATAAGAAGTTAGAATTGGCTGCAATTTCTACCTCGTTTTTAAACCAGTTTTATAGAAACTTTAAATGTTTGTTTCCTTTCCTCCACTTTTATACCTTTTTTAAAAATATGATTTTGATTAGAGTAGTAAGATGGAATACTAAAATCTTAAGAGGAAATATATTATCTTTCCATATTTTACCTGGACCAATGAATCTCAAAACTCCTGGATACCTGTGAACAGTTGGGTTGACCTTGAAGGTAGATTAAAAAATATCTATCAGCAGACAAATATGCTTCCATAATATTATTGGTTTCAAAACCAAATTGAAGATGATACAGGGAATATTAGTAGCCAAGACATATTGAAGGTCGTTACTGAAGCTTGGATTCACCCTTCTCTTTCCATCATTCATCAAATGTGAATATTTCCATGCTTTTCCATCAACTATTCTCATGATTCATCAGATTTATCCTGTTTCTTTCTTATCTTTACCCTTGAAAAGGAAGCTACAGATTTTTTTGAACACTAATATTTTTAAATGCTGATAAACACAATGTGGATTGTTATAATAAAACTACAGCAATTGCATTTCAGTACATCAAATAAACCTATTTGCCTTGATGTATTATGTCTGGCTAATGTATAGCATGGTCATATGCAATTCTTCTTGGTCATGACACATTATTTATTTCATTCCTTAATGTAATGGAATGATGGTTTTTAATGTAAAAAAAATTTCAATGGTTCTATTGCAAACATTTTAACAATTTATCTTGTAAGGTTCATTAGCAGTTAAAATAAATGAAAATAAAGCACTTATTTATAAAAGGTAAATCGGCTTTAAGTGTTACAGTTAATATGGGAAACATTTTACCTTTTAAAATTAAACTTTTTACATTTCCAATCATCTAACTTGTTAATTAGCATGTCTCTCCCAATATGAGAACTAACAGTAGGAATTTTGGCCATGAGGATACCTTAAAAACTTTGCAAAAACATAAAACATAATTTCCCATTACCATAAGAAGTGTGTGTGTGTGTGTGTGTGTGTGTGTGTGTGTAGACACGGGTTGTGTCCAATGTTTGATAGTCTTTTTTAGTTTAATAAGTGATTATCAATGGCCCTTCTAGCTGAGTTTTCACAGATATAAATCCCTGGTTGCAATGCACTTATACAGATAGTTTTAAAGATGAATCTTCACATCTTCCAAAAAAATACAAAACATTTTGCTAAAAAAAATATCAGTAGACATTTCTATTTAAATTTTTTTTCTGCATGCTTGTTTTCATGCTTTGGTTTTTGTAATGGCAAAAAGGGTAGGTGTTTGGATGATAAAAATCCATTGATTGCATTGGATAATAAGGTAGTGAAAGAAATATATCTGGCAGGATTCCTATTGTCACTATAAACACTTTTCCAAAATACAGCAATTTGTTTATAACCTATGTTTCCATCACTCACTACCAATTGTCTCTGTTGAGTAGAGGATGGTAATATTCTATTCTACAGGTAACTGTTATCTTCGCTTTACTTCATTGGGTCAAATTGTATTTCTAGTTTAACATTCACTGATCCCTGGTCATGTTCCAAATTTTGGATGCATCTGCAAAAATTCATTATTATGTATATTTAAGGTTGATAAAAGAAGAAAGCATCCTCAAAAGCAGTCATGGTATTTTATATTAATCTCAAATTACAAAAAAAAATTTTTTTAATAATTCAAGGACTTAAAAATTATGATTTACTTTTTACTTCCTAACCAAAATATATAATGGTCATATGATAAAAATTAAAAAATGGGAGCTATGCCCTTATAATGCAACAGAAGCAACAGAACTAGGATTTATACAAGGACTGGTTATTTTGATCCAATTACTAGGCTTCACAATTAAAAACAAAATATATACACAGCATCTTCCTTACTCCTGGTCACTTGTATTCCATTATATCCTTTCTCTCTTAATCTCAATACTAGGCTCCTTTTATTGCTTATGTTCCACTATGTACCTAAATTTAGGTTTACCCACCCAAAGCAGAACACCCTAGTACCAAGTGGTTTTCAAATTTGAGCTTAACATCTGAACCACCTTGTTGAGATACATATTTCTGAGCCCATCCCAGCAAAATTCCTATCCTTGGATTAAGAATTTTCATTTCTAACAGGTTTCCAGTGATGCTGATCTTGCTGGTCTGGAGACCACACTTTGAGAACCATTGCTCTATACTTACCTTAAGTATTCTGGATTTGGAAAGGCAGACCTGATTTCAAATGTTCCATCCAAATTACCCTTTAAAACTATTGTTTCTTAGAACATTCTAAAACGCTGAGGTTAGGTGGGGAAGGGGGATCCATAAAATAAAAATATGACATAGAACATAAATATTTGACAAAATTACTTTACTTCTCATTGCTCCTGTCTTTTATTTTTATTTTTATTTTTATTTCCAGGGCAGCTAATCTCATCTAGTTGATTAAGGAAATGTGATATAAATTAAATAATTCACACTACCATGGAAATCAGTGATTTGGAGTGGTATTAAGTCAATCAAGCATATTCACATGTTAAAGAGCAGCTTGTTAAATTAAATAAATGAATTTTTCAATTAGAAATATTTTTACTAAGCAGAGTATTATGACTGGGAGGCCTTTCTTGGGATCAAACTTATCTCTTTAACCTCTCAGTTTTGTCTGAAGAAGCAACTTTTTTTTTCTGGGGCAGTGGAGAGAATCAAAATAAATAATAATAATAAAAAACACCTCTCACTTATTTACTTTTGATATAGATAACTTAATAAAAACCAATTTCTGCTTCTAAACAATAAAAACTATTGATTTAGGACTTACTCCTTTAATTAATCCACTGGGAGGTGGGCGAAGTAAAGGTGATACTCATTTCAATATCCCTCTGGGGATTTCTTCTCCCTTAAGGAGGCTGAATTAGTTCTGCTTTATAAGTGAATGAAAAGCTGCCTTATGCCCCAATAGAAGAAAGGCAGCTAAAGATTTGCAAGAATGAAAGTCTACATGTAAAACTGCATTAAAATGAATAAATGAATAAATAAAATATAAATAATTAATGGATGGATAGACAAGTTTCTTTTTTGTTTATATATGCTTGGTTAGTTTTAAGAATTAAAAGTCAAAAAGAAAACATTGGGAAAATTTTTTGCTAAGAAAAAAATGGCATGGAACTTTAAATCTTTCCCCAAAATGACAAGGATCACAAAAATATTAGATAATCTTCATCAACTTTTCTAGAAACTGGTTAACACAAATATAAATATAAATACATAAAATAAAATATGAACTACACATCAAGCTGAAATTATCTGTGTTCATTTTTCCAGTTCCTTCTCTTTCTCTAAAGGAAACTATTGTCATAAATTTACCATATATCCTATTTATATTTTTACTACATTTATATGCATCCATGAAAAATATAATGTTATTTTATGAATTCTTCTTACATTTTTAAAATATTATTTTCCATACTTTTTCACTATTGGTCTCTCTCACAAATGCACATACAAAAATGTCAAATAAAATAAAAGTTTAGTATATCTTTCCCAATTTCCCCTTCTTTGGCTATTTTCACCTAAGAGTCACAATTATATATGCGTTTATCTTCGATAGTGATCTACCTTTACGGTCTTCAATTTTTATAAACTATGAGAACTTAGGTACAAATTAGCTAGTATCCCTGATCCTCACTTTTATTTATTGTACTTTCTCTATTTGCAGGTTTATTTGAAGAAAAAAGCTGGAATACATAAATAGAAACCAGGCTATATTTGGGGGTCTCCTCTGCTTGTCTATATATTTTGGTGGTGCTAAACATATTAGCAGATGGATTTCTATAGAAAATTTGCTACGAGTTAAGGATAAAAGAGTATAAATCCCATCCCTTTTAGGCCCCAAACTGCTGATTGTCCCCAAAATGCACCTAAGATGGAACTATGTCAGTTATCTAAGGAGATGATTTTGAAAATCTGGCCTCCTTTTTCCTGCATAATTCCATCTAAGCCCCATACAATATGAATGAAGTGCAGACTGAGAACATTGAATATGAATGAAAGATAATGAAAAGTTGCTTGGTCTAATGGTTGCTACTTTACTGTAGCAGAATTTTAGGGAACCAAAAATATGGATTTGTCATTTCAAACCTACTAACTGCACTTTTATAATGCAAGTGTATGTCACAAAAAAATTGGAGTAACTATTTTCTTCCTAGACTTGTTACAATCATGGAGTTGACACTGGTTTCCTTTTTTATAGAACACACTCCTAGGGAAATATATATATTCTTTAGGTAGGTATAACATTTAAACAATTTGAACCTAATTTATTTCCCATGTATCTAAATTCACAAAGAGTTATAGATGAGAGAGTAGGTAAATACTACCCCAGTTCTTTTGGAGTTGGTATTTTGGGAATGTTGAGTCACTATATTCATTTCAAAACTCTTATTCATGTGGAAAGAAATTTGAAAGGGAAGATTCAAAGGCTAAGTTCTGTTCCTAATTTTCCCACCAATCATCGCTATAATAAAAATATAATTATTATTTAAATAATTTGGAATGTTATTGATATAATTATAGGTTTATTTTATTTTATTATTATGTGTTTTCTCATATGAAATGCAATTTTTAAACGATCTTTTTCTTTGTGATATCTAGAGCAAGACACTTAACAAGTTTAGGCTTCAGTTTCTTTATCTGATAAAAAGGCTTGGATTGAACAGACTGTGTGATCTGCCAGTTGCCTTCCAGCACTACCCATCTTTGATTCTGATCCCCAATTCTATCTTTTTCAATCTCTGTTTGGTGAGTAAAAGTGAATGATCTAAGCTGGAATAACAGAAGACATAAATTTTGCTTTCTTAATTAATAATTAATAATAATAATAATAATAATAATAGTAATAAACAGTTCCATTTGTTAAATGCCTATGTGTTTTGCAACATTATAGCTAATCCTCAAGGGCAGCCCTGCAAGGAAGTTGTAATTATTTTCATTTATGGATTTTTGAAATATGAAAGCTGAAGAAGGGGCAGGGGATGAAAAGGTAGAACACAAAAAATTTTTAGGACAGTTCAAATATTCTGTATGATACTATAATGATGGGTACCTGTCATTATACATTTGTCAAGACCCACATAATGCATAATATCAAGAATGAACCCTGAGGTAAACTGGACTTTGAGTCCATATACATGGTATATAAATGTAGGCACATCAATTGCAACAAAGTTACCACTCTGGTGAGTAATGTTGATAATGGAGGAAGCTATGCACATGTGGGGGCATAGGGGGATCTCTGGACCTTCCTCTCATTTTTGTTGTGATCCAAAAACTGCTCCAAAAAATTAAAGTCTTTAAAACGTGCGCACGCACACACACACACACACACACACACACACACACACACACACACACAATATAGATGACATGACAAAATTGGCATTTTAGAAAGACTAGTTAGGTAAAAGCATTAGGACCAAATGAAAACTGTTTGGGTTAAGAAGATGGCATTTAAAAATTCTAAGACTGAAAAAATATGCACAGGAGCACAAGAAACATTAGTACGTGTATGCTCTTCTCCTAGTCATATAATTCAGGTGAGCCAGACAGTTTTCTAATCTCATGATGCTAGAGATTACTAAGATTCAGTTTTTACACATGTAGATTCATCACAATTACATAGTTGAGATTTCTTAAATGTGAGAAAAGTTTGTGAAATAGTTAAATGGTTGGATATTTCTAAAAATAAAAACTTCACTGAAAACATATCATTAGAATAAAGGTCACATTTAACTCATTTTACTTTACTAACAAAGATCAAACTTAGAGCTTATTTTAACTCATCTGACACTGTCTACATGTTTCTTCAGTCCCTTTATGTAGACTACAAATTCAAAAACACCAAGACATTCTCAGTATAAAAACAAAGCAGTAATTAAGAGTTTCTTGCTTTTTTAAAAATAAATTTATCAACTCCTTCAGAAGTTTTTACACTATAGACTTAGACTATAATAATTGTATATAACAACATTGTACTAAGTCTTTGTGGTGGATTAAAGATAGCCAGCAATTCTTTGATACCCTGCCCACTGAATGGTGAACTTTAATTCCCAAACAGCGGATCTGAGCTGGCCTTAAAGACTTACTTGACCAATAGAATGTGATAAAAGGGATGTTCAGAGATTACTGGGGTTAGGTCATAGGAAGCCTGGGCTTTTTGGAGCACTCATTCTTATAGTCTTGAGCCACCATATAAGAAGTGCAATTCCCCTGAGGCTGCCATGATAGGAAGAGCATATAAAGAGAGAATGGGGCCATTCAAATGTTTCAGACCCCAGCTGCATCTCTAGACATCCTAGAGCAGAGACAAGTCCCCCTTGCTGTTAGTTACCTCTCTAAATTCCCGACCTACAAAAATTTTAGAAATAATAAAATAGTTGTTTTAAGCTTTAAAAAAATGTATGTTCAGATAGGTTATTAATTCCCCCAATGTCACATAAATAATAAAGAGAAAAATTGTCATTGGTATATAGCCACATCTTGTACCTCGCATGCCTCTTTTTATCCAGGAGACTGCCATCTTACCCAGCCTCCACACTTACACAAATATTCTATTTGCTTACAGAATATGATTCTCATTCTTGCAGCAAACATTTACTGAGCACCCACTACTGTTCCTCAGATGAGAAGCAGCAGGTCTCTAAGCTCTCATCAGAAATGAAATTTGTATTTGGAGCCTAGTAGAGTTATAAGAATCAGTCAGGAAACTAAATGCTATTGGATAATTCTCCATATGGCTCCATTATTCTTCAGCTATTCAGTAAACAGAAACTCTCAATAATTAGGGCTTTTAAAAAACTAAAGGGGTAATGTAATGTATAAGATGTTTAGATATTGCTGAGATGGATGGAAGTAAAATTCATTTCATACTAAAAGGAAAGGAAGATTTTTTAAAAGAGAGTTATTTTATATATTGTTTAACATAGTAATAATAACATGCTTGTTTAGTACTTTACAGTTTATAAAATCATTAAAACTGTAGGTAGCATCTTGATCTGTTAACATTTGGAAAACAAAACTAATAATAACGGAAAAAAAATAATTGAAGTCCCTTTAAAACTATTTTAGAAATATGATTCTATCAAGTTATTTTTGGTTTTCAACATAAATATTTTAGAAAAAGTTATTGAGCTTATATTTCAAATATCAAAGAAATCATAATATTCGTACTTGATTAGCTTCTGTTTTCTTTATTCCCAGCTTGATGTCACATATCAAAGCAAGATAATATATAGAAAGCACCTAAATTATCTCCATAATAACCATCGCATTTGTACTCTTCTGGGCATTTACACCATTATAATTATTGCAATTAACAGAAAGGAAATATATATGAGCACTATTCTGATTTGTTATTGAGAATGTGGTGAGTCAGTACTTAATCATGAAGGATAAAAATTGGTTGAGCAAAAACATAGTCTGCTGATTCTTTTGTGTAATGTGGGTATGCTGTTCCTCTTTATCAAAAAGATCATAAATTAAACAGGAAGCAAGGGGAGTGTAAGGGTACAAAGTAAGCACCTATTTGATGTCCTTCCTCAAGACTATTAAATTCATACATAAATTATAAGGAATGCATACAAATGTCTATAAAGTCTGGGAACAATTTACCTCCCTGCTGAGAAATAACATATGAGAAGAAACTGCTATTTTTCCTACTTCAGCTGTTGGAGGATTTTTCTGCTTAGAACTATAATTATGAGAAGACGTCAGGACGAAAGTGAACTCCAGGCATGATGGAGCAAAAAGAAGGAAAGAACATGATAACACCATCTAGCTTCTGAATTAACCGACTCGGGGACCACCTGCCTCCAGACTTCTTGATAGAAGAGATAGTAAGTTCATCATTATTTAAGTCATTTATAGTCAGTTCTTCTGAAATCATTACTATGGATACATTGTATCTTAGAAATTAATAAAAAATTATTTTACTGAAAACCTGAGTTTATATAAACTGAGATCTATATGTGCTACATTTGCTTTGCTCCCTCTCTCCCTCTCCCTCTCTCCTTCTCTAATTTTGTGTGTTTGTGTGTGTGTATGTGTGTGTATAACATTTACTTTGATATATATATATATATATATATATATAGCTAGAATCTGTTCATCTTCTTTAAAAGTGTATGATACAAAATTGCCTGCCACAATTACCTCTTAATGCTAAAGAATGGCTTTTATCCCTGTTCTTCTCTTATCTCTGTCTCTAGCTCCTACAATAACAGAGCCAGGCATGGCTTTTAGAGGGAAAGGAACACATTTTGGGTTGAGGACTAACTCAAAATGTCTTCCCAAATTACTACCACTATATTAAGTAATAGACGAAGAAGGAAAAAAGGAAAGGAGGAGGAAGCAAAAATAGGAAACAAAAGAGGAGGATAGAGCAGTAATTAATTACCTAATGTTTCTATTATATGCCTACCATTAAATATTTCACAAGAACTTCACTGTCTGGGGTTTTACATTTTAAGCATTTTACTGTTCAAATTACTTAGTGGAATAAAAAGGAGGCAGAAGACTTGATCTTGAGTTCAAGAATTCTTTAATATGGTAAATAATGATTTGTTCTTTACAGTCTAGGCAATGAATGTTTGTGAAGTAATTGGGCCATTTATCAGCTTAAACTAAGTAGAATAACATATTCTTTAAATCTAAGTTTACTGATAAAGGCGGAATGCTAATTAAAGTTGCCTACTTATAGGAAAACATTTGAAAAAACAAAATAACAGTAAATCAATTGAATACTTTATATTTCTCCCTTTAATATTTAGCACTGAAACTTCATTAAGCAAAATTAGTTTCATTATTTTGTCTTCTGCTTGAAGTGGACTAGTTCATTTTGTCATGACAAATATGTATCTGAATATCATTTGTAAATCTCGGTTATTAATTGTTCTTAAAGACTGAGTATAAGTTCATTTGAATGTGTGAAAAATAGAAAAATATTTTCATTGGGAGATAGGTTGCTTTTTATGATAATAGAATAATAACAAGGGTAAAATAAAAATGTATAAATTATTATGTCTAATTGAAATTCTGAAACGACTCTTAGATTACATTTCTTTTGGTTAGAAAGCATGATTTCAAGCTCCTTGATGTCAGGAAACATATATTTAACTCTTAATCTGTCACATTACTTAATCTATACCTTGCAATGTAAGGTGCTAGTATTTGTGAGTTTAATCGAATCTATAATTAAGTATTTATGAATTTCTTTAGTTCTGTAATAATCCAGATTATTCATTAACCTGGCAAGAATCTTGAGACAGATAGGGAAAAAAATGAGGTATTAGTTAAATTGCAAAGGCAACTGTCAGGCATAAGTAAGATCAAAAACACCTCATTTGTAACTTTTTAAGAATGCCTTCAAATAATTGCTTTCTTAAAATATTTGGATTATAGACAATTAACTATGTGGTTTCCTTTGTCAAAAATACTTTTTTGAGTCTCAGGTTAGATGTCATTTTCCAGAGATTTTTTTCTGATCTCTCAAACTAGGTTGGATTCTTTTATTAAATATTATCAAATTCATATACTTTGAATAAATACAAACCAAATCGTACTTGGGTAATTATCCACACAATTTGTTTTCCTCAGTAGATTGTAAGCATTTTGAGAGTTCAGACCACAGTGTTCTCTTTTATACCTGTATCTTCAGTGCCAAGCATAATGCCTTATACTTTATGAGAACACAAACACTATTTTTTATTCAATGCCTAAATACACAGACAAAGCAAGCTTTCTCATGTAAGGCAGGAAAGAGCTAATTTTTGTGAATCATCACATATTTTATGAATAATGCTAATAAAAATATTTAACATAACAACTGAAACATCAGAACCAAATTTGTAGATGATCTCATTTTTGTAAAATATGTATAAAAACATAAAATGATAAAGTAATTTCAGCTGTTATCTCTGTATTGTAGGATTATAATTTTCTGCTTTTCATTTTGAAATTGCTTATACATTTTTCTATTTTAAATTAAATTTTTGCATTTATTAGGTAATATGTATATAAATAACACTTTAAAAACCTAGATAGCATTGACAACTCTCATGGAGAAAAAAAAGGCAGTCCAGAGATAACTGCTTTAGAATTTTTTATATATGTATTTACCTACATATTTCTAAATAAAATGCTGAAACTGCTAATTTATTATTTTCAGTTTTAGAGTGTTATTAAATTAGATGTGTGTGGAAACAATATAAGTTCTTTTAGAAAGAAAAGTACAAAATAAGAAATGTGACTCTCTTTTTAAGACACAAATTAGCTTTACTGATGGTTTTTACATATCTCATTTTGTATTGACATGAAAACTGAATTTATAGCCTCTGAAAGAAGCAGATACCCATTGAAAGTGGTGAAAAAGGCAAGAATAAATTGAACTTTTCAAATAAATTAAATTTGACTCTTCTTTTTTCCATAAAATATCTGACAAAGTTATCATATTAATTATACATATATGCATATGGATAATATATATACATATATATATATATATATTATACAAATATATATATGTAAAGAATTGGCAATTTACTTTAAAGTCTATTACTACTCTTCTATAAGGTAAACATCCAAGTTTCTATGGAGGTTGAAATTACTGAAAATGCTTTAGATAACTGAGCAAAATCATAAGTATGACTAGGGTGGAAGAGAGTTTATAGTTCACAAATTGCATTCACAGTTAATCAGTCATAATAAATGAACATAAAATAAAATCACTGTTTCTCTTCTCATATTAAATTATTTTGTCCATGTTCCCTATAAAAGTATTAATATTGATTTTTAAATATATTAGTCTCTCTTTTTACCCATCTTTTTACTTTGTACCTATCACTAATTCTTTCCCTAAGCTCTCCAACAGAACTCATAAATACCTCTAAATATAATCAAATATATCAGGTAATTGTAGAGTACATTTTTTCCTGGATAAAATGCTCTCAATCTCTGTATCAATCTGTTCCAATGTGATCTGGTTACACTATATAAAAAGCGTTCATAATTTTAAAGTCAAAGTTAGTTGGATATTCCATTTCTAGAAGCCTCAAGTCATCATTATTACAAAAACACAGTACTAAAGTATATTATTTCTCATTATCTCCATTAAATCTGGATCTATTCTACTTGATGTAAATATCCTGCATTAAAACTAAGGCATAGAAGTTTCACTTATGTTTCTTAAGTGTGATTACTTGATTATTATTGATAAATTGCAATACCATTTTCACTTAATATGAAGATAATAGGAAGAAGAAATGAGATTTTTATAAAAAGTATCTTTACTGAACTAATAAGAGGTGACTCTACTATTGCTATTTTTAAAACTGAAAGATAAAACTCTTCTGCCTTAGCTGACACTTGACAACCATTAAAATGCCACATGGCAATTGTTGGGAGGTATTTTTTTGTCATAGTTTTGCTTAATTAGCTGTTTTTATATTAAACTTTATGTTCAGTTGGTAAAGTTTATGGTTATGAAGAGGTGTTGAATTGTTTAACTGACTCTATGAACTTCTGAGTGTTGTGTTTAGGGAACAAGAGAAGGATGAAAAAAATAAATTACCCATAGCTCTGAACTGCTTGAACCACGGCACTATTCCCTGTGCTAAATAGCAGGAATGTTTAAACTTTTTAAATGCCCTTCAGATTCAGTGGAACATTCAAAACACCAGACTTTTTAATGAGACCCAAACTTATTAACCTATGCATGATTTCATCAATAACATACTGCTTTGAATATTCTGTAGAGTAAATAAATATTTGTTGCTATGATTCGGTAGCCTGAATTTTTATATTACTTGGACTGTCACTAATAATCACATCACTGCATTAATCTATACTTAACAGGACACTCAATAGGAATGTGATATTTTGATTTCATCTCTGCAAATTTTTTTGTTAAAATTATTGTGATGAAGACTTGAAAACTCATATAGGAAAAGATATTTACATACCAATGTTCATAGCAGCATTATTCACAGTGGCAGGACATGAAAGCAACTGAAGTGTCCTATAATAGATAATTAGATAAAGAAGCTGTGGTATGTATATATAATGGAATATTACTCAGCCATAAGAAGAGATGGAATACTGCCATTTGTGACAACATGGATGGACCTCAAGATAACCATGCTAAGTAAAATAAGCCAGACAGAAAAAGTTGAAAATCACATGATATCACGTATATGTGTGGCATAAACATAAAAGCAACAAATAACAGGACAAGCAAACAGAGACTCATGGACATGGACATTAGATTAGCAGTTATCAGAGGGTAGGAGTTGGGGGATCAGCGGGGAGGTAGACAGAGTCAAATATGTGGTAATAGAAAGATCTAACTATGGGAGATGAACATACAGTGTAAATATATACATGCCTTAATGTTAAAATGTCCAGCTAAAACTTAATGGATTTCTTTAACCTATGTCACCATAAAATTAATTAAAAAAAAAATAAGATAAAATTACCATTAATTTTTTCACATGTATTCTCAAGTTTAAAAATTTAAAAATTAATCAGTTTCTCTACTTTCAAACAATAAAATATTCTTTGGATTTTTAATAGTGAAAAAAATTATTGGGATGATGTTGGTTAATAAAATCATGTTTTAAGTGTACAATTTAACAATACATCGCATGTATATTGCATTGTGTTCACCACCCAAAGTTAAATTTTCTTTTATTACTATGTATTTGACTTCTTTTGCCTTTAGCTACTTCCCCTTCCCCCTCTTCCCTCTGATAACCACTAATCTGTTATCCATGTCCATGAGTCTGTCATGTTTGTTCATTGCTTTCCATTTTATATCTCACATATAAGTGAAATCATATGGTTCTCAACTTTTTCTGCCTGACTCATTTCACTTAGTATGATAATCTACCAGAAGTGTTCTTTAGAGAATGACCCTAGCACAATATTCTAATGTGTATAATATTTTCTCTGGAAACTATTTTCATGAAAGACTAAGATTCCCAAAAGGGGTCGAAGGGCAACCCTATAAGCAATAGAAATAGCTATACTATTTATTCTTTATTTAAAAAAAAAAAAACCTTCTAAATATAACTCAATAAGCTGTGCCCTAATATTTTTGAATTGCCTACATGGAGCCTGATAATGGAGATAAGGCCCCTTCTTTTGGTGAACTTATAACTGAGGGCAAAGATGGAGTTCCTGCCTTTGTAGAACCCTCAGTCTCCTAGTAATGATAGGGATGCACACCAACAGCACAGGTTTATGGAAAAAAAATTCAATTTTAGCTAAAAGAAATTTTGAATGGTATAGCTGAAAGTCTACTATATATTTAATTTCTTCTGTTTTTTTTTTTCTCACATTTATCCCTCTGTGACTCATTTGCTCATCTATTCATTAAGGAAACATAAATAGCTAAGTTGCTAAGTGCCAGAAACAGTTCAAAGTACTGGTAATATAGTGGTGTACAAGGTCTTTGGAGCCCAACAAGATGACAGTCATAAAAAACTAATTGCAGATGTGGTATTTTGAAAGGAGTCAGGCTATTGAAAGAGCATTTTACAGTGTGAGACCAGAAAGGCTTCTTGGATAATGTGAATTAAGCAGAACCTTAAAATAAAAGAAAAAACTCCTAAAGTACTTTTCTATGTTGGTGATGTTTCATACCATCTCCCTACCGCCCACCCCCACCCCAACACATACACGCCCAACTGTCATTTAGCAGCACTGAAGTGACTAAGAAAGACTTAATGTTTCTTTTACCTTAACTAAACTTTAGGTAAGTTTCTTCCTAGTTATAGCCCCCCTAACCTTCCTTTTCTTAAAGCATTTCTGCCCCCTTTAAAATACACATCTTCTCCCAGTCACTGACTAGTTTTATAATCCAGAAATGTCTTTCTTAAGGACCTGGGCATTATCCCTTTGAAATGTAATCAAGAAAATAGTGCCTTTATTTACTGGTCTTCTTTCTAGAGGAAGGAAGGAGCCCAATTTTTGTAAGTGCCAATTAGTAAATCTAGATGGCTTAATCAAATTGATTACTCTCCCCCTAATTCCCTCTAATACTCTTCCACTAGCTTACCCTAATGCTTAAAAACCTCTCCTGCCTTTTGTTTCAGTGGAGTTGAGTTCAGTCTTTCTCCCCTATTACAACAGTCTTGATCTGGATCACAATAGCCTTGAAAAAAATTTTCCTTGCCTATTTACTTCATGCAGTGGGATTTTTTCATTGACATTAACAAGCATGGGTTACAAAGAGAGTACTGTTTTTGAAATCACAGAACCACAATTCAAGTCATGTGACCTCCAGAAAAACTGCTAAATATTTCTGATCCTCAATTTGTTCAATGATAAAAGGATCATAAAAAATTCCTACCTTATTATGTCATCAGAAGCATTAAATGAGATAATGTTGTAAAAGCACCTTACAAATTGTTATGTGCTTTGCTCATGGGAATTTTATTCTGCCATCACCAACTATCACGGAGTTGAGAGGTAGTAGACTATAATGGTTGAACACATGGGCTCTGAAATCAGAATGAACCTTAATAAGCTTTATAACCTCTCTTTACCTCAGCTTCTCTAAGTATAAAATGAGGAAAATACAACTTCTTGAAGTTGTGAGAAATAATTAGCAGATAATTATTCCTGGCAGATAATTACCACTAGTGAAAAGATAGCTATCATTATTAGGATATGTACTATATTTGCACAAATATAATTAGGTCTCTTCTCTACTTACAGGCCTCTGGTGACTTCTCAGTGTTTTTGGTTTAAAACCCCAAGGTATAATGCAAGTCATTCTCCCAGATATCTTGTGATTCAGCTTCATTCACATAAAATCAATCTACAATAAACTGCATGTATATAAATTACATAATTCAATCATTCTGAAATAATTATATATTCATGAAATCACCAAATCCTATTTTTTTTATGTGTTTCATTATTAATAGAGAGGGATTTCATAGCCCTCGGATTGTATTTTTACTTCACCCTATACTTCCTACCTTTTTGCTTTCCCTCAATCCATTCCAGAAACTTTTACCAGAGTCCTCTGACTTATCTTTCAGATCAGCTCACATGTGACCTCTATAGAAAAGCCCTGCCTAATCCTCGAGACTGAACTATCTAGTCAGATAGGGCTGCCGAAATGTTTCATTCATACAATTTCTCACAGTAGTAAACTCACATATTTGATATTATGTGACTTTCATTCTCCCTGATTGGTCTGGAAGCTACATGCAAAATATTTTATTCCCAGAGCTAAGCATGTAATCCATTGGCACCTGATTGGAAATGGTTTTTTCAAGTCTAATATTTGCCTATTAATTTTGTATTTGATATTTGGGCAATGCAAAGATATTCATAGTTAAATATATCAGCCTTTCCTTTGGAGATACGTTAGTTGTTGTAGGCCAGACTCTTTGCAATATAGCTATTCAGAACTTCATCGGGGCAACTCTCTGACACCACCTTCCAGACTCCATCCTGGCCTATAGAAGAAAAAAAATCTCTTCCTAGCTCTCCTCACTGCAGTAGCCAATTGTCCTGGTGTATGTATGTATGTGTGTGTGTGTATGTATGTATGTATGTATGTATGTATGTATATGTATATATATGCCTTATTGTTAAATTATACACGTGAAACTTACTGGATTTCATTAAACAATGTCGCCATAATAAAAAATATATAAAAATAAAAATAAATAAAATCAGGATAATCTAAAGCAAGCCAGTACTACTCCCTACCTAGACTCTCCAAAAGGTACAGACTCCCCTCTAAGCCAGCTGTCTGCTGGACTTAGTAGTCTAGTTTCTAGAAAAGAAGATTGGTTGGAATTTGGAACAGAGAAAACCTAAGATACAATCAGATCAGGCAACTATCTTCCCTGTAGTAGATACATATACCACTTAGCCTGGACACTCAAAAAATATTGGTTGAATGGCTAGCTGAATGTCATCTTATGTTAGTCGGATAAGACTCTTTCACAAGATGCCAGTAAGCTTCTGGGAAGTTATCGTGCATCTCGACATTGACACCACTCACAGCATGCGGGACTCAGAGTGCAGGACAATGGATATTATTTTCTCTGCTAGAAACTCTCAATAGGAGTTTTAAGGAGAGATTTAACTAATAGTAAATGATCTAGTAAACAACAATTTTGGAAATAACATATCGAAAACATTTTCCCTTTAAACAATTCCCCCACTTGTCTCTCTTTCCCCATCCCCTGGCCACCACCACTCTATTTCTATGAGTTTGACTATTTTAGATACTTCTTCACTAAGGGAATCATACAGTATTTGTGCTTTTGTGACTGACTTATTAAAATATCATTATTTAGTTTAATGTCCCCAAAACTATTTTTGTTGTTCTATGGGTATAAAGTTACAGTTACTCAAGATGAATGAGTTCTAGAGATTTGCCCCACAATATAATGCCCATAGTTGGTTAACAAATACCAGTGTTGTGCACTTTTAAAAATTTGTGAATACGGTAGGTCTCATGTTAAGTGTTCTTATCACACATGCAAAAAGAAGATGAGGGAACCCAGGAAATCTTTTGGAGGTGATGTATGTGGTATATTTATTACTTTGATTGTGGTGATGATATCACAGTTGTACACATTTTTCCAAACTCATCAAAATGTATATATTAAATATATGCAATTTTTTGTGAGTAGATTGGGTATATCTCAAAGAAACAGGAAATAAAAGAGAAAAATCTTCTCTCTGAACTCAAACTTCAATGCGTTTTCTGCTCTGTCACTACACAGGTAGAAACTTTATTATATGCACCGAAAATCTCACATTTTCAATTGGACCAACACTTCTGCCATTAGAACACCTTCATTCATCTACCTGCCCTGCTTTAGGTCTCATGTTCTCTATTCTTCTGCTTTTTCCAGACCCAAACAGTGTGTTCCAAACTCATGTATTCCCAGATTCATACTTCAGTCTCAAAATTATACTGTAGTATGAATTTTTTGCCTTCTTTTCTTGACTATCCCAAGGTCAGAGCTAATGTTTTATCAGTATACCCATATAGATGTACCAATTGTTGATAATTACCATCTGTTCTAATTGGTCTTCTGCTGTACTACTGATAGTTAAACATTTTCAAAATTACCAATAATGCCACAGTGGCTGATATTCCACAATCTCTCTGCATCCTTTTCCTGCTATCATATTGTAAAATTCAAATCCATCTGGGATAGGTAAATCACTAATATAATGTTCACTGAGATGTGCACAATCTATTAAACCTTGTTCTTGGCCAGAGAGATACATTAACAGTAAGTTATTGGGATGGGAATAGGCTGAAGGGAAAATAATTAGAAGGGGAATAAAGGCCAGAAAACCAATCATTATCTTTGTATTCCTCATGTCTTATGATATGTCTGACAAATCATAAGCACTCAAGTACTTGAATGAATATATGAATCATTAAAGAAATGCATGAATAAATAAATGAGCCTGGTTCAAGATAACCTTTGTCTCATTCGTATTTGTGTCTAGAGATATCTAAGGGATAATATATACTTGTCCTATTGCTTCAGAGATAGCCTCTTTATAGAAACTTTTAAAATTCTAATTGTAATTGAAATATTAACTACTATTTTTAATTTCCTCCTACCTTATATCTTGTGAGAAATTTCCAAAAGCTTCTGTTTAGACAATTCTCTTTCAGGATGATTTACTAGTCAGTTAATTTTGACCTCATTATTTAAACTTTTTTTTCTCTTCTCCTTTCTCTATCCCCTCTTTTTTCTCTTTCCTTTCTTTTCTAAACAATTAAGTCTTAAACCCATTAAGTTAGAATACATGAAAAGACAAAATGACACCACAGGAGCTCAGAGTAGGATGTCAGAGCTCAAGTGGGTGGAAAGGGTATCCTCACATTCACTGGGGTTGAAGACTTGGGATGACAAAAAAGGTATTGATTACATACTGTTGGAGGGAGCAAATAAGTCAATGAATTGTGGATTATGGAAGCCAGCTTTCTCATTGCTGAAGAGAGATATGGAAAGGGGAAAAACAAACATGGAAAATGGAAGAACTAAAATGCATCATAAGAAGACTGGTGTTGGATTTAAATTAGAAATATCAGTGCAAATTCTTTAAATATGCAGGAAGGAAGAGAGGAGAGGGGAGGGTCAGGGAGCAGAGGGGAGGGAAGAAGAAGAGAGAAGAAGAGGGAGGTGAGTCTTTATGTATGTACATAGAGACCCTGGCTCTGTACACTGACAGGGCCTGGGAGTAGTGATATTCCAATATCAATTAGCACATCAAGCACCAGATATTATTTCCCAAATATCATGGTCTACTTAAAAGAAACCATGTTTCCTTGTAGAAATGGCTAAGATAAAGAAAATATTAAATAATCCTGAAACATCTTACCGTGCCAGAAAGTAAAGTTCTCAAATATGATTGTGGATATTCCTAAAGACATGAAAACCAGTATAAAGTAGCTCCTACTAGACAAATCTAAGACATTTGAAATCAAAATTAATAATTGTAACCCAATGAATAAAATAGGAACCTGTGACTTCTAACAGACATAAAGAAATATATTAATGTATTAAAATTTTGGTGGGAAACAGGATGGTAACATAGTTTCAATGTATCTCCCACAAAAATACCTATTAATTTCAAAAGAAAAATGAATAGCTTTATAATAGATGAGATTATCAAGCTCTATCTTAGATTAATAATCAAAGTTAATATTAACAATAATAGGACAAATTTAAATCGTGTGACCCTTGATAGGATCTAAATTTAAAAAAAAGATATATAACATAACTATGATTTTGAAACAATATCAGGCAAACGAAGCTGAGGGACAATCTACAAAAGTTCCAATGATATAAAAGTCAAGGAAATACTGAAAAATTGTACCAGATAAAGAAGACGAAAGGAATATGACAACTAATGCAAAATGTGATATTGAACTGGAGCTTTCTGCCTTAAAAAAACATTGTGAAAACTGGCAAAACTTAAATGACTCTTAAGGATTATGTGGTGACAGTGTGTCAGCATTAATTTCCTGGCTTTTATGTTTATACTGGATAGTATGGGAGAATGCCCTTGCTTATAGGAAATACACATTAAATATTCCAGAGTGACAAATTAAACTTACACTCAAATTGTTCCAAAAAAATCAAGTCTCCCTCATGTTGTATATATGTTTCTGAAAGTAAGATTTGTTTCAAACTTAAGAAAAATAATTTTGAAAAGAAACAGTTGCAAATACTTCTTTTTCTTGTCTCTCCTGAGTTCACAGGTGTTCCCTAGACCATCTTCCTTTATCTCTTCCTCCCCACCCCCAATAATACTCACAAGTCATTTTAAATAAAGTTTGAGGCAAGTAGCATTGGCGTGGAAAAGAGGCAATTTCCTGGAATTGCAATATAAGACATAGCCAAAAATTGAATCTGATAGACCTTCTGTTGTTAGAAAAATTTCTTCAACCAAATATGATTGGCAGATTTTTTTTCCAAATTTTGCTGGCCTCCTACAAACACTCGTGCCACAAAGTTCTCCTTGCTCTATCTTTTTCTCTGGTTGTGGTCATCCTTCCAATAAGTGTGTGTTTTTAAACAGCTCTTCATTCCAACTTGCCAAATGCCAAACCCATTATGGATACCCCAGGGTGCTCATGATAACCAAATAGCCACCATTAAGAGGTATACCTAAATATTTCCATTCCACAAAAGAATTCTATAGTCAGCTCCCAAAATAGGAGTACCTCTGTCCAGCTCTCCACTTACATTCATTATTAAATGTAGTGCCATGTAACAACACAGTAAGAACTTGATAAAATGTCCTCAAAAAAATTTTTTTTAAGTAGATCTTAAAATCTCATCACAAGAAAAAAAATTATAACTATGTGGTGATGGATGTTAACTAGACTTATTGTGCTGATCATGTTGCAAAATATACAAATATTGAATCATTAGGCTGCACACCTGAAACTAATATAATATTATATGTCAATTACATCGCAAAAATTTTAGTTAATGAAGTTAAAATACTAAAATTGGAATATTTACCAATGTAATTTCTAGAAATATTTCAAATTTAGATACACACAGACTGTATAAAATGGATACTCTTTTGCCCTCAACTTTATTGAAATATAATACTGTGTGAGCTTAAGTTGTACAATGTGATCATTTGATACATGTATATATTATAGAACATTTACCACAATAAGGTTAGTTAACAATCCTTTATCTGACGTAATTACCATTTTATTGTTGCTGTCTGTGTGAGAACATTAAAGCTCTACTCTCATAGCAACTTCCAAGTATACAATATAGTATCATCAACTGTAGTCACCATGCCGTACAATAGATCCCCAGAACTTATGCTGGAATGAATGCTCCTTTGTCTGACCACATGATAGGAGGCTTAATTATCTGAATCAATCCATCTATTTAGTGGATTTGTGATTTTGCTTATAAATTGAGAAGGCAAGGTGAGATCATTAAACATAGTCAATCAGATTTTTCTAAGATTTACCCATAGATCATTTGGCATGTGAATTAATTCAGCTCTGGGTTTGCTAGTTACATAACTTTGACCCTTTTAGTTAATGAAATGTAAACATGCGTGTCTTCTAATTAATAAAGCCATTCCTCTTGTGAATACAGATATTTCTCTAAATCTTAGATTGATGTTTCTGTAGTCAAGCATTCAAGATATTTAAGCATTCAAGATATTTAAAGTTTTAGGCAGTCATTTTTATTACTAGGGTCAGTGCATTTGGCATTAAATTTGTTAGAATAGCAGTTGCCTAACTTTTGTTCAAGATAATTCAAAATAATTTTATCAATATAGTCTGAGTGCCTTGGCAACATTAAGACATAGCATCTTTAACATTCAGTTTGGAATAATCACAGACTGAAAAATTTAATGTAGTTCTGATTTTGTCAATGATCTATCACTAGAGTCTCGTAAAAATTGCAGTCATACAGAGCATGTGAAAAGCAAAAGGGTCTAAGTGCCTTAACTTATAATGATAATGAGCCCAGAAGTTTGCTGAAGTAGCTGTAAATCAAATGTACTGTAGATATAAAAACAAATAAACAAACAAAAATACTTAAGGCATTTGGATGGGATCCTATACTGATGCTTCCTCAAAGAAGCTGTGCATACAAATGACAAAGAGGTATCCAAGTTGTCTTCAGGGCATGGTCTGCCCCTGAGCAGAAAAGATGATAATGTAGAGCTGTTTTTGGAAAACTGCTAAAGTTCAGCTTCATCTGGTAGGAGCCAAAGTAGGACAATTACATTTGGGACACAATCAAAATCAGTTCAAAGTAATAAGAAACCTGAAAGCACAGAGAACAAATGATATTCCAGGCTATGAAACTGAGGTAATGTACTTTCCAATTTCATGGTTATTATCTTTGACTGACTAAAGATTTTTTTTTAACCTGAGAAGAAAGAATGTGGCTCTTACCATAAGTTCCATTCACATAATATGCAAGCCCTTCTTCAGCGATAGGTTGGGCTGTAGGGTGAGAGGTGTAAGGTGAAGAAGGTATTTCAGTGTTATCAGACCTTTATTCATAGCTTTTGCACACATTTTCTGCATGCTGTTCAAGAAGAAACACAATTTTTGGTCAACTTACTAACTTTTCCTTAGGGAGGGTACATAATTGAGAGCCCAAAATCAATCCATCATGGAAAAAAAGCAAAGTAGTAGAAATTAGATTTCAGTAGAATTAAATCAGTCAGACTTTTTTTTTTTTTTTTTGGTATTATGCTGCTATTGAGTGAAATGAGATGCGTTCTTGTTTGTGTTGAAAAGATGTTAATTATAATTGATAAGAAATTAAGCTCAACATGTTGCCATTCACGCCATGTTTTGAAAATAAAAACTGGCTACAGAGCAAAGATACACATTCGGGAAATAGTTTAATAAGAAAACCAATATTTATTTTTATACAATTATATTGGTTATTTGCACTTGTTTATATGGTGGCCTCTCAATAGCAAGAGAGGGCAAGTCCAAATTTGCAAGAACTATTTAAGTCGCTGCTTATATCACATTTGCTAATGTCGCATTGCACAAAGCAAGCCATATAATTAAGCCCAGATTCAAAAGACAGAACAATTGACTCTTTTAACTGATGGATGGAGCTGCGAAATATTCTCTACTACATTTTATCAAAAGATAGAATAACTTTGCTGTCAGGACTCTGTTTCCTTGATAAAACTTTTCAATGCCACATTAAACCAGGATGAAGTTTGAACTACTAACAGTGATCCCCCAAATTTTACCATTTCCCCTAATATTTTGATTTTCAACTAAGGAGCCCAAGACAATCAATTTAATAGATTCGGTGATTTAAAAATGTAGAGAATAAAAATTGGGGAAACATGGGAATTAGCTAGATGGTGACAGATAAGGAATTAGTAACAATTGAGACATTTTTGATAAACATTCCTAGTGAATGTGCCGTTTTTTTCTTTGTAAAAGCTTTGCTTTACTCATTTATGACATCTGCTGAGAATCTAGGACAGAGCAGATGCTATATATTCACCAAAGCAGATGCAGAGTGTCTAAGCAAAACAAAAGGTCTAGCAATAACCCTCTGCAAACATCCCCCTATGTGGATATCAATTTTCTAACTTTTTATTGTAAACTTGCATAAAGATATTAATAAGATTCCAGAAAGTCTGATCAAAAGGAATAAAATAGCCATTTGTCTCCACGCTTTGTATATCAAATGCCAAGCGTATGGATGTTTGTAAACATTTGAATCATTGGGAAATTGCTTTGCTTTACTTAAGCATACTGGACGTTGAGAAGGTGCCAGCACTGAACTGATGGAGAAGGGAAGGTTCAATGGTGAGATGCCCAGTTGGAAGAATGCACAAGAGGCAGACATGAGAATGAAATGGCAGGCACCAACTTTACTGTGGGAAGTGCAGTACTGTGTGCACTTCTCTGGTACCCCTTCTTGTGCGCCCCTTCTGCTGCCCAGGGAACTGCCTGGCTCCACACATAGCAGAGTTCAATAGTGGCATTCAGCCACACGTGTGTAGTACAATAAGCTGAATTATCTTTACAAATTTTAGGCACAGGTGCCCTACTACACTAATGTAACATTCTAAATCAGGGGTCCTATTTCCAGCCGCAACCCTGGATCACAGCCAGATTTGGAACCTGCCAGGCCTGGGACCCACAGTAGGTACAGGCTTTATATCTATTTTTTTATTTTGATACAGATATCTTCTTTCTCTACTTTTAAGTAAAGAATTCTGAACTGGAAAGTAGGTGACTTACATATCTAGTTCAGGCACCTGCACATAATTAGCTATGTGACTTCTTCAAGCTTTTATTGCCTAATCTATAAAATATAGAC
This sequence comes from Cynopterus sphinx, assembly GCA_030015415.1. NCBI lineage: Eukaryota > Metazoa > Chordata > Mammalia > Chiroptera > Pteropodidae > Cynopterus > Cynopterus sphinx. The sequence continues at coordinate 22,300,052 of CM057385.1, forward strand.
ATTAATACCTATTCTTGCTACTCTGTTGAGTAATGGGGACACAATCAAATAATTATAACTGGGAAAACAATAAGGGGCGTATTATACTATTGTAGTACAGCATGATATCTAGGTATTGCTCCCCATCCACCCAAATTTCTCATTTATTGCCTAGACCAGAATCTTCTAATGAATGGCTATGTAACCTTTAGCAAGTCATTCACCATTCTGGCTCACATTTTCCTCATCATGTAAATGATAGACATTTACTAGATGATATTAGGGCCTTTCTATGATTTAAACTCCTGTAATAAGACAATAAAAATTTTTAAAAGAACTATCATGAGATGTTGTTTGGAAAAACATTAGGATGTTATTTTTTATGCTTCCTCTCCTTTAAGTAATAGCCATTTATAAGATTAGATTAAAAGGTTAGATTTATAGGCTAATTTTATTAATTAATCTTTGATTCTACCAAACAACTAGGTTAAATATTATATTAAAAACAAAGTCCTTTGTCATCTAGCTCCTAGCTATGGATGTTGTAAAAAATGATCCCAAGTTATTTGATAACTTCTGCCATTGAGAGGCGGCAGGGTCTATAGTCACCCTCCTTAAAAATGAATGACTTCTTCATCCAAAAGAATATGAAACTAATGCTGTACAACCTCAAAGGCTGGGTCATCAAAAGCAGCTTAGATCTTTTGAAATGCTTCCTCCCTGGATATGTCCTTTTGGGACCCTCACCAGAAATCAGTCTCCATGCTGTGGAAAGCCTGGGCTACATGGAGAGGACACATGCATACCCTTTGATCAACAATCCCAATGGAGTCCAAGCTTCCCAGCCCAGGAATGAGAGTCAACAAGTCTCCAGATGATTCCAAGATGAAGTCCCAAACATGGCAGAACACAAGCAAGACCATCTCTGCTATTCTCTGGCAAAAACCTTGACCCACCAAATCCGTGAGCATAACCAAATGCTTGTTTCACATCGCTAGCTTTGAGTGCTTTGTTACATAGCTGTAAGTAACCAGATCTGCCTACCTTTCTGGCTTTCCTGCCTGGTTTGTCATGCTCTAGGTACACTGGCTTCCTTTGGTCCTATGTTTATGAAAGAATTTTTTCTGAGTCTTTGTACTTGCTGTGCCATCTGTCCAGCGCCCTTTTATTCTGTGTATTCCTTCCATCTAGTCCCTAAGTGCCCATTCCTAAGAGAGATTGTTTTTCCTAATCACCTTGACCAAAGTAACCTTCCAGTGCTTTTCATCGTCTAAAATTATCTTATATATCTATCTATCTGTGCATTTATTATTCACCTTACTGCTATAATGTTCACCATATGAACAGAAGCTTTTTGCCATCTTGCTCACAGGTATATACACAGCATCTAAAACATACTTAGTAGATAATGAACATAATGTGCATAAGAAATATATTTTATAAAAGCTTAAAATACATATTGCTACACCTAACACTGAAAACTAATTTCAAAAGTTTGTAATGGGACCTGTAACACTGAATTTCTAATATGAAACCCAGTTCATTCCAAAGCAAACTATACTATGTGTACTATGGACCTTGTTTCAATGTCAATATTTTCTTTATTCATATCACCATTTCCTTATAAGACAATAGTATAAGGCAATATATTGTATTGTAGAAAATACTATGTGATAGGTTCTTATTAGAGGTAGTAATAGTTATATTCAATTAGGATAAATTACTATAAAAATATAACTAATAAATCAATTTTCACTGTACCTCTCTTCAGTTAGCTATTGATTTGTCCATACTTTTACATTTATTTTCTTGCACAGTTCTAATTGATGGTATGAATAAACTGAGAATACTCCCTTTATCTTAATAATCTCTTTTTTCTTTCTGCTGAAATCTAGTTTTTCTTTATAAGTACCTCTCAAATAGAGCATAATTTGCCTACCATTACTGCTATTCCTATAGTTAGTCCATGTATATCTTTTTGAGCAGATAATACAGAGAGTTCTCACATATCCCCTCTCCCCACATGCAGTTTCTCCTATTATTAATATCTTGCATTAATGTGACATATTTGTTTTAATTAATTAACATCAATAAATTATTATTAAAGCTCATAGTTTACATTAGGGCTTTGTGTTGTACATTCTATGGGTTTTGACAAATGCAGAATGACATGTATCTACCATTACAGTATCATAAAGAATAATCTCACTGCCCTAAAAAACACCTTGTGCTCCATCTTTTCATTTCTCCTTCTCCTCTAATGAGTCAGGAAATTAAATGTGAATTCCTTCAGTTTTTAAAATTATTTTTAATCTAAAAAAAAGCAAATGAAAAAACATTTTGATGAACTAGGTTGTTACCTTTTTGAAAGTCAGCTTGATTAGACAGGATAATTATTGGACAGCACAGCAAAGGCTGCTAAATGCACTGAATCCCTAGAATATGATTTTTGTTACTTTCTTTTCTGTGTGGGAAATTTTTTGTTTTTGTTTTGATAGTTTTTCAATTTAGTTGTTTAGAGGAATGAGCTATTGTTTTGTACTGGAGGGAAGTTCTTGATGCTGTTTCTTTACCAAAAGAATTAGGTTAGATTATTAAATTTTTTTGCATATGAAAAAGTTTTAAAAATTAAATTGTATTGGCTTAAATTAAAATTACAAAAGAGAAAAATAGAACTAACCACTGGTAACTACTGATCTTTTTACTTTATTTATAGTTTTACCTTTTCCAGGATGTAATATAGTTGTAATTATATAGTATGTAGTCTTTTCATACTGGTTTCTTTCACTTGGCACTATACATTTAATATTCCTCAATGTCTTTTTGTCACTTAATAGCTCATTTTTAAATTTCTGAATAACATTTCATTGCATGGATGTAATATTGTTTTTCTATCCATTCACCTATTGAGTGACTTCTGGTTGCTTCTAGTTTGGGGAGACTATGAATGAAGCTGCTATAAACATTTGTGTGCAGATTTTCATGTGGCATATATTCTTGTTATAAGTTATCATGATCATTTTCTAACTAGTCTCCCTGAATTTAGTTCTTAAACCAATATAATCCTTCATTTATTCACTCAGCCACCAAGGTGATCTTTCTGAATAAAAACCTGCTGCTATCCTGCTGAAATTCTTCAGGATGTACTCAGTGAAGTTTAAATTCTTAGCTAATACAATTTTTTTATCATCAAATCACAGAATATCTCAACCAATTTACGTCATTGTCACTATGCCACATGTACATCCTACCCTTCAGACTTAGTAAAACACCTTCCCTTCCAGAATGTAGCTCTGATTCTTTTGGTATCTGCTGATCTCTGGGTCTTCCCTATCCTGCCAGATTCTTGATTTTCTATTCAAACATCTTACTGTCTCTGATGTTTTTGTCATTTCCAGAATAGCCTCTCACCTCTACATACCCATAACATCTGTAGCATATGCCTCTGATAGTAACTACCTCAGTACATGATAGTAATTTGTTTGCCTCTCTCCCAATCAATGGATTTGTGGAAGCATATGTTATGTTGTATGGTGGTCTACTTAGGTTGGAAAATGAATCATGAGGTTTTGGATGCATCTGCAGACCAAGCTTTGAGTACCAGCCTTGCCACTTTCTAGCTTGTCATGTGAGCTCTTAGGAGTTGGAAATGCTCCAGAAATAGTTTTTTTTTTTTATTTGAAACTTGCACAATATTATTCTCTGTTTCATAGCTACTGCAAATATTAAATGGTGTCTGCAGATTTTGTAAATTGTAAAGTGTTAGACTGGTGAAATACTTTCAATAGACTTTGAAGTATAAAACCTTAAAGTTATTAATGATCAACAGTGTAAACGTTCAAAGGAAAAATAAAAACCTATGGGTAGATTATAATAATGAACTCTCTATATCTAAAACAGGCCTTAATGATAATTTTATCCAACTTTTTAATGTTACAGATGAGGAAACTAATCATAGTATGTTAAATGGCTGCCTAAAGTCACACAGCCTGACATAGTTGAATTAGAAGAGGAATTCAATATAGTTGAAGGGTTATAGTTAAGAAAGATTCATTACACTAAAGTGGGATAAATCTTGAAAATAAGAGTGCTTTAAACAATTTTAATTTTAATTTTTCAGTCTCTTTACAGCTTTAAAAACAAATTTACTTTTCAGAGAAAATTCAATCTTAAGAAGAAATTTAATTTTATGTTTCTATTAATCTGACTGTGGACATGCTTAAACTTCTATTGGAGTCTTCCCTAATTAAGTGATAATTATGGGTGGGAAGTTGCCATTATTGTAAAAATATTCATATTAGAAACATCTATTATGAACTCAGTATCATATAAAAGTGCAAACTTTTAAATCAAAAATCCCCACCCCCCACCCTATCTATCTCTACTCATCTGGCTTTATCTTTTTAAGTTAAGACCCTGATTCCTATTACAAAATAAATATCCTACGGGAGGAAAAAACTTTCAAATGCAGAGGGGTCTAAATAGAAAGGTAAGGGCAAAAACCAGACAGGAAATAAAATCTTGAAGATTTGGAAATGGGAAAATAACTGCTACTTAACATATTAAAAGCTGACTATGGCTACTTCTGTCAGCTAGGGAAATTAGATACATTTTTTTGTAGGGTAGACTGCACAGTGTTCAGGAAATTAGATTGGTGATTGATGGTAGGCTAAGTTTCACAAATGATTTGGGCAGATTGAGAATAGCTGCTAGGAAGAGGAAGAGAGTACAAATGGAGAGAGAAACTCAGCAGATGCAGAAGACCAGAACATTTTATTGCTTGAGTGTGTTTGGGGTGAGGTTAATGCTGAGACAGAGAACGAAAGATCCATAAGAGTAGAGAATTGAGAGAGAACAAGAATTTAGCCGAAGAAACAAACAAATAAAAAAAAAATCAGAGCATAAGTTATTAAGGTAAGTCCTCCATTTGTCCCTGGCGTTATCTGAAGTAATGTCAAGGGTCAACATAGGCGATATCCAGTTTCAAATCACTTCTATTTAATCTTAAAGGTGACTCTAGTATTTGGAGGCTATTAAAGCACTCGGCCTTCGGATTGGACTGGCTTGATACTTGAATTCATAGACACAGTTTAAGCAATTACTTTTCTATTCAATAATAGGAGACATGCTTGAAAACAGGAGTGGGAATCCATTTGTCTGAACCTTGCTAAGTGTGTATGACTTGAGAATTTTCTTCCAACCTCAAGAGATAAGATACTAGAACTGTAGCATGGATACAACTGGATAAGAGGCTGAAGAGCTCAGGTGAAGATTCACCCCTTTGCTCACCACTGTGACTTGGGACAAGTCACACAGCTTCTCTTGCATTCACTGTCCTCATCTTTAAATTGAGGAAATGGGATGGAATTAATGGTTTTCCAACCTTTCTTAAGTTACATGTGGTGTATTATATGCTTTTTAAATGTTATGAAAATAATAAGTAGGCAAAATTTAGATGGTAAGATTAAGATAGGCACTCTCAAATTTTTTTTTATTTTGACAATAAAAACAATGATGGTAGTTAATATACAGGGTGAGAGGAAGAAAATTAAAGTAAGATTTAAAATTCTGACAGAGTTTAGGGTAGAGTAAAACAATTCTATATTTTTAATATGTAAGTTCTATTTTTATTTGTTTAAAAAATATAATTTGGAAGGAAAGCACCAGCCTTTTGGGTCTCCTAAGCATGGGACGTGGTTCCACTGGCTCAAAAACATTGCAGTCATGTGTAACCTTGTAATGCCAGTTTGTTTTCTGTCTCCGTTTTTCATTTCACACCTCATTTGCAATTTGTACTACTGATTCAAAAGCTACATAACCTTATTCCACACTCATCCATTATTAATAAAAGCAATTTAAGTTGATCTCTTTCTTTTTTATTTGAGGAGCATTGGTGAGGAATTGAGACATAAGGGCACCACTGTAGGTTGTGGTACAACATGGTTCTAGAAAGGGTTGAGCGGCATGACCAGCCATTATGAAAAAATTCTTATCTTCAGCTAAAATGCAATTAAATCTAAAGCAAAATTGTGTGAAGCCTTTTTGAACATAAGGAACCTTTTCACTCAAAAAACCCACTTATAATTTTTTTTTTAATTCATAATTTTATCTCCACTCAGAAATCTATTTTGAACAGGTGTGGAATAATGGAGGTATGGTGTCCTTGATGTCCAAACACCTAGATTTTAATTTCAAATGTATGATGTACTAACATGTGACCTTGGTCACATTATGAAACCTTTCTAAGAATTTGTTTTCTATCTTGTAAAACTTGTACTGTGATTTCTACACAATAAGATGGTCATGTAGATCAAATAGGTAGCTCGTTTGATAAGTATTCATCACATTACTTGTATGAACTAAGCACTGCATTAGGCGTCAGAGACACACCTGGGACTAACCAGATGTGACAATCTCCTTTGTAGGACACTTGTAGGTAGATGCATTCAGTAACAATCAGAATATGTCCAGTGCAGATGAGTTCAACAAAAGAAATAGATTAAGGAGCATAGAGAGTAATGGAGGTAGGGGAGGTCATTTATCAAGGGTGGTTGGAAATAGCTTCTGCAATAAGGGGATACTTGAACAATAAGGTAGATGTTTGTTACAAATAGCAGAAACCTGATTAAAACTAATCAAGTCCTACTACGACCCCCAATAAATATATTGACTGTCCCTGAAAAGGCCAGAGGTAACTATCACTCAAAATCATTATATTCAGTGGTTCAACCCACATCATCAACATTCTCCCACTCGCTCTCCCTATTGCTAAGCTTCATTTTCTTCTGCTTTATACTTATTCTCAAGCAAGTATTAACTTTGTTTTTTTCAAATCCTGGAATATATGTTCCCCAGGCTTTCATGACTTACACGTCTTTAGAATTTAACTCAGAAGTGACTATTTTTTCCTCAGTAGTTCCAAGAAAATTTTAATGAGAGTTCTTTACCTGGCCTATCATGGATCATGTGTTCATTCTTGAACTAATCACCATGGACAATAAAAATATAAATGATTTATAATTATGATATCTATTTTTAAAAGCAATTTTAAGAGATGTAATTAGTTAATATTTCTTTTACCTTGCTGTTTATTCATGTTGACTCATGTTTTTTTCTAAATTGTATGATGATCCTGAACTTCTCTGATCATATTTATAAATGAAGTATGAGGCTGATTATCATAGGTATGTTTGGCCTTGGCAGTTATAAAGCTGGTTTCTGCAACAGGCCCCCTTAAAAAGAGCACTGTGAACTCATTCTAAGGGACCCATACACATTCCGGTAGGCAGCTCTCCTTTTAAGCTGCATTGGTGGAGAGTAGCTAGTCTACTTATCTATTTCACCTTTATTTTCACTTTAGGGACATCCTATTCTGAAGGCAAAATGCTTTAATGTATTTAACTTCTCAGCAGAGGTAACTGTCCTTGCAATTCTGGCATGTATTTGGTATTTGCTTCCTTTTTTGTTTTGGTTACTCTTTATCCCACACTACGAACTTCTCCCAAAGAAATACTTATTTAAGAAATTGTCCTTTCAGGGGCAGATTCCACAATCTGTGTGCTTAAAGGGAGGTAGGACTTGGCTCACTGTCTACTCAGCGGGTGATCCTTGAACTATGGAAGGCAAGTGTGTTTTCTCTTTTATGCCTCACTTGACTCACTAATGACTTTTGGAGAAAAAAAAAGTGGGTGAAGGAGAGATTATTTTGTTTTTGAAGCTGGGCATGTCTGTGTACATTTGTCCATAATGAAGGAAACTAATTTTTAATATTCTGGCCTCTGCCCAAGCTGCTTTTCTCCACATTGAATACTCCCTAGGTGCCTGTAAAAACTTAATTAGCTCCTCACTAGAGACCTTGATACATAGTCCAAAGTATAAGGACTGTGCAAGAGTTGGTGCCAAAATAAACCAGGTACTATGATGGGTTTGCCTACTCTGTGCCATGGATACCATGAGGCTAATTTCTAAGAGCAGAGTAGAAGAAAGTGATGGGCTTTCTTAAAAATTACTCTGGTATCTCATGAGGACATTTATTTCCTTACTATTTCCCAGTCTATCACAGTTTTTCCAACTCTTTCTTTCTTTTTGCCTTCTTTTTTTATTTTTTATAACTCTTCTTCTAATCTTTTTTCAATGTTTCAGAACTCCATAGTCCAGATAGTCCCCTGATATCATGCTTACCAATGACATTTACCCTTTCCCAATTCTGTTGGTATAGATGGAGGAGGATGTTAGAAGGAGCATAGGGAATATTCTTCCTTGCAATCTTCCAGCATGTGAACTCACACAGCTACACACACACAAATATTCAGGGAGGAGTGAGTTTGTTCCCTAAAGAACCATGAAGAAGAACTTTCACACAACTCTGTGGCGTTTCTCTGAAAATTCCTAAAACCAAGCATCTTGCCCAAAAAGAAGATAAATTTCCTATGGAAAATTCACCAGATGGCTTTGAGTCCTGATTTTAATGCCACAATGTATAGGTGAGTCAGCCTTGCTTGAAATGCCAACTTTGTCCCACATTTCACCATGCAACATTTCCCAGTTAACCTTAGTCACTGCCTAATACATTAGGTCACATGGTATTTTATTGTCATTTATACCCCCCATTACTATATTATTCTGAACATCTCCTCCTCATTTCCTATCTCCCACTATTCTGCTTCTTATTATTAATACAACCAGTGATAACTAGAATCATCACATTACAGAAAACAAAGCCTAAGAAAAATAACCTATTTCCAGAATACCAAATAATTCACATTGCCTTATCTGAAGCGTGATTTTCTGCAGAAGTTGTCACTTACACTGAAACCCTCTCAAGGGGAAGCTGCTTTTTCAACATATTGTCTTACCTTAGTGATTGTTTCCTATGTCCTGGAATTCTGCAGCCACTGGCTATTATGTTCTACTACTGTCAAATAGGTTAAGTTGGTTGAAAATATTCAAATATTCCATCTCTCTGTTGACTTTTTTCATTTGTTTTATCATTTACTGGGAGAAATGTTAACATTTTTAAATATATATTTGTTTCTCCCTTTAGTCCTGCAGTTTTTACTTACATATATTTAAACATATATATACATATATATGTGTGTGTATGTATGTATGTATGTATGTATGTATGTATAAAATAAAATCTATCTTCCTAATGAATTTACCCTTTTAGTATTATGAGATGCTTAATTTTACTTCTGGAGATAAATCGCTTATACTCAACTTTCTCTGATATTAATAGTGATACTCTAGTTTTTATGATTAGTGTTTTCATGATTTTTTCCTGTCTTTTTAATCTATCTGTGATGTTATACATAATGATGTTATAGATATATGTGTATGTGTAAACATATAAAGAGCATATAGTTGGGTGCTGCTTTGTTATAAAGCCTAATAATCTCTGCCTTTTAATTACATTTTAAATTGTGGTTGACTCTAAGACTGTCTTGCTGTTTTCTATTTGAACTCTTCTTTATTCCACTTTTTCATTTCCTGCCTTCTTTTTGATTAAATGTGCATTTGTTTAGTGTGTTCCATTTTATCTCAATTGACTTTTTTGTTAGTGTTAGCATTAAAAATGACAGTTATTTTTTTTTCTGAAAACATTTGTAGAACTTCCCATTACTATCCAACTCCAGTTCCTAATTATTGTCATATTGATTCTGCCTCCCTAAGAATTATTATATCTATCTTTACCACCTCCTTAATGCTACTAGCTTAGTATCACCTGTGTTTCTGCAGACACTATATTACTTTAACTTATTGTTTTCTACTACAAATTAATATTGTACTGCTATACATATAATTTGTGACTATTATACCAATATAATTCTGCCACATCTTTTGTGCTATTTTTAAAACAAGTTTACTTTGTACATGTTTTAAATATAAAAATACATTGTTATTTTCACTTTAAATATCTCTTTAACAAATTAAGAAGCAAAAATCATGTCATTTATATTCAACCACATATTCAAAAGTTTGGCTCTCTTCAATTTTTTTGTGCAAATCATGTTTCTCTAATCTCAAGAATTCTCTTTAACATTTCTTATGGTATAGATATGCCTGTGGTAAACTCTCATAGCTTTCATAAAAATGTCTTTATTTCACTTTTATTTTTGAGGGATATCAAAATTAAATAAAATTTTGAGATTTTTTTTTTTCTTTTAACATTAAAAAGAAAATGACCTATTGACTTAAGGCTTAAATTCTGATGAGAGATCAGTGGTCATCCTTATCACTTCCCCCTGGAATATAATAATGTGCCTTTTTTCCTCTGCTGCTTTCACATTTTTCATTTTATCTTTGGTTCTCAGCAAAAGAACTTTTATGTGCCTAAGTATGGTTTTCATTGTGTTTTTACTGCTTGATGTTGCAGAATTTCTTGGTTTTGTGATTTGATATCTCTCATTACATTTAGAAAAATTTCTGCCATTATTTATTCAAATATATTTCTGTTCCAATTTCTCCTTTACTTCTGTAACTTAAAATGTGTGTCTCTGTCTATGTATGTGTATATATATATATACATATATATATATTTTTATACAATATATATATATTCATTTATATGTATTATATATAAATAAGATAATACTTGCTATTGTCTCACAGCTCACTGATGTTCTTTCAGCCTTTTCTCTTGCTATGCTTGTTTGGATAGTTTCTACAACTCTGTTTTTCAAGTGCAAGATCTTCGAGTATAATAGTCTTTTCTTCTTTGGTCTCCCATATATTGTTAAGCCCATCCAGTAAACTTTGAATTCAGATTTTACTTTTTTTAGGTCGAGAATTTTCATTTTTCTCTAATATACCCTATCTAGTTACTTATTATGTTTACATTTTCTTACAAAACTCCTAAACATATTTATAATAACCATTTTAAAGTCCTTGTCATAATTGCAACCTCTCTCTCATCTTGCTCTATATTCTCATAGATTTTTAATCTTGGTTTTAAGTCACATTTTCCCATATCTAGTGACATTTAATTGTATGATGCACATTATATATGCTATATTGTTGAGATTATTAATTTCATTGCCTTCCTGCAAAGGCTTTTGAATTTTTATTTGTTAGAAAATTAATTTGTCAGCACATCAGCTTCATTGTTTTGAGTCTTATTTTTCTTATTATTAGTTAGGATTTTAGTTTACTTTAGAATCTTAGTTCATCTCACAGCTCTCCATTATCTATTATCTGCAAAGTCTATAGTCAGAGAATAACCCTGTAACCCAATAACTGTTGAATATTTTGTGGAATAATCAAGTTAATCCTTATGCAGTTAAGGATTTCTGGGTCTCCTACTCTGTACACTTCATTCTTTCTAACAGCCTGCCCAATAGCTGGGTAGCTAGTCTTCTCAGTAGCCCCAAATTCTGATTTCTATCTTCTTAGCTTAGCAAGATGCTCTTCCCTATATAGATTCCACCTCCCTGCACTGAGATCAAGAAGTTCCTCCAGGCAGAAAATCAGTGCAATCTTAGGACTTACATCATGCGTTTTTCTCACCTCTGGAATCATAGCCTTATATTGCCTATTGCCTCCTGTCTGAAACCAGTTTTGTTATACCTTACCACAATTTTTGTTGTTCATGCTGAGAGAACTAATCTGGAACCAGGAACTTCATCATGGCTGGAAAAGAAAGTCTTAACACCGCTCTTTCTTATCATCCTACCTATCTCCGGACATCTGTAAAGGACCCTGATGCCCTTATGTTTGAGCTACTCTATTGTTTTGTATAAACACCTCCTCATTGTAGTCACTCAACAAGTTCTTGATTTCTCACTCTTACTCTCTGAAAAATTTGGCTTTTAATTAACTGACTTCGATTTTACCCTCTATCCTATCAACACCTTAAGAGACTTCAGTGTCCATCTAGTGACATACAGCATCCTGATCCTCAGTTCCTCAATTTTTTTTTCAGTAGCTTTCCATTGTTCTTCAGGTATGTGACCCATTTTGTAGCTACTCTCTGATTTTGTCATCACTTAAAATATATTCTACCTCTTTAATAATAAATTCAGACGCCTAGGTCCTTAAACACAACTTCCTATTTTTTACTAACTACTCCAAGGTCTTTAGTCATTTGACTTTCTTAGGACTTTTACATATACTCACATATACTCACCCACTTTCTCCTACCATCTCCTTCTGATTGAATTTCTTTTGCTATACATCAGAGATTCCATTTTAACATTTTAGTCACTACCCTCAGCAACCTCATTTCTTTGACTTCTTGCACCCTAACCTACCAAAACAAAACAAAATTTGATACTCAATTCTCATGTCTACCTTCTCTACAACATGGGACAAAAATAATCACCCTACTCAGATTAGTGACACTGAAATCTATTTATGATTCCCAACTTCCCACAGGGCTTCAATTTGTCATAACACTCCTGTGTTTCTTTAGTTATGCTTTTTTTCCATTTATCACAGAAACTATATTAAGTATATCTACTGACTTCTTATACCTAACCCTCTCTTACTATCTTAGACTCAGTCAGTGCCCATTTACTAAATGGAAGTGTTCAGCTGATAAATCCTGTAATTTCCTTCCATCAGACTTACTAGCATCAGCACCCATCCTTTTTTTTTATCTCTTCCATGACAATGGCATGTGCTTCTTCTCCTGCCCGAGTTTTATCATCCCACCCATTATATAGACTTGAACTGCTTTCTTGATCTCTCTGTCTCTCCAAATGTTCCAGCTCTACTGGCTTCTTTCTTTTAGCATTTAAATATATTAAAGTCTCCCTTCAATCTCTCTCTCTCTCTCTCTCTCTCTCTCTCTCTCTCTCTCTCTCTCTCTCTCTCTCTCTCTCTCGGAAAGGCTCTAGAGCCAGGTTATCTGAGTTCACATCCCAGATTCGGATTTGCCACTTACTATTTAGTTACAACTAATGGAGACTTGAACAATTCATTTAACCTAAGTGTGGTTCACTCCTCTATAATACCTTTCTCATAGGTTAGGTTAGACTAAATACTAATATAAATAAAGCATTTGTAAATGCCTGGAAAACAAAGTGATTAATAAGTACTGGATATAACACTTGTTATTACTAGTTAAGCCAGACTTCCCAGAAAGAATGTTAACGTTGTATTCAGTTATCTCCTTCTTACTACTCAGCAATCTGACAGCTGTGTCAAATGTTTGCTGAAATGTTCTTGCTAAGACATTAGCTCAGTCCAATAGATATTTCTGTCTTTACCTTACCTGACGACTTTGAAAGTATTTGACATTCCTAATTACTTTCTACTTCCCATTGCATTCTATTTTTATTTCTGTGAAGTCACTCTCTCTGGAATTTCTTCTATACTTTGGGCATTCCTTCTTATGTTTTTTTTTTTTTCATTGTAAATGTTTTTAAATGTCTTAAATGCCATGTTCTCCAGAATTCTCATCTTGGTCCTCCTATCACTATTCATATTCTCCCTGACTTCACATTTACTGATTATTTATGTTCTCTGTCTTCAGCTGAAACCTATTTCCTGAGCCACAGATTAATTCAGCTCCTAAAATCTTAGATTCAACTCACATAAAACTTAACTCGTTTTTTTCTACTTCCCTAAGTTGGTCTCCTGTTATGTTCTATAAATAGCACAGCCAACGAAGCCCTGCAATAAAATTCAGGGACCATTATTTTGCAGTAGGCAAGGCAAGACAATTTACATGAGATAAAGTTTCAAAAGTGCATCCCTGGATTTGTATAATGTGGTTATCTATATAGTTATGTGAGTCAAAATCTTATCTGTTATTCTTGACTCATCTCTCCATTACATTCAGTCAATCTCTGTGAACTCTACTTCCTAGATCTCTCATAAATCTCTCCTCCTCTCAATTTCTTAAGCAACTTTCCCAGTCAAGACACCATCATCTTCCTGATTCTTTTAATGCAAAGCCAAATCCTTCACACAATCATTTGAATCTTCAGGTGCTGTCTCCACTTACCACTCTCTGGCTTCAACTCTAGCTACTTTCCCTGAGTACAGTTCAGTCCTTACTGATACTTTCTCAGTTGTGCTACATTTCCTCTTACCTCTAGGCTTCTAGTCATGCTTTTCCCTCTCCTTGGAAGAAGATTTTTTTCCTCTCTCTCTTTACCAAGAAAGCTTAGTTTCAGCCTCCTTAAGATTCTAGACAAGAATTTGCATCCAGTTTATTTAGGAGATGATCTCAGAGGAAATCTTAGGAAAGCAGGTGAGACAAAAAAAAAGAAGGTGCTAGAGGGTATATATTAGTAAGCAAGGTACTACTATGGGCAATGGAAATGTGAGTTCACTGGAAACATTAAATAATGTAGAATACAACTCAGAACGGTCTCACACAAAAAACAAGATAGCTGGGCTACCCATCCTTCATCTCCCTTTCCTCCTTGGCTGAGAGCATTCCTAAGAGGTCAGTTCTCTAACCTGACCAAGGACAGGTTGGGCATGCTTGAGAAATCCCTCAAGTAAAGGATGACAGGTGCTGAAAGTAGGAAGCCATCAGCATGCACTGAGAACAGATATGGGAAGCCAAATCTAATCACAGACAATGTCTTTAACTTCCTTCTCCTTTGCCTCCTTCAAACTCCATATTTCTTTCATCTTGTCATTTATCACACATTAGTGGGAGAAATTACAATTAAACGATAATTTTAAAACAACCATATGTCTAATTGAACATAGTTTCTCTAAAATCTAGCCCTTATTAAGTACTTCCTATATCGTTTGACTGAATTCTCTTGTCAAATGGGGTATTCTACATTTGGTGGCAGTAATAACATCTCTTTAAAGACTGTTTAAGGTGTTATAGACTTATTCATTGCTTTCTGCTTCCTTTGGGTAGAAAGATTGGTATTTGGAAATGAATTTACAGTAAGGCACAAGTCACTGTTTGAGACATCAAAAGGTAATTGTTAAAACATAGTTTTCTTACATCAAGTAATCTGTGTCTGGTTTGCTCTTTATCATTAACCTTCCCTCCTGAAATGCGGTTTCAAAGACTTCCTTTGAATACTCACATTTGAGAAATGCCAGAAGACAAATATTTATGCTGTAAAATAAGTGGAAATGTCATTTTTAATATGTTCCAAGTTCTTGGCACTTATACTGATTGGGTCTAATCGTATTGTCTGCTGAGAGTTCCTCTCCAGAGATAACTAATTGGAATGACATAGTTGTAACAGTGAGTTCTGGGCAAAATAATCAGACATTTCTAATCTGAATAAATGGCTTTTGTGTCAAATGTTGCAGTGCTGAAACTTTATGTATTGTTTCCAGATTTATACATCGCAAACAGAATTTAGTTCTCCTTTTTTCTTCATAGCTTCATATTTTTTTTTGGGGGGGGGGAGAATGGGGAGGAGGGGAAGGAAACTTATTATTTCTTTTCCTTGCTGTAAACATTTTGTGATTCCCACTATCAAAAGTGACATATCCAGTGTCTCTGTCCTAAAGAGAATTAATGCCTTATTATATGTCTGTTTCTCATTTTCTATACCTTGCTGGTAACATTTAAGTAATATATTTGAGGCTCCAATTATTTTTGAAGGCCAATCACTACACTTGGTACTTCACACATATTTAACTCTTAGAGCAAATGAGGTAATTATCCATGTGGAAAGAGGTTGAATAATATAATAAAGCCTGTAGGGATACAATCAAGATGTATTTCCACATCTAAGATAAGTACTATTAACCCATCCTATTTCATAGATGAGGCACAGAAAAATAATTTTTTTGAAGGTCACATAAAATCAGTAAGAGTCAAATCAGAATTTAAATGCAAAAAATCTGGCTCCAGAGTCCAGTTACTAACCTTTAGACTACATGCCAACAAGGAGGTTGAAGTGAAAGGGTCAAATAACTTTAATACTAGTCTCGATAAGTTTTGACAAAACAATATGGCAAGAAGAATCAAAGTAAGGAGCAATAGCAAAGGTTTCAAGATGATCATAACTTATAAAATGGGCTTTGAAGATTAAGTTAATTTTAGTATTCAGGAATGGTTTGAGGATATAGGAGTTCAGGAGGAATAGACAACATAAGCAACAACAACAACAAAAAATGAGAACTTGGGGAGGGCTGGGTAAAAATGAGGGCCCATCCTGTTTGCTCAGCTACTAAGGTAATCATGCAAATGGCACTGAACTGAGAATCAAGAGATCCAAGTCTCAATTCTGCTACTTCTGCACTAGATGATCTAGGTCAAGATCCTTAATCTCTCTGGGCCTCACTTAAGAATAAAAGGTCCGCCTGACACTGCTGTTTTGAGAATTAAGTGAGAGTGGAAATGTTCAAATTATTGTTAACTGAAGCTGAACCTGAATGGAAATAGGTCATGACCATATTATGGGAAGATATGAATATCATACTGAAGGAATGTCATTAAAAACTTCTGAGAAGGAGAATGAAAGAATGGCATGGCCAGACCTGTCTAGAGCTCAATCCAGAAGCAGGTATGGCATAGGTTGGAGTGTGGAGAGGGCAGGGATAAAAACTGAAAAATCAGTGAAGAATTTACTATTTCAAGATTTAATTAGGCCCCAATTCTCATTCTGGCAATTAGACCGGAAATAAAGGGACAGATTTAAGAAATTTTATAGAAGTAGACAAACTGATTTCACACTTGACTATAATAGAAAATAGAGAAAAAAAATGTTCTCAACCATGATTCTGAAACCTTAAACCCGAGTGACTAGAAGAATAACCATGTCACTATCAATAAAAGCAAATCTTGATGAAGAAAAGTTCTTCTTGGAAAAGAACATGAGTTCAGTTCAAGGAGTTAGTGAGACATCTGGTTAAGTAACCCTGCAGGCAGTTAAATATGAGCATCTAGGGCATAGGAAAGAGGTAGGGATGAGAATGTTGTAGACAGAATAAGGGACCTTAAGTAATGTCCATATCCTAATTCCAGGAACCAGTGAATATGTTAGATTACCTAGCAAAAGGGAATTTAATTTGAAGACGTAATTAAGATTGAAAATCTAATGACCTTAAAATAGGGAGATTATCTTGGACTAGGTGGGACCAATGTAATCACAAGGGTCTTTAATGAAAAAGAAAGACAAAAGAGAATGTTGCAAAGTGTTAAGGCTGGTCTAATTTACATTATGTAAACTACCTTATTGCAGATAAAAATAAATGTTAAAGTTCATCAAAAAAAAGAAAAGAATGCTGGAGTGATATGATGCGAAATGAACTCACCTGGACATTGCAGGCTTTGAGGATGAGGAAGGAGATCATAATCCAAAGAATGTGGGTTTGTAGAAGCACAGCAAGGTATTTATCCCCTAGAGCAGTGGCCCCCAAACTTTTTGGCACCAAGGACTGGTGCTTCTATGAGAATGCAGTGCCAGATGATCTGAGGTGGAGCCAAAGTAGTGATGCTGGAGTTAGGGAGCAGCTGCAAATGCAGATGAAACAGGCCACAGATAGATGCCAGTACATAGCCCAGGGCTTGAGCGCACCTGCCCTAGAGCCTTCAGAAAGAAACTCAGTTGTCAACAGCTTGATTTTAATCCAAAGACTCCAAGATCAGATATTTAACCACAAAACTCTAAGATAATATTTTTGTCTCCTCTAGACCACTAAATCACTACTAAATTTTTACAATAGCAGTAAGAGTGAGTTTGGAAAACTCAGGGTGGAGAAAGTAATCAGAAAAGTTGTGAGTTCTAACACTTCCTGAAAGTGGCATGTGAAATAAATGATTACAGTTAATTGAGAAAGCAGGAGCAGCAGAAGGCCCTTAGAGCAAATGTTCGGGTTTCTTGTTCTTGGACCAGATTGTCTGAACCTTAGGAGCATACAAATCACTTCCTTTGTAGATAAAATCAGACCAGAGCAAAAAAAAAAGCAGTCATCAAAAATTATCTCAATCTATTTCAGGATCCTCCCTCTTCACCCAAGTCAACATGTGTGGTGGACCTCAGCCTTGAGAGATAAAGAATTCTATACTGTGAAGGAAGAGAAATTGATCAAATTTAGACATTTTAAGTAACCACTGAAAGAATAGAAATAAAAAATATAGAAAATTTCCAGCTCTTTCTTCCAGAAACAGGCACTCCACTTTCTAAAAACACCCAGCTTTTCCATCATCTCATGATATTCACCATGGGCTACATTTGTGTTCCAGGATGGGTGTTAGTCCAGGGTGCAGGAAGAAAAGAAAAATTGTTTGTGACTTCACTGGTACAGGAAATATCTCAGCAAATTGTACCTCCCTATTGACTCAGCTTCACTGAAGGTCATTTTTCAAGTTATTGCTAGTCATCACCTAGATCTACTATGAAACTATGCCCTCAATAGGGTGCCGTTAACTGCAGGTGGGCATCAGTGGGAAATGAAATACGGTATATGAGGCAGACCTCCCTCTTCTTGTAGCCCAAATATTTTATTTCCCACAACACAGAACTATGTCAGAATGTCAGATTTTTCGAAGATACAGCAACTGAGAGATATATTTAAAACTGTTTAATATGTCCTCCTCATGATCATAAGGAAAAACACAATAATCTAATTTGTACAAGTTTTTTTATTAATGAATCCCAGTTACTAACCTTATTTTTCTTAATTCTATAAGGGCAATAGATTTCTCCTTTGCAGACCAACACAGAATAAATCTCTATCCTACCTTAGTTACCCACCCCCCTTCGCAATATCTCCATCACCCACCCCTACCTCATAGCCTGGATGAAGTCCAGTGCAAAGCAAGTCTAAAGTATTTGGACAATACTTATGCCAGGGAAGCTGGTAGGAGAGGAAGAACAAGGCTTCAGCAGAACAGGGCAGGGCAGACTTAACAAAGCAAACTGCTACCTTTGAAGTACAGAATGAGGATTCTTTCTGCTTATCCAATGGGTAAATATTTAACTAAGCATAAATCACTTAAAAATAGCTAATACAATAAATATTATTTCTCTGTGAATTTGAAATCTAGGTCCAGAAAAATACTTTTTATACATGTCATATATATGCTCAGAGTCCTTTCCACAAAAGGAATCATAGTTTACAGTATTATCAGAGAATTCTGAGTGCTTTTCCAACACCAGCAAGCACACATCTCCATTTCTAGATTCTCTTAATCATCTGAATTTGAAGTTAGACTCTGTAACCTATTGGTTTCAGAATATGTATCCACTGATGTTTACCTAAACTGTGCAAAAATTTAAAAATCAACATTTTCTCTTTTTTCGGCCATATAAATCTCTAGTCAACTACTCTATGTTCACCTGACTTTAGAGAAGGGTGGATGGGAGAAATATAGCATGTAATCTCTCAGATTCTGTAGATGAATATTCTTAGGTAGACACAGAATGATGAGAAACTTCCTGATAAGAGCATTGTGCTTCTCTCCTGAAGCCATGACAATAGCCAGCCAGGAAGGAAGATTCCATGTGCAGGAAACATATCAAAGGACTTGAAAATCTTCTGCTAACTGCTTCACTGTCCTTTGTCTTTACTGGAAATGGTCCTGAGCATCAGTGAAGGATGGATCCATTTAAGATTGCCCTTTTTCCCCTCTTTTCTGGGCTACATGAGCTATCATTGCAATTAGCTCGGACATCAACATTGCAAGTATATGCGAACTGATGGTTGCCTGGTATAAACACTCATAAGATATGCTAAAACTGACAGCTTTGATGTAATCAACTCTGTGCAGCAGCTTCCTCGTAGGGCTGTATGAGTATGGAACATCTGAGTATGGAACATCTGGAGCTATACTTTAATTGGTAGTTGTAAGAGTTGCACAGCTGTTTATAACATTTCTGGCTATGTTAATCACAGCTGCAGTGACACTTATCACAAACCCACACTAGAGAGGCCAATCCAGGAGGACAGACATTTGCTGACTTAGAAAGTCACACCGTGGATTTCTTTGCTAAGCATCATACGAAGGAAAAATCTAAAGCATAAAAGAAGACTGAAGCTAATAAGAATCTCAATTTATCAATCTCTAAGCATGTTTGATTCCAGAAACATTAATAGAAATATTAATACCCAACCAAACCACTCAAAATGAGAGTTTATCACTATGTTTCAGGAAATTCACTGTGATGTATGAGGAAGAGTGCTGTTTCCCTTCTTTTATTTACATGTGTGTGTGTGTATTTACATATATATGTGTATGTGTATATAATCAGAGCATCCTCAAAAACTTGAACGTGACACATGACACTGAAAAGTGTAGTAAATTCCATACAAAAAACTAGAATGTCCCTGCTCTGAGTAGGACATAAAATATCAGTTTCTTTCCCCACATGATTAATGTACTATCTGTGTTCTAAGTGTGTTGAAAAAGCTCTGGGCCTAGAGACAAGTCACAATTCCTACTTTGCCATTATCAATTTGGAGAACTTGGGCAAGTCACCTTGCCTTTCTAAGCCTCGGTTTCCTGATGAGCAAAATCAAAGAATCAAAGTAAATTATCTTTTGCATCTCTTATATATTTTGTTCAGATCTGACTTTTTAAAAGCTACTCTGAAATTTCTAGTAAAAAAAGAAAAAGAAAAAATACAAAATTCAAGAAGCCAGCAGAATAGTAAAGTTCTAAAATAATGACTGTAAAACAGGACCTAGAGAACATGCTAATTCAGGTAGGAGCAGGTGACAGAAGGTCTCTAAGAAAGAGTCTCCAGGTAAACTATCAATTAATGCTTTGAGCAAAAGAAAATTATTGATAAAAATTGGACAAAGTTACTCTAACATGGGGGGTTGGAACAGTAATTGATACCTTAAAAGAAAGCAAATGGGAAAAAAAAATAGCATAAAAAATTTTTAACCAAGAAAGGCAATGTATTTATAGAATATCCTTTGGCTGAACAGAAAAACAACAGCCATAATAATAGAGACATTAATTTTTAATACAATAAAGCTAAAGGGTAACTATATTGGAAAAACAGAAAAGGGAATTTAGGATACAGGCAGGTAAAGGGGCTAAATGTTTAGCTGTATTTTCATAAATAGGACTGTAAGTTCTGGATAATGTCAAATTAATATCTGAAATGAATATATTAAGAAGTTACAGAATAAGCACATTATTTAAAGTAAAATCAGATAAACACAAAAAGAAACAGAAAAATTAAACTCAAAAAATGAACGAAAATCAATCAGTTTGAAGGAGTAGTGTTATGAGATGAGGTAAGAAAATATTAAAAAAATATTTTTAAATTATTTGTCTTTTTGACCATGTATGAGATTTACTCTAAAAAAATAAGATTCAATATAAAATTATATAAAGATTCCCTTTCAATTTCAGCAATGAATTTTAGTCAGAGACATTAACAGACTATGAAATTTGATGTTTCAATTATGGGATTTGATGTTTCTGGGAACAAATATTTGAAAATGTCAAGACTCTCAGGGCTTTCTCATCATGCCTTTCATGAACAAGTCACATTTCTTCATCATGTCCCTCTTACCCATTCTGTTCTCATAGTCAGAGTTTGCCTTCCTTCCTCTTCTATTATGCCTATTTAAAATATTCCTACATTTTATAGAATAGCTAAAACATATCATTTAGAAAGTGTTTTTGGTTTTATTTTCCCCCTTCCCTCATTTTATACAGTAGTCCACCCTTATCCGTGGTTTCACTTTCCACCGTTTGTTACCTGTAGTCAACTGTGGTCCAAAAATATGAAGTGAAAAAAATTTTAAATAAACCATTAATAAGTTTTAAATTGTGCATAGTTCTGAGCAGCATAATGAAATCTCACACCTTCCTTCTCTGTCCTGCCTGGAAAGTGAATCATTGCTTTGTCCTCAATATCCATGCTATGCACACTACCCATTCTTTATTCACTTAGTTACCTTCTTGGTTAGCAGATATTTTGAGAAAGACACACACATGTGCTCATACACACATGCACACACACAGAGACAAAGACTGACCCATTCACATAATTTTTATTACAGTATATTGTTATAACTGTTCTATTTATCATTTGTTATCATTGTTAATCTCTTACTGTGCCTAATATAGAAATTAAACTTTAGTATATGTATGCACATATTTTTTAAAAAGCATTGTATATGTAGGGTTTGGTGTTTTCCATGGTTTCTGGCATTCACTGGAGGTCTAAGAATGCATCTGCATCAGATAAGGGAGGACTACTGTTCTTTTAATAATGTTGGTATGGCACAATGAAATTTTCAAAGCTCTTTTCACATTTTATTACTCTATTTATCCTTCATTTTTACCAGTCATTTATTTGTTAATATTACACATTTACTGAGGTTCTATTGTAAGTCAGTTACCTTGACAAGAACTGGTGTTAAAACATCAACAAGGTAGATAGATTCACAGGCCTCTTAGAGCTTCGGGTTTTCTAGGGAAAGCAAACAAACATAGAAGGTATGTGTTCAAGATAGTTGCTCTGTTTGTGGTTATTCAACTTTGTGAATGAGATTAGAAAAAAATGACCCATACTTTTAAGTTTAGATGTTGGAATTTTTCTCTGAAAATCTCACTGTTTCAGTAATGAATGTTTCAGCTTAAAATATATAATGAACCAAAAATTCAGCCATAACAGTGTGATTTATTAATCTCACATGTAAAATAAAGTAGCTGACTTAATCTTCCTCTCTTTTATTCTTTTCAACCTTCTCCCACCTTCAAACAACACAATCAACCGACAGCATGAAGCTGCCTCATTGCCTCTGCTCCGACCTACAGAAACAGGTTGGGGGTAAGTACATTGTAAAATCCAACACTTATTCTCAGACAGGGGCTTCTGTGATCAATTTTATTTCCATTCACATGTACTGGTTCCATGTGGTGTTTTGTTTTTTTTTTTTCCTTTCATAGGAAAGGAAAGATGACATCCTTGCAACAGTGCCATAGTTCAGTAGGGATTCCTAGTATTACTTTCAATGTAATGCACAACAATCTTAAAAGAAAATACATTTGACTCCTTGAGCTGAGACTCACACCCAGGTCATCTCACTCAGACCTGGGCTGATTCCATTCTCTCATGCAACCTCAACTTATCACTCCTTGAACCCCAGTGAAATGATCTTCATATATCTTTCTATCTTCATGGCCAACAGCACAGTTCCCTGCACATATAGTTGCTCAATAAATATCCACTACAGCCTTTTCATAAAAATACTCACTCTGAAATTTAAACAGCAACTATATCTTGCTATTCTATTGTCACTTAAATATATTTCACATTTTTCTCAAAACCATTCATACCATCTCTAGAAAGACTGAAACTTCTGAAAGTCATAGTCTCTTTGCCAGAGCCACAAGAGAAATAAGTCAGTAAGCAAGAAAAATAATTTTAAAAATTTCTTCGGTCCTCTAGGGTTTACATGAGAATGAGACATAAATTATTTACTGCAAGAAATCCAAGTGGGCATTTGCTTTTCTATAGCAGCTGAGACACAAACCTGTGCAAGATTGCCCAGTAACCTGAAACCGATGGAAGAGAATATTCCTTGTTAACAGTAAGCCTGAGTTATGCCCAGACTTGACAAAAAAAAAAAAAATGTGTTACAGAATAAAATTCTAAAATTCCAGTGAAAGGATACTGGAGGGGGAAAAGGCACTGTTTGGAAATAAAGATACATAATGAATACTTCCGTGGCTTAAAGTGCATTCATTCATTCATACATTCATTCAACAAATACATTTGGAGTGCTTACTATAGAAAATATGGTAGTGTTGAAGTTTGAAATATATTGCTACATGTAAGAATTCATATATCATAGAGAAAAAACCATACTGAGCAGCCTACAAAAGAAAGGACATTCTATTAAGTGTCAAAAATAAAAATAATTACCTGAACCTGAGATAATACTTATTTTTTTTAGAAATGGTTGATTCTTTTTTACAGCTTTGTTGAATTATAATTGGCATACAAAAACTGCACAAATTTGATGTGTACAATATGAGAAGTTTTGATGTATGTCACCTCCTTGAAATCAACACAATAATTAAGAACACTAGTGATATCTCTGAGTCTGGTGTTTTTATGCTATGGAAGTTTTTAAGTTCAAATTCAATTTAAAATATATATATATAAATATTTCAAAATATGTTCAAGTTATCAGCTTTATTCAGATATAATTGACAAAATTTTAACTTACTTAAAATGTATAATTTTGTGGTTTGCTACACATATACATTGTGAAATGTTCTTCACAATCTAGTTAATTAACATGTCTAATATTACACATGGATACTTTTTTTAAATCAGAATGCTTAAATCAACTCTCAGCAAATTTCAAATATATAATAGAATATGATTAATTACAGTTACCATGGTGAATATTGGATCTTCAGAACTCATTCATTTTATGATTGAAAGTTGGTACTCTTTGACCAAACTCTCTTCATTTTCCTGCTCCTCACCCCTTGGCAACCACCATTCTACTCTGTTTCTCTGCATTCGGTTTTTTTGTTCCTATCATCAGTGTTCGTCATCCAGTCGCAAATATCCAGGCACAATCAAGTTTTTCTGTATCTAGCTTAGTAGAATGTCTTTCAGGATTTCTGTGTCTTTCAAAGAGTTTCCCCATTCATTTAAGTTGTCAAATTTATTGACAAAGTTGCTTATTATATTTCCCTAATATTCTTCTAATATAGAATATTCTTCTAGTATAGAATCTGTAGTGATAGCACCCTTCTCATTTCTAATATTTGGTAACTTACGTTTTCTCTCAATTTTTTTCCCAATCTGTCCAACTAGTGTTTATAAATGCTATTTGCCTTCTCAAAGAAATGCTTTTAATTTTGTTATTTTTTTCTCTAGTTTAATTTTGGCTGATTGATTTCTGTTCCAATTTCCTTTATACTGCTTAATTTCAGTGTAATTTTTTCTATTTTTTCTGGTTTCTTAAAAAAATAAGCTCAATTCATTTAAAACTTTTCTTCTAATAGAGGCATTTAGTGCTATAAATTTCCCTCAGATATCACTTTATTTGCAATTCACAAATTTTATCTTTTCATTTTCATTTACTGCAAAATATTTTGTAATTTTTCTTTGATTTCTTCTTTGATGTATGGGTTATTTAGAAATATGCTATTTAGTTTCCATATATTTGGGCATTTCCCTAAAATATTTTGGTTATTGATTTTTCTGGTCATTAAACATGCTCTGTATGATTTAAATCCTTTTAAACTAATTGAGATGCATTTTGTGACTCAGAATATGGCTTATTTTGGTAAGTATTCCAAGTGCACTTGAAAAGAAATGTATATTATTTTTTCATTATATGAAGAGCTCACAATTTAGTCTTTTATTCTTTATATATTTTACTTTGGATCATTTCAATTGATTTTTCTTCAAGTTCATTTATCTTTTATCTACATGTCTAATATACTATTAATACCTTCCAATGCATTTTTCATTTCAACTCTTCCCTTACTTAGATTTCTTATGACATTCACTCTGAGTTTCACCTTTGCTCTGTATATAGTTATTTTTATTCCCACTATCAACTATTTCAGCCATTTTATATTCACAGATGTAGTATTTAAAACTGAGAATTCCACTGACAACATCTTTTGGCCACACAGAAGTTTACAGAAGTTTATGACTTGGTTGCCCAGTGGTCAAGTATGCAAACATTTAAGCTTCAAGACAAAGACATCTAGATAACTTCCTTACTAAATATAATTGGTGATATAACTCTTTAAAAAGTGCTATGAACTTAGCAAGCACTGTGATTCACATATCTGGTACAGATAGAGGAAAGCAGTTAGAGGGCAGAATTAGAAACAATGAATAGAATTTATAAGGAGATAGATTTTATTTCACATGAGTGACTGTCTGAAAAAGAGTGCCATCTGGCTTGTTTTAATAGATATCCAAGCATGACGTAGGATGGGATATTTAGGTTTAACCTCAACATTTTGATTTTTAAATATGTCAAGCTAGGTTAGACTCATCCTAAATCACTGGCATATTATTCAAGTTCTGTAGAAAAAATTTGGAGTGTGAAAGATACATGGATGGATGGATGGATGGATGGATGGATGGATGGATGGATGGACAGACAAACGAATGGATGGATGAACAGAGATTGGAGATTCTAGTCACTTATCATTCTTTTCTACCTTATTAAGGTTAATTTTTCAATGTGACCAGAGGACAAGTTGAATCAATTTCAGAAGTTTTTCAAATAGCCAAAATTATCTCAGGATTGTTCTGAGATCTAAATGTGAAGAACTAAATCCTCAAAAATAAAATAATAAATAAAAAATAATAAAAAACCCTGACAGCTTTTCTTGTAACCAGAAAGAGTTACAGAAATACATCTGATCACAGTTGTGGCCTAGATGACTCTTATTCACCCTCTGTTCTCTAGAGTACATCATGCTTTCATCAGTGACATTTTTCTTTTCACAATTCTAATTGTCAGTCAGTCAATATCTACCTCACCAAATGTCTGTAGCAGTAGATAGGGGAAAAGGTCTCACAAAGTAGAGCATAATATTATAATCTGTGAGATTAGTCATAAGACAAAATCTTTAGAATCTGAAGCCTAAACTAGATACACAGAAGAAAACATTTACATTAAAATATCCTGGTCGATCTTATCACATTTAGGACTTTTTAAATGGGAAAGCTGTTGTCCAATAGGAAGAGGTAGCAAAGTTACAAAATAAAAAATAAAAACCAAAACCAAAAACAAAACAAAACAAAACAAAAATCCTTTGCAGAATAAAATTTCTAAAATAATTTAATCAAGCACATCTTCAGGCAAGTGTTTGCAAAAATCCTCTTACACTGAATTAAAATGGAAAAAAAAATGAATCTATATAGATGTAACCTCCTCTTCTAGAAGAACAAATGTAATATCCAGGCATTGACAAGTCATTAAATTAAAAGCAATTTTGATAGTTAACTATCCAGAAACAGAAATCTAAATTGGAAACACAGCTGTAATTACTCTGTGGAAAAATCTCTAATATTAAACACTTGGCAAAGTGGACAGCCTGACAATATAGTAAAATCTTTTGCATTAAATTCAGTCTGTTACCCCTGATGAGGATTCAGGCATCATTAGATAGATTTTGGTGCATATTTCTGTTCTCTTGAATTCAATTGAGGGCTATGCATTTATTTCACAAAATTGATTTCAATGGTTACAGTTTAACTCTGGTTGTTGCTTTCAAAATTATCTAGTATTTTAATAACTTCCCGTTGAGAAATTTAATTGTGAAGACTTTTGTTGTCACCATGAATTGTTTTGACTTAAAGAGAGTATTAGCTATTTTTTTTTTTACAGGATTTTCTTTAGCGTGGGTGGGAGAAATACCTTATATCATTTCATTAGTTTGCTCATCCATATGCAGATATAATTACTCTTCATTTCTTAGACATTTTTGAGGAAGGTAGCAACAGAAAAACTTGTAAAAACAAATGGAAGATAAGATTTGTAAATCTCCAATGATAACTGGGGAAAATGGTCATGTGAACACTATATATAAAAATAATACTCAGTCAAAATTTATAATGAGAGATATGCACTACATTTTCCAAGGTGAAATATTTTATTTAAATCTATATCAATTATCATTTTAGTTTCTCACTTGCTTCCTCTTACATGCAAACGCCACCACCACTACCATCATCATCTTCAGCATAATAAGAGGTCATTTTCCAACATCCCTTATAGCTCCTTATTCTCAGTTTTAATAAGGGATCACAGCCACAGCACCTAGCATAGTGTTGCCAAAGTATAACTTTCTATATGGTAATAACATGTGTCTCATGAAAATGTAAGAGGAATACATGTCAAAGGTATTATTTAACTCATTTGTTAATGAAGCAATGTTAAAACTAATTCAACTGAGAATTTAAGGAGCTATTTATAGAAAATTTAATAAAGGAATGTAAGGATAAAATTGCTGAATGAGATATGAAACTGGTTAATGTACAATAGGTTAATAAACTGTAACCTTTATGGTTACCTATTCTTCTGGAAAGGAATTATTTGCATCTCTCCTCAACATTAATCTACAAGTTCATTTCTGCTCCTTTGGAGTTGTAAAGTAGCCTAGTCAATAGTTAATCAAAAGGATAAATTCAGTGCTTCATTGAAAGAAAGCCCAATAATCCCTTTTGTCATTTCCAAATTTTCATATTTCATATTTTGACAATGACTTGAACATAGCTGACAGCTATTAAATATAAGTAGAACTGGATAAATGGAGATTAGGTGGATCTGAAGTTTTTCCTGCCATATTGTTTGAGTATCACTGGTTAAAAACAGTTGTGATTAAAGGCCATATGATTGTTGTCAAGCAGAATCCACTAGACAAATATCAGGGAATGCAGAACAAAACTGTAACTGCTTTCTGAGTAAAGCTGGGAAAACAGTCCTGGGTAACATAAATATCTCCTCTTGCGAGGTCTTGAAAACATAAAAGAGTTGAAGGTATTTTATTTAGCATTCTGAGATTAGTAAGTACTGTTTGTACTTGTACTGATGAAGATACTCCTATAATGAAGCTGCCTATAGATTGGAGTTTCTTTTTAAGCAACATGTTGTAAGATAAAATTGATCAAAAGTTCAAATTTGAGCACAGTTGCTTCAAACATTATTTTGATTTATTTTCTGTCAGGACCATTTATCTTTTATTCATTCTAATATTTGGATTTTGAAATTTGTGCCCTGAGATTTAATTTACCTTTTCCATTTGTAAAAGTAATGCAAATATTAACTTTTAAAAAATTTTGTCAGTTAAAAATTTTTTTTAATTAATTAAATTGGATAACTCTATGCAGACTGTAAAACCTCCTTTATTCTCTTATGCATCTACCTGAAGTACTTTCCTACTATAAACGGTAATATGACTCCTCTTTTCATTAAATCTTTATCAACTTCTGTGATATTTTTCCTTGGTTGAATTTCTATAAATATATTCTTAATCCAGCTTTTTGTAGGGTAAATTTCTATTTGTGTAATTTCTAAGTTAAACAGTTTATGTAATTTTAAAGCATTTGAAGTTAATTGTCAAATTTTCATCTGGAAAAAGATCTTTTAAATTTATTCTCCCATCAACAATGTATAAGAAGGCTTAATTCCCACACACTTAATCCTATTGGCAATTTAAAGGCTGAAAATAATTATTTAAATTTTAATTTGTATATATTTAATTACTAGGATAAACATATATTCAAGTGATTGTTGATGGCAAAATAATTTTGAACAGCAAACATTTTTCATTTGCCCTTCCAGAATTGTTTTTCTCCACTCTACCTCTCTGTTCTGTGCCTTGGGGATGCTGCCCTTTATGAAATGCATCAACAGGCACCTTTTTCCTCTGTATCCAGCAGCATTTAGCTAATGGGAGGCATTGACAGAAGATTAGATAGTGGGAGAAATAATAAGCTATTTATTCCTTAGTTGCCTTTCTCCTACTTACTATGGGTTAGTTGTAACTCTCTAAGTGGTGGAAAATATAGACATGCCTCCTGGATTCCCTTTCCTGAAATGGTGTGCCCATCCTCCAGTTGCTTTATTGGCTGCTCTCCACTGCCCCTTGCCTGCAGAATTGGCCTTGCAAAGTGAGAGTCAGCTTGCCAAGGAAATTACACCTGTGCCTGGGGAATCAAAAGGCAATTACTGATTTATACGGGATACACAAGTTGCTTCCTCCTTCCTTGGGGTGGAATCCACTCTGTGGAGATAATTAGTATTCCAGACCTCCCCATGAGATGGGACTGAAGATTCTCTCCAGCCAAAGCTACACTGTTGCTTAGCCTTTTGCTTCTTTGTTCTCTTTAGCTTCTCCCACTCACCTTTCTGGTAAGGGCATTCTCCCAATAAATCAACTGCACAGAATCCCTTTCTCAGACTCTGCTTCTAAGGAACCAGGCCTAATAAAGTTGGTATCACAACTGACCTTAAAAAGCAGACTCTAAAGATGAAGTGAATCTCTTGTAATGAGAACTCTATCACTGATAGTAGATGAAGTATTGATGGGTCATGGCATGTTACATCAGTGCAATTTTAAGATTTAACTTCTGGTTAAAAAAGACTGAAAAAAAAAGGTGTGAGGGCATGTATGACCTGGGGAATGTCTCTTGTATTTGAAAAGTATAGAGGAAAGAATATAATGGTACTGGGTGTGTGTTACTAAGTACTACCAATTCATTTAATGTGAAAATGACAAGTTCAGATCTAGTAATTAACAGCATAAAGCACATTGTGAGCTTCAGAGGGCCTCTTTGGCTTCATTATAGAGATCTACAATCTCTTACAGTTGGAGGAATGACAGAGTTGAAGATTAGGCATAGGATGGTCATTATGAGTGGTAGAATCTCAGAGAAGGTTGAATTCTCAACCTTGGTAAGTATCCCATGGCAACAGGCCCTGATAGGGAAAGGTTAGGGTATTGAAATTGGGATTGGAATATGTAGGCAGATGCACTTAAACTTGAGTCCCCTAATTATTAAGAAACTTTTGTATCTGTAGAAATGACCCACCCATTTTTATAAGTAGATAAAACCCTGACCCCTTGCTAAAAGATTATACAGAGCTTCAAATAAGACATGCCTTGTAGCATGTTAACCCCATTTAGGATGCCCCCACCTTTCCTTCTGGCTACTAGACTCATAACTGAAGCCAAATCTTAGCATTATCTGGATCTGCTCAGTGATAAGACAAAATATAATCACATGAGCTTCAGGACCTGGCTAATATACTATGAATCCAAGAGATTTTATCTAGGAGTGGATTCTTAGAATTCTGAGTCAAGGAGGTTAAAATATATAATGACAAAGAAGAATTTGCTAATGTGGGATCACTTTTATGACACATGACTTAACATGCTGACAAGAGCCCCAGGAGAGGATTCTAATATGCTACTGGAATGACTATAGGAAACTTAGAAAAAGTAATACAGAAGCCAGCATTGTCATAACAGACCATGTAGAAAAAGACGAAAAGGCTCAGAAAGTGGACCTGTTAAAATAAATCCACTATGTAAGACAAAAACAAAACAAAACAAAACAACACAAAACAACACAACACAGAAAGCATCAGCTAACTACATTTCTCAGGAGGGTCCAAAGTATGTACCATTCTATCTACAAAAGTGGTAAGAAATGTACTGAAGAGTGAGTTACCACCATCATTTAGATGCCTGGGGTGGCTGGGCTATGTAAGGAATACTGACAATAGGAGATTGTTATAAACTGGGCTCTCTAATAGCAATGGGTATAATAAGACTGAGAAAATAGAGGCCACATGGCAACACTTAACCATCAGAAGCAAGGTAGGCATCATTTCATTAGGCTAGATTAGAATGGCAGCTGGAAGGCCTAACCTAGATATACGAAATGGTTAATAGAATATGGTGTTCATAGGAGCATGAAAGATAAACAGCCAACAAGGGCATTGTTTACTATATAGAATAAAAAAAAAAATCAAGAAAAATTGGGTGGAAAACTAGTCAGCTGCTCAATAGAAAACCACAATCCTCTGCCCAATTTCCAGCCACGAGCAGTCCTCAGACCCAGAGGCCATATGCTGAAAACATGAATGTAACCCAGTGAGGAAAAACTATACAAAACCATAGGAAAAATATGCAGTACTGATTTCTTCAAAGAACCTATGACTTTTTACTCAGGTATTCTCAGTAGTATTTAATACAGGGTTCAAGTTGGTGCTGCTATAGTTAGAACAGGGCTGTGTGGATGGGTATCAGGTTAGATGATTAACAGAGTCCTGATCCACAGCTCATTGGCAGAATCTTCACACTGATTCCTCAACTTGTAGATTCTTGTGTAGTTCTGACTTTTGTATATTTTTCTTATGTATTATATACTAAAAATAGCAAGAATGTAGAGAACTCTCCAAAATGGGCTATAACAGAAACACGTGAACCTAAATGTGTTTCAAATGAATAACATGACCACACTGAAAGAGGCCAGGGCTAGGCCATTTTTGCATATAGTAATAGACAGAATGACATCTCCTAATATGATGCAGCCAGAAGGATCTCTTCTTTGGTGTCCCTGCCAAAAATGTATAACCTAAATAGTATCACAAGAAAATATTAGGTAACCCAAATTGAGAAACATTTTACCAAATAACTGGTTTATCTCTCTAAAAATATCAAGGTCACGAAAGACAAAGAAAGAGTATTGAGCAATTCAGTTAAAGAAGAATACAGACACATAACAAAGGCCATATGTGATCTAGATTAGATTCTGGACCAGAAAAAAAAATCTTTTATTATTTAAAATCACTAGTGAGAGAATTGGTACAATTTAAATAAGGTCTAGAATAATAGCATTTTGCCAATATTAATTTTCTAACTTTTATCATTGTACTGTGCTTAGGACATATAGAGTGGAGTATTTAAAGGTAAGAAGCATTTTATCTGTAATAGAAATTATGGCAAAACATAATTTGGGTAATCTAGGTAAAGGGTAAATGGGAATTCTTTGGACTGATTTTGCAACTTTTCTATAAGTCTAAAATTATTTCATAATAACAAGTTAAACACATACAGAAGTCATAATTCTTTAAAGAACTATATTTTTGAATTCACAGCAGTATTTATATTTTAACAAATATTTTGTTTTCAGTGCTATACTATTTAGAAGGCTAATATATCTGATAATATCATGATTATACCAAAAACTGCTTTATATGTCTTTCTGCATTGAAACAATTTAATATTCTAAGAAAAAAAAATAGTACAGAAAACAAGTAGCATAATTTAATGATATTGGCCCTCTTCCTTTCAACATGTCTGACCCAGTACACTATGGTTTTCATGGCAGTCCCCAATATCCCTTCTGATGTGATTTTGTGTTTAGCTTCTGACTCTTGTCTCCAGATTCCTTAGAGGCTTCATTTACTATTCCTTGGATTTGGTACCATTGTATTCATTCATTCACTCATCAGTAAATACTTTGGACCACATAGTATGTGCCAAAAACCTGAGAATCATTTAAAAAGGCTGACATAGTCTTTTACAGTCCTCAAGCTGCCCTGTCTCTGACCTTAATTTCTCTCTAATAGCAATGGTCTCTAATCACCTTATTTGATTTGCCCCAATTTGAGTATCTTTAGAAGCATAGTCTGCCCTAAGTAATTCCTCAGAGCTGCCATTCCCACTGATCCATATATGATAGAATTAGCTCAGTAATCTGCAAAGGGGAGATTTGGATAAAATAAGGTTGGGTGAATATTTCAATGAGATTTTCATCTTTCCACCAATCTGCCTGTTGTGCTACTTTAACAAATCTAAGTAATCAAGGAAAATATATATGTATGACCATATGTCAACCTTTGCTAGCAGAAAACAATTTCATGCTGAAGGCTACACAAAGTAGTATATTTTAAAATGTAGAATCAAATAGATGTAACATACTAAGGAAATGTAAAACTGTAAAAAATATATTTTATTTTCAGCTTTTTAATGGTAGAAAGAAATACTGGTCATGTCCTTAGGTTTCCTTTGGGCAATTAGGAAAAAATTTAAGCGATTTCAGGTTGAGGGTGTGAGGTGAATGAAAAGCGATGATTTTATTCAATTCAGTTATGACCTCCCCAGGACAGTTTAACTTATTCTGTCCAACAGAAGGATACTGATTTCTGAACACACAAAAATTTTTCAGATTGTATAGTTAGTGCAGAAACTTGCCATATTCCAAAATATATTATTCTATCCTTCTTCCACTGACATGTAACAAGGTCTTATAAATAAACTAAAAGAAATAAAACAAAATTGAGTTTAAAATGATGTAATCACCAGAGTTGAATAGTTGAATTATTATGTTATATAAAACAGTCATTTTTTTCCCACTGAAGAATCATAAATTTAAAACTTTTGTTAATGCTAAAATAATGACATCAAACTTTAGTATAATCAAAAGTACCTCATCATTCTGTAGCATTGTGAGCAGGGCTCACATTATACAAAACATCTTTTGACACCCCCCCTTCCCTAACATTTGACTCTGTGACATTGATATACAACAAATCAATAACTATCTCTAACCCAGATGTACAGCAAGTTATGGTCCCTGGATTCTTGAGTAAGTTACATCTTTGGCTACTCTGATGAAAAGAGAGACAAGTCCTAAATTCTTAAAAACTGGCATTTTTCTGGCATTTGGGGATTTACCACTGCTGCCTATGACATTTATATAATTATGACTTTTAAGCAGGATTACTAATGCAAACAACCTGTATTCATCCCAGTGATCTTGAATTCAAATGGTTAGTATAGAAAGAAACTCTAGCAGAAAATTCACATATTATTCTCATAGGGCCAAGAGATCAAATAAGGTCACCATGTGCAAGAGATCTGGTTCTTCATTTTCTTGAATTCTGATGCTCTTGTCAAGTTTTTTTTCCCCAAGGTCTTAAATTATTATAACCATTTCTAATTCTGAATTTCTGATTTTACAAAATTCTTGATCTCTTAACCTTGAATTTCCTCAAGCACAACCATTGTATTTCTTTTTCTCCATTTACATTCCTCTGGGATCTTATCGCTTTAAATATCACCTGCATACCTATGCTCCCGAATTTATAGCTCTAGCTCATCCTTTTCCTGAACTCCAGGCTCATTTATCCAATGCCTACTTGACATCTCCATTTGAATGTCTAATAATTTTCTCAGACTTAATATAGCTAAGGTTCTGTGCATAAATTGCACCCCCAAATCTGTTCTTCCATATCTCAATTCTTCCATGTCTCACTTAATGATAATTCAAACCATCTTCTTTTTCAGAATACATATCTTAGGACAATCTTGAGTCCTCCCTTTCTCACACCCTTTATCAAATCTATCAGGAACACATGCATGATCTCATTTTAAAGTATACATCCAAGACAAACACCACAATCATCATTGTTGTGGACAACCCATATATGATAGCAGCAAAAAGAATAAAATACTTAGAAATAAATTTAACCAAGAAGGTGAAAGATTTGTAAACTGTAAATAATAAAACACTGATAAAATAAATTGAAGATACAAATAAATGGAAAGATATGTTCATAAATTGGAAGAATCAACATTGTTAAAATATCCATTTTACCAAAGTGATCTATAGCTTCAAAGTTCCTTTCAAGACTCAATGACAAAGAAAAAACAATTCTAAAGTGTATATGGGTAGGAAAACCTGAACTGTAATTGATAATTTGCTGGAGCCACAGTGTAGACAAGTCAAGAGTTAAAACTTCCAGAAGGCCCAGAGGAGACTCCACAATGTTGTGAGACTTACCTCCAGGAGCTTGACCCTGTGTCATAATAAATAACAGAGAAAAGCACACAAGGGTGTGCTTCCAGCAGGGAGAAGAGGAAGTAACCATTTTGAAATATACCAGATCACTCTGTTCTTAACAAGGTCTGACTTCAGGTGAAGCTAATTAACCATACTATTATCATTAACTATCTTAACCTGTTGGAGTATTATCAGCTCCTAAGTGAAGTGGAATAAGGGAAATACTTAACAACAGTTGACTTTAGTCTTTCACTTGAGAGAACAAAGACACCTAATCTTAGCCCATTCCAGCCATCCTGTCTCACTGAAGGTGGGAAGAAAAAACTGAGAAACAATTGTAAAATCAAGTCTAGAGACACAGGCTGAGACCTAAAAGACTGAGACCTAATCATAGGAGTGTCAATTACTTCCTCTCCCCCTACTCTGCATCACAACGTTACTAAAGGCCTATCACAGCAGTTCCTTTTAGCCAGTATATCTTGCCTATGAACAAAAAATTACAAAGTATACCAATCGGGAAAATATACATACAATTTGAAGAGACAGAACAAACATCAGAACCAGACATGGCAGGGATGTTAGAATTATCAGATTAGAAATTTAAGACAACTATACTCTAATGGATAAAGTAGATATCACACAAGAACAGATAGGAAATTGTTAAGTGAAGAGGTGGAAATCTTAAGAAAGAACCAAAGAGAAATGCTAGAGATAAAAACAAAACAAAACACAAAATGCAACAGAAATGAAGACTGCCTTTGATAGGCTCATTAGTAAACTGGACATGCCAGAGGACGTAGCAAGAAAATTCTCAAAAATCAACAAGCAAAGAGAACAAAAACTGGAAATAAAACAAATAACAACAACAACAAAAAAAAAAACCAGAACAGGATATCCAGACTGTGGGACAACTACAAAAGGTAATTTCGTACTCAAAACCTTCTGACAGCATCCCATTTTGTTCAGAGTAAAAGCCCAAATTTTTATAATGGTTTAGGAAACGCTCTGTAATCT
Organism: Cynopterus sphinx; assembly: GCA_030015415.1. Lineage (NCBI taxonomy): Eukaryota > Metazoa > Chordata > Mammalia > Chiroptera > Pteropodidae > Cynopterus > Cynopterus sphinx. The sequence goes on from CM057385.1 coordinate 22,336,240, forward strand.
GGCCCCATTACTGCTCACTCCCTTCACTCCAAACCCACTGATTTTTTTTTTTTGCTGTTTCTGGAGCACATCATAAGAGACTGCACTACCTGTTCTCCTTGCCTGAAATGCTCTCCCCAAAACAATTAGTGTTGTTTACTCCCATACTTCTTTCTAAATCTTTGCTCATGCTTCACCTTCTCTGACATGCCTAATCTGACTACACTATTTTAAAGTGCATCCCAGTTCCTTTCCTTTCTCCAATTATCCTGTTTTATTTTTATCCATAGGATTATTAGATAACTTACTAATTGATCAGCAAGTTTATTTTTTGTCTTTCCACTAGAATATTAGCTCCTTTTAAGCCAGAGACCTTTGTCTGGTTTGTTCACTACTTGTACCTCCAGCACTTAGAAAAAATGCTTGAAAAATAACTCAAAATATTTGCTTCAGGAATAAATGCAATTTTTTTGTTTTGTTTTGTAGGTGAATCATCTTTTTTATCTCTGAATCAGCTTCCTGTCAATTAAATTTATGGTATTCTCTTAATGTACCTCTGATTCAAAAGTGGGCACACGTAGCACATTTTACTAAAATTTATGTTCAGTTGAGAAGGATTAAATAGCCACCCAGAAGACATCCCTGCTCTGAATATATCTGTACCCTTGAGCAAGGTAGTTCCTTTAGCTATGCTTCTCTGCAAGCTCCAGTCACTTGCCATGCAGTCTATTTCCTCCATTTTCACCACTTTACCTTCTATCTTCTCTGCTATGCTCTCTCCATCCCAATATTTCTGTTAACCTCTTGTAAAGAGTGTTCGATGATTTCTTTTAGTGCTGCCTTTCTCCAGATTGTGCTTTTGGTATTATAGTGTCCACAGTTACAAAGGTTGGCAACGGTATATTCATAATCAAAGAGGGTTCTCTCTCTAAGAGGAATTTTGGTGCAAGCTGTTTAAAATAAAAGACTTGCTTTGCTTTATGAGTTAATAGCACAAGGAATTTGGGGAATGCTTTTGATACCAAATTTTTCTGGAGCACCAGAGTGTAGATACGAGTATATAACAGCTCTATCTTCCCAGTGAGTCAAGTTGTCAGAATTACTACAGAAAAATCTCTACAGAAAATTGTGTCCTTCAAATGTAGCCATTGGCACTGACATTGAAAAGTGATTATGGTGTGATACTGGCTTATATCAGCCTTATGAAGTAAGGTACTTGCTTTTAAAAGAAAATATCAATTTACATAGATAATCACATTTTTAAATTGAAGTCAAACAAGCTTGTACTATTCAGCAATTAATCCTTTTTAATTAACCCTCAAAATTAAATTAAAATTAAATAAGTAACCTCTAGAATAGCATTATTTTTCTCCAGTTTTTACATATTGTTTCCTTTGGCAACTTGGTATGGCATTTTTTACAATTCTATCTGAGCCATAGCTCAATCCACAGAATGAGGTATAGAAGCTTTTCTAAAGCTGTAACAGACAATTAAGATTACAAATCATTCATTATGAAAGTTTCACAGCATATTATCTTATTTGAACCATAATATGGGATTGTCCGTTCAGGAAGATCAAATCTTTGAACATATATCAAAAGAATAATGCCTAAGAGAAAAAAAATAGCTCTTAAAGTTATATCCAGAAATGACAATGACACATAACCACAGAGACCTCAGATTTAAATTAAGAATATTGCTTTTATTCCACTATGAACTATATTTTCTTCTTCAAGCTGAGACATTCAGCAACTAACAATGTCACTGTTAAGCACACGTTAAAAGGAAACCAGGGTATTTCTTTATGTAGAAACACAAAAATCAGGAACATACTGTAATCGTATTGCATTTCCTAATAGAGAACTGGACAAAGAACAAATAAAAGTGTAGCTAAAACCGTTAGATATACCATAGAGCTATCTTATATAAAAGAAATTTAATGTGGAAACATCTTCCTAATAATCAACATTGCCTTAGGAAGATAACACTACAAATCATTTTATCCATAGAGTACTGCAGAACTTAATAAATGTATTTGGAAATTCTTTGCAAGCAAGGCAATGTAAAAGTTGTTATATTAATAAATGATGAGATGGTTAGCAAGAGAATTGTGTTCGAATGATAAGGCTGACTCTGTTGAATAGGTCAGATATTTGTTAGAAACACAGCTTTTAAATATAGGGCTCTCTAAAAAAGCATATTTTCAACTCAGTTATGACACAGTTAACCTTAAAAGATCACTATGCCCACTTGCTTGTATTACTAAAGCATATACATTTTCCTAATCTTTTTTCGCATTTATGATTTCAAAGAATACTTCAGAGAAGATGTTAATAGTTCACCATGGCTATAAATTATCTGAACATAGAATCACCTTAACTTCTCTTTGGAGAGCTTTCCTTTAGAGCACAACTCACGTTTTCTTGGGTTCCACATCATGCACAGATATATTAAATGGAATAAAAGATTGTTAACAGATCCCGTGACTTGACACAACAAGAATAGTCATCCATCTCCCTATTCCAGGAGATGTTGTTTACTATAATTGGAAGGAGCATATATAGGTAGGTACCATAATCAGAAAAATCAGTGTGTACTTGTTCCATCAATTAAGAGCTAAGCTTAATGTCTATTAACCTCACAGATACCTCTCTTCCCACCCCATCATTTCCTCTGCTATAAAATGGATAAAATACTATCCACCACTCCTGACCATTCTGAGGATGATGTGGTTAATTAACAAACAACGGGCTCAACACTTAGAAAGCATTCACTGAATATTCTTTTCCTTTCCTTGTCCTGAAAAATACACATGAAATTAAGTATAATCCAATCACACAGTTGTAATAAATTTTCTTGTAGTAAACCCTATATGCTTAGTTTTATTTTTTACTTGAGAACTCCCCAAATTAAAAAAACAAATGAATGATCAACTTTTGCAAAAGAAACCAACCAATTATCTTCATTTGTGTCATCTAGAATAATAAAACTCACAATTTATTTTCTAAGCATCTAACAAATGAGGGTTGACCTACTCCTACGATGGTCAAATTTTGCAGCCCAGTTAAGTAATGCAGAAAAGTGTCCTTAAATTTGGTATTTAGGGCTCCATCTCCCTAGCAACTTAGGGAATCTTAGTGAGGATAGTTTAAGATACCTTCTTTCTTCAATATTAACCAAAGAAACATTTTGAGGAAAATTGAATTATTGTTTTTTTATTATCTTAATTATATATTTGATCAAGCTATGTACCATTTAACCTAAATAAAGCAATTGGTCTCTGAGTAGTGGGTTTGAGCCTGCTATATTGTGACTGTTGCCAAAAGAATTCCACAGAAATCTTATTTATAGAAGTAGTTGTAATGAAATCAATGCTTATTCTCAATACTTTTATAACTCCTTCTGTCCTATGACCAAATAAATAAGAAAGATCAGTGTGTGCTCATATGGAAGAATCGTTATTGTTTATGCTAACATGATTAACATATAGTTAAGCCTAATACCAGTTCAAATAATTGTTTATTCAACATCTACTATGAACCAGCATAATTCTAGATATTTAAGATATAAGGTTAATGAACTACAATCCTTGCCTTTGAGGAGCTCATAGCCTAGTCAGGGAAAGGCTTAAGGTGGAAATGTCAAACTGTTGTTTTAATTATAGTCATGTAATCTAAAGGTCATAATGTTCTTTATAAGAATATAACCAATGTACTGTATACTGGAAACTAATTAAAATAAATAAATAAATTTTAAAAAATGAAATAGATAACTGTAACTGAAAAAACTGAAAAGCACATGTGCCAAATATATCTCTCTAGAATGACTAGATATATTTTATCACTTTATCTATAAATATGTGAGTATACATGTCAAAAAAATTTATTCTTTTTTAAATAAAACAACAATAACATTATCACATGTATTAGAATATTAACACATTTCTTAATATACCCAATGGCTACTCTGTGTTTAGATTGCCAATCATTCCATAAATGTCACTCTTTTTATTTTTAATTTTTCAGAACCCAAAAAAAATCAGAATCCAAAAAAATTTTTGATTGGTTAATGTAACTATTAAGTCTTTTTACAGACATCCCTCTCTCTCTCTCTCTCTCTCTCTCTTTCTCATTTGTAAAGAATCAGATTGTTTTGTACAGTTTCCCACAGTCTGGGTCTTGCTTAATACATCCCTATGGCCCTGTGGTTTTGTTTAACAGGAGTCTCAATATTTCCTATAAATTGGATCTAGACCTTGATCAGACTGTTGTTTCATTTATTCGCTGATTTTTTTTGGGGGGGGAGGAAGCTACTTCATAGACAGTGCAATGTTCCTTCATCAGAAGGTATACACGTCCAGTTGTTTCTGTGATATCAACAGCCATTGCTTATAAATGCCTAGATTCATTCATTCATTGGGGCTGTGAAATGGGGATATTCTAATTCCATCATTCCTTCCTTTATTGGCCAGAATATATTTATAAATCTCATCTACTATTTGGCTTCCCAATGGAAGAGTACATATAAATAGTCAGGAAAAGTGTTTGATACTTTCACTTTATTTGGCAATTTTAAAATAAGTGAAATTATTATTAACCAATTTTACTTTTCTTATAAAATCATCATGATCTCATGGATTGTAATACATTTAATATGTTCTATCCTTTAAACTTACTATTCTTATTGGTGCTCAATCTGTCCCATATTTGGCCAGTGAAAACATCCCTAGCTCTTTTAAGCCCTTTTCATATAATCATAGCAGTCCACAATAATCTCTTTGAATTCTGGTCATTATGAAATAACCCAGGCTCATCTTGTACATTCTGTGTGCCAGATCTCCAAGGAACTATGGCTCCTTTTATTGGGAACCAGTATTTAGAGACCACAGTATGTGTACTAAGGTTGCTCATTTCTACTGAGTTGATCATTGGTTCTAAACCTTTTCATTGTAGAGTTAGGAAATGTTTTTCCCCCAAGCATAAAATGCAGCAGGAATACATATCTATACCGATACTTCTAAATAAGGTTGAGAACTTAATATCTTCTATTTAATATGCATTTCTCCTTTCTACTGAGAAATTCAAATTTTTAATATTCTTGGGATTCGGGGACTCCAGAGCTATTTTACTTTTATAAACAACCCTTTACATTGTATTAGTTCTTTAATGTAATTTCAGTGGAACGCAGTTGCGATGGTTACAAATTCTATGATTTAAAAAAGTAACAATGAACATTTACTGAACATTTACTATGTAATATTATTTAAACTTTACAACAATCCCATCCAAAAATATTACTATTTTCAGTTCATAACTGAAAAAATTTAAAGCTCAGGATTTTGAGTAATTTACAGATAGCAATACAGTTATTAATGGGGATCCCAATCAGTGATTCATCTGACACTAAAACCTACACAGTTATCCAATTACTAATAATTATGTTATGAAGTTTTTTTAATTAATAACATTCTTCTTCTGTTATAATTTTCAAGTGAGCCAAGCCTATTAGCCAGAACTCTGGTGGCAGTTAGAGAAAGTAAGTGGTACATAAATAATTAAGGCTTTATGGCCTATTATTCCACACATGCTATTTAATTATATATACATGTCTATGTAAGAGGCAGCACATACCTGGAGAAAGTTAATAAAATGTAGCTTGTGGGATCACGTGAGTTTTTTTGTAGACTTTTGGAGCAATACCAGAAACCCCCTTGGTGATCTGATACTGCTCCTAAGAGGAGACTGTAATGCTCTCCCAGGCTGTAGTTTTAAAGTCAACTAGCAGGTTGATAAATCCTATTTTTACATCTTTCATTAAAAGTATAACTGAATTTTGCATTGTTAAGCATTGTTCAAATATTGCAGTGTAGCAGTTTTAATTTGCTTTAAAGATTTTGGGGGATGACATGCTAATATTCATTTTTAATTTAAATTTGAAGTGTGTGCCAGCAGAAATGACTTATGTTTAGAGTACCAAATTTAAATTTTAACAGTAAGTATTTATGTCAGGTAAATGTATTCATTCTCCCTGCCATACAATGTAAAGGTGGATACCAAAATAGAAGTTCTGACTCTTCCTCTTTCATCAGCTTCAGGGAGAATGGTATGATCTCCTCAAAGTGATCAGAAAGGGTTAGTTTTGGTCATCTTTAAAAGTGAAATTTTTGTATCCTAAAGCAATGAGAAGTCTGGCTGTAGGTCCTTCTACAGCTTCTAGAGGCGAGATCACATGAGGACTTCCCTGTCACCAAGGGAACAAGTTCCAGTGGTGGACTACTTATAGCATCTGCCTCCAGCATTCCTTCTGAACAAATCACCTGCATCAGGTGGAAATCATAAAGGTGGTGTGAATGCAACCATGATACACTTCTGTGCAATGAGTAATACTGTTTCATAGACGTTAAAAGAAAAAAAAAATGACAATGGGCAATGAATATAGAAATAGAACTCCCTGCTGTAGATTTCAGCAAGTGTACGCTGACAATAACATATATTTTTTATTATGAGGACAAAGCAAAGAAGGCTACTGCTATGTTCGTATGTTATTCCATAGCAGAATTCCACTAAGGAGGTAAAATACACTTCTGAGTCAATTTTGTTGTGCTGGAATTTAAAGGCAATGAATATGTGTTTGCATGTATTGAAGATGAAGAAGAAAGGATCAGTTTTTTAAAAAGTATTCAAATGCTAATGTTATCCAAACTTTGTTGTTTAGATATCCTACCATACATATTCCACATAACAACCTATTAAGACAGTTATTAGAATTCTCCCTTTATAGATAATGATAGCAATCTTAATAAATGCTAGAAATGTGCTAGGCTTTCAACATGCAATATCTCATTTCAGCTCCACTGTGACTCCTATGAGAATGGCATTATTATTATCCTTAATTTACAGATGAAGAATTGAGGTTCAGAAAGATTAAATTGTTTGGTCAAGAAGACACAACTTGTAAGGATTGTGGCTGGGAATTGAATAAGCTGTTTTGACTTTTAAAAGCTCATGCACTCACTCCCTTGCCTTCAAGCAAATGAAAATACAAAGACTCAGAGAGGATAACTCAATTCTAGTTAATTTTGAATACAAAACCAGCTCTTTTCTCTTTAGCATACCATTCTGCAGATAGCACAGTATAAACTTACAAAATAACTTCATTTACAGTGCTGATTACATATTTTACATTAATAGCACACTCTGTAACACATATTAATACAGGATTGAGTAATGATATAAAAACTAAAGAAAAGCAAAATAATCAAAGATCCAAATTTGATGAATTAAAAAGGCGATACTTACAGCCAAAAGTAGATTTTGACCCAAAAGGAACAAGGAAGTGAAAACAAAGAAAGGGCATTCTAGGTAACTTTTGCCATGTCATATTTGAGAGAGCTAGAGAAGTGATCCTAACAATGGAAAGGTGAGGAGCTATTTCAGGAATAGCATATATTATTCAATGGATCTTAAAGAATAGAAAAACTTCTTGGGGAGTTTTTCTTTTATTAGAATTAATAAATCCCGCATGTATAGCTTTTCCTTATTTAACTTAGAACTTTCCTAAGTGAGAGGAGAATTCTTTAAGATAAATGGTTTTAGGGTCATCTAACATATGTACACAATGTACTCTTCTAAGAAGCGGTGTGGTTGTGCAATTTTTATTGCCTTTAAAAAAATAAGATCTGTATAAAGTTGAATTGAAGTGAATTTACTCTAAGCTACCTTAAGTTGCATAAAGTGCTTTCTATAGAGATGACATTTCAATTAAGAAATAGGGAACAGGAGTCTGCTGGCAAGATAAAGAACACTATTTGGACCTGTGTGCGCTGGATACACCTCGATTTGCTTCCATTCCTGTATTCTGTACATTCTTGTATTCTGGCTAACTTCAATGCTAATCATATTTTCTCCCATTTATAATCCATTTCTTGATAACAAGTCTATTTTTCTGTCCTTGACCATGTATCATCTTAGGGCTACACAAATTGCCATTTTCCCATAGTTTACCCTTCTAGTCTTCCCAACCTGAGCCGCAATTTTCTATACAACTTCTCCCAGGGACATTCAACTTTCATTCTTGCCATTCTCCCTGCTTGATTCTTTATATTTTCTTCTTTTTACTGGACCAATTGTATTGAGAGATTACCAGATATTCTAATCAGAAAAGTAAAAGTAAGGATGTGTGTCTGTACTGGGTGATAATATAGGACATGCTAAGCTGGACTTGGGAGCATAAAATACAATGCTAGTAATCAGAAGGCAAGAGAGGAAAGATGATTTGGCAGAAGTTGAGGTAATAACTTGATCCAAAAAGATCATCCCAATGGCCTAGGAAGAGAGATCATCTAGATGAAAAGCCATGTGATGAAAATCAGGACATCAGATGAAAACAAGTATATTAATTTATTTATCCACTTATCCATTCATTCCACTTACCATGTGACAGGTAGAATTTAAGAAATCTTGCAGATCATTTTTAGAATTCTGCTTACTACATCTCAACACCTTAGATAATACCTGGCACTTTGTAGGCACTCTGAACTAGATTCTGTGCTCCTTTCTCTAAAATCTCATAATCTCTTTCCATTGACACATGGTTTAGGTTATGGCAAAATGATCAAAATATATAATGGAAAGTAGAACTCTGAAAAAAATTCCTTACCTAAGGAAAGTAACTTTCGTTTTAGCAATTAATCAGAACTGTGGCTCTTTAGATGCAGTTCAAAGTTGGGTTAAGTACAGGAAATGCAATATAAGACCTCTTGCAAGCTGAACAACACTGAAATTTTTATACACCAGCATTTGTAAATAAAATAAAATCAAGTGGAATATATTAACACATACAACAAACCACCTTTATTGTGTCTTATGAGTTTTCTCACCTTTTCCTATCGATAGCATATATTGTTCAGCCTATAATAAAAATCTGTCCCAAAGTAACAAATTCTACAGGGCAGCTTAGAAAACCATTAGAATGCTGATGGTCATTGTACACACTTTCATTCTAGCTTGTATGTACGTCATTCTCTGGATCTCTGCTGTGAACAGAATTGGAAAATTCAGAATTGCTTTTTTTTTTTCCTCAAATGTTAACAGGGAATTCTTTCCAAGGACCTTGTCAACTTATTCTCTCAAGCTCCAGATATAATTCTCAATATTAAATTCACAGAATTAACTTTTCCTTCTCCTGTATCTGCTTAAGGAATTTAGCTTCGTCAACTTTTCCATTAAGTGGCAGCTCAAGGGTCAGAAGCTGGGAACTGAGCCTGCTCAGGAAAATGGCTTATCAATAAGCATAGGAAAAGTCAGACTCTTTCAACCCTGGTACAAAGTAACAGACTAATTATCTCATGAAGTTAATCAGTATACACAAGCAATGCAAATTTTCCTAAGCAAAATATCTTCTCCATCATTACAATAGAGATTGTTACATAAAATTCTTATACCAGTTTATTTTATTTGGTCAATATAACCCCAGTCTTAACACTAGACCTCCAAATGTTTTAATTCTTGATGTTTTAATGTTGTATGAGAACTGACTCTGCCTGGACAGCTGTTCCATAAGACTTACAGGAGACCAATAACTTCTTTGAATATTAAACTAGAGGTTTCAGCATATTTACCTCCCTTTCTCCACATTTTTTATAATCTGTGATTTTTTTGACAATTTTATTTTATGTGTATCTTCAATTTGGCCAAATTCACTTAGAGATAGCATGAAAAGATTTTAGAAACAAATAATATAATAATTCTTAGATTTACATAGATTTTTTGTGTATAAACTAAAAAGCAGGTATGAGGGAGAACATTTCTTAAAATATAATTCATAATAATTCATTAAAATATTTCTTAGGAAATTCTATTAGAAGATCCTCCATACATTTACCATGTTTGATTCTACCCTTCCAGATTTTATTTTTATACATAGGTGAATTTTAGGGTATACTCTATCCTTAATGAATTAATCTTGCTCATATCCACAAGAAAGAAGAAATTATCATAATTCCTTCTTGGTCAAGTCCTAAATAACCAAAAAAGATGTTTTAGCACATTAGATATTTCTGGCAAAAAGAATAAAAAGCATAAAACTATCTTTTTCAAAGAAAACACTTTTCAATCATTCATTGTGTGATAGTTAATTATCATCTGATGTTGTCTAGTCACTTGGTTTTTGTTTGGAAGTGCTATATTCCCTGTTAACCAATGTGTTCATACATATTTTATTTCTTTGTCAACATAAATTACCCATGAATAGTTTAAAACTTTTTTTTGAAAGAATTTTATTTACATAATTCATTCTGGATTATTCTTGCCAACTTAGTCAATGTATTCCCTGATCAATGAATCAATGTTAATCCCTTAACATTATTTCTATGTTTTTAGAGCCTGTCCTCTGATTTCACATCTACTTATCAAAATAAACGGCTTATCTTATTTTACTGCTCTCAACACCCTTCATAATTGTCTTGTGATGTTTAAAGTTGCAGATAATTCACACATGAAATATGCTTGTCTTTAATGTGTTCAATCTCCTCAAATCCTCTGCCTCCAATGAAATCTGAAATCTAATTTAAAACAAAGTTCAAAATAACATCTGTATGGCATCCATGCCAGTATTTTCCCTTTGAAGATTTATGACATGCTACAGCCTACCTTTTTAACAGGAATGAAAAGAATAAACATCAGAAAGGGAATTCTAGCTCAAAATAAGTTCAAAATTCACAAGAAATCACCTGTCTGCTTTAAATGAGTTCATGCAGTCCAGTCTTGACAAATTGCTTTTCAGAATGATGAATACATTTAAAGGTATAATTTCATGGTCACTATCATTATTCTTGAAGAAATGATAGAAATGGGAGTCATGTTATGACCAAAGACAGATGCATATTTTCATTTCCAAATTGGCAGTTTCTGGAAACCTACACTACATCTTTAATAAATTTGAGAACTGGTTATTAATGTAATGGGCAATGACCATGCAGGATAAAATGTGAGGATTATTGAAAATCAACATGAGTTCCCTGGGAAGAAATTAATCCAGAGTAACAGAATGTCCTTACCCTGGTAAATTTTTAATGTTACTGATCAGCAAAACACTGCCAACATGATGTATTAATTCCTACAAAGTATCATAGGATTCTCTTGGAAATAAAGTAATAAATATTAACTGAGTAATAGTACTCTTAGAAGGATTACTTAAGTATTGATTGATGGGATCATCTAAAATAGTTTCACCTATTGCACTGTAGTTTTTCTGCCTCTACTTATACCACTTAATCATTGATCAAATAAGAAAAATAATTTTTGAATCAGATATTAATTTTTAATATTGATTAGATATCAAAATCTGGAAAGACTTGTTAGAGTAATATTCTAGAATAACTAAAGTCCCATCAACCAATACCAACAAGGTAACCATTAAAAACATACAAAAATAACCTAAGAAATTTTATGAGCTAGGTTGTAAAGCATCTGGTTTTGTAGCAGTTCTTATGAAAAGACCTAGAGGATTTATTTAATTACAGTTTTTATTTATTCATCCATTCCCTTATTTAATAACTATCTATCAGAAATGTGCTATGCACCAGGTCCTAGTCTGGGTAAAGGATATACAGTACAGAATCAGACAAATAAGGACTCTTATCTTCTAGAGCTTATGTTCTGATAAGTTGTGGCATAAGATTAACAAGCAAATAAACAAGATAATTTCATTTCCATGTAGAAAAAATATTCAAATATGTTGATTAGATGGGTGGGGGACTCATTCTGGCTAGGTAGAGAAGAGCAACTGAAGCGATGTCATTTGTGCTCAGAATTGAAAAGAAGGATCCAGATATAGAAAATTCAGGGATTAAAATTTTAAGGCAGAGAAAACATCAGGTGTGAAGACCTTAAGGTGGAGGATGAGCTTGGCCAAGTCAAGGAATGGAGATACTAGTATAAGCAAGTGGCAAATAGTAGAATAATGAGATTGCAATGGTTGTCTGGAGTCAGATCATTTAAGGATTGCACATGTCATAAAAGAGAAATCTGATTTTATCCCAAGTGCAACAAACAGTTTCTGAAGCATTTTGAGTAAGGAAGTAAAATGATTAAATTAGATACATTTTGCATTTTAAACAGATCATTTCAGTTTCTTTACATAATAAGAATTGTAAGAGGCCAAGAGTTGACATAGAAAAACTCATTAAGAGCAATCCTAGTGAAAATAATTGTGGCTTAAACTAGGATGGTGTCAATGGAAATGAGAGTGAATGGACTTAAATATAATCTGGGAATGAACCATAGAGAGTGAATGAGAAATTAAATATAAGGATGCAAAGTAAAGTCAAAAGGGACCCTTAATTAGGGATTAAAAACAGAGTAAATTGTGGTAAGATTTACTGAAATTAGGGAAATCTAAGGGAGAAAGATATTAAATTTAAGATAGCATTTAAATATTTAAGCATAGTTTTTTAACTAGATCATTCAATATTAATGTCCTTGGTACCAGTTAAGCTCACTGGAGAGGTCAAATCTAGAGATATATATTTTTGTCCATGTTAGTAAACAGATGATGCTTAATGGCATAAAGATATTTAGTGAAAACTGTAGAAGTAAAAAAATGGAAGAAATAGAACAGAGCAGCCCTGTGGTACTTTGATATTATGTGGTCACACACAGAAGTAAGGGCCGGCAAAGCAGTTTGAGAAGGACAAAAAGAGAATAAAGTCAGGAAAGTATGATGCTACAGAGACAAAGAACTGATTATTTCAAGAATAAAGAAGTGGTCAATTAAGTATGATATTGTCGAGAGGTTAAGTAAGATTAGGATTCATAAGTGATCATAAGACTTTTTTTTCTGGTCATAGAGGAAAAGATAATACAGACTGACCCTTCTGCTAATAATAACTAAGAGTATGGGTAAAATATTAAGTAATATGTAACACCTAGGGATAAATCTGGCAAAGTTATGCAAGACCTATTCACTAAAAACTATAAAATACCACCAAAAAAAATTAAAGAAGTTGTAAATAAATGAAGAGTGGAGAGAGAAAATTTGTTCATCTTTTGGGAAATTTAATGTTTTTATATCATTTTCCTCAAATTGGTCTAATGCCCCAATGCTGTGTCAATCAAAATTCCAGCAGACTTTTATTTAGTAAAAAATTGAAAAGCTATTTTTAAAATTTACTTAGAAATGCAAAGAACCTAGAGTGGTCAAAATAAATTTGACAAGAAAAAAGTTGAAAGATTTATACTGATTTCAAGAGTTATTTTAAAGCTTAAGTAAATAATACTGGATGCGATTGACATCAAGCAAAACAAATGGACCCAGGAAACAGAATGGAGAGTCCAGAAATAGTCTTATACAAATAAGGTCAATTGTTTTTCAACATTCAGTAGCAAAAGAATAGACTTTTTAATAAATATTGCTGTAATTATTGGAAGCTCATATTAAAAATAAAATGAATTTTTACTCATACTTAGCATGATTTCCAAAAATTAGCTTACAATGTCTGATACACTTAAATTCAAGAGCAAAATTATAAAACTTCCAGAAGAAAACTTTTGTTAGGCAATGATACCTTATATTTGACACCAAAAGCAAGATTTATTTATAATTAATAAATAACAATACATCAAAATTGAGAATATTTGCTCTTCAAAAGACCTTTAATAAAATTAAAAGACTAGCCACAATCTTGAAGAAAACATTTGAAAATTGCTTATTTTTAATTCTTTGTATCCAGAATATTTTTAAAAATAAAAAATAAAAACTCTCAAAACTCAATAAAGTACACAACTCAATAGCAAATGGACACAAGTTGTAAATAGTGATTTCACCAAGGAAGATATACAGTTGGCAAATAATTAAATGAAGTACTCAACATCATTAATCATCAGGAAAATGCAAAGTCAGGCAATAATGAGATATCACTAAATATCTATTAAACTGGCTAAAATTTAAAAGATTGGGTTTATCAAGTGTTAATAAAGATATGAGGCAACTAAAACTCTACACACTGCTGATTGGGCATGTAACATGGTATCAGCATTTTGAAAAGCAGTTTGACACTTTCTTTAAAACTTATGTGTATACCTACCATCAGTCTCAGCCATTCTACTCCTAGGTATTTACTCATGAGTAATGAAAGCACGTGTCTATGTAAAACAGGTACAGAAATATTCATGGTATCTATATTTTTAATTCCCAAACATATAAACAACCCAAGACCTCATTAATGTCTATGAAAAGCTGAATAGGTAAAGAATTATGATATATCCATACAATGAAGTACTATTCAGCAATAAAAATGTATGAAGTATGGATGCATACAATAACATGGATGAATCTTAAAATTATTATGCTGAGTGAAAGAAATCATATTTACAAAATGTATTGTATATCATTTCAATTACATAAATTTATTTAAAATGAATGCCAATCCACAATTATAGAAAGCAGATCAGGGATTGCTGGAAGTTGAGGATATGTAGGGAGAGGTAGCAAGGACTTTAAAGAGTGAATTATTATATGTTCATTATGATTATGGTGATGGTTTCATAGATGTACAGACATCAAACTTGTCAAACTGTACAGTTTATTCCAAGCTTATATGTCAAATAATCTCAATAAAATGGTTTTTAAAATAAATGTGAAAACATACCCTCTGCCTATGGAAATGATAATCAAGGGAGATATTTACTGTGTTCCTTATCAAAACTTTGGATGTGAACCTTGAAAATGTTTCTTCTTATTCATTGTAATTAAAAAAATTCTGTCGAAGCGGCTCCATATAAAATGCTAATCTTGGTATCAATTACCACTAATAACTTTCTCTTTCCAGTCACCTTAATTTAATCATTTATAAAATTCTGTTGATTCTTTCTTAGAACCATCTTTTGAATTTGTTTTATTTCTCTCCTGTTTCCACAACTCTTGTCTCAATTCATCACCTTTTATAAATGCCACCTGCCTACTGTATCCTTCTTGGTGTATCCTTCTCTGGTTCTCCCAGGCAGATAATTGCCTTGGTCTTTGAATTTTGACTTTTGACAGCTTTTCTGTAACAGATTTTGGAATATCTATTATAACTTTTCTATGTCCATCTCCCCAAAACAATGTTTTACTTTTATTCAACAAATATTTGTTATAGTAAATACAAAAAAAAAAGTCAAATGAAAATAAAATATTTCTCTTGGAAACATTATCAAGGGGAGATATAACTATTTATGTATATATTTTTTAAAACTCTTATTTTTAATAAGGCAAATACTTATTTTGTGTTTTTTAAAGATATAAAGTAATCTAAGTAAAAAATAACTTTTATTGACTAATCTATTTTAAATCAATTTTTAATTGGATAATTAATGCTTAAAAGAAGTAAATTTTTAAAAATCAAACATTACAAGTAAAACAAGTCTCTTTTATATAACATATCCAATTCTTGCCCTTATCTTATTTCTTGCTAAAAATAATCACTATTGTGGGTTTGCTGTATATCTCTCCAGACTATAAACTTATTTCTTCACATTCTTTCTCCCAAAATGAAATAAGCTGCCTCAGACAGGGGTGGAGGTGAGTTTTCTTCCATCATAATCAGAGACTGAATGATCAAATTTCATAAAGATTAATAAGAAGAGATAACAGGCCCAAAATGGACTCATTTGTGTTAAGTCCCACATCAGCAAACTAAGACTTAATTCCAAATGTAATTGCAGTTTCAACTTGTCAGCCTGGAATTACCTGGTCAGCACTAGTTAGGAAATTGCTAAATAGACCTTTTTGTTCCCCTTAAAAGGGTTACCTTGCCTGAAACTACGCATTCTTTGCTAATAATTTCCTTTTTCTGCCCCCTTTCTGCCTTTAAAAACATTTAACATTCTTTTCTACAGCTTGGCAGAGCTCCTTTCTATTTGCTAGAAGGGATGCTGTTTGATTCATGAATTGTTCAATAAAGTTCATTTGATCTTTAAAATGTATTCGGTTCTATTTTTGTTATTTAACAAGACTCTAAATTCAATACTTGTAGTATTTAAAAATTTGAATTTGGCCTCGAATATGTCTTCCAGTAATATCATCATGTAATTAGATATTTTTACACCTGAAAATATGTGTATGTGGTCCACTTCATTAGTCTCAAATGAGAGCAATTATTTAGAACCCAAACTCTTGAGACTTTAGGTCTTAGCTAAAACAAACATATCTGTATTCGAGTAATATATAGTTCTAATCTATTTTGTTTTTTTTTCAAGACTCCCAGTTCTCTTGCACTAACTCTTAATAGTTTTATTGTTTTAAAATCAGCAAGTGACTAGACATAGAAAAAAACTGTCATAGTATTACTAATAATCTTTTTCATAGTGTGTTCATACCCCATTATTTTAAATAAAACTGAGTTGTTCTAAGTAACCTGGTTATAAATTTGCAATTTTATAATTTACAATAAGAAATATATATTTGGTTTTTATCTCAGGCTTTGGCACAGAGCTTTCTCCAGGTAAAGACTGTGAGAATTAAGTCAAATTGTAGAACACCTAACTGGTGACCAGAGAATCACTTAATGTTAGTGTGGGGAAAGCTCCAATCTCTCACAGGTTGGACCTGGTCCAGGAACCCAAAAGAAAATAAATAACCATACCCATTTTCATATGTAACATTTTCTAATCATAGACCCTGGCACCTATAAAATTGTATGATTCAATGTGGATACACAGATGTTTTAAAGTGTCAAAGGTCCTAAATAGCTCAGGGATTATACTACCAAAATAATTATAATCCTGTATTATAAAAGTCATATAAAAATAAAATTGCAAATAGTACAAATTACTAAAAGAATAAAAATACATTATCTTCTAGAATAGAAAAATTTTTACCAACTTTTTGCTTTTTAACAAAGAAATGAAAAGATGTCTGGATATGTTGCCAAAATTCTCTTCTGGGCCCACAAGGACTATGATGAATTTTTCACAGATGTGCTTTAGTTTTGTTAGCTATGTGCACTCTGAGAACACATGATAGATTTAGAGTGCAGGAGGCAAATTATCACCAATATGCCTTGATATGAGCAAATAGTATAATTAAAGTATACCTTGGATGTATCTCAAAGGTGCATTTTCTTTCTCCACTCCTTGCCTCCTAATTAGACTTCAATTTGTATTAATGCTTTTTCATTAAATATACTTATCCTCTGTAAAAAATTAATATTTATATACCAATACTTTAGTCCAAGCCATCCACTCTAAATTTTATACAAATTCAAAGAACTAAACAAGATTTATCCATTTTAACACATTTAAAAACTAAAATGCAGAGCTTTGTTTACTAATCCAATATATCCTTAAATTCAATAAAGTAGTAATTTAATAAAATGGAGGACTGTGGTTTCTACTTTCCTTGTTTAATGAAGCTTTTAGTCCCACTGGTATAAGAATTGCCAATGGCCAGGCAATGTGTACAAGACTGATTTTTAATTCCTAGCATATAATTGATGACACTTAATTTGGCCCCTTTCTCCAACCACTTGGCCAACAGCACCATCAGTGTTTTCTGAATACAATCTGTATCTTCAGACCTTTGTGATCTTCAAATAGTTATCTCTACACCAAAAGATTTGACAATATTCATTATGTGCAGTGTTCTGTACTAGGTACTGGAAATATAAAAAAAAATTTTTTTCTGCCACAATCTTTAAAAAGGGTGAACAGGTACAGGGAGAGATAGGTATATTAAGAAATATACCATATAGTGTGAACAACTGCTATAAGTGTCATGTATAAAGTGTAATGACAGCTCAGATGTCATTCCATATCTTCTATTTGAAATATTTGTTTGGCATTTCTCTCATAAAATACCTTTAACCGTCCAAGAACCAGCACAAATGTTTCTAACGCAACGTTCTTTTAAGAAGGAACAGATCTTGAGTTGACCAAGAGGGGACATAAGTGGCTCCTGAGTTTCCTCCTCTCAGGGATACTCCAAATGTGCAATTACGCATGGAGCAATTTCCTCTGAAAGAAACCCATAAACTAGTCACAAAGTGAAATCCTTGGTAGTATTTTTTTTTTTTTTAGATAGACACTTGGAATTGAATAACCTCTGGCAGGTTGTTCACAAGAAACTATGAACAAATTAAACCACTTATTTATAAGTATCTGTTTCTCAGTACATACCAGTTCACTGATATAGGCTTCATCAAATCAGGCACAGAAGGTTTATGCTCAAGGTCATTTGATGTGTAAAGAAAACGAATAAAGCAGGGAGGAAGTGATCCATGTCAGCTTTGCATTCCACATGAAGGAAGGTTGTAGTTCTTTTAAAAACTTAGCTCTTGGTCTGAGCTTAAGACCCAGTCAAACAACATTTTTTTATCTTAATACCAAGTTTTATTTTTTTAATCACCAGATTTAATTCTAGAACATTAAAGTCAATGATTAAATAGGGAGACAAATTTAAAATTAAACTAGATCCAAAATATTATGAATCTTCTGCTTAGATGAACTTTCCATATTTTTTATTTTACAAATATCTTTGCTTTTCTATTTCCAGACTTATTTATAACAATTCACCACAATGGTTTGAATCTAATAATTTTACATGTATTTTATTTTTTTTTGTAGACAAGCTGTAAGGTATGTAAAGTAATATGTATATCTTCATTTACAGAGTCAAAATAAGACACGGGAAAAAAAAATAAGACAGAAAATTGAAGACCTTAACCAAAGTAGTAAATAAATATCAGAGTTTAGATTCAAATTTAGGTCTTCTAACTCTAAATCCAAATTAATTTATACTATTCTGTCTCAATATGAATAAGAAATATCGTCATCCCAGTTAGTTATACAAAAAGGTAACAATTCCTTTGTCCTCCCTGGTATACCACATAGCAGAAAAAAATAAATGTTTCCATGCAGAGCATTCAGTTACAAAAAAAACTTGTTGCAATTAAGAGCAGCAAAATGTAAATTATTCATATACATTTTGCATTAGCTCCATGTATGAGCAGCAGCTTTTATCTAGTTATAGACTAATGGCTCTGCAATGTTTCCAGGGAAAATATGCTAGCTTCTGAAAAACAACCAGTACTCTAAATTAATATTGCAATCCATCTACTTAAATAAGGACTTATTCTAAAAAGGCTTGTGACATTTAAAGAAAAAGCAAACATTAAGATTAGGCATAGCTTGATCACAATTAGATGGGGCATAGAGAGATCATTGTTGTGGAATATTTTTAGTGTCAGATTCTCTTTCAAATGAGGTGTCTAAGGCTGGAGACTAAGTACTATGGGAAAGTTTGCAGTGGATTCAAAGGTTTTAGTATGAATAATCTGAGAACAGGAGACTTCATTTTCTATTTTTGTAATGATCATTGATCATGTGCTGACTTGCACATTTTAATACTCGATCACATAAGAAATGTACATAAAGCTCAATTAAACCATTGTTGACATAAGAATGTCCAAACCTGTAAAGAATTTTTATAAAAGTTTATTTGAGCAAAGACTGATGACAATTTCAAGGTGGGGTTTGGATTGTAGGATAGTTAACAAGATTATGTGCTCTCTTGAGGTTGGTTACATTTATTTCAAAGGTGTATTAACCTACATAAAAACAAGGGACAGGTCTTGCTTAAAGCAAAGATGAACCTTTTACTAAAGAAGTACTATTTCTAGGATGTGATTTCCCACCATGATTTGCTCAGTAAGAATTTAGGATCAGATCACTCTGAGGTTACTTTCTATAAAAGCCTTTTCCATCCACACCATCATCAAGAAAAAAAAAAAAAATCTGATAAGATGTTGCTAAGTGTTGAAGCTATCAGAAGGGTACATGTGGGTTCATTTTACTATTTTCTCAACCCTTTTGTATGTGTTTGAAATTTTCCATAATAAAAAGTTTCTAAAGATAAAAATAGATGTTCTCTGAACCCTCAAATCTATTTGCATTTATTTTCCAACTATAAACTTCGTGAAAATTTAATAAATAGAAACCTCATTTAACGTGAAATAGGCCAGAGAGGGGAGTTCTCGCGCCCTATGTCAATTGCGAAGCACAGCAGGGGTAAAGTTGAGAGCTGGTCTCAACTTCCATTCCCCCTCTATAAAGAGCGTCCTCTTTTTTTTTTGGAAGATTTGCATGTGGCTTGCCAAGGTTGTGTATACTGGATTATAATTTCTTGTTGTTCATAAATACACACATTTTGCTAGAGAAATAACTGACTGTTTATGTTCTGCAAATTATTATTTAAAAAAAATATTTGAGAAAGTAAAAAAATTGACGACAAAAAGAATAAAAGTAAAAAATACTTTAGTAACCAAAAACGAGATCGAGGAAATTCCCTTCAGACACATGAATATCATTTTAAAAAATTGCTGACTTATATGCTCATATATCTTTTGGAGGAACTGCTGCTTTCGATACAATTCACAACACAAAATCCTCTACTGAGGCCTTGGGTGACGCTGTGGATGAAGTTCCTACGTAGCTCATTCCTAAACTATTTCACCAATGGGTAGTGCCCTCAAAAACACAGCAGCAAATCAAAAATGGGAATTTTAGAAACTTCACAACCTGAGAATTTTTTGTGTCAATTTCTTTGTCCTCAAAGCTAATGTTTATTTTCTAAAATAGCCCTATGGTTACTAGCAACTGTCTAGATAAAAAATGAAACAAGTTCTTCCATTGAAAACTAAGGAAGTGACCCGTATTTATTTCTATTTCTCTGACTTCAGTTTGGCTGACTTCTGTTTGACAATAACATAATAATGGACCATAGATATACTAGTGTAATTGAAGTGATTCTCTTAACATCTCTAACTTATTTTTCCTCATCAGTAAGTGGAATTAATAACATCTGGCTCTGCACGTTTCAAAGCTCATTGAGATAATAAATTGCAGGAAAATGGGATTATAGTGAGAAATAAGATTGCTAATGAGAAAAATAGCTATAACTTGTTGAACATCCAACATATCCCAAACATTTTACAGAAATTGTCTCTGATCTTTCCAACTACCCTCCAGATTAATATTTGCAAACTTCACTTTGCAGATAAAAAACAAGATCTACTAGTTTTCCCTGGTTACACAGCTAATAATTCCTGGACCTGAAATGAAATCCTTATCTTCGTCTCTCTGATGCTTTCTACCCTACCATGTTGTCTCCCATAAAACAATGAAGAAATAACCAAAGGACAAGTACATTCTATTATCTGCCTTATTTATTTATTTTTTAATTAAAGGATTTGAGGCAAAAACAGAATATTACTAATCAGTGATTACATAGAAAGAAAAATGTGCAGCCTCCAATCTTGATTCTCTTTTTTTTTCCTCTTATCGATTCATAATAATGCAAAGTATTGAAAGATTTCCTGATCCTTGAATAAGAATCCAGGAGGAAAACAATCCCCAGGCCATATTATCCCTATTTATGCAACCAGTAATGTCAATTAAGTCACCCCAAACAATCACAAGAGTAGTTATTTCATTGTAGTTTTGTCGAATTGCTTCTTAAATAAAGAGACTGTATCAGCAGTGAAACCATGTGGCAAACTGACATTGGGGCTGCAGTTCATTAGACTCTGAGAGGCAGAGGAACCCAAGCACATTTAAAATCCTCCATTTGAATTTTTATTACTTATATTGACAATCATTTAAACACAAAGTCATAAATCAGTAGGCAGTACTAGGGAGCCACCTACTGGAATAACTGGCTGGATTTTGCAGCTGGCTTTCCGCAAAGTATAATAAATTCCCTTAATATCAATTCAATTATGACTATGTCAAATTCTGGATTCTTTGCCATATATATGTATCTTTCACAAAAACTTTCATACTAGATTATTACAAAGATAACATTATTATGAAAGAAGAGAGAAGTCTGAAACAGAAAAAGAAATATTCAATCAGCATGTGATTGAAATGTGAAAATACAAGAGTTAACAGAGAAGTCCAATGACATTAGTCAGATTGTTAAAATTAGGTTATCTATTGCTTCAAGATTGCTTTTCCTCAATTTGTCAAGGATGTCAAGCCTTACAATTATTTTACCCACACATTAAAACCACAGCTTATTTAAATGATAATATTTTCATTAATATCAAAATGTATTTTTAAGAAGTTGCTGGCATTTAAAGAAAAACAGGAGATCTAATTTGGGATCAACCAATACAGGGTTTTTTTTTTTTTTCCTTTACTAAGCTGTCTAAAATAAATCTCTGATAAAACTTATTAAATATAATTCTGAGTGCTGATAAATCAGTTTTTAGCTAAAATATGATTAGCATAGCATTTTTTCCAAACTGTGTCGTTCAAAAGTCTGTGCTAAATATAGCTATCCATTTGTCTGCCTTTGCTACACTATATACATAGTGAACATGAAAGACACATTCTTTGATGCTTTTTATGTTTCCTAAGGGTCATCATTCTAAATATGCTCTCTGTGCATAGCACAGAAACTAAATAAAAACAAGATATATAAGATTGCTCTGGCTGTGAACTATTTCCAAAGCATACCTTGGAGTTATTTTCCTTGCTGATTCCCTAGTATCAGTTTGCTTTATTATCTCTTTCTTCATTCTCTAAAGAATTGCGTGTCTAAATATTGTATTTAATTGAGGATTCCAGTTAATCAAGCTATGATTTTATTTATACAGAAGCATTTTCATGATGGCAGAAATCTTAGGTAGTGTGGGTGTGCAAGGATAAATCTCTAACTCCTCTTGGGCTGACAATATTTGATACTTCTGTACCAAATGCAAGTACTTTAAAGAACTTCTTTTGACTTACATTGGGAAATCCTTACCTAAAGCCCTTTAGAATATGTCAAGTCATTTGCTTCAATCTGCTTGATAGCTAACAATAACCTTGAAAGATATGATTGTTGTTATCTTTACAATTGAGTAAATAAATAAGTTTAGAAGGGTTAAGTAATTTGTTTACCACCACATCCTAGTAAATGCTGATGTGGAAAGATTTAAGTTCCTAACAAAACCATATTGGAATCCACTGGAATATACAAGTTCTTAAATAGAACAAAAAATGTTTCTGTGTGTTCACACTGCAGGTTCTACCTTTAATTCAAGCCTTCAGGGGATATAAACTTACATCTGCATTAGAGACAAAGAAACAGAAAAACAAAGTGTTTAAGTAACTTGCTTAAACACACTGAAAGGTGCCTAAATGCTTTCAATGATTTTATTCACTTTCATAGTCTCAGCTAACAATCAATCTATGGAAGTGACTACCAAGTTTACATCTATCACTCCTCTTTATCTCACAACCCTAAAAGGCATTTGTAACTATCTTGGATGTTCTCAAGAAATAGTTATGAAATGACTGAATAAATATCTACTAACTACCAGGCACTGAATTTATTTTTGAATATCTACAGTGAATCCAACAGCCCAAGCCTGCCTTCAGAGATTTTTAAACTAATAAAGAGTTAAGCAATATGTACTGTGAAATCTATGAACAAAAAGGATTTAGATAGGATAATTGGGGAAGGTGAGGCATAAAGATGCAAAAGCATTAACCATACAGAGTGAGAACAAAAGTGATCCAAAGAAATACAAATCGGTAATTTAAAAAAAAAAAGTGATTCAAAGAGTGGAAAGAACAGATCTGAAGGCCCTCATGCAGTGTGGACTGCAGCAAATTTTAAGAACTAAAAGTTTGCTTGTATGCCTGAATAATTAGAAGCTCTTACAAGGTTCTAAGTAGAGCATTAATGAAATAAGCCATTTTATGGATTTAAAAAAATATTATTCTGACTGGTATGTGAGGAAGAGATCAGAACTAAGAAAAGGTAGAATAGTAGGAATTGCTAGGAAATTTTTTCAAGAGTTCAAACATGGGATAACAGTGTTTGGGATATATGACCTGGAAGTGCAGATGAAAAAAGCAGAAATTAAGAAAAATATTTGGGATGCAGAGAAAATAAATAAGGGTTGAAGAAAATAGATATATTAAGTTCTTGTTTGAACAAGTGATAAAATTGAAAGATCTTTTTCTTTCAGGTTCTTTCCGAGAACAGTTTGGTAAGGCTATGTCTAAGTAATGTCAGGTATGTTAAGAGGAGAAATCAGATATAGGGAAAAATTAAGAGGAAATTTGGGGACATGAGAGATTTAAGAGACCTGAAAGAATTTAAAGCAGACCATACACTACTTCACACAAGATGGCCTGAGTTTCTTGGCTAAGACTCTAACATCCCCTTTTTCATTCATTAATTCCATCTAAACTTCTATTTCCTTCTTAAACGCTCACATAGGAAAAAAAAATGGGGTGGTGCATTTGCCTAACTTCGTAAATGTCCATAAACTGTGTTTGTTCTTTATCCTGGTGCTTATTCCTCTATTGATCTGTAAAATTCTTAAAGGCAGGACACTGTCTTATTCTTCTTGGTATCCACAACAGCAATAGAGAACCAGGGAACATTTATTAAATATAATTACATTAAATGTATGTTTTATAGAATAATATTCTAACTTTGTTTTTCTTAATAAGGCACTGTGTATTTTGTTAGTTAAAAGCCATATGGCTGACCCCCTTGGACAACACGGAGGAGTTTAGGGGCCAAAACACCCTTGCAGAAAAAAATCTATACAAAACTTTTGACTCCCCCAAAAATTAACTACTAATAGTCTACTGTTGATCAGAAACCTTATTGTTAACATATATTGTCAATTAACATGTTTTGTATGTTATATGCATCATATACTATATTCTTAAAATAAAGTAAGCTAAAGGAAAGAAAGTGTTATTAAGAAAATCATCAAGAAAATACACTTACAGTATTTATTGAAAAATTTGCACATAAGTGTACCCATACAGTTCAAATGTGTGTTGTTCAAGGGTCAACTGTATAGAGATAAGTTTCCATGAGGGCGATTGGTACGCACATTTAGAATCATTCTGGAATGCCTCCAATGCCATGGATGACATTCTGTCAATACCCACTTCCGCTTTAACAAAGCCAGTCTCTCTTGAAAAATTTCTATTTACAAATAAAGGGATCAGTAAACTACAGCCCTGGGCTCAGGTCACATTTACCACACATGGGCCAAATCTGTTCACACCCATTTTGTTAAAGCTTATGTGCTACAGTTTAGTAGTGCAACATAGTAGTTGCAACAAAGCTAAAAATATTTACTATCTAGACTTACACAGAAGATTTATACTGATGCTTGCACTATTAGCGGGATGCTTGAATGAAGACCTCTTCTTCAGGTTCTTTCTAGGAACCGTTTGGAAAGAATATACCTAAACAATATGAGACACAACGAAGCCTTACCGTTTAGTATTTAGCATATTTTCATAGAAGAAATGACAAATAATGACTGGGCTCAAAGCTGAAGAGGGAGTGGAATCCAGAACAGGAATGTGCAGCAGAGTTAAGGATCAGTAACAGGATTCAAAATAAAGAATTGCTCAGACCGATACAAACTAGTGAAGTCAGTTAATTTGTCTTCAGGCTCCTACTTTTCTACTCAACTGTTCTCAACCCTGAGGTGATCTCCCCAGCCCTGTACCCCAACTCTACACACACACACACACACAAAAACTGTTTCTATATTCTTACAGTCTCAGTTCAAATTCTACCTTCCCATGAAGCCCTTTTAAAATTTATCCACTCAACAAAAGTAGGCATAATAGCTCATGCTTGAGTTCCTAGAGCATTCTGCTTATAGAACTTACCATTTAATACTTATTCACTTCCCCACTAGATTATAAATTCTTTGGAGGCAGATATTGTCCTTTGAGCTAGTTTAACTGAAATGATTCATGTCAAGATGTGAATATGATAAAATTGTCTGAAAAGAATTTAGAATATATATACTTCGAGAAATTAAATATGTAAATGAATAGTGGGCAAACCATATATGACAATAAAACCCTGACTCACAACTGCTGCAACAACCAATCCAGGAATCCAAAGCACAATCTCATAGTGATTGGCCCCAATTAGTCAAGACTACACAAATCACTGACAGCTTCTCAATTTTTTTGCCCAGCTTCTAACACAGGACCAGTCAAGGAAGCTATATGTGTTCTACAAATCAATCACATGTGATGTCCTGCTTCTTGTTAGCCTGCCTCCAGCTTCCCAGAGCCAGTATACCTGAAGCCTTCTCTTTTTTTTTTTCCCACTGTAAAGCTTTTCCACTCCCTTGCCTATCTTTGAGTCTCTTCCAAACACAAGTAATAGTGGATTCATTTACTGTAACAAACTTAAAATAGCCCCTTTTGGTCCTCATTTGGGTTGTATTTCCATAACTTCCTCCATATTTTTCCTTCAAACTTAGATGAAGCATGGGAGGCCAGCTTCAGCAACACCAGTTTTAAAGATGGGGGCCATCACAATCTTTTGTCTGCTGGTTTGATCTTATTATTGACTCAAAAAAAAAAATAGATATACTAGGCTTAGAACTGATAGGCAAAATAGCATATATTCAAGACAAGCTGAAGACTTTCACAGAGCATGGGACTTCAAAATTTGTAGATTGCTTTGCCACAAAAAAGTACAGTCCAAGAATCATGGTTTAATCTGCCCTTGGGCTCTCCCTAATTTGACATATTTATTTATATGTCATCCCCTACAGGTTTAGACCTCAGTTTTGCTCAAGGACATTCATCCTTATGTACAGCCCTGCTTAGAGTTCGTCACATCTTGCACCTTGATTCCATGGACTGTGGCCCAGCTCTAACTTTGATTTAATCACAGATGTGACTTTAGTGATTCCTAACATCCTGTTATTCACTTGGGTTCAAGCGACATTGGCTATTCCTTCTCAGACTCAGTATGATTGGTTTTTGCCAATCTGAGGGAAAAATTCTGAGGACTGAGATAGGACAAGAATGAGCAGACATTGAGATATTGAAACCTGAGCAAGAATACACACCTTGGAGCACAGAATTAAATTTGGAGAGACCAGCAAACAGCAATATTCAAAAGCCCAGAAAAACACAAAAGAAGTTGCTCTGTACTTATAAAAGTAAAATGAGATACTAGTCCACTTGGGTACTTGGTTATCCCAGTTTCATATCATCAGTATCTTCAGGCAACAGTTTAATAGTTCATCAAGGAAAAAGTGTTGTAACTAACTAAAATAAGAGAACTGTTAAAAGTATATGTAATGAGTTAACTAAATTGTGAAGCATAAGTCAGAGTTGTATTTGAGACAACATAGAAACAATATCAAAAGTTTCGTTTAGCTGCAACATATCTCATGGAGAGTCCATCACTACTGTCATGTTTGAGGTACGCACACCCCCACTCCACCAATTATTTCAATCATATTTTACCTAAGCATGAGTAACTTGCTGAATTCAATATCGGAACCAGCCTGTGAGAAGAAAAAATGACAGCCAAAGAATAAGATGTGGCGTGTTTAGTCAGGGGTCAATGGGCCTTAGCTAGACCCCTAAGAGTTACCTGGATAGAGTAAACTTTAAATAAGTAGCAGGTGAAGAATCTCAGTGTTCTCATTTCTCTACATTTTATTTACATCAATTTATGCTGTATCAAACAATGTGTGTGTGAGGGGTACAGGGGAGTGGGAAGGAAGATTAAGCCTTTAACCTTGGACAGTTGAAAACCATCAACATAATATCAAAATACAGATATAATACTCAAAGAGATACTTGGAATATGGTACTTGCTCTGTTGATATGTAGCCACAGGCAATTATAATAAACAAGTAACACATTCTATCACCTTTAGGAGCCATATGTCTGAAAGTATATAGTGCAAGCAACAAACAGTAAATAATGCAAGTTCAATGCTCTCAGTTGTGGAGGGATTGGAGGTGTTAAAAAAAGAGAAGATAGTGCCATTTGTGTGTTGATGTATAGGATGGGTACTCACAATAATTTTTCAAAGAGAACTAGTATGTTGAGAAGGTTTGAAACCATATCAAGAAAATACAGTATCATTGAAGGACACATACAAAATTTAAAGTCAGATAAATTTGGATTATGCCCAGAAATCATATGAGGCTTCCTTTAGTAGGTAGGATGTAGCCAGTGGCCAGCTGATTATAGGAGACCTTCATTATTTTACCTTCTCTCCATTGCTGCCCTTGACAAAAATGTCTAAAATTTGACATGCCAAATTAAGTCATTTGTACCATAAATGTGTTCTACTAAATATGTACACATTTGACATCCCATTGATTGGGAGGCATGGTCCTAAAAAAAAATAGAAATTTAATAAAACAAAACAAAATTTTTTGAAAAAAGGTTAGCTTTAAAAAACAATAATGAAAACTGGGAACAAAAAAAATACTCACTGATATGAGAATGAGTTTTACAATTATTTATGTTCACATGGTGAAATTTTATGAAGCCCATTAAGAATGTTTTGTAGGAAAATTTAATCACAAGCAAAAATTTTCTTCATACAATCTTAAATGAACAAGCAATATTTAAAACTAATTGTAGGATGATCACAATGCATAAAATACATATGCTTTATATTCTAATGTTTCTAGCAAAATGAAGGACAAAGAAACATAAAAATTATCTTGATGTGGAGGGATGACACTTAATTTTATTTTCTTCATTATTTGATATTTTTCTAATTTTTATAATGATTACACATTACTTTTATTATTTTAAAAGAATAATTATTATAATTAAATAAATATGAGAATATAATATCCAGACAGCCCACGGAGAGATAATACAAATATCTATTATTAGCTAACACATTAGAAAAGATTGTGACAATTGGCTAAGCATAGGGAATGCGGAGAATGATGTAGAGAAAGTGAAGTGAATATATGGAAGATTCAATTCAATTAAAGAGATAATAATCCCTTATGAGCTTATAATGCTTCGCCTTTTACAAAGTGTTTTCACATATTTTATTTCATGAGGACTTAACTTTCTAGTGTATACATATTCCCACACGCAGACACAAAAGTCTGTCATTTGTTATTTTAAATGCTTAGGAAAGAAATACCCATTCCATAGCTCCAAAAGTGGGTTTTTATAACCGAAGAAATAACCTTAATTTTCAGTGCAAAGAATTTTGGAAATCAGCCTCAGTTAAAACCTACAAATGAAGATGTAGTATTCTTCTCCATTCTGTATACTTTGGTTCCTACATGTCCTCTTGGCTCCCTGTTAAAGACCAAGCCTGCCTGCTCAAAATGCCAATCAGAATCTCCATGGCTGTGGCTAACCCCTTCCCAGCCTTGCTATCCAAAGCCATGCCCATAGATGAATTCACCCCCCTTATCTTGCCATCCTTTGATTGAAAGGGTAGGGATATTACAAGCCGGGACTCACCAACAGAGACCCTGGTCTATGTCACACAAAAACATTTCATTTCTACAGACACTAACTGTTACAAAGAAACAGGTCAGAGAAGTTGGGATTGGGTGCAGAGCTTAATGCATCATCTCGCCAGCAGAGCACCAGCTTCTGACTTCATTTCTTGTCTACATGCTGGAGGCCTGGTCCTGGGCCAAAGTCAGCTGTGCATCAATTACTATAGAGAGACTAAGACCTTGGGGGAAATCTGATGATTGAAGAAGCTCTCTGCGGGGACTTGTTCGTTTGATGTGTATCTTAATGCTGCCTTGCAATTACTTTTAGTTAAATATAATGTGTCTCCTTTTCTTTAAGTAACAGGTGATTGGGAGTAATTTGTTTTGCTTTTAAAAAAATAAACACAAAAAGAGAAAAGGGATCAAATACCATTTGAAAGCAGAGGAGCTAGACAACATGGTAAGGCAACAGCTAGGATAACGGAATAGTAACTTATGCTCCCGAGTAGCAATCCTTCTGGGAAACATTTATGAATGAACAAAAGGATGGGTAACCTACCTCATTGTAAATACGAATAAGTCAAGGTCAAGAGTGATTATATGACCTCCCCTAATATACATAATTTGCATATATGTAACTGATACTTGAATGCTAATAGTTTACTACCAAATTCTGAGGATGTTTAAGTCATCTCTGCTCAGCAAAACGTATTTCGTTAAATGCCTACTATGGTCATAGTGTGTATATGGTGAGAAGGGAGGGTTCACAGGGGCCAAAAGATAGAGTCCTTTGATGCATTTCATAATAGTTGTGTGCATAAATACATACATTAAACAAAACAGACATCATTATTAGAGTAAGATAAAATAGAGTATGCAAACATGCTCTATAAATTGTAACACACCATATAAATTTGAAATATTATGATTCTAGGTGCTACAGTAGATACGCCATAAGAAATTGGCCTACTTTACAAATAACATTTTAGCACTTTCACATCACACTTTCTTTCCACTTAAGTTGTGTGAACTACCACTTCCCAGTTAAGATTTGTGACTGACCACTTCAACCCCACTCTTTCCTTTATCCTTGGCACACCTCTCCCTCCAACCTTCTTGGCACTTGGCCTGATAAGACTCAATGAGGCCTACATTTTTAGTCATTAATAGCTACAAATTTCTGACTATCACATCTGCAAGCTCATGGATGAAAGTCACGTGACTTGGCATATTTGTGCCACTAGAAAGTCATGGTCTCCAAAATAAGGTAGTCTTGTTGGGGGTTCCCTCCTCAGCAAGACCTCTGACTCACTCTCTACTCTTTATGACAACAACTAAATCTGTGTACAGCGGTCCCCGCCTCCCATTTATGGTTTCATTTTCCACTGTTTCAATTACTGTGGTTGATTATAGTCGGAAACTATTAAAGAAAAAATTCCAGAAATAATCAATTCAAAAGTTTTAAATTGTGCACTGTCCTGAATAATGTTATGAAATCTTGCCCCATCTCAGTCTGTCCCTCCCAAGGACTTAAATCATCCTTTTGTCCAGGGTCTCCACACTGTACATGCTGCCCTCCTGTTAGTCACTTAGTATTCATCTCAGTTATCAGATCAACCGTTGGGGAAGGCATCACAGTGTTTGTGCTCAAGTAACCCTTATTTTACCTGGTAATAGCCCCAAAGTACAAAAGTAGTGATATGTCCAAGAGAAATTATAAAGTGCTTCCTTTAAGTAAAAGGGTGAGTACAGAGCAAAAAAATATTTTAGGAGAGAGTCTACACTCACATAACTTTTGTTACAGTACATTGTTATAATTGTTCTGTTTTATTATTAGCTATTCTTGTTAATCTCTTACTATGCTTCACTGATAAACTAAACTTTATCCTAGGTATGTGTGACAGGAAAAAACGTAGTATATATAAGCTTCAGTGCTATCTATGGTTTCAGGTATACACTGGGGGTCTTGGGATGTATCCCCTGCAAATAATGACACACTACTATCCTCTTCTCAAAATCTATCTCACTGCTTCCTCACTCACTCTCAACTGATTATCTATTCTATACATTTACTTTGTGAATAAAAAAAAAGTCATCAGGCTCTTTTCTGCCACTTAAAACTCAATCTGCACTTGGATCAATCAGGTATTAGCTTCCTTTAATGTCAATTAAAAGCTCCCTTTTCTTACAGAAGAATCATCATTCCCCTCTCTAAACAAATTACTTTCTCCCCACCTTCACCTCTCACACTATTTTTTAACAAAAGCTTTATAGAAATATGATTTACATACTATGCAGCCAACCTATTTAAAGTATACTATTTGATTTTTAGTATATTCACACAGTTTTGCAACTGTCACCATAATCAATTTTAGAAAAATTTTACCCCTCTCTAAAATAAACATACGCATTAGCACTTCATCTTCATTACCCTGACACACCCACCCCCAGCCCCCAGCCCTAGGCAATCACTAATGTACTTTCTGTCTCTATAGATTTGCTTGCTTTGAACACTTTATATAAAAGGAATCATATGATATATGAAAGCCTTGCTCAATTTTCCCTCTTCCCCCTGTATTTTTAGTATTTCCTCCTCCACTTGTTCTTTCCCATCAACATCACACACATTCATATCTTGTTCATCTTCAAAACCAAACCAAACAAAATATAATTACACATCAACAAACCACCCCACTTCAGCTTCTACACAATCTGTTTCCTTCCAACCAAGATTTTTTAAAAGAATTGTTTCTGGCTCTCCACATTCTCGCTTCCCACTCCTCCCTCAAACAATTGCATCCTGCCAAGGTCACTAACAACCTCTTTCTTGATAAACTCAATGATAGCTAATACTACTCACTTCCAACTCTCAAATTCAACACTATTTCCTCTAGGAAGCCTAACTTACTTAACCCCTTATGTCAAAATTGGGGTTTCTCTACCTCAACACTATTGACATCTGGGATGGATAATTCTCTGATATGAGGGTTTATCTTGTATATGGTAAGATATTTAGCAACATCCCTGGCCTCTGCCCACTACCCACCCCTCAACCATGACATCCAAATATGTCCACATACATTGCTATATACCCCTGACTGAGAAATGCTGATCTAGATAATGTGCTTTTCCTACATGCTCTCATGCCATGCTTAATTTCACTTTTCACGATACTTATTGTATTGCATTTGTTGTTTATGAGGTCCTCTGCAACTTAAACTCGACTAAGATTTATGTATCAAGAACAATGGTTATCTGGTTCATTACAATATCCTCTGCACTTGACACAGTGTCTTCCGCACAGTTATTAATCATTACATATTTGTTGAATGAATACATAAATTAATTAATATAGTTCCTGTTTTCATCTTGTGACTTCCAAATAAGCAATGAAAATATTTTGAAGGACTTATTTTTTTCTTTATAGATTTTGTTTGCTGTTTTGTTTTTGCTATGATTACATCTTATTAAAGAGTTTGCTTAGGAACATAGCTAGAAATCATGAAATTCAAATCAAACGTTGCAAGTAGAAATTGGACAGTCAGAAAAGTATTAAAAGATTGATTTTACATACAACCCTGTTATTCTTCACTGTCTTCTTGCTTCAGCCTTTTAATCACAAGGACATTTGTGGTAATGATTTATATTATTGACCTTCAAAATATCTCAATAACTAACTCTTGTTAGTCCCTTTTCTAGATTCTGTCAGTCATCTCAGATTTCTCTCTTATTCTGTATTCCCTCTGATACTGATTCTGTATTCCTGAGAGTAATAGTTTATAGAATCACAAACCTTGGAGCTAGTTAACTGAACCACATTTTTACAGATGAGGAAATTAATACTCAGGGATATAAAGTGACATGTTAAAGGTGCAGTAATAATCTTTGAAGAATGAGAATAAATGTTTAATGACTTTTCAATAAGCAAGATTTGATCATCTTTAAATAGGTCTCATTTATTGACCACCTATTATTTGTCAAACCCTATTCCCATACAAATAACATTCTAAGAATCTTTACAATTTTACAAATGTAAGAACATGAGATATTATGTAGCATACATATTTCAAAGTCCCAGAGAGCCAGGTCTAACTGCCCCTCAAAGCCCATGTTCTTCCAGTAATCTAAACTTCTAATGCCAGATACCACTGTTAAAGATTTTTTTTTCTTTTCAATTCCACTACATTTAGCACAGTTTAGGTTATTTAGCAGGTACTCTATATTTAGTAAATGATTTCATGTTATTCTAAATGTATTCTTAGGTTTCCACAATGGTGATTTAAAAAAAAAAAAAGATCAACATATAAACACAAATGGCATCAGTGGAATTGAAAAGAGAAGAAAGAAGAAAAGAGAAGAACAGATTTATGAAAGGAATTGTGTAATTTCTTCGATGAGGCTGAGACAAAGGCTAATATATCTCTATCAGTCAATCCTGGCCATGTAACGCATGGTTTGGACTGGCTTTACAATGCAAGATTTTGATAGATAAAATCCATGACTATGGACCAAGTTATTTCGTGAGATGACATATTTTATTGGCTTTGGACATCCACTCAGATATCCTATAAAATGACCCTAAAGGACAGTCCAATATGCTGATTACATAGTCCTAAATTTAAACCATATTTATTTAAAAATAAATTTTATTTCATTAATATATTTTTTTAAGCTGTAAATATTAGCATATGCATTCTAAAGTCATAAAGTGACCTGAGACCAAAATTCTTCAATGTCATTTTGTGATTTAGATTGGAAAAAGTTACAGGAGTCACTGATTGCATAACAATTATATGATTCTTCTGCTTTTCAGGTGTCTCACACAGTTCATGTTGTGTCCCCACCTTCCCTGGTATTGCTCCCTCTCTGCAGGTTGTCTGTTGTGCTACTCCACTAACTGTTTTTTGAATTGTGTCTTATTTCATTTGACCATAAGTAGCGGCATGTTTCTCTCTGCACTCTAAGTGAGAACAAGGAGACGTTGAGAGTAGTTTTCCTGCTCTATCTCCTTTAGCAGAATAGAGGCAAAATAGCAGGTTAGATACAATTACCAACCTCTTAAAAACTCTCATATTTCACAGCTCAACAACCTCTTCATAGTCCAAAATTCACTCTTATCTAGACTTAATTCTACCTGGACTACAAAGCACCATCAAGTATTCACTCATATTCAAAACATTTAACAACCAGTAAGGTATAGATACTAACTAATCAGGGGGTTACTGGTCACAAACAACTGGTACAGCCATACCTGGTTACCTATTGATCAACAGCACTTTATGTAAGGTAAATAGAGTCTCTGGCCTGATGTCTTTTTGCATAATGAGGCATCAATTTCCATAGAAAGAACTCATTTCTTATGCAAATCACATCATCCAATCAAGAATTTAGTCTTGCAATGCTGTTTAATAATAGTGAAATTAATTCAGAATCTAAGATATAAACACCTTTCACCTCCCACCACCACCTCTTATCACAGATGAAGTGCCTTCAGTTTCTGAAAGATATGATTTCAGGATCTCGCCTCTCCTTACTCGGAGATACACCCAGGAATCACCTCCAGATAACCAGGGTTACAAATGCATAATGCCAGAGACTGATCCAGTGCATGAAGAAAACCAATTACATGCTCCAGTGGGTAGACTCACCCCCTGAGAGTACAGACCTATTATACTTGACAAACTCCTATGAGAGGAGCTGAAAAGGACTTTCCATCTTTGTTTACAAAGAAAGGTAGATGGAAAGTCAAGTTGACTCACCCGCCTATGTTGACTCGTGTGCTGTTTGATTTGCCTTAATTGCCTGAGTATCTTATTTTCAGAGTCAATCACATAGAAATTTATCTAAGGCTGATGATTACTTCCAGTCATTTTTACACTTGAAAAGAACAATTCATAAATCAAGTCAACCATCCATGGGCATCCAAAAGGGAGCAAGCAGAGATGGTATGTATTAATTTTGAATAGCTACTATATGTACAAAGCATAACAGGCACTTACTTCTTTTAGTCAATTGAATTATTGAGAGGATTATGATATAGTGGTTCAGAGTATAGACTTGGGATAGGAGTCAGAGATAACTGGAATCATTTCTCAGCCTTGCCCATTACTGCTCTGTGATCTTAGATGACAAAGCCTCTCAGAGCCTCAGTTTCCTAGGTTGCTAAATGGGGATTACTAACAGCACTTAGTTCAAGGGCTGTTGCGAGATTCAACGAGATGTGTGCGAGGTGCTGAGACCAGTACCTAATATAAGCATTCAAAACTGGTAGCTACTGTTTTTATCCATGGCCATGACAGCAACGTCTTGAGGGTAAGTATCAAACCCATTTCACAGATGAGGAAATAAGACCCATGGAGGCTAAATAATTCCTAAAGCCTGTGCTTTTTATAGTATATCATGCAATAAATAATGTGACCCTCATCATTGTGTGGTTTGCAAACTGTCCAAAACAGTGATCCTCAAAGAGGGGCTAAAACATGTTTTACATAACAACAATTTATTTCTCTATTCTTCATATCCATACACGAAGCAGACAGCTTGAAGAACAATGATCGTATGGATGCGTAAGTTTTGTGATGTGTATTTTAAAAATTTGCATTTCTTCGTGGATGAAACCCCTATTGTTTTTGTTCTCTTGCCCACTCTACAGAGCTGCCTGACTTTCTTCTTTCAGAACCAGCTGGCAAGATGTTCTGGAAACAAGATGTTTCTTAGCAACGTTTTGTTTATATAGATAAAAACATGACCTTTACTGCCACCTACCAGAGAAGAGAGATCCTCAGCATTTAAATTATATATACTTATTGGCTCTCTTGGTTTTAGTTTGTATACAGTCCTATGTTTTGTTTTGTTTTTTTCTCTGGCAGGAAGGAGTGTCCTTGACTTGAACAATTGTTCTTCCTCAGAGCCATAGCTAATTTTATAGTATCTCCTCCTGTGTCCCCACAATCGTGTCTGTGAGTTCATGTGTATGCACAAAGTTTACAAGGGTGTACATGTGCTTGTGTCTTAAAAGAAACACATATTCAAAGTAATTTCTTTGTCTCTGCAAGTTTGCAATAGATCTTCCCCATTCTACCTCTCTCCCTTGCATCATGTCAAATTGGTCCCTTTTGCAATTTATTCAGATCATTTAGAGTATTTACTCTTTTCCTACTCAAACTTCACTGAGCTCATAACTGTGTTCAGAAAAATCTGACAAAAAGATGAAAATAATCTTGAGAATAACTAGCCTCCATATCTCAATTATAGAAGGCCTGGCTGTCGGTGATCCAATGCCTCAGAAAGGACGGTCTCCTAGCCCAAGTGAAGTTACTTGCAAATGATAACTTTCACTAGGGGTAGGGGTAGCCTCAGAGAAATAGCAGACACTGTGACCACAGCAGTGTATGAGGGTGTTCAAGGTATTTATTTTCACAAATTTCCCCTTAGGCTGCTTCTTTATTAGTTAGGTTTCTCCCTAACTAATATACCTACATATCTATAAATAATATTTATCTATCTATATAGATATATAGATATCTATATATTATCTATAATAACTATCTATCTATCATCTATCTGTCTGTCTATATAATAATAGAAGGAGAGAAAGAGGGAGAGAGGATAGAGAGATTTTATTTTAAGGAATCGGCTCACGTGATACTGTGAACTGACAAGTCCAAAATCTACAGGGCAGACCAGTAGGCTAGGGACCAAGGGAAGAGTTGATGCAATCAAGGCCAAAGACGATCTAGAAGTAAACTTTCT
This sequence comes from Cynopterus sphinx, assembly GCA_030015415.1. Classification (NCBI taxonomy): domain Eukaryota; kingdom Metazoa; phylum Chordata; class Mammalia; order Chiroptera; family Pteropodidae; genus Cynopterus; species Cynopterus sphinx. Next base: position 22,373,226 of record CM057385.1, read on the forward strand.
TCTTTGGGAGACCTCGATTCTTTTGCTTTAGGCCTTCCACTGTTTGGACGAGGCCCATTTACATTATGGACAGTCATCTGCTTTAATCAACATCTAATGATTTAAATGTTAATCACATCTAAAAAATATCCTACAGCAAAATCTAGAACAGCGTCTGACCAAAGGCACCATAACCTTGCCAAGTTGACACATAAATTTCTACATCCCAGATTCCCAGTCACCTTTAATCCTCTTCTCTCACTGTCATCCGAAATTAAGCAAAACCTCACATAGAAGACCAAGCAATGACCTGGCATAGTCTGGGTGAGTAAAATCACCTGCAGTATCTATCAGTCACCCTGGCAATGCTATGAAACACCTAATAAAACTATAACTGGACTTCTTTTATCTGGAATTCCTTTTTTTCATTTTGAGGTAATAAGAGATACCCATGTAGTCATAAGAAATAATACAGAGAAAAATCTATGTACCTTTTACTCAGTTTCCTCACTGATAACATTCGCAAAACTATAGTATGAGATCACAATGAAGATATTAACATCGATAGAGTCAAGACACAGAACATTTCCCTCAGCACAGAATGACTCATTTTCCCCTCTGATGGCTACATTCGCTTTCCCCTATCCTTACCCCACTACTTAACCTTTGGCAAACACTAATCTGTCTATAATTCTATAATCTGTCTATAGTTCTATAATTTTGGCATGTCAGAAATGTCACATAAGTGGAATTATATTATGTAACCTTTTAGGATTGACTTTCTTTCATGCAGCACAGTTCTCTGAAGATTCACATAAGTTGCTGCATGTATCAATAGTCTGTTCCTTCTTATTGCTGAGCAATACTCCTTTGTATGGCTTGTTTAATCATTCACCTTCTGAGGCACATCTGGGTTGTTGTTGCTAGTTCTGGCTATTACAAATAAAATTAATATTAACATCTGTGTATGGATTTTTGTGTAAAGATAAGTTTATATTTCTCTGGAATAAATTCCAAAATGTGCAACTGCTGGGCCATATGGTAGTTTCATATTTAGCTTGTTAAGTAATTGTCAAATTGTTTTTCAGAGTGGCTGTACCATTTTACATTCTCTCTAGCAATGTACGAAACATCCAAATTCTCTGCATCCTTGACAGCATTTGGTGTTGTCATTTTTTATTTTAGACATTCTGAGGGGGGTAGAGTGATATCTCATTGTAGTTTTCATTTGCATGTTTCTAATGACTAATGGCATTGAATATCTTTTTATGTGAATTTTTTTACATCCATTTATCTTCTTCACTGAAACATCTCAAAAATTGCTGTTATCACTGAAAGAATCAGAGAAACCAATGGCTGCAAGCTACCTAGGTTTGCCAAGGTCTGTCTCTTTCTGTTTTGTTTTCTCATCAGACAGTGCAGTCTACCAGTATGAGTACAATCCAAACTCTTGTCATTTGTAGTTCCACTTTTATGCAAAGCCAGACTTCAGTGTTTTTCAAGGCTCCCGATTATGTACTAGGACAGCATTCTGGTAGAAAGTCAGGGCTAAGATGCAGATCTTTGACATCAAAAGTATACTTGACAGTGAAAAATGAGAATCCAGACATCGGGGCTCCTATTGGAATTAATTTGCACCTCACAGTGTAAACTATCAATATGCAATGGCCTCGAGGCAGCACAAATATTTCATCAAGACTGAACAATGTGCAGATAATGTGGTTTGTTCCCAAATGAAAGATGTGCACTACGATTTACTTCTTTTTTTGCTGATTAATTGCAGAATTTTACTGTAGGTTCTGAGGTGTGATGTTTCTCTGGCTCATCTCTTGAGGTGTCATATGAAGGAAGAATGCATTTCGAAAGACCAAGGATGAACCCTGCTTTGTTATGCACAAACTAAAACAAGTAAACCTGTGAAACCAATGGCAAAATGCTTCAACCTTATATGCCTCAATGTCCCAGACTGAGAAAGCAAAGATGCCTGAGTAAACTGAATGATTGAAACTGACCACTGAAACTCTGATATATTGTAGAAAAGAAAGAGGATTGAGGTCAGAGTTTTTGATTCAAGTTCTTCCAGCTAGGATGACCAACTTGTCCTGATTTCTCTGGGACTTTTCCAGCTTTAACGATGAAAGTTTCATGCCATCTAGGAAACCCCTCTGTTCCAGTGTTAAAACTGGAGCCTATGTCCTAGAAGCCCTGTAAGTCCCAGGAAAACCAGAATGGTTGGTCATCCTACCTCCACCTCTCCTTATTAACTGAGATTTTAAGCAAAACTTGTCTGAGCAATTGTCAAATTGTTTTTCAGAGTGGCTGTACCATTTTACATTCTCTCTAGCAATGTACGAGACATCCAAATTCTCTGCATCCTATCACTTGTCTGAGTCTAGCTACTCAGCTATAGAAAGTAGAGTAACTGTTCTATCCATTCATGAGCCCATTGAAAGGGCTAAGTATGACCGTGTAAATGGAATGCTCTGTAAATAGTGGCTCACTATACAAACATATGGGGTTGATACCATCACTCATGGCCACCCCATGCTAACAATATATTTGTACTATGTTTTACTCAGTTTGATTCTCTGGAAAAGAAACAGCCATAAAATGATGAAAAGCTTTGCTCGATTGCTCATCTCTTTCCAACCAGAACAATATTTTCTGCCATACTCTAGAGGATCCATTAGCTAAGCGCAAAGTATCATCTACCCCAAATTACTGCTAAATGCTGTTTACTCTCTAATCCCCTAATTCTATTCATCTGACATCACTTTATGGATATCTTGCAAATAGCACAGTTCAAGTACACAAGCATAAGGGGTGAATTTGAATAATTGCATGTTTATGTTCAAGAAGAATAAAATAAAATATTTACAAATACAGTTTTTTTTTTTTCAAGAGTGTGCACTGTTCTATGTTAAAAGCAGTGAGCTGGTTGTAAATTGCCTTCTGAATTCTAATGATAGCATTTAGAAAAGTAATAACAGGGTTTTGGGTAGAAGTTTCCGGAATGTAGATACTTGAATGTAAGATACCAACAAATTTAAGTAAATTCATGAGGCTTCAAAGTTAATATCTGAAACACTGTCAAGTGCCGATCTTTTGTTTCACTCTGTTAGTAAATGTAACAGATGGTTTGCAAACATGTTTGGGATCTGAAGGCTGACTGATCATGTCAGTCTGATAGAAATAGAATGCAGCCATTTACCACATCAGAATGTGAGAAAACGAAAGTGTCAAAATTAAACATTAAAAGAAAGGAACTTTCTCACTGGGGTTCACTAACAAGAGAGAATATTGGGTTTAAAATGTCTGTTACCTCATCACTAACTTTTAAGTTTTCCTTTTATTTGATGCCAATATGGAATATTAGAATAAGAATCTGTCACCTTCCAAAAAAAAAAAATGAAAGCCATATTTGAATCTTTGATGCAATCGTGAAATCACTATCACAGATAGACTTCTGTTGCTATGGGGACTATTACACTCTCAGGAAATCCAGTAATTCAACTTCTTCTCTGTGAATCCAGCTAAATGAGAGACAAAATTCCTTCTTTTTTCTTCAGTCTGCAAAGGAAAATGCTGTTAACCTTGCAGAAAAAGAATGTTAATAGCGGGGCTCCTCTATCTGACTTCTACCTCTACCCTTCTCATCACCGTGTTGAAGCATAATGTAGGTCAGCCAGTACCAAAGAGAGTTGCTGCTCTTACTGAAAATGCATGTGATAACATATTTACCTTTATTCTTGTACCAGTTGGAGGAAGAGTCAGGGCAAGGCAATTTCTCCAATTCAAGGCTCTGCAATGACAAGGTCAATGGCAGGTTTATGGGGTTTCTGACTGGAAAGGTGCACAAAGCTCAAGTCATCCTAGGAAGACCGCTGGTAAATGATCATTTCAAATTGGATGACTTCAAAACAGGGATGCCCTGAGAATCATGAAGTACCTCTTGAAGTAAAGTGTATTCACTTTCTTTTTTCTTCCTCCAATAAGTTTAATTGAGGGCCTCCTCTGTGCCAGGCACAGTGCTGGTTATGGAAGACAGAACTGAACAGACTGACAATGTGTCAACTATCACAGAGCCTACATGCAACAAAGAAAAACAGACACCAGGAGAGATCTCACCAAGGTGGTCACATTTGGTCTGAGCTTGCCTATGCCTAATGAAGAGTGCCATTCTGCAAATGTCCCTACAGCAATCTCACACTTTATCTTCAGTTTTTCTCTATGGTGAACATTCCCAGTTAGAGAAACCAAGAAGGAGAGTGGTTACAATGTACCCAGCCATTCAGTACCAAGAGAAACAAGGGAGGGATCTAATAAAAAGCATTAGACAGCCATTTGTTCAAATTCCCACTAAACCACTAGTTGTGTAATTATTTCACTTATCTGAAATCGAGTTTCATTAGCACATCATACACTGACCTTATGTCTTATCTCCCCAATACTGTAGTGTATGCCTCCTATAAATAAAGGCATTCTCCAATATGATCACATATAGCCATCAAAGGCAGAAAATTAAGGTTGCATATTACTATTTCATCCTCAGACTCCATTTAAGTTTCACCAAATGATCCAATGATGTCCTTTATAACAACAGCATACTGTTCAAAATCATGTTTGTTGTTTTTTTTTTTTTTTGTCATGCACTTTAGTTTCCTTCTGTTTGAAACATGCTAAAGCATACTTCTTCAGTCTTTCTTTTACTTTCATATCCTTGACAGTCTTGACTAGACAGGCCAGGTATTCTGTTGTATGTCCCTCAATTTGAGTTTGTTTGTTTTTTTCACGACAGGATTCAGACATGCTCCTCAAGCTGAATGTCTCTGACATAACACGATTGGCCGCTCTCCTGTACTGACACTCCTCACCCTACTTGGACTCTGATGCCATGCTCAGTCTGTCATGTGTGGAACTGCCTTCCTCACCTATTTGCACTCTGATCTCCAACACCAAACTAATGCCACAAGGGCCTGATCTCCTCACCCTCCCAAGGTTCTGACACCTGTGCCAGGCAGACTCCTAGCACAGATGCCCCTTCCCTCTACTTTGAGCCACTATGCTCCTTCCGACCGAAAACCAGTGTCTGCTTTCCTCTGCTTCACCTACTGACATTAGGGTGTGATTGCTCAGGATGGAAGGAGAAAAGGAACAAGTTCAGGAAAGGAGAGGAGAAATGTGACTGATACTTTAAACATTATTCCAAAATGTTTCTAAGGACTTCAAGTAACAATACAGACTTATCTTTATGTTATTTATAAATAGAACTGATTATGAAACATGCTATCCAGAAGGCAGTGAAATTGGAACAATTCCCATTGTATTCTGTCTCTCCTGAGAAGGAAGGCTGTATTAAATACTCCCCTGCATGTGGCCAAAGCTATCGCTTGGGGTATGTAAGCTTCTTAGCAGAAAATGATTCTGAATTTATCCAGCTGAGTGTAAGCTCCCTATTGCTTTACCCATCACCACTTCCCAGTTCTGCAGATGACTTCCCCTTCCCCAAATTCTCCTTATCCACAGGTAACTTTAGCTTTCATTTTCAGCTTATTTCTAGTGTGTTCATTTTCCTAACATTTCTATCCATCCCACTTCTACATATGTATATACAATAGAACTTGTTTACTGATACATGTAAACACTGTCTTTACATGTTATATAGGGCTTGTTCACACTTTAGCAGTCTCTTATTTTGTTGACCATTATTGCACCCTAAATTAGATCTTGTTACCATCACAGAGATAACAATCTTTCCTTCATCTATCCTTCCTCTCTCTCTTTCTCTCTCCCTCTGTTCCCCTTTTTTTCTCCTCTCTCACATAGAAAAGTACATAATAAATAACATAAAAAGCATAATAAATAACAAACACAAATACCGATGTTCCCATTACTTATATAAAGAAATAGAACATTGTTAATATTCCAGAAGTCTCCGGAATAAGTAAAAATAAGTAGGTTTTCTACTTTGATGTATTTACCTATTTCTCTGTTAAGGAACATTTGAGTTGCTTCAAATCTGGGGCTAATACAAATACAGCCATTAACACTCTTTTCCTTACAATCTGATGCCCAGTTACTTAAATTTCTCTATATCTAAGACTGTAATTACTGGACCTTGATCATATATTAAACATTATCAGAAAATAGATATATTAAGAAGCATTTATACCAATTTGTACTGCTACCAGCAATATTAAAGAGTTTCCATCATTCCATGTCCTCATCAACACTTGGCATTGTCAGGATTTAAAGTTTTTGTCCTTTTGATATGTGTGTAATGATACTTTGCTGTGGTGTTAATTCACATTCGCTTGACTGCTTAGGAAGTTAAACACTAATCCATGCACCCTTTCATTAAGTCCGAAAAGATCACGTCTTATCTGACAATACAGAAGAAAAAATTCAGCATTAAGCTTGAGGAAAATTACTGCAGAAAAAGAAAATTCCTCACCATTATTAAGATTGGTGGGAAGACAATGTTGTTTTATATGATTTAATATCAAAAAACTTTTTTCTTATACGAAGTGGCTACATCAAGATTTGGTGTTCACCAAATATGAAGATAAATGTCTATTAAATGTATAATCTGGTAACTTGAGACTACATTAGACTAAAAAAATAATTATAAAGAAATAAAAACATAATTTTAGAATGAAAAGATGTGTTGTAGGCAGCAAAAACCAGAACTGGCATGTGAAAAACTAAATTGGTGGTGTTTGCCCATGAAGAAAAAAAAAACAGACTACAAAGCCTTATAAGTTCTCTTGCTCGCATGAGTGCTTTCTCATGCACACATATGCCAGCGCTTGGCCTGTCCTTCATTATTCTGACTTTTACCAGTGTGCACTGCCACAGTACTAAACTCTCTTTTGGTTTGTGTTTTACACATAATTCCCATTAAAAAAAAACTCCTATATACTACCTAGTCCCCACCAGTCAACTCCCAATTTTATTTGCTCCAATTTGTTTACTAGAACATCTCTTATTAATTGTCTGCCATGGCTTCATTCTGTTACAGTCTTCCAATGTCTTCCATTCAATCATTACTTTCATCTATTTCCATATTTTTGACTTAATATTTTTTTCAGGAAACTAGCAGCCTTAACTAAGAGTTAGTTTCCTGTGCATCTTGATTATTCTCAAAGCATTAACAAACTCAATGTAAGAAATAAGGGTTTTATAAAATGTTTGTCACAAGATTTCTGGTATGCCTAGGACTCAGCTATAAAATTTATAGTGAGGCTATCTCTTATCAGTTATTTCTGAGGTATTTCTGACTTTACAATAAATGTTGGAGTCTGAATTTTGCTCCTTAAAAGTAGCTACTGTCCTAAAATAGTGGTAATGACTTTATTCTAATTTTGATCAAGTTTTTATGGATATTTTTAATGATAGGTACAAACTTATAGAAGTGCGTGTTGATATGTGTGTTCATTCATGACTTTCAACCCAAGAAGTTTTTAAGATATTGATTTGATTGATATTTTAGAGGTAAATAAAGCCCCAAAGTATTTTGATTTTTGTCTTTTATTTTTCATTCTCACACTTTTATTTGAAGTGTTTTATTATCTAAGTCAGCCAATTAGTTAAAAAGGACAAATCAGTGCTGTGAAAACACTAACACTTTTCTTAAAGATCATCATTTCAAAAGCCCACTTTTCAAGTTAATTGTTTATATGTTATTTCTTTTGTTATTTGGATGTTTTGATAGGCCAAATCACATGAACCTTAAAAAAAAGAGTTTCCAATTAGCTGGGCTTCAGGAGATGTGATTTTGTTCAGTTCATCATTGTTTAGTTTGGTGCTGGTTTTAGGTTGGGAAAAAGTGCTCTGCATGAGGGAGAGAGCAAAGATATTACTGATGACATTGGCAGTATGGCCATGTTTTGAAGAACTCATCCCAGTGCTGCCAGTTATTCACTATGAGAAGTGTGACAAATTGCTTCTTCTATTACTCCACATTTCCATGAAGTACATTGGTGGAAATAAACCAAATAATCTCTGTGGAACATTGGGAGAGTGCTATATTATTCAATATGTATATGAATACCATTCATATACATAGGGCCATGTGTTATTGCAAAACATCACCTAAATTAGTTGAATTCAAGCTGGATATACTTAAAGACTATGACCATTCTTATCATACTATAATATATCTCTGGAGAAGGAAACTCCATATATAATATATCTCTGGAGAAGGAAACTTTAGCAAAATTAGTTCAAATAAAAACTCTTTTCCTTAAAACTTCTTTATATCTAATTTTAATCTCTTACATTTGTAATTCATCATTATTTTTTCATATGCTATCCACAATGAAAGAAGAATTTTAAGCTGTTTCTGATCTTGTGACTTAGCTGCATAAAACAAAAATTTTGACATAGAAAATCATTATCAATAGTACAAAGGCAAATTACAAGCTGAGAAAAAAAAATATATGAAACTTATATCATAAAGAAGTTTTTCCTTAATGTATAAATGTTGCTCTTATTGGTCAGTAAGAAAATACCAATAGACCAATACATAAGTGGGCAAATGATCCAAAAAGAAAGTTAAGAGAAAAGAAATATAAATTGTTCTAAAACATATAGAAAGATGCATGGTGTTATTCTTAGTAATACAAGTCAAGAGATCATTGAGATACCACTTTTCACCTTAGAGAGTGGCAAAAGTAAAAAAAGATAATATGCTGCATTGGGGAGAGATGGGAAATAGGTACCTTCTTCCACTTCAGGGTTAGGGTTTATAAATTGTCACAGCTCTTTTAGAGGGCAATTTGGCACATACCTTTTAACGAAGAAATTTCATTTCCTGGCATCTTACCCAATAGACTGTCACATATTTAGAATGACATTTCTACAGGGTTATAAACTGCACCACTTCGGTAATATTGAAAGATCCAAAATATCTTTAAATGTCTTTTAGCATAACACTGGTTTAAAAAAGAATTAGGAAGTTTTTTGGATACTGCTACGTATATATTTTAATAGAATAAATCAAGGTACAGAACAATGTTTATAATAACGAGTAAAATTTGGGCTTAAAAGGGTGGACTATATATATACATATTTTTTTATATTTGTAAAAATTGTTTTTGGAGTAATGTGTAAGGTACAGTAGCACTGTTTCCCATTACAAGGGAAACTGTATGAGTGAGAACAGGAATAAGCGTGAAATATGTAAATTTTACACATTTCTTGTCCCTTTTGAATGTTGTACCATGGGCAAGCATTAACTATTCAAGATAAAATAAATGCATAATTTAAAATCTTTATCATCCATTTGATTTCCATCTTCTTTAATTCATTTGTTTATTCAGTATTAATTTAACTTGGCTAAAAGAAGTAGAAAAGGTATACAGAAAAGTATTAAGATATGTAAAACGTCATTATTGCTCTACATATGAAGGGGTGACATACATTTATAATTTTAATACAAGACAGAGTTGCAATAGGTATTGTAATAAATGTCTAACCTAGAAACTATAGAAGTTCAGTGAAGAGAGAAATCACATCAGGGGACAAACAAAGGCTTATATCAGAGGTGCTATTTGACTGATCTTGAGAGAGAAACTTGAAAATAGAAAAAAGAAGACAAAAAGAAGAAAAAGTAGAGAGCCTTACTTATTTATCTGTATATAGGCAGGCATGAGACTTCTTTTTGTCAACAAAGGCAATACTTCATTATTGGACCACCTAAATTAGGTGACTGAATTAAAGTGACATTTAATCAACTAAGCATTTTATCTATTTGAAATAATTTTTACAGGTATTTTTTCATACTGAATTGATAATTTTTTATTAATATCATCATTGTCATTGTTATTACCTAAATTATCCAGTTATTTGTTCATTTTGCTATAGAGTAAAATTTTGGAATTGTATCCAATAGGTTGGCCACAATGTGTTGTTGGCAGGTTATGCTCTCTCTGCACAAGACACTCTGCCAAGGGTTGAATCCAAGACATAAAAATTGGGGTTGTGTCAACCTAGTATGGGTGCCTTTTTTTAAACTACACGAAGATGCCATATGGCCTGGTGTTTCCCTGTTTTGTAGGGAAACAAAGGTTTTTATAACACAAAAATACTTTTAAATAGATTGGGCATTTAATTGGTCCCTCAGTTCTATTTAAATATTCTACTCATCATCTAGTCTTACCAGTTCATTCCACGTTTCTCTGGAAAAGTTTCTTGCCAATTGCTGAATATTGAATATATAAAATTGAACAATAATAACCAAGTGAAATATGTAGTCAAAGACACAGAATTTTATAAAAGCAATGGAAGTAATAGAGAACGGCTGGAATCACCTACAAACTAATAATAAGATCCTTACTCTTATTATCTAGATCCTTAATCTAGATCCTTAGTAAATAAGAATCAAGAAAGTTAGACCAAATGATAAAAAATAATCTCAATGATACCTTTTGCAAGATAGGCAAAAGAATCAAGTAAATAAGAATCAAGAAAGTTAGACCAAACAATGAAGAATAATCTCAATGATACCTTTTGCAAGATAGACACTTAAAAAGGAATGAAATTAAGTAACAACAGATAAATAAATGCCTTTGAGAAAATTGATCAAAGCAACTATTGTATTATTTTTTGTATATGAATTTGTTACAATAATCAAATTGATGCTGTAATACATTTTTAAATACCAAACAATAAACATTTTGTTTAGTCTAATAAGTGCAATAAAAATTTATTTTAGTTAAATATAAGTTCAAATATATTTACTTTTTTTAGCATTTTATTTTTGGTTTTGGGTATATAGTATATTGGTTAGACATTTATATAGTTCATGAAATGATCCCCCTCAAATGTATTTATTTTTAACAATAGATTTAATTGCATTTTCGAGAAAAAACTGTCATAATATATTTTTTATTCTTTCACTTTCCATGAAATTGTTTTTGGTTTTTAAAGAGGATCCATTTAAAAAGATATTTTAGTAAAATTTTTCTTCATCAGTAGATTTTGTGGGAAAGATTATTATTTACAAAATAAACTAGAACAATAAATTTATGCCTATCTATTTATAAATTAATATGTAAAGCAATGATTCATTTTGGAAAAAGAAAAGAAATTTCACAAATTCTATTTGATATATTTCTGGCAGGTATATAAGTTGATATATAGTAGAAATAAATAGCTATTTGTCAATATTATAAAAATCTTAAAATTTTATCCCTGCAATTTACTTTAGAGCTATATACTAAAAAATTGTGCAAGTTGGAAAACACATATCACATCATTGTTTATAATAATATAAGTTTGAAAATTTTTAATGTCTAACAGTAGATTATTTAAGTAAAGTATGGTAAATCCATCACAACAGAACACCATGCAATTGTTATATATGTTGATGAAATAGATTTATAACAATAAAATACTTTTAGGATTAATTCTTTAATGAAATAAAAATCATACACACACATATTCCTTAACCTGATTTGGGTTTAAACAATTAATGACTTGTATACTCCCCAAAGCAATTTATCCAGAGTTAGCATCTCACTCTGGGCCTGGAGCTCAATAGAACTGATTTCAGTGGACTATCCATTTGAAGTATGTAGAAAGAGTTGCCTATAGAATTGTCTATTTATTTTTGAGGCTCTGTCTTCTTCTTCAGCCTCATTTGCTGTCACTTTCCCCCTCTTATTCATTTTGGTTTCTCAGCTCTGAACTGCTTATGGTTCTCTAAACAGGTGTTGCAATTTGGTTTCCCCATGCCATTGTACATGCCTATTCGAGGCCTTTCTTGCAACCTCTGCTGCCTGGAAAATATTTATTTTCAAAACTTTGCTTAGCTAGTACTTCCTGCAGTATGGCCTTCAAGATCTCCAAGTATAATACCCCTCCCATCTCCAAAGAAGCTTATACATGTAATATTTGCACCCTTTAAAGCTTTTATTATTGAAAATACAGACGGGTATTGTTTTAGCCTATCTTTCTCCACTTATGGTGAGCTTTCTGAGAGTAGAACATTTAATTTTAAACATTCTTGTATCAATAATGCCTTTAGTGCAGCATTGGTGATATAGTGGTGAGCGTAGCTGCCTTCCATGTCTTATGTATTAAAATATCAAAAAATAAATGAACTAATGCTCTTAAAAGAAAAAGAAACACTCTAAAAATTAAAAAATATAAAATTATTGATTTTACTTTATAAATAAAGCCTCAGAAGTTAAATCTGTGAGTATACTATATTGAGATATAGACAAGCTGAATATTAGAATTTTCCTCCTTCTAAATGTAAAAGATCATCGCACAATAATTTGTTCATTAAAGCCTTTCATCTTAAGTTTCAGCAGGTGTATTTTCAATTTTTACTTTTTAGATAGATTTAGGACAAGCTAAATGGTCTCATTAACTTTCCCTTGTTTTACAATGGAAGACTGCACTGGGGAAAAACGTCCACCTAGGAAAAGAAGTATCTTAGCATGTAGTAAACTGGTTGAAAGATTTATCTGCTCAGAGGAAGATCTCAGATTCTGTGAGTGCAAAACACGTGTCTGCTCTTTTCCACAAACTAAGTGTTTAGGAAGCCCCGGAAGAAAACATTAGTTTTCACTATTGCATTCACTCCTTGCTCTCTATTTTCCACTCCTTCTTTTCCCTCTTTACTCTGTCAAAAAAAAAAAAAATGTGTGTGTGTTTTAATTTTCCAATTCTATGTGTGTTTTCTGAAACCCTAATCATCATGATTCAATTGTTATGTACCTTCTCTGTGCAGTTTTCCAAGATTATCCTTGCTGGTATCAAGTCTTCCTTCTGACTGCTATAGCAATTCTAGGGGTCAGGCATCTAGTATTTATTTTTGTTTATTCCAGAGTTACTATTATATCTATCTTATGTCTCTTAATAACCTGTAAGTTCCAGGGGGCAGAGGCCTTATCATGTATACATTTATTCCCCTGACCATTCTAAAAGATGCATTTGTATAATGTAAGCTCACTAAACAGAATGAAGAAATGTGAAGGGGAAAAAGAACTTTATGAGGAAATATTAATAAACATTGAATTTATTAGAAATGGAACACAGGTGATACTAAATATTTTTAGTCTTATTACTCTTTATAATTTGAACTTTTGATTATTTTTTTTAAAAAAAATGTCAAAAAAGTCACAAATCTAGAAAAGTAAATATATGAGATCAAAAGCATTTACTAACACTGACCACAGAACAAACAAGACTACGAAAGCATCACTACCTGTACAGGTAGGTATGAGAGCAGCTGCCAGTCAAAGGCATCCATATTAACATACCTGAAACTATCTGAGCATTTACAGTGCACTATTAATTAATCTCAGAGAATCCTCACAATGATGTTTAGAGTGAGATACTCTTAATCTTCTAGTTTTACAAATGAGAACCCTTATGTCTCAAATGAGTTAAGTAACTTATCCTAGGTTACATAATTAAAAATCAGAAATTATATCTTGATTGACCTGACTTCGGAGATACTATAAGGCCTTAACATGCAGGAAATTTAGAGATATAAAATATAAGCTACCTTTTCGTTTGTTTAAAAAAAAAACTATATTATACCTGTAATTTAAAAATAGAATTTGTATGAAAATCTCATTCTAAAAATATTTTCACAAGTAACATCTTCAAGTTCAACGAAAGCAATTAAATTCACAGACCATCTCCTTCCTATTTCTGCCCTTCCTTCCTCCATCTCTCACATCCTATTGGCTTTTCTTCCATCCTGGATTGCTGAATTAAAAAACTGGTGAGTAACTATCAGCATATTAATATCTGTCATCTAGACATATTTATTCCTACTAGTGCAGCCTAGGATCACATGGGATTAGTAGAGTCTCTCACACTGTTACTTATACTGGATTTGTAGTTGTAACATTTAAATATGTTTTCTGTTTTCTATTTATTTACGCCCCTGACAGAGGGGCATATATAAATAGAAAAACAAACATTAACAACTTGATATCTAGAGGTAGACAGTTCCTGCTGGTTCCATAGCTTCACAAAATCTTGTAGCCAAAATCTCTGTGGTTTCCTTGGCTATATGATATGATGCTCCAGAAAACTGATATAGCTGCTCTGGCTGTTATGTTCAAAGTAGAAAAATAGAAGAAACAGAAAGAGTTTTGCCAGTGTGTCTTTCTTTTTCAATGGGGAAAGCAAAACTTCCCAGATTTCTATTGTCTCATAGGCCAGATTTGAACTATAGGGCCACCCCTCACTAGAAGAGAGGCAGACAGGGAGAAGGGATTTCAATTAGGTATTAGGTGGCCAGTAAACTGCAACTGCCACGTGAGTCTAAAATGGACAGTTATTTGGCTAGGATATTGAAATGCTTTATCTCTCAAATCAAGTGTCACTTCCTTAGAGACAGCTTCCTTGGCCCTCCAGGCTATGTCAGGCTCCCCTCCTGTCCTAATGGCATTCCAGATGTTTTCCACAGTCTTTATCAAAGTATAATGTATAATTATTTAAGCAGGAACATATTAAAACTTTGGAATATTTCTCAGTGTTTTGGGATAGGCACTAAGAATTAATCATGATTCAAGAGTTTGAGTTTTCTATAGCTCTCTGTGTTTGTATAACATGTCCTAAAATATTTACTCTCTATGGCTTAGATATTACACTTGAAAAATGTTTTATTTGATATTTGAACATCCAAGCTAGATGCTAATTTGTTCAGAAAATAGGTTAGGTGTGCATTTTTTCATAATTATTTCTAAAAGTGAATTATAATTTCCTTCTTATTAGCCAGTTTCCACTTAAAGAATGAACTATATTCCCAAGAGCAATTACAAATTCCAGTAAATGCGACCTCTGCTAACATATTAATTTAGGACAGCTTCTCCTTAAATTGTTTTCCCTGTGACATCAGGTGAATTGATCACAAGAGACTGAATAACTTTGGTTAAGTCCACATCCTTTACAAATCTGTAATCACTTCACATCAGAGATTCCATTAAAGAACTGATATTTGTACAGCAAATCATTGGTTTCTTCCAAAGCAGTTTGCTGAATGGTCACGCAAACTAATTAGTGTTTATCACAATCCACATATCTTCCAAGAGAAGCTTTAAGCAGGCAAGACAATATATTTTAAACAAGAGTGATATATAGCCACTTAAAAGACAAAGAATAAATTTGAAAGCCTACATATTCTTCTAAAGCTGCGTATTATTTTCTCAAACCAATAAACAATAATTCCTCAAAAGACCGTGTATGGCCATTCCATTAAAGACAAATGTGTGATGATCAATAAATTTTAATTAAATAGAGAGCATTAATCAACAGGGAGATGTGCATTCATAGAACCAGGCTGATTGCTTCAGCTCAATTGTAATTGTTTTTAGTTGGTCCTTCTTACAATGCATGGACTTATTAGTCCTATTAAAAAATAACTTTCTATATTTAAATTGCAATAAGAAAACAAATCTGCATAGGAAAAGAAATAAATATTCTGTAGCAAGAACTTCAAAAACTCATCTGCTCAGAAGACAAAATAGATTTAAAACCTATGGGCGAAATAAGCCAAGCCTTAATTCCACCTCCTCTACTCCTAAGACCTAGTGAGAAAGACAAAGATAACAGATCAAATAAAGAGATACCATTCTCACAATTTATGGAATATGATACATGCTATGCAGTCTTTTGTTCCAATTGTCCACTGGATCCCAGAGAAATTGGGTCTTTTCTTCTCTGGTTGAAGGAAGATTAGGATTTTGGTCATCTGGTCATATTAGGTAAAACAAGAGCAGCATCTTAATGTTGGGAACCTGATCTACTTTCTCAGCCTGGCTCCAAAGAACCTCAAATCTCATTTTTTAAGAAACCACCTTGTATATTCTTAACTCATGCTATTCAGGCATGAATAATGTGCTAACCTGTTTTGTTTTATAACCTGTTTATTTTCTTCTCTATTGATTATTTATTTAATTATTTTCTATTTATTACTCTAGAAGTAATTTCCATTAGAGTAAAGGCTGTCACTTTAGATCACCATAGTAACCCCAGAACCTAAAACATGTTTGATATACAACGGATTTTCAATCATTCTTTATGAAATGATTTAAAGTGAAATGCTTTTTAAAAAAGCAGTCATCTGCACATTCAACAAGCATTAGTATTTTTTCCCATAACTCAAAGTAAATTTACCAGGAGCAAAAACACAACACATTTCTTATTTTATTTATTTATTTATTTATTTATTTATTTATTTATTTAGCCTTTTCCAGTTGGCTTCGAAAATCTTTCCTGAATATTTTAACTAAGGAACTTCTGCTCACACTGACAGACAGAACATATTGTTGGGTAAAAACACATTTAAAACAAAAAACAAAAAAAAACTAAAACCAAGGTGCTGGAGATCAAGAGACTCTAGCCTGGCAGACTTTGAAACATGAGGAGAATAGAAATCCTAGGAGAGCAGTCCAAGCTTTTTGACAATTTTTTTGCATAAACAAGCATATTTTTGCCCCCAGATTACTAGACCATGATCCAGAAAGTTGATTCAAATATTCTGGGAAAGATAAACCACAAGTGACACTGCTGGGAACCAAACTAAAGAGAGACTAATAAGAATTCTCCACCTTCCTATTTCAGCTGTATTACACCAGATGTAGAAACAATTCTTTTTCATACCTGAGCCAGCTTGACAGTCTAAAAAACTGCTGCTTTCTCTGATTTTAAGTTTTGGAAATCTCACTGGAAATAGCAAACACCATATGTTAAGAATCACTCCATCAAACAAGGAGAGAGTACTCCGTTCCTATAACTTTAGAAGTCCTGATGTCTGTTGACAAAACACATTTAAAAGTTGCTTTGATACTTTTTACTTCAATTTACTTTAATTTACAGAACTGCAAGGGGAAAAGTAATGTGCTCAATTGTCTTTATTTGACAGTAATTCAGCTCAAGAAAGTCTTCCATATTTCTTTACCTTAGTCAGTTATAGCTTTAAAAAAAATCATGAGGTTAAGACACAGAAATCACAATATTTTCCCCTGGAAAACAAAAAAACACTAGTAAGGCAAGAATTAACCTTGTCACAAATACCTAATTTTCTCACTATCATAGTAAATGATATTGACTTTACAATTAGCCTCTCAGCTACCCAAATACCAGGAATGAAAAAGTTTCATGAAGACAGTTCATCTCTAGAAGTCTTACTAACTAAGTGTGTGATATTAGGTAAATAACTTCTGATTACTGGGCTTCTATTTCCTTAATACGACATAAGTGAAGGAGGAGGGTGTGATCCAGTAACTCTCCTTTCAATTAGAGTAGGTTAGCTATTTTCTATTTTCAGTATTAGGAGTTGGTATGAGTCAACGCAGTGGGTTGAACAGTGGCTCCCCAAAAGATATGTTTATGTTTTGGAAACTATGAATGTGACCTCATTTAAAAAAAATGTCTTTGCAAATGTAATTAAGGATCTTGATATAAGAAGATCATTTGGGGTTACCTCAGTGGACCTGAAATTCAATGACCAGTGTCCTTATAAGAAGAGAAGATTGAGAATGATGCCATGTAAAAACAGGATCAGAGATTGGAGCGATGTAGCCACAAGCCAAAGAGCCCTGAAACCACCAGAAGCATGGAGACACAAAGAAACATTGTCCCTAGAGTCTGCAGAGAGAGCATAGCTCTGACTATACATTAATTTCAGACTTTGGGACTCTAGAACTGTAAGGGAATAAATTTCTGTTGTTTAAGACATCCAGTTTGTGATCATTTGTTTCAATGGCTACAGAAAATGAGTACAGTCAGGGTTCAACAGGTATTAAAATTCAACTAAAAAATGTCACAGTGAAGAGAATTTCATGAAGGTACTTTAGACACAGGTATGGGCAAGTTTGTAGGGTCCTAGTAAGCACACTGGGAAAAGCAACATCAAGGAGGAAGCTTCACCTGTTTCTAGACCTAAAGAGACAAAAAGAAGAAACAGCTTCATCTTTAAGGTAACTTAAAGAGCTGCAGTTATTCAGGAGGAAATGCCAGAAGGGAGTTGTAGAGGGACTCATCAACATTACAAAACTGCAAGGTCAAGGCAGAAGAAGCCTGAACAGAAAGGCAGGCAATGCACTGACCTCTATTTCTCTTCCTTGTCCTTCAGACTCTTGGTGGCCCCTTTCATTACCCAAATACAACCAGAAGCAGAGAGCAAGAAACTGAGGGTTATACCCATAGGTCTCAGCCCTGTGAGGGACAGAACTGGCAGGAAAACGTGGAGAATGGCTGGGAGAAGTCAAATGGAGAATAACCTGCAGAAGTGCCAAATAAGATTTAGTTGCTGGGGAAAAAAAGAAAGCATAAACTCTCTGGAGATTTTTTCAGGAGCTATTTTAATTCTAACAGTCCATGATTCTCTGAAATACCGTATAGAAATATGTTCCTCTTCCCTAAATTTCAGTTTTCTCTGCTTTGAAAGAAATCATCTTGGCAAAGTTTAATAAATTTTTAATAAATCTCAATAAATCTCTTCAATCAGCCTAATAGAAGAAAACTGGCATTTTATAACACTTCCGAGAACTCTCGAAAGTTATTTATATAACTTCTCAAGTAAACCTTATAACAACTATATAATACAGCTATTGTTTTATACATATTATACAGAATTAAATTGAGGCTCAGAGAAATTGAGTGAAATTTCATGGCTAATAAACAACTAAGCTGAGGTTTAAATCATTTCTCTTTGATATCAAAAGCTGTTCTTGCTATTTTTCTCCGATTCCTTAATTATACCCGATATCCAGAAATTAAGGTATTACTGCTACATCCCCCTCCTAATCCTACCCTCAAACTAGAAAACTATGTAAATTAAAATTCAGCTGAAAAACAATACACATATGCTACTGTCTTCTGGAAGAGTTCTATTTTTACTATGAGTTGACTGCTTTGAGACCCTTCCCAGGCATATTTAAAATTGAAAAATATCAGTGACTACCACTAAATAATAGTCTTCATTAATATGTTCAAATAATCATCATACTTTCTTATTATTAGTCATAAAATGTGTCCCATTCATGATGGAATAACAAAAACAAAATTATACTCCCATGTGAACAATTAAAAAGCTGGAAAAAATATATAAAGCAAATACTTTTAGAGCTTGGATAGCAGGCAGTTCACAACTAAACTGATCCTTCCTCCAAGGTAAATAAGTGAGGAAATGAGCCTTGTTGATCTTGCTTTCTACCTGAAGGCACATTCCAGACTATAGGTGAAGAGTAGAGTCCAAGCAGGCACATCAGGGCTCTCTCTTTCTTGAGGAGACAGAGATTAGATTTAAAGGTTTCAATGAATTTTTACTGAATAATAAGCTATGTAGGCATAGGAAGCTGAGCAAAGAGCAACTGGGGAATTATAACTTGAACAATTTTCAAAGCTCACACAGACCAAGGAGACAATTTTCCTTGACCAACCAGAAAGAAACATTCTCTATGAACAACTGGAGTATTCAGATGATAACGCAGATTATTCACACCAAAGTAGTAACGTATTTTCAGAATGAGGCTAGTGTAGACTTTTCCTAATAAAGCTCTAAATGAGCCTACAATAGATGAAGCTAATCTGCAAGTTATTTAATTATAGAAATGAACCCTGACACTTTCAAAAGGAAGACAAAATTCAGACACCAAACAGTATAATATTCATGAAGTCTAGCATTTAATTTCAAAATGTGCAAATAAACAGAAAAATTATAGCATCACCTGGAGAAAAAGTATCAATCAATAGAAACAAAACCTAAAGTGACAGAGATGATAGAATTTGGCAACAAGGACTTAAGTCAACTATTACAAATATGTTTAATGTGCTTAAAGATTTAAAGAAGAGCATGAACTTAATAAGAAAAAGATATATTTTAAAAAAAGAACCAAATGTCTGTAATGAAGATTCCACTGGGTGAAATTAATGGTAGACAGGAAAAAAAATAGATCAGTGAATTTAAAGACTAGACAGCAGAAATAAAAATACCAGGAATAAAGAGAAACATTTCATGATAATAATGGGTCAATGCATTAAGAAAACATAACAGTCCTAGGTAGGCAATAACAAAGCATCAAAATACATAAAACAAAACATTACAACTTCTTTTCAAAATATTTAGGTGGATTAGTAAAAAGTTAAACATATAAGTAGCAGGCTGACATTCCATTCTTAACCATTTACCAACAGAAATGAAGCATCATTCTATACAGAAGACTTGTACATGAATGTTCATAGCAATTTTATTTGTATTACATAAAAACTAAAACAAGACAAATATACATTTAGATCAACGAGTAAACAAATTGTACTGTATTTATACAAAGGAATATTTCTGAGAAATAAAGAAAAAATTACTGATAAAATTAACAATAACCTAACTGATTCTTAAAAATGTTAGACAAAAGAATTTAGATGTAAATGAGTACATACTGCATGTTTCTATTTACATACAACTCTAGAAGTTAAATCATTTCTAAAGTGATAGCAATGTAAAATTCTCAGGGGCCAGGTTGCATGCATGTGGAGGGATTAGGAAGGGACATAATAAAACTCTCTTCTGTAAAAAAAAAAAAAAAGTCACACTGTGACTGTTATAGTGGTTACGGAGTAAGTCATTTGTCAAACTCATCAAACTGTACCCTCAAAATGGATGTATTGTATTGTATATATTTATACCACAATAAAGTTGATGCACAATATATGTCTTTTGGTGTTTAATAAATGTAGTAAGAAATTTTCATGCCCAATATGGTTAAACAACATTGTCAACATTACTGTTAAAAGGTGCTAAAATAAAACGAGGTCTGTTTTCTCCAAGCATTCATAAATGCAGTAGGGCATACTAATGAGAACAAAATCACTCCAAACCAAAGACAGTGGGTCCGGGTTCAAGCACCCTTCTAAGAGGTTTTCTGGTACCTTACCTCTGAAAATATTGCCTTTATTTGTTATCCCCTAAAAAATTATAAAAATATTTCATATGCAATAAAGGTAAATTTTTACCTTGGAGTAAGTGCAACCTTATTGAAAAGTATTAAAAATAAAATAAGTAACTTTGTGGACAATATATAGAAGTTGGAAATTTCTGGGCTACCACATTCCAGACTTGTGAATTTCCTTTATCTTGCTTATGATACTGAAAAGTTGGGTTATCTTTCTAACTGTGTTTCAAGGGCTTAGTGAAATGCTTCATTTGCAAAATGTTTTAGCATTTAGCAGGAAACTCTTTCACTTGTGCATAGTCTCAGTTGTGTCCTTTGTTTCCTCAGATTACTATGCAGAATCTTATAGCTGGACAACTAAAAAAATTGAAGTAACTTTTACTTTACACAGCATCTTTCTCCCTCAAAGTAATATTTTATTTCTTTGTATCCTTCCTTCTTCCCTCACTCCTTCCCTCCCTTCCTTTCTCCCTTCCTTCATCTTTTCCTCTTTTTCTCCTTTTCTTTCTTCCTTCGTTTCTTTCTTAAGGGAAAGATGCTCTTAAAAAAGGTATTTGTACTTTAAAGACCCTCCCTTGTCCAGCAGTACAGACTGCCCCATGGCATCCACTATGTTGTAACACTGACATCTACTGGCCAGGAAGAGCTCTGTGGCCAACGTACGTGTTCTGACTCATGTCTAATTACATGTATGTTGCAAAGGGGAAATGTTCAATGGAAATAAAGTGTATTTTAAAATTTTTTCTTTCTTTCTTTTAAAAAAATTTTATGGTTAAAACATACTACCCATTCTAGACCATTACACATTTCTCTGTCTACCCATCCACAGGTAAGGTACCAGAAAACCTCTTAGAAAGGAGCTATGAGAATTATAGATAGTTAAGAAGAACCTCCTTAGTTCAATGAATTCAGATATTCTAACCAGCTGGAGGAAATTTTTAGAAAAAAAAAAATGGCTAACAAATAAGCAAATCCTCCATCATCTTGACTTTCATTTTTCCATGACATTTTTCTCTTTCACACTCCTGCTGCCATTTCATACTGGCCCCAGTGTTTAGTCAATCCCTTTAATACTTTGATTGTACCTAAGCCAAATCTCTTTTCTTGATTCCTCTTAGTACAGCTAATACAGACTACAGATTTCTAAAAGACTTTTCTAAACACAAAGGGATAAGGAAAGTAAAATAAACACAATGACTTCGAGAGCTCTGAACCGCTTGGTTTACACATTATAAGATTTTCTTGTGTTAACTAGCTAGTTTCCCAGAAAGAGTCTTACTAAGTTATCTTTTATCTAGTTACTGCCCAACTTTATAAATTGCTTATAACTCACCTCTATGATGAAACACTTAAATATTCTGCCCCCTTCCCAGTCAAGAACTAAAAACTGGGTAGAATCTCTCCTTATCTAGGACTGTCAGCTCTGATTTCCAGTCTGAAAGTTGAGCATCTTTATGAAATAGATACAAGCAATAATATCTTCTTTGACATGGTTCTTATCTACTAGATAGAGGTTCAACTTTTTTCCCTATATAGTACCTATTTTATACCAATATCTCAATGAAACTTAATATTTAGGTAAGAAACATATTACCTATGCCATAAAATGTTTGTCCACTTCTTATAAAGGCCTGAAAAAGGTGGATGACTCTGAGTCCAAAAGCCCAGTTTAGGAATATTTCCAAAAGGAAAGCTGAGGGCTCCATTCCTATCATTTGGGTTTTCTCTTGAAAATCTCTTGAAAATTACCTCTTCTCATTTTTGAAGAAAATGAGTTTTGTTTTGTTTTTGTTTTTGCTTTAATTTATTTTCTGCTTTGACATTTGCCTTTATAATTTTTACAGAAGAGCTACAATAATTTTAGATCATACCAGGTCAAAAAAGAGACATAAGTTTTATAAAACCAAGGAAATACAAAGAAGTGCCGAGCAGAATGTCATTTGAGTCTACCTCTTGGGATTCTGTTAGCACTGCTGTCAAGTCATTGAGCATAAATACAATTCTGATTATGAAGATGAAAGAAGGCACGTGATGGGCTTGTTTTGGTAAGGTAGAATCTTAAATCCCTGACAGCTAATCTCTAAATTCCTGGCAACAGCCCCACCATAACATTCTAAGTATTTCTTTGGGTTACTTGGTGTCTCATAGACAGAAAATATAAAGGTGGGTAATAAGAGATAAAATTCACTCCTGGGCAAAGGCTTTCTACAGAAGCACTAGTGAAAAGTAAAGGAATATGTATGGTGCAAGGGTAAAGTATATACAGGATATGGATTTAAATCTTCTTTTGAATTTCATTAAGATGTTTCATAGGTATGCTCTACACTATAAATATGATGCTAAAAGATTACTTTTTAGAGGTATCATCATGGATCTCATATAAACACAAAATGAATTAGCATTTTATTTAACTCACTAATAAGGGAAGTGGTTGGTATTAGAATAGGTTAAAAGAAGAATTTAAAGTACCACACATATAGGAACATTAGAAATGCCAAAATGAATTTACAAATTGAAGTAAAATGGCAATTTATGAAAAGAAGCAAAATGAAATTGAATTCCACGAGACACAGCATCTCTATGGTCCAGAATCATTAGAATTATTTTCAGTTTATTTTGTTCTGTTCTTACGATCAGAGTTGTAAATTAGTTCAAATCAAGAAAAGATGGCTATAAACTAGAATTATGCACAATACAAGATACATGGTGATTATTTTTTTTTCACATTTTTTTCCCTGACAAATTAGATAACTTTTTAATAAACTTCAGAAAAGTCTGTCAAATCTTTAAATGGTCAGCATTTTGATTTACCTAACTATGGTCAAATAAAATAATGTAGAAGGCAGTGCTGGGTAAATTCTAATACGCTTTCTAATTGTAAGTCATAACTTTTAGTGCAGCCTATCTGTTGCTTCTTTATACATAGCAAAGCCCTCACTCCAGCACTATTGCCATCACATTTTTGCATCTTCTCTAATCACTACCATATGTGTAAACACTTTATCCCCCCAAGTAAAGAATATTTTAAAACTAAAGTATTTGGAATTCACCTTCAAGATTAAGCTATTTTAGTATCATTAAAATGCTGTAAAATGTCTCTCCCAAACATCTATCATTCAACAAGAAAAACTTTTAAAAAGGAAAAAAGAATAAATGGGGTTGGGAATATAAATAGGAAGACGAGAAAAGGCCAAAAGGTCTTTTTGGAACCCAAGGCTCTTACCAATAAATTAATGAGGTCTTTAGCCTCTAAAATGTTCAAAGCTCCAAAAATAAATTAATTTTCTAAAGCCCTTCTGCTTTAGATAACAGCTTGAAAATACCACTTTAGTATTTTTTGCATTGCATGTTTTTATCATATGTAATCGATGTTATACTTAATGCAGCCTGACATTTCAAGTGATTAAGGGCCAGGTGGGGGCATTAACAATGCAAAGCCTTATTTGCATTTACACTAATGATTTTATAATGGGAGTTTTATTATATTAATTATGACTACTGGGAGTCAAAAAATAAAAGCAGAAGAAATCCAAGAAACTACACTCTTTGATAAAGTAGCTGTTACCAAATTTGCAGACATAGGTGGTTATTTTCACAAAGGGAAACAAAATCCTTTTGAACTATTAATCATTACAAGCCTGATGTTCATTATTGTCATTACTACATTAATTTTTCCATCATTGCTTGGGTTTAGGTGTACCTTTTTTCTTTTTTTCCTCCACAGCATGAAATACAAATTTAATCTTTATATAGCTATGGCTTGATCATTTGAGTTGGTTGGCATGCAAAGTCAAGTTGGTTTGCTCCACAT
Source organism: Cynopterus sphinx (assembly GCA_030015415.1). Classification (NCBI taxonomy): domain Eukaryota; kingdom Metazoa; phylum Chordata; class Mammalia; order Chiroptera; family Pteropodidae; genus Cynopterus; species Cynopterus sphinx. The sequence continues at coordinate 22,397,940 of CM057385.1, forward strand.
ACCTGTAGCCACCCTCTCCCTCAACCCGGTCAAATAGCAAAACTCGGTTCATAGCTAATTTATCTGTTGCTGTCTTATATAGTGTTGGTATGGTGTACAGTTGTAATATGAGAGATTGCTTATTGAAAGCAAAAATTGCTAGATGCCCTCCCTCTGGAGGTAAGGAGGCAGCCTGAAATATCTACTGCTGGTGTAAAACCGCAAGTACTCACTGACAGTAATTACAAAAATTGTGTACCATTTTTAAACTATTTTGTCTCTGACGGGCACCATAATTTCTTTGTGTTTGTGCAGAAAGCTTTTTCTACAGTCATGAACATCTGAGGCTGCCAAGTAAAATATTGTTTGGAAGAAGTAACTTTTCCTACACATCCTCAAACCAAGTGCAGGAAGGAGAGCTAATGTGACAGTCAAGATATCTGGAGGCAATCAACTCAATACTTGTGATAATTATGAATTGTGTTGTTCCTTCAAAGCAGTAGAGACTAGGAAATGGTATCATTTGCCATGCCTGTTTGCTACTCCGGCAATACACTGCTTGTAATAAGATTTCACACTTTAATTTATCCAAGAACCTTGCAGTGTTTTACAAGCACTAATTACTGAGAATCTCACCATGCTTAACTAAGACAAGAAAAAGCTTCAGTGCAGATCCTATTTTTAAAGTTAGTAAATAGGAAGAAAAAATTCACCATTCTGAAGAGCACTGAGAGAGAATTAGGCGGAAAAAAACAGCTTACTGACATCACAGGCTTTACTATTGAGGCCACTGCAACCATAACACAGTATGAAATTCATCCTCGAAACAATGTATTTTTAAATAAATTTGTATTTATTCATAAAAATGTATTAAGCATCGCTACGAGGTAGACACTGAGTGAGCAACAATGGATAAAAGAGTTTATTTGGGGTGAGAGATATGCAGACAGGATACTATAATACCTTGCCATAAGTGTCATGATGAAGAGACATATGAAGGCCAATAGTAGCAGAAAGCAAAGTACCTTAATACACACAGGGAAGTTGGAAATTTAGTTGGAAGCACTAGTGCAGAAGTGGAAAATAGGTATTCAGGAAAAATAAGCAACAGGCAAAACAAAAAACAATCAAAAACCCACTTCCTTTGCAAAGATGTGGAGACATGTTTCTGGACCAGCAAATAATTTGGTGTAGTTTCATATTAGACAGGGAAGAATGCAGTAGATGGGCTGCAGTATGCATGAGTAAGAATGAGTATAGTTAAAGAAGGAGTATAAGAAGGGGGAAGAAGAACATCTTTTTCAGAAAGCAAACCTTTTATTCTTTAAAGCAAAACCTGAATTAAGATCATTTGGAACTTTAAAATTATAGCAGACGCATGCTTTCACAAAATTCGTATTGTAACAGTAATTCTCCAAATCTAATTGATTAACATAGCAGCCACATTGCTTTTTAGCTTCTTCTAATATTGTTAGAAAACCATGAATTGAAATCTTTTATTCCAAGCTTCTTCTTCCAAAGGGATTAGAAGCAGTTTTCCATTATAAATTGGTTTCCTTGCTTTATTGAAGGTAAACAGTTCTAGCTTTAATATAGATATAATATATATCCTGTCATTTTTCACTGGTAGCTTTATAAAAGTTGGGCTTTTAAATACAATGTGTTTCTTTTATACTTCCACTAAAGTTGAAAACATAAGGATGAAAAATGTATTTATATACCTCCTTCCCCCTATGAGATTCGAAATCAGTTAAAACTTAAAAATTTTAAAAAGCTGTTGACAAAAAGGATAAAGAAGTGTTTTGCCAACCAAAATGACATCACTGTCTCTGTTAATTTACTTTAAACTGCCAAAGAAAGGAGATTTTCATTTTATGCTAGCATTTCTTATTGGCTTAAAACCAACCAATAGATATTATATTTTATGGGCTCAGACATGAAGTGTATGGGTAAATATTAATCTTGCAAACTATTGAACTTGCAGCCAGAACAACACACCTAGTGGATTAAACCAATAAAATAACTTATGGCTCAGTTGAAATACTTAAGTGCGAGTTTGAATAATGATGTCTAGTCCCATTTGAAATGGTCCCAGACTCTGGATGAACTTGACTGTTCATTGTGAGGTCAGGTACCTACTTAATAAAGAGAAAACTAGTATCTTATGAGATTTTTCATATTTGATTTCTTTTGTGCTTCCTAGAAACCATGACATCTGTTTGAATCCAACAGAAAGACTCCATAGGGAGGATTAATGTGAGAGCTTGAGAAATACATCATTCACTCACCTAGTCAAACGAACATTTACTGATCTCTCCTAGTTCAAAGTGCAGTGTCCTATGCTGGCAAAATAATAATTAGAAGACATTAATTAGAAGGCATTTTGCCCCATAGTTAGAAAAAATAAATGTTATAAGTAAGAATTCAGTGTGGTAAGCATTTTAAAATATCATTAGAGGACACTGAAGAGAAGACTGCTGACTGCCTATAAAAGCTTAAAAAAAAAGCTTCAATTTGTGCTACATTGAATAATTGTACTCAATCAAAGTTCACTATAATAGAATTATATATCTACACTTTGACCTTCTTCCTGGTGAGCAAAATATATGTGCTACCACCTAACTTTGACCTTGGACATGTTATTTGCTTTGAGCAAGGAGATGTTAGTGGACATAAGAATAGCAGAAGCTTAAACCTTGCTCACAGAGTTGAACTTGCCCTTACACTCCAAAAGAATATACCCTAAATAGCTGTTGTCACTTCAGCAGGGGGCCAAGGACAAATGAGCAGTCTAGACCCAAGCTTAGTTGGCTTGGGGCCTGAAGCAGACCCACTAAACTAAGCCCAGTCTGGATCACTCAAACTACAGCCAAACAAACTATAGACCTGTGAAAATGAGAATAAATGCTTTTTGTTGCAAACTACTGAGTTTTGTTTGTTTGTTAGCAAAACTGACTAATGCCTTATTTAAGCTGAATTTTAAAAGATGAAAAATTTTTTCAAGAAGGACAAAGAGAAAAGAAATTCTAGGTAGATGAAACAGCATGTCAAAAAAGGAATGGAGGTAGAAAATTGTGTGACATGCTTCTAAAGTATCAAGTAATTAGAAATTTCCAATATACAGGTTATATGAAGAGACTGGCTTAAAATTAAACTGGAAAGATTGGTCAAGACCACATTGTTAAAGAGTTCAGAATGTATTCCCTAAATAATGAATAGATACTTTTAAGGAATATAACATTATAATTGCTGAGCTAATCTTCTAGGTATTAAAGCCAAGGGGCTCACTTGTGTTTTTTCCAAAGCATAGGCCCAAGATAAAGTATTTAACTAATTTACCCCTTACATTTCCACATGGTGAAATGGTTTTCTTTGTGTAATGCTTGCTGTAAGGGCCAAAACCTCATTCACATGGCAAGGGCTGAATGAGTTTCATCTTTTAATTTGGTATCAGGGACCCTAAGTCACAGTGAAGGAGAGAAAAGTCTGACAACCCTCTGACTTTTCAGGTCTCAACTGTACAAGGAATCATTATGAAGGACCATTTGGCTTTACTCAGCATTTGCACTGGGACTGATTTTAATTTAGTGCATTCAGTTTTCCCCCAAACCTCTGCCCTCCCTGCAAACACAGCAAACTCAAACGAATCTTTGCCAATCTCAAGAAACATGGCATTTAAGATATCTCTCTGTAGTCTTTTAAAGAGGCAGGAGATGTGGCTACTGTCATGGTGAATATGCTGGAGATTTATGGGGACTGTAATTGTGGTTCAAGGAGCCTGCTCAAGCAAACATAAATCTTGGTAAAAGGGTCAGTAAAGCCATGTAAGGATGGCAAGAGGAAAACCACAGCTGTCAAGAGCTATACTTACTGCATTACAAAATCAGGATATGCTATAAATCTCATTTAAATATAGATACACCATCTTGTTTTAAGCCATTTTCTCATTTAGCAACATTTCTATATCACCAATCAAGAGAGTAGGCAATAGTTACTAGAGAAAGATAAGTCAGTGATTAAAACAGAAATACTGTAATAATTTCTCACATTTATGTAGTGGCCTCAAGTTCACAAACTTCTTTTATGTTTCCTATCCTTTCAAAAATTTTATTAACTTTATTCATGTTACATTGGTTAATAAAACTTTATGTTTCAAGTGTACAATTCTATAATATAGCATCTGTATTATTGCATTGTATGTTCACCACCCAAAGTCAAATCTCCTTCCATCACCATATATACAATGGAATACTACTCAGACATAAGAAAAGATGGATTACTATTTTACTTTTAAAGTCACTACAAACTTATGAGTCAGGCAATTCAGATATTTTCTAACTTCTATGGATAAGATAACCAGCCCTTAGAAAATTTAAGAAAAATTTGCCTAAGCTCAAGTTTGTCAATGACTAAGTAAGGACTCAAAATGGGTCTTTTAACTCCTGGGCTAAGCCTCTCGACACTAACTAAAAGAGTCTCAGAACAATCATATTTCTGTTGTATGAGCTCTCATGGTCAGACTTGTATCTAGCAGAAGGTAGGGCCATTGCTATAGACTAAAGGTTTGTATCCTGCCCAAATTAATATGTTGAAACCTAACCTTCAATATGATGGTATTAGGTGTGTGTGTATTGGTGGTGATGGGGCTTTGGGATGTGATTAGGTCATGAGGGTGGAGCCCTTATGAATGAAATTAGTGTCCTTATAAAGAGAGCCCAACTGCGATATACATACATATGAAGTACCATTGAGCTGTACAATTGAAACCTATATAATTTTATCACCAATGTTACCCAAATAAATTTAACTTAAAAAAAAAAGAGGGAGAGAGAGAGAGCCCAGAGAGTTCTACCATGTAGTGGCACAGCAAGCAGGTGGCCATCTATGAACCAGGAAGGGATTCCTCCTTAGACACTGGGTCTGCCAGCACTTTGACCTTAGATTTCCCAGCCTCCAGAAATGTGAGAAATACATGCTTGTTGTTTAATTCATCCAGTCTGTGGAATTTTTTTTTTTTCACAGCCAAAATGAACTAAGACAACCATCCATTTTGTTCTTGGGCATTTTCCTACCCCATGCTGTTTTTATATGACCAATCTAATAAAATCGAGAGAGGGCTGCTAGTGAGATGGGAGCAAATGATTAATCTGTGAAACCATAGTAACCTTTACATTGTATAATGCCTCAGAGTTTAAAAAATACTTTCACAACTAAAATTAAAATTATTGATTTTAACTCTGTTATATGTTTTCTCAGGGGAAGCATTTGTGTCAAAATAGCTTAAATTGTAAGTTACAGGATTTGACTTACACAAATTCTCATATATCACTTAACAAGCTCTAATTTAATAATTATTTGAGGAAGAATATGCCCCCCAAAAATGACTTATCAAAAATAATCTATTCGGTTAATTAACTCAAAACCTGTTATCCTAACTTGCAGGTCAGACATCACACGATTATGACTATTCATCTTGTGCTGCCTCAATGCTGGAGAAGAATCGCTTTACCTTAGTCCCAACTCTAAATTGCCATCCATAGTTACATATGCAAAACACACCACACACACACACACACACACACACACACACACACACACACACATGCACGCAAGCACTCACACATGCACTCACACCTTAGGATTCTGTCTATATCTAGATGTCAACTTAAACAAAAATGACATCTAGATATACCTTAAACAAATTTTAACAAAATTGTTCTGGTCACCAACGTTTCTGTAAATTGCCTAGGGCTTAGTTTTCATGGCTTGATTTTCCGCTCTCTCTTAACAGTGATTTCACATACCTGTTTCCACTGGTGTCCTTCTCTTTCATCTGTTCTGCACCACCCTACTTGGAACGTTCAGGCCATTTTTCTTTAATATTCAAAAAAAACACAGTCAAGTTAAACACTTATGTGTAACAAATTTTACTGAAGACTTTGTGTGATTGGAAGGGCTTATATCACAGGAAAGTATATTACTTAAAACATTAGAAATTGCTATTAACAAGAGTTCCTTAATCACTCCACACTAGGGAATTTTTCACTAGCCACTTAATTAGTCATATTTTTCTTGGGTTCCCAACCTCCTCCTCATAACTCAATTTTCATAACAAATCTGCTGAATAATTTTGTTTTCTATCTATTATTCTATCTACCTTTACATATCCAAAGATTCTTTAATGTACTCTGCTAAAACAGAGACCATATATCCATTATTTCCCCTTTTGGGGGACAGAAGACCTGTCAAAAGCTTTGACATTCGTCTACCCTTTCTTCCTCCCCAGTAAGTCACTCTAAGTGAGAAGTTGCAATGATGAGGTGCAACTTTCACACTAGATCCCACATCAGAGTAGAAGTGACTACACTCAATTCTGGTTTTAAGCCACACTTTTTATAATCTTTTTCTAGGGGATAAGTAAAGAATTTCGCTTGAAAATAACAGTTGGCTGTCAAAATTGCTAGATGTTCTGTCTGTATAAGATACCGATCCTGTGTTTCTGCAAAACAACCTGCGGGCTGAATAAACAATGTTTAAACAGAAGAGGCTAGTGGCATGCAATCACTCAAGATGCTCATAAGACCAGTAACTTCCCCATGATTTAATTAAGTGGGAAGTTTCTATCGTTTTTTATGTTTTAAAATCAATGTGTGTTCTGGTTCTTGAATCTCCATTTCCTAGTCACCTGACTAAAACACTCTATTGTTTTCAGAAAAATATATATACTCCTTAAGTTTATTTCAGCTGTATATAATTTTTATACTGCACGTGCTAGGAAGGAGTTCATGTAGCTATTTCTATCCCCAGAGTTTGTCTGGAATCTGGTGATAATGTTAAGATTAATATTGTGGGTAAGCAAATAATACTAGAGTCAGACCCCTGCTCCTCCACATACCATCTCTTTGATCAATAGTAAATTCCTCAGGGTCATCTTTCCTAACCTATTGGTAGCATTGGACACAGTTTTTAGCTTCTTCTCCCCTTCCATTTCAGGATACCACCCTGTCCCACTTTATTCCTGACTCACTACTGATGGATCCTTGTTAGCTTTCTTCATGGGTGCCTCCTAATTTCTTTGAACTCAAAATGTTGAAGTGACCCAGAGGTCAGGCCTTAACTCTGTTTTCTATCTTTCCTCACTACCTGAGTGATCTCAACCAGTTTTATGGCTTTAATTTGACATAGATTTTTCTCTTGAATTCCATATCTACATGATCACTGCAAAGTCCAAAGCTGAGCTCATGATAACATCTTTCAACAAACCAGTTCTTGGTGCAATACGCTGCATCTCAGGTGCTGGAAAATAAATCTTTTTACCAACTTTTTCTCTTATACTTACATTCAATCAATCAAAATTTTCTGTCTTATCTTCAGATAATCCATGATCTGACCAATTTTCACCATCTCCATTACTTTCAAGTCACCAAAATCTCTTGCTTAAATTATTGCTATAAGTTCGTCTCTTAACTTAAGCCTTTATGTGCTATTAGCAATACAGACGCAAGAATTGTCACGTGTCTAAAACATAAACAGACATATGCCAGTGATTTTCCATTGGCTCGTAGCCTTGTACTTGTTCTGTATTCTCCATTCTGTTACTTGGCTGAATGCATGAAAACTGCATTTCCAAATCTCTTGCTAATTGTGTTCTTGTTGGGTCCTACCAATAAGAGGCACTTGTGATATTTTAGCAGTTTGGAGAAAAAAAAATACACATTCTCTACGTCTGGCTCCTACAACAGCAGTAGGAATAGACCTCGAGCAACTGAGGGCTCCAGCATTACTGGTGATTCCAACATTATTGGTAATTCAAATATCAAAACAGGGCCAGCTCCCACTCAGCGATGCTCCCTAATACCAGCAACAGATTCAAGCTGCATTAGTAGAAATGGCAGTGACGATTTCCCTTAGACTAGCAGCAAAGGCAGGCCTATCAGCTTCAGCAGAAACTATGGCAGAGTTCTGATGTGGTGAAACCCTTCACTCCCTTTGGCTCTTCCAATGCCAGCTCCTAATTTAAATCATTTTCTGTTTTCCTGACTGACTTTTATTGATACAACATAAATGCAAAATATGGAGTACTATATTCTAAGTTATAAAAGTATAGTTGGCGTAAGAAAAACAATCATTATTTTGCTTCTAGGGGTGGAAGGAAGAGAAAGCTTCACTGTGGAGAAATTTCTTGCTAAGGGTCTAAAAGATTAATAAAGGAATGAAATGAAGGAGCAGAAGGAAGTCATTCTAGGAAGAGAAAATAGCAAATGTAGAGTTAGCTACCTTTTTTTAAAGCATGATATTTGGAGAAGGTTAGCCCAAAGACTTGCAAATATATATATGTGTGTGTGTGTATGTATGTACGTATGTATGTATGTATACCTACTCCCTGCTACTCAGCAATTTATAATCTCAGAAACAAACCGCATTAAATAAGAAAAATGATGATACAACTTTTCCTATGCGTATACTCACTCAGAGTCTCAAAGCAATTTACAAACATTGATTAATTATGTTTCAATGCATTCCTGTGTTTCCCATGTTCTACATAGCTGCTAATTTCTTTCATCTGTCAAAGAGGATGTATGAAACTTGTTTGCACAATCTTTTTTATTCTCAATTTTGTATGTGTGTACAATATATATATATATATATATACATACATACACACATGTATATAATTCCCCCCTACCCTGAAGAATTTACTCTACCTTAGTTATATAATCATTTCCAGATTCTTTCTGCTCTCTTAGAAAACATGATTTTCTTCTTAACCCCTTTTAATTCCACCAGACTGCAGGTTCTAAGTGGCCAAGGGCAAAATTGAGAATAAAAAAGGTTGTGCAAACAAGTTTCATACATCCTCTTTGACAGATGAAAGAAATTAGCAGCTATGTAGAACATGGGAAACACAGGAATGCATTGAAACATAATTAATCAATGTTTGTAAATTGCTTTGAGACTCTGAGTGAGTATACGCATAGGAAAAGTTGTATCATCATTTTTATCTTACGTGGTATGTTTCTGAGATTACAAATTGCCGAGTGGCAGAGAATAGGTAGCTGCCCAGATTAGGTTAAAGAAGAACAATTTTATATCAAGAAAATGGTTAATTTTCATTAACTTTGATTAAGATTGTTTTGTTACGACAAGCAATAATAGTTATAAATAATTAAACAATAAAACAATTCTAGGCATGTGCGATTTGAAGTCTTTAATGCATGCTTCAGGCATGTAATAAGTCATAATGATAGAATCAAATTGACTTTAATCAAGAAGTCTGCATTAATGACCTAGTAATTCATACCCTGTTGTCTATTTATTGCTATAATAACATTAACATTTTTACAAGTTCAAAGATCTGCTTTTATCCTTGTGCACCACACACACACACAAATCTAAAATGCTGATTAAGAACAGATGTCCTTTTCCCAGTGCCAGTATTTAATATTAATTGAAAAATCCTGAAGATCTTTTAGTTTTAAGTGTCACATTTTAGGGTACAAAGCAAGATGTGAACATGGTAATTCTTTTCACTTTCTATCTTGTTAGATTGTCCCTGTGATGCAGTTAAACAGACCATGAAATGGACTCTTTCAAAACTAAATTTCAATAGATTAAATGTATAGAAATTTTCACACATTTACTTTTTCTATCTCATAAGTAGGACACCACAAAATAGTTCATTTAAAAAATTGCTGATTACTGACTTAAGTAAAGATAATCTGAATCTATTAAATTTTCCAAATGACTCTCTCTTGCATGCAAGTTTGTAACTGGAATTTGTCTCAGAGCTCTGTGGTTGCCAAAATACCATACACTTTCAAGGTACCTGGCAAAGAACAAACAAAAAGATTAGGTGTGGTTGATATTTATATTATAGTGACACATTCTAAAGAAATCTAGTTCTAAAACCCTGTCTCTGTGAGGCTCAGGGATACTAAACTGTGCAACTCTGTAAAACACCTCTCATAATACTTTCTATTTGAATGATGCTCCAACTGCTTGGGCAACTCCAGGGCAAGAGTGACAGCGATTGGGACTATTTCTGCCTAGGAGTCTAACACTGAAGGACAGCTCATTCATTTCATGACTTTATTCTTTTTTGGCTTTCCCTGAAGTCTTAAAGAATGTCACTATTTCTTACGGTTTCTTGATTTAGTGCATAAAAGAATGGCAACCCTTGGATTATATGCCAGGAAAGTATATTGATCACTTTCCATTTAAAGCTCTCTTCTTTCCCTGTTTCAGAGAAATGTGCTACATACTAGGGAGTTACCAACTGGATCATATTCCCCTTTTTTCTCATGCCATTCCTAGACGTAAGTCTTGATGGTTCTCCAAGGTCTAATGATTAAGTGGAGGCTGAGAGTAGCTCAGTTTATTTTTTCAACATTACTTTCTACCAACAGACTCACCACCTCCAAGGTACAATAAGCTGTGGGCATAGTGGACTACACAATTTTCAGAAAGGCCATGCATTTTATAATATTCTTGGTTACTTGGAATAACATTGATTTTTTTTTTCCTCTTGGGAAGATTATAAACATTCTTCTAAATTAGCTTTTCCACACCCCCAACCCCCCAGTAACATATTGACTTGCCCAATCAGGTGTATTTTATTCATCCAACAAATATCTATATGATGCCTCTTATCTGTTGGGCACCAAAAGCTGGAGACTAAACAATAAAAACAACAGATTCCTTGACCTCAACAAGATTACAACATTTATCAAACAGCCAATTATAATGCAAAAGACTGAGAGCTATGTTAAGGTTAAGCTCTTGGGACCCCTAATCAATCTCTGATGACTCAGAATAGTGGGATAGACAAGCAGAGACATGAAGAATAAGCAGGAGTTAACCAAGTGAAGAGTTTCCATAAAAGACCAAGCTTTTCCCAGAATATAATATTTTGAAATTTTTAAAGCTTTTATATACATCATCCCCTTTAATTCTTACTGGATTAAGAATTATCATTCACATTTTGCAGATGAAGAAATCAAGGTTTATCCTCTGAGAGGGAAGTTCAAATAGGTTTATATTCCCATTTTGTCCCATGGCAATGTTGGATCATGGTGTTGAGGCACCATTTACTGGTGAGTCAGTCAAAGTCCAAACACAAGATAGAACTTACACAGAAATTTGAATAGGAAAGTTTAATATAAAGAATTAATATAAAGAAACTAAAAGTAGAAAGTGACTACAAAGATATAGAGATAACTCTTAAGAATATCCTATGGCTGGGTATTCTTAAGTATGACTTGGAAGGAGGGAATCCCCATTCCAAGCCTGGAATTCAGACTTTCTTGGATGGTGTATAAGTTATTAGCTTCTACAAGCTAGACTTGGTCCATAATCAATGTATGAGCAAGAAACACCTCTTCAAAGTAAAAGTAAACTGAAGCAGCCAGGCAGGCATGCAGAGAAAGTCCAGGTGTGTGAAGCCTGTTCACAGGAGGGCAGCAGATGGGTGCATGTCAGCAGGGCTAGAGAAAAAATTCTCCAAGAGTCAGATGGTTTGAGAGGGAACATCAGCAAGGGAATCAAGGAGTTAGGAATCCATCTGACGGCAAGGCAGTGTATACCCTAGGGCATATATTTGGATTAACCATGTCTCCGAGACTTCATGGTAAGAAGAAATAAGGAAGATTAGATCTGCCTGGTTCTTTCCCTCTGTCTGTTTCCCATTGATCAATGTTCTCCCAGCAAAGAATCTCCTCCACTACTGGTTTCTATCATCTGGCCATTTTGGAAGCCACTGGAATACTGGATCCGACACCCACCCTGCAGTTGTGCTTCATCTAAGTGTGGAAGCAGTAGAAGGAGCCAGAAACCCTGGGCTGGAGGAGGTCAGTACAGTTGTGTGACAGAGGTACAAAGGAGGGCCTGGTATGCCTTGAGCAATGGGTTAGTCAGTCCCCAGTGGTGTCCACATGGTCCAGGAGGTAGGTAGAATTGAAGAATCTGAGTAGATGCATCAATGCCACATACCCCTTGACTCACCTTTTAAGAAATTCCATGACTGATTAATCCCCACCAAACAAACAGGTTACCACCAAATCTCAGTTATAGGAGCCATTTTTTCAGTTACAGGAGCCATTTTTCTGTTTTTAAATTAAGTATACATATTTTTACTTATATATATTCTATCTTCATTTTGAAGTTGAATTTTCAGTAATATCACATTTTCTAAGTGTTTATGTTCTGGAGAGTCTTACTCTGGCCCACAAGAAGTGACAATAACCAAGCCAGAACTTGAACCCAGATCTTTTGTTGTTGTTGTTGTTTTTTCTAGCATCTTTGGTAATAAACCTATATAATTTTCTTGCAGGCAGATAGGTTCTTTCCTGTCTCCCTACAGGTTGTTTTAAAATCAGTCTCTATTCTCACTAGATTTATGTCTAGTTATTCCTGATTTCAGAAGTTATGAGGACTTCATGAATGAAGGTAATCACTGCCTTCCAAAGATATCATTATCAGTGCAAGGAGGATAATGAATTTTCCTTAAACCTATTCTAAGCCCTAAGGATGTAGACAGGTAGTTATTTAAAGCTCTGGAAGCTAAGGACTGTGCTGTATTAAAAACAATGGGCACCAAGTCAGAGGACCTGAATTCAGATATCAGCTCTTCTACATGTTAACTGTGTGGCATTGACCAAATCATTTAACCTCCCTGAATTTTGTCCCCTTATTTGGAAATGCAGAAAAACAATATTTATTTTTAAGTGTTTTCAAAAGTAATTAAAGCACACATACCTAAAACTGCCTGGCCCATACCACACACAAAATAATTTTTTCAACTGCTCAGTGCAGCATGAAGTCTTCTTTTGTTTTTTTGTTTGTTTGTTGGTTGGTTGGTTTTGTTTTATTTTTGCCCTGTTCTCATTCAACACAATTAAAGTGATGTCTTGGACACCAAGATATACTGCAATGGTTTCCATCTAGACTTTATTTGATTACATTTCTTTGTCCCTGACTATGCGTTTGATAGGGTCTCTATACCTTTGTATTAAAGCATCATCTCTCATTATACAAAAAGGCATAAATATAATCTAACTAACATACCCCGAAGATTTAAAGTTAAAAGAAAAACAACTGGAATCATGATATTGAGGCAATTCACATCATGGTAAGATTTTATGAAATATTTTTTCCCGTATGGCTCCAGATATGGTAAGTTACATCCTGTTAACTTTTTTCTAAAGAGAGGTTGATAGGATCTTCCTGTCCTTAAAAAACAGCAGAGCCCATTGAAGCTAAATAAATGACAGGCTATTTATTAATCCACAAAATAAACATTCACTCATCCTGAAGTGTATGTATAACACTACAGATGTGGAAGCTAGTGAATAGGTGAGTAGTGGACACATTTTGGGTTCTCATTTTTAAGCCCTTAAGACTCCTTTCTCAGGATTTTAATGATTTATTGGGGAGGGGCAGGGGAAGTACCTCTTCTTGGCAATGGAAAATTAGAGCAGGAAAAAGAGAGGAAAGGGACCAGCATATATTGAGCACTGTATTGGGGAGCCCAGTTTATACAGCACTTAGATATCAGCCTCCAGTGCAAAGGAAGGGCAGGGAGAGGCAGAGAATAGATCTGGGGAAAAAGGGAAGAATATTGACAGAGATTTAGAAATCAGGGTTTACACATTTAATCTGTCATCTCCTTTAATTCCATGTACCCTCCCACACCCAGTCACTACAGCATTCCATATTCTACGTGGAAATAAAGTCTTCAACAAAAGAAAAAGTAAGGGTGCTTGTCACATTTGCCTCCCAAGGTTTTATTCTTTTTCCTTCTTTCCTTCTTCCCTCCCTCTCCTTTTATCACTCTCTCTTTTCTTTTACATTTTATTATGTGATTTAAAATAATCTCAACTAAGTTATAATCTCAAACTATTTCAGATTTATCACTCTCCATCATCATGCTTTAAGTCCTTGAGTTCTTCCATCATGTAGGATACATAAAAAAATGTGAAGTTGCACAGATTCAAATAGGACACAAATAAATAGGTACTTTTCATCTTTCTGTTTTCTATTTGATTCTCTCTTTGAGATGAAGGAAAATGTAATATGTGAAGGAAGTTATTCTGTATCATAAAGAGTTTTACATAAATGCCAGAAGGAGATAATGGTTATTAAGTCTTGAGTGAAATTACTCTTTATATAAATTTCAATTTAAGATTTAGAGAGAGAGAAAAAAAATAGAGATTTCAGAACCTCCAGCCATTCTATGCTGTTCAGTCAAATTCTATTTGACTCTTAGGTCCTTTTGAACAATAACTAGTCACCTATATTATTCATCTTTAAGCCTTAATTGATCCTCATTCACAATACATGAGGTATATATTACCATCATTTACATATGAGGAAACTAAGGTCTAAGGAGATCATAATCAGAAAGCAAATGGCAGACCTGATATTCAGTTCCTGGTTTGCCTTACTCCAAATTTCTTATTCTTCTCTCCTCATAATACTTTAGACTACTAGATGCAGACTTATACAGGAAAGAATTATTCCTTTTGCATTTTATGTCTTTACATGCAAATACACAATAATACACAAACATTTCTTGCACCAAATCTAAGACTAATTGTTTGTTTCTTAATAATGGAAGGAATTGTGCAGAGAACTGGACTCATGAAACTTCATAGTCTAAACTTTGGTATGCTTGTTAAAATTAGACAGTTATCTGACATTTAATGGAATATAGGAAAATTCACCAGTAGTTGTACACTGTGGAATGAAAGAGGGAAATCTTACAAGAAATATAATTTCCCTGTCATCACTGAGAAAGAGATTTAACAAAGCAGTTCTGAAAACCCACAGGAGCAGGTAATTACCCCAGAGCAGAGACATCACCTCGGAAAGGATGGAATAAAATAATCAGGGTTAGCATGATACCAGAAAATAATTAAAATTTTGACCAATAGGCCATGGTATCTCTTGGTGATTATAACTTATATCAGATTTGTACTATCTTGACAACAGGTTCAAAAACAAAAACTTCTATAACCTTTAGCTGTCCATCTCTACTCGGATGACTTGAACTAGTTGAAAAGTTTAATAGGTGCCTAGAGAAAGCATTTCATGAAGGCTTTTATTCATGTTTAAAACTAGAATCAGAAAATCCAATCAATAAATGTTGTATACATGACCTTGTATAAAACTGTAAAGCTAAAAAGTGATCATCTCTAGAAACCCTTAGTCACTATGTTCTTTCCATGCATATTATCCTCTCTTAAAGGCAGCTCTGTTCACACTCTTTGATACCCAGTGGACTCATTTTACCCTTTCTCCTCTCTTTTAAAATAACTAAGACTAGCTCACAAAAAATTTAAAACTATTTCACAGTAATTTATGCCTGATTGATTGTATTTGTTATGTACTGCTGTGTAACAAATTACCACAAATTTAGTGGCTCAAAACAATACAACATTTATTATCTCACAGTTTCTGGGCATCAAGCTTAACTAGATCCTTTGCTTAGGGTCTCACAAAGCTGCAAACAGTATGTCGGCTTGGCTGCATTCTCGTTTAGGGAAGAATTTGCTTCTAAACTCACTCAGGTTGTTATTTCCTTATAGTTTTAGGATTAAAAATATAGTTTTTTTTGCTGGCTGTTAGTAGAGGCTTAAGTTCCTAGAAGTCACCTATAGTTTCTTATTATACAGATTTCTCCCACATGGCTCCTTATTTCAATTGGGCAGGAAGATCTCTAGAGCAAATCGGCCAGCAAGATGAAGTCTTATGAGGTAACATAATTATGGCAGTGACATCCTGAGGGTCCCAGGACTGGCTGGTTCTAGGTCTGGCTGTGATCCAGGTTCACAGCTAGGAATAGGACCCCTGATTTAGAATGTTCCATTAGTGTAACAGGGTTCCTGTGCCTAAAATATGTAAATGTAATTCAACTTATTCTATCACGCATGTGTGGCTGAATGCCACTATTGTACTCTGCTATGTGTGGAGCCATGTGGTCCCCTGGAGAGCAGAAGGGGAGCACAAGAAGGGGAACAGGAGAAGAGCAGAGCAGGAGCACACTCCCCACAATAGAACTGCACCCCCTGCAATAGAACTGTACTCCCCACATAAAGTTGGTGCCTGCCATTTCTTTCTCAAGTTGGCCTCTTGTGCATTCTTCCAAGTGGGCATCTCATCACCAAAACCTTCCCTTCTTGATCAGCTCGGTACTGACACATCCTTTTATCCTCTCCATACTCTTGGGTCAAAAGAAAGTCATAGATCCCACCCACACTCAAAGGAAGGGAATTACAGAAAAGCATGAACAGTAGGAGGCAAGGGTCACTGGGGGCCTCCTTAAAGTCTGTTCATCACATAAAAATGACGTCTTTAAGAGATAGCTTTTTAAAGCATATGTGCTTTTAAACATGAATCAAGAAATAAAGTAAAAGAAAAATTACTTAGAGCTACGAATAATGGACAGCAAGAACATTTGAGGAAGAGAGGCTAGCAACAGATATGATCTATTTCTCTAAAATTAGAGATTTCTGGTGACAGTATAAGCCTATACAATACGCTAGAAGTTTTATTCCACACCCAATGTTTACTGTCATGAACTCATACTAACAAAAAATGGGATCTTGGCGAAACTGAATAACCTTTCTAATTCTTAGTTTATAGATTTATAAAATTAGTAATAATCATACCTTACTGGTGTACTTGAATATAAAAAGAACCTGGTATATAGAGTTGCTCCTTGCTCTTTGTATCATGACACTTCCTCCTGCAAGTAAATCTGTACACTAAATTTACCCTTAAGGTCCCAAGCAGCCAAGACAAAAGGGAGAAATTATGTCTTCAACAACAGTTTCTTTAAAAAGTCTTTACTTTATAATTCTTCCACAATTCAGTGAAAACAACCGTCAAATATATCTTATTTTAAATGTGAAACATGTAGATATGTTAATTTCACAAAATTTTATACATCACAGTTAGAAGTTCACTTTGATAGCATACATAGCTCTAGTTTTGATCTGAGTGGTAGCTACTTTTATTGATGTTTTTAAATGTTATTTCAGAACTTTTACTATGCAGTTATAATTATTTTTGTAGATAGCTTGGTCTTATTTATATAGAAATAGGTAGATAGCTATTATGTTCTACATTATAAGAACTAAAGTTCTTTAACTTGCTGTTTCATTCAGCAAGTTTCCTGTAGTTATATCCAAGTTAGTACATATAAAGTAATATAATTCTTTTTAACTGTTCCATAAAATTTCCATATTCCCCAATGCTCTATTGTGGACTTTAAGATTCATTTTATTTTTAGCTGTAGTACACATGCTTGAATAAACTTCCTTGAGTATGTCCCAATATGCAGATAAAAAAAAGTGTTTTACTAAAGTAAAAACAAAGAAAAGAGGTTGATGTAAACTAGGCTAAATATATTTCTTTCTTTCTTCTTTTTAAATATATACTGACAAAACACCCATACCAGTTTATACTCTCTTGGCAATGAAATATTTTTATAGTTAAATAAGGTGATATGGGGCATGTGCCTAGTGCAATCCTGGACATATATTATAGTGCTCAATAAATATTAAATATTACTATTACAGTGAACTAAAAATAAGCTATTTTCTAGTAGTTTGACTTGATGTGAGTCTAGAATTTGGTAGAATACATAGGACAGTTGGTAAATTTCATTAAATGTATAAGTGTGAATATGAAAACTCAAATGAGCAATATGATGAGGACAAAATATACTTTCCAATTTCACTTAAGTCTAGTTCAGAGTGTGCTTAGAACTCAAGTAATGAAATTATTAACATATCTAGCACAAGATGGACTATCACTGCTGTACTCAAGTTGGTGAAGTCAAGTATTCAAACCCAAAATGTCCCTTATTGGAAAGTTTCATGTGAACTAAAATACTTATTATTTAAATTTAAGTTAAAAATGAAATGTAAAAAATACTGGATTCTAATACATACAAAGGAATATTACTCATCCATAAGAAGAGATGAATACTGCCATTTGCTACAACATGGATGGACCTTGAAATAATCATATTAAGTGAAGTAAGTCAGAAAAGCTTGAAAATCACATGGTGTCACTTATATGTAGGATATAAACTTAAAATCAACAAACGAACAGGACAAACAAACAGACTCATGGACATACTGGTTACCAGAGAGGAGGGGGTGAAGGAGGAAAACATTTTATAAATAAATAAAAAGTTAAATAAATAAGTAAATGTATGAATGAATGAATGAGTGAATGAGTGATTAAAATACTGGATTCTAACAGACTTTATATTTCATTTGACTTAATAAGTATAATCACATGAATTGAATCTGACTTAAAATATGACATACAAGCCCTAGCATATTGTTCAAGCATAATGAATTACTGAGATGAGATGAATCCTAAGTGATAAACCAAAATGACAATTGACAGGATTTCTCTTTTAAAACATTCAAGAATTTGACTTCCTGAGCTAGATTAAAAGAAATATAATTGGATTTCTATTGGATAGAGCTGGGGAACATAAAATTAGGGGCTGAACACAACTTCTTAGCTAATTTTTTTTTTTAGGACATATAGAGTTGGTAATTTTAAACATGGTACAAGACTGTGATATAATATATTCTATGTATTTTATATTATTTCATTCATCTTGGTTTTGTCCTTTTAGTTTTTATTATAAAACAACATATGCAAAAAGAAAAATTTCAACGAGAACCAAAGGGATTATAGTGAAAATTCAGTCCTAAAGTCCCCTATTAAACCTTCTCAAATAGCCTCTCTAGAGGTAACTGGTATTGCCAGTTTCTTCTAGATCTTCCAGAAATATTCTGACTATACAAGGATATATATTTTTGTGGATATATTTCTCCAAGCATTAAAATAAACTAATTTTATTTTTTATTCAAGTATATATCTTAAGTGTGATTCCACGTTAGTACACTATTTTAAATTACTGTATAATATTTTATTCTCTGAAGATACCATTCTTTATTTAATCATTTCCACAACGATAGAAATTTAAGCTGTTATCCATATTTTGTTACATATACTGTTACTCAAATGTGTCAATATCTCTGAAAATTATTTAGCTCATTAAAGAAGAAATGCTTGGGTTAAATATTTATCGATTTGGGGAATTGCAATAAAGTTTGAAAATTTACAGTTCAATATACATTTTACTAAAGTTTCTGTTTCCCAAATTCTCTCCATACTGGGATTTATCAGGTTTATTATTATTATTATTTATCAATCTGATACATAAAAATAGATTACATTTATTTAATTCATAAGGAGATTAATTTTATTTTTAGTAGCTATTTACTTTTTGTGCACTATGCTTGTGTTCTTTGTCCATTTTCCTATTACCTTAATTTTTTTTCCCCCATTGATTAGATGAATTTTTCATATATCAGAGGAAGTAGTTTTTTTACCTTTGGTTTGAAGTGGGTTTTTTTTGCCGGTGGTCATCAGTCTTTGAATTTTTAATTTTATTTTACACTTCAAAAATTTATAAGTAGATAACTATATCAATATTTTTCCTCTTAGCTTTTAAGGTTTATTTCTTGCTGATTAAAAACCTCCTCATTCTAAAGGTATAAAATAATTTATTTTTTATGAAAATCATCTATTTCATGCAAACAAGTTTTCAATTTACTTACATATATTTGAGCAAAATAGCATCCTAAAATCTATAATTAAATTCTCATTTCTATTTCTCATTTTATGTTTCTATTCCTCCCCTTATTTTTTTGATTAAAATTATGACCACTTCTCAATTTATTTTTTCCAAAAGAACTAGTTTAGGAGTTTATTTACTAATTTATTCTTTTTCTTTTTTCTCATTTACTAGTTTCAGCTTTTATCTGTGCTTACTTTGATTTCCTTGGATATCTTTGGTTCTTTTTGTTTATTTTATGACCTACAATTTTTTATCTTCACTTTTTCCTTTTTTCTTAGATTTCTTTGCTATACATTTTCCCTCCTTAGTTTCTGAAATAAACTTAATTTACTTTCAGCCTTTTACTTTTCAAAAAATGGTTTTCTTTTTCAAACTTTTTGATACTGGTTTCTTCTCCATTTAAGATATAACAGAAATGGATTAATTTCTAAATATATTTAGGATACATTTCCTTTTGGAAAATAGCCATGCATACTGAAAATACCCATGTAAATATAAAAACTAAGAAAGTTTATAAGAGAGAAAAGGAGATTTAGTACACTATCCTATTATATTGATTCTATCACAACATAACATATTTAGTAACAGAATTGTCAGGGAAAATAAAGCTGAAATATTCTCTGGTCTTTAGTTATTGTCCCAGGCATTTAAAATATGATTTTATAAAAAAAAATTAGACAAATTAAATTATATTGAAATAACATTTATAATCCAATTGACCATAGCTGCTTATTTTCAAAAGTTAAATGGGAAATCAGAATTTCAAAACGTGAACTAGATCTTCTGTACCAACTTAAGGGGAAAACTTAGAGCTGGTTGTTCTCTGCTTAGAGATCATAGGGTCTTGGCAATACCAATTGTTTCTGAAATTGCACAATGGGTTGAGAGCTAAATTTCTCAAGAAAGAGGGTTGAGGAGGACCACAACTAAAAGGAATGCAAACTCAAAGACAAAAAATTATGTAAAGGACATTGGGAGACAGAGTGAAGTGGAACAAAATGACAGGAAGTTGAAGGTTGCAGATTAAAGCCTGCCTCTTATGAAAAATTCTAGTTGGTGAGGAGTCTCAAGACTATGAATGAAAATAAATATCTAACAATAAAATTTAATGTGCCTGTTTTGCTTTCATGAAAAATTATTTTATGGTCAGAAATCTTTAGTGATGCTTAACATACACACAAATATCATGCGTGTGTGGTTTGGGGATGGTGGCAAGAGAAAGGTATTGAGTTCTATTCTAAAGTAAATGCTCTAAGAAAAGGGAGATATAGGGACTAGAGCCAGAAAGATACCTGTGTAAAGCTTAGTTATACTGAGGGGAACATTAATATCATCTTAGTCACTAGAAATCCAGAAAGTGTGTTATTAAAAGACCACAATTTAAAGAAATTCTGGATAACAACAGGAGATATAGTCACCAGAAAACTGTACAGAGAGAGCTGTCTGAGAATCTCTGTAGGAAAGAGGGTGAGAACCTTATAAAGGAAGTTTTTTTTTTTTCCTAGAAAAGCCGTATCCTAACCTCAAATCAAAGCCAGCCAGGGTTGGAAAATTGCAATGAGCCATGAGGGAAGGTTCTGATGTAATTAATTAAAGAGCACAAAAATAGCTGCATGAGGTTCCTCTCAAAGTAACTTCCCTCAGGTTAAGACCAGAAGCAGAAAAGAACCAGCATGGGCTTCGGTTCTACAGAGGAGTTTCTCACATAACTTGTAGACTGTGCCTAAGAGACAAATGTTATGTGAACCTGTCAGAATCTGTCTTCACTCACTCCTCTCTGCATGACCACACAAACCAAAGCCTTCAAATCAAAATCTGTATTTGCTACTGGTAGAATACAGATTTTGTTTATGTCAAATACTGATCAAACTAGTCTTTTAATTATAAGTGTGAATAACTGCACTAATTACTAAACAGACTAAACAATCAGAAGTTACTGCAGAAGAAAAGTTGTTGCAGAAATCAGAAAAGATGTTCAAATTAATTATAATTAGCATTTTATGAGAGATTTAGATAGATTTCACATTCATTGAATATTAACAGATCACTATTTAAAAAGCGGTAAGAATTTTAAGCTATTAAAATCAATGTAATGGGTAGGGGGAGTATGGTAAGCAACCTGTAAGATGGCTCTCAGTGATCCCAACCTCCTAGTATTCATGCCTTTGTGTAATGACTTACCTTTTTGTATGGGCTGGACCTAGCGATTCTTTTTTCACAAATTCACAAATAGAATATGACAAAATGGATAGCACTCCAAGGATTAAGTTTCAAAGAGACTGTGCTTTCATCTGAATCTCTTTTTGCTCTCCTGCTTGTTCACTCAAATTGAAGTCAGCTGCCATGTTGTTAGCTGCCCTGTGGAGAAGCCTCCATAGCAAGGAACTGAGGGAGTCCTCCAGATAACAAACAGTAAGAAATTGAGGCCTTTTGTCCAATAGCCTTGAAGAACTGAAGCTTGCCAACAACCATGTGAATGAGCTTAAAAGTAGACATTCCCTTAGTTGAGCCTTCAAATGCAATTTCAGCCCTGGCCAACATCTTGATTGCATCTTATAAGAGACCTCGCAGCAAAGGAACCTGGTTAAGCCATGCCCATATTCCAGACATACAGAAACGATGATATAATAAGTGTTTGCTTTTTTAATTCCCTAGATTTTGGAGTACTTTGTTATAAGGCAATTGATAAGTCATATAGGTGGATGGGAGTTAGGACAGATTGTAGGAAACTTCATTGAAGGTCAAATAGTAGAATGGCTCCTGCTGAAAATCAAATTAACAAACGAAAGGTCAAGACAGGAATTTTCTGATAACAAGACAAAAGAAAAAAATAAGAAGAAAATCACATATATATGTGTGTGTGTGTGTATACATATATATATATATATACATATATATATGTATATATATATATATATATATAACTTTAAATAATGAGATGTGGAGAATAGATGTTAGGAGATGAATGGATGGAAAATAATCAAGGTAACAATAAGAAAATGTAATTTTTAAAATCCCTAATCTGAAGAAAGTTCTGCATTTTTACATAGAGTCAATTTAAGAGTGCTTAAATTATTATTTAAAAAATTTTAGTAATGGTGTGGTGAAATTCATTAAGGCCCAAGAACAAATAGAAAATTTTATAAGCTGGCAGAGAGAGATAGTGAGAGAAAAATAAACATTTCCAGTATTCTAGAAAACATACAAATATGCCCACAAAAGTGTTCAAGGAAAATATTTTAATAAGATCTAAATTATGTTCAAAAATAAAATAAAAATAAACATTTTCAGAAATTTAAGAAATCAGGAAACCATGAAGTTTAAAACTAATTCTTTCTCCTTAATTAATTATTAAAGTACTCTCTCCAGCAAAATAAAAACTGAATTCAAGAAAGAAGACAGAAAAACATATTAATAATAAAACACATAATTAACTCTAAATTATACACATAATTCACTTATGGCATTTATAAAATGGAATCAACCTTAGTTTAAAATGGCAGATTGACCAAATATGCTCCTTCTCTCATTTCTCCAGATAACTCTCTAAAATTAAAATAAATAAATATAAAAAGGCATCAATACACAAGAAAAAGTGAATATAAACAGGAACACCTAATTTTTTAAAGACTAAAAGTAAATGAAAGAGTAAAAAGTACTTTACCATGTCAGAGGAAGCTATCGACTAGAATATGCATGGAGAGGAGGATATGCTAAGAAAAGAATTTACTGTTATAATCTTGCAACATCCTGTATATTAGAACTCAGAAATTCTATATAGTGGAAGACTGAAATTTAGTGACTGGCTGAAATCATGGGGGCTCATTTAAATCCAGTATGCAAAACAGTCTAACTCTCCCACTCCCACCAGCTATGACCCTGGCTTTCTTTTTAGGAACAAAATCAGAGGTTTTTTCTTAGGAGAAATTGACTAACAAAGACCGAGAATTTAAGAAAACCTGAAAATTAGAAATTAGTAAAAGTTTATATAGTATGCAGTTAGACTTCAACTTCCCTGTCATGTACAAAATGCCAGTAACTGATCATTTACATCCCAGGTACAGATCTGTTTTTATTTCCCCTTCCCATTTGAATAACCCTAGAGGGAAGCATGCACACACACACACACACACACACACACACACACAAACACACACATCCCTTAGTATATGGCATTTGGAGATTCTGCAGCAAAATAGACAACTTATAACCTAAACATCTTAAAGCTGAGCCCACAAGTAGAAGAATCTCAGTTGTGTGTAAAGACTTCTAATGAGCTTTTAAATTGTTGCCCTTCGTTATAAAATATCTTGTTAAAAAAAAAGTCATCAATCTAAAAATAGGTAGAAAAGTTCTTAACTTGATATAGGGTATTGATCAGAATTCTACAACAAACATCATAATTTTGGGGGACATTCCAACCAAACCACTAAAAAAGAAATAGAATTTGTATTATTGAAAAGAAAGGTGGGGTGGCTCCGTAGAGTAGTAGTTAGCACGCATGCTTTCATGCAGAAGGTCCTTGATTCCCTTCCCAGGTAGAGCCATGGACCTTGCCCTGGGTGCGCTAGGCCCCGGGGGCACACCACGAGCATGTGGGAGAAGATGCTCCACCTTCAGAGATCCAGTTCTTAAGGGAAAATAGCAACATCCATAGGTCAGAGGTGGAAGTGTGTGTGGGAGGGTGGAAGTTAAAGAGGAGGAGGAAAGAAAAGGAAGGGATTTAACTCACATTCGCAAGTATTACTGTGATGAGTTTTCTATACATTTTTAAATAGCTAAACAGCTATGAAAAATATGGAGGATATAGTATGGGAGTTGAGTTAAACAAGAATAAACAAAATAAGCTTATATACATGTCAGAAATAATCAAATGAGAAATGATTTTTTAAAAATTTAGCACCACCTATTGCTACATCAACTGTTAAAAATAACATTAGTCTCAGAATAAACAAAGAAAAATGCTAGAGTATGGCCATTGAGTGGATAATAGTGGTTTGAGGAGGAAGAATAAGATGCGAATGAAGTTCTAAAGGACTGGACCAAAGAGATATTTTATGATTGTATAGTAGCATTAAGAACCCACCTGCCATTTGTGGTCATACATTTAAAATGAGATGCATCACAGTGATTCAGTATTTTTAAACAGCCATATTTGTTCAAATTGGTACAGATGCAGAGTTGGCAGAGTTGGATTTACCAGAGTTGTAATTTTGTCTAGAGAGTTTTAAAATTGAGAGAAAGGGTCATGGAATAAAAAAATATATTCAAGCCAGTGAATAAAATAATTGGCCACACAATGGAAGCTGGACAAGGAAAGAAGAAAGGGCATCAAAAAATACATTGGAGGACAGAAACAAAGTTGTAAAAACAATTAATTGGAGGTTTCATTATAGGAGAACTGTTGAAATCGAGGAGTGAGTTGAAAAGTGACACTGTACACAAAATTGAAATTATAAACCAATTGAAATTTTGGGAAATGATAAGATCTGAGAGTGATCATGGAGTAGTGAGTGGCTTAGAGTAGTGGACAAGATATTCAGAAAACAAAAAATCAAATAATTGGGAAATAATGGTACTGTCAAAGTCATCTAGGTACATATTGAAATCAATAAGAATTCAGATAGGCAAACTACTGGGGCAGAGCTAAAATATGAAAAAGGGGGTGATGTAGGTAGGTAAATTATAGCAATACTGAGGCAGAATGGGTAACATAATCTTAAAGGCTTATATTTTAAGCTGAAATTTTTTAAGGAAGGAAGAGGGAGAATGCTCTGGAAACGGCAAGAGTAACACTGAAGATATCTAGGCTAAGTGATAAAAGGAATAGAAATAAAGTAAATGAACATAAACAACTATGGCTAAGAGGGCTACAGGGAAAGTGATACCCCAGGGGAGATCTAGGTTTAGGTTGGAGCAGGAAGGAAAAGACAAGAATTAAAAGGTTGAGAACCTAGAGGATTTCACTGGTGATGAACAGTGAATTCCTTTGGTCTAGGGGGATAAGCTGAGGAGCTGAGGATGAGTGGCAGATGGAAGAAAAGATGTGTAGACCACAGAGGAAGTGTCTGAGACTGTGATGACGAAATGGGTATAAAAGGGAAAGGGCAACATGAGACAATTTCTGGTATTCTTAAGGGAAATAGTGTTAATGAGGCTAAAACTGCAGGGAGATGGAAATGATAGTTATGAGGCTCTCTCAGTTTCTGTCAGTGCTGGGCTGAGTGTCTGAGAGAGTGGGATGCTAGCCCCAGGGCCTGTCTGAGATAAGCAAAATGTACTTGGAACTTGGCCCTCCCTTTTAACCAAGATATTAGAACTGAGTTCTCCTCCAGAAAGCCAAGTGTTACTCTCCAACTCAATGGATGGGGAAGTGAGAGTTCAGTTTGATGACTCACTCTTTTTTTTAATTTGTTTATTTAAATGTTGCAAGTATACAGTACATTGGTTAGATATCTATACAATTCATAAAACGATCCCCTCAATTGCTCCCTCTCTCCCCAGGCCCTCCACCTCCATCATATTAATGCTAATTGCATTCCCTCTGCTGTGCTCCCCATCCCTGTAACCAACTATCAACTACTAATTCGTACTTCTTTAATCTTGCACCCCATTCTCTCACCCCTCCAAACCTCTCCTTTCTGTCCATCATCAAACTGTCCACTATACTTGTGAGTCTGTTTTTGATCAATTTGGGTTTTTTTGTTCCTTAGATTCTGCATATAAGTGAAGTCATATGGTATTTATCTTTCTCTGTCTGACTTACTTCACTCAGCATAATAACCTCTAGTTCCATCCATCTTATTGCAAATGGTAGGATTTCATTTTTTAATGGCTGAATAATATTCCATTGTATATATGAACCATAATTTTTTATCCAATCATCTGTTGATGGGTATTCAGGTTACTACATCTGATAAGGGGTTAATATCCAAAATATATAAAGAACTTATACAATTCAACAACAACAACAACAACAACAACAAAACAATCCAAATATAAAATGCATGGAAGACCTGAACAGATATTTCTCCAAAGAGAAAATACAGATGGCTAATAGACATATGAAAAGATGCTCAAGGTCGCTAATCATCAGAGAAATACAAATTAAAACCACAATGAGATATCACCTCACACTTGTCAGAATAGCTATCATCAATAAGCAAGTGTTGGTGAGGATGTGGAGGAAAGGGAACCCTCCTCATACATTGTTGGTGGGATTGCAAATTGGCACAGTCACTGTGGAAGGCAATAAGGAGATTTCTCAAAAAATAAAAAAATAAAAAATGGATATACTTTTTGACCCAGCAATTGCAATTCTGGGTATTTATCCAAAGAAAACCAAAACAATAATTTGTAAAGATCTATGCACTCCAATGTTCATAGCACACAATTTACAATGAGGACTCACTCTTGACCAAGCATAGTAAAGGTTCATTAAATCTGAGTGCCCAGGACCACTACTTGAGCTATATATGTGGAACTGAG
The DNA here is from genome assembly GCA_030015415.1 of Cynopterus sphinx. NCBI lineage: Eukaryota > Metazoa > Chordata > Mammalia > Chiroptera > Pteropodidae > Cynopterus > Cynopterus sphinx. The sequence goes on from CM057385.1 coordinate 22,425,076, forward strand.
GACTTTGATAGCTGGAAATTTCCTGAGTCCCACTAAGAAATCTGAAGAGAAGCGGATTCCTTCCTAGCCTGGTACCTAGAATTTGATCAGTTGACCTAAGTACAGCCATTTGGACACTCTTACTGGGGACTTTGAATAGTGGAACAATGATGCAAAGGCTCAGGGTCCAATGGAATTCATCCAAAAAATCAAGAGTATGACAGTGAGTGCTTAAGGCAGTCCATTCTGATAGGGGCAATAGGTGGCCAGTGGTGACAGCTGCTACAGCAGTTTCCTGAGCAGATTTTGGAGGTTGGCAGTGCTTGGACTTCCTTGGTTCCTATTGAGCTATATTCATCAAAATCCCAATATGAGTACTTCTCAGAAACTCTTTTTATAAATCTTTTTTTCTGCTTAACTAACCAAACTGCACTTTTGATATTTGTAGCTAAGAATGAATAAGATCTAGCTGGCATCCAAGTTGTATATTTTTATTAAAGAATCTCGCTCTGGTCCTTTCCATGCAGAAAGGCAGTGTGCCTTCTTATTTTTAAACTCTTGGAGTTTTCCAGTGTCTGGGTTCCTGACAGAGTCTACTGATAGTTTGACATTTACACTATTTGACATGACACCAATTACACCATCTATGTTCAGGAGCTTTTTAAAAAATATAGGAGCTCTTGGATAGAGTCATGTTTATGAAAAACAGCATTCAACAAAAGCTTCATGTAGTATAAGTGCTTATTCAATACTGCTAACAAACAGACCTGCTGTTTCTTCCACTGAGAAGTAGGCCTCAATTATCCCTTTTTCCCTCAACTTAGTGGTTTTCTTAAATTCCATTTCTTTTCCAAAATATAAATTTAACCTGAATCCTTATTCTTTTTGTTACTACACATTGAATTGATGTAAAGTAAGAAGACATGAAAAATGTTAAGCACAAAGTAGTATTTTCAAAATAAGCATATTACTTAGACCAATGTTCTGATTCATATGTGACATTTTGACTTCAAGTTAAATCATTCAAATTTCAACAAATTTGAATCTGTGGTTTTTCAATTGGTTAGTACAATCCGTTATCCCAAATAAAATTTCTAAAGGAGTGTGTCTTTGGATATTATGTGCTACATAGCTTACAGGGACACTATGTAATTAGCTATTTATATGCAAAGCAGAGGAAAGGATAATTAGAGACATGGATTATGCAAAGACAATCACACTGAGAGGGTAAGAGAAACTGCAAACATATTGAATCAAATTTGTATATATGTTTCTGCAGTTTATCATGTTTCATTTGTATTGTTTTACATTTATGCATCATTAAACATGTTATAAATGAAGTAATATCCTAATCCATTAATTGAGCAACTAAATATAACTCATATAACATAAACTATCTATTTGGACTACAAATATAATAAGCTTCAGGGAATAAACAGAAATAAAGTTCTACCTTTGGAAAATACCATCTTTAGCTTCAACATTCAGTACTCTTTTCTCTAGAGAAATAGAGGAAATTTTGAACATATTTAGCTTTATATCACTAATAGCACAAAGTGCTTTGCAAAAATGAAAATTTTTAGCTGATCAAATCCATTCTAGTTACCTATTGCTGCATAACAAATATTTTCAGAGTAAAGAGACAAATATTGTGCTCACAATTTTGTGGGTCAGGTATTTGAGAAGGGTATAGGGAAGATAGGTTGTCTCTGTTCCAAGATGACTAGGACCTCAGACGGGGTGACTTAAATGACTGGAGTTTGCTGAGAGAGTTTGGCTACAGTCATGTGTCTTGGGGCTTAAGTTCTGGGTATCAGCTGTTTCCTCCAGTTTTCTCCATGTTTCACCTGCTGGGAATGGAATGTCTAAGATGGCATCTTCAATCACACGCCTTATACAGAGGCCGGGGAGGCTGGAACAGCTGGAAATGGATGGGTATCTTTCTCTTCTTGTTCCACGCATCCTCTCCAATGGTTAGCTTGGGCTTCCTCACAGTGTGATGATCTTAGGGTAGTCACTGTATGTAGTGGCCTGCTTTTCTGAGAGTGAATGTTTTCAAGAGACAGGATGAGGAAGCAGCTTGGACCAGGAAACAAGCATGACAACAATTTCATCATATTTTATTGGTCAAAATATGGCAGATGTAAGAGAAGGGAACATAGATGTCTCTCTTAATGAGAGGAGTGTCAAATAATTTGTAGCCATCTAACCTGCCAAAAAATATCTTATATCCACCATGATGATTTGCCAGTACCTGAAAGATCTTAGCAGGATTCTGTGACATGACTTTCATTAACATGGCAGCCCCACTCTCACTCAAGAAATAAAAATTCAGTTCTAAGCAATAAATTGTTTTGGCACAGGTTTTTTAAAAAAATTTCTTCTAAAGTTAGTGTGTAAAAATTCAAGTTTAACACAGTGAACTGAGCTCTGAGTGTATTTATCTCAAATCCCCCCTACACCCCATTGAAATGATATAAAAAGGTTTAAGAGGGAATATATTTATAAAAACAAAGATAAGGAAAAAAAGATTATTAAAAGAACTGATAAGCTGACATCCTTCTGAAATATGGAAGGTACATAACATCCTATTGACAGATGAACCAAACAGAAATAGAATTAGTGCACAGCATCCTAAAGAAATGGTGCAGGCAGAGCCAACAGAAGAACTCCTGGCTCACAGAAGAAAATTAAGTAAAATAGGAGTGACAAGGGAGCAGAGCCTGAATGAGATTCCTCTCCATTCTTGCAAGTACAGCTATACTGTTTGTCTCCAGGATGTACTGAAGAACTACTCTTTGAAGAAGTAGATTGACCAGTCTAGCAGGAAAGGATTAACCTTGCCCAATGAAAAGTTTGGTGCTTTATCCTCAGCTGCTGGGAGGTAACCTCTAAGCCCCTGGATAGTCTACCTGCTAGCAATTATCTTTGTTTACCTGGGGACTTTGGGCCACATCAGTTAGTCTAGTGTAATAATATAATTTAGGATGGAGGTTTTGTTCTGTCAAGAATAGCTAGAATTCTGGAGGTGCTGAAGGCTAAGAACAGCCACAAAAGTGGTTAGCCGAGTCTATGTGGCCAACTCTCAATAAAAAAAAAAAAAGAAAGAAAGAAAGAAAGAAAGAAAGAAAGAAAGAAAGAAAGAAAGAAAGAAAGAAAGAAAGAAAGAAAAAGCAAGGCTCAAGCAAGATTTCTGGATTTGTTCCATGCTTATGTCACTCACACACTATTACTGGGAGAAAGAAATAAGTGCCATTCATGTAACTCCACTGGGAGAGGACAAGTGTAAGCCCCACACCTGGTCTCTCCCAGATCCAGTCATAGATGCCTTTCCCATTGCTAATTTCAGTCTGTATTTTTTCGCTATAATAAATTGTATCTGTGATTATAACCACTTTGCTGAGTCCTGGGACTTCTTTTTTCAAGTCACTGAACCTGAGGGTGGATTTGAGGACTGTCCTATTGAGAGGACTGGTCCATGAAGTATGACTCCCTCATTTAGCATTAGGGTAGATACTCATACTGTGTGCCTTCTCCTTATCTGACTATTTTAAAGTGCAATTAACTTGGAAAAACAGGTTATTCACAATAATCCCTCCTACTCAGGAAGAGTTTATGGCTAATACATCAAGAAGTAAAGAAATTTACAAATTGTTTAGAGTTATGCAAAAGACTGTTAGAGGAAAAACCTTTGACATGGCCAAAAGTAATCATCCTTGTGAAGTAGAATGAGAGTTATGGAGTATAGAAAATTTTTACTCTACTATATTTTTAAAAGTATTTCCATGAACATAGGTTCTATGATATTTTGTAGAACACATGGCCATCCAAAATAAACAACACTTACCAATTTTCCTTGCATTGATATGTAATCATGTTGCTAAATTCTGGTCAAGGACATATGCTCAGAAATGTGTAGAAGTTTTCAGAAACCATCTTTAAGAGACATCTGGTGTGTACTTTTTGCCCCTTTTTTATTACTTGTATTCTTCTTTCCTACTGCCTAAAATGTGGATGCCACCTTGGAACATAAGAATGAAAACTTCACACTAGAGAAAACAGAACCAGGAAATAGCAAGGGTCTTTGAGAACTTAGCAAAGTAGAGAGGGCCTAAGAGCCTTAGACTGCATAGCTCCTAAGTTTTACATGAGAGAGAAATAAGCTCTTATTTTTTAAATAAATCAAAGTTATTCTAAGTTTTCTGTACACACATTTAAAATTAATTTTAATACACATTATTGTAATACACCGTATATTACTTTTATTAAAAACAAACTCATGCTCTGCAATTTGCTTTTCTTTCTATTTTCTCAAACTGCATGCTTAGTCTTTTTCTTTTAAATAACGGTGTTTTTAACACCAGTCTCTTGATAATGAAGTCTTGGATAAAGGACAACAGTTGTTTTGATTAGTTTCATCATTTGAAAAGAGCTTCTAGGTTATCTTCCTATCCAACCTTGCAGTAAAGCAAGGTGAATATGCTGTCTTCTTGTACACCATCAGTGTACTTCAGTGCCAATATTTTGGCACCTTTGAGAAGAATCTGGCTGCAAGATGTTATTACTGTCAGTAAATCCCTTAAGTTATTAGTGCAATGAAATGGAATTTCAGGCAACCAGCCAACATTAATAAAGCATTCCTTTTGGTCTTGCGGATGTACGTAAGAATTTCTATTCCTTCCCAGGTTTACATAATTATTATTTTTACTTCTTTGCTCATTAGGTAATGGTAGAATGTAAATGCAAAGTGTTCTTACAGACAGGGTCAAATGGGATGCTGAGAGAACCTGACAACTACCTTGAGGAAATGACCAGATGTTTTTCATGCACATTTCTAAAGCAATACCCTTGGTTGAAGTAAATGTTAAAAAAACAGATACAAAAACAAAAAGCTATATCCTCTTCACATTAGCCTAGACAACAAAGCACCTTAATCTCTGGCTGCCTTTGTTCCCATGGTGAAATAATTTCATCCAACTTCATTTCTGCAATTCCCAGCACAAATAAAATGCCTATGCCCCTCCGCCAAGTGGGTTACCACTGACAAGCTGATTAAGCATTACAGATTAACTGCACAATAAGTCATTTAAATTACCAGTGCCCAGATGGGTAACATTTATTTAATTGTTTCATAACCTGCACTTGAAGAGGGATTGCTAATGCACCTACAATTAAGAAACAATAATGCTGTTTCAGGGAAACGTGAAATGACTTACCTTTTTTGCACTGAGGTCATCATTAGGTAAACTTGTAAAAATGCATTTTAATTTTTATCAGTCACCACATTCATGATCATATGATGCAGGAGAACCCTCTGTCATGCTGAGGCTCAGAAAAAGAACTGATCTAGACACCACAGATTTCAAAATGTATTGCTTGTTATTTTGTTTTGACCATTTGAAACTTGTTTTATATTTGTATTTGGTTGTCAGATAGTCCAAAAGGGAACTTATTATTTATAATATGTTGACAAAAAGTACTTCAGGAACTAGAAGACACTCTTCATAACCAGTCAAAGGTGTTATTATAAGAGGAATAATGTCTCAGCTCTAGGCTTCTCTTCAAATTCAACTTGACTACAAACTTGAATAAGAGCCTTTCAGTCTACCTTTTCCATCCAACAAAGAACAATTATGATTTACAACCCAACTTAAAGTTCACTGAAGTTTAAATTCAACAAATATTTCTTGAGCACATATCAGGTACTGTGTTAGCTGCCAACTATCTGCTCCTAAAAGAAAGCAAAAATATAAACAAATAAATATTATAGGTGATCTAAGGAAGCAACTGTCAGCACAGATTTTGGAGTCAGATTGCCTAGATTCAGATTTTTCCCCCTGGCACTTACTATCTGTACAAAGTTGGCAAGAACTTAAACCTTCCCTTTAAATGGGAATAATAATAATAATAATAATAATAATAATAATAATAATAATACATCACCTACCTATTTGGGACTAAAGTGTGCCCTTCAAAAAAGATATGTTGAAATCCTAATCCCCAATACCTCAGAATGTGATTTTATTTGGAAATAGGGTCTTTACAGATATAATTAAATTAAATTAGGTCACTAGTGTAGGTCCTAACCAATATAGCTGGTCCTTATAGGCGAAAAAGTTTGGACACAGAGACAAGCACACACAGAAAAAAGGTGATGGATGTGAAGACCCACAAAGAGAGCATATCCTTGGAAGATAGAAGCAGACATTGAAGTTACACAGCTGCAAGCCAAGGGATGCCAAGATTGCTGATCACCTCTAGAAGCTAGAAAGAAGCAAAGGAGATTTCTACCTAGAGTCTTAGAGAGAATATGACACTTCCAATGACTCAATTTCATACTTCTAGTTTCCAAAACTATGAGAGAATATATTTCTGTTGTTTTAAGTGACCTAACTGTGGCAGTCATGGGAAACAACACACTGTCTTAGATTGTGATAAAAGGAATAAGTAAATTAACATATGTAAAATACTTAGAACAATCTCTGCTGTGTGGTTAGTGCCATGATTTCTGTTAAAGGTTTTATAATGGTAGAGAAAATGTTATCTCAGGAGTATATTAGAAAGAGTAAATATTTATTATCTCATAATTTTTATGTCAAGAATCTGGCATGGTTTAGCTGTGCACCTATGGCTCAAGTTTCTCAAGAGGTTGCAGTCATGCTCTTGCCTGGGACCATGGGCTCATCTGAAGACTCAACAAGTAAGTGGAGAGTGGGGAGGACATATGCTTTCAATTTTACATGGTTGTTGACAAATATTAGTCCTTCACCACTTGGACCTTTCCACAGGGGTGCCACATGATGGTATAGCTTATTTCCTCTAGAGTTTGTAAACCAAGAGAAATCAAGAGAAAACGCCCAAAGGGGAGGCCACAATCTTTTTATAACCTACTCTCAGGAGTGACATCTCAACAGGTTTGTTGTATTCTGTTCTTTAGAGACAATAAGCCTTGTTCACACTCAAGGGGAGTGATTATACAAAGGTGTGACTACCAAGAGGTATAGGTCATTGGTGTACATTTCAGAGGCTGTCTACCACATATAGAAAATGGAAGGAAGAGGACTTTCAACATGGTATTCCCAGTGCCTTGCATATGGGAGGTGCTCATTAAATGTTCAAAAATAAATTTACAAATAAGGTATTGACTTATATTCCAACTTTCAAAGGAGAGTTTGGTTTTGTGGGTATGGGGAGAAGTATTACAGTTTATTCCATGTAATAACAAGTCACATTTTGTATTTATATTTTAAAAATTAACCAAAGTAAAATGATTTGGTGAGTTTTACCTAAAGGAAAGGGGGGAATACAGAAAATGAATTCTGCTCCATTTGTAAAAATTTCTAAGTTAGAATGTTCAGGTAAGGCAATATAGAAAGTGATATTAGTAAAACTGTCTGCTAATGTTTTAATTTTGCAGGTAATCAACATTATGATTTTAAAATATTAAGAACACAAATGAAATTAAATAATTTCTCTTTGACTTTGTTACACAAAAGTGTAACAGGATATAGGAATAGCTGAGAGATCCTGACCTGAAGAGACCTAGCAATCATGTATGACACAGGCATCATACGGGCCAACACGTCTAATGATTGAATGCCAAATGGGAATAAATGCATCTCCAGAGATGCCAGTGCAGATGATGAAGATAAGATCAGTGCCGATATTTATACCTTTGTGCTTCCTAAGTCCTATTAGACCTTGAACACAACTTCTAAGAAAATACCCAGAGTCCTGAAATGATTGAGATTCCTTTAACTTCACTGAAGTTAAGTTTCCAGCAACTGGCTAAAAGATGGCTTGAACTAGAAATAAGAAAAACAAGAGGTCACATTTCTTATATACTTCCAGCTTGTGATCTGAGATTCATATTGTTGTATGATGAACCATTATACTCCTCATTCTTTCCTTAGTTGTCTCCTTTTAATCTCTCAATAAAACCTAAAGTAATAAATGGGTAGATGATAAAATTTTGGAGTCAGAATATTTCAGGTTGAGATTCGAGTATGAGGAATTAGTCTAGTTTATCTACTATCTTTAAATCCTGGGAAAGTTATGGCTACAGTCAAGAAATCTCCCTCAGTTGGGAATTTATAATCTGTTTTCTCCAAACTTCTCTGTTATCGGCACAAAAAAGGGTCCATTTGCCTGCACACGCCTAAGCCAAAGAAAGTAAAGTGTATTAGAGAGTTGCAAGTCCTGAAGACAGAGGTGGGCTATCACTCAAAGGCCTGGCTCCCTGGGTGTCTCAGGAGTACAGATTACATAGGAAAAAATCAGTAGTCATGGAAACTAAGGGAATTGGGGTCATCCTGGGCTCTATTGATTGATTAGGGCTAGGGTAGGAGGCAGTTGATCATTGCATCAGGTCCTGATGTCAGTCATGGCAGTGTTCTTTCTGGTTTCAAGGAGATGCTGAGCTAACCAACAGGGTCATTTAGGTAACCAATAGGGTCCTTCAACCTTCACAGTATCAAGTTGTAAGATGTTATCTTTAGCTTGAAGGAAACTGTTTCTGAGGTCTACAGACCTGAGGCTTTATTCCTAAAGCTGTTTGGATGCTGACCTAAGGGCTTAATGATTAGGGGAGTGGTCCTGTTTTGGGCAGGAGGATAAGTGAGCCCAAGGCCAGTTTGAATCAAGAAGAATAGAAAAGAAAATGTCATTCATAAAAAGTAAAGAGTTATACATTTACACTTCTGACCTGAAGTTAAGGTTCTGAATATATTTTACTGATGGCTAGTTATTTGGGTTTATTTTCAGGGTCATTTTTTCCCTCTTTTATTAAAAAAAAAAAAAAGGACAAAACAACTTTATAAGTACATCGTTTTTGAAGAAAAGGAGAATGTGCATTTCAGAAGAAGGAGAGCTTCTTGTAGTGGAATTATGTTTAATGAGACCACAGAGGAAAATACCTTTATAACATTTTTTTTCTTTTAGATTCTGTATAAGGAAAAAGTATTATTAAACTCCCTTTAACATTTTTTTCTTCTCTGAACACAATGTAAACATTTGAGAGAAAATAGTTGCCTACCTCTGTGATGTCACAAGCTAAATGGTGTAATTCTACTGGCATTACTGGGGCCTCAAACTCAGGCAAAAGTATCCCCTATAATTAAGGAAAAATATCTATTATGCGACACAATGCACGTTCCTCACTCAGGCTCCACTTTAGCAGCAAAAAGACAGCCACCAGCAGGTCTAATGAAAGAGCCTGTACTAACTTGCTTGTTTGATCCTTTCCAATTAAAAAGCTAATCTCTAGGGAAGGTGTAGAGGGTGAACAGTTTTGCTTTTAATCACAGTGGCCTAATCCCAGATTGCCTCTATTCAAATCCGCCTTTGTAATTGAAATTGTGGCTTTAAAATGATGGTGGGGATTTACTCAAAAGTGTTTCTAAAAGCCAAAATGCACTGGTGATCTAGCCTGCATAATATGGTCTAGAACTCTAAGTCTGAGAGTGAAGAAAAGAAGGACTGAAATCAAAGATGAGCCTTAGATAAGAAGGAGATGAAAGGTCTTTTGTGGATGCCAAGAGCAACTAGATTCTTCAATAGCTTCAGCTGAAGTAAAAAATATGAGGACTGAGTGAGTGGAGTGGTGACATTATCCAATCATGCACTTGGTATATAATCTTTGATTCTTTTCTCTAGTTTAATGTTAATAAAAGTCATAAGAATAAAATCATAGCCTAAATGAAATAAAGTTTACTCCTGAGGATTGTTAACATTCTAACCATATTTCACATAGAAGTCTCTGCTCCTTTTCTTTCTTCAGCTGCACTACTTTTGTGTTTGTTTTATCTAATTTAAATTTATAACTAATGAACTATGCTGAATAAATAAGACTCGTTACATTTATTTCTGAAACTCATCCTGTACAGACAAATAAATGCTTAAGCTGTATGCATGGTCTCACAATAATTTACTCAAGATATAAATGCAGGAGCTTTTTTCCTTTCAGCATGCCCCACCTAGCATTGAAGTCAATGTGCTCTTAAATTTACCTTAGAAATTGCAACATGTCACTGTTATTAAAATAAATTTCTATTCTTGATGGAGACACATTTTATTAATATTATTTTTATTTTTTTTTTTTATGCAATCAGGGAAATTGCTGCTTCTTTTCTACATCTTGGTCACCATTGCCAAAAATCAAATAGGAAAGAAAACTAGACTTTTTATTATTTGCCTTGTGGCAATCTCTGAAATAATAACTTTATAAACATTAGCATCTTCCATATTCCCATGAAGTCTGTACTCCTGATATGTAATGTTCTATTATGCTTTATGTTACTCACCCCATCCCTATGCTCACACCCTGAAATATGACAGAGCCTGAAATTGCACTTTGAAATCAGAAATAACTAACTCACACATTCTCCACCCCAGTTATACCTATCCTGACCATTTATCTATCCAAAAATTTCCATCAAAGTATTTCTTTAATGTCATTTAGGTAACCAATAAATTAAAACCCCTCTATTCTCTATCTAGACCAGTGATTCTCAACTGGGGGCAATTTTGCCCCCAAGGAACATGACGAGGTCCAGAGACATTTTTGGTCATCACCACTGTGGATGTAACATTGTTATCTGGTGGGTAGAGATGTCAGGGAATATGCTAAATACCCTACACAGGACAAATCCCACAACCAAGAATCAACCTTTCTCAAATGCCAAAAGCGCAAAGGCTAAGAAACTCCACATTTTGTTCTCTACTGTTTTCATTTCTTCTTTCATTTTAGACTCAACAATTCATTATATCACGCCTGCAAATATCCTCAATTCTTTTGTACGTGTCACTTTCTATCAACACTCGGGAAAATCCCAATCTTGTGTTGGCTGTGGACTCTCCCAAAAGACTGCCAGGAAAACCTGTTGGTCGAGCAAAACTAAAGTTATTTGGACTAATGAAGTAAAGAATAATACCACCCTGACAAGCAATTGGTAATGTCTCAGAAGAGAGAAGTCAGGAAAAGATGATTTACGGGGTTGTATGCTTGCACTAGGGGATTTTAAGGCAAGTGTAAAGGGATAAGGAAATAATTGGGAATGGCAGAATTTATGATACAATGGCTTTGCTTTGGATTGGTGGACACACTGATGTGAGGATCTTGAAGTGAGCATCTTCAAACATCTACAAGCAAGATTCAAGTCTTGAAAAGTGAGCTACTTTGGTTGCTTTCACAGTCTATCTTCCAAGAAGCAAGTATTTCTTGAAACAAGCAGCTATGTTAGTTTTGTTTTTGTTTTCTTTTTGTTTTGGTTTTGGTCTGTGTCTCACTAATTGTTTAGCACAGAATCAGGAAAGTATTTCTAATATCAGAATTGATTAACATAGAAACAGAACAGTATGTTGGTTTTAATTGTTACTTAATTGAACTTAATTGCTGGACTTCATGCTTCAACTAAGCAACTAAGTATTGAGGAAGAAAATTACAAAACCGAGCAGCTTGCTATCGCTATGTATAAATTTGTGATTGTCAATTTGAATGGCCACAAAACACCTCCCAGCAATCTTACCGTTTCCCCACTAAGCTCATTCTCCTGTTGCTATTAATTTTATTTCTTCTTCACTCATGTTAAACCTCTCTTCGTTGATGAACTTAACTTGAACCTCACAGAGTCAATAGGATAGAAACTCTGCCATTTTCTCCCTCACATCTCTTGTCTTACCGCATGCCATTCTACAACTAGTCACACTTGTCTATTTTCAATTCCCGAAACATGGCTTCCTCTTAATTCTTTAAGATCTACAAGCATACTGTTGCCTCTTTCTAGAAAAGTAACTTCTCCTTATTTTTAATCTGATTTAAACATTTTTGTCCTTCAAATCTCAATTTAATTTCCATTTCCAAATGGCAAATAAAATCTTTCCTCACCTCCCAGTCCATCCTAGTGCTCCATCTCAACTCTATTCTTTTGTAGCATCATGTATAATTCTTTTTCTTTCTTTATATCAAAATTCATAATCACAATTTTATTTGTGTGAATATGTGTGTTTAATAAGAGGAACCAACCCTGCTTTATTTAACACAGTAGACTTTAACATCTATAGTGTCAAATATAGTGAACATTCAGTGTTTGATGAATGACTAGTTGAATGGCTCAAACAACTCAATTTGCTCTGAAAGGCTGGATAACTTGCTCAAGGTAGAATACTTAGCAATTACCAGGACTGGGTGTGAACTCACAATTTATCTGACTCCTTAACTCATGCTGTCTCATTTATTATATAGCCATTACACAAAAATAATTGAGTTAATTTTTTTCTCTTTAATTCCCATGTTCTCATTTTTCTCTATTTCAATCTATATGTTAATATTCATATAATTTTTTTAACTGGCTTTTCTGATCCATTTGAGTCTTGAAATATAGGATTTTTTGCTTGTTCAGTCCCATGCAGTTCTAAATCCAGTTTAAACCTATATCTCAAAGTTTTTATTCCATTTAAAAAATTTTACTTTTAAGTTGTCAAGTCCTCTTTAGCTTTGAATTAAAGCTAAAGGTCATAACTGCTCTTTGATCTAATCGAACACTATATGACCAGTTGTGGCAGCCTTGGGATGTGCCAATCAGATCTCCCTTGAAGAAAACACTTGCCATTCAGCTGCAAGGAACATAGTTAGCTGGCAGCCTTCAGCTATTAGCATCTTCAGAAACTGCCTCAGGTCTCAAGCCAAGCCCCTTGCTCTTCTCAGGCAGCCCTCAGCCAATCACTGAGCACTATTCCTCTATGGCCAGAATCCTCTAATAGGCCACCTTTGTTCTAGAACTGTCATGTGGTTGGCTGACATTGTCAGATCTGCATTTGAAGCTGAGGCTCTCGTTATCCAATCTCACTTTGTCTCTCCTTGTTTTTTTTTATTTTTTTACAGGTTTCAGATCTGCTTTATGATTGTAAGGCTCTCCTTGCTCAATCAACCTCTTACCCTCCATCCCAATGTACCCTCCTAGGAGGATTCAAATGACAGCCTAGTAGGACTACATTTTTATGTCATTGGGCAGGTCATTAAATACAATTCACTAAGTGTTTATTGAGTACCTAGGTATAAATGGAGTGGGCCAAGAACTTTTAAGAGCTTACTATGTGCTGAACATATACATGCTAGCTTGACAATTATTTATAATAACTTATGAGATAGGTATTATTCTCATTTCAGATACAGGAAACCTGAAACTTATATAGACCAAATACTTTGCCCAATTTTACCCAAGAAGTTAGTAGCAGAGTTATGGATGAAATACAAATCTGTCTGACTAAAAATCCTGAAGTCATGCTGTTATACACATGATCCCCCACAGTAAGGTAAGATGTTAGTTGCTTTGAATGATAGAAAAATTACAAGATAGCCTTTGCCTCAAGCATTTGTAAGACTTCTTGTTCTAAATGTGTATGAATCTGTGAAATATAAATTAAATGCTGTATTACTGTGGTTAAGATCCAGGAAGCTATAGAAACCCATGTTAAACAGAATGCCCATTGCTATATCACACTTACAGTTAGAATTGGTCATACTATATCCCAGATTTTAAATTGAATGTCAAATTTAATTTGCCTGAGGAAGCCTAAAGTTCAAAGTCTATCACAGAACACAGAGCTAGACCTGACAGCTGCCCAATGACTCAAACTGATAAGAGGAGAGAAGTGTATGATAAATCACTGTTAGAGCATTCTCGCCTCATACTCCCCTCATCGCCTAAACAGCCCCACATCCCATTTGAAAGGATTTTGTCTTTATAAACTAAGCATCAAAGAAAATGTACCATTCCAGATCATGAAAAGGCTCAGCCTATAGACTTCTGCCACCAAGAATTACCATTCACCATTTCCCTGTCTTTCCAAATATTAATTTCTGAAGTTCAACTACAATCTTACCTGCAAGAAGAAGGCTCATTTTGCTCCCTAGCATTTATTGATGTCTCTTTTTCTGAATCCATAACTACTTATAATTAGATAGCAAATTTTAACATTTCATTCTTTTATTTTTTATCCAACACACATGTATTGACTACCTACAATATTTAGTAGTCACCATGGAAGACACACAGATAGATAAAGCCCTCTGCTTTTGGAACTTGAAATCTAGTTGAGGAGGCATAAATTCCAGTAATGAAGAGAAACATGAATATGAGTTTGTGCATTAGATTCAACCCTGCCAATTACTAGATGAATAAGTTTAGACTTTTTCTAATGTTTCTTAACCTATAAAAGATAGAATACAAGAATCAAATGAAAACATATACATAATAATTCTTTAAAATTGTAAACTATATAGTTCTTAGTTACTGATAAGAATAATATTATTAATAAATTATTACAAGGCAAAAGGAAATAAGTGACATAGTAGAGATACAAGTAAAGTGAATACAGCTGATGGTTCCTGGAAATAATATTTGAGCTGGTAAGGATGAGTAAAAATGTTGCCTTCTGAAAAGGGAAAGGTGGACAATAAAGACTGAGAAAGTAAACAAATGCAAGGCTGCAAGAAAATGTGTGCTGTGTTTAAGAAAGAGTAAGTAGTCTGATGAGTCTGAACTATTTTGTGCAGAGATAGTTCTACTAGAAATAAGATTTGAAAGGTAGGGTGAGGCCCTCTCAAGAGGAGCCTTGATTGTTATGCTAAAGCATGTGACTTTCTTTTGTAGGAATGTTCTTGCAGAGGATATGTGTTTGTTTTGTCCCGTGGCTTTCATTGTTTTCTGTTTACATTTTGTTGGCTCTGCATCCTTACCCTATGTCATGTGACCTGCCGCTAACCCCAAGTCAAGCTAAAACAAGGTGCTTTGGCCTAGAAATCTGCATTCAGAGCAGAGCCTTACAGAAACTGACTATAATTGGAGCCAAATAATTCAAAGGCAGAGTTTTAGAGAAGTCCAGATTCTCACATCTCTACAGTCACCCTTACTCTTGCTCTGTCTGAGGTCTGATTTTTCAGTTTTCCTTTTGATACATTGTTACTGATAATTTTAGCCAGAATCCCTATTCCAGGCTACCACACACCTCTGATAAAACAATGAAGAACTTTGAGGAGGTGATTAATATGATCTGACTTACAGTTATAGTGGGTATGAAAAATGATTTTTCAGACAAAAGTTCAAATTGAGAAATAATAATCATAATGAGAATCTGGAATTATTCCAACACATTCATTGTAGAGTAATCTTCCTGAAGCAAATTTCTATCCATGACTCTCCTCCACTTAGAATCTTTCAGAAATCATCTTACCTACAGGAATATCACAATTCCTTGCCAAGATACACAAGTTCCTCAGATCTGGCCATAACTTTCATTCCAAAAGTACTTTATTATTCCTTTTCAGGTACCTAATTGCAGCTCTCTGAAACTGCTCATTATTACTTAGATCTCTTAATTTTGCCTCCATGTCTTTCTTTTTAAACTTCTAAAAACTTAGCCCTTCGATATAACAGTAAGAATGTTATACTAGTAAAAAAAAAAAGGGGTCAAAGTAGAAAGCCTCTTTTGTTTTCAAGCAATAGAATATAAACGTTTCACCCTGATAGTCTGCCCATTTGTGTCTTTCTGAATGGCATCTGCATATTTATTAGCAAGCCAGGCACCTTGGAGGAACAGTGACATTATCATGCTAATGTCTTAAAAGGTAAAAACAGTTGACTTTGTTCTGTTCTGAAGGTGTTGCCCTTTATATATTAATGGCAGGATTTTTCTACCATGCCAGGCATATTACTTCTGTAAATCTTATTAACAATGATGAGAGTTACGCTGCTGCCCTGCTGGGAACCTCTGAAACGGCTCCCTTAGTGCTTTCTTCGTCAGTGTTGAGTGCAAACCAGAGGGCTGCCGGCTGCTTAGTGGTGTAGCAAGGCTCTGGGGACACATGGGCAAAGGGCGATTACTGCCAGTGCTGGTCGATGACATTTATTGAGCACCCACTGTATGCAGAGCCTTTAGGACTGCCAGCAATTAAAAAAAAAAATTTGTCCTGTGACCTTGGGGGTCTGCAAACTAATTAAGGTTTAGGACATGCATATATGAAGAGAAAGTAAATTAGGAACTAACAGAAGGCAACTTAAAGGCAAGTAAAAGTGACAGCTGAGGCAAAGGAAGAGAACTATGGAAATGTCATTCTCTTTTTACAACCTTGGCCCCAATCACTAGGGGAAGTAGCCTTCCAGTAGCACCCTATACTTTATCTCTTAGCACTTGTCAGCCTGAATTCTAATTAATGTTTACTTGCCTGTCTTCTCCACTGGGCTCTAAGCTCTTAGCAGATTTATAGCTATAACCCAGCGTTTCATGCATTACCTGACACACAGTGAAAACTAAGCAACGAAACATGCAATAAAAAAAAATATATTCTTTGGATTCTGGGCAAATGGACCAGCTGCAAGGCAACCGCATGTCCCAATGAGGTTCTGGGCATTTAGGTTATAGTTTTTGGTGATGTCGAGTTAGGCAGGAGGGTGAATAATTAGAAAAGCAGGTTTGGAAGATTGTATCCTGGTATATAAGAAAACTAGAAGAATTAAAAATTTGGAAAGGATTGACAATTTGAGCAAAATAACAGGATTTACCAGCTGGATACTCAAATTGTAAGATTTTTATTTTTGCTTTTACTTTATATTTTGTGTTTTCTGTTTTGTTTGTGGGGAGAGAGAAAATAATTAAACCTCTATCAGACAGTGCTTTCCTATCAGTTATCTACAATTTACAGAGGTTCAAAATAGCTCAAAGACGCTAGAATTGGATGGCCTAGCAGGGAGTGCTATGGCCATAGGAACAGGTGCTGAGGGGGCCATGTGTGGAAGAGGCTTCTGTAGCTGTTTATGGGAGTGAGAATGAAGGTAGAAAATGCTAACTATTCAAGAAGTGGGGAACAACAGCAGGCTCAGAAGGTTCAGAGGATCAGCCAAAGTCTCCCAGGGCATCCATCAGATACTCCCATTCTCACTGTAAAGATTTCAAATTTTTCCAACAAGGGATCTGACTTCAACATGAAGACACTTCCAGTACCATCGAGGTTAGTTTTTTGGGAAGTGGAGCTTGAGACAGAGTTTGGAGTGCCAGACACTTCTTAGAGGTCAACATCAGTGAAGAGGATAGGGTGAAAGCAGGATTGAACACAGAGAGAAGCTGCGTTACAATGCAGCCTTTGCTAACTCTGCCCATTACATTTGTCCCATGTTGAGCAAAAGTGGCGAGATCTTTATAACCCTGTCTTGCTCAGTCACCAAGGCAGGTTGACCCAAGAAAGGCAGGACCACAGGAAAAATGGTCTCTCAGCTTGAAGCTGACCCCAAAGGAGCCGGAAGCTAGAGACAACATTCAGGCAAGACTCTACAGCTGGGTATCAGGTCCTTTCCTCCTTCTTTAAAAGGTGATCTAGATGGCACGGCAGCCTACCTACTACAGTTATTCACTTGCTTACATTCACACTGTAAGACAATAATAAAGCCAGGTTTTGAAGCCTGTTAGCTTTGCTCCAGGGTCCTTGCTTGTCACCCTCTCATTACAGCACCTAAATGCCTGCCATTGCTGATGCAGACCCATCGAACATCTTCCACAAGGAACATGAGTGGATTTGATTTTTAGGTAGATTCTCTATGAAGTATTGATAGATTAATGTCTTGAGATGTCTTCTATTCACTAGATGTTCTCAGACTCATTCTCCCTACCCGTAAAAAGGCCTTTGCCATCTGTGAGGCAACGCTTTCCTTTATTGAGATAAACCCAGGACAGTGTTCCTGTAGAAGGAGTACTCCTTAACAGAGAAAGACCCCACTCTGTTGCTCTGCATTTCACATTTCCTTGTGATTCTCTCACTTTATTACTGTTACAAAACATTTTCTTTTTAAATTACATCTTTAAATTTGGGGTTTCATCTTAATATAAAAGTACATTTTTAAAGACCTCTTCATTAAAATGACTATTTGAGGAGAAAGGTATGAAGAAAAACAATCATTGACTTCTTTAAAATAACAGAACCTCAAGTATTTGCCTTTTAAGAATTTCTTTTAAGGGGATTTATACTATAGGTAGAAAATAATAATAATGTTTTAATAAAAACAGTGATTCGATCACCAAATCTATTGTTAGTCTAAATTCTTTTTCTTGCTGAAAGTAAACATACAATAAATATTTCTTGAATAAATGAATGAATGAATGAACCATTATTTTCCCAGTACATCTTGTACTTATTTTTTCAATGATAATAATACTGTCCCAGAGAATATAAATATTCTTAGCAGTATATTATAATGGCAAGAATAGAAGCCAAGAAATTCTTACTTTCTGAAGTCCCAGGTCTCCTTAAACTTTCTTCCACGTGTCCATGTTTATTTAATCTGTGTCTGATTTTTTCTAGTTATACCATGTTTAAGGGGAAAACAGAAGGAAAAACATACAAGAAAACTGACAATCTCCCTTCAGTTCTACCTTGGGTTACTGCCATGAGCCTTTTGAGAACTGAGTCCCACCAGGAAGCAGATGGCACATTTAACTCAGAACAACTTAAGAAGAATTTAATAAAATGACTATTTAAAAAGGTGTAGGGATTCTCTTTTCTTCATATCCTTACCAACACTTTGTTGATTTATTGACGACAGCTTTTCTGACAGGTGTAAGTGAGGTGATACCTCATTGTGGTTTTAATTTGCATTTCTCTGATGACTAGAGACATCGAGCATCTTTACATATGTCTATTAGTCTCTTCTCAGAAATGTCTATTTAGATCCTCTGACCAGTTTTTAATTGGATTGTTGCGGGGTGGTGGTGTTGGGTTGTATGAATTCTTTATATATTTTGGATATTAACCCCTTGTCAGATGTATCATCCTCCTCAAAAGGTATCACATATACTTCCTTTCATTCAGTAGGCTGTCTTTTCACGTTTTATATTGTTTCTTTTGCTGTGCAAAACTTTTTAGTTTGATATAGTCCCATTTGTTTTTGTTGTTGTTTTATTTTTTAAATTTTGTTTTACTTGCCCAAGGAGATAACATCAGGGGGAAAAAAAAAACATTACTATTAAGAGCAAAGTCAGAGAGCTTACTGCCTGTATTTTCTTCTAGGAGTTTTATGGCCTCAGGATTTAACAATTAAGTCTTTAATCCACTTTGAAAGTGTAGGAGAACTAGATAATGCAGTATCTAGTTTAGTAGCAGTTCCACTCCCTTATACTCTTAGGCTTGAATAGGTGGAAAGAATGTATAGTTTCCAGAACTGCACAGAAAGGGCTTATGAAGAGGGCTGCTATCACCTGAGACCTTTTGTTAAGAGACACAACCAAACCTTGAAGACTCTACTCCTGGAAGAAAAAGTGATAAAATCTCTGCTTTCCTCCAATCTGTTGCCAAGACTTTCCTGAGCCAGACTTACCTGGAAGCCAAAAAAAAGGAAGTTTTGATGAAGTGTAAATGGTAAGTGTGTACGGATCAGCCTCCTAGGGTGAGGGCAGGATGTAGAAGGATAACCAGTGGATCTGTAGAGGCAAATAAAAGATTTTTAGCATATTTATGTTTTTTCCTACCAGCCAAAATGAATATACCTGGGTTAGACTATTTATATAAACTGATGTTCATATGAGATTGACGATAAATAAAGTTTTTATGTGTGAGAGAACACTCATCAATCAGAACCAAAAAAAAATAATCTAATTTAACAAAAATTCCAAGAACTCTAATACAAAAAAACCAGTTCTTTGCTGTGTGCTTTTTAAAAAACAAACTATTCTAATGTCATTACGTTTTTAATTTTAACAGCTTGAGAATGATACAAAAATCAAAAAGATTCTGCTTGGCCCATGTGTTTATTAAATAAAGGAGACAACAATGGTTTTGAACACTCAGATATGTTTTAGTCCCAGTTCCTACCTTACGAAGTCAATTAAAAATATAGATAAAATGACCTGGTACAGATGAGCCACTCAGTAAATGGTAGTTTCCTTCCTATCTACACAGTACCAAATTAAATATGGAAACTGAATTAAGAGAATTTGACTCAAACACATTGAGCTACTTGCAAAGTGGGTCAAAAGGTCTCTAGGGAAAATTTGGAGAATATATTGTCTAAATAAATTCCATGGAGAAAGATATCACATAAAAGTGCCTGAGTTTTAATTTTTAAAATGAGCAACTTAATATCTTGAGCAGAGTTTAGTAGATTTAAAAAAAGAAAACTGCATTATTATTGCCAGCAGGGGACTACCTAATTGGGAGTCCATCATCTAACATAGGACACACAGCTGGAACCCAGTCAGCTCTTGGAGAACAAGAAAAGGGCATGCAGAAAGGGTGGGATGGAATAAGACAATGTATGTCTAGAGAGATATGAAAAATAAAAGGACATGTCTCCAAAGGAACTCTCAGCATTAAATCTCAGAAACATAACTTATAAGCCAGAGTTTCCCAGAGGTATGTTGTGATTTACAGAAAACCTCTCACCTCCATCTCCTCTCAGCCAATAGTCATAAGGTTTCAGCAAACTCAGAGTAAATTCTCATCAGAGAAAATAAAAGGCAGACACCTTTGATCTCACATTGTCCAGTGTCCCAACCCCTATATGTTCCTCAGCATGCTGGCTTATCCATGTAGCAGGATAACAAGGCCTTTTCATTTCTCTATCTCTTCCATTTGTCCATAAGCTCCTGGAAAAAAAAAACAAAAAACAGTTCTGTGTTTTGTCATTGGGGTATGGTCATGGTGCCTGGTTTAGTGGTTTAGTGTAAGCCGCCCAAAGAGTTTGGTAAATATTTGTTGAATGAAGAATAAATAGTTGAATGTGGACTTAAGTGGGGTTCCTTTTTGTCTTGTATAATATTCCTATATTCCTTTATCTCTCAATAATAAATTATCACCCTTCCAAACTTAATCTCTCTAATTCCCATTTTCTTGATCTGTGAGGTCTCAGATGTATGAGAAGGATGAAGAACCTCTCATAGAGTCTCTGGCAGTTTGTGTTCATTCAAAGTATATTAATTCTTTCCCTTTTTCATGCTACTAGCCTCAATCATTTCTTAATAAAACATTTGTCTGCAGTTATATTTGCCTTTGCCATCTTCTTACAACACAATCACTTAAGCAAGCTAAATTTAAATAATAGTGAGCTTTTTTCTTTTTTTCGTTTTAGTTTCCATTGAAGTTGCATACATTCTAGACCAGGTCAAAATTAGATTTGCTTTACCTAAAATTATACTCAAAAGCAACTTAGTCCTTTGAAATGCATTGCTTTTTTAAACCAGAGAACCCAAAATCTTTTTGCTCTTAATTAATGTCAGAGTGGTATGTATACCATATATAAAATCCATACATTATCCACAGAAATTCTTATAACTACTCACATATAGATTTCCAAGAGGCAGTAAGGCAGAGAGTACAATTTTTGGCAGCCAATTTTTGGTGTTCAAATCCTACCTACCATAATTAGCAGGTAGAGAAAATAATAGTATTCAGATTATATGGTTATTATAAAGATTAAATTAGTTAATCTACAAAATACACAGTAATGCCAAACACAAAGTAGACATCATTTACAGTATTTACCCACCATGCCACAGCTAAGGCAAAAGGATATAGTATGAACAGATGGACTACAAACCTAGGATAAAGTCTATCTGCAGTGAGATAATGTGTACATCACTGGTAAAAATGCATTTTAATACGGATCAAAATGTGGGAGCACACCTGTGAGGAATATGAAGTTCTGGTTAGGAAGCAGTTACCAACATCAAAGTGCCTAAGTTTGCTAATGATCCCAGGTCTCCTGAGTCAAACACTAGAGTTTATTTATTAATTTGCTATTTTGAGCATACCATAGTTCTTCTCTGGAAATATTTAAATGTTGAATAAGAAAACACGCTTTAAAGAGAATATTACACGCATTCATAAAAATGTGCTGGAGTATAGATTTCATATGAACTTTGGAACTGGCTATCAATGCATCGCTTCATCTCCTTCCCATAGCTCTCCTTTTATTTTGTATTGATTGAATAGAATGTGCAATGTCATCTCATAGGAAATGGTGATTTGCCTTGAAATAAGGTTATATCGACTGTCATAGACTTTAATAACTCACTTTTGTCTGTTGTATATTAGTAGACCGCATTGCATCTTTCCATATTTTTGGAACATTTTTTTTCTTCCTATAAAACGTGCTAAATGCCGGTGCAACATTCGAGTCAGTCGTTAACTAGTAATCATTTATATATTAAAATTACCTCTTAAAAACAAGACAGCATCATCAGAGAGTCAGATAATATCAAAACAAGACTATTGGGCTCTATTACATGGTAATGGGCTGTTGCTAATTAACCAACAAAGATATGTCTTATATGAGGAATGAAATAAGCCTGATCCATCCAGTTGCAAGAATGGGAAGTAACCAAGGCACTTCAATGCAATCTTCAGATCCCCTTTTCTGAATTAGCCCACAGGAGATGAAAGAACCATGTGACAATCTTGGTTCAAAGGCTCTTTCTGCCCTGTCATTGCTTTCTGTCACTTACGTACTTCAATTTTCTTATCTAGTTGCACTTTACACTTCTTATCCTTTTGGTCAATAAGTCATCCAAACATAATACCGTCTTCTGATTTGGCATCAACTGCCTCTGTCCATGACTCCCAAATCTTATCTTTAACCTTGATTTTTTTCTCCATGATCTCAGCTGTATACACCCACTGAATCTATTTACTTGGGGATTCCACAAGTACCTGGGTGATGAAAACAGAACTACTTTTTCCTGACACATCAAAATCCACTTTTCTTCTTAGTTTTTATCCTCACATACATTTCAGAGACATCTTTCGTTCTTTCCTCTTTCGTAAATGCCCTCTTAAACTAGAAACTGTCAAGTCTATCTTTGAAATGTCATTCAAATCCGTTTGCTTCTATCTCCATTGCTAATGCTTTCCATCGAACCCCCAGCTCTTTTTTCTTGGACTGATCCAGTAGCTGTCTCATTTATCTTCCCACATCCTGTCACTTCCTTGTCCAAATTCTTCCTCACATTGACTTTCTAAAACACAGATGTGATAATGTCATTTTTCTCTTTTTAAATGTCTTTTCTCCCCTTCCTTGCCTATGAATGAATGTCTTCTCAAGCTTTCAAGAGCAAAGTCAACTGTTACAATTTCTTTACATTCTATCATGACTTCTTGCAGGCAGATTTAGTCTTTCTTATGTGAATTTCAATAGCCCTTTTAAAGACATCTGTTACAGTGAGGGCTATCACTTCCTTTGTATATGGAAGTGCCAGTATAATAGAGACTTTGAGAAATGCACCAGGGTGACAATATTTAGAAATTTTCTTTTCAGGATCCCAGGCTTAGATCACAGCTTTGTGGCCCTTGCTGGATACTGAAATTCCTACTGTTAATCATCAGAAGAATGCAAGTTCATGAGAACACAGGTTGATTGTATAAAGGGTTAAAATCTTCCTTGCTACTATGTACCAAGAGTTCAAGCCCCGGCCTAAAGCACAATGTGTTGTGTGTCTGTGTATGCCCATGCACACATATTCACTAAACCTAAAATCCTAGAATTTAATTTCCTGGCCTGCCGATACTGTCTTTTCTTCCTTGTTAATCTAAAACTCACAAAGTTCTTTCTCAAACTTTCTCACTCTTAGGTCATCTACTTTTGAGAACTATTAACTAATCTCAGCCTTGACCTACCTCACTTTCTTGTTTCTTGTCCCATTTTTTTTCTCTCAAACTTAACCTAAGTGGCAATACCTTCTCTAAGTACCAAAAGAGAGTGACAAGCTCACTTTTACTCTAACCATCTGGCTAAGAGTAAATGAGGGCTTTACCTCTGTTGTTCCACTTTCCTAGAATTTATTTTCAAATGCTTTGACATCTGTTTAATTGAGTGTCAGATACATTAGGAGTAAGCATGAAATATGTATTTGTTAAATAAATTAATGTGTTATCTTTACAAAAGGTTAGTCTTGGGCCAAAAAATGAAGTGTATGCAAATAAGCCTTAGATGTGAGTTCAGTATGACCTAGAGTTTTGGCCAAAGAGAATCATAAGGCACATCAAGTTGTGGGGGTAAAATCTTATGAAAACATCAGAAAGACATAGTAAATCAACCTAGAAAGCAGACTAGGATGGCTCTGTACTTGCATGCTAGTTATTTTATGTGTTGTTGTATTGCCTTCCACTATCCCTGACTATTCAATAAAATGTTATTAATGGTTACTGTCTGGTATTAGTGATGGGGGGGGAAGGGAAGGGAAGAGAAGAGAAGGGAAGAGAAGGGAAGGGAAGAGAACGGAAGGGAAAGGAGGAAGAGAGGGAGGAAGAAAGGAAGGAAAAACTGTGTAAAAATTAATAAGTTATACAGTAATTTCAAAAACACTAAACAGGGTAAGGAGAATTGAATTGTGGGTGTTGCATGGGAATAGGGCAGATCTCAACTTTTATTATTATGAGAATAGTCTTATGATGATATAAATAGGAGAGATAGTATTTGTTGAGTTGGAACCTTCATCATCTTATGATGAGCAGAAATCCCTTCCTGACCTGTATTGCACATGTAATACGAGCAAACATTTTGTTGTGTCAAGCTTTTGAGATCAACTGATTGTTCTTTACTATAGCATCTCCAATTCATCCTGCTTCAGACAGGTAAATTATGAGAAGCAAATAAAAAAGCAATTTAGATAATCTTGGAGAGTGGAATCTGTTAAGCAAAGCAGAAAACTCAAAAACTCTAAAGGGGAGAGAACGAATTTTATTACATACAAATAAAAACTCTCTATAGAAAAGGTATTATAAATATAAAAGATATGGAATACACTGATGATAAAATTACTGATATGCACAAAAAATAGGTATTCATAAAGTACAAAAAGTTCCTATAGATCACTAACAATATAAAACAATTCTAGACACATCGACAAGGGCTATAGAAAGTAAATTTATATAAAAGAACCATGGTTAGTAACATAGAAGAATATTCACAATACTACAGATATGTAGACATAGATATACACCACACCTTTAAGGATGCAAGAGCATATATTTATGCACATATGTATATATATATGTATATTCATACATATTTTTATTTATATGTGTAAGCAAAGTTTTAGAAAATGTGTAATAATCTTTTCAACTGTTAGAATTCAAGAAATTTTTTAGTGAAATTTTCTTAATTTTATAAAACAGTTTTTAAAATGTCTTAGTATGGTTCTTTTAGACAAATGTCTCATTAGCACTTGAAAATGATTTTTTTTTTAGTTTTGCTTGTGATATTCTCTAAATAACAGTAAGATCAAGCTGTTTAATGATATTATTCAAAGCTGCTTTATGGTGATTAATCTGCTTGTTCTATAAGTTATAGAGAAAAAAGTATTAGAATCTCAGATAGTTGTGGATTTGCCTATTTCTTCCTGTGGTTTTGTCAACTTTTCTCTACATTATTGGGTCTACACAAATTTAAGATTGTAACATATTCCTTTGAAAAAAAAGCATTTTATTATTATGGAATATACCTCTGTTTATCTCATAACACATGTTGGGTAAGGTCTAGTTTGTCTGATGGTATTGTAGCCATATGAGCACTCTTTTGCTTGCTATTTGCATGGTATGTCTTTTCTATCTTTTAACTTTAACTAATCTGCGTTTTTATTTCAAATGTGTTCTGTGTAAACAGCATTTGGTAAAATCTGTTTAAAATCCAGTCTGACAAATTTTGTCTTGATCCATTTAAATAATCTATAAGCCCATGAAAAGTCATGATGTGCAACATTACTAGTCATGGAAATACATTTTAAAACTGTAATTAGAGCTCCTACAAAGCCAGCAGAATGGCTAAAATGTAAAATAATGAAAATAGAAGCTTTTGCAAAGATATGGAGTAACTAAAACTCTCACACATTGTTGATGGAAGTATAAGTTGGATAAGCCACTTTAGAAAATGCTTTAGCAGTATCTACTACTAAAACTAAACATATGCTGCCCTAAGACACATGAATTCTTCCTCAAGATATATACCCAACAGAAATAAGATGAGTGTACCTGTCCGACAAAAGACATGCACTGGAGTATTCAGAAGAGCTTTTTAAACCTCAGGCAAAACTGAAAGTAACTCAAATGCCATCAACAGGAAATTAACAAATAAATTTTGGTTTTATTTGCATGGTAATATATACCAAGCAACAATAAAAAAGAACTACTGATACAGATAGAAATATAAATAAATCTCATGGACACGATATTGAGTGAAAGAAGCCAGACATAAAAGTGTATATATACTGTGTGATTCAAATTATATAAAGCTTAATAAAAGGCAAAATTAACTTTGAACAATAGATGTCAGAACAGTGGTTACCAGTGAGGGTGGTTGATTGGTAATAAGGTTGACTGGCATTAGGAAACCCTCTGACATGCTGACAATGTCCCATGCCTTGACCTGAATAGTGATTTCATGGGAATATACAAATATAAAATGTCATTAATCTGTACATTTAAGATGTATGCACTTTACTATACATGTTATACCTCAATAAAAAGAAAAAATACAAAAAAGGAAGTGAATATCAAGTTTTTCATATAAAAATAATCTCCAAATCAATATATAGAAAAGTGATTTAGTATATACTAGTTTGGGTTTTATGTTGTCTTTTCATAATGTAAATTTGGGTAAAGTGAGGTGCTTCCATATAGTATCACTCAGTAGAGCACGCAGGTTTTGGGCAAAGTTATTTCCAAAATCTCGAACAGTACAATTGATTTTTGGTCCTCTGTAAAACTGTGCTGAAGACACAATGAGGAAAATTGAAGGAGAAACATCAGTGTTAAGCTGAGGGTTCCTTACCCTTTCCCTTCCAGAGAGGATTTGATCAGATAGAAGATTTATTAGAAATAATAATTTTTATTTATATCTTTACCTTTGTTGCCGGGCCTTTTTGTTACTTTTGATACTGCTGTCTAATAATAATACTTTTTGGGAGTATTATAATAATACAACAAGGTAGTAGTTATATTCATGCAGATGAAATATGTTCAGATTTTCTGTTTAAAAATGCAATGCTCGTTTGCCTCTTTGAATAAACTAGCTGATTCTTTATAAGCTCAGCTAAATATACACCACCTTGTGAAATATCACTTCTGCTAGAGAGTGGACATTTGAAACCTCAGGGATGGTTAAGCAGATGAGGTGTGAGAACAAAGGCTGCTTTTTCAATGATTGTGTGACTAATTTTGAGCTCAATGGAGTTATTATTATGCCAAGTATTCCGCTTGTCTCACTTTGATCTGGGAGTGGAGAGTTCTGAGAATTAATATTGGCAATAATCCTTCTTGGCAGTTTATAAGCAACTTAGTGTGGTCTCAAGAGGACCAATTCTGGAGACAGATTGCTCAGATTCAAATCCTGTGTTCACATTTAATACTTGATTAACAATGTTGGCTCTCATCGTGTTTATTTTTGGCACTTTGAAAAAAAAAAGTGTGTATTTGGAATCTAGACATGTCTTAATACCTGAGTAGATTCAAAACTGACATTGATTTATTTTTAATCTCTTTATTATTCATTGATGACAAAGCATTAGAGTGGGGATTTCAACATCACTTGTCAAGAGGTGATGAGGAACAAGAGGCTTTTTCACCCCTTTCATTTCACTCATGGGTTCTCTTTAAAAGCTGGTCTCTATGCAATCAGATAATATTATTCCCTATTCCCACATGGCAGAATGGGTAACCACTAAAACATTCTCTGTCCTCCGTGGTATTCCTTATTTCACATTATTAATTCCCATTTCTTTCTTTCTTTCTTTCTTTTCTTTTAAATTAGGCTTCGAGCTCCTTCAGATGGGATTATAAATTAGCCTTCTGGATGAAATGGAACCTCTTTGCTGACTAAAGCCCAGGTGTTCCAACTTCTCAGGTAACCAATAATTCATCTTTTTATCATCCCCGTAGAGAGTGATAAGTTTTTACAGAATTGCAAATAAATTTAGCAACCTTTCAGCAATTCATTTTGCATTCTTTAAAAAACCACAGTCACTGACTAAAAAGTCCTCAAGGACTCTACTTGGTTTTATGCCTAGTGGCAAATCTCACTCAATTAAGCTGGCAGTTAGGAATGGTTCAGATTTACCTTTGCTGAAAAATAGCTTGTAGCCCACTGTCTACAGGATGCTGAAAAGCCCGATGACAGGTGAACACCTTAGCTGACAATCTGGATAATTACTAAATGCCAATCATCCCGAAATGTACAAAGAGCTGAATGGGTGACTGGATTTTCACCTTTCTTCCAGTGTTTATCTTTTTTTCTCCATGTTTTTTTTTCCTCTTTCACTGTTAGATTTCCCTTCTGATTCATCTCTGATAACCGCCATTGGGGCGTACTGAATTTTCTTTCAGGATGACAGCATCTCTAGAGTTTCATCCTCCTTTCTCCATAGGATTTATGTTAGTTGAGGAGCTAAACAATTGATAAACCTTAATACTCTTCCCCGTATGTAACTGATGTTGGTATTCATTCAGGACTCATCATGTGAGTTTTGGGTGTAAATATAACGGCCCAATAAATAAATTGTGTTCAAAGCTCTGAAGACTCAGTAAATTTTCTAAATTAATAACATTTTTGGTGCTTTTAATCTTGATTAATGTGGGAGATTATAACATATATAGCCCTTGTAGCTAACTTGAATTTATATTATTTATCATCACGTCGCTGTCTGTATAAACTTCAGCAACTTTTTTGTTAACTTCCTGAGCCTCTTATTTATAACCTATAGAACCAAAATAACCTCGAGGGTTGCTATGTGGACCAAATGAGATATTGTAATTTGTGAAAGTACCTTGGAAACTATTCAGGGATTTAGAACTGTAAAGTATAGGGATATACAATAACATTTACTATGTTAAGAATAATAGCATCAGCAGCTGAATACAAAGTAGAACCTTAAAAGCTGATAGGAACCTCAATGACAGGATTCATGCCACTGCATTTGTGCTCCACATATTGGCTGAAATGAAGTGCACCTCATAAAACTTTGCTATATCAGAAAAAACAAATAAACTATAAAATAGAAGATTACATTTCACGTCTTACTGCTGTATTCTAATAGATTCACTCTGTTGTACAAAGTGATTATTTTCAACCTGCTAAAAATCAATCAATACTTATTTCTTAAGGGCTTACTATGTACCAGGCACTTGACTGCAACCATGAGAAAGAGAAATTATTTGAAATCAGGGAGACAGAGTTCTGATTTAAGGTAATGAATTCAGCCTACATGTTTAACTTTCTTCTGCCCCCTTCACCCACAGCCCCTTCCAAAGAGTAAATACTGTCAGTACCAAGAGGCAGAAAATGTCAGAAACCTACACAATGTTAGTGAGAGTAAAACAGAATTGAAAGAAAGGTTTCCAACCTCCAATTTACTGGAGGCAAACAGAAAACGACCTAGCAAATGTGTGTAAAAGCGACTCCAGGAGAAGGCCAGCAGTGAGACCAAAGTTGAGGTAACATGGACTGGAGATAAGGCTGAAAGTCTCCCTTTCCCCTACAGTAATAGAGTCAAGTAATAGACACTGAACATGCTGAAATCAAGAACAATGCCTACAGATTAAATATACAATTGCTCAAAAAAGAGAGTGGAGGTACTCTATGCATGTTGTTGAATGCCATGTCACTGAATAAAATAATCATCTAAAAAGTTTCTCTTAGAACTCAGAGGAAGATGATAAAGAGATTAAGGCAATGACAAAAAAAAATAAAAGAGAAAAAGAGTCCTAGAGATAGATCCATAATGTTTTATAGATAGATATAGAGATATCAATATATGGATATATAGCTATGTATTCACACACACACACACACACACACACACACATGTATGTAGGTATGTATATCTGAAGGAAGAAATAGAGAACAGTGGACAAGGATAGAAAAGATAAAAATAAAAGTAAAACTAAGAAAAAATTGAAAACAAGAATTTGCATCATTAGGAGTTAGAAAAATATATATGTACAATGAGTAGAATAATTTGTTATATTTATTATAATTCTATAGCATTATGTACATATTATATTTAAATGTGCAGTCATGTTAAAATCTTACTGAAAAGCTCTATTTTCAAGGAAAATGCTATGTCACCAAAACTGGCTTAAGAAAGTAAGGAAATCCAAGTAGACCAATAATGTATTATAAATTAAGAAATTTGTGATATAATTCCACCTATGATAAAGACCAAATCCAGATGAAGTGCAGAACATTTCCATGAAACTTAAAACAAACAACAAAATACACTTTCCTTGTGTTATAGAAACTACTTCAGGACACTGAACAAAATCCAATTTATTCAATGAAGAAAGCAAAACTAAAATTCTAAAATGAGAACTCAGAAAACTACAGATTAATATGAAGTAATGGTTCCAAAAGCTTAAATATAACACACATATATTAAGTTTAGAAGTTAGTTAAATATATAAGTGGTCATGGCTATTCTACTTTTTTGCCTGATGAACTTATGTATCATTTTCTTATATTAAAAAAATATTTAAACTTTCATTGACATTTTATTAAAATAATAAATTGAACTTTGAATAACAAATTTATTTACCTGAAGTACTTTTTAACTTTCTCGATGCTAAAACATTATCTTCTTCAGTCTAGTCCTACTTAATTTTTTTTAACCTGTCTCCTTTAGATAAACCAGTCTATTTTAAAATAAATAATATTTAAGCTGAATGTCAAAATGAATTAAACATCATGACAAAAGTATCAAAGGAAGGATAATTTTAGAAGAAAAATGTGTACATATTTTATTTAAAATATATATAGTTTTACCTTAATCATTTGATGGTAATGTGATCACTGAGTCCATTTGCTTTGGACAGAATTTTTCATGCCAGGAATGATGAAAAGTTGAACATTTAAAAGGATCACTTTCAACATTAAATCTGTATCTGTCTAGAGATGCTGTGTGACAAACATCCCCAAATCTCAGTAGCTTGCAGTAGTAGAGGGTTTTCTCATTTATGTTGTAGGTCCATTGTAGGTTGACTGAGGCTCTGCTCCATGCTATAATCACTCTGGATTATATTTGATGGAGCATCAAATTTCTGGACCATCGTTGGTATAGTGGGTTGAATACGTCCTCCAAAAATTCATGTTCACCTGAAACCTCAGAATTTGTCTATATTAGGAAATAGGGTCTTTGCAAATGTAACTAATTTAGAATATTGAGATAAAAATTATCCTGGATTTAGGCTGGACCCTAAAAGCAATCATCGATGGTCTTATAAGAAGAGAAAAGGACACACAGATACGGATAAGTTCATGTGGAGATAGAGGCAGAGCTGGGAGTGATCTAGAAGATGAGCAATACCAAGGAGTGACAATCACCACTAGATGCTAAGAGAGGCATGCAATGGTTTCTCCCTTAGAACCTACAGGAGAAACTGACCCTGCCGATTCCCTGAGTTTGTACCTCTGACATCCTAAACTGCAAGATGATAAATTCCTGCTGTGTGAAGCCACCAGTGTGTGGTAACCTGTATGGCAGCCTTGGGAACCTTAGCCAGCTGGTGACTGAGGCCGTGGGAAAGAGAGTTCCACAGTGTTTCTCTTTGGCAGTAAGCGTGTACAACCCAAAAGCGCCATGCCTCCTTTCTGTTCATAAAGTGTTAGCCAAAAATACTCACACAAGCAAAATGGAGCCCCGAGGTGGGATCCTATTGTGTGCTGCAAAATGGGAAACTGGAAATACTTAGCAACCACTCTGAAGACTATGACTGAGCCATAAGTACAGGGAAAAGGAAAACTTTGCAAATGTACGCTGATGAAAATAGATGACACTCAAACCCTCTTCTCTTGTGACAGAGAGAGTTTGCCCTCAAAATCTCCAAAGTGACATACCATATATTCTTTTGGACAGCTACATCAAATTTGAATTCTAAAATCCCTCTTAAAATCTGGAAATGACTCGACCTTAGTGACAAAACTCTTCCTCATAACCTTCAAAATGGCATTTTCAGGAGCGACATCAGGAAAATATTGCCTGAATTTGTGCTGCAGAGATTGGATTTGAATATTTTCTTTGAAATTGTTTTAAGAGCCTTGTCTTCATAAGCTTCATTAAGACAAGAAAATGATGGGGTGTTTTAAGAAAAAGTTTGCTGAATCCATGTTCGATTCTGGTTCTGTATGTTCAAGGTAAAGAGAAACAATGCTGGTGTTCCAATGTATTCAAATCCTGGTGTAGTTGTGAATACATCAAGCTGTGGTGAAAGTTATACTTTTTCATAGTATAGATTTTGCAGGAGGAGGAGAGGAGGGGTTTAGAAAGAAGAGAAACAATGTGCTTCAATTTGTAAATCCAGACAGGCTGTCTCCTGTCAACAACTCAGGAAACTTAGTATGAGACCAAATAACCTCATGATAGTATTCAAATCATCAAATTAAGGCAAATATCTGGTGTGTAGGGAACATTTCTTCACCTGACGCCCTTATAATATGGTAAATGTCTTATAGATAACTGGGCTGTTTTGGAAGCCAATGCTTAGAAATGAATTGTGCAAGTGGGCTTTAGCGAGCCCAGGCTTTCTGAGAAAACCATGCCCACCTTTGCCTTCCCTGTGCGGGGTAACACCACTTCTTCTCAAGGGATGGAGCACTGCTCCCTCCCTCCAGGCCTCAACCAATGAGTATGAGCCCATGCTGGCCAGCCCTCAACAGCTATTCAAATTTGGAGTTTTATCTACTTCATCTGCCTAGTCTGAGACAGTGGCAATGTGGCTTAAAAGGAATGGTAGATTAGAAGAGATGTGACCAATTGCATTAAGTCCTCCTACACTGAGTGAGGCCTGGTTGTTATTTGCAAAGAGGAAAATACAGTAAGAAAAGCCTCTCGGAAATTAAGAACAGCTAGAACTGCTAAAAGTCTTAGGCTAAGAGGAAGAAGCTCTGAGTCACTTTAGTGAGAGGCAGAGCCTTCAAGTTGGGTGATTATCTGCACTATGTTATAGGACCTGAGTTTGTCATTTCTCTGTAGTTTCTTTTACAAATCAATTAAGAATTGGCCTGCCCTTTACCTTTTTAAATTGTTGTACCACACTTTTCTCCTGCAACTTTGGTAAATAAAGGAGGGGAAATAAGTATCATACAAAAATACTGTCACCAAAGTGGTGGTGGCTACCTCAAGGCAGATGCGTAGGCAGGGATGACATGTTTAGCCCCAATGGTCATAGGAGGACTGAGAACTGCTCCATTGCCCAAATTTGTCTTCAGAAGCAAAGCCAGCTTGGGAATTGCATATCGAGACTCAGCAAGCCTAACAGGATGAAGCTGAGATTCTGAAGCTGGAGAGTATGATTACATCAGGCCTTTCTCTGCTATTTTTTATGTTAAGTAACAGAAGCCACAAAACAGGTCCTAGTCTCTTTTGCCCCATTTTCTTCATCAGAATTTCTGGGCACTACAGGGAGCTCTTTATCCCTATACAATGACATTCCAATCACCACCAGACAGAAGTGACAACTAATCTTGCTGATTACCCCGAGTAAGACCTTGGGTCCACGGGTACTAGGAGTGATAATAAACCATTTCCTGGTAAGGGCAGGAAACTCTTCACCACACATGTGCTTGGGCTTTGGGCAAATGGCACGTCAAAGACTCTCTCATACTTGGAGTCCATGAGCCAGTGGGCTATGCAAAAATGCTTGGACATTTCAGGGCTGGTTTCTCTGTTCATATTTTGGTGCTTTGGGGCAGGAAGCCATGTTGATGGACAAGGGCGTCTGATGCCGGCAACAGTTCCTTTATGTTTTCCTTCATTTGAGAATGTTATTATTTCATTGGCATGAAGGATATTTTTCCTTAACAGAATTTGGAGTTGATAATTCTTTTTTATCCCCCTAGCACCTTAAATATCATGTGTGGCACTTCCTTCTCTCCACAGTTTCTTATTTGTAGACTAAAGACATTCACATCATTTCTTCCCTGTAAGTAATATTATTGTTTCATTTTATGTTATTTTAGTTTTAGTTTTTAGTAGTTTGATTGTTTGAGCATGAATTTCTTTCTTTTCTCCATTCCCATTCCTATTGAGTTTCACTGAGCTTCTCAAATTTATTGTCTTCTGCCAAGTTTGGGGAGTTTTTAGCCATATTTTTTCAAATATTTATTTAGCATCACACTTAACTTTAAAGATATAAATCTTAGAATTTTTAATATTTTTCCACAAGTGTCTGAGAATTTTTTCATACTTTTAAACTATTTATTTCTCTATTATTCACATGGGATAATTTGTATCAATCTAGCTTCAAGTTCACTGACTCTCTCCTCTCATCTCCATTTTGCTCTAGAGTAGATCCAGTGAAATCTTTTTAATAATTACATTTTTCTATTTCTGAAATTTCTGTTCTTCTTTTCTTTTATTTCTTTACTGAAATTTCCTTTCCATTCTTCTGAAGAGTTTTTGGCCTTACTTGTTGGAACATTGCTATTATAGGTGTCTAAAGTCTTTGGTAGATATTTCTGACATTTTTAATATCTTGGCTTTGGGGTCTATTAAACTGATTGTCTTTTTCCATGCCAGCAGAAATTTTCATAGTTTTTCATGCACCAAGCAATTCTGGATCACATCTTGGACATTTTGATTATGTTATGAGATTCTGAGTCTTCTTTAAATCTTATGAGAAATATTGGTCCTTTTCTTTTAGCAGGCAGTTATAACAATTAAATTCAGGTTGCAAATTCTGACCCACTTTCTGTGAGCTCTAGCTCTACTATTAGTTTAGTTTTTAAACCTTTCAAAGCTTTTCTACTGTTATTTCAATCTGTCTCATGAGAGTCACCCAGTCGGGGTTCAGTCGGGGACCTGGCAAGTGGTCTATCTGTTATTTCAGCTCTCAATGTCATTGGTACACTTGTTAGAATTAGGCCTAGGTCTGGCAGCTTCAGATGAGCCCCAGAATTCGTTAACAATTTTATGGGATCAGTTTCCCAAGTTTCTTCTACTCCTGTGATCTTCCTCAATGCTTCCCATCTACCTGGGAATCCTTTTCAGTACTCCAACTAAAGTTCACCCTCCTCAGCCAAGCACATCTGCAACCACGCCTATGAGCATGCAGTGGGAAACCTGAGGGGAAAAAAGTGTTTAATTCACCTCTTATTTGGTAGTTCTTTAAATTCTGGTATTCTTCCTTAGTCCATCTGCTACTGTTTACCTTTCAAAGTCATCAAGTAGCTTCCCCATGCCTTATGTCCTGGTTTTATATCTATGTTTATCAGTAGAGACCGAATAAGCTGTGCTTATTCCAACTTACTCACAGCCAACACCTGAACTTTATTTTTAAATACAATAAATTGCATAATTTCAGAAACAACTAACATATATTCAAGATTTTCAATAGAAATGACAGTATAAATTATA
Organism: Cynopterus sphinx; assembly: GCA_030015415.1. Taxonomy (NCBI): domain Eukaryota; kingdom Metazoa; phylum Chordata; class Mammalia; order Chiroptera; family Pteropodidae; genus Cynopterus; species Cynopterus sphinx. The sequence continues at coordinate 22,460,431 of CM057385.1, forward strand.
GTAAACACACTGGAAAGCATTTCAGATAACTAACACGTACCTTATACTGCTTGCTCTGAATTCTTTATCACTTTGTCTTCTAAGTATGCCTACTAGCTATGATTACTGAGAGATTTGCTCTTTCTTATTTGCATTATAAAAGCAAGAGATTTCTTTTCCATTTTTTAAATATGAAATTATGTTACAGTGTTGAATATTCTCTTTCAAGCCACGCATTCCCGTTATGCCTAGTATTCTGCTATGTCCTTTTGACTTCACCTCTCAATTCAGAATTGTTATCCTAACATATACTAAATATGCACAGGTTACTAATAGCCTCAAAGCATTTGTTAATCAAACATTTGGCATTCATGGACCAGGCACTGGACAAGTAAAGGCAACCTGATAATTCAAATGTGCGTCATTGAATCTACCACGTGAGTAATCTTCACAAGAATAATTGAGAATCTTCTGTACTTAGAATTTCAACTAATATTGATGAGCTTGGGTACACAAAGTTATAAAGTAAAAAATTACCCCAAATGACTATTCTTTTACATTTCGCATGGTAGAACTTATTACATTACCAGTGGAAAACAAGATTGCTTATAAGAATTTATCTATTCTAAGAATCCATTCTCCTACTTCTCTCTCTGCTTGGTGAAACACTTCTCATCTTTTAAGTTCAAGTTGAATGTTGCATTCACATTGAAGCCTTCCTTGATATCCCCAGTTGTAATTACTTGTTCTCTTTTCTATGTTCTTACAGCATTTTGTTTACACTGCTAACATTTTTAATGCTGCTTTTATAGCTTTTTAAATATAGTTTGCCTCCCAAAGAGATTGTTAGCTTCTTGATGGCAGGAATCAAGGACTATTTTATTTTAACATCCTCAGTTCCTACCTCAGTTGCTGCTAAAAGCGTGGTATATAGTTTTTTAAATAAAGCTCCAAAGGTGATTCTGATATAAAACCTTTTCAGAGTTTATATGAGGTAAAGAATTTTTAAAATAAAACTATCTTTTTATGAAAATTAAAAACTTTGACTAACAAACCAGATATGGATTCAGCATAAGAGAACACTCAAGGTATGATGAGTTGCCATTATCATAAACTCTTGTTCTTAATTTTCATTATCTTTTTGTCATTATCTACCAAATAATTTTTACTACCATGAAGAAACCCATTTAGTAACTGCAATCTCCCTGGGATCTTTGGGTTACATAAACAAGGCCAAGACCAGTTAGACTGACATGAATGTGAAGAGAATTTATTATCATTGGATTCCTGCCATCTTCCTGGGAGCTTCTAATATTGACGGTGATAAAAACAGTTAAAACAATGGGCTCTTCACTCTGGCCTTGTGGATTAAATGGCATCTGACCACTCTGGAAATGGAAATTTCTGATTTGGGCCACTGATCATCTCTAGAATGTATAGTAGTTACCCCCAACCTTTAATTGTGGTTTCTCTTTCTGTGGTGGTTTTAGTTACTCATGGTCAACCACAGTCCAGAAAGAATAAATGGAAAAATTCATAAGCTTTAAATTACATGCCATTCTCTTTAGTTTGGTGGGGTCTCACTCTGCCCTGCTACATCCTGCTTGGGAAGTGAATTATCCCTTTGTCCTGCATGTCCATACTGTGTATGCTCCCGCCCTTTGGTCATTTAGCAGGTCTTAGACATCAGGTCCACTGTCACAGTATTGCAGTGTTTGTGTTTAAGTAACTTTTATTTTACTTAACAATGGCCCCAAAGTGCAAGAGTTGTGATGCTGGCAATTTGGATATGCCAAAGAGAAACTGTAAAACGTGTCCTTTAAGTGAAAAATATGTATGTCTAGGAAAAAATGGTATATATAGGGTTTGGTAATATCTGCAGATTTGGGCATCCACTGGGGAGTCTTATAATGTATTCTCTGTGGATAGGGGGAATTAGTATATCTCGAAATAGCATATATCTAATATCACATCCTCAATGATATTGAAAATGTAAACCTATCTTCCCCCCAAAATAGGAATAAATTAAAACTAAAACAACCTACTTTGCTATTTTTATGACCTGCTTAAAAGAAAGAAAGAAAGAAAGAAAGAAAGAAAGAAAGAAAGAAAGAAAGAAAGAAAGAAAGAAGAAAGAAAGAAAGAAAGAAAGAAAGAAAGAAAGAAAGAAAGAAAGAAAGAAAGAAAGAAAGAACTTTCATTTCTCAAAAGATACTGTTAAGAGAATGAAAAATCAAGCCACTGACTGGGAAATATTTGTAAACCATATATTTGATGAAAGACTTGTTTCCAAACTTCTCAAAACTCAAAACAAACAATCCTCTCCCCCTAAAAAAAAAAAAAAAAAAGAAGGGCAAAATATTTGAACAGACATTTCACCAAAGAAGATAGACTATGGTAAATAAGCCCATGAAAAGATACTTGATATCAATAGTTATCAGAGAAATGCAAATTAAAATCACAATGAGATACCACTACATACCTAATGGAAAGGCTAAACTTGAAAAAGACTGACCATACCCAATTTTGGCAAGACTGTTGAGGAACCAGAATTTTCATACAAGTGATAGGAATGTGATATGTTACAACCACTTTGGAAAATAGTCTAACAGTTTCTCATCTTGAAAGATTCTCTCTTTGGCTTTGGCTTTTGGTGGTTTAATTGTAATACATCTCAGCATAGTTCTCTTTTTCAAGTTTATCTTAGACTTTGTTGAGCTTCTTGGATGTATAGATTCATGTATTTCTTTAAATTTGGTAAGTTTTTAGCCATCATTTCTTCAAATATTTGTTTCTACTCCTTTCTTTTTTCTCTTTCTGGAACTCTAGTAATATGTGCATTGATTTGCTTGACAGTGTCCCATAGGTCCCTTAAATTCTGTTCTCTTTTCTTTGTTCCTTTTTTTTTCTGCTGCTCAGACTGGGTAATTTCAAGTACCCTATCATTAACTTTGTTGATTCTTTCTTGTGCCAGTTCAATTCTGCTAGTGTACCTACTAGTGAATATTTCAGATATTGTACTTTTCTGTTTTAGAATTACTATTTGGTTCTTTTTTGTGACTTCTATCTCTTTATTGATATTCCCTATTTATTCATATATCATTTTCATGATTTCCTTTAGTTCTTTGTTTACGGTGTCCTGCAGCTCTTTGATCATATATAAGACAATTTCAACTCTAGTAAATCCAATGTCTGAGCTTCCTCAGTGTGTGTTGTTTTTTTTTTTTTTTAGTTTAGTTTTGTTTTGTTTTTGTCAATTTTTCTTTTTTGTGAACAGGCCATAATTTTTTGTTTGTTTGTTTTTTGTTTGCTTGTTGTTTGGTATATCTTATAACCTTTTTGTTGAGAACTGGACATTTTGAAGATGATAATGTAATAAATCTAGAAATCAAAATTTTCTCCTTTAGTGATAAATATTATTGCTTAATTAAGACCTCAGTCATCATTTGTTTATTGATTTTGACAAACTATTTTTGCAAAGACATCACATGTGGCCACTAAAGTCTCTATTCTATTATTTACATAGTCAGTCAGTGACCTAAAGAGATTTCCTTATATTCCTGGGTCCATTTATTTAAAAAAAAAAAAAAAAGAATGCTTCTTCTCTTGTAATCCCCTCAACTCACACTGCTGGGAGGTAGCTTCTGTCTCTGAGAATTGAAAACAATAGTCAACTCTTGTGCAAGCCCATCACCAAACCTTCAGTATGATCAAAACCCTAATTCTTAGAGGGCTGGGTCTCCATCATCTACTCTGGAACAACAGACGATACTAGAAACATGTGCCACCATCCTCATAGCTACCTGTTATCCCTGTTGGAAGCTGTAGTTCTACATAAAATAACAAAATTCACCAAATTTAGCACTATCTTGGATGCTACAAGTATCCGACTAGACCCAAGAGCCTTGAAATAGTTGATTCCAACAGTTCTTTACCAACTCTAGTTTTTTTAGTGGAGAGACTAATTCAAGAGCTTCATTAGTCCACCTTCCATGACCATGTCTTCTACCATCACCATATCTTGAAGTTTTGAGCATTTATATGCTTTACCTATTCAAAATATGGAAGAAAGAAAGAAACTGGAAGAAAACGGGAAAACAGGAGTTAGGGAGGAAAAAAGGAAGATAATTTTTGATTGTGCACTATTTTTTCAATGTGAGTGACTTCCTTTGTGTAATTTGACTAAGTGTTCAATTCAGCATCTCAGTCATTACAGGATAAACAACAGAATTCTTGGACTTGAAACTTACAGAAATGAGAAGATGCTGACCCCAGAGCTACAGAACAAAAGGCAAACTGACCTAGGTTCTTAGATTACTTTGCTAGAGTTTCTGCCACATGAATGTCAGTGTGTCCACATTCAAAAAGGTCATATAACTGCTAGAACAATAGTATTGCTATAATTATACTCTTTTTTTTGCATTTTTCTAAAATTACTTTGATTTTCCACTATAATTGGTCACCATGATATAACTTACACCAATGATTTGCCATTAGCATCATTAAATAATCTGGTCCTTGTGCTTTAATGACATTTTTCATAATCTGACTATACAGTCCAAACAGCCTGGTGTTGGGTGGGGGTGGGGGTGAGTTGCAAGTGCATTCTCCTCTGCCTTGAAGTTGAGTTTTTAAAGTCAAAAAAATAAAATAAAATAAATCAAACTCCCCAAGCTCTAAACAATTAATACATAGATCTAATTATCTGATACCTTGAACTATATGTAGTATATTTGGGGGGGGGAAAGCAGGGGGAATCTCCAAAACTATTCTATAAAAAACAAATACAAATTACATTTATTAAGCAATACACTAAGTCCCAGCAGGAGACTTCCTCCTACAGAGCTGCAGAAACTTTTGAGAGATATGGTTAGGCATGCTGCAGAAAGCATAGGTCTTCAAAGGAAGCTCTGACCTACTTTGTTTCTGCCTAGTTTCAAGCGGGTTCTTGTTGCTGTGGCTTTCTGAGACAGGTAGAATCAGTTATTGCGGCATTTTCGGTGGCCAGTCTGCTCACAAGAGGTATAAAGCTGATTTGTAGTATAGATGCTTCTAATCTCCCCTCAACAATTAGGAGCATTATTCCAGCATTTAGCTGGCAGCTGAAGGAAATTTCTTTTTTTGTTATTTCAGTGTTAGCCTCCACTGGATAAATTGCTTTACTTAAGAATGGAGAGCAATGTAACATTTCAAAATATCTAACAGGGATGTTATCTTAAGTAGTAAATAGTGACTTCTAAATATACACTGGAGAGAGCTCATAGGAAGCTACTTGCTAATAATAACCTCAGGGAACATTTTCTTCCATAACTTAATGAGGCTGAGTACAAGCAGACTGTCCCCAAATCAGCTCACTGTTTTTCACACCCAGTATGCATTGTGCCCTACTATCAGTTAATTTCACATACAGACTTTCAATCCTCCTAGATTAGGAAGCTAAAAGTGGAGTAGAGAAGTCTTAAGACACAACTGCATGATAAGAGCAAATTATAAAAACTAGCTTGTATATTGCAAAGGACTGCAGAAAGGCCACACAAACTTTAAAATATTTTCTGCATTTTGATTTCTCTCTGCCTTAGTCCTAGCTCAAACATTCAGCACTGTCTAATTGAATAAGAATGTTAGGCTTCATTCACTTTATTAATTCATTCACTCATTTTATGGAGCTGTCACTCAAACATTCAAGGAACAGGTTGCTCCTCTGATGTTCCCTTTGAGCCTCCATCCATTAACCAATAGGTATGACTTTTACTTAAAAGTCCAATATAATTTAAAATATGACCTGAACGATCATTTAAACAGTCAGTTGCTTTAGGCAGTGTTCAAGTTCTTCCTTGGGTAACAATGCTAGTCTGTTAGGAATCTTCCCCTATTTTTGCTTCTCTTCCCCAAAAGTCATCTATTCACATGTATAAGAGAATCGTGACACAAAAATGACCCAGTTTTGTGCCATTGGAGGAAGGAACCTCCTGGCTTGGGTGAGTGAGTGGCTGTGTGCTGATATTTTCTTGTCTCTGAGGCATTGGCTCTAACTCATTTGGTTGAGCCATGATAGATAGTCTATAGTGGGAATTATTCTTAATCTGGCCTCTGATGCATCAAGCCGTGTTTGCAGTGACTCCCTGGCTAACGTGTCTGGATCCTGTCACCTTCTGGTACTATTAATGCATGTTGGATCCTACTTTGACTTCTAATTGTTTCTGACTGGAGAAATCTATTCTTTAGCCGTCATTATATAGTGTTCTCTGTCATCAATACTACTCCCTTCTGACAAGCTCCTCAACTACTTTGGAGTCCCATATAGAATATGGGGGATGAAGGGGCTGCTAGAAAAACATGTACCTCAGGATCTCTCACCTCCAGGAAACATGGCACTTCCAAGTTAACTTTGCAGTGATGATGACATCACAAGGAGTCCTTTCACTCAGAGTTCTAAATGGAGAATAGGCAAGAATTTCTTGCTCTCAGTGCTTCCTGGGAGCAGATGGGGGAAATTAGAAGAGATGATTGTGGCTTCTTTTACTTCCTTCTTTTTTACTTTTTCTTCTTCCCACCGTAGTTAGCCAGAGAAGAGGTAAATTTATTTATGCCTTCTCCTGTATAGACCTACCCTATAAAAATTTGAGGACAGATCTCCAAATCTCACACTTGATAAAAAAGGAAGCTAGCAGTACTCTAAACAATCCTTTCTAAATGCAGAAGGTTGGTTCACAATATTTGTTGAAAATTTTGTTTTAAATGTCAATGAATAAGATTTTCATTTCTGTTAATGGTAAAATTGCTTGTAGAAGACCAAATTTACACACACACACACACACACACACACACACACACACACACATTGAATTAAGTAAAAAAAAAAATGAGAAATGACAGTAAAAAAAAAATGAGAAATGCATAATGTAACCTGACAGTCTATAGCTTTTAACCATAAAACATTCACCAATTCCTGACTGGTGAAGGCTGGAAAGACTGGAAAGTCAACCACAAAGTGACTTTAAAGAGACAGAGAAGAATAACAGAACTTTTGTCAACTTCACAGGATCTAGATAAAAATTACATTTCATGGCTAATAAGATAGCAAGGACTTGAGAAGCCAACATTCAATGGAAAAGAAAAGTGTAGAGAAGTGAGCCCAACAGTCTAAGCTATCTTTCTTGTTAAGATAGCCACAATTCATAAGTAAGCAATGAGGGCAGAGAGAAGCCAATGAAAGGGAAAAATGGCAGTGAAAAAAATGAAGACCTAATTGAAGTTTTGGTGGTTTTATGGTGCTTAAGAGATAAAAATTGAAGCTTATGACTTGACAAGGAATAGAGACCATAATAAAAACCCTCAGGATTTAAGTCTGGAATCTTGAAGGGCTACAGAAGAAGAAGAAGAAGAAGGAGGAGGAGGAGGAGGAGGAGGAGGAGGAGGAGGAGGAGGAGGAGGAGGAGGAGGAGGAGGAGGAAGAAGAAGAAGAAGAAGAAGAAGAAGAAGAAGAAGAAGAAGAAGAAGAAGAAGAAGAAGAAGAAGAAGAAAGAAGAAACATAAAGAAAGAACACAAGAAAGACTAAAAGCTCACCTCAAAACATCACAATTCCTACATGGATTCAGGTTATTTCTGCTTTCTTTAATTTCCTGGCAGAAACTAATAGCCAGAGCTCTTATAATTTTGTATATAGAAAATTTTCAGTCAGCCAAAAAATAAAAGTCAAACATATTATGAGAAAGGACCAAAAGAAAATGAGATGATAGTAACAGATTTAAAAGTAATAGAGAAATTAGAGTTTCCAGACACTGACTTTAAAGTAATTATGATTGGTAGGTTTAGAACCAAAAATGACAAGGTGAAGAACTTCACCTTGAGTACTGGGATCTACAATAAAAAAAAAAAGTCATTTGGACACCCTAGAACTGAAACATGCATATAGTGCCACTGGATTGGTATCAGTTTGGTCACTCTCTTTGAATTTTCCTATACCAAATCTTAATCTTTTGGTTTAGCTTCAGTGAAGGCATACTATGATCACCATTCAGGAAATTTTGTAGACAGTTTATCTTTATCTCTTAGACTTTTAGACTTCTTTGCTTATAACATCCTATATTTTCCTGAGTTTCAAACTCGAAGCCAGCCTATAATGGACCCCCTCTCTATGTCTGGACTCAAATATTTTAAAAATATGCTGCCAGAGCAGAAATGAATCAATAAAAAAAATAGACCAAATATTGATATTATCAAGGAAAGAAAATTAAAAAAACAACAAATCTGTTAGAATAAAAAAATCACAAGTCATTTGGATGAAATTAAAATTTGATCCTAATATACTGGTTTATATTAAAATAAAAAAGTATTCATTGACTATTTTATAACCTTAATGTAAGGCAAAGTTTTTTAAGCATAACAACAAAGTCAGATGTAAAGGTAAAATTTTGTGGACAATTTTTCCTGGAGAAAGAAGAAAGATAAAAACAAATTCAAACTAGATAAAACTCTCTAGTTTGTAGTGATTTTAAACAAGACACTATAATAATAATATAGTATTTTTTTGTTATATAATGAACAATATTGAAGCAAGAATAGTAGTTTAGAAATATAGACAAAATGTGTATATTCTTCATTACCAATATAGAATTTAAAATTATACACTATTTAGTCTCACCTGAAATTTTTAAAATGTAAATTAAATAGCAATTAATTTTTACTTTATCTCATCATTCTAAAATAGATGTCAGTATTAGTAATGCCTATTATCAGAGTGTGATGGAGAATGGTACTCTCAAGAAATAGTTGGTATTATAGTTTGGAATAATATTTCTAAAGCATATTAGAAACATGAATTAAAACACATGAGATGAGACAGAATAATGATGGTATTCACAGGATATGTTCTGTAGTAAGACTGCTTGGTTCAAAAACATGGCATGTCAATTTACAAGCTGTGTAAATGTAGGCAAGTGATGTAATCTCTCACTGCAAAATCTGCAGTGGTCCAGTAGCTCTCCAATATCTGGCTCTCCTGTTAAATGGTGACTCAAGCATCTCATGGCTTCACCATCTCCATGCTTTTCCTGCAGTGTCTTTTGTGACATGGAAAAACAAAATTGAAGTGTTGGAAAGAATTTCACTAACCAGAAATGACACAAACCGTTTGCTTGTAGTCCATTGGCCATAACTCATTGCATGACTCCATGTACATGCAAGGAGCCTGGGAAGCATTTGTCTCACTGTCTTTGAGCCCAGATTGGAAAAGAGAAGTAGATATGCATCAAAACTAGAAATCTCTTCCTCACACACAGGAATCATGAAGTAAATTTAACTATTAATGTTATTTCATTGCTTTTGACCCAGGAATTCTACTCAAAATTTCCTAAGAAAAACTTAGAAAAGTACACAGAGATGTATGGTCAAGGAATTTATTTACACTGTTCTTTATATTATTAAATATTTCAAATGAGACTATAATTTTAAAATCTTGATAAAGAGTTATTGTAGATGTATGTTTATGCATTTCTCCACATGTGTACGTAAGTATACAGAAAAAAATTTACATAGGATAGATAACATAAAGTTGTCACACATATATTAGCAAGTTAAATTGTGGACTTTGTCCTTTTGTGGGAAAATAAAGAAATGCTCTTAAAACCTGCCTTAGCCGATTTTAAAAGCAAAAGTACACTTTGGTTTCTACATTCAGTCTTTCACTTGTTTCACAAAGGAGAAATTATATTGTATCCATAAATGTATTATATCCATAAACTTATTCTAAAAACATGTGTATATTAGAACTAAAATAAATATAAACATAAAAGTGGAAATAGGAAACATTCTATTCACTCTACACTGAAAACTATAAAATAGAAACAAATGTAACAAGAAAGAAATAGAAACTATATAAGAAAAACAATAAAATCTTATTGTAGAGTATAAAATTATATCTGAACAAATGGAAACACATACCATGTTCTTTAAGAGAGAACTTACTATCGTAAACCACTATTCTCCCTAAATTAATAGAAATTGAATGCAGTTCCAATTGGAATGCTAACAGGTGTTAAAGTTGAATTTTATAAATCAATCCTAAAGTTTATATGGAAGAAAAAATCCAAGAGTGGGGTGGGGGGAAGCAGTGAAAGTAGTGAAGAGGAACTTGCCTTAACAGATGTGATATATAAAAAAATCCCTATAATTAGATTAATACGTCATAGGCATACAAATAGATGCCTAGATGGGAAAAAGAATATAGAAGAAATGGAAACTAGTATATATAAAAATTTCCTATATATTAATACTAGTATTTCAATCTAATGGGGAAAAACTTATTTATAAGGTTGACAGACTGGCTGTTATCTGGAGGAAAAAGATAAGATTGCACCCTAATAGTAGGCTGATTTCAAAATAAAATTACACATGCTGAGAGAAGTGTTTCGTACTTTTGTCATGAGGTGAAGAGAACCTTCTTCACCTGGATAGGAAACCAGAATCAATCAATAAAAGGTCGCCATTTCTGCCTATAAAATATTTTAAACATTTGTATGGCAAAGGATCTAAAATTCAAGGCATTAGATAAACAATAGATTGAAAAGAAAATTGTGAAATATTCAACAGGAAAAATTGTGCTACCTATAAAATTGAAAATTTGCAAAAAAATAAATAATTTTTTATAATCCTTAATGCTATATACTTAAGGTCTATGCTGAGTGGATTTTGTGAATTACCTTTATGTACACATTTGACAAATACAAGTTTTTGGCATTCAGATATTTTCTTTAACAAAATGAAAATCTCTTAAGTACTGACAAGAAAAAGGCAAACAGCCCCATAAAAATAAGCAGAGGATATGGGAAAACAAATACTTCAAAAGCAAATCCCAAGCAAGGTCAAGAAATATTTGTTTAAACTCACTGGTAATCAGACATGCAAATTAAATAACAGCAAGCCATCACCACCATAAAACAGGCACACTTCTAAAAAGAGCAGCAACACTTGTTGTTAGAGGGAACACTGGTTAAGGATGCTCTCATAAAAGGAAATGAAACCAGAATTATTTAAAGCATTTCTGGAAAGCAGTCAGGTAACATCTATTAAATTAGAAATCTGTGTACATTTTGACTATCAAACACCTGTCTAGGATTATATCAACAAAAATCAAAATACAAGTATTCAAATTTAAATGTACAAATACTTTATTAGAGTATTGGTCATAGTGGGAATAGTTAAAAAAATATGGTATGTTTATACCATGACATTCTATGCAACAATTAAAAGAAATAAATCAGAATTATATGTGCTGCTGACTTGAAGAAATTTCCATGAGGTATTCTTGAGTGAGAAAAGCAGAATACAGAGTTTGCATATGATCTCATTTTGAAAGAAAGAATAACCTCCTTAGGTGTGTACATATAATTTGCATTTGTATGTAAATATAAACAAAAATTTGGAAGGAAAATTATTAAGATGTCATCATGAGTTTTCTAAAGGTGAAGGTGGGGAGGCCCGAAGGAGGAGTGGTATGAGAGAAAGGAGAGGGCAGAGGAAGGAAGTAAAATGGGGGAAGGGAAGATAAATTTTGTTGGCTGTGATTTTTCACGTGGCTGTAAATAACTCTGGTTAGAAAGATCCAGAAAGAACTTATTCCGTTCATGAAAAATAAACTTTATAAACCACTGAGCAGGAACCTGCATAATGATGTAATAGAAGTATTTACTTGGAGATTGACAATCTCAAACATAAGACGCCAAACCTTAGAAAGTTACTTACTGTCTCAGATTCTCACTTTCTCCAACTTATAATAAGGTAGTAATATATAGCAACTGTCAGAATTGAGAGGATATTAACGTACAGTATATAAACTGCTTAGCATACAGGTACTGACCAGAACTCAAAAATATTAATTTTCTCCTTTACATTTCAATCAAATTATGTTTCTTGATAAGTCAGTGGCAGTCACATATAATCATTTCCCAAGACTGAGAAAGCCTGATAATCCAGGTTAGTTTTCAAAAACTAAGATATCAAATATTTTTAAAGATAACAATGCAAAAGTTTTGTTCAGATACCAACTAGTACATAACAATCTCCAAAGACAATTAGCTTAGGTCTATTAATATACTGACAATTTCAGACCTGGCTTTTTCTTTTTTCTTTAAGGCCCTCACAAACTCTAGTTATCCTGCCAGAACAGATATTGTTTCATTATTCGGTTGGATGCAGATGGTTGGTTTTTGTATCTTTTCACAATTCTTGCCACCAAGATTATATAGAGTGAATGAGCAAAGGTGATTGGGGGTACAGGAGAGGGGAAGAACTGATCAAGTTAGGCAGAAATGAACTTTACCCAGAAAATAACACACTTTCTGCTATCCTGTCCACATTCTGCACTGTGCCTAATCTCACTGAATACAGCAGCATTTCTGGAACTGACTTGTACACTATGACAGGAGTTGGAAGAAAAAAGCTTCAATAAAGATCTAGACTCTTCCCCGACTCACACGTCAAAAGTTTTCCATTTCCTTCTTATTTTTTCCCATGCATTACATTACTATTTTACTCATATTCAAAAATTTTAAGTAGTAGAAAAGACTTACTTAGTAAACAGATAAATATGTTTTTACTAGATAAAGTGATTAAGGCAAGGCATGCCATTCTTATTTTTACCAGTCTTACAATTTGAAGGAGATTCTTAGCAATTTTCAATAATTAATGAAAATGCCTTATTAAATTGTCATAGAGCTTCACATGGAAGTAATTCAACACAGAAAAACCCAGGGTTGGAGGTTTGTATCCCAATAATGCCACTGACTAACTGAATAAATGATTTTATTAATTTGTTAATTTTAAGTATCTCCAAGTTACCCAATGACTTATCATGGCACCTAGAGAGCAATCTTTGGTTTTCTTGTCTTCAGACATTATACAATAATATGATCAAGAAGAAGACCAAGGTCTTTGTATACAAGTTTCTAGACTGCTCCAAACAGGGCTTATAATTAAACTCTGATTTACAGAGAATGAATCTAAGTAGATAATCTAACACAAATTAGGTTATAAAAAGAAAATAGCTGTGGAAAATTCAAAGTTGCTTGTTAAACTAGAGAAAATCATTTATTGAAATCTAATATATGGATGTGTGCCTTCAGGGTTTGTTTCCAATTTTAATTGGAGAATTACACTTTGAAATTGTTTCTGTTTCTCAACAGGCCATATGGAAACAAAATGAAAAAACCATTCTGTACTACAAAAGGCGTGAGAAAACCTCTCTAAAGCTGGGTTTTAAAATAGTTCTAATGAATGTAATTATGTGAATAAAGCAGCCAGGTAGTATATGAGTATATATACCCTCCTGCTCCTCCCCATCTCTCTCTGGCAATTACCATAGGAAATGGATGTATACAGTAAGTATTCTCAAACCAAAAGTGTTGCAAACCACTCTTATGATTCATTTTTCCTTCTTAGCAAACTCATGTATCATACATACTAACTCATTTAATAAGAAGAACATGTGATTGGTGTTCAGGAGTATTAATATCTAGTCATGTCTATGTACATTTTTGTGTGATCCAAGGATTGTCAAAGAAAAATCGCATTGGACAAGTTAAACAGGTAAGGAAGACTTGTATTTAAGACTACTGCAATGGATGTCAAGACTATTGCAACAGAGAAGAGAGACTGAACTAAACTCTGCTGAAACAGAAATGGAAGAGTTTTTAACCACTGTGGTGAGCCAGTGGGAAAAATAAAGAAGGCTAGTGTGAGGAAGGTTCATCAATGTGATTAGGCCATCTGTGTTTGCTAATTAGCTCTTGTCCAAATTAGGTTTCTACTCTCTCACAGAGACTGGGAGGTAGAGATGCTTTCATTCTTGATGATTAAATTTCAAAAGAACGGTTTCCAGGAACTTGGGAAAGATATTGCTGAGTTGTAAAACAGGTAGGAGACTGAGATGTAAGAAGATCTACATCTCAAAAGTGGCATTGAAAGAAATTACAATTACAGTTTTTTCAAAGTAAATGCACTAAGAAGAGAAAGGTCAGTCAGAAAGCTAAAATCTGGAAGGAGCCTGTCTTAAGTTTGGTCAACTTTAAAGGAATATTATACTATCTTGGTTGAGCTCTTATTATTATTTCCAAACATTGACCATACTATCTAAAAAGTTGGGGAAGGTGGAAGGTGAAATCAAATAGAAAGAGAAAAAAACTAAAAAGAAAAAAGAAGAATTTAGACTTGATTAAATGTAACAAACATAGTGTTCTGTGAGAATCAAATCTAACAAGACCTTTGAGATGTTTCATAAAAAATTTGGTAATCCTCAACTAATGTGGTATTTACTTTGCTAATTGACAATGCTCATAAGCAAATTACAGATGCTAAGAAGTTAAAACAAACAAACAAACAAACAAAACTCCATTTAGCTTTTTTTTTTTTTTAACACAGTATTTTTCAAATTAAATATTAAAGCCCTGTAGAATTTGTGTTTCTAGGAACAGAATTAAGGGTCGGATAATTCCTGAATTCCTTTTTACTTTTAAAATGCTACTAATATATATGCATTTATCAATACGGTTTTTCTTTTAAATGAAAGAATTTGTTTCCGCTTTTTGTGCATTTCTTAGTTCCATGGTGACTTTGTTGTTTCTTTTCCCAAACTGACTCCTTGATACTTGTTATGCTAGGTTTTTTTGTGCCTTCTTTTTGTATTCTAGATACATCCGTCAAAACTTGTTTCCATTCTAACACACATACCCACGACTCTTGTAAAAATTGAATAGGGAATCATCACACATTTTTAAATTCTCTGATACCATTACTACTCAAGGTCTTTTTAAAAATAGAAGCTACTCGCCTAATCATTACTTGTATCCTAGAACATGGATTCTAGAGAAGTTCAAAAGAAAAAAAATTTTGTGCTTTAAAGAAATCCTGAAGACCTTTACAAAGCAATAACTTTTTATGTGTAGTTTTTTAGCAGTTTTTTTCCCCCAGAAATTTACAAAAGATTCAAAGGAAAGGAGAGATGAAGAGAAAATGTGAAAGGTGTATGTGTGCATTTATCTCCAAAAAGTTTTTATGTCACTAATTATGTAAACAGGATTTATGTGTTCTTATTTATCTTTGTCTTTAAAGCATCCTGAGAATTTAAGCCTTCCAAAATCCTCAGGCAGCAATTCTGCTTCAAACTTCAGATCATTGCAGGGAGAGGGGTTATATATTGAGAGAATTCCCTTTGCCTGGTAAAATGAGAAGAGCCAAATGGCTGTCTTTAGTTGGTGATTTCTCTTGTTGCTGGAACAAACACACATAAGATAGCTCTTTGGAGCCACATAATTCTACTTTGGCCAATTAGTAAGACCTCTTACGGCAAAGTTCTTGAGAAGCAAGCTAGTATTGGATTTTCTTGTAAATAATACAACTATATCAGCCTACCATGGAACGGAAGATATTAATTCAGTATTCTTCAAAAAAGATAGTAGATATGGTCACCAACATAAATGAAATAAAATTTGCACAATTATCAGCTCAGGGAATTCAACCTACATATTTTTCAAACTCTCTTGATTATTTAAGTATAATATATTATGACATATTATAATAGTGCTGTTGAACACACACATATAAACATGCTATTATGTGTATTTAAGTTGGTGGACCTAAGACTAATTAATGGTAAGCAAAATAACCAAAATAAATTTCTACTACTGCTTACTTGTGAATAGTCACTGAAGGTAGAAGGGAACACCAGATTACATTTTTGTACTAGAAATTATTCAAATTTCAACCCTAATTAAGAGTTTTATGCTGTAATTACAGGTGTCAGTATAGACTTAATTATTAACTATGAAAAGTGAATTTTAAGTTTCAAATATGCATTTTAGAAATACAAACATATGTAAATTTTATAGTGGGTACAGTTGCTTTTAAGGATAGAATATTTTAGATAAAGCAAAGAGATATATAAATAATATTATACTTTCTTCTAGATTCACATATTTGTTCCTTTTATATCTTTAATCCTATCATGTATACAAACCAACATGAACTATTAGAAAAATTATGGATAATAATATGGATAATAACAAATGTTAGAGAATTGACCTTATCTTTTCACAATTGGAATATATATTTTAAAACAACCAAGAAAGATAAAAGTTATTTTCTGTAAATTCTTTTGTCTATAATCCATTATTCTAAATCCCATTTTATTTAATCTATTACTCTGAGGAAAAACCTGATTAATAATGTTATGCCACATAAGATAGAATATGCATATTCATAAGCCCTTTATGAATTATTAGTGAAATTGAAATGAGTAAACCTTTATCTTATATGAAAGCAATTAAAAGTACTTGACTCACAAGATGATAAATCAAAACTGAAAATTTAGTCCTCAAAACACACACAGTTTGAACTCGGCAATACAGAATAACATATCACACTAGATTAGACTTACCAGAGTAAAAGTAACATTTTAGATATTAAAGTTGCTTTCTTAGATCATAAAACATCCTGGTGTGTAAAGGTATAGCACATTTTAAAAAGCTAAGTTGATGGGTGATTTAAGGCACTTTTGGACTGCACATTATCTTCTGACACATCTGTTTTCCAAAAACCTAAAAGGTTTTTTATTTTTATTAAAGTGTCTATGTAACACTGACAACAAAGAAGGTTTCTCAGGCTGGGAGGATTTAAATTTACCCAAGCTGCACAGTAGAAATTAATGAATAATGTAGAATACAATATATTCCTATTACATGCTATGTGCTAGTTTAATAATAAAGTGATATATGAAGTTGTCAAAAGGCAATGAATTTACAGAGAAAAAAATATATGACTGAAGTGAATAAACTGAAAAAAACATCCAACATACAATATTATGTGTGGGAAAAACTCTAAGTTGTGCCCTAAGGTTAATAATTTATTTAAAGTAATTTAGCAAATGATATTATAATGACTTCCTAACCTGGAAAAATATTTTTTTTTCTTTTTCTGTTCACGTGGATGTACAGAGCTAATTTTTTTTTTAACCTGGAAAAAGCAGCTTTTATGGGAATGCATCCAACTGTTGGGAAAACGCTTAGGTCTTCTTGTCCTATCTCCCTACATTTTAGTAGTATTGTTCTATAGTGTTAAATAACACTGTTTAATATTCCATTTGAAATAGTCTCAGGTCTTTCCACATGTTTACATACAGTTCACCATCTCAAGTTTAAGGTTATAAATCATTTTGCCTATCTTATACTGTTTCCTTTTCTTTTCCTGACAAAACTTTGCCACCTCAAAACACACCTGCCTTGTACAGAACTCTACAGAATGAAAGTTCATTTATTTTGACAGGCTTCAACAAGTAAGGTATTTCTAAATATCTGGATGTTGTGCGAGCACCATAACCTAAAACTGCTTTACTTAAGATTTCTTCATTTCATGAAGTGGAAAAAAGACGCAAGAAATCAACTGAAATTAGCCAAATTCAAAAACACCTTGGTATCTTGGCAGGGGTTTGGGGAATGGGGAGATGGATAAAAGTTCTGTAATTGGATTCAGAATCATAATATAAATCCTACTTGATCTTACTAACTACTAGGTCTTAGAGAACCTTAGATTCTGATAACCTCAGTTCCATCATCAAGTGATATACTAAGACTTAAATGAGATAATGTACAGAATATCCCCTTACCCATGCTTTCACGTTACAGTTTCGGTCAGTTACCAGCAATCAACCAAGTTCTGGAAATAATAAATGGAAAATTCTAGAAATAAACAATTTGTAACTTTTAAATTGTGTGCTGTTCTGAGTAGCACAGTGAAATCCCACTTTTTCCTGCCCAGGATGTGACTCATCCCTTTGCTCACCCAGCGCCACTGTATTTGCTACCCTCTCATTCATCACTTAGTAGCTGTCCTGGTTATCAGATCGACTGTCTGTATTGCACTGTTTGTGTTCAAGTAACCCTTTTTTAGTTAATAATGGCCCAAAGCACAAGAGTAGTGATGCTGACAATCAGATCTGCCCAAGAGGGGCTGTAAAGTGCTTTATTTAAGTGCAAAGGTGAAAGTTCTAGACTTAAGGAAAGAAAAAGAATCATAGGTTAAACTTGTTAAGATCTATAGTAAGAATGAATCTTCATGAAATGGTGAAGAAAAAGGAAATTCATTCTAGTTTTGCTGTTGCACCTCGAACTGTAAAAGTTATGGCCACAGTGAGTGATAAGTGCTTCATTAAGATGGAAAAGGCATTAAATTTGTGGGTAGAAGACATGAACAGAAAATGTGTTCTCAGCGCGGATAGCAGGCTGCACCAGAAAGCATCGAGCCCACACAAAGACTTCAGCAAGCAATTCCCCTGAAACAGTGACACCAAGCCATTTACTGCAAGTAAGGGATGGTTATACAGATTCAGAAATAGATTTAGACTGAAAAATATAAGAATTGCTGGAGAGAGGCCATGTCTACTGATGAAGAAGTTGCTGCCATATTTCTAGCAGACTTGAAATTGATTAGGGTCCATTACTACCCGTGGTTTCAGACATCCATTGGGCCTGTTGGAATGTATCCCCTTCCAGAAAAAGGTCTACTGCATACAAAACAATTTATACTGTAATGTACTGTGAAATGTAAGGAAAACATTATTATGAAACAGAATGCATAAATGCTAAATGACAGCTGGGATATTAGAACAATCTTATCTTAACGCTAGAAGCTTTTATTCCCAGAAATTGCTATGTACATACTTGATAAAGAAGATGTGGTACATATATACAGTGAAATATTACTCAGCCATAAGAAAAGATAAAATACTGTCATTTGTGACAACGTGAATGAATCTTGAGATAATTATGCTAAGCAAAATAAGTCAGGCAGAAAAAGTTGGGAACCTTATGATTCCACTTATAGGTGAGATATAAAACTGAAAGCAACAAGTGAATGAGACAAGCGAAAACTATTAGACATGAACAACAGTTTAGTGGTTACCAGAGGGGAGTAGGGGTGAGGGTGGGTAGGTAAGGGAAGAGGGGTTCAAATATATGGTGATAAAAGGAAATTTAATTTTGGGTGGTGAAGACACAGTGCAATATAGATATGACATGTTGTTGAATTGTGCACTTGAAACCTATTTAATTTTATTGACTAATGTCACCCCAATAAATTAAAAAAGAAAAAAGAAATACCACATACAAAAGATAGAACAGTAGATTCGTAACATGAAAATATTTGTGGCATCCAAGAAAGCTCTTAAAGTCTACCTGACTCTGGAACATTTTTGTGCCACAAAGAATCTCTAATTACATAAGATTACATAGACACAGTTCTTTTTCAACTTAGATCCTACTCTAATGCCTGACTCTAAATCAATCGCAAGGGAAGTTATGCCCCTGCATCTGACCTCTGTTAACTTATTCAACAGCCAAGCTTCTCGATTTTGAGTATGCATAAGAATCACATAGGGATCTTTAAAGCACAGAGAGTCTGATTCACGAGGTCAGAGGTGGGCCTCAGATTCTGCATTTCTAACAAGCTCCCAGATGATGATGCAGCTGCAGCTCTGGGGACCACATTTTGACTGGTACAGTTCAAAGACAGTAGTTCTTAAGTTTCTCTGCACGTTAGAAACACCCAGAATATTTTTACTATCTTTATTTTCTGGGTTCTACTCCCCGGATATTCCAGTTTAATTAGTCTGGGTCAGGCAACGGCTTTCCCCCGCACACCCCACCCCCAACCTCAATGCTCTCTGGATAATTGTAATGAGCAGTAATTTTTAATAACCACCGCTCTATGGCAAGTCATCCACAACACTAAAAATGGTAGGCACATCCATGCCTATCTCATGCTCTAAAGGATAATATTTTAACATATTACTCTGTGATATTTCTCTCTGTACTTTGCCACATTTCCTTTCTGCCATTCAAGAGATAGAATTCTCTGGGTTCATTGCCTCAGGGGAGAGATGTGACAGAGAAGCAAGTAGAAATGCCCCATAAACCATTTAGGATTCCAATTTCCCGAAGCCTAAGCTTTTAGGAGAATTTGAGAAGTATTCAGGAGGTGATAAACAAGAAGGATATTCAGGCAATAGTGAGAGTGGCTAAAACGACAAAAAAAGAGAGAAGTCTGTGAGTGAGGAGTTGGAAGGACCTACTTTCTTTTTCCTGGAACTTACTGCCAAGATATATTCTGACTCAAAAGATGCATGTCTGCTTTATGCACCCAACTTGACCAAACCACAGGCACCGTGGCAAACCATTCCTGCACCTCAAGCTTAGCACAAAGCAGCAGAAGCTCTTGGGAGCTGAAAGATAAATAAAGATGATGATATCTCATTCATAACCTCATATATTAATAGCTACTTTTTACACTTCCTCTCTATTCTCCAAAGACAAATGGTTAAGATATTAGAGTTTGGGCACAATTATGGGTGAAGGAAGAAACCTAGAAAGAGCTGACATCCCCAGAACTTTCCGAAGGCCTTCCTGAATAGAGACTTTAAGTTGAAAATAAAGTTGAGTTAATGAAAAATTTTAAAAGTTATGTCTTACATACCTAAGATTTTTTACCGGCTATCTAATATGCCAAGCAATAAATACTTCATCTGGATTCTGTATGCATCTTATAGTCAAATGAATATATCATTGCCAGGGAATGTGATTCTGAATTACAAGATCATTTGAAGAGAGCAGACCCAAGATACTCCTGAATATGGGTATAGGATCCTGACATATCTGGAAAACCAAGGTTACTTCTTCACAAATCTGTCTCATCCTAGAAAGGAATTTACTCAAAAGATTTTACTTTATACTGTTGGAGGAGGAAAATACTATTATCTTAAAGTCACCATATATTTTTTTCGGGAGAGAACATTTTTTAATGAGTTATAATTAATGTGTTTTGCCTGCTATAGTTATTCAAACATCATTGCATTCTGTTTATTTTGTTGTGGCAATTCTTTGACTACTTTTAGTATCCGTAGGACACATTGTGCTAAACCACATACTCATATTGGTATACAGGATTTTAAAAAATCATACTTTTAGCCTTACTTCGTGCTTCATGTTCTGTATCTAATTTTGCTAAATTTAAGATAAAACCTTAATTTTCCTCCAAAGCATTTCATATTATTTGCACAAAACTTCAAAGTTAGATTTAATGTTCTAAGAACTATAAATTAAATAATTTGAGCAAAACCCAATCATGTCAAAGCCATTTAGTCATGGTGTGTTTCTGTATGACTACAGGTAAGGGACTGTTCTGGGGGATGGGAATACGGAGAGAGACTGAACATCCCTGCCCACAGAGAATTTATAGCCCAATGATTGGACAATATTTTAATTCAGGAGAAAATTGTGGAAGGTTTTAAAGGAGAAAGAGAGCAATTTCAAAAAGAATACTTTATTATTGTGTTTGAAATTATTTGGGGGAGAAGTGAGACTGAAAGCTGAGGAAGATAATGATGACCTGGAGGGGTTATCACAGGTGACTTTATGTTATCTTCCCATTTTATTTCATGTACTTGCTTATGCTTTTACTACATGGTTGTGCATTCTTCAACAAAATACAGCTGTTTCATTTAGTGTTCGTGAGAGTCATTCTTGTTAGTACAGTTCTCATTCACCCATTTCCACTTCTGTACAAAATGGTATTCTATTACAGAATTGCTGAATGCATGCACATTTTAAAATGTATTAAGTATTGCTAAATTGTTCTCCAAAGTGATTTTAACAATGTTTGTCTCAACTAGCAATGTTTACATAGTTCTTGTTATGCCATATCCTTACCAGTAAATGGTATAGTCAAACATTTAATTTTGTCAACATGAGAGTCCCTTGAGAAGATTTTTTTTTTGTAAGATTTTTTTCTTCTGGGTTTTTCTTAAAAAGATTGTGAATTCTTCACATATTCACCATACTTATGCCCTGATGATTATATGCATTACAAATATATTCTTATCTTTGACTTTTATTTTCACATTGTTTATGATATTTTTGTATGAAATTTAAAATTTTACTTTTTCGAAACTGTGTCTTTTTATATCTAATTATTCTTGTGCATTAAGAAATTTTTTCTTAATATTTCCTAATAAGAAATTGTTCTATATTTTTCCAGAATACATAAGCTTTGATTTTTATATTTACATTTTGTACATGATATGCAGTACCAGTCTAACTTTAAAATATTTTTCCAGATGAGTAACCAACTGTCTTAGGACCATTTTTTATGTGGACCATATTTTCCCGCTATGTAAAATACTTTTGCTGTCATATACTGAGTTCCATATACATCTGGGTCTTTTTCTGAGCTTTCTATTTTGTTCTATTTGTCTAATTAACCATTTCTGTGCACTTATAATGTTTTTTTAATTACTATAAGTTTATATAATAACTTTGGTATAGACCATGATAATTTCTTAGATATTTTCCTCTTTTGAAATTTTCATGACTGTCAAGTTTTATAAAAATCTTGTTGAGATTTTGATCAGAATAGTAGTAAATAATAAATTAATTTTGGAATAATTGATGTCATTATGACATTGAGGATTCCCATACATGAACATACTATCTCTCAACTGATTTAGTTCTTTCTGGTCACTTGCCACAATATTTTGCCACTTCCTCCACATATATATGATTTGTGAGGTCTATTCATAGGTTTATTTTTTAAAGCTATATTATTATTATTGTGCCTGAGAACTTTTTTAACCATTACATTTTACTGGAATTAGGAACCCTCTTGGTTTCTTAATGTTGATATAGTATTTTAAAATCTTGATGTTATTCATAATAATTTGCCTACAAATTCTCTTGAATTTTTTATATATGCAACATCATCATGAAGAGAAATTTTCCACTCCATTGGCTAACCTTGTAATCAGCTATTTGTTCTGCTTCTGTAGACATGCTTGCCCTATAGGCTGAAGGGCAGGGTGACCTCGAGATCAACTGAAGACTCACCCTCTCTGTTGCTTGTTCTGTCTAGATAACAGATGTATTGCAGATAAGCCCTATGAAAGTAAGGGTACCCCTGAACTTGGGGCCCAGATCTTCCGAGCGCTAGCTCTTCTGGGACTGCCAGCATGACAAACCTGAGTTCTCCAACTCTCCCAGTGGTCTTTGGTTTCTCGCCAGTCTGATTTTTCTACAACAATCATTTAAAAATAAAGAGAGTTGGACTACTTTTCATTTTTTCTTTTATTTCTTTCCTTTTGTATTTGCTATCTAAAATCTAAGTACAATATTGAACATTAGAAGTAAAGGCAGATATATTTGTCTTATTCTTAAATTAAAAGAGGTATTTCAAAGTTTCAGCATTTAGTTTATATTTGCTATCATTTTCACTCCACAGAAAATCTTTATTAGGTTAAAAACCAAAAGGGCTCTGTTTTTCTATTCTAAGTTTGTTAAAATTTTTTATTGAATAGTTTTTCAACAAAAATGTAGGCAAGTACATTTTCTTGTTTGCTTTCAACTGTTAATATGATTTTAATATGAAAATAAATTTTCTGAGAATCAATGATCATATTCCTGGGGTAAACCTTATTTGCTAGAGTTTATTTTTGATAATACATGCATAAATTTAATTCACTGATATCATATTTAGAAATATTATATCTATATATTTCATACATATAATTGGTTTGTGCTTTCCTTACACTGCTTTTGATCAATTATGCTATCAAATTTCTATTAGCTTCATAAAATAAGTTGAGCAAAATTCCTTCATTCTTTATTCTCTAAAATAATTTGTGAATTATAAGTATTTTCTGTTACTTAAATATTTGGTAAAACATTCTGGTACTTTTGCAAAACACTTGGAATACCAATTCATTGATAACTTATTTAGTCTTTCTACTTGTGTAGTTGATTTTTCCATTTTAATTTATTTCTTTTAAAATCTCATGAAGATTTTTTTGTTGATTTAATTTAAACAGGAAAAAAGTTTTCTTTATTATGTACTCTATTTAATTTCTAATTTTTAAAACACTTTCTGCTTCCTCTGGATGCATATTTCTAGAGTTTTTTATTTAAGAAATTATTTCAAGTAAGAAACAGGTTTTGTTGACCATCTCTATAAACTTGTCAGACCACTTCCTCACTCTTTTGTTTTACTCAGGTGGTATTATTGACCTCCATTTCTGGTATTTTTACTATTTCCATTAACATTAAGCCAATTAGTGACCCTGAAAGTAGAATGCCAAGAAATAGAAACTTATTAAGAGCTGATCACCAAGAAAGCAAATCAAAGCACATTTGTTTTTGTTTTGTTTTTTTCCTTTACCTTTTGACCCCCGTCAAAGAGCACTTCTGATGGATGTAGGAATTAATTGTATAGGTAAATACAGGATAGAAAAATTTGTCTTTCTTTTCTTAAATTATTTCTTTCTGTGTTTGTAAGTATTTACTTGCTTGGTAGTCTCAGTAACTACAATAAAAGCTGAAACAAAAAGCCTGTAAAGGAAAGAATGAATAGGACATTGATTCTGCCTTCAAGGATATTCAATCTAGTGGGATAGACTTAAATGCAAATAAGCAGGAAATTGTAACGCTCTGTGGTAAGTGTTCAAATGATACAACTTAGGGATGCATGAGTACATGTATGATGAATAATCCTATCAATTATGTGTGTCTAGAAAGTAGAATTTTTTATTAATTTATTTTTAAGGGTTATTTTTTTCTGATTTCCAAAGTTTATTAAAAATTAAAGAATAGAAAAACTTTACATAAAAATATGTCATTTCTAGCTTCCACATTGTTGTCCACACATAAAACAAAATCAAAACATGATACGTTTCTGTCATGCTGGTGGCGTGGGACAACAGTGGTAGCCAGGCCAATTCACTCGGTTCACCACGGCAGGGTTTTTAATATGTATTCGTTATAAATATGTCTTTATCAATAGGTTCACAATTTAAATATCTTTAGATATTTTTGACAACTTTCAATCATTGAGAACTGCAGACAGAATGTGCTACTCTATTCTGGAATGTCCCCAGAAGACCTGCGGTGGCATCTGGCAGCCCTCAGTGCTAACGTGGGCCAGTCCTGCTGAAAAAGAAAGCCAGGCCGGAGACACTTTAAAGTGTGTCCCTGCCGGGTGTGCATCGCATTCGGATCTCACTCTAGGATGCCCCAGTCCACATATCGAGCAGGCATCATGGTAATAAGTTTCTCGTCTGGACGCTCTCCACTAGTGGACCTAAGGCCAACCTGCCTGTGGTACCAACAGGGCCAGACCCCGTCTTAGAGTTGGGGCAGCAGATGACCCACGAGATGCAGCTAATTCCCAGGACAACTGTGGTGCTCTGAAAACTCAGGGTTAGGCAGTATGGATATATTCTTGTTCAAAAAAAAGTTACAAAGAGAGTGGTTGCATTGAGAGTTCTTATCTAAATTAAAAATTAACCCAATTGGTTATTGGTTTAATGTCTGAGCTGCTGGAATTCAAACTCCAAGATGTTAGGAATCTTTTGCTGTCTTCCATAGCACTTTAATTACAAAACTTAGTATAGTATTTGTCATTTCATAGGTACTCGATAAACTTATATTAAATAAAAATCTGATTAATTTAATTAAAGATCTCTAGAACAGCAAATATTCCATTGAAAATATTTAGCAAATTATTTAAAGATGTGCAAATACCAGGGCACTTAATGTCATTAATTCACACTCTCTAAATGATTAACATTTTTTTGTGTGTTCATAAAAATGGGAGGTCAGACATTGGATGTCATTTAGTTGAAACTTCTGTACCATGCTCCCCATCTTTAGGCCTTTCTAACATTGACCATTGAAAAAGGTCTTTTACACACACACACACACACACACACACACACACACACACACACACACACCTCCAAACCGGTTCTCAAAATCTATTGGTAGAAGAAAACCAAGGCTTTTATTGTCCCAAATCATGGAGCTAGTTTGGTTGTTGTGAATAACAGTTTCTCTGAGTCTCTGGTTTTAACATTTTTAAAAATCTAGTCTTAATAGGAGGTTTTATTCTAATATTGCTTATAGTCGAATTGTATGATCAAAATACTATATCATACAGGCATTAAACTACACACACTCATTTTAAAATGGGAAAGAGAGAAAAATATAATAATCTAAATAGTGTTGGAAATTTTTCCCACTAGACCAATCAGTAAATATATTCTCTGAAACAAACATGACAGAAAATACTAACATCCTTGTTTCTTTGTTAGTGTCAATTTTCCCATACTCTAATGGTCTAAGCATCTTGCTGTATTAAATTGTATTTAAATATATGTATTTTTCATACAATATGGTCTCCAGCCAAACACATAATATCCAAACAAAGAAACAGAAAAGAATTTCCTCAATATTGGAGGAAAAACTGTTTGTGCTGGGCATATTTTGAGATGAACTACTGAACTCCACGGCTGCACCTTCGTAAAGGATATTTAAGGGTAAGTTGTACTTTGGATTTTTTAACTTACAGGATAATTTTAAAACCTTGTACATTGATTTTAGAACCACAGTCCTTGGTGGTTTGAACACCAAGGATGGTGGAAAACATGGCAATTTTCCTTTCTTGGATATAAAGAAAGTTCTAAAGATATCTAGAGCTACTGAATAAAATGATAAAATCACCTGTATAAATGGGGTTAACTTAAATGAGCTCTTTCATATCACTTACATCTAAGAGTCTATAAATTTTATGTAAAAGATTTAATAAAAAGATAGCTGTCAATTATCCAATTAGCCTAGCTACAATCACTGTAATTAATTATAAATTATTTAGGCTTCAAAAATGAGTATTTTGAGAAATGCAAATATTACAGACCCAGACAGAGTCTCAGTTGGAAATGCTGAATTGTGTTCTCCCTTTATACTGTTGCTCATTCTCATATTTCCTAGATGGTAATTCTCAAACTTCGGCATGCACCAGAATCACCTGGCAGTGATTGTTGGGCCCCAGCCCCAGATATTCTGAGTCAAAAAGTCTGGCATACAACCTGAGGGCCCAGGTGATTCTGAGAACTTCTAGTAAGTTCCCAGATGACATTGTTGCTGCTGGTCTAAGGACCACACTTAAGGAGAACCATTGACTTAGAAAAAATATTCAAGTTTTCTTTAGATCCAGGCAAGCTTAGTTTCCATTTAATGCTAAAAAAATTTTTTTTTATGTGTGAGGATATGGAGGAAAGGGAAAGAATTTAACATGATGTATTAACTGTCATGTGGTAGGCATTTTTTTGAGTACACTGGGGCCTGAAAATACTGATTCACCTATAGCCAAGTTTAGTGCCCTCTATAAAATTATAATAAATTTCCTAGCTATCAACTGCTGAAACTTTTATCTCTCTTGCATCTTATAATTAATAGTTTTGAATGATGTTATCAACCAGTAATTCCTGAAGCATTCGCTTTCCCCATTGTTTAAATATATAGAGAAAAACAGTCCTTTTGACAATTTAACATTTTGGCTCTGTGAATTTTGACATTTGTTTTGCATTTGGAAGCTATGATATAACCTCTTTCCTGTGGCATGTCAGTTTTTCTGAGTTATTCTTGCCACATTGCATTTCCAGGTTTTGATGAAAGATGTGCTCTTCGAATCAATTATCTTTCTTCTTATTTATTTTTCTGAGGATGGAAATGTCTTTTTATTAGAAAATATAAACCATCAGAATTTATCACAATATGAAAAGGTCAGAGAGGAAACAAGAAAATATTTAAGGACTCATTCCATCATTAAGATTCTCCAGAGCTGCATCTTACGAATTCCTTTAAGAGAAACTCTTAGGGTCAAACCATATCTGGCCCATAATCCATTTTTATTATCTTGAAGGTTGTGGAAACACAGAAGTTTACACAAAAGAGCAAAGATTATATTTTTTTGATGAAGTAATAACAAACCAAAAGATATCTGGCTGGCATAATTGCTTGAGATCTCATTAAAAATTAAACAAATAAAGCATTTCATATAAATTAATAAAAAGCTCTAGTCGCTAACATACAAAACACTGGTTTGAAATTTTTTGATAATAAGTTGATTAAATTAAGACAATTTTAAGCAGATTTATCTGACATCTGTAGCTGTCGTCTAAATATTACAGAAAAGGGTTCTTTTCTTTCCCTGTCCTCAATTTTTTTCTGAATGTGCATTATTTGCTGTGCCTGCTACAGCATAAGTGCTCAGTAAAGATTTGCAGAGTAGATGAGGCAAACAATCCCATTAAAAAGTCCCTGGACACTGGTAAATATTGGTAAAAACTGAGTTTGATAGGTTGGTAACATTTTATTTTTTATTTAAACCAAGTTTTACAAATAGCTCCTTCTGGGAGGCTTTCAGACTCAGCCTGCTAAAAAATTTGTGCTAAAAGTAGATTTGTGTATTTTGCATTTTTTCTAGTGAAAAAAAAAATATATATTCAGTTAAGAAAGTTAATCATTTGTTTGGGAAGGGGGGATGAGTGCATCTGCCCAATACTATTATGTGTGATTACTGTCTTGTCACTCAGTGCAAAAAGTAGTTACCATAACAACCACAGTGTAGTCGGCTAGACACAAAGAATCTTGAGTATTTTTTTCTAGTATGTGAAAGAAACTTCCTAAAGCAGAATCCACATTAATACCTTTTTTCTCGGAATATTAACCTATCAAATTATTTGGGGAAAAGCACCCTATTTCTGTAGATTATAATTTATGTTGGGTACCTTAGCCTTTAGAAAACAGATTTTCACCTCATTACTGTGTTTAACTACAATGACTCAATCTCTCTTTCTGCAGGATCTGACATCCCTCTGGGTGAAACTCCAATGAGGAAAAATTTCCTCATGGCAACCCATGTCCCAGGAGGGAACTTTACAAGCAAATTTTCTATTTTTAGCATCAGCCCCATTGATATCCAAGTTTTCAGGAATACCTGGTACCTTCAACTCCAAAGTTTTTCCTAGGGTGCTACAATCTGAATTTCTCATCACAATAAGCTTTATATTTTAACTTTTTTCCCTCTGAAATTATCAGTCCCCTAAGTACTTTCTATCTTCATATCGCTCTTTTACAAATATCTCCTGGTTTCATTGAAGATGGACGGTTTCTGTTTAGCATTCTCCTTGTATTTGGGTGATGCTTGAAAGAAAGTTGTAGAAATGTCTTTCTTTACTTATTGTCTTAAAATCACAAGGCCCAGAAACTTAAATGAAATAAATATAGAGATTTTGCCCTCTATCTTAGGAAAGTATTCAATTTAATTTTTAAAAAAAGTCTCCTGATTAATTTAAAGTATTATTTAATTTGTAGAAACTTCTAGTTAAAATTAGTAGTGAGTTTATAAATCAAAGGAATTTGTATGTATGCTTGTACTCTAAGAATGTTCTCATTTGGATGTACCTACTATTCCATACCACCTTCAGATTAACTTTCATTTTAACATTTAAATCTAGCACCAGTACAAACTATGTCTATTGGCCCATTAAAAACAAAACAGAACAAAATAAAAGCACTAAAGCTTAAATCTACTGAGTATAGAAAATGACAGAATAAAGATGAAAATTACAAAAATGAAAGAGAGACATTGGCAACCCTTAATACATTATCAAAATTCTACAATTTCAGGCAATATGAAATTCCAGTTTCTGAAGCTTGAAAAATGTAATGGTTAGTAAAAGAGACACCATGACTAGCAATGGTTAAAAAAAAAAAAGAGTTCTCTATGTTACTGGTGTTCTAAATTTGCTTATTGCTAATTTTAATTATAATAGTCCAAAAACTCAGAAATGAGGAATAAACAGCCAAGCCTAGGATAGGAAACATCCCCAAATTCCCTACAGACTATCGTTTTATTTAACACAGTATGAAATTGTATGTGAATTACCTCTGGGAACTAGTTTTTAGCTCCCTCTGCAAGACAACACTCTGTAGCCCTAAAAAGATATGGTTATTTTCACCTTGTATTACTTGAATCAAAAGTATAACATGAGCACAGCCTGGAAATTTGAGGAAGAAAAAGAAATGAGTGAATGAAATGTTGCTGCCTTAGACAAGCGCATAGAAGCAGAAAAAGGATAATTTCATGTGCCAAGGATGCCTTCATATCCAAAGAAAGAAAGTATCTGAAAGAAATTGTTGACATTCTGACTGCTCAAAGTAGATGGCTTGCTAAAGGAAGTTTCTGCTTAGAGTAGGATGCCCTCCCTGTGTGTTCCTACCAGGTCTACAATAGAATGGAAAGTTCTCTGTGATTCCTCTTGACTTTTATATCCAAAGATCATTTTAGTAGAAAAAAGAAGAGCTTCTGTTCATATGACCCACCTTGTATTAAAAGAGATTGAAAAAAAATAATAATAGAAAGTTTGGAACTTTAGTAGCCATTATTGCTATTTTGGGCTATATGAAGTGAGCCTCTGATTCACCCCTCACTTTCAGCTTGAGTTCTCTTCTCTTCCATTAAAAGCTGAAGTCAGTACACATTTTAATTGAATGTGAGATCTGGATTTCAGTTAGAGAGGAAAAATAATGACATATTTCATAAAAGTTTATAAAGTTGAGGAAAGTAAAAAAACTCATAATCTTTTAGATGTATCATTCAAAAAATCATATTTCCAAGTTACTACCCATTTTCCCATGGTATTTATTTATTTTTGATTTTTCCATCACTCTTTTACTCTATGTGTATCCTCATGAACCTTCACTAATTTATATTAGGGAGCATGGCATAAGTTAAAATACCTATCTCATCTTCAAGTATCATTGAATCAGTTGAATGTAATATACACTGCAGGTATCAGGAGAAAGGAGTAATATTTTGTTATAATTTTATATTAGGTATGAAGATAACATATTTCAGGGAATACTATCTGTGTGTGTACAAATGTCTGTAATCAGCCAGAGCTCAATGGGACCTTACTGCATATCTCATATCTGTACTTCACATAGGGTGCCCATCAATGTCTCTTATGGTGTTTCATGCATATCTCAACCTCTCTACTAGACTACGCCCTCCCAGAAAAAATATTTTCTTGTTTTTACTTGGTGGCTACTACTGTCTTAGCATGGTGCCAAATGTTCAGCATTCACTAAGTAATGTCTGTGGAATGCATGAATGATTTCCATCTAACTTCTTTCATTTGGAAAATACTTTTCTAAAAACATTCTGTTTCAAATTCATTCCCAAAAGAAACACACTTTTAAAGTGTCTTGGGTTATCTTGGCTGATTCATACAAATAGTTTATATTAATTTTACTTTTCAATCATCATAGTCACTAATATGATTAATCCTAGAATTAATTTTAAGAATGTAGGTGGTAATAATGACTGATATCCAATGGTTCTCTACAGAAGAGAAAGCTTTTGGTCACATTATACCATTTGATTTTCACAAAATACCATGTGCTGGAAGAGTAATTTCTGTAATTCTTATTTTACCATTGAGAACATGAAGATAAGAGAAATCAAGTGACTTTCCCAAGATCACAGAGATTGTAAGTGCTGGTACAAGGGGACTAGGTGGTAATCTGGGCTTTCTGACTCCAGTAGCCTATTTGAATGCAAGTTAGTTCCCAATTTACAAATGTCTAAATGATGAAGCCTTCCTCAATCTAAAAACAAAACAAACAGATGAAATAACAAATACCCACATTATTAAAGAAATCAATGTCTACATGACCACATTACCACAGGAAATTCTCATTCCCATTGCACCCCATTCTACTTTCCTATTAGCTGCTGAGAACAGGAAGAATGTGCTTTCTCAAACTGCTTTCTATTTGCTGGAGTAAAATTATTTGCAAATCTATTCTTTTCTGCCAAGAGTATTTTGGTTGCCTCCTATTGGCTGTATTTACTTACTCATTCTTAATGAAGTGAAAAGCATCACACTGCTATGCTGCCTGATTCTGAATTGTCACAGATGAATTTATTTCTGAATCATCTGGAAGTTCTGGATCAGGAGAGGCTTTTGATAGATCATCCTGCATCCCCCAGGGAGGAGTACACAGAAGGACCAAGTGGAAGACTCCTCCTACCTTCTTTCCCTAGGGTGCCTCAGGTTTTCAGTCCAACCCTTTTCCTGCCATGGTTAATGCACACTTCCTTCAGAGCCTTCTCTCCGTTTTTCCACTCCTGTCCCATCCCTTACATTGTATTTACCACACAGCAACCAAGATGATTCTTTTAAAACAAATCTAAATACCTTGACCACTTATCCAAAATCCTTCAAGAGCTTCCAATACATTCCTTAACTCCTCAGTGCCACTCTCTTAAATGTGTGTTTTGGAAATAGACCAACTTTACAATTTTCCTTATCATAAAAAAAAATAAAACACCTCAAAGGTGAATAAAAGTATAATGTATCATTTTTCTAAATTCTATCATTTTTTCATTCTTTAGTATGTCTTGAAAACCCTGCAAAGATCTATCAACTGTTTTATTACTACAGACCATGGGAATTGAGTACCAACCCTCTCTAGGACTTGACAATCTTGATGACTGATGAAAGACCAAATGTGAGTTCCTTTGGCAGTTCATGATAGTACCATATTTTTATACCACCTCCTAATACTATCACATTTGGGTTTAGCACTTCAATATAAGAATTTGTGGGGCAGGAGGGAACACACATCAAATTATTGCATATTTCCACTGCTCAGCACAAGGTTCAGCATGTGGCAAGCCCTCGATAGATATGTGTTGATTGAATAAATATGTTACTGAACATAAGCACTTAATCCATTTGAACATAAATATAAGATTAAATAAATACTAATAATTTATAATTACTAAACTATTTGATTGAAAAGAAAACCCCTTTGTAATGAACTGTGCCAAATAAAAAATGATAGCAATTCTAACAAAGCCTGTGGGCAGCAGAGAGAGAGAATAAGTGGAATCATTTCAAAAAAAAGTTTTATTTCTGAGTTGATAAACAGAAATATAAGTGTAAGCATGTTAGTAAAAATTAAAAAGGTAGCCCCCTGATAGAACTCAAAATAAACTATATACTTTCCAGATCATTAACATAAGCCAAAGAAATTGAGAAAGTTGACCATGCTCCCAAAACGAAGAAAGGTACTTCTTTAAAGACTACCAGACCAAATTAGATTTAGGTGTTAATTCTTTAAAATCTCTATTGAATAACTCAGTTCTACAGTGTTTAAAATTTTCCAAAAATTTGAGAAAAGCCACTCTTATCAATGATGATAAGATTCTATATAAATTATTATAATTTAGAGTCCAGCTAAAATAATAATACACCATGACCTACAGAGGTTCATTCTGATTTAAATAAGGAGACCATATAATTTATTGTCCAAACTAGAGCAGTTCTTGAAAACAAAAGCAGGTACTGTTAATTATTATTCTCTCATACCCAACAAACTGTAAGGAATTGGTATTGACTCTGTATATATTTAAATATATACAGAATTCAACTTCTTATATATTCTGACTTTAACTCTGTCTTAATTACATTAATCTCTCTCTTGGTTTTCTGCAATAGTCCCTAACTTGTCTTTCTTGCTTCCACTGCTACCCCATACAGTGGGTATTTTTTTGTTCTTGTTTTCTTGGTGGAATAACTAGCAAAATCTTTTGAAGATGTACATCAGATTACAGCCCTTTGTGCTCAGAGCTTTCTGATGTTTTCCTATATCATGCAAGTAAAAGTAATAGTTGGTAAATAAGGTTTAGTATGATTTAACCCTCTCGTCTCTGGTTTCTCCCCCTCCAGTTAACTCCATTCATCTACACTAATATTCTTGC
Source organism: Cynopterus sphinx (assembly GCA_030015415.1). Taxonomy (NCBI): domain Eukaryota; kingdom Metazoa; phylum Chordata; class Mammalia; order Chiroptera; family Pteropodidae; genus Cynopterus; species Cynopterus sphinx. Next base: position 22,494,110 of record CM057385.1, read on the forward strand.
TGTTTTTTGAACTTATTAGTTAATTTTCTATCTTAGAACCTTACCACTGGCTCTTCTTTCTGCCTGAAATATTTTCCTCAGAAGTATTAGCCTAGTTTATCTCCTACACAGTCATCTAAATGCAGTCTGCTACCAACTCTATTTAAATCTCACCATTCACCCCAACCACACCATCCACACCTGAAATGTCTTAACTATTTATTTTTTCTATTTTATGTACAATGGTCTAACCCAGTGTTTGTTTATTACTTCCTTATTAATTTTATTTTCTTTCTCCATCTACCAGAATGTAAGTAACATAAAGGCCGATATCATTCTCTTTTGCCCCCTCTTTTTTTTTTTATTTTTGTTCATATTAGATGATTAATAAATATAGTTGCATTAATAAACTAGCTAGAAATTTTTTCTTGAAATTTTTTTAGAATTTCAATTTGCCTCTTTTTATATATTCTAGTTCTCTTGAACATATTCAGTTTTCTCATGGCCAGTATCTGGATCCCCTTTGGGTATGTTTCTATCGTCTTCTTATTTCAGACGGCCCTCTACTTTCTACATATGCCTTATTATTTTTTATTGACTATCTAACATTTGTTATGAAAAAATTGCAGAAGTAATTTGAAGCATTGAATGATGTTACTTTCCTCCAGAAAGGACTTACTTTCACCTTTGGAAGGCAGTTAGGTGAGAGGCAGGTCACTTTAATTCATTCAGGGACTGAACTGATTCAAAGCTGAGTTCTGGTCTTTATGAGACTGGCTCTATGATGGACTGTGATTACTCAGAGGTATAGCACTTTAGAGGTCCCAAATGAAAGACTGTGGAATATCTTAGTGCCTTTCCTCCTTGGCAGGTCCTTAACCACGAGATTGCCAAAAGTTCTGTTCAGTTATTAATCTTCTCAGACACCCTGCTGGGAAGAAGTTTGGATGATATAAACTGGTTGCCATACTGGAAGTAGATGTTCCAATATTTACAAGCTATTTAATATATATTTTTGTATAATGCCTGATTAAATGTGGATTCAGTTATTTTCGACAAATTTATTTCTTTCCTTTATAAAGCAACAAATTTAAATCTTTCTCTAAATACTTAAATCAAGATATCTATTTTATATAAGGATAACTTACTTAACTATAATGCCAAAATTAATTTTTACAGATAGGAAAAATAAGTAGGCCTCATCCCTTACAGAAGAATTTTATTAAAACCAAAAAAGAAGTCTTTAGGTCTGGATGTGATATAATACTAGATTAAGTAATGTAGAACAGCATTTCTCAATGTGTGTTTAAGAGATCTCTTAAAAGATATCCTTCCACCCCCCCCCCAAAAAAAAACAGTGTTCAAATATGTTGTGAATTACTATATATATATATGTCTCCAGCTTAGGGACACGGGATGTGTTAGCATTTTAAATGTTATGAAGTGTTATACAGTAAAGACTTTTTCTTTTTTTTTTTAAGCCATTTTTTTCCTATTTTACTAGAGAAGATAGCTTTAAAATAAAAAAAAAAAGAATTTGTACCTATTGACATCCCAAGAAAGTAGTTTTCTATGGAATATATGTTAAGTAATTCTGTTCTAGAGGAAAATGAAAAATATAACAGAGTTTTCACCTTTCAAGGATTTTTAATTAGTTGTAGAGGAAAGTATGCTCATATTAAGTTTAACTGGAGTATACAATTAAAACCACTTTAAAAGAAAACAACACAAAATAAGTCACAAGAGGTCATGATTAAGAGTAAAACTGACCACCCAGTCCTTTGTGATTAAGTTGGCCATGGTACTGGAAGACCAAAACTTATGCCAGGGTTTAATTTAATTAGCACTATAAATTTGCAACAATGAATGTAAAGTCTTTGAGGTTAAAATTATAGAAGAATAAGCTTTGAAAATTCCAGTGCTAAAACGACATTATTTGCCAACCAAGTGGCGGTCACGACATTTTTTATGTATTAACTTAGAAGGTTTAGGGTAATCTCTGAAAATCTAGTGCAATAACAATGAAAACCATTAAAATAACCTTGTTTTCCTGTGTAACAAACCCTGGACGTTACCGGGTATTCCAAAATAACACACAACTGTTTTTTTCTTATGCATTTCTCATTATCTTTATAAAGCTTCCTGACCTTATGGAACCACTGCAGTGAATTCTAAATGATGTATGAAATGGAAAAGAAAATACAGCCTGTCCTTACTTCCTCCTAGGCAATAGGCATGTTGTTGCTGTTGTTTGGGATTTTTGTTTGTTGGATAGGGAGGTTGTTTTTGTTATTGTTTTGCTCTTAGCCAAATTACTGTCAGGACTGTCATCCTCTTCTACATAAAGCTTTTATAGAAACCCAGAACAGCCACACAAACATGCACTAGGGGAACACATAAAAAGCAAGACCTCAAAATTCATTTAGATCACAGCATATTTCACCTACTCTGACCTGCTACTTTTAGCTTTTATTATCTGTGGCATTGTGGTGTTCTCTGTCTCTCTGTTCTGTTTTCTAACTGATCTTTCTGCCAATGGATGGGATGGAGGAAGGGGTCTTCTGGAACAGAAAGACATCTTCTATCTTGGAATCAATACAGTGGCGTCATAAGCCATCTCTCACACTACTTAAATTCAAGACAAGAACCCCCGCTATGGTATTTGTGATTTTTAAAATACCATCACTATTTTTTTCCATGAAATAAAAATGTATTTTGCTTTTCACTGTGTGCAGCAGTTAGCTAATTATAGAACTTTGGTAGAAGTTTCATCAGAGTACTTTTGGACTCGAGTAACAGAATATCCAATGGAAAGTGGGTTTATAAACAGTACAAGTTAATTTTCCCCATACTAATGTTAAAGAGCCTATAGTTATGTAGATTAGGGTTGGTTAAGTGATTCAACTATACCAGTTGTCAAGACTCTATGTTAGTTTTTCTGGCTTTGAATTCCTGGTCATGAGATGGCTACAGTAGGTCAATAATATGTTCAAAGGCAATATCTGAAAGCAGAGGAAGGAGCAGTGGTTTTCTTTTTCATAAATGGTCTCTGTCAAGAAGAAATAAATATCTCCTGGAAGTCTTCAGTAAATTATTTTTCTGTCTCACTGTTTAGTATTGCATCACCTGCTTGTACCCCAACTGTAACGAAGATTAGGAAAACAAGCATCTAGCATTTTTAGCCTCCATAATGCTAGATGGACTCTGCCAGGAAAGTCGAAAAGATAGCTAGCCAGCTGTCAAATATCTAGAAAGAGGCAAAGGAAGTGCTTTAGTTTTACATGAACCATTAGTTCTGTTTAGGCAACCATGCACTGTCCAATTTTACTTTTATTCAAGATTGGATTCATTCTTATTTCAAATCCATTAGAATAAGAAAAATGTTCTTGATTTAATAAGACAGTTTGTTTATTCATTTTATATAAATATGAGACTTTAATATTATTCTTCTTGAATGAGGTTTTGGTTGGTTTTCAACCCTATCACATCATAAATGAGGGAAAGTTAAAATACAAATGACAATAAAGATCAAATCATTAAATGGCTTAAATTTAGAAATGAGCCAATATCTGATTGTGAAATCAGAGGCCTATGTAACTTCGGACAGTCTAATGAATTCTACTGAAATTATATGCAGCATTTCTAAATCTTCACGTATATATTTTTTGGTTTTGTAGCGAAAGCTCAGTTTGGCAGAGTCTTAAAAAGTTCATAACAGCCTAAGATTTTAGAAACACTGATATCAATGATTGACTATAATAATTCAGAGTATTCATATTTAGGAAAAAATCCTCATCTACATTTAGAAATAGCATTGATGGAATAATATTAGATTTAGAGACATAGTTTCACAAAAGCATTTTCACAGTTAGCCCCTGCAATGTTTGTTGCTTATAGATATTATTGAACAACAGAGAGATTATTGACCTTCTTTATGCCTGAATCAGAAAAAGTTAATTGATGGTGAAAAACAGAGGTGTTTTCAAAGCAAAATGTAGGTGGAAACTGCATTTTTTTCTTGCTAAGTGTTTCTTCTTTCAGATATTCAATAAAAGGCACTTCATCCTTGCAATATGCCATTGGTTTATCTCAATCATTTCATCAAATTTAGCAGGCAAACATAAAGCTCTGGCGAGATTTGCCAAAGGTCACACAGCTAATAGCTGTTGGACATTCAAAGTAGGACATATGATACTAAGTCTGATATTCTTTTTACTCTATCTACTACAATTGGTTTTCTTTACAAGGGCTATCTAGAGTTTAATCTACCTGCCCAAACTGAAAGAAGAAAAATATTCGGATTATTCTGTATGTTTAATTGGTATAAACGGGTAATTCACAGAATTCAAGGTAACTGTTCAAAATTACAAATTTTCAGTGACAACATTGCACTTCCATTGACTACATTAACAGTCCCCATATCATATATGTTTGGTAATATATTCCTTGAAAACTAGGCACATAAATCCAAAAAATAGAGTAGACCCCCTTTGATTTATGATTTCAGTTATATGAGTACATGCTATATAATATACGTACAGAGAAAAAATTAAAATATTAAATTGTCTTTTGATCTGTTATAATGAAATTAGTAGCCAATCATTATTAAGTTTCTATTTTAATCATTGTGAATAATACATTTAATTAAATGTAATTGTTTTCCTCAGTTTTGTGCTATGGATAATTTAAATCTTCATTTAAATGTTAATTGCCAATAATGTCAGGGAAAATCCTCTATAATTCAATTTTATACTGCCTTAATTTTATAAAATTCAGGAATTTGTTATATTATAAAGTATGATGGAACATAACGATTATGAGGCGAAAATGAATATATGTTTCTGCAGTAGTCTCCAAACAATTTTGCATAGCGATTCCAAAAAGCGTCAAATATACTATTTTCATGTTTGTTTCAGCAAATGGAGCTTGAAATTCACAGACAGTTGCAGTCAAGCTGCAAAACTCGTCTTTATTCAAAAGAGGAAATGATTACCTTCTGGCCTTTTCATTAGTTATCAGCAAGTTGCTACAATTAGATTAGGAATGGATGAAGACCTTATTTTCCATTTCATTCTGTGTTACATTATCTATGCAGAGCATATTGTATATTTAATAGAAGTTTAGAAAAAAAGGTTAAATAGATTTATAATTTTGATGGGCTCAGTAAGAAACAGTGCCACAGTTGTCTGGTCAGACTGAAAATCAATTTATGAGTATTAGAATGCAAACTGTGTTCAGTTTCAAGCAGAACTATTGCTAGGCCTTCCTTAAAGAGGCCCTGGGTTAGTCTTTTCACAGGTGCCTTCAGAATGCCTAGAATATGAACAGTTCTAAGAATCTCATGTTGAGCCAAGTGGTTCTTTCTATATTAGTAAAGAGAACTCACTAATATAATATTGTGCAAAAGAGGCCTGGGTTCAAGTATTTACTAAAGGCTAGTCGTCATTATTAAATTTAATTCTTATCACATAGATTATGTGTGGTATATCAATTGCATTAATGACACCTTCAACCTTTCATGTATGTATGCCCTTGTCATGTAACTTTGCATTCTCTCTCACCAGTAGGTGGAATTTGTCCTGTTTTTTTTTTCCTGTCCTTTTTTTTTCCCTGTCTCTTGACTTTAGTTGGTAGTATGACTTGTGTTGACAAAAAGATGTTAACAGATGATATGCAAACTGAGATTTTAAAAAAAGTTCTCACATATTTCCACTAGTGCTCTTACACCTTTGTTACTGTCATGAGAACATGATAAGGATGATCTGTTGGAAGATAAAAAAATGCATGGCCTAGTGACTTCTGTTGCCCCAGCCAAAAGTCAACCAAATTTCAGACATGTGTATAACCCCAGCCAAGACCAGGCAAGCTCAGCCTTAATCGCCAATCTGCAAACTTGTGAGCTAAATAAATTAGATTTTTTTAGGTCAATCTGTTTTGAGAGTGTTGGTTATGCAGTACTATGTTGGCAGGAGGTAACATATAATAAGCACCATTTCAAACTAGGAGATAATAATGGGGATTATTAAAATCATATCATTAGTGCCTTCTTGGCTGGTGGAGGAGGAGAAAGGGTGAAAGAAAACAAGTGGGATTACTTTGTTCCACATAGCAAAAATACTGGTATTTATTTTTCTATTTTGGGTACAGAATGAGAACAGTTCCATCGGACCTTATCTCTGCAGTATAAGAAAACAGTCACAACAAGCTGTCTGTGCTAAGGTTGAATAAGCCAAGGCAGAGTCAGGGCTTAGGTTATGGCCAGTTGTTGAGAGAGGAAGTAAAAAAAAAAAATACTACCTCTGACACAACAATCCTGCAGGCAGATTTGGTTATTGCCTATTAAATGAGAAAGCAAGACCAAACATATGTTTCTTTTGATACAGTTGCCAGACTTAGCAAATAAAAATATAAGCTGCCAAGTTAAATTAGAATTTCAAGTAAACAACAAATAACATTTTATTATAACTATGTCCCTATGCATGTTGAATAATTACATGTTGAGTAATCTTCAGGCACTGAAACTTCTAGGGGGGAAATTTAGGGTATACAGAACTCATTTAGTTTTAAATGGAGCATTACATATCTCTTTCTGGCATTCATTTTCTATTTAGTGGCCAAAGGAATGATGTCCAAAAGAACCTTCTTTGCCATGTTTTATAGAGTAAGTGGTCAACTCTTAAAATGTGTGAATGTAGATTCAACACGGAATGTAGATTTGGTAGAACAACCTAAGTTTTCCAATTCTTCATCCATTTATGACACTTGTAAATTTATCCACAAACACCATGACAAACCAGACACCTGAAAACTTACCCTTTAGCTACTTACTGACAACTAATTCAGCTTTACCTATAGTTCATCCCCAAATACTTTACATGCATAACTATAATATTTTTTTTCAAAATAATATTGTCTTTCTATTTTTATTATCATAAAATATGGTAATTATAAAATAAATTTGAAGAAAATAAAAACATTAAGTTGAAAAGAGAAAATAATACAATTTCCTACCCCCAGATAATAAATTTTAACATTCAGGAAAAAAATCCTTTAACTTATTTATGTATATAGATAACTATATAAAAATATGTATGGTGTTCTCCTCCTTGCCCCCAACAGGAATAGGATTATATTATATATGCTGTTGGGTAACTTGTTCGTCTGAATATACTGTGGACTATTTCATTGTCAATAAATACACATTTACATTCTTGTTTTTAATGGATACAGTCAGCAAGTCAACAATATTTATTGAGTTCCTACTCATACAAGACATGCTATACTTCATTGCACTGATACCCCATGACAGAACTAACCAGTTCCCTATAGTCAGGCATTTTATGTTGTTTATAATTATTCCTATAATCAAGTCTAAACGAATATCTTTGTAAGCCTATAACTTGACTGATAGAAACAGCAGTGTCCAGACACACTAGAGAAGATCCAATATCTTTGGAAATATTTTCATTGTACCAGGGCAAATTGCATGCATATTTCCCATTTTTATGCATATTATTAAGTTTTTAATCAATAGTCTATAAAAAGACTAGTCAGTCAGTGAGTCATTCAGTTCTCTCCTTTTCATTATTCCTGACATCTTTTTCTGCCTCCAGTGTAGCTATAGGTACAATTATACAATCCAAGCAAGGGGAAGGGATAAAACATCAATAAAACCAGGGTTGTATCCATGCCAGCATTTAGGCATATGCATTTTTTTTTTATTTACTAAATATATCCTGTATATCGAATATGTGCCATGCCCTATTCTGGATGGATTATATGAGGACAGAATGGCTTCTTCCACATACGTTATGGTTGTAACCAGAGGCTCTTTCCTTATGATTTCAGCTGCCCATTTTCTCATATTCTCTCTAGTACTGAGTATGCATTCTTTGCCGTTTTAGTACAATAATGATATTCTCATAAAATGCTACTGTGACTAGCAGTCGTAGGTGAACTTAAAAAGCTGAGATAAAACAAGAATCATAAAAATTATATATGAGTCTATTAAACATGAACATCTATTTGAAATATATTAAGGTGCACCAATTCTTAATATTCTGATGTATAGTCAAAACTTTTTCTATTTGGGGCAGGTGTCTGTTAAAGCATACTTCTCAAGCAAATTACAAATACATTTCGAAGTATGCTTTTGAGCTTGCTGTAAAATAAGTAGCTCCAAATAATAATACGAGTTCAAATATTTATTTAGGGGTAAGAGTCATCCTTAGTGGAGAATGCATTCATGTTCTAGATAAAGTGAGAAAAGCAATATCTATTTTAAAATGTAAGACTAGTCACAAAATCGGTTAAAAGCTGGATTAATCTGCTTTGGCTGCAATAATGTGTAACAAACCACAAAACTCAGTGGCTTCGGCCTAGTTAACTCTTCCTCACGATCCTTCTGTGGGTTAGCTGCAACTAGGCCTCGCCGTGGCCCAGCTTCCTTGAGCTCATCACCTGACTCTATGCTATTGGTCAGATTCAAATTTCTTCCTTGCATCTATCACTCTGAGACTCAAGCTGAAGGAACAACTCCAATATGGGGCATGATCTTCTCATGCTAGATGTCAGAGGCTCAAGAGGTCTCCCAGAAATTGTCCAAGCCTCATAAAGCCTTAGCTAAAAATTGGTACATTGTCACTTCTATCTACTTTCTACTGGCTAAAATAAGTCACATGAGCAAGACCAGAGTCAGTGGGGTGAGGAAATACACTCTTCTATAGAGAAGATGAGGTGTGGGTGAGTAGTTGCTGAACATAACACTCATTAACAGCTATGCAAATTGAAAAAGTACATCAAAGATGGGCTAGGTAGTCACATATACTGCAAATTTGGTACAGACATCAAAGAGCTGCTTCAAACAGGCTAAACAAAAATTGCCAATATATGTTATTAAACATAGCAGATGGCATGATTTTGACTTCTATCTGGATTAGAACCTTTTTTCCCCTTTTTCGGGAACACAATTAGATTTTCTTGCATAAACCACTCCTATAAGCCATCTTCTATGAGTTCCATTTTCTATTATAAAGTGGATAGAAAGTCTAAATTACTTTGAAGTCACAGTCCTTCTATATTATTACTGCTTCCCTTTCCTCTCACAGTTATCTCACCTCTATCTAACTCAATACCAGTCATTTTTATCCTCATTTTTAGTGAGGCTTTATAAAGCACTCGGCTTAGCTTTTTTTTTATAAGGCAAAAGTAATACTTTCTGCCTTGGTTGTATGTAATTAACTTACATAATTAAATTATCTGATTATAACAAGTACTGCTATTATAAAATGGTTGGAGAACAAACACCAATTCAAAGTAAATATGGAGCTCAACTGGTAAGAGCACAAGTGCATTGCCTCTTGCCCTAGTGTTCAGTTGTTCTTCCCATTAATTAATCACTGTGTATTACAATGGAAATGGAGGGGGTTAATTGGGTGAGCCATTTAAGTGGAAAGTTCCTACTGTTGATTTTTCACGTTTTTGATTACTAAAGGAGTCAAATATTTTTCAAATATAAATTAGCCATATTTTTTTCCCAATAAATTTGTTGTTTTTTAAATAAATGTAAAATCATACCTTTTATATAATTAATTTAGAGCAAAATTTCATATCAAGCTAAGGGAATGAATTTAGTGAGCCTTAAAGGAAAGACATGTATTGGAAAGATAATATTCATAATTCAATCATCATCAATATACTATTTACAAAAGATAATTTTTGTACCTAAATAAACACTCAGATTGAGTGGTATTTTTATGTGATAGATGTCCTGATTTGCATATGTTTCAGATTTAATAAAGTTTTAACTTAAATAAGCTTCTGTTCATTTCAAGTAGCATCAATGTATGTTAGACATTAGATAAAGGAAAGAACACTATTCATCAATAGCAAAATTTCTTCAGACACCCCAAATGCCCTCTGTCTCTTGGCTCTTTCCGTTCATCTTAATAGGTTATACTTTTGTTTTTCTTGAAAGACCAATTGTCAGAATCAAGGCTGCTTTCATTTTTCTGGAACTATGTTATAAGTAAAGGTCAGAAGTAGGTTTAGAAGCCTGCTTGAATCAAGACTCCATAAGCAAGGCTGTTTTGAAAGGCAGTATTGAGTCCTCCCTATGGAGAGGCCAGTGGTAGATGTGGAAGCCCTGCCAAGTTAGGTTACTTCATCTAAACTCCATTCAACTTTTCTTAATGGTAGGTAGCAAAATTGAACTTCCAATGTGAAGTGAATTTCTCTTGGGTAGAAACTGAAAAAGACAAGCTATAGCATCAAGCTGTTTATGATGATCAGATTTGATAGGTTCAGGTCAGTCTGAATACATTTCTATTTCACCTCCCATAGATTACCTTGCTCACTGCATTACTAAAAGCTGAGACTCTAACAGGATTTGTGTTAAAATAGGACCAACAAGTTCCAGGATCAAACAGAAAAATAAAAGGTCTATGGTTTCAAGATGGGTTGCATATCTTTACATAAATAAGAAAAGGTGGTAATAACAGGCCTAATTGAGAAATACAATCTTTGTTGCTAGAGAACTTCAGAAGACAGACTGACTGTTTTCCTTCTTTATATTTATCACAGACAGTTGAACCCAGAGAATAAGAGGAAATTAAGTTAAGGGGGGAGAAATCAGTTCCAAGTAGAGCTTTGGAAGCAATTTCTACCCAGGAAGTAATTAAGGAATAAAATGAGTTTCTACATTAGCTCTTGACACAGAGTCATTTTAATAAGAAATCCTCTTGGGAAAAGTAGTGTAAGTAATCTGCCCTAATGGTCAAGCAGTAGCTGATTTTGAAGTTATGAAAATATAATTTTTACAGGCAAGGTGTAAACAAGGTCATTTCTTCTAGTTTAATGATTGCTACCATTCCAGAAGAAAATAGAGGATGAATATCAAGGGATTTTAGAACGGTTTTGGCAATCTTGTATATTTTTGCTTTAATTAACAAAGTACTGCATGTGTGTTGTATTAAAACATAATTAAGCAAAGAGAAGTGCAAAAAGAAAAGGATGAGAAGAATCCATCAAACATGCCCATACTTGGGTGTGCCCCACCCATCCCTCTCAGGGATAACCACTCTTCTATCTCCAAATCCAGTTCTGTGGATTTCTTGAAACTGGAAGTGTTTCCTTATTAGAGAAGTCATACACGGCCTCCTAAGCTCCTCCAAGTGCACTTCCTAGAGTGTCTACCATGGATGCTTAGATGCTTAGATAACAGCATCTAAAAGAGAGAGGCTTTTCCTTTCTACATGCTCTGTGGAAACATAATAATATGTGACTTTGTTATCACTGCATTGCAATAAAAATCAAATCAATGTCCAGTGTTGCCTAGCAGTAAAGATATTTCAGGCAATAATTCTTTGCCAAAAAAATTACTTTCTCTTTCTCTTTGTCTTCTTCAGTTAGTGTTAATTACATCTGTCTTGATTGTCTCATTGCCAACTACTTGCACTCCAGAATAAATCTCTTTACGTCCAGTATATTTTGAGTTTTTCTGCAAATTATCTGCCAACCATCATCTCTTCAGGGAGTTAAGTCAGAATTCTGTGAAAATATTATGCTGTCAGTGAGTTATTTAGGTCCCTATTCTTATCATTTGTATTCTGTGTTCCACCAAGTCTCCAGGTCAATGCTTCTCAAACTGAAGTCTTTATAGCCTTGAGTATCCAAACACATATTCTGTAAGTTAGGAAGATCTCTATAAGAATTGAGTGTATATTCACATTGATAATTATCTTTTTAAATAGTAAATATAAGTATAGTCTTTTATCTAAATAAAAAATTTATAATCAAAAACAGATCCGTAAATTATATGTCCATGCTTTCTATTATATGTGTGATCAGCCTAATGAAGTAAGTTCTAACTTGGCCTGGACTGAGTTAGCAAGCATTTGGTTGAGGTTATGAAGGCATAAACTAGTGTCAAAATGGCAATAATCAACCTTCATTCATCTTTGTCCTCATGTTGACTTTTTAAGCAGTAATAGGCATCAATGTTCTTTGGCAGAAATAATTCATAATTGAAAGACATTTTTAGAGACTAGGACTAGTTCTTTAATAAATTGAGTCTGACTTCCAATCATGCAAATTACATTATGAAATGATTATACAATATGATATGTTTTGTAATGGATAGAGGTGGGGCATCTTACCAAACTGGCAACACCACAGGAGTTTAGGCACAAAGACTCATTAGGGGTTAACACACGGAGCAGTGCAAAGGAACTACAGATGTAAAGATGTGGACATAGGAGAGTATGTTATTTGCATAAGAGTTTATGTGCTTTAAAGAAAACTTAAATGATATTAATTGGTACATCATCCAACAACCATGTGATACAGGTAGTGAATATGTTACTATCCTGTTTACATATGGGGAAACTGCTGCTCAGAGAAGTGACCTGGCTTTAGTCACATAGCTAGGAAGAGGCAGTACTAGGACCTGAAACCATGGGATTGCTATTTTCCTGAACATTTTTACTAAACCCCAGTTTCCTACTCCAGTATTCGATGTGGCTCAAAGAGTGCTCTGTGTGTCCCTACTTTATCTTTGTCCTGGTTACCATCCAACCATGTAATGGACACTATTAGGTAAGCAACTACACAAACCCAGATGCTTTGTGAATTAAAAACCTATTAAAAGTTAATGACGAGTGAAAGCCAAAAGATTTCATATATATATTTCATATTTATATAACTTCTGGAGGACCAAGCTGGCCAATGCAGGTGTGCCGAGTCCTTTTTCCAGAATAAATTTAGATCATCCCTGTTTCACCTATTCTAATCTGCTTGGTGATTTCACCACTCTGTTTCCAGGCTTGTTCCTTGTTCTCTCCTCCAATGCCTCTAATTCAGAAGATCTATTGTATACACACTTTCCATCTTGAACTTGAAATTCTCCCTTATATTTGGGTAATGGTCTCTTGGCCTCTTGAACAATCACCACTGTCTGGCCCTGGGAAAATGGATGGCTATATATACTTCCCGCTAGGCGTGAGTCCCCAAAGATGTTGTTTCTATAATCAAATAAAAAAAAAAAATAAGGAAAGAAATGACACAGCATGCATAAACTACTAAGTTCTTTTGGAAGGCACAAACATGTGCTTGATTAATCGGTTTTGAGTCCTGCCTGAAAAACTGCTCCTCCCATTCTTATTATTCTTGCTATCACGCATTTTAGTGGATTTCTCACAAATCGGCTTTTATAAATGAGCCCCTCAAAAATTAAAAAAGGTGACAAATCAAACAAAACTTTCGCTTCTACAAAACTTAGTGAGCGTTATAGATATTCTGTAAAATGTATGAAAAAAGTGGAAGGAGATTCAAATGATGCTATATTTAAAAAAGACTTCAATTTTCTGATTAAGTACACTTACTCATTCCCCAAAGTTCTTTGGTGGCGAGCTATCTATTCAATTTCTCTGCTTTTCCTTTTCTCATTTTCCCATACACTTTCAAATCTATTTTCACTGCCCAGAAATTTCTTAGAAAGTAGTTTTATGGTTTTGTAGTCATGGTCTTGGGGACTTTGTGCTCCTGTAGGCTTTCCTTCAAATTTAATTATTGAATTTTACAACAAATCTACTAGGGGCACATAGAGTCACAGGGATGGCAATAGCAGTGGAGTTGGCTTTCTAAGAAACAGAATTATGTTCCACATTCTTACATTGATATAGAGAGCAAAGCTAATTGCATTTTCAGATTTTATGCCTGCCTTTTGATAATATATGAACAATCTTCTTGATATTTTAATTAACTCATACTAGGGTTTTATACAAGAATATTCAGATTTAATAATAACAAATCATCCGTTGCCTAGCCAATACAAAAAAAAAAAAAGCAGATAGAAATAAAGTCACATATCAGCAAATAGAGATTTTGCTGATGAGAATCCTTCATACTTTCACAGTGCTTTTATACACATTAGGGAATATGGTCAAAATAACCCAATGGGGTACATATGGAAAGTGGTACTGTATTTATTTTACTGTAGAAAAAGTCAAGGTTTCCTAAGATTATAAAATTAGTGTGTGCTAAAGTAGAAAGCTCAAACCTATGACGTCTGTGGGTGTAATAGTCCCAGATAGTCATTAATGCTAATCACCAAGTGTTTTCAGCTTTCTTCCTTCAGGATTCAGTAGGTTTGCAGTTCCCCATGCCATTTGAAGATAGGCCATGTGACATACTTTGGACAATGCCACATGAATGAGGATCATGTGTCCATTTTAGGAAGAATCTTTGAGAGGCATCATGGATTCCCTTCATTCTTTAACATTTTCCATGTTATGGAGAAAGCTTGTGTCCTAGCCTTTTCCTTGAGTATCTAAGGCACCAATATCAACTCATCAACATGTAACTTAAAATTGTTGTGACATTTTGTTAAGCTGCTGTGATTTGGGAGTTGCTTATTGCCATGAAATAACCAAGACTATCCAGCATTACATACTTCTTCCTTCTGCTCCTTCCCCCTTCTCATGCAAACTCTTCATGTAGTATGATGAAATAGTGGAATGTCAATTGGTCAATGGATCTGAATCACTGAGTCTAGTATCTTGATGCTGTTAAACTGGCTGTTAGTGGTAGCTCTGGCTAATAATGAGAATTATACTCCTCTTTATTTATAGTAATTAATTCTTCCCTAATCTGAAAGAGCAAGAACTTTGCCTGCCAATGGCAAATACAATATAACACAAAGTAACTGAAGTAACTGAAGGTCACCCATGAATCACCACTATGAAGAGTAATATCCCAAATTTGTGCCAAAACATTTGCAAGCTGCTTGCTGGGTGGTGAGGGTAGCAAAGAGCAAGAAAAGAGTGAAAAAGATGGTATTAACATGGGAAAGTTAAAAAAAAGAAAAACATTAATAGTGATGGTTGAAAAAATAGAATGACATTTTCTCTAGTGATCAAAACTCTGCTGGGAATGAAACAATAGCTGAGATATCAATAAGACACCCATCAAAAGGACAAGTGTGGGCATAAGTAAGAACGACACTAGAAACTTCAGTTATTTCCTGGTCCTGTCTTCTAACTAGGTAAAAATAGAGACAGTTTCAAATTCAATAAAAATTGGCAGTTGGTGAAATGTCTAAGCTTATTACATTTACAAACAGATTCAGTGCTGGTTATAAACTGTTTCCCTATGAATTCTATCAAGGATAGTGAATATTCCAAGATAAAATGGGTGGAGGTAATTTTTAAAAAGTGAGAAGCCTCAAAACTGTGATTGGAGGCTTCATAATGTAATTTCGTCTTTACCATATTTTCTAAAGCTAACTTGAGATCAAACGAGTGGCCACTGGTTATCACACTTTGAGGACGTAACTAATAGCCTGTGTTCCTTCCCAAATATAATATGGTTAGTCTTTTTGTCTGTTATTTATATCTTTCAAAAATGGGCTTCTTAAAAACCCATTCTACACTGAAAATTGCTACTATCAAGGAGTTTTCCTCTGTTGACATTCTTTAGGAATACACATTTTTACCCATGGGTAAAGTTAAATACACAGAAGTTTTCTAGATCACTGCTTCTCAAACCCTGATGTGCATACAATCACTGGAGGATCTTGTTAAAATGCAGATTTTGATTATTGCGTCTGGGATGGGGCTTTAGATTCTGCGTTTCTAAGTCTCCCTATGATACTGATGCTGTTGGTTAAAGATAACCTATTGAGTGGCAAGGTTCCAGATGAGGACATCAAGTCTCAGACTGGTTATGTAACTTATGTACAGGACCACACTTAGTAAGTGGTAAAACCATGACTGAGAGGCAAGTCTGTCTGACTCTACAGCCTATGTTCTTGGTCAATAATTGAATCTTCCCCCATAGAAATAGGCATAAACAGACATTCTCTGAGAAGAAAGAGGCTAGTATGAAGACAGTGGGTTCCTAACTGGGAAAAAACAGGCTTATCACCTCCCTCTTATTTTGTGAAGTATGTATCTGAAACAGAAATCTTAACATTAGACAAGTTCAGCCTTACAGAGCACTAGCTGTTTTCATGACTTCATTCATAAAATCCCACCATTGCTCCACTGATGAGAGTCAATAAAAGCGAAATTTCATAGCACATGGGATTACCATTTGGTGCCAATACAGCACAGTCTCCATCACATGAAGTCACAGTGTACAAGAGCTCACAAAAGATACTTAATGGAGCTTTTAGCCTGGAAATTGAGATCCTCAGTGTCAAGCAAGACTCTGGAAGTCTCTCACAGGAGATGGCTTCTATGGTACATTAAAATATATAGGCTTTGATGAAAGGCCGCTTCTGAAAACTCTGTAATTTATTTTGTGTTTAATCACTGCTACTCTGCAGCAGTGGATACTTCAGGCAGGAAACAGAAGCAATGAAAATTACTACAACAGTAACAGGGAAAAAAGTCTCAGTATACCCCAAACCTATCAAAGGAAATAGCTTCCCAGGGTGGGAAAACTTCTAACATGAACAATGAGGAAGAGGGGAAGGGGGAGAGAGAGAGAGAGAGATTCTGAAAGAGAATAGAAACCACTTAAAAGGAGGGCCAGAAACAACCAAAGATTACTATTGTTGCGTAACAATTTACTTAAAGCAAAATTAACTTTTTGGTCCTTTTTTTGCTTTCAAGAGGTTTCTCTACTCATCAGCTCCAATGTGCTACTCCCTGAATCTGTCTACAGCAGTGTCACTCAGATCACCATCACTCCTTCCCATACCACACCCACTTTTCATTTCTTTTCCATGTTCTTGTTTCTGCTCTTCATCAAAAGTGAAAATCATACTCGTCTCTTTTTTTAAAGGCCCAGCAGAAAGCCATGATTCTGATTCTTTCTCTCCCGTGCTCCCATAGCCTACACCTTGGTCCAAGCCATCAACATCTTCCCCTGCAAGGCTGTTAGAGTCTTCTAATTTTCCTCCCTGCTTTCCTGCTTGACCTGCCTATGGTCACTACTGCACGTAGCAATGACACTTTTAAAATATAAGTTAGACCATGCCAATCCCCGTTCTTAAAACCCTCCCATGGTCCTCATCACATTTCTTCCATCACTCTGTAGCATCTCATTGCTGGCTGCATGAGAATCTCCTGCAGAGTGTTTGCACAATAGCAAAGACCAAGCCCCATGCCAGACCAATGATGCAGGATGTACCACACACATGATGACTCTTGCACAGCCAGGTTTGCAATCCTCCAATTCCATGTGGTCTGGCCTGTACTGCCTCTGGGTTTCATAGCACTTGTTTCTCCTGATCTTTGCACTGCTTTCTCCATGTTATCAGTTAATCTCAGCTCAAATATCACCATCTCTAGAGGCCATCTCTGAATAAATAGCCTTTCCAGGCCTTCTGTTACAGTACCCTGAAGCATTTTTCTTTGCTTGAATTTACCTTGGTAACTCATGCTGTGATCTGCACTGTCCTACCTGAAAATAAGCTCCGATGACACAGGAAACTTGAGTCTCATTCACTGTGCCTGGCCCAGTGTAGACAATTCACTTAGTAAACATCTATAAACAATATTAAGTGAATTCCCAGGCAGAACAAACGAATATTTCTTCTGTATCTTCTAAACACTTTAGAGATTACATTAAAATACATAACCCATGTTTTATCCAGTTGCATCTGTGCCTTTTTCCTTTCTAGACTGTGAGCTACTTGAGTCTGGGAGCTATGTCTTAGTCATCTTTCTATTTCTGTTCCTTAGGATTGCACTAAATATATGGTAGGTGCTTAATAAAACTTAGATATTACCTTTCATTATTAACATCAAATATCTATGAGTAGTGGCATACCAAGGATGGTACAGTCCATTCTGACTAATTAATAACCTTAGTAATTATTTAAAAATTAGGTCCAACATTTCTGGGGAAGAATTTTTTAAAAAACACTACTTAAAATCCTGGCACATGATAATAATAAAAATCAGATCACCTAGTCAAGTTCATTACTCATTTTTAATTGTCTACAGACAATGTATCTCCTTGGCTCCTGCAGTCCAGGCTGACCACTAATTCCATCTTGCCTTAGGTACACCACTATTTATGAGAAGTGCAAAAACTATGATGCATGACTCTTCTATCATCTTCTTCTATCAAAACCTCAGAGAAGAGCTAAGGCTCAAGGTAGAGAAGTCCTCCTGGCTAGGCTTTAGCAAACAATTACATGTTCATCTGAACCTGAGACTATGATAATCCACAATAAAGCTAATGACCTCTTTGCTATAAGCCTGTAGACATTGTTGCCATAAAGATGAAAAGAAGCCCAACCACTGTACAAGAATAAAATAATATTATTTGGTATATTTAAAAAAAATAGCCCAGAGTCATTTTATCTGTGTGTGATTACATTTATTTTATTTCTTTTATTATTAGAAAAGTAATATAATACTTGTCATAAGACAAACAATATGAAGGTTAAAAAAAATTAACAACTTTTATTAACTCTCCAGTATAACTCTAGTATTTCAAGGCAATCTATGTTAACTTGCAATTTGGCATATGTCTTCTGTATTTTCTTCTGTGCTTTTAGAAATTAGATAGATCAGTATATAGATAGATGATAGATATAATAGGTACATAAAAATAACACATATATATACATATATTTACATATAAATGTATATTTTTTATGTTTTTATCAAAGAGGTTCATGCAATATGCTTTTCTATAAAACTTGCTTTCTGCCAACAATATATCTCATTCTTTCCCCTGGGTCATTATATATAGATATAATTCATTCTTTCAAAGTTATATATTCATTCATTCATCATATATTTATTATAACTCTCTACAGATGTTTGCTATAGACACTCAGGTGAGAAAAACAGACTAAATTCTTGCTTTTATGGAATTTGCATTCTAATGTGGGAGACAGACAATAAATGCATAAAGAAATAAAATAAAGGCATTGTTATATGGTGCAGCAGAGGAAACAAGCAGGAGACTCCAGAGAAAGGAGTCCAAGGGGAGTTTTAATGCTTTTCATAAGCTGTCAGGGAACTTGTGTAAGTCAAGAACTGAAGGAAGTGAGTGAGCAAGACATGCTATTTGTATGTGGCAAGACTTTTTCAGGCACAGAGGACAGCAAATACAAACAACACTGCCAAAAACACTCTAATGCCAATTTTCTCATGTATTAACACTTCTTGAATCATTGGTCAAAAGATATAAACATAAAACTCAGCACACGCCAGGTCACTTTTACAGCAATTTACATTCCTACCAGCAATATCTAAGGTTGACCCTTTTACCACAAATCGACCAGCACTAGATATGATCAATCTTTTTCATTTTTGCCAAGTTAATGTTTAATTTTCATTTCCATAATTACTGATGATGTTAGGCAACTTTTCATGTGTTTTGGGGCAACAATAGATTCTCCATTCAAGGCCTTTAAAACGAGTGGTTTACATTATTATTACCTAACCCTGGTTTTCTGGCACAGGGCAGATCAGAATGTGGTTAATGACCCCCACAATAAGTCTAGTTAATGTCCATCACCATACTTAGCTACAAAAAAATTTGTTTCTTATGAATGAGAACTTTTAAGATCTACTCTCTTAGCAACTCTCATATATGCAATACAGTATTATTAACTACAGTTACCATGCTGCATATTATATCCCCATGACATTTATTTTACAACTGGAAGTTGATACTTTCTAATTTCCTTCACTCCTTTCACCCACTCTCAACACCCTGCCTCTGGTAATCACCAATCTGTTCTCTGCACCGAGGAATTTGTTTTCTGTTTATTTGTTTGTTTTGTTTTGTTTTTTAATTGTACACATCAATGTGATTATATGGGATTTGTCTTTCCATGTCTAATTTATTTTATTTAGCATAATGCCCTCAAACTCCATCCATGCTGTCACAAATGGCAAGATTTCATTATTTTTTATGGCTGAATAGTATTCCATTATATGTATATATAATTGGTGTGTCTATTTCTGGATCACAAAGATATATTACACACCACATTTTTATTCATTCATTCATCATTGGATGTTTCCGTATGTTGGCTATTATAAATAATGCTAAGAACATTGGGGTGCAGATACATTTTTGAATTAGTGTTTTTATGTTCCTTGGATAAATACCTACAAGTGGAATTGCTGAATCATATAGTAGTTCTAGTTTCAAGTTTTGAGAAACCTCCGTACTGTTTTCCATAGTGACTACACCAGTTTACATTCCAAACACCCTCAAGAATTCCCTTTATCCACATCCTTACCAACACCTGTTATTTCTTGTCTTATTGAGAGTAACCATTCTGATAGGCATGAGGTGATATGTCATTGTGATTTTGATTTGCATTTCCCTGATGATTAGTGATATTGAATATCTTTCTTGTACCTGTGGCCAACTATTTGTCTTCTTCGGAAAAACAGATATTCAGATCTTCTGCCCATATTTTTAAATTGGATTGTGCTGAGATCTTTATGTAGTCTACACATTTATGTCTTAGAAAACAATGCAGAACAATAGAGTTAAGTGCTGTCAGACTAAGAGGGGCCAGATCCTGAAATAGACACACCAATTAGGACTTACTAGAATCAAACTGGCTTCCACGCTACTTTGAAAACAAGAGGGTCTGGTCAAAAACACATACTCAATGTTGCACGCACAAATTATCCTCTTGGATATTCACAACGCACATATGCATTTAGAGACCCTAAGTAGTTCCAGCAAAGAAACATATTCAACTTGGTCAAATGGTTCTTTAACATTATTTATAAAGTGAATGTTTTTGACAGTGTTTTGCTTTAAAATTACTTTAGGAAGCACCACCGCATAGAGTATAAACTCTGGAACATGCCAATAATTGTGCATGCTGTATTATCACAAAAGCCCTAATAAGCTGAATTCAAAAGCAATTGTGTCTCTTTGTTAATAGATACCACACTGATTTTTAAATGTGCATGCAAAAATTGTGATGAATACTATTCAAATTTTTAACTCATTTGGGTCCAATGACTTTTATGTGACTTATCTTAAAATAATACCAGTATTTTCAATTAAGAGGGCTCTCTATGATCCTATGTTGTACTAATTATAGATTATCTGACTTAATATTCATGAAAACTTTATGACACAGTTACTAACATGTCAATTTTACAGATGTAAAAGCTGAGTTTTAGAAAAATTAAGTACATTGCCCAAGTTCCCAGAGCTAGTGTGTTTAGGGTTAGAGGTTTGAATACTAATGGTCCAGCTATAGAGTTTTAACCACTATAAATATTGTCTTGCTAGGTACTAGGCTTCAGCAGAATATTTTAACAATTGAGGTGCTTAGGAATAGCAACGACTATAGCTGTAATTGGCATTAGAGTGCTTCAGTAACAACAAAAATTATTTCTCAATTTAAAAAGCATGTGGAACATGGATATTAGGAATTTAAAACTTGCAGCATTCAGCAAGTGGGTCAGTAGAAAAGTTAGAATTTAGAATTATGGAAAAAACAAATAAGAGAACATGATCTCAAAATGAAGGTCCATCTTCATTTTAGCCTTAGCAAAATTTCTCTAATCATTTGCAATAACCAATGAAAAGGCTGTTATGGTTTAGGATAGTAAATTTAAGACAAAGAAGACAAATATTAAGTGCCTAGAAGTAGGACATAGATAGCAGCACTCGGTTCCAAGAATGAAAATATAAATACTGTCACTAAAAGCTGTAGATCAGAGAGTTGGTCAGTGTCAAATCTTGTTTGACACTGAGTGGTAAACAGTCACTTAGTCTTCTTAAGTTTTACTTAAGCTTTACCCCCACGCCTCCCATAACACCATGACAACAATAGCAACAGTAACATACACCACCGCCCGCCCCCGCAGCACACCACAAAGGACTTTATCTCAGCGTGAAGATCAACTCAAATGACATCAACTATAAAAAGGAAAAAGTCTCTGTTTCTTCCCTCCAACTGCCCCTTTGCCTCCTAATTCATCTGAACCTCTCTCAGAAAGTCTTCAAGCCTCTGGGAAATATTCCATATTTTCCTGACTTCCAGTACAGATCTTGTTTAGGCTTGTTTAACAAATGTTAACTACCACACTCCTTTTCTGAGAGACTAATGTCTGTCTCAGAGGTGACTTGGGCAGCCTTGGGGTCAGAGAATCTGGGCCATTTTTCCAAAGAGTTAAAATGAACTTTCCTCTGTTGAACTAGCAGATGTTGCTTGTCATCCCATTTTGCCTCCAACACTTTACAGTTCTATGGCCTTGGGAATGTTATTTATCTTCTCTGTGCCTCAATTTTTGATTTATAAAGTGGGAAAACATGACACCCATCTCTTAGGCTTCTTGCTAGGATCATGTGAAATAATCCAAGTAAGACATTTAACACAGTGTCTGGCACATAGTTAAGTGCTCAATAAAGTTAGCCATATTATTATTATAATTATTATTATTATTATTATGTGGGCCATTGGTATTTTTGATATATATTGTTGCAATACTGGCAAAGAGGAGTTCTTAAACCTGAAATTTCAGTCCAGTCTGCGTATTGAGGTACACAGACAAGCCTTAATTTTGCTCATCAGGTTGGTGATTGATGCTTGTTTGCTAACATTGAAATGTTGGCAAAGGCAGGAAGGAGGGCTGGCAGAGGAGCTGTACTAATTACCTAAAGTGCAAATTCAACATGTAGCACACTTATAAGACATAATGAGCCTTGCTGAGGTGAAACAGGAGGTTTGTTACATACATTAGAATTAGATACTATAATTGCTTAGCATCCCAAATGTGAAAGATTTCTTGAGAAACCAAGAAAGCAATCTACCCACCTCTGCATGAAAACAAAAGAATCCCCTTCAACTGGCTGATAAGTAGGGAACTAGCACCTAAGGGTAATTTGGTCAGAGCAACAGTTGATCAGATATCCTGGTATCTGTCCTCAAACCCCTCAGGAGAAACAGAAAGGTGGTGTGAAGAACAATGGACTTCATCAAGGAGAACCTTTAGCATTTCTTCACTGGTTAATGAGCGGATTGGCAGTAAGACAGTTGTGCTTCTATTTGTTTAAAGTCTGGGGGTTACACCAGCCAAGCAAGCAGCAACGATGGTAGGAATTTGAACAATTTGGGGTACTTACCTTTAAGGAATATTGTGCATTAACCTGAACAGGTTCAAATAAATGACATTTAGGGTATTTAGAATCTAAGATAAATTCTGAGATGTTAAGAGAATACACATATTTATTTAATTTAGCAATTAAGTCACTTAACAAATTGTTCAACAGTGCCACCTAAAGACAGACAGATGTCCCTTTCATGGTGGGATGGGTAGTGTGTCAGGAGAGAATCTCCACCACTCAAAACAGTAAAGGCCTTTTCGATCAGACTAAAGTTTAAATCCTAACTCTGGCTTTATTAACTACGTGCACTTGGGCAAGTTTCTCAGCCTTTCTGAGTTACTCCAGAATTGTCTTTGCTCCTTCAGTAACAAGAATGGAAAGAGACTGTCCCATCTTTGGACACTGACATGCTAAGATGTATTTTATATAGATATCTCGATATAATTTTAATCATTAATTCAATTTTTCCTCTTTGGGATTTTCAAAATAAGCTTTGCCTTCTATTAGTATTTTGAAATATTGAAAGACCGATATTGGGCTCCTTTAAATCTTCCCTTCTCCAGGCTAGTTATTATTAGTTGTTCTTAGAAGTATCCTATACAAAATAAAAATAAACATGACTCACTAACATCAATTGTGAGGTCTTACACTATAAGCATTTTCTTTGAACTGTGAAATATTCCTATTATTCCTTTTGTGTGTTTGTTAAAACTACATCTAAGGTAGGTGGACTGCTCAAGATCACAGTTACTGATATTTTTATAAACAAAATTGAATTGTAGTCATATGCCTTGAGGCAGTATTCATCTGCAATTTGATGAAATCAACATCTTCCCCAATTCATATAAATTCATAACCCTAAACATGAAATTACACACCCCTTAAGTACCTTCCCTTTCAGCCTTGGTCTTGGGTTTTCAGAAAACATATCTGAACCTCAAATTTAAAATTTTATCATAAAGAAATTCAAGAGATGGGGCCCAAATTTTAGCCCCTTTCTTCCAATCTCATTTTCCATTTTTCTTCAGCAAATGATCCTGACTCCACAAACTCCAATAAAAGAAACAAATCCCTTGGTTTTGTTGACTGAGTAAACAGTGTTGCTGTTGTTTTCACACAAGCAAATAGAATTTACTGCTAAAAAGTCAGAAAGGCCTACTCTATAATTTTCAGTTTGCAGAGTTCTTCTGCCTGGCATACTGTGGTGATTTCAAATCTATCTACAGGTGTGCAGTAAGTGGCTACCCCGTGGGCCTATCTTCCAGGAAGAGCCAGTACTTTCCATAAAAGCAAGAAAACATTCTTGTCTAGTAAGAAGATAGAAAGCTCAGGGTCAAGAAGGCAACAGACGTGTGAATCTAAAGTTTTCAGAGGAGAGGAGGAAAGATTGTCTTTTGTGCTATAATTTTCAGCTTTGTGAAAGCACCACAAGCACAGATCATCACTATGCAGCTATTGTATTTCAGACATTGATTTTTGCAATGAGATATGGGGAAAAGGCCAACACCGAATTTTCATTTGCTCCTTAAGGAAAGTAAACATCCTCCCCAAACCAAACTGTCCAAAGCATATTAAGCGATAATTTATATAAGCTGGCTCAATGGAACTTAAATAAACAATGGCAATAGCAATAAAGCATTTCTAAACGAGTTGCTAATTTGAACTAGATCACGGTCCTAATGAAAGAGCAACCCATTCAAAGCACTTGTCTTTCCTTTATTCAAAACTTTAACAGGAAAACTGTCCATCATTTTCTTTTTTCTTCTTTTGTATATGTTTTAGACAAAAAGGCACCACAAAGTCCTGAGGGTTAAGAGAGAATGAAGGATTGACATACTTGTAAGACAGGGAGATGGCTATGTTAGAAACTAAAGTCTTAGTCACTGAGACCATATTATGTACTCAGACACCTAAGTAAACATTGGGAAGTGCATTGAGTAGTGTACAACCATCTCTGTGGCACTTATGAAACCCTACGTGGCAGTACTGCTTCCTTAATTCTCCTTGTAAAACTTATCTGTTTCCTAAAATCAGAAATGCTCTCTTATTCACTGAGATATCTACATGCTATATGGATTTCTGTTTGTTTTGCCTGGACACATTAAGGATAAGGGGTTTTGTATAGCATACGTTTTATATAAATCCTGATAATTATAAGTTTTTCCCAAACTAAGATTTTATTAATAACACAAAATAAGACAACGCTTTATAGGAAGTCACTACATTATGAGACTTGTTAAAATTCAATGAAATGGGTGGTTCTGAAAATCCTAATACAATCTAATGCAAATGTAAAGAATAGAAAGATATAACATGCAGACAAATTACCATTTAGATTCTCCCTTTCATATTTCATATGACTGAAGCAATAAACATGACAACAAATTCAAAGTGTTTCTAGTTCCTAAGATAGTAGTTCTTCAAGATGCTATAAAACTATAAATATTATCCTGGATATTTTAGTATATAACATCTCAGAATTTCATATTTGAGGTAGGATTCTGGCATAGAAATTAGGTTTGAAAGAGACACGCAACTCAATACTGCATGATTTTAGGAAATTTTAATTAATACTAATGATAAATAAATTTGAATGGCTGAAAAAAATTCTAAATGTCTGAACGAGCTAATAGAAACCAAATCAGAAAATGTGCTGTTCTGCTAAACCTGTGCTCTCTGAAAGTGTTTCGTGCACCCCTGGGCATTTCATTTGACTCACTATTCTCTAAATCTATATTGACTAAGAGGTATATTTTCTTCCCCTTTCTTAAACTAAGAAGGCAGTAGCACAGGTTGACCATTAGACTCATTGACATACAGCTACATTTTAAAGGATACTTTTCCAAACACTGCTTTCACTTATTTAAATCAACTTTATTGAGATATAACATAAAAAATAAAATGCATCCATTTAAAATGTACAATTCAACAAATTTTGATATACATAAATGCTACTACAGTCAAGATACAGGATATACCCAGCATCTCAAAAAGGTTCCTTGGGTCCCTTTGAGTCCCCTCAGTGCCTGGCAACCACTGATATGCTTTCTGTCACTGTCAAATAGTTTCATTCCGTCTTGAATTTCACATATGAAAGAGCACAGCATGCATTCCTTTGTATCTGGCTTTTTTTCACTCAGCATAATGTTTTGTTTGCCTTCATAAATAATTACACATTAATTATTGGACTTACCCTCTATGGCTATCTCTCTAGGATTTCTATCCTGCTGTTCTATTATTACTGTGGTTTTCCTCAACTCTACCTTCTGTTTCTTCAAGCCAAAATGGCAGCAGATTTTCCTTCAAAGCTTTACCACCCCATGTGTGCAGATTGGGTTCTCTCCTCAGGCTGGAAACAATAAAAGTAGGAAACTCACTCGACTACTGACCAGCTTGCCAACACCCCCAATCTGTTTGCTTTTTGTTCTTCTCTCCAGTGCCTTCAGGTAGCTGTTATACATCACACATATATGATGTATAACAAATTTCATATTTACTTGAGCAAGGGTCAGTATGACAGGATCACTGGAAGAGGAACACACATTTATTTTTAATAATCTACTTAATTATGGTGGCTTGAGATGCCTCTCGAATATCTGATGAAAACTGATTCACCCCAATATATCCTTTGGCTTATAAGAAGTCCTAAAAGTGGTGCATTAAGTATGGCTCCAAACTAGTGTGTCGGCCACCACCCACCGTTGTCATGTAATTCCCACTGTGAATGTTCACTGACTCAAAATCTCTTGGCAAAGAGTTGCCCTTGCCCCTGGCTTCCTGCCAGGTTGCCCCTAAACAAGTTCTGAACAGAGACAGAGAGATAACCTTTTCTAGCTTTTTATTTGAAATCTAAAGTAGCTCAGATCTCTAAGACCTTTGATTATATGACTAAGACCTGAGTATTTTTCCTTTCTGATCGCTACATTTTGCCCACCTCAATTTCTGCTTTGCTCTTTTGGAATAGGTTAAAATCCAATATAATATGAAGTAATAAATACATATTGAAGTAATTAAAAATATATGGCAACCTGTATTAAAAGGAATTTCATATAAAGGTTTATGTTATTTTTTTTTAAGTTGGTAAGATTTAAAAAATTTTTATTTGTACTTAGGTTCAAAAAGTTAGAAAAAAAACCAGGTGTTCATATTAAATATTACAAATTGGAAATATTTCACTATCTTTCCTTTTATAAAGAGGCATGAACTTATCTCAGATTAATTTGAAAGTATATGAACTACACATGTTCATATAAAACATGTTCTAGAAAACTTCTATATTAATGTTGCTTTTAATTAGAAAATGCGAGACTTTTTAAATAGGTGTTATTTTTGAGCAGTTCAGGTTCACAGCAAAACTGAGTGTAAGGTAAAAGATTTTCCGTATACTTTCTGCCTCCACACATAAATAGCCTCTCCCATTAACTAAAAGTTGTTGCTTTTTTGGTTTCTTTAGCTTTTTACTTGTTAGGACAGAGTTGTAACCTCCAAACTTTTTATATGCCACACCAAGGGTCATGGTGGTATTGGTGGGGGTTACTTCATAAAACATGACATCAGAAAAAAAGATAAATCAGCTCCATTTGTGTCTAGAATCTCACAAAGAATCTCTCTCGTTGAATGTTTTTTTCAGCTTCTGGTGACATCCCTTTGCACAGAACTCATCTTTATTTCTAAAATATGCTTATCAAATATTAAGAGTTCAGTATCTGAGCAATCTAAAACTGGTAATCATGCCAATAATAATAATAATAATTAATAATAATAATAGTAATAATAATAACAACAACTATAACCTAATTCTTTACTGTGTGCTAGGACCTACTTGATGTGCTTAGAGACTAATACTTCAGAATTTGATCTTGAAGCTAGATTGCTTGGGTTAGTATTACTTTGAGTAAGTTGCTGAATCTCTTTGTGCTTCAGTTATCCATCTGAATAAAGGAGCAGGCGGGTAACCAATCTTATAGCATGTTATGAGTGTTAAATGAGATAAGAAACTCAATTTCATTAGAATTTTGCTATGTGCATGGTGATCACTCTATAAATATTAGCTATTATTGTAATTGTTACTGTCAGAATAATGCTATGATATTTTCTTTTTTTTATTTTATAAATAAGAAAACTAAGATAATAAGTTGGAATTATTTGCCCAAATTCACTTAGCTTTGAAGAAACAAAACTAGGATTTTGAGTCAGGCATTCTGGCTTCAGAACTCATGTATTTCACTGTTCTCTTGTTTTAAAAGCAGTCCAAATAGCTGATTGGAGGACAAAAATCATGTTGTTCTTCTGGATCTCAGCTCAAGCCCCACTGTTCACATTTTATTAGCTGATTTGAACAGATACTGAAAAGGGGGGGAGGGCTTAGATTTCATCTGGCTCTTGCTCAGCCAACCAAAATTGTAACTCCTATGATTAATTATACTAAAAATCTACTGTATCTCTTAACAATTTAAGATTGCAACTCAGAAAAGAAAATAGTGCTGAATCACACAAATAAGTAGGTAAATACTGCCTGGGTAAATTTGATCTTGAAATGTAATATTTTATTGTTTTCATAATAGCATTGCTCAGGTAATGAACTCTCTTAATATTTGATTACCATAATTTAGAAATATATCTCTCTACAGCTATGTCACAAAAATAAGTGAATATTAAATTTATATATAGCTTTTTAAACGGGATAAAAATAGAAGTACATTTTATTCATTTTGCTCCCATAAAACTTATCTTTTTATTAAAAGATTCAAGCTTCTGATATAAATATTATAGAATAATAACAGTGTATAACAGAAAAAGGCATAGAAGGTTTCTAATTCTATCTCCCATCAAATTTTGCATAGAAATTCTTTCTATAATATCGTAGGCATATAATTATCCAGCCATTATTTTAGATTAGTCTCTTGTTAGAAAGCTTTGCTTTTTTAAAAAAAACTATGTTGAGCTAAAAGCTCCTTCCCTATAACTGTCACTCATTAGTCAGAAGTCTAGCCAAAAGAAAAGAATGGAATCTCCCTTTCATGTTACAGCTATTTAAATATTTTAAAATAATTATCCTTTCTACCCAAATGGTCTTAGAATAATATCCTGTATATGAAGTTATTTTCAGACCTTTCTTAACACATAACTCTTTTACGTATGAACTCATGCTCATCTGTTTCCTTTTTAAAAGGTTGTGATCAGAACTTAACACAATATAATGCATGTAATCAGACAAGTGCAGAATTCATTGGAGCTATCACCTCTCTTGATTTAGAAACTCTAGTTGAATTAATGCAGTTTCTATAGCTTTTTTTTTTACTTTGACCATTAATCTTACTGGCTCACAGAATATTATTAAAGTTCTCTTATTGTTTTCTGAATATTATTTAAATATTACATCAACTTATAAAAATATAATACGGCTTTATAGGAGCAAATCTACTTTTAAAACAATATACACATATTTTCGTAGTTTTTACACATATACCTAATGCAAGTTACAAGAACTTATGCTGCCAGTAAACACTGAATAACAGATATCTAGTTTAAGTTTAGTTTCTCACCATAATTGTTTTCCACACAGCGATTTTTGTAGTACTTTTATATCTGGCTCTGCTAATATAAATGTCAGTGTCTCAGATGCTGTTTCTTTGTGCCCAACTTTTAGATAGAATGTTCTGCTTTAGGTGAGAAACCAGTCATCTTTGTCCCCTTGTCAATGTTCCACCACAGCAACTCTATTAAAGTAACTGACCTCCAACTTTCCTTTGACAGAAAAATAATACCAAGCTAGTTAACTGAATTACACCAAATCAACTTTAAATTGGGTTATTTTCCTAAACTGTTGGTAGTCAGGAAATGAGCTCACACTCAGAACCTTAGATAAGGTGAGACAGGAAGGCTGAGGCATCAGCTTATTGAGTCCTCATTGCCTCAGCATAAAGTTTAATAATTTTTGCCAGGCATTTTACAACTGTTACTGATCTCCACTATGCATGCTTAATTTTACCTTCTAGGTTCCCTAAAGTGAATTTGGTATTCTAGGTTGAGATCTTGAATTTGACACTCCCCCACACACATGCGTGAGTGCATACATACACACAAACACGCACACACACACACACACACACATCATACAGTCACATAGGCTGGCTCCATGATTTTTTCTCTTGTTATATGCTTTATCTAAAATGTTCTCCCATCTGTATTGTATGTAGTAACCTGGCCCTGCTTATTACATCCCACTCTGATGGGGAAGAATTTTATAACTGAAACCTGTTACATAAAAACTGTGAAAGTTACTTCTCTGAAATAAAGGCACGTGAAAGAAGTTTTTCTTAGAAGTAGTGCAAATAAAGGGTCTTCATGTTCTTGCTACTCCTTCCTGTAACATATAAAAAAGGGAAAGCACTCTACAATGAAATGAGTGATTGAGCCATCCTAACTGTTCTATTATTGTAATTAATACCACATCAGTGAAACCACAGTGCCTGGCACATCATAGACAGATTAGGTGTGTCTAATCAACACTTGGAAAATAGATCATCAGGAAAATGGGCAAAATGAACATTGGCAAAATACACCTCTCAGTAGCACTTGCCAATTTGAACTATAGGGAAAGGCTTAGAATAAAATAGTTAGGGGCAAATCAACTGGTGTGGGCACAGCAATTAAATAACTGGTCCATTTAAAAATTATCTTGCATCCAAAATGGTCAGGCAGGCCTAGAGTAGCCATAGGAAATAACTGCTAAACTCTTTTTCATGTCTTAAAAATTGATATCATGGTAAAAACTCTGAATGCTTTACAACTAGGAATGCTTTGCACAGAGGATGGGAGTGTTAGAGGTGACTGGAAGATCAACCTTCTAATATATATGAAACAGGGATGGAACTTTTTATACATAGTCCTAAAAGTAGAAAAACAGTAACCAGAAGGCACAGGGAGAAAAATTTTAATTTAGTATAAGGGATGACTTTGTAAAATAGGACAGCTTTCCAATGGGGATGCTCTGGCCAGATCTTAAAAAGAGATGATAGTTGGATTAGTGAGATGATCCATAAGGTAACTTCTATTTTTGATATTCTGTGATTTGTGATTCTATGAAATTTTTTGCTGGAGAGAAAGAATTAGGGCATCTCCACTATTAACTGGAATATGATTTGGACCTCTAACATCAGAGTCACCCTAAGTAATTATTTAAAATGCAAATTTCTGAGCTCAATCCAAGGAATGCTAATTAGACTCTCTTGAGGAGTCGTCTTGGAATCAGCATTTAAACATGTTCCAGGTCATTTTAATGCCGTTAAAGTTTCAGAACTTTCTCCTCTGTGTTTGCCAATTTAAGGAACAGGAGCCACGGGTTGGTTCCAACAGGCCATTATCTATCCTTGGTTAGTAACATCACTCCTCGCTCCACAGGTGCTCTGGCCTGTCATACTTCAAAGGCTTATGCTTAAGAAGAGAAAATAAGTACAAAAGTCTCAGTGTTTCTTAGGTAAGATGGTTTCTGTTCAATGCCATTTATTTTCTTATGTTTTCCATAAATATAAAAAGTAAGAAAATCTGCAAATAATAGTGCCACATAGAAAATAATACTTCTGCTAAAATGTCATATTATGTAAGCATTCCAAATGCTATTAATATCTGTGGCTCTTCTATGAAATATTCAGTGTCTATAACTCTGAATAGCAAGTGCACAGAAACATCAAAAGAACCTTCACAGTAATACCCAAGCAAAAAGATGCTTAGTAGCCTAACTATATTTTAACAAGGAGTCCAGGGATGCCTGTAAGAAACCATTAGATGTGAGCTCAGGTAAAACTTCTTGAAGTTTCTATCTGAGATTCTGCTACCTCTCTTTCTCACTATCCATTCGAATTAAGAGACGGGCATTGAGTCCTAGCTACCTAGAAACAAGTCCTACATATTCAGACCTTCATCCTCACTCTTATGAATATAGAAATCCTCGGAGGGCATGATCAACCTTTGTTTCAGGCCTTCAGAATACTTCCTCGGGTGCCCAGTTCCTTTTTCCTTAGAGCCAGCATCAGATGAGCTGTCACATAGAGAAAGTAAACCCATGCTATCAAATGCCTAAATGTCATTTACTCTTCCCTCTTACTTATAGGAAATGTAGAGAAATGCTACCTTCTTTTCCTAAAATCAAATAAGTCCAAGTTTGATAAAAGATTCAAATATAATAAAATTGTCTTGAAAACCCTAGTAAAAAACACACACAAAAAAATATTTTAGAATCTTGGAGTTTAGAAGGCCTTTCTTTAGCAAATAAAAATTCCAGAATTATAAAATAAAATAGTAATTATGTAAAGAAAAGACTGACTGTATAAATATTAAAAATCTCTGCAAAAAAGAAATTCAGAAAAAAATGGCAAACTAGGGTAAATTCTGCAATGTTTATGGCACAAATAATTAATATCCTTAGTATATATAAAGAAATACTGTTAAGTCAAATAGAAATAAAAATGTAATTTTAAAAGGTAAAAATAGGTAGTATGTAGAAAAGATAATACAAATGGTTATTACACACTTGAAAAGATGTTCACATTTACTTTGACTAATGAATATATTAAAACATAATACCATTTTTATCTATTACATGTAAAAAATAAAAATTCTGAAAGTACATTTTGTTGGCCAGGCTATGCATAAATAATCATTCTCTTTCACTGTTTGGGGGAATATAAATTAGTACATCTTTTTTAAAGTGTAATTTGACAATATATATCAACACTTAAAATGCACAAAATCTTTGATAAAGCAACTCTTCTTCTAGAAATTTATCCTGCAGATATGTACACTTGACATGGATAAACGATATCTATAATAGTAAGGTAATAGAAATAGCGTGTGTATTGCTAAGGATTAACTATAAATTACAGTGCACCCCTATAATGGAATACCATACAATCATTAAAGTGACAGAGATAAAAATACAGATTAGACAGATATAGACATAAAATAATTGCTGTTTTAATCTATGCATCATCATGAACCTCTCCAGATAGTTCTGCCAGAGAAGTTTGGATAGAGTTGAAGGGGGCAGAAAAAAGAGGTGCTTTCCACAGATGAGGAAGTTGCTGGGTGATGGAAGGGCTGGAGTGCAAAAGGCACAAGGGAGTGTTGCCCAATGGTGGGAAGTTCATTTCTACCTTTGGGCAGGACCCCCATGAAGCTTCACTGGGCACTGAGCTGCTATAGCAGAAGTCACCTTGTTACTGTTGCTGCTGGCTATACCAGAATCACTATCTCTGAGGCTGCTAGGACCTTTGCCACTGCCCCTCTTACTGTCACTTTGGAATTACCAATATTGCTTGAGCCCACAGAAATCTGCTGTCACTTGCTGCAGCCTGCCACTACCAGAGTCACATGAAGAAAAATCCCTTCTCTCTTTCCCCAGACTTCTAATCTGCAGTGCCTTCCCATGCAAGATTGTAACTAAAAACCAGATGAGGAGGCAATGTGTATAATATAGTTTTCAGACTTCAAGCTCCATGGGATCGAGATGACACCAGAACATTTGGTGCAATTTCCTCGATACATTCAATGTTGAATAGGAAGATCGGAGTAGAACCTCCATAGTGTTTTCCATGGTAGCTCTACCATTTTACATTCCCAGGGACACTGAATAGAGGTTTCCTGTTTTCACGTCCTTGACAGTATTTCCTCTCAATTTTGATAGCTTTAAGTGTGAGGTGATATCTCATTGTGATTTTGATTTGCATTTCCTTGATGATTAGAGAAGTTAAACATCTTTTCATGTTCCTACTGGCCATCTTCTCTGGAAAAATGTCTGTTCAGATCTGCCCATTTTTAAATTGGATTATTTCATGTTTTTTGTTTGTTTTTGTGGGTTCATTGTTTGTTTGTTTTTGAGTTGTATGAGTTTCTTATATCTTCTAGATATTAACCCCATATCAGACATATGGGGTTTGTAAATATCTTCTCCCATTCTGTAAGTTTCCTTTTTATTTTGTTGACTATTTTTCTTCCCTTCAGAATGGAAATTTCTCAGAAAATTAAAAGTATAACTACCATATGATCCACAATCTTATTTCTGGGTATGTAATCAAAGAAATGAAATCACTGCCTTAAAGAGATATCAAGTTCATTGTAGTATTATTCACATAGTAAAGATATAACCTAAGGGTCTCTTGACAGAAAAATGAATAAAGAATATGTGATACACACAATATGTAATATTATTCAGCCATAAAAAAAGAAAAACATCCTGCCATTTGCATTATCATGAATGGACTTTGAGAGAATTATGTTAAGTAAAATAAATTAGACAGATAAAAAAATATTGTGTGACCTCACTTATATGTGGAATTGAATAAAGGTGAACTCATTGAAGCAGAGAGTAGAATAGTTGCCAAAGGCTAAGCGGATGGCAGAAATGAGGCAATATTGGTCAAAGAGTACAAACTTCCAATTATAAGAGGAGTAAGTTTTGGGATCTAAGGTACAGTGTGGTGACTATAGTTAACGTTGCTGTATGATAACCTTGAAATTTGCTATGAGAGCAGACTTTACATGTTTTTACCATTATAATAACAACAAAATGATAATTATGTGAGGTGAAGACTGTGTTAACAAATCTTCTTATGTTAAACATTCCACTATATATGTATACCAAATCATCACATTA
The DNA here is from genome assembly GCA_030015415.1 of Cynopterus sphinx. Lineage (NCBI taxonomy): Eukaryota > Metazoa > Chordata > Mammalia > Chiroptera > Pteropodidae > Cynopterus > Cynopterus sphinx. The sequence continues at coordinate 22,528,797 of CM057385.1, forward strand.
TACACTTTCAACTTACACAATATGATATGTCAATTATATCTCAATAAAAAAGACAAAAAAAAGATCAAGGTAGAAAACAGTATATGTATATAGTAGGATCTTTTTTTTTAAGTCAGTGATCATGAAGAAGGGGGAATATATGTTTATAAATGGAGAGAACAAAACATGAGAATCTCATGGCAGGTATTGTTTCTAAATTGGAACTGGAACCAAAGGTCAGAAGAGAAAGACTTATCTTTCCACTCACTGTTATATTTTTTGTACTGTGTGCATAAATTCCTTAATAAAAAAAAAATTCTATGTCTAGAAAAGCAAAGATTGTCATGATAAATAATAAAATGTATCTCTCCCTACAGTAAATTTTTCACTTGAAAATATTGCCTTTTATATAGGGCTTCAAAAACAAAGCAGAGTTCTTTATCTCTTGACCTCAGAAGTCATGGGATGAAACACACAAAAATGCATGTGATCACCCTTTCCAATTTATAGCTGTGTTATCTTACTTGATCTTTGCAATCTAAATATGAACTAGTTATTTTGTTTTTTTAGATGTAGAAACTGAGAGTCAGAGAAGTTAAGAGACTTGCCGCAAGTGACTCAGCCAATACTCCGTAGAGCTGGAGTTGAAAGCAGGTTTTCTTATTCCAAAGCTATTATTTCCAGTTTATTATACTGCCTGTTCTGCTCTGTTCAAATCCTTCCACTGGCTTAGGGTTTTTATAATATTAAATAATATCTGAAAGAGAACCACTGCTTGGAAGTTAATGACACTTGGTTGTAAAATACTTTTATCTTAGATTGTGTTTATATGACCTTGCTTGGCTAAGTGATGGTAATAATTAATAATTATAATAATAATCACCATCACAATGTCAGCTATAAAAGTCACTCTTGCCACCATCAATGGTTGAGTTCTCATTGTGGTGGGGAACATACTGAGCGTTTTGCACCTATTGTTTCCTTTAAGTAGAGTGCTGTGATATTTCTGCTGGCCATGGTGTTATGGCCTGGATTGTGACCCAGATTCATAAGTTGAGGTCCCAACCCTCAGTCCCATAGAATGTGACTGTGTTTGAAGATAGATCTACTATAAAGAGGTAATTAAAGTTCAATGGAGTCATATCATGGACCCTAATCCAATATAACCTGCGTCCTTATGAGAAGTGACAGAGACACCAGGAATGCAGGCTCACTCAGAATACGTCATGTGAGGGCACAGCAAGAAGGTAGCCATCTGTACACCAAGAAGAGCGGCCTCAAGAGAAACCAAACTTGATATCAAACTAATGGTCTCCATAACTGTGAGAAAATCAATTTTTTTAACTATTACATTTTATTTGTTCAGACAGCAAAGATTTGTCATGTATTTCCTCCCAACATCCTCCTCATTCTTCTCCCTGTTTGGCCTGTGGAGGGAAGACAGGAAGAAGAAATAATTATAGTACAGTCTGATAAGTGATATTACTGACTCTAATGTGCGTGGAGATGAGATCTGATGCTGTTTTTCATGGTATTCCCAATGCCTGGCCTAAAGTTGTTGCTCAGTAATTAAGATCTATTCAGTCATTCACTCCTTTACCCATTTGTCTATCTGGTCAACCAATGTATGAGTGAATCCAGTAAATAATAAAGAACATATGAGATTCTATAGGAACCTGAAGATATTACCAGCTCTCCTTGAGAAAGTGAAGGATGGAAAGGTTTTGCCCAAAGGGAACAACTGAACAGTCTTTGAGGATAACCAAACTTGATATCAGACCAATGGCCTCCAGAACTGTGAGAAATCAATTTCTGTGTTTAAACCACCCAGTTTGTGGTATTTTGTTATGGCAGCTTTAGCAAACTAACATTCATGTAAGATATGATAAATTTCAGTAAGATTTCCTTACATCACTGAAACTGATTTAAAGCCAGAAAAAAATTAATGCAATTGAAAGATCAGTCATGCAACTCAGTGCTATGGAGTCTCCTGCTTTTTGGCAATGGCTATGGGATTGAGAAGTTTTCTTTATCCACCCAAGACATATAAAGATAACAATTGTGCTTAAATCCATGGCGATGGCATCAAACTAGAGCCCACATCTATTGCCAATCAAGAGTTGCACCTTATCAGAAAGGTCCAATGTAAAAAAATGGATAAAGTCTTAACAGATGAGAATTATATGGAAAGAAAGTGTTCACAGTTTATGAATGGGAAAATAGGTGGAGTCATGCAGGTGTTCTCTAAAATTTTCATAGAAAAGTCCATTTTCCACTGTGAATGGTGAAATAAATCCTCAAAGGAATCAAGCAAAAGGCAACTCTTTGGTTAAGTATTCTGAGTAAACAGCCCTATTGATAATAATTATTACAGTCCAAATAGAAACCATAAGGTTTGGAGAGTGGGCTGGCCTTACCTGGAATATTGTAGCCAGGGACGTTTCACACAGATTATTAAAAAGAGAGTCTATCAGAGCACTGTCATGTAGCTATCTTGAAAATCAAACTCAAGGGTTGTTTTCCATAGACAAGGTGCTGAAGGAATCAGAGAGGCTGTGGACAGAGGACATTTGCTTTAGACCAACCTGACATCTGAAATGATGATTCTTTGGTGATATCTCACAGATAAGCAATATGTTTTTATTCAGATGTCTTAGAAACAGTAGTTGAGAAACCTACCCACCAAGCCTAGTGATGTAAAACAGAAACAATGGAAATAACCCTAATTAATGAACTAAGTTAAAAGTCTGTCTAGCATTTTTGAGTATGCCTGGGTCTTCACAGTTCACCTTGCTTTGCGTTAATTAGGATGGATACTTGAAGTTGGCAAAGAAATCACCTTTTCTTTTTAAACAACTCTCAACACACAGAACCAAGTGCTTTGGTTTAAATGAAAGAAAGTCTCTCTTCCACACTAAAGCCATTCAAAAACAATAAGAATTTATTGAGAGCCTACTGTGTGCCAGAATTGGTGCCAGAAAAACAAACAAATAAAAAAGCATTTCTTTTAATCTAGAAAATACACATCTAAAATAAGGGTAAGGCAAGTACTGAATTCATTTTAATTTAAGGCAGAATATGATATATCACAGAAAAAGTACAAATAATGTGCAGTAGAGAAATAGAAAAGGTAGAGGCACCTCTAATTAGGTGATGATGAAAGCAAATTGGGAAGTTTTTATAGAAGAGGTAAACTTTGAAATGGATCTTATGGAATTGGCAGGATTCCTAGAGATGGAGATGAGAGGAAGTCCATTTCCAGGGAGAATAAAACAGTTGGAGAAATTTGGTAATGCAAATGTGCACTTTCATTATGAAAAAAATATACGGTCTAGTTTGGCAGAAGTTAAACATGATTATATAATTTTGTAGGTTTTTTTCAACTTAAAGTTCACTAAAAAGACATGAAACCCAGAAGCCAGAAAAGACAGATAGATTTAACTACCAAAAAAGTAAATTCTTTGTATACTGAAAGATGTCATGAACAAAGTTAAAAGATGTGTCTAGAAAATAAAAACCTTTGCAATAGTAATATGTAACCAGAGCATATATTTGCTGTCACAAAGCAAATATCCAGAATTCCATGGCATAGAAATTTTATAGAGAGTATTAGTTCATCACCCTGTAATTAAAACAGGAATTAATCACATGGCAAGAAAAACAATCTAATCTAACAACTATTTAGAGATTTTAAAACATTCATCTAAATAGCTCCCAAATTGAAAATGGAATTAAAAATATAATTACAAAATACTTATAAAAAAAGCAATGAGAATTACATGTCAAATTGTAAGGGATGATCCAAAGCAATTTCCAAATAATTTATAATGTCATATGCTTTATTACTAAAATAGATTTATAGGTTTAGACATATATTAAACAATAGGAGTTATCAAGAAAAAAAGGTAACAAAAGAATCTAAAGAAAGTAGAAGGGATGAATTCGGATTATATTAAAACTAATATAAAATAATATTAAATGTCAACTGTAATTAAAAAATAAAAATAAAAAAAAACATAGTTCTTCAAAAATATAACATAAACGTTAACTTGTTAAATTTAGGCAAAATGAATAAAATCAATATTGAAAACACTTAAAATTATACCATCTTTAGTTTTTCTAAATGTAGTTACCAATGTTGCAATTCTAATCTATATTTGAAAGAACAGGTTAGGCACTTCAAATAAAGGTTCTTAATTTCTTGTATAATAATAGCAAGCATGGCTGAAGAATTTTAAAAAATAAAAATTATACAGGAGATCCTGTATTTTCAGATATAAACATCCACTGTAATGCAAGAGTGACTGAAATAGCCTGGATTTAGAAACAGAATACATACTCAGTTTTGTGGAACTGAATTGAAAAATCAGTGGAATTTAAAATACACGTGGAATTTAGAGAAAAATAATGGTGGAATTTCAAATAAGAGAGGAAATTATAGAAGAAAATATAGAAAATATATATATATATATGTAAGCCTGGGGAAAACAGACCCTTCTGAGGGCAAAACTATAAAAAAATGTGTATGAATGTCTTAAAAATGTAAGACCTTTTCAATAAAAATGCACCATAAACTAAATGACAAGATTTTTACAAATATATAGTATTTTTGACTTATCAAATTCATAAATATATAAGAGTGCAAGCACCCAAGTTAAATAAGTTTTAAGTATTCTCCTTAAAATGCTGATACAAATGCAATTTAGTGCAATCTTCCTGGAGGGCAATTAGATGATAGAACTAGGACACTAAGAGAAGGAGTTGCAAAAATGGGTTTAAGGTCCAAGTCAAAGCTGAAAAAAAATAAAGGAGAAAAATGCATAAATAAAAGAATGAGAACATCTTTACAGGTTACAAAAGTAGAAAAATGTCATAAATGTCCAAAAGAAGACCAGAAGCAGTGACAATGTATTTTCATGAACACTCATTTAGTAAGGCGCAATTACTATTAGGGTCAGCCAAATTGCATAGTTAGGCCTCAGGCCTGTGAGCTCATGCTAATTTGAACAGCTGTTCAAAAGAGATTTTGTGCTATTTGTTTGACAGATGAAGAAAATGGTATTCACTAATGGTCTAACTTGCTTTGACACAAACTGATTTCCCTATTGTTAAGACTTACTTGCAATATCAATTGCAAATAGCTTTGACAATTTGAACCTATTCTTCGGTGTTGACATCCTAAGGAAATACTTTTGCAAAAATCTGAGATCCTCATTTGAAAGAATATTATCGTTATTGTAACCAACTTCCCCTTATTCTCTTCCCAAGGAGAACTGAGAAATGGGGAGCAGTGTAGATCATATATATTTATATTCTCATTGCCTGAAGATTGTTAGTCATCTTTGTTTCGGATTGTCATTATTTGGAGCTAATCTCCTTTACCTTTGGAAATAAAGGGGATGATTGCACTTTATTCACAAGAAGGGATTTATAAGACTCATAATGTTGGAATAAACAGCTGTTTCTCTTTCCTACGGCATTTGCTTTCTTTCATTGCCTAAGAAGTCAGCTGGGAGATGCTGCTACTAAATGTTGGACTGAATGAAACAAACAGTGTTTGTTACTATTTGGATATAATTTTTGCCTAATTGTTTTTACAGAAGAGAGTAAAGTGTCCTTAAAATAATGTCTCATCAGGACAAAGAAGATAAAAGACAATCAAAGTGAAAGCCGTTAGCTAGAAAATGTAGATGATATGTATAAGAATTAATAACACAACTGAAAACACTGCATTTCTATAGTAGCTTTTAGGGAAGCTCAGAAACAAGGAGCGTAAGGAGTAAAATTCTCACTTCCTTGCAAGATCACAATTCAGGATATTTAGGATTCACAGTCTTCTTGGATAACATTTTTTAAATGATCATCATCATTCAGATTAACAGGATTCAGGGACAGAGATTTATTTTTGCAACATTCTATTAAATGGACTTCAAGGATGAAGTATTTTGTTGCTGCTGTTGTTGTTGTATTTAAAGAAAATAGTGATTTCCCTTTCTCACTTTCTCTGGCTAAGCAAACTTTGTATTGAACTCAATGTCTTTCCATTTCATTTTCATCAGTCCACAGGCATTTGATTTCTGAGGCCACATTCTTTTGCAATTCATTGATAATTTGCCTTCATTTTCTCTATATATAATATTTAGGTGTTTAAACACATATATTGCATATTTGTGAGATGGAACAATGTAAATTCTTTCTGCATTTTTAACATTTTAATGGCCCTCCATATCCACACTTAGCATGCTTAAGAAAAGAAAACTGAGAATTATGATCATCCACTCAATGACAAACACTTTCTCATAAACCCATTAAATGACAAGCTACTCAATAGCCGGTATTGTGTCATTGATAACTGTACACCCTGGTGCTTAGCTTAAGGTCTGTATTAGTCAAAGTTATCCAGAGAAATAGAACCTGAAGGATGTATGTTATATAGAAAGAGATGCAATTATAGAGATGGGTAAGTCTCAAGATCTGCAGGGTAAATAAGAAGGCCTGAGAAATAGGAGAGCCCATAGGATAGTTCCTGCCCAAAGGCCAGTTCCTGCCCAAAGGCCAGTTCCTGCTCAAAGGCTTGAGACCCAAGAAAAGTCCATGTTTCAGTTAAATTTGCCATCACAGGGCCTAATATGTTGTCACTGCTTAATGAATACTTATAAATTAATGAGTTTTCCCATTTATTCTTTAGAATAGTTCTGCACGATATGTTCATCTTCATTCTATGGGTGAAACATGGTTTAGAGACTTAATGCTATTTGCCCAGGTGAGGTAGATCAAGGCTTGAAACCTAAGTCAATTTAGGTAAATAATATCGACTAAAACGATAAAGTTTAGAATGTGTTGCAAGGAAAAAAATTGAGAAACATGAGTGGGTCATGGAAAGAATAGCTATTTAGATGGATTTAGATAAAGTAGTTAATGTAATAGTGAGAATGTGTCTCGGTCTAATTACTGACCTAATTTTTTTTTTGTATCAGTGTTCACCAAATATACCACACATTAAAAAAAAATTCTTTTTAAATGAGTATATGTTTATTAGGGTATTCAAAATGATTAGACATCTAATCCCACCTTCTTGAAGAAAACAACTTAAAATGCTGAAAAAGTTGTATTTTTAAAATATATTCATAAAAGTATATAGGAACTAGCAATAAAGAAATAGCTTACCACACCAAAATATACATGAGTGTAAATGCTGAGAGAGCCCACAGGTGACTTTTACTCTAAAGACATTCATCAAATCTGAAAAAAAAGATCATAACTTTTAAGTCTAATAGATGGCAGCAGAAAACAAAAGACAAGTCTAAAAGGAGAATTTGTCTCCATAAAAATGAGTCTCCCAAGGGCTTACTCCCTCTGTGAACCAAGGAGAAAGTACTTTGCTGCCTAGTACTTTGCTATCCTTAGGGAACTATAAGCACAAACCAGCTCTCACTGAGACTTCCAACCAAACTCATCTTACTCCTGTAGTCCAAAAAACTTCACATCACGAGCATGATAAAGAGCTGCCTAGACTACTATCGCTGCAAAAACTTGACTAAAACAAAAACAAATCTTTTCTAGAAAAAAAAAATCACACTTTAATGAGATTTCAAAAAATTCTGATAATTTTCCAAAGAAAATGAGTCATTCAGATTTTAAAAAATAATTGCTAGCACACAAGGAAAGAAAATACCATGTACAAGAACCAGAATAATAAATTCTTAAACATGCATACTGAGAATTTAGATACTAGAATTCACAAAGACTACTAACTAGACTTGTTTTATACATTTAAAACAAAACAAACAAACAAAAAAAACAAGCTTGAAAAAGCTGCAGGAAACAGCATATTACAATGGTTACCAAGCAGATTTGAAAAAGAACCAAATAGGATATCCGGAATTTAAGAATATAATGATTTGATAAATAGGCTTTGGTTATTATGAAGTAGCTGTTGATATAACAATGCTCCAATTAAGAATGAAAATATGCATCCAAATAAAATATGAACTTTTGTATAAAGGCTCTGGCGAGTTGCTGATGTTACCAGAGTGAGAAGAGATGAGATCGCAGATTGGGGGGAATTGCAGAGAAAAAACTGACAGCTGCTTTCTACTGTAGCCTTTTGCTGATCAGAGTTGAAACAGGGGAGGGTGGCTACTAGCAGAAAAAACAACAGGTAATCTTACTGGAGAACTCTGGGATACAGAATAAAATACATGCCCTTCAGAATTACCCTATCCAAGAAGTGAGGGGACTGGAATGTTTATGTACGAACTCTTGCCAGTCATTGGCTATCAGATTCTTCCAGAGGATGCTAATTCCATGCTACTTTGGCCTGCTGTGTCTATCAATAAAACAGAACCTGGTGGCCAGAGATAGCTCTCAGGAGAAGGCATGCAGGTGCTGGCATTTGGAGTTTGGATTATGTGCACTGATATGGTTAGGGCTGGTGGGACACAAGCAAAGCACAACTTCTACCACAGACAATGCCTTGCACCACTCAGATCCACATGAACCCCACATGAGGTTCACTTTGTCCTGTGACTAGTTCCTGAAACTGTAACTGGCTGGTTACATCGTCTAAAAAGGAAGGCTTATAAAGGAAGAATGAATGAGACAGTTCCTGCTGCTGCAGTTGGTCTTCAGGCAGCAGTGATATGTTTATTCTCTCTTCTCTCCCACTGATTACAGGTTCCCAAATCCTTAGCCAGCTCATGTACTTGTCTAGGCTACTTGTTTAGGCTACTTGCCCAATAGGGTAACACCAATTTTGTTCTGATGGGTCTGAGTCTTTGCTTCGTGAGCACTTGTTAGGCTATATTTGTTTCAGTTTCCTGTTTGTGGTTATCAGTGTCCAGTGAAACAACAAGAGGGAGCCACTTAAATCTCCTAATCTGCAGTCATGCAACTGCTGCTCCTATGAGACATCAACTTTACCTTCTCCTTATAATCAGGTCAATTACTCCTACTGATATAATACGGCCAATATTTTACTGCTAATATACTAGATAAAGAATGCCAAATGCCAGGTGGAAGATGTAGTGTTAGGTCTAATGAAATCCTTACAATGGCCCCAGTAGAATGTCATGCCAGAAACCATGGCTTCTAAGGAATCTAGAGTAGTGAGGAGAGAATGCACAATGAGTTCAAGAGGCTCCCTGAAAGCGAAACTGAAAGGGGCTGCTCCTACTTGCAACTCTTGACTTCTCCCCATCTCAGAGCAGCACATGATAGCTGTTGATTCAAAGGGAAAAGCACACATTGAAACACAACACTTCAGCCCTACAGGTGTAGTGTTTAAGCACATGGGTGTAATTTAAGATTTTTTTTTTCAGTTTTCTATCATGTTGGAAGCTTTGGGTTTCTACAGTATATGGCAGGACACACTGCGATGCCTTCCTTGCTATAAAGTGGTTCAATTGTCCATGAAGATATTATGTGAGATCCCATGTCAGTAAAACAGACATTATCTGAGTCCTCAAATAGTGGGTTGAGGAACGGTAGATAGGAATGGAAAACTTATCCCCAGCATATGCATCAATTTCAGTCAGGATAAATTGTCAGTGGCCTCCAGTTTGGAAGTGTTTCATTCATTATAAGCAAATTGATACCAAACGGCTGTTTGGTCTCTCTTCAATGGATGGCATCATACTGTGAGCTCAGAGTCAATTAGCTCTATCAGTCTTTGCAAGAGGGAGCCCAATCTGTTGGGGCCCTGAATAGACTCTAGTCTAGAAAACACAGCTACTACATTGACAGACTCACTGTGCAACCACTGGGGTGACCAACTGCTCTGTGCACCTGGTTATTCAATGCCATACCCAAAGCGCATCTTCTCTTACAGGTATTTATGTGAGACACACGGATTCAGTTTGGGCCTGTTTCCCCAGGTTCATACGCATGCTTTTTTCCTAGACTCTCTGATCCTCTAATCATGTTCCTTTTTACTCTCTGATCCTCTAATCATGTTCCTTCTAAGTTCCTGCCTAGTTAGTCAAGCCACTTAACCGTTGCCAAGGAGCCCACACATTAAGTTGATGTCCAACTCTATTTCTGAACCTCTCCCCACTGGGCGGGTTTCCCTCACCATCATCATCACTTGCCTCTGGGTCAGGCTACAGTCAGGAGCAGTCCATTTTCAACCCCTACCAACAGCTATGCTGTTAAATCCACAAACAAGACCTGAAGTTTCTGTTTTCTGTTTCAAAATCAAGTAGTCTCTGAGAATAGAAGAAATAAAGGGGGGGGGGATATAGAAAAATGACTAAAAAAACAACCTAAAATTCAAGAAGCTCAATTAACCCCAAGCAAATTAAAACACACACACACACACACACACACACACACACACACATATCTATGCACATTATAATCAGATTGTTGAACACAACAGATGTAATTTTAAAAGCAACTAGCAGAGGGCCATGGTGAGAGGACACAAAAATTATATACAAGGGAACAATGACAGTATCAAGGCGAATTAGAGATGGCCAACCTATCTATATCATCTCTTACTGGGAAAGGTGAAGTTTATTTCAGTTCCCTTTGTGCTGGTTCTGTGCCTGCTTAACCAGTGTAATATAGCTGAAGTGATGCTGTACTAGTTCTAGGTCTCACTTTTAAGAGAATTGACAGCTTGTGCTTCCTCTTTCCTGGAACATTTGTTCTCCTTCAGAACCTAGCTGCCATGTGGAGAGAAGCCCCAGCCTATAGGGTGGTCACGTGTAAGCACTCCAGTCAACAGCCCCAGGTGAGCTACCAGCCAAGAGTCAACATCAACTGCCAGCCAGGCAAGTGAGTTACTTTGATTTCTCAACCCATGTGAGCACCCAGATTAGTGCATCTCTGACTGACATTGCATGTAGCAAAAGAACCACGGATGATACCAGTGAAATCATGGAATTACGAGCCACAATAAAGTTTTTTTTAAGGCATTAAGTTTTGTGGTTGTTACACAGTATCAAATAAAAAACAAATCTGGATTTAGTAGAGAGACTTTTTCAAAAGGATTACACACAAAAAAGAAGAAGAGACTATTGCAATGGAAAGAACACTTTGACCATAAGATCTACAAGAATTTCAAGAGTTTAGGCAAAAAGAATTTTACATTTAGAGAGGAATTAACAAGACTAGAAAGAATGGGTGCAGGGAAGTGGGATGGAAGAGTGGCACGATCGGAAAATAGATCAGAAAATGTTTTGTCCTGAGTCTATTTTCCAGAGCTCTTAAGAAGAGACTATGCTGGCATGAGCTACATAATTTAGACACCTAGGGAAAGGAGAAAATTTTACCTGTTTGATTACAAGCGTTTTATGATTGATCAGTGGAGACAAGTAATTCAGTTAATCGTGTGTGAGGCAGACATTTGGAATTTGGAGGTTCTGGGTTGTGCTTTGTCATAGGTAAAAAAGAGGAGCATCCATGAGTCTTCTCTAGGTCATAAAGGAAAGGGTCTTTCTTTGCAGTAAACTGATTTCCTGAACACAAAAGGATGAAGAGATTCCTTCAACTATTGTTTTCTAAGAGCACAGAATTAGGTAAAGTTCAACATTAAAACTGTCAATGGTACTAGATAATGAAAACTACTGTCAACACAGAATTCTCCATTTAGTAAAAAGTGCTTCAAAATGAAAATGAAATATAAACACTTTAAGGAAAACAAGGCTGTGAGAATTTATTGCAGTTGGCCTACAGTATAAGAAATGCTAAAAAGAAAAAAAGAAAAAAGCCATGAGGCTAAATAGAAACAGTACCAGATGGAAACTCTGGAAACTCAGAAATGGAGAACTCAGGAAGTGGTAAGTAAAAATATTCTGTTGAGTAAAATAAGCCTATAGGTGTGACGGTTGTCTAGAGGAGACAAAAATTATGGTAGAAATGCTAAAATATCTTGTTTGGTGTGTTGGTTAGGTGAGAATATAACATTCTCAAAATGTATTGAATTGTACAAGTAATATTAGTGCATTTTACCACACATTTTTGTGTAAGTTTAAAAATTAAAAATTAAATTAAACCTGCATCTCATATATAAAAATTAATTAATAAATGAAAGACAAAATTATACAGTTTTAGAGGACATTTTCATGACTTCAGGATAGGAGAGGATTTATTAATCAAGACACAAAAAGCACAAAGGGAGAAATGATAAATTTGTTTTCCTTATATTAAAAATTTCTAGTCAAGACGTCATAAAGAGAACACAAGCTACAGAGTATTTCGTATGTATTAAAAACTAATTAACATGAAAAAACAAAATGCCAATGTACTACTAACTAGTACAGAGAACTTCACAAAGAAACTCAAGAAAACCTATAAATAAATAAAATTATGCTCACCTACGTTAATAATCAGGCAAATAATTATAAAATGAATCACATTATATCAGCACAAACTCACTAGATTGGCAAAAAGAGAAAAAATCTAACAAAAAAAATCTAAGTGTTGGCAAGAAGATAGTGCAATGGAGGTTGTAAATCTGCACAACCATTTTGAAACTCTTTGGAATTACATATTAAAGTTGAAGATGTGAATACCTTATAATTGCCTTTCTACCTTTTCGGTATAAATTCCAGTGAGACTCTTGCATGAGGATATACGTACAAGATTATTCATAGCATTATCATTCATAATGTTCATCAACAATAGAACAGATAAATAAATCATGGTGCATTCATACAATGGGATATTACACAATGAAGACATTATATGAAAGTAGCTCCCATATCAATATGAATGAGTTCACAACAACATTGCATGAAAAAAGCAAGAATCAAAAGAATGTGAAAATGTTCCATTTATATAGTTTGATAACTGGTAAACTAAATATTTTTAGGTATATGTCTGTAGATGCTCTAAACAAGAAAGTGATTGTAACAAAAACTAGGATAATCTTACCTCTGGGAATAGGAAGGGTGCTGCATTCTGTATACACAGAGTCCTGTAAGATTTTATATAATATACATGTGCTTTATGTATATATCTGTATACATAATATATTTCAAAAAACTTTTAAATGAAACATGTGCAGTATTTTACATTGACTGGGACCAGGTCTTTGGTCATTGTTTCAGAGCAAATAACTGTATTTCACTTCAAAACCTTTTGGGAATTAGTTAATATTTCCATGATTATATTAAAAGATAAATGACTTAAATAAATAAAATTTGGAGACCATCTTGGTTATCATAATACAAAAAAATAAAAAAGAAAAAAAAAACTGAATCCAGACACATTGGACATTGGACGACTTGCTCAAATAAGAATGATTAGTGACAGAGACTAAACTAGACTCTCACAAATTGGAACAATGAGATTAATCATTTATTGACATTGATCACATGAACATCTCTCAAGGCAGCTATTACATCTTACCCATACTTGCCCTGGTTGCTTGCCCATACACAGATCATCTGATGGGCTGTGTTCAGCCACCCAAACAAATGCCATACGTTTTCAGTTTCCTAAGTAACCAGTTTCAACTTAAACAGAATATGATAAGAAAAGAAAAATATATTGCTCAGAATTTTAGCTGATTCAAGTGAACAATTATTAATATAATCCATTGCTTTCCCACATCAGAGGGACATGAATTGTGTTTTAATCTTAGTGTAATTTTTTCCCCTAATTCATTGTTTCTAAAATGTTGTCTTTGCACTCATTCACAGTAGAACAACTAGAACATGAAACATGTTAAAAAAAGTAGGTACCTAAATTTTAGCCCAGGTACAGCATAGTCTAACAGACTCTGAAAATGCAAGTAAAAAACTTTCATTTTAATAAGAAAGAGGAAGAATTCTACTCATTTATCTCCTAGGAACACAGGATTTATTTTCTTAATCTTATATTTTATTAGTTAATGCCTTTGGTGACAATGCAACATAACTGCCTCGAGAGATTATATTTAATGTAAGGTTCTTAAACAAAGAAAGAAAAATTGATCTTATCTAATCTTACAATTGAGTTTCCCTGTTTTAAATTGCAATGCGCTAGCTGCATAGAGGTGTAACTTGTCACAGCTACAGGAAACACTCGGGATCAGTTAATCCAAACTTATCATTTTAAGGGTGAGAAAACTAAAGATGGGGACTTACTTGCTAAAGACACACAAAGAGTCAGTATTTGGCTTGTATCAGAACTCTATAGCCTTGCTTTTCCTTTTAAAGCGTGCATACAGAATCTGGAAGAGTAATATGCAATGATGAAAATAGGCTTTGTGTAAGGGATTTTGTGGGAAGACTATGACTTAATTTTAAAGGTATTTATCTTTTATTCATTAATCCTGCTGCATGACCTCTTCAGTATAAAGTTGTATACTTTACGTAATCAGTGTACTATAAGACAGTGTATTTCCAGTTTTATTTCTGTCTCAATTTATTCTAAAAAGTTGTTTATTTACAGAAAAATATATACATATACATAGGATGCCAACATTGAAAAAATAAATGAAGTTATTGTGGCTTATTTTGACATGCTACATCATCAGAAAAAGAAATTTAGAGTCTACCAAAACAATCTCCAGGCTTCCATACTTTAGTATACTCTTCCATCAAGATATTCTGGAGATAGAGTGAAGAAAGGGGAACAAGGTATATTAAAAATGGTTTTACCATTCACTATTTCTCAAAGATTGAGAGAAAAAGAAAAAATATATCTAGGTATACCATTTCTTCTCAACACACTGCAAGTGGGTTTCTATAACTACCACTCAGATACTGCTCTTGTCTAGCACAGAAAACCAACTAGACACCATATCCAACTGGCAAGCTCTCTTATCCTTAAATTCTTAGCAGTAGTCAATATATTTGGTCATTCTCCTTCAAACATATCCTTCTCTGGGTTTCCATGGTAACACTTTGCGATGATTAGTTTTATACAACTGGGCTAGGCCCTGATATTTATTTGCTAAATTCTAGATGTTGCTGTGAAAGTATTTTTAAGATGAGATTAACATTTAAGTCAGTAGATTAAGTTAAGCAGATTACTCTCCATAATGTGGGTGGGCCATATTCATTTGAAGGCCTTAAGAGAAGAAGGACTAGGTTCTCCCAAGGAAGAGGGAATTCTGTCAGCAGATTGCCTTTGGATTATAGCTGCAATACCGACTCTTTCCTGGGTCTTCAGCAACCAGCCTCCACATTGATATTATGCTCATGCTTGCAGTTGTGCTTTCAATAGTGTATATACTACTAGTTCTGTTTCTTTAGAGAGCCCTGAGTAATGCACACCCCTTTCTACATTGTTGACCAAAACCAGTTTTTTCATCAACTCCTCTTCTAATTGGGTTCCAAAATGTTAGTGTATCCTAGACTTGGTCCTAGGACCCACTTCAGTGTCCACACATTCTCTCTAGGAAACCTCTGCCTATTCTAGGGTTTGAAATACCATATAAACACTAAAGACTCTCATGTCTCCAACCTTCACCTCTTTTTAGAACTCCAGGGAGCAAGTCCATCCACCTACAGATCCAACAGGTATTGCAAAGTTAACATGTCTGAAATACTCCTCCACACCTGCTTCTTGTACAGTATTTTCTCTTGCAATAAATGGAACCACCATTCATTCAATACCTTTCCCCATTCCTAACATCCAATGCCTAAATGAGTCCTGTCCAGTCCATAGGCAAAGGTATTTCAAATCTGTTCAAAAGTCTGCAAACCATTGTCATCTATTGCATGGATTGTTCCATCGTCTCCTAGTTTATTTGTTCTAGCTTCTAATTTTCATTCTACACACAAAGCAAGCTGAGTAATCATGTTCAATGATAAACCAAATGATATGATACCCTTACTTAAAAGTCTCCAATGGCTTCCAAATTTATCTCAAATAAAAACCAAGCTCTCTACAATAGACTAACTGGCCCTTGTCCAGCTCTTTGACTTTTTTTCCCGCAAGTCTCGGCATTGTCTGCTACTTCCAGACATCCTTCTCTTATTTTAAACACACAAGATTTGCTACCTTCTATGGACTTTGTCAGGGCTGTCCCCCTTAGCTCCAAATGCCTCCCCTCCCCATTTACGCACACCACTGAATTTCCATGTAGACTGTAGCTTAAATGTTAGCTCTGCATAGAGAATTTCTTTGACCATCAAAGCTTTAATAATCACCCAGTCTCTTTCTGCCATGTCACTGCTTGAATTCTCTTCACTTAACACTCTGATATTTTCCCTTTGTTTTTTAATGTTTATTTTATATTTCTACTTTACCCAATTAAATGAAAGGCTGTGAGTAAAACCTTATTTACCTTTTTCACAGCAATATCCAAAGTATTCACGACTGAACCTAGCATGGATCATGTACTCAGTGAAGAAGAATGAACAAAGTAAAAAAAAACCTAAATGCATATGTGGCACAATGTCCACAGTTGCTAATCTGGGATGATGAAAATATAAGTATTTAGTATATTACCCTTTTAACTTTTCCATATTTTTAGAATATTTCAAAATTGTGTATAGATTGAGATAGCATTTGAGGAATCATTTAAAAGAAGTAGCTCATCTCACAGAGGGAATTTGTCAGCCTGAACTGGAAAGTAATTCACTGGAAGAGCTACATTCAAATGTTAGGGATGCTGTCTGATGTCTGAAACTGAAAATTAGAAATTAGGGCTTAGAGTTGCTATGTAAAAATAGATGCTGCATTTCCTAGAGTCCTCCCATGTTGAGAGGGCTCACCCACCCTGCATGCTCAGCTCTGCATAAAAGCTGAGTAAGCAGAGCCCAAGGTAGAGGGATCAGATTCAGCACTCTGTTAGAGCAGTCTAGCCCAGGAGAGAGCAATGTCCTCAGGCCAGGACACCTTTTCTCTTCCACCAGCTTATTGGGAGGCGGGTGTTGGGGAGGCTTTTCAAAAGGCACTTTACCTTTATGTGTGTGTGTGTCTACTTTCCCCTTAGACAAAAATGAGAAAAACCTTTTTCTAAATGATTTTAGTTTCAGTTTCCATTGCCCCAACATTTTAAAATTTTCATTTAAGACTGTCTAATACTTCAGCCAAAATTTTCAACCCCCCAAATTGTATTAATAGTGATTTTTTTTTTTTCAATACAGACGCTTGCTATTTAAATGTGGTCTGCGGACCATCAGCATGCACAGGGACTTGTTTTGAGTTGGGAACTTTTAAGCCCCACCCCAAGCCTATTGAATCTGAATCTGCATTAACAAGATCCCAAGATGATTCCCATGCATATTTGGAGTTGCAAATGTTCATCTATAGCACCTACTTCAGGTTTCTGCAGTGAGCTGACTTCACTAGTCACAGCTGTCTAGCAAACACCCAGTGACTTTTAGAATAAGGATATTGATATCTGTATCACATTTCAAAAATTACTTTTATATACATTATTTTTCTCAATATTTGTGACAATCCCAGTGAGTTGTTAAGCAGTTCTTATTGTCACCAATTTACAGATGAGAAAACCAATATTAAGGTGAAACGATGTGTTCAACTCGTGCGACTCGTAGTGACAGAGCCTATGCATCTCCTGAAGAGTCGCCAAGACTCCTGTTAGAATGGGAGATGCCTTAGCAACAATTCCTCTCTTCCTCAGCCCATACAGCTTACACCAGGTCAGAGAAAACTGCTGGGGATGCTGCTCAATACAGAATTTTAAAATTCCCGTAGGTACTGAAAAATAAATCACATTCTCTAAGTCATTCTGAGCTGAGCTAAAAATCCAATTATCACCTCACTAGCTGACATCATAAATCTCTACCAATTCTCAGCAACTGAGAGATAACCTTAAAAGCACTAACTTCACTGAGCTTATAACCTTCTGCTTCTGAAGTTTCTCAAATATCCCCTCAGAGCTCTGATATGGATGGGTTAGAATGTCAAGCAGACGCTTGGATTCAAATTCTGACCCTGACTCTTTTCTTACTAGATGTTACACATGAGTGAATTATTTAATCTCTTTGAGGCTTAGATTTCACTTACATAAGATGAAGACCACTTTTCTATTTGTAAAGGTGTCAGAATTAAAGAAGATAATAAATGCAGAGTGCTGAACACAATTTTTAGCTCTCAATAAGTAGACCATAAAGGTGGTTATTATCACTGAACTGCCTAACATAGTTTTCTCATCTATCAAACTAAAAAAAAAAAAAAAAAATGAACAGAATAATCTCAAGCCCCTTCATTCCTGAAATTTGAAAGTTTAACTCAAGTTTACACTTCACACTCTAACCCTTCATCCAGAATTCTGCACTCACCTTAATTTTTCTTTTTAAAGTAAATTTGTATAATTAAAATATGAGACTGCTTCCTGATTCAATAAAATTTCCAAGAACACATGGGGGACACAGACTGCGGAAGTTATTCTATTTTGATTTGAATTCTATAAATTCAATGAGATGAGCCATGCCAAATATATACATATATATATAGGTCTTTTAAATCACTGGAGATTTAAAATTGCTTTTGCTAATTGGAAGAGTGAGCACCCCTAGGCACTGGCCTTTTCCCAAAAGATCACAAAAATTTAAAAGCTAACGTCGTGGTAGTATATATTATATTCTGCAGCATCAAAATATAAGAATAGAGCAAAAACAGAACAGCTAATTAAAGGGAGGTATTTCTCAGTTGGACTCAGGTGCTAATTCTATAAGAAAAAGGCAGTCATTTACTTACTTTCTTACTTATTTAGATATGTGCCTGCCCTTGAAGATCTATTAATATTTTATTCTTAAAAAAAGAAAAAAAAAGAATAAAAAATCTATGACTTGTGTGCTAAGTCACCCTACACTCCTTTACTGCCATAGAGATGAGGATGTACCTCTTCACCTCCACCTTCACCTCTACCTCCACCGAGTATAACTTCCTGTAAAAACACTTCCATCTGGGCCCTTAAACATCCTACATTTTCTCTTTTTGGATCACAGTTATTGTTATTATTGTGACCCAACTGACACTACAGAAAGAATCAAAACAGTGCACAGAACATTTCTCGTTCTTCAAACCTTAGAGTTGAATTTCAGTTTCTTTCCTTTAAATGTATGATGTGCTATTTGAAAAACTAAACAAAATTTTTATTCTCATGGAAAATAAGAACCAAAAGAAGTGATTATATTTCCTCACTGGATAGTTGAAAATTTTTGACCAGAAAGATGCTGTCCTTCTAACTTTTTTTTGCCTAATTAATTTGAGGGGAAAGTTTAAAAATGTGATAACAAAATAGAAACATATATAAAATACTTAGGAAATACTGGAAAATAATTATAACTTGACACTGAGAGGATTCAAGAAAACCTTCATATAAGGAAGTACTATATTTTACCTCTTTGTCCTTACACATTCATTAATGCAATCAGTTTGATGAAAATTTCTTGGGCATTGCTTACGTGAATTCAAAGGGGTCAGAGTTATTATATTTCAGAGTGGGAGTAACCAAAGATATATGTTTAAAATTAGTCATCAGGTTTGATTTAAAAAATAAACAAACAAAAAAACATACAATGTCACTTTAAGATCCCCAGAGTCTAACCACTATGCAATATTTTACCTCTAGTATAGCACAAAACAGTTATCCTATCAGAGGCTTTCTCAAATTGTTGTCTGTAGACCCCTGGGGTTTCTTAAAATCCTTTTTTAGGGGCTCCATAAAGTCAAAATTTTTTATAATAATAAGATGTGATTTGCCATTTTCATCGTGTTGCTATTTATACAGATGTTAGGTAAACTGCTGATACCTTTGCACAAATTAAGGCAAGCAGACAAAACTGTACTAGAAGTTGTATTTGCACTGCCATACATTCACAGAAAAAAAATAATGATTTTATTTAGAATGTCCATGATGAAACGGCATATATTATTAGTGGTTAAACACTCACCCTTAAGTAAATATGTACTTACTTATTTAATATCCTGTGACAAATGGGAATTGTACCTACAGTATTCCTAAATATTGAAGTACAATAATGTATTGAGGAACAGGACTCACGAGATTGCTTGAGCTGAGTTAAACTAGCCATAATTTTTACTTGAAAGAGTGACCAATAAACTATTTGGACTTGGGGTAGTTGGCAGATATTTTGTCAAAAATAAATGAAGCAATTTTGTCATATCAAGAAAAACAATTGTCATCATTTGTTGTCAATAATAACATTTGAGCTTCCATGTGAAAGTTAAACTTTTGAAAAATTTTTTCTGACACCATGCCATGAGCTTAAGAGTTTACCAATAGTTGAGACTTTTCTAATGATATCTTTGGTGACATGAACTAATATAATTCTCTTTGACATTGTCTAATAAAATATCCCAACATTAGGAAGATCTGCATACCTCAGCAAAACAGTATTTTCCAAATGACCAATTCATGATGTTACAAAATTATGTCAGAGGCTATGGTCCATTCCGAGTGATCAATAGACCAATGGATTTTAAACATCAGAAGTTAATCGATGGTTTCAGATTCCACATTAGAAATAACCTTTAAATAATTAGTTTGTCAAAATTGGGACTAGGATCAAAGAAAAATATTCACAATTATCTTAAAAGGCTATTAAAATATTCCCTTCTTTTTCAAATACATATATGTATGAGGTGAAATATATCTTCACATAGTTCAAGCAAGACATATTGCAACCAATTCAAAGTAAATGCAGATGTGACAATACAAGTGTTTTCTATTTAGCCAGATATTTAAAATATTTGAAATGATTTAAAACAATGAAATACTTCTCATTAAAATTTTTGGAAAATACATTTTCTAAAATATATTGTGTTAACATGTAATAGAATAACTGTGATTTGTATTTAAATTACTGTATTTTAAATGTCTTTAGTTTAATTCTAATAGGTGAAATTAGGACAGACTTTTCTCTCACAAACAAAAGCTCTTCGGATTCAATAATTTTTAAGAGTGCAATGGCATCCTGAGTCCAAAAAGTTTAAGAAGTACTGTTCTATCAGATATGAAACTATATATTAATGCTAGATTAATTAAAACAATGTGTTATTGGTACAAGAACATTTAAGCTCATCAATGCAGAGAACAGCATTCAGAAATAGATTCATATATATGATAATTAAATGCTATAATAAAGTTTGCATTTTAAATTAGAAATTATGTCAAGTAGGGTCTTTACAGGGAACAGATGGCACTATGAAATGAAGTAATAGAAGATATTTTAATAAAGGGACTATTTTCAAGGGTATGAGCTGGACTAAGGGGAATAATAGACATAGAGAGGCACCATTTTGCTCGAAAGAGTGAGATCCTTTACCATCTTTGGTCTGGAGGTCAAAGGAAAAGGAGTATGGAAGCTGGAGATTGAACTGTTTCTGTAGTAGCTGCAGGAGAGAGGTTCCCAGCAGGAAGCATGACCTCCAGAAGAGAAATAGTCATTGTCAACCAGTAGGCTGGCCACAAAGGAGCCAGAGGAACAACCAAACCTCAGTGCCCTCCTGTCCTCTGAAACCTGGCTGGTGCTTCCTGTTGGCTAAACCCAACAGAGAGCCAAACCATTCCAGGAATAGAAGTTGATAATGGTAGAAAGAGGATCTGAAGGAGAAAGGAGAAAGCAGAAGACAACCATTTCTGTCTTCTCTTTTTTTCTCCTCAATATATCAATCTTATTCTTTGCCTAAACCTATTCAGGCCTATATATCATTTCCATTTAGTACCAGAATGCTGCTATGGATATCTATATTTATGGTGCAGTGGATTAGATAACATCTAGTTCACTATGGACATTTGAAATAGCAAAGGGGAGAAGACTTTGATGCAGAATAGCAGTATATACCTGCAACCTATAGTAAAAGAAACTAAGCAGGTCACTGAAACAGGACCCCTTATTTGACAAGGATGCCAGCTCCCTTGGGAAAGAGACCTTGCAAGTGGATAAGAGGCCATTAATTTCCTTTACAACGACTTCAGCCATGTTTCTGCTTACCGGAGCTAAAATTATTTTGCTTCATCTGTCAAATGACTCTTGGATAGGCCCATCTATTTCCTTTCTAGAGATTCCGTGATCAGTCAGCTATTGCTGAGAACTCTGCAGCTTGAAACACTCTGACTGCAACTGCATTCCCAGGGCTTATTGTAGTAACTATTGCTCCCAACTATCTCTATGGTTGTGCATCACCACTTATTTGGCTTCTACCATTCAAGAAGAGTATTACTTCCCATTGAAATGAGAAAGTTTAGTTTTATTGCAGCATCTCTTATTGTTATCTGTGACCTATACTGGAACTTTTCAACAGGCTGAATGCCCTCTGTCCTATTCCCTAATCTAGGCAAGTTAATTTCTAGGTCAGGGATAGCGCTAATGTACTGGAATTCTCCCTTCAGCAACAACCTGGGGATATCCTTTACTAACCTCTAGGGATAGATTTCTTTTGGATTCCAAGTCTTTCTGTTTCTTGGTTTATGTCTTCGTCTCTCTTACTGTTGCTTTTTTGAAGCTAGTCTTTTTGTTTTACTCTGGCTGTTTTAAAGATTGTCTCTTTGTCTTCAGCAGTTTTCTATGGTGTACCTGTATCTATTTCAGGTATATTTTATTTTATTTTATTTTATTATTTTATTTTATCTTATTTTATTTTATTTTATTATTTTATTTTGTATTTATCCTACTTAGAATTCACAAAGCTTCTTAAAGTCCACTTTGGAAAACTCTAAATGATTATCTGTTCAATTACTAAGAAATAATAAATTCTGCCCTATTCTCTCTCTCTTCTTCCCTGTAACTCAAATTATAGATAAATGTTAGACCATTTATCTACGTTCTGAACATCTCTTACATTCTTGCCTTATTTTCCTTTAGTTTTCCTTGCTTCAGTATGAATACTGTCCTCTTTCCTCCTCTCTTCCAATTGTTAATTCTTTCTTAAAGTGTGTCCATTATCTTGTTAAACTCATTTTTTGTATTCTTAATTACATTTACTATATCTTTCACTTCTAGAATTTTTATTAGATTATTATTATAGTTTCAAGTTCCCTGCTGAAATTATAATTTTTTCATTAATTTCTTGCATACATTAATCATAATTAGCTTAAAATCTTTGATACCACTGACATCTGTATTTCTTACAGATTAGTTACAATTTTCTGTTTTTTTTCCTCTACGTTTCCAATCATTTTTTGTCTTTTACATGTTTGATAATATTTAAAATAGAACACTGGATGTTCTGCATGCAAAACTGAAGAGATAATTGGAAGTTCTAAATGATGCTACTTCTTCCAGAGAGCATATTCTTTCACTGCTGGCAGACAATTAAGACTGACCATCTTAATACAGTATGAAGTTGAACAGATTCAGAGGCAGGTTTTATTCATTGTGATGTATGGTCTATTTCTTGTTTACCTCCACTTTTAAGCGGTTGCCTTTAAGGTGTATAAACTGTAAACTCCATGACTCTTTTTCCTTGGTGGGCCCTAAAATCTACTTTCTGTCCTTCCAGACCAATGATATTGCTTAATGCTCACCCAGTTTCTTATTTTCTTAGCTACGACTCTCTACATTTTCAATCTCTGGGGACCCTGCTTTAGAATTGGCAAATATGTCAGGAGAATGCAGAGTCAAACGTCAGGCATACCTCTTTGGATTTCCTTGTCCATCAGGATCTTGGACCTTCAAGTTCTCATCACCCTGGTAGCTTTCCAATACCTCCACACAGTTTTTTTTAAATTATTATTATTATTTTTAAGTATCTTATCCAGTTTTCCTGCTTGTTCTTAGGAGGATTAGGCAGATAAAAGCTAGTCTTCCATAACTGAGAGTAGAAGTTCTGCTCTCATGCTTTAACTGACAGTTTGGTTATATATTGATGTCTAGATTGAAAATTTCCCAACAGAACAGTGACAACTTTGCTGTTGAGAATTTCAATTTAATTCTGATTCCTCTTTACATTCATTGTTTTTACTTTAGTATGTTTTATTTTTCTTTCTGGAAGCTTTTACTTTTTTCCTTGTCTTTCGTTCCTCTTCTTCCCTACCTACCCCCACCACCTTTTATTTTTGAAAAACCCTTTTAAACAAGACACATGTTCTTCAATTCTAGAAGAATTTTTTTTTTACTATTTCTTTTATGCCATTTTTATTGTTTTCTTTTTTTTAAATTCTCCTACCTGGGTATGGATTCACTCATATTAATCCTTTGCTTTATATTTTCTTTTCTATTTTACATATCTTTGTCTCTTTATCGTATTTTCTGGGAGTTTCTTACCTTTATCATCAAAGACAACTATTGACTTTTTCATTTTTGTTTTCATATTTTAAATTTACATGGTCTCTTATTTTCTGAAAAATACTTCCTATCGCATGCTTTACTTCATGGAAGCAAAATTATCTTTTATCTTTCTGAAGGTATTAATAATATTTTAAATTCTAATTTTTATCTTCCTGCACAATTTCTCAAATTTTAATGTTGTTGTTTTTTTCATATTGGTTCCTATTTTTCACGTTAAAGATTTTCTTCAGCTGCCTGACTTTGTGATCTTTGGCGGCCTGATCATATTGAATAAACTGGCAAGAAAATGATCTATGGAAGTCTGTGAGTATGGCTGGGACTTGTCTACTGTGGGCTTCACTGTAGGGTGATCTTTAGGTATTTTTCTCTAAATATAGTTATATTCCTTAAGGAAGACATCCAGTTCTCTTCTTGCAGATGTAATTTTGGCTTTCAGTGTCTTGAGTATCCCTTGTATTCAGTACGTCATTTCTACCCTCAATTGTGCTCAGATTCTTGTGGTCCCAGAATCTGTTTGAACTTTTCTGGAGGGTAAATTATCAGTTCTTTGTCAGCATGGGTGAGGCCTAATAATGGGAGGGAATTTAGCAGTTAACTACTTCTTAAAGAATCTTTCAATTAGAATTGGTTTTTGTTTGTTTGTATCTCATATTCACCATCACTTTCAGAGGTGCCTAAATGTCCTTCATTTCTGTTATTAGGTTTTGCAAAGCAAATTAACTTGCTAGTGAGAGTCTAGCAATGTTCCCTTAAGATTTCACTTTTCTTAGGTTGGCTAATTCAGTCACCACTTGCCCACCTACTGTCTTGCTTTCAAAAGTTTGTTGCTATGTTTCCTGTCATGTTCATCATGCTTGCGTGTTGATGCTTTTTATAAGTTGATATTTTGGTGTAATTTCAGGAGGCGGCAACTATAGGCATGCATTCAAATCATCATATTTAACTCTATGCCAATGTTTATTTTCAATAATATACTGTTTTGTACTGTTTCGCAAGTGCATGCATTATTTTTATATAAAACATAAGTATTTTAAAATATGAATGTTAAAACATAAGTGTTTAAATTTGTTTTCCTAGACAATGAGTGTGAGAGTCAGAACTTACATTTAAGTACTGAGTATGTAGCTGGCACTGAAGAGGAATTTTTAGGTATCAATCTGAAAAACTTCTGAATTGTTTGATGTATTAATTAATAAGCATACATTTGTGATGTGATAAGTTTTAAAATACAGCAAAAAATATATATAAAATATAACAGTTCATTTAGGCATAACTAGAACTAATTTAATGCTGTAATTAGATTAATATTACTGATGGAATATGTATTTTGGAAGAGGAAAAAAACCTGATGGTATTTAAGGCTTGTGAAAGACAGGTCTATAATTTGCTAGGACCTAATTATCCCACAGAAAAAAAATCCCCATGTATGTATGTAAGTGCCTCTGTGTTAGTACAGAGTTTGTATTAGAATCAAAAAGTTTACATTTATAAATTTAGTGTCAGTATTAATTAGCAAGACTTGGAAACACAAGTTTGTAAAAACTCTATCAGGAATGGTTTGGCAATGTTAATCACCTGGGCTTTCTTCTACCACTCCTCCTCCCCCCACCACCACCTTCTTTCTGGGCACTTACTGAATATCCACACTGTACCAAGCCCTGTGTTGAAAAAAAGAGAAGATACAGATTTCCTGGTTCTGCTCTGGAACTTCTTATATTGCCTTGAATGAATCGTCAGTGTCCTACCCTTCCTACCCAGTGGGCAGCCTCCCGATTGCTGTTTCCCTTTTCATGGACAACAGCCAGCCAATGTCTCTGTCTGCATTTTCTCCAAGTTCAGTCCTTTCTGCCCCAGTTATGAGGCACTTTTGTAACTGCCTGTAGTTTTTCTTACCATTGTTTCCCCCTTCCAGTATCCTAGTTTGTTCCTGCTTTCTAATACTTGAAAGTTCTGTACTACAGGAACTGCATCAAGGCTTTATAGCAACCCTAAGATAATTCTGAATCTTTCCAGGAGAGCTTCTCAAGAGGCGTTTGCCTGTCTGAATTACACAATTCCTGCAAGAATGTTCCAATTTACTCAGATCCCCTTTGTAAATGTATTACCTCTGACCCCTCTTTAGACTTGATCAAGTTTATCTAGTTCACATTTGCTCTATTTTTTCTTAATGGAAAGCATTATTGAGTATTTACCAAATATTTGGCACTCCGCCTTCATATCTCAGATATTTCTTCCAGTTCTGCAAGGCAGATAGAGAAAGTATTCATTAAAAAAGCATTAAAAAAGAGGCGGAGCCAGGTGATCTGGGTTAGAAGCATGGTTATGCCATTTACTAGCTGTGTAATCGCAGGCAAGTCACTTGTTCTCTAGTAGCTTCAGATAGATAATAAAAATACCTAGGTCATAGAGTTTTTGTGAGTATTAAATGAGTTACTACATGTAAAATAGAACAGTGGTTATACACAATCAGCACTATATATGTGTGAACTTCTTGTATTGACTCATTTTACAAATGGGAGACAGGCACAGAGGGATTTAATTTACTTAAGCTTAAACAGCTAGCAACATGCCAATTAATAGCTATGTGATTATTTAAAGGGCTGTCTATTCTTGGATATCTAAGTATGTTAACATTTTGATATTCTGAAAAATGTTTAATTAACACCCTTACATCTAAATTTTCATGTATACTAATTCCTCCTTCACCCTTCCAAACAGGATAAAACATATAGAATAAAGTCTAAACGTACACTAGTGTGTTACCAAAATACCTCTCCATTTCATCTTCACCTAGACATACATAAAGATGTTCATTCACTTAATCTTTTATCAACATTGAGAATATTTCATTTTTATACCAGAATATACCCTCAATTTTAACGTCATTTGTTAAAGAAGAAAATTTTATTTATTTTAAAGTGTTTTTTCTTTGTTAATATTTGGCAAGAATTGAATAATATCAACATTTTTTTTAAAATGTAGATAAACATTCCAAACTATTGTCCCTCTTTCCAAGCACAGATTACATAATTTTTGGATAAATGTCCCACATCCACAATATTGTGGTTGGGAGGACACTGGTTTGCAACTACTACATGTCATTTGAATAAGTATTTCTTTTAAAAACTTTCTCTCATGTGTCATGATTATAAGTCATTTAATAAAATCTGATTTCTCTCCTATGACTAACCTAATTGGATATTAAATGTAAGTTAATCTAGATACATCCTCAATCCAAATAGTAATGTTTGGACATTTTGTGTTTATTTTTTTTCTCCAAAGAATATGCTTTAAACTATTCTCTTTTAGCCATAAATACAAATACTGTTTATCAGCCTCCAAAGATCTTATCTTCCTGTCTGAGCTTGCAGTAGAAGTCAGGAGGGAGAGAAGATGGGGAGATAAAAGAATAGAAAAATAGGCTGATTTGGGGATTCTCTATGAAATGGATGTTTAGAGATACTGTCCTGAACAAATAAGGTAAGATAGAATGATAAGTTTTGTATACCTACTATTTAAAAGTTTCTCATATTTAAGCAACTAAAAACAAATATAAAATTGAGCAGTTAAAGATCTGAGGGAGGAGTAAAACATTCATGACTAAATTATCAAATCCTTGTCAATACTGATGGGAAACTAACCAAAAGAAAAACAACATCTCCACTAAGACAGCTAGGACTTTAATCTCTGCTGCATATAGAAACAGAATAAAGTTTTTCAGTTATTTTAGATTCACACATGTACACATAGAGAGAGTAGTGTGTTGGTTGGTACACGTTTAGTAACTAGCTCTCTAAACAAAAGAAAGACCTGATTTGTGACATTTGCCCATTTCTGTAGTGTAAATGCTGCAAGCTACCAAGAAGATATCACTGATCATGGTGTTAGAAAGAGGTTCACACAATCGGCTTTTATGAGGTAGTGCAAGCCAATTTAGCATGCCACTACGGAGACTTCAAAACAAATGGCAATTTATTACATTGTCATAGGAATCTATAACGGCAGCTGCCTACATCACTACACACAATTGAACCTAATGTGTGCTGTCAAGTGTAGAAAAATGCATAACAAGGACAGAGGAATAAACTTCCCTGCTTAATCTGTCCCTCAGCTTTTATGGTTGGTGCTACCATTTGATCTGCATCTAAAATGTTTCCTCCTTGATCTGCAGAAAATAAATGAAGATGACCTTCTTGGGACTGAAGAAAATAAACTATTCTCCCCTGGGGCCACAGAAAATAAATAGAGAGCCTTTGTTCAAGCTAAGGAAAATAAATTAAACATAAAAGATGCTATTTCAGGGACAAAGATTTATCATTTTTAAAGCTGGTTGAGGGCTAGACTAATATTGCAAAGTTTCTACCCTGCTTCCCTGAAAAACTCATAAACCAACTACAGCCATCCTCTGAATTGCAAAATGCCCTGGCAGTAGTCTGATACTTTGTCCCTTTTTCCCATTTTTTAAGAAATAAATTGTCTTCCTTCGTTATGGTAGATTATGCTCTGTTCTGTTTCCTTCCTAAACTGCTCTGCATGTAAAGCAGGAAATTATCTTATTTCAGCTCAGAGACAACTTGTCAAAGATCATATTCAAAATCATCTTTCCAGCTTTCCAGACAGCCTCCTCTGAAAGTGTTTTTGAGTGTCAGTGATCCACTCACTATTTACATATGGTTTACGATTGTTTCAGTGGCTGACTTGTGTCTCAAAGAGCCTAACTTTAAATTATTATTTGTCATGGTAGTTTTTCTTGTGTTACCTATAAAAATAATAAAGTAACTAAGTCTGAGGGAAAGAATACAACACGCAAGAATTTGAAAAAGGGCTTATTTAACTTTATTCCCTATTCAAGATTTCTCATTTATTCTCCATAAAATAAATGTAAGAAAAATCAAAGATATGTTTGCCCTTTGCTCTCAAACTGAAACATATTTATAACTGATAAAATTAATTTTTTTATTTTCCAGTTTCTGTTATAAACAGTAATTTAATCCCAAAGCATGTATTGAGCAACTATCCTAGTTGCTAGAAAAATCTTCCTCATCTTTGTCTGCATATCAGAATAAATTGAGGAGTATTTTTAAAGTAGAAGGTGCTTGGGTCCTTAGAGAATCAGATTCAACTTATGTGGAATGGGACCAAGATGCTGGTATATTTAAAATTTATGATGTGCATCCAGGGTTCTGAACCAATACACTAGAGATATAGGAAGGAATAAGATCTAATTATTGTCCTCAAGGTTTTGGCCATCTATAAAGGAAGGTGTCCTAATAAGCTTGGACCACCAAAACTAAAAACTCAATTTATATACATAAATTCTATGGTATGTATATATATATATATATATATATATATATATGAGGCTGGTTGTACCAGATTACAAATATTGATTTCTATTTGTTCTAAATACAGATTACTACTTTCAAAACCATCTTCAAAATATTAAAAATGACTTTAATATATTATTATCATGAAAATATATGTTTAGCAAAGTATCACTTATTAGACTTTTACATTACTGAAAAACCTCATTTAATTGAAACATGCCCAAGAACCAGATATTAAGTACGTGCACACATGTATGTATGTACACACACTCACACATACATACACACAAGCAATAATAGGTAAGCTAAAGTTCACACATTTACCCCGTGAAGTTTATTATACAGTTCACTAAATTTTTTATTCCATAGGTATATTTAATTTTTGGGTTTCATGAAGAATATACATATATTCATATATATATACATATGTATATATGTGTGTGTGTGTGTATATATATATATATATATATATATATATAGTATGATCATTCAGTTCTAACTTTGAAACTCATGCTCTTTCTGATATGCTATAACAAGTCTTAAAAACATGTATGAGGAAATTCAACAATATGTGAATACTTCTTTGATATGAGTTATTTAAACTTTGCTAAAAAGATAAGTAGGGTTCATATTTATTAACGGCATAACACTTTTATGTAAGTATTCCAACCTGAAAGCTTAAACATTACAAAAATACAAGCAACTTCTCGAAAGAGTCCCCAAATTTGTATATTTCTCTATTAATGGGTACTATAATCTTTCCTCTGCAAAAGGGTGATTAACTCTTTGAAAAACCAGTCAGAGAAATCAGTTGTTAAGAGTATAAATGAAGACTTTATTCATGCATAGTCAGAAACTATATTTAAACATCATGCATTTCTATGTGACCTAATTTTAGATGTCCTAAAAAGCTGGTGTTATTATGCTATTATAAAAGCCTTCAAGGGTTTCAAAACTTACTGACTTAGCTAGAGATTAATAAAATTAATCAGATGTTTCCTATGCAATTAGGCATTAATAAAAGACTGTCATCTATTTTGTTTTTAGACATATTAGAATTTCATGTGGACTATTTGCTTCCTACATATTTCTTTAACATAAAGTTTTTCTACTGGCTATAAAATTATAACTAATTTTATATTCATAATGAACAAAAAAGAATAGTTAACCACTATAATCCCAACACCCAGACTCAATACCTTTTAACACGGCATTGTAATTTAAGTTAGTTCAAATTATACTACATATATAATTTTGAATCCCAGGGTTTTATTTTCACTGAAAATATCTTAAATATCATTTTCCCACATTATAATAGAGCTTTTGTTAATATGATTTTAAATTCTATATTCTAATCTATCTAATGTCCAACTTACTGAATTTATGTGGTTTTCAACTGTGCCACAAATTTCAAAGCTCCTATAAAAAACATAAATAGTGTTAAATGAGGTATCAACAAAAGCCTTAAAGTGATGTGGAGGCATCAATCAATCAACATGTAATCTTTGATGTGTCTCATGTTGAACTAGGAGCTATGAAGAATGACATAGTTCAGAAGTAAGAGAATGAGGCGTGGGTAGGAATGAGGAGGCAGTGCCATGGTCCTACAGAAAGAGCACCCAGCTGAGCCCTGAGTCCTGGGTTCTCATCCCAGCTGCGTCACCCAGTGCCCTGTAACTGACATTGGGCAAATTATCAATCAAATAGCTCTGAGCCCATTTTCTCTATCCTTAAATGAAATAATTCGCATAAGCCTCTTAGTAAGGTCTCTAAATTATAGAAAATATTTATTTTTATAGTTACTTGCTATGTGATTTGGGGCATTCACAGAGAGTAGGTTTCCTTAAAACTCTCTAGGGACCACCAGAAAATGTGGGAGAGGTCCTAGACAAGAAAGGTAAGTGAAACCCAGTAACTTACAGAAAGACAACACATGCATAATCATTAACACATTGTGTGACTGTCACTGTGCCACATATATAAGTATACACATGGATTATCTTATATAATCTCTCAAAGAATTCATGGAGCAGATCACTTTAGTTATTATGCAGGTGAGGAAATTAAGGCTAGAAAGCGTAAGTAACTTTCCCAAGTTCACTAAACATGTGAGTAGCCCAGCCATGGTCCAAATCAAGCAAATTGACTTCAGAGGAAGCCCTTGTATACCGTACTTCCTTGATAGTAAAAAGGGAATAAAGGTAAAAGGAGCGTGGAAGGAAGGAAATTGGAAGGGAGGGAGGGAAGGAGGAAGAGGAGGGGAGGAGGAGAGGGAAAGGGGAAGAGAGAAAAGAAGAGACAGAAGGAATCACTTTGTAAAACAGGAATGCTTAATAATTAATAAATACCACTTAATTTATCTTATATGAAAATCTAACTTTTCAAATAATGTTTGCTTTGGTTGGGATTAATTTAGTTTTAAAAAAGTGTATTGAGAGACCAGTACATAATCAGCAACTATGTTAGATATAGGAGTTACAAGTATGAATAAATCAGGCACAATTACAGGAGTGTGAAGAAACAGGAGCAAAGGCAAGCGTAAAAATGTATATGTACCAGGTTTCAAGGCAGTTCAGAGGCTATTAACTGAATCATTCTGTGGGAAGGAGGTTGAGGATGTCTGAATCTTGGGATGAGAAAGAACTTCACAGAGAAGCTACAACTTGAAAAGTACTTGAAAGGATAAATAGGAATTTTCCAAGTCACCAAGGGAGGAAGAGGCATTCTGGAAAGAGGGAACAATGCATCCAAAAGGACATAGTTACAAATCAGTGTGGGGTATTTTAGAGTCAACATAGAGTTTCAGCCCGTCTGGCCATTGAAAGAAGCATTGAGAAAGTATCAGCCGGTATGATAAGAGGGATAGATCTGAAGTACCATTTAAAAGTGTCATCACAGCTTTGGTTTAATCAAAACACTCATTCTACTCTGTTTTGAATACTGAAGTTTTACTAGATTAAATTACATTTTCCAGCCATATGCATGCAATCTTGACATGAAAGGCAACTATGCTATATATCATTTTGTAAGTGCACATTCAGTGAACAATAAGCTGTCTCTTAAGTGACCTTCACCTAACCAACTCACGTGATTAACTCCTGCATTCCATTCCCTCTGTAAATCCTACTGACTGATGCTTGTAACACTTTAGATACTCACAGCTAGTGGACAGTTCACTATGCACTTCTGAATCCACTAGTTCAATTAGAAAATATTTGGCTGCAAGGATCAGAAAATCCCACTAGATTTTTTTTTCCATTTTATAAGTAAGAGGTAGGCAGCTACAGTTCAGTAAGTACATGTGCCACTATCAAAGACATGAGATTGCACTGGCCTCTCTGTGTTACAACATGGCTGCTGAAGTTCCAGCTATCATGTCCATGTCTTTCTCAGCGTGGAAGAAAAAAAAACAAACAAACAGGAGATAAAAAGGGGTAATGGTATTACCAATTACATTGATTATTTTGTAACAGAAAAGCAAAAGGTTCTCCAAAATTCTCGCAGGAAACTTCCTTTTAGGTTTTATAGGCCAAGACTATGTCTCCATGTGGCCATTAGCTTCAAAGAAGGCTATAGAACTGAGAACAGGATGGTAATTGGACTTCATGATTAATTGCCCAGAGTTGGATACATTGTACACCAAATAAATGTGGTAATCTGTTAGTGAGAAAGGATATTGGATAAGGCAACCATTATAAATGCTCTATCCACCAGATGAGATTTTGTTTGCCTAAATTAATTTTAAGTTTCTAAATTCATATATGATAGTTGTATTTATAGTTGTAGTTATTATATTTAATTGCATTGATATAAATGAATGAAAAATAATCATGAAAAAAAAAGTTATTTTATCCATTAAAAATAAATGGAATGGTTAAAGAAGTCCAAATTAGTAGTTGATAGATGGTCACAGGGATGGGGAGCACAGCATAGGGAATACAGTCAGCATTAATGTGATGGTTAGGTGGAGGGCCAGGGGAGAGAAAGAGCAACAAGGGAATTATTTTATAAACTATATAAACATCTAACCAATGTACCGTGTACTTGAAAGTAATAATAAAATTAAATTTTAAAAGAAAAATAAATGGTATGTTTAGAAATAGCTTAAAGTAGCTGTAGTAGCAGAATAGTGGACTCCCAGAAATGTCCATGCCCTACTACCCAGGATCTGTGAGTGTGTTATGTTACATGGTAACATGTCTGAATGGGCCTAACATAATAACAAGCGTCCATTTTAAGTGAAAGTGGGAGAACTTAGAAGCAGTAAGAGTGATAAAATGCAAGAAAGACTCAAATTTGAAAGCTTTCTTGATGGAAGGGGACACCATAAGCCAAAGAACCACAGGCAGCTTCAAATGATTGGAAAAGCCGAGGAAAATGCATTCTCTCCTAAAGTCTCTTGAAAGGAATACAGCCCTGCTGACACCTTGATTTTTGCCCAGTGAAACCCATTTTAGACTTCATCTCCAGAGCTGTATATATAAATTTATGTTGTTTTAAGCCACTAAGTTTCTGGTAATTTGTTTCAGCAACAATAGGAAACTAATAAAATAGCTTAAAAATGGTTATTGAATTAGATATAGGAAATAAACCATAAAACATTTTGGGAGAAATCATGAAAGTCTAAAAGAGTTCTGTAGCCAAACTGCTTTGAATTTATCTGTAAGTTCTTGTCCCCCTTTTGAAAATAGCAAAATTAAAAATTGTGAAAGATGCATTATTAGTATGCTGTATGCAAGAAAAAAAAAAAAAACAAGGAATTCCATCAGGTATAACTATAGTCATAAAAAAAAAGCCCTGACCCTATAACAAAGAACTAGCAAATAAATGAAAACTTATATCCTTTGGTTAAAATAAAACTATGAAGATGTTTACATATGCTTTCATAAGATTCTCTACTGTTACTGACTTCTGGATTAACCAGTTGGAAATTTCATTCATTCATTTGTTGTCTACTTATCCATCCTTTTATTTAACAAACATCAATGAGTCACTACTCTGTGCCAGTCAATGCAGGATGCAAAAATAAACAAAGCATAATCTTATCAGGGAGACACAGAAAACCAATGCTAGAGACGTTTTAAGGACTACCAGGAAAACTCTAAGTCAGATGGGGAACTTTACTTCCTAACAAGAAAAGAGAAATACTATAGCATCCTATCCCTGACACCCATTACTGAGTGATGTGAACAATTTCGTGCTGGGAGTGATTTATAACAATCACAGGGGAAATTGTAACAGAGCTTATTTTTATGTTTCTTTCCAAAAGTATTACCTGTATTGTTTAAAATGCACACCATCGTATTTGAAACACGGCTATCACACGCTAACTGCAAAGAGAATAAAACTATTTTGTTGGGCTTGGCACTTTCCAGAGCTCTGGGAGTTTATCATCAAAATAAAAACCTATTGTTCAGGGAGAGGTGAATTGCAAGAACATCAAGAATCCTGGAGGAGATGATTCATTTGCAGTCCTATTTGGCAGGATGTCAACTCTGTGAGCTTTTCCATGCCCTGAAATGCTGAAGTCACAAATGTTTGTTCTGATCAATTTTTACCTCCTTGGCCTTTCCTCACCAGTCCGGCCAATTTACCATGCTGAGCTGGCCTCCAGGCTCTGCTTGAATTTTTAATGAGTGCATCGCCCCCTTCCACTCCTTGCCTCTGAGATATCTTCGCTATGCCTGAATGGGTTCAAGATGGTGTAGGAGCAACGGAATTAGGCTGTCAGCACAGCTCTGCTTAATATGTTGTTAGTCTGCCTTTGTTTGAGGGATTCATCTTTCTTTAATTCTCAGTGCTCTTCGGCACCACCGAACGGAATAACATTAGCGTGTACTTGTCATTATATCACTAGTTAGACATACCCTTCTTTAGCAGGAGAAAACTCAGAGCAATAGCACTCATTAGCTTCTTACATTAAAGCCGTGACAAAAGCCAGGTTGGAGTGTGAAAACTCATTTACACCTGCTGGAAGGGGATCATTAGCCAGCCAAATGATTAGAAGGAGTGCAAGCCCAGGAACTGGGAAGGACAAGAGGGTCCCAGAGTTCTGAGTCTTGAAGCTTTTAATGCCAATGGTGTTGAGCACTCAAAGATTCTGATCCCAGAATCAGAAACAGTTCCACGACAAATCTGAAGTGACACGGTCCTAAATTACCCCAGGGATTTTTCTTCGCTCTAAGAAGGGCAAGGTCAAGAACATGCTGTTGATCAGAAAGTGCCAAGAGCATAGTGATTAACAAACCCTTCTCAGATTTGGCTTGCTTTGCTTCAAGAGTCCTTGTGGTGTGGGGAGTATTTTTCTTTTACCCATTTCTCTCTCTCTGTGTGTGTGTGTGTGTGTGTGTGTGTGTGTGTGTGTGTGTGTGTGTAGTGAAGTTGGAGGATAATATGGTCACATTGGGGTTTTTTTTGTTGTTTGTTAATGGAACTACTTGATGCACAATTAAGAACAAACACATAAAATTATAGACCATCTAGTCCAACACTCCAGGTAGGTAGTGGCTTATAAGAAACTCATGTATTCTTGTCATGAAAGCAGTAGGCATACAGGTTGCTGCTCCTTCACTGTCCCTCTCCTCTCCTTCTTACCCCATTCTAATTCTCACCTTCCCTTCTGTGAATGGGCAGAGAGCAGAGGCACAAGGCCACTAGTTAACACTGTTTCACTGAGGCAATGAGATGTCAGTTTTCCCTTCTTATAGGTGCCCCCAATCTTTTAAATAAATCTCTTTTAAGTTTCTCCTATTATTTGACATGAAAAGGAGGACTGATATGCCACCCATGCAATCCCTACTCAGACATACTTGTCATCCTTACTCTTCTCTGTCTCACATGACCTGAGGGCAGGAAAGGAAGTGAGCAATTTCAGCTGGCTCTTAAGAAAGCCTGATGCACAGATGTGGTCTCAGCTCTTGTGGCTCCTTCTCACCTCTTTCTTGAGAATGTTGGGTACTTAATGCATCTTGATCCCAAGTTTCGGACCTCTGTTAGCATCCAGAGAAAAGAGGTTAAGAACCATTGAACATCTCTGTCATGAATCCAGCTTAAAACACAGAAGAGCTAGTCCTGCCTTCCTTGTTGGCAAGTTTAATAATACAATGTTCCTTGTGATTCAGCAATAACTCAGTTCAAATCTGGACCAATCAAGCTCCTGAAGAAGTGGAAGCACTGAAGACAATAAGAGGATTCCCTAAGGAGACTTTGGAAGAACTAACTCCACCCCCAACCCTAGCAAACATCTGCTCCTGACAGTTTCTTAGAAATCTGAGTTAAAGGAAAGGGAGGAAGGGAGAGTTTCACAGGTCTGTCTTTCTTTTGGTTGAATAATCACTGCTGTCCTAACGGTTTAATTAGAGAAGAAAGAGAAAGGCTCTCTTTCTGGCTTTCTGGATGAAGGATGAAGAAAGGTTACCTAGACGGAAAAATATACACAGAGCCTTCTTCTTACATTTTGATAAGAGAGAAGTTGGAAATTGAGGACTGAGGACAATTTAGTTTACCAGCAAAATTTCTCTACAGGAGTTTTGGCAAGGTGCTAGTTCTGACTTGGGCTCAGAGCAATGATTGGCGCACTACATACAAAGAAGAGAGGGAGCCTGGGTGAACCTGATTTCAGTTATGGAATATGAGTCTTCAAATGAGAAATGTGTAGGTCACTTGTCTTGTGCCAAAAATATATTAAATCAGCCTTGTAAAGAGAGATTCCAACATTGCTTTTACATAATCAATTCCCTTCCCAGAGCTCAAAAAGTATTATAAGCTAATCCAAATGTTATTACTTTTAATTTCTTTTCCCAAACAAGATTTTACTTTCCCAGAGAAAACATGCCTCAGAGAAAGCACAAGTGGCCAGTCATAGGATAAAAGGAATCCCCAAACTCAGGAACTCTAATACTCTGTTTGCTTGGATAGTGAGAATATCAACAAATATTAAGCCTCTACATAAAAGCTCTTAGTACTTTCTAGAATTTTTATAACTCTCCACAGTTTATAAAGTACATTCCCCCATTTGACCTCAATTAGACCTTAGAACAATCCAGTAAAATTGTTATTTGCTATGTCCAATTTTATAGATTAAGAAGCAAACACATAATGTATAAGAGATTTGCTGAATGTCTCAAAGCTAATAGATGACACAGCTGAATCTTGAAATAGGCATTGTGAACCCATTTCCCATACCATATTTTCCCCCCTTTTTTTAGCTCATTGAATTGTCCAATGTCCTTCCTACCCATTCCAAATTACCTTGTTTCTTTTTACTTTGGTTTGTCTAATACAGAGATCCCACTTAAGTAGGGGTCATCACTTCACTATCCCCTCAACAGAAGCCAAGACAGTATTAAATATTAAATAAAAGCTTATCTGATAAATGAATGAATGTATAAACCATTTATCGAGAACACATTTCAAGTGCCTTACTAGGTGTTTTTATATATACAATTTTGTGTGATCCTTAAAATATCTCTATGAGGTGTCATCCCCATTTTACAGGTGAGGAAACTAAGGCCCCCCAAAATTAGAGCATTCTTCAGGTCACTCAACTAGAATATACAAGTGAATTCCTCTACTTGGGATTACCTCTAGGTTTATTTCCATATCTGTCCTTTTCTACTTACACCTCTCCTTACCCAGTTTCTAAATTTGTACCGTACAATGCAAGAATCACTAGTGTGAATATTAAGCACTTAAAATGGGACTAGACCAAACTGAGATATGCTATTAAGTGTACAAAAAGTACCAGATTTCAGACTTAATTTGAAAAAGAATATAATATATATTAATACTTTATGTTGTGATACATTAAAATCATAACATTTTAGACAGAGTAAATTAAATTAAATATATCATTAATTTCTCCTGTTTCTTCTTATATTTTGTGACTTGGGCTACATTTCCATTAGACAGTATTGATCTAAATATTTCCCACAGCCCTTAGAATTTTACCTCTCAAATATCTAAATATATAGCTCTTTTTAAAATTTCTAAGTCACTTGAAATATGTACCATGAAATGTAGCACTTCTTTACATTTGTTTCTAATTCTTTAGAAAAAGAGTTAAGGAACAAAAATATTTCACTAATCTCTCATTAATTTGATTTAGTTTTTGTGTGAATCCAAGTTCTCATTCTCTTCCACTACTTGGGATTATCTCCCATCCCTCCTCTCTCACCCATCTCTGCCTAATAATAATAAGTACTAATAAGTCCATTTAAAAAGTATCTATGATAGTATTAGTCAGAATAGACTATAATATGTTGCAGTAACCAATGACCCTAAAAACTTAATGACAAAAGTTTATTTTGGTCACTGCTTTCCACTTCCTTAATCTCTCTCTTTATTTCTTATAGAGAGAACAAGTCACTTGACTCAGCCAACCGAATGAATTCGGAGTATAAAACTCACTGCAGGTATGGGTTTCTTCCTGAGTATTGGCTTAACACTGCAGGTTGCTTTGATTTTTATGATTTCCTCCATATATATGCTTTCATCATCACCACTAAGAGGAAGAACATAAAAAAATTAAATGCTTCAACTCAGAAGTGATATGTGCCACTCCTATAGTATTCCACTGGTTAGAGAAAGCCACATGGCCAGGCTTTGCTTTAAAGAAATGGAGAACAATTCTATGTATCTAAAATAGAGGATAACCGGATATTGGTGAATCGTAGTTATGTCTACCATATACTCCTTGCTGAGTATTTCAGTAAGGAGCCTTATGTTAAATAGTTCTAATTCTCATAACAATCTTCTAAAATGGGTATTGACATCATTGAACAGAGGAAGAAAAAAAAGATTAAATAAGTTGCCCAAATTCACAGCAAATCAGTAGCTGAGTCAGAGTTTAGCTAGAACCAATCTCCCTGCCTTCAGAACCTGCAAATTTCTAAATTTCCTAAGCTCTAACAAAATTGTTCATTCCCTCCAGCACCTCTTTTAGCATTTGGTTCAAATTTATAAACTTTTATAATTTATTCTTCATAATTAATTGTCTGTGTGGTTGACCTTCTAGGCATACTCTGAGCTTCTAAAGGGAAATGATTATCTTTCTACCTTTTGTGCTTAAAAGAGTACAGGACAGGGTTGTGGCTTTAAATGAATGACCACATTAATCCATTTTTTAAAGAATACTATATAACCACCCAAACATGTAAACATTATTCTATAGATCTTACATAATTTAGAGTTATAGTTGTATGAGAGGATATTTGTATGTGACAACCATACGGGGAGAAGAAGTTTGTACATAGTAGTCAGGCTTTAGTTAAGCAAATAGTCAACTGAAGAAAAACTGAATCAGCATGATCCTAACAGTCACACCAGTCAAACCCAAGGATCCATACACAGCCACCTGGCAAGACAAATGTAGCCTCACTCATTTGCTTGCATATTACTGTCTAGGTTGCTTTTGTGCTATAATGACAGAGGTAAGTACTTACAACAGAGATCTTATGGCCTGCAAAGATAAAAACTATAACTGTGTGGCCCTTTACAGAAAAAATTGCTAACCCCTGGTGAAACCAGTCTTTTCTTGAGACTTAATCAAGGAAGGTAGCCATATCAAAGCAAAACTTGAATCAGGACCTTCATGAGAGAAGGAGGTGTACAAAGCCCTCCCACCAAAGACAAACAACAATACACCTGTAGTCAAAGAAAGTTGGATTTTTTGAGCATATTGCAACAGGGGACAGAACACACTACAAGGAACTGTAAGGGGCCTTGAAAGAATACTAGGAGGGACTTAAAGTATTTTTAAATGTGTTAGATGATTTTGGAGTAGGTTTAAGACAATGTAGTTTTGCTCTGCATTGGGCACTGCCAGAAATAGAAAAAAAAAATTCTATGATTAGGTATTTTCATTAGGTTCTCCAGAGAAACCAAACCAGTAGGAGATTGGATGGATGGATGGATGGATGAGAGAGAGAGAGAGAGAGAGAGAGAGAGAGAGAGAGAGAGAGAGAGATGATAGATAGATAGAAAGATAGATAGATAGATAGATAGATGATAGATAGATAGATAGATAGATAGATAGATAGATAGATAGATGATAGATAGAATGAGATTTATTACAAGAAATTGGTTCACACTGTTATGGAGGCTGAGAAAGTCACGTGAGCTGCTATTTGTAAGTTGGAGACCAAGGAAAGCCGGTGTGTGATTAAGTATGGGTCCAAAGGCCTGAGGACCAGGGGAGCCAATAATATAAATTCAGTTCCATGGGTCAAAGATGAAATGAAATGTCCCAGTGAGGTGGGAAAATAAGGGTGAATTCTTTCTTCTTCTGACTTTCATTTTATTCAGGTCCTCACCAGATTGTATGGTGACCACTCACACCAACTCAAATGCCAGCCTTATCCATAAGCTTCTCCATAGACATATGTAGAAATAATGTTTAATCTGGGCACCTGTAGCTGTAACCTAGGCAAACTGACACACAAAATTAACCCTCACAGTATTTTAACAATTTTTATCTAAAAGGTGGGAGGAATGAAGGAGGGCTAAACCATAGGTAAAAAGCAGCAGTGACTCGTATTAGCTGAGAGAGGGAGATGTTGGATGATTGTTGTGGTCCAGATAGTGTGTTCTTGGTTTTGTCTGTGCTTCAAATTATGGAGTGGTATTGTTTTGACTTGCTCCATCAAGGTTACAGAGTGACCTTTTCTAATATTGAGTTCTGTGAAATTGTTTATCTTCTGCAGGAGAACACCATGATCCAGCCCTGGTGATGAAGACTAATTTTGTCTCTCTCAGAATCTCACCTCTCTCTGCCTTTTGCCACTGCCCTATACCTCCTTAATCTCTTTTATTTCTTGTAGAGACAATAAGTTACTTGACTCAGCAAAATGAATGACTGTAGAGCAATATCTCTCTATGGATACTCAACAGAAAGCAATACTGACTCTTAAATTAGTGTCTTAGAAAGAGTAGGAGTTTTGA
Source organism: Cynopterus sphinx (assembly GCA_030015415.1). Classification (NCBI taxonomy): domain Eukaryota; kingdom Metazoa; phylum Chordata; class Mammalia; order Chiroptera; family Pteropodidae; genus Cynopterus; species Cynopterus sphinx. The sequence goes on from CM057385.1 coordinate 22,570,210, forward strand.
AGGCAGACCAGAGTTGAAAATTTAAGTTCTATCTTCAAAAACTATGTCATTTCTAAAAAATCTTAAAATCACTTTATTTTTCTTATACATAAAACAAGAAAGCTATTATAAAGATTATGTAAAATGTTTGTATAAACACAAAGCATAGTATCTGTCACATAGGAAGGTTCAATTTCAATAAGTGCTAGCTATAATTAATAGCAAATAACAATAAGTATTTCCTAAATTAAATATTTCATTTCAATGAACATGAACAATAAAGTGGCAACAAATACAATGCTGTTAATTGGTAGAGTATAAGTTTTCCTTTTTTTGTTATAGGCTGTTTAGTGACCAAAAAATATGTATTGCAAAATAGCATTTAGGGTACACTTCCATTCTATGAATAAAATATCTTTGAATATTGGCAAAGTTCGCTATTTTTATATACCAATCAGTTATTTATATTTCTCCTTCTATATGCTTAATATTCACATTCTTTGGCAATTTTTATCAAGTTTTTTATTTCCTGTATTACTAAGTCTAAAATACTTAGAAAGGGAACTTTTTGGTTACCTTCCTTCAAAAACTTTCTATGGTAACACATTGACGAGGAGGAGAATCACATTGCCTAACCAGTTGGCTAATTGACAATTCATATTGGAAAATGTTATAAATATGAAATAAAATTACAACTGAAAAAATTTATAGCACCAAGAAGAGCTCATCTTAACTGTGAGCTACAGATATCAAGTAGATTAAGCCAATGAAAGGGAAATACTATGGGCCATCTGCTTTTCACTCAATTGTTCTTAGAGCTGACAAATATGTTACAAGCCATTAAAAACTCTTTAGCTGGCCATACATAAATTATTATCTTAATTAGTTGGTTCATTTTTGATATGGGTGGTGTATCATACACCAGATGAAAAAGACTAGCTCTGCCTGACTTTAGATTGAGTTCACATTAAAATATAGGCAGCAGGGCAAATATGTCTCAATTACATGTTCCATATGTGAACAAAGAGGCCGAGGAGTTTTAGGTGACATCAGAGCACATGGAAACCTAGAGGAATGTGTCTGTCCCACTGGAATCGTGCTACTTTACCAAGTATTCAATAACAGATGGGATATTTAAAAAATAACAATAACAGATGGGATGTAAAATGTTTTTCTGCATGTATGTTTTTCTTAATGATTGCCAAAGGATAGAATTAATATATATTTAATGCAATGAACTGTGGCCAAGAGTAGAAAAATAAAATTTAAACATTATAATTATTTATTCAAACAAGTTCAGACAGTTTATAGTACATTCATTTTTAGCAACTGAAAATTTGGGGTGAAAATTAATGTAATTCTAGGAATCTAGAGTTCTTAAAAGAATAAATTATAAAGAAAATAATTTTACTTCCAAAAAGAAACAAAACAAAATGAAAACAAAAAAACAAAAAGAAGCACTTGCTGAATTCTGGGACATGAGATTAAAAGAACAAATTTCCTCATGTAAGGCTCTTATAGTTGATGGCAGAGGTGTAACTAAACAGATATAAAATTTTGTGGCAAGAACTAGACTAAAATCTATTTAGGGTAGGAATGAAGCATAAAAAAGTTGGTTATCATCTAAGAAAGACCTGTCAGAGCAGTGGATGCTATTAAGACCCCACCAAAATCCCCTTTACTAGATGGTGCACCCAAGCCCTGGCTGTCAAGTGCTGATAATTTATTGTTCTCTCCTCTGAACAATTATCTGCCCAAAGGAGAACTTCCTCCTTAATGCATTCTGCATATCACCCAGATTTTAGGCAATAACTAACTGGTGGTAACCAAAGTTCCCATGGCTCAAGATGGATATTCTCTTGAGTAGAGGCCGCAATTTGTGCTCCAGACTTTCCTGAAGGGATCAATTGGATGGAAGCTAGTCTCCAGCTAACACCACTTGCTTAGCTCTTTTTGCCCCTGACAAAAACTAACAAACTCATTGTAGTAGATGATGAGGTAGAAACTTTGTAGCAAAGCTCATTAATGCTAGGAGCTCTCTGACTGTACATATGCTTCTCCTGCTTCTCTTACCTCCTCTTCTCTTGTGAGCCCACCCTCAATAACTCACTTGAATAGGAATTCTTACCTCAGACGCTGTTTCTTGGGAATCCCACCTAAGACAATAGTTTTTGTGGACCAACAGACTAACCTAAGTGTTAAGATACATGCATCTTTTCAATCTAATAATGAATTCAGTTACAGGAATGAAGTCTTTTCATCAACCTTTCCCCCTTCATCTTGTATAAAGATAAATAATCCCTAGACCATAATACATTAAAAGTCATATAACTTCTTTGATATACACTTAATCCCTTTTCTCCCCCACAGTACTTCAGTATAGAAAGTCTATTTAGCTCTTTGTATTTTATTTGCCTTTTTGGCCCAAGATTCTAAATTATCTCAAGTAAATGATGTCTCTTTTATGTTGGGGAGATCAAGCCTACTCTTATCAAAATAGCTTCTTTCTAATCCAGGAGCCCTTGATTTTTGTGACACTAAGTAATTGAAAAGCATCAATCACCAAAATATACTTTTGGTGTAGTCTGAAACCCTAAATAACTGATAGGAGGTCCGTTGTCACTCTGAATAGTGTGGTAAAGTAGTTGTTTTTTTGTTTTTTCCCCACTCTGTCCTCAGATCTTTGTCCCCCGACAAAGGAGAAAAGAGGCTTTAACACATCATTTAAGCCTGAATCCTTACTACATGCTTGACTCCCCAGCTGAAGATCTTGATCTGGTCATTCAAACTATGCACAAATAGGCCAGAGTCAAGAAACTCAATGCAACCCTTTTTATCCTAAAGTTATAGAATATTCTAAAATGGTGAATACTACAGACTGACAGATCCAGAGTTTTCATTTCATTTGATGAGAAAGTTAAGATCGAAGCTGGAAAATTCCCTCAGTGATATATAGTTACGACGTGATTTGTCATATGGTGCCACCAGATTCTCTTTTACTGGCTTTCTGGCTTTCTGTTCTTGCTCTGTCTTGCTCAAAAAGAAAACAAAACAAAAACAACTGACAAACTCAATGTAGCAGATGATGAGCTAGAAACTTTGTAGCAAAGCTCATTAATGCCAGGAGCTCTTTGACTGTACATATAAACATTGGCTGTGAAGATTAAGAATATGCGCCAAATGTATTAGGCAATCTGCCCATGTTGTGAAGCTTCACTTCTGTTTGACTATGAAAGGCTTAATCATTAACTTGTCTCACCTGATATTTCATAAGGTAGCCAAATAAAATGATCTCAGAGCTTAAATTCCAACTTGTATCTGGTGTTACTTCTCAAGAATAGCTATTCTAAGTTGTAAATCTTAAAATTTTAAGGTCAAAAATGGAATTTGTTTTCCTACAATGTGGCTAAGGAAATAGCTTCCCATTTCGTATTTCTCATTTTTTAAGGTACAGCCCTTAAAGTACATTTTTTTTTTATATTCAGTCAATAAATATTAATGAGTATCTGTTAGGTACCTAGCACTGTGCTGAGTCCTGGGATTTAGAAATTAAAGTGCTCCCAATGTAGTAGGAGAATTGACAGATAAATAATTACAATATTTTGTGTTCATATAGACTTTTATGGGGCCATATACAGAGGTTCCAGGCATTCCTGCTTCAAGGTGATCTCTGGCACTGAATGGGATATGTATATATGTGAGTGGCAGGTTCAAAATAATAATTGCACTGGCAGTCTGCTAAGTGAAAAGAGGGAAATAATTAAGGCTGCTTAACAGAGGAGAGTAACTTACATCATGTCTCAAAAAAACAGACAGAAAAAGATCAAGCAGCCTAGCAATGAGAGTGACCTGTGGACATGTTTGGAGTTGTAAAACAGTAAGACTAGTTCAAGAACTACAGACCTTTTCAGCTGAAGTTTAAGGTGTAGATATAAATGATGAGAGATTAAGAAGTATAGGGAGGAAGGAAACAAATCATGGAGGAATTTATCTGTGCTGTTGAGAAATGTTATTTTTGTTTTTTTATTGAACAAGAAATGAGCCAGTGAAGAGTCCTAAGTAGATAGGTGATATGGTTGGGTTTCCTGTATACAGTAGTCAAGGGGCTTGCATATTGAGACCCCAGTAGATATCCGAAACTGTGGATACCACTAGGTCTTTTTTCCTACACACACATACCTATGATAGTTTAATTTATAAATTAGGCACAATAAGAGATAAACAATAACCAATAAATAGAACAATTATAACAGTATGCTGTTATAAAAGTGAATGTGGTTTCTCGTAGCTGATTAGCACAAATATCTTTTCCCTTCTTCACAATTTCATAAATAGAAGATTTATTCTTACTGTAGATCTTGGCAATCTCAGCAAATAATTTTATTTCTTTTTAAGTTGAGAATTTTCAACTTTTCACTTAAAAGAAGCTCCTTTCTGGCCTATTCGAATTACCAGCATCACTACTCTTGTGCTTTGGGACCATTATTAAGAAAAATAAAGGTGATTTGAATGCAAGCACCAGAATGCCACAACAGCGACTCTGACAAATGAGGTGGCTACTAAGTGTCTAATGGGTGGGTATTGAATAAAGCTTGGACAAGCTGAACAAAGGGATGATTCACTTCTTGAGCAGGATGGAGTGGGAGGCATGAAATTTTATCATGCTGATAAAACTTATAAATTATTTCTGGAATTTTCCATTTAATATTGTCAAACTGTGTTGACTGTATGTAACTGAAACTGAAAAGCAAAATTGCAAATAAGGAATGACTACTGTATATCTACACACATATGTACATATATGCACATACATGTATATATTATATGTATATATACTATATATGTGTATGTGATATATACATGTGTATATGTTATATATTTAAAAGTATATTTTATGGCACCATCATTGTCATAATTATGCTTTAGTGTATTTGGGATGAAAGTGTGAATTTTTTAATAAATGGTGTTTGAACAGTTGGTTAATCAAGTGGTAAAAAAAGGCAATTGGATTCCCATTAATATTTAAACAATAATAAATTTCAGGTAAAGATCTAAGTATAAAAAGCAAAATTTAATTTCAAATAATATATAGGATAACACATTTAAGACCTTAGAGAAGGGTATAATTTTTAAAGTAAGAAATGGAAAGGAAAAAGGCTGACATATTTTACTACATTAAAATGCCAAACTTCTGTTCAAATAAAAACACTAAAAATAAAGCTAAAAGATATTTTGAGATACATGAAACTGATAAAGAACTAGTATCCAGAATTATAAAGAACTCCTATGAATCAATAAGAATACAACTCGAGAGAAATAGACACAGGATTTGAATAGACAAGTCACAGAAAATAAAACCAAAACGTCCGACAGACATTTAAAAAGACACTCATCTACACCAGTAATTTGGCAAAAGCAAATTAAAACCACAATAAAACATTTCATACCTATTCTGATAAACAAAACTATAAAAGTCTGATTCCTCCTATGCATAAGAAAATAGGATTTCTCACATATCAGGAGAGAGAGTGAATGCTGGTACAGCCACCATCAAAGACAGTTTGGTAATAGTAGAGAAAGCTGGTGTTTATGTCCTCTTACTCAGCATTTCCATTTGTGGATATAATCCCTCAGAAATCTTCAATACACGTGACAAAGGCTTCCCAACCAATGCTATTCTTTGTAGCCTTATTTACATAAGCAAAAAAATTAGAAACAAATCAAATATCCATTTACTGGACAATACATAAAACTGTGGTGCATTTTTAAGTACAATAAAATAGATAAATATGTCTATGGCCATGCTGTCCTGAACAAGCCTGATCCCGTCTGATCTTGGAACCTAAGCAGGGTCGGGCCTGCTTAGTTCTTGGATGGGAGACCACCTAGAAAGATCAGGTGGTATAAAAAATAAATAGGTATAAAAAATAAAAATAATAATAATAAATAAGGGATCGTAAGTTGACAAGTTCTTTGAAATCTGTGAAGTCAACCAAGGGTTTCCTTGCTTATAAAAAAGAAAAAAAAAAGAAACAAATAAATGAACTGAAATGTATTTAGGAACATGGATAAATCTCAAAAACCTCATATTGAATTAAACAAATAAATTATAAATTGGTATATATATATATATATGTATATGTGTATATATATATAATATCAATTATGTAAAGTTTTAAAAAGTTTTAAAACATGCCTATTATTACTATGTAGGATACATAAACATGTAACAATTTGTAACAACATGCATGGGAATGATTAACACAAAAATTCATGACACTTCTGCCACATCAGCTACCAGTAAGTAACTGTAATGTTTTTTGAGAGTGGAATCAATGTCACACACTGCTGCAAATGATTTACAGGTATTTAATTCTATCATTTAATCACCCAAGCAATGTTATAAGATATATGCCATTATTATTTCAAGCTTATAGATAAAGAAACTCAAGCACAGAGAAGATTAAATAATTTGTCCTTGCTACACAACTGGAAAATGACAATGTTGAAATTTTAACCCTGCTCCTAACCAGGATATGACAGTAGTTACCTCTAAAGAAAGAGAGCGGAATGAGACCTGGGGAAAGCTTCAACTGAAATGTTTTATTTCATTAAAATTCTGAAGAAAGTATGGTAAAATGTTAGGATGACAAAACTTAATAGGGGACTCAGTGTTCATTATATTACTCTCCTTAACCATCTGTGTATTTATATTAGGGGGAGAAAGAAGGGGGAAAAGGAGGAGAAGGAGGAGAGAGATGGGGAAGGATGAGAAGGAGGCAGAAAAGGAGGAGGGAGAAAGAGAGATGGCTCCCGCCCCCACCAACCCCCACAGCAGAGTGTGGAATGTGTTGGAATGGGGCAAACTAAAAGCAAGGGAGCAAATAAGAGATTACAAATTTAATCAAGACATTTACTAACATTTAGTGATGATGTACCTAACTATCAAACTATTTTATTTATGAAAAATCTAAATAATATGCCTTAAAGTTTACAAAATACTCTCTACATATATTACCCTTTAAACTTTCCCTATAATCCTGTAAGGCAGGTAATATTATTACCCCCTTAGAAACCTGATGCTTAAGGAAGCATAAAAACTTGTCCAAAACCCCTGCACCTGAGAGGCATTGGGATCAGAACTCAGATTTGTGTCTGTGAACTTTAAAACCTCTTCTGCCTCTCAAACACGAATAGTTCAAAGAGTTTCACAGGAGCTGTGTCTACACTGAATTAACCGACTGACTAAAAATGAATTTACGTGGTCCTTAGTAGCAGTTGTATTCTTCAAACATAAAACCTTCAGCTCAGACATCATTTTCTGTAATCCATATTCTCAGTACTTGTGCTTGCAGAAACATCAATATTAATTCCAGCTTTAAAGTGGGAGCTGAATGGGAGCTTTCATTTCGTACTCATTTGCCATAACATTTTGACTTTGAAGTTGACATAATTACCAAATACTCAGTTCCTCTTTTGCTACATGCTGTCATTCCTGGTAATCTGAAGTTATAAGAAATATTATTCTGCCTCAGAATACAGTGAAGAAAGATTTGGGCGGGGGGGGAGGGTACAGGGAGCCTATGTGATAATGATTGCATCAACTTCGTCACAAAATGATGATATTCCCACTATGAATATATGGATTGTTTATAGCCTCTCCACTCGTGGGTAGAAACCTGTGCAGGTTCAAGCATATTTTCTTTTTTGAAGTTGCCAAGATTCCAATTTGATATCACTCTGAAATAAGTGACAGATTTTTGAACGATAGTAACTTTCATAGAGTAGAGTCAATAGTTAGAAACCTAGATTTGTGCACATAGAAAATTCTGCACAATTACTTTGCTTTATGAAAACACTGGCCTTTGGAAAAGATTACATTTGAAAATCTTGGTATTTTAAGTTTTATAAGAAAATTCAAAATGTGATTAGCTTGGTCAAATTTTAATTATTCCCCAATTTACCCAACTTGCAGATCCAGTTGTGATTTTTGTTTTCTTTTGTTTTTGATGTCTGAGTTTGCCTTACACTTTAGACATATCTAATAATTCTAGGAAGCACTGCTTTATGCTCCCTCTGCCAGGACAGCACTAAGCAGACCCCTCGCACTCTCATCATTCAAACCACAGCAAACCAGCAGCAGTGTTCATATTGGGAGAAAGACTAATCTCAATTTATGAACATTTAACTTGTAGAATTTATTAAGTATGGTTGAATTACTTCATTTTCTTGCATAATCTACCACCTTATTTCCTGTACCTGTCCCTTGAAATTACAGATTGAAGTGGGTCAAGAATACAGGTTGGGAGTCTCTTCTGCCATCCTCTTCTCTTCAATGAGAGCTTAGTGTGAATGGCTTTAAGCTGAGGAGGATCTGGGGATTCTGATGTGAAAAATAGAACCAACTTGTTTAATAGATATTAAAACCTAATTAACATGTTGGTTGATTTAACTTTCTCTGCTGTTTTTCTTCTAAAATCTGACACTGTAGTAAAATCTTCCCAAGTCCCCAACAAAAGGGTATATAACCTTTTGAGAGAAAAACACTCTTCTTTCTTCCTAATATCTTGTATGCACTACTGCTTCTAGGATGCAGAAAGCAGGGGCCACAGTGTGAACAAGGCATTAAGTGGAAATAACAAAAGCACATTTAGACAATGGTAAAAAGGCCAACCCCAGTGTAACAGAGGGTTCATGGGGAGAGTCAGGAAGTAAGGTTGGTGAAATAATTGAGGACCAGACAGACAATGAGGAACATTGAATGCCATAATATGGAGTCTGCATTATCCAGAATGGAGCACCATTAAAGATAGTTTTTATTTTATTTGTGATGAGGATAATGACTTAAAGGACTAAAATGCATATGAAAGAAATTTTATATATATTTATTTGAACTTGGCAACTAATTAGATACCTGAATTGTAAAATATGAAGGAACTAACACTAGTCGAGTAGCTATGTTTCAAGACACTTTTTCTCCAAGTACTTAAAAAAATTACCTAATTTAATTCTGATTTTAAAGACATCCATAAATTTGGGATAATTATTTCTAGTTAATAGATAATGAACCTGAAGTTTAGGTAGGTTATCCAGTTTGCCTAAAGTCATACAGCATGAAAATGATAGATTTTAACACAAGTTGAACTAGATAGTAGCCACATGATCTTTCCAATTCACTAAGCAATCTTCCAAGGTGACTTCAAGTTTTGAGAATTCATATAATAGAATGGTTAACAGCAAGCATATATCTGGAGTAAGAATGGCCGGGTTCATATTTCAGCTCCGTCTAATACCCATTTTATTTGGGGCATAGCACTTCAACTTAAATGTCACATGTAAAATCAGGATAAAAATAGTCCCTACCTCAAAGGGATATGGAGAAAATTAAGTTCTTAAAACAGTGCCTGAAAAAGAGCATGCATTTATTAAGTGCCCCTTGTTCTCACCATTATTCACTGCTTTGTTTGAAAAAAAAAAAAAAAAAAAAAGAATGCTGTATTATAGCCAGGGAGAAGTGATGCATAGATTTTGGAAAAATGAATGAATTAGATTTTAGATATGATGAGACTATTATATTAGCAGTGCATCTGTTTGAGATTATTCTACTATGCTACAGAGGATTATCTCTCTAGTGTGCTAGACAGAACTCATATCCTTTTAGTCTCATTAAAAAAAAAATTCAGATTTTAGTCTTTTAAATTGGCATCCTTTTATTCCGTTAAATGCAATGTCGAAAAAAACTACTTCATTCCGTATTACACACAATATAAAACTGTATTTTACATCCCTTTGACCTCCTAACTGAAGTTAAAAACATCTATAGTCCTGAACTACCAGAGTCCCAAACTAGCAGATTAACAAAGGGAGACTCCTGCATCTAAGAATCTATCTCCAAAGGCTGTCATAATACTCTCTAATCTTTTTAGGAGTAAAAAAAAAGAAAAAGAAAAAGAAAAAGAAAAAGAAAATGCATCTTCAGACAAAGCTTAGTCTCATTAGACCTGAGATAACCAATGTATGAACAGCACAGTATCTAAACAAAGAATTTCAACCAGGTAATCTATAAGTTACATTTACCTCCTACAGTGCAAATATGCAAACATGATACACTAAAAGGGCTGTATCAATGTTTTTACTATCTTGTTTAGGAACAGTGGAGATAATTTCTATAATGACAATAATAGAAATTTTCAGGAAGCAGAAATAAAGAAATATAGTCTACGCAAGAAGATAGTATTTTCATTATTGAGCATTTGAAGTCTTTGAAATTTCCAAAGACAAGAGTAAGGGAGAACCTAGACCAGATGCCAAAAAGAGATTCATAAAGAGTACTTGGCTAGACTGTAGAAAGGAGAATAGAGTCAACAAAAGGAGATGTTGAAATGATAAAAGTATAACGTTATAATAAAAGACCTGTTGGTTGTAAAAGGTTAAGGTGGTAAAAACTTCAAGATCCCAGTAGAGAAGTCCAGGAAAATAAGGATTGAAAAGGGTTAATAAATGTGTAAATAAGAAGTCTAGAAAATTGCCTTCTTGAGGAGTGTTTCAATAGGCTTATGGGAATAAAAATTACTTTTCAGGAGCCAAAGAGGGAAATTGGTAAAGAAAATAAGGCAGCAAAAATGTGTCTCCTGTTTGAGAAGACTGGCAATGCAACCAAGAAAAATGCCACAAAATTGCCAATGCAATTAGAGAAATGTATCTAGATCTTGCAATACACAGCATTTCCTGCCAAGTCATTTTCATACATAGCCAAATATTGATTCTATCCCACCTGTTCTCAACATTTTCAAAAGAATAAACTAGTGAAGTGTTAATTAATGAGTTTTTAAAAATTTATATTTTGATATTCACAATCCAGATATCTATTTTATTTAGGCAAATCTCAAAGAATCCTATAATACAATGTTGTATAGAATCAGAAAGTAACAAAAGCTTTTATTTATTTTTTGGTTATGATGATAGGAACGAGTTTGATTTTACACTAAGTTTTAAGATATGGTATTTTCAGATAACATTTGCTGTTGCTCTAGGTCCTAAATTTTCTGCTAAAAGATTTATTGCAATCTGAAGTTTTATAAATCTAATCATAATTTATATGTGCCAATAGTTCGCTATTTATAGCAAATCTATTTTCTAGCTACATGAAAATTTAACATTAGTTTTAAACAAATCTATATTTTCTCATGCATATTTTGAGGCAACCAGCTGCCAATATGTATATAACATTTATAAATACAACTTGAATATTCTTTAAACAGCTAGTGTTTCATGGCAGTAACATAGAGCTAACCCACTTTAACCTCTGGTACTCATCTTTCTCTCAAGCCATTAAGGGTTATTGTGTAGGAAAGAGAAATCTAACAATATTAAAAAACAAAAAAACTTTTTGATACCTTTTGTTGGCTTTTAACCTTGAAGTTTAGTTTTATCCTGCATTTTTTTTTTTTCTGTTCAGAATCCATAGGTCCTTGCATGAAGCCAGATTAGAATTGGTTCATTCATGACATTGGTTGCAGATGCAAATGACAACTGTAGCTAAGCATGTTACAAATCTCAGAGGTCACAAATCATGCCTTCAGGCCTGTTTTTGTAGATAAAGTTTTATTGGAACACAGCCACACTCATCCATATATGCACTGTCTATTGCCATTTTCTTGTTCCAACAGCAAAACTGAGTAGTTGGGACAGTAACTACATGGGCCTCAAAGCCAAAAATATTTACTATTTGAGCCTTGAAGTAAATGAGTTGGCCACATGTAAACAAGAGTAAAGGACCCAATAAGGGTGCAATATATCTGTAGCACCTAATTACCAAGTTGACAAAAGCAGGCCCAGCTTTACAAAATTCAAGACTTAAAAAGAGCCAGAAATTCAGATTTTATATAGTATATTTAGTTTCGTGTTAGCTACTAGTCCAATTTTTAAAAAAACAAATGAGTTAACACTGTAAGCCAAACAAAATTAATCTACTTCCTGGATCTACCCTTTTACAACCTCTGAAATTGCTCTTAATAGCTATGTGATATTTGATAAATAAATTTCTCCTTGTGCGGTATCTCAGTTTCTCATTTGCAAGCTGTTGCTGCCAACTCTCCCAAAATACTGATAAAATAAATTCTGCTCATTAAGCAGAGATGGGTTTTTGCTTACTTTCAGAGCCATAATCTTTTCTCAGACAGAGGAGGGAAAGGCAAGATATTGAAAAGATTGGAGGAGGAGGTTTGTGTTAAGGTGGATCTTTCAGTGTCGGACAGATAGGGATTAAGTAAATCTATGCCATGACAATTTGAAATTGATAGATATAGCAAGGGGAGGCTTTGGAAACAAGTCTTAAAGAGTAAACGGTTGTTTGATGAGCCTATTTGAAAGATATATTGTCCTCAAGAGGGAATATTTACTCTGATGAGAGCTGGTTGAATTGTCTATTATTTGAATAAATAGATTTGCAGGAAGTTTCTAAATAAACAAGAGTAATTTTCAACTTTGTTTTCCTGGGCAAGATTTTCCTGGGATGGTAGTCATATTATTACAGTTAGCTCTGTTGCTGCATATGGTTTCAGTTCTTAGACTCCCTTGTTATTCTTTGGGCTAAACTGAAGGACATGTTATAAAATATGGGAACAAGAGCAATTCAAATTTTCATTGCTCTGTGAGTTATCATGATTGCACATGAAGTTTTAGTGGATGGACATTTTGGCTCCTAGAAAATACCAAGTTTTCCTATACTCATTTGTGGGTTCATTTCATAGGAAACTGGCTAGAGGACAACAGCTATGCATCAGCATTAAAGATGGTGGAGATTAGAGAGGTGACCACAGCAAATGAAAACTAAGAAAAGGATTATGATCAGAGTTTGTATGTAGTGCAGTTCTCAACCAGTAGTCGACAATACTCCAAGTAAGCCAAAAGGATATATCCCAGCCCCATCTGAAGAACCATTTACCAGAAATAGGGTCATTAACCATATTATATAATTTATGATTTCTTAACTATTCTTAGATCATTTTCATAATATTAAAGATCCCAAAGAGGTTTAAAGAGATATAAGCATAACATTTTTCCCTTAAAAAATGTATTTATTTCCTCATGAGAGGCCAAGTAATATCCAAAAAGATTCTAATCTAACCTTTCACCTGTCCAATTTCATCAACCTCTCTAGCAAGTTTATTTATAGTTTTAGTGGCATTGTTTTGCTTCTTGCCTACTCTTCAAACCATATAACAGTCCCTTACTTTCTGGGAAATTCATAAAACATAAAGTGAAAGAGCTAGCAGATAGATGGAAAATTCAGAATTTCCTTTGAGTGGCTGGTATTTCAGTCTCCAAATCTAGGCTCAGGTTTGCTTCCTTTTTGAATTAAAAATCTAATTATCAAGAGATAAGAGAAGGGAAACTGATAGGTGAAAAAGGAGCCTGACTGATATCAGGAACAACCCTGAAGGTAGGTATTCAGTTGACTAAGGTGACAAATACATTTCTAGTTTACAAGTAATACAGCCAGTTGATGTTTGTATTACCACAATTGAATGACAGTCATCTAAGGTCAACTTACTTTAGATGCTTCTTAAATCAGGTATGAACATTTTAGATTTCTAAATTTTATATTTCTGGTTGTCTGGCACATTGTGATGTATGCAATCTAAAAAGCTACTTAATGTCAAAGTCCAGCAATTCAGGAAACCAAAAGATTCATACCAAGAAAGTGGTACAAAGAGAAGGAATCTATATGGCTCCTGAAGAAAAATGTATAAAACCCCAAATGTTAGTGAACTTCATTCTTCCTTCAACACATAATGAAAATGTAGCCAGGGGTTGTGCTGAGAGCAGAAATGATCAAGGATGCAAAAGGCAGCATTAAGAATAGGGGTTTAACAGATAATCTAACTAAAGTTCATCTCAAGTCAGAGGAAAAGAAAAGAAAATAGAAAAATAAATACTTAAAGCTTACAGACTAAAGCATGGAAACTTGAACTCCAAGTTGTTATCTAAATTTTGTCCCACGAACTTTGGTTGAAAGATACAGTTCATTGTCTTTATTTTCAGGTCTTTTGCAGATTTGCCTCCTCACTAACATTTATTTGTAACTTCCAAATCAATATCCATGGTGCTCCTGTGGTTATTTAGAGACATATCCAGTGCATTAAAAAAATTTAAGTTTTCCAATGTGCAGGTTACCAGATATCAAAGTGACATTCTGCTTTCTTGTTTTAACTCTCATACTGTAAGCAACTATTCTTTTTGTGTTCTATTGAGTGCCATATTTGTGTGTGTGTGCTTTTTGTTGGTGATTCTGCTGTTTGCTCAAAATGGCTTCCAAGCACAGTGCTGAAGTGTTGCCTAGAGTTCCTAAATCCAAGAAGGTTTTGATGTGTCTTATTGGAGAAAATGTCTATATTAGATAAGATATGAACCATAGTGCCATTGCCTACGTTCAGTGTTTATGAATCAACAATATACATTAAGTAAAGTGTCTTGACACAAAAATAAACACAAATTTATTAATTGATCAACTGACAAAAATGGGAACAAAGACTTGTGGAAACTTAACCTTAAATATCAATATAAGAACAGTGGTTCAGTGTTAATTAATTCAATGTATGGTTGAGTATATAGAACAGAACTACCATGAATAAAGAGAATCTACAGTATCAACATCTAATACCACCATGTTTGCTCCAAAGATCTTGGGTAAAATTGTCTTCCTCCAAAGACTGATTCTTAGTGGAAAATATGACCCACTTTTGACTCCAATAAAATAAAATAAACATAATTTCATTTGTTTAATTAAGATTATTCTCATTGCCACAAAATTTTGGTCAACTATAACAATTTATAATGCTATCTAAACCTCAAGGTACATCAATTGTTTAGGTAGGATTTTTGCTGTACTTATTTAATAGGATTTATAAGGATTTATACCACTGTTAACTTACTGTCATTATTCTTTCTTCTCAAGGATCTATTGTTTCAAGTATCTCTTTGTTTGGCTGCCTTAATCAACAAGAAAATTTATCAAATTCACTTCAATATATTCCTCAATAAACTGAAATAATCTTTGAAACAACTATCAACCTTCCTTTCTCAAATCCCATGCAGTTATGGTTTCCTCTGAAAAATATCAGACATAAGTGCAATTCAATATTGCTAGTATTTGTAAATCATTTATTTTTTAAAATTAATTTAATAAATACTGAATTATTCTAGGCATTGTTATAATTGATAAACAGTTCAGTGTCCTATGAAGAGACAATAATCTTTCTAAGACCTTCATTCTACTAAATTTAAAGAACCCCTTTAATTCCTAAGTTTCCATAATAGGTGAGTAGCACTTGGCATCACCGACCACTCTGTTTAAAAATAATTTTTTAAAGTATTCATTGCTTTTATTATAAAGTAATACAGGCTATTATACCGAAATTTGCATAGCTCAGCAATACAAGAGGCTAAAAGAATAAAATTTCTATTTGCTATTCTATTTCTATTTTTTTAGAGAAAATCATAAAGAGTTTTGAGAATGACTATACCCAGATATTCTAGCAATAAGCAAATGTGTGTGTGTTCGTGTGTATGTTCATGCTAGAAGTTAAGTTTAGACATTCCTCAAATAAAATCCTTCTAAAAATTTGTTTCCTTGATATACACTTTAATTTTCTTCCAAATTTGTTTCTAAGAAACTATATTATTTTTACCTCTTTGTAATAAATATTGCACTGAATTAATGTGCTATATTCACTGGTTATTATTTGTCTATCTAGTAAAGCCATAACCTTACAGTAAAAACATAGTTTACTGTACTTATTTTTCCAGTGAATTACTAGGCCATCATTGCCTATCTTGGCAGGAAATATCATATCTCCTTCTTGAAGTTTCCTCACTAAAATATCTAAGAATCCAGGTAATTTACTTAGAAATCTGTTTTCTACCATACTTTTGAGAAAACCCACACTCTTCTTCCTTGCATTTTCTCTTCCACAGACTTTCTTATCCATCCCCATCACATTCTATGCCATCTATGCACTATGGTCCCCAAGTGTGTGTCTCTGCATTTGAAGTGTCACCTGAGATCTAAACTTAAACATGAGAATTCTTTGATTCTCAGCCCTCTAACCTGTTCACTTTCTGTCTTCTTCATCTCACTCCCTGGCCTATCTGGTACTTGCCTATGCCAGAAACTAAAATTCACCCCTTTTCTCTTCTCCCTCACTCCCCACTTCTGCTTAATCACCAAATCTAATAGAAGCAGACTCTCAAATAGCTCAAAACCCAACGACCTCTCTCCTTCTCTGCTGCTGTTCCCTTTTAGGTATCATTATTCTTTTCTCAGGCAGTTATAAAGATATTTTTAAATGCAAATTTTCTCATGTCCTCCCTCTCTCCCAGCCTTAAAATTATTCTATGACTTTGAATCAAGTAATTTGGTTCCCTTCTTCCTGTTAACTCCTCTAGCCTTCTCTCATATACTTTCACTCCTTTTGTCCTGCGTGGTTACACTGGACTTTTCTGTGTATCTGAAATAAGGGAAGTTCTCTCCTATTTTAGGAAAAATGCTGGATTGTTCTCTTTCTACCCAGGCTACTGCCCTTCATTCCTTTAGGCTTCAGTAAAATTTAAACTCAAGGAAGTCTTCACAGATCAAATTAGATCTTTGTCCGCTCACCTCCCAGATGGCACCCATCATATCTGTAACTGTTCACTTAGGTCTTCATCACCTTGTAGGCCCCATGAAGACAAGGAGAAATCCTGTCATAGTAATGTTCTCAGCACCTATCATATTTCCTGGTACTCATTAACTACAGAAGACCAAAGTGAAGTAACTGAGATAATTGGATAGATGATGTACAACATGTCTATTTATTTTTGCTGTATTCTCTTTTTATTTTAAAATTGATAAAATGGTTATTTACTCCAACACATACAGAAACCATTTGCTCACATCATGAAAACAATCTTCTCTACTCTAATCTACTCTAAATTAGAAAATCACTGTAAATGTCAGAAGCACCTGTAATTACATTTCTTTGTTCCTTGGCTCCTTCTTTGCTGTGAAAAAAATCTGATGGACTCCTGGAACATTACCAGGTAATTCTGTCATGTTGTCTACTATTTTCTATTCATTCCAAACTTGTTCATGTGCTGGTTAACATGATTTGGGTCTTCTTATAAGAAATCTGTACCTTTTACAGCTGATTTTTGGCAGCTGTATAAAATTAATCATATTTCAAAGAGATACCTTAGTGAAAAATTGCTGTTCAAAGAGATAGTTACACTTTAAACTATTTGAATGAGTGTAAAAATTCAATAGCAACATCTCTACTAAGTTTTTATCTAAAAGTAAAAGAGAACTGAAATTTAAAAAAATATATAAAAGAGCAAACTCTGCAGATGAACTTTCAAAATTCTTATTAAGTGAAGGAAATGCACAGAAATGTAAGATGCTGAAAACCCTTTTCTTTGCAACTGCTTGGGCTGGCTTTATAGTGTGGTTTGACACTTTCCCTTAAAGTTTTCTCTATTTTGAATATAAACAGAATAGAATAGAATTAGATTTTTAAAAAAGGATGGTATGGTATATATTTTCTGTCATAGGCTATGTCTGTGGATTTAATTTAAAGGCTTAATACTAGTCTCCATGCTTCCCAGAATATCAGAAGAATAAATTAAAAATGTCCATGTAAAATAATATCACCCAACTCCAATACTCATTTCAGTTAAAAACAGTAGGCAAAGTCATTAAGTAATAAAACTGAGCTTATTTTTAAAGTATAAGAATTTTAATATTGGTTAGGTTTCACAGTTCTAAGAGACTATGCTGTCATCCTCACCTAATCAAAAATCCTTTACTGATTACTGTTTAAAACAGTGATTCTATAAAGTCCTAGAATTTCTTTCTTTAGCAAAATTTTATGGTTTTATTAACAAAAATACAATGTGCACACAAACTATCTATTCAATTTCTTCACTGTGGAGCCTGGCACTGGGACTGGTGACTTGGATGGCCAATTGGGCTGTTCTTTGCATCCAGGCTTTGTGGTTCTTTGAGATATTGTGAACAATCTCAGCACAGTAACATTTATTGCATACCAGCAGCACATCAAGCTCCTTGACATCATGGACCAGGGACTTCTGAAAGCCACTGGGCAGCGTGTGCTTTGTTTTCTTGTTAGTTACAAAACCAATGTTGGGCATCAAGATCTGGTCCTCAAATCTTCTGTGTGTCCTACCGTCAGTGCCTCTGGGTTTCCTCCAGTTACTTGATTTTGCCATTTTGGTCTGACTGGTGCCTGATGAACTTTTTGGTCCACTTTTTGGCAATCTTGGGCTTCATGAGGGGTCTGAGGGCAGTCATGATGCCAAATAAGAGATGGGTGTCAACCTCTGTAGGCGGC
Organism: Cynopterus sphinx; assembly: GCA_030015415.1. Lineage (NCBI taxonomy): Eukaryota > Metazoa > Chordata > Mammalia > Chiroptera > Pteropodidae > Cynopterus > Cynopterus sphinx. The sequence goes on from CM057385.1 coordinate 22,588,578, forward strand.
ACCCAGGAATAAGAACTAAATAAAGCCCTAGAATTCTACAGATGTGCCTCAGTCATTGGAGTAGGTAACAGGGGGTTAGGGCTTTTTAAGACATGAATTTCGGGGGATACATCCTTATAGTAGTGGTTGGATACATCAATCAGATGACTAGAGAATGGAGGTATTCATCCCAGGGTACTGGACTATCACAACCTGCCCACAACTTTGTAAAAAAAGTCCTTTTATTAAACTTTCCCCCGATCTGATGTGAATGTATTCTTTCCTGCTAGCACCAAAACTGGCATAATCATCTTTAGCATCTAGAGACAAAAAGATTTAGTGAAGAATTTGTGTGGAGTGTGAGAGAAAGAAAAGTCAAGCAAATAGTTCATCCGTCTGCTGCTTTACCTTCACTTTCTTAAGGAAATGGGTAGATCCTCATGTTATATGATAATTATCAAATTACTTGAAGCAGTTATCAAAATAGCTATATTTGTACATATATAATTTTTTCAGTTTTGATCATTAGAAGCTCATACACTAGTAATCAGTGATCAAAGTTGATAGACTAAAAGCTAATAAAAACAGGGTCCCAAAAATGTTATAAAAGTGTCATTGATACAACATTATTGTGAATATTAACCCCCCTAGCTGAAGAATTGAAGCAAGGAAATAAATTCAGCTTTTTGAATGTTGTTATTCTACTATTAATAACACTTGCAAAGGATGGCATGACACTAAATACAAACATGTTAATTAATAAATGTAAAGGATGATCAGATTAGCCATAAGCAGAATTTAGACTTAAACTGGGAAATCTTTAGAAGACTGTGATCTGATCCAATCTGTGAAAACAGTGAACAGTATAAAATGGTAGAAATGAAAGAGAGAAAGCAGTATCTCTATGAATATAAAACTTAATGGTGATTCCTAGAAGGCTCCATTAACCTTAAAAGTAAAACCAAATAATGGTAAAGAGAGGAAATCTATGAACATATAACATAATGCCTTCAGGATGCCTGCATTTTGTTTCCCATCCAACCAGAATCCTATAACTTTTTATATTTATTACTTGCTATCTCTAACTTCATTGCCTCATTCATCATTTTAAAAATGAGTTTATGCTATTGAATTCAGAACTATTTTGAGGATTAGAAGATAAAGGGCATGTAAAGTATTGAGAAAGTTAGAACAAGTCAGAAGGTCTGATATGTGTTATAATTACTACTAAAATAATTTCTGCATAGTTTGCATTGATATGTCTTTTCAGTGTATGATAATTATACAGGACACATTTTCTCTGTTGAGTATCCCATCAAGAGCTTGGTGGAATAACTTATCAATCAAAAAACTTAAGTCTTGCTTTCTTAATAGCATATATTTGCTCTCCTATGTTCTTCTATTACATCCTATGGATCACAAGACAAAGTTGACTATGGCTAATGGGTCAGAAAAGGGTTTGTTGAGAAAGGATGATGGGCTTCAACATATGGATTTGGGGAGGATATAATCCAGTCCATAGCCAGGAGGTACCAAGCAGCTGAAGCCCAGGATGCATGCCTGGGAAGTGGATACAAGCAACCCGATGAAACTGAAAAGCTTGAATATGTCAAAGAATTCCCCAAATACAGTGATGGTGTACAAAGAATGCTACGTAGAGAGAATATAAGTGTACACTGCATGTGGCAAAACAGGAATCCAGGAAATCAAGGCCAAGAAACACCATCTAAATCAAACTAAGCTCTATATTGGCAAAACACAGCCATATAACCTACATAACCTGCTTAAATGATACATAAATGAAATTCAGAAAAATATTAAGGTTTAGTTTTTATAGACAACAGAGTAATGTTACAGAATACAGAAAGAGGAGATAGGGAGAGGGAATCAAAAAAGGAAAGAGGAGGAGGGAGAGAGAGGAAAGGAAGAGGAAGAGGGAGAGAGAGAGAACTTAGAAATGTAGTAAGTTTTCTCCTATAATAAAAGTTTTGCTAAAAACTTAGAAATAATTTTATAAATTGTGTTAATTGGCATAATGTAATGGGGCCCTTTTATATTCCATATAAATCTTTATTCAAGTGATTTTTCTTGATCAGAAAATATGTGAAACCATGAATAAAAACACATGCATTATTTTTTTTTTAATAGGCTCTTTCTTATCCAAAATAAGGCTCAAAGTTCAGAGTTTTGGTTTGTCTGTTTTTCAAAATTCCAGATAAAATAATCAGAATAATGGGGAAAATTCTAAATTGCCACTGGAAACTAGAAAAAGAATGTATCTATGTATCGGGAAATTGGAACATTTCAACAGGAAGTAATTTATACCAGAGAGAAGTGAAAAGAATGCTAATCTTACAATTCACGAAAATCGCCGTTCACGAAATGTGTCAATGGATGCTGCCTGCAGAAGTTAAAAGGTGCTAACTAATTCTGTGTTCCAGGGAGCATGCCTCAGCTACCACTGGATCGCTGTGAACCACTTTTTCCTGAGAATGAGCCAAGAACAAACCACTGACATATGAAAAGACCCAGGACTTCAAAGCACAGACCATCTGAGTATACAGAACAATGACATCCTGTAAAATGAAAATCTTGTGGGAAACCCAAACACCCACCTTATGCTTTCTGCTCTGTAGACAGTTGGCCAATGTTAGCCTGCAATCCAATTTATAGAAATTTCAGATTGTATAATTTGCCTAATTTTCTTTGGCACATTTCAAACATCATGAAATCAAAACATATTGATTTTTTTTTTTTCAGTATTCTCAGATGTAAAACAAAACTATCCTAATTTAGTTAAGGTCACTTTTGAAACTTTCTATTTCAAATCACAGCAGGAAACAAAATAATAGCTGAGCTTTTCTATCCTTTTGGCATAATGGAAATCACGAATCCATTTCAATCTCATTTTTATCAATTATAGTTACAACCATTATTAACTTTTTCCTTTTTCTTGAATCTATCTTTCTAGTCTTCATTCTGTCTGTCCTTGATAGAGGAAGTACACAACCTCAGGGCAGCTTCACCTGGGAGCAAATAAAAACATTTGCCTATTAAAAGCAAGTAATAGTGAAGGATTTTCCTTTTAGGTGCACTAAAAATTCTAACTAAGAAGTCAATTTGCATTCTTTTGGGACTGAGCTTCCCTATCATCAGCCATCCAAATTAATTTAATTGTACTTTAATATGGATGAGGATATACCCACTAGGAAAACAACACAGACACACCTGAGCCAAAGAAATTCATCTATTTCCTGAGTTTTACCCAGGTGCATATTAATGGTTTTTCGACTCTAGAGTTTGACTCTAGGGTTTGGTTTGGTTTGGTTTTTAAATCTTTGCATTCTCTAGGTCCTTGCTACTCCAAGGACTAGAAGCTTTGGCATCGCTTTGGAACTTGTTAAAAGGCAGGATCCAAGGTCACACTCTAGACTAATAAATCAGAATCCATTTTTAAACAAGATCTTCAGGTGATTCTACACTCCTTACTAGTCTAGCATACCTGTGAACAAAGCTTAGAGTGCCCTCATTCTGAGCAACAGAACACTAGCTGAGGACACGACCCTGGCAATGAAAATAAGGGTTAAGTGTAAATGGTCAAATTAAAGTGACTCACTTAGGTAATCAATCAATAAAAGACTACATCTGGCATTTCTGGCTTAGGGAAAAACATGCCATTTTGGAATCTGAATAATTTTGTTTTGGTCTTTATTCAGTTAAAAAGAATTACGTAACATCCAGATCTTTTCTTTACCTTATAAATACAGCCTGAGAGATAAGGACTGGGCTGGTTATAAAATGAATTTTACCTATTCATGTCAGCCAATAATTATTGACTGCCTACTGCATTCAGGACACTGTGTTTGACTCTGTGATACTCCAATGGCATATGAGCTGCTTAACTGTAATGTGCCAGAGATGCACAAACACTCAAGCTCAGCTATGTCTACCGAACACCAAACACCTGATCTAAACTAAAAACGAAATTGAAAAGTATAACTGTTTTGCCTGTTTTAAATAAATCATGGTGATTGGAAACATTGTAGTGCTGATTGTCTAGATCAAAAACAAAAAACAAGATAAAAATTGACAGTACCCAAGTGCTCTGATGGGAGGTATTACTTAGCAAAAACACAAAGAGTCTACCTCTTTGTTAGATATGCTTGAATGCTACTTGAGTAGAATAGTAAAATTTGTTCATACTTCCTCTTCATAGGGGCATCATGAACCAACATTCTGATTTATTATTATTCTCTAAAATTGAGGTGCAAGTAGCACATTATGTTAAAATATAAATGCTTGTTTGAAAATTTGGTATATTTTGTTCATTTTTTAAAATAAACATTAAAGAAGTACCAACTGAATTTTTTTTCTGGACAATCAGTATGTGTATAACTAAGACAAGAAGACAAGCCTATGTCAACAGCTTATGTTTTACTCTTTAATTGCGATACGCACTATTTAATTGGGGAAACAGGCATGAGATAAAAAAATTTAAAAAGAGGATAGAGAAGAAATACTAGGAGAGACTATAGATTTGACTGCCAGTTATTATCAAGTGCAAGGGGTTCTTCAATTTGGCAGGACCGTCTTCCAAGTACTCATCAGAAAATTGAATGAAGCTATGTTTCACGAATATAATGGAATATCACTCAGCCATAAAAAATGAAATCCTACCATATGCAATTACATGGATAGACCTAGAAGTTATTATGCTGATTGAAATAAGTCAGATAGGGAAAGATACATAGCAGATAATTTCACTTGCATGTGGAATCTAAGGAACAAAAAGAGCAAACTAATCAAAAGCAGACTCAAATATAGAGGACAATCTCAGGACAGCCAGAGGGGAGGGGAATTGGGAGGCTGGGAGAAAGAGATACAGAATTAAAGAAGTACAAATTAGAAGTTGATAGATGGGCATGGGGATGGGGAGCATGGCACAGAGAATGCAGTCAGCAATAATGTAGTGGCTATGTGTAGAGTCAGAGAGAAGAGAAGGGGGATCAATTCATAAACTATATAAATATCTAACCAATGTACTATATGCTTGAAACTAATAATAAAATGAAATAAAAATAAATAAATAAAAGAAATCCGGAATCTTGAGACTGTCTTCTCAGCATCTTTTTACCTGTTCCCATCCTCCACTGGTCAAATGCTTGCTCCAAGAATATGAAGCATCTCCACACTTCCAGGTTACGTATGTTTGGGGGAAGCAGGTCCCTCTGCATTTCATCATTCAGCAAGAACAAGGGAGCCCCGTAGGAGAAAGAGGTGCTGTCAAGCTGTGCCTACATGAGGTTGACCATCTCAGTGAGAGCTGGGTAAAGACCACAGAGAGCCAGTCACTATGGCCACACTGTAGCTGGAATAGGAATTTCTTTACCCATCCATCCATCCATCTATCCATCCATCCATCCATCCATCCATCCATCCATCCATCCATCCATTTATATTTCAGGCTCTGTTCGCAGCCTGGGAATATAAGATTAAAGGTAAAGTTTCTGCCCTAAAAGAAATTACATTATAGTACAGGAAAATACATTTAAAAACTAATGTTAAAGTGTGTCAAGTACTAAAATGGGAAATATATACAAATAAAAGAAACCCCTAAACCTGTCTGTTAGAATCAAGATATCCATTAAGCAAAGACAAAACTGAATGCATAAGAATTAACCAGGCATGTAGGCTGGAGGGAGAAATAGTCTGAGCTTGAGAGATGGATTATGGCATGTGTAGGGCAAATGAGAAGTCAATGTTGCTGAAGCTTCCTATGTGATGAGGAGAGGATGGGAGATTAGGCCAGGCAGGTTCAGAAACCAGGCTATCACCGACATTGTACATTCTATGAAGAAGGTGAGATTTATGCTAAAGGAAACGGGGAGCCACTTAAAAAAATAATAATTGAGTAGGAATAGAGTTGATGAAATGTGCATGCTAAAAAGATTACTCTTACTGAAGTGTGCAGGATAGACTAGAAAGGTGAAACCGAGTTTAAGTGGACCAGAAAAAAGACTAATAAAATTCTTGAGCATCTATTCTCCCTGCTCTATATGATTGCGGAAAGGATTAAGTGAGACTGTAGGTGTGGATGCCACAGGAAACTATAAAACATCAAACAAATGTAATAGAGAATGAGGATGAGGTGGTGATAATGTTGCCTCGTGTTTCTGCTGCCCAAGGATGATCTTTACCCTCTACCTGCCGGTCCCCCACCTCCAGAGATTCTGACTCAGCAGATTGGGGTGGGTCACTTGTATGCCGAAGACACTCCCAAACTGACTCTGATAAATGCTAATCTATTTCTTTGAAGGTCTGACATTTTTACAAACAAGTGCAGACTCAACTGTTGTTTTTTTCTTCACGAATCTGAATAAAGATTTAGTCTGGCAATTATCTAGTGTGCAACAATCTGATTATTACCTGATGCAGGATGAGAGCCTTGACATTCAGTCACATGTGGTCACCATAAGCCTGGATATGCTCAGCTCAGGGCTCAACAACAACAAAAAATATGACAAAAGATTTACTTGCATAACATGTCCCTTTCTTTGGGGTCTGGTTAAAAGGATTCTGCCCAAGTTTTTTCAGCAGCTGTAAGTTAAAATCTTTTCAGTCTGCTGAGAGATAATGTCATTTTCCTCAAACCAGATGGACTCTATTCCTGAGAGGCATGTGCAATTTTTATTTTCTTTGAAGGCCCCGAGGAAACAAGAAGACTGGCAGAAAATACACAATTAATGTTCATATTTCCACGTAGGTGCATTCATACATCTGAAAGAAATGACAGGAACATTGTACTGGTTAGCAAGGTGGACTTCTACCTGAATTAATTTTGCTCGACCACATACATTTTGATTTCTCATGTTTGTCTGGTTAGGCTTCCATAAATTTGGGGCCTAAATAGAAAGCATCAGTGTTTGAATGGCATTTGGCAATTAAAACTTAAGTAAAGCAAAATATGGAGATGCAAAAGCATTTTTAATTTAAAGATTCAGAGTAAGAGGTATATTGATATCTATAGCATCTCTAATGATTTCAGCGAAAACATGCACAAGTGAAACACCAAAAGAAGCAAATTTCACAAATGTGACATAATATATAGTACAGCTCCATGTTATTAATTTCAAGCTATTTGTTTTAATAAATCCTCATCAAATTATGGGAAGATAGTACTTGGGCAAAGCCCTGAGGTGAAGAGAAACTCTATTTCAGAACTGCAACTGGACCCACTACAATTTTCTTGGTAGAAAAGTGTTAGCTGGGGTCAATTTACAGACAATGAACACATTTTACATACCCAAAGTAACTTTCACATCTCTGACAATTATGCCCACTTACAAAAGCCATTTACAAAATAGTCAAGAATGAATTAAAATTTCTATTCATATGGTTTTGAACCACATCTGCCTTTATCTTTCTGGGTTTTTTTTTTTTTTAATTTTTTATCCTCTTTTATAGGAAATCTCAAAAGAAAAAAAAATAGTTGGAACAATCAGAAGTGTAAATAGATACATTGCAGTCTAACAGGAAAATACTACCCTGGAAGTTAGACTATATGGTTCTAATTTTGGCTTAACATTCCTAGGAGAAGGGAAATGTTCTAACTCTGCCAGAGAGTTTTGTGATTATGTCTAGGTAACCTTCACAGGTATGAATTTAAGCCTATAACCAAGGACACATCCAATCCCATTTTTAAATTTCCTCTTCAGTAGGGGTTTCCAATCCCCAGAGTATGGACCAGTACCAGCCCATGGCCTATTAGGATCAGGGCCGCAGAGGAGGAGGTGAGTGGCAGGCCAACAAGAAAAGCTTCATCTGTATTGCAGCCACTCTCTAGCACTAGCATCACCACCACCTCAGCTCCACCTCAGATCATCAGGCATTAGAATCTCATAGGAGTACCGGTCCCTGGTGCCAAAAAGGTTGGGAACCAGTGCTCTACAGCAACTTAATTTGACCTCAACCTCCGCTCTCACAGGATTGGTGGAAAGCAATCTCAGAAAATTTGGGAGACCACGTTTCCTGGATCTGGAATGGCAATTCCTAGAAATGTGTTATTGGCCATCTATTCACAAGCCAGTCCTGTTCTGAGAATCTGCCCCTGTCCATAGGAGTCATTCAATTCTGAAAGTCTGCTCTTTCTGAACTATTCTTGAGACAAAGCATTTTTTGGTTGTGTTTTTTGTTTGTTTGTTTGGTTGGTTGGTTGGTTGGTTGGTTGGTTTTGCAAAGTTGTTTGTAACCTCACCCCCTCTGCTGCCTCCCTAGGATTGTTGGGGTCTCCTCAGGACCCCAAGGTTTCAAAAACCAGTCCCTTCAGTTGGTGGAAACCTTCAAAGCTGACATGAAAATTTAATTTCTTGGAATTGCTCACATCTTGCTCTTGAATTTCCATTTTCGTTAAAAAGGGGGGGAAATGTTAAACTCATTAATAGTAATTCAGTTTTATCCATTCTATGGCTATTGACTAAAATGTTAATTCATTCCAAATTGAAATTTCCTATCAAGGACATTTTTATTTTCTCAAAGAACTTCTGCTTTCTTTTTCTTCTTAAGGTGGTGGTGAGAACCTTATCTGTAACTTGGTGTTTAGTGGAAAAGCCACTCTCTCCCATGTGTGATTCTCTGAGTCTTCCTAGCCTTCTCTGAGTTGTTTCACACCCTTGCCTAATCCCTGGGCATCCAGTGCTGGTGTCCATTCAGGTATGGCTTTGTCCTATCTAGTCATCTAAGCATCTGCTGGTACCAGCTACCGAAATCTATGGCCCCTGGCAAAGCCTAAGGCCCCAAATGTGGCTTCTCTGTGACAATTCCAAGTCTCTGCCAAACAGTCAGTTCTCTGGAAATTTCTGTAATCCCTTTGGAACTTGGGCACTCTAGCTGCTTTCTTCATACCTTGCTCTAGAGTACAGAGCTCTGGGAATCTACTTCATACATCTAGGTACCTTATGGAACCAGAAACCAGGTTACCATAAAGGAAAACATTTCTGGAATGATTTTTTAAATCTCCATTACAATAATATCTGAAAATATCACTCACACATATACTTAATTTATCTAAGCCCCAGGTCCTCCCTTCTCTATAAAAAGAAAGGTTTGTATATACATACTCCTAAGATTCCTTCCATTTATAATATTCTCTATTCATAAATTCTGTGCCTAGTTGGGACGGGACCCAGGGAGAAGTCCAACAAATGGATATGTCCAGAAAAGTTCTGTAGGGAACCAGATAATCGGTGAAAATAGAGGATAGCAATTGGTATTAAGAACAATGAAAGTTAACAAAGGATACCCATAGAAAAGTTGGCAGGAAAAGCAACCTATAAAAAAAATATGAATAGATACTACCTTGAAATCTTACAACTAACTGTTAGACAGAGAGGGTTTGTTATATGGTAGCAAATGCTCAAACACTAGGCCAGGATTTAGATACATAATGTCAGCAGCTAGGGAATCAGGAGGAAGTAGAACAGAGAGGCAGGGTTACCCTCTTAGAAAAAATAAAGTAAGTGATGGGTCACAAAGTCAGGAATTAGGCACAGTAAACAAGGCAGAAGTGGTTTTCAGAATTGGGACACATGATCAGAGCTAAAATAACAGCAGGAATAATCAGATTCTGAATCCCAAAATGTTAGGTTAAGCTTCCTTAAATCCCTCCTGTTTAGGAATTAGTTCAAGAGACTTTGACACTCTGGCATAAGGGAGCAAGGTCAAATAACCCAGCCGTGAGGAGAACAAGCTTGCAGAATCTGAAAAACAGGCAGAATGGAACTTAATCCGCAATATGTTTGGAGGATCCCGTTAGTAGTTCTAACACAAAAGACTTTTAAAGACTTGCGCCTTTTAAAACTGATAAATATTTATCAAGACATCTAGGAGACATTCTATCAGTTTATATCACAATTATATTCCGTATATGTATGGGATAAGCAGTATAAATTTCTGTTTTGAAAAAAATCTCATGATTTTTCTAATTGTGATTTTTTATTTTTTAACCTTTTAAAATTGCAACACAGCAAACATTTGAAAACATGTACAAATCATAAGTGAATTATTGCAATGATGTTTTTTTTTATTATTTTAATTTTTTTACCCTTTTCTGATGGAGGAACTCTATGTACCCAATATACCTGTCAGAGATAAAGTATGAGCTGAGAACTTAAATTTATGTCATGAACTATATATCATAGGACCATGTTGGAAATATTTCCAATATGTTAATACATTCGCTTCACCAGAGCCCCTAGATTCTACCTATAACCCCAGGATGAATCCTTGACTTTTTATGATCTCTGATTTAAACAATTTATAGCTGCAATGCCTCCTCCGTATTCCAAAGAAGAAACTGGAATTTAAAGCCTTCTATGAGCAAGCAATACATTTTTATTTAAGACATGTGGGAAGACATCTTATCAAAGATACTTTCATCTGCCTCAGGTCTCTGTCCACTTGGAAAATTACCAAGCTACTTGAACAATGAAACAAGTTCCAAATAGCCAGAGCTCTTTTCAGACTGAGCGTTTAACCCAAATCATCGAGGGACACCTGAGACTGTAAATATGAGGACTTATTTGACTGAACAATTAACCAACACAGATCACAAATAATTGCTGTGGCTCTTTCTACCACAGTCCACCTGCCCAGGCAAAGGAAATTAATCACAAAATGGCCAAATGTGAAGGTCCACAAGAAATTGTCTTGAGAAACCTGAAAAATCTGAAAATCGGAATTTCTAGTTTGAAGTATGTAAAGCTCCTATTTCTAACATAAACTATCCAGATGTAAGATGATCTTATAGTTTATTCTGAATCTAAAGAGATAATATCTGAACATTCTATGTCTATGAAGTCTTGGTTATGCTTCTGTCATTCAAAGTAATACAAAGGAAATATAATTTGTGTGCATTCATGGTCTGCTTAGACAGATGGAAGCACAGCAGGCAGGTAAATACTGACATTCTCTTCTATGAATACTTTCAAAACAAAGGTCAAAGATAAAATACTAAGTAAAGTGAATACGGATTAGGATGAACATCTGTCTAAATATGATAATAGAGGAAATATTCATTGCTTTTTCCAACAGAATTTTCTCTTCCAACTTATCAATGGGATTGTGCTTAATTCTTCATTCCTTGAAGCCTACTACATCAGCTTTCTGATTAAAATTAATAGCTTGATAAAGTACGATTAGCCACAAGGAATAATTTATGGTTTCTTTCTCTCTCTCTTTTTTTTAAATTAGAAATTACTAATCTGGCAAGCATTAAGGAAGTTAATATTGTCTTTAGATATGCCTTAACTTAGTTTAGAAAGAAGGCATTTTGAGAAAAACAATATTTGAAATATCAGGTTGTTCTTGTAAACTTGCAAGAGCAAGTTAGAACTTCATGAATTGAGTCATGAGTTTTAGCAAACTATACTTATGGTAAACAAAAGAGACCATTTGGTAAGGAATTAAGAAATCAGTATGATTTTCTCTTAGTTTTACCCTGCTTCTTCTTCTATGCAACATGTGAAACTTCTCATTTCCTTCCTTAGATCACTCACATCCCCAGCATTCATGATACAGAATAATTTTGGTTCTTTTATTCACCTTTATTATGTTTCTTCCTTTCTGTTACATGAAATCTCTTTCATTTTAGTATTCTTTTCCAGCTAGGAGTTCACAGATTTAATTTAGCTGAAGTAGGTATGGTCTAGGCCCATGCTTACGTCTTTACATGTCTTGTAATTTTTTTATTATATTCTTCACATTGTGTATAAAATGACAGTAGAAACTGAAATATATTACTTTGTTTTCAGATAATGAAAGTTTTTTCCTATGTTACGGTGGAAGGTTGAGCATTCATATTACTCCAAGGGCTGAGTTTAGTTTGGAATGGCCTGCAGTTTTAATTAGACTGTGTTTACCCCTTTAGTGTAACTTCCAACTGCCAGCTACCAGTGCCTTTGATCTTGACAGTATTCAAAATGGGAGTGGGACTGGGTCAAATTTTCATATAGTTTTGGTTTATCATTTAATTCTAATTCACCAGGGTCATAGAATCTAAATACTGTGAAAATGTGCAAGCCTGTGGGAAAAAAAACAAACTTATCTGCTTTCTAGTCCCTCCTCTATACACTTTTGACAAAAGTTTTGGTGGGAAGAGTATATAGTAAAGGACTGTTACTTTCATACTGAGTTTGATTTTATACAGATTCCAATTTACCACATGGTCATTAAAAGGTTTAGCTGGTTTCTCTTCATTTTACAAAATCCCACATAATGTCAGATTAATACCTCCACTTGGAGATACACAAACCAGGCACTTTCTCTCAGGTATGAATCTCTCTGTTCATCTGTAAGGGGCTCCTCTCTCTCAAGAATTCAGTTTATCATGTCTTCCTTAGTCTCTGTTTACTCTATAGTCTCATAGAAAAGCATAATTTTTATACTATCTATTTTTGTTTCTTGTTACCATGGGAACAAAGGTCTTTTGCAACTGGAAGTAGAAATCTATTCTTCCCAGAAATGCTGACTCGTGAACCTTACTATGAGAAATCTGCTAGGAGATTGTTTGCACCATAAATCACATTTAAAGAAATCTGTTTAAAGTGATAACTAAGAGATTGTTTTATATTCCCTGCAAATGGAGGTATATACACAAGCAAGTGACAAAATATTCTTATCTCATCAAGATATTAAAACTATCAGTCACTAAGAATCATTTGTAAAACATTCCTTCTTGGTTTAGATGAACTTTATCTCAACTTTTACTATTGCTAACTCAGATCCTAACCCTCTTCTCCTCTCTATTGCAAATATTGAAATAAGGCATGTCTTCAAATACTGTGTACTGAAGGAATCCTCTATTATCCCTCCAAGAGTTAAATAGATATCTTTAAAAATTAATGAACATGTTTTGTCTCTATTGTGTCCAACAAAAAATACACACTGTCTACATCAGTGTCTCACAGTTAGTGGATGCCCAATAAATATTTTCAATGAATAAATTGTATTGCTCATCTTATTCCTCCCATTTTTCTTTATTCTCTTCCCTTACCTCCCAACTTTATTTCTCAAATTTTAGCCAGAATAATCTTCCTATTCATTTCAATTTTCTATTAAAAAACTTTTAATAGTTTTTTCCCTGCTGAATTAAGTTGAATTCTCAATCTGACTATTACAATTTTTCACAACAGGGCCTCAAACTATATTTCGAACTTATTTCTTTGCATGTTTCTTGCTTTCCAACAAAACTAGAACAACGTTCTCTGGGTTTCCTGAACACGTCCTTTGCTTTTCTATCGCTACATGAGTATGCCTGCTCCAGATGGGCATTCTCTTTTTCACATTTCTCTCTTTACCTATTAAAATCCTATGCATCCTTTGGTACCCATCTCAAATGCCACCATCAACTTGACATACAGCCTGAGCCATGAAGCTGGGTATAATCTCTCACCTTATTCTTTCCAAAGCATATGGCTTGTACTACTCTAATATGTTTGCTTAATTCTATATGATAGTAATAAATTTTGTTTGTTTCTGAAAACAGAGTGTGAGAGCCTTGAAAGCAGGGGCTGTGCTAATTCATGTCTATAGCCCACACCACACATTCCCACCAGCAACAATTACATTACATTATGTTTAGTATATTTAATACAAGTATTTAATCAACATGAGAATTTTATACCTAGAATGGTATGGACCACCATGAATTTCCATTTTCTCACCTTACTTGTTTTGTTGACAAAACCTGTTGTGCTGGCTGGGAAATTACTGTTTGGCTATCGTTGTAGGAAAACAGGCTACTAACTATGGAAACACAATATTCTAACAAGCTTTCTGCTTCTGTACCCCCGCTTGCACACCTGACCAGTGGGTTGACAGGTAGTGAATAGAAGAAAAATAGACTTTTCTGTTCAGACAGAATGAAGAATGGGATTTTGGGGCTTAAAAACCCTGTACCTCTACATTTTGGGGCTGCTTAATTTGGGGTATGTGTACCCCTGACAGACCCAGCTGGCTGAATAAAGAGTGTGATTCCTATAACTCACAGTTCTGGTGGTCTGTGTGTCTTTGGGGGCTGGCAGCCACAACACTATGAGGCTCCAAAAAGTTTAATAAATTCAAGTGAATTTCACAAATTTAAACAAACACAAATATGAACTATTAAAATGATACTTACCTAAGTGATTTCATGTTAGAAAAAAACTAAGTGTGGTTTAAATAAGGGAAAATATACTCCCAAAATATTCACCAGAATAGAACGTTCCACTTTAATTTTACTCTGAATTAAATAGCCCTAACGGAATCAATCAAGACAAACCTTTATTTTTTTAATGGGTCTTTGGAGTAAAAACGCAAAGTTTATAGAGCATTGATGTGACTAAGACATTTCAGAACATGCATTATTACCCAATTATATCTTGCAGTAATAAGCACTTTTATCTATTCTCATTCTAGGTCTTTCAAACAGCTTTTAAAACATTAATTCATTCATTAAATTTAATGCCAAATTTTAATTCTGAACATATTGTATAATATTTTGACCTGCATAACAGCTGCTTCTTTGCAAGCAGTCAGATGGTACTGTTAATACGATGAAACTTCGCATTTACATACCTTTGTGTTTTTCTTGCTTCTGTGCTGGGTACTCAAGAAAAATCCAATGTGTAAAGAGGACTGAAGGAGTAGTGAGTAACTAGTGACAAAACAAAAGGGTATGCAGTTTTGACCTGTGACATATGAATCCATATAGACTCTACTTCAGAAGTAGAGAGCCTTATGAACAAGTACATAAATGATTTACATTTGACTCTATTTTGGACTCAGTTTTGGCTGCTCTGAAGTTGTTCTTTTATTTTGTAGAGTAGTCTGGAATTCACCAGAGACAAAAGAGGTCAGAATTGAAAAAATCAGTACCCCACTAGGTACCCATTCCCTTGTCACCTTCAGTTTCACCTGTGTGCAACTATTCTGCCTTGTTAGAAAAGCAACGTAGCATGTGAGACATGTATTTATACATGTACATGAGGACAGATGTTGCTCAGTGGAACCAGAGAAGTTTGGACTAATTCTTTTGCATAGGAAGTCAGTATGAATCCATAGCCTCAAACTTATGAGTAGTTACTCAGATGAAATCAGAGTCAGCCTCTTGGAGTCTGAATAGAAACTTCTTTCAAGCCAGGACTCTCAATATAAGGAAAACTTTTAAATATACACATATATATTATATTATATATACAAATATATAATATAATATATATACAAATATATACATCTATCTATCTATCTATCTATCTATCTATCTAATTATTGTTAGCCTGGCAATTATGCACAGGCATATACATAATTAGTATTCAGACAGAATTCTGAGAAAACCAGAAACTACATTTAGGACTAATAAATAACCAATTTCTTCTCCAAATTAAAAAAAAAAAAAAATTCTTAACTCTGTCATCCATGGATATTCATGGATATATTGCTTGACTGTCCAAGTGTGATTCAATATGATGTAATTAAGAGATCAATAGTTGGGGAATCAGAAGAACTAATCAAAAAACACAGCTCTTAGTGGCACTGAAACAGAGAAAGATAAAAAGGAATGAACAATGGAAGCCAGGCTTCAGTGGCAAGAAATGTGGAGGCAGGGGAGAGAGAGAGAAAATCCACAACAGACCTCTCAAACCTAATTTTGTAAATAACATACTATCACTTCTGCCATAGTTTATGGATCATACAAAATCTTGTAAATGTAAAAGGGGACTATACTAAGGTATGAATACTGGGAGACAGGAACCATGGAGGAGTCACTAACTGCCACATATAATGAAATAAATGCGTGGCATGGGTGGAAAGAGGATTCAGCAGAAAAGAGAATAAGTATAGGATTAAAGTATTGAACAAGAAATAATGTCGTCTAGCATATAAGTGGAAGAATTTGATCTGTCAATGTAAGAAACATCCAAACCTGTAGAGAATTTTTATGAGTTTATTTGAGCCAGAACAACATATGCTGAGTAGCAAGATTTTAAAGGCATTTGAAATTAAGGAGGAAACTAAGGAAGATTACAAGGTGGGGATTGGATTACAGGATAATTAACAAAAATATGTTAACTTAGAGGCACAAAGGAAATGGACAGGGCTTGCTTAAGGCAAAGATAAACCTTTTACTAAAAAGTTATATGCCTTGGGTGCCCACCATGACCTGCCCAGTTAATAATTTATTATCAGATCACCCTGTGAGGTTACTTTTCAGAAAACCCTCATTTGGGCGGGGGAGTGGGGGTGGGGGAGTGAGGGGTGATGGTGGTGGTGGTGGTGGTGGTGCACGGATAGAAGCAGACAGCAGGTAAAAAATATAACCATATTGATAAGAGATAGGGGAACTACACGGTAAGTGAGGTAGTTAGTTCCCTATGACTGATTTTATCTTAATCAGTAACGTCAGAAAGGTCATCAGCTAATAGTGAAGAAGGAGAAGACAAGTTTGAAGAGAGTAATGTGTGAAATAGCCACTTCATAAAGTAGGAAAACTGAAAACAGAATTGACCAGGAAAAAAGCAATAGGACTTTGGAGCAATATGAGAAAGTAAAAACAATTTAGATGTGTAAATGAGACATAACATAAACACAGAATATAGGAAGAAAAAAATTAACCACCAAGTAACAGGACTAAAGAGAAGCAAAGTCCTTAAACATAGCAAGGTTTCAATTAGAGCAAGAAAATCAAGGAAATATTCGTATTGGAGATTGAGGCTCTAGTGGATTTGTTGATGGGTTCCACATAACTCAGGGTGGACTAAAGGCAGTCTGGAGGACTCGGTCAGGCTGGAAATGGACAGAGTAATATAGTTCAGATGGGAGTTTTGAACTGCTGAGGTGATGGGCCTACAATCTTGATAATTTCTTAAGGTAAGGTAGAAAATCAGTTAAATTATATTCTTTTTGGAAGTAGGAAGTTTATAGAATCGAGACAGAGAAAGTAGATGCTATTTTCTAAGGGATAAGGGAGTAAAATAGTAGGATATTTATATCCTACTAAGAGTAGTATTGAGCCTAGCAAGCTGTAATCAATAAACTCAATACTCCTTCATAGATATCAGAAACATGAATTAGCCATTTAGTATTAAATACAGACTAAATATGTATCTACTTATTTTTTTTTATTTTTTGATTTATCATTGAATCTTAATTTTATGATGGAACTTTCTACTTCATCACTTGGGGAGTAGTAGAACTCAGCAGTTAGCAACCTGAAATGCCTTTAGAAAATGAGAGCAAACCTTAACTCTTAAAGAACTAAGAGGGTAGAATGAATATTAAATTTCCCAGCATTAAAATGGAATTTTCAAAACTTAAATAATAAATTTATTTTATATTTGTCTCCCAGTCACATTCTGAAGTAAAATCTAAACCCAAAAATTGGGATTTTAATTAAGATTGGTCTTAAAGCTTCTGTTTTTCCTTCTCTCACCTTCCCTTCTTTTCGTTTCAGAACAATTAAATCCAAATTCCATTTGGGTGAGGAAAGAGGTAGATGCAGGTATAGGTGTCTAAGTCAAAGTGAAGCAAGGCAGGGAGCCAAATGAGGGTGCAGCAGAAGTGGCCCCCAGTTTCTGGGTCCTAGTAAGAAGAAGAAGCTCCCACAGTGCAGGAAGCAAGAGTGGTGACAGACCAGGGAGATGAGGGGTAGGTAGCAGACAACAGGAATAAGAGATCAGGGAATTGGTAAAATAAGTAAATATATTAAAATAATGGGTGTGACATTCCTCATTGTCAGAAAAGAGAGCTACAAACATGGAAAGAGATAAAACTGGAATGCAATTTGTGATGTTGAATTTAAGTTGTAGATATCAGTGAGAACTTATGGTTTTCAAGATGGATGGATGGATGGATGGCTAGCTGGCTAGATAGATGTGTATATAGGCGTGTGCATGCATAGATAGATGATGATAGATAGATGATAGATAGATGATAGGTAGATAGATAGATAGATAGATGATAGATAGATAGATGATAGATAGATAGATAGATAGATAGATAGATAGATAGATAGATAGATAGATATGCACATGTGTGTGTATGTTTCTAGCTCTGTCAATGGAGAGGGTCTAGGCACAGTGACACCCAATACCAATAAGCATACTTAGCATTCATATCTATATATCATTCTCTACTTAAAGGAATCAGGACTCTTTGGAAAGATGGCTGATTTCAGGGAAGATACAAGATGAGCCTGGAATATCTTCTTGTACCAGAAAATAAGGTGATGTTTCAAAAATAATGCCAATTTCTCAAAGGAACACAGTCATTTTGTAGGTGTATCACTGGTCGAATATGAGACAATTTGACTATCAAAATAAATGATGATAGTCACTGATTATAACCCATGAATAAAATTGAAATCTACAAGTTCATATTAATGTTTTTAAAAATGAATAAATTAAGAGTTTGATGAGAAATGGAATATTTACAAAGAGTCAAAATATCTCCCATAGAATACATATTAATTACAAAATGAAGGGTCCTGGGAGACACTACCTTAATTAATTTATCAAAGTTAATATCATCAGTAATGTGACAAATTTAAATGATGCATCACCTGATAGAAGGCAATAAGAATGCTGCATAATGTTTACGATATTCTACCAAAGGTATATAACCTGAATGTGATGGCAAGTATATAAAAGTTAAGGGACCATCTATAAAATGACCACCTGCTAAAGTAGATGATATAAATAGGACCTAGAGTATCCTAACCTTACAGGTAGAATGTTCTGAATACTGTAGAAAAAACTCCTCACACCAAGAATCAGAAAAATTACAACTTGAAAGAGAACAGACAATCAACCGACACCAAGGCCTAGATGAATCATGATTATGTGACCAAAATTTTTAAGCCACCATCATGAAAATGTTCAACAAGCAATGATAAATTCTCCTGAAGTAAATTAAAAATTAGCAAATCTCAAAAAGTAGGAGCTATAAAGAAGAACCAAATGGAAATTATAGAAGTGAAAAATATAATAGCATAAATTTAAAAAATTCAGTGAATGGACTAAATAGTAGAGTAGAGATGGCAGAGGATAGGATGAGTCAGAGATGACAGAGGACAAAATGAGTCAGTTGTTCCCAGTTGAAACAACAGAGAAAATAGACTGGAACAAAAATTAGAACCTCAGAAACCTGTCAGACAATAATGCAATATCCAATATTTATGACACCTGGAATCTCAGAAGGAGAAAAAATAGAGTAGGGTTGAAAGAATATTCAAAAAAACATAGTTTTGATACCATCTCACAATATTGCCAGGAAAGAATTGGTTTAAAAACAATCTAGTCTTCTTCACTCTTATAAATGTCCAAGAAGCAGAAAGAGAAGACTGGATTGGTTTCTTTTCCTGGTTCTGCACTAGCTCATGGCATTATATTAGGTAAGTCGCTTAATCACTATGGTTTATGAGACTTCCATGCCTTCACTTGTAAAATGAAAGGGGGGTAAAGGGAGACATTCCCTAGTGTTCCTTTCAGCTCTCTATCAATAATATTTACTTCCTTATTTTTTTAAATAATTTTGGAGCCCTGGAGGGTATTAAGTCCCTGAATCCTTCCTGTTCAGTTCTTGGCTGCCCTTTGGCTGTGAACTCAGAGCTGATAAATTTTAGACCTCTGAGATTAGGGCTAATGATGAGCCTTACCTTCCCAGACCCCCTTTTTACCTCTCCCTAATTCTCAAGTAAGCATATTACTGTTTTCAATTCTCCTGCTCAGGACATGTTTTCTCCTACAATATTCTATGTCATCTAGACCATTTCAAATCCACACCTACAAACATCTTGACATTTATAGTCAGCACTTAAGCACCTCTGTAACTTCTTCCTTGATGTGGGATTTGGAGATACAAAAAATTGCTAGATGTCTACTGGGGATTTATACGTATCTAATGTCAGGACTTTCACCTACATTAGATTTGCTGGAAGACTGTAGAAAATCACTTAACCTCTCTCTGCTTCATTTTAATGATTAAAACAGTGAAAAATAGGACAACCTTTGGGAAGCATTTTGAGGTCCTTAGATAAATGAAAATGTATTTGGCACTGAAGACTATTATTATCCCATTTGTGAAACCCTTTATCTCCCTGCCTGGAAGCGAGTTTCTGCCTGCACTGAATTTCAGCATGTCTACAAGCTGCCAATGCCCTGCATTAAGCATTTCCTCTCATCTGTGCTTGTCAGAGATTCGTTTGCAGACATTCTGTGGAAAGCATGCATAATACATACTGCTGAATACAATATTTATCATAAAACAGTTCCAGTGATTAAAAAGCATTACCCAACAGCATCATCTATTGTGTGACTTCCCTTTTCATCAATGTATCCTAAGTAGGCAGTACATCCTTATCCACTGAGTCACATCTAGTCTAATTCTAAAGCCAAGAATGCAAGTTTGCTCAATTTTATAAGAGCATCACGGTGTTCTCTGAACATATTTGCATGGCAAGTCCTAAGGAAAAACTGACACAAAAAATATATATATTATTATTTATTTTCCCCATCAAAGAATTCCCTGCTACCCATTTCAATTGAAAGTCAACTCCTTTCTTATGGCCATGAGTTAGAATTAGGGGAAGAGATATACTTAGTTACAAGGAACATTAAGCAGCACCTCATTTCCCTTTTCCTAATACACATTATCCCAGGATAATAAGATTTTGAACAAATTGCCCTCCTTATTTCATGAGTGCCATGAATTCTGTCAGGGTTTACTTTTGACAGCTGCTTTAATGGCACCGTTAACTCTAAAATCTGTCAGACCAAGTTTGCTTCCCCTCCACTAATGACATTCTTACCAAGAGTCAAAGCAGGTTTTAGTAAAAGGGAGAAGACACTGGACCCAAACCACCCAGGAAAGCTGGAGAGACCTCGGTAAATGACTGAGCCTTCTTCTGGATATCATTTCATTCCTCTCTTTATTTTCCCATAGGAAACACATTTCAGGCCAGTCTGCCAATGAAAAAATGTTTCTTTCCTTGTTCTGTTTAACACAGAAAATGATGAGTATATACTAACCCTTTTCTCTACTTTGACTTAAAGTTATCCTTTTTTCTTTGAGTTTAACAGTATTGTTCTTGGTGTTGAGCATTCAGTTCTTTTCCTACATTTCTCCTCTGTTGAGGTCAGCATGTGATGGTAAAAATATCACATTGGAGAAATATCATGATCCTCAAATGGAAACAATACCTCAAGATAGATTGGAAAGAAGGCATGAGCCGAGTAATAGTGGAGAAACAGGGGCAAATACAAGACAAAAATCGCCTTTCTAAAATATTGGTGGAAAATGACTCTGAAAAGAAAGAGGAGACTTGAAATATATATGTTATAATAATTATATTGTCATTTACATATACCATATAAGATGTATTATTATAAATATTGTATAACAATTCATAAAATATATATATATTTATCCACACACACATACAGACACACACACACATATTTCTAAAGTGCTTTGTAGCCTGTTTCTGCCCCTCCCCAACTTATAAACAATATATTATAGGAACATTTCTACATCTAGTCACAAATATCTACTTTATTTTGTTAGACATTTGAATAAGTCAATTGTAATAATCCCCCATAATATATTTAATCTCATGACCTGGGGCATTTGGGCTGTCTTCAGTTTTCACTATTGTAAACAATCACTTAGTTCCTTAAGACAAATGTATAACTGATGGAAGTAAAACTGATAAATAAAAGAATATGCAGAAATTGCCCTCCAAAAACACTGAATAGTTACAACCAGCCCCAAATAATGTATGAATGGAGTGCTTACTTTCTAACTTTCATATCAACAGAGCATTATTTATTTTTAATCTTTAGTTTAAAGCATAACATTTCATCACTGTTTAAATTTATAGTTCTTTGATAATAAATGAGAGTAAACATTTCATTGGTCAACAGCATTTTTGTGTGTGGGTATGCATGAAATAGTTGTTCTTTTTTACCAATTTTTCTATTAAGATATTATTTTTTTTCTTAGTAATTTATAAGCAGTTTTACTAAGCATAGTAAACCTTAGTTATATGTTATGCGACTATTTTTCCCAGTTTATCCATTATTTTTTAACCTTGTTATGATGAGTTTGCCATGCAAGCTTTTAAAAAAAATTATCAAGTAATATCTTGCAATCTATTCTTTGATGGTTTCTGATTTGAGGACTTCCCTAAAATTATAGATAGCCCTTGACTTTCATGTGCTTGATTTTCACATGATGTTCCCTACGTTGTACTGCTGTCCCCAAATCATCCTGCCAATGATACTCAGACATTCAGACAACCAGTGTTTATGACACTAGGACAAAAAATTTCCATTTTAATTATTATATGTTTGTACTCCCTACCAGCCATGGTCAGCTTCAACAGCACAGATACCTTTAACCTTGCAGTAGTGTGTATATAATTAAAGACTATTTCACACTGGTTTGCGTTGACAAAGATTGGTTCTATAAGACAACACTTTTTCACTCTATTTGAATGGAGGCCACCCCCATGACTAATAGGTTATAGAATGCTACCTGCTATTCCAAATAACCTCAAAATATCAGCAGCTTATCACCATAAAAGTTGATTTCTCCTTCATGTCACAGACCAATACAGGTCTCCTGGATGGCTCTGCTGCAAGTGGTTACTCACTGTGGAGCTTTGCCTTCCCAGAGTCTTTTGCTTGTAGGCAGATGGACAGGAGAATGGGAGAATATGGAAGACTTCACAAACATTCTATGGCCAAGCCTTCAAATAGTCTGTCTTTTTCCCCAGATCCCACTGGCCACATAGTCAAAAGATCTCACCCAGATACAAAGGGGCCAGAGAAATTTAATCTTCCTACATTTCTAAAAAAAAAAAAAAGAAAACAGGATTGATGATCATCTAGCAAGTGTCTATCGTACCCTCTGACTATATATGTATCTACTGTTCTACTCTCATACATTTGGTTTTATAAATATTTCATTGGTATATATTGTGTATGAAAGAATGGAACTATGTGAAAATACATACATAATATAATATCTTATATTACTTGCATTACTTGTTTTATTTTTAACATTACATATCGAATCTGTCACTTGTTTTTGTATGTGAAAGTATGTGCAATGTGAAATACACATTTAAATCCATTTGAATTTGTTTGAGGAAAGTTAAACATTTATTAAGTAATTCTTTCACTGATTTGAAATGTTTCATTTATCATTTATTCAATTTTCATAGATTTAACAAATTAAACTAATGCTATGTCAGCTACTTTTATTAACACTTTAAAAATTAAGCTACTTTATTCTCAAATACCTCTATGGAGTATTACTATTATCATTCCCATCATAAAGACCAGAAAACTATAGCCTATAAAGGTAAATAAATTGCCCAAAGTCATGAAATTAGTATATAGTAGAGGTAGATTTGAACTGAGGCATCTGGCTCTGGGACAAGTTCTTAACCTGTATTATGCAGTATGTCCAAACATGTGAATCTCTAAGTAGACTCCTGTTGTGATCACTTTAGAGGTGGGATGGAAACCCCCATACTACCACACACACACCCAAAACTAGATTCAGAAGTTGAGATAGATCACACACACACACACACACACACACACACACACACACACACCATACACACTCCCTAAGAAGATGGGAAAGGTTTATTCACATAATAAAGCTTTCTGGGAAAAGCACAATAGACTTGAAAACAGATCCAAGAATGGCTTGAGAGGAAAGGGAAGGAAGGAATGTTGGTTTTCTATGTGTATTAGTTTGCTAGGTCCACTGTAAGCACTGGAAACTGGTGGGTTAAACAACAGAAATTTATTGTCTCCCAGTTCTGGAGGCTAGAAATCTGAGATCATGACATTAGCAGAAATGGTTTCTCCTAAGGGCCTTGAGGGAAAGACTCTCTTCCAGGTGTGTCTCCTTGCCTTGTAGATGGCTGTCCTCATGTTCACATCACACTCTCTCTGTATGGCTGTCTATGTCCAAATCTCCCCTTCTTATAAGGACACCAGTTGTATTGGTTGAGGGCCCACTCCGATAACCTTATTTTAACTTGATTACCTTTGTAAGAGTAGTGGGGCTACTAACTATCAGCAGTCAAACATCAAAAATGAATTCTTTACTACAACTATGAATTTTCACTAGGTTACTAAATCATTCCTGACCCAGCACCACTATATTGTTTTAATTACTATAACTTATAAAACTTAACAGCTTAACAGAGCAAATTCCACTTAACCTTTTTTCAAAATCCAAAAACTACCTTATATGTCTAATGCATTTATTTTTCTAGATGAACTAATACAACCCATTTGTCAAAATCCCTGACCAAAAAGTAACTAATTAGGTTGTATTAAATTTACATATGGATACAGGAAGAATTGATATTTTTAAGAGTATTGGTCTTCCCGTCTGGAAACACTGTACTTTTCTTAGCCCTTCTCCCATTTAGAAAAAGAAAAAAAAAAAAAGTGCAGCTCACTGCCAGTGTTCATTTCGTAAAAGGAAGTACCACTTCAAAAAAAACAGAGTGCTATAAATAAAACAATATCATTTGTTTTAAAGATATTAGAGGAAGGTGAAAATAATAATAAAAGTAAGATATTTCATGGCAAACTTGGGGGGTAAGGTTAGGGCTGTAATCCAAAAGTTATTTCGGGGTAAACACTGCAGCCACTAGCGCTGTTGGCAAGTATTCTTGGGGCAAATGGGAAACGAATTAATTTGTTCATCTCTTCCTTAAGCACTAGCAGCAGCAAAGCCTACAAGACGGTTTCCTGATTATTAATCCTCTAATGCAGTCTACTTGCACATTGTATTGGAGTTGCTCTGATTGCTCCCAGAATACAGCAGGAGTAACAGTAAAAACCTCTAAGGCTTTGTCCTTGTTCTCTCTCTTAGATTACTCATTCTAGGGACAGTTAGTCACCATGTCGTGAGGACACTCTAGTCCAGTTAATGAGGAACTGTGGCCTCCTGTTAACAGCCAACACCAATTTGCCAGCCGTGTAAGTGAGCCATCTTAAAATCAGATCCTTCGGTCCCAATCAAGTCTTGAGATAACTATGAACTAGCTGACATCTTAATTATTACTTAAGAAACTGTAAGCCAAAAATATCCAGCTGAGCTTCTCCAAAATTTCTGACCCTTGGAAACTGTTAGATAATTAATAACGGTTACAGATTTAAGTAACTAAGAGTTGTGGTCATTTTTTATACAGAAATAGATAATACAGTACTTTAATTGTATATTTTCCTCAAAAATGTCATCTATACATCACAGTAAATTCATTCTTTGGCATAAGACTCTTTTTGTTTACGATAACCTGAAAAGGTAGAATGTAACTATGTCATGTCATTTACAAAAATCACTCCACTGTACATTTTAAATACTCTACTATATTTTTGTAATGCTCAATCTTAAGGATAAGTTACATGACTCGGGTCACCTAGTTGTCATCAGGATAAATCACGAAGACAGAGAACACTGTATTTCAGATTCTTAGACATGTCCATCAGCTTAATGGAAGGAGATGATGGGATGCATAGGTTCAGCTCAGAAGGAATGAACAAAGCATATTGATTACAGCTTTCTCAATCCCCAGCTTACTTTCTTCCTGGTACTATGCAACGTTCATTTCATACAGAGCAAAAGGGAGAGAACTGAGAAGTACAAACCTATAAATGAACATTTCCCATGGCATCTGATCCAGCGTTTTTCTTTAAATCACCACATGATAGGTTCTCAGTAATACTATGATACCCACTCATTAGCGTCAAATGTATATACTGATGCTACTAGACTCGGGTACTCCTGGCATCTTGATGACATGGATATAATTTAGAACACATTATATGTTTGTTTCCCAATATCCTACGAACATCCTAATGTCTCTGCTCAGACAACCCTAGTCATGAAAGAAAATTCTAGAAGCACTCAGTATCCATCAGGGTCCTTAGGGAGACAGAAACTACATGAGCAATTTGCACAGAAAATAATATATAAAGAACTTTAATGAAAGGTGATTAACTGTTAATAGGGTTAAAGAGAACTCTATGGAATGCATGAATAGCATGTGCAGGGAACAGCCACTACCTATAGGGCTGAAAGAGGAAGAAACAAACTTAAAAAGATCCTTCTTCTTCAAGGCTGGGATTCAGATCTCCTTGGGGAGATTGTAGCTGCAGCTCATTGAATTAGAAAGATATTTGCTGAGGTGCCAATCGATGTAAGCAAGTAGAAAAAGCCTGTTGGAGTATCAGCAAGACTCCCTGGGAAGCCACCCACTGTGGAAGTGCTGGGGACATTACACTGGGAAGCTGCCCACAAGAGAAATAACCAGAATCAGAATAAGCCTCCTCCTCTTGCAGTGTTCCTTCATCGCCCTCTACTGACCAGGGTTAGCAGTTTCAGCTGACAAAGGCGAAATGTGTATCAGTCCCAACTCCAATATTAATAGACAAAGAAAAGTGCATTTGGAACTGAGAGGCAATGAGTTGATTACCAGCATACACACTAAAGCATGATGAAATGCAGAATGTTCAGGAGCAATAAAAAAAAACTTTCAGAAAAATAAGGGAACTCATTCTATAGCTGGCCTCAGATTCAACCTTAAAGCTAGAAATTCAAATAGCTCATCCTGATTCTCTATTATAATCCTCCTTAGTGAGCCTTTCAACACTAATATTTTCATTTTATGGACAAGGAATCTCACATATCAAAGGCTGTGCACAAAATATTCCCCTTTTCAGCCTTCACAGTCACATTCACCGAGAGAGAAGCAATAAAGTTCAGGGTTCCTGAGAGACTACAACTCTGAAAATAAAGGCTCTCACGAAATAGCAAATTATTTTTATCACAATTTCTATTTTCCTTTCATCTCATTTTATTCTGCTAAATTAAGTACATCAGCATGGATGCAATAAAAAGGGGACTAATAATGAATTTTTTACCCATGGGAAGCAATCAAAAGCCCATCCACCCTCACTCTGCAGTTGCGGACATGTGGAGGAAAAAAAACCAGCAGTTTCGATTCTTGCATGGAGAAAAAATTCAGGATATATATTCTACCTGGAGGGTATAAGTCTATGATCAGACTTGCTCTGAGGAGCAAATTATTGCTTCTTTCTTTCTTCTGTTTGAGTCTTCAGCTTCAGCAATTTAATCAGCTCAGCTCCACTAGAATGCTTCAGATATTTGCATATTAACACTACTTGTCTCCCTTTTTCTTTATTAAAATTGGCATCTAACACGTTGTAAGGCAGAACTGCAGAGTCAAGCACCCTGGGCAAATGACAGCACAAATGCAGCCACTTGTTCAATAGCCTAAGCTTTGGTCTCTGCCCCTTGCCCTTAGATCTGCATTTTACCAGCTGTAGAAAGTCCGTGCTGATTTTCCTCTATCCAAAACAAATCTGGAGAGAGATGTATTTTATTATTGTTAATGAAACTGCTTAAATACAATTTGACAAAAATATCTCCCTTGCAAAATAAAGCATTGACCGGCCCGGGAAATGGTGAGAACATTACAAATAATTGCATTAGTGATGTGACATTTGCAGAATTTATGTTACTGTGTTTGTGCTCTGTATTTTAACAAACAGTGAGAAACTGTGCATATCAATAATTTAGATACTAGGTTAGAGGTACCATGAAAAAATCATCAGGTTGCAAAATGAAACCAAACAATCAAAGGAGCTTAGTGATCATGCAGTGATCTCCCTTAGCAGCTATCTTCTAGATGAGTCAATGAAGAATTACTACTAAAATATTGCATTATATTATTGACTTTAAAAATATCATATGTGAAGTATGGGAGAGACCTCTGCTCATAAAATTTATTCTCTTGCACAGCCCGCCTTTCATCACGGTGTGGTCATGTGAGTAATTCTCATCAAAGGAATGTAATTAAGAAGTGATTTATATCACTTTCCAGACAAGGATTTTGAAAATGTGTGCTTCCTTACCACTCTATTTCCCCTTCCATCAGCTGAATAAAGAATATAACATTGTCACAGGACCTACAGAATTGGGGAGGGGCACGATTTAGGAGTCTAGGTCCCTGAGTCACCACAGGGAGAATGTAAAACTGTACTGTTCAAAGATACCCACCTCGTCTGTCTCATGATAAAAATATATTTTATTGGGTTTGAGTTATAGATTTGGGGTTCTCTGAATATTATGTATTTCTTTACATATTATCAAAAACTCAAAGACTTATTTTTAGGCCAGTTAAAAGGTCTGGAAACCTGATCTTTCTCTTTCCAAATGCTATTTGATCCTAGCCAAGCCATCTAATCTTTCCAGTCCCAATTTTATCTGCCAAGAGTGTAAATTTATTAGACATGCCCACAGAAAACATCTTCAGAAACATTTAAAGTGCATTTTAAAGTGTGGCCAAAAAGTTGTTATATCAAAGAAAATAAATATTGCATGTTTGAAGCCATTTTAGCATGCAACAGATGACACTTAGAAGTTTGACTACATTTGGGCTTTTGGCATATGCCAGCAGTTTCCCGCTGACATTTATTCAAAGTGACTAGTGACCTACAAAGCCACCAAAATATCCATCAAAGCAACTGAAACATCATGTTTCAAACTATAAACACTTTATTGCAATGTGAATGATGCTTTCAAAACTCAGTGTTTTCCATACCACTAAGCACTACGTTTCATACGCAACGCTCATTCATTGAATTTAATTGATCAATTAGGAAGTAACATCCATTTCTCTTAGATTCAATTGGTTAAAATCATTAGTATTAATTGGTCAATTAGGAAGAAACATCCATTTCTCTTAACGTAGATTCAATTGGTTAAAATTATCAGTATTTCTAAATATGCTTTATACTTTCAGTAGATAGATTTCACATTCTTGTTTATATTTAACATCACTTAACTTGGTTTATAGGCTGTTGCTTTGCCAGTGGTGAATCCAATGGCTTTTCTCTAACCTCATTTCCTCTTCCTTTATTTTATTTTAATATTTGTTTTCGAACCTGCAGTACATCCTTTTCCAAAGTTATATTTTCTCTTGTTCATAGCAATTCTACCTCCTGCAGCATACCTCTTCTTATTTCTAATTATTTTTCTTTTTTGGTCACTGATCTCTCTTATTTTTCTTACAGTCTTCTCTTTTCTCTCATTCTTTTGTCTCTGGGCAGGTGATGTCCCGATTTTTGTCTTTTATGCTAATGTTCCTGACATCTCAAATGTCTATCATCAGTTGCTTAAAGAATGCACTTATTTTTTTCCCTTACCATCACTTCAATTTCCACATGTCAACGTCTTTT
Source organism: Cynopterus sphinx (assembly GCA_030015415.1). NCBI lineage: Eukaryota > Metazoa > Chordata > Mammalia > Chiroptera > Pteropodidae > Cynopterus > Cynopterus sphinx. The sequence continues at coordinate 22,617,884 of CM057385.1, forward strand.
CTTACTTCAACCTGGATATATTTCCTACATACACGTTTGAATTGGAGACATCAAATTCTGATAGTTTTGAAGTCTTTAAGTAATCATTGAATTAACTTTCTTCTTCATTTTTCACACTGAAATTGTTTCCAAGACTTTTCAGTATTCTGTGCAAAATGCCTATAGAATCCATTTCTCTTTATTGCTGTGATCAGGATCTCAGTTCAGATGCTCAGTCCTCGAGCATAGGCTTGACTATCCTATCTTAGACTGCAACTCCATAGGTCCCTCGCCCCAATCCAAAATATACTGTACCAATGGTTCTCAAACCTGGCTGCACTTTAAAGTCCCTGGGGAGCTTTTAAGAACACACTGATGTCAGGTCTCTCCATTAGAAATTCTGATTTACTATGGGAATTAGGATTTTTAATTTTCCCATTTGAGAACCATTGAAGTCTGAGAATTAGGATTTTTAATTTTCCCATTTGAGAACCATTGAAGTATACCATTTCTAGGCTATGCTTATTCCAAAAAAATTATCTTTTTTCTGTGAATGTAGTAAATTAGATCTGTTCTATTTTATTCTCTAACTGGTAATTGTTGGCATATTGAAAAACTATCAATTTCAGCACATCTGTTTATAAGTAGAAATATTAATAAATTTTTCATCAGAGATTTTTTAAAATTGATAATCTTGGGCTTTCAAGATATGTAAACATATCACCTATATTAGTTTCCTATTGTTCCTGTAACCAATTACCAAAAACTTATTGGCTTAAAGCAACTCAATTTTACAGTCCTGGAGGACAGAAATCTCATGTGGGTCCATGAGATCATATTTCCTTTGAAGGCTATAGGGCAGAACTTGTTCCCTTGCCTTTCCTGGATTCTGGCAGCCACCTACATTCCATGCTCACGGCCCCTATCTCCACTTCCGAAGTCAGCAACATTGCATCTTCTTTCCTCTCTGACTTTTCTTCCATCCTAAGGATATGTTTCCTTTTCTCCCTAGCTCACACACTCTGATTGTCCTCATTTCTAATAAGAGATATTTTGTTTAGAGATTTATGGATAAGCTCACTTTAGAATTAAATTTTAGGAATTTTTTACCATTGTTTAGATTTGAAAAAAATGTGAGTCTACAAAGGGGATCAGTTGATAAACATATTTGAACTCCCAATCACTGGTTCTCCAGTTTCCTACACTTTGTTTGTTTGTTTGGTTATTGCTAGACCACTTTCTAGACTTCTGTGATGAGCAACTAAGAGTATAGAGATGGGCTGAATGAAAAAGTAGTAGAAGGTGGGAAAAAATGGGAAGAGAAACCAGGAGAGGAGATTCTACAAAGTATTACAAAGATTTGTTTGTGTTGTTCACCCATTGATTTGTTTGTCAAATATCTATTGAACATTTTCTATATATTTGACACCCGTCCAGGTACTGAGGACAGAGCACTAAACAAATCCATTAGGTTCCTTTCTCAAGCTTATATTCTTGTTGGTGCAGTTAGTCAATAAATAAGCAAACACAGACAGAAATAAGGGTAACTTTCAGCTTGTGGTAAATTCTAAAGAAGAAATAAATAAGATACTAAGAAGTAATAAGGTAAGGGTCAGGTAAGGTGATCATTGAAGTCCTCTTGGAAAAAGTACCATTTTAATTGTATCTTTGACGATTAAACAAAGCTTCCTTTTGAAAAGCTTGGAAAGGGTTGTTCCAGGCAGAGAATGTGAACCCTAAGACCGGGAATAACTTGCCACATCTGAGGAGTGAACTGGTAGAAGAAATGCCTCAGTGTGGCAGGACAAAAAACTGATGTGTGAGGACAGAGTGGTACACAGTGAGGTGGGAGAGGCAGGCAGGGGCCAGATGATGTAAACTCAAACCCATGTAATCCCCCCTCAGAGTAGTATCTTATTCTCACAGCCAGAAACAATTAAAAATTACTTCTGTTCTAAACTTAGTTCTTTCTAAAAAGTCTAGCTCCTCCATTTCTAATCTTAATTTCTCTATTTCCCTCTATCCTTTTAGAATATTTCAGTCCTACAATTAACCTTTCTCTTTCCTGCGTCATATACCCCCAATCTCTAATGGGATCAATCCAGTGAGTATGTGAACAAAGAAAAGCCCAGGACCAGATGGCTTCACAGGTGAATTATATGAAACATTTAAAGAAGAATGAATGCCAATCCTTCTCAAACTCTTCCAAAAAAAAAAAAAAGTCAAAGAGGAGGGAACACTCCTAAACTTTTATGACAAGGTGAGAAATATTCTGATATTAAAGCCAGATAATGATATTAGAAAAAAGGAAAACTACAGGCCAATATCACTGATGAAAATAGTTGTAAAAATACTTAACAAAATACTATAAAAACAAATTCAACAGCACATTAAAAGGATCATACACTATGATCAAGTGAGATGTTTCCATGGTTGCAAGGATAGTTCAACATACATGAATCAATAAATGTAATACATCAGATTACCAAAATGATCATTTCAACAGATGCAGAAAAACATTTGACAAAATTCAACATTCTTTCATAATAAAAGCTCCCAAAAAACTTGGACATAGAAGGAACATATTACCATGTAATAAAAGCCATATATGGCAAACCACAGCTAACATCATATTCAACTGTAAAAGGTGGAAAGCTATTCCTCTAAGATCAGAAGACAAGGGTACCCGTTCTCATCACTCCTATTCAACACAGTACTAGAAGTTCTAGCCAGAGCAATTAGGAAAGAAAAAGAAATAAAAAGCATCCAAATTGGAAAGGAAGAAGTAAAGTTATCTGTTTGCTAACAATATGATCTTCTATATAGAAAATTCTCAAAATACCACTGAAAAACTGTTAGACTTAATAAAATCATTTAGTAAAGTTTGAGGAGGCAAAGTCAATGTAAATTTAATTTTCTATACACTAAAAATGAAATATCTAAAAAATAGAGAAAACAGTTGTGATCACATTTATAATAACATCAAAAACAATAAAATACTTAGAACAAATTTAGTAAAGGTAGCAAAATATCTGTATATCAAAAACTATAGCACACTGATGAAAGATATTGAAGAAACCACAAAAAGTGGAAAGATATTCATATTCATGGGTTAAAGGTTAATGTTGTTAAAAAGTCCATACTATACAAAATCATCAATAGATTCAATAGACTCAATCTCCATCAAAATTCTAATGGCATTTTTCACAGATATAGAAAAAAATGATCCTAAAGTTCATATGCAATCAAAAAAGACCATGAATAGCCAAAGCAATCTTGAGAAAAAACAAAGCTGAAGGCATTAATATTGTTTTGATTTAAACAATATTAAAAAGCTGTAGTAATCAAAAAAGGGTGGTAGTCTCATAAAAAGAAACACATAGACCAATGGAACATAATCAAGAGCTCAGAAATAAACCCACCCATATATGGTCAATTAATAATTGACAAGGGAACCAAAAACACTCAATGGGCAAAAGATATTTAATTTCATAAACGATGCTGGGAAAACTGAATATTCACATACAAAAGAATTAAGCCTGATCCATGTCTCACACCACTCACAAAAATAAACTGGAAATGGATTAAGGACTTAAATTTAAGAACTGAAACTAAAACTTCTAGAAGAAAACAGAGAAAAATCTTTTTAACACTGGTCTTGGCAATGATTTTTTTGTATATGACATTCAAAGAACAAGCAACAAAAGCATAGATCAACAAGTAGGACTACATCAAACAAAATGCTTCTTCACAGCCAAAGAAACAGTCAATGAAATGAAATGGCAACCTACAGAATGGGAGAAAATATTTGCAAACCATATTTTTGATAAAAGATTAATATATAAAATAGGAACTCATATAACTCAATAGCAAAACAAAAACAAAAACAAAACAAAACAGAAAACCTGTAAACAATCTGATTACAAAATAAGCAGAGGACTTGAATATACATCTTTCCAGAGAAGATATACAAGTGGCCAACAAGTACACGAATGGGTGCTTGACATCAACAGTCTCAGGGAAATGCAAATTAAAACCACAATTAGATCTCACCTCACACCTGTTAGTATGGCTGTCATCAAAAAGGCAGTAGACAGCAAATGCTGACATGGATGTGGAGAAGAGAGAACTCTCATGCACTTTTGGAAGAAATGTACATTGGTACAACCACTATGGAAAATAGTAGGGAGGTTCTAAAAAAAACTAAAAATAGAACTGTTATATAGTTAATAATACTGTAGAGCATGGTGACTATACTCATCAATACTTTACTATATACTTGAAAGTTGCCATGAGAGTAGAGTTTTAATGTTGCCACCGTAACGACAACAAAATGGCAATTACATGGGGTAAAAGATGTGCTAATTAACTTTATTGTGGTAAACATTTTGTAATATATATGTGCATCCAATCATCACATTGCACAATATTAAATTTACACAATATTATATGTCAATTATATCTCAATAAAGCTGGGGGAAAGAACCCCCAAAAAATGTTCTTTGAGAAGGTCAAGAAATGAGGTATGGTGGCAGTATTGTGGGATCAAGGGCATGTTATGATATTGAGACTAACTCATTCATATGCTCCCTAGATTGATCCCATTAGGGTGGGGACACATGATGCAGGGAAGTGAAGGGTTAACTGGAGCACTGAAATCTTCTAAGAGGATAGAGGGAATTAAGAGAAATTCAGATTACAAAATGAAAATGCTAGACATTTCCAAGAGCAAAAATGTTTAGAACAGAATTAATTTTTAATTGTTTCTGGCTACAAGACCGAGATATTATTCCAGGGCTGAATCACAAGGGTCTGAGTTTACATGTGAATCATATATCAGGTTTTAGCTGCTATGTTTATCATTAGTAAATGCCCTTCATAGCTATTGAATATGTAGCTATTTCTTAATTTTACTGTGAAGGGACATCATTGTTTATTTTAGGCTATGAAGGTTGAAGATAGGGGGAAAAAATGCTATCCATTTCTGCAACATTTGCATAGAAGTTTTTTATTAAAGTAACACCGATGGTGCTATCATTTAGTTTTGTATTTTTCTCTAGAAAGTTTTAAGCATCAATATCATGCAGATGTGATAAATTATATGAATTTAAAACAAAAATTCTCCCTCTCCTTCTCCTCCTCTCTCCCTCTCTTCCTCCAAGACAACATAGTTTAAATAATATTGGCTTGAGAAACAAAGAATGTATCCCTCCTCTTAGTGTTTTCTCTAAGGGTATCCTAGTGATGCTTAATTAGAAAATATAATGATTTAAATGTTTAATTCTTTTAACTGAGTTCAAAACAGTATGACCATATTGGTGTAATTTGTTTTTAACCAACATTTCTAAGCTCATTTTCCAATTAGTAGAACTAAGTTGAGATCTTATCAACTAATTAATGAAATTAACTTATTATTTTCATAATAATATTACATAATTGTCAATCACACCTGAATACGGGTTAGAAATTTTATGTTGGTTTATTAACAGGCAGTGTAGGATGCTGCATTAGATGTTGTAAAAAGCCCAGAGAACAAGATGTTTTCAGTGTGTGTGCCTCCTTCAGCCAGTTAGAAAGCCTGACTTTTAATTTGGTCAACAGAACTGCGTTTTTTTCCTCTTAGAACTGTCTTTTAAAATCTAAGGAACAGTTCATACCTCTCTTGTATTATTCAACCAAATTCAGTCTTGGAACATGGGAGAAATAACACAAAATGTAAAATTATTAAACTTTAGTTTATATACTATGTCCCCTAAGAGCTAAACCCATGAACAAATCAACAATTCATCAATTTTAAATTATCTCAAAGAACATTTGCTTTACTAAGTTATTGTGAGGATTAAATGAGAAAATGTTTATGAAAGCATTTTAAACTGTAAAGCTATATAAAAATATGTCATCTGTTGTATTTATCATCATCATCATCCTTATTATTTGGACATGTTCAGAGCTCGAGCCCTCATCTATGATCATTAAAAATAATACTTCATATATAATATTTATGTATATATTTGTATAAACCTAGGTAGTAAGCAACTTGATAGTTAAGTTAAAAACAGATTATTTTTTATTTGTGTTCTTCTTTCCATGCACTCTCCCATAAATGTGTGTTAAAATGTTTATTAAATGTTTTATAAGTTTGTTCCCGCATTTAAAAAATTCGTCCTATCAGCACAGCATTCATTTTTAAGATAGCTCACAATTATTGAGCTCTTACTTTGAGCTAGAAACCGTCCTGAGCATTTTATATGTAAAGCCTCATTTAATCATCCCAACAGCTCTGTAAGGTAAAACGTCTGCTAACCTCTTCCTTAAAAATGAGATGTTTCTATGGTAGACAGTTTCCATTTCTGAAAATTTTGCTCTTACCTTTCATAATTGGAAAGACAATGAATCGGCTTATGGTCACACTCCTGGGGAAGGTGTCATAAGAAGAGATTTGCATTGCAACGTCTTCAGCATCAGTTACAGTTAAGGTTGGAAACTTTAACTCCTGGCCTACCACATTTTGTGACATTTCACCAACCTCTTAACTGAGAAAAAACTGAGCCATTGGCTGTGAATTTGGATAATTTTAAACAGAGGATGATTTTTATCAGCTACATTCCAAAGCAGTGTGATATGGATATGAGTTTACACCAACATGAGCTCTGGAGAACATGCTCCAGGGGGCCAGAATATTTATCTTCAACAGGACCTAAAATAGTGTGAAAATTTAGGTTCTCAATAAATGTCTGCTGAATTGAAATAAATCAAGACCGCTAAAATGGAGAAGAGCAGAAACGTCAAAGTAACAAACGACAAGCACGTTATTGGAGAAAGACAGAATATAAATTTCCTTCTATTTCAGGACTAGTAAGTATAGTAAACTGACACGGGTATGCTCTGGAAGTGTGTTATGTGTTTAATGATGGATATTTTGAGTTATTTCTTCACTTACCAGGAGAAGAGAAAGATGAAGCAGTACTCAGAATAATTTTGAACAAAAAGCCTTTTTAATCAAGCCATATTATGCTTTGTTAAATGGGGAAGTTGGGTGAAAATATATAAAAGTTTTAAAACATTCATCAAATGTAAAATAGTAATATAACAGTTTACAGCATTTGGCCTCTCACCTTTACTCAGCCATTTCCTCCCTTATAGGATGGGCCTAAGTAAGCGGAGTGAGTGGAAAAATATAGGATTTCGAGTTAGACCTAAAATTCTAAGGTTATCTCTATGACTCTGATCTTGAGCAAGCTACTTACCCTTTCTGATGGTGTTTCTCAAATTTGCAGAAGAATCACCTGGGATACTTGTTAAAATGTGGATTCCCAGGTACTACCCACAGAGATTCTTTATTAGTAAATACAGAGTAAGTTCCTGGAACCTGATTTTAATAAGCACCTCAAGATATTCTAAAGCAGGTGGTCCAGGATTCTAAAAGAAACAGTGCTCTAGAAATCAACTATTCCTCATGTTTAAAGAGAAAAATAATAATACTCATAGGACCAGGGAGTTTTGGAGGGCTGAGGGAGGAAGGAGAAAACAAATGAGATAACATATGTGAAGTTATTTGGCACTTTTGAGATGCTAATAAATGCCTGGAGTAACTCCCAAAGGTATACAGATGTTATCTACCCAAATCCACCACCATCACCTCTGCAGTTCCTATGCTCTAACTCGTCCTAATGCCTCATGCTGTTGCTGCCACCAGCAGAAAATGCATTAGGAAACCATCTCCATGAGTGAATCAAATTTGAACTTCTTAAACACATCTGTAAGGCAGTTCATTTAAAAAATGTATAAAATTGTACCTAAAATCTGCTGCTCCCAGCACCCCGAGTCCTGAAACCTAGTTTAATATGAATGCTTAAATTCACCTATGTGTCACTCAGTGCTCAAAACAAACAACAAATGGTTTTATAACTATATAAATGTCTAACCAATATACTATTTACCTGAAACTAATAAAAAAAGAAATAGCTATAGGTATTTTAAGCAGGGAGAATTCAATGCAGGCATTTCCAAAATGTTGAAATAACTGGAGGAGAAAAAAAATGAAATGTTTAGTTTGTTCAGGTATCAGTAACTGTAAGAAGGATCTATAATCTCAGAGGACTGGAGGAGCAAATGGGAAAATTGTGTTACCCAAGACTCTAGCTGCTGTATCACCAAGGTTGCTGGAGCATCTGCTGCTATTATTCAAACCCCCTTTCTGCTACTTGGCAGAAAACTAGGACACTACCTTTCTGGTGATGTTGCTGTGGGTTCAAAGGCATACTCTGCTATTGCCAACACTGACACTGTCAGGGCAGAAGCCCACAAGAGCTATGCTGCTGTCATGCTGTCTCCACCAGAGCCAGAGTAAATAGACACCATACTGTTGAGGCTGCTGGATCATCAGCTGCCCCTACCTGAACAGGAAGGACTTCCAGACCCTGGACTCCTGCTGTCTGAGAGACTCACTTAAACAAGAATCTGAATTCTTCCTTTCTTCTGCTCTCCAATATCCCTTCAGTGTATCCATTAGAAGGAATGAACTAGAAGCCAGCTGGGAAGGAAATCTGAGAAATGGAGTTCATAGATATCCAGCCTCTTGTGATAAAGACGAAAGCACAGAAGGGAAGGAATGTTGCTGAGATCAACCTGCTATGTCTCTCTTACCAGATAGAAAATAAGTCCATTCATGAGGGCTGTTCAGACACCAAATGATTAAAGACTCACTCTTCACTTTTATTCTTTCTTCATCTGATCAGAAGAAGAATGGTAGAAAATTTTAGGAATAAGACAAAACACTGGAGATTTTGTGAGGGTGAGTTCATCAGAATTTAGTTTTGAGAGATTTTACCATGAAGGTGAATATAAGTTTTTAGCTGGAATTTTTCAGCATAGCAAATGGGAGCTGCTTCCTTTAAGACCCACGTGCTACCTACAACCTATCAAATTATTTCATCCTGAGAAACTCCTTTCTTCTCTGAACTCTTTCCAAGCCTGTTGCTAGAGATATCAATCAAGCTATTTGGGAGATGTTTGCCATGCAAACAGACACCTTCCTAAGAAATGGATCCTATGTTTTATGCTTCTTTGTGATCTAATAAGTGAAGAAGGTGTGATCTATTATCCAAATGTGGTAGTTGCATAATAAATATTTGCAATAACAATGTTATAAAACAAAATAAACAAAACTTTAAAGCTAATTTAGATAAAAATAATTTGGAATACTCATCAGCATTTTGCTACATGTTCTACTTCTCTCTCTTTTCTGAACTATGTACAATACATACAGACATCGTGACACTTCACCCCTAAATAGCTCAGCATGTATCTCCCACGAACAAAGACATTCTCCTATATCACCGCATTACAAAGTCAAGAAATTTAACATGGATTCAATAATGTTATCTAATATAAAATTCATATTCAAATTTCCCAAATGTTCTTTTTATTTTCTCCCCACCAGTCCATAATCCAATCAAACTTCACACTGCACTTAGTTATATCAACCCAGTTTTCTTTAAACGAAAAAAAAATTGCCTTTTTTCTAGAACAATCTTTTAAGATATTGACATTTTTAGTAATTTAGGCCAGTCGACTATTAGACCATGCCATATTCCAGATTTGTCTGATTGCTTCTTCATGATTAAATTCAGATTAAATATTTTTGGCAGGAATACTGCATAGATGATATTGTATAATTTCCTCTGAACCACATTAGAAGACACATGCTGTCAATTTGTTCTACTAATGAAGGACTAGTTTGACTACTTGATTAAGGTGGTATCTGACAGATCTTTCTAGTATGACAGATCTTTCCATTACTGTATCCTTTCCATGTCATTTAATAAGCAATCAGTAGGATGATATTTTGAGACTATGAAAATATCCTTTTCCCTAACACTCTTTCACTAAGGAATTTCAGCACCCATTGATGATTCTTGCCTGAATTATTATGTTGTGGTACGAAATGGTTATATCCTAATACTATTGATTTCTTTCACATGCATTAGCTGGCATTCTTCTAAAAAGAAAAGTATTTCAATCTTCCTTCCCCATTTCTTTGTTATCACTATGAGTTCATGTATTACATTTTACTCGTATTATACTTCATTTCTGTTGTTATTTTTCATGCTCAAATTATTCCAAATGTGGCCACAGTGGAAGGCTCAACAATTCAATTCTTGCAACCATTTGACATGTTTTCAGTGATTTTTAAACATTTCCTTACTTTCCTAGGGTCACCTTATCAACTGTCTCTGCCTCAATCCTGGAATTACCCATTTCTCTTTTATTGGATATTTAGGAGTCCAGTTTTCTTAATGAAGCCCTTTAATTCCAGTTTTTCAAATCCAATTTTTAGAAGCAATTTGCTAGTGGGCTACTTCATTGTCTTTACATAATTTCAAGATGGTATTGATTTTGAAACTCAAACACTGATTGAACTGTTTAAAGAGGAATGGTCAGTATTCTAAAATTTTTCTAGCACGTGCTAAAAAAGATTAGCAGCCAAAACATAGGGTAGAAAAGTTGAATTTATTTCCTGAGAAGAAATTGTGAGTAGTTTATACCTCTATATCCTTGTTAAGCATATGCCATAATGTGTGTTATATAAATACAGTGTTTCATTGGCCTGTCAGTTTTTTCCCCTAAATATTTCTATTACCTTCTCAAATTGTGCTCAGATTATCCTATTAGCTCAGTATCTTGTTCTAAACCAGGGATCAGCAGAGCTTTTCTGCAAAAAGCCAGACAATAAATATTTGCAGTTTCCAATCTCTACTGCAACCACTCAATTCTTCAGTTGTAGCACAATCAGCCACAGACAATATGTAAATAAATGGATGAGGCTATGCATCAAATAAAACTTTTTTACAAAAAGAAATTGAGTTATAGTTTGCCAACCCATTCTAATCAAAAGTAACAATAATTATGACAACTCTTATTCTATATCATTATTACTATTTTTATAAATAAAATTTGGTGATACTTCTAGAATCTAAGACATTTATTTTTAATATCTGGTTGTGCTTCCTTCTAATCTTTACTGTACAGTTTTTTTACCTAACAGAGATTGTTCTCCATATATAGTTTTTCTCCAGCATTTTCTCATTGAATTCCATAAGCAACACATGACTTCCTTGTAGTAAATACTGCTGATTTTCCCCTGCCCCATGTCGCTTCCATCATCTCTGAGTTCACCCGCAGTCTCAGGGACAGCTCGCTTCCCATCACCATCATAAACATCTCCCTGCTCTTCTGCTGGAGACTTTCTGTAGGTTCCTGGGAGCTAGTATAGCAGCCTCAAAGTACCATGGAGTCAACCCTCCCAAGGGGCACCCTCAAATAGTGAGGGCCTGGAACTGGCCAGTAAATGGTCCTCCAGCTTCTCTGTTTTTCCATGCCCATTTTGTTTTCTCATTGAATTTTTTATTAAATTATTGAGATGACATTGGTTAATAAAATCAAATATGTTTCAACTGTATAATTCAATAATACATCACATGTATATTGCATTGTGTATTCACTACCAAAAGTTAAATTTCCTTCTACCACCAAATATTTGACTACCCTCCTTGTCCCTATTTATCTGCCCCCTCTTCTTTCCCTTTTTCCCTCTGGTAACCACAAATCCTCTGTCTTTTTCTGTGAGTCTCTGACTGTTTTTCAAGTTTGTTACTTTTAGTTTTATATCCCAGGTATGACTAAAATCATATGGTTTCCAACTTTTTTTGTCTGACTTATTTAGTTTAGCGTGATAATCTCTAGATTCATTTATGCTATTGCAAATGGTAGTATTTCATCTTTTCTTATGGTTGAGTAATATTCCATTGTATATATGTACCATATCCTCTTTATCTAATCATCTATCAATAGACACTTCAATGCCCATTTTCACAATTTATCAGTTATATTTATAGCTTATTTTCTCCAATTTGTTGATATTCCAACTTTGTTTATAAATGGGTTATGTATATGTTTTAAATATTTATGTATTTTATTAATTGATTTTTACTGCTTTGTTAGCCTTAGGTTGATAAAATTTCTCTCCCAAATAGTGATTTTATATGTATTTTTCAGTTTAACTTTAGAATCACTTAGTCATGTTTTATGTATATATAAATATATATATATGAATCTAGAATTTAAAATATATTTATTGATATGTTACACCTTTATTATATTTAAACTTTTCACTTATTTAAGTTGACATTCTATACTTAAATCTTTTTTTAATGTCTTTCAGATGTGTTTATAAGTTTTCTTGACAGAAATGCCATGTTAAGATTATTGCTGTGTTTTCATCTTCTTTATCGCAATTGTGAAATTAGAATTTTGTTCACCCATTACATTCTGTTAATGGTTGTTTACAATAATTACTGACTGTGTACATTTGCTTTGTGTCTAGCTGAATGTTCATATTCATTCTGATACCATATGGGAGTGCATTTTTGGAACTGTGTTCCACTGAGATGTTTTTACCTACAGGGACTGTATAGGGATGAGCTTTTTGAAAGTCACTGTTGTAATAATGTAAGTATTTAGAAGACAATTTATAGCCTGTTTACAAGAATATAACATTCTAGCATCTGCATTTTTTTTTTTTGTTTTAATTCTTGGCTTTAATATTCTTAGTGTCTGATTTCTAATATGCTAGCTTTCTGTATATTATATATTTTATAGGCCATCCTAAATAACTCTAGAATAAACAAGAATTAATTCTTTTAATATTATGTGAATTTAAATGATTTGAAGTTCTTTTATTGTCTAAATATGTGAAAGAAATGGAGTTTAGCTATCTCCTTTTTAATATGTCAAATATTAAAATGTACTTTACTCCTTTTCAAAAATATTTTCATACAGTGCATGACATTGTTCTCTAGTTTGTTGACATTATAATTCTGATTATAATTTTTGGTGAATACAGGTTTTAAATGCTTATATAGTTTATTTGTTGATTTTTATGGCTTTGGGCTTATAAGATCCTCTCTTCAACAACAAAGATTTAACTCTTAGATGAAATCTCAGTTCTACAACTGACTGTGTGTGAACTTAGATGAGTTACTAACCTCTTTGTGCCTCTGTTCTCTCATCTGTAAGACAAGTTCATGGGATTATTGTGAGAATTAAGAATTAAGATGGCATATTCTAATACACAGGCTACGCTCGTCTTTACTTTGTAGTTATTTGATTGAGTGCTTAAAGCACAGATGCTGCCTATCCCTATTTAAAAGGAAAATCTTTGGGGTGGTAAGGCTTACAACCATTCACTGTAGGGACCAGGAGTAAACACATTTTATTAAACCTAAGATGTAGAAATTATTTTATATAGCATTAAAAAAAAAGGATGCAAACTATTAACCTTGGACATCCTTCAATTAAAAGATATATTCCAAGCTCAAAAGTGTTTAAACTGGGGAAAAACTTCATCTTAGAATCTATAATATGCAATAAATTTAAATGTGTTTTTCTAGCACAGTGTTAATGCTTTTCATATGTTATCCTGCTAAATCTCCCAGGATTGGTATCATTATACCCATTTCACAGTTGAAAAAATTCAAGGTTAATTTAAGTTCTTCATTCAAAAATTATAATTTAGAAACCTGTCAGATATGAACTACTGTTAGATGCTAAAGAGACAGTGATAAAATAAAAAATAAAAAAATAAAAATAATAAAAACAAGCATATTCTTGTCCTCATTTGAGAAGGATTCATGTTACCAAAGGATGCTATCAAGGCCAGTAACTGAAGTAGGAAAATTTGACCTAGACTAGGGGCACAGGGGAGGCATCTCAGAAAAGGTAGTATTTAAATTGAGACCTTATGGCTGAGTAGTTGTCATTTAGGAAAACATACCAAAACATAGCAATTCCTGGAATTGAAAAGGAAAAACGTAATTAGCCCAAAGAAGCAAGAGCAGAGTGAAGATTTAAACCCAAGTACGACTCCCAGGCATGTGCAAGTTCACTTACTATCTGTAAAAGCAAATCATGTCATTCACATCTGTACTCTCCTGCCTGCCCTTTGTCCAACATGTTCATACAGATTAAGTCAACATCTAAGCCAGCCTTCAAGGTGAAAGGTATAGGCCAAAAGGCTGTCAAGTTTAATATTAGCTTTTTTTTAAATTTATGTAAGGCCAAGAGTGTTACCTATCTCTTCCCCTGCCACCACCACCTCTTCTATGTTCTTAATTTACTGTCAAACTATTCAGGGACTCCCAATATTTTGCACCCAAAGCAGTCAGTCCAACTTATTGACCAAGAGATGACCTAGAAAGGGCACTTGTCTGGTTTGTATGTAATATATCCCTACAGCAGGGGTCTCCAACCCTGGGCCGCAAACCAGTACCAGCCCGTGACCTGTTAGGAACTGGGCCACACAGCAGGAGGTGAGCAGCTGGAGAGCCAGCAAAGCTTCATCTCTATTTGCAGCCACTTACCAGTGCTAGCATCACCGCCTCAGCTCCACCTCAGATCATCAGAAATTAGATTCTCATAGGAGCAATGGTCCCTGGTGCCACAAAGGTTGGGGGCCTCTGCCCTACAAGATTCACTGGAAACTCTTTGATCCCCACATGAAGCCCTAAAAGAGGCAGTGATTTGACAGGGTTCAAAGCTACTGAAAGAACATAAACCAGAGGGACTAAGACTGCTCCCTAAGGAATTATACATCCAGAAGAGTGGGCATTCTTGGAAAGCAAAGAGGAAGAGGGATTTGAGGAGTCATATGAAACTAAGCTACACTTTAAATATCAACTGTGCCTTTGACTGTGACACACATTTAAAAATGATTTTGTATTTGCCTAATTAAAAAAACAGGTGAATAAAAGACAATATATACAAGCACATTTAGACATGCATTGTCAGTACTTTTTTGTATAAAAAAGTGAAATGTTGGTATTCATAACATTTTAAATGCCTTTCCCACTTCTTTCCTATTTTTGTCTACCTTTCTCCCTTCTCTATTGAATTTGCCATTTCTTACACAGGTGCATTACAAAAGATGCGAAGCATAAGCCAACAGATGTTGAGGAAGAAGAAAAACGAGAAGAAAAAACAAAAGCTTACCATTGCTCAAAAACAAAGATACACTTTTTAAGTAGATTGGGTCATGTGTATCAGACTACACATTTATATTTTAATTTATTTTTATATCACCTCTCAATGGCAAATGAATTTGTTTTTGCAAATGATAAAGAAAACAATATATTTGATCAGATGTATTAGGAAAGGTGATTAAAGACACTTGTAGTAGCAAAGAGAGCCAGATGCATTTGTAATGTGGTCAGTCTTTGGGAAGGCAAGCATGCTGAAGGGTGGAGCCCACATGTGATGCATAGGTGGAAAAGAGAAGGGGCCTGGGCAGGCGCCTGTGGTCTCAAATACTGTCAAGAAGACAGAACTATAGGTACTTGGGTGATTTGTATTACCCATGTAAGACAGAGATGATTTTGACTCACCTTCCCATTTCCATCTGATTCCACTCTTCAATTTACTGTACATCAGCTCCTTTGCGATCCTGTTTGTCTTTGTGCATTACACTGGCTGAAAACTCCAGAGGTACATTTCTTTGAAGTATCATTTTAGTTACTTTGAAATTTATAAAATGTAAATTAAATGATGGTGTCTATTCTCTCTGACAGCTGTCCTGCCACAGAAATAACCAGTGGACAGCATTTTCTGACTATTCTGTATAGGGAACAATTAGATACCGCTTTTTAAAAAAATGTGTACCCATGTTTCACTTAACAATATACATCATATTTATTCCTTAAAGTACACTGATAAATTTGAGTGAGTGAGTGAGTTTGTGTGTGAGTGAGTGAATGAGTGAGTGTGTGTGTGTGTGTGTGTGTGTGTGTGTGTGTGTGTGTGTGTGTGTGTGATTTTAGATTAGGTAAAATTACACACATTTATTCAGAAGGTACAAAATACTGAGATCCTTCTGGAGAAAAGAATGAACAACTAACTGAATAACTATATAGTGACTAACTTGTATATGTGAAAATTTAGGCTGAGAAAGTAAAAATACCTATAGATGGAATATAGTAAGTGGACTCCCAGTAGCTTATTCAACTGACATGGCCAGTTCTACTGTCACAAATGGAAGTTCATTTCCCTCAAATAAATGACTAATTGAATTTATGCCAAATAGATTTAATTCCAAGCAACTGTGAAACAAATGCATTTTGATTCTATTTATTAGTTCAATAGAATATTTTCCTTGGTTGCAGAGGGAAATAATTAATTTCTTTGTGTGGAAGCTGAGAGCTAAGGGTTTCTTTCCCCCTCTAATCCCTTCATAATAATTAGAGCTGCATAAAAATATAAGTGTAGAACTGCTTGCTTTGAACATTTGGATATGTAAAGAGGTCACAGAATTTCCATTCCTAAAGATACTTAAAAGTAGAAATACCTATCTGACCTGAATGCTCAGATCTAATAATAATAGGTATTGCATTCTATTCATCTTGAGATATCCTCATAACTACCAAGGTCTGATATGTTATAGAAGCATAATAAATGTTTTTCTGCATGCAGAACTTGGAGTTCTAGAGACAGGGAATTAGATAAAATAATCCCCAGTATTCACTTTGGCTTCTACAAATTTAAAAGTGGTAATGAAGGTAAAATTTCCTGTTCATTCAAACAAAAAATTATTAAGTAAAATGGATTTTTAACTTAATTTAGACTTCCTGATTAGCTTCATCCAGTCTATCACATGTGGTTCACTTTGTATGGATAAAATTTTTGACCAATGAGAATTTTAATTTTCTTTCATACACCTTTACAATCTCATCATCCTTGAACTGATATTTGAAGTCAGTGGGGACTGTGTACAAACAGACCTCTGGAATAAAATGGACATGTTTTCCTTTGCGTTGTGAAAAACAACGGACATCACTCAAATGCTTGTGTTCATTATTGCTGTAAGGTATTGCTGGAATGAAAACATTAAGCAACTGCTTTCATCAAAATTGGTATTTGTTGCAGAAATTGTGGCACAAAATCAACAACAGTTTCTTTTGATTTATTCTTTGCAGATGTGCAAAGCATTAAACTTATTTCAAATGGTACTTTTACTGCAATTGGGGAGGAGTCATTATTCTCAGTGTAATAGTGCTCTCTGCAGGATTTTATTTTTAAATGCAAGCTATGTTAATTATGCCTTTGAGAGAAAGAGAAAGATGGAAGAAAAAAGAGGGAAACAGAGGAAATGAAGAAAAAGAGACAGAAAAAGAAGGCACAATCAGAAAAGGATTTGTGGAATAATGGTTTGAAAAAAAAAAAAGCTCTGAATATTACCCAGCCCAGCTCACCAGGATAGAAAATACCTAATTTGGGGAAGAAAAAAAAAGAAGAAAAGAAGAAGGAAGAAAAAGAGTTCTTTTGACTGCAAAATACCCTCTGTCAAGTATTTTAGGAACATGAGTCAGGTAGTTTCACTAAGAAAAAAACAACCAATGATTTGTTACTGTATGTCTGTGTATGTGTTATCAGAAAAGATTGTTACATATGATTCAATGCGAGAATTTCAAATAGGTTCCATTTGAGTTTTAGATTTTTTTCTTTTCAGCTTTATTGAGGTATAATTGACAAAGAAAACTGTAAGATATTTAAAGTGTACATCATGATCATTTGATATATGTATACACTGTGAAAGGATTCCTCCTAACTAGTTAAATAACACATTCTTCATTGTGTATGAGAACATTTAACTTCCACTCTCTTAGCAAATGCCAATTATATAACACAGTATTATCAACTATAATCACCATGCTATATACATAGGTCCTAGGACCTTATTCATAGCTGAAATTTTATACCCTTTTACCAACCTCTCCCTATATCCTGAACCCCCTAGCCTCAGCAATGACTTTTCTACTGTTTCCATGAGTTTGACATTTTTTATTTTAGATTCCACATTTAAATTATATCATGCAGTATTTTTCTTTCTCTGTCTGGCTTATTTTATTTAGCATAATGCCCTCGAGGTTGATTCATGTCACAAATGGCAGGATTTCCTTCTTTCTTATGGCTGAATGATATTCAATTGTACATATATAGACCCAGGTTTTTTCTACATTGGTGCTATTGTGAATAATCTTCAATGAACGTGGGAGTGCACATAGCTATGTAAGACAGTGATTTCATTTCCTTTGGATATATGCCTAGAAGTAGGATTGCTGGACCATGCGGTAGTTCTTTTAATTTTTTAGAAACACTAGACTGTTTTCCATAGAGGGTGCACCAATTTACAATCACACCAAATGTTTTAGGGTTCCCTTTTCTTCACATCTTTGCCAACACATTATTTGTTGATTTATTGATGATAGCCATTCTGACAGGTGTGAGGTGAAATCTCTGAGGTTTTAATTTGCATTTCTCTTATGATTAGTGACACTGAGCACTTTTTCATGTACCTTTTGGCTATTTGTATGTCTTCTTTGAAAAATGTCTGTTCGGTTCTCTATTTTTAAATTGGATTGTTTGGGGGTATTTTTTGCTTTTGATTTGTATGAGATTTTTATATAGTTATGGTTTACAAATGTTTTCTCCATCCCATAGGTTGCTTTTCATTTTGTTGATAGTTTCTTTTGCTGTGCAGAAGCTTTCTAATTTGATGTAGTCTCAAAATTTTGCTTTTGTGGCCTTTGGCATCAAATCCAAAAAATCTTTTCTAAGTTGTGAAGGAGCTTATCCCCTATGTTTTCTTCTAAGAGTTTAACAGTTTCAGGTCTTAGATTTAAGTCTTTAATCAACTTTAATTTTTGTGCATAGTGTAAGATAGGGCTCCAATTTAATTTTTTTTACACTAGTGAATATCCAGTTTTCCCAACATGATTTATTGAAGAGACTAGACTATACTTTCCCCATCGTACATACAAGATATGTTTCATCTTGAGTGTTAACTTTGATCAATTAATGCTATCTGCCAGAGACATGGATGTAAGGCAACAGGAGCACATGTGCCATGTATTTGCCAATCCTTGATATGGTAAAAAGAGTAATAAATTGGTAGTCAGAGGATTTTATTATATCCTGGTACAGTATCTTACACTTAATAAATACATGCTAGAATAAAAACTCACTTAATATACAGATCTGAGAGGACTCGGACTTTGAATGACACAGTCAAGTTTGCAGAGTGCTTCTCCAACATTGGACTCCTCCCATTCTAATATCAACTCTGTGGAGAAGGAGGTACTACTGACCGCATGCCAGAGTGAAAACAGAACCAAGGAGACAATTTATATCTGAATTTTAATTCTGGCCTCTCCATTTAGTTTCCTCATCTTTAAAAAGAGGTCTTATAATAATAATGATCCCCAATGAATACAACAACATCCACTTTGAAATGTGGCATTGTTGCTCTTCTTATCAGGATGGGCCTTGTGACTTACACTGATCAATAGAAAGCAGCAAAAGTAATTTATGAGAGTGAAACTAAGCTTTAAAATATCTTTGTTTCCACCTTCACTGTCTTAGAATCCTAAGACCATCATTCTGTGAAGGTCAGTCTATCCCAGTGAAGGTTAAGAGGCCACAGATGGAAGAACTGAGTGCCTCAGTTAGCTTTAACTGCCATATGTGACTGAGGACCTCTTGGAACCTCTAGCACCAGTGGAACCATCAAATAACTTCACCACATAAGTCATGCCTGGTTAGGCCAGGAAAAGAACCACTCAGATTATATATCCATAGAATCATGAGAAATAATAAACTGCTATTGTGTTCTACCACTGAATTTTACAGTGTTTTGTTACACAGCAATAAATAATGGTATAAGAACAATGCTTACCTTCTAGGATTGAGGGCTAAATAAGATAAGGTATTGTGTAAACTACAAAAACATAAGAAACTTAATAAGATGAGTAATACTATTAGCTTCCTTTTATATATGTGCAATACCAGGCTTACAACAACTTAGTGAATTATTCAAGGTCACACAGCTTTTAATTGTGAGGCAATGTAATACAGAAATTAAAATCCAAAGCAAAAACTCTCCAATTATACTTTCTGACTTTCATTTGTGTGAGACCTCTGGTAAGCTGTTTATCTGTAAAATGGGGCAGTAATTATATTTGCCTGGTAGGATTAATGGAGATAATGCATATATATTAGCTAGTGCCTGGAACATAAGAAGCATTTAATAAAGTGGTATATAGATTTTAGTGAAGATCTCCATTTAAAAATATCAAAAAAGTTTTTAATTGCTGCTATAACAGATGTGACCATTAAGTGGAGATTCTGTGGGCCCTGAGGCTAGCCTAGGGTTTCATCTCAGTCAAGAATATAGACAAGATTAAGAGCACATGACAGTTTGCTGTTAAGTAGTATACAATTTAGGGCATCATATACAGTCAGTGATAAAATGACCCTCGAGGCAGGCATGGGCAGATGTGTTTTTCTAGAGTACAGTTATGACTCAAGGGTTAGAGTTTAAATGGGTAAAAAGCGATAGATTAAGAAATAAGCTTAAATGAAGAAAATGAGGATTATTACTCAATGAGTTACCAATAGTCTACCTGAGGTAGAATAAAGTTGGCTTCATGCCTTCTTTTCAAACATAATTCTGAGCATGTGCTATTAAGAGCTGGGTCCTGTGTTCGTTCATATTGTCTAAGAACCAGATGCCAAGATGAGATTAAGTTTGTAAGGAGTTCTTAGGGAAATACCTGTGTGAGAGAGAATGATAGAAGAGCCTTTGGACAATGATGCAAGTTCAACCCCAAGGGATAGAGAGGAAAAGAAAAGCTCAGAAGAATTCCAGGCCATCATGTTTTCTTAAAAAGCTTTGATAAGGTCTTTAGAGATTCCTTGGGGCAAAGTTGTTAATCAGAGAAATCCCATGTCTCCTAGGAATGGGTCCACCTTAGTATCCCAGCCACGCTCAGCCACAGGCCGGAAGCAACCATGGAAAGCATGACCTTGGTACAAATGTGGCAATAGATTTCAGATCATAGCAGCTGGTGCTCTTGTTCAATTACATCTGCCAAAATTGAAAGTCTACAAGGTGCATTCTCATGACTGCCACAAACCTGCTAGAGAAAAGCTGGGTTGAGCAGATGCTATGTCTACCAGAAAGTCATTGATATTCTGGCACATCAGTGTGTTTCAGTTATAAGTATAAGGATGATAAACAAGTGATAAAGCTACTCAGAGACCTGGTTTTTTTTTAGTCTCATTGAAGGACAGAAGGTATCAGGGACTGGAAGTGGTTTATCTCTGCTCTGGGATATTGATGTTACTTCAAGTGACATCTCTTTTTGCATAATTGATAGACAAAGATCTGTCCAGGGTTGGTTGAGTAGATTGTTAAAAAGGTATCAGTAAAATTCAAATGGGTCCTCTGACATCTCTGCTAATGAGAATAACTGCTGCTCCACAGAGAGAGGTGAAAAGAGGCTGAATAGATGTCTGAAATCAAAGAATCTTTATCATCATTCATATTTCAAAGAATACTATTTTATTATGATATGACAGGGATTTATATCTCTGAAAGCAATAAAAAAGTTTCTATGTTCTCTAAATGAAATTATATAGTATTTTAATATTGACAATATAAACCTATTTGTAATTTAATTCATCAAGTAAATACACTTCTCTCTCTCTCTCTCAATTTTTTTCATATTTCCCTTCAGTCCAAGTGAAAAGTTTTGCAACAGCCAGATAAAAGCTGCTAAAAACATATGCTGATCTCTAGAGTATACTATCCTGTTATTTCTACAACATTTAATTTTTTTAATACAAATGTGGCAATAAATTTTTTAAATAAATACTTTTTTAAAGTATTTGTTAATAGCTTACCACGTTCAGGCCCTTCCTCTAGGTATAAGTGGGAATAAAGATCAAAACAGAGTCCATCAAGTAACTTTCCAATTGTAATGAAGCTCCACAAGGGAAAGCCTTTCATCTGTAGAGATGCCATAGACTGTGGTCCAGGTTGTTCACTGCTTAAAGGTGCCCAGCTAAGAGAGCAAGTGGGGGTCTGAAATTACCCAGGCTCTGCTCAAGTTTGCAATCTGACACAGAGCTATGTTTTTGGAGAGAAAGGGTGCATTTTTCTAAGTAACACAGAGTAGCATATGACTAATGGTACCCTGAAAATAGCTCTGAATCTTAAGTGTGCTCAATCTGCACCACCCAGTAGGAATGCAATATTAAATGAGTGAAATAATTATGCATCAGAAAATGCAGTATATATTGTATTATCCAAATGCATGGTAAGAAAATAGTTTCTCTTAGAGATCAAAATATGGAGAGAGTGTATTAAGCTATATCATTCTTGGAAGACTATCTTTGTAGCAGAATCAATTCTCAAATATACACATGAATGATTCACAATAAAGATCATTGAAAAGGTCAGAACAAAAGACATTGTGGGCATTGAATGGAAATTGGATGATTTCTGAGACTCAGCAAAATTACTGTCATTGTGCATTTTGCTCATTCTCATATTCAAGTGGATCTGTGTTGTTCTAATATTCATTGAATGGTAGCCATAAGGGCAATTCTTAGATTAGAAAGATGAAGTCTAACTGGGAACAAACTTGTCAAAAATCCATCTACCAGCAAAATCAATCACTGGCTAATAATCACGTGTAGTAAAATGGAAAAGAAAAATGTATTCCCCAGCCAGGGAAAGCTGGCTGGGTAAATGGAACTCTCTCCAAAGAGAAGCAGGTAGAGTTGGAGACTAAGTGGGATGAGTCGCACAGTGGGAGAGATTAAAGAGAGCAAAGCATGAGATGAGGAGCCAAGAACGGTAGATACAGAAAAAATTATATACCCATGTAGGTAAAACCTAATCAAGAATCTCTGAAATGAAACCAGATGAAATGTAAGTGATTGGCTGGCATATTATCACATTTTGGGGGAATACAAAAGTCAGATGAAAGTAAACATGAGGGGTCTGGTAGGACATTGTAAAGACTTTAGCTTTTAGTTTGAATGAGACTGCCATTAGAGAGTTTTGAGCAGATGGGTATTATAAAGTGGCCTTAAAATGTTTAAAAAAAAAGTCCTCTGGATGCTATGTCAACATTTAATTGTAATAGGAAGAGAATATGTATTATTTTAAGGCTGCTTCAATTATCCAGGTGAGAGATAGTAACAATAGAAATAATCAAAAGTACTACATAGAAATGTGGCATATTAGGTAAAATGCCAACATAAATGCATTGAGTTAAAAAAATCATATTTTAAATAAATTTATATGCAACTCTAGTTCTGAAACCACTCATCTCTATTCTCTCCATCGTCTCCTTTTTCCCACCACTCAAAACTAGAGAGGATTATTGTCCTTGCCTGAAAACTCAACTTAGTTTAGCCCTTAAAAGTGATAGTTTCAAGGCTTTTGACAGGTTTTCCACACATAAGAAAATAGACACCTTTTTGTTTCCAACAGGTCAGATGAGGAATAATTTGCAAATATCAAAGTGAAAGGAACAAATGGAAAGAAACTAACACAGCTCTGCATTATGATATATTGCCCAAACCAAGACACTTTTGAGGAATTATGAAAATTGTATAATTTTTGAAATGATGTATGATTGGTTTTATGATATTGCTTGACCTTTAAAATGATTCTATTTAAAATTATTTTAAAAATATAAGTCTTTCTGAAAATTAAAATAATATATAACCAGGATTTCCAGGCAAGATGATAGAGTAGGTAAATGCTGCACTCACTTCCTACCATAAACACATGAAAATTACAATTAAATTACAAAACCATAACCCATGAGAACCACCTGGAAACTAGCTAAGCAGGTCCTATAAATAAGAATATAAAAAATAAATCACATTGAGACTAGTAGGAGGGGCAGAGATATTAAACAAACTGTTCCCACACTCACATGTTGAGATGAAAAATTAGGAGGACTATCCCTGAGGAGCGAGGGATCCCAGGCCCACACGGGGCTACCTAGCCAAGACTTCCAGTGCTGGAAAGAGGACTCCCCATAAAAGATGGCTGTGAAAATCAGTGGAATACCATTCCGGTGAGAAAGTGGGATGCTGCAGACACAGGCATCCTTTTAATGTGACGAGTAGCAGACTCACTCTCACACAAACACTCATCCCAAGCTCCAGTGAAGAGACAGCAGCTCTAAAAGCTCCAGAGATATACAGGCAGGGACTGAATTGCCTGGTTTCAGGGTGAGGACAGCTTCTGAAGGAGGTGTCATTGTTCCTTTGTTGAGTCTTCCCTACACACAGCCAGCAGGCACAAGCAAGTGCCATATCTGAGTCCCCATGAACTTGGCTAATACCATTTGCAACCCATAGAAACAAATGCAGGAAAGCAGCCAAAATGAAAAGACAATAAAAAATATGTCCCAAATGAAAGAACAGGATAAAACACCATAAAAAGAACTAAACAAAATGAAGGCCAGCAATTTACCAGATATAAAGTTCGAAACACTGGTTATAAGGATGTACGATGAACTCAGGGAAGAATAGATGATCTTCTATAGTGAGAAGTTTAACAAAGAGATCGGAAACATAAAAATGGAGATAGAAAACATAAAAAGAACCAGTCAGAAATGAAGAATACAATAATTGAAATGAAGATTACATTAGAGGGAATCAACAGTAGATTAGACAAAGTATAGAACTGAATCAATGATGTGGAAGGCAAGGTAGCAGAAAACACCCAACCAGAACAGAAAAAAGAAAAAAGAATTTCAAAAAATGAGACGGTTTAAGGGGTCTCTGGGACAACTTCAAGCATAACGACATTCGTATCATAGGGATGCCAGAAAGAGAAGAGAGAGAGCAAGGAATTAAAGATCTATTTGAAGAAATGAGGATGGAAAACTTTCTTAACCTGGTGAAGAAAATAGACATATAAGTCCAAGAAGCACATAGTCCTAAAAAACATGAATCCAAAGAGGCCCACTACAAGATACATCATAATTAAAGTGCCAAAGGTTAAAGACAAAGAAAGAATCCTAAAGGCAACAAGAGAAAAACAGTTATCTACAAGAGAGCTCCCATAAGACTGTTACCTAAATACTTAAAAGAAACTTTGCAGGCCAGAAGGGATTGGCATGAAATATTCAAAGTGATGAAAAGCAATATCCTACAACCAAGATTACTCTACCCAGCAAGACTATCATTTAGAATTAAAGAAAAGATAAAGACCTTCCCAGACAAGAAAAAGCTGAAAGAGTTCATACATCACCAAACCAGTATTACAAGAAATGCTAAAGGGACTTCTTTAATAAGAAAAAACTCCAAGATATGAATAAGAAAATAACTCAAACAAAAAAAAAAATTTTCCCAAAGGCCCACATACAATAAAAGTAATGGATTGACCAACAGTAAAGTTAGTACAAAGGTTAAAAGGCAAAATTAGGAAGATCATGTATAATTACAACAGTAAATTAAGGGATACACACAAACACACATAGACAAAGAAATTTAAAAAATGATAACAACATAAATGTGGAAGGGGTGAATAAAAATGGTAGTGATTTTGGAATGTGTTCAAATTTTAACAACCAACAATTTAAAATAGACTGCTATAAATATAGCTTATTATATATACAAAGCACGTGATGACTATGAACTAATCTACAAGAAGTCTACAAGAAATAAAGAAAATGAAATTTAAATACAGCACTACAGGAAATCATCAACATACAAGAAATGAGAGCAAAAGAATAAGAAAGGAACAAAGAATTACAAAAACAATAAGAAACAAAAAATAGCAATAAACACAGACTTCCCAATAATCACTTTAAATGTTAATGGAATAAATACTCCAATTGAAAGACAAATAAAGAAGAGGTGGTACATAAATACAATGACATATTACTCAGCTATAAAAAATAATGAAATCTTACCATTTGTGACAACACAGATGGACCCAAAGCGATCTGCTAAGTGATATAAGTCAGATAGAGAAAGACAAATACCATTTCACTTTTATGTGGAATCTTCAAAAAAAAAAAAAACTAAGTGAACAAACAAAACAAAAACAAACTCATTGATACAGAGAACAAAATGACTGTTGCCAGATATTAGAGAGGTTGGCGGACTGGGTGAAAAAGGTGAAGGGATTAAGAAATACAAATTGGCAGTTACAAAATAGTCATATGGTTGTAAAATGCAACTTAGTGAATATAGTTAATAACACTGTAATAACTTGTACAAGATTAATTGGGAGATCACTACATAATTTATATAAATGTCTCATGATTGTGCTATACACCTGAAACGAGTATAATATTGAATGTCAACTGTAATTGAAAACTAAATTATTTTTAATTAAAATAATATATAATCTGTGTAAATTAAAATAAAATAGTATTATATTAATTGTTTTAAAACTTTACTATGTTGATTATTGACATTATAAACAAAGAAAGTAACAATAATAAGTAAAATCATTCTGGCATCAATTAATTTACTTTAACTAGTTTTTTAGTCATATATATCTGTAATGCCTTGTCACTTAAAGTTGCTTTTTCAAAGGGCTTTAATTACTTTTTTAATTTATAAAGTTGAATTTTAACATTGCATTTTAGATGTAATAGATTTAAAATTGCTGACACCTTTAATTAACTCTTCTCTGTGGACCATAATGTTTTTAATTGAGAAAATCACTCTTTACAGATGCTGAGGTATCCATTATGGTCAGAGCAATTTCTCATGATTGGATATAATTCTCAATTTTAATTTTTTATCCTATTTATGTATAAATATTTCATAACAAATATTTTTATGAATATGGATACTGTTTTTTTGTTTCTACTTAGATACTTATCTTCTATAATCCCAAATCCTCTATTTATATATTTTTCTGTGATTATTTTGTATACTTTGCCAAATTTAGATATTGCATCACAGGCCTTTTCAATTTCATGTCATCTTAGCAGAGAATATAAATTTTCTGATTAATAAAAACATGTCAGCAAAGTATTCTTCTCATTTGTCAAGCTATTCAAAGTTATAATTAGGAAATTTCTAAATGAAATCTTTCATACTAGTGCTTCTCAAATGGAAATACAAATGCCCCAAGAATCTTATGAAAATGAAGATTCTGATTCTGTAGGTCTGGCTGGGTAAAAGTCTGCATTTCTAACAAGTTCTCAGGTGATGCCAATGCTACCTGGGACCACACTTTGAAAAGCAAAGTTATAATTAAGGCTTTCATTTTTTATGTATTTAGTTTCTCCTTTCCCTTTTTAGAGACCAATTTCACTGTCTTCAACTTGCAAGCTTGCTAAGCACTTTAAAAGCTGCGGTTTTGGGCATTCATGTACTAAATATTTTGATTAACCATCTTTAATTTTTTTGAACAAACTGCAACCAAATATTAAAGGATTTATTTCTTTTTTAAAAAGAAGCTAATACCATCATGATCATGGAACATTTAGTTTTATAAAGTTGCTCATCACAAATTCAAACATTTCTGACTATTCTGGGTAACTGAGCAAAGAAAGCATG
The DNA here is from genome assembly GCA_030015415.1 of Cynopterus sphinx. Lineage (NCBI taxonomy): Eukaryota > Metazoa > Chordata > Mammalia > Chiroptera > Pteropodidae > Cynopterus > Cynopterus sphinx. Next base: position 22,645,304 of record CM057385.1, read on the forward strand.
TGCTGCCATGCTTAAGTATGACTTAAAATTTAATACCATCTTCATTACAAAAAAAAAGTTGTAGTTTATTTATTCTAAGTGGACATGTATGACAAGATTTGTTATTTTGATATTTCCAGATTCCATTTTGATTGATAAAATAGCACATGCTTAGATGTATTATAAATTATGTGTGCACCACAACCAATTTTGAGTACAATTTCGTTCTATGTCCTCTTAGTTTAATAAGGACAATTATTTTTACTGTCACACTGTGCACCACTAAAATCTGTGTTCATATTTTTTCAACAAAACACATAATATTTATAGTAAATGTTTATATATTTAACTAAAATTATTATGGCATTCACAATACTGTCAGATGTTATAACTCTGACAAAATGATTTTGATTTCATTAACTGGAATTTTAACATAAATTTACTGAATTGTTCTAAATTCATTTTTTACCTGAAGCATTCCTTGACACTGAGGAACAAAAACTGGTACCATTTAAATCTTTGCAAGGTCTTTCTTCTAACAAAGCTATCATATTAGCAATTGTTACTTCACTTTTAGTATGTTTACACACCACATTGAAATCAACAATAAAAGAAATTAATTTAGAACCATCATTAATCTAGAATGAAAAGCCATGTTTCCCAGAATTAAATGCAAGTTTACTTCCTCTAGCTATAAGTTTTCAATCATTGTCAACTGGACAATCTTCTCAAAGTAGCTATTAACTTTTGATGTAGTTGCTGAAGCTTCTTAAGCTTATTTTTGACTCCTGGTTTTTATGTAGTTATCAGTATCATTGACAATTTCCTTAATGAATAATAATTGTCAATAAAATTTTTATGGAAGTTTACATTCATCAATATGTTAAGAATTTCAAAGTCATGTTTATTTCTTATTAAAAATATGCTTTTTTTGCTTTAGTTCATTGTAGCCAAGAATTTACTGTAAAATGTAAAAGCTAATATAACAGTAAAATAATTTTATAGTTACCATAAAATAAATGACAAAAATTACTGTAGAAACAGTATGCTAACAACTCTATATTTCCCATATATATTTCACATATTTCTAACCCATAATTTTGCAAGTTTCCCATTGTCTGGAATGGATGGCTTTGTGCCTTGGATACCTAGCATCAAAGGCAGGACCCACAGCAATTCACCAAGTAGCCAGAAGAAATAATGGCAATAAACAGTTCTCCCATCACCACCTAAAAGTAGATGTTAGCTTCTAAAAGAGTATACTTTCTTTCACCAACGAGCACTCTTATAATGATGTCATTCAAAGAAAGGAGCTATGGTATTAGTTATCTTGCATTTGTAAAGGGCCAGAAAAGAAAAATAGACTAGCATTAGTCCACTTTTCATATTTAACTACATGTTAAAGTAAGAACTCTGTTCACTGCACATACATTTATCACTTGAAATGGCAGAAGCCTGAAGTAGAAATAAAATTGACCAAATGCATATGGTTATTCTAATGAAGCTATCAGTAATAACATTATGGCTAAAAAAATGTAAAGAATCTAGAACAAATGCTAAATGAAACTAGATATCATGATTATAGACATAAAATAAAGACTGTCTCAGGTAAAATATGACATTCAACCATTCTAACTGTAATGTGAAGTTCTATTTTTACCGTAAGAAAAACAATCTCTCAACATATTAGGGCAGTTAGGGAAATGTTTCACTTGAACCTTACAGATTTAGATGGAATGCAATATCTTTGCTTATAGAACAATTTTGGCCTGCAGACACGTTGTTGGCTTATACGAAATTGTTCTTAATTTGAATTACTTGCCCAAACTTAAACTGGGAGATTTCATATAGAATTGTGGTTTCTTTTAAAGAGAAAGATGGGTGAATGGATGGATGGATGGATGGATGGCAGGAAGGAAGGAGGAAGGAAGGAAGGAAGGAAGGAAGGAAGGAAGGAAGGAAAGAAGGAAGGAAGGAAGGTCCGACGATTCTGAGGTTGAAATTCTACATACTCAAAATCAGATATGACACAAGGCCATGTTTTCTTACAAACTCAAAGAATTCCACTTAGCTTGTATCCTAAGTGAAATTAATACAACGGGATTGTACCTCTGTGATACAAATGTACTACCTCCTATAACTGAGAAACTCCAGAGGATCTGATATCTATGAATGACAACTATAGAAAAAATAATCTTTGGTTTTTACAATCCCCAGCCTGACCTAATCAATAAATTTTATTACTAAGCCATATAAACAATTAAGTTTGTTACCTCTGATTTAGACTACACGCTTCCTAAGAGTTGTTTCTTTTTAAAAGGTAAGCATTTCTCTCTCTCTGATTTTATAGTTAGCTTCTAGACAACCAAAATAATGAAGAGATGAATCTGCAACTCCCACTGGAGGACAATAGAGTGAATTACCTCACATCATCCTGCACTGTTACTCTTTACCACATTATTCCATATGATTGAAAGGACAAAAGGGAAGGGGGAGGTAGATGGGGTAAAGAAGTTTAAATATGTGGTGACAGAAAGAAATCTAACTATTGGAGGTGAATACACAGTGTAAATATATATGACTTACTGTTAAAGTGTACAGCTGAAACTTACTGGATTTTGTTAACCAATGTCCCCATAAAAGAAATAAATTTATATATTTAAAAAAAAAAAGAAAGAAAGAAAAAAAAAAGAAAAGAGCCATGGGTTCTGTTCTGCTGGAGACTCTAGAGCCATTTTTCTAAATATTATTTTAAGGCAAACAATTTAAACGTTGGTGCATGTGTTCCTTGTGGGTAGAGAAGAGCATGAATGGCCTTAAGCCCAGTAGACATTAGAAGAAAGCTGTAGTTCTAGAAAGAGATGTCAGTGAGGACAGGGACACAGAGTGAGGAATAAAAGCGTTCCAGAGAAACTCCCCACTCAGAATGAACCCTTAGCCCTCGAAAGTTGAGCTTCCTGGATGCTGTCCACTATGGGAATAGTTGTATATCACTTTGACTGTATTTATCCCTCTTATAATTCCCTTTAGTTACTATAACCTTTTAGTAAAGTTGGTTATACAATTGATCCTTGCCTAGTGGTGTTTTGGACAACAAACAAAATGAGAAGTAAAATCTAGTGTGATTTTCTGGTGTCTAGGGGGAGGGCCAAGCATACTACTGAAGGGGTCATATGCACCAAGAGGTGTTCATTAAGGTAACATACAGAACACATGACTTTTTTATTATGTTTATTTTTTAATAATAAGGCATAAATGTATTTTCACTGTGTGTTCACCCCCCATAGTTAGATTTCTTTCTGTCACCACATATTTGATCCCCTTTACCCCGTCTACCTCCTTCCTACCCCCACCCTCGACCTTCTAGTAACCAGTAGTCTATTGTCTATGTCCATTAGTCTCTGTTTTTTCTTCCTGCTCATTTATTGCTTTTAGATTTATATCCCACATATAAGTGATATCATGTGATTTTCAATTTTTTCTGTCTGGCTTATTCTGCTTAGCATGATTATCTCAAGGTCCATCCATGTTGTCGCAAACAGCAGTATTTCATCTCTTCTTTTGACTAATATTCCATTGTATATATGTACCACAGCTTCTTTATCTAATCATCAATCATAGGACACTTTGGTTGCTTCCATGTCCTGGCCACTGTGAAGAATGCCGCTATGAACATTGGTGTGCAAATATCTTTTTGGATATGGGTTTTCAAGCCTTTGGGATAAATATCGAGTAAAGAGATTGCTAGATCATATGGTAGATCAATTCTTAGTTTCTGGAGGAATCTCCATACTGTTTTCCATAGTGGTTGTACCAATTTGCAGTCCCACCAGTGGTGAACAAGGGTTCCTTTTACTCCGCATCCTCTACAATATTTATTACTTGTTCTGTTGATTATAGCTATTTCAACAGGTATGAGATGGTATCTCATTGTGGTTTTGATTTGCATTTCTCTAACAGCTAGTGATGTTGAACATCTTTTCAAATATTCGTTAGCAATTTCTATGACCTCTAGGGAGAAGTTCTGTTCAGGTCCTCTGCCCATTTTTTGATTAGATCATTTGTTTTGTTGTTGTTATTGAGTTAGAACACATGACTTTAAATAGCAGTAATCTCATGAATAACTTGACTTAAATATATATGTACATATATGAACTAAACTTTCACTTCTAAATGTAAGAGGAGATGCAGAAATAGAACACGTAGTAGAAATATATGTATAAAACACACATTCACATACATGCATACATACATACATATATAAATATAGATAGTTTGGGTTGCAAGTAATCCCTTTTGAAAGAAAAAACTGATTAAAAGATGTTGGAGTCTTTATCTTTCCCTGCAAATTTCCTGGAGACTAAATAGCTGCATCTTGCGTCTTCCCAACATACCTACACAGCCAGTGAGTCACTTTGTGTGGCCCAGTCTGACAGGGTAAGTATTAGATTAGTCATTCCCACTGCCTGTTTAAAAGTACATATTTGTTTAAATGGCTGGAATGCATCTTGGCAGATAAGGTATTTTGAATAAGGTCAATCCACAGCTTGTTAAAGCTGACGATGGATGCTCAGAAGGTGTCAAACAAGGACAGAACTCAGTCTTTATCCAACTCAGGTTGTTCAAAGCTGAAGCATGATAAATTGGGTGTGTCTAAAATGGAGCTGTCAAGCTCAGAAGGTTTAATATTGAATTTTTCCCTACAGATCTCAAACAGACTAATAGATCTAGGCACTTGTGCTTCTTTTGAGTTACAAACACTTGAAAAATAATACTTATTATGCTACTAAAATGCCCTGTGAGATAAGGGAGCAAGTGGAATTATTACATGGTCAATTATTTTCTTCTACAAATGTCCATGTGACTCTACACAGGGTTTCCTTCCATGGTTTCCTTCTAAGGATGCAAATGGGTTACCTTTTGAAGATTATCTTTCCGTGCTTGGTGATGGCTGTCTCAAGCACTGTGTTGAGTAGGAGTCTGAGGTCACTTCTAAGCTAAAAGTAGAGTATCACATTCCAGGCCTCTCAGGGAGGCAAGGGTTGAAAACATCAACACCAATGTCAGGTGTTGATTTTCCACTCAGCTTCTGAGTATGGCACTGATCTGTTGTATCTGTCTCTGTTTGGGGTCATGATTGGTGTAGTTCATAAATTGGTGAGAGCACCAATGCCCTGGAGGATGCTCCAAATAAGAGATAGCTGTGGATAGCAACTTCCAAAGCAGAAACCTTTGCCATAGGAAGAAAGGAATGTGAAAATTGCATAACTAATTTGAAAAAAAAATGTCTTTTCTGAGGTCTACCTGGCAAGATATTTCCATCTAAGAACGGTTTGTAACCAATTTTCCTTATATGTGCTTATTTTTTTTCCAACCTGGAGACTGCTTTTGTTCTAGACTTAACAACTTACTTAGCTTACATTATGTACTTAAAAAAAAAATGGCTCATTTCATTGTGAACAAATAGTTTGGATGTCAGTTCTGATTTTCAGGTAAAAGAAAAGATTTTTAGAAGTTTAGTTAGGAAGTACAGTGAGTGGTGAATATTAGCCTCTTAAACACCTAAGGAAGCAGTAAACTGTACCTCCAAAAATGATGGATTGAGCTCTGAATCAAAGAAGAGGTATGCATTTTCATGTTTGTAACAGAAGAGGCTAGGTGAAGAGAGAAATGAGTTGAGAAATAAAAGAATTTCCTTTAATGGGCTCCGTATGTTTTTCTTGACAGATCTTATCTTGATAAAAGAGGCTGCCTGGTTCTGGACAGCATACTACCTCACTCTACACTGACACATGACCCAATGTCTGCAGTCAACCTAGCAACACCTCCTCTCTGCCCCCATCCTGTTCCCATCACAAAACATATGCACCTCTGCTTTGATAATCTCTAGATTAACAGCTGATCTGCCAGCGGCCAGTAGTTGACTTGTTACATAATTCAAATCCAGATTTCTGGAGGTTTCGGATTACTAGATTAATACCACTGTGGTCAGATTATGCACCAAAATTTTCATGCTCTGATGATGTTTCAGAATTGCCACCCTAGCTCTCTCCCATTAATATTGCCATGGGGCAGTGATGGGACAGTTCTGTGGGATGAAACAAAGGGAAGGACAAAAACAGTGTTTCAGGAATGCCAGTAATTCCCTAGCCTCTATCGTGATTGGTACCAAAGACATGTACCATCAGAATAATTATTTATACAGCATTATTGCTTAAGTCGACTCACTATGTTTATTTGGCTTCATCCTAAGCAAATAACCATGATATCATGGATTTAAGGCATAAATAACATTTTTAATGCTCATTCAAATCCATAACTGATGCAATAAAATAAGGGTCCACACACAACTTAAAATCATCTTATGTGCTTCCTAAATTATGCTCTGGGAAATACCCAGCTGAAAGATATTCCAGCTGAGATTTGCTAAATTTTAGACTGAGCCCAAAATACCTAAGCTTGCACTGGAGAATTCTCACTGCAGGTACACTCTTCTCATTTAAATACACCATCGTTTCTCTCAACTTTTCCACATCTTTATTACTAGAAAATACTATTCAAATATTGGCAGCTGTTAGAAGAAACTCAAAAGTAGAAGAAACAGAAAGATAAAAAAATATATAAAATGCATATCTGATAACTGAAATAGAATCTGCTCAGTTTTCTGCTCTTCCTGCATTTTGTGAGTTATAAGGCTAACATCAAAATATCTTGGTTATAAAAATATCTAATTTTAATCTTAAATCACATTTGTCATCACTCCACGCCTCTGCCTTTGTCTTTCTTTTAATCTCCTTAATGTACCATAATTATGTCTTCTGTGTGGGTCAATTATTTTTGAACTATAAAACAAATTACCATCATTACCTCCAATTATTCTTCCCGTTTTCTTTGATCCTATTTTGTGCAGCAACCAAAATTTTCTGTTTATTCAGTCCCTCCCTTCCCTGGTTGCCTTACTGGCAGAGCTGAGATACAGAAGAAAATTATCCCCCTGCCATTTCCAGTATCATCCTTTCCCTTCATCGCACTCTTCAAACACTTCTGGCACTTACACATTACCAAAATGTATTCAAATGATCTTATTATCAATGTAGCTCCTGACTAACACCGCCTTTAGTCACAGTGCCCCCTTCAATCTTTTTCTTTCCCACCCTAACTACATTTACTAAATCCAAATTAGTACACAAAGGCCCATTGAAAGTACATTAATAACTTAAAAAGCTACTGCATTCTAGAGTCAATAATCCTGAGATTAATGAGTCTCAAGACTTATGTGATGCAGAAAATTAACAAGGGTGGCATAGGAGCAATGATCCATGAATTACAAAGGATCTCACCACTGTGGCTACAAAAGTAATGAAATTAGCATTTCCTTTGGCTGAAAAAAGGAAGAAAGCAAGAAAGGGGATGAGACAAATTATCTTAAGAAATAGTACTTGAGAAACAATATTTGGCGTTCTTGATCAGGTTTTTCTAGACATGTATCCAGAAGGCTAAAAGCAAGGTGATATGGTTTCTTCTTTCTCTTTGTAGAAATGAGATAAAAACAAAAGATGGGGAAGCCACAAAGATTCATTCATTTGGGAAGTCTTCCTGGTGATGGGGTGACAGGCATCATGATTTCTCTCTCTTCATATTGACAACCTGATTTCCCAAAAAGCCCCACAGTGAATTGGAAGTACATTCTTAATGCCAGTGCATAGGTGCTTGGTATTCAAATTTGTTGTGAAGCAAAGTGCAAGTGGGAAAAGGGGTTTCATATCAGCAACTTTCTCTAATTTATGATAGCTAGAGCCCTGTATATAAATCGAAATCTTCACTCCTACTACATCTTAGTGTCCCTCTGCCTTTTATGATGTGCTTTTCCTACACTCCTTCACTTCTCATTCCTCTGAATTAACAGTGAGGGAAAAAAATACCAAAACCTAAAAAATACAGTCTACTATGGCACCTACTAAAAAAAATACAACTAGGTACGTTTGCAGGCAACAGGAAAGACAAAACCCGCTAAATCTTTGCTGAGTATAACTGTTAGGTTTAGAACAAGGGATGGGAGGACAATAGTGCTGGAACAAAACAAATACTTTTCACATTTGAGAAGAATACAACTGCTCTCAAAGAGAATCTTTGTTAATAATTGAGTCCATGATGATGGGAAGAGCACATGATCAGAGATCAAAAACCCAAGATAGAATTCTCAAATTCTTTTCCCCGCACCCGGGTGACTTTGAGATCACTTAAACTCATGAACATGAGAGTCTCTACTCCAGCTGCATGAGGGGTTTCTGTGAAGATGCCCTGAAATAATATATGTGAAAACATATTAATATTTTTTTGTTAAAACACTGTACAAATATAAGATGCTTGCTATGGTCTGCATGTTTGTGCCCCTCCTAAAATTCACATATTGAAAGTATAACTCAATGTGATGGTTTTAGGATGTGGGGCCTTTGGAAGGTAATTAGATCATGAGGGTGCAGGCCTCATGATGGGATCTGTGCTCTCAAAAGAAGAGATGCAAGAGAGCTAGCTTCCTCTCTCTCTCTCTTTTCCCCAGCATGGTGGGCTGTAAACAAGGAATATGTCCCTCACCAAGAACTGGACCATGCTGGCAACTGAATCTCAGTCTCCCAGCCTTCAGAACTGTGACAAATGTTTATTGGTTAAGCCACATCTGTCATAATTTGTTAATAGCAGCCTGAGTGGACCAAGATAATGCTCTTTGAAGTAATTTAACCTTCCTAGTCCTAGTCTCCTTACACAGCAGAGAGAGAAATGCCCTACTATATATTTCATGCATGTGATACTTGTCTAGGTGTTCTCAGATCTTTTTTCTTATTTAAACCTTAAAATATCTCTAATAAGATTACATTAATATCCTTATTAGGTAGCTAACGAAAATGAGGCTCCCAAAGGATTAGCAAACTTCCTATTTTTGTGTATTCCATATATTTATTTATTCAGGAAACATTAGGTACTATTTATTGTTCTGGGACAGAGGTTGGTAAAATATAGCTCACAGGTCAAATCCTGCTCAATGACTGTTTCTGCAAATAAAATTTTATTGGAACATAGCCATGCCCATTCTATGGCTGCTTTCACACTATAATGGCAAAGTTAAACAGTTGCAATAAATACCATATGGCCTGCATAGCAAGAAATGTTTACTCCCTGGCCCTTTATAGAAAGAATTTACTGACTACTATTCTAGGAGCTTGGGATGCAGCAGTGATAAAAAATAGAAAAATAAATTCCTTCCTTCATGGTACTTAGATTCTAATGAAGAGAAAAAGTCAATATGCTTAATAAAAAAGTGATTCTCACAGTAGGAAGGTTAAATGTCATGGGGGAGATTAAGCAGCTAAGTGGGATGTGGTTTGTGTAGGAGAGGGGTTGCAAATTTAGAAATGTGTTCTTGGCAGTTCTCTCAGAGGGTTAAGAGTAAGAAGAACTTGACCTGGGGCTTTAGAGTTTATTGTAAGAACTTTTACCCAACCCCTTGAGTAGAATGGGGAACCACTTTAAATGGAGAAAGGTCATAATCTGATATGTTTTTTAAAAGATCATTCTGGCTATTCCATTGGAAATGAAGTATAATAGGGCACAATCAAAGCAGGGAGATGGGTTAGAGACTTTTGTAATATGGTAGGCAAGAGACAATGATAGCTTTGATGATGATGACTGTAGCAATGGAAATAATTGACTTCTTGAAATATTTTGAAGGTAGTCAAATAGGATTCACTGATAGATGAGATAGGAAGTATGGAAGAAGAAAAGGACTCAAAGAAGACCCCCAAGGTTATTGGCCTGAGCTGGAAGAATAGTTACCATCATCTAAGGGCTGGGAATGAAGTAGGTTTGAAGGGTATATTAGTTTCGTAGGGCTGCCAGAACAAATAATTGCAAACTTGGTGACTTAAAACAACAGAAACTTAATCTCTCATAGTTCCTGAGAAAAGAATTCCAAAATTGAAAGTGTTGACAGGACCATACTCTCTCCAAAGGCTCTGTGGGAGCATCTTCTCTTTCCACTTGCCACTTTTGGTGGCTCCAGCATGCCTTGGCTTACGGCTGAATAACTACAGTCTCTGCCTCCATCTTCACATGGTCTTCTCCTCCCCTTTGTGTTCTGTCATTTGATTTAGGACCCACCCAAATAGAGATTTATCTCATTTTAAGATTCTTAACTTACATCTGCAAAGACCCTTTTTTCAATAAAGTCATATTCACATATTCCAAGTAGAAATATCTTTGGAGAGGGGCACCATTTAACCCTCTACAAGGGGAAGACTGGGGTTCCAGTTTAGACATGAAGTATGAGACTTCTCTTAATTAACTGAGTGGAGATGTTGAGCAGACAGTTTAATACATGGACCTGGAATTTAATCAATTCATGTTGGAAGTCAAGAGTTCCAATCAACCAGCTCTTCCCTCCACCTATGCTTGCCCAGATGTCACAGGGGTCTCCCATATACAATGGAGTTACTGGTAAAATGGTCCTTGATATAAAGTAATATGCCCTACCTATGCCATCCCCAGTGTTGATGGCTTCAAGTAGAACACAAAGAGCCTCCTGCTTTCTATTTTAAAATGTGGAGTTGATTTGACTGAACAAGATAAGATTCTTAGGGGGAGAAGAGAAGTGACATTGTTTGTTTTCCTTTGGTGTTAAGATCAAGCTTAGCAACGTGCTGAGGCACAATGAATGCCATGGTTCAACTGTCCTTGCCGTGTGAAACATTACAAACATTTATAAGCTGGGGTTAAGGGTCCAAACAATAGTTTGGAACAGCAACTTTCTGTACTCTACAGAGAATAAGTGACTTTGCTAGCAGCATTTTCTAACCCATGGAACTAACTAGCTGAGAAGAAAATTGAGCATTAGGCCACTTAACATTGACTTGATGTAGATATTCTGCCAAATCAAAAACTTCAAAGCTCAATACATTAATGAGTTCCTAGAGACTCTAGAGACCTTTTGCTGGTCAGAGAAAAGATCTATCAAAGCACATTCTCTTTAATTTAAAGTGAAAATTGATGCTATCGGGGTCTCAAGTGTAATCGTGTTAACTTATTGGGAAATATATGAGAGATTGCCAAAAGTAGGAATGATTTAATTATAGGATTAAATGAGTTTGGATTTCTTTGTTTTTGTCAGTCTGATTCATAAAGTACTTTCACTTTCAGACAATCAAAAGTTATTTATATAGGTTTGAGCCTCATTAATGTAGCTAAAAAAGCCCAGAGGTAAAATTATAGTTTGTTTGTTTTTTTCCAAAAACCAGTGAAATTGATATATTAAAAATCTAATTTAAACATTAGCATTTGAGTCAAAGCTGCTTTTATAAGTAGCAGGATTGTGAATCACTTAGGACAGAATAATTCAGAAGACTGCTACTCAAACATGGCTTCTTCCTCCAACAGTTTCTGGCTCCATACTTTTCTAAATCTGCTAGGACATAAAATATTCTTATCTCATGGTCTGTTCAATGGCATAAATGAGTTATTAAGTAGGGAACATTAATGTCATTTAGGAGCCTGGTTGATTGTCTCAACTTGGGCACCAAAAGTGCTTTAAAACTGCTCTCCTACCTTATTCCTCCAGGACAGAAATTAATATAATTAGGAGAGAATTCAAAAGTGTTGGGCCCTTTCTCTTATAGAAAAAGGAAAAGTAAATGTCCTGGCTCCATAGTTACTACTCCTTGTTCTAAGGGAGACAATACTGTGAAGTTTTTTAAATATTACTTTTTAGCATTTAGGAAAACATGTGTGAATATCCACTCTGCAATTTGCTTCTTTTGTGACTCTAGGCAAATCACTTAAATTTTCTAAACCTCATATCTTTATATATTACAAAGAGATTAAAAGAGTCAATATTTCATCAGGTTATTGTGAGGTTAAATGTAAAGAATACATCATGTTGCCTAGCAGGGTAGTATTAATTGTAATTATTATTATTATTATTATTATTATTATTATTATTATTATTATTATCTGGATGAAAAACAGAGCTGTAGTTAAGTATTAATAATTCCTCACCTTTCTGTGTGAGCCAGATATCCTTAGATTAAATCTTAGATCCAATCACCCCAAACAAAAGACTTTGATGAAAGGTCAGCTTCACAGAAAGTATCATGAGAAGTTTGTTCTCCTATTAATAAAAGTGGAAAAGTTGTTTTTATTCATTTTTGTGATTTGGCTTTGGATCCCAAGGTCCTAGGGCACCTGGCACAAAGAACTAAAAGTTATTACTGAAAGCCAAAAAATTTTGATGAACCTTATAGCTAAAGGCAGATCAAGTCCCCATAGTATGAAACCTAAAACTAGGGCAATGAGGAAAGCAGGGCTGAGATAATATTCAAGCCTCAGACCTGTGGCAATAAGTAAGGAGTGGGTCAGAATAAGTGAGAAAGAAACCAAGTCAGCAGAAATGCTGATTTGGGCCAGAGTTCACTCATTGTCAATTTCTTATACTAAAATTACTATAAAAGAATTAGTCTTCAAAAAAAAAAAAATGTGCCCACTTCTATTTCTTTGGAATGCCCTAGCCAGCTTAGCCCCATATCTTGTTCTAAGATAGAGCTTCCTCTACCTGAAGAGACATTTGACTACCTCACTGGAGTAACCTTAGCAGGAGTCAAAAGGCAGTTTTAAAGCCTATCAAGAGAGAAAAGAAGTGAGGGTGTATGTGTGTGTGTGTTTTGATTTGTGAGGAAGACCTAGTTAAAAAAAAAAAAAAAGGCCACCATACATTCATTCATTCCTTTAGCAAAACATTTGAATCAAATTTAACATGAATTCAGTTAGCTCATATTACTTGAATGCTTACTCTTGCCAAGTGGTAGGAGAAAGTTCAGGAAAATTAGGAGGTTGTTATAACCACCCAAGTGAATAGCATTATCACCTTAGATGAAACAGGTAGTAAAGAAAGTATTGATCAGTAATTGGATTTAGCATATATTTTGAAGGTACCACTCAAAGAATTTTCTAACATAATAAATATAGAATATAAGAGAGAGTGGGATTCCAAGATGACTCCCAGATTCATGGCCCAGGAAACTGGTAGGATGAAGCTTTCAGTCATTAAGATAATCCCATGGGAGGAGCCAATAGGGAGTTCAAAAACCAAGAGCTGTGTGTTAGCCATATTAAGTCTGAGATGACTACTTTACATGTAAGGGGAATGTGTTGAGTAGGCAGTTGGATATATGAGAATGATTTCAGGAGAAAAGTATGGCTTGTAGATATAAATTTATTAGTTGTCAGAGTTCACATGGCTATTAAAACTCTGATACTGAGAAAGATAACCTAGGGAGTGAGTGTAAAACTAGAGGATAAGAAGTCTGAAGACTAGGCTTCAGGAAGATGAGGAAGAATGAACAGAGAAGATATAGAAAGGATATTGAGTGAAGTAGAAGAAAAGCTAAGAAATGGTAGTTCCTGGAAGGAAAGTGAAAAAAGTGTTTCAAGAAGAAGAAACCCACTCTTTCTATGCTGATAGACCTAATATGATGAGGACTAATAATCACCTAATGGATTTGGTATCATGGTAATCCTCAAGGACTATGGAAATACTCTTTCCATGGAGAGGGAGCAAAACAACTATTAATGGGGGTGCGAAAGAGACTGAGAATAGAAGAAAAGGAGACAGCAAATACAGACATCTCTTTTTGAGAAACCTTTCTATTAAAGAAAGAAAACCCTGACAAAGGGATTAAAGCACTGACTACTTTCCCTAGAGAGTACAAAAGATTCAGGATCACATTAGATTTCACAGCAAAATCCAAGTTGACAACATTTTAAAGGTCATATATTCAACCCCAATGGGTTGGTGGAAGAGAATGAAGAAAGTGAGTGAGTACCAGTCATCAGAAAGATTTTAGTCACGGAGGGAGGAGGAGAGACAGTTATGATTTCAGGGTCAGAAAAAAAAACATAATTGAATTTAATCCTTGAAGTAATTTTATTACCTCTATATAGCCGATCCAAGGCATCTTCATATTTAACACTGGGAGATTTTTAAATATTTATAAGTCATTCTAATATGTACAGTTTTGTTGAGAAGTCCAGAATGTGTGCACTGTCCACCTGGTGTGGATAAAGGACCACTTAGTCCCACCATCCAGCATCTGCATCTCACTCAGCTTTGTGGTTACCAACTGACTGTCATATACCATTATATTTCTTGGTAGAGTAACAGAATATTGAATGGAACGTTTGCTATTATCTCAGGATTTTGGCCAAAACCCTAAAGTTGAAAATGATAAAGCATTCTCTTAGATTCTTTTTTCTCTCTGCATAACTATCAAAGCACCATCATGAATGATACAATCATTATTGGAATAGAAAATTAATGATGTATTGACTGATTCAGGAGAGTCAAACGGTAACAGATATCATTCAACCTCAGAAGGCAATATACTTAACTTATAAACACAGCAAAATTTAGCCATAATAAAATAATTACACAAGTTACTATTTATATTTTTAAGTATCATAACAACAGGTGGCAAAACAACAGATTTTCATTATGCATATTTATATATATTCAAATATGTATATTGGATTCTGCAAAGAAGATTAAATCCAGACACATACTTACAAGACATGATTGTAAGAAAAGAAAAAGTGTCCAAGTACACAGAAAAACTAAAAACACATGAAAATAAGAATATAATAAAGAGAGTCAGGGGAGCCACAAAGATCATTTTGGTATGGGATATTGGAATTTGAAATAATAAAAGAGCCTGAAATGGCCTGATCTGTGGCAACTGTACAAATTTTTCAACAGAGAATTAGTATATGTAAGATGAATCCATGCTGCACTAAAAGATAAAAGAGCCAATGCAGTGACTATAAGACCTTCTGTTACTTATGCTTATGGTCTATACAAGACAAAGAAATTCAAATGATTATTGAATAGAATTGGTAGAAGAATTTTCTTGCCCATGAAGAAGATTTTTTCTTTCTCCTCCCACCCTTCAGGACAAGATGTGAAAGGGTGGTGTCACCTGCCTATTATTCCAAGAGAAAGAGAGCTTAAAGATTTGGTTAATACCAGAAAAGAAGAGAGGTTCATATGGTTTAATGCTCTTTTAGTAATAACAATTTATAGGTCTGTTCCATGCTGCTATGGGGCCAGAGTGAAGCTAGAGAGAGAGATATTTGAAGAATCTGATATATATTCCCAGGGGTTTAAGGGCACAAATAAATGTACGTAATAGTTACTGAAGAGGTCTAAAAGTGGGAGCCTGGCTGGATCATCCCTTGTCTGCACTCTCAAGAGAGGTCTATTAGACTTTGGGAAAGCTGCTATTCCATGACTTGGTAGGATAAAGATGTATGAGAGTCCATAAAGCCAACTAACTAACCATGTTTGAGTTGTGTTGATGAGATTTTGCCAAAGAGAAAGCTCTACTGGAATAGGACAAACAGGTTAGGTAAGAAGCTGTGGGGAATTCTACTATAGGCAAAAGCTGATTGGGGGTGCCAGGAGGTCTGCCAGATTGTACATCAGTACCAGGGACCTGTGCCTGAGAATTGTCCCATTGGAGGCCTCTGGAGAACCCATTAACACATCCATAGAAGAGCTAATATCTGGATGGCTGCTATAAGACAGTGCATGTACAAATCACAAGAGAAATATAAAGAACTAAACAAAAAAGACTTTTACCCTACCATCTAGAACTTTTCTTCTGCCTTGGCCTCAGAATAACCAGAAGAAGAAAAAGTTGATGTGAAAGTTCTAGAGGAATACTGACAAAGCAGCTCATGCCACTTTTTCCTCTACAGCTGTGGCCTAAACCATTGCCTCCTTTTCAAAGAGAAAGTATCACATATCATGAGAAATGCAGATACAGGCTTTTAGAAAGCACAGAATAGACTGCGAGTTATTTGTCCTTTACTGGAGTCCTCTTCTGTGATTTCAATAGAAGTACTGAGGAAAAAAATGGTGAAGAAACATGAAACTGGTTCAATATTGCATCCCCATTAGATTAAATGTAATCTAATTGGAAGAGCAGGTGTTACAGCCTAGAGCAGTAGAAGAAAGTTTAGTCAATCTAATAACTCTGGATATTGATTTTAGATTACAAAATCATTGATAAATTACACCACACATCTAGCTTTATTGAGCGTTTCCAAAAGGGTCTGGAGAAATGGGAAGTCAGTGACAACCATTATACAATATTTCGAAGGGGCCAACCACATTGTCATTAACTGCCATGGCAGCAGCTATTATTCTACAAATTCATCCACACCCAGACAGCTTATTTTTTTCAGACTATTGATACTCAGTGAAGTTAAATAAGGGACTAGTTCACTTTTTTGGAACTTTAATCTTCCAACAGTAGAGGACCTGTTTGTAATTTTTATTTAATATTAATGGTGATTATGATTGTATATCAAACATAAATCAGATATCTATTTATCCAGGAAACTGATGCCAAGACAGGAGATGCCATTTGCTCTAGGTGACAGAGCTACTAAGTATGAGGGTACTTTATTACTGAGTAATTATAAAAAATAGAGTCATTGTAGGCCCTGACCTTGGAGAGGTTTCTAACTCAAGGAACATGATATACATATGCAAATTCCTAAATATAGAAATTAAAACCCTGAATGAGAAACACAAAGTCTCATTTGCATATTTCTAGAATGAATCTCCCCTTGTAAAAAAAAAATGCAATGATAATCCAGTGACAAAGAAAAGTTAAAATAATTTGAAAATGCTGTGACTTGGAAAAAATTAAGAGCAATTTAAATGGTAGAAAAACTATATATTTGACTTAATAGGATATAAATTATAAAATAGTATGATTGTAATGCTTTTTAAGAGTTTAAATAACATCAAAAGTACTTTATGATCTGTTTTAAATTCAATTTTATTCAAATAAAAGTATGTAAAACTATTTAAACTAACTATTGAATATTAAAATTTTTGTTTAGTTTATAGATGCTTATCTGCTTCATTCAAAAATGGGGAGAAATTTGAGGCAGCTTACAGAAACATAAACAACAATATAAAGCCTTTAATTGTGAGACAATGAGTGTAAAAGGTAACGAGGCAAAAAAATAAGAAGTCAAAGATATGATTGATACAAAAATTTGCATTAGAACATTTAGTGCATTTTTACAAATGGAGATGCACATTTACATTGGATTTCCCTAGGCAAAATAAAATGAAAATGTTATGATTAATTACTAAATTTACAATATTATCAAGAAGTCCAGCCTTGTAGAGCTTCAGACAGGCCTCCAACTTTTAACTAGAACCCATTACTTTTTAATATGTAAGGAAAACCAAGCCACTGACTCTGGATGGAGTAACTGGATGTGACTTCAAGTTGCCAATCCATTTAGAAAGGGATTAACATATTTTAATTGTACATAATAAAGTTGTACAGTGTTAGGAAAGAACACCTTTGGAGTTGTACAATCACCATGGAGGGAGTTGTATGACCTATAAGGTCGGAGGTGGAAAGCATTGGACAAGAAGCCTCAAAAACTATCAGACTAATAAATGAATTCTCAGCCCAAATCATGTGCTTTAAGCTAAAACAATATTGATGTCTTTGTCAAAATTAATTGGGTTAGGGAGAATTTCCCAACTTATTACCACTGAAGAGAAATGGTCTATTTTGAATGGAGGTTAACCAACTCGACCTACCTAGGAAAACTAAAGGAAACAGGCAAAAAGCAAAGCAGACTCTCATGAAAGGACATCAGGGGCCATTAGAAGAACAGCTAAGCACTAGAACAGAAATGTTTCTGTATCCTTACTTTGTACAGATAAAGTGGTACAACTCCCATAAACTAAAGGTACAAACTAATACAATAGTGTTTGGAAGGCAGGTGTTTTGAAGCCTCTTATCTGGAGAAGTTATTAGGTGGTATAATGAGAAAACTCTGGATTTGGTGTCAGAGGACATGGGCTGGAGAACTAGTTAAGTCATATACTACATTTGTGTTATCCAGATATGTATATTGAACATTTCACTTATCAGGAAAATATCTTGGTTTCGTTCAAGACTCAAAACCATGTTGATTTTGATGTAATACTGTAAATTCTTAAAGATAAAAAATTATAAACGCCAAGTGTAAGCAAGAATAAATGTTTCAATGTTGTGTTAAATGAGCATATAAAGTTATATGTGCAGGATAAAACAGAAATAGAAGAGAGTCAACCAATTCTCCAAAGAAGCGGTTTTCAAGGTATTTCCAACCTGAAAACTCTCTATTTTCTTTTTTGAGCTTCCATTTTTTCTTAATTTATTGGGGTGACATTAGTTAATAAAATTGTATGGGTTACCAGTATACAATTCAGTAATATAACATCTGTAGAGTGTATTGTTTTAACCAACCCAAGTCAAATCTTCTGTCCTAAATATTTGATCCCCTTTACCCTTATATTACTTCCCTCCTCCTCCTTTCCCTCTAATAACCACTAAACTGTTGTCTGTGTCTATAAGTTTTTATTTATTTGTTTGTTTGTCTTGTTCATTTGTCATTTTCAGTTTTATAGCCCACATGTGAGTGAAATCATATGGTTCTCAACTTTTCTGTCTGACTTATTTCACATAGCACGATGATCACAAGATCTATTCATGTTGTCGCAAATTGCAGAATTTTATTCTTTGTTATAGTTGAGTAATAGAAGGAAAGTTTATATTATTATAGGCCTGTCTCAAAATAAACAAAAAATCCAAATAAACAATTTAACATTAAATCTTGAAGAATTGGACAAAGAAGAATAAATGAAGCCCAAAGTCAAAAGAAGGAAGAAAATAATAAAAATTAGAATGGAATTGAATAAAACTGAGAACAGACAATGCAAAAAATTAATGCAACAAAGAGCTAATCCTTTGAAAAGACTGATTAAAATTGATAAACCCATGGCTTAGACTCACTAAGGAAAAAAGAGGAAAGACACAAACAAAATCAGAAATAAAAGAGAAGTTATGATGGATACCATAGAAATACAAAAGGATCATAGAAAAATACAATGAAAGGCTATATGCCACCAAATTCAATAACCTATAAGAAATGGAAAAGTTCTTAAAGATATACAACTTCTCTAGACTGAATCGCGAAAAGCTGGAAAAAGCTTAAGGAATAAAAAAGTTTACTTTTATCCTCACCTACTGCTTTGGCCCAAATCAGAGAGAAAATGCAGACAGAGAAGCAGAGAGCACAAAATAGAGAGATCTTAGACAGATTCTGAGTGTTGTTGACTGTATGCCAGGCATTGTGCTTGGACCTGCAGATATACACAGCAGTGAACAGTGGACATCTCCTTGCTCACAGAGTTTTTAATTTTTTGGTGTGCTATGCAGAAGAAAGAAGAAAAGACCTCTCTAACTTCTTAATAAGAATAGAGATAACTAAATCCAGGAATACAATCAAGTGATGATTTTTAAAATAAGTCTGAACTTCCAGCAATTACAGATTGAGAAAAAAATACTGAAAATTTTTTAGACTTAGTACTAAAAATCTTGAAAAAAAAGTTGTAAAAGAAGTTGGTATAGAATATACACAGTATTAGAATCAATAGAAAATTAGAATGAAAATAATTTTTTAAAAGCTATCCAAATAGAAAAAGAGATGTTGCTCTTTACTGTTTTCTACTTGTGGTTTAATCAATTCCTCTGTACAAATAGAATAACAGTTCATCCTAGAGCCAAATTTTGTTATTCTTCAGGTTTTTTTCCTTACATTACTCTGTATGCATTAATGCTCTAGTAAACTGCAGACATTTCTCATCCCATTCAGTAATTTTTAGTTAATCCTTTGTTGTATTTTAAAATGTTGTGTTAATTACTGATTAGATTTCATAGAGGTATGTGCCTGTATCTATTTTTGTAGCAAATTATATATGTATGTATGTATGTATGTATATGTATGTATGTATGTATGTGTATATATATATATATACACATACATACACACACAATATATATAATTGTACCTAAACAACAGCTGACTTTGCAGAATTTTACCTTAATGATGATTATTCTTGATTATTCTTCTCAGGGCCATAAAAGAAATTTACAAAATTTAAAGATTCAGTTCACAGAAAATCAAACCTTGTATCAGAAGACCTAAAATCAAAATCAAGTTCTACCACCAATAAACCTTACAATGAAGAACTTTTCACTTAGATATTAAACATTATTTATGAAAAATATGAACCCAAAAATGTTTATTTAGTAAAAATATATATATATATATTTGTTGATGGTTAATTATGTACTGGTCTCCTAATTCTTTACTGTTTGTCTTCAGGAAACTCAGGTAGCCTTGGCCAATAAGAACTAAGACAAGCCCTAATTTGATGAAAGAGCACTGACTTCATTGGCATCAGATAAATGGTTCAGAAGTATAAGAGTTTTCCCCACTGTTCCAGTGTACATTTCAATAGATAATACCAATCTAGCAAATCTGAAAAGAGTAAGAAATGTGCCTTCCACTCTAAGAGAACTTACTATATTAAATATGTAAAACTTTCTAAAATGAAGAGAATTTAGGCGTGTACAAAGAAACAAAAAGGCATGTATCAAGGCAATACTGATGTCTCAGTTAACTATAGACATTTGATCCTTAACCTTGTGTCTGATGTACCACAATCTGTTCCTTATTCCTCCCCAACAGCAGTGTGGAACATGGCATGAGATCAACTTTGGGAACAGGGACACCAACTAGAATCATCTCTCTACCTTACAAATAAGGACAACACATTGCCTCAGGTTTTCCAAGAACACTCATTAAAATGAGCACATACTAGAACAAGATAAACATCAAAACATTTCAAAGCGAAAATAAAAAATCAAATGGTTTTATTAATAATGCGATAAATGAAATAAAAATAAAATTGCCAACGAAGAAACTATTTAAAAGGAAAAAAGACTTTTTAAAATAACAATTGGGCAAACGAAGAAATTAAAGCTGATTTTTTTACAAGACACATGTAGCAATAACAAAGGGAATAGATTATGTCAAAACTAATGAGATATAGACTAATTTACTGTGATGAAATTTTATATTATAATTGATGTTACTATTAAATGAGAAAAAAATAAATTAAGCATTCAGCATAGTAATTTATAAGAACATCAAATAAAACTAAGAAATGGAGAAAGAAAGAACTAATAAAGATACGATATAAAGAGAATACAAATCCCCCAAAATAGTAGTATAGAAAGAATGTAACCATTATGCAGAGGTTTATTTTAAGTAGTTGAAAATAGTTTACATTTCTGAACTTATAAACTTGACAACTGCAATAAAATGGAAAATTTTCTAAGGAAACAAAAACTACCAAAATAGTCCCAAGAAAGATGAGAAAACGTAATAAAATAATGAATGTAGGAGATGAGAAATATTCAAAACCCATTCCAGTTCCAAAGATTGTTTTAAGCAATTCCTTGCAAATCTTTAAATAGTAGAAAATACAAATAAAGATAGAACTGTGCAATCTATTATGCAAAGCTAGTATAATCATTACAGCACAAAGAGAATTAAAGTTTAAAACAATTATTATCTAAAAACACAGATAGAAAAATTCTAAATAATAGTAAATTAAATGGATAAACATAACTAAAAATATAATTTAATATGACAAAATTGCTTTTATTAAATAATGCAAAAGCAGCTTAACAGAAAAATCTATTAATATAATTTATTATATCACTAGATATATAAATCATGTCATATTGGTACTGAAAAAATATTTGATAAAATTCAATACCTATTCTTGATCATCTTAATACCTTAATTACATAAATAATGAGACCTGTGCAAACTGATAATAAATAATAACTGTAAAACTCTGAAGTTATTCTCTTTGTAATGGCAAGGTAATGTCCCATGTGATTATTACTGTCATTTGAAATTATTGTTTTTTAAACAGATAAACAATATTTGTGTGAAAAATACATAGATATGAGAAAGAACTCGGTAAAAGTGTTATTGTTTTTAATATTATTTACATGAAAAATCTAAAAGAACCTTTTAAAATCTATTTAAATAGGAGTGGTCTTAAGGTTGTCAGGTACAAAACAAATATATCAAAGTTGGTTTTTTATAAATTTGAAAAAAGGCTTATTTATAATAACAAAAAAATATTAAATGCCTAGGAATTAACTAAAAATTAGAAAAATGTAGATCAATACGGCCAAAGCTAGAGATCTTCCCTGGGAGATATAAATGAAATTTCGAATATTTGGAGATACAAGTGATGCTCATGAATAGAAATGTTTAATACTGGATGTTGTCAGTTCTCTTCCTCCCTCCCTATCACCAATTACTCTGAAATTGTATGGCAATATTAATCAAAATTCCAATGATATTTGGGGAGAGAACTTAAAAAAATTTTAAAGTTAATTGGGAAGAATAAATGTACACATTGAGTTTTACATCTTCCTGTGATAAGAATGTCTAGAAATCATTCATATACAGGCCTTTTTCTCCTTTTAGGTATGTGGGAAGGTAACTCTTCCCCACCACATGTAGTCAAGCTGAAGCCATGTGACTAGTTCTGGCCAACACATTGTGAACGAAGATGTGCCATTTCTGGACTTAAGAACTTAAATGCCAATATGAGAACTTCCACTCTCTCTTTCCCTACCATGAGAATTATGGAGGAGGATTGGCACTGAAAAGTCAGAGCAGGCAAGACTGATGAGTTTTGGCATGCAGGGCAGTTTTTCTGAAGAGTCCTGTGAACTCACAACAAACTCTCTGTGAAAAAAAAAATAAACCTTTCTGCAGTAAGCCATTAAGATCTGGAAGTTAATACAAGATATGCTAATGAATAGAGTTCTGTGTAGGAAAAATAGAACTGACATAAACAAATAGAAAAGACAGCACAAGCTGATATGAGATCATAAAAATGTACAAAGAATATTATAACAGAATACAAAGAAAAAACAAAAACTGACCAAAAAATATTAAAAAATACTATATAGCACTATTAAGAAAATAAAGATCTAAACTGTGATACTGTTTTACATATTTGTTTAATTAGATAAAATTAATAAGATTTTTTAAATTAAATTTTGAAAATTATGTGGAGGAAAATAGAAACATATTGCTTGTACATTCATACAATTAATTTAGTTTTGTTACATCCAATAAAGTTGAAAAATAATATAACATCAACCCAGAAATCTCACTTAAGCTCTCTAGAGATTCTTTTACACATTCCAGAAGACATGCACATGTATGTTCATTACAAAACTACTGGTAATAGCAAAAATGAGAAACAATATAACTATTCCTTAGAAAGATTATAAAAATATGGTTTATTCCTTAAATGGATTTACATATGCATACATTACAATAAATGCCACAAATCAAATGTTGAGAAATACACACATGCATATATACACACACACATGAACAAACACACACACTAGCTTCCTATTATTAAAGACAAAGCAATGAACTAATGTAGACAGATCTGTTACTGTGGCAACAGCAACCCCACATGTTTCCTTAGAAATCAACAAACAATAGAAAATCCTTGAAATTTCTTCCTCATCATCTTCACTGAAAGCATTTTCCGAGCTCTGATGAATCATGAATAGCACTGTTTGATTGTGATAGCTTACAGAGTATGGAGAAAGCAATTTATTTTTCTACTTTCAAGGTTATGATTTAAATAGGAATGTGAAGACCATTTGAGGGATAATGATGAGCCTGATTTAGGCCAATGCATCAATTAAGTGAACAAATTCGCAAGAATAAGGAAATGATGGTATATAGACAAGACATTACAAGTGTACACGTTAGCCATAGATTTAGAGAGATTTGTAGATATGTTCACAAATACAAATGTAGATATATATAGTTATAGATAGGTAAGTAGGTAGGTAGATACATGATAGATAGATAGATGATAGATAGATGATAGATAGATAGATAGATAGATAGATAGATAGATAGATAGATAGATGATAGATAGATAGATGATAGATAGATAGATAGATAGATGATAGATGATAGACAGACAGACAAATGGATGATAGAAATTTCTGTTGTTTACAGAAGTTAGTATTAGGAACAACTGATCTTTATATTCTCTCAAACAAACAGACAAATATAGTATGATCACAGTCCAGATTTTGAGAGATAGAAGAGATCTGCCACAGAGATATTCTGGTCTAGTCTTTCTCAAAGTATATTACATGTATCATGTTACAAGATATGATTTTAGTTGATATATGAACACTTGATTTTAATAATTACTTATTTTTATCATTTAATTCTATTTATGACAGTTATATTATTATCTATAATTTATAAAGTTAATTTTTAAACAAGTTAACTTAAGTTTAAAAATGGGTTGATCTATACTATTTGCTCAATTTTTTGTAAATCTATAACTGTACTGAAAATAAAGATTATTAAAAATAGTTTAGTTGAAAAGAGTTAAATTAAAATTATATGACAGTACAGTTAATCTACAGTTATGATAAACATCATAAGGCAAAATTAAAGTACTACAGATAGAAAAGTTACTACAGGTTCTGAGTTAGGAGCTTTATCTACCCATTATGTTGCTTTCATTTGTCATTATGGCCAATAGTTGTAACTTTGTCTTCTAAACTAAATCTATATACCATTCCTTACTGCTGCAAAGCAGACAGGACTATCTGCTGTATTTCTCTTAGAAATCGCACAGCTATGCTTACCTATCACATGGGGCCAAGTCAAAAGACAGAAACCACACCAGTAATTTAACAGGAGAAATTTAATATAAAGAATTATTAACCAGTAGAGTGGTTAACCACAAAAAAGCTTAAGAGAGGTTTCTAAGGTAGAGTATAAATTAAAGTAGCAATTGCAGGAAGCATCAACCATTCCTAGGACATGACCAAGGAAGGAATTTAGAAACTTAAGAGCCTTTCCACAGGCAGAGATTTAGACCTGTGAGGAAAGGCATAGCTACTACAGGAACACAACACCCATTCGTGGAAAATCAGCTTTGCTGAGGGGCAGCCACTATAGCTGAGCCACAGGAGTAGCCTGCTACTGAACAGAGAAAAAACATGCTGTAGAGTGAAAGCAATAGCTAAACCATGAAAGGCTGCAGAAGTGAGCACAGCCCCCACTACTACCTGTACACACACACACACACACACACACACACACACACACACACACACACAGAGCCAAAATATTGGCTGTCACAGCTCATTGGAAAAAGAAAAATAAATCCTTTCTTTTTTCTCTGGCCTCTCAGAATCACTCCAGCACACTTTATTGTCAAATACTAACATTGCACCATTTGGGAAGAAGAAATGTCTACAGAGACATTATCACAAAGCCTAGTGAATAAATGTAGATTTCAGGCTGAGGTGGTAAATTAATAACTAGTGAAATCAATTTAAAAATGTGATTTTTGAGAACACATTTCCAAAGAATGAGAATATACAATGAGAAAACTCTGTGCACAATGAAAATATAGCCTAAGGATTTTTTTAAAAAGTCTGAATGGGTTCTCCTAAATGAGAAAAATATAAGAGTTTGCTTATAAATTTTTCTATTTAAAATAGCCACTCCTTGTCAAAGTTTTCTTAGTGAAAGCAGGAAACCCAGTACCATTTTAAAATATGACTTAATTCCATAAACTTAGAAGCACTTTTATGGCTAAAGATATTATATACAAAGTCAAAAGATAAAAGATAGACTTGGAAAAATACAAACTATTTGCAAAACATATGAAAGATGAAGAATAATTATCAAAGTGATTAGAAAACATAAATAAACCAACAAAAATGGGAAACCTTTTAAAGAAACAGTTATAGAAAATAAAATGCAAATGGCCAATAAATATATGAAAATATAGTCAAACAAAATAGCTGATAAAATACAGAGACAAATTTTTTCACGGTGATACTTTTCCCTTCAACTAAAAAAATTTAACATCTCATGAAGCCAGGAAGAAAACAAATCTACTCATGCATTGTTGAAAGGTATAAATTTATACCAAAAAAAAAAGGCATAAATTTTGAATAGCCTTCTGGCACTATGGATTAAAATTTATAATGCAGACATCCTTTGACCAAGTAATCTTACCTCTGGGAATTTTTTTTTAAATAAAAATAAAAGAGAGATGTAGATATTACATATGAATGTTTATAAAAGCATTATTTTGTTAGCAATAAAACATATTAGTAACATCTCTATATGAGAATATTACTAAATTATGGTACATTCTTAAAATGGAATATAATGTATTTATTTTAAAAACTGAGTCATACTTTTGATTGACTCGAAAGTGTACTCATGAAATAGAGTGTCAAAAGTTCAGAATGACATACTGTGGTCCTGGTTTTATAATAAAATTATATATGTATATTATTTATCTAATCTTGCATAAAAAAATGTATAGAATGATGAACATTACATTTTTAAACAGTGGATACATGGAAGAGGGCAGAGTTGAAGATCGAGAGAAAAACACTATTAAATTTTAATCTAAATATTGTATATGCTTACATTACTATATGAGGCATGCATTACTTTTAAAGTATTTCTATTTAGATATACATGCTTGCTTTTAGGCTGGTCTGTAAACCTCTAATCCTGTTTTCCTTATAGCTAAGGAAAAATAAGCCAATTTAATCTCAAAAATAATTTTAAAATTAGACTTGGTGAGGTGTAAGTTTCCTTCTTTTCTAGCATTATATGAGGCATGTGGGAAATGTGTTTTCAGTGGAAGGAGGGAGTATAGCTGTCAGAGAGAAGAAGGAAAGTAGGCTGTGTAAAGATTTAAAGGATAGATACAGGTGAGCAAAGCTGAAAAGGACAGTGTTCTAGGCAGAAGTGGAGTAGGCTATGAGTCCTATTTTCATGTTCTTTATTAACAAGAAATAACATCATCATAGAAAGAGAAAAATGCAAACAAATTTCACCCTTCAGAGGAGCAGAAGAATCCTGGGATGCCACTTGTCCCATGCACTGTCCCAGGAAATTAATTTCCTAAGGTGTTACCAACCAAGTTCAGATTTCTCCTTCAAAATATCCATTTGAAAATGAGGAAATGCTAGAAATAACTGATCAAGGTAACTATATACAGTACAAATAAAGCCAACTAAGTTATAAAAGACAATGGCAGAGTCTGCCTGAAGAGGAGAGGGCCTTTCTGGACAGCGTGGAGGCAATCAACATATGATTTACTGGTCACAGAGATGTCTAGGATGGGAGTATTCCTTTGGAAATAGCAAAGTGGAGAGGAAAGAGCATAGAGGGTACATATTGATTAGGCACTTTGTAATACTAGATACTCAATGAACTAAATCTCATTGAATACAACAACTTTAGAATGGGTGTTATTATACCTCTACTTTATAGAGGAGGAGTTTAGAGAGAGAACTGACAAGGAAGTTGTCTTAAAAAGTTTGTATGTTTGGGATTTTTAATTCATGGAGGTCGCCTGCTTCCAGCACTATTCCTACAGGACCCAGCCAGCTAATGCAAATAAAAACAAATGAGCCCAGTACATACCATGCAATTGATATGGCCAGTGTAAATGAAAATAGGGCTTTGAAAGACCTATTATACAAGACCCATTTAAATAAGTAATGGTTATCCCCATGCCTCTCTGTTTAACAGTTCAATTTGGCCTATTCTTAAACTTGGTAGGACTGAACAGTGCCTTACAGTAAATTACCTCAGATTTAAAGCCATGTTTCCACCGTCATGGCATATTATTGAAATTAATGATTCCATCTAATCATGAACTGGTAAATATTATCCATTAAAGATGTGCCTATGTTCTATTCAGTGTCTTTTTCAACAGTCTCTCTACTGCAGTTTGCTTTCACTTCTGAAGGGACATGACATACCTATGCCACGCTACCATGGGATACTTCAACAGCTTTTAATCGCCTGATTTTTGCAGGCAATATCTCATGTGGGGAGGTTTGTGGTGAGATTGTGTTTTATCCTCACCTACCTACTTGAATGAGAGTTTTTTCTCATTTTTCCTATGTGTAGTTGTTGCTTGACTTGTTTTGGAGTTTGTTTTGGAGGAAACTTTTCCATGTATAGATGTAGATTCACTGTGCCCATGGGAGGAAGTGAGTTTAGGATCC
Source organism: Cynopterus sphinx (assembly GCA_030015415.1). NCBI lineage: Eukaryota > Metazoa > Chordata > Mammalia > Chiroptera > Pteropodidae > Cynopterus > Cynopterus sphinx. The sequence continues at coordinate 22,673,389 of CM057385.1, forward strand.
TCTTCTGTGGCCATCTTGAACCAGAACTGATAATCTTAACCTATGTAGTGTTAATTCTCGAGCTCTGGTCAAATTTCCCTTGGTCCTAGGGACCATCTTATGAAACCTAGAGTGCTTTGACTTGTTCTGTTTGCACTTCTTGTATCAGAAAATTAATTCCTAATTCTTTAATGTAGTCTTTAAATATTGAGTTTGAATCAAATGATTTCCGAGGGAAGGTTTTTCTTCCTATATGATCTGCAAAATGCTAGCTGGGGCTTTATAATGCTTATGGACCATGGCTCTACAACCTGGGCAGTGAAAGTGGACATTTTTTTTGAGGATAACTTTTCTCTAAAGGACTTGGGGTTTCTGTACACTTAGTTCACAATTCTAGATAATGGGAAGAAATGGGTTGCTCTTCTTCTTTTCTTTCTTCTTCTTCTTCTACTTCTTCTTCTTCTTCTTCTTCTTCTTCTTCTTCTTCTTCTTCTTCTTCTTCTTCTCCTCCTCCTCCTCCTCCTCCTCCTCCTCCTCCTCCTCCTTCTTCTTCTTCTTCCTTCTTCTTCTTCTTCTTCCTCCTCCTCCTTCTTCTTCCTCCTCCTTCTTCTCCTCCTCCTCCTCCTCTTCCTCTTCTTCATCTTCGTCTTCTTCTCCTCCTCCTCCTCCTCCTCCTCTTCTTCTCCTTCTTCTCCTCCTCCTCCTCCTTCTCCTTCTCCTCCTCCTCCTCCTCCTCTTCTTCTTCTTCGTCTTCGTCTTCTCCTCCTCCTCCTCCTCTTCTTTGTCTTCATCTTCTTCGTCATCGTCTTCTTCTTCTTCTTCTTCTTCTTCTTCTTCTTCTTCTTCTTCTTCTTCTTCTTCTTCTTCTTCTTCTTCTTCGTTTTCTCCTTCTTCTCCTTCTTCTCCTTCTTCTTCTTCTTCGTCTTCTTCTTCGTCTTTTTTTTTTCTTTTTTAGATATTGCACAAGAATTGTTTCCCTCCAGGAAATTAAACAGAATACAGACTTTCTATTTTATAGTATACCTACATTTACTGTGTAGCTTCATCAAACTTCCCCCAGGCAACATTCTAAGGAAGTAACTGTTAAATCACTTCTTAACCAGTATTAGTGGAACATACATAATCCTCTACTAGGCCTGGAGAAGAACATAGGAAATTCAAATTAATTCTGTCTACCTTCGAAGAGTTTATAATCTATTCATCCATTTCATAAATGCATTCAAAACTATTTTTGATAAATTACCATGTGCTAAGCTGTAACTAGCTGGGAGACAGGCTACAAATGAAAACTTTCTCCATCAGAAACAAAGACTATATTACTGCAATATTAATATTAGCATTTTTTATTACTAAATATCATTTTAAATCAGCACAAGTTTGTGTCAAATAAGTGATAAAGGACATAAGGACTATGGGAGTTCATAGCAAGAAGGGTATCAAGAAGTTGAGTCAGAGAAGGATTGTTTGTGAAAATAGTATTTCAGCTGGCATACAGAGAGGAATTTAATTCTTCGTCATAATTTTCTTGGCATCAGCTTTTATCCAATCCAAATCTTTAAGTAAATAATTTTTGTCATAGAAAATCATTACACTGCAGGCAGAACTTGTTTTATTGTGCTTCACAGATCCTATGTTTTTTTAACAAATTAAAGATAAGACCTTCCAACAGCAAAAGATTAAAACTCACTTAAGGCTCAGATGATAATTAACATTTTTAGAAATAAAGTATGTTTTAATTAAGATATGCACATTTTTTAGACACAATATTACTACTGCACACTTAATAGACTACCGTATAATATAAAAATAACTTTTTTATGCCCTGGGAAATCAAAAAATTTGTGACTTGCTTTATTACAATATTCACTTTGTGTGACATTCACTTTATTGCGGTGGTTTAGAACCAAACTGCAATATCTTCAAGATATGCCTGTATATGTTTCTCTATTTTTACTTCATCTCCAACCACGAGTCTTGATTGCTAGGAATATTATCTATAGGATTTTAAACTTTGAAGAGATCTTCTAAACATGGGAAAAAAAATAAAATAATAATAATAATAAAATAAATAAAACCCATTCTTCATATTAAAGCAGGAACAAGCGCCCAGAACCTGGTTCACTCAGTTTCCCCCATCATTGCTGCACAATAAAAATCATGACACCTCAAAGGAAACACACGATTTACTTTTAAAACACTGGTCTAGGCCAATCTCTAACCAAGAGTTTACCAGAGAAGTTAAATGACTGCTAATTAGTGGTGTCTCCCAGATGAGGTCTTCCAGCCCAGAATTTCTGCTACCACTCTCATTAACCATCAAAATAAATATTATTTCTAATTTACCCTAGGCCCAATTACATAATTTGCAACAAATGTTAAACATTTTTAAGGGGCAGAAGAGTATTAAACAAATCAAGAGGCCTTTTTGGCATGGGGTCTCTGTGTGACTTCACGTTTTGCATGTTCACAAAGCCAGGATGCTTACTCTTATTATTTTGATACTAAAAATGGAGACAGAAAATAGATAACTCAGTAAATGGCCAATTCCAAGTAAGTCACTTCTAGCTTGAATCACTGTTTTCTGTATTTTCCATTTAGAAAATGTGGGTGAGTCATTCAGGCATCGTGTTTCTGGGGAAGGGGCTTGCTTATGGCTTCACTGGAGTAGATTTCACAATATAGTGTCTGAGACTTAAATTTTATCCTCTAGCAAAAAAATATAATAATAATAATAATGAAGAAAAACAGCTACTGTTCATCAGTAACCCATATTCTGCCTCCTTTGCTTTTATTAAGCTTTTGTGTTTTAGAAACTATTCTTGACTCCTTTATGACAAGTTAAATCCTAAAGTTGGAAGGCAAGGTAAAATATTATAGCAGCCAGGGGAGGATAGCCTGATTTTTAGGTGAAACAGATGGGCAGTCAAGGGATTTGAGAGTTTTCTCTCTCTTACTGCATTTTTAAAGTTTTTCACCAAGTGCAGTAAGAAAACGAAACCTTAGAGAATTAGTTTGATGCAAGTAAACACAGCTCTTCCCTTTTACCAGCTTTTCCACCTCTTCCACCTTCACCTGGCCTCAGAGATGTCATCCAACAGAAAACCTCCAATACCCCTTCAAAAGCAGAAGAGCTGTTTGAAGGGCTGTTAAAGAAATGCAGCCGGAAAAGGCACACTTTATAGTTTGCTTGTTTTGTGTCTAGTGTCAGGACAGAATCTGTGATGCAGTCATTCTAAAAAGGAGGTAATCAACATGAAAAAGAGTTTTACTTTATCCACACCCACCAAGAAAACACTTGGAATTTAAATTTTAAAACAATTATGGGAAAAGAAAGGGAATAAATATGTTGAGTTGGCCCACACAATCATCAAAAAGACGGATTAATAAATTCAGGGGTTAGCATGTTCCAAGAGTTAACTTATGGTACTCTAAGGCTATTTAAATTATTTCTGACTCCATTTACCTAGAAACAGAAAGTCTAAGCTTTCCTTAAAGGTAATTAACTAACTATGCATCCTCTCACTCTAAGAGAAGTGTGTAGTGGATAGTATAGTACAAAGCAGGGAATAATAAAATTGTTTCCACCAGGCTTTGGAATATAGCATTATTTATTTATTTATTTATTTATTTATTTATTTATTTATTCATTTATTCATTTATTCATTTATTTATACCTATAGCACCTGGTATTCCTAGGTGGTGTCCCATCCAAGTACTAACCAGGCCCAACCCTGCTTAGCTTCTGAGATCAGACATAGGGCTTGTTCAGTGTGGCATGGCCTTAGACCATGGACTGTGGCTCCAATGGAACATGAACCCAGGACCTTCTGAACATAAAGCAGACATGCTAATCACTACATTATGGAACCATATCCAGGATATAGCATTTTTAGCTCAGAATTATACTGGCAGAAATGAATGTACATAAGACTGGTTGAGTACACACTGACTTATGAGAGAAGCTACAGCATCCCAAGACTTTCTGATGGGTGTTAATAATTTGGGACTTAAAAATGTAGCTAATCCATTTATGAATAAAGGACTAAAAATTCTCATTTGCTCAGAATGAAATTACTGCATTTATATGTATTAAAAGTTAAAAAAATCAAAAGATCCCTTTCTGAATTCCATTAATAGGAATTAAATCATAGGCATGCCCAGATGTGCATATTTGGTGGTAAAGAGAAGATGGGTTTTATTATATATTTTTAAAAGGAACCAGAGGCTGTTAAAGGATTGCTCTTTTGACTATCCAAAGCACTGTCACACACATAGCTTCAATCTGACCAACATTTTAAATTTTCTCTGGCTAACAGGTTCTCAAATAGACTTTCCAGATTTTCTGTCTAATGAATAGATATTTACTTGTGACAACATATGAAATATCATAAATATACAACTATCCTAAAATAACTAAAACCATAAGGCTGATGATTTATTCATACTTTGACTCACCATATGGAATCCTTGGAAAAAAACAAAAAAAAAAATACTGCCACCTATATCCTACCCCACCTCTAACTCAGATACCTGGGGCTGCTACTAGCCAGAAACTAAACACCTCCCTTGCTCCTAACTACTGATATTTAAAAAACAAAACAAAACAAAAAATATTTTTCCATGACCTAATTGGGGCTGATATTCTTTGGTTGAAGTGGAGGAAGAGAACAAGAATGTGAGGGTCAAAAGGTAGCAGCCTTCCAATTTATGTTACATTCCCACAAGTGAAACACCAGGGGCAGCAAGAGAAGGGGGAAACCTTGGTGATATTGTAGGTTAAAGGCAGGGTACAAAGCTTTTGGGGGTTTTTCAGATTCATTTTTATTATTGTTGATGCTGTTTTTATGTTCTCTATTAGTTCAGAGGACCATGAACAGCCACTGGGGAGTAAGATAAGATCCCAATTCAGTATAGCAAACCAAACCAGATAAATCTCTGCTAGAAACTAGAAGTTGGGCTGGAAGCTACGCACAACAAACTCCCCTTGAGCTGTAAATTTGAGAAGAGGATGCAATCGCTATTCGAAGAGACAGCAGAAATAAGAAGTTTCAAGCATCCTGTCTCCTAACAGAGTATCAGGACAGCACTACTCCACTCACTAGTAAGTGTTCTTAATTTTATGATTCTTTGAGACATTATTATAAAGCATTAGAAAGGTCAAATAAGAAATAAAGGGCCTAGATGAAAGGTAAAATATTTGGGGGGGGGGACCCTGCTACCTCTACTGCTTACTGTCACTTACCAAAAAAAAATCTAGTACTATTTTTTTTATTTGATGATATCCCAAATGTGTTTCTCTCCCAAAATTATTAGAGCAGTGAGAAACCACTTGTCTTCCTGACTCTTTTGCCCAGCCAATTCATATTAATTTAAGGATAAATTTCTTCACATATGGTACTTCTAATAAGTCTCGCCATGGAGTATTTCAATTTCGAATTGTATCCAAGCTTAAAATTAAAAAAAAAAAAATAAACCAAAAAAAAAAAAACAAAAAAGACTGATATAAATACTAAAAGAATATAAACTCATCTATTTAATCTTTGCAGGTAATTTGATAAAAATCCTATTCTAATTTTTTGGCTGTAAGATCTATCAGCCCTTTCCTTGCTTTCTTTGATTCTGCCTTATCGAGAATCTTTCAGCTGAATCTACTGAAGAATCCCATCTGCAGGGTCTAATTGCCAATCACAATAGGTGTAAAATTAAAAAAAAATCGCTCCATGTTTCTATGTTCAGTATTTGTAGCCTATGCTGCCACCACCACCACCACCACCTCAATTCCTTCCCACCACCATCACCACCACCCCCATTCTTACCCTCATTCTGCCCTGCATCACCCTCTCACCTCTTGTCTCCCTCACCACCATCCCTACCACTTCCTCTCCTTTGTCCCATTCTTCCCACCAACTTCCTCATAATCTCTCATCTCCAACACTCCCATGTCCTAGTCCATACTTGATCAATACTCTCTATCTTTCTCGTGCTCCCAGGCTTGTTGGAATTTGGTGATAAAGCATGATTTCAGAATCAGAATCCGGAAGTTTCCACCTCCATTCTGAGTTTATATGGCTGCCAATAATTTTGTTAATCTGGGGTCCCTCACTCTGGAAATTTAAGAGCCCACCATAGAACAGAAACTCTCCCTGAATGCTATCCATGTGCCACTTCTTCTCCAAACTAATCTCTGTTATCAATCCATATAAATAAGCTCTGTTTGGATACTTAACTGTTATCCCTTTCATCCCTTTTCTCAAAAGACAATCGAATGACATTCCCATTTCTCCTCCAAATCCAGTATGCATATCCAGGTACATTTCTCAGCCTTTATTCTTGCCTGATTCATCTTTCTTCCCACTCTTACCAAATCTTTGTGACTAGACCCCGCACTCGATACTAAAGTCTTCCAGCATTGCATCTGTAAATCACGTTCTTTTGTTTCTGATTTGTAATCCTTAGATTCCATTGTTTTCTAGGGACATTTTATATTGAAAGATAAATCTAGTTTCTAGAAATAGGTATCCCAGATTTAGGCTAGAATACTAAAAGATCTAGATTGTTATGTTCAGTTCTTACAAGGAATGGGACACCTAGCACAGATGTGAAGAGAAACAATCCAGTGTATTGAGTGTTTAAGTTTTTTTCTGGTATGCTAGAAATTTGAATATCACTAATGACCTCTTTAAAAAATGTATTGCTGAAAATCTATAAAGTTTCTGAATTTGAAGTAAGATTCATGTGCCCTCTGTTCTTGCTGAAGAAGAAATAGCATGAACTGCCTTCTTAATAAGGAAACTTCATTACTTTGCAAGGGTGTGTCTGATTGCCTCAGACACAGAGAAAACATGCTGAACCAGGTCATGTGAAAAAGGCAGCTGAATTCCAAAATTGTGTGAGAATGATAACTTGGTTCTGGTTTAAGGTCGCTACCACTTCAGTTTGCTACCAAATTAGCAAACAATCAGTGTAAAAAGATACATGAAATTAAAATAAAAGGAAGTAGAGGCAGCTTAACAATGCTTTATTTTTCCTCACAGGGACCCCAAAGCTTCGTGATCTAGGAACACACAAAGTTTGAAGAATCCAGAATCATAAACTTAGGAGAAGGTCAAAGCAGCATTCAACTACCATATAAAGAAATCTCTTGCTATGCCACATTAACTTATTTCTTTGTTCTATTCATTTTTGTGTCATAATTAAGAAAATGCCTTTGGCATATAATACATATTCATAGATAGACTGCAAACAGCTTCTTTAATTATAAGCAACAGACATGAACTCTGACAAACTTAGGGAACATGATTATCATTGGAAAGATATTGGATAGTTGACATAATCAAACAGCTAGAGAACCAGGCTCTAAGAAGTCCTTGGTAGCAGGACCACACTAAGACAACTGATCGAACTGCTCACACTAGAATAAAGAAGCTATGTACAATTTTCCATGTTTTTATAGCACTACCAATATCACGAGAGAAACTCAATTACTCAACATTAGAACATCTGCCCAACCTTGGATGAGGAGAGAAGACAACGTTGATTTACCATGTTACCAGGATGACATACAATTATAGAGAAATTGTTACTCAAAAGTTAATTAAATGCTATTACCAAAAATGAACAAGCAGGTGTAATGGACGTAATTGGGTAATGGAAGCTGAATTGCTGAACAAGTACCAAATATCTACTATACAGTCCAACATATTTATATAACTTCTTGTCTCGTTATTTTTCTGATCAAATGCTCCTTTGATGGTCTCTCAGTCCACTAGGAGGTGCCATTCTGCCTACAAAAACAATCCAGGCTTTCTTGCCACTGAGTATTCAAAACTCAAGATGCGCTAGCATAGCCCTGTTACTTGCTCTGCCCTGTAGACCAGGACCCTGAAGAAAACCCACTGGGTTACTGCTGTTCCTGGTAATAAATTCAATGCTTGTCAATTTTTACAAATGTTTTAGCTAACGAGTTTGAAGAGTCATTCTCTTCAGGTTTGTCTACCTCACTAGAGAACCCTCCAGGAAAAAAATAAAAAGGTCTTTAACCTCAATTACTAATATCTCCCACTAGCTATACTGACTTCTCCCTAGGCTATCTCTTGAAATTCAAGACAGCATTTTAAATCTGTCTTGAGAGCATAAAGAATAAAAGAGAGAGAGAAGGACAAGAAACAAAGAGGAAAGGTATGCATATGTTTTACCCATTTTGGGGCAAAGTTATTTTACCTGCATTGAGACAAACACAACAAAGCAAGAACATTAGTTGTTTTGTCCCACATAGTATGCTATGTGACCATTGTGACTGATCTCTTTGAATGAAATTAATGAACTAATTAGTGTTCTATCAGCCAGGCTGAGGATATATGGAATATGATAGGAATATTATGGCATTTGGAGGAAATCATATTGAGATTTACATCCTGCTCCTCCACTAACTAGACAAAGGAGTAGAACCCTTCTAAACCTTATCTGATATCTATAAAATGATTTTATTCTGTCCCTATTCAATGAGATAATATATAATATAAGTGACTTGTGCTTAATAGGTATTCCATCACGATCACTCTCTGGTGTAATTAAATAATACTATCTGGAGGACACATAAAAGTCTACCCTTCAACATTTATTTACTCATTAAATGAGCACTTATTGCAAGTCTGCACCATGCCAGACACTGTTCTAGAGAATGAGCATGTAAGGGCAAATGAGACAAATAAAGTTCTTTTCCTTGTGAAGTTTACACATAAGTAAACAAATACAAAATACAATTAGAAAAAAATAGTGGTGAGTTCTCTGAAAAACAATGTAGTGTGGTAGTTGGCTATTGAAATAGAGTAGTTGAAGATAGCTTTTCTGAAGACATAGCATTTAAATAATAATATGAATAATTTTCTAAAAAGCTGGCCTTGGATAGATATGGAGGGAAATTATCCAAGTGGAGGGAGCAACAAAAGTTAAGGCCCAAAGGTAGCAGTGAGCCTAATATTTTTGCCAAACAACAAGAAGGTTGGCTTGCGTGAAGCTTAGAGCAAGTGAGATAGACTGTTAGGAGAGAAAATCATAATACTGGATCCTGCCAGGACCTTGTAGACTCTTGTGTAGAATTGAGATTTCATTCTAGTATAATGGAAAATCATGGGAGGGTCTTAAGAAAGTTAGTGGCATGATTTGATTTCTGATTTAAAAGAATCTGAATGCTATGTAGAAAATAAGTTCTTAAAGACAGTTATCATCCCCCATTCTAAACACATTTCCATTCTAATGAAATCTTCTGGCTACAGTCCAAGTTTTCCAATGAATTTCTCCAAATATATATTGAACATAAAATTTTGCATATTGTCTAACCAATCCCAAGCACTGTGAAACTATTTACCTCAGATGCTCTGTATACTGTACTTCTATCGATTAAATCTAAGGTCATGTTCACTTTAAAAAATAATAATAATAACTGCATGGCAAGATGAAGAGTAAGTAGATTGACTCCTGCTTGAAATCATTTAAAAACTAGACAAAATATATAAAACAAAGTTTTTCAGACATTGTATATTAGATAGCACAGGATAATGATCCCTGAAAAAAGGGACACAAATAATATGAGAGCCCTGTAATTTCTCCAGCTTACTACCCGGAGTGTCCAGACCACTGAAAGAAGGAGTTAAATTTGTTTAGAGAGGTCAAGGTGGCAAGAATTCTCAGAGAAAAGCTCCAAAGAAGGAAGAGAAAATGATCTGGAGGGCTGAAGAAAGTCTCTCTTGAGGCTTCAGCTGAGAATGTAACAGTAAGTAAGGGAACTAACCAAAGTCAGGGAGAAGACTATTTAAAAGAACTAGAGGGAACAGTCTCCAGAGCTCCCATGTGGCCAAAATAAGCATATTCCCACCAGGTGGAATGAAAGAACCTCATAATGCACCAGACATTAAGTAGAGTATTCAGAAGGGCATTGGTCAGTTGTGGAGAAAGATAAACCATAGACTAAAAGCTGCTCTGATTCCACCTTAAAAAGTTTAAAAGCAAGCACAGAAAGGATTAAATAATTTCTGTGTAACTTAACTGCATTCCAAAACAGGAAGAAGAAGGAAGGAAGGAAGGAAGGAAGGAAGGAAGGAAGGAAGGAAGGAAGGAAGGAAGGAATTTTAAATTAAATGAAAATGAAAACAATATGTTAAAATTAGTGAGAGGACAAAATTAAACCTCAAGTAGCAGAAAAAAAAGAAAATAAAGATCAAGCAGAAATCAATGAAACAGAAAACAGAAAAGTAATAGTGAGAATTAATAAAACTAAGATCTGGATCTTTGGGTAAGCAAATAAAAGTGATAAACCTCTAGCCAGACTGAAGAAAGAAGACAACATGAAAGAGGAGACATAACTACAGATCCCAAAAGATATTAAAAGGACGATAAGAAAATATTATCAACTTTATGTCTATAAATTTGGTGAATTAGATGAGATAGACAAATTCTTTGAAAGACGCAAATAACTACAACTTATTCGAGAATAATTAGATAATCCGTACACCCGTACACCCATTAAAGACATTGAATCTGCAGTCTAAAAACATTTCCACAAATGGAATTCAATACTCAGATGGTTTCACTGATGAATTCTACAAAATATTTAAGAAGAAAATGATACAATTCCATACAAACTTTTCCTGAAAACTGAATACATGAAAATATTTCCTAATTTATTTTATGAAGGCAGAATTATCTTTATACTAAAATCAAACAGCGACATTAAAAGAAAAGAAAGCTGTAGGTCAATATCCTTCATGAAAGATAGAAAAAAAAATCTTAACAAGTGTTAACAAATCAAACTATCAATATTTAAAAATGAAAATGCATAATGACCAAGAGGGTTTATCCCAGAAATAGAAGGTTGGTTTGACTTTTACAAATTAATCAATATAAGTAACCATATTAACAAATAGAAACAAAGACCATGATCATCTGAATAGATGCAGAAAAAGCATCTGACAAAAATCAGCATCTATTCTTAATAAAAACTAGAAATAAATGGTACTTCCTCCAACCTAATACAGGGAATGAATGAAAAACTACAGCTATTTATCATACTTATTGTTGAAATATAGACTGCTTTCTCCCTAAGATTAGAAAGATCACCACTTTTACTAAACATTTTACTGAAAGTTGTAGTTGACGCATTGTCAAGAAAAGAAATAAAAGACATCTAAATTGAAATGGAACAATTAGACCTGTCTTTATTTGCAGATGCCATGTTTACCTTTGTGGAAAGTCATACGGAATTTCCAACAAGCTATTAGAACTAATGAGGATAGCAAAATTTCAGGGTAAAAGCACAATAAAGAAGAAAAGTCAGTTGTATTTTCATAAACTATCAGCAAGCAATCAAAAATTAAAATTAAAAATACTATTTGCAGTAGCATAAAATAATATATGAAGTATTTAACTAAATATTTAAATAAAATATATGTGAAAGTTTACACTGAAAACTAGAAAACATTGCTGAGAGAAATTTAAAACCTTGATAGATGAAAATATATTTGTGTTCATAGATTGGATGATTTAGTATTATTAAGATGACAGTTCTCCTCAAATTAATCTGTCAATTTAACGACAATCAAAATCCTAGCAGACTTTTTAGTAAAAATTGACAAAAATATTCTAAAAGTTATATGGAAGAGCAAAGGACATAAAACAGGCAAAATTTTTAAATTGAAGGATACACACTATCTGATTTCATATCTTATTATGAAGCTACAGCAATTAAGAGAGTGAGAGAGAGAGAGGGAGGGAGAATAGGAAGGAGAGAAAGAGGCACATGCAAGTGCTTTGACAATGGTATAAAATCATTTCAACAGGGGAAGAGATACTCTTTACCTTACACATCAAATGAAATTTTACTTGAAATGAATTACAGAACTCAATAAAAAAAGCTAAAACTATTAAGCATTTAGAAGAAAACAGAGGAAAATGCTGATGCTTTGGGTTTGAAAAAGATATCTTAAAGAATGCAAAAAGTCCAAACTATAAAGAAAAATAAAGTCAATAAATTGTTTCATCAAAAGTTTTGCTCTTCATAAGACATTGCCAGAAAAAAGGAAAAAAAAAAGACAGAGTGAGAGAAAAAAAAAATCTTTGTAAGAAATATCTCCAACAATGGGCTTGTATTTAGAATATATAATAAACTCCAATCACTCAATAGTAAAACAACCCAATAAAAGATAGGCAAAAATTTGAACAGACATGTTACAAAAAACTACCTAGAAATAAGCTCAACATCAAAAGTCACCAGGGAAATGAAATTCAAACCAAAATGAAATATCACTACTGAACATCTAAAAATAAAACATACCAATTTTTGGTGAGGATATAGAGCACCAGGAAGAGTCAGTCATACACTGCTGGTGGGAATGGAAATGGTACAATCACTTTATAAGAGAGTTTGGTGACTTGTAAAAGTTGAAGATACCTCTACAAAACAGCTCAGCCATTCCACTCCTAGATATTTATTCAATGGAAATGAGAGCATATGTTCATATAAAAATTTGTACATAAATGTTCATAGTGGCTTGATTTAGAACAGACAAAAACTGGAAAATCTAACTGTTGAATGGATAAATAAAATTATGGCATACTGGGCAATAAAAGAAAATAAATTATTGATACATGCTTTGACATGGATAAATTAAAAAATAATTATATTGAGTGAGGGAACTCAAGCCAAAAAAGAAAAAAAGAAAGAAAGAAAAAGAATTATTGGTGTGTTATTCTATGTACATATATATTTCTAGGAAACCTGAATTAATCTCAGAGACAGGAAGCAGATAAATTATTGCTTTGTAGTCTAATACATTTTTGTAAGTGCTCCAGGAGTGCTTTGAGGGAATATGTATCTTCTAATTGTTGGATATGTAATTCATTTTTTCCATTTTATTAATTTTTTAATTCTATATCTTTTTGAACTTTGTTTTTTTAACCCATCAATTACAAAGAGACTTTTGTTAAAATGCCCTTCTGCATTTGTCAGATTGTTAAATTTTCCCTGTAATTCTGCTTTACATATTTTGCTTAACATATTTTGAGGTTATGTTATTAATTGTAAACAAGCTTGTAATTGCTACATCTTCCTAGAGAATTTTTCTTCTCATTATGATTCCTAATGTTTTCTGAACTAAAGATATTTTGTTTAATTTAATGTAGCTAGACCAGCTTTCTTTCTGTTAGTAAATTCCAGCTATGCCTTTTCCCATTCTTTTACTTTCATATCTTTATATCCTCAAATTTAAATGGGCTCCTTATAAAAAACACATATAGATGATTTGATTTTAATATATCAATTGATTATTTGTACATTCTGACTTATTTCTGTCACTTTATTTTGCACTTCCTATTTCTATTCTTTTACTATTCTTTTCTTTTTTTGTAACTTCTATTTTACTGATCAAGTTCCTTTTATTCTTTAATTCCCTCTACTGTCTGAAAACTTAAACATGCCATTCTAATTCAATTAGAGGTGATGCCTGAAATTTTACTTAAAGCTAAAAGTTAATCAACTTTTCTATACATTTTTTAATAGTTAAGAACTGTGGAATATTTAAACTTTAATAATACACCTCCCAATTTAAAAGTTGTTTTTGTCCAGTATTTTAGTTTTACTTTGTTTATATCAACTCCTCCCCCCTTTAGAGATTATTTAAGATTTATGTACATTTTTACTGATTTCTTTAATTAGCATTTATTCTATAAAATTACCATTTGTGAGTTCAATTTTCTTTTTCCTACACTACATGCTTTAAAAGTTCTTTCAATGAGGATGAGTGAGTGTGCTAAAATCCCTTAGCCTTTGTTTTCTGAGGATCACTATAACACCTCACATAGGCTTAGAGTGCTGTGCAACACAGTAACTCCAGAAGTAGATAATACCTTTGGGTTACAGATAAGAACATATCACTCAGAAAGGTTATCTTACTTCTCCACCAACAAATAAGGGATAAAAACAAGACTCTAAGTAGATTATTTTGACTCTAAAGTTCAAGACCCCAATTTCCCAATGCACTGGGGAAAAAAAGTCAGAGTTGGGGTCAAGATACGTAAGGATGGGAGTGGGTAGGTGCAGGAGTCTGATAGCACTGAGGCTCCAGGTATTAGTGTGCTAACCAGCGGCTTTGCCTGTGGAGGAGACAGAACATTTCCTGTGCCTTGATTTAAGTGTTTTGTTTTGTTTTGTTTTGTTTTTCTTTTAAGGGAGAAAATTAGGAAAGAAACTGTCATTGTATTTTGAATTCATACTTTCCTAGAGTCAGCTGGCTCACAGGCTATTCTATAAACCTCACATTAGAACACAGCTTTAACTTCCAAGTGATTCCTCCAGGCAGATGATAATATCATAGGCCTTTTTGGTAATTAAACAGACAGTAGGCACTGTTTCACCTTGTCTGGCTTTTCTTATCTTTAGTCACCAGGGATGTTTAATTTGCTTTGCTTAAATAACTCCTTCTGGTTTTCCCAAGACAATGCCATTCTATTACTTGCCTTTTGTATGTCCTGATGAATTCCATTGACTATAAAGTCATATGTGTCACTTGACGGGGAAATGTTCTGAGAAATGTGTCCTCGTTGTGCGAACATCAGAAGGTATTTACACAACCTAAATGGTATAGCTTACTACTCTAATTGTATGTGCTATACTTTTATCTGACTGGCAGAGTAGTAGGTTTGTCTACACCAGCATCACCACAAACATGTAAGTATTGCATGGAGCTACAACATTACAGTGGCTGCAACATTACTTGGCAATAGAAATTTGTCAGCTCCATTATAATCTTCTGGGACCACTATTTCATATGCAGTCCATCATTGACTGAATCATCATTATGCAGGCATGACTGTACTGTAATTTGAGAAGCGATGAGGCAAGAGGTATGGGGAGTAAATCAGCTCCAATGCTGGAGTCATGTGTTTTAGGTTCTCTATTAACTTTGCTACTAGTGACATCTGGAGAATGTCTCTAACAAGCATCCTCTGCAACAGTTGATATGGGCCACTTGTAGTCCCGGGCCCCAAGCTTTTGCTCACACAATTCTACCCATCAGAATCCTTTGCCACTTTTTTCCTGCCTGAATAATTGCCACCCATGCTCTCAAGGTGACCCGACAGTAACCTCCAAGTTCACTTTCCTTCTCTAACTCATGCTGCTCCCTCCCAGCTCTGCATAAATTCAGTTCACAATACTATTTACTGTTCCTATATTTATCTTTTCTTCATCAATAGATTAAAAGCTCCTCAAAAGCAGTGAATATATTTTTTTAAACTCTTATGGTAATTGCACAAAACAGCATGATTGAAGCTCAGTAAATTTATACTGATTATGTGACTCTATGTCCTGGTGTATAAGCTAGATGCTAATATTGATATTATTCTACCTCCTCACTAGAATATGTGATCATATGGAATAGAGACAATAGGATTTTAGAATCAAATGGAGGTAGTTCAAGTCTCAGACTACTGCTCAGTATCTATACAATCTTGGGCCATTATCACACGCCTCTGAATCTCAGTGACTTCATCCATAAAATAAACCTTCAAGGATCACAGAGGATTAAAAAAGTGATGTGTAAGAAAGTGCCTAGCATTGGCCTGGTACATGGTAAAGGCTGTACATGCATCGGTATTTCTTGTGTCTCTGAGGAGAAAGAGTTCTTGGCAAATAACCATCACCATAGGATTCTAAAGACCAATAACCTCAAAGAAATTGCTTTATGCAAATAAATGCTAAATTTCAGTCCCAAATCTTTAAGTGTTTCCCGAAATACAAACCAAGGAAAAACAAGAGGGCTCGTTAAAAATACATGGACTGGGTGATTCTGATAAAAACTAAAATCTGAGATATATGGCTATGAAATGAACTTATAATGAGCTGATTTCATAGCAGTCAAGATTCTGGTGCTCTTGTAGGCTAGACGAATTCCTACAGAATTCTGTCCTGAAATGACTATTTCTTCCAGGTTGTGCTGCATAGCACAAAACACATTGTATTTATCTTTCAGGTTTATAAATTTATGTGTTATCAAACTATTAAACAATTTTGGGAAATAAATAGCTAAAAGTTAGAAATACTTGATATGCACATCGATAAAGGATAAAAGAATATCCTGGCACAGTCTCATGATAAAATGTAATTCAACAGTTAATGTGAATTAACTAGATCTGCAGGTTATCAAAGGGATTGCTCTCTAAAACAGTTGAATGAAACAGGGAGTTCCAGAACATTTACATAAATTTTAAAAAATACAAAACAGTATTGCATGTTGTGTTTGTTTTTGTATATAATAAAAATAAAAACACGTGGAATAAAAGGAGTCACGTAAAATTTACTTTAAGTTTCACATTTAATTTTCTACTGTGGGACAATGGGTACATGGATGTTAGGAATATTATTCTCCATGTTTCTTGCTACTCAAGGTTTTTTTTCCAAATTAAAAAAAAAGTTATTTGATATCTCAAAACATGAGAGTAATAAAACAGCTATAAAGCAACTAGTGGCAGAGAAAATAAAGGAACATAAAACATCAGAAGAAAAAAATATGAGTCAGCTGTGATTTCTGTCATTACATCGATTGAATTTTGTGGTTATTTGGGGGAAGGAGGTTCCATTCCCACATGTAACAGTGTCACAAAACAGCAGCTCGAGGTTTCAGGGGCACCTTGCTTTTGATAGGTATGTCTTTTAAAGGGCTTTTGGGAATAACCTTTCCATGACTCATTCCAACTCCTAAAACTTTCTGTCAAATTACACTCAAGCAGAACCACCTAAACTTCGCAATGACCCTGTTCTATCACCTTCAGGATACAATAATCCTCATCGTTGGTATGTAACACTTCATAAACCAGGAGAGAGCAACTGTAAGAGATCTAGCAATGAGCCCCTTTGATGTGATATTTATTGCACTGAAAATTAGTTAATTTTCACTGCAATACTGCAAATATGATAATATGAGATACATGTTACCATATCCATGTTTCTGGTGAAAAAAAAAAAAAGAATACTTATGAAATTAAGATTATAGCCAAAATGGGGTGGTTGCAAAATCTATTGTCTCTGAGTCTCCACATGCACAGCACAGAGAATTCCTCTCCTTTCTCTTTCTAACAGGGAAAGTATACAGGGTTCAGTAAGAGCAAAATAAATTATCTTGAAAGCAAGAGGGCAGTTATTAGTGTCTTAAGCGGTGGGAGTGAGGTTACTGAAAGTAGAAAACTGATTGCCTTTAGGTGGCCAATAGTGTAATTTCTATCATTCTTAATTACTGTAGACATCCAACATGACTGAAGCAACTATAACATTGACTAGAATCTAAACAGAGGGTGCTGCCTTGATTGATTTCGCCTTCTTAGCCTGAAATCTCCCAGCCCTAGAGCTCACCGCCAGCCAGGCCTCAGGCAAGAGCTCACTGGGGTTCCTAACAGCCCCTGCCATGCACCTGCCATTTCAGCTCAGCTTTTGTAACCAGCCACATAACTAGTGAGAGGCAGAGATGTGATGTGAACTTCAATCTTTCAACACCCTAGAGCCTGAAGTCTTTCCTGCATACCAACTGACTTTCCCTCCTCAAACACTGGCAAACGCGAAAGAATTGTAACATTTCTTTCTATAGTGAGAAACTTTAAGAAATAATCTTGAGGGATTAATCATAGATCTACTCCCTTTTATCTCATTCTGAGTTCTCTATGAGATACTTAGAATTTATGAAACTTCTGAAGGATTAGATAGGAAAGAAACTGCCCCCCTCATTTTTCCCAATCTCTGCATTGGCCTATGCATGACTGTCTCACTTCACAGGAGGCAATAGCCCCATTGGTTTGAATTTAACTGATGCTCATTCCATAATAATATCTTAGACAAATAAATACAGAGGGGAGATTGTGACTCAAAAAGGAGCTTGAGGAAGTCAGCTATGAAGGCTGCATTACCATCAGCCCTTTAACACCCTTTGACAAAGAAGGCATTACTGAAATTGGAGTCTTAAGTGATTCCAGTCATGCTGCCTAAGTTTGGGGTTCCAAATACTATAAGGAAGCTTTGCCACTAAGTTTGTCAATTAATTCCCCAAGCCCAAAGGGGATTTGGGAGAAGATTGAGCCATATGCTACTGATTTGTTTACACTTAACACAGCAATATGTTATTTTGAAAGTAAGATTTGGTGGAGGAGAAAAAAAAAGACAAAATGAAATCTTAAAGTGCCTTTTGATACCACTAAAGATTTATTTGCTTTATAATAATAGTAAAGTAGAGATTATTTTTCTGAAAGCAATTCAAGTCTCACTTCTCTTAACACCTTAAACATAAGGTGAAGTCAGAAATAGCTGGGTTTCAGCTGGCTCTGGATTAGAAGGATCAGGAAACTCGGCAGGTTTCTGAATGGAGGACTCCAATAACTCCATCTGCCTCTGCAAAACTCTATGGGATAAGGGCATATGGGCAGGACTGATGACATTACATTAGCTGCTCATTTTCTTCAGGATTTTGCCTCCAACCATTTCTTGGTGGGAGTTATTCTGTTTTACCTGATGTTTCCAGCTGTTAAATGATAAAATATTGGGCAAAAGTCAACATGGAGAACGAACTTTTCAGTATGTATTTCTTGTACAAAGTGATGTAACTCAGGAACCCAGTGCTGACACAATCCCCACATTTTTTTTTGCCTCACTTCTACTCTACCCTTCACATTCCTAATTGTTCTCAAGTTTCTAAAGGCTTGAGAGGAATTGCTAACAAAGAGAGCTATGTCTATAAGAAATGACATCAAAGAAAGAAACTCTGTATTCCTTCATGTTATAAAGTCTAAAATTTTCTTTTACAGGATTCTAAGATATGAAGTTTAATGGGGAGGGAACAATAATGGGCAACTTTTAAGAGGATTATGTCTCCACCGACAGCCACCTTGCTGGAGGCTGACTGTGAGGAAGGTGGAAGTAGCATGTCACATGTCATTTTTTTTTCTAAATTTATTTACATTATCTATAGACAAAAGGCTCTGAGATAGCCTCAGACATACATACAAGAGAGTGAGACAGAGGTGGAATACTGGGATCATAGCAATGGTGATGATCATATACTGTATGATTCTCCCTGAATTCCCCCATTAAAATTTAAAAACATAATCACACAGATAACACCCACAGAAAACTATGTAACTAAGATATCATCATGAATCCCAAAATATAAAAGGGTAGGGATGATCACTTAGAGCCAAAAGGCCCTTGAGATATCAGTGTCAATGCAGGATCAAACAAAGGAAACCCATTGGGCACCTGAGAACAAGAGAATCACAACTGTCAGCAAGGACTCACTGAGGACACACACTACAGGTCAACTGAGGATAGCAGCAAACCCTGGGAAGGGTTCGAATATTTCCTTGTATGTCATCTAAGTACAAGAAATCTATGGAGAAGTCTAAAAATGATGAAAAAACAAAACAGCCCTATGAACTCTTAAAACAAATAAATTTCCATTCTAAGAAAAAGCCCCACACTGAGAAGAAACTGCTAGAAGGAGAATCCTAATTAAACAGAGCAAGGATACCAGGTGCACAAGAAAAAGACCACAGAGGAGGCAGCTCTCAGACTACATATTTCACTTTGATAAAAAGGAATTGAAGAGGGAGCTCCAGAGACATGGAATTAGAATGGCTACTTAGACCCAACCCTTCCTCCTAAACGTTCAGGAAAACTGTTTTCACATAGAAGTCAGAAACAAAATAGGATGGAGCTAGTGTCATAGAAAGTTCTCATCAGCACAACAGAGGAGAGGGGCAAAAGAATACCCCTACAAATAATAAAAATACACCAGAAAGACATGTCTGCAACAGAAATCATACCTGTGACCTACTCTTTCAAAATAAGCTAAAAGGACATTAAGAATATAAGACTTGGAAATACAACATAAATAAAAATAGGTAAAATAAGGTGATAGAACTCAAGAAATATATAAAATAAATTGCTAAAAATCACTTCAGAAATGAAGACTACACTGATGAAACCAGAAAGAACACAGGAGCAAATAAACACTAAAGATAATGGCAGCTGAAAAAGAAAAAAAAGTAACAGATATAAAATTTTTAATAAAAAATTAACCTGTGTTAGCCTTCTATTGCTATCTAACAAATACTCCTCAAAACTTGGGCCTTTAAACAATTATCAATTATTGTCTCTCATGACTTCTAAGGGTCAGACAGGACATAAATGACATAGATGATTTCTGTACCATGATTTCTAAGGCCTCAGATGGAAGACTTGAAGGCTGGGGGGGAAGAGTCATTTAAAGACTTGTTCATGCATATGCTTGGCAGTCGATGGTGGTTATTGTCTGAGGTCTTAGCTGGGACTATTGGCTGAAACACTCACGTACAGGCTCTCCGAGTAGCCCAGGCTTCCTTACAACAGCAGGGCAGGGTTCCAAGAGCATCATTTATTATTGCTTCTTTTATAATCCATTAGTCAAGGTAGTCACAAGACCCAGATTCAAGGAGAAGGTACAGAGACTCCACCTCCTGATAAGAAATGTATCAGTTGTAATGTGAAAAGAGCATGTAGGATAGAATAAATGTGTAGGTGTGACCATCTTTGAAAAAATAGTATCAGACACAAAACTTCTAATAGAATCCCTGAAGAAGTAAACCAGCACAACAGAACAAATATTACCAACTTTAATTGAAGAAAACTTTTGTAGAAGTGTAAATAAAAGAGTTGACATTAACATATTCTGTAAAAGTACAAAATCTACCTGAGAAAATCAATCCAAAAGGATCCAAAGTGAGACAGTCTAATAAACCTACTGAACTGTTCAGAAAAAGGAAAAATCCTTTTGACATTTATGCAAACCAACCAATTCACTTACAAGTTATATAAAATTAAAGGGTAATAATATTTTTACACTAGTGCTTTATTCCATATAACAACGGAATGATATTTTAAGTTGCAAAAAGAAAGAAAATGTGAGTCAAGAATTTCATCCACAAATTGATTTTTTTTTAAGTATAAAGCTCACAGATAAACTGTTAGGATCCTGCTAGAATTTGGGGTCTCTAGTTTGTTTTCTGAAAAATTACTGGACAATAAGGCATCCTAAACAATCCAGGAAACACTGACATGAAGACTGGTAGACTGATACAGAACATATATTCTGTAAAACCCAGATAATCATTGTGCATTTGCCAGTCCATCACAGAGTTAACCATAGTGCTAACTAGTAGCAATATATCTTTAAAAAAAATCAATGTCTGTGTTTCCCAATATGAAATGAAGATTGACTCTCTGTCCTTGAACTTTGTGGCCTAAAAAGAATATGAAAATCTAGCAATGAGAGTGCATATTTTTTAATACAGTTATGACTTATGTGTTTTGTGTGGTTAAGATTCTAAAGGCAATACTACCTATTATATTAGTCTTTCTAGTTAAAATGAGTGGTGTTTTATAGGTATCCTGAAGATTTCAAATTGTATAAGTCATAGTGTGACTTAGTGTGGTGCTGAGGTTTTGTCAATAAACGCAAATTGACAAGAACAACTAATTAATATTACGAGAAGACAGTAACATGGCACTGTTTGACCATTTTAAATAGACTCTAAATAAAACTTTTCTTTTACTACCCCTAGTTGGAATATATTAAGATAGTCCCCATTCCTTTAAATCATTCCAACATTATAATAAAGGGTACAACTATGCATATTTCTAAACATCCTGGAAACATGTACTAACATCTTTTAAAAGGAAAAAATATGAGATGTTTGTAACGAAATGTCTAATTTTAATTTGATAAGCAACAAGATCAATAATGACGTCTACTTAGGCTCATAAATTTTTCAAATTTTGAATAAATGGTTTTGCACTGGCCATTCCTTCTGTCTTGGATGCCCTTCCCTCAGATATCTATATCGCTCACTTCCTCTCCACATCAAAGTCTTTGCTCCTTCTAAGTGGGGTCTCCTGGACCACACTACTCAAAACTGAATTCTCCATCTCCACTCCCTGCTTCTTGTCTCTATACTTTCTCTCTAATACAACAGACATTTTTCTGCTTGGTTCACTGCTATATCCCAGCACCTGGTATATAAAAAGTACTCAATAAATAGATTTGAAAGAAAAATATATAACATGGGTCAGGGAAGGCTCTAGATGGTCTCTGTCAACAAAGGTGAAACATAATACTGCAAAGCATTTGTTTGCCTTCAAAGTCATAAGACCCTATTTAATATGAAACTAAAAACAATTCTCTTATTCTTGTTATATAGGTGAGGAAACTGATATTCAAAGATGCAACATTGTTCACTCAAGGTCATATATAGCAGGTGGGACACTTACTATGAGTCAAAGTCTTCAGGTGCCAAATTCAGTGCTCCTACCAATGAGTTTTAGCAATATATTTAGTCGGTGGAGTCCACAGATGTCACAATGAGCTTTAAAAAATCAAATTTAATTAATTAGTGAAAATAAAATAGCTATGAGGAAAAGCAAAAAAAGAAGAAGAAGAAGAAGAAGAAGAAGAAGAAGAAGAAGAAGAAGAAGAAGAAGAAGAAGAAGAAGAAGAAGAAAAAGAAGTGGTATTTAATGTAATCCAATGATTCTCAACTGGACCAATTTTACCCTCTCTCCATCCCACCCTTAACCTGAGGACATTTGGCAATAACTGGTGATGCTGTTGTCACAAATAGGAGACTACTACTGGTTTCTAGTGGTGAGAGGATTAGTATGTTGCTAAACATCCTAAAATGCATAGGACAACCCCCACAACAAAAAATTTTCAGGCTCAAGATGTCAATCGAGCTGAAGTTGAGCAACTGACAACTTGAGACTTGTTATCCTTTGGCACACCAAGCAAGACTAATGTACCACAAAATTCAGACTATAAGGGATAGAACAATTCTTAACACATTACCTTAAATCATTCAGTTCATTGTTTTAGTTTCAAACATTATTATTTAACCAATGTACTTTGCTTACATACAAAACTCTTTAATTGGCATTTAATTACTATTCAATTCTTTTTCTTGTAATTAACTCATCAAATGTCTTACTACGTAAAAAAACACTAAGCAAATGAGCTAATTAGTGTCTAATTATCGGTTACTGAAGATTACTACAAATGACTTATAAATGGCTAGCTTCTTTACTACTGGGAATATCAACAGCTAATCTTAAGTCATTGACTGCAATTTATATAGCAGGATGTATACATAAACTACATGACTGCTAGAGCTGAAGCAAGAAACTTTCATCACTTCTTGTGGAAAGAAGTACATTAGCAAAGGATATTTTGAATTCATGACCATATGCTTCCATCCTACAGCAGAGCCTGGAATGAGTGGCATATCAAAGTCAGAAAACAAAATAAAACAAACAAACAAACAAAAAAAAACAAAAAAACAACAGTAGAAGCACTAAACTAAGTAGGCATGAAGATTCTGGCTTGTCCAGCATGGAACCTTGGTAGGGACACACTTAGAAATCAGGAGTCAGAGTCCAGCAACCCCAGAAGGTAGATTTTATTATTATAAACTGTTTTCTTGGTTATTATCACTCATTTTTCAGGTGAAGGAACTGGGTACAGAAAGATTCAGCCACCTGCCCAAAGACACATAGCAAGCAAGCAGGAATTCAAATCAGCAGTCTAGCTCTCTTTAGCATTGGGAAGTAATAATGCCTTCTTTCTACTATACTGCAAACTCAATATGCAAAGCCTGCCGCTGCATAAAGAAGTGGATGGATTTGTTTCTTTGGTGAATTTACTTGAATTTGCAACCTAAAGAGTTGTCAGTTTTATAGGCATCCCTCTCCCCACTGCTACCCTGGCTTCAGACATCATGCCACTGGACAGGCTTTAAATCAAAGAGATACTTTGTAATTAGCCAGATCTGAGTTTGGGTTTCCCCTCTGCAGAGTAAGATACTTAATTTCTCTCAACTTCAGTTTTCTCATCTATAAAATTGGGATGATAAAACTCACTCTAAAAGACTGTCATAATGATTAAATAAAATCTTATAAAACATTTACACTAGGATCAGGTACACAGTAGGTGTTCCACTCTTATTGCTATAGCAAAAAGCAATCTGGAAAAAATCCGTCATAATTTTTCTTTATTTTGTGCTACATCCTATAAGTCAAAAGTTACATAAGAGAAATTTCTTGTTTCTATACAGGAGAAGTATATGTTATAGGTTATAGTTATATGGATTAGTGCTATCTGTAACTCAGAGAGTGACCAAAAAGGAGGAGGAGGAGGAGGAGGAGGAGGAGGAGGAGCAGGAGGAAGAGGAAGAGGAGGAGGAGGAGGAGGAGGAGGAGGAGGAGGAAGAAGAAGAAGAAGAAGAAGAAGAAGAAGAAGAAGAAGAAGAAGAAGAAGAAGAAGAAGAAGAAGAAGAAAGAGAGAGAGAGAGAGAGAGGAAGGAAGGAAGGAAGGAAGGAAGGAAGGAAGGAAGGAAGGAAGGAAGGGAGAGAGAGAGAGAGAGAGAGAGAGAGAGAGAGAGAGAGAGAGAGAGAGAGAAAGAAAGAAAGAAAGAAAGAAAGAAAGAAAGAAAGAAAGAAAGAAAGAAAGAAAGAAAGAAAGAAAGAAAGAAAGAAAGAAAGAAAGAAAGAAAGGAAAGGGAAAAAGAAAAGAAAAAGAAGGGAACAGCCATTTTTATGAAAGCTGATCTTCTCCTCTTTCCTATGGGCACCAAGAAAAAGTCCATAAACCCATTTGCTCTTTCATTTAACTGCCCAACATTTACTGAAAGCCTACTGCTTACTGGGGGCTGAGTTTCTCACTAGAAATATTTAAGTATTTTTAAACAAAAGGAAGTCATTTGTAATAAGAGACAATGAGTGTCTCACCATTACACAAATATTTACAAAGCACTGGGCATAAAAATTCAGGAGAGATAGTTGAGATCCCAGCCTCTCCTGGAACAAAGCATGAGCAATGCTGTGTGATAAAATAGAAGACAGGATACAAAAAACAGGTGCACTGCACTTTCCTCAGATCAAGGGCATCATGGAAGCTTCCCAATGAAATGCTCTCTTAACTGAATATTGAAGGCTGGGAAAGTGCCTTCTGAGACCTAGAGGCACTGGGGTTATGAGCATGTGCCCTGCAATTCCAGATTTGACTCTTATTCCCCATGTAGTTTCAGGCAAGTTACCTAACTGCTCTGTGCTTCAGTTTCCTCCTTTACAAAGTAAAGATATAAGAGTACCTTTTTCATGCTGCTGCTGAGTACTAAATGCATCAATAAATGTAAAACCCTCAGAATTACATCTGGCTCATAATTAAGTACCCAATAAATTTTAGCTATCATTTTCAGTTTCTGCTCAAATGGGAAGTAAATGGCATATACAAAGGATCAGAGACATGAGAACACAGAACCATTTGGAAAACTTCCCATAGATTGATTTGACTAGAGCAGAGTGTTCTTCTGGGGGTGCAGGTAGAGCCCGTGTCATGAGAGAGGAGCCTCAGTACTACCCTGACAATATGGATTTTACCATGCTGGGTAGATTTTTAAGCATGAGAGTGATTGGATCTAATTTCTGTTTCAGCAAACTTACTTCCGTTCATCACATGGAAAGCAGGCAAGCTAGGGGCAAAAGCAGTGGCAAAGAATCAGTTATGGTGCCATTGCAGTTAGTTTTCCAGGTAAAAATGTTAAGGGCCTGACCTAGGGCAGTGCAGAGAACCACCTTCTTGTAGGGGAGACCTTTGGGTTAAAGGTCTTATTTTGACATCCTATAAAATGGACCTTAAATCTTACTCATATATTAAGGTTCAAGGTGTAAAAACAAAGGTATTTGCACATTTTTTTTCCTAGGGCTTGGACAATGTCACTTTTCTTCTTTTTCTTCCTGTGTCTCAACAGACATTTCTAAATGATTTCAAAGATGATGCATTTTAAGTACTTGGAGACTTAGAAAGAAGGTAGAAGAATCATTTGTCTCAATGGGCAGGCAGCAGTCTACTCCTGTACAGGACCCCTGAATGAAATACCAGGGTAAAAAGACATCCACTGATTTAAATCTCCAAGCAGCTTGTTTGCCTAGTCTTCCTCTCATGCATAATAACATCTCCATGTACTATATTTCATGACAAGAGGTGGGAGCAAATTTACTCTTTGTTTCATCTATTCCACTGAATTAAATCATGAACTTTTGAAATATGCATTTTAAATTACTAACAATTTGGATTAGTACTCTTTCCATAAAATGTGCTAATGAGTTATGTGATCTTTTGTTTCAGAGAAAGAACTAATTCATCAAGGCTAACTGAGCTGTTTTTAGAACCTCCTAAAAAGTACAGATAAATGTGATTTCAGAATCATTTATTGTTAATGTGCAGAGCTAAATTTGTTGGCAAAATTCCTCTGGTATTCTTGGTGAATGACTCCAGGTGCAGATATTAAGGTCAAATATTATGGTGTCACTGTTGAGATTTTTTTCCTATAAAAACTAAGGAAGGATCACATGTCTTTTGATATAGAGATCCCTAATGAACCATGTCATACCTGCAGCTGTTAAAGCAAGCTTCATCTCTATAAAAATGTGGCTTGTCCAAGTTTCGATTGTAGACCTAAGAAAATCAGAGCCTCATTACCTATAAAATTATATAATTATAGGTCTAGGAAGGACGTTGCATAGCTTATTCTCTATTCCCTTGGCTCTAGATGAGAAGATGCATGTGATTCCCTTTGGCACGTAAAGGCCATAAAGGCCATCTGTTTGTACACATCTCCTCAGAGTGACAGTTGTTCTCAGGTGATCTGGTAGGAAAGACAGCAACATCCTCTTTTTCTCACTACTCTACCTGGGCACCTACCACACATATATATTTGGTCGAGAAGCATAACCTTCCAAACAGAAGGACCATTTATCTTATCAAGGGTATTCAAAGATTTGTACTTTCCTGCTGCATGTTCTAAATAGGATTATTTAGAGCCTGTGAGAGGATGACATAGGGCAGTAAACTTTCCAAGACTGCTTCTCTCTAAAAACTTGTTCCAGAGATTGACAGCCCTCACAGTTCAGAATCTGAGTACGATCTAGATATGTAAGTCAGGACTATTTTTATTATCTTTTTTAAGCCAGAAGGACTTTAAAAATCAAGTCTAATCTCTCTCCTTTTTTACATTTAACAAATCCAGTAATATAAAATAAAATGACATTCTCAGGTCACACAAGCAGATTAAGGCAGATCAAGGGTTAGGACTCAATTATTGCACATTGTCCAATAACCTAAGCACCTCACACTGTGAAATATACTCACACTTTCAGTTCTTTTGATGACATGATGATTTTCATTTTCGCCTTATTAAGGGGGAGAGGATATTTGGAGAATTTAACTTCTGACTTGCAGAATTACTGAGACTTAAGGTATACGGAACAGAATTTTGCTGAGTCACTGCTGAACTGTTTTATTGTCCCAGATGATGTGCCCAAATGCCCCAAAGATAAACATTTCTTGTTTAAAGGAGGAATCTCAACAATACAAAGAAAATCAGACTTAATTCTCCCTGCTCTCTAGGTAAGAATAGCTGGTGCTTGACATCAGAACTGAGGACAAGACTAAACACGAATGGCCAGGACAGGTGAGCTTGAACCTTTCTGCAACTCTTCAGAAGACTAGAAAAGCAAGAAAGGAAAAAGCAGAAAGTATAGCTTCAAACTCCAGTACCACTTTCTCTCCCCCAACCTTATAAAATAATCAAATGTACCTACCAGTTCTCTCCCAGCTCTGAGTGATATTTAATTTAGTAGGTACTTGTGCTAAGGGCTGCATCCTTTAAGGGATTAAGAAGCAGGCTGTTTAGAGGAAACTTTATAGTTTTAGGATCTTAATTCAAACCCACTAAAGAGAGTATATTTCCTTGTTGGAATGTCACCTCCTGCAACAAGAAAATCTACTGTGACAGTTAGAGCTGCTTTACCTAAATGGGCCCGTTATGTCCTTGGCATACCTCTGTCAGGACCATGCATTATGACCATTGGAAACGTGGTTAGAGTGGGGTTAAGGGAATGGGAGGGGAGCAGTAGAAGTTCAGTGGTGTAAAGTCACTGAAAAAATCACTTAGAGATTTCTGC
This sequence comes from Cynopterus sphinx, assembly GCA_030015415.1. NCBI lineage: Eukaryota > Metazoa > Chordata > Mammalia > Chiroptera > Pteropodidae > Cynopterus > Cynopterus sphinx. Next base: position 22,701,449 of record CM057385.1, read on the forward strand.
TGGTGTTGGCAGGGAGTGGGGATATTTCTGAAGCTAACCAAGTAGCCAAGAAGTAGCTTTTTACTTTTCTGTTGAAAGTATTTTAAAATAAAAACAACGACAACAATAACAAAAACAACAACAAAAACAGAGGAACAACAGACTGAAAAATGTCTGTTAAGTCTAATCGTCTTTTGAGTGTAAAAAATGGAATCCGGGCTTCTGCCAAATCTGATAAACTATCAAATAATAGATATTTAATTTGAAAAAATAAAGCTTTTTATAAATCAAAGAATAGGGGTGGGGGGACATCTCTTTGCAACCCTATACCGCTAGCCTGAATGGGTATAGACTAAGAATCAGCAAACTACCTATGTACAGGGCCAGGTAGTATATATTTTAGAGTTTGGGAGCCCAAACTGTCACAACTGCTCAACTTTGTCTTGTGGTGTGAAAAGCAGCCAGACAACACATAAACAAATTAGCTTGGCTGAATTCCAATTAAACTTTGTTTATAAAAGCAGGCAGTGGGCTGGATCTGGCCTGCTGGCTGGCCATAGTTTATCAGTCCCTAGCCTAGACTGTGGTGCAAGGCTGGCTCCTTAGGATCAAATTTCAAGATAAAATGTCTAAACAAAAAGAAGATAACGTGTGTGAAATGGAGGTAATTGGGTTACCATAGATGCCCTGTTGACAGATGCCATATAAAACTGAAAAATTTTTTGACTTCCTCCCATAAAATTCAAAATTTTTGGATTAAGGGTCTTCTTTTGACCTGATCTCCCTTAAAGCATTCTAACTGTCAACAACAACAACAAAAACTGGATATCATAGAAATGCAGAGGATAATAGACTAGTGATAAATCCTACCCACCTTAGTCTTCTAAGGAAAATCACAATGCATTTTATAAAGGTAAGACTGTCGTCGAAATGAGACTAAGTGACTTCAGCTAACTTCCGAATCCTCTCTCATGAATCACTTTGTAGATTTGAAATGGGGGAGTTGCTCACAATTCTCGGATGTTTAAACTCACATGTTTTAGAGCTTTTATTGGAGGAATTATGTCTTTAAATTCACACACCATTTATCACTTTCTTTCATACAGGGGAAAGGAACTGCCTGATGTCCATATGTGTTGTCATTTGTTAAAGGCTTTCCTTAAATGTGATGATAAATCAGTCTCCAGCTGTGTGTCAGCAACACTGTCACACTAAGAAAAGGACCCTTGGCTGCTTTTTCTGTTTTAGGCTTCATTGAAAATGAACTTGCATATTCAAAAATCTTAAAGGGAGAAAAGGCCTTAGCCACTCTCTTCTGTTATCACCTAAAATATGGCCTCTCCTACATATTGGGCTTCTTTTCAACAATATAAAGAAACTTCTCTCACTGCTTAAGTTTCAGCAAAAAAAACCATCCAATGTTTTGTTCTGCCTTTGCTAGTCATACCCCTGCTAGCTGATTTATTGTAAAAAAAAAAAAAAAAAAAAAAAAAAGTCAAGGTTTTGGTTTTTTTTCTATAGATATAATATTCAAATACTTTTTAGAATATAGATTTTAAAATTTTCAAATGAACAAAATATTTTTGTGCAAAAGAATAGTTTGATGTCTTCTATTTGCAGAAAAGATACAAATTGAGTGAATTACTAGATGACAGAAAAAAATAATCCTTCTTTGCCCCATTCCTAATCATTTGATCCATAGATTATCCTTGACCCTTCATCTACAGCCAATTTCCTTGTATTTGCCTGTCTGGTCCCTCTTTAAGGGAGTCATTTAACAGACCTGTACCCCACCATACTCACACAAAAGGCAGAGTGTGCTTCTCTATTAAGAAATTATAAAAACTACACCCTTTTCTTGGTGCAGCTGTGAGGCGTCTGGTAAATGGATGGGATTCAGTGTTAGAAGATCTTAATTTAGGCACAACTCCGGCTGTGAACATTTGACTGAGCCTCATCTGAAAAGGGGAACCATAATCTATTGCACAGTTGTGAGGATTAAAGGAGCTAACACATGTAGAGATGCTTTATAAATTGAAAAGTGCTAATCAGTTATAGTTGGCCTGATAATTTGCCTTTTTATACTGGGAAGTTATCTCATAAACATAAGCTTACTTTCCTTTGAGCCAAATTGCCTTGGATAGGATCAGGCATCAGAGATATGTAGCATTGTCAACATCTTCTGATAAGTTCCTTGCCTCTCATAGACTTGTCTGCAGACCATGTCAATGTGTGCTTTTGTAGCCTATTGACATTTGTTTGCTTAGAGCAACAACACTCCAGTTAGCCATATAGCTAGGGTAGGAGGAGGGAAAAGATGGGGATGAAGAAGGGGACCAAGGGATTAAAGGATAAAGGAAGTATTATGTGATGCTATGCAAGACGCAAACTGCATCCGCAGAAGGGAAGCTTTATTCAAGTGATCTCACACTTAGAAATGGTTTTATTCAGTCCTACAGATCAGAGATCACGTAGAAAACTTGAAAGTTGCACAAGGTAATGCCATGCTAAAACTAATGGCAACAAGAAGCTCTCAGGACATGAAGAAAAATATGAGGACTCTGTGTGTCAACAGTGAAATCTGAACAACTTTCCACTGAGAGATTATGAATCTTACCTACTCTAATATTCTCCAACAGTCAGAAATGACTATCCCATCATAAACTATGGTGGATAAGAGCTGCCTGAGAACAGAAGAAACCCATCCGTGTAAAAGAAAAAGTAAATAAAAATAGAAAAGCCAAGTAGGGACACCATAAGCACTTTAACTTTTCCTTAGTGAAGAGGGTTAGAAGTTAACCTTAGAATTACACCATATAAAATATACATAAAATAAACACATACAACCCAACTGCATAGTATTTAATTGGTTTCATATAGATATAGTGATGCTTCTAAAAGTATAATTATTGCTGGCTCAATTGTTTTGCCACCTGTATGTACAGGTGTGCATATAAATATACATATTTTTAACTTTCAAATATATTTTTAAAAATTACCTGACCTGAATCAAAAGCAACTAATTATAAAAAACCTTGTGTCCAAAATGGGTGACTAAAGAAGTCTCATCACTCCTAACAGAATTGTACAATCAGATATTGATCTGATTATTCCACATTGTATGCTTATGGTAAAATGTTCTTCTGGCTCTTCTTTTCACATGTTGTGAGCAGAAGACTGTTATAGAGTTTGGAACTTTCAAATCATGGATGTTCATGGGGAATAGGGTTGTATGATAAGAGACTCATTTCTTAAACAAACTTAACTCAAAACCCTACAAATAAGAAAGGCTCTCAGGAAGAATCACTGAAAGAACAATTATTCAAGAGAGTTTTCCCCCTTGGTGAGCACATCCCTCTTTGAATTGTGAGGTCAACTACTAGCATTCCCTTAGGGCATTGCCCTTGTTGGGACAAACCAGAATTCTTAAACACAACTTGATTAAAATTGAATAATTAGCAAAACACAAACAAAGAACAGGCACTAATGTAAAAACAAAGTTATCATACTTAGAATCCTATTACAGTAAATTTAATAGGTAAGGCACTATACACAGAATTTTTTAATGATATAATCAGAACTGGATTAAAATATTGGTTCTGTTATTATTAACTATACAATATTAGAGAAGTTTATTTTCATGAACATCATTTGCCATTTTTTAAAAAGAGGTGATAGTATTTTTTTCATGTTGTATTACATGACTCAGCCTCCCATCAATAGCTGAAAGCTTTACATTTAACCATAGGTGGGCTAATCAAATGTGCTCTTCTGAAAATTTGGAAATATTTAATTGAGAGACAGACTGAAAGTCTTTGGAGCAAAGTACTTTTGCTCCTCCACAGGCATGCTTAACTCTTGCTTTGATCCTGTGAGATACTCAAGGATCCTTCCAATAACTCTGTGGGTTTTGGTTTTTGTGTGTGGTCTTAGTAGCCATAACTTGCTTTCCATTTCTTGTAATCAAAAGAATTTCGAAAAAAAAAAATAAGTATTAGAAAGGAGAATGCTGCAAGTAGAAATGTTTGAAGTAAAGAACTGTTCTAGTTAAATAGGGGCCATGGCCATCTCATGATCCTGGCCTGGGAAGCCTAACTATGTAATGTCACAGCAGTTTGTTTATTCAGTAATTCGTGATTATCCTAGTCCACATGAGTGGCATGTGATTGAGGCTGGCAACTGAATCATTAAATCTTAGACACTCTGAAAGTGATTCATTCAGGATAGGCTCATGACCTAAGTTGATGCCATAACTCAATTCCAGGACTTTTGTTTGAATTGTTGGGAAGAAAGACTTTTTTTTTCTATTGGTCAATAAGGGGATGGAACATCATACTGGAGCTACTAGAAGCAGTCTCAGTACCTTAAACAAAGAACCTGCCTAAGAAGGAATCAACACAGAGGAAAGCACAGCCAAGAAATGAGAAGAATGACACTATGCTTGAGAACTTGAATCCAGCCAGGCCCGAATATTATCTTGATACAAGTCCCTAAGGTCCTCCAAATTCTGTGATATTCTAGATAGTTCTAAAACATTATTAAAAGCTTTTGGCCACTGATACAAGCAACCCTACAATACCACAGCAATTTGAACATAGGTACAATTGCTACAATTGCTATATTTGAAATAATAGTATGTAGGTGGTTTTAATTATCTTATTTAAAAGATTTGCTTCCTGTTTGTTTGGTTTGTTTGAGTTTTGGTTTGTTTGTTTTTTGCATTCAGCTCCATCGTCCAAATGCCTTGGCAAAACTTGATATGTTTTAGGTACCTAACATACATAGATGATTCCATAAAAAAAAAGAGGGTCCATCTCTTCTGGACAGCCTGAGGTAAAAGGACAGACACCAGACAGTACTTCTGCTATTACACCTGCTGATAGTCACTGACCAGATGAGTATTTCCTCATCTTGTCGGGACAAAAAATAACCCAACTTTTTTGAAGACTGAAGACCATAAGCTGTGAGGACATCTTTACCACCTCACTAGCTATATGGATGAGAATCTATTGACCTTTAACTGCCCTCTTGCTAGAATGCTTTATTTTCTTTCCAACTATATCTAAGAAAGATAAGTGGTTGCCTTAAAGCTTGGTTATGTTTTATCTATATTAAGTGATCCTATTTCTGTGTGTAAAGGCCCACTTATCTAGAAGGAAAAAAAAGTCATTTCTAATTCCCAGCTCTGAAACTAGAAAAATTGTTTCTAATCCCAGATTTATAGCCTGGATTTTGCAGGCATAGGAGCTAATAAATTCCCTTTGGCTCAAACCAACTTAAATTGCATTTTCTACCACTTGCTACCAAAAGAGTCTTAACTAATACAGTACCTTACTCATAAAAGTAGGCTTGCAGTCCTAGACAAGCCTGAGTAGAAGCTTTTGTTCCATCCCCAGAGCTCCCGTGCTGATGACTTTCATGTGTTCTATTCTTGACTTGTGCCAAAACCCACATGAACAAGATAGTACAATAAGGAGTCTGTTGAAGGTGTTGAACATATATTTATAAAGTCAACCCAAATGAATATTAATACTTATTGATTTTAAATATTTTTTACAATATTCCTGTAAAGATGGTCCACTTAAGGGTGAAAATTATGCTCTTTTTCTCTTTATATGTCTCATATATAGGAAAATGCTAGGCATATTAGTTGCATAAATTAATGAAGTTAAAATGAGTGAGAAAGATTCACTGGGTCAGGGGAGCTGAAGCGTCCCTATAAGGCTATAAAAAATATTGCATGAAGAAATCTTCTGTAAGAAGAAAAGACAAAATTATATCAATGTAGCCCTAAGATAAGAAAAAAAAAGATAAACCAGAGGCTATACAAAAATTTGATGTGCCAGGGGGTTAGAATTGCCTGCACTGGTTATGGAAGAAAGAGAAGGGGGTACACTCTCAGAAGTTATCTCTGAAGAATCTGGACACCCTCAAATAATTATAGCAATCCAGGCAGGGAGAAGGACCAGTTCTGCCATGTTGTGGAGGCTACTATGAATATCGTGCTCCCAGAGTTCATAGCAGTTCCAGGATAGTCAAGGGGGTCATAGCTAAGGAGGAGGAGGATTATCTCACCTCTTCTCTGTTCTTCTCCCTTCATCCCAAACTCATATATCTAATTGAAACAGGAAAGGGAAGAATTTCAAAAGACTTCTGAACAGTTTTTAAGCCTGAGTTAGAAAAAAAAATTCTGGTATATACGTATAGTCCTTAATGAACTAAAGTTTATTTTGATATCCTATCTTTCCAAGCTGTATAACTGACACAAATAGCCAAACTACCCTGTTGGCAAAATGAACATAAGGCTACTTGCCCTGTCTCCTTGTGGTTATTATAAAATCCAATGTCAAAATAATGTAAATACATGAAAGTGCTTTGTACAGTTGAATACATTTCTTGATTACACATTTTATTATTATCATTCCTTATGCTCAGGCCTACTAATCTGGGTTTAGGGTTTGGGACTGTATAAATTAAGCACTGATGTTGAATAGTTAGAGTAGGCTAATAGCTGCCTGCAATAGCCCCAAATCGCAGTGGTTTATCACAACTTCTCACTCATGTTAAACTCCATCACAGGTCACCAGATGATTTTTCTTCTCAATTCCTTGCATCTCAATGGTCACCCAGCTCTAGGTTCACAGAGCCCTCTCTTTTCTACCAGTAAAATAGACTATGGACAGTGCATGAGAGAATTTTACGGGCAGGTGCACATTAATTCTATTCACATTCCATTATACAGAACTCAGTCATGTTGCCTAATGATAAGAGGAGCTGGAAATGGTACACTTGCAAACACTGGTGCACAGACACTCAGCCAACATATTAATGACTGACAAATTGTCATCATCTTATGGTAACATGAAGAGCTTCTCCCTACCTATGCATTCACATGACTTCTGGTTTAAAGACCACTGTAAAATCCAATTACACATTTACTATGCAATCTACTTAAGCGCAGAAACTTTGTCACTTTATTTCCATAATGCTTAGAAACAGTGAGTACTAACCATGTTAGTTGAATCAATAGAGCTAGCCAGGTACCTGTTTCTGCCTAATTTAAAGCATTCAAGTCCAAAATCAGTGGTGATTTCTTAAAAACTTCCCAAAATTCCAAGTTGCTGCCCCTAAACTATTGCCTAGTCAGAAAAGTTTTTCTAAAACTTAGGACTTTCTCCTTTCCTCTTATAGTTCATGTATTATTTTTTTCATTATTTCTTTACCATATAACCACATCACCTTTGCAATATCCAAAGGAGAAATATGATCAATAATCCTGAGATTCACTCAAGACCATTCTACATTCAGCAGACACGTCAGTTCTGACCATGTGCTAGGTGGGACACTGAGGACATAAAGTAACAGTGCAATGCAGTAAGTGTTTAAAAGGGTATAAAGTAATAAAGGAGTATAGAAGAGACGAAGAAACAATAAATTGCCCAGGTTTAAAAAAAATGACTGCTTTACTACTTAATACCTGTGTGACTGTGGCAAACTACTTACCTCTTTGACCCTCAGTTTCCTCATCTGTAAAATTTCAATAACAATATCTGTCTCATAGGGTTATAAAGAAGATTAAATGTGTTAATATATGTAAAATGTTTAGACTATGCCTGATCTCAGTAAATACCTAATAAATGTTATTTATTATACTACTCATTGTTGTTAGCTGTTGTCATTGTTCCTTGTGAAGCTTAATGAAGCTGTAGTATGTTATATGCCTAAATAGGCACATTTTAAGCGAATATTTTAAAAACAGTTTTTATAAGTGAGATGGTTTTAGAAGAGTTTCAAAAGACAGTATATAAGTTTAAGTATTATGATTTACAGAATTGTAATTCTGTTGTTCCATTCTTATAACTCAGATGAATCCAGTACATACTTGTCACAGCTCAGTTTGCACTGACAAGTATGTTATATTCATTCATCATTGCAGCGGATCTAATAAGTATCTCAATCACTACTTTCTGAATTACTACAGCATACTAACTCATGAAACCTTCCAGTTACCAAGAGTGCTTTACCATTTTCTTTGCTCTTTCTTTGGGTTGCAGTGATTCAAAAGTAAGATTCAAAGCTGATTGCTTGTGGAAGTGGCAGGCTAGTGACACCACTGGGTATCGCTCTATTCATACAATTTTATAGTATAGAGTTAAAGTTGAGGGAAGAATTTGGTGCAGGGAGAATTGAGTCAAAGACATAGGGGAGAATTAGATTTGGGAAGAAATTGCTTGGCACATGACTCGCTGTTGGCCAGAGGGACTAATTTCAAAATACTTTAAAGACAGATAATAAGTCCAGAAACCACAGATAAGGTCTGATGAAGGATGCATGAAATTCTGGGAACAAACTGTCCTTCCTCAGGATGTGTTATGAAGCAAGACAGAATTGGAATATCATTTTCATCACACAAAGTCCATTCTCAAAGCCATGTTCTGCTGCCCCAAACCCAGTGTACTTTGAGTTCCATGCCACTGTGGATGACAGCTAACCCAGTAGAACCATGATGTGTTGGGGGACAGCTACAGAGCCACAGTCAGGAGCTTAACAAGAATGCAGAGCAGAACTTGAGCAAATTTGCTCCTGAGCACATGTGAGCATGTGCCCAAACCCTGAGGATTCCCAGGGGTAAGTAGAGGAAACTTTGAAAGAAACTGTGATTCTGCAAGATGGGAGTTAATGATCTGTGTTTACATGGGAGACGAAATCTCTGCAGAAGTAAGCCCTGTTCACTATCTAGTAAGCAGTGACAGTGGGATTTGAATCCACTTCTTTCTGTCCCAAAACCCATTCCTTTTCCTGAATGTCATACTGCCAAATGACTTCATATCATGATCTCTATCACCATAATAGCTACTTATGGGGAAAGAAACAGCAGAAAAAAAATGAAATTGTAGACCTTCACATTACTCTGAATTACCACAATGTCCAATAATTCTGCTCTGTTCTGTAGTACACATATACCAACACATACCCATACCCCTTACACACACAGCACTTCTTTTTTGTATCAGAAAAAGTGTGTGTTTAATCAGGGAATACTTAGGAAAAAAATAGAGGCTCATTTCTATGTTACTTATCCACCTGGAGAAAAGAAAAAGACAGACGTTACATCTTACATGTGCCTCTCCGAATCTAAATCCCTCTGTCCCCAAATGGTAGAAATGCTTAATTAAATCCATATTTTTTAAGCACTCCAATCTTTTTTAATGTCATTATTTTTCATCTTTTGCATCTGGGTAAATACTCCTATTTTGGCACAAGAAGGAGAAAGCAGGTTCCAGAAACCCTTCTGCTGCTGGGAGGCCTTGCAGCCTGAAAATGAAATTTTCACAAATTGGAAGGGCCACCTCCTTGCCCTACACCTAGACAGCATGTGGCATTTCGTAAAGTGGCTTTATCCCTTCCACCCCCTCACCCCAGCCCTGACCATATTGTTCAGAGCTCTCCCTGGAACCGTCTGATGCCTGGAATGTTGCTAGTTCAACATGCCTTATAATCACCCAGGATGATTGCTGTGACCAAAGCAGATTTTTAAAATAGAAGACCTTCATTATTTGGATTTGCATCCCCCGATGATCTGTGTTACTTTGCTGCTGAGAGCTATTTCTCTGCTTTATTCAGCAGCATGCTTTTGTACTGACTATATCCAGTGTGAGCAAAAAACTCCTTCCAAATGTGGCCCCAAACAGTTGATTATAAAAGATTTGGCTATAGTCTTGCAAGGTTAAGTATTGCTATACACTCAGCTTTAATTTGGACTTGTATCTTCATTTGTCTCAAGAGAGATTTTTGAAGTTTATGACTCTTAAGCCTTGGCTCTCCAGTATATGCCCAAAATAAGCAGGGAAGGGTTGAAATTCACAACAGAACTTCAAACTTACCTTTAATTTTATATTTATTAGGTGTCACAATTGTTTATGGCTTTCTTTACCTCTGGCCAGTAAATATCTTAAAGACAATGTATTTTAGTCATTCTTTTTATCCTCAAAACCTAACCAAGTGTCTAGCAAGTACGTAATAGGTACTCAGTATATATGTTGTTGGATTGAAATTTTATGTATCCATGACAACCATTTTAACACCCTTGGGCAAGTATTGTACTACAAGATCTTATTTCTTCTCCATTCTTACCTCATGTCCACTTGCCCTTTACTCCATGAACCACCACAGACCTTCCACACAACTCTGCCTCAAACCGCAAGAGGATAATGTTTCTAAGAAGGAGGACAGAGACATATTTAGAAGGAGGTAGTGGATATGGTATTGAGATTTCCTTACTTCTTTACCCATGCACCTCATCTTTTCCCATGTTTATTCAAACTCTCCATTGCTTATATGAATAAAGGGAAACTAGAGGCTACATAATTTAAAATAGCAGATCATCTGAATAACCCCTTATCCTTATGGAGAAAGTGTCACACAAAAGCAAGAGCCCTAACTTTAGAGACATAAGGCTGAAGTCAAACTTCGTACTTACAAGGTGACCCTAGATACGTCACTCAGCTTTCCTGAAACTGTTTATTTACCCGCCATGCTTACCATTTCTAGCCTTAAAATTGGTGTCGGCATCATATGAGTTGTTCTATACTGTGCAAATCGTAAAACGAGATACACCTCTATGATCATATGAATATTACATTTGGAATGGATTCTCTGATGTAAAGGAGTGATAAACTGGCATCAGATTAACAGTTGGTGCTCTGCTGAGTAAATATTAAAATAGGTTTACAGTTTTTAAGACTAAACCAAGTGAAAACATGGGGTGGCAGCCCAGCTACATATTATGTACAGGTATAGCTAGCTGGAGTTACAAAAAGCTATGACTGATCCACTACATGGCTGGTTTCTCTGCAGTTAATCAGGAGTTGTCTAAATTACAGCAAGGGCACAAGACGGCACCTTGCACTGCCGTTACCCATATGGTGGGAAACGAAGGTTGCTTGTGCCAAATGCAGATCCAATTAAAACTTGGAAAGGTTGCTCCGTTATCACATTTGCAGCCATAATTAAATTTGTGAACTGAGAAGAGCTGCCAAGCTTGCATCTCTGTTTTGGAAGGTGGGACATCTGTTAGCATTAGTATGGACATGGAGCATGGGGGGATGTCACAAAAATTCTACTTCAAAACGGATATTCAAAATTCACTAGTTTATTTCAGCACTCCGAATGTGAAGACTTCTATTGCTTAATATGCCTCAGTTTTCTTGTGACCTCTCCTAATTCACAATTTTTAAAAATATAAATGACTTTTCCCTGCCATTGCTCATTTCAGAATCAAAGCTTTTAAATAAAAATTAGAATTCACATGTGACTACAATTTCAGCAAGGGAGATGATATATGGTCAGAATTAAGAAGCTTTAAGGAAGACCCTTGATACTTCCTATGGAGCTACCATACAATGCTGGAATTATATGTGACTTGATTTAACCACCTACGGGAGGCAGCAAAGCTGGAGGGCTTTGGAGCATGCAGTTAAGTCATAATATTAATGCACTTGCAAAATGTTACAGACAACAAACTTTCACATTCCCAAATTATGTTAAACCATATGGTAATCTTATGTAGTAGATAATTGTATTTTCATTTTGCAGAAAAGTAAATTAAGATTCTGGTACATTAAATTATATGCTGAAAACCTCACAGCCAAATGGTAGAGAGAGGAAGAGTAAAACACAGGTTTTCTAAATCCTATGCCACATATTTGTACTTAATTTATAAGCTACATAAATTTATGTCAATAAAGCCATCTATTCCCCACACAAAGAGCTAAATGTCTTAATCTAAACAATGTCTTCAAGATTATGATACTGAAAGAGTAAATTAAAATCCATTGTCCCAATTAGGATGAAACCCTAATGTGAGCAATGTGAACCAAAAGCAACGCTCGCTCTCAAAACAGCATCAATAAAGTCTTCACTGGACCATGAAGAAAATCAGAAAGCACAGCTGGACACTGAAATTTACAATACCAAAACGGAAGGAGAAGAGTGTCATGGAAGAGCTCTAAAACAAGAGACCTGAAAGTATGGCCCTTGTGGCACAACCACGACCAAGGCCTTTCATTCATTTTAGCATCATTTCCACAACAGGGAGAAAAGACGTGGCTGAAGTAGATTCTCCTTAAGATCCCTTCATGATTCCCATGAAGGACACTGACCTGGAATCACCACCTTATATTCTCCTGATGTATTGTCAGATCTGAGTTTAAATGCCTCTGAGCTCATACAGCTTTCACACTTCGCAACATTTTCCCTGTAACAATCCAGCCTCCACACTCCTTTGCAAATCACGGTGAGTCTTACATGATAATAAACCTGGAGCAAACAAATTAGCTCTGCAATTAACGACATAATAGCAAGAAAGATATTAGAGCAGCAATTTACATAAGAAGATTCTCGGAAGAGAACATGAACTTCTAGGCCTGAACAGTTGATCTTAAGTAGCCATTTCATTTTATATGAAAGGTACCTTAAAAGTAAGATAATGGAAAACTGAAAATTGAGAGCACTGTGGAATATTTTAAAAAGCAGACTGTTATAAAAGTTTGTAGTCTATGAAGGACCTTCATACATGATTTTCTTTAATTCTCACTGCAAACTTGTGAAAGAAGGGTATTGCTTCTCCCCATGTAACAGATGAAATGAGGAGAGGGGCATTAAGGGTTATGCCCACAGTCAGATATTCAGGATACCTGTTATGCATCTGAAGCCACTGAAGTATTAAAAGTTCACAATATATATATAGTTTGAGACAACTACTTCCTGTGGTTGTTTCATATGGCCACCAAAATTTAATAATTCAAATCCCCTAATTCCCCACCACAAAAGATAAACAGATGAAACAACTAAATATTCAAGAACATACATATTGTAAAGATAATATTCAGTCTTTCTGAGTCTCTTGCAAGTGGTCAGGACCAAAGTAATATAGCAGAATTTTGGTCAGAGTTTAGCTTATTACAGGAAAAATTGTTTCAAATATTGGGGACATAAGCAAGCTATAGATGGCTAAATGAATCATTGTTCCTTTGGGAATTTTCTTCTTTGACATAATGGTGATGATGATAATGAATAATGTGTCAGTAATATTTATACAGCCCATTAAAGTCAGCTGCAATGTACGAAGAAAAATTTCTCCAATATCATATGAACTTAACTTTTTAATTAAAGTCTTATGATACATGATCTGTTGGCCTTTCCACATTTTACTTAGCTAACTTCTATAAGGATCAAAACTCAGCTCAGTTCTGAAATAATTTTCTGACCTCCAAGTCTGTCACAAGTTACATTTCTATCACGTTACATTGGGTAATTTTCCATGTACCCTCATTAGACTCAAAGTTTCTTAAAGTCAGAAGCTTATCTGTGTTTGCATCCTGATTTTATCATTTATAGGTGCTCAATAAGTGAGAATGAATGGACAGGTGATAACAGGAATCGTGACTTGTAGTCCAGATAACATAATGGAGAACATGCATTTAATACAATTCACCACATTATTATTTGAGCTGTTTGGCCAATATGGTAGAATGTCCAACTACATTCTATATAAAGTAAACTACATAAAGAATCTATACTTTAACTATGTTTAAATTGTACACAAATTGCTTTCTCACAAAACACAGACTCAAAATCAGGGGCTGGACAGGGTCTCCAGGAAGCATGTGGTCCAATCCATCTCTGCAGACAAGTTGAGTGTCTAAATAATCCAGCGATTTTCTGTTTTCTTGAAAGCTTCCTTTTTCTCTTCTCAAAACAGGAAGAGAAAGGGAGGGTAAAAATATCCCTCTGTATAACTTCTGGTTTCCATCCAGGAGAATCCTGCTCCCTTGCCCTGACCGTTTAGTGAACAGACTCCAAGAGTCCCTGGAAAACTGCCACTTATATAAATGTGTCCCCATTCATATTTTCTTCCTTATTCTTCCATTGGCATAATCTCTTCCCCTCTCACACACACACTTTCAACTACAGAACAAAATGTCCGTTTCACACTATTCAAAACCTCTGTCTCATTTTTCAGTGCTAAAACGATACAGTGCCCCATAGCTTTTCAGATACTCATTCTTTTAAAGGCGTCGCCTGAAAGAAGTTCATTGGCTGTGGGTTTAATAAACTCTCCCAGGTGCCGGTATCTTTCAGCCTGTCAATTTAGAAATCCTTTCTTGAGCACCACAGATCACTGCAGAGAGAGAAGTGCACTCACAAAGAGAGACAGCAGGAAAATACGGGAATGCAAAGACTGCAAATGCATGGCTCAAAGGCTGCCACTGGTGAAGATAATTAATAGCCTCGTTGTAAATAAAATCACTTCAGGAATGCAAAATGAGATGCCACCATTAGAAAAAGGTTGTGTATGTTCTGGCAACTTCAAGGATAATGAATACAACATACAATAAGAATTACTCAAGATGTCCATTTAAAAATTTTTAGATTTCCTACTAAGCCCTCAACCCCCTGCCGAAAAGACAAAAGATATACACAGCTCTATCAGTGCTCATGTTCCTTATTTATTTCATATTACTGTCACATAAAATCAGGACCAGTCTTAAGTCCAATCCTCCTTTAAAATGGAACATTTCCTTCTCTCTGACAGCATTCTCTATTTATATAACGTAGTTTGCAACCTGCCCGCATACTGCCTTGCATTGCCTTTTAAGTGTATATGTTTAAATGTCTTATCTCACCCAATGAGATTATAAACTACTTGAGGGTAGAAACAATGACTTATATTTCTCTTGTCTAACTCCCAACAGCTGACATATTTAAAAGCACAGCACAGGTGCTCCACATACACTCTCTGATATGAATAAAAAGAGAAACCTGGAGACTGAGAAAGTTTGATTCTGTTGTTTCTTCTGGACTTAACAGAAATGCTATCTTGGAGCTTTCTTGACTCATGCATTATGGATTTTTACAGGTGCCACGTTTGTCTAAGGAGATATGGGGCACTAACAGCCAACCACAGTGTGTTAACTCTAATCAGCAACAATTTCAGTCTTATCCTAATCAGAAACCATTGTGTAGTTAGTATGGGTCCATAAATGACAATCATCTCACCATTGTTAAATGGTGAATGCAGCGTAATACACTCAAAGCAGAAAACTGCCCCAAAGTGTTCTCTTAAGTAATTGTACTGAAAGATAGGGCCAAATTACCTGCTGGTGCCTCATCTTTCTTTGGAAAAACTTAGAAGAGACTTGAAGTTGAATAAATCACCATGAGCAATTGCAAGAACAAATCACCCAGGGTGATTTGATATCTTTCTGTCTTCACATACATGAGGAAGATCATTTCATAGTCATGATTTTCATATCATAGTCTGATCCCTGCAGTTCTGTTAGTGTGAATAATATTCTCCTTCTCCCATCAAAAATAATGTAACTGAATTGATTCAGGCATAGGTTTTCCCAGAAGTAAGAGATATTGATGTAGGATTAATTGCTTTTTCAGTTTCCTGGAAAATGTTGGGACCTGAGACTGACCCTGGAAATACAAGTTCTGTCAACCAAAATGAGAGACTGGAGTGTGATATGACATTTTAGAAAAAGAGAGAAAGGCCAAGAACAGATAGAGTTTGTTTAGAATGCATTGATAAACTTCTTTTTAACTAATATAATTCCCTGGGGAACTATATTGTTTACTAATTCAATCTATATACTGTAAGTACTTAGTACCTTCAAATAACTGGTAGAAATACAAGGCATGTAAGATAAAGATCCTTCCCAAGCCCTAATCTCCTAACCTAGAAGAAAATACTATCATATTATACACAATAATCATATTGTACACAAAAGAGATTAGGTCACCATAAAGCAATATGTGGAAAGAAACACCAGGATGTTTTATACAATACAATGATGTTTCACACCTGACATTTCATAGAGATTATGATTCAGTAAGTTTGCCATATACCTAAAAATATGTGTACCTTTACAAAGTTCAGAGAATTAGTCAAATTATTAGTCAAATGTGGGAGATCTTCAATTAAAGAAATTGTAGTTTATTTGGAGAGTGAGACAATTTACACATGGAATGTTCAGTACATGATTACAAAGGTAGTATTTGTTCACCTGGTTCTGAGGAATAAGATTTCTATTGTGAAATAAATTTGATGCAAGAAACATTGTAAAATAAGGGAAAACTTGAATAAAACACAAAGGAAGGAAGTCATAAAGTATATTAGAGGAGAGCAGGAAATCAGTCGAGAAAGGAAGGTAGAAGCTAGCATATAGAGGGTCTTGACTGACAAGATAATAAATGAGTTTAAATTTTAATTGCCAGAGACTATAAAACAACTGATAAATTTCCCAGCAGAAAAATGGTATAATCAAAGTATTACCTATAAAAAATTATTTAGCAAATAGAAGCTTATAAAATGGATTGGGGTTAGTGAAAATTTGGAATTTAGAGACAAGGAAGTGGCTATTACAACAACTTAAGCAAAAATAAGGTACTGATATAGGATAGTGTTAGTGGAAAGGAAGGGCTTTAACTACAGAGATCTGGGAATGAAGAGAACTTACAAAACTTGGATGCTGGTTTTACAGGGATGGAAAAGGAGAGGAGGTAGTCAGATGACTAGGTATTGTTAAGTCTGATCACCATGGGAGAATGATGGTTATAAAAATGAAAGAAATCATAAGTTGAGCTAGTTTGACAGTGTGGAAGTAGTTAAGCAGCTGATAATTTCAAGGTTAGATTTGTTGAGTTTAAAGAATATGAAAAATATCTGACTAAAAAATATCTTGTATAGAGATAGGCCAGGAAGAAAACATGAATGGAGCAGGCCATAGATGGCACAATCAATAGTCTTGCAGACACTCTTACCGTATGTCTATCAATCATACCCATTGGTACCTAAAGAGTTGAAAAATTAAGTCCACACAGAAACCTGTACATGGATATTTATAAGAAGCTTTACTCATAATTTCCAAAACTTGGAAACAACCAAGATGTCCTCAGTAGGTAAATGAATAAATAAACTTTGGTACATCCAGACAATAGAATATTATTCAGCTCTAAAAGGAAATGAGCAATCAAGCCATGAGAAGACATGAAGGAACATTAAATGCATATTACTAAGTAGAAGAAGACAATCTGAAAATACTACATTCTATATGACTATATATGTATGCAGGATATTCTGAAAAAGGCAAAACTATGGACAGAGTAAAAGGACAAATGGTTGCCAGAAATTAGGAAGAGGGAGGGATGAACAGACTTAACGCAGAGGATCTCAGGGCAGCGAAACATATACTATCGTGGTGGATACATACCATTATACCTTTTGCCCAAAACCACAGAATGTCCAATACCAAGTGTGAGCCCTAAGGGAAACTAGGGACTTTGGGTGATAATAATTTTCTATGCAGGTTCATCAATTGTAATAAATGTACTATTTTGGTGAGGGATATTAATAATAGGGGAAGCTATTACATGTATGGAGAGAGGGGACATATGGGATACTTTTGTACCAATTTTGCTGTGAACCTAAAACCACTCTAAAAAATAAATCTTTAATTTATTTATACTCTCACAATATTGATATTTAAATTTCACTGATTCATTTTTCTTATGTTACTATTATTCTTTGTCCTCTTCACAAATGTTCATACTCATGAGGAGTCATGCCAATGTCACATTTCTAATAAATGTCTCTAATAAAGAGCAGGAGAGAAGATGCAGAATGAGAAAATGGGAGACTTAAAGAAGTAGAGAGTTTTTGGGAAAAGGTATTGGATATTATCTACTGAGCTAGACATATGGATACACTGTCATAACTCAGTAATTCCACTTTTATTACACCCCCAAAGGTAATGTATATGTGTGATCACCAAAAAGGTTTATACAAAAATTTTTATTGCAATACTGTTTATATTAACAAATGCCTATCAACAGTAGAATGCATAAATGCATTGTGGCATAATAGATATTATAAGGGAATGAGAAAAAAATGAACTATTGTTATGTACAACAACCTAAATGCCCATGACAAGCATAACAATGAATCTAGACACAAAAGATTTCATTCATGTAAAGCTCAGAAATAGGTAAACCTATTTACAGTAGTTAAAGTTAGGAGAGTGGTTGACTTTGGAAGGACAGTACTAGCTAAGACATAGCATGAAGAGGAGGACTTTTGGGGTACTGATAATATTCTCTTTCTTAACCTGGGTAGTGATTATAAGGGTGTGTTTACTTTATGAAATGCATCAAGCTATACATTTATTATTTGTGTTCTTTATGTGTGTTCTATTTTAGAAGTTTGCTTAAAAATTGTATAGGAGTGGAGGATTAAGACTTATTTTTAGATCAGATTATCAGAAAATGCCTTCTAAGGTGACATATAACCTATGCTTTGAAGGATTTCATGGTTTAGTTTAAATCCTACACATTTTAATATTTATTTTGATCTATGACATAATTAAAATTTTATGTTGAGAAAGGAGAAAAGAAACATATTTCTACTCTAAAAGAAGCTTCAATAAATTGATTCTGTTTTCAAATTGGTAGAATCACCTTCTTCGATATTAAGTGAGTAAATCATTTGTTTAAGGCATTTTCTGAAGACTGAGAGCTGAAATGAAAACAAAATACAAGAACAAGACCAGTCCAGATTTAATGGGCTGGAGAATTGAGAAGTATGAATTTGGGTCACAAATGAAAGATATTAAACTGAAGGGAAAAAAATCACTAAATGTCAGCTCACTGAATAGTGGATACAGCTTAGAGTGTGAAATGCCAGATTCTCTAAGAGGAGCCCTCCCCTAGCTCTGTGGCTATTTGGTATGTAAAAGATTTCATATGAGCCAGCATAATATAAGATAGAAATAAAAAAGAAAATCACCTCCCCACAACCCTCCTCCCACCCAGACACACACTATGTTTCCATTGATTGTAGTGGCTGCCTGGAGGACAACATCCAAAAAAAAAATATGAGGCCATAGCCAGGATCAGAAGAAAAGAGTGCCAGGATGCCTCACCTATATTATGGGGATAACAGCAAGAAATTTAAGGTGACCAACTCATCCCAGTTTGCCTGAGAATCTCCTGGTTTTAGCACTGAAAGTCCCACATTCACCATCCCAGGCAAACTGGGATGTTCCTAATTCTACCAGCAATTGTTTACCTGCTTGCCTTCTATGGTCTAGTTCAAAGAGCTTGGTGCTTGGAAAAAGATAACTGAGTTGATTATCTATCTCTTTTGCACCACCAGTTTATTACAGACTTTGGAAAAGCCACTTTGCTTCTCAGAAGCTCAGGTTTCTTATAAAGTGAGAAAAATAATTTTGATGGTATACATTTATAGTGAATAATAAAGAAAACAATGATTATAAAATAAAAATCTCTGCAAGTCACATTATGTAATCTTAATATTATTACTTCACTCATTTCCTATTTCTTATTAAAACAGCAAGTTTTAATCAGGGCCACAACAACCACCCTTTACACAGCCAAGTCCCTGTTAATGGAACAAGAGCATAGGAACAACCCCACCTATATCAGTTTTCCAAATCGTGTTCTGTGACACATTGTTAACACACATCAAGAAAAGGTTTCAGGATAAAATATTGTCCAAACACTCTGGGTTAAATACAGTTAAACAGGCTCTTTCATGTGAGTCTTCCAAGAGTCTCTGGTGTGCCTACATGTGATAAAAACCATCTAAGAGACAGATATCGTGAGCAACTTCCCTCAAGTATCTCCCAAATATATTTAACCAGGAATCTTTTTTCCCCATGGGTCATCTCTTAAGATTAGTACTTTACAGAATGCACGTAATAAAATGCTGACACATCCCCACTAAAGGACAGGCAATACAAAGCCCATATCTGAATAATGAATGAGTCCAAAAGCATTTGCTCCTCAGGATCAGAAATTATGGGCAAGCAAGATCTGAGAGTCAGAGGCCTGAGATCAGGCCCACATTTTGATCACTACTGAGTCTGTAATGATGCAGGGAATGGAGCAGAAAGTCTCAACATCCCTGTCCAATAGTCATATTTTTTGAAATTATTTCCTCAGAGGCAGCAAAGTTCAAATACCTTGATATTAAAAGTTAACTACAGCATCTTTTCACCACTTTGCTTTTTGTTCTCTTGGTTATTATTAGTTGTTATCTTCATTTCCTTTTAAAATGAAAATCCCTATCTATCATTTGTATATATAAATTATGCCTCCTGTTTCTGCTGCTGACTCTATTTTCTGCTCCTTTGAACAGGTTCTCACTCTTCCACATCCCATGAGGTGCTTTTCCCAGCTGAGAACATGAGTTTTCATAAAACAGCTTCACAGACTGCCTGAGCAAGAAAATAAACCTCACAACTACAGGGACCAGAGGTCTCCAGGGACATGTAGGTAATGCACTCCTGGATCTTATTTCTTTCTGATAAAATTGCAATGAGGACAAAAAAAATCATGATCTGAATCAATTCTTATGACAGTAATTGCAATGAGGATGGGAAATGGTACAATTTAGGCATTGACACCCAAAGCTCCACTTGGTAAAAATCTAATCTATTTTTTATTAGCGTTTCCTCACAGAAGATCCCCTGGTACAGGCCAGAAGCCCCTGCTCCACTCACAATCAGATTAGTCCATCTGGCTTCCAGCCATCTCTAAATGCTGTCCTCTGAACAAAAGTCACATACAGACACTCAAATGACATATTTTTAGTTTTAGCCAGAGAAGAAAACATAGCCCATTGTGCTGAAATATTGTGTTAACAGTGCACACAGAAAAAGTATGAAAACTATGGGATAGAGGACTAAAAATTCCCAAATTGTATCCTATTACTCTCTTAAAAGTAAAATGTCCAAAGGACCTCAACACAGAAAAAAAAATAGTGCATGATTCATAAAATCCCACTTTGCTTTTAACTGAGTCTCACCCAACACTTCATTTTAAAAAAGTGCTGGTAACGTTGGGCTATAACACACAGTTTAGTTTCGAGGCCTATTCAGGGTCATCTGCTTCTAATATGCAAGCCTGGATCTGACTTTTACCACCACCTAGCCCAGAGCAACAACCAATATTCAGGTAGAGAGAGAAAAAGGAAGATGGCCAAAACCATCAACTGACTCTTCCTATTTAGTAGTTTCAAGGCCTGGAGAAGTGTTGACCAGCTTAAACATTGTGTATTTACATGTACAGTGACCCTGCACACTACTGAATCTTGTCCAATCAATATCGTGGGTTTGAAGTCATTAGTCAGCAAAGTATATCGTGCAGCCAGATCCAGCCCACCACATATTGTATATGTCCACTTTCACTCCGTGAGAACAGAGTTAAATAATTGCCACAAAGACCATATGGCCTATAAAGCCCAAAATATTTACTTTCTAGCATGTAAAACAGTCTGTTAATTCCTGCTCTGAGCAGTCAGATTTACTAATTATCCTCCCCATGGAAAAGCAAGGAAGAGTCTGAGAAGCAAGCAGAGAAGCAGGAGCAAAATTTGGAAAAAAATGATATATACAACCATTGGGAAAGAGCAGACCAAAATGACATAGCATTAAATAAAGTACCTTCAAAGAATATATATTATTCATATAAAAGTCCAAATAAAAGGTGGGATACAAGATGGTGTAGTCAGTGTTTTCAAAAGTTTAAAAGCAAACAAACACACACATACATGCACATATATGTGAAGGTTAAAGGTAGTCATTGTGTAATGTAATTTTTTACTTTTGTGCACTTTCCAATTTTTCCATAATAAGCATGACTTACCTTTAACATATTCAAAAGCTTTGAGACATTGGTTGAAGAAGCTACTTAATGGACCCAGACTGGAGTGAAGCAAGTGAGGCATTAAGTTCCATAATTTCCACCAAACTTTTGTACACTTTAATTTTATCAAAGGGCTCCAGGGCTAAGAAAAAGTTGAAAACCACCATTATTTAGAGTTGTCTCAAAATTTCTCTGTAGTATTTTCTCAAACCTCCTCTTCTAGTGCATGGATGGACAGGAATGTATTTGTTCCTGGATTCTTGGATTAAGATAAAGGAGGCTGCTGTGTTCAGACCCTGGTGCTCAAATATTTTAACCCCAAGGGAATAAGGCTAAACTGAATTCAGAAACTCTGGTATCTTAAAATGGTGAAATGGGATGACAAAAATACCTTTTCTTTATAGACATCTTAATAGGGAAATAGAAGAAATAAGACTAGGGAAGCTCATCACTTCTTGACCCTTGAATCCCTTCCCAGGGCAAAGGAATGATCACTGCCAAGGGCTGTTATAGCTAGAAATTGTTATTTCTAGAAAAAAAATGGACTGTTCAGATAACTTTCTTGTCAGCTTTCATTTTCTTTTTGTTGTTGTTAATTCTTATCGGCATTTTTTTATCTCTTTTTTTTTTTTTTTTTTTGCTTTTTAACTATAATAGAAGAAAAATGTGTTTAAGAAATAAATAAATAAACCCTCAAGTTGCTTTGATTAGGCAGATTTGCCTCAACAAGCTGTCCATACCAATGCTCAGCAGAGTTACAGATAATGAAATGCATCCTCTGGGTTGACAAGCCAGTGTCGCATAAAATTGAGAAGCAATTTGCCTCCACTACTGCTCTCCGTAGGTAACTGCTGTCTCAGGAACATGCCAGCTATGCTAAATGCCATTTCCCAGCACTAGGCTCATAAGCTAACTTCAGAAAGTGTCACTGTGGCAACTTAGGAAGTAAGGTCCTCCAGTTTCACGTGGAAAGCAAATGAGATATTGACTATCAGGTCAAAGCCAATATTTTCCTGAGGCTCCCATTTGTCAGTCATATATATACACATATATTTACCTGCACACACACACCCAGAAAGACACACACCTTCCCTTAGAGATTCCCTTTTTCCATTTAAGTTTTAACAAGCAGTTATTTTATTTTTACAATGAGTAGTCAGTGCTATACATCAGGATTTTTTTTGGAGTGGTCATCTCTATATCCTGGGATTCTGACATGGAGAAGAAGTTCAATAAATACTTGCTCAAACAACTTATGTATAGATTAGCACAAGAAGTCTAGCCTGACTGACAATCATTCTTTAGTAGGCTCTGCTATTTCAATTCAGGTCAAAAGTTGGTGTCATGAATGAGCTTGTCAATAAGCAAACAGCACTGAGGAAGAAAGAATCCAAGGAAGATAATACTCTAGAGTCCAAACAGATGGGTAGAATTAAGATGTTCCATCACAGAATAGTAGAGATGCAGCTATTGAATCAAGGTTCAGAGGCAGAATGCTGGTTCCCAGAATGACCACTAAGGTCAAAGATTAGCTCTTTGTCTTAACTGATTTATAAGAAAAAGATTTGATGAAAAAATAAAGAAGAAATTGCAATCTCAGATCTGAGCATCAATATCTGAAGAAATTACTCTGGTTGATTTCCTGTCTCAGCTCAAGCTTCTTCTGGTATTGGAGTGGGCCTGAATCTCCAGAAGGGAATTAAGCATTAGAGACCCAGAGAGGAAAGGGATGCAGAAGGCAGTAACAGTCAAGACGTGACCCTTACTCCAGGAACATAGAGTACATTGACACGGAGCTGGTAATTGTTTAGTGTCCTTACAAATAATCCATATACCTCCTAATTAATCATAACTCAGTGGATTAATTCCATTAATTCCTTTTTATGGACAGCTTCACTCCCTATATCTATTTTTCTCAAGAAATAAACTTATATACCATCTGAGCTTGGTTTCTCAGAAAAAGCCCAGGAACTAATAAGTGTATGAACTCTAACACTTTCATTAATTCACTTAAACATTTGACCTACTTTCCCGTGTTATTTTATTCTCACAACGAAACATTAAAGTATATTTTTTTATTCCCATTTTTACTGATGAAGAAATTTAAATTTGAAATATGTGCAGAGAACAGCTGCAAAGCTTGGATCTGAACCCAGATCTCTTGAATGCCAAAATCTACTTCTCAAATACTCCTCTAAAACTGTTGGAATACTGTTAACTGGCCACTTGGAGTTTTATACTTTCATTTGAAAATTAGAACAATTTAAAATGTGTATAGGGAAACAACCAGAGAAGCCATATTGGAAAGAAGATAATGTGAACTCAAGCATTTCCACACCTTCAAAAGAAATTAAAATAATCCACTGAGTAAATCAAACAGGTTTCTCTCCCCCACCCCCAGCCCCATCTCCTTCTTTTCAACCCTAATGAGATAAAGCTATATAACCCCAAGATGAGCCAGTCATAGTTCATACTATGTATAATAAAATATTATCATAGCATGTAAATATTTAATGTTCATCAAAGTTTTTCTTAATTATTTTCATTATAAGCACCTGAGATTCTGTGTGTGTGTTCTGTTCTTATACTGTCTTCAAAAAGGAAATTTTGTTTTTGTAAAACAGTCTTTAAGTGATATACAATGTTTCATTCCAATGGAGATAGAACTCTAGAAATCAGTTCTGAAATACCCTCTTTCTAATATGATTTACATTAGAAACTATTTGAAAAATATAGTTTTTGTGGAAGTTATTAAGGAGACCATCATATAAAAATTTCAATAAACACCTGAATTTCAAGCCAATGGGAGAAAGCTGTTGAGAAGTGTGAAAGTTACCTTTTATTTAGAAACATATCAATGTTTAAAAAATTTTTTAAAAAAATGAAAAGAGAACAGAGAGAAGAAACAGACATAAGTGAAATTTTCTTCCCTCAATAAAGATATAAAATTGATAAGGGCAAATCTAACAGCTCCATAGTCCCTTCACAGTGTTAAACACATAATAAGAGCTCAATAAATATAAAATATATGGATGAACAATTCACAGCAGTCCATAAATAAAAAATAGGAAGCACTAGGTTCTCTACTGGGAAATCAAATACATCTTTAGAAAGTAAACATTGAGAATGTTTGTTTGGTACACATATACATATATATGCACATATACATACAGATAGATACATGTACATACTCATGCATATTTATCAATACATTTTCTAGTACCCAAACTAAGAGGAAGATAGTCATGATGGGACATGCAATCCCATCACCAAGAATCATTGTTAACATTTTGCTGTATAGTACTGCCTTCTATCTCTGTCATACATATATATATATGTATATATATATATATGTAACATTATACATACATCCATTGAATATGTACTTTTCCAGTATAAAAATCAATCTGTATATAAATGTTTTATTCTACTTTTCATATTCAACATTTTAACAGAGAATTTCCCAAGTAGATAAAAACAGCCATAAACATTTTTAATGACTGTATAGAATAACAGGTATAGTATACGCTATTAAAACATTCTCCTGTCTTCTGTTGCTGTCAATTGACATTATTTATAATTTTTCATAATAATTATTAAAAATGCAAAGAAAACACTCTTCTATAGAAATCACAGATTATATTTGTTATTATTTCTTAGATTCCTGGGAGTGAGCTACTTTAGAAAATAATTTAAAGTGGTTTTTATTTTTAAATATACCTGATTTTTGCTCATGGGAGTAATATGTGCTGCAGTAGACAGAATAATGACTTCTAAAGAAGTGACTAGGAAAGAAGAGTCAGAGAAATGTGACCTTGCTGGCTTTGAAGATGGAGGAAGGAACTACATGCCAAGTTTTGGGGGTGACCTCTAGAAGCTGCAAAACACAAGAAAATAAATTCTACCCGTGAGGATCCAGAAAGAGACACAGTCCAATGATTTTAGACCAGTGAGACCAGTGTCAGACTTATAGTCTACAGAACTACATGATAAATCTGTTGTTTTAAGTCACTATGTTTATAGTAATATGTTACAGCAACAATAAAAATCTAATACACATGCCTTTCATTTGGAATACAGAAAAAGGTATATAAAAAAAAAAAGGTAGTCATTCGTAAAACTAACATTCCAAATTTTTTTATTAAATACCAAAATGTTGGGGCATTTCTTTCGAACTAGACTTTTTCCAAAGATGATACACATGCACACACGCACACACACATATATATTTTAATTCAAACTACTAAATTCTGTTTCTCTCTTAATTATACAGTCATTAAACATTCTTTTAAAAAACTCACTTAAAATATTATTTGAATTACTATTCCATTAACCTATCATGTGTATGCACTTTAATTAACTTATACATTAGACCATTTCAAATATTTGTCATTATTTTTTCTTTTCTTGCTAGGCATTTTATTCCAACATTTATTTTTTAAACATATGGAATTTAGATAGAAATATATGGAAAAGTTGAAGGAATCATTCTATGAACAACAATAGACCAACCACCTAGTTTGGTTATATTTAGTTGTTTATATATCTATTCATTTATTCTCTTACATATACATCAATAAATTTTGATGCATTTTGAGGTAGATTGCAGTTAACAATAGACCTCATCTCTGATCATGTCAGCATGTTTATCATTAATTAGCACTAAATATAAATTTCTTAACATTCACATAAAATATACCTTTTCTGTATTATTATTTTCTTAGAACATTAGAGAATTACTGGGTCAAAATTCATTTAACTGTATCCTTGTGAATATTAAGAATTATATTTTTGTTAATGAGGTACCAGAAAAAAATTGATCTTTTTTTTTAACTTTGACTGAATTTGTTTGATATTTGATAAGCTGCAATACATTTCCACATTTATCATTGATATTTTTTCTGTTAATTGTCTGACTTAGGTATGCCCACCCTTTCCAATTTTAATGTTTTTTTAATCAATTTTAATGAGCTTTTTGTATATTAGAGCTATTAACAGAAGAGTATAAACAGCTTTGAGAAAAGTGATGCACATTTTCAACTCTCTGAAATGAGTGTGACATACTGGCATAATGATGAGAAATGAGACAGGCTCATGAAGTCTCTGTTTTCAATAATCAAATATTTATGTCCTAATAACCAAATGTCATTCAAAAAGAAAATAAAAGTAATTAGCACCTTTCATTCTAAGACAGACAGACAGACAAGCAGGCCAATCCAAGGTCACTCTGACTGATTCTGGTCTCTAAAATAAAATAAAAAACAAAAACAAGAAAACCTTGAATATTTCCTGAATCTGGATATTTTAACTGAAACTCCTTGGACTCAGTATGCTGCTTTCTGAAGACAAGACATAACCTTTCTGAATTTGGTAATCATGTGAGAAACTTGCTGCTTTTCTCTGTGAGCAGGCCAATGTAAACTTAGTACCCATGAAGGTTTTGCATTTTATGCCCTTAAAATGTTTGTTGTGTTGTATTTCAGAAAACAATCCTTCTGAAGTCTGATTCTCTTGCACACTTAACAAATAAACTTTTTCTTTTCTTTTTTCTTTCCTTTATTTTAATTCAAATGCTTCTACCTCTGAGTCTTTTGGACATTAGTAATGATTTACCAACAAAGTTCCAATAATGATGGCATACCTTCTATATCAGATTAACTCCTTTACAAATAACAATGACAAATTCTGGAAAAAAAAATTTTAAACAACTGTCTGAAGACACAGGAAAGCAACAAAAAACAAGCAGAAAATGGAAATGAGATTTATGTTTACATGTTTCATGAGGGTACTCCAAAACTGCAGTTATGAAGTGGCTAAAATTTATAATGCAAGGTATGGTTTGTTTTATATTAATTTATTACTGAAAGAATCAGGAAATTTGGAGCTGCAAGATTGATTGGAAATTGAAGGAGTAAAAATTCATTACATACAGAGGAATAAAAGAAATGACACTTGACTTTATATCAGAAACAATGAAGGCCTGAAATTAATAAAATAATATATTTAAGGTCTGAAAAAATAAAGCTATCAACCTGGCTTTTTATATCCAGTGAAACTATTCTTCAAAAATGGAGGTAAAATAAAGATGTTTTCATTAAAAAAAAAAAGCTAAGAGAATTTGTTGCCAATAGACTGACTAGAAATTATACCCCAAAATAACGAATCTAGAAAAAGTTTACATATTAGACATATTTTTCAAAAATATTTTCTGCTTGTTTTCCTTTATTTTAAATATGATTTTTAATATTTCACATAGCCAAATCATTCCCTTCTTTGTTCCACTGCATGACTTAAAATAATAATAATAGATGACAAAGGATGTGGTTATGAGACGTTATTATGCTAAATGTTTTACCCACTATTACATTTGTCCTGGCAATAACAAGGTAGATTTTATTATTATGCCAATTACTATATATTGTGACAATCTTTATTATTAATTTACTATGATTTGAGATTAGGAAACATAATTTTCCCAAGGTTACACAGCTAATACATAGGAGAATGGAATTTGAACCCAAGAAGTTTAACTCCAAAGTCTTAAGTCTTAAAGTATGATATGCTGCCTTCTGGGCATTTACTGATCAATCATTACGTGCCAGGTATTTATATGCATTATTTATTTAATTCTCAAAAACTGTGAGATAGGTTGAAGTATCACTCTAATTTTACAGATCGCAGAAATATAAACTTGGACAAATTAGGCAACCTTTCAAAGTAAAAAAGCCAGAAAATTGGTAGCTAGAATTAAATCAGAGGTTACTGACTCTAGAACTATGCTCTTAAACAAAGCATTCTATTCTGCCTGCACTTATCCTACAAACTTTATTTCAGTCTAGAGATCAGGGAAGTAATCACCAGCCTTGTTTGTATGTATCATTACATGAAAATTTAACACCTTTTTTGGAGGGTATATGATGTGAGATGAGAATTTAAAAATTTTACTGTATACTAAGTATTTACATATGAGGTCTGGGTTATCTAACTTATTCATTGATCATTCTGTCTACTTCTGTGCTTGCAGAATACTGTTCTAATTATTGTGTTTATGGAAAGAGTTTTGATAGCTGAGCATCACAAAAATTATTCAGCTTTCCTTGCACTGTGACCTTTAGATATACTGATGATAAAATTCCAAATGCAACCTGAAGAAGGTCAAATTTCAGCACTAATAGCACAGTTTGTTTCGGTTGGTGGTAGGAGTTGGCAGTATGAGATTTTGTGGAATTAAATTGTGCGTTTGTTTTGTGACCCCCTGCTGATATCTAATCTTCAACAAAGTGACATTTTGTTACTCCATTCAGATTGCTAATGTAGGAAGGATATTTTATCATCATCATTCAGCTCCCTGGGATAGGAGTAGCAGTTGCATAGCACAGATTTATTAGTGATAGCAAGAGCAAAAGGTGCAGAGCATGCTGCTCAATCTTGCCTCATAATTCTTGTAAATTTTCAGCCATTATTTCTTTTTCACTCATAAATTTGCTTTTAATAGAAAGGTTATGAACAGGCTTTTCTCTTCTCACTTGATGAAAGACTATTTACCTGGCTAGGATGTAAATGAGAGCACACAAACCTTGCTCTCTGATAACAGAATTTCTTGACCAGCATTTTCTATTCCCTTCTTCCATGACAAACATTTTCTAAAACAGTGTATAAGATAACCTTTGTTCTTATAATTACAAACACTATAAGTGGTGCTAGGAAGTCAAATTTGTTCCTGAGCTTTCTAATAAACATTTCAGAAAAGAATCTTCTCTTTCATAGGAGAAATCTACAGATAGACAACATGGAGAGGGGGGAACTTTGGCATGTTGTGACAGTCTGAATATCTCTTCCACTGATATGTGTCACCATCCTTGTGGAAACAGGATTTCAGTGGACAAAACTGACATCTGTAGTTTCTCTGAACCCAAGGTTCCCAGGAACAACTCATTTCCAACCTGCTTCTCCCATATCTAAAGGACTCAAAATGCAAGATTGTGCATTACCACTCTGAGACTAGGGAAGGCCCAATGCAAAATTCAAAGCTGCCTCACTAATCACTGCTGTAAACATCTACAAGAAAGGTTCGTAATATTTCTCAATGTTATGCAGTTATGCAGTTATAATCTTCCAATCCTTTCTTTCTCTCCTCTTTCCCCTTCTTACTAAGCATTAAGTATTTTTCTTCTTGTACCCATGACCTAACATCTTTTTTCCCTGACCACCAGTAAATTTTCTGCTCCTAAATAAATTTCTTTCATAGCACATACTCATCTTGCTTTCTACTATTAATCTTTATCTTTCTACTTGTTTAGATAGAATCTATTTTTCAAGAAAAGCTCAGGTGAAGCAATTCCTGACTTCTCTCACTCACACTGGTTGCTATTGTATAGCTTGAACCACGCTACTTTTTATTTAGTTTTTAACTACTCTATAATATAATATTAGAGCTAGATGGGATCTTGAAATTATCTATTCTACTCAAAAACATGTACTTGAAAATGGGAACTATAATAAGCACAAAATAAGATATAAAGAAGTTTTAATATATCAATAATTACAATGTATTAAATAGACAAAACTTTGCCAAGTAAAAGATAATGAGATTGAATTTTTTTAATTTCAAAAAAGGACATAAAAATATGATTGAAGGACAAAAAATATATATACCAGGAAAACACTTTCAAAATTAGTTTGCATAGAGATATTAATATCAGACAAAATAAACTTTAAAACTGTTATTAGTAACTGATTCTAATATTGAGAAAATGTTAACTCATCTAGAAAATATAATAATTCTAAAATTGTATCACGCTAATAAAAAATGCATCAAATTATAACAAAAACAACAAAAACCCAATAAAATTATAGGAAAAAAATTGTAAAACCACCCTCAAAGTGGAATTTTTCAACATAACCTCCCACATTATTGATAAGGCAAGGACATAAAAACAAAGAAACTGAAGATTTGTACACTGTAACATGATCAATTAATGGATATATATAAATTAAAACCTGTCAATTTTAAAATATACATTCTTTCTATTAATTCTAGGAACAGTTACAAAAACTAGCATTTACAAAGAATGACCATATGTTAAGTCTCAAAAGACTTCAAAGAATTGATATTATATAAATTATGTTTTCTTACCACAATGCAATCAAATTAAAAAGAAAAACTTGAGAATTTCTGTACCTTTGAAAATTTAACATTCCTCTTTTAAATAACTAAAAATTTGAAAAATAAATTGTAATGAAAATATTAAATGCTCAGGAGAAAATATACATATCAAAACATGGTGGAATATAGCTAAGGCAGTATTTAGAGAGAAATTTTAGTTTTAAAATAAGCTTATATTAGGAAAGCAGAAGTCTAAAATTAATGAGTGAACCATAATAAAATTAGAAAAAATGTAATCAACTTAAAAGCAGAAAATAAGTAAAATAGAAAACTAAATCATTAAAGAACATCACCAAAGACAAATTCAACTGTTTAAAGAAACAAGCTTGAAATTCTCCAGAAGATCAATCCAGAGAGACAGAGAATGAACAAATTTAAATGTGATTAAAAGAAAGGCACAACTATAGTTACATTGAAGATTTTTTAAATGCTAAGCGAGCACTCTGAACAACTGTATGCCAAATATTTTGGAAACTTAGATAAAATAAAAATATACTGAAAAAAAAAGTAATAACAAAACAGATTTGGAAAGAAGTAGGATAGTGCTATAACTATTCTGAAATCTTCACATGAAGTCACATTCAGGTAATACTGCAGAGTTCTACCAAACTTCCAAGAAACATATAATTTCAAAATTAAACAAAATCTTCCAGAAAATAAAATAATAAGAAATGCAACATAGGATATAATTTCTTCAAACATTCAGTTTCTTTCTTTTCTTCTTTCTTTCTTGCTTGCTTACTTGCTGGCTTGCTTTGCTTTCTTTCCTTTCTCTTCCTTCTCTTTTCTTTCTTTCTTTCTTTCTTTCTTTCTTTCTTTCTTTCTTTCTTTCTTTCTTTCTTTCTTTCTTTCTTTCTCTCTCTCTCTCTCTCTCTCTCTCTCTCTCTTCTTTCTTTCTTTCTTTCCTTCCTTTCTTTCCTTCCTTCCTTCTTTCCTTCCTTCCTTCCTTCCTTCCTTCCTTCCTTCCTTCCTTCCTTCCTTCCTTTTTCTATGTTCATCAGTTTCTCAATTTGGGCATGACATAAATAGTTACACACTGGTCAGTTTGAAATAACTTTCTGCCCTGGAATTCTTATTCTTCTTCATGTTTGCTTATCAATTTTATCTTTTTTTCTCCAAGTATATACATAGAAATCTGAAAGCATATTTTATTAAAGCTGCCAGTTTGAAGTACATAAATGAGTCCCAATTCTTTAAAATAAACTCAAGGATTACAAGTTAAATTAGAATTTTTTAATGTAGGAAATAGAAAATCTAAATATTATCTATCACATATTTAGAGAAATGATCATTTTCTCTTTTTGACACAATCTAAGAAATCATAACGAGAACTAAAGAGCTGTGTGACTATCAAAAATCAAGTCATTTGCATTAAAAATAAATTTTAATTAAAAAAAGAAAAATTATGAAAATATTTGTAGCAAGATATAAATTTATAGTACAAGAAAATATCTCAAACCACCAGTAGACAAACTGGGCAATGGATGGAAACTCACACAAAAGTAAGCATTCTAATAAAAAATACATAGAAAATGTTCAACCCCACTAGTAATAAAAACATAAAAAGCCAACCTTGAGATAACAATTTATATCTATTAAATTGTTGGAACTATTCGAAAGCTTTAAATAACAATACAAAAAAATGGCAATATTGTGTTTACCGTAGTTTACTCCTATGTGCCGGTAGCACTGTAAAGTTGTACAAGTTTTTGAATATACTAGGAAATGCATCCTAAAGAAATAATAAAACAGAAAACTATATCCATGAAGATAGTGAACTAATAACTGTAACAGCAAAGACCTGAAAACAATTTAAAAGTCCATGTAAATGATGGCACACTCAGTTAATAGAATAATGTAATATTGTACTGCCAAAATATAATTAAGCAGCTATTGAGAGATAATAATGAACACTGTATGGGAAGTGTTAATGGAATAATGTTAAGTAAAAGCAGATTATAAATCACATCACTAAGAACAACTACCAAAAAATATATACATGTGGAATTAAAAGGACAGCTAAAAAGTAGGAAATCAATTACTGAATTAGGATAATGGCATAGTAAGTGATTTATATTTTATTGTTTAAATTTCATTTCATTTTGTTGTAAAACTGTCTTTAAATTATTTTTAAAGAATTTGTTTTATTGAGCAAGAAATGATGCAGGCTAGTCTTTCAAACCCAGGGACTTAAGTGTGGACATTTATCTCAGTGAAAGAATTTAAAAGATAACCATTTAACTTCCAGTGGATTTATTTGATGATAATGTCAAAGCATTTGGCCACACTTAAATGTTCTTAGTAGCTCATCACAATAAGTAATTTTCCAGAACTTTTTTTCCTTTTCATTTAATCAAATTTATGTACAAACCAAAGAAATAGCAAAAGCCCCAGTAATGTTCTCATAAGAGATTTGACATTGACATAGATAATATAAATTCTGTGATTCATAGACTACAGCTATAGCTCCCCAACAAGGGTCTGTTTTATAATTTGCCTGCATGCCACATTCCTAAAGATAAATTTTGAATTTTAGTATCCAGATTACTTGATCAAATTTAGCTGCAGTTGAAAACAATGAAGAATGTCCATTAAAGGTGATTTGGTCATTAGGCTAATGAAGACATAGACATGAGGAAGCCACTGAACACATTTGCAATGAACTTGCTTGTTCTATGAGGATAAGAGAATTTTTGTCAGCCCAGATCAAACATTTTGAATATAACTAGAGGACCTTCTAGGCCCCTCTCCACTTATATTCTGTTTTCTTCTTACCACCTCTAAACCTCTCCATCACCACATGGAAATCCTCTGACCGCTGTGTTGGGGTACAGAAAGGGAAAGAAATTAAGGTATGGTGATGAGATAGAAAGAAGTGCCTTTACTGTGTAGGGCGCCCCCTGTGTATGGAGAAGCTCCTCTTAGCCACCATTTGACTTTATGGTACTTCTACATATAGTGAAGTATATGCTTTACACTCTCTATAGTAGCTGCTTCCAAAATTGATTGGGAGTTGTGGCAGCCTTTGGCTTCAGTGTCAGAAAGTAAATAACTCCTCATGAGATAATTACTGTTAAAATAGAGACATATAATTATGACAATAAGTAAGATTTACAATTTACAAAATGCCTCTGCATGTATTTCATGTAATTCCTATAGCAATTTTCCAACCAAAACTATGATTATTCTCATTTTACAGATAAAATTGAGGTTCAGAGAGAGAATATATGAACCAAACTATAGGATTTATATGAAGGGGCTTTATGTGGAAAAGATATTAGTTTTCCAGATGTTTTGCTTATCTCAATATAACACAGGTAAGAGGTTATATCACCAGGATCCAGTTCTGACTCCAGATCTCATGCTCTTTCACAAATGGAAAGTGATACCCTTCTTAAGAAGGTGAACCTTTTTCTGATCTTTAGAAAGTGAACATGCACATGTGCCAGGATGTATAGCAGGATAGATAAATTGTTGTTTGAAACCCGAAGCTAACTTCAGCTGCTTCTGTGTTCTGTGGAAGAAGTAAGCAAGAAGGGTAAATTAAAAAAAAAAATTCCTATGTGCCCATTAAGCGAAGGGAATAAGGAAACTGAAGTTTTAAAGCCTCTGCTGGTTGTTCTGTTGTCAATTATTCTGTTCTAAAGGGTTTAGATGACTTTATTTTATTTTAGATTACTCTTTATTTTAGCAGAGCCCATTAATGGATTTTTGGGTATGCAAAAGTAGACTCAAACTCAAACTGTGTGCCAACATGATAGACAGATTTTTAAAAGCATCTATTATTCGGTTTTAATTTTTTTGTCTATAAGTAGATAACCCTCCATCATCCTGAACTTTTTCAAAGATTACACAAACACATATATTTACAGATGCATATACACACATGCATGCTTACATACACAGAGACCCTGCATAAAGGATATGGGGAGTTAACAAAGAAAAATGTTAAATTTTATGTATGATTTACTATGCAGCAGAAAGACTTATAAGAAATAGTTGTAATTGAAATGAATTATTAATGGAAAAGGCGACAGGAGAACCTAAGTCCTTGACAATCAGTAAAAATGTGTGGGAAAGTATTGAACTTGGCTCAGAATTTAAATCTCAAAAGACAAATTGCCTTCACAACTTCTGGGTAAATAATATATGTGTATTAAAGAAAAGATGTGTATGAGCCTCCAATAGTTTGGTTCATCCCATTCAGCAAATATTAAACCAGTGCCTATTAACTGACAGGCATTATTGCTAGATGCTAAGAAAATCTAGGAGAATAAGACATAGCTCCTTTTTGCGAAAATGGAGTGGTTAATGTGATAGAAAAATTAAAATATGGGCAATTACAATTCAGTGTGGTAAAAACTAAGAAGGAAGTAAGTCACAATAGCATGAAATATAGAGAAGAGATGTCCAACCCAGTTTAAGATAAAACACACTTGGTAAGCACACCTTTTAGATTTTCCAGAACAAACTCAATTTCAAATAATTTGCCCCCAAAGATATATTTTAAAGTGTCAGTCTATCTACCCTGAAAATGATTTTAAAAATATGGCCACCACTTCCATAGTCTATCAGGAGTTGATTCATCTTTATGATATGTTTTTCCAGCTTTAAAATCACCTTAGAAGTACCAGTGCATGCCAAGATAGAATAAGCTTACTATGCAGTCCCTCTCCCACTACTTACAACTAAAAAACCTGCACAGAATACAAAAGGCAAGTACCTGATAATTCTAAAAAGTAAACATCATCAGAAAACTTAATAAATGACAATGCAGTATTGAGTCCCTTGGGGCGAGAGGACCAAGAAAAGGGGCTCCTGTAAGCCAGAAAATCCTAGAATTTTTTTCCCTCTCTTTCTCTCATTTTTCTCTCTCAAACATACCTCGAGGCCAGCCCAAGTCACAGAGGTGCAGTGTATCACAGTGGGGATCTATGTGAGGACCTGAACTTTTGCGAGAAAACCCATCTCTCTAATTAGAGGAATTGGGAAAAAAGGATGTTTGTGGTACAAAAGTATAGGATAATATTCCTAAGTTTTTCTCTCTTTCCTCTATGTCATCACCCCATGGGCAACCCCAGTTGTGTGGACTACAAGACAGTATGAGGAGCTAGAACTTTTAGTTTTGTCGGCCCAAAAAACTAAGATAAATGATCCCCAGGAGTTAAGGAGTACAAGCAGGGCTAGAACTAGGGTGAGGCATCGTAGGGGTTTAGGGGGCAAATTTTAAGAGGACACTGGCTCTTATGAGTGTTTAAGTGCCACCCCTGTCCATGCACCACACTCAGAGTGAGTACCTCCTAAAATTCTGCACCTTTCTCGTTCTGAGGAAAAAATCCTGAAGGTAGTCAGAAAAAAATGTCATCTTACATAAAAGGTGGAAAGTAATCAAAATGAATATGAATTTCTCATCAGGAACTTTGAAATCCAGAAGACAGTGGAAAAATATCTTTAAAGCATTGAAAGAAAAGAACTTGCCACCTAGAATTCTGTACCCAGTGAAAATACACTTCAAAAATGAAGACAAAATAAAAATATTTCTGATGAAGGAAAAACCTATGAAGTTTCAGACGAAGAAAAATTTATCACCAGCAAATCTGCTCTAATACAAAGAAAATAAGGTTTTTCAGGTGGAAGGAAAATAATACCAGAGGGAAACATGAAACTTCAGGAATCAAGGAAAAGCAATAGCAATGGTATATTTGGGTAAACATAATAGACTCTTTTCTCACATATTTCTCAAATATTCTTAAGAGCACAAATAAATTACAATAAAATAGAAGATAGAGAAAACTCAGTGAAACCAAAGGCTGGTTCTTTTAGAAGATTAATAAAATGAATAATCATTAAGGAAGACTGATCAATAAATAAAAAGGTAAAGACACAATTTTCGAATATTAGGGATGAAGGCAATACATCACTAAAGACAGCAGAGACATTAAAATGATAAAAAGAAAGTAATACAGACCCCATTAAATCCAAAATCCAACATAAACAAAATAGTCCAAATTTTTTGAAAAATGCAAAACACCTAAAGTCATTTAAGAAAATTAGATAACTGGAATGGTCCTGCAGTTAAAGAAATTGAAATTCTGAGTTAAAAATTTCCTAACAAAACTCCAGGCTTAAATGGTTCATTGGCCAATTCTACAAAAGACTTACAAAAGAAATTATATGAATTCCACACAAGCACTTCCATAAAATAAGAGGAGATAATACATACAAAATAGTTTTATGTGGCCAGCATTACCTTGATACCAAAACCCAAAGACATTACAAAACAAACAAAAATACAGTGCTTAAATATAACCTTAAACTCCATGAAAATAGAGTTAAAATATTAGCAAATCAAAACAAGCAATATATAAAATGGGTCTATGGCCATGCCACCCTGAACGTGCCCAATCTTGTCTGATCTCAGAAGCTAAGCAGGGTTGGACCTGGTTAGTACTGGGAAGGAAGACCACCTAGGAATACCAGGTGTTGTTGGCAGAAAAAAAAAATATGTACGTGTGTGTGTGTGTGTGTGTGTGTAATATGGATCATGACCAACTTGGGTTTATCTCAGAAATATAGGTTGTTTCAACATTCAAAAGTTGGTCAATATAATTCATCATTTTAACAGACTAAAGAAAACCACATAATTGAAGAATGGCAACTGAGAAAATTTATACCCATTAATGATTTAAAAAAATTCTCAGCAACTGTGAATGTCTGGGAACTTTCTTAACATAATAAAAATTATTATAACAAAACCACTACAAGTAACATCATACTTAATAGTGAAAGACTAAATGCTAAAATAGGAAATAAGGCAATGATATATGCTTTCTCCACTT
Organism: Cynopterus sphinx; assembly: GCA_030015415.1. Taxonomy (NCBI): domain Eukaryota; kingdom Metazoa; phylum Chordata; class Mammalia; order Chiroptera; family Pteropodidae; genus Cynopterus; species Cynopterus sphinx. The sequence goes on from CM057385.1 coordinate 22,739,165, forward strand.
CTATTCAATATTGTGCTGAAGGATCTAACCAGTACATTGAGGTGAAGGAAGAAAAAAAAGACATATAGATTAGGAGGAAAAAATAAAACTTCCTGTTTGCAGATAATACAATTGTCTATACAGAAAATCCAAAGGAATCTACAAATGAGCTCCTAGAAATATTAAGTGAGTTTAAAAATATGTCAAGATTCAAGGTGAATATACAAAAGTTAATGATACGTCTATATATTAGCAATGAATAACTGGAAATGAACATTGGAGACAGTACCATTTATGATAATACGCTCCCCACCCCCAAATAAATAGTTATAAATATAATAAAATAAGTGCTGGATAATGTGATAAAAAGCACAACACACTGATGAAAGAAATTTAAAGAACTCTAAAGAAATGAAGTACACCATGTCCGTGGATTGGAAAAGTCAATGTTGCTGTCAGTTCTTTCCAATCTGATCTATAGAGTCAATGTGATCACAGTCAAACCCCCACAGTCCTTTTGTTGGTATTGACAAGCAGATTCTACAATTTATATGGGGAAGAAAAGGTACTAAAATAACCAAACAAATTCTAAAAAAGGACAAAGCCAGAGACTCATTTTCAAGACAATATAAAACTACAGTAATCAAGACAGTATGGTACTGATGAAAGAATCACCACAAAAATCACCAGAACAAAACAGAGAGTCCACAAGTGGCCTACTCATATCTGGATAACTAATTTTTTTACAAAATTGCAAAGGCAATTTTATGGAGAAAGGATAGTTTTTTTGTAATGATACTGGTTCAATGATATATCGACATGCAAAAAAATATTAATCAGAACCTATGTATTACTTTTGTTATCTAAAAATAGATATAAATATAACATTTAAAACTATATAGTTTTAATAGAAAACATAAGCAATCTTTTTGACCTTAGATTGTACAGAGTTCTTAGATATGTCCTTAAAAGTGTAATTTACATAAGGAAAATCTTTATAAATTATACAACAAAGTGTAAAATTGTTGTCCTATAAAAGACATTGTTAAACAAATGAAAATACAAGCCACAGATTAGAATAAAACATTTCCAATTCACATATTTGATAAATAAATTATAAACAGAGTCCATAACAAACTCCTGAAATTCAACAAGGGAATATACAATGTAATTTAAAAGTGATATAATATCTGAATTAACACCTCACCAAAGAAGATATATCAATAACAAATAAACATGTAAGAAAAGTCATCAATATCAAAAGTATAATGAGATTCCACTATACATTTATTTTAATGGCTAAAATATAAAGACCTGACAATACAAAGTGCTAATAAGGATAGAGAGCAACTAGAATTCTTATAAAAAACTGGTAGAAACAGAATGGTTCAACCAGTTTAGAATCTCAATTCAAGGTATTTACCCAAGAAACATGAAAATTTATATTCGCACAAAAATTTGAATGTAATTGTTTATAGCATCTTTATTCATAATCATATAAAATAAAACAAACAAGATGTCCAACTAGAGAATGGATAAACAAATTTTGATGTAGCCACACATGGAATCTTACTCAGCAATGAAAATGAACTGACTACATAGATGAATCTCAAATGCATCTTGACAACATGGATGAATCTCAAATGCATCTTGCTAAGCAAAAGTCACATTCAAACAATTACATATTATATAATACTATTATGTGACATTCTGAGCAGGTAAATCTAGAGGTACAGAAAACAGATTCATGGTTGTCAGAAGTTGAAAATGGAGGAGATGACTACAAAGGAGAAATACAAGAGAACTTTTGGGCAATGGAACTATTTTATATCATGATTCTGGTGTTGAATACACAACTTTATTCATTTGTCAAAAATGTATAGAACTGTACACCATGAAGAGTAATTTCTACTACATGTTATTAAAAAAAACATCATATATATGTTTGAACACATAGGAAGGTAAAAGACCACTGACACTTGACTTCTAGCAAAAGTTAATAGAAAACATGCCAAAATACCAAGTACCTACATCATTAAGAGAAAGTTAACAACTATTTTTTTGTAAAAGCTTTCATAATTCTATCTACTGAATTAACAGCCAGTGTAGCCATACCTAGTTTTCACCTTTAACACAAAAATTGTGTGATCTAATCAAATGATAAGGCTCATCATGCAGAGAGCACATTATATATAACCCTCTGAGAGTCATCGTGCTTCTGAATAAAATATTTGGAGGTACTTAATGGAAAAGTGGTAAGTTCATTGACTTTGTTATTATTACCATAATTAAGGCAAAATATAGCTAGCTGAAAAGGTCTTGCCAAGATAATGAAGATTTCTTAATTACCCAAGTCTTTATAGCAAGCTAACTTTATGTTAAACTTAATTTGCCTTTGTCATACTAAACACTTAATCAGAGAGAAACTCAAAGTAAAATCCCAGAATCTGAGAAATAAAAGAAACTACAAGGATCACAGAATCAGACCAAGCACCACATTTTACAATTGTGATATATTTTACCTTATAAAATGTAAGAAATAGAATTTACATTCTTAAAATGATTGAAGATGGTTTCAGGCTAGAATATGAAGTTTAAAATATTTGTATAATGAGATAGAGAAAAAGAAATTACCTTAATAACCTTAAAGTATATAAATCTAGCTTCACTGATTTCTTGTGACTTTGCTTTTAAGAACGTGTGGATTTTGTTGGAGGGTTCTATAATTACTTCTAGTTTTGCAGACTGACTTAGAAGACAGGGTGATATTTTCCAAGAATAAACAAGGGAAATGACAATCCCCACCACAGCCCTACCCTCATACTGCCCAGCTTTGGCTTTATCTCCACCAAAGAAAGGGGGAAAGGTGCTGTTTGTCCAGGTCCTAGGTGAAAAAGCCACAGAATGGGGAATGGCAGATAATCTAAGAGCATTTGAGAAGACTCCAAAGATAATATTAACTTGCAACCTTTTCTTATCAATCCAATAGAAAAGTTAATATGTGTCCAAAGGATTTAGAGCATAGCCCCAAATGGCCCACTACAGGTATAGAATTTCCCTAAAATATTTTAAAAACCCATGCAAAATTTTCATGCTGCTCCATAACTTATCACCAATAATTTTAATGTACAAATAAAAATTTCCAGAGAACTAAAAATTACCGATTTCTAGGAAATTCCCCAAAACTGGCTAGATATGAGCAATATCTATCCTCTATCTCTTTATGTTATTCTTCCAAGCACACATAATGTGATAAACAAAGAAAACTGTATTATAAACACACACACACACACACACACACACACACACACACACACACACACACACTAATCTGGTGACATTGGAATTCTCCTGGACTGTGCAAGCAGTGGTAAGTCTGGCACAAATGCTCTTACAAAAGGAGTAACATAAAGACTGTACTTTCTTTATTCTGCAATATTTAACCCTTTTCTCCCTTAAGAAAGTCTTTCTTCAGTCTACCAGAGAATAGTCACTCTACAGGAATTGTGACAACTATCAATATTCACACCATAAAATTGTAAGTTACTTTTCCCAGAAGTGAATGTGAGAACCCAAGAATTTAAGGCAAGTTAGAAATGGTCCTGAATGTAGACACATTTCAAAGTCTCACCCATACATTTCAGGAAATATATGTGGAGGATTAAGATAGGTTAATGCCTTCATTCTTAAAGAGAAATAACATTTAAGAACTTAACATGTGCAAAGTACTATGCTCAGCACTTTACATCTCATACCTCATTTGTTCTCTATTACATCTTTGGGTGTCTGTGTTAACATATTTCCTAGGTAAAGAAACTGAACCTGGGGTGAAAGTCGATACAATTCAGGATTTGAACACCCTGTTCTCTCATAGCAGAACCTGTATTCCTATTACACTGTGCTTTCTCTCTGATTCTTCCACAAGATCACATTTGCTATCACTGTGCAAATGAAATAGTAATCTGTCCTGCATCAGATTTTTTCCTGCAGAACCAGCTTTGAAATCAAGCATGACCAGAAATCATTTAAAGCTGCCCACTGTGATTGTCTTCCTCACATTCTGGGGAGAAATCAGTTTGACATTAATAAGAAGCATTGAAGGTATGCATACCGTATGACCAAGAATTCCACTTTGGGGTGTGTTCCCTAGAAAAATGCATGCAAATGTTCACCAAGATTCCTGTTTAAGAATGTTAACACCAGTGTTGGTCATACTCTCATGTAGACAATTTAAAAGTCCATCAACAGTATGACAAATAAATCACAGTATTCCATACAACTTTTTTCATATAATGGCACATATGCAAAAATAAAAATAAATTGATCAGATACATAACATGAATTCATCTTTCAAATAATGTAGAGTCAAAGAAGCAAGACAAAAGAATTCTTAGAACAGTATTTATATTATATAAAGCTCAAAAGCATGCAAAACAAAAATATATTATTCAGGAATACTTGCATAAATGGTTAAAACAATTTTTAAAAGACAAGGGATTAATTACCATACAATTATTGTTAGAAGATATTCTAAAGGGAGAGAATGTAGTCTGATGAAAGAGGGCCTCTGAGTATTAAAAAGAGCATATTCCTCGACTTGGGTTCTAATGACAAAGTATTCAGTCTATAATTGTTACATACATTTCTATATGTGTTGAATTTCAAAATTGTAAAACGTTTACAAAATTAAACATTAAAAAAATGAAACTCTGGGGAGTTTTACTGAATAGTAAAAACTGATTCCATTTATTTAACGTTTAAAATGAACAAAAATTTGTTTATGATATTAGAATAACAGTTAGCTTTAATGAAAGGGAAACCACTGGGGTTGGGTGGGGCTGGGTCCTTCTGGGACCCTGAGCATGCCTATGCCTCCTTGATCTGGGTGGTAGTTACATGGTTTTATATATTTTAAATAATGTCATTAATCTGTATATTTAATATTTGTATACTTACTGTATATATGTTATATCTCAAGAAAAAGAAAAAGTATCAAGTATAGTAATTAAAGCAGTATATGAGGCAAAAAGAGTAAATTATTTCTTTTCCCATGAATAATTAATGTCCCTGCTCCAAATTTTTTATGTCGATCATATTATTAAAATTTTATAAATAGATTTTTTAAAAGAAAAATCACATACATTTTTACTTATAAACCAACCCTAATATGAGCTGTTTTCATTTATCAATATTCCCTTGTTCACATAAGCTCTCTACACACCGTTACCTAAGTAGTCATTCTGAATGCAAATCCTATATGAAAAGAAGCCAGGATTTGGAATCAGAGGAATTGATTTGAAACTTTGATGGGCACGTATTACCTAATCTCTCTAAATCTTTGCTCATTTATAAAAGGGAAGAAAAATATTATCTAACTTCACACTGTTATGAGAATTAACACAGGTAAAGCACATTTATAAGAACTGCTCAAATATTTGGTGACTTACATTAATATAGGTGATCACAGTGTGGATCAATTCTTCACTCTGCTATTGTCATTATCCCTATAATTAATATTTCCATAAAGACATGCAGTCTTCACAGTAGCCTACCAAATCTTCATTCCCCCTTTGCTTCACCAATAGAAACTCAATTTTATTTGGAGTTGGTAACATGCCCAGCCCATTGATAAACCATGTATTATCTGAGCCAATCATAACAAACCCGTTCCCTTCTTTCCCAGCCTTCCTTGCAGCACAGGGGTCATGTAACAAAATTCTGCTGATAAAATCTAAGGGAAAATCCACTGAGGGAGAAATGAGTACTTCTGGGAAGGCATTCATTTTCCTGACAAAGGCAACAGACTTTGCTGGTCCTCTACTTCTCCCTCCTCTTCTTGCCTTGAACCTGAATATGCTACTTAGAGCTTTGAAAGCCACTTTGTGTATGTGAGAGAGAGGTCTAAGAATTTCAGAGACATCAAGCCTCTCCAACAACTCATGCAGTCACGGACCTCTGGACTTCTTGTGATATAAGGATAATAAACTCAAGTGTCTAGAAGCCATTGTTAGTCAGAATTTCTGCTGTTGCAGTTGAAAACATTCCAAACTAATGTCTAATTCCTTTGGAAAAATTCATCAAATTGATGTAATTGGTCATCTGCCTTTTTACTAGAAATTTAGAATTGATTTAACAAACATTTACAGATGGTCTCCCCTGTTCTATGTTATTAATAAATAAGGAAATGAAAAAAATGACTCTCTAATTTTGCATTATTTAAAAAAAAAGCTAAAAATCATTGTGTATACCATTCCTTGTAGTTATTTCCACAAGAAATAATTCTCTTTCTCTTTCTCACCTACTATGCTCCCACTGACTTTTTGGTTCCTGGAACATATCAAGCTCATTTCAAGTTAGTCAATCTTCACTAGGGTTTCTTTTGACTAGAATGTCCTTCCTCCAGATCAGTGTCTAGCTGGATCTTTCTTGTCATTAAAATCTCAACCTAAATGCTACTTTCTCTGAGTTGTCTTTCTCCCCAACCACATAAAAGCAGTCATCCATCACAGCATCCTGTTGTACTTCTCAGCAGAGTACTTATCACAATGTCACATTTTTCTTGCTTATTGATTTATTTCTTTATTTAGTGTCTACTCCCCTATGCCTACCACACTGCCAGATAACAAGCCCTATAAGAACCTTGTTTGTTTTGATCATTTCTATATCCCTAGTAGCTACAACTTGCAGTCAAACTTAACCATGTTCTAATAAAGTTTTATTAGAACATGGGCACTCATATTTGTTTACATATTGTCTATGGCTGTTTGTGTGCTTTGACGACAGAGTACAGTAGTTGTAACAGAGACCAGATGGCTCACAAACCCTAAAATACATATTGTATGTCCTTTACAGAAAAAGTTTTCTGATCCCCAACCTATAAAAATGCCTAGCACAAAGTAGGCGCTTATAAATCCCCAAGAAGTGTTAAAACTTTGTCTCAGGAGCTACTGAGGAGCCTTACTGGTTTTCACATTTTACACATAAATTTATTCCTAACAACATAACTAGTCCCATTTCCACAAGATTGCTCTTTACTGGAACAACTTTATAAACCATAAATCCACACCAACCTTCCAGAAGAACAACTCATCACCATAGAACAGAGCATTGAAGTTTAGCTGAATATACTCCTAATCTTCGGGGCATTTCACTGGCAGAAATCTAACATCATCCCCAGGTTAATAGCACTAATTACCCTACACCTGCATTTCTTCATAGAAGTACTTTAGATCTGCAACTTGCCAACCCAAATTACACTAATGGCCAATGAAATAAATTTTTTATCACAGCCAGTTAAACTGTATTGTATATAATGTCAACATCTTTGGTTTTCCAAAAAGTAAAGCACTTTTTAATTCAAATGTTTTTCATGCATTTCTTTAATCACTGAAACAAAATTGTTTTGAGCTTAAGTTAGGAAACCAACACTCATGAACATTAAGTCATTTTTTTTTATTTTTGTTCCTTAGGAATACAACTTTTAATAAGTTTTTACATTAAATAGTTAAAGTTTAATATCCAGAGGATTGATTTGGGCAATCTACTTTTCATATTTTTTCTTGCTATGGAGACCTTAAAACCTTCTACCAGGTGAATCCAGGGCAATTCCAGCCAAATTTTATCTTTAGAAGAGCAGAGGAGTGCGCAGGGTTGAGAAAAAAAAATTGTATGCAAAGTTGTAATGTGAATTCACTAATTGCTTCTCTCCAATTACCATAAGATCTCTATAAAACCCCTGGAATTATATCTCAGGGTGCCAGGGTGTCTTCTCTCTGATATCTGTCACTTATATCCCAAGCCAAACCTACCTGCTTTACCTTTTTTTTTTTCAGAATCTGCCTCTCAAATGTCAACCTGATTTATGCTTCTAACAAATCCCTTCAGACTGAGTCTTTTTTGGTCCCTGAGCTCATTCCTAGACATTGTCTCAGGATTCATTTTAATTCCACGATTTGTGGTTCTCAAGCTAAACTCACCCCATTGCCACATTAAGCCAGGTTCTCAATCTGTGGGATTTGATAAGGAAATTACAATGGGCAAATAAATACAATATAATTATATGGGAAGCTTACTTCGTCTCAAAGAATAGTTTTATTTATTACAGAAGTCCATTGTCTCATGTGGTAGAAATAATAGACTCATTCTGCTCTTTATAGAAGTGTGAAGAAAACCAGCGGAGAAAAGTAACCAATGACTCACTTTATCTCCTGCTCTTTATGCCTGTGATAACAAGCTCCAGGTATTCAAACAGTATTTATAACAATCATCAAGAAATTCCTCTTGCTTTGTTTCTAGCTATGTTCTCTTTCATTCCATTTTTTCTTAGATTCTGATCCTTAATTTCTTTCCCATTTTCAGCCCTATTTTTGTCCTTTGGAACTACTGACTTCTGGAGTTTCCATAACCCAACCCGCAGGACTCCTCAGTACCATGGATTTGAACTACATTTCTGGTTCCTGATATTCCTGGTCATCTTAACCAGCTTTACCACAAAGGCTTTGTCCTTCGAGACCAGAAAAATCAGCACTGTCTGTTTCACTGATACTGTGGATAAAACCGCCACAGACCCTGTCAAGGCAAAAGTCAGATGTTAGAGCTGTTGAAAGTGCTACAGGATGCTTGATGGAAGTATTTAAGCTGAGGCTTGAGGCTCTTGGGGAATCTGTATAAGGGATACCTGCTAGGATCATTGCCCAAGTTATACCAAATGACTTGTAAGCCTCTGCTGAAAATTTTCAGATTTAAAATTGAATTATTTAATAAGCTCTAACTACAATATACTCCCTGTGTTAAAGCCATTTTCGGGGGATGGAGTGGAGAGTTAAAATCTCAGTGACACTGGAGATACTATGCATAAATAAATATTTTTAAGAAAGGAAAATGATTAAGAAGGAAATTTTTAAAAAAGGTGGGAAAGGGGACAGAAAAGGATAAGAAGAAGGAAAGGAAAGAAAAGAGAAAGAAAAGTAGAGAAGTCAAAAGATAAAAGCTCAAATCTTTGTTTAGTTGCCAAGCATGTATTTTCTAAGAAATATGCCTTGCCAATATTTGATAAACTAGTCCAATATAGGTTCATCTGGTGTTCTAATAACCAGAAAGATTATGTAAATCACACCTATTTGCCTGTACAATGAAAAATGGTGTCCATTATGACACTGATGCACAGAAAGAGCTAAAGAATCTATCAGAAAAGACTAAATCATGTTGAATGATTGTGAGTTAAATTAACTTTATTAGAAATGAGTGACCAATCAGATCTGATCATACCAGATAAGAGTTTTTACTTCCAAAGTATCTAAATCACCTGAACTACTATTCACTGAGTTTTATCTGAAAACAAGCCAGTTAAGCAGTCTTTTTGTAGATGAATCTATCATAAATATTGCACTCAAAAATATATGAAAAATAAACTAATAAATAAATCTAGACAAGATATTTTCACTACAAAAGCATCCTCTGATTCACCAAAGAATTTTCTTGTCTTTTCTTTCAACTTCATCTAATACACCTAAAATTGTACTGAATTGGGAAAGATTTTCAGGAGAATTGTAAATGCATAAAGTCAGAAAAAATCTGTTCCACATAATATTCAAAAGAGCAAGCATCGAAACAATGAGATCTGTTGGTGACTTTAAGCCCAGAATGAGCCACATTTCAAGAAATGTCGTATTAAACTTCAAACACAAAATATAGCTTAGTCCACTAGTTGGGAAGATCATCGTCTTAAAAGAACTCAGGCTTTTTTAAAATTGATACTGTATGAATGTAATCAGTTTGAAATTGTAATCTTTAATGAAAATTCTATTCAGCATTTCCATCATTTCTATTTGGTATGTCCACATGTTAGTGTGTTTCCTCTGTACTTCCTGCAGATAGTTCAAATAAATATTTATTTCAAATCTCTAGTTCCAATCACTAGGGAATAAATTATCACTTAGCACAATCTTAGATCATCTGTTATTTCCCAAAGCAGATTATTACATGGTTTACTAATCCTGTGAGATCCCCTAAATCTAAAACAAGAATTCTGTTATCAAATATAGTTAGGAAATATCACTCTCTTTATTGGTACTTTTAAAGTTTTGTAGTAAAAACATCTGTTTAATTTGTTTAGCCACTATTTTCCAAATGTATTTAGCCATAAATTTTAACTATTTATTAACATTTTATAGATCACACTTTGGACTGATAGTGTATTTCAGCTGTGTCAAGTTTAAATGATTTCAAAGTCCAGGTATGTAAAGTAAATGTGTGAAGCAGTTTGGTATCAGATAACAGCAAGTGATTGGGACTGTGGAACTAGGCTTGCTCTCCTAAAGGCATTCAAGTTCAAAGCACTAAAAACAAATGATAGAATTATAGAGAGATTTGTTGATTGCACATAGCATATTTATGAAGATTCAGCCCTTGTGTACCAGTTTTCTATTCCTGGTCTCAACCATCCTTCAATTAACACATGACAGCAAGAGTTTCGATTAGAAGGCAGAATTTGTCCACTAGGACAGTAGATATACTTCTTTCAAAAGTGGGAATGATATGGGGTTTCATGTCATTACCAAGGACCTGTTATATACCAGCCATTTCATCATGCACTTTTTATTACTGAAAATACCCCACATGCAAAGTGTTATTAGCTCCTATTTTATCAGTAAGAAAACTGATGACCAGTAGATTATTTGATCTGCCCAAGGTAGGGTTAACAGAGCTGGGGCTTGAGCTCAAATCTCTCTGCTCCAAAGCCTATGCTCTTCTCATTTATATATATCATGCTTCCAATCCAGCAAGAGAACAGAGCAGTAGCACTTCATATGACAAGAATAATACATATAAGCAAGTAATGGAATCTTCAACTGTTATGTTGAACCTGAAAGACTTAAGTTACCAAGTATTTTCCAAAAGGAATCAACTCAGAAACTAAAATCATAGCAGCACTTGGAATAACATGGAAAGACCGATTATTAAATGCTACACACTAGGTCTTTTAGTATTATCCATTCTATCTCCTGTCACCACAACAATCCTTCAAAACAGGTATTAAATACATTTTTTGATTTAAAATGAAACTGAGCCTAAGAATGTTTAGGTAAACACTGAAATTGACCAAGCTTTTAATAGCGGGGATCTGATTGTCCTGATTTTTCTTAAACCAAGTTGCTTCTCATGTTTCAAAACTGTGGCTTTGGAATACAAAAGTAAATTTTTTATCCTCTCATTAGAACATATCAATATTAAAAACCATCCCTTTCATTCCAATAATCCCTGACAGTTTAAATATTGCTTTAAAATAGAAAATCTCATTTAATCCTACTAATGGTGGTGAGAGATAAGGCAGATATCAAATTGCTGCCATTACAAGGGAAGAATTGCAGGCTCAGTGATGAGACTCATGTAAGGCAGAGCCTAGACACAAACCCACGTTGTCCAATTTTATGATTTTTAATGATTCTCAAAACACAGCACAGAAGAAAACACAGAGGTATGTTACTTTGGTTACCATTTTACATGTGGACACAGGGCCAGGAAAACCACAAATCATGGGAACAGGCAGGGGAGTGGTGGGAAACAGTAGCAGATCTACCTATGATTATTATGGCTGAGAAAAAGTCACTCAATTACCATGGACTTCAGACATGTCATGTATAATATTATCTTTCTGAATGCAAAATACCTTTACCACTTTTTATCCCTTTAGCCACCTTTTTGCTTTCCTTGGCCTCTATTATAAGGCCTCTATTTAAACATTTAAATTGTTACCAACTGAGACATTATGAGAATAGAATAAACTCTTATGGACTTTTAAAATCTCAATTATAGATACACAAAAAAAATGTGGATGAATCTCAAGTGCATTATACTGAGTGGGGGGGGTCAATTTTAAAAGTTATATACTATATTATTCCACTTCCAGAACATCTTCAGAATGACAAAATTATAGGAATGGAAAATAGATCAGTGCTTTTTAAGGGTTAGGAATGCGGGGTGGGAGTGGAATGGCATGGGAGGCAGGATAGCAATGGAACTTTTGAGGTGATAGAGAAGTTTTGGATTTTGGTTGTGGTGATGATAACAGAATCTACATGTGACAAAATTACACAGAACTATACATGCAGGTGACTGTACATGAACTGGTGAGTTCTGAATAAACTCTGTGGATTGTACCAATGACAATTTCCTGGGTTTGATATCGTACTATACAGTTTGTAAAGTGTTACTATTGAGGAAAACTGAGAAAAGGCACATAGGATCTCTCTATATTATTTTAACAGTTTCCTGTAAATTTATAATTATTTCAAAATTTAAAGAGAATTTAAATTTTCTGACCTTAATGGGAAAACTTGCTGGATCATCATTTTCTATGACCTTACCAGCCGTGCCTTAGGCAAATCTATTCTACCATCCCCCAAAGTCTCCTCCCCTCCAGGAGAAGTGGCTAGGGCTCTTAGGGCTGCTGTCAAATGTAGCCCAAATATAATCAGGTTGCTTTTTAAAAACACATCTAGAGAATAAAGTTCAAATTCCTCATTTAGTATGACATACAGGCTCATTACAATATGAATCTTGCTTACTTTTCCTACCTCACTATATGTCTTTCCCCCCACCTCCAAAATGCTTTTCTGCTTGTGGTTCTAATTATGCTCTCTCTTCCTTCCTTCTGGGATGCCTTCCTTCCTGGTATTCATCTGTCAGTCCCCAGCAACCCAGCAGTATTGCTGATAGCTGGGGGTATGAATGTCTCGGGAGATCTCTTGCCTGCCCCTACAGACTCATGGTGTTTTATTGAGACAGCCCAGCTTTGCTCCCAACAGGCCTTGTGGCTAAGGAACAGCATATGGCAAGTCAAAAGCTCAACTCACCAGACCTATTGAAGATGCCTCACAACCTCTCTTCTCAGCCAGGATTCTTAAGCCTGTGCCTTTGCCAAGTACTACATCCACTCACCAATTTTTTACAGCCATCCTTCTGTGAATCCAGAATCAAAGCGTAACTTAAATTTTTCCCAGAAGGGAAGCATGTTGATTTTTCTCTTGTACCATTTCAGGTGTTTACTACCCACCAAGGTTTCAAAATCAACATTAGAATATGGCAATGACAAAAGGTAGCACTAAGACTAGGATATTGAAATAATCAATCAGCCAGACATTGCCAATATGGGGTTACCTCTGAGAGGCTGAGAACAAACAGCTTAATTTGCATCACACATCCCCAGCAGTTCATGGGTATCCATTTCGGAAGAGAAAATAATACAGTATAGCTACAATTTAACCAATATATGAGCAAGGACGTTGAGTATAAGCAAAGAAAACCCAGTGGCAATCTAGAATCTAGGATTACAGAGGCAATTCAGTCACATGGTGTGATTATCCTGAGGATTTCTGGCTACCTTTGGTTCTTTCTGCTCTTTCTCACTGGTGACTCATGCCACTGACTAGTAGTAACCTTCCTGAAGTCACAGTTCAAACAAACTTGTTTTGAGAGATTAATGGAGACACATCAGCACAGCATGTGAGGTCATTTCTTGTCCCACGGAGTATACATTTTTATCTAGCCTTGAGCGGATTTTTAAATAACAGGGACACTCTGATTAAACTTTTCTCTAAAATTTCTTATCATAATGATATCAAGCTACCTAGATCACCAAGCAATGCATATGGATAAGAGAAAGAGTTGTCAATCATTTTAAATAATTCAGCAGAGTATTAGCCTTTGTGAACTTTGAGGGACTATGTTAATGTCAGCTTAAGTCCATTATCGAGGACCACAGAGTGTTCAAGACACATTTATTACCTCAGGTAAAGAACTACAGGGGTTTCGGTTCAAGATGGAGACATAGAATGATCTTGAACTTACCTCTCTCCAAGGACACATTAAATCTATAGCTACAAGGGGAAAAATTTCCTCTGGGGGAAAAAAAAAATGATAGAACTAGCCAAGTACTGACTACATATCTGGCAAATGGGAAAAATCCCTCATTTAAGTGACTAAGAGGCTGAGACGCAAATCTCCCCAGACCTCCCTCACAGCACAAAGAGGCGGCTCACAATTCAAGGGAACTCAAAACCCACAACTTCTCCCTGAGGAGCAAAGGGTTTGAACCCCAAATCAGGTACCCAAACTTTTAAGACTCACACCTTGGAGACGAGCCCCCAAAACATCTAGCTTTGAAAAGCAAAGGTGCTTGTATCTATGAGACACACAAGGCAATAAACGACCTGAAAAAAAAAAGCTTTGAAAATGCTCCCAAATCCAGAGAATAAAAGTTTGAACTCACCTGCCCCAGGGCCCGGCACAGAGGCAGTTGATGGAAAAGCGCCCAGACTTTCTGTGAAAGCAGGCTTTTCTGCTCATCTTGAAGTGTCAGCCTGAGAGACAGGCACCTAATTTAACATATACCTAGAGGTCTGCTGAGAAACCCTTTTTGACATTGGCTGGCGGGCACCATCTTCCCTCTCTCTTCCCCCGCCTCCCTCCCACTGGAACTTTCCTCTCCTCTGGATTCCTGATTCTTGCAGCTGCCACCAGGGGAGCACTTCTAGATCACCTGATTCTGGCGTCTAGCGGGCTTACACTTGCAGGGCAGCAGCCAAAGGAGGAAGGGTTCTCTACCAGCTACTACCCCCGGGGCACAGCAAGAGGCAACAGGCCGAGGATTCCAGGGTTCCTGTGAAAGAACTGCAGTAGTGCAGGCTCTGAAAAGTTCAAACGTGAAAGTTAGGCTGGAATGCAAATAGTCTGAAAGTTATCTGGAGCTGGCCACACATGAGCATTCTGCGGGAGGAGGGCCCTGTTTTGAAGAACAAGATTCTGATGCTCCATTTCTTCTCAACGACCACTTTTCCCACCAGGTAAGCAATAACCCCAGAGCCTTGCCTATGACACTCAAAGAAAAAGAGAAGATATAGTTGTTTTAGTCAAGGATTTAACCCAGTGGATATAATGGCTCCATCCTTCCAGCTCCCTAGAGATGTTTCAGCCAGTCCAGTCTCAGACAGTGAAAGCTACTCAAAGAGATATCAAAGCAATGCAGGTGCCTAGAAGTTATCTAACCAATTTGATGATCCAAGTTAAGGTATGCATTAATATAGTCTACTCAGATCAAAACACCAGATATTGTAGAATCTGCTTAGAAACACAAGAGCCTAGAGCTCTAAGTGCTTTTCTAATTTTAAAAATTACAAATATTTTAAACTTGAGATGCCCTAACTTTATAATCCATTAACCACTATCACATGTATGTAGAATTTAAGCTCCATCTAATTGTGAAATGTTAAAACTACCTGCTATTTAGTACAGGTATACCTCATTTTTTTGTGTGTTTCCATTTACCGTGTTTCACGGGTGTTGTATTTTTACACATCGAAGGCAAGACACTGCACTAGCAAAATTATGATTCATTATATTGTGATACTCACTTTATTATAGTGGTCTAAAACCAACTCTGCAATTCCTCCAAGGTATGCCTGTATCTGATTAATCATTTTAAATTGAAAAATATTCCTAATGAAAGTATTTTCAAATTCTTGCAAAATACTTTAATCTAGTTAATGGCTCATAGATGTGTCCCTTGGGAATGTATTCAAGGTAGAATAAACCATGCTTTTCATAGGAACAACACCCTACTTATTGTCTTCATAAAGAATTGGCAGGTTATAGTTTCAACTGGCATACCATTAAAGGTGTTTGGGAAGTAAGACCTGATCTGTCTTCAGCTTTGTCTAAACACCTTCCTTAGGAGGTAGGGCTGGTCCACCTGATAAGCAAAGACTCAATGCTAAGGGCTTCTAAAAACCTTAAACTAGAGGATGGCAACTTATCTAAGGCAGTATGAAAAGAAACAGAAACATGAACATGAGCCAAAATCTATTGAAAACAGCTGAAAGTAAAATGCAGGGGGAAAAAAGCAATTTTAAAAAAAGGAAAATCCACAGTGGCAGAAATGAGAGATTTGAGGGAAGGCATCAAAAGTTTGAGGTCAGAGGAGGTTAGATCAGACAAAGAGTACATCAGGAACAAGCAAGGAAGACTGAGTGCTAACTGAAAAGACCGTTCAAGAGTCTGTGGTGTGCTTTTATAATTGTACAGGTAGGAAGGACATAACTAGCTGGCTTAACACATCAGAAACAGGCTGCAGAAGCTTTTGATCACACAGATGGAAACAGCGTATGGGTCAGTTATCTTAAAATAGGTCATAGACTCTAAATGATTCTTCTAAGCCTTTGTCAAATCACCTCTGTGAAAAATAGATCACACAGAAATGGGCTCTTGGCATCATCAATTCAGAACCTAACCAATATTTAAAATTTTAAGGCTGTGTTCTAACCTTCTATTATAAAATTTATACTTAGGATAAAAGTGCAATTCAAAATGTTAACTGTTCCACTAGTTCATCTCCCTATAAAGCATATGGATCTTCTTCAATCAGTAACACAAAATATTTGTACTTAAGAAAAGATGTAAAACTCTTCACTTCCTGCTATATTCTACCCATCTAATCTCTAAACTCTCACTGAGACAACTGATATTCTAGACTGGCTAAACAATTGCTAAATATCAATTTCCCTCAATCCTCTAAGCTCCATCTCTCAATCAAGTCAAACAGTCAGAAAAGCTACGTGCAAGCATTATTATATTAGTTCTCTATAGAAAAACCTTTACAGACCTGTTTTTTAACATTGTGTCACCTTATTGAGATGATCAAAAATTCATCATCTCTTGCAAAATTGCTATTGAAAAACTCATATATTGTATAGTGCCTACTTTATAAAACATATAAAAAGCAAAATCAGAACCAGAAAAGCATATCCCCTGATAAACAGAAATTTTATTAGAAAATGATGACATTGAGGTTTTCCACCAAGGAAACTTAAAACTAACATTTTGCACCCTCCCCATTATTAAGTTTTTACTCTACTTGTGTCTTGTTGGAGGCCCTCTTGTTTTTGAAAGGAGGAAATATATAGATTAATAGATATTTGAAGTAAATCTCAAAATGGAACTATAGTAACACCTTCACTGTTGGTTTATTTTTTTTATAAATGTATAATTCATGGTTAACTTCCTCTATTAATTTCTGTTATTAGAAAGGTTCCCTGTGGCAGAAAAATGCTATGCCTTTACTTATTGACATTTTGTATTCCTCTTTCTGGACTTTCAGGAAGAATATACTTCTTGCCCAAGTACAGTGCAGTTAAGTTGGCACTGTATTTGTGGATCCTGACCAATGAAATTTAGGTGGAACAAATGTATGTCGATTGAAGCATGACACTTAGAAACATTCCATATTATTTTCTTGCATTCTCTTCCCTTGCTTTAAAGACACTAGCAATCACGATGAGAAAGTAACCTCTAAAGAGGGTATAGACTTTATCAGCCTGGGTCCCAAAGTGACTGTCTGTGGCAGAGGCCCTCTACATTCCTATGTGAACATTTAGCATAATAGATAAATTCATTGGTAAATTTGTTAACTGGTCATTTTATACTTAACTGTAATTAATTGGTACTAATTGGTAATTAATTATTAGCACTGGGTAATTGGTAATTAATTTGTAAATGTATTAATTAGTAAAGTGTTTTTGGACTAAGCAACTGAGATTTCAGAGTTAATTTTTTTACTTTTATTTTTGTTTCTACTACGTAGCTTCTTCTCTCCTGACTAGTTCCTGTAATTCATGTGACTCACAGAAGCCTTCATGAAAATTCCCACCTTTTACTCTTGACTTGGATTCAGGTCCAAATACCTTTTGGCTCTATTATCCCAATGAGCTAGACTAGAAAAATGCAAAATTTTGTGGCCTTTTCTTTATATAACTTTTTTTAAATTGTGGTAAAATATAACATGAAATTTCCCATCTCTACTATTTTTAAGTATACAGATCAGTTGTGTTAACTACATTCACTTGCTATGCAATCATCACCATGATCTATCTCTAGAATTCTTTTCATCTTGCAAAACAAAAACTTTATACTCATTAAATAACAACTCTCCATTGCACCCTACTTCCAGCCACTGACAGCTACCATTCTACATTTTGCCCTCTAAATTGGACAATTCTAGGTGCCTTATATAAGCAAAATCACATAATACTCATCTTTCTGAGACTAACTTATTTCACTTATTATAATATCTTCAAAGTTCGTTCATGTTGTAACATGTGTCAGAATTTCCTTCCTTTTTAAGGTTGAATAATATTCAATGTATGTATATATCACATTTTATTTGCCCATTCGTCCATCAGTGGACACAAGTTGCTTCTACCTTTTGGCTATTGTGAAAAATGCTGCTATGCACAAGGCTGTACAAATATCTCTTCAAGACTCTGCTTTCAAGTCTCTTGGATAAATACCCAGAGGTGGAGTTGTTAAAGCACATAATACTATTTTAGTTTTCTAAGGAACTGCCAAACTGTTTTCCACAGTGGCCACACCGCTACATGTACCAACAGTGCCACGGGTTTCAATTTCTCCACATCCTCACCAGTACTTGTTATCTTCTGTTTGTAGTTTTGGTTTTTTGTTATAGTAGAAATTCTAATGGGTATGAGGTAGTATCTAATTGCAGTTTTGATTTCTATTTCCCTAACAATTAGTGGTATTGAACATCTTTTCATGTGCTTATTGGTCATTTGTATACCACATTTGGAGAAGTGTCTATTCAAGTCCTTTGCCTATTTTTTAATCAAGTTCTTTGGGGGTTGTTATTGTTGTTATTGTTATTGTTGTCAAGTCGCCTACATGGTATTTATAACCCAAACTTGAGCAACTAGCTCTTTCTTCATCCTTTTCCTTTGAATTCTGTTCACAACTATCTCTTCTCTCCAGAGATGAATGCTTAGAAGGCTCTTTTTTTTTTCGTTAAGATAAGCTTCCTCTTTAAATGCAGCTAAAGCTTGGATATCTATTTTCACAGAATGTAGAGACCAAAGTAAATGTCATCTGAAAAGAGGAGAAATTTTTTCAAAAGTTAGAACTTTGTGTGTGTCATAATAAATTAATTGTCAGCAAGGACCAAGGCAAAATGTGGGGACCAATAGTGAAGAAAAAGTGAGGCAAGATCAACCTAAGCCTAATGATATGGCCATTTGGAAAGAAACTTAGTCTAAACAAAGGTAGCCAGCTAAATGGTCCATGGCACATTTTCCCCAGACTAGAGGTATTGAGGTGCATTTCCAGCACGTAATTAAATTCTTATTCATCTGGTTCAGAGAATTAACCCTGTCAATCTAGGTAAGAGTGGGGATACCCTGACCTAAATTAGGTTTCTCTAGTGGATGTACCACTTTCTTGCTTCAGAGAGACTCTCTAGCTGTTTCCACTTCACAGAAGTACAGGTGTAGAAATGAACATACCTTTTCTCACCATTACTGCCATCACAGGGACCAGGGCTCCGCTATCTTCCTATGGGACCCTGCTTTTCTCTGTGGTTTACAAAAGTTTTGGGATCTTACAACATGAAGGAAGGTGATAGGTTGTTCACACAGGATAAGTTAGATAGGGGCAGAGCATTCTCCAAGTACAAAAAAGCACCTTCCTACTGGGTGGCCAGTAGGCCATGTACTAATGAATAGTAAAAAGAAATCCATCCTAGAGCACAAGGAAATCCAGCATAGCCCCTGGGCACAAGTGACTCATCATGGCCACTAGCAGGGAGACTGGATGACCACTCCCAAAGATGGGCTCCCATCATTAGAGGTAAACACCACTTGCTCAAGTACAATTATAAACTATGAGGACACTGACTCACCAACAAATAATCCTTTCAGGTGGGCTCCCTAAACTTCAGCCCCAACGAACTTCTCTCATCACTTCCCCTCTCCCTCTAGATCCACCTCTCCCAGACCCAGAGAATCCTTTCTACACTGGGGTTGAGGAGAAGCCTGGATAATTATTGTGTATTCTCCCTAACAATCTGAATGTGAAAAAGCACTCTTTCCAGGACTCCCAGAACCTAAACTTAAGAAACTCAAAAGCCAAGAAGAGGCGCATTTTTTTCTATACTCAGTGACAGGCTAGTTGGTAGAAACTGTGAGCTCTCTAAAAACTCATATATATGACTTTCTCTCTGTGGTCTTGCCAGACTTCTCAGATTCTATTCTGAAAGCAGTGCACAGGGTCTTCAGACATACTTGTCTCTCTTTATTGGACTCTCCAACACAAATTAGCCTGAGGGAGTAGGTCAAGGTGGAGACTTTTTCAGAGACTTTTAATATCTAAACCTTCATAGTATTGCTTCTCCTCCCACTTATCTCCACCTCCCAACCTATGGAATCCCTGTCTGGTCTCCTGGCCTGATTCCTGGCTTGGAGTCATATTTTTTTTAACTTTATTGTTTATCTTCTTGAAGGTGAGACTGTTCATTTGAAAAAATTCAGAAGATTTTCTCAGCTTTCTTTTTTAATCCCCATAATTTAAGGCAACGAATGCCACATATCTAGCAATCCAAATAGGAACAGAAATTTTTTAAAAAATCTTTTAGTAACTATTCCAAAAATATCACGAAACCATGACTGTCAACCCTGCTGATTGATTGCTCTTTTGCTTGATGAGAATTATATTCCTTCATTATGGGCCAGTCTTCTGCAAACACCCTCAATTTCAGGACAGTAAATTCCCTGTTTTATCTCAGGGGCTATACCAGTATGTACTTAAGGAGATATTTCTAAAATTGCATAGATCCTTCTTTTTTATCCAGATGGTGACCTGTACATCATTTTTTGTCTCTAAATGAGAAGAGATAACCTTGCTGCACTTTCTGGATTTACTGTTAGAGGTCTCAGTGTTTGTACCTTATGGTTCCAGATTTCTAAATGAAACACAGCTGAGTGTTATCTCACAACTCATGCAAATTAGATGACAGACTATTGAAAAGAGAAGATGATATCATCTGTCTTGCAAGGGCATTGCTCAGATTGACAGTCCCACATTTAACCTCTTTTTTTCCTTCTCATGAGTTAATAGCTCACATTGCCCTCCATAAGAAGTCATCTGCTTCACTGAAATTAAATTCTGGATATACTAAGGAGAGCCGCTACACAGAATCTGTCACTTATTGCTTCTGTTCTTCTGGGCTGGAAAGGTCCGTACCCTGAAGGAGGGATTGCGCTGAAGATTTAAAGAAGACTTTCAATGTAACAGATGAAAGAGGGATGGTTGGGAAGTAAAGACCCTTCCCTGGATTTCAGATGCCTATACACTCATGGACTTCAATCAATGGCATACCTTCTGGACCCTGTCATCATTTCTGCATTTTCCATGATGTCCAAGAAATGATGCTGCCGGACTTAGTTGCCAATATACAGCTTTATGTATTATGACAGTCCAGGCTTAAGATTAATTCAACCCACTCCTTGAAAATATCAGCACCTGAGCAAGAGCAGGTATTATTTTGAAAAATTCAGAGGAACCTATAATTAGGGTCAAACTCCCCAATCAAGAGATGTGCATATATTTGTAACAGAAATATAATTAGCAAATGTGTCTAGATGAATAATTATTCACTCACCAAGTATAACTACTATGTTCCTAAGGACTATTCTAGGTTCTCAGGAGATAGTAGCAAACCAGACAAACAGACTCACTACCCTCAAAAGTTTATAATCTCACTGGGAAGCCAGAAAAAACATTACCATAAAATCAAATAAATAAACTCACTAGTTTCAGGTTGAGATAAATACATGATGGAACCAAAACAGGGGGAGGTAACAGTGGCAAGAACTGGGATGGACACACTTTGGGTCGGTGGTCAGCGAAGATCTGTTGGAAGCGGTGATATATGAATAAGACATGAATAATGAGAAGAAAACAGACATAAAACAAACCAGGATTCAAGACCCTAAGGTATAAATGAGCTTGGGATAGTCCAAGAATTGAAAGGTCAGTGTGATTGGAGTCTTGTGGCTAAGTCAGAGGGACAGGAGGAGCCTGAACCCATTAGAACTGGTGTGAAGATTCAAAAGTTTTTAGCTGGAGTTGGTGTCATCTACGTTTTAAAAACATCACTCTGATATTTCTATACCAAATTGGGTGAAAAATGGGTAATGGTGGAGCAAGAGTGAGGCAAAGCCACTGTTTAGGTAGCAGCAGTGTAATCCAGGTGAATAATGGTGGGGTGTTGGGAGAAATAAACCACATTGGTTTGGAATCAGAAACATCATAATTCTTTATTCTAAAACTAATGGGTGCTGGAAGAAACAGAGATTAAGCTACTTTCTTCCCACTCAGAAAATTCTGGAGATAACATATAGATTTGGGGAAAAAAATGAAGGAACCAAAAAGTGGAGGCATAGCACATTGATGATGCCACTTGCACCATAAACAAAGAAAAGCAACATACATTTTGAGAGTCAACACCATTTCAATATTTCATGATTCCATCTACTTTTTTAAAGAGAAATCAAAGATCATAATACAAGTTCTTAAAGGCAAATGCAAATAAAAAAAAATTAACAGTAAAACTTGGCTGTATAGGTGAAGAAAGAAAACCTCCAAAGAGGTAATGTACCACTTGGGTCAGGGAGTAAAACATAGTTAAAATTATTCTTATTGTGACTCAACTTCAGCTTAATTAATCACATGAACAAAACTTTTATTTAGTTTGTTTTCTCTTAGATCAAACTAAAGCCTTTCATGAACAGTACCTCATCCACATAAACAAAATTTCCACAGCATTTTTCTCTTGGTGCAGGATTCTTTGTTTTAGATGTTCACTTTACAATCAAGTTGGACAAAAGAAAGCATGTGATTTTTATCGCAGCTTAAATTCCACAGGTGTTAGCAGAGGTGATGCAAAGGAGATAGATTTGGAACATGAGATAATGAGATTTTACTAGTGTATTAGATATGAGGGGTTAAGAAAAGAAAAATCAAGGTAAATTCCTCAAATTTGGGCTTGTGCAATAATATCTGTATGAAAAGTGAGAGGCCTTAGGAGACTTAGAAATTTAGAACTAAACTTTTTAGAAATTAGAGGGTCTTAGGAGTTGGTTCTCACCAGTTTAATAAAGATTCTAAGCCTCTTGAATAGGGATATATTATATACCTGCATATGTTCAGCAACTAGAATACTGAATGTCATTCAAGGTGTATGGATTGCTATAGAGTCAAGTTTGAATAGACAATTATATTAATGAGGGTATGGGGTCAATAAATCAAAAAAACTTGGAACAGACTACCTATCATAGCTGGAAAACCAATTTTCGATAAGATATAATAATAATTACCATTACAGTCACTAGCATTTGAATGATTACCTGTGTCAGTTTAAGGTCACCTTATATGTATTTTTTCAATTAATCTTCACAGAACCCTATGGGGTGGGTCCTGTTATTATACTCATTTTGTAGATGAGGAAATAGTTGGAAGCAGCAGTGCCAAACTGAGAACCCACACTGACCACCGAACTTTGGCTCTGAACCACTCGGCTTACTATGTACCATGGTGAACAATGTTTCTGACATTCTTGATATTCACCACAAGTGAATCAAGAAGTTCTGTGAAAATATGCCTCTGATAAAAGAAAGCAGAATTTAAGAGAAGTAGATGACTCTGTCTAAAGTTCAAGACATGGAGAGAAGCTCTGTGCAGGACTATGCCCTGGCTGCCGTATTGGCCACAGGATGGCCCAGTGCAGAGGACTGTCAATCATGGCTTCTAAAGCTACATTTCTGCAGACCTAGCCACTTATAAAAATAGTGCCTGCTCTCTCCTTTGAGCTAATATCTCCAAGACGTGGACCTACAACCCCAGAGGGCATTTATATAGTTTTGATTTTTCCTTGCTATACTAGGGTTCTCCAGATAAATAGAACCATTTGGATGTGTGTATGTTCTGTGTGGAATTTATTTTAAGGAATTGACATGCAATTATGGAAGTGGACAAGTCCAAAGTCCACAGGGTAGAAAAGCAATCCGGAGATGCAGGAATAGTCAATGATGCAGTTCAAGTCTAAAAGCTATCTGCTGGCAAATTTCTTTTTGCTCAGGAAAGATTAGTCTATTGTCCTATTTAGGGTTTCGACTGATTAGATGAGATGCACCCATATGATAGAGGTCAGGTCAATATAGGATATTTTCCTACTTATTAAAACCCATAATGACGTTTCTTTCTTTGCACTGCTCTGCATATAATTATATCTATACAGTCTAACACTTATTTTTATTCTCTAAATCAGTGTACAGTTGTCCCTTTTTCTGAGGATTTACTTTTTTCATTTTCAGCAACCACAGTCCAAAAATATTAAATGGGAAATTGCAGAAGTAAACAATTCATAAGTTTTAAATTATGCACCGTTCTGACTAGTGTGATAAGCCATCACAGCATCTCGCTCCATATTGCCTGGGACATGAATCATTCCTTTCTCCAGCATATCCACCCATTAGTCACATGGTACCCATCTCCGTTATCAGATCAAGTGTCACAGTATTGCAGTGATACTTAGTGATACTCAGGTACCTCTTATTTTACTTAATAATGATTCCCAAGTGCATGAGCAGTGATGCTAGCAATTCAAATATGCCAAAGAAAAGCCATAAAGTCTACGTATCTATATGGGGGAAAATGGTACATACAGTTTTTCGTTTCTGGCTTCAGTTTCAGGCATCCACTGGGAGGCTTGGAATATATCCCCCATGGATAAAGAACGGGGGACTACAGTATTTCTCAAAACCACAGAAAGTTAACAGGTGTTACCCACACCAAAAAGTCCTCCTGATTACATGAGATTTGGAATTTATACAGGTTTCTTTATCACAAGACTTCTCAGAGCATTGTGTGTAAGTATATTGAAATCTCTGAAAGAGAACATAGTATGCAACATTTCAAATTTAATTTATCACAAAACTCTGTCCAGTGTCACTCTCCCATAGCTAGTGTTCTGCAGCCCACTCTTTGGCAATCGATGTCTGATTGTTCCAAATGTGTCAGCATTGTCTTTCAGGAGGATAAACCATAAAGTGCCCAAGAGTAGAGAAATAATTGCCTGTTTTGTATTCTCAATAGCACACCAGCACAGTGCAAGGAAATAGAGTAGTTTATTTGATTAATTATTTTAATTCTTTAATCAGCATATATTTTTTCATTTTTGGAGTACCTGCTATATGTTGGATATTATCTCAGTCACTAAGAAAACCAAAATTAATTAAGTACAACCTCTGCCCTCAAGAAACATACAGTCCAGTAAAGAAGAAAGAAGAGTATATAAATACTTGCAATATTGCTTACTAATTACTATAATATTGTGTTTATAAGGCGTTTGGATAATACAAAGAAGGAAAATAATAGCTTCATGACAGGAAGCAGAGAATGGAGAGAGAGGGTTGAAAAAGGCTTCACTGAGAAGGTGATAACTGAACTGAAGCTTGAGCACTGAGAAGGAATTTTCCAGACAAGGGTGAAAGGTCATTTTAGGAAAAGGCGAGAGGTTCGTCCAAAACCATAGACATAAAAATAGCATGACTCATTGACTGAACCATGAGAATGCTGTATGACTTATGCATAAAAATGCAAATGTGGATACAGTGGGAACTGGAGAAAAAGCAGTAGGGGAGGCAGGCTATGGAATGCCTGGTATCTTGCATGCCATAGTAAAAAGTTTTAACTATTCACTTGGTAATGGGGAGCCAGTGACAGGTTTTGGAGGTCCTTGAAAATGTGGAACCAAGAGACAACAGACTCAGTATAGCATTCCCAACTAGAGAACACTACTGATAACATAGCCTGATGTAAGTGAAATAAGTCAGACAGAAAACATTGAAAATCACATAATGTCACTTATATGTGGGATATAAACCTAAAAGCAACAAATGAGCAGGACAAACAGAGACTCGTGGACATGGACTATAGGCTAGTAGTTAGCAGAGAACTATAGTGGTTACTAGTGGGGTGGGGGAAATGGGGAGAGGTAGATGGGGTAAAGGGGGTCAAATATATGGTTTAGGGAGAGGGCAAAGTGGGTAAAGGGGATCAAATAAATGGTAGCTGAAGGAAACTGGACTTTGGGTGGTAAACACACAATAGAATATACAGATGTCAAATGATAATGTACACTTGAAAATTATATAATTGTATGAACCAATGTTACTCTAATAAACTTAAATAAAAATTAAAACACACACACACACTATTGATGTCTTTGCTTCTTCCTAATTGAGATAAATCCTTATCGTCTTAATTTGATGATACCATAATAATATCAGTATTATTGTCATTTTCCATTCCAGGTAGCCCCTTTTGAAATAATCACTTTCCTCCAGCATGAGAAATTACTAATTAATATTTGACTATTTAAAAAAAGAATTAAGTGAAAGCTTCAGGAAACTATGAATGATAATATTATAAACAGATCTCATTTGGAAACCCCATAAGATCTGAAGAAGAGAATTATGTCAACAGCAGCCTTGGAGATATTTCATGTTTATTGTTTTTAAAAATTATTATTTAATACGAGGTTATATAAGGAAGATCCTTTGGTTGAAACGTGCTCTGTAATATAAGAAAAGGATTATGACTCTAGTGTATAGTAACACCAGCAATTAATAAAATTGCTCTTGGGGAGAATTCAACATATACTTTTAAACATGTTAAAATTTTTACATGATCCTTTAAGGATTCTTTTAGAATAAAGCTCTTAGCTAAGCCACTTACTTGATGGCTCACAACTTGAGCTAAGTCTTTGGGCCTTGAGACTTCCCCTCTCCATCAAGCCCCACCAATAATTAGTCGTCCCTGCATCATCCCACTTTATTGCCACATGTGCCACGAGTGACTGAAATTCACTGGTTGTGTGTTCAGAGTAACATGATTTTACAGAGAATCTTTAATTCCCTGCATGATGAAATAAGAAACAAAGAAAGTATGCCAGATTCAAGGGGGCTGTAACCCATTTACAGTATGTGAACATGCTGTAACAGCAGCTTTCTTTCATGGGTAGAGTGCAAGGAAAAGGGAGACCCACTCCAAGAATGACAGCAGATTAGAGAAGTATTAACTCTGGGAAATCCTCTTAAATGAAATAACCAAACAAAACAGGAAAACAATCAAGCTCAAAATGACCCAGTTGTTCCCAGAGAAGATAAGGAGTAAAACACAAAGCCTTGGCTAATCCCATAGGCTCTGGTTTGAGAACATAATCAGTGACAATCCCACAGGCAAGCAGGGGAGGCTGCTGCTCACCTGGAAGAACCCAGGGGTGCCAGGTATTTGAAGCCAGCTCTTTACCTTGGACCTCAAAAAGCCATGCTGGGTCTCAGGGATTCTGGGTCTCCTCAACTCTACCAGTGAAAAAACATATATTCACCAATCCAAGGTCATTCAGTTCAAAGGTTTTAGCACTCACTAACCATTTTAAGAGATAGATTAATAAATCAATATGTCATTTAATTGGCACACCATCTTGTGCTCAGGGTATCATAGGGGTGCCTAAACTGTGACATCCTCCAGACCTAAATTTCTAGTTTTATACTATCAGCAGAACCTGCCCTGAGCACAGTACAAGAATCACTATGATGTAACATGACCCAAACATTCCTAAACAATCTCAAGATTTATAAAACAAAACTTAAAAATAACAAAGCTTATGAAAAATGTAGGGTTAGGGCAAACCACTCACAACTGCATACATAACTTTGTAACCCAAGCACTATGGATAACAAACAATAATTAGAACCTTGGGACACAGCTTGGAGAACCCAAATAGGCAGCTCAGCAGGGCTGGAGAATGCCCCGGCAGATACTAAAATGTACCACGATTTCCATGAGAGCAAGGAGGTGTCAGAGCTTGTGGAGAACAAGCTTGAAGATGGATGTGAGCAGATGTAGGCATAGGTCCATGAGGGTGTTTATAACATTAGAATGTCTTGTGTGAGGCAAGTACAGGCTGCATAAGTACAATGGGCTTTTCTAAACCTTCAGCTTTACCAAGAAAGGGGGTTGGGGTGGCAAAGTGAGCAATAAGATAAGAAGAAATGAGAATTGTAGTGTTATAGAAGCTCAGAGGAAAATGTGTTACAAAAGGAGAGATGCCAACTGTGTATAATGCTGTTAAAGAGCAAGTAACAGGAAATCTCTGGATTTGGTAATGTGGAAAATATTGTTTTGCTTGACAAGAACAGTCATAGTGGTAGGATAGAGACAGAAGCCTGATTGAAATGAACTGAGAAGAGAATGTGTTATGACAAGAGGTATAAAGGCCAGATAATAAGTATTTTGGACTCTGCAGACCTTACAGTCTCTGTCACAGCTACTCAACTCTACCATTGTAGGATGAAAACAGCCACAGATAATACATAAGCAAATGAGTGTTGTTGTGTTCCAATAAAATTATATATAAGAACAAAGTAATTTGAATTTTATATGATTTTCACATGTCATGAAATACTATTCTTCTTTTGTTTTTTCCCCCCAATGATTTACAAATGTTAAACCCATTTCTAGCTCTTGAGCCATATAAACATGTCAGGCCAGATTTGGACTGTAGGCTTATGATGTGCCAGTTCCTACAATAAACCACTCTTGGTAGGTTTTCTGCAAATGGTGTTGAGTAGATGACATGGAATCTATAGATCAGAAGAGATGCAAGGTCCATGCAGGAAAGACATTTTCTCTCTCATTTTATAGTCTATCTTCAGTTTCTAACACAGGGCTTAGCACATAGTAAGTACTCATTAAATATATACTAAATAAATTAATTAATTTAATTTAGATCTGACTACTAAGTCTGATTTCTACTCTATGAGTCCTTCACTCTTTCTGGAACAGGAGTCAGATATTGGCTTGCTGAACAAGCTGCCTGCTTACTTGGTTGGCCTTGCTTGAAATTCCCTGATGCAGACATCTGCCTGGACTCAGATCTTAACCCTGCAAATCCATTGAGACTACATATCCTGTTGTTTGAAAATAGCCCTGGTTGAGTGAGGAAATTTCCCACCTGAATCTGATATTAATTTTCTTTTTAGCGAAGAATCCTTTTCCTTAAGAGAGGCCTAGCTAAGAAAATGTAGATAGATGATAGATGATAGATAAACAGACACATATATACATACATACATGCATATGCACATAGCTACATGTTCTCAAATAGACACACTCACATACGTATTTTTTTTCTTTGTTGTCATTTACTCCCTTCTCTTTAGAGTCCAGTTATCTTGTCTTTCTCACAAACAGCCTCAGAGCTCTTTTATTTGATAAGCCTATGAATGGGTAAACCTTTTCAGACTCCTCCAGGGTCTCTGGCAGCTATGCTGGCTGAGGAAGCAGATAACCCTGGGTTTGAGGAATAACAGAATTTTTCTTGATCCACTGGCCAACTTGCTAAGCTCTCTGCTATGCACAGATCTAGGGTCTGTGTTTTCAAAGATCACTTGGGGAGACAGAGCCAGGGAGAGGTACTGTCAGCATAGAATTTCCACTACAAAAATGACTCAAGGAGCAAACATTCACATTGCCTTTTTCCCTCCTCTGAACTCACATCACTTATGGTGTAAGCCACTTGGAATTTAATCACACTGTGCTGTAGTATTAAAGCCCTCTGCCCACATTTTCAGTCTTATCGTCCATTGCACACTCTTTTTTGAGCCCCAACAGACTATATTTTAGTCACTGAATATTCTGCCATTTTGAACAACCCATCTTTGTCCACCTTATTTTTTCACTCATTTTTGCAGCTTACAATCTACTACTCCTCTCCTGCTTCTTCGCAACCCTAATGTCTCTCAAAGTCTTGCCCATCCTTTAGGGCTTTACTATAATTCCTTTTCCTCTAGGAAGTCTTTCCAGTTGCTCATGTTGGCATTCACATCTCCAGGTCCCACCATCCATTTTACTGTTTCCTCCTGAACTGCAATATCTGACACATATAGTGTGGTCCAATATAGAGAGCATGTGCTTTACAGTTAGACAGATATGGTTCAAATCTTATCTCTACCAATAACTCACAAAGAGATCTTAGTGAAATCAGTTAACCTCTCTGAGCTTCTGTTTTCTCACTGATAAACTGCCTAAATGTTTCCAAGTTTGCTTAAGTAGCACATGAGATAATGAACTGAAATCACCTGGCATAAACAGTTACCAGTTTGCTTCTTCATCCCACTCTATTCTGTAAAGAATGACTTTATCTACACAACTTCCATAGTTGCTCCTATCCAAGTATTTTCTAGAAGCGATCTAGCCTATTTTCTCAAGAGGAAAGTAATTAAATGTAAACGCCTATAACCAGCCTCCAAGTAAAACAAAAGTAGAAACAGATTGTTGTAGAATCCTAAGAAATCATCTGGTACCATTTTCTATCTTCAAACTCAATGTCTGTCACCTGAGAGCCATGAATATCTGCACATGGACTCAGTCTAATAGAATCACTGGTCGTTATCTGGTGCCAACATTCTAAGCCCAGAAAACTGTTTTAGCAAAAGATCTTTCTCTCTAGTTCATATCCCTTCCATGTGCTGACTATAACATGGCAATACTGCCTTGGTTTGTAAATAAAAAGGAACTCACCTGATCTGACTGTCCTTACATTTTTATGTTACCAAATCTTTGATATTTCTGACTTCATCTTTAATTCTTGCTTACCTTCACACATCTCATTTCAAAGTGATGATGATATGGGAACAAGTGTAGCTTCTCCCATTTTGCAAAGTGGAACATTTAGAGTCACAATAATGAGGACAATATGGCAATGTCACTGATCTCTCTACAATAACTAGTAAAATCTAGAAGCTCAATCAGTGGAGTCCCTCACTAATGGGTAGGCTTGAGCTTGGCCTATGGTTATCTTTCTCAGGGCATGTTTGGCCTCCATCAGATTGAGCTGGAATGACACTGAATATAAAGTGCTTAGTGTAGGATATTTTCAATTTGTAATAAAAGAGAGACAAGAGCAAGATGAGCAAGGCAGGAGTTGACAGCCCCACAAGTGAAAAAAAAAATTGCTTTCTAAAAAAGGAGATTTACTCAAGAACATGATCACAATGAAAAACCGAATCTCCTCAGGCAAAGCAAACTGTATGCTAGCAAAGGTCAGTATTTCTCCCAGATCAGAGTTGTTGCAACCAACTATTTGTTTTAAAGTGAGTTCCTTGGTGTCTGTGTTTACATATCCTGGTCTCTCTCATGTAGGCAGACTACTAAAGGAGAGGGAAAAGAAGCAGAAACATCATTTATTATGACCCATGGTTGAGAATATTAAATGGTGCTTGGCTATTTAAATATGTTGTTTGTCCTGAATTCAAAGTGTATTATCCTACATCTCAGTTGATGTTGAAACACTTAGCCAAATGCTTAATGCCCAGAAAAAACTATGTTGGACTTTAACATCTGTGGCTTAATAATAGGTAATGTCAGAATTTTTTTGCCAGCTCTTGAGTTAACTCTTGGTCTTCCAGCATGAAGTAAATAATGCCTAGAATAGTCCCTGAACTGCAGAGGTATCACTAAATAGTAGAGAAGAAATAGTAGGAATCTGCTTAGGTGGTATCCTGAAGGGAGTTTTGGTCTTTCAATAAGATTAACAAAAAGCTAAAGGACTAAGGGTTCTTTACCCAATTCCACTGCAGGTGTGGGGATGTTACCTCTACCAACAAGCAATGCTCTGTCATCAGTGGCATGTCCCACAATTCACCTCAATGCTGACACTATCTAACTGAAGATACCATCAGATCCCACAGGTTAAGGGTCCTGCCACCCTCCTCTGCCACTTTAGAAGCTAATCACAAGGCCAGGTTATCACTTGTGCATGTCACTGACTGGCTATAGATTGGAGGTCCCAACAATCCCCTCCTTGGGTTCCATTAATTTGCTAGAGTGGTTCACAGAACTCAGAAATATTTACTTGGCGAGGAGCCAAGTTAATAGCTATAACATCATATAGTCACCATGTAAGACCCTGCAATAGGAATTATACATACTTCATACCATTTCATCCTCATAACACTTCTGAAAGGTAGGAGTTATTTCCTCCATTTGACTAAGGAGATGAAGCCCCAAGGTTGAACAAACTTACTTAAGGTGACACAGATTGGTAAGTGGCAGAGGTTTGAACTACTTTTATACAGTGCCTACACCTAAATACTCACCACCATGCATCTCAGAACCCCAGGAGATCAGAGACAGGGCAATTAGAGACACATGAGGGGTCAAAGAAGCCAAAGCCAAAAGTAGAATTAACACATACACCAGTTGACCTTTAAATATTCCATGCAGTGGCAGAAAGTTAAAAGGTGGGATATCACAATTTGTCCTGGACTGCCCATGTATTTCCTTTTACATTCTTCATGTTCCCTTTAGGTTGATCTACAGTCCCTGGTTTTCAGTATAAGTTTCTGTCTCCCCTAATTGATCCAGGGACCTTTCTAAACTCCCTTATCTGAAATGTCTATCTCTATCCTGTAAGGTCTCTTGGTCCCAGTGTAACTGGCAGTTTTTATAAGATACACCCATTTCACCAACCCTAGTTGGAAATTTTGGCATACAAATCAGCCCGATTTCTCTGATTTCTTTCTACCTCAGCTCCATCCCTTCCACCCCAGCATTGGTATGGGATTAAAATCCAAGCAGGAGGTCACAGTGGCATGAACCCACAGTAAAGCTGTGGGCTAAGCAAAATTTTCAATCCTAAAAAGACATTCTATAGATGGCAAGTTCAAAAATCCCCTCATCCCTTTTACTTTGGTTCCAACAGAGGCCACAAATCAGCCTCCTCAAACACCCATACGGATGCTATCTGTTAAGTGACAGATAAAAAGAGCAAGGACCCTTTTGGGAAAGTCAGGCTTGAGTGGAAGTTTGCACTGCTGGCTTCCAGGCCATCACTGAGAAAACATTTTCTCTCTGCCAAAAAATGCTGGCAAACTTTCTTCTCAGATCTGTTTGTAGATTCAGTGGGTATGCCAATACTTTTTTTTTTTTTTTTTTAATTTCAGGACCAACCTAGCTCTTTCTGGTTTCCCCCCAGATTTCACATGTTGCTCAGGAAATGCTGAATTGGTACTTTAATACTAGCTTAGTTCTCCTTCCATTATTCCCTGACCTCTGACAGCTCCATTGACTTTCCCCTCTTTAATGTTTAATGCTATGATGACTATTACTGATTAGGACTAAATGTTACCCCAGGATGCCCAGGGAATAAATGTTTTTATTAAGAGTACAAGAGAAGGAAAGCCATTCTGAAAAATAGAAAAGATTCCCGTGATTTCCCTCTTGAGACTCATTGAAGCAGAGAGCAGAGCTGGCTTGTGGTTATTATTTGATCAGCTAGAGCTAATCTGTGTTGATGTCTCCTGCCAAGTCTTGCCATTTGTATGTGATTTCTCTTCTACTAATACATAATGTATAGATCCAGATATCGGCAAATCAATTATCCTGCTTCAAGGAAGCAAAGCCAAACTAATGGCAACATTAGCCTATGACTTCAGGAAAACTAGAGAAATAAA
Organism: Cynopterus sphinx; assembly: GCA_030015415.1. NCBI lineage: Eukaryota > Metazoa > Chordata > Mammalia > Chiroptera > Pteropodidae > Cynopterus > Cynopterus sphinx. Next base: position 22,772,560 of record CM057385.1, read on the forward strand.
GGCCCAGGTATCTGTGTTTTATAAGTGTGTGGGGAACTTTCAAAGAAAAGAGAGACAGGGAAAGGAAGAGCAAAGAAGAGTGGATATAAGGAGCAAAATTTCATTGCTTGAGGCCAAAATAACCTGGCTAGGGGACATTTATTTGACCATACAGTAAAGATTCATGTAAAACAACACCGGGGTGATTATAGGAATCTTGACTTTCTTGTGTTAAATTATCAGATGCTACAAGATATGTATTTAGCTCTTTTAAGCCAAACTAGGGTTCATCATGAACTTACACTAGAGAAATTGTAAGTAAAAGGGTATTCTGGGGAAAGATTGTCTCTGCCATGCTTGAATTCTTTGGTTCACAAGAAATATGAAAAATGATGGCACAGACACAGCATCTTAATATCCATGGGAGGATAGAGGATGTGAAGCTGGAAGGGATAGGGGCTATTCTTGAAGGCCAGCTGGACAGTAACTAGTGAAGCTAATTTAAATCCCTTTCTCTCCAGAAACTGATTTTTAAAACTTTTAAAACATGCATTATGCTCTTTCAGTTATTTACATGTGACAATGTTTCGGATGTGTTATTATTTTTCAGAAAATATTTTCTAGGTGAACTTAATCCAGAATTTTATAAGATGCTTGTAAGAAGCAATTTTGTATACCACTAAGAATTCCTAGGACTGAGCTCAGTGGCTAGTTGTAAGTACTTAATAAATGTTTAAATGGAATAATAGATGAACAAGTAAATGAATGAAAGTTACCATATGCATTCAGCTAAAGAATCCTATATGTACATGGATGTAGCAGATAACTTTAAAATGTTTTAAAATTATAAGAACATTTTTACAAAAAATTTAAATGATTATGACCACCTTCCATTATTTGGCAATGAGTCCACCTCTCTCTGAATGAAGCAAAACCTAGATGAGAATTCTATAGTTGTAAGTAGAATACAGAAAAGATAGGTCTCCACTGTGTGAGCTTTTCACTTGGCAAGTCATAACCTGTAGAGTCGATATGAGACTCAGCTATATAATACCCCATTAAGAAAATTCAAGTGAAGCAAACATCAGCAGATGCAAAATGATCTGTGATACTTAAGAGCAGAATTCCTGAAAGGTGGGAAAACTCTGGATGGTTTAGATGATACAAAAAGCCAAATTTTCTCCAAAACAAATATTGCAATTTGATGGACTATAAAATAAATTTTTGTAAGACAGAGTACTATGACAATGTGAACACAGACCTAGAAATATATCTTGAAGCTGCCACTACTAGCAGCTGCAATGTATTGAATACCCTGCTCTATGCATTTTCTGTGACTCATTTAATACACAAAATAGCCTGAAGCTTAGTGTCATTATCTCCATTTTATAAAGGAGAAAATTGATGTAGAAAAGGTAAAATATCTTTCCAAGGTAGCATTGCTAGAATGTGACAGAGGTGGGATTTGAACCCAAGCCCATCTAATTCCAAAACTCAGTCTTTGATCTCCAAGACCCACTACATTCTGTTTTTATAACGACAAAAGAACACAGAAAATTTGTCTTGTTATTTTGCACTAATTTAGACATCAATTTAATACATACCTTCATATCACCAGTGCCTGTGTAAAGGTCCTATGCTGGGTACTAAGGATATGGAGGTGAGTAATGCGTAGTCTCTGTCCTCAAGAAATGTATGATCTAATCATGAGAAATAGACATGGGCACAGTGAAACAGAACACAGGGGTCCAACAGTTATACTGGTGATACAACTGAGGAAGTAATTGCCTATGTAGAAAAGAAATCAAAGTAAATATTTTTGCAAAGAATTACAGATATTCTTAACTGACATAATCAATAACAATATTAAGTACTGAGATGAGCACAAAGTGTTATGCCCAAATTTAAGTTTTTAATTCTGTCATTTGTGATTTCTCTCTATCTAGAGCTCTATACAATTATGAAATAAATATTTTATGAAATACATCATGTCAAAAATGAAGGTGTAGGGAAAGAGGCCCTGCAAAACTGAGACAGAAAAGCAAGAATATATTTAATAACATAATGATAATTATAACTAACAATAAAATTTTACTAATTGTATGTAATTAAATTAATGCTTAAGGAAATACAGTATTCTCTGTTGCAAAATTGATTCTGTCCTTACATAAAATAAAAAAATAAAATGACTGTGATTTTCAATATGTCATTGAACTAAAGGCTAATGTAGTTATAGATAAGTATTAAAAGAAGCAAAAAATATAAGATATCTTATTGGAACAGAAAATATGCTCATGGAATTGACCATACAAAGAACTCTATGAATATTTTAGTACCTAATAAAGAATCACATGCATAATAATAATATCTAAAGATGGCTCTACAAACACAGAGAGATTCTCATTAGGAAAAGAACACTGTAAACTAAAATAATTCGGTTTAGGAAGATTTATTTTAATGTATACAAGAGACTTATCTTGAAAACATTTACACAATTATAAATTTCAGGAAAGTTTTGAAGCCATTGAGAACTTTACTCCAAGTTTTGTAAAGAACTATTGTGTTTCTCAAAAAAAAAAAAAGTTAGGCAAAGATTCCTTAGCTAGGTACAGAAAGCATACCCTACTGGAAAAAAAAAAGATTTAAAAAATTTGATTTCATCAAAATTAAAACTTCTCCTTAAAGAACTCTGCTAAGAAAATGAAAAAAAAAAATCCACCAACTATGGGAGAATATTTATAAAACAAATATAAGATAATGGGCTAATATCCAGAATATACATGTATATATACATATAAATAAACTGACACCTCAATATAAATAAACCAATTAATAATGGAAATGATTCAAATAAACACTTCATCAAAGAATAAATACAGATGGCTAATAAGCACATAGAAAGATGCTCAATGTCTTATGATTTATTGCATACATACTATTAATAATATCAATAGTTGTTAGGGAAATGTAAATTAAAAATGAGATATTACTATACACCTATTAGAATGGCTAGATTAAAAAGACTGGGCATACCACATGTTGGGGAGGGTGTAGAGCAACTGAAATTTTCATACATTATTAATAAAAATGTAAAATGGTCTACCACTTTAGAAAGGATTCTGGAATATTTATTTATTTATTTATTTATTTATTTATTTATTTTTATTTTTTATTTTTTTTATGCCTACAACACCTGGTCTTCCTAGGTCTCTCATCCAAGTACTAACCTGGCCCAACCCTGCTTAGCTTTGGAGATCTGACATCAGGCTTGTTCAGGGTGGCATGGCCAGAGGCCGGGGACCATGGCTCTACTGGCGCATGAACTTTCTGCATATAAAGTAGATGTGCTAACCACTACACTATTGAATCACATCCTGGAAATTTCTTAAGTACTCATCATATGATCCAACCATTCTATTTCAAGATAATTACCCAAGAGAAATAAAAACATATGTCCACACAAAGACTTCTTTATGAATGTTCATAGCAGCTTTATTTATAATAGTCAAAAACGAGAGGGTGGTTATCCACCACCATCCATCACCTTGTGAATGAATAAATAATGTGTGGTTATATCTATACAATGGAATATTACTTAGCAATAAAAGGAACAAACTATTGATACATTCAGCAACAAGGATGAAGTTCAAAGAAGGTTTGATAAGTGAAAGAGGACAGATTTAAAAGGTACATGCTATAAGATTCCATATATGTGACATTTTGGAAAAGGTAAAACTAATGTAAAAGAAACACATCAGTAATTACCAAGTCTGGAGGGGGTGGCAGTAGAAGATTGACTACAAAGGGGCATGAAAGAAGTTTTAGGGATGATAGAACTATCTATATCTCAATTGTGGCAGTGGTTACACAACTGTATATATCTGTTAAAATTCATAAAACTGTACACCAAAAAGGGGTAAATTTTCCTCTATGCAAATTATACCTCGATCAACCTGACTTTAATAAAATATATTTAAAGTACTTATTTCATTTACCTTTAAATTTTAGTAATAGAAAAGTATTTTATACAACCTGCATTCTACATAGAATTGTCATATGTAAGAAATCATAAACTATCATTTATTCAACAGTAAAAACAAAATTGCTACCTAAATTTACTAATAAATGTTTTTGTATTTTTAAAAAATAATTGACTATGAGCTACTAAACCTCAAAACTTCCTCATCTATAAAAGAATGCATAATAAACTGAATGTAATTTTTTCCATTATACACTTTGAAATTAATCTTTCTTAGCTTATCTTTTGTCATCTTCGAAAAGCCCTAAGTTAATACTTCCCTTACGTATAATAATAAAACAGATATCTGAACTGGACTAATAATATCTAAAATGGACTCTACTGGTTACATTTCTGCTATCTCACAATGAACAAAATATAGTAATTAGTGAGAGTGTCTATTATATAATTTTCATTTTAAAAGTTATTTCAACTTGTATGCATGACATGTTACCTCTGGTCTATAACAACTCTCTAATGAGCAGTATTGAAAGAAGAAGTATACTTTCAGGGGTGAATCTACTAAATAACTGCCACAAATGTATGCTCATGAAAGCTGACATCCGTGAGATGATTCCAGCTTACTGTGTGCAGTTTGAAACTCAGCAATTGCCTTTGACTGACAAACAGTATAACTTCACATTATTGTTTCTGAGCTGTCTGAAACAGGGTATCTGGCCTGGCATATAATAGATACACTTCTCTCTGTTTATTTTCATCTCATAGTATGAAATATTTCCCGTGGAGAACTCACAAGGGGGAAATGCAAGAAATTCAAGAGAAAATGCTTCAGGCACTGCTGGAATGGCCTGATCATTTAATTTTTTTTGCAGAGAGCTCAAGGAAGAACTCATATCAAGGGAAGAACTGCAGCTGCCCTCCAGAGCAGCTGATGCTTAGCATGGAACTAGGGTGACACATCCATATATCTTAATAAAGCACCGTGCATTAATCTATTAGTAGAAACGCAAGGAAATACTCCAGTGACCAAAACAGAGTGGGTATGTAGTAAAGACTAACAAGATGAAAGAGAGAAAAGTAGTACAAAGAAACTTAGTGATGTTTTCTTCCCCATCCCACTCCCCCAAACTCTCTATCTTCAAGATTAAGAAGAATGCTTCATAGTAAAGGAATTGCTGTTGAATGAATCAGTGGGGTATGGCAGAAACTGAAGGACAGGAAGCTGCTCAAGCAAGCCAGATGTGTACTGAGGTGTTTTTTTGTTTGTTTGTTTGTTTGTTTTTGTCCCCACTCATACACAGGGAATCAGTAGGAACAGCAACTGCCAGCTCCTAGATCACTGGCAGCAGAAAAACAGTGGAGATGCAATTACTTTATTTTAAAAAACATGAGAGTATTATACAAGCCAAAGGTTGGGGGAGACAGATAATCATAGCCAGTTGACTAGCTTCTTTCAGGTTGGGAGTCAAACCTGTTTGCATACAAGGGAAGAGGTCAAGTGGAAAGTAGGTACCTTGGTATAGCAGTAGGAATGCTGGACTTAGAATCAAAAGATTTGCATTTGAATCTCCATTCTGCCACTTACTTGTAGGCTGACTTTTGGCAAGTTACTGAATGTCTCTGGAATTAAGTGAAGTAATAAGGAAGTGCCTGGTGCAAGCAGACAGCAAGTAGAATATTTCTTATTCTGTTCATCTGTCTTGGAGACTTTAATTCATGCAGTTCAGCCACATGTGATGGACATTTTTTAAAATCATTTATTGTAAACAGTTCATTAGCATAAGATTCATCAGGCAAAATGTCAGTATCTTTCCTGATAGGTCCATCCAAGAGGGTCACTCTCTTTGTTGACCCACCTAAATATTTAACATATACTTGTGTGTACTTGCTGATAAATTACTTTGTAAGCATTCTTATGTCCATTCATGTGTGCATGCCCTGTCTACTCAATTAGGATTATCAGCTTATTGAGCCATAAGGCACTTTAGAGAAGAGTTTATGCCAAGCTCTTCATTGCACAGGTGGGAATATCAAGGTCCAGGAAAGACCAGTGACTTCAATGACTTAAGTCAGATATTGATTGGTGACTGAGTCAGTATTAGGACGAAGTTCTCTTTACTCCCTGGCCAGCATTTCTTTCCCAAACATTCTCATCACAAACTATTTTAGAAATAAATATCTGAGGACAAGAGCTCATTTCTCTGAAATTGTTTATCCCTAAAATTCAGTACCAATTTATGCAACCTAAATGACCAGGGACATTTGAAATTTTGATGTTTATAATTTATTACATTCAAAACACCTGAAGTATTTTTCTAGTGATCAATTTCTTTTATAAATCCCATTCTTTCTTCATAAGGTTAATAATACTATTATAGATATAGAAATCTTTATGGTTTATGAAGCTTTCACATCTATTGTCATATTTGATCAGTTTGAACACCCTGCAGAGGAATCAGACTTGGTAGTACTATCCCCACTTCACAGCCAAAGAAATAGAGGCCAGCGAGGTTAAATAATTTTTTTAACTACACGTACACAGCTACTCCCTGGAGGAGCTGGCACTCCAACCAACTCAGGTTTTCTGGCTCAGTAACCCAATATACTAGCTCTGTACTAAGCTGCATCACAATGTACATTAACAGTGTCAGGTAATAAAATATTAACTTTGAGTGTCTGTACTGGATTGCTCAGAGTTCTTTAGGATGTGAGGGACTAAAATTGATGCAAACAAGCTTAAAGATATTTTTAAGGCAAGGGAGTGGGAGGTTTGTTGAGAGATGTGAAATTCGTTGGCTTAATATAACCTAACGATATGAAAAGTAAAAGGAGAGCAGCCTTAAGGAACAATCCTCATTCTAACCTTCCTAGTTTAATCACCAGGAGAATGGGGACTTTCCCATCCTCCTTTGGAAATCCTAAAGAACCATTCTGATAGGGGTCAGGGGTCAACTTGTATCATATATTTATTTTTAGAGTCTTAGACCCATCATTGCATCCATTCTGTTTTAAAAAGTTGGAGAATGTAAGACCAGACAAAACCAAAAAAAACAGTGCTTGCCTTCTACATTCATGTTCAGAACAACAGCGTTGTAACAACTGGCTCTTTGGCAAAATAATACAAATAAATAAAATACTTAATTTGTATAAGTTGCTGATTTCTACCATGTAAATATTCCCACTATGGCTGATTTCTAGTTACCAACGTGAATCAACCAGGTCATAAAACCCCTAAAAATTTAGCAATTGTCTCTCGTGAACCAATATGAATCAGACTCAACACACCAGAGCCAGGTAGCACTAAGACAGACCACAGCTAAGAGGCCTGAACAGGTCAGAAAATTCACAGAAGCTACCACTTCATGGCAGATGTTCCTTCCCACCCCTAGAGGGAGGAACAATTCAATTCAGCAAACACTCAGCCTACCAAATGCCAGGCACTGGGCTTGTCAATAAGAAGATAAATGGTACATTCTCACCCTCAAGGATTTCATACTCTAGAGGAAAGATGGACCAATGAAAGAGTAGATAATAATGTGAGACGTACTGTAATAAAAACATTAATTCATTCCTTCGCAAATATTTATTGTTCATTTATCAAGCTCTAATCATTATTCATGTATTTAAATGAGAAAGCTATACAGTTAATACAAAAATCCTAATGGGTGTAAGAGGGCCCAGGATAGAAAAAGCACAGGAGGAGAAATAACAGATGAGGTCAGAGAGGAAAGCAGGGACCATAGGATACGGAGAGGTTGTTTTCAAAGTGTGGTCCCCAGACTAGCAGCATCGACATAATCAGGGAACTTGTTAGAAATGAAAATTCTTCACCTGTGTTCCAGATCTACTGAATCAGAACCTCTGGGTTGAAGCCCAACATTCTGGGGTTTAATAGACACACCCCCCCCCCAGGTGATTATAACATATACTCAGACTTGAGAACCATCCGTAGAGAGTCTTTTCTAGATCAGGACAGGTAGTTTAGATTTTAATCTAAAGCATGGGGTCAAACCATTAATGCTTTTAAGCTATGGAGAAGGATGTGTGACATCATCATGTTTCTATTTTTAAAAGATCACTCTCTGGGCTTCGCAGAGAGTGAAACACATAGATGCAAAAGTTCAAACGGAACAATGAATTAAAAGGTTTTTTAAGGCTATAAATTAGGGTATCTTAAATTATGTTGCAGGAGTAGAGATGGAGGAAAGTGGACAATTTTCGGTTACGTTTGGAGGATCCATGGGACTTACTGATGTGGCAGGTGAAAGAGAGGATAATGCCCTGGCTTGGGGCCCAAGCAACAGGGTAAATTGTAACACACTTGGCTGATGTGAAAAATGTTGGAGGAAGAAACTATTTAGGGGTGAAAATCAAGAGTCCCTTTTTGGTCATGTTACGTTTAAAATAGCTGATAGACATTTATATAGATGTATCAAGTAGGCAGTTTGATAGAAGAGTCTGGAGTTCCAAGAAAACTTACCAAAGATATATTTTTTGAGTAAAATTGCACATTGATTGTATGTAAACACATGAGATTGGATGAGGTAGGGTTCTGTGGAGATATACACAATAATCAAAATGGAAAAATAAATATACAGTTAGGTGTAAGGTAAACGCATGACACGCCAACAGAAGTTTTAAAAGCAAGCATTTATTGGGAGAGCACTCCCCGGCGAGGTTCTCAGGTCCAGAGAGGAGAGAGGCCTGAGAAGTCGTGCCCTGGGGTGGGAGGGTGTGGATTTTATGGGTTACCTGGGGTAGAGGTATAGGGTGGGGAACGTTAATCGTTAATCAATGCTAATTGGGCCTCCGGATTAGGGTGGTGACGCCTAGGGCTTTAGGGTGGGCCCTATTCAGGTCTGGATTCCCAGTGTCAAGCTGGGGAGTCTCCAGGCCAGCATCCGGCTTGGCCCTTCCCCTGCCGACCTAACATCAGGCAATTAAAATAAAGCCAGTTTGTAATAACTCTACAGCAGAGGTACAAAGTGTTTTGGGATCAAAGAGAAAGAAGAAATTGATTTTGTGAACTATTGCTAATCATCCAGAAAAACAGAGGACTGAGACTATTTCATGGAAAAATAGAGAAGAATTAGCTTCTCATATAGAGGAGCTAGTTTGCTAGGAACTAAGAGAATGGTAAGTGAAGCTATAAAAGTGGAAATATTTTTAGTTACAATTACATTCTGAAGAATAATAATTAATATGTAATTTCTGACTTTAAATATCTTTAGACTTTTTTCTCCATATTATAACAAATAGGAGGGTTGGATAGAGGGAAAGGGATAGGGGGAGGGTGAGGAGAGAGAGGGGGAGAATGAGAGGGAATGAGAAAGAGACAGAGACAGAGAGAAAAATAGAAAAGAAATGGAAATCTAAAAGGAAATGTGTTTCTGGAGCATCTATTAACATATTACTTTCACATCCATCATCTCATCAAATCCTTCGCCACCTTTATCTCAGTTCTAATTGGGAAATATTTATTCCTCATGTTTTTAGAGAAAATTATATATAATTTTTTCTAAAGACATCTCACAATGATTTTGTTTCTTCAATAAACAAATAAATAAAAGAATATATTCCTTCCATAGTTATTAGTTGAGCAACTATTATTTGCAAGAGTCTTAACTGGGGATGAAAAAATATATATTTTTATTCAAAAGGTTTTTAAACATTGAGAGACTATAAGAGGTAATCTTGTATAGTGGTTTCCAGATCCACCTGTAAATCTGAATTCTGGGGGGAGCTTTCTGAAACAGCAGATTCCTGGACCCCACCCCCAGAGATTCAGATTCTGTCAATCAGATGTGCAGTAAAAAGCTGCACTGTGTAAAAATATTCCCAGGTGATGTTTATGTGCAACCAGTTGAGGAAAGCACAATTCTGATTCAGGCAGTTTTCTTACAATTTATGTTTTCATAACATGATTTGGCTAGAATAAGACGGAAAAATTAGAAAACACTACTTGCATTGTAAGGACAAGTATTGGTGTAAAGGGATGGTCAGGAACTCACAAAGCTAGTAGGGAGAAAAAATCTGTCATCCACATGGTACGGTAAAAATGCTTTTGCTGAACTATTGCAGCTACTATGTTTGAGGGACCCTGAGCTTTATTTATCCATTGTTATTGCAAAATAACAATGGATTAACAAGTCAGACAGAGAATAGTATAAGAGATGCTCTGCTAATGAGGATGCTGATGGTTAAAGAGAAAGAAGCCATTTCACCTGAGAAAATTAAATGCTGGATCTGCTCAGTGATATCTGAGGTTTATAATTACATACTTTGCCTATAGAAATACCTTCATCGAAAAGTTTCAGAAAAAATAATCTATATTCCATTTAAATGGAAATTTTCATAAAACATTGTAATTTTTATTTATTTTATTTATTTTATAAACTTTAAAAACAATTTTTAAGTAATGCAACTAACATTTAACAGCAGAATAGACTATAACCTCTGTCTGTGAATAGGTATAATAAATATGCAAATATGCAAGTGTATACTGCAAGTAAGCATAAGGGATACCTAATTCTGCTAAGATTGGTAAGAATTATGTTGAAAAGGTAGGAGGCATGTTTTTAAAAAACTATTGCATTTGCTCATCTTTACCTTTTAGGTGTTAAAGAGATTTTCCATTATCTTTGTTTATTCTCCAATCTCACAACTCTACTAATTAGTAAGTTCTTCTTGAATGCTCTAAAACCCTTTCTATGTAATCCCAATCTATTTCCAAGAGGATGCTTTTGTTGACAGAAATCCTGTTTATAGATATAGCACTTGGATGGTTTGGTTTCCCTACGGAGGCAGGTTTTAACAGGGAACTCAAGGTTCCTTCCTTCTCCCCCACCCTCCTTTTGCTCCTTCCCAAGGATGAGACAAGGTTAGAGGGAACGCACTGCAGCCTTCATGGGGCAGGAGCGCTGATAGAGCTGTGCTTTTACAGGTAAAGTTTCAAAAGTATTCAAAATGTTACCTTATTAGCATGTCTTTCCCTCTTTCTGTAGATTTCCTTCAGTCACCAAGTGTGGCCAGGGCTGTTTCCCAAATGTTAGGAGGCTGACCTGCTCTGTCTCCTTTTTCTAGGGGTAGCTGCCAAGACAAAGTCAGGGCAGGGAGCGACATCTTTGCACGGGGCAAAAGGACTTTTTTGCACTCTAGCTCTCTTGGCATGGCTTTTTCTCTCAACAATGGGACAAAGTTCCAAAATTGGAAGTAGACTTAAGGAGAAAACTCTGGACCATGTTCCAGCATTGGTTCTAGGCTCTTAACTAAGGCCAAAAGGGAACTAACTCTCTATAGTTTTGCTCTCTCTAAAGTTTTGTATTGAGGTTTGAGGACAAATGTTGCTAAAAATAAAGTGTTACTTTCACCTCAATTGTGCTTAATTCATCCTAAGGGACTTTACTCAGGTTTTCCAAGGTGACCCAGCCTAGTACCATTCCCATTCCTTCTCTTTGTAGCACCCCCAAATCACCCTCCTGACTTAGAAGAAAGCACAAGTCCAAACTAGCATCTGTGTTTTCAGTCTTAGTTTCTTTCTTTCTGAAAATGCTACTCCATGTAACTAAAATATTCCAGGTTGTGCTTCCTGATTCCAAGCAGCAACTGGTCTGAGTTAATTATGGAAGAGTCTTCAGGACTGAACACCTGCCTATTAATTTGCTATGACCAACCTACAACATCTGTCAACTCTTCCCATGAATTAATAGGTCTGTAATTAAAATCCATCAGAGAGCTCAAAAATTAATTAGGACAGGAAACAGCCATGTGAACAGCATGAAGCATGGCTTCTTTTGAAGAAAAGACAACCTTCATGTAAAACAAGCGTATTCCGCAGGCCCCTGCCCATCATTGCGTCAGCTAGTCTCTGAACTGCCTTTTTCTGATTTCTAACTTTATTGTGAAAATGCCTAATAGAAGGCTGCCACATAGTGGGCATTGACTGATACATCGCGTTAACTGTCTGACTTGTTACTTAATCCAGAGAGCCTATTTCTCCTGCTTATAGAAAAAGGAAATTTAGAGGGATCGGATATCTCATTGCTCATAACTGGGTTTTCTTCTTCATACCTTCCTGCTGTGTGTGTGAAGAGTTCAAGTTTTCTGGAGCTTGAGCTCATGGGCATAATGCTGGGGAGGCAGGATCCATCATGCACTGTTACATGCACCAGAATCAAAAGTATCTGCTACTTACTTTGAGATCTTAGATAAATTATCAATACTCTATGCCTTGGAGTCTAGATAGTTTGCAAATGCTAGGTGGGTTATTAATGTGGTTTGCTCCTTAAGAAAATAACAGTAACAATGTCTATTTTCACCTGCTCTCCAGAGAGGGATTCATGGTAATAACTTAAATGTACATTCAGATCTATAAGAGACAGTTCCCATAAGCGGGGTGCCATGTTTTATGCAAGGTTTGGCAATGGATTTAACATATTTTTAAATAACAAGCCTAAATTGGAGAAATAAAATATCCTTCAGCATAGCTGTGAAAGGAGATAAATGTATTACTAAATCTAAAAATTCACCTCTTCAAGAATAAAATACCTTTCTCTCCTGAATAGCTAAAAAATTGCGCCTCTTCTCCCCTACTGTAGAAGGACAAAAATGTCTTCCAAAATCTGTTATTTTAAGATTGGCAGCCAGAGAAGGGGACTATAAAACACTGTCAGAGATGACAAAGGTTGAATTGAATTCCAGGGACTGTTTAGAGAGATGTGAAGGACTCATTTCTGGCCAAGGATAACTGGACATAAAAGCATATTGATTAATAATGTAACCTTCCTTTAAACCTGTTCCCAGGCAGCTTGAAATCCTTGGCTGCACTCAGGTGAGAAATATAAAAAGGTCTGCCCAAGATCCTCAATAGAAGCAACAACTGGAATAAACTAGACTTGTCAGGGAACAGTTTCCACCATATGGAGTCCTAATGCCTCACTGAGCAGCACCAGAGGGTCTGAAGGGGATACACTTTCATGCTTGTTCTTCATCAGATGCCCCCAGAGTAAATGTCTGTGCATTTCCCAGGGAAGTTTTACTTAGGCTTGTTCAATCCATTCAAAGACTAGCCAAAAAGTACAGAATGAATGATTAACAGAGAAATCTCCTAACGCAGCCAATATATGGTGATGAATATTTCATGAACAACTTTGGTTCCCAACCTACAGGCAGACAAGAGTGTGGATAGGTTCTTTGAAGTTATCAGAAATAGAGATTCATGGAGGTTACTTCTAGCAATGGGAAATCAGCTGTGGGGCTACACATAAAAATTATAATAACAGAAGTTTCCCAGAAACCCAGGAATGGTTAGACTAAAACTGGAATAAAGTTTAAAAAATGTAAAAATTTTTTTAGGACACTTAATTCCCAAAGCCCATTGCAGTGTCAGAAATTTCAAAGATTTGACAATCTCCACCAATAGTAATTTCAGATTCTCTGCGATTGATGTCATTAGCCAACCATCCAACCCTCTATTTTTATATCATTTTTATATCCTTTGGCTTTAGTTTACTGATACCTTCTGACCACTTTTGGCCCCTGCTGCAACTGACCATTCGTTCCTACTAACCATTCAATCCTTCACTTAAGGCATGTTATTGAATTTTATCAAAATACGAACTCTTCAGTTAGTGAAACTGTATAGAAAATGATAATTGCAATTCAGCCTAAGCTAGCTATTATCTATTTATCATCTATCATTCATCGATCTAATCTATGATTTATCTATTGACACTCTCACACAAGGTCTCTTCCAACTCTCTATTCATCACCTTGAAACTGACTAATACATTTGCTACCCTTACTTCAAATACCCTCCCCACTTCAACCAGCTAAAATGCTGAATTCAAATGATTTAGAACAGAGATCTGCAAAGTGCAGCCCGCAGGTCAAATCTGGCTTTCCACCTGTTTTTTGTGCTTTAATTGATTTATGTATTGTTGCTGGCTGCTCTCACACTACAAGGGCAGGCAGAGTTGCAGAGTTGCCTGTAAAGCTTAAAATATATATTGTGTTTTACAGAAAGTGTTAATCCCTGATTTAGAACACAGCCAAGTGTTCAGAGCAAGGAAGTGCTCTGAAAGGGGCTTTCTTAGGAAGGGCTCAGGAGTATAGCAGACTTTCTAGGGCTAAAGGCCTCAAGAAAGCCCAGGATTATCTTAGTAAGTCCTTAGGTCTGTATGCACACTATAGACTGAATAAATATCCATACATTCAAGTGTACATAGATTATTGTGTTGTGAATAGTATAGAAATTAGTTCACTTAAAAGTGATATTTATCCCATATTATCTTTTTAGTAACATTTTTTTTTTCTCGCCATGAATTGGAATGTACCTCCAAGCATGTCAGGAAGCCCTGATATAGATATATCAAAATAGTATAAGATTTGAAAAGCATTTATACTCAGCTCTAGAATGACATTAATCTTGTTTCGCTATGTTTTTGTAAGGAATGTGACTACGCATTTACCTTATAACTTGGGGTAAGAGTAATATAAAATTCCTACCACTTCTATCTCTGCCATTCTGTAGCTCACCCTGACCCTTATTGATAAATCACTGAGGAAAAACTATGATCACTAGATGCAAGGACTTGATGAAAAGTGAACTTTCTATCTGCCCAGAGAAATGAACATTGCCCACTAGGTCATGAGTTCTTCCTCACTTGCTTTTGAGCACATGAAGTGCAGAGATCGAATTTTATCTCTACACTGATACCTACTATAGGAACTGGCATATTTGGGGGGCCCATTATGTGTTGTAAAACGAACAAGTGAAGGTTGCCATATGTTCTCATAGCTCAATTCACAAAGCAGGCACAGAGGACCTTTAATTGTAAAGGAAATTTGGCATATTTTCTTAACTGCTATCACCCCTATTAGAGATGGAAAAACACTCGAAAAGTTCTCCCTATAAAAGACTTAGGTGCAGAGTCTGTGAGATTCAGACTTCCTAGAGCTTCTCCCTCTCCTGGTCATTGCATTGTCTGTGCTCAGGCACCCACACTAACAGACTTGGCTCTAACCCTATGCTGCCCAGACCTTCAATCTGTGCCGGCACCCATCCTCCATGCATTTTGTTCCCACTCTGTGCCCCCATGATACTCTGTCTATGCATTTATCCACCATTTAGATTGAACTGCAATTACCATTTAGTAGACAGTTTCTCTCTCTAGCTGAGGAGTTCATATTGTGCCTCTGTATAATAAAAATTCAATGTGTGATAAATGAAGGACGGGATGAATAAATGATCTAATAAGAATGTAAAATATAAGGCTTGAAATTCTCTTGTCTCTCTGACCATCTATGCTAATTGACACACTTCCTTCGGTAGACTCACTTTAAGCCTCACACCTTTCTTATCAGTGTAGCCTCTCCAGGTGTCTCTATTTCAAATTTGCACATGTATAAATGTATATTTGTCATTCGTGGTTCAAATCCCAGACACGACTTTCATTAATCCAACCCCTCCTGCAGCCGCCTAATTCCTGATGCATGTCAATCCTAACAAACAACCACTTTCCTCGACACCCCTCATCTTCCTACTAAATAAGGAATACCAGGTTTTACTGGTATGCCAGGTTTTATTGCCAACATGAGACCCCAGGAAGGAAAAAGAGTAAGCAGCATCAGTGTACTCCCTGCAGAGCAGTAAGCCCTTAGCAGTGAAACACCCTGAAAAACTCAGCTGACTGGGAATCCTGGAGCCCTCTTTCCTGTCCAGTGAATCATTCTGCCAGAATGAGACTGTTCAGCTAGGCCTTTGGGAGAATTTTTTAAGTTAATCAAGGCTGCCCCCTCACGGTTAAAAAAATATTACCTGTATAAAATCAAATGGCTCTCTTCCATACACAAGCTACCCAAGCACTCTTGAAAATATGAGTAATATATATCTTTTTAAAGGTAGATAATTAAAATACACTGCTGTCAACTTCTAAGATAAAATGAATAAGTAAAATTGTAAGTGAAAAAGTACATTCCTAGTTTAAAAACCTGCTCGAGCTTGAATTATCATCTAGATTGAATTATCAAGAATGCATTTTAAATGAATTTAAAAATAGATGAAATAATTACTTAAAATATGGGCTTTCTTTCATAGGTGATTTATTATAGAGTTTAGTTGCCTTACACAGCAGTAACACTGGTTCCATTCATGTATTCACTTACTAGGGAATTTCAACAATTCTAAGATACTCTTTTTTTTTCTTCTTCATATTTTAATATTTCTGATGCATTTTACAACCTGTTGTGTTGAAGGGGGTCAAATATTCAAATTTTGGGAAATTGATTTTAAGTTGGTTGTTAGGGAAAAAAAAAAAAGACTCAGTAAGAACCTTTGACCCTCCCTGCCTTTCCTGCCCCAAAGAAAATGTAAAATCTGCTTTGGGAAGAAAATCTTAGGGTGTTCACCTTAGCCTAATTTGAATTAAGTATATTAATAGGAGGGCTTCAGGCTGGGGTCTGTTAGCCCAGATACCCCACCCAGTCCCATGGTTTGAGTTGCCTGGCAGAAATTTCCCTGTCATATGTTCCACTCTTCCTCAACAACCTATAAATCTCCCATTCTCACTTCTGAACTCTAAGGCCCTGTCCCCTCGCCTTTCTCCTTTGTCCGAAAAACGTCATGTATACCCAGTGTTACTTCACTGCCTTTGGAATTTTCATGCATTTGTGACTTCCCCATGAGCATGTATTAAAAATTTGATTTTCTCCTGTTAATCTGTCTTTGTTAATTTGATTATTAGCCCAGCTAGAAGAACTTCAAAGGCGCAAGGGAAAGTATTAATTTTTTTTTTTTAGCCCCCATGGTGTGTTATAATTTGTTGTTTGGCAGCAGCAGAGATGTGAAAATCTTTGTTGTTGCCTGAGCACATGCAATCTGCTTGTTACTGCTGGTGGTTGACAAGACAACTATACCTCTTGATGTTTCAGTCTCAAATCTATTTAAGAACCATTTGGAGAGGAAAAATAGAGTCCTGCTTATTGTCTGAAAATTTTTTCATTGATACTTCCTGGTAAGATTAAGAAAGCACCACTATCAAAACTTACAAAGCGGGTAACAATAACTTAGGAGAAAGTATTGGGAGACAATAGGGGAGCACTCTAAAAAATGCCATCACCAACACTCTTGATAGCACAAAGAATAACATGGTGCTGAAAAACAATTGACAAACTGACTTCCCTGAATCAAGGAGTGTGTCAGACAATTTGAATTCTGTATGGGAAGATAAAATATCTTTGTTAATTTACTCTGCTTACATTTTCCTTCTCATATATGAACAGGAATCATATGTCTCCCCAAATCTAGGTCTAATAAGTCTTGAAAGAGTATTTAAATAAATGTAAAATAAAAATTATAAGTGATAAGGAAGCATCATGTCATAGTTGAATTGGAAAATTTTTACTATTTAGTAGTCCCTAATAGTGTATCTTACAACAAAAGGAATTTTAGATTCAATGAACCAAGGAACATTCTAATAATGTTACAGTCACTGAGGAATGCAGTAATAAACAAAACAGACCTTTCTCTACCCTCAGAGGCAGATGAGGGGTGACAATAATGAAAATGTAGATAAAGAAACAAAACCACTCCAAATAGTAGTAAGTGCTATGAAGACAATAAAACAGAGTAATAGGATAAAGAAGAGGGGGCTGGAGCGGGGCGGGGCGGTGCAGGGAGTGAGGCTTTAGACCAGATATGTAGGGAGAAGTTGAAGTCCAGGAGAGTGTACCATCTCCTCATAAGAGAAGAAATATGTTCAAGAAGCAGGTGGAGTCAACTGTAACAAATGATATCAGGAGGGAAAGTAAGGAGAATCAAGAGGCCTATCCTTAGGCAAGGCCATAGCCTTTTTCCTTTTCCTTTTCCTTTCCGTTTCCCTTTCCCTTTCCCTTCCCTTTCCTCCTTTACTTTCAGTCTTATTTGTAAGGCCATATCCTTTAAAAGGGACCTCACAACTGGACTAAAGTGTGTTGAAGATAAATGGAAGATACGGATGTGGTAAAGCAAATATGCCTTTTTTGGGGTAAGTCTGCTTTCAGGGGCTGAGAGAAACTGAGCAGGTCTTACCTACAGGCAATTGAGGGTTAACAAGAGACTATGTTTTGCAGTATGACAGGAGCAATATTAAGTCTTTCAAATAGGCAACAAGTAAACAAATAATTACACACAAAAAAAATCAGATAATCAGTGTTAAAAAGGGCAAAACCATGATGATGTGATATAGTAGGGAATAGGAGCCTACTTTAGGCTTTGAGCTTTAACAATTACTGAGCACCAGTGAGATACCAAGACATTTGTTAAAAGTGTTCAAATGTTGTGTCGTTTAATCTCGAGAACTACTTTTTGAGAAATGTGGAATTAGCTTCATTGTTATAAATAAGGAAACAGGTTCTGAAAGAATGAGAGCCTGTCAAAGTTCACAGTTAGTGATTGATAGGACTGGGACTTGAACTGAAGGGGATCAAAGTTTTGCTACCCCAAAACTTTACCTTTTGAGATATTGATTTTAAACTGGTTAGTAAGAAACCTAAGTCTCAGAAAGAACCTTCGACATTCTGCCTTTCCTACCTAAGAGATTCATATGGAAAGGTCTTTTTTTAGGACAGGAATCTAGCATATACACCTTAGCATGAGATTGGAAGGCTCCAGGCAGGGGTCTGGTAGCTAGATGCCCTCCTATGTCCCATTGTTTCTGGGTTACCTAGAGAGAATTTGCCTGCCATGTGCGTTCAGCTCTTCCTCAGCTACCTGTAAATTTCTTGTTTACTTAGAAATCGCAGACCCCTACCCCACTTTCTCCTTGTCCATAATGGCATAGAAACCTCAACTGTCCAGTGCATTTTGAGTCTCATTCTTATGGCACCCTGAATGTGCATTTGTATAATAAACTTTGTACATTATTCTCCTGTTAATCTCTCTGTTAATTTGATTATTAGCCAGATAGAAAAACTTAGAAAGTGGAAAAAAGTTGGGTTTTTTTTTTTAGCCCCCACAGAACCCAGTTTGACATCTAAGTATCTGTTTCCCTTGCTGCCCACCCCTTCCTTCAACACTCTCCTGCAGAATGAATCTCCTTGCTTCATCCCTGTGGGCCTGCCCTTTCCTACTCCAGCCCAAATCTCAACTCTCTCAGGTTTTTCAGAGCCCCATCCCCACAAGACCTTTTTTCAAGTAAACTGCTCTACAAATCACACATTATTCCTAAAATGCTAATAAAAACTAAATGTGTGACTGGTATAATTCTCATAGGTGCTAATAAGACCTTCTTCTCCAAAATAGGTAACACCTGCATATTTAAATAGTGGCTTTTAGGGAGATATCACCAAGCCTCAAAGGCTGTTTTCTAATAGTAGAAATTTCAGCCATCTGGTAGGTTGAAGGGAGAAAATGATAGTTAATATTTACTGAGCTTTATTACATGCCAAACACTATCCTAAGTGCTATACATATATTATCTCATTGTTTTTCAAAACATCCCTATGAAGCTGAAATTTTTTTATCACCTGAGAGCGGGGCTTTGAACCTAACTTGCAAATCTGAGCCGGATTTCCAAAGGAACACAAAGGAATTAAACTACAAATCCCAAACGAATTAAGTGTGAGCTGGTGAAGTCATGAAACCTACAGAAAACTAGTTGGCTTAGGTTATAAACATATTGGTTCCCTTAGTTTATTTTCCAGATAAAACTTTGGTTTTAAGCTTCATAGGACTCTGTATGTAGGACAGGAGGGCTCCATTGTCTCAGGAGTGGTAAGGAGAGGACTCATAAAAGGACAAGAAGAAGGTATCCTTAGGGAAATGGAAGAAGAGGAAAAGATAGATTGCAGAACTGTGAGATGGCTTACCTGGTTTAGCAGGCTGGGGAGGAAAATTAAGCCAGGTGAAGATCATGAGAAATATAAGTCAGTAAAAGGAATATAGGATATAAAAATGGAGGAAAGAATGACTAATAGGAGGGGCATCACATACTACACAGAGGGTGAAGAGGGTGAGGCTGTTAGATTTGATGTTTATATTGCCACGACAATTAGTTTCCACAGTGGGACAATTGGGAGGGAAAAAGGGTTTGGAACTTCAACTACTGAAAAAAGAGGATAAAGAGAGGGCTAGAGAAGATACTGTGAGGAAGGTTGAGGGAGCACATTTAAATATGAAAACAGAGAGGAGGTGCCTGTTGTGGGACGGGTTTGGGATTTAGGGTTAAACTACTGTGTTGCATTCTCCTAGCCTGGAGCCACCAGGCCTGGAGCTAGTCACTTCCCTTTTCTGGCCATCACTTTTTTTCATCTATAAAATGATGGGGATAGAGACTATGATTTCTAAGGTCATGTCCAGATCTGACAATCTAAGAAATTTCGTGGTACGAATAGAATTAAATAAGAGGATAAAAAATGATAGCTTCATAAATCCTGATGATGGGTCAACCTTGTCTTCTAGACGTATGTACTTGCCATGTTCAGTCAACTCTTTCTCTGGGCACGTGCCCTAGAACCCACTTGTTTAAAAGTGTGAACTAGTCAAGGTACCACTGACCACCTAGGGCTCTACCCACGAGAAGTGCATAATACAAAAGTTAATGTCACAGCTTCTGGACTCAAAGTTGTTATGGGATTAAGTGAGATAATACAAAAAATGTATTTAGAGCACACCTAGCATATAATTCTAGTATAGAAAATATTAGCTAGCATTCTTGAACAAGTACAAAAAGAACAGGATGCTGTCCCAGCTAAGTATATGTATGACTGCCCCTACTCCTATCTTCAAGAGGTCTCCCTTTAAATCAAACGGATCTTTTTTAAAAATAAGGAGCGGTCATGCTCAATGAGCAGATTCACCTAGTGGCCATAATATGGGCATTAGAATCACAGAGCTGATTCAAACTCTAGCCAAACTATTTTTTAGCTCTATTTTTTTTAAATCTCAGATTACACATTTGTAAAAATAAAGTGAATGCTACTTGCCTCCAGGATTATGAAAACTACTTTTAAATCTCCACTCTCATGCACTTAGTGTATTTTACTTTTTTCTACTGCAAAGTCACGTTTATAAAAGTATTTATGTTGCATATTTTTTCAAAAAGATGTTATTAAAATATAGCTACTATACAATATTGTATTAGTTTCAGGTGTACACCATAGTTATTCAACATTTACATACACTGAGTATTTTAAACAAAGGTTATTTTCCTTGCTTCCAACTAGCATTATGACTAACATATAAATAAATACTTAGTAAGTATTCTTGGAAGTGAAATCATGATGAGATTTTGCTCCTGGTACCCAGAAATTTTACCCTTGTTTCTTTCCAGAATTCTCTATCTTTAACTTGGCTATGAATTTTAGTATCCTGCTCCCAGACTATGTTAAAATTGACTGAGTTGATTTCCTCCCTGGGGAGTTAGGGGATCACGGAGAAAGTGGAAGAGCGCAGAAAGGGAAGAGTGTGGGCCATCACAACACCGTTTTAGGAACACGGAGGGAAAAGCTCCTCGGGCATAGCTGAGGTAAAACACAGGTAGTACTCATTAACCTGGTTCTGCTTACCCAGCCGTAAGTCCTGAACATGTTCCCTGGTGCCATTTCTTCTATCCTCAGTGCCTCAGTCCTGAAACACAAGAAAAGACAAAATAACCGCTCACATAAGAAGTATCAGTTATGTTAAAAAATCTGTCCAGTTGGTTGGTTCCTTCCTAGTTCTTATTCTCTGATGAAAGGCCACTGACACCAACCAGCAGCCCAAGCTAAAATTGACTTTCTCCTTAAGGTTGCTTGATTATAAGCTTCAGAGAAGACAAAATATTTTGCTAGAGTCTATTACATAGAATAGAGTAGGTCGCTGATGCCCCCAAAGAGGTTTTCAAAGGCATCAACAGAGGCTGTAGTCATAACTCAGGGTGTTGTTAAATGGCACCATCTGAAATTGATACTCACCCTGGATAAGCGGTGGAGAGAATATTGGTTACAGGTAGGACCAATCCTGTCATGAGAAATACCATCACAACAAAATGCTTCATTCTAGATTTTAGAATTCCAGGTCACTTAGGTCAGGGAAAACTATAAATAGAAAGAGAGAGAGAGAGAGAGAGAGAGAGAGAGAGAGAGAGAGACAGAGAGACAGAGAGAGACAGAGAGACAGAGAGAGACAGAGACAGAGAGAGACAGAGAGAGATGCCTCTTGGCGACCACTGGTTAGTTTTGACTTCCTTTTAAAATATATAAGACTAAGGATATAAATCAGACCACGCCCCCCCTTTGATCTTTCTCATCACCATTTCCAGGGCCAAAGAAGAGCTTGTGGAATTGGGCCCAGGTTGACAGCAGGAAGCAAACCTGTAGGCACAGGGGATTCCACCTTCCGGCTAATTGCCATCACCTGGAGAACCCCACTCGGGCAGGCTCCGGCCTCGCTGGAGATGGATATCGGTAACCAAATGTTAATTGAATGCACACACACACACACACACACACACACACACACACACACACACACACACACACACACACACACACACACACACACACACACACACACACACACACACACACACACACACACACACACACACACACACACACACACACACACACACACACACACACACACACACACACACACACACACACACACACACACACACACACACACACACACACACACACACACACACACACACACACACACACACACACACACACACACACACACACACACACACACACCAGGAAATAAATTCCGCTTCTGAAAAGGCAGCTGGAGAGGGGTGGGACGGCTCAAGCTCGGATTTACATTCCTAAGCAGTCCTGAGGCCAGAAGCGCGCCAAGCCTGAGCGGAAAGTCCCTCTCGCCTTCTGGGCAGCGCTGGAAAACAGGGCTCCCCGGGGGAGGGTTGGGAACCCACAGCTTGCCTGGCGACGCACTGGGGTCCCTCGGGACTGAGGACGGCGGCGCCGGGGAGCCCCCCCCAAACCCACAGCCATTCCCTCCGCCTGCCTGTCACCTGCAGCTTTAAAAGGACACACCTGCCTTCGCGGATCTCTGGGGCGGGGGCGGGGGTGGGGGTGGGAGCCAATATTTCTAGGGACTCGATGATGCATTCAGCGGTCGAAGATGTATTTTGTGGCTGCCAGACACCGACCTAAGCGGCTTGCATCCCTAATGCTCCAATTAATCCCGAGATTTGTGTCATTAACCCTCTTTTTTTTTTTTTTTTCATTACTAAGTAAGTCGTGCAAGAGGCTCAGAGAAAGAGGCAGCCATGTGCCCGGCAGGCGGCGGCATCCGAGCCCACGTCTCGATTTCCCACGCTGTGGCTCCGGGGCGGTCCAGCTCCGCGGGGGGCGAGAGGCCCTCCCCGTCCCCCGAGCCCGAGGTCGGGAGCCCGCTCCCCGCGTCCCCGGCGCGGGCGGGTCCCACCTGGAGCGCGCGGCGGCGCCTCCTGGCCGCACCCCTGGGGCGCGCGGCAGGTGCGCGCGGCAGGTGCGCGGGCGCCCGCCCCCGCCCCTCCCCCCCACCGTGTCCCCGCCCCGCAGCAGGGACTCGGGGTGCCGGGCGCCCCGCAGCGGCCGGGCAGGACGCGCAGCCTCCACCCCGGATCCCGGGGAGCGCTCGGGCGAAGAGGAGGAGCCAGGGACACCGAGCGGGTGGAGTCGGGAGCCCGAGAGCTGAGGAAGCGGATTTCCTGGGCCCGGCTCCCTGGGGCTACCATGGCGTTTGGGAAGAGTCACCGGGATCCCTATGCGACTTCCGTGGGCCACCTCATAGGTAAAGAGGTGCGGGGGATGACTGCCGCGCAGGCTTTGGGCGTCGGGGGGCCCCGTCCCGTTGGACTCCCTTCACGGCCGGAGGAGGACGTGTTTTGTTGGTCAAGTTTGAGGCAAGCCTTCCCCTCCCCCTGCCACTTTCCCAGGACACCCGCATTCCATACCCGGCCCCTTTGAGGCATTTCTTTATGGCCGACTCCTCCTACTCTAACCCCTTCCTCAAACTAGGCCTCCCTTTTGATGCCTCCTGGGGAGTGGACCCAAGCAGGTGAGTGTTTGGATTCAGGTGTGGGGTGTCCGGGCCTCTGCAAGGAGAGAGGGCGTGGACTTCTTGGCCAGGGGAAGGTTATTCGTAAAGTGCCTTTGCTCCAGGGCACAGTATTGTCCTGTCCGTTTTACAGAGCTGGGGAAAGAAGGGTCAAGGAGGTTAAGTGATGTGACCTCACAGTGAGGGGCAGGCCCCTTCAAACCAGTTCTCTCTGGCTCTCAGCCCTTACCACCTGATGTACTTTTTTCTGGGTAAACAAAGAGAATGAAAATGCATGAAGGGGGAAGCAGAGGAGCGACCTGGGGGTCACCAGAGTCTTCTCAAAACACTAAGGACCACGCGGGGATCTGCTTAACGCGTTTCTCCTGTGACCTTACTCTGAACACTGTATGCAGAAACCAGTGACTTTTACCAGCACCGGCTCTGTTCTTCCTCGGTCTCCCTGATATCTCCCTTGGGAATCGGGTGTGGCATCAGTGCATATTGATGCCAAACACAGTGGGGTGAAGAAGTCCGGAGAACCTGGTAGTTACAGTGAGGAGGTTCAGATTTAGAGTTTGGGTTATGGCACAATTAACTGCTGTGTGACATGAAACCACTTAGTTACCACGTTTTAGAAAAGGGCAAGAGTAACTATCATTGAGGATGAGATGCTTTCTAAACTGTTGGCTTTATCCCATTAGATATTAAAATGAACCCTGGGTAGATATGATTCAGACTGCATCTGCATAGGCTGATTAATGCTTTAATGTGGCAAACATCTACTGACTGCTAACTATATGCCTGGACCTGAACCAGGCAGGCAAAGGTAACACCTGGTCTCAACCCGCATGTGTGATCTTATAGAGAAGACAGGCACAATTTTGTAGTAACTATAATATGGTCCCTTTACAATATAAGAAAAAAGAAAAACACCCAAAACTTATGAAAAGGAGTTTTCTAGGAAGACGGGAAGAGCATAAAATGAGGAGCAAGGAGTCTGGAAAAAGGAATAACACTAGTATATATCTAAACAACACAAGTTTGGTCAGCTTTGTCCATTGAATGTCAAATTCAAATAGTTCTTTTCCTAGATGAGAAACAGGTTTCTCAACCAAATCCATATTCTTTTGTTATCTTTTTTTATTTTCTCTTTGTACTAGGACCTGGTATTTTCATGCCAAAGGATCCTCTTGTAATACAGATGTTAAGCTCATTCATGCTGAGTGTTCTGGTACCCTTTCTAGAGAGCATTTTGTATTTTTGAGGATGTCTGGAGAGGGAGAAATAGCTCGATTGTTAAATAATGCAGTTGTAGGTATAAGAGCATTCGAGTCTGCCTGGTGAACCTTTGTACAGGTGCTGGGAGTGACCTTGCTCTACTGCTAAAGAACACAGACAATTTCAGTAGTTCTGATCTCTTTTTCTCAACACCTCCATGTCCTAGGTGAAGAAATGATTTTAAAACTGAAAGCTGGCATCAGACAACTTAGATTTGAATGCTATTTGTCTCTTGTACTGGCTATGTAACTTTGCATAATTTCCTTAATTTC
The DNA here is from genome assembly GCA_030015415.1 of Cynopterus sphinx. Lineage (NCBI taxonomy): Eukaryota > Metazoa > Chordata > Mammalia > Chiroptera > Pteropodidae > Cynopterus > Cynopterus sphinx. Next base: position 22,798,079 of record CM057385.1, read on the forward strand.
TCTGAACTCTGTTCCTTTTATAGCGGTGGGTTAGATGAAATTATATAAAATACTCAGCACTATGTATTTCACCTTATAGATGGCTTCTCAATAGGTAGTTACCTGTTTGTTTCTGAAGAACAGGCAGGCAGATGGAGTGTTAGTGGTCCTGGCCTAGCCCTATAGCCAGGTGTTGTGTCTGCAGTCTTTATTAATAGGTCACTCATTACTGTTACTACAAGGGCACTCTGAACTTAGGTTTTGATTGAATCCTGAATTACTGAGAATTGCTCAGAAAAAAGTTCTTTGCCCTTTGGTAATATAAACGTAATGGTGCTTGCTAGCAAACCACAGGCAGATTATTTTAGAAAGACCAGACATTTTTTACTATGTTGTAGCTCAGAGTCAACACAACAGCTTTTTCTTTGCAGAAAAGGCTACATTTGCTGGCGTTCAGACTGAAGATTGGGGCCAGTTCATGCACATTTGTGACATTATTAACACTGTCAATGATGGGTGAGTACAGTGTGTGGTTCTTTCATTTACTTCTGATAAGAAGCATCAGAACTACAGCACAATTTCTTTTGCAAACTCTTTCGTTTTCTTGTCAAAAGAGTGTTTTCATCACCCCTTAGGTACGTGCTGCCTTTTGAAGACATGTCAGATTGAAGTGTTAGGAGAGCTGCTTGTTTCAGCATATATGGAATGTCTGAGAATCATTATTTTTCTCTTTGCTTTGTTTCACATTTTATCTTTGAGGCTCAAATTTCTTTTCCTTGTTTTTTAAGATTTTTTTTTAAAGGAGAGATTGTTTTCTTTAGGAATTCCCCGTGCTCTGATTGCTGATATTTTATGTTCCTGTAACTGAAAAATGTTATCAAGAAGCTAGTGAACTAATGGGATGACCTGTCTCTGAGCAATTGACATTATTGTAACCAGGAAATAATCTAGCAATCTTTTTTCCTCTCTTTGTCCCAGGACAACTTTTTTCTTCTGAATTCCGGCTTGTCCCTATTTATGCTGTATTCTTAACTCACTGTATGAACTCTCTTTTGTTACACTTCCAAACTTAAAGAGAATTGTTTTTAAAAAAAAATTGTTGAGGCCAACTATTTTGTAAATTAAATCTGATTATAGATTGTTATAAGGAATATAGTCTGTTAATTTTCTTTTTTTCCCCCTCTTTAATTTTCCCCCACCACTTCCACCCATGAGCCATGGATGTTGCAGTTTCCCTTTTAAGAACTGGATCTCTGAAGGCGAGGCCTCTCCTGCCACAGGCTCTCAGCATGCACCCACCTGGGGTGCGAACCCAGGACCTTCTGTGTGTAAAACATGTGCTAACAACTACACTGTGCAGCTACCACCATATAGTCTGTTAATTTTATTGTACATATTAAAGTGATAACTAGTAGCACAAGATTTAGTGTCGTTTATGTTGATGAAGGAAACATTACACTTAATTATTGACCGTATCAATTAAAGTGTTTTTGGTTAGTATTTTAAAGTGTTTATGTTGCTTTCTGTGTAACCTCGTTTACTATATTTGATTATTCTGTGAACCTTTTCTTCACTGATAATACAAAAAGAGAATCTCAAAGTAAAAACCTTTTCCTTTTAAAACAGTATCTTTATTCTTTTAAACTTTCCAAGAGTTTAATTCTAGATTTTATTTAGGATTTTTTTAGAAAGAGATATCTCTATATAATGTATTGTATAATAGTTACACTTCCATATAAGCATATGTAATATTATATAATTATCATCATATAATAGAAATCTACCCAGGCAATCATAACAAAGAAAATTGGAAGGTAATATATAAAAAGGATTGGTATCCTTTTTTCAGTTGTATTGAGATGTAATTGACATACCGCACTGTTAAAGTTTAAAATAGACAGTGTAATGACTTGACATACATATATTATAAACAATTACCATAGTAGGTTTAATTAACATTCCTCACCTGATATAGTTACAAAATTATTTTTCCTTGTGATGATAACTTTACAGTCTACTCTCCTAGAAACTTTCAAATATACCATATTGTTAATTATAGTCATCATGTTGTAGATTATGTCCCCATGACTCGTCTATTTTATCAGTGCAAGTTTGTACCTTTTGACCATATCAAAGTAAATTTTGACCCTCTACTTAATACTACATAATTCTTCTTTTTGTAACATAAAATCATAGCATATCAGAAGCTGACCTAGTTAGTAGTAATTCCTTGTACGTCTCATTCCTATAGGGTGATCAGGAGAGTCTTTTAATAAAAATGGGTAACCTTCATTGTTTTGGAAATTACATTTCCTGTAAACTGGATCTGTGCATTGTTAGAGGGATATAGGTATGAGTATATTTCATGTGTAGCAGTGCTTTCTAGATAGTACTCTTATGTAAATTTCTTTGTGTGGGACTGGTTAAAATTTAATATTAAATATTTTTCAAAATTTATATGAGCGATGTATGACTCAGAAGAAATTGATAAAATACAGATAAACATAAGATAAAAATCACAAATGGCTCCATCACTGAACAAAACTATACTTAACCTTTTTTTATACATGGAATCTTCAAATTTTATTTTGAGATTTTTTTATCACTAGTATATGGAAATATAATTAATTTTTGTATACTAACTTTTGTATCCTGTAACATTCTTAAATTTATTTATTCTAGTAATTTATTTTGGATTCCTTAGAATTTTCTCTGTAAAGTATATCATCTGCAAATAGAAATACTCTTACATCTTCCTTTCCTGTTTGGATGTATTTTCTTTTCTTTTTCTTTTCTTTTTCTTTTTTTGCCTAAATGTCCTAGCTATAACTTCAATATTAGGATTGAATAGATTAGCAAGAGCATTAATACTTGTTTTGTTCCTGGTCTTGGAGAAAAGTTTATATAATCTATTACCATGAAGTTTGATAGTAGCTGTGGATTTTTCTTAGATGCCTTTTGTCAAGTTGAGAAAATTTTCTTCTAGTCCTAGTTTGCTGCTTAATTTTACTATAAAAGGATATTGGATTTTATCAAATACTTTTTCTATGTCTATTGAGATTACTATGTTTTTTATTTGATCAATGGTATAAAATAGCTATATATGGTATATAGTTAACTTTTTAGAGTTTTGATTCATAACTCACTTTTTTTGCTGTTAACATGTGTTGAACTTTTTTTCCATGGCATTATTATTCCATTTAATAAGACATTTTGAAAAGCCACAGATTATTTCTTAATAGAGATTATAAGTTATTCAATCTAATATTATTAGATATTTGTTTCTAGTTTTTATTGCAAACAGTGCTATAATAAATATTTGATTCTCAGAAGGTGTTATTGTCTGCCTAGATATATGAGGAAACAGGTATGAGAAGTGTCACTCAGGGTCACACAGCAGAACCAAAGCCTTGGTCTTCTCAGCCATTCCACTTTCTACAATGCATGTTGCTTTTCAGAGGCTATGTGTTTTCAGCTATGCCTAAATTGATGATTTCACTGTATTTATTGCCGTAGGCCAAAAGATGCAGTAAAAGCTTTGAAGAAAAGGATTTCTAAAAACTACAATCATAAAGAAATCCAACTTACCTTGTCAGTAAGTACTTTCTTGTTATAATTAAGACTCTAAGATTTCTCAAGCAATAGTAACATTTTTGATTCTAGGTAAAAAAATATATATGTATATATATATTCTGAGATAATAGGTTAGCAAAAAGTTATTTATAAAATGAATTAAAACTTTATTGAGAATTGCAGAATCAAGATAATTTAGTTGATTGTAATAGCTTTTTTTTAATTAAAAATTGTTGGGGTGACATTAGTAAAATCAAATAAGTTTCAAATATACAATTCAACTGTATGTTGTACATATGTTGCATCGTGTGTTCACCACCCAAAGTTAAGTTTCCTTCCGTCACCAAATGTTTAACCCCTTTCACCCCCATATTTAATTTTGTGGAAAGAGAGTTCCTGGAAAACTGGTTTTTCCTGATCAGGAGGTGGGAACTCATGGTTAAAACTTGTTGCTACTGAGCTGATCAAGAGGTGTGTGTATATGTTACATGTGGGGAGAACTGAAGCCTTGAAAAATGCCTCCCTGTTAGCTATGTACTGCATTTGAACACTCTTGTGGAATTCTGGGGTGCTGGTAGCTCATTAATTTTCAATCAAATTCTGCTGCTTAGTATATTTTGAAGAAAGTTCTTTGTTGATTTAAGCAATTCTGTGTGCCATGTTGTCTGTGAATTTGGTATGGACAGTTATTTGACCTGTTACCATTTCCCCCCATCCTTGGCCATATAACCTCTTCAATCACTTTGGTGAGTTGCCCTTCTAACTTCAATTGATACGTTTTACAAGCCTTGCCTGCTGCCTGAGAGTGAGCTGTGTGGCTTTCTAATTTCTTCTGCATGCCTTTGGACCTCTGCCCAGCACATGCATCGTTATGGCACTAATCAGCCAGCGTCACACTGCTCTTAGAGGCTTTGGGAGTGTTTATCAAGAGGGCCATGGGGCAGAGATGAGCACAGCTCCTGTTTCCTAGTTTCATGGGGAAGAAAACTTCAGATAATCTTTTTTACCTGAAAAGTAACTGAATGAGAAGAAATGAATCAAATAGTCTTAATGAGGCCATCACTGAAGAAATCCTTCAAGTTGGCATCTGAATATACTTTTAGAGGTATTTTCCTTCCTCACCTTTTTTTGAACTCTCCCTGTCCTTTACTCCTCACAGCCATTGAGGGAGGTCACAGAATGGAGGGAACTCTGGGGAGAGGAGTAAGGCATTTCAGTAGAGAGATCAGAACAGTGAGCTGATGATGGAAAGAAACCTTTGCCTAACACCTGATTTATGCTCTCTCCCCCTGATAGGTGGTTGTATCATTAACTCCATTTCACAGATGAAGAAACTGAGGCTAGTGAGATTGTGATTTCCCACCCCCAAGATTTAAGTGTTCTAGGCAAGATTTCAACTCAGCCCTCTTTATAAATTCCATGCCCTTGCCCTATACCACCTTGCATCTCAGAATGAATCAAGCCTCTTGAAAGAATGGAGGGCTGTGATTTATTTGTGTCTTTGATTCCTTCATGCATGATGCAGGACCCATACATCTATCAATGCAACAGGTGTTGACAGAATTAATGATTTAGTGGGGGGTCCCCCAGTCTACCTCTCTCAGTATCCAAGAAGACTCAAGTACTAATGGAACGTACTGTAGAATCGGGGTTGTAATGTAAGTGTGGAATGACGTGGATCTTGGATGTCTCAAGGCTGCCGAACGGTAGGAGAATCGAGTGAGGAAGAAAAGGTGTAGAGAATGAATTTATGCTACTTTCTATATTTCAGCAAGTGGTATTATCACACTTTTTTAAAGTGGAGCCTCTGTAATGGGTTTGTCTCTCTCTCTCTTGCACACAGCCTACTTGGCATTTCTGTGGTTGCTTCTTATCTCTGTCTCCTTATCTTCCTCTGTCATGGTGCTTTCCTTGTGAGAACGAAGAAGCTGCATTATTTCAGAGTGTTGTCTCTTCTGGCCCTCCATTTCTGTTTGGGGTCCCACTCTTTCATCCCTTCAAGTAGTCTGATCTCTCAGGCCTTACTACCAGCTAGCTGCCTGTTCCCATTACTTGTTCCACTTCAAGTAACTATGCCCTCCACCTGTGATTTCTATACTAGTACATGAGAACAGGCAAATCTAAAACCTGTGCCAAAGTAAAGGGGAGTCACAGGTTGGGGGTGTCAGAATAGCCCCTCATTGTTAGGGTCAGAATTCATTAAGGTACCTACATCTTAGGTTTTCTTTAAATAAGCCTTGGACTCTTGGTAGCTTCATGCAAATTTCCCCAAGTCAGATTTAATGGCCCAATCACCTCACCTCAGACTACTCACTGCATTGCAGAGGTTTATTTAAGATCTCAGAACTGACTTTAACATTAAGTTGAGCCAGACATGATTAGGAGGGAATTTAGTTGCAGAAAGCATTGTCTGACATCTGTCAAAGGCATTATGCCTTATACTTACACACACACACACACACACACACACACACACACACACCAATAAACTCTCTAAAAATGAATACTCATAGATGAAATATTTTATTGCTGTGAAGTGATGAGTGCCTGTCAAAGTGTCTGTCAGAGTCGATTATAATTTGCTGGTCATTTGGGTTTTCCATGGACTTGTTAGCCTCATTTAGGTCTCTGGTGGGGTATGACGTGACTGATTTCTCACATCAGTTGTGGAGCAGTTTTTTCAAGCCAGTGGTTATTTAAAAAGCATTTTGTTACCAGACTTTATTACACTTGGACAGAGGCTAACTTTTCTTGAATGATTTGATTGTGGTTAAGTCTTAGCAAGATACTGTCATTGTCAAAGGAAAGGTGGATGAACAGGGAATTAGTTAATAGATGGTTAGCTATGGGGACCTCAGAATTAGTGTAAAATGTGTTTTTTCCTCCAGGAGCTTGTTGTAGTGTAGAGTGAGCTCAGCTCCTATGGTGGCTGCACCCAGGCATGGTCTTGACCTCTGGATGGCCCCAAAGCCTGGTTCACTGTGCTTGGTTTAGTGATTTACTGTGAGAAGTAAAAATACCAAGTATCTTTTTCTTCTAGCCTTTCTGAAAATAATATTTATATCAGTTAGTCAATACATTCTCTCCTGCTGTGGAATTATCCATCAAAATGCCATTTATTAAGGTCCTGCTATTTGTCAAGTTCTTCATATACGTTATATTTTATTTAAGCCTTATAGGAAATCTCAAGAGGGAAGAGTTGCGTTCATTTTTCAGGTGAGGATACTGAAGCTTAGTGTAAGGATAAGTGATTTGCACAGTTAAGAGCAAAAGATGAGTGAAGCGCCCAGTTGGCACACTCTTTGGTCTCTCTTAGTCCCTTGACTCTTAAGTTCTCTATTCCACTTCAAATTATGGTTTCTTGGTTGCCCTATTTCCAAAAAATAGATTATTTAAACACGATCTTAACACATAAATTGCAACAAAGCCCAATATCAAAATGTGTAAAATCATATTTAATTTTTTTCAATTCGACACAGTAGATGTTATTGCTTATCTAAGTAAGCTGGGGGTGGGATAGGTATGAAAGAAGTACTGGTGACATAATGGCAAGAGGTGATGTAGAAGTGGATCGTCTCAATTCTAGATTCCAATAGGAAAACACAAAGTGCATGATTCGTGATCCCCAGATGTTAAGAGTCTTGGTGTTTCTTGATTGTGTACAGGTAACCTCTTAGGAATATGCTTGTTGTAATAAAACCTTTCTTGGTGCTCCAAAGATAAAAATTGGTTTGTACTGTATTTAGCAAGAAATTCACCATTCATTTTACTGTTAAAGAAAACGAGACTTGGAGGATGTCTTGCCTAAGACTACATAACCACTTGAATGAAGTATTTTCATAAATTTCCATTGAACTAGAGGTATTCCTCAGCATTTCACCTAATAAAAACTCAATAATGTATCAAGCAAACAGTCTTTGGTATTTAATTCTCAACTTAGCTTTCTCTAAGCAGCTTCACACAGCTGTATGTGCTCAGCTTCTGTATTTTCTGATTGCCTTCTTAGCCACAATGCCCTTAAAACAGCAGCTTTCATACCTTATTTTTGTATCGCCATTAAAGTGACAATGCAGAACATGATGTAAAGTCAATTTTCAGGACTTCTTTTCTGTAGGGATGATTTTGCCTGTCCTGGCCACATTATAGTTTCTGTGACCTCTCTAACCCAAGAGATAGTGGCATGGAAAATAGAGATTTAATTTTGTTTCTAGATTACTTTTAGAAATCCACTTTCTCTTTGCAGTTTTTCAATACCAACTAATTCTTTCTTAGCCTGACTCTGCTTGTTTTTTTATTGAACAATTTCCCCCCACCCCCAAGGCATCTAATGACTCCTCCAGTCAACAAACCTAGCGGAGCTTTTCTCAGTTTATTATCTTAACTGTTTGATATGCACTCCACCCAGAGACTCTTCCCTCCTTTGACTTTTCCAATATTATATTCTCTCTATTTTATGCTTCATTTTCTGTTGGCTGCAATTCTGTTGCTTTTTTGGAGTTTTCTTCCAGTCTAAGAGGTGAACTACATTATTACAGCCATTTTTTCTCTCTGCTCATCACAGCCAGCCTTGATTACTTGCTTTTGGCCTAACACTTTCCTGAACTATGTAGCTGTGTCTGTGGTGCTCTCAGCTAAGCACCTCTCCTTGAATGTCCCACCATCCTTTTTGTCTGAGCCATCTTGGGCTACTGTGACAAAAATACTATACACTGGGTGGCTTAAACAACAGATATCTATTTTTCATAGTTCTGGAGGCTGTGAGGTTCAAAATCAAGGTGCTGGCAAATCCACTGTCTGTTAAAGACCCACTTTTTGGCTTGTAGATGGCTATCTTGTTTTATCCTAGTCTTATTCACTAGTCTTTTTTCAGGAGGATCCTACTCTTATTATGTAACTACTTCCCAAAGGCCCCCCCCCCACTCCCACTCTTCAAATACCATCACTTTAGAGAGTAGGGGCTTTAACATATGAATTTGAGAGGAACACAAACATTGAGTTCCTAATGCTTTTACACTTGATCTTAGCCAAAAGGCCTAGAAGAGATCGCTAGTACTTTTAAACTCAAAATATCTAAATTTCAACCCATCAGTTTTACCCTAGACCAATCATACCATCCCATCTGTTTTCAAATTTCCACCAATCTTGTGCAGAATGACAGCCAGTTAACTTTCAGTCATCTTTTTTGGACAGCCAGTTGTTGAAAGTTTTTCTTAGTTCTCACCCCCTTTCCTTCCTTGCACCCACATCATCCTAGCTTACACTTCTCTGCCTCAGGCTTGTACTAGTGTGTCCCTGGCTGGATTTCTTCATCATTCCAGGTTTACCATCCCCCATCTGCCCCAATTCTCCCTGTAGAGTGCCGCTTGAAAACCTTTCATGAGTATTGCTTGGCACCAACCTTTCTCTCAAGTTCAAGATAGAGGTGTGATGGTGACAAACTATTAAGAATACTTAAGTGGTTTCTTAGTGTAATGCCCAGAGTTTTTCACGGCCATGCAAATGTCTCTACATGCTGCATGATGCCCCTTCGGACTTTACCCTACCTCCTTGGGGTCCCCAAGTTGCCTCATAAAGAAGTTTCTCCAGACCAAAGTACTTATTCTTCTCACAACTCATATGCCCTGTCACCCGTATATATGTTTTTAATATCATTTACCTGTCTAGAATATATTTCTATATTCATTTGTACTCTTCTTAACTATTTTTCAGGACTCAGTTTAGAGCCAGTTTTTGCCAAAAGTCTTAAGACCACATGGCCCTAAATTATCACATCTGTCTATAAAGGTCTATAATTTAGGGTGACTATGGGATTTATCACACAGACCAGGACATTATTTTTGACAGTGAAAGGGGGTAATTATCAGGAAAACAGGATGTACCAGAACTTCTCTGGAAAAAATTGAGACAAAATGATACCCTGTCTATAGTCTATGTGTTTTGTTTGCACTTCCTGTTTATTACCTTGTATTAGTATTAATGCTGTTATAATTGTGTCCTGACTCCCCAAGAAGTCTATCCTCTAAGCAGTTGCATTATGCCCTATACTTCCTCACATTCCCAGAACCTAACATTTTGCTGTGTGTTTTAGTGTACACTAAGTTGTTAATTAGGATGCTGGTGGGAACCATTACTTAGCAATTTATATTTATATTTAGGAGGAGGTGGTTTTGCCAAGGAAATTTAATGTTTAATTTTTCCCTCTAGCTTATTGACATGTGCATGCAGAACTGTGGTCCAAGTTTCCAATCTCTGATTGTGAAGAAGGAATTCATTAAAGATAGTCTGGTTAAGCTGCTGAATCCCAGATACACCTTGCCATTAGACACTCAGAATAGAATCTTGAATTTCATTAAGGTGAGTCTGTTGTATGCCTTATGGGATGGCAAACTTCTAAAATTATGGATTTAATTATATACTAAGTGGTTTAGTGATTCTTTACAGAGCTGTGATTGAGCCAGAAAGCATTTTATTCTTTTATTTCTGTGTAATATTTTTTGGCATTGGATGGTACCCTTTTTCTGAAGAATGTTTAGTCATTTTCCTACTTTTCTTTCAGTTTCTATTCTTGTCAGGTAGGAAAAAGTAATATGTACAGTGAAGATATAAAAGCTGTGTCCTGGAGCAGATAACTGACTACTTTCAAAGTTACTTGGCAAAAGAGCTACTGATGATATTTTACAATATGTCTATTAATTCTGGATTTAGTACAGCAAAAAGCAATAGTATCTATTCCAGGGTTTCATTAAAATGTTGAGGCATGAGAGTCTGATGATTAAAAATATTTTGTATTATTCTAGTCTCTGAAAATATGCAGTTTATCCTTGGCGTCCAAAAGAAGCTTTCTCATCCTGTGCAAGATACATAATTATCAGTCTCTCATTTCTGTCACTGGTTTAAGAATTCTGTTTTTGCTTCTTTTTTCAGACTTGGTCCCAGGGTTTCCCAGGAGGTGTGGATGTAAGTGAAGTGAAAGAAGTGTACCTTGATCTGCTTAAGAAAGGTGTTCATTTTCCTCCCTCAGATGCAGAGGCTGAAACAAAGCAACAAGAGGTAGGAGGTCTTTCTTTGACTGATGCGGAATAAGATAGTATTATTATATGGATCTTTTTCATTGAAAGGGACAACCCTAGCTCTATCTAGCTTAAGCAAAAAGATGAACTAATTGTTAGAAGGATATCGCAGTATCTCTTAGAATAACCAAGTCACAAGAAGGTTGGCATTAGTCAGATCTTCGGAACAACAGCAAACCAGGCACTCAAATGCCTTATCAATTGTCCACTTCCGTGTGTACATGTGATTGTCACCGTCATTCCTCTCTCATTACAGACTAGCTTTTTCCACCTAGTGGATAACAGCTTGCAAATTTTCATGGTATAGCTTTAACTTTTTCAGATTCCAAGTCAAAAAACCTGGGAGAATGGACTTTCTAAACCAACCCTGGGTCAGTTTTCTGTTTCTGAACAAATCAGCTGACGTCTAAGAATATGGTGGCTCCAAATAGAAATCATTTGCCTTTAGTAGAGAGCAGCTTTCAAAAGAGAGGATTGCTGTTAGACAAGGATCTTTACTCGGGTAGTGTTATAATATACTTGTTCATTATTAATATTGTGTCCGTGGGAGAGGATGGTTACATGTATTCATCCCACATTTGCAAATAATTTTTAAGGTTTTGAACTATAACACTTTGAGTGGCTGATTATAATTTACCCCCTAATTTTCTTTTGTTTCTGTACTACAAAAACAGTAGTTCTTTCCTTCTATAGATTGGTTAGTCCTGCTCGATGAAATAAAGAATTCAGGTATATACCAAAGGTCAGATCTTTATGGGAGCTTTATCTCAGGGCTAATTCCTTTACTTGTGGAGGCTGCTCCTGGCCATTAGCCTTCTGCCTCATCCTTTTCTCTGCCCATGAGCCTGCTCTCCATGCCCCTTTTGTTCTTTCTTCCAAGACACAGTGTAGTGGCCCAGAACTTTAATACTCAAAGTATGATGTGGGGTATAATCTGGGAGCTTGTTAGGTATATTCAACCCTGAACTAAATTAGAATCTCATTTTTACAAGATTTTCAGGTGATTTCTCTACATGTTAATGCCAAGAAGCACTACCCTCAAGCCCCCACTTGGGGTGGCAGGTGTCATTGCTGGAAAAAGGGAGATGCCTTGCCAGCTATGACTTAAAGAGACTTGACACAAATTGATTTACCATTTGTTTTTTACAACCCAAAGAGAAGACAGCAGTAATCTCACATAACAGTTCATCTGGTAGACCTTTGATAAAAACTAAGAGTGTTTTAGTAAATTTTAACTTAGTTAATAATCATAATCACCACCTTTTATTGAATACTTTATTATGGGCACACCATTTGCTTAGTACTCTTATAAAAATGCTGAGTATGTTGTACACTTGATAATTTCCTCCAGGCCAACACCCTCTAACCTGAACTTTTGTTGAGAGAGAATGATTGAGTCATTGGAATGGAAAAACTAGGCTTGGGGTGGATATGTTAATTCAAATAATAATGTGTACTTATCTCATTGATAGACTGTTCAGACCTCATCGAAACCACCAACATCTGGTCCCACTGCACCAGCTCTTTCTTCTGTAGTCATTCCCCGAAACGCGACTATTACATTGGTTCCAGAACAGGTAACAACAGCAGCAACTGTATTTATTGATAACTTGTTCTAAGTTCTCAGCAGTTTATATACAGTTTGTTTGTTCTTCACATTGTGAGGTTGGGATACAGTATCACCCTCATTCTGCAGAGATGGGAACTGGAGCTTAGTGATCATGCTATGTGACTTATTGGGGTTCAATTCTAAATGAACTTATTCCCATGGATTCTGTCTAACCCTAAAGCCTGAGCCCTTAACAGTTATGTGTGGCTAATGGCTTTTTTGTCTTTGTGGACGCTGGGCTGTGGAATGGATCTTGTGTCATCTAGCTAATTCCAATTGCTCCTGATAGGATTGTCCATATATCATTTCAGAAACCTCAGTAAGTGGTAGCCTTATTGCTAGTATTAACTGTGCCAACTGAAATTACATTTACTTGTTTGTCTATATCTGTTTATGAAAGGTCCAAATAAGCAATTATTATGTGAAGTTCATTCTCAACCTGCTCTAAGGGAACTGTCATTGAGGGATTTGTGTTGTTATTATTCAGCATTATATAAAAATCCATGTGATTAACTTCTCAGAATTTAATCCAGGAAGAAAACAAAAGTGTTTCTGCCTTGATTCTTCTTTCTCTAATACTATGAGAAGAGTAATGCCTTCATTGTTTTCTTGCCTTTTCTTGTTAGTTGCCAAGAAACCCAGACCAACATTTTCCAGTTCGTCCTGGTTCCTGGTGTAGTCAGCTTTCCCTTTCTTCATATTGTTTCTAATCCAATTTTTTCCCCTTTATTTTTAACTTTCCTAGAATATGCTTTTGGATTTACTTAAGAGATGCTAAGTCCTTTTTGTTGACAGATTATACACTTATAAAATCTATAAATATATTAATTTAAAATATTAAATTTGAAAATATTAAATTTTACAAAAGATTTTCTCTTTCAGTAAATGTCCCCTGAGAGAAGGAAAGAAGGTAGCCATTCTTTGTGTCACACACACTGACTGGTGACTGTGTTGTTCTCTACAGATTGGAAAATTGCTCAGTGAGTTAGATATGGTGAAGATGAATGTGAGAGTGATGTCTGCCATATTGATGGAGAATATTCCTGGATCTGAAAACCATGAAGACATAGATCTTCTGCAGGTGGAGTATGATTTCAGGGACAATCAAAGTATCTCTTAAATTTATTTTCTAAACTTAGAGCCTCAGACATGGAAGATACCTTAACATTGTCTAGTGTATTCTCCTGCATCGTCAAGTTGATTTCTAAACTCAAAAAGATGGCAAGGATGACTTTTTCTGAAATGCTATAGACACGCTTCTTGCCCTCTTGCAACAAATAATTTACCATCATTTAATCATTTAGAGCCTTTGACGCATACAGTCTCTTATTTGTCTTTAATTGTTTTAAATGTGTAAAAGTTGCCTCTATATCCATCCATTCAACAAATGTTGAGTAACTACAGTGGGGGCAAGGATATAAAAATGAAGAGGCTCTCCTGGTTCTCAGGGAACTTATGTTGAGTCAAGATTGTTTTTGTCAACAGTTTAATAAAGTGTCATAGATGCTGTGATTGAAGTGTGTTTATCGTACAGTGGGACTGGGTGGGAGCAAGGAGAAAGGTGGGAATTTTTGGAAAGGTTTTGATGAAGGCAGTTCTCAGGCTGGTGGAAAAAGTGGACAGTATTATCAGGTGTGGAAAACCATGAGTCCAGGAGCTAGGCTCTCCCACACTTTTTCCTTATGTCTATACATTATGCACTTTATTTTTACCCTCTAATTTTTTGTTCTAATTATCAATTTTAAATTTTAACACACATTTTAACATTAATTTTAGAAGCAGTTAGGGGGAAAAATCAGTTTTTAAATTTTCTCAAATAGGTTAAGAACCTTGTTGTATTTTTTACTTTTCTCAGAGTTCCACTTCATTTCCCATCTTTCCACTTCATTTCCTATCTTTCCTTTAACTTCTCAGATTGTTAGTAAATGACATTTTTCATGACCATTGCTTATTTGGGAAACAAGTTATAAAGATTTCCTCACTCAATATTACTTCTATATTACCGCTATCTCCTTGAACATTAGTAGTGATAAACTTTGAGTGTTTGCATGTTCCTAAATGTCTTTCTGATGCCTTATTAAGTGCCAGTAGTTTGGCTAGATAACGTAATTCTAGATGCAAAATTTCTTAAGTCTTTTGTCCCGACCCACGGGACCTAGTTATTCGCGGGCTCGAAGAGGGTCCAGCCTGAAAGAGAAACGGGCGAGAAAAAGGAGCGGAGGCAAGACAGTATTCTGATCAAGCCTCAAATTTTTTATTTCAGAGCGGGTATATTTATTACAGAAGAACAAAGGGGGGCAGGACTGACTAAGCAGGGGGATACTTGTTACAATTTCATTGGTCCTTGGTTGATGGGGTTAGAGGGTACAAAGGTTAGAAGTGAAAAGAGGAACAAGGAGGAGAGGGGCTCCTTGGGCAGGTCCATAGCCATTCAGTAGGTCCTTCCTTATCCGGCGGGTATGTTAATACATTCTGTGGTTAACTATTCCCTGGAGCATTATCTGCTCCTGCATTCTTTAGATTGTTAACGGCCAGGTTCTATGCCGGGGGGCTGGGCGGTCAGGATGAAGGTCTTTTGGCTCCCAACAGTCTTTCGAAGATACTGCTCCATTGTTCTCTTGCATCCAGTGATGCTGATAAGTATATTACTGATTCTTGCACCTTTGTTTTATCTTTTTATTTTCTTGGTTATATTTGTGATTTCTCTTTACCATAACATTTCTGAAATTTTACTACACTGTGTCTGGGGATATGTGTGCTTATATGTACATATGTGTAATTTCCCTTAGTACTTAGGGAAGTACCTGACAGGCCTTTTTGCCCTGCTGAGTTATTAATATATTAATTCTGGGGATTTGTCAGCTCTTCAAACATTTCTTTTGTATGATCTTCCTATTCTTTTCTTATGGAACTTTTATTAGATGATGAAAGTCACAGTTATATATTTTTATTATCCCTTAAACATCTTTTTATACTTTTCATATCTTCATTCTTTTGTGCTATAGATCTAAGAAAGTTTCTCCATGTATTGTTTCTCTGAAATTTACACATCAGATTGTCTATTTAACCCTTCTAGTGAATGTTTTATTTCAACATTATTTTTTTAATTATAAAATTCTATTTGAATTTTTATAACAGTTCCTTTTTCCCCCGTGGATGTGTTTCCCTCTTTTGTATTTCTAATTATTTTTAAAGTTGCTTTTTCATTTTCTCTATGGATTCTTCTTCCTTGGGTGCAAATTCTTATCACCTCTTTCATTTCCATTCCTCAGATATCTAGCTGGATTACTGATTGTGAGCTCATTTTTTGCATGAGTTTCTTAGCATCTGGTCTGCATTCTCTATGACTCAGCTCATTCAAGCCAAGAGGAAGACACATTTGTTGCAGCTTGTGCTTCCTGTTGTTTTCAGAGTATGCAGGACTGGCATGGGGTGATGCTGAGTGAGATGTATTGGTAGCTGGTCTTCTGAGTTGTATGCTTCCTGCTTTTCTTGGATGCTACCTGCAATTGGAAATAATATTCTATGTCTTTGTTCCAGGGATTGTTCCCACCTAGAAACAGATACTCTTAACTCAGGAGCTACCAGGTCTCAAATGGGAGACACGTGTGAGCAGAGGTTGTCTTATCTGGTTGTTTCACTGCCATACCTCAACCAAACTGCTAGCTGCCCACTGTGCCATCTTGTTCTGGCTTCCACAGTCTCTAGGTATGGAGCATCCTTCTTTTTTTCTTTCCCTGCTATGAGAATGCTTGTTATGGGCATTCTTGGATGTCCTAAATAGTGCGTGCTTGTAATCCAGGAGTCAGCAAACTGGCCACTGGGCCACATAAGGCCTTTGTCTGTTTCAGCAGTATAAACTCAGAAAAAATTTTTTACATTTTTAAAGGGTTGTTTTAAAAAAAAAAAAGAGAGAGAGAGCAAGGTCATTCCTCAAGCTGTATCTCTGTGAGCCTACCTCCAGAGACCTCTAAAAGTCAAACATATCTCTTAAGGAACTCTTTGCCACCCCTCATCCGCTATTAATGGATTTGAGTTTGCGGCATCTCTCAGGTATGTAGGGATGAGAAGAGGATTTACCAGTACATCTTAGAATCGTGAAGTTCCAGGTGAAGAGTGATAAAATCTGGTCTGTACAGATTATTGAGGACCTTATATACTATGCCAGCATGGGCTTGTCCCAGATGGCAGAAGGGCACTATTAAAGAGACATAAGCTGAAGAACTGGATAACCAGATAAAATTTTAGAAAGATTCCTCTGGTGACACGATGAGATTATTAATTCTGGGGAAACAAGAAGAATCTCTAGGAAACAGTGTAAGACAGCATTTCCTATTCGTCTTCTGCTACACTGTATAGGGGAAATGACATCTTTGGTCAAATAAGTTTACAAAACAAATTGCCTACTGTAAACTAAATGTAAAATTATTTATCAAAATAAAAAGGTATGTGGCAGATATTTTTCAAATAATCCATTTAAATACGTAATTCAAGTTTATATTTTATGTAATCCTGGAGTACAGTGCAATGCCTTTTTGTGTCAGAGTCTCTGGGCATAGAGTTGGTTTGAATTTTGCAAGTTTGATGCTAATTTGTTGGTAGCTGTTTGATGCCAGAGCTTAGGGCTGTGTGTTGCCTTGAATAGTAAAGAGACTTGGGTTATAAATCAACATTAGAATACTACTCATGGCCAATTCAGGCTGAATGGGTTCTGGCTTAGGAGCAGCTTGTTTACAGAGCCTATTGTACGTATAACTTTTTCTTCCTGTGCTTTTTGTTAAAAGCATGTAGAAACTTGGTGTGAGGAGTGCTAGTCTAAAATTCTTTAGAAACGTATTTGAATTTTTTTTTTTTTTTTGTAATCTAACTAACCTCATTAAAGAAAACTATTTCTCTATTCACAACGCTTCTGACACCTTGTAGGTAAAGTTTTTCCCCTCACATTAAACAGTTCTGACTCTAATTATCCAGTTAGCACAGACCTTACAGGTTAAGGGCTCAGTCCCACAAGTAGTGGGTCCACTGGTCACCCTCCATGTCAAGAGGTCAAGGAGCCTCTGATACAAGGATATTAAAAATAAATCAGCAAAGATAATGAGGAATCAAAGTAATTCTTTGGTACATATTCACGGCTTTTCTCACACCTGTCTGAACTATTTAGATCAATGGAATTAAAAGCCTCAGATAATGCTAGCATTCTGCCTGGCCTCCCCCATATAACCAAAGGGGCTTTTGAAGGCTTTGGCATGAGCCCAAGGGGCATCAGAGGGTTGGGGGGGGCATCAAGGTGGGAAGCACTGAGGGCCATTGGGCATCCCAAGGGCATATTCTGAGGAGAGAAACACATCTGTAAAGAAGTGGTGAAATATCTGAAATCAACTCTGCAAGTAGTAAAATGGAAATCTATTCTTTTCCCAAAACCACATGATAACCACAGTTAGTTTTTTAGCTCACTAAAATAATAAACTTACCTCCTCTTTATTCCCAAATCCCATTGAAATGACAGAAGAAATATAAAAATAAGAATATACTCCCCCAGATTACAGGAGAGCCTAGACAAACCATCAGGAGACCAGGACAGTGAGAATATTCAGTGTCTGATAATGTAAGGTGGGGTCAGACCAGCCAAGGAACTGGCAACCTCATATTGACCAAAGAGACCCTTTCAAAGTGACTTTCTCCAGAGGAAACCTCTACAAACTTCAAAGTCAAAGTAAGATTGGATGGGTCTCAGAGATTAAAATAACTGTACCCATCCTCTGCTGTCCCAGCAGGTAACTTCAGGAATCGGGAACTTTTAGTGTCACCATTATTGACCAAAGAATGTCCAGCTTATAGAAAAGTTTTGTAAGAGTTTATTTGAGCCAGAATTTTGAGTACATGCCCAGAAGCAAAATCTCAACAGACTGAGAAAATGCTCTGGAAGATGGCAGTTTTCCAGCTCAGCTCCTTTTATGCTTTTAGAATCAGAGTTGAAAACGTTAAGAAAGGAGCAGGATGCATTGCTGGTAGATTAGGGAGATGGGAGAAAGCAAAGTGGATGCATCTCTGGGATTGGATCAAAAGCAAAATGGAGAAACAAATATTTCTACATTAGTGGGTAGAGGATAGTTAATAATTAACATTTACAACATAGAGGTATAGGGGAACAAGATAACAGTGAAGGATTCTGTGGTCTCTTGCTCTGATGGTTTTGTGCTCTGGTGCCTGCAGTTGTGACTTCCAGGGCTCTAGAAAAGAAAATTACTGTTACATTTTAAAGGTATGTTATCCTAGATATATAAGAACAACAGATAGGGTTCACTTAAGGTAAAGAAAGATTGACCTTTGCTAAGGAAGCTACAGATCTAGGATGTAACTACCCGCCCTCTCCTGCCCAGGTAGGAATTTATGATCAGACTATCCTGTGTGGTTACTTTCGGTCACTGAGCTTGTCAGGCCTGCCATATGGCCCCCTTGAGCTTGTCAGGTTTATCGCATAGCTCATTTTTTTTTTTTTTTTCACACTGTTAATCCAGAGGAAAAAAGACTGTGATCCAGTTACTAGTGGTTTCCAAGAGAAACTGGAACCTCTGCAGTCAAAAGAGAAAAGACTAGCTAGCACTCATGAGGATTTTTCATCTTGGAAGGCAGGAAGGGAGTTTCATTCCTAGAGATGATGATGGACTAAGGCTGTTAGGATTCTCAGGAAAAATATTTAGTTTTCTTCTCTTCTTGAAAGCTGAGGTTGAGACACCATTTTCTTTTATAGGACTGAGGTGTTTTTTTTTTTTTTCTTTTTAATTTACTACTTATATAGTGAAAGTAAACCTTTTTTTTTTTCTATCCAGACCAACACTTCTGACATCAAATGTTTGGATATTTTTCCCACACTCACCAATTCTCCTGTCAGCTAGGTATCCTACAATGCAACTCAATCCTGAAACTGTCTGCCTGGACTTAGCACCAGATCCCACAGGGTAAAGGCTCAATCTTACAAGGACAGCTTCCATTTCCAATGCCCATTGTAAGTCCAGGTCTCCCATACTTCTTGCCAACCAGCTATAAACCAGGGGCTCCCAAGACCTCCTGGGGTTTGATAATTTGCTAGAATGACTCACAGAACTCAGGGCAACACTTTACTGGTTTGTTAAAAAGAATACTACAAGAGATGCAAATGAATTGGCAGATGAAGAAGTCCAGAGGGTTCTGAGGTTCTGTCTCCATGGAGTTGGGGTACACCACCCTCCTAGCACATGAATGTGGTCGCCAACCCAGAAGCTGCCTGAACCCTGTAGTTTATGCGTTTTTATAGAAGTGTAGGGATTCAGACAGACCTCCCCAAAATGTGCCACTTTGGCATGTGAACTAGTTTGAGCTAATGGCAAATCGTAGACCTTGTAGGCTCGGGAGATACTTTTACCTCTCCTTTAAATAATTTAAATTAGGGGCCTTGCTGAAATGAGCTATCACTAGAAATAACTTTTTATGACCTATCTTGAGGGTGGGGCAAACATCTAATTGCTGAACCTCTGTTTCTCTTGTCCTGCAATGATCTTCCTCCACTTTGAATCCCTGAGGCACCTTACCTTACTCTACCCTTAGCTCAGAATGTCACATACACCTCATTTTTAACCTTCTGTCCCTGACTCTCATGTTTGTGGAGTTCCTATCTGTACATATGTAATTAAATTTGGTTATTTTCTCTCAATCTGCCTCATGCAGATTTAATTATTAGACCAGCTGAAAAAAACCTTAGGGGAAGGGTAAAGGAAAGTTTCTTCCTCTCTCACAGAGGCTTCATCATGCATGCATGGTCAATTGTTAACTAATCTCCATTCTCTCTCCCATTCCCAGAGGATGGAGGGTGGGGCTGAGAGTTCCAAGCTTCTGATGTGGTTTAGTCTTTCTGTTGACCAGCCCCCAGCCTGAAGCCATCCAGGAGCCCACCAAGAGTTTCATTAGAGCAAAATATGCTCATATCACCCAGGGTTTTAGGAGCTCTGTGTCAGGAACTGGGAGCAGTGACATATGTATTTCTTATTTCACATAATAGGGAGTAGCCACTTGGGTATTCACGCTGCATTTGAGATCTTTGATCCATCTCCTCATCTTTTTCAGGCACCAGGCTTTGTCTCTTGCCTTTCAAGGTTATTAGAGATTGACAGATGGGTGCCTTTTGAGCCCTTATGTCTGTATTGTTTTTTATATCTTTGGATCCTGTTTGATTTTTCAGCCTTTGAAGATTTCTCATACTTTCTTAGAAGTTTAGGAATGCATGTTTAAATATTTTCACATCATATCCAATGTTTTTAGGTATTTTGTTATCAGGAAGGTCTTCAGGAATTGAGTATAGTCTTTTGCTAGAAACCAAAAACTATGTTTTTGTTTTTTGTAATTGAGGTCGAATTCACATAACATAAATCAACCATTTTACAGTGTGCAACTTAAAGCATCCAATTCAGTGGCATTTAGCACATTCACAGTGTAACCATTTCCTCTGTTTAGTTCCAAAACATTTTTGTCACCCCGAAAGGAAACTCATACCCATTAAACAGTCTTTCCTCCTTCCTGTCTTTGCCCAGTTCCAGGCAACTACGTATATCCTTTCTGTTTCTATGGATTTACCTATTCTGGATATTTTATATAAATGAAATCATGCAATATATGGCTTTTGTGTCTGCCTTCTTTCATTTACTGTGATGTTTTTAGGTTCCCTCATGTTGTAGCATCTGTCAGAATTCCATTCCTGTTATGGTCCAATAATATTCCGTTGTATAAATATGCTACATTTTATTTATCCATTCGTTAGTTGAGGGACATTTGCATTGTTTCTACTTTTTGGCTGTTGTTAATAATGCTGCTGTGACCATTCATGTACAAGATTTTGTTTAATGCCTGTGTTTAGTTCTATATACACCTAGGAGTAGCATTGCTGGGTCATAGTAATTGTTTACCTTTTTGAGGATTTGTCAAACTATTTCCCTCCATGGCAGCACCATTTTACGTTCCCTCCAGCAATGCGTAAGGATTCCAGTTTCTCTACTTCCTTGCTAGCACTTTTTGTTTTTGTTTTGTTTTTATAGCTATCTAGTATATGTGAAGCAGCATCTCATTACAATTTTGATTTACATTTCCCTAATGACCAATGATACTGGGTATCTCTATATAGCATTTTAAAAGAGAAAGAAGGCCCTTGCTCGAAACCCTCCAGTGGCTTCCCATTACACTTGGAATGGAGCCCCACCTCCTTACTCTGGTCACAGAGCCATTGCTCCCTACCTCTCCTTCCATAGTACATGATCTTCTTGGTCCAGCCACACCGACCTGTTCCTCGGACACACTGAGCTCATTCTTACTGGAGAGCTGTTTCATCCTTAACTCTCATGCCTGTCTTCTAATTGCCAGCTTTTTCTTGTTCGTCCGATTTCAGCATGTCACTTCCATTGAGAAATCTTCTGATGCCCCACCCTAAAGTCAGCCACTTTCCTGCTCCATCCCCCTTTTATTCCTCCACCTGGCCCTCTGCATTTTTGTTCAGATGCCTTTGCTCACTATCATGGAAGCCCCACAGAGCATGCCTTATTTACTGCTCAGATTCTGGTCCCAGAGCAGTGCCTGGCATGATGTACTAACTCCATAAAAATATTTTTAATAAATAAATGGATTTTACCTAGATTGTATGTGGTTTAAAATTAAAATCTTTATCCTTGGTCTGAATTAGAGACTACTTCATCTATTTTTTTCACTTAGATGGCTAGCTGCCCAAATGACATTTACTAACAATTTGTACTGTCTCTATTAATTGGAAAACATTCTGTATTCTAATACAAGGATGTCTTTCCAGAAGCTGTTTTCTTTGTTTGATCTGTTTGTCTATTCCTGTGTTGGTAACTTACTGTTTTAATGACTCTGTGTTTTCATGTCTTGCAGAGTTTAAAATTTGAATAGATAGCCTGCTCAATTTGGGTAATTTGAAGAGTTTAATCAAGGTACTATTTATTTAGTGAGATATCACAGGATTCAGAGAAACCACAGGAGCTAGTTCACTACCCTGAACTAATATGTCTAGGCATAAATAGGCAAGAGGGAACTTTTGCCAGAATCCGAAGCAAAGAATCATGTGGAGAAGGCAGCCTTTTGAGTGGTGGTGCCTTTGGTGGAAGGAATGAAAGGAATAAATATCCAGACCTCACTCCTCCTTCCTCCCATTTCCTGCCGGTCTGTCCTGTTGGCTGAGCCCAATCAGAAGAGAGAAGGCAGGGTACCTGATGAAGTGTTCCCTACAGGGCAGCCATCAAGGCACAGAGCAGGGCTGAAAGTGTGGACAGTAAATCTGGGGCGAAAAAGAAAAATGTTCAGCACGTAAAGAAAGTCTTCATTCAAAAGTTTCTTGGCTCTTCTTTTACAATTACTACCAATGATCATTGTCTTATTATGCAATTTGTTAACATTAACACCAACCTCTTAAACTTGGAATTGACTCCTGTTCTGTCTGTTGATGCTTACCTTGTAGATGCTATTCTGTTCGGAACCTGTTCCCTGTCTCGTTTCCTTGCATCTGAGCTCCAGTGTACACAGAATCCTCAGTGTGTTCTCTAATTCAAGCCAGTTAGTTCCCAAAGCTCTCTGCTAAATAACAGGGCTCCTGCTCTTTGTTAGACAATTAGGCAGTCAGACTATTTGCATAGTAAAACACCTTTCCTTACCACTACGTTTCTTGTGGACTATAAATTTCATTGGGGTTGGTGGGAGAGAATGGATTTCTTTTAATTTTCCAGAGTGGTCCACAAAGATTCTGAGGCTGCCTCCAATCTAACGACTGTTGTCATGAGTTGAGAGTGTCTGTTTTGGTTACAGGAATGAAATGTTGCTGTACGTGCTCTTGTATTTGATTTCTTAGCCTATGCACTTGGCTTTGGACCACCTTACTCTAACCTTGAGTAACTGACTTTCCCTCATACTCCCCTTTTAGTCTTATTTTGTTTTTGCCTAGCCCAGAAGGAAAACAGGAGAATGTTTTAGTCTTCTGCAGATTAAAGTGAGCTCCAATTTTAAAAGTAGGACTAGAGAAAGTCTTACTCTGACTTACTAGAGAAATATAAAATCATGTTAATCTAATATTTGATCCTGTGAGAATAACTTGTAACCAGTTCGGGAAAAAAAAAACAAAACTGAGAGTAAAATACAAAGTCATCTTCCCCTGACCATTCTTGTCGTCTTTACCCTTCAGAAGCTTATAGGTATTAAGAATGGAAGAAACTTTCAATGTCATTGAGACCATCTGTCTTTCTTTACAGATAAGGCTGCATGTTCAGAATGGGTTGATTTGCCCATGTAATAGCAGAGGATAGAGCTGGAGTGAGAACTTTGTTCTATGTATTATACCAACTTGTTTCTCGTGTCAAACCTGATTCATTTTCATTTTTTTTTAGTATGGATGGCTGATGTGGGTATGTATTAGCTCTCTCTAGATTGGAAGCAATTTGAAGACATTAACCAAGTCCTGTACTTCTAAACCCATCCAGCTATGCATTTTGAGAATATAATGACTGAGTTCATGACATGTGTCTTGCATAGATTGGTGCTCTTTGTTGAATTCATGATTTAAGACAAAATAAGGGCTAAGGAGTTCTGAAGACAAAGGCTTTAGTAAACCAAAGGCTGACAGTATTTAGTTGGAACAAAGCTGGAAGGGTTCTAATGAGTTAATGATCTTGAGTATTATTTCTTGACAATTAATTTGTCATTTGCTCAACTAAGCTCTGTATAAGGAAAAAGAAACTGAGCAAATTAAACTGAGAAATGTTCAGTTTTAGGATGAGGGTGTTAGTTTTTATTTTGAGCAGATAGAGACATTTTCTGTGTCTCTTTCTGCCTGGGTGGGGGAGTGCTGAGAGAGAGGAAATGTGTTATGAGCTGATAATAGGAGTATTGCCATGCAGATATTATTTCCAGAGAAGGCTTTTGGTATACACATTTCTTCCCGTTTTTACTTTTACAATTTTAATTTTCCCAGGGAAATGTTCAGGCACTTTTTATTAAGTTGCCCTGTGTGGGTGAATGTGGGACAATTACAGTTGGAGTTGAAATGCAGAGGGACCTCCTTCCTTAATTCCTGAGTGCCCTGGAGGAGTCGCAGCCACCTGGATGCCAGAAGAGGAAGCTCTTAACAGCTACTTTTTGTTTCGCTCCAAAGACTTTTCAATTGATTGTTAAATTCATTTTAACTTAGAAGCCTGCCTTCCCTTTGATAGGGTGTAATAGAGGCAATTCCAGGAGGCTCAGTGATGGACATATGCACCAGCAGCTGTTACTCTGTTTTTCCCTCACTTCCCCTGGCTTCCCACATCCACAGGCGGGTCGGGATCTTCTGACCCATCCTTTCTGTCCCTGGTGCATGATCTATGCTGTTTCCAGGTGGCTTGGCCCTCCTCTGAGGCAGACATCAATCGCAAAGATCAGAGTGGGCTGGCTTTTGAAGAGGTTTTTCAGATTATGGTTTGCAAACCTGAAGAGAGATGCCGTGCTCCTTTCATGTTTCCATTCCATCTGTCTCAGAGAGGGCAAAGGGCGGGTCTTCATGTGACCGGGGGCTATTGATGTTCGTTGCAAATTCATTTCCAGTTAATATCTACATTTCTGTCACAGGCATCCAACAGCCATTTTTTTTCCGTGATCTTGACATTGCTCTAGCGAGGCTGCCATTGAGTGAGAAGAACAATTTCTGTACACTTACAAATGCCAAGAACAAAGGAAGAGTTCTTCATCATGGGGATTATATTAAATGCTGTTTTGAGTTCTTTCCTTTTTATAATGTTGAGTCCTGGGTGGTGGCGTGAATATTACAGGATGGCATTAGTTATCTAGTTAAGGGTCTACTGATATTTCTATACCCAACCATAATGCATTTGACTACTCAGTGTATGCCATACACTGCGGAGTTTCAGCTATACCATTTCCTTTCTTATAACAACCCTATAAGGTACTTGCTATCCTTATTTTATAGGTGGATATGGCTGCACTCATTCGTACACACATAGTCTATGGTTGCTTTCAGGTTGTGATGCAGAGTGGGGTTGTTATGACAGAAAACATGGTCCACAAAGCAGAAAATATTTTAATATCTGGACATTTAAGAAAAAAATTGCTTAGCACTGCTGTTAGCATCCAACTTATTAGCAAATAGAACAGTTTTTCTAGTTGCATGTTGCAGTTATAAAACTCAAGAGTCTATTATTTATCTGTCTCATTTTTTTCCCCTTTTTCATTTCCTTTTGTCTTCTACATATTTTTTTTTTTTTCATGATTTTGTGGAGGGTTAGTGGCTTTTACCTCTCAGTCTAAATGCCAGCTGGTAATAGTTTGCTCTGTTTGTTTAGAGATTTCCTGTCAGGAGCCTTGTAAGAGATTGAGATTCTAAGTGGTTTTGTGAAGTATAAGGTTTGTAGCAAGGCTTTTTTTCTTGAGGGGAAAAAAAAATCAAATAATGTAACTGTGTGATGATTTAGCAAGTTCTACTGTTTTCATTTCAAAAGGGGAAACATCCCTGTGTTTTTGCCGGATGTTAATATACTATTACATGGACAAATTCTAGTCAGGGTTGGTTTGAAGAAATATTACTCTCAGTTTTATGCTCCTCGGGCTTGTTTGGAAGTTTGCCTAGGAGGAAGTAAGTTGTAAGGCAGCAGTTTTCAAACATTATTGAATATAAAGAGACACTTGGGATGCCCATTAAAAAAGTGTAGATTCTCAGACCCTCAGCCCCAGAGATTATGAATCAGTAAGTCTGCTATGGGTGTCTCTGATGCTAATAGAAAACAACTGGTTTGGGGAGGAGAGCCATGGTTTACAGCAGCGATTCTAGACCATCTCAATAAGGATATTACCTGTGACTAGTTTTTAAATTCTGGTTCAGTTTATCTTGTAATGTGATGTTGTAGCTGTATTTTACATGTTTATTTAAGTAAGACATAATAGGAAAATCATGCTGCTATAAATGTATTTGAACTTCTTCCACTACTGCCAATAATGACAATAGCATTTTATGTTTTTTGTAGTACTTTATAGCTATAGAGTTCCTCATTATGTACATCTCATTTGATTTTAATGTCAACCCTTGAAACAGATGTGGCAAGTAGTATAATTTTCATTTATCAAATGAGAAATTGAGATATAAAAAACAAGTAATATTTTTCCCTAACAGCACAGCTAAGAAGCAGTCCACCTGGAATCCCCATACACTGGGTCTCATTTCTAGTCCAGTGTGACATGCAGTGCACCAGTTTGTTTTGATGACACCTACTTTGATTTTTAGAGGAAAATATAATCATTCATAATTCATTGCCTCCCATTAGGAAAGATAAGCTGTCTATAGTTAAATACTTTGGTGATCTCCTGTAGGTGACTCAGTGAGGAGGTGATAAAAGGGTTATACACACTGGACCATTCCTGGCACGGAAGAAGAAATCTCTCTCCTTTCTTCAACAGAAACTTTATAAGACAGGTCGAGAGATGCAAGAGAGGATCATGGAACTGCTCATCGTGGTGGAGAATGAAGATGTAACTGTTGAGCTAATTCAAGTGAATGAGGATTTGAACAATGCCATCCTTGGATATGAGAGGTGAGCAGATGGTGCACCCCCTCTGGCCCTCCTCTCATTCTAGTTTTACCACCAGTTACTCAGCATTCTTATCACAGTGCCTGCAAGGTGAACACTCAGATCAACAAGTTTGGAACTGGGTCACCTTCCTCCCGAGATAGCGGATCATGGTCCTGGCCTTCTGGGAGCTTGAGATATGGCTTGCAAGAATGGGAGGATACCTGAGCAGTGCTAGGAGCATTTTGGGGCATTCTCGGGCTGTGGAA
Source organism: Cynopterus sphinx (assembly GCA_030015415.1). NCBI lineage: Eukaryota > Metazoa > Chordata > Mammalia > Chiroptera > Pteropodidae > Cynopterus > Cynopterus sphinx. Next base: position 22,825,158 of record CM057385.1, read on the forward strand.
CCTTTGAGCGGGGCCAGGATTTTATTCACCTAATATTGTCTGCACCGAGTACATCATAAGCTCATAAATAGACAAATGGTATAAACAAAGAATCTCGGGGAAAGTGATGTGTACTCTAAGTTTGAGATGGAGAAGAATATGGAAAGAGAAGAGAGGGGAATATTTTATATTGAGAAAATAGTCTTTGATAAGCCAGAGCAGCCAGTGAAGAAATATTATATGTGAATATATATATATATATATACACATACATATATATGTATATATATATATACACACACATATATATATTACATTTTCATTTTTAAAAATATAAAGAAATATATAGAAATAAAAGAAACTTTTGTTTCTCCCTCAATTTTATTTACTGTGCAACAACCATTTGTCTATCCTGTGTTTTTAAATGCTTTTAGGAAACTGTTTTTAACAGCTACACAATGGTCCATGTTTCTCTCACAGTTTACTTATTAGTTGTTTTTAACTCATTCATCCATCAAATTAGTAGTCTTATAATCTATGGTAATAGTTGAGCCCACAGTCAGCAAACACCTTAAATTATAAACATACGCACTTGGAAATTGAAATAAGTACAGTGAAACAAAAGTACAGGAGGCCTATTTGGTGAGAAGCACAGCAAGACCTAATCCAGATTGGGCAAAGGAAGCTTCTCTGAGGAAGTTCCATTTAAACTGAGAACTACAGAAGGAGTGGAGTTTACTAAACAAGGAGCAGTGCAAGAGCAGCAGTTATGATTTTCGAAGCTATGGGAAAGTGCAATAGACCTGGGGAGAGCATTCTCCCAGAACCCAGCTCCAAAGAGCTGCAGCATACTCAGATTGGCAGACTTTTTCCTCAGTCTGGATACATAGCTCCAGACATGTCTTCTGATCTCTTTCCAAACTTATCCCTGGGCTTTCCTACCATAGAAATTCTGCAACCTCTGAGATCCCCACATTTTACTAGATTCTTGTATCCCATAGGAGAGGAATTGACACTTTGGGTAGGGCACTATTCCCAGTTCCTGCTCACTAAATGCCAGCTTGTTCTTCCTAAAAGTGGCATTCTGAGACACCTTTAGGGCATCGTTTCTGTTAAGAATTACTGGGTATTTGTAGTTGCACAGTGTCTGTGTTTCCAATCAGCCGATGGAGAATGATACCATGACTAGAACAGTCCTGGATCAAATCTTGCTGATGATCTCAGACAAGTTACTTTACTATTCTAAGACTTAGGGTTTATTTTCCTGTTTGTGAAAGAGGAAAGTATTGCCTGTTTGGAAGATTTTCTTTTTTTGTTTTCGTTTTGAAAATTAAGTGAGATCACGTATATAACAGCTCCCGGGGGAGTGCTAGCACACTGACACTCATTAAATATTAATTTCTTGTCTTCCTCCTACCCATTAACATCCCACTGAGCCTTTTAATTTATTGACTAGAATTTTTTCCCCCACTGATCACAAATGAGCCCAGAGAATCAGTGAAGTAAAACCAATAGCTATGAAATCAGTTCTTTCATTCACTGTCTCATATTTACTGCCTTTCAGTGACAGCAGCCATCATGTGGAGTGATGACAGGGCTTCTACTCAGGATGTGAGTGTTCACAGTACTGAACAAACTCGCAGCCCTCACCCTTTGTTTTCTGTGGTGTAATCCTTTGTAAGTGGAAAACGTCTAAGGAAAAACCACATGGTTTTTGGTAGAGTGCTGCCTTCTGGTTTTCATTTTGGAAAATTCTGTTGCAAGCCATAAGACTAATGACAAAAACCTTTCTCCAAAGGGGAATGTGTGTTTATTTGGTGTTGCTGTCAGGAGATTGGATTACTTCTGTGAATGGCTCATTCTGATTCAACACTGAACCACGTGAGCCAAAAGCAACTGCAGTCAGTTGTGAGATTCAGAGAGAAAATTCTTGCAACTACAAAAGATACTCGTCTGGCGTATTAGTTTCCTATAGTTGCTGTAACAAATTGCCACACATTTAGTGGCTTAAAATGACATAAACTTATTATCTTATATGTCTATAAGAGTCTGAAATGGGTCTCATCGGACTATCATCAAGTGTTGGCAGGGCCACATTTCTTTTTGGAAGCTCCAGAGGAGAAGCCATGGCCTTAACTTTTGCAACTTCTAGAAGCTGCCCACTTGTCTTGACTCATGACCCTTTTCCTCCATTTTCAAAGCCAACATCGTCTGTTGGAGTCCTCACATTCTCCTAAATGGTGTTTTGAGATACCCTTAAGGGCATTGCTTCCTCTTCTGCCTTCCTCTTTCACGGTTAAAGACCTCTGTGATTACATTGGGCTCATTTGGAGAGTCCAGGATAATCTTCCTATTAAAGTCAGTTAACTAGCAACCTTCACTCCATCTGTCATCTAACATATTCGCTGTTAAGTTAAACTGTCCTGTTTCCCAAAGATTCACATCTATTCCACATGCAAGATACGTTTGCTCTGTCCTAATATACCCCCAAAATCTCCACTTATTACATCCAGGAAATAGTTGTACAAATAAGGAAATACTGTTACTCAAGGTTTGACCTGTGAAGGTTGTTCATACCCAGCATATAACTAGCTAGCAGACAAGAAGCCAACGCCATAAGTAGACAGAAGAAACGTGTTTTGGAAAGGGAAAAATCGTTAATCTCAAGTATGTGTTTAAATCGACTGTAAGCTTTTAGACTTTAGTGTTTAGGTCAATATGTCATAATAGTAATACTGTATGTTTAGTGTTTAGGTTCATGGAGTCAATGTGTCATAATAGTAATACTATATGTTTCTAATGAAGCTCTTAGTTTTCGTAGAATTTCCACATTTATCCACCTGTGTTATCTATTGATATCCTGCCCCTGAGAATAACTTTCTGAGTATATGGTTCAAATGTTACTATTCTCCTCTAGCAGATGGAGAACTAAGGATTATACAGCTGTGTAATAATACTGACGCTTGAATCTTGAACTTAGATCTTTAACTTCACTATTCTATTAACCCTATTCATCCATCCATTCATTCAACTGTCCCTCCTCTATCCCCAGTGTATGAGCAGTGTAAAATTTTAAAAAGTTATAAAAGGTCAATATTTTTAGTTGGCATCAAATATCTTATAAAAATGAAGATAATCAGTGAAAATACATTAAATGTATTTGAATTTTTATGGAAAATTATAATGGCAAAATTAGAAAGAAATATTTGAGAATAATAAGAATAGTTAAATGTATAATGCACACATAAGGTAAAATAGGCAACCACTAAAAATTGTGTTTCTGAATAACTAGAAAAATGTTTGCTAAATAATTGCAAAAAGGATTCAGAATTATATGAAATATAATTTCATCTTAAGTTTAAAATAGATTAACTTATATAAAAATATAGAAGAAGGACATACATCATAATGTTAAGGGACTGTTTCTAGGCAATGGAAACAATTATTAATATTTTTAATACTGTTCTATTTTCTTGCAGTTATCTCAAAGGCATTTTTACTTCTATAATCTGGCAAAAAAAATTATTAAAGTACTTTATTGAGAATTGAGTAGAAATGAGGCTGATTACCTTTGCTCCTAAATATTTGTTTATTAATAATTCGTTAAATATTGTAGCATTTTCATATATTTTCTTTTAACTTCTTACATTTTTCTCATTTAAACAGGTTCACTAGAAACCAGCAAAGGATTTTGGAGCAAAATAACCAGAGGGAAGATGCCAATGTAAGTGATCAGAAATGTTTTAAGGTAAATCATTGAGAGCTAGGTTGTTAAAATAAGTCTTAAAGAAGACTTAATGATTTGGCGTGGTTTTTGTGATGTAGAATATTTGTCTTAATCACTTGATGTTATTAAGTTATTAATAAGCAATCATTAGATGTTCTAATTAAGCAAGGACCCACTTAGATGGTGAGATATGGTTATACTGGTTTTGTCTATTGAGTGGAGAATTCTCTCTCAAAATGATTCCAAATAGGATCTTCTTTCCTCCAAAGTAAAGTTTCCTGGGAAGAAGCCGTGATGAACTAACTGACAATTTTTCTACATTATGTTTTTTGTTTGCTCTTTTTCAGACTACCAGTGAACCTTCTGCCCCTTCCTGTGATCTTCTTGACCTAAGTCCCAGCCCTCCAAATCACAGGGTCCCACTGGGAGAAAGCAACAACATGAATGCTCAGCTTTCAGACTTAAGTAAATAGGCATGATGGGCTTTAAGACTAGCGAAAGAGCTTCATGCGAAACAGTTCTCCTTGGTTTCATGACTAAATGGAACTCGAGAAGGACGGAAGTCAGTTGGAATATCAGGAAATGTAATTACTTCTTGGCAAGTGGTTGGATCACACATAGCACAGGAATGGGGTGTGTCTGGGAAAAGAGGTTCTTGAAACTCATCCTACTGGCTTAAGATCTCTTGGAAAAACCTTTAGAGAGGTTGTTGAACTCCATGATCAAATCTACTCTGAACCCACACACTATTATCTTTGTGTTTTTTTCTGCCATACTACAGCATCAGTTAAGGGAATGTTGGATGTAGATAGAGAAATTTAGGCATTATGAGGCCTGATCCACATGTTGATGAAATGTAGAGGAGAGAACTCAGGATTTTGAGAAGTCCATGGTGGAATCCCAGTTCTGTCACCTTTTAGCCACCTAACTAACCTTTGAGATTTTCCTACTTTTTAAAGTGAGAACAATGGTTACTTTAATGGGTTTCTGTGAAAGTAAATGAGTAATGTTTATAAAATGCATGGTAGGCTTAGGGTTACCTGTCTTATATGTTATCTCCTACTATCCTTATTACCAAAACATTTTGGTAAATTACAAAATAAGGATGGTGAAAAAATGCTGTAATCCAGAAGTTTTCCAAACTAAAGTCAGTTTGTTTTGTTCTTAAAATCAGTTTGTTTTTCCAGATACGCAGTATCACGGAATTTGTGGTTTTCCTATAACTTCCTTCATTTCTAAAATGTTGGCTTGCTTGCTTATGTGGACCAGTAGGATGTGTGGGGTCCGTTACATTGAAGAGTTTTCTTGAGTTTTGTCAGGCCTTTTCAGAGGGTACAGTAATTATTCTCTTTGGGATGTCTCACGATGGGAAGTTAAGAGTTTGGAGAGGTGAGGCTAGAGCTCTGTATATACAATAAATTTTTACTTTTGTGGTAAAGGACACATAAAATCCCTTTCATTCTGGATCAGCTAGAGATTTTAGAATACTTACTACAATAACATTTGCGATCTCCCTTTGTGGCAAAGAATTTTTCTCTTTCCCATTAACATAGATGATGCTTTTAAATATCTGTTTGAAGAAATTTATGATTTTATGTGACAGAAATACCTCAATCTGTTTCATGTTTGTTTGTTTTTTTACTGTGGGAAATCCAAAAGAACAACTTAAGATGTTTTAAAGCCAAACAAGTCCATTTTGTATTCTAGATTTCAGCTCTTCAAATCCTGTTGTAACAAATAACTTGCAACCGAGTCTTCACTCGCGGGTGGATCTGCTAGCCTTGGAAAATACAGAAACACCACTGTAAGTATGTCAGTAATAGTCCGTACCTAAAACAATCTCATTCTGATTCCTCATACTTCAAAAGCATGGTATATTAGAAAAAGTAGAGACTTAGGAATCACACAGATCTGAGTTAGAGTCTAAACATTGCTGCTTCTTTGCTGTGCGATCTTGGATAAAATACCTCGTGTGAGCCTTCATTTTTCTTCGAGGATACTTCCTAGGGTTTTTACAGAAATTCAGTAGGATGCTGTATGTATCTCCTAATATGCACGTAGTAGATAATAAGCCTTTAATAAATAATCTCTGTTTCTGTTATTTTTAGAGTGATAACAGGAAGTAGAGGAAATAAAATGACAAAGGGGAAGAGAAATGAGATTCAAAATTGTTGAGAGTAATGACTATGCCAATTACATACTTACTTCGTGCCAGGCGCTTTGCTAAGCTGTTTTTGTTTATTTCATTTAATCTTTGCAAAAATTCTTATGTCAGTGCTGTTACCATTATTCCCATTTGATAGGAGGAAGGGCTGAGACTTTGGGAACTGAATTTGCCTGAAGTTCATATAGCTATTAAGTAGCATCTTTGATAAACTGGTACAAATGACCTATAAACATATACAATGATGCTCAACTTTACTTATAGCTACAAAAATATAAACTATAGTAAAGCTTTTATTTTTAACCTCAGAGATTGGCAAAAGTCTAAATGCATTGTTGGCTGTGAAAAGACGATATTATCACAAAATTATACAGTTATGAGGAAGTAGCAATATCTATTAAACTTACAAATGCATTTGCCATTGAACCTGCAATATCATTTCTAGGAATTTATATTCATTTATGCAAAATGAGGTGTTTACAAGATTATTGTTTACAACATTTGGATAGTAGCTAATAATTGCAAACAACTCAAGTACCCATCAGTTGGAGACTGGTTAAATAAACATCTATACAATATGGTCTGAAGTAGCTGATTCCGTTTTCCTTTATCCTTCAAATCTTGCTGGGTAGTATGAGAAGAATGATTTTATTGATAAGATCCCATTGTAAAAAAAAGTCTATAAAACTCATAAAAAGACCAAATTCTAGCTAATAGCTGCTTATTTTAACCTGTAATTTCATGGATCTCATACTTTAGTGTACATAAAAGTCACTTAGGTGGCTGTTGAAAAGTAAAAATTGCTGCCTCCCCTATCCTGCAAAATAAGCCATCAAAATGTTTTACTATCTTGAGCTTTTCTGACCCCTCTGTTTGCAGTTTAATTCATTCAAATGACTGATGGAATTATTGATAACAGATTTTTCTTGGACAACAGTGATGATTGGATAAAGCATCCCCAACCCCAGAATAGCTTGTTAAGCAGGCTTCACAGCAGGAGGTGAGCAGTGGGCAGTGAGCAAAGCTTCATCTGTATTTGCAGCTGCTCCCCAGCGCTAGCATCACTGCCTCAGCTCCATTTCAGGTCATCAGGCATTATTAGAGTCTCATTGGACCACCCATCCCTGGTTCCAAAAAGGTTAGGGATTGCTGGAATGAAGTCATAGGTTACAGAAGGCAACGGGTTAAGGAGAATAAGAAATGCTTACTACTTACTTGCTGTTGCTCCCAATAGGCCCTATCATTCTACTTTTACAGGTGTAGAAACCAAGGCTAAGGAATATTAATTTGCCAACGGTTATCTAATTAGTATATAGACAGGATTCAGATTTAAGTGGGCCTGATTTCAGTACCTGCTCTTCTTTTCTTTTTGCACTTTAATTTTATTTTAATAATTTCCTTAAGATAAAATTGACACTCCCCTTTTTTTTTTTTTTTGGTGTGCAGTTCTATGAATTTTAACATAGACAGATTCATGTAAGTCAGGATACAGAATATAGCTATGTCACCCTCAATTCCCTGTGCTATTACTTCATGGTCATACCCTCTCACTCCCAACCCCCAGCAACAATCAGTCTATTCTCTATCACTATAGTTTGTCTTTTTGAGAATGTCCTCTAAATAGAATCACACAATATATAGTAGTTCTGGAAAAGGTTGTGTGAAATTGGTGTTTGCACCATATATTTTGGAGCTCTGTTATTAAGTGCATATACATTCAGGATTGTCTTAGTGAATTGACCCTTTTGTCATTATGTTATGTCCCTCTTTGTCCCCTGTAATTTTCTTTGCCCTGATGTCTACTATAATAGATGGCCACTCTAGCTTTCTTTTGATTAGCATTTGCAGCATGTCTTTTTTTCATCTTTTCACTATTAACTGTATCTTAATAATTGAATTAAATTTCTTATAGATAGTATATTGTTGCATTATGCATTTTTATTCATAACTTCTACCTTTAATTGATTGTTTTGATTAGACCATTTCTATTTAGAGTAATTATGTATTTGGATTTAGGTCTATAATTGTGTAATTTGTTTTCCTTTTATTCCTTTTTTCTCCCATTTCCTCTTTTCTGCATACTTTTATTTGAATGCTTTCAGAATTCCATTTTATCTACTGTGATTTAGACTGTATTTTTGTATAGTTTACACATGGAGGGGGACTGCTAGCACTAGGGATTGCAATATACATAATTTTTAAGTCTACTTAGAACCAGTAGTTTACCACTATCAAGTAAGATGTTGAAACCTCATCATCATACAGATTCCCCTTTATATTATATTACATCTATATACATTGAAAATAAATCCACCACTGAACAATGTTATAATTTTTGCTTGTAACCCACAAATATATTTTAAAGGACTCAAGAAGAAACAAATAGTCTGTTTATCCAATATTCATAATTTCTGTTGCTTTTATTCTGGTACAATTTCACTTCTCTTTGAAGAATTTCCTTTAGCCATTCTTTTAGAGTAGGTCTGTCGGCAATGAAAACCTCTGTTTTACTTCACGTGAGTATATCTTTGCTTCATGTTTGTTCCTAAAGGATATTTTCACTGGATATAGAATTCTGGGTTGACAATTCTTTTCTTTCAGCAGTTCTTCAACATTGCTCTACTCTCTTCTCGCCTAAATGGTTTCTAGTGAGAAATCTACATTCATTCAAATTTTTGATCCCTATATATCTGGTGTTGTTTACTCTAGCTGTGCTTTCAAGAATATGTATTTTTAAAATTTAAAGTTTGATTATCATGTGTCTGGGAATGGATTTCTCATTCTGTTGTGGATTTGTTGAATATATTAGTTTCCTGTGGCTACCATAAAAAAGAAAAATACCCAAAAATGGATGGTTTAAGACCACAGGAACTTATTTTCTCATAGTTCTGAAGGCTGAAAGTCTGAAATTCTCTCCCTTCAGGGATTTTAGGGGAGAAGCCATTTTTTGCCTCCTCCAGATTCTGGTGACTGCATTTGCTAGCTTGTTGGTACATCATCCCACTTTCTGCCTCTACCTTCATATTGCCTTCTCCTCTGTCTAAAATTTCCACTGCTTTTCTCATTTTAGCTCACTTGTCATTGGATTTAGGGCCCATGCAAATAATATAGGATGATGTCATCATTGCAAGATCCATAACTTAACCATATCTGCAAAGACCCTTTTTCCAAGTAAGGTCACATTCACAGGTCCAGGAATTAGGACAAAACATGTTTTGGGGACCTATAATTCAACCTACTCCACTGAACTACTTGAATCTGTGGTTTTATGTCTTTTGCCAAATTTATGAAGTTTTCAGCCTTTATTTCTTCAAATATGTTTTCAGCACTACACACTTTCTGCTATCCTTCTGAGACTCTTGCCGACACAACTGTTAGATCTGTTGTCATTGTCTCATAAATCACTCTGTTGTTTACATTAGGTAATTTCTATTGAGCTATGTTCAAGTTCTCTATTTCCTCTGTCATCTCTATTTTGCTACTGAGCTCATTCTGTAATAAAAAAATTGTTATTTTTCAATTCTAAAATTACCATTTGACTCTTCTTCATAACTTGTGTTTCTTTGCTGAGGCTTCTCTTTTTCTGGTTTTTTTTCCCCAAGTGTGTTTGCAGTTGTTGAATCATTTGTGTAAGAGCTGCTTTAAAACCTCAGATAATTTTCAGCAACTATGTCCTCATGATATTGAAATCTGTTGATTTGTCTTTTCTCTTGCAATTTGAAATGTTCCCAGTTCTTCACATGTCTAGTAATTTTGGATTATATGTTTGACATTTTTAATGTTATGAGATACTTGCTCTTTTTTAAATTCTGTTGAGAATGTTGATATTATGATATTAGTAGGCAAACAACCTTGTTAGTGTCATGCTGCAGTTTTAACCTGCCTTCTGGATGCTGTATTTCCAGTAAAGCTAAGTTTTCAAAGACTTTGCAGTGGTATTCAGATCTGTTTTATATGTGCATCACTCAGTGGCCAGTCTAAGGTCTGGATGGTAGGTTGTGTGTTTAGTTCTCACTATCTTAGGCATCTTGACTGGGATGCCCAGAGAAGAGGATGAGGCCAGTATTTCATAAACAACTTCATGACTTTGTTTTCTCAAATTCTTCCCTGTTTGTGGTGTCTCTGGTACTCTGCCTTCTTGGGATGCCTCCTTTTGGTTCTCCTTTGAGAAAGCTAGAAGTGTACTATGCCATACATTTCCTTGACTACTGGTGTCTGAGGCCAGATGGCAGGACAAAAAGGTAAAAAGAAGTAAGAAAGGTTTGCTCCATCCTCTTGGGATTACAGTTCTGCCTATTGGAGAGGTTCCCTTCACTCAGAATTTTAAACCCCTACTTGTCCCTGTTAACCCTGCTGTCACTGTAGCCATGATGAGATTGCCTAGGGTTTGGGGTGTGAGAGAACAGAAGAAGGGAATAAAGGGGTAAGAGATTTCCACACTTTCTCTAAACACACTGCTCCTTGAGAATGAGAGGGCTCCTCCTGGAGCTCTGTCTGACCTCACTGTTCACTTCAAGGTTTTAGATTGCATTGCATTCAAATTAGAGAATAGCAGGGGAGAAAAAATGGCAAGTTCACCAATGGTTCAAAGATACCCAAATTCTGGTCTTCTTTTCCATTCAACTTGTAAATATTTACTTTTCAGTTCTCAAATATTTCTCCCATGCATTCTATCCAGATTTTATAGTTGCATTTAGTGGGAGAGACAGGGAAAAGTGTGTTTATTCCATGTTACCCAGAACTAGAATCTTCCCATTTTCTTCCTAACCTCTATTCTGCATTACCACTCATCCTTCAGGGAGAAATGGAGTGGTAGCTACTCTGATGGAAAGACTGAAGTCTCCGTTTCTACTAGTACTATGCACAACCCCAGCATCTGAGGACTACCACTGTCAAGGGACAGTCCTTTCTATAACTTTACTCTCTTCGGTATTTGGGCATCATGACCCTGGTGGGCACTGAAACCATATGGTGATTGTTATAATTTTGTATAGTCTGAAGGTACATTTTATGTTTTGATTTTAGACCAGGAAAGTCATCTTTTTGCACTTGTGTTCTCACTGTAGGGTAATTATGCTCTTATCATGCCATCCTAGGTTTGCCCAAAGGACTGGACAAAACCTCACCTCAGGTCATACGTATGCAAATGTAAGTAATTAAACCTTTCCCTGGCAGTGCACATAATCAGATTATCATGGCCAAAAAAGGAACTCTTGGTCATTAATTCTCATGTTCTGCTCATTGTTTCTTTATAATGTATTGATTATAGCCCTTGTTAAAACTTTTTCTTATCACCTTTTTAATATTTTATCATTTAAAAATTTAAAAATTTTTTCAGTTGTCAACATAGAATATTATATTAGTTTCATGTATACAACACAGTGATTTAACTTTTATATAGCTTACAAAGTGTGATCACTGCAATGTCTAGTACCCATCTGAAACTGTACAGTTACAATATTATTCACTATATTCCCTATGCTGTACTTTACATCATCACCATGACTGTTTTTATAACTGGCATTTTGTACTTCTTAATCCTTTCTCCTTTTCACCCATTTCTCATCCCCCTCTCATCTGGCAACCACTAAAATGTTTTCTGTATCTATGAGTTTCTGTTTTGTTTTGTCTTTTATATTTCACATATAAAAGAAATTATATGGTATTTGTCTTTCTCTGGCTTATTTATAGATAAAGAAGATGTGATATATATATACAATGGAATATTACTCAGCCATAAAAAAGAATGAAATCTTGCCATTTGCTACAACACAGATGGACCTAGAGTGTATTATGCCAAGTGAAATAAGTCAGACATAGTCTTTTTAACCTCTTTAGATTAAGTTGAGTCTTCTGTTAGAAAGATGATTAAGGACCAAAATTCCTTTAGTGTCGTTTATATTAGCTCTCTCCATTCCTTTCCTACCATCCTTTTTGACATACATCAGACAGGCTCTCACCCGTAGCACTCCACTGGCATAGGTTTTGTCAAGGTCAGCAGTGACCTCCATATTACCAAATCTGTACTGCAACTTTCAGTCCTGTTACCTGATTTAGCAGCAGCAAGTGACAAAGTCAGCCACTTCCTTCTTTTTGCACATGTTGCTTTCAGACACCTCTCATTTTTGGTTCTTTTCATTTTACTTCCACTTCTTATCAATCTTCTTCACTGGCCCCTCCTCCTCTACTGGCCTTTCAGTGTTGCAGACCCCAGACTTATCTATCTATATTCATTCTTCTATGGCCTTTTAGTCTCATATCTTGAAATACCAAATTCTGACAACTTAAAATTGTTATCTCCAGCCCCTTCCCGTCCCCTAAAATCTCATACATCCTCCTTCCTCTTAAGATCTCTTGTTTTCTTCTTAGATCTGCTTTTCCTGCAGTGTTTTCCACATTAGTAAATAACCACTATTTCAGTTGTTCAAGTCAAAAACCTTGGAAAACAGTGCTTGATTTTCTACCTTTTTACTTTCAAAATATATCCATTATCCAGCCATTCTCACCAACTCCACTCCTACATCCCAGTCCACGCCGTTGGATGGATATTACAGGTTTCCTAATGGTTGCTCAGCTTCAGTCTTCACTTTCCTCTACACTCCCCCACCACACAATCAATTCTCAAAGCAAAAAGCAGAGCATCTTTTTTAAAAAGTGAAGTCATGTTACTTATCTACTGTGAACCCACCCATGATTTTCCACAATCCATGTTACTCAGTAAAAGCCTGAAATGCTGATCTGACCCCTCCCATTACCTCTCCAACATCACCTCTCACCTGTCTCCTCTGGCTCACTTTACTCCACACTGGCTTCCTGTGTTTCAGTGCATAAGACATTGTGTCCCCTCAGATAATCACAGGGTCCACTTCAGAGCCAGGGCTTTGCTCATTGTCTCCTGGGGTGAGGCATTCCTTGACCACTACAATTACAGCAATATCTCAGCCCTACCTACCCCAGCATCTCTTCTACCCGTTACCCCTTTTTTCTTAGAGTTGCCATCTGACATCTCTCTACATTTGTTGATATTCTGTTCCATGAGGGCAGGGATTTGGCCTTTTTAAATTTGTTACTGTTTTTAGTGCCTGACATTTAGTAGATGCCAAAGAAATATTTATGTAATGAATGAGGAAAATTACAAGAGATATTTCTAATTATGACTTAAATCTTTTATCTTATTCCTGTTTTGATGTCATCACCGTATGCCTTTCTATAGGGTCACGATTTCTTTTTCCTATTTGAAATTAAGATTCTATGTTCAGTGTGAAATAGATCTGGACTGAGCCATGCATTCCTGATTTTTTATTTTATTTTAAAGATTTTTTAGAGTTTATATTTTTATAGGGGAAATGAAGTGCAATGGGCATGAAGCCAGACAAAACAGAAAAGCAGTAAATTTTATAAGTGGTTATTACTTGAAAAACTAAAGTAATAGTTCATAAAACTAATTCTTGTTCAGTTGAGAGTATATGGTTCTTGGAATAGTGCCCCTTAGCAGCCTAGGAATCTAAAAAATAAAAAAAAAATAAATAAAAATTTATTGTAGAATGTTTACTCGAATATATGCCATGCTTTCTTCAGTTTCCAGAAAATTCAAATTCAGTGTTACTACAGCCAGTAAGTCTACAGACCATTGCAGCCACACCACCAAACCCAAGACCGCCATCCTTGCCCAACAATCATCCAGGTACTGAAGACTTTATTATCTGCATCAACAGGAAAAATTGTGAGGAGTCTGCCAGAGATTTATAGTAATTGTAAATAGATATATAGAGGAAAAATGAGAGCAGTTCATTTGCATTTTTAAGCTCCATGAAGTAAATTCAGGGCTAATACCATTACACCTGATATTAGGAGACTGTAAAAATGCTTGTGTTGTGCTGAATATATTTTGAACACTGAGAGTAAATGAACCTTTAGTTGAAGTTTGAAATTTTTTTGTTACACAGATTTCTTGCACTTGGGAGCAGCATTGGAACATCAGTGTGTTTCTGGTTGTCAGTGTTTGTTAGGATCTTATTTTTGAAGTCTAAGTCATAAATACTAATTGTACATATTTCTTGAAAAGCACAATATATATTATATGTATTTACTGTTTTTTGTTTTTTGTTTTTTTTGCTTGAAGCAATGACAAAGAATGATCTCCAGCCACCCAATTACTATGAGGTAATGGAGTTTGATCCCTTAGCTCCTGCTGTCACTACAGAGTAAGTCATTTACAAAATGATTAATTTATTTTTTGTCTTGGTTCCCTTCAGTAGCAGAGCTAATGGGGCTTGTTTATACATTTAACTTGGTTTAGATCTTGGCAGAAATTGACGACCTTATTAAAAATGACTTATGAGGTTTTATGGAAGCTGTTGCTTTTAATGGTCTTACCGTTCTTGGCCTTGTGACTGAAAAATAAAAATGCTGGGTTCACACATAAAGAAATAACTGGAACCATCATGTGCATTAATGGATTCCTTGTGGATGCCTTAGCAGAAAGTCAGGTTCTCTACCACTTGAGAAGGGCACTATTCACTAATTAATGGCATAAGTAATACCATATTGATGGGATATTTTAACTGTTCTTTGACTACTGATCCATAAAAAAATTTACAAAAGGTGTTTTTAGTCTTCGCTACATATAACAATGTGCTTAAAATGGATTAATAAAGCATTAGTGTAAAAATTAGTTAAGCACAATTATTTTATGATTTCATACTGGTCAAGTGTATATAGATATTTCCAGGATGGTAGGCTTATTAGAGCTTTAATATACTTTGACTGAAGGTAACTCCCAAAATTGTTAAAAACGATTAAAGCAAGTTTATGGAAATCGTTGTTCAGAAACTGACAGCCTGCAGGATATATAACTTACCTATAGCTATTTTGTTTGACTTGTGCAGAATTTGTAATATGTATTTAGATATTAATTGCTAAGTTAAAAACTGGGCTATTTCAAAAAATATCGGGACCTCTGGATTCTTTCTGATGCCAACGCCTGCATTTTTACATGTTAACCATAGCTGGAGTTGAGCAGTGACTGCCTCCTTAGGACAAAGTAGGCTATGCAGTCCAGCAGGTCCAACTGGCCCTTTGTGTCCATTCATTTGATTTGCCTGGCATGTGTAGGCAGCATTTGAGGTTCTAACCCCTAGTTTAAGCCCTCACTGTAGCGATCCATGTTGTAATAATTAATGAGTAAATCTTAATAGGCTGAGGTGTTCATTAAATATTTTTTTTCTAACAGGACTTGAAATTTTCCTAGGTCATTCTGCTTGATAAAGTATCACTGAATGTATTAGTGGTTTAAGGAATTAGAAATTGGTTAAACTAGGTATGCTGTGTAGGTATGCTTTTTATCAGTTCTGTATCCACATAGGAAAAAGAAAGTTTATTATAGTCCAGTTAATTAGATTTCTGTGAGTACATATGGCAGTGCAACAGATATTAAAGTTGAGATAGATATATAAAAGCTAGAGAGGTGAAGCTTTGAAATTCTCTACCACTGTGTTTCTTACATTCTGGGAAGTGTTTTTCAGTTCCTTTGAAGGTGACATAAAATCCAGGGAACTTCTAAGGACAGTCACAAAATCTCACAGAAAAATTCTGGGATTTTCATATCACTGGTTGTTCATGAACCCCAGGTTTAGGAATTTCTGCTCTAGCAGGACATAAACTACAATATTTATGAAAATATATATATATTCACAGGATTCATTCATTTAAAAAATGCAGTGAATATTGACAAAGTGCCAGGGACAGTGATTGGGGCATAATTTATCATGTCGAACAAGAGACATGCTCTGTCTTCATGGAGGTTAAATCTAGTTTGGAGGCAGAAATTAAATCAGCGGCAAATATGGAAGAATACAGTGACTTTACACAGCGTATACCAGGAAGAACTCATTTAAATGAGCATAAGCGGAAACTTGAGGAAGTGACATTAAAGTTGAGATCTGCAATTGTTAGTTAAGTCACATTGTCATTGTAGGCCCAGGAAACAACTTGTACAAAGACTCTGATGAGAGTTTTGGCAAGTTCAAGGAAATGGACAAGCCAAAGCTAAGAGCAAAGAAAGCAACAGGGAACCCATTGTGGAAATTGCAGTTTGGGAAACAAAAAAGGAGCACAAAACTGTGATGAACGTCACAGAGAGAAGATGAGGACTGAAAACTAGCTCATGATTAAGTAACAGGAAATCATTGATGATTTTAATAAAAACCATTTGGTAGACTGATGGGGACAGAAACAAAATTCCAATGCATTAAAAAGAGACAGAGACAAGAAGTACAGATGACACTAGAAACTTAAGGGATTCTACAAAGTGGTTTGGCAGCTTAAAGGTAACTGAGGTGATTAAGTAGACACATGGGATTAAGGACTATATTGTTTTATAAAATGCTAGAATATCTATGAATGCTGAGGGGTAGGATCTAATTAGAGTGGGAGAGGTTGAAGGTTCAGTTCAGGAAAGAAGAGGATATTAAATGAGGAAAGTGTTGAAGAATCCAGGAGTAGATAGGATCACAGAAGTAGATGGTGCAGATGAAAACAGATTTGAAGATTCAGGAATGGGAAGTGACCAAGTTTCCATAACAAGGCATTTATTAAGAAGTGAAGTTTCTGACTGAGAGTGAGAAAAGGGGCATCAGAGATTTGAGGACAGTGAAGAAGGCTGAAATAGTTTTGTGGAAAATGAGACAATACTTAACTAGAAAAACACTAAAATTTCTGGACCATGCTGGGGCCTCATGAAGTTGATGAACTTTTTAAGTTCTGCTTTTTATGTGTTTTTCTTCAGCCATGTTTTGCTATACTGTGTATATAAATGTCACGTTTATAGATATGTTTTCTAGCCACAGAAATATAAACTATATAAAGAATTGAATAAAGAAAAATTACATATAAAGTACAAAGGTAACAGAAGCTAAGTGGATCAGGAGTTTGGACTATAACATAGATCAAATAAAATGTAATATTTTTTAAGTGTTCTGAAACCAAGAAAAGCTGAACCATTTTTGGTTTTTTTTTTAAGCAGAAAGCAAACTGTCCAATTTGAGCCATATTTTTATTAAATCAGAAGTAAAATGAATTGACTATGTAAGACATATTTTTAAGATGTAAGAGAATTGCAACATTAGGATCTAAGAAAGCTGTAACATAAAATTCAGGGCAGAGATTTTTTTTATTCATTGCTATAGCTTGAATAGCTAAGGGAGCCATTTTTTAGCTAAGGTTAAAAGCCAACGTAGTTCTTTAAAATTGATATATAACCCTTTTGCCATGATGTCGTTTGTTTTAGAGCTATTTATGAAGAAATTGATGTTCATCACCACAAAGGAGCACAAATTCAGAGTGACTGCTGAGGTAAAGACTTCAACTTACACAACTTAGATTCATGATTTCATTGTAATTATCACACTTTCTCTATTTAATGTTACTTTTTATAAGGGCCATCTGAGCCTCTGAAACTTTGGACAAAATGTTATGCAGGTTTCTCTGAATCACTCAAATTCTGATGAACTATTTGTTCATTAATGAAATCATTCTTTGATCTTGTTAGCTAAAAATAACAAATTTTGGGAATGTAGAATAGAAATATTATTGTTAACAAAAGTTTTTAGCACTGGAATCTTTTATGTACGGTTAATATCTGTTAACTGGGACTGGTAGAACCCATTCATTGTTAGCCTGGGTAGGTCTGGATTCTTTCTATTTGCTGTACTTGTTATTCCATTTATTAATAAATGCATGGCCACCAGTAACCTATTAACCTTATTTATTCCCCTAACATTCCCCCCACCCCACAGAAATAGTACATTCCTACCTCTCCTCTACTACTATGTGGCTCTCTAGTTTCAGGAATGGGGAAAGAGAAGGATGGGATGGTTGACTGGTTGACTATCTTTTGTTCGTTCTAGGTGAAAATGAGTGATCAGCTCATGAGCTATATTAGGGGTACCAACTCTCTGAAAGGTAGACCCTGTCCAGCTTCAAGGCCTAGAAGATAAGACCTACCAATACGTGAAAACTACAGTGGAACATTTGTCCTCTGCAACAATGAAGTTTAAACAGAAGAGTAACATTTATGGTTTCTGATAGCAATGTAAGCTTTATCTCAAAAGAACTTGGTTTTAACATGTATTCATTTAAAATTTCAGCAAAAGAAAAATTCATTGTACTAAGGCCAGCCAGGTTAATTGGAGGATCCTATTTCACAGGCTTTCCAACATGTATAAATCATCACACAGCTGTAATAGTAGATGAAGATTATTTTATTACAAAATAATTCTGAATAGATGTAAACATGAAATGTGAGAAACTAATTATTCAGGAAGAATACTGAGTGCCTTCATTTAACTAAAATAAAATTTAAAAATCAATTTGTACTTCCTTATAAATAATATTCTTATTTAGAATTATGAACTGTAAAAGCCTTGATACTACAGTTTATATTTCAGGTACCCTAAAAAGATCACTGGACTGTACATTGAGTTGCCTTTAAATATGATTCTTAATAATACTAAATGTTATCTTTTTTCCTTTTTACTGCAATTTAATATTTCTATTTGGAATAAATACTGGAAAACATTCAGGATAACCTATACATTCATTTATGTTGTAAATTACAATGACAAATAAATTACTATTAAAATAATTAAAGACATCTTTTTACAGTTTGTTCACTGAAGAAATTCTGATGTCAGTAACTTCGCAATCCTACATTCGTTTTAACATTCAGGGACTTGGAACTATCACAAGAAATGCTAGAAGCCTAGTAGATAGTATGCATTTTATTTCAATTTCATGATACTAAATGTAAATTGCCCTAGATCTTAAAGAAAAAAGAGAGTCACATTTGATATCAGAATGTAATCTTTCAGCAAGCCATTAGGGCTTAGTGATTCCTCTAGCATTTTGAGCTTTTAAAAGTGAATGTACACAATGAAATAAAGTAGTAACCAACTGCTTTAGAAATAATAAAAAGGGACAGGAATTCTGACCTAGAACCTAAGATATAAGACACATGGCATAAAAAAAAAAAATCGTTGCTACAAGTACAAAGTGTTAATAATTTTGAAGGGGACCAGTGAATTAAGCTGAACCATTAAGTTCATGCCTACATATATAAAACAAAGCAGTTTCATTTAATACTACTTAAACCAAGTATGATTTTGAACCATCATGCATTCTAAACAGGCATACGGATTCCTTATAATAAAAAGCTGAACCTGTTCTTTTTTAAGAAGGGTAAAGTGGTTGGGGGGAAAAATCACATAATATTTAAAATAGAAGGCATAAAATAGAAATGGAATATATTGTAGAACATTTCTCTTCTGAGAAGACAAGATACATGATTTTTCAAAAATCACAAATGAAGCAGAACTTAGTTGCTGACTTCAATTATAACCTGGAATTGGCAACTTGTGCCCCTCCTTTGCTTCAAAAAAAGTGTAAGAAAGGGTGATGAGGTCAACATTCACCATTCTTGGATCTTCAGCAAATTCAGGATCAATGTAGAAAAACACTGGCATATCTACTTCCTCTTGTGGATTAAGCCTTTGTTCTTCAAAACAGAAGCACTAAAAGTTATAGAAAGGTATTCATTTATTAATATTTCTATTATCTATAAAAGAAACTAATGGTTCATTTATTGGCTTTAATAAACATACTGTTCAATATAATCTAAGTTCTATGATAGGATAACAGCACCTTTTCATTTCAGACTGAATTCTGCTTTAAGGATTGAGAATCCTTTAAATTTAAAAGTGGATATCTGGTTTGGTTCTAAACTTCTGCACAGCTATTATAAGCAATGAAAAAAAAAAGTTCTGAAGTTTAAAAGAAAGGAATTTTCAGAAATCAGTTCCTAGTAAAGCAATGCAGTAAATTTAGTACTTAACAGTTGTATGTACTTTTATCAGTCTATAAATATTGTTTTAGTTATACCTGTATTTTATTGAAATACTGTCCAGCTTCGAATGGTACAACATTGTATGTAGAAATTCCAATTACTGGTTTGTCAGTAGGATTCTTAGCTTTGTAAAATGCCAGTGCAGTTTCTCCTGGCACCACCTGTTTTAAAAAATATGTACATTATCAATACTTTAAATCACACACAGCTCCTTTCCCTACTAAATTAGTCATTTTTTCTTTCCATTAGGCCAACCATAATACTTAATCTAATGTTAAGGATTAATAAAATAAATTATACTACCCATGAACATGTGATTTTGAAATTTCATTTGAATATGTCAGTGAAGACCTGATGCTCTATTATGTATACTTAGTTATGGATTGTCTTCTTGTATATCTGAAAACTTCAAGTAATATTCTGCAAATTAAGTTATTTAAAATGTGTTCAAGAACAAGCCAAATCTATCACAGATCAAGCCTAATTTCTTAGCACTTATTCCTAAATATCATATAATTGACTAAAGATTTTTTAAAAGGTTACCAATATTAAACTTAGCTTAGAAACAGAGTAAATTAAACATAATTAAACTGACTGAATAGAATCTTTTATTTAATCAAAAAGCACTAAGTTTTGAGAGAATAACAGATTAAATCACCAAGCTTTAAAAAAAATCAATTACCAAAGGATACTCCTGTCACTTATACCAATTCAACCACTGATACTTTATTACTGCTATGTGATTAGAATTAATATTCAAAATCATACCCTATAAAACCTCAATCTGAGATTCAGTCATGTTTACTAACCTGGGGAAGCACTAATAAGGATTTTCCAATAAGAGTTACAATTAAGCTTTTCTGGTTATTCCTCAATTAATGAGATAATTTCAATTAAATCCCCTAGGAGTTCAGGTAAGATTTTAACAATCCTTTAAGGTATAGTCTTTGAAGTAGAACATGACTAGTATGCTTACTTCCGAGGTCCTAATTTATTTTTCAAGAGGCAGGAATACTTTTGATATAAACTAGTAAACTACTTTTCATTGTAAGCAATAACATTTTTCCTATCCTATCTATACCTGAGGAAAAGTCAACTGTATAGTATGACAGCTACTCCTATTCTCAAGATTAGTACAGACCAGAGAAATGAGTGAACTCTTAATATGAATCTAATAAAAATACGAAATTTTCCATTTGTCCCGACCCGCGGGACCTAGTTATTCGCGGGCTCGAAGAGGGTCCAGCCTGAAAGAGAAACGGGCGAGAAAAAGGAGCGGAGGCAAGACAGTATTCTGATCAAGCTTCCGATTTTTTATTTTAGAGCAGGTATATTTATACAGAAGAACAAAGGGGGGCAGGACTGACTAGGCAGGGGGATACTTGTTACAATTTCATTGGTCCTTGGTTGATGGGGTTAGGGGGTACAAAGGTTTAGAAGTGAAGAGGAACAAGGAGGAGAGGGGCTCCTTGGGCAGGTCCACAGCCATTCAGTAGGTCCTTCCTTATCCGGCGGGTATGTTAATACATTCTGTGGTTAACTATTCCCTGGAGCATTATCTGCTCCTGCATTCTTTAGATAGCATACAGGTTTGTTAAGGGCCAGGTTCTACGCCGGCTGGGCGGTCAGGATGAAGGCCTTTTGGCTCCCAACATCCATTGTCCCAAATTGACCTTTACTTTTACTGTAGTACCAGGTATTCTGGTACATTATACATAGGGAACTGTCAAAAAGTAGTTTGTGGGAATAAAAATTTTACAGTAATGGAGTCTTTCAATATTTTGAAATTAAGTTTAGATAAATGTTTCCTAAATTGTGAAGTAGTTTAAGTAACGAAAGGAATTTTCACACTGAAAAAGTAATCTTAATAATTGCTTTGACTTACATATATTTCTGTTTGCTGAGGTCTAAAGTTCCACTGAAGGCTTGCATGCACATCTGCATTAAAGGTGACTTTAATGATGCGATCCTTAACAGGCACCATGTTTTCAATCTGGTCTGACGCATGACCTGCTACTATTGATCCTCCGAGTCCAGTGGTCTAGAAAAGAAAGTATAATGTTAAATATTACTTTTAGATGCTCATGATGTATTTATTGGATAAAAACAAAGTTGTAAAGACAATTTAATGTTAGTAATCCAGTAAGAACCCAGTTTATATACTATCACTGACCATTTTTGGGGTATCAAGGGCCTATATTAGTCATATTTTTTTACTATCACTTGGTTATCTGGCACGGTCAAAAATGAGTCATTTACAAGAGAGAAGATGCCACTGATAATAAGACTCAGAGAATATTTAGCTTAACTTTTCATTAAACATACTTTATTACTAGTATTTCATATTACTATTATTAATAAATGAAATTTACCTACAACCCTGTCATTTCAGTAAAACTATTTGAATAATTCCATTTTCCACTTTTTTCTGGTCCTTTTCTACATTAGAACTTTCAAAGCACAGATGAGTTTGTAGCTTCACTTCTGTAGTCTGTCTTTCTTAAGCATCATAAGTATGTTGGTCAATGTTTTTATAATTTTTTCCTATAGTTTCTGGTGTAGTAAGGCTTTTCAGACATCCATCAGAGAACCTGATCCCTCTGACCACTGAAGCAACTAATTGTAAGACATCAGAATAATCTATGACACTTTTTTCCTATCTTCATTGCCATTATTTTATCATCAGAGATGTTAAAAAAAAAAAAAAGTCCTTACTTCCAAGGTCATCATTCTTCTGATGCTTGAAGTTGCCAGAATTCTGGTCTCCGGATAATTAATCTGTTACTATACTAGGAAAAAAATACCAAATTTGAGGCTAGGGGAAGACTCCCAGAAAAATAATAGTATTTTCTATCTTCTGCTTGTTATACAAGTCAGCTAGCTTCCCTCAACTGCCATACAACATTATTGAACTAAATTATAATCCTAGAGGATGCATCAGAGGGCCTTTCCTCATCTTTGTTTAAAAGTAAGTATATTCTTCTTCCTGAGGTCAGAATCTTTGAATATAGATTATTTAAATCTGATTAGAGAAATTAAGAATAGAAAAGGGCACTGAAGTGAAAATATGTCCTGGGCTCTAGTCTAGTTCTGCCACTAATTAGCTACGAGAACTAAATCTTATTTTCTTTGGACTACACTTTCCATACTCATGAGATCACTATATTAGTGGTTATACAATCCCTTATTTTTGCCTTTAAAGTTCTGTGATTCCAAAATAAAAGATGCTCTTTTGGAAATGCCAGTATTTAACATCCAACTGTGATTTAAGTTTAAAATCCAAATCACAACTGTTTTTACTCTTCTGCCCTGTGCTTGCACACGTGTGCACAAAATATTGTCATTCACTTCAGTTTGGGGCAGGATTTCTCAACCTTGCACTAGTGACATTCTGGGTTGGATAAATTTTTTTGGGGGGGTGTCCTGTGCAGTCTTTGATCTTTATCAGTATCCCTAGCCTCTACCACCAAATACCAGTAGCATCTTCCTGCCTCACCTCTCAGGTTGTGATAACCAAAAATGTCTTCAGACATTGCTAAGTATTTTCAAAGGAATAAGATCCACCACCACCCCACCGCCTCCCCCCGACCCCCCCCCCCCACACACACACATGGTCAGTGGAGATCTAGGCCTGCTGTTCAGATTCAGTTCAGCTTCATTAATCAACTGCTAGTTTTGGGATTAATGCTTGTTTGAGGCTAGCATCTGATGAAAACTAATTTCACATTCTACACTCCTCCAGAAATCAAGCTATTAGCACATTCTCAAATGAGGAGACTAAAGTCCTTCTGACTTGTTTCAGACATTATCGAAAAATAATGGTAGGGTTCATCTGTTAAGTGTGGGAGAAGTAAACCGGGCATTAACAGTGGCAACAAAGATTCTGAGGAATCTTTAAAATGTTAATAACTGACTCTCAATCCAAGTCACTCTGATTTAATTGATTAGGGATGTGATCTGGATGTCAGGATTTTAAACAGCTCTCCAGGTGATTTCCATGTACAACATAGTTTGGGAGCTACTCTAAAACATTTACTGATGAAACTAATGTGTAGATCTCTTGGCATGTATTTTAAACAGAAATTCCTGACCTCTACCCAGACCTAATCAGAATCCCTGAATAGGAGAGCCCTAGGAAGTTTAAGCTCCGCTGGTGATCCTTATACTCAGCCAAAGCAGCACTAAAGAACAAAGGAGGGTATACATAAAATAGGTGAAGTCTGCCTTTGCCAGTGGTTCTCAAACATTAGTTTGCATCTACATCAGCTAGCGAGCTTATTAAAATAAATTGCTGGGTCCTGCCCCAAGTTCTTGTTTCAGCAGCTCTGAAGTTGGCCCGAGAATTTGCACTCAAGTTCCCAGGTTATGTTGATACTGCTGATCCAGGGGGCCACACTTTGAGACAGATCTAGTGTCTGATCTAAAAGGGACCCCAGGGTGAGCACATTAGTTATAAAGTAACTTGGGGTGGCATACTGAAAGGCCTAATTCATGCCTCTTTATATGGCTAAAAAAACTACTCCCAGTTTTAGCACAAGTAAAATGCCTATTTCCATTTCCAGGGTTAACGTTCGCACATGACTCATATGTTCAGAAGGAATGGATATAAATTACATTTGACAAGCTGGCACATGTGTAAGCAGTGAGTGCGATGGATAAGATTGATGGATACCGGAGACCAGGCTGCGGACCCTTTGAGATAGGTGTAGCTAAGAGACCCAGGAATTTCGCTGTAGTGTGGCCAGAACGCGATCACCATGTCGGGATAGTCACCGTGGGGTTTGAGCTCTACTTGTAGCTTTTTCACTACCTTCACTGGTGACCTTGGATAAGTCACCTGTCTGATCTTGTTTCCTCTTTGGCAGAGATCATCTCGGACATCCCTTCTGCAACATGACACTGCCCCCCAGAGGGCAGCGCCGGCCCCTACCTGGCAATAGAGCCGATAAAGGGGCACGGCGGCGTAGGACGCCCCGAGCATGCCCACGGCGGCCGCGGCCACGTACGTGAGGACCGTCTTGTTCCGCCGCCGCCACTCTTCCTCCTGCGCGCGCGTGAAAGGGTTTGTGCTCTTCGGCCGCCGCGGCGGCTGCACGGCCTGGTCCCGGGCGACACCCGGGCGTCTCCATGTCCCGAGGCGCCTCAGCCCCGTCTCAGTACCTCTCGCCCCGCTCCTCCCCGGTCTGAGACACAGATCAACCCTCTCCGCCACGTTGCTCGGGGACCCGGGGTGGCTCCAGCGCCAGCCACCAAAAGCTGCACGACCCCATGCAGCAGCGCAGAGCCCTCGCATGGCGCCGGCAGAGCCCGCACGCCGGTCTCGCAGGTCAGCTCTCGCGAGACCCGCTCTGTCTCGCGACAACGAAGTGGAGCCGGCCGCTGCCTCGGCTGCTGGGCTCCTCCAGAGGCAGCGCTGGTCGCGGAGCTACGGAGGCCGGGATGCCCGGCGATGGGTGAGTTCGCGTTTGGCTCTCTGCCTGTGCCGCTTTGCTTCCCTTCCAGTACCGATCTAAACTTACTTCTAGGAACACGCTTTGCCTTCCTCTGTGGGCGGCCTCCTCCCTTGCGTTCGCCTTCCTGAGCTTCCGAAACTCCGTGGGCCTTTGTCTCGACCTAGCGGCCCCCAGCGGCCGCTGTCCCGCGGTCAAGCGACCTGGGGTCCTCGGGATGCTGGCTTGCCACTTCCTGCCCTGGACTCAGGATCACCTGTCCCAGGAACCTTCCTGTGTTGTTAACCACAGCCCACTCGAACGAACACGCACTCATGTGGACGTGTCTCACAGCCCCTGGGAATCGACTTCCACTGCTGTGATGCCCCTTTAACGACTTGCCCAGTGGCAAGTCACCGCTGTGGAGCGGGAGAGACATTGTCAAACTGAAGTTTGTTTAAAGGAGAGTGTCCAGGATATGAGGATCATTTAGGAAGGGAAATGGGGATGTTCATCTTGGAAAAGAAACATGGAGGGGAAGGGCGGGGTGGGGGGTGTGTGTTTAATAACTTGCTTCAGTTGTCCTACAGGACAAACTAAGACCTGAAGGGGACGGACAGGACAGCATAGCCGATTTTGCTGTAATGGAAATGAACATCTTTTTAGGAACTATAAAGTAGTGGTTAAGAAGTCAGATTCTGCGGTTCGTCAGGTCTGGATTCATACTCCATGTCTTTTTCATCTTGTGTCTTTCAGATCAAGTTTTATTTGACCTAAAACTTAATGGCCTTATTTGTAAAATAGGAATTGTAGTAGTAAATAAGGATATGCATGTAACATGATTTTTACAGTGGCCGAGCATAGTAAAAAAAATAGTAAACATTAAGCCTTATTTCTAATGACCAGAGCAGTTAATATTATCCTCACTTTATGGATGAGGAAAGTGAAGGCCTGAGAAGTTAAATGATTTTAAGTCATTCAACATTTATTTATTTCACTCTTCACTATGAGTCAGACCCTGTCCAGTCAACTGGGACTACAGCATAGAGAAAGTCAAACTAGATCACTTCTGTTACAGAGTTTACTTTTTTCTCAGGACTCAGGAGATAATCAAGTAACATACATAAATAAGGGAATTTCAGATAACTGTCTGTATAATGAAGACAATGGAATGATATAATGTGATTGCAAATAATGAGATGGAGGAGGAGTAAAGTCAAGTCTTAGTGAAGATGTGACATTTGAGTCTAGTCCTGAATGTTTATAAGGAGCTATCTATGTGGTGACAATTTCAAGCCATACAAAGGCCCAGATAAGAGCTAGATACCATGGGAGAACAAAAAGGCAAATGTGTTCCTAGCATAGTGAGCAGGAAGGAAAGTGGTAGGAATTGGGGTCAGAGCAGGTATACAGGGGTCAGATAATACAGAGTCTTTTAAGTTATGTCCAAGGGTTTAGATTTTATTCTATAAGTAATAGGAAACTATTGGTGAGTTTGAAGCATACAAGTAATATGATCTGATTCTTATTTTTATTGATTATGCTGCAGAGAATGAATTAAAGAGAGGACAAAAATGGAAGTAGAATAGTAGGAAATTGCAGTAGCCCAGGTGAGTGGTGATGATCACCTTGAGTGAATAATTGAGTAACTTGTGATCACAAGGCCAGAAAATTGCAAAGCCAGAAAAATTCAAGTACATTCTGATTCTTTTCTGCTCTGGCACAAAAATCTCAAGATTCTGAGATTCTAAAAATTTATTGGCATTATTTTATGAGAATATTTGAAAACTTGTTTTCATACGTATCTCTCTTAGTTCTTATATCAGATTGTCAACTCTTTCTGGACAAGACCAGTCGTATTTTCAGTTTTTAACAGCATAGACTCAAACCCCATGCAAACATTAGTGTCATTGAAAGTAACGATACATTCCCTCCAACATTCTTTTTCTCTATGTAATCCTTCCTTGTAGCAACAGGTAGCACTACATATACATATGTCATAGTGTCTTTGTCTTGAACTCTATTATTTTATTTCATAATTTCAAGTGAAACTGTTCCTTTCCAAGGTACAGTAATCTTAATAGCAGTGAAGTGGTGTTGTCTGCAATTCTTGTGAGTCTGAGTGTGCTTGTAATATTGCATAAATCTTTATGATAACTGATGCTACATAATGGGTTCTACTGAATGAATGGGAACCCCTGAGGGCAAGGCTAGTACAACTTTGTTCTGCAGGTAGATCACAAACTTAAAATATCAGGCCAGATCAAGAATTCAGACTTGGCACCTTTAACTTGTAACATCATTCTTCAGTAGTAAATAATCCTTGTGAACTTTTTCTAGTTTCCTATGATCGTGTCTAATTTTACATAGTAGATAAAATGGGTTGTTTCTTTTCATACAGACCATTTTGGGGTGGCAGGGCAAGCAAAATAGGTGAAGGTGGAAAAAGAAAGAAAAAATTATTTTGATAGTCACACAGTGTTTTCTTATCTGATTATTTGTTTTCAGGCTTTCTGAAGACTCAAGGATTATAAAGATGTATTATTTTAAAAATTTGGTTTTTAATTACCTTTTTGGAATTTTTAATAGATAATTAATGAAATTGCAACTTAAATCTTAGTATGTTAGTCACTGAGTAGTATTTCTTAACTGTCTGTTTGCCTAATAAAACTACCGAATTCATTGGACAATGTGGAATACCTAACAATTATTCTAGCAATACAAACAACTGTTTATTTAGTAGCTATTTATTGTAATATTTTCCTTGTAGCTAAAAAAAAATGTAATGCACTTGAATAAATAGTAAGAACAAATGAATTCTAATTTGCTTGAGAATAGGTTGGATAATCATTGTTTCCCAGTTAGATTACTGCACACTAATGTCATGATGTTGCCTCAGCAAATCTTGATATCCTAATTTCTTATGTCTTGGCATCTTCCTTTAAGCCACATGATTCAGGGACTACTCCATTTAAAAGATCTTGGATAAGTTTATATGTTGACAGATTAGGTGATCTGAAAAGAGAAATCATCAGAAGAAGGCATTTATTTTTTTCAAGTAACATTTATCAAGATCAAGGTCAACTTCATGGGTGTGTGACCTGTGCAGTTGCACAAGGCCCTACTCTTAAAAGGGCCCTTGACTCAGTTGGGCCCTGTACTTGATTTAATTCTCTGCTGTCACTATCTTGAAATAATTAATTTTTTAAACAGGGGGCCTTGCATTTTCAGATTGTACTGGCCCCCAATATATTATCTCATGAATGAACTGATGTTCTGACATAATGGAAACTAAAACACAGCCTATCTAGAATGAGCAGAGGTTAAAAGTAAGAGATGAGACAAAAGGCAAATTCAGGTCTCTTGAGAATTGTTGTGGCTCATATGCCTCTAGATAATCTAGGCGCTGCCTACTTCTCTAACTTCATCTCAGATCTTTGTCTGCAGTCACCATACTCTAGCCATGCTTCTTTCTGTTATGTAGCACCGCCCATGCCCCTATTTCTTTGTTGCCTTGAGACCTTTTCTCTGCCTAGAATACTGTGTCTCTCAGTTTTTCTCCTAGCTGACCCATTTTTTGGATCTTGGCTGGAACACTACTTGAATCTAAATTAGCACTCTTCTGCCTAATTAAGTTTAATCATATCTCCTTTCGGTATCTGAAAGTTAGTTTATTTTGCTGTTTACTTTTTTATTGTTTTACTCCCAACACTAAAATGTAAATACCATAAGAGCAGGGATGTTGGATATTTCAGCATAATATCACAAGCACTGAGCATAGTGCCTGCACATGATTGTGCTGTGTACAGGTCTGGTGAATGAGTGCATGAGTGAAGCAAGCAGAAGGCAGTCAGATAGCCCAAGGAATCTTCTGAAAACAGTGAGCAGTTGCTCTGATGACAATCTTATGTTTCAAGAAGTCTGGGACTCCTTCTTTGAAGCACTTTGTTTCCCATAGGATTGGGCTATATGCTGTATGCAGATGATATGTGTCCACCCCCAAGACAAATGAGCAGCATTCCTGAACTGTTTAGATTCCTGAGAGAGAAAAAAAAGTACTAATAGTTGGAAAATTGCCTTTGGGTACAGAATAAAGGAGATAGTAAAATAACCTTTTGACTAATCTTTTCCATCTTGATTTTTCAAAACTTTGAAAAAAGTCAACTAAGTAAAGTCTAACCCAAGGAAGGGAGTCATTCCTGATTTTTGCCATTGTTCTTAAACAACTGTAGGATTATATAAATAGCTAATGCTTTCTTGAGCAATCTCTGATGTGATAAGGTGTACAAATTGCCAGTTTGTAAACATTGTTAATTTTTGTCTCAAGTATGTTACTAAATCTGTATGTAGGTCTATCTTTTCAACAAGCAATATTTACATTTTTAAATATTAGTTCCTTTGAATCTATAAACAATAGGTATTAATAACTAGTCAGTCACAAAATCCCAACAGATTATTTATTGGGTAGCCAGCATTATCGTGCCCTTCTTTTCTATTGAAATAACCATAATATAAAATTTCACTTCACGAGTACTCTTTCCTTTTCCCCTTAAATTCCTCCTGAATGACCTTGCTGCAGGCTACCCCACCCCATTTACAGATCAGACTGATTTTAGAGATTTTGAAGAGAAATTTGGAAAGACAAGTCCCTCTTCTAAAAACATTGGGAGACTTGTAGTTTAGTAAACCAGGGATAGAATTGTCTATTTATAGAGCCAAAAAAGTAACCTTTACAGGTTATTTTATGACTGATCTTGTCATTCTACACTTGAAAAAACTGTGCAGCAGAGTAGTTAGGTGGCTGCTCAAAGTCACATGGAAATGAAACTCAAACATGGATATCTTAACTTCTAGATCAGTGCTCTTCCTGATGCAGTGCACTTACAAATATAGAACCATTGGCAAAGAGAATTCCAAAGTTTTCCTTTTGCAAACAGAATAATTTCAGGTGAAATTAACATTAAATACTGGAATTAAATTCTTTCATTTATTCATCAGCATTGTGAGTTTATACTATTCATAATCCTTTACTCTCATATCAGTGGACTCTTGGGAGGGTAAGAAGATACAAGCCAAGGTCAAGCTGCATGTTTAACTGAAAATCAGATTTAAATTTTTTTTTTAAATTAAGGTATAAGTGATTTATAACAAATAGCACATATTTAAAGTGAAACAGTCTATCCATCTGTAAAACTGTCACTACTGTTTTCTATACTACAATAAAGAAATAGGCTTGGAGAAATCTAGAAGCTCAAATTAGAACCCAGATCTATCTGATTTCAAGATCCATGCCCTAGGCCCTGAAGCCTGAGTTCTGGCTGAGAGAACTACCATTTCCCATTGTGTGGGAAAAGTGCACAATATCTGTGAATCTAGCTATTCATTTCTTTAAGATGGTTGTGCTAAATGATCCTAATATCTTTTTCATCTTCAGGTTTCTGTACTGCATTCATATTTCTTATGCAGAAAGGGTAAGTTCCTATTTAAATACAATTTTTTAATTAAATGAAACCTCTAATTTTCACAGTGAAGCTATAAGAGTCATTAAAATTATATACATTTTTTCTTTTAATAGGAAAATATTGAAGAAGCTTGGAGTGATACAAGTCAGAGTAATATAGGATCTGCAGGAAGTCCCTCAAGATAGTTGGTGAGACAATAGGAATTTCTGTTTTTTTCAGCAATGTATTATATAAGTATTTTGTAGACATTCTGACTATAAACCTCTTAGCCTTGTGCTCACAAGAGGTATTTCCTTTTATTATTATGTGGTTTTTAAGGTTACTAATGTGGAAGCTATAATAGCTACCCAAAGCTTAATTGTATTCATTTCTGCCAGAAAATGCAGATTTTATATAGATATAAATGTTGATAATGATATAAATATATTCCTGTAGCTCCATTCATCCATCTATCTATAGAACTAGCTTTACATTTCTCAGATAATATAAGCAATTACTAAAGTAACATAGCCCAAAATATATAACATATATCTAACATTTATACATAGGTACATATTGTTTATGTACCAAGTGTTATATAATGTTTTTATGCAAAGTTTAAAGCAAATTTGACTTCTCTAAGACATGGCAATTTATTTTCCACATCTTCAATCTTAGGAAAAGAAGAATTTAAGACTTCATCAAGATCTTCATTTACACCACTGTTAACTCGAAGGCTATTGTGGTGAAACCATGAATAAAAATACATCTGCTGTAGCATCATCCAGTCTACTTGAAAAGTAATTTGTAATTTAAATTTAGTATGTTTTGGATAATTATAGTAGAATATTAATGAACATTTGGTAAAAGTTTTAAAGAGCTAACAACCAATGATCTCTGCCTAGTTTTAACTTGTAAATACCATAATACTCCTATTATGATTCAAGTTGAGCAGCAGAACTATTTTAATAACAATAAAAGTAATATAAATTCTTAGCAATAGAGGAATTTTAAAATAAGATCCTTGCAAGTAAATACACTGTTGAGATTAGAATAAAAGGGATACTTTACTAAAACAATAATGTATATTGGAGATTATGTGTTTTTCCATTGAAGGAAGTTCATATCTGGAGGTTACTGGAGATGCCTACTGAGGTACTTTTGTTCACTCCTTCATTTCTCCTATTTGTAAGCTTCACACCTTTATAGTCTTGCAACCTAATGTCACATCAAGAATGGGCTGAAGTCCTGAAAAACAAGACAGAAGAACATTTTGGACCCTGCCCTTTCTGCCTGTTTTCTAGCTAATTGATTATTGCCCTATTAGCAGGGAGGTCTTCCAACACTAATGCTGAATTCAATATAATGCAACTCTAAATCATATGCTATACAGAGAGCAAAATATTTAAAAACAGGGAATTTGTAAGGTTTTAAAATTTTTTTCTTTCATCCTGTTTTTTATTATCTAACTTTTAAATATGAATTTTTCTTAAACATATATAGCAGATCCTCAAATAACTGTTTCATCCAGCATCGTTTCATTATTCATATTGATGACATACCATATAACTTAATTCTTGTTTATGTCAATTAACCTATAATAAAATTGGTTTCATTATATATCCTTTTGCTTAAAGTGGCAGAACCCATCA
Organism: Cynopterus sphinx; assembly: GCA_030015415.1. Lineage (NCBI taxonomy): Eukaryota > Metazoa > Chordata > Mammalia > Chiroptera > Pteropodidae > Cynopterus > Cynopterus sphinx. The sequence continues at coordinate 22,857,450 of CM057385.1, forward strand.
ATGATGTTAAGTGAGGACTTACTATAGTTAGAATTTATATGGTAGAAACTAAGAAAGTTTTTTCTAAAAGCTACAATAATATAAGATGTGAAGTAAATTTTTTTTAATACCAGCTTCAGTTTTTTTATATGTTTGAGGGTAGCTGTAAGTCCTACACATTCAGCAGTGGCTTTAATATACCAAGGAAGCACATTTTGCCTTTGGAGTAAGACAGACTAAGTTCATGTTGCTGTTCTCCAGCTTTGCAACCTTAGGTCACCAAGTTTACTTTCCCAGATTTTTGTTCCTTTAGAAGAATGATGTGCAAGGACATGGATGGACCTCGAAGGCATTATGCTAAGTGAAATAAGTCAGACAAAGACAGACAAATACCATATGATTTCACTTATCTGTGTAATCTAAGGAACAAAATAAATGAACAAACTAAACAAAAACAGACTCATAGATACAAGAGAACAAACTGATGGTTGCCAGATGGGGAGGGGTTTGGGGAGCTGGGTGGAAAAGGTGAGGGGATTAAGAAGTACAAATTGGTAGTTACAGAATAGTCATAGGGATGTAAAGTACAATATAAGGAATATACTCAGTAATACTGTAATAGCTATGTATAATGCCATGTGGGTACTAGACTAATTGGGGGATCACTTCATAAATTATATAAATGTCTAATCACTGTTTTGTACACCTGAAATTAATATAAAAGAATATCGAATGTCAACTCTAATTGAACAATAAAAATTAAAAAAAAGAAAAATGAAAAATGAAGATAATACTTTTAGGGATTTTTATAAATACTAAATTGAATGGCGTGTGTGTGTGTGTGTGTGTGTGTGTGTGTGTGTGTGTAGTTTAGCACAATACCCAGTACATGATAAATAAGCAGGTATCCCTAAGCCTTATTTTAGACTTTATTAACCAGTAAAAGTCAATGCTCTGATCAGGGTGGTCAGAAACATAACTTGGGGTTATACCTTTCACAGAATTCTTTTAACAGTTTCTTCTTTTCTAATGGCCTTGCTCTTATGTTTAACAGAAATTATAGCTGGAGTAGTTCTTTGTACTAGAAAAATGCTCTTTCTAAATTAAAGATTTTTGAAATTCAAATGGAGGTTACATTTATTTTGCTTTAAATGGCCACAAACATATCTTTTAAAGTCACTTACTTAATTCATTAAAATGTTGAGTATTGCAATTTTTCATTGTAGTCTAAAAATCAACTGCACACAAATATTTTCAGTCACCTTTAAAATAAATTTAAAAATTTATCTCAAGAATGTTTTATATTTTAAAAATATTTTTAAAGTAATTTTCTTTGTTCTCCAAAGAAATAAGCATTATTGTTATAGTTTCTTGATATGGTTTGGTTGTTTTGTAGAGAAAATTAAAAATACAAGTTAGAAAATTCATTTGATTGTTTTTGTATCATCATACTTTTTTTATACTTGTTTAGTTTTATTTTTCCATCTTTTTTATTTTTTAAAATTAAAAAAAATTTTTTTCTTACATATTTGACCCCCTTTATTCCATCTACTTCCTCCTCTCTCTTCTTCTTCCTGCCCTTTTGTAACCACTCTTCTATTGTCCATGCCCATGAGTCTCTGTTCTGTTCATTTGTCACTTTTAGGTTTATATCTCACCCATAAGTGATATGTGGTTTTCAGCTTTTTCTGTCTGGCTTATTTTGCTTAGCATGATTATGGTGAGGTCCAACCATATTGTTGCAAATGGCAGTATTTCATCTCTTCTTATGGCTGAATAATATTCCATTGTATATATATGTACCACAGCTTCTTTATCTAGTCATCTATTGGAGGGCACTTCGATTGCTTACATATCCTGGCCACTGTGAATAATGCTGCTATGAACATTGGTATGCAAATATCTTTTCAGTTATAGGTATTCGAGTCTTTGGGGTAAATACCTAGTAGAGGGATTGCTGGAACATATACCATACTTTTAAAAATGTTGTTCTCAGTATGTACTGAGCATTTTGAGTTATGTAGATCTAAGAATTTGGTCTAACAAATAGTTTAAAGAAAAAGTAGGTACAAATCTCTAGGCTAACCTATGAGTGCTAATTTACTTTATCTTAGGGATCCTGCCTTTCAGATGATTACAGTTACCAAGGAAACAGGCCTTGGTCTGAAGATCCTAGGAGGAATTAACCGGAATGAAGGTCCCTTTGTGTATATTCAGGAAATTATTCCTGGAGGAGACTGTTACAAGGTAAAGATGAATAAAAATAACCTTTCACCAAGAAAGCAAAACTACTAGTGATAAGGTTTGTTTTTCTACTCCATCAGCATATTTTTAGTGTTAGTTGAATGTCCACTGCGACCATTTCTCAGTGAAGATACAAAAGAACTGGAAGATAGACTTTTCCCCTCAAGGAACTTTAATCCATCAAATAAATATGAATAAATATGAAAATAACAGATTCCAGGCTCTAACTAAAGGTTATATATTTTTCAAGTATATACAGTTTAACTCATATCCTGTGTCTGGTAGAGCAAAATTATATTTGAAGATGTCTTAGCTCTCCACTGCTCTGAGTTTGGATTAAGTTAGATCACTTAAACTTGAACTACATTCATTAAGCCTCTTCTAAATGCAAAATAAAACAAAATAAAATATTCAGCAGATAAAATTCACTTATTTCTGAATTTACAGGAATCCTTGAGTTTGTTAATTGTATCACTAGTTGCTCACATGAAAAATTCAACTTAGAATTCATTTGAGAAACTAGATTTATATTTGAGACCAGATAATATTCTTTTTTAGAATTTAGAAAATCTTATGCTCCTTTTCAATGTAAGAAATATGTAAATCATGAATTCCTTTTTGCTTTGATTGCTAGAAATCTCAGACCCAAACTTGAAACACAATACCAGTGACTTAGTTATTAAACTGGTTACTATATTTACATTCTCATTTCTCTTGGATGTCATTTGCTATTTTTGTTTTACTAATGTAATTATATATGGGTTTTATTGAAAATTGTCTCCAGTATGTTGGATATATATATATATAGGATATAAAGAATTTAATAAAATATTAATATTAAGCGGGATAATATGAGGAAGTATTCTCTTATCATTAGGTTTGTTCAAATTGTTGTTTTCTTATTGATCTAGTTGTTTTGGTGGAATAAATAGTCCTACTCTTACTCCCATTCCCACTCTAAACACTTGATCAGCAACCAGTTTATCTAGTTAACTGGGTTTTTTTCTTTGTTAAGAAAAAACCAATTTCATTAATAACTTCCAAAATAATAGAAGTGACTTTAATTGTTTCAGGCTTGCTGAGATAAGGTATCTTCTAAATTCATGAGTTGTAAGTGTTATACAATTAATTTAGGAAATTATAATGATATAAACTTTTAGCTATTTGTTTAAATTATTAAACAAATAAGAACATATTTAAATGCTAAGTTCAAATAAATTCAAACAAAAAATGAAATTTTTCTTTTAAGAATCAAAATATTTAGTACTACTTTAGTTTTGAAGATGAGGTGCGTTTGTGTGTGTATGTGTGTGTGTTCAGTATAACCAGGGTGCTAAGGTATTTCTTATACTACACTTGATATAATGCAATAATAGATCACGGGACCTACCAAGTGATAAAAATTTTCTTTTAAGAAAAGTGCCAATTTGTGCTTTTATGTTCCCATGAAAAATAGTTGTAATTAAAGTAATAAGTTGATGGCAGTGGTGCTGAGTGACTTTTCATCAGCTGTCAGTGATAGCAGACTAAGAAATTATACCCATAATATATATTTTCTCTTACTGGCTTTCTTAAAATTTCATTGTTTGAAAGTGTATTAAAAGGGAAAGCCTGTAATGGACCATATTCTATATTTACCACTAGAGAGCAGCACAGAGTTATTAATGTTCTTTAGCTCTACCTGGTTCTGTCCAAGAAAGCAGCCAAAATAGTGAATGAAAGGTGCAAACAGAAAAGAGGAAGTTTGTTAATGCTTGCATTTCTTTTTGAATACTTCCTCATGATGGAGAGTTATATGCATATTTACTCTGCAATTACAAAATGGATGCTATTTTAAAATATTTTAAAAATAAATAATAATAGCATTTACCATCTTCTAAATACTGTGTTAGAAGGTTAATCAATTCCTAATCTGCACAAAGTTGTTGCATATTAGGTATATTCATGGAATAGGGAACATGGGATCGTAAGATTTTCCTTATTAAGTTATTGAACTGAGCAACTGTTAATATTTTTTAAATGTATATGAGTGCTTTAATTTGCTCTAATTTTAACATATTTTTTCAGAACTAACAATAAGGCAATCTCGAATTTATAGATGAATTATAATCCATTTATATCCCTAAATCTAATATGTTAGGGGATTATTGGAACTCAGAAGGAATCTTTACTTAATCGTGGTTAGCTATTACCTCTCTACCTTCCACCTTTATACACACAAATGTTTTCCACTTGGCAAATATGAAATGCAATATGGGTTCAGTAACCAAAATACTATGTTTCTTTGAAAAGTATATTCAGAGTTTAAACTTGAGATATCTTGAAGACATATCCAGTTCAAGAAGGAAAGATTAGCGAAGCTCTAAGAGCCAGAGGCAGTCTATAGGTAGAGAAGAAATATACTAGGTACTGAGTTAAGGAACTATGAAAACTCTAAGACCCTTTTTACCCCAACAGCCAGTACATATCAGCCTGGAGTCCTCAACATTCAATCTTAGACTTTTTTCTGGCCTAGATATTCTTTTGAGTTTTATACCCACATATCTAATCACTTCATCAACATTTCCACTTGGATATCTTAAAAGCATCTCAAACTCAACATAATTGTGACAGGACTCATGATAATTGTACCACATCCTCATCTGCCCATCTCTTCTCAAACAGGGCCTCTTCCATGTTCCCAATTTTGATGAGTGACACCTTCTATTTGCACAAAGTAAGAAAACCTAATAGCATACTAACTTACTACCTCTCCCATAACACCCATAGCCAGTTCATTAACACATACTGTTGACTTTTTGACTTCTTACTCTCTAAATATCTCATAAACCCACCAGTCTTCTTGATCTCCACTGCTGTCACCATAGCTCAAACTACCATCAGTTTTTATTAGACTTCACAATGTCTTTGTCTGCTTTTAATGCACCATACCTATTTCCCTCCCAACCTTTCTTACTAATACTACTATAAAATATGACTTTTGTTCTTGACTTCTCTTGCTCTTCATTTCTATACTTCCAGAGTGACATTCTTTCAGTTCCTTGAAGGGCCTAGTTTCTTTCTCATTGCAGCCCCCACTCCCTCCCATTTTTCCTGTTACTTCCAGATATCAATTCAAAGACCAGTTTCTAAGGAATGTCTTCCCTGACCCCCACCCCACCCCAGGCCAGAGTTTTGATTGCTACATGTGCTTCTCAATCCTCTTCCCTTCATATCACCTATCTCAGTTTGTAATAGTAAACTATCTCTGATTGTTTTATCTACTGCACCTAAACCACAGACAGTGCATTTCCTAAGTACAAGGATTATGCCTGATTTTATTCACAATAAAAATTTTAGTCCCAGTGTGATGCCTGACACATACTGATTGCTCAATTAATATTTATGAATGAATGAATGAGTGAGTGAGTGAATGAGTCACTCATTCTTAGTCATTCTGTCATGTTTCTGTGAATTACTGATCTGCCTGTTTACCATTTCACTGCCACCATCTGGGCTCCACAACCAAAGTACCTCTCCTCTTGGCCTTTTGTATCAGATTCTGGACAGCACTTTGAAATTTTCAAATGTTTTTGTTTTTTTCTTTATCTTTCTGCTAGTAGTATAAGGAAAGGAGGCAAGAATTAAATGCTTTCCTTCAGACCTGATATATTATTTTCTCTCTGAAATTGAAATGGATCTTATAATCAAGTCATAATGTATTGGCAGCATTTTTTTCTCTTAGTGATATTTAAAATAATGTTTATCTTACAATCAGTGTCCTCTTAGATTTGATAAAATTCATGACTTTTTTTTTTTTTTAGTGAAAACCCATAGGTATAGGCAAAGATCACAAAGGTATAGATACTAATGGTTAGTCATTGTTCACAAAGGATTGAAGTAAGTAAGGCATATTTAACTTTCAGAGGAAGTCTATTTTCAGAATGTGCTGAAATATCACTTGTACTGGGACCAAGAGTTTTTAGATAGATAGGACCAGGACCTCTGGATGGCAGAGGGTAAAGAAACTAGTCCCACTGGTAGAGCTAAAGAAGCAACAGCTGAGAAGGCTTACTTTGCAATGTCATTCTTTCTCCTTTCTTGCCATTATTATCTCTGTTAAAGCCACCTTAATTTCTTCTATTTCCTGGAACTTATTATTGTGGATTTATTATGTACCTAACACTATCCTGGGAGAACAACCACGAAAAGGATGTGGTTCTGGCCAAATGAAAGAATCAGGGCTGCTAGTTTGGAAGTTGCTGAATTAATATTCTCTGATGGGAGGAAAAAAGATACAAAAATAGTAAAATATAATGACAGTACAAAGTAAGTGCAGTGATATTGGTAGGTAAAAGTATTTTGGGGGCTAAGAGAAAGGAACAATTAATAAATCTAAGGAGCTAGGGAAACCTTACAGTAGCAATAATGTTTGATTTTGGCTGCGAGGTTTAAGAGAGTTCATCAGATAAAGAAGTGGTGGGGTAGGTGGTATCATGCTTGGTAGAAATTAGTGTGAATAAAAGCATTAAGGTTTGAGGTACATTTTCTGAGACTAGAATAAAGAATTTACATACTCTAAAGAGAAGGTGGATGATGAGGCTAGAAAAACTAGATTGCAGCTAGTTTGTTTTACTGGATTTGGGAAGTTAAGGAATTTCAGCTTTTCTACCTGTGAGCAGCCATCATAAATTCTTAAGAGTAACAGGATTAAATTTGTTAGCAGTGTGAAAATTGCACATAACAGATTTGGGATTCTGATTCAATTCACCTTAATACCTACAGTGTGCTAGGGTTTTTATATTTGTTATTTAATTATGACACCAACTTTGTGTGAAAGATATTTATCCCAACTTTATAGCTGAAAAAATGAAGTCTCACAGAGGTTAAACAGTTTGCTTAAATTCACATGACTAATTGGTATTAAAAGGTTATCTCCAGTTGACAGTTTATGACAGTCTGGGAAAAGCAATCCAAAGGTTTTCAGGAGTACTTCTTAGTATTTAGGAATAATAAGTCTGTTAAATCAGAGTCAGATTGTATAGGTGGTTTCTGATAATAAGGTTATTAAGAAAAAACTATGTAACATATTCTGCAAATGAACAGTTGTTAGTTTTTCATAGAAGTGTTTAAGTGGTCAGGAATACATTACTATTTCAACTTCTTTATAAATGTCAGTGTGAAGAATTCAGACTCAGGTTGGACATGTGAAAGTGCTTGGAACCTTGACTGTCTTGTTGTGTAGTTGCTCAGAAACTGCTGAATCAGAATCCAGACTGTGGAGGAGGCCTCTGAAGTTACTATCTTCACATGTATATTAATCCAGCTGGGGCAGAATTCACTGGATTTGAATGCCAGACTTTTACAGAAATAGCTTTGTTTTAGTTTGCAGGTTCTGACTTTTAAGCAGGTTCAGAAATTCACATGATCAGCTAAGATTTTATTCTAGGAAGCAAAAAACCACTGCTGTGAAAACTTTTTAGAAAGAAAAATACATATAAACACCAGAAGCCAAAGTCAGAAGGCATTATTCTTCTCTCCTTACTCTTGTCCTGCTGGAAAATGCTACTCTAGTACATCAGTGTACTTTAATATATGTTAAATTGCCTTTATGAGAGCTTTTTCTTCTGTACTGCGTGAGAGGAGAATGTGGGAGGTAGTAGGTCAGCCTAAACCCTCTTGCCTACCTCTATTTTCAGTAGCCTTTTTCTTTGCAACCTTAACAACCAACTGTGATTTCTATAAGACACATAGATTTAAGAGCTGCTTCAACCAATTTAGAATTTAGTTCTGTGTTCCTTCTGGAGATTGTACTCCTCCGCCCCTATCTTCTCTCTGTCTCTCTCTTTTATATGAACAGTTAACTAGCAAGTTGTAGAGCTCAAATTTGAATTCAACTCTATCCAGTGGCCAAACTTCATTCTCTTTCCAGTTTAGTCCACTGCCTTTGAAAGCTCCTGCCCAAATGAAAGACAGTTGAGGTGCCATTTGACTTATAGTCATCATTGTTGAATTTTCTCTTTTCAAGGAAGCTTAATAAAAGGAAGGAACTGTTAATCCCAAGAATGTTTAGATTAACATGAAGTAACCTAATATTTACTATCTACCTCCCCATTTCTAAAAGAGTCTTTATTTCCATATCAGTGACCTTTAAATGCAGTTAAAGCAGGACTTTTCTTCATTTTTTCCCTTTTCCCCCTAAATTGTTGTCAGGCTTTCGGATACAAGTTAATAGCAGTATAGCCATTAAATTTCAGTTACAATCTACCTTATTAAACTCATTCTAATGAGGAATTATTTTGCAGATTCCAAATGGTTTAGATCTGGATTTAATAATGACATATATTTGATTCTATTAATTTATTTTAAAATTAGATTAAAAACTTCTATTTGATTCTTACTCTGAATGCCAGTTTTAGAACATAGAACCAAAACCTAATTCAGCTCATTAGGCACATTGTTGGGGCAAACATTGGGGGATGGAAATTTATTTTCATATTTATAGTATAATATTTGTTACATACAAATGGATATTGGAACACACATCTAACTTACAAAGCATAAAAATAAAATGAACACTTATGAATTCACTTAGGGTTCACCACTTGACTTAAAAATTTGAAATTTAAGTACTATCAAGGCTTCCTGTGTGCTTTCCCTTTATTATATTCTCTACCCTCCCACCCAGAAATAAGCACACTACAATTTTGTTTATCCTTCTCTTTTATTAGCCTGATTTTTCAAATAAGATTGTTTTTCTTTTTGCTACCATTTCACCTTAACCTTGAGTAAATGACTCTCCTCAAACTAAAATTTAGCATATTAAATTGCATACTAATGCACATAAGTGTCTAAGTGTAGTTTGGGTATAATTGATTTTAATGCATATGTAACCAAATTCTGTAATAAGATTTAGGCCAGGCAATACAGAACTGTGTTTACAGAATTTTACAAAATCAACTCTTTCATTTTACTGAACATGTAGAATCCTTATGGTAAATACTTCCTCCATATTGCTTTGTCTTTTCTAGCATTACTATTGTGTTTTACTACACATGGAAGGAGGAAAATAATGACCCGTGAATGTAGCAAATATATGTTATGTTCTCTGACTTTACTAGTTATATTTAATCACATATTTATAAAATCCAATTCAATTTTTAAATTTTATATAGTTATGCATTTAGATTATAATATCTTTTATACATGTTTCCATATTTTTTGATAAGTATTTTACATTTAATCATTTCCTATATACTCAGTATTTAATGTAAGCACTAAAATGTCTTTTTCAAAAAACAAAAAGAATTATTATTTTTAGTAGTAAAGTAAACATAAATCATCATCATTGTATATAATATAGTTTGGATCAAAGATCAGTTATCTTACTTGGGACGACTTTGAAGAAGGACGTTTCCTTGACTTTGTGGAATTTACTTAAATGCCATAAAATCTAGCTTTTTAACAACATAAGCTTCTTCCCTTGTTATTTAAATAATGTTTTCTTTCTCTATACAAATAATAAATTCAGAAGTATTTTAGGAACTGAAAATGAAGAGAGCTCATTCTTCTTTTCCAATTTGAATTAAATGAGAAACTTGCCTAACAAATATATTAAATCTTGTAACTGATATGTTCTTATTCAGCTAGGTTAGTTATAGGCAGAGCTGGAACTTAGCAAAGACAAAGCCAATTAGAAGTGGTCATTATTAGTAGAACATGACCAAAGCTATTTGCACAACCAATTAGGCCTGAGCAGATCCAATAAAGAAGATGTTTGACCATAAGCTGAAATATGAGTAGTATCAATATAATTAAGATCTTTGATTGAATTTTTAAAAATTCTTCCTGTAGAATAAATTCTAATGCATTGGTGAGATGATAGATGTAGGAATGCTCAGAAACCAGTGAACTTATCTTGTATTCTCAAATATCCTAGGATTGTGTGGCCAACTTTATCATAGTATCAGGGCTATATCTCTATCATAGTACTGAGATTTTAAAAGAGGTCTCTTTTCCTGATGTGCCAGGTTATGTCTTCAAATATTAAGGATTCCTTGGTGTGCAATCTTGTTCAAGGTATACATGAACTGTGACATTTCATTCACATATATTAGCAAACCCAGCTTTAATCAAAACTTTTTGCTATTGAGGTTCTTTGCCTAAGATTTTCTTTTTACTCTTTCTTTAAGAAATTCTTTACTAAAACTTTGCTTTAATTGCATCCATTAATTTTTTTTTTAATTGTAAATATTTTTTACAAATATTACTATTTTTGTTAGGATGGACGTTTGAAGCCAGGAGATCAACTTGTCTCAATAAACAAGGAATCTATGATTGGTGTATCATTTGAAGAAGCAAAAAGCATAATTACCAGAGCCAAGTTGAGGTAACCATGCTATTTATAAGATAAAATGAGTCATTTAGTATGGCTCCTTAAAATAGTAATCTAAGATGTATTAAATACTTTAGACCCTAAAGGAATTATTTTTAAAATAATATGGGAAACATCACCTTAGAATTATATTATACTATATCCATAAAATGATTTTTTTTCATGCTAGGTCAGAATCTGCTTGGGAGATAGCATTCATAAGACAAAAATCTGATGCCAGTCATCCAGAAAATCAATCATGCACATCACTTTTACAAACTTCGGGAGAATATGGACCTCAGGCTTCAATGTTTAGTCTTCTTTCTTCTCCCCCTGAAATACTAATTCCAAAGCTCTCATCCACTTCCAAAACTACAGATGCCATTTCGCCTTCTTTTAAGATAAGTCAGGTAATCTTAAATTTATGTTTATTTATGTAGTTCATAAACCCCCTGTGTGTTTTTGTATTTGTAATATACATACAAAATTATAATTTGGTAGTATAGTTTGTTAATAAACTTGTATTTCCTTGAAAGATCTTTTTCTTTTTTCCTATTAAGATTTTTATGCTGTGCTGTCAGTAAATATTGTTTTTCAAGTCAGTGTGTTCTTTGTCCAGAAAGTCATGATTGGAAATGGCATCACAAAGATATGCCTAAATAGCACTCAAAACTATATTAGGAATGTCATATTTATTTTCAAATAGTCCTAAATATGGTCAAACTCATTATTCTGTTCTCTGCTTGAGTGAAGACAGGCAATATTCCTTTTTGTTCCTGAGCTTTTTTTCTACACATGGAGGCTAATCTTAATCATCTAATGTAGGTGGATATTGCTCCTTCACATGTGTACACTAGAATATAGTTCACCCTAGTAAACTCACACAAAAGGGGGCGTTTCTGCATCAAAATAAATATAATTAATAACTAATTACTACAGAAACCTAACAAATCAGTTATAACTTTCGTTTAAGGAACATTCTAATCAGATACAGAGTATAAGATTTTCTGTCAGCCTTATACTTTTTCATTTGGAGTTTAATACCTTTTTAAAGACAAGGTACTTGGCCTTATATTTTATTGTCCTTAGATAGTAGAGCTGAAAGCAGTTGTTACTTTTAATTCTGAATATACCCAAATTGTAGAGGTTTTATGTTTTTTGGACTATTGCTTTAATTACTTTAACTATTCTTTTTATGTTAACATGAGCTTCTAATCTGGTCTTTGACCCACTTTAGAAAATGACATTTTATATTACTCATTTTCTTTCATAGTTAAAAACTGGATACAAGAAAACAGAACAGCCTCCAGTTGCTTCTTCAGACAACAGCCCTACAAATATGTCTAATACAGGTAAATGAGCATTTTATTCCTCATTCCTGTTGTTTTTTTTCACTTTCTCTCAATGAGAAGTACATAATGTGACTTAATAGACTTTAAAGAAGGATGTATTATGACTTTTTTCTTCAATGAATAAAAGAGCAAAATGAATGTATTGTACAGTGGTCCCTGTTAGATTATGACTTTTATTGAAAATTTTCCTGAACAAAAGGTTGAAAATTTCAAAGATGCATTATCATAACGGTGTCTCTGAAGCTGTAATAATCAATGATCTGTTGAAACTGAGTAATGAAAATTCTTCTATAAATCAAGATTAGGTTGCCCTGCCCTTTTAGTGAAATACTGGTGAGGTATGTTAAATACAACTTTCAGAGAAATTATAGAAGGGAACATACCGTAAGAAAAGAAGTGTTTGGTTTTTTTTTCTTTTTTTGGAAGAGATTTTATAGATATAAATTAGAAAAATACGTTAGTATTATGATTTCAATATTATTGGTTTTTAATTACCATGAAATGATTTACGGTTTAAAACCATAAAGGATAGTACCCATTAAAAAAAAAAGGATTTTTATCAAGCTTTAAAGTGTATATCGGTTCAAATATGAAGAAAAATTTCTTCCCTTAAATTATTTCTAAAAGTTAAACACAACAACAATTAAAAAACGATACTTATAAAAAGGAAAAAATTACATATGTCTAAATTATGATGCAAGTTGTTACCCAAATATTTCAATTTTTAATAGTATTATATAGATTAGAATTACAAAATAAGGAATAGTTAGTATAAATTACTTAGTATCTTAGTTTGTTTGGGCTGCTATAACAAAATAACATAGACAGGGTAGCTTATAAACAAAAAATATTTCTCTGAGTTCTGGAGGCTAGAAGTCCAGGATCATAGTGCCAGCCTGATCCTGGTGAGAACCTTTTTTCCAGTTGCAAACCTTTTTATCTTGTCTTCACATTGTGGAAGGAACTAGAGGACGATGTTGTGGGGTCTCTTTTCTAAGATCACTAATCCCATTCATGAGGGCCTCACCCTCATGACCTAAGCACCTCTCAAAAGCCCCACCTCCTAATACTATTACACTAGGGATTAGGATTTCAACACATTGATTTTAGGGGGATACAAACATCATGACCATAGAACATAGCTACTATACTTAACAGGAATTTACGATAGATCCCATAGTAGTTTTCTCTGATTTGGAGGAGTATTTACCAGTGGATACATAGAAATCTTTAGCCATACATAATATGCCTTTTTTACTTAGTGGGATTTGTTGCATTTTAGAAACTTTATTAGTTTTATTCCCTTTACATAAACAATTTCCATTCTTTTGTTATATTGTTTGTATTTTAAACTGGGGACCCATGTGAGGAAAAAAATGATAAATTAAAGAAGCAAAACAATAGTGAGGAGACTTTTATGTAACCTGTTTTTAATCTTGAAAGTAATTGAACTACTCAGTGCCTCTTTTTAGTCTTTAATTTATTCAGTAAGCATTTACTGAGTATGCCATATGTGTAGAAAACATAGTTCAATAGGAATTATAATAGAGTTGGGATAATTTCCATGAAATATGTAATAGCATATTATGAAATAAAACATGGGATTAAAATAAAAAACCTTCATTATTCAGATTAGAAAAAGAAATGTATGTGTGTGTATATGTGTGTGTTTATTTTATCAAATAACTACTATTTGCAGTATTCAGTGTTAATTAGAGCAGGTAATGGGTGATTTTAGTACTCTAAGGAGCATACTGTCTTGTCAATGGATTACACATTTGAAAAATTGTGTATAGCCATGAACAAAGTAGACTAAGGAAAAAGTAATAAGTGGCATGAGTGGTATAGGGAAGGCACAGGGGTTAAATCACTAGGCTCTGAATGGAAACTTAAAAGTTCAAATTTTTACTCCCAATATATTAGCTGTATAACGTGGAAATAGTCGCCTCATGAGATTATTATGAATATTAAACAAGATCATGCATATTGAGCACTTAGCCTTGTAATTGGTACTTAGCATACGTTCAACAAATTTTGCTGCTATTAATATTATAGACCCTGCGGACCAGTGTATAGCTCAGATAATATTCCCAGGGCATGTTTTCAGGGCAGAAGTGAAAGCTTTAATTCAATATTTGCTTCCTCCCACCATCCTAAAAGCTAGTGTATAATAAAGGATTTGTCACAATATGCAGAATTTCTTGGCAAACTGCAGATTTCATCAGATGTTGAGGGAAATTGTAACCATTAATTGATAGATGAAGGTAGGAGAGCATCCTAAGTGAAGGGAGCACCATGAGCAAAAGCAAAGAAATAAGGATGAGCTAGATGTCAGGTGACCCTAGGAGGTAGATCCGAGTATCGCACAGGGATCTCAGAGTAATGAAAAAACTGAGGTAAATTTACATCAGTGATTATAAGAAATGCTGCTAGATTTTGTAATAGAAAAATAATTTAATGAAAAATATATTTGAGTGAATAAGCTGTATGTAAAGTAAATATTAAAATGCAATTAAAATGGAACTTTTTTGAGGCTAGACATAGCATTGACTTAGTCTGTTTTCTTACTTGCACATAAATGTAGTAAGCCAGATTTTTCTTGGGGAAAAAAAGCAAAATCAACTCTAAATTATCTCTAAGTAACATATATTGCGATGTGTCTGTTATCAGTACTTGATTATGGAATGTTCCCAAAATAGATCCTTACCCATGACATCTAGCTTCCTTCAGCCACTTGGTATTTATTAAAAAAAATACAAATGAGTTTTAATGTTAACCTTAACAAAAATAAATATAATTAGGCAAGTCTATACCTGCCTTAAAATCATTTCAAAGTGTAAAACTGGTTAGAATTTTTTAAATGCACATACCACCTGACTATACATGAAATACTATCATTAACTTTAGCATAACACAAGCCTGCACTAAGGCTTTTGTAATTGAAACAAAGCAGTGATAGGGAAAAATGTCCAGGGAGGGTTCATGGTATTAACTAACCAAATGGTATTGATTCTGCCCTTATAAAACATTCCCTTTGTTCAAATAGGAAGACAAGATCCAAGAGAATAATAAGCTATACTTTGAAAAGTCTCTCTCAGAGAGGAGCAAATGAAGAGCTTGAGGCCAGAACTGAAAGAAGCCACAGGCACATAAGGAAGGCTGTCTGTGGAGGGGTTTCTCAGGTCAAGCTACTCTGAATTACCATGTTGGATTTATGTGAAGTTCCTCCTAAGGTTTTAGCTTAAAAGTAAAGGTTGAGGATAAGGTTGACTAAAGGAGAGATTTTAAGCTATGATTGCATATTAAATGGAGGGTTGCTATAACTTTACATTAAATTGAATGTTCTCTATTAATGTTTACAATACCCTTATAGTTTTCTGTGATTTTTTATTTTACTTTTACAATTCTTTTAAGTTGGGCTGTTTATTTTTCCTACTTTACTAATGAGAAAACTGACCATGAAGGGTATGGACATGTTTAAAAACATTGTCTTAGGGAGTCACAAGAGATTAGAACTGTAACTTAATCACCTACTTACATGTTTGATCTTAGGCTAGTTTCTTTAACTTTTAAGACCTTGGTCTGTTCATCTTTGGGATGGGAATGATAATACCTATGTCACTGTTGCTGTAAAGATTAATGAGCTTATATATGTAAGGACTTAGCATACTGCCTGGCTAAAAGTAAGCATAAATAAGAGCTAATCTTCTGTTATTTCTACTGTTACACAGCAGAATTTTAAACTTAGATATAGGAAAACTTGAGAACACATGCCTTAGTGTGTGTGGATGGCGTGTGTGTCCCTGTGTCTCCCTCTCTCTTCCTCTCATGTGCTCTCTTTTGCTCTCTTCCCCTCTCACCCTTTCCACACACATGCTTGAACTGAGTAATTGACACCCACGGTTAGTCTTTGTCTGAGACCATAATTAGGTTAGCTTGGGCCCACCAATTGATAGTGTGCCTTTATTGTAGGTCAGGCACCAAGCTGAAAGTCATTGTTAAGCTTCACAAGATAAAATCTTAAAAATGAAAAATAAAGTTTGACTTATATACAATTTGGTCTGTTATACCACTCCATTTTGTGCTCATCTTTTATGCTATACTTTGGTTTGGCACAGAATTTCTCTTTATTATGAATCGAACTGAACTGAACCAGACCCAGCGGGGGTCTGCCAGCCCAACGCACAGCTAAGTCAAACACTTAACATTAGGTTTGCAATGGAGAAATTAAAGCCATTTTATTTGGAAGATACCAAGGAAGAAGAACGGGAAGCTATTGATTAAAACCCAAACTCCCTAACGATCTTTAATCAAGGTTTTCAAAGGGGAAGATTGAGAGACTGAGCGTTAGAAATTAGGGAGAACAGGCTGGTGTGCTGAAGCACTGGTAGTGCAGGTTTTGATCAGAGAGTTTTGGAACTTGACCGTTTGTGGTAAGGGGTTTCAGCATAGGATCTTCCTGTACAACAGACCCTATGCTTCTGAAAGGCATCCAATGTTCCAGTTCCAGTCATGTCATGGCCCTTTGGTTCCATGAACAGGGTGGGGTTGGGGGAGCAAGACTTTGGTTCCTGGTACAGCTGGGGTCAAAGTTCTCTCCTCTGTACATACTTTGGCTGCATGACTTGTATTTTTGGTCTATTGTCTCTGAACAGCAACTCGGTATCTTGTTAGAAACAGGATAGGACCATTTTAAGCTGGTTCTGTGCTTACCTTAGGAGAAAAAATATATACATATGATATTTTTTATACGATGGCCAAAGAGTAGATATCACAATAACAAAGGAAACTTTGTTGCTTTTATCAGGATTGTAAAAAATTGTTTTATATGAAAATCAGTCTTTTTCAACGTTTGATTCCATTTGAAGCTACAAGTCAGTAGCCTTTTTTTTATGATCTTGACACGTATAAGCAATATTCAAGATTTTACATAGACTGTTAAGGATGTGTTAAAGGTTTAGAGGAAGACTATTTATTTTCGTATGCACTTCTTATGTTCTTAAGAGAATGCAAATCATTCTGTACTTAGAGACAGATGCTCTGAGAAATTTTAAAAAAATGAAAACACTGCATAAAGATGTGACATTTTAAAAAGTTTTTTCTCTTCCTCTTGTTTCTATGTAGAACTAGTAAAATATCATTTAAAAGCGTATTTAGAATTGTGACAATTTAGATATAAGAATTGCCACGAATTACAGGAATTTGCTTTTTGAACTTTGGCATATTAAAACAAATAGTTTTTTCAAGGTCTCGTCCCATGTGGCACCTGGTTTCTTATTCATCCAGCAAGGAGCACAAAGGCTCCTCTAAATAATCAGGATAGATTGAGAAGGTGTTAAAGAACAGGTGAGAGGTATATAAAATTCAACTCTTGAAAGTCCATTTATGCTCTATTTAGCTTAAGAAGTTCTGAGTCTATATTATACTTTATGTGTAAACTTGAAGCAATTCACATTTTCAAGTTTTTCTATAGTACTTCCAGAACTCACATAACAAAACCACTTTTGCCAGGCAAAGAAATATCATGACCTTTTTGAATTTCTCATATGATTTTACTTATTTTGGAAGAAAAAATAACTTTTCATTTTATAATTAGTAAGGCATTGTAATGACAGGGTAATATTAGAATATGTATTTGTCTTTTAAATTACTATTTCCATGGAACTTAATGTATAATTGGTCACTCTTTTTATATCATATCTTTAAGATTCAAGTGAAACGGATTGGTATGATACATTTTAGACTTAAAGAAAAAAATCATAAAAACAAAAGTGAAAACTGCCAACTGATTAGCCAGAATTATTTTTTGAACAGCAGGAGCCCAGAACACATCCTGTCAAATGAAAAGTTCTTTTCCAATTAAATTTCCAATTAATGTGCACCCTTGTTGTCTCTTAGATACTGCCCCTGCCTGGACTGATAATTATGGACCACAAGGAAAGAAGATTTCTCTAAATCCCTCTGTTCGCCTGAAGGCAGAGAAACTGGAAATGGTAAATACTTTAAATTTCCATTTTTCCTCCATAAAACAACAGCAAGGAAGTATTTTCACATTTGGAGAGGATAAAGGAAGAGAGCCATTAGTTTCTTGAAGAGTTATTTATTTGCAATTAAATGAATGGTAGTTTGGATTTAAATTTATTCATGTTTGAGTTGGGCAGTTCATGTTGTTCACTAGTACAAAATGGAAATAAAATCTTTTGTAACTAAATTGACATTCAAATTAATCTGTTTCTTCCTGTGTGGGAATAAAACAAATGTGATGTTTTACAATGTAGGATCAAAGGAACTATGAAATACATTATGACAAAGTATAGTAGACCTCATATGTAATGGCAGTAAGTGCAAGGAAGTAATACTCCATTGTTCAATTTTTTTAAAAAAGTAAAGGTAGACTAAATCCTAAAGGATAAAATAGTCAAATGCTAACTAAAGAAGATGATAGCAGTGTACTCATGCACCAAAAATTTGTCCCGGGGAGAGTAAAACATTGAGAGCTTCTATATGTGAAAGAAACTTAAGATGATTTTAAAAGAAAAATTAAAATTAGAAAAGCATTTTAAAACTTATTCTTGTCAAATTACCCAAGAACTGACAGCAAAAGTGTGCTATGTCTTTTTTTTAATATAAAAATGGATATAGTTCTGAAGGTCCGTAGCCTTTACTTTCCTGTCAACTTTAGTGGATAATAATTTTTTACATTTTAGGAAGTATATGAAAATTCACAGCAAGAATGTGTACACATTGCATTTATTCTCATATTCATACCTTTACGTAGTGCTATAAAAATACCCTTTTCATTGCCGATTTGAATCTTACCCATTGTTCAAATTCTGACACAATTCCAACTCCTTCATCCAGACTTTGCTAACTATTATAGTTAGGGCCAATATTGCCTTATTTTTTGCACATCTGTAAATCACTTTGTAGTTCCCTATAATCTTTCGTGTGTCTTGTTTTATCAATGAGATAAAGCTTCTTCACATCAGTATCCTGGTGTTTGTGTTCAATTAAACTTTCTAATTAATTAGATACTTGAGATGTTTTCTTTACATTTTCAGAATCCTGAGTATCTTTTGCTAACTCTTACTCTTTTTATTTGTGGCTAAAATGTAAGTTCTGGCTAGTGGCAAGGTTTAAAATCAGTAACATTTAAAAAAAATATATAAAAATGAAGTTATTTTTATAATGAAATTACTTTAATAAACATTTCTGAACATTCAAGATTTAATGCTAACCATTGGTCAGTATAAGGAGAAAATTATCTGGCTAATGGCTACCTGTCAGCCTCTGTTCTTTTACTTGGTTTAAATTTTCCTCGTGTTTTATATATATGTTTTTTAATTGGATTAATTAGAGATAATGAAAAGTCATCTAAATTTGTAATGATCCTGAGAATTAGGAGTTGCTTGACTATTGAATCAGAATTTCAGTTTTGGTTTTTCTTTTAACCTAAGCAAATTGATTATTTTTGTAGAAAAATAAAATAGTTTTATAGCAAAAGAAGATCATATTATGTGTAAATTCAGCTTCCCTTCTTTTATTCAAAATAATTTTAGTGACTGTATTTAGTAGAACATTGTTTTCACAGTTGAAACAACATTTTATTTAATAATTTTTTCCCTAAAATCCAAATTAGCTTCTGTCTACCCAAATATATCCTAAGTTACTCTTCCTTTTTTGGATAGTTACATATTAATATAATATTATCTATATTATTTTAATTTGAAAAAGGTCCCTCTATTTTAGTTGCTACTTTGTTGACAGATGGTTAACCTTATTATCCACTATATTTCTAAAATATTTCCTATTTAGTAATAGATAAAGACAATATGATCCAGTGTTTAAAGTGTAATAAAATTATATCTCTATTTCTTCATTTTCTATAAGTATATTGCATACAGTATCTAGAAGAATGGTTATATAATAAGATTTTATAAGGAAAAGGTGTTGACTGATTATGTGGTTATTAGTTAATTACCCCACTCAGTACAATTTTTAAGAAAGGCAGAGAGGTTAGAATTTGATGAGGGAAAGTACTTGTTAAGACGTGAATGGCATTGTCTTTATGACATCCTCTTAGTTTTACTTGTCTAAGTAGACAGTTTTTATCAGGATATTCTAGAAAGTAATTTCTAACACTGGACTAGTTTTTCTTAAGCCCTTATCTGAAAAAAAATGGATTGCCTCTTTCTAAGAATACTCTTAAGAATGATTTTTATATGTTTTAAAATAATTTCACCATAGTTATTTGTAATGATACATTTTTTAAGGTATTTTTATAAGTGCTACGTCTCATTTGATTCCAACATTAAACTTATAAGTAGGTATGGTAAACATAGCAAATAGAGATACAATTTATTATCTGGCTTAAAATGAAGAGTTATTGTAACTCTGTACTGTCTATATTTTTGTACCTAAGAAAAATGCTTTGGGATACAGATGCCATTTCACTGGTATTTACTTTACCTCTTGCCATTTCTGTAACATTTGAAGAAAGCTCTAGTGAGCAATGGCATATACAATGTCTGATTACAGTTAATAAAATGTTCTTTGTTATTATATTGGGAAGTATGTGACTAATATTGTACAGAAATGACATTTTTTAAATTCATCATTCAGACATCAGAAAATGTTAAGGACAATTATTTGTCCAAGTAATTAATTTGCATTTTAAGGCAAAATGATGACATTAT
This sequence comes from Cynopterus sphinx, assembly GCA_030015415.1. Lineage (NCBI taxonomy): Eukaryota > Metazoa > Chordata > Mammalia > Chiroptera > Pteropodidae > Cynopterus > Cynopterus sphinx. The sequence continues at coordinate 22,878,074 of CM057385.1, forward strand.
TCAAGAAACTATTAGAACCTACTTTTTGATCAAAAATAAATGACTTCCAGTTTATATTCATGAGCTTGCCTGACTGACATGCTGTATTTGTCCAGAGTAAATTTTATATTAAACAAAACTTTACTTATTATAAAGTTTAGTTCTAGATCAGTTTATGCTGTAGTTAATTTCATTTTTCAACTTTATTATTAATATATTAAGAATCACCATATATTGAGTACTTACTGTGATCTTATTTGCATTACTTTTGTAAAATTATTTTATACTTTTACATGAAAATATCAATCATACACAAAATGATTGCATATGAACAGTATAAAGAATAATAAATACATGTGTACCCACTGCCCAGCTCAGAATGAGAACTTTTGACATTGCCTAGGTGTTTCTTCTTGATCATATATATATATATATACCTTTCCTTCTCCAAGAGGTGACCATATTTGAAATTTTGAGTTTATCATTATATGCTTTTAAAAGGTTAATTACTAAAGTATTATGAGGTTGAAGAGTTTGTTTACCTTCAGTTTTACTTCGTGTTGCCAAATTTTCACATCTGGTTCTCCAGCTGTTAGAAAAGTGCTTGGCTCATAGTATATGCTCAGAAAATAATTGTTGGATTGGTAAATTGTTTTCTAATGTATTTTTACCAATTTTCACTTCTAGTGTTATGTTAGAGTTCCCATTGCTTCACGTATTTTACATTTAGTTTAATCATAATGCATTTTGATTTATTTTTATTATTGTATTTTAAAATTTTTTGTTGTTCTTATCACTTCTTTTTCCCCCTATCTTTATTGTTTTCTTTGGTTTGATTATGTTTGATTGTTATTTGGTTATTTTGCATTTAATTTTTCTTCTCCAACTTGTTTAGAAATTATGCCTTCTCTTGCTATCCTTTTAGTGATTACCTTAAATTTTTAACATGCACATTTAACTTAATCAATCTTAGGTTACTCAGATGCTTTACCCTTCTTTCAAACATATAAAGCACTTACTCCTTACTCTAGATCTAGTAGTGATTGATGCACAACTTTGTGAGGATGTTAACTGTACATTAAAATTGTGAACTTTTGTGACAGATGAATTACATATCAATAAATCTATTAATAAAACAAAGTCACATTAATATGTACAGTATGGTACAATTTATGCAAAATTAAAAATTTAAGAATATTTTAAAAACTATTCATCATATATATTTATAAAACTATGAAGTAATGGTATAAAAATGTGCCTTAGAATTGTTCATAAGAAACTTCATAAAAAGAGAATATAAAAAAGTGAAAAATTATACCAAAAATGAAAGAAAACACTTATAAAACATATAACATATAAAATGCTAAATATATAAAGAACTCTACATATCAATCAGAAAAAAGCCCACCAATACCACTCCTAGGTATATACCCTACAGGAATTTTTACCTATATGTTGTAGTAGATGTGTACAAGAATGTTCATTGCTGCATTGCTGGTAAGCAGAAAACCCAATGTCCATCTACAGGAGTGTGGATGAATGAAATGTGGCATGTCAATCTAATCAAATATTATATTTGTCAGTAAAAGTGAATGTATTAATGTTAAATAGTATATAACCCTATAGATGAAAGATAAAACAAAGTGCAGGATGGAAAAAAAGCAAATTTTAGAAGACCATCTGTCTGCATTATTTTTATGAAGCTAAAAAAACAGAAAAACAAAATAGCAGGTTAGGGATATATATGTATGTCATAAATCCTTTAAAAATGAATAACATGGAAATGATAATCACAGATCATTATTAGTAGTTATTGCCAATGGAGTTGGACAAGAGTGTTTGACAAGAATTTAACAATATTGTCAGTTTTCTAATTTCTAAATGGATTCATGGATGTTTTATTTTATTATCCTGCTTTGAAACATATATTTTTACATATATTTTTTTAGTATACATTAATTATTATATAATACAGTGTTTGGGAATATTAAACCAAACGTATGACATTTGTTACCTCTGGGAAGAAGGGCCTTTTGCAATGTTTTGTTAAATTTGAAATTCTATGTAAATATAATTAAATGTTAAGCTTTAATGTGCTATTATAGCAATTTTAAAAACTTTGCAAAAGAACTAAAATCTACAGAATAGAAAGATGTGATATAATTTTTTAAAATGTAGAACATTGTATATAGTGTAATTTAATTTTTGCCAAAAAAAATCATGATTTGTATGTTTTTTTTATATATAAGTGCTATATTCATATAAAAAAGTCGGAAAAATTGTATGCTAAACTGTTAATAGTGTTTGTCTCTGGAGCAGTGGTTCTCAAGGACAAGGATGCAGGCTTTTTGCTGCACAGGACATTTGGCAATGTCTGGGACATTTTTGATTTTCACAAACAGGAGAATGTAACCAAATTAGGAATCCCTAACAAAAATTACATCTTCAAAATTTAAAACATACTGCTAAGTAATTTATAAAAATATTGCAAATAAGCATGTTAAAAATGTTTAATCTCACTTGTAATTAGGGGAATTTGAAATAACAAGCACCATACTCTTTTATATCCAACATACTGACAAAACTTTGTGAAAACACAAAATGCAGTTAAGAATGAAGAAAAACGAGAGTGCTTATATACTAGTGGTGTGGGTAAATTGGTTGGCACAACTAGTTTGGAACGTTATTTTACAAGCTCTAATAAAGTTGACTATACATACTTTATGACCCAGCATTTCCTCTTTTAGGGACATACTTTTAGAAATTTTAACACATCTAACCTAGGAAACATGTATAATGTCTTGTTCTAAAAACCAAGCTGGACTAATTTAAAAAGCCCATCAATCAGGGAATGGGTAACAAATTATAATATAGTCATACAATTGGATACCATTTCCATTTAATATATTTGAACTAGTTTTGCCAATAATGATATTGAGTAATTATGAAATCATAACACTGAAGGAAAAATAAAAGAAATTTGTAAGATTATCCTTTTGTATTATACTATTTATGTAAAATTTCAAATGCACAAGAGTATATATGAGTAGGGGATACATGTAGTGTGGCATCAAATCATGGATAGGAAGAATATGATAACCTTAGGATAACAGTTTTTGCTGGTAAGCAATGGAGAAAGCTTTCAACCAAGTCTGTGCCTTAACAAAATGTACTTTGTAAAGAAAATACTGTTTTTTTAAAAAAATGTGTGTGTATGTATACACATACACATATATTCCAATCATATATTAGAGTATTTAATGATAAGGAGCTGAAGTTGTTTTTTGTATTACTTTTGAAGGAATCTTTCTCGATATTCTTCCTTCCCCCGTCTCCTTTTCTCATTGTACCCAGCCACATATACATTAACCAGTTTGTTTTTGCCAAAGTATATCCTGTACAAGTCTTGTATTAAATTACCTATTGCACTAATTACATTTATTTACAATTTATTTTCACCCAAGAGACCATAGTAGCAGCTATATATTGTGTCCTTTTGCCAGACAAATAGTAAATATTAAATATTTGATAAATGATAAATGACTATAAATGACAAATTCTAAAGGAGGAAGAAATTTGTAAAGAACTGTTACCAATATTAAACTATACCTATGTTTTAGTCTCAATATGCTATAGAATATGTTCTTGCCAGAATCCAGTAATAGAGCCCTATTCATTAAGATTAGGTTTTCTTCTATATATAACTAGAGAACCTAAAATAACAGTGGTTTCCATTAAAAATCTATTTCTCTCGCACTGAAAAAGTCCAAGAGAAGGTAATCCAGGGCTGGCATGAAGGTTCCATAGTGTTGGGGACCCATGCTTCAACTGCATTTCTGCTCCACCATCTTTATTGAGGTAGTTCATGAACTAGGATGACTACTTTAATTCCAGCAACCAACAAACCAACCAGCTAACTCTCCTATCTTCCTTCCTTCCATCTTTCTTTTTCTTTTTCTTTTTTAATTGAGCCCAAAGAGAGAAGAAAAAGGGGCAAGAAGTATCAATGACTACTTTTGAGAGACTTCCCAGAAGTTTCTTATGCAGTACTTTGCCTTTTATCTTCTAGGCCAGGAAGTAGTCCCATGGCCTCATCAAGCTGCAAAAGGGGCTAGGAAATATCTTTTAGCTGGATGACAATGTTTCTAGCATAAAATTATGGTTCTGTTACAAAAGAACAAGGACATAATGGACATTGGAATTTAACTAGCAGTCTATGAATTTTTAGTCAGCTATGTGTGCTAAAAGGAGAAGGTAGAGAGAAGCTTTCTAGAAAAAAATTTTTCATTTACAATTTATGTAAGCCTTGTCATAAACAAGCTAAAAATTAGAATATTAGGTATTTAATTTAATTTCTATTAATTTTAGTTTTGGTCTTAAGTACAAACTATTAACAAAATATCCATGTTTTAGAGTACTACTTATATAAATTAATGTTAAATTGGATTTAATAGGATTTCCTTGCTATTTTTCTTCTGCCATATCATATATTTTAAACTAAGAGGTAGTTTGAGTTTGGGTTCTAGGGCTATGCTTATAAATTGAGGATCAGCTAAAGTGCTAGCCTTAAAAACTGAGGTGGTGGTGAAATTAGGAAGCTAATATTTTATAGAAAATTAATCCATAAATAGCAGACTTTCTTTGGGTATCTAATTCTGGTCACTGTTCCTGATATTGATTCTTTTCACTGGCTTGTAAAATAAAATTGTAATGAAAAGTTTTATTCTTTGGAGACTTGAAAAATTGCTTAACATGAGCCCCTTTCCTTCTAGGCTCTAAATTATCTTGGTATTCAGCCCACAGAGGAACAACACCAAGTCCTGAGACAGCAAGTGCAAGTAGATCCAAAGGGGACAGTGTCTTTTGGAGGTAATATTAGGTTTATTGTGTTGTATCATCAATGAAACTTGGTCAAAGAGTTATTGTGACCCATTTTTATTAAAAGTGCCTCTTTAGAAGGAGAAAGAGAAAAATAAGACCACATTTACTTCAAGTTTTTTGATCAGTACTCCAAAGACTCAGCTAGAATAATTGCTCAGCAGAAAGGAGGACTTTCTTAGAATCTTTTGGCTCTAAAATTTCATCATTCTATCATATTCTTTTTTAGTTTTTATTCCTTACATAAACATTGCTTTAGTAATAACAAAAAATACAAAATATGCAAGTCTTAATTTCACTACAGTGAAATTCTAATCTTTTTTTTTTCAGCTAATATGGTACATATTTTTATGATGCCGTGTAATTATATTTATTAAAGGTAATATAATGTTGACACAGTTGACATACTATAATATTAAGCCTTTCCAATATTGGGGATGTTGATAATTGGTTTCTCAGTAGCTGATATAATAATTCTATATTTAATACCACAGTTTTTTCCCTTCTTAGGATAAATCCCCACAAGTGGTGTAGACTTTTGATATGTATCGATAAGTTCAGAGACATTTTACCACATGTATTTGTTCTCCCACTAGTAATATTTGAATATAACAGTTTTTTGTATTCTTGACAACCTTAGGTATTTAAATTTTTTCTTATGCAGTAAGTGCAACATTGTGTCATTTAAAAAAGCATCTGTATTGCTAAAAAAAATTCACTTCGTGGTTTTGAAGTGATAAAAAACAAAAAAGATATATTTGCTCTCCTCTCTTCATGAAAATCACCTCAAAGTAATAGGGAGAACAAGAAACAGAATTGCATGTATACTAAAACCACGATATATAAATAGAACAGAAAGTAGATGAGGAAAGTAAATAAATTGCTGATCAGAGGCAGGTAAAGCCCAAGTGCCTGAAGAGATAAAGGAATCACAATGGAGAACAAGCTGATTTGTACCTGAAAAGGCTTAGGAATTGAAAGCGTCAGATACGCCTGAAGGCTGGAGGTAGGCAGGGCATTTAAAACACGATTGTTAGAAATCTTTATAAGGAACAATTATATATACTGTTTCTTCAGCAGTCCAGCAAGTGCCAACCACTCCCCTATGCCTGCAGAGAAAATAAGTATATTCTCTTGAAAAATTAAACCAGAAGAGTTTGGACCTATAATTGCCAGCAGCCCAGGGATTTGGGGGGAGTGTTTGGTGGGTTATCACTCACAACACATACCCAGATTGCTCAGTGAGATTTGCAGCCATGTTTATACTCTCTAGGCAAGAGATTGTAGGATTCTCTCTTAAGAAGCTAAACAGAAATATTAGTTCTATAGTGAAACCCACCAGTTGGCAAGGCAAATTATGTACATGAAATTTCCAATCAGCCTAATTCTTCCTAGATATGAACTCATAGCCAAGGGTCAACAGACATTTGGAGACATCCCTCAACATAAAATATAGAGCCCCAAACTATCAGACAAATAGAAAAAAAAAAAAAAGGGAATTCAGAAACAGGGAAATATTTTAAGAGCAGAAGAGAACATCAGGTAAACCATAATTATCATCTTTAAAAAGATAAGCAAAGATGCGGCATCCATGAAGTAAAAGTAAGATATTGTAAAATAGAAACAATCCTATTTTAGAGAACATTAAAACAGGCCTTGGAAATTAAAAATACAGTATCCAAAACAAAAACATTTGAGGATAAATGAATAGGTTACTCCATGTCCAAAGAAGCTTATAGTTTGCTAGAGCTGCATCAGGCCGTGTCAGATAAAATCAAATGTATATACCTTTGCGTCAGACCTCAGATGGAATCCGGTTCTGCTACTTATTTGCCAGGTGGCCTTGAGGAGTTTAAGACAGTTGATTTGTCTTAGTCTCAAACTATAAAATGGGGAGGATAAGAGGGAAAGTCTGAGGATGAAATTGTAAAGTACTGTGCCTCACTTATAGAGGCTTTACATAAACATTAGCTACTACTGCTATTATTATTAAACTCAGTTTCTTCCAACTAGAAAAACTGAATCATTGTCATATGTTTCAGAAAAAATTCTACTCATAATTAGTTGGAAAAATAGTCATGTCTGTGATGTGAATTTGCTTTATTATTAACTGATTTCTTCAGCAGAATTAAATAAAGTAAGTTAAAACCAATTTATCTCTTTTTATTTGGGCTTTTATTTATCTGTCACTTGAGTTAATACTAAAGTAATTTAAGTTGAGTTTTAAGCATTAATTATAACACATAGCTTCAACCTTGTATAGAAAAAGGTAAAATTTATTTAGATGAGGTTAAACTATATTTTTACTGAAATGTGTTCCATTTTAGATTTTGTCCAGGTTGCCAGAAACTTGTTTTGCTTGCAGTTAGATGAAGTAAATGTTGGTGCACATGAAATTCCCAACACATTAGATACACAGGTAAAGTATGCCCTATGGAATTGTCTAGATTGACTTAAATTATAAGACTTTAAAGTTATATGTCATATATGTGGGCTTTTTTTCATTTTCACTTTTTAATATAAATTATGCAAATAGTACATGCTTCTTAGATAATTATAAAATTTAGATTAATTTAAAATCAAAAGTAAAATTTCATCTTGATCTCGCCCATTTCCCTCTCTCACTATTCTCTCATGCCCCTCCCATCCCTAAATTTACCACAGAAAAGTACCCATATCGTAAGTCTATACCCTCTGACATTTTACAGTCTGAACCATGCTCACGTAATTAGCATCCAGATCAAGAAAAACAGGTTAAAGAAATACATTACCAGGACCTTGATGCTCTCTCATCCTCATATTTCTTTCCAGTTACTAGTGCTCTTTCTACCCCTCCCCCACTGTTTCATTTCCAACAACATAGATTGGTTTTGCCTGTTTTTATGCTTTATGAAAAATGGAAGTGTGAAGTCTGTTAATTTTATAAGTCATTTGTTCTACGGATCTGTGACATTCATATTGTCAAATTTTCCAGTCTTTTTCATTATGGATTTTTGATATTAAGGTTTTTCCAATTTATATTAATTATACATAATTTCTATATTTAAATCACTTTAAATTTAAATTTATTCTTGTTTGTGCTTGAGGTTAGACCCCAAATGGATAACCACTTGTCTCCTTTTCCACTATCATTTATTTAATAACCATTCTTCTGTACTTTGGCCACTATTTGAAGTACAAACTATAACACATATTAAATTTCTATCTAGATATGCATATCTGTTTTTAGATCCAGAACTCTGTTCCATTGATTCATTTCTTCATACTAGTACATTATCATTTTAATTATTCTGGCTTTATAGTACTAGGTTCATTATCTGGTAGGTTAAGTCCTTAATTTTTTAACTTTTTGGTTTTGATCTTCTGTATGATCTTCAGGGTCAGTTTGCCATGGTGATAAAAATTAGATAGGGGCTTTTTTTTTTTTTTAATTCAAATGGCATTGAATTTAGAGGATGGTTTGGGAGATGATAAATGTTCATTTCTACATTCATTTCAGTCTTATTTTTGAAGAGAGTATTATAGTTTCCTTCATTTATGTCTTTAATAGTTCTTGTTAGGCCTGCATAGGTATGCTATAGTTTTCATGCTTTTGGGAAATAGGATTTTCTTTTACTATTATATTTTCTAATTTATGATTAGTGAAGATATTAATTTTGAATGGTATTTTGAGTGATGCCACTTTTATATTTTTGTTGTGGTTGCTTTGACCCTTAGTTTGAACTGTTTTGAATGAACATTTTCTAGTTACATAGTTTTCCTTGGTTATTGATTTCTAGTTTAATTTTACTGAGGTTAGGAACATGTTCTATATGGTATTAATTCTTTGACCATAAAGTCCACATATAGTCAATTTTATGAAATGTTTTCCATCTTTTGAAAACCCGTGTAGATTCTGTAGTTGTTGAGCATACTGCTCCCCATGTCAGTTAGATCTATGTTATTAGTCTTGTGGTTCAAATTTTCTATTTCTTTTTTTTTTTCAAACTTCTATTCCCTTACTCATTTTTTTCATCTTTTATTGTCATTAGTTAAGAGAGGTGTTGTAAAATTTCCCCCATTTAGTTCTGGTAATATTTGCTTTACTTTTTTATAGACTTTTAGGATTGTTATGTCCTGACATAACAATATTGAATTTCTTTATCTCTAGACAGTTTCTTGCCTTAAAATTAACTTGGTATGATTGTATAGCTATACCACCTTCTTTTGATATTTTGGTTTGGTTTTCAATAATTATGAGTATTTTCCTTTTTTAAAGAAAGCTATTATGTAGTATATCTAATGGGATCTAAATACTATAATTTTTGATATCCACAATCTTTTATTTATAAGACAATTCATGTATAAACTTTGTCAGAAATTTATCATCTTTCCTTTTCCTCCATTAACTCTTATTTCTATTCCATATCTCCCTAGAATGCTATCCTTATATATTATAATTTCAAGATCTCTCATTGATCATCCTATCATTTTGCTTTAAAATAATTTAGGTAAATGTATTGTTTTAATTCACTATGTTTATAAGAACTTACATGTTATAATTTTCACGAAAAAATTGTAATATATAAGAATTGAGTAGTAATTATACTTATTGTTGGTACACAATTAACTAAAAATATGTAAATTTTGCTCAATTATTTTATAAAGGTAATTTTAAAAATATAAATTCAAATTTCAGTTTATAAAAGGATTATTTGCAGTCTGGCCCATTTATTTATAAGGCATTTCCATATTTGCATGGCCATTTCTGGACTCTTTATTTTGCTGGTTTTATTCTGCTGGATTCTTTATTCTGCTGGTTTTATTTGTCTCTGTGAGTCTTGATATCTGATAAGACACATCTTCCTGCCTTCTTTTTAAATATTGTTTTGGCTAATCTTTGTTCTTATCTTGTACATATAAGTTCTATCAAAAATGTTGCTGTATCGAATTTATAGATTGTATTGGGAATAATCAACATCTTTATAAATTTAAATTTTTCTACTTGTGAACATGTTTTGGCTTATTTATATCTTCTTTAAAGATATAATACTTTTGATATACTTTTTCCAATACAAGCTTCATTAACCTTTTATTAGATTTATTTCTAGTTACTTTATACCTTTTTTGCCCTTATAATACATGGTGTCTTTTTAAAATTAAAACTTTATTTTTTAGAGCAGTTTTAGGTTCACAGTAAAATTGAGGGGAGGGTACAGAAATTTCCCATTTACTCTTTGCCCCTACACAGGCAAAGCCTCACACATCAATATCTTCCACCAGAGTAGTAAGTTAGTTACAACTGAGGAATCTATGCTGAGGCATCACCTAAATCACCTAAAGTCCCTAGTTTACATTACGGTTCACTCTTAGAGTGCATTCTGTGTGGGTTTAGACAAATGTATAATGACATGTGTCGGTCATTATGGTATCATATGGCGTATTTTACTGCTCTAAAAATTCTCTGCACTTCACCTTTTCATCTATCTCTACCCCTGACTCCTGGCAACCACTGATGCTTTAATTACCTCCATAGATTTTCACTTTCCAGAATGTTATGTAGTTGGAGTCACACAATGTGTAGTAGCCTTTTCAGATTGGCTTCTTTCACTTGGTAATATGCATTTAAGGATCTTCCATGTCTTTTCATGCCCTTTTAGCACTGATTAATATTCCACTGTCTGGATATACCACAGTTTATTTATCTATTCACCTATTGGAAGACATCTTGGTTGCTTCCACGTTTTGGAAATTATAAATAAAGAAGCTATAAATATCCATGTGCAAGTTTTTGTATGAACATAGTTTTAAATTCTTTTGGATGAACACTAAGGAGTGCTGTTGCTGGGTCATATGGTAAGATGTTTGTAAGAAACTGTCAAATTGTCTTCCAAAGTGGCTGTACTATTTTGCATTTCTTCCAGCAAAATATGAGAGTTCCTGTTGTTGAGAATGAGAGTTCCCAAAAACCTAGCTATTCTGAAACTCTCAGGAGACCACACAGTTCTCCCAGAATTGAGCCACTGATTTATCAGAATTGATTTTGTAGCATTTAGGGTAGGAGAACTGAATCTATAAGAGCACAGTTTTTCTTCCCCTCATTCAGGTGTTATGTATTTCTCTCTCTGAAATTAACAGCAGAGCATTGTTTTCTTACTGCCCAACTGTTCTCAAAGCTACCATACCCACTTTTGCTGAGGAAACGCAAAGGTGGTTAAGTGGCTACCCTATAAGAGAAGTGGGGAATTCAGAGTACTTTGTATAAGCTTGCAGAGCTTTCTTAGAAGCTCAAAGAAATACTCGTGCTCCAAATTACTAATTTACTTCTTACCAATATGATTTTAGGGCAGATAAGAATGTGTTCAATCTGTGATATTTTGACAGCAGAAGTAAAGTGCTGATGGTAATTGTGCAAGGTCTTCTGCATGCCAATAATTTACTGTTTGTAGCTTCAAATAAAAATGTTAGTCAATAGTTATTTTATTAATTTATAAGATTTCCTTTGTTGCTTTATGTTTTTCAGCAGACAGAAGACATGCCTATAAAATGCTGGATTTCCTTCTTTTTCACTTGAATTCACAACTTTACCGTACTCACATATAAAAGTGTCAAGGCATTACTTTTTCTATATCATCACATTCTTATTCAGTAATATTCAATTCTATTTTGTTAATTATTTGGTCTTACAATTCACTAATGAGTCATGTACCACAATTTGGAAAATATGATAAAAATCACTGCTTATCAATCAGTTCACTAGAAACAAATCAAAAATATCTCATTTTATAGTAGTATAATTCCCAATTTTTTTTCCTTTTGATAAACAGTATGGTGCCTCATCTGAAGTTTATCAGTTGATCTGTGGTTGAGGATGCTGACAGTTGTGAAGGTGGGGAACTTCCACTATGGTTACCCCCTCAACCATCTCATCAAAAACAAGAGAGTCGATTTTAGAATCCATCTGTTAGGGTTGCTTCTTTTTTACTCATATATTTCCCTTTCTTCTGTCTGTTACTTAATTTTTAAAAATATTTTTACTGAAGCATATTTGGACACATAGTAAAGTACAAAAATCTCAAGTGTACAACTTGATGTGTTTCTATTTCATGTGTTATCACCACTCAAAAGGATCCTTTCTGCCAACTTTCCAGTCAGCTGCCACTCCCACCTTACTAAGGATCCACTATTCTGACTTATATCAGCATAGACTAGTTTTGCCTGTTCTTTAACTTCATAATAAATAGAATTATTTAATATGTGTTCTTTGTAACTGGCTTCATTTTGTCTGACTCATAAGATTTCTTGAGATGTTATCTTTTAAAAAGGAAGAATTGCTGAGTCAGTATAAGTCAGTTCTACGTTTATTTAGTTGACAAAAAAACTTTTGGTTTTGGAATAATATGGCATTTAGAACCAATAATGTAATTATGTTACTGTGATTCTAGTAATCATCATGACTATATAAAAAATTTACACACTGCTACACCTGACACAGGTTTATACATGGGAAAGGTAAGGTTGGAGCCTACATTTAGTAGTATTCTAAACTTAGAACAGCAAACTATGGTTCATAATATGATAGGTTTACCACACTACCAAGTAACATAAATGTATTATCTTAAAATCACAGAACACTATAAATTCCCTAAAGTAGAATTTTTACATTAAATGACTAAGTCAATTTAGTGAATTGCAACTACCATTTTAATAAGTGAAATAGAATAGAATGGTAAATATCAAAGTGAACTATATGTGATAAGAGTGAGCATTGTTTCACTTATTCAGGGTAATAACATAAATGATATTTCTTACTATATAGTGGTAAATAACTTTATAGCTACTTCACTATCTACTCATCTGTAAAACATTAAATATATATTGAACAGCTATAATATACATGGCCTTGTGTTAGGTGCTCTGGCAAATGTTAAGATAAATAAAAATCATGCCTGTTCCTCAAGGAACTTAGAGTATACTGTAAAGAAAGTCATGTACACAAATAATTATAGTTTAAAAATGTATTGCGTGATAAGATCATAATAAGAGAGCTTATAACATTCAGAAAAGATTGATAACAGTTGGCATTTAAGTGAACTCTGAATGATAAACAGGATTTTATCTTCTCAAGAGGTGAACAAAGAATGATAAGAGTACTAGCATGAACAAAAATAACAAACATATATATATAATGTGATAGTAAGCAGAAAATAATCTACTTTTTAAAAAAGGTAATTGGGTACTCACAGGTCAGTGAAGAAAGCTGGGTCTGAAAGGATAAATATTAAACTTAGTTGATACTTTACTAATAGTGAGGAGCCATTAGGGAATAGAGTGATAGGATCAAAGTGATATTTTAGAGATAATAATCTTATAATAGTGTTGGTTACCTTGGAGGTGAATGAAATTGGTAGTAGGTAGTCTAGGGGATAAGGAGAGTCCAAATATAGAAGAATTAGCAAAGATTAGATGAGGGGCCAGCAAAGGAAGCCATGACAATTTTGGTGTTCACAGGAAAATGCATTCTCTCCCATGTTCATGGGCATGCCTCAGGGACAACTTGTTTTGCAAACATAATTTGGAATTAAGGCAATATGATATAAGGGAAGAAAAAACTACATTCCAAATATACTTTAAGATTTTTATTATTGGAATGCAAAAGCCTAATACAACAGTTAATCAAATTATATACTTTTTTTAGATCTTTTCTTGCAAGAAAGTTAATTTTTTTAAATCCTACATTTCTCAAACCTATCTGACCACAGGAAGCACTGCCATCATCACCACCACCCAGTTTTGCTTTTGCACAAAACTAGTCAATATCTTTTTTGAAACACATATTGGGAAATATTGTTAGATTTGAAAATATATTCAAAACTAACCTAAAGGAGTATAAGAATGAATTCTATGAGTATGTGTGTTGAGTACTTACGAAAGAGTAGAATAACAGACAGATGAAGAATATGAGATCATGTAAATTATGGACAGTAGCCTTAGATACACAAAACTAAATGTGTCAGGACAAAAGGAACTATAATGTTTAGGAAACATATTTCTCCAAAAACTTGAAGAATGGCCTTCCTACCTCTGCTAGTCTAGGATTTTGAAAGCATATCTGAGTTTATCATATTCATTTCACATGATTTTTGTTGAATAGTTAGTAAAAATCGTAGTCTAATGTCAGATCTCTGTGGGAATCTTGGAATGGCCATTTATGAGCTATGACCTTGGGCAGGTTACTAACCTTTTGAGCCTGTTGCCTCATCTGTAAATGGAGACAAGGTTATAGTAAGAAATTAATATTGAATATATATATTTCTTAGCAGTGTATAATAAGTTTCTATAAATGGTCAGTATTATTATCTTTTTTTACTCTGTATTCAACCACTTTCTTTACTTAACCCTTTAAATTATATTTTCTGTACTTTATTTTTAGTTGTTATAACTTCTACATAGAATATAGCTGTAATTAGACTTGGATTTTTATCTCTCATAAGATTGTCATTGTTTTTTACCTTGCAATTAACTGTTAAAGAATCATACTAAAATTAAGACAAGTTGTCAGCTTTGTGATTTTGTTGTTGTTGTTGCTTCACTTGTGCATGAAATATTAACATTATCTTCAAGACATAGTTTCTGTACAGGAATCTTTTTGAGCCACTTGGTTTTTGCATTTTGTTGAAACGAGACACCTGATCAATTAATATTCTTTACTGGGTTTTTATAAAATATCTTGGTTGATAGTGTCTAGTATTTTGATAACCTTACAGACCATGTACTTGGAGTGGATTACTTTAGGGAATAGTTTATGTCGTTAACTCATAAAGTCTTTTTAATTTCATACAGTCGCGGAGTTAGGACTTTTATTTTGTTAAATAAGAATAAAGATAACAGAGTATGTATATCTTATAGTCATCTAAATTCTGTTATAAGTAACAACAGTGTAAGGTTAAGCATAAATGAATGAAGTTACCCCAGATTACTTTAATATTCTCTTTAATCAAGTGATTCCAAAGTAAGAAACTGAATTTTATTATTGGAATGCAAAAGCCTAAGGCTCATCAGAAAGGATTTTTATGTTAGTTCTCATAATTAGCATCTAATGCATAATTTTTCTCTTATATTTTAATGTTGACAGCTTCCTCCTTGTGATTCCTTAGAAGCTGATAAAATGGAAAGGCTTAATCGTGAAAGAAATGATGCTTTGGAAGAAGTGAATACACTTAAGGTAATCTCCAATTTACCTTCCTTACATTTTTAGAAAAAAGAAAAGAAAGAAAATTATCTTGTGTTGAATTCTAAAGTATTGGGGCTTAGTTTTATTTAAAGAATATTAACATTAAATAGCTTAATATTAAAATTAAAATCAAATCAGTATTGAATACTAATATCAATTAATTTGGTATGTTTTTTCAAGTGACCTTTAGAGAATTAATTTTCAGTTCATACACTTTTTATTTATACTTCACAACATCCATGTAAGATTTTATTGTGAATGGTGATATTTATTTATATCTCTGATCTGGTTGCTTTTTACCCCTTTTTTTCTCACTTTGGTGGCAAGGATGAGGAATCAACAAAAATTAGATGAGAAACCAACAAAGGAAGCCATGATAATTTTGATGTTCACAGGAAAATACATTTTCTCCTATGTTCGTGGGCATGCCTCAGGGACATCTTATTTTGCAAACATGATTTCGAATTAAGGCAATGTGCTTTAAGGGAAGAAAAAACACACAATACATTCCAAACATACTTTAAGATTTTTATTCTCTTTATATGTTTTCATTCTGTTTAGTAGAATATTAAATTATATCCAAATTTTTACAGAAAACCATTATATTTTCTAAATATTAAATAAAAGCAACAAAACTACTTGATTTATTCTACAAAGGAATATATTTTTAAATTATTTTCTTAACTAAGTAAAATTCTATTGTTTATTTATTTAATTTTTATTAAAGCAGTCTTTATACTCATAAAAAGAAGGAAATTTTCTTGCTACCTTAGTTTTTAAATTCCAGCCTCTAGAGGCAGCCATTATTAAACACATTTATTCTTTTAGAGACCTTCTCTAGATAGCCAATCATATTTTTAATATATATATACACACATACATATATATGTATGCATATGTATATACATACATACATACATTTTAAACTTTTACAAATCACTTTATACATTGCATGCTGTTTTACAACTTGCCTTCATTTTATCTCTTTGTTAGCTTTATGTCTTGGGCTACTTTTCAGGTTAGTACACACAGATATACCATATTCTTCTAATGGCTTTCTTATCATGAAATGGTTCTGCCCTAGGTTATTTAGCTTATTCCTTAATAATAAATTTTTAGGCTATTTTCAGTTTTCTATTATTAAAAATAATTCCATTATAAATAGCTTTGCAGGTATATCTTTGCATAATTGTAAAATTGTAAAAGTACAAATTAAATAAGTTTCTGAAAGTGAAATTGTTTTATCAGAGGATACTGACATAAAATTTTATATATGTTACCAGATTTTTGTTGAAAAGACTTTACCAATTCATGTTCCTTACAAATGCATAGAGCATCATTCCATTACTAAAAGAATATTTTATATACTTCTCTTTACAACTTTAAAACCACTATCTTTCTACATTTTTTGGTATAATAATTAAGAGCTATGAATTTTGTTTTAAAGTAAATTGACAACAGTTTTCTCATATTCTCTTAGAAAACATCTCTAGTGTTGGTTACCTTGATAAAATATCATTTTTATATAATTTATCTCTGCATAAACCATTAAATCTTGTGGTTCAAAATTTTCAGAGGCTCTCAGATCTTTTTTATTTTCTTAATGTTTTTCATTGTTAAATTTAGTGATATGTTTCAGGTTTTTATTTGAATAGAAGCATTAATTATTAGAATTGCAATTTAGAACTATATTCATGTAACACTTCAATGAGGCTTCTCTGAAAAGATATTCAGTAAATCCTTGTTCACATTTGAAATTTATGAAATATAACTGAACATATTCTAATGTTACAAAACCTGAAATCTCAGATAAAACATATTCTGTAATTTCCTTTACCTGAAAACCTGTCTGCTGGCTGAGCTATATATATCAATTGGCTGAGCTTGTTTAGGTATATAGAAGATTGAGCAAAGTAATAAATATTTCATTTGAGATAACATTTATACTTTCCATTTTTCTACTTGTATTATACACAAACAAAAAGATAGAGGTTGTTAAATGAAATTCATAGAGTGTGTAGATGGTCTCATTGTTTCCCATTATCCTGTGACATCTCTAATCCTTGTTTCTGATTTAAGGTACTAATAAAAATGAAACCAAAATAATTTGATGGTAATGTCTAATTTTATTTTGTGAGGATGGATTTTAAAAATGCTGTGGGCTTTATTTAACTTAAAGCCTTTCTTCAGAGTTATAGTGCTACTGCTTTGCAAAGAGAGCTGAATGAAAATAGATATATTTTCCATTTACAAATGCAAAAAACTAGGACACAGAGCAAAGGTGACTTGCCAGAGAATAAAAGCATGGGAGCCAGCAGTTTCTTGGCTTCTGGGCAGTGGCAGATTCATATTATATTCCTCTTCATATACCTTCATTTCATCTCTTAGACAAGAATGAGCTGAAATACACCAGAAAGCAGATTGCTTCTTATAAACATTACAATTTTGCCCTGAATATTTACCATTCAACCTAATCTTCAAGCCATTCCTCTGTTCAAGTTTACAATATAATTGTTCTCAAATTATTCTTAGTATTTCTGATTTGATCAATAAAATGTGGATTTATTATATACTTAAAATTGAACTTTTTAGGATATATGCTTAATTTTAAGTTTAAAGATAATAATATTTGATTAGCATGCATGATATTATTCTACCTTAATAACTATTATTTCATATTTCAGTTATACCAGTCAGATCATCATTTTTATGGATCATCTATTTCTAAGAATAAGTTAAATTAGAAAAATGTTAGTCAAGTCAGTTTTATATATCCTTTATAGTATAGTAGGATAGACTTCTAACTTATAATAATGCTCTTCAGTTTGGAAGGTCTGACAATGATAGCTATTACCCAAAATTTAGTTAATCAAACTAAATTTTGGGTAATAAAATTGATCCTGATTAACTTATTTCGGGCCTCAGATTTTGAGACTTTACAGATGACTAATTAAGGTAACAGAACACATTTACATCACAAATTTACTATAAATAGCTAATTACTTTTAAATGGTACATATGAAGTCAGAAAAGTGACTGGGAAGTACATTTTCAGATTATAGTAATTGGATGTTTGGGGAATTTAGAAACTTTGAAACAAAACCCTAAAAATGATACTCATCAATACATTCATGATGTCATTAATTCAGTATTTTTTAAATATAGGAAAAATTATCTGAATCAGAAAGGCAAAGGAGACAGTTGACAGAAGAACTCCAAAATGTGAAACAAGTAAGTGCATGTATTGTATATATGTGTTTGGTGTGTATATGAGGTATAATAATAAAGCAATGATGATATATATCTTAGAGTTTATAGATGTAATATAGTATAAAATAGTATAAATCTTTAAAAAAATCACTTTTAGGGGCCATACCTGTCCTGAAGTGTGGCTGCTGTTGTTCAAAGAAATGTTAAAATCTCTCTTTGGAATTGCCTTCAAACCCAGGTCTCTGTGGACTGAAATTATCTTTTTTGTTGTTTTCGTATTCTTTTTTTAAAATTCTCTTTTATTTTTCCATTTTCTTTTTTTTCTTTACTCAAACCTCATATTACTAAAGATAAAAACAAAATAAGCAAATAAATGAATAAATAATCCAAGCAGAGCATTTAAAATTTTGTTTTTTAATAATAAAAAGTAAGAATTTTTACTTTACATTATTCTTCAAAGAATTTTAGATAGCTTACAACAAAAGAAATACAGTGACATTATCATGAAATAGTCAGACAAATAAACAAAATTATAATAATAGTAGAAAGTTAAGAGAGCATTATTAGAGATGATAGCCATCACCTAACTTTGAATTTCCCTAACATTGTCCTCCAAGAAACCAAAGTAGAGCAAATAACAGCATACAGGACTCATATCTTCAATATGACTAAGTGACAGAGACTACCACAGCCTTCAAAATACATTCAGATAGAGTAAAATAAAAATTCAATCAAGTCCTACAGCTTACCTGCCACTAAAACCTCTGGATACAAAGAGCAGAAGATGTAAGGCTTAAAAACTCTGAAAACAAATCGTGAGAAACAGAGCATGAGATAGAATACAAATAAAGTCACCCCAGAAGAAGAAAATGCAATAATTAATGCCAGAACGCTGAACTGAGGTCAGGACTCCATGTTTCTCAGGACTTGAGAAAGTGTGTGCAGCCTTAAGTGGCAGCCTTGAGAGTCACTGCTTCTAGTAGAGAATCAAATAGAGAAGGGGCGGTATCTGTTGGAGACTAGGAAAATGAGAGAAGGACACAAGAGAGGAAAAATTAAGGATCTGTCAAAAATGAAAGAGGAACAAGATTTACCAAACCTCCACTTATCCCCCACCACAACTCTCAACAACATTATTCATAAAAGAAATGGCACCGAAGAGGGTGCTATTGAACTAAGAACCCTTTCTATTAAAGAAAAAAAGAATAGGGGAAAAACTGTCCCCATCATTTCAAAACAACTATAAAAATCAGACAGTATGAACTAAGCTTTCTTCCTGATGAAACTCTTCAAAACAGTTCAACCACAAAGTTGACAAAAACTGTAACAAAATATACTCCAAACTGTTAAATAACCTCAAATAAGCATTGGCATTAAGAAAAAAAATATCTCAAACCAGATATTTAAAAATTAGACTAGAAATTGACCAAAACATCAGGAAGACATGAGAGTCAATAAAACTTAGGAAAGAAAAAAAGGAAAAGCAAAATGATATCAGAAATGAAAACTAAATTACAAATTGCCCAAGGAAAAATATATTCAAATAAAAAGACATGGAAGAAAACCAGAAAAATAATCAGGAAGGTGAGAATGAAATAAATAAAGAAGTAAATCAAAATAACTGAACAGCACTTATGTTTAGAACTATAATCCAAGAAAACGTTTCAGAAATAAAAGAAGACTGAATTGATTATTGTGAACTGGGGAAATCTGATCTGGAAAGATAAACTCTAGGACATATCTAATAAAACTTTTAGACTTTAAAGGTAGGGAAAAAATGCACAGTGCCTCCAAGTAAAGAGAGCCAATAACTTACAAACACAAGCCTTCTCAATACAACACACAAAGTATAAGGTAATAGTTGAACAACATTTTCAAGAAGCTGAAGGAAAGAAAGTGTAAGCCAAGAATATTGTATATGGCCAAGTTGACATTCAGATATCAAGGCCATAGAAATCCAGTTTGGAATACTATACATATTCATGTAGTATTCCTGAGGACTCCAGGAGATGAGGTTCATCTGACCAAAAAATGACTGGAATAATTTTGTCAAGAGTTCCCAAACAGTAAGCATTTTGTATATATTATTTTATAGCTTAGGCTAAAATGAGAGTGAGTTCATGGGTAAAAATAATGTGTAAATGTTACATGTCAGGCAAAAAACAAAAGATGCAACTTATTTTAAAAATAAGAGGGTAAGGGGAAAAAGAGGGAGAAATAGAATGTGATCATTCTGTGTATAAATAAAGAGTAATAGTCAACAAATATTATATAAAACTGACATCAAATAGTAAAAAATTGGATAAAAATAGTTGCAGGCACTATAAAAATCATAATATAGAGGTAACCTATAAAATGAAAATACAGATCTTCCTAAGTACGAAAATAATATATTTTAAAAAGCCAATGGCACATAGGAAGTAAAGAAATTCAGTAATTATAATGAAGACAATAATTTCAACAAAGGCAATGTGACAGAATTGAGACTGAACATAATAGTCATCCTAATTAACATGAATGGGATTAACTCATCTATTAAAAGAAAAGGTTTATTTAGGAAAATAAGTTTAGAGAGAGAAAGCTCAGTAGAGATAGAAAGCTCAACAGACCTATTTCCATAAAATAAATAAAGTTATTGAGAAATTAACCCTGCAGAAAAGGACCAGGTCAGATAGTTTCACAGATTAATTTAATTGCCAAACCTTTGGCAATCGATCCCCAAACTACATAAATGGGTTGAGAGTATAAAAAAGTGAAAGAAAATTTCTAAATTCTTTTTCTGGAAGCAAGTATAACGTTTTATGCCTAATCCTGACAAAAATAGCCCACACACACACACACACAATAAATGGAATTAGACTAGAAAAACAACTAGAGGCATATGAATTAGAAAAGAAAAAGAAAACTGTTTGCCAAGGACATAATAGTAGTTCAGAGACCCCTAGAGAATCAATGATAAAACTAATTCAATGAAAAATTCACAAGCTAGCAAGATACAAAATTAATATGCAAAACTCAATTTCATCTGTAAATACAAACAGTAACCTGGAGCTAATAGCAAGCTGATACCAGTGGAAATTGACTCACACTATGGTTACCTGATATTTGAAAAAAGTTCACAGACACTTCAGTGGGAAAAAGTGCTTGTTACATTACATCATGCTAGAACAGGGGACTATTTATGTGAGAAAAAAAAATGGATTTCAACCCCTACCTCATATCATACTCAAAAATGAATTCTGAATGAATTGTAGATCTAAACATAATAACTAAAACTATTAAATTCTAGAAGAAACTTTTGTGGCCTTGGGTTAAGCAAAATTATCATATATATACCTAAATTTAGTACATTTTACTATATGTAAATTCTACCACAACAAAGCTATTTAAAAAATAATAATAATAAAAAAAAACTGTGCCAGTACAATTTCTTACCCCTCAGATTAGCAAAAATTTAAAAGCTTGTTATTGCTGTGTTGCTGTCTCAAAACAGGCATTCTCATACATTGCTAGTGTTAATGCAAAATGGTACATCCCTATGAAGAAAAATTTGGCATTTCTACAAGTGCATTTATCCATCTACCTACCTAGTTATTAATCTCACTTCTAGAAATTTACCCTGAATATATTTCTTCAATAATATTAAAATACATATGTACAGTATTTATTACAGGATTACTTATGATTAGAAAATATTAGAAATTACCTTAATCTCTAAGAATAGGCAATTGATTGAATAAACTATAGTACATGCATACAATGGAGTACTCTTCCACTTCAAGGAAGAATAAGGAAGATCTCTCTTAAGTGATATGGAGTTACTGCCAGGAGATATTATCAAGTTAAAAAGGCAAGTAAAAAGAGTATATATATAGTATGCTATCTTTTATAAATAAGAGAAATTAAAATATATATATATCATTTTATTTTTACAAAAGAAATCAAATGAAGGATAAAATACACAACAATGAAATCTATTATCTACAACATGGATAGACACAGAGTGGATAGGATACAGGAGGGAGTGACAGCCACCTCTTTGAGAATACCTTTTTGTGTTTTGTTTTGTTTTTCACCTTTGGGTTCATGTCAGTATTCTACATATTGAAAAACTATATTAAAAATCAATAAAGATAGGAAAGGAAAACTGAACTTAAAAGGATAAGCAAATTGAAATCAATGAATCCATTTATATTTCAAAGGAATACCATAACATGCTAATGGTAAATGAAAAAACGAATTCAAGTAACATATGAGCACAGTGTTTGTATTCATTGTTTAACAAGTTAGGGTTGAGTTGGAAAAGAATTGCAAACAAATTCTGAACCGTTTTTAGTGTGTTTTGTTGTTTTGTTGTTGTTTTAGGGGTATGATCAAAACAATTCTGAAATAATTGTAAGATGTATTATAGGTCCCAGTAAATGTGTTGGTTGTGGTTGAGGGCCAGAATCTCAATGAAGAAGTGGACATAGAAAACAGAATGAAGGAAGTCAAGAAAGAATATTGTGGGATGGACAAGAATTGGAGGTGTCATTGAGAATGCATCATTTCTAAAATATGTATGTTTCTGCATATGAATGTGCATATATGTATATATATGCGTAGACATTTATGTGTGTGCATGGCGTGCGTGTGTGTGTGTGTGTGTGTGTGTGTGTGTGTGTGTGTATCCCTGGCTCTGTCAACTGAAAGAGCCAAGAAGCAGACACTCCAACAGCACATTGAAAATACCACTCCCCACTAAAAGGAATCCAGGTTTCTTAGCAAAATGACTGATTTCAGGGCTGGGGAGGATAAATACAAAATGATTGTGGAACTTGTTATACCAGAAAGTAAGGAAGTGCTCAAAATGATGGGAGCATGTCATAAGAAACCAGCTTGAAGGGACTCCCACTGGCCAAACCTGGAAGTACTTGAGCATCAAAATAATTAAATACAGTAATGAATTACAAACCTTTGAAAAATAAGTATTTCATTAGTTTATACCATTAGTAAATAGATTAATTAGAAGAAAGGAGGACTCTTGCTTGTTACAGACTGTTGAGTGCTGACTGGTAACTAGAGTGGCTGCCAGATTTGGGAAATCAGCATATTGCATCTGTTTTCATAAAGAATGGATCAGATTGGAATCATCAAGTGCTAAATCTAGGGGAAAATTTTGATGAATAGCGAAATATTTACATAATAACATGATTTTTAAAGTAGCTCTCTAGAAACAAACTGCTTTTTAATTGCAAGAGGAAAAATAGTAATTATATAGTAGTGAAATCAACAACTCTGTCACTGGTGCTAAAAATTGATATCAGATGGATGGATATGTGTGACTCTAAATGTGATATCTTAGAAACAAAACATCACCTGGTAATATTATGGCTGAGAATGTATCACCTGAACCTGGCCATGAGGAAACCAGACAAACCTAAAATGAGGGACTATTTTTTTTTAAAAGATGTGAATGTGTGTGAGAAAGTGTTGTTTTCTTCAGAAATGTCAATGCCGTGAAAAAAAAATATAGAAAAAGAAAGATAATAAAAGATTCCAGATTTAAAAGAGGCTAAACAGGTAAGAAGACTAAATACAGTACCGCACCCTAGAATGGATTCTGCACTGGAATGGGGAAGATGCTATAAAGGATACTACTGGGTCAGGAGACAAAATTGGAATGCAATAGTATATTAGATAAAAGTATTGAATCAATATCAACATTTCTAAATTCGGAGTATGGTAAGAGAATATCACACTTAGGAAATACTGAAGTTTTGAGGGATAAAGAGCCATCATAACATATGTAACTTACATTACATGGTTAAGAAAAGACTTAGATGTGTCTATTTATTTATGTGTATTGTATATTAAACACATATGTGTGTGCGTGTGTATGTATGTGTGTGTGTGTGTCTGTGAACGTTTGTATATATAAGAGAGGTTGAGAATATGCAAAATCAGCAACAACGGTCTTTAAGTATCAGTGGTTTATAAGAATACTTTATTTCTCATGAATACATTGGCAAAGGGTGAATCTGGCGAGTTAGGTAAATCTGGGTGAAGAGTATGGGGATATTCTTTGTGTTGTTCCTATTCTTACAACTATTCTATATATTTGAAATTATTTTCAAATAAATTTTTAAAAGCCCACTATTTTTGACAAATTTTCAAACCACATTTAATCAATTATTTTTAAATTTTAGTTTTTTTAATTTTGTATCTTCAATACCTTTAACAGTTTGTATGACTAGGCCTTTTTACATTTTAGTTTCTTTGCCTCCTGAAAGTGGACATTTGTAAACCTTTGTTAATTTTAGTATGTTAAATTAGAGGATAGGTTTTTTTCTACAATCAATAAAAATTTTATTTTCTCCTAAATGTTTGGACCTAAGTGCTTTAAATACCATGCATACCTGATAAAAATATTAATTACATTACAGGCTGGTTAAGATACAAATATAAGGACAAATGCCAGTTTTGTTTTCTTTTTCAAGCAATACCTACTTTTTCCACATGAGGCCCTCCTGTATTTATTTCTCTGGATTCATTTCTGTTGTTAAGGAAGGTCAAGTCTGCATGAATAAATAATCTAAGACTAATCTGTATCAGAACTTAATATGTTTCAGTTGGAAATGATGGGATATAGGTTAAAAAAAAAAACAAGAGAAAGAATCTTATATGATGAAAGGTGACTTGGCATAAGGAGTGGTATAGTAAATAATAAGCTCTGGGTTAGACCATGTGGATTTATACCCTGAACCTCCTGCTTGCTTGCTTTTGACTTTGGTCAAACGAATTCACCTTTTTAAGCCTCAGTCTCCTCACCTATAAAATGAATTTGATAATAGGATCCATTGCAAGAATATAACAAGTATTAAGGTCATATGAATATTATAAATGTTTATGACACATAGTAAGCACTCAACAAATATTAACTATTATGGTAATTATAAATAATAGAAGAAGAAATATTAACACTGAGACAGAGGAGGAAATTGTTTGTTTTGACCATTTGCTTTAGAGGAAGAAAATCTAATTTTGGCTGAGGGATAAGGATGCTTTTATAGAGAATGTGACACATGGACCAGACCAGGCATAGAAAGGGAAGAGCATTCCAGGCAAGGATATAGCATAAAAATCTTTGTATAAAAGGAAAAGTCTTGTTTTTAGAGTCAAAATAGACTTTCTTTGTTGCTGACTTTATTATTATTTGTTAATATGTTTGTTTCTTTTTCTCAGAAATGTGATGTTGGTCTGTAATTTGTTTGAGTTTAAGAGCCTGAAACTCGGAAATATAGTAGGTTCCTAAAAGTAGTAGTTTTTATTTGTATTCTTTTGTCATCATTATTAAAGGTCCAGGAACACCAGGAAATCTTGGACAGATGACAGTGTTAGTAAATAATATATAGCACAGTATGTTGGGGCAAAGCATATAGGTGCTTGGATATCAACGTAAAGTTTTAGAGAGTGGACAGCTATTGAAGATACCTGACAAGGAACAAAAAATTATTAACTTACTCGATACATAATCTGATCCCTTTCTTTCCCTCACACTTCTCGTGTAACTTGGCTCTACTTTTTAAAAATTGCAGAATCTTATCACTTCTCACCACTTCTATCACTGGTGTAACCATCATGATCTCCTGCCTGTGTTTCATTTATAGCTTCCAACTAGATCACATTGCTCTTATCCCCCAAGTCTAATCTGAATACAGCAGCCAGAAATGTCCTTTTAAAACATAGAACTTGCCAGAACTTTTCATTTCCCTCAGAGTAAAACCCAAAATCTTACAAGTAGAAGCCTACAAGTACAGGTCAAAGCCTATGAAAGCTGGCTTGATCTGCCATACTATCCTCTAGCCCCACACTCTTATTATAGCAATAACTTCATCTCTTACCACTCTTCCTCGTCTCCTTCCCTACGAATTCTCCAACCCCTCTGACCTCTGTATCATCACCCACTAACACTGTGTGAAGTTTTTATATTATTGATTGCTTCTTTACATATTATATAGTAGTTATGTTTTTGCCCTTTATGAATATCCCCTAACTAGGGGATGAGCTTCACCTATCTTTGATTTGTTCTCTGATTTATCTTAGAACAATAACTGATACAAAGTAGTTACTCAGTAAATATTTGGTGAGTGCTTGAAGGGTCGAATGAAGAGTATCTATGCTTAAAAAAGATTAATTAACAGCAGTTTTGGAAGCATCTGAAGAAGAGAGAAGAGGCTTTTGTAATAGTTTAGACCAGCACTGTCCAATGAGAAATATAATGAAAGCCACCTATTGTTAATACTCTAGTGGCCACATTTTAGAAAGAGTAAAAAGAAACAGGTAAAATTTTTTTAAATATATTTTGTTTTAGTCTAAAATATTCTGACATGCAATAATATTAAAAATTTATTAATGTGATAGTTTTATATTTTTAATACTATATCTTTGAAGTTAGTATTATTTTACACTTACAGCACATATTAATTTATATACTAAATTTCCACTGGAAATACTGGATCTATGTTTACATCTATCAGCATTTTCTGTTGAAAAGGTAAATTCATATGCGCAGATGTTCTAAATATAGTTTAAAAGTTTCCAGTAACTGAAATGAATGCCAAAGATCTTTTAATATTTACATCCACATTAACAAAATTTTCATGTTTTTAGAAGAGTGAAGCAAAATTATTTCAAAACCACATCTTTTCAACTCGACATTATTAACATCAAAGGAGTACTGCATATATTGAAAGCAATTCTAAATTTATCAATATTAGCTAAGCATTTTTCAAAAATGTTTGTTTTGTAGCTAATTTATGTAACACTATCAGTGATTAAAATCTATGTACTGATTTATGGTAGAAAATATGTAAGATTTTTTAAAATTAATTCACTAACAGTATCCAGACCAGTTATGCATTTATGTGTACTCAAAAGCTCATATACCTGACACAGACACGACAGTTCAGTAATATCTTAAATGATATGGTGATTAAAGTGAAATCCAATTATACTAAAACAATAAAATTGTGTGTGATGGAAAAATATTTTATACTTCTAATGTTTTTTTTTTCATTTGAATGCAAACTAATTAAAATTAAAACTTTAATTTTTTAGTCTACTAAAAATATTCCAAGCACTCAGTAGCCACGTAGAGCTAGAGACTACCACATTGGACAGTGCAGACCTAGAGCTATATACATCTTTGCTATTCAAAGAGTGGTTCAGGACCAGTAGTGTCAGCAACACCTGGAACTTAGTTAGGAATGCAGATTCTCAGGTCTTGCCTCAGACATACTGAATCAGAATCTGTATTTAACAAGTCCTTGGATGATTGATATGCACTTTAACATTTGAGAAGCACTTTTCCAAATAATAGGCAATGGGAGATTTAAAAGAGTAGTGGCAATGGAACTATACCAACTATACCAAAGAGTCTGTGTGAAAGATAACATGAGGATAAAGTCAACCAGACTTAACAATAATTGAATGTGCAGTAATAATCAGAGAGCAGTCAAGGCTTTGTAATTTGGTGATTGAGAGGCTGTAATAATATAATTAATAAAATAGGAGAAGTGCAACTGAAAGTAAAGATGTTTTAATTCATGGTATTGTTTAATGTTATGTTTTTCAGTTTTAACAACAACAACAACAAAACAACAACAACAACAAAATATATATATATATATATATATATATATATATATATATATATATATATATATATATAATCTGTTTACAAACCCACATGCACGCATACTAATATAACTATTCATTCCAGAAACACGTACTTGACATAAAAAATATACTACCCAAAATCAACCCTAATGCAGTCCATTTTTTTTGTTAGCATATTGAGCATGCATACTATCAGATTCTTCAGTGTATATACAATGTCATTATTTCAGTGTTATGGATTTACTGTTAATGAAAACATTCCTATCTTTTAGTGAAAATAACTACCTTTCAATTTTTTCAATAATTAATATCTTTTTTTACAATTAGCAAAATATTCTTTAAAAATTACAAGTAGAGAATTAAGTGCATATAATTCTCTTAAAATTTTTTAAACCAAAAACTTGAGTATGAAATTTGCCATTTTCTTCTCTCTTTTTTGGTATCTTTTTGAAGATCTTGACATGAAGTAGTATATTACTAATACACCATATAAATCCTTTAAATATATAGGTAACCTAATTATTAAACACTACTATATCGAGTTTTAATTTATTTTACAATGATGGTTACCAGTTGCTTCTAAAAAGAGAACACAATTTGATATCCTTTGTTCATTAACTTATAAACTTTTAATTGAATTATTTTGAGACTGACCTGATCCTAAAAACAGAATAATCTCCCTTTTTGAAAGTACATTAGTTACTTTAAATTATGGAAATTAATTTACCTTTATTTAGTGTAGTGACCCAAAAGGAAGCAATGAAGAACAAAAAGGGAGGGAAAAATGGAGAATCGGACAAAGGAAGGGAGAAAGAGGAAAGAAAGAAATATAAAATAAGTTATTAAGGGATCCTTTTTCACCAGAGGTATAAGATACATTATTTTTTTCAACCGAGTATGGCTACCAGAATACTTTACTGTTTGTAAAGAATTGGCTGTACTGTTCTCTAAAATCTAAGTATTTTTGATGAGATTTTATGCCTTACAGAATAACCCAACTTTACTGTTTAAAATAATGAGCACAATTTCCTATGAGATTACACTTGTTATTTTTTCTTCAAGTTCTAACAACTTTTAACAGGCATGGGCCATCTTCTCACAACTTCCTTTGATCAACAACTTTCTAAAACCTGCTCTCACACTTAAGATGTTTTTAAAGTTTTTTTCAGCATAGTGTTATGACCTAAGGCAGAGATGAATTGGTGAGCAGCCCAAAGCAGAAATAGTTAGCTTGTCTGAACCAGTCTTTGCCCTAAGGAAACATGGGAAACTGTTTATTTGGCAATTTATTTAGGTTTAGATGAGTCCAGTTGTATTTGGCCTCACCTGTACAAATGTTGGGTTGAATGCTTGAGGAAGGCAAGAAGTCTTGAGGCGGAAATGTAAGGTCAAATTAGCACATGATTCTCTGTAGTCAGGTGAGGTTGAACATGGACTTAGTTACAACTGATGTAGCTGGCATGTGAGCCATCTTGGCTTATGGACTAAACAATAAAGGAAACTTTAAGGACAGAAGAAATATACTCTAAAAGAACAACAATCTGTGATTAATCAAGAAATACGTTTTTACACCTTCAGAGATTGTTTTTCTTTGTGTATTTATTAAAGATATAGTAAAATCTCTAGTTTTAAAATTAATATGAGTTCCCACGCCTTTTTAATTTGTCTTTAGCAATCCAGACTCTATAGTATTTCAGTATAGCACTAGTGAATATTCCAAGATGCCAATCTAATTTTTAGAGGCAAAAAGAAGAAAAATACATCTATTTGATTTGTCAGTCTTTTCTGTTCTAAAAGGGTGTTATAGGGAAATGTTCCTATGTTTCCATTTCAGATGGTTACCTGTGACGTTACAATATCAACTTTTATTTTCTGTTAAAAACGATCTTTACAAAGATCCCTCATGATATTCTTTTATAGTCACAGTCTCTTCTTTCCACCAATCCCCCAGCCCTTCCCTAACACCTAGCAACCAATAGTCTGTTCTCTATAATTTTGTCTTTTCAAGAATGATGTATAAATGTTATATAGCATGTCATTTTTGGAGAATGGCTTTTTTCACTCGACATAATTTTCTTGAGACCCATTCAGGCTGTTGCGTATATCCATAGGTTGTTCTTTTTTACTGCTGAGTGCATATTAAAACTGGTGAAATCTGATTAAAGTTGGTGGATTGTATCAATGAAGTTTCCTGGTTGTGATAGTCTACTATAGTAATGCAGGATTTAACCATTGGAGGAGACTGAGTGGAGTACAGAGAACCTCTCTGTTATTTCTTAAAACTGTATTTAATCTGCAATGATCTTCAAATGATTTTTAAAAAGAAAAAAAAGCCTCTTTGAGAAAAAAAAATTATAAAGCTCTTATAATGCTAGACAACAATCTGAGTGGAAAAACCTATTAAGCAAACTTGGTTGGGCTTATTTTTCAACGTTAATTCTTTTTGTGTGAATCAAAAAATGACCAGTGTGTTCTTTAACATTAGACTTTGCTCAAGACACTGCCTAAGTTAAAGACAGTTTGTTTAGGAAAGGAACATGCAGACAGCCAGTTGGCATGCCTGCTTGCACAGACACTGACCACATCTAGTGACTGAATGGAGGTGAATGTAGCATTCTAAGCAAGCATTGGCAAACATGAACATCTATTTCAGAATCCCCATTTCCAAGTAGTTGCGTCTTTTTAATATAGAAAAGTCTTTAGCATTTTAAGAAGGCTGAGAGAAATTTTATTATCCTATTCATACTACTGAACTTAGGTCATTGTGTTAGATTAATTAGAATCACAGAATTTTTAGTGTTGGAGGATTTTGGAAGGCAAGTGATCTTATTCTTCACAGAAATCTTACAGTTCATTTGATTACAGTATTTTCTGTAGTTGGTTGGCTTAGTTACAACTGATGTTAGGGTTGTGGGTTGTGAGCCACTTATTTTCTGGCTGTTCAGGGACACATTCAGCATTCCCTTCATCACTTGTTTCACGTGTGCCTGTAGTAACTTATAAGGGAGACTTGGCAAGGGAAATGGAAAAATGTTTCTTTAATGCTTATTTTGTATGGATGCACTGTGAAAGCTAGATATACTATCAGAAAAAGCTCTCAGTTTAGAAGAATAGAGCAAAACCATCACTTTCTACAAAGCATTTCAGAATAGGTGAATAGGTGCCCTATAGCTGGTGAGTTGACACAGGCGTGTTTGTATTCCAAAGTAGGCATTACTCCCTATAATTTTTCTTATTTAACTAAAAACAAATAAATATAAATCTCTAAAATTCCATTAGTAAGTTGCTAAGAGAGTACCTTTCAAGGGTGTAATTTAAACATTTCTGTGTTAGAGCAATATATAAATTTGGCTGACAAACTAGTAAATTTTACCCAAGGAGGAAGTAGTGATAAGGCAGTTGATACTATAAAACTCTTATCTTGGCAGTTTACTATGTGAGAAACACTTTTGGTATATTTACTTCAATATGGGACTCATGACATTGTATTAAGTGATTTATTCACAAACTATTTTAGTATTAAAAATAAGACTTTTCTAGTCACACCTAACCCTACATAAATAAATCACTCTATTTGAAACTATTATACTTTGATTCACTGTTATCCATTTACTTACCAAAGATTGTCTATGACCATGAGTTTCAAATTAAATTGTGAACTTCATCAGTATTGTGAAATTCTTCAGTATTGAAAGCAGCTGATTTCCTGCTATGATTGCTAGTGACTTTCTGCCATCCCTGACCATGTGCCCCTTATGTTATCTGTATCACCTTACCACTCCTGCTTTTTCTTCTTCACTTCTCTTGTATTTTTAACTGTTTCCCCCTTTCCTCACATCATTTTATAAGATCTCTTTATACTGTAGTTATTAACTCTATTTCTACCAAACCTGTCACAGATATTTTCACCTGTATGTAAATTGCCATTATAATTTTTTCAGTTTTTAAACACAGGTGTTTTTGTGTTGTCAAATCTACCTTTTTCTTTGTGAATTCTTCTTTGTAAAAACTTTTTAAAAGTTTCTTCTTAGCTAGATTTCAGATACATATTTAACTAGTTTTCCTCCAA
This sequence comes from Cynopterus sphinx, assembly GCA_030015415.1. Taxonomy (NCBI): domain Eukaryota; kingdom Metazoa; phylum Chordata; class Mammalia; order Chiroptera; family Pteropodidae; genus Cynopterus; species Cynopterus sphinx. The sequence continues at coordinate 22,910,083 of CM057385.1, forward strand.
TGTCTGAAATTATTTAATTTGGTACTGGTATGAGATGAGGGTTTATACTTCACAATTGTTTTTTCCAAATAGTTTGTTTTTTCAATCACGGTTTTATGGTATCTCGATTAAATTCTTATACAATCTACAATCTGTTTGGGGTATCTAATTTTTCTAATTATTTTGTCAATAAATATTTATTGAGTGGATGAATGTTTTATCTAGCTCTTCTTTGTCCAGGACCAACTATTGTAGCTTTAAATGCCTGAAGTATAGATTTAAGTGCCTTAAATCCTTGGGCCTTCCTTCCTTCCTTCCTTCCTTCCTTCCTTCCTTCCTTCCTTCCTTCCTTCCTTCCTTCCTCCCTCCCTCTTTCTTTCTTTTCTTTTCTTTTCTTTCTTTCTTTCTTTCTTTCTTTCTTTCTTTCTTTCTTTCTTTCTTTCTTTTTCTTTCTTTCTCTTTCTTTCTTTTTCTTTCTTTTTTTCTTTTTCCTACTTTCTTCTCTTCCTTCTTTTTCCTTTTTCCCTTCTTTTCTTTACTTTTTTTTCTTGTTTTTGAAAATTTGCTTACTAGTTCTCACTGATTATTTGCATCCAAAGCAACTTAAAAATTTATTATTTAGATCTTATTATATCTAGATTCAAATTTAGAACTCTTATTTTCCAAAACAAGCAGAACTTGATAAAATTTTGATTCTGATTGGATTTAACCTCTAAAGGTTAATTTGGAAGGAATATATTTCTGTTTTGAAGCGAAATCTCCCTTAAACCCCAAGCTTCAGATGATTTCTAAATATTTAACAGGTAGAAAAGTAGCCTTTGAGCTCTACTAGGTTTTGGTGAACAGAGTTTAAACTCTGATTATGAAAAGAAATTTCCAATATGGGAATTGTTCCCTTTTTGTACATTTGTAACCAGAATTAGAGAAGTAGGAAAATAGTTTTTCTTTTATGTCGACCTTCACTAAAACAGAAACTACATGTTCAGGGTTAAATATATTATCAAAACAGAGTTTTAACTAATTGATATTTATATTGTGAATGGGTTCATTTGGTAAAATTTATCAGGTAGATGTACATGTATACTTCTCTCTGAGTAGGGAATTCTGTTTATAAACAGATTAAAAATAGTTTCTTTGGGAAACAAAATAGTTTCTTTGATTTTTCTTCATATTCAGAGTCAGAACTCAATTTTGCACCTTTTGGAGAATGAGGCAGCTGCAGGTGAAGAAGCTGACAGCTCTTGGGAGGGTTAATTAGAGCTAATTATAATTTGATTGACCTGCTTTTCCTCCAGAAAGCTTAACCAAACCTTCCTTTGCACAGTTAGGATTTCGCTTTTTCATACAAACTAAGGAAAATCTTTGTTACTTGGGTTTCAAATATCTGTCATTTTTACACACTTTACAAAGAAGTGTCACCACCTAAATCATAGAATCAGGGGTATGGATGGGTTTGGAAAGGACTTCAAGATTATATAGTCCTTGAAAGCATGTACTACTATATAAACGTATGGAAAAATATAACTTTTAGGGAGATATAAACTAGTATGCATAGTTTTTAAATCTCTAAAATTTTTAATCTGTTTAATGAAAAACCAAGAAACAAAATGTCAAACTTAATAAAGTGAATTGTCTTTTTTCAATCTTGATATGTTCTTTATTTCACTTGAATTTGTTATAATCTCTCTTGATTTGCTTGATAAATACTATAAAAGGATATTTGTTTAATTTATATATAAAGAGAATTTAATGAAATAATTCACTTTTTATTACGTGTGGTTTTTCTAAGCATGGTTTATTGTTATTATTATAATCATTACCATGAAATATATATATAGTTCTATTAATATATCCATTAAGTTGAAACCTTTTATGAAGAACTTTCTTATGAAAGCTTCTTAGCTAATTAAGTTCTTTAGAGCAATTACTATAGTATATGAAAGACAAAATAGTCATTTTCACTGTCAACTCAGTTACCTCTCATATTTATGTTAAGTGGAGCACTTGTTCATATTAGGTGGGGTTTTAATTCTCAGAAACTTATGGGTAGTCAGTACCTTTTGATTTTAGAAAGTTAGGTAGTAATATATTTAATATTTTGATGACAGTTAAATAGCAGTACAAAATACTAAGTAGCATGTGATTAAATACAAATAACAGATATAAAATATTAAAAGCAGGGAAAATAATTACAAGAAGTGGTCTGCAAAGATTAGAGAAGGTAAAAACTGAAGTAAATTTTGAAGAATGGATGAAATTGAATAAAGTGAAAAGGGGAAAGGTTTATACAACTAGTGAAAGGAGTAATGTGCTCAAAAGCATCTTGGCGGTAGAAGAGTTTGACCTGGAAATTTTTAAGTACCTTTGTGTGAGCCAATAACATGAATCAGTAATGTAGGGATAAGAATGGAAATTAAGGAGTGGCTGAAAATTTATCATAAATAAAGACTTCACAATGCTTAATAGCTAGTTTTGGTAAAGAGGAAGACTAGTGGGTTAGATGTAAACTTGGAGAAGTAAGGAAAGTGAAAGGAGGGAGCACATATGAGAGGCATATAAAAAGTTCTGTGGATTAATTTTCTCCCCCAGGTGCGTCCATGCTTAAGAAAGAAGTTTTAGATTCATTTATGAATATCTGCAAATTACTTTTGAGGTCGCCCATTGAGAAGAATATTACACATATTTTACCAAATCTGATACATAACTTAAGGAAACTAGTTATAACTTGCTTTTCAACTTTTCCTTCAACAGCTCTCTTCCTGTAATAACCCTTAATCTTTTTCACAGCAGTGATGGGTCCTAGACCAAGAAAGGTTTTCCAATGAGTGAATGTAGGAAGCTGATAAGAAGCATTCATTTGGGTTTAATGGCATAAGTTACACTACACTAAAACATATCTCTTTGCAGTCTCTTTTTTCTTCTGTCAGCCATTGGCATTTTGAAAGATTTACTGATTAGCTTAAAAATTACAGAACTTCTAAGGCTAGTGATGTGGATGTGCCAGCCTAATTACAGATGTGCAACTGCTTAGTGCTTTTTCCTTCTACTTTAGGGAGCCATTACAACTCATAACCAGAGAAGAAAAGGCTTTACATGATTGTTGCTAATATTAAAAAAGACATGTACGTGCTGTTTCCAAACAACTCTCATATTGGTTTCAATAACCGATATTACTAATTTAGTACCTCAGGAAGGCCCTTAATAAGTTATCTAATCTAGGCAATTACATATATTTTTCAAAAGCAGTAAAGAGGAATGGGAAAAAGCTGTATCAAGTACCATAGTAGTTTTTTTTAACTTTCTTGTGAGTTGTTTTGGTCCTATAAAGTAGATATTATTTTACACTATACAAATGAACAGAGTCTTAGGGAACTACACAGCCAGATTATGAATCTGATTTAGGTACAGCTCATCCAATGCTCACGTTTTTTATTCAATATCATGTTGCCTCATGATATAAGTGCTGTGTATGGAAAAACACACACCACATTGTCTTTCATCTGAGCTTATAGTGCCCTTTGTGTGTATTTGTAATGCCCTTTGTCTCAATACAGTCTCATAGCTAAGTTCAAGTTATTTGTAGCCTACAAAGATTTTCATTAGTTTGAATTATATTTTCAGATAAGAATTTGGTCTGATTTCCCTTGATGATTAATCGTAAAATTGTGAAGTAGAAAATCCTCATTTTACAGTGAGACGGTATGAATTGAAGGTATTTCTTCAGTATAACCAAAAAAAAAAAAAAAAAAGTCAAGAGATTTGACTTTATAATTCAAGTCCCTTTTAGTATATCTCTCAAGTACCTACTATTAAAAAGCACACTTATGTAGGTTTTTCTGATTCACTACATCTTAGTTTCCCTTTTATTTTCTAAATTTCTAAACTGAATTAATCTTTTCCTAATACATAGTAAATCAGTGAACTGACTGCAGTTTTTACCCTGATGTGGTATCAGGCTCATGGTCAGGTGACTGAGAGAATTTTGGGTCAATTGTTACTGACATAGGAGGCTTTACAGTTAGTTATTTATTAGAAGACAGCCCGGGAGGAAAATAAAAAATGGATTTATGCTATCCTGTATATACAGAATACTTCTGGCTATCTTTACTTCTTTGCTAAGAGTCATCATTTCAATGCACTAATCTTTTAAACATCCATTCAGTCGGAATTGGGCTAGAACTTTGCTAAGGGGTCACATCTACCAACCTGACAGTTATACATTTACAAAAGAAATAGCATGAATTTATTCAGCATCAAAACCTCTGCATCTTTTACCACCCGACCGCATTTCACACTGTATTACCATCAGTGCACTATAGTGGCTATTTAAATTACATCCAGATTCTTCATTTAATTAACTAGCATACTTTGAACAAAAATAAAAGTGCTGTTTTTATAGAGGAATAAAAGCTGTATGAAGTGAGTGTGAAGGAGACAAATCATCAAATTTGTGATTCTTCATTGCAGCTATGGAGAATTCTCTGCCCCTCCCCTTTCTCTTCAGTGACAATATATTTTTTTCTAGCTTGATTGAATGGAAAATAGAGAATGATGTAGCTGCCTCAGATGTGTTTGAGTAAATTATAATGGCCACATCCTAAGCTCATGTAGGGTTAGTCACTGGCAATATTGTCCTATACAAGTAATTATTTTTTTTTTTAAGCAATGTCTATAGTTGAAGAGGTAGTATGGCATAGCAGCCAAGAGAATGAACTTTGTAACTAGACTTTCTGGGTTCAAATTCTAGCTCAGCCACTTAATAGATGTGTGAATCTGAGGAAGTTATTTCAGCTTTCTCTGCTTCATTTTCCTACCTTTCAAGTGAATTTAATAATAGACAAACTTCACATGGCAGTATGCAGATTAACTGAGTTGACCAATGTGGAACAGGGTAGTGCCAGCACATCTTAAGCCATTACTTTTGTGTGCACAGCAATAGTCTGAAGTGAATGTTGATCCAGCTGCGGCACTAGTGGCTCTTCATCACCTGTGCTGAACTGACCGATGTGACTGATACGGCTAAGTAAATGTCATTTTATTTCCCCAGACATCTTTTTCTAAAAGTATCCTTTTATTACAAGACAATTACTTTAAAAAATAAGGAGGTAAAGTTCTTTTAATTAGGGTGTAGTAGGCAGTTGGTTGGCCACATCTTTCTGTCTTCCACTTTGCTGCTAGATTTGGCTTTTTAAAGGACCGTGTTCTCGTATCAATTTCTGCTCAGAAGTCTTCAAGACTTCCCTCGATACAAGCCCTCTCTTCCTTTGTTCACATTGTTCATGCCCTACTCTCTTCCTCCAGTTATCTAAGTCATACCTAATGTTCTAAGCTCAGCCAGGAAAAAGGAAGGGATCTTCTATCCCCATTGTATTTTTTAGCATATAACATGATTATCTGGATGCAGTAACTTGCTAGGGAAAGGTTGTTAATGATGTTGAACTAACTGTTCTGTTAGCTTGACTTTCAAACTACATTTAGAATCTAACCACTTCACATTATCTCCACCACTGTTACCCTAAGCCACAATTACTTTTAGTCGTCCCCTTCCTCTTCTCTCTGCTTCATCCTTGCCCACCCACTATTTTCTACTCAGCACAGAAGGAAAAGTAATATATACATAAATATATTACCTAATATATAAGTTAGATCATTTCTCTGGTCAAAACCCTCCAGTTCCTTCACATGCCACCTTGAGTAAAACCAAAGTCCTTAAAACAGTATACAAAGCTCCTTAAGACCTGTCACTCCACTCCAACCACATCCTTGCCCTTGCTCCTCTTACCACTCTGTACTCATCCTAACACTCCCTTCTTCCTGTCCCCTCTCTGCTTCTGCCACTGGCTTCCTTACTGTTCTCTGAAGATGCATATCACAGTCCCATCTCAGGGCCTTTGCACGAGCTCTTCCCTCTGCCCAAAATTCTCCTTCTTGAGAAATACGCATGGCTCCATCCCTCCTGCAAGTCTCTAATCAAATGTATTTCTCAATTAGATCTTTACTGATAATCTCTACTTTACTATCTTCCCAAACTCGAGTGTAAATTCTAGGTGGCAGGAGGGAAGATTTTTTTGTCTATTTTGTTCAATGCTCTATCTTTAGAACTTAAACTAGAACCTGAAACAAAATACTTGATAAATCGTTTTAAATGCATGAATTAAAATTTGATGCTTAAAAATGTGTCCATATTTACAACCCTCTCTTTACTTCAGTTGTGTTTAGGCTTGAACAAAATCAGCATCCTGTGATAGATCCAAGAAAATTAAAAGAGACATTGTTGAAATTAGCCATGGCAATTGGCTAGAAAGTTTCCACTGCAGAGAAAAGAGATTTCTGTATCAAGTAAAGAAAAAGGAATGGTTTACAATATAATAACTGCCATACTAAATCATATTGGTGTCTTGGGGAACTGTTGTTGACCCAGCACCAACGCACATTTTGAGAGAGCAAGTGGTTGGCTGCCCCATCCTCTTCCTAAGGTGGGGAATGTAGCTAATGTGTAGTTTTGTTTATTTTCATTTTTTGTTTTTTGTCATGTAGTGGCAAAGTAAAATAATGAAAAGAGCATTAAGGTTGGAGTCAGGCAGACCTAGGTTTAAATTCTGGGATTACTCTGTGTCCTTGGACTGCTCACGTAATCTCCCTGAGCCACTGTTTGATTATGTATAAAATGATTTTTAATAATTCCTTTCTCTCCGTGTTGTTCTAAAAGTTAAATGAAAGGAGACCCATAAATCACGTAAGACATAACGTGTTAAATAAAGGTCTTGTGAGCATTTCACTCTATAGAAATAGTTATATATCTTGCTGCTTAATTCTACCTTTTGGCTTAAATCGAAAAGAAGTAGCAGTTAGGCTAACCTCTAGGAGTTAGCTTTGGCTCCTGGGGCTTGGACCCCAGAGAAGCCCCACAACACCATAAATCTCTCAGCAGTATCTGATAACCTGCAAGAGCCTCCTTAGAACATGAGCCTTACCACCAAGTAGTTGAGTTTTGTGGAAACCTACTCTTTTCATCTTTTGAACCAATTATTTTTGTTTTCCATTTTCTGTTCTCTTCTACTTCTCATATTTTCAAAATGTTATGCTAGGTGTGTGAAGTTAGAAATTCCATATTGAAAATTATCTAAGAAATTAACAAAGGACCGGTTAGATCAGACAGCTACTCTATATAATAAAATAAAATAATATTAATTTTTAAAAGATGTGAGGAACATTTGTGTATTGATTAAATTTTAGAATTATAACTTCAAGAGGGAAGAAAATATTTTCTTTAAACCACTAAACTATTTTTACATTTTATTTCTTTCAATGACATCAATTTTGAAATCTTTAGGAAGCCAAAGCTGTAGCTGAAGAAACAAGAGCCCTGCGAAGTCGAATTCATCTTGCTGAAGCTGCACAGAGACAGGCGCATGGAATGGAAATGGACTATGAAGAAGTGATCCGTCTGTTAGAAGCTGAGATTACAGAGCTAAAGGCTCAGCTTGCTGATTATTCTGACCAAAATAAAGTAAGCAAAAACAGTCCCCTCTTCCAGTTTCCATGGTTTCCTTGCCGTTGTCATGTATCCTGTTTTCATTTTCTTTTCATCTGCACTTCTAAACTAGGTCAGTGTTTGTCTTCTATTATTCAATGATAGGATGATGTGTCATGATGGAAGTAATGTGAAGGTTGTGAGCCTCTCTTTATTCAGATGTCTTCAGAATGGAAAAGCATGCGCTCCAAATTTGTTTGGGCCATTGGTCAGCACTGTACTGCTCATGCAATAAATTGTGGAGCTATTTAACATTTAATAGATTGCATTGTTGTTGTTGTTTTTTCCTTTTGTTTCTCAACTTGCTAATTTGGAAGGAGAGTCTAGGGATGGAATTTGCTCTTTGATTAAAACACTCAAGGAAGTGTGAAACTTAAATAATTTTTGCCCAAAGCACAATATAATTAATAGAAAGAAATTGAGTTTGATTTTAGTAAGCTCTAATTTCAATAGCAAATGTTGAATACTTTTTAGAAGGCAAGAACTTTTTCATGGGATTTTTTTTTTATGTAATACACACTGTATTTGTTGAATGGCATTCAAAAACTAATAGATGTGTACATTTTTACTCACTGCAATAAGGCAGAAAATTAAATAAATTGAAATAGATATTTTATAACTGCATAGAGATCATTTGGTTTTTCTTATAACTAGTTACTTTTGGAAGGAAAAAATCAGTCTTTAAAAATACTTTAAAAAATTATGTTCAAGGAGTTAACATGAATTTATCATTTTTTTTTTAAACATTGGTTGTTCTCTCTTCCAGCTCCTACTGAGAAACATTTTTGTCCTAAATTGTCTGGTAATTCAATTAATTCAGATATTCTCTCTCTCTCTCTCTCTCTCTCTCTCTCTCTCTCTCTCTCTATTTTTTAGCACAACAGTGTCTCATTTCTCTTTGGTTAAGCTAAGCCATTAACCTTTCTCTAAAAATAATCTGTTTTTAAAAAAGAAAATATGTTAGACATGGGCATTTTAACATTTTTCAAATTCAGTACCAGTGGAGAAAGAGAAGGAAGGAAACTTTTTTAGAAATTTTTTTGAGAATGCTTGAAGAGACATTGGCCAAGATATTACAGGATTGATATTCAAATATTTATTTTTAAGACACAGATTCTTTTTGTAACTATCTTTTTATTTTTCATTATAATTTCCCCTTGTATAAACTGTTTATTTACTCATTTACTTTGTTTGCTTTTTCTTTTATTCATCTCAAGCTTAAGAAATAAAACATTACCAATACTTTTGAAGGTCCACCATGTCCCTCTACAATTATAACCTTCTCTCTTGCCCTCAGAGTAACCGCTTTTTGGGTTTCATGTTAATGATTTTTTTGATAATTTTACAACCTAGTATATATCCCTTAACAATATGTTATTTTCTTTTGCCTGTATACTATATATATTATTCTGACTTCCTTTTTTCACTCAACATTTTGTTTTTGTTATTCAGCTAAAGTTTATAGCTAGTTTATGTCTTCATTGCCATTATACCATTGAATAGACATAATACAATATATTTATCCACTCTGTATTTGATGGACAATTCAATTGTTTTTGTTCTCTTCTATTATAAACAGTGTTTCTCTATATGTGTAACAGTTTCCCTTTAGTTTATATCTTGGAGTGGAATTACTAGATTGAATGATGACTGTATGATCAACTTTACTGGGTAATGCCCAGTTGTGTTTGCAAGTTTCTGAACCAATTTTTACTGCCACCAGTAGTGAATGAGAATTACTGTTTACTCTACATCCTTGCTGACACTTTGTTTTCCTTTATTTTTAATTTTTATCCGTATGTCAGGTGCAATAAGCGTATCTCATTGTGGTTTAATTTGAATTTCCCTGGTTACTAATGCTGGAATCATGGCACTGGCCCAGGAGAGCCGATGATGTACATCTCTTCTCAACTCTGTATTTATTGACATCAGGTTGGCAGCTGGAAAAAAAATCCTATACACTGTAAATCAGGGCTTTACCCTCAGGCCCAGAGAGCCACTGGAGCATATATTTCTATATTCATTAGGCATTTGTGTTTCTATGTGAAATGACTCTTCATATCCTTTAGCCATTTTTCCATTGGATTGTCTTTTTAATATTGATATGTAGTGATTATATCTTCTGGTTACTAAACGTATAATATATTATATGTCATAAAAGTCTTCTGAATTTATGGCTTGCTTTTTCACCCTATGGGGAAATGAGCAGGTGCTCTTAATTTTCATGTAATCAAATTTATCAATTTCTTCCTCATGTATTTTTTTAAAAGTTCTTACACTTCCAAAGATATAAAGATATTACTTCATATTTGCCTCTAAAAGTTTTAAAGTTTTGGTTCTTCTGTCACTGATTTTGTGGAATTGTGTGAGTTGGGGATTCATTTTATTCTTCTAAATGAAAAACCAACTACACCAGAACTGTTTTTTCAAAAGACTCTTCTTTCCTAATTGATCTACAAAATCAGCTCTATCATATATCACAATTTCATGTGTGTGGATCTATTCTCTTTTATTGTTTTTTTTTAAATATTCCTGTGCAAATAACATTATATTGATTACTATATATTTTACAGTAAGTCTTGATATCTAATTACCTTTCAAGTTCTTTCTCTTTAAAAGTGTGTTGTCTACATGACCCTTCATGTTTTATATATTTTTAGACTCAGTTTATAAACTCTACCAAAAGAAAAAAATATTGGCTTTCTTACTGAAAATGCATTAAATATATAGTTTAATTTGGGGAGAATTTACATATTTATGATTGAGTCTTGATTTATAAACACCATTTAGGCAAAGAAGGGTTAATTGCTTTGTGGCCAGAGAATCTAGTCTGTAGGATAACAACAAACTTTGTTGGTGGTTGTTTCGTGGCTTACTAACTACATGGCTAATATTTACAAATGTTCAAAGTAAGCTTGAAAAGAATTCTGTGGTTGTTTGATATAGTTGTTTTATTAGAGACCACTTAAACCTCAGTTATTAATTTTGGGGTTCACTTGTTTCTAGTCATTAATTTATCAGGGAAGTGTGTTAAAATCTCCCTTTTGATTAAGGTTGTTTATGTATTTTGAAGTAATGCTTTTAGGTGAATATAAACTTGGAATTATGTTAATATCCTTTCATAAAAATGTGATTCTTCAATCTAGAAATCTTCTTTTCCCATTAATGCTTGTTTTTGATTGACATTAAAATAGTTAAAATGGCTTTCTTTTGATTACTATTTACATATGTATTTTTTTCATCCTTTTACTTTCAGTTTTTCAGTGTCCTTATATTTTAATTATGTCTGTGGTAAACAATTTGTATTGATTATCCCCCTGTCTTACTAACATTCTTTTTATTCTTTTACATTCTTTTATTTCAGTTACATTTTTTAATTTGCTACTACACTTGGCTTCATTTCCACCCTCTTACTATGTGCATTTTATTTGTCTCATGTTTTCTAGTTGTTTTTCATTTATAGCCTTTTTTTCTTTTTCTTTTTCTTTTCTATTTTTTTTTATGGATTGATTCAGATTTCTCTGGTGTTACCCTTCCCATTCCATTTATTTCCCTCTGCTGGTTTAGAAGTTACATACTCTTTTTCTAATTTTTAATGATTACCTTAGAAATATTAACATTCTGTTTTAACTTAAATTATAAAACTAATCACTAGCTTTCTCCTTCTTCTAAAGGCACTTTAGAACATAAATCCAGTCATGACTTCTACTTAAGTTCTATTTTTGTTGGCATTTTTGTTTTTTCTTGACTTTTAACACCATAAATTACTATTATAGTTTACTTTGTGCAGTCAACCTTTATTTAGATAGACCACCATTTTCACCATTTTCTATACTCAACATTCTTTTTGGCATCTTAAACCTTCTTGTTAGAATTATTTCCTTTCTTCCTGAAGTAACAGCTTTTAGAATTGGAGGATCTATTGGTAATAAACTCTCTTCATTTTTCTTTGTCTGAAAACATCTTTATTGAATTCTTGTCTTGAAATATATTTTTGCTGCATTTAAAATTGTTGAGTTGGCATTTATTTAACTTCTTTCACTGTTGTTACTGCATGGTTGCAATAGCCATCAATATGTCATTTGTTTGCCATCTGCTGTTTCTTTCTAAATGATTTTATTTAGATTCATCGAGGTTTCTGATCTGAGGGAAAATATCTTTGCCATTTTTAAAACATCCTAAGCTGTTATCCTGTTATTTTTTCATTCTTTTTGGTCTCTCTGGTGTAATTCAGATTGAATGTATGCTATATCTTCTAATTACTTTCTTCTTAGTTCTTTTCCTCCTTTAATATTTTCCATTTTTATCTTTCTGTTCCATTATGAGAAGTTTCTTTACCTCTGTTTTCCAGTTCACCTGTTCTCCTTTCGACTGTATTTAATTGTATAATAAACCCATAGAGCTTCTAATTTAATTATTACATTTTTATTTTTAAAATTAATTTTTATGTCATCAGATCTATTTTGATAGTTTCTTATCCCTTTATTATGTTTTCAATTTATTCTTAATTTTTAAAACATATTAAATATTACTTTATATCTTTTATCTGATCACTCTAGTATCTCTTGTCTTTTATAGGTCAAGCCCTATACTTTGTTTCCTTCAGCTGATTTTCATTTATGGTAGCTTATTTCTTGGGGACATATTCTTTTGATACAATATATGTGAGAATTTCTGGAGATTCGAGTTTAGAAAATACCCCTCCAGGGAAGTTATATGTTTTCTTTTACCAGCCTGAGACCAATTTAAACTAAAATTTCAACTTATGAATTATCGACCACACAAGTAATATAAAGTCTTACCTTAAACCTGCATGAGTAGAAGCTTGTAGTTAGCAGTTACTTATGGGATACTTTTCTTAACCCACTCACCAGAACCAAAGTCAAAAACCCTGTTCACCTTGTGAGTTTGTTTGTTCCTAGTTTACCTATTAAAGTTCTCCTGTTTGCCACGTGTGCCTGATGAAACCCCAAACTGTATGCCACCGATCAACACATAGCCTCAGAGCAAATTATGCTGCAGTGTACTCTTACTCCAGTGGTTCACTCAACATTGCTGTTGCTTGTCTTAATAGAATTCCTTTACTGCCCACAGAATCCCTTTACTTCCTTGCCAGCTCAGCTTTACATTGCATTGTATTATGCAAAAGATTTATGCTACCAAACTCAAGGGGTTCATTGTTTGGGCTGTTCTGTTCAAGAATGAGATGTGGTTGTCCATAGGTAGTTTTATTTACTTGCAACAGTAAAGGAGACAGGAGATTCACATCCAAAGCTCTGTCTCTGGGAAGAGGGGCTTACCTATTGCTTGTATACACTATTTGGTTAATTACATGTTAATTTCTTTTTTGCCCTTGGCCAGATTTACTTGATTGGGTTTCAGTTTTGGTCAAGCTCATCTTGTCAAGCTCACCTAGTTAGATCCATGTTTGTAAAATACTGTTCTATATTTAAACATTTAGCAAGAAAAGCATTTAATGAGAACCACTCAGGCCTTGAGACTTTTGTCTTATCTAACATATTTGTATATCTTCAGCATTTTTGATTGCGCCACACTGGTAGGAGTTCCTGTCAGTGTCTGGTCAATCTTATTGTCAAAAAAAATACACACACACATACACACACATATGTATATGAATTGAAATGTAATTTATTGCAGGAATCAATAAAGTTATATGCAGCTTATCTTATAAAGTTTATAGCTTCTCTGTGCAGTTTAACTTTTAAATAGGCCATTAGTTAAGGGCCACCTTAACTAATATATATAATAAAGATATATATATAATAAAGAAGATATATATAATAAAGAGAAAATAAACAATATGGTAATGTTAGATACTAGTTAATAAAAATTGAGAATAGGAGCCACTAATGTATAATTGGAGAAATGTATGAGACAACCTTTTCGATATTTTTGTCCAGGAAAGTGTTCAGGAGTTGAGAAAGAGAATCACAGTACTTGACTGCCAATTGCGAAAATCAGAAATGGCTCGAAAAACTTTTGAGGCATCCACTGAAAAGCTTCTTCATTTTGTAGAGGTAAATTTTTTTGTTACATTACTTTATGTTCATTTTTAAGAAATGTATAGGCAACTGACATATAGATAAACATCACAGTGTTTGGTGGCTAGTGAAACATTCTCCTGGCTCAAAACAGCCATACTAACTTAAAGTCAGATTTAAAATTGCCTGGATAATGAAGACCAGCTAACTTATAGATTGTTAAGAGAAATGATTGAGACAGTGTAACATAATCCCAAATACATATGATGTTTTAATGAACACTTTTCTAAAACTTTTGATACTTTGTGAACATTACTTGATAAATATTTACTGTATAAAGAAATGTTTCTGTAGTTATATTTCTGAGTAGAATTGCATGTTAATGTAATTGATTTTTTCCCTCACATAACAGAAACACTTTTTAATCAATTGAAAGTGGCTAGGAAGGGGGGAGGTTACAGATGTTGATAAATGAGAAAAGACATTTTTTAAAAACTACCAAACTCATATATCTCCTTCACCATCTCGTTTGTCACTAGGCTATTCAGGAGGTATTTTCTGATAATTCTGCATTAGCAACTTTAAGGTAAGAATATGTGAATATTTTCTGAAGAGTATAGCCACTGATTACATTTTTCATCTGGTAATTGTGACTCTAATGCTAAAATCTCTTAGTCTTAAGATGCTACATAACTCCTGTTCAATACTATTCTTTAATGTCTTGTGGAAATAGATATAAGGACATGTTTTGACCTCATCTCTGTGAAGGAAATTCCTGGAGGTGTTAAGCAAATCATTGTAACCTAGTACTCTAAATTGAGGTTGGAGTCACCTATCTTGTCTTTGTCGGGAATTCTGTAAAGAGGAGATGAACTTGAAGTTCTTTAAGCATCCTGTGTATGAGTAAAAGTTACTACACTAGGCACAGGTTCACTGCTAAAGGTCAATCCTGACCAGGCAGATTAATTAGTTGTTATGGCAAACAGGGTTTATAAAATATAATCATGCAATCAGTTTCTTTTATTTTCAGCATTCAGTAGATATCAATAAAAGAAATACATTTGGAGAATACACCTCGATTTTGTTATTATTCACAGTTTGTTTTTGATTTAAATCAGATTTAATCAGATTTATTTATTTCATACTGCAAGTTTGTGGTCATTTTAATACATGATGAAAGATATGTTTAAAAGAAAGATTCCTGCTTGTACATTTTCAAAGCAGTTTTTTTCTCATAATAGCTGACACTGGCAATATACTCCTACTTCTAGCAATGTGTGCTTGCAGAAACAGGAAAATTCTACTCTTTACTATGAAAACAGCAGTTTATTAAATTAAGATGATATATTGCATTCTTATTAAATTCTATATTTCCATAACATTTTTGAATTTAGAAGAATATCTATAGTAGTACACTTTTAAACTAATTTTAATGAGATATTTTATTTCTTCTATTGAAGGAATTTGACATTTTTTATTGTTATCCATGTTGCTTATGATATAATTATGTGAATTCCATGATGATTATTTTCAGTAAGGCTGTTAAAATACTCAGCAATCAGATTCCCCTTATATGAGTCCTCTGCCCCCAACCACAAAGTTTCATTGTGACCTTGATGAATAATTCAGAAGTTTTGGTATTAAAAATAAAGGTTAAAATGACTGTCTAAAAACCAGAGCCTGGCCTTGCCTTAAACTGGTTCATGGAAAAAAAGATAACTTTAAAAAGTAACATTAAATAAGTTTTTCACCATGTCTTGGAAAGTTAAACACTAGTAAAATTGGTTCAATCCTTTTAATGTACTATATCTTCTGTAGTAGATATTGGCCTTGGTCATTAAACACAGAACAAAGGCTCTATATTTAAATTTGAGAATTGATGCTTTAATTTCTCGTTGTGAATTAATACCATCATGCTTAAAAAGATGGATTGTAAGTTATGATGGTTTTGTCATAAGTTTAAAATTGTCTCTTTTCAAGTAAAAGTTTTAGGATAATGATTTTTTTGCAGTAAAATCTTTCATTTTTAATTATATCAGAATGCATTTATTTCAGGTGCTATTTGCATTGTTTAAAATAATATAAACACTCTATGCTGT
Organism: Cynopterus sphinx; assembly: GCA_030015415.1. Lineage (NCBI taxonomy): Eukaryota > Metazoa > Chordata > Mammalia > Chiroptera > Pteropodidae > Cynopterus > Cynopterus sphinx. The sequence continues at coordinate 22,925,697 of CM057385.1, forward strand.
TTTTAGATTTAGGGACAAATGGAAGTGCTTAAGAGATCATTTCGGGAGCAGGTATACATATTGAATTTACATTTACTATTACTACATCATGTTGACATAACAGAAGCACTCACAAAATAAGCCCAACAAGTGATTTAGAAAGTGAACTATTCTTCTTTTCCTTCCTTCTTATATGTGAAGTCAACCTAATTTTTAAAATATGCCTATACAATAAAGAATTGAAAACAAATATTGTTTTCTGTGAATTACTTCATTTATAGCTGTAGGATAGAATGTTTCCAGATACAGAAATATTTTTGCACAAATTTATAGCTACTAAGAATTCAGATTTAACTAAAATAAATGTTATTTATTGTGTAAAAAGTTCAGCGTTATTTTATCACCCTCTTAGTGAAAGAAGAACTGTGCTGGCTTCTCAGACGTCTCTCAAGCCATGGGGGAGGGAAGGCCGTGGCACCCCAGCCACACTGGCACTCGCGTCTAAGGAGCTCGTCGAGTCTGTCCGTGCCATCCTTGATGTGGACTGTAAGTTTTCCAAATTTTTAAAATTTTTTCACAAGTAATTTATTTAACAAAACAAAATTTCAAGTTTGACAATTTAATTTTGTTAGATGTATTGGTTTAACTACAGTGTAATTGATAGTAGCTAAGTGATAAAAATCTTAACGCACTTATTTACAGTGACTTTCAGCAGAAAATAGCTGATGAAGACATGTCTTTACCTGTACTTCCATCCAAAGTCTCTTTGAAGTGGAAGAATAAATATTAAAAAATCTACAAGAGCACTAGAAACCTGGACGGGTAGCATCAAAATTGAGGAATTTTTTAATACCATACAACAGATAGAATAAGATTGAAGGTACAGCTCAGCTGAACTAAAGACCCCAAAACACAATAAATATGAAAAACAAGACTACTGGAACAGTGAGTTAAGTAGAACCCTGGAAAAATCCCCAGTATCACAGGCAGGGAAAACCAGGAACAGATCCTGGGGCAATCAGCAAGGTAATTAATTAAAGGGCTATAAATAGCCGAACCACTTCCCTACTCTTTAGAGCCGCCCTGTCAGGCATTTACTCCTAAACTAGGGCCAAGAGAATACAGCCCTTAAGGAAATGCATGATCTGTCACTCATATCTCCAGAGTTACCATTGGGCTAGAAAAGAGAAGCAGGCCAACACTCCAAGTGACTTCCAACATCCCGGTATACAGGGAGACACTAGGGGAAAGCTTAAACACCGGGATATTTCCATTCTTCCCTCCTGCTAGTCTGTCTCCTGGTACTTCTGCCTTTTCATGGATTTGGACTCTCTTCTTGTTTGTTTTCCTGTCTCTTCCCTTGATGTCATTCTGTCTGCTGATTGTGCTGGCTTCTAATATTCTATTATCTCTCTAAGTTTGCCACTTTTAATCTTCCTGTGCTGGGGACCAGATATCAAATATATATAAAAATGTGTAAAGATTTAGATACAATTATATGTTAATTAAATCTCAAAATAATAAATTTTAGTAAAGTCTTGGGTACTAAATGGCTTGAATTGGTGTAGAGTAGTATTCAGAGATCCTTTGGGGATAACTTTTGACTTCAGTACTATGTTATAGAGGATTAGAAGCCATGCTTCCAATAGTATCTGCTTAATTTATGCAGTGCTTTTTTCCTTAACATGGATAACCTATTACTTTTTTAAAAATCAAATTACATTTCAAAAACCCTATAAGAACTGTTTATGTAAAGAAATTCTGTATATTTTAGTGGGGATGAAAATAACCACTCTTAATATATTATGCTAAGTTCAGAATTTCACATATCAGACGTTTTTAAGATGAGAACAGTGGAGGGAAACACCTGTGCAGACATAGCCCAGTGGACATTGCCATCATTAATTTTAACTATCTTGCTAGCATTAACCTTTATATTTGTCAAACATGATTATTCAAAGAAAATGTTTGAAATTCAGCAGAACTTCTTCAGAATAAAAGTGAGATATTCCATCTGCACTTTTTCTCCATTACAAGATTATACATACTTTGCTGTTTAAAACTAGCAAATAGTTTCTATGTTTTCTTTTTATTTAGAAATGTAATCACCAGTGTTGGCATATTTTCCCAGTGCTTTTATAATTTTAGATGACGTATCTTTTTAAGTTTGATAATTCAGATACACTCAGCTCATTTTTCTTTCTCCTATACCAGTAGCATTTTCTACATGTGTAATGAAAAACAGGAAATTACTACCATGAGGAAGATAATTCAGTTGCAGCCTTCATCTCATTTTCTTGGCCATGACTATCTGGTTATTTCCAGCTACAATTAGAAAATTTCTTTTGGGTAATTGCGTTCACTTTCTTCTTAATAGAAGTTTACTCTAAGATGTTTTACTATGGGATTTTCCTGGAAATGATAAGATTTCTTGGGTCTTAGAGCTTGGAAACCAGACTCTGAAGAAAATCTCAAGACAGTTGTGATCCTTTTTTAGATCATGGATTACACTGAAATATGGTGCAATCCCTCTTTCCAGAAATGTTCAATCATATACATTTTGCATCCGTTCTCAGAGTGTTTGTGAACCCTAACCTAAGAACACTATGTAGAATAACAGGGAACACAGATGCTTTCTACAGCCTTGCAAACATGACTGCCCAGTCCTCGCTGGAATGCCTCTGGCAGTGGAGAAGTGTGTGGGTCATCAAGGCAGCCTGGAGTCGCAGTTTGAATCTATGTAAACAATACTCCTCAAAGTCTCTGATGTTCCCTAGAGATCCCCCAGAGAGCAGGCCAATTAGTCACCCAACTTCACTGGGCAAATTACTTAACCTCTGGACCCATTTCCTCTTATGAAAAGTGTTGAGATCATATCAGAAGTGGCAGGATTGGAGGATTAAATGAGATACATGTAAAGTAGCTAACAGAGCACTTGGTAATGTAAGATGTTCCATAAATGGACATTACTGCTGCTGCTGCTAATACTGGTTCCACGTGTCATTATTATTTAAAGTGATTAATTTAAATGCGCTTTTTCTCTGTGTTAAGTCTTAAACAATTGTCTAAAGCTTCTTTCAACTTGGATACATTTGAAAATATGGTAGATGAGAGCTTTTCTTAATATTTAACATTTAATGTTATTACTGATTTTGAGTTAGAATGTAATCATCACAGGAAACTGGCTAAATGTCTGAATCAGCATCTTATGTTTCAATGGTTTATTGCTAACTGTAAGGAAACTTTGGTCTGTTCTGTTACATTACTTCAAGTTGAGACAGTATATGGATAGAATAGGCATTATCAATCAGTATTGGAATTCCTGGAGGTGCGTATATTGATCTCTATCAATATTTACATGATCGATATTGTAATGCCTTAGTGTAATCTTTTTTTGAAATAGCTACTTGTTTTGAACTGTAATCTTTGATTGACATCTAGATTGACAAAATAATACTGCAACAAAAGCAGAAAGAGGCAGTATTATTTTAAAAGGCATAATAAAAGAATCTGGCCAAGTAATCCCATAGGAGATATTTAGTAGAAGAGAACTTATTGACTTCCTAGTAAATTGACATAAACACAGGCATCTATCTTCCTTCAAGACTCCCATGGAAATGATAAATAGAACCTAAATCAGAGTAAAATCTTCAAAAGTTCTGGCAATAACAGGCAAATCCCTCAAACTTTTCCATAGGGGGCAGGTATCACATCATAGAAGAAAGCACACATGGCCAATTTTTTACTCTCTCTGCTGAACAGAAGTAGCAGTTATGGGGATAACTGGAGGAACCCTGGAAGGAGGGCACCTTCAATGAATTTTAATTAGAAGAGGTAGTAAATAGAGTGGCTGGGGATAGTAACTCTTTGTTACTCTTTTATCTTGGTGAGTCAATGGCATTTTTGAAATTCTCAGTGAACTTTCAAACAGAAGGCCAACTGGGGCTTCATCATTTAGGCAGCATAGACACACTTGAGATCTGACCTGCACTCAGGCATACAGCAACCTTTAAATACATGTAAGGAGAGCCCAGCACACTGGCTTCTGCACCAAAAGCCACATTGCTCTGCATAGCCACCTCTGGTTCTGGCTGGCTTCTCACTCCCCTCAGACTGCTGCATCTTCCTTGTATACACAGTGCTAACTGACCAGCCTACAGCCTGAGTTTTGAGAGGGCACCTCCAATAACTTGGCTGAATGTCACACACACCCTTTCAAAGGTCAAAAAGCAATTTGTGTAGAGAGCTCTCTACATACAAGCTTTTATAAAGAGAAATATATCACACATAGACACACATTTCATCTAAGCTTTTCTAAACAAATTGTACACAAACATACCAATATATGATTATTAAAAAAGGCCACAGTATTAAAGCAAGGAAATGTAACTATCAAAATTCAGAATAGATTTTGGGATCAAGATGGTATAGTGATTGCATGCCAAAACTTCCCTATTCTGTTTCTATACTTAGAAGTGACATTTAAAATTGTGTTCGTGTATTTAAAAGATTAAAACCGAGAAAGGAACGTCTCCCTGCACCAAAGCAGAGGGTAAAACTATAATAATAAATGGACTCTTAAACTTCAGAGATTTACAGAATTGATATGAGTAGCTGAAGCAAAGATTTCTTAACTCACAAGGGTCCAGTGATGCCTGAGCAGAGGAAGCAAGAATTGTTCCTGTAGAGAATGCACTTTTTTTTCTTATGTTACTCATATATTAGGCATTTTAAAAAATCCCTTCAATTTAGGAATGATCTGGGCTTGCCACTAATTAAAGTCGAAAGTAAATATTCTCACTTACTACAGGTGGAAATATAATTTAGCTCACCATTCTTGGGAATCAGTTTTACAGTATATATCAAGAGTTTTAAAAATACCTATTTGGAGAGGGTTTTTTTGAAATTTAAAAAACGTTGTAACGGTAATATATTTTAACTCAATAATTCTACCTGTTGGTATATTTTAAAGAAAATAATGAGAGATGTGCATAATTTAATCACAGCATTTCTTATAATAGAACTCTGGGTGTTCAAGTATTACAGATTGATTGAATAATTATGTAATTTTTATTCAGCTAATTGAAAATGAGGATAAACTTTTCCCCTAGCAAGCAATGGCCATCTGATTACATATATTTGTCTATGCAAGCCTCCTGTGTCAATTCAGTTGTTCCTGTCTGAAATTAGTAATAAGTTAAGTTTTAAAATTAGAATGTCAGTAATTTTTGCTTTTTTTAATATATTTTGTTATATTTTTATATTATTTTTTTGTTATATGCTTTTATGTTCTGAAAGTAATTAGAAGTTATTTAGGCCAATGTGGGAAGGTTTTCTGAGAAATAGGGAAAATGCAATACTGCATTATTTTCTTTTAGATCAGAAACTCAGATTTGATATAGCATCTTATCGTACTTATTCTAGGTCTCAAACTATCATCACTGCTTTTCTTATTTCCCCCAGAGCACGTTTTTATTAACTAACATGAATTTATTAAAGGAAGAGCCGTATATCTTTGGTGAAAGTGATCAATACTTTTTAGATGGACATTATAGTATTTACCTCTTCATAAAATAATCTTGCTATTTACATATCTTTCTTTTCCTGCAATTTAGGAAGATGTTACAAGCTTATGTGATTCTGATGCCATTAGAGAGATAATTTCACCCATTTTTATAAGGCAGACCTGTTTTCTAGTGACTTGATTGTTCAGAGCCAGATAATAACCATTGTAAATATCGTGGTGTCTTACCATTCAAGGAAAATGGTAAATTCATATATGGTCTTATATTATTGCAAATTAAAAGTAGGTCACTGCTTTAATGTACCATTAAGAAAATATATCTAGTTTAATCTTTGGTGATTTCTGGGAAAGAAACTATGCTTGGGTGATTTAAGTTTTAAATGGGTAAATTATTCTTAGCTTCAAGAAAAATAAATAATTTTTTTTTCCCGGTACAATTCTATTTCCAGAAAAAAAAATAGTAAGAAAAAAGTATATCACTAGAAAAGATAATCTTTTAGATTCATTACTTTATTTCATGAATTATTTATTGAGTATCTGAAGTGGCCTAGACCCTAACCTAGGCAAGCAGCATAAACATAGTCCTTGCCATGAAGCTCTTTTAAGTAAATTGTAAGAGCAGAGATGGACAAAGTAAATTAGCAAATAAGTAAATAACAATTCCAGACAATGGTGTATATAATAAAACCAGATGATGTGTAAGGTAATGTAAGTAGGAATGCTACTCCTCTTTAAAGAGTTGACATTTGATCCATGATCCAGTCAGGAGAAAATCTGTGGCAGGGATTTTTCCTGCCAAGTACAAAAGACCCTGAGGTAGGAGCGATTTTGATATTTGAGAGTCAGAAAAAAAGTCTGGGTGTCTGATACATCTTGAGTAAGCAGGAGAATAGCATAAGATAAAGGTAGAGGTGTAGAAAGGAGTCAGACTAGATAGGGCTTTGAATGCCATCCTCAGCAGTTTGGATTTTTTTTTTTTTTTTTTTGACTATCATTGGAGCTGTTGATGGTTTAAGCAGGAGGAGTAACAACTTGAACTACTCTATGTTTAAATGATCATTCTGGCATTTGTTTGAAACTGGACTAGAAGAGTACAAAGAGTGAAGAAATCAGAAAGATTGGTTGGCTAATGCAGTGATTAACATGAGAAATGGTAGCTTGGAGTAGGGTTAGAGTTTCAAGGAGCAAATAGTCATTTTTAAAAAGAGGGTTAGTAGTATACCAGTGTATGTAATGTTTAGAACACCCAAAATTCACTTGATTTTAGCCAAAAACCAATAGAACACCTGAAATTCAGTACTGATGTTTAAACATGGTATTCATGTGCACAAAGGGTCCATGAGAAACTGAAAGTCCAGAGGCACAAAGCAATTATCTGCCATCAGCATGGAACTTAGACTATCTCGTGTTTCCCTGTTGCTCCTTCTGCACGTTAATTAACTCTTGGGTATTTGCCTTTTTCATTAAACACATTCCTGAGAATTAAAGTGCTGAAATTATTTAATTATATCAAATCTATGCTAACTCTGTACTGTTCTCTGTTGGTACATAAGAAGCAAGCATAGTTCATCAGTCATAAAAATCAGAAAGTTACTATGTTTGCAATATTTAGTATACACAAACAAATTTCTAGTGTGAATTAATCCCAGAGCTACCACATGGTATGCATTTTCACAGGAGATCATTACCAGGAAAGTATTTCAGACATATACTTTAATCACATACACTGCCAGCAGCCATAATATATGAAGGCATGGCTAGACAAGCAAGACCTAATTTCTCCCACAAGGTAGGAATATAGTTGTCAAGGGAATTGCAGGATGTACAATATCTAAGATTTAATCAAGTGAAAGACTGTACACCTTAGCACAGACATGGTGAACAGATTATAACGTAAAATGATTTCTAACACAAAGGCAGAAAAAAACACAAGGACTGCTTCAAAAACTACGGAAGACATTGATGGTAAAGTATAGAAAATAATCTCTCTTCCAAAAGATGAAACTCCCAACTCCTACCACAATTAGATCTGACTATAATAATAGAATGTCTAAAGTGTAGCTCATGTTTCAAGCCTATAACTGGATGAGGGAAATGTAAATAATGCCAGAAAGAAATATTTCCCCTCAAGGCCTGAAAATGTCCTCACCCAAACTGAATGCATTTTGGGGGGTTAATGGAATAGGTATTCTCTAGGGGTCATATGAGGACAAAGCATTAACAGCTCATCTCAGATGGTAGCAGTGGTAGCAGCGGTACTCAGTAACAGCTTTAATAATATAATAGAATGTTGTTGTTACTACTCTTACAGACATTTTAATAATATCACAGATATAGGAGATTTAAAATTTTTATCAGTTTTATAAATTAAAAGTACTGTTTTACATCAATACATCTGTGCAGCAACCTTGTGAGAGAGGCATTATGATTTCCAATTTAAAAGATATGAGAAGATCAAAGGTCGGAACACTTAAATGATTTACTTAAGTCACATGCTAGGAAAGGACAATGACAGAACTCTAACTCAGATCTTTTAGTATTAAGTTCTGTGAGTCTCAAAAGCATACAATTAAGTCATTACGTTGCAATCAAGTTGCCAGTTTTTTTTTTTTCCTCTTTGGAGCATATGAAATGGTGGGTTGTATTATGCTTATTGGTATCCTATATTTGACAAAATATGATGACCTCTTGGAGTCTTAGCTACAATTTATTTCAACTTTATATAGTTGTTTCAAGCATTAAAAGAACCAGTATGAAAGTGCGTTGTAAAATGTAAAGCACTGTGTAAATGTATTAAGGCTATATGTTTAGAGTTCATTTTTTTAATTTTAATTAGAATCATTGACCAAAATTTACCTCATTTTAACTAATTTTCAGGCCTTACAAATATTCAGAATAAAGCAATAGATTGCATTGGTTCAAGAAGCTTTACTAATTTTCAGTCAGATGTAGAGGATGCTTAACTTTTTGATGCATTGGTTTCTCAGGAATTCGGGTTGGGAGAGTATTTGTTTATTTTATTAGAAACCTCTGCATTGTTTGATTTTTTTAGAGTAAGCATTTGTTACTTCTGAAATTTAAAGCATTTTTTAAAAGTAAAAACAAAAATAAGCATCATGGAAACCTCAGTAAGAAATTAAAACTCTGTGTAATCATTTACAAAACAGTGCATAAAGAAGGAATAATAAATGTGTCTAGGTAAAGACTTTAAAACTGAGGATATAGAATCAAGAACTAAATCTTTAATAATATTTTTTCTAAAATTTGTGACCTCATGAACTTATCCACCAACATTACCAATTAGATTAAAAATGGTTAGTTCTTGGGACTACACAGTGCTATTGGTGTTACTCATTTCTTCTGTAATAACTCTCAAATGCTAGTGAAAGTTAAAGTTGATAGAATATTGGGAGTGAGAAAACCTTCTTTAACAAGTTCTTTTAAACTGTAGATAAATTCCTCAATCTTACTTCTGCTCCATTTATAAAATGGAAAGAATGAGCATCATAGCTCATTACATTACAGGATAAAATGAAGTAATATTTGTGAAATTATCTTTAGTTTTTTACATAAAAATTAGTTGTTTATACTTTTAATGCTGTCTTTTCAAAAACATAGGTTCATTTTTACTCGTAGAGATGCAGAGTAGGATTCATATTCCAAATCTTCCACATAAGATACGTGTTTTGGGGGTTCTTTAAGCTCTCTGAGTCTCTTTTTCTTCTATAAGAACAGAGATATCGTCAATTAATAAGGTTGTTTTGTGAGGATTAAGGATAATGTATCAGAACTGGCTAGCTTATTAAGGATAATGTTTCTAAAGTGACTCATATCTGGTAGATATTCAACATATATCACTGTAATTTTCCTTGTTCATTGTCATTATGTAAAAGGAGTATTTTGTCCTTGCAACCTAGTCCAATATAGTAAACTATTTCCTCCCTCCACCCTTTATTGGAGGAGTAAGGGGAGAGCTAGGAATCTCGAAAGGTGTTAAAAGATTTCTACTAATGTGGATTTATATAATGTACCATTATTAAATTACTCCACTGAAAATACATAAGAAACCATGTGCTAAAACCCCAGAAAACAATGGGAAAGTAACATTTCACCCTTTAAAGTAGCAGACAATGTTGGATAGGAAACTCAGCTTCAATTTAAATTTATTTCTTGGTTATAGGGTTTGAAATAATAAGTTTATGTCTAACTGGCAGCCTCAAGGGCTCTCAACATTTCACACAGTCTTGCATATGGAGAGAAAGGCTTTGATGAACTTGTATAGAAGGCAGAAATACTAAAATTGCCCAGGAATGGGTACAAGTAGCCACCAGTTCACTGCACACTTTTAAACTAGACTTTCACATTCATTTCACTCACCTGAAGAAAATAAGCCATATAGATAACCGAATGCTCCAGTAAGTGCAAAGGCCCTGAGGCAGGAGAGCGTCTGGTATGTTTGAAAAAACAAAAAAGTAAATATGGGTGGAGACGACCAGCTCATTGTATCATTCAGTACTCTCAGCCTAATCGTCTGCTTTTAGATACTCTGTTTTTTCTCTCCTGATTTATTCTTTCTTAGGACTTCATACTACATTTTTGTTTGTTTACGCATTAATTGTCTATCTTTTTTTATTAGAATATGAGTTCCTTGGAAATGGATCTTGAATGTCTTGTTCACCACATTTTAGGTAATATGTAGAACAGTACCTGGCACATAGTAGGTGTTTATGAGATAGTTATATTTTATAATTGTGATTAATATCTATTTAATAAGTATATTTAATATATATGTAAATGTTTATTATATATGTTTTAATATCATTTACTTGGGAGTGAACTTAAAGTACTGAGGCACTGTTTTTATTTGCCAGAGGGCCATATTTTAAGAATGATTGTCAATCTACATTACACAATTGATAGATGTTTCTCAATTCAGCTCTTTTTGGGAGCAGTCTATCTGTGTCTCTAGGAATCTAAAGTGTACCTTTATAGTTTCACTTCTAGAAATCTACCATACAGAAATAAATACCCATTCATATACAGGAATCTAACAGAAATACCCACTTATATATACAAATAGAGGTCAAGTAGTCAATTCTACCAACATTTATTGAGTACCTGTGTATCAGACACTGAGGAGAGAAGGCATGCTCGCTAATGGTAAGGGTGTCCCTGTAGTGGAAAGCAGGCAGTGAAGCTTGCTGATGAAGTAGGTAAGGCTCGAGGAAGAACAGAATGAACTCTTCTTGTACATATAGAGAGCCCTGGTAGGGTACCACACGCCATCAGTGGGACTTTCTGACCTAAATATTTTTATAAATGACCATACCTTTTTTCAAAGCAACAGATCTGATCAAAGGGAAGTAAGACTATAGGCAGTTTCCTGTTCAGAAAGCCATGCATGTGAGTGAGGGTGATGCACCATAAAGAGCATTAGAGATGAGAAAAGAAAGAAACCACAGAGGTCTGTAAGGGTGGACCTCATACAGCTCAGGCAGAAAACGAATATGAATGATGCTCTCTCAAAGTCTGTGGTTAACTGATGCATGCTAAGCTGTTGTAATAGGTAAGCACTTCAACTGTTCTAACATCTGCTGGAGTTGTTCTACCAAAAGAATCTAAAGATGTGATTAATTATGTACATATCTGGACATACACCACAGATACCATGAAAGCAGTTTTGTCTTGTTTTATTCTGTTTTGTTTTAAGGTTAAGGTTAAATGGGTTTGGTCTCATGTTTAGAGAGCATGGATAGGAATGTGGCTTGTGGGGTAAGAGATCTTAAAAGTATATATAATTACTTACAGTCTCAGTAGGAAAGAAAAGGTAGAGGTATACAAATAAATTAAGAGAAGCCTCACAGAGTCCTTCGATGAGCCGGACAAGGAAACAATCTAGAATACAAACTCTTAAGAATAGTAGCAGGAAAGTTAAAGTCAGGGTTAACTTAAGTTTTATGAAAATTAAAGATGAGAAGAGCTGTTATTTGAAGCAGTAATGAAAATAAAGAAGAAGATTTGATATGTTAAATTAACATAGAGGGGGAAAGTCTAAGTAACGTGGTAGACACACTCTGGGTAATCTGCAAGATTCTTGCTTTCTGGTGTCCATGTCCTTGTACAGTTTCCTCCCCTGGATATGTGTAAGACCTGAGATTTACTTGTAGCCTATAGAATGCAGCAGCAGTGGTGACAGGAAGATAATATTGCACAAGATTTTAGTGCTCTTTTTGCTGGAGTCTTTGTTTCCTGGGTTCAAAAAGTGAGCTGCTGTTGGGAGACCCACATGAGGGCAGCCTCAGGCCGACAGCCGGGGAAATTGAAGGCTTCAGTTCTATAACCACAAGAAATTGAATTCCGTTGACGGTAGCAAAATTTTCCCCAATCAAGCCTCAAATGAGACCACATCTTTATGATACTTTAAGCAGAGGACTCAGCTAAGCCTTGCCCAGACTCCCGACCCACAGAAACTGTGAGATGATAAAATATATGTGTGTTATTTTAAGCTGCCAGCAGTGTTGTAGTTCATTACACAGCAGTAGAAAATTAATATCGTAAACTACTGTCCTTTGCTTCTATCTTCCCAGTTGAGAAAATGAAAGTCAAAGTGGCAAGGCTAGAATTCTCTCTAGGTTAAAAGATCCCCCTCTATCAGACAAATGACATTCTTAGAGCTCTGAATGAGCTTTGTGAAACGACCCTCACACTCTGCATGACAAGACTCCTTTCTCTCTTGCCCACGTCTTTAACTCTTTTCTATCCAATAAGTTAGGGAAACAGAAGGTTACTCCTTTACATACTTGATAAGGCACAGCAGCTTCCAGAAGCAGACAGCTGCTGTATGTTAGAAATGCTATCGTCAATCTTCCTGATAAAAGCAGCTCTTCCTCCTCACCATGTGATGTTGTCTCATTCAGGTTAACGTCCTCAGTATCTGTCACAGTGCTTGACACATAGCTGATGCTCTGTGACTGATGAATGAATGAATTCCTTGTTAAGTTATTAAACCCATAAATCCAATAAGAAAGGAGTCACCCTTTTCTCCAAAGAAGGTGTTTTTTTTTTTCCTTTTTAGACTTCTGGGAGTGAAAAGGCAAACATGACATTTATTTGTGTACAGGGAAAAAAATGAATGAACCACAAGAATATAGAGATGAGTGAAATGCTTTTTATAAGTAGAAGAAACCTTAGAGCCTAATATGAATACTGATTTTCATAATTCTGTGGGTTTTTTTTTTCTTCTCAATCTACAGAGGTCTGTTTAGTCTTATATGAGACATATTCACTGTTGGTAGATGCCAAAAGCTTAATTGTCTGATGCCAAATGATACTGACATAATGGACTCATTTGTTATGTCTCCATTCTCTATCCTCACATCACATAAAAGTACAAACCTTTTATAACTTGACAGTAATTGAAATGCCTTTATCTTTTATTCATTTTATTTTCAGCTTCTCTCTTTGTAGACGCCTAGTGGAAACAATTTTAACATTATTCATTCCTGTTTGGTACATCAAATGCCTGATACATTACTAGCAATTTATGAATTCTTTATAAATACTTTTGTTAATTTATTCCTAATTGTCTTGTTTCAGATTACTGATGACAAAATGCTCAAAAGATTTGGTTTCATTTACATAACATATAAGTAGAAAATGGGCAAAAATATATGTTTACTTTTACTGTTCATTTCAGAAATGTATCATTTTAATCTAAACTAAGGAAATAAAAATATTTAATGAATAATGTCATTATTTTGGAATTAAGAAATTATGTACCTGTTGAATTGAAACCTTCATTTAAAAAAAAAAGTGAATTGATAAAAAGTGAAGGGTTACTCAGTGGGCATGCGTATTGCCTAAGAATGTGGTTAGTTTTTAAAAAATCTAATAAATACAGCCTATTCTCTACTTGTCTTTAATACATACAGCCTATTCTCTACTTGTCTTTAATACATAAACCAGACCGCTTCACTCCCCAAGTCAAAACTCTCCATTCACGTCCCATCACACTAAAAATAAGATGCAAACTACGAGGTTCTTCATTACTGGCCCTAAGCAGCTGCCTGATCTCATTGTCTGCCACTCCTCCACTGCTTACACTACACCAGCCACGTTGGTCTTTTTGTAGTTCTTCAAACATGCCAAACTAATTTCAGCCCACTGCCTTTGCACTTGCTCTCCATCTCCCTGGAATGATCTTCCTTCAGATCTTCACAAGAGCTTCAGGCTCACTCACTTCACTCAGAACTGTGCTCTAATGTTATCTTTTGAAAGAGGCTTTTCCTGGCCACTCTATCTAAAAAACAAGCACCCATCATCAGTACTAATCACTCATAATTCCTCTACACTAATTTGTTTTTCTAATAGCACTGATTACCACCTGAAATTGTGTCTCCCCCACTATATAATATATAATATTGGAAGGTAAGGTTGTTACTTATCTTGTTCACCACTGTAGGCCTGGAATCTATTTCAGCAGTTACACAATACATGTTAATTGAATAACTAAATGAATGAAGATCATCGAGGAAGATTGTACAGGACTAAACAACAGTTGAAGAGAAAAACAAAGAAGAGAATAAAAATGACATTGAATTTTTGAGCCTGGATTATTGGAGGGTTGTAGAACCATTAAAAATCATAAGGAACTCAGAAGGAAAGACAGACAAGTTCTACACTAGACTTTAGAAATGCTGGTAGATGTCTAGAGGGAGATTGGGAGAGAGGTTAGAATTGGAGCTGTTGTTTAGGGATTATTCATGTAGTTCTTAGAATTGAAGTCTAAATGTTGCATAAAAAAGGTGTAACAGGAGAAGGAAAAGTCCTTCAGGGGCAGCTCAGAAGAAGAGGGGCCAGATGGAGAGCAGTCAGGATGCTGGAAGTAGAAATGAAGATGGATTATTGGAAGGCAAAATAAAAAAAAGTCCACAAAGAAGAGAATTTCAAGGTGTGATAAGTGGTGCTAAATGCTGTTAACAAGAGGACAAAATGTGAGGATGAATTGGTTGTAAGCATTTGTGACCTTTAAGAGAAAATCTTCAGTGGATTGGTGAGGGCAGAAATACATTTTATACTAGCACTGTCTTCAATATAGTTTAATCTTTCTTTTGTGATTCACAAGGTATTTCAGTCTCTTAAGACCTTGTGGTCATTTTGTAAATATCAGTTATGTAACTAGGTTAAAAGGTGTAGGATTAAGGAAAAAAGGTATAGTAAATCAAACTGAATTGATACTGATCCTACAGCGTATGTTAGAAGTTACTTAATCTGAACAAATTTCTACCTGTATCTGGATTTCTGTGTCTTTTTGCTGATGGATATAGTGTGCTCTGATAGCTGTTAACAAAGTGTCTTTTAAAAGTGTAGTTTTTCTAAATTTAGAAGTGCTAAAAGAAAAGGGAAAATGTCCATTAGGCTGACAATATTTTTATTTTATTATGTGCGGACATAAATTGTTAAACTTTATTTTTATTATTTTGAAAAGATCTGAAAAGAGTGACTAAGCAGGAAAAATTGCTTCTAATTCACCAAGAGACAACAGATTGTTTACATTTTTACTTAATTACTTTCAGTTTTTTATTTCAGTTTATTAAAACTTATGCATTATTTTTTTTATATAATGGGGGGAATATAGTGGCCAAGAGCATGGGTTCGAGGATCAGATTGCCTGGGTTCAAATCCCAACTCTGGCTCTTATAAGCAGCGTGATATTGATGAGTTTCATAACCTCTGTGCTTCAGCCTCCTCACCTGTAAAATGTAAGCTTACTTGTCCTAATATCTGATATACAAAACAGTTTATCTCATACTCTTTCCACCTTTCCAATTTCATCTGTTCTGTTTTCCCCCTCCACTGGCACTTACTGGCAAGATTTCACATTCCTCGTGTTATTTTATCTACCATTCTCTTGATGTTCTGTGCTTTTGTCACTTGTCTTGATATGCTAATATTATTTACAAATTTAATCTAGGTTGGGAGCCACCTCTATTCCTGGAGACTAAGCTAATATGAGAAACTCAAGAACCCAGTTGAGGGTTATAGTTGTTACAATGGCCATAAAGTTGCATTTCACCGTGCCCCCACATTCAAGTCAAATAGGACCTGGATACATTCCAAAATAAAAAAGGATAATAAACTAATTAAAGCATTTGATTGTCTGCATCAGAGTTATTATCCAAAAAGCCATTAACCATGGAATGATAATCAAATGACTGGATGGGCTGTTAACAGTAATATGTCCCTTAGGGTACCACATTACAACTGTGTGTGCTATGTGCAGAATATGTGATAGAAATGTTTCTAAGTCTAGGCTAAATGTGAACTATTCAAGTGATAAAGAACCCAGGAGAAAGCTTTCTTTTCTTTCAGGAAAAGATTAGCATTTATTTTCAATATCTTTTAAAAAAAGGTGGCGGGGTGGGGGTGAGTGCAGCAGTGAGATTAAGAAAGATGGCCTTGTTAGCCTCCTGGTTAGAATAATTGATCAAATAGCATCATGGCAGAACATCATCATGAAAGATGCAGTACTTTTTGGCTCTGTCACTGAAAACAAGGTTCAGCTCTGAGCTCTCCCTCTTGAACTCAGTGAGTCCTTTGGGTAAGCGCTCGTATTTCCCAGAGCCAAACTTGATTTTGAGTGTTTGGCAGCCTTTCAATTAGTCTCCTGATCTGAGACTCAGGAAAAAAAATAGTCAAAGTATCAATATTTTTTCATGGGAACAAGATTTTTGTCAACCTTAGCCTTTTTTTTTTTTTTTTGAAAACACCTTTGCTCTGTTGAGGTTGGAAATATTTTTATCGATAAGATACTGACAAGGTTCTATGAAGTGTGCATTGCTATGCTTTGGGTTGGAGAGTTTTTATGAACATCAAAATGCTATTGTTTTATTGCTTGAGAAGATGATGATTTGACATTAACTTAAGGAAACAGACTGCTTCAGTTTTTTCTAAGTATCTTGGCAGTAAATCAACCTTCAAAGACTTCCTTAGGAAACACATTGACTCTTTTTAAAAATATAAGTGCAATTCATTAAACATAGTTCTTAAATCATCTATTTTTTCTAATACAAAGATAAGAAAAATATGTCAATATGTAATATGACTTCCTGGAGATTTAAACAACAGAAAGTTTGGATAGTCTTAATCCAACAGAGTTGTCAATTTCATGGTTCTTAGTATTTTTTCATTTGTTAGGAGTTGACTTAAGAGGAAGGTCACATTTGTGTGGCAACCTGACTCAGCTCATCATCCTAAAGTTTTCTTATAAAGAGTGACTAATTTTCACCAATAGAAGTAAAAACTTTGTTCATGTATTTTCTAAATTTTTAACTGCACCTTGTTTTTATTATTTGGAGTAGAAACTATTGTTTTTTCTCCTTAATGAAATGCAGTGACACAGTTATATTAAAATAAGCTGTTCAGTAGAATATTTGACTTTAATTTTTTATTTAAAATTTTTTTCAATTA
Organism: Cynopterus sphinx; assembly: GCA_030015415.1. NCBI lineage: Eukaryota > Metazoa > Chordata > Mammalia > Chiroptera > Pteropodidae > Cynopterus > Cynopterus sphinx. Next base: position 22,942,669 of record CM057385.1, read on the forward strand.
CATTTAAAAATTAAATATTTTTAGTTTCAAGTGTACGACATAGTGGTTAGACATTTATATAACTTACAAAGTGATCCCCTTAGTTCAATCACAGTTTAAAAGAGAAAATTCATCAGTAGACTCCTGCTGGTAATGAATCTGAAGCCCAGAGTTCTAAAGCGATCACAAATGGAAGCAGACCTAAATAATGAGAATGTTTGTTAGGATGTAGAGATGTCATCTCCCAGCACCTAGGATTATTTTTTAAATTTACAATTCAGGAGTCAAATCTGAACTAAACAAAAATGATTTATGTGCTTTGTTTAACCATGGTGAGAAATGACTAAGACTTCTTCAATTCTATTCTGAATTGTTAACAAAAATTTTAGTTTAGTTGAGGTCTCTTACCTTAGTCTAGGTAGTTCAATATAGGAGTAAAGACAAAGTCAAGGAAATAATGCTTTGTTTGAATAAATAATTTGTTATATTTAAATGGAAACATCCAAGCCTACTTTATTATGTCTCAAAGGAAAAATATTGAAACATACACATTTATAAACATAATTTTTAAAATGCTTGAAGGCGATAATATCTTTTCCTAAAGACCTGACAAATGCTGTCAAAACATTGCTGTGGGGTACATTTGCATTTGAGAAAACAGTTTAAATGTTTTATTGTCAAAGTATTTCATGGTATTCGTGTTATTTGTAAAGGCCATTAGTGCCTAAATATGTGTTTACCATAATAACACATTCAGTAAACCAGTAAGGTTAAACAAATCTGTCAGAATGTACAGGACGGCAAGTACACTTTCTTTTTGGTCTAATTGTTGACTTGCCATGTGACATGTCAAATTTCCCCATCTTTACTGCCTAATGATGTTACGGAAACTTAATTGGTATTTAAAACAGTCTTAAGATTTCAAGATAAAAGATTTCACAGAAGCACAGGTTTTATTATCTGGCTTTCTGTCTAGTGGTTGCTGTTAGTATACACTAAATATAAATTTCCTGAATATGAAGGTAACATGTTAAGATGATGAAAAGGTCAAAAATCATAATTATGGTTATAACTAATTATCATGTAGGTTAACCAAAGGTAATTACAAAGCAGTTAATTGTTAACTTTTATTTAAACATGATTTTTCTTATTTGAGTGGAAGGCAACAAAAAAAAGAAAAAAACATTGGGCCTTTGTGCTCTTCTGTTATAGCAGTGCTCTGTTATGTGACCTAGATTTCAAGTCTCTGTAGTATTTCCTGTACAAAACCAGTGTATTCCCTCTGCACACCTACCACTAATAAAATATGAGTCAGCTACATAGAAACACTCTACAGTCTTTAATAAAAACTTTTTATTAGTAAAAAACAAGTACATAGTGCTATTATAATGCAGATGAGCTAATAAGCTAAGTATAATTAAGGATTTTTCTAGAGTAAAGTTTCTCAGGGGGGTAAGTATTTAAATGATCTACTCAAGGTTTTTTTAAGAATATGCTTTTTTGTATACATAAAGAAATTTCTTGTGTCTGCGTCTGATGTAATCTTAGAATTCTTGGTAGGCAGACACTGTGAGTCTTTAACTTGATAATTGTACTAAACAGATATTTTTGGATTTGTTAAAGGAATTTTTTCTGTTACTATAATTGTCTATTATAATCTCACTGTTTTGTTTTGTTTTGTATTTTTTACTGAGTATTTATACTTTGGAAGGCAAATAGCTGTCCTGTTCTGTCATATAACATGTGATATGGCAGATTTCAGCCATATAATATAGCCTTTTCTCTTGGCTCAGCCCTTAGTATAAAAAACACTGGTTGTGAAATTTTCTCTTTGTGGCCCATTCATATTTCAATGATGACCACAGGTCTTAGGTAACCATTATGCTATAACAACATTACTGCCAGGAAATTGGACAGACTTAAGATTACTTCATTGTACATGCATCACATGGTCAATCAAGGATTCCCAACACTCTGGCCTTGACTAAGTAGCACAATACTCATTTAAGAATTATGTACCTTAATGAAAAATAGGTCTATATAAATTGGCTATACAGATAATCAGAAAATAAAATGATAGTTTCAGCTGTATCTAAATATCCTCAAACATCTGTATTACAAGTGAAATACTGACTTGTCTAGCTATTTCCAAAAGTATAGATGTGTACATTATGTGAGTAAAACAACTGCACGATTGATTGAATGGATTTAAATTGTTGCCATAGCCTCAGAGTATAACCGTAAAACATTCTTCTTTAGCATCTACTCTCTTTCTTAATCATATCTTCACTTTTCTTCCTTCCTTCCTGTTCTTCCTTTTTTCAACAAATATTGACTAGAACCTACTATGTGTCAGACAGTATGTATTGTGTGAGGGAATAACAGATGTGGCCTTCCTGCAGCATCTACTTGGTGGGGAATAATTAGACTTTTTAAAAATTTTAATTATATACTTAATAATTGTGGTAAATTTTCTAAAGAACAAGAATAGAGTGTTATTTATTTATTCAGCAAACATTTTTGAGGGTCTGCGTTATGTCAGGCATTTTGCTAGGTTTTACAGTAGGCAGGGATGAATGAAACGGCACAATCCCTATCTTCCTAAAGCTTATAGTTTAGTTGAGGAAAACAAACAATAAACAGGAAAATCAATAAATAGGTCATATCAAACTGAAAAAATGCTATGTCTATAGTGCACATGTTCCCCTGATAGAAATGGAGGGATTGTAAAGATTGTTCATCTACATCATGAGCTTTAAGACTCGAATGACTAGGAGGCAGCCATGTAATGAGCAAGGAGAGAGCATTCCAGGCCGAGGCAAAGAGCTGCCTACTCCAGGAAATGAAAGGAGGCCAGACAGAATAGAATCATTTAGTGAGATCTGAGAGATTTCAGGGAGGATTAGCTTATGAGAAATAAATCAAAACTTGATTTTGGAAAAATTAAGTGTAATTTGCCTGTGAAACATCTAAGTGGATATATTATTGGGAAGTTGCTTATACTAGTCTTGGAGTCAGAAGAAAGAGCTAAGCTGATCAAATTTGACAGTTATCAGCATACATAGGGGTTTTAAATCTAGGGAAGTCATGAGACCACCTAGGATAAGAATAGAAATCAAGAAAAGAAAGGGATCCAAGACTGAATCCTAGGAACATTTAGAGGTCTATAGAAAAAGAAGAAACTAGACTAACAGATAGCTGGAAACTAAGACAAGCATACTATTGTGGAAACGAAGAAAAACTGTATGGTTTTAAAAGCATGTGCTTTTGAATAATTAAGTAATTGTCCTGCAATAGTAAAAAAGCATTTGAGTTATTCTCAATAAATTATAAGAGATTCCTTAGTCATTTGTTTATTTGTTGTTTTATTTGTTTGGAACTACTTTTTCCAAAAAATAGAAACTGCCCTAACCAGGTTAACCAACTCACTTTCTTCTTCCTGTGATGCATCCTGCTATGCATGGGTAATGCCCACTCCTGTGTAGCAGGCCTCTCCCTGGTACCGCCATTAGTGAACTTAACACTACCAAACTATGTATCAGAGTCGACTGGGTTTGTTTCCAAAAGATTAGTTCCAGTCGTAACTGCTACTATAAATTTCTTGTATAAATTGTAATTTAATGACATATGAATGTGGAAAGAAAAAGTTGTTTTTGGAAAAACTAAGATGAATGCTTTAGAGAAATTTCATAAAGGTGAGCTAATGATTAGATGTGAGGGAGTCATCTATAAAATATTGGTTGGAAATTGTAAAAGTCTAAAAGAATTTTGTTCTTGGATTGTTTTATAATGCTTTAATTCTCAATCTGCTTTAAAGAAATTGAAACTGGTAAAGATAGACGATGCGTTTTGAGTGTGGTTTCTTCAAAAAGAACCCTAATCAGAGGACTGATCAACAAACAAAAGACTTTGACCTAATAAGGATTGACAAATTAATACATATTTATATGTTTTGATTTAAAATAAAGTAGATAAATACAAGTAGATAAAATAAAAATATGTTCATTACTTTATATCTATACCTTAACTGATGGTTAATCATCTACTATAACCAAATATCTTCATATTCAGTTCTAATATATGTCTAGTACATTCAAAGGTGAACTTTACTCAGCCTGTATTCAGTAATAAAATATATAAATAAGTTATTACTGAATAAATGAAATCTTGCAATATAAGTGTATTCCTATTTTTTTGTGGATTTGAAATTTAAGTACTGCTAACAAGGAAAATTAGTCTTTGGATATTTTGAATTTTCTAAGTATATGCATCTAGCCTTTGTATTTCTCTGCTTTAATCATACTTCTAAGAATGTATTTGATTACTCACCAAATCAAACCAACATTATAATCTCACTTTTATTTTTAATATATAACCACAATTAAGGTTGCTAAAGCATACCTCTCGAGTAGAAAATATTATAAATTAAAAGGGTTTCCTCCTTTATTTTGTGAAATTCTCTTTTCAGTTTCAGACCTTTCCCAAGATACTTAAAGAACATGACAAAGAATAGTTTTTAATACCGCTACATTTAAAATATCAGTTTAAATATCAGAAATAACTTCTGTAAATGTATCAGCAAACACTTAATTTTTTATCAATAATATTTTCAAATTATAATTTATATTTAGTAGTCAGATTGTCAGTGATCAATGTGTGATGGTGAGTAAAGTTGGTAGGTCATAAAAAAGAGTATGAAAGAAGGCTGATCTAGTGAGGGGACAAAAGAAATGAAGCTTAAGATTCCCAGGGTTTATAAATTAGATTATTAAAGTAAATTTAATTTTTGGGATTCAAATACAAATCTTTGCATGTACACGCAAATGTCTAATAAGCAAATGCAATCTTCACGCTCTCTACCTGTAAATAGTTATATACTATTCTATTATTTGTGTTTTGCTTAGAAGGCAGCTTCAATGCCAGTGCAGTGTTTTGAGAAAAGATTATATGTATGTATGTATGTATGTATGTATGTATGTATGTGTATATATATATATATATATATACATGTATATATATAGAGAGAGAGAGAGAGCGAGCCCACATGCAAGCGCGCACGAACATGCACCAGAAGTTAAGTCTTTGAGCCATCAGATAGAAAAAAAACAAGACTCAATTACGAAGAAAAATAATGATCAAGAATTTATACAATTAGACTGATCCAAAACAAGAAGTTCTATACTTCCCATCACTATAGAGCTTGGACAAATCATAAAAGAGCTGTAGAAATACTGGATGAAAATGAAACTTCTAAAATCCCTTCTCTATGGCTGCTGCAGAGCATTGAGCATTTTGTGAAATAAGCAAAGATTAAGGGGGTGCATTGAGGCTGAAATACAGCCAACTAAGTGGATGCTCTGGTATAGGACCATGTTTTCTAGAAGAAAGAGTGCCTTTTTATAATTTACAGAAGGACCACTAGCCTTACAAACTCCATGCCCCCAGAGCTTCATCAGCTCAGAGGAGGCACTATTTTCTAGCCTTTGTACGCAGAGGGAGTGCCATTTTCAATCTGGAATGGAAGCTTTTTATCTAGTATTTTACAATATCATCACAGGCAAGCAGCGACCCTGTGTTTTACATGTTAGTCTTTCCTTCTATTTCCTTCCTTCCTATACTAAGAATCTAAAGAAGCAAGTGATAGAAAATGAATTAAATATTCAATTCATAAAATTATATTTTGGAACCAAGTGTGGCTGAGGAAGACTCAGTACCCTCAAGGACCTAGCAGTCTATGGGAGGAAGGGAATAAAATAACTGTGTAAATTATCATAAAACAAAGTTGAAGGTAATTATTTTATGAATGCTACAAAGTGCTAATAGCTCAGAATAATGAGGGAAATTGTTTTAAAATCAGGATTGCATTTATAGAGAAAAAAACATTTAAGATTTGGCTCTGAGAAATTTTGAATGACAGTGATGGAACCAAAAAGGAAGTTGGAGTTTGTGGGAGATAAAGGAAAACTGTCATAATTTGAAAGCACTGAAAGAATTATGAGATGCAAGATTAAAACATATCTCATTATTTATCCCATTATAAGCACTACAGTCTTGAGAAAATATGTCAACATGAATTATTAACTATATACCCATTTGTACTGACACCTTAGGGTTCCCAAAGTCTCATGCTCATTCTGATAAAGTATGTAAAATAAAATAATTGTAACCTGGTACCTTAATATCTTAATTAATCTAATCCACTCTCCTGTTGTCTTTTTATTTTTGTGATCTATGCCAGACTCAGTGTTTGCCCTACCAAGCCTGTTACAGAGACTGTAAAGTGAGACATTTGCTTTTTCAGCCTCTTTTTTCAGGGAATATCCACACAGCCCATTTCTGGCCAGTGAGATATAAAGGAAGGTCTGCTTAGAAACCTCTGGGGAAATTTTTAATTAATGGATGAGGATACATGGAGCTGGAACCATCTCCTTTTCCTTTCTTCCTGCCTTCAATGTGGATATGATGTATATAGTTCCGGAGGCCTTTTTGCAAACACAATTTGTGCTAAAGATGTTGGAGTAGCAGGAAAGAACCTGGGACCTTGATGTTATTGCTGAGTAAGTTCCAGGCTCCTGAAAAACAAACTCACGGTTGTTTGCCCCTAGCTGGGTAGTCTGTCACTTTTACCTAAAAGCAGCCCTAACTAATATGCCACATTTTTTTCTAATTCTCTCCAGGCAAGCAATATTGCATTTTTACAAATTAAATAAATAAATAGATAAGATAGATAGATAGATAGATAGATAGATGATTGATTAGATAGATAGATAGATAGATAGATAGATAGATAGATAGATAGATAGATAGATAGATAGATAGATGATAGATAGAGCGAGCAAGCTGTAAGTCTTCTTGGGATGTGAATACTCAACGAATCATTATTGACCATTTATTATGTACCAAAGACAATTATGTACCAGAAAATGATAAAGGATAAATAAAACATGGTCATTGCCTTGAAGGAACTCATGTTGTATATGAATGATAAATACTGTGATAAAAACTGGTACAAACCACAGAATTACCACAGAGGAGGGGAAGATGAACTCTGCCAAGGAAATTGGGAGAGGATAGACAAAAGTACCATGTGAGCTGGTTCTGGATTTGGAGCAGAAGTTTACAAGGCAGAGAAGAGAGGAAAGTTAGTCCAACAAGAGTTAACAGCCTACATAAATGCAGGGATAAGTGAAGGAGCATGACCTATACTGGGAAAAGCAAAAGTTGAGAGTAGTTGGAACATTTTAAGTTTACTTATTTTCAGGTATGACTATATTGAAAAACGAAGATAGATTTTACTGTGTGCAGCTACTTGTATAATTAATAGAAGGTAGTTAATTTCATCTAGTTTGAATTTATAAAAATATTGACAAGAGCCAATCAGAATTATCTCTGGATTGTAAAATTGCATATATAGATATGTGTTTATGTGTGACTTTCTAAGCAAATTAAAATATTAAAATCGGAAAGGGAATGCTTAAAGCTTTTAACAGAAGAAACTTTTAAACTCTTGGAAGCACTTATTTAACTATTATTTCTTAAAGTTTTTAGTTACAAGTATTTTATTAAATCATGAAGATATATCCTTAAAGACCATTTTCTTAAATCAAAGTGTACTTGAAAGTAGGAAACTAGATATTTTTTAATTAGAAAATCTCTTTCAGAGATTTCACTAATTTTTGTGCCACTTTTTTTTAATTTATGAGAATTTATATTCATTTTATTGTTATTATTAATTAAAGCAGAGATACAATTTTGAAAAGAAAACTTTACTCAAACTGCAGTCCCAAAACCTGCATTGCCCAGGGTACTCCAGATTCCAGCATAGTAGTTGGATAATCTGCCAAAGTGCTATTATCAGCATCACCAAATGTAGCAGCTTTACTTTTGTTCAGTAATGTAAGATAATTAAATGAAGGGGAAGAGAAACATTTTGGGGCCTTACTGAAGATAAATATGACAGAAAAAGTTACAGGGAAAGTTGGCAGAATCAGCACCCAACTTAGAATGCTTGTCTAGTCTACATCACTCAAACCAAATCAGCATGTAGAAATAAAAATGGCTACTTGTGTAATTAATAGAAGATAGTTAATTTAAATCCATCTAATTCAAATTTATAAAAATATTAACAAGAGCCAATCATAGTTTATCTCTGGATTATAAACTTGCATATATACATAAGTGTTTTTATGTAAGGGGAAGATGGAAGTCTAAATGATAGGGCAGGTTGTGAAGTCAAAGAGGTGTGGACAGTAAGAGATGGATCACGAGAAGCTGAGTCTGGAAATAAGGGTATGTTTTCAAACCTTACTTTCACATGCTGCCTGCCTGTTTACAAGCTATTTTAGAAGGTATGACTCTTTAAGGCATGTACCAAATAGCCTCTGCTATTTTAAGTTTACTTTTTTTCAGGTATGTCTATACTGAACAATGAAGATAGATTTTGCTCCATGCAGCTTATTTTAAAAATAAGATAGGAAAAGCAATAGGATGGAATTGTTTTACAAACACTGTTTGCCCTCTCGTCCCACAACAGATTGATCCAAAGTGCTGGGTTTGGCCCTTAAAACAAATGTGTTTTATGTACTGATTGGCAGATTTTATTTTTCTGAGTTCAAGCTTTTCTAAAGAATATGAATTTACCTTTGTATAGTCAAGCTGAAGTATTTCTTTCAAATAACCTGATTTGCCAGTGTGCAAAATTTGGATTCATTTTTGTAGCTGTATTATTAAGCTGGGGCTGCCATATAACAAAATGCCACAGATTTGGTAGCTTACACAACAGAAATTTATTTCACACAGTTCTGGAAGCTGAAAAGTCCAAGATTAAAATACCAGCAAGGCAGATTTTATTCTGAGGCTTCTTGGCTTGTAGCCAGCCACCATCTCTGTGTGCTTATATGGTTTCTTCTTTGTATAGGCATGGGGAGGGAGGATGAAAAGGGTGAGGGGTGCTCTCTGGTGTCTCTTCTTATAAGCACAGTAATTCTTTAAGATCAGAGCCCCGTTAACCTTAAATACTCTCTTAAATGCCCCCATCTCCAAGTACAGCCACATTGGGAGGTTAGGGCTTCAACATGTGGATTTTATGGGGATACAAACATTTAGTCCATAACAATAGCAAACTAGTAAACAGGCAGTAATTAATAATTGAGAGTTAAAACACTATTTACATTTGAAAGAGAAGTCTGAGTACAACCTTGCACAGAAATTGTTCTTTTCCTTCAGCATTATTGCAGAGTGGCATAGTGGAGGACTACTACATTAGAAGTTACATTATTGTCTTTCCCTATAATTGACTCTATAACAAAGCTTTTTAACCTAATTTGGTGTCAGTCTCCGATTTGTAATATTAGGCAATTAGATAAAGAATTCCTAAGATCTCTTTCCACTCAAAAAGTCTGTAATTCTAAGAGTTCCACCTCTAGCATGGCTGAGTAAGCTCCTCATAGACTAATCATCCTATAGAACACAATTATAAACTCTGGGCAATATATGAAAATAAACACCTGACACTTCCAGAGAATGAATAAAATCAGGCAGATTCTGGACATTATAAGCCACTTATTTGTTCTACTTTTATATTGAGGGCAAGACCCAGGGCTGGGGCTAGAGTAAAGCAAGCAAGGCCTGCTAGGTTCCTCACTCTTAAGGAGGCACTCACTCTTGAGTGCCAACTCATGAATGCATCTGAGAGTTAGTGTGTCCTTAAAATTTTGCACCTTGGACAATTATCTTGCCTCATCCAACTCCAAGACCCAGCAGGACCCATGGGGTGGTAAAACTCTGATAACCTGTAGAACTGCTGTTAAGTGAGTGGGAAGAAGCCCAGAGAAGAGACAGCCAGATACAGAGTCCCCCAGTTTCTGTGTGTAAACTCGGTCCAAGTTTCTGGCTGACCCCAAACCTTACAAACACAGAGAAGATGGCAACAGTCCAGCCAAGATTGGGGTGAAGAACACTGAACTGAGATTTGTAACATTGTCCAAGAGATCCAGCTGACTGCTTGAGTCCAGCCAAGTAAATTTCCTGCTAAAACAAAAATGTAACACTCTTCAGAGTAATGTAACAGAATTCAGGGTTTCTACATAAACATTCAGATTTTCCAGACAGACTCTGTTGTTTTATTGAAATTCATTCAAACATGGTTATTGAGTGAATATATTCCATAGTGATTAACATTCCAGGTAGAAAGAACAATATTTGAAAAAGCATAGAGGAAAAGAAATCAATAGTACGTTCTAGGAAATAGCTCAGTGACTAGACAATAAATCACTATTATAAATAAAGCTTCTGTGAACATTTGAGTATGTTTCTTTCTGTGGATATGTTTTGAAAGAGTCTTGAATGCCATACTGTGGAATTTTTAAAAAAATTTAATTGATAGTCAACTATATTGTGAAACTAATATTCTTTGCAAAGGTAAAAAAGCAAAATTCGAATCACTTATTTGCATTTATAACTCTTTAATGTAACAGTATTGAGTTTATCTAATTGGATGAAAGCTGTTATTTGAAAATTTTGCCTTCTCTATTAAGATGTTTTAATTTTATTTAAATCTTATTTTTGTAACTTTATTATTTTTATTTATTTTTAATTTAATTAATTTCTTATGGTGACATTGGTTCACAAAATTCAGTGTTTCATATATACACTTTAACAGTAAGGCCCGTATATATTTACACTGTGTGTTCACCTCCCATAGTTAGATTTCTTTCTGTCACCACATATTTGACACCCTTTACCCCACTATCTCCCCGGTCCTCTCCTACTCCCTACCCTCTGGTAACCACTAGTCTATAGTCCATGTCCATGAGTCTCTGTTTGTTTGTCCTGTTCATTTGTTGCTTTTAGGTTTATATCCCACATATAAGTGATATATGTAATTTTCACTTTTTTGTCTGGCTTATTTCACTTATGATTCTCTCAAGGTCCATCCATGTCATTGCAATAAATTTTTTTTTAAAATGCAGTTATTAAAAATTCAAACAAATATTCTTAAAGACAAATATCTGAAAGTTTTGTTTTTATTTTTTAAATTTTATCTGAAAATAGTATGAGATCCTAAATAAATTTTTTAGATCAACATAATTTTTTTTTTAAGACAAGAATGTTAACATCAAAATGCTACATGATTAAGGCCTAGTGATGTGTAGAATTGCATTATTTATCCTCAGGGTAGGAAACATAAATGATCCTAACTTAATTTTATCTGGTCTGCGACAGCATTTCTAAAGCTACATGCCTGTTGGTCCTCCACTATCCTGTTGTCAAAATCCACAAATAACAGTTGTATAAATATTTGTAAGAAAGTTCCCCTGGAGAGTACAAAGACCTTATAACAACAATAAAATTTCAGATATGTGTCCATTTGCTAAACTGTCAGCCTTGGTGGGAGGCAAATTTCTACAGTCAGTCAACAACTATTCCTTGAGTGTGAGGCACTGTTCTGGATCTGGTCACTATTCTACCAGGCTTAGGATGGTGGGCACACAACATATGTGAGTAGAAAAAGTGTTGAGTGAAGTTCCTGATAAATCCAGAGCCTCTGGAGGTCAGGAGCCAGAGACATTGCCAGTAATGTCTGGGAGGTTACTGAGCTGGACATGTATGAGGAAGATTTTGACCAGCTGTCTCAGGGGTAGCTTGGCTGAGATTCCAAATCAGATTGAGAGATGGGATCTGAAGATTTGAGTCCACTATCTCCAAGGCCACTTTACCTGCCCAGCTTTACTGTGCCCAAATTTAACCTGCCATAACCCCTTTATGTATTCTCTCTCTCCCCGTTTTAAAGAAATACGATCTGTAATTATACACATAGCCAAAAGATTTCAAAGCTAGTTTAGTTAAGAGCAATAAGTATTTTTTAATAGCTTTTTTATGTTTTCCTACTTTCTGGTCTCTCAGTCCCTTGCTTGCTTCCTTCTTTTTTTCTTCCCCTTTTTCCTTTGTATTACATTCTCTCTCTGACCACAGAATGAAACGTAAAACTTATTTTAGTTTTCTGGATTTATTGCGGGGGAAAGTTTATAATTCCATTACTAATTTGAATTTTTGATTACTTCAATATTTTATAAAACTCTTTTTAAAAAAAACAAAATTAGTTATGAAGTTCTTTTTATTTGTATATGTTCTTTGATATATTTTTGTCAGGGATATTTCCCTTCTAAGGGCCAAAAAAAATTGTCTCACCTCTAATTTAGACATTGTATGAAATAAATAAATATGAGCATTTTTGTAGGCAGAATATGAGCATTGTTGTAGGCAGAAATAAATATGATCATTGTTGTAGGCAGCATTGTTGTAGGCAAATTTCTGACCCCTGGTGCACACTCACCTTCTACCAGTTAAACAACCAAATAATAATCTAGGTGCTGCTATGAAGAGATTGCTCATATATAATTAATTGATAATAAGACAGGGAGATTATCCTGATGGGCCTGACCTAATCATGTAAGCCCTTTAAATCTGAGTCTAGAAATCAAAGACAGAGAAATCAGATTGGAAGGTTGAAAAAGCTAATGACATTCCATAGAGATATTCATGAAATAACCGTAAGAGATATACTAATTTGTCAGTTTGAATCTGCATTTTGACCTGGTCAACAAGTTGCCTCTCCTATTTCTTAGATCAAGTCTGACCACTTACTACATTTAGGAAAGCCATTAGTTACAAGTAAATAGCAGTGTTCATTTTGGACTACCCAACACATTGCTGCTATTCTAACCAGTGGAAATCAAGCTTGCCTGACAGCAACTATACCATGACTAAATCAGTTCTTCTGAACAGAGTAGAAAAGAGAAGGTGCGATTCATTTTCTCCCCTCTAATTGGACTTTTAATTCCTGTTCAGCAACTGCTGACTCCTTATTATCCTTGTAATTATAATATCAGCAGTGCATTAAAGAAGTCCTGTTTATTTTTATACACTAAAAGAGATTAGGAAACACACAAACATACAAAATCATCTCTAGGCTGATTATGCAGAGAGAGAGATCTCACACGCTAGTGAGAAACTTCAACAGTTTTATGCTGAGCGATATTAGTGCACAGAATGAAATCCATTGTATGTTATTGATTTTAAGCAAAACAAATCTAATCCAGATCATTCCCTCAGTGTCGTATAACTTCCCAGAGACAACTGCCAGTGAAATCCTACATTCTCTTCTTCAGTCTGGGTCATGAGATGAGTGTAAGCAGTATATAAGAAAGAACGTGTAAGCTAGCTTCCTGAATAGTGTGGATATCATAGTTCAAGGACATGACCCCATAATTTTAACTGGATGTAAAACAATTTCACCTGTAAAAATACTGTTTTGCATCTGTTGAGAAGAGAACTGTAGAAAATGAATATTAGCTTTGCCCCCTCTTAAGTGAGTATTAATGTAGTATTTGTCACAAAATAGTGACAAGATAAAGACCCTGAACCACCATGTAACCTATAGGAATATTTTTACCATGTAGTTCTCCTTTAATATATTACAGCTTTTTACTAGCTCATTGAGTGACTTCTAACTAGAAATAACATCTAATTATTTCAACATTTTAACTTCTGAATTTGAGAGAAAATATAAAACCATAAAATCTTCAAACATTATTTCATTTGTTTTTTGTTTTGTTTTTTTTTTTTGCTCTTTTGCTCATTCACATGATGATACTATGTAACCATGTAGCAAAACATCGAGCTATAGGTCTAAAAGTGTGTCTGTTAATACAGCATTTATGCAAGTCTAATTTTAATGCACATTTAAAACAATTTAGGAAATCTATATCGTTTAAAAATTACTTTCTTAGAAATTATTTTTATATTTAAAATACTGCATTATTTGGTTATTTATAGGTTACAACCATCTCTCAGTATAATAGATTCTTTTTTCATAGGAAAATTAGCTAGTACTTTTTAAATTGTCATGGTAGTTCAGACCTACAAATTAACTTGTACAGTCATAAATCTAACATAAAATGTCTCTAAAATAGACTGCTTTGTGTTCAAGCCTAAAAATTAGTTCTTTTCAAAAGAGCATTTCCCTGGGTAATGCAGAAATTGAGGTGTTGGGAGTTTTTTCTTTTTTCTTTTCTTTTCTTTCTTTCTTTCTTTTTTTTTTTTTTTTTGTTCTTCAAAAAGTTAGTATTACTTGACTATTTTAAAATACTGATTGTTGGCCATGCAAGCAGGAGTTAGGGAAATGGAAGCAGCATAACAGTGGCTGAAAGCATAGAATGTAGCACCAGACTGCTTGTGTTCAAATTGTGCTGCACCATTTATTAGCAGTGTGACAAAGAGCAAGTTACTTAAACCTCTTTATTCCTCAGTTTCCTCTCTGTAAAATGAGGTTAATAGCACCTATCTTAAATACTCATTATGAAGATACAGTGAGTTAATATTTATAAAATACCTAGAAGAATGCCAAGCACATAGAAAACTCTAAGTAAAGATTTGATGAATAGTTTACAGTTAGGGCAGTGATTCTCCACATTATTAAAGGCTAATAACTGTTTCATTTATTCACTCATAGGACAAAATGAAGTTTATTCTTTTGTTTTTGCAGCGTTCTGTGTATTAGGACCAAGAAGCTAAAAGGTGGCTTCAACAGTGGTTATGTTGGAACTGGCTACTACTGGCTTGCAAGAAGTTTATGAGCTGATTATCAAACAATCATTAAAAATTGAAATGTTTAAACAAAATTAAATTATATTAAAAGAAAATGTAATAGTCAAAATTCACCGCTTTTTATTTCTCTAAATTGTACTATTATCTTTGTTTTTGAGGTTATTTATATTTGTTATATCTGCGATTACTATATCATGGTATACTACACATTTCTTCCCAACTCTGTACTGTGAAATTATATTAGTAGGCTGAGGTCAGTCATGGTAGGAGTACTTACACCATGGAGATCAGCAAATGCTACAAATTAGGGCTCCCTCTCTCAAGAATTGTTGGTAAACATTTACCATCATACTGCTCAGTGAGGGTCAGCAAGTCCCATTAGCTTCTGTTGTTCTTTCGCTGAATGATATCATGAGTGAAATAGAAACTAATTCCCTGTATGGAGGAGAGGATTGTAAAAAATACAGCTACACGTTAATAAAGATTTCCCTTGTGGATGATTTAAATACTTTTCCCACATTAAGCATCCAAATTATATCTCTAGAACCATAAGTGATGAAGAAGGAAATGTTCTTTTTATTTTTATGAATAATAATGGTTTCCTTTTGGATATCATTGAATAGTAATATATTATCTAATAAGAATCTCATGGTAACTCTATAAGCTAGGCAAGATGACTGCTGTTATCATTGCTATATAGAGACTTCACATGATTATTACTTTCCCATGGTTATTTAACTTGTAATTGAGGAACATTACATATAGATTCAGATTTTCTGACTGCAAATCACAATATGATGCATTTTATATTCTTTAGTGAAGACTTATTGAGTTAGATGACTTTTTTTTGTCTCTCTCTCCCGTTCCCTCCCAGACCTCTCTGTCTTCATCTCCTCTTTTTCTTCTGCTCAAGATATCAGATGCTACAAGTTAAATGTATTTGAATTTTTATAACAATTACACTAGCAAGTGTTTTTAAAATAAATTTGGCTCTGTTAGAGCTCTGTCTGCAATTGATGGTGTTGTCTTTTTCTATTTTGTTCTTAGAATTTTCGTTCTCCAGATTTCTTCCCAACCCAACATCTGCCATCATTCATGTGAACCTTTACTTTTCAATTCTTTTTGTCCAGTGACTTATTTCTACTTTACCATTCATACCACGAATCTTGACATCAGCAGAAAGTGGTTCAAACTCCCAAATCTCCCACTCAACCCTCCTACTTTTCAAACTCATTACAGCTGTATTGTCCTCAATAAGATATCCTCTTATTGTCTTCCACTGTTGCTTTTACTTGTCTTCTCATTCACCTTAAAGTCTACGGTCCATTACCCCAGTCTCTTATACACATTCCCTCAATTCACTTGGCCCTTTTTCCTTCTATCACAGCATTTAACAAAACAAACTTCAACAAGCTCAATCACCCACCTTCGACATAGTATACACAAGTAATGAGCATCACTACAGCTATGTGACCATAATCACTATATTCCACTAGATATTTATGTATAACTTGACTTATTTTGAAGTTCAATATTTTATCTCTCTCTGGGTCTGGTTCTGTTGGTGGTTTTATCGTTTGATAATGGATTTTTTCTCTTAGTTTCTCTATCATAATTTTGATTGAATATCAGACATTGAAGGTACCCAGCTATTGAGACTGAGACAGATATTATTTAAACCCAGAAATGGGTCTATCACTTCTCTGCCAGGCCTTCAGTGTGTGGGGATTATTCAGTCTCATTTGTAGGCAAGATAGGTGTGTGTTTCATTTCTAGAGTTCACCACAGACTTCACATACATCCAGTGTTTGTCTGCAGGTCTTCTTGTGCCTATATGAGGTCTCTAACGCTAGATGGTTTTTCTCAGTATTCCAGCTCCATTCTCAGCTGGTACCAGGTGCTATGCTCCTACAACACAGTGTATGTTTAATGTCTGCTCTCTTGCCCTCCTCTAGAAGTAGATGGCTATTACTTTTTAGGCAGTGCAAGGTTAGTGGTGGATGTGGGGAGTGGAGGGTGGGAGAAAGACTTTTGGTTTTCCTACTATAGTCTCAGGGTTAGGCAGGCCCTGTGCACCTGAGTCTTCATGGTGGGACTTTCTCAGCCTTCCTATCCCTTCTCACTGACAACCCTGTCTCCTACTCAGTGCTCAAGTGGGTTAGTCAAAGTCTGCTTTGTATCAGTGCAGGATTCTGGATTTGAAAGGTATCCTGACCTCACCTCTTCAGTGACTTAGTGCATGGTGAATACATTAGGTTTTCATGCCAACCCTTGCACCCCAAGAAAAAGATTTTGCTGGAGTCATGGCAGGGATTAGGAATGTGGTGATTTGTTGCACCTCCCCCAGATGACTTTTGCCTCATTTCACTCAGAAACCTGTCCAAGGTGTGAAATCTCTTGTTTCTCCCACAGCGGCAGCTAGCTATTACTTTATATCAGAGAAGAGCTCAGGGCATCTGCAGGTTTTATGCCTGTCTCCCCATAGCAGCTGATCACCACCTTGTTCTCATGCAGGACCCAGAGTGTGGATGGTTTGGCTGCACTACCCTTGAACTTTTGCAGGTCCGGCATGAGCCTGAACCACCTGTGGGGCTCTCTCAGTTCTCCTACCCACTCCCAATCTTTCTTATGAACAAAGAGCTATTTAGGGAGAGCAAGCTCTCCATGTGCCAAGGGCTCCTAGGGATACTGAACTATCATGTTACCCCATAATCAGGCTTTACAAATTTGTTGATTTAAGTGTTTTCTTCTTACCCACCTATATGGCAACACCTCTTCTTCCTTTGCTCTACCAAGAGAGAAAGAGTTCATATGACCCTTTGGAATTCAGTTCACCTGATAGTCAGCTCAGGTGAGGAACTCAGTCCCTGAGGAACTCCAAAGAATTTATTTTTTAAAAAAGCTGTGCAGCTTTTCCCCACATATGGTGGAGGCAACATTCTCTTGCAGTTTTCTTCGTCTTAAAGAAGAGCAGATCTTCTGCTTCCTTTTTAAGAAACTTTCAAACAATTTTAACACAGCCTGCAAAACCCTGCATAGTCATATTTGCTGCTCTCTAGCCATATCTTATATCACTCTCCCCCTCCCTCCCTCACTGTGTTCTTTCAAGTCCTCAATTGTGCCAAGCTCTTCCCCATCCCAGAACTTTTGCACACACACTGCTCTCTCAACCTACAGTGTTCTTCCCCTTGTCTGTACCTGCATAATTCCAGCTCCTCCAGAGAGCCTGCCTTGATAGGACACCTCCCCTCCCATCCAAATTGATGCATAGATTACTTCTTCATTCTTTTCAATAGCTGGGCAATAGCCCATTATCCAGATGTATTGTTTTAATTTAATCAACTCCCCTTGGTGGTTATTTAGATTATTTCTGGCCTTTTGTTTTTATAACTAATAATCTTACATATAAAGCATATCTGTAGGATAAATTGCTACAAGAATTTCTGGATTAAACGATACATGAAGACAGATCAACATTGTGCTTATGAGTCTGGGCTGTATCACCTGCCCCCTGTATATCCTTGGGCAAGTGACTTGACCTTTCCCTCATTTGTAAATAGGGATAATAACAGTTCCACTCAGGATTGTTGTGAAGCTTAGTGAGTTGGTACACATATAGAGCTTAGAGTGGTGTCTAGCTAGCACATAACCACTCAATAAATGTCAACGGTTATCATTTAAGATTTAAGATAGTGTCAACTCATAAGTATATTATCAATTTATTCTTTTATCAGTATGAGAATGCCTCCTCACACCCTCAATACCGTATCTTATTAAACTACTTTTTCATCTTTGGTAGCATGAACATAAAATATCATAATAATTTAATTGGTACCTCTTTTATTAAGAGTGAAGTTAAGCTTATTTCATACGTTTAAGTGCATTTGTGTCCTGTGTCCTGAATGTTCCATGAGTTCCAGAGACTCCTATTTGTCATTGACTTTTTTTTCTTACTGATTGTAGGAGTTCTTTTTGTATTAGGGACTTTAGCTTTTGTCTTTTATGAGTTAGTATTTCATAGTATTCAATGCTTTTCCTTCATCATACTTATTTTTATTTTTAATGTATTTATTTATGATTATTTTTTAAAGCTACACAAGATCAAGATCCATGTTTATTTGTTTATCATTGTATATTGAGCACTAAGTAAAATACTGAACACATAATAAATGATCAATAAATATTTATTGAATAGGCCAAACATGACAAAGAGAATCTTGGTACATAAGTAAACTGGGAAACTGGAAGGGATCTATTTTGTATGGAAATGTGATAAGTTTGTTTGAGAAATGTGAGTTTTAGGTGACAGCCAGTATTCAAAGTTGAATATGTATGATATTCTTATTTGGCAAGATAATCAGGAAGATTTGGGAGTCATCACCATGAAGTGGTTGATTAGAAACATATGATATCTGATGGAAAGAATGTTATCTGAGAGTTCATAGACAAACACTTCCAATCAGAAACAATTTCAAGTGATTAGAGTTGTCATAACAATTATAAAACAAATATGAAAAGAAAAGGAAAACTAGAAGCATTATGTATTTGTAACTGTAAAGATATGGAGAATATAGAAAAATTCTAATGCCTTGGAACAATAACGATTATTGAAGAGTATTTAGATAATGTTATTATAATTATGCTCAAATTACTTATTGTAAAGAAAAGAAAACCTTTAATAATAGAAAACTAGGTCCATCATAATTATGTACGCTTGTGGAAATCAAAGTGCTCTTTTTATATGAAGTAGGCTATTTGAATATCAATATTTTGTGTTTTTCAGTTTATAATAGGCCACTTGATTATATTTTCTATTACTGATCTATCACTGATAGTTACTATCAATTTAGTCTCCAAGTCTATTTTTTATAGATTATATTAACTACATGAAAAAAGAAGAAACCATTCAGTCTTCTAAAAGAAATGCTTATTTTTTCAGAACAGAGAATTTATCCTAAAATTAGCTATACATATTATTTAATACACAAGAATATCTTAATGGCTGTAGTCATCGAAGAACCATTTGACTTAAATGGCTATTTAAGTTGGTACTTTTAATAAAACTGTTGTAAAGTTATAGTCCTTGTTTAATAATTGTAAGAAAGGGATCAGGGCAGGAATTCTCTTCTGATGGCATAAGGGATGTGGGATCCCAATGTCAGTCTCTATTTTTAAATGATCCTGTGGATTAAAAGATACTATATTTAAAGTAAACATTTTTTTTCCTTTTCATTAAAACATATGATTTAAGAAATTAGAAATATAGATATAATTCTGCTGGTCAGACAAATAAATAATTTAGACAAAAGCCTTAGATTAGAATGACTTTTGACTTAACTTTGAGTTGTCTTGCCTTACTGGTCAGAAATCCTGGTATTTCTGGGCATTTTCATCATGAAAGCAAGGTTTTTATGCACAGGCATCAGATTCGTCCTTGCAGGTGAGGGGCTTGTCAGTGATGAATGAAGTGTTCTATAACAAAGACTCAGAAAATGTGAAGAAAGGACATAAATCTGCCTAAAGTGGGGCGGCGGCAGCAGTTTATCATGGTCTGTGTGACTGAGCGCATGCTGGCAAAGGCACCATAGGAGGTGTACATAGTGTCATGTCAGGGCTTTGAAGAAGCCAATCAATTGCTTATGCTAAATTCTCGGAAGTGCTTGTTTTCTAATTAAAGCAGAAACATTTATTCATTATGAGAGAAAAGAAACTCCTAGGTAGCCTGTGTTAATCTACGTAGGTAATAGTTACGAATTTTTGATCAGAGTCTTATTGTATACAACTTCTGTTAAAAGGCTGGAGATAAATATAAAATAAAGTTTGTTTTGTTTTTCTTAATTGTAAAAACAATATCCATCTTCTCAAAAAATATTCTCTACAAAGCAAATGGTGATAGAGTAAGGTTTTATTTCGTATAAATAGTTGCTGTCCTTGAATTCTTGCCCTGCCTCTTGCTGGCACTTGGGTAGATGGAAGTCAGTGGTTTGTTGTTATAGCTTAGTAGCTTTCTAAAGAAGTAGGCTACCTAAGACATGGAATCTGTCCTGCAGTGTGTTTATCTATCTTGTACCCATCAAAGGAACCATGATAAGCCAATATTAACGGACTGATCCTAAAGGTCAGTTAAAATCCTTAGCAGTACTCAGGGATGGAGTAGAGGAATAGAAACCATGTGTTCTAGGGCGTTCTAATTGGAATATAAGAGAATGTGGCTGCCTTACTGCAAGCCTGTTTTCTTGGTGTGATGAAGACAAAAACTTATCCATTTACAGAAATATGGCCAAATAATTGCTTGCTTACATCAATCTGTATTTCTTTATAGCTATTTTTAATCCCATTACAGAAATGGAAGCTATGTTTAGAAAATTGTTTGTCCATTTATGTTTAGTGCACAGAATTCTTAATTAATAAAATATAATATCACAGTCTATTGTAAATCACTTTGCTAAACTTTTGAACTTCATAAGGAATTTTGCATTGTCCAAAAGCTACTTTCAAATCCGTGCTGATCTGGCAGTCATGCACCATCCCCTATGGAGTTGAAAGAATGTAAAGGCCGCCAATTAAAGAAACTGAGCCAGAATAGACAAGCAGAGGCCATCTTGTCCATCCTTTGCCTCCAGGCAAAAAACATCCCCCGCACCAAAAATTTTTGCTTGATTCCTGCTGACAAAAGTGCTCATCATATGTAAATGACGAGTCATAATCCAGTTACTGCAACTAAAGCAGATCATTAACTGTTCAGGACTTATTTGTTGTGTTCTAAAGATGCAAAGGAAGAGAATGCATCTGAATTGTTTCAATTCCTCATTTCTAGAAAATTATTTTTGTGCAAGAAATATACTCAAATAATTGTAAAGATGTGGGAAGTTTGTGTCCAGAAATAAATCTTTATCGTCTTATTAAATGTATTTTTGGTTTCCTTTCATTCTAGATCTACCTTACGGGTGGGAGGAAGCTTACACAGCAGATGGAATCAAGTACTTCATCAAGTAAGTACAAACATCTCAACCAAGTAAGCAATTTTTTCACATCTGGAGAGAACCTGGAAGTTGCAGAATAATCAGCAAAACCCAGAAACTCTTTTGGAGGTTACAAAAATTAGAAACAAGAAATGAAGCCTCACCATTTTCATTTATTCATGTGATTTAAATTCCAATATCAGATGTCATTTAGGGGGAGGAATATCTGTAATAATTTCAAGGGAAACATCAAAAAATTAGAACAGGACCATCATTTGAACTTAAATATTGACTGCCTGTATTTACTTCTGACTAAAAATGTTAAGATTTATGAAATACTTTTATTAGTTTTAAGATTTTTCATTAGGTTTTAATAATAATACTAATCAACATTTTTAATGCTTTACAATGTACATAGTTTATTCCTCTGATTTATTTTTTGAGCAGAGTAGATGCCCAGTAGATACTCATAAATTTACAATATGGAGAAACTTTAATGGTGGGAAAAAAAAAAAACATGAAAAATCATGCTACCATTAAAAACACTGAGAATCTAAAAGTTTCATATTTGAAAAGATTTAAGGAAAAACTAGGGGTAAACTGTCGAAGTTTTGTCATGATGTATTTTTTTGTTGTGGTCTCCAGCAAAAAAGTAACTAATAAAGAAGGCCCATGAATTTCGTGCACAGATTACATTTAGTACTGTACTGTTCACTTCTTGAATTATAATTTTTCTGGATAGGAAGCTGCACTCTATATGCTCTGTTAACTGTCTAGTTCCCAGAAGATTGAATCACTGTGCTGTAGGGATGGCAGAAAAATGAAAAACCACATTCAAATTTGCATTGGGTTTCTTTTTCATATTAACTTTGTAATGAATAAGGGAAAAGAAATTGGGGTCAGGGAAACGTTTATTGAGCACTAGCTGGTGTTGAATAGCCTAGCATATGTTAGGCATATTTTTCAATGCATTTTATCATTAAAGCCTCCTAACAGCTCTTGTTAGGATGTTGTTATGGTGATGGTGAGCTGCTTCCTGCCCTCAGCTGTGTCTATCTCCCAGAAAGTGTTCAAAATAAATGCCCTATAAAAGAAAAGCAAACTAGCATTTATTACTAACTGGGGTTCTTAATCCAAAGGCCTTTGTAAAATGTCAGTAAATGAGTCTGGACCCTGTGGAGAACTCCTTGACCTAAGCTTAGCCTTAGCCATCTGTTGCTATACCTCAACCCAAAGATGAATGTCAGAGCCTGACTAATGTTATCTGAGGAAAGGATACAAAGACACAATCATTGACTACCACAGAAAAGAAATAGCCTTGGGGTGGGCTCCAACTGTAAGGGAGAATAACATCCAAGGAGAGGAAAGAAGAGAATGACTAAATAAGTCCTTTGACTGCCTTGAGATCTAACTTGTAGTCCCTGTGGAAGGAATAGAAAGAGATCACTCTAGTTGTAGAAAATATATTCATTGGGGTGTGTTTTTAGAAGCCCCATCAATTCCTTTCTTTGACCTTAATCTCTACTCATAACGAAAGCAGAAAAGACATAAGATAGATTTGTTTCCCAAAAGACGGTGGGTATCATTGTCTCACTATTACAGTTGGAAAAACTATGTACAAAAGAGATTAAACTTGTCAAGGCCACACAGTAGTAAAATTTCATAGTCAAGATACAGACCCAGGGTTGTCTGCCTCCAAAGTAACCCCCAACATACACACACACATACACTGCACCACCTTCACCTTCTTATTTTAATATATTTACATGTGACAAAAAATATTTTAAACAGATCTTAATTTAGGTAGAGCTCTATCCTTTATTCATTTTAAAATAGCAAAATAGAAACAGTTCTAAGAATAAGTCATTATCTCCTGGATATTAGAAAAGGTCAACTAGTAAAGATAAGTGCTTCTTTTACCCATCCTCATGAAGGAATAAGGTGCTTACCATGAGTTGGTTTTTGTTGTTCTTGTTTGTTTTGGTTTTGTTTGTTTGTTTTTTCACTAGAAGTGCTTATTTTGGCCTAACTGATCTTGATAAAAGTCTTATTAATAAGTGTTACATAGTTCCCTGCCTTCTTACACCAAGGCCACTGAACAAAAACAATTCATTGCAAACATCAATCTTATACATAATACAGTGAATTCTGCAGAAGGATAGTAAGATGCATAAGCTGGAAAACAGACACAGCTATAATCTCTTTGCTCTCAATGTGCCTGTCCATCCCCTCATCCCTATTGTTCTTTTTTATCTTTTACACACTTCACCTTCTTCCCTAGGAAGAGGACAGGTCACCAGAAAATCAGACTTATTTGAATAACTTGTAAATAGACCTTGAGTGTGTTGTACATGGGTTTGTATGTGAATCAGGTGCATAATTCTGGTACAGGTGGATTTGATATCAGAAAGGCCACATGGTATGGGGCAGCAGTCCCTAGCCTTTTTAGTTCCAGGAACTGGTGCTCCTATGAGAATCTAATGCGATGATCTGAGCTGGAGCTGAGGTGGTGATGATAATGGCTGCAAATACAGATGAGGCTTCACTCGCTCACTTGCTGCTTACCTCCTACTATGTGGCTGGGGTTGGGGACCCCTGGTATAGGGGAAAGAAGAACATGGGCCTTGCAGTTGGAGAAACTTAGGTTCAAATGCTGGTTTCTTCATAAAGTAGCTGGACATGTATCCATAGAACAACCTTGGACACGTGTACTTAACCTCTCTGAGCTTTAATTTCCACATTTATAGAATGGGAAGAATATTAGTGCTTAATAGGGTTCTTATCTAGAATGAATGAGCTTATGTATCAAAAGAACATAGCACCTGACACAAAAAAGACACTTTCAGCAAAGGTAAGCCCTCCTCGCTCCCTCCCCTCATTCTAACATTTTGATGCGGGTTACTTCATGGCTCTTAGCTGCATTCAGATAGGGGATGTTGCTAAATAAGCAAACATCCACTATGTGTCTTTCTTGGAACTTTGTTTTTGATTTTTAGCTTTTTGTTCTGTTTTCTAATCTTTATCCTCCCACTACCTCAACCAAAATTTGAGCCTGGATAGCCTGTGTTAGTTTTTAAGGTAGGAGTGGTTCATTTACCAGGTAAATATACTTTGGAGGCAAGAAATATTAAGTAATGAACTCAGCTCATTGCCTCTCTCACCTTTACTTAAAAAGAATAATGATTGAAATCACCCTTCCGGAATACCAGAGGAGATGATGGTCTGTGTGCATATAATCTTTTCCTTGAGATTGACATCTGTCACTGTCTTCCCAAAAATTGAGTTGTTACATCTGATGGAAGCCAAGCCTCAGGCAAAGAAATAACTGTCAGTGCTGTCCTAAGAATGCTCAGATGAAAATAGTCCTCATTGAATATTCCTATCCACATGTCCATTGCACAGCTGTTAATATTTCGTAGATATCTATTTAAGTTCTGATGCAGGAGAAGAAAGTATTTTACCTGGCATAAACAAATTTATTCAAAATGTTGGCTTTGCTAGAGTGTTTCATAAAACTAAAAACATGTATATCTCTATGTGTATATTCCAATACATGTATGTACATAATGCATATAGGCAGGTTTGCTCATTTGATATGTGTGTGTGTGTGTGTGTGTGTGTGTTCTCTCTCTCTCTCTAAATATATATAAGCCATGGTATATATATATAAAAGCATTCAAGGGAAAACTTTTTTATTTTCTCCTTAGAGAGAAAGTTGCGGCATTCTTAAACTTGATGACCAAATGTCATTATCTTGATGGTATTATAATGAAATTATCTAATTAACTTGACCATTTTTCTGCCCAACTTCTCATCTTCCCTTTGAAGTTGTATACTATTCCGGGTTTATAGTAGTCTTCAGTATGATTCCATTCTAAAAGTTCATGTACTTTATATGTATGTCATATAATTTGACAAAATCGTTATGTGAGTTATGTTTGATAGTAAAGTGAATTCAAATATTGTAGATTAGGCATAACTGTCACATTGCTTTCATTGTACTCTTTTATTTTTTATCGAAATTCAGATTGATTATGATCAGTGATCATAATTGTATCAATTTTCTATTGCTGCATAATAAATTTTATCAAAGTTTTACAACTTAAAACAATAAATATTTATTTTCTCATTCAGATTCAGAGGGTTGAGAATCCAGGTATAATTTTGCAAGATCATTCTGGTTCTCTCTCTGGGTTTCTCATGAAGTTGCAGTCATGCTGTTAGCCAGGCTGGGAATTGAAGAGTGTATTAGTGGGATTGGCATATTTGTTCCACACTGACACATGTGGCTATTGGCAGGAGGCTTTATTTCCTCGCCACAGTGTGGACCTTTTTCTGTAGGGCAATAGGGCTATCTGCAACATTACAGCCGGCTTCCCCCAAAGCAAGGGACAAGAGAAAAAGTATGAGAGAAACATCAAGACAAAAGCTGCAGTGTTTTTTATAACCAATCTCAGAAATGAGTGACATACCATCACTTCTGCCTTATGCTATGAGTCATGCTGACCAACCCTGGTACACTGTAGGTAGCAACTATACAAGGCCATGAAAGCCAGAAGATGAGATTCACTGGAAACTACCTTACAGGCTGCCTACCATGGTGCTGCTTCATGTATAATGTGTGTAAACTGTATAAACAGTACAAAATTCTCAGTATCAGATATTTACCTCAAACATTCAATTATACTTTGGTGACTTTTCAAATAGGTATAATCGTTTGTTTTTAAAAGTTCCTCAAACTTGGCTTATAATTTATTCTTTTTGTTGTTGCTGTTGATATGCCTTTATGTCAAATTCTAAAATCTAAGATATTGCTTTTCATGCTATAAAACCTGTGTTCCATCTCCTGGGATGGATTATACTTAAAACATTACAGATGCATGCATATCAGTGGAATGTGGGGAGTCTGATTTCCGAATGAAACAAAGTTTCTGTCTAGAGCAGAAAAGGCAAATAGATTTCAACTCACTGTCTCACTCTAGTTTTGTTAAGAATTCCAAGGCCTTATTCAACCTCACTGATGTGTGCCTTGATTGATTAGAGATGTCTGCTGTGAGTGCAGGGGTAGGGAGAGGGGACTAGACCTATAGGACATATGCCACATCTTTGCAATCTTTGGTCTTCTAGAGCATAGTGCTAACACGGGAACTCTGCCAGGATGAACAGTAATAATGCAAATAATAGCTGGAATAAAAAAATAAATAATGACCCCTGCTCCCCCAAATATTCACTATATAAGAGCTTGGCTTTTATGACCCCAGCGGATAACTGATTTCTAGTAGGCATAGTTTTTCTCATTTCTTTCCAGTCAACTCTTTAATGATTGTCTTAACTTGAGGTAGAATATCCCATTAGATTGTCCTCAGGTAGGAAAGAATGTGGGTCATAATTTATATATAAATAAAATTGTCCTTGTCAGCCTAGTATGGTAATTAAAGGCTTAAGTTAGTGTTTTCTCATTTAAAAAATAAATAAAAAATAGAAAACACAAAAGAGAACAATTAGAGGTTATGTTTTCCTACCCCCTAACTTTATTTTTCAAGTAGAGCCTATTTCAGGTAATTCTAATGTAATTAGAAATTAAGAGATTGGAGGGTGGAGGAGGATGGAGAGGAAGGTACAGTTTCTGGAGTGGAAATGAAAGGCTACTATTTTTGACTTTTCCTATATTCGTAATAGATTATTTTAACTCCACTTTAGTGGACAATGTCAAGAGCTCTCCTACTGAAGACCTCATTTGGCTGCTTTGATTTTTAGAGTTAAGAAATACCCACTGACAGATTACTAAGGTCTGAGGCTTACTTAATGAGGTGTCAGAGCAACTCCTATGCTCCCAACCAGAAAAGGAGGAGGTGTCTAGGCACCTCAATATCATTTGTAGGTATGAGAATCCTGAGCATTTCATCCTTAACAAGACTATAATGAAGAAACCAAAAAAGAACTTAAAGGAGGAAATATTGAGCTTTTGATATTTTATCCCTCCACATGTCTTAACTCTGAATAAATTGTATAGGACTGAAATCACTAGTTTGGATTTAACCATCTATGTGATAACTGAGTTAGCATATCCAGTTAATAGTACAGTGCCTAATATGTATAGGGAATAAATATTTATCAAATGAATGAATACTATCGTTGCCAATTTGGAGAAGCAGTTGGTGAAAAAAAACTATATGGGCTTTAGTGTCAAACAGACCTGGATTCTAATGTTTGCACCACCACTTTTGAGTGTGACCTTGGTTTAACTGATATTATTTCAGTTGTCGATATTTCCCTTTCTCATCCAAAAGCAAGGATAGTGACTTGTATCTCTCAGGATTATTTTGAGAATTAAATAAAATAAGGAGTGTAAAACCCTGGCAAAATACCTGGCACATGATGAATGATTAACAGATGTTTATTCCTCCTCCCTTCCTTGTTTTATACTATTGCTATTTGCCAATGAAGGAGTTTTAAATGACAACATTTGCACAGCTGAAAATAGAACCAGTAGCCAAAACCTACACTTATACCACTTTCCAGTTTGTCAGAAGCCCTGTGAGGAGCAGAGAGGTTGCATTGCTCGGGAGCCTGAGACAGCTTGCTCTGGATTTTCTATAAATATCTAGGAAGGGATGTAGAGATATGAAGCACTGTGTGAGCAACTGTCATCCAAAGGCAAGGCCAGCCAGCTGGCTGAGGTTATTCAGAATGGCAAAGCCCACTGAAATGAATAAAACATCCAGATCTAGACAGCCATCATCAAACTCTTTTCTTCTCCCACTTAACCAAATGACAGGTGTAACTGAGGCATGAAGCATATTTTTTAGTATTTCATTGGGGTAATATAAGCAAATCTTCTGGGACTGTTTAAAGTACTTTGGAAATTCACCTTTCTGAGGTTATACTTTTATTTAGCCAGATGTGCAATTCTATCCGCTTCCATGACCCTTTAATAAATTTATCAGCAAATACTAATTTCTTTTAAACACTTCCCTATATTAGTCTGCTAAGACTGCCATAGCAAAATAACACAGACTGGTTGTCTCAGACAAGAAGTTTATTTTCTCACAGTTCCGAAGGCTAGAAGTCCAAGATCAAGATGTCATCAAGATTGGTTTCTGGTAAGATATCTTGTCCTGGGATGTATAGACAGCTACCTTTTTACTGTGTCCTCACATGGCCTTTTCTCTCTGTGTTTATGGAAAGAGAAAGATCTCTGGTGTCTCTTCCTCTTCCTACAAAGATACCAGTAGCCCACTACCCCACTTACCTCCCGAAAAGCCCTATCTCCAAATATAGCCATATTAAGGATTAGGGCTTCAACATATGAATGGAAGGGGGTGGGGGCACAATTCAGTCCTTAACAGTTGTTTCTCTCTTAAATTACTTTCCATAAGAGCTGTAGCACTTTCCTTTTCTTTATCCAATAATCTTCATTATAATGTAACATTCGATCTTTCTTCCTATATATTTACCAAGTTTTAGGCAAAATGCAAGAATTAGTTCAAACCAGTGTGATTTCCCTTAGGCCCTCCCTAGTCTTTAGTGGAAGAAGCACCTGAGGGAAAGGGGGAATGTGCTAAGCAGAATAATGGCTCCCCAACGATGTCCACATGCTAATCCCCAGAACCTTTGTACCAGGTTATGTGATAAAGGGGCAAAAGGTTACAGGTGGAATTAATGTTGCTAATCAACTGATTTTAAAATAGGGAGATTCTTTATTATGATGGTGGATCTAAATACATGAGTCCTTAACAGTGGAAGAGGGAGACAGAAGAGAAAGAGGTGTGGCTGAGGATGCAGGGTCAGAAATATGCTATGTTTCTGGCTTTGAAGATTGGGGCCGTAAGCCATGGTATATAGGTGGCCTTTAAGCTGAAAAAGCAAGGAAACAGATTCTAGAGGCTCCAGAAAGGAATGTAGCCTTGCCAATATCATTTTAGCCCAATGAGATCCAAGTTGAACTTCTGAGCTACAGAACTATAAACCAGTATAAAAGTGTCATTTTAAGCCACTAAGTGATAATTTGCTACGACACCAATAGAAAACTAATGCAATAAGTTGGAGGTGGAGGGGAGAGGGTAATGATTATGGTGGACTTAGAATATATCACGCATGGAATTAAGGGTTTATGTATGTTATCTCTCAGTGTACAGATTAGGAAACTGAGATTCAGAGTTTAAGTAATTTTCCCAGAGACACAGGTAACCAAGTTAGTACATAAGCTATCTGGAATTTCAAACAGTTCTGCATAGACTGTACTAAAGAATAGTAACCCTGACCTGCTCTTAACCCTCGCTCTGCTACTGTCTGAGGATAGAATACTTGAACTCGCTTAGCTTCAGTTTCTTCAGTTGTAAAAATCATAGAGAAAAATAAGATTCATGAGATTTGTCTGAAAAGCAAATTGAGAAATCAATATCAAAGAACATTATAAAATACAAAATGTGTGTTCCATGTAGTCTTCTCCAGCTACCGCCTGAACATCCATACCAAATGAATGACCTAGGATACTGAGGGGGCCAGAGATCATCCTGGGTCACACCTAGACTTTGTTATTTAGTATCTGCAGGTATTATGAAAATTTCTGTCCCTCTGTCAGGTGGTGGGTACCTAGAAATTTGGCTTCAGCTGCATTCTGAATCATTAGAGAGGCTTAAAATTCCAGTGTAGTAAAATCACCTCAGAAAGAGGGAGTGAGCAGTAGGGTGAGTGTTTAGCCAAACCACCTACCATCATGTTTGTTGTCAGTAGCACTTTATACACTAATAGCTAACACAAGATTTGTTCTGCTAACACTAGTAATTATTTGATATAAATAATTATAACTTAAAGCCTGGGCTTTGAGTAGCTGTTTAGTAAATAAATTCTACTCAAAATTGTTTGAATTATCAAAATGATTCAGTTATTACCTGCTGTCAAATGTATGACTAGACCTTTTCAAAGTACTTGGTTATGAGAATATTGGTGAAGAGGGCTAGTACTCCTGGTTATTTGGTGACTTATTTAACTACTTGAATAAATCAAACTTTTTCCTGATAAAATTGAATCTCTATATACATATATCTGAATCATTTACTGATCATCAATTATAAATAATTAAATTATTATAGATTATAAAGTTACCACTTTTGAGCAATTTATACTCAGTAGTATAGCAATAATAATATATCAGTAGAACGTCTAATGGTTCCATGCATCAAACATTTATTGACCCCCACTTTCTGTGAGCCTGACATTGGGGCTATAAAGATGAGTAGGATATTTCCCTGCATTCCAGAAGCTAACAGCCTGGTGGGCAAAGCTAAACATATTAAGAATTCATTGCCACATGTTAATAGTATAAGACTGCTGAGGAAGCAGGCTTCACACAAGTACTTTCTATTCATACGTAATCAAATTTTTATGAATTTTGTGGCAAGTGCTTTAAAAATGCTGTAGCTATATAATCTGATCATTGAATTAATCAGTCAACATGTCTTTATTTCATCTTGTAAAGTTAAAGACCCCTTTTCAGTGGTCATTTAATCTATCCCAGTACCTCCATACCATTGTTGTTGAAATCAACAGAGTCTCTGAGAAGAGTGTAACATAATGGTTAAATTCTCAGAAACCATATTTAGATTCAGATCCTGGCCCTAATACTCACTAGTTTTATGACCCAGAGTGAGCTATTTTATCTCAGTATTAATTTCCTTATATATAAAATGAGGACTGTAAGTATAACTCTTTTCCTTCTTTAAAATATGCTAAAGTTCTAAAAGATAGTTAAGTCGATTTATTCAGGAGTCCAGGGTAGCACCATTGGAAACCATCAGTATGTAAAATTCATGGGAGAACTATAAAAGTTGATGACATGTTTGGTTTTCATCCCATAAGTTTTTACTGAAATTGAAGGTTTCTATGTAAGAGCACTCACTATCAAGTGGATTTTGCACTTATCTATTATGGAATCAATAATACTGATAAAATACCTCATAAAGAAACCCTCAGAGTCCCTTCCTGCTTTGTGATTTTTAGGATATTCAATTCTCTAATATAACATATATATTTATATTTTTATATCTGCAGTGTAGTCAGTTTAACTTTGGTAGAAAATAATATTAGAATAATTATAAAATTAGCTGAAATTTTATGTTTCAAATAATTTTGGTTCTTTTTAAGATTTCAAATTTGAGTAATTAAGAAAAACACATTTAGTCAGATGTTTATTAAACTTAATTATTTTATTAATAAAGTTTTAAAATAATAAAACTTTATTATTTTATTGGGTAAATTTAGTAAGCCATGTAACTTCTTATTATTTTAGTAATAACATTAAAAATTAAAGCAATTTCTGAATTTCATGCACTTCTACTCAAAAGTGGGAATTTAATGTGGAAACTTTGGCAGTGATCATGCCAAACTTGATTCTAATTAAATTTAGCTTCATTAATCTACATTCTGACAGCCTTTTGATTATTAACATATTTAAAGTAGAATGAAAATATATATTTATTGCCTATATTCTGTATTTTAGAAAGAACAACCTCTTTGGTTTGTAAAAGTTGTATGTGTATGTCCTAGGAAAGCAGTAGCCTCGGCTTCATCTTGAAATACTCTCTTCTTTCCTGACAGTGATTTAGAGTGACAGACACTATCTGCTGTGACAAATTGCCACCTTTCAGCATCTTAATGCTCACCAGTCAATGCAGGATTTCCTGTTTGATGGATGGCTTATTTTTCCTTTGGGTGGTGATTTTGAGACCTCAGCATCTTCTAGCTCATGGTTCTACCATTCCCTAGCGCCTCAGTGTCCTCTATATTCAATTAGTAGATGAGGAGTAAGAGTAGGAAAAGCACTCTAGCTTCTTAAATAGCCCATGCCCACAAGACACAAACATCAAATGTCTCACCTTCCATAAGTGGGAACTTGTCACGTGCTCACATAAGGATGTAGTTAGTGGGAACTGTAGTCTCTGCTTGGGCAGAAGCTTCCAGATCTACAGTTTGGTAACAACATATCAACTACAAAATTCTATGTAATTGTTTATTAGTATCTAATAGTACAGTGTATAGATACCAGTGTCAGTAGGACATGTTCTCTGAATTCTATATTTTTTTATGCTATCATGATCAAAAGTAGCATCAAAATTTTAAGTTACCCAGAGCTATAATCTGTATCTATAGGAGAATTTCTTTTGTTGAAAAATTAATTGCATCAGCTTTGAACCTGGGATGTTTTAGCTCTATACAAAATTGCCAGCAATCTAAGCCTCTGTATGTTCTTTGAAAAAATATAATTAATATTTCCAATTTTTTTTTCAGGAATTTTCTTTTCAGTGTTCTAGTTTTGCAAGTCTAATAACATAACATTTTTTTAATTTAATTTTTTAATTACAGTTAACATTAAATATTTTATATTAGTTTCATAGCAATTTTTATATTATTATAAATAAGTAGTATTTTACTATAGCTTTAGAGTCGAATAATATAATTTGATATCTGAGATCTAAAGATGTTTTTCATTACAGCTATCCCCACATAATGACATTTTGGTCAGTGATAAACCACGGATATGATGATGGCACCATAAGATTATAATGGAGCTAAAAAATTTCTATCACCTAGTGATGTCATAGCCACTGTAACGTTGTAGCATAACATATTACTGCCGTGTTTATGGTGATGCTGGTGTAAAAATACATTATTAGTTTATGTATTTACTACCCTATGCTTTTTGTCATTATGTTAGTGTTTACTCTTTCTGTTTATATATATATATATTTAAAAAAAAGGTTTGCTGTAAAACCCTACGTCATGTTACTCCAGCAGCAGGCTCATACTTCTCATGGTTACCATGTCTCTTGATTGCATCGTGTTGTCTTGTGCTTGATTTGACCTCATGTTATTTTGTACGGCAGCATACTATATAGGCTTGTAGCCTAGGAACAGTAGACTATATCAGATAGCCAAGGTGAATAGTAGGCTATACCATCTAGGTGTGTGTAAGTGCATTCTGTGATGTTCACACAATGACATAATCACCAACAGTGCCTTTCTCAGAACTTATCCCTGTCATTAAGCAGTGCATGACTAATTGGATTTTTAAAATTGCAAAAGACATCTGATGTATTTTTTATAGAAAGAACCATAAATATATAATAAAAATAAATTTTGTTTTCAAAACTATAAAGAATTTGTTTGGGGTTCTGCTAGTATTTGATCAAAGCCTCACTCAATTTCCAAATGCCTTATTACAAAATGCTCAAAGTGTTATTAGAAATATTTATTTTGATTTTAGGAGTACATTTCCAAAATTATGTAAGAAGGGGGACGCTTTGTATATCAGTGGGAACACTGCCTGTAATTTTCTCTTAAACACATTTAGAATGGATACTTCGTATTAGTAATCTGTAGTCATTCTCATAATCGGTACCTGAGAAGATTACATGGTGTCTCATGGATTGGTGACTTTTTATAATTTTATTGACATGATTCACTTTTTGTTCTTACCTTCTAATTTATTTTCAATTGGGATTGTTTTTTTAAGTATAAATCTTTTATTGTCATTACTACTTGTAGTTTATGGATATTTGTAAAATTTTTCAGTGTTTTCAAGTTACTGGTGCCAGAAACAGATTGAATTAACATATATTTTCTTATTTATTCTTGTTTTCTAGTTCATATGACTGTTATGTACATAAGATTACATGCCCATCCCCCCAAAAAAAGACATTGGGAGTTAATTACTTTGGCTCATTATTCTACAGCATTATCTTAAACATGATCAAATAATACTTTGAATCTTGCTAGATTGATAATACTATACAAACAGTGCTATCTACAATGAAAGATTAACAAAAAGACATTTTTCATTGTCACAGGTGGTTATAAGAATGAATTTTTACAAAACTGGAACACTTTTTTATCTTTAAACCACTTTTCACCTAACCTGCTAGCCTATATTTTTATTTTGAAAGAAAGCATTTTGTATGCTAGGAGGTAAGAAACAAAAGAAGAGTAATTAAAATGGAATTTAAATAATTCGCTTACTTTTTTTTTTGCCAATAAAATAAAACATGTTCTCCTAGCTTTTTATTTAAAAAACTCTAAATGTGTCTTTCAGTTTACTATTATAAAAGAAAAAAACTCAACACTGTCATCTTTCCAAATCAAATATTAATGTTTCCCAATAACAGATTTGGCAGTTATTCAGAGGTGAGTAGTATTATGCTTTTTAGATATTCAGATATCTAAATATTTAAATATTCAAATCTCAGCTGCTGTTGATTGTTCCCCAAGTCAGGTCAGATGCAGTCTCTGCAGGAACATTTGCCAGAGATACTGTATGTTCAAAAATGGAAGTTTCATAGTCAGCCTCATTTATTTCCAAGACCTCTAAATTTTTCATACTAAGTAGCAGCATCTCATTTTATAAACCATGGCGTATTTATTAATTAAACAGAATCAACAAGGCTGATTTATTCTCTCAGTTGAATTACCAAGCACACAAATTAGAGAGGAAATATTTCTAATACTAGAATATTCTCCAACTCAGTAAATCTGGGATTATCTCATCATACTGATTATGTCAAAGCTCTTCGATTACAGTGCTCACTATCACATAAAATTGAATGGTATACACACAAATGCCCTATTCTAGCGTCATAAGAACAATTCCAAGTTGCTCTTTAAAAAATCAGAAATCTCTAATAACAGTAAAGCTAATGACCATTTATTTAATATATACTCATTGCCAGGCACTTTACATGCATCACCTGAGTTTTAGAAGCATTGACTCTGGATGTTTTTCCAAAAGACCAGAAGTGAAATGTGTACTTGAATTATAGAACACTACCCCTGTTGCTTAAGTTTGATATTTTTCTAGTTAGTAGCTGTTGTAATTACATTTTTCATATTTAGGATTGTTTTTAATGTACAGAAAAGCATACTCTGAACATAAGATTAATTAATTAATAATTGATGGTATTATATTTGTATTTGGAGTAAGATCAGATATTGATTTATTGCTTACAAGTGCTTAAGGTTATCGGCAAGGATGACTTTCTGGTGGAACTTTCTAATATTCATTGTTCAGAATCTATAACCACATATTTTTCTTACACATTTTGCTTTTGATTATTTTAAATGATCAGTTTAATGGAATATTCGTATATGGGCAATTATAATATTTCAAGCATGAGAATATTATTTTTTTAAGTCAAAGAGGAAAGCATGCACCTGAACTTACCATAACTTCAGGTAATTATTCCTGTTTTTCTTCCTTTCCACCCTCCCCAATTAGGGAACACATTGTAGAGAAGAGAGTATTTGTAATAATTTAAAGTCTCTTTTGGAATAACATTGTAAATATGCTGATAAACATTAAAATATATATAACAAAATTTTAAAATTAGAAAAACTGTCTCATCAGACTTTTACCTTTTTAGTTTTAAACATGTATTTTGCACAAAATAATGTGTCCTCATTTCACCTTGCAGTAGCATTTGAGCCCACTTATGTTACACTCATTAGTATTTATTTAAAACCACTTTCAATTTAGGCAGCTTTCCAACTTTATAAAGGCCTTGAAATGAAGTTAACCTGTGCAGAGACAAACGCTTTAGTAGGTTTAGCCTCCATAATTAGAAATTCCATTAAATCGTTTTAGAGATAATAGTAACATGGATTACTGTCAAGAAAATAATGATTCCTTGTACCACTTAACTGCACTCTGAGGTTCTGAAACTATGGAGATGTGTGAACTCCAGACCTTACCACCTTCACCTTGATTCTTACCTAATCGCGAAACCATCAGTGATCTTCTTCCATAGAAAGGTGCATTTTTAATACTTAGACAGAGAAGTGGAACAATTTGTATAAAGGAGTATGGATAGAATTTAAGAGTATAGGACTGGAAACCAACCAAATCCAGTAATGACAGTGAAAGCAACCATCTGTACTAAGTCCAACATTTTCAGTTATTGTCATCAACAGCCAATAAAGTAAGTGCAATTTTGTGATAAGTCCCAAATTGTGCTCTGCAGAACACTAACCCCTATGTGAGTGCTGATAGGGGCACGTTAGTTTGAGGAATATCACATACTTTTGGAGAGTCATAGAACACAGTATATTTAAGGCTCTGGGAAATTCTGCAGTAAAGAAACCCATTTAACTATGTTAAACCTAGTGTATCTCAGACTTATTTGACCATCGTATTCCTTCTTCACAGAACCTTTATTTAAAACCCTTGGAACACACTTTGAAAACTGTTACCCTGTCATGTAGGGGATACTTTCGTTCAGATCCTCAATCTTATTTTATTCTCATAAGTGCCAGTCCTCAAAAGGACTTGCTCTAAGATATGATGTTGCTTCTGAGGATGAATTCGAATAGGTTGGGGTGGGACAAACTGTTCTAGTATGGATGAGGGCAGTGGGATCAGTCAGAGCTAGGAAGAGTACCCAAGGAGAAGAAACAAATCATCCTAATTTCAGAAGCTGCCTGTCCAAACTCTGGAGCCAGGCAGATCGTGGTGGGGTGGTGGGTTTATCAGACTCATTTGTCTGAAGGCTGGGAGTTGGGTACTAGTTCTGAGAAACAAGTTTTGTGATGCTTCACCACTACCTGAGCATGCCCTGTGTCTCACATTTGTCCTTACCTCTGTTTGTGTTCTTCCCTGAAATGTCTAGTCTTTTGTTTTGAGAACATGTTAGGTACCATAAATCCAGAATAGTTACTGCCCTTAAGGAGCTTTATATGCAGTAAGAAGGCCTAAAAATAAATAGGTATTTATAATATAACGTAATTAGAGATAAGAGCACGGACACAGATTGGAGGAATCTAGAGGAAGATTTGGTTCTTTACAATTAGTATGAGTTAACTAGATAAACAATGTGGGAGGGAGGAAAATGGTAGCAAAGAAAAAAGTACTGTTGAAGCAGGTTAAAAAAAGAACAAGGTATATTTTACTATAGAGTATACATTTGATTTAGAAAACATTGGTTTGCACTGAATTTTGAGTAAGTTAGCAGCAGTATATGATTTGTAAATAAAAAAATCTCTTGGCCGGAGTGGATCCTGAATTAGAAAAGAGCTAGAACAGAGGCAGAAAGACAAGCAATCTCAGTGACCCAGGCTGTAGCATTGGAAAAAGAGAGGAAGGAGGAGATTCCAGAGATGTTACAGCAAGACAGTCGTAGGACTTGCTGATTGAACAGGTGTCAGGTAAGGAAAAGCAAGGAATCAAAGGTGAAGAATTCTCTTGCATTTCTTTTTATCAAAGAAGGAAAAATGAAATGTTTTTGTTGAACTTTAAAACATGTCTAAAACTTATTGAAACAATTGGATCCAGTTCCAGTTGCTTACTGCAGTAGGGTAGAAAATATCACTAGGATCGTAGTTGCAGGGATGGGTAGAAGGACAGTCTTCCAGATTGTAATTGCGTTCCTTGTTCTTCTCAAGTCATGTAACACAGACTACATCCTGGATCCATCCCGTGATGAGTGCAGTGAACCTGCCTTGCTCAGAGGAGAATGAAGAGGATTGCTCCAGAGAACTTCCTGACCAGAAGAGTTAATAGTTTTCTGTAGGAGGTTGAGCGCCATGGTCTTCTAGCATCTCAGTCCACATAGATGACTCTGAGACTCAATGGTCTAAAATAGGAGTAAGACATACTATTTATTGAAGTTGTGAAAATGGAGACTCTGGATTTAGCTTATTTTTGTAAAATTTTTTGATAGAACTGTATACATTTATTTACGAGGTCAGTTGCCACTACAGCAGTTCTTTAAGAATAGTCATATTTTTTTGAAATCATATATAACTAGTTTTTGTATTATGTATACTTTTTCATATGTAATTAGATATTTGTAGTTTTATATACAATTCTTTATAGTGTATCCAATATAATGATTTTTATAACTAAGACTTACGTTGGAAAATTATATAAACATGGTGAAACACTTCAATTTGATAATTCACCAACCTTTTATATTTGTATATAGGAAAGTGATTTAAGAAAGCTGTTGGTGTTTTTTTAAAGATCACAGTTAGAGAGCTATCTCACAGGCTCCTGAATACAGTCTGCATTTTTATGGGTTTTCTAATTTACATAATGCTTTTCAGACCCTGTTTTATTTAAACCATATAACACGCCTGTGAGGCACATCCAGTGGGTAATTTCTATTCTTGTTTTTCAGTTAGGGAAATAGTGGTTCAGAGAAATGAGGTGCCTTGTCCTGGAGCCAAAACTCATTCCTAAATCTTCTGATTCCACACCCAGGCCTCTTTCCACTGCACTCTGCTGTTCCAGCAGAGGGAGGTTATAGCCCAGCATGCAGGGCACTGTGATTCTGTTGATGCAGCTGAGCTCCACTGCTGTGCACTACGGTGGCCACAGATTCAGGAGGCACCTTGAGTTAAACATGGCCCCCACATAAACCCACTGTTCTCCTATAAACCCTATCCACTCTTCACCCCCAAACCCTCACCAGGTAAGAGCATGGTTTTGTGATGTTTCAGTGGGCTTCTTGCAGCAGTGCGCATTCTCCCAAGGTAAAAGGGCTGGCTCACCTCAGGGAATCTCCCTGCTTGGGTTGCTCTTGCCAGAAGGAGAAGCTGAGGAGAGTTGATGAGAAGAGGGGCATCCAGACTCTCCTCTGCTATCAAAGGAGAGACATCCTTGAACTCTTCTGCTGTGAGTCCAAGGCTGACCTCATTATTGCTGATATCACCCTTCAAATTAATTATACTTTTGATCTTATTTTATTTTACAGTAAGGACGCTACTAGACAGACTAGACAGTTTCTTGTAGTAATAAGCCATTGACTTGGAGTGCTAAAGATTTTCTCTCAGTTTAATGATTAAAACCTGGAGCTGAGAAGTGGGAGGGTGGAGTGGGGAGAACATCATTTTAAATGTCCTGAGCGTTAGGTACCAACTGAATAATAAAAAGGCACATA
Organism: Cynopterus sphinx; assembly: GCA_030015415.1. NCBI lineage: Eukaryota > Metazoa > Chordata > Mammalia > Chiroptera > Pteropodidae > Cynopterus > Cynopterus sphinx. The sequence continues at coordinate 22,982,144 of CM057385.1, forward strand.
TTCTTATCCAATGTTTTATTTTTAGGTAATATACTTAGAAAGTAAGAATCATTCATCAGAATACCTGTTCCCAAACCACACCTGGTAACATTGAGAAGCCATTGTTTGTCACTCTGGCCTATTCTTTTCTCTCCTCCCTGCCCATCACTAATATTCCTCCTCTTCTTCCTCTTATCCTCCTCTCCTCTTCCCTCCCTCCTCTTGTTCGTCTCTCCCCACCTCTGAAATACAAGTAAGAAAACAACACAGAACTTTGAGGAACCTTGGGGATCATCGGATTCAGTGATTTGCAAACATTTTCTGCTGAAAAAGACTCATTTTTCAAATGACTTCTTATGCAGAATCCCAATATATATTAACAGATTTAAAAATATATATTGCTGCTCTGCCTGAAGGCCTGGAGCCCAAGGAAAGCAGTCCCCAGCACTGCTGTGCAAACCTGGGCTCCTTAGGATGTAGAGTAAGAATCAGCAGTCCTAAGTGTTTGCACAGTGAGACAGTTAGTGGCCAGAGCAAGATTAGACCTAGATCCTAAGTCTCCTGGTCTATTAAATTTCATATGGTATATAATATAGATATCTGTCATAAATATATATATTCATTGTGTTCATCCATACATTTCTGACTATATGTAGGATTTATGATTTATGTCTTGAATTAAATAACGTAAGGTCACATCAGACTGGTAGTCTCCCATTAGCCCTGAGAAAAATTTTGGAATGGCTGGAAAAGACATGTTTCACTTGACAGTTCTTTGAATATTAAGAAACTTTAGGAAGACAGGTTTTAAGAGAAGGCCCTGAGAGGCTCTTTCCTTATATCCCCAGAGGTGAGTGAGATTCTCAAACACCTGAAGTTACTTTTATAAGTTCGTATGTATAATTGTGAAAGTACAGACTTTCGTTGTTGTAAAATTAATGGTATGAAATTTCCCTCTCCATTCTGGGAGTGTTTTTCTAATTTGTTTCTAGTGAGGAAACACAGAGGAGATGTTAGAGTCACTTGAGATCAAGGTCCTCGGGCACACATTTCACTGGCAGACACCTCATATGTTAACTTTGCTGTTTTGTGCCACTTTACTCTCTGCTTCTGTCAAATGCCTAATGAAAAAAAGCCTATAAAAATTGTAACATTTATTAAGCATTTTGTGCCATACATTATGATTAGCAGTTTGCGTATGTTATTTCATTATCATCTTAAAACAACCCATGAGGAGGAATTATAATTACCTTATTTTGTGAGGGGGAAACTTAGGTTTAGAGAGAGTTGCTAATCTTTGCTTTATAGTCACACAGTATCTACATGTAGAAGCTGGGTTTAAGGCAGGTCCCACAGAGCCAATTCTGTGCAGAGCTTGGATTTCATTGTGTGTGATTCTAAGGGCCGAGTTGGAATCTGTGGGTTAATTTTACAAAGAGGCAGGTTCCTGTGCAGTGAAATAAGGAACTTTCTGGTAGTTAGTGCTCAGGAAAAAATTTCCCAGGAGAAAGTATAAGTTCTGTTCTAGGTGGTGTTCAGTCAGTCTGAACTCCTTGCTATAGGAATGTTGCTGAGGTTGTTCAGGGTCTGAATTGACTGGAACCATTTGAGCACTCTCTGAAATCCCCTCCTCTTTATGCTTCTGTGGCCTCTAAACCAACAGATAAATGCCCTAAGAGATGCTCAAAGAAATATATGGTGGGGACTCATTAAGAATTTTTTTTCATTGCAGAACAAACCCCAAATTATTATTTGGTGAGTTGACGCTTACGTAGTTAGTCTTTCTTTAATATAAATCAACCCTGTCAACATGATCACTGTAAACTCTTCTCCGTTGACCTACTGACTCCAGTTTTAGGGTTAGAACAATGTTCTCAGTGTTCTAATGTCTTTCCATCTTATACTAAAGAGCAACTAGGTTTAGCCATCTTTATCCATTTTCACAATATTTCCTGAGCACCAACAGTGTGCCAAGCAAGTGCTGTGTTAGGCACTGTGGTGAAGTCAACTAATTAGCTTGCCACTTCCTGGGTTCTTCTGCTTATTGTTGGTAAAAGGTAGAAAGTTTCTCAGGTGGTCATAATTGAGCAGCTCCTCTTAAATTTTTGAACTTTAAAAACATCTATTCCTATTTAAAAATCAAGTAGTATAGAATTGAAAAAAGAAAAAAAATAGTTCAAATCAGTTTTCAGAGATAGCTCTCACTAAATTTGATGAGAATTTTCACTTTACCGAAGTCATACTGTTAAGCAGCTTTTTTTTACTTAATATTCTGTGGTCATTTTTTTATGTGAATACATAGGTTAATATTTTATTTGAAATGTCTGCATAAAATACTATTTAAATAGCTCATAATTTCTGTAGTCAGCAATCTGTCTATGGCCACTTAGGCTGTTACTAGCAATGTCACAGTGAACATTCTTATATTTAAATTTATATTCATTAAATCCTTTTCCTTATATACCTATCTTGTGCCAACATGTCTATAGTGGGAATACATAACAGTAAATTGCTATGTCAAAGATATGCTCATTCTAATTTTGGCAGGTATTCATAAATTTTCTTCCATAAAAATAGAACCAATTTACATTACCAACAATAGTATATAACAGCCTCTTTTCTCCATATTACAGGACTTGTTTTGGTCCTAAGACTGCCAATAATGTTTCCAGTTGTTTTTATCTTCATAAAAGTAACCTTCTTTCATCATTGCCTCAGGACCTGAACTTTTTCATTATTAGGTTTCAGTTAATTGTCCTGCAGCAGCAGAGATTGACTAGCTGTGTAGAGAGGAGTCTGGCAGTGCTGAATTCACTGTCTGTCAAACACATTGGTCCTCTCAGCTTTTTACCTGAAAATATTGCCCTTTCCTACTTTATATATAATGGTGATGAGGACCAACTTTTAAGTGAGAGCCCTTGGAAAAGTGCAAGGCACAATGCAAACTGATCTACAAATTTTTTGAGCCTCAGTCTCTTCATCTGTATAAGGAGGATAGTAATCCCCTTCCTCTTCCCAAATCTGTTCAACTCAGTAACCATTTTCTGAGCACCTGCTAAATGCCAGCCAGACAAGATGCAAGGCCTTGAAGTGACCACACTAAGTGGTACTGGTTCCCAAATCAAGAAGCTCATAATCTAAAACCTTTTTCCTTTCTTTTCTTTCTTTTTTCTTTTCTTGTAAAAATATTCAGGAAAAAAAATTATTTTTTTCCTGAAAGGAGTAAGAAGTTATGGGTTTGTTTAGTAAGAACCCCGTGAAGAGAGGCCCTTTATCACTCTCTGAAATTTAAATAATTCCAAAATAACATTAACAACACCCCTCAACTAGAAATGAAAAGAAACATACTGTATGAAGGACCTCTCCAATAATAAATGCAAAGCAGCTGTAAAAATATAGAGTCAAATGATACTTTCATAAAATGTTTTCAAAATTAGAAAATATTATTCTTTAGGGGGAAATGGGACATTTTTATTTTCTCTGTTAAGTGCAATGCAATTTTTTCAAGGGTCAACAAACCTGAATTTTACAATTTATAGAACAGAAAGAACTGAGCTAACTTTAAAACTCTACTAAAACTGACATATTCTACTGTGTATAACTTTTGAGAAGAAAAGAACTTTAAACAGAATATGCCTGTGGAGCTTAACTTTAGAAATAAAATACCCAAGATGTTTTAACCACAACCATCCACATATAGTTTCATTGTGCCTGCATGATGATTATGTAAATATTAAATGCAATTCTGTATTTGCCTTCTTCACTTTACTTTTTACATTTGACTACTTTGCTGAACTTTTTTATTTAAGTATTACTCTTTGGTGGGGCATCTGAGGAAAAGTGAAGTCATATTAATAGTTTGGACACCCCCATTCCATTCCCCTACCACCAAATCCCTTTTTATAACCACCCTGTTTATTTCTTTTACATTATTTATCAATTTGTAATAATATTTTGTTTATCTTATTAATAATAGGATTGATAATAGGAGTAAATTCAATGGAGGCAGGGATTTCTCTGTCTTGTTCACTATTGTATCTTCAGGACCTAGCACAGTGCCTTGTCACGTAGTGGGTGTTTAATGCATACTTGCCCAATTGAAGGCATAATGTTCTGTCCATAACTAAGACTTAGTTCCCGGCTTAACTCTCATGCCTTTGTATTCATTTATTCATTTTAAACACTTACCAAGTTCTGCTAGATGTCCGACACTAAGCTAAGTACCCGGGAAACAATGCAAAACAGACTTTGTGATCCTAGCCTCAATGTCATTATATTTTACACAAAAGACTTTTAACATAAATCAGCCAAAGCTTTTCCATTTATTTCTTTTTCCCTGCTTTTATCCCATATTTAAACTTCTAGGCCATTAAATGTTCATTGCCTCAAGAAAAGAGGTGTGACAGCAGAAAGCAGAGGAACACATCCTCTGAGTTTTAAAAATCTGGCTCCTTAGGGAACTGGAAAGAATTCATGATTTAGATCAAAGATTTAAGAGCCAACATAATGAGGAAGAATAAGCCCTTCCTACTCCCTGTCTGGAAAATAATTCCCCTGACTAGAAAGGAAGAGAGACAAAAATGTTGATGGGATTCAGAGAGAGGGTCGTGGGCCACACCTCCTAGAGCCACCTTCCTGGCAGCAGCAAAACCCCAGTTATATTTCTTAGTTCTGAGAGCAGTAAAGACACATTCTTCATTGTACCCTAGGTTGGAAATCATTGTATGGTATGTCTAGGGAAATGGGCCTTGACAGCTTCAGTGATCCTCCAGCCCAATGTGCAGATTAGAAATTCAGTTCAATTTCCACGAGCCCAGAAGAACTGTAGGAGTAGCAAGAAGACCCTCTGGTCTTGAGTGAGGATTTTTTTTTTCATTGGATCCCCATGTCTTCTCATTGAAACCCAGTTTGGACAGTGACATCAGACCCTCTAAACCCAGAGTGACTTTGTACTAAATGAGCGTCCCAGAGTTCAGCAGTGACTGCAAAAAGTGAAGGGGAACTGCAGGCTGGCCAAGATTAGTGTTGGTCTGGATCATTTATTCTCTACTTCTGATGATGTTTCCTTCCTCACGGAGGGACCTGCTTTAGACTAACACTTCTGGCCTCTGCACTCTCAGTGACTTACATGTTCAGCGATTTTGAGATGAAGAACAAGACATGTTCTGTTTCTAGAGCATTACTTAAATACATTCCCTTTTCTCTGTTCCATGCAAACACTACCTATTTGTTTTTCATATTTTTCTCATTTATATTCTGGATAATTGCACGGGAGGCAATATAACTTCCTCCCTCTCTACCACCCCTGTCCTTATCTATCTATCCACCATATTTCCATCAGAATTATCTTTCTAAAACACAAATTTGATTCTGTTTCCTTCTTGCTACTCCAGTAGTTGCCTAGCACTTGCCATTATCTGACCCCTTCTGCTTTCTCTCCAGCCTCACTTTTCATCCCCAACAATCATCAAACAGACTTTCTGTTCTCTCCATCTCTGGAACTTCATCTGCTTCATTATATCATCAGATTTCTTCTCATCCTTCAAGACATCATTCTTGAATCAATTCTTCTGTGAAGATCTTGACACACTCTCTTCCCCATGCCCAGCACTGGCTCTCTAAGATTCCACCTCTGCATTTTTTTCCTACATGCCCAGCCCCTCTTCCCAACTCTGGAGTGGTGGAGCAAGAACTTCCATCCCAAAAGGAGTTGCTGACCTATTTATCCAGAAATGCACTAGGTTACTACATATATTTGCTAATTTATTTTTTATCTAGTGAGCTGGATTACTGAGTCTTAAAGGCTTGAAATCTGGTTCTGTTTTCTCTTTTGAGTGTTCTCTCTTCATGTGGTAACAAAAATCTGGTTAAAGCCAACTACTAGTCTCTCCCACTGTCTGTCCCACTCAACATCAGTAGCTAAGTAAGTAAATCAGGTGGAGCTGGGAGAGAAATGGGAAGATAAGCAACTGGCTCAGATAGTCTAGTTTCTTACTTGTACTGTTGCATCGGGGTATTTTTATCCAGAACTCTGGAGAGTGAGATGGTTAACTGGGAGGAGCCGCACTCTAAAATCCTACCTCAGCCTCCTTCCCTGCACGCCTCTCAATAAAGCCTCTCTCACGTTATATTTTCATTTAATTTGGCCAGGAAAGGGAGGTGTCTCTCTCCCATTAGACTTTGAGCCCCCTGTAAGTCAGAGTCTATATATTATTTTTCATTTCTTGAATAAGACACAGATTAGTAATATTCAATAAATGTTTACAGAATAAATTTAAAAAATGGTTCATTGTTTTCAAAAACTTTTAGCTCTTTCTTGCTTCTAGCAGACTGAAACAAAAATGAAAAAGAAAATGGGATGAGAGTTTAAGCATGTCTACATTAACTAGTTCTACTAACACTGGAACAACATAATGAATTTTGCTGAAGAAGGAATGCATGCTACATAAGTTTGGCCATAAAACTGTGATAGCAGTGGGGTATGGTGAAGCACATACTCAGACACTGTTGATTTGCCCAAGGTTTTGATAAAATAAAACAGAATAATTTTGGTATGGAAGGGCAGATAAAGCTTAAAAGCAAAATACAAGGCTAGTGCATTTCAAGGCAACAGCGTTCAAACTTCTGTTCTTATAGATTAATTCATCATGTTGCTGAAGAATTCATTTGGCACAAGGGAGCAGTGTATTGCCACAGTACTCTGAAAGTGCAGAAATTATCTCATCTATAACTATGCCCACTGGAATTACTTGACTGTTGCTATTTCTCAGTGGAGAAATTCATCTTTCATCAGCAAAATATAAAAAGGAAAAACAGGAAGACAAAACAAATGAGGTGGATAATAAAGTTACCTTGATTTATAGACAGTTCAGGTCAGGTATTTCTCTGGACTGGATTGTGAAAAGGGGTTTGTGGGTAGATCCTATCTCTATATACTGAGTACTTTTATCATTCAGGGAAATAATCCATGCATTTAATCTAATGCCAGCTTTTTATTTTTGCATGGTGATCACATGAGTTATATATAGTTTTGTGATCACCACAAAAAAATTTAAAAGATTGCACCAAATTAAATGCATGAGCATATCTCTGAATGGTAAAAGTGCTTACTATAAGAAAAATCTGAAAGAAATGGGGTTTTTTGTTCCTCCAAAGTGTGTATATGTCTGTGCACATATGTTATATATATATATATATATACACACACACGCATACACACACATATATATATCACATACATACAGACGTGTACACACTTTGGAGGAATAACATTTAGTAGACTAAAGTCTACAAAATTTCAGGACTATGGCCAAACTGGTGATTTTCTACTCACCAGTGGAACCCCTACTATGAATTATAAAAAGTGAGAAGACTGCATTTATCTCAGTTTTCCTGATATTGCTAAGATTGTTCCTTGATTACATTCCTTCTGTCTCTTTGAATACCATATTCCTGATTAATGTTTCACTGAATTTAAGACTCTATCAATTATAGGACTCACCATTATTTTATGTATCCCTAAATTTGAAAAAGGCATTTAAAATATGACATAGTACTTTGAATTTTTGTCTTATGTCCCTTTAAGTAACTCTAAGAGCTTTTTGAACATGTATTTTTATCAGGTGTTTATATAAAAAAAAAATGAAATACAAATAAATTTTGATATTCCTAAAACTTCTATATATTTAGACTGGAACTTTTCTGAATCTCTATTTTGAATCAGAGTTCCCATCAACATTTTTCATAGTAGCATTCTTTCTGCCATCAAAAGGAAGCATTTCTTAAAGGAATGATCCACTACTGTTCCTGGGATTTTTTTTCCTCTAGTCTTTAACATCTATTTTGATGCCAGCATTTTTTTTTCTAAAGAATTTAATAAAAGATTTTTAGACAACAATCAGGATTCATGTTCCTTTCTTAAATAGTCCTTAATACTTTGCTCACTGAAAATTAGAGTTAACATTCATGCAACAGGAAAAACAACCAAGTTCATGCATGCACAGGCAAAGACAACTATATCATTATGGTTGCCCGGTCAACAGCAACTGCAAACCATTGAGTCTAAGACACATCTTGTAATATGTTTAGTTCCCCTGAAATGAGTATTTGTGTGAATTAAGGAAAAAAACAGTAGGGAAATAAAGAAATAGGACCAACACAAAGAGGAGAGGGGAAAAACAGATGAGAGTATGATGCCAAGCAAAGCCCCATGGGGGTTGGGGCGGCAGGGGGAGTCAGGGTGTGGGGGATCTCTGAAGACAGTGCCAGTGCTACTTCAGCTGTCCAAGTCAGAGGTCAGGGGGCTGTAGTATTTACACTTCTGCATCATCAGTCCTTGGTTAAGCACCGGAGGCTTGGGAGTGAGACATAAATTTCCAGGTCCTTTTAGCTCTGCATAGGCAAAGTGGGTTCTTGTAGCCCTCCAGCAAAGAAATGCAGGGACTGAAAACACATAGGGCAGATGTTCATGAGAGTGATAGAGGGGTCTAAGAGCTCTGACAGTGTCTGCTACATATTCCCATTCCAGAGACATTTAAATGTGAAAAGTGTGTGTTTTAGAATTGATGAAATATGGTATTGAGCATCAAATGTCTTTGTACCTGGTTTATCCCATAGCATCCTCAAAATTAAGTTAAAGATGAAATGCCATAACAAATGAAAACAGAATGGCCTTTATGAAAAATTATTTAATTTAATCAAAATGATTTTAAAACCTCTTTCTAAAAATCCTAATGAAAATACTTGGAAGATATCAAGTGATTCATCCTTCGACATTTAGGGTGTTGAACGTATAAGCTATCCAAGACAAATAACTCTGTCTTACTTGCTTGTGAAGTAAATCTTTAAAGCTGTGGACAATCCAAACTCCCTCAATAATCTATTCCACTGCCTTGTTTCTTGCCAGTTTCACAGAAGTTGGAAACAAACCTTCCCACCTGTGGTATGAGGCTTCTCTAGTATTATTAATTACTTAAGATGTGATAAAAACAGAGTCTTTTTTAAAACAAAATAATACTCTATGCTAAGGTGCATAACATAGATATTCTCAAGTATTCTTAGGGCATCTATAAATTACTAAAAACTTTCCAGAAAAAAATCTTGGAATATCTATTAAGAACCTTAAAAATATTTAAATTTCTTGACCTTATAGTTCTGCTATGAAATTACCCCCACAAATGGTCACAATTTTAGGTAAAAAAAAAAAAATGTATTTAAAGATTTTCCAAAGCATCATATCAAATAGGAATAAATACTTGAAGAATATTACATAATATTATTAGTGATATTATTGTCTTCATTATATGTATCTGCATTTTAAAAATTTTCTACAGTGAGCATATATTTTATTTAAAAAAAATGTTTTCCTTTTTTTAATTTTGCTTTAGAACTGTATGCAATCCAATAAAATTCATAATATTATAGGGGATGGAAAGATAAATAATTGCCCTGTGTTCATGAATGAGTCCTGAACTTTTTATTTTCAATAATTGATCACTGTGAAACAAACAAAAAAATCAGATTTGCATTTAATATATGTGCCTCCACTTGTGTGGTCAGACTCACTGCATTTGCTGCTTTTCAAGATTTTTTTTTTTTCTTGCCAGAAATGCTAGAGTTGTCACAGATGCGATATTTCCTTCATTCCCTGGGGAGGACCAGGTTTGATGGCACAATAAAGACTGAGACCTTTACTGCTATTATGGATGTCAAATTAAATATTCCTGGACAGTATCATTGAATGAACCATCCTGCAGGGCACTCACGTTTGCCTTCTATATCTAGTCATTATCAAATATCCGGGACCTGTTTTGTCTCCATTGAAAACTTTTGTGCAGTGAAAATAGCAATAGACTGTAACACAGTTGTTACAGCACTGGGTTTTTCACGTTAACTCTTTGCACCTAGAGCCAGGTCTGAAGTCTGAAGTTTTATTCCTTTGGGAACAGCACCCAGTGCAGACTTTGCCCCCAAAAGCATTAAGTGAGCCTCTGAATAATGTTTTTGCAGGAAGCACAAAATCTTAGCGTCAAATGAACTTGTAAGTTCCTCCAGTCCACCCGTCTTTCAGAGGAAAGTACCCTTTTGAAGCGTTCCTGAGCCATAGCTGTTCGAGGCTGCATTTAGTTATTCCTATTGAGGGAGAAATTGCTAACTCCTTCAAAAAATTCTTATTTTGCCTAAAGATGATTTTTTTAAAAAATCTCATCTCTTATAACATTCAGCAAAGATTATTGACTTACCAGCAAGAGAGAACCAGTGAGCTAGCCTCCTCACATGGCTTTCCTTTGCTGACCAGGTATTGCCTCCCTTCCAGAGACAGACTGGCTCAGGCCCCTTTCTCCCATGTCCCGTCATGGTGTTTCATAGTCTATCTGAATGTGCATAATAAGGTACATGGCACCATCTCCATAGAAATTGTAATTTTTCTGATTCTGTGGGTCAAATTGTGTTCCCCTTCAACGTGTGTATGTTGAATCCTAATGCCCAGCACCTCAGAATGTGACCTTATTGGGAGACAGGTTCTTTGCGAAGGTAATAAAGTCACTAGGGTGGGCCTTAAGCCGATATTAGCAGTGTCCTTATAAAAAGGGGAAATTTGGAGACAGACACACAGGGAGAAGACCATGCGAAGATGGGAGATATGTTGCCATAAGCCAAGGAACTACCAGAAGATAGGAGAGAGGTCAGGAACAGAACCTTCTCCAGTGCCTTCAGAATGAGTGTGCCCAGCCAATGTCTCAATTTCTTGGCTCTGGCCTCTAGGTCTATGTGACAATAAACTTATTGTTTAAGTCACTCAGTTTGTGGTACTTTGTTTCCACAGTCCTAGCAAACTAATATAACCCCCTAATCTAGAACTTCCTCCTTTAAATAAGAAAAACAGCAATAATTATAGTATTAAGTACCCTGAGTGATTGGTATCACTGTTGGTCATTCTTTGTAGATATGAGTTCTTGTCCTGTTGATATCAGAAGTCAGCTCTCTTGGAGGCATATCTCAGACTCTTCTCTTACGGAGTGAGCTCACTAGATGTGAGTACCATTTGATCCATCTGGTTAATAGCAAGAGCAAACCTCCAAGTGCCCATTTGTGTGATGCCCAGCTCTGATGTATAAAGAAACCCCTGACTGCACATTAGAATTACCAGGAGAGATTTTAAAACTCACAAAGCCTAGCCAGATTCCTAGAGACCCATTGAATTTGAATCTAGGAGTAGGGCCCAGGCACCAGCATCTTAAAAGATCTCCAGGCAATTCTAGTGTGTAGTCAAGGTTGGGAATCACTACTGTAGCCTGTCATGGGATCCAGTTAACAAATTTCCCAGGGAGAAGGTTGCCAGAAACAAAAGTTATATTCTTGGGTACATGTATTCTTATAATTACCAAATTGAAACTGCAACTTCAACAATGCTTGCAATCAGATACACACATTCCAACTGCATGGTTTTCTCTGATGAGTTATTATACATTTTAAGACTCTCTAAATACCATCTTTTAATGTTAATGCCACCCACTCACATTTGTATGTAATTTACACTTTATAGTTTACATCTCATGGTAACCTGGTGAAGAAGTCAAGAGCAGCATTCTTTCTGTTTTGCACATGAGAAAACAGGTTCAGATAGGTTATGTGACTTTCCCAAGTCATGTTAGGGTTACCAACTTGTCCCACTTTTTCTCTGGGACTTCTCCAGTTTTAACACTGGAGATCCCAGGTCCCTGAAGCTCCCACAGTCCTGGGCAAGCCAGGTTGGTTGGTCACCCTGCACTCTGCACCTACAGCAAGAGGCTGAAATGAGGACTGTAAAGCTTGTGTAAGCCAGCTTTGGCAGAGAGAAGCAAAAACTTGGGTCTAAGTCTCCAGAACCCCTGATGGAACTCCTTCCACTCTTAGAAAGATCTTGAGGGGTTGCTGGGACACGAATTATAAAATGACTGTGTCTCCTCCACAAGCCATGTTTTTGGCATGTCCCCTAGGACTGGGAATTCTCAGACCATCGAGCAGAAAGCCATGTCGGCCTATGTGGTCTGTTTCAATTCATTGTTGGATTGTTATAGTTTGGGTTTATTGCTTTAATATTTTTAAAATAACAATACAGAAAATTGACTTTTGGGGCGGAGTGTAAAATTCTATGAATTTTTAACACATATATAGATACATTTATTTTACAACCACCGTAATGAAGATACAGGACAGTTTTACACCCCACAAGCTCCCTCCCTTTATCTTCTGACAGACACACCCTTCCCCACCCCAAATCCTGGCAATCACTCCCCTTTCTCCATAGCTATATTTTTTTTTTGTCTTTTTGAGTATATATAAATAATCATACAGTGTGTAACCTTCTAAGACTGGATTCTTTCCCTCAGCATGATGCCTTTGAGATTCTTCCAGGTTGTTGCATGTATCAATAGTTTGTTCATTTTGTTATTGAGTAAGTATTTCTATTTCATTTCGTGGACATATTGCAGTTTGTTTACTCATGAACTCATTGAAAGACATTTGTGTTGTTCTCAGGTTTTGATGATCATGACTAGAGCTGCTGTAAACATTCGTGTATTGGTATTTATTTGTTTTTCAATTGTGCTTTAAAAAAAACAAACAAACATAAAATTTGTATGTTGGTTCTTGTATGAACGTAAGTATTCACTTCTCCAGGGGAAATACCCGGAAGCAGGATTCCTTGATCATGTGGTGCATTTGTTTTCTGTTGCTGCCATTACATATTACAACAAACTTAGTGTCTTAAGTAAAATAAATTTATTATCTCTCAGTTCAATAGGTCAGAAGTCCAACATGCTTCTTAGAGGGCTAAATCTAAGCTCTCAGCAGGGCTGCATTCCTTTCTGGAGGCTCTGGGAAAGAACCCTTTATTTGCTCTTTCAGTTATCAGAATTCAGTTCCTGGCACTTGTAGAACAGAGGTCCCTGCTTCTTTCCTTGGCTTGTGGCCCCCTTCTTCCACCTTCAAAACCAGCAATGGCCAATCAAGTCCCTTTCGCATCACCTCTCTCTCTGCCCCCATTTCATTGTTGCTTCTCTGACCCAGCCAGAAAAGATTGTCTGCTTTTAAGGACTCATGTGATTAGACTGAGCCCACCCAGATAATCCAGGATAATCTCACCGTTTAGAAGTCTATAACCTTAATCACATCTGCAAAGGCCTTTTGCCTTTGAAAGTGATGCTGCCACATGATCTGGGGATTAAGGCATGAGCATCTTGCGGGGATGTTATCCTACCTATCTTTTCAAGAAACTTTCAAGCTGTTGTCTAGACTGGCTGTACCATTTTACGCATTCATGAGAGTGTATGAGAGTTCTGATTGCCCCATGTCCCTGTGAACACTTAGTATTAGTTATTATTTATCTTAGCCCTTCTCATAGATATGTGCTGGTATCTCATCATGGTTTACATCTTGTGGTTAATGATGTTGAACAACATTTTATCTACTTATTTTCCATCTGTATATCCTCTTTGGTAAAATGTCTGTTCAAGTCTTTTGACTGTTTTAAAATTGGGTTGTTTCCTTGCTACTGAGTTTTGAGAATTCTTTATATATTTTACAACTACCATATTTTGTCAAATATGTGATTTTCAAATATTTTCTTATTTAAGTCCAATTTTCCTACATTTCACCTAGATAACAGTGCCATTAGGGTTGGCCTACACAATGATTCATCAGTTTCTAAGCCAGGGTATTTCAGGTCTGAGAATGGCTCTGTCCCTCCTAGTTGTGGCAGTTCCCAGATATCTCCAAATCACAATTCAGCCCATTTCTATATTACTCTTAGAGAATGCAACTTTTGCTCTATTAAAAAAAAAAAAAACACTTGTTATAAGATCACAAAATCTTAAAGGAAAACATAAATGCCTAAATTCATGGCATCTACAACTTCTTTCGCATCAATGTCCCTACTGTCCAACAAACATCGTGTGGCTGTGGATGTGGCCTTCAGAAGAAAACCATTATGGGAATGAAATGACGGGAAGTTAGGGCAAACTAATTTTGAGAGCGTCATGCGGTCCTTAAACTTGAAGAAGAGATTCCGATACCACTGAATTATAGACATATGGACACCAAATCTGCTTGGAGCAATATGACCCCTGAGATCTAAAGACACCTGATACTCATGGAGGAAATGCTAAAAACTAAGCAGAGAAGGGAAATTTCATTTCAGACCTCCTGGAAATTCTTGTCTATGTCTGTATTATAAGGCAGCAATCTGGAGCTATCTTGAGAATTACCTTCAAGAGCCTAAGGTTTCCAGAAACTATCCCAGAGAATTTGAAAATCATAATCTTAACTGCACCAAGTAGAGAACGTTGTCAATTAGAAACCTGATTGACAGGAGATAGAAGCCACCACAGATAGTCCAAATGAAGATGCTACTTATAGATAGGTGGTGAGCGTTCCGGAAACAAGCAAGTGATAGTGAAGCACCCAGAAACTAACAGTGGTTAGAAGACATTTCTACCTTTAGGGCTGAGGGCTGAAGAAAGATATAATGTTGCCAGTGACCACTGTGAACTGGAGGAGAAGGGCCCCTGCTGGAGCTGCAGTTGTAGAGGGGTGCAACTACCATCAGGACATGGCAGCAAAGTAAGCAGTGGCAGAAAAGAGGGGAAGTTTGTCCTGACCTTGTTCTCTCATCTTCCCTGCTCTTTTGGGTGCTTTCCGTTGCTGTAGGAAAGCCTGCACAAAACACCTAGCAGGAGAGCCCCGGGGAGGCAGTCCACGGGGCTCTACCTCCTCCTGGGGCTGTGGGGGCAAATGGAGGCCAACCAGCATAAGGACTCATTTAGTGATTCTTGATTTGTGTGCAAGCAGAGATCTACTATCTGAGAAATATCATCAGAATGAGTTCATAAACCAGTTACTGCTTGGTGGATCATTTCTGCCTGCCTTCTAATTCCACAGGTGCTGCCCATGCATGAAATACAGTTTTTACTCTCTCAGAGATTCCAGCCCAGTGGGAGCGGCAGACAAATAGACCCAGCAGAGGGGTGGAAGAGAATGTCTGATGCACATAGTGAGGAATCTAACCCAGACACAAGAGCTCAGGGAGGGCTTCTTAGAGGAAGTTATGTGTAAAAGAGATTTAAATAATTGATAAGTGTTAGCCAGGCATGTGGGGGAGTAGTAAGGTGAGAAAGCCTCCTGAGTAACAGCAGGGCGATGAGAAAGAGCGTGAGGGATAGTGGGATTGGGTATAGCCAGAACATAGTTTTGCAGGAGGGCAGCAGGGGAGGGCAGCAAGGAAACAGTGGGAATAGCCAGAAATAAGTCTGGAAAAGTGAGCAGAGCCAGTTCTGAAAAGACCTTGTAAGCCATGTTAAGAGTTTGGACATTATTCTAAGAATAAGGTGAGGAATAGAAAGATTTTAAGTAGGATGATGTCATAATGAGAATTCTTCAAAGGCTCTCCAAAGTGTGAAGGATGGATGGGCAAGAGTGGAGGGTGTTTCTTCAAACTGTCCCCTCTTCTGACTGAGACCCTGGCCAAGTGTTTCAATATCCCCAAGCATCAGTCCCCTCACCCATATATAATCCAGCCTGCACTGCCTACCTCCCTGGATTTTTTTTTGTGGCAAGCAGTAGCTGGACATGAACAGGCTCTGGCAACTATCAAGCATACTCAATTCCAAGTAATGTGGTGAAAGAAAATGTGGCGGATGTTGTTATATTTCCCAAGGCAGTCTGCATGGAGAAGGAAATTGAGAATGAAGCACCACCGAAGCCAGCACCCTGAAAGGAGTGTGTGCATTCCGTGAATTCCAAAATGGAGATCCTGGCCTTCTGGCTGTGTGGCACATGATCACTGTCCAATAAATATGAATTGATAAGTGTCTGAGTAGGGCTTCGTTTTGTTTTGTTTTCTTTTTTGCAAACTCTGTGACCACAGAGGGGAAACTAAATTAATGCCATATGCCTGGAAAAACCCTTCTGACATCTCCTATTGTAATTGAAGATGACAGTAGTTATCAGAGCAGAAGGAACATGCTTGAGTGAAAGTAAATACCAAACACCTTTTGGGAAACAAGGCACCTCCTGGTGACCTTTGCAGCTGTTCAGCTTCCTTAGGTATGGCAACCTGGAATATTCTAACAGCAGTATAACTGGGATTTTGCCTTGATTCCATAAGTGTGCCTCTTCCCTCTCCCTGGGTTGTACAGAATTTTAAATGTCACAGTAATCACATTTTTCCCCAGGATAACATGAAATATCATTGGAGCTTAATAGAGATTAACAAATGATCAAATTCAGATGTTAGTGATATATTATACTGGAGGATTTTACCTCTATTCCACAAGCTGCAAAGCCTCTGAATTTTGTAACACAATAAGAGATAAAATATCAAATGCTACTGTTTCTGACTCCCTACCATGTACCCCACCCTGTTCAAAGTAATGACACATATCACCTTATTTAATTCCCTTGACAGCTTTTCAAGGTGGGTGCTGTTATCCCACCTATTTAACATATCAATTCAGATAAATTTACTGACCTACTCAAAGCCACATGACTTGTGGATCTATGACTGTCTTACACCCTCCACTTAAGCTATATGGCCTTGACAAAGTTACTTAACTGCTCTAAGCCCCATCTGCAGAATGGTAATAACGACAGGACTGAATTTTTAAGATCGTGGAGAGGATTACATTAAATGAGATATTATGTGCAGCACTTCAGTGCAGTGCCTGCTACACAATGATCACTTAGTATTAAGGCTCTCCAGAGAAATAGAACCAATAGGAGACAGATACGTGATTTATTATAAGGAGTTGGCTTATGCAGTTCTAGAGCCAGAGAAGTCCCACCATCTGCAAACTGGAGATCCAGGAAAGGTGGAGTTCTAGCCTGAATGCAGGAGAACACCGATGTACCAGCTCAAAACCAGATAAAAAATTCTTTCTTACTCAGCCGTTTATTCTATTCAGGTCTTCAATGGAGTAGAAGAGGTCCACCCACATTGAGAAATCAATCTCTTTTTCTCAATCTACTGATTCAGATATTAAACTTATCCAGAAATATCCCTATAGATATGCTCAGAAATGACATTTAACCAAATATCTGGGCACTCTATGGCCCAGTCAAGATGACACAAATTACTTACTAAACGGTGCTTTGTTAGCAATATTTTTTCTATTGTTATCACTGTAGACCTAGCATTTTATGTCTATCTAATCACCATATTGCATTGCTTCAAAACCAAAACAGTTTTCAGTATAATGATAATGAAATCAAAATCCACATACAGTTTTTTTCCTTCTCATAGGAAAATTTTCAACCTCTGGCACATTTAATTTATGGCAAAGGTGTTAACCAGTAGGACCTTTTTCCCTAGAACTCCTGGGAAAAAATGGGAATCTATGTTAGTAATTTAGAAATAGGAGAATGCTACATATTGATCTCTAGAGCACTGAAGAAAAAAAAAAAGAGGCCTAATTAACAGTTTCTTGCCAGCCCCCTAGGGTAGGGCTGTGCGTGTAGGTTACCAAGCAAAGAAAAGCTTAGACTATAGATTAAAAGAAGCCACATCCTTGGGCTGAGGCATCTCATTAGCCTCTCCCATCTCACACTAAATAAGGGGGGAAAAAAAACAACTTTAAATCTGAAAGCAGAAAACTCTATATATATTCATACTAAAAAACATTTCAAGGCATTTTCCTGGACTCAGACCTGTATCTCATTTTCTAAGGTGCCTGCTTTTCTACCCACCAGCTCCGTGTATGATAGTAAAGTCAAAAAGAGCTGAGCTTGAAATGCAGCTCTGCCACATTCTAGTTGTGTAACCTTGAGCTAAATACTCATCTCGGAGCTTCAGGTGCTCCCACCATTGGGTATAAAACTAACTCTGAATAGCCCTTATAAAGGTTAAGGAAAGTGTCGGCTGTGTCTGTCCCTTAATAAGGCTTCCATAAATGTGAGCATCATTTCTACTCTACACCTCCCACTACAATAAGGGAAAAGATACTCTTTCCTTAAATTACCATTGTTTTTAAACTACTGAAAGGGAAGATTCATTCTCTATTTAAGGAGATATCTAGAACTAAAGGAACCGTCAAGTCTACTGCTTTTCAAATCATACTCTAATGAATCTCATTAGAAATTGTGGAATGAGGAAGTGAGTTCAGGTGAGATTACCACTCCTGCCCACTCCTCCATTCAAATAGAGCTTATTTGCTTTATATATGCATGCTTCTATGTAAGATTTAATTTTACAAAGGATTCTTCAGGGAATAATTGTAAATCACCAATCTAATACAACTTCATTTTAGAGATGCAGAAACAGAGACTCTGAAGGTAAAGCAACCAACCCTAAAACAATTTGACACAGGATCAGAATGCAAGTCCTTGGAATTCTAAGTCACTGTACTTTCTGTCATTTCAAGTTGTGACATCTTGCTATGTCCAGTGTTGGAATGGTAATGTGGTGTGAAAAGGAGCTTCTTCAGTCACACAGAAACATAGTATTAGGCCAGGTTTACACTGAAGGGAATTTCCCATGAAGAGCTCCAGACAGGAGGCAAGGCAATTTTAGTTGTAGCCCAGAGGTCATGATGCATACATAGGCTGCCCCCTTCAGCCTATGGAAGTCCAAATTCCTTTTCTACATTTCTATGCTAAGCCTTCATCCTATGTCATGTCAACTGACACCAAATAGTGCATCTTTTGCTTTCTACTGTAAAAATTGGGTTTATTTGATTTTACTGAAGATTGGAGAAGGAGGACTGGAAGGGGTGGGGGGAGGTATAAGAGCCACATCATTAAGCTCATAACCTCTGTCAGACTAGCATCTATCTTTCTTAACCTTTCCCCTATTTTCCCTCACCTCTTTCACTTATAATTGCCATATAAACTCCAAATTCTTCTCCTATTTTATAAAGTTACTCTGTTTTTCTTCCCTTCTTGAATATTCAGATCTATCAAGGTGCTCAACAGATTCAAAAAATCCTTTATGTTATCAATAATCACCCCTCTTAGAATGTAGTTTTGGTTACATATAGGGGGAAAGTTTTAATAAAACCTAAAGTTAAATTGTATTCTATCATAGAAAAAAAGAGAGGCATCTATTATCAAGTGAGACTAGAGCAGTGTGCCTGAATTTTTCCTACTGAAATTTCACCTTTATTTTGGAGTGCTCTCACAAGTCTTCTTGCCACTAAATTGCCCAGACTCTGGAGAATGTAATATTCAATTTAAAACCCATAGCCCAAGCTTGGACCTAATTCCTCAATGTGGTTCCCTTAAGCAGTACAGAGAGGGGCAATTTTATTTTAAGACAATTAAATAGCTTTTGAAATGGTGGACAAAGTAGTGCACCCAACACTCTTACTGAGGACAACTAGAAAATCTGAACAACTTTTCATTTTAATCAGCTTGAAATTTTTAAAGGGCTTAAAATGATGCAATGACAACTTATGAGACAGATCTCAAAGAAGGTGGAAGTTCAACAATTGGACCTTAGAGTATCTGCTGATTAAGAAGAGGTGGATGACAGTCTGAGTTACTGAACAGAAATTTTAACAGATTAATTAGAGTTAGACAAAATTGGAGTCCCGAGTCAAAGGGGCACTGATAAACTTTGGAACTCTAAAGACTCAATATTCTGTGAGTAAGAGTAATAGGGAAGAAGCTTCACCCTTTAAAAATTTGAAGGTCAGCATTTAAATCATTTCAATTCTGAAGTTGGATTAAAATGATCCCAGATTGCTAATTTTCTTAGCTGTCATCCATAAGCAATTATAAATGACCTTTGAAGAAAGTGAACATTACCATAAGCCTTCTTCTCCCTAATTTTGATCATACCATGTCTAGCACACAATCAAAAGGAACAAGGCACAGTGAGAGACAAGGAAAAGCATATAGGAACCAAGAGAAAACACAGAAAACAGATAAAGTTTCAAGATCTAAATAATAGAATTATTTATTAGTCATAGCCTTTAGAATAACAATGCTTATCAAAGAGATAAAAGGCAAGATTCAGAAGTTTAGCAGACAAATGGAAACTACAAAAAAAAACAGCCAAATGGAAATTTTAAAACTAAAATGATGCAGTAATCAAAATGAAGAAGCACACAGATGTGTTTAACAGCATCTAAACACAACTTAAACAGGAAGATAGAAGAAAATATCAATCATGCAAGAAAGAACAAAAGGATAAAATATAGAAGAGATTTAAGGGCATATGAAAATGGTTAATGTGTAGAGTCTCAGACTAAGAATATAGAAAGCACGGGGAAGAAGAAATATTTGAAGATACATTGGAAGATTCTTTCCAAAACTGATGGAATATATTAAGTAAAAAAATTCAAGGATTCTTAATGCCAAGCAGAATAAATAAGAGACTCACATCTATGCACAACATAGTAAAACTGTTGGAAATGCAAGACAAAAAGAAAACATGAAAAAAAAAAGCTGATAATTGTCTCAACAGAAATAATAAAAGACAGAAGGTCATAGGATTATTTCTACAAAGTACTTGAAAAGGAAAAAACAAATCTTGCCAACTTAGAAATATATACCCAGCAATATGGCCTTCAAAAATAAAGATGAAATGAAAATATTTCAGGCAAACAAAAATTGAGAAAATTCAGCAGATCTATATTAAAGGAAGTTTTTTAGGAAAAGAAATGATGTCAGATGGAAGCTTAGAGATGAAGGAAGGAATAAACATCAATAAAAAGTAAATATATGATTAAAGCTCAATGAATATTGACTGTACAAAGCAATAATAATTATGTCTCATAGGGTTTAAAATATCTGTCAACTTACTGATATGTGACAACAATACTGTATGTTCAAAGGAGGATAGAGTTTAAATATTATAAATTCCTTGAACTATATGGAAATAAGGTAAAAATACCAAAACTAGCTGTTGATAGATAATGGATGCCTATAGTAATCTCTGTGGTAACCACCTGTTGTAGACTAAATGCTAGTGTCCCTCAAAGTTCATTTGATAAAATCCTCTCCAATATGTTATTAGCAGGTAATGCCTTTGAGAGGTAATTAGATGAGGTTATGAGAGTAGAGCCCTCATGAATAGGGTTGGTGCACTTGTAAGAGTCGTGGGAGAGCTTATTTCATCTCTATCATGTAAGGATAGGGAGATGTCTGCTCTCTGCAGCCTAGTATAGGGATCTCACCAGAATCCAACCATGCTGGTACCCTGGTCTCAGACTTCCAGCCTCCAGAAGTATGGGAAATAAATTTCTATTGTTGATAAGCTGCCTACTTTTTGGCATTTTGTTACAGAGTCCCAAACTAAGACACCACTAAAATGTTAGTAAAAATATATGACTGCCAACTAAAAAAGGGAATATGAAATGCTGAAAAATGTAATCAATATAAAACAAGACAAAAAACAATAAAAATAGGAATATACATTGATAGGCATAAATACTAAGAGAGCAGTAAAATGGTAGATTCATGTCATATACATCAGCAATAAATGTAAATGGTCAAAATGCTCCAATTAAATGCAAAGATTGTCAGACTTTATAATAAAACAAAACTTAAGCATAAACTGTTCACAGGAGTCATCTAAAAGATATAAAAGGTGCAAAAAGTAAAGGAATGAAAAAAGATGTACTATGAAAGAATAACTGAAAAAAAGCTAGTGCAGCTAAATTACTATCAGTGCATTAAGGTAAGAATCAATGTATTTGAAAATTAAGGAAGATCCTTCTAAATAACACATTATTCAAAGATAGAACTCAAAATTTTAAAATTAGAAAATATTTTAAACTAAAAGATTGAGAAAACAGTACATAAAAATACTTATAGAATGCATCTTACAGATCTTTTAATGTATGCATTGGAAAAAATAAAAACAACTGACAATGAGCTAAGCAATCATCTCAAGGAATTAGAAATAGGAGAGCAAATTATAATTAAAAAAGAATAAAGGAGAAAAATAATAGAAGCAGAAAATAAGGAAAGAGAACAAACTTATAGTAGAATCAACAAAGACTAAAGTTGATTCTTTGGAAAAAAGTAATAAAACTGATAACTGTCTAGCAAGATAAATCAAGAAAAAAGAAACAAAAAGAATAAATGTTAGGTAAGAAGAAAAATCTTTACAGATCTTATACACATTAAAGAGTAAAAGAATATCATAACAATTTTAGGTTATTAAAATTTTAAGTGATAGAAGAAAAAAATACATTGAAATACAGTTTGTTAAAACACAAGAAAAATAGAATATCTGAATCATCCTATAATATCAAATAAATTGAATCCATATTGTAAACTTTACACAAAGAAAACTCAATGCTAAATAGCTTTACCAGTGTATTCTACCAAACACTTAAAGAAGACATAGCCAATTATACAAAAACTGATCCAGAGACTAGCATAAAATGGAACACTCCCAAGCATATTTTGAGACCAGTAAAATCTTTATGCCAAAATCTGACAAGGACATTATAAGAAATAAAAATTATAGGATGATCTCAGTCATAAAGATGCAAAAACTGTAAACAATATTTTAGCAAACCAAATCCATCAGTGTTTTAAAAGGTTAATAATGCATTATGACCAAGAAAGTTTTATTCCAAGAAAGTTAGATTGGTTTATTGTTTTTTAGATTGGTTTAATATTAAAAAATTTGGCCCACCCAGGGACACACACAGACACACTCACAAAGTTAAACAATTACCTCACCACATTAACAAAATAAAGGCTAACTATATTCTCATCTCAGTGCAGAAAAAGTATTTAACAGAAGTCATCTTCATTTTATGATTTAAAAATCTCATAGCAAACTCAAAATAGAAAGGAAGCGTTTATTTTGTTGGGTTTTTTTTCCCCAAAGGAACATTCTTAATCTTATTTAAGAAAATAAAAAAAAAACCCACAGCAAAAATCATACTTAGGGCTGAAACATCCTATGATGCACCACCACTTGAGATTCCATCATGCAACTGAGAACGGCACATAGTTTAAAACTTATGAATTGTTTATTATTTACTTCTGGAATTTTCCATTTAATATTTTTGGTCTATGGTTTACTGTGGGTAACTGACACCAGGGGAAGTAAAACTGTGGATAAGGGGAAACTACTATATTATCATGAAAGTCTCCCCTACAAAAAAAAAAAAGTCTCTTTTTCTCTATTCATTTCTCTTCCCCACTTCAAAGCTACATCCTCATTTTCACTGATGACAAAAAAGGAGAAAGGAGCAACATCAGATCCTTCAAAATTCCCTTAAGAGATCCAAAATAAAAAGGACTCATTCCTCAAATCAAAAGGGACAAAGAAACCAAGAGAAGTGAACCATTCAAATGAGCCTCAGAAGCTGTGGAGCCATCAGTGATGATGGCTGGAGCTGCCTTATACTGATAGAGTATTTTGCAAATCTGTTCCAGACCTCCGGTGAAGCTTCTGCCTCCCTTGAGGAATGTATTGCCATCATTAATGCACATGGAATGGCCAGCTTTCCCTCCATCTAGTAGTGCACAAGAATAGGTTGCATATTCACTCATAGAAGATGATTTGCAAAAGGAAACTAGGGAAGCAGCATGTCCATGCATGTGCAAAAACCTTGCCCAGAAGATGACTTATTACATTAGATGTGATCAAGCTTAAGAAGGAACCAAGAAAATCCTTTTATGCTGTTAGGAACATGCACAGCCAAGTATGTGCTGAATTGAGCCCCTACCTTGGTTCTTGCCAAAGGGCTGATGTGCTGTGCTGCATATTATGTTTTTTTTTTTTTTTTTAACTCCAGAGCTCTATGGAACCCATTCTTAGAATGCCAGACATATTATGACAAGTCCCAGGTCTTGCAAGCCAACCCAAACCTGGCTGGGTTCAGAGATGGATGATATGCCATCTGGGAGCTGGCCCATGTTCCTCTCTGAACGGAGTCAGGAAATGCAAGTCTACTACTGATGAAGCTCCCTCCCAGGGTTATGAGACTAATGGGAACACATCCGAATTCCCTCCACAGGAGGCTACCAAGAGCCTGGAAGAAGAGGACAGAGTATCTAGAGAAGTGAGTGGCTGTGAGGGAGATAAGCTCTAGCCCTCTAGAGTTGCCAGTCAAACATTTAGAGGTATTTGGAATGAAAGCACTCAGAGGATATAAACCTTCCATAACCATCTTTGGAACAGGCAGCTCTGACAGAAAAGGCCAGAAGCACTAAATCATAGTGACCTCTGTAGTAAATGTGCCAGACACTGTGTTGAGCTCTACATGCATTATCTCATTTCATCTTCATGGTATCCCTGTAATAGGGATTATTATCCTTTCCATTTTTCAGATTAGAAAACTGAGGCTCAGAGAGGTTATGCAACTAGCCCAAGACCCACCAGCAATGTACGCTGCCTCTCCATTAAAAATAATCCATATTCTAACAAGGTGTTTAGCATACCATACCATAAGCATTCAGTAAATAATTATAAATGAAAAAACTAATTCATGTTGAATAAGGCAGGTCAGCACTGGTTTAATAGAGATCCAGCACTAGTCAGCTGTGT
Organism: Cynopterus sphinx; assembly: GCA_030015415.1. Taxonomy (NCBI): domain Eukaryota; kingdom Metazoa; phylum Chordata; class Mammalia; order Chiroptera; family Pteropodidae; genus Cynopterus; species Cynopterus sphinx. The sequence continues at coordinate 23,006,613 of CM057385.1, forward strand.
GACTTTGGGTAAATTGCTTGACTTTTCTGGGTCACATTTTCCTTATCAAAAAAATTGGGAATGCTCCCTGGGTTGTGTGATGTGATGAATAAGTCATACGGTACGCCAGCATTTAAAATAAGCTGCCTGTCAAGTCTAAACCAGAGCCCCCGATGCAACTTTGACACCCAAGTCCTTTTAGCTGTATATTTCATTGCTTCTTGCCAAAAGGAAAAAATGTTTGGGGGCTCGAAACATGCACACATCGTTCTAAAGTTCTATGTGGCTTGGTTGGAAAGACACGACCATTAACAAAAGAGCCCTTTATCACAGTTGCCACTCCATTCTCAGTGACCAGATTGTCCCACTTGTCTCTGTCAAGAGCTCTGAAGCCACTCCTGAATTTAAAGGACCCCACGAAAGTTTTCTCTCTTTGCTCAGCCATATGGCTCTTTCCTAACAATTGAAATGTAGTTTTTTGTTTTGTGTGTGTGTGTATGTGTGTGTGTGTGTGTGTCTGTTTTCACCAAAATGACCACATAAGGACAGGAAAAACCTGTTAGAATCTGCTCAGAGCAAAACTATGGTCTTGAATGTTTACAGACACACCTTTTATCCCCTTTAAAAAAATTCCTTTTTTTTTTTTTTAACCTTAAAGGCATTAATTAAATAATAGTGCATGGGCAGAACTTATTGGGCCAAAGACTTGGTTGTTTTTATATTTGTTCTTACTTGCCCTGACTGCTTCTACACTTGTTCATTCTTCTCCTCTATCCATTTTCCATCAAAGCCTCCTCCAGAAAGCCTTCCTTGAGTTCATCAGGCAGACGTAGGCACTTTTCTGTAGGAATGAATTATACTTGAGGCCAGGGCCCATGATTCCTCCCCTTGGCATTCTTAGGACCTAGCAAAGTATCTGATGTAAGGCACTAAATACATATTTGCCAACTGAGTGTTGAGAGGATGCTTCAAAAAGTCAATTAAAACATTAAGAGATTAAATGAAAGATAAATTATGAGAATATGTATTTTTAAATAGTGCTTATCAGTGAATCTATAGCCAGACAATAATTATACTGATGACCATTTTTTTCTTTAGACTTTATTAAATATGTGAGTTGAACAGGCCTGTGTAAATAAAAGCCAATGACAGACAGTTTTTTTATAAGAGAGAAATATGTATTTTTTGAAAACCCAAATACATTTGCATCAGAACTTGCTTTGAGCCTTAACTCAGTTCCTACCACTGAGTGAAAATCAAGCAACAATCATCTATGAGAAACAGGCTGACCATCACTGTCCCAGATCTGAGAAGGATGGAATGAGGCCACGGTCAAGTTACGTGCCCCAGTTGGAAGGAGCCAACTCAGTGTGGAAGAGTGAAGGCTGGGTTATGAAATGATTCTTGTTGAAAATAAATGTATAGAGGAATTAAATTCAGAATATTCCTCTTCTTAGATACTAAGAGATTCTGTGTCCCCTAGTCAGACAAAATTGTTGCCTTGGAAGAACAAAATACTAGAGAGAAAATACAAGACTCTTCCATTCACGACACAGGCAGTGTGATTCTGTGGAAAGAAAGACTGTAAATTTAGTTAATCCTGGATTGAAATTCTGCCTCTTAGTCGCTCTGTGGCCTCAGTCACCTCACTTGCCTTTCTGGGCATCATTTTTGTCATTATGAAAGTGAGATAGTAACACATCACATATTTTTAAAGTAGGCATTCAGTAAGTGTTACTTTCCTTCTCTCCAGGCAGTAGGCCACCAGGAGAAAAGAATTGATAGGAAAACTTCCTAAACTAAAAAGAAATTGGCCACATTGCCCACTGAGAAAGGTTTATTGTTGAAATAAATGTGTTATGGAAAGGAAAAACCAAGGTAGGTAAGTTAGAGTTCCAGACTTATTTCCAAATTGAGAGAGAGAGAGAGAGAGAGAGAGAGAGAGAGAGAGAGAGAGAGAGAGTGTGTGTGTGTGTGTGTGTGTAGGGTTCCCACACAGCACCAAGTAATTCTATGGCCACCGGCTGGTGTCCTACAATTCAACTCCAATCTGACATTACCTACCCAGAGATAGCAGCAGATTCCATAGGTTGAGAGCTCAGTCCTACAAGACTGTCTCCCATACTGCCCCTACCTACTTTAGACACCAGCTACAGATTGAAGGTTCCAGTGACCCCCTCCTTGGACTTCAAACACCAATCCCAAGTCCAGGTTATGACCTGTACTTCTCACCAACTGCCTATAGGTCACAGGTTCTTATGACACTCTTCTTGGGTTGGATTAATTTGCAAGAGTGGCTCACAGAACTTAGAGAAACATTTTACCTACTAGGTCACAAGTTTGTTATAAAAGGATACAACTTAGAATACCCAAAGGAAGAGATGCACGGGCAAAGTATGTGAGAAGAGGAGCTTCCATGTCCTCTCATAGCATGCCTCTCTCCCTACATTGCCATGTGTTCAGCTCAGGAGCTCTCCACGCCCCATCCCTTTGGGGTTTTATGGAGGCTTTATTACATAGGCACAATTGATTAACTCTTTGGCTATTGGTGATTGATCCAATTTCTAGCCACTCTCTCACCCTGGAGGTTGGGACTGAAAGTTCTCACCCTCTAATCATGTGGTTGGCTCCACTGGCAACGAGCCCCCATCCTTGAGTACTTTCCAAAGGTCACCTCATTAACATAGCTGAAGACACCTTTATGTCTCTCATTACGTAGGAAATTCCAAGGATTTTAGGAGCTATGAAGCAGGAACTATGGATGAAAACTATACATAATATATTTATTTAGTCATCTGAATGACCAAATATATCTCTTGTAAGACACAAAATAGCAGTAGGAATGCTTAAAAATTGAAATCTGTGTCACAGATAAATTAATAGATATTTATTGAACACCTACCATGTATCAGACATTGTTCTGAGCCCTGAAGATATGGGAGAAAATAAGAGATATCAGAGAGCTATCAGAGAGCTCATATAGTATCCGAAAAGACATTCATTAAAAATGCACCTACTTGTGTGGTGAGCGTTTTGAAAGATGCTATGGGAAAATATGGAACACAGGGTCTAGTCTATGCTATGAAAGATAGTTTATCTGAAAGTTCCATTGATACTGAAAATAAATGAATAAAGGTAAAATGGTAGATTTTGTATTTTCCTCTATCACTCACATTACATTGATTTCTTGCATTCCTACCATGTGCTAAGCACCACGGGGACAAAAGATTTAAAAAAAAAAAAAAGAAAGAAAAAAGAAAAACTATGACAAGTCTTTGCTCCCCAAGACCTCAAAATCCACCGGAGAAGAACAAAATAAATTGCAGAGATGCCAAATTATAGCATAAATATAAGGCTTTGGAAATAGAGGTGGCAAGGGTGAATCTGCATTCAAGAGGAGATTAAAAGCACATCAGAGAGGAGATCCAGCATTGGTGTTTGGACGGCAATTTCCATGCTTCCCCCCTGAGCTTTTACACTGTGAATAAAAGTGATGCCTGCAGTGCCAGCTGGTATTGTTAACAACTTGAGGCATTAATGTAATACAGTGATGCCCTCAGAAAATAAATAGAGCTGATAAAGAAATTAACGTGTTCAAAAATAAATGCATCATCTGCTGACTTGTTCACACACAATGAAGTTTACTCAAAGCAAGAAAAAAAGAATACGGCACTAAAAAACTCACAAGTGATAGCCAGGTCAGTGTACCTTCTCCAGCACCATGTACTAAACAACTGAAAATCTTCTATTTCTAAGGCCCTTTCCAGTTTTCAAAGTACCTTCACATTTAAATTTCGTGGGTTCTGCCCAGCAGGTCCTAAAAACAAGGAGTTTAAATATGTCATACTCACTATACAGATGTGAAAGCTGAAACTGGGGGAATAAGCAATTTCTAGAGTCACGTGGCTGGAGAGTGGTGAAGGGAATAGTAGAACTCAAGTCTTCTGATTTTCCCTCTAATGATCTTTGAATACACAAGGCAGTACTTCTCAAACTATAATGTGCATGTGAGCCACGTAGGAGTCAAAATGCAGTATCAGATTCATAAGTCTGGGGTGGGACCTGAAATCCTGCATGTCTAGCTGGCTCCGTGGTGCCCCGGCTGCTGGAGAAAGGGCACCCTTCCCAATGAAAGGAGGTCTGCTGTGGTTCAAGGATACCTGTGTGAGTTTATACACATAATATACATAAATGCGGAGTATTTTTCAGAAGAAATTATTTCTATTTCTTATGACAGTGGATGATCCTTCTTTTTCAAAATACCAAGTAGCAGTCCCTCAATGGCTTTTACCTAAACAGTACCTATTCCCTATGGACGTTTCCAGAGCCATGAAAGACATTATAGTTCATCTGTCTCAGTCCTCTCTCTTGTCTTGGTCTCTTCCAGTTTTTTTTCTGGGTCTAATTCAGTCTCTGATTCTTTGACTCCATTACCCTCTCTCTCATGCTTGACCATCAAATCATGTCCTTGAATTACAATGGTTCACATTTTGCACTCTGCATTTTGTTTTGCCTTCTGAGCAAAGGCCAATTTACCATGCTGCCTTTCAGTATAATAGGCAGTGACAGCTCATCTTCATAATCAATCAGTCAATACTCACTAACAGTTCCAATGTACTTAGGAGGCACTGTGCTTCAGTATGGCCTGCCTAGAAACAAGACACAAGATGGGCTGGGGCCAGAAAAAATGTGGCATTAAGGAATATGATGAGAGGATATTTAGAATAAGTCAAAGTGTGCTCTTAGAAGTAATAAGGAAAAGAAAATATGTTAATTGTTGCTAGATATGGGGAAAATGTAAGATATAGTTATTTCCTTCTAGGATGCTTTAAATCTTGTTAGGAAATTTTTGATGAAAATAATTAGAGACATATTTATGGATAGTAGAGGTTATTAGTGCATTTGTTCAACTTTGCTAGCATTTGTTTATCTAGCATTTATTCTCCATTTTGTGACTCGGGGCAAAGGCAACATGTCCCCCATTGGCCAGTGTCTGAGGAGGCTATCAGCTAAGATGTCTTGGCTTCATCTGTTAACGTGTAAACACGTGACCTAAGCCAAGTGAACCAAAGACTCTTTTCCTAGAGTTTGAATTCTAAGCAGAGAGACAAGAAGATTGGAAGTAGTTTTAGCTGATCTCCTGAATGGCAGTGCCCCAAGACAGCTCTCCATTAGCTTTTGAGTGCTGTCCCGAGTCTAATTCTTTGATTTTGTAAGTAATCCCATGGCCTTCCAATAGATTCCTGTTTTAAATAAGTTGGCGAGAGAGTTGTCTAAATCAAGGAATTCTAATTTATACAAATGCCAGTGTTTGCCCGGGTGCTCTGCTGTATGCTTTTATGCATTATGTAATTTAATCATCACCAAAACTAAAAGAAGTAGATACTGTTGAGTCCAATAAAGAATTGTCTCCTTGTCTGAGTTCTGAATGAACTGAGAAAAAGATGAAGGCGCCAAACAAATTACCTTTATTACTGATGGAGCATATATTTTCAAATTAATGCATTTCCCAGTAGTGTACCCCAGGAGTAAACTCACACAGGTATCCCGGGCCACAGCAGATCTCCTAATGGAAAGGTGATCCTCTGAGATGTGGAGCAACAACAGAGAAGTAGATGTGCCTCAGGTGGGCAACTCACTCGAGAAGAAAGGGAGGAACTGAGCCAAGCACGATCAATTTGTTTTTCCCAGATTCTACAACTGAGTCATTTACTCCACTCCCCCCGTCCCCTCCAAGGTGCAGTAAGTAAAAGAGAGGAAAAATACGAGTTCTTACACCTCTGAGCTCTTTCTGCATGGAAGAAAACACCTGACAAAGGGAAGAATCACGCTTCCCAGGAACGATTTGCCCCCATTTTTAATAATCATAACCATGTTTCAGGAATTTGCTAAACATTTTAAACAATTGCCCTCCAAAGTATCTACTATTAGTTTGCTTATTTTACAGAGGAAGATACTCAAGCTTATAAAGGTTAACTAACTTTCCAAGGAACCCAGCTGATGGATGGTGGATTCAAACCCAAACATTGTGACACCTACTTTTGTGTCTTATGTCCCTATGACCAGAAGAGCCTCTCTAATGAGGAAACTGATGCAAAGAAAAGTTAATTCACTCAGATAAGAATTGGTAGAACTGGATTTCAAACCTGCAGTCAGATCTGTCTGTCTTTAAACACCATGTGCTTAACCACTATACAAATGCGCAAAAGAGTTAAGAAAAAATTGCCAACGGACACTCAGAAAAGAGAATCATGAATTGCCTGGAGTACTCATGAAAGCTGCATTGGAGTGTTGAGCTGAATATTTAAAGATAGGTGAGATACATTTTGAGGAAAGCATTCCAATCAAAGAGACCAGCATGAATCCTAGATTACTGAGTAGGAAGTGAGCTTAGAAAACATGAGGAAGATGAAGAAACAGACCTACGAGGCAGACGGGGAGTAGAGGTGGCAGAGGTGAGACAGCCAGATTAGATGAAAGGACCATGTGTGAGGGGGTCATAAAGTTGATTAGGTGAAATGAGCCCAATTACAGATATTAAACCAGGCAAAAAAAAAGTGAGGGTTGTAAAATTATGGAACACAGTTTGAGAAAACAGCCTGCCATATCACCTGTCAGTGATTCTCATCATGGTTTGGAAAAAGACGAGACAGAATTTAAGAAACCCAGTGAGGAACCGCGTAGAGTTCTCAATCCAAAAGGGACATGATGAGGGCCTGAACTAGGCTGGTGAAATACAAATGGAAAGGAAGTGGTGAATCTGAGAGCCATATTGAAACCATCTGCACTTTGGTGATGTGAATGACTTACGGGGTGAAGAGGAGAGAAAAAGTTAAAATTAGCACCAGTTTCTAAACTAAGGGACCTGAAAATATCACTTGAAAGAATTGTAGAAAGAGAAATGTCACTTTGGAAGCATCCATCTTTTCTTCCTGAGCCTCCTACCCCACCTCCCTTCTCCTTAACCAAGACCCTATCTCAGGAAAGGGTTTAATCCCTTCTAATAAGGTGTATGCAACAGGCAAGGACTAAGGTGTCAGCACTCTCAGGGGGAAAAAAAAAAAACCCGACATTTGGAAAAAGATATTTTTTAATTATTCCAGTTAGAGAAATTTAGGTACAAGCAGCAAAAGAGGAGGAATTTGAGGGAAAAGGAAAGCCCCCCCCCACCCTTGGGAAATGGTGCCATGTAGCATGGAGCTCCCAGTGTGTCAGGCACCCTCCTAAACACCTTACCTATGTGCTCACATGCACCCTAACAACAGCCCTATGAGGCTGATGCTAATCTTGAGTCTATAAATGAGGCATGAGACACAGAGGCTATACAGCTTTCCCTACATCACACCACCAAGAAGTGACAGAGCTGGGATATAAACCCAAACAGTCTGGCTCTTGGACATTAGTACTAATGACAAAATGAGAAGTTGGAGCAATACAAAGTAACCATTATGTCAGCATTTTAAAACCTTTTGTTAAATAGGAATTCTTATTTTTTTAAGTTAAATCTTAAGTGATTGTGTGTGTGTGTGTGTGTGTGTGTGTGTGTGTGTGTGTGTGTGTGTGTGTGTGTGTAACTTTATGTATGTGTATAAAGAAAACAGCCTAACTCTTCTGGGTCAAGGGGACAAAGTGAGAGTGAGGAATATGCAGCTGCTCCTGTTTGACCTGTCTCTTCTACCACTTTACAGTCTCCAAAGTTCCCTCATGGCTCCATGGAAACCCAATCTGAACACAATTGCCATGCAAACCAGCTAATTGCCCTCCTGTTCTAAGTGTTAAAGAATGAGCCCAAGAAAGAGCAGAGATTGAGGTATTTTTATTGATGGGCCTCAACTAATGGCTAGACTGGAAAAAGCTGTGGGGTCTCCCAGCTTCCTCCATGAATTAGCTCACTCTGCTGATGCAGATACAGTGTACAAATATCCATCGTAAGTTCAAGCAGGTCAGAAGTCAAGAGAACCAGAGACAAGAGGTTTGGCTGTGCATGAACCCAAGAATAAAGCATTTTTTGCCAGGCCACTTTATGGGTCACCAGTTAGCCTATACAGTGACTAGGTGCCCATCTCTGGTCCAGTCAGCTGAGTCCAAATTAGTCAGTACTCATATGTGACTAACACAGAAGGAGCACTTTATTTGGGGCTATGGAGCTGAAGGGTATTCTGAATGTCAGCCTCTCTAGTTCACCTTCATGCTTCTTGCACCTCTTTAAGGCCCAGCAGAAAGGCCTCTTCACTTCCACAAAGACTTCCTGCTTACCCTAAATGGAAAAATTGTTTTATGCTTTTTTAGTGCACATCTCTTCTTTGCTGCATTAAACTGTAAAGTCCTTAAGGGCAGGGACTAATCCCAATGATTCTCAACCAGTGGTGATTTTTGATTGTTACAACTTGATATGGGGTGAGGGGAAGGTGCTAGTGGGTAGAGGCCAAGAGTGCTGTTAAACATCCTGCAGTACTCCCCCAACACACACACACACACACACACACACACACACACACACACACACACACACACACACACACTATCCTATATGTCCAAAATGCCAGCAGTGCCAAGGTTAAGAAATTCTGCTGTATCTCCAGTACTTGGCACATAGGTGTTCAATGAATGTTTGTTTGGTGAATAAATGGATGAATGAATGATTTGTAGCTTATCTCTTGCCTGAATCCTCTCAGTATGGGTTGGCTTAGGGAGTCTGTGATTGGTTTTCTCTGGATGGATGGTCAGTCAAGGTGACCTGACTTTTGGAAGATGGTACTTGATCTGTCTGCTTCTGTTTCCCCTTCAGTGGTGCTTCATTGCCTATAGATCAAAATACATATTCCTAAGGATGACAGACAAGGCCTTCCATTATCAATCTCTGCCAGTTATGTACCACTCCCCACCACATACCCCATACTCCGGTTAGCCTCCCCAAATTATATTCAACTTGTAATATATACATTGCTCTTTAGAATTCTCATGGCTTTGCAAAACATCTTTCCTTTGCCTAGAATTTTCTATCCAACCCTATACCATATGTACTTGTTGAGCTTCCATTTATCCAGTCAACTTGTCTATTTTACTTTCATATGTCCCCTTATTCACAATAGAGAATCGATCAGACATTCTTTGGTGATCTTCTCTTGTGTCCATTGCTCCTATATAGAATTTTTATGGTGTTTTATTGCAACTGTTTGCACATCTGTTTCTCCCAACTATGCCGTGAGCTCCTTTATGATATATATCTCCCCAACATCCATCTTCATTCCTGGCAAATAGGAGGTACTCAATAATTGGTTGATGCATGAAGAAAGAAAGAAGGGGGTTGGAGAGAAAGAGAGAAGAAAGGGAGGAAAGGAAGGAAACAAGGAAAGAAGGAAGGTAGGAAAGAGGAAGGAAGGAAGGAAGGAAGGAAGGAAGGAAGGAAGGAAGGAAGGAAGGAAGGAAGAAAGGAAGGAAGGAAAGAGAAGGAAAAGATGGAAGTTCTAAGAATAGCTCTGTCTGGTACTAGAACAGCCCTGAGGTTTGAGATCTAAATCCACAGATGTTAGACAAGTCAGTTGGATCTGCAGATTTACATATAAATAGCCACATCATAATAAGATTATGATGAAGAATATGTATATATTCCAATATGTTTATAATAAATTCAGCCAACAATATTCTTTATTGATCATTCTTAATATAATAAGCCAGGTGCTTAGACCTGTGGTTGGCAAAATAGGATGATATGGTCCAGTGGTTCTTAAATCTAGCTTCATGTTAGATTTAATATGGAACACTATTAAAATATTAAAACAGACACCTCAGGTCCAACCAATTAAATCAGAACATTCTGGAGGTGGGGAGGGCAGGCATGATTTAAAAAACAAAACAAAACAAAACAAATTCTAATTCAGGTAATTCAAATATGCAGACAAGGCAGAGAACTGCTCTGTCGCTCTTTAGGAGCTCTGCACAGAGGAAAGCACCCCAGAGACTGAAGTAGCCACAGGAAAAAGCATCCCTCAAAACAAATGGGACCAGTGAAAAATGTTCCACTTTACATAAAATGAGAGGGAGGGTGAGGCAGTCTTTCACACAGTGGGATCCAAGCTCATCGCTTCCGCCACAGCAGCTACAGTGGAAAATTTGACCTGATTTCATTAAGAAATTAACACTGCGACAGGAAGGATCATTGTAGAGAGGATCCCCGAACAGCGGATTTGGGAATGCCAAACCTTTTGATTTCCTCCCAGCTCTTTCTTCAGTATGGGAACTATATCGTGCATGAGTGTGCTATCACTGTTCATATATGCCACATTGAGCTAATGATAGAGATCTTCAAACTATTTTTATTAAGTCTTATTTTCACAAGAAATTCCTAACTAGGGTGTACATCAAAATCATCAAAGAGGAATTCGGAAATAAAAATCTCTGGAGATAGAAACCACATTTTTTGTTAGTTTGTTCATTATAAATTCAATAGTGATTTTCAGGGTTTATTCCTTGTTAAATATAACTATTAATAAGAAAGATCAATATTTTCTGAATGCACTTAATTCCTGCTTTGGGGTGGTTCATTTCCAAAAGCATTTATTCCTAAATAAACCAAAGAATATTACTTGGAGACCAAGTGGCATACAACTCCATCCAGGACATAAACTGCAAGTAGGCAGTGTTCTGTTAATAATGCCAGCATCTGTTCTGCGTTTTCAACTGGAAAGCAAGTATTTCCCATCTACTTCCACTGATTAACTCTTTGGAGTATTATAAATGCTATTTCTGATTCTCTCTTTCCATGCCAATGGATTTGGTTGGCCCTTTACAATTACTAATATTAATTTACAGAAATATGTAATAAAAATATTTCAAGGAAAAAAACACTTTGAGATGCTTGTGGATTGGAGCATGGGTATATACAGCTAAAATCACGTCTATGCCAATGGCCATTTGCCATGCTGTTTTAGGTCTACATCTGCTGCTGGTTAGCAAAAATTCCATTCACAGCTGTCCAGATGAATCAAATGTCCAATTAGCATTTCTTGCTCAGTGACAGGATTCTGCCCAGAACAAAAATTTTAAAACAGAAATCACAACAGATCAGAAAGTTTTATTCACATTCTTGCTGAAAACAGTACTGTGAATTCTTGACTGTTTTGGGGCGGGCAGGGGGAACTATAGAAAACTAACAAAATCCTCTGACAATATGTTTTTCTTCTTGGATGCCACTAGTTCAAAGAATTTCAGTTCATTAAATGCATGCTTTCCTGATGAAAAGCCTTGATCTGTTCTTTCCCATTCCTCAATTCCAAAAGACCATCAACGTCATGTTTGTCATCCACTACAAATGGAAGATGGCATAAACTTCCACTAATAAAAAAAAAAAAATCTCTTGTTTTCAATTTAAACTTCTAAGTGAAAGGAAAATGAACTGAGCCTAATCTTAAGATTTTCTTTAGTGGTGATAACCAGAATTTATTTTCTACCCATATGTTTCAAGTATGCTAAGGTTCTCAGCAAGATAACTAGAATTCTAACCCTTAATGATTCACAGTAGAATAACCCAAGAAGCTATTTGTGTTCTTTCATTGTTTAAAGCCTTTTCAGTGGCTTTCCTTTTCACATAAAATAAAAGTACCAAGGCCCAGCATGATTTAGCCTTTAGCTGTGTCTTCCCTCTCATCTTGTGCCTCTCTTTGGTCCATATGCCCCAGACATACATTAGCCTGATTTCAGTTCTCTCACTAAGCCAACATCTTTACCCCATGGTCTTTGCACCTGCTGATTCTCCTGAATACCTCCCCTACCCCTGCCTTTTAGAGTTTTACCTACTCTGGAAGTCCTTTCACGATTGTATCCATCTAGTCCCACCTGCCTTCTATTGCAAATCCTTTCCAATTCCTTTCTTTGTTTCTTTGTATCACTTATCACAGTCTGTAATTTATTTTATATTTGTGTAGATTTTTCCCCTTTGTTTCCCAAGGAAAGAAAATCCCCAGAAAGGCAGAGTTTAAGTTATTCTTGTTTGTCATAACAGCCCAGCACAGTGCCTTTACTCACTAGCATCTCAGTAAATTCTGAACAGCTGTAAGAATGAATGAATGTAAGGAGGAAGTGAAATTTTTCAGACTGTAATCTTGTAATAATAACTGCCATTTGTATAGCACTTTATAACTCACAAAGCACTTCCTTGTACTTTTACCATTATCTTATAGATGAGAAAAGATACAGAATTTCTGTACTTTCTTAGTTGCCTATGTTCACAAATTAATAAGGGGCAGAAGTACTATTCAAACCCAGGTCGACAGGCTTTTAATTTACCGTTCTTTCCTTCCCCTACCCGCCCCCCAGCCTCATTATTTTCTCTGTCTTGCAGTCAAGTTACTCCTGCCAAAATCCAGAGATGATTTTTGGAGGAATTTACCCTGAAGGAGAAATATAGTTTGATTTCAAATTTGATTGAATGTACAACTAAATTAACACGCTGAAGAAAATCCATTTTCTAGGAGCAGTTTCAGCATACATTTTTAACAATTACCAAACACAATGCATATGTTAAAAAACAAAAACAAAATCATAAAAAATAAAACCCAAGACAATGGGAGAAGTGAAGTAACAGAGGCTACTTTCTCTAACCCAATAGAAAGTCTACTGCTATCCTTTTAAGGTAGATCATGGGGAGGAGTCAGCCATAATTTTTTTCTCTCTGGAGACAACTGTACACACACTTTACTTAGTGGAACTATCCCCATAGTCAGAATTGTTCTATTCACTGTCATGCCAAAGTTGATTTTTATGACAAGCTTCACAGTTAACGTTGCAGCCCAGATGTTTCCATGGTAGCTAGCATGTAAGCTGTGGCTGCAAAAATAAGCTTCCTCTCCACAGTCACACTGGTATTTAGAGCAGTAATTACAAGAGCAAAATTTAAAGTCAGCCAAGTTTTTTCTATGTAATGATTGCACTATTTTTATTTAAATACAGGTTCATTTTTAAATTATTTATTGTGATGATTTGTTCAAACAATAAAGATCAAAATTAAGAAAGAAAAGGGAGAGTAAAAGAGTAAATGAGGAAAGGGGTAGGGAGAGAAGGGGGTGTTGGAGAGAAGAGGGGAAAGCTATGTTCCAGGATGCCAGTGTCTTATATTATTAATAAAAATAAATTTAAAGATTCAATTTCTTTTTTAATATTAAGATGCTTTGTAATTAGGGCATTTTTCATTCCCATCAACTTCCAATTCCCTTCTCAGCATGCCTAGGAAATTCCAGGGAAGAAATCCAATCAAGATATAACTGCTAAGGTCATAGTGAAAGAACTATTCACAGCAAAGAAAGGGAAGACCGAGATAAGATGCACTAGGTGATCCACTCTCTCTGTATTTGCTTCCTCAGCAGTTTCTTTTTCATTTTCAAAATTTTGAAGAGAGCCAAGCTGTAAGGCTGAACATGCATGAACATAGTTAACTGTTGTCATCAAATGCAACTTGCAAAAAATTTAATCTGAAGCATAGTTCATAATGTTCAGAGTTGTTATTATGCTACAGAATAGTAAGCATAAATAGTAAACAATTCACAGGAAGGGTGGATTACACTTACATCATCAAATCAAGACGTTTCTTTTGTTTTTTTGTCCTTCATTCTTCAGTATCATTTGTAATAGTGTCAATTTACCTTTAACTTTTTCAGTATAATCAAGGCACATAGATATGGACACAGAGAGAGAGAGAGATTGTGACAGAGTCAGCTCGAAAGCCAAGACAAATTATGCCCTTGACCCAGATCTTCTTCACCATTACTCAAACCTCTGCTCCTCTCCCACCAACTCATCCCTTTCCACAGTCTGCTCCTGTGGTCCTTCAATCTCAGGAATACCTGATCCATATATATACAATTCTCACCCCCAGGCCTAATCTCAGATACCGGAGAATCCAAGGAACTGTGAATAGGTATTGAGTATCAGGACTTGTGGTAGGTACTCATTTGGGGATGATCTCATTAAAAATTTGCAAGAATTTATCCAGTCTAACATTGCTCTTTTTTTTTTTTTTTTTTTTTTTTTTTTTTTATGAACACAAAAGTTTAAGCTTAAAGAATGACTTGCTCAAGGTGAGAAAGGTAGTCGGTGGTGAAACTAGCCAGGAGTTCAGACTCAAAATTCCATCCTCTTTCCATAGCAACACAGAAGAATTCTTGAGGATAGGATTGCAGATAGCCCCTGTTGTTTAGGTTGAGATAAAGTAATAGGCATTGCTTATTTCTGACCAACATCTTATCCCCTGGGATCCTACTCCTCCCCTACTCCATGAGAGTCTACTGGAAATGGAAATTACTGATTATTCTCTAATCATGCCCTCTCCTCCTCCAAAGGCTGGGTACATGCTTCAGTGTCCAATCCTGGTACTGTATTCCTTCACCAAACTAAGTGGTCAAGACAGTGGACATAAGAGCCAGCATCCATCTCTGGAAAATGATAAACAGACTAGCGGAAAAAACTTCATCTTTCTACTGAGTTTGCTAAGCTAGAAAATGCAGTTCTGGAGCTGATAGAAGTTGTATTCCATGACTGCAGGAAGGAGCTCATCTGCTGAGCTCATCTGTTGAGAATAAGACAGAAAGACCAGATGGCATGCTCTTTTACTTCTTTATGCTTTCGCAACTATGGCTCTCTGCATCTAGAACACCTGTTTTGCTTTTCCATCCAAAAAGAAAAAAATATATATAAAGCTAATCCTATCTCATCCCAGGTGTCAGTTCTTTTAGGAACTGTGTCCTCTTTCCTCATGTTGAGTTAGATGCCCTAGCTCTATACTCTCACAGCATCTTGTACTTACCTATAATTAAAATTATCACACAGCATTTCAATTACTGCCTACTGTCTTTCCTACCCTCTCCATGATGCACTCCTTATAGAGAGAGACTGTATCAAGGTTATCATTGCATTCACATCATTTAAGAAAGTAACAGGTACATAATAGACCCTCGTTGTTTGTAAAAGATGGATGATAGTGGATCTTAGGTGAGTTTGAAGCTGTTTTGCAAACTCCAGAAGCTGTTGAGAAATCACCCTCACAAAGAAATAGAAGAAAAATTATCTCCAAAATTTATGAAATCCAAAATCTCTGAAATTCTCATGGGTAAAACTAGAACCAGTGAAAATTATAGGCAGATATATTTTAGCACAATATAAGAAAGGAATGTCTATCAAGCTCATGGTTTCAATATTTTTCTTTGTTTTGTTTTGTTTTTTTTAAGCAATTATACTATGTTCTGTGTAGATGTGGTCTTCTTTGTTACTGTGATAGTGGCACTTCTAGAAAGCACTTCTTAAAAATGTGATTTGATTTTTTGGTCATTTTGGAAAATCTCAGTCAATATGTCTTCAAACATGCTTCTGCCCCATTTTCTCTTTCCTTTATTTCTAGGACTCCAGCTACATGTATACTACACCTTTCTACCATGTCCTTCTACCCTCCTGTTTTTAATGCTATTCTCTTTTAGTATTATCTGGATATTTTCTCTTGACCTACCTTCCAGTTCACTAATTTTCTCTCCACCTGTGGCTAATGTGATGTTAAATCATTCTGCTCAGTTTCAGTTACTGTAGTGTTCATTTCCACCGTTTTTATCTGTTTCTTTTTATAGTCTCTAGTTCTCTGCTGAGTCTCCATTTTGTTATTCAATATTTTGAACATTTTAATCATAGTTAACTTAAAGTTTATACCTGATAACTTCAATATTTAGATCATCTATAGGCCTATTTGTATTCTCTGTTTTTTTAAATTTGATTTTTCTTAATTCTTATCTCTCTGCTTGACTCCTTTTTTAATGAAGTATAAATATTGTGTATGAAAAGTTACAGAGATAATTCAAGGCTATAAAAGATGTTATCTTCCTCAGAAAAGATTTAATTTTGCTTGTGACAACAGTTAGAATAGATGTAGATCACCTTTATCCCTTATAGCTAGGTTTCAATCTTTGTGAAAACTAGTATCATTTTATTTCTGGCTACTTCTACTCCTTTGTGGATTTCAATGGAAAGCCTTGGATATTTATTTAACAGGGCCAGTCCTCCTTGGTGGGCCCTATACTAAGTTTTTGGCAGTACCTCCTCCATATGAATGAAAAACTCTCATCAACTTCTCAGCCTCTCAGCTACCAATTAACACCAGCTGGGCTCAGCCTTAAGGACTTCATTTTCTCCTACTCAAGTACTTGCTGCCTTGGTGCTCTCAAATACCATCAAAAAGGTTACATACATAAAGATTAATGTATAATATAAAATAGAATATAGAATAGAATATAGACTATAGAATTAATATAGAACTACAATATATAATATAAGATATATATATTCATATCTATATAGATATTGATAGATAGATAAATAGATAGATATATTCTTGCTATCTTAGTAGTTCTCCAACACTTTCAAAGGCACTTTTAAAAAATGTCATCCAATCTTTCTAATAGTTTTTACTTAACAGGACAATTAGTTTGAAACAAGTTAATTTACCATTACCAGAAGTAAAAATCCTGCTGTAATATTTGTATGGGAGGTTTGAGTTTGACTGGAAATCTTGGCCAGAGAATAGCCAAGGAAATTTTTTAAATTACAAGAATTTGTCTTTATATTATAAAGTTTTAGTAATAAAACTATATGATGCTGAGATAGGAATAGAAAAATAGATTCACATAACAAAAAATAAACAAATGTTTATTATACCATATTTTTATTATTTACTATATATAAAAAAGGCATTGCACCTCATATAAAATGAATGCCAGATGAATCTAAAAATGAGTGCCAGAAAAAATATAAAGATTCAAACAATCATAATATTGAACTAGAGAAATCTAAAATAAAAAACAATAACAGATTATCTACATTAAATAAAACTTTTTTAGGGCAAAAGATACCCTAGGCAATGTTAAAAGCTAAACAGGTAACAATTAACAGGTAAACAATAAATTGGGGAAATATAAATGGTAGACATTTCTATATAGAGAAACATATGTATATAGACAGATAGACACTGTGTGTGTGTGTGTGTGTCTGTGTGTGTGTGTGTGTGTGTGTGTGTGGACAGCTAGAGGCAGAGACAAACAAAAAGAAATAAGGAGGGACACAGACAGAAAGATAGAAATAGACAGAGACAGAGAAAGCACTCTAGTACAGATCAGTTAAAAGATAAAAAGAAACTATCCAATAGAAAAGTGGGCAAGGAAAACAGACAATTTATGCTAAAATAAAAATTTAAAAACTTATTTGAAGATGCCCACCTCACCACATTAAGAAATATGAAAAACAAAATAACAATGTTTTTTAATCTTTCAAATTGGAAAATATATACGTATTTGACAAGGATGTGAGGAGACAGGAGCTCTAATATACTGTTGGCAAGAAGACAAATTGATGCAAATTTTATGGAAGACAATTTGTCAATATTATTAAACTTTAAAATATGCACATCACTTCACTTATACAAATGTCTTATACAGAAACACTGGCATTTGGGTAAAAAATAAATATACTGAAGCATTATTTCTAACAGTATAAAATTAGAAGCTATCAAATGTCCCCTCTGTAAAAGAATGGTTAATTAAAGGTCTGTGTATTTATTAAAAAGCATGCTATAAATCTATTCAAAAGTACAAGTTAGTTCTATACTTAGTATCATAGACTATATATTGATTAGTGAGAAAACTAAGTTATAAAAATTTTATACTATGATGTATTTTAAAAACTGTACTGCTGTGGCTATTACATACATATTATTTGTGTATCTATGTATGTGTGTAAGTAGCTTCTTAAATGATTTGAACACAGTAACCAATGGAAAATGGCTATGTATTTGTTTCCATGTTTCCCCTTCCCAGTTATCTGATACTATAACAGGCAGTCCCCATAGTCTCTTTTCTGATCACTTACAGATATTAAAAAATATAGCCAGTCTAGAGCAGAACTTCCATTTTGCATCCAACTTAAAACTTCTCCCCTCTGTACTTTGGAGACCAGCAGTGGGATAGGGGGGAAAGGTTGATTCTTTCATTCTTTCCTTCTTTGTTTCCTCCCACCCTTGCTTATGACTTCACCAAGGTCAAGTTGTGGAAAAGGAGGTCTTAAATAAAAAGAGCCAAATGTCTTATTTGACCACTGCTGTGATGATCTTGGTGTCCCGTCGATGATCTTTGTCATGGCAGGCATCCAAGTTCTAGCTCTCTCGTGGAGATATATTTGTGAGTTCTTTGGAAATCCTTACTAGAAGTTTCAAAGTGATGCCAAGGAGTTACTCTCCCCTGCCCTCCTGCAACCTTCCAAAGGAGTTTAATTTACCCTATGATTTCTTTATTCTGGGGTCCCTGCACCCTAATTGGCCACCCTTTTGGGCATGAGTCAAGGCCAGTGATTCCCCACATTTGAAACTCACACATTCTTTCCCGCCATGTACAACTTGCCAAGCTGCTGGCCCTCTCCAGGCTGTGCCATCCCAGGCAGCCCCAGACAACCTCAGGCTTCTCCTGGAAGAAAGTAGTCACCAGTCACTACATACACACACATCCCAAACTTCTGTAGACACACCTCCAGCTCTCATTAGAACCCTCGCCCTCCAGCTTCACTCAACATCAGTGCCCTTAGCAAGTGTCCAGCTCAGCAGGCATTCAACCAAGAAGTAGGACCACTCTCTGTTTCCTTTCTCACAAGCACGAGCCTTTCATGTAGGGAGCCCCTTTACCGGGTCTGAAATAGAAGAGAAGGAGAAAAGGCATAGACCTCTCTCTACTTCTACAAATTCCTTTCAAGTAATTTTATTTCAAATTAATTTCTAGCTGATTTACATTGGCTTTTAGTGGTGATGTCACTGGTCTCATTTTGCTTTCTTTTAGTAAATCCTATGCAAGCATGTATTATGCCTCTCTTAGGGTATGGATCACTTATCACCTATTATCTTCAGCACTAATGTGTTAGCTACAAATCCAAAACAATGGGAAATATCCCATTTAGCATTCTATCACATTTATGCTATATGCACGCACACAGACAGACAGACAGACAGACAGACAGTTTTATGAGTGAAACAAGAAGCATAAGGGTGCCCACATATTGTGAACACTGGTGGAATTGGGAAGTGGAATTGGGGAGCAGTATGAGGGGTGACTTTCACTTATCACTCTATATTTCTGTATTATGGGATTTGCTTACAATAAGCATGCACTCTTTTTGTAATTAATAAAACAATAAAATAGTAATGACAGCAATAATAATAAAATATTAATAATATCTGCCATTTTTAAGTCTTAAAATACCAGGCTTTGTGCAAGATGCTTTCTTAACGTTATCTATTTTAATCATCTTGTCAGCTTCATGAGTATGCCTTTCTAACAGATGAGGGATTGGAGGTTCTTTGAGGCCAACTTGGCCAAAGTTCCGAACTGTGCTGGGCTTAGAAACCAGTGTAGTCTGCCTCTAGAAATCCATGACAATTCTTTTAACATGTCTTCATTCTTTATAGCACTTAGGGCAACAGACAGTGAAGAACTCAGTGTTAATTGACTTGACTTCAGGCCAAGACATCTTTTTGCATCTGTACCACCCAGCACAGCATCATATGTATAGTAGATGTATATGAGATGCTCAATAAATGCTTGTTGAATGGATTGAAAGATCATATAATTTATCATTCAAACCAGGACACTTCTGATAGTGAATATGAGTGTAACTTGTGGCTACACAGATACAGCATGTAAAAATCAAGACTCTTCTGGGAAACAAGGCTCTGCAGTCACCCTGTTGGTGGATGGGTAGATGTATGGATGTATGGAAGGAAGGAAGGAAGGAAGGAAGGAAGGAAGGAAGGAAGGAAGGAAGGAAGGAAGGAGAGGGAATAGGAGGGAGAGAAGGGGGAAGAATATATTCATGGTGTTCCATAATCCTGCAAATTTTTCAGTAGTGAATAAAGCTTATTTGTCTATAATTAATGGCATGAAACTTGAAAATTGAAATAGAACTGGGAGAGGTAGTATGCCTATTTAAATGAGTTTTAGTTATTTTAAGCTAGTGTTGTCAAATCTTATAAAAGAGGAGAGATAGAAAGCTATCAGAAGGAAGAGAAAGCTGAAGGTTTTGGAAAGAAATAATCCTGTTTATTTTTAAGTTTCTCGAGAGACCAATAATGACTATGCGAGGAGATCCAGCGATTCGTCAAAGAACCTATGCCCTAGAAACAATGTTCTTTCCAACAGTTTGTCTGGGCAGGGAAGAGAGCTAGAGAAGGCTGGTCCTCTCTGTCAAGGGCTGTACTAGAAGCTGCACTGGTGATGGTAGAGATGACAGTTCACGGCCACGCCCAGCTTAGGTTCATTAGTCCTGCCCTCTCAGAGGAGAGGAGCAGTATGTGGAGGAAGGGCCTGAGCTGAGGATTAAAAGACCTGAGCAAACTACTTGGGCAAATGGTTTAAGTTTCTCTGAGCCTCACTTTCCTCATCTTTCAATTTAGGATGAAAGCACTTACCTTATGGGTGAGATGAAAATTCAGTGAAATAGATACGGCAGGTGCATGCCTCTCTTTCCAGGGCCAGTTGTTTTTAAATAGAGATCTGCTTGTTCTGAGGAAATAGTGAGCAGCCTGGGACCTAGTCAATGCTATGGAACTGCTCTATGTTGTTTCACAGCTGCTGCTGATGCTTTGACTGAATATTTGTGTCCCCCACAAAATCAATATGTTGAAATCCTCACCCCCGGTGTAATAGTAGTAGGAGGTGGGGTCTTTGGGAGGTGCTTAGGTCATGAGGGTGAGGCCCTCATGAAGCAGTTCATGCTCTTTTGAAAGAGACTCCACAGAGCTCCCTAGCCCCTTCCGCCCTGTGAAGATATAGCAAAAAGACAGTCATCTATGAGGAAGCAGGTCCTCACCAGACACTGAATATGCCGTTGTCAAGATCTCGGACTTCCCAGAACTGTGACATATAAGTGTTTGCTTATAAGCCACCTAGTTCATGGTATTTTGTTGTGGCAGCCCAAATGAACTAAGACAGACAAAGCACATCATGTTAGTGTTGCCCTGTAGGTCACATCATGGGCTGAAAAATAGCTTCAGCTTGCTGAGGACATCGCTCTCCATCCCATCATTTACTCGCCTTTTCTGAGAGGATTCCCATGTCGGGGTCAGTCATGGCCCTTCATTCTATGGAAACCAGGATATCATCAAGAGACAGGCTGGATGTAAAGGTCTGGCATCCCTAGTGGTGGGTAGGTTGACAAAACAAGTTGGGATGTATGTGCATGCATGTGCGCATGTGCTTGTGTGCACATACACATGTGTGTGTATGTGTTTAGTGGGAAGGAAAGAAATGAGATGGAAAGGACTGAGGTCTTGGATGAACCACAGATTATCTCCCAAGCATGCTGACCCCCTACATTTAGAATAGTCAGTTGTTCTCAACATTTAGGAGAAGAAAATTGGATTACTGACACACTGCATAAATCTAAATTTTCTAAGGGCATTGTATGTTATTAAACCTTAATGAGAAAAGCCTGAGCAGAGAAGAAGTCTAGCTTATTAAGCTCATTTTTTGCTCTATTTTTCATTTCATAAAGAGATTAAATACAAAGCCTGTACAACAAAGAAGTGCTCATTCTCCTTTACAGAGCAATATGTTTGTTTTGTTTACTTTAAATTGAGCTTAAATTAGGCCTCAGAAGGAGAGAATTCATTAAAATCCTGATCTTTGATGTTGGCAAGTTGCCATAAATAGGCCTGTATTACTTTCTTTGATATGGTTCAGAGAGAAATAACAAATGCCAAAAATAAGATTACAGTTTTGCTTGATGTTCCAATTTATAATGTTTTCATCAGATTACAAAATCATAAAATTAGAAAGATAAAGAAAAGCATGAATTCTTGATAGGTAGGTCCCCCTCACACATACATACACACTTAAAAGATTACAAAATCATAAAATTAGAAAGATGAAGAAAAAAAGATTAATTCTTGATAGGTAGATTTTTTCTCTTACTTAAAATATAGAGAGACATTGTGTACAGTATGTGTGTGTTTTTCTAGTATTTTTCTGTGATGATACACACATGAAAATCTATAAACATATGTAGTAGTAAAATTGGCATCTCACATCATGCATCAATTTGTATCCTGCTCTTTTTCACTTAATATTACATTATTACCATTGCTTCTGCCATTAAATATTATTTTAAAACAAGTTTTTAAATGGCTACATGCTCTCCATCATAAATTAAGCATAAATCATCCTTAATTGAAAGGTCGCTACTGTTTATGGTTGATCACCATTTCAAGTGATGCGTGAGAAGTAACTATGTCCAAATAGAAATTTGGAATCAGATACTTCTTTAGATTCTTAGAAATGGAATTTCTATACTCAAAGAAATACCCATTTTAAAGATGTTAGGATACTTCTTGTGAAATGTCCTCCGTGAAATTTGTCACTATGTGACTCTCATGGGAGGGCGTATGGGCCAAGATGTCACCCAACCCTCACCACCTTTGAGCATCACACATTTCAATCATGCTAATGTGTGTCCTTCGCACATTTTAATGTTGGTGTTAGTGTCTACACAATTAGATATTTTTCTTTTTTAATTTAAGGCTGTTAGCCCTTTATTTTCTTTGTTTGCAAATGGGTTTTCCAGTTTGTCATATACCTTTTAATTTTGTTTTCATGTAGTCAAACATAGCCATCATCTTTTTAATGACCTCTCCTTTTGTCTATCCCTAATTAGTTTACTGTCTGCCAAAGCTTTCTCTCTTTTTTTCAAATTTTTTAAAAAAACATTTACTCCAGATGAAATTCATCTGCTGAGAAGTATAAAATAAGAATCTAATGTGAATTTTTTCAAATAGGTGTAGTTTTTGAGTATTCTTTTCTCTGTTATTTGTAAATTTTCTTTCATCAGGCATTTAATGTATTCACTCTTCCAGAACTCTCCATTCTGTTTCACTTATTTCCCTTTTGCTTTTTGCATCTTACCTAAAAAATTAAGGTTGTTAGGTAGTTTGTTTTAATATCTGATGTTTCATAACCATTTTAATATTTTTCCTACATTTTCTTCACTGTATCTTTATGTTTATTCTTTCAGTTGAAATTCAGAATCAACTTGACAAGCTTCTCCACCAATTTAATATCCCTTGGTGATCATGTTAAACCTACAAATTATTTGGAGAATGCCGCAAGATTTAAAATCTGCTAGTTGCTATTTTTCAAGTTATGTGACCCTGGGCAAATTACTTATCCTCTCCCAGCTTTAGTTTCTTTCTCTGGACTGTGTGCTCCATGAAGACAGTGTCCCTCGCTCATGGTGTCTCTCCATTGTGACACAAAATGATCACTCAGTAAATATCTGTTGAGAATGAATAAGTGGTTGGATAAAGTCCTTCTGTAATCTATCCAGAAATATCATGAGATAATAATCCTTAGGTTGTGGATGATGAGACCTCAAAATTAAAAGTGTCTAGCATAGTGCCTGGTACATGCTTAGTGTTCAAGCATGACCATTATAGTCATATTTATTATCTTTAGTCCTCTTCTTCAGGAATTTTGAATTTAGTCAAATTCTTTTTTTTATTTCTCAAGAAATTTTTATAATCAATGTCATACATTTTTACTTATGCTTATTCCTGTTTTTCTGGTATGCTGTTATTTTTAAAAGGACATTTTCATTACATCTTATCAATTAATTAAGTGATTTTCTTTTTAAGCACTTCAGGCTAAAACTTAATCAGGACTCTGCTCAACCCACCCCCAAAGTGGCATCTAACTTTGGGCGGAGCTTTGGTAGGACAGGGTGTCTGCACTGCCACTTGTCTCCTATATCCAGTGGAATTTGCTGGGATGTAATACAGCCTGTATAAATTGGTCATTACCTTGAATCTCTTCCATGTTCTCTGGCATATGCTCCATCTTGCCTTTCCTTCAGCTGACAAGTCCAGGAGTTCATCCTTGTTCTGATGGCCAGGCTCCTCTGGGGTAAGCCATTCCTCTGTCAGCCACTCTGTGTCCCTCTAAGGGCATTATGGAACTTCTGGCTATTATACATGCCTCTTAAGTGTCACAAAAAAAAAAGCCTGTTGGGTGCTGGGATGCTATCTCAAACCCTCTCTGCCTCGACCTGCCCTATCCCCATTTATGTTGTATGGCCACTTTCCAAAACTCTGTAAAAGACTTCTCTAAAGCATTGCCACCCCCTCAGGCTTTATCTGGTGAGCAAGATACAGATCTCCTCTACTCTTGGGTTCTATTGGACTGTCATCTACCCCTTCCAGGCTTATTCAGGGCTAGGGGGAAGGGGCCAGACCCATCTCTGGGGCAGACTGGTAACTAAGCTCCCTTATCTTTCTCTGAAGTTCCTCTTCACCCAAGCTGTCACCTTCTTCTATAGAAAGCTATAGAGGAACTTAACTCTATACCTGGCTTCCTTCAGAATTTTAGTCTTTAAAAAATATGCGACCTAATCTCTTGCCTCCCCCACAAAAATAAAAGGCCTTAGATTTCAAGATTTCAAGACTAATGACTCTGCTTAATTTCAAAACTAATGAATCTGCTCTAAGTTTCAAGAGTCTATTTGGATTTTTTTTTTTAAAGGAAGGCAAAGAATTTGCATCTAAATTTTTTGTGTTTCCCTTCAATGAATGTTCTCAAAGGCAGTTAATGCTGCTAAGTCAGTGGAGACTGGGTCATGGTACAAAGGAAGGAACCATACTTTATTTAATATTTCTAAATGTTAATCTGTAATATGTGTGTTTCAAATCTCCGGTTATCTAACAAAAGTCACCACATGTACACCCACTTCCTCTCTAGTCTGAGCCAACAAAAAGGAAACCAGTGGTTCTATAGTTTCCAAGCCTGAGGCCAGGGAAGGAGACTCTACAGTAGATAGACATATACATCTCAATTAATTACCAAAAAGTGCACTTCAAAGTGAGCAAATTGATGGAAGTCAGCCAAGAGAGATTTCTTTCAGTTCTTTGCTCTCCTACATCAGAAGTATCTTCGGAAACAAAGGGTAGAAACAAAGACGGTCTTATCCAAAGAGAATTTTTGGTGGGACCAGGATCAGCTTTAAGCATTCAGAAAATTATTTTACATGCAGTTTGAATTTTAGAAATTTGACAATGTGAAATGAATGACAAAGAATTCTATCCCCATGGGTCCTACACATTGGGCAGTGAATGTATTTTAACTTTGTAACAAATAAAGCCAAATTAATATTCCTTCAACCTGAAATGACTTTGAATTGTCAGAAAAGTGAATTGGGGAGTACAAGGTCCCACTTCTATTCATTAATCAATTTGAGGTGTCTTAATTAAATTCTCCTTTGAGCCTCAAGAAGGTGAGGCATGATTATGAGGCATAACTTGAACAAAACTCTCCAACAACCGTAACAGAAATAAAAGGAAACAATCTCTGGATTTTTCTAAGATAAAAAGATAGTGAAATTCTTTTCTATCATATATTCTGCTTCAAGGACTAACATGTAAAAAAATAATTAGACTTATTTTGGATTCTTGTAACACAAGGCAGAATTAGGCTTAAGTTTTAAGAAGCAAGTTTTTTTTTTAATATAAATTCACCCTTATTTCTCCCAAATCACTTTAGCATAAAAGGAGCAGGGAAGAAATTGGAGAGAATATAAGAGGAGAGAGATCAAGTCACTGCTATGAGTACAGGAAGTAATAATCCACAGTAATTCGAATTGAATTCACATCCCCAGTAAAATCACTGACTCCGAAATTCTCTGATGTCCTGCCTTCCCCTGGAAGGTCCTGAGAGAGATGGAGTTTCATTTGATTCTTGTGCTGGCTTGCCTTTCTGTCATGTTGTGACCTCATTTTGCCATGTGGTGGGCTTGACCATTAGATCTTCTTTGCAACCACTGCTATATTTTTAACCTCAGGACTACCATTGTCCTAGCTTGACCTCCCTCTGCCAGTGAAATAAGGGAAGGTTCTCTTCCAGAAATATTATAACTTCTTTACAAGCAGCCTTAAATAGTGGCCTGGCTCTTGTCGTTTGCATTCATTCATTTAACATGCATCCAACAAATATTAACTTAACGGCAACCACATGCCAGACTCTAGGGTTGGAACTGGGGGCAGAGTGGAGAATAAGTCAAGGATGGTCACTGACTTTGTGGAGCACATAACCTAGTGTTATAATTGTCTTCTTTTTCCAATAAACATCAGAAAATCTCCTCAGGTACAGAGAAGCACCTGACAGCACTTTTTATACTGCTGCTCAAAGGCATTCATTCCTACCAGTAGTCACCCAGCTCCTCAGAGCCCTGTTTTCTCTCCACTCTGGAATGGATTTCCTGCTCACCAAGGCACTTTCCCAACATGCCCTTTTCTATGTACCTTTTTCAAAAGTTTTAATTGTCATGTCTTAGAAACCAACTCTTCATTCCATTTCTCATGATTTTTCCCAAGAGGGGTAGAGGGTCATTATGAATTCCCTCAGCCTGAGCAAGCCAGAGTTATATTGATTATATGTGAGAGGACATGAAAGAATATTCAACCTTAAAAGTTGAATATTTATGTCATAAAAATTTATAAGCAATGATGGTTGAAGTTCATGTTTGAAATAATAAAAAGAAGATGCATTTTGCACACTTTTCTTTAGTAGCTGAATGGTAAGGAACACACTAGCATTTTTAGAAAAGAGTAACAAAAGCAATTTTATACTTCCCATCCTACTCGATTTATTTACTATTTAGGGAGCTTTGAAAATGAGAATACTTAAATAAATTAGGGTGAACTATAATGGGTCTCTAGCTTAAAGCAAAAAGGCATCCAATTAATTTCTTTACCCTTTTCTCTTCAGGATAATGCTTTTTATTATTCCTTAAAATCCTGCAGAAACAACTAGCACTCCCTTTCTTCTTGAGGTTTCTGGTAAAAATGTAGTTAGATAGTCAGAGCTGCATTTTTTTTTTTTTTACTTGTCCTTAGTTGCCTACTCTGTTCATGCTAGAAAAAGACATTTGTATTCTGAGCAACATTCTCTGGGATGAGGAGGCTGAAATGTCCTGTCTCAAGTTTATGATTGAGTTGGTTTTCAGTCACTGATCAACCAGTCTATATCATTCACTGACCACCCTATCACCAGGTGAGACCCTGATGACAAACACCTCTGAATTGGAGTGAAAGGTCAGGCTCATTTGTCCTAACTTGAAATTACCCATTTTACCTATTATGGGCTGCAGGTCTGATGGTGGTAGGAGCATGTGTGCAGAACTGGGAAGAAATTGAGAAAGTTGTTGCAATATGAACAGGTCAGGGCCTGAACAATTATAAAACTTTATTATGTTAAACTATTATAATCTTCTCAGATGTCATTGATTTGCTTACTCCCATCATGAGAGTGCACTCATTAAGTCAGGAAAATTGACTAAAGACAGACAGACAGACAGAACATGGCATCCAGGCACCTCAGAGGAATAACACCTCAAATGAAACATCCTAGAAATGATAACAAAAAAAAAAAAAAAGTGCTGGCTTGACTGGCTTGAAGGCACAGATGTAAAAATAATCTCTAGAAAGCATCCTGATTCTCTGCAGTGACTTTATTGACTAAATGTAGAATCATGTAAGTGGAAGAAACAAAGAAATGCACTCAAGAATTCTGAGTTTCTCAGCAAAATCAATGCAGAATATAATATAGAAAATTTCCGTGAGCAAAAGAAAAGGCAAGTTGATCCCAGCACAATAGATGTTAACCTACCTAAAGGAAGATTGTGGCAACAAAATAAGGTTACTTAGCCAAAAAAAGTCTAGAAAAACAGTTATCAGAGAAGCAAAATCCAGCATTATATACTCAGTACCACCCAGGGGAGAGAGATTGTAAATCTGGGAGATTCATCACAGTCTGCATATCCTTCAGAAGGCCATCGAGTGTATTGGTTAAGAATGTCTTTAGAGTCAGATCAACCCAGCTCAAACACCAGGACCCTGGCTTACCTAACTGCTTACTCGCTTGCATATTTACTTATTTACTTACATAATTACTTTCTTGAACAAGATACTTAAATTCTCTGAGCCTTGGTCTCTTCATACATAAAATCAGGATAATACTTGTTGCCCCTTCTTCCTGGACACTCAGTGAGACTACATTTTCCAACCTCTCCTGAAGTTTTAGGAGTGGCCATATTTTAACCAGCAGAACATAAGCAGAAGTGGTGTGCACTCTTCCAGGCCTGACCCATGAAAACTTCCTATATACAATACTACATCCTCTTTGCTTTCTCACTTGGCTGGGTGTCTCAGGATTCTAATATCCTGAGTACCTGAATGACTGTGTGGAGCAGACCCTCTTTACCAACCTGGAATCACCTTAGCTTATTTGTGTGAGAAAAAAATTAAATTTTACTGGGTAAATTATTATTTCTTTGAGGACTTGTTTGATATGGCAGTTAGCCATCTTAACTAATACACTAGTAATTGTTTTGTTGTGAAAATTAGAAGGTACGAGTCCATAAAACATGTAGGATAGTGCCAGGTACATAGAATGTGTTTAAAATTTGTAGCTACTATTTTTATTTTGAGCTAGACCAGACTTCTTTGAGGCTGGTGATATTTGAAGATGGAAAAATTGATAAGCCAGACTCAGCTGATATATTCTTTATTTTTTAATTGCCATATTAGCAATAAGCACTATACAGGATATAAATGAAATGAAGATATACTCACATTAGTGAGCATGTCTCCAATACCTCTTTTGTTTCTCAAGTGATATACCCAAGGTCAGATTGGCTCAGTGGCCCACACAGAGTAAGAGTGCTGTCCATTCAGAAGAGCCCAGAATTGCACACTCACTGTCCTCACACCTTTTAGCCTGGGATTGGGAGATGAAGAGGAGGAAGGGGCTACATCAGATCATTTGTCTAAGATGTTTTTTGAAATTAGGTTTATATTTTCATTCTGAATCACAGCTATGTAGTGTTCTTACTTATGCATTTTATTTCTTACCATTCCACTGGGTCTACCAGAGGTTCCAGTGCAACATGTCTGTCTATAACCTGTCACATCCTACCATCCTTCTCCCCTTGTACAAATTCTTTCCTTTCCAAATGAACGTGTATTCCATTGTAGCTTTCTTACCCTTTATAACTGAAAACAAAAGCCCAGAAGTAAGGACAAAAGCCCTGGCCACAAGAAAGGAAATCCATATTACAAATCAGTATATTAAAATAATTAATTATCTATCCATTAGCCATGTATCAATGTCTCTCTACCCTAATCCTGCATTATTTTTTTTCATGGCATTTACAACTGTCTGAAATTCCATTTTTTTTTTAATTTGCTTGTTCATTATCTACCTTTTTCCACTAATGTAAACTCTGTGAGGACAGATGCTTTCTCTTGTTTGCTGCTGTATTCCAGTACCCAGAACAATGTTAGACAGAAAGTAGATATAAGCATTTATTTTTTCAAGTAATTAAATGAATTTGTTGCATGAATGGATGTTTGTCATAAGTTGGTTTTCTTGGATCTCTTCAATTCTTGGGCACTGAGCAAAGAATTTCTAGACAAAAAAAAAGTCTAATTACCAAATCTGGGATGAAGATCAGGTTACTTTGTGGGTACCTATTTAGGTATCCAGACAGCTGGAATCTTTAGGTAAAGTGACTCTACACAATCGTAAAAGCACTTGGGAATGGAAATTTGCATATCACCTCTGTAGAAATGAATCTAGCTTATTGTCACTCTATTCTATTGTAATTAATTATTCCCATTTCTGGTGTCAGGAAAAGATTAGAGCTTTGGGATTTCTTAGCCTAGAGGAGAAAATACTGAGATTAGATATAATCTGCTCAGTAAAACAAGTCTTATCAAATTTATCTCATGTCTTCTTGGTGAGGATCATTAAACTGATGGGATTCGGGGGGAATGTTCTACAATAAAGGATTTTGTAGGGTCTCTCAGGTTAACCTCTCAGACAAGAAGGTAAATGGTGGATGAATTGACAATGACCTTCCCTTGAGGATGCAGCAGTGGCCTTTGGTGATGGATTTCAGTGGCTTTGGTTTGAATACTTGGAAGACACACTGATCAAATCTGTGGATCACAGACAGAGCTAAGAAGAAGAACTAACTAACACATGAGTGACAGAATCAGGACCCCTAAGTATCTTCCTGAGCTATAACAATGGAACGAATATAGCGAGACTGAATTTAATAGAGATAAATATCAAGGCATGCACTTAGCTTCAACCAATAAATCACACATCTCACCCAGCTGAGTTTTTTTAAATCAACTAAGCCTATCGCAAGCTACATGGCCGATCTGGAAAGCACCATCCCTGACAACTAAAATGACCCAGGTCTGGCACCCCCTTGCCCAAGGTCATAGCTAATTCATTTCTTGACCCAGTCTGTTACCTCACCTCCTGAGCTCTTGCTTCATTCCTTGTCTCTGGCTGAATACTTGCCCTTTGGTTCTGGCTACAGGCTCCGCTCTGCCATTATGATCTTATTTCCCCTCCTTTGACCTCTTCTAGTTCATACTCTAGTCCTTTGAGCCCAGTCTCTGGGACACATACTTGTACCTTCTCTGATCATAGATAGCTTCAGGACAAAATGCTTCAAGTATTGACCAATCTTGGCACACATAAACAAAAATGCAGGCCCTTCACTTGCACGAAGTACAATGGAAATGGTCTAACCATGAGACAGGCTAATAACAACACCAGTGTAGACTTGAGTCATATTATCGTATTCTTGATGCTAAAACTAAACTAGAGAGGTTGTTGCCTCTCTCTGCTCATTCTGCAATAGTCAGACCACATCTTGTGATAGGTAGGGCTTGCTTCTGTGCATTGCACATCCAAGAAATAATGGTGAGAGATTTGAAACCATATCCTATGAATGAATGTTCCCTCTTTATTTCCAGAGGAGAAGGCAAAGAATTACCTTAGTTCTTTATTAAAACACACACACACAACAACAAATTTAGCTAATTACAAAGATAAACTTAATGCAGAAGACACAACAACAAATTTAGCTAATTACAAAGATAAACTCAATGCAGAAGACATAAGTACAAAGGTATATTTACCTTCATTCTTTTTCTTTCATTCTTTGATTCTATACATATATATGTTTGTAAAAATTGATTCATACTTTATTACTATCTTTTTGTATTTTATAATATAATAAGATGTTTTTATAATGAAAATAAATATTCTATGGCAGGTTCATTGAAAAATGTTAGTTAGAACTTTTCAAAAGTATAGAGAAGGGATTTTTGTTTTTAAACCTTAAGAAAATATCACGCTAATTTTATGCTAATTTTGATGATTATTTTAAAGGAAAGCATAAATGATAAAAATTGTCTCAAAAGGATGTCTACCCAGTTGCTTCTCCAACTTGAGGTTCTCTGACTGGTGAATCTTGTCCACCTGGTCATACATCTATAGTGGAACATGCAATTATTTTGTTCGTATGTTTGTTTTGTCAAGGGCAACCAGCTATCTTGGAAACATTTCAGTATTTCCGAGTTTTCTTTGATAGTGACTTAATTTCTAAGAACTGAAATGCATCAGAATCCAGCCACATCATTCAAAGTCTGCTCTAATGTCTCCTTCCCACTCCCTACCTGTGGTACTTTTCCACCCTCTTATTATGAGATAAAGAGGTGCCCTTCTTTTGCCATGCTTCATCACCTCTCTGTGAGTTATGTCAGGTGTCTGGTTTGGGGCAGTACCAAAAGAATAAAAAACACTTTTCAAACTGGCTCAGGTAAACTGGTGATTCCTGGTGATTTCAGGCTCTGTTTCCTAGCTCTTTGCTGGAGTTAGGAGTGGGGACAGAGTTTAGTGAAGGCCATCTGCACACCACCACTCCAGACTCATCACTGGGCCCCACAGATCATCTCAGCTTCTCTCTCTGGGAAGGAATGAAAGAAAAGGTCTGCTGTTACATCATTTAGGAACCATCTACCATCTCTGGCTTCTTCTCCTGAGGCAGCAAAACCAAATCTCCCAAAGCTACCCATGTCAGTTATGACCCACTTAGTATTCCTTGGAGCAGAGCCACCTGAGGACACATCCCCCACACCTCAGATTCTGTAAAGAAAGTGCTAAAGTTCAAAGCAGACTTTCAAAGCGTGCATCCAAGCTAGACTAAAGTACTCTCACTCCACATTCAGACCTAATGAGAACCTGCTTCTGTGCCTTGCCTACTGCCATGTCCTCTGCGTGGAGCACACTTTCCCATCTCTTAATGGCTTATATTGCTGCAAATGCCAGCTCAAAGCAACCCTGCACCAAGAACTGTCAATGATTTCTTCTTCGCATGTGTCTAGCTCACTTGGCACCCATTCTCTTATTTTTTATGGCCTTGTCTTTTCCCTCTTCCATTGTATTTACAAATGTATGTGCCTTAATTCTCCCAATGGACTGTAGACTTCTTTATGGTATGGGAAATGGCTGACTCACCTTTATTTCCCCTATAGACACTCAAATGAATGAAGGATGTATTATTATCCTAAAAGTTGCCAAGTTCCTGGTGCCCAGGTAAAAGTGCTCACTTCTGTTTCTTCTGGGACACTTCATAAGTCATCTCTTTTTCAAAACACACTTAATTCCTGCCACCTTCCAACTCCCTGGCTCCCAGGAACTCCCAACTGAGCTCTGTTTCTCAGAATCAAGGAGAGAATTCTGGATTCTTTCCTCGCACATGCCCATGTTCTTCCCACAAGCTCACCTAACATCACTTTGACCTGCCGTCAGAGAGGGATGCTTAGTTGTAGCCATAAACAACAGCTCCTCCACGGTCTTCCAATCCCTCCCCAATGTAAACCTATCACGCAACCTCTCTCTTATCACCTTAGGGGGAGTCTTAAGCCTCCCCCTGAGAATGTTCCTGCTTCACAGTGAGGCAGCCTGGCACAGTGCAAAGTGCAGCAGACCGGGAGTTGAAAACCCAGGCCTTCTTAGCTTTCTCTGACTCTGATTTCCAGAAGAGCTATTTGTCTTTCAGAGTTCTCTGTAAACTTAAATCAGCACTATGAAATATTACATGAAATGAAAACAAATAAAAATAGAGCTGTCCTCTGCAATTAAAAGGGGCATGGCTTGATCTTTCTTGCTTAATTTTTCCTTCTCCACGCCTGTTTCCTCCCCTCTAGATGCTCCTGTGAGAGCCCCTCAGACTACAGGGCAAGGTTTGAAAACAGAATAGACAGTCACTGAGGAGTCCTCCTCACCTGACTTTGTTTCCATGATGTGGAGATCACTGATTGCCCTAAACTGAGGAGAGTTGAAGGTAGCACTGAGTCCTCACCAACAAAAAGATGCTGAAATCTGCCCAGGGATGTCATACCCTTGTATGCAGATGCACCACATGCCAACATCCCAAACCTTACCAACTGTGGGGCTGCTTAAGAGCAGGGACTGTCCCTTGTTAATCCCCGGTATTCTCAGCTCTTAGCACTGAGACTGGATCAAAGCTGTCATTTCTCTCTCACCTTTGATCACACTCAGTAAATATGAGTTGCTTCCCATGCCTCATCTGACAAAGCATTTTGTTCTACCCTGCTTTGTTCTACCCTAAATTAGTTGTTTGCGTGTCTGTCTTTATTCTTGTGCTGCAAGATCCTTGAGAGTATGGACGGTGTCATATTCATCTCTGTATCCCCAACCACGCAAAGAGGACAGAATGAACTATGGGTGGAAAGTTAGGAGAATCAACCTAGAGGTGTTCCAAAAATAGCTAAAAAGCCAGCAGCAGGAAGTTTAAGTGGGTAGAGGACAATAGATTTAAAGGTGCGTCGGGTTAGAACAGTGTTAGACTCAGGTGGGCAAAAGGAAGGCTAGAGAGGTCAGGACAGTGCAGAGGTCCAACGTGTGGACTCTGGTGTCAGAAAGACCTGGGTTCTGGTGACCAGCAGTGTCATTTCTCTGTGCCAGTATTCATCCTTTGTCAACTTGAGTGGATAATATTACTCACTTCATAAGTTTCTCTTGAGGATGAACAATATAATGCATGTAGAGTAGTCAGTATGGTGCCTGGCACATAATAAGCTCTAAAATGTTACTGTTACTATTTCATTATTTTTTGTGTTCAATTCTTAAGACATTTTCCCAAATTGGTGGCAATTTCTCGGAAATATTTGGTAGGTCATTCCCTTTGGGGGCTGTGAAAATAGCAAGAGCTGGACAATGTCTTATTCTGTTTGGGCTGCTATAACAGAATACCAGAGATTGGGTAACTTATAATCAGCAGAAATTAATGCTCACAGTTCCAGAGACTGGAAAGTCCAAGGTCAAGGTGAGAGCATGGTCACCTTCTAGTGAGAGCACCCTTCCTCTTTAGAGCTCAACATGTCCTCAATATGATGGAGGGGTCTAGGGTGCTCTCTGGAGTTATTTTTAAATAAGGGGACTAATCTCACTCATTAGAATTCCATCCTCATGACCTAAGTACCCCCCAAAAGCCCACATCCTAATGCCATCATCTTTGAGGGTACGGGGGGCTGCAAACATTCAGACTACAGCAGGCAATATGTACAGACACAAAAAGAAAAGCACACTGAGGTATATATAGGCAGGCCTGGTTCTCTCTCTCTCTCTCACACACACACACACACACACACACACACACACACACCTTTTCCAGGTGTCCTTTGGAGAGAATGCTGCAAACAATATGTCACAGTAAGCACTCTTGCCTCTGTCCTTCTGGGTGTGATCTCAGGCCAATGTGGAGGAAGGCATTCTAATCCCGATTTCCCTTGAGAAGCTCGTGGTTGCTTGGGATGAGGAAAGGCTGTAATAAAATATTGTGCACGAATTGATAAAGTAACCATTATTACAGTGGATGGTTGAGTACAAGAAACAATGTCCTAGTTCATTTAGTCATGCCCTTGAATTTATACTTCCCTGGTTTTGTTATGCTGAATCCATTTTTTACATAGTGAAAGTGGATATATATGTGGAATCAATATGTGGCTCTTCATAAATCCATTTTATAAAATAAGTTCATTTTTCTATTAATAATAAAATCTATACGACTGTAAAGTTACACTCATGCTAAGCTACTGTTCCTCTCTGCTCTAGGATTACCTTTACTATGATTCAAATTGTTAGGAAAATTAAATAAGTTATTACCGAGAAGGTGCTTAAACTAGTGTCAGCTCTATTCTGAAAGAATAGCAAGCACTCGAGAAATATTATTTGTTATTATTATTCCTACCATCAGTATTATTTCTGGTATTTCCCTTTGCTCATTAGAGTCTGATTTTGATGAGCCAGCTTGAGGAAAAGGATGCCACATGTGCAGTAGTTGTTAAAAGCTGCTCACAAATATTCCAGCTCCCTCATCTTCCTGGCACCAAGTAGAATTGCACTCACTCAACCACTTATGTTTGGGTGGGGTCACATGAAGTGATTCTGGCCACTGGGTTGAGAGTGGAAGCAATATGTGTCACTTCCAAGCTGGAGCATTTAATTGTTGGTACACGTCCCATCAAAACTCTATTTTCACTCTGCCAAGGAGACTAGCTATATTTCAGATAGTGGCTGCTCCTTCTACCTCAGTCCCCAACTGAGAATAAAGACAAGATGGATCAATGTTCCTACCAGCCTGCCATGGATATGGAGTATGAGTAAGAAATCAATCTTTCTTTCTTCAAGCCACTGGGATTTGGGTTTATTTGTTGTCATGACCCACCGTGGCCAATCCTGTGCACCAGTAACTTATCAGAAAACAAGCTATTGCATTGCAGGTACATTGTCTAAGAAGGAGGCTGTGGCTTACTGATAATCCAAAAAGACTCTTTAACCAGTGGCATTTCCCAGGGAAAATATGGAGAAAGGGAAAATAAGGCTCCTTCTTCCAGTATTATGCTCATCTAACAGCTCCCAAAGTTGTGGTCATTCCATGCTAACGTTCACTTGGTGATCAGATGGCATGGACACAAACTCATGCTTCATCCTCTATTTGACAATCGAGATCAACAACCACACCGCCTCTCCTTCATTATGACATTTTGGTATTCTTTTCTACCTACTGGTTTCAGTCAGCATCATATCAATCATCAGAAATTTTCAAATAATATCAAACATCAAAAAGGAAAGAAAAAGGGAGTTTCCAACCCTTTTAAAACTTGTCTCCTTATGCAAATATTCTTAACCCCATCCAGTAATCTTGAAGCTCTCTATACCAGGGGAATGGGTAACTTTGTCACTATACCTAAACCTGTCTCCCGATTCCCACACATCAGACACATGGCCCTTTCTCCCTCCCACAGCTGGGCAGAAACCTCTGTTGACCACTTCACAGGAGCCTAGCAATTTTCAGTTTTAAGGCCTATTTTTGAGAGGACTCTGAGTTTTTTAATATCTGAGATTTAAATACTCCTCCTTTCCCTATCCCAACTGCTTAATGTCACGTATGGCTTAGAGAGGGGCCTCTGAAGACCTAGCTCAGGTGTCGCATCCTTCATGAAGCTCTCTTTGACCTACCTGTTGCTCACTCTCTCATGTCCTCACCTTGACAAACTTATACTTGCTCATTGCCCTTATTTGTTTACAAGGTTTTCTGTCCCCTCCTTGTAGACTGTCTCCCCTAATTGGCTAGGATTTCTGGAAAGCAAGCCTTTCATTGATTTTTTTTTTCTTTCATAATTCTAACAACTAATGCTTCCCTGATCTACCCTTGCAGGCCCTTAATGCATATTTGTTCAATTATTAGACGAATAGGCAGCTTCTATATACACTTAAATTCTCACATGTAGTTCATAATTCAAGGTCTAGAGTGTGATTTGGGCTGAAGGAAAAAATTGTGAATAAGAGAGACCTTCAAAAGAAAGAAATAGAAAGCAAAACATATATGGATGTGAGTCAAAATCAGCATCTGTCACTGGCAACTATTAAGACCTCCTTGATATGCTGCGAGTCTAAGATTCTCAGATGGACACTTTTAGATTTCTAGCTTTGATGTGTCCAGATCACAAGAAAAAGACAGCAGCATACCATGCTTATAAAGTCACCTTTACAAGCCCCCAAGAGTGAGCACCTTCATTTGCCTCACTTTAGTCTCAGCTGTGCCCTTGGGCATGCACCTTAATTTTGAATTGATAGTTGTTGAACATTTGACACCCAGTATGCTGAAGGAGATCCTTCCCCTTACTGTGTGAACATGCCAATTATGGGCATACTCTGTGTGTAATGTGTACCATAATGATGTAGCATGCACAAATATAGTACATATACTAGGAATCATTCTTGACTCCTCCTCCTCTTTCCCAAATAACCAGTCAAGCGGTGGTGAGACAGCTTTCATCCTGCATCCTAGGGAAGGCTGATAAGGAGGAGGACTGGAGCAGGACAGAAAGAGCATGGCAGATGCTGCGGGGCAACTGTAATTGGCTGGCTGACCTGTGAGCACATGTGAAAGACGCTTGGGTACTCTTGTTACTACCTACCTGACACTCTGATATAACTAGATGAGACTTAGAAATGATGAGCAGGAGGGAGCAGGAGCCAGTGCAATTTAAATAATTACTATGCATCTATATCCACAGGGGATATAAATCTGGGAAACCTGGTTTCTTACATTCCTACTTCATCTCTCACTTCTCTCCAACACAAATCCCCCCATGCCATTAAGTCTGGTCTCTAATCTTGAGAATACTAGATTCATTTCTACCTCCACTCACTCCTTTGCTCACATAGTATCCGACCACCTATACAGTCCTTCCCTTCTCTGTGTTTATTTGACCAACTGAGCAATCCTTCAATGCCCTCTTCTATTTGTTATCTGTTACAACCAATTTCTGCCTATGTGATCTCTCTCTGCTGTGACTGTCTGCCACGCTGCATTATTATCCACTTAGGCTCTTAATTGCATGCTGTCTCCTATCGTTATTTTAATGTTTGCCAAGTGTCTATCTTGTCTACCTAACTTGACTATTTTTCCTTTGAGTACAGGGGTCTTGGTCATGAATGTCTTCCATTTTTCTCCAAAAGCCTTGTGTTTCCACATACAGTAGGAATCTAATTCTTATTGGATGGGTGGATGAAGAACAAACACGTAAATGTGGTGTTTGCATACTTCCTTTAAGTGGTTCTGCCAAAATGACATCCCTTGATCTCTCACCATAACTCAAGTTGTTTTTCTAATAGTAGAGATAGATTTTTCCTAAACGTGTTGATGCTCTGACTCCCTCACAAGAAGGCATACAGTGCAGCGGAAAATGCAAATACACTGGCTGCATAATTTGGGGCAAGCCAAGATCTATCACCCAGTCCACACCCAGAAAGTAATAATATAATAATAACAATAGTATTAATAGAAGTGAGATGAGGGGCATCATGATTGCCTTCTCAACATCCATACCCAGTTTGTTTTCTCTAGCTCCCCTTAAAGCACATGGGCTAATAGACTGACCTACATGAATCAGCATAATCCCCCAACTCAGGCCAATGAGTATGGGGAAGATGTTTGCTTACCACTTCTGGGAAAGAAGTATTTTCATTGAGACCTGCCCAAAGCTTTAGATGAAGCTGACATCCATCATGTAAAGCATGGCAGAGGAATGGAAATAAATCAGGTCCTGGAGGCATGGTTTAACTGCTGAATCAAGCTATCCCTGTAGTCTGTCCTATCCCAGTTCAGTTAAATGAGCTTTCCATTCAAAGCCACTTAGAGCTGGATTTCCTGTTACCTGTAACCAAATATAACGGGTATACATATAATAACCAGAATGACAACAATAAAAAATAGCTGCATTACAAATTCACAGAGTGATGGGAAAGTAAAGTTATCACGTGTAAATAACACTGTAGGCTTTATCATTACGAATGTTCCTTGCTGACAACAAGTTCTAAGAGATAGAACTTGGAGAAGATCTCGAAGATATGGAGGACTTGTTGTTACCTTGAGAATTAAATTTCTCCTTAACAGAGCTTATCAGAAAACTTGGAACCATAAAATACAAGGTGAACAGAATAGGAAATGCAGCAGATACTGTATATGACAGACTTTTTAGAAGGAAATGATTTGCATGAAACCTGGTGCCCAGCACAGATAAGTGCTAAAGAACTCCTTGTTTGTAAACTTTATCTTAAAAATAAATTAAGGGTTCAGTATTTAAAGTTACAAAAGTGTGTTACATTTCAAGTCGGTCTCTTTCCTTTGACCTCTCAGTCCTCCAGTATACCGCTTTTACGTTTCTTGTGCAGGTTCCCAGCGCTGTTCCGTTCATTTACATTATATGTATGTATGTATGTATGTATATATGTGTGTGTATAGGTATATATATATGTATATATATGTGCGTATATATGTGTATATATATTTACATTACATATATACACACGTAAAATATATGAAATATATATGTATAGATATACATATATAAATATATATGTAAGTATATGAGAAATTATATCCATATAATTTCGCACAGATGTTAACGTTCCATACACACTATTTTACCCCATTTTATATTTTTAGCATCGCAGGGCATCCTGGCGGTCCCTCCCTATCAGCATCTACAGAGCTGTCCGTTCCTTTTTAACTGCGGAGAATCCCTAATCTAGTCCCATCCGGATGTGCGTTTCCTAGGTATGCGGCTGGACCGAACGTCGGACGCGCGGCGTGTGGCTCCCCGCGCCGTCCGTCCAGGCCGCCGTTGCCCAGCAGCGGGGGCCCGCCTGCAGCCTGCCTCCCGGGCCGGGGGCCTGCAGGGTCCGGGCGCTGTCACCTAAGCACGGGCTGGGGTGTCATTCTGGAGTTCGTGAGTTACAGCTGAATTCGCTGGCCTCGTGGGCAGCCCCGTGGGGCGCCACAGCGGCTCGCCCCGGGCCCGGGTTCCCGGGCGGGCGGAGCGAGCTGCGCGGGTCCCGGGAAGAGGCGCGAGGAGCGCATGCAGCGCCCGCGCCGCGCTCCCCCCCGCCGCCCACGACGCGCGGACCCGCACGTGAGAGCCCACGTGAGCCTCCCGGCGGACGCGGAGCGCGCATGCGCCGGCCGCGGGGGAAAGTAGGTCAAACGCCGCCTCTCACGTGACCCGCTCCCCCGGGCGCCTGTCGGCCGCGGCGCAGTCGGGATGCCCACGTGACGGAGCCGGGCGCGCGTGGGGGCGCCCGCGGGGACCCGCCGGTTCTCCGCCCGCCCGGGAGCGCCGCCCGGGAATCGGGCGGGCTGCAGGGAGCCCCGCCCGCCGGAGGCGCCGCCGGGGGCGGGACTGGGAACGAGTGGGGGCGGGGAGGAAGCGACCGCCCGGAGTCCCTGACGGCGGCGCGGGGCTGAGTCCGCGGTCACGCCTCTTCTTTTTCTTTTTCTTTTTTCTTTTTAAGCAGTGCTGTCTCAAAGACGGGAACGCGCGACCCTTTTCTGTGTAAACCGGAGCACCCCGATCGTTTGCGGCTCCCCAGGTGTCTGTAGGGTAGCTCAGACGTCCGTGGAAACGACTCGAGAATGGTAATGGTTCATGGAGTTCTGCGGGAATGTTCCCCAGGCCCCGTTTCTAGTCTCCTCCTGCCCTCTTCCCCGAGAAAGACACCACCCGCAGAAGGATTGTGAGCCGATTGCTCCCCTTACACAGAGAGGTTTCAGAGATGCTGGTGGTGCTGGTGGGGTAAGGGGGGGCACGAGGCCTTAGTTCTGTGTATTAGAAATAATTGTGCTCCACGCCCCTCCCCTTCTGATGTTCAGCTCGTCGTGCAAAAGACAGGCGTCACTTCAATGAGTTGCAATCCAGTGGGGGAGCCTGACCGGCGAAATCAATGGGTCACAGTGCAGCGGGCAGCAAAGCCTGGAATAGAGGTGTGTCCAGGTGTTACATAAGCACAGTGCAGGTGGGGCAGCCAAGTGCAGGGGTGGGTGCCCTAAGTCTTGAAGGCTGAGTAGGAGTTAGCTGGCAGAAAAGTAAGGCGGAGGGGGTGGGAAAGTGTTCCAAACAAAGGAAACTACTAACAGTTACATAATATTTCCCTCAAGGAGTTCTTTACTATAATTGTCTAGGTGGTACATATAGTTGAAATATATAGTTTACATTTATGTTATCCTGAGCCAGTCTTTAGTGAACATAGTTGTGCATAATGCTTTCCCCCTCCATTTTTAAGTAAATCCCAAGTGGAAGTGCTATAAAAAAAAAAAGGATATAAATATTTTGTAACTTTTAATAAACATTGTAAATTATTTTTCAAAAAAGTTGTATAAATTTGTACCAAGGTGGCATTAATACTTAGCATTTAGGCAGTAAGTGGCACATTACTTGTTTCAGATCAATGAATCCAATGAGATTAACACTTGATTTAGAATGCCATAAATCATAATACAGCATATCTGGTTTTGTGTGTGTGTGTGTGTGACTCGTGATAAAATTCTAATTGAATTCAAGTTTGAAAAATGGAAACTATCGTATGGATGCAATTTATCCTCACAGGGAACCACCTAGCATATACAAGGGGTGGGGGAGGGTTGGGAGGCTAGGAGTGAGACAACCTCAGAGCTATACCAAATGCTTGTTTATGGTTCCTCCTTTATTACTCTGAATCAATAACCACAGAGAAAGTAGCACTACACAAGCCAGAGCAAGCCAAGAGGTTTCCACATCTCTCAGTAAATGTCAGAACAGCAGCAGAAACAAAGAGGCCCAGAGTTTGACCCAAGAGGCCACTCTAACTTGCAGGAGGAAGGCTGGTCATGTTTGGGAATGGATTTCCAGAAACTCATATGCTCCCCAACTAGGTTTCTGTTGACATCTGTACCTATGAAGAAAAAACAGTACTGTGACATTCAAAAGGACATTTAAGAAAATGGTAATTTCGGTAATTTGGGCAATGAAAGCAGAACGCATCTTGCTTTGTGCCTGTATTAAGCTGGATCATTAAGGAAAACTGAAGCGTGGTACAGTTATAATTTTGCAGAGACATGCCTGTAGTTCATACTGAGGTTGGTTTTCTAATATGCATTCTGCACATTGTATAATGACCTTATGCTTTAGAGGAAGGAGGCTTACCTCCCCTCAACTTCAAGGGTTGTCCTTAATTGAATTAATGAATCAGGGTAGTTCCATTATCATTTTATGAGGATTGAAAGAGTTAATTCAGCAAAAACACTTAGAAGAATGTCTGGTACATATTTAATGCTCAGTGAACATTTGTTGTTGTCACCGTTGTTTTTATTAGTGTAACAATGAGTGGTTCAATCAAAGGAAGCCTGGACTTGTTTCAGTGGTTATATGATGCCATTCTTTCTCTGTGGATGGAGGTGAAGAAGCGTGTGTACCTATTGATACCATCTTTTCACCTCAGAGAGAGCCAACCCAATCACACACCTGATAAATAAGGAGGGGCAGAGGAGGCCATACCCTAATCAAATGACACTTGTAGTCTACACTACCTCTTGGCATTTCAATTGTGTGAGCCAAACATATCCCATTTGTTACTTCAGTCACATTTTATGCTGTTTGCCAGCAGAAGCAAATGATCCAATACAGTGATCCAATGTATCTTTTTCCTA
The DNA here is from genome assembly GCA_030015415.1 of Cynopterus sphinx. Classification (NCBI taxonomy): domain Eukaryota; kingdom Metazoa; phylum Chordata; class Mammalia; order Chiroptera; family Pteropodidae; genus Cynopterus; species Cynopterus sphinx. The sequence continues at coordinate 23,049,060 of CM057385.1, forward strand.
GGGCTGCCAAAACAAAACACTACTAGGTGGCAAGACTGTGTGGCTTAAATAACAGAAATGTGTTTCCTCACAGTTCCCTGGAGGCTAGAAGTCAGATCAAACTGTCTCCAGGGTTGGTTTCTTCTGAGACCTTTCTCCTTGGCTTATAGAGATGGCCATCTCCCTACTGTGTTTTCACATGGTCTTACTCTTGTATGTCTGTGTCTTAATTTCCTCTTCTTGTAAAGACACCTTTCATACTGAATTAGGGACCACCCTAATGACTTTATTCTAACTAAATTACCTTTCTAAAGACCCTATTTCCGAATGTTGTCACAATTGGATGTACCGGAGGCCAGGACTTCATAACACGAAATTGTGTGGGGGCGGTACACAAGTCAGCCTATAGCATTCAACAAGACATTAATTATGTGGAAGATTATTTAAAACCAGATCTTCACTCTTATTCTACTCCTCCAAGGTTGTTTAGGAGTGTGTGTGTGTGTGTGTGTGTGTGTGTGTGTGTGTGTGTGTGTGTAGGGGCTGGGGAAGGGAGAAAGATAGAGATTGGAAGAGCATCCCTCCAAGCATAGATCCAGAAAAACAGCACAGAATTAAGCTCCAGCTAAGTCTACTCTTAAATATCTGTTCTCAAATAACAATTCAAGTTGGCTACAGCAAAGCACATGTAAAGGTATTGGTTATTTTACTCTTTGTGAAGATGGGCATCTTTTCTAAAGAATCTCTTTGAAGCTGATATTGTGTGTTTAACACTCCCCCACCCCTACTTTTTTTCTCTTTCTTCTTAAAACTTTTTGGATAAAACGTTAGTTCTTTATTAAAGACTAGAACCTCATTTCTGGACATGGTTGAACAGCTGTTTCTGTGTTCTTTCTATTTTCAGTAAGGCAAGGCTCAAAAAAAGAACAGAGCTTGGTTTGCAGCCCTAGGTTGGCCATTAAATTACATGGTTTGTACTGAGGAGGAAAACTATGTGACATAGAAGTCATTTCCTCACTTTGGACTTAGTTCCTCCAAATGTAAAAAGAAGCAGTTGAACTCCATAATTTCTAATGTTTCCATCTATTCATCATATGATTGGGTGAAAATAAAGTATTTTTGTTTATTTGTGGGTTTCGTTAGTAAAAACTACATTTATTCTTTTTAAAAACTCTTTCCCACTAAGCAAGCAGCTATTAAACCCTACCTGCATTAGGAATTCACAACAGATAGCAAAGGTGCATTTCTCTGAGAATGAGATGATCCAGATCTTCCATCTTTGAACATCTGCCTGTGTTTATTTCATTGTACAACTCTTTTACATTTTCCTAGAATGAGGAAAGAGGAAGAGAAGAAGGGTCTGTAGTGGAAGCCATCTTTAGAAGGAAAATATTTTGTCTTCACTAGCTAGTATACCATCCCAGGGAAGGCATGCTCCAGCCAGAGATTCGTAGCCAGAGATACACATCAAAATCACCTGTGAGATTTGTAAAATACATATGCCTGTGACTCCATTTCTCAAAGTTTTCAATCAGTGAATCTGGAGAAGGACCTGAATTTGTGGCAAGTTCTACTGGTATAAAGCTGTGGACCACTAGTTCTAAGCTTTGTGTTTGGTCAAAATCATTTTCTCCTTTCCATCAAAGATACTAATGATACTAAAACACTTTGTATATAAGTACAGCTCACATAATGGAAATATGTAATCAAGAGGGACAACTCTTTTTTCCATTGGTTGTAAGAAAAAAAAATAAGTAATTCATAAAGTTTTACCTATTTTCTCATTCTAAATGCAGTTATTTCTGAAACCTAATGTGATTTTTTTTACATGACTAATGTACTCTAAACAACTACAGAACTTTGCATGGCATTTGCAATAGATGGAGAACAATATTTGGTATCAATGTTCTTTGTTAAATCACTGAGGTACATTCTAGAATTACAGCACTGAAAAACAAGAGGTTTGATACCATCAACCTTCCTGTAGGATTTATGTAAGGAGATTGTATTTGTTTGCTGAACTGTAAATTAAACAAGTTCTAGCCTTCCACTCCTTCAGACTTGCATCTCTGTAGCTGCATACAGAATTTGTTCCACTGGACTCTAGTGAAGAGCATCCAAGAGAAAAAGAAGAAACATTACTCAATACATAGAAAAACAAAGAATTTCCTGTTTCCTGTAGAAGTCCAGCTCTTAGAGTCATGGAATAAGGAGGCATTTTGAAGTCTAAGAGAACTGGCTCAACCCCCAGCTCTCTCTTGCCACAACTGGTTTTCATGTGTAACTCCAATTGTTACTTCACCTTCTGAACTTTAGTGCTCACGTGCACTGTGGCGAAGTTAACACTCATGGGACAGGGTTGCTGTGAGGCTCAGGGTAAAGATTATGTATGTAAAGTGCTCAGTACATAACAGGCACCCTCAAATGGTTCCTGGCATCATCATCATTATTTTCTTAGGGAAAACTAATAGATGCAAGTAAGCAAGAATTTAATTTTTCTTCATAGTTTCCTCTTAGAGGAATTCAAAAGGAATTAGACTAAATTTGGAAAGCTCTCATTTGCCAGTTGGTCCAATAGGAATTCCAACTGTGAGGTGGCTGCTTCTCTACAAATGAAACAAACTGTATAATACTGAGGTATATATGGCATTCTCAAGGGAATCAAAAGAAGCCCTTAAACTCCCTTTGAACCTCACAGTAGCTATGAATCAATAGCTTCACTTAAAATCGAGTGAAACCCAAACCCTCTTAAGTAGAGTTGCTGCTAAAATTTGGCACAATCTTTTTCAGTACAGGGGAAATAGACTCAAATGGATTGTAGTATTTACAAGATCTCATATTTTTCAGATTAGTGAGTACAAAGCAGGTGGCTGTAAGCCGTACCTTAGTTGTTATGAGGGAAGGGAAGAAGAAAATTGAGCCCTTTAAAAAAAAATTAACCTGTTATTCTTGAACTGGCTTGATGTAAATTCTTGTGTCAACCTGAGTGCCCAAGGAAGTGGAAGCAGAAAGGAAGGAAGGGTTGTGCTGTTAATATAAGACATTTAAAATGAAGCAGAAGTGTAACTACCATGAAGTATAACTCATAAATCTTTTTGCACCAACATGACATAAAAATGTAAAACAACTAATATAATTGAAATACTACATAAACACCAACAAATTGTCCACCCTGTAAATAAAAATGTGTATTCTTTTCTAAGTGTTGAAACATTTATAAAAGTAATTACATATTGGGACTGAAAAAAGCACTTCATAAATTATCAGATGAGGGCATAGTATTAGCAGTGGTTAACTCTGAAAGTCAGCCTTTACTTTTGAGTGTTCTTTTATACTGCTTGAATATTTTATAACTAACATATATCATTTTTATAAGAAAATAAGATTTTTCTCATTTAAAAAGAATAATGATTGCTAGGTGTGTGTTGCAGGTGTAAGTATTAAGCATGTGTCCTGACATTTCATTTCATCCTCACAACAACCTCTGGACTAGTATGGAAAAGATTAATGTTTTCTTCCTTCTCCACACACGTCTTTTCTCTACTTTTTCTCTAATTAGAGAAGTTTTAGATGGGCATGTACCACCTCTCGAGAGACAATTTCCAGTTTTCCTTGCTGCTTGGCCAACTAATTGGATGTGAGTAGAAAAGATGAGTGCAACCTCTGCTCCTCTTCCCTCTTTTAACCTTTCTGGCTGATAGAATATGGACCCAGTGGACAAGGTGGCAAACCACATTCAGCCACGCCCAAGAGGCCCCCTTGTAGCAGGTGCAGAGTAACAAGAGAGGGAAGACCTGAGTTCCCAGTACCATTGAGAGAAATTCACAATCAAATTTTGTGAGGGTGAGAAATAAACTTCTATCTTGTTTAAACCATCATTAATTTCATATCTGTTAAAGCTGCCAAATCAACGTTCTATTATTATTTTACATCGTGTAGCTTTTCTTTCAAGAATTGTAACATTTACATTGTTTTATAGTAACAAAATTTTTTAAATTTATTTGACTTTATATTTAATATAGTTGAGTGCTCCCCAGTGATCCTATATACTTTAGCATCACCCCTTTCATAAACAGTTTATTCTAATCATGCTCAGTGGCCACAGTATCTTTTCATTCCAGAAGGGATTCTATCTTTTCATTCCAGAAGGGATTCGTGGTGTTATATTGCCAGAGTTCTTCATATTTTAATGACCACTTGATTGTTTTCAGAACTCTTAAGTCATGCCCCTTTCACCTAAATCTCTGAGGATTGCTTTCTTTTGTAGCAGGGCAGGAGGATGGTTATTTATTGGGCTGAAAGGAGGTTTCAGATTATTTCTTTTTTAAAGTAACCCAACTGTTCTGCTAGAGCACTTTAGAATAACAATTTCACAAAGATTATGTGATGGCATTGGTCAACATTGAATCATTTTAAAAGAACACTGTGAACTCTTCGATGTGTAGATTTCTGGCTTCCATCATTCCATTTTCTTATTATATCGTTTAACTTTTCTTTTTATTCTGTTATCTTCAGAAACACCAACCTGTCTATGTTAACTTATTCATCCATTCAACAAATATTAAATAAATGTTGGCTACCACTCTTAATATTACTATGTGCCAGGCATTGTCCTTGGTGCCAACAGCAGACTAATGAACTGGACAAACAAAGTTTCCACTCCATAGAGCATATCTTTTAGTGGCAGGAAGCAGAAAATAATTAAGGAAACAGTAAACTAACCAAGATCATTTCAGATAGAAATACATTTTAGGAAGAAAAACCAGGATGATGTGACAGCATGACTGCCACAACATAGTGGATCAAAGACAGTTTCAGTGTTTGAGCTGAATCCTGAGTGATTTGAAGAAGCCATTCATCCAAAGATCCTCAACTCCTCTTTCTTTGTCACACTTCACATCCAGCCTTTCAGAAAATCCTGCTGAGGGTTTTTGAAAGTAGATTTTGAAATATATCTTGAATCAGATCACTTTTTTTCTCACCACTCAGCTGCTACCACCCGAGGCCAAGCTACCTTTATCTCTCAGCTGGCCCCTGCATCACTCTTGTGCATACCCTCCTGACTCTACTTTCCTCTAGCATCCATAATAACTTCTGATAAATTAGTCACATTGTGTCACTATCTGACACAAATCGCTACAATGGCTTCCTACCTATGACAGAGATGGTTAGTTTCTACCATAGACCATTTATCTCTTCTTCCTCTACTAATAGAATTACCCAGTTTTAGCTAGGCACATTTTCTAGCTTCTCTTGCAGGCAGTTTTGGCCACGTGATTAAATCTGGCCTAAAGAGTAGGAGCAGAAGTGTCATGAACAATTTCTATGTTGTGTCCTTAAGAAAAATAGGGTTGTCCATTTCTTCTCCTTTCCCTTAGTTCTGTTGGCTAGCATGTGGGCCTGTGTGGCAATGAGCTACCTTTCACCATGTAGAAGATGAAAAACTTTGAGGAATGGTGGAATAACAAGAAATGTGGCTCCTGACACTGTGGACACCCTTGGACTGCTTACCCTCAGACTGTTACGTGAGAGAGAAGTAAACTTCTATATTAGCAGAAATGATGTGTAGTACTTCTGGCTCGTGCCCTTATAAGAAAAGGATTGCTTTGCCTTTGCCTGACTGAGCTGTCCCAAATGCGAACACAGCGGCAGCAGGGGGACAGCCATCTTGGATTTAGAAATAGAAGCTTTGTCTTGAGGATGGCAGAGCCACCTACTCATCCTAGGCGGCCTACTTATGGACAGTTATGTGAGGAAGAAATAAACTTCTAACTTGTTGCAACCCCTATGCTTTTAGATGTGAAATGTGACAAATAAAGAAGAATTGATCCTACCTAACTGATATATTTGGTTTCACACTTAAATCTGAAGTCCTTAATATGAAGGCTAGTATTCCTATCCATCCCATAGGGAGGCCAGCGCCTAGCACAGTGTTTGGAACAAAATGCATACTAAAAGTATATCAGTGCCCTTTCCCTACCCGTCGCTTCACTCAACACATCGTTTTAATGACTGGAAACCCTAAGATCAGTGACAGAGTTTTAGTGGGAAACTAAATACCTATATTAGAGAAGGTTTTTTGTTTTTGTTTTTGGTTTTTAAGAGGATAGCATCACTAAGTATGTATGTCAGGAGATATCTCGCTACATTTTTGAAATTAAAAAAGATTCCAATTCTTTGGAAGAGTGGGGCATTATTGTTTTCGGCCCTTAGAACTGTCATAGATAGCTCTTTGTCCAATTTGTACCTTAATTTTCTCACTCAGAATACATACAGGAATGAATTCATTAGACATTCAATGGCAGAAGCTTGATGCTTTAGCACATCATCGTGGTACCAGCTCTCAGACACTTAAGACCTGTGAATGCCAATCCATGCCAGGGCATTAATTAAATTGGACAACAGCCAGAGCCATGATTAGGAAATTTATAGAAAAATGAGGAGAACCCTCGTCTTGCTCAACTTCCATGAGCTGCTGCCACTACAGGGAGAAAAAGGCAACTAACAGGGTTTCTACTAAATACCAAGAGTGAGACAGGGGTTTTACATACATTGTTTTCTTCATTACTAACAAGATCCCCATAAAATAGTCATATGACTATTTTAAAATTTCCAATTTTATTGATGAGAAAACTGAGGTTTGGGAGATTTAGCTATTTATGCAAGAATGCTAAGAGAGGCACATATAAAGGAGATTATCTTCCATGTCTGTGTGTTTTAAAAATTCATGCTCCTTCTCTCACCCTACCCAAAGCTTTAGACAATGTGATGAAGAGGTGTGAGCTCTGGATTAGGAGTAAGGAAAGGCAGTTTTCCTGACCCTGGAGACCCAGGGATCAGTGTCCTCATCTGAAAATGGTGGGGTGCTGGAGTTGAGTGAGGTCTCTAAAATTAACAACACGCTCTCATGAGAAGAAAGATGTGGAACCTGCAGCCAGTGTAGGAAGGACCAGAGCACTTTACAATCAGCATATTAGGCTGCCTTCTGTGCTCCATTCCTCACATCCACAAGTATCCCTAGCCACCACTTCCCCACATTCCCCAAGGAAGCCAAGGATTAGCTCCTTCACCCATGAAACATTTTTTTGAGCACCATCTGGCTGCCTGATATTGTACTTGGGTCATACTGGCAAATGGGATATGTATGATGCCTGGCCTCATGGAATTTATACTTTAATGGGGGGCACAGGTCATAAACAAATGAACAAATACACAATTACACATTTTTTAAAAGTATTAAGAAAAAAAAAAAAACAGATAAGACTTTGAGAAAAAGAGTAGCTTGACTTTGGAGAGAGTTGCCAGGGTAGGTAGACTTGGGAAGGTGACCTTCAGGCTGAGCAATAAAGCTGAGAAGGTGGCAGGAAGAGCTCCAGGCAGAGGGAACAGCATGTGTAGAGGTTTTAAGGCTAGAAAGAGCATAACAGGTTTGAGTAATGGAGGCTTGAGTAAGTGAAACTGGAAATATAATCAGGGTCCAGAATCTTCCTGGCACTGCTGAAAAGCTGTGGTAAGAAGCTTAGATTTTTACTGATATGAAACAAAAGAACAGACAAGGATTTTAAATAGAGAAGAAAAGTGATCCAACATCCACTCCCTTTTTTTTAATCCTAGGGCCTTTGGGGGATAAATTTTATTGAAGTATAACATTAATTCAGAAAAGTCCACATATTGTAAGTGTTCAGCTCAATAAATTTTAACAATGTGGAGATCTCTATTTAACCAGCATCCAGATCAAGAAACAAAACATTACTCCAAGCCCAGAATCTCCCCTCACGTCTTGTTCCATTCACTTATCCACCCCCTCTCGTGCTGGAGCTGGCTTCAAGCAGCTTGCAAGTGATGATCAAATTTTCAGGAATTTATGAGCTGGTTGTTAAACACAGCCGCTATTAAAAACAAATCGATATAACCTTGCAATTAAGTAGGTTATATTAAAAGGAGAGATAAGTACTTCTAGATAATTCAAGCAAAAGTATAGTGACAGAAAGCAGATCGGTGTATACTGGACATACAGAAGGGCAGGGAAGGCAGGAGAAGAGGGTCACAAAGGGGCAAGAGAAATCTCCGGGGCAGTGGCTACGTTCATTATCTTGATTGTGGTGATGCTTTTGTGGGTGTATATAGATGTGAAAACTTATCAGATGGTCTTCTTAATCATAATTAGTTTATTGCATGTCAATTATACCTCAATAGAACTGTCAAAAAGAAAAAAGTGCCTGGAACATAGTGCACTAAATATCTGTTGAATAGCTAAATAAAGATAGACTAAGCAAGGGGGAGGTTCAAGGATGGCAACAATCAACAGTGGAGTTGGACAAACGAGAAGTCATTTTAATCCTGTTTTCTCAGGTGACACTAGCTGTTGGAGCTTTCAAACTTGTATGTGAGTGGGGTGTTAAAAAGATTATTTGGCACACGGAAAAAGGTAATAAATATTACAAATTCACCACTTCCTAATATTTGACTACATTTTATTATTATTTTTGCTCTTAGGGTTATTTACATCTATTGTATCCATCTGGTGGAAATTCCACATGATGTTTTGCTACAGCACAGCTTTTCTCAATTTCGTATTAAGTAACACCACTAACTCAAAATTGGCCAGGATAGGAGTATTTACAGGAGGGAAATCAGCCAACACTACAATTTGTGACTTTCTGTTTTAGAGAGCCAATTGTTAAACATGTATCAGTCCTCTTATCCCCCACCCCACCCCAGAGTAATCTCTACTAAACTGGCTTCGAAACCCATGGAAACTTTGTATACAGTACAGACTCTTGGATCTGCTCTCTTTGGCCCTATCCACTTGTATTTGTGAGAGTCATCCACGCTTTTGTGGAGTGGATTCACAGATGAGAGAATGAATAGAGTACAAGGATGGAAAAAGTGGACACCAGTAAAGAGGCACTTTTGGCTCGACTTTGCTCTCAGGGTAATATCTGAGAATGGAGTTGGAAGGGGGAGACAGGGCTTTGGAATGGAACCCAGTGTGATTGCCCCTGACCCGTTGTCAAAGAGGGTCACGGCTTCTGGGGAGGTTCTGGGACCTGGAACTACTGTGGAAGAGAAGAGATTGAGGACTGTATAAAAGGTAAACTGTGTCTTGTCTAAGGAGGGGGCACCAGATAAAGGATTTGTACCCAATAGTCAGAGGATTAGGTGTGCAGGAAGTAAACATATGTTAAAGGAGTCAAGGATTGCAGACAAGGCAGATTGCAGCTGGGAAATGAAGACACCCATACTTCTTCAGAAAAAAATAGGTATTATTGTAGGTCCTTGGTCTCAAAGACTTCCTTAGTTTGAAACAGGATGGGGAACATGACTAACACACAGGAAGGGAAAGAGGAGGAGTCTTATCTTGATGGTAAAACTATGCTGATAACATATAGGAAGGAGAAAACTGGGAAAGAATTGTAGGGAGGAAGGGTTGATTTTTTCTCTCTCAAGATTCAGTATGCAAAATCTGAATGAGTTGAAAGAAGAGGAAATACTTCCATTCTTTTGTGTGTTTGTTCATTCATTCATGCATTTAGTATTTATGTTTCAAGTAGTAGTTCTCCATGCATTTGAAGAAGAGGTAATGTCTGAGCCTAGAATTTAGCTTTTAGAGTCAAAGTCTTATTTTGGTGTCTGGAAAGTAAAAGATTAGGTATGCAGGAGGTGGGTGGGGGTGGTGCAGGAGGATGTGCACAGTATGGAGTGGAGGAATAAAGCCAGTCTTTCCGGTTTCCTCCTACTCCCCCTCCCACAGCAATGTGGGAAGGAAGATGTTCTCTGCAGGGGTGGAGATTATTCTCTCCTTTCTTTCTTTCCTTTTTTTTTCTTTTTTTTTTTTAACTTCCTTGTATCCTAATGTAGAACTATCTAGACACCACAAAAACTAGTGCAAGATAAGTTCTAAACCTGATCCAGGATCTAGAACAGCATTTTTTACATATGATCCCAGAACCTCATAAATCAGAATAATCTTTCCAGTAGGTTAAATTTTGTCCCCGCCCCCCACCAAAAAAAAAAAGATATGTTCAAGTCCTAACCCCAGTACCACTGAATGCGACCTCATTTGGGTTTTTGCAGATGAAATTAAGGCTCTCCAGATGAAATCGACCTGTGTTTAGGATGGGTTCTAAATCCAATGACTAGTGTTCTTATAGGAGAAAGAAGAGGGATATCTGAGAGTCACAGACACAGAGGCAAAGGCTGTGTGAAGGTGGAGGCAGAGACAGAAGTGATGCATCCACAAGCCCAGGACTGCCTGGAGCCTACAGAAGCTAGAAGAAGCAAGGAAGGGGTTCTTCCCAGAGCCTTCAAAGGCAACGCAGCCCTGTTGACACCTTGATTTCAGACTTCTGGCCACCAGAACTATGAGAGAAGGAATTTCTGTTGTTTTAAGCTCCTATGCTTATGGTAATTTGTTATGGCAGACCTGGTAAATTATACACCTTGTTAGAAAGGCAGACTACCGAATGAGAATCTTCTGCATTTTAATGAACTCCTCTAAACTTTGCTAAAGTTTGGCAGCTACTGATAAAGAACAACTGAGTGTGGCTTCTGTCTTTCAAGACTGAAATGGCCCAATATTCAAGTTTGTTTGTTTTGTTTTGTTTTGTTTTAAAGGAAATCCGATAGGCTGCCTGCCATTTTCTTAGCAAAGAACCCAGGCTTATTAGGCAGTGTACAAGATGCCCAGATTACTGGTTATTGGAGACTTATAATTACTTAAACATTGACTGGGTAGCAACGGGAGCCACAAACCTAAAAACATGGTGGCAGTTCTCACTGAATGGGAAATCTTTCTGATTCAGCATGTGCAGAGAAACTAATAAGGAAGGAGAGCTGAATAGTCAAGGGTAAGTCTCAGCAGGTAAACAGAAACCCAAGCCGGAGAAGTAATGGAGAATCTGGGAAGCACTGATAATATACATGATTAACATTCAGATTTGGATAAAAACTGAGAAGCAAAAGAGGAAGAACCAAGCACTGAACCCTGTAAATGATATTTTTCTTTCATTCCTTCAAAGGTAAACAAGTAAGTATAGTTGAAACCTGAGAATTAGAGAAAACATGCTTAGGTAAACTGACCAGTACCTTTTGAAGACCAAGGCAGATGACTCTAAATTTTGGTGTTGCCTTCATGAAATCTGTGTAGTTACAGCTTCAATCGGTTATTGAATATCTGCTGTATCTTGGGTACAGTGTTAGGTATAATGACGAATATCAAGTTGAAAGAGCCACACCCTGTGGAAGCAGTGGGGGAGATGGACATGTAAGCAAGAATTTTGAGAGCACGAAGGAGGATGGACTATTTCTGAGGCCCCTCTGGAAGGCTTTGCCGAGGAACTGGAGCTGAGCTGAGCCTCAAACGTTGAGACGGGCATTTATCAGATGAGGAAAAGGAGCTAGCGTGAAGTGTGAACGCATGAAATCTCATATTTATTGAGCTCCTACTTTGTGCCAGGCTCTAGTATAAGTTCTTTATGTGCCTAAATGCATTTAATCCTCATCTATGAGGTTGATACAATTATTATTCTCATCTTATCGTTGAGGAAACTAAAGCACCAAGAAGCTAAGTGACTTGCCCACAGTCAACAGGTGGTAGATGCAAGATGTGAGCTCTAGAGCTCTCCACCTAAACACTAGGTGCTGCCTCCTGCCAATGGGAGTGCAGGGTGCAGGTGGAGGGTAGGGGTTGGGGCAGGGGCCAGAAATGAGTCTGGAGATTGGTGCTCAACTGGGTTGAGACCGTGGTGTTTCATTCCACATGTAGCGTGGAGACACTGAAGGTTCATAAGCAAGAAAAAAGATAACAACATTGAATCTGTGCTTTTGAAAGATATTTTGGTGGATCATTATTTTGGGGTGGGAATAAGAGAACACATGCAAAGAGAGCAGTAAGTTAGGAAGCTGTTGGAATCCTCTAAAAGGGAACTGAAAAAAAAAAGTCCTAACAAAGGCAGTGGCATTGAGGGTTGAAAGGAGAGGGTATTTTTGAGAAATAGTTAGGATTTGCCTTTGATTTTAGATATTGCATTTATTTCTCAAAAGAAGTCACACTGGGGGATAAGGAAGAAAGCAGGGTCAAATACGTAGCTTTTAACTTGATGATGGGGAAAATTGATGCCAGTATGGGAGGGAAGAAATATGAAGAGAGGAAGAGTTGGTTCATTTGAGGGTAGGAGGAAAGAGGGATTACGTTAAGATTATATTGCAAAGAGAATTAGATTCTCAGATATTTGGGATTTACTGTAAGACTGTGACATCTAAGCTTACTCAACTTAGTTGGAAGGTTGTACTATACAGGATACATTGTTCATATTTTTTAATTTTCTATATATTATGATGGTTTGACATCCTAAAAACCTTTCTGCCTGGGATGGGAAGAGGGGAGACTGCCCTCCTCGGGACTAGGCAGTTCTTAGAGATAGCAGAGGTCTCGGACTCAGATGGGAGCATGACTTTGATGTGCAAAACTAACCAACCCAGGGTTTGTCCTCCTCCATCTGGCCCTTATACCCCAGAAGGTAATATTGTTCTGCCTTACTTATTCCAGGGCCTGGTACCAGCCAACTGGGGACTACCCCTAAAGCTTAGAGCCCACAAAATTATACAAACTGACCTATCCTAAACTGTGTGCCCCACCCTGCCTTGCCTTTCCCTTGGAAACTCTAATACAGGCCTTCGCCTAGGCTCTCCCCTCGCTCATGCCCCTTCTGCCTCCTGACCAATGCCAGAGCTTCCCCATGTGGCCCCGTGTGGCATGCATGCATCCTGTCTCTAGGACCTGTGTGTATAATATTATAGATTTATTTTTCTGAACTTCTCCTTTGTCTCCTCTTGTGGCCATACCTGACTATCACCTAAAAGAACACAGCACAATTCACCAACTTTCTCCCCAAAGAACCTTTCCATGGCCACAGATAGTACTATTATCCCTGGCCAAAATAACTAAGGGGAGAGGTGAAAGAATATGGTTATCTCATTGAAAATCTATCTCTCCTCATGGAAAAGTTATTGGTGGATATAGGATATAATCTTCATATATTAAAAGCATTTTATTAAACCATGAGCTTTAGTTTTGATAAAACACTTAAATTCAAAAGGATTTGAGTTCAATTTGAACATTGTTTTGCATTTAGTTAACATTTATATGTAGTTAGTGAAAGTTGAACCCAGCACTTGAGAACAAGGTAGCTACCTTGTTCTCTCTGACAGGGAAACTGTGAGAGTCTAAACATAAAGAATGAGATTAAAATAACCCAACACTTTGTAAATGTGTGGGGAGGAGACCTGGGAACTGCCAAAGGCCGGTCAAGTCCCTGAAGAGAGACCAGCAGTGTAGGGTAGTGGTGGTTCAATATTCAGATAGACCAGGCATTTTTGAGCCAGATAATTCCTTGTGGGGGCTCTCCTATGCATTGTAGGATTTCAGTAGCATCCTGGCCTCTACCCACCAGAAGCAGCCTCCCTGCAGTCCCCTTCCAACCCCCCAGTTGTGCCAAGCAGAAATATCTCCAGGCATTATCAGATTTCCCTGGGTGGATGGGGAGGGGTGGGATGGGGGGAGTTACAAATTCTCTCTGCTTGAGAACCACTAAAAGAGACATAGATGGATTCCAGTTTCTGCTACTTTATGAGCTGTGTGACCTCAACGTGTTATTCATCCTCTCAAAGTTTGAATATCCTCATCTATAAAATAAAGAATGTGGTGGGCACATGTGATTTTTTTCTGCCAAGGAGTTCCATCTCTTAGGAATTCCTCTTTCTTTCACTCCAACCATTTGGTTGCAGTTCAGGTGGTGACTTACCATATTTACCATATTCTTACCATATTTACACCATTGCTATTTAATAAAAAAAAAAAAAAAGGGCAGCTGACCTAAGGTAGGCCAACTGAGCCCTTCTCTAGGATTTTTTTTTAAAGAAAAACTGAGAGTTAGTTCCTCTCTGGTGGAGGAAAATCAAAGATATGAAATTCCTGAAGGGCTGGAAGTCACATGCCCCAGTGTGTGGAAGAGACCAATTTGCAGAGAGAGAATGAAGACAACACAAAGACAGAAGCAAGAGACAGTGAAAAGGCAATGAGAAGCTTTCAAAATGCTCCTCATTTGCCTGAGGCCTTGTGACTGCTTTATGACACAGCCAAGAGTTTTCATAGGTAAGAAGTATTAACACCTGTGTCTTAGGGTTGTTGTGAAGATGGACTTGGATGATGCAGGCCAGGCGTCTTGCACAGGGCCTGGCCTGGTCAGAGCTCTGCAAACTGTCATTGTTATTGTGATGATCATCAGTATCACTCTTTCTCCTATAAACTTTGCATCCCAGAAAACTGAACAGCCTGTAGTTCCACCTGTGCTAGTCTATGCCTGTGTGCCCTGTACCTGGCATCTCTCCCCCATTCCTTGTCTCCCTGTTCTACTCCTGCTCTATCTGCAAAGCCTCCCTCTGTGAAGACTTCCCAAAGCCCTTCAGAAGGTTAATCACTCCTATGTTCACACTCCCTTTTTATCTGTCAGTTATGCACATCACACTGATAAGCATCTAGTTCTGTGACTGTCTCCTGACTCCAGGGCACCCCAGATTTCTTTGCTTTGCTCTTCAGTGTGCAGCACAGGGATTGGGCCAGAAGAACCCTAATATCAATGTTTTGTGCATAGAGGAAAAGAAGAGTAGGGTGTCAGCTCAAGAAGGCAAACATGCTTAAAGTTCATCAATCTTAATGTTCCCTGCCAGACCACACCCCCACTTCTCACCCCAAAATATGTTAACAGATGGGGAATAGTGTGCTTGGAGGTTAGTAAAAGCAAAGAGTTGGGAATGCTGCCTCCACCACTGTGCAAAGACCAGCAGATATGATGCCTGTGAGGTATGATGAGCAGGAATAAAGTAGTACCCTAAACCATCTGTCAACATGAGTGAGAACATCTAAAAACCACCTCAGGCCAAGCAAGACCCTTTCTCCTGCTTCTCGCTTGCTGGTTCCAAGTCCCTGTGATGGAAACGTCTCCATACAGTTTCTTGATTGGTAAGAAGTCACAGGGAGCCTGTGTGTACCCGGCTGGCACTGCCTGGTGTCATTAAGGTCATCCAACTCACTTCCTCTTCTGTTCCCCTGCTCAGCAAGATAGCTCCCATGGAGAGTATCCCTACTGGGCAGGGAACACACTGTCCAGCTGACAAAAAGCTTTAAGTATTGCTTGAAGTTTACATACCTGGCATGCCCAGAGCTCCTTTTTAAAAGGAAAGTCATGCCACGCTAATCTGGTTGCACACAGTTTGTGTCACATGTCTGAGCTAAAACAGGTGCCTTGGCCTTTGGTAATTGAACCAGTAACCAGTGTCCCAACAAAGACTCCCATTTACAGGTGTGAGGTTGCCCAATCACTTATGAGATGGCTCCGGTGAACCCCACCCAAAGCAAGAACTCCACACAGATTTGGATGGTGACAGCATCTGTGAATCAGAACCTTTGAGGATGAAGACACAGTGAATGGAGGGAAGTTGGTGCTGCATTCCTGCATGATGAGAGGCCATTGTTCCCACTCTCCCAAGTCTGCAGGATGTGTTGGTCCTAAAAACCTTGGTCCACGACAGCATCTATCTCCTTATCACAGTCTGGTGGTCTTCCTCTCTTCCTGTTTAGCCTAATAACCTCTCATCACCCCAGGATATCTGGGTTTACATTTCCTCTGCACCTAAAAGAGCCTAACATGCAGCCTGGAAATTACAAAGGGGTGGTGGGTGTCAGTTGATTTTGCTAAGCCTGATCCTGAGCAAATCAAAGACAAGATTCTGTGTCGTGACAATTCCTTCTCTCCATACCTCAACTTTCTCTAATTCACCTATAGTTACTAGATTTGTAATAATTTTAAAGTGATCATTAACCCACAAATTTCTATTTCTCATCCCTTAGTAAGATGTAGGAAATGGGCATTCCTTCCCTACTCTGGCTGAGGGGCTATTTGGAATCTACTGTATTTTGATTTTTCATTGAACTTCAGACTTGTATTTCTGTTGGAGACTGGGAGCGATGGAAGGTGGCTGCCCTGGCAAGAGGGAGAGAGGCAAGAAGGAAAAAGGACATGTGTGTTTGATTGGAAAATAGCCTTTAACATTGTGGATTGAATAAACATATGCATGCTCACAAGTGGGAGCATCTCTACAAAGGAGCAGAGAAACCAGAAAATGCAAAAATGCCCCAGTCAACCAGCCCTCCTGTTCGTTTAGCCCTTCACAATTTACCAAACACTTCCAGATGCGTTATCTCATTTAGTCCCTGTGGCTCTGCCAGCAGGGAAACCAGAGACATTAGTTTATTTGTCACATCAAAGAAAATTGAGATCAGAGAGGTTATCTATGGTCACAGGACAGAAGCAGAATCTGAAACAGTTGGAGCCCAATGAGTTTATTGGGTGCATGTCTGTCTGTACTGCATACAGGTTAAGAACACAAGCTTTGAAGTCGAGCAGGGCCATTTTCAACTCTTAGCTTCTCCACCTATAGACTAGCCCTAGGGCCATTGCAAGTCACTGATTTCTCTGGTTCTCACCGTCCTCATCTGTAAAATGGGGATAAAAATGCTACATGACCTGTGATTGTTGCAAGTAATACATGAGATAATATACTGAGTGTTTAATGCTGTGCCAGAACACAGTTAAGCACACAATAAATGTGCCTTCTCCTTCATGCCACGGCTATTTTAGTGGGAGTCGTAGTAAACACCGAGGTGTGTCTGGCCCCACAGCTGGGACTCATTCTACTGCAACACACTGCACTGATTTTTTTTCTCTCCCTGTGCCACGTGTACTCTTCTTCTCTTTCTTTCTCTGCTACACAATTTCCTTCATCTTCCTTCCTGTCACATATACATAAAGCCTCTGACTTTTGAACACTCACATGCCTAGCTGACGACATTTTATGTCTACCTGTCTCAGTCTTTCCCATTGAAATTTACTACAGCATCACCGGTCTCAGAGAAGGGGTAAGAAAGCCTGGCTGTGGTTCTTTACATGAGTCATCCTTTGGAGGAGAGCTTAGGATATCCCAGCACGTGTTTAATTGTTTTTGGTTTGCATGTTCCTACGCCAAGCAAATAGACTGGAGGGTCTCCAGTAGTTAAGCTGATTAAAGACAATTTTCCTTTTCAATAGTTTAGCTGAGTTAGAGGTTTCAGGAAGGAGAGAGGGACAAGCTGGGTTAGGTGTATCCGCCTGAACTACCATGTGGTGCCTTTCACTTCTGAATTAATTCTCCGGATAAAGTGCCCTTTCTGGCAACAAGATAAACAGGTTCATCTAGAGGTTTGGCTCGCTGGCGTATAAAGCCCTTCGTAACCGCAGTGCTCACCTCCATCCACCCCAGGCTCCCAGCCCTGATAGGGTACAGTGGCAGGTATTGTGTGCTCAACAAGGCTTCACACCCACTGGGAATCTGAAACACAGACACTGCTTACACTGCAAAGATCTGCAGACCTGTAAGGCTGGTGCCATGATGGCTGCCTCACATCTGCCCCCACTGAGCTACAAAAAAGACTTCTTTGCCAAACCTCCCTCCCTATTCACACTTCTGAAATGATAGGACAGGTGGAAACCACTGGCTGGGCAGAAGGCTGATGGCCAACATTTCAAGGCAGAGTAGGGCTGTGTTGGCATCATTTAAGAAGTTGATTCTGAAAACCCTTTCTCCCATGGTCATTCCTATTTTTAGGACAGTTCCACACCTCCAGAGCCTCTGCTCTCCTTCCCTCCTTGAAGAGACAGTTGAAAGGTTTTGCAGTGACTCGTCAAATGTTCTTATATTTGTTTGGTTTTTTCCAACAAGGAGATTTAGTTTGGGCCTTTTAATTTTTTTCAAGCACATACACATTAGGACAGGAGCACTGAAATATTTATAGGTATAATAAAAAGCATTCACAAGACTTGATTATTTGCTCATATACATAAAAAGCAAACTGGCCATTGCCTCTGCCTCTAGGCTCTTATTTAAGTTAATGTAGAAGGCCTTGTAACAGAACAGATGAGCCACTGAAAGTGAGCCATTTGTTTTAGCCATGAACTTTATTCTGTTGCTTGACGTGAATTAGAACCTAGGAAACTTAGAAACAGTGTTATTCTGTCCTTGGAGATAAAACACCGATTTTCCCATGATTTCAAAGGTTTTGGTCACCCACAAACATACGATCAAATCATTTTCAATAAATGCACTAAAGCAATTATAGGGGGAAATGAAAGTCTTTTTAACAATTGCTGCTAGAACAATCAGATAGCCCCATGACAAAAAATAAAATAAAATAAAATAAAATAAAGAGGAGGAGGAGGACAACAACGACAATGACCACCTCAACCCTTACCTCAACAGTGTCCACAAAAATTAATTTGAAATGTGTCAGAGACCTAAATGGAAAAGCTTAAACTTTAAAATTTTTAGAGGAAAATATCTCCAAGACTCAGTTTTTTAGTTCATAGAAAGTAATAACCATGAAAAACAAATTTATAAACTGATCTCCATCAAGTTAAAAACTTCTGTGCCTGGAAAGACAATGTTAAGAAAATAAACAGGCAAGCTGTGGATTGGAAGAAAATATTGGAAGACACATATCACATAGCAAAGAACCTGTATCTAAAATATACAAATATACAAAGAACTCCTAAAATTCAATACTAAAAAGACTAACAACCCAATTTGAAAGTGGGCAAGGGACTTGAACAGAGACTTTGTAAAGGGAAATATAGAAATGATTAATAAGCACATGAAAAAGCACTTAACATCAGTTGTCATCAGAAAAAGTCAAATGAAAAGAACAAGGAGATGTCACTATCCGTTAGAATGGCTAAAAAAAATTAACACTACCAAATGTTGGTGAGAATCCAGAGCAACCAAAGCTCTCAATTGCTCCTAAAAATGTAAGGTAATTCACCTACTTCAGAAAACTGGCAGTTTCTTATAAAGTAAAACATGCATCTACTATATGATACATCATTTCCACTTCTATTTGTTTATCCAAGAGAGATGAAAACATGTTCACAATTTGTGTCCGCCAGTTTCTGTCCTCCCTATCTTCATCCATGTCACGCCCTTCCGGAGTTCCCTTTTTCCTGTCCCCATGCCTGATTTCTGCATGTGCAACCTTAAGGAACGTTCTGAATTAAGGAGCCTTTCTGGCTCCATTCCCTAAAGAATCTCTTTATCCTCCAAACCTCTTCAGTACTCTTTTCTATGTTTCTCTTGGAACATCATTTTCAAAATTGTATGATAGCTACATATGGCACATCCCCATCTAGCCAGTAAGCTCCCATCTGACATGATCTCTCTGTGTCTGATTTATCTTTGCACCCACGTGGGGCTTTACACAAGTTGTTTTGATCTAGTATTGAATGAGTGACCGTGTGGATATATATTCATCCTAGTGGACTTAAGGTGAGAAGATCTTGGTCCAGGTCCTGTCTCTGATCTTACTTGCCTCTATTTGATGATGAAATAACTGAATGACTGTAGTAGACTGTTACTGTGGTGACCCTCAATAAACTATGCCACCTAACTTCCATGCCCTTGTGTAGTCCCTTCCCACATTGACTCAAGGCTTGGCCATGTGTCTTGCTTTGACCAGTGAAACATTAGCAAACAAAGTATTGATGAGCATGGCACATCAGGGCATGGAGGAGTAGGGTTCTTATCTTGGACTGCTGGCTCTGGCAGCCTTGCGCTGCCATGTAAAAACTCTGACTACTCTGCTGGAGACCATGTAAGGAGGCCATATGAAGACAGAGAGTCCTTGACCCTACATAGAGAAAAGGAGGCCAGCCATCTCAGCATCCCAGCTGAACCTAGTCTACATTACTGTTGTTTGAAGCCATTATTAGGTTTGGGGGTTTACAGGTAGGTGGAGGGATAAAGGCAGAAATAGCCTCTGCCTCTCCAAAAGGATGGTGGAGAGGGAGTCCCTTCTCTTGTGAAGAACAATATAATAGAATTGAGGGATTTGGAAAGTTTATGAGAGACCATTAGCTCCATGCCCAGCTCAGACACCTTCCCTGAACTTTTCCCCCTGATATAAGTGCCCATATCACTTCTATCTATCCATATGTGCTCTTTTAAGACTATATTATATGTTTACATATATGCCAAATGCTAATCTATATGCTCTCTAGAGTCAGAATTATCTATTCACGTTTTTTCTCCCCTGTCCCTGCACAGTCCCTGGCATATAGTTGATGCTCAATAAATGTATGTGGTATTAGCTAAAAATCTGATGTTCTTTGGAACTGGCTGAAATCTGAAATATAACATCACCTCACTTAGAATGTTCCTTGCCTTTTTATCTTAATTTTGAAGAGGGGAAAACTGTAGAGAACATTTGATCATATGTCCTATTATGAGGAAACTGCAGTTCAGAGAGGGAAAGGCACCTGCCAGAAGTCACTCTGCCTGGTGCACCCTGCACCCATGTGGCCCTCCTGGTGTCCTGGCTTCCAGGTGCCTTCCCTGTTACACTTCCCTCCTGGGGGCTCCAGGGAAGTAGAATCTACCAGGACTCCACCACATCCCACCCCAGGGACTTAGCCTTTTTAGAGGTCTTTATGTCTTGCTGAAAGAACATTTTCATTAAATTGTGCCCACTCCTTCTCGCAGGCAGTTCCCCAGATTGTGCTACCCGAATCTTAGCGAGGAGGTGCGGGGAGGGAGGGGAAGAACCTGCTTGCCCAGAGGTCTCTAGGCTTGGACGCCATAGCCTCCCCGCTCCCCCGCCCCACCGCCCAAGGCTAGGAGGGGTTCCACCAGCGTTGGAAGAGGAGGAGTCAAACTGACAAAGGGAGCTACTGCTGCTATGGCAATGAACACTGAGGCCCCTTTTGGAGTACTTTACAAAATTATTTTAATTGCTGTGCAGATCTTGTAACTTGACCCAGGGAGGTCATCTGTACTTTATCCTAGAGAAAGTATTCCTAAAATCCCATTCAATGGGTATGAGTCTCACTCCTGCCCACATTCAATTTCAGGCAACTGTGTATCCCTATTAATACCCCTATGACAGTGTTGGAAATAGTTTGTAGTGCTTTGTCCTGGGCTCCCCTCTCCACTCTATTTTCTGTATCTTGTTAGAATTTACAGCAAGTAGCTTTTTCTTTTTTCTTTCTTTTTCTTTTCTTCCCTCCCCCACTCCCTGCCCTCTGTGGTTATGGGAGTGGGTCTGGAGAGGAGGTGCTAAGCTTGACCGGAGCCAGGAGAACTATTTAAAAGAGTATTCACCTTCAATCCGATCTAAACCCATCGTTCACAAACTTGGCTGCTCATTGGAACCACCGGGGTGGGGGGAGGCTTTAAAACCTAACGATGCCTGCGGGATGTCAGCGCAGGGCTCTCTGACTTAACCCATCTGGGATGCGGACTGGGCATCTGGATTTTTTTCAAATTCCCCCAGGTTATTAGCAGGTCGGAAACTACTGAGATGATAGTCCTCTTTTCTCTTCGTACCCTGAAAGAGTCAGACTCTTAGCTCAAGCCGATGGCATCCAGGGCATGTGCCACCTGTCTGTTCCTTTGCAGCCCTCCGGCTCCGCACGGTCCCGGGAAAAACCTGCGCGCGCGACGACGAGAAACAGGCGGCCGCGGGGAGGGCGGGGCGAGTGGGTGGGCGGGGCGGCGGGCGGGGCCGCGCCCTGCCCCGCCCCCTGCACGCCTATGGGCGCGCGGTGCGGGCCCTGACGTCACTCGTGTCAGCGCCGCGGCACATGGGCTGCCGGAGGCGCTGAGCCCGGGCTGCGGGGCCGCGGGGCGCGGGGAGCAGCGGCGGCCGGCGCGGGGCGGGGGGAGGGGCGGGCCGGCGCGCCGCCTCCGGGCCGGCGGGACAGGGCCCCACGGCGGTGCGGTGTCTTCCGCCCTTCTGCAGCCGTCTGCCCTTTTTTTTTTTCCTTTCTTGCGATTTTGCACATTTTGCAAGACGAGGGGTTCGAGGCAGGTGAGAGCATCCTGCTCGTGGCCGCGTAGCCCGCAGGCACTCGGTGCGCTCTCCCTGGAGACCGTGGGCACCGGGCACCCGAAAGTTGTTTGCTTTTTTTTTTTTTTTTTTTGGTTTTTTATTTTCTTACACAGATGTATTTATAAAGATTTGATTTTTTTTTTCTCTTTCCCTTGTCTCCACCGCCTTGAGAGAGAGTACTTTTTGGCAAAGGACGGAAGAAAAAGCTCAGCAACATTTTGGGGGCGGTTTCTTTCTTCTTTTTTTATTTTTTATTTTTTTTTTAAGAAAAAACAATCTGAGTGAGTGCATCGCGACGGAGAAAATGTCCCGACCGCTCCCCCTGAATCCCACCTTTATCCCGCCTCCCTACGGCGTGCTCAGGTCCTTGCTGGAGAACCCGCTGAAGCTCCCCCTTCATCACGAAGACGGTGAGCGCTGCCCTCCCGGCTGCCCCGCTGCGGGAAGGGATCCTGGGATCCCTCCCTTGCCGGGCACCCCCACTGGCTTGCTGGAACATTCATCTCCACCCCCCCTGGTACCCTGGCCCTGCTTTGATGACAGAGAGGAGCTCACCCATCACCCCGCCCCTCCTCTCTCTCACAAAGGGGGGACGCCCTCTCTGAACAGCGTTGAAGATAACGCAGGGGACCCGGCCCAGCCCCCCTGGGTCTAGCTCCCGCGGCACAGGTGGGAGATGTGACTTGACAGGTCGTTTCCCGGATGCAGATTTATCCGTGCCCGCCGAGTGAAACCGCCTGTGCGAAAGCAGAGCTTCGCGGGTTCGGGAGGGGAAACGAGAGGGCTTGCTTCCATACGGGTGGGGGCCCGCGGTGGGGTTTCTCACGGCCCAGGCTGGGTATTGGGATCGTACCGTCGTTTCTGTTATTGATGAGCCTTTGGAACGCACGAGGTGTGAGCGGAGACGCGTGTTCTCCGGTGAAGGGTCATTCAGAAAGGGGGGCGAGGGCCGGGGCCGGCGGGGGGGAGGGAGTGGTCTCTGGGCGGGAAGCCGTGCACGCCTCCAGCGCTGACACTTTCCCCGTGCGCTTTCCTGGTGGGAGGGGAGAGAGGAGCCGGCTCACGTGTAACCCGCGCAGGAGCCTCCTCTGGCTGGAGCCTTTTCTTGGTAAGTCCCAAACCTTCCCGAGACAACCTTGGCTGGAGCAGGACAAGAGGGGTTGTGCAAGGAGGCGCACGATTTAGCTGGTGCCTCCAGGGATGTCGTTTGGGGTTTAGTGATTTCTGTATCACGGCAAATACGGACCGTGCGGTTCATGGTGTAAAGTCTTGGAAGCTCCTCTCTTCTTTCCTAGCAGGGGACGACAACCTGTTGCATTGCAAGAGTTGAGGGGTTGGGTTCTTAATCTGCAGAGCACAGCTTCCCTCTTAATTCTCCTTTAAGGAGTAGCACTTGGGAGGAAGGTGCTGCCTGCAGTCTTTTGCATCTGTGGGTGTTTTAAGTCAGATTCCTAGGAGATGAGACTGTAGAGGATTAGAATGGATGGCAGTGGAGGCTGTGATTCTTTGAGGAAGAAACTCAGAAACCAGATTCCTTAATCCCAGATTGCACTGGCGCCCGAGTTCTAGACGGGCAAAATTGAGAGCGCTGGTTAAAGACCTCATTGGCTGAGCAATACTTCCAGGTAAAAATAGCTGCGTACATTCTTCATAGGTATGTAGACTAACCACCTTTTCCATTAGCTGTGCTTTTGACAGGTTACATACATTGTGTAAGTTTTGTAAATCCGATTTGGGGGAAGGGGAGGAAGATAACACTTTGCATTAAAAAAAAAAAACTTGCAAAATACAGTGTAGCACAGGGGCTTTAGAAGCAAACACATGTGGGCTCAGGAAATTGTTTTCTCTGTCAACACAAGACAAGGTCCTTCAAAGCACAGAGCCTCCATTTCTTCACTGTAAATGGAGCTAATTGCTATATGCATGTTGATTATGAGATTTTTAGAGATCATGTATGGAAAGAACTAGAAATATAGTAGGTGCTCAATACATGGTTTCAAAGAAGGTTGAAGAGTTCCTGCTTTGCCGAAATTAGAATCACCAACTAACTGGCTTTCCAAGTCTGAATGACTTAATGTTCCTGTAATGAACTTCCTGGTTGCCAAATCATGCCTGGTTTTTGCCTGTTTTCTTAAAAATCATAGCAATTAAATGTAATTGCAGGTGTTATTTTCCCAGTGTAGATTATTTGTCTCCTCAAATAATGCCCTGAATTCTGTGCTCTCTTGTTTATATCCTAGATTGGTCTGTAGCCCTGTCCCAAGGACTAGTGCTTGCTTTCCAAAGTAAATAGGAAGATGTTTAAAAAAACAGGCAGAGATTCATGTCCTGCCTGAACTTTTAACTCTAGATCCACAAGAGCCAGCAGCCAGAGAAGAACCTGGCATTTGTGACAAGCAGTTTTATAGCAGTGGTCAGGAGGAATGGTAAAAAAGTGACACTTTTTATTTTTTAAAGTCCAACTTTTCTTCTTTTCCTGCAGCATTTAATAAAGATAAAGACAAGGAAAAGAAGCTGGATGATGAGAGTAATAGCCCGGCAGTCCCCCAGTCGGCGTTCTTGGGACCCACGCTATGGGACAAAACTCTTCCTTATGATGGAGATACTTTCCAGTTGGAATACATGGACCTGGAGGAGTTTTTGTCGGAAAATGGCATCCCCCCTAGCCCTCAGCATGACCACAGCCCTCACCCTCCCGTGCTGCAGCCACCTTCCTCAGCTGCCCCCTCCGTCATGGACCTCAGCAGTCGGGCCTCTGCACCCATTCACCCTGGCATCCCGTCCCCGAACTGTATGCAGAGCCCCATCAGACCAGGTAAACTCTCGGAAGCCTCTCCTTCCAGATGGGAAGGAGGGTGAAGTGGAGGGCCAGGGTGGAGGTGGCATAAAGGTCTTAATCGGGGAACATTAGCTCACTGTAAAAGAAGAGTCTTGTATTTCATTCACAGCAGCGGTTGTCTCACTTCAGTGAGCATCAGTATCACCTGGAGAGTCAGCTAAATGCAGATTTTATGGACCTACCCTAAAAATTCAGATTTTTCAGGTCTGGGGCAAGGGCCCAGAAATACGCATTTTTAACCAGCCACCTGAAAGCTGATTCAAGGACTTCAGTTTAAGAAATACCGAAGTACAGTAAATGATTCGGATAATTCAGGCATCCATCTCATCTCCTGTCTCTTTTCCACATTTCCCAAATACAGAGATCATAGGATCTTGCTGAATGTTTTGGGTAGACTCTATAAGGCTGTGGTTTACCTACATTAATTCTCCTCTGGCCTAAAAGAAAAAAAAGGGGGGGTTATGGGGAAGATACTTTTTTCTTCTTTTCGTCTTGTGTTGTCACTGATTGAGAAACTGAATATAAAAGCAGCTCTCATATTAAGCGTGGCTTGGCCTTTTTCAGCACCAGACCCCATATTTCTCTCTTCAGTAGTCCTACGCACCAAATTGTTCTTACATTTCTCTTTTTCATTTTCATCTGTCCATCACACTCAATCCATTTTTATCAAAGCCTTCAAGGTCACAAGGTCAGCTGTAAATAGTGTTGAAATATTACAGAAAAACATCACCTGAAATGACCAGTACTTCAAAACTCACTGCTAAATGCTCAGATATACTCACAAGTTGAGGCAGCTCTGGCTTCGTGCCTTTAGCACCCTGTAGTACAGTACAAAAAGAACAGGAAGAAAGGCCATTTTATGTGCCCAGGTAACCAGGAACAAAGATTCCCAGGTAAATTGTCGGGAAGGTCGCAGAGCTGAGGCCTTTAGCTGCAGGGGAAGACAGAAAGCAGGACAATGAGAGACTTGTGCCAGAGATCATTCCTGAACTCTGTGTCCTCAACTCGTGTAGAATTTCTGTGACACACAGAGCCACATTAAAATGGAAGCAAATGATTCAAAGGAGGAAGAAGGTACCCCTGCCTTGATATATTAATATTGGAGTTAAAGTTTTCTCATGCAAATCTCTCTTTGCTGGCCCCTTCTCTAAAACCTACTTTGAACTATAACTCAGGACTACTGGCTGGAATGGAATGAAGTCTTAACCTCTGACCACCCCAGGAGGCTGCAGAAGCTTGGGGAACCACTCTTTTATGCGAACCTAAGCCCCTGTTACTTAGAATGTATAGTGCCATTGTCTTCAATTTCTGCGCAGGAACAGACAACTAGCAAAGTAAATAACATTCAAAGTGGAAAATAACAAGGCAGAAGGGAACAGAGACCCAGTGAAAAGGCACAGTTATGCCTCAGTCATTCTGCCTTACAGAATGAGACCTACCACTTGGGAACTGTGTAATTTTATAAAGTGACAACCTCCTGGAGCCTCAGTTTCCCTTTGTGTAGAATGGTAAAACTTCTACTTGATTGAATTATTGTGAAAATTAAAGAGAATATGTAGGAAGGGTCAAATGACTAACACTATTTTTTAATGACAGCAGTTATGATTATTGTTATATCTTTGTCAACTTTTGTCATTTATTTCACTCCCTCTCTTCTGAAATACCTTCTTAAAGTCATTTGGTACAGTGTATAACTTCTTCTTAAGACAACTCTCAGGAGATTGGGACCAATAGTTATGGGGTTGGAGTGTTTTAACCCTAACATGACCAACCGACAGGTATTTCTCAATCCTCTGCCAAATACATAATATACCACATTAGAAATAATGTATTTTGTCCCAAGAGGCATGCAAATATCGGGTCCCCCACACCTTAGTTCCTATTGAGAATCAACAATCAAGGTTTGGGGATCTGAGGATTTCTTAAAAGTCATTTATCAGAGTTTTAGAATCAGTATTCATCAATGACTCTCAGTAACTTGAGATGCCTCAATCATATTTGCAGTCTACAGCAAAGGACTCCTGAGTTTCAGTGGATGTCATTTGTTAGGTTGTGGAGGAAAGAAAGGCATGAGGATCAAAGGGGACCCTGGGATCTAGATATAAAGAAGATAAAAAGAAAAGACAAAATAGAAATAAAGTATTTAAATGTCTTTTTTGATAATGGACACACACTTCAAAATACTCTTCTTTGAATTGAAAACTCAAAGATACTCCTAACAAAAAAAGGAAGACAGTGAAAGCTCTCCTTTTCATACCAAATGTAGATAAAACAATCCTCTGCTGTTTATACAATGTTGGTCATTATAAAGATTATAATATAAAATAAAATTCTGGGGATGTGGACTTGATGGATGGTCTATCACAAGCAAACCTGAAAAAGGAAAAAGTCCTTACTTGTTCTATGCAATCACAGTGGTGACCAGAATAGAAATACTAAGTTAATCTTGAGGAAAACAAGTCCTCAGAAGGGAAGAGCACAAATGTAGCCTCGAGCATTCTGGGAATTGTGTAGTTTCAGTCTAGATCAGGATTTCACAACCTTTGCAGTATTGATATTTCAGGTAAATCTTTGTTGTGGGGACTGTTCTGTGCATTTAGAAGTTTAACAGCATTCACACACACACACACACACACTCTCTCTCTCTCTCTCTCTCTCTCTCTCTCTCTCTCTCTCTCTCTCTCTCTGTCTCTCTCTCTCTAGCTGTGAAAAGTAAAAATGAGTCGCTGTCCCATGTCCCCTGGGGCAAAATCATCCTTATTGAGAACTACTGATATAGACTTTCAAATTGGACAGCAAAATACTGGGCTTAATTCAGGATCCTGTCACACACACAGATGTTTTTTACCTCTTGTAATACTCTATGGCAGAATGTTCGAGAATGTCAGGCGACATTAGGTTGTCAGGAAGAAATATAATGTTAATGAGAGCATAGTTATACATTTTCAGTTGGTAAAACTGAAAATTATCAGGTTAATCAGATAATTGCAGAGTAATTTTATTAAACATTTATTTTCTGCTATTTGCATCTTTCAAATTATGCTTACTTAGTAGCATTGTGTTATTAGTTGTTCTACCTGTCTGGTTGAAAGGACACAAAGCCACAGGGTGACACATTATGCATTTCTAGGTCTACCCAAAACATGTCTTGGTATGGTAAAGTGAGCATCCTTGTGAATTCTCATTCTGTTTACCATCAATGCTCCAAATCCCCTTTTCTATTTTGTGCACCCATCCTTACTCCTCTGTCTGGCTGTCTGATCAAAGAATAAATCAAATATCTGAAGAAGTATACTTATCTTAATAAAATAACTCAGGGATCCTTTGAAACCTCTTGTGGCTAGGGGGTGATTACTAAGCTTTCTGGGCTGACATCTCAGTGAAGAGAGAAGAGGGATTGTTCCCGGATGCTATAGCCACCTGCTTGGTTGGGCTGCTTAGTCACCTGAGGGGCAGCGTCCTGGATGCAGAGGTGCAGGAGTCATCCTGACCGCTTCAGTGCTTGCATTTCAGATGCTTTCAGAGGTGGAACTTGGGAGCACTCTCCTGGAAGGACAGACTGGGTGCTGGAAACATAAGAATCTGTTTGCCCTGAGAATTGAGCAATTGCTTTAAGGACAGCAGTCCCTTTAGGGAAAGTCATCTATAGCAGACAAAGGCAGAGTTATTTTTAAAT
This sequence comes from Cynopterus sphinx, assembly GCA_030015415.1. Classification (NCBI taxonomy): domain Eukaryota; kingdom Metazoa; phylum Chordata; class Mammalia; order Chiroptera; family Pteropodidae; genus Cynopterus; species Cynopterus sphinx. The sequence goes on from CM057385.1 coordinate 23,077,527, forward strand.
CACATGCTTGTAAAGCCAGAGTTGAAAACGTTTCCTCCGGTGGTTTTTCTTTGAGTAGCTTGGGGGTGTCCTAGCACTTAGACCCATATTCAGCTGAGAGTTAAGAAGGCTCTCTCCAGTTCTGAGCACAGAGACCAGGTTAGGAGGAAGGCTGGTTACAGAGTGAAGCGAAAGCCTTCCATGTGGTGGTGTGTGGGAACAGGAGCGCATCAGTGGGTGGCACAAGAAGAGCAGAGAGCTGGGGGAGAACCCTTTGTACCTCTGCAAGATGGAATTAGTATTTTGTTTCTGCTGACCTTCCCTTGTGATAAGGTTTTTGATGGAAGGAATACAGTGGCCGTGACATCGGAGTAATGACAGAGGGGAGTTCTGTGCTCGTGGTTCTGGGGTTATGGCAGGTCCTGCTGAGACACCAGCATTCTTTTGCCTTCCCCAGCCTCATGAGATGAAGCTTCAGTTTCTCCCTCCCCTTCAGGACAGGCAGTTCATATATTTTCCCATCCAGCATATTGGTACGTCTGCCGGTTGAGAGCGCCATGATTGATAGTTACTATGCACTGTGCCTCAAGCATTTTGGAAATGCATCAGGATCAAGGAGATCATGAAGGAGAGAGAGTCAGCTTTGTTTTAGAGGCAGGAAGACTTTTTTCTCTTTCTTGTAAGAGTTTATCTTCTCCACCACGCCTTGCAGAGAACAGCTGTGGGATTGGTATGGAAAGCAAGGCAACTTGGTGGTTGAGAGCATATACCCTAGACCCAGAGTTCACCTCCTACACCCACATTGGCTGGCTTCGTGTACTCATCGCTAGAATGGAGACTATAAATATTCCCTCTGCAATGGGGTTTTAGGAGGGTTAAATAAGATAGCCCGTGACAGAGGATGGCACATTGTGGGGCACCTGAATACTTAGTGCCTGAAACTGGTATGATGCCAGTGGCATAACAGTAGGGGAAAGATGACTCTATTCCTGACCCCTGTTCTTCATTTGGGATTTATTTCATCCAGTCCCTTTTCCTCCTCAAAAATAGGACATGCATTTCCTTCCCAGCATGCCCAGTCCTTATTCTCTGTCGCCTGCCTGACTTTTCTCCTTCTTTCTGGGTTAGGACAAGGCCCTTCCCTGATGTTAACCTGGCAGCACTGCTTCTGGGTTTGCGCCTCCTGTTCTGCCAGTGTGGAGACAGCCACTCGCACTGCTCGCTGGGTGCCCAGGCCCCCCCCTTCCTCCCCCTTCCGCCAGCTCTCGTGCAAGCCCCGGCAACCCTGGCTGCCTGCCTGCGTGACCGTGTGCTTCAGGCACGTGGCTGTGCCCTGTGGAGCTCGCCCAGTTCTGGGAGGTGTGCTGGCTTGCTTCCGCCACCACCCCCGCCCCACCTCGCGTCTCTTCCCAGGTGAACTACAGCAAGTGCCAGCAAGAAATCGTAGCCCTGACCCTGGCACGAGAAAGCTGAGCTCTGTGTGGCAGTTCACATCCCAGGGAAAGCCGCTTACTCCGGTGCTGCAGCCAGACCCCACAGTTAGCCCTCTCCTGCCCATCAGCCCGGAGGCCCTGTCCTCTGGACAATACAGTGGGCAGGATTCCTGTAGGCCAACTCCTGCCAAGGGTCTTGGCACAGTGTTTTTAGTTCAGCTCTGTGCTTACCAGACTAGAAAACTAGCAATATAAAGACAGAACTAGGTAGAGGAGAAGGAAAGGGGTGGGGGAAGCAGGAAGAAAAAAGCTTCAATAACACCCTAATGTAGAAAACCAGGGGATGAAAAGACAGCGGTGATTTATTAGGTTTCGCAGAAACCTCTCTTCCAACCAGCACTAATCACTTTTACCCAAGAGTCATTTTTTATGTCTCAGCAGTAAAAATAGAGGGAAGAAGGAAGGTAGTGAGGGAAGCAATAAGATTTTAAAGACATTGGAAACAAATGTACGAGAGAGGGACAGGGAGGTACAGAGTCTCTATTTGATTCTAAAGTGGAAATGGTTGAGAATATTTTTCATTTGTTATAATATCTGGTATCCCCTCAGCAAATGTCTTGACCTGAAGCCACTAAACCATTGTTTTGGAATAAACTTAAATCTCCTTAAGACATAGGTGCCTGCTGGCTAACCTTCACAGTGTCTGTCAGAATGTCCTATGTTTGTGACACAGTTCTGTATGAGCAACATAGGAACAATTTAGACCATCAGACCCAACAAACAAGCCTGGATGTGAATGCTGACTCTGTCATGCTTGCTCATGATCTCGAGCAGGTCATTTCAATGAACTGAGCTTCTGATTTTCCATCTGGAACTTTGGAATAGTCATTGGACCTGCCTCATAGGATCGTTGAAGGTCATGCGAGCCAATGGGCATGCGGAGTACTTGGCGTGGTGTCTGGCACACAGGAAGTGCTCGGTGACAGCTGTGGGGAGATGTGTCCTCACAACCGTGGGACTTCATGTGTCACAGAGGGACCTAGCACTGGAGTCTCCACATGTTTCCCTTTCTAGCCAATTGTGGCCTCGGGTCAGGGAATTTGTGTTTCTCGTCTGCTTCTCTGCCTAGTCTTGCCTGCCCTTTTAGCCTCTGAGTTTAGGTAACTTTGAGTTGCTAACTGTAACCTTTATTCATTCCTCTCTGTTTATGAGATTAAAAAATCAAACAAAATGCAGTTCAAAGAAGTTCTTGATTAGAAGGTTTCTCCATGACATGTTTGCTAGAAAGCCAATCAATGTTACCATTGCAATTTTAAAAATAAGCATTAATAATTAAACTTGAAGGCGATATAATGACCTCAGGGGTAAAAAAAAAAAAAATTGTAAAGGCATGTTACGGTGCTGGGAGAGGAGAAAGGTCTAATCTAGCTCATTTTCCCGCTTACAAGCAAGACTTTACACGAGCATTCCAGAATATTGATTTCTTCCCCCAGATGGTCCTGTAATAGGTAACTCCTTCATCTTTCTGAACCTTCGTGTTCTCATCTGCAAAGTAAATTCTTTGTTGGTTTTATGTGAGCTTTCCAAAGCTAATGTGCATGAAGGGTCCAGCACAGTGCCTGCACACAGTAGGCCAACCTCCATCAAAAGCCCATCAGTCACTTTTCTCTAGTAAGTGATGTGAAGTTTGGAAAGCAACAGAGGAAGTTGGAGGAGTGAGAAGCAGTGTGGACGGTCCCCAGAAATAGCATCGGCTTTTGCTTTGTGCTATACCCTGGGGAAGACAGACAAGGGTGTGATTTGGCTGCTGGTCTCAAGGAGACGGAAATTTAGGAAGGAAGATAGACTTTTAGATACAAGGATGAGTGACAGGACAAACTTGCATATTCTTGGAGCCAAATGATGAGTACATGGAGGCCTCTAATATCTATTGAAAAGAGCATGAAAGTGAGTAAAAACTTAAACAAGGGAGCAGTGCAGACAATAAGATCTGCCAGACCTCACAGGAAGCAGCCAGTGCCCAGGGCAAGAGTGCCTGGTACAAGACTTCTTGGAAGGGTTGGACCTTTGTTGGGCCTGGAATGAGAGGTGGTGGAGCCAGAATGGTAAGTGGGCAGAGGTGTAGAGGTAGGAATGCCCTTGGGGTATATGGAGAACAAGGTGTAGATCCGATTTGGCTGGTGCGGAAAATTCAAGTGAGGGAGTCAGGGAGATGAGTCTGGAGAGGCAGGTTCCAGCCAGGGTGGCAGCTTCGTTCAGGGTGCCAGGCTACAGAGCTTGAACTTTATCCAGCAGGCAGTGGGGAGCCACAGAAGGTTTCTGAGTAGGGAAGTGGCATGTGCACATTTCCACTTGGGTTCAAGGTTGGATCTGAAACATTTTTAGTTACTTCACAATAGTTTCCTCTGGCAAACCGGGACTTCCTTATTATTATTGTTTTGAAAATAAATACTCTCGCCTTAACATCAAACAGCTTTTCAAAACACAATGTTCTAATGATCTAGAGAAAGTAATTCAAAAACACAGGGTTTGGGTTTCACTTATAAAGCCCGTAATTTTGGTGATTGGGGGAAACACTCTTTGGCAAGGAAATGATTTGAGGGATTTGAATGGTTCAGAATTTAAAAGTCTAAAAGCAGGCCTGGTCTCATGGGAGTAGAAAAATAGATTTTAATAAATCCAATCCATTAACATTCATCACTTTTAAATGCTCCTATTTTATAAAGCTTACGAGGTTTGCACACAAGTATGTTGGACTGCTTTCAATGAGTTCGTATGCGCACACTTTTGTTTTTTTTTTTGTATCTGTGTATGTGAGAGAGAATGAGAAAGATGCTTTAATGCCTCAGTGATACAAGTGGTGCTTGCTTATAAGGATTACCTGCAGTGGTAATAGCAAGCTAAAAATACGTAGCTAAGTTTCTGGCCGGCTTATTAATTTTACTCCTGAGAGACAAAGGAATCATTATTACAGTTTTGCATTCTTGAGTCCTGACCTTGTATTTGTAGCTTCCCTCTTCCCCGAAACTAGAATTAATTGCACATCGTGCCTAGATATGGTGGATATGGGGTGTGTGTGTGTTTTGTATTGGACATGCTGCCAGAGGAAGGGGACTTTGTGGAAGGAGACAAGCTCTGGGGGAAGGGATAGGGGCTACTGAGTGGCACGTGCATGAAGTGACTCGCTCAGGCTATCCTTGAAGTGTACTCTACATCAAACCAAGATTGCAGAGAGCTGGAGGAGTTGTCATAACCCAAACCAGTTCACTTAAATAAAAAATAACAGTCAATGTGTGCAGTTTCACCTCCAGCTATGTATAGTAGACAATTACAGGAGTGTTGGCAGAATCTTGTGTCTGTTGGGGGAAAACTATACAGTACTTGTTTCTGTTAAATTGGCTTCTGGTGGATACACACTCCATGACTTAATGTGAAAATTCCTAAAATGTTTTCCTTCTTTTCTGACTTTAACAAATATCATTACCATCTCAACTCCCTACTTTCCAGCTCATCATGAGAATCCAGCCTCATTTTCTGTCCTGAAAAATTACTCAGCTCCACTGTCATTCAAGGTTCCTAAAAGTTTTGTTTTCAGAAGTTTAATCTAGGATTTTTTTTTTCATTAATGATTTTGGAAGAATGCTTTGGAATTTGGGGTCTTACAATCAGAGATGGCTCATGACTAATTAAACCTCTTTCCCTCTCAAATCTTGCCTGGGAGACCCTAGATTCCTGAAAACAATGATTGCATGCTACAGAAAGATGCTCAGGGGAGCTACAACACTAAATCATCTGTGACAAAATGTTCTCTCAGAAAGTGGGATTGCATAAATGGATAGGCAGAAATAAGTGCTTTGGCAGGAACTCCTTGAGTGGGGAAGAACAATGCTTCCTTTTCTAATTAGTTCTGGGTAACAGTGTGCTTTGACTTCTTTGCTGTGGATCCCAGGCATGGACAGTACAGCGGAGAAGGAAGGTCTCAGTGCTGCTCTGAAAGTGCTTCTGCACTTAATGGAAAGAGTTAAGCAAGGCTGTCCATTCATGCACAGTAAATGCCTCTTGAATTGAATTGTTTGAGGAAGGATGCCACCAGGCCCTGACCAATGGGAACCCGTGCTGTAAACCAGATGAACAAGATCATCTAGATATGCAGTAATCAGATTACCCAGAACAGAGACCACAGTACCCCAAGACATGAAGAATTCTTCTAAGGAGAGTGGTAAACAATTAAACTCCATCTGCTGTAAGGATTGAACAGAAGACTTAATTCACCTTGGAATGGATTCATATATGCTATGGGCATAGTATCATTGAAGATGAGGGAGGCTTTTAGTAGAGAAATCTTAAAAAAAAAAAAAGTTCTCAGATCCAGTCAATATTGCTTTTAAAAGACCAATGTCCACTGAAGGATTTTTAGAGGAAAGAATAAATAATATAAAATGTAAAGATAGAAATAAAGCCTTGTAGAGTTTCGGAGAACAAGAGAAGATAAATTTGTAGAATTGACTTTGTAAGAAAATCATAGAATTAATTTTTTTACATGTGATTTCTTTATGTTAATATGCTTTCCCAGAGGAGGTGGATGTCTTTTTTTTTCCAACTAGAACCTGAAATATTTCAAATGGCCAGTAACATCTAAATGATTTTTTAAATATTTACATCTATGTCAAAAAATCAGTATTTTTAACATTGTAAGTAAAATTTACCCAAACATAACAAGCCATTTTGTGGCATTTAGTTATTGGATTCCTTAGAATTTTGAAGATGAATGACAAGAAGTTTCACTATTACAAAAACTAGGTTTTGAGTTTACTTATATTCCGTTTCTCTTTTTACCTACAAGCTTGCCTGACACTAACATTTCATTGATTCAAATTTTGTAATCATTTGATCTTGAATTGATTAATCTGAAATTATTAACTTCATCTTTTTTATAAAAGAAAGATATTACCAAGCACATTCTTTATGCAAACATAATTTTAGGAGGCACATGTAACTTGAGTACAAAATAGGCTTTAAAGACCTTAACTGTGTGCATATAAATTGATGTTCTTAATCACTGTATATTAGTGAATATCAAGAGAATTTATGTCATTTGACATTTCAGTAATTTGAGTTAGTATTCCCATCAAACTGTTACAGTTTATCTGTCTTCTCCCTCCCCTATTTGCCCCATCCTACCAAATTTTCATGTTTTTAAACTTGAATTTTTATATCATATGGAATCAAAAGAGCATTATTGTTTATTTCCCTACCCTCAGAGAGGATGTCATAGACCAATCTCCAAGGAGGTGGTTTTCTCTGGAATCTTACTAATGAAATAATTATCTCTTAGAGCAGCTTCTGCTCATTCTTTCCTTCTATTCACCAGAGAGCCACATAATGCACGGGCCAAACCTCTGGCCTCAGCTTAGATCTTGGCTTTGCCACTTACCGGCTCTGTGACTCTTCCATGGGGCTGATACTATCTGCTCCGGGGATTCCAGGAGGGGTCACTGAGATGACATATGTAAAGCACATAGAACAGTGTTCAATAGATGAATGGTAGCTTTCATCACTTTTATTTGTATTGTATGATTACTATTTCTTTTCTTCCTCTGCCTCTGTCATCATATTGTGGACCTCTAAGTAGGAGCACAGCTCGTGCTATAGCAAGGAAGGCCTGGAACTGCTCTCTATCTTTCAAGTCATTGTAGGAAAGAAAGGGAAGTGAAGAGGCAGAGTGGTGAGCATCTTGTGTATTGATGTCTGGGAAAAGATATGCTCTGTCTTGCAATGCCCTGTGACAGTGCAACAGCCTCTGTGTGTGCCTGAAAGGCCATGAGTGGTTAAAGGGTTAAATGGAACTTATACATCAGGGGTCCCCCACCCCCAGGCTGCCAACCGGTACCAATCTGTGGCCTGTCAGAAACTGGGCCTCACAGCAGAAGGTGAGCAGTGGGCAAGCGAATGAAGCTTCATCTGTATCTGCAGCTTCTCCCCAGCACTAGCATCACTGCCTCAGCTCCACCTCAGATCATCAGGCATTAGATTCGCATAGAAGCACTGGTCCCTGGTGCCAAAAAGGTTGGGAACCGCTGGTATACATGCTTCCTTTAGTGCTCTCAAGCCTTTCCAGCATGCTGTCAGATTTGCGACTGGAGTTTCTTCTTTTCTCTTTTTGGTGACACCTTTGGGTCATGATGTGGAGGTCTGACAGTCCCCCTGGTCCTTGGCAATGTGCTGCTGAGGGGGGAGAGGCAGGGCAGTGGGTCTCCAATGGTAGCCAGCTCCCTGGCCTTCTGCCCCACTAGTGTGGATCTCTCAGATACTTCCTTCGCAGCTCTCCCACGAACGAGATGGGAACATGGCAGGGAAGTCTCTAGACAGGAAAAAATGGATGCTTCTGCTGGAATGGAGTGGAGTTTCCAGAAACATGAGGAGATAGAGAAAACAAAAGTAAATTATTTGGGGGGGAAAAAAGTGTAAAAATAGGTTTTAGACAAAGGGGACAACTAAGAGATGATAATTTAATAATTAGGATTAACCTGATATAACTTTATTTTCAACTAGATTAGAAATGTGGAGTTCTTGGCATGAGTCTTGATATAGTATATTGTATACTCCACACATATGGGTAGGAGAAGAATAAAGCTTTTAAAGGTACATAGACCTGTCTTAAGGTTAACAAAGTACATCAGCCTCAAACTAGGCAAGATTTTTCCCCTCTCGAGAGGAATGTTTGATTTCAGCTAAAGCTCCCTCAGCATTTTTACATCCAATCAAATATCTCTGCATCTTAAAAAAGAGTGGGTACAGTGCTCCTAAGTTTAAATCAGCTAAATGTATATGAAATCATAGCAATACGTGTTAAAGCTGGGATGGTGCTGAACATTAACATAAAAGGCTATAGGAAATCAACTCATATTAGAAATGATATTGGTTCCTGGAATTTAGTCTGCTCCCAAGAGGATTGAATGTTGCAGATACATTGCCAAAGTATTTATTTTTTTTCTTCATCAGCCCTTTCATTTTGATTACAGGCAGCTTAAAAATACATTTGGACATATCTCAGTGGCCAAAAACCATGGAGATCAGGATGAAATCATTTTCAAAGCAGAAATAACAAGCTTTTATAAAGATATCCAGAGAACAGCAAATAACATCAAAAGATCACAATTGGATCCTTTAGTCACTAAACTAAACTGAGTTTGAAGTCAAAGGGCTCCTCACGATACCTTGGGCAAGTCACTCAAATTCTCGCCCCCTCATTTCTCACCCGGAACATGACAGCCTATTTCACAGGGTTGTCATGAAGGTTAAATTACATTAAAGGGGCTAATCAGTGAATGGACCTGGGACTGTGCCTAGTCAGAGATGTAACTCAATTAAGTTTTAATTCAGAGTGAGACTCTGGTACTTAAAGATCCCTTTTTAAAATGCAGCTAAGTTCAGTCTTTGGAGTCTCACTTCCCGAGTTCTGAGTTGCTGGGCTTAGTCTTTGCAGGTTCTACCATGCTTCCTCAGGTACATGGAGAGATCTTGTTTATAGTCCCAGCTATGCTATTAATTAGAAGAATAGCCTTAATCAAGGCGTCAACCTCTGGGTCTTCTTCATCTGTAAGATGGGAACAATCTGTGTCCTAATTAATCAGTGTGTCATAATATAACATAAGATAGCCAGTTAGAAAATTGGCCAAATAAAATTCAAATCAAATTTTAAATTGGGTTAGCATTATTATTTCCACTGGGTTTTAGGTGGCAAGAGAGGAAATCATGTAGCAACAATTGCAAGGCAGGCTGTTTACTAAGAGCTTCAGGTTTTAGAGCTGATTTGCCAGGATTGGGTTGTGTATCCCTACACAGGTCAGTGAATCTCTCAAGGCCTCAGTTTTCTTATCTGTAAAGCATGGGTGCTATTTTTAGCTCTGTGACTCTGTGTTCTAAGACTAACATCAAAATTTTAGTGTAAAAAACATCAAGCCTCTTGGGGCGATGATACTGCTCCTGAACAAGTAGATGGATTAAGACTTGGGCATCTTGCCGCTCACAAAGGATGACAGAGTTTGAAAACTAAAGCTATAAAGCAAAAGACATTTGACATCTTTGGGGGAAAAAAAAATGAAACAGCACTAAAACTAGCTATTTCTTTAAAAATGACCTTCATTCTGAATGGAAACCACTGGCTCTTCTGTCTGGTGTTCAGCATTCCAGAGTAACCCTGAGAGCAAGTTATCTGATTGGAATCATTGCTCCAAGGGTTGGATGTTTTTTAACAGTGGTTTATTAGCCAGACAAAATAATTTTTAAAGAAGAAAAGAAGGGAACCCCTCCACCCCCAACCAAGACCCACAGCTCAGTCTTTTGACGGTAACTTTTTTAGAGGGGTGGTGGCCAGCAGCGCCTTTGGCTGCTCCTCTGGGTGGCTGGATTCAGGTTTGTAGGACCTCCCATAGCAGTGGGTTTCATCTCACAGCTGGCTTCAGTGGACTAGGTGCCCGGAATGTCACCTTGAAAGATTGAGGCTTGATCTGGGCTCAGTAGAAAGAGCTCTATGACTAATTAGAATGTCTGCCGTGGGCTTAGGTGGGATAATGTTTGTGCCAGGTATTTGCTGTCCTGACAGCAGGTTGCAAAGATCCTTTAGTACTTGTCCTTTCACTGGGCAGAAGATCAAGCCCTCAGGCCAGGACTGCTTCCGGTCTCCTGAAAAAAATGTTTTTCATGCCCCTGGCACGGACTGTCTTGCTCTGTGAGGGAGGTTTATTCTGGTTAGCTTAACAGACAGAATAGAATAAGGCAAGTCTGTTGACTTTACTCCCTGGTCACAGGACAGGAACTGCAAGCAAGGTGGACAGAAGCTGTAATTCCAGCAGTCCCCATCAGATTTCCGTGGATCCAGTGGAGCACAGGCTTGGGTGCTGACTGCTCCAGCCACAAACCACAGAGCCTGGCAGGCTGTGGTCAGCAGTCATGGCTGCAGATTCCCTGGAAACCCAGCCCTTGGAAGGACCAGGAGGCTGGGCCCCAAGTATTCCACACACTGTGATTCTTGATACTGAAAACAGAAGTGCTGCTCCCTTCTTTAGGAAGGCTCTGGAGAATTAACCAGTGTACTTAGTTATACGCAACCGATATTCTGAAGTTCATTTTTCTTCATCTTTGGAATGCGCTTCATGTTTTTGTGCTACGGATCGGCTTTTTCCGGTGATGTTTGAACTCTTCAAATTCTTCTAAAGAACACTTGAGGGGGTGTGTGGTGCTTTGCACAGCTCCCCCAACATGCTTCCCGTAGCCAGCCAAACGTCTCGGAGATCTCTGTCTCCTAACTTTCAATCTGTGAACTGCACCCGTGGAACAATCATAGTTGTGTTTTGTTGAGCACTTAGTACGCGCTCCCCGGCATCAAGGTCACTGTGTGGAATTAACAGCTTCAGTCCACTTGCAGTTCCTGTCCTGTGACCAGGGAGTAAAGTCAATAGACTTCCGTTCTTCGCTTCTCCCTGGTAATCTAACCAAAATAAGCCTCCCTCACAGAGCAAGACAGTACATGCCAGGGGTGCGGAAAAACACTTTTCCGGGACACCCGTAGTAGCACTGGCCCCAGGGCTTGATCCTCTGCCCAGTGAAGGGACCCGTACTAAAGGATCTTTGCAGCCTGCTCTGTCAGGACAGCAAAGAGTTGAGTGACAAAGGCTAGGTCCAGAAGTGTGTGGGGTAGTGAGGTGAAGTGGGCCTGGGGTTAAACATTGTCTATAGAGAATCTACCAAGGGTTCACAGGGAATGGACCTGACTTCCTCTGCTTCTGCGGTTTCCTCCTGTTCCAGTGGCTGCACTTGAGCTCTGAGTAAAATTAACTTTCAATTATCCTGAGGCAGATTAACTGGTTTGCAGATTAACAAAGGTCAAGGCTCACCTGGGCCTGGGAGGGGTTTATTAATTCAGCCCCTCCATAATTAGCTGGTTATGGCTGATTGCCTACCCATGGTCAGGAAGCTTGGGGGCTGGGTTGCCCTTACAGAGCTGAGGAGCATTGTCTTCTAGGACCAGCCACTCCCTTCAATCAGAGTTGCCCATTGGTCTATAAAGTCCTACAATCCCCAGAATAATCCCTAGGAAGTTCAGAATCTCCCAGGAGTCCTGGTGTTCTGCCTCTGCCAACTTTCAGCCCAACACATTCCAAATTGTGAAGATCAAATTGACTAAAAGGCATAGTGAATTTGAAAGTCCCAGAGATTCGTGATCGAATATGTTGAAAGAAGGCCCAGCGAACAAGGGTGGCTATTCCCCTTTCCTCTTCAGCCTGTGGACCCTCCACCACCAAAAATAGAGATCGGCAGGCTTGAGACACTGAGCAGTGGATCCCTCCTGAGGTCAGAGGAGGCCAAGTGTCAAGGAGGCAGGAGTTGCCTGCAGGAACAAGCTTCTCAGGTCCAGCCCTTCCCTCCATGATTGTCTGGGTTGCCTGAGTCCCTCCCCAAGGTTGCACAGGTTCATAGAAATTTGACCGCATTTGCCACACCCCTGTAGGGAATAGAAATATGCGTATTTGCCACACCTTATATCAGACCAGAATACACACAGTTCAACCTAGGAGTCATGCCTTATTTGAAGTGATCTCAGTTTTGTGGGAAAAGTACCTTGGACCCCACGTTTACTGCACATCTTGAGAAAGTGTGCATAAAGGACTCTGGTCTATGGCCTACCAAGAAAGAAAGAACATTTGCACAGGATCATGTTTGATGCGATTCCCTGGATTATTGTTACGTCTTAAGCAGTGTTCCTGCGAGCCCTTGACATGTCTTTTCATCTCTGACTATTTTCATTTTGGATTTGCCAGGCCTGGAATGCCTTGCCTCAATGCAACTGAGTTTGCAGGCAACTGCGGTCCCTTTTCAGCCAGGGCGATGGGTTTCCCTGGGTCCTTCTCTCTGGCTCACGTTTTCCCAGGGCTGCTAGTGTGTACAGTCTAGAGATCACATTTTATTAACACAAAGAAATCTGCTTGGGCTGCCTGGCTCTCGCAGTCACATGGAAAGAAATGTGCTCCTTCGGTACGCCAGCCTGCAGCTCTCTGTGCAAAATACAGCCGAGAGCCGGGCACTGGGCCAAGCTTACATTTCACTTTGGAACACACTTTCGCATCACTCCTTGGCAGAACATCCACGGCGGTGTCTATTTGGGGAGTAAGTTAGAGAAGTGTTGTTTCCCTCTTATGAGTGTCGAGAGATAGGACCTTTAAAAAAATATTTGACTCTTCCCCATCTTTGTCGTCTTCAAGGTGCCCAGGTAATAAGGTGATCCAGCTAAGGGTAGCAGCCTCCCCTGGAGAGAAGTCTCCTCCCTCCCGGGTTCTCCCGGTCGCCTTGCTAAATCAGTAAACACAGCCAGGACCGCCTGGGACAGAGAATCTTAGGCCAAGGTAATAACATCAAAACCAAAGTCCTGGAACTCTTGAGTAAACTAGTTACCCTCCCAGATAAAACAACTTTGTTGTCCAAATCTTTCTTTCCAAAGATCTGAGACTTTTCAAACGTTGGTCCAAAGCCAGCTATTGGAGGAAGGAACTCCAGCAAGCCTCCTGGAATGGCAAACACTGTTAAAATAAACAAATGGGCTTCTTCCATTCAGTTTTCCCTTACTGGTCTATTTTCATTTCTTTTACCATTTCATAGTACCCTCCCTTCTCCACCTCACCTCCCATCTCCGTCTCACTTTTCTCAGGGACCAAGCTGATCATTTTACCTTCAGGGAAATAAGTATCTACTTGCAAAAAGCGGAATTAAGAGAAAAGAGGTGGTATGATTTACTTCTTCAGTTATCACCTCATACTCTGTTCTTATAGGTGGCGGCCTGAAGCCTGACTTGGGTTTGAAAATAAAGTTGATTTTGGAATTTTAAACCCTCCTCAGGAAAGGTCAGAATGGTTAGAAAACAAAGGTTTATTGAAATAATACTGACTTCTCTTTTCTCAATGAAATAGACCCCTCTTGTAACAAATGATTGAAAATAAAATCTTTCTCCCCCATTAGGCCAACCCATAAACTCCACAGGGATCTCCCAAATGCCAAGCCTTATTCTGATTCTAGTGTTTACAGCTTTGAAAAATTGCTTTTGCTGTCAGTACCATCCAGGCAAGGAGCAACTAACTAATCAAGATCTAAAGAAACTTTTCCAGCAAGGCACATATGTCAGGCTGATGCTGCTTAGGACAGGCCACCAAATGGGAAGCCTGCCACATCGTAGAGGCTGCCCAGTACTTAAGGGACCAGGTTGCAGTCTCCTGCCAGTCACCCGGTGAAGCTTTAGCTTACTCTGCAGAAAGGAGGTGACAGAAACTCATTCCACCTGTCTCAAAAAACCTGCTGGTAATTAGCTTTAAAAATAATGCCAACTTTTCACATAGCTGGTAGATGCATAAGCTCAGTGGGGGGCCGGAAGGAGTGCTACTTCACAGAGTAATGCTATTGCAATCACATTATTCATTCCAGGTGAGGTTACATAAGGTTATTAGAGAGATGAAAGTCACCCTGATGTTTCAAAGAGGTCTCCTGAAAGTATTGATAAAGTTTATTTGAAACTTTCTTCCTCTTCCCAAGTGAGATCAGTACTTTTTAGTAACTTTGTTTTTTTTTTTTTTTTTTCATGGACAAAAGCTCTAGCAGATGATTGAGATGATCTGTAGTCAGCATCAGGTGTCAGTTCTCCATTGTGGATAATCTGCTTGGCATCTTAGCCCTGGTAATGTGTAAGCCCCGGCTGATTGCCATTTGCTACCCAGCAAGGCAACACCTCGACGCCTGTACCCCCCTCCCTCACTTAGGAAAGAGTTCGGGGTGTGTAATTTCATTTTATAATTAACTGAAGCAATGCACAGTGCATTTCCTAGTGCATGATAATGACAGGACAATTATCGCCCAGAATTGACTATATCTGACCTACTTTGAAAACAGTAGGGTAAATGGTTGGACCTGAGTTTGGCCTAGCCTCATGCCAGAGCAAGTACTTAAATCCTGCAGGATTCTTTCATTTTGCATAAAACAGGTGAAGGTATGTACAACCCATCGCTCCAGCGCTTCTGTGCACTCGCGGTAGGTCTCTGCACTTGATTGGAGGTTTCTCAGAGGCAGGGACTAGGTTTTTATATTCAGCACCCAAGCACGTGCTTTACACCACAGCTGGTACTCAGTAAACATTTGCTGAATGAATGAAATAACAAAGACGTCACTTTCATTATAAGTGGTTTTAAGAGTACTTGTTCCCACTTTAATATCTTCAGTGGTGCTGGCCGAATTTTGTTTAATCTGGCAAGTCTTTGCAAAGGATCATGATGGTATGACAAGCTCCTTTGAGGCTGGTGGTCTTAGAGGAGGCAAAGCACAGACCTAGCGACAGGGCCTTGGCTGACATTCACAGGTCCAGAGCTACTCTAGGGCTTCAGTGAGCTGCTCATATATGTGAGCATTTTGCTGTTTCCAATTGGTTATTTCATAGTCAAAGGGGAAGAGTGTTCTCAAGCAAGAGGATTTAGCTGCTTACAAATAAAGGTGGATATTGACACCCTGCTCCCCGATTTTTCATGCCTCAGTGACAGAGACATAATCGGAAGTCAGCAGCTCCATCTGCATGTTCCAAGATCACCTGTAAGAGTTGTTAAATCTCACTCAACACCTTGTTAAGTGGGATTTTAACTGAGTAAGTAGAGAAGTCCCGTGTTCTGTGGGGGGGAGGGAAGGATGCAGAGGGATATAGAGTTTTAAGAAACAACTTGTATTTCTTCGGTTCGCAGAGGCAGGGGGACGCCTATCCATGTGTCATGTTATGGTTGACTTCTTTGCACATAGGATTTGACTGGCTTATGGAATGGCACTTCTGCCTGTTTCAGCCAGCAGCTGGGGTTACTAACACAGACACGACCCCGCCGCAGAGGAGAGGGGCTTCCAGGGTCCACGTCGTGAGCAGTTGCAGCCCAGCAGTGGGGTGTGTGCCGCTGTCAGAAGCGACCCCGACAGCAGCAGGCCAGGTGTTGGAACAGGTTGATCCCCAGATTTGTGATGTCCTCAATATGCCCTGGGCAGAATTCATTCTAAGCACCCTACATGCTGTGTGCCCAAAACAGGGAGTGTACCGTGAACCCTCTGGTGACACCTGGAGATCCTTGAGGCTTCGCACACGGGCGGCTGCTATTCAGTGCCCTGTGTCTCAGGTTAGTAGTCTGTTGGGGGAAAGAACATCCCTGCTACCGGCATGAGATAGCAAAGGTCTCTGGATGGAATAGTGCAGAAAATTATTCAGATAACTGAGGCATACGAAAAATTATTTTGAGAAAGATTTAAAATGTAAAAAAAGTAAATACATAAGAAGCACCCTTCATCCTGTCACCCAGAATTAACAATTTGACATTTTTATCATATGTGTTCATATATAAATCTATCTGTATATTCATCTACGAGTTTAAACATTACAGATCAAGTCGGGGTCTTGGGGAATTTTTTAAAAAGAGACATGAGTTAACACATAAAGGCTGAACTGGAATAATTCCAAGTCTGTTTCCAGAGGTCTTAATTCCGCCTGGCATTTTGCATCGACTGTATTAATAAATCAGCCTGTTTTCAGTCTAGTTAGAAAATAAGACCAGTCTCCCTTTGGTTATATTTTGCTGGAGGTGGGCAGGCAGCTCTTTGGCACCTGCCTCCTGGACATTTCCCTTGGAGTGGAAGAGGAGTCTTCCTTCCCCCTAACAGAAGCAGCATCCTCTTTCCTCGGTGCCAGAAAAACCCAAATACACAAAACTGACACTAAAAGAAAGGCCTGGTGCAGCCTGAAGACCTCAGTAGTGTGCTGAGACACGGGCTCACCCCCAAGCACTGCGCGTGACAGGGAACGGCCAGTAGAATGACCGTTCCATGCAGCAGGTGGACTGGGCAATGGCCAATTAACTCTCTGCGCTTTCTCTCCTGACTGGTAAAATCTTGAGAATTGGACAGTCACACAGGATGGGTAGAAAAGAAGCAGCACACTAAGAGCTAACTTTTCTTTAGCACTTACTATAGTCTGGGCGCTAGTCTAAGTAGTTTACACGTACTGTCTCATTAATGTCAAAACAACCTCTGCGTACTACTATTCGTAGTACTAGGTAGGGGCTATTGTTATTGTCCTTTTATAGAGGAGGCCAGAGAACTGGCTGAAATGCTGAAGGAAGCAGTTAGGAGGCAGCAGAGCTGGAACTTGCAGGCACACAATCTGGCACCAGAATCCATGGGCAGAGCCACCACCTCCTGCTGCTCCTTGGTAGAAGGCACTTTGCCTTGTGGAAGATGACAGAACTCCTGGAACCTCAGAACACCTGAGTCGATGGTACAACACAGTGACATATGTACCAGGAACCTAGCTCTGGGCGGAATGAAGACAAAAGGAGCAACTAAAATCAGGCTGATCCAGACACATATCTATGTCCTGAGGTCCTAAGGTCTCCTCGGCCAGTTTTTGGGGAGTCTGATTTTAGAGGTCACAGAGGCTGGTTTCCAAAACAGAGATTTTACTTTTAAATCATGAAGTGTTTAATTTCAAAATGAAGTCTGTGGTTTTGTATGACTCTCAAATCCATGCTGTCTTCTGATAGGAACTTAGAAGTGAAACACTGTGCCGTGATAAACACAGCAGTCCAGGAAGATTTAGGGACAGTCTAGAAGAGTCTTGGGGGCCATTTAGTGCCACTGTATTAAGCCCACAGCACAGTCCATATAAGCCAAAGAGAACAAAATTTACTTTCCTGGTGCTCACCCTTTGCTAATTCTTCCCAATCCAATAGGGAGACATATACAGTCAAGAGAATCTTGGTCTTTCACGCATAGATTTCCCTCTTCAGTCATTCTGAGCAGTTCCTGCAAAGAAGCACACATGATTACATGCATAGGCGACAGCTATGCATTTTGCCATCATTTGGATGAATGGAGGGAGTCAGAGGTGCTCACTCAGTGCTCACCTCCATGTACTTTTCAGAGACATGGTTGGTGAGAGGTCCTCGCAGATTCAAAGCATGAGAGAAATTTCTTCTTGAGAACTACGTCTGTGCAGCAGCCCAGGGCGTGCAGCCGGCACTTGGTAAATATTAGCTCCCTTCCCCTTCCTGTGTGTGAGGCAAGTTGTATGAGTGAAGCATCAGCAGTTCGGAATGCAAAAATAGATCTCCATGTGAGGATGTGGCCTCTTTTCCCTGAGTGTGGACCAGATGTCAGGCTGCCTGGTGAGGACTCAAGGAATGTTACGGCTTCCTTCTTTGGGGCTTCATTGCTTCTCCCCATATGGAGAAGCCTCCCTTTCGATGCACTTATTGGATCTGAAAAGCAAGAACAGAAAAGAGGATGGTATAAAAGTCTCAGGGAAGAAAGCTTCTGTAGTCTCCCTTTAGAAAAGGATTTTTATGCGTATTATTTAGATCTTTCAGATCTGATACTCAGTCATCACATCATTATCCTTGTGATTTAATAGCATAATAAAGTAATGGAGAACCACAGGCAAACAGACATCTGTTTTGGAGCTCATTTTTCTGTTTTCTTACCAGACTTGTACTGAGGGCCAGCTATTTACCAGGCACTGAACCAGGTGTTGGGAATTCAGAGATAAGGAAGATGTCATCTCTTGAACTTGAGAAGCTTATGAATCGCAAAGAGAGAGAGAAATAATTGTGAATGGAGTGTTACTGCATATGTACAAGGTAGAACCAAGAAGGCAAGAATGGTGAGCTCTGATTGGCGTGGAGAGAAGATCAGAGATCTATGAATTGTGTCTTGAAGAATGAGCAAAACTTGTCTCAATAAGGATACATTTCAGTGACTCATTGAGTTTTTCTTTACTGATATTAGGAGTTAATTTCAATTAAATATGCACAGGAAATAATTGAGATCGTAGAGTTAAGGGACACGGGCCTGGAATTAAAAATAGGAAAAAAGAGAATAAAAAGAATGTATGTGGTGGTTAATCCCCGAAGTGGCTGACTCCCTCCTGCCCAAATGAAGGTAGGAGACTGCTGCTACACAGTGGGGCCTGGGGCTCCGCACTTCCAGGGCAGCCGAATCACGTGTCTGAAGTGTGGTACGTTTAAAGAGGATGTCGGGAGGTTAGAGGCAGCATAATTGATGTGATTTGACAGTTGCTATGGCAACACGCCCACTTCCAGAAAAGCAGCGTTAGTGGGAGGGCAGGAAGACTCATGGCTTTGCCCTGGGCTGCCCTGGGCCTCACACTGCCTGTCCTGGGCCAAAGGTATAGACAGATTCAGAAGGACAAATGTCCCACGTGGCTGACTGCCACCTGGCTTTGTGGAATTGACTCTGGAACAATATAAGGACATGAGTAAACAGGAGTGAAGACAGCAGGGAGACAGTGCAGAGAGGGAGGGGGAGGTCTGAGCAAGCATTGCCAACTCCCTTTGGGAAAACATCTCCCCAGGGTTGTATTTGAATGTGTTGAATGACCCCATGGATTTCTACGAAAAAAAAAAAAATCACATGGCATAAATGTGTGCAAACTTCTCTTTATAGAAGCAGTGGCAAAGAATGCTTTGGGCATAAATAAAATAAGTTCTTGGAGGAGCGGAAAGATTTGGGTCAATGAAAAACCGGTTGTGATAAGTTTGGGCCGAAGAGCTGGGTGATTTCCTCTGGGACGCCACCTCCTGGCACTTTAGAGGTATGCCACGATAGGAATATCCCCTCCTGTGTGGGCGGTGAGTGTCCTCACAAGCTCCAGTGCATCAGCTACTGGCATCCACAGGGGCTGTTCTCTCTAGACCACTGGTTCTCAACCTTGGTCTCACGTGAGAATCTCAAGTGGAATTTTTTTAATTATCTGTAAAAATATTTAATTAGTAATAAATGATCATTGTCATTGTCAAAATAAAGTCAGAACTGTACTGGTGTACAGCTTGGGTTTCCCAGGTTTCACTATCAGTAGCTTCTTGGATACTCTTTCAGACATTTTCTTTGTGTTTTTAAGCATGTATATATATATACACACACACACATACACACTCATGTCCTTATATTGTTCCAGAGTCAATATATATATGTGACATATTTATAAAAATGTACAGTTTTGACTTTATTTTATAGTGATCATATATAGTATGTGTATGGGAATATGGAAATATACAAATATACACTGTACTTAGTGTTCTGCACGTTGCCTTTTTTACTTAATATCTTTTGGATATAGTTACATGTTAGTACATATAGATCTAGATTTACCAGCTGCATGAAATCCTATTGTTTGAATATGACACAATTTATTTAATATCTACCTTTAGCTCATTTTCATCCTTGGATGCCGTTCTTTGTATATTTATATGGCACATCTACAGTTTAAATTCCTGGATGTGTAATTGCTGGATCGAAGTGTACAGGCTCTACAAAAGTTGTACTCCTTCACACTCCCACTAAGAGAGTATGAGAAGGCTGTTTCCTCTTCCATTAAACAAACAAAAACTCCAACAGAAACAAAGCAAAACAAAAATACAGAGCACAGGCCCCATGTTCAGAGCTTCTGATTGGCATGGAATGGGTGACGAGCATTGGTCTTTTAAAAACTCCGCAGGTGGATCTGGCCCCTAACCAGGGTAGAGAACTATGGTCTTAGAAAGAAGGGTAAAGTGAAGAGACGATGTCCTCAGTGGTGATGCTGTAGTCCTATCCTTCCAAATCCAAACAGCAAGAGTTCCTATTAATGTGGTTGATTGGGAGAAATAGAACCACCCGTTTCCTCTCAAGTCCCTGTTAACTGGAAACCTTTATTTAGACAGACATAAGCATTAAATGAATCTGTATTTATTAAAATATTTTAGGATTAAGAGCCAGAGCAGTAACAACTAGGTACAGTCTGACACTTTTCTGTATTCATTTAGTCATAATCCATTTTTTCTTTTTATAGGCATTTAAGGAAGAATTATTTAATTCCTTTTGGTGTGGCATTATATTCCATTAGAAGCAGGGAGAGTTTGTGGATATTAAAAGTCAATAGTGCTTTCCCTTGCTCTTCTTTCACTATGAAAAGTCCCCAGGCTGGTATACAGCTTGCCAGCTTTGGGAATTAAAAGCATCTCCTTCCTCTTGCTTAGTTAGCCTTAATAGATTGAGAGAGAGAGAGAGAGAGAGAGAGAGAGAGAGAGAGAGAGAGAGAGAATGGATATCTCTTTTCCAGAAAACCTATTCTAAGAATTATGCATCTTAAGGAACTACTCTGGTGGTTGTTGACTGTCTTCACAGCCTGTTTCAGAAAAAATTCACTGACCTTCAGTTCTTTCACCCTTTACCTTGAGCCCATGCCTTGCCATCCTCTTCTGTATGTCTCTGTCTGCAGAGCTGCTGCCAAGTACAGTGTCCCTAGCGCCGTGGCGTCAAGAAGCCATGTGACTGGCACCTTCACCCGCAAATCTCCCACCAGTCTGAAGACCGTTTGTCTTCATCTCACAGCATGTCTTTCTTTTCCTTTTCTGAGGAAACTGACTCCTACCCCACCGCCTCCCCAGCTATCATTTGCCTGGCATATCGGTACATCTGGTCTCCTAACCAACCAACTCACTCCCCCAATTAGGTAAGAACTGCCTTCCGTTAAGGAGTCTTTTGTCAGGAAATCTGAGCTGATTGGGATGGGGGTTTATCAACACATGGAATGGCAAAGGATTGCTGAGGTGTTGGAATATTCTTGGTCCCCTGAAAAGTTGCAGACTGTGGTGGGATTTCTCCATAGACAACATTAGGCAGCAGCCAGATGGGTGTAGCTTGGCTAATCTTGGTGCAAGCTGGAAATTTTCAATTTTTCTGAAATTACACATTTCTAAGAAATTGTCCAGTCTAGAATATAATTTGAGTATATGTTAGGGTACTGTATGACTATAGGCTAACCTACTGCCGGTTTATAAATATGTGTGAAAATTTATCTATGTTACCCTTTTCCCCCCCAGCAATGTGGTGGCAAAACAATTCAATTTAAGAAGTCCCTCCCATTTTTACTCCTTGTCTAAATCAGTGGCTATTAGGCAGTTTTTCTCCTATATGGGGCTTGAATTTATTTGAGAAAACCTGAGTGTATGTCTTTCCAAAGTCGTGGCTTGCATCTGAATGTAAAACTCAGTTGCACACTTGTTGAATATTAATTTAGATGATAGATTGCTGTAAACCATATATGTTGCTCTCTAGTCTTCCCTTCTTCTCTGCCTAAATGATTGATGACCAAGCTGTCACTTCTTTATAGTGTTAAACCTCTTGTGGTACCTCATCACATAGGTATATGCCAGTTGGGCAATAACTATACCCATGAAATGAAATATCAAGAAGTGCCTGGCAGTGGCTGCAAAGGCTATAGTATTAGGACGTTGCTCACTTGACCCCAGATGAGACTCTGAGGACACAAAATCCATTTTGTTTAGTTACCAGCTGACTTCATGAAATTAAGTTGATTTTCCCCCAGGATCTATATCTCTGACTTAGCATAAACCCCACTAGGCAGGCTTCTGTTGCCTAGCAACACTTATTTAGTAACCTTTCAGAATTATCATTAACTAATAAGGAAAGAATGTCCCTATTCTATGTTATTCACGCAGCCTATGGTACAGACATCTCTCCAGGCATCCGGGGTTATCTCTACAGGTACTTTTCTCTGCCATCTTCACTACTTCCATAACCAAGTGCTCCCCAAAATATACACGTGCCAGACCAAGAATAAAAAATAGGAAAAGATGTTGTGAGAACTTAGGTATTGGCGCACTAAACAGCAAAGGGAAATACGTCTACTAGGCTAGGTTGTTCAACATATCAAGATGCCCATGTAAATACCGCCTACAAAATACTTCCACAGACAATGGAAAGTAGACACCTGATGTCCCAAGAAGCATGTAAAACTCCAAGGATTCCTGCCATGTGTGGGTTCAGGCGAGTGTTGCTTGAAGAAAATTGTTGGACACTAGCCTTTGGCGTTGATTTTGCTGGGGGACATGTGTGGGTGGAGGGTGGAAGTGCAGAAAGAAAGTTAGGGCTTTGGAGTTAGCCCTAATTGAATGTACTCTTCCAACTCTTTGACCTCGAGTAAGCTACTTAATCTGTCTTGTCATTGTTTCTCGTTTGTTTAACAAATAGCTAGCGGAGGTAATAATGCAGGTCCTTGATGAAGAGGTGCAGTGACTGCCCATGAGGGATTAACAGTATAATTAGAACCATTTCTTTGGTCAATCACATTTCACCAGCTTGTTCAGAACTGCTTTGCCTCCTACCTTTCTGGTCTCTCTGAAGTATACTCCATGGAGTGCTCTTCTGCCAGTCCCTAAAATATCAGAGTTCCTCTAGGTCCTTCCTCTGTATTCTCACCTAGCGGGGAGGCCTCAGGGTTACTAAATCTGTATCTCTAGTTAGGATTGCTCTTCTGAAGCCTAGACTCGCTTATAAGGCTGAAATCCACATCATCCAGTCTCTTTCTCTGGGCCAGAGGTACCACAAATTCTATAGATTCACAATCAGACACTGCCTTTTCCTCAGAACATGCTTACTCCACCATATTCCTGACTTCAGCAAATTTTACCTCCCCTTTTCCAGCTGTCTAAGACAAAAACTTAAAAGTTTGTTTCGCTCTCTCCTTCTCTTTCCCTCGCGTCAAGTTGGCCAAGCCTCATATCGCACTCACTTCATTGACAACGCTTGAGTCTGCCCAGTCCTCTGCCCTTGGTAAACTCACCATTTCTGTTCTCCCCTCTGACACTTACTTCACTTGGTTGCCACAGCAACATTTCATCAATTGCTTCGCATTCTCTTGAATATCTAAGGCCTTTCTCTGTCTCATTTCAGCTTCTACTACCCCTCTCCTTGTCCTCTGAGCTTCAGCTAGACCAACTATTTTCAATTCCCTGACTGGCCTATGGAGTCTCTCACACCTTCATGCCTTCATGTATCCTGTTCCCTCTGCCTTGATCACCTCTTACCCTTTCCCTGTCTGGCCAATTTAAAAAATCCGCCAAGATGGCACCTTCCTATGAGATGCTTTTCCTGATGTCCCAGCACACAACTTCAAGGATCAGGTTGGTGATCAGCCTCTGGACTCCAACCTTTGGTTCCCTGGGCAAAGCTCCCTTATAGCTCTTAGCATCTGTACTCTAGTTATCTGTTTGCTTAATTCTATCTACCTCCAGACTGCTTGACCCCAGGGGGTGGGTCATATTTACTTATATATTTTTAAAGCCTAGTCAATAGTAGGTGCTCAATAAATGTTCGTTAAAGAAATATATGTTTTAATCAACAAGCCTTTGTTGATCATCTTCTATGCAAGGCACTGGCAAGGCCTTTGCCTAAAAAGATTTCAGGTCCAGTTTGAGAATCAATAATTGCTTCAAAGCTATGGAGTCGCTTAATCTGATAAAACTGTTAGGCTGGCATATGCTAAGTACAATATAGATATTAAATGTGAGGGAACTTAGACGTTGTCACCAACATTGGGACAGTCAGGAGGAGGGCTTGACTTAGACCTTGACGGATGGTAGGACTGGTAGAGGTGAAGTGGATGTGAACAAGTCAGACCAACTTGGCTTGAGCAGAGAACACACGATGGGAGCAATATGCTGGAGAGTGGAGGTTCTTGACTGCCAGACAGAGTTTGGACTTGGAGGCATTGGCTACCTTTGATCATAGTAGGGATGCTCTAGGACGAGTAACCTGGTAGCTGTGTTGGCAGACAGGATTGCGGGTGGCAGGCCAGTTAGGAAGGTACTACAATTATCTAAGCCCTTAGTGGATGGCCTGCTCTTGGCCTATGACAGGGATCGGAACCACAAAGGACAACCTCCACTGAACTTCCAAAAAAAATCAGTGCTAGAGCTAGAATGAAGTGAATCTTTGCCATCATCTCAGGTTTTCATCCCATTGGAGTCAAACTGAATCCAGGGAATCTCCTGAAGTCCCCCAGAACTGATGCGGACTTTGGATTCTGATCTGCGGCTCACTCCTCCCTCCCACGTGAAATGTGTGTGACTAAAATTTCAAGCCTGACTGAATGGAGAAATAGTTCCCAGGTATAAGGAGACCTGAAGGAGAGGCCGATGGTCACTGTGAGATTGGAGGATGAGGTTGGCTTGAACTCACTGGCTTAGAGATGACAGTGGGACTGGAAGCAGCAGTGGCAGCCTCACACAGACCTGGTTAGGACGCTCTGTGAACCTCGGTGTGACAGAATGACAGAGCAATGGCCAGGAGCCAAGGCAAGACGGCTTTGGAGAAGCATGTTTACTTACGGGTGTGCAACTTGGGGACGAGCACAGGAAAGAATTTTTGTGGATCTCCTTGAGAAGCTGTAGGACCACAGACACACCTGAATCCTATTCATGTTCACCCGGAAGCCCGGGCTTTAAAACAATCCTGTTTTTCTTCCTACGTTTGTTTGGCTTGGTTCAGGGGTTTGGGGAGAGGAGGAAGGGTGTTGTTCAGGGAGAGTGTGGGCTGTTTGTTTGCAGTTGGTCCCTGGGTTCTCGGTGGACGTCAGGAGCATGTCACTTATCTAGTCTCCTGCTTCACTCTCTCCTCTAAATCCAAACAAAAAATTTAACATCGCCCAAAGGAGAGTAGTCAGTTTAATAACTCGCCATGCAGCGCTTTGAAAACTGCAGGTTTCAAATGACTAGGCCTGTACATTTTCACCAACTCAGACAATTAAAGAGACCCCAGGGGCATACGTGGTGCTGATTCAAGCGGTGCACATTGTCATTAAAAATGGAAAGAGCCTCTGGAAATAGTTTCCAGGTATGGGTGAGCTTGTTTCTCTTCTTCATGAGAAGGTAGCCCCATCCTATGGGTGGGTACCCAGGTCAGTTGCTTAGTGGCTCAATTTCTCCACAGGTAAAATGTGTCCATTGACCCTCTCTGCTTCTCAGGGTTGTCAGAGGGTGGAGTGAGGCTGTAGATTTGCAGCATGTAGCCGACACGGGTCCGGGTGTAGCGTGTAATGAAAGCAGGAGTCCCTCCATCTCTGTTGCTCTGTGGCAGTGACTGCACCACCAGCATGCCCACCATAGGGGACTCTGATGAGGGACTGGGGTGAACACATGTTGGACTTCAGTCTTTATTTTATCTTCTCCAAATGTCTCTTGCTGCTTGTCTTCCACTTTGTGGGGCTGCATAAAGGCTTGAAATGGTCATTCATTATTATACCCATCATTAACATGACAGCCTAGAGAGGGATTGGGCCTCTACTCTTTCAGAAAGATAGCCAAAACAGAGAAAAATTTGAAGACTTGGAGCCAATTGGCAGTTCACCGGGACTTAATCTTCCATTTCCCAGGTCTTCGCCCCACCATGCATTCCCTACAGTTACAGAGGAGGCCTGTTCTTCTCCCATGGTAGTCCCATGACTTTGGGATGGAGTGGGAGCAGGGTATGTGCACATGTACATGCACGTGTGTGTGTGTGTGTGTGTGTGTGTGTGTGTGTGTGTGTGTGTGTGTGAGAAGGATAGTGCCTCTTCTTTCCCATTCACAACCCTCCATACCCAGCTTGGGGGGCCATTGTTTCAAGATCTGAAATATACCTCATGCAGGCCATAGTCTCAGACACTGTGAGTTCATTTCTGGCTGGTCTATTACTTCTCTGCACCTTGAGGTACCGTAACAGCTCTGAGGAGAGGCTCTCAGCACAGGGGAGAAGAGTATAGGGTGCTGTGTCTCAAGGGCAGTGGCAACAAGAACTTCTGTTCTATCCCCATTTAACTGACTCTAACAGTCTGTGGTTATGAGTTCCTCTGGTCTCACCTCTCAGTCAGTTCAAGGAGGTAGGTTTCTTGCTGACACTATTGGCAAGAAGTGTGATGATGAACACCCTTGGAACAAGGGGCTTTGTCAATCCAGCCCTAGCTCCTGCCAAGTTAGGAGCTGCTGCATCAAGTCCAAGCCATTTTGGGTACTGAAGCACAATCCCAGAGCAAATGCTTGTCTGAACACGAGGTCAGAGGTGGTGATGTCCCACAGGTTTTGCTTGGGGTATAGCTAGGGGAATGAAGCTAGAGGAGCATGGAGGAAGGAAGTGCAGACCACATACCCACTGGGGCTTCCTCCCATGTACTGCCCATCCCATGCAGCCCCATGAGGTGAGCATTATCTCCCCCACTTGACAGATGCGGGAACAAGACTTGGAGTGGTGAAATGATGGGCCCTGGGCCACAGAGCTATTTAGGGGCAAAGCCACAGTGAGTCCAAGTCTTCCTACACTTTCTGATGAACCATGCAGAACAGGTCAAAGAGGAGGATGAAGACCAGAGCAGAGCCTCAGAGCAGAGTTCCGACTGCTTTTCTTTACTGAGACCAGACCCAGCATTAATTGGCATCCTGATAATTTAAGGGTATAGATAGAAAACATGTCTGCGCCATAAAATGTCCTTTGAAACCACCTTTATATCCACATGACAAAATATGTTAGATACCGTCTCTGCCGGGAATCTGTACCTTTCTCTTAATGAGGCCTGGCCTGGTCTCAGGCTCTCTCTGCACAAGCTCTTTAAAGATGCCAGTGAGGGAGATGTCATGTTGACAGGAACCCTGACCCTGTGGTCAGTAGTTACATTGTCAGATGCAGACATATCCTTGGCACTGCTCACCATGCAGGAGGACTGAGGTAATGGAGGAGGTGAGAGGGGGAAATAAGAAAGGAGGAAGGAAAAGGATACAGGGTTACTGGTTACTCATAACTTCCCAGGGGCTCTTGTCCATGATGGGAGGTTATTCCTGCCTCTCTGAGGGACCATCTACTGCTCAGGAACATGTTGGCCTAGAGAGGAGGGACCTTTCCTTTCTCTCCTGCCCCTTTGAGGGGAAAGTAAAGTAGTATAAAAAAAAAAAAAATGGGCTGTGCATCAAGCAGACTGGAGATTTAACTCCACCCAGACTTCCTCTCAGCGTGACTTTATGCCGGTGGCTTTACCTCTCTGACCCACACCATTTCCTCACCCATAAAATGTGGGGCACAGTGCCCCCATGTAAGGTGGGCTGACGGTTCAGTGGAATGGCCTGCACTGGGCTCCCAACCCACATGCTGACACTGGACTCCCTGCGGGCAGCATGGAGCCCATCGCTTCCCCTCGGAGTTTCTGCATGGTTAAGGACTTAGGGTGTAGAGTCAGGAGGACTCTATTTCAGCAACTAGAGCTGGGCAACCTTGGGTAAATTATTCATCATTTCTGATCTCATTTTAAACTATTTGTATTCCTTTATTGCCACATCTGGAAAATGGGGATACTAATAATTCTGCCTCCATACAGCTATTGTACGGATGAAATGAGGTAATATGTCTAAGGGGCTGGCACATATCAAGGGCTTTTACCCAGTTACCCATCAATATGACTAATAGCAATTACTCAGTGGGCTAGGGGGTGCCTGCTTGCCAGCCCACGGGACGTCATTTTATTCCCCCTCTCAGTAAATGGGAATAGGCAGACCCCCTCCCTAATGTTTACACACAGTGATTTTAGCTGGCGTTATGCTTTGCCCATGTTTCTGTTGACAGCCTGTTAACCGTGTGGAGAGAGTTGATGGAAAAGAGCTGCTTAGATCAAAGCGATCTTTGTAGTAGGCCTTTCACTGTATTTGTTCTGCAATCACAGACAGCACTTACTGGGTACCTTGTCTGAATTTGGCACAATGGAAGAGAGAGAGAGAGAGAGAGAGAGAGAGAGAGAGAGAGAGAGAGAGAGAGAGACTGAGACTGACTGATTGATTCATTATTGCCTTAAAGTCAGTATAAGTCTCAGGACACTTAACAGATTCCCAGGGTCATGACAGATTCCCAGCTGCTGGGGTCCAGAAGGACACCTCCTAATTTAATCTTTGGCTGAGCCTTTTCTCTCTCGTCCTTTCTCTTTCTCTTCCTCCTTTCTTCTTTATCCTTCTTCCCTTCCACATTCCCTTTCTTCTTTTCTCCTCCCTTCATTTCCTCTTTCTTTCATTCTTGTAGTCTTTCTTTAGTTTCTTAATCCCTCTTTCTCTCACTTCCTTTTCTTCCTTCTACCCATTTTCTTTTCTCTCTGGTCTCATCTTTCTCCATGTCTTCTTCCTGTGCTTCCTTTCTAGGTCTTCTCTCAGCAGCATTTATCATGGCCCCCCAGAGTATTATGTGCAAAGTGGGGCAAAATCCACATTTTTAAAAATAATGTTTTTTCTTCTGATTTTGAAAGTAAAAATGTCTATAATATTCATTATAGACAATATGTAAAATATAATAAATAGGTAGGTAGGTAGGTAGGTAGGTAGGTAGGTAGATAGATAGATAGATAGTCCTTGTTTCCCAAAATAATCCTCATTAGTATCTGGGAGTGTTTATTTCTGATTACTCAATAGTTTGCGCTGAGTGTTCCCCCATTCAGGCTCCATCTAGAAGCTGGGTAAGCCACAGGAAACAAGACAAGGACCCCATCCCATGGAGCTTACCTGTGAGTGAGGGGAGGTGGTCAACAAACATCGGTCAAATAAAAAAAGATAATTTGGGGTGAGATAAATATTGTAATGAAATGGGGTGGTTTGAGAGGCAGGGAGCTGGGGTAGAGGAAAGTCCAAGGATTAGAAGAGATGGCATTTGAGCTGGTATCTAGATGATACAAAAGGACCAGGCAGGCAGGGAGCAGGGGAAGAATGTTATACATAGAGAGATGCAAAGTACAGAGGCCTGGGTGGGGTTGTGCTTGGATGTGTGGGGAACAGGAAGCAGACCAGCATGGCTGGGCCTGTTGGGTGAGGAGGAGCTTTGAAGGTTACCATAAGTGGCCATAGTAAACCTTTGGAGGGTTTTGACATGGATTAGTGGCCTGCATAGCCTTGCAGTTTTAGAATACCTTCCAGGGGTTGTGTGAAGAGTGCATCGCAGGGACACGAATGAGGGAGAGCAGTTAGGAAGGAGTGGCAGGAGAAGAGGGAGAGGCCATGCTGGCTGGGA
This sequence comes from Cynopterus sphinx, assembly GCA_030015415.1. Lineage (NCBI taxonomy): Eukaryota > Metazoa > Chordata > Mammalia > Chiroptera > Pteropodidae > Cynopterus > Cynopterus sphinx. The sequence continues at coordinate 23,106,866 of CM057385.1, forward strand.
CAGGGGCGTCGTCTGTTTATTTGACTTTTTAATAGTGTCTGTGATCACAGTATCTATATTTTGTATCTGTGTTTATATATAGGTCATTTATTACTTTGAGTACTTCCTGTGATGCCAAGCACTTGATTTTTATATAAATTTTCTCATTCATTTTTCACTCAACCCTATGAGGCAGGCATAGTAACATCTATTTGTGGATGAAGAAACTGAAACTCAGAGAGATATAATGAAACAACAACAAAAAAAAAAAAAAAGGAAAAAGTTATCAGTAGTCCCTGTTCTTTAAAACAGACCTTCTTAAGAAATGGGTTCTATTTCTTTCTGGTCCTTTACTCACAAACACTGAAGTTTATAAAATACAGGTAGCAGAATCAGAATTTGAACCCAAGTCTGGCTCATTGCACAGCTTAACCACTACCCTGCACATTTAAAACCCTTGAAATAATGTTAACGTTATCATACGGGCCTCTTATACACGATAGCTCAACTCGTTGATTAGTTATCTGTTGCCATGATAGTGTTTATCAGACCATCACAAATACTCAGTAGCATGCACAAATAAGGGTTTATTGTTTACTCAACTGAAATTGCTCTAGGTCTTTCAGACGGCTCTACTGATCTTGGCTGGACTGGCAGGTCTAGAGAGCAGGAGATTTAGGCTGACCTAGACTGGCCTGCTCCATGTGTCCTTCACACCCCAACCCCCAACAGGCTAGACTGAGCATGTTTATGGTGACAGCAGAAGTGCTGGAGAAGAATAGCAGAAAAATGCAAAGCCTCTTTAGGCCCAGCCTCAGAACTGACACTATCATATCTCCCACATTGTGTTGGCCAATGTAAGTTACAAATCCAGCTCATATTCAAGGGGTGGAGAACTAGATTCATATGGAACAAGGGATGCGTTAATGTCCATGAGAGCCTTGGACATTAAGACATGGCTGTTTTTGCAGAGCATTTGTCGGACAAAATAATGGGTGCCTGCCATTGGAACAGAGATTGGCCTCAGAGTCCAGAAAGCCCATGTCTTTGGGATGTACTTGTAAGATTTTTATTTAATCTCTGAACATAGTGTTAGCACTCCTTATTGGCTCTGTAAAGTACCCTCAGTCTTCTACGTTAATTGGGTCCCTGTAAGGTAAGGGATTCTTAGAAGCAGGGGTGTTTTGTAGTGAAATAGGTTATGAGCCCAGATAGGGGTTTTCTTCTGAAAGCAGTGGGTGAAAAAATGAGTTTAAAAAGCTCAAATTATGAACATCTTGGGCCCAGAAGGTCATGACAAGCAGACAGACTACAAACTGGTTACAGGGAAGAAAAGAAGATCTTAGACCAAGCTCTGAGACAAATTTTAAATCAGAAGGAATTTCACCCATCCATCTAATAGAGAAAAATGGCCAAAACCAAATCACTATTTCTTTTCTCAGCCTTCTTTTATAGACAATAATGCTCATCAGCTGGCTAATGGTATCTGTTCTGACATTGCTACTGCAGACCTAATGCTTTGTTTATTTAATTGCCAGAATGAGGAGCTCATCAGAAAGGCTGGAGGTGTTACAATTAGCCTGAGGGTTAAATAGTAAACACAACTATAACTTATTACTTTGATGCAGCCATAAATTAAATAAACATTGACTTGAGAGGAGATAAGGACACAGGACACAGATTGCTGCTACTCCCCTTCCTTGATGATTTCTAGATAATCAGCTAATTGAACATGAGATGCTAAATTTTTATTAAGTATGTAAGAATAAGAAACATCCTATCTTCAAGTATTCGTTATGCCTAATCTGTGACAAAAGTGAAGGCCAATTTTGGGTTTGAAGGTGACTTCTAATCTCTTTCCAGATTTAAATCCTTTGTTCTACCCTTTCCTCCAGAAATCCTCCTTGGCCCTCCTGGAAGCAGCTTTTCATCGAAATACTTTTAGAGGCCAAGAGACTTTAGAGTCAAGATCTTGGGGTTGATCTTGTCCACCCTGGATCTTTCAAGAAAGCCTTGGAGTAATACCAAGCTCAGACTCACCGAATACAGGAGAAAACCACACGATTACCTCAATAGTTCCTAAACAGGAATTTGAAGAAATTAAATACATCATTTTTGATTAAAAAAAAAAAAGTACTCAGCACAGTAGGTCTGGGAGTGTTGAAACTGCCCTAGCTTGTCAAAGTATACCTACTGAGATTTTAGAACAAACCTTCATACTTAACAGTATAAAGTGTTAAAAAGCTTTTTCTGTAAAATTCTGGGGCAAGCAGGGATCTCTAGTCTCATCCCTTTTGCTCCTCATTGTTTTGCAGAGCCTACCTAATGCACTAAGATTTTTTTTTTAAGTAAGAATTATAAACGTTGAAAGGAAACAACAGCTGTCCCTAGTGGCAGAAGATAAGATTATTTACCTAGAAAACAAAGAAATGTTAGAACCATTAGAAGTAATAAGAGAGTAAAGTGGCTGGATAAAAACTCAGCGTGTTAAAACCAGTAGCTTCCTATAAGCCAGCAATAACCCATTAGGAAGTATAACAAATGGGAAATTTACCCTAGGAACAACTATTATAAAACACGTAAGGGATACATTTAGCAAAAAAACGTGAAAAGTTAAAATGAAGAAAACTGTAAGACTTAACTGCTAGGTATAAGAAAAAGATCAAAAAATAAAAATGGGGAGTATACTATGGGTATAACTCAATATTTTTAATATAGTCAGTTGTCTCCAAATTAACTTATGGCTCTCATGCAATCTTTATTAAAAATTCTCAATAATAACTTTAACTACAATTTAATAAATGCATTCTAAAATTTGCCTAGAAGAGAATAAGAATAAGAAAATGTTCTAATACACAATGGGAGGGGGGAGAATTTTCCTTATCAAATATCAAACCTTACCAATATGATTATATTCAGACATTTGGAAAGCATTAAGTAAAGCCCCTTGCTTATACTGTATACAAAAATAAATTCTGACTCAAAATTCTAAAAATGTAAATCAATTATAGTTGTATTAGAGAAAAGTATGGAGTAATATACACATATATACATACATGTATATATACATTTGTATATATGCATTTGTATATATGTGTGTGTATGTAATATAATTTTTCTAGAAGATTTCATCACTACATTACAATGTAAGATTTCACCAATAGTGTAAATTTTATAAGCAAACTTAAAAAACAAAGAATCGAGGAGAAAATATTTTCTGTAGATAAAACAGATGAAAGGATTATATCTATAGTCTACAAAGAGTTCTTACAAATGAATAAGCAGCAAAATCTGTTTACAAGGGGACAAAGACTATGAAGGGGTGGTAAACAGGAGAATAAACACCCAACAAACATGCGAGATGTCCAGCCTCACTGGTAACAAGAGAAATGCCAATTAAAACAATCGTGATAGTTGTGTATATCTGGCTGACATTTAAAAAATTAATATTTAATTGTGATAAAATGAGTTCTCATTAATGTTGGTGCAAGTGTAAATAGGTATAACGGTTTAGCAGTCCATTTAGAAATATAAAATGTACATGCTTTTTGCATGAGCAGTTTCACTTCTAGGAATCTCTTCTGCAAAAATACCCACATACCTAAAAATCTGTCAGAGAATAATTAGGTACATACTGCTCACTCTTTAAAAAGAACAAAGTATTTTTATTTGTACTAACATGGGAAATTGTATATGGACTACTGAAAAATTTATTCAAGATATATGAGTAGATAAATCATTTATGTGTAAAAAAAAGTCTGAAAGGCTCACATTAGCAGTTGAAGGCAGTCACGGTGGATTGGGGGCAGGGGAGAGGACCATTTCTTGATACATTTCTGCATTTGTTAAAATTTTGCAATGAACAGCTTTCGTAGCTTTTCAAAAGTATGTAGTGATACGTTATTCTTAAATTGAAAATTTTTATGCTAAATTTTGAAAATCCACAAAAGGTGGGACAAAGCAGTAAAGATCCTCCTCCTCTTTTCCCAGTGACCCGACATTTTGGAGTAAAGGGAAAGGGAAAATAAAAATCCAGCAGAGTTAATCAGTAGAAAATGTAGATAAACAAGGTATCATGACAGTGGCTTTGGGAGGAAGGGAGACCTGGCTGTTTCTCGGGATTTTGCTGTTTGCAGTTTGACACTAGAGAAGCTAGGTTTTCTCCATTCTGCAGGTAGGGTGACCTACTTCCATGGAAGAAGAGGCCAGAGAGAAAGCATGCTGAGGAAGGCTCTGCCTAAATGTGAAGTGTGACCGTTAGAATGTCTGTGAATGAACGTCAGAGCCTAGTGTCTCAGATGGCCATCACGAAAAGAAGAAGAATACTTGTAGAAGCTGAATTCCCGCAGTGCGGAGTGGGGTGGGGTGAAAGACCATGATGTCTGGTGGAGGAGGGTAACATGCACACAAGTGTGTGTGTGTGTGTGTGTGTGTGTGTAGAACTTAAAAACATTTATAAAGCAATAAAGGAGAACATTTTAATGTAGCAAGATGAACAGAATACTAAAGTAGTAAGGAGGAACTTGAAGTAACTTGGAGCAATTAGATTTGGGGAATATTAGTTAAAAGATATTTCCAAAGAGTTAACTGCATGTGCCTGTGTTCGTGTGTGTGTGCATGTGCTTGTGCGTGTGTGTGTGTGTGTGTGTGTGTGTGTGTGTGTTTGGGAAAGTCAGGTAGAGAGTGGTGATGGGCATTGGGTAGCTTTGTTATTAAATTCAAACAGTTCCTAAAAAGAAAATAAAATCCCCATTTGACTCAGATATGGTTCATTTTCTGAGGCAATGTCAAGAGGCACAGGATCAAATCCAGCTTGACACCACCCGATACAGAACTCAGCAGTCTGTAGAAGCTGGAGCTGAGCGGCAGCGTGGCTAATGAGAAATCTCTGTCCTCTGCCAGTGCCTCGGGGGCCCATCTCTTCCTCTTTGGCAAGCAAGAGACAAAGAGAGCTCAAAGCAGAGTGGGGACCTAAAAGGTCACCCAAAACATTCATTTTGCAAGCTCCCCACCAGGCCCTTCCAGAAAATAGAAGAGCCTGATTTCACAGTTTAGCTAGAATTTGAGCCACTGACTGCATGCTTCAACCTAGGGTAGGTTTTAATGAACCCTACAGGATGTACATATTGTCCAGCCACTGGCAGTGAGAAAGAGGAGATGGGCCACATGGAGCTGAGCCGTGTCCGCTCATTTATCCTCTGGGTGTGAAAGGGGTGACTGTAAAATTTAGAGGAAACTAGATGTCAAGATTCAGAGCTCCCTCCCTAAACATCGTGGTTTGTTATTAAGTTCGCTTCCACCAGTTAGACATATTACAAAACGCAGTAGACCTGTTGTTCTATGGACATTTGTGCATTTCAGTGGTTTAGCCTGTAGAACTCTCATGTGGAAGTTGGATGGTCTCCATTATGTCCTTTCTGATTTGTTAAATCTCTCTTAAACCGACCCCCTTCCCTCTGTCCCCGATGCCAGTCTTCACACGTGCGTGGGTTATCACAGCAGCCTGGGAGCTGACTGCCCACGTCCAGTCTTATCCCCTTCAGTCTGTTCCTCACACCGCCTGGGTTTTCTTCCCAGACTTAGCTCTGCTTGTTGCTTCACTAATGCCCAGGGTCTGTTATCATATCCCCACTGCCCACCTTCTTGACCACATCTCTTGCACAAATACCTGTCTCCCCTCCACCCTGTGCTCTGTTTCAGTGCTACAGCCACCCAGACTACATGCAGCTCCTCAAAAAACGCAGTCCTCTGTCTTGTATTTGTACCTGGATTACCTTTTTTGGTTAATAACCATTTGTCTCAAGATGCAGCTACACCAGGTGTCATCTCTAGGAAATGTTCCCTAACCTCTCCCTAACCCCAGTCTCTAGAAGCATGTGAGGGTTACTTCCATCCCAGCACCTGCACTATATCCTCACTGGCTAGTTATTGGTCTGATTCCCTGACTTGCCTGGAAAACATCTTAAAGGTTAAAATCATGTATTTCTACCCATTGCACCTTGCAGAGTGCCTGGCATGAAGTTGGTGCTCCAAGAATGTGTTATAGGAAAGAATGAATGCAGGTAGTTTTTAGCTAAGTTCGTGAATACATGTGTGTGGGTCTTTGTTGTGTCTGATCGGACACGAGTAAAGTCATACTCGGCCTGCTGTGTTCTCAGAAACATGGTAAGGATGGATAAGATAAACAGTGCTGGGGTCAGATAGAAAGTAACTTGAAGACTCTTGCCACTCATCCCGGAGCATCATTAAGGAGTGTCTACTGGGTCTCCCTAGGGTGTTCGTGAATTAAAACTCCTATGTTGTTCCAGGTCAGCTGTTGCCAGCAAACCGCAATACACCGAGTCCCATTGATCCTGACACCATCCAGGTCCCGGTGGGTTATGAGCCAGACCCGGCAGATCTTGCCCTCTCCAGCATCCCTGGTCAGGAAATGTTTGACCCTCGCAAACGCAAGTTCTCTGAGGAAGAACTGAAACCGCAACCCATGATTAAGAAAGCTCGCAAAGTCTTCATCCCTGATGATCTGAAGGTAAATTGGAACTGGTAATCAGGCTTTGGGAAGATAGAGAGTGGGAAGATCGAGAGGCAAATTAAAAGGGTGGCCCCAGGAAGATCACACTGACTAGTGAATGCAAGACTCGTGATCCCTGATCCTGTTTCTTGGAGTGTGGCTCTAGGCAAGTTGCTTCCTCTGTGGGTGTTTTCTGAAACATGCCTGTCATGTCCTGATAATACACAGAAATAAGGAGAAGCAATTAAATGTTAGAGTGATTTACAGCCCATGAAGGAGGCAAACACTCTACTATCTGCAAGGAAACCCAGGACAGTCTAATAAAATCAAACCAAAATCTTTCAGGGTTGGAAAGAGACAGTAAAATTACCTGGGAAGGGCATCTCGACCTCAGAGCCTTCCAAGGGTGACCTTTCTTTGGAGGATTTATTGATAGTTAACTACTGCCTTTTCGCTGAAGGCCTCAGGGAATAACAGCTGGAGACAGGACCTTTCTCTACATTATCACCCTTGGATGACCACAGTGCAATTTTGTTAAGGAAGCTGGTGGGTTCCCTGACATTTATGTGTAATGTTCACTCTGTAGCTCAATGAATGATCACTCGAATGTCTTAACAAAAGGTTAGTTCCAGGTTGCTGTATTTTTTTTTCTCTTGTGTTGAAGGAATACATTCTTTATAAAGGAACATGGATTTCCCTTAGGAAGTCAGCTATAACTTTAAACTATTTTGACACATTTAATGATACTTTGGAAAGGTAATTCTTTCCTAAATGATGTCCACTAATACCAGATGAGAACCACTTGATTAGGGGTTGCTTAGAATTTTCTGTGTTGACGCTTCTTTCCAATCATATAGACAATGGAGATTTGATTATATATATTTAAGGCACTGGAACCAAGCATGATTACCCTTTTCCTAATTTCTGACCCACATGTGTTAAACCTAAATACGATTTAAATAGAAAGTCATTCCTGGGCTGAGAAAACAGATCTTTGGGACATTTTCCTGGAGCTGATTTAGACCGGTTACCTCAGCTTTTCACATCTAGAAAGAGCAAACGTACCTAGCAGATTTAAATCACTGCTGTCATCCACATACCTGTGATTATCTTGAGTGATGCAGAATTGTCAAATGTCAGAGCTGAAAGGGACCTCAGAGATTCATTAGACCATTTTGCAGTGGAAGAAACGGAGAAGCAGAAAGGTGAAAGAAGGTGAACACTGCTAGGTACAGTGAGGCCTAGCCTAGTCCCCACGTCTTATAGCTTTCAGCAAGGTCATTGCACCATGGTGGCCCTTCCAAAGAGCTACAACAAGGGCTCATGTGTGACAAACCAGTAACTGTCACCCTGGGAATCAAAAGAGGGACGTGTAGAATAAACCACCAGAAAATCTAAACTAGTCAGGGGGTTGAATTTAGCCTAAGACAGGGCATGCAGGGGTTGCCATGGGATTGGGTGCTGGGCAATTCGATATCAGCTTTCAGTGGGGCCGTTTTCCTGATCTTGTGTTCTTAGCCAGCCAGTTCTGTGGATTTGAGAACTCGTCTCTGTACTAAACTGGGGAGCACATACAGCATGAATTTCCTTTTGAATGGAGGGTAGTTTGAAAGGATGCTGCTGAGTAATAGATGTAACTACCAGCCAGACCTTCACAGGGTCTCCAGATTTATAAGTTCAAAGCAAAGAGCAAGCTTACTCTTAATAACTCAGGTAACCTTGGCAACAAAGAGGCCACCTGAAAAATGTCTGTGCTGGAATTGTGCATGTTACTACTGTGGTGGCCAGGCCTGATCTTTTCACACGGCACATTGGGAGTAGGCAGAAACATTCTCCTGCCATTCGTCCTTGGATTTCTTCAGTTGTGGGTGAAGCCTCAGGCCACAGGCCATGAACTCATGTGAAACAAGAGGCAGAGCTATAACATATTTCTCCTTGCAGAAGGACTGAGCTGGGGCAGGTGGCAGAGGTGTTTGTGGCCCCCAGCACTGGATGGGCAAACCAACTGAGTAAAACAGCCCCCACTGATAAATGGGCTTCCCCACAGCTACCTGAATTTCCTCCCTTGAGCTATTCATTTAAGTTAGCATGCATCCCCTGAGAAATTTAAGGGGTGGCAGACTGGGATTCCTAGCTGAGAATCAGTTTAATTACTTTGATGTCTTAATACTTTTCAACATCTGTTCAATCACTTGATAAATATTTTTTAAATGCTGCCATGTTCCAAGCCCTGTATCGGGGGCTGGGGATTCCAAGGTGAGCCAGTACTGACATGGAGCTTCCAGGAGCTTCCAGTCTGGTGAGAAAAAGGGATATTGACCTGTCAGAGGGCTGCTGTGAGGAGGAGGCATCAAACATGAGGCCCTCAGAAAAGTGATGGGACTGGACTGAGGGGACTTTGCTGGGCAGGGGGTAACTGGGCAGCCAGAAGGCACCTGCACCTGTGAGTCAGAGAAGGGGACAGGAATGTAGTGCCAAATCTATCAGCCACACTCAGTATTCTGCTTTCCCCTCCCACCAGCCATTCTGTGAAAACAAAGGGAAGCAAGCTGGTTTTACTTTGCCAGGTCAGTCCTCTTTCCATCATTTTGCCTTCTGTGTCTTCTGCTTCATTCCTGTTCCCAGCTCCTCCCCAACCCCACCTAAGGTGGTCCCCATTCCACACCTTTTCTAACTAACCTGCGTGTGTGGACAGGAAATGTGTAAGACTAGGAAATGAAAACACCTGAGAAGTGAGAAGAGCTGAGAGACAGAAAAGTGGTTGTTCCCCTGAGGTCACCAGCTGGTGACACCCTGGTCCTTACAACCTGGTCGCCAACCACCAAGGCCATGGCCTGTGGCGGTATGTCTCCATCTGTCTCCCTGCCACACACACAGCTTGTACAGTTTGCCAGGGACTTGTTCTCATGTACTCCTTCACCTCTCCAGCTCCCGTTCCCCTCAGCACATGTTCTAATACACCCTAAGTCAGCCCCTCTTCCGAATGATCTTGGAAACCACACTGCCAGGAACATTGACAAGAATGTAGATTTACTGGCACTACCAAGGGGGTTACATCAAAGTAACACAACTTCAATAGAACTGAGGCTTCCTTCATTGTTGTTAATAACCCTTTGGGCCCATTCACCCCTGTGAAATCTTTCATTCCCCTAGCATCTCCCGGCTACTCTCATCCAGCTGCCTAGCCTCTCTCCCCTGCCTGTAGCTCCCTTTCAAAAACACAAACAACAAACCCCACCAACTGCCTTTGCACATCTGCCTGCCCCAGGTTTTCTCTAAGAATTCTGGTGCCTGCTATTATAAAGATCTTTTTTTTTCCCACTTTGTTATATATTATTGTGAAATGTACAGAAAGCTGAAAGCGCTTTATAAATAACAGTCCCAGCTTGTGAGCGGCAGACATGCTTTCCGTCTCACGCTTTCTGTCTTTGTGCAGGGCACCTGTCTGCCGAAGGTTATGGGCAGATATGGGGGTGGACCACTGACCTTGGACCTGGCTTGCAGCCTTGACCCCAACCCGTATGACCTCCTCCAGTGCTAACTGCCCCCTTGGAATCCTGGGGGAGGACTGAACTGGCCTCACCCACTTATTCTGGGCGGCATGTAACCGCAGGTATTTGGCTTGCTAGGATTAAGGGATTTGCTGTTGCAAGTTGTTAAATAAAAAAAAAGAGGAGGGGTGGCAAAATGCACCAGGTGGCACCATAAATCAATTAGGAAGGTGTAGAAGGTTTGCATTTCTTAGTCTTCTTAGGAAGGTTCTCCTTTCTTTTGTCAGGGGGAGCAGCAACGGGGTGGGGATGGGAGAGAAAGGATTGCTTTCTTGCTGACTACAGTTAAACAAACATTACTCAGGCTAATTAAGGCCTTGAGAACAGTTAAACAGGAAATTACAGTAAGTGGTTTAAATGCTACCATCAATATGAGTGTATTGATCAGTGGCAGGTAGAAGTCTCTTTTTTTATTTCTGTTTTTAATCACCAAAGTATACATGCCCACTATGTAACATTCAGATAGTTAAGAAGGATAGAAAATAAAAGGTGAAAGGTCCTACGTCTCTCTTTGGCCTCCCTAATTCCCCTTCTAAAGGCACCACTAATACTTAGCTTGGCATAAATTCTCCTGGGCCTCTTTCTACGAATATATGATACTGTGATTTTTTAACCAAAGGGAGGTGAGGCCATACCTATTTATCTACCGATCACCATTGTTTCTGCCCACATAGAGGTGCATCATGGACATCTTTCTGATTCGGCTGGGTCATTAACAGCTGCACAGTATTTTCCATCATAATGCAGTTTAAATCTCCTATTGATAATTATTGTTTCCCCTTTTATTTCAATGCCCGTGTCTGTGGGCACACACATGAAGATGGCTATGGGATGAGATCCTAGGAGTGGAGTTGCTAAATCAATGGTGTGTGCATTTAAATAGTTGATAGATATTACCAGGTTTGCCTTCCAACAATATAGTATTAACGTCCACCAAAAAGCCTGGGCGTGCCCATGGAAGAGAAGGGCTCACAAAATAAAATGTTCAACATTTGGAATGCGATTTCGGGCGTGCGGCGAGCTGCTTGCTTTCATTCGGCCTCCGATGGATCCCTCCTCGGGGGACACATAACCGTGCAGGGCAAAGGGCGTAGGAGCGTGTCGTGGCAGGTTGGTCCCCGCCCAAGAAGGAGGCCGCGGCCCGGGCACCCTCCTCGCAGACGCGCAGGGGCCGTCGCGGGCGGAGGCGCGCGCCGAGCCGCCGGGGCAGGTGCCTCGGCGCAGCCCGGCCGCCCCCGCGCCCTGCCGACATCTAATATCTCGTTCCTCTTTCCTTCTGTAAACTCATGAGCAGGATGACAAGTACTGGGCGAGGCGCAGGAAGAACAACATGGCCGCGAAGCGCTCGCGGGACGCCCGGCGCCTCAAGGAGAACCAGATCGCCATCCGCGCCTCGTTCCTGGAGAAGGAGAACGCGGCGCTGCGCCAGGAGGTGGCCGAGCTGCGCAAGGAGCTGGGCAAGTGCAGGAACGTCCTGGCCAAGTACGAGGCCCGGCACGGGCCGCTGTAGGACGGCGGCCCTGGGGCTGGGGAGGGGGGCAGGGCCGGCCTTGGCCTGGATGGACACTGGGATCCGCCTCCGAGTGCGCCACACCCGCCCCCGCCCTCCTGGCGTCAGCACTTGGCTGGAGGCGAGGGCACGGCCGCCCGCGTGTGGGTGCCGGCGTGTGCGTGTGTGCCCGCGTGTGGGTGCCGGCGTGTGCGTGTGCCCGCGCGCACCTGTGCTGCTGGTGCCCCCGCCTGTGCTCCGCGGCGGGCGCGCGCGCACGTCCCTTTCTTTGCACTCGCTGTTCTTCAGATAGCCCGCTCACACCCTCTTCTCGTTCCGAACAAAGAAAAGGTGCCACGTTTTTACCGGACTGTGGAGCCCTCTCGTGGGTGTCCCCCTCTCCCCCCTGCCCCTGCCCTTCCGGTGTGGCCGCCCGGCCGCCCTCACCCCCTTTCCCCAGGACCCTCTGCTTCGGAGTCACCGGCCAGGGCACTGGGGGAACAGTAGATCTCAGTGTTCAAGACGACAAGCTTCTGTTTCTGTCTCAATCTGTGAGTTACCATGCTACCGAGGTGCACAGAATCACTTAGCACTACACCGCAGCTCTGCCCACTCCTAGGTTGCTTTCCTCCTGTTTTCAGTTTGGGTGATGATCGTCTTCAAATTTAAAGTGCTGTTGAGATTTAGTAGATCCCGTGCTGACGGACTGCTGTCGACTAAGTTTCCTTTGAATCCCGCCAACCCCAGAGTAAGAGTACTATCATAGAACACAGAGTGTATTTCTGCACTGTCTGTACCTAAAGCAATAATCCTATTGTACGCTAGAGCATGCTGCTTGAGTATTACTAGTGGACGTAGGATATTCACCCTGCCTAAGAATTTCATCCCTTAAAAATAATAAATTACAGTAGTGCATTCGAGCATGCCAGAACATCCCCAGGACAGGGAAGCAGAGGGAAATGCCAGGTCTAAGAAAGAGGGGTTAATTTATCAGTATACAGCCAAAAAAAAAAAAAATACGTCTTGGAATAGCTTTTGACATTGATACATTTGGTTTGTTCTCTCCCCTCTCCTATAACCCACGCCCAATTTTTCTAGTTAACTTTTTCCGTATCCCTCTTGATATTCAAAGCAATTCAATTACTTAAGATTCAGTTTTCCCCATTTTTTGTAATATATATATTTTTGTGAATTATACCTTGCTGTTTTTAAAAATCAGTCGATTAAGTTAATGAGTTGATGTTTTGTAAGACCTTTTTTCCTAGTGGTGTCATTTTTGAATGCTTCATAAATTAATAATTCTGGAGCTCCTGTTTCTTATTCTCTGTTTGCTTTTGAATGGATGTGCTTTTATAAAGTGGACTTCTGAAAATGAATGTAAAAGACACTGGTGTATCTCAGAAGGGGATGGCATTGTTACAGACTGCGGTTAATCCAATCAATTTCAATGTTTACTATTGACCAAAAGGAGAGATTATTAAATTGTTTAATGTTTATACAGAGTAATTATAGGAAGTTCTTTTTTGTACAGTATTTTTCAGATATAAATACTGACGATGTATTTTGGAAGACATATATTATATATAGCAAAGAGAAAAGGAAAACTATTCCATGTTTTAAAATTATATAGCAAAGATATATATTCATCAATGTTGTATAGAGAAGAAGTGCTTGGGGGCATTTGAAGTCTTTAATATTTTAAGCCTATCAATGATACATCAGCATGTTTTCTGCTTTAAAAGTTTTATGACAGTTTCGAGGCTTGCTGAGATGAATCCCGCTCTAAAATAAATAAGAAGCTTTCTTGTTTCTTATTAGGTCTCCGAAAGAAGTCAGTTAACGTCACCCAAAAGCACAAAATGGATGTTAGTCAAATATTTATTGGATGATACAGTGTTTTTCAGGAAAAGCATCTGTCACAAAAATGTTCACTTCAAAATTATGAGTTCCTGGAATGGAATATCATTGCAAATATCCCAAACAATTCTGTTCTTCTCCGTGGGCACGTGCATCTTAGGCAGTATACAGTCAATATCGGTGCTATGTGTATGGTTTATAATTTGATGGATGTTTTGACTTTAAAGATTGTTCTGTTTCACTAAGTTGTGTGATGTCAAAAGATTCTGCTGTTATCGCAAAGAAACATTTTGTGCCCGATTAAAATACCTTTTCATCAATGGGATTTTCTAGTTTCCTGCCTCCGGAGTTATCTAACTCTTTAATGAGCTGGTGGTCTCTTTGTCAGTCCATCAGTAGTTCTTCTCTCATAGGTTTATAGTCTTGGGAAAGCTGGCTAGTAGTAGGCTATAACTACTAGGTATCCATTTTGTCCCAAGCTACAGACTACAGTGGGAGATGAAAGAGTATCGAAATTGAAATACATTGTTAAGGAAAAACAGCTAATAAACAAACAGAACCTTTGACAATCTCAAGCAGAACTGAATTCAGTAAGAAACACTAGTGGACACAGAATTGGTCTTTTTATCAGTAAAGAGGCTAATTGCAGCAGAATCATTAAACGGCAATGTTCACTAAAGCAGAGACGAATGATATATGGAAGTGGAGAAGTGTTGAAGGGATTGTACCCTGGACCATCCAAATTCATTGAAGTATAAAATGATCACTGAAAAACTGTATATGAGCACTGGTCTTTCTTGGAGTTAGGTTGTTTGTATCGAATGATCATCACAGATGTTTTCAGAAGAAATAAAAAGATCATAATAAAACTTACTCTTTTGTGTGCCAGGAGAGGTTTCAGGAACCTACCTCGTTTTAAAAATTTAAAAATTGGAGTCTGCATAGGTGCCTTATGTGGAAGTCATTGTCCCCACACACACACACATGAGCCCTCACTCCTGGACTCGCAGCCTTTTGTCCAGGCACTTAACTGGCAAATAGGGTCTGCTAAGTGGTGGGGGAGGCCACGGCCTGTTTTGGAATGACTTGGATCAACCAGGGTCAAATGAGTTCTGCAATCCGCAGCTATGATGAGTCCCTTTGTCATTTGTCACCTCTTCATCATATTCATCTTTCAGAGATTAATTACTGGGCCATTAAAAATGAATCCAAATCATACCAACATTATTTAGACACAATTCGGAATGAGTGGCCCAGGACTTCACCAAGGTCACATCATCATTTCTTTTCACTAGACTTTCAAAGAAAGGCAAAAATTGATCAGCCTCTACCCTTCCACCCATGCGACCTTGCAAAGGTAGGTAGAGAATGAGAGGGCTTTAAGTGATCACTTCCTTCTCTTGAGAAAGTTGCTACTTTCTGACCATTGAAACCCCACTTTAGGCAAGATAGAGATAGGCCTTGTATCTGCAAGTAGGATAGGCATGTGCAAAACTGTCCCTTAAAGCAGAAGGACACTTTGAGGAGAGTGCAGATGGAATTCAGGCATTGGATGGGTAGGAAGCTGTAGTGTACAACCTGAAGCTTCCTTTCAACTCACTGGTTTTATACGGGAGCTCAAAATAATTCTAAGTGTTTGTTTAAAAGGTCTTGGGTCTGTTTTTGGAAGAGTCAGGAATTTTAAGTGGATTTCTAACTCCCCTCCTCCCCGCCCCCACCTCTATTCCAGGCTAAAACAACAGACATTCCACAAAATGCAAAGTTTTACCTTGCTTTTTCCAGTAGGTGATCTAAATTTTCCCTAATGTTCCTTTTAAGAAGTCTCAAACTTTATCAAAGTTAGTCCCACGCAATCCCAAGGCATGCCGGTATGGCCTGCTTGCCTGTATGGGGGTGGAGGCCTGGATGTGACCCGGTGTCAGCAAAGTACAGGTGACAACACTGCACATTCTGCCCTCAGTGACGCCTTCTGCTCACAGTCTGCCAGCTCCCTGCCTAAGAGCCCCCACTGGGAAGGCCAAGGTCTCCAGGTTTTCTCCACAATTAATAGTGTCATTTAAAAACTGAGCAAAGTATTAGCCTAGATCCTGATAAATTAGGCTTGGCAGCTAAAGTCAGTACCTTTTGCAAAAGACCAAATGTATGTAGGGGAGTGTGTGTGTGTGTGTGTGTGTGTGTGTGTGTGTGTGCATGAACTCTTTAATTTTGGAGCACCTTACCAAACATAACAATAATCTATCATTACCCTTCTGGCAACACCCAAAGATTGCATCTACTAAACAGGCACAAGTTCTCGTGAGGCCAGTTTGTGTACCATGCTACTGGTGGTGTTTATGCTGTTGAATGCAAACTTTTACCTGTTATTCTTAATGTTTAATAAACTTTGATTTTTTTTCCTTTTTTTCCCATGTATTTTTGTTGACAATCTGCTAGAAATTAGATTCTGTTTCCAATTCTTTCACCAAGAGACCATTTACAGAGATTAGTTACCTAGATAATAAAATAACACTATGTGGCGATAAATAAACATTTATCAAATATATATCTGCCAGACATTGTGCTAAAGACATGGAATATTTTATCTAATCCCATATCAATCCTATGAGGTAGGGACAATTGTTACCCCATTTTACAAAAGAGAAAATAGAAGGTTTGGAAAGTTAAGTAGCTTACCTAATGTCACACAGGTAGAAGTGACAAATGAATTCTGATCCATTGAGTAGGCATCATTTAGAGTGGTTTCCAAAAACCAATCCAAAGACTATTTTCTGACTGGATATATAAGAATCATCAAGGAATATATTATGGGACAACAGATCCAATGATCAGTAGATCTAGGATGGGGCCCTGGTAATCTGAATAGTTTAAAGGCTCCCAGCTAACTCCATGTGGGGCCAAGTATTTGAAGCCAAGGATTTATAGACTCTTCGTGTGAGTTCGTGACCATTGGGAGGTCCACATAGAAGCTTCAAAACTTCCATAATTACCTGAAACGTATGCAATTTTGTGTATAACCATATTTATTTTTTTGTAGAGGTGATCCATAGCTTCCCCCAGACCCCAAAGGAATCTGTGATGCAAGATGGAATTAAAAATCCCTGATTTATAAGAAGGCTGATGTAATATGGTGGTTCCCAGCCCAGGCAGCCCAGGAGAGTCACCTGGGGAGTTCGAAACACTGGCATTGCATGGGCCATAGGCCTCGCCAAAGAACTCAGCATCTCTGGCACAAGCGAAGGGGGCTCTGTGGTGTGGATCTCAATGATTCAAATCTGTCACTTAGCAGGTATGTGACCTTGAGCAACTACTAAGCATTTTTTGAACCTAAATCTCTTCTGTAAAATGAGAGTGTCATCTCCACCTCTGAGGGTTGTGGGGAGAACTAACGACATAACAAATGCATAGGCTCTGGCCCATCATAAATCCTGCCATGGGAGCGCAGGAAGGAGAATGTGTACCGGGAGCACTTTTTCCAGTTTAATATTTCAGACCACTTGTTCCTTCAAAGAGGACAGAGAACAGTTCTGCTCAGAAGGAGCAGGTGGCTGGTGGTGTGGGAAGGAGTGGTGCTCTAACATAGATGTGGTTTCATGCTGGGACATCCCTAATAGAGCGTAGCTTCGCACGCAGCTTAGTGAGCATCCACCCTCTTGATGGCACCTTCCGGTTTAGATTGAACAGCTACACATTAAGATTCAGCTCTGTTTTCATCATTACCTTCTCCCCTCTCTGAAGAATATGTACGATGACTTTAAGACCCTCTTTTGGGCAACCAATTTTATATTTGGCATCTTCAAATCTCCAAGATTTGAAGAGGAAATGCCTGCCTGGACTCTAAGATGGCAGGAACCAATATGAAGACAATCTGTGTAGACAGACATCCAGTCACTCACAAACCATCAGTCTCCAGGTCCCATCACATGCTGCCTCTGTGGGATGGCTTGTCCATGTATGTTTAAAACATAACAAATGGACCCAGTCATTAAGTCCCTCTCTTCAAAGCATGTGAATTCAATTCCCTTTTAAAAATCATCAGCTTAGAAGTTGCTTTGGGCATCTTTAGCCAGGAACTGGGTGAAAATTATTGAAATTTTGCCTTGTGGTTGGTAGATGGCTTCTTGGTAATAAATCAAAAGGATCTTTTGGAGGAGAAAGGCCTGAGTGAAGAAGGTAGTGTGCTTCCTCTGCCGCTCCAGGCTTTGAGTCAGTGAGGACTTAGGTCCAAAGCTCCCTCTCTGACTTCTTTTCATCCTGCAAAGCCTGGCACAGTGCCTGGACATAATAGGAAAAGTTCACTCTGAATCCTAAACCCTGAATCTGCTACATCTCATTTAATTTTCAACACTATGAAATAGATCCTATTATTATTCCTGTTTTGCAAAGGAAGAAACAGGCCCATGGAAATGAAGAAAGCACAATTTAAACCTAGGCGCAAAGCCTTATTCCTGGGTTTGTGTGTTAAACCACTCAACTCATGGCTTCCTATATAAATTAGGTGCTCAGCATAAGCAAAAGGCAATTATTATGGCTAGGAGGGTGAGCCTGGGCGTGGGCAAACCTGGACTTGAATCCCAGCTTTATTACTCACTGTCTGGGTGGCCACAGAAAAGTCACCAAATTACCCTGAGTTTTATTGTTAAATGGGCATAGAAATACTCTCCTTATAGGGTTGTTATTAGGATCAAGTGAGAACATGCATGTAAAACACTTAGACGAATGCCCAGGACATAATAGGCATTCAACAAATATTTGCTTTTCATTATAATAATAGTAATCATTAATAAATATTGCTTGATTTGATTTCATTAGTGTTGTGTTACAATAGAGTCAGACCATGCGTTGTGTATTTCAGTGGATGCATTTTTATTATACAAATACTTGCTTCAAGAGTAACTGCTGTGTTTTGGCAACATATCTGTTTAATGAATGAGTAACCAGAGGGGAAAGTATGACCCATTTCATGAGCCAAATGTGTTTCTGAGGTCGATTTTATAAACATAAAATTCATGAAGCATTACCAATTTTGAGCCAACCATGTTGCCTCTGATGTTGGAATTTTGGAGACCTTTAAGAATGTACTGGATGGTACTGAAAAGCTGACACTCGCAAGAGAAGCCTGTGTTCACAGGGATGAGAAGTTCTGGGTCTTCCTAAAGCTTCTGCCTTCAGGCCCGCCTCAGTTTTCCCAATGGTATGTCTGCTCCCGCTAACCACCTGTAGACCCGGCCCAAGCCCACGCCATTGATGACAAGGGTAAGAAGTGTGTCAGCAGCTTTCCAAACCCATTCCTTTTCGTTCTAGACAGGATGTTTGTTTTATTAACATGGCTTCAAGCTCTCCTAGCTGCACCTCCTCTTCCCAAGTAGATTGCAGGCCTAAGCCACTTCTACCTAGAAATTCTGAAGCCACTGCTAAAAAAGAGTCCCAGGATGTAAAGAACCCAAGCTGTGGCCTTCAGCATGAACCTACAGTCCCCAGCCAATCCAGAATGGTGCAGTTTTCCTGGGAAGCAGATATGATGGGCTTCCAGCATGGGTCACAAGGGCAAGCTACAAGCCAGGTTTCTTCTCTGGGAATCAAGGCTGTCAATTCTCTTGGCAGCCTCCTGGGACTTGAGAAGGGGTAAAAAGGTAGGAAAAAAAAGGGCCGGTCTTCTCATGAGCTTCTCACAGGAGGAGCATGCTCTCCAGGGAGGACAATGGTTCCCATCCACATGACACAGCTGAACGTTCCCTCGTCTGTGTCTCATTCGGGCCCTTTCAGCAACCTGTGAGGTGCTCAGGGTAGAATACATAAGGAAACTGAGGCAAGCCTTGTCCAAGTTTAGAGAGGAAGGGGGTGACGGGCTGTGCCACAGAGCATGTCTTGACAGCCCTACATTCCCTAAGGAGTATGCGCTCATCCCAGCCCATCCCATGTGTCTCCTCAACACCCTGCAAACATACCCTAACTTCCTCAGCTATACCCAATGAGTTCTGAATGAATTTGCAACACTAAATGCCTCTGACAGGGTGCTGACTCCCTAGCCTGCGCCCTGGTGCTTTTCTACCCACCACCTCAGAGATCAAAGATTAGGATTTGTGAGTGAGAAGCCCGGGCTTAACTGATTTCATTGAAGATAGAATTGCCTTTCCTAAAATGAATCTTCCCCACCTATAACCTTATTCTCCTCTTTCTAACTTTTCTGTTCATAGCTTTGAAGGCCAGAAAACGAATGTTCCTTGACAAGGCTCCTGTGATGGCCCAGAGACACCCCTCGCTGTCTCAATTGCATCCCACCCCCTACCTGAGCAGCATTGCAGAAACCCCTTCACCCTTCTTTCAGCGCCCCCCAAGCCTCCTGCTGCCTCCCCAAAACTACAGAGGGAAGCAGACACACACAAAGCTTCATGAAAAGGTACCCTTAAAAGACCAAAGTGACTTTCTTTCTTTTGAATGATGATGAATCTGAAAAATAGAGGAAAAATAATTTGAAAGAGAAGGAGATAGGGGTGGGTAAGCAGAAAGGAGATGAAGTTTCCCCTTGGTCTCACAGTGCTCAGTGGGAAGCTTGGATTTGAGCTATCTGTGAACTGAGATGGTTGGATTTCTTCCTTTCTCTCTCCTTTTCTCTCCTTTCTCTCTCTCTCTCTCTCTCTCTCTCTCTCTCTCTCTCTCTCTCTCTCTCTCTCTCTCCCTCCCTCCCTCCCTCCCTCCCTTCCTCCCCCTCCCTGCTTCCTCTCTCTCTCTCTTCTTTCTTTTCTCAGGGGTGTAGTGATGGTGGTGATGGTGGTGGTGGGGGAATAGGGAATATGAGCTGGTAGATAGGGATGAGAGGTGGGAATGCCTAGAGGGGAAGTAGAGGTGGAGTTTCAAGGTTCTAGGCAGGTGGATAAAATAGGAAAAGCCCACTTCCTGACAGCCTGGCCCTGACTTTGTAAAATACCACAGTTGACTCTTGATCCCCATTCACCAAAGTGCCTATGTGAGCAGGAAGCCCAGTTCCCATTCTTAGAAATCCGTCCCAAGGCACTTTTAGAATCACACAATACGTTTGAGTCAGAGGATGCCTTGAAGATATTTCATCTGGTAAATCATTTGATTTTTCAGATGAGAACATTGTGGTCTAGAGAAGGAAAGTGATTTTCTGAATGTCCTACACAGCTAAATACTGTTCCAGCAATCCCACCCGTACCCCTGGGCTGTGCTCTGTTTCATAGACCATCCTATCTCCTCTTTTGCTATTTTCCACGTGGATCTGAAATACAAAGATGCTTTGATTCTTTTGCAAATGCAGAAATGGAGGCTGGAAGAACCTCATCCCCTCAATCCACTGTCTTCTAGGGCTAAGTATAGTCTACAAAAATCCAAGGATCCAAATTTTGCCTATTCTTCAAGACAAATTGAAATGTCACTTTTCCCATTAAATCTTCTCCAGTCCTCTGGCTGGAAGCTGTCACTCCCTCCTTCTAACCTCACCCCACTTCCAACACAAGTTCTCCATCTGTCCCTCTTCATGATGGCCCACTTCCTACAATGTGGTTTAGACACATGTGTTTACAACATAGCCCCTCCTCAAAGATGTCAGCATCTTTGAGGCCCATAACGGATGGCAACTGAAACTAATCCTAACTACGTAATTCAATGTGGTCTTTACCCTTTAATGTGTTTTTGTATTTTTGTGTTCTTTTTGCAGAGACTAAAACACAAAGAAAGGACCTAATCTTGGAACACATTCAATGCAGCCTGCTGCCCCACATATACCCTTCCCCTGAACAATGACACTCACCTCCTCCAGGAAGCATCCATGGGCATATGCGTACCAAGGGTGGGTGGCAGAACGGATTGGCTTCAGGTAGGTAATTAGGGGGTATCCTGTCTAAAGGGATTTTAAAATGGCAATACCAATGTTATATCAATGGTAATATCTGTTATTCAGCCATTTCCCCTATTTTTGCACAAAGAAAATTTTGAAAATTGTTCCAATATGATAGAAAAACGATGACTTTTCTGCTGAATGTTTTTTAATAGACATTTTCAACTGTGAAGACTTTGTCACGCTGCTACAACAGATCCTGAAGGGAAACAGACATGGTCAGTATTGCAATTTCTGGAATTCATTGAGAAATGGGGTATTTTATGGCTCTTTACCAAAGTTGCCCTCATCTAGATATTAAAATTCTTACTTGTAAATCTGTTGATTGGTGTGAAAGAAAATTTCAAAATTAAAATTAAGAAAAAATTATTTGATCACCTATGAGTGAAGATAGCTTGACAAATTCAACTGTATTGTCTATTAAACATGAATATGAAAAAACAATTTGAACAGTCATTGACAGATTTACAGAAGTTAAGGCACAAACATCGAATCTGTAATATCGTTCATTATTTCAACAGGCCAGTGTGAAAGTGTGGATTTTTAAAAGAAAATTAACGTTAATATAATTAAAAAGTATTAATCTACTATTTCTTCCTTTATTTAATTTTTGTTACAAATATGTTTATGTATATGATGTTCAGTAGAAGAAAAATTTCATGGTATTCTGGGCATTATTTGTTTCAGTTTACAATTGTTACTAAAAATAATTGTGTTGTACAGAGGAAAGGAAATTAAAAGTTACCCACTCTGAGTCCACCCCTGGGTGACCGCTGCCCAGGGGAGCACCACTTCCTCTCAGTCCTTTGACAAGACCTTCGACTCTCTCCTTCCCCATAGCACTTTGGAAATGAAGTATTTACGAGGCTGTGTCTCCAGCAAATTAAGGTTCATCAGTTGTGCCTTCTTTATTAAATTGTAACCACCTTGGTTCTGAATCCTTGTCCATTTTTTCAAGTGTGGAAGGAGAGAGATAATTTCCTCTCCCGGAATCCCCTATAATACATCAAAGGGTTTTTTCATCTCGGCACTACAGCATTTTGGGCCAGATAATTCTTTTCTGTGAAGGCCTGCCCTGTGCATCATAAGATGCTTAGCAGCATCCCTGGCCTCTACCCACTGGATGCCAGTAGCACCACGCCCCCAAGTTGTGATGACTAAAATTGTCTCCAAAAACAGCGCAGGTGAAAACCACTATATTATAGACTGAAATTCAGCAGCGTATATTAAAATGGACCTGGGAGAGACTTCTTCAAAGTTGTTGAACTTGAACAAGGCCCCCTCCCATCACTGAAACTCTGTTGTCTGCCTCCATAAAGTTGGGATAAGAACATGTACTTTGATTTGATGTGAAGATAATATGTAGAAAAGTGACTTGTATGCTCTAAATCTACTTGTAGATGTGTAAGGCCATTATAATAGAGAGGTGAAATTTGTTACCCTGCAATTCAGTTGTAGGAAAAGAGTTTAGCTCTTAAAAGTCTCTATAATTGATTTCATATTTGATTCCCCAGAAAGCTTAATTGGCCAATTGAAAGTAATTTCTTATTTCTCAATGTAAAACAGGCTCGCTCATTCAACTTGATTTCTTTGGGTTAAGAATTCAATCAATGCAAAATACAAACGTCCAGAGCGGTTCCCCTCAAGATTCTATCTCCACCTTCTTCTCTTTCTCCAGCCCGTGTCTGGGTGGGGGAGAAACATGCAAGTCCTGTGATGGTGGGGGTCATCTCAGTTCTGCGTGCTGATGTTTCAGTCTGGTTCCCGGGTATCTGCCTGGGAAGGAAATCCCACCTTGTCCTTTGGAGTTTGTGTGTGGTCCCCAACTTGGCTTTTAGACGCGAGCCCCCACTCCCTATACACCTTATCTGCCACCCAGATCTATGTTGGTCCTTCATTTCTTTTAGCCTCTATATCTCCAGGGGCCTAGGAACTCTCATATGTGTTCACTGCATCAAGCTGGAGTCTGCCAACTCTCTGCCAATCTGACCTCCAGCCCCCTCACCTGGACGCCTTCCTCAGTGCTGGTTCCCTTCCCCCCGGAGCCATGCTAGGTGGATACTGGGCCAAGTAAGTGCTGCCTAAAATATTGCATTTCCCAGGGGTAAGTTTCCTATTTTCCTATTTGGGTGTTTCTAAACCCCTATTAAACATCTTTCCTCCCCTTCCTCTCCCCCAAAAACCTGGTTTGACCTTGATTTGGGGAGCAGAAACACCCACATCTCATACCCCTTGTCCTGCCTTCTATCTCTGCTGGGCCCCCTTCTGAAACCTCTAAGTGCTTTCTTCCCTTTTTCTGCTGGGTATGAATCAGGTCCCCTTATAATCATATCGTCCTTCTTCCCTATTCAACAGCTTTCTTCTTCCCAGAGACGATATGGCCAAAACGCTGCTGAGAAAGAAACAGATTTATCAACAGGAGAAAATACAGTGAGATGTATTTCAAAAATTTTAGCAGTTACAGTGCAGGCTCAGGGCCAGGTGATCCTCTGAAAATGAAAAGCATGCCCTCAACTGTCTTCGTAATTTAGCCAACTGTCCGCCCACAGAGACAAACTCCTGGCCTTGAAAAGCAAACCTACCCTGAGAGAGAATTTCTCTCAAACCTTTTAAACCAACTGCGCTTCTAAGTTTTCCTGCCTTCTCTTCTTTCCCTTCTTATTTTACAACTGTCTTCCTTCTCTCTGGATCTGTTTTCTTGTGTAGTTTGCTCCAGGGGGGTGCTCTGGGGTGGCCCCCTGGAAAGAGGCCCCTGGGTGAATAGAGGGCTCCCTGCTTGCTTTGCTGACTTGCCTGGGGAAGCCGGGCCGACACAGCTGCTCTGGCAGTGTTTCCAAGGGAAGCCGCCAAGCATGTGGAGCCTCCACGGAGAGGCCTGGGACAGCCCAGGACAGATCTCCTCATGGAAAAGCCATTCCAGTGAGTTTCTTCAAAACCGCCTATAAGGGCCAAGGCCAACTCCAGTGTTATTCACCAGCCTGGGGCGCCTCAGGAAGCAATTTCCAGTGGCTCCATCAACAGCTCCCTTTGAAAATTCATATCCTACAACCTGTTTAGGGCCAACTATGCATTCTTAATGGCGCCCCCCCCAAAAAAAATTTATACTACATGCACATGCACGCATGCTTGTACACACACACACACACACACACACACACACACACACACGCACACATCTCTCCTTGGACTCTGTTTGGAAGCCTGGATTAATATAATAGAACTTCCTCTGCTGCATGGACTAAAATAACTCTGGCATCCCCTCCTGGATAGATTTTAATTAGGAAAGACACAGCATTTAAATTATGCTTATTACTTTCAGTTGCTTGTATAGGCTGTGAATTTAGGAAAAGGCAATGAGAGTCATGTGTGCTGGAATTTTTAATAGGGTGGCTCTGGAAGAGGGAAAAATGTCAAGAGCATTTCAAATATTTTTCTCCCCCTTCTAGGCAACATGGCTAGGAAGAATGTCTAGGTTCCATCATCATCATCATCATTATCATAATCATCATCATCATTATCATCCTAACATTTCTTGAGTGCCTACTCCATGCAGCAACCCTAGCTAATAAGCACTTTATATGCATTACCTTATTTAGTCAAAAGAATTAGAATTTGACCAATAGACCTCATCAGGGACCATGCACTCCGAGGGACATGACCATTAGCATAAATCAGAGGTTCCTCTTTGAAGCTGCCTTGTATCTATGCTAGTACTGAGCTGTTAACAGTTCATGTGTGATGAATCAATACATAAGTAAATGAATGACAATGTAATGAATGTGCTCAGAATGAATCAGACAGAAAAATTACATGTGGGAATAGAGTCTATCACCCATCAGCCTGAGTCTTGGCCACAGACTTTGCTCTTGGCTACACCAGATAGGTAGCATATTGTGCCATTCCCAAGCTTTTCAGTGGGATTTAAAACTTGGAAGAATGGAGGAAATTTCTCTCCCCTGCCTCTCTTCCCCAAATCTTTGTTGGGATCTCAAAAGGGATATACAGTTATGATTTTAGGCAAGTTCTTTAACTTATCTGACTTTCAGTTTCTTGAACTGTAAACTGGCTATAATAGTAATGTCTACTTCTGGGAATTTTCTAAGGATTGTCCAAGATCAGACATATAGCCAGAGATTTTGGGCTCAAATATGTTAAATGACTTTCTGATGATTATTCATTCAGCCATTCAGCAAATACGTGATTATCTCTTACAGGCCATACCCTGTTCTAGGTGCTGGAAGTGTAGCAGAGAATAGGACAGATGAGGCTCATTAGCGGGGCAGCAGAGACAGACAGTAAAATAAACAAAATCACTTCAAATTTTAGTAAATGCCATAGGAGAGTAAAATAAAGCTGAGTGAAAAAGCTTTCTTGGGCATCAGGTTGGGAAACTTTAGAAGAGATCCTAAGGGAAGACCTCTCACACACAGAGAAAGTGACTTTTAAGCTGAGATCTGAATCAAAAGAGGGAGAAGCCATGTCAAGATGAGTAAAGAGCAATCCAGTCAACACGAACAGCATGTGCAAAGGCCCTGAGGCAGAACTGACGTCACTGAGATGTGGGGACAGACAGAAAGAAAGATCAGTGAGTGAGAAGGTGAGGGGTCCAGGACAGGGCTAGAGAGGTAGGCAGACGCCAGATCATGGAAGGTGTTATAGGATTTAGTGAGGAGTTTGGATTTTATTCAAAGTTCAGTGAAAAGATATGGAGAGTTTTAGTAGAGAAGTGGCATATTCTGATTTACATTTTTAAAAGCTCCCTCTGGCTTCCATATAGAGAATGAATCACAGTGAGATGTGTGTAAAAGTTGAGTGAAACAGTCAAGGGCAGAGGTGATGATAGTCTGGACTAAGGGTACCAGTGTGGCAGAAAGGTTTGGATCCAGCTGATAAGTGAAGCAAGTGGGACGAGAACCGGGGACTCCTGCATCATCTGCTCCTCTGGCCCACTATGTGCTGGTGTGTGTGTGTGTGTGTGTGTGTGTGTGTGTGTGTGTGTGTGTGTGTTCCTGCCCTTTAAAAAAAGGATTTCCCATTTAACAGTGTTTTTTGTAGAGCTATGAGGTCACTGGGAACTGCTAAGGTCTACATTGAACAAGAATAGCATGCCTGTGTGATCATGCATTTATCAAACAGCGTCTCTGAGGTTCACTCTCCTGGAGTGCTGGGCATGAAAGGTGTTGGGAGGGACAGGGTCAGTGGGAGCCTGCAGCCTTTAGAATTCCCAGACAGGAACATGCCCTCCAGTTTGCACACTTGAAGTGACGCCCCGAAAGACCCCCTCTCTTTTCAGCAGTTAGCATCCTCTCTGGAGGTGAGGAGGAAAAGTGGCCAGTACTCCCAGGCACTCCATGTCCCTTGAATGCCCTGTGTCTATCTCCATCATTACACCTCAGACATCTGATTGAAATCCTTTGTGTGTGGGTTTGTCTCCCCCGAGGTAGAGTGGTCTCCTCGGAAATTGTCTTATTTACTTTGTCATCCTTGGACCATATCAGAGGACCTGACACACAGTAGGCAGTCAGCAAAAACAGGCTGAACAGTTAGATGTATAACATTTCTAGAAGCACAGAGCCAAAGAATTGCTCTAAAGTGATTATAAGAATTTATTAATCATCAGGTCCAGGGATTCTTAACCTTTGTTGCTTGCAGACGCTTTTGAAAGAATAATGATAGCTACAGACACTTTCCCCAGAAAAATCTACATATAAAAATTATTTTTGATATGTAATCTCTTTCTTGTGATTTTTGTTGGTTTGTTTGTTTTGTATGGATGGGAAAATCGGGGACCAGAAAACAAAACTGACTTATCCAAAGCCTCTAAACTTGTCTGCGACAGTCACACTTGAAACTCTGAAGTCTTGATTCTCCTATCCTGTGTTCCTTCTACCAGGCCTTGGTAGAGCTGGCTAAAATATGTCACAAACATCACATAGAGGGTACAAAGATTACAATCAAAACCATACCAAGAACTACCCTTGGAAAGAATTCTTAGAAAACAGATGACCGCAGAGATAATAAACTACTACTCTGGGCTGCAGTGATC
Source organism: Cynopterus sphinx (assembly GCA_030015415.1). Classification (NCBI taxonomy): domain Eukaryota; kingdom Metazoa; phylum Chordata; class Mammalia; order Chiroptera; family Pteropodidae; genus Cynopterus; species Cynopterus sphinx. The sequence goes on from CM057385.1 coordinate 23,134,154, forward strand.
AAACAGCCAAGAGGGTATTTAAGTTCTAATGAGTGACTACTCAACTGTCATGAGAGCAAGACAATAGTTCCAAATGTGTACTCTGGAATCCAAACCTAACTGTAATCACTAATTAGCTCATTTTTAAACTCCTGGGCACAAACACCTTGCAGCAAAGCGCTGGCTTTGCATATAGGTTTATTTAGGACCAAGTCCCAAAGGGATTGAAGGACATGGATGCTCCTGGGAGCCTGCCCCACCACTGGGTGGCTAAAGCAGAAGGAAACACAGATTTCTGCTAGGTCTGTCCAACTCTGTCAGAGAGAGAGAGAGAGAGAGAGAGAGAGAGAGAGAGAGAGAGAGAGAGAGAGAGAGAAGGAGGAGGAGGAGGAGGAGGAGGAGGAGGAGGAGGAGGAGGAGGAGGAGAAGAAGAAGAAGAAGAAGAAGAAGAAGAAGAAGAAGAAGAAGAAGAAGAAGAAGAAGAAGAAGAAGAAGAAGAAGAAGCAGCAGCAGCAGCAGCAGCAGCAGCAGCAGCAGCAGCAGCAGCAGGAGGGATGGAGTGAATGTGTTGGGAGAAATGAAGAAGGAAGAAGGAGAAAGGAGCCGAGAGTATGGTGTGAGAAGAGAAGGCTTTAGAACACAGTTCCCTAACGATACCATGGGTCTCTACAGCCTAAACACGCTTGCTCAGTCCCTTATGTCAAGAAGTCCTCTAGCACTGGTTGTAATGGCCAAGAAGACCTGGAGAAAAAAAAGGAACATTCCCTGTAACCATCCTGACCGTTGTCTTCCTTCAACAGCCATAAAGCCGAGTCCTCAGGGAAAACAGAACAAAACAAACACAGTCAAAAAAAAAAAAAAAAGAAAAGAAAAAAAAAAAAAAAGCTCCCTTCCCTCTGAGGATTGTCATTAAACACCAGATGTCCAGGAGGAAGAAGACTCTAAACCAAAGCAGATGTGTGAACAAAGTTCTCAAGCCACCTCTCCTCCCATACTCCTCACACCATAAGTCCCTGTGCTTTTCGGTCTGATGGGAGCTTCATCTCCATCTCATGTGTCCCTGGCTTTACAGCTGCCATGCTGCTGATGGGTGAGGATGATCCAGACACTGTCACATTCTCTCATGGACAGACTCTCTCCCATCTCCAGCCCTCTAGGTACCTGGCAAATTCTTATCTAGTTTCATTTGCTCAAAAGTTACCTCTTCCTTGCTGCTTTTATTCCTAGACACACTCTTCCTCTGTGCCTGAAGATGAGGACGCTCACATTTATACATCTATTGTGTATTCACCATGTGCTACATACAGTTGGTCTCTTCAGTCTCAGAACTAGGAACAGCTGGGTTTCTTCTTCAGAACTCCTCTGCATTTTTCCTGGCACTCTGAATCATTTAACTAACCATATTTCCTTTCTTTATTGCTTTGGATGCTAAGAAGCTCAGAGCCAAATGTATGACCCATCACTAGCAATTATATACTCTTACGATGTAATCATCCAAGATTCTAACCTCACCTCTTGTTTTTTCTCATTTTTCCCTTTCCCTGTTTTTCCTTTAAAAAGAAAGTCACTGGGCTAATTTTTGTTGTGAGTAAATGCGAATCCTATCCGAAATGAGTCATGATACAAATACAAAGCAAAAGGTATTCTATAAACATCTCTGTCGTTTTCATAATAATCTTGGAACTTTTAAGGCAAGTGGAGCTCAGAGAGTTTTCATAGTTTACTCAAGATCACGCAGCGTGGAAGTGGGAGAGAGAGGAGTCAAATCTGGGCCCTTCTGACTTCAAGGCTCATGCTCTTGGCAGTCAGAATCGCTTATACTTAGCGAGCGATTACTTTGTACCGGGTTTTATGCTGAGTGTCTCATCTCATCTAGCCTCACAACAATCCTGTGAAGCAGCTATTATTATTATAACCGTTTTACAGACGATGAAAAGTGGGGTTCAGAAAGATGCAATGTAATTGGCCCACGCAGCCTGAACATGCTTTCAAGTTTCTCTAACGTATAATAGAGATAAGCACACACACACACACACACACACACACACACACACACACACACACACGATTCCTAATTAAATGTTTGACTTCTTTTGAAGGCCCAACTGCCTGGTTTTATCACAAAGGCTTATCAACTGACAAATCCTCTGGGAGAAATGGGTGGTGTCTGGCTAGGAGTAGGTATTTCTGAGTTTCACAGTTCTTCAGGGAGCAGATGGATCAAAACCACAAAGTCTGTGTGCAGTACTGGATTTAAATGCCAGCCCGAGCACTGACAGAGAGGAGGAGAATTACCTGGCGCCCAAAGGGTGGAAGGAAAAGCCTTTGGAAGGGCAGCACTGCTCACGGGCGCCACCTGTCAGGAGAGGTGGGAAATGTCCCAATCTGTTGGGCCTGTGTGTGCTGAGCGTTTACTGTACATCTCTTCCGTTCAGACCAATCCTGCAGGAGAGAGATCATTCTATTTAATTTATAAATTAGAAACTCGAAACTCAGCGTATTAAATAACTTTCCAAGAGAGGTGACCACAGTCTATCAGCCTCCTTCAGCCTCAGTGTCCACTTTTAAAAGTGATATTCCTCGGTAGCTCCTGCCTTCTCTGGACCTGCACAGCTGGAATCACGAATGTGTCACACTCTATCCTGAGCTATTCCTGAGACAGGCAGATGTCAGCAGGGAGTACTAACAGGGTTGTTATCCTCTGTGCTGGCCCAGCTCAAAGCAGGGGACATCCACCCTGGAGACTGTGCCTGAGACTCCAGCTCTGAATCTCAGTCAGCTCACCTGGGCCTTTTTATCTCATGGTACTCTCACCAGTCCCCTCTCCTATAGAGTGGGGAATGTTGGATTCTCTCTGTGTGTCCACTCTGAACCTCACCAGGTCCCTCTGAGTGCAATTTTGAATTCCACTGTCAAAGATTTCCCACCCCACACTTAGAGCTATCTGTGAGCTGTGCAGGCTGCCCATACTGGAACTGGCCTCTGCAGCTTAAGCTGGCTTTCCCCAGACCAGGCCCTTCCTGGCCCGTCTTCATCAGGGAGTAGATTGCTAAGGTTTCAAATTAATTCTCACGCAATTGCTATTGTCCTTTGAGGAATGTGCAGAGAGATGAAAAGGGGGATAGACATTTGAGAGACCAATATTCAAAAAGGGGCAATGATGAATCTTTGATATGTCACTGAGTGGAACATTCTTTAGAAGCTAATGATGTCTAAACAGTAAAGAAATAGTGAATATTTAAAGTTGGGACAATTCACTATGAATAATCATGTAAAATGAACCAACTTTCCTTTTTAGAAAAACTTGTCTTGCTGGTAGATTTTTATAATGCTAGAAACAGTTGGGTGAATGGAGATTACAAAACTGGTTCACAGAGTAAAGGTCCCCTTGGAAGACACCCAGTGCAACACAGAAAGGCTGGTCTGTGCTCCGACTGAGCCAGGAATGTTGTCTGTGGCTTAAATGAAACTTAAAAAAAAAAAAAATGCCAGGATTCAAAATTATTTGACATCTTAGAACAACAACAAAAGATGAAGGAAATAGAATTTAATGAGTGAGAATGAAGTCTTAAACCTGCTTAAACGCAATCAAATATAGGAAAGAGTAGCCAACAGTTTGTGATAAAAGACTCAGGGTTTTTCGATGACCACCTGTCAAGTATGAGTGAGCGATGCAGTGGATACAGACGCTCAGGAAGCACTGTGACCCAAGACTCCCCTTTCCACAGTAGCAGAGTGATGACTTCTGAAAATCCACTGGTAGGTAAAGGCAATGAGAATGCCAACAAAAACAATCAGAACCAACATTTTCAGAACTCCAAAAATTACCCGAAGTCTTTCAACAACAGGAAAAAATGGCTGAACCTCATCAAAACAGTGTGCTTTGTGGCATTTAAACGTGTCCTATTCCCATCTGTCTCCCATATATTTATATAATATATATGATACAAAACATATAATGTGCATATATAAAGCTAAGTTGTATAAAAAATGTGCAAATAATAACACCTTAGCAATGTGTCAGACACCACTCAATATGTATTAGCTTATCAATAACCCTTTTTCTTTTATTCCTTCCTTTATTAGTTCTGCATCCATAAATAATCAGTTGCTACAGCCTTTTTATTCTTCTTTCTTGGCAAAAATTTCAGCCTCCCAGATCCATGCTAAGCTGGGTCAGGCTGGGTTGTCTCTTGGAAGTGAGATGCAAATGCAAATAGTAACCAAGGACAAGAATCAAGATTAATGACAAAGACTGGGCTCAGACCCTGAACCTAGTGTAGGGCAATGAGCAGAATGAGAAGAGAAACAGGAGGAGCAGTCCAAGGAGAAAGGAGCAAAGTACATGGGATGTAGCTGTGACCCAGCAAGGACACTTGGAGGCGGCTTGTGTAAGGTCATCGGGTCATCCTTCTGCCTCATTTACTCCACCCTTGCAGTCATTCACCCATTCACTTGACTGTTTGGACCACTGAGTAGCTTTCAAATTGTATATGTAGAGACACACCCGAGGTTCTTCCAACATCTGATATGATTTTTAAAAACTAGCCAGTTCACCATTTGGGTGGCTATAAGGCGAGAAAGAAGCCTAGTAGGCAGAAATTCAGGTTCCAACCTCCTGCGTTAGCCAAAACAAGGGCCTCATTTTTATTTCTTGTAACTCTTGGCATTTATCTTAAAATTTAGTTTTATGAAGAGGCTTTGCTTTAACAGTTTGGCATTACACCAGTCTGTTGCAACACTGCAGGGGCATCCCTGACTTTGCCACTCTTCTTTCCAGCACCCACTCAAATAATTTGTGCTAGATGCCTTCTCTATTACATTACCTCCTCCTTGCTCCAGAGTACCTTTTGAACAAAGGTCAAGTTCTTGGCACAGCCTCCGGGTGGGGCGGGGGCTCTTTGATCAGAATGAAAGGACCAGGATGACGCCTTATGCTGGTTAGCATCCTTAGGGCATGGTGAGCACTCGAGTAGTAAATACCGACTCACCATATTTGGTTGTTCTTTAAGGGAACCTTTGCATCCTCCTGGCTCCCGAACACAACCTTGCACACAGGAATAGTACCCTGTGAATCAAACGAGACATTCCTCTTTACAGCATACTTCCTTGTGCATAGCTAAGCTTCCACTTGGGAAAGGACCTGGTGATGCTCAGGAAGCGCCTTCAACTTCCATCTTCTGGAAAAAAGACCTGCTTCCTGTTGGCCTGCAAATGTAACTGTTGGGATGACCTCTTGAATCCCTTGAGTACTTCATCATTACACCTGGCTCTTGGTGCCCCCTTGTGGCCATCTGCTGCCATGTGCAGGTTAACAAGACGAACATGAGAGTGATGGTTTACTAGGCGCCTAACTGAGCGAAATGTCTTGCAAGAGAAGCATTTTCCCATGGAGTATCTAATTTATCCTCAGTACAATCCACAGAGGTAGTTATTAGTAGTTTAACAACTTGTTCTAAGTAATATTTCTAACAAACAGCAGAGTAGACTTGAATCCAGGCTGGTTAGACCGGAGCTTGTGCTGTTAACCCCTTTACTAACACGTCAGTAAACATTATAGTAAACAAATAAAGATGAATTAAGAGGTGGGGCTTCTGGAATGATGGAGTGACAAGCTTGGAAGACTTCCTCCACAGCAAGATAACAATTTAACTGAGAAAATTATTTAAAATATCTATCATTTAACATCTCTGGAAAGTGACCTAAGGGTATACAGCAAAGGAAAACATTCTTTCAAGAAAATCTACAAAATCTCAGAACAGTAAAAGTCTGTGGTGTTAGAGCCATGCCTGCTGCATCACCCTCCCCTCCCCAGCTCCACACTATGGGCACTCTCCCCAGGATGTGGGCAGCCAAGACCCCTTCTCCCCTTAGGCCCAGCCTGGGGCTATGGTTTGACCCGAAAAGAGGTAGGATATGCTGGGGTTTCTCAGTCTCCAGCCCCATTCTGCAGAAGTTATATTCCCAATAGGCACACCAAGAGGACTGGGTCCCCCTTTCCTCCCTTAGTCCCCATTTGTAGGGTGGAGGCTCTACTCCAAGATGTCAGGATCCTAGAGCCCTGGTTGGCCATCCCCTTTGCTCACTTGCAGAGCAGAGACTCCACACTGGTATGGGCAACCTTAGAAGAAAAGTTGTTTCTACATCCCCTTCTCCCAGTATCCACTCTTAGGGGAGGGGTGTCACTCTGGGAAAATGGGGTCTCTGGCTCAGCTCAAGGGCGTGGTGGCTGGGCTCTGCCTAGTGGGAGAGGTAGGCCATCAGGAAGAAAAGCTGCATGGCTCTTCCTGTGGAGACTTGAATCTACTTGGAATAAGGAGTCAAGAATCCCATGCCTAAGAGCATTGATGATGATGATGATGATGATGATGATGATGTTGATGATATGATGATGAGAGCTTCATGGAGAGTGATTAAAGGAGGCTGGTATCTGTATGATTCCAGCAAAAAGGCAAAATAGCCAGAAGTTTAATAAAGAACACTAGAGAAAGAGGAAGCCAAGAAGAGTGATCCTTTGATCACAGTCACTTCTGGTGGTCAGGAAAGGGATGCACCTTCTCAGCAGCACATCAGAGCAGGGTGAGGACTTTGAGAGGAGTTGTTCTGGAGTGACTTGGGGAGGAACCAGAAAAGCGTGGGTACCAGGGTGAAGTGGGAAAGTGTGAATACGAAGAGAAGTGGAGATAGACAACTTGTCTAAAGTTGGCACGAAGAGTAAGGAAAATAGGATGGAGCTCATCAGCGTAGGTTTGCTAGTTTGTAAAGTTAAGATGGGAGACCTTGTACCAAGTTTGTGTGTGGCTGAGATTGACCCAAACAATCCAATTAAGGGAGCAGTTAATGATGTGCAATAGAGAAAAGGCATTGCCTTGGAGAGAGAGAAAAACATACATAGAAAGAGACAGGTCTTTCAGAGGAGGACACTTGCTCCATTGTGAAAGAAAAGATTGATGCAGACACAAGCAGATTAACTGATTAGTCAAGAAAAGACAGTACCACTTCAATATGATGGCTTTGACTTTAACCATAAAGAGGTAAGAATAGGAAATTTGAAGATTGGGGAAAAAAGGTGTGACGATGTTGCCAGAGAGAATAGGGGAACTAGCTGACTAGAGAGCTAGGATTGCTAGGTGTCATGATGTACTTATTTGAAGTAAGTTTTTCATTTAAACAATTTGTTTCATTTTGGGGTTTTCTATAGCCATTTCTAGAAGTGCTGATATAGAAAATGTTTGGTTTATAAGATGACTATGAAGAAAGGAAAGAAGGGTAAAATAGTTAAAGGCAGTGCGAGGGGAATGATGATATTGATAAATCATGAACTATAAGTCAGAAAGATAGAAGTGATGTCAAGTGAGGGCAAGTGAATCAAAGAATAAAGTAGTTGAATTAATAGATTGGAGGCTTCCATGTGGCTGAAGAATTCCTGGCAAGATAAGATATGGCCCAAAACTCAGATTTGCAAAATTGTGACTTTGGAAGAGGTTCAGGTATTTAGAAATGACAAGATCTGGGTGGAATTATAGGCACATGGGTTGAGGTACAGTTGAGAAGTTCAATGAGTTGATTCACAAGGCGTTGAGTGAGCAGCTAAACTGCATATAAAAGTTATTAAACTCAATGGCATGGATTACAAGAGAAAATGACCATAAATCGGTCCTAAAGTCTCCAACGAACAAGGGAAACGGATAACTGAGCAAGGGAGGAGGGAAGTAATATAGGAGAGCATGCACTTCAAGGGAATGGGGTTTACTGTTGTGTGTTTTAGTGTTAATTTGTTTTAAAAAGAGAGTAGGGGAATAATTGTCTCAAAATAGCAATGGAGAATAAGAAGGACCATTATCCTACCATCAGACCCCGAGCTGAGGGTTAGTACGGGGACTCACAAGTACCTTGGGGTTCCACAGAGGCAAGGCAGTATAGGAAGTACTCAGAGAAGGGTTTGTGGCTATAGATGGGTTTGCTGCTCCCTTAGCAGAAGTTCTTGGTGGCAATGTGGTAGGGATTAGGGGAAGGTATTAAAGGGTTGGTTGGATGAGAGGATATATATATGCTTTAATTTAAAAAAGCACATCATTAACATTGCTGATTGCTAAATAACCTACTACAACATAATTTGTTAATGGCATACATGTATATGTATATAAAAATAATCTCCTACTTCTTAATATAACTACAAAGAATCCCACTGGCCTTTGGTTTTATTTTACTTTAATTTTACTTAATTCTTTAGACTTTTAAGTGGCTTCCTCTGTTCTTTTAGATGTCTTGGGCTTTTGTCGGTGGTTTGTGGCTTTGATTCTTTTCAGCCCAGCTGGAAAACAAACCATTAGAAAATGCATTTGGGCCTCATTCTGGGCCTAGCAGAAACAGAAGAGAGTATCTATTTCATTAGCACGCCGGACCTGGGGAGAGGTGAGGATTCTCTGGAAAGAAGAGTACAGGAGCACTTGGAAAGATGTCAGCCAAGCCCCATAAATTCAATTTTTTTTCCAGACCACATCTAAATCAAAGTAGCTAGACTAGATGAGCCTCTCTGGTTAAGATGCTGACATTGATATTCATACTAAAGGTAATGTGAAGGGGACTTTAGGTGCAGAAGGGTTTTGTTTGGGGAAAAATAGCAGGCAAATAAAGAAAGAAAATGCTGTGGCTCCCAGAGAAAATGCAGATAGGAAAGGGTGATAGAATGGTTTGACTCAATACCAGGGACTGGTGCTCCTATGAGAATCTAATACCTGATGATCTGAAGTGAGCTGAGGAGGTGATGCTAGCAAGTGGATGCATATAGATGAAGATAGTCCGCCACTCACCTCCTGCTATGCACCCCAGTTCCTAACTGGGGGTTGGAGACCCGTGGTTTAAATGACCCAAAGAAAACCTGTGTTTGTCTACACAAAGCTGGCTTCCTGTCAGTCACGTCAGAACTGTGACCAGCCATCTGCTTTGTTGGAACCACAAGGACCCAGCAATTCTACCTTTTGCTAAGAAACTATTAGAGCCATTCCATGGGGCCTTATTAAAGATATTACATTGAAAGATTAAATAAAATAGTATATCCAGCCTGCCTGCAACACAGGGAGGCTACTTTCCTTCCACTTCAATTGTCATAAACACTCTATAAATAAACAACAGACAATATGCGTTGCTCTAAAGAATTTTTTACCTCTGAATTCTGAAGTTGCAATAATTATAAGACTGTCATTATTACTGCTGTTGTTGATTTTAAATCACTCTCTTTGCATTAGTTAGAATTCCATGTGAAGTCTTTCCTTGGCCCCTATCCAACAGGTTTAGTCAACAAAGCCACCTGACCTAGAAGGTGGTCTGATGGCAATAATGACAATTAGCCTCATTGAGTTGCTCCTGTGTGTCAGCCGGGTGCTGCGCTTAACATTTATTATCCCTATGTTGCCAGGAACTCTGTGGGAGAGGTATCAGTCCCCAGCTTCATATACAAAGAGATTGAAGATTAGGAAGCTTCTGCTGTTTGGCTGAAATGATTTTATTAATGGCCAAATTAATAAATAAAACATTTCCTTGAATGTCTGTCATGTCAGTGGTGAAACACAGCTAACCTTTGATTAGAATCTTACGGAGGATTTCAAAGCCCTATAAAACTGTTTCCTAAGCCCGGGTCGCTGTGATCAAACACAAAAGCATACAGTTCAAAATGACCAGTGGAAACTCATGCGTATCTTATTTTTCTTGAAGACTGATGATTTTGATCAAGTCACAGCTTCAGTCACAGGAATCTGCCCTGTGGGCTTCTCCTTCTCCACTCTCTCAGCAATCTCACTTACGTCCATGGCCAACTCTTCTCTCTCCTGAGTTCCACACATAGATATCCAACTTCCCATGAGCTATCTCCTCCTGGGGATTCCTAAGGGACCCCAAACTCGATACATACCAAACTGACCCCCCCCATTTTTGTCCCCAATAAGCTTCTTCTCTTCTAGTCTTTATCTACCCAGACAGCCATAGCAGGGACCTGAAAGTCTTCATAGGTTCACACTCTCCTTCCCTTCCTATATCCTATTGGTGGCCAAATCTCATAGAGTAGAGGTTCTCAGAGTAAGGTCACCAGATCACCAGCAAAAGCAGCAGCAGCAGCAGCTGGAAAACTAGTTATAAATAAAAATACTTGGACCTCACCCTCATTCTCCTGAGTCAGCATCTTTGGGGGTGGGACCCAGGAATCTGTGTTTTAACAAGATCTCTAGATGGTTCTGATGTGTGCTGTATACTGACCTTCTCTCTCTCTCTCTCTCTCTCTCTCTCTCTCTCTCTCTCTCTCTCTCTCTCATTACTCTGTTTCTGAGCTCTTTTAAGGTAGGCCCTCATGATCTCTCACCTGAACAACTGCAATCATTTCCTAACAGTGTACCTTTCTCCAGCTTTGGATCCCTCCAGCCTATTCTCCCCCTTTGCCACCAGAATATTCCCTCTAAATTCAAATTTTACCATGTCTCTATTCAGTGCCTTTAAGTGTATTCCCTCACAAAAAAATTTAGAAACAGAAGAGTAAGTCCTGGAGATGGTTGTCATTCTCTGGTTTCTCTAGGCCAAGTCCCATACCCTTTCTGAATCTTGGTTTCCTCATCTGTAAAGTGAGGATGATGATACCTGCTCTCCTCACGGAGATGTGATAACCTAATGCACTAAGGGATCTAAGATGCTTAGTAAACTGATGAGTTAGGCAAACCTGAGGTCCTATCACCATTTAATCTAAGAAGGCTCCCAACACAAATGAGAAGAGAGGGACCTCTTTTCCACAAGAGTCTACACTGCCTAAAGAGCATATGAATCTTGTCTGACCTCGGAAACTAAGCAGGGTCGGGCCTGGTTAGTACTTGGAGGGGAGACCACCTAGGAATACCAGGTGCTGGAGGTGTTTAAAAAAGAAAAAAAGAAAGAAATAAGAGCATATGAAGAGTGAACTAAGTGAATGATAAGGTCCGTCATGATGAGGGCAGCCTGCCCCATCCTGTGTTCTTCATCATATTACATTCCTAGAGGCAGAAGATGCTGCTTTTTACTCTCACTGTTTCTGGCGTGTCATCCTTTACTACATCTGGCTTTTTCCCCTCTAAATCTCCTTTTATCCTTCTGAGACCTTTTCACATACAAGCCATTAGGTAAAAGGTTTCTGGAGTCCAGGCAGGACTACAAAGCAAGAACAATATGGTTAAATTGTTGAGTCTGAAGAGCAACATCCTAGTCCAGGTGTAAGCTGTAAAGATTTAACAAAATGCTTGCTGAGCTAGGCCCTCTGCCACCTCCACCTCCCAAGAGGAAGAACATTAGAGGGTTGGAGTGAAAACCAGAAAGCAGATGGTGAATGTATAGAGAAGGAATCCTGCTCCCCAGAGTAAGCTTCAAATGGGGTGAGATGACAGTGTCCCCAGATAAGCATGACAATCCAAAGCGGAGGAACCCAGCCCTGAATTCAGGCAGTATGCAGGTGTTCTTCATACTTCTGAGGCCTGAGAGCAGACAGGAGAGATGATTACACGAGAAGCTGAGAGCAGAGAGAATCTGAAGCAGCCCCTCGCAGTTTTTTAGGTTCCCAAGCAGTGCGGGAGGATTCCAGAACTCCCTTTGTCCCCAAGAATGACAATAAGAGTCGACCAGCAAGTGGATCCTGACAATGTCTGCATCGTGATGAAGAAGAGGGACAGGTAACCACACCACAGGTAATCATACCTGAGGGTCAGGCAAAGGTCAGCACAATGGAAACAGGTGACACCCAGGTAGTCATTGTCTCCACCTCTAACACCCTCTCAGCACATGATGCTTAGAACTCAGAGTTTTAGGAAGTCTCCCAGAGAGAAGAAAATATGAGATTGACTGAGTGAGAGACAGCCTGGACTGGCTTGACTGAGAATTTCAGTGGTGGCGGGGAGGAGGGGAATGGAGAATTTTACTGAGATTGAGTTACGGAAAATAAAATAGGAATGACTTTCTGAGACCCATGAGATTTATCACATCTTCTATGAATAGTTATTTTTATGTCTGGATCCCTGCTAGATTGCAAATTCCTTCATGGTATGTTTTGCGTCTTATGCATCCCTCCTTCTCCCAGGCCTAGGGTTTGCACATCGTAAACCCACCTGAGAAGTTTGTGAACTTGCTCTGAAATGAGCTGAGTTGGAAATAATATGTTCTCCCAGCACACCTGGGCCAAGGCACCTCTTTTCCATTGCATTCATTTGAGTATCACTTAACTGCTGTGTCCCTGACTTGATCTTTCTCATTCTCTATTTCTTCGTCCATAAAATGAAGATAATGATGGTCTCTGGGGAGGTCCAAGGTTAACTGGTATAAGGTATGTGACCTAGAAAAGGCTGCAAAGTTTTATTTTGGAACGTCCTTGTCTTTTGGGAGACTAGGACTTGCTGCCTCTTTTCTCCTTTTAAGCAGTGCTTCTGCTTATCCACTAATTCAGTTGAACAGACATTTGTCAAGTATCATTAAGATGTCAGGCACATTAAGCAGTGCCACACCTGCAACACGGCATCTCTGGAAATGTAAAATGGAGAAACTTAAGTTTGTCAGAATCCTTATGGAACGATTTGTGTGTGTCTGGATGGATAAACTGCCTGGGATGGGGATTATAGCCCACGGGAAGCATACATCAGCCACGATGCCTTTGGTTGTTGGGCATTGAAAACCCAAGTCAAAATGGTCTGAACAAGTTGTTAGTTTTCCCAACAAGAAAGTCCAGAGTTAGGGGGACTTCGGGGCTCAGTGGTATAGTGACTTAACCACAGCATCCGGACTAATTTTTTTTTTACTTCCTTTTTTCTGGTCTGTTACCTATAGTGCTGGCTTTGTCCTTTAACTAGCTTCCCCCAGAGCGTGGGATGGCTGCAAGCAGCACATGGGGCCCTTAGCTTCCTTGTTCACAATGAGGTGGGGATGAGGAGGACACTCACAAAAATAAAGCCACAACTCCTACCTTGATCACCCTATCTTAATTAGTCACCCCTCCCTCCAGTCTCTTGCTAGTCCTTAACTTTGCATTATTTCCTTCACAATTTGAAATATTATTTTACTTATTATTTATTTATGTTACTTATTATTTACTTATTATTTATTTGTATGTCTACTCATTTATAGTCAGCTTCCCCTCTGGAATATAAGCTCCATGAAGTCATGGATTTCATCTTGTTCACCCCTGGTCCCTAAACCACCTTCTAAAAAGGGTGGTCCCTCCTTGATCCACAGGAGAGAGGCTGAGTCTGTGACAAGGGGTCTTCTTTCTCTATCCTCATTCCTAAACCCACGTTGCTTCTTGCTTGGGCCCTGAGTACTGGGTGGAGGAACCGCCAATCAGGATTCTGCTGGAATCAGGGGACCTCTAGTGCCACTTGGAGGAGAGCCTTTCTAAATAAAGACAGCCTGATTCGGTATAGTCTGGATGGAAAAACAGGACTGTAGGGGCTCAGGTAAAGTTGGGGAGACAAGGCTGAGAGATAAATTGCCCTTGAAGTAAGGAGGAAAAGAAGTAGTGGGTAGCAAGGTGGGTGAAAACAAAAAGGCATGAGGTGAATGGTTTAGGATCAGGTCTGAACGGGTGGGGGTGGAGTTCCTGTCACACAAACCTCCCGTCCACATTCCTGAGCACAGGAACCACGCTTTGTGAGGCGATGCTGTAGAGGCCCTGTGAATTATTAATTATAGTTCTTTACATTGTTAGAGTTCTTTATAGCTTACGAAACATATTCTCAGGTGTTATCTCATTTCATCGTCACAGCCACTCTGTGGGGTTGGTTTGATTATTCCAATTTGGCAAGTGAAGAAACCCGGCCTCAGAGCAGTTTTCCAAAAGCCACACCATTAGGAGGAAAAGAGGGAGGCGGATATTTTCCTTAAGCCTCGAGTTCATCCTACCTCAGTGCAGTTGAAGAGCAGGCTAACAATTTCCCGAGAGAAAAACACATGGAAGACCCTTAGCCCAAAATGTTTTGTTTTGCATTATCTGTTCTTCTGTTTAGAGTTGACTTGCTACGGGCTTTTTCAGACCTATGAAGTTTTCCATAATAAAAGTTTTTAAAAAATTAATGGAATAGGGTTGAGTTGCTTGGTCAGTGTCTAACAGAACAAACCAAGGGAACATCAGGCTCCAAGGAAGTCAGGTGATGAAGGGTTTGGGCTTCAGCGCTCTCAGATTTGCCTTTTAAAAGAAAACAGAACATTTGGGAATAAGAAATAAGGAAAATCATGTGTGTGCTCAAGCAGCTGAAAAAAAAGCAGGGGGGCGGGCACAAAGGAATGAGTTGTTTCCTCCAGGTTTTAAATTCTCTGGCCAGATCCTTTAATTGTGCATCTATTCTTTTTTCCCAAATTTAATTTTCCCCCAAATTTAAATAAAGAACAGATGATGCTTCATAGGAGACTTGGTGAAGTGGCCCTTCAGAGTTTGTATTTGCCTGGGCGCAGGTCCTGGCTTGATCTCCAGCTCCCTGTGTGATGTTGGGTCATTATCAACCTTCTAGCAGGTTCACTTTCTCCAACTATAACATAGGAATTAGAACATTTACCCCCTCAAAGCCACCCAAGAAAACTGAAAAAGAAGGCAGGGTGACAGCCAGGAAGACACATTCCACAGCAGAATGTCTTCAGCTGGGAGATGTCGCTAGGAGAGCATTCCTCAGAATCACCAGAGTATCTGGGATGCTATGGTCCAGGGCCCTCTGCTGCCCTGGATTAAAGCTGAAAGGACTTTAGCGATCTACCTGGCTGGGAGGGAACCTTAGGCCATCTGAAGTTGGTGCTCCTGGTCCTCCAGGATGCCCCTCATTGATCTGGTTGGTTTGATGCAACTTTCGCCCCATGAGGTGTTATCATATTGCTCTGATGCTTCAGGAAATGGAGTGTCCCATGAAAGAGATGTGGTCTCTTGATTATCCATGCTAATAGGCAGAGTATAATCTCAAAGAGCAGATCATCTGAAGGAGTGCAGATCATTTTAATTCAGCATTGCAATAATTAAAAAAAAATTTTTTTTGCACTCTTTATTTTGTTTTGCTCAGGCTGAGCTTTGTCATGTGAAAGAGAGAGGTGGCCCAAATAGATCTGGGGTGGTGAGAGAAAGGTCGTCTGGGGTTAAGCCTGGCTCAAGATTTTTGCCTCTCTCTGCTGTCACTTTCAGAGACTTCAGGATACATGCTGATGGCTCATCCCACAGCCTGGCCACCCAGTTTCTTGTCTTCTCATCACCACTGATGTTCTTTCAAGCAGTGCTCCCTTCAATGCCATTTCCATCAAGTCTTCATTTAAACAGTCATTTATTTACTTATTCAATAAGCATGTTCCAAGTAGCCCCTATGTGTCAAGAATTTTTTATGGGTCAGGAGTCCAGTAAT
The DNA here is from genome assembly GCA_030015415.1 of Cynopterus sphinx. Taxonomy (NCBI): domain Eukaryota; kingdom Metazoa; phylum Chordata; class Mammalia; order Chiroptera; family Pteropodidae; genus Cynopterus; species Cynopterus sphinx. The sequence continues at coordinate 23,149,504 of CM057385.1, forward strand.
TAGAAAACTTCTTTTACCTTGAAGTTTGTTGTATGAAACAGAATTGCACTGTACAATACAGTGCAATTAATGCCTATCATAGTGGAATGCCTTTAGAGAATATGATAGAAGAGCCCTTTCTAAACCCAGTGGGGTCAGAAAAGACTTTCAGGAGGAGATAATGCTTGCACTTGGACTTGAAGGATAAACATTTTCAATGTGGATGGATAAAAGTGAGGTGGGGAAAGGGAGAGCATTCTAAGAAGAGGGTACAGCATGTGCAAAGGCACAGAGACATGCTACAGCAGTGGCAAGCACTTTGATGGCTGGAGGTGAATGGAATGGTGAGAGGTGAATCCAGGTGAGTAGGTGGCAGATCCAGCACTGGACTCTCCCTGAAGGAGAAGGGGAACTATGTTGGAGGATTGGACCAGAATCTCATTTTAGAAAGAATGCTCTAGTAGAAATGTAGGGACTAGATTATGTGAGGGTTCAGAACAAGTCCCCCCAAGATGTAGCTCTATGGTATGCAGATTGTTCTGAGCTAAAGGCAACTTTAGCCTTGGGCTCAAGAAATACCTTTTCCCCTCTCTTAAGTACCTAGAAGAACAAGAATTAAGAACTTTTTCCATAATAAGAGATTATCAGAAATAACTTCTTTTGATCTATCCATAGGTTAGGACAAACTTCTATTTACTATGCATCTGTCTTTTTTAGCATTCTGCAATGACCCTTTGAAGCCACAGGCACCTTACCTCATCCCTAGTCCAGAATGTCTTTCTGTCTCTGAACTTTTCATGCCTGTGGGGTGCAGGGTTCCCATACATTTGTATGTATTAAATTTGGTTACTTTCTCTTGCTAATTTGTCTCGATTATTAGACCAGCAGGGGAAAATAAAACAAAAAAACTTGAGGATAAAGTTTCTTCCTCCCTCACAATCACTGATTTGTGAGACTGAAGGAGTGGGCTGGGTGGCAGAGAGACCTATCGGGAGCTAACACAGTAAACTGAGATAGGATAAGGGCCTCAGCTAAGGCAGTGACTGTGGAGAAGGCAAGGAGTTAGAGTTTCCAGAACAGGGGGTCTGAGACTTGGGGATAGATGGAATGTGGGTGATAGATGTGAGGGAGGAAGAAGTCTACAGTGATTTCCAGGTTTCTGGTGATTGTGAAGATAATCAATGTTGGCTTACAGAGGAGAATCAGGTTTGGAAGAAAAGATGGTTTACTTAGCTTTGAAAATATGGACTTTGATGTAGCTATGAGAATTTATGTGGGAAACAGCCAGCAGGAAAATGGGTTTAAACATTTAGAAGACAGGAGAGAGTATGGGCTAGAGACCTTCACTATGGGCCCAAGCAAGATCACCAAGGATGTAAGGAGAGAGAGAAAGAGGTCCTAGGAGAACCCCAGGAAACCAGTTTTAGGGATGAGTGTAACAGGAAGTTGTTGACTTAAGAAACATCTATACCTGTAGAAAAGTTTTGAGTCTATTTGAGCCAAATCGATGATATGCCAGGGAGCAAGATCTCAAATTCTCTGGAGAACAGCAGTTTTGCAGCTTCTTTTACACATTTGAAATTAAGGATGAGATGTAAGGAAGATTGGAGAAAACAAGGAGGGGACTGACTGGGTTACAGGACCGTTAACAAGATTAGGTGCTCTCATGAGGAGGATCAGTATCCCCTTTGAGGGGTTTTACTTCTGGTATCAAAGGTGTGTAAACCTAGATGCACAAAAATGGATGGGACTGGCTTAAAGTCTTACACTAAAGGAGTTATAAGCCTGCCTGGGGTGTGACTATCCGTGACGTATCCACTTAGGAATTTATGATCAGTTCCCTTGTGAGGTTACATTTTATAGAACCCCTATTTTTCATGCACAAGTTGTTAGGAAAAAAGACAGAGAAAGATCGGCAAGAAATGCATGAGGGAAACCAGGAGGCAGCAGTCAGGGAGGCCAGGGCTGAGGGAGATGTAGATAGGGAGAGTAGAAAGTGCTGTGAGGTTCCTTAGGGAGGGTAAGTGTGGCGAAGATCAGAGGGAGGCATGGTTGGTAGGACAAAACCCACGTAACTGATGGGCTGGAGGAAGAGCCTTAGACAGGAACAGGGCCACCTGCCATTACCATGAGATGAGAGGAGCTAAGGAAGAAGGCCATCTGCTTGTATCCCTTTGCCCTAATTTCTAGCCAAGAGCCATTTCACTTTCTTCAGAATGCTCCTGATGAAGAATAGTTGGGAATGGAAATCAGCACCCACTGATTGTCGGTTTCTGTGCTGGACAATTTGGGCAAATGCTCTCATCATAATCCTTGGAGGCCTATAGCACAAGCCCCTCCTTCAGAAAGAGGAAGTCGAGCCTCAGCACAGCCAAGTCCCTTACTCAGTTTTCCTATTCACCAGTCGTAACCCCTCAAAGCCAATCTGTGAGGAGCCCACCTTTTATCTTTTCACTGGCTCAAGCTCCTAAAAGTAATAAGTAAAAAAGATAGACTTGGACAAGATCTGGGATAAAATTTTCACCACCGAGGCCTCCACATTAATACATTAAATCAATGGGCAGGACAGAGAGAGAAGATACTGCACAAAGAAGCTTTCTTTTAAAGGAGCAGAGGATAGCCAGAGTGGGGTGGAGGTGTGGTAGGCGGGGAAGGAAAGTTAGGGCGACTTTAGCTCCTTCTTCGTTACTGAATTACAAATCTCCTCTCCCCAAACAATTAGATAATTCAAGCTGCTTGGGAATACACAGGGCCATGTTTTATCTTTAAGACTGGTGCTAATTTTTAAGTTAATATTTTTACAGTGTTTCACTACCCTCTGAGGTTGATGGTCACATCACTGTCACCTGCATTTTAAAGATAACCTGAGACGCAGGGATTTGCCCATGTTCTTACCACTACCTAGGAGCCAGGATTCAGCATGGTACTAAGAATCCAGATGCTGAGATCTTTCTAATACCCAGGGATGGGTGATTTCACAAGGAATTTCATCACTAATAACAACCTCACACATGTGCCTGTGTACCTTATAGTGGCTTCCAAGGCTTTGTGTATCCATCCCTGTTAGAGAAAAGATTATTCATGACACTTGGCAAAGATGATCAAGCACACTTTATTCAGGGAATGCTATTGTGATGGGGTGTTGGAGTAGGGGATAGAGAGAGGACTCAACTCTGAACACAACAAGGACAAGTGAAGAATCTCAGCCACGGAGCAGGGAGGAAGCAATGGATGAAAAAATACTAAGTGGAATCAACAGAGCTACATGGATTCTTACTGAAGTCAGGCCAGGGAGATATGATGTCAATGGTGGGGAAGAGCAGTTTCATTAGCTATCAAGGGTGGGGATTTTCACTAAACTGACTCCAGAGGATTCTTGCTAAACCTAGACTAAACAAGCCAAGGACAGAACCCAAGGTCAGGGATGAGTCAGAAAGAAAACTCAGGAATCTGACCCAAGTTTGGTCAAAGCAGAGAATCTTTGCCCTCACGGGCAAGACTGTTCTCCCCCCACTCAAAATACTCAAGTCACATCCTCTTTCTGCACCAGATACATGCCCTGCCAGGTCTTTGCACTTATGTTGCCTCTGCTGATATGCCCTTTCCAGCAGGTACCAGGGCCTTTCTGGTCTTTACCCAATCTCCCCTTCTCAATAAGGCCTTTCCCAAGTGGCCTATTTATGAGCACATGTCCATTCCCTGCCCCTTTCCTGGTCGGTTTGTCTCCGTGGCACTTGTCACCATCTAACATAATATACATTTTACTCAGACATTTTGTCTGTACTCTGTTCTCCCCGCCCCACCCCCAATAATGTCAGTCCCACAAGGCAGGGACTAGTGTCTATTTTGTTCACTGTGGTATTCCCAACACCTGAAATAGCATCTGGCACTCAGGAGAGGCTCATAGTTTGTTGAATGAAAGGGACACCTGGACAGAGGTTTCTATAAACATCCTCAGATCTTGGTTACCTATGTCAATAGCAAAGGATAATAATCCCCAATGATGAATGATCGTCCAACCAATTCATAATGTACTTTATCATGAACAATTTCAATTTTAATACAGTAACACGGAATTAGCTCAGATGAACCATGAAATATTTGCCTTCCATAAGAGTGCTATGGTGTTATGTCATTGTGAGGGGTGCAATTCCTGGGTCAAAGGTCTACAAATGGGTTTAACTCCTCTTGCAAAAGAAAAAGAAAGCCCAGAAATATTGGGACAAAGAAACCTATCTAGAAATCAGAGTTTGTTGTAGAAAAATTCATATGCCTACAAGATCATCTGCCCTACTCCCCAAAATTAGAGATGAGTTGATATATATATACACACCTTACTTGGTATTGTATCCCCAGCCACTAACACATGTATGACACCTCAGGATGGGGGGCAGGGCAAGCGATGGAGGACACTGTCAACAATAAGGGAAGAAAAAGAAAAACTCTCGGCTCTGACAGGTGTTTCTCATTATCATCCCTTGCTCCGGGAGTCTAGGGAGACCATGCTTCAGAGGACCCTGATGCATGTGAACAAAAGTGCTGCTGAGGTTGAGGGTGCACCATCCCATCTAGAGGATCACACATTTGGGGGCAGAGGTCACCACCAGGCTCCTTTACATGATGAGCTCCTTCCATGCTCTCCGAAGCAAGAGCCGATTTCAGACAGGGAATGCGAACCCAGCCCAGCAGACACGAATCTATTGCATGAAGTAAGGCTCCCCTGGTGAAAAGCTAGTTAAATTGGCATCGCTTTCTGCTTGTCTGTACATACGGTCACGTTCACTTGGTAATGCTGAAAAAACGGATTGGCAAAAATGCACCAAGGCCTCAAATCTAGATTAGGGGAGTACGGCAGGGAATCACCTGAGCAACAGGCAGGGGTTTTGTCTTTAATTTTTTTTTTTTTTATTACAGTATCCCCAGTGCCTACTAGACCAGTCCTGGCACATATTTAATACTCAATAAACATTTAGTGTGTGACCAGGGTACCCTGATAGGCCTCTTAGGATTGGTCTGGTGGGTGAGCACCACAGGAGGCACGGTCATGCGATGGCAGATGATGATGAAGTTGCTGTCCACAGGGTGGGTCCAGTTCACTGAAAGCATTCAGCTTATCTGAGTGGAGTGTTCACGTTCCCATCTGGGTCCAAACAGAGAACTGCCCAGCTTCCTCCTCTCCTACCCTTTCTCCATGTAGCCTCAGGCTCTGTCTTAGGAGATATTGACTATGTAAATGACATTTGTTACAAAAGACACAAAGTCATTTTAGAAAGCCTGAAGTGACCACATGATTCAGTGTAGCCTTAGTCATGGTTTGCTCTAGGACCACTTTTACGAGGCAGAAAAACACACAAAATTTTTAAAAGAGTGCTACTAAACTGTTCCTTCAGGTTGTTCCTATATGAAAATTTCTGCAGGTGGACTATAACCATAATTTTAAAAGCTTGGCCATATGGGAAAGAAGCTAACATTTATCTAGTGCCAATCATATGCCAGAATGCATAAACCAGACACTTCTGGTACATTATTTAATCCTTATGGCTGCACTCTGAGGGAGGTGCTAGACCCCTTTTGCAGATGGGAACTGAGGCTCAAAGATGATGAGTTACTTGCCTAAGTTCACCCCACCCATCTGCAATAGAATGACTGATGCCACACCAACTCAACATACAGTCCCCAGACGGGTTTCAAAAAACACTTGTGATTTTAAGAGAACCAAATCCTTTTGATTAATTTCCCTGTCTTTTGCAGAGACAGACACATTCAGGTGTACTAATTTGGCCTGGCACAGATGGCAAAAGGACCTCTGACCTCTCCTAGGATATAAGGTAAGGCTCCAAAGCAGATTTTCCTAAGGACCCGTTAGGCTTGGCTGGTCTATTTTGACTTAACAACTTCTGATTGCAGTGAAAGTTGGAAAGATAATGAGCTGTATAGGAGAATGAGCATGTTCTGTTGTGTTGAGCAGGCCTCTGAGGAGAGCTTAACTCCTCTTGCAAAGCATCTAGGGTGCACTGTTTCTTGGAAAAATAACACCAGTGATACATTGCAGAGATGTAGGTGGGAATGGCATAGAACATAAGAACATGTTGGCACTGTCTGTTTAAAATAGCAAAAGCAGCAGAAAGACATGAATGCAGTAATTCTAACCTTGTGAAATGAAACACATTCCTCGCGTCCTCTTGGGAAACTCTATTTTGCTTCACAAGGAGGGAGGTGAACCACCCTCTTCGAGGTCAGTTTCCTTTGGAGATCTTCCTGTTGTATTCTGCATCTAATTGGCACATGAGAAGAGTGGACATAACCTAAAGACAGCAACTAAAAACATGGAGGTTTGGAATGAGCTGGGTTCTTTTTAAAGGTCTTCCTTTGGGTAAACCCATTTGTAGACCTCTGACCCAGGAATTGCACTACTGAAAACAAAAATAGACCCCAGGCTGCCTGGGTTCAATCTAGCTCTGCCACTTGCCTTGTACAAGGAAACTTCAGCTGTGCTTGTTTCCTTGTCAATAAAATGGGGATACTAAAATTATCTGCCCATAAGTTTTCTTGTCAAGATTAAATGAGATAATCCATGTAAACTAGCACAGTGCACAGTACCCAATACAGTGGGAACCCTCAGTTGTTTATTATTACCTCAAAGACAAAGCTATGCTGCAGTATTTACTGTAGCACTGTTTATGAATACAAAAAATTAAAAAACAATCTAAAAATCCAAAATTAAGTGAATGATTAAGCAAAATAGGCTTTATATCTGATAGTCTAGAAACATGATGGAGTCTGAACATTCTGGCTATAAAACTTATATATTATTTTTAAATACTTATGACAAAATAAATGAGAAAAATAGCAGTACATAAAATTACATGTGTGGCATATTTACAACTGTATAAAATAGAAAACAAATAGGTGAAAAAGATCAAAATAGGACATACATGAAAATGCATTGGGTGAACTCTGGGTCATTTTAAGTTTTCTGTTCTCTATTTTCTAAAATGTTTTACATATTTTCAGAGTAAAAGTATATGGAATAATATTTAAAATTATGTTAAAGTTGTTTTATTTTGAGTATAATTTGCCTTAAGGCACAAGAGCTGCAGAACTGAATGCTGTTTATCATTATTTTCAGGAAAAAGGACCAGAGGGAAGCAGGGTGGGCAAAAAAATTTTCCAGGCTTATAAATTCTTGATAGTTGGTTCTCTGGAAGGTTGCTCAACAAACAAGCTTGGATTTTCCTTTATTTATAACACACTAATAATTCCATACTAATTTCTCATCAACTTTCCTACGGTTGCTAAGAATGTTCTAGGTGACCCTTAGCTGGGGAAGCCAGTAAAGCCAGGGAAGCTCTGGGCAGTCGATTAGAGCCTGCCTAGCTGTTCATGCTCTCACCATATAGTCTGTCCTAAAAACACTTCATTTGCAGTCTCTCTCCTCCACCCCACCCCCCTTCATTCACTGCACCCCTGTAAGCCCAGTGCTATGCTGGAAGCTGAGGACAAAGGTGGAGGCAGCTCGGCAACTGCCTTGTAAGGGGTCAGCCCCAGGACCACAGAGGGAGCAGACAAGCAAACTCGATCCTTGTGCAACATGACAGGGGCCATGAAGGGATGATGCGCTGTAGAGTTAAAGAGAAGGCTGCAGCTCACCAGACACAGGGCCTGGGCCACTGGCACAGTAGGTGGCATCTGATGGAGACTTGGAATGAGCAAATGTTTGTCGGGGTAGAATGGTTGGGGTTCCATTCCAGGCCATGGAACAGCAGGTACAAAAAGAATTACAGAAGCACCGTGAGGGTACCATGTTGTGGAGGAAGGCTGTGAAATTCACTATGGGGCTGGTGTCTGTGGGATTAAGTCATAGAGAGACGATCAGGAAAGCATGGGAGGAGACCACGCTGAGATGTTTGGCCTGAGTATAGGCTGACAGTCAGTGGCTGTTTTTAAAGCAGGGGTGAGACATGCTCAGATTCTCTTTTAGGAAGATGACAGGTCAGTGTGGAGGAGGCACTCATTGGGGAGTAAAAGAATATAACCAGTGGCAGAGGTACAAAGGAGGTGGTGGCTACAGTAGTCTGAGGATTGCTAACGAGAGCTTTTTAGAACTTTGCAGTACAAAGGGAGGTGAGGAACCAGATCAGGGGGTTGTGACTGGGGTGGAGGTGATAGCTCTGGCTGATTGGTTGAATCTGGGTGAGTGGGTGACAGAAATCAATGATGGCTGAATGGCGATAGTCATGCCATTAACTAAAACAGGAAACTTCACAGAAATGGGCTTGGTGGGGGAATAAGGAAAGATAATGAACTCAGTTTGGAACAAATTAAAGGAAAATGTGCCAGGGGCATGTGGTAAGTTGATTAGAGAGGTCTGGCCTTTAGTGGGCAGACATAGGTGAGGTTTCCCTGATGGACTAAACAGAATTCTGGGGAAAAATCATGCTTCGAGATACTCAATTTTCAAAATTAGATTTGACAGCAGGTTGCTTGAGGGTTTATTGTGGTTCTAAACTGTGCGATAGTGTTTTCTTTTCCATGAGCATGCCTGATAAATATTCAGACCAAGTTTTTTTTATTTGTTTGCTTTTGCTGACTATGAAAATGCAATGGTGTATGGTGAACATGAGGCTTTGGAACTGCTTAGACCTGGGTTTTTGTCCCAGCTCCCTGACTCAATTTCCCATGTGGGAGAGGAGAAAAAATGACATTTAACACTCAGAGTTGTTAGGTTTGCGATATGCATATCTGGTTGGTAATAAAAAAGCATGTAACCTCAGCTCTACAGTGTATCATATAAGCTAAATCAAAAGGCTTCTCTTGGTAAAGATATATCATTTATAAAATGTATAATCTTTAGGCCCTGACTAGCATATTTTAAACTGAAAATGTGTTGGTTAATGTTTGCGCTGGCTCTGGCACTCCAATTATTAAAAAGTTCTAGATAACAAGGCACACTTTTTCTTCCCACCCTGACTTTTCAAATAAAAACCCAAAACAAAAAGGCTAGTATACACATTACAAATGCTAGATGAGCTCGAGCTCTCAAAAATGCATTATCATTTTCACAGTCATCTAATTTAGAGACAGTGGAACAAATCCAAGTAACAATTTTATTCTGGTCTACAGCACAATTTTTAAAATACATTTTAGTGGTTTTGACAGTATTACTTTTGAGCACACTTTAAATGAATCCACAGAAGTTAATATATTAAAAATAAAATACACACAATAAAACAACAGGCATCCAGATGTTTAGCATCATGCAGGTGGGGGCGGTTTGGTTGGTGTTATTACTGAGTACTTTGCCTTCTTAAGAACTCACCAGTGAACACCAGTTCTTCTGTTTCTCATTCCCATATAATTCACCAGAATCAGAGAGTTTTAAACACAAAGTAACCTTCTTCTAAAGCTGAATCAGTACAAAACTTCAATGAATAAATCTAAATGTATCATTAAACCAACAATTCCATGGATCAAACCCATTATTAGAAAAAACTCAATATCAGCACCCAATTTAAAGGCAGTGTTGTCTCATTAATTAAAACACCAACAAGAGATTAATCAACAGAGCAACTAATATGTTAATCTTAATATAAGACACTGAGGGAAAATGAAAAATAATATATTAAATACTATTCCACCGAGCCAGAGTATAACCCATGGACTATAGATACATGAGTTTCTATCTGTCAAACAATGCTTTAAATATTTTTCTATCTAAAAGAAAAGCATGTATCAGGAGAAACAGAGGTAAGGTAGAAATGTGAATTTATGCATCTAATTCCACAACTTAAAAATGAATATCAACCTGGTAATATAGAGCTAGGCGACAATGATTTAACTGTTGGGCACCAAACAGGCAATACCACTATTCAATATAATTCATTACACCCTCCAGGAGTTTTCAGCAGATGGCCAACTCAACAGCACGGTAATACAGACTGGATACTCATCCACTGTTGAAAGAGACCCTGAAGAAAATGTGTCAAAGGCATAGTGAAAAGTTGAATCTTTTGAAAAAGTTAATGTTATCAAAATACTTTTCCATCATTAGTAAACCAAACTAGGTCAGGTATCTGGACCAAAGCAGCATGGACTTCAGTCAGAGGTTGGCAGAAAAAGTTCGGAAAACTGCAGTTTTTAAAAATTGGCAATCTCTTCATGCCTAATAAAACTATCAGAAGAGGTATAATGTTATTTGTGGAATGTTGACAGCTTGCTGCAAAAATTCACATGAATGAGGAACCACATAATGTGCGTCAATTAAATATTTTTTAAAAGTTTACAAAAAACTAAAGTTACTATTTAAAAAATAACCATGTTATGCCAAGATGAAACATGGTAAAAGTAGTGTAAGTTCTGTCCATGATTCTTTACACAGCTAATGGGAAAGTGATAGAAACATTTTTCTCTTAAAAAGGAAGCTTTGTTATTGCACTGACTTTTGCAACCTGACCTAGTAATTTAGAAAAATCATGTAGTAAAATCTGTAAAATTAAAATATAAAATTCTGGTTTGTAAACATCAGTTGGCCAAGTCTATCCAGAGTCCTGCATGTTAGTGGAATGGAATGAATAATTAATTCACTACCTTATTTATTTGCTGTGAGGAGGAAAATTCCTAAACACAGCATTTACACTTTCACAGTAATTATATTCAAACTATATAAAGAAAGTCAGTGCATTCTTCTTTTTTTTCCCTGCCCCTTCTGTGCAATTTTCAGTTCTTACCCGACTCCCAAGTGCCATAATTGAAATAATACTGGTTTGGAGACCTAGTACAGACTGGTCATAAATGTCGCATAAAATCTGTAGGACTTCGGTAAAGATATTTCCAAATGGCGTAGTAATGCACTGCAGCTGCCGTGGCCACAAACAGGTGCCAGATGGCATGGGCAAATGGAATGATGCCATCACTCTTGAAGAACACAACTCCTAGGCAATAAATTAAGCCCCCACAGGCAAGTTCGTGAAGTCCATCCGTGTTATTCTGTCAACAGAGGAAGCAAAGAGGTTCTGAGGTTACTCTGAGGTGACAAGTTAAAGAGATAACTGCAATTTCCCCAAAGCCTCCTGATTTTCTAGACAATGAAGTAGCTCTGCAGAGACAAAATTCTGATCTGCAAATATGAACTAAACTAAAACATCTCTCATACATCCACCTGCATTACCCTTTGGGCTGGCTAGACTGAACTAAGCAGTCAGGTTACAGGTTCTAGAGTAAAGAGTGGCACATTCTGCTCACCTACGGCATGCTTAAGCAGACTACAATTGCATCCAGACACAGTAGTTTATTGTAATACAGCATAATCCCTGGCTTTTGACTTCCATTTTCAAAGCTTTCTTCCCTACTGAGGTGTGCCCATGCCACTCCATTTATAATCTCCATCTCAACCTGAGCGTTCGCTTCCCTTTGTCCTCATCAAACACCATTCTACACTGATTGCTTTCTTGAGATTGTCCCTGTTTGTGTGAGTTTATGACTTCCTTATCATGGCTTACGCGAGAAAAGTCATAGCTAGAAGTGACCTAAGAGATCAGAGATCATAAAGCACGACACACTTTCTAACCTTATAGATGTTGCCAAACCCTTTTGTCTTTGAACCTGGGCATTTCTTAGCTTACAAGGAAGCTAACAGTCATGTGTGCTTTAACACAGAAAGGAGAATTTTTAGGATACTCTGGGTTTTCAATTACCTAAGCCCATCTTCAAGATTAAACTGGGTTGTATGAATGAGAGAAGAGAATAGAGGTAGGGTTTAGGAAGCTGACGAAAAGAGTTAGTCCCCTGGATTCCTGAGGACAATAAAATAGAAAGGTCTTGGGTTTTGCAGGGTGGGTGGAAACCTAAGCCAGAAGGTGGGAAGGCCTTGAAAAGCGACAGGTGTGTGGGTGTACCACAGGCCTGGACACTGATAGCTGTAACCTAGTGAGCCTGGAGCAGGTTCTATGACCAATCCAGCAGGGAGAACAACTAAGTTCTAATGAAGCTACCTACTCGGATGGGCCCCACAGGCCCAAGCTAAAGCAATGGCTGCAAAGGGACAACCACAGGATAAGAACCAGGTAGAATGTAGGGTCACATTAAGTCCTATACTCAAAGTTCACATTAAGTCCCCATGGCTTTAGTAGGATCCAAAGATGAGAAGGCAGTCAACCCAAAATGACCATTCCATATTTCTCATTAACCTTGGTAAAATGGAACATATTTTCATTTAAAACACACACACGGAATTTCCTATAGGTTATGGAGCAATTAATATCCATTAAATATCCAAAAATGCTCTGTGTAAGGGTAAGGCTTTCATTGGATTCTTAGAGCAGGATATGACTCCCCAATGGTAAGAAGTCACTCAGCAAACACGACCTCCCTATTTTAGAGATGAAAGGAGTAAGGCCAGAGGCACAAAGTGACCTTAACAAAGTGACACAGCTGGTCACTGACCAAGGTACCACTCTTTCTTTCTTTCTCCTAAAATAATAAGCAAGAGACCAAACTGAGCATGCAGGTTGGTTCTGACATACATTCTGTTAATAGATAATTCCTTAAGAAACCACATTTACCTTATTGATTTTAAAAAACCAGAACATGGTTAATCCTAAAACAAACAAAATATATATTTTTCATTATCTATATCATTATTATGTTGTTATGTAACAGGCATTGTCTGAAGCTGTCCATGTATTTACTCATTTAATTATCAAAATGCTAAATTACATACTATTATTATCCTAACTTTACAGATGAGAAAAATAAAACACAAAGAGGATAAACAATTTGTTCAAGGCCACCTAGCTTTTAAGAATGAGGATTTGAACCAAGGTGGTCTAATTCCTGAACTTAACTGGGGTGAATTTGAACCTCATCTTTTGGTTTCTCTACCCTGTAGTGTCTGTGTTCAATACCTCAAACTAGTTGTTTCATATACTTTTTCCAGTTTTGTAGTTCTTTCTGGTGGAAGGGTAAGTCTGAGACCCATAATTCTGACTAGAATCAAAGCTCTGCGTCTTCACTCACATGGTTGCTTTGGAAGTTTGGATGGCTTACAGGGATTCCTTTACGTCTGGTCTCTGTCTAACTCCAGCTTATCACAAGACTTGTGCTACCAGCACAACTACCACCTCATGCACATATGTACTCAAACAAGTACATATATACTCATGTTACAAACAATGAACGATTTTAAATTCTTCAAAGATGCTAGTCCACCCCATCCCTCACCCCCCACCCCGGGCTGTACTCCTTACTGATACCACTTGCATCACTCCTACTTTATCTCTAGGCTCCTACTTGTGTTTCTGAATCAGCTTAAATATCATTTCCCTGGTACTTCTGTCATGTGCTCCCTTAGCAGCCTGTGCTTTCCCCAATCACAGACACTATAAAACTTTATTATTGCTTCATATTTAGTGTGAATTGTATTTTCCTGCTTGATTTTAAGTTCTGTGGGCAGCAAGTATGAGGGTTCCCCTGTTTGATCATCATAAACATCAGTCACTTGCTTCTGTACCTCTTATAAAAATGCCAATTAAAGTTTCAGGCTAGTAAAAATACTAGATAAATTTGCTCTTATAATACTCAAAGGGAATCTACTTAAGATCTCTAATGATTAATAACCTATCTATGTAGACCTTGCTTATATTGCTTTGGATGTCCTCAATTGCCCTCTAATGTTATAGCCTTCAAGGCAGACTTTCTCATTTCAGCCATTTGCCTCCCTCCTTTCACCATTCCCTGTTGCCTTTACCAAATAAATTATTTGTATTTTTGATGCTAGGTAATTATTCAAGCCATCATAAGCCTCATATCTCAAGGAACATATTTTGTTATATTCTCATAAGACATATCCTCAGGAAAAGAAAAAAAAAGCAAACCTGTAACTCCTAAACCTTTTTAGAAGTATTTTTTTGTGACCAGGGCAAGAACTATGTACAGTAAAATTGCATTCTTACAATGTGCCTATGAACATAGGAGTGAAATTACAGGTATAAGTCTTCTGACCATCGCAGGCTGAGAAGAGAATTCAAACTGAACATACTGTGACTTCCTTAATTAATACAGTGGCTAATGCCCAAAAATGTATAGTATAAGACACTGGAGGAGTATATAAGCTAAAAGCCTAAGTAACCAGTTGGATGGAAGGCGAGGTTGCAATATGTTTTTGTTTCAGATTGAAAGATAAATTTCTCAATAGTAATTCAGTTTGAAAAGGAGTTCAGACCATATACATGCAACTTCTTACTACAGGTTATGTTACACTTATACCCATGAAAGTCCCCAAGCAAAATTTCCAAGTTAAAAAAAAGTATTTTCATAAGAAAGATAAATAATGACTTAAAAGCAAATGAAAGGAAGAGTGAAGGGATCTGAGAAATATCCACTAAAATGTTGTATTAAACCTTTTAAAAGGTCCTTCCAATTCTTAAGATTTAAGAAGTCAGTAATTTCTATTTTCTGCATTGTTAAGAAACCTCAAAATTCACCCTCTTCCATGGATTTAGGATTAAGACACTAAGTAATTTAAGCAGAAATACCCGCCTTCACATAACCTCACATGTAAGTGGGGTGAAGAGTAGGAGGTGAGGGTGAGGAGAATAGAAAGGTTACTCAAAAAAAATAAAAACAGAAGTTTACCATATGGAAATAAGCACACTAAATGTTTAACTTTTTCAAACTATGAACAGTAGCCAGTATAAACCACTGGCACTTTTTAATTTGTTTTCTTTTGAGCCTCTAGTTAATGGACGTGTCATAACTTCAGAAAGAAAAGCTATCATATCTATAGACACATCAAAAGTCCTAGCAATTTAAAATGAAAGAAGGTGAAATAACTAAAATTATGAAGCCATTTCTTACCATCGATGTCACCACCAAGGCTGGAGAAAACCCCATTGTGAGATAGAAAAAGAGCTCAACCACCTTATACCTGCAGGATGGAAATGCAGTTAATTTAATGTATCTATTCCTACAACTCGTAGACCATTTCCATTACCAGTTTTTCCTTTTTTATTTTCTTGGGGGGAAAAATGTAAACTCAACTACTCAAATGAAATGTATTTTCCCAGCAGGAGACCATTAGGCCCCCTAAGGAAACACTGCAGTTGAGTAATAATGAATTAGCATTTCTTTAAGGACTAAAAAAAAAGGCATCGAACTCCACGTGCTACCTGGAAAATTATTTCTGCCAAATGTAGTTATTGTTGAAGCCAATACATCATGCATTTTCCTTTCCAATCCAAGTGTTTGCCTTCATTACCATCCAGTCCATTGCTATAAAAACTGAAATGAAGGTGGGCAAGGATGAAACTTAGTTTATCAGTGGCAAAGGGACAGTAGCCCTAAGAAACAAAGGGAAGGTATTTTTGTCTATTTTGCACATGTACAAAACACTCCAATTTGTAAGGCTCATCATCACATTAGGCTACAGAATGTCTGAAATGTTAAATACATTGTATTGAAATTCAACTTACATTTCGGCCTAATCAAACTAGACCCTTAGTTTAGGCAGGGGCCAAATTTTATTTCTGTTTGGATGTGCAGGGCCTAGAACAATACCTGGCACAATTCAGATACTCCCTAATATCTGCCAAAACAAATGGCCAAGGGTGACTCTCATCTCATTCTTAGTGTTTCATGCTCAAAGTCACCATGAAGTAATCCTATCAGGGAACTGGGGTAAAAATGGGTTTGCAAGTTTACATTAGAAGGCCTGGAACAGAAGAAAAGATAGTTGTCTTACTTTACTTTCTATTTTATCCAAGGATATAAATTAGGGTTTTGAGTCCAAGAAGCAAACTGTTTCCTTAGACTTATATATACTGCATAACACCACTCAGAATTGCTAATTACGGTGAAAAATACATTTAAATGATTTTCAAAGTCAGGGAGAAGTTAGCAAAAACTACCATCTTCTTCTGAAAAGGGAAAACAATTTCATGCTTTGTCATAAACAGGAATTATGTTCAATTCTGGGAGCCATTCTGCCAACCCCAATAGATACAGAATTTCATTAACTGTATCCAATGACAACAATGTCATGGTTGTGAGTTTCTCAGATTCGGGTATGTGGAAAAAGGAACTAAGACACTGAGGCCCGAATTCTGGATGAGTCACAAATTTGATGCATGTCCTAAATGTTCTCTTTTTTAAAGCATGAAGCTGGAATAGATGACTTTGAAGGTCTCCTCCAAAACTAAGATGCAAATCTCAATAAGCTTCCCTCACTACGTTACTTAATACTTAGGACTATGAGCTATGACTAGTGGGTTCAAACATTGCACCCATGGTTAGGACATAAAGAGTTTAGATGCCCTTCTAAACATCCCCTTTCTCAGAGAATCCCAGTTTGGAACAAATTCTAGGTTCCTATCTAGATAAGTGTTGTGCTGGGCATTAATATCTATTATCTTCAATTTTCATGGGATTCTTGAAAAGCAGTTACTTTTGTCACATGATAACTATAAATCATAGAGGACAAGGCTAGTTTTCTGATAAGACCAGTCTGCCTGAGGGTGTGAAATGAGGTTCTACTAACTGTAAAATGACAGTCCACCTTGTCCCTCAGCTACACCAAACCATACATGTGCCATTCATTTCTTTCTGCAGCAATCTGCCCACCAATAATGAAAACCAAATGGTTTTGAAGATTGGTTTAAAAAGATACATTTTCTATTTATGTATTTCTACTATTTTGAAGTGCAAGTAAATTGTGATGAAGGTAAAATTTAGGCAGTTAATTTTAAAACTATCAAATATAAATTATTTTTTCTTACTTTTCATGGTAGAGAAATACATAAATGGTTCCTCCAGCTGCCATGAGCCAGATAAACCAACGCATATGAGATGCCAGGGGTCCAAGTTCACGGAGATTTAACCTAAAAATGTAAACATGACAACAAAGAACAGAAATGATAAATGAAGAGAATTCATAAAGCCATATTTTCCTCTAGTCTTAAAAACCCAGGAGAGCAAGTACTAGGATAAGACCAGGAAGAAAAGGCACTCAACATGCCACAGAGGTAATTGGACGATTTGGGTAACCTTAATAATTCAATGATAAAATTGTCAGTCAACCTTTAAGACTTAGAATTAGTTCCAACATGGTTTAAATACAGAACGGGCATACCTGTGATGCCCAAATTTCCTTATTAGGCAGACTGTTGTAAAAACTGCCTGGATTCTTATTTCTGACAATGTATTTGGGAGCAAATTACTTACAAAGCTTAATGAGAACCCTGAACAGAATCCTTAACTGAGATCACATAACCACAGCAGTTACCTAATACATAGACCAAGTGTCTCTATTATCAATCTCTCTGCCAAGAGAGAACATGAGAAGAATTAGCCCAACATATAATTTAGAAGACATTTTGTATGAATTTAACCATGCACTCTTGTGAGGTGTAAATTTTAAAACACTACAAATACAATGGTACTAATTTCAAAATAAGGATTTGAGAAAACAACAAATGTTGTCCTGATTGGCTGTTATTACAAAATTACTGTTTCAATGGAAAAAGTACTACCTGCATATCAAAAAACGATATGTGAACAAACTGTCTACTGTAAGTACTTGATTCTTCAGCCTACATTTAAATTTTTTTATCAACTTATTTTAAATTGAGGTTTACTTTACAAAAGCTTTTAAATGTTCTCCCTCCAATATAATGTAGACCTATAATTTAGTAACAGTGCTGCAGAGAAAAAGCATTTGCTTCTTCCTCCGACAGATAATTAGGTTTCTCTAGCATGATGGATGCTGCATCAGAATCTAGAGGCCTATTTCTAATGACCACAATAGTTGACAGCATAATATGAATTTACAAGTGTTTAACACTGGAACATCTTGATACGGAAAACTAATGTTTCTTTAATTACGGTTTCAAGTAACATGAGATTCTATCTGATCTATACCAAGATCAGGAAGATCAAGGAAATTGAGCAGACTACGAGTTATTTTAAATAGCTGATGAATTTGGCTAATTCTCTTACTCACATAGCTAAAGAAATGAGAAATGCACTCCATATGTAGTAGCTACTGCGCTGTAAAAGGAATTGAAGACAAACAGTATAAATTTCAAAACTGAGCTTATTTTCCTCATACATATTTATAGCATTTCCACTTAAGCAATTAAATGTCCAAATATTCTGAACAGCAGAAGTATACAGAAAGAATATGGAAGGCAAGTGTAACGTATTTCAGACATGATCATGCTATTTAACCCTTCTCTTGAACAATCCAGTGTCAGATATATATTTTGAACAGCAACATTCTTCCCTTAAACTTTGCAGTCTGACCCAAGTAAATCAAAATGGGAAAAAAAATGCATGTATGTATGTAGGGAGAAGGGGCAAATAGTTGGGTATATGAGTCGGAGCTGAGAATAGGGACAGAAAGTAGGGAAGGCAGACTGAGAATTGGATTAAAAAAAAATTATCTTCAAAATAGAAAGACTGTATCTTACCATGGAGCATAAGAAGCAGCAATGAAGAAATAGATAACCATTCTATCGCACATATGAAAACAATGTTCCACTGTCCTAATGGAGAGAAAAAGCCAAGTTAGGCAAAGTTTACAGAAAATTTTCAAACTGAATTATCACTCCACTATGCTGTAGTATCTATTCTTGTTCTAGTTTCTCAGGGATTTTATAACTTGGTCTTTGAAGTCGAACAGCTATTTTCAATAATATGAAGCCACAAGTAAAAGCTTTTTATTATTTTTAAGATTGCACATACAAGAGATACTTTGTATAAGATATTGGGACAGAACCCTAAAATAATCAGTAGTTCTGAAGTGGTTAAAATAAACTAACAAAATCTGTCTTTTCTAATGTTTTCAGTTTCTTTTAAATCCTATTTAACGACAACAAAAAATGGAATTCTTTCAGGACAGATCACCCCCTATCATAGTACAGAGCACGAAATAGTGCTCTCCCTGAAATCACATTCTTCATGTCTTTTTAGAATATCTCTAGAGAAGCTTTTACTCCAAATATCTTAGTGTAAACAATAAGTTATAATAAAGAAAACTCAGAAACTAATTTAGAAACAGCAATAACAAAAACCAAACCAAACAAATAAACAAACATATTTGCTGCAAGAAGGTGGTGGCCACCTGGATTTCTAAGCAAATTCCTCCTTCAAAAACTGAGAAGTCAGGAAACGTACAAAGATTTGGCTCACCGAGCTGAGGTTTATTCACAAAAGGGACTAGACAGAATCGCCCTTTACTGAGGTAATTTAAAGTAGGCATGCATTGCATTGTCATGAATCCATTTTCAGTTTCTGAGGGGTCAAACCTATGATTTGGTGAAGCACTTGTACTAGATTTTGCCTTACCACACACTATGTCAACCAAAGCAGGCTGAGGGTCTTCCAGTCATGGTTAGTGTTAGTCACTAACTACGTTAGTAAAGAAATGAAAATAATTTAGGTCACTGGTTTAAAAAAGCAAATGCCAGATTAATGTTTCTCAAACGTGACGGTATATCAGAATCACTTGGGGGAGCTTATAAACTATAGTCATGGACTCTAAAAGATTCTAATTGAAAAGGCTAGAAGATGAGATAGAGGTGAGCTGTTTTGTTTATTTGTTTTTTTAAACTTGTATGACTGATTGCTAGCCAGGTTTGTGCCTTTCCAATTCTGCTTTCTAGATTGTTATGCACTATCATAGCAGGTAAAATCAGGCCTATAACTTTATTCAAGCTCTCTCACCTACCTTTCTGACCCTCACTTTCCTTACAGGTAAAACAAATAATAATATAATTATCACAGAGTATATGTGAGCATTAAATGAGATAATGTGGCCATGTGCACAACACATAGTAGGGACTCACTAAATCCAAATTCCCTTCCCTCTTTTATTTAAGAATATACTTGGATGTTTTTTAAAAAAAAATTAAGGCAGAGCAAAAATCCACACGTGGCTTATGAGTTTAACAGTGCTATTTCAAGGTTCAAGAGAGTCTGATTTCTATGACACCTTCTTCTGGCAGGGAGGCCTGGATACTGAAGTAAGCATCTACAACTCTATTGATTCAGAAATCAGACATTAAAGCCAAGTCAGCTGAGGTAACCACAAGTGCTGGATTGTGCCAAGAAGATAATGAAGTACAATGGCCTCTGGGCTCTGTGATGGTGTGTCCTGAGAAGCCAGGACAGGTAGTTTGAAGCTCTCTTGTGAGTGTGTCCCAGAGCTCCCTCATGATGCAATGCTGTAGTTTTATTTTAAGCCCAGGGAACTGTCACCTTATAGGCAAAGATAGCAGACTGCATACTATAACCATTGCTGTGAAGGATAAGGTGAAAAAAAAAACCTCAGGACTAGGAGTCAGACATGCTGGGATGATCAGATTCTGCTGGTATCACTGACTTAAGCAAGTTGGGCCACTTCTCTGAGCCTCAGTTTCCTCAGATAAAAATGAAGGGATTTTATGATCCCTAAGGATCTATCCAACCCTTAAAATTATGATTCCACATGTGAGAAAAACCAATAATATCACAAGAACCCCAAATCCTGCTCTTAAATATATAATGTCTTTTTAATATTAGATTGTTTGACTAGTTTGAGATTTTTGGGGGACATTCTGTAAAACCAAAAGATACATTCTAATATTATCTTAAGTCACTCTAAGTGTGCTCTGAATCCTCCTTTTTTGAGGAAAAAAAATAACCTTTGAGTTGTGCAGAATCTATTTTATAAGCAATTAAATGGTGCACTGCTTCCTTTGTATTCCCCCAAATTAATCCTTCACTCAGAGGAGGAATGCTTTTATGTCCTTCTCATTGAGAGGCTAGGAGCCACAGTATCGTTTGAAATGCCTGACAGCTAATAGTAGCAAAATATGTGAATTTTATTTGAATAGTTAAACAGGACTTTACTGGAAAGCTGAATTTTGCAAGACAGTAAACCCAACCTGTAGCATACCTCATTACATCTCATAGTCCTAGAGTCTTTTGTAATTTTCAAATTATTTTCACACATACTATCTCATTCACCTATCACAATAACCCTGTGAGTCAGATATTATTATCCTCACTTTAGTGATAAAGAAACTGGGGTTCCATGAGATCAGGTGACTTACGCAAGGCTTAATTGGCCGGGCCGGGACTCGAGCCAACTGCTGACTCTGTTTAGGGTACTCTGTCACTACCCTACAGCTGCCACGCTCTTTGAGTGTCCTCAGTGTGCTTGACAGCGTCAGCAAATAGGTCTCAGGATTTTAAGTTGTAAGTCTTGGGGAACTAGTATGGTTCAGTTTGTGGTTTCTGAGCAAAGGTCGATTTTTCTTTGAGACAAATTGAATAAATTGTACCTGGGGCATGTGGGTAGTTGATTGAGAGGTCTGGCCTTTAGAAAATAGTCTGAACTGGAGATATTGCTCTGGAAGGTGACAGCACAACAGTGGGCAGATGCTTTAGACATGGTGGGCTACCCTGATGGACTGGAGAACAGAATTCTGGGGATCATACATCAAGTACTCAATCTTCTTAGATACAAATAGGGGTCCTCTGACTCTGTCCAATTGACAGAAAATTTCCTAAATAATGAGATAGCACTATAGTCTACTATAGGCAGGAAAGTGTCTACTCACTTGCTTCATTTGACCAAAACATGCCATATGGGAGGCTAACCTGAGTCAACCATTCTGTTCTGTTGAAACAATGTGCAATCCACTGTACCTTAAGTGGCTCTTTTTCCATGATACAATATGAAATACTGTGGAAACGATGAAGAGGGCACAGAGGCCCATTCCATAAATCCATGCTGTTATCTTTTCCCAGCAGTCATCAGACAGCCCATGGAGGAGTGCACTGCCCACAAAGGCTGGAACAATGAGGAACTGAGGGAAAGGAAAAGGAAAGCACACATCCAGACTTTTATTGAATTGAGACCTTTGTTAAAAATACATAGAATTACCAGGGACAATTTTAGAAAGCTCACTTTAAAACAAACATTTGCCTTTCCTGGATCATCATAACAAGATCCAGGTGAAGCTGCCAGTTGTGCTAGAAATAAGCACTGCTGTTCACAGTCCAGGAATTGTGCCCACTAATGGGTACACAGAGTAAAGAATGCAACCGATGTTCTTTGCCCTAATTTCATTAAACAAGAACACAATTCATACCTGTTTTCGAGTAGGTACTTAAAATATCAAATGCCAAACATACACCCATATTTCCAGGGGAAGTCCTGATTTTTAAGTACTTTCCTGTTTCTCCCATGAGCTACTGAAATTCCAATATTTCAGCAAAGGATAACAGGATGAATCAAGTTCTGTTATCCTAATGTACATTATGTGTATCCTAATGTACACAGCATATACAAAAACAATTGTTCAAATCCTATGTACTGATTTTTAGTTCACATCTGTACATTACATCAATTTGGGAGCTACTGTAGAGTGAAAGGGTTTTGGCATTATTTCATTTTTAATAGCACCTTTCAAGTAAGCAAGGGTAGTTCACTCCCACCTATTCGATAATTTTAAAAGACCAGAATCTTGGAATTTTGATTTCTGCACCATATTTTATACTACATATGCCATGTCTATTATATGAATTTGACTATGACTAATATATTTTTAAAGACTTTATATTTTAGAGAAGTTTTAGGTTCATAGTAAAACTGAGAGACAGTAAATATTTTATAATAGATATTCTAAGGAGAAATAAACTACTTTAGATATTAGAATAAGCATACATGGCAAAGAATGCAAACTTTAGCAATTTTATCTTTTTCCCCTACTTTTGTCCCCTAGATAAAACTGGCATTGAATTTTCAAATGCTGAAGTTTTCATTGGCCTTGACAAAATGAGAAAATTAAGGATAATAAAGTAAGTTTCTCATAAAATAGAATTTATTTTGAGGTTCTGTCCTTTTTACCTTTTTCATGTTAAAGTAGCTCCTCTTTAATGAAATGATGATGGCAGAAGTTTTTTGTTTTGTCTGTTTTAGAAACTTTATTGCTCGCTATAATTAAAAAATCTGGAATACAGTTTAATAAGATATTTGCTGTTCTAAAAAATTAACATGGATGTTTTTTCATTTTCTTAACTTTGTTTTATATAAGTGTTCCTTGATTTGTGACATATCCAAAAGAGATAATTTCAGGGATTATATGGATTGTTCAGGTCCATCTCAAGTACGTATTATTCCTAAAGGTAAGCTGTGCTTCTCAACAGGCAAACTATTATATTTAAATGTATGCTAAGTAATAAACACTACATTGATTCCTATTATTGGTCTGTAGTGTGGAAACTAACGAGGCACTATATCTGAAACTTTTATCAGTGTTTTGCAGTTGGTAAATTAAGAAAATGATGGATGTTGTACATTGGAGCATGAGTGAAGGAACAAACCATATTAACTGTTACTCAAACTTTCATATTTCTTTTATTCTAATTCTGCCCTAGACTTAAATACACATATTAAAAAACACACAACTTTTTCTTATGGGTCTATGGACAATTATCTTTAGGAGTAATTTTACTTTTAGATCTGTTAAATTCATCAAACATTTAGTTAAGAATAAAGATGGATATCCTGGCAGTAATAGAAGACAATTAAATTAGGCCATGCATTCTTTCAAACCAAGTTCGGATCCTCAACATTTTGATCCTCTACTGCTGGGAAGCTTATTTTACATGAGCATGTGTTATTAAAGATAAAACAGCGGTCAGCTCAAGTCTTAAGAACTCCACTAAATCCTTCCTGTTCCCAGAATTTAAGCCATGGGTCCAGAGAGATTGTCTGTTGGAGAGGCTACTCTAAATTTCATTATTGAAGCCCTTTTGTAAAATCCAGGACAAGCATGTCAAGTACTAATTTTTTTCTAAAGAAAAAAACTTTAGTAAGATTCTAGCATATTCATTATTTAAAAATCTTTTTAGCACCTAAGGAAAAAGGACATTCACTGATAAATTAGGATAATGGTTCAGTATTACCAACTAATAACTAAATCCCACTCCTGTAATACATAAAACAGGCATTTTATAAAGTTTGATTTACACTAAATCAAAATGACCAAATGGCACTGTCTTATTAGATTATAAAGAGATCCACTGAAAACTGGGTTACTTGGCATCATGTTTCCTTCACACAAACACCATGACTATTCTTTGAGGAAGGGGTTAAAGAAATGAAAAGGCACAACTTAAATTCAAGCAAATTTTATTCTAATGACATATATATGTAACCTACATATTGTACTAACACTACCTTTAAAATAATTAAATTAGCCTGTTTTAAACTCTCCACTAAAGAAGTAAATTGGTCTTCTTTTCTATTTCTTGTCTTCAGATTATACACCAACTATAATTTCTCCTTTGAACGTCTCACTAAAGGTACCTTTCAAAGGGAATAATGAAATAGTTTTGCCTTTCTTATACATTTTCAGTATTTTCAAAGTTTCTTATAATGAGAATGTTTTTTGCTTATAAGAAATAAAAAAAATAACTAAGAATCTAAGGATCAGATAAGCTTTCTCTTCATCAACACAGAATAACATTTGCTCTGAAAAGCAGTAGCCAGTGTGGGGGTGGGGAATGCATGGCTACCTGTTTCAGGAGATCACTTAAGTAGAGAGGGGGGGAAGAAGGAAGGAAGGAAGGAAGGAAGGAAGGAAGGAAGGAAGGAAGGAAGGAAAGAAGAAAAACACCTTTCTCAACAATTTGTGAACTCTCCTTGCCAAAAGAACACAATTATCTTTAAAAGGCAATTCATTTCATTCCAGGGGTGACAGTCTTCATCAACAGTTATCTTTGGTTTTCCTATTATTATTCTTTTAAAGATCTTGTCAGAGAAAGCAAGTCCAGGGTGGACAGAGCTGGCTGTAGGTCAGAGCACTCAAAGTACTAGACATGCTCACAGCTTCTGTTGGCATGATGAGCACTGATACCCTGCTAGGCAAGGTCACAGAGATGAGTAAATACAACTAATAAGGCAGAGGTTACTGGAGATAATTGCTCTTCCCTCCAAGCAAAGCCTTCTGGGAAGGATAGAAAAGGCAGAAAACACATACTCACTGCATGTGTGTAACAGTTAGCAGCATGTTCGTAACAAGTTGGTTTGTAGCGGCCATTGGCTGGGGCCCGGTGGTTCATGAACCTGTAGAAATAAAAAGATATCATGTGAGAACAGCTCACAGAGTGTGGGGAAGCCTGCCAGTGGTTTTTCGGTCTATTCTAGATGAAGAGGTGACTGCTAGAAACACCTAGTGATAGAACAGAACAGAAGCCACTAAACAGATGTAAACTGAGCCAACTGCAATAACCCCAAAGTAAATGCTCTCGCTTATTGGATTAAGTATTCTTTCAGTTTATTCAAAAACAAAAACAAAAAAAACCCAAAAAACCTACCAGCCCAAAGCAAACAGAAACCGAATCTACCTCCTTCAACTGGTAACCTCCCACACACACTAAAATAAAAATTTTAAAAGGCACAACCAACTCTTAACAGAAAACAAATCATTGGAATTTTTCTAAACTTTACAAATTCCATTAACTGCCATTAAATGAAAAGGGATGTGATGCATTTGAGAAGTTTCTATTTTCTCTCTCAAAATTTATAAAGCTTTTTACATGTAGATCTTTAAACCCTGCGTTCCATGATTAGCCAGCCTGTCCAACTAGTTGCACTATATTATATTATCTGTTCTGGCACCAGCTTAAATAAATGATACCTGGCTGCCTCTAGGCAACCTTAATAAAAGGTATGTTTTTACCTGCATCCTTCCTAAATTGAGTTTGCTTCAAAATCCAAATACATGACTAGTACCAGAAACTTTGGTAAAATTTACACACACACACACACACACACACACACACACACACACACACACACACACACGTGACACTTACCCACTTTCCTTACTTCCATCAGGGCTAACTTTGTGGCAATCAGTGACACAGTGAAAAGCATAAACACTGTAGGACCTGACTGACGAATAGGATTCTTTCATTTCAGTGTGTAGGTGAGGATCCCTCAAACCCCACCCATTCCCATGCCATGCGTCATGAGGGATTCCGGTTTAGTCTGTCTGTTCTCTGGAGAAAGGGAGATGCAAACTCGGGAACATAGAAAAGCAGCTGCCTGAAAGAAACAGATGCAGGGACAAAAACGGAGGTAAAGGAGCCCTAAGAGCATTCAGGTCTCAGAGGCCCCACTGCACTCGTGTGTGTGGAGGCTGCAAGATGTGAACAGGTGTTGCACAATAAATGATCCTTCTGCTTGAACCAGTTTGGAGGTGGTAGATTTGGTTATTTGCCACTAAGGAGTCCTGGCTAGTCACACCTTATTAATTAAAATAATGAAAAATGGTACCAGGCTGAACCTGCCTACCAGGCAGAGCCAGATAGCCAAATATTGGTCAAGTCATTCTAAACAGTGCCAGTTTATGAACAAAAGACTAGCACTTTCTCCCTAAAGTGAGAAGGGTCCATTATCCTTAGAAAAAATAAATAAAAACAAAATGGCAGTCCCTATTAACTCAATATAGAGTTCAAGTGGAAAACTCACTGAGGAATGAATTTGAGACAGTGAAGTCATTTCACTTGGACCACCGATGGGTTAGCTATCTAACTAATGTGCAGATATATACTTATTGAATGAAATAACCAGGTGGCTTGAAAACTGCTTAGAGAAGGTGTAGTTAACGCCTTCAGAATTTATCCAAGCTATTCTCCCATATAGATAAATCTTTTCTCCCCTGATAATCCTTTAAATAATTTTACTAATTTCCTAAGGGAGGAGTGTTGCTATACAGCTCTTATTAGTAAAGTGGAAAATAATTAACTCTCTTGGGAAGAATGCTTTAAAACTGTCTTAAGCATTCAAGGATCTACCACATCAGTACTCTGAGACATAACAACAGAACTATAAGTAGCATTCCCTACCAGGAATTTTAAAGGGTAAAGAGCAAGGCTCCAAGGTGGTACAGGGTAGATTAAAACCGAGAATGCTTTGTAAGTAGGGTTTGTCTACCCACCACCAGGCTGCAGACTAAAATAGCAATTTATATCTCTGACAGCCCAGTCTAAAAATAGGCCATTGCAGAGCAACAGGGATAGACTTGCACATTTTCTCCTAAAAGCAAAGAAGCTGGGTGTCCATGTTTGTCCCTGCCCACCTGAAATCCTCAGGTTAAAAATAAACTTAGAAGTCCTAGAGAAAAATATCCCACCCATGTGACTTAAGGTAGTCTCTGTTATGGACAGAGCCAAAATCAGGTAACAAGGAGATGTAAAAGCAACAGTGCTAAGAGCAGATCCCTGTTTGGGGCTCGGTGGCACAACTGTTTCATGGGAAAACATACAATATGATTTTTCCATCCCTCCCTGATCTGCCAGGGGATGATAAAGCCTCAAATAGAGGCTCCTGAAGAAATCACTCCTAAGACCTAAATGGAAAAGCAGCTGCAAAATGCAAATCAGCTCCCACACACTGAGCCTATTTTCTTCCCTCAAGAAAGAATGAAGGTTCTCAAGTGTTCGGGAAAACAGCACCCTTTAATGGAAGGCACTTTGTTTAAGGCAGAGTAACCCTAATGGTGACCTAATGCTAGAACTGAGTTTCCGGCGTGCTTTCAAGTGTATGGGGAATGGTGATTTAGTCTTGGGTTATCGGAACCATACTTGATAAAGCTATTATTTAGGCAGTGTTTGCTCACTCATTTCCTCACTTTCTCTTTCAACACTCTTTTGCTTTCCCTTGCCCAGTGTCCTCATGCCCATCTTGCCCACTGTAGTGTGAATTCCATGAAGGCTGTCTTGTCCACCATTTCCCTTCCAATCCCAAGCATGATGCCAAGCTTATTGATGGAGCTTAATAAGTAGGTGCTGAAGGAGTCGAAAGACAGAATTCCATCTGCTGCTCAATCATTTTATCTTAACTGAGAGATATCCCACTGTTAATTGGTTTCACTGGGGATTCAGCATGTTCTGAATGTAACAAAGAGAAAGATACTGTCTTAGAGCCAAAAGAACTCTGAATTGCATAAAAAGAAAATTCTTAAAGGCCCAGGCAATGGACATTCCAAAGACTCCTTTAACATCACTTGATGGGGCAATGTAAGCCGACCCCTGTGCACAGTAAATCTTACGAATGAGCATGATGTTCAGGAAAAGTGTCCACTACCAGAGGTCATGACAGTGGTAGGAGTAATTTAACTTAATTCTTAAATAACGGAGAAGGCAATTATAAGGAGACTACCCAATGCCTGTGAGTCCATGCTCTGAGAAAGACAAAAGGCAGCCTGAGAGACTTCCAACTGCTTCTAAATAAGATGCTTTGCCTCATATTTGATATGAAGCTAACCAGTGGTCACCAGGCTGATGCTGATGAAAAAAGGGCATCTATTTCCTTGGATTTTCAGTCGCAAGGCTAGAGAAATGAGTATCCACCAAGATGTAATAGAAGCTCTGCGTGTCCTGGGGCTCTATATTGTACATACAGATGATGCAGTGTGGACAAGGAGACAGAATGTGGTGAACTGGCAGCATAGATGATGAAAGGGACAAGAAGCTGAACTTTGATCTGCTCTTTCCTAGCTGTGTAATTATGGCAAGTTCCTTTTTATTCTCAAACCCTATTTGCTCTTCTGGTAATTGGGTATGAAATTTGTCTTCCAGGGTTACCGTTGAGGATAAGACACACTCAGCCGCTACCTGGCACAGGCTGGCATTCAATCAATGTTAGCAGTTATTCTAATCAGAGATGCTGTGAAAGGGAGAGAATGACCCAAGGTGGGAGGCACAAATATGGAAGTGACAAAGCAAGAAAGATAAAATACACTTTGCAGCCCAGTGGAAATTTTCATACCCTAAGCTGTTTGAGAAGCCACATATGCATAAAGTCCTCCACTTAGGACAGTGGGATAAGTTTCCTTACAGACCCCCTCCACAGAGGCAGAACTCTAGAAGTTGATCTGAAGCCACAACGACTGCCAAGTTTCCATTATGAACAAACCAGCAGGGTGTTCAGGTTTTCCTGAAATTGAGGCTGAGCCACAAACTATGGCCTCATGAAATGTTTTCACAGCAATCAAATGTTCAATTGAGTCCTGATAAATCTATCACAAGGAGCACAAGTGTTCAAAGACAGTGTGTCCTATCCCTCCCTTCAGTTCTTCTGTAACTTACCTACCTGTAACTATCCTGAATGTTCATAAGATATAAAATGAACACATCTTTACGAGGTACAGAACACTACTCTCAGCATTTTACTGTTTGGAACACAAACACCAGGACTTTGTTACATTATTTGTTTTCAGGCTTTATTTCCAAGTTCAAATTGACCCTTAGAAATATCTTATCAATCTAGTCTATAATACAAAAATAAGAAATTATGGGATCAGTCGGTCTTCAAAGAAAATCAAGGTAGGTCTAGATGTCAAGAAACTGTTAAATAGCATTATATTGTGCAGCCACTGAGAAAATGACAAAGTTTATGCCATAACAAAAAAAAATTGCTGTATTTTTTATTTTTAAATGAATAGAGCGCAGAATAACATAGCTGCGATAGGTTAGGGTGCAGCAAAAACAAGATAGTTCGATCAGCTGAGATGATAAGATCCTTAATGAAATGTTTTTTTTTAATTTCTCTTCACACTTTTAAAAATTTTCTTTTTTATTTTTCTTAACACTTTTAATGTTTGTGCAATGAAGAGTAAAACAGGCTCTTTTTTCTTTCTAAAGATGAATTCAAAGGATAGGAAATACAAACTCTTAATCAAATAAGGAAGAATGATTTCATAGAATATTGCCACTGTTCTCTGAAAACAGGAAGAGCACAGATGTGCAGAAGTATAACCAAATCAAACAAACCACATGCACCCGGCTTTGCCAATCATGTCTGAACACATGTTACATTCTCCCTCAAAGCCCCCAGTCTTCGTTTCTGCCTTCATGTTCTAAAGCCAGAACATCATGGTTCCTTTTTGCCTTTAGCAGCACTGATAAGATGTTCCCACTGGGGAAAACAGTGCCAGGCATTCAACACCCTGATGAGCAATATTCAGAAGTTCATCCAAGTCTTCAGACTGATTGCCCTTCTGATGGTACAGTCCACCACAACTCTTCCTACGCATTTTTTTTGGCTCCTTTAAGCCTTTGGGACTGGGGGAGAAGAATGAAATAAGCCGAATGGGTGAGAGGGCATTGAGGGACTGGAGGATTGGAAAGAAAAAAAAGGGGGGAGGGGACTTTAAAATTTAAAAGGCAGAGCCTAAAATCTCAACAATACCCCCCTGGAAGATTTCATAAATTCCTTTTCTTCCTTCAAACTCCCCCCGTCACTGCATATTTGGCTAGCCTGCTGGCGAAGCTCTGGGAATGGGGACGGCTGCCTGATTCAGATAAAAGGATGGAGAGTTACCACAAACACAGGAGCGGTGAACTTTCACCCACTTAAACGAAGAATTAAAAAAAAAAAAAAAAAAAAAAAGAGCTTCGTTTCCTCTGGGAACCAAAGGCCAGCTCCCATCTATGATTGCTAGATGGCAGAGACCCAGAGTCGGGATGAAGGCCACGGTGCCTCCCCAGGCTGGCGTCCTCACCCGCTCTCCAGTCAATGAGCGGCCGGCCAGCCTTCCGGTGGCGCCTCCCCGGTCCCTCCTCCTCGTTTCCTAGCGCGGGCGCCCCACCGGCCCCACATCTTACCACAACGCTAACCGGCCCCTCCGCGATGCCCCAAATAGCACCGCCCTGCGACGCCGAGCCTGGGAGCCGGCCAGGCCCCGACGGAGCCGAGCCAGCTCAACCAGCGGAGCTGGCCTCAGTTTCCCTGTTGCTGGGGCCGTGGACAGACAAAGCACCCCAAAACGCCCTGCACCCCGCTTTACGACGAATCCTGCTGCAGGGCGCGGGAGCTACCTGGCCCTCCTCCTCCCGCGAGCGCCCGGGGGAAGGGGTGGGAGCCGAAGCCAGGGTCTGAGGACCCAGGGTCGAGGGCTCAGGGGGCAGCGCCTGCGGCTGGGGTGCCTCAGAGCAAGTGGGAGTCCCGGCCGGATGGGGACTGGCAGGCGTGAAGCCGGGCGGGGGAGCAATGGGATCCTCCGGGAGGAGGGCAGCCTCGGGGTCCGGGGTCAGCCTCGGCGTCCGGGGTCTGCGCAGCAGAGGTCCGCAGACCGCGAGGGGGGAGCCCGGGTGAGGAACGAGATCGCCGTCCTCGCTGGGAGGGGATCCCCGGGGAGCTGGTCCCTGGCCCAGGCGTGGGGTCCGCGGGTTGGGGGGGGTGGATGCAGGTGAGGAGGAGGGAGAGACCCGGAGGGAGGGGACGGGATCTGGGGTCCCGCTCCCGGCTCGGGCGGCGGCGCGGGGGCTCCATCCCTCTCACCGCTGGAACCGATTCTTGAACTGCATGGATTCCCCGCTCCGCGTCGAGGCCCGGGAGCTCCGTCTCGTCAGCGCTGGCGGCCGGCTGCACGGCCCGCATGGGTGAGGGCTGCTCCGGAGGCCGCCCGCGTGCCCGGAGGACCGCGCGGCGGGGCAGGGACCGAGCGGGCCAGGCCGGGGGTCGGGACAGGGCCGGGGCCGCCAGACCCGGCTGCTGGGGGCGGGAGGGAGGCCGCTGAAGGCTGCCCCGGCGCCTCCCGCCTCCCGGCTTCTCCGCCCCCGGGCACCGGCGCCCCGCCCCGCCCCGCCCGCAGGCCCCGCCCACCTGCGTGCTCCCGCGGCCGCCTGCGCGTCACCGCGCCGGGCCGCCAATCAGCACCCGGAGCGGCGCGGCAGCCACGCTGCCATTCAACCTACAAAGGGGCGGGGCCTCGTGGCGGAGGGGCGGGACCTCGTGGCGGAGGGGCGGGGCTAGGAGATGGAGGGCTGGAGGGCGGCGCGCTTCCATCCATCCAGGGTCGCTTCGGAGCGTGAAAACGGAAGAGGCAGATGGGACAGGAGGAGGAACTGTAACGAAGGTGAGCCAAGTATCTTAAAAGCAACTGTGAGGAAACTAGCACCAAACAAGAACCCCTGTCTGTGGTCTAGCCCTGGCCCTGTGGCATTCATTCATTCTTCATCATTCACTTCTCTTTCCCTTCATTCATTTCTTCCGTCCTCACTCTGAAGGCTAGCTTACTTTAGACTATTGTGTGAGGCTCCAGGGAAGATTTAAAAACAGTATTTTTTTTTTTTTTGAGTCTGTCATGGGAGGAGATTGAAATCACTAGGGCATCATCTTACTCTGAGATTCAAACGGGAGTATCCTCTACAGGGACCCTTTAATGTTGTCTTCTCATTTATTTTATTTTATTTTTATCCAGGCAGTTTCCAAATAAACCAAAAAGTGGACTTGAGTCAAGGTCCTGTCATTGAACCTAACCTCAGACGGTTTGCGGGAAGACAGGTTCAAAATAAAAAAAAAAAGAAAGCGAATAACGGGTGGTGACTTCTTGGTCCTTTCCCTTATCATCCTGGAATTTACGTGTTCCTCCAGGGGGCTTGTCCACACCTCTCTCCTCAACTCCAAGCTGGAGACTGTCAAGGGGACATAAGGCCAGCCTCTTAGGACTTTTTACTATGCACGCAGTGGAACATTGAAAAACTGAATTCTTTCACCCATAATTCTAGTTTCTTTTCCTTTATTGCCCTCCGAGGGGCATGATCATGAAAGGGGGCTTTCCATGGTTATTTTACTAATTTCCCCCAAGAACTCCAGGAGACAGGCATATGGAGGAGGAGAGGTTTATAAATTTGTCAAAGGCCAAACTGGAATTTGTACCTAGCTTTGTCTAACACAAAAGTCCCAAATCCTTTCAGTACACCAGATTGCCTCTCCCTAAGTTTTAAAATAATATATCTCTTTAAAGAAAAAAATTGTTTAGATCACATCAGAAAAATGAACATGAATTGGAAGTTTACTGATCTGCTCTGTCAGGCCACTGGTCAAAATGAATTGGTGGGGGAGGAAAAGGTTACACAGGAAATAACTAATAAAAATAGATTAAAATTAATGGTATGAAATAACATAAGAAAGGTTAAAAAAACAATGAACCAACAGATGTCAGGTCATAGTCTGTCAATGACTTAAGACCTTGGAGAGATAAGAAGCTATCAGAGTGTGGAGGGGCTAATTAGGGAAAGGGTTATGAAAGAAAGAAGGTTGGAGATGGATTTTAAAAGAGATGATGGGGTATGACTTGGCATAGCCTTCATATAGAGAGAATGGCTTGAACAAAGATGAGACGTGGTCAGTATGGGGAAAATTTGTGAGAGGCCACTGAGGTGTTGAAATACCAATGTGAATGGCATTTACCCAAGGGAAAAAAAAAAAAACGACTGAGATAAAAATCAGATTAAATTGATAGAGTAAAACACCTTGACCTGCAATGTTCTCTTCCACAGAAATGCAATAATATTAACGGAAAGTGGCTTGTTTAAACAATATGATCATGATTTTAAATCAGCCTCTTTGTTGCTGAAACTCTCCCCCCAAAGTAAAAGCAATCCTCAAAAGATAAAAATACAAGAAACAGCTTTGAATTAATTATGTAAACACCTGCCACAGTTTTTTTTAGTGAGGTGTTCTTTTGAATCTGTTCCTGAGAAGGAATCCCGAGTATGTTTGCAGAAAAGAGATCCTAGATTTGACTTCGAGGTTAGTGGGTGCACTGGAGCAGAAGGAAGTGGAAAGTTTTCCTGTTAGCAGGATGTGACATTTTTGTTGATCTCACAGATGTAGTTCTTCTTTCTGCAAAACTGCATACACACATTTGCATAGGCATGACCTGTGCCTACAAGAAAGGATTGGTGTTGGAGCTGACACTAGCCACTTCAGAGGAAACTCTTGGGAGAACACCTGCTCTGCTCTCTGAGGGACACAGAGTTCTCTGACAGGATGCTGACCATACTTGGAAGTGCCTGGAACTTAGTTCTCTGGCAGAAAGCAGCAGCTCTGCTCCAGATTCTGATTCCAGATTCCCCATAAGTTTGCCTGAATTTTTTACTGCGAGTCTTGTTCTGTGGCTGGCATTCAATAGGTCTCTTTACAAATATGATAAAGGAAGCAATTATTAAAATGTAAACGCTCCCAGCCTTTCTCCTTTCCTGAAAAGAGGAAGGCTATCTTTTCCTACTTAGTCTTTTATGCGCCTTGTGTCCCTGCCAAAATTCATATGTAGAAATCTTAATGCTTAATGTGATGGTATTAGGAGGTGGGGGCTTTGAGAGGTAATTAGGTCAACCACCATCCTCATGAATGTAAGTAATGCCCCATAAAAGAGTCCTGAGAGAGTTCGCTGCCTCTTCTACATGTAAGGACACAGGAAAATCAACAGTCTGCAACCAGGAAGAAAGCTTTCACCAGAACCTGACCATGCTGATCTTGGACTCCCAGCCTCCATAACTGTGAGAAATAAGTTTCTGTTGCCACTCAATTTGTGCTATATTGCTACAACAGCCTAAATAGACTAAGACATTTGACCTTTGAAGAATACTGTCTCTTTCATACCCACTTCCTGGATTTTCACGATGAAAACAATGGGAAGAAAAAGATCTGGAAAGGAAAGGCCTTCATAGGTTGGCTATATTGATCTACATGATGAAGAAGAGTAAGAGTAAAAATATTTCATAATCTAGGGGATATTGGTAAAGGTATTTTGTAAGGTGGAGAGGAATTTAGCTAAGAGGACTCAATTGTGAGAACAGGAAAAGATTGTGAGAAGTTATGCTAAGAGTATGAGTTGGATACCTTAATATTTGCCAGCAAGTAAAGTTTGGAGTCCTGTCTTTATTATTCTTGTTGTTTGACTGTGTTTATTTGAAAGACTTTTTTAAGAGACTGGACCAGATGGAAGGGTATGTCCTATGGTGACACAGATTCAGCTTTTTGAGTGCCTAACATGGTCTCGGAAATTTGTATCTATCAGAGCTCCGTAAAACTATACTGTGAGGTAGGTAATATCATATCTGTTTTATAGATGAAGAAGTAAAAGTTAAGAGAGGTTGTATGAGTTACTTAAATTTGTAAGTGTAAATTAAAAAGTCAAGATTTGAGCCCAGGTTGTCTGACTCCAAGTCTGGTGCTTTTTCCCTTCATGCTTCCCCGAAGTTAGTATTAGACAACCTGGGCTCAAATCCCTTGCACCTGCCTCATGGATTTCTTCCCCCCAGAGGAAATACAAATCTAAATGATTCTCTAAAAGCACAGACAAGTAATGTCGATTGTTACTAAAGTTTTTGTGAATATGCAAGAGGGAATTACATTGTGCTTCACTCTTAAACATCTGTCTCCAAAGTTTTACACCTATGGAAGCTGCTATATTTCTCTCTCCAAAATGACCCCATTTCCCATCCAGCATTTCTTTTACAAACATCCCACCTCCAGAAGGTCTGTTTGCATGTTTTCTCTTGCAAAAAAAAAAAAAAATGGTTTTTCTCTTTTGGCTTTTGTCATTTGCATGCCAGCAATCACTCTGTTGAGCAAAACTTAAGGTTTTCATGGGGAACTACCTTCTTTAGAATATACAAAAAGGGGAGGGGTGAAAATAATAATTTGTTATTTTTCTGTATCGCATATTTCTTTAGTGAACATTTATTGAGCGTCTAATGAGCACACGGGTGCCAGATACAACGTTGAGTAAAATGCCCTATCCTCGAGGAATCCTCAGGCAGTGGGAGAGAGAAACAACTGACCAGTGTGTTAAGTGCTATAATGGAGTATAGTTCAGGATGTTTCAATGGTGCATAATAAGAATCTCTAATGATATTAAGGCAGGATACAGAGGGGGGCTTTGAAGAGGAAATGGCATTGAGACTTAGTACCCGGTGATTAAATAAGAGTTATGCTAAGCCGTTAAGAAGTTGACATTCAAAAGAGAGAGAGCACAGCATATACAAAAGCAATATATGTTTGAAGACCTGCAATTCTGCATGATACAACTGAGAAGCATTTGTGGAGAAGTGTAGTAGATGAAGATGGAAGGGTAACAAGTGTTTAGATAAAACAAGGTGCTGATGTGCTAAGCCAGAGATTTAGAATTTAAACTGAAATCAATAGAGACCCATTGCAAACTTTAAACACATAAATAAGGTAATTAGTTTTATATTTAGACAGATCTCTCTGATAACAATTGTTTGGAGACTACATTGGAGAGGTGCAGACAAGATCGTTGGTCGTCTCTGTCAGCTCTGTCCAGAAGAATTTTCAGTGATGATAGAAATGTTCTATACCTGTGCTGCCCAATACCATAGCAGCTAGCCACTTACTCTGTTGAGCACTTGCAATGTGGCCAATGCATCTGAGGAACTGTGGTTTTACTCATGTAATTTTAAAAAATTTAAATAGCCACATGTGGCTGGTGGCTACCATATTAGACAACACCACTATATATCTTTCTTCTTTTCATCTGTACTAACAGAAACCCTGACATTTAAGCTGAGCACATGCTTCCCAGAATGAGGAACACATTTTCAAGTTGCCTTATAGCTAAGTGTGGGCCGTATAATTAAGTTCTGGGCAATGGGTGTGAGCTGAAGTGCTATTTCTGGGTTATACCTTTAAAGGTAAGCGGTCCCATCCCCTTATCTTTTCCTCTTTCTCCACAGGCTGAAATATGGACATGGGAGAGAGGCATTTGGCTTATATATCATAGCAAAACAGTAAGATAGAAGGAGCCTGAGTTCCAGATAGCTTTGGTCCAGAGCTGCCATGCCAGTCAGACTTTTAAGCACAAGAGAAATAAGTTTCTATTTCATTTACACCACTCTTATTTTGGGCTTCTATCACATTGAGTTCTAGATAGTGAAGCTGCAAGTAGTGTAACCACTTATAACATGATTAGAATAATCCGGGCAAGAGATGGAGGTCAAAACAAAGACATTGCCAATGGGAGCAAGATCTTATCTGAGAAGGATGAAAGAGTTCTTTACGCAAAGCCTAAATCTGTGAAAAACTCAGGGAAGAAGGCAATTCCATCCATGACTGCTTCTGTGAGCATTACTTTAAACTCACAATTCAGTACCATTTAAAAATTGAAATCTAATGAGTAAAGAGAAACAAAAATGGGACATATGCTCCTCCCTAGACCCAGCTCAGATCTGTGGCAATATAGACATAATTAAATGAGTGTAGTACCTTGACCTATTCAGAAACTGAGAAATCTTTTCATTTCAGACTAAATGGAGGGAGGGCAAGTTAAGAGCTAATGTGTAGTACACATCCTAGAATAATTTTAAACATGTGTATTTTGTGCTTGTATTTTATGTCAACAAAAATGTTGACAAGTCTTAAGTGCCATCATGAAAATATGTTTCCTTTTAAACTGTAGTATGTCCATTGTTTGTCAACAATTTCCTGAAACTCAATAATGTCCTAAGCAAGTTAAGCAAGTTTCAAATTCCCATTTTTACACTAAATCTTTACATCAAAAACCCTTTTTTTTACATATAAGTTATACGAATTCTGGTTGGAGATAGTTTGATTATGAAGGATTTTATAGGATTTTGAATGAATAAACGAATGATTATTTGTTAAGCACAAGATCTTATGACAGGCACTTTTGGAGGTGAAACCTGCAAAACACTCTGCACAGAAGGACTCTGTTTAAACCCTGCTCTAGAGACTTGTCCAACCCTAGGGTGGCTTCTAGCACCCTAAGGCCTTGTCCCTGGGACTACCCAGCCCCCTTTGAGTTCCTGTCTGGAAAAGCTCAAGGCTGTCAAAATAATTTAGTTTGTTCTAGCCAACACCGACAATAGGCCCCTGACCTTCCTTTCTAAGAGCATTTGCTAAAAATAAACACAACAAAACAAAAACCTTACAATTGTAAGTTCTTCCCCTGTCCCTTTAAGAAGTACCTGTACCTCCTGCAACTCAGAGTTATCTTTCTCAAGAACCTGAAAGCCATTCCTTTGAAATGAAAAGTGAGGATAGGGCCTCTGCCTCCCAGTCTCCAGGGGAGGATAGAATCCTACTTTGATAATTTGCCAGCGAGCAGACACAGCTGGTTTAATCACATTTACAGGAACCACACTTTGTAATTTTTCCCTTCCCTGATTCTACTTAAGCCTGGAATTGCTCCCCCCACCACTCCAACTCCTCTATCCCTTTAAACCTCTGCACAAATCAGAGTGGAGATCAGCATTTTGCCCTACTCTCAGTAGTTACTAACTAGAATCTGTTTTTGCCACTTTACCTAAGGTCTGGCTTTGTCTCTCTTGGGCAAAAGGATGAGCCAGGTTTCTTAGTCTAACAATTCGGTGGTGTTGGCTTTATCATACTGATTGTGAAGATGAAGAAATCGATCCTCATAAAGATTAAATAACTTACCCAATGTCACATTTGTAGTTCATGGGTATGAGCCATAGAATTACCTGATTATTGAGCTGTAAGAAACTTTAGGGTTCATCTTGGTCAGCCTTCTCATTTTACAGAGGATTCTGAGGACCAAAAAATTTAAATGTCTGTTGTTGTAAGAGTCAGGATTGGGTAGGGTTGACAGATTTAATAAATAAAAATACAGAATGCCCAGTTAAATTTGAATTTTAGTTAACAGCAAATAATTTTTTTTTTGTATAAGTCTGTTCCACAGTACTTCATCAGGAAGTACATATTAAAAAACAAACAATTAGTTGTTTATTTTATCTGGCAACCCTATTTCACAGCTTCTCCTTCCCAGGGTCTTGCCTACTGCCTACTCATAACTTAATAAAGGAAGTATCAACTATCTCACAATTTATTTGTAGGAAATTTTGGTTATATCTGCATGAATTACAAGATAGGAAGACTATGACTTCATGAATTTTGTGGTTTTCTTAAAACACGAAACTTTTCTGAACTTAGGAAAACCCTACAAAGTAGTATTTGTGAGAGAGGCATGATTCATTTATAAATAAACGTACCAAAACTATTAAACTAAATTTAAAACCCTCTGTGTCTTTTAAATTTAACCATATACAGTTGGCTGGACTCTCAAGCTAATATCTATCTGGACCATCTTTTAATTTCTAAGTCAGTTCTCCCCAACTGATCCAATCAAGTTCCCCTGGACAGGAATCACAACCCTTGCTGGTGGTGGGGAGGAGGCCAGCTAGGCCCATGTTAGAGAAGGTAAGGTTTGGAGAAGGAGAGTGACATGGGAAGACTGAGAGCGGAGACTATGGAGAGCCAGCCTAGCTGACTGTTTCTGCTGGTATGCAAACAGAGCCATGGAAAAATAGATCCGTCTGACTGGTAAGGAGACTGGTGATACCAGAGTTGACAAATAAACGAGAACAAAGGAATGTGAGTAGTTTTTGGCAACACCTGTGACTTTGTACACAGAGACACGAGTGAGGGAAATGGTGATAACATAAACTTTTTCTTTACTGACTGGCCCAGCACCACTGATAAAAGCTGTGGTTTACATATAAGCTCTAAGGAATGTGAAGCCTAAGAAAATGCTCCATATTTGCACAGCCTTTTCACATAGTCTTAAGTAAGCTGCGGTGACAACTCATAGCTGGAGGTAGGAGGCAGAACAAATGTTTTCTTATTGGCCCTCCCGTCCCCTGCACCCATTTTATAAAGGATGCTGTAGGAATTCTTATCTGAGTTGGAGGGTCTGCAGAGTAAGAGCTGAGCTAAGCTGAGGACCATGGAATGAGTCCACAAACTGAACATTCATATGGAAACACAAACTTTGAACAAGTGCATGTGAGTTCTTTTAATTGCAGAGAAGCCCCACTTGGTTGAGCTCATATGAAGGTTGGTTTATTATAAGCAGTCTGGTTCACAAAAGCCTAAGGCAGGAAACACAATATTGTCAAGCCTCTGGGAATTATACAGCTGACAGGAAATGAGGTCTTTCTATGGCTGTGTAATCTTTCATTTATGTTTCTCTCTCTGCTCCTCTTCCTGTTGTGTTTTCCTCAATTGATGGGCTTCCTCTGCCTGCTTATTGGCTTGTCAGTGACCCTCAAATGGCTACCCCATCTCTGAGGCTCCAGGACATTTCATCCTACCCTTTCTTGCCCGGGGAAAGCAAACATTTCAGCACAGAAGTTAAAGGCACAGCCTCTAGAGACAGATGTTTGAGTTTAACTACTGATTTATCACTTAACTTCTCTGATTCTAGTTTTCTCTTCTGTAAAATGGAGCTAATAACAGCTTCAACCTCACAGGATAGTGTGAGGAACCCTTAAATAGCACAGTGATGGCACTTAGTACATGCTCAATAAATACAGCTGTGTTGGTGTTATGGTTATAGCATCTCTGGTATTTATAGCTCCTGGTTGAGTATTTCCAAGTCACAATTTGAAATTCTCAGTGGAGAGAGCCATTGGCTCAGTTCATCTTGTCTTCATGAAGCCATAAGTACCTGGGCCTTCTATGAATTGGCTGCCCTGATCCAATCAAAGCAGGCTGGAGAGGTGGACGATGGTAGAACAAGCACAGTTGACTCATCTGCCATTTCATTGGGGGCTGTGAGTAGGAAGTGTAGCTAGCACCCAAAAGATGCTTACTACTGTGTGCAAGAATTTGTTCTCAGACATTAAATATCTAATTTTAATAAATGCTTGTAGCCCCTGGATTATAGCCATGTGCTCTTTCTTGCCCCCGTAGGGTTAAATAGGGAATTCTTCTCAAATTCCCTTCAATTATACACTTTTCTATGTCCCAGAAATTTGCTCACTCAGCCCACATTTGTCAAATGCCTATGACAGTGTATAAGGCATTATGTTCTGCACTGTGCATATTACGAAGTGGGGATGGTGGGGTCAGGTCAGTAGATGGGATATAAAGATGAATAAAGAGCAGTTTCTGTCTTTCAAGGCACTTAAAATCTGGAAGGCTTTACAAAACAACTCTAAATCAAGGGAGTGTGTGATAAATATGGTAATGGAGGCATAAAGTATTAAGACACCACAGAGAAGGATAGATATGTTCTGTCTGCTGGAGTTTTAAAGAAAATCTTCGTGGAGAAAGTAATTTGCTGACATAATGAAGGATGGAAAGACACTAACCAGCAAAGGTGAGTAACGAGTGTATTACATACATGTTAACTGAATATCACGATTAAGTTTTCAGAGATAAGAAGGTATAGAGCCCATTGAAATCACAGTTAATGGTCTGGTTTGGTTCAAGAATAGAGTTTTTACTTATGGGAAAGAATGTTGTTGTGTAGTGGTTTGATAGCATTTTAAACCACTAGCTTGGAAACCCACTTGTTTATGACCAAATAAAATACTGTTATTTTTAAGAGTAGAGTTGTTTTGATCCAAGAATGGAGTTGTTTTTAAAAGTAATGTTATTTTGGTATCAGAGTGAAGTTGTTGTCAGGATGTCATCATTGATATCTGTGATTGTCAATAAGCTCTGAGTAGCAACAGTGTTGACAGGTGCCACTGGGGGCTTATCAATAAGAACATATGCAACTATGGCAAGGGGTTGTTTAGACTAGAAATATCTTGAGTTTGTGAGAACCATGTGAGAGCGTTCAGTCTGGGCAAGGTTACCCTTTGCTGATCTAAATAGCCCTCCAAAGACCTTGGGGCATTAACTCCTGCCATGTAAGGTGATTCTTTACAGGCAGTGGTGAAAACCACACAGTGGCCCCATGAAGGAGACATCTTGCTCATCAGCACTGTCACTGTTGTTCCCTAGCAACTGTGCTCCAGTAACAGGGGACTTCCTGTTTGGCAGCTGGACTCAACTCTTGGTTGGCTAAGCCGACCCTCCTGAGATCCGTCTCTGAGAAATGTACAACTCAACTAAATTTGAACCTCATTCCTTTCATCTTCCCTTGCCTGGAACAATAGTATAATAAATCTTTCCTTGGTTTAGACTATGTAATGTCTTTATTAGCTTTTTAAGAGACGATATCCTGTATACTATTGACTTGTGAAATTATTATAATTCCCACAGTGAACCTACGTTAAAGAAATGGCGAGGACAAGCTCAGTCCCTGAGCATAAATTTGCGTCCTCTACAAAACAAATATGTGTGTAGAAACGTTGGCATCAGAGGCCGAGCTAAGGAGTTGGTGCCTGAGTTTATAAACAAGTAGAACTTGCAAAAGAGAAGTAATGAAATATCTGCTGTCTAATTTTGTTTTATGTTATTATTTTGTTAGTTGCATATGTTGTAAATGTCCATTTAAGTGTATCATCCTCCAGCAGGAATTATGTAATAACTAACTTAGCCTGAATAATCACTTTTGTACCTGCCAGGTGTTAATGTAACCACTCAACTTGTGTTATGTTCTCATTATAACCCTCTGAGGTAGACATCATTATCCTCATTTTACTGATGACGAGGCTAGCACTCAGCAGAAAGCAACCTACCTGAGGTCACCACCTGGAAAGTGGAAAAGCTGATATCTGAACCAAGGCATACTGTTATGTCACACTGCCTTCCACTAGCTCGGAAATCCTTTTCCAGCAACACCTAATCTAACTTAAACAATAATTCTGGGCTTTAAAGAAAAGAATTTATTGCAAGCTGTGCACAGGGTGATGCTTTTGATAATCATAAAGATACAACTGAAGGAAGCTTAGTTACCTATGACCTGGCTATCTATAGGCCACCTTTCTCTGGATGTGAGAGAGAAAAAATTCAGTCTTGACCCTAACTTGGCATACGGAATTAGATCTCTGCCTCAAAGATAGGAGAACAATTTTCTAAAGGACTTCAAGTCCTGAATAATTTATGTAGTGTCTCATTCTCCTCTTAGATGAAGTTTTTACTTTTGAACCACAAGAACTAACAGAAGCACAGGTGTTTTTTTAGAATAACCAGGTATCAGAGTTGGAATGACTTTCAGTTGTTGTTTGGTTCAACTTCTCTAATTTAAACTGGGTTCTTGGATCTCTCACTAACATGTTGCCATCTGTCCCAGCCGTTCTCAGCCATTTTCTCTCCTACTTCTCCACACTGATGGATGGTGCTCACATGTGAGAGACATTACCTTTGCTGATGAGATAAGACAGTGGGTTGTGTGCAATTCCTGGCAAGCTAACTTTAAGCCACGCCTTTCATTTTCCATGCAAAGTGAATCAATAATGCAAATAATTAGGAGGGATGTTATTACAGAGGCAGACTTGATTGTATTCTAAAGAGTATTTTTAAAGTTGTTCATTTGCAAAGGTTGGCAGTTTAATTATTAATAGCTAAAATTACTGGTCACACTCCACTCTGCTGTCCTTTATACATAACTTTTGTGGATGAAAAGTGCTGATTTCACCAGCGGTCGAAATCATCCAGTGACTGGGAGTTCACCATTTCCGATTCATGACAACTTTGGACAGTTTTACTGTCAGCAAATTCTTTCTTTTATTCAGTTGGAAAATGTCTCTAACTGCAACTGGTTCATTATAGCACTGGCATATCCATTTGTGCCCTGCTCTGTATCTTTTCCTAATGTTCTTAGAACCTGTTCTAAATTCTCATAAATTTTATCAAGTCTTTCACTCCAATTCCATTGCCTATATTCAACAGATGACCTTCCCTGGGACATGCTAAATGCCCAGGAAGTTTTGCTTATCTCTTCCTCTATAAAACAGTTCATATGAATGTCCCAACTTCTAGTTTCTATTCATATAAAATTTTATGTTTCTCTTTTGGCTGCAATCTCGGAGGGAGGGACTTGTCCCATCTATAAGGCTTATCTGTCCATTTGGGTTCAAACTCTATATCTTCTTTGGATAATTCAGGGACATGGTTACTTTACACATAAGAGTGTCGTTTCTCTTAGGTCAAAATAATTTTACTTTCTCAAAGGATAACT
Source organism: Cynopterus sphinx (assembly GCA_030015415.1). Lineage (NCBI taxonomy): Eukaryota > Metazoa > Chordata > Mammalia > Chiroptera > Pteropodidae > Cynopterus > Cynopterus sphinx. Next base: position 23,193,183 of record CM057385.1, read on the forward strand.
TCACTCTGTGCAAATGTGCCATTTTAGAAATTTAAGTAGTGAATTTCATCTTCATCAAAGAAACTCTCAAGTCATTCATTCATTTGCTGTACAGCATTCTTAATTTTAGTTGCAGGTCAGAATTACTTGGGGAGCTTTTAAAAATCCTGATGCTCAGGCCCTATTAATAAAGTCAGAATTTCAGGGTGTGGAGGTAGGAACCAAGCAGTGGTATTTTTAAATCTTTCCAGGTGATCCCAGGTGCATCCCAGCTTGGGAACTCCTGGTCAAAATTCAGTTCTTGCTGCTCAATGCATGAGCCTAGGCTACCACCACCATCATCATGTGGGAGCTGGTTAAAAATGTAGAATCTCAGGCCCCATCTATTGAATCAGAATCCACATTTTTAACCAGATATCCTGCTCATTCCTATGCACATTAAAATTTGAGAGGCAGTGGTCTAAACCAGACTTTAGAAGAAGAGTCAGCACACCAAAATCTGTGGACAAGATCCATCTCTGTACCTGCTTTTCTAAATAGAGTTTTATTAAACAACATTCCTTCACATGTTGTCTGAGGTTGCTTTTGGTTATAGTGGCAGAGTCAAACAATTTTAACAGCGTTTATAACTGACAAAACCTAAAACATTTTCTATCTGGCCTTTTACAGAAAAAGTTTACCAACCACTGTTTTAGAAGATAGAATAGTTACATTCAGCCAAGAAAGCATCTCTGGGATTTTGTCAGAGTGGAGGGGAAGACAGGATGTCATGTCCCTCATGAAGACAGTTCTTCTGACACAGGCCTTTTATATTCACATATACCAGAGTTGTTCTGCCAAAATGAGCTTGTTGTTTCTAAGATAATTAATTCTGTATATATTCTTCAGAGAAACAGATGGGCCAGCAGAAATCCGCCCTCAGAATCATGCTCAGACACAAACAGACATTTTATGTCATTTAAATGAAGTTGCAGAATCATTTCACTAATGCAATATTACAGAGTCTCTACTGGAAAAAACGGGACTTCATGAATCAGGAAGATGAGTTCCGCCTGGCAGTCAAGACAATCTCTTCTACTCCATCTAAAAAATAAGAAAGTTTCTATTTTCCCCCCTCTATATATTAGCTTGACTATCGTTTTAAAAATGTATGCCTTTTATATTAATTAACCACTGGCCCCCAGTCAGAAAACTAGAACTTAATTTGGTTTGCTCAGTAAAGGTGTAAATGGAGCCAATCTGCTTCGCGTGGCACACTTTGGCAAGATAGCTGGCACAGCCTAGATTCCTATCTTTCCTCTATAATCATAGGGCAGACAGAAGCTAACCAGCTCAAGGAGATATTGATCGGTGATCTTGCCCATTGGATACTATATAGCATTCCTTCTCATACTCAAGCTTACTAGGAAATTACCAGGCCATCTTGTTAAATTGCAATTTCGAATTCAGTGATTCTAGGGCCGGGCCTGAGATTTGGTAGTTTCTAGCAGGGTCTAAGGTGATGATGATGATCTGAGAACCATGCCTTGAATAGTAAGAGTCTAGGGTGAGGATTGGTCTATGGTTACATCTAGCCCACTGCTTGTTTCTATAAATATATATAAAGTTTTATTGGAACACAACCATGCTCATTCATATCAGAGATTGTCTGTGGCTGTTTTTATGCTACAGTGGCAGAGTCAAGTAGGCCACAGAGACTGTGTGGCCTGCCAAGCCTAAAATATTTACTATCTCCCCCTTGCAGAAAAAGTTTGCAACACTGATTCTCCAAAGGTGGCCCAAGGACAACCTGCATCAGCACCATATGCCCTTATACTGATGTCATGTCCCTCATGAAGACAGTTATTCTGACACAGGCCTTTTATATTCGCATATACCAGAGTTGTTCTGCCCAAATGAGCCTACATTCGTTACATTTGTACAAATGTTGATTCCCAATGTCTTCTTAGACCTACTCCTAAGACAGTTGGGAGTGGGCCTGGTAAGCCCCATTGTTTCCTAGCTGCTCAGGTGATTCTGAGGGGCCATTCTTCAAGGAGCAAGACCATACTCTGTCTTGAGGAAACCTCCCGTCAGAGTCATTAATGGAAGGACATTTTCCTGGCATGGGATGCATTAGTTAAGGAACATATGCTTAACTAGATGCATAAACGTGGGTCTTGCTGAAGCCCTTTGAGCCATGTAGGTCTCTTTTCTGCCATCAAAGTGTTGATGAGAGGTGGGCTCTTTGAATCACAGTGGTGCCCAGGTGGCTGACGCTGGGGTAGAAATTTGTTTGCAGGAGGTTTATTAGGGAGTGCTATGGGATTAACACCTGTAGAAAGAAGGGGAGGGATGGGAGGGTAGTAGAACTTGGTGGTGGTGGTGCAGGGTGGGAGCTTCCCAAGATAGGCTGCGATACAACTTCTACAATTTGTAGGGAGGTCTTAGCTGACCTCGTGGGAAACAGAAACTGAGATAGCCCTTCATACTGGTCCGCAAATCGAGTGAGTCAGACCTTTGTTCCCTCCACAGTGGCCCTAAGGATAGGGCATACCCTTGGGCCAGGCAGCTCTCAATTCCTGAAGAGGGATGAGAGATGAGGGCTGTGTTCAGGCAGTATTCCTGGCAGCTGGAAAACAATTCCAGGCGGGGCGGGGGTGGGGAGTGAGGATCTAGAAAGTGCTGTGCTCACAACCCTCATTCCATAAGATGTCCTTTTTGTAAATGGCAGTTACCATTTATTAAGCTCCCCTTAGGTGCCAAGCAATATCTTTGCTTATTTAATCCCCACAGTATCCTTATGAGGTTGGAATTATTAGCTTACTTTCAAAAATGGCAAAACAGAGACTCAGAGCGGATGGTTAAGTAAACTTCCCCACAGCAAGGAAGTGATTGGTTCCAATCTATATTTGCTAAAACCTAAGCTCATGATTTTCATTAAACCAGCATTTTCCAATTTGTATTCCTTAGAACAGATGTTCATAAGTGTTACATAAAAGAGAGAGAAAAAAACACTGTATGGTCAAATAGCTTTTGGAAATCTTGCATTAAACATAAACAGTTTTTTTTTTTACAGTAGGCTTTTCAGAACTTTTTACATGCCAGTGTGCAGTGTGAATCTCCAAGAGTCATTAACATGCATGATCATCCAAACTTATTTTAAAAAGAAATTGTTTTGTAGCAGAAAGTACGGGGACCGCATTCTGGGGCCGTAATGCTTAACCTTAACCAGTCTCCATGGCTCCTCCCCCACACTTTCACTTTCTCCCTCGCCAAAAAGGGAACTTCCACAGGGCTTTCTTACAGAAGGAATGGAACGTGGAGTTTACATTTTGTTGCCTTTGGTCCTGATTTAGAAATGTCCTGGGCATAGGGAGGTAAGAGGGGACAGGAGGTTGGGAGGGCAGCCTCTGTGCAAGGATGGCACAATCAAAGTGAAACAAGTCCTTTCCACATTCCCACCCCAGCTTGGCAATGAGTGATATCTATTTCCCACAACTGCTGGGTACTGGTGGTCAAGGGACCTCCTATTCTGTGCAGGGCTCTTTGCGTTTGGTGCTATACCTTCTAGCTGACATATATACTGTCAATATTTTTAAAACTACCAATGACAACAAACCATACTGACAACCTTAAATCCCTTCCAAAAGAGGTTTGAAATGCCTCCACTTAAACCTTTTTGTTTAGTGTTTGTATAAAATAAAGTTGCCAAATCAATCGCGACACTAAATTACTTTTGCTAAAAACTTTTCCTAAGTAAGAAAATATGGAGGAAGCACTCCATGGGGATGCTGGGGTGGGACTGGTGGCAGCAAGATGGACAGAAGGTGGGCAGGTGTGTAGGAGTGCAGCCTCCTGTTTTGACACCTTTCTTGTGGACTGGTTCTGGCAAAGTCATCTGTACTGCAGTTTGCCTTGAGAATTGCACCTTGTAGAAGTCATGTTACTTGTAGAAATCAAACTCAGGACCCATTTTCAATGATTCAGTTAGAGGATTAGAATCTATGTCATCTCTAATCACTCAGAGGAGTTGGCCTGGGTCACTCTCACTGAACTTAAGATGAAGAAAGGCTCTTTGGCTGGTACAGTTTTTGAGACTGTTCAGATTTTAGCAGAATTCTTGTGCATTCTAATTATTAATCAGACTATTCCTCACCTGTAGATTTTGGGTTTACATAGTGCATTTCCTCCTATTGGTGAAACATGACATTGAAGACCTGAAGAAGGTTAAGACTGGAGCTTAGCATGCCGGGACCATTTCTGGCCTGAGGGGCAGACTTGCAATTTAAAATGCCCCCAACATATCCCACTGTTTGAACCTTGAATCTCTTGCCTCAGGTCACAAGGGGTCTTGCCCTTGGTTATTAAACAAGCAGACTGATGTGGTGAAAATAGGCCAGGGGATAACCACGGAGGACATTTTAAAAATAGAACCATAAAACTTTAGAAGGGAAGCTATTTGTCCAGCCATGAGCAACTTTCTTTACAAAATTTCATAATCGAACAAAATAGAAGAGATTGGTTGTGAAACTGACTATTCTAAGCTCTGATTACAGCAAGGCTAAGTTGGAAAGAATCTTATCCTTTTTATGGCCAAACTCTCTTCATTTCACAAGAGAAAGGTCTAGAGAGGTAAAATTATGTCTCCCAGATCCCACAGCTGTTAGCTTCAGAGATGGAATAAATGGCCAAGTGTCCCGAGCCCACTTGACTGCTTCCCTTTCTGCTTTCAAATATGAATCAGTTGACCCCTAAATTAAACACTGAACAGTATTCTAGCAGGATAGAGGTTGTTTTATTATACTACTTCCTAAGAGATAGAGCTTTCACAATAGCGGTAGCTGCATTAATGAATATTTAAAGGATAAAAATGGAAGACATGAGTTTCCTGGGTCAGGAGAGCACTGAATAATCTGGAATTCAGGTGGGGGTTTTCTGAGCATGTGTTGTATCTGTTTTAAGTATTTATTGCAAGTGGAACAATTCACTTCAGACCTATCATGAACTGGCCTTGAAATGGCCTTGAAATGTTCTCTTTTTGAGAGACCTATACTGTGTAATTGAATATTTTCCTCATCCCTAAAGTGAGAAAAATATTTATTAGTAACCATCTGAGAGTTAATGTGGAGATCAAATGCAGTGGTCATACCAAGTCTTATAACATTGCCTGGCACTTAGCACACACTGAGTTAAACGTTAGCTAATTTTTGTTGTTATTTTTATTTTTTTAAATAAATTTTAATTTGGAAAACATTCATATATAAGTTGAGAAAATGGTGTAATAGTCACCCAAATTCCCAACATTCAGGTTTAACAACTGTTAACATTTTGCCATGTTTGCTTTACCTACACATTGGCATGTGTGTGTGCATGTATGTGTGTGTATAGATATATTTTTTTGCTGAAACTTTTGAAAATAAGTGTTAGACATCATGCCACATCAGCCCTACATACATCATCATTCATGTCCTAAAAAGGACAGTTTTCCTAATAACTGTATTATTATAATAAGAAAAGGAATAATAATTCCCTAATAACTAATTTCTGGTTTATAATCAGATGTTCATAATTGCTCATTTTATAGTTTTCTTTTTGAACCAGATCTGCTGAAGTGTCACATAATACATTTGGTTTGATATCTTTTTAGTCTCTTCTAATCTAGAAAAGTAGCCCACCTCACCCCATACTTTCCCATGGCATTGATGTTTTAAAGTAAGAAGGCCAATTGTCTTGAGGAATATCTTACACGCTGTCATGTCTAAGTATTTATTCCATTATCTAACTTATTTTTTATTTCTCTATGTCAGATTTTCTATAAAATGGAAACTAGGTCTAATGGCTTCATTATATTCAGGCTAAATATTTCAGACAAAAATATGGTGCTTCATAGGTCATGTTGGATACTTCACATTGTATTGTTTTAGTAGACACATCATGTCAGGCTGTCAGCATTAGCTATTTTTATTACTGAGAAAGGGTGTAATACTAAAACTCTCTTCTGATAGACATGCCCAGGACTTGGTACCAACAAGCACAGTTAATCTCAGTGTGTAATAGTGGTAGTTGTGAAGGGCAGGGTGGTGGGAGTCAAAAACAAACAAACAAGCAAATACTGAGATCTCTGATTTCCATTAGAATTTGGATAATTCAGGATCTAGGCTAATCTTATAGAGTGTCTCCTGTGGGGTTTAGGGTTGAAATTTTTAAAATTTATTTCAACTAAGAAATGTCTAAGTATTGTCATTGCTAAATATTGTGCCAAATACCTACAATGGGAGACAAAGCTGAACTTGAACATTACAGTCAAGTGACCTCTCAAAATAATTTAATGCTGGCAAAAGAGAATTCCTGTGCAGCTCACCATTGAAAAACATGGGTTTAAACTGCACGGGTCCACTTATATGGAGATTTTTTCAATAAATACCTGTACTATTCTTGATCCATGGTTGGGAATCTAGGAATGTGGGGGGCCAACTATATGTATCGATCTATATCATTTTGTATAGGAGACTTGAGCATCCTTGGATTTTGGTATCTGCAGGAGTCCTGGAAACAGTTTCTTGAGCAAACCAAAGCATAACAAGTTTTTGAGAGGTCAAAAATTATATTTCAACTGCATGAGATGAGAGGTCAACACCACTCTTCCCCACGTTGTCCAAGGGTCAATTGCTTACTCCCATTTAGGCCATTATTTGTAGGCTGTACAAGTCATATTTACTTTTCTTTTTGTTTTTCAATTATTCTCAAAGTTCAGACAGAAGTGGACCCAGGGGATAACATAGCAGAGGAAGCCATAAGAAGAGACTTACAAGGATGTGGTTAGATAATGTTCAGTGAGTGATGTGTTTACATTTTTTTCCACTCACCCAATCATCATCTGAAAACCACCTCAGGTCAGGAACTTAGCTTGGAGTAGACATGAGAAGCTAACATTTATTCAAAAGCAGTTTCTGCTTTGTCTAGAGATCAGTATTATCCATATCTACTGATTTTTTTTATTCATGTGATAATTTATCACATATCTGAGGGATAGCTTCAAACCCTGGCTTCTTCTCATAATGTCTCTATGCTAATCTTACAGTTTTCATATTCTTTTTAAAAAATTATAATAAAATATACATAACATAAATTTTACCATTTTAACCATGTTTAAGTGTACAGTTAGTGACATTAAATACATTCACAGTGTTGTGTGACCATCACCACTATTTCCAGAGCTTTTTCATCATCCCAAACAGAAAATCTGTACACATTAAATAATAACTCCTGCTTCCTCCCTCCCCTCAACCTCTGGTCACTTCTATTCCACTTTCTGCCTCTGTGGGTTTGCCTATTCTAGGTACCTCATATAAGTAGAATCATATATTTGTCCTTTTGTATTTGACTCATTTCAGTTAGCATAATGTCTTAAGTATAATGTCTTAATGTGTCATCCATGCTGTAGCATGTATCAGAATTTCCTTCCTTTTTAAGGCTGAATAATATTCCAGTGTGTGTGTATACTTATATTTTGTTTGTCTGTCCTTCTGGTGATGGACATTTGTTTCTACCTTTTTGCTATTGTGTCCATATTTTCTAAAGGGGATGATAATATCTAATACTCATGGTTGTTGTGAAGACAAGTTGATGTTATTATGTTCCTTTCTCCCATAAACAAGTTTATGTATCTGCTTTGGAACTTAAGGAACAGAATGTGACAAAGAGTACATGACAATTCTTTTCCTGTGCCTTTTCTGATCTTCTGTTACAATTTCTCTAATTAATAGTATGGCTTTTTAAATTAGGGGAGGAAGTTTTCCTGAGGGTATGCTGGGGTCTGGAAAGTGGGTGCAGAAGAGGACAGGATGAGAGTGGAAGATAGAAACATGTTTTCAGTTGGTCATACATTGCTAGACCTAAGAACATTTGTTAGCTAAAGAATATTCTGACTTTTTCTAAAACAGCAATAGAGCTTAATAGAGATAGTGATCTTTGAAACTTGAGAGTCCTTATTGCAAAAGCCTCAAGTGTTTAGATCTGTGTCATCAGGATTGGGAAATGAAGATTTTTATCTTGCTTCAATCCTTTTCTTCTTTCTAGGGCAGATGCTTCCCTCCCCCCACACATAGATGGCAGTAGGAGAGGGCAAAGGCTATGTTTTCCTTCTGTAACTTAGAAGAAATATGTGTTTCAAAGGATCCTGAGAAAGGACATACTTAATGAATTTGAAGGGATTTAGACTATGACACTCCAAATATGTCACTCTGATATAAGGATTATTTTAAGCTGATGGCAATTGAGAAAAGGCAGACACAAAAAAAACCCTCTGCCCTCCCCTTTCCACTGAGAAGGGCAGGAATATTTTTATTCTTTTCCTTTTTTTTTTTTTTTTATGCCTACAGCACCTAGTCTTCCTTGGTGGTCTCCCAGCCAAGTACTAACCAGGCCCAACCCTGCTTAGCTTCCAAGATCAGACAGAATCCGGCGTGTTTAGGGTGGCATGGCCATATACTTCTTTTATTTATTTATTTTTTGGCTCTAACTTTCTTTCTTGAAATTGTAGGATTCCAAGCTCTAGGATTTATTTATTTTTATTAAATTTATTGGAGTTATATTGGTTAAAAAAAATATAGGTTTAAAACATACAATTTAATAATACATCATATGCATTTGCTCTGTGTGTTCACCATACAAAGTTAAATTTTCTTCCCATCACCACATATCCCACATATGAGTAAAATCATATGGTTTTCAACTTTTTCTGTCTGAATTATTCAGCTTAGCATAATAATCTCAAGAATCCATCCATGTTGTTGCAAATGATAGTATTTCATCTCTTCTTATGCCTCAGTAATATGCATGGTATATGTGTACCACATCTTTATCCAATCATCTATCAAAAGCCCTTTGGTTGTTTCCATGTCTTTGCCACTGCGAATAAACTGCAATGAACATCAGAGTGTATATAGCTTTATGGATTAAAAGGAAGCTTTTCTTCTAGTGCTCTCTGGTGGCCTAGTGGTTAAGATTCAGGATGATTCTTAATCAATGGTCACAGCTCCAGACTCTTACCAGTTCCTAGATGGCACCAGGAGTATCTACATAGTAGACCTTACTAACTAGCTCTTATTTTCCATAGTTTCCCCACATATTTACCTTCCTACAATTTGCTGCCCTTAAAAACTCAAAGTCCTTTTTCTTGGTCTTGTCACTTCTCTACAAATTTATTGTTGTTTTGTCAAGATGCTATTTAAGCCCAGATTCTACCTACTGGTTGAGCTACTTATCACTGAATACTCCCGTGTATGTTCTCGATGCACATGTTGTTAAACTTCTGTTTGTTTTTCTCTTGTTAATCTTAGTCTCATTTTCAGGTCCCCAGCCAATGAACCTAAGATGGATAGAGGAAAATAATTTATTTTCCTTCCCTACAAATTCTTCTTGTAGAATGTACATGGAATAGGAGTTCTGGAAGAGTTCTAGTGTACTAGGCCCCTTTTTCACAAAAGCCAATGTCCAGATGGCTGGAGAGAATTGCCCAGCCAGGGTCATAAAACAGACTGGCGCAGAGGAGGGACTAAAATGCAAATCTCTTCATGCCTAGCTAAGTGTATTATTTTGTTGCTTTACAAATCAGCTGATGTCTGATTGATTTTTTAACCTTTGCGTTGTAAGGGAAGTGCCCAGGATACTCGTACTAAAGAATTTCTAGAAGTTTTGTTTGATAGCAGTATTCATTGAATTATGTCCCACCCTCTGCAACCATCTCTTATTGAGCAGTATGAAAGAGAAATATAAGAAACAAAAGGCATGGTGGGATGGGGATCTGAAGATGAAGAATACCTGAAAATAACATAAGGGAATATTTGGGGTGGAGTGATAATTGATACTTGTAACTGGCTTAATGATGCCCCCCCCTTCGAAGATATGTACATGTCCTAATCTTTAGAAACTATGACTATTACTTTTTGTGGTAAAAGATTGACTGGTGCTTTATATGGCAAATGATATGATTACATTCAGGATCTTGAGAGTAGGAACTAATCCCAGATTATCTGGATAAGTCCTAAATGCAATCACAAGTATCTTTATAAAAAAGAGGGAGAGGGAGTTTTAAGAAAGATGAGGAGGAGACAATGGGACCACAGAGGCAGAGATTGGAGTGACTCGGCCACAAGCCAAGAACTCTAGGGACTACCAGAAGCCAGAAGAGAGAAGGACCAAATTCTCTAGAGCCTCTCTTCAGGTCTCTTGGCAAGTTCAGTGTTGGTCCAACTAAGGATCTTTGCTCTGAGAATGGCAGTAGTGGTCCCCAGGTTGTTGTTGCTTTTTTAAAATTTTTAATTTTTACCTTTTTATTGAAGTATATCAAATATACCAAAAGGACACATATGTGCACTGAATGGATTTTTAGAAATGGAACACACCTTTATAACCCATAGGGAAACAAGAAACAATATTACCAGCTTCCCGGGGAACCCCCATCACTCCCTCCTCCTCCAAGTATGAATATATCACAATATATCCAGTCTACTGTTAATGGCAGGTCTCCAGGTTTTAACAGTAAACTCTATAGATGTTCAGAGCAATTGGTTAAGACTATTTATGCATGGGGTTGGATGGATCTTCACTGGGTGATATCTGGAATAAGCTACAGTTTTTTCCCTTTGAGAGTCAGTAGCAGAGCCATGGTTTTCTAGGAAATATCTGCCCACATAGCATCATGAAAATTTGCCTCCTGGTTTGACTCCATCAGTTCCCTGTACAAAAGAAACCAGGCTGGAAGGACAGAAAGACAAATTAGAGCCAAGTCTACTTCCTCTTCTCTCTGGTAGAAAGGTTATAACTAGCTGATCACTCAATGTCATCTGGTCAGCGATGGAACTTTTGACAATACCAGAAATAACTTTCCTAGGAAATAGATTTTGAATATATGTTTGGTAGGAGTCTTTGGAATATTCATATTCCAAAAACTGGTTTATAGAGATGCTTACAAAGGAAGGAAGTACTAAGAGGTAAAAGCCCCTACACTAATCATCCCAGACAAAACAAGTCTTCTAAAAAAATTGGAAGAACTGAGAAAGAAAAGTGGCATGTGACATTTTAATATGCATTGCCAAAGAGAGAGAACTGCTGAGATTGGAAATCGTCTTGGCCAGGTTAACTTCCTCACTAAAAAAGACACAACCTTCAGCGATTACCTTCTTTTTAAAAACAACACCTGCTTTGTTTTACTTTTAAAATTATCACCTGTTATTTTTTTAACCTAGAAAACATAAAAACAGAAGGTAAAATTTTTAAATGTTAATTTCACAATTGGAGGTAACCACTATTAACTTTTTGATGAATCTCTTTTTAGTCTGTACATATGTATTATATTGCCTTTTTTACACTAATGATGATAGTATATTTACTGCTTTACAACTTGCTTTATTTTTCTAAATATATATCATGGGCTTTCTATGCAAATAAGGCACACAGGAAGTTCAGTACCTCTGGCATCTCACTTGAGAAAAACATAGTAGGGAAGGTAAAATAGTCAAATTAAAAATTTTCACAATTTATCATGAACATTTTCCCATTAGCTATTCTTCTAACTATATCTAATGATCGTGTTTTTTTTTTTTTATCTTGAGGAAATAACCTCATTTATTTAACTTATCCCCTATGTATCAGATTAGCTGACCCCCAATTGTGCGTTACTAGAACAAACACTGCAGTGGACAGTCTCAGAGAGAAATCTCTGTGCACATTCATTATTGTTTACTTAGAATAAATTCCCAAAAGAGGTATCTCCCAGACAGAAGCTATGAACTTTTCAAAGCGTTTTGATACTGATTCCCAAATTGTCCTCCAAAAGGGCTTACACCAATTTATAATCCCACCAGCAGTTTTTATGAGTCTTTGCCAATGCTGAGTATGTATGAGCATTTAAAGAAGTCTGGAAATTTGACAGGGGATATATGTTGCTTCATGGTTTCTTTAATTTGTGCCATGTATAGAAGATAAATTCTCATCATGTCTCTGATGCCATTTCACATTTGGGCCATCACCTTATCTTTCTACTCCTGACTCCTTCTACTCTTCTTCTTCTTCTTCTTCTTCTTCTTCTTCTTCTTCTTCTTCTTCTTCTTCTTCTTCTTCTTCTTCTTCTCTCTCTCTCTCTCTCTCTCTCTCTCTCTCTCTCTCTCTCACACACACACACACACACACACACACACACACACAAACTTTTGGTCAAACAGAATTTATACATTCCTAACTTTATTTTTTCTAAGTTTCTTCTCCACAGATGACACTCATAAACCCATTTAATCTCACCTTAGCCTTACTAATTCTGTGTCTCAAAATCCCTTATTTCCTCATCAGGTAGTCTTTTCCTTTTTCCCTTGTAATTTTTTTTTCTGTTGATTATCTTACCCTACCCTTGTCAACCCTACCCTTGCCATATTTACAGTTAGCTTCAGAATGAGAAATGTGGCCCATTTTAAAATTCTATCTGGCACTAGGAGCAGGTCATTTTTCCTTATTGTGCCTCAGTTTTCTGATTGAAAATTGAAGAAGACTGATTTCAGATAGATGACTTTTAAGTACTATTTCACCTTTAACAATTTATTATTCAGTCTTTATATATGACTTATACCACAACTAGGACAGTTTAAATTTCTTTAAATTTTCTGAATTTACAGATGCCTTTGAAAATCTGAAGAAAGTTGTGGGCCCAATTTTTCCTTATGTAGATTCAGAGATATGGGCATTTAATAACAATATAGTTATTAAATCAATACTAGAAGTCCATTTAAGGACTTGAGGTTAAGAACTGTGGCTCTTTAAATCTGTGTTTTGTTAATTTTTCTTTCTCTCTTGAATATAGCAGAAAGCTTTATTAAATATTTGTTACTGCGAATCATATTTAAACAATAAGGTGGTAAGACGAAAACATAATTATGAAAGTTTTACTCCTTGTGGCTGAAAGATAAATTTCATTACTTTCTAGTCATCTTTGAAATTAAATCTCCATTCATGTCAATACATTAAAAAGGCTAACTAAGAAGCTTTCTAAGTACATTTGAATAAGCCTTGACCTTTAGTCTTTTAGGCACCATTAAACATCAAGCATTTTGGTGAAAGCTACATAGCAGTTTGAGAGTTTCAGCTTCTCTCAGTCAGACAACTGCAAATCAGTAAGCAGTTATAATGTAATGTTTTCCTCCAACACAAGGACACAGCCTTTTAAGAGATTAGTTCATAGGGTAGGAGTAGATTGGGAGAAGATAAACCAGTTTTCAAATAAGTCTGCATTATTAGAAAATACATAAATGCCCTCTAAAAATGAAAAAAGGTGTTTACATAGGCTTGCATTAAGAAAAAAAAATCTGTCGACAGTTCTCAAGATCTTTATCTGGCTTTCTCACTAAAGGGATAAATATTTGTCTAAGCCATTAACCACAAGACCATGCTTGTTCCTGAGACCAAGGGGATTAGAGAGCTGGAATCACTTGCTCTCTAAACTTGGATATGTGCTTCCTGTTTTTAGATTGTGTATTTTTCTATCTTGTTCCTCCTTCTTACTTTATATGAAATTGAAATTAGTGCAATGTAAACTGCTTAGTCAGTTTGAAGACATTAATCTTGTATTGTGAACTGGACTTTTTTCTCTGGGTACAATTCAATAGTAAAGCTGAGAGTAATGACTCAGTCCTGCATCTGGGCATTCTATTACTGTCTCTAACTGTTCCTCTGTCCAAGCAAGAAAACAGACCTATAGTCACAATGCATGGTCATAGGACCTTAATTAATATTTATTCATTTGATGCTGATGTGCTGATGATGACATCCATTTGTATGACATCAGAAGTTGACTCACACGATTGATGATTCCAGTTTTAAATGAGCTGTGTATCTCTAACTCATCTCCACGTCACTTGGGTTTGATTTATCTCCTCCTCAAAGCGGTCATTGGATCCAGTATTTTGCCACTTAGTCTTAGATTTCTTTTGTTTAGACTTACCCTTCTAAAAAAAGATGCAAAACCCATTTGGTATATGCACAATATATGTGGTTTATAGGAGTCTTTTATAAGTCTAAGCTCAAGGGACAGAAAGTTGGCTTAAGTGTCTCCAGTTCAGAGAAGCTGTCCCTGAGTCTCAAGATGAGGTTAGGTCCTCCTAGTAGAAACTCTCATTCCACTTAGTTCTTTAAAATGTGGGGGTGATCACAATCATATTTATATAATTATATAATTATTTCATTACTATATTTTTCTATAGGAACTGTTTTTTAAAATCATTTCTCTATATGTAGGGTTTGTAAAGAGTGCCTAGAATATAGTAATTGCTCAAAAGATTTCTTGAATTAATTATTACTTTTATTACTACACTATTATTATTGCTGTTGCTGCTGCTACTACTACTACTATTACTACTACTACTACTACTATTACTACTACTACTACTCTTATTACTGGAAGCTGGAAGTCCAAGATCAAAGTGCTGGCAGGTTTGGCTTCTTCCAAGACCTCTTATCCTGGCTTACAAATGGCCAGAATTTGCTGTTTCCTTACATGGCCTTTCCTCTATGTGAGCACACTGTTGGCATTTTTTCTTCTTCTTATAAGGACACCAGTTCTATAGGATTAGAGTCCCACCCTTATGACCTCATTGAACCATAATTACCTCCTAAGAGGTTCTTTCTCCAAGTATAGTCAGATTGAGGGTTAGGACTTTGGGGTTCACAAATTAGTCCATAATAACAAGTGTATAATCAAAGTTCATAGACCTGTCCATCTTAAAAGAGTGCCTTTACTCTATGTAAATTATACCACAGTAAACAAGAAAATCAATAAATTATTCATTTATGTAAAAACTATACTATCCAGTGCAGTGGCCAGTTTGCTCAGTTGGTCAGGGTATGGTACTGGTAAAAATTGCACTGTATATTTGATTATACTGTACATTTCTATGAGTATCCAGAAAAATATAACTTGTTTATCTTTATGATCTTCATTTCTTTAATGAGGGAAAAAGAAACCTCCCTGGCTCTGGTAGTATTGAATGAGTTAAGTGTATTTCTGAAGTCATATTGTTTTGAATTCTATAATATGGTTAAGTAAATAGAGCATTTTAGGGCAGAGAGTCCTTACAAAAAAGGCTGCAAATGTAGGCTACATTAGGAATCTGTGGGGAGATTGGTTTGTAGTAGCAGATGGGAAAGGCTGTAGGTATGGGTGGTAGCCAAATTCATATTTTTCTGAGTATCTTGTTTGGGGGCTAGTTGATGTCAGACTGGAAATAATTTAGAACAGATTGTGGGTCAAGAAGTCTGGTGTTGAGGCAAGTGTATGGCCTTGAATTAAATCAAGAATTTAGACGGATAGACATGGGTTGCAATATTGGCTTCTCCATTTGTTACCTTGGAAAAGTTATTTAACCACTCCAGATCTTTATTTCCTCATCTGGAAAATAAGCTCATAAAAGTTAGCATGCAGGGTTGTCATGAGGATTTAAAAGAAAGAATGTAAAGCACCAGAATGGGGAGCTGGCACTTGGTAGGTACTCAACAATCTGTAGTATTTAATATTCATTGTGGTTTGGACAGCAGAATTCATAATAGGTCAAGGCCAGATGGGACTCTGATGTGGTCTACAACACTGGAGAACTACTTCGGGGGCCAATTGCTGTGTCTAAAGAATGATGAAAGACTTTTTTTTTTATTCCTTACTCTAGGACTCCAGAGCTACTTTCTGGAACTCTCTGTTAAAAATATTTCCTTTATTATGACAAATTTAGAACCTAAGAAGCTGGGGATTTATCTTCATTCACCCAATAGTATTTGGCCTCTGAGTCAGAATCCCCTAGGCTAGATAATAATAGTACAATTATGGAGGGAGGGGGAAATAATATAAGAGGAGAGTGGTGATTAGTAATTCCAGTGCTTGATGTGGTAGAAAGTGATCTTCATTAGAAAATAGGAGGCCTATGCCATTGATCTGTTTTTGTTTTGTTTTTTATCCTTAAGAGATGATTTGAGGTAAATAATTGTTCCTCTTTGGGTTTCATTTTCTAATTCGGATGAAAGCAAGATGTTGAGTTAAGTGACATTTAAGGTCCTTTTCAGCTAGGATATTCCAATATTCCATGGTTTGAAACTAGACAAGGATATTAATTAATCAATTGATTTATACAAGGCTTGACATAGCATTCACTCTGTGTCAAGCACTCCACTGTGTTCTGGAGAGTCAGGAATGAACAAGCCAGACCTTTCCCAGCTTGAGTTCGTACCTCTGTGGCAATGCTACCTGTCTGAGGTCAATTTTCACTTAATAATTTTATTAGTGAAATAGAAAGCATGTTAATTCCACGTATAGGAGGATCAGAGCTAGGAGTGTTGACATTTTACAAAATCAAGTTAAACAACAAAACACTTTTAAAAATTGGAAAAATGAACCAGCACTCACAAGATAAATACAGAAGAAACAATAAGTACAAATAAAAAAAAAAGTTCTTAACTTGTTTAAAATAAATTAAATTTATAGGTACAAGATAAGACGTATAGGGTTTAAGCATCTGACCTGCCCTTCTGCTCAGCCAATAGGTATTACATAGTCACAGAGTAACATCAGCCATAAAGTTACATCTTATAGTGCCAATGATATAGTTGGGAACTAGTTATATGATTTCTTCCACTAGCATTCTTCTCTCTTTTCCTTGCTCTTTTGATGGCAGGGTGTGCCTTATCAAACACTGAATCCAAGCATGTATCCATAGTTCATAGTTCTTTGATTTGCACATGATAGGCTTTAATAAAACAAATAATATTTGACTTTATAGCAGTTGATGTGAAAATAAACCAGGAGTTTTAATTGCTGTTAGTTAACCATGTGATGGAGCTGCCAGGAAATACCTACATTATCTTGGGCTGTGTTAATAGTAGTATGTAGTAGTTGTAAGAGAACTAACTCTGAATTCTGTTCTGGACAGACACATTCACAAACATTGTGTCTCTTTCTGGATATCACATTTATTGAGAGACATTAAAATTGGAGACTGTCCAAAGAAGAGTAAACAAATTGGTGGCAGTCTAGCAAAGTGGTTAAGGCCATACACTTTGAAATCAGATGGACTTGTTCAGGTCCAAGCTGATACTTACTGTATGACAGAAGGTACTTAACCTCCCACAGTTTCAGTTTCCTCATCTATACAGTAGAAATAATTAACAGTACCTATCTCATGGAGTTATGGCAAAGATTATGATGAAGAGGTTAATTATGATTTACACTTGAAGGAATTAGGGTTGTTTAGCCAGAAAATTTGAAGTCTTCGGAATGAGGGCAGCTGTGAGGGAAATGAATGCGAGTTGATATCTCTCTTTAGATAGTTGAAAAGCTGCTATTGGGAAGAAGTATTAGGCTTATTCTGGGTAGTCACATAGCAGAATTAGGTCAGAAAGTAGGATTTGGGGAGAAGATAATCCTCAACACTTGGCAGAAATTTTGACAATCAGCATTGTTTAAAGACAGAATTCAAGACTGTAGAGGGTGCTCAAATAGAAGCTGATTTCCATGTCTTAGGATGGTACAGAAGAAAGTCTTACGTTGAATGAGTGAGTTTGGGCTCTTAGAGGTTCCCAAACCTGGCTGTGCATCAAAATCATCAGGGAATAGAGCTCGGTAATCTCTAATAAGCACCTTAGGTGGTCCTGATAAAGCTGGCACTGCATAATCAATTTAGACCCACAGGACTGAAGAATGGGTCGATCCCCTTTCACGGATGTTAGGCTATAATGAGGTTCTGCTGGGGAGGTCCTTTGACCAAGGAGACACAAAGATAAGAAAGGGTGAAACATATTTTGGAGACATTTGGTTAGAACTGCTAATGAAAAAACCACAGGCGCAAAATGGCATTGCTCATATAAAAGCCCATGATACCAACCCTAGATTTAATATTTGACCTAATTGCTGTTTCATCCTTTCCCAGAAATGTAATCTTAACCAACCAGTCTGGAATTTTATGTTCAGCACTAGTAAGGTAATCTGTCACCCAGGTCCTCTCCATCCCCTCCTCCCTCACTCCAAAGAAGAGATAATCTGCTTGATAAAAACTCTTCCCTTTCTCTTTTCAAAAAGAAAAGGTGTCCCAGCCCCCAAATAATTCTTTCTTTCACTAACAGCTCCCTTGCCCCACCCACCCAGCTTCCCATAAAATCCTTCCATTTTGTACATCCCCTCAAAATGCACTTCTAGTTTGCTAGATGGGTTGCTGCCTGATTCATGCATTGCTTAATAAGGCCAATCAAATCTTCAGATTTATTCATTTTAATTTTGTTTTTTAACAGATTGGAAGTGTTAAGTAGAAGAGTGATTAGGAGTCTGATTCAAAAGAAGTAAGGGCCAGTTTCTTAGATGCTAGATACAAAAGTTTGGAGATTACTAAGCAGGGTACCATGATAAAGGTAGTTACAAAAATTTCTCTGGAAGGGTGAGCTAAATCATGAGTAAAGGCAATTCCAGACATAATATTTCTTCTCTTTTGGAGTTCACCATCTTGGAACTTGTGACTCAAATTCATTACCTTCCATTTTCTTCATTCCAGAGTGGATCTTAGTTAGATGATTTATAGTGCCCGATTCGTGACACTGATGTTATTTTCTGTTTCCAGCCTGTGGAAAGGTGACGAGGGCTTTCACTTGATGTAGTTCTCCCACATAGTACAGGAAGCACCTATGGGTTTGCTCAGCTGAAAATCAACGGCGTCAAGATCGCAGTCATGATCACATCAGAGAGTCCAATGGCTGGAAGCCAAGTTCAGACTTTTCATCTTTTTTTTTTTTACATGAACTTTTAATATATTTGTTATTTTTAAATTACAGTTGACATATACAGAGTTTTCATCTTAAGAGCCAAGTTCTGCCTAACTCCAACCTACTGAATTCCTTAATGTAAGCACTTTAGTTTTTATCTCAAGTCAATTCATAGGTTAATTAGTTGCACTTATTAGCTCTGCTGCAGTAGAATGCACAATAACAGAAGGGGGAAATGAGGCCATCAGGAGATGTAATTGGGTGTTCTGAGACAGCTGAGAGAGGAATTGAAACTGATCACACTGACCAATTTAAGTCTTTAAAAAAGTCTGAAACCAAAAACCTACTCCTGAATCGTCAGAGAGCCAATGACACATAGAAGTGCAAAACATAAGGCAAATATGTCCTTACACAGTGTTCCTTCTAATATCTGCCCTCATCCTGAGGCAAAGTCCCTGAAAATAGTTTCCTGTGGGAATAAATCACAGGAACCAGAAAAACAGTGGGACTTGTCAGAAGCTATAGGTTTGAAGGCATGTTTGTCTTCATTAGCTGTGGGACTTGGGGCCAGTCTCATCACTGTAGAATGGGGGTAGAGACACCAACCTTGCAGGGTGTTGGGAGCTTCGTGTGTGAAGTACCTGTGGCCATACTTTTAGTTTGATAAATGCAAATTGAATTCATGATGGTCTCCACTGCAATCTCTGACTGGGCTAACACATAATTTGCTCGGCCCTACATTTGTGCCTTCCTGAAGTCACCACTGTTTTCTAGGATTGTCTCTGCTATTCCAGTAACATTCCCAGCCAAACATTTCTAAATCTGCAATTTTTAGGGAGGCATTATAATAATGTGTTTAAGAGTTTGAGAGTGTATTAGTTTCCTAGGGCTGCCATAACAAAGTACCTAAAACCAAGTGACTTAAAACAACAGAAATGTATTGTAGTTCTGGAGGCTGGAGATCTGAAGTCAAGGTGTCAAAAGGGCCATGGGCTCTCTGGTGGCGCTAGGGAAGAATCCTTTGCCTCTTCTGGCTTCTGTTACTTGCCCTCAATCCTTGGCATTCTCTGGCTTGTAGATACCCCACTTCAGTCACATGGGTGTCTTCTCCCAGTATATCTCCATATCATTTTTCCTCCGTGTGTGTCTATCTCTGTGTTCAAATTTCCCCCTTTTATAAGGACTTCAACCCTTTTGGGTTAGGACCCAACCTAATGATGTTATTTTAACTCAATTATCTCTGTAGAGACCCAATTTTCAAATTAGGTGCCATCGTGAGGTCCTGGGGATTAGGACCTCAACATATCTTTTCAGGGGTTTGCAGTTCAACCCATAATAGGAGTCATACAGATCGGGCTTCAAATATTGGTTCTACCATTTGTTAGATATGATCTTGGTCAAGTTGTTCATATCTCTAAGCCTCAGTCTTCACATCTCTAAAATAAGGAATATATTATTAATCATATCATATGGTTATTGGGAAATTAAAAGATCGTGTTTGCCAAGTGCCTGGCAAGTGATGAAGGAGAAGGCCATTTTTGTGGACACATAATATTTTGTGTTTTATCTCTCTCTCCCTTCCTTCCTTCCTTCCTTCCTTCCTTCCTTCCTTCCTTCCTTCCTTCCTTCCTTCCTTCCTCTTTTTTTTTTTTTTTTTTTAGAAAGGAAAGCCATTCCCAATGCTTCATGAAGGGATGGGTCATTTTTTCATATCCTAGACACAGGGAGACTGGGAAACTGAATATCTGATATTTTTAGTCTTGACAATGTGAGATGGGACTCTGTCAGCAAATAAGAGGTGGGGTGTGGGTTGGAAATGATCACCAAGTGTTTTCCAGGCCCTGGTAGCAACCGTCTTTTCTATGCACACTTCTCTTTGCATTTCCTCAGTAGAACTCAGGCTTTCTCTGGATAATTGCACAAATAAGAACTCAGGTGTAATTGATTAAAGGTGGATAGTGGTACCTGCAGACGCACGCAAAGCCTTCTTCTCTGTGACTTCTCCTGCTTTCTGTAGTGCTCCATCTCCCATATGGAGACGGCTCTCTGCATTCCCAGTGGGACAACAGGACCCCCAAGTTTCTTCTAGGCATTTCTTTCAGCAGATCCTGACACTGACTTCAAAGAACAAATAATTTCTTGGCCTTTTGATGCATAAACAAAGCTTCTAGACAGTGTTTCCACAGGGTTCACTGTTCCTACAGCACCCTCAAGGTAGGAAAGGAGCCTGCCTTCCCATAGCATTGCTTAGGACCACATGCCAGCCTCAGAATGTTTGCAACATCTGATTGTGTATTCAAATATGGTTGTGTGCCAATAAAGCCCATAGGCTGAGAGTCAGACCCTGCTTCTGTGACACTCATTTTGAACCCAGCTTTGCTTCTTTCTAGCTGTATAAACTTGTAGAAATTTCATTGAGTATAAAATAGAGATAGTAGTATCCCCATCTTAGGACTGTCATGAGTATTGCATAAAGTGATGTGAACAGAAACACTTGTCCCTGTGTGTCCTCTCAGTAAGCGCCCTGTGGCTGCTGGTATCCAATTTGGTAGGTGTGCCTTCAACCCTGCAGTGCAGTGTAGTAAGAGTTTGTAGCTGGATCACCTTCACTGTTTTTACTATTAGCATTATTTTTAACCATTTGACTGCTTTCAGAATATGATCACTGTGGAAAAAGCCTCAAACTTCCCAAGAGGAAAGGCCTGGCTAGTTAGAATGTCCCTGTAGTACCCTTGTGACCACTTTCCAGCTGAGCACCCTAAGTAGAGGTAGAACAGAAAGAAATTAGGTCGGATCTCATGCATGCCTAAATATTTTGTTATTTTGGCACAGGCTTGGATGAAGGTGCTGAGAAGTACACAGAGAACTGGACAGGAAAGGCAGGGACAGGAAAAAGAGTATGCTCTGAAAAAATTCAATGACCTTCCGACTATCTAAAGCCCTAGACTTGAATACTAAATGGTTGGGAGCACAAAGACATTTTGGGTTTCTCCATAAAATCAAAACCTGACATTATAATAGTATTGTAGTTGTAAGGGAGTTGGATGCTTATATATTTAAAGGTGGACATCTCTCCTAAAGTTTGGTTCCAGTGTCAGATTTGCTAAAACAAACTCTTGATAATGGTTCCCAAACTTCCCTGTTTTGGGCAAACTCTCTTGCTGATTCTGTTTAGCATGCTCATTGGTTGATTTTTGGGATGCACTGACTTACTCCAAACCCACATCTTTTGGTTAAATGTACTCCCAATGTGGTGTAGGAGTGCAGAGGTGCAGGATTTATTTTGATTTCTAATAATAATTATCATGTGGGTAGCATTTCATAGTAGTTCAAGGAACTCTGATTTGAGATTAGAAGACTGCAAGTCTAACCATCATTTTTTTCAATTGCCCCATGGGCATTTGGACTAATCATGTAACCGCTGTTTCTTAGAGATAATGGCTACTCCTTATACTACTTTATAATCATCACAGGGTTTATATAATAGCAGGGACAACCACAATTATCTCTTATATTCAAGGTTATGAAATTTCTTCTTATAATAGATTTTTCTATGCTTCCTAATTTCTCTACTCATATTATAGACTGTCACATTATACTTATCTTGAACTTAGCTGTCACACACTTGCAGTAAAAAAAAAAAAAAAGGAAAAAGCACATTTATATGTGCACACATACATATGCAGACATATTCTCTCTCTCTCTCTCTCTCTCTCTCTCTCACACACACACACACACACACACACACACACACACACACACACCTTTAATTAAACAGCCAAACATCCAGACCAGATGGCACTAAGTCTCAAGATACTTTACAGGTCAGCAATCCTCCTTGACCCTTACTCAGTGCTTATACTCTTATTTTACATGTAATTCTAACAAAACTTGTTTATCTAACTTCCAAGCCTCATGTAGAATAGAAGCAGCAAACAAAACAAACACAAGACAAAATAAGTAGACATGCATCAAAATCTGAGGGCTGAATGCCCAAAAACAAGGCAGGAAAAAGAAAAAAGAAAAAAAAAAGAACCGAGTAATCTGGAGCCACTGAATTTAGGGATAAATAATAATTTGTGCCTCCATGGATCCTGGTTAATGCTATGATACAGCATACTCTAATCCCTTCTGTTTTTGAGAATGACTCTGAATCATCAAGAGGGCTAAATTAAGTTCTGTATTTTCTGTTTAGAAAGCATGGCCATGGGTCTTCTAGCTAAGAAAGATTTATACCCAAAATGTAAAAACTTTTAAACAAGATTTGTCTTCTGAGAATCATAGAGAGTTAGAGTTGGAAAGCATTTATAATCATAACAAACATAATCTATTGAGTAGGAATTTGACAGCAACTTCCATCGAGCTGACCAACCAGATGGGAACTTCTGCTACCCATTTAATTGCAGGTGGTGAGTGAATAGAGGAACTCTTTTTGCCATCTTAATGTTAGATGAATTTTTATATCCTTTCCAAAACTGTTGAGAAAGAAGTTAGAGGTAAAGAAGAGAATTTATCAGTTGCCATAAATAGCACGTATCCAAGCATCTGACTTCTCTTCAAGTACCTGTATTCCCCACCATGTCTACAATGTTCCCTCTCCATTCCATATGCTCCTCTGCCCCACCTCACAGGTCCAAATCTATTTCTGTTCTTCAGTCTGGCTTAATGTCACCTCTTCCAAGAATCTGTCTGGAAACTTTAGCTGAAACTGATCTCTTCTTCTCATAACTTCATTTGGATATTACTGATCTCTCTCATTGTATAGTTTGATTTTAATACTGTATTATAGGTTTTTCTTTTTGATTATAGTTTCTTCCTCTTAATAACCTATAAATAACTTGAGAGCATAATCTGGATTTGATTCATTTCTGTGTCTCCACTAGTACCTGGCATAGTGTCTCACTTACAGTAGGTGTTTGATAAATGCTTATTAAATGGCTAAATGAATGAATTGAGCCAGGCAGTTATTTATCATTTGCATTTGTCAAGGCTACATTGTTGACATAGAGAATTTGGGACCCTGGAGGAAACATGACTTTATAGATGAAGGCATTCATATGGAAAATTAGCACTCTTGATTCTTTTTCCCTTAGGGGAGTGACAACTTTCTCTCTTCTTAAAAGTGATGTCCTCTCAAATGAAGAAAAAATCATTGAACACCATAATGTAGCATTGCACTCATAGCTGTAGCTTTAAAGCACATTTGCTATACACTTTGTGGTTCACTGGGTCTTAATAAAAAGTAGTCTAATAACACCTTATATTTGTGTAATATGTAGAGTTTTAAAAGTACTTTAATATACACAGTTCATTTAGCTGTCATAACAAAATACAATGGCAGGCAGGACAGCTGTTATTATCCTTGCTTTTCAGATGAAGAATCTGAAACTCAGTGAACTCATGTAAGTTACACAAGCTTTCATGATGTGGCAGAACTAGAGTCATTTTTGCCAATGCAAAGTCTAGAACCTAAGCCAGCAGAACATACAGAAATTACTAATTCAAACCTTTCTTGTTTGGCTCAGCCCAAGAATTCTTTTGCATCTTTAAACACTAAGCATGGATTCTATTGCTTACTTTGCATGTCCTACTTTGTATTGTTAGTTTTTTTTTTTTTACATAGAGATAATGTGATGGCTAATTTTATGTGTCAACTTGGCTAGGCCATGGTACCAAGCTATTTGGTCAAACATTCATCTAGATGTTACTGTGAAGGTATTTTTTGGATGAGATTAACATTTAAATCAGTAGGCTTTGAGAAAAGCGATTGCCCTCCATAATGTAGGTGGGCTTCATCCAATCATTTGAAAGCCTTAAGAGAAAAAGACTTAGGTCTCCTTATCAAGAGGGAATCCTGCCTCAAAATGCCTTTAGACTCAAGTTGCAACATCAACTTTTCTCTGGGTCTCCAGTTAGCTTGTCTGCCCTGCAGATTTTGGACTTGCCAGCCACACACTAATACAGACAGCTCCTAATTTACTAGGATAATTTGTTTTAACATATAAGAACTCAATGAATTCTTAATTATCTAAAGCCTTTTTACAAAGAAATTGCCCCACAAAAAAAAAAAAAACAAGCAAATAAAAACTTCAAAAAATAGAACAATAACAACAAAAACTCTGGGCACTAGTGAAGGTAACTAGGGTTTTAACTCCTTACTTTGAAAATTCACCATTAAAAAGAAAGAGTTAAGCATTTATTCTGTCCTCCCTGTATAAACCGCACCAAGAGTAACTGAGCCCTAATTATGAGAGACATTCTTTCCTACAAAAGAATTCCAGTCACTAAATGTGGAAGGAATGATAGAGCTGGAAATATTTTCGAACCTCTAATGCAATAATTCAGGCAGTGACCAACAGTGGATGAAACCATGAGATGAAAGGTGGATAAAGAACTTTGCAATGGCTTGATCATGCTGATACCACATGAATCCACACATCAATTTGCACATCACTAAAAATAGGAAAACTAAACAATGTTTGGTGGCATGGAGCAATATACAGCAAACAGAACCATTCGTAAATAATTCTTACCTAAAAAGAAGTTGAACCTAAACTGAGCCTTTAAATGACATAAATGTACAGGAAATATAGCAATTAGAGGAACAAATTTAAGCAAATAATGAAACAAATAACCAAATCCCAAATGAGTAGAGTGATCAAAAATGAAAGGAGTGTTATAATTATGCTGAAAGAAAAGACATAAATTGAGACTGTTCCATGCAAACTTGGAGAAATGGTCATCATAAGAACTAGATATGTTTTGGGGGGGGTTTCTAATTGTGATGACGTGACACAATTTTGCTCATCTATTTCTATTTCCTTTTTTGGCTTTCAGTCAACATCCAAAAGTCTGTCTCCTGAGTCAGGCCAGGACACTAGTCCAACTTAGTCTGTTGAGTCTGTAGTAGAGACTGAAAAACACATGCCCACTTGATCTTTGGAGGCTGAAAGCATTAGCATCTCTTCTGGCTTCCAGGCAGAGGCATCCCAAAGCCAGTCTGTTGGCATGGAGGCTACATTATAAAACGCCCCCTCAAAGGCCCTTTGTCTTTCTTTTAGATACTTGCATAAGTAATAAATATTCATTGTAGAAAAATTAGAAACTATACCTAAATATAAAGAAGAAAAATTTTACACTTGTGCAGGGTTCAATACTGTTCATGTGTAAGTGCATGTGCTTTTAGATACACACACACACACACACACACACACACACACACACACACACACACGTATAATACTTTTTTTGTGCCATAAAGGAATCATATTGCATATGCTATTTGGAGATTTCCTTCTTTTACTTAATATTATTTTGTTAACATTTGACTATGTTAGTGAATATACTGCTACAAAAAATGCATACTGTTCTATTGTAAAGATACACTATAATTTATTGAACAATTCCTATTTTTAAACATTTAGCTCATTGCCAACATTTTGCTCTTTATTCATCTTTGTACATATTTTTTTATATAATTACTCAATTTTTTTCATATTAGAAATTTCTGAAAATAGAACTGCTAGATAAAATTGTTTTCAAATTTTAAAGGCTTTTGGCATATATATCTGGTCAAATTGCTCTATAAATAACTTGTATGAATATATGTACTCCGGAATAGCATGTGAGTATTCATCATCATTATCATTGTCATCATTGGCACCACCATCATCATCATCACCAACACAGCTAACGATTATTGAGCTTAGTATGTACCTGGCAAAGCATTTTTTTTATAGCAACTCATTTAACTGTCACAACTTCTCTGTGGTAGACACAATGATTATTTAAAATATATGATGGGGAAACAGATTATACATGATTCTATTTAAAAAAACAGAAGGAAGTATGTAAAACAACTTTTAAAAAATGGTATTTCCCCATTTTGAAACTCCATTTCATTAAATAGCCACTGTTAAAAGTTTGGATGTATTTGTCTGCATATTTTTCTATGCACATAAAAAAAGTATAGGTGTACGAATGAATATACTTTTTTGTAAACAGAGAAGACGTCATACTACATATACAATCAAATTCCTCGGCAATCAGTATTTTTCTTCTAACAACATATCATGGGCATCTCCATGGGAGTCCATGCAGATTTACATCATTCCCTTTTACAGTTGTGTGATATTCCATTGTAAGAAAGCACCATATTGGCTCATGTGTCTCTCTATCCTCCTCAATAAGGCTGCAAGTTTTATAAATCTATAGCAGACCTTTATGGCTCTTAGAAAGGTCTGAGCTCATATCAAGTGAACAGCGAATTAAAAAAAGTGGTTTTCTGTTGAGTGTATATTTTCTCTGAAAATCTGGGTATATTAAATGAAACTGACAATCTGAAAAATGCTACCCTAAGCAAGTTATAAATCTTGAGGCTTCAGTTAATGCCTTAAGCAACTGCCTGTAGTTGGTTGTATATTTTTGTGATGAGTCATGATACCCTTAAAGTTTACCAATTAGTCGCATCATCCAAAGCATCTCAAAAAGAGTTAAAAATCATTAGAAAGGTATGTGGGAGGCTTGGATTCTGGTGCTGACCATGCCAGCTGAGATCTTGAGTAGGGCACTTTTCCTTTCTGCTTCACTTTGCTATTGCATTAAGGTTTGGGCAAGGTGGGCCATGAGGGTCCTGTCTAGCTTTGAGAGCCTACAAATTTAAAAGTCAGAGCAAAATCCACCTGTGAGCCATGTGGTAAAAATGGGCATGACAACTCATGTTCCCTGAAGGATCACTTTAACTCTTGGCATGTATACTTGACATTTTTTAAGATGGAAAAGTACAGAAAGGAGAGCATATGATATAGTCATAGCATGAAAGTGAGAAGTGAGCCAAATTTGCCATATGGTCTCCCAGAAGCAGAGCAGGAGAAAATCAGCCTATGCTCTTCCTTCTCTCCTTCTTCAAGCACCTTCCAAACAGATTTGCAGCCATGATTTGGAATGCTGTTATGAGTGACATGCAGGGTGCAATAGGTAGGATCATATGTATATTCATTTGTTTTATTTAGAAAGCGAAAAAGATACCAACATACATACACTATGATTATTAATATGTAAATATACACAAAAATGGCAGGAAATGCAACAAAATTATATAGTGATTTTCTCTGGGTAATGGGATTATGGGGATTCTAATTCTCTATACTTTGCTCAAAGTTTCCCCAATGAATAGACTTTCTTTTATAATCAGAAAAATACAAATCTTAATAAAAGAAAAAAGCATACAATTATATTAAATGCTACTGGAGGTCACTTTGGGTAGTTAAAATTACCATCATTTTTTTTCTTTTCTTTTTCACAGCTTTCAAGTTTACCTAAAATTAAGACAAATGCATATTAATTTTAGAAAGAAAAGCAATCCCCCCAAATTTGCCTACCCCACATTCATTCTCTACCTTTTTCTTTTTAAGGAAACCCCAATTTTAAGGGGAAATGTCAATGAACCCAGCAGAAATTTGCATGTGCCAGGCTTCCTTGCAGATGGAGGTAGAGTAGACATTTGATTAAGTTCCAGTCAATGAAATAAAAGATGTTATTGAGTGGGCCTCTCAGCTGACTTGACTAGAATGTGCCTATTTGCCCTTCCCTCTTATTTCTCTCTCTACCTGGAACTCCAAAGTAAGGTTTGGAGCTGCAGTGATCATCTTGTAATGAAAAGACAACCTCAAGGATAGAAATCATGAAGTAAAGCTGGAGGAGCAGAAATAAAGGTGTCTGGGACACTGGAGACATTTTGGAACCATTGTACCTGGCTGGACCATCTCCCTCTCAGCTTCAGGCTGCAGGAGAGAGAACAGCCCCCATCATATTTTAGCCACTGTATTTTGTGTCTTTGTTAGTCATAGCCAAACACAATTTCTAACTGATACATCCACTTAAAAAAATTTTTTTTTAAGTCCTAACCACTGCAACCATCTTAAACAGGGTTTTAGGGGGAAAGGCAATTAAAATTCACATAGGGTGAAAATAAAAGGCAATGTTCTACTAAAAATTAAGGATGGTCTCTGGGGCTCCGATAAATCTAATCTCTTTCATATTGTCAACATTCCATGTAAGGCAGTAAGTTCATTATATTTCCATTTGGGGATAATAAGTTGTTAATATATCCCAGCAACTAGGAAATCAGTGCATCACATGTGCCTGAACTGAGACTGTTTGTCATGGTTTATGCTCCTTTCAAAGAGTGAAAAACAGACCTTGACTTGAAGAAGCATCAATGTGGGGATAGTTACTTGAAATGTTGGATGGAAAACATGTTAGAAAATGGGGTATGTGCCTGCATCCTGTGAAAGAAAAGGACTCAGCCCTCTGTTAATCTTCCCTTTGCAGCTCCCTGATCAACAATGTCACACACAGAGGTGGTTTTTCAGAACAAATCCTCCTGTCATGAGTTGCTTCATGCCAAAAGGCCAGGGTGGGGAGAGAGAAGAAAGGTCAGGGAAAGGAAGGTGCAGGGTCGAAAGTGCCAGAGCCAGAAGGACCTTGGAAGGTTGTTAATTAACTTTGGTGCTTTCTTTTTGTAGAGGAGCAAGAGAGCCTCTTTTTGTTAGTGACTGGGTTAGAATTAGAACTTGGATCAGAAGCCTTCAGGCTGCTGTTCCAAGGTGTATGTAGAACAAGGAATGTGGATAAGAACTGAGCACAGAGTCTAAGGGAACAGAGGCTTAGCAGTGCCAAGTCAAAGAGGAACTTGCAGCCATTTTTCTGGTGGTTCTGTAGTGGCATCTCATTAGAGGAAAAGAGGAAGTTTGGCCTATTTGGGTGATACTGGGACTACAGTAGGTAGAGAGGTGGAAAGACTCATTTGTATTGATGCAGTTTCTCAGCCTTCCCCTTTGCTGTGACTGTAGAGATGGCTGGGTGACAGCCCAGGCATCATCTTGACTGCTTCATTCATGACAATGAACTTGCTGTATGTTCCTAGCCTCCCATGGTTAGGGACATCAGAGCAGCCCACCTTCCTCCCTATGGCATCTGGGACAGTTAGCTTCCACAGGAGAGTAATTCCTATTCCACAAGTGAAGTAAAAAGTCTTCCTTTATTCAACAAAGTCGTCACCAAAGGATGGAGATTCCCTAATGGAATTAGTACTTATTGGGTGCTGTGGGGAGTTGAAACAAATATAGAAGACACTCACTCATTAAGATGCAGCCAGAAAAGAACTCAAAATAAATGAGCAGGATTTATAAACTAACAGGAGAACTTACCTTGGAATCGAAACAAAACTGAGCAAGGAATTCTGCCAAAACATCCTTAGTGGTAGAAAGGTCTAGTCCGAACTTGAAAATCATTGCTTTTTATTTTATATAAAAAAATGTTTTCTAGATCAGATTCATAGATGGGGTTCCCATTGTCACCATCCAGAGGAAAAGCTGTGGTTAGGTGAAGGGAGATAAGAGGTGGATTATTCCTGCTACGTGAAAACAAAATCAGGAGGCTGTGTGGTAGATGGATACAAAGCAGTGGTCTCCAAGGTGAGGTATACGGGAAGATCCATATGATGTACATATTAGTTATAAGTATATGTATATGTTTACATAAAATGTATATCCATATACAAATCTATACTTATTTAAATACATGTAATTTTTAAACATATATTTATATAAATGTATGCTCCTTTAAATATATACATACATACTAAATTTACATAAACCTAAATTTTCTTCGCTGAAAGGAATGCATACTTCCAGGTGTTTGGTTTTAAGAATGGGCTATAGAGTCATAGTTGCCAAAAAAATGTATAAAAATGGGAAAATAATAGTGCCTCGTAGGGTTGTAGTGAAGATTCAGACAATATTATTCCAAGTGCCTAGCAGTGTTTTCCTGCTACCTGGCAAGCTTTGTGAGGCTAGAACTTGCATCTGCCGTGTGCACAATGTGTCACCAGGCCTGGTACAAGGCCTGCACAAAGTAGGTGCTTTATAAATATATGGATAGATAGTGGTCAACAGGTATTCACAACTGCTTTCACATTAACTGCAACTCCACTGGTACCTGAACAACAGCACTGAAGTACACAGAAGTGATGATAGCATCGTGATTGATTCATGCCCTATATAAAAATAGGTACATCATTCACGAACTTTCATAATTTATTTTGATGATTTGCAGAACACCTGACAACTGATGGTGATTCACGATAATGCTATCCATGGGTATGATGACCCATATGCATCCATGGGTATGAACCAACTGTTATTACCAAACTTAATTATACCTTGGGATCTAATCTGATTGGCTAACTTCACCAGACATATTTATACAAATCATTATATAAGCACTGCTTCTTTATAAAACCCAAAAGGGGCAAGTGAATGTGAAGTATAAGAACATAAGCCATTTAGGTTTTAAATAGGGAGACTTTCTTAATGGAAAGTCAGAGAATTGTCAATCCAGGCTTGTTGCCATTCAAGAAATTGATTGTTTCTTTGTCTGGATCCTCTGGTTTTCCTCCTAAACGTGTATAATGACGGTTATGTATAAGCTCTTCTCCCAAATTCTATTATAATAGTAGCTTTTTTGACACCCTTCATGGCAAACAACTTTTCACTGATAAATTCCCATGATAAGAATGTCTGTATCAATTCTGACAAACAGTTCAGATTCCAAATTCCACTGCCACGCTTCTTCCACTGAACTGCTCGCAGGCAATTTTAAGCCCTCTCTTGGAGCAGCTTGCTTTTTTCTCCCTCGGTCTCCTTCATCCTTCCAAACCAAGTCCTCATATTTCCAGTATCTTCTAAGCTTTGCAGGACTGTTAACTTTAGATTGCATCTGAGGCCACCAGGCTGTAGATGTTCCAAACAGAGAGTCAGCAGATCCCAGCATATGGGTGGTGTTTAATTAGACAACAGTTGAGTACAGAGAAGCCTTGAACAAAAAATAAATATGTGCAGACAACTTCTCACTGTCTTGGAAGGATGTGAAATAGCTACAATCTTTCTTAATCCTGGTGTCACAAAGACCTTATCTGGAACATGACAGCCCAGGAAGGCTGAAGTCCAAATGAACTGTTACAATATAGGTAGATTAGATAATAAATGCTCTTTCACTTTCTGTATTTCAACCACTACTGTTCTCAGGGAAGATGAAGTAATGAGAAAAAGGCCATCTTTGATACTCTTTAGCAATACTAGACTGTGTCTGCTCTCCAGTTCTCAGGGACTTTTGCCCTAATCAAAAGGATTGTGTTATTCGGTGCTCCCCAAAAGTAAAGGCAGTGAGAGACAAATTGCAAATGTGTGGCCTTTCTGAATCCAGCATGCCAAATCACTCCGTTACTGCACAGATTCTGGGCAACTATGAAATTATAGAGCAAGCACAGGATGAAGTCAGAATCTCAGGTTCTGCTAACCAGATTCTGTCAACCTAAAAGTTTATGTAAGACAATCTGAAACCCCCTTGTTTCTAAAATAGGAGTAATGGTTCCTCCCTCTAGAAATTTTCAGACAGATTCACTGATGTGCCTGGCACTCACTGAGTGGCTTTTGAAGTATCTATGACATATCTTAAAGGGACTTGTATTCTAGTTCTGAGCTTGCTTTGTTTTGACTCTATAGGTTTGAACTTGGACTCCCTAACATCTTTTCTTTGTGATTTATCCCTCGCTCTTCTTTATAGAACCGAGAGTTTCTCACTCTTATTCCTCTCAATTATCTTTTACATTCTATCTAGAAAAACAACAAGTAATTTTCCTCCTAACGAGGTTTTCACTGGATTTTACCTTCTTTAAAAATACAACACATGACTACCCTGCTTGTGCAGGGTTCATTTCCTAGGTAACCCTAATACAGCTTGGCCTTCTAGCTTCAGCCCAAGGTCCCAAGTCAGCATGATGTCACACCCAAAAGAATCATGTCACTGACCCAAAAGGGCCTCGAAATGTTACATATCCCACCAACATTCTAACATCCCCTTTAGACACTGTATTAGTTTTCTAGGGTTGTCCTAACCCTAGCAAACTGAGTGGCTCAAATGACAAGACTTTATCATCCCACAGTCCTGAAGGCTAGAAGTCTCAGATCAAGGTGGTGGCTCCCTCTGAAGGTTAAGAGAGAAGAATCAGTTCCAGGCCTCTCTCCTGCCTTCTCATAATTCCTTGGCAAATGGTCTTATAACTCCAGTCTCCATAAGACATTCTTTTTGTGTATATATCTATGTCAAGATCTTC
The DNA here is from genome assembly GCA_030015415.1 of Cynopterus sphinx. Lineage (NCBI taxonomy): Eukaryota > Metazoa > Chordata > Mammalia > Chiroptera > Pteropodidae > Cynopterus > Cynopterus sphinx. The sequence goes on from CM057385.1 coordinate 23,226,097, forward strand.
CCTTTTTATAAGGACACCACTCATACTGGATTAGGGGTCCACCCTATACCAGTATGACCTTATCTTAGCTAATTACAGCAGTAATAATCTTATCTCAAAATAGGATCACATTCTGAAGTACTGGGAGAAAAGACTATGGACTTTTGAATGGATATAATTCAACCTACAATAGACACTTCTGCCTTTTTCCAAATTTCTGCTGCATGTGGCAGCTCTCCAAACTTATACTTCTCCTCAGTACCCCTGTAAATGAGCCTGAGCCCGCCTAAGCAATCTCTGGCCTCCAAGTGATGAGGCCCCCTACTTATTTGCACCACATCTGCTAGTAAAATAATAGTGGTTTTTATTTTGTTGAAATCCTACCATATGCCAGATACTTCATTTATATGAATCCAAACCTCCCCTACGTTAACATTATACTCATTTTTAAGGTGAAGAAAAAGGCTTAGGAAGTTAAGTGATGCATAAAAAGCTCAACATCAGGTAATGACAGAAGGAGATTTGAGCTCAGCCTTTTGGATGCAAAGCCCTTTCTTAGTTCATACCACCCTGGCATCTTATGGAATACCAGAAGATAATATTCTGACAAAATTATAATATTTACTTTTCTTCTTCTGGGACCTATGGTCAGAGGAGAAAATCTGAAAGACCATTAGGATGTTCAACAAACATTTATTGAAACACTTCCTAGGTATGCAATTCTAGCAGTGGAGAGAGATGGAGTGGGATAAACACAGGTTTGCTGCTGTTCTTAAGCAGCTGTGAAAATATAGGTAGAAGGTGACACAATAAGAACTGAGTTTAAATTCTGTCTCTCACGTGGACCAACTGTGTGGTCATGCACAAGTTATACCACTTCCCTGAGCTTCCATTTTCTTATCTTTAAACTAGCTTTAATTGTGTCTATCTCACAGGGGAGGAGGAGGGTTAAATGTGATATGAATAAAAAGTATCTGGTATGTAGCAGACTCCTGATATATCTATGTTCTCTCCCCTTCTTGCCTTGAAAGTGTGTGTGTGTGTGTGTCCTTCCCACAGCTATCTTCCAAATTAGGCCAAAAATTGCATTTGCTTTAATAAAAATTGTGCATGATGGCAGAATAACAAATTAAAAGTAGGTAAAATAGGGTATCTAATCCCTTAAGGAAGCAAAAATAAGGCAATATTTGAATGTGAAAGTAACTTCTTTGTTCTAGCTAGCAATCCATTCTATCAGGTTATAACACATTAGAATTTCATACTTGTGCAACTAATAATCCCATGGGGAAATAAAACATTATTTTAGAAATAAGAAATAAATCATAAAGCTTTAAAATACAGCAGGTAAGAGATAGTGCTCTTTCTAGAGCACTAGGGAGGCAAAAAGGAAAAAGGCATAATAGGATCTTAGTCCCAGATCTGAAGCCAAATACTCTTGGGAAAATGACTCTTCCTTCTAGGCTGCTTTCCTCATTGGTAAAATTCTTAAAGGCACTTCTAATTCTTATAGATTCTAAACATACATGCTATTTGGAAAATATTGTTTTCAATGCTGAGAACCTGCTTCCTGCTTCAAGAACACAAATAGAATGAAACACGAGTCAAATGATCCCAAGGCTTAGAAAAGATTAACACCTTTTATTCCAACATTCATTTTAAGAGTCTTTTCATTTTCCTTCTTTTCTTTTTTTTTTCTTTCCCCCTGACTTTATTTCTGTTCCCTTTATCTGCCGTTGTTGTTATAATTGTATTTTTTTGTTCTTCTTTTTCTTCTTTCTCTTAGAATTTACTTTTCTACCCTCCGTCTCTTTTAATGTTTTCTCTTCAATTGGCCCCAGTGTGAAATTGAAACATAATTGAAAAAATATGTATTTTTTAAAATGTAGAATGAATGTTCACTTCATAGTCTTAACTTTAAAATTAGATGAGTTCAACATTTTATGTTTCTCTTTCTTTAAGAGCAAAATTAATTTCTATCATCATTTTTATGTAGTCCACTGATTTTTTTTTTCTCCACTGATATATATGCTCACATGACAGGCAAAAGAGATAAGGTTAGCTTAGGTGAAATTTACAAGAAAGGAAGGGCAGGTTCTTAGAAGCTGTCAGTGAATGTACTGTGTTTTCTCATTCATGTTATATGTTCATTATTAAAGTGGAGATGGCTTCTTGACTATAAAAAAAAATTTCTCTGAAGAATTTTAAATACAAATTTCAAATTACATATTTAAGGAAAAAAAGTGATTTTTTGATAAAATGTGAACAAAACAAATATTACAAATCTGAAAGGAAAATAATGAGATTATCTTTATTTTTGTTGTGGCTACTTAACAATCCAAAGGCAAAACAATACCCATTGCTCGAGATGGCAAAGCAGATTGGATCAGTCCCTCCTTTTCAGTTTTCTATAAAACAGATTGAAATTTAATTTCTCATTTTTTTCCTGACTATTTTGGAAATCATCAGACTTTCAAAATCAATACACTCTACAATTTCTGCCTTTAAACTTTATGTTGTTCCTTCTGTCTAAAATGCCATCTTCTGTCCTACCCTCCAAGCCCCCAACACACGTTTGTCCTCCTAGAAAATATCTGCTCGTCTTTCAAGACAAATCTTCTTATCTTTGATGTCTGAGTCTAAGATGAAATTGGCTATTCACTGTTATTCTTCTGAGTGCTGGGCACTCATGTGTCTATGGATTTCTGCACTCAGTGTGGACCTTCCAGCAGAGTATCTGCCATGCTTTCTTGTCTGTCATTCTTTAAATTGTCCCTGACTCCTCCTCTTCCTTTATACAGCAAAGAGAAAGAGCAGGGTCATGACACACTCACTTCTTTGTATTCCTACACCAGGCCTCAGGGGAGGGAGGAAGGGTTCAGTAAATCACCAAGGGAACATACAAGTTGCTTGGGGAAGGGAGGACTAATAGAAACACATATGCAATGGAGATACGAATTCAAAATTGATGAAAGAACAGGGAAACAAATGTATTAGTTAATAGCAACAAAGTAATGGAATGAGAAGAGAGCAAATAGTACTGGGAGGACGAAACACCAAGCTAAGGGACCTCACTCAACAATGAGTCCAAAGCAATGGGTCTTCAGTAACCCTTGTATCGGACCAGGTCAGATTTGAGGACTAGAGATTAAACATTTTGATGAGAAGTATGAAAAGGAGCAATATTATAACCATCATAAAACTAACCTTATGTACCTTAAGCACTGTCCCAAGTGCTTTCAGTGAAATAACTTAAATACCCCAAACAGACTGCAGGTCTCACCACTAGCCTTGAGCCACATAGAGGTGGCTCGGTCACACAGCTTTGTCAGTCAACCACAATGCTCTACAATTGCTATGTTCCCCGCACTGACTCACAGTGGGGACATAATATGAGGAGCTGGTATGTATAGGAACTACAAGAATCTAAAGTCTGCAAAGGTTTGGTGATTGACTTGGAAAGGAAGGATGTGCTAAGTATAGGATAGATCTGAGCTAGTCTCATCCCTCATCACACACACACACACACACACACACACACACACACACACACACACACACTTACACTTACACTTACACTATCTCATTTAAACCCCTACTCAAACGCCAGTCTCTACTAGAAGTTGCAAGGACAGTATCATCGGGAATGTACCAGTAACCAACTTCATTATACAACAGCATCTGACCAAATACCATTTTGGGGTTCTTACCTTAAACACTTGCTTTATCCACACAGGGTGATAGGAAAGTAGAAAGTAAGAAAGAGCTCACACTTATGTAGCTCAACAGGACCTTGTGCTGGGAGGTTGTAGCCACTTAGAGAATGGTTTGTCCAGATGTCTTGTGCTCTCTTCCCACTATCCCTCAGCCAGTCTCACACCATCGTGCTTTTCTTTCCTAGTGGATCAGGATTCCCAAAATGAAGGCTGGGCCCCCTTCCCCAGGGAGACCCCCGTGCACTTTGCTGCATCACCACCAAGCGGATGGAGGGCTGGGTCTCGAGAGTAGCCTCGGGAGCATACTCCTTACTGGGGTCCTTGCCTCGGCAGTCATATAGCACGCAGGAGATGAGGAAAACCAGGAGCAAGATGACGTAGCTCGCAACTAAGATGATCAGGTTCAAGGTCACAGGGTCGATCTCCAAGTAAAACTCCATGACTTCTCCCACGGTTCAGAAGCAGGTCTAGAGAAAGGCAAGGGGGCCAGTTTGGGGCTTGCAGGCAGCAACCATAGCTCATAGGAAGAGTTACATTGGCTCTGGAATAAAAATACATTAATCCCCATGGCTCTAGGAGACCTCACAGATTAAAGAGGCTCGGTTTAATAACTTAAGCTCTTGCTGTTAATACGACAGCCAACCAAACACAGAAGCTGTCTCTCATAAATTCGGCTCTGCAGAGAAAGAGATGATTTAAGTGTTACCAATTAATTCTCCAAACAGACAAAGGTAATTGCTGTTAATAACTACACCATTAAGTAATTAGATTGTCCTGGAAAAATTGTGAAGTATGGTCACCTTTTACATAAGGGGGGGGGGTTGCAAATGCCAAGGATCCATACTCAGAGTGATTATCAACCAGGTCAGTGAGCCTTGGGAATGACGAGTCTCTTTAATCACAAAAACACACCTAGTACCTGACATTTCCACCCTTTCTTCATCTATTGTTGTTTTTTTTTAATTTATTAATTCAAAAATATTTTATTAGCACCTCCTAGTTCCGGATGCCTTGGAACAAAAGAGATAAATGAGAGAAACATTCAGTTTAGAAGGGGAGACAGATATTAAACAAATTGTACACTCACCATTTAAGAACAGTGGGTATAAGTTTATAAAGGACAAGAAGAGGGTGATAGGAGAGTGTGTCCCGAAGCAGGTCAGAGATATTTAACCTCTGGTGGTGGTGGTGGTGGTGGTGGTGCCTAACATCACCCTCTAAACCAAGATCTAAACCCCAGATCTTAGTTTTAGAATCTTTGTGGCTGGAATCTGAGAAGATGCATTAGTAAAATCTTTATGGATAATTTTGATATGCAACCAGGATAGAGAATCATGCACAAAGAAGAAAACTGGCCATTAGAGCCTGGATTGGCTGCCAAGAGATGTTATAGGAGGCATTCAACTCAAAACTTAACGCTGTCCACGTTCTGGGTCCAACAGGCTTAATAGTTCATTTTGTCGAGAGCAATCCTTTTCCAGGTACAAATTTACATTTACCAAACTCATAGATGACTGATGTTTAGAACAGAATACCAATTTGTTAAGTTACAGTGGAAAATGCAACTGTCACAGGTCAGGAATGCTTATGCTGGAATGACCATACTTTTTCTCTCTGGATGCAGATATGCAAAGTCCATTTGTAATCACAAAGCTTCTTAGTGAGCACAGAATCTCCGCAAGTGGAGTTGTCTGGTGCATCTGTGCATTGCGCCCCCAGACCGCAACAAGACTTTAGAAGGCAGTGTTAGGTACCACTTAATGATTTTCTTTTGCCCACTCGGAACTCTAGATTCTTGACTTCTGTAGTAAACCGATGTCTGCACAGCACAGGTTCTTCCATGTACCAATATTTAGAAAAGCTCACTGATGACTTTAAATAGATGACACAAAGATTTGCTGAAATTGACTTTGAAATGAGAACTACATACATTTCAGTCCAAATGCAATTAAACTGAAATACATGCAGCGACTGTCCTATCAAATGGAGTTTTCACATTAGCTCCAGTTTCTCTGATCCACCTTAATCGTGGTGGTGGATCAAGTCTGGCCTCCTTTCTTCTTGTATTGTTTCAGTTCTGCTGATTCCTTCTCCGTGGTGGCCCAGAATATTTTGTTCAAGGCTATTGTTTTTGATTTGGTATCTTATTACTATCTGCAGAGAGGTTTTTGTTTTTGTACCTATCAGTTCTCAAAAGTCAAGTACAGCCTAATGGAGGTTTTGCTCCTTCCAATGTGCTGGGTGAAACGCTGGCTGTTTTGCTTAATTAACCCCACTGATGGCTTGCTTTATTCTTACTGAGGCCAACGGAGCAGCTTGCTGTCTTTGCCTCTTTAAGGAATTGTCCTCTTCTGTCATCTAGTGGCCAAAGCAGAGACTGCTAAATAAAGAAAAACTTGTTGGCAAAGGCAAACTGGGATGGTCATTTATAATCAGCAGGAGAGATTGCCACATTTCAAAAACAAACAAACAAACAAACAAACAAACAAACAAACAAAAAAACCCTGCTTGAGACAGCCAGGACATAGTCATTCCTTCATTCATTCGGAACAGGTATTGTGCACTCACCCTATGCTGGCGGGGTGCTAGGCGCTTCGAGTTTGATAAGGTGGTAAGTATGGAAACCGCAGCCACACGTCCAATGTTAGCTCTAAAGAAAAGATGAATTATGGACCCCATTTTAGGAATGAGGCAATTGAAGCTCAGAGAGGCGATGGAATTCTAATAAGCTCATTCTCCTTTCCTTTCTCCTCACTCTTCCATTTCTCTTTTCTACTAACTGAAATATACACCAAATATCTACCTAGAATGCTGTGGGGCATCTTAAACCCAATCAGAGAGCTGTTCCATGGGTTCTCAGTTGTATACACACATGTGTACACTATAGTCTATTCTGTCAACTGATCTGGAACATTGCTTAATAGTGCCAGATTAATCTGTGCTTTTCGTAAATGCATTTCCAGCCAACTAGAGTTTATTCTTTAAAACACCAAAGTATTTTTTGTACTTTAACTATTCTGGATACAACTTTATTTCTGATTTTACATAGTCCCTTGCTTCCTCAATAAAATGCAATATCCCAAATGTCTTAGTGTAGTTTAAGTTTTAAAAACTTCAGAGGTAAAAATGTCACAAACTTACAAAACAATTTGTAAGTTTAATTATGCTATAGTTGAGGACATTGAAGCTCAAGGAAGTGACTTGTTCAGGGCTGATAGATGATAAATGACAGGAATAAGACTTTAAGCCAAGTTATTAAAATTCTAGTCTAATGCTTTTTTTCACTGGAGCTAGTAACTATAGAGAGGAAAATAAAAGAGGTCTTGATGCTATAGATGCTAGAAAAGTGAGAATAATAATAAATAATTAGAAAAGTGAGAATAATAAATAATACAAACCAAATGTTAGCTATCTCTATTTTCAAAAGGCTGCTTGACCTGAAAATTTGCACTAAGAGGACATAACTCCCAACCAACTGTCCCATTTGAATTCCCAGTTAGAATCTAGTGAGTAGCTTATCTAGGATCTTCTGGAAAAATACTGCCACATTTTCTCACAGAATAACTTTAAAAATATTTTTTCTACCTATACCTGGTTGAATACAGCCTTCCTCCAAATTCATATCTACTTGGAAACTCAGAATGTAGAAATAGCATTTTCGCAAACATAATTAATTAAGATAAGGTCATGCTGGGTAAGAGTGGGTCTTCAATCTAATGACTGGTGTCCTTATTGGGAGGCCATGAGAAGAAACAGGAACACACAGAGAGGAGAATGCCACGTGAAGATGGTGACAAGGATTGCAGTGAGGGATCTACAAACCAAAGAATGCCAAGGATTTCCTGTAACCGCCATAAATCAGGAGAGGGGTATGGGACATGTTCTCCCTCAGAGCCTCTGCAAGAAACCCTGCTAACACCTTGGTTACTGACTTCTAGTCTCCACAGCTGTGAAAGAATACATTTCTTTTTCTTTAGGTGACACAGTTTGTGGTGCAGCAGTTCTAGGAAACGAATACACTATCTATCTAGTGCTTACATGAAACCAGATATGGCTTGGAACAAACTGTGAGGCATACTAAGCTCATCTAGACCTCCGTCAACTATCTTGTGGCATTTATCTTTTCTAGCGCTGGATTTGGTTCCTGTATTCTTCTGCTCACGTATGGCTCCATGAAGAAAATGCCTGAGATGAAAGAAAATCCCTTTATGTAAAACTTGCTTCCTAAAAAAGAAAAAGAAAGAAAAGAAAAAAAGCTAAACACAAGACCTTCAGTTTAAAATAGCAACTGGCTGGCAGTCCCTGATGTAGCCTTATATATCTTCCCAGTAAAATTCCTTGGAAGACATGGAAAAATATGAAAACCTACAAAAGGAATGAAAAATAGAGTAGTAGAAGATAATACTTTTAAGATTTCAAGGCATTGCTGCTCCCTTGTCCCTTTACCAAGAATTTTTTGAACCCATTTCTCTTCTCCTTCATCATCCAGGATTTCTAAAGGTAGTGTCTCTCAGGAGAGATAAGCCTGGAAGAATCAAATTCACCATTCTTAGGCTCCTTTGCAGACTTCTGTAAATTTATACCAAAGTCCATAGACTTAGAGCCAGGCATTATGGAAAGAGCAAAAGCCATGTTTAAAATGATAAAATATTGTCTTTGTGTATCAAAAGATGAAGAGCATATACTTTATACTATAGGCCAAAATATAAGAAAGAGAAAGTGAAGAATGTGAGCAACTTTTCTACTCTTAAGAGTTAAACGAGGAATTCCAAGGGGAGGTCACAAGATGTTAGATGTTAGATGACCCTATGAAGGCTTTTTCCCTCTCCACCATCTATATATAGGTGGAGAGACTATAGAATCACCCAAATGAGTACTTCAAAGTAGAAAGGCTTGGGTTTTGATTCTGTGGCATATTTCTGAGAGGCTGTGAGGTTCTTGGAGAAGCTTCATGCCCTACATGACACAGAAAAGCAATGTACTGAAAAAATAGAGAACAGTTTCTAAGAAAGGTGGCTAACTGCACAAACCAGGGCTACTTTAGAACTGAAAGAATATCAAGATGGTGCAGGGAAAAGAGCTGATTCTAAAATTGGATTAAGATGAAGAGCTGAGAGATGTCTGATTGAAAAGCGCTCATAGTTCTACCAACGTCAGAGAATGAGAAGATCTGACATGAGCCGTGATAGAGCTGGTATAAGAATGGGTGACATGAACCACACCACAGTGGGGGACACTGACGACAAATAAAAACATGTAGACTACATATCTCTTCCCCAAAGTGGGGGACAACACCTAAGACCCCAGGAACTTAGATGATTCTCAGAAAGAAAAATGCAGGAAAAAGAGAAAAGGGAGAATCCAAAATTTGAATAGAAATTTACTTCTCAAAGGATGAAGCTTTAAATGAGAAGTAGTTGACTTACTTTTTATTGGAAAGTTGAAGTTTTACCATGGGGCAGACATGGGAACTGCTGAATTAATTTATTTCACTTATAGAGAAATGAAAAAAAGTAAGCTTTGTATATTTGAGTCATGCCTGTAAATTATACATGCATTAAAATAAGACTGCAAGATAACCTAATACCAAAATTTGAGAAAACTCTTGACTAACTATAAGATTGATGGAGCTGGATTGAGAAGCATCAAAAAAGCCTTCACTGCAAGGCATACCCAGGCCTTGCATTATGAAATAGAGAATATTTAAGAACAGTTGAACATTTCTCCAACCAACCCCACTGTCTGCCTCTGTATCATAGATGCAGGATATGTATAACCTTATTGCCATTCTCCTATCCTCATCATCTTCAATCTGAGCGAAGTGAGTAGAGAGGGAGTGGATGGTGGTAGTGGCTGTGCCTTCCATCACAGACAGTGATTTCCCACCAGCAAAAGACAAAGGTGTACAATGTAATGATTTGACATACATTATATGTCAATTATTCCTCAGTGAAGCTGGAAAAGAAAAAAAAATAGAAGGAGCAAAAGGATAATTGGAATCCTGAGAGAAGGCATGATGGGCAGGAGAAAATCCCATCTTGATAACACAGCTGCATCAGACAAATGCAGGGTCAGATATCATTGGGCTTGCTAAGCTGTACAAGAGAGTATGGATTTTATGCTAATTGCCATAGGAAACTATCAGAGAGATTTCAATAGAGTGACAGCGATAAACACTTAGTCTTGGAGGAACTCTGTCTGGCTGATCTGCAGAGGATGAATCACAGAGAGACAAGAGTGGGGGCAGAGAAATCAGTAAAGGTGGCTGCCAAAATGTGGGAGAGGGGAGGTGGGGCATGCATTAGGGTATTGATGAAGGTATCCAGAAATGTCTTGGATTCTAGAAATATATGTTGTACTTGTTGAGGATTCATGTGAGTGATGAAAAAAAGGAAAGATTTTGACCTGAGCATCTGGTTACAGGCCAGTCCATACATGGGGGTGCCATTTAATGATGTGTGGATGGCAGGTTTTGAGGAGGATCAAGAGTTCTCCTTAGGATTAGTTAAATCTGAGATGCTAAGGAAGCAGCTGAATACCTGAATCTGGGTCTTAAGTGAGAAAATCAATGTTGAAGGTATGGATTTTGGAGTTATCAATATACAGGTAGTATTCACAGTCATGAAACTGGGTGAGACAACATTGGAAGAAGGTGTAGAGAGAGAAGAGAAGAGACAAGGTCTGGAGTATTCCAACATTTAGAAGTTGAGGAGAGAAGAAGGAGCCAACAAATGAGACAGAGAAGTGTCCAGTGAAGTAAGAGAAAAAAAAAAAAAAAACAAGGGACATGATATTAGGGAAATCTAGGGAAAAGTGGATTTAAAAAAAGAAGGGGCCAACAGGGTTAAAAGCTGATAGGTGATTCAATAACATGAGAATAGAAACTTGACCAATAGTTTTGAGACCTTGATAAAAATGGTAGGAGTTTTTCATGGAATGGTTGGAGTAAGGAATGCTACTCAAAAAGAAGGCTGAGGAATGAATGGAAGGTAGAAAAATAAAGAGTGAGTATAGATAAATTCTGAGGAGTTTGGCTGTGAAAGTCTGCAGAGAAATGTGACATGTGGAAGGGAAAAATTATTTTTTTGAAGGAAGGGCAATTGATTATAAGAGAAAAGGAAAAATTATAGGAGTAAGTTCTTGAGCAGGGATGAGATCCAGAATAAACATGGAAAGAATTGTCCCAGCTAGGAGCAGGGACAATTTTTCCATTTTATCAAGAGAGAAGAGAAAAGTAAGTGGGTTTAGAGTGGCTTTAGTGATAGGAAGATCAGGTTGGTTTCATCTGAATTCTGACTTTTTCTTTTTTCTTTTTTTTCCACTCAGTAGTGAGTCAAACCATTAGCAGCAATTGGATGAGGGAAATGTATGGTATATTAAAAACGAGAAGTTTTGAAATATTTCTTTTGGTAAAAGAGAAAACAAATGTCCTAGAGAAGTAAGGCAGGATTGCTGGGCTGTGTTGAGTTTTCATCTGAGGTTTGTTGTCATAAATTTAAAGTGAGATATTCAGCTCAAAGTAGGCATATAGTTTGGTTAAGCAGATTGGAGGCTTAATCATGTGAACAAAACAGAAGATAGGCCAATAAGGGTGTTAGGAAGCAAATGGTTGTGATACTAGATCAAAGCTTCTAAGCTGTACAAGGAGGCAAATGAGGGTATGTGGGATGTATGTGTGTAGTTATAAGTGGTGGGGTCAATGCGGTGCTGGTCCCCGTGTGGTCAGAAGGGAGCTGGAGTAGAGAATTAGAGAAAATGCCTTGGGAGGGTTGGAGATAGTGGCTGGAGAGGGCATGATTGAAGCTGAGATTTTGGAGGGGCTAAGGTTATTGGAGATGGCATGATTTAGGGAGGACCATGTGTTTTTGTACAGCTGACACAGAGTAAAAGGTGCATCTTTTCAGTTGAGGTTGTAAAAAATCTTCAGGGGCAGAGTATCACTGAAATGTCCAGAAAACATGAAAAAGTAAGAGTGGAGAGAATGAAGTGAGCTGAGTGCTAAAACCCTTGAAGAGAGGGGGACGGTTGGGAGGGGTGGCTACTAGACAACAGTAAAAAGAAGAGGTGTCTGGTGGTCAAGTTGGATGACATGCCTTTCACAAATGTAAACACACCAGTTCAAGATTGAGGTGGAGAAAGGGGAAAAATTAAGTGAAGAAGTAACACTTTGGGGTAACAAATCATATAAACTGCAGACCCTAAAGTATATAGACGTGTATGAGTTTCCTGAGGCTGCTGTAATGAATGGACACAAATGTTGTTACTTAAAACTGTATAAATGTACTCACAGTTCTAGAAGCCAGAAGGCAAGGCTGTGTTCTGTCCAGAGATTCTGTGAGAGAATCTCTTCCCTGTCTCTTTCATCTTTTGGAACCAGGCAATTCCTTGGGTTGTTGTCACATCACTCTAATCTCCAAAGCCAGCATCTTCAAATGTCTCTTTGCTCTATCTTCACATAGCCTTCTTCTCCATGTGTGTAGAATTTCCTTTTTGCCTCACTTTTATAAGGATACGTGTGATTACATTTTGAGCCCACCCAGACTATCCAGGATAATCTCTCCATCTCAGGATCCTGAATTTAAGCTCATCTGCAAAAATTGCCATATATGGTGACATTCATAGGTTCTAAGGATTAGGGTGTGGCCTTCTTAAAAGGCCATTTTTCAGCCTACCCCATGGAGTTTGCAAAAAAAATCAAGTTTTTTTGAGCGGGCTGATGGGGAACCAGTGTCTTCAGGGGAGATCTGTTTTCAATAAAATAATACTAGTAATAGTAATTGTAATAACATTTTTTTACTAAATAAAAATTATCTTGATCTAAAATCTCAGACTATGTGAATAAAAAGCAGGGAAAGAAATGATAAGTAGAGCTATGCTAAATTCTTCATCTTCAATAAGAAAAACTCAAAAACTACTACTTCTTAATTTATCAATTAGAGAGAAACAATTTTTTAACTGGCTTTTGAAAGTATTGACAAGAACTGCTAAGAAAAAATAATTGCACTCTGCCAGTCACCCACTTTTAAGGATAGCAAATTTATCACTTCCCCGGTCTGCCTTCCTTTCTTCTGTTCTCTTTCCCTTTTCTGGTTAGTAATGTTTCATACCCATGATGACATTCTGTAGTTCTTCATCTGAATGTCATACCATCTGGAGGCATTCTGCATTCCTTTTGACTTTAGACTTTTTATAACTGATGATTAGGGTATAGTTGGTTAAAGATGCATGCTTTATCCAATTTCCAATGTAAGATTTATGTAATGTTAGTGCTCATTTATTTTGATATGTAGATTGGACTTGGGAGGACATGCATGGATTTAAGATGCATACTTGGCTCTAAGATATAAAAAATGCTCAGATGCAACTGAAACTTTGTCGGTGCTAATTTTCATGATGCCAAAAGCAACCGAGAGAGAGATAGCAGCACCAGATGGAATAGCTGAAAACCCTAGTGGCTCTACATTCAAAATATATCAAGAATCTAAACCTTTCTTACCATCCTCACAGTTTCCACTTTATATCAAGTTGCCTCCTGACGTGACTATTTTGTAACTATCTATTGCTCCATCTTTCCCCCACTGCCTCCACCCAGTCTATTCCCAACACAAATGAGCAGACCTTTTAAAACATAAGTCAGGCCATGTCATTCCTTTGCTCAAAACCTTCTAAACGATTTCCCATTTCACTCTAGTAAAAGCCAGTGTTCTCACAGCAGCAGTAAGGCACTGCACAAGTGCCCTAACCTGCCTTCCTCCTCTCCTTCCCCCTCACCTTCTCTTCTCCAGCCACTTGGACTCTGCAAGCCACTCCCACATCAGGATCTTAGTGCTTGCTCTTCTGTCTGCCTGAAATGTTCTTCCTCTCATTATCTGCATGGCCTGTTTCTTTACTTCCTCAGGTCATTGTTAAAATGCGGCCTTATAAGAGAGGCTTTCCATGGTCACCGCTTATTATATAGTCACCCTCCCTTATTCTGCTTGACTATTCTCCATAGCACTTGTTCCCACATGACAGACTCTAAGTGTTTTCATGTATTTTGTTAAGCATGTGACACACCTGCTAGAATGCAGGCTTCACGAGGACAAGGGGTTTGTTTCATTCCCTGCCATATTTTGGCATCTGGCCCAGAACATGGCACACTTGGAAGCACTGAATTTATATCTAGGAAATGGATGAATGAACGAACCATTCACAAACACACTTCTTGCCTTTCTTGACAAAGCCTCAAACTGTTTATTCTGAGATAATAATGATGAAAAAAGACCTCCTTGACAGGGGATTAGAGAAAATACTAGTGTTACAGGCTGAATTGTCCTCACTCTCCCAATTTATATGGCGGTCTTAACCTCCAATATGGCAGAATGTGACTGTATTAGGAGACAGGGCCTTTAAAGTAGTGATTAAACTAGAGAGGCTGTTAGGGAGGACCCTAACCTAATCTGGCATACTTACAGGGAAAGGAAATATGGACACACACAGTCATCTGCAAGCAAAGGAAAGAAGCAGAAACTGAATCTGCTGATACCTTGATCTTGGACTTCTGGCCTCCAGAACTCTGGGGAAATAGATTTCTGTTGTTTAAGCCACCTAGCCTGTGGTATTTCATTATGGCAGCCCAAGTAAACTAATACACCTAGCTTCGGGGAAATGTAATGTTTTCAGTTGGGCTTTCAAAGTGCCTGGGCCTACTTATGTAAAGCCAAATGGGAAACATGAGCTCATTAAAGGTTTGTAAGGGTACAGTGGTTCCAGGAGTTTGTTATTACTAAGAGAGAGAGGTGTCCTATTGCTAGTAGCAATTGTTTAAAGCTAGATTGGGTTCAATCCTGAAATAACAAAGGATTCCCTAAAAGGCAGACCTCCACTAGCATTATCATCACCATGGTAACTGACAGGGACAGAGTGCCAGGTTCTCTTCCAACTGCTTTACATGCATCAAGCAATTTGATCCTCATAATAGCTCCATGAAAGTTTATCACTTCATTTTATAGATGAGAAAAACTGAGGCACAAAGAGGTTAAAAAAAGTTGCTCAAGATTGTGTTTTAAGTGGTAGAGCCAAGGTGGACTCTAGGTAGTAGCTCTGGAGCATGCGCTTTTAACTTCTGCATTCTGTCTACAGAAGCTTTTTCCTGGACATTTAGATTTGCTACAAGGTTAAGTTCTTCACTGGGCCTTCCATTAACACCAACCTGCTTTTCCAGCTTTATTTTTTATTATTCACTTATGTCTAGAGAAAATATATCAGTCAACTTTTCCTTACACCCCTCCCACATGTTCTTGCCTTTTTTTTTCTTCTTTTTTTTTTTTTTGCTTAGGTCATTCTAGTTTTCTATAATGCCTTCTGTGCTCATTCTTACCTATATTACCCTTATCAGAAATCTACTCTTAAAGATCAAATTTTGCCTCCTGGATAGTCTTATAGTAACTCCTCTGAAAATTTCATTGAACACACAACCAATTGAGAATTAGTCATGTATTTCTTTATTAAAACTCTTCTACTGATGGCTCAAGATTTTATAAAAATCTTGTTAAGCCTTAACTTTTTACCAGTTTTATGTTTCATCTTCAAAAGACTTAATTCAATGAGGGCAGGGATAAAGTATCTACTATGTATGATACTTCAAACATAATGAAAATATAATAGATATTTATTAATTTGTATTGATTTGAAAAAAGAAACAAATAAGGTAGAAGAAAGACATACTAAATGGTGTCATTCTAATTAATGGCTAGCACCATGCTGGCTGTAATACCTATGTTACTGTAAGGAAGTACTGCTATTTCACTGTTTTACAGACAAAGTACAACTTAGAGATACTATATAGTTTGTCCAAGGTGACACAACTTGTAAAGGTTAGGGTTAGCATTTAAGAGTGTTGTGATTGGTATCTGAGGTAATATGAGGTATTTACAATAATGAGGGATTTGAACAGAGTGAGTTATCAGAAGGGAGAAGATAATAAACTGACCTCTAAAGTTCTAGTAGCTAGAATTTGCTGTATTCTTCTTGGTCACACAGCTAGACCACCTGCCCTGCAGTTAGATGTGGCTTTACGACTGAGCTCTGGACAATGGAAAGTGAGCGCCAATGATGGATGCCATTTCTGGTCTTGTCCAATCTGCCAACTAGATGCAGAGGATGGTGATAAGACGCTGCTGGATGGCAGAGCCACCAGATGGAGGAAAACTGGGCTCTGAATCACTGCTAGGAAGACTGCTGACTCTGGTAACTTCAAGACATCTGTCAAGGGAGTCAAAGCACTCTCAACCATCCTGGTACCCAACCAAGTATTTGTTGTGTAGTATAAAGATCAACTTAAATACCTCTTACCTAGCAGTTAGCACCCCTATTTCACATATGGTTGGGTAATACTGATAGTGTTGGTTCAGTCACTGGTGAACGCTGATCCATTGTGCCACAGAAAAGTTTTACCTATAAAATGAAACAAACTGGAGAATGATAACTTTTTATAGTTATGAGGACTATACACTTCCCATTGGCCTCTAAATTAAAAATTCCCTGATATAGGCACACCAGGTTCTAAGGTTTCTGAATCAAATAGCTTAATACCACAACTAACACCTTATAGAACTTAGAATTTCTAAGACTCCATAAAAAGTCAAAATACAGTAGTTAGTAGTTCACCTTAGTCAGTAGTTTAAACAGAAAGGATTTTGAAAATATGTAGAGGATTGATACAACTTATGAAAAACTTTTAGATGAGTAAAAGAACTAGACATTTTTGTTAAGTAATAGGCTGACAGGAACCAGTTTTGGCCAGTTAAGTTCGTTCTCTCTCTCTCTCTCTCCCTCTCCCTCCCTCTCTCTGAAATTTTTTTCTTATTTCAGTCATTCTTTGAGCCCCTATATGATATCAAGAGCTGTCTCAATTAGGCATTTCTAGGTGTTTCACCCATTTAATCCTTCAACAAAATGGGACTATTCAGAAGACCAGTCCTTTCTTCTGAGTATGGACTCAACCCTGGTTCCAGGCTTACAAAGAACTTGAGGATGTTCCGTTCCCCTCTCTTCTCAAGCTCTCTCCTTTCCTTTCTTTTTATCTGCTAACACAGTAATTGATTCTCAGGCCTAAAGCCAAATTCTGTGTTGGCCTCATTTCTGTCCTCATTGCAAGCAGCTGCAGTCTCCCTCCCAAACAATAGAGGGCAGCAGAACACCACAACCCTGTTAAGTCTGAGGTTTATGATCCTATTTTACCTCCCATGCGAAGCAGGAAATGGATAAGTGATTTTTGGGTGATAATAAAGTTTTCTCATTTTTCCACTTCTTTACATCACCAGTGACACTCTTTTGGCAACAACTAAAAAAAATAAACTAATTTTTTCCCACATGGCCACTCACAGTTTGCAATTTCACTTTTCTCCCCTCTGCATACTCTGTCTCCTTCTCCATTTCCAGGAATTGTTTTTCCTGATAATGCACTTGTTAGAATTATTTGTGGGAAATGTCCAAATCCCAAGATACTACAAGTTCCAAGGGTTTCCTCTCTACTCACCTCAGTCAGCTGGCCTTCAGTACACTTAAATTTTATTGAAAGCCTGAAAAATAAAATCATTTAAGGAGAAGATACCCTCTGAATTCCATAATGTACTCAAAAAGTGTCTTTTGGTTGATGTATAGTTTGGCAGATTTGCAATTTAAAACTGTGGTGGCACTGGATTGCAGGATTCTTCTGTATTTACCATCTGATATAGGCTTTTTTACTGCCAAGAATGTGAGAAGAAGAGAAAGGGAAAATTGTTTGGGCCAATTATCTCTGGCTGCTATGGAAAATTCAGAGACTAAAGCTGCTGTAGCCAGAAACAACATTTTTTTTTTTTCCTGGTAGAGATTCTCCAATTTATTCAGAGCTATTAAGTCCTGTGAATGTGGTCTAAGTACCAAGCATTTTGTATTCAGTCAAGATGCAATGAGTCCTATTTTTTAGAAGACCGGGAACGGCAGAGAACAAAGGGATAAAGATCACCTAGTGTAATCCACTGATTTTATGAACAGAGGCCAGGAAGCCTAAGGTCACTTAGCCTGTTGGATCTTAATTTTCCTCTGTCTGTGGCTTTTCTCCACAACTGTTTGTATTATTAACTAAAGTAACCTGTCAGGGAAATTGCATTTTCTTACGTTTGCCTGAGGACGAAAGTGGACAATTCTAATTCAGAATGTGTGTTTCTTTTTTGTAGAGAAATGTCTCATATTACCTCTTACCAAGAGGGGGCATCCTCTGAGCAGGAATTTTGCCTGCAGGTTGGGGGGAAAAAAACTAAGCCAGCCTTAACGAGATAACTGGAGATGGGAATTACTCACACAGGTTTGAAAACCTTGTATCTATCCTCAAAAAGTGTTCAACTTAGTAGGGGTGGTAGAAAGCAGGCTCTGTCTATTTAACAGAGAACTAACATCCTCTTGGGTCTGCATCTCTACAGCTTCATGTGTGTTTATATTGGCCTCTGCCTAAGATAACTTTTCTCTTGTACCTCCTCTGGAAAACAGTCATAAGTCCGAGTCCTAAATTGTCCTCTTCACTTGTCAGCACTCTCTCCTTTGCATCTTAAGACTTTTCATATCCTGAGATTAGAGCACATGTTAACTATTCCTGTAGTGTGTCTCAATGTCTAGACTGTGAAACCCTTAAGAAGTTGGATTATGTTATCTCACTGTTATCCTTAGTGCCTAGCCCTGTGCAAAGCACACAAGAAATGCCTGACTAGTGCTGTTTGCATTTATGAACACACAGATCAATACAATTATAATTTTTTACTAACTAGAATATCATTATAGATGGGTGGGATTATTTCGGAAGTCTTAAACCTATAGCTTAATTGTTTTTACTTTTTCTGCTAAGGTACTTCAAAGAAAATCTACTTTGCATGTACAATGTTGGCAAGAGAAAAAAGGGCTATTATTCAAAATATACAAAGAACTCTTAAATCTCAACATTAAGAAAACAAACAACCCAATTAAAAAATAGGTCAACATCTTGACAGATACACTTCACCAAAGAAGATACACAAATGGCAAATAAGCGTGTGAAAAAGTGCTCTACAGCATATGTCATCAGGAAAATGTAAATAAAGCAACAATGAGATAACACTGCAAATCTATTAGAAGAGCCCAAATCTAGAATACTCACAACACCAATTGCTGATAAGGGTGTGGAGAACAGGAAATCTCATTCACTGCTGCTAGAAATGTAAAATGGTACAGCCACTTTGAAAGATAGTTTGGTGATTACTTAGAAAACTAAATATATTTTGATAATATATCCAATAATCGTGGCCCGTGGTATTTACCCAAAGGAGTCAAAAACTTATATCCTCACAAAAATCTCCATGCACATGCTATAGCAACTTTATTTACCTGGAAGCAGTGAAGATGTCCTTCAGTCAGCACATGGATAAATAACTGTGGTCCATCCAGATAATGGAACAGTATTCAGGAGTGATTGTCACCAAGACGGCGACATAGGTTGTTCCTGATTTCAATCGCCCCCTTCCTGCCCCAAAAGCATAACTAACAACTATTCCCTTACAAGACACCACTGAGAGACCCCTAATATGGGGGTGAGGCTGAAGTACCCATGCACCACGGAGACCAAGACCGAGTGCACCAATAGTGTAAGAAGAGTGGCCACACACTGACGCACTGTCCCTCCCCAAGGCTGGCGCAGCACCATGTGGAGAAGTATCCCCAAGCCTCTGGTTCTTCAGTGGGAAAAGGGTGGAGGGGACATCCAGCTCCCCCGGCATTGTGGGTTGCATTGGGAACTGCCATTCTGGTCTCATACCATGGGAATTGCAGGGCAGTCTTCAGGGCTGGAGAACTGGGAATCTATGTCGGAAAAGCGGGAGGAGAGTGGTCTCCAATACCTGGCACTGAGGTTTGACCAACTGAATTTCTACCTACAGAGCCCAAGTTATAGTCCTGAGGAGTGGCTGTGCTCACCTGTAGACCCAAGTGGGTGGTGCAGCCTGACCAGGGAACTAGAGCTCCCGGCCCCCACTGCTGAGTATAGCCCTCTGAATATTATTCAGTGCAAAAAAAAAAAAAAAGCTATCAAGCCATGAAAAGCAATGGAGGAAACTTAAATACATATTACTATAGTGAGAGAAGCCTATCTGAAAGGGCTATCATACTGTGTTGTGTGATTCCAACAGTGTGGGGTTAGGGGCGCTCGCTTCCCATTCTGTCGAAAATTCACATATAACTTTTGACTCTCCCCAAAACTTCACTAGAGTCAATCCTTTCCATCCACAGATTCAATCAACCTTGGATCAAAAACAGTATTTTCGACTCATAGTTAGGAATCTGCAGTTAGGAAACCATGGTTGCGAATTCGAAAATAATTTTTGACCTGAAGTTGATTGAATTCGTAGATGTGAAATCCACAGACATGTAAGATCAGTTGTATTGAAAAAAAATTCATGTGTAAGTGGATCCACGCAGTCCAAACCCATGATGTTCAAGGCAGGTCAACTCTATATGACATTCTGGAAAAGGTGAAACTATGGAGGCAGTAAAAAAATCAGTGGTTACCAGGGATGGGGAATGGGGAAGAAATGAGTAGGCAGAACACAGAGGATTTTTAGGGCAGTGAAAATACTCTGCATGATATTTACAATGATGGATACATGTCATTATACATTTGTCCAAATCCACAGAATATACATCACGAGGAGTGAGCCCTATGGTAAACTGTGGACTTTTGATGATTCTGATGTATTAGTATAGGTTCATCTTTAGTAAAAAATGTACCACTCTGGCGAGGGAATGAACAGACTACTATTTATTCTGAAAAAAAGAAAGAAAGTTTTGATCAGAACCATCCTTTTTAGATTTCCTCTTACTGTTTAAAATTAGAGACATCCATGCACAGACATTGAAAAACAGAATATGGTTAATTAAAAAAAAAAAAGCTAGTTGGTTTTGAAAATAATTAGCTGAATTTCATCCAAGTCATATCTCATTTTCTGTTAAAATATTTTATACAATATTTAAACCTGACTTTTCCTCTTAAATAAGTTAGTACATGTAGATACAGCCAAGCTATAGCAGATAAGTCTTCATAGAGTAAGTATATCATTGGCCATGTTGAGTCAACTGAGACTGTTTTCAAAGTCATTCATAAAAGACTCAGGAAGACAGCTCTTTGGGGACAAGGTGTTTAACAGCTAACAGCATCAAACTGAAAGATGGGCTTTCCCCCAAAGCCCTAGTGAAGGAAGAGAAACAAAATGAAAACATTCGATCTAAAAACAACAAAGCTTTGCAAATCCCCCACTAGAATCTCTAAACATCACTGGGATTTGGCAAAAGATCATTTGGATAGATTGCATGTAACCATGATAGGAATACAACTTGGCTTTTCAGAGATTGCCTGGGGCAGTAAAGGTCTGTGGTGGTTGGGGGTGGGGGGTAGGAGGGAGAGGGAGATGAGGATTATAAATCAATCCACTTTAGGGATGTGGAAACACTTAGTCTTGCTCTCCAACCTGAGAACTTCAGAAGGAAGCCGACTTCATTCCTTCATCTATAGACCCAGCACTGGGGTCCCCCTTTGGCATTTGAAATCTTAGTGGAAGCTGAAGATTTTCTGCTTAGCAATTGGGATGGAAATCTAAACTGTTGCAGAGCCAATTAATGCAGACTGCTCTGGAAGGCAGTTAAAAATGCAGGAAAGCAGAAAGAATTGCTCAGTATGGAACTTCTCCTTTGGAAATTAGCCAAGAAAAAAAAGTGAAAGTTTTTTTTTTCCCACCCCCTTCCCTTAGGCAAATTTAACAGATTTAGGCATCCAGGCTCAGGAAATGAAGCAGAGGCATTCTATTCTGACCTAGCCAATAATAATGATATGATTTTCCTACTCCTCTCATAGTCATTATTACAGTTCAGATTTTCTGGACTTCGAGATTCTATTTCTATCTCCTTCCAACCCATCCTCCTAAAGCAAGATACCTTCTTAATCAGTCTGGTCTTTATCTATCTTCTTTGCTGGATCTCCATCCTTCAGACTAAAGGCAGAACACCTCAGTTGTGCAAGGACCTTCTGAATACTGACACTGCCCGCCTTTCCCTTTTCTCTTTTGCTTCCCCACATATTAAGCTTCCCATTGTTTTCTGTGCAAATGTCAGTTGCTCCGAGGTTTGAGGTTCAAGGTTCGAGGTTTGTGGTTCGTGCCCTTGCCTTCCCAGAATGCCTTTCCCTCCTGTTGCGTTGGCAAACTCCATGAATTCTTCCAAACTTGCTCCAATTGTCACCTTCCTTTTAATTTTTGCATCTCCCCAAGCCAGAGTCCTTTACACCTCTTTATATTGTCTTAGCATTGTGTACACACACACACACACACACACCTTTATTTTTGTTTTCATTTCTCTTTCCCTAACTCAGTTCTGATCATTTAATACTTATCTTTGTGACCCTGCCTCCTAGCAGTGTCAAATGACTGATGGGCAATAAATATTTGTGGAATAAATGAATTTCTTGATATTTAAATTTGGTTTTGATAAAGTGGGAACATTATTTCATATTGGCTATAAACTCAAGAGAAATTTACACTGAAGGAATAAACACTTAAAATATTTTTGCCTTTGAAATCCAGCTCTATTTTGAATGAACTGCTTTTATTTCAACCACACATCAGTGCTCAGTCACTGTGTTACACAAACATGAACCTGTGGTAGACACAATTGTTTAAGAAGTGAAGTGTAACCATAATAATAAACTAAGAGAACACAATAATCTTGAATGGGCCCCAGGCGGGAGCTAAACACACCAGACAATGGTAAGATAAAGTTAGAGACCACAATGAGATAACATTCAGGGATATTTGCCATCACAAGGAAGAAACATTTCTTCATTGTGTAGGAATAGATCACATGTAACCCAAGAGTCAGTTGTGTGGGTGACCCAGAGCCCTCACCGTTTGGGGTCAACCTTTATTTTAAATTCCAAGTAAGATGTGTTGTGGAAAAATCCTACCTGTGGCTTTTTTTTGTGGAGTTTCCATGTTTCTGTCCATGCTGTAGTGTGCTTCCTCAATATTGCTCTTGATTTCTGCTGTTTTTCTTTTTTCTCCTTTACGCAGCTTTGCAGTAATGGAAGAGATTGTAGCATAGCACTACATAGACAACAACTTAAAACTGAACATGAGCTAGCATTGTCCTAAAATTCATGGCTCCTGGTTGGTTAAATGGAGGTTATGGAGAGAGCTGGCCTTCCTTCTTGCAAGTCATAATTTTCTGTTTTTCTCTAATGTCTTCATATCATCTTGCCTGAGTTGCCTGCTGATATTCAGTTCTTTCTTCTCACCTAATTGTATGGAACGATTCACTTCTAATTTTCCATATTCTTCCAGATTATGGCCTGAGGTGCAGTCCAGATAGGTGTTCACAATGAGGTTCAGTATGATGGATATTTTTTTTTCTAAGTAAACAGCATCTCCTCTGATCTCATGCTATTCTGTAAATGTTCAGAAGAGACCAGTCTACTCTTGTGCTAAATCGTAGTTTTCTTCTTCTGGATCATCATAGAGACAGTTGCTTTCCAGACTCAGAATTTTCTAGAGCCCAAAACATGGAAACCCAGAATGTTGATTTGGAAGTAATATTAGAACTCAACCAAATAGGATATATCTGTGTTGTTTTTTTTCCTTTTGTTCATATGTTTTCAATAGCTTATCCTCATGGATATGTAAAAGCTATATGGGAAACTATTCTTGTAGCATAAATATTGGCCATAAGCCAAAAATGATCCAGGTGCTACCTGCCAGCTTTAGTGAGCTTTGTTTTTCCTTATTCAATAACACTTTAAGTCACTCCAGTTTAATGATTTTCGTTTATTGCAATTGAACTTGAATGTCTCCAAATACTATAATAAAATGTATTCAACCTTGAAGATAATTACAAACTTGTCCAACAAACCTCATAAAATTTATAGTTGCAGTGGTCAGGCATAATGGCCTTGGGACACCCATCACCAGCTAGTCTGTTAACAAAACCCTCAGGAATAATAAAAACAACAACAATAGCTACAGTCAGTTAAGCATTCTTATGTGACAGGGACTCCTTTAAATACTTTATGTGTAATAGCTGCCACACAACAACCCGATGATAGAGGTACAATTAGCATCACCCTTGTACAGATAGGAAGATAGAGGCACAAATAGTTTAACAGCATGTCCAAGGAAGGGAGGTCTTAGCATGTAGTCTGTTGGGATGTATCTTGCCTATGGGTATAGAAGAAATGAGGAGACCGAGATCCACAGAAATGAAGACGGTTGTAAAGATTTGGGTTCACATCAGCTGACACCCATTTTGGTGTTCTTTGCATTATAGCCCATGCTCCCCTTTTTCGAATTTGGAATTTCAGGAGTTTTTTTTTTCTTTTCTTTTCTTTTCTTTTCTTTTCCTTTTCTTTTCTTTTCTTTTCTTTTCTTTTCTTTTCTTTTCTTTTTTTCTTTTCCTTTCTTTTCTTCCTCTCCTCTCCTCTCTTCTCCTCTCCTCTCCTCTCCTCTCCTCTCCTCTCCTCTCCTCTCCTCTCCTCTCCTCTTTTTTTAAGAAAGGGATGTATGATTTGCAGCTATCTGGAGGTAGTGAACAAATGGCAGCCACAGTGCTCCAGTGGCTGTTTGGTTCACCTATTACTAGGAACATTTTGCCATTGTTTTCAGAAGAGATTTAATATTATGAATTAATCTGTGCCTGATTCAGGAATGCAGTTGGATATTACAATAAAAAGTTTCACTGCTATGACCCTCTATTGACATTATAAAGAAGTACCTCAGTCTAATTATGCAAAAAAGCTTACAGTTTATAGAATACAGGCTGAAAACAAGATAAAATTTCTAAATGGGCGATCATCTTTTAATTACCCTGGGCTCTGTGATACCAAACCACTTCTCTGTCTGATCAAATGACAAGTTAATGTGTAAAAAAGAAAAAAGCAATTGAAGAGATTTCCCCATTATAGTTTTTGATTTGGTTGCAGGGAGTGGCAGGGAGTGGGGGAGTCAATTTAATAGCAGCAAAAAAATATATTTTGTTGCTAATAGTTAAATTGGTTCAAATTAGTATAAGCAAAAGAAAAAATTTAACAGCTTAAGAGGGTGTCCTGGAAGCAAATGACAGGAATATAGCTGTGAATCAAAAGGGACTAGAAGTCTATAAGGAGCCTAGAAAACAGTTTTTTTTTCTGTATGTTATTTCCACTTCTCTCTGCAAATACATTTCATTTTGCTCCCTTTGCAAATCAGCTATCTCTGCCACTTGTCTACCCCTTCCTAAGATAACAGCTGTGCCCTGGTTCCTATGTTTATACAGTTTTCATATAAGTGAATCACACTGACACTTTCCTCTCACAGTCACAAGTGTAAATTCCCAAGGAGGGAGCTCTTATTGGCTTGGTTTGATTCTGGTGCTCAGCCACTGCCAATCAGCAGAGTTCTAGGCAATGGCTTTACTGTAACTAAAACATGGCTTCCAGAGTTCCATCCCTGTGACAGAGGCAATCAGAATAGAGAGCTGTTCTCAGAGAAAGGAACTTGTGAACAGGGCAGACACTACAATGGTCTCTTCTATTACCATGTAAACTAGGCCTTTGTATGAACTAGCTCTTAGAACTTCAAGGACTATATCAAATTGAAAGCAGTGTCTTTTTCCTATCTAGCTAGGCATATTTTTAGACCAGATCATTGAGTATGTAGTTAGGAAAACAAATTAAGAAATCAGCCTGAATAAACCTTAATGTTAATTTGAGTTTGCTGTAAACCAAAACAGAGAATGGATCCCAAAGCTAAGTGGAAGTGTTTTGGATTATTCTTGATACCATATCCATAATGTGTGGGGTAATTGAGATGTGTCTAAGCTTTTAGCCTTGCTCCTGATGATGTTTAAAATTTAGCTTAAAGCAGACTGCCCCATTTTCTGTTATAATTGATGGTCAGTTTCTTGGGGTTTTCAAATGCCTGCATATAAATATATAAATCAATCATGGGGATGCATGAGTAGAGGAAGAGGAAATTCTCATCATGTTCCTAATATATCTTTTGTGTTCTCCTAAGACATGAAAGAAACTTGAGAGATAATCCAGTTAGATACCCTCATTTTACAGATGGAAAATAAAGCACAGAGAGAGGAATTGACTAGTCCATTGTCAGATGACATTTGAGTGGCAGATTCAGGATTAAAATCTTAGGTTCCAGTCTTCTTAGTTATTATGTCCTGCTATTAACTATCAGATTCACAAAACATATGCCAGCACTGCTAGGTAGATATGTTTTCACTAGTTTTTAAATTACTTTTCTAACACCCGGACTTTACTTATTTAGTCTAATATTTTCAGATACTGAATATAAATGCTTTGGATAATTGTCTAGCTAATTCAACCAACCTCTAACAATAACTCAGCAGCACAGATGATTAAAGAGTAGAGAAAATTGTTTGTTTTTTGCTGTCTATCATGTTGATGGAGAATTAGGCTTAAGTTTTTGTCATTTGGGAGGAAAAACAGCAAATACATGCTTTGTAATTTAGAATGAGTTTATTCTTCACTACAAACAGTAAAGAAATTTATAGGGACAAATTTCCATAACTATAGTTTTATGTTGGAACACTGAAAATACATGGCCCTCAGCACCTTTTATCTTTGTTTTCTCTACTCCAAGCTACAAAAGGAACTGGGCTTTAGATTAGAAATGAAAAACTGGTTCATAAGTAATTCTAAAGTCAAAAAAACAAAACAAAACCTCATGTGAAGTAAGTAGTATATTAGTATTTTCAGAAAGTCAAAAATATATTGAGAACCACCAGAAGATGTGTAATATATATAATCTGAGTAGTTCTTTCTATAATAACTTGGAAGTATAAGAAGAAATTTAAAACACTTAGTTAAAGAAAATTACATTTACCACATAAAAATATTTACAAATATCAAGATTTGAGAGCAGTGTTTGAGCATCACCAGTGTATTTACATTCTTAGCTAAATTAATAATGAATATTCATTTTCTTTTTATGAGAATTCTATTTGAAAAGGGCATTAGAATGTATATCTCTTGGACATGTCAGTTATCTTGAAAAAGTCATTTGGTTATTATAATAAAAATTATACATGTGTTACAAGCATATTTGATTTCTCTTATGTTTAACCTCTTTAGATAGCAGATGAACTCTTTTCTGTATCTTCTGTATCTGTCCCCACAGCACCTTGCAAAGTGTTCTGCAGTATAGTAAGTTTTCAGTATATATTGTTTACAGGCTCTTTATTTTGCTTTCATATAGAAATAATTCCTTTTTTAAATACCTTACATATTAATTTTTTTCAGAAAATTTGCTATGACATAAAACACATACAGAAAGGAACACAGAAGACAAATGTACAGATCAATGAATTGTCACAAAGCCAACACTCATGTTATTACCACCTAGTTGAAAAAGAGTACACTGCCAGATCCCAGAAGCCACCCCCTCAAAAAGATTTTCCCCCAATTAATGAACCCTTTTCCTCTACAAAAGCAAACACTACCATGAACCTCTAACTCTATACTTTAGATCTAACAGTATTTGACTATTATCAAAATAAAATCATATGCTATACTAATAAATTAACAAAAGCTGTTCATAGATTTATATGTGCACAATATTCTTTCAATCTTTCTTCTTTTATTGTTCACAATGAATAAAGAGGAAATATGACTAAAAAGTTCTTACTGACCCAAAGATGGCCATGCTAAGTGCCAATATGCATTCTAAATTTTAAATAATTTGGGAAATGAAACATGATAATAAACAGGAAATTTAAAAAAAAAAGTACATGCAGTGTGCCAATCCCCTCTGGCCAAATGGCATGGGGTTAGAGTTCTGAATTCCTAGACTATAATTTGTCCAAGTTTTAAATATATAGTGCATTAATTTGCCTTTCGATTTGACAGAATAAAGTATTTGATTCTCAAATGGATCTTAACTTTTGGTTTAAAGATCTTTTTTCTAAAAATGGGGCAGGGGTTGCTGGGAAGACAAAGCACTTGGTGATTATAACTTTTAAAAATTTTTAATTAAATTTATTACCAAAGAAAAGCAGAGTCATATTGTTAAAATCAAATAAGACTGGAGAGTCCTACTCTCTAGTACTGAGTCATGCTCCTCAGGAGCAGAAGCTCTCAATTCTTAGTTGCCTTTTTTGAAATTTATCTTCATATTTCTAAATAAGCTGAAAAATTCAACTTTTTTCAATTTTAGATACCATTTTACCTATTCAGTTGATGCACGCAACTTCCCCTACTTCCATCCTCCTAAGCTACAGCTGTGAAAATATTTGCAATGTTATAATATTATCGCCTCTTAACTTTGGCTTATGCAAAAATTATTATATTGGGAAGGTAGTAAGCATATATGACTTAAAGGCCAATTCTTATTATAGATTAATAAATTGATTTCCACTGAAGTTAATTATATAAATAAGTTAATTTCAAGTTCTTTACACAGTACTTATCTAATATTTAATTATCACTATGAGCCCAGCTCTTTCTTAGTTCAGGAACATGTCAGGACTCAATCCGGATTATATCTCCCTAGACTACTGCTCAGAAGTGAATGGGGTCAATTACACATACCTTATGTGCTTGCTGTCTTTCAGGGATCTCTGTCCTGCACTGTCTGATGTCTAGTGCCTGAATACCATGAAGATATATACGTATACATATGCATATATGCATATATGCATTTGCATATGCATATGCATATGCATATACATATACATACATACCCTTTGTTGTTGTTTGTTGTTGTTGTTTGTTGTTGTTGTTGTTGTTGTTGTTGTTGTTGTTATATAGTGGAAGGGTAAATCCAGTCCCCTGTTACTAATTTTGTTTAAAAGTGGAAATCCCGTTATTCTATGCTTGTGGTAAAATTTAAGTCTTTCTGTCCTAAACTAGTTCTACTTTGGGATATTTACCTAGGCCACCTTGGTGGCAGCATTAGGCATCATGTCATCATTCTTAGCTTTATCAAAGCCCCATAAGGGTTCTTATTCCTAGCATCTGAAAAGTAGCCTGATTTCTGTCTCAACAGATATTTATAGAGTGAGAAGTCCCTGACATTTAGGATGTAGATAGAAGTGAAGAACACAGATGGGGCCCTTTCCTTTAAAGAGAAAATGTTAAATAAAAATAATACAATAGCTCCCTACCACTATCAACTCACCCTACTCTATTTTTTCTTTATGATATTCTGTACCACCATATATATTGTATGTCCATTGGTTTAATTTTGCTTTTACTTCAGTGAGGTTGTAAGTTCCACAAGAGCAGGAATTTTGATTTTTTACTACTGTATCCCCAATGTCTTGAAAAATGCCTGGGATGTAATGAGTACTTAACAAGTGTTTGTCAGATGAAAGAATGCTGAATGAAACTGCTATAAAAGAAAGGCAAGGGCGTAATGAAATTCTGTAATCTTGAATACCTCTCAGGATGTAGGCCTTAGGACCACCTGCATTAGAATCATTTCAGGTGATTGTTTAACAAGCAGATTTTTGATCCCCTCTCCAGATCCAGGGATATTGAATTTCTAAGGATGAGGCCTACCGATTAAACATTTTAACAACCTTCCCAGGTAATTCATAACACTCTGAATTTAGAGAACCACTGGTTTGGGGTATAGGACAGGTTGAAGAGAAGTAGTCATGTAAATGAAACTCTGAATGGTGGTGGTGGTGGTGGTGGTGTGTGTGTTTAACCTTCAGGAGGGCAGGAGCTAATTTATGAAATGACTTTAGCAGGGGAGTAACATGATTAGGTCTATATTTTTTAAAAGATCACTCTGGCTGTAGTGAAGTAGTTTCATTTATCTCAAAAGTTCTCCTGCCTTGTAGTTGAGAATTCCTATATATAGAGAAGCAATCATGTGCTTTGAAATCAAAAAGAACAGACACGACATTTAGTAGCCATGCAACAAAGAAAAAGGCTATAACTTCTCTTAGCCTTACTTTTCTCTCAGATAAAAGGGGACTAATAATACTTTCCTTATTGTGTTTTCTGAATGATAGACTGGTTTAGTTCATGTAAGATCCATGATATTTACAGAGCTGGGAATACTTTTGGTTTCTTTTGACCTTCATCCTCAAGGTTCTTCTGCCCTTTGGAAGAAAATCAGGGAAACACATTGGCATACCCAGAGCCAATGTTGGCATGCTATAAAACCAGTCACAGAGTTGAAAAGTCTGTGCAGTGTGGGATGAGCCTGTGGGTGGGCAAGGACTCCTAGAGGCAACATTAGGAAGAAGAAAAGAAAGTAGTATGACCAGTTCTTACTGAAAAAGACATGAATAATTTATACACAGTCTTTGTTGTGAGGGGCTGGGACTGCGGGCCAACTATTCAATAAGATCTTTCTCAAAACCAGCACAAATCACTTTAGTTCCAGCAATAAAGTTTTCCAAGTAGTTCATTAGATCTCTCTCTTCCCTGGTGTTGCATTGCTCTTGATTGCTTAGGGGAAAAAAAGTATGAAGAACATTTTGTACCTTCTCTCCTTCCTTCTTTCCTTCCTTCCTTCCTTCCTTCCTTCCTTCCTTCCTTCCTTCCTTCCCTACTACCTTCTTTCTTCCCTCCCTCCCTCCTTCCTTCTTTTCTTTCTTCCCAACTACATCTCAAACAATCAGTCTCTAAGAGTTGGACCTGTTCTACATTTTCCTATTACTGGAACTAAGTGATGGTTTGAGCAATGATCCATGGTCCCAAGCCAGCACCATGTTCTTCCCTCTCAGACACACCCTCCACTATGTCCAATCATCTGTCATTAAGTTTTACATTGTCTGAGTATAACCTCTTTCTCCTTTGAAGCTGTCTTTGGTGTTCATTATAACTTACTTTCAGCTGGTTAGAATTAATGGGAGAGGTATACAGGGGAAACCTTGGCGTATTGAGACATTCTTTCATTCAATTAAATATAAACAGTGTATATACACACATGCACTCACATTCATATTCACATAAACTTGAATGCCTACTATGTGCCTGGCAATATTGATAGTGGGTACACATTGGTGAATAAAACAGTTCCTGCACTCATGAGGGAGATAAACAGACACACACACAAGTACATATATAATAATACAGGATGATAAGTTTCATGAAGGAAATAAACAGGACACATTAATAGAGATTAACAATAAGAGAGAGAAGCAGGAGGCTGTGCATTGAAGGATTATGCATTAACCACCAATGTTTAGCAGCATCTCCATTCTCTACCTTCTAGATGCTAGTGACATCCTCTCAGCTGCGACCACTGAAAATGTCTTTAGTAATTGACAAAAATCCCCTAGTGGGCAAAATTATTCACTGTTAAGAACCACTGGGTTATATATAGAGAGAGACTAAAAAAGATGAAAGTGTGGCAGCTGGGGGTTGAGAATGTGACAGCATTTAAAGATTGGGTAGAGAGGAACAGAGAAGAGCAGCAGAGGAGACATAAGGAGCAGTTCATTAGATATAATAAAAACCACGACTGCAATGTCATAAAAGCCAAAAAAAGAAGGGAGTTCCAGTAAAGTAGGAACGGTTGACTGTGTTAAATGCCACTCTAGAATCAACTGAGGACAGAAATGCATTCATTGGATTTAATGACACGGAGATTAGTGCTGACCTAGACAAGAGTAATTTCTGTGTAGTGGCGGAAATGAAACCCAGTTGTGGTGAGTGAAGAATTAGTCAAAGATGAACAAGTGGACACCATACTTGTAGACAACTCTTAAACAAATAAAAAGTAGAAAAAAAAATGGAGCAGCAGCTGGAGGGTTTTAAGGGTTCAAAGGAGTGGTTAGTTTATTTTTAATGGGAGATGCTAGAGCTTATTTGATATGAATTGAAGGAAATTCTCTAATATAAGGAGAGTGACTTATGATCTGGCAGAGAAGGGAAAAGGCCAAATGGTCAAAGTCTTTAAAGAGATGAGACCCAGGGTGCTTATTGAGAGGTCAACCTTTGAGATGAGAAGAGATACCTGAGTGGTAACTGGCAGAGGGAGATGAAGGATAAAGTTGGGTCTGTAGATTTGTTGATGGGAATATGAAAAGTTCCCATCAGATAGAAACTTTCAGAGAAGTTGGAGATGGATTTCTGGGCTGAGAGTGATGGGGTCATAGAGCTGCTGTGCCACCACATGGGTGTGCAAAGGGTAGAGCAGAGATGACTTTGAGGGAAGGCATGAAAACTACAGGAGAGTTGAACAGTGTTGAGAGAGTCTACTTGAGATTTGAGGTCATGTCTCTAGAGTGAAATTAGTCTTCTTTATTGTAGAGGCACAATAACAAGGGATGGACTTGCTTAGTCTCCCACCAAGAAGTAGCAAATGGTGTAAACAGAGACTATGTCCCAAAGCCTGCCCTGGAGTCACTTTCCTCCCCAGTGTGAGTAAAAGCAACTCTCTGCTCTAATTTCTGGAAAGGCATCTGGTAAAAGCAAGAAGGGCTGAAGTCTTATGCAGTGCAGGCATACTAAAGTCAGGTCTTGTGAATAACGTATGGAGAGCTTGGTGAAAGTTATACTTGACCCTGAGTGCAGAACATAGGATAGATCTTTTTATATAGATCTCTGGCATTTACTGAAACTTATTTGAATAACACAGAACAGAAGATTTAAAAACACTATGAGACTTGATATGTCTCATTCTGGAAGTATATTACTGGAGATAACTAAACTTGATTACAGTGGTAACTAAACTAATAAATCCAACAGAAGGCTGATCTCCTGAATGTTCACCAGTACCTCAAGTCTACGGCAAGGATCCTCAATCCTGCTCATGCAACATCATGCCCATTTTGCAGAGAATATCAGGATCTGAAGAGGGTAAATAATTTGCTTTAGATCTCACAGTTAATAAGTTGTGATTGAGCCCAGGTCTACCTGACTCCAGCTGTTATCCAATGTGTTCTAAGCCTTGCTATACTAAAGAGATATTTCCTGAGTATATTTGCAAGGTACTATGCTAAACATGGTGAGGAAGAAAAATCTTAATGAGACATGGAACATGTTCTTGAAAATGTTATAGTTTACTAGGAAAATTCTAATCCTTAAAATGCAGGGTAGACAGTGGACTGAGGGATGGAGAACTCACCTTTTAGAAGACTCCCTGTAGAGGATAACAGTAGAAGTGGGCCTTGAAAGAGGCATAAGATGTGGCCATGCTGAACCAAGAGGATAAGAATAGAAAGGAAAGAGGCAAGTATTCTAGTTGGCAGGCAGAGTAGAAGCAAAAATATAAAGGCGGCAAAGGCGAGGCATATTTTGGAAAAGTTAAATAGTCAATTTGATTGGACAGTGAGTATATAAGTGAAAATAGAGAAAGATGATGCTACAAAAATACAGGGAAGATTTAAATGATATGAGCAATAATTACAGCTAATATTTGCCAGGTACGTAATATGTGTCACATACTATCCTTCAGGGTTTAAAATTCATTACATCACTGAAAACTTTAAGCTGAACTATAAGATTCATATTATCTCTATCCCTCCCCCCATATTATAGATAGATAAACTGAGGCTTATACAAGTAATTGATCTAAAGTCCCACAGTGAGTAGTGATGAAGCTGAGACTCAAACCCAAGTTCACCTAATATTAAAACTCATGTTCTTATTCATGGAACTGTCAGGTCACCCAGCAAACACTGCAATTGACAACAAATGGGCTCTGCATCAGAGCTGCAGTTTTAAACCACTGGTGGCATTTTCTTCTTCCCAGATCTAGACTGATCTGATGTCATTTCTTTGCAAATTTTAGAGAACTATGGGAGAAGAGTTGGCCTTAATTTCATTCCAATGGAGAAAGAGAAAATACAAAAAGAAAGAAAAATGAACCAAGTCATTCTCTGCTGAAAGTTGTCTCTTCTCGCACACTTAACCACATGAAGGTTAGGCCTTCACATTCTGCTGTAAGAGACTGGACCCATCCATGCCTAGAGTTACGCTGGGAGGGGGAGTTACACTGGGAGATTTATTATTGAAGGCTCTGAATAATAAATCACTAGAGGCACTTTCCAAGAGGAAATGTCATGTTGGCTTTTTCATAAGGTTACTGGTTGATCAAGGGTGGTTTTGTCTAAGCCCACTAACCTGGCATAATTATTAATAGTACCCTCGTTTACTCTCAAGTTGTAAGAGTTTGGATGATAAATTATATGCCACTCTACTGAAACTCAGGATAGTCAAGGATGTAGAACAGTTCCCAGCACCATCACTTTAGGTGAGGTTTCTGCCTTACAGGAAGTTGCAACTGGGAGTTCAGACCATTTGGGTTTTCCGATGCTGTTTCTTTACAACCTGGCAGAAAAAGAATGCTTAGGGATGTGGACCTTACCCGTTAAACTAAATGACAGCTGGCATCCTTGGCTGTTCCAGAGGTATGATGTCAGTTGCTTGGCATTTCAGGGATGAACTCAGGGCGGTAGAGGAGGAGAGGCTTGCTCATCCATGAAGTCAGTAGTTTTAGGAATAGGAGGATATGGGTGAAGAACTTCGGTCTCGGGAGATCCTGCTGAAATCAGTCATGGTGAGTCACATGAAGGGAGATAGCAATTGTGCCTTGGGATTGGAAGGCTCTTTAATGAGGTATTTATGAAGCACACCCCCTCACCCCCATACACACACACATACACACATTTCTAAGGAAAGAATGCATCTATGTTTGAAGAGTTATCTGTACTCTTTGAAGTTTCTTACTAAAAATTAAAAAGTGTAAAAAATACTACTAATCTTGGGATACCTTGGCTTACCTCTTAATGTGGCCTATTTTAATGATTAGTGATTTATAGGATATTATTTTTTCATGCAATTCATTCAGAAGATGCTGTGCCACTGGGCTCGGGGCTAGAATTGGGAGAAATAGAAACCAGAGTGAGATAATGTTGTTCTTGCTTATAAAGTTCATTTTCACCATGTAGTACAATACATCACGTAAGCAAATGTTTTTAAATTCCCCAAACAATGCTGTATATTGTTTGTGAAACCATTTATATAGAATAAAAGAAAAAAAAAAACGCATGGGAATGATGCAATAACTCTTGAATACCGTTTAACCTTAGGGAGGGTGGGAGGGAAGGAAAGGGATGGGCCTGGGCTTTAGCTGTATAAAAAGCATTTTATTTCATGGGGGAAGGGATGCTGAAACAAAAATGGCAACACTTCAACATCTAAATCTAAAAGTGTTCTCAGTGATATTATTTTCCGTATTTTTCTAATTGTTTGAAATGATTTTACTTGTACACTTATAAAAAAAAAATCCTACACTACTTTCTAAGGAAAGTGGGTCTGTTGAAATGGTTGGCTTTTGGAATGACAAAGACTGATCAGACTGGTGAGGAAGAGAAGTGATGGAAGGAGGAAGAGGGGATAGTGAAAGGGGATGAAGCTGAGGTCATCCTCTCATGGGGTCATGGACTCTGTGAAGAATTTCCAAATACAGTCTATTTCACAAAATAGGATATCTACATGTAATTTGAAGATGTGTGTGTTGCTCTAATATCAACCTCTCCATCTAACTCACACACTTGGTCCTGGTGAGAGCTGTTGTTTTTAAACTGAGGAAATTGCCAGGTTCTTATCTGGGTAACTCCGGAATATAAAGAAATAGTATGGCAGATGTGGGATCAACAACCCACACAATTACCTATGTCTGTAGAATCAGGAGTTGAGAGCCAAGGTTGATTCAAAGGATCTGTTTTAGTCTCTTGAGAAGTTCACAGAAAATTTGAGGAGGGTTTTGGAATTCCACAGGGAGGACATAAAAAATAGGAGGTGAGGTGATCTTCTCTAAAGCTTGAGATTAAAGAGAACTCAGGAGACTCTGGGTGAAATGTTTCTTCAGCTAGGGAGGTGGGAATTAATTAGTAAGCCCTTCAACCACAGTCATCATGAGTGAGCCTCTAGGAAAAGATTGGAAAAGTGTGTGGGGAGAAGAAAAAAATGTAAGGGAGACAGAAGGAAGGAATAAAAATAGAAGGAAGTGTATGTGATGAGAACTGGGAGGAGGCATGTGGGGATCCCCAAGTTCTTGCTGAGTGACAGCTGAGGGAGAAACAGGCCACTCAGCCAATCCTCATCTCCGAGTCTCATGGATCTTGTGGGGCGGCAGAGGATGCTCAACATTCTGCACACATCCACAAGTTCTGAGGGAGACGGCATTGGAATGGGAGCTGGATGCATCCTGATGTCTTGCTTTATCCTGCCTTTCAAACTGTGGGCGTCTGGGTATCTCTCAAGGAGTCCTTCCTGCAAACACACTGGCTTCTTCTGTCTAGCTGCTGACTTATGACCACAGAAGAGTCTGAGGTCCATTCTCCCTTTAACAACGTAGGTAAGGAAGTAGTAACCTAGACAAGGCAAAGGTAGGGGAGTGTTTTGCCATGACCACAACAACACAACACTTTTCCTCCCACCTCTGAAGTTTTTTCCAGCTGGGCTGTTATCAAAGTAACAGGGACAGATTAATGGGAGAAAATTGAAATTTTAATATGTGAGCGTGGGTAATTCACATAAGCATGAAAATTCCAAAGACAGGGAGGCTACATTGGGTATATAAGACTTTTTTGGACAAAGGGGATGGGGTATTAGATTTCAGGAGTGAGACTGGGCGGTTTACAGGTAGTTGCTAGGCAACTCAAACAAGGGGACACAGAGGGTATCTAGCTAACTGGCTTGGAGTCTCCTGACTAATGCTAAGGTGGAGATTTTTAAGGTGATTAAGCCAAATCTCCCATCCTAGAGCAGGTTTTTCTGTCTGACTCTCTTGGGCAAGGAAGAGGGGAGGGTCAAAGATTTTTTCTGAGTCTTTTGTTTGTTAATAAACAGCTTAAAATCAACATCCCAAAAAGCAGCTTCGGGATGGAAAAAATTTTTTGATTCCCTTCACCATCTGGTGCAAACACTGACCAAACTTTAATCTTTTTAAGTCTGGTGTTAGCAAAGGTCGTGTTGCTGCTTGTTTCCTAGACGAGGAAGGAGTCGATGCAGTAGTAGGGGGGAGATGGTGAGGACGGGGTGGGAGAGGGAAGAGGTGAGAGCCCAGGGAAGACTGAAAGGGAGGAGAAGCAAAACAGGTTTTCTTGGAAATGGAACTGCTTCCAATAAAGAACAGGCAGATGTGATAAGAGCAAAGTAATAAAAAACAGCTCACATTTCCCTGCAAGTGGAGAGCCAAACAGCAACTGGATCTTGGCTGTTTCGAGATGAGATTGTCGTAACCGCCCAAGTCCTTCCCCAGGCCCAGGGTGGGCAGTGGGGAGTGGGGTGGGGGAACCTTTCTTCAAAGCCGCCGCCTCCGGCCCCTCCCCCACACACTGACTCTACTGCAAAGAGCTCAAAGCCTTGGAAACGGGGATCCCTCCTCCCTCCGCCTCCCAGCCAACATTGCTCCTATCAGCACTGTAAATACAGGGGTTCAAAGCATCGTCACTCAACTCAGTCCTCCTTCCAAATCCCCCTCACTCCCTGCTTCACACTCCCCACAGCTGCTTTACTAAATCACCCGGCTCAGGAAGAACGGTCCTCACGCTTGCCATTCATCCTCTTGCTGTGTGGGGGGCTTGTGTCATTCTAAGAGGCAGAAAGTAAGCGGAATCTCCAGTTTCGTTCAGCTCACTGAGAGAGGGCTTCATCTGACGGCCCTTGTGTAAAGGAGCCAGTGGTGGGATTTGATGTTGGATCAAAGAACTCACCCCTCCCACTCCCTTCTAACCCTTTATTTTGGCTAATATCATAAGAGCATCCCCAGAGCTTTCTGAAGTTTGTACCAAAACACAGTCTGACTTCTTGCACCATGAAAAGACTGCAGTTTCTGAAAACTGGCAGGAGCAGTCTGTTTCTTTGGCAGCTGCAAAAGGGAGGGGATGGATCTTTAGGAAGAAAGGAGGACCTAGACTCGGAGCTGAGAGGTCAATGGACTTGGACGGTTAGGTCCAGTGTTAATTCAGAGTCTCCCTTTACTCCTGAGAGCAGCAGCAGGGGCAATTCCAAAGCGAAGGTAGCCACTCAAAGGCTGCTCAAAGGGTGAGCATGCCACTCCAACTAAAGCTGAGCTGAGGAAATAAAAAGAATAAGAAAGGAAAGTTCTGTAACTTCCCCACATGTTAACTAGAGACTGAGCCTGGGTGCTAGTTCTTCCTCAGGCTTCCCTCTCTTGATCCAAATGGGCTCTGAGTTTTCCAGGCCTGTATGCAACTTGGTGCAACACGATCTCTCCTTTTCTTTCATCATGGAGCCCAGCAACATTGACTGGGTTCAGATTGTGTGTGGGGCCCTAAGCTGAGTTGAATGCTGTGGTTGCTGTGGTGAGAATTGAGGACATGACTTGTGGTCTAACAGGAGAGAAAGGACACATTCATTGACCTACAGATAGTTCAGCTGAGACTTACAAAGTATATGGAGGACTGCAAATTAATAGTGAAAGCATGGCACAAAGCAGTCTATTTATCCGACACTTAGACATTTTATACAAGTTTCGTAGCCACTAAAATTTAAGCCTTGTTAGGTTAGAGATTTTGATCTGTTTGTTTGTTTTGTTTTGTTTTCCCTGCTGCATCCCCCATGCCAAGAATACTGTCTAGGCACACTGCACATATTAGATACTTGGTAAAATTCTGCTGAATGCATACATCTATTTCAGCATCAAATCTTCTTTTATATTAAGTACCTATTAGAAACCTTTTCTAAAATCCCTATCTGTTTTACTTCTACCTTAAAGATTAGAGACTAAATTTAGATTTTGCTTGGAGATTCAGGGCCTGATCCCAACTTAATTATGCTATTATAAGAGAAGGATAGCTCTCATCAGTTGTGATTAAAATATGTGTCTGTTTGCTCCTATTCGCCCCTCTGCTAAATGAGCTCAGAGTGTTTGAGTTCTATTGTATTTGTTTTTCTGTATCCTCCTTCAAGAGTAAATTGTGGTTTCAATTTTCTTTTTCTTTTTTTTAATTTTTATACTTTGGGTATCGGCATATAACCTTCTGAGTTCTGATCTGATACTTCAAATCTGTGACCTGGAATGGTCTAGTCTAATGGGATGAAAGTACACGCCTTGGAGGACCGGGTTTGGTTTCACCTCTTAACTTTATATATGTGTTACTGGGCTAGCTTATTGACCTCTTTGGGGTCCAGTGTCCATATCTTTAAAACAAGAATAAAAATGCTTCACTGGTATATTACGAGAGCAGAACTGGCAACTGAAACCTGCTTTGAGGAGAAGGGAGTGAGAGAAAGAGAAGAATCAGGGATATTGTCTAAAATTTTGGTTTGAACAATTGGGTATATAGTGGTGCTACTTATGAAAATAGGAAAGACCAGGGAAGGAGCAGATGGTGTGGGGACAGACTGAGAACTCTGCCTTGAACATGAAAATGTGAGCATATAGCTATTTGAGTGCACTCTTGGGTCTGGATTTTTGAGGAGAGGAGCAGCTAGATATGCTCATATGGGAGAAACACTTATTTATACATGATATTCAAAGCCGCGGGGAAATGAGTGGATTGGGAAGAGAAAGAGATCTGACTGGTTAACTCCTGATCGTGATTAAGATTTCTTTCTCCTCCACGTCTCCTTACTCTGGGATGCATTGTCAGTCTCCAGAATAGATAAATCTCATAGTGCTCATAGCCACCACACACCTCTCTTTCATAGCACTCAACACAGTCTAATTACATTTCCTTGGGTGATTGTTTGATATTGATGATTGTGTCACTAGGTGATAGTTCCCTGAGGGTAGAGACTGTACTTATTTTTGTTTTTCATGTTAAGAAAGATCACCCAAAGCTTTGAAAGAAGGCATAAAAAGTGACCACATGTTCTTTCAATCACACGTAGAGAATTGTATAAAAAGCCTGTCCACAGGAGACTGGTTATCAC
This sequence comes from Cynopterus sphinx, assembly GCA_030015415.1. NCBI lineage: Eukaryota > Metazoa > Chordata > Mammalia > Chiroptera > Pteropodidae > Cynopterus > Cynopterus sphinx. The sequence goes on from CM057385.1 coordinate 23,265,697, forward strand.
TGGACTCATTACTTACCATTCATTTAGGCTTTGTAAAGTTAGAACTGACCTTCTAGAAAACTGATATTTCACAAATGATTTTGTCTAATAGAGAGGATTATTACCATAAAGATGATGGTTTTATTATACGGTAGGAATTAACTGGTGTTGTATCCAATTTAGCAGTCTTGTTCCAGTATTCTTTTTTTTAATAACTGGTAAAATACACGTAACATAAAATGACCACCTTTAAGAGTACAGTTCAATGGTATTAAATACATTTGTAATGTGCAACCATCAGCATCACTCATCTTCAGAACATTTTTTCTTGTAAAACTGAAATTCTATACCTGTTAAAAAATAACTTCCATCACCCAACCCAACTCATCAATCACCATTCTACTTTCTGTCTCTATGAACATGACAACTCTCAGTACATCATATCAGTGGGTACAGTGTTTGTCTATTGTGACTAGTTTATTTCACTTAGTATAATGTCCTCAAGATTTATCCACGCAGTAGCATCTGTTAGAATTTCTTTCTTTTTAAGGCTTCTATTCTCCCGTCTTTACCTCAAGACTCAATGAGGCATAAAGGTTAAGAGCATGCATGGGGAGCCAAATTTTTGACTTCTAATCTTGCCTTTGCCATTAAATAACAGTGTGATCTTGAATAAGCTATTTGACCTCTCTAAGTCTCAGTGACTCATCTATAATGTGCAAATAAAAATAGTTCTTCAGAGGTTGTGATGAGGCCTAATTAAATGATGCACGAAAAATCTTTAGTAGACTCCTATCACACCATCTTTTCACAACAAATATAAGCTGTTATTTTTTATATCTCAATTTCTATTTTCCTCTACTTTTTATAATATTTCCGTAGGACTCATAACAGAGCATACCAAATCTCTCTCCATTTCCACCCATTTGCAGGATGATGCAGTAAAAAGAGCACAGACTCTGAAGTCAGAGAGACCTGATTTAGAACTGTGGCTATACAACTTAACTATGTGACTCCTCACTCGCTATTAAGGCACTTAATGTCCCAGAGCCTCAGTTTATCACTTATAGAGATAAGCAAACCAACTTAAAGAGCTTGTTATGAAGATTCATAGGTGTCCTTATCTCTCTGATACCAATTATCAATATATTCTGCTTGTAGTAGATGATCAATGAAAGTAAGCACCCACTCTTTCTTTGTGTTTGAATTTCTTTAAGACTGCACTCCCTAGGTCCCTCAAACTGCTATCTGGAATCAACACTACTCTGACCCTTCCTTCACAAGAAACACCATATCTTTAAATCTCATCCAAAGATGTATTAATTAATAGGGTGTTTAAAACCTGGACTTGATTTCTCCATTTCCTGTATTTATTCTGGGTAAATTTGGGCAAATTAAAATTTTCTGACATTTTATTTTCCTCTTCTCCAAAATAGAGATAAAGACACCTACTTCAAAGGATTGTTGTGGGTATCCAATTAAATTTACTTAGTATATTTTGAGCACCTGCTATGTGCCAGCCATCATGCTAGGTACTGGGATTCCAATAGGGAGCGAGTTAGCACAGTGAATGGTATACAGGCAGCTTCAACCTGTAATGTCTATCATCAGTATCATCATTATCATGATCATCATCATCATCATACCTATGCTATGCTATATACATATAGAATAATTCCTTTACATTTTAAATCCTTTGGTCTCAATTAAAATGAATATATCCTTCAATCTTCTTAGGAATTCTTGGAAGATATGCCTTCCCAAAGAGGTCTCCATGATCCCCATGAGCATCATGCTATAATAAAAAGCCACAGTAAGGTAAAAATGTATTCAAGTAATTCTAATATACAACTGAGGCTACACATCACTGGTTTAGAATATACTGTCATTTGATTAGTACATGATTGAAGGGGAAAAGTAGTCTAGATAATTCTACAAAGCAAATAATATTTTTAAAATTAAAAGATTGAACGATAAAACAAATTAATAGTAGTATGGCCATAAGTGGAATACTACACAGCAACAAAAAAGAATAAACCATATGTTGTTAAATGTAAGTAGAACTCTCACAAACATTATGTTGAGTGAAAGAAGCCACATAAAAGAATATCTACTGCGTGATTCAATTTATAAAATGAACAAGGCAGATAAAACTTATTTATGGTGATAGAAGGTAGAACAGTAGATATCTCTGGTGGAGGGGGGGTATGTATTGACTGGAAGGGCCATGAAGGAAACATCTAGGTGATGGAAATGTCCTATATCTTGATCTAGGTGACCGTTATATAAACATAAGGATACCTCTCTCAGCATCTTGATACATTTTACATTTAGTAAGTATCAAGCTACTTACTAAATATTTAATATATAACATTTAAATTTAAATTATAATATGTAACAATAAATGTTACGATAAATATGTTGATACAAAGTACATTTTTTAAAATTAGATAATAGGCATCTATGTATACATCTCTCTCTCTCTGTATATTCTTTTCTCTTGCCTAATACTTTCAGTTCATATTTGGTCGAGGCTGATATTAAAATGAATTTGTGTTTTCTAAGTGTGTTCTTGGTTCTTCCCTTTCTTCCTCAAGCTTCTCAGAAGTACTTTAGAAGGAAGGGAATGATCAGTGGGTGGTGGGGGAAAGCAGTGGAGCAAATACAAAAGAAATCTCGGGCTTAAAATGTGCTGTTAGTAATTCTTAAAGTGAATGATTTGCATTTGTGTAACTGCTCATTATATAAGGCTGTTGTAATTTTCTCCCCACTGGCATTGGCAATAGATCATTGGGTGCTTCACTTTGGCCCAGAATTGAATAGGATAATGATAATTATAAGCAGGCAGCTAGTTCTTTAAGCTATTATTTGAGGTGAATGATAGTGACCTTGGAAATGTTAGGAATGGGACAAAGGTAAGAAGAGGGGGAAATTTCAAATCTTGAGTACTTTCCTACATACATATTTGGGCCTCTGTCATCTTTTTTTTTATTTTTATTTTTTAGAGTTGATTGACATCTGCGATGGTAAGGGATGGTGCTGTCCTAATTTCCTGTCTCTTTCTGATTTGGCTTTGAGAAGCCACGATGCCTGTGCAGAGTGCAGCTTGCTCCCTAAAGTTTGTAAAAAAAAAAAAAAAGTTTATAGGCAAACACTATTTTATAGATGGCCATGTGCTTTGAGAATTGGGCCCACAGCCATGAGTTGGCGGGGAGGCAGCAGGAATCAGCCACATGACCTATAATGTAGAGGGAGGTAGCAGCTCAGAGAAAATATAGAAGCAGGTATAGTTCCTTTTATTTTATTATTAAAGAGTGGGAGAGAGAGAGAGAGAAGGAAGGAAAGAAGAAAGGAAAGGAAAGGAAGGAAGGAAGGAAGGAAGGAAGGAAGGAAGGAAGGAAGGAAGGAAGGAAGGAAGGAAAGAGAGAGGAAAGGACAGGGACAGAGAGAGGTGGGTGAGAAAAAGAGAAAGAAAAAAGGAGGGAGAGAAAGGGGGAGAGAGAGAATTCTGCAAAAAAGAATATAGGAAATGAGTGGATCTGGGAAGGTGGGAAAGACAGAAACCAACTGTTAAAGAATAGTTACTTGGCAACCTCCAAATCATAATTAGGAGAAACTTCCTGGCCTCACATTTTCCACATAAACACTCAGGCTCTGGGCAAAGTTAATGGGTCCCTGACTACTGCACAAGAGAGCCGCCTCTGTCCAAACCCAGCAGCAATTGACGTCACAGACAGTGTCAGAGGACTGTGCTCTGCTCCGCTCATTTATATGTTTGACCCTAACCTTTCCCAGATGTGCAACTGTTCTTCCTTCCAAACAGGGAGTTTCAACACTGAGCCCTGTGTGCTCTCTGAATCCATTTCTGCTGCAAAAACAAAAGTCCAAGTGCCTGAGTTTTAGAACTGGACTTGTATGCTGGAGTTTCTCCAGGCTGTTGAGTGTCCTCCCTCCACTGGAGGCCTGTATAATGGGGTTTTTGTCTTTACTGTGCTTGTTACCTCACACCTCAAGCTGCTCCTTAGCATCTAGCTGGCCCCCTCTCTTTGTCTGGCTGCGGAGAGGTGGCTGTACACAGCCAAGCAAGGTCCCTTAGGATCTCGGGCTTCATCCTACACCTCCCCTGCCCCTGCCTGAACGCTCTGCCTTCCTGGCTCCACGCACACACGTTACCTGCAGTTGTATGAACACTTCTTGGTGACTCATGGCACTGCGGCTTTGCCCCCTCTGTACAGGCTGCAGGAATGACCTCTCCCCTTTCCCCTTAATGACTTGATGGACAGTGGGTCCTCATCTGGCTCTAAACATGGTGCAAGATTCACCTGCTCCTAGAAGTCTTTTCTTACTTCCTTCCCTCCTTCCCAGTTCCAACTGGCTGCTCCTTCTGCACGTCTGCTGCCCTACTGCGTGCAGACCCCTCACCTTATGCTTCATTATGTTAGTGTGTTTACTTTTCTATCTCTGCTTTATGTTTGAGTGGTGGTCATGTGTTTATTTCTCCAACTAGATTGTAAAACCCTTAAAAAAAAAGGGGGCCATATATTGGTCATCTTTGAACCTCCCATTTAGTACTTAGCCAATAATAGGTAGTCAATTAATGTTCATTGAATGAATTCATGAATATGCTCAAGGAAATGTGGACAATGATATTATAACAGAAGGCAGGTGTCTTGATGACTTTGGAAGAGTCACTATTGACAAAATATTGAGCCCGTTACCACTGATGAGGAACAGCATAGGAAAAGACCTCTCAAACATTTGGAAAGCCCTAAGTCCCTTTGCTCTAAAACAAGTGTGCTGTTACAAAGCAACTGGACAAAGGATCATGGCTGCAAAATTCCCTCTGTACCTATTACATGAAAACCAAACTTCCTCTCCCTTCTTCACTCAGAGTTACAAGCCTCCTTTCTCCAAACCTAAAACCCCTCATGTAAGGCCAGATCCATGAAGAGGCAGCAGGGACCACCAGCTGGGCTTGATTGATGTTCTTTCTTTTCTCCTGGAAGATAAGAATGTATATTTAAGAAAGAGCTACTTGTATCTTTAAAAACCTACACTACATACGAGGCTTCCATTTGTGAAAGAAGAGATTGGAAGTTGTAACAAAATTCCCAAAAGAGGGAAAAAATAATAAGAGGGCTGACAAAAAAATAATAAGAGGGCTGCTTTCCTGCCTTTTGAGTTGGGTCCATCTACCCAGTGCAGAACCTCCTTCTCGTCCTCAAGGAATCTGACCCCAAATGTACAGAGCTCAAAGAAAGCAGCGGAGAGATGTCTTCATGCTATCACTCTAAATAGCCAGGAGGCAACTATTTGTTTCTCAATCATGTACAGTCATGAAAATGATTTCAGGACTTAGATCTATCAAAGTCTAGGGGACACGAACTATTTGCTTGTTATCATTTCAAAAAATGGAGTTGGGAGAAAAGTCCCCTATCTGACTATTCTCTGGAAGGGGAACCAGAAGTGGCAATGCCTTCCTGTGATCCAGAAATCTTTCTGGCTTCCCACTGGAAAAGGGCATTTCCATAGGGATTTTTCCATTTGCTGTATCTCCAAGTATATAGACATCCAATTTTAGCAGAGTTAAGGGCTGAGTGGATTAGGCCCATCAGAGTGGCTCAGGAATCATAATTATGTAAAATAATTTGTAAATTTTATAATATAATTATGTATTATAATTTATATACTTATATATAAATATAAATCAGGTAAAATAGTTATAAATTGCACAAATAATGTAAAAATCAAGACTTAAATATTCTGTTGTTCCCATTTTTCTACGCAGCTTCCTTAAGGTAATAATAGGGTAAAGTGACTTCCCAGAGCTATGGGGGTTTTCCCAAGGAAGCTATGAATTTACAAAGCTGAGAGCACTGTAGGAAATTAATATTTTGAATCAGAAACAAAAGGTGTGTGTTTTTCCAGAGTTACAGTGGATGGGGATATTAGGATCATATTCTCTTTTAATTTTAAACTCTTGTTATTTTTCATTAAATCTAATGTCAATGCTGGGCAAAAAACTTCAGCCTATGAACATTTCAAATCATGGAATAAGCCTTGCATTCATTTTACCTTTTACTAATCAATATTTCCAAGGTGCTAAAGGCAAGAGAATGATGGGAAAAAGTAAAAATAATCCTCAGCCAAATCAGATAGAGGGACAAGAGAAGGGAAAGAACAAAACACGCAGTAGTAGCACACCAAAAAGGAGGGAGGAAACCTGGGAAAGTTAAGCTATCCTATTACTTCCCCAGTCAGGAAATTATTGTTAAGTTAATTTAATGGGTACAGGGAAGAGTAAAGTCAACACATTATGGTTCTGATGAGAGATTTAACTCTCATCATCCCAATGTTTGCAGAAAACATTCCACTCCAATGATTAGAAGGTGGGGAAGAATAATAAAGATTTTTAGTGCTGCTTTGGGGATTATGATTCCTTGAATTATTGTCTCTAATAAACTTATGATGTGCCTACTATGTGCAAAGCATGGGCAAGGCAGTTGTAGGTATAAAGATAAATAGGCTACTTGACCTTCCATCAAAGTGACCCTGAGTTCTCTGTAGGGGGATGAACCAAAGAGATGAAAAGAGAGGCTGGGTCAACTGATTGTTGTCCTGAGTGAGTCTCTCCTGCTCCAGGGTCTGAACTGCTAAAGAGCTAGCATTCTGAGCCATTTTTCTGTCCTGTTCTCCTGTGTAGTTGTGTTGCTCTTCCTTCCTTCCTTCCTTCCTTCCTTCCTTCCTTCCTTCCTTCCTTCCTTCCTTCCTTCCTTTTCTTCCTTCTAGCTTCCTTCCTTCCTTTTAGTATTCTTCCTTCCCCCTCTCCCTCTACTTCTCTCCATCTTCTTTTTTTCATTCATGCCATTATCAAATTAAATAAATTTGCTAAAGATTTTTTAAATTATTAAAATACTGTTAAATTTTATCACAATGTTTTTCACCTATTAAGGTGATTTTGTATACACACACACACACACACGTGTGTGTGTGTGTGTGTGTGTGTGTACCCTCTTAAGTTAGGGAATCACATTGATTGACTTTTGATGAACCAAACTTGTGCACCTGGAATAAACACAACCTGGTTACTCTTTTTGTGTAGTTGCTGGATTTGTTGCTGGATTTAGAATACTTGCATTCTGTTTAGAATGTTTGCATCTATGTTCATGGGTAAGAGACTTGCTTATGCACTACCTTTTTTATAAGTCTTGGTGCATTGAACTTAGCATCAAGATCATACCAGCTTAAAAAATGAGTTTGGAATTGTTCCCTTTTTTTCTATTCTTGAGATGACTTTGGCTAAAAGTAGTTTTATTTCTTCTTTAAATGTTTGGAAAAATTCTCTGGCGAAGTTAACTTGGTCCTAAAGGTTTGTTTTCTCCATTAAATAAGATCCAGCTTTCTTAATGAGTATGGGACTATTTATTTTTTCTGTATTTCTTGTTTAGTTTTGGAAACTACACCTTCTTGTATGAGTTGATATGGCATAAATATATTTACTTTTAGGAATTTGTCCATTTCACCTAAATTTTCTAATGTATTAGTGATAACATTTTTATCATATTTTTTATATTGCCCTTTTAATATTTTTTGGTAATGATGCCCAATTTTACATTTTTGTTATTGGTATGTTTTCCCCTTGTTATTGATCTAGATAAGAATTTATCAATTTTATTACATCTTTTTAATGAATCAGTTTGTGACTTTGTTGAAGCTCTTTATTGCTTTTCTTTGTCTCTTATATTATGAATTTGAGGAGCTTTAATTTTTTAAATTTGGGGGAACTTTAACTTTTCTTAAAAACTAACTTTTTGAAATTGACTCTTAACTAGTTGATTTTTGGCCTCTTATTCTTTTCTAATATATACATGTAATGCTATGAGTTTTCTTCTAATAAGACTATTTTCCTCATACAATTTTGGATACATATTTTCATTAGTATTTATTTAAAAATATTTTTCTAATTTTCATTTTGATTTCTACTATGATCCACTGATTTTTTAGAAATGAATTAATTTTCAAACATACAGAAATTTTGTTACATATTTCTAACTTAATTCTACCATGTCCAAAGAACATACTCTAGACTATTACAGTCTTTTGATATTTTTTAATATGTGATTTTTGTCAAATTTCCAATGTATTTTTGGATTTGTAGATGTTGCATGTAAGTCTTGTCCATTTTGGCTTTCCACAGATTGAGATTAAATTACTAGGTGCATGCAGATGAAAAATTGTTTTATCTTCCTGTTAAGTTGACCTTTTATCATTAAGAAATGTCCCTCTTCATCACTAACAGTCCTTCAGTCTGGTTAGGGCAATGTCACTAGTCATACTAGCTTTCTTTTGGTTAGTGTTTGCATGGTTCATCTTTTCCTATTCTATATTTTCAACATTAGCATGTTCTTTTGTCTCTTTTTAAAAGCATATATTTGTACTATTTTGTTTATCTATGCTGACAATCTTTGTCTTTTAAGTGGAATATTTAGTTTATTTGATGTAATTTTTAATAATATGGACCCTTCTTTAACCAGCAAAGTTTTTAATTTCTTTAAGTTTCTTTTTGATCCTTTCTTTTTCTTTGAATTACTATCACTATATGACTCCATTATTACAAGGTGTTAGCTTATTCTCTTATCATTTTTTTTTTTTATTCTCCCATGATATTGACAATACCCAGAGCAATCAATGATTTAAGCTTTTTGGTCTCAGAACTTCTTTACACTCTGAAAACATATTTGGAGCTCCAAAGACTTTTTTAAATGGGAGTTATATCTATTAAAATTTATCATTAAAATTTATAACAGAGAACATTAAAAATATTTATTAATTCATTGAAAACAAATAATAGCAAACCTTTTACATGGTAACATATTTTTATGAAAATAACTTCATTTTCCCAAACAAAAGGGTGGCATAATTTTACATTTTGCCAATCTCTTTTTGTCTGCCTTAGAGAAGACAGCTGTATTCTTATATTTACTACTACATTCATTTTTTTTTTTCATTTTATAGATCATGTAGCCTCTGGAAAACTCCTCTATACACTCATGATACCATTTTAGTATTATGAAAATTGTTTTGCCCTTGTGGATCCCTTAAAAGGATCCCAGAGATTTCCAGGGGTCCACAAACCACACTTCAAGACCAGGTATTCTCAAACTTTAGTGATGCATCTAAATCACTGGGAGAGCTTGTTAAATCACAGCTTGCTGGGCCCCTTATCCAGAATTTCTGATTCAGCAGATCTAAGATGGGGCCTGAGAATTTGTTTTCTAACAAAATTTGAGGTGATTGCTGCAGCTGCTGGTCAAGACACCACACTCAGAGAACCACCGATCTAGACTTTTAATTCTGGGTTATTATTTATCTTTGCTTGTAGCTACTTTTTATGGTAACATCAAAATGTGCTAAGTATTTGATGACCACTACTTTGTATACATCTTACACTAGCTCCTGGAATTTTCTGTTCTCTAATCAAAGTATTTAATACAAACTTGTCTTCAGTTTGAGTCTTTTCGTGACAGTCTGAGGGTTTTGATGATGGAGAATATTTTTATTATAGCTTCATATTTAAATAACAATTTAGGTGAATATAAGCTTCTTGGTTTTATGGTTCTGGACACTTCCCCAATATTTTGAAAATATTAGTCTTATTTTTCATTCCTTTTTTTTTAAATGGCTGTTTCTAGTGTTCCCATTGAAACATCTGAAATTAATCTTATCTTTCCTTATTAATGCAGGACCTGTTCCTTTTTTCTAGGAGCTTTCATAATTTTCGACATTCTCACATTTTCTTATTAGGTGCCTAATGTGAGATTTTTCCTTACATCTCCTCTTGGGAATTCTCTGGCCCTTTAAATCTGAAGACTTCTACTCCTTTTCCACTTCCTTCTTTTACTCTTTCATTCAGAGAAATTTATTTCTATTATTCCTCAAGTATTTCCTCCTATCCATTATTGTTTAATCTTTCTGGGAGTTCTTTTATTCTGATATTATTATTTCTACTTCTACTCCCCCTACCTCATCACCTCTTAGATTTTCTTTTATATTTCTTCGCCTTTTCATTCTTCCCTCTGGGATTTTTTCCTCCATCCAGTCTTTCAATTTGCTAATTCATTCCTTAGCTAATTCTTTCTGCTATCTATCTATTTCATTTATATCCTGTATTTTAACTAGTATCTTTTCATATCTAGTCTCTTTTACACTACGTTGTTTTTGTTTCAGATTGCTAGTAACTTCTGTTCCTCTTACTTTTTTTTTAGACAAACAATTTTTGGTGCTAATAATGCTACTTATGGTAGAATATGTAACCTGCTAAGTTATTTTCATTTGTAATAATTATGCTTCTTGAAATGTCTTATTATTTTGGCTTGTGAGCTCATTTTCCCTTGGGATATTGGCTATTTTATCAGACAGACATAGACCTTAGAGTGCAACAGCCCTAATTAGCTCAGGTTAGAGACTTAAGCCCCCAAAGGAGGAGGCCAAGCATGGGAAAACCAATCAGTCACTTCTGGCCCTTAGGTCATGGCTCATTCTTTGTCCAGGAGGAAGAAGCACCCTTTCAGTGTAAAAATTAACCAGCCCCACAAGTTTGGAAGCAAAAGAGTAAAGAATTTTTGTTCAAAATTAGTCTCCACTTGTTTTTTCATTGCACCTCACAAGTGCACATCTTGTGTACCACCTTGGATATGTTATCTAGAACACCTGGACCAGAGCTGAGAGCTACAGGTGTGAGGGCAAAAATCATTTGCCCAAAGCAACAGCAGAAGGAAAAAGTGCAGAACACCAAGAGTCTCTATCTATGGTACCCTCCCAAAGTATGTAGTCATGCTTTTTGTTAAAGGCCAAAGCCTTTCTATACACCAGCACAAAATAGCCTAACAGCATGTCTCCTGGCAATTTTTCTTGGTGTTTTTCCTCTGTTCCTTGGGGAAAAGAGTCAGCTTCAAACTCACTCAGTGTCTTGAAGTATCTTGATACTAATCCTATTTCTCATTTTTTCAAGAGTATGATTTTAAGTTACTGTATTCCTTCTTAGTTTTCTTACCCATAATGTGGGACCAATATCTAACATTGATAGCAATAAAAAAAATTAGAACTCATATAAACATATGAAAACATGTAGAGCGGTTAGCATTGTCACTGGCATAGAGTAAACAATAAATCATAGTTGCTATTGTTATAACAACTCTGTTGTTATTGTTGTAACTGAGAACTAGAGCCAAGCCTGCGTTTCTATTCTGCAATGGGTTGTTCTGGATAATGGGTTGCAGAAATCTGGCTGGGCACATAATGTAAAAAGTCAACTTCATCATGTTTGAAATCCCATCACTAAGATAATGTTTCCTTTTCCTTTGGGGTCATGCATATGTGAATTTTGGGGCCTGATATCCAAGAAAGGGAGATGTAGCCCATGCAAGTCTCACTGAGGGAAAATAAATGACCCCTTGCAATATGCTAGAGAGCTAGAAAGGAGGGAATGGAGAACATCGTGGGCACTGGGACATATTCATGATCTAGCATTTATTTTCCTTCTTGCCTATTGCAATTTCCTTCTGTGAGAGCCCAATGGCTTCAGTTAAGTGTACATTAGTGGAGTGGTCTTGCTTGTGCTTGAGTAATTAAGGGATAGAGCTGTGTCCATTCTTGGGGTGATGAGACTTGAGGAGCTGATAATGTGATGTTAAACAAGAGTCCTCTACAAAAAGCAGATCCAGTCTCAGACAGTTGACCAAGGTGACAAGGGACAAACAGGGTGGTCCTGTGGGACACCCCAACATGCTTCAGGGATGTTCAGAAACACCTGGGGTGAGGAACCTGAAAAAAGGCTGGGCTTCCTTGTAGTAGTAGGATCAGAGGTAGAAAAATTACGATTTGACATTAAAGGAAATTGTGACCCTCTAGATGTGAAGAAAGCAGGACCTTGATGTTGCAGCATTCGTTCAGAATGCTTGTGTGTGTGTGTGTGTGTGTGTGTGTGTGTGTGTGTGTGTGTGTGTTATTATCACCACACTCCAGTGCCCTGCCTACTCGTGGGAGAAACAGCAAATGTCTGTTGCCTCCTCTCCTGCAGGAAGGGCTCCTGGGGGCAGATCTCTTGACCTTAAGCCACTTGATTTGTTAGTGGTTTAAGGCGCTCAGGTGCTTGGCCACCACTTCACTCAGCAACGGTGACTTCTACAGTAGACCCAGTAACATTATAGTCAGCTATGCCTACGTGGAGGCCTCAACAACATGTGTCCTCACTTTATCTCTTCTTGGGGTGAGTATGAAGTGGAAAGCAAAGAAAATATGTCTGCTGATTTCTTCAACTCACACATATTTATTCTTGAAATATATGCTTCTTTTCTCCCTCAGGGCTAATGAAACCCGTTCCAGCTTTCATTTGCATCTAAAGTGAGATGGCTCATTTCTCATCCTGCTCAGAGGAACTGCCAATTGCTGTTGGGTCAGTGAACTCCCAGAGGAGGTAAAATAAAAGCTGATGCTATTTTAAAAATGCCAGAAAATCTTCCACTATATCTAAATATGGCCACAGGAGACCTGGGTTCTTTAATTACATTCTTCCAAGTTCAATAATTACTTAGAGAAGTTCCTTGGAGGGAAGAATATGTAAGCAATTCCTAGGGGCTTTGACTGACTCCTGGGCCACTTTCATAAATTCCAGTCTGCAGACCTCTTAAATTCCTACAAGGCTGGACAAAAGCAAGTCCTCTTTCTTTGGGGTCTGGTCCTGCTTCCTTCAGTCCTGAGCTCTGACTCTCTTAGCCTTTGTTATGGCCTCCTCAGAACTCAGTACATAGCAACCAGGGCATGAGGTGAGCTGGTCTCTTCCCATTAAATATGATGCCACCAAGCTGTTCCTGTCAGTTACTGCCATTAAAATGACAGCTGTTGGTCAGCCCTTAGTGGAAAGAGGCAAACTCCTCCCTCTTCTTGCTTCTCAAGAGTAACAAACTTTTCACTCTTTCCTGATTAAGAAATGCACATGCTGACCCAAAGTGAGTTACTCAGAATTTTCCCAGGCACAACCCAGCAGGCTCAGTGTTCTGAATTTGAGGACATAAACTTGCCAGGTTCTCAGGGATTCAGCTTGAGCCTCCACCCTTCCCCCCCCCCCCCACCCTAAGCTATCCCAGTGGTTGGGCTCTGAGATCAGAGCCCTTTCTTCTTCAGAGAAGTAAAATCTATTAGGAAACACCCCTCTCGTGGGACTAGTCAGGGAGTCATCAGCAGAGAAAAAGGCAGATGCGTGTGTCTTTGTGTGTGTGCGTACATGCACGCATGCACGCAGGCACGCACACACATGCTCCTGTGTATGTTTATGCACTGGGTTCTTATATGAGTATTTAATGGGCACATGTGAATTTCTGTGTGCACATCTGTCATGTATGTAGTGTATCACCAATCAGAACACTTCTATCCCCTTTCCTCTCATTTCCCTATCCCTGCTTTTCCTTACCTTAAGTTAACCTCTTATGATTAATTTTATTTACTTTACTCTGTCTTTGTATGTATGTCTGCAGCAAAAACTAAAAGCAAAACAAATAAAACAAAACAAAATTGACCAGAATTTTTGCAAGGAGGATGGTTTGCAGATGTGAACAGTTTTGTTTGGTTTAGTGAAGGTCTTTTTTCTGAAACCCAGTTCCTGAGGCCCATGTGGTAAGAGGACACTGTCCCCTGTTGATATCACAAAGCCTGCCTCACCTCCCCACTTGCTCTGGGTAAGGAGCAATGACTTGAGGCAACTGGTTAATCTCAAGGAATGAACATAGAGTAAAATGGTAATGAGAAAAGAAAATGGCTTCTGACTGCATTTTTAATCAAACTCAAGTGACTGTGTTTGTTCTAAAGCTTTTTCCATTTCATAATGTATCATAATGTATCTCTTAGATGTAATATCTGTGATTCTGATTCAGGGACTCACTGACACAATCATATTGACCCAACCTCTGTGTCCTGCACGTCTGGAAGTATAACATGAGATTTGGAGTCAGGTTCAAATCTTGAATTGTCATGTGACCTTGAATAAGTTAATTACTTCTCAGTTACATCAACTAGAAAAAAGAGAAATAACCATACCTATCCAATAGGGCTATTGTACAGATTAAATGAAACTAAACTATAAAGATCTTAATGCAATATTTTGCAAATGTAAGTGCTCTGTTAGTTGTTTTTATTTTTCCCCTCCCTGCTCTCTGCTATTGCTCACTCCCATACCTCCCCTTACTTCCCTGCCATGTTGATTTCCTAGGATTGATACCACAGAAATTTAGTCTCTCACGATTCTTGAGGCTAGAAGTTTAAAATCAAGGTGTCAGAAAGGCTATGCCTTTTTTGAAAGCTCTAAGAATCTTTTCTTTCCTCTTCCATCTTCTAGTGGCTCCTAGCTTTCCTTGGCTTGTGGCCACACAACTTCAATCTCTGTCTGCCTCTGTCTTTGTATGGCCTTCTTTTTGTCTCTGTGTCCTTTCCTATTCTTCTAAGGACACCAGTCATTGGATTTAGGGCCCATCTAAAATCCAGTATGATATCCTTAACTAATTGTATCTACAAAGACCCTAAGTCAGGTCACATTTTGAGATTCTGGGTGAACATGATTTTTTTGGGGGGTGTGGGGTGGGGAGGGTATTAACAAAACCTAACATCCTTCTTCTCTTTTCAAATCATCTTGGTTTGCTATCTGTCAAATTCACTTCTCCTACTATTAGGATTTTGCTCACTTTCCTCCATCTGCACTGCCATGACCTATAGCAACATTAACCTGAATAACTCTACTCTTCTGTGAATTGATGTGGCTTTTCTCTGGTGTCACTCATGTCCATTCTCCACATCATCTTCAGGATGGTCTTTTGAAAGTATAGACAGATTTGATCAAGGGTTCTTTATTCTCAAAAACCTTTAAAAGTTCCCAGATGTCTTTAGGATAAAATTCAATATCTTAGCATTCAAGGCTCTTCACAAGTTGGCCCCAAATTGTCTTCATAATATCCTACTCTACTCTCCACTAACCACCTTTAAATGTCCCTGCCTTCTCTGAACTGGGTCTAAGGGAGACCTGTGCTATTGCTGCAGCATGACAGACTTTTCCCAGGGTATAGTCTTGGAGACCAGGTTCATTTAAATAGAAAATATATTGAGAGTTCCTTGGGACGTGCATGAACTCATGAGCAAGTGTGAAGAGAGAAGTACGAGGCAAATTCTAGAGAGTGTGGGCATTCAAAGCTAGTTGCTTCAAGATGTGCTTCTGTGGATACAAATTGTTTTGAGCTAAGGACAATTTTAGCTTTAGGCTCAAGAGAAACTCATGCCCTTTCTTTTGATTCCCCAGAAGAACTTGAACTAGGGGCCTTACACATAAAAAGAGATTATCAACCATAATATAGACAGGACAAGCTTCCATTTACTAAACATCTTCTTATCATTTTGCAATGGCCCTTTAGATCCCCAAGGTACTTTACCTCACCCTTAGTTCAGGAAGCCTTATAAACCCACGTTCCCTTCTGTCTCTGAACCTCTTGTTCAAGTACATGTGGGTCTCTGGCTGTCTTGTGTATGCAGGATACCCGTACATATATGTATGTACAAAATTTGCTCATTTTGCTACTCTATCTCATGTCTATTTGATTATTAGACCTATAGAAAGAACATTGAGGGTGATGAATCCATTCATGATAGGTGGCCTATGCTGGGGTGGCTTAACATCACTTGAGCAGCATGGGAATATATTCTATGGTCAGTCTCCACAAATCTCTCTGGTCATTATGGAGGGACACATGGACCACAGAGCCCAGTGACCTAACCCTTGTGACTCTCTGTTCTCTCTTGTCTTTGTCTGGGCTGGGGGCCCTAAGGTGGTGACCACTCCCAATCATTGCTTATGTTTGTAGCTGTTTGCTGTTGTGGTTTCCTAAACAGCTGGGCAGATGGAAGAACTGAGCTTTCACTGTTTTCTTGAGAATGTCAAACCCTGTTTGTCATGATTCTTGCTCTATTGCACTTGTAGTTTCTGAGTCAGTTTGGACCCAGGCTGAGTGTGACCTGATTGTGTCTAAGGAGTTCTATTTCTGATGCTTTATGACTCTGAATCCAACAAATTAGCTAAATGAGGTGGCATTTTCTCTGCCTCCCGGATTGGCTGATATGTTCAATGCATGACTCTTGATGGGCAGCTGATATCCTGTAATCCTTTGGCAGAGGCTGCATCATAAGAAAGTGATGAGGGACTTAAGCAGCTTCAGAAGTGATTTATAAGGCTTATAAGATATAATCACTTCTAAAACCCATGCTGTAATTTATTACAAAACCTTTTACTTTTTAAAAAAATTTTTTAGCACTTTCAGAAAATTAACACTAAGAGGGTTTTAATGCTGGAGTAAGCTTTGGGGATGACTGTTTCTATCTTAAATAGTGCAGGTTGCTATAACAAAAATATAGTCTGGAGACTTACATTTATTTCTCACAATTCCAAAGGTTGGGAAGTACAAGATCAAGGTGCTGGTATATCAGGTGTCTGGTGAAGAGTTGTTTCCTGGCTTGTAGATAGTCACCTTCCTGCTGTATTGTCACATGGCTTCTGAGAGAGGTCACCTCTCTTGTGTCTTCTAACAAGGGCACTGCTCTCATTCCTGGGGCCTCATATGCATGAGCTAATTACCTCCCCAGTGCCCTACCACCAAATATCATCACATTGGGATTAGATTTCCCTTTTAGGGGAAACAAATATTCGATTCATAGCAGAGTCTAACATTTTCATTTAACAGAAGAAAAAATCGAGGCACAGCAGCATGAGCTCCCCTATAAGGGGTCCCCAAGCCAGCCAGCAGCAGGTCGTCTGGTTTTCAGTGCAGGACTTTTTTCTCCTATATCATGATCGTGATTCATTCTGATTATTTCAATAATATAATTTCATTCTCTCAGGCTTGCCTTGGCTATTTTTTCCCCCTTCACTTAAAAATAGAAACAAGACAATTTATAAGAACACCGAGAAGCAAGGATTCTGAAAAGATGGCCGCTTTCCTTGACTCCCAACTCCCAACTCTCAACTCCTCTCTTTAGTTAGGTAGGAAGGAGATGAGCCTGAGTTTATAAGGGAAGATTGGGCAGGGGCTTTTTTCTTCAAGAACAGAGCTAGAACTGGAAAGCAGATTGCCCCAGAAAAAGGAAAAGACAGTCTGGGGGATCCTGAAAAAATATTGGTTCTGAGATCTATGGACCTGAGAAAAAGGGTGACGTCAGCCTTGAGGGTGTCTGGTTTCTCTGGTCACTATGAGGCCAAGCAGGATTTGGGTGGGGTCTGCATCCTCCCTGACTCTGAGGTGGTGGAGTCTGGAGACCTGCCTTGCACTGGAACATGGAGTCACCCTTGGTACTTTAGGAGGCGATGGCAATGTGCTGATTTCTAGACTGCCACCCTCCAGGGGTAGAAAATATTTCCTCCACACTATTTGACTGACTGACACCATTTAGGAGACTCCGACAACCAGGCCTAAACATCAAGGAACAGACAAAATGGAATGAAAACTCATTTAAGTGGTTTTGGAGGCTAGAAAAGAAGGTGCTCTGTTAGACCTAATAGTCTCTTCCATGTATATAAAAGGCTAGGGCATAACAGGTGACAGTCTAAACCAAAATTATAAGGTTAATTTGAAAAAGTAGCTATGTCTCTTAGTATATTCAGGGTAATTTTTAAATGTTTGAACCTTTATTACACTTGGAATTTATTTTCTGGTAAGGATTAGGATAGGCATCTAGCTTTATTATTTTTCCTAAATAGGTCAGTAGTTATACTAATATCACATAATGAAAATTTGATATATCTTTCCACTATTCTCATTTGTACATGTGTCCCACTATATATCTGTATGTATTTTGGTATATTTTCAAAGTCTCTGTACTATTCTATTGATTTATCTGTCTTTTTAGTAGTAACACTAGTTTAAATTAATGTAGCTATATATTTAAAAAAAACAGCATTTCACTAATGCTCATTCATTGTTCATCTGTTTCAACATCTCACTATTAAACATTTTTAAGTTATCAGAAAAATTATTTCTGAGACGTGATTGGATTTGATTAGATTCCAATTAATTTAAAGATTAATTTAATGAAGCAATTTTTTTTTTAGCATGGGGTCTTTCAGTCTTCTAAGTCCCTTAGATGAACTTTAACATTTTAAAATAAAGGCCTCAGACATTTTTTATTAAATATGTTCTTATTTTAACCTGTCATTTACTAATGTAAATTATATTTTAAAATTTTTATTGTTTTCTAATGATTTTTTTATCAATCATTTGCTCAATTCTCTTATTTTTAAAACCTGTTTTTGAATTCATTTTCTTAGACTTTCCAAGTATAAATCACATCATTTATAAATAAAGTTCATTTTTCCTTCTCTAATTTGTTTAACTTCTAAATCATTTTTGTGTCATTTTGTGCATTGAAAAGTATTTTGAGAAAGAAGTTACATAAAGATAGTGATGATGTCCTTCTCAACTTTGTTCTTGTTTCCTTTAATGGGAATATTATAGCAGTTTACCATTAAACAGGTAGCATAATTTGAGATACTCTTTTTTTCCATTATTATTTTTAAGCATTCATTGAAATGAGTCTATGCTTTTGGCCCTTACTGTAGTGACTTGTAAGGACATATTTTTTTCAATAGTTTAAACTATCCTTCAGTTTCTAAACAAGACTCAGATGGTCCTGTATATTATTATTACACAATGTACTGCTAAATTTTCTTTGTAATATTTATTTCATAATTTTTGCATTGGTTTACATTAGTTAAATTGAGCCTTAAGTGCTAACTTTGTCAGATATTTGTGTTATTATTACAATAGCTGTATAATATGATATGGAATCTTGTTCTTACTCTGCACTACAAATGGTTTAAATTTTAAAAACACTGGTGCTCTTTGACAACTTTCACAGTCTGTCAGCTTAATTTTTCCTCTCTTGAGTCAATTTTGGCAGTTTTCATTTTTCATGAAAAGAGTACATCTCTTCCAGGTTTTAAAGTGTGTTTGTGTAGACCTTTGCAAATATTTCTTATTGTTATTTTTATATCTTCTCCCTGCATGGTTATTTTTCTATTCTTATTTCTTCTCACATTTCTTCTTGGTGAATCTAGGTAGTAATTTACCTAATGTTCTTGGCATTCAGCTGGAGGTAGATATGGACATAGACAATAAGATCAGCAACTTTAATATTTATATTTATACCTCCATTCATTTATCATCTACTTGATTTGCCAAATGCTTCTGAGTTGCCTCAGAGGACACAAGGGAATGCTCAAAGTACTTTTATGTGGAGAGAACTCTGTTCCTGCCTCTGCCAGGACAGTCCCTTTTACTTCTCTTGTATTTGGTGCTTCATTTTACAATTTCATGAGAAAAGTTTGAACAGATTATATGTTTAAAACTCATTAAACTTACATACTTGTACAGTGTTTATATGGAAACCCAGTGATAAAAGTACAATGTATATTTGAATTCAAGAAGCCATTGATGATAAAATACATTATTATTTAATGCAACACTAAGAAAAAAAAAATCATGGCCCATTAGATTATGATGCATCAATTTTAAGAGACATGGTGATATCAAAGATGCTAAATGTGGGGAAAAAAGACTTGTATCTTAAAGTAGACTAAATATGGCATATGCTTTTTGGATGTGAATTAGAATGAAAGTCTTTAGGTTTACTTGACAGTTTGAGAGTCTGTTCAAAGGTTAAATGAGCAATGAAATATAAATCGAGGAAGAACTCCAGCAAAATATCATTTGCTAACTGAGCATCTGAGTTCAGGTTGAAAAGCGACATTGCAAACTTTTCTCCTCAATATGCTCATTCTGAATGGTCCCGACACCACCAGCTTTGCTCGGTTTCCTTGGCAAAACTGCACATCCCTGAGCTGGAGTCTGCTGCGCAGGCGGGAAGTGGACATATCCTGTGTTCAGGACTTGGGAATGTCTTCTTGGACAGGTTTAAGCTACTAAGTACACAGATGAGCTGCCGCTGTTTTGTTCTCCCTCCCTAGACCATGTGTGTCACAGCTGGAGCCTCTGCCATACCAGTCCCACGGGCTGGAGTGTGATGCGTCATCGACCTCCTTCTCACTCTTGGCATGCATCTGCTGCTTTCCTGACAGCAGTCCAAAGCTTCTCCAAATGTTTCCACACAGTGGCTCTGATAACCCCAGAGTGTGAGAGTGTAGAACCTGGAAGCCAGGGGGTCTAGTCCAAAGCAATCAGCCCTAAATTAAAAAACATTTAAGGATCTTAATAAGATCCTTAAGGCATCTAAAGAAATGGTTCAATTCTTGACAAGAAAATGAGCCTCTAAAGGGGAAGAACACTCTGCATTCAATTGCCTTTCTCTAGAGGCTTTGTCAGCATCAGTGGGTTGATAGCATTGGCCCATCGGGGCCTTGAGACGCTTGGCAGAAAGGATACTAGACGGGCATAGGAGATGCTTCCATTCAGCATTGTGCTTAGCAGCTTCTCTTTATTATAAACATTTATACAAATTATTTAACTTTGTGGTTTTTGAAAACGAAACTTTAAATAAAATCGCCTCAGGAAGATGTGCCATCCATATGAATACCTTCTTGCTTTGTGTAACCCACCCACACACCTCTTAACTATGCAACTACTCATCCTCCACCTGCAGAAGCATGGATAGAGGAACCTGGGAGAATTTGGGTTCAGACACTGACTTCGTCGTTTAGAAATTAAGTGATCTTTTAAAGTAAGTTAAATTCCTCAATTTTTAGTTTCTTTATTTGTAAAAGAGGAATTAAAACATGAAACTCCCATGATTATTGTGGAGACAAAAAAAAATATGTATATTTAGGTTGCCTGTCACAGTCCTGGAGATGTGATAACTGCACAACAGTTAACTTTCCTTTCACTCTGTTTCCTCCCTTTCTAAAGAAATTACTTCTCCCCACCCACCATCCATTTCCAGCTTCAGGCCCAGAGAAGGAAGGTCAGATGGGGTGCAGGTACCATCGAGTCTGCCCCCCTTGCCTCTGCAAAGTCTACAGTTTCATAGCACATTAAGAGGAGAACTGTCTGATCTTATTTTTAAAACCTCCTGACCAGCAAACTGCCATCATTTGGCAACTCATTTCAGCTCACAGAATTTGTTTTTTTTTGCCTATCTGTTTATTCATAATGAACATACACTAAACCTATGCTATGTCAGGCACTGTGCTAGGTCTCAAAAACATAGAAAGATATTTGGCATAATTTCTCTTCTTAAGATACTCATAATATTGTAGGAAAAATATGCAAGTAAACCATTGCGATGCCAAGTACTATGATAAAAATAATCCACAAACTCTTATAAATCACATAGGATGGGCATCTTTTGGAAGTAGGGAGAAGATGGATGACACAGAGTACTGGAAATACTTCCCAAAGCAGGGGATGCCTGGCAGGGGTTTTAAAGGTTCATTTCAGACAAAAATCTCAGAGGTAAATGAAAGCTGTTAAATAAGACTCAGCATAAATATCATGAGGAATGGTGAAGGGAACAAGGTGGTAGACAATAAACCTATTGTCTAGCTTTGCTTTACTCCTGTGAAAATGTAAATCTGAAGACAGAGAAAACAGAAAGGTTTTCTCTAGTAATGCAGATAAGCTCTGTTGAAAGTCTAAACTAATGGCTAAGGTAGAATGAGAAGGCAGGTTTAAGAGACATGAAGGAGAGAGACCCTTGAAAATAGTGATGTACATAGTATCTGTCTCTCTCATTCATAATTTCTACTTCCCATGTAGTGGTCAGGGCACTTGGCATTTTATCACTTTAGGATGGTTGATTAAAGTAGAGGCAATTGAAATATTGTTTGAGAAATTTGACATCTTAAATCTAACAATAACAAGGAAAGTGATAACACTATTTTTTTTAGTATATAATGAATACACTTGCTGAGTTACATAATAAAAAATTAATATTTTCAAACATTTTATTTTTTAATTGTTCCTTAATTGATTTTCATGAAGTGAATAAGATATCTTGAGGCTGATGGGGGAAAGTATGCATAATAATGTATGTTAAAGTTCTTTATAAACTGTAGAATACTTTTATATACATTTGCTGATTTGATTCTTTCAGTGGCCGTATGAGATAAATATTTATTCTCATTTTACCAGGCATTTAAACTGAGGCACGGATTTATTTGAGGTTACTCAATAGCTAAGCCAGGAACTGGTCTCGGGTTGGTATGCCTCCCTCTATGATGCCATAAGGAGGATAAAGATTCCTTCTTTTGGGAAGCTGTCAAGGAGTATGGTGATTGCAGGGACCTGCAGGAGGAGATGAGACTCTGTCTTGGTTCATGTAACTCTGTCCCTGATTTCCTCTAGAAACATCATTTGGCATGCTTTTGAAGGGGTGGAAGTTTCTTTAGTTTTTTTTTTTTTCTGGATGTTTCTTTAAGGATGTTAAGAGGAACCAGCCAATACTAATCTCAAACAGGATATCCTTTAAGGAAAACACTCCACACTAAATACAAACAAGAGCTTTCAGACTGAAGAATCGCAGACACTAAAGAATCTTTTAAATTTACTTTTGGGTGTGTGTATGTGTGTGTGTGTGTGTGTGTGTGTGTGTGTGTGTGTGTGTGTGTGTGTGTGTGTAGTTCATTTCAGAGTATCTTTTGGACTTCTAGTCGACAGCCTACTAGGGATGTGTAAATTTTTCTGGAACTCAGTGTAAGTCTTGATTATTGTTTCTTCAGTGTTCTCCCTCCTACATAGGTTGTTTGTACATGTATATTTTTAAAATATATTTCTTTATGTGATATCCTCTCTGCCTGTCTGTCTTTCTCTCTGTGTTCCTCTTTCCTCCCTTCCTCCTTCCCTTCTCTTCCTGCCCTCTCCCTGCTCTCCTTGCCCAGGAACTTGCTCCTGAAGTACTCAAGTCCATTAGGACACTTAAAAACAAAAGAGATCAATGAGCTGAATCCCTAAAGTTCAGCCAGGACCACCCACCATGGATCATGTGGACCAGGACCGAATTTGCATGGGGGACAAATCCTTGGAAGATTTTGCTGTCCCCGGGCTTTTGTGTTTGATCTCTACTATCTCTTGGGTAGTAGAAAGTAGAAATCTACTTTGTAGTCTTCTTATTGAGGTTCAATCAGTGTCCCTGAAAGAGGAGGGAGTGACACTTTGGTCCCCTACGCCTCTGTTGCATTTGTGTTTGAACATCCCTTTCCTGCCTACCAAGTGTTCTTCTGAATACCCCATTGTTATAGTCATACTCACCACCCTTTCGAGGGTTTAATGGCTAAATCAGATCTTTTTTTCATGGCACGTCTCAAGGCGGACCCTAACCCTTATCTTAGCAGCTGATCTTTCCCACTACAAACCTGGTGCCAGTGTGTCCCAGAACCCTCTCAGGCCCTGAGAGAGCACTTCAGAGTAAACAAATCCAAATACCAAGAGGATATTTACAGCCACTGACCAAGCTCCCAATTTCCTTGGCTGGCCCTGTAGACAATGTACTCCTGCATCAGCTGTCAATTGTACTGTCAGAAATTGATACAAGACCAAGATTGAGAAAATATTATGCTAAGCCAGTCAATAGGCAAACAAACCATTTCTTTAGAGGATCTTGGACTAAATGTTTGTTTTCACAATGATATCTCAGTCATCTCAAATTCTGGGACCTCGTACTTTAACTTTATGATCTATTTCCCAGGGACTCAAGGGAAGCTGGCTTAGAAGCAGGGAAAGCCCCATGGCACTTAACAGCTTGTGCTTTCCTTGTGTCAGGGGACAAAGCTCTCCTCAGCAGGTGTCCGCCCACTTGTCCCCATTCTACGAACTCATAAAACTCATATTAAGCAATTCTGAGTGGGAGCATCTCCTGTGCCCATCTAATACCAAGTGTCTCAAAGTTCCCTGTGGGCTAATACTATCTATCAACCCAGTGATGCTGAGAAATTAAAGCTTCTAGATTTCATTTTGAGGCCCTGGAGAGAAAGGCAATCAACTGCCTAGTGTTCTTAAATTAGTTTCTTTTGTTTTAGAATCTAATTTTTTTCAAGACTCTAACCACACATTAGGAATCCAATCCAGTACTTTAGAATCTGTGATCTGTAATAGATATATCCCATTAAATTCTGCTCATTCTGTCTCCTTCATGCAGCTATGTTCATTTCCCTCCACTTCACATTTCTGCCTTTGTGCCTTTCTTTGTGCCTTTGTATTTGTTTGTTGAACCTAGCTAGAATGCCTTTCTCTTTTCAGCCTTACAAAAGCCTACTCATCTGTATGGGTTTGATTTAAGGTTCCCCATTCAATCCATTCATTCAATCCACTATCCTCTACAGTCGAGCCTCCACTCATCTTTCTACATTTTCTTCATTTTTTTTTTTATCACCACCTTTATGATATCCAGTGCTCTCTCCTACAGCTGGGTGCAGAATGTAAGGAGCTGCTCATTCTCAGAGCTGTGCACTTCAGTTTCAGGCATAGGCACTTCACATGCCTTACTCAAGTCCAAGCCCCATTCTCCCTAAATGAATCCTCTCTCAAAAAGACTGGTATGAGTCACAGAAGCCTAAGTGTAAATGCCTTATGTTCAAATAATGTGCCTAAGCTGCTTTCTCTTGATTTTTCAATGTATTTAGCTAGTGATTTTTTACCATGGTGGAAGACTGATCTAGCTCTCTCAAATTGCCCTTCATTCTTTCTCACGTTCTGACAACATAATTACATCACAGTTTCACAATGCTGGGTTAGTCTGTTTACGTTACTATGATTGTGCAAACATTATTATGGCTGAGTCTGTAGAATATGCTATTTACATGTTTCTATAACTTTTTGCTTTTCTTAGGATTGATGGCTTAACATTTTTATCATTGCATAATTATTTATTTACCTATCACTCATTGAAACCTAAATCAATTTCAGAACTGCAAAACTCCTTTGAACATGGTCAGACCACCAGGGAGCTTGCTGATTCCATCTACCCCTCTCCCTCTGAAGTCCTCCATTCTCTAAACTGGGTTGCTGGCTTTGCTCTTGGGGCTTGCCACTCAGCTAGCACAGCTGGGATTTCCCTTTATCTTCCTCCTGGGAATTCCTGCATCTCTCCATGTGGGATCTCTGCTTCCAGGAGCATCTTTATCTTGGCTTACTGTTTTCTGGCAGAACAAATCTTTGAGACCATGCATTTTAATATTTATATCTATCCTATCTATCTATCTATCTATCTATCTATCTATCTATCTATCATCTATCTATCTATCTATCTATCTATCTATCTATCTATCATCTATCTATCTATCATCTATCATCTATCTATCATCTATATGTGTGTACACACACATATAGACATATGTATATATGTCTTTATTCTCCCCTCACAATTGATTAACGTTTTGATTGAGAATAGAATTCTGGGTTAAAAAATTTTTTCCTTTTTTGAACAGCTTGGAAGAATTGCTTCGTCTTTTAGATTCCAGCACTGCTATTAAGAACAATTTGATCTCAGCTATTTCTATGTGGCTGTTTTGCTCCTCTCTTTTCCTTCTCTTTGGATGATTTTAGGATTTTCTTTTTATTCCTAGTATTCTGAAATTTTATGATGACATAACTTGCAATTGGTATTTTTAATGCATTGTGTTAGGAACTCAGTATTTTGTTTTTCTTTTGGTTTAAATCTGGAGACTCAGTTCTGGGAATTTTTCTTGTATTATTATTCTGAAACTTTCCTTCCTTCTATTGTTTTCTCTCTTTCCCCCCATCTCTTTTTCTAAAAGTTCTTATCAGTCAAATGTTGGCCCTTGTTCCAGTTATCTATTGATATATAACAAACCATCTCAGAACTAAGTGGCTTAGAAAAATAGCGATTATTTATTTTGCTCACAAATCTGTAATTCAGGCAGGATTTGAGGGAGATGGCCTCATTTCTGCTTTCTGTGGCATCCCTAGGGCATTTGCAATGAGACTAAAGGACTCACTTCCAAGGTGGCTCGATCACAGGGCTGGCAAGTTGGTGGTGGCTGTTAATGGGGGGCTTGATAACTTTCCACATGGGACTCTCCATAGGGCTTCTTGGCCTTCCTCAACAAATGGGTTCTAGTGTAGTATCATAGGAGGCCTGAATAGCAGTTTTAAGGCTTCTTTTGACCTACCCTTGAATGTCCCAGAATATCATATCTGTGACACTATTGTTAAATAAGTCACCAAGACCAGCTCTCTTTCAAAGGGAAAACATTTAGACTGTACCTCTCAATGGGTAGAATAACAAAGAACTTTTAGTCATCTTTAATCTATCTAGCACTCCTCTAATTTTCATATATTTCTTTCTCATTTTTTCATTTCTGACTTCTTCTCTAGATTATAGATTTCTTCAACTTTATTTTCCAGACCTTCAACTGACTTTTAACAATAATTATTTTTCTGTTGATCTATTTCTACAAACTAATCAGTTCTTGCTTTGTGTATACAATATTTTTTTCTAATCTTCTAAGGATGAAAATTAAAATTCGTTATTTTCAGTTTTCTTCTGTGTCATAAAAATTGCCCCTTTTTCCTATTCTTTTTCTTCAATTTATTTGTTTGATCTCTGTCTTTCACGTTTGGAACTTTCGTCAAATATCTGGCATTCTTCAGCTAAGCAAAGTACTTAAAACCTGACAGAGAACTCTAGGTGCAAGGGGAGAATGTTAGGCATCATTATAGAGTAATCAGGCCTGGGCCAGCTTTTCATCAGGTGAAATGTCAGTATATTTAGGTGTGTTTTTTCTGGGTCCAGCCTGTATCTACGGAAAAGAAATATCCAAATCCTTTCCTAGAGGTATAATAAGACCATATGACAGAGGTCTGGGAACAGAAGAAGGGAGTACATTACCATGCAGAATTTAGACGTTTTTTTTAATAGCCTGGCGTTCAGCATGGCAATTTACCCTGCTCCTGTCTTCACTTTATGTCTCCAGCTCAGAGCTTCTGTGGGTTACTTCTTCAGAGAGCAAGCCTCCAATGTGCAGTCTGGGTCAGGAAGGAATATCTTGGTTGCTTGGGAAAAAGGCAAGGGTGAGAGGAACCGACTTCATAAGCACACCATCAATTTATCCTGTTTTCCACTCAGATCTGCTCTCAGAGGTATCTGGTATCTCAAATTTCTGTGTTTCTTTGGAAATTCATGATCCCAAATCAGCTTGCTTCATTTTGATTTCCCTTAGTAGTCTTTGGTTTCAGCATTGCCTCCCTCGTAAATCTGTAACCATGCAATTGTCCTTTTTCATCTTCAAAAAATATTAACATTTAAAAAATATTTACATTTTTAATCTAGTTGTTTCTTTTTCTGTTCTCTATGTCTTTGTGAGTTTTCACTTTTTTCTTCTTTAAGATCATTTTATTGGAGTTTTGAGAGAGAGTGGAAATATTTATTGAATCTGCTGTGTTTAACCAGCAGTCCACCTGTATTTTTTTCCCCCTAAGAGCAAACGTTCAAGTGTTCCTTTTGAGCTAAAAACAACTTCTTTCCAGATGACCAAAAGGAGACACAGGGAGTAGACTAAAGACTTTCTCCTATTTCTGACCTGAAGAAACAAAAGCATGCCTGGTAGGACTCATCCAGACAGTGAGGAAGCAATTACCAGCCATGGCTGCCGCTGAGCCCACGCAGCCTCGCATCTCACACACAGACAGTCAGAGCCAACTACAGTCTAGGTCCTCTGCTTACTTCCACATTCACTGACCACAGAAAAAATAAAACATGTATTGGGTTTGTCCATCACTAGGCTAAGCACTTAGATGTGGTATATCTCATTTAATTCTTCTAACAGTCTTATGAGGTATGGACTGTTATTACCTCTATCTTAGAGACAAAGCATCTGAACCACAGAGAGTTTTATATCTTTCCACACAATTGGTATATGGCATAGCTAACCCAGGTCTGTTTTTGAGACTATACTCTTACTTCACTTTGCCTCCCAACCTCCCCCGCCCCCCAACAATTATATATTACCTGTGTGGTGTAGGGATCTGATTACCCCTGTTGCTTGGGGACCATGACATCCAGACCAAGGATTTTTGACCCTGGCCTGAGTACTTAGGGTAGGAGAGGCCCATCAATTTTTTAATTTTAAAATCAAGATACTTGAGATATTATGTTGGGCCATTGGCAGTTGGTTGAGAAGGCTGGAAGAGGGAACATGGGAGTGTGTAAGAAATGTGTCCCAATAGATGTATAAACTGTATGTATTAGGCTTTAATGAATAAGTGCCTTTTATGTGCCAAGGTTATGATAGATGCACACAGATTTGTTTCTTCATTTAAGCTTTACAACAGCCTTAGTTAGATAAAGGTGATATTTTTTCTACTTTTTAGATGAAATAGCTCCTGATCAGATTGATTAAGAGAATTGTCAAGGCCACATGGGTATGAAAGCACAAAGTTAGGACTCAAATAGAGACCTTCTGACTCTAAGAAAACCTAACCTCTTCTCAAAGGAAGATATCATTGTTTTCAGAAAAAAAATACCTACTATGAAAATCTTTTATCATACTGTTTGGTATGTATCAGGCTTGAGAAAAGTCTAAGATTTAAAATTAATCTGATTAGGTTTCTGTTAAATTTGGGTAATAGCTATAGATCTTGGACAAATGACTTAACCTTAGATTTTTCATGTGTTAAATGGAGATAACAACACCTTTGACATAGACATAACAAACAGAAAATAATCTGCAAGGTGGCACATGCACTGCATTTTAATAAATGGTAAATCTTATTACAACAGACCTGTGGTCAGGCTAAATCTTTGCGCTGAAAAATTTATCTACTTTTGAATGAACTCCAGGAGGCAGGGTCCAGGCCTTACTATATAGCTCAGTACTCTGTGGCTTTGACCACAGGTCTTTGGATAAAGAAGGAAGATGAATGATGGGAATCATTTTACAGAACTGTTTTAACTCACATGGACATGCCCTCCCTCATGACCTACTCAGCTCTAAGGAGATGTGCTCCCTCACCTCCCCAGTTTCATTTGCTACCCCCATAGGGATTCATTTCCACAGCAATTACTAGTGTCTGCTTAAGATGTAACTGCTGAAGTGTCAGGGGAGAGGGTCTCCAGGGTCTGCGTTGTTGTGGAATTTCTGGGGCTGGAGCCAAGAGAAAGGCTGAAGAAGGCTCTATCTAGCTGGTGCCTGGTTAGAGGCAGAGTCTGGATACCTCCACACATGAGGATAAGAAAAGCTTTGGCCACCCTTCTTCTGACCAGAGTGGAGTGGTATGACTTGGAGCAGTTTTTCAGTCTTTGTGTCACACGAATCTCTTGGGGATCACATTAAAAGCAGCTACTGTTTCACAAGGTCAGTAGTGGGACCTAAGACTGCCTTTTTGATAAACTTCCAGGGGCTGCATGATGCTTGTACCACATGCTAAGTAGCGAGGGTTCAGGAAAAATCAGACGATGCCTCCCAAGTTACTAGGCATCTTGGCAAACCAGTTCCCTCTCTAATCCTCGGATTCTTTATCTTTAAAATAAGGAAACATGGCACTGAAGCAGAGATAGTTAAAGGTGTATATGGCAGGAAGTAGTGGTAAAGGTGTTTGGGAAACTTTAATGCACCATTTAAATGCGAGAAACTATTCCTCCTATGCTTTTTTAATAAGCAATTTTTTTTCTGAATCCAACAAACTCTATGTAATTTATAATACAGTTCATATTTCTAAGGGTTAACAGGAACATATTAATTTATGATGGGTTATTTCATTTTGCTTAAAGCAAAAGCACTCCATATCTCTTCTATTTAAGAAATCTATGAAATTATAGTGGTTTGTGAGGCATTGTTTCTTTTTAATTTATATATATTTTTTTACTTTAGATAAAGGAAGTAATTTGATCAACAGAATTTCTTGAAATTGGCATTGGAAAACCTACATCCCCCTTTAATAGGACTCAATGGTTCAATTTATGGTCTCTTGAAGGTGGAGATGAAAAAAGGGGCTGTGAGAAAGATTTAAGAAAAACTGACAACAGTTACCAAAAGTTCCAAGGTAGAAATCAAACAAATAAAACTAAAAAAAACCCCCAAAACAATTACTCTTTATGAAAAAAGAGATTATGATTTTTAAAGAAGTCTTTTAATTTTAATATGTCTTAAAAATGGCTATCGAAATAATTAATAAAATACAAAACAATCTAGTGTCAGAACTCAATGTATAGTTTATATACAAATCAAATTCAATGAGCATAATTCTTTCCACTCTGAACTTTCAGTTAATTTTATGTAAAAGTAACAATAGCAATGATTATAAAGCAACCTGCAGCTAATTCACTTTTATGGAAAGTAGCTGTGGGACTTCTTGCCAAATAGCTCTCCTCTGACTTCCTAGGAAGGTCCCTGAGGAGCTTTTCCATTGCAGGCCTTCCTCTGAAATGGATGAAGAGGGTACTTGGGTCCTCTTACACCACTAGCTTGAGTGGTAAAAGGCTCCAGATTGTTTTGGAAACCTAATTAGCAGAATCTAAGCTAGACCCTAGATGAATTAACTTTAAGTACTTGCAAATACAACATTTGTGTAATTTCTCCAGCTTCTCAGAATAATGAAGTCAAAAGTGGGAGTGACTTTTGTATTTAGAGAACAAATTGTGATGCTTTAGCCATGTTCCTTCCCATTATATCAAAGAGAGGTAAAGAATTCCTTAGCTTGTGCTTAAACTAAATCAGTGCAGACTGTGTATTATGTTGAAGTCCAAGGGCTATGAAATGCAACTCAGCTGGAACCAGTCAAAAAGCGCCAGGCCAGTGGTTCTCCAAGTGTGTTCCTTGGATGAACAAAATAGCATCACCTGGGGTCTTGTTAAAAATGACAGTTTTCAGGCCCTAGCCCAGGTTTCCTGAATCAAGAACTCTGGGGCGGGCACCCAGTACTTTATAGTTGGACTCACCAGCCCCCCGCCCAGGTTACATCAATGCTGAGTAATACTGGAGAGGTTTGACCCCAGCCCAGCATCTTCCACTGGTACCAGAGCCATCTTGGCAGCTTCCCTCCCCAGTACAACCCAAAGTCAAAAGAAGAAAGGAAGAGGTAAGGGAAAGGGAACCTGGCATGTAGGCTGATGTTGCAGCTCCTTCTCAGACAGATAAGGAATCTATAAAACCCTTGGCACTGAAGCATCACATTTTATACTTCAGTGAACTCACTTCCAGTAGTGGGTTGGGGCTGGGGGCTGGGGAGGGAAACCTAATTTGTAGCATTTGCTGATTTTCATGGTGTAAATGCTCCCACCATGTATTATTTCAAGCTAACAATGTGCTTGTTACTGAATATAAGGTTAGGAAGAGATGCTACATTGGCTCTCATAAGCTGCTTTGAGTGGCTGTGTTGCAATCCTGTCTTTGCTTAACCAAATACACAGAAGAAAGAAAACATTTTTTTTTTTTGTTGCATGTAGCAAAGATTTTATTTTTACTAGTTATACTCTTTATTTGGCTCTTTATGGACCTACTTCCCTTTCCTCCCCCGCCCAGAGAACTAACTGTGATACAGTGGTGTGAGGAAGGGGCAATCTGGACACGAAGTTAATTTATTGAGAATCTAGCCTAGGTTCTGCTGTTAGTTAGCTGTCTGACCTTGGTCAAATCACTTCTATTTTTTGTCTCCCTTAAACCAAACTCTTCCCACCCAGACACCTAGCAGAGGACACCTAGATTAGCGGATTGTAGGACTTCTGTGATAGAAAAATTTAATGGAAGATGATGGTTTTTAGCACAGCCCTACATGCATCCCTTATGAAGAGCCCCACCCAGTAATCAGTAGAGATGTCAACAATTCCACAAAGCCCGTGGTATCATTAGGCCTCAGGGGCCCAGATGTCGTCCTTTGTGTTTTCAGACTCAAAAAGCCCAAAAGCACACAAAAAAGGACTGAAACCTCCAGAATGACTATCTCCACAAAGAACCATTGGAGGATATTTACCCTGGACCTGCTGGGGAGTCTGTCAATGCCTGTTCTGGAGCAGGTGAGGTACTTAGAGACTCCTGTGTTCCCTTCTACTGCCAGCCCCGGTGGGTGGGATTCGTGGCACTTGTGACTTACTAACTGTTCCCCATCCTGAGCAGAAACCTGGCACCCTTATCTTCCAATTAGTCTCCACATTACTTGGGTAAGCTTTCTGAGCCTCAATCTCCTCATCTACAAAACAATAGTACCTAACTGTAGGATTAGTAGAAGGGTTAAACGCGATAAAAACCAGGCTCTTAGCCCTATGTTGCTGCTATTCTTACTCCTGCTCCTGCTTGTTATTGCCAAAATGATAGCTGAGTTCACTCCATAAATATTTGTTGAATTGTTGATGACAGTCTGTTTACTCTTGTTTTCTGTTCTATTTATATTGTCCTTCCTGAAGTTTGCATGGGTTTCTTTAGGAAGGGGCCATACCCCACACAGTCACAACTAGCTGTGTGAGCCACCTGGAATATTCTCTGCCACTCCAGTTTAAACCCAGCATTTCTGGAGCTGCACATGTATATCTCAGCAGGCTGTCTGGTCAACACTTGCTCGTTTGATCTTACAAAGTTTGTCATGGTGTGTTTAAGCCAAAGCCTTTTCTTAACTACGGTAGAATCCATTTCCTCACTTTCTTGCTTTGCATTCATGATTTCCTGTAAAGATTGAAGAGTCACTTGCCTTCTGTATTCTGTGGTACTTGCTTGCCTGATGCACTACATGTCCTGTTATTCTAAGGAGACATGGCAGCAGGATGCCTATAAACTTCTAACAAATGTGTCTAGAAGTTGGCAAACTTTTCTTAAAGAGCCAGATAGTAAATATTTTAAACTAGCAGGTCATTTGGTTTCTATTGCAACTACTAAATTCTGTTGTAATAGAGTAAAAATAGCTATAGGCAATGGGCATGGATGTGTTACAATAAAATTTTATTTACAAAAATTATATGGTAGGTCATATTTGGTTTATGGCTGATAATTTGCCAACTCTTGTTATATACCATTATCTGACTTTTAGTTTTTAGAATACTTTTCTTTTTAAAGTTTATTCCTCATTTTCCCTGTTTTATCAAGTTGATCACATTTCCAATTTTTCAATGTCACTAAAAATCTAATAGTTTGCTTGGGAGTCTCATGGTACTTACAATAAGGTCATAAAGCCATGATAACTACACTTTGTTCTCTCTTCTCCTGGCTAATAAGTTGATTGCATTATTCAATATTGGAGAAGAACAACCACCCCAAACCAGGATGGCTCCATGCTTGTCCTAGTCATTGTGATTTAGTTTGAACATAAACTGTGTTCCTCCACTGGAATTCAGAATAGTGTAGAAACAATTATGCATGAATCTTTAGGCAGAATTCTAGGGTTCAATACCCAATTCTGCTACTTGCTAACCACACAACCTTTACAAATTATTTAATCCCTAAGCCTCAACTTGCACCCATGAAATAAAATAACTAGGGTTGTGAAACTAATACAAAATTGTGTGTGTGTGTGTATACATATATAGTTTTTGATATTTAGTAGGCACTCAATTTATATTAACTATTTCTACACAGAAATGTTTGGGCATGTATATGACTTGGTGGAGCAGGCATACCAAAAGGTCTGTTTTTTAAAATATTTTTTTTATTTTTCAGTGATAGCTGGCATACAATACTATTAGTTTCAGGTGTACAACATAGTGATTAGACATCTATATAACTCACAAAGTGATCACCCCAGTAAATCTAGTGCTCCTCTGACACCACACATAATTACGACTATATTTCTTATACTATACTTTCTATCGCCATGACTATTTTGTAACTAACAATTCGTATTTCTTAATTCCTTTCCCCTTTTGCACCAATCCTCCAACCCCCTTCCTGTCTGGTAATCCTCAAAAATGTTTTTTGTATCTATGAGTTTGTTTCTGTTTATTTTGTTCTTTAGATTCTACCCACGTGCACTCATGTGGCATTTGTCTTCCTCTATTTGACCTATTCTACCTGGCACACTACCCTCTAGGTCCATCATGAAATATCTTTTTCCATCCCCTTACTTTTAGTCTGTGAGTGTCTTTTCATCTGTAGTGAATCTCTTGTAGGCAGCATATGTAGGGGTCTTGTTTTCTTATTTATTTGGCCACCCTATCTTTTGATTGGAGTATTTAATTTTTTTCATTTGAAGTACTCACTGATATATATAGTTATGCCATTCTTTATTTAGACTTTTGATATATGTTTTTTTCTTCTTAAAAAGGTCCCGTCAACATTTTCTGTAATACTAGCTTGGTGGTGATGAGCTCATTTAGCTTTTTCTTGTCTGGGAAGGTCTATCTGTTCTTTGATTCTAAATGATGACTTTGCTGGGTAAAGTAATCTTGGTTGTAGGTCTTGGGTTTTCAGCACTTTGAATATTTTGTGCCAAGCCTTTTTGGCCTGTAACTTTTCTGTTGAGAAATCAGCTGATAGTCTTATGGGCAGTCCCTTGTATGTAACTAATTGTTTTTCTCTTGCTGCTTTTAAGATTCTCTCTTTGAATTTAACCTTTGGCATTTTAATTATGATGTGTCTTAGAGTGGGCCTCTCATCTTGGTGCACTCATCTTGGTTGGGACTCTCTGGACTTTCTGGGGTTGTATATCTATTTCCATCACCAGGCCAGAGAAGTTTTCCATCATTATTTCGTCAAATAGGTTTTTAATTCCTTGCTACCTCTTCTTCCGGTACCCCCATGATGCAAATGTTGTTACATTTGATATTGTCCTAGAGGCTTCTTAAACTATCTTCATTTTTAAAAAATTTTTTATCTTGTTGCTATTCTGATTGGGTGTCCTCTGCTACCTCATCCTCTATGTCACTCATTCAGTCCTCTGTTTCATCCACTCTGTTGATTACCTCTAATGTACTCTTCATCTCAGATATTATAGTCTTCATTTCTGACTGGCTCCCTATTATGTTTTACTATGTTTTACATCTTCATTTTTCTTTTATCTTTGTTAAAGTTCTCACTGAGTTCATCTACTCTTCCCCTAAGTTCCTTGAGCATCTATAAACCAGTGTTTTGAACTCTGCTCTGGTATATTGCTTGTCTTCATTTTGGTGAATTCTTTTTCTGTAGCTTTGTTTTGTTTTCTCAGGTGGAATGTGCTTCTTTGTCTCCTCATTTTGTCTGTTTCTTTGTCTGTTTCTATGTCCCAGATAGGACTCCTAAGTCTCCCAGTCTTAGAGTGGCTTTATGTAGTAGGTGTGCTGGGAGCCCCTTGGCACAGACCTGTGAGGGCCCCAGCTGCAAGGCCAAGTTCAGCAGCAGTTTGGGCACATTCAAGGCCACCTGGTAAAGAGTCACCAAGCAATTCACATATGGCTATCACCTGTGCTGGGCTTATAGATGCCTCAAGGGACCAAATCAAAAACTGAGGCCTGCTGCCCTGAGTATGGGGCTTGGCGCTGCTCAGGAAGAGATACAGGGCACGCTGAGACCAGATGTTGCTTCTTTGGGTTTTGTGACCCTTTGAGAGATTTTATGAAAGTTCACAGCAAGAGCAAGACCATTTGTATGGAATAAATCACTGGAAGGGGCTTGGGTGGGCCCACAAGTTGGGAGAGGTGTAGTCTCAGGGAATCTCCTAGGTGTAGTGACCTGTGTTATCCAGGTTGATGGCACCTGTGCCTGCACCGTTGGGAGTGGGGAGAGCTCAACAAAGGAACAATGACTTCTGCCTGCACCTCTGTCCAGGAGCCAGCTTCCCCTCTAGTCCTTGCCCTGAAGTCCAACAGCTCAGCACCTTCCCATATGTTCCTGTTACTCCTTGATCACGTGCCCCAGCATTGGAGCTCAGAGAGAGCAAGTCCATCAGCAAACAAGGTTGGGCTTGAGCCCTTTAAGAGGAGGGTCTCTGCTTCTGCAGCCCTCCATCCCAGTCAGCCACTACTTCAGCTGGTTTTCACAGCCAGAGATTGTGGGGACTTCTCAGCACCTATCCTTGGCTGGAAAGACCTGTATGCTGCCAGGACCCCTCCTCTGGTGGGGGAGTGGGCTCTGTAGCCAAGAGAGCCCTCCTGATTCTTGATAGCCACATGTGGTTGTGGGACCAGGCTATTTCCTGTCTCTGCCCCTCCTACTGTTTTGAGGTGGCCTGTTATTTGAGGTGATCTACTTATAGAACTTCTGTGCAGCCAGACCTCTGGTGACTCCACGTACTGGTTGCTCTGTAGTTATGTTACAATTTTGGTGCAGTTGCTAGAGAAGGCATGAATAGCCTCTACCTTCTACGCCACCTTAGCCACCTCTCTCTCTCAAGAGGTCTATTTTTAAGAATTCAGTGGGTAAAGTTCGTTTGGGATCCTTGCAGTGGAGAATGGTGGTGTGGTATGGGGTGGAGTGGACAGTATAGAGCCTTGTTACTCAGTAAAGAGCCTTGTTACTCAAAGCATGGCTCATGGATCAGTGACTCCAATTTATTCACTTTAAAAACATTTAGCTTTTATTATTGATTTATGTAGACGAGACAATGAAATACAAGACTAGAACAAAGAGAGTTGCTTTAAGAAGCACAAACTAAAGAGTTTTATTTATTTATATATTTGTTTGTTTGTTTATTTTTACTATAACCCCTTGAATAGGGGTGGGGGTAAGCTGCATGCTTATTTCAGTGATGCCACCATTAGAATAGACTGGGATGTAATTTTGGCAGATGCCTCCAGAGAAAGTTTGAGTCAGTCAAGAAAATCAGTCCAACTGAGCCTTATTTCTTGACTTCTTAGTTTGAACACTGTAGCTCCACTTCTGTGGTAAGGTCATAGAAAGGCTAGAGGTTATCTGATTCTACCTTTTTTGGATCACTTGCAGTAGGAGAAGGCAGCTGCCATGCTGTGAAGGCACTCCAGCAGTCTTTCAGAGAGGATTTTTGCAGAAGCTGAGGACTCCCACCAACAACCAGCACCAATTTGCCAGCCAAGGGGGTAAGACTTTTTGAAAGTGAATCCTCTAGTCTCATTTTGGCTTTCTAATGACTGAAGCCCTGCTCAGTTATAACAAGATTGGAGAATATTTTACATATCAGAAAATCAAACCATTCCCCTTCTCATGTCCAGCCCGGGGCAACCAATAATCTACTTTCTGTCTTTATAAATTTACCTTTTCTGGACACTTAATATAAATGGAATTATATATGTGGTCTCTGTTTTCTTTCATTTAGCTTAATGTTTTTGAGGTTCATCTGTGTTGTACATAGCATGTATCAGTAGTTTGTTCCTTTTTTTCTTTGCCGAATAGTATTCCATTGTATGTTTTCAATAGATTTTATTTTGCTAGTTAATAAATATTTGGGTTGTTTGTTTTTTTATTTTTGCTGTTGTGACTAAAACTGCTTTAAATATTCACATGTGAGTCTTTGTGTGTATATCTGTTCCAACTCTTGGGAATACACTTAGGAGTGAAACTGAATATGATAAGTCTGTGTATCTATTTGAAAAACTACCAAGCTGTTTTCCATAATGGTTGTATCATTTTACATCCCCACCAGCAATGTATGAATGTTCTTGTTTCTCCACATTTTTGCCAACATTTGTTATTGTGTATTTTATTTATTATAGATATTTTAGTGAATATGAAGTGGTATCTCATTGTGGTTTTAATTTGCATTACTTTAGTGACCAATGATAATGAGCATTTTTTCTGTATTAGTCACTTTATGTCTTCTTTGAGAAATTTGTCTTTTTCATATCTTTTGATCCATTTTATGATTGGGCCATTTGTCTTGCTGAATTCTAAGTGTTCTTTATAAATTCTTGATGTAAGTCTTTTATCAAATAAGTGTTTTGCAAATATTTTCTCTTAGTCTATTGCTTGTCTTTTCATTGTCAATGTTTTTTCAAGTAACAAAGTTTTGAATTTTGATGAGGTCTAATTTATCCTTTTTTTTCCTTTTAAAGACCATTTTTTTAGTGTCATATCTATAAAATATTTGTTTATCTCAAAGTCCTGAAGATTTCCTCTTCCATTTTCTTCTAAATGTCCTGTTTTAGCTCTTATATTTATATATAGAATCTATTTTGGATTAACTTTTGTGTATTGTGTGAGGTGAGGGTCTAAGTTCAATTTCCTCAGCATAATCTCTTGAACAGCTACCTTTCCCACAACAAACTGCCCTGCACTTTTGTCAAAGATCAATTAACTATAAATCTAAGCACTTATTTCTGGTATAGCACCACACTGATCTTGATAACTATAGCTTTTTAGTATGTTTTGGAATTAGGATGTGCAATTCTTACAACTTTGTTCTTCTTCAAATTGTTTTGTCTATTCCAGATGTTTTGTATTTCTATGTAAAACTTAGTATCTGCTCGATATTTTGACAGCAATCTCTTGAAATACACTGAGCCAGCACTGCCCAGTTAAGCCAATTCTGAATTCCTGCCCCACAAAAACTGTTGGGGAAGATAATGATAAATGTTGGTTCTTGTTTGAAGTCACAAATTTTGGGGCTGTTTGCTTCATGGCAATAGATAACTAATACATAACACTCAATTTTATTTTTCATGTCCCTGCATGATGTTGTTTCTCTTAAAATCATGTTGCTCTCAGTTTTGAAGATTTGCTGCTATTTGAGAGGGGGGGAAATGTATCAGATGGTAGAAGCAAGAGGGATAAATGAAGAATATAGAGAGTGATCTGGAGCAGCATTCAACAAATTATGACCTGAGGGCCAAATCTGGTCCAGGGCCAGTTTAAGAATGGTTTTTATAATTTTAAAGAGTAGTTAAAGAAGATGTACAATAGAGAATTTATCTGATTCTTCACAGGAAAAGTTTGCTGATCTCTGGTCCAAAGTGCTAGAGAATGGTCTGGACTGAAGATAAAGGTTTTAGAGTCATGAGCATCTAGCTAATATTTGAAGTTATGGGAAGAGATGGTTTGATATTTGTATCTAGGATCTGATCCCAGGTCTGTCATGAATGGGACAGAGATAAGTCCTAGGCTTCCCTAGAGAAGTATCAGAGATGCAAGTGGTCATTCGGTCTGTCCCTACCCAGCCTGGGGATAAGGGAAACTCATAACTGCCTTTACTCCCTCCCAGGAGGCTGAGTTCTGCCACCATTGATCCCCTCCAGGCCTTGGTTCCCAGAGAGATGGACTCTCTGGGGGCAAGATCCTACATTTCTTCAAAGGAAGCTTGCATCTAACAAACCTATGAAGTGACGAGTCCCCCTTGATGTCCTCTCCCAGCTGGCTGTCAGCAATGTCTCCCTGTCCCCCTGCCTTCCCTTCTATGCCGGGCTATGTATCCCCTGAAGAGACTGAGAATGAAGGCCTATGGTTCTGAAAAGTATTTGAACCTATTCCTCCAGAGCCCAAGAGTAAGAGAGGACATGAAGTTGGTCTTCCTACCCACTCACGTTGGTGTCCTACTCTGCACCAGAATGATTATAATAATTGAAAGGACCAAAACTGTCCCTAAAAATGTCTGCATGGGTCACTATCTAAGTCTTTCAAATCTGAAGAGTAAATGTATTCCATTTTGCTGGATGTCCCATTCTGTGGGTTTAGCTGCCATCCATCCTGCAAAGCTCCATGCTCTCAGCGTTCTGTCTGTGTTCAGGCCCCTCTACCTTATGATTTGCAATCCCTGTCACTGTAAATTAAATTAATGTTTCTCTTTCTGCTCTCAATTATATGGAGATCAGCTCTTCAATTCACATTTAATTTTCACCTGAAGGGATCAAGTTGCAATTGGTATATAGAATAAATAAAAAATAGTCATGATACCAACTTCATTCATTGATTGTATTCCCATGGAGAGGGAGGGCAGGATTGTAGACATTTCTGCAGACCTCTCCAGTTTGGTGGAAAAAGCTTCAGATTTGAGGTCCAAAAAATTAAAGTTCTAGCTTCAAATGACCTTGAATAGTCATTTAGCCTGACTGAGCCCCAGTTTGTATTGTAGGGATCATGATGAAGAATACACGTGGTGGAAATTATAAAGGCATTAGTATCCTGAAAATTTCTATGCCTAAGGAAGGGGATGTTTTTATTTTATTTTTCAAAGGGTAATAGTTCAAATCTTTTGTCTATTGACAATGTAGAGTTAGAGTTTCTGTTTACCATAATTCATATCACAAATTACATAAATGGACAGAGAGTTCCTATGTTGAGTTTACCATACTTCTTAAGAGAATCCAATTATATTCAGTTAATAAACTCTTTTTATAAACAGATGTCCCTCTGGAACTGATGATAGATGGAGGTGAACTTGCTATGTGATTTCTACTTAAAATGAAAGGCAACTTTATGGGTCTTGGCTAAAGCAGAGGAGAAGCAGCTCCAAAGAAATATAATGCTCACATTCTTCTTCCCACACACTCTTTTCCCTCTAAAATTAGTTTGCCTTTTTTTTTCTTCTTTTGGTTGTTTTTATTTCTAAAGAATTAACCCATTGGGAAGAAAATAATAAACTCAATCTCTACCAATGTTTTTCGTAGAATAAATTTCAACCACTCCAGGTCAAATGCAATGGGAAAGTGTGTTTGACTTTGTTCATGAAACAAGCATATTTATTTATTCATTTCATCATTTCCCTTAAGAAAGTCACAGCCTCATTCAAAAGATTTAAATTGGCAAGAAACAATACTTATCAAATTTCTCTCCTGGGTACATGGGGATGAGTAGGCCACCTCTGGTGTTGGCTGCAGTTCTAGGAGTCATGTCTGGAATGATGAGAGGTAAAAAGACCTGGCATGGGCTCTCATGTGTTCCTGTCATTTTTATCTGCAAACCTGAATTTCCTTTTTCACCTCACCCTGTTTAGATTGTTGTATAGATTTCAGGAAATCTCTTTCTTTCTGACTTGAGTCTCTCTTCACATGGTGTATCTGAGAACTGCCTTTTAGGGCTCTTATGCCACTCTGAGCAGCAGGTGCTATCCTCCTTCCTTGGCCCACATTTGTGAGCGCCTTCCAAAGCCACTCATCTGTGTTTAAAAGGTTTTGTTTTGTTTACATTTAGAATCAGATCTAAAGTACCTGATAGAGTGTGTACTACTTAAGGAGCAATTTTCTTCTACTTCTTTAATTGTGGTTAAGACCACAGGTCTGTTCACTCTCGGGTCCTACCTTTCCTTTCATCACTTCCCAGTCTTTAGGTCCAGCTTTTAGTCTATTGAAATATGGGACTTTAGAATCTGCCATTATAAGTTAAAGATCTTGAGTTGGAACCCCAATTGGACAACAGCTCAAGGGTGTGAGTCTTAGCAATAAATAGGATGTAAAGGAATTCCCTTGGAATCACTTGCACTAGCTACCTTTCCTTTGCAGTCCTGCTATTGTTTGCAGACAGAATGGCTAAAGGTTATTTCTGATCTCTAGAGGACTCTATCAGGATTTATATCAGTAATTAAAAGTGCACTGCGTGAGGCAGCTGAATGCATCCAACAGTACAATTCTAGGCAGGAAACAACGAGTTACTCCCATTCACTCCCAGGCCACTATGGCACTTACTTGAACACTTTATCTTGGTCCAGCTGCCAGAAAACTTTTTATTCTCTTCCCTTACATGCAGGGCACCGCCTTTCCTTGGATATCTGAACTCGGAAACATTTAACATTCTCCCAGGAAATAACTCCATTCAAAGCTATTGTTTTTAAGTGCTGTAGCGATTGACTTGAAAGTAACTTGCGTAAATCACCTCTGTTGATTACTAACACAATGGTGATTACTAGGGAGGGTAATGAAAACACCATATAGTCATATGAATAATATGTCACAATTAAAAGTAGAACCTGTGTTGGACTCTTAATCTCATACTGCAATTAAAGGAACAGGGTTGGCAAGTATGTGGCTTGCATGCTTATGCTACTTTTCCTATTTCTCCATATGGCAAGTATTGTTAAGTGATCATATTTTTTCCCCTTCTGTACCCAGAGGCCTCGGAATCCTTCTCAACTAGTTCAGGTGCCCATTACCAACCAGATACATTTGCACAAAAGATGAAAAACTTTTCTCTTCTCAAAATGAAGTATATGTTTTAAGACACTAATCTGCAGATTATTTGAGGGCAAAGGCAATCTTTTTATTCACCCTTATACTCTTAGACCTGAAGTCAGTATTTGACACATTATAAATACTCAGTAGAAAGTTATTCAATTGAACACTTGATAATACTCAATTACTGGTTAACAATTTTCCACTAAGTTGAAGAGAGCTTCCCCACTGGTGTGTCTATGTGTAACATGGGCCGTAGGTAAGTAGACATCCTGTTTTCTTCAGTTCTCAAGGCTGAAAGTGATTTGAGAGTACTCAGAGCCCCAAGGCAGTGGCCTCCTACTTTGAACAGACTCATCTAATTACCCCAGCATGCCATCCACATCTTATCATTTTCTATGTTTGCCATGATATGAAAAGGATCAGGGAAAGGTTGGGAAACACTAGGTTAGATGACCCTCCCTGGATGATACTAAGTTAACACACTGGTATTAGCTCATCTGAATAATGGCTCTATATTTCTTTATAAAGATTTCCATTCCTTAAGATCTCAGATAATCACAAGCAGAAAAATATGTCAAAAGAAGGAAGGAATTATCACAAATTTGATTGTGTGGGGTATGTGTGTGTGAACCTAGCAGCACCATAGGGAGCTCCTGCAGTTCTCACAAGAGTCATTCCTCAGAAGGGGTATCCAAGGAAATCTACATGTACTGGTGAGATAATATTAATGACCCTTTTATATGCAGTGGATATAAGTACTTTTTCTGAAACATAAATACTATAAATCTCCAAAGAGAAATGAGAACTTTCTTCTGTTTTCTCATCATGCTCTCTGAATTCTAAATGTGGTAAAGAAATGTTCAGAATCAACATCAAAGACATGAACTCACATTGGAACTATATATTTGTAATTGGGACTATCTCTGCATCAGGAGAAGAAGGCATGAGTAGTCTTGGAGGATGAGTGAGTAGAGGGCAGGTGTTCCCAGATGTCCAGGTGTTTTAGCCATGGTAAATTCCAGTGTTGTATGGTAGAACAGAATGGGCATGAAGACAGAGCTAGGAATAATCCCTAACTCCAAGTTTCCTTATCTCTATGTTTTCTGAGGACTAAGCCTCAGTTTGCAATAATAAAAACACCTGAAAAATATGTTCTACTATTCAGGTTGCTGTAAGAACTAATGAGACAATGTATATAAAGCACCACTATACCTGGCAATAGAGCCTCAGTACACCCTTAGGGTCATCCTCATGACCCAGTGAAAGCCAGGCCACCAGACAGGACAGACAGATGCTACTACAGGGTTAGTGACAGAAAGGAGTCGATCCTAAGGCTTTGGGAGATGTTGATGAGTAGCTAGTAGTATGTGATAGGCAAAATTCTAAGGTGGTCTCAAGATTCCTCCCCCTTGGGGTACATATCCTGGATAACTCCCTTAAGTGTGAGTGGGGCTTATGAATATGATGGAAAAGTCACTTCTGTGGTCTGGTTATGTTATACGGCACACTGAACCTCAAGAAAGGGAGATTACCTTTAGTGGAACTGACCTAATCAGATTTGCCCTAAAAAGACAGATCTTTCTGATGAAAGCAATCCAACATGGGAGAACGTTTTTGTTGTTGTTGCTCCTGGCTTTAAAAATGGAAAGGGCCAAGTGGCAGTGACGCGAGAATGACTTATAGGACTTAAGAGAAGCTTTTAAGAGTTGCCATTTAGCCAGGAGCAAGGAACTGAATTCTGCAGGTAACAAAGTAAGCCAGAGCAGAGGACCATGTGCTCCTGATGAGAACATAGCTCAGGTGACATTTTCTTTTGAGCCTGTTAGACCTTGAATGGAGAACCCACTCAGGGGTTTTGGATTTCTAGACTTTCTATGCCTGGACTTCTGATCTACAGAAATTGTGAGATAATTTTTAAATTGTGAAATGACTGTTTTAAGTCACTAAATTGGTGGTAATTTGTTATGCAGCAATAGAACACTAAAAGGAAATATTTTTAATTTGAGCCATTTGGGCTTTTTCTCAACAGTCTCATTCAAGGTTTTAAAAGGTCTTTCAGAATTATGGAACTTATTTCACACTGCCAGGTATTATAGGTATCTGTTTTCAT
This sequence comes from Cynopterus sphinx, assembly GCA_030015415.1. Taxonomy (NCBI): domain Eukaryota; kingdom Metazoa; phylum Chordata; class Mammalia; order Chiroptera; family Pteropodidae; genus Cynopterus; species Cynopterus sphinx. Next base: position 23,309,747 of record CM057385.1, read on the forward strand.
GTATGTCTTTCCAAATAGCTAGTAAGTGGGGTGTTGTTCTTGTTATTGTTCTTTTTCAAATAGTGCAGTGGAGCACTCAATAAATAGGTGTACAATAGGTGTTGAACATTTGTACAACATTTAGTCCCCTACAAAGCATTCACAACCTTAACCTCATTTGATCACCTCTGAGACTGTAATTTTGAAGCAAGGTAGAAAAGAGAGCTGAAACTCAAAGAAGAGAAATGTGCCTGGGGTTAAAAGGAAAAACAAAATTCCCATAACTTCATAACTGCCAGTCCCCTGTAGTTTTATGGGGTTAGAGCTTTCTCTATGACAAGGATTAGGATGTGAAGTGTTATACTTTAAGCAGAGTTTTGCTGTGGAGGACCTTGAACATTCTGATGGAATCACAGCAAAGAGAATAATGCCCAGACCTTACCATCCCACCTCATATTTTCAAGTGCTTTGAGGAGTTACATGCTTGTTTTCTAGGCTTGATTTCCCAAAAGCAAGCCAATCAAGATAAATGTTCCTTTGCTTGATAATAACATCAAAATGAGAACCATATTGCCTTACAGAATTATTTCAGAGACAACAATCACATGAATAGCTTGGCAGCTCACTGTATTCTGAACTTATTAGAAAAATTAAGGGTCTTGGCATTTTTGAAGTTACTTCTGCTGATAATCATGGCCACCCAAAGATTCAGAAGGTCTCTAGGTTGGGCATCTTATAGAGCATATGGAACCTCTGCATGTTGGCATAATCGCTGTCTCATTCATTCATTCATTCATTCATTCAAAGATTATTTGAGTGTCCTCTATGGGAGAGACACTTTACTAAGCACCATGGACATAGTTGTACATAAAAATAGACCTGGTCTCAGCTCTCAGTGAGCAAATCATGTTCTGGAAATATGTTCTTAATTCCCAGGAAGAGTTTTGGAACATCTGCTCTATGCTCTTATCTACTGTACATATGAGACAGATTCATTATAATCCATATCTCATAATATAAAAGTCCTTTTGTGCCCTTGGTTTATTAATCCAGTCTAAAACTTCTCTAGGCCAGGGAATATACATTTTCTTTGCTGTATAACAGGTCTATTACACCTGCACAGAAAATGTGGCCTACGCATAGCTGATTAAATAATTGAATGAGCAAATGAAGAAATGAATTCCTTTGGGTACCATATTTGGAGGTGATTGTCTTTGGAATTTATAAAATTTGGGGAGTTTTAGTAAGCACTCTTCATTGCTTGGGCCATAGTAGACATTCAATACATATTTGTTAAATACATATATTCTATGCAATCAAGGACATTTCATTTGTCCCAAATGTAATAGAAATTCTGAGTCTACTTCTCAAAGGGTCTCATTCCCAAAGGAGAAAATTCAGCTGCCAAAATCCTGAACAGGCAGATTCCCTAAGTCACCCCCATTTTTGCCTAAGAATCTAGAGATGTTACAACAGCTGTTTATAATTCCAGCCCAAATCCCAAATTAGTAAGGCTAAGTGCACAAATCAGCCAGCCATTACTCCTGTCCCCTTAAAACATCTTAAAAAAAAAAATGTCAAAGCGACATTGACACTGCTGTTGGAGGCTTTAAATAACCACCAGTTCTCACCATGGCTCTTAAGCCAAGCAGCCCCTATGTGCACGCTGTGTCCCTGGCTCCCTGGGTAGCAGATAACTAGTCAACACGTCCTAGGAACCCCTTTTAGACCTCAGGCTCCGTTAGCAACAACACAACAAACAGTTGAAAGGGCTTCTGGGTGTAAGCTTCTGGCTGCTTCAAGAATTGTTGCTAAAATAAGGGGGGAAAGCTGCAGGTGTTCTTTGCCTTCAGAAGAACAAGCTACTAGTTTCTCATCAAGGCCAGGCATGTTTAGCTGGGCCTAACTGAGAGTCCTTAGGATGAGAGTCATGGACTAGCCTGTAGACAGAGCAACAATGAAGCAGGGCGGGTGCATTCATTTTCTTATCAGACATATCAGGCATGTAATTGAATGCTCTGACCCCAGGCTCTGCCCCCCAAATCTTTATTAATATCACTTCTCATTATATTTTAAAAACTGAGACTGGACTGTGCCCTGTATGCTTAAAATTCCCCTATGAATTGTCAGGGTATAGAGAGCAATGTCAAATCCATGGCAAGCAGTGAGCCCCCTTCTACCACCTGACCACAAATTATTAGCCAGTCTTATTTTTGTCTTACCATATCCACTGATGGTTATGGACACTGCCCTTTAACCTCATGGAATTTCTGGCCCCCAAATACACCATGTGCCTTACCCCTCAGGAGACACCTGGTAATATCTAGAGACATTTTTTATTGTAACGATGATGGGGGAGGTGTTACTGGTATTTAGTGAGTAAAACCCAGGAAAACATCTAAATATCTAACACCACACAGGACTGCCCCTTACAATAAAGGAATTATCCAACCCAAAATGTCAGTAGTGCCCAGGTAGAGAAACCCTGGCATATGCTATGACCTCTATCTAGAACATCCTTACTTCTTTCTTCTACCCATCTTTCCTTCCCAATCTGGTAAAATAATCTTCATTGTTAAAACTCTGCTTAAATTTTCCCTTCTCTCTGAAGCCTCTCTCAGCTCTGTTCCCCCTTTCTTGTTGCTTTAGTTTCTTTGTCTAGTCTTTCAAAGCAGCAGAGATGACAAAAGTCACTTTCCCCTTAAGAACTTGAACAATCTTTTTGAACTTCCAATTCTGTGCTTGATAGAAGTCCAGACCACACATCCCTGTCCCCAGGGTTTCTACGAATGAAGGTCACACTAGGCTCAGATGACTGCATCCTTGGCTTGTGAGTCCCATCCAGTGTGTGTGTGTGTGTGTGTGTGTGTGTGTGTGTGTGTGTGTGTGTGTGTGTGTGTGTGTGTAGGGTGATGGTGTGGTGTGGTGTGGGGAGAGGGGCAGTTCTGCACCACCACAGCTCAGACAGGAAATGCAGTCCTTTTCTTTATATTTACAAAACCCGCACTCACACAGGCAGTTTGTGCAGAGTGGAGTTTACTGGCATGAGGAGCAGTGGGAGTTTACTTTGCAGCAGTACAATGTCAAAATGAACATTAGACATCTCAGTTCCAAAAGCCTCAGCCACTGTCCTCTGGAGATGTTTCAAGAACTGCTTTCTACTTTGTGCTCCAGGCATAGTCAGTTTCACTAGCAGCTCCTCAACCTGCCCTGCCCGGCCCTGCCTCGCCCCTCTGGTCTCCTCACCTCTGCTATATTACCTCTAAGAAGTGTAATTTATTTTCCCCTCTTATGTTGGGTCCTGCCACACCTCTTTTTCCTCATCTCAAATCCATGACCACTTTTTCTCAAGCACATCAATCGAGGTACCCAGAAGGAGAAAAATAACAAGGGAGAAGTGAGTTTCTATATAACAACCTAGGAAGGCAGGTTTGGCTAAAAAATGCATTTCTTTTCTCTTTATTATATTTTGCTATCTGATGCTCCATCTTGAAAATACATTCTTTGAGGATAGAGTTTGAATCTCATTTACCTGTAGTTCAGAGTTTAGGACAATACTGAGTACATTGTTGACTGTCAGAGAATATTGAAGGGCTATTCTCCCACTGTTGGTACTGCTATTGAGAGAAATTAGTTGGGATTCTCCCCAACTCTTGGGGTTCTGAGTGAGTTGTGGAGGCTGGGGACTGTGTAGAGCCTGTGCTTGAATTTCACCTCTGTAGAGGTGAATATGATAAAATGAAAAAATAAAGGGTAGTAAATAGGTACAATTTCTTTCTTTCTTCTCACAGCTCATGCATAGATCATTGACACTTAGTATCTGTAGAGGAGGTGCCAGTTCTATTAACATTTAATCTCTTTTTGATCCATTACAGAAGGTGGATATAACCAATGGCAATGAAGCTTCTTTATTTCTTGGTCACTTAGTGCCAGGACATGTGGTACACACAGCCTTATGGTGGGAGTATTCAGAGAAAGAAGCTTGGACCTGACTTAAGGAGGCTATTTATCCACTTATGTTAACTTAGTAGAAACTAGAACTTAGAAAAGCTTCTGTGAGGCTCCTCTCCTTGATTGTGGCATTGAAACAATTAATCCTGCGTGAATCTATAGGTCCCTCTGGGAAAGCTCCAAGCTTAATGGGGATTGTTCTGAACTCTAGGTGAGTGAGGTAAATTATAGTAAAGTTTAGAGTTCAGTGCTAGAGTTCATAGCTGGTACTGCTTCCTCTACTATGTTAATGTTTTGTGGGCCACTTTGAAACTTTAAACTGCAATATTTTTGTCTTTCCAATGATAAAATGCATGTAAATAAAATTTTAACTTAATCCAAATCTTACTATTGCACAACTGATTTGTAATTTCCTATAGTGGTAATAAGAACAAGAACACTTAAAATACTGTTAAGCACTTTCAATAAGAACATTGATAAGTTATGCATAAGTAGATGTAGTAGAAAGGAGGGAACAGAAAGGCAGGGAACATAAAAAGACCAATTTTCTAATCCCAGTCCTGCCAACAGCTAGTTCTGAGACTTTAAATAATGATCTCAGTTTCCTCATCTCTGTGAAAACAGGATAATGGTAGTTGTCCTGACAACAGTATAGATTTGCAAGATGGATCTAAGGAAATAGAAGACTTGGAAAATCTTTGGGAAGTTAGAGCAGTTTTTCAGAGAATAACAATAACTTTGGAACTATCTGGACCTGAATGGCTAAACCAGGTAACTGTCTTGTAGCATAGTTTTTTCAAAGAGTGTGCCATGATTATGACTGACTGGCATAATCAGGCCTTGTACTTTGATGGGCCCTGGGTTGCTTGGAGATGCATTAAGCAACGAAGGTTCTAAGTGGCTTAGATACAGTTTGGGGAGGAAGAAGATGTGGTCCTGGAGGATGGTGGGATGAAGATATTGACCACTGTGCCTAGGAGTATCCCATAGGTCTCTTGAGACTGCTGGTTGGTTATTGGAGACATTCCTTTAGGGCATTTCAAGGGCATTTACTGTGGTAGTGGGATGTACCCTGGGAATCACGTACCACAAGGACTGTCCTGAAAGAGACCCCGCAGATTATGTACTCACGCTGGCCACAGTAACAAACCACATCCCATTTCTGAGAAAGGGACTTGAAAAGGCTTGTGGCTGGTAGAGTATCAGTGTTAGCTTTCTCAAAAACAGGCCAGGAGGGTCCTCCTTTACTAACCCACCAATTTTCTGCTACACTGAAGTAAGGATCCAGTCCACGAAGGCCCATTCTGTACCTTATGTGTGGAGATGGTATTTCATCCTTAACTTTAGTGGAATTTTCCCACAGAGGTTCAATGGGTCATCTCAAGGTGAGGGAGAATGGGATGCTATAGGTACTGCTCATTTCTCAGGAGCTCCACCACAGCAGATATATTTCACAAGATGTAAAGTATGTCCATTAGCTAATTTGAGGAGAGAGAAAGAGTTCAGAAGAAATGGGTCTTGTGGCTGACAGGAATAGACAGAGACTCTCCTTCACAGACCTTCTGTATCAATCCTGGTTCTAGTAGAAAGCAGAGGACACCCTCAATGGGAGCAATTGAGGAAATTTAATGAAATGACTATTTACAAGATAGTGGAAGGAGTTAAGGGAAATCAGTAGAGGGCAGGAAAATGGGCAAGAGCTAATGACAGTCAAGAGCTGTTCCATCTCTAGATTGGACAGGGTAAGAGGAGAGAGTGGTTACCTGAGCTCAGAGAGCTGTGGGAAAGGATGCTAAATAGGAACTTAGATCTTGGGTGGAGGCACACAACAACTAGCCCTCTGACCCAGCAACAAGGGCATAGTGATATGACTACTCTGACTCCATTTTTTCTCACCCTTCACCTCCAGCCAGAGGTCCCCATTGGCTGGATCCAATAGAAAGTTGAAGGATAAGGGCAAAAGTAAAGGCTGCCTGTAGCCTCCCAGGCAGTGGAGACACTTCTCTGATGGGATAATGGAAGATATCCAGCACAGTTTTCTTGGCTAAAATATCCTATTTTAAAACAAAGCATGTGGAAAAACAAAACAAAACTAAACAAAACATAACTTAGTGGAAAGAGCACAGTCATCAGTGAAGAGAGCAGAGTTCTAATCCCAGCTCTGCTACCCACTTGTTGAAAAGTCTTAGGTAGGTCATGTTGCCTCTCTCTGTGTACCTTCTCTTCTTCCTTCTCCATGTAGGTGTGTGGATGAAGTGAGTTAGTTTATCAGTATAGAAGGTGTGGTAAGCATGAGAAGATGACTTGAACCCTGGTAATCATTGGGAGTGGTGATGATGATGGGCAGCCATAGATGATGCAACTTAGAAGGAGAGAGGAGGATAGTGGTGGAGACACTCAGATTAATCAGAACCTGGTGGAGATAGAATAAGACTAGGATAAGCAGAATCCCGAGAATAAACAAAGTCCTGAGATTCCACACCCCCATCCTCCCATGTTCATCAGAGCACTGGGGGATGTTTGCTGATAGCTGCAGATGTGAGTATTGAAGGGAAAAGACAGGGAGGCCTTGTTTATTTCTGAGTAAAAGGAACACTAACTATTTTCATTTAGTAGTTACTTGATGTTCTTGCCTAGTTGCCAGAAAGGACATCAGTGTTTATTTATCTCAGTGACTATGTGGCTCAAACTGACTATCTCTTGTTTGCTGCCTACTCTTTAGAATGTATAGTCCAGGGAGTACGAAGTGTGCTTAGAAGTAAAGGGAATATTAGAAAATATAATAGTGAAATACAGACCTAAGCCAAGTCTCAAGATAGGAATATAGGAGAGAAACATGAAATAAGTTTGAACAGATACAAGAGAGGAAGCAAAAGTAAAATATACAGATTCCTTTCCAGGCAAGGTTAAGCCAGGTATAGAGAATATCTGAAAAGACAGGTCACTGCTGGAATGGGATCTAGATGCATAGAGCTGGGGTGTTTTGTCCTGGTACTCAAGCCACCAAGAGTTGAGAGACACAGGGCAAATTCTGACCCACTACGTTCAGAAAGTAGATGTACAGGGAAAGAATGGTAGACAAAACCAAAAGAATTCATATTTAAATGTTGAATCTTAGGGTGCTAGTTAGATAGAAAATATTTTTAAGACATACACTGAAATTTTTTCTAATTTGCTTGTAGTAAAGAAGGATTAAGAAATACAAATTTGTATTTGCTAGTTGGAAAGTCAGCCAGTAGAATTTTCATTGTTCATGGCCAACAAAGTTTGTGATAGGTAAAGTGAAAGCCACTATAATCTCTTATCACGCAGTGATTCATTTTAATTTCTCAAAAGCTGAGAAATTTTGTAGAGGTCTATGAGATCTCATAAAATTCCTGAGGGCATAGGCAGAAAATAATGCAAATATGTGAAATGGAAAGCTCACAAGTATGGCATCTGTAGTCTCCTTCCTTGATATCATAAGTGAGGAATTTTCTGGTGGGATAAAGGAAGCTCTCAAGTGAGTAGAAAAAAATATGCCAAAGTCTCTGAAGAACAAAAACAGATATGCATGATAGTAAACAGGGGGAAAAAGGGGATGAAGGTAAAAAACTGTGAGGCTAAATATTGAAAATCAGAAATTCAATGAAACATATCTGTTGACAAGTTTGAGATGATGAGAGAAGAAAGAAATATCAAGCAAGACAAAGAGATTTTTGCCTTAAAGACACATTCCAAAGTGTCCAAGAGATGACAAGGAGAAAAGATGATGATCTTTAAAATAATGAATAAAAATTTTGCCAAAAAATAATCTGATGACCTAGAGTCTTTCTGCTTTTCACAATTTGTGTAAGGCAACAAAGGGGACAAAGAGAAGGATAAAGATGATGAGTCATCAAAGGCTAAACTTGATTAAGGGCAGAGCCCATAGTTCCAAATGCAAAAACTATGGCCTGACTGTCAATGAAGAGACTTGTCCCTGGGAAGCCTGGCTCCCTGGGAGTGGTGCACTTTAGAAAACAGGACAGATTTTTGACTGCAGAATTCAATGATCTAAGGAAGAAGAACTGGACAAGCTTGATGAAACAGGAAGGTTAAGGGTGATAGTTAAATAGAAAAGAAGATTTATATTTTTTCAGTTTCCTATTGTTACTGTAACAAATTGTCACAAATGTAGTGGCTTCAAACAATGAAAATTTATTATTTTACAGTTCTGGAGGTCAGAAGTCCCCCAAAAAGTTCTCACTGGGATAAAATCGCTGCTGTCAGGAATGCATCCCTTTCTGGAGGCCCTAGGGGAGAATTGGTTTTCTTGCCCTTTTCAGGTTTTTGGAGGCTTCCTGCATTCTTTGGCTTGTGACCTTCCACCACTTTGACCTCTGTCTCTATTGCCATATCTTTCTCTGACTCTGGTCCTCCTGCCTTTTATAAAGATTGTTGTTATTACAGTGAACCCAATGGGTAATCCAAAGTAATCTCCCGGTCTCAAGATCCTTAATCGCACCTTCAAAGTCCCCTTTACCATCTAAAGTAATATGTTCGTAGGTTCCAGGAATTGGAATGTGAACATCTTTGGGAGAGGGTAATTATTTTGTCTACCTCAGTTTTCTATTGCTGCTGTAACAAATTACCACACAGATTGTGGTTCAAAATAATACAAATTATCATTATTATAGCTCCTGTGGTCAGAAATACAGAATGGGCCTAACTGGGCTAAAATCAAGGTGTTGGCAGGGATGCATTCCTTTATGGAGACTTTAGGGGAGAATCTGTTTCCTTGCCTTCTCTACCTTCTTAAGGCTACCTGCACTCCTTGGCTTGTGGCCCACTTTTGAAAGCCAGCAATGTTTGGTCCAGTCTTTCTCATATCACATCTCTCTGACACTGACCCTTCTATATCTCTTTTTCACTTATGAAGACCCTTGTGATTACATTGGGTCCACCCAGACAATCTAGAATAATATCCCATCCCAAAGTCAACTGGTTAGCAGCCTTAATTTTACAGCTATCAATTTTTCTTTGCCATGTAACCTAACATATTCACAGGTTCTGGAGATTAGGACATAGACATATCTGGAATGAGAGAAGAGGGCATTATTTTCTGCCTATCACATATACTTGCCCATTTAAACATCAAACAAAGCCTGTAGAATGCCATCACCTCCATTTTATAGGTAAGGAAGCAGACTCAGAGAACACAAATGCCTTAACCAAGCACACAGGTATCCTCACAGGCAGATCTGGAGTGAAATTCAGTCTCTGTGACTCCGAAACAAGGAGGAAGGGAAACAAAAGAGAGAGAAAGAGAGAGAGAGAGAGAGAGAGAGAGAGAGAGAGAGGTTTTCATAGACAAAATATAAGACTAGCCAAAAGACTTGGAACCTTGTGGGCTATGAGATTTTTTTGATTATGTCATAAGCCAGTGTAAATTCAGAGAAAAGTTTTGTGATCAGTATCTGCGAATTCCTAAGCTGTGGGTTTCCTTTCTTTGTTAGTGCCTAACCACTGTTTTTTATTTGATGTTACTGGCTAAACATATTTTATTATGTCCATAAGAAGCCTCAATTCCTTTTCAAAACAAAGGTATGAATGTATAAACTAACCAAGATATAATTGGGAGAGAGAATATGAATATAAATTGATATTACATTACTAGCACTTCTGTGCTTAACAGTCAGGAAAAAAAACTGAAGCCACAAAGGATAAGAGAGAAAGTTGGCTTGTGGTCCTTAGGTATATCAGACCACAAAGAAGTAGTTTGTAAATAAAGAACAGGGATGAGAGATACCCAGATGTGTACCAGCCACAATATAGCAGATACAAATGTTCTAGCAATAATAGCAGGTAAAACACATGAATTATACCAGAGAACTTAGGATGTAAACTCTATGAGGAAAAAATTATTGTCTATTTTGTTCTTCCCTGGGTGCTCAAGATCCAAAGCATAAATATTTATTGGATGTGCAAAAGTGATTTAAAAATGCAAACACAAATTATAAAAAAGAAAAAGACAAAAATGTATATGCAAAAACATTTTTTTTTTTACTTGGAGACAAAGATAATAAAAGAAGCAGAAGATAATCAGCTACTCAGAAGTTTAGGAATTATTGTTGGAGAAAAGACCAAGTTCAATTATATTGTTCTGTAGCCGCGTTCTTTGGTGGGAGCTTTCCTTAGAGCCCTCTCTGACAGGAACACAACCTGGTGTGGTGTAAGCCATGGTCATATGTTCTCTCCAACATAAGCATGGGAAGCAGAGATATTTGAAATTTGACATCAGTGCAAAAAGACTTGGAATATTTTCTGCAGGAGTGGTTAGGAGCTCTGTGATGCCAAGGAAAGACCACAACTTAGAAGTAGGAATGCCTGTGGGAAAGGAGAATTACTTTGAAAAATAAAGGTTTTTGAAAAGGGAATGATATCAGGTAGAGAAGAAGATGGATGGAGCAGAGCAGAGGGTACCCCAAAAGCAAGCACCAAAATTTGTCTTCACTTGTATATTTGAGATGTGCATCTCCAGTGTCAAACCCTACATAAGAAACAACTAGAGAGGGTCAAATGTCTAAATATAGAAGATCTTCAAATAATGTCATTTTTGCTATAACATTGATGAGATGCCATAGGAATTTAACTCTTGTTTATTATCAATTAGTCTACTTCAAAATTGGTTTTGTTATACTTCATTTTATTTAAAGTGGCAGAACCTATGGACACCACTAAGTAAATGCCTTAGAGACCATAAGTTTTACATTAATATAACTCACTTACATTTTTGGGTTCTCAATCAGTATATGCTGATTAGAGATGGGCAGAGACAAAATTTGGGGATGTGCAACAAAGCCATAGGCAGTAGCATTGACTGACATCTAAGAATCTGTGTGTGTTTATGTGTGTATAAATTTTTTTGTGAATTTTAATGCCACCACAAAACCTAAAAGGAAACAAAACATAAAAAGCACTATTAAAACAATATTAAGGTCCTAACAGACTGAGAAAGGGAGAAAATTCGAAGTTAAGATTGTCACTGTTTAACACAAAAGCATGAGGGCTATGTATCAGAGTCCACTTATCTCAGGAGGACAATAAGGGAAGAACATCATGACAAAGATTATATGCCTCATGAAGAGCTAGGGACCCTCATACACTACTGGTGGGAATATAAAATGGTGTAGCTGCTTTGGAAAACAGCCTAGAAGTTCCTTATATAATTAAATATAGAGTGACCATATGACCCAGCAATTCCAATCCTAGGCATATACTTAAGAGAAATGAAAGGATATGTCCACAAAAAAACCTGTTACAAATGTTTATAGTAACATTGTTCATAATAGCTAAAAGGTGAAAAAAACCCAAATGTTCATCAATGGATGGATAAACAACATGTGGTGTATCCATACAGTAGAATACTATTTGGCCATAAAAACGAATGGAGTACTGATACATGATAACAACTTGGATGAACCTTGAAAGCACTATGCTAAGTTAAAGCAGTCACAGAAGTCCAATATTACATGATTCCTTTCATATAAAAGTCCAGAATAGGAAAATCTATAGAGATTAAAAGTAGATTTGTTGTTGTTTAAGTCTGGGAACAGGTTGATGATGGGGATTTTTTTAGAGACAAGAATGAAAATGTTCTAAAATTGACTGCAGCAATGGTTGCTCATGTCTCAATATACTAAAAACCATTGAAGTATATACTTTCAGTGGATGAATTATATGATATGTGAATTGTATCTCAATGAAGCTATTAAAAAAAGATTGGACTTCTCAGCCCCAAGCAGGATTTAGCAAAGTGTTCTTTCATCTGCACCCCTACCTCAGCCCTCTGGGTGACCCACATTCATAGCCACCAGCAGAGTCAAAAGACCTGGATCTGAATGTCCAGTAAGAGTGACCTGAAGCAAGTCATTTTACCTTTCAAGCCTCATTTCTTCTACCTTATAAAGTGCTTTAGCAAGTGCCCAGCTGGCAAGTTTTACATGCTCAGCAAACCAAGGTTGACGTTGTTATTCACCCATGGCTAACCCGAGCACTCTGAGGCTCACTTGACAACCAGGGTAGAGTCTTGGGGCCAGTTTTTACAGCCATATTTTATAAGAATTCTTGGGAACCACTTGTTAAAATTGTTCAGTTGGAAACTATATATTTTTGTAGTCTCCAAAATGAAAGATCCTGTTGGACAGCAGCAGCTAGTGGGAGCCCAAAGCTTAAATGGGTGGTTTTTCACAAATTCACATGGACAACCTCCTCTCTGTTTTGCCAGTTTTGTTGTTGCTGCTGTATCAAGGGAAAGGCGTAGACCCTGGCAGGTCACATGAAAATTTTTATCTGAAATGCATTCTTCTGAGGAGAGGGTTCCTAACTCTTAGAGAAATTTCCATTTCCTCAAAATATTAACAAATGTGTATTCAGAGAATGAGTCAAAATGGAAGGATTCTAGAACTCAATGATCTTTTAAAAATTTTTCTCCTTCAAGATTGTTTCTTACAAAACCTAGTTAAGAAACAAAATGAATTATAGCCCATAAATCTTTTGGTATTGGTTTGTCATTATGTCCTTTATTCACTAAAATTATTTAAGGATTTGATCATGTAATTTACATTAATAAGAATATCTAATGATTAATGTAATCTTTCTCTGAGAGGATGCAGTAGAAAATAGAAAAATGACATCACAAAAAACTGCAAGACTACGTGGCAATTTTTCATGCCTGTGGTCACTGCTGTAGGTTTATATACCATCAGTAGAAAGTATGAACAGCATGAGTTATTTACCTGTAACATGGTTGGGTTAATAAGTTATCCATGCTGCTCAAGCACTTAATTCTTAGAAGATGTATACCTTGCTATTTTTCTATCTACTGGTTATACACATTATACTTACAGGTATGCTATGGTGAATATGCTTAGAAGAAATGAATTATTGTCAATGCCTATTATCTAAAAAGTAGGATTTTTTTTAAACAAAGACAAAGATTTATTATTTTTAAACCTTCTACATAAAGTACTCAATTCTCAATTTTATTTTCATAAATATTTTCATGAAATGTAGGAAGTCAATTTCCTAATTGGTAATCTGAGTAATTTAAGGAAAATAGACAGAGCCATAGTATTTCCCTAAAATAATTTATTCATACACTCATTCAACATTTATTGATTAAGGGCTTCTATGTCCTAGACTGAGGATAAATAGTGAACAAAACAGAGGAGGGTAGAGAATGTGCTATTTTTTCCCTTCCCTTGCTATTGAATGAAATTATCATGCCAAAAAATATATATTATTCAGAGTTGTTAAACTTCATGTAACTAGAATGTAATTGGGAACATTGATACATAACTCAGAATTGAATTTCAGGGAAAGTGTTCGTGAGTCTATACTAAAAAGAAAAAGCACAAAATAACCTGAAGTCTTCTATGGGAATTGTAAAATTCATGACTTGTTTCTAAGCCAAGGGCTAGGAGAATATTCCTAAATAAACAGTTCTCTCATCTAGATGAAGAAAAGTACCAGAAAGTGAAGTTAGCAATCTTCCCATGACTTCATTGCAATCTATTATGTGACCTTCCACAGCTAGGTCAGACACACCTTCACATTTCCTCCCTGGTAATCCAGAAAGCCTGCAACAAGTTATCTTTAGGAAATCTTTAGAGTATTGATAAGAATATTACTCTTAGGCTAGGGCCAAGAACTTTCTGGGCACCACCATGGAGAATGACCTCGGCTGGACCTAATCCTTTGTATTTTATTCATATTAAAAAATAAAGAATGTCTATGACCAGTTTGCTTTCTCTCCCTCCCTCCTTTCTTCTTTCCTTCTTTATTTCCTCCACTATAAGTTCCTTGTAGGGACAATCAAATCTATATTTTTTATCATAGTATCTTAGCACCTAGGAGAATGCCTAGCATATAGACATTCAATAAATATTAAATAATTGAGTGAATGAATGAGTAAATGAATTCAGGATATAAATGCAAAGAGCCAATCATGCATAAAGGTGCTAGGCCTTGAGAGTGGGAGTGGAGAGAGAAGTGGATTCAAAGATGAAGCAGCAATCCTGTGTTAGTGCAAGTCTAAGCCCTTACATTTAGCCAGCATCTGACCTGGGAATATCGCCTCTCTAATTTAGAAGTGCCAGGTTTGCATTCCCTTCTACCACATTAGCTGTGTAAGCTTAGGAAAATTGCTGAAATCTTGAGTCTCACTTTGTTTCTAAAATAGAATAACACCTTCCTTTCCTATCTATCGGAGCTGCTGTAAGAATCAATTGAATGTCTGTGAATCCCTCTGTAGATTATCAAGCAATTAAGTTATTTTCATCTAAATAGGAGATAAAAGTAAAATTATAGCCTGGGAGTTCAGCTAATATGTCATGCATATGGTTCACACTGTAAAAATAAGAATATCACTGTAAACTCACTTTTCAGTCTTCACTTTTATAGATGAGGAAACTGATTCAGTTAAGTTACATGATCTACTCAAGGTTACAAAGCTAATAAATAGCTCAGAAAGGATGAGCTTTCATTGCAGTCTGTGTCTATACTGCATTTAGTTCAGTCAATTAGCATAGAAACATACTAGCCAAAATATGGTAGTATTCTTGCCATTCTCCTACCATTTCATTTTTTTTTGTATCCTTCTGAGTTCAAACTTAGATCACACATTAAAATATATCTTCCTATATTTACTTAAATAATATCAAGAATATCATCAGCTATAAATCAAGAGAGAAATAAAGTTTTTGGCTATTAAAACGATGTTCAAATTATAGAAAAGTTTGCATCATTGGCTCGGGGAAAAAGAACTGGACTTCTTGTTCAAACAAACAAGTAGTCAATCTCAAATGATAGCTAGAATGCTATGGTCTGCCTTCACCTCCTACTCAGGACATTTTATCAGAATACAGATGTCAAATTCCCTCAGGAGAAATACAGCTTTGGAGGAAAGGAGGAAAATGAAGACCAAGCATGTAGGCTCACCACACTGTCAACAGGTAAATGTGCTCATACTCTAGGACATTCTCTCGTGACCCAGACCAGAGGTCACCACACAGAGCTCCACATCAACACTTGTATGCATGATGTCTTTGGAAGAGCCAGGACATGCCCCCGGGAGGCTGATGGCTGCTTTCTTGTGACTCAAGTTTAAAAGAGAACATTACATGTTTGGGGGATGGAGTTGGGTTCCTGGAAATGACAGCCATGACCTTATTAGCACTTGCTCCTTGGTTCTAGCATAGTGCCTTGAGTATGTGTTCCAGACAACCTATAGCTGCAGTCTCTCTCCCTTTTCTTTCAAATTCCCTCAAGCCATGACATGCCTTTGACCATTGTTTCTTTCAGTTACTGTATGTTGGTTTGTGGCACCATCTTCTTAGGCTACAGAGAGGCTTATGATGACCTTTTTATGAGGGGATTCGCTCATTCCCAATTGCCTGGCTGCTGTTATCCTGTTTTTCCTCAGCTGTTTCCTAAGAGGCACCTCCAGCCTGGGCATAACATGTGCATTTTCTCACCCTGTTTAATGCTCCTTCTTGGTGTTTTAGCTGTACCTCCAGAACATTCCTCTAGAACAGAGACTGCCTATCACCAGTCTCTACCATTCAACCTTGGGGAAATTACGTTTTCCATGCTTCAGTCTTCTCATGAGTAAAATACGGAGAGTCTTAGTGCCTACCTCATAGGGGTAGGGAGGAGAGGGCAAGTAGAACACAGTGGATGGGAATGTAAATCTGAAATCAGAATTGAGGTTTAAATCCCAGCTCTGTCATTTTCTGGTATGGGACTTGAATAAGATGCTTCACCTTTGCAAGCCTCAATATTGAAATGGAGATCATAATAGTACCTACTTCCTAGAACTAAGTTGATTAAATAAAGTAATATTGGTCAAGAGTTTAGCACAGTGCTTGACGCTGAGTGTGATGTGATCAGTAAGAGATAATGATGATGGTGGTGATGATAATGATGATATGTAGAGCAGCCCCCACCTCATGTTGGTTCTGTTGAAAAGCCATTCTCCTCTCTTTTATTTTACCTAAAAAAGGCCACTGTCTTTTTATCTAAAAAGAATGAGGGAGTATAATAATACTTTGCTTTTCCCAAGTAATAAATATTATCAAGAACAATGATGAGTAGGAGTGTGCCTTGAAAACATAGAGAACCACACAAATCCAAGGAAATTTTATTTCTAGTATATCTTTCTTGGAATAGAGTCAAAACCTCTCTATGTCCCAATGATTCGGAGCAGAAGCTTGCCTTCGATTTCTCAATCAGTTTTTCAAGTAACACAATTTGGTCACAACACTCCTCTCCCCAGGCACGAATCACTGTCATTTGATACTTTTATAACATACTTCCTTCAAAAAAAATGCTCACTGAATGTTGTATAATAAGCCATTTCTTTGTCCCAAGGCTAAACAACAGTGACCTATAGGCCCCTTCTCTAGTTCAGTGAGCTAAATGCTGTTTATTTCATAGCCTCAACTCAGCTTTACCATTACATTTCCAAAGAATTAACTTTTCTGCTCAAAGACACTCACATTCTTTTTGAGCAAGCAAAATTGTGCTCACGTATGTATGTATGTATGTATGTATGTATGTATGTATGTATGTATTCATTCATTCATTCATTCATTCATTCATTCATTCATTATGGTGATTCATTCTTAAGACTGCAAACAATGGGATAAAACAGACCATTTGACTTCTCTTTGGAGCTTGGCTCTTCTTTACTCTCAAATCAAATCTCCACACCTGGACTCTACATTTGTTTTAAGCTAAGGTGACCAGGACTCCAGCAGGTAAACCCATATCAGCACTTTACCTAGACTGTGGCATTTCTGCCCTGCCTCGTGTTCAGGGTTTAAGGTTTATCTAAAGGCCTCAAGGACTGAATATCCCTGAGTCCTTAATACTTTCTTCAGCAGGCCCTTTAACAAACTCCCCTTGGTGCTTCTTGCCAGTTTGGCTGGTCTTGCTGACTCTGGAGTCTTGTACTGACACCAGGAAACTGCCTGCTCCTTTCTGCCTTGTCTGGTTTAGAATATTGGTCAGGAGCCACAAGATCTGAGCTTGAATCTTGATGCAGAGATTTGCTAGCTATGAATGCCTGGGCAATTCAGTTTAGCCTCTTTGAGCTTCCATTTCCTTCTTTGCAGAATGGGATTTAATTAGTTTCTCCATATGGCTTTTGTGAAGATTAAATAAGATAATGAGTGCTAAAGCTACTTTTCCAACAAATGGTACATGAGATGGTCTCTAGCAATATTTATTGAAATTAGGTGCTTATCTGTTCCTCTAATATTAGACTTCTTATAGCTTTCATATCCTTTAAATCCTTCTAGTCCTGGCTTTAGCTGCCTAATGTTTCTTTGTTGTTATTTGTACCCCTTCAAGTAGATACATTGCCCTTTGCATTTAATGTCTGGAAGAAATAAATTTTTTAAGAATCTAAGTGTATGCCAATTAAAATAAATGTAATGCATTTCTCAAAGCTTCAAGGCTCATTTCTACTGGAAAAATCAAAATGAGACATCTGGTTCTTGTGTACACATGATCCATGCAGCTTTGTCAAATAAAACCAGTCTGAAGCCTTGTGTAGACACAGTCCACATGTTCTCCTTTTTCTTTCTTTTTTTTTTTTTCTCATTTGGGATTAGCGAATATGATGAAAAAAATGGTGAGTGTGATAAAAATATTTTCTGAAGTCATACTAATTCACGTTTCACTGTAAGTCAGATCATTTGACTATTTTGAGCAAATGCTTTTTAATTTCCCCCATATGTGTAGCACTATATTCAATTCTATAGGTAGTTAAAAAAAAAAAAACATGTTGTAAATTCTGCTCAGAAGGCTTACAAAAACCTTTTCACAAACCTTATCTTTTTATATAGAGTCTTAACTATGAATTGCAAATCCTGGGGCTGGATTTTCTAACTGAAATTATGATTTCCAAACTCTGAGTCTGATTATAAAATTAAAATTCAATGCTTCTTTGTTAAAGTATAGTACTATTAGCCATGGATTATCAATGATAGAGTTTAGTCCTTGCCCTTTAGGAGCTTTTAGTTTAATTGGAGGAGATAGACAAATAATTGGATAATTATAATGCAGTATGATCAGCGCAAATATCAGTCCTATAAGAAAGAATTGAACACACACACACACACACACACACACACACAAGCTTACATGGATTTTAATCTCAGCTCAAATGCCAGCTTCCCCCTCTGAACTCCCTCAGTATTTATCTGACCTTTCATGATGGCCTTTTCCCATTTTTGCATCCTCTACAAATATTTGTAGAATGAATGAACAATTTCCTTACCTTTTCCAAACACAGGAAGCACGTATCTATAGCTGAATAGTTGCTGCTCGATATCTGATCCTGCATACTATTAGCTAAGCTGCTGAGTGATAAAATCACTTGGAACTCCAACCCTGAAAACTTACGTCTTTGTATGTTCCTGAAAGGAGTAGGAATTTAATGAAATGAGTTAATGATTAAAAAAAAAAAAAAAGGCACCCACCCCTAGAATGTTAAACATGGCTGATCTGCCCACACATCACACTGGTAGGGGTTAGGAGGTATATAAATAAGAAAGCTAACTGTGGCTAAAGGATCGTTGCAAATATTTATACAAGAACAGCCTCCTTCTCCTTTCCTTAGCTCTGGACCCCTGTACTTCTTAAACCCATGTTTACTCTGGCTTCTATCTATTTCTGACCCTTCTCAGGTTTGGAGACCTGCCCTATTGCCCTATTGGACCTTTTCTTCCACATTTATTCTTTATTCTTTGTATTCCCTTAACATTAGTGTTACCTCTAACTTCAAGTAAAGGACCCACCATAAGGTGGCTTTCTCCCTGAGATACACTCACAGTCTGGGTGGGTCTCCCTGTTTCTCCTTAGGGAAGAAGAATTTAGACAAGTAAATGAGAATGGCATTGAGCTGTTTGAGCCCCAGCTATCCCATTTACCAATTGTGCAATCTTAGATGATAAGAGTTTTTATCTTAGATAAGAGTGTTTACATTTCTATGTCTATACCCTTATCTATAAAAATAGAGGTAACACCTACCTCAGGTGGTTATGCAGATCAAAACTGAATGGATGTATAAGTGCCTGGAATAAAGATGATATTTAACATCTCACAGTTTTTTTCCCTTGTCACCTCTCCTAGCTGTTTTCTTCCATTCCCTGATGTCAATGTGACATCCTTCCTAATGCAGAAGGATTAGGGAGGACCCTTCCTTGGGAAATTCCAGATTCACCTACCTTTGGTGCATCATCCTGCTGTTCAAAGATTGTTTCTTCTTTGCTCTTTTGGTTCATATTGGGAACACTGGAGCATTCCTAAATTCAACACATGACAATTATTTTTCAGCTAACTCATTGACAGCTGAACAAGACACAAGTTCATGTATTCATAATAATACCAAAAAAATCAAAGTATTTAGCAAAAAAAGATTCATGATGTCTTACATTATTTCCAATGGCATAAAACAGGAATGTACCAACTATTTTATTTTTGACTTGTACCTTAAGGATTTTATATTGCCTTTGTTTATACATAATTCTATTTATGTGAACTAAGTTGTGAGAATATTTTTGCCTTAGTAACCTAGATCTAAGTTTTTTCTTATTTCCTGAGCCTCACCCTCTTGCCTTCTTAAAAAGGAAATGGTTGACATGTCAGTAGTGTGGGTGCTCCAAGAAAAAGAAGCAATTTAACAGATTTCTAAAGACTAAGAATGCATTTCAACACATGGAATTGAAGAATATAACAAAGATAGCCCAAATTTTCAACAGTTTGACTTTTACCCTCTGCCTTCCAAAATGGGAGATAAATAAATATCCTGCTCCTTGATCCTTACCCATTCTTGGGGATCAGTAAGGCAAATGGGACATTTATCATCCAATATATTAATCAGGGTTATTCAGAGAAAGAAAACCAGTAGAATCTGTGTATATACATATCCCATGTGTGTATGTACATATGTGAGTTGGAGTATTGAAGAATCAGGTTCTTGCGGGAATAAGCCTATTTGAGGCACTGTAAGTCTGAGATTCCTCCAAAAAGGCAGTTAATGTAGGAGTTTAGAATACTAGGGTAGATCTAAACAACCTGGATGGTAGACCAGGAAGTTGCATATATGTAAAGTTACATATTCTGCAGGTACTCTTTTGGGAGTGTTTTGTGACTGAGATTAAAATTTTTTTCCAGCCCAAAATGATTGCAGTCATGCTATCTGGCATAGAGTTTGGGATTAGGATTTTCTATCTGTTTTTGTGACAGAGAAACTCCAGATTATTCTTAGTATTCTTGTACATATTCCTTCAACTCACTTCCTATGAGGGGAGGGAAAACCTTCTCTTCAGACATTTTTCCTTCACTGGACCATCATTAAGTACAGAGATTTCAATCTTACACTAAAATCAGCTGGTTATTAAGATAAATTATTCTTCCCTTAACTAGTCTAACGAGCTATCATGAAATGTAGTCTTAAACACAGTTCAGAAAGTCTTTGTTTTATATTCCTCCATTTGCATATCTTTCCTGAACATCCTTTCAATCTCCAAGAGATTCCTGATTCCTCTTAAAAACATCACTTCCCCAGATCGAGCCTGCCTGTTTCCCTTTGTACCTCAGATGAGGAAGGAGATAAAAGTCTATGCCCATCATGCCATCCAGCTTCACCATTATTTGTACTTCCTCTATGCCACCAGATACCAACTTTCTGATCCTCTCTTCTTAATCATTGATTTTGGACATCTGGCTCACTTTCTACCTGAAGTCCCGCCATCATTCTGGATGATCCCAATATCCTAGACCTCCTATTCACATATTTTTTTCTAAGGCACTCCATGGTGTGGCAGGGCTTACATAAAGCTGTTAGGAAAAAAAAAGAAGAAAAAAATATATATATACCTGAACTGGAAACATTATTTGAAAATTTTGGATGCACAATATACCTATTAAAAATAAACGTAGGCCGAGTATAAAGTATAATGCAACTATATGGAGATTTTAAAGACAAAATAGTAGAGGTGAGCCACTTAAAAGACTATATCTCCAGGCCCCCAGGCTGAGTATTTATTGTTCTCTGTCTTTAAGGATTTTTTTAGTGGAAAAGAGCTATCCTAGATTCTTAGTTTTTTGAATGCCTCAATTTAGCCACCAATTCCCATGACTACACCCTGCGAATCATTTTTATCATTAAGAATTTACTTATCTCTAAAGTTGTATTTCCAAACTTCTCGTGTAAACTTTGCCAATTGGCTTGCAGGGAAAAAAAGAAAAAAAAAGGTAGCTCATTGTTTAAAATCACATTTCTTTTGATTCTTAATGAGATTGATTTTTTCCCCATGTTTGTTAGTCATTTTTACTTTTTTCTCGCTTATTTTCCTACTGAGGTATCTATTTCTTGTAGTTGATTGGTACTTTCACCAACTAAAATGTTTTATTTACTTTTTATTATTTTGTTTTTTATGTCATTTAAAAATTATCAGAATGTTTTTAATTCAGCTTACAAAACTTTAAAAATATATTTTAAGACTAATTCAGTTTAGACTCATGTGCATTTAAAAAAAGATAACCATTTCTTTAGCACTGAACTGTGTTTTATTAGGTGGGTAGGTCTTATCTGGTAATTTACCTATGGCTAGTTCTTCTGAAATGAACCTTTTTCTTGTCTCTGATAGTTATAAATATTATCTAGTGGCTCATTAAGAACTTTTCTAGTCATTTTAATTAATTTTTATGTTGAAAATCTCACATCCCTGAGAGAAGTTTTTCTTCTGAGGACAGATTCTTGTTTTTAATGACTAATCAAATGAAATATCTAGTTAATGATATATACAGTATCTCTCCAGACCTCATTAGAACTACTAAGAACTTGAAAAGACCCAAGTAAGTAAATCCAAAATGGACCCTTAGACCCAAAACACATAGGCAGCAATCAGTCCAGATTTCGCCAGATGTCAAGGTAGCCTGTCGCATTGGACTTTACTCTGAGGTCTAAAATCTATGATGTTAATATTAGGACTTCAGGTGCAGCCTGCCCAACCCCATCTGTGTTCTCACTGAGAAAGGAACAGTTCCCTCTTCTTGTGCTTTACAGTTCACTAGAAACTTACCAAAGCAGTTTTTAATATAAACAGTTCTTTTGGTTTTGTTTTGTTTTATTACTTGTAGAGTCTCTCTTCACAGGGAAAGTATCCAAATTACAGAAATGAAGCTGTACTCATAAACTCGGGCCCCTTTGGACACTGGGTCTTTGTTTCTGATAGAGCCCATCTGTCTGCCTCCCTTGTGCTTTCCCAGAGGTCCTCTCAGGCCCACAAACAAATAGATCCATGGTTGGCACTGCCCAGGAGTGAGCCCAGTGCTCACAGATGTGTCAGAATCCAGAGGTGGTCGGGGTCTTGGGCTGGCATACCTGCTCACTAGCACTGTATATTCAAGAGCCAGAGGGAAAACTATGGTAAGAATCAGGGAGAATGGCAGCTACTTTAGTCTCTGGAGCTATTTTTGCTCAAGCTGCCTCAAACATTTCTGGTTAAATGCTGACACAGCACTCATTTGAGATCTGGAAGTCATTTGGAGTTCAAAGGCACCCACAGACTTCAGCAAAGCAAAGTTAGGGGCAGCCCCTGGCTGTACAAAAGACATTAACATTTGCATCTGTTTAAGAGGCTTGAAGATCTCTTGGTGGCCTTTCTGGCTGAAAAGTCGCTGAAGAAAATCTATGCCTGCCTGGTTGGGTTTGGATCAAAAGCAGGATACACCCTTCCTACGATTTCTAGAATGTTCAGAAAGGGGTCTGTGGAAAGTCAAGAAATGAAAGCATCCTCTCCACTTACTCCTCAGCACTCAGAATGCAAGAACTTGGTTCTCCAGACTGCTCAGATTGCAAACGGTATCCCTGGATGCAATGAATCCAGAGTCTGTTCTGTTCCTTGGAGCACACAACTAAGTTCATGTGATGCTTAGCTTTGGAATTCTGAACTGATAACTAAAAAGATATACTCAATTCTTATTTAGGAATCCTCTTTCTATTGCTTCCTTCCCTTTGTTTTTTTCTCCTCTGTGTGCCATCTCTTTACCTCTTCTTACCATTTCCTTCTACACTTCCTACCTGCAACTCCCTCTCCTTCCCTTTCCCCTTGCTCTTTCCCTTAGAGCTTAACTTTAGCAGAGGTTGGAACAAGACCTTTTAATCTAGACTCTCACCTCCTTCTTGATCAGAGTCCAGTGATGCCTTATGTCTGAGAAGGAAGAATGTATTCTTTCAGGATTCATGAATCTGAGTCCTGAGACATTCCTCTAGCAACCCGGCTAAGAGCTCCTCTCTCCATGGAGAAGAAGAGCAAAACCACTGGGAGCCCCACTGGCAGTCCCTGTAGTGGGCCTTAGAAGAGGGAGCACATGGAGCCTGGAGAGAGTCTGACAATCTGTGATCTAATCTTTATTTTCCACTGCTGAGTCTTTGGGCCAGTCACCTTCCCTTGCTGTGCCTCAGAGTTCCACCTACAAAAACGAGGTGGACAATGTTATGACATTGCCATAAACTGTAGGCATACTATCCCCACAATAACAAATGTTATCCTCTTTGATTAATGAAAAGTACGAGTGATCCTTGAAAAAAATTCCAAGCAGAGAGAGGGGAGTGATTTCTGTTCAAATCTCACCCTGGGACCAAGTATGACTGGTTCCACCCTTTCTTTCCAGCCACCCAGTCTCTGGCTCCCGCCTCAGTCGCCCATTTCTCATGAACACCCACTGGCTCCAGAAAATGCTGAGCTCCTTCCCTCTGCAGTGTGTGCATGAGGAAAAAGAATCTTCCTTTTAGAATCTCATAGGATTTAAAGGTTGAAAACTAAATGTTCACTAGGAAAAAAAACAAACAAACAAACAAACCAATTTTTCTGAATACAGACTTCTGAATGTTCTTCGGAGCCAAGTTCAGATAAGCTGAAACTCTACGTCAAGGTTGTTTCGGGTGCTGGATTTCTAATGAGACACTCTCAGAAGACTCACTCTAATTTTTTTAGAAACTGAATTCCAGCGTTAACCACAAGAGTTCTGACGGTCCCTGAAGCTGGCCCTGAGATGGAAATATGACCAGTGTTTACTAAAAGTGAAGTTATCAGTGGGGGAGGAGCAACAGGAACAGATCAAAAACAATCCTCATTCTGTTGAGAATGTTCTTTCACTACCTATTATGTTACCCCAGACCACAGCTCTGGTCCTCATTGCCTCGGCAGAGACCCTTTGTAAGAGATAAATGAAGAACATCAGCCTCTCTGTTCTATGAAAAACAGAAGCCTATGGGAACGGAAAACCAAACTCAGGAATTCATCTGGGGAAAGAACCACTAGTTGGTAGATTGCTTTCTTGTCATCAGGCTTGGTTTTTGTCTGTGTTGATTATGGATTGTTCTCATTGCCTTGGCTCAAGCTAGACCTATATGACAGGTATCAGTTATAGCCTTGGCCTTTACTTCTGCCAAGAGCTGTGGAGACAGGGGTGGAGCTCAGAAATGATTCTCACTTAGAGAAAATGGAATAAAAAGTTAAGGCAAATGACTTGTACTAGAAAATTTATGTTATTTCTAGTGAGGAAGTTTCACTCTGAAGAAGTGAGTGAGGATAGAAAACAGATGCTGTTCCTGATATTCTCAATAGTAAAATAAGCCAGTCTAGTCTCTTCCTTCTAAAGTATTTGAATTCTAAATTCTTTGGTTGATGATGCCTGGAGAGCATTGGTGACAGACAACTCTGATGTTCATACCCTGTAGCCCTTTACTAATTATACTCTTCATAAATGCTCTTCATAAATTATTACACAAGAAGATTAATGGAGAAAGCCTTTATCATTGTCATTATGCCTGGAAATCTTTGGGACGGAACAGGATTATTTTCTCATTTGTCTTTGAATGCTTGCGATAATCATGACTGCTCCCAAAACCAATGAAGTTATGTCAGCAAACTCTGCCTTCCTCTCCCAGGTGGGGGAAAAAGAAATTAAGTGACTTTTATGACTGGAAGCTCTGGACCAGTGTTAGAAATGAGACACTAGTAAAAGTAGTAACTTTCTGGTATTAGCCCGACTTTGCACCTCAGGAATATGAAAAGGTGTTAGATATAAATGTTCTAATTTGGCCCTCCATTTGTAGACTCCAATGAACAATCCAAAATGCATAATTTCTAGTGTAAATGGAAACTAAAGTGACTGTGAATAATATCGTTGGGTGCTAACGAGTACAAGAATGTCAACTATTAGGAAAACCAATGCTAGAAACATTTGGGATGCAATAAATTCTTCTAACACCACATTTCTTTGATCACTTTTGCTGCAATTTAAGTAACTTACTGCTTTTGCTGTCATCCAGCCCATTAAAGGTTCATTCTTCAAAGGCAATGCTTCTGGGAACATCGCCCTGCCTCTGAGTGACTCCTCCCTGATATGCCCTGGGCCAGGTGGTCAGATGGCCATTTTACTACAGTGTGTGGAAATGTCAGGCTATAACTACCCTCCATGAGTAATGACATGCCTGGGCTTATTGCTCATCTCAGCTCCGGTTGCTGCAGCAATAGTTTTACCTTCATCTCCATTTCAGTTTCCTAGTCCATACTATCAATCACCCCTTCCAGTAACCTTTCTCTCCTTTCAAGCTAGAAATCTCTCTTCTGCTCCCCTCTTATCCCTCCAGCTAGCACAGACAAAGAAGAGTCTCTCGAGATTCATCTTAACTTCATAATGCTGTGTCCCTGGCAAGACAAGTCTCCCCACAAATTCAATTATTTTAGACTTGGCAGTCTCTCAGGGTTTTGTCTCCCAAGTTTCCAGACCTAGAGTTTGCCTCCTGAGGCATAGAACCCAGGGGTGAATGTCTAAGACATATTCTCCGAAGCTCTTCTTTCTTTTAACTATCATTCTTCTCTGTCAGAAACCAAATTTTTATTCACTATTTTTCTAAATCTTCATAGTTTTTGTTACCTACCACCCAAATCACCAGTCCATATTTTCATATGATACTGAAAACAAATATATGTATATATAAAATCTAATTTAATTTAAATTTAAATACAGCCACATATATATACCATGTGTACACCATATATACACATATACATCATATATATAATATATATGCTACTAACCACCTGCAGTTGATAAGAGTGTTATGATAGCTCAGAACTGAAAAAAACCATGACCATTATAAGTCCAAAGGACTGTAACCTCTTTGCAGTTCGCTGACCCATTTGAAACTTTTGAAAGCTACAAACCATCTTGTCAGAAAGATAAACATGTTTGCATATAATTGTAGGAGGTCCACAGATGTCCTGAAGCCCAATCATAGGCTCTAGGTTAAGGATCAGGCCCAATCTCTTTACTTCTCTCACCACTCATTATACAGGGAAGAAACTGAGGTGCAGGTGGGTAAATATCACAAACAAAATGAGACAGAGCTATAATCGAAAACAAGGTCTCTTGACACCTAGTCCACTACTTGGTTTAGATAGCATGATCACGAGGACACCCTTTGTTTAATATTACTCTACACTCAGTATATTATTGTGCAGACAAACAATGTTGTGAATCTTCCTGCATAATGTTCTAGAGGAAAATGAACTACAGGTTTTGGGGATGATAGATTGTAATATGCCTATTGATCTGTGTATTTTTTAGAGCTCAATAGAAAAGCAGAACCAAGAAAATGTGCATATATAAATTTATTTTTGAGGATTGGCTCACACATTTATGGAGTCTGGCAAGTCCAAAATCTGCCAAGTGGACTGGCAAATCAAAGATCCAGGGAGGAGCCGATGTTGAAGTTCAAGGCTGAAAACTCTGCCCCAGCATTCCTTCTTGCTCAGAGAAGGTCAGTTCTTGTTATGTTAAGGCTTTCAACAGATTAGACATGGCCCACCCATTTTATAGTGGGAGAGCAATGTGCTTTATTCAAAGTGTACTGATTCAAAGTTAATTTCATTCAAAAAACACCCTCCAAGTTGACACATACAATTAACCATCACTGTCAGTCTTGTCTGGCTCTTTCTATTAGCTTCTTCAGATTTAAGTCACAATCCAATGGAACGTGTTTGAACCTACAAGAAAGCATTTTCTAGAATAAGAAAATGGATTTTTATTGTCCTTGGATGATAAAACCAGAAATATGTAATTTATGATGCCATCAACTAACTCACTAATCAACTGTATGTATAGAGTTATGCTGGAACCAGCAATTTAAAACACAAATCACATTAAATTTGAAAATTTCCTCAGATTCTAGAAAGTATCTAGAATTTCAGTGTCCTAAACTTCTACTCCTTAAGAGTCATTAATTCTTTAGATAACATATGTT
Organism: Cynopterus sphinx; assembly: GCA_030015415.1. NCBI lineage: Eukaryota > Metazoa > Chordata > Mammalia > Chiroptera > Pteropodidae > Cynopterus > Cynopterus sphinx. Next base: position 23,337,030 of record CM057385.1, read on the forward strand.
GGTCACCTGCTATTGGTCGGGAATTGTGTTAGCAATTGAGGAAAATGTGACAGTTTTAATGTCAAGAAATTTATAATTTGATAAGAAGAATAGACAAGAAAAATTCCCTCCAGCTTTCCCTTCAGTTAATGCTCTGAAAAAGGTTTGCCCAGTGTGCAAAAGGAAATACATTCTCAAAGATAACTCCTTTATCACAATTCATTCCCTCTTCATGTTTACTGCAAACGCTTGCTTCCAAGCTAGGGAGACAAGGATTTCACTGGCTGGCTTTCTTAACTTTCCTTAGCTCACTTCATCACAAATGTTCTAACTTCGGAATCCAGTTTTCTTACAGTTGTTTTATCAGAGCAAAATTATTTCAATATTTTCCAGGTGCAATGTAGACTGGGGAATGAGGAGTTTGGGTCCAAGGAATAATTTATTACTTCATCTGGGGAGGGAAGCCATATAAATTGATTTGGGCCCCAAGAATCACACAGCCTCTGGCATCTGCACAAATGGAAGCCCCTCTAAAGGAGGCAGCCGGGTAGACGATGGAGTTTTGAAATAAGGGTCACTGTGTTGTACTGTTATGTTAGCAATTATCACAGAGGAAGTTAGTCTGGGATTAGGACCAGATTTTCCAAAGCTGGGCTTGTAAACACATTGGAAGTAGACTTTCCTGTTGGTGATAGAAAGATTGACATTTAACAGCAGCCTTTTGTGTAGCAAGGACATGTCTGATTATTCTAAAGCCTGACCAAGCGTGCAGATTGATTAGATTATGGTTTTGTGGGTGTTTCAATTTCTCGTTCACTGAGAGCTAAAATTTCACCTCTGGTACCTTTTTACTGTGCTAGCCCTGTGGTCTCTGTAGCTGAGGGGAAATTTCTATATTGTGTTAACTATTTAAAATTAATCATGGATACTATGGTACAGGCTGGTTATGGAAAGCTCGGTTCTGTCATTCTAAATTGGCTAAAAGTTCTATTGAAACCCATTATACTTTTGTTCCAGAAGAACTTATACTCCAGTTCAGAATTTAAAAGTTAAGCAATGGGTCTAGTCACTGCATATTGGGAATAAAAGAGTACACACTTCATATTTTTTTTAAGCTCGAAACAGAATAAACCAACCTGATTCTGTTACTCTGTTAAAAGAAACTTTATTCTGTTAAAGAAAATAGTTCCATCATTTAAAATAAGATGTTATATCTGGAACAAATTAAAATGGTAAAAAGCTTAATGTTGTTTACTTTTGAGCCAACAAAACAAAACATCGTTGGAAAATAACCCTATTACCTAGAAGAGAGAGAAATGGAACAGATGTCCAATTAGGTCAACCCCAGAGAATATTTTGACTTTACCTTTCTAACTTATCCTGGATCTTAAAGGAGAGCTAAACATCATTTATAAAAATATTTACCATAGTAGTATTAATTAGATAAGCTTTTGATATTATTCAGTGCATTATAAAAGAAACTCTCAGATGTCATTTTGTTTCCAGTTGGCTGATTATAACACCAGATTTAAGACATGTTCTGGAAGAGTTTAGCAATATATAAACATTGGCTACAGTTAGTTCTTTCAAAATATTGTGAAATAAACTTACAGACAAATGATGAAATGTAAGGTTTAAGACGAAGTAGAGACCAATTTGAAAACTGTCACGATCCTAGTGTAAACAATATTCCTAATAGTATTTTGAAAGTCACTGAAATTAATAATAATTTCAAATCCCAATAGACATGTTCTTTTGCTGGGTGAAGTAAGCAATAAAATGGGTGGCTATTTGTGATTATGTTGAAACAGGACTCAGTGATGATAATATTGTCAGCTTCTCCTTGGGAATCTCTCATTGCTATAAGAAACAAGAAAAGGGTGATGCAAAAATGTGAAATGTTTTCATTAGCAGTAAGTCTCATTAAAGTCTATGAAGTGATCTGGCTTTCTCCAACAACATGACACTAAAAGATATCTCAGTGACTCTAGCCTGTGATTTAGCAATTCAACTATTTTGGAGGGTATGAGCCAATAAACAAACAAAAGAGGGTTTCCAGAATAATATTAAATTGCTAGTAGATACATCTATATATGACACACACACACACACACGTGTGTGTGTGTGTGTATATATGTATTATATACTTTCAATAAATCCTAATAGTGTAGAAATGTAGTACTGTTCTACAGACTTCCCCACTTGTATCTTCAGCTTCTTTAATATTGGTTCCTTCCCTCAACTTATGAATATATTCAATTGTAGTGTTTTAAAAGCTTCCTTTAATATTATTTATCTTTCTAGCTATTATTTCTTACATTTCTAATAAATATCTAAAACATTAGTGTACGTTCATTATACGTATTTACTTTTCTGTTTCATTCTGAATTCACTAAAATCACCTCACAATAATTGTTCTTGCTCAAGTCATCAATGACTTCCTAATTTCCAAATGCCAAACCAGTGAGTTAGGTTCCTATTTCATTTGATCTTGAAGGCATTAACACTACCAAAGTCTCCTCTTTTAAACTTCTTCCTTTCTTTGAATCTTGGAAAACATTCCTTTCTGGCTCTCTTTCTGTTTCTGGTTCTTTTCCTCCTTTGTGGGTGTTAGTGTTGCAGGAGATTTCTTCTTGGTCTCCTCAGTCATTGTGAAACTCTCACTCCTCCTATGGCTTCAGCAAATACCTATTTTTGGCCTACGGCTCCCAGAGTTCAATGGCCATAAACAATCAGTCATCAAGCAACTTTTATGAGCTAGGCACTGTGGCTATGAAGAAGACAAGGTATCTGACTTGAAGGACCTTAAAGTTTAGAGTGGAAACAGACACTGATAATTTCTTTGGGGAGAGATCAAAGAAATTATGCTAAAAGGATTATTTGAACAGAGACAGTTACTTCCCTCTATTTCCCATATTTCTTTTGAACTTCACATATATATTCTCAGCATCTTTAATTGGATATTTCTCAGTCACTAGAAATTTGACGTGCTGAGGTGAGAATAATCTATTCCTCTAGCTCATGTTTGCCCAATACCCTAATAAGACAAATACATGCAGTTGTCTAAACTCAAAGTACCATGACAGTTTCATCTATTTTCTCTTTTTCACTCTTTACATTCAAGTAGTCACTCTCCCACAGAAATTCCTCAATCTGTTTTTTTCTTTTTCCTTTTCATAACCCCTATTGTTTCCTCATTTTAAACTTTTCCTCTCTCTGCTGTATTTTTTAATCTTCTGTATGATCTTTTTGCCCCTCAAATTTTCTCTTCCAATCCAAATTATCATTGGAAATAGCATTTTACATCTTTGGGTTATTTTCCATTTCACCTATCCAGCCATGCAGTCACCTCAAAAATTGTGGAATTCTTGTTAGGTACCATGGAGATATAAATATGTATAGAACCAATCCTTGTCTTAGGAAACTCATGATCTGATGGGGTAGAAGTTTATTTGAACAAATAATTGCAATACTCTGCAAAAAAATGGTAAAACGGGAAAATGCAAATGTACAAAATATAGAGAAGTTGCCATTCTGGATTTTTAAATGATTTACAATGACCCCTTATCACTTTTATAATTAGAAAGTAATAAACCCACATAGTGAAATTTTATGACAACATGTGGAGTTCTTACAATATTCTTCATAAGAATTCTCTGAAAATAAAAAATACATATCTGAACTTAAAATAGCTACCTTGTAATCCAATAAAAATTTTTAAGTATAAGTTTTTACTTAGCTTGTATACAATATTATACATTTTAATATAGCAAATATATTTGCTTGTGCATGATATCCTGGTATATAAGGAAGAACCTAGAAAAGGATCTGGTCCCGGCTCACTCTGAGCCTTATATTGTCCCTCTCTGTTCTTGCTCTGTGCATTAAGCCATGAGATTCTTACAATCTTTGGGACTCTCCATGATGTTCTTGGCCTCAGGACCTTTCACATACCGTTCCCTCTGCCCAAAACACTCCTTCCATATCCATTGCTGTTAACATATTTATACTTTAGGTCAGTGGTTCTCAAATATGTGCGTGTGTGGAGAAACTCTGTTCCAGGTCTCAGTTCCGGAAATATTTCTTTGGTGAAATTATGTCTTCCTATCATTTTCTGTCAAAATACACTGTTGTTCTCTGTCAAAGCACCACCTCTCTTTGTATCATGTGAGGGCCAGGACCATGCCTATTTTGCTTTCCACTTTATCCCCAGTACCTGATTCAGAGTTAAGTCCAATGAGTATTTGTTTGAAGGAGAAAAGAAAGGAAGGAGGAAAAGGCAAAGGAAATAAGACAGGAAGAGAGATCTGAGCCCTGAACTTGTTATTCATTTGCTAATTTAATTAGTGATTTTTTTTTCATCTATAAAACAGTCATGATAATTTATTCTTTGCTTCCATGGCCTAGGTTGTGTGAAGAATAAATGTGCTTCTCTCTGCAATCACACATAGAAAGCATGTGGAATGATGGTGAGTGAGAACACAGCATCAGATGCAGCAATTTGTGTAAGGGCAGATTAGGAGAAAAAGAGTAAAAGAGAGTAAAAGGGTAGCATGGTTTCAGTCATAACAGAGAAAAGGCAACAGTGCCCCAGGAGTTAAATATTCATAGACGTGAACGACGTGCACAGCCCAGCAAGGTTGGCCAAGAGCATGGTGAGTACCATCTATGAGGAAGTGGTTGAGAGAGGAAAGTAGATACAGCTAACCAAGGAGGAAGAAGAAGGACCAAGGGAAAAAAGGGAAAACACCAGTAGGCTTCCTGGAAGCATTTCAGCTTTAAGAGAATAATTTAGTAGGCAGGGAAAGAGAATGTGAGACCTCTGCAAAGAGAGAACTCTAATAGGACTTGTTTAAAGGGTTGTGAGCTTACAACAAGATGGGAGACACATAGTTAACTGGCTTCTGGTCTAAAGAAGGTGGGCTGACCTGGTGAGTCTTCTGCTTATGAGAGAAGTAGTGGAGTTAGGTCAGGAGAGGGAGCTTAGAACACCTACCAGTAGGCAGCATGTATGAAGAGTAGCCATGTGTTGGGAGCATGGGAGGTGGAAGGCAGCAAAGCAGGAAAATGCTAGCAAAAGATCTGGCAAAGAATGACGGACAGGCAATATGATCACACTTCTGTGACATTCCCATGTTCTGCATGAACTTGTTAAATATAACACTCTTATAATTAGATTTCTTGTGGGAAAAAAGAGAAAAGACAGTTTCAGATTAGAGTATGGCATGGTGCAGAACTGACAAGACTGCAGGAACTCAGGAGAGGCAGAGAGAAGGTGAAGAAATCACAAATGAAATTGTGGGGAGAGTTTTGCAGCTCCTCGGGCCCATATCAGGTGTGAATCCTCAGCCTCTGAGGACCTTGGCATGCACGCTCACATTGCGGTGAAGGCAGGTATATTTAGAGTTTGATGAACTCAAGATTGAAAAAGAAACTGGGTTTTTGCTTTGGTGAAAGGGCCTTGAAGTGCTGGAAGTAATTTATGGTGACCCCATTAATAAGTTAAGATGAAAGAATCTCTTCTTTCTTTCAAACAACATAGCATCACAAGAAGGGAGACATTTGGCTTTGTTGAAAAGATTGCCATATATTTATAGACTAATTCAAAGCAGTTTAAAGTACAGGACCAGGTATAATATCATGATGGTTAAGATTCGTTTGTATGAAATCACATGTGTGTGTATGTGTATGGGCGAGATATGGTGTGTGTGTGCATCTATACAGATGTTTAGAAAGACATAATGGAGGCTATTTCTTCAAATGTATTTTTTTTCAATTCTTTTTTTAAATTAAGTTTATTGAGGTAACATTTTTTAATACAATTATATAATTTTTAGGCATACATTATAATTTGACATTTGTATTCAAATGTTAGCACTGGCCATTTTTATGTAATGTTACTTATATTTTGGTGATATTTATATTCCTTTCTACTACTTTAATGCTTTACTTTTACAATAAAAAGTAATAAAGCTACTATTTTAATTTTGAAAAGGAAGAGCTTTTTCTCTCTAAATATATACTAGATACATATTATCTATTTATAAAATTTATAACAGTCCTACTATGTAATGTTCAATATTTGTAAATATAAGACATTGAAGATACATTTAGTATGTGAAACATAAGATAAAATATGAATCATGCCATGAGAAGAATGCAAACAAAGAGTCCAAGGATTTGAGTGGAATGAGAGGTCAACTCCAGTTGGCAATACCCAGAAAGGCTTTCTATAGAAATCGTGCAGCTGTGTCTTACCCGCTCTCAGGAATCCTACATAGAGACACCCAAATCTCTTAAATCCCCCAATGTATAGGAGATTAATATATGTTCAGAAACTACTGTTCTGGAAATTATAAAATGCTATACGGACATTATTCATTTAATATAAAAAATCAATGAGATAGATGTTTTTCATCTCCATTTTACAAATGAGAAAACTCAGATTTAAATAAGGTAATTAACTTGGCCTCTTCATGCCCCAGTGGGTAGCAAAGCCAGAGATGGAACTTAGAACTTTCTGATTTCATTGCTCTGGCTCAATCACACACATCTCAAGAGGCTCATCCTTAAGGAGCCTCAGCTTATAACAAAGAGGAATTTCATTTATGACAAATATAAATGATGTATATGCAGATTAGTCATGGTCTTCATGGGAAACAGGGCACGTTCAGTGAGGTCATCGAGAGTTGAATCAAGGAACTATTTACAAAGTAATGGGCAACAGTAGCAAGCTATTCGTAAGGAATGAATTGCAGGTACTCAGGGCTAACAATACAGGGGTTATTAACTCACTCCTAAACCCAAAGGGGCAGAGGAATAAAGTGGTAATCAAGACCTAAGGCAGGGAGCTGTGTAGAAAGGGCCACCTGACAGTTGGAGGATGCTGTCAACCAACAGTGACTCTGTAGGTGGGGAGCCATGGGAATGAATATCTTGACCTTATATTTAACCCAGCTTCTCATTTCTTGCTGTGCTTTCTACTGGCCCAACTTGATTGGAATTCTGTGGCCAAGATGGATCTTGGGGTCATGCTGGCAAGTAAAAGAATGAAAAAGATAGAAGATAATTAACTGTATTATAATGGTACTTTTGTTGAGATTATTAGGCATGATAATGCTCTTTTTATATCGAACAATGAATCTTCAGATTAGGCTGATAGTTGAATCTTTTGAGTGCCTTTTGATTGTATCTCATACAACTTTCTATTCCAAATGTCGAGCATAAGGACTAGTACATTAACAGACTCTCAATGCATGCTGATTGAAATTGACTTGAATTAATAAGGCATTTATACTGCCTGATAGGTATGAACCTAAAATGTTGTAGAAATGTAATTGTTATCTTTGGGTTTGGGTTTCTCCCAAACTTTTCAGATTTTCAGATTTATAATAAGACTAGAAAGTTGATAAGGGCCTGAAAAAAAAAATTGGATAACTAAGAGAACTTGTGGGTTACTCTCAAAATGATCTCTCATTTGTAGATATAAAGTTTTGATTTATTTCTCATGAGGTTTTTTGGAAAGAGGCTAAAGAGGCTGAATTAGCATTATTGCATCTTTATTCACAATCACCAAACACATGCAGAAGAGCAAAGATGATGCTGTCAACACCTCATGGAGCAACATGGAAGATTTCAACAAAGTACATGTTGCTTAAACAGACCCTCCAAGTAATGTGTAGTAGACAAATATGTTATGGAGAGCTCAGATCACTATCTCTGCTGCCCACATGTTTATCTGCATGGCAGACACTCCGTCTTTCTCACTCTTAATATTGAACAAAATTAAAAATCAGGACACTCTAGATCCAAAGGGTCCCTAAATGTGTTCTGTTATATCCTTCATTCTGCAGCAGAGAAATTGAGGCCCAACTTTAAACACTGAGTAATGCCTTATTTGAATAAAATTGACAAAACCGATATGCTCAAACAGATACCAGACAAATAGGCATGGAAAACCTGGCCTTTGTCCTCCCGGTTCCTCTGGCTGATGGGGAGTGTTGTTCTCAGTCAGAGCCTTGTTCTTCTGAACCTCAATTTCTTCATCTTATAAAATGAGCGTCACAATAACTTCCTCCCAAGATTATAATGATAAAAGTGAATGAATATATGTAAGTTTTATATATCCTAAACTGTAACAAAAGTCAATCTGTTACTAATAAGTGAACAATATTCATTAACAGCCAACGGTACCCTCCTTCACTTAAGCTGCGGAGAACAGCCCCTATTTAAAGATTTTGCTCTTGAAAGTTCTCTCTTCTGCTTCATCGTCCCCTCACCAAGGCAAACCTTTCATTTTAGAATGATTTTAGATTTACAGAAGAATTGGAAAGATGGTATAGAATTCTCATATACCCCACAGCCTACCTTATCAAATTTTCTTTCTCTTATGGACACTTCCCATCAGTGTACAGACATTTTGTAGTGCTTTCCATCTTAAAACAGAAGAAAACATCTTTTCCCTTCAAATCCCCTTTCAATTATTATTTTATTTAACTCTTCCACTCCACAGCAAAACTATACAGTTATTTATCTCTATTAATGGTCTACTTTACTTTATCCTTATTATTTTCATAACCCACTTTTGCCCCTGTGACTCCACTAACTTGAATTTGTCAAAGTCACAAAATCCTCTATGTTGCCTAGTTCAGTGGTCACTTCTGTCTCCATCTTATCCCACTTCTTGACAGCATTCAATTCATCCTCCCGTCTTGGAAACCTTTCTTCCCTTGGCTTCTGTGGTATCACACCCTCTCATTTTACTGATTGCCCTACAATGACTTTTCCCAGCTACTCATTCTCTGCTTGCCCTTTGAATGCTGGCATGCTGAGGGATGGTCAAAAGCCTTCTGTATTCAATGCCCAGGAGATCTGATTCATTTTCATTGTTTATCCACCTTATATCCAATGATTCCCACATTGGTATTTCTAGTGCATGGAAGCAACAATAGATGTAAGCCTTTTAGATACTGGTATTTCCAGTCCTCATCTCCACCTTGAGAACTGGAATTTCATCCTCACTTGCTGAGTTCACATCTGTACTTGGAAGTTAGGGAGTAGTACTGACAGGCTTTGGGATTGATTGAAGATGAAAGGAATAAAGAAATGGAAAAATTCAAGGATGGCTTTGGGTCTAAGCAACTGGGTAATTGGTGTTGTCATTTACTAAAAGGAAATGTGCTAAGAGTAGTATGTTTTGTTTCATTCAGAAAAAAAATCATGAAGCCACTTTTAGATCCATTGACATATATACACCCTGTGAAGTATTCAAGTGAGATACTCAATAGGCAGCTGAATACATAGGGTAGGATTTCAAAAAAGAGCTAAAGAAAAAAAAGAACTGGGGAATAATAAAATAATAAAACCACAAGAGTGAAAAAATAAGTCTTATGAGAATTCAATAACTCAGACAGAGGGAGCCATTTTATATTATTTAGACAAGGCATTTTTAATTCTGCAATTTATTTTCTGTAACATCCAAGTTTCTTCTTTTGGAAAAAAAAATCCATTAAGTAAAAAAAGCAAAGCAAACAAAAACAAAAAATCTGACACCATCTCTTTTTTAATATTTTTTTTCAATAAACTTGTTTTGCCTAGTCCTTTCAACATCAAACCAGATCATCATTCTCCCATGAAGGAAGGAGGCAGGCATGGAAATTGAATTAAATTAAAAAAAATGAGCCAATATATTTCCCTTCCACTATGTGCAATCTTGTTTCATCCCAGAGGTATCAGAGTTGTGATACCTCTTATAATCTGATAAAAGAATCACACATCTGTGGCTTATTTAAACAGTGTTGTGCAACACATACTCTGTCATGATGAAACCCTTTGTTTTCTTTTAACTTTGTGTTGTTTATAAAGGAGCATTTTCATCATTTCTTCTTGAGAAAATGAAGGGGTGTATATGGACTTTGAAACAATAAAGTCCAGCTTTCTATTTTGGTTCTGCATTTTTTTCACTGAATAATTTTAGTCTCCTCTCTGACATGATGTAAAAATTGCCTTCAGGGTCTGCCAAAACTTTAAGGTGCCTGGTGTGAGGTGGGGTCTAGTGTCAGACTAGCTTAGTGAGTTGCCTGCCCAATGTCTAAGCTCTTCTTCTTTCTTTCCAGCAGAGCCCCAATTTTGTCAAGTGCAGCAGTGTGTTTAACTCTAAGGTCGAACCATATGAAATTGCCTCTTTGCCATTAAAAATGCTCAAATGTAGACAACTTCATGTGGTTTACTCTGAAGCAAATAAACAAAATATCCCTCTTCTTGCTTTTTTCACTGCTTGGGTGGCACAGAGTTCTTCTGGTCAATAAGATGTTGAAGGAGATAGATGTGGAGGCACCCTTTTCTTAATAAAAAGGTGAACCTCATCTTATCTTTCCAGGAATATGGGAAAGCAGCTGTTGACATATTGCAGCTGTAAGGATGAAAGCCATACACTAGAGATGGTGGAGCAGAAAGCTAGAAAGAGTCTTCCTCAGTGCAATTTCCTTGACGCCCTCACCCTCCCCAAAGAAAGAAAATTTTATTAGTTTAAGTCACAGGTTAGTTGGGTTTTCTGTTGCCTACAGCTGATTGAAATCTTTTCTGATACTGAGCTCACCAACTTTAGTTTCTCTTTACTGCTACCCCAATAATTATCCCAGTTTTTAAAATTCCAAGATTCCTGGGACCCTGAGAGGGGTCTTCTGAACTCAAAAGTAAGTCCAATATATTAGAAAGAATCATCTAAGTATGCAGTAATTATTAGGTAAAATGACATCACCTTCAGAGCAGTCACTATCGTATTTTGAGCACATACCATGTGCCAGACATCATCCTAAGAGCCCTTTGTGTACAAGGTCTCATTTAATCCTCAAAAAAGACTTATAGAAAAATTACATCAATCAATACTCACATTTTATAGAGAATAAAAACAAGGAAGAGAACTTAAGCAACTTGTTCAAATCACACAGCTTCTAATAGGCTGAAACTAGAATAGCATTCATGTTTCTTCCCAACCATTATACCATGTTTTTTTTTTGTGCTGTGACCAAGCCTGCTAAAGGTTTCTCTCCCTGAAGAATTCTTTATTTGATTTCTCTATCCTGACTTTCTCTAACAACACTGTCCAAGAGAACTCTCCACAATGAGAGAAATGTTCTGTATCTGCCCTTTTCAAGACACATGAGGTCATTAAATACTTGGAATGTTGCCAGTGCAATTAAGGAATGGATTTTTTTTTTTTTTGACAAAAAGTATAAAATCATTTAGGAATAACTTTTTAAATTTTATTTAATTTTTATCCAGTTTTTTGAGATATAATTGACATATAACTTTTCAGTTTTAGGTATATAGTATAATGATTTGATATAATGATATACACTTACTATTACCATAATAAGTTTTGTGAACATCTATTAACTCACATAGTGACAAAATTTTTTCTTGGGATAAGAACTTTAAGATCTATTCTCTTAGCAACTTTCAAATATACAATATAGTATTGATAACTATAGTCACATGCTGTATACTACATCCCAGAACTTACTTTTCTCATGACTGGAAGTTTGTAATTTTGACCACATTTCTCTATTTTCCCTGCTCCTTCTCCCCACCTCTGGCAACTTCCTGTTTCTGTAAGTTTATTTTAATTTAGATTCTATATATAAGTGAGATCATACAGTATATGTTTTTCTCTGTCTGACTAGCATAATGCCTTCAAGGTCCACCTATGTTGTCCCAAAAGGAAAGATTCCTTTTTCTTCATGACCATATAATATTCTATTATATATGTACATACCACATATTCTTTATTGTTTCATCTATTGGTAGACACTTAGATTGTTCATATGTCTTGGCTATTGTAAATGATGCTGCAGTGAACGTGGGGTTGCAGATATCTCTTCAAGATAGTGATTTTCTTTTTTCTTCAGATAAATGCCCACAAGTGGAATTGCTGGATTATATAGTAGTCCTATTTTTAATTTTTGAGGAAACTCCATACTTTTTCCCATAGTAGCTGTATCAATTTACATTTCTATCAACAGGTACCATGAGGAGGAGGATGACCCCCCTCCTCCCTTTGTGGCCTTAGCGGGAACTGAAGCCCCCCTGAGGCGTGATCCTCTTGCGGCAGAGCTACAGTGCTTGCAAAATGTTTTCACTTCATTAGCTGCCCAGATGCAACAGCTACAGTCGCAGCAAGCTCAGGAAAAGTTTCAGAGCCCATCAGAATGGGTGCCGAGATTAAGACCAAGCATTATAGCAGGTTAGACCCTCCCCCAGTGGAGGAGCGACTGCCTGTTGTGCAGAGGCCTCCTGGGAGGTCGTAGCCTCTATCTGTGGTGCAACAATCACCCTTGCAGAAGGTGCTAAGAGAAGCTGACAAAAAAGGAGAGGATATAGAGGGGTTCCACTTAGCATTTCCAGTGGTCGAGCAACCCAACACTCAGGGTAACATGGTTCGGGCCCATGCCCCCTTGCCTTTCAAGCAATTAAAAGAGTTAAAAACCGCCTGTGCTCAGTATGGACTGACTGCTCCATTTACTCAGGTTATGCTCGAATCTCTGTCCACTGAGGCTCTGCCTCCTAATGATTGGGAGCAATTGGCCAGAGTGTGTCTGTCCGGAGGAGATTTCCTCTTATGGAAGTTGGAATATGCTGAGCAGTGTGAGAACACAGCAGAAATCATTCAGGCACAAAATACACCAACTACATCTTATGCACAGGTCAGATGGAAGGATCCTCTCACAGGTCAATGGAATGGCCCTGACCCGGTGTTAATATGGGAATGAGGGCATGTTTGTGTTTTCCCGCAGAATGCTGAAAATGCCCCGTGGCTGCCAGAGAGGCTGGTTCAGTTTGCAGGGAATGTGTCGTCCCAGAGATCTGACTCTGATGTTGATGCTGGCGCTGATACTGATGAGTGCCCCTCTGAAGACCAAAGGGAAGCTGTATTGAGCCCATGTTCCTGATCCACCGATTCTGTACCTTGCTGTCCGGGAAGGACCAGAGGTCAACGTCCGAGTAAATGATACTCATCGATTTGGGCAGCTGCCTACGGGACAGGAGCTAGAATAGAGCCTTGTTTTCAATTACACCAGCTCAGGGCAAGGTTTATATGCCCTGGCTAAAAGCCTGTCAGCAGGACAATGGTGGACTGACACTGGGTTCACCCAGACCAACATATGGAAACTCGCAGCTGCATTATGGGGTGTACATCCTGTGAAAGCATCATGTAGTAATCTGACAAGGGCAAATGTGTCTGTGTGTGTGTCTGCACCGCAAGCTCTGTTAATGGAAAAAATAATGTTACCCTTAACAACTGCAATTTGACTAACTGTAAAGGTATTGTACCAGCCATCATTTGTCAACTCCAGGCCCTGACTTAAAAGGTCAGAGGTCCCATCTCCCTAATTGCCGAGGCTGGTAGTCAAAGATGGTTAAGAATCCCTCGAGGCTGAACCAACCTAAGTCAGGGCATGCATGCCAGAGATGTGTGTTCCAATGACGGGTAAGGCTTCAGTCTCATGAGAGATCGCCTAAGACAGGCACAGTCTGTCGGTGCCGCAGCTGGGAAGGCTGTGGTTTGTATAAAATAAAAAAGGGGGATATGTTGGGAGCTGTTTGCTTGATGGCTGCTCTTTGGGTAAACAAGGGATTGTTTGCTCAGCAGGGTGTTTGCAATTACTTTGCTACTTTTGTAGCGGCCAAGAAGCACCTGTTGCTCCAGAAAGTGAGCTGAGTGTTAGGGAAGAGGATGAGAGCCTTGAGAGAGCAAAAGGCTCCCTGTGCAGGTGCAAGCAGTTGTTTCTTCCTGTGCAGGTACAAGCAGTTGTCAGTTTCCCACGCAATTAGAATGCATAAATAGGGTATACTGAATAAACTCGAGGCTGCAGTATTGACTGTGAGCCCTCCCGAATCTTTCTCATGTCTCTGTCTTTTCTGTAATCCTCACTCCCCCTCTCAGGGACTATTTGACTTTCGCGGGCGGGTTCCGGCAGACAATGGACTAGTGGTTACCAGAGGGTAGGGGGTGTGGGGAGGAGGAGGGAGATAGATGGGGTAATTGTCGAATATAGGGAAGTATAGGGAGGGTGAAGTGGGTAAAGAGGATCAAATATATGGTAGCTGAAGGAAACTGGACTTGGGTGGTAATCTCACAATAGAATATATAGATGTCAAATTATAATGTACACCTGAAAATTATATAATTGTATTAATCAATGTTACCCCAATAAACTTAATTTAAAACATGTGAATGGAATCATGCTGGGAAAAATGTGGAGGATACATGAAGGGAGAAATAAAAGAAGAGAGGTTACAGAAGGAAAATCTAAGTAAGGAGAATGCTACTATTATTGACTTCCATAAATATCTTCTAACACAGTTCTGGTCATACATTAGTTCAGGGGTCACAACCTTCACAATCCTTTTTGGATTATTGCAGTAAATTTCCAGCTGTTACCCTTCCTTTCAAATTTGCCCCTTCTAACCCGTTCTGCATATGTAGACAAAGTGATGCTCCTAAAACAGAAATCTGGTAATTCTGTCATTTCCTTGCTTAAAATCCTGCATCAGCCTTCCTATTGCTCTTCTGAATAAAATCTAGATCCTTTAGTGTGGCTTTCAAGGTCATCATGCTCAGACTGTTTCATATCCTGTGGTAGTGGTTGGCAAACATTTTCTGTACAAGGCCAGATAGTAAATTTGCCCTGCTCTGAAGGCCAAATAGTCTCTGTGGTAACTACTCAACTCTGCCATCATAGCAGGAAAACAGCCACAGACAATATGTAAATAACTAGGTATGGCTGTGTTCCAATTAAGCTTTACTTAGAAAAACAGGCAGCCCTCCTGTGGGCCTTAGTTTACTAACCCTTGCCCTATCAGCTCGAGCCTTCTCATTCAAACCCTAACCCTCTGCACTAAAGACTCACTGAATTATTCACAATTTTCTAACCATACTGTGCTATTTCTCAATACTGTATTATTACACACATTCTTCCTTCAGTCTAGATCACCTTTCCCCATATCTTCATCCAGTTCACCTCCACTCATCCTCATGATCCAGTTTCAACTTCCTTGCCCAGTCTCACCAACACTTTGTTCCCACTTATCACACTGTAATCAACCTGTTTGTATATGTCTCTCATACCTCACCAGACTGTAAGCAGTTGGAACACAGGAACATTTCTGTAATAACCAAAGTGCTCCTACCAATTAATAGACACTAAAATCCATTTATTATTATAAGGATTTTATATCTAAGGTATCTCCTGCTCTATAGCCTAGCTAGAGAATAAATACATGATACTGATTCTGACAATGAATTTATTTTTGAAGAAGATAGACCATATTTTCAACAATTTTAGTTCCTAGGTAAGGAGTTTGATATAGAGTCCCAGAAAGGAGAAACTGAACTTAATTTGGAGCCCATTTCAGAAAAAAAGAGGGCAATAGCACTGAGAGCATTATGTAACTTTATGAAAGACCACAAAAAAAACTTAGAGAGGTAACGTAAGGGGTACACATGGTAAATTTAGCAGATAGATTTGAGATTTGGATTGAAAAATACATGAGCAGTAGCATAGTGAAAGGAGAGGATACACCTGCTGTGTTGTTTCCATTAGGGATGGAGAAGTTTTATCTGGTAGAACTGACAGCCAGAGCCATGCCAAGTAAATAATCTGTGTAGAAAGGGTAAGAATGGAAAACATTTATGACGTGGAGAACAAGGCCTTGGCAGGGTTTTCTGTGGAAGGAGATTTTGAATAACTGCCTTGATGAATGTGAAAATCATTCAGGAGATTGTCTAAAGAAGAGGTGGAGAGGGGAAACCAACATTTTGTTGGATCACTATTATGTGTCAAGTGCTGAATCTTACCTCTAATAATCTTCACAAAAACATATGAAGCATGTTTCAATTTTGTGGGTGATAAAAACGAGGCTCGGGAGGCTTAAACAACCTTTACCAGGTCACAAATCTCTGTTCTTTCCAATGCACTGGCAGGTGCACAGTATCTAGTGTCAAGCTTTCAAGAGAGGGGAATTAAAAGAACTGAGCCTAGTAATGCTTGCCCAGCTGAATGGAGGGCATCTATCTTGATTTGAAAAAGAAAGAGAAGACAGGAGACTCAAAACCCATACTTGGAACCTACATTTTTATTGCTGCTATTGTTGTTCACCAGTCATAATCTCCCTTCCTGTTCCCTCTCCTTCTTGACAACACAACAATCTACTGTTGGAGAATCATTCATTCTGTTGTATATGATCTTCATGGGATTATAAATGTAGAAATCATTCTTTTCCTTTCCTGTATAGAAGCTGGAGTCTATTTCTACCAGATCTTTTCTCAAATTTCCATAATACCTAGGCTTATCCAATCAGACTCTATCTCTTAGAATCTTAAATGTTGAAATGGATAGACAAAAGGCTGAGAAAAAGGCTGGATCTCATTCATTTCAATAGTACCTGATAGTCAATAGTTCCTCTCTGTTTCCAAACCTGGTTGTCCAGGCTCCCCACTGAATCTCTAATTCAGTGTAATTAGAACCAAGACCCAGAAGGAGAGAATGTTAATCTAATAGAAAAGAAACTTTGAATCTCAGGTAAATCCAAGGGGTAGTAGATGTCAAGTAGGAGAATGTGAGGAAAAGAATTCAAAAGAAGTATTAAAGCACTAATTAAAATTCCTTGAAGATGGGTACAAGTCCAACCTCAAGTAAGAATTTTCAATCAGATAACAATTCATAAGAAATGAGAGCAAAGGCACTGAGAGAAGAAATACTGAAATTAGTTTTAGTGTAACATACAAGATGGCTATAAAGAGGAACACTTAATACCTTAAAAATAAACAGTTCAAAAGAAACAGAGTATGGGATACTTCACAATAATAAGTGGTAAAAAAAAAAGCTATAACTCTTAGGCATGGTGGGAGAAGAGATATGTATAAAACCATATGACCTATCTTTGGAAGGTGAATCAAAGTTGAAGAATTCATTGGAAATTTTATGTTCTTGGCAGTAAAATGGGAGGAGTCATGTTCTATTTAAGTGTGCACAATGTTACATGTTAATTATATCTCAAAAAAATTTAAAAAAAAAGAATTAGTATGCCACCAAAGAGAATGAAAGAGATATTATTAAGAATATAGATTCTTTCTTCAACACTACAATGAGGATGGTGATGGAAAGATATGTCAAGTGCATGTAGGAAAAAAAGGAGAAAGTCAGAAGTAAGCAATGAGTAATTTCTGAAGTCAAGTATTTAAAATATAGTCTGTAAAAGAGACCAAGTTGAAAGGCATTTATTTTATTCAAATTTCCAATAAACTCGAATCTACTTATTAAAAGAAGAAAAAAGTAGAACTGACAGGATTTGTGTAACATATATGTAACAGAACTAGTGACATATAAAAGACCTTGCCATTCATATCGGTTTTTTGAAAGCTTAGTAAATTGGCGAAAGTAGTTGAAGATTAAGCAAACTTTTGATAGTCAAGAAAGATATGTTAAATTATGACAAAAAAAATGATCTAAAGAAGTAAACATTTGCTTTTATAAGTTACCTGAGAGTAAAGCGAGCAGATTTAAACTAAAATAAAGCACGGTTCTGAAAGGAAAATGTGAAGGCCAAAATTTTGAAAAATAACAGTAGCATTACCAATTTTAAATGGTATTTTAATTACTGAACTAGGAATAGAAATTCATAGTTAACCAGTGTTTTAGCGTAAGGTCTGAGAGAAGTTTCGGGTGGACAATGAGAAAAACCAGATAGATGATAGATGATAGATAGATAGATAGGTAGATAGATAGATAGATACATGATAGATAGATAAGCAGATAAACAATTCCTCTTTCAGACTGAGAAAATAGGATAAAATCAATATGAAGCCTATAAAGAAGTTCTACAACATAAATGTTAAAGAACATACCACGTAATATACAGCTATAGCTCACAGACTTAGCCAGCAGTATTCCCAAGCAAATCACACTCCATAAAGAATCAAAGCAATATTCTTTTGTTTATAACAATGAGAATATGAAAGCAAAAAGAACTTACTAAACATTTTATAGCATAGGGATGCTATAAAAATTATTTTTTGATTGACTGAAATAATATCTTGGGAGCCATCATCAAATAGCACCAGATAGAACTCGATATAATTTAAAATAAAAGAAAAACAAAAAGTACTTATACAAAGACTACAAAAAAGATGTGGAGAATTGAATTGATAAGGAGAGAACATTTCTCAGCTCCTTTTATGAAGACAGTATAAACTTGATTTAAAAAAAACTAAAAAGGACTTGACAGAACTGAATTAAAGACCTAAATAAATGTAAGCACATAAAGTAATCATGAATTGAATGATTCAATATTGTGACTTTTCCCCAAATTAACCCATAGATTCTATACAATTCTGATTAGAATTCCAACATGTATTTCTATGGAACTTTCAAGCTTATTCAAAAATATATTTGAATGCAAAGGGTCAAGAAAAACTGTTTTTAAGTAGAACCAAACTGGAGGACTTGTACTACCATGTATTGTAAAGCTATAGGAATTTTAAAAAGTGTGATATTGAAAAAGGATAGAAAAATTACAAACAGAAAAAAACATCCAGAAATTGACCCACATAGGAAATACATAGTCACCTGATTCACAACAAAGGTGCCAATGCAACGCTTTAGGGAAAGGGCTGTGAATTGGGTAAGTAGAGCAGAATCTTTCTGGGATTCCCTAAACGGCCTCTTCTGCCACACCTTTGAGCCTTGGATGGTTACTATCTCTGAGGAAGCCCATCCATACCCATAGATGGATGCTTTATGGATTCTCCTGAAGTTATCCTGAATTGAGCGGGTTCTCTGTCTCCAGTGGGTCTGTAGCTGAGAAACACAAGACAGGTAGCACTCAGAACATGCATAACCACATATTCTCCTGCTCCTCAGCAGAAATATCCTTTTAACAGCTTAGCTTGATGTTTTTCTATCCTCTCCTAATGATTTCCAGGGAAAGAGATTTAATTTCTTTCCTCAATGACATATCCAGCATGAAACCAACCTTTGCTGATAGAAATTTGTACTTTATACACATTGAAAATTTACCTCTCTTTTCCTTTTATGCCCATCAGTGAGATCATAGGATATCACTGTTAAGAAGGACCTTGGACACCATCAAATCCAGAGGTTTGCACATGGGTGTTTCTGTTTATGACCTAATAAATTACCTAATTTTAAAAAGAATAGATGGAAATTATTCATTTGTCTAATTTAGGACCATCCTGTTGTATGTGATGTCCTTAGTGGACAAAATCTTTCCAAACACATGAACTATAGAAAAAGTTTGAGGACTATCCAATCTCCTTCTTTTACTGTAGTTCAGAGAGGTTATAGCTTATCCAAATGTACCCAGTTCACTTGTTGCATAACTTGGAATACAGCCCTGGTTCCTTGCTCCTAATTAGTCCTCTTTCCATTACACAATCCTCCTTCTTAAATGAAAACTTCCTACCCCAATATAGCTTAATATACGTGTTTCTTTGGGATAACTATGAAAAGCTATGTGCCTTGCTACTCAGAGTGTGGTCTGAGAACCAGCTGCATTGATATCACCTGGGAACTTGTTAGAAATGTAGACTCTTGGCCCTCTCCCCAAGCTACAGCATCTTAAGATCTCCTGGTGACTCAGAGACACGTTAGAACTTGAGACTTTCTGGCCTGTGGTCTTGCTAATTTCAAATCTAAAAACAACACCTATCCCCAGAGTCCATCCCAAGAATCCAGATGTACAAGTAAATACCTATTTTTTCCCACCTTCATCACCTGTGGTTAGAACTGATTGTGAGAAGACTCATAAGGAAGAGGAACTATCTGAAACTTCTTTCTCCCCAAAACAGAAGGTTGATGCTGCTAGTATGACCCCACCAGCACCTAAGGGTTATTTGCTTCTGGAGTAAAATATTTCCAACTTGCCCGGTGTTGGTTATCTTCATGAGTTCCAGCTCCTTGAGAACCCATGTTTCTTCTCCCTCATGCCTGTAACCTGCTAATGGAAAATAGGAAATGAAAATTGACGGAGATAGGGGTGGGGAGGGGGGAAACCCAGCTGGACAAAGGGAAATCATTTGGAAATTAAAAACAAAACAAAATATGGATCCAGGAGTCTGGGAGTTGAAAAGGGAAGTTTTATGTAATTCTAGCCAGTTGATGTCATTGCAGCCAGCTTTCTGACCGACTAGAAAGGCCAAGCGGTGGGGGATGTGGAGGTGGGAAGAACCCAGACATTGTCCTTTGGAACTGAGGCTCAGCCTTCTGCCTGCAGGATGAGGTCAGGGAGAACAAAGAGACGTGTCTGAGCAAGTGCCAGGGCCATTTCCCTGCAGAGATGATGCCGCAATCCCAAAGAGTGGCCCACATGTGACTTTAAAAGCTCCATTATCCCTTCTGGGCCTACCCCTCCCTCATCGAGTCTTCTGAGGCCTCCTAAGCTCATCACAGTGAGGCCTCCAGGCTTCTAGCTCATCTTTGTTCAGGAATGGGAGGGTCGGGGCCACTGACACACACCGGTATCCTGCAGCCTATTATTTCCTGCCTGTCCTGGCTCCCCTCCAAGGCCCAGCATGACAGGTGGATGAAGTTCACATGAAAGCTCCATAATAGGCCAGTTTTCCAGGAATGCTGCTGCTGCTAACTAGATTCACAAACTAAGCCACCCTCCACCACCCCAGGCTGAATGGAGAGCCAGCTGAATGGGACAGAGTTGCCCCGCCCCCCCTCCAGTCTGGATCCTGTGATTGTTTCAGCTGCTGGTATAAGCAACTCCCTATTCGGGTTCCAGGGTTCTAAGTGCTTCCTAATGCCTCTGTTCCCAAACCAATGACCCACACTTAGGGCCTAAAGGAAGGACAAGTGCCATTGGGGAGCATGAGAATAAGGGAGCAAGAGGACCTCTGAATACTTTAGCAAAAAAAGTCTCAGGGCTATTTAGTAATCTGATTGTGAAAGGGTGAAATGGGAGAAAGCAAAAAACAATCACAGCTTTTAATAGGTGATCCAGAAAAACTTAGGTTAAATTTAGACAAATTACTCATTTTGAACAGAGTTTATAAAAAATATCTGATTTTTCAAAATGCTTCTGACTCCCCCACCCCCAAACTGAGTTAATAGGACAAATATCATTTAATGCTTCTTGTCTATTGCCTCAAGCTGAGCAGTTGTAAACAACCCTGAGGTCCATTCAACAGAGCATTTACTGAGTGTCTAATACATGCTTCCCACTGTACTGATAAGGAAAGGAGCATGGGAAGGAGAGCAAAATGCTGCAGAGAATTCCCTGGCCTCCTGGAGCTTACAGGTGAGCGAGGAAGACAGACATGCAGGTGGATAAACTGTACTATGGTGTAGCTAACTGTGAGATGGAGGCATGTGTGAATGCTATGGCAACACACAGGAGACACAGGAAAAGACACATGCTGAGGGAGTGAGAGTTGCATGCTTTCCAGTTCTGGATAAGCAGAGCCAGATGAGAGGGGCCTGGCTCACTGGATGGCAGTCTGACAAAGTGACTTTGGAGAAAAGGGCAAACTATGGACCAAGGTCAGCATCTATTTTATCTTGAGCTTGCACTGGATGCTAAATAATCATCATCATTTCCTGCTCTGAGTTCTATACCAATTTGGGAAGCATTTGCAGAAGTCTTAGAATATTCCTAGGAACCAGCATGGTTGCTGAAGGAGTTATATTGACTTACCATAGATGTCCTAGATATCCAAAGGGAAATTATTTTGAGATAGAATTATGTAGTCCAAGCTGACCAGTATCTAAATTGCTTACATCTACTGTGGCTTCCACAGTTAAATACTAAGTTAATACCATCTTCTCTGTGCCATATCACCAGTGCAAAGGAATGAACCAGAAGAGCCAATCATTCCCTCTATTTCCCACCACCACTTCCATCCTGCCCACAAGTGTCGAGGGGCGGGGGGTGCGGAAATTACTTGAATTTGAAGTTAATAAACCTCTTATGCCTTTGTATGAAATTTAGTAAAAGGGGTGAACAAAAGGATTGATTCATCTTTGTATGTATAAAATACCCTCCCCTTGCTGATTAGGTCTTTGAAGATTATGTACTACATAGGAAAATGTTTTACTCTCTTAATAAGGCTCTAGACTACATTTGTATGTGCATTTTTATTCTTATTTTATTTTTATTGTTTTAGTAATTATTAGTATTTTTAATTTATTATGGTGACATTAACAAAATCCAATAAGTTTCAAGTGTACAGTTTGACAGTAGGTCATATATATATTGCATTATGTGTTCACTGCCCATAGATTTCTTTCTGTCACCCTATATTTGACCTCTTTTATCCCATCTATTTCCCTCCTTTTCCCCTTCCTTCTGGTAACCACTAATCCATTTTCCATGTCCATGAGTCTTTGTTTGTCCTGTTCATTATCCCACATATAAGTGATATCATGTGGTGTTCAACTTTTCCTGTCCAGCTTATTTCACTTAGCATGGTTATCTCAAGATCCAATCCATGTTGTCACAAATGGCAGTATTTAATCTCTTCTTATGGCTGGGTAATATTCCATTGTATATATGTACCACAGCTTCTTTAGCCAATCATCCATTGTAGGATACTTTGGTTGCTTCCATGACCTAGCCACTGAATAATGCTGCTATGAACATCACTGTGCAATTATCTTTCGGATATATGATTTCAAGTCTTTGGGGGTAGATTCCCAGTAGAGGGATTGCTGGATCATATGGTAGACCAATTTTTAGTGTTTTGAGGAACCTCCATACTCTTTTCTATAGTGACTGTACCAGTTTGCAGTCCCACCAGGAGTGTATGAGGGTTCATTTTTCTCCACATCCTCTCCAACATTTGTTATTTCTTGTCCTATTGATAACAGCTATTCTAATGTGTGTGAGATGGTATCTCATTGTGGTTTTGATTTGCATTTTCCTAAAAGCCAGTGAAGTTGAGGACCTTTTCATATGTTTGTTGGCCATTTGTATGTCCTCTAGAAAGAAGTGTCTATTCAGGTCTTCTGCCCATTTTTTAATTGGACTGTTTGTTTTTTTGTTATTATTGAGTCATATGAGTTTTGTGTATATTTTGGTTATTAGACCCTTATCAGAGACATTGTTTGCAAATATATTTTCCCATTCACATGGTTGTCTCTTTGCCTTATCAATGGTTTCTTTGGCTGTGTTGAAGCTTTTTAGTTTGATGTAGTCCCATTCATTTATTTTTGCTTTTACTTCCCTTGCCTTTGAGGTTAAATTCATAAAATCCTCTCCAAGTCCAAGGTCCATGAGTTTAGTTCCTAGGTTTTCTTCTATGAAATTTATTATTTCAGATCTTACATTCAGGTCTAGGCTACATTTTTAAAGATATTAATGCTTATTCTTATAAATGCCTTTAAACCAGGATTTATTTGCTTAGAAACTAGGAAGAGAGAGAAAGCATATCTGGATGTTGCACTGTTAGGGATCTATGAAAATGGACCACACTTAGAGTACCAAAGTCCACCTTCAGATGTTCATTCTATTGGAATAGAAAAGCCCATCCTTGGACTGTCTTGAAAGAGTACTTATCATCTTTATTCTCCCTTCCTCTCCCTTAGGTAGTATGCTAAGAGAAATAAATGAGACTTTGAATAATTTCTGTAAGTTTCTGTGTTATGTTATTATGGTTGGAACAGAGATGCTAAATAATCAATCACCTCTTTGAGAAAAGGGTGGAGGACCCCTAAGAAGTGAGGTTGTTTGTAAAGAAATGTTTTAATACAAAAGCAGCACTCTCTGAGAGAAAGGGCCAGAAAAGCCAGGCTAGCTAGAGAGTAGAGCTTATGCCCATGAAGGGCTTTCCCTGTTATAGATGTAAATTATCTTGGTCTCTTGCATTGTTTATATAAAAATGTATTTAACCTTAAGTTTGAAGTTGGTTTCTCCTACTTTCCCCCTTTTACTATAACAACCCTGCAGTAAATTTCATTTCACCTTTAAAAACTTCTGGGAATAGAAGGATTTAGAGACTCTATTTTCTTCTTTATCACCTGAGATTCTTGCTACACTAACAACATTATCATCAGAACACTGGTCCAGACATTCTTGGTGTAAGTAAATCTGAGACCAAAGATTTTTTCCAAAAGATAACAGAGAGAGAACATGTTGAAAGAGATTTGAATATTTGGATACAAGGAGAAATATTTTTAAAGTTCCTATGACCCTGCTACCCTGAAGAAGCTTCTGATTTACTCAAGAAGATAAAGTGTGTACACGTGACTCACTTTTTCCATCTGAAGTCCCCATCTGCCCATCCTGCCTTGGTCCCACCCATCTTTGTGGATGACACCATCATCCATCCCGTTTCTAAGGCAGGAGTTTGGGTTCCCAGTTTAATTCTTCTTCCTCTTTTTTTTTTTTTTTTTTTTTTTTTTTTTAGGTGAGGCTACCCTTGGTTGACCTCACAGATTGCAAGGACTTTGTCAGTTTACAATCTCTTATTCTTTTTTATTTTTATACTTACAGCACTTGGTCTTCCTACGTGGTCTTCCATCCAAGTAGCAGAGTCCAACCCTGCTTAGCTTCTGAGATCAGATGGGATCGGGCTTGTTCAGGGTAGCATGGCCATAGACCCGAGTATAATTTTTTCATCTTCCGTCTCAAAAGCCCTGTTGGTTCTGTCCTCCCAAGTACTTATAATATCTTTATTCAGTACTGCTACAGAGAAAGACATTGGAGAAGATGTAGTATGGGAAAGCCACTGGATTTTGCAATGGGAAGAACTTTAACAACTTATGAGGGAGCAGTTTCAGTAGCTAGAGTATAGGAGGTTAAGCAAGTGTGTGTGACAGAGATGGCCAATGTATCTGATATTTGGGATTAATGTTATTCAATATGTGCTCAAACTTTTTAAAAAGTCAAAATTATGCCACCGTTAATGAGTGAAATGAACATGAACTCTTCCCATTCCGCTGTTCTATTTCATAATTTCTCCCCATCCTTCCCCTTTTAAAAAGATTCTACCTTCTAGAGAAGTAATTATAAAAATCTTGGTAACAGTAATTTGTGAAAAGTTAGCCTTTCTCACTATAAAAGCATGCACAACAAAATTCCATCATGTATGCAGAACTAAATATAAATTTAAAAAATTTCTGAATTCTGAGATGCTAAATAATTTTGCTTGAACTTTCTGACTCATTTTTTTTATTAATACTAGCCTATCTATATTTAAGAATTATTTCTAGTTTTGCAGCTTATATTCTGTCAGCTAAACCAGTCACCTTACTATTTGTGTGGCCTTGGCTTACTTTTCTTCTTCTTTTATTTTTCTTTAATTTAATTTTATTATTGGTTTCAAGTATATAGTACATTGGTTAGATTTGGTGTTTTTTATTTTCTCCCATCTCTCCATCAGTCTATAAATCACAGTCAACATCCAGATTCAGTTAAAATATGATTTTAAAATGTATAAAGAATCTAGCAGCCAGAGTATTTAGTTTTGAGTATTGGGTACATCACATAGTGGTTTTACGAACTTGGAGAAAGACAATCTCAGATGCTCAAGGTTCTATGATATGTGAGGAATTATATCACCTTGCTAACGGTTTGCACAAGCATTAAGTAAAAGCAAATATGTGACAGTGCCTGGCTCATAGTGTAGATTTAATAAATGTTAGTTTCTTCAGACACCTTTCCTAAAATCCCCTACTATTTCTTGAGCTACAGACCTGAATTTCAAATTTCCTGCAGATATCTCTATGCAGATGTTTTCCTAGCACCTCAAACTCAAAGTACCTAGACTAATGGAAGTTATCATTTTCCATCATTTCCTCCACATTTTTGTTAATACCATCAGTCTACCATTTATTACATTTTTCTATCTGACCTTTGTTTCATCCTTCATTGATACCTGGCAGAGACCATGAGTTACCTTCAAGGTATCCTCAGATATAAGCACTTGGGTCTAAATTAGAAATAACAGATGCATAGAGCAGCAAAATTCCTTGGACACTTTCTAACCCTAGCTGCCCATCTCCCTCTCACTCTTTTTTTCTGGTCTGCAATGCTTGGCTCCTGATCCAGACTTAATATCTGCTTTTATCTTTGATATACAAGGATCCAACTCAACTTTTGTTTTTAACTTTTATGAGTTTGTTTAAGCCAAACTGATTGTATATGCCAAGGAACAAGATCTCAAATGCTCCTGCCAACTCAACTTTTCTAGACTGTGGATAAATATCAAATCTCTGGAATCACAGTTATTGTAAATATTCAGTACCTGAACCCCCTTTTTGTAGTTTCTTTCATCCAATCCAGCCTTCCAAAAGGAATAACCTTAATTATCCAAATAATTCCTTTAATAATGTTACTCCTCTACAGATAAAACTTCAATAGCTCCCCCTTTGCCTACAGCATAAATACTAAATAATTTGCCTGGAAATTATGTGAGGAAATGTACAACTTGATTTCTACTGACTTTGCTGGTCTTATCACTGACTATTCCCCTGGAAAAATCATTTGCTTTAGTATCAACCTAGTTTACTTACTCACTAAGTATTAAAGTGTACTTTCCTTTTTGGCTGTCCAGCAAGTCAACAACACTACCTTCTTATTTTGGGGAGAACGCTCCCATTGTTATTCCTGATGGGATGAGGGTCAAATACATCGTCTCCCCACTCTGCTTCTGTGTTATGAGCACTGATTTAGGCTTAGCCAATCAGATGCTCCCATTCAGGATGATGACTGCTGCGTGAGGGATGCATATATGGTGGAGCAGTTGAAATTCATTTAAGTGATGGTGGTGGCATTGGCTGAGTCCTCTGGAAGTTGTAGTAGCATCCTAGCTAGATTCTTTTTGCTAAAAAACTATTGTGTTTCTTTGTTATCTGCTTTTTTTTATAAGACAGATCAACCAGAAGCATGGAAATAAGACTAGAGCAAAATCCTTGAGTATTAATGCGTGTAAGGTACACCTTGATTGCTTTGAAAACAAAGAACCAGTGTCCCAAATGAGTTAATGGAACTGAGCAATGTTCATTAATAGCTACTAATATTATAAAAATACAACCAGACATTTAGTGCCTCCAGATGAAAGCATTTGATACCTCATATCATCTACGAAGTATTCATGCCAAAAACATAAATCTGAATCTGATCAAGGCTTTACATTTAAATTATAATAAAAATTATTTGTAATTATTATATAATTATTAATAAGTAAATAATAAAATTCAAGTAAGTAAAATATATAATAAATTGTAAAATTAAGTATTATATATTACTATATAAATTAAAGAAAATGTAGGGGTCAAAGGACATGTTAACTGACATCACAAAGTTATAACCAGCAAAATACAGATTGTAGGAAACTATAGGACAAACAACTCAATTTTGTTAATGAATAAGAAGAGGGGGTAATGGTGGTAGAAAGAGTGATTGCGGAGGAAAAAAAAGGCTAAAAGTGCATCAGCCAATTGCAATGTGGGAAAGTTATGTGGTTTTGATTCAAAAAATTGTGAGACAACATGGGAAATTTAAATATTGACTAGATGTTTGAAATAAAGGAAATAACATTAATTTTTTAATGTATTTAGATTTTTTAAAAAAGTCCTATCATTTAGAAACACACTGGAATATTTACTGAAGAAACAATGTGATATCTGGTACTTGCTTCAAAATAATGTGGGGTGAAAGAGAGTATTAATCAAGTAAGATTAGCCATAGGTTGATAATTATTAAAGCTGGGTGATAAGTACATAGTAAGTCACTATATTTTCTCTTTACTTTTGAATATGCTTAAAATTTCCCTAATAAAATTGTACTTTAAATTTCAGTTCCTGTGTTTTACTCTGTGGAGATTCTGATGCCGTAGATCTAAGGTAGTACTCAGAAATCTTGGCTTTTAACCATTGCCCCAGGGAATTTGGAATCAGATGGTTCCTAGATCATAATTTGTGAAAATTAGACAGAACAGTGCAATGACTTGAAGGAAGGAAATCAAATAGGAGAAATTGGCAGTGTCTTTAATGGAGTAGGTACTCAAAATAAATATCTCT
Organism: Cynopterus sphinx; assembly: GCA_030015415.1. Lineage (NCBI taxonomy): Eukaryota > Metazoa > Chordata > Mammalia > Chiroptera > Pteropodidae > Cynopterus > Cynopterus sphinx. Next base: position 23,365,058 of record CM057385.1, read on the forward strand.
CAATTTTATTTGATGATTGTTTACAAATAACTGCTCCAAGTCTTAATAGTGTTTGTGTACAATAGGCATTCAGGGTGCGATTAGTGGCATTATTTCCTGATTTGGGCCTTTTTTTCCCATTAGAATTTTTAAGAGTCTCCTAATGCCTGCCTCATGAACCATGGCTAATTCTCCAATTAGTCATCCTTGTGAATACTTTCTTCTGAATCACAATTGTAGGAGAGATGTTGCCAGGACTTCCAGGAAGGGAGAGACACCCAGTTGTGACCCATTAAATTGGCATCAACTCTCACTCCACCCCTTCCAAGAGGAAAGGCTCTTATAACCCTGGGAAGAGGAGGGAGCAGAGAGGTGACCTGTCCATCCCAGTGCTTTCAGGTCACATCACATCTTACATGCTTCCCCACCCCCTTTTTCTTTCCACTTTTGAGACTCTTTCCATTGGAATCTAGGCCCTGGGGTGTGTAATGAAGATAGGGCTGGCTGTGTTATAAGGCAAACTAACTGAAAATGGGAGGGTCCTGCCATAGCCACTCAGAACATGGTTCCTTTCCAGCAGTTAACCTGCAGGTGACCCTCCTAGCAAAGTCAACACAAGACAATGCCACTGGCTGAGCCTCCTTGGGATCACAAGCATGTTTTCCAACCAGGCAAAACTCTGCTGTCCTGCCAGCAACAGAAAGCAGTCTTTCAGAGGAATCTGTTTCTTATCTTGAGCAGTTCCAGCCTTCAGACCTATCTGGGATAATCTCACCTCAAGATTACTCAATGAAATGACTGCATCTCCCCCTTCCCTTCCCAACCCAGTATGCTGTGAACTGCAATGGCTTTGCCTCTCCTGCACAATCTTGGAAAACCTTATTGAACCCCACTGATAAGGTAATGAGACAACAATAACCAGAGATGGATACTGCTTGTATCCGGATTTTATAGACAGAGACCTTCAAGTTTAAGGTCTCAGTGATTTATTCAAGATTTCTCAGCTCAGGTTATTCAAGATTGAAAGTTAGAATATGGTAATCTTGCTTCAGGTTTCGAGCATTTAAGTTCCTCAGAGGTTCTTTGTTATTTATCTTGATAGAATCAACTTGCTTTTTAAATTCCATCCTGCCCCTTTCTCCCTGAAGGGGATCTACATGGCCTGGTGGTCTGTGAGCATTTCCCTGAACATGTCCCACTTGTTTTCACATAGTTCCTTTTTCTTTCCTTTTTTCTTCTTTTTTCATTTTTCCTTCATCCTGAAATACTTTCTTCCCCTCAACTCCAATTTCTCTAATTAAAACACTGTTCAAGCTTTGAAGCCTTTTAGGATTCATTCCCCCACTCTAATCAAAGTGACATTTCTCTCCTTTGTGTCTTCATCACATTCTGATAAAAATAATAGCATTTTTTGTCACACTGACATTTCTTTCTTTCTTTCTTTCTTTCTTTCTTTCTTTCTTTCTTTCTTTCTTTCTTTCTTTCTTTCTTCCATTTATTCTTTTTGTATTTTTCTTATTGTGGCATTGTGACCATGCACATACTTGCCTTAAGAATCCTGTTATATTGCAAACTCCTTGATCCCAGTGACAATTTTTTATTCAACTTTTTATTTCCTTCAGCATTTACAACAGAACTTTGTATATAATAGGAGCTTAAAAATCTACTGTATTGAATGTACGTGATCCTGAAATACATATAGCTTAGTTTTCATTTATCGACATGTGATTAAGTGTACAGGAGAAGTTAGATGGTGCAAAGGGTTAAACCTGTAATAAGTCCGCAATTAAAATAAGAACTTCTTAAGCAACATTATAATTTATGTCTTTGCTAAATCTGTATTTGCATATACTGAGCACATTGAAAATGAATTGCCACTGTGCTTTGAAAGTCTTGTTCAAAACATTCTCCCCAGTACAGGCTAGGAGACAGAGCTATAGGGATGCCTAGAGAAGTTAGTACATTCACCTCGGGCCTCCTTGCTCTTTTGTAATTGTGGATTGGATCGGATATGTGAGGAGGGGAAGGGCAGCCCTCAGGGGAGATTAATAATAAGGTCTGAAAGATGAAGATCAAAGAACAGCTTTGGCTGCAGACTGTCACGCACTGCATTTTGGAACCATTCTTGGGGTCAGCACCCTTCTCAATTACACTACTCCCTTGTTTCTCCAAAGATCCACCTTCTGTAAGACCAGAGGTTGCTGTTTATCTTCAAATAATCCACTCTCTAGCCATTATACAGCACCACCAAGAAAAATTTTATAAAACTAATATGAAGCCAATTTTTTGTTAGTTCAGGGAGTTTGTTCAAACTTTTCTTCATATGTGTATCCAAAATGAATGATCTTAATTGGTCCTCTGTACTATTTAACTTTGCTAACTAACCTACAGCCAAGTCATAAACTTTTTAAAAATTTTGTCTTTTAAAGCATCTCTTGCATGTTGTCTGGAATTTACTCCCAAACAACCTGGTGGGGGCAGGGTGGGTGGCAGGGTACCAAAAGGTGACAATTGTTAAAGCTGGGTGAGGGGTCCCTTGGGATTTGTTATACCATTCTCTCATGTTTTAATATGTGTTTAAAATTTTTCTTATTAACTTTTTTTTTTCTTTTTCTTTTTTTTTTTTTTACTATTTGGTCTTCAAATTCTGCCTCCACATGATTCGGGTGTGTTTAACTTTTCTGTTTTAGAAGACAAGAATCACTTAGTTGGGTCATCTGCTTCCTCTGCCTTTTTCATTAACCCAACTTGTACCACCTTCTCTCCTTGGCCTAGCTGGGTGAAGCAGGGGTCTGTCTGCTTGGTAAATCTCCAGTACTATCCACACGGTTACCCAAGCATCTTGGGCCTTGCCAGCCTGAATGCTCAGACTCCTTTTGTAACCATTTAAAAATATGTCAAGGTAGCGGGAGTTCCAAGTGGGGTTTAGTTTTCACTGGGGACTTCAAATACTGCCGCTGGGCTGCAGATAGAAGCTAGGATGGTGGCTTGTTTCCAAAAGTTGCTATATTCTTTTTCTCTTTCCTCATTCCTTTCTCTCTCTCTCTCTCTCTCTCTCTCTTTCTCCCTCTCTCTCCATTTTCCTCTATTGCAAAGTATCTATTGATCTATTGGTGGGCAGTTACCACTCAGAGGATACAAGAACTCTCTGGTGTTAAATATGTCCAGGACATCTATAAAACCCTGTATAAAAAGGTAACCTTCAATTTGTGTATCACAGGTGTTCTGACACCGGCAAATCAAACAGGGCGTTTCTTTAAATCATACAAGAAGACAGACTTGCCATCTGATCCATAGCAGAGTTTGTCCCACACAAACCATGTCCAAAATACAATTCCACTCGGCAAGCAGTTCCCTATAACATCAGTCACTGGCAGGTGTCCTTTGAAAACTGCTCTCAGGAACTTCCCCTGAGATGTTCCTTTTCTCTGCAGTTTGTCGGATTCTATGAGGCCAAGCAGTCTCCTTGGACATCCAAGAAAGACAAAGTGCAAAATAAAAGAGCACTCCAACTGGTTAGAACACTGGGCTGTGGAGGAAGATGACCAAAGAGGCTGGATTTATAACTGTCAATCACCCCTCTCATTTTGCACAGGAAAGACGTTTCTTTAATCCACCTGTTCAATTATTTATCATGCTATGTGTTTCCTCTTAATTGTCACTCAGGCAGACTTTATGTTGTAAGGGGACACTTTAGAATTTTTTCATGACCTTAGGCAGAGTGATTGACACTAGATCCTGGAGTCAGATGTTCCTAGTGACGCAACTTGTTCTCCCCCTAGCAGAAAAGCTTCCTGCCATGATTAAGTTAGAACTGTGAAAGTGAGAAAATGTGTTGTCAGAACTTCCTCTGATGCAAGCACTTTTATTATAGAGTCTAGTTTCAGAGGAGTGAAGCAACACAGGTCTTGCCTCCAGATATGCCTTCTCTCTCCAGACTAGCCACTCTACACACAGAAGCAACCTGTCCTGGACTCTTGAAATACCAATGGTCACAGTCATGCCTTTTCTGAACTTACAGTTTTTTCGGCTCTATCCCTTCTTTCTTTTCTATTTCTTTTTCTGGGTTCATACAACAGTGTGATCACAACTAGTTTATGATTGGCAGGCTGCCAGCCCCCAACCTCTCATTAACTAACCCTGTCAAGCAAAACAAGAAGCAATCCACTCTGTATTTGAACTTGAAATGGAAAATCATCTGTGTTTGCTTTTCTCGATAGGAGGCTGAAATGGAGCAAAAGTGTAATTTTATTTTTTTTGGACAAGGTCTACACTTCCCAATGAAAATGCTTGAGAACCTGAGAGCAGTGGTGTCAGATGCACTGTGACTCAATACTGGGTCATCTATTCCTTGTTAGAACAATGCCCACTATTTGGGTTCCTTCTACTGCTCCTTGTGGTTCCTCAGCAAAGGGATTTGGGGCATGTGGCTGCCTCCTGAGTGAATAGTCTCAATTATTACTGATTCACTAATTTACCAGTGTTATAACACAACTAATGCAAAGTGACCAAAACACACACAATGCCATAGCCTATGAAAATCTATGATGAACTTAGAAAGGAAGGGGACAAGTGATAGAAAGTGTGTTACACTCCCATTACTTTGACAATTAGGACACTGATAGATATTTATTCCAAATTACTGTAAGCATTTTGTTCCCATCATGTCCTAATACCAGAGGTACTGAAATCAGTTCAAATCTATGAGGTTAATACGTAGATTGGGAAGATTCTTCAGGCTTTTATTGCTTTTGTAGGATTATGCCTAAACCATTGTAGCCAGACATATCTTAACACAATCGTGAAACAGTTTCTTTTTACTGCTTGAATTTCTATTACCTGAATGTGCTTAACACATTGTATGTGCTCTGTGACTGTTGGGCAAATGAGTGAGTGAGTGAGTGAGTGAGTGAATAAATGAATGAATGAATGGAGAGGAACCCTATCTCAGAAGGGAGGTGGCCCGAATCAACAATTCCCTAATATTGCTACATACCAGAATAAATTTTAGCTCTTTATTTGTAATGTTTTTCCAAGTACAACTTTATTTCTCCCTGTTGTTCTATGTCCTTCAAAGGTAATTATAGTTAATTAGAATAATTCAAATGCTATAGAAGAGTTTCAGACACAGGTTGGTTGATATTCTGAGTCTTATATTTTCCACAAAGAAAACTCAAAAGGCTAAGGATGAGTGCATGGCAGAAGATGTGTCCAAGGTCCTCAGTCAGTCAGTCCTATATCAAGGAGCATCTTGATATTTCTAAAATGCTCCAGATATATGGAGGTTATAAGAAGAAGACCTGGCTTCCGATGGCAATTGATTCAGTAGTCATCTCTGTTTTTCGTCCTGCTTTCTCAAAAGTGTTGACTCACTCTAGCTCTAGCTTGGACACGTGACCCTGTGTTGCTCAGCTTCTGCCTGAGACATTTATTCAAGAATCAGGTATTGAAAGCTTACAGTGTCCCAGAGAATATAGGATAATGGTTAAGCGGCTGGGTTCAAGAGTTTGAATTCAGTTCCTACTCTACCAGCTGTGTGATCTTAATTAGTTGGCTTAATCTGTGACTCAGCTTCCTTATCTGTCAAATAAAGACATTAATAGTACCTACTTCCCTGTTGTGAGAATCAAATGAGATCATTCATGCAAAAGTCAGAGCCTAATGTTTGGAGCATCATGCTGCTGTTACCATTGTGAGCCAAACTCCCAGTCTCTAGTCTGGTTTCCTGGTTTCCAGAACACTTCCCCAAGAATTTACCTTTTGCTGCTTTCCTTCTTGAAAACCTGAATCTAAACCTTATTTTCCTACTCTAATTTCTTCTCCTATCTCTAGCTTGCTCCGCCCTATCACAGCCCAAGTTCTGGCACTGCATCCCACTTCTTAAATATATTCTTTAAAAGCAAGTGTTACACCAAACAGGATGACTAAAATGGAAAATATTTTAAAAATCGATGTAGATATAACTCATCCAGCTCTTTCTTGCAGTGCTGGTAGGAGAATGAATTCATTCAACCAGTTTTTGAAAACTATCTGGCAGTAAAGCTGAACACATCCCTATCCTTTAAACCAGGAATTCCACTTTTAGGTCTGTACTCAACAAGAATGTGTGTATATACACCAAAAATCATGTAGAAGAAATTTCACAACAGCACAATATTATTATATATTACAGAATAACAAATTACTCCAAACCTTAGTAACTTAAAACAGCAAACATTTCTTATCCCACAGGTTTTGTGGGTCAGGTATCTGTGACCAACTTAGCTGGATAAAGGGCCAATTTATCCATCAGGCACAGTATGTACAATGTCTAGAGCCCACAATGCTTGTCAGTATAATTTCCTTCTTGTAATAAGTGAAATACTTTCTTTCTTTCTTTCTTTCTTTCTTTCTTTCTTTCTTTCTTTCTTTCTTTCTTTCTTTCTTTCTTTCTTTCTTTCTTTCTCTCTCTCTCTCTCTCTCTCTCTCTCTCTCTCTCTCTCTCTCTCTTTCTTTCTTTCTTTTCTTTCTTTCTTATTTCTTTCTCTTTTTTTGTAGACAAAAATCATATGAAGACAAAGGTTCTTGGAGGCCAAAAAAGTCATATAATATGGCTCTGGCTATGTGATTCTAGCCAAGAGTATCTCATTGAGGTTTTAGTCAAGCTGTCAGCTGGAGACAGTCATCAGAAGAGTCTGATTCCAAATTCCCTCAGATAGATGCTGGCAGGTCTCAGATCCTCTCTGGCTGTTCATTAGAGGCCTCTGTTCCTCACCATATGGGCATCTCCATGATTCTCAGGATATGGCAGATGGCTTCCTCCAGAGGAAGTGAGGAGAGAAAGAGAGAGAGAGAGAGAGAGAGAGAGAGAGAGAGAGAGAAACACCAAGATTAAAGCCTCAATTTCTTTAGAACTTAGTCTCAGAAGTAACATATCATCACTTCTGCTACAGTCTATTGGTCACACAAGACAATGCTGAAATGATGTAGGAAGGGGCAACTACCATGGGGCAGGAATCACTGGGGGCCATTTGAGAGGCTGGCAACCACAAGGGGTATTTTTAATAGTTAGAAACTAGGAGCTATCCAAATATTTATCAACAGTAGACAGGATTAATAAATGTTAGTGTATTTATACAATAGCAGTCTATACAGCAATGAGAGTGAACGATAGAGATGCAACGATATAGATGTACCTCACAAACACAATATTTAATAAAGAAGCCAGGCATGAAGAATGCATAGCATATGATTCCAATTATATAAAGTAAAAAAAATAAAAAAGCAGGTAAAAAAAACTCTATGTGTTATAGGTCAGGATAGTGGTTTCCCCAAAAAAGCTAGCTAGGGAAGTGGATTCAAGGAGGGTTTTGGAGGCCAGCAATATTTGATTTCCTCATCTGTGTGTTAGATTTACAAGTTTGTTTGTCAAATTTTTTGAGCTATACACTTTTCTTTCTACATATTATACTTAAAAAAAAATGTCAAACATAGGGGCTAGAATACCTTTATCGTCTCCTTTTCTTATAGAGATATCCTGGAAATGATATCGGTTATGACTAGGCATAAATCTGGGATAACTGTAATATCTGGTCAGCATACTGACGCTGGCTCTAGGTCTCACTTGCTTTGAGACCTTGATTGAATAAGTCACTTACCCTTTCTGAACCAAAATTTGCTTCCCTGCAGAGCTATGGACTCTTGCACCTCTAGCCTCAAAGTGTGGTGGAGAATATCGGGTGACATCAGGTACATCTGAGTAGTATTGTAATCAAGACTATGTACTAAAGCCAGGGAATAATGTAAAAATCAAATGTAAACAAATTACCCTTGAAATTCCTTAGATAAGCCTTGTATCATTGGAATGACCTTGGAAGTTCAAAAGCCAGGGACCAGGAATTTATTTCTTTTGTTTCTCTTTAAATTTCTGCTCTGGTCTTCCTTTCTGTGGAGTGGCCTGGAACAAGATTGGCTTGAATGACAGTGGGAGGTGGTAGGGTGGGGGTGAGGGTGGGGGTGGGGGAAGAGGAAGGATTTCTCACTCTCTTGATCTTTTGTGTTGTTGTTGAGGGCACCTAATGGAATTTTCACATTGTATATACTTTTGCAATGATTCCAGCGTACATGAAAGCACTGAAAATTTTACTAATATTATGGAAATGTAAGTTATGACTCATCTTTGGGACAGGTGCTTTCCCCAGATTATCTTGGGTCTAGAAAGCCTTGTGGATAATGTCAAGGTTAAACCAAGGGACTGATTAAAGCCATTTAATTAAAACAGGGGGGGTGCTTAAAGCTAAATGGCATGTAGGGACAATGAGTAGAGAAAGAAGCGGAAGTCAGCATTAGGAATAATAGATAGCAATTTTGTAATTATGTAGTACTTCATAATTTACAACATCATTTCTTAAAAGTTAACCTTGTTTTAAAGATGAAGCTTAACTTCTCAAGACACCTGCCTAGTTGAACAGGAAGGCTGGATTTCATAACCAGATTTTCAAAGTTCAAAACCATAGTACTTTCCAGGAGACCAGTATCTCTCTGTCTCTCTCAGTCTCTCTGTCTCTCTTAGGTGCGGGGTGGTACAAAGAGCTAAGTTTGAGGATTTGTGGCCTGGCTCTTATGGGCTTATCCTCTTGTCACTTGTACAATCTACCTGAGCTGGACCACCTTCTCTAGGCAAGACTCCCTAGGTTAACTGAGACAGTGAGGTGGGAAGAGCAGAATTACCTGGATGGCTGTGGTTCTCACCTGGACAGAGACCTGCTGCAGAAGATGAGGTTTCAAGTCGTTCCTGTGCATTCAGGGATGCGTGGGGTTTGGAAAAAGAGATTCTGAGATACAGCTAGTTTCTGATGCTCCAGGATGGAGCCAGGTTATCTTTTTAATACATATATGCCTGCATCATACTTACGCATGCATTAAACATCTGCTTATTGCTATATAATAAAACCATTTGCAAAGACAACCCTTGCTCAATAAAGACATGTGTTAAGAGATAATTGCAGTATCATAACACAAGTCTGGGTTTGGCTAGGACTATCTTCGTGCATAGGACAATCTCTTTGCAGGAGTGTGTGCATTTTAACGTGACTGAGGTCTCCCTAGACAAGGGAAGTCCTTGCCACACATTTTAGGAGAACCCAGAAGTAAACACTGTGAAGTGGCTTAAGGAGGAGGGTAGGCTCAGTGGGGCATCTCCTCTGAGTCCTCACATCCAGGAGAGACATTTCTGGCTTCAGATATGATCCCATGTCAGTCATTCAATTTGGTCATTCCATGGTGTTTCTTTTGGGACTCAGGTAGCCATACGAGGCCCCCTGGTGGCCTGAAATAATTTGTGAGTTTCCTTTTCAGGCATTTCGATGGGTAGGTATGGCTGGAGAAGCACAAGGGTTGTAAATACTCACCTAGACCTGGCTTTACAGGAGACGCAGGGCAGAGTAGGAAGACCTATTTTGAGAGAGCTGAGAACTAAAGTATTTTCTTTTAAGAGATTAAAATAAAGGGCCTATAATTCTGAATAAAACACTTATGTCCTCATTTTTCATTCTTAGTTAATTTCACCAACTTATTGAGTATCGACTCTGTGTAAGACATTTTATTAGGCATCACAAGATAAAAGAAATAAAGACACGTCATGAACTTCTAAGGAGCTTTGGAAGAGGATAAAACACTGATGCCACCAACATGGCAGAAACCAAAGGTACTATCAGAGAGTAAGGAGCAGTTACTTTCAGATAAAAGGGAAGGCTTTTAGGAAGACATTGCATTTAAGCTGGGGCTCTAATGAGAAGCAGGATTTGGAAATGTTGAGATGGAAAGGGAACAGATGAAATTCTGGAGGAGACAACAACAGAAGTACGAAGAGACATGGAGGCAGGAAAACCGAAGCCTGATCCAGGAATCGTAAAGAGTCTGATCTGGATAACTCATACGGAGTTTTTGGGTCGGAGAGAGAGTAAAAGCTGGATACATGAGTTTGGATCAGACTGTGGAGGACCTTGAACACTTGCCTGAGAAATTTCTTCATCAAGCAGTTAGGAGCCTTTGAATATCTTTGAATAGAAAAGAGTCAGGTCAAAGTATAGACTCCGTCCTACAGAAATAAACACAATGCCATACGTGAATTGTGTCCAGAGGAGTGCTGATCTTCATGTGCTTAAGATAATTGTGGGGCACCCTACTGTAATCAATGACTCCAGATTTTTACAGTCTGACGTTCAAGGCAGAAGAAACTAAGCCAGCAACGTATCTCCCCTTGACAAAACTACCTGAGCACAGGGAGCAGTCAGTGCCAGAGGTGTCTGCCACATTCAATTAAATTCCTTGATACGATGCCTTTCATCAAAAGTGCTATGCTAGGTTTTTTTGTTTGTTTGTTTTGCTTTGTTTTTCCAAAGTACAAAAGACTTCATACCTAACTATCTTCCTGCTCTACATGAATGTGGTCTTACCTGCATGGACCAGAAACATTTCAGGCTAGAGTTATGGGATAGAGTCCTAGCTGTGTGTGGAAGAGCTTGATGTCCACGGAATTGAAGCAGTAACCTTATTGGCATTGTATTAGAACTAACCCAGTAAAGCAGCCTGAGAATCTACACAACACTTGGCATATAGTTGGTGCTCAAAAATATGTTAAGCAAATAATGAATGGCTGATTTAATAAATATGTAAAACACATTTAACAACACATTATACAATTCCTGACCTCAGGCACTGATTTCCTAATAGTAATGATAGAGAAATCTTTTAGAATATAGTAAACATAATTAACAATACTCTTTAGAAGTCATAAAAAAAATCACATGATAAAGACTAAATCTTCTATTTTAGTTAGGAAGAAACAACATGCCCATTTGAGAGAAATGTAATTGAGACATTGCAGGTAAGGCAGGAAGATGAGCAAAGCAGATTGCAATAAAAATAACTGCAACAGAAATACCCATTTCAGAAGTTTCAGCAGCAGTCAGTATGTAGTATTCCAAAACAAAACAAAACAAAACAAAACATACATTGAACTTTTATATAAAAATCATCAAAAATGCTGTATCGGATTATTTTAATATTAATTTAATCCACTCCCATGTCATCTAGTAGTTATACCTTTTACCTTTTTTCACTTCTGACACATCATTATAGTCATCTAAAATTGTCCAATGTTAAACCATAAAAAAAATTAGTTTATTCTTCAAGAAAAAGTACCACCAGTTATGAGTTACTGAAAGTGCAAATTAAAACAGATGCCAGAGAACCACTTATTGAAAAAAGAAATGACCATCGAATTACATAGAAATATGCAAAGTCCAAGGCAATTTAGAGTCTCGACAGAACATTTTTATGATATAACTTCTTAGTCGAGTGGATTATTTCTTTTGGAGGCAGGTCACTGGTGTGCCAGAACTGTTTGACGATTTTCTCATTTTTTCTTGGCTACTTTCCAAGGTGAACCAAGTGTTTTCTAATACAGCATACCTCCCATGACCCCTAAAATATTTAATGTAGAGAAAAAGCTGAATTTTCTGTCTTAGAAATAGCCCTTAGAGTTAAGTTTGTCATTAAAAAAGATAAAGCCATTCCTCAGAGATGAGAACTCCCGACTACCCTCCTGCCATCAATCCACCCCCGTTCCTCTAGTGTGCTCCAATGCCAAGTCTGTTCTTTCCCACGAGAGTTCTGTGTGAACTGGCTGACAGAGGGAGAGTTGGCTTTTCAGGCCCCACATATCCCACTTGGTCTCATTCAGTCCTAAGCAAACAAGCTTCTCCGATTTACCACAAGAGCCGTCTGACTCTCCCGTCTCTTGCTTTTCTTGTTCCTCTGTCTCACCTTCCAGCACACGGCGCTGGAGGCTAACAAAAAAAGTCCCAATGACAGAAGGACCAGGCCAAAGATGGAGATGATGGAGCCATGGGAATTGAAGCTGTACGCCACTGCAGTGACCACTATGCCAGCGATGAGGACCACCACAGCGAAGGGGATGATGCAGCGGTAGCAAGAGAGCTCAGCACCCCCAGTAGCGGCCATCAGCTGAATCTCGGTGACCATAGGGACCGTGTTGAACACAACTTCGCTCTTGGGATTCTTCTCCATTGTCCCTGGCTTGGGAGACTTTGGGGTTCCAAGGATCTCCTTGATGGGCTCTTCAGTCATTTTTACAGTGGTGTTTCCTGGCTGAATTCACAGAGTATACTTGGGGGGTCTCACCAGGATGGAAGCTCTGGAGGAGAAGACAGGAGATATCAGTTAGCTTGATGCATCAGAGGGAGCCCTGCAAGTACAGGTAAAAAGCTAAGGAAACACCACTGTGTTCTTTTCCAGAATAGACAAATGCAGGTGAAATAACCTTTTGTATTCTCCCTGCATCAGACAAAAAGCAAGAGAAAGCAGATAGCCATAAAAAAAGAGAAGAGATCAAATAGCAGAAAGCACTTGGCAGTTTTTAAAATACTCTGGTGGTCTACAAATGTTTTACTAGACTTTCCACTTTGTCTATTGCTTCTCTTTTTTCCAAGCACAGAGAAAAAGCCTCAACTTTAATCCAAAAACAGCCTCATGTAAGAGAAGACTACATTATCAACAATTCTTTGCACAGTTCGTTCCTCGACTCATAGCAACTTAGACTCTGCCAGTGTTTCCAGGCGAGACACGCATTCTTTCCAAACTATCACCCATTCACTGCCCACCAAATCAGTGTCAAGCAAGACCAGAAGCCAGCATATTAATGATGTCCTTCTACGTCAATTTGACAGTCAATAGGTCTCTAGTGTGTAATTATTAAACACAGTGTAATGCATCTGGGATCACAGTGTGGACACAGTTCAGCAAAAATTCAGTGACAATTAGTCTAGGATTTGTGGATCTAAAATGTGGCAATATCCTCCAATCCATTCGAAAAGAATGGAAAGAGAAAAATTAAGAAAAAAATATAACAACTTTGTAGGATAGAATTTTATGCTTTTTACATTAAAGACAGATAAGATCAACTAGTAATTTGCTGTCAAGTCACACATTTTTTATCAAAGTCAACCAGGATTTTGACATTATGTGTACTATAACATGTTGAAAAAATAATCATGCTCGACTTTCAGTAAAGTTTTACAAGTTCATCTGTCCCCATGCCCTTGTGTTAAAAGACGTGTTGCGATATACCTTTCTGAACATTTGAACCTGAACATTCCTGGACAAAACCTGAGACTCGCCAAAAGCATCTGGTTGGAATGCTATCTATGAGAAACCAGTGAAAATTCTTGTCTGTGACTCAGACATGTTAAGTCATTTACCTTTGTCCTGGAGAAGCAATCTAGCAGCTCAAGAGTTGAGCAACTGTAGTTACTGAAAGGTTTTAAAGGAAGATACTTAAGACTATTTCAATGAGATTAATACTTGGAACATAATAAGCATCCACTGAAAACAAATTCAAGCTCAATCAAACCTCACAAGTTCTCTCCTGCCCTGGGAGGTTGAAATATCTTTCTGGGTGCAATGAAGCCCCATATTAGAGCTCTATTGGCATGTAATTTCTAGGCACCAAATTAATCACCGCTGTCCAGTGATACCCTAAATACTGGGCAGGCCAGTAAAAGGGTATTTGAGATTATGTCTGAAAGAAACATCTTCACCCCAGAGCTGAGACTTCATCTGAACATGAGCTTCTGTCCCCAAACTGCTTACGTACCTCACAGAGAAGCAGTCCATGACCAGGGAAAGCTCGCGGCTTGGAAGGGAAGAAACTGCAGGGTTTCAGCTTCCCCTGGTCAGCTTCTGGGAAAGAGCCTGTAACAGCACGTCTGTCAATAAAATGACAGGACAGGAATCTCCTCTAGGGAAAAGAAAAGATACAAAAATGCTGAACTGTAGGATCAGTTTGAGATCCTGGAGTTCTTTCTCTCTACCTCTGTTCCTAAATGACGCTTGTCTTTCCCTCTCTCTCTTTTTATTTCCTCCCACTCTGATCGCCCCTCCCACTCTCTTTTTTTTTTCCTTCGTTCTTTTCCTTGCCAGCAGATTTTGAGTTTTGGCTTCCCCCAACTCTATTCAGTGAGATGATAAGTCAGAATCATCCTAGAGTCCCCAGAGACAGAAGCAGCTTTTACTTTTATTTTTCTTGCAGCATTTACTGAGTAGACTGCTTTGCGTTACTCATTTTTTCCCCAGCCAACCACCAGATCGTCCTCCCGCCTATCAGGCATTTTCATAAGAAAATCCCCGAGTCAGCTTTGCAAACCCAGCTGAGGGGACAGAGCTGACAGGGACAGACACGTTAGGGTGGGAGGAACAGCTGTGAAGTCCTTGGGCAGCGGAATTCAGCCTCTAAGCCAGCAAAAATCCAGGTTCCTAGCTTTCCCTAGTATTCTTTTCTTTATATGTGTATGCTAGCCATCTGAACCTACCCACTCCACCCCCTTGTTTGATGTTAATTCATTTAGGAATGAGGTGGGAGGTACAAATGTTTGTGGTTAAGAGAGAAAACCAGTGATCTTGATTTAAACACAGTTCCTCACTACTTGTCTAGAAGGTAACTTTGGCAATGCTACGATCATCATCATCATCATCGCCATCATCATCGCTGTCCCTTACTATGAAATATGTCACAGGCAATGGGCTCTCATTAATATCAATTCTCACTGGTTTACAAAAGAGTTTATAACTGAGCTCATGAATAGTTTATCAATGAGGCCCAGAGAGATTAAGTAATCTGACAAAGGTCACACAGAAAGAGAGACCCCTTGGCTTTTAATGGGCGCAAAAATCACATAGGGAGCTTGTTAAATGTAGATCCTCATTCAGTAAATCTGAAACAAGCCCCTGGGTGATGCCAACCTGCTTCATCTTGGCAAGGTGTTTTAAACATTCAAAAATATGCAGCTTGACATGTCACCCTCTCACACCATAACGTTAAAGATCTATTTCTCAACCCCTCTCCCCAAATGGCCTTTTAGGTTTATACTCTATTGGGCAAGTATTGAAATTTTAAATTCCCAGACTGTCTTTTGGAGGGGGAAAAATGAGATGATACTGGGAGACCATTATAAGATGGTCCCTATGCTTCTGTAGCTAAATGTTCTCCATCCTCTATTTTTCTATCTACACAAGTTTTAATAACTTTTTTGTAACTGGTACGGCAAACCTACAAATCAGTTAAGTTTGGGAAAAGATTTATTTTTCTTCCTCTCAGGCTGTTAGCTTTCTCTAACTGCTCTCAGAGGGTTTCGATGTTTTCTGGCATCTCACCTCTCCTGTACCAAAGCCTGCTCTTTCCAGCCTTGTCTAGTAAAACTACCTTGATGAATTATCATAAAGAAAGAGGGATCAGAGGTCCTTTTGATTCTAGAATGGAAGCCAGAGAGAGGGCTTCTTCATTTTGAAAAAGAAAGTTGAAAAGTCTCTGAAGCCTGGCTGAGTTGGGGGGTCCAGCTTGCTGTGGAGAATGAATGTTTGGCTGGCCTCAGCTGCCACCACCCTCACACTTTTGAAAGGTGGGGCGTAAAGGAACACAACCATCATCCAAGAGGAGTAATGTTGAAGATAAGGGATACTTAGAACCAGGGCACTTCAGCACTGGCCAACATTGCCCTGGGAAATTAGAGATACTGGCAGTCACTGGCTGCAGAAATTGAAGGTTCTTGAGAATCTCCTTACAAGAAAAGCAGTCCTCTCACCTGCGAACTGTGGCCTTTGGGGGCAATTCCTCTCTTCTTTCTAGCACTGGCTGATCCGCCCCCCCTCGCCCCCGCCAAAAAAATCCAATAAGCCCACTGAAGTTTGTAATAACACCTTATCTTATTGAAGATCATGTTCCCTTATGACCAAAGTCACAAGTACATGAATTAACTTCTTTCAGAGAGAAGCCAGAGGCATTTTTTCCCTATGGTGAGCCCAGTGGCTGAATCTATAATGAGGGACAGTGAGCATATCTGTGCGCCAGGAACATGCGCAGTCCTGTCATTACTTCTCCTGATAACACAGCTTTTAGGCTTCAGGTGTCATAGTCACTCTAATTCTTTCCTACAACGAGTGTACATCTGCCTAGATACACAGATGCATGCACAACCCTAGAGTCTTAAGTAGATAACTGATGATTTGTGTTGGTAAGTCCAAAGAAGTCGATAAAGCAGAAATTGTATATGAAGAATAGATACCTATCATTATACCCATGACTCATGCCGTTTTAACTGTGTACCTCTTCAAATTGAAATTTTAAAAAAGAAAAATCCTAGTGATTAATACCTGATATCTTTGAACGATTTTTTCCTTCTTTCATTCTGTGCCTGTCAGATATTTAACACTCCCAGGAATTCCTTAAGGGACACCTGCCCCCAAATGCAAAATCCCATTCACAATGCAACAAACCTTTCTGAAAGCCTTCTTTCAGAAGAAAGAGGAAATCTTTCTGATTCTTTTTGAAACACAGGGTTCCAGGAGGTTCCTTTCCATTTGGAGAACTTTTCAGAAAGCTTCCAATGCATTAATTACATCTATTACCCTTTCCCCCTTACTCCACCCCTCAGTAGACATTCAGCATTTCTTTCCCAGATCTTTCAAAGAGCAAAGCAAAGATCCTTACCTTTCCCAGCCAGAGTCAGACTGAGACAGCTGCCAGCTCCAGCCACAGCAACCCTGAGAGGGAGATGCAAATCACAGTCTTAGGGACTGTACACAAAGTACTCGCAGGCTTAAACACAATTAAGGGACTGGAGAAAAACTGGTGAGAGGAAATCCCTTAAATGCTGCTATATTATGTTCCATGTTTCCCCTGATAGGAATGGGATGCATATTTTTAAAAAGGGAACCAAATGAAAAAAGAATGCCCTCTTTTGTTTTTCGCTCTTGGTATCCTCAATCAGGCTTTCATTTTCAAGGGTTTTTTCTCTCCAAGGCCCTCATCCTGGCTCTACCCCTCAGCGAACCTGCAGAAAAGATTTGGAACCTTTGTTCTCTACTGCAAGGTTGTTGTGGTGTTTGGGATGGGTGCAGGGTTGGGGAGCAGGAAGGTAAATTGATCTCTTCCAATGTAACATGCAAGGAATAAGAGGAAGAAAGGAAGAAAGACTTTTTGTGGAAAGGGGCATTTGGTACCCTGATGGACACTCTCCTAAACTCAGAGGAGTAGTCTTATCAGCACCTTTCATCAGAGGATGGGAAGACACGACCGAAATGATGAATCTGGAGATTCATGATGAAATGATGAAAATGCAGAATCACATCTCAGAGGAACTGAGGCACCATAGACAGCAGAGCTAAGAACACTTGCTGTTCCAGAGAGAATTCCCCCAAATTTGAAAAATGTCATTTAACTTAGCAACAAGACCAGAAGAAACAAAGTTTTTTTCAGGTGAGGGGCTATAGAAGGGGAAGAGGGCAAGGAAGATGGTGAGTACCATGATAAAGAGGAGATTTTGCCTGTTTCCCTCCAGCAGAAGCCAAAGTTTCGGTCACTGAGTTTGAAAGCGGGGCATTCTGATTTTGCCATGGAGCGAATGCTGTGGAAGACCCAGAAACGCTCCTTGGGGAACCCACAAACTGCGTTTTGTGAAGAGCAAATGCATGTGCATTCGATTACTCACACATACTTACTTCCAGTTTGCTTTTGCTTGGTGTGGTCCAGTTGGCTAATTTCCAGCAGCCCTGAAGATGCCAGTTCCTCTGGGCCCTCTATTCAATCGCTGCAACCCTTTGATCTCAGCCATCCTTCAGTCCAATTGGATTCAGTGAGATTTGGGAAGCTGGCCAGTTTTTCTCCTTTCCAAGGCTTCTTTTAAGGGTGTGCCTGAATTTATATTCTGAAATCATGGACATTAGGGAAAATGATCTCTGCCTGTGTGTTCATTTTGGATAACAGATCATGTTATGATTGCTCCCCTTCCACACCACCCCAAGGCGCTTTTCTTTGAGAGCTAGAACATTAAAGAGAGAGATCGGACAGTACCAAGAGGAACAATGGGTATGCCTTAGATATAAAGATATTTTACTATTTTCTGGTCAATTTCCCCGTACCAGAAACTTGTAAAATCTGTGTGGCTATAGAAGGAAAAATGTACTTCTTTAAGGTGAACACCCTGGTCACCATTTTCTGACCCATTTTGTTCTGAGTCACTATGAAAAATCATGTAGACATGAAAAAACCAAAAACAACAGAGTTGCCAAAATTAGAAGCTGACACAGTAAGATCTTAGTAAATCATCTCTTGTTTTTGCAAGAACTGTCATTCTGGCCATAGATGAGAAGGACTGATTTTCTTGTTTCAAAATCCAAGTATATGCTAAAACTGCTATGATCTGCTCATCTACTGGTTGGTATCTGCTCAGTGAGAGCACCTTATTTTTACTCATGAAGAAACTAAAACTCAGTAGGCTTAAGTAGTTGCATGGGAACCACTGCTAGGAAAAGAGGCAAAGCCAGGATTCAAGTCCAGGTGCCTCTTCTCCAGTGTTGTGCCTGCCATGAGGACTCTGTCCCTTGTTATTTGCTACATGAAGTATTATTAGGAATACCCTAACTTATCCTTACCGCCACTTTCTTGGGTTGAAAATGACATTCTCGCTAGGTTTAGTTTGGGAAGAGTGCTCTGAAAAGGGGTATTTATTGTTTCTAGGATGATTGAACCATGTGTGGGCATCATAGACATCTGGGTATAAAAGTAAAGCTGCGTTACTACGCAGATTTGGGTAGGACTGAGATCCAGGCCTGGTACCAGTGGAGTCTGTGGAGAGTATCATGGCAGCCAGGGCATCTCAGAACTCACCCAGGCCATGCCTTTACTTTCAGGGACATTTTGATCTACTGATAGTTACTATATTCCTTTTGGTGCTAGGCACTTGTTCAGTGCTCTCACTGAGCAGAAATAAACGAGAGCTTACAGCCCAGGAAAGCTAATGGGCTGCCACTGTGGGCGATCTTTTTGCTAGGGGAAATAACAAACTGCTATGGGAAGCCTGGGGAAGATTAAATTCATTCTGGTCTAGGTAGGAGGGAAAGCTTCATGGCAGACCAGCATTCAACAGTATAAGTGGAGGAGGGAAAGTTATTGTAGGTGTAAGGGACAGCCTGTATGTACATAAACACAGCTCAGAAAACGGCCAGTCTTCTGCAGACAGCTTTGAGTCGCCTACTTGGCTGAATTTTAGAGAGCACAGGTCAGGCAGAGCAGTCAAAATAAGACTGGAAATGCTTTATGGTGAGATTATTGTCTCGTTATAGGTCGAGTTTGGACTTTATTTTGAAAGCAGTGTGTTTTTAGAGCAGGATGACTTAGTCGCTCTGTGCATTATCCAAAGTAGCCAGGCATTAGAGTGTTGGGGTGCACTAGGAGAAGTCAACACAAGGAAGGCAGAAAATATGACTGGGATACCAGTTAGGAAACATTCATAATGGTCCAGGTGAGAAGCATGAGGGGCCTGATATTGGGAAATGCATGCAGGTGTTAAGTCACTACAAATCTGCAAAACTTGGCAATGAATATTGTTAAGGAAGAGGGCTTGGCCAGTTTTTCAAGACTAAGTGATTAATAGCAAGACTGAGTGATATTGTCAAAAGAAATAGAAGGCCAGGGCAAGGAGCAGGTATGGGTAGATGTTATACACTTGATTTGTTAGCGTAGGTATCCACTTCTCCAGTGGAGAGGCAAATACTAGACAAAGTCCATTCCTAGCTGACCGCTGATTTGCAAAGCATTGTCTGAGTTGCCAAATATGACTGTCTTAGGCTCACAGATGAATCTACAACTAAAATTATGAATTTATATTCCACTTCATTCTATGTACACAATTGCACAGATACGCATTATACACACGTGATGTGAGATTGCTAACTTTTTGCATAGATAAGAACATAAATATTTTAAGAATTTCAATTTCAGCCTTTCATTGTACTGACTATATGCAAACAATTTTTGATTTAATTTAAAGTTCAAATTGAAATTTGTTGAAAACAAGAAAATACCTATGCAATGTTTTCTATATAGTGCCCAGAATTAAAAAACACCCCAGAGATGTTTTGGAGGAATAAAAACATTTTTTCCTCCCATTGATCACTATTCCAAGAACTACTCATATCTAAGGAGTCATATAGAAAGTTCCAGTTTCCCCACTTGGCATGTTGAAAAACAGCCTTTGCTTTGCCAAGAACTAATTTTATGTTGCCCCATGAGCTAATGCTTTAAAGAGGAAAAAAACAATCCAAGTCCACTATGGATTTCCTTAGAAGGGTCATGTTTTGGGCCTCATGCAATATAAGCAGGCCTTCATTTTGTGGTCTACCAAGATAATGTTGGCTAGAAAGTCTCCCATAAATTCTTGAAAGATAACATCAGCAATTGTGTATATTTCTAGAAAGTCTTTGACAAATAAATGGACAAATAAATAAAATAATGACTACACTGAAATCAGATATGAACTTGAAACTTCAGATCATTATTCAGATAAATTATTTCCAAGCTTTCAGATATTTAGTGCTAAGTATATTAATTATTCATTTTTATTAAATATCCAATTATTTATTTTGTCAGTACTCTTTGGATGGTGGGTACCATGTAGATCTAGCCACAGTTTCAACCCAATAATAATCATAAATATTTCTTGGGCATATACTTTATGCTATACACCTTTGATAGATTTATTATTTCATTCAAACCCACAGATAATTCAAGAGGTAGGTGCCAGATCGTCCTGTCATACAAATGAAGAGATAAAGGGACCTGACTTTGAAGTCACCATTTAGAAAATGGTGGAGCCCAGGACTAGAACCAAAACCTGTTTGATTCCAAAATTTACTTCCTAATCCCAATGCAATCTTGCTTCTGTGTTCCGATTATGTGCATACTTTCTGTTACTCGCTATGAGTTTCTACTCACCCCAAAATAATCGCTTAGGTTTAAAATGATTATTTTGCCAGAAAAAAACATACAATCACCCTGCCACAGAGTCTCTATAGTGGTCCACTGACTGAGAATCGGACCGGCTCAAGAAACTAGAAGCATTTTTATCTACTGAAAAAGTCGTTGATGGTCGTGACACGGGTGAGTATTAGGAAATGGAATCAATTGCCCAGCTGAACTGAGTTCAAAATAGAGCTATTTATCTTATGAACTTAATGTTGATCATGTCAATGCACAAAACAGTCTCTTGTTATCTTTCTTTAGATAAAAATTTTAAAGTCTTGCTCCCAAAGGGGATGATGGTACCTTGCTTTCTCTTTCTTGTTTACTTTAGTAAACTATACAGGAACGGGGCATTATTGTCACTGGAAAAAACAATTGTAAAACTTGCTGAAACTAACAATCCCAAGGCAGTGCATGGCCACAAAATGAGAACACGATGTTTCTTCCATCATACACGCTGAGAGGCATCAAGTCCACTTTGAACTTCAAGTGGCTACTTGCACCTGGTCAGTAAATCTGCCATTGGTAGTGTTGGATGACTTCCAATTTGATGGACTCGATAGTCTCAGGGGAAACTCTCTCCCCGGACTTATTTCTTGCTACTTATTTTCTAAGTTAAACTTAGTTTAGAAAATTTTCTATATAGCACTGATATGACTTGATTTTTTTCTCTAGGGTCACAGGGTAAGGTTTTGGATCACTTCCACAACAAAATTAACATTTCTGACTGTCCACTCTGGTTGTGCAATGAAAACAGCCATGAAATGAAAGTCAGGAAACTTGGGTTTCAATCGTCTTTCCTCTTTGTGGCCTTCCAACCTCTCAGATTCCCATCTGTCAGTTCTCAAGGTCTTGTTTGTAGAGCCTTTACTATTCTTTCCTTTTATTCTATTTTTAAAAATCCTATTTGGGCTCATAGTATCAGAGAACTTAGGCAAGACTACTTGGGAGAATAGCTAACATGATGACACAAGCTACCAGGACAGCTATAGAAAGCCTCTTTAAAAAAAAAAAGAAGAAATGCATTCCCGGGTGCAGCATCTGTTAGCAGCACCATTGACCTCTTTCTTACTGTGGATATTCGTTTATTTGCCTGTGAAGAGAATCACAGGCATCTGGCTCAGAGACTGAATACAGTGCAAAGGTTTTCTTCAGTTCCAACCAGAAATTCTAGCTTTGCGGTGTTAGCACACTAATTTGCACTCTTGCGGATCCAAAGCCAGTGTACTAAGGGGTGTGAGATGTCCAGAGAGATCAGTAAAATCATAAATGGCAAATTGAATTTGGAAGTGGAGCAGCACTGGGCCTAAATTCTCACTTGTGGGGCCCTACTCTGCTGTGACTGAAATGACATGACGTAAGTCCGAGACCTCAGTTCACAGTTTTATGTGACAGGGCACAGGAGCAGCCAGCTTTAGGGAAGACTGATAGGAAAGCCCAAGGGTGAGTCTCTCTGGGAACAGGAAGCAGGTTCCGCTGTACCAACAAGGCTTTGGGATGGAGAATTTGGACAGGTTTTATAGAAGCAGTTGAGATCCAGAGGCTGCCAAAAGGCCAAAAGGTGTGCTCTTGTCACGTGGAGTGTGCATTTCCTCAGTGCTTCTCTCCTCCCAGGCCACTCAATCCAGAAAGGAGCAGCTGTGCAGCTGTGTGACTTGTATTAATGCAGCAGATTCCTCTATTGCACCCAGTTCAGACTCTCACGTTATGGATTAGGGTAGAGAAAAGGATATGTCTGCATAGTCCTCTCGTTCCAAAATGCCTTTTTATTTTCTTTGTAGTGGGATCTTAATCTTACCACTGTCAAATTGGTTCTGTACACCAGTGAGGATTTGGACTACATTCATCAGAATTGCACAGAGGACTTGTAAAAATGTACAGATTTCTGGGCTCCACCCCAGATCTACTGCATTACTGCATCAGGATATTTGGGGTGTGTGTGTGTGTGTGTGTGTGTGTGTGTGTGTGTGTGTGTGTGTGTGTGTGTGTGTGTTGGAAGGTCACAATTCTGCTTTTATTTAATCTGCATCCCAAATTTGAAATCTTCTGTCCAATGCTAATATAGAAAGCCACTGAGTATAGGAGTCTAATTATACCACTCCTCTGATTAAAACCCAGCCATGCTTTCCCTTCACTGCGGGTCTGGAACCTCTGCCTTTATACACAAGACTCCCCATGAGCTGCCTCTCCCTTCCTCACCAGCCTCTGCTCTAGCTTGGGTCAAATTACAAATTACAAATACAAAATACTGTTTCCAGTTCCTCACGCCTTGCTGGCTCCTATTCTTGGATACTCAAGATGACATCTACTCATCTTTCCTGACTACCTCAAGCTTCACTACTTCCCCCATAAGTCCTCCCCATTCTTTAGAAAAGGCAGGCCTGAGTCCCCTTTGGCTAAGTCCCCATTCGCTGTAATGGTTTTGCAACCTGGGCACTTTGAACATTTTGGGCTGGATGATTTTCTTTTATTGAGATATAATTGGCAAACAATATTACATTAGTTTTAGGTATACAACGTAATAATTCAATATTTTATATATTGCAAAATGAACACCACAAGTCTAGTTACCTTTTCCATATATAATTGTGCATTTTTTCTCCTGATGAAAAACTTTCAAGATCTACTCTCTTAACATCTTTTGAATATACAATACAGGATCCATAACTATAGTCACCAAGCTGTGTATTATATCCACAGGAGGTGTGTATACCCTTTGTCTCCCTTCATCCATTTTAGCCAACCCCCATCTCCCTGCCTCTGGCAACTGTCAATCTCTTCCCTTTATCTGGGGTGTGGTCTTTTGTTTGTTTGTTTGTTTGTCTGTTTGTTTTTAGATTGGACATGTAACTGAGATCATATGGTATTTGTTTTTCTTTGACTTAGCCTAACGCTCGCTCTCAAGTTCCATTCATGTTGTTGTAAATGGCAGAATTTCTTTCTTTTTTATAGCTGAATATTATTCCATTGTATACAGATAATTCTTTGTTGTGGTGGGCTGGCCTGTTCATTGAAGGATGTTGAGCAGCATCTCTGGCTTCTACCTACTATATGCCAGTGGCAACCCCCCAGTTGTAAGAACCAAATATGTCTTTAGTCATTGCCAAACGTCCTCTGGGGGGCAAAATTTTACTTGGTTGAAACCACTTCTCTATGCATATATCACGGCTCTCACCAAATAATCTAGAATGCAGTTGTTTGTTTGTTTACCTTCTCTAATATTCTGAGACCTTCTCAATACTAGGGCCATATAAAATTAATACTTGTGTCCCCTGTGCCGAAGCATATGAGCACCAGATGCATATAATTCACATTTCCTTGAGGTACTGCATGTCACAAGTTCTAGATTTTAGCTTATCTCCTTTGGCTCTACTGCTTAAAATGTGACTGTGGACAAATCAGTTAGCATCTCCGTGCCTCAGTTTTCTTCCTTTGGTGAATGGGGAAACACCAGCCTTGCCTCTTCCGGTTGTTATGTGGATTTGGCATGAGGGCTGGTCTATGAAATCATAAAGTCCAAATGAAGCCTGGTTAAGACAACATGTCCTACGGGAGGCTGCCATCATGTGTCGTGATTGCATTCTCTAGGCACAAAGTCTGGGTGGCTTTGAAAACTCAGATCTCCCCACACAATATAATCCTATATAACAATATCAGGAGGGTTTCTTTAGCAAAACATCATAATTACAAAAATATCTTGTTGCAAAGATTGAACTTATACAATATGGAATGAGACTAACACAAAACTGAACAGTTATCTTAAACATGTTGCCAATCAACCTCTAGGGACTCTTAAAGGACAAATACTCTACTCCCTACCTCAGTTAAGCCTCCATGAGCCTGAGAGACTCCAACAGGCCTCAGACTCAAACAGGCTTCAGAAAGCCTTCTCTGCTCTAGGTCTGTCTGATATTCTGTGTCCTAAGAGACTCGCGATCTCATTCTTTGTATCTTATTCCATTCTGGTTCTTTTATGCTGTCTGCTGGGATGGGCATTTCCTTGTTTCTTGACCTTTAGTATAAGTGATAGGAAATCAGAAGATTTCACATCTGCAACTGCTCAGAATTCAGTGTTTATAGGGAATCTGGTCCACTCTTTGTAAAGATATTTTTCCCCTCTAATACACCCTATGGAATCCCGTTCCAGTTACTTATTATATTCAAGGAGAGTCTCTCTTCCCCTTCCCTCCCTTTTCCCTTCTCTCTCCATCCCTCCCTTTACCTGCTTTATGCCTTCCTTTTACAATCAGGGCATTTCATCACTGCTGCCTCTCTGTTCTCCCAGCACTGTGGTAGGCTGGTTTGTTTATCTCCCTCCCTCCTTTTTCCAGATTGAGCTCTGCTGAGAAGAACCCCTGTTCCTTCGGAGTGAACCATGATGCTCTGTGTGTGCCATGTTTCTCCCCTCCAGCTGCAGCTGCCCAGGGCTTTCTGGTTAACCATTTCTTCCCCTGAACATGTCGGCTTCAAAAAGCACTTAAACTGCAAAATTCGGTACAAATGAGTCAAAACCTCCTAGCCATCTCTGCTTTTAGGGCTGCCAGAGGGCCTGAAAACTATCCAGTCTAGCTAGTTTTTATTTTAAACTTGAGAACACTGAAGCCTGAACAGGTGAAGTGACCCACACATTACTATTCTCTTTACAGTTTCTGACCATCTCAAAAAGCCAATCTGAATTATTTGGTTACTTTTTTAATGCACCAGCACTAATCTTTGTTTTCCACCTTTTCTTATACTTAGTGATCTCTTTAAACTTAAAGTAATATTTTTCTTTCAATACAGGTTTTGGGGATGCCTCATCTGAAAGAGGTGATAGGTTTTTTAAAACAGTGAATTTTGTGTATCTATTTTAATAGTAACACATGGTTTAGAGTGAAGAAAAGGCTTTATTTTCACTCCCAAGAGATATTTTTTTCATGCAAATTGAAAATAGCTCTATTCTATTACAATCTTTTTTTTTTTTTTTTTTTTTTTTCACAATTTCCTTAAACAACTTCTTAGGCAGATTACTAGGATTTTTTTTTTTTTTTTTTTTTTTTTTTTTTGGTGAAAAGATTGCTGTTTGAGAAAATTTGCACTACTCATTGGCCACTAAAAATTTTCTGTTTGAGCATTTTGGGGAACTTGCACTGTGGATGCACCTGTTTTATTAGTTTACCTAAAGAATGTTGAGAAGCTTTTGGCATCCTGCTTGCTGCAGCCTGAGAGTCTAGGGTTGTTCATTGCCGATCAAAACCAGTGCTTTTCTGGAGGGGCTCAGATTAGTAAGAAAGTAAAACGGGTGGGCAGGAGACTGACATAGAATTTCACACTTTTGTTTTGCTGAACAAGTACTTTAAAGAAAACAAAAAGACTATCCTCATCCACAACCATGATTGTCTTTTAAAGAGAGAGTTATTCAGGATAAAAACAAAAAACAGGATATACTCTCATCATAGTTTTTATTTTTTGCATTAGAGTGCATGCCACCAAATTTACATTCGGAAACCTCCAAATTTAGATTTATTAATCCAATAGCCAGAGATGTGAATTATAATGTCAAGTCCTCTGCAAAAAATGAAGGACTCAAATTCTTCGATTTGTGTTGGTATTAACTATTACCCATATTGCGTGGCTCTTTAGTGGGGCCAAAGTGTTATTATTGTCTGTAGTTTCCAGACTGTTAAAGTGATAACATGGTGAAATCAGTGTGCCCAGACACAAAGGCCTGGGTGAGAGGATCTCTGACTTGGACACACTCCATAAACCACCTCGCCTATTTATTTCTTCATCTTCAAAAGGAAAATGTATTTCATAGGATTTTGTATGAAATGAAATAGAAATCTGAAATAATAAGTTGGATGAAATAATAAACCAAAAATCGTTTAAGAAAGTAAAAAGTGGTCTATAGCTGTGAGATTTTCTCAGTATTTCTAAACTTAGCGAACTTTTCCTTTAGTCAAAGCTTTATGTGTTAATCTGTCTACAATGGCTGATGAGACTCATCAAAATACATTTTACACAAGAGACTCCAGTATATAAAATCTATGTCAGTGCCTGGCATAAAACAGGCATTCAATTATTTTTCGTCCCCTTTACGCAGTAAAAGTACATGTTTTGACTCTCTAGATGATGCCAAACATTTTGAAATATGAGTGACGGTCAAACTGCAATTGTGCATCGATGATCCTTTTGAAATTTTCTTGGATAAATGAATGAAAAGAAAATCAAAAGAACCTTTATGTTGTGAAACCTTCTAGCCCAGCTAGCTATACAGCAGCTTTTTCACTTCACTTCCTTTGATCGCTCCTCTACGCCCTCTACTGACTGCCAGTCTGTATTAAATTAACAGGTTTAACCATCTTTGTCAAAAAGATCACAATGTTCCCCAGTCTGTGACTGAAAGTTATAACACACACAGATGACCACTTTAAGGAATCATGGTATCCTCCTTTTTCCTTTTTAATGACATCAGGAAAATTTAGTCATGTTATAGATAGACATAGGTAGAAACTAATTCAAATGTTAACTCCAATTTTAATAGAACTTGTGCGGGGCGGGGCAAATTCTTTCGAGTGGGGACTCAAACCCTAAGCACAGAGAGGGTCCTTGGCTCTGTGAAGGAAAGAATTCAAAAGCGATTAAAGACAAAGGAAAGTTTATTAGAGAAGGAATAGCACTCCATAGACAAAACATGGTCTCCTCTCAAAGTCAGAGAACAAGACTTGGAGCATTAAAAAGCTGGGCTGATATATATTTTTATTTCAATAAGCAATTACTGAGTATAGGGAGTAAAGAATAAAATGAATGGTTGGGTTTATCTTTAACTCATTCAAGATACTGCTTAAAGTCTTTGTTTTCCTTCCAGGGTGCAGGTAAATATGAAAGGTATGGGTACGCAGTCGTTAGCAACCTTTCCAGGAATTTTCCTTTGTTCTGTAGGCTCTTTATGGCCTGGTCGCATGGCTGGTCAGCCAGGTTCCTGTGTCAGGCAGCACGTAGCAGGCTCCGGATTCCACCTGGTTTAATATTTAGTGAGTTGATGTAGCAAAAGTCTTTTGTTGTTTGTCTGCCTCCCAAGACTCCTTGATGTCTGTTGGTGGTACCCTTTGGCAGATATTCTTGTGAAACTTATCAGGCTCCAGCAGCTGACCTTTCTACCTAACTCAACAGCAGGATGTGCCCTCTGGTCGCAGAACTGTCAACGTTTTACTGTATCTTCAAATTTTTTCTAAGTAATGTGATTTTTTTCTTACAAAAATAGGATCATGCTGTATACAACCTTCACAAACTTCTTTTTAGCACTCTCCATATATGGCAAACACATTCCTACATGAATAAATGGACCATCCAAAAAGAGTGTTCTATTGCAATGAATGTCCCATAATATCTCTCTATATTTATAAGGGACACATTTAGTCTCTTTGTATCTTTTCTCATTGCTATTTTTTAAATATGTTTCCTCTTTTGTCCCATATTCTCCTTGGAAATATGTCAGGAGCTAGAGCCAATATTGATAATACTCTATAAATAATATCGGGGGCTAAAAATGATGCACCAGTACTCAAGACTGCAATATATCACCAACTATTTCTCCTGCCCCTTTCCATGTCCTACACTTCTTTTCCTTATTTACTAACTGACATAAAAATATACCTATCATAAGTAAAGAGCAAGCATTTTAAGATTGAGAATCTTTTGGTCAAGATGACATTTCATCTCCAAAATGAGAGCTGACAGTTCTGAAGAAGTAAAGATTTGAGATCTGGAAAGATTGGGTGAAAATTAGAACTGCATTTGCTCTGTTCAATTCTCAGGGCAGGAATGGTTGTCCTATATTATACTGGAAAACTTTAGTTAGCAAAGCTGAGGATAAACTGGACAGTTCTCTCAAGACTCATAGAAAAATAATAATTGAAAATAATGAGAGAAAAAGGTAAGAAATAAGGAGTCCAAAAGGTGAAGTCTATACAAATTAGAAATTGCAGTTCAGGAAATGGTCCAAGAGAACACAAGCAAAACAAAAAGCAACAGCAGAAGAAACTCTTGAGCTAAAGAAGTATTGGATATGAAAGCTTTAAAAATATTTACTGAAAATAAAAACACAAGTATAGGTAGGTCCAGGCAAAATTCTGACTACAAAAGAGAAATCAAACTTTCTGTCAGAATTGAGGCTTTTGAGAGAAAACATATATTCTAGAGAAGAACACAAGTCAAGCTGTTCTCTCTAAAGTTGAATGTCAATTCTCAACGTTTATAGAACTCTGAAAAAATAAATTAAAATTGAGAACACAAAGACAGTGAAGACAGTTTATCAGTACTAAAGTGAATAATGAAATCACTCTTTTAAAACATTTTGCACATGTAAAAATCAGAAAAAATATGTTGTCACCTACAACAATACTAGTTCATATTTTCATTCCAAAATAATAAAAGCAAACCCATGAAATAGCAGAAGTTAGTGAGAGGCAATATGTAATTATTTTTTTTATTTTACACAGGGAAAGACAGTGATAATTGTTTTGTTCTTGATACTAACACATATGATACGTGGATTCAAACACCTAACCATTAGAAGGATTTTCTTTGGTCTTTCTTTCTATTTCTTCCTCTTGTATAAGACAGAAATATAGGATGTGTCTTCTGTTGTACTTATCTTTTGCTGCATAACAAGCCACCCCAAATCTTAGTGACTTCAAACAATAACTATTATTTATTTGCTTGTAAATTTGCAATTTAGGTAGAGCTGAGTAAGGCCAGCTCATCTCTGCTCCATGCTGTGTTAGCTGGGGTGGGCTAGAGGATCTCCTTTCAAGATAACTCACAGGGCTGGCAAGTTAAGCTAACTTCCAGCAGGGAGCTCAGCCACAGCTGTGGACAAGAGGCCGTAAGTCCTTTTCAAGGGATCATCTTCATGGGCTGCTTGGGCTTCTTCATGCCACGGTGCCTAGATCCTGAGAGAAACAGGAAGCTGTACCATCTTCTATGACTTGGTCTTGGAAGTTCCAGAAGCTCACTTGTGATGTGGTCAAAAGCCCACCTGGATTCAAGATGAAGGGACATTGACTCTACCTCTTGGTGAGATGACTATGAAAGTCCTATCATAAGAGATTATGTGAGATAAGATATATTATTGCAGCTGCTTTTAAATAAATACAATTTCTTGACATTTAAATTACTACAGGAGAAAAAAAGTATTTTAAAATCTCCTCATACATGACCTTATTTACCTTAATAGTCATGAGAAATGGCTAGGATTAGAAAGATCTGGATTTGAATCCTATTTGTAATATTTACTTTCTGTGTATGAATGTTTCGCAGAAGTTCTAGTTTAGTGATTTTCAAGTTTATTTTTAGCAGTAAAACCCCTTTCCCCTCATTAACTTTTTCAGATCCCTAATGAAGAAAACCAGTGAAAGCTTGATTCTTGTTTGTGTAACGGTCTACCTGCTACTCTACCCTCCCTCCCAGAGGGAGCCCGAAGCATGTCCTTGCACATGTTGAAAACCATTCTTTCAGCCCATATGATAACATGGGAAAGGAAAATAATTGGTATAGCTATTGCAAAAGCTATGGTGGACTTATCTTCTTTGGGGGAGGTATATGTATGTATGTATATATATTCATATATGTATATGCAGTGAATTAATATACAAATTCTGTTGAAAACCACTATATATGTGTGTATATATATATTTATATCTGTATGTGTATATACATTTCTATATATATGCACGCATAGCGGTTTTCAACAAAATTATGTTGATTCACTCAATAGACATTTATGGGTCAGGTGTGTGTTAGTAACTGCGGAGACAGGGGTGAGAGGGACAGACAGGTCTTTGCTATTGAACTTATGCTGATGGAGGAGACAGATGTTCAACTAATTACAAATCAAGGTCAGTCCTGGAAAGTAATTCACATTTATTTGTTTACTTTTTATTATTTTCTTCCTGCCCATGCTGGGACACAGGTCCAATCACAAGTGGCAATAAATTTTATACAGGAAAAAAGAAACAAAAGGCAGAGATAGTAAATAAAAGAGGCTGAGGTAGGAGAGTCTGTGGAAGGAGACGTGAAGGATGAGAATCAGTGAAGAGCTTGGGGAGAGCAGTTGAGGTAGAGAAAAGAGCTAGGGCCATGTTTCTGAGGTGAGGAAACAAAGCATGGCCTATAAACTGCAAAGCAGTAGGCTGGAGCCTAGTGAGCAAGAGGAGGGTGGGGAAGATGGGAATGGAGATGTGGGAAGGGCCAGTCAAATGCCATAGGACTCTGCAGGCTAGGGTGACATCGAATGTTGTTGAATGCCATATGAAGCCAGTGAACTGTTGCAAGGAGTGGAGCAATAGGATCAACTCAGCATTCAGCATTGTAGTTCAGCTCTCTATATCTCTCCAGCAGGGAGACCAACTGGTTATAGGGTCACTGGGCAGTTAGGGGAACAGTGATGGTGGCTTCGGCTGGAAAGCTATGTGAGCAG
Organism: Cynopterus sphinx; assembly: GCA_030015415.1. NCBI lineage: Eukaryota > Metazoa > Chordata > Mammalia > Chiroptera > Pteropodidae > Cynopterus > Cynopterus sphinx. Next base: position 23,396,353 of record CM057385.1, read on the forward strand.
TAAAAATAGCCAAAACTGTTGACAAATTGTAAACAGGGTTTAAAGGAAAGAGAGGAGTATCATTGTAAGGGTTTCAGACTTCCAAAGAAATCTGATTTGTCCTCATGGACACACAACCCTAGTGAGATAGTGAGTAAAGGGACCTGATGATTCCTTTACCCAGGCGGAACTGGTCTAAATTAAGTCAGTTATAGTCACGAGGCTCATAGTCTCCTTTCCCAGAGGAAGACAGCCAGGCTTTGGATCCAAATTCGAGAACTCCACTATAAGGGAGGATTCCAGGTGTACAGAAAAAAAGGCACAGATATTTATGCTGATTAATAGGAGAGTGCAGATCTGCAGTGTGGGGATCACAGCCCAGGGAAACCTTAGACTCTTGGTCTGAAATGCCCTAGTACTGAACTCAGATCCCCTGTGGTGATGAGTCAGGGCAGCAGGCAGAGGAAGGGATTTGTGTAATACAATACTTCCAGCTCTCTCTGCAATCCCCTTACTAGGAGGAAGGTGGATGATGACTTCATTCTCTGATCCTTTCCAAGATCCAAACCAACCTAGTTTTCTGAACTGTCCGTTTCATTTAATCAAGTTCATGTAAATTACAGTCTTAACAGAACAAACTATAAACTCATCTTTTCTAACACCTCATTTGCATGTCTTCTTTCATTTATATTAGCAGGTGAAATACACCAGGGACCCCTGGTCTTTATAAATCTGGGACAATATGGTTGGACTAACTGAATAGCCCAGCTATTATCCAAGGCATCCCCATTTTGTGCCTTGATTCTCTCATCTATAAAAGTGGTGGATTAGATAATATATCAACATGAGTAAAATAATTTCTCTAATTGTGTTCATGTAGATGGCCAGCTAAGAATAAGTATTTGCATCTGATGTATCTTTGTACCATATAAAAGCTGTTATGGCCATAACATAAAATCTCATACTTAATGAAGATTCAAATATTGCCTTTGATTTATTCTTTTATCTATTAATGTAGTCACTTGTTTGATAAATATTGATCAATAATTAATAAATATCTATCAAATAAATGAGTACATGAATAAATAAGAGATAAAAAACTAAATGTAATATCAATCCTTTTCAGCATTAAATTTTATAATTTTATGCCTATAATTATTTGATTAAAAGTCTTTTAAGAGTGAAACCCTTTACAGGTATAATTGGGTGAGGAGCTATGTTTACAGCTTCATGACTGCAGATTCTACATCAGTAATAAGTAACCAACCAGGACACGAGTAAGCAAGCTCTAGAATCTAACAGAACTGGCTCCAAACCTCAGCTCTGCCTTTAACCTACCCATGTGACCTTTGACAAGTTACTTCACTTCTCCAAACTTTACTTTCTTCACATAAAATCTGAAGATTATAATAGAACTGATTTCAAAGTGGTATTGTGAGGAATAAATGAAAATACGTAGCATAGTTTCTGGTTCCTGAAAAGTACTTAGCAGATTTAAACTATTATTAACCAACTTACAGGTTATTATTTTATAAGCTTTGGTTGGAGCCCCGGAACAGTCAAATCACCCTCTTTTGCATCTCCATTGCCTTAGGCAAACTAAAATTCTTGAGCATTTTAATAGGAGCAGACATTCAACAGTACAGATTGAATGGAATAGAACTGAACTGATTTGGATGGCCACCAAAATAGATTAAAATCAACTTGGGTGTAAAATTGAGAAATGCCTATTGAAATCAGACATTTCAGAAGTGTCCACTTGCAGTCTACAGAGTGCTTTTTTATTTGCGGTATCTGTATATTCCTCTCAACAAATTCTTGAGATAGGTATTATCATTTTTATCATATTATCCTATTATCACAACACTGTTGAGTAAACAGCTTTTAAAATGAAAAGTGATTTGTTTGGTTTTTAAAATGACTAGAACTCAGATTGCAAAGCTAGTTTCAGGGACCACAACTCTATCTTGGAAATCCACAAACCAAATTAGTTCTGTACTGTGAAAAACACCCCTAGGGAAAGTGAGAAATTCTGATCTTTACTCTGATGTTTTATCTATCATACCATGTATTTCATTCACTTCTCAGTTGCTTGGTGCCTAGTAGCTTTTACTGGTAAACAAGAACAGATATGCATTTAGCACCCCCAATCAAAACAAAACAAAACAAAACAAAACAAAACAAAACAAAAAACACTGATCAATCATAGTCTATGTATATTCTCCTTCCAAAGTCAGGCATTTATGAACCTTCATTTATTCATTTTCATAGTATTCCAGAATGGCATTTTTCTTTTACTTCTGCTATTTTAACTGACAATCATAGTATTATACCTTTATTAGAATTATTTTATTTAAATTACAAATATACAGAAAAATTCAGAGAATAACATAACATATATGCACCCGCTACCCAGTCTATAAATTCATATTATGCCTTATTTGCTTCACTATTTTTTAAATAAATAAAATGTTATATCTACTGTTAAAGTTAATATGAATCCTTACCATTCATGATTTAAAGTTTTCAGGCCATATGTGTAGTCCATCAACACTATAAAGTACCTTTATGCATCCTTCTGCAACTTGCTTTCTTCATTTAGCAGTGTTTTCAAGATTTATACATGGTACACGGGTAGATTTTTTTATTATCATTATTTCAAAAACTATGTAATGAATATACTATGATTCATTTGTGTATTCTGTGGTTGGTGGATATTTATGCTGTTTTCAATGTTTTGCTACTAAAACAACGTACTTCCTTATGCATAATTAGCTGTTCTCTCAGTTATATATAAAAGTGGACCTGCTGGGTTTTTCGGTACGTGTCACCACGGGGATCAAGGGGCACTGTGACAAGGCCAAGGCTGTGACTGTTCTCCCACATAGACATTAAGGTGCTAAAGAAATTCAATAAGAATAAGAAACTGGTCAAGAAGCTGACCAAGAATTATGATGCGTTTTTGGCCTCATCGTCTCTGATCAAGCAGATTCCATGAATCCTGGGCCCAGGCCTGAATAAGGCAGACAAGTTCCTGTCCTTGCTGACCCACAAAGAGAAGATGGAGGCCAAAGTCGATGAAGTAATGTCCCCGATCAAGTTCCAGATGAAGAAGGTGCTGTGTCCGGCCATGGCTGTTGGCCATGTGAAGATAACAGATCATGAACTTGTATACAGCATCCACTTAGCTGTCAATTTTCTGGTGTCATTGCTCAAAGAGAACTGGCAGAATATCTGGGCTTTATACATCGAGAGCACCATGGGCAAGCCAGAGCACCAGTACTAAGGCACAGTTTAATAAACCATGCTGCTACCATTCAAAAACAAAACAAAACAAAAAAACAGACCTACTGGGTGCAATAATATATGTATCCTCAAATTTAATAGGTCTTTTCAAGTTGTTTTTCAAACTATTGTTTACATTTTAACCAGAACATTTCATATCAGAACTTTTATTTTCCAACACTTAATTTTTAAGTTTTTGCCAATTTTGTGTAAATGAAATGGTATCATTTATTTTGCATTTCCCCAGTTACTATGGAAGTTGAACAGCTTTTCATATGTTTATATACCATTTGGGTTTTTATACTATTTGTATTTTCAAACACATTTTTTTTTTTTTTTAGTTTTTCTCATTGATTTCTAGGAGTTTTAGCTATGTTGTCAATATTGATCCTTTGTTGGCCATGTTGGTAACAAATATCTTCTATGTTGTCGGTCTTTAATTTATCTATAGTGTGTAATTAAATAGGGGTTCTTGTTTTTAACATACACAAGTTTTCTTTTATGGTTTGTGATGTTTTATGTTTTTAAGAAATGTTTTTTTTAACTCTCATATCATAAAGGTTTAGTGTTATATTATCTTCTACAATCTTCAACATTTCACTTTACATAATTAGTTTTTTTATACATCTGGAATTTATAGTTGTGTATAATGTGATATAGGAATTTCATTTTTGTATAAAGATAGTCAATTATACCAACACTGTTTTTTAAATTGTCCTTTCTTTCTTACATGTTGTTTCAATACATATGTGGATTTGTTTTCAGATGAAAAGCTGTTTTTTGGTTTTATTATTATTTTTTCCTAGATGGGTCAATATCACACTATTTTATTATAATCCCTAATATCTGATACGGCAGGTTTCCACTTCCCATCCACCACCACACTTTTAAAAATTACTTTTCTACTTTTCAAATTACTTCATCCTTACATATTTTCTGTCAGTTTTAGAACTGGTGTATCCCATTCCTTGAACACCCTTAAGGACTTCTATTTAAACTTCATTGGATTTATAGTTTGAATTGAATTGGTCATCATTAAAATATTAAGTATCCTAATCCATGAATTTGACATCAGTCAGGAGTAAGTGCAAAAACAAGAACTCTCTGGGTATTTTAAACAAAAAGGAATTTGATGCAGGGAATTAATTCCTGGAAAGGTTCCTGGAGTAAGTGTGTATTTACTTTGTTTTGTAGTTTTCAAATATATGGGGTGCAGGATTTGCTATTTTCTTATCTCTTTTTTCCATCACTCCCTCCTTCCTTCTCTCTCTCTCTCTCTCTCTCCCTTTCTTTCTTTCTTCCTTCCTTCCTTCCTTCCTTCCTTCCTTCCTTCCTTCCTTCCTTTCTTTCTTTTTTTCTTTCTTTCTTTCTCCTCTTTTTTTTCATTGTTAGCCTTCTCACCCAAGGATAATATAGATTCTTTCCTGTTTGTTGAAAGCATCCTTTGTAATTTATAGGATCATTGATTCTAATGAATTTTGTTACACTTTGCCAGTAATATGTGTGTTCTATTTATTGGGTATGGGGTTCTGTATACACCCTTTAGATCAACCATGTGAATTATATACTCGAGTCTTCCATATAGTTACCAATTTTTTGTCTGCTTGATCAATCCAGTTCCTAAAAAAGAGCCTTAAAATGTTCTACTGTGCTTGTAAATTTGCTGACTTCTCCTTGTACTGATGACCATTTTTGCCTTACATATTTGGGATTGTGCTGTGAAATGAATATAAATTTAAAGATTCAGAATTCCTGAAAAGTTGTGTCTTTTATCATTAACTTATGAACTCCTTTCTGCTAATTTTTTTTTTTGCCTTAAAGTCTATTTTGTCTGATACGTTTAGAGCCACACCAGCTTCCTTTTGTTTAGAATTTACTTGTGTATATTTTTCATACTGTTATCTCCATATTTTCTGAGTAATTATATTTTAGTTATGTCTCCCATAAACCCATACAGCTGAGTTTTCTTTAAATTTTTATTTTAAATAATTTCAAATATGCAGAAAACATGAAGAAATAAAACAATAAAAATATACCTACCCTTCACCTAAGATCATTAGTTGTTTATATTTTGTCACTTTTGCTTCTCTTTTTGTCTATATGTCAATTACATTTTTTTCTTTACTGATATAAATTGCAGAAATCTGGAGTGGTTACCAGATTACTCTTCCTTTATTTTCAGGTAAATGATGTATTTAAGACAATTTTTGGTATATTTTATATAGCATTTCTATGTTTGAGGCCAGATACTTCAGCTTCAGCTGGTATGTTGCTGTAAGTTCCTCTAGAGAGTGTTTTTCACATAGGGAACTGGCCGGCCTGTTATCATAGACAAGTCCTAAAGAAGAAGAGGCTTTTTACACCTATTTCCAAGACTTGTCTAGACCTTTGCACAAAATAAAAACTATTTCCTAATATGATTCTTTCCTTCATTAACTGTAATAAAATAAACATGGGCGTAGATCTCAATATACTCAAATATATAGGTATTTACCATTTGAGCTTAGTAGGTGAACATACTTTAAACACATACAATAAATACAATTTACATTTCCTGCCTTATATTTATATAATGCCATTTATCTCTCATGCTTGTCTTCATTAATCTGTTGCTATATAGTGATAAAGGTACAGTTTCAGTAAAGAACACCTTTATAATGGGATTCCTTCAAAATATCTGAAAGCACTTCATAGCCAACGATTTTTGATAAATTGCTTTTTTAAGTAATTGAATTTGTTTAAATATACTATAGTTTTTATAAAGATGAGATAATATAGTTTTTATAAAAACCTTACAAAAACAGCAGGAAAGTATGTCTTTAATCTTTTATGCATTCAACCCAAGAAAACACCAGATCCTTCTTTCCGTCCTCGTCAACAAAACATAAACAGCATTGTGTTGGATAAAGCAGTAATTTATCTGTGCTGCCAAATCAGACCTCATTTCTCTTCTTGGAAATTGGTGAAACATAGTTTGCCATCAACTTCAAGTATTTCTTTTATGTACAGGAGAAGCATTTCAATATAGTCATGTAAACAAGTAGTAATGTTTATTGAACGTTTACTTTGATAGGCACTGTGCAAACACGTTTTATGTTTATTTCATATAGTCACCTCCTTAATTCTAACTAGTTGCACAATTCTTACGCCACCTTACAGATTAGGAAACACAGGTTTCCAGAATTTTGGGCACTTGAGGCGTGATGTTGTATTGATGTTTAAACTACCTACTTTATTCAAAGCTAAGTACAGTCTGATGGTAAGAAATATAGTAGTACCCAAGGGACCTGAGGGAACAAAAGGCACAAGAGCTCAATTACGCGAGCTGCAGAAATCCTTGATGGAGACCACAATAACTTCTAGATCATCTTTCACTCTTCAGAGCAGCAAATTACCTTGTAGAGCCATTACAGGTTAGGTTTCTTAATTCCTTCGGTGCCATGGACATCTTTGGCCTTCTGGTGAATCCCACGGACACCTTCTCAGAATGTTTAAAATACATCACAGAAAGAATAGAAATTATATTCCATGGAGACCTTCTCAGAATGTTTAAAATGCATCACAGAAAGAATAGAAATTATATTGACCTATAGTTCTACCGCCTGACCCCTGAGACTTTCAAGCACTTCTGCCTTGCCTATCTCACCTCCCAAGTCTACCAAACTTCTTAAAGCCTTTCCCTTTCTTTTTCAGACAATGTAAAGGAGAGACCACCAAGCAGGATTGGAGGGTATGAAGTGGGGAGGAGTATGGGATAGGCTACTGAGATGCTTTTGAAATGACACTAGGGTTTCCTCCTTCCTCCCGCCTGCCAGAAAGTCTCCCTACTTCCCTAGCCCCTCCACCTTTGCACAAACCAAGTCTCATTTTCTCTTTTTACTTCTTCAAGTCCCTTCCTCTCTCGTTCAGCTCCGCCCACCTCTCTAGGCCCGCCTCCCCGGGCTTGGCCTCTCCTGAGTCAGTCTCCTCCCCATAGGTCACGCCTTCCCCTCTGTCCCTTCTCTCTGTTCCTTGCCAATCACTCCGGGCCAGCGTCTCGCCCCAATCCCGAACCCACACCAAGCTAAGCCCGTCCGCTGCCTCCCCTGCAGGTGGAGGACCGAGGGCTGCGGAAGGATGGACCGTTCTGCCGGTGGCTTCTCGGAGGAGCAGTTCCAGGAGGCCTGCGCCGGGCTCCAGCTGACCGCCCCGGAGGGCGCCGACTGGCAACTGCTGGTGGAGACCATGGGCATCAGCATCTACCGTCTGCTGGACCAGGTGCAGCCGGCCTGCTGGGGCCAGCCCGCGGGATTGCAGCGGTCCGGGGCTACCCTCCCTGGGGAGGTGGGGAGTGAGAGGCTGCCCTAGCCCCAGGGCGGGTCTTGGGGACCCGGGAGGAGCGAGCGCAGGGGCGGTGCTCCCTGCAGACTTTGTCCTGTGCAGGGGAGTGAGTGGGGAGTTCATCCGAAGTCAGCCTTATGTCTGAGGCCCGAAGCCGGCCTGTGGTTGGTTAGGAAAATTTTTTAAAAACTGGAAACGTATGTCGGGTGATGCTTCGTCCCATGCACTTGCTTGCAAGGACCTGGATGCCCCCCCTCCCGGGCGGTGCCAGTGTGTGTGTATGTGGGAAGTAATCTAGGGTTTGAATAGAGGGAGAGAAGAGACTGGACTTTTCAGAGACTGGATGTGCAGGGTGGCTGGTGTATGTGGATAGGAGTGTTGCTGACAGTGAGACAGGACCCACTATCATCTCTAGTCATTTTAGTGACTTGCTTTTATTTTTTTGGCTGCTGCCCCATCCTTGTAAGTTGCACTTATTAATTTTAGTCTAAAGTTTGAGGGGGAAAGATAAATTGAAAAGCTAAGAGGAAGGTAGTTGTTTATTAAGTCAGTCTCCAGGCTTTCCTGGAGGCCCCTTGGAATCAGGTAGCCATCCAGGTAGAAGGATTGCATTGCACCTGAGGTCTGTCATCTGTTGCTCTTTGTGATAGCAGCTCGTAGCAAGTAGGTTAAAAGCCAACTTTAGGCAAGGCAAGTGAAATGGAATGTTTTTTGGCAGAGGACCAAGCAGGCACTCTGAATGTGTGTACAGGGTATCATAAAATGAAGTTCACACTCTAGAGCAGATAATTCATTTCCTAGTGTCATTTCAACAGTAACTTGGGTGCAAAAATGGACAGTTTTTCAGACAAAATCCATTCATCTCTCTGACTTTTCCATTTTCCTTACCAGTCACATCAAGGCATTTGCCACGTTATGTCACTTTGATTGCTCAGCTATATCTGACATCTGGCCCATTTCCCTTGCCTTCACTTTTCTATGTGCTTGCCATTTTGGCTGACACCACTCACCCGAGAATTTCAGTGATCTCTTAACTAGTTTCCCAGTCTTCCATCCTACACTTTACATCCCATTCAAAACCCTGAGAGGCTGTGATCTTATCAGTCCCATTTCAGTGGCACTGTTGATTGCAGAATTAGTAATAACTATTGTAATAGTTAATACATTGCATGCTTTCTTATGTTTCAGGCACCATTTAAGTCTTTGCCAGTACTGACATACTCAATCCTCACATCAACCCTAATGCAAGGTATTATGATTATCATGTTTTTACCTGAATGGAGATGAATATATGGAAAGGTCTTGTTCAGGATTTGAACTGGGATTAGAACCCAGCTTTCTAGCTCCAGGCCTATGCCATACATATGCTCCTGTGTTGCCTCTCTGAAAAGAGGCAACTGAAGCTAGAGGGGCTGTACTGAACTGCTTTGGTCTTATCTCACATTTCTAGCTTTCTGTCCCATGACTCATCCACACAGCTTCTGTCCTCCAGACCACTGCACCCTGCCCCCATCCCATGGACTTGAGCTTTTTTGCTTTTGTGCTTTTTATCTCATGATGTCCATTGCCTGTGAGCTGTGACAAAATGACTAGTCTTTGTATGGTGTATTATTTCCTATGTATATTATTGTGTAGCAGAGCCCCCTCCCTCCTGTGGGAAGGATGTGAGTGGTTTTTGGATCAGGTCCTATCCCTATCAACCAGACTATTTACCTTATTTCAACCTATTCTGGGATGTGGACCGTCATGGTACACTGATGTGAATCATAAGTGCTCTCCATAAGAGAGCTTTCATAAGTTGGGAGCGCCATAAGTTTCCCATAGATGTGCCATTGAGCTTCAGCAGTTAGGATGGGAGGTAATTGCCTTATGCCACTTTCATCTGCATCGGTATTAAAATGTCAAGAGGCCCTATTAGGTCAAAGTACAAGCCCTTTCTTAGGGTGCAAGCCTTTAGCATTATCCAGCATTATTTGCTGCCTGACCCACTTTGCTAAGGCCTCATTTTATTTTTCAGATGGACTCCCTTCCTTTACCTTCCTCCTGGGAGAGAATTTCTTCTAATCTCTAGTTAGTCAATCCTTTCTTCTGAACACTACTTTTTATTAAGAGTGAATTCCGCTTGTCCCACACTATTCCTAGTCCCTCACCTATCTCCTCTAAAGCCCCTTTCTGTCTTGTGGGCCAGTATTATTTAATCCACGTTGAATGTTGTTGTATTTTCTGCCATTCCACTGCCCCCCACCTTGCCTCCCAAGCCCAACACATGTCCTTGGTTCCCCAGGTTCCAACTGGGGTCAAACCAGAAGAACCTGGCCCCTCTGCCAGTCTTCATCTTGAGTAACCTACCTGACTGGTACCTCAGGAGATTCCAGGTGAGGTTTCTCATTGTTGTCTTTGCCTTCTGACTTTTAAAATTCCTCCAAATGGGAAAAACAGGGTGAACTTGTTTGTACCCTTTAATTTTGGGGGTGACCTTGATCCACCTAACTCTGGATAATGCTGCATTGAAACTTTTGTTTCAATCCCATCAATATTTGCTTCCATTCATCTCTATTATTTAATAATCATCAAAATTTCCCCTTTATATTTTCCCATTTTCTTGTTAATTACTCTAGCTTCTTGGCATGTGTAAGACCTATAAGGGGAAAGAGAGACAGGTATTCTGATAAGTCTTCCTGGATTTCCCGATTTTGTAGCAGTAAGGTTACATGTAGTGCCTATGCAAAAGGGGCCCTCTTCATTGAAGTATTTACCGTGACCTGGGTCAGGGGCATATTCACTGGTTCAAAACCCTGATCACGATCAAGACAGTCCACCATGACTTGAATACAAAACATATTAGCTACTTCATCAGGGGGTACCATGTGGAATTTACAGGATAGGAAGAATCAGAAATCCTCTCTTCCCAGAGTGCACAGACTTTATAGTGGCTTTTATTCGGTCCACCAGGCTGGTTGTTCCCTCTGGAATAACCTCCTGTGTGTCTGGACCATCTCTAGCTGTCTATGATTGGTCTATAGTGAGCTGTGCTCATGATCTAAATGATGGTGTAACAAAGTTACTATTACATGTTTGGAAAAGACTGAAGTGTCAAAAGTGCTTGAAAAAGTTTTCAATATAACAACTAACTTAAATTTTATAAGTAAAATAAGCGTAGCTTTTTTTAGTGAACAAAGAATTCTGGATTTTCTTCTTGGACAGATGGCAACTTTTGACATACAATATTTTGTTATTTATTTTCTTTTAAATTTTCTATTTTTCTATTAATCACAGAATTTTGAACTTAGAAAATTTCTTTGAAACCATTCTGTCTGACACCACCTTTTTTTTTTTTTACACTTTTTTCTACTTTCTTCTCCCACTCTAGTTCTTTCCTCTCTTCTTTTTTTCTCCCCAGGTTGTAATAATAATAACTTACCTTCACATGGTCTTTTTATTTACAAATGCTGTCAAATGTACATTTTATTATGCCTCTAAACAAATCTGGAAAATAGGCAGGGACAGGCCGATTTTCCTATTTTACAGATAGAAATAAGGCCAGAGTTGTTAAGTGAGCCACGTAAGGCCTCATAACTGGTAACTACTTTGATAAACTTAGTACCAAATGTACAATTTGCTTCAAGACAAGAACTATATTCTCTTTCTGGAGGCTAAGCAAAACTAGGCCAACGCTGCCAGCATGAGTTTTGGAGGTAGATAGTCTTAAGTTAAAATCTCTACTCTGTACCAGTCTCATCCATTTATTCATTCAGGAGATATTCGTCAAATGCCTGCTATGGGCTGCTGCCATCACAGGCACTGGGGATAAGCAGAGAATGGGACAATGGAGCTGCTGCTTCAATAAATGAGCTTCTTTTTCAAAAAAACTAACTACATTCACTGATGAGAGTAAACCATAGTATGCAATGAAATGTTGGGTGAAAAATGCCACGAAGAAGGTAAAGTGGGGTAAAGGGATAGAGAGATGATATGACAGAGTAGCTAGGGGTGATATGATATGTTTTAGATAAGGGAGTTGGGAAAGCCCCTCCATGAGTAGAGATAAAAATGAAGTGAGAGACTGCATCTTGCAAATATCTGAGAGTGGAATGTACCAGAGATTGTTACTGAAAGCTCAAGCACAAAGCAGTTAGCAAGCCCCACCCTAGAGTCTCAGATTTAATTGATCTGGAGTCCCGAAATGGGTGATTCTGTTGAAAAGCTCACATTTCTTATAGAGGTTGATTATTCTGTTCTCTCTACTTTTGTGTTTGTTTGAAATGGTTCATGATATTTTTTATTGTTTTTTTTTCTTTCTTTCTTTCTTTCTTTCTTTCTTTCTTTCTTTCTTTCTTTCTTTCTTTCTTTCTCTCTCTCTCTCTCTCTCTCTCTCTCTCTCTCTCTCTCTCTCTCTCTCTCTTTCTTTCTTTCTTTCTTAAATTTCCCAGGAGATTCAAATGAGCATGCTGGGTTTTCAGCCGCTCAGTAGAGGGAACACTGAGTGCAAAGTCCCAGGGAGGGTCGGAGGCCAAACTCCACTTACCATCTGGGTGCTATTGGTCAGTTACTCTTTCATTTTGAAATCTCAGCTTCTTCATTTGCAAAACAAAAATACTACTTAACCTTTCAGGATTCTGGTCCTCTCAAAAATCATTGAGTAAAATGATATATGGCAGAGTGGTTCTCAAACTTGATCATACATCAGAATCACCTGCAGGACCTGTTAAATTCAAAGTGGATACCCTACCCTCAGAGTTTCTGATTCAGTAGGTCTGGTGTGGGACAAGAGAGTTTGCATCATTGTCACATCAGCACCATCATCATCATCATTTGCATTTTATTTTTACCCATTTTCTAAGCGATGTGGAAACTTCTGGTCCAGGGGCCATTCTTTTAGAATCACTGATATTTGGGGAGCATCTAGCATGGTTCCCAGGGGTTTTTGACATTGTAAAGCAGGAGAGCGCCCTAAAGATAAGAAGCAATGGAAAGATAACAGTGAGAGCAAAAGAGTATCTCAAGACAAAAGCATGGTTTAGGACTCATTCTGCCTGAGTTTTAGTTTAGTGGCCACTTGGGAGCGAATGTGATCCCTTGAGCAGTGCTGGCAGAGAAGGGGGGGCGGGTCACTTACACAAGCCTTCCCAGTGAGTGATCTGCAGTGATCTGCTCTGGGCTCCATCACCATGCCAACAGACACCACAGCATACTAATGGACAGTATGAAACCTGTGTGCAGAGGCTCGCATCTTCAGTTTAGATCCAGGTAATTGTTGGACCCGATGTTTAGACCCAAGCAAATGACAAGATCTGGCTTATGCCCTGAACTTGTTATGCTTTTACATCTAAATGTCTGGCACTGTGAGGAGGAACTGCCTACATTGTGCCTTTCTCCTTTGATAGGTCTTCTAATCAAAGAGTTTGGTGAGGAACAGACAGTCCTTTCCCAGGGACCGCTTTTTCTATGCTGTTGACCTACTAAAATACTAAAAGCCTGACATTACCAGAGAAATCTAGCCAGGCTGGGCTGAGAGAAAGTTTGGCCTTTCAGAAGGGAAGCCTAGATTTAACTCCCTTGAGAACAGATTTACCTCAGTGGGTGAGAAGCTTCCACTGCCATTCTCCAAATGGGATCATAATCCGATTGTATAGTGAGCTCCTTTACTACAGGATCACAGGACGATTCTGCTCCCTTCTTTCACCCTCTGTCTCTCTCCTAAGGGAGGAGCAGTTAGCAGTGTGATGGGTAGATTCCTATTGAAACCAAGACACTTCCTGAGCCATGTTTTACTAGTGGGTAGGGGACCATGCCTTGAAGCTCAGCATCTGTGTTTGGCATTCTACTTCCTGCCGCAGACCAAGGCCAGTGCTCGCTTATACCCACCATCCCTTTTTTCCATCTTCCTTGAGCATTCAACTGGATAGCTATGTTAGAGCCTCAGTTCTCTTCCTAATTTCTCTGTCAGGGGAGCATGTTGTATAAGGTAGTATCAGAATGCTGGTCCTAAGATTTAGACTTGGAGGAATGAGGAGAGGGGTGAGCAGGATCCCCCACTTCTGTATACAGGTATAAGGCAAGCTTTGTGTCTTTCACCAGATCCCTGTAATTCTATGGTCATGCTAACTATAGCTGTATGCATTCTAACAGCTTATTATTTATCTAACAATATGTTTGGCAAGGTCAGAGACAGTTTGGAGGCAATATCACAGATCATGAACTCTGCTATAAAATCACTATTTCATGTCCATGTTCTACCATCATTAGTTGTGTGACCCTGGGTGAATTTCATAGCCTCTCTTTGTATTTATTGAGGTATCATTAATATGAACTTTTTTGAGGTATCATTTATATACCATACAATTCACTCATTTTAAGAACAATTCAATGATTTTTAGTAAATGTATGGAGTTATGTAAACGTCACCACAATCTAATTTTAGATTTGCAGTCACTCCCTGTTCCCACTCCCAGTCCCAGACAACCACCAATCTACCTCCTATATCTATAGATTTACCTTGTCCTGCTGTTTGTCAGAACTTCTTTGAGGCTCAGTTTTTTGCCCCCAAAATGGGTTTACTGATAGTCTATATCTCATATTATCATTGTGTAGATTGTGAAGCACTTAGCCCAGTTTCTGATATTCACTATTAGCTAACATTATTATTTTACCTAGCTATCTGCAGTCTTAAGGGATTGAAACTCCCATGTTTTCACAGAGAAATATAAAAGATTAGATCACATTTTGTCAACTGACTTTCTTCATTCGGTCTTGGTACACACTTCCCAGGGCAGCTGCAGCTTTGACATCTGCCATTAGAATGGGTTCTCTTTGGTGAAAAGTGCTCACTTTTTATGTAATCGAAGTCTGTAACTTGCCAGAGTTGCTGGAGTTGGACAGCTTCCACAGTCATTGATCAGGGAAGCTCCCTGTTCCCCTGAGGAATGGAAATGAGCTCTTCTGTGAGAGGCAAAGAAAATTTACTATGCATTCACAGGATTAGAGAAATGTGACTCATCAGGCTATCTTGTGGTTAGCGATGTAAATGCAGAAAATCATCATAAATTAAAGAGAATGAGTGAGGGGATGCCTCGGGGGAATGGGGTCCACCAGGGATTGCCTCTCTCTGGGAATTGCAGTATCAAATGTAAACATCACATTTTGATATTTTTCATAAGCTCTTCCAGATTTTATTAGGATAAATTAATGGTTCATTGTTGGTAGTAATGTTTCTCAAAATATTTGAACTCTCTGAATTAAATTGAAAAGAAATTGAACAGTTTCCTTTCATGTGTTTGAATAGCCACTTGTCTACATAGCTTGATGTGTAAACAGGTTATCCAGAATAACAGAACATCTCAAATATTAGCACTTTATGTAATTAGCAAGTTGTTGCCAAACCATGCCTCCACCCACCTCCATTTCTTCATTTATAAAATGGAGGTGATAACATGCTTACATCACAAGATTAGTGAGAATATTAATCACCAAGCACAGTGCCCAGCTTAGAGCAGGTACTCCATAGGTGTTAGTTTCCCTCAAAATGTGTATTATGTTATAGTTCTGAATCCTGGGTTCTTCAATCTGGAAAAAAGAGCTCAGCATACCAACTTTATTAATGAGATTATATCTAATACAGACTAAGAACTTATTATATTCTAGGCATCACACTAAGAACTTTAGATGTATTATCTAATTTAATCCTCATAATCATTCTCTTAGATAGAAACTCTTATTAGATCCGCTGTGCTGCTGAGGAAAGCAAGGCTAGCGAGTTGGCGGAAGAGTTTAGACCCTACCTGGGCTGTGACTCTGAGCCCTTGCTGTATCCACCAGCTGTATTTTCTGGTTACAAGGTTTTCGAAATGAATTTTTGGAACAATACAAAGAAAGAAAACACAGCCCTAGTCCATTGAAAGCGGCAGTATTCATCCTTTCTCCATTCTTCCTTTTGCCCCTGTCCTTATCTGAACCTTCCAGAAGCAGCATCTAAAAAATATCTCTTCTGGTAGTTGGAGGCCTGTTGGACAAACACCAGGATTAGGGACTCAGGGGGACATCTCAGAGGGAGATCCTGCCTGGGTGGTCTGGGGCAGGCACACTGTCTTGGGGGCCTGAAGGAACAGGTCCCCATCCAGGATTTGCCCCCCACAGTGTATCTGCTGACTCTTGGCAAGTCACTGACATCTTTTACATCAAGGGTCTAAGGCCCCTTCTGGCTCTAAGGTTTTATGTAATGGCTCCTCTTTAACTCAATCATTAACTTGTGGTTTGGAACAATGGTTTGAAGAAAACATGCAGACTGAGAAGAGCTAAAAAAGGAGACATCATGGGAAGTGGAAGTGGCCGGTGTTGCCTTTCTGGCTGCCCCAAGTATACTAGCTATAGGACTCAGGTCAGTAATTTAGCCTCTCTGAACTTTCTTCACATAAAATGGGAGTAAACACCAGTATTCCTATCTACATCACAAGGCTAAGTTAAAGATTACATGAGGTAATGTATATAAAACTGGAAACTCTACTGTGCTTAGAGAAACAATTACTGGTATTATTGGAATCATTTATAGCAGGTCAAAGTGATGGAAAACTTCAAATACAGAGTACATGGCTTTTGCAGTGACTGCTGACAGGTGCAAAGGAAGCACATTTTATCAAAAAGCCAGCCTATGCCTGATCTCTTCTCAGGGCTGGAATGTAGTGAGTCCCAGCAAGTTTATAATTTTTTTCTGGGTTACTTAGTGGAAGGAGATGGCACTTTTTATAACAAAGCATGTGGAGTTTTAGATATCTCTGAGTAAAACTAAATATACTCTATTTGATGTTCATTAACAGTTTCCATTATCTCTTCTTTTCCTTGGCAATGCATTTTAGCAATGCTTATGTACTTCTGTACTGTTTTAAAGAATTTACATGTAATTGTATTTTCCTGTAAATATTCATAAATCTGATAAACACGATTCTGTCAATCTATTTTCCTACTTCAGAGTATATGTCAAAGAAAAAAAACAAATCAAGACTTAGAAAGGAGAGACTTTTATTCAAAAGAATCATTACAAAGTGGGGGAAAGGATTGTTGTAATAGAATATTTGACCGTTAAGAACTATGTCTCAAGAGTTAGGCAAAGAGTTTTTCTTTCCCCAGATGTGGGGAAGTGAGATGAAAGGTGTCATGACTGGATAGGATATCAGAGACTGTTTCACCATGTGGCTAGTCTGTAAACAGGAGGGGTTGTATGCTGGCTCAGGCTGAGGGTGGTCTAATGCTTAGGGGCCTAGAAGAAGGAAAGAGGCTTAACTAGTCTGGTTAACAGCATTTTGTTCTGATTGATAGTGGAGTAAAGCAGTTCAGTTAATCATTTATGAGGCAATGAAAGGGAGTCTAGAGCAGTGGTCTTCAACCTTCTTGGCACCAGGGACCAGTGTTCCTGTGAGAATCTAATGCCTGATAGTCTGAGGTGGAGCTAAAGCGGTGATGTTAGCGCTGGGGAATGGCTGCAAATACAAATGAAGCTTCGCTTGTTAGCCCACTGCTCACCTCCTGCTGTAAGGCCAAGTTCCTAACAGGCCACAAACTGATATTGGGGTTTGGTGACCCCTGGTCTAGAGGGTCTGTGTCTGGCCTTGTCATAGGTAAATAGGGTAGGGGGATCTGTGAGTCTTACCTAATTCGTGTTGGGAAATGTTGGTTCTTTACAATAAGTTCTTTTCTGGAACACAAAGGGTAGGAGGATTTCTGAACCTCCACTGTTTTCCCAGATCATAGGACTCAAGTCAAATTTATTGTCAGGAAGGATCCCTTGAATCAGTTAGGAGTACTCTTAGTTGCAAGTAACAAAAAACTAGACTAAGAATGACTTTAAGAGAGGTTTTTTGTTTTTTATTTTTTTTTTTACTTAAGTAGTAGTTCAGAGGTCAATAGTTGTTGGCACTGGTTTAGCCAATTAATGATGCCAATAAAATGCTTCGAGTCTTTTCTCTCTGTCTTTTGGGTTTGTTACCTCTTCATCACAAAATAGCTGCTATAGCTCTAAGTATTCATATTCAGAAAAGGAAGAAGGTGTTTGTCATATGACTGCCTCTAGCTGTGTACATTGCCATAGGGGCTCTTCTTCTTTTTTAAACAGTGATGGATGTCTTTTTAATTTTTATTTATTTTGGTTTTTTGTTTGTTTTTTTAAATAATCAAAAAATTTTTCAGTTACAGTTGACATACAATATTATATCAGTTTCAGGTGTACAACATAGTGATTAAGCACTTGTATAACTTATGAATTGATCACCGTGATAAGTCTCGAATCCATGTGACACCATACATAATTATTATAATATTATTAACTATATTCACCATAGGGATTCTTTTAGCACAGAAGAAAGGAGTATTATGTGCATCTTCTGGTAATTATATTCTACATAGCATATTGACTGATTTCAATCTATTAAATAATTCTTAACAATCTGATGTATAGGAAATCAAATGTCCTATCAGTGGGCACTAGACACGTATATAGCATGTTTTACAGTGTGTTAAGTAAATGAAGCCATTCTAATTCATGATTTTCTGGAGGAGCTTTAGGAAAAGCCAAGAAAACCTCAAGTTATTTGAAATAAATTATTGAAATATTAGTAAGCTTAGAAACGTATCTGAAAAGTTTATATCACTGACTTTGAAGAGATCAATCAATAATACAAACTTTGCCCAAACTAAGCTAAGACTTATACCTTTTCTTATCAAATTGTTTGTGCAAACAATGGCACCCAATGCTGGTGAGATGCTCCTTTGCTACTGGTTAAGACTATAAATTGGTACAAACTTTCTTAAAGGTTTATAAAAGGTATAAAGACCCTTAAAATGTTAATACTCTTTACCATATGATTTATCTCAAAAGAAGCTTTGCTAACAGAAAAATTGGGATTATGGACCAAGTTGGATCAAGTGAAATAATAGATTATTTCAGCAATATTTTTATTTTTATTTGGAAAAATATTTGGAAATGGAAATAAGAAGAAAATAATTAAATTAGGTGTGATCTCTCTCCCTATCTTTAATGTAATATTGTTGACAATAAGAATATAAGGTGTTTAGCTGTTTATACCATATTATTCTCATTTTGTAACATATAGAAGGTATTTACTTAAAAACATATGTCGGATATTACCAGTAGATATTTACGAATTATGGGGTGACATGCCATTTTTATTTTCTTTATTCGTTTTGGCATTTTCCAATTTTCCTGTAATGAATATGAATTATTTGTATCATTATTTTAAAAATTGGCTTTATTTTTTAAAAGACAAAATCAAACCGTGAGTATGATTGCCGAGATCCTTGTTTAAAAGAAATAATGATGGAAAAAGAACTTAGATCCAAGAATTTGGGTGGGGCTATTTGCATTTGAAAAGAACATTTTATTGATAGACAAGGAAAGTTGTTATGGAGCATTTTGTTTCTCTGTAGTTCAGGCATATCTCAGTCTGCCATGAAGGGAGTGTTTAAAGGAAGTCATCACAATAGTTCATTCTTCTGTATTCACGTAAATCACAGGTTCTATTTTTTTCTTCCTAGAGGGCTTCTGTTTTCTTTTTTGTGTTATGTATACGACTGAGGTCACTGGAGCTGGTACTGCATTCAGGGGAAGGGAACTAGTTTAAGGAAACAGTTTGTCTTAATTTACCCAGAAAACCAAAGATAACTCATTAAATTTTGAGAAGATAATTACCTCAAGACATAATTACTTCTTTTGCTCAGTATATATAGAAAATGGGACCCCAATGTTGCTGAACAGGAGCTAATTGCCTTCCAAAGTATATTAAAACATGTGTTTCTTTAAATATGTGTATGTATAAACTGTCACTATCTTCTCATATGTGAATGTGAGGGCTACGAGCAGGAGGGAGAAAATGTCTCTCTCAAGGTTCCCCTTTTCATTGGGGTATCTGCGGCACAGTGTATTAGGGGTTCAGATCTCGTAGTTTGTCATCCAATGATTTGAAACCCTTGGTATAAAGCTTTTAGAGCTGGAAAATCCTTATGAATTCAGTTTCAATATTACCTTCCATTTCTTGCTAGGTACCTTCACATATATCTGAAATCTTTACGTATTTATCCCTGGATTATGATGCCACCTGAGCCAGAAGACCCCTGAAGTCCCCTGATCTCTAGAAATAGTCACTAAGTTTACCCCTTGACTTCCCGTAAGCTTTCTGACATGGTTTAAGAGAATGGCTTCATTCATTCACGATTACCCCATAGCATTGCATAGTAGCACATGGAAGTTAAAACCCATCTGAAGTCTTTTGTTCTGTTTGTTTGCTTTTGCATTGAATTTTAAGAGCCATCATTTTAATATTAACAGTAGAGCCTTTAGGCAAGATGAGGGTCAGGAACTTTAAGTGTCCATTGTACAGAGAGTGAAAATGTGTAGTGCAGCCACAACAGCCCAGAACTCTCACAGACAAGGTTATGGCTTAACATGAAAACCCTTGTTGTACCATGGAATCTAGAAATGGTCTTTTTCTGAGTAAAAGGGGCTAATATGACCTGAAAATGATGTTTCTCCTCCTTTTCAGCCCTTTGTACAACAAGTCCTTTGTATAAAAAAAGCAGCAGTTGCTGAAAAATTCTGTCTTAGAATTGATAAAACAATGTTGGGTTTCATTATGCCCCATGATTATTTAAAATAGTAAGCACCTGTCTCCTGAATGTTAGTTGCCCCTATGACATCCCCCACTTGGATGTTTAATAGGCATCTCTAACTCAAAAATAGAACCCTTGATTACCCCACAGCCCACCAGTCACTTCTTCCCTCAAGTATTTTCCTAACTCATTTCCCTGGTTGTTCAAGCAAAGATTCTGAGAGTGAGCCTCAAATCTTTGCTTTGTTTTTCCCACAGCCAATCTGTCAGCAATTCCTGCCAACATTACTTTCAAAAGATATCCCTAAGTCACTGACTTCTCTCCATCATTCTCGTTACCTCCCTGTTCAAATCACTATCGTCTCTCATCTGGACTACTGTGTTGGTCTTCTAAACCATCTCCTTGCTCCCCTCTGATCTGTTTTCTACCAAGTGTCAAGAATCATCCTTTGAAAGTTATGCTATGTTTAAAGTCATCCCCTGTTTGAAGTCATCGATTTTTCTATAGCAGCAAGAGCAAAATAGTTAACCTTTACCCTGGGTTACAAATCCCTTTGGGGCCCAGCCCCCACTACCTCTCTGACCTCACTCAGCTTCTAATACTCCCCCATCTATAATTCTCCAGACCCCATGACTTTCTGCTCTTTGGGCATGCCAATCCATTAGTCTGAGGGCCTTCTCCTCTGGGAATGGGTTTTCCCCACCTTCCCATGAATGGTTCCTTTTAATATTTAAAACAAGATGTTCTGATGAATGTTATTTCTCATAGAGGCCTTTCCTGACCATCTGACTATGTAAAACCCCCTCCCCCAAGTCAAGCAACAATTATCACATAACCCCTTTTGTGTCCTATATAAATAAGCTGGATACTGGTTATAGCTACCACCTCCACCACCACCGATACATCTAGGCAAATTCAAGACCCATGAGAGCAGGGCCTCATCTGTTTTCTCATCATTGTATCAAGAAGACCACAGGGAGGTGCTCAGTAAATGGTATTGTAGGAATGCCATCCTCAGCTGCTTTTCATATGTTGTGTAACCCAGCTCTCTCAGTTTGGGAATCAATAGATTGTTTCTGCTTGTTCTCTTTCTACAGAAGACTGGACTTTATGAGTATAAAGTCTTTGGTGTCCTGGAGGGTTGCCCGCCAGCTCTGCTCGCAGATGTCTACATGGACTTGGACTATAGAAAACAGTGGGACCAATATGTTAAAGGTGAGTAACACATGCTATTTCCAAAAAGTCAATCAGAAGGTAGAATCTATTGTTATTTATCCTACCCAGTATAAAGTAGTAGGTTTAAATTCTATATTATGTTTCATTTTTAATTTTGGCATAGAAGTCTTAAGTGCTGGGCTTAACTATGCCTGTGCAATTCCTAGGACTGGCTCCTTGCATAGTTTCCAATTTGCCCTTGGGGTACTTCTCTCTGTAAGTTGGTAACCATCTTATATACCTCGGTGTCATGGAAGGCTTCCTAGAGGAGGTGGCATCTCATCTTTGCTTCAGAATTTGAATCAAAGTGTTTATAAACAAAAAGAATGCATATATGTGAGGAGGTGAGCGGGTAAAGGGATGAGTGGTTTCAGGGCATTCCAGGCCCAGGAAATAGCATGAAGTGAAGTCAGGAGAGCATGAAATAGCATGAAACAGTGTTCAAAACTATGATCTATTAGGTAGCAGAATCTAGAGCTAGGGTGAGAAGAGGGTTCACATTCCCAAGGGCCTATACTGGCTACCATCCTGCAGCTCTTAGATTTCACCCTCTAAGTGATGAATAGTTATGAAAGGCATTAAATAGGAGACCTTCTTGCCACTAGAGTAGGGGTTGGCCTCTGCCATCTCAGTCACAATGGTCAAGAACTGCAGTTGCCAAGGGGGCACATAAACTCTGAAAGACCCTTGCTGTACTCAGAACTCTTGGGTGCAAGTAACCAAAATCTAACAAATAATAGTGTAAGAAAAGGAAGAAGAGTTTACTGGTTCAGGGCATCAGAAGCTCTGTGGATTTTTGGCTTCTAGGACAGTTGCCTCTAAAACTTAAATAATTACTTTATCTCTTGACTCTGTTTTCTTCTGTGTTGACCTAATTCTCAGGCAGATCCCTATGTTATAATAAAGATAGGCATCAGAAGATCCAGGCTTAAATTAAAAATCAGTGGTCCCCAACCTTTTTTAGCACCAGATTATGGTGTTCCTATGAGAATTTAATGCCTCATGGTCTGACGTGGAGCTGAGGGGTGCTGTTAGAACTGGGGAGCGGCTGCAAATAAAATTAGGTTTCTCTCCCTTGCCTGTCGCTCACCTCCCGTTGTGCAGCCTGGTTCCTATTAGGTCACCAACTGGTACCAGTCGATAGCCCGGGATTTGGGACCCTGATATCAGTAACCCCAGAGACACCAGAACAAGAATCCCGCTTTCCTACTGATGGCAGCCAGAGCACCAGGTTTGGTTCTTGTTGACTCAGCATGGACCATGTGCCTATTTCCGGTGGACATTTGTCATATATTTGCATCACTTAGTTTTTTTAAATACCCTTCCTGTCTGGGAGGTATTGTGATGCTCACCCATCCAAGGGTGAAACCAGACTGTTCCAGTGTCCCTAGCAGCCATGGTTCAGTCATGTGGTATAGAAGTTGCCCATAAGATGCACTTGTGGCTTCAGTTTGGGAAGAGTAACATGGGGAAACAGGTGGCATGCAGAATCCATTTTCTGGTGATGGTCGCAGCTAAGCATCTGACTTTGGGGTAAATAGTTGCAGAGATCTGATGTTTTGTACCCAGCATCGACAGTCATGCTATGGTGTCTAGTTCAGTGGCAGCAGCAGTTTGGCTTCTCTGGAACAATCCTCAGGTTCTAGCTCTGGTCCTCCTGGATATTCTGTGAGCTTATTGTGAGCCTTTAATAACCAGTTTTCAGCCTACACCTGCTGGAGTGGCAAGCTAAGAAGCTGGCCAGGGCCACTACCCCTGAACGAATCCCCATGGCCATGTCTTGCTCATTTCCCCAGTCCTGAAACTACTGCTGAGTCAGTTCTGCTTAAACCACATAGTCAAGAAGTGGGGGAAGGGTAAGGCCCTGAAGGAGACTTAAGATGCTGGTTGAAGGTGAGTCAGTGCTGAGCATGCAAAACTACAGATATGTCAGCATCTTGTGGCACCAGTGGGCTGGTCAGCTCTTTAATCCATTGTCTACTTCTAATATATTTGTTTTTATAAGTTGAATTACTTTAATGCATTTTCCCCATTAGCATCTCCTCAAGGGACTCTCTTGGTTACTTCAACAGCCTCGACTTGGATTCTTCTCTAAATGGTTAAGGAGAAGCTCGCTGTACAGCTTGGGGTTGGAGAGTGTGCATGTCATCAAACTCCTTTGCTATCTCCCTCCAAGATTTGGCTACTACCTGCACACGAGATAGCATGATGGAACGTTAAGGAGATTTGGTTACTGTAGCTGTGGAGTAGTGTAAAGAAACATGGGAGAGAAGCCATTTTCTAGCTGTTTAGAAAAGACACCTTCATTTTGCAGCTAACTATACTAGACTGGGTGACTTAGTCCAGGGCCAGCTGTTCTGTCCTAAACTCTAGAGGGAAAATGGGTCAAAAGCAAAACTATTGGTACTCTAGTGACATCTGGCGGTTATCATGATTTTAAAACCTGAAATTTTATTTTTAGATGCCTGATTGTGTTTCATTGCATTCTATTGGAGAACCTTGTTTTATGAGATAGATAAATTTTGTTGGGATCTTTCATTTTTACTGTGTTTTTATATCTACCGGATTGTGCACTTAGGCAACAAGCTCTCAGTGGTAATGAATCTGCCTGACTTTTTCTAGAATTCTGTTTCTTATGCATTAGTAGTTTATCATATGCTAACAAGGTCATCACACGTAAGCTTCTTGTTTATTGAAGTCAAAGAGGCTTCCAGATGCATTACTTCTTTTGTTCTCCTTAGAACTCTATGAAAAAGAATGTGACGGCAAGATTGTGGTCTACTGGGAAGTGAAATACCCTTTTCCCCTGTCCAACAGGGATGTATCCTTTCTCAAGGTGTATCATCAATCAGCTTTCTATGTGCTTCTGTGCCTCATATTTATTCATCGCCTGATAGTGGTACATCCAGCAGGTATGGACAACATTGTCTTTGATTCTTACAGAAGCTTCTGTTAAAGGTATTACTCCTAATGTGGCTTCAAGGAGACTTCGGAGTGTGATTTCTGGGCCTGACCACATGGAGCATCTATAATAGTGGTCATTGGGGGAGGGGGGGAAGCTCATACTTTCCTGAGAGCTTTCTTAGGGCTTAAGATTATTGAGCCACAGAATTAGAGACCTGGAAAGAACTTTCGATGAAGAATGTTTGATACACTCCTTCAATCAATAAATATGTAAAGTGTCAGAGACATACATATAGGTGGTTAGTGGCAGAGAGGGAACTGGAACTCAGGCCCCCACAATTCCAGCCTTTCTTCCCCTTCCCATTTTATTGAATCCACAGTGATCCCTCCCTGACTACTGGCTCTGGACACTGGGTATATGCTTCTTCCCTTCGATCTCCTTGTTTATGATATGAAGCAGTTGAATGGAAATGTGGGAAGATTTAGCTGGCACTCCAAGGTTCCAAGAAGCCTGCTTAAGCCTAGTGTAGGGGGGTGGGGTGGAAATTTGCTGGGTGAGGAGGCTGAGGGTAGGATGACTGATAGGCCATGTATTGACTCGTTCACTGTCTTCTTTAATCACAGCAGTGGGTGTTTTACACACTGAATTTCTATATAAGATCATTTTAGCAGAGAGTCTTGTGGATTAAAAAATACATTTTGGAAATCACTGAAATCAGGTGATTACTAGGATCTCTTTTTAGTTCTAACATTTTATAAGTTTGTATGTTCTAAACAATTGTTCTCTAGAAAGAGAGGGAGAATGTGGATGCGTTTTATGTGTATTGTTTCTATGTATTTTTGAGTCTACGTATATGTGTTTACCCTGACCCCAACTAGATTATAAACTCTATAGATGTTTATCTCTCGGTACATTTCCCACACACTACTAGATAGTTTGCATATAGCTCAGCAACTGGTGGATTACTTACTCCCTTGGATTTTATGTGGTTTTCTCTAATCCTGCTAACAACTGTGTGAGATAGGCATCATCACCCCCACTTCACAGTTAAGAAAACTGAGGCAAAGAGAAGTTCACAACTTTGCTCAGGTTCACACAACTGGTAGGTGGAAGAGGTGGGTCGGAACCCAGGTCCAGTTTTCTCCAGAGATGGAAGTCTTGACCAAGCCATGATCCTTGCTCTCTTACCTCACAGGGACCCTGCTAGGTAGGTATTTTTAGGAGTGGACACTTGGAACTCCTTAAAGTTTTATTTCATTGGCTTTCCAATGTCACACAATCCCATAATGAGTTTCTTAGTCTTTATATATGTGTATATGTCTCTCTAACGAGGGTTGTTAAAGTTCTGTGTATAGGTAATAATAGTACAGTGATTGAAAAAAAAAATTAGTTTTAGAGGAAAGATCCCAGGTCAAGTTTGTGACCATTTTCTGGTTTGTCATGTGACCTTGGAAAAGCCCTTTCACATCTCTGGGCCCAAGTTATGGCATACTGGTCCTTCCAACCCTTCATACCTCTGCCAAATTTAATCAATATGTGAAGTTAATTTTTTATCAGTGGAGTGGCAGGTGATATCTATCACATGAACTGAGTAAATTGTGGGAGAAAGTAGGACTGTTTGCTGTGATGTGAGAGAGAAGAAAACCAGAGCCAAAGCAACATTATTTTTCCCCTAAAACATTTAAGAACTTTACTCATCAGTACACAGAGAGTGGGGATGATAGACTGCCCTGCCGGGTGCCTGAGTGAAGGGTGGGACAGCTGTGGGTGTAGACTCTGAGGTGTCATGGGGCTGTTGTTGTTGCTGTTATATGTGTAATTGTGTTCTATTGAGAGTGGTTTTTGTTTGTTTGTTTGTTTGTTTGTTTGTTTTTTGTTTTACTGCCTTAGGCTTTGAATTCCTTCTAGTATGAAACCTAAAATTCTGTCATTTGAAAGTATAATGCATAAAAAGTTGAGTTCTGTCCAGCTATGAAAGCCTAACTAGGTTTTGAAGCCACATCTGGGTTCAAATTCAGGTTTCATCACTTCAGCTGGGCTGTGGGATCTTGGGTCAGTTTCTTTACCTCTCTGATGTAATTTTGTCAACTGTAACATGGGGATGCTTATATTGAATTCATAGGGACTTTATCAGGATCAAAAGTAATGCTGTTGGTAAAGCACATAATGTTCATTACATTGTGAGGGCCCAAGAAGTTGTGACTCTTATTGCTTTTTTCTAGAAGAGTGCCATAGACATAGTGGTTATTCTGTGTTTGCTGAGATGAAATGATTTTGTTATTCTTGGTGAACCAGTATTAACCCAGAGAGGACCTTGGCCTGCTAAATATTTAGGTATTCGTGTGTCTTCCTATGATCACCAGTTATAACATTGCTGGACTGTTCTCTGGGTATAGAGGTCAGTAAATATAGCTTTGGAGGAGGGTGAGACAAAGCGAGTGACCTCGTTGTTTAGCGAGTACTTATTCTGCCAAGCCTATCTTCTGGACTATGTTCCTCCCCTTTTCTGCACAGGGAAACTGAATCTCAGGGAAGTTGAGTAACTAACCCAGGACCACACAGCTGGTGGGCGACCAATCCTCTGATGTCTCCCAGTGCTATCTTGGAGAGATGAGGAATGGCTTCCCCACATAATTAAAAGCATCACACCATCATTCACAAAATACCAGGTGGTATGAGGCACAATCCAGCAGTGCAGATAGGGAGACAGGACAGGTAACTGAAGTACCATATATGTGGGTAGAAATGCCAAGTGGGAGAGACAGAATCCTCTCCCTTTGCTTCAGGTTTGTAGAGCTCATAGGACTTTCCTTCTGCCCATCTGAGATGTCATGCCTTGACTGGTGGTGCAGTATGTCTACATCCGACAACGGCGAGATCTGGATGTGGAAGGACGGAAGATCCACGTGGTCCTGGCTCAGAGCACTTCTGTGCCACAGTTCGCCGAGAGGCCAGGAGTGATCCGGGTGAAGGGGTACAAGCAGAGCCTGGCAATCGAGAGTGATGGCAAGACGGGGAGCAAAGGTAAAGCCAGGGCTCATGTTGGTACACTGACAAAGGCCACCCATGTGAAGGCCATGCTGATTGTGAGGCATGTAAATGCATGGTGCTTGTTACCTGAGATCAGAGAATGGGTAGGGGTGCAGAACAACCTAGGAATGGATGCCTGGGGAGAGGCTCAATTTATCCCAGAAACTTGGCTGGAGTGAAAGGTGGATGTTTAAATCTAATTCACTCATCCTGTACTGACACTTGTGTGGTCCAGATAAAATCAGAACATCAATCAGGCTTAGAAATGACTTCAGGCTGGTCATCTGGGTACATTGCCATTGTAATGTGGGCAGGCGAAGAGCTGACAGGACTATCTCAGGGACATAGCTCCTGCCCAGCAAAAACTCAGAGACTTGGGGCCTAGTAAACTTGAGTTCAAACTACAAAAAAGCTGGGGGCGGAGAGCTGGGCATACGGCCACCTGCCCTGCTGGAATGTGTGGTCTTGTGTGTGAGGCAAAATCTGAGCTATAATTCTGATGTTTGTTAGATCTGTCACCTTGACATGTCAACTAACTTCTGAGTCCCCATTTTATCATTTATACTCGGGTTAAATTTCACCAGTTTTTTTGGATTGCTAGGATAACGAGTGAGAGAATTAATTAAATAAGAGACTATATCCCAAGTGTCTAGCACTTGCCAGGCTTGCAAAAATAGCAGCAAAATGTACCTGTGGCTATGTATTCAAAAATGTTTGTATATAAATATTTCCAAAGACAAGGCAGACAAGAGAAGCCCACCTGAATTACGTGTTACCACCCTTTTTACTTTCTGGGCCTGAATCAAAAGGGGGAAGATTAGCAGGATTTGTTGCTGTATCTTTCTAACATGGTTTCTTCTTCTGAATTGTCCTTTCTTTTCCTTTCTAGTTTTCATGTATTACTTCGATAACCCGGGTGGTCAAATTCCAACCTGGCTCATTAACTGGGTCGCCAAGGTGAGATCCCAGGAGGCAAGAGGGGGAAGTGTGTTGGACAAATGTTGACTTAGCCCATGGGGCTGTCAGGCTGAAGAGACACACTGTCTCAAGCCTAATGAGTTTTTTTTTATGAAGCGGCTTGGTTGAGTGACCATGGTTCGGACTGGGTTGCCAACACCCAGGATGAGGGTGGGACAAAAGACAAAGAATCCTTAGCTGGAATGCCAACCCGTCCCTGCTGGCACCCCGAGACCCTACGAGGATCACTCTCTGGAACCTCCAGATAATAGCATGCTCCTTGTAGGAACAGCGGTGCCTTTGGACCCTGTTTCTGCTTACAGAAGAATAAAATACGCTGACCGGGCTCGGGAGACAACTGGCTGCCTCCAAACCTAGGGAAAGCCTCCAGTTTTGTTATTGTTGTTTTGTCTTGTTATTCTGTAAGGAAAGGGAATTACAGTGGTAGCCCAGATCACTCGAGACTGCCTAGGAGCCTGGCTCCATGGGAACCAGTCAGCCTGCTTTATACAAGTCCTGCTTACGGGCTGGAGGGCTCAAAAGATTCCCTGGGAGAGTGAGAAAGCACACAGGTTTTGGGTCAAACCCATGCAAGTTTGAGTCCTGGCTCTGCTCTGACTGTGTAATTTATGGATGCCATCAAGTTTTTCCCAGTGGAGATGGATATTACCTACCTCATAGAGTGGGGGTGAATAAGACAATATTTGGGAGAAGTCTTGCATGATCCCAACACTACCTAAAAGATAATGTATCCTTCCTCTTGCCCCCACATCTTTACTATTTTCTAATTCTCTAAAGCAAGTCCTTTCTCTCATTTCTATGGAAGAATTGAACAACCCAGCCCAATCCCATCTTCTGTTTTTCTCTTTCTTTCCAAGAAATGGTGTCTCAGAAATGTCTTAACTTTTTACTAGGAAATACTAAAATATTAAGACTGTCCTGTGACAGTGGCCTCTGTTGTTTAGTCTCACCTCCTCCCTAAATCTTACCTTTTGTCATTACTTGCGGCAGCATTCTGTTGAAATCTGGCCCAAGGTCCTATTGTCTTCTATTATTCCAAAAGTCATATTTTTTTACTATAGCCATATTTCAAAAAATCAGGAGTGATTACTATGAGGTCCTAGAAATGATAGCCTGCTTTGCTTTGCAGAACGGAGTTCCTAACTTCTTGAAAGACATGGCCAAAGCCTGTAAGACCTACATCAAGAAAAACTAAGAAAGGCAACTGGGAACCTTGTATTCATGGAATAATGTCTCCAGAAGTGCCACACCCCATGGACACTCAGCCTTCCTTTTGCTTTTCCGTCTTCAGAGGCTGCATACTCTCTAGCCCATCAGCCCCGAGTGAGCGTGTGCGTGGCTGACGCCAGACTTCCTTTCCCATTCTCCCACCCCAGGACTGGCAGCCTTCTTCTACTATTGAAAATGGGTCACATTAGGGAAACTTCTGCTTGTTTATTTTTAAAATGGGAAGTCCTCAGTAAGGAACACAATAATTCCATTGTGCCATTTTAGGGGGATGGGTGGGTGGAGGAGTGACAACAAAATGTAAGAATGACTGATCCTAGCAAACTGGATCCTGCTCAGAATGTGATTTCTTACAACTCAGGTGGGGTTGCTGGAATTTGTATTCCTGGCAGAGTTGACTCTCAGTGCATCAAGACTGGAGGACGATGTGGATGTCCATTTGCCTTAAGCTTTGGTGACTTGATTTGTCTGGGATTTGAAGTGATAATTCCAAAAATCTCTTTCTATTTCTTCTCATGGAGGATCACATGCTGTTTTGATTTCAAACCACTCTGTAAAACATTATAGGCCTGACCAAGTACATAATGTGAATAACATGTTTCTCTTTCCTGTATGCCACTGGGGAAAGGCTGTCCATACCTCCCTATCTCTGCATTTTACTGGCAACTGAGGCATCAAGATGGTGCTGGTAGTTAGCACCAGCCAAGATGCTTAGCACACAGCATTGTGATAAAGTGTTTTATATGCAATACGGTGAGTTTCCTTTCTAGAATATTTGAAAATGTTGACAAGATAAAGTCCACACCTGGGAAATACTAATTAGTGGCTGGGTTGACTCTACACTTTTTTCTCAGGAATTCTACCTCAGTTGTCTGCCTCCTCCACCACCAAAAGCCTTCTAGTTTCCTGTGTTTTCTCCTGAAGTTTGGTAGGGCAAGATATTGTGTGGCACAGCCTTGATGATCTCAGGGAAAAATTTTAGTTACTCTGCGTATGTGTGACAGTACCAAACCTTGATTAATGGGCATAGAAATTCAGGATGTAAAGCCAGAGCAGAGGATTTATTAAAATGGGATACCTCAGATTGTATGTTTTCCCTCTGGGAAGGAATGTGTATTAAATACCAAATAAATACAGAGTGGCTTACATTTGTCCTGTCTGCAGTTTCCTTCCTACTTTGTTCCTTTTGCGAGAATGAATCAGTTTGATCTTTTTTATTTGCAGGTCATATCTAGCCTAACTCATAGACTTGAACATAAAAAAGAATTTCAGGCTCACTTGTGAGCAAGGCCAGATGTAGAGTGGTCTCAGGTAGGGGTTGACACGGGTACTCAAACTGACATTAGAATTCAGCTCTTTTTTTTCAAGTTATCTTTGACATAGGGCTCTTTTTGATGGCAGGATTGCTGCTTACAGCAAAAGGTAGGCCTGCATCTTCCCAGGCTCTTGCTGAGCCTCTCTGCTGTGCCACCCGCCACCCCCACTGCAAAAAATAAAAATAAAAAGCATAGCATTTCTTTCCATTAATCCCACACCACCTCATGAGACTCTCTAAACCATGTGCATATCCCCACCCCAGTCATTGTCATATGGATAGAATTATGCAACTAAATGTATACTTCATAAACTTACCATTAAAATATTATCATCAGTAATATAGCTGAAGTTTAATTTTAGATAAACTAACTTAAATGCCACATGTTTTAAAGATCAATTTGAAAGTTCATGCAGAGTCATTGAAACACATGCACTAAGATTAGTCTTTGAGCAGAGAATCAACGTGAAGTGGTGTGCAAACCATAATTTTAAAGGCATTTGATAATTTGCTAGGAACTCTGAGAATACTAAGAATGTTGAATTTCTAGGTAAGATAGTTAGAAAAAAGTCACAAGGTTTGCTATAATTAATGGAGTTAAGTCTCTTGCATTTATTCCTGCTAATTTAGAGAAGAAGACAATCCTGTACAGCATTGAAATATGAGGTTATATGGGAAAGAAAACCTCTGAGCCAGTGGCACAAACAATATACATCTGGTTCTTTAGAGGTTGCACCTGATTCTTTAGAGTATAGCTTTTCACGGGGGCTGGATGTGTCATTTGTATTTTGAAAGTTAAAAATATATTGTCATTTTCTTATTTTTCCCATGTCTGTGTCTGTGAGTAGATAATAAGATCTTTGTGCATGGAAACAGTGATTTCACTTTGATTATTGCCCTCTAGGGTAATATATAGTAGGCACTCAAGTGGTAACTGAATGAGTGAAAAAATGATTTAAAGAAGATTGACCAAATGACACATACTTGGAAAACTAAACCCAACTAGATATAGATGTTTACTCTGAGTACATTAAATAATGTCATATTATTTAATAATTCAAGTCAAATTATTTTCCAAAGTCATCGTTTTGGAGGTTCTGGAAACCCCATGACCCCCTTGGTCCTTCCTTTAAAGGACTAGGCTCCTGTCTTTGTTAAAGGCTGTCTTTGCTGGGGTGGCTATAGGTTATATTTTAAAGTTTCAGAAATGGTGCAGTCTGGATTGAATCCAGCTGAGATTAGTCAGGATTTCAGGATTTAAATGAAAAAAGTAGCACTACTGTCAGTGCTAAATTTTTTCCACAGGGCAAATTATTTATACTGTATAACAATTCAAAGTTAATGACCACGTTGGAACTTAAAAGTTCCAGCAGAGGGTCACTTCCCTTGAAAATGTTCCTATTTCACAGTGAGAGTCCTGGCCTGGCTTCCTGGCTGAGGTTTGTCACCCAGAATCCCATCTATAATGCCTGCCCTTCAAACCTCCTGATTTCCGTGCTGGATTTGGGAGAGACAAAGCAGAAAGAGCCCAGTCCTCATGTTCCTGGTAGCACCACCCAGTTGGCTCAGGGAATTGTCTTTAAAAACTTTGAGACACGTAATCACTTCATAGATATTTCTCCAGAGTCTAGTGTCCATCTGGCAATGGGATAGGTATGGTTGTTCCTGGGATGAGTGAGACAGGCTTGGTGTCTGCCCCCAAGGAGTTTATGGTCTAGTGAAGAAGACAGAGTAGACAGGCTGTTGGAAGGGCGATGTGTTTTGAGAAAGGGCAATCTTCTCTAAATCATTTATCCATTCAGTAAAAAGTACTAGAGGCTGTAAAACCAGGACCATTAACCAAGTTTGGAGTAGACTAGGTGAAAGCTGAGGAAGAAAACTGTTGCACATGGAAGGAATCATTTGCACAAAATTCCACAGGTCTGAGGAACCACCAAAGGAAGTATGGCTGGAACAATGAAGTGAAGGAGAGGCATCTCATACATGACTGAAGGAGGCAGTCAAGCCACGGGAGACCCTGAGAGCTATGGCAAGGATTTTAGACTTCACAAAACACCAGTAAGCTTCAAATGACTTTAAGCTGAGGAGTGACCTGACAAGATTTATTCATCCTTAACAGCTGCTCATTTTTCCCCATGGTATTCCATCCTCTCTAACAGCCCCTCCAACATCATCATGAGGGTACTTGCTATTCAAGGTGCTTACATAGTCAGGCAACATGCAGAGTAGCCTAC
The DNA here is from genome assembly GCA_030015415.1 of Cynopterus sphinx. NCBI lineage: Eukaryota > Metazoa > Chordata > Mammalia > Chiroptera > Pteropodidae > Cynopterus > Cynopterus sphinx. The sequence continues at coordinate 23,429,453 of CM057385.1, forward strand.
ACCCAAATCTAGTTTCCAAAGTGGAGCAGCAGCCTCTGAAGTTTAACCAGAAAAAAAAGAGGTAGGGAGCTCCCGGAACCAGCTGGCGAAAGTTGAACAGTCCTTGAGATGGGGAGTAAGGATTGAAGAAAAGACAGAGACAAGAGAAAGATTCAGGAGGACTCACGGTCAATACTACAGCCTCGAGTTTATTCAGCACACCCTATTTATGCATCACGATTACATGGGAAACTGACAACTGCTTGTACCTGCATAGGGAGCCTGTTGCTCTCTCAAGGCTCCCATCCTTTGCCCTAACGCTCAGCTTGCTCTCTGGAGCAACAGGTGCTTCTCAGTCACTACAAAAGTAGCAAAGTAATTGCAAAGACCCTGCTGAGCAAACAATTCCTCGTTTACCCAAAGGGCAGCCATCAAGCAAATGGATCCCAACAGGGAGCATCCATGCATATGCCCCCTGACTCTTCTGACTCATGCTGGTCTACAACATACTCTCCAGTGTGACTGTATCACACAGCCCATCAGAGCAGAGCCATTTCAGGAGGTAGGAATGGGAAAGATAAAGGAAAAACCAAAAAAACGAAAAAATGTAAGCAGGGCTGCTTTCTCCTAAGTTTCTTTTTCCATACTCCTTCCCAGTTACAAGAAAGATATTTTTTTCTTTTTGCTTGAGAAGATAGAAACATATTGTCTGTTTAAGTTTTCAGAGTTTAGAACCAGCAAAACAGGAAGGCTTCAGAAAAATTATTTATATTGCTAATCAATTCACATGTATTTTTGTGTCTATTTGGATAAACATAATATTTGCTCCATTTCATATGCTATAACAACAGAACAACGACTATGCAGCATGTTATGTAAGTGACTGTTCTTTACACAATGACAGGTTCCATGCTGGGAAGCGGAGTTCATAAAGATAGAACAACTCTTCCATTACAGAATTAGCAATCTAGAGAGGACATGAAATATGTGCATAGTTTATGATAGTGAGAGAATGTGATCACCACCACATGTAAAAAAAAAAAAGAAAAGAAAGAAAGAAAGAAAGAAAGAAAGAAAGAGAAACGTAATATTTTAGGAGTTTGTGTCTAAATGCTGTTAAAAACAAGACAACAGGCCCCAAGTGGAATTACTTATGCTAAGTCCTATGTAACCAAAGACTTAATTATACTTTAGGCTTTCAGAGAAATCTTAAAGCAGTTGATCAGATATATCCTAATAGGCACTAGTTAGGTAATCTGTCTGATAGGCTCTTACTGTCTCCTAAAGGAAAATAACCAACCCATTTTTTATTTTGCCTCATTTAACTTTCTCATTGCCAATGCCTTCTGCCTACAGAAGTTGTTCATTTAGAATAGCTCCTCGGGATTTCCTTTCTACCCGTTAGAGTGGATGCTGCGTGATTCGATTCAACTTTTGCTCAGATAAACTCTTGCAATTTTGAATGTGCCCGAGTTTGTCTTTGAACAGCTCTGATGTCAGAAGAGGAACCCGAAGAAAACTCCCAAAGGCTCCTAGAAGCCAGGAGCACCTGGGCGTAAGTACTTGATGAGCCCCTTGAGCTCCCGGCTCTCTCGCTGCTCCTGGAGGTGGTGGGTGAGCCTCTCTGGGTCCGTAGCTCTGCAGTTCCTATTAGGAGCCTTCACTTTATTTCTTTTTATAGCCTGCGTCTGAAAACTGGCACAACTCCGACTGGGCCCGACTTAGAAACGGGACCGGCCCGCGGTCAAACTGGGTCCAAGTTAGAAACTAGGCCATGTTTAAGGTCAGCGAGGGTCCGACTTAGAAACAGAACTGAATCCAGGGTCTGACTTGATGACCGGACCGAATCCGGGGTCGGACTACTTCCGACTCAGCAACCGGATTGATTCTGGGGTTGGATTGGGGCCATTTAGGAATGGGACTGGGCCTGGCATTGGTCTGGGTCCAAATTAGAGGGCAGACTAGGTCTGGGATCGAACTGGGCCCAGCTTAAGCTGAACTGGTTCCACTGTGAGGCCTCAGGTAAGTACAATTTTGTTTTAAGGCTGAACAAATAGTAACCTTAATAAAGATAATCTCGAATTACAGTGGCCACAGCGGAGAGCTTATAATTTATAAGTAAGTTTATCTATTTTTGAGGTGCCCTAGAGAAAAATGAGGTGTCAGCCAAAAACTCACCATGAAAAGTAGAAAGAAAATTATTTTTTCTCTTCTGCAGTTTCTGGTGACTAGGATGAGACCTGCTGGGACACCCCATTCACATCAGAGCCTGCAGATGGACCCTGGGAAAACTGGTAGAAGCTTGAAAAGGGTGAGAATTCTCCCCAGAGTCAGCTTTTCTATCACTATCTCTATGTGTGGTGGTCATTAAAGGAAACATTGACTTTGCCTTTCCAATTCAGATTGGCAGGCAAAAAACATTCATGAGAATATGATCTTTGAATTGTGACTTGTGTATTTGAGTTCAGGTACTCACTGGTTGTCCATATTTTCTCATAGGGAGAGCTATTGCCCTCTAGTTTGTCTTGTTTTGAGAACTTGTCTTGGCAAAAGCCAGATTGGGAGCTCCCAAAATATGGCTGGAGAGAAATGTGAGTTGCACCTCATTTGCAGCCAGGGTTCTACAACCTTTTGCCAGTTCCCAGGGGAATTGTCTGAATCTTTATTTTGGTTATTTCTGGAAGTGGCTCTGGATTCTGAGAGGGTGCTATCTTTTGCACCCTCTTTGAGAATGCCACTTGTCCCCATGGGATTGTTCAGTATTGCCAGGAAATATTTACTGTTTGTCCTAGCTGAAACCCGACAAGATAGTCAAAAGGATTTTTTTTTTTTTTTTTTTAAGAAGCTCTATGGTCAGAGGTTGGTCAAATTGGAAGCTGATACAGTGTAATAAAAACATTTTTCCCTCCTAAGCTAAAATGAAGCTATGTACCCAGAAGGAAAGAAAAACGTCTGAAGCCTCTGTGGAAGGATTTAATGAAACATTTCTAAGACACCCAACTCTAAATCTAGAACACGGGACTCTTTTAATTTTCATCTTACCTGAAGATCTCCTCCCTGAATATAAAGAAGGAAATTGAGGATAACATAGCTGGACAGGGGACAGTCTCCATATCATTACAGTTGCGACCCAGTGCTTTGAGAAATTAAAAACGACTATACTTCTCATCCCCCCCAAAATTGAGTCTTTATAGGAACAGAATAGCAGGTTTTGAAACAATTCAAAGTCTTCTTTTTCTTTTTACCAATTCCCAAACCTCTCCTATTTATCTCAAAAGGTATTGTAAAAAGATCTGGATTTGGGGAACAAAAGTCCTCCTTGGTGGAACATGAATTCTTTTGAAATGTAGGTATTCTTCCTGGTCTTCACTAGGAACCAATGTAATTCTTATCAGAAGGGAGAAAAAAAAGGGAAAGTCTATTTTGAAAACTAGGCCTATGGTATTTCACAAAAAGCTATCTGAGCTGGTAAACTTATCTTATTCCTTATTCCAGAAACACAATTAGGATTTTTCTGTTCTTTTATAAACTAGTGACTTTTGTATTATCATAACTGTCCCATGGCTAAAATTTTTAAATGAAACTATAAGATCTCTGTGTTTATGCTTATGTATATCTACATATGTATGTTATAGATGTATGATTTTTTTTTGGTACCTCTGATGGCATTGCCAAAATTTATTTGTAAAGAGTTCTATTTAATTGACTTAAAGACAAACAGCCATCATATTAGTCAAGTGTACTTTCAGAAATACAGAAACTAACCCAAATGTTTTCCAAGATCACATGGTATGAGAGAATCTTTAGTAAATAAAAGCTAGTCTAGTTTTGTTGGTTTAACTAAAACAGCATTTTAAGCATTAAATTTAGTATTATTAGCATTTAATATAATATTTTTATTTTACCTAGATTTACTAAAAGTTATACTCATGTTATCTCTATTGGAGAATTTGTCAGGAAGAAAGATAACTTCATGATGGTTAGCTGTTTAATGTTTCATGAACTTTTCACAAGTAATCTAAACATAATTATTAAAAGAACAAGTCAATTAAACAGATATAAGTAAGACAAAACTTTTAAATGAAATTTCTAAAATATTTTTGGGAGTTTTCAGCCTACATAATCATGTGAGCGAACGCCTCACATTAATTCTTGATTGGGCAAAATTTGACCAAACCTGAAGAAGATTTTCTTTACAGGCAAATGGAACAGCCTGAGGCAAAGCACAGAGGCAGGAGAGTGGGAGGCAGATAAATATATGCAATTGGGGTTATGATAGCTAATAATAGCTAATATTGACTTATGAAATGCCAGACACAGGATAAGCACCTGGTACACATTAGATTTTATTCTCACCCTTTTGATGTAGAGACTCCAGAAGAGCACGGAGTCTTGTTCCCAACTATCTTCTCAAGATAGAGAACACAAAAAAATACTCAAAACGATCTGCTGAAGGAATGAGTGCCTCCGTTTCGTAGCAACAGCCCTGTAGTCCCATGATCTCAATTTGCCCACAGTACCAGAAAGGCGGGTACAGAGCATTTACAGGTAATCTTTTGTTCCACCCAATGCTCATCAAAGAGTGAACTTTGAGAACAAATGAATCATATAAAGTTTTAAAGCTAGAATTGTTTTCTTTCAGTTATTACTATCATTCTTTTGGTTTATTTTATTACTTAAAATTTTTCTGCTTTTCCATTCTGATTTGACACCTTTGGAGGACGGACTATCTTAAAGCCCACACACTGGAAGGGTGTTATTGATTTAACCTGGGGAGGGGAGAGAGGCAGGAGGCAAAGCAGGACTAGAAGAGAAGACCTTTTCATTTGCAAGCCAGAATCCTGAAAGTTATGAAAACCTGTATTACCCTAGGGACAGATATGGAGATTGGTTGAGGTAGGGGCAGCACACCAAATCCATTTTCTCCTATCAATTTTACCTGATTCCTCTCTAGTGGTTCATAAACTGAGAAAAAGCCAGTGGAAGCCAAGCTGGACAAAAACAGTACTTAGAACTCAGTGAAGGACATACAGCAACTTTTGTTTTATGTCAAACAGCTTATGAGGGGCTGGATCTGTTTTTAAGTGGCCATGGATTTTGCTTACCAATGAATGTTGTGTTCCATTTTCCAAGGGCAAGTGAATAATATTCTTCATTAGGAGCCTATAATTCAGGCCTGGTATTGAATAATTACTGGACTGCTGAAAGCTTCCAAGTAGAAGTTCACCCTCCACGACACCGCTTGGCTCATATTCCCATTTCAGCTACTTTAAGCTCTTGTAAACAGCATTTGTTTTCCATTACAAGCTAGGAAATGTGACTGTGCAGCAATGGTGCTGAGTCCCTGGAGAGGACCTGCCAGGGAGGCCATTTCCTAACATCTCATTTTCGTTTCTAACTTGCTGGGGAGGTTGAGTAATCACTGGAGCTCAATGTCTTCCCATCCTATTCTGTTCCACTAACTTATAAAACAGCCAATGACCTGCTTGAGGACTGGCAGATCAACCAGATGTTTCCTGAGCAAGGACAGTGTGCATTTCCCCTTGCACATCATCTTGTGAGGGAGGGGTGTCTGGCAGGCACTCACCCCTCTGACATCATTGGGCGAGGTAGCCTGGGGGAGACTTTCAAAGTGGAGCAGGTTGGCCAGGGAAGAGCTCAGCTGACAGCCCTGTGCTGGGATTAACTGACCCAGATAACTCTGCAGAAGGAATCAGCAATTTAGGTGTGTTTATTCTCTGGGAGGAAGTAGACCCTTCACTCCCCCAATATCCATGAGATATGGTAAACCTTCTCCAGTGGCTCCACATACACAGCCAGGATCACATTCACCCTATTGCTGCTCATCCCAATTCCTTATTTTCCGTGCTTTCTGCCTGAGGTTGAAGTGGGACAAGCTCAATTGACTACAATGAATAATAATAAAATAATACTAATTAATAATAAAATTATAAGTCCACTGATCCTTCTTCCCCAAACAACGTAAGGGAGCTCAAATCCTAAAAAAAAAATCTCTGATTTTGAACCAACTCCTTATAGAGCATTAATTTAGAAAACAACTAATATGGGATTGCCAACTTCCCCTTAGAAAAGTCATTAAAAATAAATCAGAACATATAAACAACAAAAAGACCTGTGCCATCACTATCATTATAATTTCATAAAAGGAAGGTTAATTTAACCTCCTCTACTTGAACCCCTTCATCACATTCAATCAAATCCAAATTATTGATACCTAAAAAGTTCTTTGGGACCAAGGATTCGACCCCAGTCTCTCTTCAAGCTCTCACTTCTCTTTTTCTTAGTCCTTTCTGCCTTTTTTTCTGTTCCTCAAACATGCCTTGGTCTTTGCATTTGCTGTTCCCACCCTCTGGAATGTTCTTCCCCAGATCAGTCTACAGCACACTGCCTATGGTAGGCAGCTTTCTGACATGGCTGCCAGTGATCCCACCTCCTGGTAGTCCGGTGCTTGCGTAATCTTCTCCCCTGTGTGTGAGCTGAACCTAGAGACTCATTTCTAAAGATAGAACAGAACAGACTTGCTCTAAAGAATAGCAAGTGATAGGATGCCACATCGATATAGGTTATAAAAGATTGTGGCTTTGCTCCTGCTAACTTTCTCTCTCTGGCTCTTCTCACTTGCTCTGATAAAACAAGTTGCCATTCATGAGTGGCTCAATGGAGAGGCTGATATGACAAAGAACAGAGAGTGGCCTCTTGGCCAACAGCCAAGTCGGGAACTGAGACCCTCAGTCCAGGGCCTGGGAGGAACCGAATCCTTCCAACCACCCTGAGTGAGATTGGAAGCAGATCCTCCCCTCCTGGGCTTTACAATGACCTCAGTCCCAGGGGAGCCCTTGACTGCAGCCTTGTGAGAGACACTGAGCCAGAGGACCTGGCGGAGCCATGCCCAGGCTCAGGACACATTGAAACCGTGAGACCATAAATGTTGTTTTAAGTTCTGGGGTAATTTGTTACACAGTGATAGATAACTCGTACACTGCCTCACTTTATTTAGATCTCTGCTCAAATGTTTCCCTCTCTAAAGTGTTCTCTCACCTTTAAAACAAAACAATGCAAACAAACAAGACTGACTACACATTATTTTCTGTCCTCTTACTCATCTGTATTTTTCATCATGGAAATTATCACTATGTACATTTATATATTCATCTCTAGCTGGCTTTCCTTCTAGAATGAAAATTTACTGAATATCGTGTATGAACACAAATACTTAATCATGTCTGCATAAGATGAACATGTATTTACCCTAATAGTGCTTAAGTTTGTTTGATAAAGAAATATTTATTGTAGGGCTACTGTACGCCAGGCCTAGTGGTTCTAGGGTCATTTATTTCTGTTCTCAGGTATCTGGGCCCATTAATTTTAGTCTGCTGGCTAAGCCCCTCCCCCTCCACTAAGCTGCTCTATTTTGATGTCTTTAACTGATAATTTGATTAAAATGCCATCTAGGATGGAGTCAAACTGGAGCTTCTATGTGCTCCGCTGATAGCAAGTGTTGAATGAATGAACGTAATTCTATGACAAGTTCTTACTTCAGACTGTGCTGAAGTCTAGCTCCTGCTATTTTCATCTACTGGCTTTAGCTTTACTCTCAGAAATAATAAAGAACATATCTATTTCTCTTTCACAAGCCTCGTTCTAACTGCTCTATCAACTCTGTTTCCATGAGTATAAGTTCTGTTTGTTGAATTTATTGTCTCCTTTTTATGCTAAAGACTTGTTGAATGCGTGGTATTTCTTTACTTCTCTGCAGTTGAGATTGCAAGCTCAGCTTTCTGCTTGCATAAGAGGAGGTGTGAGAGCTATTGCTGTGCCTCCCTCTCCACCCAGTTTCCAGAGGGAGTGGCAGGGCCCCTGCTTCCATCAGCCATGCCTCTAGGGATGGTCTCTTCATCACCAGCACCTAGGAACTACTCTATCTGTTTTCTGTAGCTTCCATGTTCATCATTCTCATCTCAAGGCATATTCCTCTATTTCTGGTGTGTGCGTGTATGTATGTGTGATAGTGGTGAATTGGCCAGGCTACTCTCCTTTTTTCACTAGGGATACCTGAGGTAGATGCCTCTGAACATGGATCATCCTTTTTGTTTGCATCTTTTACAACTGTATTCTTCTATGTGAGTCCTGGCCTCCAGCTTTTTCTGCAGTTTTAGCTCATTCATTTTGTTTGCATTTACACCATGAAGTGTAACAATTCTTATGTTCCAATCCTTGTTTTAATCCTTATGCATGTATTTATGTGTACATAGTTTACATATATTAAAAATATAAAATATGACTATATTTCATATAGATAGATGTGTATGTATATGTAGTCAGCTTAGCTCCCATCTCTACTTCCTTTTCTGTCAGCTCTTAAATATTTGAAGATCACTATTATATTCTCCCTTATTCTCTCCTCCTTTGTCTAACCATCCCAAGTACCTGTTTTTTCAGTTTATTGATAAATAATTGACATACATCACTGTATAAGTTTAACGTGTATAGCACATGGTTCAGTTTACCCATCATCTCACATAGATACAATAAAAAGAAAGGAGAGATACATTTCTCTTTGTGATGAGAATTCTCAGACTCTACTCTCCCAACAGCCTTCCTATATATCAGACAGCAGAGTTAACTATAGTCACTGTGCTACATATTGTACCTGTACTTCCATTAGTGATTCTAATCTACCATAATTTTCTAACCCCTTATCACTAAAATCTTCTTCCTCTTCTATTTCTATGGACATACTGGAGTTTATTCAATAATACTGTTATGGCTAGCAGTGTTGAAAGGAATAATCAGACCACAGTGAAAGTCTACTTCTTGTAATCTCTCTCTCTGTATATTTTCTGTGAATATTGTCTATGGCTGGTTTAGCTTTTTAAACCACATATTTATACTTTTGGCCCATAATAACCAATTTCCATTCCACCCCACTTCAAATTTTAAATATACAAACTCTGCCAAGCAGCAGTTTCCCTATCCTCTACTTGTGTAACTGATCACTAACCAAAATGAAAAGCTTCGTACTAATCTCCAATGAGTTCTACTGTGTTAGTTTTAACCTCTCCACACCCTTTTGTAGTGTGTGTCAGGATATGCAGAAAGGCTGGCTTCAGTTTATTCTTGTCTTTACCAAACTGACAATCCTCTGATATATTGGTCTCTGGTGAATTATAGGTCTTTCCACCTGTAGAACATTTTCTCCTCTATCATTAGCTCCTCAGAGATCATACTATGTTAGCTTCTTTAGCTGAAGCCCATTTGTACTTACTGGGATTATATCATTCATTCATTCAGTAAAGATTTATCAGGGGCCAACTCTGTGCTGAGAGCCAATGAGGGTGTTGGCTACACAGAGAAAAACAAACAAACGTGGTTCTTGACCTCATGAAACTTATGGTATAGTATTTATATTTTTATAATCATTTTTAGGCTTATAATATGCTTATAATTGCTAATGATTCTATATAGTCAGAATTTTACTTAAAAAAAAAGCAGTAATCTTGACAAAGCAAAAGAAGTGCAATGTTAATTGTAGAATATAGGTGGTGGGTAGACGGGTGTTCACTGTATAGTTCTTTCAATTATTCTACGTATTTGAAAATTTTCATAATAAAATTTTGGGAGAAATCTGCCTATTTTTCACAAGCTATATTCTTTTATATTCCTCAGTGATGGAATTGTGCATATCCCTCTTTTAAACTCTGGATTGCTTTACTTGCTTTTTATGAGCTTCAGGATACCAGAGCCTCTTTCTCTCAGGGTACCTGGGAGCAATTGTCACATGATTAAAGGAATACTCTCATTGGGGATGGACAAACTTTGAGTGAGTACCTACTGGCTCTTTGCTCACAAGTCATTTAATGTTGCTAAGCCTCAATATTTCTCATCCTTAAAATGAGGGTGGATGATGATACTCATATCCCACATTGCTATGAAAACTAAATACAGTTATGTACATAATCTCTTAGCGTATTTAAAAGGCATCCGCCCCACTTCTATCACTTTATTCACTCTTCTACCTTGCACGTAACCATTATTTTCTTTCTTATAATCTGATTTAAGTGGTTCATGTCCATTCATGCTTTTTTCTTTTTTTATCCTTCAAAAAATAAATTCCTTAAAACTTAAATCCATAACATATTACTAGATGCTTTGTTCAGCAAACATGATGTTAGAAGATATGAATTCATGTATCACCTTCAAGTTTCTTTTTTGTTCAACATGGGATTGATGTTAAGGAAATGCCATTCATATCCTGACCAGGTGGTTTGAAATTTCTGCTGCTTTGTAAATACTTTATTGCTAATTCCTGTCTTCATGTAGTGTGTTTATGCCATTGTCTGTGTGTCCTGATTGCTCTTTTTGCAGTGTTATCTTTTCTTTTGAACCTGCAAAAGCCCTGTGCTTCCTTCTCAAACAAGTTTCATGCTATGTCCTCCAGTGAAAGCTTCTTTGATCCTTTCTTCCAGCTTTTCTTACGATGTTTCCACTATATCATGTCACATTTCAAAATATCTTAAATAGTTTGCTACTAGATAGTAAGCACCATGTAGCCAGAGAAAAGCACTCTTCTGTCTTTCTACTCGCAACGCATAGGACTTGGGAACACCTGGTAGGCACTTCTTCGAGATAACTCATGGATGCCTGCATGGATGAATGACTAGAGCTCATCGTCTTTGGGTTTCTGTTTCTTTCTCCATGAAATAAGAGAGATAGCCAGGTAATTTCAGAAGCCTTTTTGAGCACTAGAATTCTGTGAGTTTTGGCCTTCATACTATGTTGCTCACATGCAGTACATGTTTTGTTTCATGTTTGTCTTAATGCCAGAGCTTTCTTTATGGTTAGAAACTTCTTGCTTTTAAGCAACAAGGATTTGCATGACTATACATCCCCTCTCTCTAACTCTTTGCCCTTAATTGCACCAAGGATCTGGCTGAGTTGATGTATTTAACCAATGCCTGACATATCCCTGCTCCAACCATACAAAAACCAGATCTCCCATTTCCTTTATCTCTCCATTCCTTCCATCTCTCACATTACCTAGTTTAGAACATTCCTCTGTCTTGTGTCCTAGCTCTGAAGGAGGTGGAATAGATTCATGTATGCAGGAGCCTACTGGGTCTCTGAATAAGTATTAAGAAGATGCTGGCTCTCTAAGTCTCAAACCCTTTTATACTCCAGTGGCTGCTGAGTTACAGTTGCCTGGAAGACATTTAAATTCTAACCTTCTGTGATATTGTGAGCCCCCACTGATTATTTAGGAGGGTCAGTAACACTCAGGGAAGATAAGAGGTCATGTCAGGGAGGTGCAAAACTTCATCTCATATGTACCACTGTCTCCTCACCCTTTAAGCTCCAGCCACACTGGACTTAGTATTCTCAGGGCTCTACACTCTCACTCACCCCTTTATCCTTTACTCAATACACTCTTCAAATCCTCTCTATCTTCTTTACCTGGTAAAGCTTACTCATCCCAGAGGTCTGAGCTAAAAATATCACTTTTTGCAAGAAGAGTTTTCTGATTCTCCTATTATAACACTACTCTGTTAGGTGATTAGTTCTGCGATTTTTTTTTTCACTTAATCATAAGATTTATGTGGGAGAAGATGCCATCTTTCCTGTTCACTGTTATATCCCTTGAGTTCAGCACAGTGTCTGACACATAATAGCTGCTTGACCTGTGTCTGTTGAATGAATTCATGGGCATAGTCCTGCTCTCATAAGGATGAAATGTCATAGGATGCACTAGATAAGCACACAAATGGTCAGTTTATTTAATGGCTCACATTTTGTAACTCCTAAGAATCCTGAGGATGTAGTATTGTTTCTTTCATTTTTCAGAAAGAAAAATTGAGGCTTAGCAGTTAATGATTTCCCAAGATCACTAAACAGCTAGAAAGTGGTAGAATTGGATTTGAATTCTAGCCTTCGGATGTCAAATTAAGTGCTTTCCTCATAATGCTGCAACAATATTCAGCAAGTGTTAGAAAATTGGTACAAAATTCTACTGTATGATAAAGTGGGAGAATTCACTCCAAGATAAGATGATATTCGGCCTTGGATCTAAAAAACAAATAGGGTTTTTATTAAAAAAAAATTTAATTAAAAATTCAATTACCCAAACCAACCCAAAACAAACAATAACCCTTATGCAGTATAATAACTTCAACTAATATAGACATATTGATGTAAGAAGTAAGAGTTCCCTCCCCCCTTGCTCTAATTATATTCCCAAGATATAACCATCATAAGCCATATCTGTGCATATACACATGATATAGTGGTTTTGTTTTATTTCTTTTAAAAGGTATCATACATAAACACCAATCTATAGCCTCCCTTTCCCGCCCCCACCCCCACTTTTTTTTAACCTTCATACAATTTGGACAGCCTTCTATCTGGCGTATTTTTATTTACCTACCACATTTTTAACTGCTTGCATTTTGTTCCTTTGTAGCAATGTTCCACAATTTCTTTAACCAGTCTCCTATTGTGGGCATTTAGGTGGTTTTTCCATTTTTACCTTTATAAGTAATTCTACAATAATTCTCCTGTTTATATATCTGTGAGCCCTCATTAAAAAATTTCTGTCCATCAATTCCCCAAAATAGGGCATCTTGGGTCATGGGTTATATGTAACTTAAATTGTGAAAGCAACAGACAAAAATGCACAGAAAGTGAAAAAGTTGGAATTGGAGATTAGAAAACAAGGTGAGGAAAGTCACATCAATAAAGGTACCAAAAAGCATGAGTCTCATTCTTGTATTTTTCCCAAGAAGTTTCAGCATTTTGAACCTTTGTGTGAGCTCTAATGACAAATTCCAGCTCCTGCCAGGAGACCACAAAGCAATTTGTCAGTATGTGTCTTTATCCTCCCTCCTGGCCCTTCAGCGAAGAAGTCCCCAGAGGTTAAACACTCTCATTATTAACCCAACCACAAGAATCCCTGAAAACCAATGTTTGCTGCCCTTTGGTTCTTTATTTTAATGACTCCTCACCACACACAGACCCCTTATTGTGCTATTCACAACTTTCCAGATGAAACCAAAGCCTTGGTTCAACTGTAGTCAAAGAACACTAATTCTCCACGACTCCACACACAAACATACATTGACCCTCCTCTTTTCACCAGTGATTAAAACTTAAAATTGAATGAACATGACATGAGATATTTCTAAAGAGCTATCCCCTTGCCATCAGCTTTATTCAAGTCACAAATGTGCAGTCACATTTAATGGTGTTTATTTTGAAACATGTGATGTTTACTCTTGAAAGCCTATTATGCCATCTCTCACCTTCCAGTGAACAAAAGGCCATTGTAACTTCATGTAGTCTGACTGCTTGCTTAAATTTAGGTCTGCACTCAAATGAGAAAAATACTTGAGTATCAGTCATCTTGGAATCCAAGGGACTTATTCATAGAGCATGTGGGGCTCTATTCATAAATGATTTATGTCTTTGCATAAAGGGGAGTGGGGTTGTGTGTGTTGCTCAGAGAACCATCGACTGCCTCTCCTGAGTAATTTATACAAGATCAATATTTATCAAAGTGAGCCAAGAATTGTGCCATAACTCTCTGAGAGCCAAATACTTCATTTACAGTTTCTTCACCCATGGAAGGGAGCACGACAGATTGAAATGTTTGCGTAAAAGCTACTTAAAGTGGTTCTCACTTGGTTCCTGTTGCTGTAGAGAGAGTGATGCTTTGGCAGAAATTGCAGATTTCTGTCATGGATGTTACTCAATGACTAACACATAATGGTAGAAAAGAATGTATTTGTTGAATGAATGGCTAAAGGGAAATAGGCAAGCAGTCTAAAGAAAAAGGAGGGTCGCACACTGTATTTATTCTTTTACCATATGTTAATTGAACACCTGCTAGACATTATGCATTGAATTAGGACATAGTCCTTACCTGGAATGATATCCCTGACATAAGTGTAAACAATTAAAAGCATATTAATAAAGAGTCCTATATTCTGTATTAAAGGTAAAAAAAATGTTCTGCAGATTCAGCGGAAGGGGCAATTAATTCTGCCAGACAAGTTTAGGAAAGGATAAGAGTTAGTAGGGATTGAATAGGCCAATAGTGAATGGGGAAGGGGATTTTAGGAAGAAATAATGGCATAAGCAAAGGAAGAATGAAAGACCTTCAAATTGCAGAAATAGGATAGATGTGTAACCATAAGAGTCTAGACTATTTATGTCAATAATGGTAAATAAATGTGAAAATTTCCATGATAATTAGATTGTAAAAAACCTTATATATTCAACCAGTGATCTATTGCTTTATTTTGTAATCAAACTCTTCTAGATTTTTAAACACAGAAATGATGGTCAGATTTCCCTTAGTGATATGTCTCTGGTGGCACAATCAGTATTCCTATCTATATACCATCTGGTAAAGAAAGAGAGAGAGGAGATGAGAAATAGGCTTTAATTTGCTTACCAACTCTGGTAGTGTCTCTATGGAGGGCTGTGTTAAGAAGGGTCTTAAAACTGCATCTGTACTCATCAGGAAATTCTCCAATAAGAAAGAAATGACTGTCATGAGTATAAGAAGGGAAAGAAGAGAAAGTGGCAGCAGGCAAAAGTTAAGTATTTGCCTTCCCTGAATTAGCAGATGTTGGGAAAGTCTATGTGAAAAATCATTAAGTCTTAAATTAGGGCAATCTTAGCTTAGTGTATGTAAGTGGGAGATAAGGGAGTATGTTTAAATATTATATACTAAATAGATTTAAAATACTATATATAAAATATCTATTATATATACTCCTTATGTATAGGACTTGATGAATTATGTGGGGTTTATGAGAGAAGAATAGAAGATGACTTTCTAAAGTTTGTGGCTTAAGATAGGAACCTGAGAAGGCAACCATCATTAATGAAGACGAAGTAGAAGCAGAAAAGTAAGGCGAAATTGATGTGGAAAAAAGGAAGATGATGATTTCAGTACTGGACATGCTAAGCTCTAGGTGCACAGAAAATATCTAGAGAGAGGTTTTTTAGAAAGTCTTTGAAGTAAGGGGATGAAGCCCACATGAGTGTTCTGAGATAGAGATATAAACTTGAGATTCATCAGAATATGGGTAGCATTTTGGGTAGTATTGCTCAAGGGGAAAGGCTGAGGGACACCAGTATTCAAAATGTACAGAAAAAAAGAGCGATCCATGTGGACGATTTTGACATCCACAAAGAGTATTTACAATTTGTGTAAAATATGAAAACTTTTTTGTCTTTCAATATCACACATACATGGGAAAAAAAATCACTCACATACAATCTCACAAGAGCCTTTTGTGCTCATTTATTTCCAACTCTAAGTTCAGTAACATTACATTGGTAGCTTAAAAATCATCTGTGATAGGGATATGTGCATAACAGAAATTGGCAAATGCTACAAATCAGGACCTTTTTTTTGAGGGAGAGCTAGTTGATAAACATTTAGCAGTATATCACTGCCTGAGAACTACCACCTGAAAGCCCAGGAACTATACAGAACCAGTAAAGAACTCCAGCCCCCTTATCACATGACTATTTGCCTGGGTAGGTTGTCTATTGGAGACACAGCCTGTTGGTAAACTTGAGCCCACAACTGGATCTCAACCACTATGTATTCAGCTGTTATGTAATTACAAATAACATTCTACCTATTCCCAGAGTGGACTCCAGTCAATTAATCTGTTCCACAGAATAGGTAGGAAACAGCACCCTGCCCTGTGAAGGTGACTTCCCTCAGTACTTCAGAGTCATCTTATGTCTCAGATGGACTTTTGTACACCTCAAGAGAGCAGTGGGGTCTAAGGAAGGAAGTCTACCTAAACCTGGGGACTGGACAGGAACATGTTAATAAGCTCTGAGTTTTGGATGGAAGTATGGATTTTAGTGTTTGTGTTTGTATAAGTAATATAAAATAGTCTCCTTCAATACGTATATTTTAAAGGACAAGAAAATGCTGTCAGCTTTATCGTAAAAAAATAGGTTTGTGGAAGTGACAGGGATTCCTCAGTTAAATCTGAGAAGTATTGACCTTTCTGTTCCTAAAGCCCACACAGGTCATGGATGAGTGGTACTTTGCTACCAATGCAGGGTGCATTTGCTACACTTTCCCCTGTATTGAAAATGAAATTTATACACATGTATAGGAAACAAAGTATGTCAGAACATGGGGAAAATAGCTGTGAGGGGAACAGTGATTTTGATGGTAGCAGTCTCTTGTTGATTTCCAGAAGTCTCCTTTGATGCAGGAGTTAGGCCATAACAGAGTCTGCCAAAATGAGCTTTGAAGAACATAGTCTAATGCTTTGAACCGCAAAATCATGCTGATGGGCTATGGCGATTTTTCAGCATCGGCATCGGCATCGGCATCGGCATCAGCATCACCATGATTGCTACCTGAAAAGACTGAGTTTATAGCAGCTGTGTTCATTAAGGCTGATTTTTCAGAAGTATGTATGTAACTAATTCAACTCATAGATTGCTCCTTGTAGAAACTAGCCATCAGCTTTCTGGGGAGTCTTAGTCTCTGTTCCTTTTTCTTGTGGGGCTTGGTAAGACCGACGTATATAGCAGAACCATATGTACAGTTAAGGTCAAAGATGGACTCTCTTCTTCCCCTTCCCATCAGCTCTGGACACAAAGAGAATCTTTGCATCTTTATTGCTTTTTCCCTCTTCATAGGTTTAAGAGAATCCTGTCACTATAAGGCAGTAAATCTCTGACTGATGCCCTATTCTTTTCAATGAAATGCACTATGGGATGTTAACTGACTTTCTTGTTAAAGCTTCCACATGGACTTAGTGACTAACCAAGCAATAAGTATATAGCTGACCTTTATAAACGTAAACATCATGAACTGAGGAGATTAGTGAAATGTTTGTTTTTTCACTTTAAATCATCTTTCAGCATTCTCAGGAGTTAAGACTCTGGTTAAGATGAGAGTCAAGACAATTGTGAAGTACACAGAAGTTACATGTAATTTATTATATTTGAAAATTGTATTTTTCAAATCCCTCAAATTTAAAATACATTTCAACACTTTAAAATCGCTGCTAATTGTTTTTGGCACAAAACATTTTCATATTCATTATCTTCTTATATCCTCTTAAAATGCTAAGAGTAATAATATACATATTAGTGTTAATGTTAATTACACTGTTGGTGAAAATAATGGCTTTAATGATGACGACGATGATGATAACTGCAATTTGTTAAGTACTTTCTATGTTCTTGGTCTTGTGATAGCTTCTTTACATATATTTCATTATTTATTATTTCCAACAATTTTATGAAGTAGAGAGCTAAAACCTAGGTTTGTGAAGTGATTTGTCTAATGTCACAAAAACCATAAATAATAAAACGTATTTTGGAATCTCAATAGTTGGTTTTCTGGTTGAGGCTCTTTCATGTATGTATTGCAAATCTGATCCAAAAAATAGCCTTCTTGCTCCTGAAGTGATACATATCCCCTCTTTGAGAACTTGGATTAACCTCATCTCCTCCGAGAAGCATCCCTGCCACTTAGCCATGTGCCATTTGGTTTCAGGCAAATTATTTAACTCTTGAGTTTACTTATTCTTAAAAAGGAGGTAGCAACAGTCCTTTTCTCAGGAGTTGTTGTAAAGATCAAATGGGTTAACCGAAAAGGCCTAGAAAAGTCTGGCAAGTAGCAGGCACTCACTAGGTTATGGTTCATTTTCCTGACCTGGCCACTAGACACCTTATGCTTTACCGTAATTATGAGGAGTGCAAGTGACAAAAAAAAAAAGAGTGATATTAACCCAAGGTTCACAGAATTTAGGTGTTAGCTCATTCTTCCAAATCATTCACATTAGCCAGCAAGTTGCAATCGTTTCTCTCTGTCCAAAGCTCTCAATAGCATTGCACTGGATCTGAATCCTGCCACCTTGAGTGGGGAATAAAATGTCCTACAGGAAGGGGCCTGAAGAGAGGGGAGGAACGAAGGACCCGGGGAGGTCAGTCTTGGAATGAATCAGAGCTTACAATTCCTCAAGGAAAACAAAGGAATGTACTTCTTTCTCCTGGCAACTTTAATATACATTTTCTAAGAGGTCAACTAAGACTAATAGACTTGAGCCAATTCAGTACTGGGCAACTGCTTCAACACATTTTTCTTCAGTATCTGGTGAAGAGTGGTGTCCAAGAAACATCTAGGCAAGTCAAAGACCGCAAAAACCCAGTCAATGCTACATAATTAGTCTCTTGCAACCTGGGGTTTAAAAAGACCATAAAATAATACTTTACCTTTTTTTCTTCTCTGTCTCCAAATAAGAACGTAGTATTCTAACATAAAAATAACATTTAGAATCTCATCTTCTTATAGTCGTTGTCCTTTTTTTTCTCCTCCCACAAACAAGTCTTTTTTTTTCCTTGAAACAAACAAAAACTCCTTATTTTGAGACTGAATTCATTCTTATATTTCTTTTATTTGAAAAGTTTCTCTAGATATGATTTTACATTTGTTACCTCTTGGCATGATGATTCTCTTTAAGATATGCAGGTTTAGTTTTATAAACTACTTTATAGATAGAGAAGGAAGTTTAGAAAATTTTATAACATACCCAGATGTCTCAGCTAGTAAGTTGTAGAGCCACAACAAGAACCTAAAACTTTTGGCTTCAGGTTATTTTTCAAAATCAGAGCATTTCCAGAATGTTTTTGTTTTTGCATTTGTCATCCTTATGTTTCATGTGTGTGTTTTCTCCATACAAACCAAGTACAGAGCTTAACTTCGTCGATATATAGAAAAAAAAACATATATATATATATATATATATATATATATATATATATATATATAAACAATGAAGTTGTTACTACCTGAAAATTTACCTTCTGGTTAGTATATAGATGACATTACCCAATATAGAAAGCAAAGTCATTGTAATTAATTCCTGGGAAGACTGAGCAAACCAACGATAGAAGTTGCATGAGAGTCATTAAAGACTCTGGGAATAGGGAGAATCTACCTATCTATAAAATCCAGAGCCCCAGTTTTTTCATCCACTGGCACAACTAGGGGTAGAGGGACTGTGCCACTGAATGGTCTATGCTTCTAGGATGCTCCTTCATTGAGAATTACTGTAATGAGCTTTTATTACCCTTTACTGCCTTGATCACAGTTATAAACTTGATCTACTCATTGTCCCTAAAACATGACAAGGCCTATGACAGCTTATTTATGTCCTATTCATGAAACTTGTAGGGGCTCCTTGTGGATATAATATTTGGGAAAGGGGTTTCAAAGACATGGATTAACTTGCTGGGATGCTTTCCCTGAGAGAAAACCATGAACAGGAGAGAAATCGAGATAAAAAACAAAAAGATCAAACCATGTGTGACTTAATGGGGCAAGACTAGAATAAAACAATAGCTAGGCCATGAGAATTCATGGCTGAGAGGTCAGGAGAATAAAAACAAGGGTTGATGTGTGAAACAGGTGAAATCAGGCAGTTTAAACAAATTCTGAAAACCTTGGCTAATTGTTTTGTTTGTGTAGAGAGTTACAACCAAGCTGCCAGAGGCAAGCCGGGCATTGCCAGGGAAGACTGGATGGTTTTAACCAAGCTATTTACCCACCCAATAATGCTCTTTCTCTTCTATCCATTACTTTGATTCTTCAGTTTCCCGTAAGACTTAGTTCTGATATTTTCTCCAGCATCGAATTATTTCTAGCCACCAAGACAAAAGGGATCTTGCCCAGTTGTCATGTATTCCAAACAGCTGTGTATCGTTACTTCTTTGTTATATATAACACCTTGTCTTCAAAAAGAATATAAGCTGATTAGGGCATAGGTGAGAACGTGATGCCTTTCAAAAGTCTCAAAGGCCTTAGTACAGTAATCATTATCATTATAGCAAACAAACATTTCATATTTACTCTGTATCATGCTCTTTTCTAAATACTTTTCACACATTTTGTTTCATCCTGACAACAACCTATCCAGTCTTTCCTATTATTTTCCTCTTTTACACACAAAGAAACTGAATCTCAGAGGGTTTAGGCGATATTCCAAGGACACTTAGCACTTAAAGCACTAAGACGCTGACCCCTGAGATGACACCTAAAACAATTTTTCATGGGCACTTTTGCTGTCAAAGAAGTAGATGCTATGTGGAATCTGACTACAGCACCTGGCTGGAAAGGGTTGGCTGTCTGATGATTCACACGTTTAAATAAAAATAATAAAACCTTTGGCTGGACAGCTTTACTTTCCCAGTCCAGCTGGTTGTGGTCAGTGTGGTTCCAAAACACACTTGGGTGATATTCCAGCTCGAATAGCATAAGTTGCGCGTTCAGTTGTCAAAGTTCTGCACGGTGGTCTTGTGATTACACTCCTTGTCCAGCGCCTGCCAAAAACTCGCTAATGCCTTGGCTCCCTGTCCTGCTGCTCTTTGCTTGGAGAAGCATAGGAGAAGGTGGGATGCCTTCTCTTTTAGTTGCAAACCTAAGCTAAAGGAAAAGCTGGATAAGTGACCCAGCCTAAGTCCTGATTTAACCGTTATTGAGTAAGCACCTAGTATGCAGCAAGCATTTACCTATGTCTTATTACATTGGATCTTCCCAGGAGCCCTATGGGTTAAGTGTCACTATCTGCTTTTTACCAATGCAGAAGTAAATTCAGATGTGCAAAGTAACTTGTCAAAGGTCTTTCAGCTAGTCAAATGTAAGAGATCTGATTCCACGTTCCCTGCCTTTGTCACTACATCAAGGTGCTTCTAGCTCATTTTGACGTGGATAAGTGAAGAATGGAGGAGCAATATAATAAAGATGATGGTAATACTAACAAACATCACTGCTAACATTTAGTGAGTTCTCATTATGTGCTAGGCACTGTGGGATACTTTACAAGCATCATTTCATTTCATCCTCACAACAACCATATGAAGTAAATACTAGTATTTCTCCCATGTTACAAATGAGAAAACTGATGCTCAGAGATGTTAAATCATTAGTCCAAGCTAACAAATGATGGCACCAAGATCTGAGCCCAGGCATTTTATCACTATAGCTTGTAATAACAATCATATACAAACATACAGTGTAGGAGTACGGGAATGAAGGCTTCTTATGCCTTGGATCTTTAGAGAGAAAACCAAGAGAAAGTTTGAGACAGCATTTTTTAAAAAAAAATGTTAGACTGCCCACATTGCCAGTGAAACCCATTCAACCAAAGTCACAGTTCTCAACTATTACCTAAGGCTGACATAGGAACACTGCAAAGTCTAGAGATGCATTCTTACCGGGCCTGGAAGACAGCATGTGAGTTTCCTGCGTCAGTAAGTCCTTCTTATCCCATCTTACTGGGAGTGTACTGGGGAGAAGACGCACATGCCTTGCCAAGGCTTTGGGAACCTCCAGCCCTGAGAACAGAATAATGCCTGGCAAGAGAGAAAGGGAGAAAGAAAAGGGATGTCAGGTTGAGAATTAGTTTTATACCCAGCTAGTTACATATCAAACTAAAAAGCAGCAGGGATGTTTGTGTGTGTGTATTATTGTTTCATGGTTTTCCTTTCCCCTCTCATTAAAAAAAAAAAAATATATATATATATATAAATATATATATATATATATATAAACATATATATATATATATTTATATTTGAACCATACTCTAACAACATTAGAAGAAGTTTAACAAAAAAAGTTTACATTTGCTTAGTTTTTATGATGCTGCTGCTCTTTGCTTGTATATTGTCCATTTTTTATGTGACTGTCCTCATATATGAGAGTTTTTTTTATGTTGTCCAATCTATATTTCTTAAAAACATTTTTTTCTTAAAAATCTTTCTTGTCAGAAGAGAACTCAATGTATAGATGATCCAAACCAGTTACTTTTTTTTCTTTTCATTGATAGCCTGATCTTTTTATCTTCATTCTAGAGTGTGAGCTTATTTATATCCATTCTAAAGGTGAAGAAGACCTGAAAATGGAGGGAAATGTCAATTCATCTACTGTTTGTGATCAGTAGTTCACATTAAAATTAAAACAGCTGTTAGATAGAATGGAGAAGGAAAAAAAAAAAGAGGATCAAACCTATTCATTAAAGTGAATTTTTATTCTAAGTTAGAAAAACCAGAGGTGAAGAAATGCACTAACAAGTTGACAAACAGGCCTGCACTCTGGAGGCTTGGCCATAGCCCAGGACTACTCCCAGGGGAGGGCACCTCTGGCTGTGCGAGCAGCCATGCCAGGCTGGGCGAGGTGGGGGGAAAGAAACACTTTGCATACCTTCGGATCTGTTTAGTCATTGACTCAGGAAATAGGTCTGTGTCACTCAGCTGGTAGCATCATTACCTTTGCCTGTGAGGCCAGGGGTTCAAGTCCCACACCAGAAATTTGGCTGCTTCCCAAAACCAATGCCTGCGATGTCATGAAAGGTGGATGGTGGCATGCACTGGAAAAGGGAGCTCTTTCTCTCTGCTTCCTTCAGGGAAATGAAGATCAAAGGAGCAGGAGTGGCCCCGCATCACTCACTTATTTTGACCAACAAGATTTAAAGATCTCCAGTATGGAACTGGCAAAACTATCACTCAATCACAGTCTCTTCTAAGAGGAGATAGAGATTGAGCTCATTGTTCCCTGCTCCACCATCTCTTTAACTCAGCCCTCAGCTCAGCCTTTGTTTCAATTACAAGCGATGTAGAGACTAAGAACAGCATAAAACAGGGGCAGGTTTTTATTGTCAGAGTGAGGGAGCAGAGGTCCACAGTTACTGAAGAGATCAAACCTGGAACTCAGGACCACGGCCCTATAGAATTATACTTACTGCTGCTTAAAAGGTTAATATAGTTTACACCAAAGCAATTCATCATTTAAAATATACCTAGTATTTTAAAAATTTAGTGTATTTTCACACTTGAAATTATTTGGAATTATTTATATTAAATCTACCTGATAGTTTTGGTTTTGACTATCAGAAATTGGGAGAACAAACAGTGGTGGCAGAGGGGGTGCTATGAATGTGAAGGTGGTGATAGACCTTTTAAAATAAAATAAGCCCACCTCAATAAAGGTAAATCATTTAAGCATGAAAACTAGGTTTGTGTTGTTTGTGCATGGGGCAGTATTTAGGCGTGCACATTGCAACAGGGCTAGTCCGTGTTGATTTACTTTGAGTGTGGCACTGACCCCAGAGCCCTTTGCCCCAGGAGCTAGAAGGCTGACTGGGGTGGGGATAGGGACGGTGGTCTTCTGGCAAAGCTGTCTTTTGAATGGAGAGGCTACACTAACAGGAGCTACCTCTCAGCCCAAAGGAATATCATCCTTCCCTCCTTTCCCCTTTCAATGAAATGCTTTGCTTTCAGCCAAAGGCTCAAGTCTGATGTTTCTGCTCCCAGGATACCTTTTGCCATCTTCCCATAGGTTTCATTTCCATTCAGTTATTAGAAGCTCTCTTCCTTCTCCTGAAAGCCCCTCTTACCTACCCTTCAAGATCTAAACATGTGCAAAGAGAAATTGTGACCATTTCAAGAGAAAGGAAATCCTACAAAGCTGGGAGGAAGTGAAGCTGCTTTGGATCTCTCTTGGCATTTTGTGGTACCTGTCTTTAGTTCTTCGTGTTCTCCTCTTGGAATTATTAACATCTTTTCTCCCCGTGAGGGTTTTTTTTTTTTTTCTTTAACAGCTTTATTGAGATATCATTCACATACCATACAACTTGCCCATTAAACGTGATGGTTCAGGGGCTTTTAGTATATTCCCAGGGTTGTGCAACCCTCACAACAATCAATTTTAGAACATTTTTCATTACCCCCAAAAGAAGCCCCCCATCCTTTAAACCAGCCCTTCACAATACCTCTTTCCTGCCCCCCTACCCCTATTCTCCTAGCTCTAGAAAACCACTCATCTATTTCTTTTTGTCTCTATAAATTTGCCTATTGTGGACATTACATAGAAATGGAATTAAAGATCTTTTAAAGCATCCTACTATTCTTCTAACAGTCCTGTCAAAAGGCCTTGTACATAGTAGGTCTTTAGGCAAGGATAAATTAATTACTTGTATTAGGTATTTTAGATTGCCTAGTCTTAGGATCAATATAACGTATGAAGTGGGAAACTGGATAGTCCTACATGAAAAAGCTCAGTGCCATTACTGAGGGTGTGCTAATGTCTGGATATTATCAGAATGGAAAGACAACCTAAAATTCATAGTTTCCCCGAGGTCAGCTCCCACAGACATGGCCCCCTGTACTCCCAGTCTGTTCAGTGATACAGCATGGATGCCATAAGCTCAACAATTCAGAAATCGATTGCTTAGAAGACTGGAGTTCTCTCACGAGTTGGCACACCACACTGCATGTTAACAGGCAATAACACTAAAATGCACTAAAGACCATGTAATTTATTCCCAACATGCTGTTATTCTTTCCAAAACATTAGCTTTGGAGCATAACGTTTGCTAAATGTTGTCTTTATTTCCAAAGCTTGGGGTAAAGATCATATGCAACCAATGGCTGAGAGATAATTGGCCACTTTACAGTTTCAGCCTCAAATGAACTCCGCCGTCTGAGTAAATTTCCTAGTAAAAGATCTCATTTTAATAGAATGTGAAAGCAGCAAGAAGGATGGAGCTTGCAGATCACAGTAAGGTCTCTGAGATAAATGACCAGGAGTAATATTTCTTAAAACCACATTTTGTGGATAGAGTTAACGGAAAGCCCAAGGGGGGAAAAAAAAAACAGTCAAAAACGCAGGGGATCAGCATTCATGGTTAAATGAAAATAACATGTGTGCCTTCAGTCTAAGATGTGCCAGGGCTTGGATCAAAATTGGCAAGAATGAGTACCAAGAGCCCTTTGGAGAGCTTTTAGGCATTGTCATTCTGGGTCTGACCTCACAGCCCTCTCTTGGAGGAGAAAGGAAAAGGTGTTTGTGTTAAAACTGTGCTCTCAGAGTTGCTGCAAATAGCCCAGAATGTCTTCGTGCAGCTGACTTTTTTTTTTTAACTGAGTTGACCTTGAGTTAGAAGTGAAATTATCATTTTCTTTATTAGCAAAAAGATATTAGCTAAAGAAATGGGTGGCTCGCGCTTTTTAAACTAAGGGGGAATCTCTGGCGCTGACAGTGGGGTCCCAATGTCAAAAAGTAACTAAGGATGTCAGGGTGCTCTTGACTTGTGTTTAAGTGAGGCCCTTGGTTTCTTCTGGATTATCATCTTTCCTGAGTTCTGCCTCATGGTGACCTGGGTACTGTGAGTTATGTTTTGCAGAGTAGAAAGTGTTGCTGTTTTAATCCAAGTTTCACAGGCTTGAGCCCATTAGTTTAGGATTCAGATTCTCCATCACGGAAGGGAACAAGGAATTGTCTGAGCTGTTAATCAGTTTGGGTAGAAAGGTGGTTTAAATCTTCTACCAGAGAGGGCATCTGTCAACAGGAGCTCACCCTAAAGGTTCAGTTAGTTATTCAAGAAACGTTGGGTCAGGACTGCCAGAGTACTGGGAGACAGGGGGGAACTAAGCATGGCTTCTTCCTTGAAGGCATTCATGATTTTTTGGTGATTGCTTGTGGGGGAGGGAGGGGAGAACATAAATGTAGTAGGTACGTTGACATATGTATGTACGTATGGAATATGATGGAGCACAGCCTGGATGGGTCAGAAAGACTTGGCGGGGAAAGTGATTTCTGTAATTGGGTCTTGAAGTAGAAATAAGAGTTGGACAGGCATCTAGAAATTGGCACTTAAATAGCAGAAACATTTTTTTGAGGCAGAGATACTAGCATATGAAAAAGTACAGCAACAGAGATAGTATGGTGTGGTTTGACATATCTTGGATGGGTTAGCATGTGTATTTTGGAAGATGAGGCTAGACAGTTAGGCAAAGGCAAGAACAGTGGAAGCCTTGTATTTGAAATGAGATGTACCACTTTCCTAGTTCTTCCTGGATATTGCACCATGGAAACTGATGCCCTCAGTTCTATTTTAGCAGTTACAACTACGTGCATGTTCTTCCCTTTTGCTCCAAAGACAGATCTGTAATCAAATTCTGTCTTGTCCACTTACAACATACGTAACCTCAGACAAATTAGCGACATGGAGCCTCTGTATTCTGTACAATGGAACCAAACTAAACAACATTGTGAGGTTATTATGAATGTTATCAAAATTAAACAAGCACAATGCCTGGCATTAAAAATTCTCATGAAATATTTGTGGAATCAAACTGGGTATAGGAGTGAAAAGGAAATCTATTGGCTGGAAAACAGCTTTTAGTTTTCCAAACACCAGTTGCTGCCAAAGCAGTCTAGGACACCTGGAAAGAGGTAGAAAAGGGATCTGAACCTAAAGAAGAGTGACAGGAAGTCAGGGATCCAGAACCAGGAGACAGCAGGCAATCAAAGCAGATCAAAGTGGGAGGGATGCAGCTTTTGCCAGAACAACAAGGGCACCACTAGGTCAGGAGTGCAGACAGGAGGGAGGAGGTAGCAGATGCTTGCTCATAGGGCAGGCACTTCAGGGAATGGATGCACAGCAGCCATAGCTTCCTCTTTCCTGATGTCATCCTTGTGTCCTACCAGGCTCTGGAAAGAAATCAAAAAAAGGGGAAAAAGTGAGGGAAAAAGGAAAAAAAGAGAACAGCTGCATTGTCGTGTAATAACAATAACACCCTTTCATGCTAAAAACACTCAACAAATTAGAAATAGAAGAGAATTTCCACAACCTGAGAAAGACCATCCATGAACAATGTACAGCTAACTTCATTCTTAATGGTGAAATATGGAAGCTTTCCTCCTAAGATCAAGAGCAAGACAAGGTTTTCCGCTCTTGCCACTTCTATGCAAAAACAGTCCTGGAGGTTCTAACTAGGGCAGTTAGGCAAGATAAACATGTAAAAAGCATCTAGATTGGAAAGGAATAAGTGAAACTATCTTTATTTGCAGATGACATGATTCTGTACATAGAAAAAAGTTGGTATATACGTAGCCTCTGATTTCAAAACTCACTACAAATCTACAATAATCAAGATAATGTGGTACTGGCATGAAGATAAACGTATAGATCCATGAATTAGAATTGAGAGTCAGAAATAAACCTTCTCATCAACAACTAATTGCTTTTCCACAGGGGGTGTCAAAAAATTCAATGGGGCAAGTATAATCTTTTCAACAAACAATGCTGGGACAACTGGATATTCACATGCAAAAGAATGAAGTTGTATGGATACCTCACGCCACCTACAAAACTTAAAATGGATCAAAGACTTAAATGTAAGAGCGAAAGATTAAAATGCTCAGAAGAAAATATAGGGGGAAATCTTCATGATATTAATTGGGTAATGATTTCTTAGATACCAGCAAGAGCACAGCAGCAAAACAACAGCAAAGCCAGATAAATTGGACTTCATCAAAATTAATAACTGTTATGCTTCAAAGGACACTATCAAGAAAGTAAAAAGACAGCCTATAGAATGAGAGAAAATATTTTCAAGATTTATATCTAACAAGGGGCTTGCATTTAAAAAATAGAAAGAACACCTACAACTTAGTAATAATAAGACAAAAACCCAATTAAAAATAGAATAACATCTAAATACTCATTCATCCAAAGAAGATATGCCAGTGGCCAATAAGTACATAAGAGATGCTGAGCATCATTAGCCATCAGGGAAATGCAAATTAAAACCATAATGATGAGATACTCCTGGATAGCCACTAGAATGGCTACAATAACAGAGATAGACAATAACTGTTGGTGAAGAAATTAGAAAAGTTGGAGTCCCATTCTCCACTGAAAGGAGTACAAAATGGTATAGCCACTTTGGAAAACATCTAGAGTTCCTTAAAAGGTGAAACATAGAGTTAACATATGACCCAGGAATTCCTCTCCTAGCCATATACCCAAGAGATGCAAAAATGTAGGTTCACACACAGACTTGTACATGAATGTTCATAGCATCATTATTTGTAATAACCAAATAATGGGGACAACCCAAATTTCTGATAATTGATAAATGAATAAATAAAACATAGTATATTTATATAATAAAATATTATTCAACAATAAAGAGAAATGAAGTGCTGATACATGCTACAACATGGATGAACCATGAAAACATTATGTCAAATTAAAGAACTCAGAAAAAAAAAAAGATATATTGTATCATTCCTTTGATATGAAATGTCTAGACTAGACCAGTCCACAGAGACAAAGAGTAGATTAGTGGTGGCCTACGTTTGGGGATGATAAAATGTTCTAAAACGGTGGTGATGGTTGCACAGCTCTGTGAACATACCAAAAGCCATTGAAGTATACACTTTAAATATGTAGATTGTATGATGTATATGATTGTATGATTACCTTTCAATAAAGGTGTTATAAACAAATAACAATAACAGTACAAATAATTCTCATTAATTGAGTGCTTTCCAAGTGCCAGGCCCTGTGCTAAGCTCTACAATCTTACCTAAGTCTCACAATAAATATACCAGGCAGGTTCATTATCTTTATTTACAATGGAAAAACATAAGCACCACATTTGTAAGAAGTTATTTTGTCTCCTTTTGAGTTTCAGGGTCTTATTTAAAGGCCTGAGGTGGATCTTGGGAGCCTTCTTGTGTTCCAAGCCCGGTGGTCACAATATGACGAACGACCAAACGGCAGGAGCTAGTGAAGCCTCTGCTTCCAACTTTCTCACCGTGGAACAGTGGTGAGGTGTTGGCTGCCACTTGCTGCTGAATCTGAGGTGGTTAGGACTCTATTCTCAGCTAGCTGAGTTCTTTGGCCTTCGAAGGACACATTTGTTCTAGAGACTCCCTTAATTTCCCCCTCGGATGTGTCACAGCTGTAATTCTGGGAGTGAGACTCTTGACCTCCACTTCCAGCCCCTGATCTTACAGATTATGCTTTGTGTTTGAAACTGAGTCCTGTTACTCTTGGCTCTGTCTGCTTCCTAGTTCCAAGAAATAAAACGTGAGAAGGAAGGTGTTAGGCCCACGAAGACAAAGACGTCAAATAGCCCTCACCAAGGCAAATTTGGATGAGTTTTGGGAAAATGCGTCTGAAGCAGATGGATTACATTTTCTGTTTGGGCTCAGCAATTAAGGGGAAAAGGAGAACCAAAGCCAAATGTGCTTGGGCTATTGTCAAGTTCTGAATGTTGGAAAGCATTTCAGGTTGTTTGACTGAGTTTGGCGGAATCGGTACCTTGACTGTGCCCCTTCGATCTTGGACAAAGGTGACCAAACAGCCTGCAGTGATCCCAGTCTAAAAGCCACAGGCATGATTGCTCTTGTGTGGAAAGTGGCACTGCAGTTCCCTTTGTCAACAGGAACATTTCAGTGGGGTATGGACATGGTTATCATAGGGTTTTTGAGAAAGAGGATGAAAATCAACTGAAGGAACAGAATGCAAGTCCTAACAGGAATCAATATATCCTTCCATTCTGCTCCTTGTGATCAAGTGCAGAGGCTGGAAGGGGAATTGTGTCATTTCATGACTGCTCCCCATCCCTTATTCTGTACATTGTGAAATATTCCCAAGAATTGCTGTGGCCTCACTCTCACACTTTGGTTTTTCTATTGGCCTTTTTAGAATTGGAGAGGAATCGAATGGGATTCTCAGAATCGGACGCCCTTCTCTTGTTTCTGGTAAACCCAAATGCTCCATGATTGAGTGAGGGGGAGGAAGAAGAAGGCAATGATGAAGGCAAGACAACATCTGAGCCCTTATTGAGACACTGAAATGGGCAGAAGGCTGTAGGTAAAGAGATATAATGCTTTAAAATTGGTTTCTCTCATAAGCCCTGAATTAATTCATTTATTCACAATATTCACTGACTGTTCACTATGTCGTAGGCAAAAGTAAATAATACAAAGTTCCCTCCCCTCCTGGAGTTTACATTCTAATGGATAACTTGCCTTTGTTATTTTGGAGATATAATGTTACATTACTGAAGTTTTTAAAGTCAGTTGCTGAGTTGGTAAAAGAGGGGTCTAATTTAATTTTTTCTCCTATAAGTAGCTATGACACTGTTAGAATTTTTACCCTAGTAGTGCAAGTATTCTATTTAGCTTCTAAATTTTACCCTTAACCTCCATTCTTGATGGCATATGTTGTCTTTACCAGTAATATGATATCTTCTGCCCAAAGTTCAATTTTCTAAGGAGAAGTAAATTCATTTATTCATCCTTTGCAATGCTCCTCCCCCCAAAATGACTAAAAAATAGAGATTGGAAAGTGCTTACATCAATATGGAGCTAAAGTTTCTTCCGTGATTATCATATTTCTTCTTTTCTTCTCATCATATATTTTTTATTTATGAGGGAGGCAAAATTTGAAAGTAAAGACATTAATTACAAGTTAATGAAAGAAGTAACCAGCAACTTTGGATTTTTGCTTCAAGGCCAAAGGATGGTCTCAGTCTTCCCTTTCATTTCTATATGTCCCAGTTGTGTATTAATATTTTGTGGTAGGAAATGTTATTTTTAGTGGATCCAGTCCAGGCTGTTATCAAGAGAGCTTCTGTGGACATGTTAAGAGTTACAACTTTTTCAATGCTGCATTAGTGCTTGCCTTGTTTTCAGTGTTTCTGAGTTCCCAGCTGGTCACAGCTGGTTCTGCTGATGCTGTCCAGCTGCAGGCTCAGTTTCTGATGGAGATAGCTAATACAGCATGACCCCCATTTCATGTTGGTATTATGTCATGCTCAGACTCAGTACTCAGTGACCCAAGGTGACTGAGGAACTCCCACACTGCCTGCTACTGCCTAATTAGATCTCAAATCTACTGGCAGTATGGATGAGCATGAGGGATTGGGTAAGTTTGGATTGCAACTCCCTTATGCTGTCTTCTCCTATGTTCACCCAGTCAACAGAATGGAGACATGGTCTAGATTTCCAATCACTTTGCTTGTTCAGCCCACTAGTCCAGATTCTGGAGATTCTAGCTCCAGTGGCCCAGTTGTTGACCTGGATCTTCTTGCTTAGAAAAAGAGCTTGGAAAATGTGTCTCCCTGGCCTGTGAGTGTGGTCAGCGTCCATTAGCCTGATTTGAGGCTCTACTTCCTGGGTGCAATTGGGCATGACTTGACCTCTAGCACCCCTGGAACTATCCCTTGTTCTACATAAGCTTGCATGTCTCCGGTTAACCACTGCTTCATTCACAGCTCATCTGATAGTACTATAGGCATCAGTGCAAAGTTTCTAAGATTCAAGCAGTGATGCTCTGTAATTGGAGATACTTCATGGTAGATAGGTAAGCTTTTTGTGTTAACAACGATTGGCTATTAGACATTCTTGAAGTCTCCTGGTTCCAGATCACAGAGATCGGCCAACCGAGGTTTCATATTTACCCCAGTTCCTTGAAGGATGTCAAAGCTTTGGAGCCAGGAGTGACCTGAAAATTCTCTGGGACTAACTCAAGGCCTCATTCAACCCCTCCTGAAATATTCTGTTTCCACAGCCCCAGACTCTTTGGTGTACCCAGAGTGACATAAAATTCATATTATTGCCAATCCCTTTCAATATTTCTACATTTTTCTTTCATCCCAACTCTAATGGTTTCTTGAAAAAAATTCAACATTAGGTGTACAGATGAATTTGGAGGTGGAAGGGCGGAATTGGGAGAGGAAGTGAAAGTGAAGTGAAGTGAAGAAAAAGCTTGTGTAGAGGACCAGATAGATGGCTCTTACCTCAGGAAAGTGGCTACTTCTCTAAGTACACACAATTTTTTTTCATTTTTTTCATTTAATGTCCTTTTTTTGTTTGTTTAAGAAAAAGATTGATTGGTCTAATATATAACTCTTTGTCAAGTTCAGAGAGTACTAGATTCTTAACTTTTCATCTATTGTCCAGGGTCGTGTTGAAATCTCTTAATTTGAGCTCTGAGAGCTCAGGGAGACACGTGTTGCTTATAGATTGAGGAATAGCCATTCCCTTCTTTTAAAATTCTCTGATTTTCCAACTCAAGTGCAAAATAAAGATGAGGGAAGCTGAAGGCTGCTTCTATTTTGTGTTGAATGAACGTTGAAAAAAACAAAGCTTTGAAATGTTTTGATGAGTTCACAGAGAATTAAATGTTAGATGTTACTGCCATCTAGTGATGATTTAACACCTGGCTTCCAGGGGAAGGTGGATCATGTTTTTGCTACAGTCAGTGTCAACATCATTAGGATGGTTTCTTAGGCTCTGGGATGGAGGTGACATCTGGGCAAGCTTCTGAATGAAGGTACTATGGTAAAAAAAAAAAAAAAATCTACTCTTTCCAGCTGTGAGAAAAATCAGTGTTCTCATCTTAAATCCTAAACCTCTCTTTCTACATGTCTGCTTTTATTTTTAACACTTCATTGAACCAGTGAAAAATATCAGTGACTCTACTTTCCCGAACACACGTTCACACATTCCCAGAGACCAAGTTCTATCGCATCAACCCTGCCCCTTTCCACAAGCCTTGTCTCATCATGGAAACATCACTTTAAAAAGCTCTGTTCAGTCTCACACAGGTTTCTCCTCTCCCTATTGTACTTGTATGGTACCTGGGAATGAGGCTGAAAAAGGAAGATGAGAAATCCTGTGATTGATTGTACACCTTGTATTAGGTACTTTACAGTTAAGGTAGCCTTCATTATAACATGCAACCCCCCGTCCCAATGTGAAAGATGAGGAAACTGAGGTTCAGAAAGTTTGGGTGATGACCCAGAGACCACACAGTTAACTATAAGTGGCAGAGGTAGAATTTGAACCCACTGTGTCTGGTGTCATAGGCTGGGGAGCTTATGTGGCTTGGTAAGCATGGCAGCACGACGATATGGAGTTGGGAAAGATCACTGAGTGTGGAGTAGGTGGAAGGTTCTCCCTCTGCTGAATAAGGTACTGAATCCAGTATAGCTTCACATGGCCTCCTCTGGCACATGTACTAATTCAAGGATGGCAGAGATGTACATGAGTGTAAGGGGTTGGCAGTTTTCAGTGCATAAATAAGACCACACCTAGAGCAGACCTGCCAGAAACAGATAGTGACTCTGGGGCATTTATTTTATCCCCTTACACTCCCTCCTGTGAAGAAATTGAATGTCTCATGAGGTAAACGTCTCTGAACGCTTAAAAAGTCAAGGGGAAAAAAAGATGATCTAAGCATAGCATTAGCAATCCCTTTGGTGTATTGCGTAAAAACCACTGAATTTGCTGGATTGGACATAGAACGGAGCTTTTGTTGCCTTGAGATTGGGCTGAAGCCTAAAAAATAAAGACAATAAATACAAACATTTGATTTTCATCCTTAGCACTAAAGAAGCTTCCCTATGCAGTTAGATGGTCAATAAAGTCTGAGCCAAGTCCAGGCTGATGGAAAGAACGTAAACCAGGTCTGACTGCTGAAAACTCCTGTGTGACCCTTCCTGTGCTCCTCCTCTTTCACTTGAGGGTTACATATAGTCTATTGAAAGGGTAGCTCTGAGGGTCTAGAAGAAGGTGGGAATAAAATCTGGGGCCTTGAAAAATTCCTTGGAGCAGAGATTCTTCTCTCTCCAAAACACGCCAGCCTTTATTGGACTGGGTTGTGAACAAAAAAAGAACCACTTCAATTTGGGGATTGTTTGTTACCGTATTCAATGTAATTTAGCTGACTGATATACAACAGATGCTAAATATCTCGCTCTGGGAGGTTGCAGAAAAAATGGCCAGGATGCTTCATTGCTCCTTCTATCAGGCTTTTTGCAATTGTGCTTTGCACTTTTTCTCACTAAAAAGACAAATCTTTTTCTTTAACTCTTGAATCTGAGCTAAGCTGTAACTTGGCAAGTCAAATACAAATAAGGCTCTAGCAGATTTATATGCTTCTGTCACTCTTTTGCTCAGCCACCATGACAATAAGCTCCAGCCTGCTGAATCATAAGAGACATGAGGTACAGGTCACCTCAGCCAGCACCAGATATCTGGATGAGGCCATCCTAGTTCAGCATTCAGCCAGTCCCCTTGCCCGCCCACCAGCTGACCACAGACCACTTGAGTAAGTTCAGCCCCATTCAACTACGCCTGGCCCAGAGAAGCAAAAATTGCCAGCTGCTGGCATTGTGTGCATTAATAAATACTTATTATTTTAAGGTACTGACTTTTGGAGTGGCTTGTTACATGGCTTTAGCTAACCGACACACCTTCATTTTAAAGAGATCTGCCCCAGCAGGACTCCCTGGTAAGGTGGAAGAACCCTGGCTCTGCTTCAAAATCCGAAGGTTCTGCATTAGAAGAGACATTCCTGGGATCAGGAGTTAGAGCTATAGAGGAAGCATGCAGTGTTCTTAAATTTACTTCATTCTGCCCCTCTGGGAAAAGGTGAAAGGTTTCCCCACTTCTTTCTATATCACATAATGCACTCTTAAGTTTTCCGGAGCTTCAGCTTTCTCATGTATAAAACAGGACCATAAGTCATGAGGCTAATGAGAAGATTAAATGAGATGTGAAATTGCTTTTTATTTTGTAAAGTGTTTTATACTTGTAAAGAATTTCAGGCATGTCTCCTACTGTCTGTGTTTTTATAGTACCAAATAGATAAAACATGTTGAATTAAGTGCAAGAATTGTCATTACTTGAACTGGTATTGATAATAAATTGTGATCACAAATTATTGGGATCACAAATTACTGTTGGGAAATCTTTGGGAAGCTTTAAAACTATTGAATGACCCAGAGATCCCAATTTCATTGATCTGGACTTCCGTCTGGGCATAGGAGTTTTCGAAGCTCCAAGGAGTTTGACTGTACAGTTGGCAGCATTAGGTTGAGAATCACAGGGTGGAAAGTTTTGAGGCTGTGCCTGAATGTTTGACTTTTTCCTTCTTACTACTTCTTCTTCTTCTTCTTTTATTTTGTTTTTGTTTACATCTGACAGTTACCTGCAGTGCAGTTTTTGTCCATACACTGGGAACATGTTGGTTTGGGTCTGATTTTATGGCTACTCAGTGACTTTTTTTTAGCTTTGTTATTGTCAGATTTGATCAATTTATCATTTTCAGCTTGTAACATGAAATTGCACAAGACATCTTAAAAATGAAACTTGGTTGATGAAATTTTAAATTCTGATGGGAAAAATAACACGGTTATTGTGAATTTGACAGAGGCTTTCCTTTCCGCCACTGAAATAATTGCTTTAATTTTTTAATAATAGGAGTTATCTTAGGACTACAATTGCACTGTAGGATAACACATGGTATAATTAAATCAGAATAAATGAAACCATGCAAAAACACATTTCAAGTGGTGAGCAGAGAAAGACCAAGAATCTCAATAACTGGGGGGAGGAGTTTCAGCAGAAGGAGGCTGCTACAATGAAAGGTTTTTGGGACAACATGAGCCCGTTCAGGCTGGCTGTTAGGAGGCAGCAGCAGTAGCACTGCCCTGAAGGAGAAAAATCGGGCTATGAAAATCAGTGGCTTAAGAGCTTGAGGTCAAAACTGATTGTACAAAGGCAGATATGTTCTTAACAGAAAACCTTCTTGTCAGCTGTGAGCACCTTCTCTTCTGGTCTAGTTTGTAGGGCAAGAGCAGTGGGCTTCTTCCTTTCAGCCAAAACAGGAGAAGAGCTCACTTTATTATAGGCTGTCGAAAGAGAGCTGAGACCCAATGACTTTCTTCTTCGCCTCCTCCTTTCCCCCCAGAAGGAGCAAGGATGAAACACCAGATTTAAAGAGCAACTCAGTTCCTGACAGTTCCTGTAATACTCCCAGGCTCAGCTGCTCTCCTAACTCCCGAGTATAATTATCCTTGTACCAAATTGGAGGTTCAGAAGAGCTTATTAACTTGCTCTGTTGTTGCATAATTTAGGAGTTCAGTTCATGCTTCCTTAAGAGCCTTTACTTTGCTTTTGGTTCTCAAGAACCACTTTCCAAATGGTCCATTTTGGCGGGAGCCTTGCGGATGGAGAAAAGGGCTACAGAGAGAGAGAGAGATGGAAGCAGCAAGGCTAGATAACCAGGAACAGGCAGACTTGGCCCCATTCCTGCCCTGCTTCTATACATTGGGTGGTTGTCAGCCAAGCAGCCAGCCTCTCTAGACATCAGTTTCCTCCTTCATCAGTGAGAAAGCAGAAGTAAGTCAGCATTTCCAAAAGCATGTCCTCTGGAGCACTGTCTCTCAAGATACTTCTTCAGAAAATGGTTCTGTGTCCCTAACTAACTTTAGGAATGCTGTGTATCATTCCTGTTTCACTCACCATCTGTTCCAACAGATTTCTAGTTTACTACCTAAACACTGTATTTATAGACCTCTTTGCGCTGTTATTCCAGATAAGATTTTGAATGTGCTCGGCTTCCTGATTGTGTCTGGGTTCCCCTTAGCAAACCTGTTTTGTGCTGTGGTTCTGAAAGTCAATTCTGCAGGCCCAGCATGGAGCTTGCTTTGCTAGTGTACCAGCAAGTTTGTAAGCTCCTGACTCCCTGTATCAAATCCCTTGCTACTTAAAATGACTAGAGTGATTTTGTTATCTATGGCTGAATTTAATTGATACACAGCCTCTTGGATATTCACAATACACATAAACTTATTTTCCCTAATGTGTTTCAGATTTAATCACTAACTGTATAAAGGGGTCTGTAACTTACAATGCCTATTTTTATACATTTTATACCAGAAACACTCGTGCTGTTAAACTTCATAGTGGAAAGCGGTGCATATTTGTTCTTTATTGTCTAACAGTTCGTAGTTTTCTTTATTGCCTTTGAGAGATTAAAGAGGAGGAACACTGCAGATTCTTGCCCCTACACTGGATCTCGCTTTCTTGATATAGGTGATGCAGCTGAGGTGTCAATGGAGATAGATATTCATGATTATTCTGCTCCCCGTTCTACACCTCACATTTTTCTTTTGAGTATTAATTTTCCTAGACATTTAAATTCTTTGGATTAAAGGAGGGGTCCAAAATTCTGAGTTGTTGACAGATATCCCAGGTAATTCTGGTGCATCTGATGTGTGGTCTACTCTCTCAAAATAAATGTACAAGCCTCAGAATGAAATGTCTAGGATTTGCTCATGCTCCATTCTCAGAAAAACTTCCCCAGTGACACAGAACTTCAGCCTGAGACCCAGCTACATCCCAGTAGTCTCTCCCTCCCCAGCATCCAGCTGGGTGACCTTGGTTATAGAATGAACATTTTAAGCCCTTTTCACTAGACATTGCTCTCAAATTAGAAACATGCCTGTGAGGTTAGGTTGCTCTCTTTCCTCTCTGCATTTATCATGCACGGTAACAGTTCTGTCATTATACTATTGGAGTTATATTTTTAAATGTTTCTCAGATAAAAATGTGAGACCCTTGAGGACAAAGACTGTGTCTTAATCATCTGTGATTTTTCTAGTGTCTAGGACACTGCCTGGCACAAAATACACTGTTATTATTCCTTTTATTTATTTTCAACGTCCAGGCTTGTTCTTCTTCTGAAATGGTTGCCACCTCAAGACATTTGAAGAGACAAAGAGGAACAGAAATGTCTAGTCCCGGAAGATTTGGAGTGAAGAGCACAAGTAGCAAATTGTTCTTATCTTCTTTATTGCAATCCCAGTTCTTAAAAGTCTCTTTCCTCCAGGCACATTTATGTTGTTTTTGTTTGTATTTCTTCCAAACACAAGATGACCTGGCTGAATGAATGTCTGTTGACTCAACCTTAGTGTGCTTTCTAAATTTATACGATGCATTCTACTCCTTGGCCTTTCAGGACTGCTGTGTCTAATTCCTAATAAGAATGGCTTATTCACACTTCTATCAAATTATGTCTTGCCTGAGTTGTCTGGACACAAGGGAATATTCTGTTATTGATATGTTTGGCCGGCTAACCAAGTTTTTCTAGATATCAGTTATTGCTGTGTTCTGCTTAGTCCAGGCCTTTGGAGTGTGATTTACAGTCACCTTCATATTTTGATCAGTACTATCAGATAAGTTGAGTGCTACAGGGGTTCTAAATGGCTGTAACAGCTTCATCACAATTCAGTGTAAGTGGCGTAGGAGTTTCCCCTCTGGGAAGATTTCTTCTTCTTTCTACTGTTCTGTCATGTGTTCCCCAGAGAATATTGCTCTGGCACTCCTGCATCCTTCATGCTGAGTGCCACTCTGCCCCTCAGCAGGGTGGGGACTGAAGTGGTTAGAGATGGTGTTAAGATGTGTTCTCATGGGAAAAATCACTCAGAGAGTTTCAGAATCAAAGGCTGCGAAAAATCATGGATCCGAGGCTATTAGAGGCAAGAGGGACCTGGGAGATAAAATAATTTAACACCTTCATTGGGTAGACATGAAGCCTGAGACCGAAGGACATATTTATAAACCTGGAAGCCAGTGCTAGTTTGTGAACATCACAAGGAGTCTCTAAGATTTTTATTTTATAGTAACAATCAGAGAAGGAGCTTACTTAAATTGTGCCTTCTACATACCTCCCCTAAATCTCTCCAAATGCTTTTTAAAAATGAACAGTTGATCCACAGTGTTCGTCCATGTAGAGTAAGTATCCTTTGATACTAAGAAGTGGATTGCCTGAGGACCTTCCCCCACTCGGATACACCAGCTGGCACTGTTTTCTTAAGTAATGCCAGACTTCAAAATTAGTAGTTCACAGAGTGTGGTCCCCTGACCAGCAGCATCAACGTAAACTGGGATGCTGTTAGAAAGGCAAACTCTTGTGTCCCACCCGAGACCTACCAGATCATAAACTTAGGGGCAATCCCAGATCTCTTTATTTCAACAAGCATGACTCTAATGCACACCCAACTTTGAGGACCACAGAACAATTTTGGACTCCCCTTATACAATATGATTTTAGAAGAAATTAGACCATTCCCCACACTCCAAAAGACCGTGCTTCCCGCTTGCTGTTGCCTGCAACTTCCACTCTGTAGATTATATCTTTGGATTAAGACTTCTAGCTCTAGGCTGTCCTGGAACATAAGATATTTTGAGCCTTCGAATCCTTCACATATATAACCTTATCAAAAACTTTAAGATTAGATTTTGAAAGAGTTTATTTATGATGTATTTATAGCTTACTTATAATTGTAACCATTAAAGTAAGTGGTTTGAAGCTCTCACTGCTCCAGTCACAGTACATTTTCTGAAGCTACTGACTGCATCGTACTCCTCCGGCCACTTGGCTTTGTCTCCACTGTCACCTTTGCTTAGAGCACTCTGCCCTATTCTCTTCACCTCTTTAACTTATATTTCTACTTTATGTCTCTGTTCAGAATTCACTTCTTCATGGAGCCTTTTCTGACTTTCCTGACCAGGTCAAATCCTCTAGCAGCATCTCTAGCACATCAGTACGAGCTCTCATAATAGCTCCATATTAGCACTCATTTCTATTGCAATTTTGCATTTGTCTTGAACTCCCCCCCCACTAGATTATAAGCTCCATGAGGGAAGCCTTAGCACTGGCTTTTTGTTCACCATTGTAGCCCAGAACCTCACAGATCCTAAGTGATATTTGTTGAATGACAAGAGGCTAAATAAACACATAACAATGGTGCCCTTTGTTACATATCTAATGTGGACCAGGTGCTTTGAATACATCATCCCAGACTCTATCAGAACCTGGAAAACAACTAGTAATTTAAAAACATTTTGAAGATAAGGAAAACCAGCTTAGAGAGGTGAACTGCCAGAGCTTTCAGTGGTGTGTATCCAGGATTAAAATCCAGAACTGTTTCTACAGGCCGTGCTGTTTCAATTACAGCATACAGACGGTTAAGGCTGGAGGGAATCTGGAAAGCATTTGGTCTGACACTGTCATCCTGCTGAGAAGGAAGCTGAGGCTCATAGTTTAGAAAAAAGACCTAAATTCACAAAGAGCATCTACAACAGAGCATGGATGGAACCGAAACCTTTCTCGACCGTGGTTTTTTCTTTTGTCATATGTCCTTTTAACCCTATGAGCAAAGAAAGAGTGAAAGCAATGACTTACCAGACTTTGGTTTATTTTCATACCCACAATTGCCCAAAGTGGCCACTTGCATCAGGGTCGTAGCTAAATTGTATTTGTAGCAAGGAATTCTGGCAGACTTCAGAGTGTAGGGACTGCGGGTGAGGGGAGGGAGTGTGACTGAATGGTAAATAAAACCAGCTTTCTTGTAGCTGATTTTCTTGCTACTTAATATAAAGCCATAATTATTACCATAGCAACATACTCATTGCACACAACATGAATATGTAGATTCTCTAGGGGGGAAATGAAATAAAATCTACCTTCTTGCACCTTGACTTGAAAAAATAAAAAAGCTTATACAATTCCAATCCACAGTTGCATAAGCAGGGCTCTGCATCCATGTAGATAATTATTCCAAATGAATCTATAACCACCAGAAGTGAATGCTAAGAAGTGCTCACTAAAGCCACAGAAATATAACTGATAATTACGGGTGCGTGTGTGTGTGTGTGTGTGTGTGTGTGTGTGTAAGAGAAAAAGACTTGCAATCATAGTACATGGAGACTTCTGGAGTGAAATCCACTTAAATGGTGGTTTCCTTTCAGAATTAAAGACTCCAAAGTACTTGATTATTGCAGCACTTGAGCCATTGATACTCCAGAGGCTGCCGGAGTGGAGACTAGATTATAGATTGTGGATCATTCAGGGAAAGAGGAGCTTTGTGGTTCTAAAATTTTCATACAGGACTTAGGGTAGCCATCTGGTGAGAAGGCTGGGGTGGGACTGGGTAAACATGGAGATGTCCCAGAATATTTGAAGTCTCACCATGGTTTTTACTTAAATTATATTTCTACTGGGTTAGTGTGACAGATGGGTGTGATAAAACTCCCCCAAGGCCCCCCTTGGTACCACCACTAAGAAGAGCCCTCCAGTTTTCTATTTCACTTCTCCAAGTAAGACTGATGACAGCATCTGTGGTTTTCAGATGCCGCTCTAAAGATAAATGGTTCTGGGTGTCAGCCTGCTAGCCTGGGTGAGGTCTCAATAATGGGCATCAGAGACGAGCCTAATTTTTCTCAAAGAGTTCCAATTCCAAATGCCCTTCTTTGATTCCAAATAAGCAATTGTTAGATTGGATATGCTTATTATATGTACATAAGCCATTGTGTCTAGAAGCAGACACAACATGATTCTCATTCTGGCTGACTCTGTTTTAT
This sequence comes from Cynopterus sphinx, assembly GCA_030015415.1. Taxonomy (NCBI): domain Eukaryota; kingdom Metazoa; phylum Chordata; class Mammalia; order Chiroptera; family Pteropodidae; genus Cynopterus; species Cynopterus sphinx. Next base: position 23,470,518 of record CM057385.1, read on the forward strand.
TGTTTTCTATTTTTCACTATATCTCTCCTATACAGCCGTGTACACACAAATGTGTCTCTACCTAATTATCTACTAGCCTACCTACCCATATCTTCATCTGTTTACCTATCTAACTAGTTGTCTTTATTGAAATATAGGTGTGAGTGAGTGTGCGTGTGTGTCTTTATACATCTTTTTTATATGTATACACACGTGTGTGTGTGTACGTGTGTGTGTGTGTGTGTGTGTGTGTGTGTGTGTGTGTATAAGGCAGACAATAAGGAATAGCTAAAATAAATAAGTTACAATAAGTAGGTACACAAGACTTAGGGTGGAGCAAGCGGATGGAGGAGGGGGCAGGTAGCATATTTAAATATGGTGGTCAGGGAAGTCCCCAGTGAAGTGACACTTGAGTAAGTACAAGTGAATATTATCCAGAAGTGGCTCTTAAATCTCAGAGCGAATGGGAACTGTTTGATTTAAATTATGTCATTTTTCCATTGCCTGATTTTCATTGAGTTTCTGGAAGTCCCAGGAAACCCTGCATTGTTAGATCAGTTCTTGAATGGGCAGAAGTTTGACTGAGAAAAGCCAGACCGTAAGTTAATCAGAAAAAGACTGTAAAGAGTCAGGCTTTAGTTTAAAAAGTGAGGAACCAGACTGGAAAGATCAAGACCAGAGTCTGATGACAGGTTGGCGTCAGCTTGGAGGCGTGAAGAAATTGGACAATTTATGGTCGGCCAATGAGGTTGCATCATAATTCCTTGTCTGCACAAGAGCTCAAGGGAAAGAACAAATAAGTTTCCGGTTCTATTTTTAGCGTATGTTGCTCTCCTTTTTATGGATTTCAGACTCTCAAAGATACTTTTTGGTGTCGTTTGTTTTCAAATGAAAACCGAAGCATTAAGCTGGAATTTCATAGATAGGGCCAGTGAAAGAAGGGCTCACCCTGTCTATAATCCTGAGAAGAATGTTTTTGGTTGCAGACCAGCTAATGGTAAAGAGGGAAACATAAATGAGATGGGCCGTGGAAAGTGCACGTGGTGTGACCACGTACTGTCAAAGTGGAGAAGACACAAAGAAGATGGAATTATTTGCTGTTTGTAAGAGAGTGTTCTAAACCCAAGAAGCTGATTCATAGATACTATCATCACCCTGTAAAAATATTGAAAATCAAGTACAGATTCTATTACGTGTCCCATCCTACAATAATGAGACCCAGAAATTGTCAACAGTCTGAAAAATTCTAATTACTTATATTATTAAATCTCATCGTCATATTATCTTATTGCTTTTAGTCTCAGTCTTGTTTATTTGAGGTCGTGGGCACTGAGGCCTTTGAAATGTTTTCTCATTATATTTAAAGATGATTATACTGCATGAAATCCTTCAGTGGCTTCCAGATTCTTTCAGGATAAAATCCCTTTAAAATGAAATAAATTTAGGCTCATAAAATACTTCAAGGGCCTTTTGATCTGTCCCCAGACTACTTCTCCAAATTTATCTTCCTTGCTCTCCCATAGGCATCCTCCCAGCTGAGAGAACAACTTTTGCAATTCCCTAAATAAATCACACAGTTCCATGCAGCAGTGTCTTTGCTCATTTTAGTTCCTTTGCCTAGAATATCCTTCTCACTCTCACCTACTAGACTGGATCTGTCACTTCCTCTTGATAGTTTTCCTAATCTTTATTTTTCCTTCAGGCCAGGTTGGGTTGTGAGCCTTATAGCACCTTGCAGAGCTCACTCATGACCCTTTCTAGCTTGTGATATAATAGTTGCCCTTTTTGTTTCCTTAAGCAATAGACCAAGAATTTATTGAGAGCAAAGTTGAAATGAACGCATATCTCTGCTTTTACAATAGGACTGTAGTGCCAAGCACATATAGTGAATCAAAGTGTGTGTGTGTGTGTGTGTGTGTGTGTGTGTGTGTGTGTGTGTGTGTGTGTGTTGAAGCACTGAATTGAATTGAAGCACTGAAAGTGTCAAATATTGCAATATCTCTGTGTGTGTGTGTGTGTGTGTGTGTGTGTGTGTGTGTGTTGATGTACTGAATTGAACTGAAGCACTCACTGACAGTGTCAAATATTGCAATATCCATAAAAAGGAATGAAAACTTGGCAGCTTCTTGGCAGTCATGTAACTAATGTTAGTGACAGTTGGGACTCAATAAGTCATAACTATTATTATTATAAGAAACAATCTTCTAAGCACAGCAGTTCATTATGAACAGTTATGGGGACCTACTGTCTTCTCCACAGCCTTGCAGGAGACAGATGGATTCAAGGCGGAAGAGATAAATGGCTTTCCAATTTCATTTACTGCCAAAGTTTTTAAATGCTGCATCCCCACTGTCTTCAAATGAACTCCATTCAGAATGGATACTGTTCTATAAATGGAATGGATCATGGCAGAATATTTTGTCTTTGATCTAAGACGGAGCAGCTAACAACCCTCTGTGCCGCTAAGTGTCCAAATTAGGATGCAGGGAGAATCCGTGATTATAGGACAGTCTGACCCCAGTTCCTCTCTTCAGGTTATCATCTCACATTTGATTTTCCCATACTCTGGGTCCCCCATTACTGTACCCTGTGCAAAGCTGACCTCTGTCTCTGCACCACTGCCCCTCAGAACCTTCCTATCACATATCTCTTTGCAGTCTTTTTAACTGACTGGCTAATCTTTTTTGAACCACTTCTTGTTAAGCTGTCAATGCTATAGCTTCATAGAAGCTTATGCAATCCCTTCATTTTGCAGAAGAGAAATGGATGGTTTAAAGACAGGAAATAACCATCTAAAAGTCATAGATATGACAGAGGCAGAACTAACATTTGGGTTCTTCCTGATATCAGTGCGTAGCCCACATACCTCAGCTAAAATTCCTATGCAGCCATTTACTGATCACATAGTTATGGAAAAATTACTTAAGTTTCCATAGTCCCTGTCTTGTTCCCTGTAAAATCCAGAATATAGTACCTTCCACCTGACAGTTACTTTGAGGCTTAATTAAGAATATATATATAATGGGCTTAGCACAGCCCTTGACATATAGTAAACACTTAAAAAATGCTGACCCATTTCACCGTTGTTATGCCAGGCTGGGACTCAGAGCAGGATCTTAGGGGAAATGGTTAGAGCTGTTTTTCTTTTAGTTCCTAGATCCCCTGGCTATCCCTGATTTTGACCACTTACAGTGCATTTTGCTCATAGGTATTTCAAGATCAGTTGGACATTTCTAAGAATGTTTTTTGGTTATTCTCATTCAGCTCACTTGAGAGACAGAAGCCACTTAAGCCTCTTCCCTCTCATTTATGTTTATAGATCGTTACCTCTATGGGTCTATATCCTGGCTCTGGGGACAGTTTCTTCTGACATTCCCTGTAGTTGGAGCCACCTCCATGCAGGGTTTCAGAAGAATGCTCAAGGGGGCAGTGTGGTAATGCTGAAGAGAGCTGCTTTGCCTCTAGGAAAGCCTTGGCCATTTTTACATGAAAGTGTTTACTCTGGAAATTAAATTATATTTGGGATTTGGGGTTTCCCCTCCCCCCACACCGACTGTGGGAGGTTTTGGAAAGTTACTGTGGTGACCATTGCAATCAGAGAGCTGTCAGCATTTCAGCTCTGCACCAGCAGGCCCCACAGGCTCCTTCAGCACCCCAGCCACTGGGGACTGTGCATGTGGGGAGCTAGGCCTCCAGTGGAGGTCACTGGCTCCATACTCCCCATCCCCCGACACACCCACTGTCCTGTCTTTGGCTGCTTTTGGATCAAGGGCTGAGCATGAATTTCAAACTTAAGTTGGATAGTTTGGGAGGTTTGTTCTTGTTTGTTTGTGCCTATGTTGTCCAAAATATTTCTGAAAGTAGCTCTTAAATATTCTGTGTATCCATGGACTCATGCATGTTCATAGCCTGTTTCTCATCATATGTTCAAGGTTTCTTCTTTGTCAAATGGAATATTAGATAAGTTCTTAGCTCTGGCATTCTAGATTTCTAGGTATTCCAGGATAGAGAGTGATTTATAAAAAGACCCAGGCAGTTGGGAAATGCCTCCTTTCTCTGGCTTCTCCCAACCTAAGTCAGTTACTCGACATTCTGATCACTCGGAGATTAGCAATTCTTGCTTTCAAGGTATCCTACAAAATTAAGTCATTGTTCACCACCAAATAAATCCTTATTGAACTTTAGGATGTGTCAGGGCCTGAGCTCGGTCCTTCATATAAAGTGGTGAAGAAAAGACACAGTTCCTACTCCTATGAAGCTTGTAGATTGGTGGAGATATAAACTACGCACATAATCACACACAGAGAGAGTGTAACTATGAACTGAGATGAGCGCTATGCAGGAAAAGGAAAAAGTAATATAGATAAAGTGTAAAGGAGACCAAATTTAGAATTAGAGAGTCAAGGAATGAGAACATAATTTTTAGGTAAGACATGAAGATGTGGAAGTGGCACAAGTAGAGGTCTAAATCTAATTATTGACAATCAGTGACTGGTTGAAAGTGATAACAGTTACCTGAACTTTTGACATCCAAGGAAGAAATTAACTCATTCTAATTCCCAGTGGATGCTTATAGCAAAGTTTGTGGTATTGCCTATAGATCATTTGCATGTCAAAGACTTCAAAACATCCTGCAGTGAGAAGAAACTTCAGAAGTCATTTGATACAGCTCTTTTTATCTAGAATCTTCTTGAAGACATGCTAACAATTATCAAAATTCTACCATGGGATTCAGTGACTTAAGAGCCACTTTTCCACTTTTGACAGTTCAACTATCTCCTTCCATTGATTTTTTTAAAACGATATTCCCCTTAGATTTACCTTGCTAGATAGGGAAAAATAATTTGATCTTCTTTGTTCATTGACATATCTCGTGTCAAGAACAGTGTCTTTCATGTACCAGCTTTTTAAAGCATATTGATTGAATGAATTAATTGAGGCTAAAATAGGCCTTAGATTTTTGCTCGCTGGCTCTACTTCTGCTCTCTAGAACAAGAAAGAACACATCTAATGTATTATATGAGAACAATTCTACAATCATTTGAAAGTAGCTCTCATTTTTTCAGTTCTTCTTTTTGTTAAATATCCCTATAAATGTGGATTTGAAACCCTCACAGATTTGATCACTAATTGGGATCCAGTTTGGCATGGTAATTAAACCAAACACGAACCAACTTTTTTATGTTATTATCTATCCATCATTTCTCTGTGTTTTGCATCTTCTTTTAATCCTTCAGTATAGATAGATACAGATGTAGATATGGATATCTAAAGAGAAGGAGAGGGAATTATATGTATGGAATTAGCTCATGTGATTTCTGAGAAGGCCCAAGAACTGCAGTTGGCAAGCTGGAGACCCAGGAGAGCTGATAGTAGTTCCAATATGAAAGTCAGCAGTGTTGAAACCCAAGAAAAGCCAAAGTTTCACTTAGAGTCTGAAGGTGAGGAAACACTGGTCTCCCAGCTCAAAGCGGTCATACAGGAGAAGTTTCCACTTTCTTGAAGGAAAGTCAGCCTTTTGCTTCTATCTGAGCCTTCAGTGATTGGATGAAGGCCACTCACATTAGGAAGGGTAATATACTTTACTCAGTCTGCAGATTAAAATGTTAATCTCATCCCAAAACACCAACCCAGACACACCCAGAATAATATTTGACCAAATATGTGTATACCCTATAAACCAGTCAAGTGGACACATTAAAGTAACCATTACTTTACCTATCAAACTATCAAGGAGGAGTGTATGTAAGGAAGCTTTAAACTAATTTACCAAGAGACAGAGAGTATGTACCCCATGAGCAACAAGTTGTGGCAGTTTACCTTAACTGGGTCCAGAAAAACCTGTGTTGCTAATGACAATGATGGGAGAAGATGCAACAGAATAGAATCAAGACAATTTCACATGAGCTAATAATTTGCTTGCAATTATGATTCTCTCCAATAATCACCGCTCCCCCCCCCATTTTTGCTGCAAAAATGGTAGTGAAGGCAGGGCCAAAAACTAGAAAGAACTTGTGCCCTCTCAAGTGCTCTTCTGGGCTTTCAAGTCATCTGCAGACCATTTAATCCAAAGGTGATATTGCAAACCAACCATCTCCTTAATCAGTAGAAGTTGAGAGTTGAACTAACAAGAAATGTGTTTAACTTTCTATGCTGGGGATCAATCGCAGATCAACTTACCACATGGGAAAATGTAAATGATCACCTTCTCATCTTTAGCAGTCATACACAGAAAAGAGTTCACATTCTTTGGGATATACCAAATAAAACAGGAGTGTTGGGTAGGAACAAACGTTCCTCTAACCTCAAAGTTCTTCTGGCTGCTCTAATAATCAAATAGATATGAGACAGATTAGCAAGAGAAAATAATGACATTTAATACATCTTTCAACCAAGAGTTGCTAGCCCAAGGAGATAGCTTCACAGATATTTTCTCCTGCTTATCTAAATTTAGAAGAGAGAAAAAGATTCTTACCACTTTCACTTTTACTGGAAGCTGTAGACAGAGATCTGGGGGTATGCCGACATGGTAAGAATTCTTACTTTCTGCCAGCCTTTGTCAAACACCCCAGGATCTCCTCGTCTGCAGCAGCCTTGTGGGAAAGTCTGGGGTTTCTGCCAGTGTGTTTATCCTTCTCATAGTGCCAACTGTGGGAGAGGAACAAACTTTCTTCTACCCTCAAGGTTCTTCTGGCTGGCCTAATAATCAAGTAGACATAAAATGGATTAGCAAGAGAAAATAACCAAATTTAATACATGCCTATGTATGGTAACCCCACATGCATGAGAGCTTCAGACAGGGAAAGAGGGAATTAAGGTCCATAAGACATTTTGAGCTAGGGATGAGGCAGTATACCTTGGGGGCTTCAAAGGCTCATTGCAGGATGATAAAAAGAACAAATGTTTAACAAAAAGTAGTTTACTCTCCCCTATAAATAGGTCAAAAGAAGACATCTCTTATGGGCAAGGCCCCTAATTCAAATTTTTCTGAACCCCCCACAGGAGTATAGCTCAATCTCCACTGTAATTCTATATATAATTTCATACAACAACATATTATGAGTCATGTAAAGAAGCCAGACAACAGTATCCATTATTAAAAATAAATAGACTGATCTACAGATGAATCAGACACTGCAGTAAATAGATAAGGACTTCATATATATTATTATAATCATATCTGAAGATGTATAGGAAAAGATGAAGAAAATAAATGAATAGGCAAAGACCTCAGGGGAATATTTGGGAACTATGCATAGGAAAAGAGCAAATATATAAATTCTAGAGTTGGAATATACAGTAGTTAAAACAAATTTTAATATATATTAAAAGGCTAGAAAGGAAATCTCCATGTCCACATAGTTTCCTGACAGATTCTACCAAATATTTAAAGAAGAAATAGCACTAATTTTACACAGTATCCTCTAGGCAATAGAAAAAGGAAAAACTCAACTCATTTTATGAGATTACTATTACCCTAACCCTAAAACCTGGTACAGATAGTACCAAAAAACAAACTAACTAACTAACTAGAAACCCAACATAGACCAATATCTCTCATCATCACAGATAGAAAAATTCTCCAAAAAAAATTGTAAATTAAGTCCATAAATAAAAAATATTCTATAACCAAGAAGAGTTTATTCTAGGAATGCAAGATTGGTTCAGAATTTTAAAATATCTGTCAATATAATGCAATATATTAGTTAGATTTTAGTTTATATTAAAGTTTATATTAATTAGCTTTCATAAACAATTTAAATAAGAAAGACTACATGATCAAATCAATTGTTGTAAAAAAAAATAACAAAATTCAATACCCATTCAGGGTAAGAATTCTCAATAAGCTAGGAATAAAAGAGAACTTCCTCAAACTGCTAAAGGACGTCTACAAAACAAGCTAGAGCTAACATCATACTTAATGATAAAAAACTAACTGCTTCCCCATAAGACTGCGAAAAAGGGAAGATGTCTGCTTCACCACTTACCATGGCATTGGGAGTCTTAGCCAGTGCAATAAGGCAAGAAAAGGAAATAAAAGGCCAGCCAACAGGAAAGGAAGAAATAAATTATGTCCTTATTTATTGGTTATATGGTTGTCTACATTAAAAAATCTCAAGGAATCTACAACAAATAGGTTCTAATCTCAGAACTAATAATAAATTTAATAAGGTCAACATCAACACAAATATCATAGTTTTTTAACTTGTCTTTCAATTTAATAAACTTTACCATAAAATCCCACTGTACAGTGACAATACATAGATTATTTTTGTTTTTAATTTAACTTAAACATTTCTATTATATTGTGGCAAAAACACAGAGTGAGATTTACTATCTTAAGTTTTTAAGTGTACAATACAGTGTTATATTGTTAGCTGTAGTTACAAAGTTTTATGGGAAATCTAGAACTTATTCATCTTTATAGCTGAAACTTTGTCTATTAATTAGTAACTCCCCCATTTCCCCTTCCCCCAGTCCCTGATAATCATCATTTCACTCTTTGATTCTATGAATTTGACAATTTTAGATTCCTCATGTAAGTGGAATCTTAGTATTTGTCTTTCTATGGCTGGCTATAGTATAGTGTCCTCAGTATAATGTCCTCGGGGTTCAACCATGTTGGTGCATATTGCAGAATTTCCCTCTTTATGAAAGCCAAATAGTGTTCCATTGTATGTATATACTACATCTTATCTTTCAATGGACATTAAGGTTGTGTTCATTTCTTGGCTATTACGAATAGTGCTGTAATTTCTGTAAAAATGTCATTGAGAGTTTTATGGAAATTACATTGAATTTGTAGGTCACTTTGGGTAGTATAGGTATTTTATCAATGTCCATTAAATATTGTAATCCATGAACATGGAATGTTATGTTTGCATTTTTTAAAATTCTTTTCATTAATACTTTTTAGTTTTTAATGTACAGTTCTTTCATCTTCTTTTTTAAGTTTATTCTTAAATATTTTATTCTTTTGGGAAACTATTGTAAAGGTATTTTCTAATTTTTTTTTCACATAGTTCTATATAGTAGCATTGACAACATGAAACAAAAATTTAAAACATAATTAGATTGACAATAGCCCTGAACAAAGAAAAAATATATATAAGTCTAACAAACTATGTAGAAAATAGACATACTGGAAACTGCAAAACATTAAATGAGGAAATACAAACAAACCTAAATAAATGGAGGGCCATGATGAGTTTATGGTTGGAAAGAATGCAGTAAAGATGTCAGTTCTCTCTCAGTTTATAGATAATACTGTAACAATTCCAGCAAGCTGTTTGAAGATGTAGATAAGCTGATTCTAAAATGTCTATACGGAATCGACAAAGGAGAATAAAGTTGGAGGAATCTACTATTTGGTTTTAAGACTTACATATAGTTATAGTAATCAAGACAGTATAGTTTCGGTGGAGGACCTAACTTATATAAAATAGAATAGAATTCAGAAATAGACTCACACAATATCACCAAATGATTTTTGACAAAGTTACAAAAACAACTCAGTGGAGAAAAATTATGTTGAAACAATTACATGTAGATAAAAAACAAACTGTAACAATAATTTGCACTTTATAAAAATAAACTCCGAAAGATTATAAATCAAAACATTAAACGTTAAACTATAAAAACATTAGATGGATGAAACAGCAGAGTGAACACTACAGGAAATAGAATCAGTGAGTTTTATAACAGTTCTTTTATTTAAAACAAAAATACCCCAAATGAAGAACAAAGAGAGAAGACTGAAACAAAAACATAACAAAATGTCATTGCTCTGTGAGAAAATTTTAGGCAGCATAATATACAAGTAATCAGAATCCCAGAAAGTATTAAACAGTAGAATGTACAAGTGATCATTGTCCTAGAAAAAGAATCAGATAGAATAATGTCTGAAAAAAGAACATGAAATTTGATATATAATACTATCTAAAATTTTATTGAAAAATACCAAATTATAACTATGAAAAGCTAGCAAATCCTAAGCAGGATAAACATACTGAAAACCATACTCATGCTCAGCATAATTAAACTTCTGAAAAACAGAGACAAAATCCTCAAAGAAAATGATAAATGACTTGAGTGATAGGTGTGTGTGTGTGTGTGTGTGTGTGTGTGTGTGTGTGTTAAGACATTGCGCATGGATGAACAATAAGATTAGGAGCTAATTCTTCTCAGAAACAATGAAGACAAAATACAACGGAATGACAATTTCAAATTGATATAACAAGAGATAAAAAAGAACTGTCAATTTAGAACTCATATCCAGTAGAAATACATTTTATACATGAAAGTAAAATAAAGACATCTTCTGATCAATAAAAACTGAGAGAATTTAGTGTCAGTAGATATGTACTACAAGATGTGCCAAAGAAAGTGTTTCAGGTAGCACTAAAATGAAACAACTTGGATTTAAAGAAAGAATGGAAAAGTACCAAAAATGGTAATAAATGGATAAGTACAGAAGACTATTCATTATTTATTTTTGTTGTTTCTTTAAAAGATATTTGTTTAAAATATGACAGTATATGAGACTTATACCATAGAAGGCTAATATTTTGATTTCATTTGATCGAGTATTATTTTGCTAAGAATTATTGTGTCCATGTTTATGAGGGAATGTGATCCATAGTTTTTCTTTTCTGGTAGCGTCTTTATCTGTTTTGGGTATCAGTGGAATTCTGGTCTCACTAAATGAATTTGGAGTGTTCCTTCCTATTCTGTTTTCTGGAAGAGATTTTATAGAATGAATCCTCTTTCCTCCTTAAACGTGTAATGAAATTAGCTTGTGAAATGATCTGAGGCTATCCCTTTTTTTGCTAGAGAGTTTTAAACTATACGTTCAATGTTGTTTATAAACATGGGACTATAAAGGTTATCTATTTCTTCTTGAGTGATTTCAGCAGTTTGGGTCTTTCTAATAATTGGTCTATTTAATGTAAGTTGTTGAATTTAAGGGCCGAGAGTTATTAGTTATATTCCTTTATTGTTTTTACTTTCTGTAAGAATCTGTAGTTTTCTCTTTGTATTTCTTGGTCAGTTTGGCTAGAGATTTATCACAAGAGGAAAAACGTAAATAGAATCTAGCTTAGGTTCTCTTCGCTTTTATACCAAAGGCAACTGTAAGATATAACCTTTAATGTTTATTGAGAAATGTGCCCACAAAGAAGTTCTTAGGGCCTCATCATAATGCAACCTTGCTCCAGAATTATATAGATCATAATTAGTTGGTAGTCCTGATCAAGTGACATTACTTTAATATCTCAGTCTGTTTTCTCATCTATAAAATACGAGCGAGAAACAGTATTCGGCTCAAAGGAGTGTGGCTTTTTGAAAGATTAAACAAAGTCATGGGTATAGTACTTATCAAACTTTTTGTTATACAGTGAGCACCTAATAAATAGTAGCTGATTTTTAAAATGCATACTTTGCTTAAATATTCTGTTTTGTGTTTTTATTCATCATTTAAATTGGTTTAGAACCTTTATATTACAGGCAATTGTGTACTTTTAAAGATTCTTTCCCAGTTTCACAAAGTTTACATGAGAACTCCAAAATCAAGGTTTAAAAACTGCAGCTATAGTTCGCATGCCAATTTCCATTCTAGCATTTATGCAAAGACCTAACAAAGTTGTAAGTCCTGTGGTCTTTTTATGAGTGATGATTCTGTCATATACCTTCACTGGAACATAAATTTGAGGTGCTTTTCCAATATGACTAATGAATTATGCTCACATGCTTTCGCTTTATACCTTGTCCTCTGTGTTTCTCCTGCATATAAAAGCATTTAACGGCAGGAAATCTTCTTAGGATACAATTTGTTACCATTGGTCAGAGGTGTTTGTCTGTTTGAAATTCATTGACCCTAGTGGATCACCAACATAAGGCAGCCTGATTAACATCATATTCTAATTTAGTGATTCTAAAACTTGACTAGAAAGAGAGGACATTTTTTGTTGTTGTTGTTGTTTGTTTTGTTCCTTTATTTGTTTTAATACATATCACTGTATGTAACACTGATGATTCAGAATTTCCTGAGAGAACTTATTTTTAAAAGTTCTCCAGGTGGTTCCAGTGATTGGCCAGATTTAGAAACCTATGTCTTCTTAACTATCCAGACCATTACTGATGTGAAAAAGCTTCACTATTTTATGAAAATGAACTGGGGCACAGGGAAGGAGCTCTGAATGTCCTGTGCTTCAAGAGCCCTTAGGTACTAATTTGAATTTTTTTTCTTAAATATCTGGTTGTTTGGAATGACAAATGTTTATTTGGCATGGTGATCGTAATCGTTACTGAGTCATGAACATCTTTGAGAATCTTATCACTGTTACTGATGGACCCTTTTCCAGGAAATTCAGAACTTCACAGATAGCTTCAGAGATCCGTTAGAAGCTTTCTAAAATAGAGCTTTCAGATTAGCTGACATAGATCACAGAAGTCATATGTAAGATGACCTATTCAAACTCTTAGCTAGGCATGTGGAGCCAGATAGTAGAAGGCCAGTGTTTATTTCTCAGCATTGTTTCATTTATTTATTTATTTACTTACTTATTCATTCATTCATTCATTTACTTACTTACTTATCTATTTATTTATTTTGATAGAAGGAAAATCTAACATATCTGTTTAAATTTCTGTGACTTTGCTCACAATAATGAATACCTCCCTCTTCAAAGAATGATAGAAATAAAATACAAGCTGTGGGTACACTTCATCCTTCCTTGGTTCTCAGTTGCTTTCATGATGCTTTCATGATGCGATGAAGGAGAATATTAGATCAACGCAATGGTTTTCTCATTATGTTTTTTATTGCAAAATATTTTAACCATGCAAAATGATATAATGTGCCTACATATATTCACCATGTGCATCAACAAACGTTAACATTTGCCATATCAATTTCTGATTTTTTAAAGGAAGCAACATGTAATAAATGACAATTGAAAATTTCTTTATGCACTGTCCTAATCTCATTTCCTTCTCTGACAAAGGTAGCAACAATTCTGAAGCTGCCTTCCCTTTCCATCATTGTTCTAGACTTTGTTACATATGTACCAACAAAGAAACTACCTGTATTATTCTACTAATTTGGGAATTTGAGTTGAATTGTATCAAACTGCACATCTTATTTTGCAGTTTGTATTTTCACTCTCCTTTATGTTTTTGAAATACTTCCATGTTAACATTAATAGCTCTAGTTTAATTGTTTTGTAGTGTGCTGTTGAATTGATATACACGGAAATCTTGAAGTAATGCGAAATTCAGGTATAATGGAATTTATCTTTGGAGAATAAGACTAGAGTGTATCCTTTTATCTCCAGTATCCTTCCATTCTAATTTCTTTGAGTATGGTTCTCATAAAAGGTGACAATTGCCTGGGAAAATCTTGGTACTGTAACCACGCTTCTGGAATTCTGTTTCACACTTAGAACCTAGAAACCCTGTCACTGATATTGAAACTGGAAAAGACAACCCCATCATATACCGCCAGATTAGACAGTGAATCCCAGGAACTTCAAGACCTCATCGCTTAGCCCCTCATTTTACCTGGCTGAATATTTGGACTCCGTTTATTGTGTTGTAGAGTGAATTTACCATACCAAAATTAATTTGTCCATTCTCCTACTGATTAACATTGTGGTTGTTTACATCATTTAATCCTAGGGTATAAAATCATACCCTAAACATAAAATCATTTCATGTTTTCTTCTCCCCATGTGCGAGTATTTCTGTAGAGTTATTCATCTTTGAGTGAAACTGCTAAATGAACAAAAAAAAGCCAGACATCTTTAACTTTGCTAGATATTGCCAAATTGCTCTTCTACAAGTGGTTGTACCAATTAATCTTCCCAGTAGATGTTATGGGCTGAAAATTCATGTATCGAAGCCCTAACTGTCAGTATAATAGCTGGAAGAGTGTTTAGAAGTAAGGCCTTTGAGGAGGTAATTCGTTTTAGATGAAATCATGAAGGTAGGCCTTCATGAAGGGATTTGTGTCCTTATGAGAGAGGGAGAGATATGAAAACTCTCCACACCACACAAAGAAGAGGTGATATGAGCTCACAGAGATGGTGACTGTCTGTAAGCCAGAAAGCAGCCTTGATCTTGGATTTCTGGCCTCCAGAACTATGAGAAATAAATGTGTGTTGTTGCCATCTAGTCCATAGTATTTTGTTATAGCATATGCTGAGATGGCTAAAACACCAGCAATTCATGAAACTTCTCTGTGCTCCATGTCTTCATTCAGCACCCACTTATCATTGTCACATTATTGTTAATCTGATAAATATAAAAAGATATCTAATTATGGTATTAATTTACATTTCTCTGATAAGCCAGGGAAATTGAATATTCTTTAAGATGTTTTTGGCCCCTTCAATTGCCTCCTGTGAATTGATGTTTACGTATTTGGCACATTTTTAGAGGAGTAGTTGTTTTTTTCTTATTAATTTGGAAGATTTCTTCATATGTTGTGGTTATGAAACTGTCATCGATTACATGTATCATCTCCCCGTTTATGGCTTGTCTTTTGATGTGTTTGGGTTTTTTGTTTTTGTTTTTGTGTCTGTCTTACACAACTATTTACTTTTCAAGAAAAAGAACTTATTGAAACACAGCCTATGTGCTGGAAATTGTACAAAGCATTATAAAAACACACATATAGACAGCACTCATAGGCGACCCGATCATTCTCTATCATGACCTTTTCTTAAAAGTAACCACCGCTCACCCTTCTAATGCTGTTAGTTAGTTGTGTCTGTTTTCTTAACTTCATATATGTGGACTAATGCAGAATATAATATTTTTCTTTAGCTGCTTTTGCTCAGTATCATGTTAGTGAAATGTGTTTGTGTTTTTGCTTTAAGTAATAGTCATTCCTTCTTATCACTATATATATTTATTATTTAAATATACCATAGATTATTGAGCACTTCTACTATCAAAAGACATGTTTTTGTTAACCCGGTTTTTCTATGAACATTCTTGTACATGTTTTACATACAAAAGACAGAACATTTATGACTGACATATGTCTACAAGTGGAATGGCTACGCACAGGGTATGTATGCATATATCATCTTTACTAAATAGTGCTACACGGTCTTCCAAAATTTTGTACCAATTTTTACTTCTACCAGAGACATATAAAAGGGCCTGTTTGGGGTCCATTTGATGGAATCTGATTGCTAAATTCACAGATTGATTTTTCATGTTTTAGAACTTCACATGAATGAAATGATGCTTCTTTTCTGTGGTGGGGGAAGGTCTGGCTTTCTTGTTCAACAGTAGGTATCATTGCTTATAACAATCCTTTTATTGTTAAATAAAATTCTCTTATATGAGTATGTATAATGTATGTATTTATCCTACATTTGATGGGCATGTTGATAATTTGCATGTTATAACTGTTACTGATGGTACAGCTATGAACAATCTTGCTCATTTTTTTGAGACATATTTATATGTATTTCCTTCTGATACATACTTAAGTGTAGCATTGGTAATTCAGAGTATGCATGTATTAGCCATTAGTAGATAATTCCAAAGAGTTTTTTCAGTCTTTTTACTGATCTACACTCCCCCCGGGAGTTTTTAGAGATATTTGAGGAAGCCAGCCAAGGGTAGAACTACAAAGCCCACTTGCACACTTGTAGGCTAAACAGATGATTATTATTTTGATCCATTGAGTTTTAGGATGGTTTGTTATACTGCATTATTGTCCCGATATATAATAACTGATACACTTACATTCTTGAAGTAAACCCCCAGTTAATGTTAAAATATTATCCTTCTATATATATAGCTGAAGTAAAATCACCAATATTTAGGTTAAGATATTTGCATTTATTTTCACTAGAGATATTGGCTTTTAAATTTCACCCCCTTTTCTTTTTGTTGTAAAACCCATCAAGTTTTAATGTCAAGTTATGCAGGCTTCATAAATTTAGATGAGAATTTTCTCATTCACCCCCACGCCTGAACACTTTTTCCCTCTAATCTCTGGAAGACAGTGTGAGAAAATGCTGTTACTTCCTTAGATGTTAGGAAGAATTCACTGATAAAGACTTCTAGGCTTTACGATAATATAGTGGAAGGGATTTAAATTCTAGATTCAATTTACTTAACACATATGAGATTATATCTTATATTTCTTCTTGGTTCAGTTTTGGTAATTAGGGAATTTCTAGAAATGCACTAATTTGACTGACATTCTCAAACTTATTCACATTAAGTTAACACTATCCTTTTATTATTTATTAATATCTACAACATCTGTAGTGATATTCTCAATCTCTCATACTTGGGAATTTCCCATGTCTCTTTTTTGATCAGCTTTCCTAGAAGTCTATTAATTGCTTCTGTCAGTTCTAAGAACCACTTTAAAAAATTTTGTATTGAGAAATTTATGTATTTTTTTAGTCACATGATTTTTACGATTTGTTTTTTCCTCTTTCTTGGGGTTAGTTTCTTTCTTCAGCTTCCTGGGTTGGATACCTAGGTATTGCTTTTCAGCCTGTCACACTTTCTAATATATATACTTTAAGACAGTGCATTTCACCCTTAACACAACTTTAGCTATATTTTATACGGCTTGACAACTGGACTCTTATCATTTTTAAGTTCAAAATACTTTCTAATATTCTTTGTTATTTCATCGTTGACCATTGGATTATTTAGATGTCTATTACTTATTTATCAGAGTGGTAATTTTCTAGTTATCTCTTTGTTTTTTATTTTTACTTTATTCCACTGTGGTTGGAGAACATGTTGTGAATAATTTATCTGTCTTTGTTCTGTGTTCCAAGCAGAGAACAAGTTTAGATTAAAAAATAATTATGTCATTTTTGTTGGGTTTTAAACTGTGAACCATAGAGTCTTGCAGTTTTCCAAGTCACCTGGGAATCAGAAAGAGCAAAAACAGGCTGAATTCTATCTACCTCATCACCCTGTTTCATTTTATTTAAAGTGGATTCATTTTGTCTGTTTTACTTATTAGGTTTTAATATAAAAATTTTTGTTTAAAAAAGAATTTAGCTGTTTAAAATCCACTGAATTAGACTATCCTGTAGTTATTCCTTTTGACATACCATTAATATACTATACATTTAGCTACTAATAAAACCCAAAGACATCCTGTAAGGGTCAGAATGATTTCATCAGGTTAACATGGCATCCTAACCTTCATACAGTAGCTTCCTTAAATTTATTCAGCTACATTTTTATCATATTAATTTACATGTATGATTTATGTGTGTATGACTGGATGGACCTCTGCTAAATTTTGTAAAAACCAACACAGTCACTTATCAAGTGATTTTATAAAAAGCTGTTCAACCCATCATAGGAATCAAAGATGTTCAAGTTAAATGAAGACATAATTTTATGTAGCTTTATGTCATATAACATAGTGTTACATGATTTTCTTTATTCATCAGAATGGCAAAGATTAACTATCTTTATACACTACCAGTTGGAATCTATATTGAAATTATTTGGCTTCAGTATTGTTTTATAAATACTGGACAAAGACAGGTGTGACAAACTCAAATGCCTTTAGGAGTCAAGAAAGGGAAATCAGATTGACATTACTCTTTCCTGTGACAGCACTAGACTGCCAAAGTCATCTACAGAGTTCTGAGGATGTCACCAAGAATAATGAAGCAAGCCAAGATGCATTTCTAACGTCTGACAACAATTAGATATACTCAAACACAAAGCATTTCAGCACCCAATAGCTCTTTCTATCAGAAACACACACTGTGCTTGGTGACAAATTCAGCTAATAAAAAGCAGGAAGCAAAAAAATTTAAATTAGAACTGAAGAAACCACAGTAAAAATATTAGTGGTATATATGGAATCCTCTTAAATCTAAAACTAATATGAACAATTATGTAAATATATTTATAAAAGAGATTACACATGTGACAAAGGATCATAAAAATAATGATAAAGATAATAAAATTGGTTTAACAACTGAAGAAGCAGAGGAAGTAAGAGGAGGTAGTTGCATATTCTTTGATAGAATCAATTAATAGAATAAAAATTGAAATTAAAAAAAATATCAAAGACATAATGACACCAACTGTTAATGGTTTTCATGATATCTTTCATCAGCCTTACAGAGAGCTCTTTTTGGAAAGTAAGGCATAAGATTACTTTGTAATTTTTTTTACTATTAAAGTCAAGTTAGAATAAAAGCTTTTATTCAGAAATATCACAACATATTCCTATTATATAAAGTTTCAGATCAACTTATTTATGTATACAAAGGACATCTGAAATGATTTTCCCCTGCTAACGATGGCGATTTCTTGGTGGAAGATAAGATGATATAGAAACTTTCTTCTTTGCACTGTTCTCCATAGCTAAAATTATCTATAGTGGTTATGTAATAACTTTATAAGAACTTTACTATCCATTTTTCTTCCTCAAAATAAAAATACACTGATTATGAAACAAACACTTAAATAAACTTGTGTGGCCCATTCCATAAGCTATCTTGTGACCCACAAGATTGTTGAGCTTTTTGTCATTCTAAATCCTATCAGGCCGTTCCCAGCTAATGAGAAATGAGAAAATGTACGGAACATGTCCCTGCCTCTCAGAGGACATCCCATCAACTTTCTGCTCTGGCTTTGTGATTGGGGCTGTTCTCTCTCCCTCTGCTCCCCACCAGCTGCTTCTTTTTCCTCTTCTGTCTGTGGACAGGTTCTTCCTCTGTCCTATGTGAATTGGAATTTAAATCCTACAACTACATTGTAGGAGTGTTGGATTGGAAGAGATTTTTCCTCCCTGCCTACTTCTCCCTCAGGAGGGAACCATATTTATTGCTTTAATTAGGGCATGAAGCTGTAGGAGGAAATTCAAGTCTGCAGCCTTTCTCCTGACAGCTTCAAATTCGGGAGGCAACTTGGAACTTTCTGCTGCAAGAGGTGCCAGCTGGGTAATTAGTACTGTGCAGCTAATAGGGGGGAAAAAAAGGATGTAGAAATGAGAATGAACGTAAGCATCTTTAACAAATTTTAGCATTCTAAAATGGGTTTCTGAAATGTTGCTGATGAAATGTTTGAAGAGATTTTTTTAATGTGACTTAGTGTATTAATATTCTCTTTGTATGGAAGGAGGAGCAAGGTGTTGACATTTCTCTAACCTGCAGCAAATGCCACTGAATTGCTGAGCTGGCTTTTTCTCTGTGTTGGCAGAAGAGAATAATTCCACACAATTATTCCCCCAGGGAACATTAAAATGGCCAACTTATTAAGATAAAGAAAGACAAAGTTTCTCAGGGTATTTCAGAAGTTGACAAAGTCTGAATAAGTCATGAGTTTTTAAGGTAACAACCTGCAGTGTGTCCAAGAGTAGTTTCCAAAATTGTTAGTGACTGGTATGGTATGGCCCAGGCCCATCATAATAGAAGGTAAACTTTATGCTGTATGGTTGCATTATGCCTCAGTGTTAGCCCTAGTTGAGTCTCTTATGCACATGATGTACCTCTGCTTTTTTGGGAAGGAAGGATGGATATCTCTGTTAGTCTCTAGATGAACAAATTATTTATAACCACATTATATGACTTTTTAAAAATTCTGAACACCATCATCTTTTATTCACTTATTCTTCCAACAACTACAACATTGAACCTACCATGTGCCAAATATTGGGGCTACAAGGATAATAGCTCTTGCTCTTAGAAGTTTACATTCTAAAGAAGGGGTTAGCAACATGTCTTTGTGAAGGGCTCGATAATAAATATTTTCAGCATTGCAAGCTATCAAGTACCTGTCACAACTATTCAACTCTTCTGTTGTAACACGAGAGCAGCCGTAGACAACACATAAGCAAATGAGTGTGGCTGTGGTCCAGTGAAACTCTATTTATGAATACTGGACATTGGATTTAATATAATTTTCACATGAAATAGTCTTCTTTTGATTTCATTCTATTTGAAAATGTAAAAACCATTCTTAGCTAAGAATGTGGTCAGCAAGATATGGCATGTGGGCTACTGTTTGCAGGTCCCTGATCTAGAGGTTTAATAGCTGAAGGAATCAAATCACTAGGAGCAATTGACTGATGTTGCAAATGGAGTGATAAATAAAAACTGGCATAGATAGTTGTGCCAGAAAGTTCCTATGTCATCTTGTCTTCCACCAAATGTGTTTATTATAGAATCTTAGAACTGGAAAAAAATCTCAGAGATCTTTTTGGCCTTGAGTATCTCCTTCCCCTCCAGAATATTTGCACTCAGGGGGCACAGCCCCTGCTTGAGCACCTTCCATGGCTGGACATTGGCGACACCCCAAGGCAGCCTGTTTTATTGCTGGACGGAGACATTTTCATTAATCATGCACTTCCATTAGATACGAATATACATCTGTAAATAATAAGCACTGAGTCCTAGCAATCCTCAACTGGTATCCCTAGTCTGCCCTCTTTGATAGGCCTTAGGAATAAATATTAACAACTTTCCACAGGACATAATTTACAGCTCTCTCATCACTAGTAAGTTTTTAGCTATTTCATATTGATTACATTGCTTATTTTTGGTCCAGTAGTTTGGTTCGTGTAATTGGAGGGTTGAAAAAGCATGGATCTAGTTTCCTTTTTTTTTTTTTCTGATTTCGTTATATGTTCAATATTAGCTCATTTGTTTCCAGCAAGGAGAAAATTAAAAAGAAGAGTAGGGAGAATAAAATTAGATTGTTTTCTTTTAAAGTAGTGATTTAAAACATATTTACATAATAGTAAGTGCCAATATGCCCTATTAAAATTAGTATTGCTATTGCAATATGGCTCTTGGAACATGAGACATAGCTTAGTTTCGCCTTGAGAAACAATGCTAATCCCAAATGAGCACTATCTTCCTTGCAAAATAAACATGACCAAAGCTATCTTTCTAACCTTTTCTGTATTATCTTAGTTTTATTTAAATATAAGGCAAATGGTTGAAGTCAACTCAAAAACAGGAGTTGCATCCAAATGGACCAAAATCCCAGGGCAAAATGGATGCTGGTGTGTGTGTGTGTTGTGTGTGTGTGTGTGTGTGTGTAATTCTATCTACTACACTATCTCATAACCACTGGAAATAGCACTGTAGAATGAATATAAGAGATTTGGGGGGTCAGACCATTTAAGGAAAAACTTTATTCCATAATGTTTGCATAACTTTTTGAGGTTACTTCTCAAAGCATCTTTGACCTTTATTCATTTGTAAAATGAGAGTAATAATACACATTTTATAGCATCAAATGAAAAATTGTTTAACAGATTGCCTGGACTCAAATATTATTCTTTTCTCCTTTCTTTCAATGTCTACCAAATTACTTATGAGGTTTATAATGAGCAAATTGGGAGTGCAAAGAAAAAAAAAAGGTGTCATGCTGGAATATGTAATAGGAGAAAATCTCAAGCCGGAGATACAAATACATTAGCCAAGCAATTCACTTTGTGGTTTCTTTCTATAAAAAACAATTCCTAGCGTAATTAAAATATAGTCATAATATGATTAAATATTTAGCCTAAAAGGAAAATTCATTTCTCATTTGGAGGCGATTACAAGGAACAGGCTAGCATGGTCTTCATTTAAAATATAAATGTTAGTAGAAGCATGTGAGATTATCTCAAAGTCTTAGAAGAGAACAAAATCTATTGTATTTCTGGAGGTCTGGTATGTGAAGGACTTTTGACCTTGGGCACCAGGACATTTGGAAAATAGCTAACATTTTTGTATCTCTGTACTGTGTACTTCGCATGTATCTGCTTCTTTAAATCTTCACAACACAGTGTCAGGCACTATTACTTCCCGCCGTACAGTTGGAGAAACTGAAGTGGGATAGACCCATAATGATTTAGTGGCAGAGCCAGGGTCTGATTCCACGCTGGGTGACACTGCCCCTCCTATGTTCTCGAATGCACTCTTCCCTTATCCACTGTCCTTCATTTTTTCTCTCTATTTCATTGGGGAAAAAAATTGAGCAGGACTTTAAAGCTGATGAATGGGGCCCTAAACCCATAGCCTGTAAGGCCCACCAGAGGATATCAATGAGTGGCCGAGACCATAGAAGGAGGTCCATAGACAGAACACTCTGTATAGGGAGCAGCCAATACTCAGCTCCAAATAAGTTTTTTCAACATTCAGCAAAATATTTTCCAGACACTCTCCTTGATACTTGGACTACTACGATTAAGAAGATAAAACCCCTGTGCGTTGGAGTGTTTAGTGTCCCACCCAAAATTCATGTCCACCCAGGACGTCCAAAGGTGCCTTTATTTGGAATTGGGGCTTTTGCAGATATAGTCAACATAAGGATTGAGGTGAAATCATACTAGATTATGGGGATGGACCCTAAATCCAATGAAAGTCCTTATATATAGCCTTCACCCAGTTTTCTCTTATGTTAACATCTTATATAACCATTAGACAATTACCAAAACTGCTAAATTGAACTTGTTATTATACTGGTAACCACACTTTCAGAATGTGTTCAGATTTCACCAGTATTTCCATTAATGTCCTTTGGGTGTTTCTCGATTCCACATTTGCATTTAGTTGTCATGTCTCTTTGTTTTCTCCAATAGATGACAGTTGCTCAATCTTTCCTTATCCTTTGTGTCTGTGGCACTTTTGTAGAGTCCTTGTCACTTATTTTCTAGAATGGTCCTCAATTGAAGTTTGTTTGATATTTTCTTGGGATTAGATTGAGACTGTCCATTCCATGCTTTAGAGGTGATTTGCCCTCTGTGGATCATATTGGACGTATGTGATATTGACGTATTGCCAGTAATGTTAACTTTGGTCACTTGGTTACAAGCTATCTGCCAGAACCCCCGCACTGTGAATTTATTTGCTCCTTTGTCATTACTAAATATTTTAGAGGAGGTATTTTGAGACTATGCAAATATCCTATTTCTGCTTAAAGTTTTGCCTCATAATTTTAGCATTCATTGATAGATGTAGCAGAAACATTTGAAACAGAAGACCTATGCCCAATCAGACTTTAAATGTTCTATAAAGCTTTTGTTATTTAAAGGAACATCAAGAATACACAAATAGATGACTAGATTAGTGACTAAAAAGAGAGAGCCTAAGAAGAGATCCAAGCATATATGCAAATGTAGATAAAATAAATAGTGGGGAGAAAGATGGATTTTTCAATATGTTATGTGGGGAAAATTGGCCAAACATTTGGAGAGCAAAGTTAGATCTGTATTTTTTATGTGCGCACATGTAAGTCTATTGATATAAAATATAAAGTTAGATCTATAAAAGTGCTCTAAGGAAGTACAGAACACGAGTCATATAATCTTGGAAAGGGGAGATCTTTCCTGCACATAATTCAATACTAGAAACCTTAAGTAAAGAAATGGACAGTTTCAACTGCATGAAAGTCTAAACCTTTAACTAGTGAAGGATATTGTAAATAAGTGCTTTTTTCAAAAAGCAACGGGCTGGGAATTGTGTGTGTGTGTGCATGTGTGCATTTGTGTGTATGTGTATTTGAGTGTTCTTACAAATCAATGCAAAATAATAACAATCCACAAAAAAAATTAGGCATGAAGTAGAATCATGACATTAACAGATAAAGAAATATAAAAGGATAGTTAGCATTCTTGAGAAATGATGATAAAATTGACAATTAGGGAAATAGAAATTGTAAAAATTAGCTATTTTTATGAGTTTTACTATTGCTCAGATGTACCTTTAAAAAACTATTTTAATAGTACTTTCTCAGTGAGCATGTGGGGAAATGGTTGCTCTCAGAGATTCGTGCTGAGAGTGTATTTTGTTACACTTTTAGAGCATGACTTGCTCTTAAATTACAAATCAAAGTTATAAATGCCTAAGACTTTTGATCTAGCAATCTTACTTCTAGAAATATTAATTAGCAGAATTGTAAAAAACATGCACATATGTACATATATATAACGATTTCATTGCTAAAATAATTGAAATATTAAAAACGTAGGAACTAATGTCAGCCCACAGAGGCAGATTTGAATCACCAGTATTCATGCAAAGGGTTAGCTACATCACTGTTGAAAAGAATATAAATGTTCTATGTTTCAATTGAAATAAAAAAAAAAATTAGAAAAGGAAAGGATACACCAAAAATTCATGAAAAAATGTCCAGTTTCTTCAGGAACTATAAAACTAATAAAACAATGAGAATGCTGTGCAACATGTATAAGTTCAGATACTTTAAAGTAGTCTACCCCAGTTATTTTTATCTTATGGAAATAATAAAGTTGTAACTAAATTTATGCACAGGGATTTTCATAAAAATGTCATCAAAAATAAAATGTCCAATATCAAGGAATTTGTAAGTAAACAAACAACGTCAATGTAATGTGAAATGAAAAAGGAAAAACAGATACCTGTGTGGGTTATAAAAAATGTACAGAAAAAAGGGAACAGAAATTAATGTATGCTTTAAAAAGTTTATTTCCTTCAGATCAGAAATTCTGGTAATCTGTAATTTTCCATCCAAAAGATAAACAAATTTTCATGCACCAAGATTTTTACTGCAGAATTATTTGTGATTTCCAGAACACTGGAAACAAATTAAATGACCAGAAATTTGGGATTTGTTAAGCTAGGACTTGACATATTCATATGACAGATTATTTTTTGACCGCTAAAAATAATGTTTAAAAAGTTTCAGTGACTTTCAAAAATATAGCTTTATATAAAGTAAAAATGTATAAAACAAAGTTATCATATGAGTAAAAATATATGCATATGAGAAATTCAGGAAGAACATATACTAAAACATACTTAGTCATTTCTCTTTGTGGTGGGGTTATGGGCAATCTTGATATTTTCTTTTGTGCTGTTCTTCATTTTGCAAATTTTCTTCTATGAGTATGTGTCAATATTAATACCAGAATAATTTTTAAAAGAAGAAAAAACACTAGTGGCATGGTGTTTTTCAGATATATGTCCAGTTGAATATTAACAATAGCTTCCCGAGAACAACAAGACAGCAAAAATTGACGTTTAAACTTAGAACAACCCATAGATCTGAGATAAAGTGAAGGGCAGACCTTTAACTGTTGGGTTTACTCTAGCCAAGGGAGGATGAGTACAGTAAACTGATGTTAGGGATAGAAGGATAATTGGTGCCTTGAGGTCTGCACTATGCCGTTTTATGGGGAAAATTTGTGGTAATGATGTTTTTAAGTCAGTAAGACACAGACCTCTGGGTATAAATAAAAATCTAAGAGAAATGTATGTTAGGGAGCCAAAGGATGAAGAGTTAGCCAACAGTTCAGTGAGGGGCAGCATACCAGTTTTGTTTTTGTTTTTATTTGTTAATTTTAAGCCTGATTTTTTTTTTTTTTAAAAAAAAGGGAGTTTACAAAATGTCTACAGAAGGGGGTGATGACTCACTTTTCAAAAAGTTGGTTCTAAAAGTTCTTAACAGCAAGCTTTTTTGATACATATAAATGTTCAGTTTTTAATCATTAAGACTGTCCAAGAGCTAAATGAAAACAAGAAAAATTAGGGTGTGAAGAATCAAAGCCAAATTACAGACGCTCAGAAATGAACACAGACAATAGTGGAAATCAACCAGATTAGATGCATAGACACTTGTTTACAGAGATTTCTGTGAGGATTTAGCTATGGGGACTCTCTAAATTAGATTTATTCTGAGTTGCTAGTCAAAATAAGACTGGTAAGTAGAAGCTACAGAGTCAGTATTTCAGTTTAATGTAAGAGTAATTTTTTTCTAGCCATCAAAAACATTGTCCGTAATTTATTTACCTTCTGCATTGATTGAAGTCACTATGGGGCCCCATTAGAGATTATGCCATTGCAATTGGGGTGAATCTTTCATACCATATAGTATATGGTCACTTCATCATTTCATGTGTTCCTCCTTCTGCATTTCCAATCTAGCTCAACCCATTTGGCTAATTTGGTTATCTGGGGGCACTTTTAGCTTTAATCCACCTTCTCATGCCAAAATAGGTACCAATGGAGCTTTAGAGAAATGCGTATAGTATTTCAAGTATCTCCTAGTAAATCCATTGTCCCGCTGCCATGTCCTTCAAGCTCTTGCTGTCTTTCACTGACACATTATAATAGCCTTTTTTTTTTAGCTTCACAAGCTGTAATTCTTCTTCACCTAACATTATAAAGTGATATCTCAGTTTTGTAGCTCAAAGCCTCAACATCATAAATACAGGTGGATGAGTGAATGGCTTAGTACATCAATGACTAGTAAAATTACAATCACATGATGTCTTCCCCTCTTTAAAGCCTCAGACCTCACTCACCTTTATTTAAAGCTCCAGTCCTTTAACATAATCTGGCCTTTACCAATCTTTCCATGCTAATCCCTTGACACATACAGATCCTGGTGCATAGTAGATCTCAAATGTCAAATGCACAACAGTAGCTAGAATAGTGGTCCTCAAACTTTACTGTACATCAGAATCAGCTTGTTGAAATACCGATCCATAGTCCAGAATTATGACTTATTAAGTCTGGATTTAGGCCAGAGAATGTGCATTTCTCTTAATTTCTCAGATGATGCTAATGTTGCTGGTCTAGAGAACCTCTGAGCTAGCTCATCTAAAAATTTCTTCTTAGCAATGAGTATTATGAATCCCTGTAAGTCATTAGTTTCAAACTCACTAATTTGATCTAAAAGAATACTAATTGAAGTGATAGTTTGTTTCCAGGCAGACCAAATAAATTAGAAATTTGTTATAGATGGAATGACAGGGAAGGTATTTTTATACTCTAGAGCTCAGAAAGAAAAGAAAACCTATCATTGGCCCTGTATAGTTGTAAAGTTCTAGCACTTTAGAATATGAGATTTGTGTTTGTAAAGACCTGTGTTGAGTTCCAGCCCTGCTACTTACTAGCTGTGGAATCTTGGGCAACTCATTTAACCTTACTAAGCCACAGTTCTTGTATCCTTGAAAAGCAGATGGTAATAGGATCTATCTTACAGGTTTGTTGAGATAAATAGGATGATGTAAGTAACGTGCTTGGCCAGATGCCTCAAATATAGTTGAAGTACTATAAATAATGCTATGAAATGTTTAACAGGTAAGAACCTTGGTAGAAAGAATCAGTTGGCAAGAACTGTAATTTATTTTTTATACGACTTAGTTTCTCATAAGAGTACATATTCTACCATATGACACAAAAGAAATGCCATCCAAACTCCTTTTCTTCAGGGCGTGTCTGCTTTCTTCAGACTTGTGAAGTGACACAGGATGGTGTTTGGAGATATATCTCATTAGGCATAGGTCATTAGGTCATTAACTGTCTACACTGATATCCACCTAGAAGGTTAGAATTAGGACTGGCCTTCAGTCATGAGACCAAGCAGGTCAGTGCTATAAATTTCAAACTGTAAGATCACTTCAGTTATACTCTATGTCATCTGCTTCTTTGCCATCCTTGGGGACTCAGGAAGAAATCAGCTGCTGTCCTTAATTACTCTGAACCAAGGCAAATGAATTGGATTTGTCTAAGTGCCTTCCTCTGTAGTTGCCTAGGGGGCATAGACAACTGTTCCACCTCTTCCAAATTCTCACTGGGATAAATGGGAACTCTGAGACTCTGCTTCAGTCCAATATGCCATTCCTATTCGACTTCTGGGCCTTGCTGGGATGTGGGGATGGGGTCGGGGTGCTCTGAGGTCCGACTGCTTTCCCAGACCCCACCCAGAAAGGGAGGAACCAGTTGTCTTAGTTTTGCAATCACAAAGACACTTGGGGTTTCTGTCTACCTCTAGGTTGGGTAAAAGCTTGAATGAAGAAAGCAAAGGACAGGGCCCATTTCTCTGAATACCTGCACCTCTGTTCTCATGCTCCCCTCTGAGTGAGCTTCCCTCCTCCAGACTAGGCTAATTTTATCTCATTTCAGGAATGGACAAAATTGGTTCTGCCTGCTCCAAATCTTTTCCTTACCCTTGGTCACTCACTTACAGAATTCAAAAGCCAAAAATACGATGATTTGAAAATTTGCATTCTGTTCTTAAGGCATTTAATGCCATTGTCTAAAGATGGAAAAGGCTGTGGTGGAGAATAAAAAACATAGAAAGTAAAGATATAATTTAATACCCCATTATCTTATTTGATATCGTCACCCTTAATCATTACCATCATTGTCATCTACATCTTCATCATTTTTCAGCTAAGTGGACCTATGCTGTGTTAGATGTGACACATCAGCACATTTTCACTATGCCTCTGTTTCCTTACATCCTCCATCCCCCACCAGTCTACCAATACACAGGTCTATTCAGCACTTACTTCCCTGTTTTATACTTCAAAGAACTAATCTATAGATAAGCATTAAAGTACTTGACTTCATGAGAGCTGAAAAGAAAATCACTCTCAACCTAACCATAAAGAAGCCAGATAAGTTCATAACTTTTCTTGACATAATAGGAGCTTTCGTCTGGCTCCAAAATATGAAAGACATATGTCAGCAGTGATAGATGGATGTTAGTACTGAGTTACCTAAGGACGATGTAATTGGACACCAGGAGGAGATCATGAGGCCCCTATGACTACACATAAACTGGGGAGCTTCTGAATTTTTTTCAGGGTTTTTTTTTCATGAACTTCACTGGGTGCTCACAGAAAAGGCTAAAGAGAGACTAATGAAAGTATCTCTTAAGGTACAGATATGGGGGAAGGGAAGAGCAGCCAAGATGGAAGGTCATTAAACTCCACTGAGACCCTTTTCTCCTCTCCCACTACAAGGCAAAAATCTAATTGTGTGGGAAGAAAGACAACAAAGGTCATTGCTTTTAGGGTGTTGGTGAAAATCTATGGCATTTAGGAGAAGGGAACAGACAGAAAACCTCTATACCTGAAGCAAAAGCAGAACAGTATAGGTTACAGGCTACAGCTAGAGGAGGACAAGGACACATTTTTGAGACACTGGAATATTGTGCCTGCCAAAAGACTGAGGCTTAATCGGTCTTTTAGAGAAATAACCCTCCGTCAGCCCTACCAGGCTAACAAGGGTCAAGTAACAAGTAATAGTGAAATACTGATGAGGAAGGGATAGAAGAGGAACTTAAGAGTGGAAATCCTCTCTGAGGCATAGTGCAAAAAAAAGACCTGAAGCAGATGGCAGAGGAGACATGGAGATAAACCTTTTACAAAATAGCTCACACTACACAATATATCACCAGAAGAAGCTGAAGTTTTTAAAAGCCTGTGTGCACTGAGAAGGAACATAGCAACATCAAACCCAACATTTGTAATTATAACACTCCAAGATTAATGGCAGACACCAAACCAAAAATCCAAGAAGCTCAAAATTACCCAAGCAGTAATTACCCATTACCAAACACACACACACACACACACACACACACACACACACACACACACACACACACACCAGTCATTCATATCATATTTAATCCACTGAACATAAAAACAGAAAATCTTCAAAATAGCCAAAGGAAAGAACACATCACATACAGATGAAAAAAGATAAGCATTACAACAGACTACTTGTCAGAACCATGACTTCAAACAGATATAAAGACTTCACCAAACAAACAAAAACTGAGAGAATTCAGTTTTACTCTATAGGCTTACTCTACAAAAAATGTTAAGGATGTTTTTATGCAGGCAGAGCAAATGTGGTATGAAACAGAAACTTGGATCAATACAAGATAATTAAGAGTCTTGAAAATAGAATAAATAAAGGTAAAATGAAATTGATTTCTTCTAATACTTAATTGTTTTCAAAGATAACTCTTTAAAGCCAGACACAGAAGTGATGTATTTTGTGTTTATAGCAAATGTAAAAGTTATGTTATGACATCAATAGAGCAAGAATAAAAGGAAGGAATATAGACTCTTCTATATTCTTTACACATGAAATGACTTACTTTTGAAGGCAGACTATGATTAAAGTGGTTTACATGGACTGTAAACCCTAGAGTAACCACATACGATTTAAGTGAAATGATAGAAGTAAGCCAAGAGAGGAGATAAAATCAATCATAAAAATAGTTCAGTAAACACAAGATATGCCCTATAATTAGGGAAACAGAAAGAAAAAAACAGGCAAATTAAATAGAAAAGGGCTAATAAGACAGTAGATTTAATCATAACCACACTGATGTCATATTAAATGGGAATCATCTAAACACACCAATTAAAATGTAGAGATTGTCAGAATTGAGTAAGAAATAAAACCCAACTCTATGCTGTCTACAAGAAACTCAAATTAAATAGAATGCTATAAAGAGATTGAAAGTAAAGAGCTGCAAAAAGATATACCATGCAGACACTAACAAAAGAGTGGAATAACTATATTAACATAAAAAATATACAAAGTAGAATTCAGAGCAAGGAATACTAACAGAAATAAAATAAGTAATTAGGGAGTAATAGAGGATTTACTTCTCCAAGAAAACGTGAAAATCCTAAACACGTATGCACCCAATAGGAGAGCTTCAAAATGCGTAAAGCAAACATGGATAGTTCAGGAAGGAGTAAGGGAGAAATCCATGCTTGGCTGCATTATTTGCAGTTCTGTTGTTTTTGACAATGCCCTGAGGCAGAGCAGAGAATGAGAGCTGAACAGAGGTAGGAAGTCAGAGCCACAGGTAATCACGAAAATTAAGTCCCTTGTGAATCTGTGGGATCTTGGGAGAGCATTCGAATCTCCAGGATGTGGAATAGGCCTGGAAAGAAGGATCAGTTCCACCTCATTCCCTTCTGGATTTCAGGAAGAAGAGGCTTTGGCTCATTGGGCGTGTTATGGTTTATAGGCCATTACCTCAGAGGCACATTCTGCAGACAATAAGCCAGAAAGACTGTGAACCAAACCTTTGTATAACTCTCAGGGGTTGCACAACTTATCCCCTTAGAGTGAACACGGAGGGCCCCAGTTAAACAGGGAAATGATATTTGTCTCTGGTTTTGGCAAGGAATGAAATGTTCCATAGCCCAGGAAGAATTGCCCATTTGACTCAATTTCTGTGTTTTCAAATTCTTCAGAAAAGCATAAGCACAACCTTATTTCTCATCTTCAAAAAGCAACCCTCCCAAACTGAAAAGGCTAGCCTAGCCCAAAGCCAGCCCTGCCTCTGATAAGAGGTTAGCATTCCCATCTGGGGGTTAGTTTCAGCTTCAGGAAGACTGATTTCAGGCATGAAATTGATACTTTCAGGAAGCTAATAGAAACGTTTGGGGGAAGGGTCAAAGATCTTTCTTTGCTCACAGTTCTGTGACTTTGTTGGAGCTCTGTGGTTTTTCATGCCTTTGGGACATGTTAATAATTACTGGACTATATTACTAAACAAAATTCAGCTCTTGGGAGGCCAACAAGTTCTTTAGCAGCATTGGACAATATGAAAAAACAATATCAGAATATCAACACTGGAGAGTTTAGAGACCATGGTCTGTTGAGCCCAAAGATTCTGAAGAGTTAACTTGGCTTTAGAAGAATGAGAGAGAAACTGAGTGAACAGGATTCTAAGCCAGGCACGAAAATCTCCTATCCCTTCAACAAGAGCAATTCTATTTGTTTTATTTTTTATTTTGTCTTTTATTTGAATTTGATTCCATATGAGATTGTATGTAGTAGAAATTGGTATTTTTCTGCTTTTAAAACAAACAAACAAACAAGCAAACAAACAAACAAACAAAGATTAGCAGTTAGTGATCCAGTTCCAGGGTTGGCAAATTTTTGTGCAAAGAGTCTGAAAGTAAATACTTTAACCTTTCGAGCCACATACAGTCTGTCACATGTTTCGGTTTGTTTTTACAAACTTTTGAACGTGTGAAAAAAAATCCTCAGCTTGTAGGCCACGTGTAGACAGTGCCAAATGCCACTGTAGTTTGACTGTCTCAAGTCAAATTTTGATGCAGTCTTTGACCAAGAGCATATAATCTAGAGATCCATTGAGCCTTTCATAAACTATGACTTAGCAGCCTGATAAAATACTGGACTTTTCTCCTAGAGACATCAGAATGGGGTACTGTCCTTCAAGGTATGGTGTATATTTTGAATCAGTGGTCATTTTATGGTGCTGAGCACCTTATAGTTATAGGTCTGGAAACCAAAGGGTAGCAGTAGGTGTGCCCCCACTTGCCATCACTCCCAGTGACTCACTTGGGTAATGTGTGTTCACTAACCCCTCAAATTTAGAGCTACTGGCCTAAAGCTTGTAGTTTCCAGAAAGTGGATGCTTCTACAGGGCAACAGAGCAAACATTTCACTAATCCTAAAATCACAGCTCTTGCTTGGTAGTTTTGGGCTCCTCATGCCAATAGGCCAAGTAAATAATGAGCTACTATACTGCAAGAGATAACTGACCCTGATTATCGCAAAGATATTGGGTTGTTACACATAAGGGAGCCAAAGAGGGTAGGTAATATCTGAAGGTCAAGGGATTCACTGAGACACCCACTGGTAATTCCATGTCCTGGGGAAACCATTTCTGCGTACTACAATAGCCATGGGTTGGCAAAGGTAAAACCAGGAATTCAGTCATCTCAGGAATGAAAGTCTACTTATCCTACCAGAGAAACAGCCTAGACTAGCAGAAGTTCCTGTTCAGGAGAAGGAAATCTAGAGCAGGTGTTATACGATAAAGATGATGAATAACATTTGGAGATGAGTAGTGCAAGAGCAGGACTGCATGAGCTGCTGCTGGTGCCTTTATCTCTTTGATGTGCAGCAGGAGCACTTACCTGCACTTTTTTCCTTGATTTTTTAATTGCCAACCTTGGTTTATTGTCTGTAGTACAGCAGATATAAGTGCTAGGGAATGAATGCTCCTTGGAAAAATTTCTCACCAATGGCTGATCAAAGTCATAGTATGAACATCTCAGCCATCTCACACAATAGGTGGGAAAAGCAGGAGGCAAGACTTTTACCGTGGCTCCCAGAGTTTGTCCAGCTCTATTGAGCTTTATTTGCCTTCAAAGGCAGCCTGCTTGATTCTGCACCTTTTACTTGCTGCTTTCCCGTCTTGTTTGATGTTGCTACTAATTTACTGTGTTTTCATTCACTTCCAAAGTAAGCTACAAGCATGGAAATCATTTTCTCATGATCTTTTGGGGAACCAAAAACATGTGGGAAAAGAGAGATGGGTTATTATTGGTTGTGTTTCCGACATAGTCATGGGTTAAATTGAGAACTATGGTGCCCATACATCTCATACATTTATAAATGAGAACCTCACAGAGCTGCAAGTATGAAGTGTAGTTCTTCAAATCCGTCCTAACTTATTTTAATGCAGATATTAACAGTAACACTTGGTTAAAAATGGAAACTCCAAAACAAATGGTAAACTGAGTTGAGGCAAAAGGGATAAAATGGAATTGTCCCTGAGAAATCAGGATTTGTTGCCACCCTACAAATGTACTGTACTTAGCCCCCATTTCCCCTTTACAATTTGTACTGACCTCATGGTTTGGATTTCATTTTTGGTTTCACATTTCTTTGTGCTCCAAGTAACAAAGTCCTGGCTGTTCTCCTGTTTTGATTCTTCACCTTTGCCCAGTGTGGAAGAGGTCTCTTAATCTCAGTCTTCTGGGTCCAGTATGTCCATGATTTGAACCTCAGCCATCTAACTCAGTGTCTAACTTGCAGAAGACTTTTAAATATTCGAAGTCAATATTATTATCTAGTATAATTTTTGTGAATAATTTTAATACTTTCAATTTTTCTATATATCTCTTTCCTGTCACTTTGATATCCTTTATACATGTCAGTTCCCAGCATCTTGAAAACTCTTGGGTCTTTCCAGTATTCTAGGGAGCATCCCAGTCTTATTGAGAATCAACCACTTCTTAATAGCACAGCTTTTATTTCAGTGTCCAGCCTGTACCTTTTCCAGACTTGGCTGAGCACCCTTGGCCCTTGGGGACATCCTCCTCTCTCAACAACTCTGGGAAGCAGAGTGACGCCCAGTTCACACACCCCAAGCTTTCAGCAATAAAGAGCATTTTAATTGAATTCCAAGGCAGTTAATTTGGGTCTTGGAAATTCATCATGCCTGTGGGTGGCCTCTCAAGATGGGTATGTGTGTGGTGTAGTGTGGTGTGGTGGTGGTGGTGGTGGTGGTGGTGGTGGTGGTGGTGGTGGTGTGTGTGTGTGTGTGTGTGAGTGTGTGTATTTCCTTTCTTCTTTTGGATGGGTCCAGCTCAGTAAGACAATTGGTGTAATGAGTCATACTAACAAATACAGCTCTAGCCCCAGCCACGTTCCTGGATCATCAGCTCTGCATAATATTCTTTTCTTAATCGTGAAGGGCCAAGACCTACTCAGCAACAGGATATTCGCTTGGTACTAGAGTCAACTCCTTCACGATGCCTGATGAATCCCAGAGAAGAAGACTTGTTTGTCTTTCTTATTTGTGACCTCACCTCTGTGTCTTTCCAGAATGGCACAGTTAGCTAAGAAAGCATTTTAACTGAGAAATTTAAAAATATCCCAGACAGCATTATTTAATGATCAAAATATTCCACCTTCAGGGAAGGGTAATTATAGGCCTCCCGTCTCTTCTATCTTTTGTGGAAAATCTGCATGGCTATCTCTTTTTCTATCATCAAAGGAAAACAGTTTTGTGTCTTCAGGGACAATTGTTCACTTTGGGAGTCCAGAGCCATTCGTGCTGGACTCTGATTAGTGCCCCCTTAGGAGAAAGAATTACATGCTTTGCTTAATTGATCCAGAGAACTCCCTTCAGGCTCTTATGTTCTCCCATGATAGAAACTTATCCAGATTGTGGGATCAGAAATGATTTCTCTAAGAATGATGTGAAGCCTGAATTAAGAACGACATTTTAAAAAGATGGTTATAGCCTGACTGGAACCTAGTTCACCACTAAGTAGCCCGGACCACACTTGACCCTTTCCAATGAGATCAGAATTCCTCTCATACATTCAGAAATACAGTGCCCCCAGTGTGCTAGCAGCCTACCACAAGGCTCATCTCTTTCTTCCATCTCTCTTACCACAAGGCCTATCTCTTTCTTCCATCTCTCTTAAATCCAGTTCTTTTTCTGCAATCTTCTAGGAGACATTTGACAACTGAGGATTTCTTTTTTCCTGTTGTTTGATTGAGATATAAGCTCTTTTTAATCTCCATACTTGGTTCAAATTGATTCCATAGCCTCAGCCTCTTTAACGGCTGTTGCCCTTAACAGAAGTGTGATTCTCTCTCAAAAACACAATTTCCCTATGTAGTTCATCTGGGGTAGTGATGATCATAATGACAATGAAGCAAGGTAATAAATTTTCTCATGACACAGTTGGATGTAGTTACGATACCCAGCTCCTTTTTCCCCCTATAACTTATCTGATTATTTTCATGAGCATACCCACCTACCTGCTGCTCCTTGGGACTACACTGGCTAGACCCATCACTGTGCATTCTGTGATCATCCACTGCTGATGACCTTGTGATCCATCCAGATTTGGCTCAGTGACACTGTTGACTCAGCCTCCCCTTGGCTCTTGTAGTCATTGCTGATGCCTCTGATTCTCTCCCAAGCCAAGCCCTCCATCCAGATGCCTATCCATGTGAAGTCCTTATAGTTTTAACAACCCACGGCCCCCAGCTCTCCCACTCTTCCTTTTCTCAATCATTTCCATGCTGTGTATTAGACCTGTCTAAGGTAGCTTTGAGTTAACTCTGCTATGTTGTTTGTAAAGAGTACCAGTTACCTCCTAAAACCCGGTGCGCCTGATATTAGTCTCAGCCGTGAGGCCTCAGGATGTGATTTGCTTCTTTCCAGCAATTGTCCTACCCCTGAAGGCCCTTTTCTCAAATTTCTGTCTGGTTTTAAGATTTCTCTTTGACTTCAGACCATCTTGAACCTATTTATAATCTCATGACTTGCTTGGCATTATCTGGGTACAAGTCCTTTGTACCCACCTTGATTCATGCTTCAGGTCTGCACACATCTTCATCAGTTTGTTGTTTAACAATAACCTAGCAATTAGAATGGAAAGGGAGAAGAAGAAAGGAATAGAAGCATTTATTAAGGACCATCTGTGGGCAGTTTTCTTATTGGGTTCTCTATGTTGTTTACCATGTTCAATCCTCATAACACCTCTGTGAAATTTGCATTATTATCATTGTTTTAGAGAGGAAGAAACTGAGGAGATTAGGTTAAGTAGCTTGTCCAAGGTCACAAAACCATCGAGAGGGAGAAAGATAACTAAAATTCTGGCCTGAAGCTGAAGCACACAGCTCTCTCATTACTCCATCTTGCCATCTGTGCCATGCTTGGCTTTTCACCAACTCTTCTAAGTTCTCCACCAGGGCTAGTTCTCATGTGACCTTGATGGAGAATGCCTTTATTTCTATACCTGACTTCTTTATGCTGGTTCTAAATTACAGCTAACCAATGACTCCTACTTCTTTCTGTTTCAGCTTCTGTTCCCAAGTGGGCAATCCATCCAGTGTCAGTTTTCTATATGGAACATATCCATGTTTATATCTTATTTGGGGCATACATTCCTGGTATGTCTTTTCTGCTTCAGAGTACCAGATTTGTTTCTTTTCTCTTTCCAAAGTATAGAGATCTTCTATTGAAAAGGTTAACCCATGACTTATTTTCCTCAGCCCTACTTCTATTTCTCAAAGGTAACACACACACATACACACAAACTCTCTCTCTCTCTTTCTCTCTCTCTCTCTCTCTCTCTCTCTCTCTCTCTCTCTCTCTCTCTCTCTCTCTTGTTTGTAGCTCTTATTATGGTTATTTCTCTATCTTTAAATATATACTTATAATATTATAATATTTTCCTTTGGGTTATTAAATTTATATGTTATCTATTAATTTCTTGCTATGATAAATGAGGAATGAGCTTACTTAAATTATCCCCAGTGCCATTTCAGTCTCTACTATAGTTAACCACTCTTTCACGTCCTTCAATAGTTAATTTTAATATCAATAATATATTTACTTTTCTTTGTGGTTCCTAATATAGATGT
The DNA here is from genome assembly GCA_030015415.1 of Cynopterus sphinx. Classification (NCBI taxonomy): domain Eukaryota; kingdom Metazoa; phylum Chordata; class Mammalia; order Chiroptera; family Pteropodidae; genus Cynopterus; species Cynopterus sphinx. The sequence continues at coordinate 23,507,462 of CM057385.1, forward strand.
TTTCTCTAGATCCCTCACTTGATAAGATTAGAATATTAACATCTCTTTCCTTCTATTCTCCTGTACATCGTATTATGCCCTTCTTCCACATCCTAGGTCTGTCTTCTCTAAATTTACATTTAAATTGGCAGACTGATCATATTTACATCTCTCTGTAAGTATAATGAGTCTTCGTGCCTCATTTATATATTGATTCTAAAACTGAAATGTCATCATTGTTTTCATTGTTTTGGCCATCTAAATATTATTCACTGAAAAGCCAACTAATGTGCTATGATCATATTTCCTTTTATAGTCTTTCACCTTTTATCTTCTGTCTCATACCCCAACCCCTTGTATGATTTAAGTTTATTGTATCCCTAGAGTATTTTCACCTTTATCTCAAGGATTCCATCAAATCTTTGAAGTCTCCCTTTACTCTAGTTCTATCCCTCTCAGACTCCTCCTGCTCACCCCTAAAGAAATGCTTTCTCTCCAGGTTTGATAAACAGCATTTATCTTGGGACTTTTCTTTATTACTTTCCTGAGTTAGAGCCACTATTCTATGGATCTCATTTCTTCTCTCTTCATTTAAACCTTCAAGAAACTTCCACTGGGGAGAAAATACATTGGCAATAATATTTGGGGCCTTGCTTTTATTTCATCCTCACATTGATTGATAGTTTGGCTGGACTTGGAATTCCTTCATCACATTGAACAGTGTCCCATCATCTTCTAGTATGCAGTGTTGTGGAGGGGAAGTCTCAGACCAATATGACTTTTTTTGTCTCTCTCTCTCTCTCTCTCACTCACTCACTTGTTCGCCTGCTCTCCTCTCTTCTTTCTCCTTCCTTCAGAACATTTCCACTAAGTCAAAATATTCATTAATATAGCAAGATTAACATTGCATGGACAATAATTCAGTCATTTGAAATGAAGAATCTGTAAGGAAAGGAATAAGCAATTGTTAAAGTCCATGAAAACTTACTTCTTCTTCCACTCAGAAAACCATGAGAGCAACCTTTGGATTTTTATTTATTCTCAGTTCTTAAACTAAATTACCTAAAATACAATAGCCCTCCTTAAAATTTTCAACTCATCAAGTTAATAGTTAAGCAAGAGGTCTCCCAACTTTACCACCTATAGGTATATCTATACTTTCATCTTCTCATCATTAAAATGAAACAAATAATAGCTACCTCATGAAGTTTTTATGGGATGGGACAATGTGTATAAAGTGCTTAACACAGTACCTGACACATAATTCATGCTCAATAAATGTTAGCCATTATTATTTTCAAGGAGTTGTTAAAAATAAACAATTAGTCTTGGAAAGGCATAGATTAATATTTTGTCAGCCTTGTCATCAAGATAGTAACAGCTTTTTAAAGTGGATAGCCATTGAATCAACAAACCACAACACCAACACTATTAATTAATAGTGGGTCTATCAACAAACATTTGAGAACTTATCCTACTAATTCAACATTAAAAAATGATTTGTATGCACTCAGACAAAGAAACTTTGCAGAAAACTAAAAGGCTGGGGGCAGAATTGCTCTTTGGGATGCCTGAGCTCATTCTGCTTCCTGAATCTATGACCTAGAAGTTGATTTATATATTTTCAATTAATCTATATCTAAAAAATAAAAATATTTTGATGCCTGAGATATTCTTTAAGGTGCATGTACACACATGCATGAATATGTTTGCATACCCACATACAACTTTAGTCTTAGAACAAAAAATTTTATTTTATAGAAGTCAACCAATACAAAATCATAAGCATTTAACAAATGTATTTCCAGTGGTTTGACTATGTCCTAAACTGGTCAAATATTCTTTTCCAACTTCTAAAAGGAGTTGGTTCAAGAAACTTTTCTCTTACAGTATTATTTCTGAGCCAATAATATGAAGATACCTCAGATGTCAAAGTAGGTACAGTGTTTTAAAATGCTATGTCATTGAAAGTCAGATTAATTCAGAGAAAGGAGTTGAGATTTTGAATAAAACAGACTTGAGTTTAAATTCTGGCTCATTGTTGCTGAGTTGTTATATTACATTTCTCTCAATGATAATATTTTTCTTATTTTAACAAGATTAGTTTTTTCAGGATATTGATTGAATTTTTCTCATTTACTAAAATGATTTCTGAGAGATAAGACTCAACAGCTTTATTTACCAACAGTATTGGGAGATCTTGAGAAAGCAGGGCAGACATACCAATGAAAGGAAATGAATCTTGAAAAGAAGAGAGATGACAGGCTGACTTTTCTTTCTGTTTGGATTCTGGCTGTGTATATAGGCTTCATGGCATCTTATCTCCCCAAGAAATTTTTTCATTTTTCAGTGACTCAGCCATTTTAATACTTTTACCTAAGTTCGGAAAAAAGAATGATGCTCTGTATAGCATCAGAATTTGCTAATTTCTCTTGGACAGTTTTCAAGCTTTGGGTTTTCCAACTCACTTTCTCTATTAGCTATTTTCTGAGATCAGTCATCTATTCTGCATCTCTGTAATGTTCACAGGAACTCCTTGCTCTATGGTAACCTGTAATAGCCTGTAGGTAGGTTTTACAGGTATCCACATATATTTTCCCCAGTGTGGTATAGAGATAAGGACATAAGAAACAGGCTAGATAATACACTATGAGCATTGAACCAGTGCAGGGTAACCAGTGAGAAATTTCTAGTAACTGGGTAGTGAAGAAATTTCAGGGAAAACCATGTGTAATATTTATGTATAATTATTAACAATGGTGCAATATGTGCTACAATTTTCCTAAACTTTCAGCAAAGTTTAATAGGCCCCATACAGTCCGTGCCAGTGGAGTGTAGAATAAAGGACATGGAAGTAAAGAGTGGTAGCCTGTTCCACACAGACCACTGCCACCTCTGTTTCCCATTGGGGCCCACAAAGAGTTATAAGTGTTATATAAAGAGGAAACAGTTTCCAGAGTAAAGTGGTGACCTGAGAGAAAGGCAGCTGAGGCCCAAGTTGAGAAAGGCACAGAGCAGACACAGCCTAAACATAGGACACTCCCACCTCTCCAAGTCAAGTCAACAGCACAAGAGGCTGAATCTAGATTATTTTCAATGTTACCTAGTAACCACCCACTAGATAATACTGATCTTGTCACATACTAAAAATGGGGATCACAAGAGCACCTTCCTCATATGGTTGTTGTGAAGATTAATTGAGATTAAGAAAGTGAAAGCTTTTATAAATTATAAAATTATCAACGATTAGCATTACACAATCTTGTGTCTGTATTTTTACTCTGTTGTATTAGAACATACGTTTCTCTAAGAAAAAGATTGTCTTCTTTTTTTGCTCCTCCTGCCCTTCTCTAAGCACTCTTCTGTAAAGTCCCCAACACATGCCATAGGCATTCTCTACACCTTGCTTGCATTCTTTCTTTGGTTCTCTTAAAATATTGTTTTTGCTTAGAATATGGTTTTGGCTTAAATTGCCACCCTGTGACATCCATTTTAAAATGGGAATCACCCATTTTATTTTAGATCATTTAGCTGATTCCTATTGTGGTTGAATTAAGTATTCTGAATCTGATTCTTAGAATATATGTAATGTTGATGTTTGGGGCTTGAGAAAGGCCCATGCAAATCTAAGGGATAGTCTGGAGCTGAGATGGTAGGTGAGTTGTCCACCTGGAGACTTTTCCACTGCTCACAGAAGGTGTCACATATCACAAGATACTAAGAGCCCCAGTGAAGAAGGTCACATCAATGGGTGGAAACCTTGATTGAAAGAAGATAAATTTATAGGCTTGCTTCTTTGTGCTATGGATCATATCCTACTGTGTATTTTAAGAAGTAGGTTGGCAAAGACAGAACAGAGCTATGTGAGGAAAAGATAATGAAAGATGTTGCTTTATATGGTACTGAACCTACATAAACCCTGTGAGAACTGACTCATGAAAAATCATTTCTAGACCCCACACTGTGCTGTGTGATGAAAGCTGGCATCATGAGGTCCGTGAAGAACTCTGTGATTCTGCAGGTTTTATGTTACCCTAAGACTCCAGTGGTCATAGCCACTGACTGGGAGGACCCTACCCTGGTCAACATTAGTCATTCTACTTCCTGTGATCCCATGTAAGTTATAGGAGGTGAAAAGGAAGCTGTGGGCTGACATTGTCTCTCTAAGGGCTGTGACACACATCACTGTCAAGATGGAAATTATGTTAATCCTTAAGCATTAAGAGCTCCTCAAAATAAAAAGAAAGATGAGCCAGACAGCCATATATAGCTGGCTTCAGAGAGCATCTGTGAATGGGAAGGTGATATTTGCACACAGAATAGATATACTATGATAGAGGAGGCAGGGTGGGGAGTCGGGGAGACTCATACCTTGTAGGATGTTTAGCAGCAACCCTGGTCTCTACTTATTACTAGATGCCAGTAGCATCCTTTCTCCAGTTGTGACAACCAAAAGTATCTTTAGATACTGTCATTGTCTTTTAGGGGAACAAAATTATTCCTAATGAGATTTTCTGCCTGAGAGTGTGGTCTTCATTCACATAATCAAAGCTGGTGCACCAAGACCATATCCGCATTCCAGTTCATGGATGAAGGAAGGAGAGAAAGTGAAAGGCAAGCAATTTCCTTTTAAGAAGGTGTTGTAGAAGTTGCACATAGCAGTTAAGTTTATATTCCCTCTGGTAGAACATGGTCACATGGCAACAGTAAGCAGCAGGGGAAGGAAGCCTGAGAAACTTGGTGGCACTCTAAGAATCAGAGGAGTTCTATTTCTAAAAGTATTAGGGGAATATGAATAATGAGGGGAGCAATTAGTAGTCTTATTACCCTTACAGAATTATTATAGAGTTAAAGATGATGATTCACCTACAGTGCCTAGAACAGTGTCTTACATAGTAAATGCTCTGTGAAAATGTGTTCTGCTTTCTTTCCTGCCTCTCTACCTTCAAGCGACTGGCACTGTGTCTCTTTCCACTGAGATTTGGTATTAAATTTGGTAAATACATAATAGTAATAATAACTCTCCTTTATAAGCTGTGCATCTGGCTAATATTGGGACTATAGACCTCTAGCAATATACTTTATGCTCTTTTTCTTTCAGGCTTTTACTGACTTCTTTCTTTTGCCTCCAATGGCCTTGCCTCCAGCATCATCTCCCATAAGCATGCACATGTATGGATATAAACAAATAAACAAAACTTTTGCTTTTCTCTATAGGTTCTGAAATAGTATTTCAATTTTATAGAAAAAATATCTGTGGCTAGGGAAGGTAAATTTGTTTGCCCAAGGTTATATGTACATATAATACTAGAAGGAGGAGGAGATGGGATTTGAACTCAGGTCTACTCTCACAACAAAATCAGGTCTCTTGACAATAACAAAGGTTTTTCTTCCACTTCTTTTATGAGCACATGTTGGTTAAGAGGCTCTAAACTACTCTGTCACTTAGAGAAGTCCTATATGTGTGCTGATAGAGTGTGGGAAAACAGCTTTCCCAGGAAGGAGACTACAGCACAAAATGGACTGTCCTTTGCCCTGCAGAGAGTAGTAATGTAGGAAGTGATATCTGGGGCTTCTGTGGCCACTGATCACCTTCCCTGTGCCTGGCTTCCCTACCAAAAGCACAGCCTTGCGTGCTAAGCTTATCACTGAGATCCTGGCACTCTCAGAGGAGCTGGCCCATGACTGACGTCCTCTTCCTCTGCCTGCAGCTAGTTGCGCAAGCTGCTGACCTAGATGGAAAGCACTGCATTTCATGAGAATTAAATAAGTGCATTGGACAAGAGCTCCTCATGTCCTGCCATCAGCTTTACTTCATTTTCGGGAATGGCCCTGCTAACCTATGATTTCAAAGGATTCCAAAGAATTTTGGAGTCCAGCAATCAGTTTTACTGAAAGTTTCTTTTCTTCTGGGTATCTTGATGTAGCATGTTTCTTTCTCTCTCTCTCTCTCTCTCTCTCTCTCTCTCTCTCTCTCTCTCTCTCTCTCTCTCTCTCTCTCTCTGTGTGTGTGTGTGTGTGTGTGTGTGTGTGTGTGTGTGTGTGTGTATGCATTTATGGAGGCAGTATTGGGGAATTCTCTGTTCTGTGTGTGCCAAGGTGTCTTATAATATATCAGAACAGCTGTGGTGTAATGAAATGAGCATAATACATGGTGTCAGAAAACCTAGATTCAAGACCTAAGCTTCTTACCTGCAATGTGACCTGGGGGCCTTTTCTGGGTCTTAGCTTTCTCAAATGGAAAATAAAGCTAATAAACTCTATTTTGTAAGGATTTAATGATATTACAGGTGGCATATCATAGATGGCAGTTTGCTGTAATGGAAAGAGACCTGAGTACAAATCCAGAATATCGCTCTAAAAAGCCATGTGAATCAGGACAACTTACTAAACTCAGTCCCTCAGTTCCTGCATCATTAAAATGGGAGTCATGATGATACTTCCACCTAGATATGTGTGGGTGAAATGAGACATCTGTGAATCCTCTAACATAGTCCCTGGCACACAGCAGTAATGCAGCATATGCTAGCTACTTTCCTTCTAGCCTTTCTTCAGTCGTCATGTGAAAACTCATTATAAATGTCCAAGCAGTGTGCCAATAAAAGGTGATACTATAACATGGTAGTCACCAAAGTAAGTGATACAACTCATTTTATAGGACTTAGTAAAAGATAGGGGAATGCTTTGAGTCAGAACAGGCTGGACTGCTTCTCAGTGTCCATTACTGCAGTTTGGTCCCTGGACCTTCTTCAGGAGTTAATGGGCTGGTTAATGGAAGCCTTTGATATGACTCAGTGGAGAACCCACTTGTCTTCCTGTTGTAATACAAAAGGCATTTTGCCTACCATTATTCCTCTTTTTCGTTTACTTCTGCAGCCTAATTTGGTTAAAACAGGATCATTTCCCAAGGGCTATCTCCCAAATTACCAGCCCCAGATGAGTCATTATCTTTGTAAAGATTCATCTTAATTATCCACCCTCACTTCTCTAAGCTGGCCTCTTAGCTCCATAAGGAGCAACCAGCTTGTGTGCAGGATAACTGTCAAGCACATCCCTGAGAATGTGAGTGTGTTGGAAGGCACTCATCCCACCAGTGAGAGCCACTGTGGGCTAAGGTCTCACCTTCGTGAAACAACTAATGAGATAGAGTTTTCATTAAATTTCCATCACTCTCAAGCTTTAGAGAAGGCTTTGAGAATTCAAACTTTGTCTTTGGGCCCCACCCCGCCCACCTGCTATGTATTTTCCCCCACCTTCACCAGCCATTTCCTTACTTTCCATCCAAAAAGACCACATTCTTGTTCTGTGCTTTGGCTTCCAAAGATACCTATTGCAGCATCCCACCCATACAATTCTTCCCACATGTTTGTCCTCGTACATTGAGGGCCTACAAGTGAGAGACTATATACTAGAATAATTTTTTTATTTGATTTTAAAGAATGATGAGTTTTTTCAATTTGATTCAAATTGACTTTATATTCATAAAGCAGCAATGGTCCAGGTGCTGCGTCAGGAACTATACAGTCAGACTGTCCTATATTAGGACATTTACACTCATTATCTTATTTAATACTCAAAAAGTAAACAAAGTCATTCTTGCCCTTAAAGAGGAAACAGACTTAGAAAGGTTTGCTGACTTGCTCAGAGTTACCAGGGATTCTGCATTATAGAACTGCAGGGGACACCATTCCTACTGTAGTCCATTCAAATGGCATGTCCTGGATCTGTGTTCCAGGACACAGAATATGGAGGAAATGGGCCTGTACAAGGCTGTGGTCTGGTATTCATGCAGGAGACAGTGACAGAGTCAAGATCTGAACCTAGTTCTCATTCCAAGTTCACTGTTCTTTTGGTTCACACAAAAAAGATTAACTTCTAGTTTGATGCCGACTCGCTTTGCTTCTGATAAATAAGGAAAGGGGTAATTACAGGTTTGTATAAAATTATTTGAGCACTCAAGCAAGGACAGCAAATTCAAGCAATGCTTAGCATTCTCACTTGAGCAATGAACTTTCAGCCCACACACAGTATCAGAACTAGCACTACCCAGGTAAGTTAAGAAAGGCATAATAAACACTCCATACAGAAAGTCACCTGGCAGTACAGAAAGAGCAAAGATCAGAGAGAGCTAGATTGAAATCCTCAACGTGCAATTTCTTAGTGTGCCTTTGGATAAATAATAAATTCTCTGCACCTGAGTATTATCTTTTGCAGAAAATGGCCCTTTAGCTTGGGCCAAGATGCCTTAAATACATCAGGTAAGATTAGCTCAAAAGTTTATAACACCATAATTTAGTGCTTTGAAAGTTTAATGTGTGTGTGTGTGTGTATACATACATACATACATACATACATACATACACATACATATATATATATATAATGTTCTACCAGGATTATTTTTAATTAAATCAATTTTTAAATCGATTTTAAAATCTCCTTTATTCTGAATAAATTTTTAAATTTTTTAAATTGTTTTTTTCAATTGTAGACCACTGTTTGTGCAAGTGATTAAGCTGCATTCTAATCAGTTTTACTGATTTTTAAAGTCTATGTTCTTTCTATTATACTCCTCTGCTTCTCAATTGTTTTTAACTTGTATTTTTTAAAACTGAGGGCAATGTGTATTTCATACATGCTTCAGTGATTTTGAACACTAATCTAGTTTTCCTGTAAGTCTGTTCATCTCCCATCTTCCACTTTGACGATAGCATGGCATGTTTGCAATTTGCCAGTTACTACACCAGGGCCAGTGTCCACATAAACACACTCATCTCTTTTCCCTTTGGCTGCTCAAAGATTCTCCATGCTGTTCTTGTGAGCTTTTGTGCTTGAAGAATCAATCAAAGGGTTAGGAGATGTGCTGACAGCCACACAAGCTTATTTCCTGGATCTCTTAGCCCTCAGGCCCAGAAAGGAAGCACAGCCCCTAATGGACTCTCATTTGTAATTAAATGACAAGGATTTTGTGGTGGGAAGAGTCGTCTCTTCCTTATTAAGGCCACTTGTTGCCTTTTTATTCATTTTTATGTGAGTTTAATTCTCATTGATGTGGGTGATGACTGTTGGTCAAAAACCACTTTTGCATCTGAGTCTGACATTCTCCCCCAATGTCCCAGTGGTAAACACAGAGGAATTGAAAGACAGAATGATTTCACCTCTGAAGTCCTGTTTGGTGCACATTTGGAGCCCAGGGCCCAAACCACGCAGGAGGCCTGGGGTGTTTTCACTCGGGCACAACCATGCAAGTGTTGTGTATTTTTTCCCCTTTGGTGGAAAAATGATGGCTTTGCTTTCTTGAAGCATTCCTGCTGGCTTATTCATGGAACCCAAAGAGGGTGACATCCAAGGAGGGCAGCATGTAGCCTTCTGTTTCTCAGCCAGAGTCAAGGTTTGGCAAAGAGTGAGGCTGAAGGAAGGTGGGACTGCCCAGTGTAGTAGGTGAGAGAAGAGTTGGCCAAAAGGTAGGAAAGACTTGAAACCAAAATCCACACTCTGATGTGCGGGGCCTCCCAGTGAGAAAAAACACTCACCAAACACCCACATACTTATTTGAGTTGGAATAGGGTATGCAGTGTCCAGGAGGCTGTTGAAACAGAGTACTGACCCCCTTCAATGGGCTAGAATTGCTGTGGAAGCTGTGGCAGGAGCTGGGAGGGGGAGTGAAGTTAAGGATGCTCAAGGCAGAGCTGTGGATACTTGGCCCTAAGAACCCATTTTGCAGGTTTACTTGGGATGAAACTGTAGGTGGTGCTTTGTGTGGGTGGTGGATGGAGAGGCTTATGAGAAGTAGGGGTCTTTTCTTCTGGAGAGAGCCAGAATTAGTTTTGAATACAGATTTTACCATGTATGAGCATTGGAACATCGGGGGAAAGTCACGTCCTTTGTCTGAACCTCAGTTTCCTAACCAGTCAAATGAGAATAAAACTGTGGCTTCTAATGAGGATTAAATTTGGTATTACATATGAAAAGCTGGCCTCAGTGTGCCTGGCCCTCATGAGTTTTCAATAAATAGCTGCCGTCTTTCCATATATTAAATGGCTAGTTGCATTTGAGGAGGGCTGTCCCATACAATAATTTTAGAGCATCTCAGCCTGGCTGTAAATCCTGGCTCTATCTTGTACTAGCTTTATGACTTATATTAAATTTCTTAACCTTACTAAATTGTAATTTCTTCCTTCTAAAAAAGGTTATCATAATATTTATCTCTTTGTGTTATCAAGAGTTGAGATAATGCATGACACACTTAGCGCAGAGTCTTCCTAACCAAGGATAGTGAGGTTCAATAAATGTTAGCCAAGATGATAGTGATGGTCACCTCTGAGGACAGAAATTGCTTAGGGTAAATCATACTTTTTAATTGGGTATTCCAGGAGACATTTGAGAATGTTGGGGGATATTTTTGGTTGTCACAACTTGGAGGGAAGGCCAAGGATGCTACTAAACATCCTACAGTGAACAGGAAGCCTCCACCCACAACAAAGAATTGTCCAGCTCAGAACATCAACAGAGCCAAATTTGAAAAACACTGGTCCACACCAGGCACTTTGGCAAGACTTATCATAAAGTAGACATCAGATGGCCTGAGTTACTATCAGGGATAACTAAGTTTTCCAGTTATCTAAATGCAAATCATATGTTACCTTCTAGATTATATTTTCTTGAGTCTAAGGACTCTTCCTTCATCACCTCTATCCCCTGTAGGTTAGCACAAGTTATACATTCACTAAATGTCTTTCAAATCAATGTGTCAAGTTTCCTGATGCAGTAGCTCCAGCACAAAGTTAAATATATAACTATTATTTGATAATCCACAGAGAATTTTCACTTGAAACAAAATGGGAAAATGGGTCCATTTTTAGACAGAGCATCACCCAGGGTGACCAGAACTAGAACTGAGAAACCAAAGTAGCAGAAAACACAGGAAAGTTACTGCTTGGCATGTACCACCAACATGAGCTGGGAAGGCTGAGAGTGGATTTGCCTTTCTAATTAGGTTTGACTTGGGCTAATATTGAAGTGAGCTTTTGTTCCCTGGGTAGACACCAGCTGGGAGGTACTCCAGGAACGTGCTGGGTGGCAGGGTGAAGTCAGCCTGATATTACACATTTTCTCTGGGTAATCCATAAATAGATGGTTCACACATGGACACATGAGACCATCTATAAACTTAGCTCTGACGCAGAATGTCCTGAGAGGTCAGCCTCTTGAGTCACTCAGGATGACAGTTCAAACTCAGGCTCCATTACTTGCTCACTGTGTGGCCCTGCACATGATATTCAGCATCTCTGAGCCTCATTTTTTTTTCAATCTAGAAAATGCAAATGGAGAAGATCTACCTCAAAAAGATATCGCAAAGCATAAAAAACAAAAGAGATAAGAGATTAAGATTATTCTGGCTTTTACTACAGAAAACTTAGAATGACCCAAGATTCATTATATCATGTACTGGTTTATAGAAGATCTCCCTTAAGTAAATGACTTACTGTTTACTTAACTTTTGTATTACCTTCAATATCTACCAACATTAACCATACCAATGGGTGGTCTCCTAAATGTCCTTGCTGTTAATCTGTTTTACCCCACCTGAACAATTGTCCTTTGAGTATAGTCCAGACTACTTCTCTTAAAGCACTTGTCAGACCTCTCCTACACTTAGACATGCTTCCTGTGACCTAAGGAATCAAGTTTAGACTCACTGGCAAGGTGTTCAAGGCCCTCTACTATCTGGTCTCTGTGAGTGCTCCACCCTGAATATTTACCAATGCCTACATCCCGACACACAAGTGAATTCTGGGCCATGCCCATTCCAGCTTATTTTCTATTCCTGAAGCATTCCTATTATTCTCATGCTTTTAGGTGTTTGCTCCCGGTGTTTCCTTAGCTTGAACCAGTTCTTTTTAATGAAATTATATCCAGTTTTCAAGACTCATGTCAAATCTTATCTTTCTCCAGGAAATCTTTCTTAATCTCTCCTCTCTTAGTTAGATTCATAGTGTTATTCCTCAGGCCCCCAGAGCACTAGCTGACTTTACCTTAAGATCTCAAAGCTTTCTGTTCCTGCTGTTATAGCAGTTTGGGTACAAATCTCTACTCTTTTATGAAATGAGCTCTGGACAGGTGTTAGGAATCTTTGTGACCTCTCCTACCATCCCTCTCGCAACACCTGGAATAGTATGTTGCACAGGGGAGACACTAAAAAAAAAGTTTATTAGATCAAATCTCAGCATCATTGAAAGGTTCTTTTCTTAAAGGAATCTCTATTGTCAAATATAAATTTTTATGTCAAACCAAAATATCCCCCAAAAGAGTAATGAAAAGAATTTCGCTTCTCTACTACCAGAACAAACATGTCTACCAGTGACAATGGGATGTGATTTAAAGATTGATTGTTTCATACCACTTACCCATTAATCATTTCCGTAATATAAGCATGTATGTGTGTGTGCACGCGCACGTGTGTGATTTCTTTAACCTAGACTTGAGGTAACTTGAAAGTCTATGTGTTATTTCTCATACTTTTTTACAGTTCTCGTCTCAGTGCTCTACTTTGGACTTCCAAAAAATATAGTGTGGAAAAGGAAGGGAGTAACTTTACAGTAGAGAAACCTGATAAACACTACCAGCCAGGTGATAAAGTCTGACACCAACAGTAATCAGTCATGTTGATGAGTTGTGTACCCTTGATGTGAGATGAGAATGGAGCTTTATTTCTGTGTTCTTTCTCCCCCAAAACCATAATCTCTGTATAAGCATAAGAAAAAGACCAAATTGGCAGACATTATACAAAATGCCTGATCAGTATTTCTCAAAAACTTAAACTCATCAAAAAACAATCAAAGCTTGAGAAATTATAACCATTTAGAGGAGCCTAAAGGGTCATAACATCTAAATGTACTGTATCCTGGATGAGACAGGAAAAAAGCATTAGGTAAAATGAATAAAGGACTTTAGATAAAAATCTGAGTAAAGCATCAATTTTATTATTGATAATGTACCAATGTTAGTTCATCAGTTAAGACAAATATGCATACTGAGGTATGATATTAACAATAGGGAAAATAAGACGTGGGACACATTGGAACTCTTGATGCTATCTTGGCAACTTTGTTGAATGCCTCGTGAGTGATTGCGAAAAGGTAATATCTGCATTCAACTTCCATATAAAGAATTAGAAGAAAGCTGAACAATTTAAAATGTGTGGCTATGGCACGGTAATTGGATGTCCCTTAGAATGTAATTTGAATCTCTTTGTTTTCTCATTTATATGAAATAATTTTAAAAATTGGACTAGAACAGATTAAATTAACCTATATAGATTAATAGGTGCTCTACGCGTGTTTCCTTCCCTTTGTCATGTTAGACTTGTGGGCAAGTCAGTGAACCTCTCTATGGATAGTAAGGTATTTGTTATTGAATGGAATTAAAAGAAAAGTTATCTTAAAAAGAAACCATAGTTACTGCTGCCTTCTAATAAGTGGGATACTGTAACTTTGATCAGTGGGAAATAAGTCTCTATACTTTCTCCTTCCAGTGGAAGAAGGAAAGACAGAAATCTCAAAGCTTTACCCATTTCTTCTGTGCTAACAAAGGATGAGTCCGAGAGAGGGTGAACTTTTGTTTTAGCTGGCAATTTAATGAGACAGTATTTTTAAAAATAAGCCTAGAATCTAATAGAGGGTGGAGAGTTCAGAAGAGCTGAAATTTTCTGCATAATTAAGTTAGGGAATTAAGATGAGTAAAGCATAAAAGTGTGTATGTAGCGGGCAGGGGGTGGGAGGGGATGTGACAGAGCTACAGAGCAGGAGGCTGCAAACTTTAGAGAAATATGACCAACAAGAAATTCTCTATGGAAATGCAAAAACTTTTGAAGCAAAAATGTCTAAACTCTCATTTTAACTTATTTGCTTTTCTGTCATGTAAATACCCTTAATCATCTCAATTTTCAAAAAGTCTGCTAAACACACAAATGCCTGGCATGAAAGATTCTGTTGGAAATCAAAATCCTCATCTACATTGGTACCAATCCAAAGAAAAAGAACAACCCGGAGCAGGGAGGGTTGAGATGAAATGAGATTTTGGTTTCAGCAGAAAGAGGAATTTGGACATGGAAATGGCCATTGAGTACACAAAACCCTGGGAATTTGCAGAAGATTGGGGCTTGGCATTACGTGTGGACGGATTTTAATAAGTGACGATTTGTGTATTTCGTGTGTGTGTGTGTGTGTGTGTGTGTGTGTGTGTGTATGTGTGTGTGTGTGTTATAGGAAGCAGAGATATGCTGTCATTAATGAAGAACTCCATCTACTTCTTGTTCATCTTCCCAGAATGGAGGCCTCGGGGAACAGGCAAGGGCTGATATCTCCTAGGCTGTCCCATGTGTCCTCTTTATGGCTGAAGGGTCCAATTGCACAGACCCTATGCCACACTCTCCATATCCCCTCAACCTCATTTTCCAATATATTCCCACATACTGGAATCTCTATACCAAGTCATTTACATATCCTGGAACACAGTGTCTTTTCTTTTTCCTCTATGCCACATCCACATACATTTTATTTCCTTATAGCTCACTTCTCAAATCCTTACTTATCCTTTAAGATCAGCTATAGTATTTTTTTCCACTGTGAAGCCTCCCTAAGCACATTTCCCCCTTCCCAAATTCTGCCAGTTTTGTTTTTGTTTTTGTTTTTGTTTTTGTTTTTGTTTTTTTTTTTACATTCCAGTCCTCATCCTTACATAACGGCTACAGACGCTTTGACTGGTTAGGAGCTCTCTTTAGTTCAGAAATTTTCACACTTGTCAGCACATTGGAATCACTGGGAGCTTTAGCAAATACTGACACCTAGATTTCACCACAGACGTCCTCACTCAATTGTTCTGGCTGCAGCCTGAACATGAGGACTTCGAAGCCTCCTTAGCTGCTGCTAAAGTGCCGTCTGGTTGAGAAGCCCTGCTCCATAGTCCAGCGTTTGGCTTGCCAGCTTTGTTTCTCCATCTCTCTCTCACTGTTGACACTGTTGCTGGTTCTACCTTTCCTTAAGGAAAGTCTTCCAGAACTGTCTAAAATAAAATATAAAATAAAATAATAAACAAAAGTCTTTTGAGGAAGTAAAAAGTATGTGGGACTATTCGCTCTGTCCTGGCTGCTTCTCCATTGACTTCCTTGGAATTAGCAAAGGGCAGAGTCCTCCCATCATAACTGCAGCAGAAGCTGCTCAGGCGGCACTGAGAACAAGGGCAGGTACAGATAGCAGGGCCTTCTTTGTAGACCCATCTCTCAGCCGTTCAGTTTCAGGTTGGTCCCCTTGGAGCTCTTACCAGGATGTGGTGAGGATCAATTAGGTAATGAATGAGGAAGTGCTTAGCAAGTGTCTCATTTTAAATGTGGTAGACATAGATGGTGACCCATCTATCTGTCTCAGATCCCTCTTACTGTCTCTAGGTGCCCCTCCACTGGCTTGTCCCTGCTTTCTTTTAAAGGCCCGAACCTCTTACTCTCTTTGGAAGATGTCCATAGGAGCTGCTTTGCTCAAACTTTAAGAACCAGAGTACCTGGGAATGTGTGTCCCCCTTGGGTGACTTTAGCCAGTGCCTGCAGATGAGAGAGTATAAAGTGCAATCTCCTTGTTCAGAGTTGGGGCATCCTCTGAGCTGAGCTGTAATTTACACTCCAGGGTCCCCATGAAGGCTGAAGCAAGACTTTGCCTGAAATCCCATGCTGGCTTGGCCTCGTCACCTTCCCTGACCTGCCTCCCCAGTCCTTTGTTGGTTTCTCCCAGAAACACTCCCTTTATCATTTACTCACTCACAAATCTTGCCTTGGAGTCTGCTTACAGGGAAACTGACTTAGGTCACAAAGACAGCGTGATACAATGGTCTGAGTCCTTCCTCCTGGCAACTTGATGATTACAAAAATATACACTTACTGAGCATCTTCTTAAACACTGCTTAGAGCTTTTTATTTAAAACATGTATCATTTTATTTAATCCCCAGTCCAAACCTTTTTAAATAAAGAAGCAGAGGTTTAGGAAGATTGAATAATGTTCTTAAGATCACATGGTAGCTTAGTAGTAATTAAAGAACAAGCCCAATTCAGTTTACTCTGTCAAGCTGAAGGTTTTGGGGAATGTATTTTTTCCTACCTTTTTGCTAATTTTTCCTACTTTTCCTTTTTTCTTTTCTCCTTACCCCCCTTTCAATCATGTTAGCCCAAAGGTAGGTCTAAGGAGAAAATCATATTTTTCTCACAGGCAGATGGGAAACAAAAACTCTACTGACAGCTTGGCAAGGACAAGGGTAGCGATGGATTTTAGGTTGCTGATCTGCTGATCCAAATGGCAGCTACTTTAAAACCAGTCCTGCCTTCATCCTGGGTGGAGAAAGCATCACTCACCACATTTCCCATCCTCCTCAAGCTGCTGCTTGCAGTTTGCATCTCAGCGTGAAAAGTAAAGTAAGCTGTCAAAACAAGGTCTCATTGCTTAATGATGTGGGTAGAGGATTCAAGCAGTATTTCTTTGGTGAGCTAGAGGCAAGTCATTTTAAGCTTACTTTGAGTGATGCTGGTCATTTTATTATTTACTTTCACATAGAGTATTAACATCTGCTACATGGCAGATACAGAATGCAAAGGTGGGGAGCACTTGGTTCGTGCCCTAGAGGTTCCTGCAATCTATGGGTGATACAGACACATTGGGCCAACCAGAACCCCTGAAAGAATCTGGGACCTGAGATCAAGGACAATCAGGTTAGCCATGGAGAGATTCATAGAAAGCTTCAGATATAGGGCAGCACTCATGTTGAAGTGCAAGATGACTGCAATTTCTTCAGGCAGAATTGTAGCCTGAGAAGTGGAGGGTTGAAGATGTTCCAGGCAAAGTGAAGAGAATCCAGAAAGGCACAGAGATCTTAGTATGTAGAACACTTTCTAGGAATGGTCTGGATTAGCTGCAAATGTTGAAATGGGTAGCACTGAGAGGTGAAGTCAGACCTCACTCAAACTTTATTGCATGCCTACCATATACCATGTGGGGTACTCCACTACAAAAGATAAAAAAAGGATTAGGAAGATACAGCATTTTGTATTTGAGCAAAATAAAATGTGTTGTAAGTGAGCACAAGTAAACAATCTGATAGAGCTAGGAAGACTTTTTGGCAGAGGGGACACTCGGGATAAGTCTTAGAGTTGAAGGAGGAGTGATAAAGTTGGAAGGATGGGCTGTGGACCAGTTACTGACTGTTTTTATGTTAAACTAGGGAGTTTGAACTTAATCAGGTAGTGAAGAGTAGAATCAATGCATATCTGGGTACAGTGGGGGGCACCATTGAGCATATAAATGACTAGCTAACCCATGCTTGTCCTCAGCTGTTCTGACCCTTCTACTGGTTGATTGATGAGTCTGTGCTCTCTGTTTTGAGATACCAGTCCTATTGTTCTACATAATTCATGGGTTTATTTTTGTCTCTATAAATAGGTGGCTTTAAGGTCCCAATAGGACAGAGGGCTGGGTTGGGAGTGGAGCAGAGAAAGGGTTTCAACTCACCTGCTGTGCTGCATCCTCTCCTTCAGTGTCTAACAGAAGAGGAAATGGATGGAGACTCCGATTGCTGATTTGGTAACTATGGAAATGTGCAGACTCCTGTCATTTATGAGAGGCCTGAATGGATTAGAAGTACCTTTTAAAATGCTTGCTTGTGAATAGGTAGCTAAACACATCTTGACTGTCTGCCTCTGACAAGCTTATTTCCAAGTGTGCAGAGAAAAGGGCTTTAGAAGGCTGAGTTTCAAAGGCATACCCAGCCTTTGCAAATAGAAAGAGGAAGCTTGAGAATCATTCGAGCCTGGCTTGGCTATTTACAACTAATGCCAGGCAGCTGCCCCTATGCCCTCCCCAAGTAATCCACAAACCAAGGACTTTGTTTTGAAACTAAGACTCTGCCCCAAATATTCATCTATTTAAAACAACAACAAAAAAATGTTCCTTTGTTTTATATCCTGCTACTAGTCCTACCTTTGGAATACCTTTTGAACTTACATAATTACCCATCTCTACCCATTTTCTTTAATTTCATGAGCTATATTAGGCTTCAATTAGAACTTCCCAGAAAATGATATTAGACTGGCTCAAATTTCAGTCCAGTCCCTGTGCTTCTTTCTTGCTGTGTGACCTTGGAAAAATCACTAAGCCTCTTCGAGCCTCAGGTGTCTGATCTATAAGACAGAGAAGACATTGCCTGCTGTAAAACGCTTTGTGAGAGTTTTTCAGTTTCTAATCTTATCCATGCCACAGAATGAAGATTCAAGTTAAGTTAATAGTGTTTTCTTTAATTTTCCATCTTCACCTCATTTCTTTGAAGCTGTGAGGTTTTGTTTCTTGGTTTTTTTTTGTTGTTGTTGTTGTTGTTTTTGTTTTTAAGACAGACTCTGAGTCTGTCGCATGCCACTTCCAACTGAAAGTCTAGACAGTCGAAGCATAAGAAAAATGCTGAGAGAACTGACCAAAGTTTCTGTTAGATCAGGTATGTGGTCTGAGGTGAATACCTTAGCCTAGTTAGACAATTGCACTTGTGTTTGGCCTCTGACTTTACCCAGACCCTACAAGGGAGGCTCAACAGATGAATGCAACCTATGCAAGTTGATCTCTATTCCCAGGAGAGCAGGCTCAAGCATGTGACATACTGGTGGAAAGAATCATGGTTTTGCAGAAAGGATGGAACTTTGGCACACAGAGACAAAAAAGAGTAACTATCCACATGCCCCAAAGGGTTTCCTATCTTGAGATTTTTAGGCAGTTTCAGAATCTCTTCTTTTTCCCAAACCTTTCATTTCTACCTCATCACACACTTAGCTTCTCTCTATTAGTCAATCCATTCATCCATCCATACCCCATGATAATTGCATCTTTCCTGAAAAGCTTTCTCTGACCCTCTGGTAGAAGTTGATTCCTCCATTTCAGACCAAGAAAAACATTTATGATTTATATAGTTATCATTTGAGAATTAACTTCAATTTTTAAAATAACTTTTTTTATATTCTGTTTTTAAATTACAAAGCAAAGTTACCATCATACCATCGGGGGAAAAAAATTAAAAATAGAGAAATCAATCATAAATCCATATGTTTTAACACAGCTATATTTGACATTGTGATATATTCACTTTCTGTGGTTTAATTTTACAAGTATTTTTAACTTATGTAAAATTTTACATACTGCATTCTGGTTTTTATATTAAACTGATAGCATTTTCCACCAGTGCAGCATAATACTGACAGCCGTCATTTTTAATGGGTGGGTTAAATTATGAGCAAGTTTATACTCTTAAACTCTCTTTTGTTGGTAAACATTTAAATTGCTTCTACTTTTTCTTTATTATAAATAATGCTTTTTCTGCGTCATTTACTTATACAGTGGTATGGGTCAGCAGAGACTAAGGTTGCAATGAATTAAAAAATAAGCCTTTTTCTCACTCATGTCACAACCTAATGTTACCATTCTTGTTCTGCTTCACACAGTTGATTTAGAGACCTAGGCTTATGTCACCTACTAGGATCTCAAAGGCTTCCGGACGATGCTCAGCATCCACTAGGCACATAAAGAAAGTAATGCATGAAAGATTTCAAAGGAGGTTTTTGGGGTCTGCCCAGAAGTGGTATGTAAGAATTCTACACACATGTCATTGGACAAAACTCAGTCACATGACTCTGTATAATGCAAGGGATGCTGGGAGAGGCAGTCCAATTATTTACCCAGAAGGGAGAGGAAGTAGATTTTTTTTTATATTAACATCCTCAGCACCTGGTAGTCACAGGTGGTCTCCCATCTAAGTACTAACCAAACCCAACCCTGCTTAGCTTCCGAGATCAGACAAGATTGGACATGTTCAAGGTGGCATGGCTGTAGACAAGAGAGGAAGTAGATTTGAAGAGCATTTAGCCAATCACTGTCACAATTGTTATCTTTATTTTATATTATTTAGACTAGTAGAGTGATTTTAGTTTAAATTTCAGTAGTGAAATTTATAGTTATAGTTACTAACATATGTTAAATCACATTCCTTTACCCATTCATTTATTTTAAAGATATGTGATTGCCTGCTATGATACAGGAACCCTGATAGGTAAGTACTAGGATATAATGCCAAAGAAGACATATTGAATTCTGGCATGGAAGACAGGCAGATAGTCAAATTGTCTATTATATGTTCTCTTGCTTTGCTCTAGAATATTTTAACATATATAAATCTCCATCAAAGTTTTATATACCATGAGATCCGTATATTGCTTTTATAGTCTCAGTTGTATCTAGCTCAATGCTCGGCACACAGAATCCAAAATATTATAGATTAAATGACTGATATGATCAGTCATCAAATGTGTCATGAATAAAGCTCTGCAAGGCAAAATGGCTAAAGATCTATAGGGAAATCCTAAAACACAATAACTAAAGAAAAGTATCCAATTAAATTGAACAAGACATCAAATAATGCTTCTCCAAGGAAAGGAAAGATGCTTCCACCTCTGCTCTGTGCCTTAAGTAAGCAAGCACCAACACTGTATTGACTCACAACAGGAGAGAAGCAAATGCAGAACTTCCTGTCATGATGGTTTACATTAATGACAAGGGAGATTGTAAACTTCCCATCCAATGCTAAGAACAAAGTGAGTTTCCTACTAGTCTATAGCAACTTGGAAAAGTTCACCTCACAGAAAAGGTAAATATTTTGTTTTACTTCCATTTCTAATGTATAACTCATTTTTGAGGCACAATACTACTTGCTCTATGCTACTTTATCTCTTTTTTTTCTCAATGAAGCATTAAAAGATAATCCATTCACTTCTGGGAATTATGGTTTCCCCCCATTTCTCATATTTCTCAACACCTGTTGGGCAGCTGCTACATTCTCCCAAAGCAGTGGCTACATTTGTAAGGACTAAATTTTAACAATATGGAAAAGGTTGTGATACTTAAGGGATTTGCAATATGAACTTAACTATAGTAGATTGCTGGAACCACACTTCATATTTCCCATGTACTGTGTGGAAGAAGTACATTCCATTAAGAAGCAATAAAAATAACAGAGCTACTGAGTTCTCTGGCTATGTAGCTATGAATCTTTTTCTAAATCTATATATAACCACATAAATGCAATACTTTATAGCTCTGTATGTATGACTATGCATTTATATCTAGCTGTATATCTATATCTCTATAACAGTGGTTTCTTAATAGCATTATAGTAACACTGAGCATTTGTGAAGTGTCAGGCACTGTTCTAGCATTTTACATACATTGATAGATTCAAACCTCAGACAACCATAAGAGATATAGATACTATTATAATTCCTATTTTATAGATGAGGAAAATAAGTCTCAGAGAGGTTAACCAGATTGCCCGAGGTCACACAATCAGTAAGTGGAAGAACCAGAATTTCAGTTGGGCAGTCTGGATTTATAGTCCATGATTTTACATGGTATGTAATACTGACATTTAATATTTTATATTAGATTCATTAAACTACATCTCATAGTACAAAATTAGAATTAATATTATATTTTAGTTTATACTAAGCCATTGAGATAAAGGTAGCAAATATCACAGTTATTAATATTATTTCTCCCATAATAAAAGTGGAGAAATTTTTAATTTCTTTTATTTAAAAAAATTATTATTTTTCAATTACAGTTGACATTCAATATTATATTAGTTTCAGGTGTATAGCATAGTGGTTAGAGATTTATATAATTTATGAAACGATCCCCCGATCTAGTACTCACCTGGCACCATACATAGTTATTATAATATTATTGACTGTATTCCCTATGCTGTACTTTACATCTCTGTGACTGTTTTGTAACTGCCAATTTGTATTTCTTAATCCCTTCACATTTTTCACCCAACCCCACTACTTCCCTCCCATCTGGCAACCATCAGTTTGATCCCTGTATCTACCAGTCTATTTCTATTTGTTTGTTTGTTTTGTTTTGTTATTTTAGATTCCACATATAAGTGAAATCATATGGTATTTGCCTTTCTCTGTCTGACTTATTTAACTTAGCTTAATAATCTCTAGGTCCATTCACGTTTTTGCAAATGGTAAGATTTTATTTTTTTCATGGCTGAGTAATATTCCATTGTATATCTGTGCCACATCTTCTTTGTCTAATTGTCTGTTGATGGATACTTAGTTTGCTTCCATATCTTGGCTATTGCGAATAATGCTTCACTGAACCTAGAAATACATATATCTTTTGGAATTAGTATCTTGAATTTTTTCAAATAAATACCCAGAAGTGGAATTGCTGGGTCACAAAGTAGTTCTGTTTTTAATTTTTGAGAAAACTTTATACTGTTTTCCATAGTGACTGCACTAATTTGCAATCCCACAATGCATGAGGGTTCCATTTTTTTCACATCCTCAACACTTGTTGTTTACTGATTTATTGATAACAGGTGTGAGGTGATATCTCCTTGTAGTTTTATTTTGCATTTCTCTGATGATTAGTGATGTTGAGCATCTTTTCATATGCCTATTGGCCATCCATCCATATGTCCTCTTTGGAGAAATGTCTATTTAAGTCCTCTGTTCATTTTTAATCAGATTATTTGTGGGATTTTGGGGGATGTTAAGTTGTATGAGTTTTTATATATTGGATATTAACTCCTTATTGCATGTGTCGCTGGCAAATATCGTCTTCCATTCAAAAAGACAGTAGGCTGTCTTTTTGTTTTGTCGATAGTTTCCTTTGTTGTGCAAAACCTTTTTAGTTTGATATGGTCTCATTTGTTTATTTTTCTTTGTTTCCCTTGCTTAAGGAGCTATATCAAAAAATATTACTCAGAGAAATGCTATTAAGTGACTTTTTAAAGCTCATGTAGTTGGTAAATGAGAGAGCAAGAACATTCTGCATTTTGGTTATATATATATATATATATATATTTATTTTTTATGGTATATAGTATATGGTATATAATGTATAGTATTATATACTATATAATGTATACTATATATTACTACATGTAATATACTGTTACTATATAGTATATGTATAATATATAGTGGTGTGCAGGATCTGATGTATACAGTACTTGGTTATACTATAATAAATATTTAAGTGTATATAACAGATAGCTTTATATAACAATAATAATGACCTGGAAATGGCATTATTTTCAAGTTTAGGAACCTAAAATATGATAGCACTATCCAGTACTGATCAATATACATTTACTTTAAAACCTTTTACAAATTGAAATGCCTTTCCCTAGGAAGAAATGTAAAGGATACTTTATGGTCTAAAAGAATTAAGTTCCCTATTTTTTTATAAAAACAAAATTCATTACTTAGAGACAAAAAAGTTACAGGTTTCTTATAATAGCCCAATAAGCCAGGTTATTAAAATTTCAGAGCCACTCAACATTCCATGAATACTTTATATATCTGTGGAGGTTTGAGGGAAATGACGTGAAAGACCTCTTGAGCCTGGGTTCTGTTCTTAATTCTGCTAGAGATTGGTCTCTGGTAACCAGGAGCTAGTTCTTCAGCCTCTCTGGCTTCAGTTACTCATTTAAAAAATGAGCCTAGAGATATTATTAGTAAATATTCGAGGGGCCTTGGAGTTCTGACCAACATTTATTAAAGCAATGAAGGTGACAGGAAAGGGTAGTTATTGCTAGCTGCAACATTGAACCTGTGAGGGTTTGGCATTCAGTGACACTCCAGCAGAATCAGGCAAAAGGAAAGTGTTTTGTTTGGTCATCTCCTGAATTTGAGGACTCATTTATTTCTCCATGAAGTAATTATGAGCACTAAATATACATCAGGTACTATAGTAGGTATTGGAGATAGCACTTGTCCTCATGGAATTTACACTGGGTTTCCTTAAACAAATGAACAAACACTATATTGTATGTCAAGTGCTGATAGGTGCTATGGAGGAAAATACAACAGGGCAAGGATAGAAAAGGAAAATGGGAAGAGGTATTTTATTTCTCATTCCATGAAGTAATTATTAGCACCAACTATACATCAAACTTAATTTAATTGATGTGAGATTATTTATAGTGGTGGTTCATCTAATTTGGTGTGAACAGTTATGTTTTCTTGAAGAGGTATTATTGTATTTGAATTTTGTGTGCCACCTAAATTTCACTGGGGAGATATTCTGTAACATACAACATATGTGTATAAATTTATAAAATCTGAAAACAGTGCATTCCAAAGTTCATCTATACCAAGAGAATTCAGATAAGAGATCCTGAAGGTCTACCAGCCTGACTGCAGGAAGGGAGTCAGGACTGGAAATATAAATGTGAAAGTATCTTCCTATAAATGGAATTTTTGATAAAGCCAAGAAGAGGAGCAAGGACTGAACAAGGTCTCAGTCCTCTGTTTAGAATGATGAGGTGGGAGAACAACAAAGAGAGATGGTCCAGGAAGTAAATACAGTGTTTCAAGAGCACTGCAGGGAGGCGCGATCAGCCATGTGTAATATAGCTAATAGGTTACGAAAGATGAGAATTAAGTATGAATGAAAAGAAGCAGCAACAGCAATGTCCAGTATCCTTTGTCTTTTTCATCGTTATTGCAGTATTCATTATACTGAAAACCATTCTTGATATATGTTTGATCCCATATATAAAATAATTGCACAATAGTTGCTTCTCTGAGGTGCTACTTCAATTACCTAAATGTGAGGTGTGGAAGCAGTATAATATCATCAAAAAACATAAATTTCAAAGCTAGACAGACCTGGGTTTAAAATCCATGCTTAATAGAGTTTCCCACACCTTCATAGGTCAACCTTAGACAAGTTATTAAACATTGCTCTCTCACTAGAAAAATGAGGCTACTGATAACAATCTCAAAAGTATGTTGATGATTAAAAGAAATCACCTATATTAAAGGCGTTAGTACATAATAGGTCCTCAAAGTTCTTCCTGTTTTCTAGTGACAGTGGACAACCTGTAAACATGAAGCATGGTTCTAGGACAAAGCATGAACTAAAGGGGACCACAGGAGACATGGACTAAGTCTGTGGCCCCAGTGGCTACATTCTGTGAAACCCTAGATAACTCCCATCACATTCCTAAGGTTTAGAATGAGGGCTCAACAGCCAGTAGGCCCAATCTACCATCTTTTGTTTGGAATAACATTTTTATTTGGTTTGTTAGTATGTATCATTTTTTAGTTTGTTGCAGGTCATCCTTTCCTTGTGATGGCACTCATTTACAGTGCCTGAATCAATTAGCTTTGCAATGATCTTTCTGTTTCCTTCATTTAGAACATTTTACAAGTTTGTAACTAACTCTTTAAGATGTCTTTGTACAGGACTCTTTTATATGTTGAACACTATAGACACAAGCTTAGGGTCTCCATATTTTTAAACACCCTGCAAAAAATTTAGACCTGAAAATTAAATAATTGCCTCTCAAACAATAAAGATGAACTGAAAAATTAAAGTTTTGAATGCAAAATATATAATGGCATATCAAACATTCAACTGCAACTCAAGGCAGGTAGTTTCACTTAAAAAATGTTTAAGTCACAAGAATAAAACTAATAATTTATTCTTTGGGCAACTTGGAATTAGAACATTATCAGAAACTTTTCTAATTTTTAGGGCAAAATGTGCATTTAATGGTACTACAGAGGCATAAGATAGAGTTCTTTAGAAACTATAGTTACTCTTGTTCTCTTACCATTCTTGGCAAGCAGCTATGTATACCATAGTTTTTGGCTTTTCTCATTTATTTCCTTTACTCATTTCTCCTAGTTAGCAGATGAGTGAGGAAGGGACTGGTTATAGATGCTTCCATATTTAAACATTTTATCCCACTATACATCCTATGTCTTTAGAACCTGCATATGTTCATTGGCTTAATCATTTGCTGAGGGGGAGATAGGATGGCAGGGCTCAGGTGCCTAGATAATGTATAATATAAGGTTTTGATTGGTTCTCCCTGACTCTTGTTCAGAGAAGCAATATTCCCAGAATCCGTTACTTTTAGGAGGGGGCATATAACAGTTACTATCATAGAGTCCTAGGTATAATCTGCTCAGGATTTTGGAAAAGCTTTGCTTTTCTGACTTAATGGAATGGATGCAGTTGATGTGGCATACTCTCTTCCTACCTTGAATACAGGTATGATGCCTGGAGATGCAGATGACATTTTGACAACATAAATTGATAAGCTAATATTTTGAGGATGGTGGAATAGAGAGGCTAAAGGACATTGGATCCTTGATGACAAACTGCTTCACCCTTAAGCACATACTTTTACATTGCTTATTATGAGAAAAAACTAAACCTTACTTGTGTATGCCACAGAAAATCAGAGTTTTTGTTTTGTGGTTTTTTTGGGGGGTGGGGCGGGGGTTGGTGTTTGGTTGATTTTGTACTTGCAGCCAAAGATATGTCTGGTTGCTATACCATGGGAAGGAATGGTTAAAATTGAGGGGAAATAAAGGTTATTGTCATTTAGGACATTCAGAAACTTTGAATCTAGGAAGCTATAGGGATATTCTAGAAGGAAGTCACTCTTCAGGTATACACAGACATCAAATAAAATCAAGTAATAAAGAATTTAAGAAAACTGCTATTGTTGAGGAAACGAGAGACTTGAACTAGGTTTTTACACCCTGAAGTCTTAAGATAATTGGATGATGGAATTACCAGATACTCAGCATGGACTATCTCAGTCCAGGTACACAGCCTCCTGGTTCTAAAGATGATATAGGAATAGAACTTAGAAAATATAAAGGAATTGATGGCCTGCAGACCCTTTACATTAATTCATCTATGCATCTCAATTTTTTTATCAACAGTTTTAGCAAGATTATGGATATAGATTATTCAAACTGAATTCCTTGGAAGTACGTGAAATAGAGCTTTCCTCTGGTCATATCATAAAACATCCTGCACTGGATTGTGAGACATTTAAAGGAGGGGAGGAGAGAAAAGGGTTTATGTCCATTGGGCTTGAAGACCGTGGATATGGAGATGACTCCCAAGTAAATGCATATAAAGCTATAAAGTGCTTAAGCTGCTTTGAAGGGTTTTTGAAAACTAATTGGTTATAGATAAGCAATTGGGGAAATAAATGATAGCTATCCTGTGTCTATTTACAAATAAACACATACCCAGAGATTTCCAAACATTGGCATCCTTAAAATATATTATTTAGAATAGTTCCCCCAGTTTCATTCTATTCTTTTAGCATTAAAGAAACATCCTTGCTGAAACTCAGTTAATTGTGACATTGTGCTAATGAACTAAAAGGCGTGTATTTCATCTTCATGCCTCTCATTGAATTCTGCTCCTTCAACAGAGACATAGTCACTAGCAGTGGAGTTTAGGATGATTCTGTTGGCATCAATTTCTATCCATACTTGAAAACAAAGCTATGGGATGAGGTGTTCACAAAAGTGCCTTCCAGCTCTAATATGCTATGAACCTGGGATTCTACAACATGAATTTTATTAGCTTCTAGTCCTGAGGTGAAATGGGCAGGTGGGTTACCTGACTTGACCCAATTCATTTTTCAGAAATGCAAAGTTAATTATCCTCTGAGAGTAGATTGCCTGTATCACTTTCTTAGATAAAGAATAAAACATCATTGTTAATATAATAAGCCTGGATATAATTTTAAAACACAAATAAATGTCTTTCCTTTTGAAGTCTAAGAGTAGCTTTACTAAAAGAAATAGAGTGAAAAAAAAATGCAATTGCTCCAAAATCCTAATGTCCATCTCTTGAATCAACCAAATGACCTCAAATTAGCTTCCCTATTTTATAAAAGCTTCACAAGAAATTCTCTCATTCAGAAGTACATAGCTCAGTCAAATATCCACTGCATGCTATAATCTGTGCTAGGCCATTTCATATTTTCATTATCCATTAAACAATAACCACTTGAAAGGATGTCTGCTTTTATGCATTCTTATATTTCCAGAACCTAGTACAGTGCTTGACACACAGAACACACCCACAAATATTTAACATGTTAGTGGTCATAATTACTTCCTTTCAACCTTGAAATAACAATATGAAGTAGGTAACTACTACTACTGTTTCCATCTTGAATATAAGTAAACTGAGGCTCAAAGAAGTTAGAAAATTGGTCCAATGTCACAGACCAGTCGTTGGCAGACCTATGGCCTGCATCTAAGCATATTAACTTCAAAGACAGTACTCTTTCTAACAAGATTGTGCCTTTTACCATGACTCTTCACCTATTTGCCCCTTCTTTAATACTCCAAACCCATAACAAATAAATTTCAACTAGAATATGGAAATGATCAGCTACCATTGCAGAGTTTTTGTTGTTGTTAAAAACATTTTGCAGAAAAGATAGGCTTCCTTGAGGCTAACCTGGAGTAGTAAATATGCCCAACACCACCCCACAGAGAACAGGAAAGAGTTAAAAGGCTGACAAAGAAACAACACAAAGAAAAGTAGGGTTCTGGGAAGAGGATAGGAGACTCATGCTAAGAGCCACTGAGAGAAACAGGAAACAAAAGCTAGTGGGATAGAGCAGGCACCACTCCTCAAAGCCCAGTGCCCCCTGTGGACTGGAATGGGCTTAGGTCCATTTTTTGTTGTTGTTGTTGTTGCACTAATTTTGAACTCTGTGAATGTTTGACTAACAAGAAGATTATTTAAATGTGATCTGTGCTTCTCTATTTGTAATTGTAAATTTCTTGAGTTACATGCTAATAACAGAGCTATCCTATTATCTAGTTAATATGCAGATATATCATGCAGTTTTGCATCAACACCGCAGTACCAGTTTGATTTTATATTTAATATTACTAAAATTTCTCTGAAAACCTATTTTCTAGAATTTGGATGAAGTTGGCTAGTCCAGCTTATTATTCTTCATTTCTTCAAGTTTCCCATATATCTGGTAAATTATCTTCCTCTGTCAAATACTTACTAAATTCTCAACACCCTGAAGACTACCAAGTATCTTTACCATTTCAACTGAATGATCCTTTTTCCAAGAACCCAAGGAGTCTAGGAATTGGTTTGTATGTATACATACACATATATAATACTTATGTTATATTGTGTATATATAATATGTCAACATATAATTGTATAAGAAATTATCATGTATATTTATCTGGAATCCATATATATATACATATATATATACACACACAACATATATAGCTAGTACAGCTGCATATTAAATTATCATACATATTTGTATATTTATATATACAATTTTCATCAAAATAACCAGTTCAAAAATGCAACAGAGTAGAAATCATTCACAATGGCAAAACATATAAGACTACATTTTTGCCGTAAGACTTTTATGGCTAATAGAAAAACACCAACAGACACTATTGAAGAATTTAGAGTTTTTAATGACAAAAGATAAGAAAGCCATTTAGTTGGAGCTTTTTACACAAAGCAAGAGGCAACACAGCTTATCCCCAGCAAAAGCCACAGGCTCCACTTGTTCCCCAGTGTTCTCCATGAGATGTCCATTGGTTGATGCTACCATTTGCACCTAGTGAGGATCCTGCCAGATCTGAAAAAGCTTGTTTTAGCTGAATTTTAAATACTCTCTCCCCAACCCTGGTCTACAATCCTTTTCACTTATGAGATACAAGTGAGCTTACAGAACAAGCTCAGAACAGTTCCTCAGTGTCCCCTGTGAAACTGAGTGAAGAACAGGTCAAAATCTCAGGCCTGCCAGAGGTTTACACCTTACTCCACCTCCCATCTATGATTAGTTTTCTCCTAGTTTCAGACCAAGTGGTTCAAGCATTAAAACCATTTCTGTAATATAGGCAGAAAACAAAAGGAATTTCCATCACTCTTACTAGTCAGCTAACTACCTGAATTAGACAAGTAGCTTAGGACAATAGTATCATATCAATGAAACA
Source organism: Cynopterus sphinx (assembly GCA_030015415.1). Taxonomy (NCBI): domain Eukaryota; kingdom Metazoa; phylum Chordata; class Mammalia; order Chiroptera; family Pteropodidae; genus Cynopterus; species Cynopterus sphinx. The sequence continues at coordinate 23,537,347 of CM057385.1, forward strand.
AATTGAGCTTTTACACATTTTTTTCCAAATTATTTATTTTCTTTTCCCTCTTTTTTTTGGTAAGAAATTACCAATTAATTGACTCACCTTAGTGAACATGACATTTCTGTTAAATTTTGGGGGGAGGGTGGTAGGGGGATGGGCATCATTATGAACATATCACCTTTTACAGAACTGGTTCCAAATAATGGTAATCATTTTTAATGCTCAAATTGCCACTACTTGTTTACTAGCATCCCTCTTGGTAGACTGACCTGTTTGTCCTTTGAACTCTACTCCCAACTACTTTAGATGATATTCTTTTTAACAAAAAGATCACATGTCTGTGTGATCTTTCATTCTGCTTTCCTCGAATAATAAATTAAATAATTTCTAAAGATTTCTGTTTTTTTTAATATAGAATTTGACACCAAAAACATTTTTTGTCCGATCATTTCATCTGATGAAAAAAGTGATGCATTTACTCTAAAAAAAACTCTCTTTGTATCAAATGGTATGACTTCATTTATAGTTATTATCTTTTATGCATTTGACTACTTACTGAGTTATTTTACCTTATTCTATATGGATTTTTTACTCCAATGTTCATATTTTTTCTACTAACATGTTAATAATTGTCATAACCAACACTGTATTCATTTCTTTGATGAATACTGATAATGAGAACCATATTTAGGCTTATTAGTCATTGGGTATCCTTTTTTTATGAAAGTTTAGCTTATCTAGTCATTATTTTTCCACGATGTCTTAAAAATGTAATCTAAAAATATAATTTATTGTTTTCTCTACTGCATTGGAGTCTTGTTCTGCTGTGGCCTACTTCATCCTACTTGGAAGTAGGAGCCCCTGATATATATGTTTTAGGTAATTCACTTCACATATTAATGTGAATATCAATTCTGCTTAAAACTTCCCAACATGATCACAGTGAAATTCAAATTAAAGTAGCCAGTATCTGGCTTCTCTGATCCCATCATTGACTGACCTATATCCTTCATTCACTCCTCTCTTTGCCTCTTGAGCATGCGTAATTCACTTTCACTTCAAGGCCTGAGCAAAGGCTGATACCTCTCTTTAAGCCCCTCTTTTCTCATATTTTTATAAATCTGACTCTTCACACTGTTAGGTCTCTTTAAACATCAATTCTTTTAGAGACATTTTCTGAGCTTCCCAGCTAAAGTACCTACACATAAACTCATCTTTCCCATTGTCTTGTTTTATTTCTTGCATAGAAATGAGCACTTTCTGAGGTGCTATTTGTCTGAGCTTGTTGTCTGTCTTTTCAATTAAATGAAAGCTCTGTAAGAGTGAGACTGTGTGTGTTATTCTTCACTGTTTTTACAGTGCCTGGCACATGTTAAGTACTCAGTAGATCTTTGTTAAATGTCAAATAAAAGATCAAAACACAGAAGAATGGGAGAAGACAAATATAGGAAAATGTTATTAAAATCTTGCAATAGAGAAGACTTTTCTAAGGACACCACCAAGCAGAGAAACATAATGAACAGATTTATTTATGTATAAAATTGTAAAATTTATGTCTAGTAAAATTCTCCACAAGAAAAGTTAAAAGAAGAAAAAATATTTATAGCATATATAAATGACATGGGTAAATACTCAGTTCAGATTAGCACAATCACCTGTTTTAAACCTATTTAGAAGAGAATCAACCCAAATTGGATTAATAATAATTATTGTTTCATGACACATTATCATCATTCGTCCATGCATGGCCCTTTTTACTTTATGTATTTATCTCTAAAATTTAAGAACAGTCATGAATTAACCACAGAACCTAAAACCTAGAACATTAGCCACAACTTATATTTACTTATGAACTTTTACCCTAATCTTGTGGAGTCCACTGACTCTTTCTATAGTTCTTTAATGGACCTTAACACATTATATAGTGAACGTCCTATTTTGAATGACTGGCAATGGACACTCATATTCCCTGTCCTCTCGTCTATCTCATCAGCTTGAATTTCAAGCTCTTTGAATGTTTTCCAACCTGTAACTTAAATACAGGTAAACAGAAAAACATTTCCCTTGGCTTTAGATGAAAAATTCACGGATTTTTAGATGTTGATATTTAAAAAAAATATTACTCTGTGCCTCTGGTTATGGCAAAATATTCTTCACTGCTCTTGAGCAATCTAAAACCAAGGATTTAGGAAAGAGAAGGCCTTGGCACAGGGTTTTCCAAGTCAGGCCTGAGGCTGTCATAACACCAGCAAGAGTCTTCTTACTGTCTAGATTTTCAGCAGCTCCACTATTCATTTTGAATGAGGGCCACCAGACACTGTCAAACAGCAGCCAGCAAACATGAAGGGACAGGGCTTTTTGTAGCTTTTGAAAATATTAATTATGGTGTATTTCAAGTAGGATATTTGAGGGATGTTATGTTTAGAGAAACTGGTGGGACTGTTATTGAAAACTCCACGGAAATCTGATGCCTACAAGAAAGGACCCTGGAAAAGCCAGAGGTACACGGTCACAGGCAGCAGGTATTCTGAGGAGGGGGTGTGGTGGAGGTAATGTTCTGGGGCCTTCAGACTGACTTTCCAGGTGCTCTTGCAATCCTAAAAGGTCTTAAGTATTTCTCTTTCCAGGTGTTTAGAAATATGAGGAAGAGAGAACTGCTGTGTATGTCGATGGCTGGATCAATTCTGCCTTATTCAGTCCTTTTATTTTTGTTCTTTATGTAGTGCTGTGTAAAAATGTCCACACAGGGTTTCTGAGCTATTGTTATAAACAGAGAAATATATAAGACAAAGTTTTGGGTTTTCATCAAAACATCCTTTATTTTCCTGCTCTATATACCCTGTGGGAACGTTGGAATTTGTCTTCGTTATGTCCTAGCCAATGCCTCATAATCAAAAAGTTATCAGAAATTTCTTCAAATCTCAAGTTCAAACCAAACAGTGGGTCTGGTTGTATTCCATGCAGATAAAGTATAAGTTGTTTTGTCAGATTTTAGACTGCTTGAATGAATGGTCCTAGAAAGACAGTATTTGGGTGCTCAGGGTTCCCACAATCTGGGGACTTTGGCTGGATCCCAATATTTTTAGGAGACCCCATTTAAAAATGTTTACCTATCCAAATGAAATGAAAAGGTACTTGTCCTACAAATGGCCCCTGAAATAACTTTGGAAGTCTAACCCCTGCCACAACAGTAGCTATTACCCTTGGACACTGGTAAGCAGGGTTTATAATCCTGAAATAAATTTTCCTTTGAATTATGACTCTTCAACTCAGTTTACACATCAGCCTTCTTGTCTCCTGTCCCATGTTAAATTGCTCCACACACTATAAAATGAGTTCTGGTTGGAGATGTGACAACACATCCCCCAAGGTCAACATTATGATAGACTCCCCACCCCATCTCAACCCCACCCCAGCAGAAAATGGAAACAAAAGGCACATTGGTCTGTAGACTTTATTTCTGATGGCTCTCAAACAGCCATATGTTCTTATTTAGTTGGGACATCAGCAGCCTTATAAAGGGAGACCCCCTTTTTTCTCTCCATTACCTTATCTGAATAATAGTCTACACAGGATCAAGAAAATACTGGAGCCTCGCAAGGTTCTAGAGAGCTGACACCAAGGACTTCCTGTGGCCTGACTCCAGCAGCATGCAGAATAGCCTTGATGGTGTCTGAAATATCTGGCTCCTGGCTCAAGCTGTGGGCTGGCTGTCTGGTTTGTCTGAACACAAACTAGCCTGGGAGTCTTTGTGTAGAATGCTCCTTGAAGCTTTTTCCATGGCATCTGCCAGTTAAATGTATGAATTACTCTGTTTACTTCTCTGTGACAGGGCAGATAATTTTATTCAGAAGCAAAGGATTTCTCCTCTTCCGTGCCTTTTCTTCTAATGTTGATTAGCTTCTAAATGGGCAAGATGAGTTTACATTTGGAATTTCATTTTATTCTTCATGATAGCCCTGGTAAAATGGGTCAAGGTTCCAATTTTATAGGTGAAGAAACAAATACAGCGATAGGAAATGATTGATCTAGGGCCACACAAACTAGGGCAAAGTGGGAACTGGAAACTAAGTTGCCCTTTTTTAAGGTTTTTTTTTTTTTAACATCTCCATTCCAAATTCCTTTAAATTAATGTTTGAATATTTTGAATTGGTGTTTGAGCATTAATTAATTAATTGATTTATTCATTTGACAACGAACATCTACCATTGAGCATCTAGTATTTACAAGGAATTAATTAGGTCCAAAGGCTAAGCATAGGAGTTAGCAAACTTTTTTTTCTGTAAAAGTCAGATAATAAATAATTTAAGCTTTGAGAGCTGTATGGTTTCTATTGCAACTACTCAGCTCCAACACTGTAGTATGAAAGATGCCATAAACAGAAGATATTGTTTGAATGTATTCCAGTATAACCTTATTTATAAAATAAAGAGGGGGTCAGATTTGACCTCTTGCTGTAGTTTTCTGTAGAATACCTGCAGCTTACAACCTGCATACCTATAATATTATCCCTAGTGAGAGACTGCATGATTATGTGCTGACTCTGAATTCGGAGCCTGCAATGAGAATGAGGATCCCTATGCTTGGATTATTCTCTGCCCTCTTAAAAAAGCCCAGCTCAGTCATCACTACTTCTATGACAAGATGCCCTGATGCACTTCTCTTGCACCACTCATGAGAATGTTCCTAGTACCAATGTGTGACTTGGGCAAGCAAAGTCTTAAATAGGAGGGTGTAACGAGAACATGAAAGAGTCTGGGTTTGGGCATGGCCGTCCACACACCTGATTACTATGCAAAACTAGTATAATAACAGCCGTTACTGTGGATTGATGTTTCTATGCTGAAGATGGGTATCTTCAGTATCTCACTTGATCCTTACAATGATGCACTTTCCAAATAAGGAAACCTAGACTCAGAGAAGTTAGGTCACAAGGTCACACAACTAGAAAATAGCTAGCTCAGGATTTGTGAGAAAGTCTGCATATTTCCAGAATCCTTTACCACCAAAGTGGACTGCTTTTGAAAGAAGAAAATAATTGAATGTGTAATCTGCTTTTATTGTTGTCAATTGTTGTTGTTTCCGTGGAATCATGGCAACCAGATGAACCATGGGGACCACTTGACAAGAATGATGCACTTGTGAGGACAGCAACCACAGTTTATTTCTATTATCTGTGGTCAGATTCCTGAGGTACAAAAAGGGCTTCTTTGAGTGTGTGCATACAGTGCCCTCTACTGCCCAGGAGGAATAACACAGAGACCCTGTTCTTAGTCCCCTTCAAGATGGAAAATTCTTAGTACCAGTTGTTGAAGATTGGAATTTGAGTCATGGTGTGAGATTTTACTAAGATTCTTTTTCTTATTTATTCTAATAATTCTACACTGGATTGCTAGACAGTAATGGGGAATGGTGGCAGGGAAAGGAAAAAGAACTGCAATTCACACTGGACACTTCGAGGTGAGGGAGGAAATTTGCCTCTCTACTATTTGGTGACCCCCGACCTGAAAAAGAGTGCATATCTTTTCTTTCCTAGGGTGGCCTATGGTCGACTGAATGGTGATAATATTTGGGGCAAGAGGAAGTCAAGGAGGCTCTCGATGATTCCTGGGGGCATTTATAGCTCCAAGTCAGGTAAAGTTTATTTCATTATTGAAAAAATAAAGTTTTCACGGAAGTAAGCAAACAGTGCATTTACTTAATGGGAGTAAAGGAAAAGAGACAATGTCTAGAAAAAAAGAATATAAACCAACTAGCTGCTAAAGTAGCTAGAACAGGAGAATTTTAAAAAATAGAAATTAAATAAATAAAATATTGCCCTTCATGGTACAGTGGTGCTGTGGCCTGAGGATGGAATTGGAAACTTTGTGTGGTAAGTTCTAGTGGGATGTGGGTTGGGTCAAAATATATTTGTCTCCAAGAAATACATTTTTTCAAATTGCTAAGCTTTAATTTTTAAAAAAGTAAACAGCTATGAAAATGCCAGGCTTGATCCTTTCTTGAATGGGGCCCTGGTGCATCTTATGGAAGTCCTTGTGAGGGGAAAACCCTTGTTAACTGACCCACGCTAACTGCTGCACTGTAGGTTCATTCAGTTCTGCTTCAGCCCATCCATTTTGAACCTCTGCCCTTGCAGCATCCCAGGCTGTGTCCAAACCTCTGCTTCCCACAGGCCACAGGCACATGATGTGCTTCCTTTATTCAAAGGACCAGCCATATTGGAAGAAATACAGCGCCCCAGAAAACAGTTTTGCTGGTCCAATAGTCTGTCTCTGAGCCCACAGAGATGTTTCTCTGGCTACCACATTTTCCTTCTCTTCTGGGCTCCATCCCTCTAAGCAAACATTTCCTCTACATTTAGACTCCTTTTAACACTGACTATAATGTAACGGAAAGAAGCATTGAAGACCTAGATTTTAGTGGTTTTGCTATTAAATTCCTCAGTGTTTAACATTCCAGACTTTCATTTTTCTCATCTTTATTTGATATTATCCACTATATAGTGCCAATGGAGAATCAAATGGGATAACGTAAGTGAAAAGTATGTTAATAAATGTAACAGTCCAATAAATATTTATTAAGTGCCTGTTAGGTGCTTGACATTGAGAAATAAGATGCTAACACACAGACTTTAACCTTCAAGAGTTTATAATCTAGTCAAAGAGGTAGATAGAGAAAATAAGCTAGCTTTAACAGAATGGGCAGAGGAAATTGGGATGTGTTTGTTTGTTTTGCTTTTTTTCTTGTTGTGCATAGCAGATCAACCTATAACCAATTCTAAATCCTGTATCCACTGCCATTAATTCCCCTTCTCTCTGTGGGCCTCATATTTCCAATTTGCCAAATGAATAGGTGACTAGATAATTTGTCAACCAAACCAAGACATTCATAGAAATGACAGGAGATGCTATTAATAGCTATGCCAGAGCAACTGTTATATGTGAGAGCTATCTCAGGCCATTATGATCGCACTGCACATAGTGATATCTAAGTCCTAGTCAAGCTCTTATAGTTATAGCCTTACACTTATTATCACACGTCTTTCTCCTAGCCCCTCTTAACATATTTCCTCTTTGGATGCCCTTGTGGGCATGGCTGCTGGTCAGTAGTATATAGAGAGTGAGTTGAAACCTGGCAATTCCTTATAATCCTGGTTGCTGCTCTTCTAGGTCAAATCCATTGTGAGCCAAACCATACCATAATCTTTATGGTCACATCACCTTTTGGAGCTTTTCTGCATGATGGGTCTGGGAAAATAAATGAAAACAAACTTAAACATGAGCAGCAGAAGTCATGCTACTATGGGATGCATAGCTCTTGAACTGTCTATTTCCCCATCTCATATACCTTTTGTGTGAACCTCCTCTTCCAATGCTGTAAGCTCTGTGTTCACATGGATGGGCAAGATTCCAGACAACATGTATGTTTAATAATATCCACCCACCATGAGCTTTGGTGAGCTTAAGATCAAGAAGAAGAAAGAAGTGAGTTGTTCTGTATATCTCTTTCCCTTGACCCTCCTTCCTCCTTTCAGTTGATCCCCTTTCCACTTCCTCTCTTAACATTATTATAGACATTTCTTACAGTTCTGCTTTAGCCCATCCACTTTGAACCTCTGCCATCCAATCTATGCCATCCAACAAAAATATTCCCAGATACAGTGGTAGAGGAAACAGAGGCACAGATGAAACATGGTGTTCTCAATAACCTTTTTACACACAAGCTCACAATTTGTGCTAACCGATTTGAAATTAGTGATGTACTCTTACATATTCAGGCTATATGTTACATATCTTCCCAGAATAAGGTGCTTTAACATAATCTTAAAACTAAAGTGATGTGGCTGGGCTAACCATGCCTCTTCTCAAACACATACATGTGGCCCACATGATGATTTTATTATAGAGCATTGTAGTCCCTTTGGATGCACATGGGCCTGGAGTTTTCTTTTTCAGCAGCATTGCCAGTTTCATTACCCACATGGAAAGCACTGATGATTGTAGGGACAGATTCTGGAGAAGTTCTTGTCATACTGGCAGGCATCATAGGGCCCAGTCCTAAATGCTTTCATTTATATCATAAAACAACCCATTCTGGTGACTCAGTTCTGGGATAAGAATTTGTGCAGAAAGAATAAGGTTGGATGTTCAGAGAGATGACTGTGGAGTAGAAGGTCAAAGAAGAATACGTTGACATATCTACCAAATTCTTCCTGAGCCTGAAGGAATTTATAGAGAACCCAATGAAAGGACACTTATAATTCCAGGCACAACGTAGTACAATTTTTTTTCCTTCTTAGTCTGCACAGCTAATTTATGTTGCGCATTCTCCACATGAACAAACTTGCTAAACCCCCATTTCAGCTAGCTGTGTGCTAGCATGAGCAGGTAGCCCTGGAAATCATAAATCCTGGACCAAATGGGGTTGCTACTATATTCATCTACCACCCACTTACTTCATGTAACTGGGACAATTAATACTTGGCAATGGTATAGGAAGCAAGATGAAAACTGAAGTTAGTGTGGTTTGGTCTCCTGGAGACAAAGGGCTGAGACTTCTGGACTAATTCTTGCTGCTTTCTGCTGGAGTAAGGTTTACTCTTATTCATGCTCTGTGCTCTATATCCCTCTCTGTTGGTTTTCCAAAAACCTGACTGTCTTTATTTATTAAGTAGGTCTTGTGATTCTTAATCCAAGGGCCTCAGATTCATGGCATGTTTGAAAGAAAATTATACACATTAACTCAATTTTTTTCTTTATGTTTTAAAATGTTATCTTGAAGATCAAAAATGAAAACTCTCCTCTCATGTTGAGCCCAGCTGTCCTGCAGGGTCAAGGACAATTCTACTCAGCTGTGCACAGCAATTTGCCACTTCCCTGGCCTACTTTGCCATTCAAGTACAGACATGATGTTAGTGACTCACTACCACTAGGAAAGATGATTTAAGGTTTTTAGTATAACTTAGTAAATGTTGAGATAGCATCTATTATGTATTAGGTTCTGTTTTTAATTTTAGGGCTAGTTTTAAGTTTAAGAAAGTGTGGTTGAGCCAACCAGATAAAGAAAATACATTTTCAGGAATCCAATATTTTATCGACATTTAAATAAGTGACAGGTAAATAATTGGAAGAAAAGCATGTAAGCAACATGTACCAAGCCAAATCAAAATAAAAGGCCTGTGGAAGCATTAGCAGCTTCTAGAGAAAGGAGCTGTTAATTATGTTTGGGGTACTCAAGAATAGCAGTCCCTGAGCTTTTTGGCACCAGGGACCGATTCTCCAATGAGAATCTAATGCTTGATGATCTGAGGTGGAGCTGAGGTAGTGATGCTTGTGCTGGGGAGTGGGTGCAAATACAGATGAAGCTTTCCTTGAAAGGCACTCACATCCCACTGTGCAGCCCTGTTCCTAACAGGCCACAAACTGGTACAGTCCATGCCCCAGGGGTTGAGGACCCCTGCCCAAGAGGACTTGTCAGGTATGTTAAAACTCAGATAATTTAAACTGAGCTTTGAATACTAATCTAAACTTGTATTTCATTGCCATTTACTGAATGCCTGGTAAGCAACAGACAGTACAGATTTTGACAGTGTTCTTGCCACCAGGGAACTCATGACCTACCTAGTGAGCCAGATAAATAAATGACTATCATAAAATAAGAAATGTTTGTTTTGGATTGTTAATTTAAATAATTTCCCCCACCCCTTTTAAAGCATCACCATGTGCTAGGTACCCTGCATTAACTAATCTTTAATTTATTATCTAAATATAATTCAGAATCACCCCATACATTAGTATCTGATATAAGTTGACACGAGAGGGTTGCCTTGTTATTCACTGAAAGAATCAAATTTTGAACCCTTGAATATATGTCTATTAGATTCCAAAGTCCATTCTTAGAAATATTAAGGAAGAGTTGGGTAGAGGCAAAGTAAGGGAACAAAATCAAGAAAGTGGATAGTGAAATTACAAGACAGGGTCAAGATGGGGTTCTTCCTTTGTGGTTGGACTTTAAACCACTCTGAGGGGTTTTCTACAAGGCTGGATAGTAAAATGGGGTTTGATTTTTGAGAACTTTAGATGACACTGAGAAATCCAGTTTTTATTCTCTAAACCTTCAATACCCACATCAGAAACATTAGCTAAGATGTGATATGAGGAAATGCAGTTTTATGGAAGTGTCTCTGTATAGATAATGAGGATGAGGATGGGCTGCCTGGATCCCCTGTACATTTTTTTTGAAGTAATGTGATGAACGTTACAACTTTGGGCTGTGGATTTTTTTAATGGATATAAATGGATTGATCTTGACTCAGTAGATATGCATCCAGGTGTACAAAACAAACAAACAAATAAACAAAAAGGCAATTTGTTACTTTTCTACAATCCTCCTTAGTTTCTATATGACAGAAAATATAGTCTTTTTGTAATTTTATTTTATTATTAGTTTCAAGTTTACAGTATATTGGTTAGACATTTACATAATTTATAAAATGAAAATATAGTCAATCAATGAATGAGTTTTTATAGGCATTTAATTTAAATTCATTCCAATTAGAATTTACTCCCCCTTTTGGCAAATCTAAATTTGGAGAGATTTTAGAAACCTAAAGAAATGGGGGCATAGAAAGTGAGGAGATTATTTTCTGATCACTGATCATTGGTATCTGTCCAGCTCTGTGATATTCTCCAGCCATTGGTCAAAACTGCACCATTCTTAAGATCCATCCAGGTCCACACTGCCCTCCTTTAGCCTTTTGCTACTCTGTCAAGAGGGTTTTCAAATATTTTCCCATCATTCTGGGATAATACAAGACTTGGAGGACTAGCTATGTCTTCCTAGACCTTGCTGTTTTCCCAAGCCCCAATCAGGAAGCAAACACAAATCCCTTTTCTCATTGACCCCTCCCAGGACTTAGACTCAGTACAAAGGAGATAAAATAGAGTAAAGAGCCTTCCGGCCCCAGCTCTAACTCTCTCTCTTCTTCTCCCACACTCCTTACCTTCTGAGCTCAGAAGATCTTTATCTAGACTTCTGTAGTGGTAGAAGAGTTTGGAAGGAAAACTAGTACTGTTTAATGGCATATTCTTCTAGATCTGTCCTGTCCTAGTGTGACCTAGACTGAGCCTTTTGAGTTTAAAAGCCAAAACTTGAGGAATGATGTCCACGACCCTGAATAAAAAAGTCCCACATGGTAAATAGAGAATACAGATGAAAATACACAGGTTAACTTTTGACAGTATTGTCCCCATGTTATTAGAACCTTGATATGAACTCTAGCACCTTAGAGAAACCAATCTCAGTTGACCTTTTACCAAGAAGAAATTCAACCAAGGTATCCAGGCATCTTTCAAGATGGCAGATTCACAAATTCCACTTTCTTATTTCCTCTGATTCCCCCAAAAGGGTCTCATCTATGATCAAAGTCTTTTTTTTTTAATAGCAACTGGCATATCTTTGAAGGTATAATTAGCTACCATAGTAACTATAAATTATAATCTTTCTTTGACTTTCTAGACAACCTAAATAGGATGCCGTCACTTTCCCCCTACAATTAATACTCCCTGAAGAAATATCTAAGTGTCATGATCTATTGCTAAATTTGGAGTATGGAGGCAAAAATTTGGTCATTTTCACCAGCAGTTGCGGTGGTAGCAACTTCACTGAATTCAGAAAAATACAGGGACATACAACTTGAGTTAACAAAACAAATTGACTAGGCTATTGTTTAACTGAAAGTGAAGTATCTGTTGAAAAAGTCTTATTTAAACTTTCACAAAAATATGGAGAACAGAAGGGAGTATTATTATTATTGTTGTTTTTACTGCTGCCACTCGTTTAACTGATGCAATGAATTGTAGGCCTAAAAGTTTATGTACTATCACTCTTCAGAGCATTTACTGCCAATTTACAGTGAAAAATTATAAAAAATTAAGCTATACTCCTATCTTTACAGTTATGAGGGGGCAGAGAAGCAAACTTACATTTGAAAAATATGGAAGTGTTTTCCAGACATTGGGGTAAGCATGCTACAAGGTTCTTTCCATTCAATCATAATAATAAACTTAGATGTAGGTTCCATCATTTCTATTTTACAGATCAGAAATCCAACTTCTAAAAGACAAAGAAATTTGTCCAGGGTCAACCTTGTTAGTAAAAGACAGATCCTGTAGTTCAACTTTGGACTGTAAGTTGACAAAATTTTTCTCATTTTCTTTTCCTGAGCTTAACTCTTTTAAATTAACAATACCATGATTGAATTCATTGAGGGATGGCTCCATCCTGGTGATGGGTGATTCTTGCCTCCGAGGATATCTGGGTCGCACCCAGGAGCAACTTTACTTAGCGCTCAGGGAAAGGGGAGATCCTGGCTGTCCCCTCATTTCCATTTGTTTTCTCCACCCTCTAGCTCCATTATCTTCTTTTATTTCTAAGAGAGGGTGAAGGATATGAAAAAAATTGAACACACGTTATGTTACAAATGATTACAGCAATTTTACAATCTGTATAGTATTCTCTACTTTATAGCTTGAAAAACTAGAGTTCAGGTTGTAAAAATAGATTTAAAAATATATCCACTACTGAAATTAAAAAATGAGATAGATATTATAAAAACAAAGTTAAAATATGTTCAAGTTCACATTATTAAAATGTAGAGCAAGAGTCAAATCTAGATTTGCCTCCCTTCTAAAAACCTCTTCTTTTTACACTAGTTATTTATTTAGTAAATATTTATTGAGGGCCTGGCTATGTGCTGGAGTTGGATATAAATTAGTAAATAAAATAGACACAGAACTTGTCATCAAGTACAGAAGACAGACAATAAGTAGCAAATAAACAAATAACTATTATAATATGTAGCACTACTGTGAGAAAGAATAGGTGGGGAGTCTTCTTCAATATTAAGTATGTTAAATATGATATATAATCTATTATATTTATGATATATGATATATAATCTATTAATTCATAGGCTATACTAGGGAAAGTGGGTAGTCTGAGAAGTTCTCTATGAGGAGAAGGCAGTTAAACTGAGGAGTTGGGTGTAGAGAAACCTGCCAGAGATAGAAGTTGCAGAAGGCATTCTAGGCAGAGAAGAGAATATGTAAAGGCCCCAGGACAGTAAAGATCTGGATGTGTTTAAGGGGCAGAAAGAACTTATATAGCTAGATAGGAGTCTTTTGGGGGAAGAACGTCATGGCATAAGCTGCATATATAAGCAGTGGTGGGTCTTACAGGGAATTGAGGTCATTTAATGAATATAGATGATAATGATGATGATGATGATGATTAGAAATAGGTAACTGGCTGCTCCATGATGATGACATTTGAAGGAAGAGTAAGTGATGATGGGTTGTCTGGGCAAGTTGTGATGGTGGTTTATGCTAGCAAGGGGATGATGGGTATGTATGTGGGGGGAGAGGATAATGGGTATATATTTTATATATATTATACACACACACACACACACACACACACTATGTAATATGCAGTCTTGTAGTAAATTTAGTAAATAGACAGTAAATATATAGTAAATACATAAAAGGTATGGAGGAGGAAGAGCCAGGACCTGTGTGAGTCAAAGGAGGAATCAAGCCAGTTTGCAAGTTTCTGGTGTAACTTATTACTTAGACATAAGACCTGTGGAGATAAACACATTTGGAGAGAAAATCTAGAGTTTGTTTTTGGGTATGCATGATTTGAGATATTAAGTAGACTACTATTTATATGAATTTGGAGCTCAAAAGAGTAATTTGAACAGGAGATATAATTCTTGAGTCATCAGCTTGCAGATGTCATTTAAAATAATAAGAACGGATAAATTAACCTAAAGACAATTTAGAAAGATAGAGAGGATAGCCTAAAATTTAGTCATGAGGTATCCTATATCTAAAGTTAGATTAGAAGAGAAGGATACTTCAAAGGAGAGAAGGGAAGTCATATGACGGAGGGGCCAAGCACAGGGATGTAAAGTGCTGCTGAGGGATCTTGAACCCTCTGCAACAATGAAATGGTCATGTCGTCTACACTGTCCAGTAAGGATCTGATTTTCACATGGAAATACTGTTTTGATGTAGGTCTTAAAGAAAAACAACTGAAAATTGGCCACTGAATTTGGCAACAGGAGGTTATTGTTGGCATTGCCTAGGAAGTTATTAAAATGGAAGTGGAAGCCAGTCTAATGTAGGTAGAGGCAAAGAAATGAAAACAAGTTTGAGATGACATTTTTGGAATATTGCTTCTGAAGGGGAGAGGAGAAGTGGAATAAGAGTGACAGGAATATGAGAGTTGAAAAGAAGCGTGTTCTTTTGAGGGAATCGAAGGTGCCATTTCTTTATTTTTTCATAGATGTTTATTGAGCACCATGACGTTTCAGCACTATTTTATTACCTTGGAGATGGACCTGTGAATTAGATAAGCAAGATCTCTACTCTCACAGGATTTGGGGTCTATTAGGTAAGGGAAGACAATAAACAACAAACAATAAATTAACTACAGGACAATTATATAGAGTGATAAGTACTATACAAAAAAAATTTTTTTTAAGTAATAGGAGCAGGGAGTGAGGGCTATTTAACTAGGAGGATCAAGCAGGGCCTTTCCAAAAGGAAAAATAAGCTGGGACTGGAGTTATAAGAAAAAGCCAGCCTAGGAAATATGACAGAGCAAGTCTGAATGCTGCTGGGGATGACCCAATAGAGAGATAAAGGCTGATAGTGTAGGATGAGTGAAGGCACAAAGTCAAAGAGATGTGGGAAAATGGGGAAGGACTAGCCCTCGGTAAGAGGAAGGACATTTCTTCAGAGGTGAGCCAAGTGGCTTGGATGACATGAAGAGACTGAAGAATTATTGTTAGTGAGGAACTTGAGCAGGCATGTTAAAAGCACGGGAGGTGACAATCAAACATGGGATGCTTATAGTCATGATTAGGAGGCGGTATCTTCTTGGTAATGACAAGCCTGGGGCATGATATTGAAGACAGAAGTTGAGGAAAAGTGTTTTGACTATAGAGGTAGTGGTCTTCAGAATCGAGGGTGAGAAACGTAGAGGGTGGGTATTAGATCACCTACATGGGTGTTGAAATCAGCAAGAATGATGACTAAAATTGTATGAAGGGGAGTAATATGAACCAGAACTAATTTTTTACAATATGATATATAACTAAATAGTTGCAGCAGGAGAGTTTATCTGCAAGGAGAAAACCTCAGATAAACAGACGGTGTTGCAAGAGGGTAACAGTTTAAAAGTTGGAATAGGGAGCAGGGAGGGTATGGACATACCTCTCTATCCTAAGATATGTAGGAGTTGGGGGGAAAAAATTGTCTCTGCTTGGGAGACTTTGGTCAGGCTGTTGGTTCTTTAGTTAACAGCCATTCCCCATCTCTTCCTTTTTGCTTAAAATCACAATCATGTATCCAGTACCAGAGGGTAATAATTATTGGTCTCTAATAACAAAGTCAATATCATTTCCCTTCCAATGCTTTCTTGTATAACCTTCTTTGTATGCAAGATTATGACCAACGGACATGCATTCAACAGAGTATATCTTTGAGCACCTGCATGCACATCAGCATTGTTCTGGGTGTTGAGGATATAGTCATGAACGAAACACACAAAAGCCATGCTTTTATGGAGCTTACATTACAATGAGGGGAGGCAGACAACAACAACAACAACAACAACAACAAAAAACAAATACATATTTCAAATAGTATTAAGTACAAAAAAAAAAAGACATAGTAAAGGACAGGGCATATCAGGGAGTTACAATATTAGACAGTGGAAATCTCAGAGGTTTCTGGAGATTTTTTGTTGTCTCTTCAAAAAGATGATTGTGAGAAGTGAGTTCATTGTTATCTCCCCTTCCTCATTTTGCTCTGGATGTGGTTATGTGTGACTATGGGACAGTAAACATGAGGACAAAATGTCAATATGCTAAGGTTAGCAGAGTGAAAAGATAGAAACAGCCTGGGCATCACTAATATGTTGCCATAAATTTCAAACAAGATTTTCTAGACTTCCTGCTATGTGAAATAATTAAATGTCTTTATTGCATAAGCTACTATGAGACTTTCTCCTTTTTGAAGCTGAAAGTATCCTGTTAAAGAGCTACATGGGAAACAATGCCATATGGAGAAAACCAAGTTTCAGCTAAGACAAAGAGCTGAGTAAATTCTTAGAGGATAAGTCAAGGATTTTAGAAATTACTAATCATAAATTAGGAACTTGAGGAATCAAGGAGTAGGATTTGAGAAGGATGGAAAAGTGAGTACTGATTTAGCATATTACTTATATATTACTCTGTAACATAATATTCCAAAACGTATGGCTTAAACATTAAATATTTATTATCTCACAATGTTTGCAGTCCAGGAACTCAGGAGTGGCTTACATAGGTGGTTCTGGCTGAGAGCTTCTCAACTGGTTGTAGTCAAAATGTTAGCTAGGGCTGCAGCCACCTGAAGACTTGACTGGGGCTGGGGGATCTGCTTCCAAGACAACTTATTCAACTTGGCTGTTGTCAGGAAACCTCAGCTGTCATCTTTTGTGCCCCTCCATAGAACTGCTTACACATCCTCACATGCCAGCTAGCTTCCTCCCAAAGCAAGCAGTCCAAGAGAGCAAGGTGAAAATTTTAATATCTTTTAAATCAGCGGTCCCCAACCTTTTTGGCACCAGGGATTGGTGCTCCTGTGAGATTCTAATGCCTGATGATCTGAGGTGAATCTGTGGTGATGCTAGCTCTGAAGAGTGGCTGCAAATACAGATGAAGCTTTGCTCACCGCTCACCTCCTGCTGTGTGGCCCAGTTCTAACAGGCCATGGACCAATCCTGGTCTGCGGCTGGGGGGTTTAGGACCCCTGTTTTAAATCTAACATGGGAAGTCATCATGTTTGTAGGTAGATTATAGGAGAGACTTAGAATTCTGATGGTGAATGGGGCAAATTAGGATGGAAGGCATGATGGATTAGTCCCAATAATCTCTTATAGGAAATTGGCAATCTGTTCTAGTGTTGTTGTCTCGAATATGTTATTAAATGAAGTCTATCAGGCAAATATTTCTTCACGAAGCTTTTGGTAATGAGATCTCAATGATTGGTGGCTGCTTCCAAGGACATCACTGGGCAGTATGGCTGAGTGAGGAGTTTGAAGGTGGAAAAATAGAAAAAGAGCAGATTGAAACTTTAGTTCAATTCTAATTCTGGCTGCACCAGCCTCTCTCACAACTGGAAATTGGAGAGCCATTATTGACCTTAGTTCTTCCAGCAAACACTCCACCCCATCTTCCTTTAATTCCATTCTAAAAACTCATTTTTAAACTCTTACTTCTCTCTTGGCACAACCAGTGTGTTATTCTTCACCATAAAAGCTCTATCGACTCAGTAATTTAAAGCAGTTTGTGTCAGAATGATATTAATTATGTCAAGGTCTATTGAAACCCCTTATGAAAGATATTTTATTGTTGTTGTTGTTGTTGTTATGAATTAAACACAAAGAAACTACTCTTTTTACTGTGAACATGAGAGCCCACTGGATGGAGGAATTCAATCAATAAGAGCAGAAAGGGGGGATTAAGGACAAGTCAACTTTTCAAAAGCATGAAGTATATAGTTTCTAAAACACCCATTTCTGGGTATAGGCTTAAGACCAATATCTTTTGCTTGTAACTTATTTTAGCAAAATTCCAGCATTTAATTATTAGTTTGGTGAATGACCACACCAGACCATTTAGTGTAACATGACAGGCCCTAAAGGGAGTAGTCAGTAATTTGAAACACTAACCATGTGTTTTGTCTAAAAAATTAATACCTGAAGCATGATTAGAGTGGCATGGTTCCACCAATCAAAGTGTAGAAGAAACTCCATGATATTAATAAAGGCAGCTACTGTTCTGGCATATGGCAAACACAATAGATGCTATTTATTAAGTATTTACTATGTACCTTTGCTATAGATGCATTATCTCAGTTCATCTTTTTGATCAACATATGAGCTAGATAACAAATGGAGCTAATATTTACTAAACACACACCAAGTTTCACAAGCTTTTACATGTGTTATTTTTCTTTCCCAATTCTTGTAATATTATTATCTCTGTGTTAAAGATTTAAAATCTGAGGATTGGAAAGTTTAACATTGACAGTAAATAATGGAGGCAAGATTTGAACTGCTACTTATTTAACTTTGGTGCCCATATGCTTAACAGATACTACCTAAAAAAGATAGTAAAATCTAACTCATTCTGACTTACCTTGAGGAAGCAGAAGATTATTGACTGGATAGGGGTAAAATTTTAATTCTACACATTTGAAAACTATTTAGTTTCATTCATTTGTGTTTAACTATGAATAGTGCTTCCTATTGGGCTAGTTTATAAGAGTTTATTCTAATTTATTTTGTGGGTTAGCAAGTGGATATGTAATTGTACAGGTAGATTTAAAGAGTTTGCAAAGAACTTGTTAGAAATATAGCAGTAGCTACCACTTATTACAGACATTACCACAAATGTGGACCACAACCCTGAAATATAAACACTAAGGTATTAGAAGTGTCTAATACCTCTGTTACCTACTCAACAACAATTCATCCCCACTTTCCTCATTTTCAGCAATTTTAGTTAGTCTATCCACTTTTTCTGGTTTTATGCTGCAGGTAAAGTGGGACCATAGTCTAGTCTAAGGGCGGAATCATGATGAAACTAAACCATTTATAGTGTTGCAACTGCCCAGCATAAAGAGCAGGCTACATAGGGATGTCTGGGAAGCTTTTCTTTACTGAAAACACATATTTTCCTTCTTCGCTGGTCATTGTCATGTCTTTGTGTAATGCTGAAAGCTACTTCAACTCTCTTATGATAATGAGGGGAGCTAGACAAGCACTAAGGGTGACAGAGAGAAAATGGATGGGGGAACCCTGGAGTCATAATGATGTCACTTTGTTAAATCATGTACCCTACTTGCCCTACCTCAGGACTTCCTGCTCTATGAGATAATGTATTTTCTGTGTCAAATCAAATAAATTGAGTTTTTGCAATCTATAGCTTAAAGCTTCCTAACTGATAAATTTATCATCCCTATTATACTGGAGAAGAAAATGGAACTCAAGAAAACTGAATACTTGAGTAAGGTCACATCCAATAAGTGATGGAGCAGGATATATACCTAAGTCTGCATGATCAATGTAGCACACCAGCTCTCAGTCTTCCTCTGTAGACTCCATTTGTGTTGCAAAATCTCTTTCTCACTGAGAGAGTTGTAGTCTTCCCAAGTTCTCCAGGACACTTTGCCAGCATAGGTATACAAAAAACTATCAATTTTGTTCTTCAGTGCTAGAGATTAAAATGTCTTGATGGTTTGCAAATTTCATAGGGAAAATGTCAGACTCCTTGATAATGCCTACAAGGCCTTGTCAATCTGGTCTCTGCTTTCCTCTCCAACTTCTTTTGCTATTCAGACAGCATCATGATGAATGACCCAGGACAAATCTTTTTTCACTTCCTCTAAATCCTTCCAGCCTCAGAGTATCTGCCAGTCTGTTCCCTCTGTTTATACCACTCTTATTCCTCCTCTGTACTGGGATCCTTTCTTCTTATTCTTCAGGTAATAGCTTGATATCATTTCCTGTCCCCTTTTTAGTCTTCCAATTCTCCTTCAAAGCACTTATCACAGTGACATTTACTTATATCTCCATATTCATTTGTTTAATGCCTGTCTTCTCCACTAAATTGCAAGCTCTAGAATGGCAGGGATTCTTTCAGTCCTGTTTACCACTATTTCTTGGGCTCCTAGCCAAGGGGATTGAATTTAGGATAGGCTCCATAAATATTTGTTGAATGAGCAAATGGATGATGAATGAAGAAACTCTCTACTCCTTGTGGTCCTTACACAGCCCCTGCCAATTATAGTCCCCAGGCTTTCTGTCTCTGGTGGAGAGTTTATGATGTGTTTCTGACCATCTTATTTCACCAAAACCCTACATACAGTGATTTGCCAAAGAACACTCAAGGTTTCTTTCTGATATTTTATATATAGATACAAGAGAAAGTAGCCTTCTTTCTCTCGAATCTTTAAGCCAGAAGAGTTGGTGGCCATGCCTTTCTGTTCTCAATTCCTCCATTACAAAGAAGGAAGAGAATACAAGTAACAAAGAGAAACAAAACAGAGAGAGGAGAGACAGGGGGAGGGAGAGGGAAAAAGAGAGGGAGAGAGAGACAGAGACAGGAAGAGGAAGAGAAGAGCTCTAGACATAGAAGGATCCAGATATAGGGACAACATTTGAGTTCCCGGAGTCCTTGGAGCTAGCTCCATTCCCTGCACAACCTAGTTATTATATGGAACAGCACGTCTTTTGTTTTTACCAGTTTCAGATGGATTTCTGGCAGTTGCAGCAAAAAGAGTATTAGAAAGCACATTCTGATGTTTAGACTAATGAAAACTACAGGAAGAAAAGAAAACATTCACTCTTGGACATGCTTAGTTTGAAATGCTTGTGGGAATGCCCAGGAAAGATGTTCATAGGGCAGTGAAGCATAGGGGCCTGGTGTCCAGGAGATAGGGATTGTCTAGCAATATAGATTTATACTGAGGCAGAATAAAGTTGATTGTTACAGCTATGAGCCTAGATAAAATAATTTATGGAAAGCATGGAGAGTAAGAGAAAATAGAAACCATAGAAAGAACTCTGGAGAGCTCTCTTTTAAAGGAACATGGGTAGATGTAGAGAAGACATTCAAGGCTACGGAGTGTCTGAGAGGAAGGAGAATTAGGAAAGAGTTACTTCCAGAAGCTGAAGGTGTAAATAACTTCAAAATGGATGACATGCTAAGAATTCTAAATGATGCAGAAGTGGGGTATGATAAGGTCTGCATTCATTAGGATAGCTAGGTTATGCTGCAATATCAAATTAATGCCAGTTATTGAGAACCCCATTGGCTTAAGACAACAAAGGTTTCTTATATGTCACATGACTTTTGCTGGTTGATGTTTCATGTAGTTAGTTACTCAAGGCTCTGGGTGACAGAGGGTCCTCCATCTTGTAACCTGTAGCATCCCTGGTTAATGGGATGGAAGAAGAGAGACTACGAATGAGCTATTTCCTGCCTCAGTCTGAAAAAAAACACACAATGACTTGGCACACATTTCACTGGCCATATAGTCATTTGACCCTGTTTGCCTAGCAGAACACTAAGAAATATAGGGCACACAATGGAATATTGGCTTTGGTGAGCATTATCAGGCCATTGATGATTTTAAAAAGAGCAGATCTACTGGAGCAATAAGGCTGGAAACCAGCTTGGAATTAGGAAATGAATGAAAGGTGACCATCTGAGGTACTTTACAGACTCCATATACTTTACCACATACAATCTTGGTATAATCTTGTGAGCCAGGTATTATTGTTACATTTTTAGAAAGGAGGAAATCAAGGCTCAGGTAAGGTCACTTAGTAATTCAACTATTAGTTATTGAGTTTTTGCCAAATGCAGAAATGAGGTTTTAGGAATAGCAAACCAGAAACACATCCTGCTTTTGTGGAGCTTACCGTCATAAAATTATGCAACTAAATATGAAATCACAGCTCTGGAGCATGCTGCGAATGAAAATCTAAGATGCTATATAAAAGAGCCTATAAAAAGCCTGGTCTGTGGATGGGGAATGCTTCCACAGCGATGTGATGAGTCAGAGATCAGCCAGCAGAGTTGGTGGGGGTAAATTGGGAATGGTTTGTCTGTTCCCCAGACAGAGGAAAGAGTATGTGTGGGGCGTCATGGTATGCATGCAGAATTTGAGGTACCGGTCAGAAAGATAGTATGGCTGGCTTATAAGAAACCAGAAAAAGTACCATGTAAGGCCTAGCTTAAGATATGACATGCACAGGGCTCCCCTCATTCCTGTGGGACAAGTTGAAGATAATAAAGCCAGCATACTTCAGAAAAAGTTCTGGCTTGTTTGTTTTTTCAGGAGAAAAGCATTGCCCCAAATAATCAACCAAAGTAACAGAGATGCTAAGATTCTAACCCAAATATGGCCTACTCAAAGCCAGTCCACCCTTTGCTCAACTTCAAATGCTTCTACAGATAGGAAGCTGGAGATGCAACAGGCCTTGCTTAGGCAAGATCTGAGTTGTAGGAACCAGGACAAGTGTTCTTATCACATAGTATCCCTCCCACAGAAAATCTCACAGTGAATTCACAAATAGGTGGCCCCATTTTCTATGTGATGTGGAACATTTTCTTTCCCTCCCCGCCCTTTCCCTGGGACTCACAAGGCTTCTTCTTATAAGCAATTTTATCAGGTTTCAAGTGTTTCTCACTTTTATTCTCCAATTTTCCCAGAAAATGAAGAGCAGCATTGGGAGAGCAACTCTCTCCAAAGGGCTGCTTTGAAGAGTTTGCTTCATTCACCTGCAGCTCTGAAGACATCCAGGCTGAACTACTGAAAGTTCTGCTGTCAGATTTTGCTTGGTTTCTCATGAATTAAAAATCAGCCTGATAAAGATTTGACAGAAGTGCTGAGGCTGTGGCAGGGGAGAGGAGGCATCTTTTGTTATTGAGATATTTTTGTTTATACAGACTTTTAAAACAAACATCAATTTTGTCTCTCCTCCTTTCTCATGTCTATAAAGAAAGATGAAGAAGAAGAATAGCCATGTCCTTTGAGGGCTGCATTCACAGGAAAATAATATAGAGACCGTATCTTCTCTGGCATGGGAAACTATTTATGAAACTTTTATACACAGACACACACACCAATTTTTATTTATTTATTTATTTATGTATTTGGGGTTTTTTTGTTTTTTTTTTTTTAGGCAAGGCAGCTTTTGGTTGATCTCACAGATTGCAAGGACCTTGTCAGCTTAAAACCCCTTATTTTTTAATTTTTTTACGCCTACAGCACCTGGTCTTCCTAGGTGGTCTCCCATCCAAGTACTAACCAGGCCTGACCCTGCTTAGCTTCCGAAACCAGATGGGATTGGGCCTGTTTGGGGTGGCATGGCCTTAAACTATTTATGAAATTCTTGAACTATTGAAATTCTTAAACTATTTATGAAGTCACTAATGTGGCTCCAGTACCTCCCTTTTGTTTTTAAAAATTGCAAGTTCCCAACAGCTGTCCCTTAGAGCACTGAGGACTTCAGTGCCCTGCTCTCCCTACTGCCTCCTAAATGTTCTGCTCTAGCTCCTCACTCATATTCATGAACTCAAACATCATTCCAATAGGAATTTTACAAAAGACATTTTTCTTTGGCAGGAAAACTTTTGGGAAAAAGGATTGACTCTCACACACATAGCTCCACCCAAGAAAGTTTTAAATTAGAGTATCATTTGAACTTGTACTTATTTATTCAAGAGTTAAGTCACGGGAGCCTGTGATGTGACTGGGGTCGTTTAGCACAGTCCTTCTGAGTGGAGGGCTCTGATATGGGGCTGCTTGTGTTCTCATCCTGCTTCTCAGTTGTTAACTGGTTAACAATGGACAAGGAATAGGAGGAAGTTACCTAAGCTCTCTGTTTCCTCAGTGGATGGTCTTGGGGGTAAATAAGTTAATTCCAGTAAAGAGATTAGTACAGTGTCTGGCAGGGCAACAACCCTCAGGACCTTGGCTATATTAGGGGAGTTTTTTAGGGCAGTAATGCTGTCCTCAGGATACATTCCCCCTGCCCAACATTTCACTGTCCTCGTCAACTATTGTTTTTAGCCCACATTGAGTATCTAGTGTATGAGCCCAGAAGATTCTGGAGTTCCAGTGAATGAATGAGGGTTGGGTCCCAGCCCTCAGGTTGCTCACAGCCAGTCTTGGTACACCGATGAGTCTTCTGGGCCCAGGATGGAGGCATTCTTGCTCTACCTCATCCCACCCTCAGAGGACAGAGCTCTCTTAGGGCCCTCGTGAGCATCGTGATGCTTCATGCACTCCGTGTCCCCAAGGCTATAGCAGCCTCCTGTTCTGTGAGCACTATACACAGGCGATGAGCACACTCAAGCAAGGAAAAGGAGAGCTCCCAGATGAAACCAGAAAGAACAGTGGGTACCAAGACAGTGATACCAAGTAACTGTGTGTCCCCAATGCCGGGCTGTTTCCTCTCAAGCTGGTGAGCCAGGTGGAGGAGCAGAAGAGCCACTTGAAAGGTCTGGCCTCGTCCTGCTGTCTCTGAGGTGAATGGGGAAAGAAAGAGGACAGACAGCACAAGCCTCTTGTCATCTGATTATTTATAGTCCCTCTTAGCTCCTGATGGCCTTTGGTGGCCGGGCCTCTGCAGTGTGCCAAATGGAGAGGCGATCCCACAGGGCCAAGTGGCTTCAGGAAGGAACTACCTTCTGCTCTGCCCAAAGGAGACAAGTATCTCCGTCCTAAATGTCCCCGGAGACTGATGGAGCCCAAGGCTGGAGGCTGGCAGGAGGGCACTTCTGCTGTTCCCATCCCCTCGTTTCTCAAAAGTAAGAGGAGCATAACCTTTCTCAGATGCTTCCTCTGCTGATTTTCTTCTCCCTGCACCTCTGATCCCAGTTGCCTGTCTTCCCTCTTCACTGCTCTGTGTTTCCTTTTGTTCATAACTTCTGCTGCTATTACCAAAAAAAGAAAGCAATGGAACATAAGGAGATGGAAGGCTTAGTGTGTGCAGTTTTGGGCTAGCCATCCTGAGGGAACCAATCGCAGCAACTGAACGACCTTGCGTGGCCCCAATCCTGCAACAAGCACTAGAGAAACGGAAACAAATGCCCACACCTTTTCTTTCTCCTTTTACATACACAACATGGGTTTCAAATGAGGCAGAGTCTGTCACCCATCCATACTTTATTTACTGCCAGGCCAGGAACTCCAAAATCTCTCCCTTAGCATGCTTTCCTCACCCCTGCCTGCAGCAGCCTCTGCCCTAACCTACTGCTCCACCTTCCTTCTTCCTCACCTGGCCCTGCAGTTTGACTCAGTGTTTTTTTCTAAGCCAGATCCATGATCAGCTCTAAAATAACCTATGTTTTTACCTAGTGTCAGAACTCCTGACCCCCGAAACCCAGTCCTGGCCCCGGAGGGTTTGCCTGACCTGAGCTGTAGGGCACAGAGCAGAGACGTAAAGCCGGCCTTTGGGAGGGAGGGCCACAGCCTGCTAGGAAAACTGCAGCCAGCTGGTTTGAATAAATGCCGTAAGAATTATACTGGATGAGGTGGTTAAAGCAGCGTCCCAAAGTGTGGCCCTTGTGCCACCTGGCTCAAAGTCATCAAAGGTACTAGTTAAGAGAACACATTCCTCGGCAGTGCCCCAAACTAAGAAATTATTATCCACATTTTTAACAACCTCCTCATGAAATGTCATGAAATTAAAATTTGAAGACCGTGTAGCTATTATGAAAATATTAGCTACCAACAGTATTGTTACTGAAAGTTTAAACATGTCCCCCTAACAAATATCAGCTGTATGCGGGAAGACCTTTCCTTGACTGGCTAAGAATGAACTCTGAAGTTTGGGGAAAATCACTGTTCAGGTTTCAGTGTTCTCACATCTGTGATGAGGGGGTTGGTTTACCTGGTCTCCCAAATCCTTTCTAGCTCTATCTCCTTCTGAGTCTAGGATTTTGAGCAGTCTCTGAGCATAACATTATGAAAGGAACCGCTGCAGTTCTGAAGACTCAAGGGACAGAGAGAAGATAAAAGTAGAACCACAGCACCATTAACGTGGGAACTGCAGGGAGGGGTGTAGAAACAGAAGGAGAACCCAGCTTTGTAACTTCAGACAACTTTGTATTAATACTCATTAAAAAAGGATGCAAATGAAGGCTATGTAAGGGTAATGTTTATAAAACATGCAGTATAGGACCAAGCACATTATGGGTCTTTAATAAATGGTGAATGTTATCATCATTACACAGTATAGTATTAGTAGAATCATGTCTGAAAGATCCCTGGTACAAGACATGACACAAAATAGATGCCCAGGAAATGGTAGTCCCTTAGTTCTGGAAACCACTATATTAAATGAGTTCATTCACTCGCTTTATTCATTCAGTAAATATTCTTTGAGCTCCTAGTCTATGGAAGGTTACTGAGAGAGATACATTCCTAATCAGCATTGTGGTCGAAAGGGAGATAGAGGGAAGTGAAGGGATTGTTAATATACTATGTAATTAATACTGTGCCATAGAAAAAGTGTATCATAGATGAATGAGGCACCAGAGGTACCAGGCTAGCAAAGAACAGCAGTGCAAAGACCCGAAGGAAAGAAATAGCATGGCACAGCCAGGGGGATTAAAAAAAAAAAAAAGTTGGAGAAATAGGAGGAGCCAGCTCACAAAAGACCAAGTCAGTCATGCTTTTATAACTTCCGTATCCTAAGAGTTTAGGGAGCCACTGGTGTGTTCAAGAGAACTTTGATAGCGAGGTGGAGAAGGATCTGAGCATAAAACTTCAGGCAGGGATGCTAGGTGGGAAGCTGATGCAATAATCCTGGTAAAAAGGTGATGGTGGCTGTGGGCACAGATAAAAACAGAGTGTGGGCATGCTCAAGTAACTTAACCTTTAAACTGGTGATTGGTTGGATTCGAGGGTGGGAAAGTGGTATTTTAGGATCAGTTGAGTTGTTTCCCAGTAATCAGGGTGAAGCTTCTACATTTTTTCTTTTACTATTGCTTAAGGCGGATGGACCTATATTGAAAAATGCAAAATGCAGATTGTATATCTAGCAGTTTGTTTGTTTGTTTGTTTGTTTGTTTGTTTGTTTGTTTGTTTGTTTTTGATAACAGATCAATCCTTTTGTAAGCTCAGATTCTTTGTAATGAGACCTCAGCCTCCCACATTTGGAGAAGTTATACTGAAACAGTGTCTTTATTTGGGGTTCTGGGGACTTGGATTTTCCATATATTCTAGGTCAAACTTCTCGGAACATCTTCAGATGTAATAATAAACTTTAACCACTTGATGGCCACATTTCAAAATCCTTTGTCTTGTTTCTCCACCTCTGGCAATTTTCTTCCTATTCCAATCAGTTGCCTCTAGGACTAAATAAATCTGCCTTTTTCTGGTTTAGTAGAATGTCCATTCTTTTATCTGCAACATACAAGCTGAAACTGTACTGGACCCATCGTAGGTCTTCACAAAAAATATTTAATAAACAAATGAATGTGTATCACTGAAAACCCAGTTTCTAAATACCTGAGACAGTTCGAAGCTTTGTTTCATACCTTTGAAATTTAGATAACCACTGTTTCATACTAAATAAAGAAGTATTAGAAGGACGTAGAAATTTAAGAAAATGATTTGGTTGCATAAATTTCAAAATAGCATCATAACCATATTAATAGAACTCTTAATGAAAGAAGAAAATCTTTCTTTTCATTCCTTGTCCATTTGCAATTCTAAGTCTAAAAAGTTTGCCTAATTTTTTTCATTAGGTATTTCCATTGTGCCTTTTTTTTTTCACTTAATATTTAACGTAAGCATTCTATGTTTGGCAATATGGTTTCTGCTATGTTAATTCTAATTAACTGTATAATAGTATATTGAAGAGGTGAACCAGAATGTTCTTGGTCATGGCCTTACTGTCATACATTAAGCCATTTCTAAACTGAATGATAATAAATAATGCTGTGAGTAACATTCCCTACAGCAAACTATGCTTTTCTGAGATTAAAACATTAAGATGTATAATAGATCCGACTACAAATGTGTGATCATTTTACAGATGACAGTATTTATCAGTTGAAAGGGACCAGCTATGAAAGCTTAGAGGAGAGGAAAGTCACATCTCAGAACTACTGATGGAGGAAGTATCCTCAACATTAAGACTTTCGGTAGTTCCAATTCTACAAACAGGGCCATCCCTAAAGTGGAAATGGACAGAGGCGTTTGTAGCCAAATGGTCCTTGAATATGCAAATTCCAATGACAAAAGCATACAAAACAGAGTTTTAGTCTGATGTCATTAAAAATTCAATTCTAGCTCTGTTTTGATTTCATGCTCATCAAGTAAATTTCTGATTACAATTTGGATTTCTATGCAAATCTGCCTTCAGGGAAAATATACCCTCCCTACAGTTCCAGTATTTCTAGCTCTTCTATCAGAAATCTCTTATTAAAAATTAATACATTGGCTTCCAGTACAGTTTTCTACAGAAAGAAAATGTACTAAACAGATGTTCTTCAAGTATTTCTGAGCCCTGTAATCTCACCCTGTAAATAAATTAATTGCCATCTTAATTATATACATCAATCTCATGAACTCAGCTAATGTTAGATGGCCCTGAGAGGTAGATCTGTTCATGATGCACTAATAACATCAAGTCTGAGCCTATAGGACCCTAAGTCAGAAGTAAACAATAGTAAATTCGCCGAGGTATTTATTCTATACTCTCCAGATTCTTGAGACACGGCTTGCCAGCCTTACCTCCTCGTGGCTGAATGGTAATATGACCATTAGTATCAAACATAAATGTGTATAATTTCTAAAGAGAAGAGCTTGTTTTTTAGTAAAGGGTGTGTTCAAACTTTGAAGACCCTGAGCTCATATAATTTGAGGGGAGAGTATTTCTTCAAGAAAAATAATACAAAATTTTAAGTGCAAAATTAAGTAGACAATTTCATAATTATTCAGAACTCATAACAAATTATAAACTTAAAAATTCTGATAAGTAGCATATGTATCATGATAACATTTGTGTTAACTGTCCGATCTGTCTCTACAATAATTTTTTTTTCATTTTTGGCACTATATTCTTCGATTACCTTTTCATATAACAATGATTTTTTTTTTTTGCTTTGAACGTTCAATTTTATTTTTTAAATTATTTTTTATTTGGTTTCAAGTATACAGTACATTGGTTAGACATCTATATAGTTCATAAAATGATCTCCCCAATTGCATCCTCCCTCCCCTGACCCTCCACCTAGCCAACGTATTAATGCTAACTGCATTCCCTATGCTGTGCTCCCCATCCCCATGACCATTCATCAGCTACTAATTTGTACTTCTTTAGCCCTTCACCCCATTCTCCCAGCCCCTACAATTCTCTCCTCTATCACCAAACTGTCCACTGTATTTGTTAGTCTGTTTTTGATTAGTTTGTTCTTTTTATTCCTTAGATTTTACATATAAGTGAAATAATATAGTGTTTATCTTTCTCGGTCTGACTTAAATACCTACAAGGTCCATCAAAGCAATATATTTTTCCATCCTCTTCCTTTACATATGTAGGGGTCTTGTTTTTCTATCTTTTCTTGCCTTTTGATTTGGAGCACTTAATTCTTTTCCATTTAAGGTACTTATTGATAGTAATGTAGTTGTTATTCTTTATTCCTGTCTTTGACACATGTATTTTCTTCTTAAAAAAGTCCCTCCAACATATTCTGTAACACTGGCTTAGTGGAGATAAATTCCTTTAGCTTATTTTTGTCTAGGAAGCTCTTGATCTGTTTTCCAAATCTAAATGATAGCTTTGCTGGATAAATTCTTCTTGGTTGTATATCCTAAGTCTTCATCATGTTGAATATTTTGTGCCAAGCCCTTCTGTCCTGTATAGTTTCTTTTGAGAAATTAGCTGCCAGTTGTATGGGTGTTCCCTTATATGTAATTATTTGTTTTTCTCTTGCTGATTTTAATATTTTGTCTTTGTATTTAACCTTTGACAATTTAATTATGGTTTACCCAGCATGCGTCACCTCAGCCCTCTGACAATGTCTCTCTGTAAGTCCCTGGCGCCCCCTGTGCATAGCCAAATAGGCACTGGTGCTCAGAGCCAGCAGGTCCATCACTGCGAAAATCCACTAGTTGATGTGGCCTCTTTGAGAGGCGTCTGCCGCTGCCTCCACCTCAGTCTCACTCAGCCCCTCAAGACCAGGCAGCCCCGTGTCCTTGCCCTGTCCTACCTTTGGCTATTGCAGGGTGTTTTCTTGGACTTCTCCCTAGTCGTCCTATCATATGGCTTGTTCATCTAGATCCCAGGTGATTTTTCCTTGCTGCTGCTCCTTGTTTTCATTACTACTTTGATTTGGTCGCTGGAGAAATGTGCAGAGCCTCTATAATCTATGCCTATTTTTTCTCCCTCCTTTTTCATATGACAATGATTATATAATATTTATTTTCTATAGAGAGAATAGCAAATATAATTCAGTCTTTCCTCTAGCATGGTTGAATCATTGGTAGTTTAGAAAATTATATTTTACCTCACTACTGATTATTGGAAATGTCTTCTAATATAAGTATTCGATGCTGTAAATTTCCCTCTAACCTCTGCTTTTGCTGTTGCACACAATATTTAATGTTATATTCTTATTTTTATGTTGAAGTTGCTTTTAATAGATTCTCTTTTCTTTTGATTTTCTGTCATTCCATTATGTTTTGTGATGGTTATCGTGCTTGAGATTTATTGCAATTCCTGATTCTGAAGTTTGGTTTCTTTAAACAATTCTGGAAAATTCTAACCCATTATTTTCTTTTGAAATATTGCCTTTATCCCATTCTCTTTCTGAGATTCTTTTTGGAATGACCCTTCTTTCTGGAATTCGAATTTAAATATTTATTTAACTTCTTACTTTATCTACCATTTCTATTAATGTTAGATTTACATTTTTCAAACACTTGTTTCTCAGTGTTGCATTTTGAATGATTTATTTGTATCTTTTCATGCACTAATCTTCCACTTGGCTGTGTCTAATTTTCTGTTGAGTTATTAACTTCAATTCTAAAAGTTTTGTTTGCCTTCCTTTCCATTATACTTAGTCATATTTTAAGTCTTTTATTACTTGTTCTTATTTCAAACTTCTTCTTTGTTCCTTTAAATATAAGGCTTGTATTCTGTACCCAATAATTCCAATGCCTAAAATATTTGTGAGTCTTATTCAACTGTAATATGTCAGCTGACATGCACATAATGCTTTGTTTCTCTGTCTTTTGTGATATTTGGCTGTGAGTTGCTCATTTTCCTTGGAACTAATCTAGGGATATTTAACTTTAAAGACTAGATCGAAGTCATGTATTTATTTCCAGAGAGAATTTATGTATTTTTTAGCTACTTGCCTGGCAGCACTACCAACCTGTACCAATTATAAATGTAATTATATACTCAGGGTTTTATATATCACATAGATAGGTTGAATTTGGACTACAAACATGTCTGAATTCTGGCTTGGGTTTTCAAATTCAAGAAGAGGAATTTTTTCCTTTTCATCTGATGCTAAGGTAAGGACCAGAAAGTTTTTCCATTAGTTCCCTTAGGTTCAGCGGGGTTTTATTTCTCATTTATCTTAACAAGGAAAATGTAGTCTTTTCAGGTGCTAACTTTTTATAGTAGTCTTCTACTAAGCAATCCATCTGGAGAGAGCCATGGATTTTACCTCCTTTTCCCTGCAGCTTATATAATTGTCAGAGTGAAAGCTCTCACTCTCCTAGGTCCAGCAGAAACCTTCAGCACAAAAAGTTGCTTTTGTTTCTTCCTTGCCTTCTAGGTTCCTACTATCACCTGATTTTTGGTCAAGGCACATTTCTGCTTATTGTTTCAAACCCATGATGTACTTTAAAATGTGTTTTTATATTTTGTTCAACATTTTAGTTGTTTTAATCATCAACCATTGTTCAGAAAAGAGTTATAGCAAGCTTGAGACTATCATCCTTACAAAGTCCTACTTGCAAGATCAGCCATTGTCTGCTGTCTGGTGGTCTCCCACAATACCTAGAACAGATATCAGTGGTTCTCTGTGCCTAAATTATTTGTACTAGCAATATGACATGCTGAACACCTGCTTTTCTTCTGGAGACTGGAATTTTGGTCCATGCTAGGCAGAGATAATCTACATGATCCGCCTTCAGTAAAAACTCTGGGCACTGAGTCTCTAATGAGTTTTCCTAGTAGACAGCATTTCACAGATGTTGTCGTAACTCATTGTTGGGAGAATTAAGTGTATCCTTAGTCACTCTGCTGGGAGGAGAATCTTAAAGTTTATTCCTGGTTTCCTCTGGATTTTGACTGACACTTCTCTCCCTTTCCTGATGGTGCTTTGTATCCTTTCATTGTAATGGATTTTAGCTGTGAGTGTGGCTGTATGCTGAGTCCTAGGAGCCCTCCTAGTAAATCATCAATACTGGGGGTGGTCCTGAGGACTTTCGACACAACCATACTGGCAGAAAATTCCTCAATATACTTTATTCAAAGAGGTTGTGTGCCCCATCTAATGACTGGAAATTACTGTAATCTAGAGATGTTAATTTAGAGATAGTAATTGTATTAGTTTGCTTTTTATTTGGCTAAACTATTCTCAACCATTATGCTAGAACACATAAATGTCACATTTTGGTAACAGGAATTCTATGACAGAAAGACTTTCCATGGTCAAGTAATTTTGGGAAGTGTTGATAAAGTTGAATTTCTTTACTGTAGAAGTGCTCAGAGCTTTTAATGCATTAATCTTTAATAAAAACATATGGTAAGCAGTGTTTTCAAAATTCTTTGCACTTCAAAATTCTTCTTTTCCCCAAAATAGCAATTAACATATCATGGAACACTAATGTTCCCAAGGCATAGTTTATAAAATGCTAGAATAAAAAACGTGCCTCCTATCTTTTGAAAAGACTTATGTTCTTGTTTTCTTTACTTGCTTTTTCTTTTAAATCAGCTCAAGTCATATTTAGAAACTCTTTCTAGAAACCTCAACAAAATCATTAGAGCTTTAAATCATTCTAAAAAGATTTACTTTCAGGAGCAAAATTTCAAGGTGCCTTTAAGCTAAAAAATGTTATGTTTAATAGGAAATCATTATATGTCTACTTGATATAACCAGCCACTTCGTTGCTTGCAACTTCAATATTTTCATTTCCAGAATGGACCTGATAAAACTTCGTATAACTCAGCAGTGATTTTAAATAAAACCATTTATGTGAACTCATCTTATAAATTAGTAAACATCATCCATAGGTGAGAAATTTAAAATACATGGATCTGCTCTTTTTTAAAACAAGGGACAAAATGACACATAAATTAGGAATAAGCTCATTAATTATTTAAAAATCATTCAACCCTGCTGCTTAAGTAGTGTATTTGAGTTCTTCTTAGGATAGAAATAGAATTTTAGGGCATTTCTTACCTGGTTACCTAAAATGCTATTGGTAGAATTAACAATGCTCACATTTTCCATTATGGCCACTGGATCAGAAGTTCTTTAGTCATCCGTCACATAAAAGGCCAGAATACTCTGGTGGCTGCACATAAAAGACACAACTGTCTATATTGCTCATGATATTTAGTCAGCAGATTACTACCCTTTCATTCCAAAAGACTTCCCACCATAATTGGCATAGTCTCCTATTTTGAGACATCTTGGCTCTCAAATGGTATTTACTAAGTGTAAGTCATTCATTTTTTTCCACTTATCTATAATCTTCTAATTGCTTATCAGTAATAAATAACATCTCCTCTATTGAAAGCAAGTAAACTTGAGTTCCAGTTTGCTTGGGGAGACTTATTTTAGATAAACACCCAATTCTTAGAATTTTTGAAATTTTGAACATCGACACTTCCTGGAATTCCTGTATTTCTTTTGAGGACCCAGGCTGGAAATAGCTCTCCATGGTCTATCAATTGTTGAAGAGTAACTGTGGTTGTGTGGAATAGAAGTGAGATTTAAACCATGGACTAACGAAGAAACAGAACTTTCTCTACCACAATTCTTGCCTGATATGTGATATGTTGGCAGTATTCATCTTATCGCCTAGATCCAGTCATTTTGATCTTAGATTGAATGGTCCTGTGGGTAAACTCACACCCACTATAAGGGATGGATACCGGCCTTTTTCAGCAATAGCAAAGCAGGCTAATGCCATGGCTGGGTCCAGATGGCAGAGCTAGAAAGAGTACATGGCTGGAAGGATGATAACAAGAACTAAATCACAAGTGAAACCTATCTGTCATCAAGTTCAAAGAGTGTGTGCAAAAATAAGACAGATAATAAGGCCAAAAAGTCAAGAGCCATACACAAACAGGAAGATCGGTGAATAGCAGAGGAAGAAATGTAATGGTAAGAATCCAGAACATTTTCAGAGTATAGCAAGAAGTCATTTTGTTGATTTCCAGAAACAGGGTGGATGGGGAGTCTTCCCAGTTTAAAGACCAGAAGTCAGGATCAACAGCAGGGGCACTGTGTTTCCATATTCATAACTCTCTCCTTGCACAGTACCAGCTCACAGAGTGACACTGGAGTTGCTTAAAGTACAGTAACTCCCCACAAATGCTTTTCTTTATCAGCTAAACTTGACTCCAGTCTAAGCGTCTTACCCTATGGAAACAGTCATACATAATGTTAATACAAAAGCCCAGGGGGTTATGTTGCCCCGTCCCTCTCCCAACACAAATTATGAGCAGGTTTCTATGCCTAAATCCAAAATGCTATTATTAATTTGTTCTCTCATTTAAAAAGAGGAAATGATTTGAGATGAATCTGACTCAAGAGGAAAGTGAATGCAGGACTGTAGGAGGCCTCACTGGAGGCGCTGATGTGGAATTCAATTGAAAAGCCCCTGAGTGCTCCAATTTTTCTGTTTTGGTACCTATTTGAGCCAAAGGATTAAAGCTGGCATAAGGTGTAAACATGTTTATCTCCAGTACCTCATACGTTCCTAGTAATAGGTTAGTGAGTGCTCTCACCTCTGGCATTGCATTTGAATTAGTTTGCAGCCCTATGAAGTAGACAGGAAAGGAATTAATTGCCACCTTATATGATAGCCACAGCAGGAATGAGGAGCTGGCTATAAAGGAGGCACATGAGTTCACATTTCTCATTTCTCCATGACAAAGCATCCTTCCTGATCTGGAATGTCAGAGGAAGAGTTGACATTAATTCTTGGCCCTCTACTTCCTATGGCAATCCTAACCCTCTATCCTCAACCCCATTGCGGCTGCCTGCTACGTTTTTCTCCCATAGCTGGAAGTTGGTCAGCCCTTCTTAGAGGTGACGAGAGTCAGAATGAGTCAGTGGTGTCAGGGTCCACACATGGCCATAATAGAGGGACAACTATTCACAGGTACTGGGCATCCTCTTATCCCACCTTCTGGGCACTAGCCCTTAAAGTGAGTCCCATCTAATATCTTCAACAGATTCCATCTGTCTGAGGTTTACTCCACACTTGGCTAGTGACAGTCCCCAGGTCTCTGGGGTGGGAGATCCTGCTCTTCCTCTCTGGTTCCTAAGCACTGTAGAACATATGGAGCCATTTAGCTCAATGCCTGGCACTGGCCGTGGGTCTGTGCCTCCCTAATAGAACAGAGCCCCCACAGGATGGACATCCCTTTAAACTCTAAGCACTCATTGGCCCAGAAGAGAATCTGCTCTACCACTATTCAGATCTGGCCTTGAATTACGAACCCATTCCCTGAAGAGAGAGGGTAGGGCTTCGCTCCTACTTCCCTGCATTCCTGTTAGCTCTTGCCTCATTCTAAGTTTGCTCTTCCTTTTATTCTTTTATGTTCTTTGAACTTGAGAATTGTTCAGATCCATTTAAAAGGAAAAGGATTTTCGAAGACTGTCAATATTGCCTTAAATGATTTTTATTTTTAAAATAAGTATAAGATTTTAAAATACTAACTTAATTTTCTTATCAAGCTAATCTCTCTTCCTTGAATGTCATCTTCCACTAATACTTTCTTGTAGTGTTGAAGGTGTGGTATATGAGAAGAAGATGGAAAACCCAAGGCCAGTCTCTTCTGGCTTTAGCAATACTTACAGAAATGGTAGATACATAAGAAAAGAAACAAAACAAAGCAAAAAAACCATTACCACTAACAAAACCCAGCCTGTATAGCCCCAAGAGACTGTGGGAAGAGATTAAAGGAGAGAGAGGAGTCAGGGGTAGAGAGGACATAGCCTCATTTAGTATTTGGGAGTTTGGAAAGAAATCACTTTCAGCTGTCTCACACCAATCTGGGGCTGAGTAAATACAAGATAACTTGGTGATTTAGCACATGCAGTGGTTCTCAAAATGTAGTCCCCACACCAGGAGCATTCCATGGGAACTTGTTAGGACTGTAAAATCTTGGGCCTCACCACAGGACCTACTGTAGTCATTGTGCCTATAAATCATATGTAACCTCAAATCCAATATTAATTTTAAAAATTAAAATTGAAACATTGATAGAATGTAGTAGATATTGCTTTGCTTGGTTCATGAATCATTTTTCTCTATTATTTTGACTGAAATCTTTATTAACAAATCTAGAAATTCACAATTTTAATAAAGTTTGATGTCTATCTTTAGAAATCTACCCCATCCCAAGGTCATGAAAATATTCTATTTTCTTTTCTAGAAATTTTACCATTTTACTTTGCATAGTTAGATCTACAATTTGGGATCTATTTGGGGAGTGTAAGAAAGGGGCTAAGATTTTATCTTCTTTTCTGGATAT
This sequence comes from Cynopterus sphinx, assembly GCA_030015415.1. Lineage (NCBI taxonomy): Eukaryota > Metazoa > Chordata > Mammalia > Chiroptera > Pteropodidae > Cynopterus > Cynopterus sphinx. The sequence continues at coordinate 23,573,707 of CM057385.1, forward strand.
CCAGTTGACACTGCATCATTTACTTAAAAATGTTGTCTCTACTACTCTGCAGTGCCATTTTTGTCATAAATCAAGGATTGATATATGTGTGGTCCTATTTCTGGAGTCTATATATTGTTTCACTGGCATACTCATTGGTCCTGGCACTAGTATACACTGTCTTAATTGCTGTGGTTTTACTATAAATCTTGAATTCAAGTATAATAACTCTTACTTTCTTCTTATGCTTCAAGATTATCTTGACTATTCTTGGCCCCTTATATTTCCCAGAGAATTTTTAGGACCAGTTTATCAAAAGCAAATAACAAAACCTTTTAGGATTTCAACTGAGATTGCATTGAGTCCATAGATCAATTTGTGTAAAATTGGTATCATTAAAATATTAAATATTCCAATGCATGAAAATGGCATATCCCTTCTTTATTTGTGTGTCTTTTATTTTCTTTCAACAAAAAATGTATATCAGTCCTTATATTATTCTTACTCATCTTTTGTTATATTTATTCCTAGTATTTGTTCTTAAGCTATCATAAATAATGAAATGTTTTGGACTTCATTTTCTGATTGTTTGTTGCTATTATATAAAAATACAATGCATTTTTGCATATTGATAATGTATCTAAAAGCCTTGAAAATTTTACTAATTTATTCTGGTAGTGATTCTTTTGTATGTTCCACATACATGATTAGGCCATCTGCAAATAAGGACTATTTAATTTGTTATTCTCTGATTCTAATAACATTTATTCTCTTTTAGCTGTCTAGAACTTTCAGTAATGTATTGAATAGAAGGAAAATAATTTTGTCTTGCTCTACATAACAGAGGGAAAGATTTCATTATAACTTCTTTAACTGTAGTAGGTTACTGTAGACATTCTTTATCAAATTAATGATATTTTCCTTTGTTCTTAGTTCACTGAAAGTTTTTATCATTAATGGATGTTGAATTTTGTTGAGTATTTTTGCATTTACTGAAATTATAATTTATTTATTTCTCCTTTATTCTTTTATGTCTGATTTCTTTAGCATGTTTTAGAGATTCATTTACTCAGTTGTGTGCATATGTCTGTGTGCATGTGTCTGTGTGCGTGTGTCTGTGTGCGTGTATCTGTGTGCATGTGTCTGTGTGTGTGTACTACACATATCAGTGGTTTGTTCCTTTTTATTGCTAAAAAGTGTGCCATTATGCATGCATAGTTCTCTGACAATTCTCTTATTGAACAGGCATCTGAACCATTTCTAGTTTAGGGCTATTATGAATAAAGCATCTATGGACATCCTTGTGCAAGTCTTTTTGTGAATAGATGTTTCTGTTTTTCTTAGATAAATACCTGAAAGCTAAATTATTCCTTTTATTTGCGAAGCTTTCTATCCTTATATTTAAGGTGTTTCTCTTGTAAGCCACATAAAAGTGGGTCTATTTCTTCATTCTGTTCAGTCATATTTGTCTTTTAAACAGAAAACTTAGTTCAAAATTAATGTAATTACAGATATATTTGAGTTTAAATTTATCATCTTCCTATGATAAATTTAACATCTATCATCTTTCTTCCATCTTAGCTATTTTTCTTTTCTCTCCTTTCTTGCCTACTCATGGATTTATTTATCTTTAAATTTTTTATTTCATCTGCTTTCCACTTTAACTTATAAGCTATTTTTTCTTTCACTATTCTTTTAGCATTTACCCATTTACCTTTAAGATTGTACCATATAGCCTTGATTTGTTACTATCTAACATAAATTAGTGTTATTTTCCAGATAATGAAGAAACTTTAAATAAATTAGCCCCATTTACCATAGCACCTGAGCCCTTACAAACATATGTGCTTTTATTGCCATGTCTTGATTCTATGTATCTTTAAAATTCTGTGATATGCATTAATATCATTTTATGCAGTTTTCACTCACCTACTTGCCTTTTCTATTGTTCTTCTTACTTTGTACATTTCTGTGCCTCTATTAGGATCATTTGTCTTCTCTTAGAAAAACCTTATTATTTTCTTTCAGAGATGTTCAATGCTAGGCAGTTACTTTCTTTTAACCAATGGCATACATTACTCCATGATCTTCAGGCTTCTGGGTTATTACTTCTATTTTCAGTTGAATCAGCTGCCATTTTTATTTTTTCATCATTTGAAATGATATTTCTTTTATCTCAAACTGGTTTTTAATTTCTTTTTTCTTTTTTTAGCTTTCAATAGTTTTACTCTGATGGGTCTAGGCTTATTTTATTTGTATTTATACTGTTTGAAATTCATACTTGAATCTGTGGCTTGGTATTTGTTGTCAGTTTCATAAATATCAGTCATTATTTCTTCACATATTTCTTCTTCCCTGTTCTCTCTTTCTTCTTTTTTGGGATTTCAGTTACACTTAAGTTAGACCTTTATACCATGCCTATATAGCTCTTGTGCTGCTTTTTATTCTTTCTTTTTCTTTTTGTAGTTTTTATGCCTTTCTCTGTTCATACTTTAATCTGTAGCTTTTCTTCTCTCTTATATTTCACTAATCTCTCACTACAAAACACCTGTCAAACCTACATGTCAATGATATCAACTATTTTAATTTCCATATCATGGCCTCTGTGCCTTTTGTCACACTTCTCTTCTATCTAGAATGATCTTTCTGCTCTCATCCATCTATAAAATATCTACACCTCTTTTAACATGGATATCTAGTATCATCTTGTCTTCCATTTCTTGATTCTCTGTAAATAAAACCAAGGATTCATATATCCCTGCTTAACTCATACAGACCAGTCTAGGACCCACACAACACTTCGTGCACTTATTCGTCTACATCTGTCTTCTACCAGTAGACTGGGAACTCCTGTTCCCTATTCATCTTCACATCTCTAAGATACAGCCTCATGTCCAGCACATGAATAGTGATAAGTACATTGATGCTGAGAGAATTACTATAATATACTCAACTCTGATTATGCTTTAGAATCACATTGAGCGAATGTGTATTGAAAAGTATTGATGCTTAGGCACCATCCCAGATCAAATTCAGAGATGGCATCTGGGCATCAGAACATTTTTCTTTAAACTACCACATGTGCAACCTGGGTTGAGGATTGCTGATTAAATAATCTGCCTCAGAAAGATGATTTCATGATTTGATGGGCTGAGATCTGAAAACGTTTCCCTGTGAGGAACTGATTACGTCCTGTGAAGGATACTGGAAGATATGCATGTTGAGGTGATGTATTTAGGTGCCGCTGTCCTTAGATATACATTACCAGAAACCCTAGAGGAGATTCAGTGTGTGTGTTTGTGTGTGTGTGTGTGTTTAGGAGGTAAAAAAGTAAGGAAAGGAAAATCCTGTGGTTACAGAAGTGACAACATGAGACTGTAATCTAGATGCTTAGCTGGTAAATAATCTATCTTCTAACTCCCTCTGCAATAATAAAAGCCCAGTGATATTGGCAGGCCATCCTTATCTGTTAGTGAGAGGGTGCATGGTCCTCATTCATTCCAAGACTGTAAGGAGAAAGAGGGTAACTGACAAAGGTACCAGAAGGTAAGGGAAAATCTGATAACAGGCCTTAGATGAAGCTATCAACACTCCTGCCCCAGTTCAGACCTCTCACTGTGATGATGTGTATGCATACTCCTCTAGTTGTCATAGAAACCAGATCTTCCCTCCTGACTCTCATCTCCTCTCCAAGTGTTTGGTTTCCCATTTTTTAATGAAATTAAGCATGCAGTTAAGTATGCATACTCTCTTCCACATGACTGTGCCCCTCCCAAATCAAAGCAATTCAAGAATTGCCTTGTGCGTCATGAGACAAGCGGATGCTGTGGGAAGCCCTTGCCTACTCACTCATTCCACCATCCTAAGACTGGCTGCTCCCCACTTGGTTTTAGCACTTATAGTGTGTACCAGCAATATCTAGGTTCAAATGCATAAACTGTTTTTGGACTCTCAGATTAGGCACAGGAGAGGAAAGTGGTTAATAAAATATTAAGAAAGTAGGGAGAACATTCTTTTGACCCAAAGAGGGTATTTGGGATGTACTATTATAATTAGGAAGATAACCCTAATTGGATAAAAAGAAAAGCAGCCCTCTGTTCATAGCAAACTGAGTTTAATAGAGTGTTAACGAGGCCACCATATTTGCAAGATACTTCAATTATTCTCTTGACAAGAATTTAGATCTCCAGTTATATTCCCTGGTAGTATGCAGAATTCTATTTCTCTATGCCTTCTGAAATGTTTGCTACTAATTTTTTTTTCTGTGAAGAAGAGTTTTTTTTAGGACACAAAATGATTGCTTTATTCCCTGAAGACCTCAGTTATTAAGATTAAGATCAGTTATATTCCAAATATGTATGCATGTTATATAAATTCATTTAATGGGACATTTTCTAATTTTTTTCTAGGAAGATAGGGAGTAAGAAGCAGTTTCTTTAAAAACCAGTGGAGGTATGGAAGGAAGATTGTCTGTAGGGTTCCTGATTTTTGTTGTTCAAGGTCCCTGTCCCACTACTTATATTGCTTAATAACAACTCTTCTTTAAAATCCACCTAGAGCCAATTTTATTCCTCCTGCTCTCTATACCACCCCCTCTAAACCTTATATAATAACTATAGTCATGTCTTCTACCTCTACTCAACTATTCTGCACTTGCCTACACCATAAATTTCTGGGACCAACTTTAGAGGCAAGACAATGGGGAGGAATGTTTGTAAGAGAAGGCAGATATTATGAATCTAGTAAGTTGAATGGTCCAAGGGGGCTACTATGAATTTTTTCAGACATGTTTTTGTTTTACCCACCAAGTAATCTGTGCCTCTAAGAACCATGGTGCACATTTCTACTGTCACTGAATACATCTGAGGTCTTTCATTCAAGGTCTCACCTAGTCCTTGGCCCTTTTGGTCTAAGCATGTTATGTGAAATAAGAAAGAACACATTATTATTAAAATTATTCTTCCATCCAGGTGTTCTGTGTCGCTGGAAAATTGCTGAATTTATTTCAATCTGTATAGAAATCCATTTTTAGTATCTTAACAAATTTTTTTTGAGTTGGAAATTTGCTGAACCTAGATGTCAAAGAGATGCTTGATTTTTTGGTTGAGCGAGCCTTTTTATTCACTTACAAGAATTCTAAGACCAACTAACACAGCCCTTATTTATTTTTCTGCACTGGAACTGAGAATCACACTCAAAAAGCAACTAAATCTGGTACAGAGGGGTCAGTCTTCCAACAAAGATACATAAGCCTCAAACACACCTGGGTTAACCTGTCAGTCAATACTGAGCACCAGACATTGTGGGGAGCTAAACAGCCAACCCTGAGAAGCAGAACATTCCCGCAGTTACCTTACATAACAGCTCAGAACTGGGAACCCATTTTATGCTGAATATATCAGCAAAAATTTTTATGCAGAAATTTGATTTACAAAACTTTTTTTAGGAAACATAACTGTTTCTAACCCGTGAATTACACCTGGAAATTCCCTTGACCTTAAATCTGGTAGGCAGAACTGTCAACAATGCAAACTTGCCCACAATCTCTGGCCCAGAACTTTCTGTTTTAAAATCACAGGATATGCCAGCCCCCAAAGGAGGAACACCCATCCACTCCTTCCTTGTTCATTTTCATAACCCAGTATCCAGCTTCGTCAGTGCCTCCTGACCTAATAGACTCTAATCAGTATATTTGCCCTTTATCCTCAGCATTTACTAATTCAACCTGTATATCAGTCAAAAAAGGTCAGATTATGTCACACTAAAGAAAAGTCCAAAATTCCAATTGCTTAACAACAAAGACTTATTTTTAACTCACACAAAGTCAACCATGGGTCTGGACAACTCTTTGGGTCAGCTGTTCTTCCCGCAGCAGCTGAGCAATCCAGTGCAAAGGAGCCTCTGCCACCTCCTACCTGTATCTTAAGGGCACTCAGACTCCTCTGTAGACCTGGCACAAAAGAACTGTCTAGAATAGGAGTTGTTAAACTTTTTCCTAAAGGGACAAATAGTAAATGTTTTTGACATTGCAGGCCAGGATATCTTTGTGGCAACTACCCAACTCTGCCCACATAGCATGGAAACAGCCATAGGTAATAAGAAACAAACGAGGATGGCTGTGCTCTACTAAAATCTATTTTACAAAAACAAGTAGTGGCCTAGATTTGGTCTACAGGCTATTGTTTCCTGGTTCTTTGTCTAGAGGCTCTCACTGATAATTAAATACTTTTGCCTGAATATGACACATATAACTTTGCTCACATTTTATTTGCTAAAGTAAATCACATCGCCATGTCTTCAAGAGCCAGAGAAGTATGATTTCCTGTGTTTTTAGAAAAGAAAAGGGAAAATATTTGTTAAGTGGTGCCAGTGTCTGCACATTTTTCATACTGTTTAATAAAGCTCTCATAAATGGGGATATTAAAAATAGGAATTAAAGTAAGCTGTATTAGATTTGAATGTGAAATCTGAATCCACTTGGTAGAACTTCATGACTGGGGCAAATAAGTTTAACTTTTTGAAGTTTCAGTATCTCTGTCTGAACCATGAAGATGATAATCTCTGTCTTCCTAGAACTATTTGAGAATCAAATGAGATATTACAGGACAAAGATATTTGGAAACAAAACACCAGGGATTCATGCAGTTATCATTTGCTATTGCCTTGAGCTTCATGGGACTCCTGTACTTGAACTTCAAATTTATACCCACCCACAAAGGCCTGGGCATTATCATATTCTGAGTTCCAAATTCAATGTCTTCAGTGATGGTCTCTTCTGGGTCTTTTGCTTTGGTTCCTGAGCTGAAGTCTAAAATTCTGCTCTTCTGTTCTCTTTAAAAGACAGCCCATAATATTGCACAGAGTGGGCCCTGCTGGAAACTGGAAGTGGAATGACTAGCTGAGTTAAATAAGAAAAAAAAAAAAAGCACACTACCTTTTTGAAGCAAAATTGCTTTTATGAGTTATGCAAATTTTTTTATCCCTGTCTTTTCCTTCTTGGTATCCAGGAGAGTCTCATTATCACTTAAACAGTTCTCCTAAGCCACTTCAGTACTTGCACATTTGTTAATGCAACATGGTACACTTTAAACTCCACTCTGTTTTCAAACCTCTAGGGTGGCTGGGAAAGGAGTGAGGATAAAGGGAGGTCATGGTGGTAAGAGCAAGGGGAGAAACAGCTTCAGAGAAGCATTTGAAGGAAGGGAACTAACATTTGGTGAGCATTTTTTCTGTGCCAGGAGCATTCCACAAATTATCTGACTTTATTCCCACAATTATACTTCATTGCAGGCCATTTTGTTTTCAACCAAAAACTGAAACTCTGAGAGTTTAAGTAACATACCTAAAACTAAGATCACTCAGCCAGGAAGCTGCAGAGCCAGCATTTGAAGCTTGGGTCTGATTTCCAAGTTCATGTTCTTTCTACACAATCAGGCTGTGTCTTCCATAAAGCAACTCCATCCAGATAGATGTCAGTGATTCGCCTTTCTTACAGGGCAGTTTACTAAATCCTCTCTCCCACTGGGGATGGTTGATAATATCCAAAATAATTCAGTACTTCTCCATCCCTCCCACCTACAGAGATCATTTCATACCTGCTTCTCCCTCCTAGCCTCCATGAACATTTAGGGCTAAGTTTACAGATCAAAGAGTTGTGTTTTGTCAATAAACAATCAAAAATAAGAAACATCTTAGGGGAAGAAGCATTAGTAAGAAGGGGACAAAATCTAGGATTTACTATTAATAGTTGCTAACCACTTTTCCATATATTCATGTAATCCTGACAACAATCTTAGGAAGTAAATGCTGTCAATTATATTTTAAAGCTGAGACACCAAGATATGATGCAGCTTGCCCCAAGTAGTACAGCTAGTAAATGGCAGAACTGGGGTTTGAACCCAGAGAGGTTTACTGCAGAGCCCAGGCTCTTAACCACTATGCTGGTCATTTCAGCCACCTGGGAGTTTTTTTTAAATGTCAGTATCCCATCATCACCCCAGATAATCTGAAGTATTTGGTCAGGGCATTAGCAGTTTTAAAAAGCACCTCAGGTGAATCTTAAGTGCAGCAGAATTGAAACCCTACATGACTTAGTTAATCTATCTGTGCTTCAGGTTCCTCGTCTGAATATGAGAGAGGTAGGGATTGGAAATGTGAAAGATATTTTGAGAAGTCACCATAAATAAAGTTGTGTTAGCATTTGGTGGGTAGCTTCCAGGGAGGCCAAATCTCAAGTGTTGCTTGAGACAGTATTGTCTGAAGAAGAATTTTCTTGCCCAAATTATCAATAACAACTCCACACCCTATAAGATGAACATGCCCTTTGGTTCTCAAAATCCCCTGTGTGCATTTTTCTAAATTCTACTGACTATCAAGGAGTTGGAGTGCTTTTTCTCACTGCTTAATGGATTATTCTACTTTAAGCTTTTTAACCAGTAAGCAGGGAAGTCTTCAGACAAAACTCCTTTGGGTACACTGCTTCCATGACTGAGAATGTGTATCACCAGTCTGGGTCTATAGCTCTGTATTTGTAAGACGGAATTTCAAAAAATGTCAAAGCATTCTAAGGATTAAATAAAATATCATATGCAAATTACAGAACATAAAGGTGCTTGGCACATAATAAATACCTATAAACAGAATACATACACATGATGAAATTAATGTCATTTTCATCATTGGGTTAATTAGAGAAGAATCTATGCTAATTTATATAAAGCACGATAAAAGTGACACAAATATTACAGATGCCCAGCATGAAGATGCCTTCTAATTATGCACTCATTACATTTAAAAATTTTAATGTGTTTCTATTATTACAGGTAAGCCAAATCATAAAACATGTAAAAATCATAACTAATTTAAGGTATAATCCCACCCCCTAACACTCACACACTAGAAAGAAGGAGACAATAAGGGGATCTTTTATTTGCAGATCAGGGGAAGGAAAGTGAAGAGGATTATTGGGAAAATCCAGAAAGCTAACTCACTTTGCATTTGAACAGGGACCCAGACCGAGTTGCTGTGAGGGGACATTGAGAGAGGGACAGGCAGGGGATAAGTGACTCATCATCTTTGTCTTTTCACAGACTTCTCAGTAAAATATACATTTGTTTCCTTAAGCCATTGTGGACTTGAATATGTTTCTTGAATTTGTTTAATTGCTGGGTCCTCCTTCAAGTTGGATTTTTTTTTCTTTTATGCCTATAGCACCTGGTCTTTCTAGGTGGTCTCCCATCCAAGTATCCCAGTACTAACCAGGCCCAACCCTGCTTAGCTTCTGAGATCAGACGATAATGGCCACATTCAGAGTGGCATGGGTATAGACTCAAGTTGGTTTTAAGGCAAGAGATATCAATGACTATAAAGTGTTTCTAAAATCCAAAAATGTGAAAGTTTCTAATTTTTATTTTATCACCACACTGCTGGTGGGGAAAGAGCCTAGGTGCCCATCACTGAGGACCAGGCAAATCTATAGGGAGAATGCCTGTCTGGATACTACTTAGTAGTAGAAGACAGAAACTAGATTGTTTACGAGCAACATCTAGAGGATATAAAAACAAAATGAGACCTTTAGCACAGTGCCATTTAAGTAAATGTAAAACATTCACACACAAAGTACTACGTTTTACAGAGATACATAAGATACATATAATTACAAGATTCATACTCAACAAATTAGAATGGTGAGATTGAACACTGCAGTAGGATTAGAATGGAATGCAAGGGATGAATGGATGAACTTTAAAAACAAAACAAACAGGAATGAGAGGCCTCAAATGAGCCAGTGGAACTGGGGAAAATGATTGCCTCAACTCTTCATACCAAACCACTTCACCTTTCAAATGTTCCAGCAACAACCCAGAAACTGAAAGCAGCAGCAAAATCAATACTCTCCATTCTGCCTTGTTCAGAAAGCTTGCAAAATTAGTGCAGATTAGTAAACCACTCTTAGTGAATCTGAGGGCCAGTTTTGCTGAATTTTCAAAGTTAAAATGCTGTTTCAAAGCCTTTTTGAAAAGGCTACATAATGTATGATTCCAACTATATGACATTATGGAAAAGGCAGCACTTTGGAGACAATGTAAAGACCAGTGGTTGCCAGGTTTCTAAGGTGAAGGAGGGAGCAATAATGAACAGATGGAGCACAGAAAAATTTTAAAACAGTGAAATGATTTTTCTGTATGCTACTGTAATGGTGGATGCATTTTATAAAACATTCATCAAAACCCATAAAATGCCCTTATTGAAGGCATTGCTTGCAAATATATTTTTCCATTCTGATGGTTCTCTCTTTACCTTGCTGACAATATTTTTGCTGAGCAGAAGCTTTTTAGTTTGATGTGGTCCCATTCATTTTTTTTAGCTTTTACTTCCCTTGCCTTTGAGGTCAAATTCATAAAATCCTCTTTAAGTCCAAGGTCCTTGAGTTTAGTTCCTATGTTTTCTTCTATGCATTTTATTGTTTCGGGTCTTTATTTAGGTCCTTAATCCATTTTGAATTAATTTTGGTGTGTGGTGATAGACAACAGTCTAGTTTCATTCTTTTGCATGTGGCTTTCTAGTTTTCTCAACACCATTTGATGAAAATATGCTCATCATCGCTAGCTATTAGGGAAATGCCAATCAAAACCATAATGAGATACCATCTCATACCTGTTAGAATAGCTATAATCAACAGGACAAGTAATAACAAAAGCTGGAAAGGATGTGGAGAAAAAGGAACCCTCATTCACTGCTGGTGGGACTGCAAATTGGTACAGTCACTATGGGAAACAGTATGGCAGTTCCTCAAAAACCTAACAATTGATCTACCATATGATCCAGCAATCCCTCTACTGGGTATTTACTCCAAAGATTTGAAAACCCATATCTGAAAAGATATTTTCACACTGATGTTCATAGCAGCATTATTCACAGTGGCCAGGACATGGAAGCAACTGAAGTGTCCTATGATAGATGATTGAAGAAGCTGTGGTACATATATACAGTGGTATATTACTCAGCCATAAGAAGAGATGAAATAACTGCCATTTGGGACAACATGGATTGACCAGGAGATATTCATGCTAAGCGAAATAAGCAAAACAGAAAAAGTTGAAAATTACATAATATCACTTATTTGTGGGATATAAACCTAAAAGCAACAAATGAGCAGGGCAAACAAACAGAGACTCATGGACATGGAATATAGCCTAGTGGTTACTAGTGGAGTGGGGGAAGAGGTGGGAGGTAGATGGGGCAAAGGGGGTCAAATATAGGGAGATGGGGGAGAGTGAAGTGGGTAAAGGGGATCAAATATATGGTAGCTGAAGGAAATTGGACCTTGGGTGGTAAACACACAATAGAATGTCAAATGGTCATGTATACCTGAAAATTATATAATTGTAATAACCAATGCTACCCCAATAAACTTAAATAAAAAAAAAAAACTATGAAATGTGCAACACTAAGAGTGAAAACTAAAGTGAACTATGGATTTTAGTTGGTAGCAATGTATCGTTATTGGCTCATCACTTATAACAAATGCTTCATACTAAGACAAAATAAAACCAAAACAAACAAAAAATATTTCAATACAGGACATGATGAGTAAGGACATCAGAACATGAAACAGAGAGCTACATAAAACTGAGGCTAATATGACAATCACACTGGGAAAAGTTGACATCATGTGCCTCCAGGCAGAACAGAACCAGACTCTGAACAGAACATGTTTCTCTATAGAAAAATGGGATACATAGGTACTCTGCTAGAATAATAGGTACACGTGCTAGTGATTAATCACATACTTTATAGAGAGAGACATATCTGTTTTTCTTTGCAAAGAGGAAAATAATTTTAGCATCTGCAGCATTCTGAGATAGGAGGAAATGAAGCATTCATTTTATTGATTTATTTACTGATTAATTTTCTGGGAATTTTCAGAACAAGGGGACACACATTGCAAAGACAGAGACAGAAGTGACATAGCCCTCACATTATAAACTACACTTCTTTCACTTTCCTGTGTGGATCTCTTTCTTCTCTATTATAAGGAGAACTAAAGTTCTAATTGATAAGGAGTCATATGAAAGCAGTGCAAAAATATGCATGTATGTATTGGTGGGGGCAGAGTGGAGGTTGTAATGGATCTTCCCATTAGGAAGAATTTGATCTGAACTACATTGACAGCTGGTAAAGGAAGTGGGTATAGAACAATGGCCTAAAGAATTATCCTGAAACCTTATCCAAGGCCACTAATTTCACCAGGGACTATCATAAAACACACTCATGTTGCAATCCTTTATTCAAGGTCTGTTACAGAACATGTGTGGGGGCCATATGATGACATTTCATAATTGGTCAAAGAGACAGAACCAGGCTTTAACAAAATTCTAAATTCAGCACAGGGCAAATGACTCTTCCAACTGGCCTGTATAGAAAGAAAATATAATAGAGAAGACTAAGGAAATAGATTATGATGTAGTAGGAAAAGGGTAGTGTTGAAGTTAAAATAACTTGGGCTCTAATACCAACTCAATCACTTACTGCTTATGTAGCCTTGGGCTAGTTAGTAAACCTGTTGCTGTCTAAAATTCCTCTTCAGTAAAATGATAGTGGTAATATTTACCTTTCTAGGTTGTTATAAGTACTTAAACCTAAATATATGTATGTATAGCTCACAATGCCTGGCACATGGTCAATACTAAATGAAGGGGGCTGTTATAATTATAGGCTGCATATAAGAAACATTCTAATCTCCCAACAGCAGTGCTATAAAAGGGTTTAAATAGAAGGAATTCTTCGAAAGTCCTCAAAAGGGGGAAGAATATCCCACATTACTATTCCCCTCTCCTCTTAAAACACACAGGGTGACAAATAGCTTCCAAGGTTGCTGTGGAAAGTCAAGGTCATAGTCCTTATCACCCATAATATCCATCGTATTCACCATACAACAACAATAACAAAAGTGCCTTACATCTGTTTAGTGCTTTCTTAAATATTGTCTCAGGCTCACTGACCCTCTCATTTTCCTGCCTCTCTAAAGTATGGCCCTGCATGGCTGATGTTGCTGCTGGTGGTGATTCAACTTCTCCCTAGGCCCTCATGTTCCTATCTTGCTGTGTGATACAAAATGTATTTCCTTGTAGAAACAAAGGCCAAAACTGCCATTAGTCTTAATGATGCATTTACTATTCCAGGGTCACCATTCCTCATACAGTTGTGTGAAAGCTGACCTGGGATGCAAACCACCATCTTGTTTCTATATTGGTGGAATGTGTTATAAATTCCAGTAAAATGATCTACAAAGAGACTTTGGAGCACACTGTCCAGGTCATGGTCTCTGTCTTCAGACTAATTACTTCACCTGCCTAAGTGAACAGGAATCCCCAGTCGCTTTTTTCATGCCTTGGTAGGCTGCTAGCTGGCTAGGAGGCAAAAGACGAGGGTCTAGAGCCTCTTCCTTTTTTCCAGCTTTGGGAAACCAAGTTCAGGGTTTCTCCAGTCACTCCTCAGCTTGTCACAACTTCTATACCTAGTCTTTACGGCTATATACTTTTCTAAGTCAATGCAAGTAGTCACTCAGTAGGGTGCAGGGGGATCATTTTTGTAGAATCTGATAGAGTCTGCCACCATATTCATAGGACCGCAGCTGTGGATACATCTAGAACAAAAAGAAAGGGGTGGTCTGGTCAGTGGGCAAGGTTGTGACATGACCTCTATCCCACATCTCTTTTCCTGAGCAATTTCTTTTTCTATTTTAGTTGTACTCCCAGAGTTCTTAATTCCCTATTCAAATCCCTCTGTATACTTCAGTTTCTCTGATCAATATTAAATTAAGAAGGAATGACATAGTTTTGATCTCTAGGTGTCAAGCTCCAACAGTATCTTGTTTTATCCCCACAACAATCTTGTGGTATAAGCTTATTATTATACTGACTCTACAGGTAAAAACACCCAAAACCAGAGAGGCTCAGGAACTTTCCTGAGGTCACCTAGTTGGCACAGGACAGATTCAGGACCCAAATTCAGATTTATCAGACTCCAAAACTCATATCTCTAATCAATGTTATAGTTTTTAAGCATTTTGTCATTTTCAAAGTACATCATTTTGAAAGTGTAGAATTTATTTGAGCTCACATCAGTCCTGGGAGGTAAACAGGACAGACACTGCTATCTCAGCTTGGCAGGAGAGGACCTGGAGACTTGCATGGTTCAATTACTCTGCATAGGTCTCCAGATCAACAATGAAAGAATATGGACTTTGGAGTTAGACAGGCCTGGATCTGGGACTGCCTCTGACTTTCATGTGTAGCTGTGAGAAACTCACTTGGGGTTTCACCTGTAAAATGCAGCTAATAATACTACCCTATGAGGAGGTTTGTGTGAAATATAGTTTGGGGCCAGTTTCAAAAAATTTTTAAAAGTGTGCATTGTTGAATCAGACTGCCTGTTTTAAGTGATTCTGTGACTTTGAGAAAGTCATATTGGTAAAGTTATTTAACCTAAGTCTCTGTCAAAAGAGTATAATAATAGCACTTAGTTTGTGGGGTCTTTGTGAGGGTTAAGTAATACAACTCATGTAAAACAATTAGTAAAGAGCAAGTGCTCAGTAAATACTAGCTGTTATTATTTGTAAAGCAGCTCACAATGTGCCAGATGCAGAACAGACACAATGCATATCCTCTCTGCCACTATCTGTTCCCTTGCTCTCAAATGTACAAGTCAGGAAAACATCCCCTTCAGGTCAGTGGAGGCCTCCCTGCCCCTGTGACCTTCACCTGCTCATACATAGACTTTGGGAGCCATGTAAAATGAAAGCAAGAGGTACCATTTTCAAATATAATAAACATACAGCCCGCCACAGGGGCATCTCTCATTCCCACTGGCCAGTTATAGACAGTCTTTTCTCAATTACCCGTAGCTAATTTTAATACAGGGCAGCTTTGCTCACTTTGCTCTCTGAATACACCCTTGGCCTCCTCCTGAGTCCCAGGTGGGATCTGCTCAGAGAGTGTAAGCCCATATCAATATCATCCCGAGCAAAACATAATTAGAAAATTAAATCAGCAGCCACAAGAAGAGTGGAATTTTTCCAACGCCATATATCAGGTGAGTGGAGTGTGAGGTTTATGGGCATTTTCATTTGGAATATTCACATTGCTGCTTTCCTTTATCAGCATAGAGAATCCAGATTGGGCATATATCTTGATTCCTGTATGGGGATTGGCCAAGTGGAGCTGGTAGGCCCAATCCAGTCCACTGCCAGTTTTTGTGAGTAAAGTTTTGAAAAAAGCAAAGCCACACCCACTCATTTACATATCATTTATGGCTGCTTTGGGGCAGAGTTGACTAGTGACAACAAAAGCTAGTAGGCCCACAGGGCTTCCTTTCAGATTCCCATCATCCTCAGCACTGTGATCACAACTCCTTTCTCCCATCTTCTTCAAGTCAAAACTGTTCAGTTTTCTTCTGTGCCATAGTGATCTGAAAATTTTTACTTTGTAAAATAAACTACCACTGAACATTTCCACTTTGGAGCTCTATCAGGCCCCCTTACTCAGCGTAACCAAAACCCAGCATGAAATTAGCTCCTCTTTCTCCACACTTCCTGGTTTCTGTTGTGGTTGGATGATATTTTGCAATGTTGTGCACCCCTCCCCTTCTCTACCATTTTCTTTTTCCTTTTGTTCTTCATCCCCCTCCCATCTACTCACATTCAGTTCTTTCTACAGAAAAGAAAAGCGTAAGTTGGGTTCTTCTGCTGTTGGAGAAAGGAGGCTATTTGATATTAAGTCTCCTGCGTGGGGAACATTGAAAGATAAATCTAGAGAGAGCAAGGGAGTTAGTCATGCATTTTGGCAGAGCAGAGTGCTCTAAGCTGAGGAGAGGGCAAAGGCCTCAGCCCTGGGGTGGGCACCCACTGTGAGTTTTTAAGGACGGTAAAGTTGGTCAACGTGGTTGGGTAGAGTAGGACGGAGAGGAGTGGTGGGCAATGGGGTCAGAGGGACCAGCTGTGGCACCACCCTGAGGTCAAGCTCAGGACTATGGCTTATATTCTGAGTAATTCCAAAGTTGAAACTTAAATTTTAAAAGGATCAATTTGATTTTGTGTTAAGAATAATAATCACCTTTTAAAATCCTCCTTCTTGATGTGTAGGTACCAGGGAACCCAATTAGGCTCATTCACAGCCCATTTAGGGACTTATACCAGGGGCAGCAGTGTGGGAGGTGATGGTGTGGTATTATGGCAAAGTACTGGATAGATTCTGAAGGTAGAGCCAATCACATTTTAAGTGATGGGTTAAATGTGGGATGTGAAAGCAATGAGAAAACCAGGATGACTGCAAGATTCAGAATCTGACAAACCTAAGATGATGATGGCTCAAGAAGTAGGCAATGGGAGTGTGGCTTGATCAGATATTTAGCTTAAGCCATGTTAAATTGGATATGCTTATTGAACATCCACATGGAGATAGTGAGTAGACAATTAGACAAATTAGTCTAGAGTTCAGGACAGAGGTCTACACTAAAGTCAAGAGGGTATTCCACAGGGTTTAAGTGGTGTTTGACAGTCTGAGGTTGGATGAGCATGCTGAGGGAGTGAATGTGGATGGAGAAAGGAGAATCAGAGAACCCCAGTGTAAAACACTGGGAAGAAACAAGGAATTAACATAGGAAACTGAGAAACAGTGGCTTGTGAGGTAATAGGAGAATCAAAACAATCCTAAAAGTAAAAGAAATGGTACAAAAGGAAAAAGGTAATTCAGCAATGTCAAATGTATTGATAGGTCAAATGAGGACTGAGAACTGACCATGGCATGTCAACAGTGTGGAATGTTAAATTGTGTGAATCTCACAATGTTCCCTGAGAGAAATAAGAAATTATTCATCCTACGTAGTTGAAGAGACAGTTTTGGAGTGAGACTAATTGTTGCTCAGAAGTGAAGCTAACTTGATTGCTAGCTGCTAAGCAGGGTGCCTGCCCTTTTCTTACCTCCAAAGAAGTGATTTTTCATCAGCGGAGAAACCTGTCACACCTTTGAGCTGCCAACCCATAAATCTTTCCACCAACTTGCTAATAGTTTTTCTTGTCACCTTTCCTGGTAATCCAGAGTAATTGTTATGAAATATGGGCTTGTTCTGTCTCTCTCAGCTGGGGCCCCGCTGTCCTCTGCAAGTCCTAGGGAGAGCAGAAGCTCTGTGTTTGTCACTGGATGTTTGTGAGAAGCACAGAGGATGCTGTTACCAAGAACCTGACATTCTGATGAAGCCAGAGGCACCACACAGCAGCCCTGAAATCTGAGAATCAGGGGCCCCTCCTTCCCAGAATGCATCAGCAAGATGCCTCTGCTTTGTTTAACATATTTTCTTTCTTGGGGAGACAGAAGAAAATGACCCCTATTTAATTATGAGAACAAAAACATTCTTCTGTGCATGCTTTTAGTTATTCCATGAAAATGTATTGAGTATCTGAAGTTGTCCAGCAGAGTATTAAGTTAAAAATTTGATGACAATGAGCAATCTGACATATATATCTTATGAAAGTTATAGTTAATGGGAATTAACTGAAAGAATATTTTCTCTGGGAAGAATATTGGAAGAGATTAGTCTGGGAACTGTTCAGTAAGTGTAGCTTTGTCTCTCCTATTCCTTAAATCAGTAACTATGGGATTTTGCCTGCCCATCATGAATTTCTACTAGATCTTGAAAAACCTAAGTAATGCTTACCAAACCTCTTAAACCCCCAACATGAAATCCTGAAACTTCAATAAGGTTCCCTAATGGCTGCAAAAACTGCCTTTGCAAGCTCCATTTCTATGGCATACATCTGGGTTCAGGGTCCAATGTCTTGGTATGTATCTAAGTGCCATCTTGCTATACTGCTCACACTTTCTATAATGGTGACTTGGTGTCATAGATGTCCAGTTACCCTGCAGCTCTGCAATGATGCCCAGTCAGTGGACATATGCAATTGGTTATCTACAAGGTCTAAGTGGGATCAATCATGGCAGGCCAGTGCAAGGCTTCACAAAGTACATGTGAGTGCCACACAGTGTGCTAAGTACTAGGGACATAAATTTGAAGACAAATCCCCACCCTTAAGAAGCCCAAATGGAAAAGGGTTTGCAAACATCAAGTAACTTTAAGAAAAGAAGCATCCATGGCAGATCTCACCCTAGTCTTAGCTCATGAGTGTGTCTTAGTCTTGAGTCTGGCTGAACATGTGTCTTAGTCTTGGCTGCGAATTACCCAGTAACCGAAAATTGGCAAATTGAGATTAAATGGGATTGCTTAACAATTGCTTTGGTAATGATTTCTGCAACATAGTTAAAATCTAACAATTTAATTCCAGTTTTCACAGTTTAATATGAGGAGTGCATTGAGTCAAGTCACCTAACACTAAATTAGCTTACGATTTCTGAGAAAGTGCAGATGCCTGAATTAATTAACTGGAATTTATCAGATTCTTCCCCTGTGCCAGGCATTGTGCTAAGAGATTTATATTGGTTACCTCAACTAATTCACAAACCTCTGAAGTAAGTACTGTTATTTTCTTCCATTTTATAGTTGAAGAAAGTAAGTCTGAACCAGGACTCAGGCCCAGGATGTCTGGCATCAATCTCCCTTATCTTTCTGATAACCATTTTCTCATGCAAGGCTGATTCAACATGATGAATGTTGATCCATTTGGAATGGTTATGGACACCTACGTAACTCATTCAGTGGAAAAGTGAGGATCAGGGGTGGGAGATAACAGATGGCAGGATACAAGGACAATATTAGCACAGACATGTAAGGATAATTTCCATACCTTAACTTTAGTTAACTCCTTTGCCATCTTTTGTATACAGTGATTTTAAATAGACTCCAAAACCCAAATATTACTTTTCCTATCCTTGTGATGAATAAAGATAAGAGAATAGCAGGAGAAATGAGATATAAAGTCAGATTTCTACCCCCAAATCTCAATTGGTTAATCAGGGTCCAATCCTAGCAGGTTTCTCTTCTTTACAGGTGTTATTTTCTGTATCTGAATCATCTATTTCATCCTTTTCTAGTTTTTTCCTCCTGGACAACTCCTTCTCATTTTTCAAGCTTTATCTCAAGAGTCACTTCCTCCAACAAGTCATTGATAAGTCCAAGATTTATGAAGTGGCCCACCTCTGTTTCCTCCACCATCATAGCATCACAATTGTCTGTGTGTTTTATTATATTCTGTACGAGGTTATGAACCCTTTTAATACAAAGACTGTATTTTACACCTCTTTGTTTACTCAAGCATGTAACAGAGTGCCAAATATCTAGTGTGTACTCATTAAATGAGTGAATGAATGAAAATAGAACATTCTGTGATAGAACAGTTGGTTTTGGTCTACTTATAACAGTCTGCCTGCTTAAACTTAGTTATCTATCATATCCACCCTCACAAATGGAAATAGAACCCATGGTCTAACAAAATTTAAACCTGGAAGAGGTAACAGAGGTAAGCTAGTCCAACCTCTTCATTATATAGATAAAGATATGAGGACCAAATGGACTGAAGAGCTTTCCCCAAAGTTGACCATGTGTTCAGGGACAGAATTGGGAATGGAACTTAGAATTTACTCCTAAACCAGAGATCTTTGTCACTTCACCAGCATTCTCCCACAGTGAAGGATCTCTTAGAATACTGCCCTGTGAGGATAGCATGTCTTTCTAATGGAAAGATTCTCTACATTAAGAGATTCTCAGAGTAACAAATGGAAACTTACAAACGAAAAGTGAATTCCTTTTTCCAATATTGTTGAAAACAATTCACAGAGCCTCTCGTCCCTCATAGCACTCAACCACCACTTCTGAAATATGTTTCAAAAATTCAATTACTCCAGGGCATTGTTTTTTTTATTTTCAAATAATTTGGTGCAAAAAAGAAATTTTAAAAGTGTTAGAGATTGCAAGGACATCTGCCATAAGGAAAATTCTCATTTCAGCCAGAACATTGATTTCAATAAATCTATTCAAAGAAATAAAGTGGCTGTTCTTCCCTTTCGTAAAATACACTTGCAGTTCACAAAATATTTTGTTGATAGAACTGTTAGCAAACAATGACAGACATGCAGCCTGAAGCCACTGAAATGTAGCATAAGTCCCATTAGTCACTAGAAATTAAAACATTGCAGTAAGTCTACAACAGTTTGCATAACACTTTGATAGAGACATGGCTGGTGCATTGGAAAGAATAAGGGCTTTGGAAGCAGAACTATCTGCTTAAGGCCAGTTATCTCATATGTCAACTCTGTGACCTGTGGTAAGAGATTTTATCCTCTTAGTTCTATCCATCAATTCAAGAAATATTTAATGAGAACCTACTTGGTGTAGGCTCTGCTCTAGGCAGTGTACAGCAGTGAAATAGTTTTATAAGCCTCTGTCATCAAGCTTACCTTCTCATAGGGAGGCTCTTTGGGAGAAAAACAACATGCACAAAAAATAGAAAATACATAGTATGTTATTTGGTGGTTAGTATTATGGAGTTGGGGATAAGGGGCTGCTGAGAAGAGGGAGACTTCACAGTGATCAGGGAAGGTGTCACTAAGACAATGACATTGAAAAGTAGGTGGAAGGAATGAAAAAATAAAGCAGGTAGGTGTATGGGGTTACAGGGCTCCCAGCACAGAAAATGGCAAGTTCAAAGGTTCTGGGGTGGGTTGCATGGTATGTTCAAAAAGCAGCAAGAAGGCTCTATGTCTAGGGCATCAGTAGTAATGGAAGAATAATGGGAGGTGGCCTCAGAGGTGTAAGAAGAGGGGAGGCAAAGGGCCTGACCTTTTAGGACCTTGAGGCCAGTAAGGACATTGGCTTTTTTTCCTAAGTGAAATGGGAACTTTTGGAACACTTTGAGCAAAAGAATGGTATGATCTGGCTCCATGTTTTAAAAGGTCACACTGTGTTGACAAGAGACTGCAGGAGGGCAGGAGTGGAAGCATACAGAACTGTTAAGAGGCTATTGAAATGGCCCATGCAAGGTATTATGTATGGTATCTTGGACTAGACGAATAGCCATGGAGAAAATGAAAGGTAGTCAAACTCTGGATATATTTAAAGGTAGTGCCATCAGGATTTGCTTACAGACTGCATGTTGAAAACTGAATGAGTCAATATACTTATGTTCGTGTAATGTTGGTACAATTTATGAGCTCAAATGATAGCAATTAATTCCTTTATCTTCCTTCTTATTGGTTATTGTTAATTACTAACATTCATTGAGCATTTACAGTATAGCAGACACTGTGCCAAGTATTTGACACATATTCCTTTGTATATGGCCCTTCCATGTTTATGGGATCTTACTGAGACTTTAAGCTCTTAGAAGGAAACTGGGATTTAGTTGACTATTTCTTTTCCTCCCGTCTTCCTTTCATATTTTAAAAGGTCATCAGCCTCATGGGGGAAGACTATTAGTAACTGCTCTGGTCCAGACTTTTAACATTTGTTCATTCACCCTGATTCACCTGGAGAGCGGTGGCATGTGCTTTGGACCAAAAAGTGTATTTTCCACCTAATATTCTTAGAGGGTAGGAGGGAGCATGATAGACAGGGCAAAGACATTTGCTAACCCTGGATCTAGTTTATGTTGGTTCCACTGAAACTACCTCAGCATGGCAGAAATCTCCCCAAATAGTAGCTGGCATTCATTCAAGCTCTCATCTTCTGCTTTGCAGGAGAGTAGGGAATGGAGGGTGAATTGGTAATGACCAGCCCCTGAGCACTGATGCTCTCAACTGGGAAAAGAGAAGTTAGGACTAGATGCCTCAGAGATCTATTGAGGCATTAATTGTCTAGATTTTTCTCATCCCTTGGACAACCTCTTGTTTACTTTTTGAAATGAATATAGATGTCCCTACTGAGAATCTGCATGTCAAAAACTGTTGGTCATGAGAAATCTCAATTCTCCTGAATAAAGAGCTATAGCAGAAGTGGATTTCTATTCTGTTCTTGCAAGTCTGTTTCTAAGGGAAGCAGTAGGAGTCAGTGTCTTCTCCTTCCTGGGCGGCTTAGATTGACCAGTGGCTCATATCTGACAATGAACCCCAAGCATCTTGACATACTTGAGGCTTACGCAGATTTGTAAAGTATCATAATCTGTTTCCTCTGAGGAAACAATTAGTTACATGGACCACTGGAATGATCCTGGTATTTTATTAAATGATCACCGAGTTCTTCATTAAGAGATGAGTCCCTGAAGTGAACAAAAGACGACTACTACAGGTCGAGGGATCTTTAATTCTCCTGTGCGGTGCCAGCTATGTGACATGCATTGAACTCTACAGTGTATCTATACCATTGCACTCATTTCTTGCAGCTCTCCTTCAGAGTGAGTTTGTTTTCCCTAATGTGTACACTCAGAAGGATAAGGACTTTGCCCAGATTCATAGAGCGAATAGATTATGGAGCTCACACTTGAATCTAAATTGACATAAACATCTATAGACCTTGGTCTGTCTAAAACCTTGAACTTTTAACCACCAAATGACATTACCCCTCTTATCCATTTCAACAATGTGGAACATGTCCAAGGGTGGCAGAATCCTTCTGTGACACTGTATTTATAATGCCCATATGGCTTCACCTGGAGTCATTCAGGAAGTTCTAAGTTCATAAATAATGTCCCTTCAACTTGGTTAGGCTCACAGCGCCAATAGAAGACAGATGATCTACGGCTGTGTGTGGTATCATTGCAAGCTAATGTGTTACCTCGTAGTCTTGGGTTGCCATCCCCTGGAGTGTTCTCAAGCGATCAGTTGATCAGTTGTCAGTTGCAGGTCTGTTGTTTCTCTCACCAGAAGCCCAGCCAGTGGAAGATGACAGCCTCAAAGCCCTGCCTGTGTTAGGGGAGCTATCGAACTCGGATAATGACATAAACGAGTCAGCGTTCATCTGGGGAATCTCAGACAAAGCAGCCCAGAGGAAAGGCATCTCTGTCGATGAAGGTTTGTTTCACTTGCAGCAGGAAAAGCAGCAGAAGCAGCAGCAGCGACCAGAGCCAGTGCACAGGCTGGGGAGAGGTAAAGGGAGGCTGAAGCTGCCGCATGTGAGTAGCATTTTATGCTTTCTCGGCAGCTGGGAAAGGAATGCTGGGGAGGGGGCTTGGCCAGGAGGTGGGCTTGCGTGTGTGGGTTGGGGCTTTGTAGCTGGGGGTGGGAGGGATGGTTTACATAAATAACAAGTGCGGTGGAGATCTGCTCTCTTCTTCCAAAGGAGGTCCAAGAGTGTGCCCACACACACTTGCATTTTTTTGCTGATCTTAACAAATGTGAGCAGCAGGTGGGGAATAGTTTCTTTTTTCCTTGTCTTTTTCCTTGAGAGTGGATTGCATGGCAGAAAGATGCCCCAGCCTAAGAGAGCTTTGCTGAGTGGGAGGACCCTCCCAGGGGGTTTCTTTCCCAAGTTTCTCTTGCAGCTGTGTGAGTCTCCATTCCTCTGCCATCTGGCTGTTCCTCTGCAGGGCATTTACATCCCACTAGCCACAAAGGGGCGAGGGTGACTTTTGTATTTCTGGTTCTCAGCTCGAGTTAATCTGTAGTAAACAGCACAAAACCCACAAGGTTTAATCTCTCAGTTAAAAGAGTTCAATGAGCGCAGCCCTGGCATAAAAAAGGATGGGCTCTGTTTCGTGCATCTTCTCAGCCCAGGGCAAATAAGTAGGTCTCTCGGGGCTGACAGCATTGATGCCGTCTTAAACTTTGGAAAAGTTTTTTAATGGCTTTTTTTTTCCTTTTTAAAATTAAGCCTGGAATTTACTGTGAACATCAGATAGACTGAAGCTGAAAAGGGGCAGGAGATAATTTTTTGCTTTAAAACACTCGTGTAGCTGGCATCAGGTTGTCTTAGAGTAGGAAGCTGGTTAGTATCTTTAGGTTATTGTTACTGATGCTAAATAATGTGCTGAGTAAAAAAAAGTACACCTGGTCATAAACTTGCTTGTATTCTGGTTATCAAAAAACATGGTTATTTCTTACCCGTCCTTCTCTCTTTCGAAGCTTTGATGTGGCTGAGCATGTTATGCTGAATATTTAGATGCTTGAGCAAGTGAAGTAAATGCAAACAAGTTCATCTTTCAAGAAGGAATGGAAAAAGGGAGAAAAGGAGGGAGCCAGGGAGGAACGCTTAGCTTATCCTAAGAGCAGGCTTTGAGCAGCTGTGCATAATGAAAGTGGGGGAGTCTGAGAGACTTCATGCTGGGACCTGGCTGGGAGGAGAGCAGTCAGCTGATGCTTGGATGCAGAAGTTGCTATGGGGTTCACGTGAAATATGACCAGGAGATGGGCTTCACGGGAAATCCTCTCACTGAGGCATTGCTTTCCAACCTTTCTGTTTACTGTGACACTCAGGGTAAACAGATGAGGTTGCTCAAAGCTGGAGATGAGTGGCTAGGGTGCTCAGGTGGCCAACCCAGTGGAAAGGGTTCAATATTCAGGGCATCACACTACTTGGAACTCATCCATTGAACAGTGGTGTGCATTGGCATACAGTTTGGGAGAATCTAATTTAAGCAACCCTGGGAAAGCCAAAGAAATGAGTCAAAATGAATAATTTGATGCCTATGCTTTGTTGTTATTTATTTGGCCATTAGAAACATTTGGCATTGTAGAAACATTACACTGTTTTGTTTTGTTTTGTGTTGTTTTGTTTTTAAGACTTTCTCCTAGTCTTACCCCTTTTCTACCTCTGATTCTTCTTATGCTCTCTCTGTCTTTGTCCAAGTATGCCTTTTCGACACAAATGTAACCACAGTCTAGATATATTCTTTTTCCCTGCTTCTTTCCCCAGTATTATTCCAAAAATACTTTCCTGTCTTCCAGTAGAGCTTTCACGTTAGTTGGTTAATTGTGGCTGGATTAAATGGATTAATCTCTTAAATGGATGTGCTGTAATCTGTTTAGCAATTGTCAGCTATTTAAATTACTTCTAGCTTTCCCATAATTGTAATGCCACTGTGAATATTTCTGTGCATAGAACAGTTTTATCTCCCTTTCTTTTAAAAAAAAGAAATTGAAGGGGGATAAATTTTCACCATTGATATTAATGAGATGAAAAATATGAACATTTTTGTGGCTTTTCCTACCTATTATCAGACTGTTCTCTGAAACATATTTCTATTGTCCAAAACCATCAGTAATATGGTCTAGATAAATATCAATTTATTTTGATATTATTTCTTTCTAGAGCTTCATGCACATTAGATTCTCTCTCTCTCTCTCTCTCCCTCTCTCTCTCTCTCTCTCTCTCTCTCTCTCTCTCTCTCTCTCTCTCTCTCTCTCTCTCTCTGTCTCTCAACATCCCCCGCCCCCACTCCACCTCTCTTTAAATTAGGAGTTATAAAAAGGTGCTGGTTTAAGCTGGCTTCTGAGTCATATTAAATTGGACAGCATCACTCTCCCTCAGACAAGCCTGCGGCTTCTCAGGTTCCCTCACTTTGCCAGTGCCTCACGTGAGGAACTTGTGTTCAGCAGCCTCCCCAGTCCATCTCTGTAAGAGGTGAATAAGGGAGGGGGAAGTTGCTCTCCATCCTGCACCAGGGTGCCCCAGAAAGGTGAGTAGCAGACACAGGAGGGAAAGCCAGCCTAGAATTTTGTTCAGACCCTAGGGCTCAATCGCACAGGTTCCTCAGTCCCATCCATTTTCCTCCTTGACTCTGACAGAGCTGGCATAGAGGTGAACTCACTCCCTGGAGAGTATTTGAGGCTGACCCCTGACAATTGGATAGGAGGAGGAGCCATTGGGAAGGTGAGGACTAGCTAAGCTTATTGAGAGAAAAAGAAGCATGTTTTAGGGTCTCCACTGCTGTCTATACTTCTCCCAAATGCACAGCCTTCAATGATGGAGGTCATTCAGGGCTGCATACCAACTCTTAGCAAATAAGAGCTGTAGAATGTTTCTTTTTCAGTTCCTGCTTCCTATGAGGACAGTTTTATCAACAATTTATTTGTTCTTTTATATTGTCTTCTCTTATATCACATCAATTTGGACATTAAACTGTGCAGTTCTGACCTCCTCTGTAGCTCATCACAGATTGCTTCAGTGCTAATCTCTTTCATTCATTCCATAATCATTGGTGCAAAGGCCAAGAGTGCCCAGTGGATGCTGCACAGAAACCCAGCATGCATTTGCCAGCCATGACCTTTGTCAAGTAAGAAATGACAGTATCTTGGGAGCAAGATTTTCCTACCATATATAAGCAGATGTCATCTGTGTGGGGTTTTTTAAGAGTATTATTCACTTTTTCAGTCTGCAAGGGCTTTATAGAAGGAGCACTGATTTACAAAACTAGTGGCCCACTGGTCCATCTGAATTCAAGCAGAGGTGATGGGGCAGTGGTATGAAAATGGAAGGTAGTCTTGATGCTTCAGATGACAGACAGATCAGGAGAAATGGCATGTTCACCTTTTGCTAGAAAATAAAGCTTTTGTCTGTGAAGGAGAGGACTAGAGGTTCTTAAATTGTAGCATACTAATTTAAAAAGACACTAGTGAGGACTTCCCATTTGATAACATTCCTCTATCTTTATTGTTTATTGGTTTAAGATCTAGCTTTCCTGCGAGATTATTCTCTGGGAGAGCAATTATAGTTTCTGCTTTATTACTGCTGCATCCCCAATCTTTTGCCCAGTAATAAGAGCTTCCACTTAACTAAGGCTTGCTAAGTGCCAGGACATATTTTAGGTGCTTCATCTACATTAGTGCATCTAATCCTCACAACAATTTTATGTAGTGTGTGCTATTATTATTCCCATTTTAGAAATTTAAAAATTGAGATACAAGGAAGTTATGTTACAGGGTAGATGGAGCCACATGTTTGAGGCCAGGGGATAAAGAGGAGGCATTGAGAAAAGAGTTGCATGCCACTTGAAAGTGCCAGGAACACAGTCTGAGCCTTAGCAGTCTACAAATCTGTGTTCTTAATCACTGAACCATTACTTCATTTAACATTAGCTGGGGAATGAAAGAAAGTCTAAAAAACTTGAGAACACTATTATATCACTAAAATGGACTTCAGTAATCATGACAATGACAATGATGATGATCTTTATAACAAAGTGACTAACACTATTTACTATGCACTTTTGAGGTTTTGTGCATACATTTTGAGTTAATTCTCAGAATGACCTTATAAGATGGCCACCATCCTTATCCCAGTTTCACCAGTGAAGATACTCAGAGATGTTATACAGTTTCTCCAAGGTCATAGAACTAGTGAGTCCGTTATCTATGACCGTACCTCAGTGATGTACCAACAAGTTTGCACTGGATCTAGACTCAGACCAGTCTCAACAAAGAGTTTTCCTGGGAAAGCAGAGGTGGGCTCAGTGGTCTCTCTTGACACAGGGTTCTGGGATAGCTTTTAGAACCATTCTCCTCTGATGCTGCACAAAAAAACTTGGGTCTCAGGCCATGACTGGTCCCACCTCAAAGGCAAGTTCCTAAAGGAAGAAGGCTCTGAAAAAATAGCACGATGGGGCCAGGCACTGGTGCCCTTGTAAAGAAAAGCAAGAATTCCAGCTGAGGCCCCTCCCTTGGTC
The DNA here is from genome assembly GCA_030015415.1 of Cynopterus sphinx. NCBI lineage: Eukaryota > Metazoa > Chordata > Mammalia > Chiroptera > Pteropodidae > Cynopterus > Cynopterus sphinx. The sequence continues at coordinate 23,601,230 of CM057385.1, forward strand.
AGTGTCCTAGACCTGCACTGTTTCCTGTGATAACCACCATCCACCTGTGGCCGCCAAGCTCTTGCAGTGTAGCTAGTTCAAATTGGGGTGTGCCGTAAGTGTAAAAATATACACCAGATCTCAATGGTTTAGTATTTAAAAAATGTAGAATATCTCAATAAATTAGTATTGATTTCATATTGAAATAAAAATGTTTTGATATAATAGGTTAAGAAAAATATATTCCTAAATTTAATTGTATGTGCTTTTTTTTCTTTTTAAAAAATTGTGTTAAAATAAACACATTTTTAAAGATAAAATGCAGTATCTTAACCATTTTTACGTGTACAGTTCAGTCGTGTAAGTAAATTCATATTGTTGTGCAACCAACCTCCAGAATGCTTTTTATCTTGAAAAACTGACACTATACCATTAAACAACCCCCCATTCTTTCCTTCCTTCAGTCCCTGATAACCGCCCTTCTCTTTCTGTCTCTATCAATTTGACTCTCATTTCTAGGTACCTCATATAACTGAAATCATGTAGTATTTGTCTTTTATGACTGGCTTAAGCATAATACCACTTAAGGTTCATTCACATTGTAGCATATGTCAGAATTTCCTTCCTTTTTACCTAAATCATATTCCATTTTGTGTATCTACCACATTTTGTTTCTTTATTCCTCCATCAATGGACACTTGAGGGCTTTCACCTCTTTTTACTTCTTATACAAATTGCATATGTGCTTTGCATTTGTGATTTATGTTACATTCATATTGGACAGTGCTGCTCTAAACTTTTCTCTCTTCCTCAATACCTCTTCCTTCTTTCCTCCTTTATAAGGCTTCTGCTACCCTTCACCAGATATTAGTTTGGCCTCCTTCTTCCCTCTTCCCTAAGACCTGAGCCAAGAATCTTAGTTCTGATGAAGTACTCCCTTTATACGAATCTGTGAAACTGTCACGTTCTGAAAAGTTTTCTGTAAGTGAACAAAACTGAATATATCTCAAGGAATATTTCCTTTCTTTATAGTACATAGGTGAAAGGCAAATAAATTGGGACTGAGAATAAAAAGTTTCTGAAGTGAGTTGGTGTTTTTAAACGTCAACAGCTTTCCTTCACTCACAGTCTAAGAGTGAATTTTATTGACAACCAAGCAGAAAAGAGTACAAAACCAATAAAGCATAAATTCAGAGAACAGATCTACACTAGCCTCTTATTTCTGAAATACAGGTTTTATAGAAAGACCTGGGTATCTGGAAATTTAAGACATAAAATATTATCAGTGTCTTTTGAATTTCCCATCCCTTATAGGATAAAATTCAAAATCCTTAGCATAGCACCCAAGGCCTTTCAAATTTCCAGTATTCTTTCCCACCACTCCCCAAGGCCTAAGATAAGCATTATTTATTAGTCCCCAAATATAGAGTGGACTCCCAGGCCTCCTAAACTTGATAATGTTCTTTACATCAGCGTGAGAGGCCCCACCACACCTGTACATACTTGGTGAAACCTTATTCATTCTTTAGGCCATAGTCGAAGGTCACCTCATCTGTGAAGCATCCTTGACCCCAGCATTCATCGAAGTCCCAGCAGGAAATAAATGGCACACTCCAACAAGTGGTTAAAGGGTGTTACACAATGGGACTATTTTCAAAGGTGCAGGCAAGATTAAGGGAAACCAAAATGGAATGGTGAAGTAACCCAAGACTAGCAAATATTGAAACAGTAAGGAAGGCGCAATTGCTGGAACATGGTAAGATTCATAAGAGGAGCCTCCAAATGGAGGCTATGACCTTTCCTAGAACATTACAGTACCTGCTGACCTGCAAGATGACAGGAAGTGAGATCTCTCTCTCTCTCTCTCTCTCTCTCTCTCACGTCCTCCCATTGATTGAAACCCATCTGGAAGCCAGAGGTATCCATGCTCAGACTACACAGTTCATAGAGGACACCTGGGAGAAGGTGGAAGATGCATCTAGAGGTGCAAACAAGATGATCTAGCACAAGCCACTAGCACAAGCTCCTAGGCCATCTCCAGAAACATCCCTTTCCTTCCCAAGATGCCTAAACAGTACCATTTATACTGCAAGATAATGCTTATCATATTGTACTTGTATACTTGTTTACCTAAATTTCTTTTTCTCAACTCCACATAAAACAATGAGCTCTTTGAAGGTCAGGCTCATTCCTCTCATTCATACATGTATTTCTAATACCTAGCACAAAGTACTTGGTAGCAAATAGTTACTAAATAAATATGGAATGAGTGAATCTGTTCCTTTATAACATTTTTCTCCTCTAAAACCTCCTTTGGACAATCTATAGTGACTCAATGAATTGTATATATCTGGTTAATATCCTCCTTTGAATCTCATTTAGGGAGCTAAAACATTTTTGAATGAATGATTCCCAGTGACTCATTATGCTGTAACTGGTGGCATATTAAGTTGTGAGGAATTGAGGAACGTGAACTTAAGTGGTAGGAATTGACAGTTAGACTAACCATGAAAATAAGTTTGTGTATGTTCCCAGGAGAAATCAAGCAGTGGTTTGAATTAAATCAAGCAGCAGTAAAGAGAAAGAGAGAATGAGAAGTAGAGACGAAGGAAGGAAGGAAGGAAGGAAGGAAGGAAGGAAGGAAGGAAGGGAGGGAGGGAGGGAGGGAGGGAGGGAGGGAGGGAGGGAGGGAGGGAGGAAAGAAAGAGAGAGAGAGAGAGAAAGGAAGGAAAGGGAGGGAGGGGGAGGGGAGAGAGAGAGAGGGAGGAAGGAAGGAAGGAAGGAAAGAAGGAAGGAAGGAAAGAGAGAAAGAAAGAGAAAGACAATGAGGAAAGAAATCATATGCCTTCTTTGTGGCCTCTTCAGTTGTATTTTTCATGCAATCTATGTAGTTTGAAGTAAAAAGCTAGATTTAATGCTTTGAACCTAAAGCAACTCAGATGAGAGTTTGGAGCACAGTGAGAAACACCAACCATGGCAATGGAAAACGGAAGACTAAATGGAGACAGGACATTCACACTGACTATGAAGAATACATTCAAGGACGAGGTTGATATAGCCATGCCCTAGGACAAGGTTTTACTGGGCCAACTGGCCTCTTAACCAAACCAGTGAGTGAGGAAACGTCTCTGAAGTATCTCAGTTTATCTTAGGTTCACTCACTCTACCGGGTCCATTTGTAACCCGGAGTTGGAAGTCATATTAGTTTCCTGTGGCCACTGTAACGCTATAGCAAGTTACAAAGGGGGTGGCTCGAAACAAAAAAAAAAATTTATTTTTGGTTTCCAGAGGCCAGAATCCTGAAATTAAGGTGTTGGCAGGGCCATGCTCACTCTGATGGCTCTAGGTGAGAATTCTTCTTTGCCTCTTCCAGCTTCTGGTGGCTGTAAGCTTTCCCTGGCTTGGGGTTGTGGAACTCTAGTCTCTACACTCATCTTCACACGGCCTTTTTCCTTATATGTCTCCTCCGTGTCTTGTGTCTCAGCTCTCCCTCTCCTTTCATTCATAAAGACACCAGTTATTGGATTTAAGGCCCACCCTAAATCCAAGATGGTCACATATTGCAGATCCTCTGCAAAGGCCTTATTTCCAAACAAGCTCACCTTCACAAGTTCCAGGGATTTAGAAGTGCACATACATTTTGGAGGCCACCATTCAACCCCCAACCACCACCACTCCAAAGAAAGGCCCACTCCTCCCTTTTACTCCAACCATTTCTGTACTGACTTTTATTTTCATCACAAAAACTGCCTTTCTGAAGTAACCAGCAAAGTCCAGGTTGTTCAGCCCTGTAAACTCTGGTTCTCTTTGGTCCTTCTGATCCTCTTGGTCATTTCTTTCCACTCAAAGTTTCTTTCTTACCTTCCAGTGTCAAATTAGGGCTTCCAAAGAAAAAGCTCCCTCAATGACATCCTGCCCAGCTGTTAATGGATTTGCCTAAACCTAACATTTATTGTATTCCTTCCCTTTCATGACACATAAGTTAATGTTTCTTTAAAAACTTACTTAAAGCAAAAGTAACATTTCTAAGCACCTGTCAAGAAAAGAGTGGCTTTTTATTTTTAAATAACAGAATATTTATTACAACAAAAATACTATATCCATCTCTAATGTAATGTTGCATCTTTTAACAGGTGTGAGCCATCTAGTCTTAGACATCACCTGGCCTCAAAAGGCAAACAAGACAAGGTCTACAGACCAGTGCTCTACAGTTTCATAAAAAATGGATGTAGACTCTGACCACAGTGACTCCCACCACCTTCTTTCTATGACAGGTTTTATAGTTTCTGCCAAACAAGGGGCCTACAATTCACAGTGGCCGCTAGCCATTCACTAATTGGTCAGGCTGTGTGCGTGTGGTTGTGGCCCCTCCAGATGCTGACAGGAGAAGAGGGGTTATGAATTCAGCAATTGTTTAGACTCCAGACAGCAGCAGAGTACTCTGATTGGCAACTGCTCTCCTAAATTCTTAGTTTTAGTTGTTTTCTTAGCAGGTATTCATCAAGATTTTCAAGGCCACTGGAATAAATCTGTATATAGTATTCTGCTGTAAAATTGCAACTCCATCTATACTGGCAGTTATGTCTTTTCTTATTCTTAATATTACTCACTTGTCTTTTCTCCACTTTTTAAAACCATACCCTGTCCTTTATAATTTTTTACATTTTTCTTGACATTTAAAAAAAAATTTCAGTTATAGTTGACATGTTATAATATTATCTTAGTTTCAGGTGTACAACATACTGATTGGGCATTTACATAACTTATGAAGTGATCACCCCAATAAGTCAGTGTAGTGCCCATCTGACACCATATGTAGTTATTACGACATTGCTGACTATATTCCCTTTGCTGCACTTTACATGCTTGTGACTATTTTTATTACTGACAATTTGTACATCGTAGTCCTTTCCCCTTTTTCTTTTTCTTTTTTGATTAATCTTTTCAACAGACTAACTTTTGATTTTACTGATTAATTTTACTTACCTATGTCATTGGTTTAGTTTTAAACTTTTACTGATATATAATATACATTAAAAAAGAGCACACAATGTGAGTGCACTGGTGTAATGAACACTAAATCAAGAAAAAAAAATGCAGCAGCCCAGAAGCACCTACATGAGCTCTTTTAATCAACTACACATCTCCAATGGTAGCAATATCCTCTCTGAAAAGCATAAGTTTATTTTTCCCATTGGTTTTTCTACTTCCTATACAATATACTTATATAAAACATATATATTCTTATGTGGCTGGTTTTACTTATTACTATGGAAGGTTTCTCATCTGTAACCTTCATCCACAGTGTAACACATATCAATACTTCATTCCTATTTATGGCTGAATGATATTTCATTGTGTTGGGTATACCACAATTTGTACATCCATTCATCCACTTGTGGACATTGTGTTGTTTTCACACAATTTTGGCTATTGCATGTTTGAACATTTGTGTCCAAGGATTTGTTTACTTTTTTTCAGTTTGGGGGATATATACTTAGGAATGGAATTTTGGGGTTGCATGATAATTCTATGATTAACTTTTTGCAGAACCACTAAACTTCCCTTCTGGTATGGTAGTAGGTTGTTAGGCTCCAGGAAATCTCTTGTTCAAATTGGGCATACTTGTCATAGATTAGATGTTGTGCCTCATGGCCAGCTACAAGCGGTAATTTAGCCTCAGTCTGAAGCCCCTGATGAGTATCCTTCTGGATAAAATGCACAGATTTTGTGGCCCATGAGAGGAGATGCTGATTAGGCAGGCCACAAGTTCCTTTTTTCTCCTGTGGAGTGTGTCAACCCACCTGGCAATGGAGGGGCCAGATGGATAGTCTGTTGGGACATAGACTCAGTTACTGGTTCCTATTGTATGATCAGTGAATCTCTATTCCAGGGAATTGCCACATGGAGCACTACCCCTCCGATACCATATGAACCCTGATGGCTCAGGCAGCACCAGGCCCCCTCCTGCTTTCCTGGTTTATTTTAGGAGTTAAGTACAACAGATTTGGGTTGGAGAGAGGAATTTGCTAAAGAGACACATGGGAGTGGCACCCCCTGGAACAGATGCTGACAGCTGGTGTGAGATTTCAGAGGGCTGCCCTACTCTGTTAGCCTGAGAAAATAGGAGAAATTCCAACTATTGCATGATATCGTTTGTACCTTAGTAGCATTTGTTTTTAAACTATGGATTTAATTGCTGTTCCGTTGGCTCCTATTTCTTCTTTCCTGAAGAAAAATAGAATCTTTGAAATTCCCATGAAAGCACGTTCAATTGCCATTTCTGGTCCAACTTCAAGACAGAATTATCCCTAATAATGGAAAAAATAAAATTAAAATGCTGCTATTAGGGAAGCAGACCCAAGTGTTGCTTTTGGAGTCAGGAAAGAGAAGAAACAGAGTATCTGGAGGGGCCCAGAGACTGCAACAGATTAACAAAGGCTGTTCATACACATGTCAATAATTCTGTACATTTGTACAGCACATTATCATGTGCAAATTCCATTCACAATAATTTGGTCAGGTTGGCAGAGCAGGTGCTGGTGGGTCTTGCTTTGCAGATGAAGAACTCCAAATAAGAAAGGATATGCAACTTAACTGAGGCCATAGAGCTAGCAGGAAACTACCCAGAGCACAAACCCAGTACTATTTCTAGGGTATGGGAAAAAGTTAGTGATCATCCAAGGTGTTGAGGAAATAAAATTTTGGAGTCACATAGAACCTGGTTCAGGCTGTTTGAACTGTGACTCAGTCACTGACCAACCACACAACTTCCAGCAGCTCACTTAGCCCCTGAGCTTCATATTCTTAATTTGCTTCCTCTATACAAAGGAGCTCTGTACAATAGTTACAAGATTAATATGAAGATAAAATGAAATAAAGTATATAGAGGATTTTACATACTAGGATTTGTTGTAGCTTTCCTGCCCACATTGGAACATGCTAGCAGCTTTTAGAAAATCTGTTCCCTGAACATCTTTGACCCTTGCTCTTTTTCCCCAGAGTGTCCTAAATTGCACACACTCTAGCCCCCAAGCAGAGATCTTCCAAATGAGAGGATATTACCCTTGACTTAAGAACAATGGAGGTACTTTGAGAAGAGGGCACACTTTGTAGTCAGAGTGTAGGAAGAATCGATGTTCATTATTTAATTGAGATAAACATTCATTTGTATGTACAGCCATCAGGAAGCAAAACCTGATCAAAGGCCCATTAGTCACAAGGCTGGCTCTGCAGAGGGCCACTTAGTTAAGGGAGTGAATTTAACATGAAAGGAAAGAAGTAGCCGGAACACTGCGGCCTGGTACACTGTGCATTAGTGATTATTTTGGTCCTAGTTCTGCAAGCTTTCTCTAACAAAAAGTAACCTGGACCCTGAAGGCTGATCATATCAAGCACCAATGGCAGGCATTGGGAAGGGGTGTCTTTTTAGCTCCTTGTCAAATTTCTGAATCGGGTAAACTTGAGAACAAGACTGAGAAGCAATAATGACATATCAAATTTCACAGAAAATGGTCCCCAAAGACAGAAGTAAACCCCTCAGTCCCTTATAGGGCCGAACAGAGCTGACTGACGGCCCTATGACCACTGCAGAATTTAGAATTTTATCAGATTTTGGAAGGGTCATTCAGTCTGGACCTCTGAACGCTCCTGTTCCAAAAGCTCTTGTTCTTTAATAGGAAATTCTCATTCATGACAATTGTAATATTAATGATAGTATTTATATCATTATGTTCTATGACCAGGCAGTGTGAGACATGAATTAATAAGCATTTGTTTCTACACCCACGGGGCACCAGGTGTGACTGCTAGAGGGGAGAGGTATTGCAAAAGTGCATGGAAAGACAAAAGATTTAATTTATTTTTCACCTTTTGTGAGCACATTTGCATTATGCAAGTGTTCACCACATTTGCATAATTTGCTAGTTGAATGAATAAATTGACAACGCATTGTGGGATTGCCTTCAGTATGTGTTGAGTATATAATTGCTGTTATTGTTACAATTACCCTCATTTGCTGAGTACTGACTATGAGGAGGTACCACAGGGGACAGCGGAGGGCAGTGGTTGAGTGCACCAACTCTGAAGCCACATTGCCACATTTAGATCATGACTTTGCCACTTGCTAGCTGTGTGTCTTTCAAAAGCAGCTTGAATTATTTTTGCTTCAATTTCTCCATCTGCAGAATGGAAGGGTAACAAAAGTACTTGCCTTATGGTATTATAAAGACCAAATTAAGTAACACTTATAATGTGATTAGAATATTTCTTGACACAATGTAATAATATATACACATGTGCATGTGCAAGCAAACAGACACACACACATATACTGGGCAATATACCCATTTTATACATGAGAAAGCTGAGTCCTAGTCTCAGGAGCAGGGTAAACTTGTAACTCAGGTTGATCTTGCTCCAAGTATATTCTCCTTCCACAAAGCCAGCTGTGCTGATAATGAACACAATATGCATTCCTGAAGATGATGCATAGGGGATGGTAGGGTCTTTCTTCACTATATATTGTAATAGTAAAGCAAAGTCCTCTTGTGCCTCACTCTTCTGAAAGAAACATGCCTACAACTTATACCATCCCATCTTTCTGTGGCTGGAGATCATCACCATTACCAAAAGAACAGTCTCTAAATGTTCAAGGACTCTGACAAAGTAATTCAAAGAGATTTTTACCTCACTTTTAATCTACCTCTTCAGTTACCACTCTAAGGAAATAAATGCAACCTCAGAGGTGCGTTTTGAAAGATCAAGCTCTTCAGGTCCCACTCTAAACCCATTGTGGAGACAGTAGGGCCTCAAGGGCCTGTGGCCCAGGGAAGATCCTAGGAGCTGGGCTAAGCTGATCAAAAGGAGAGTTTTACATGGCATCAACAAAGCCAGGACATTCATTGCAGTGAGGAGAAATCACAGTCAAAGAGAGAACAAGAGATCAAGCTAGAGAATCAGTATAAAGTGCCCATTCTGAAGAGCAAGGAAGTAAAAAGGAAGGCAGGTCAAAACTCCGTAGCTAAGATAAATTGGCATTAAAGGCAAAACAAGAGTGGTGTGGGCAGCCCCAGTAGCCTGAGCATGCTGCCCAGAAGCAGCGTGTTCTGTTGCCTTTGGTGCTTGGAGGCTTGCTTAAAAGAAGCTATGCAAGGCAGGAAACAATCAAGGCTTTCTTGGTTTATAAAAGCAATCTCTAGAGATTGCGTCTAGTGTGAGTTAATCTGATGTAGAATTTTCTCCTCAGTCTTATAACAATAAGGATACAGTGAGCAATTTTCAAGTCAATGCCACATATCAAAGTCATATTCTTGCTCAGTCACACTAGATAGGTAATTTGAGACAAGTATAGAGACAAGAAAAAACTAAAATCTTGTTGAGTAAACATCATCAGGTAGCTTTTCTCTTCAGTTTGTCACCAACCTATCATTACATGAATAAGAATTTCATTGGTCTCAAGTGAAAGATTTGATTTCTGAGATAACTCTACGGTTGTAATGCTGCAGTCAGTGGAAACAAAATGATCTCTGCTCAGATTCTGCATTTCTGTGGCATCTCTTTGTTTCTCAACATGGAAGTAAAACATTGATCCAACACTGATCAGGAGTAACCAGCCAAGGAAATTCATCCACACAGACCAAATTATTTTGATAACTTTGTTGTTTGACATGAGTAGATCATATTGGAGAGAGGCTAGACTTTGCCTTGTGCTGGCCTTGGTACTGAATTGGACCAAGCCATCTCCACTCTATTGGTCAACCATTGGACTTTGCCATTTTACTCATTGAGTGTAATAGTACCTCTTGAATTAGCCTTTTCAGTGCTTTCCCCTTGAAAGGATAAAGGAATAAAGAAGTTGGGATTGCAGGGCTGAAGGACTCTTTATAAATAGGGAAAATGTGCCACATCATCACACGGGAAATGTGGGGAGGGTCAACCTGTGAACCTGACCCAAACCTGTCTCCTAAATCTCTCAAATCCTTGGCTCTACCCTGCTTTCTCATAGTTGGCCCTGCTCTTGTCTTTATTCTTGCTATGTCATATACTTGTATTTGGTTTTTACCTTCCTGGTACTCTTTGGACTGGCCTCCTGTTTCCACATTTGGCTTAGTTTTTATACTTTCTTGAAAATTTTTTCTCCTCTGCCTAACTCACTTGCAACTTTGACAACTAATCTGAGTGCTGACCTCTTTCCCAGTTTATACCTTTTCCCGACTCTTCAGGTTCTGGAACCTAAGTGCATTGGTAATAATAGATGCTTTCTTTTTTTAACTTTGGGTTTTTACTATATTTATGTCTTGATAGTGTTTTCTGTGATACCTTCTCTAGGTCCCAAGAGTTACAAGTTGTGACTCATCCATTAGCTACATGCCAGTCACATTGTAAAGATTGTGCTAGGTACATCATCTTGTTTAAGTCTCACAATAACCCTCAAGAAGCAATTATTATTATCTCTAACAGAGAAATTTTGGATTGTTCCAGCCATTGCATTATTAGATTGTGGAGATTCCAGATTCTGTTCTGTATTCTCAAAGAATGTTTTTTGTTTATTCATTTAGGGTTTTTGTTTATTTGTTTTGTTTTGATTTGTAGCAGCAGTAACCTGCTTAGACTCAGGTTGCACACTCTGGCAGCTCAAATCTCAGTTCAACTCTTTTTTCCTGTAGTAGGGTGGTTTGCAGTCTGCTTTACCCATGTGTAATTCAGGGGTCAGGCAGAAGATTTTGAAAGACTTGACATATAGAAGCTGGAGTTCCCTGAATCTGTCATTTTCCTTTTCTGAACTTTCTTCTTTGATTTCCAGAGGCCATGGCCACCTTCAGTTCTGTCTCTGATTCCTGAGACCAGAAAGATAGCAAGTTTTTTCTTATTTCTTTAGCCAGCCTATGTCACACCACGACTATGGCCCACTCTCAGGACAAAGTTGCAACTAAAAGGCAAACTCACCCTCTGTTGATCACTTCCAAATTTCAGCTCCTGTCTCAAATCTGCCTTTGTTGGCTCTCCAGATCCTTTGGATATATTTTACCTTTTATATATTTTGTCAAAAGTGTATAGATGTCATTTGTGGAAACTGGTCTACTGGGCTATACCAAAAACAGAAATCCAGAAAATGTTCAACAATTACTATCAATAAGTTGTACCTTTATCATTATTCTCATCATCAGTCTTCTCTTGCTGAATCTCAAGGTCACAGATATTCTGGGCAAGCATTGTAGAGCTGACAGACAAAAGGAGCCAAAAAGAGAATATAGAGTTTCCATCCTCTGCAAGGTTTGCAAAGCAGGGGTCTCTCCAGAACTGTGGGACATCAACCTCTCCAAATCTCTATAGATAGGTGAGAGGAGGAAGAGTGCTTTTCTTGAGTAAAGCACAGTTGGTGAGGTGTTAATTCTCCCCTGTCCACAGCTCTCTCATAAGACACATAACAAACAGCTCACACTTTGGACACTATACCAGCAGGATGTAACAGGACTGTGTTTTAGAGTGGCTGAGGAGGCAAAAGCACCCCTGTCCAAGTTCCTTGTGACACTTAGGGGGTCACAGAAGAAGGCCGGCTCACTCTTATAATCCCTGCTAATGAGGCTTGAAGTTTATATGACGGATAGGAACCACAAGGTATATTTCCTATAAAGAATGTGTCTGTGCCCCTGGCAGGGGCCAAAAGGAGATGAGACTGCCACTAGGGAGGTCCTTCATGCCAGAGGGCAGCAGGAACTGATGTTCTTGACAACCATGTGCTCCTCAGATACCCCTACACCAGCAGAACCACTCACAATTCACAATGCTAGTTTGAAAATATGAACATTCTTTCTGCCTCCCAACTCTCCTGGCCCCAACAACAGATATAGCAATGTCGCTATTATCATTGGTGCCAGGACCAAATGGAAATGACAACAGAGTGGGAGCCGGCAGAGAAGTGACCACAAGCCAGATGATGGCACAAGAAACTGACACTCCTAGAGGCTGACCTGTGCCCCAGTTATCCCTCCAACCTGGGAATAGTCAAAAGAAGTGAAAAGAAGGAGCAGAATCAGAAAGGAGAGGGGTGGGGGCAAACATCTATGCAAAAGATACTGGGAGAATGAGATTGTAGACTTGACATTGTCTAAGATTTTAATAATCAGACCTAGGTTAAAAAAAGAAAACAGGGCTGACTCAAAAAGAAGCTGCTGCCCACTTCAGGCAGATGGAGAATTTGGGGCCATTAAAGTAACTTGAAGTTCTGAGGATAAAGTGGGCTTTGCATCTGAACCTGACTTTGTGGTGGTTCTCCTTAACACCTCCTACATGCACAGACTCCAAATCTGGGAGCTGTAAAGAGGACTAGCAGATTCGAGTACATGGAAATTTAACCTTTGTAAGTTGAGAGGCACCTGAAAATGTAAAAGGTAAATGGGAGAGCTGTAGAACCTATTTACAATATATAAACACAAAAATGTCATTAAACACAGATGCAGATAGTCTCCAACTTATGATGGATTATTTGACTTATGATTTCTTGACTTTACAATGATCTGAAAGCAATATGCATAATAAATTACATGAGAAATTCAAACACTTTTTAAATAAAATCAGCTTTGTGTTAGATGATTTTGCCCAATTATAGGTTAATGTAAGTGTTCTGAACATGTTTAGGGTAGGTTGGGCTAAGCTATGATGCTTGGTAGTTAGGTGTATCAAATACAATTTTGACTTATGATTTTTTCAATTTATGATGGGTTTACCAGGATTTAACTCCATTGCAAATCAAGGAATAGCTATATATGTGTGACTAAGGAACAAAAAAAGCTTCATTTCTCAAGGATGGATTGAAATGCAAATTAAAACAAGGAAGTCCATTTATTCACCTATTAGAATTGCAAAAATATAAATGATTTTTTATACCCAGTGTTGGTGTGTGATGGGTGAGGAGGAAGGGTTGGGGAGAAGAACACTTTCATCTCATGATGCTGAAGTCCAAGTTAGAATTATGCAGTCTTTTCAGAGGCCAATTAACAGTACCTGTCAAAATTTAAATGTGCTTATCTTTGACTAACCATTTCACTATCAGGAATCTACCTTTTAGACAGTTTTCCAAGTGTATAAGGATAAGCATACAAGGATGTTCACAGCTACATGACTTGTATGAAGAATTAGAGATAATTTGAGTACCCAGTAGAAAGGAATTATTGAAGAAATTATGGCAAATCTACACCATTCAATATTCAGGATTTAGTATTCAAGAATACCATTCAGAGACTAAAAGGAATGCAGTACATCTTTATGAGTAACAGAGAAGCTTGTCTAAGATAATTATTGAGCAACATAGGCAAATAGCTAAACCTTTTTATGTGTCAAGCTCCATTCTCAGAACTTTACATTAATTCACCCATTTAATCCTCTATGTTTGGTACTATTGTCACCAACCCCCACTTTAACCAAGGAGACAGCTAAGGCCCAGGAGACTAAGTAAATTTCCAGGGTTGGCTACAGAATTCACATCTTTAACTGTGATGCTATACTGCTCCATGTGTGTGTGTGTGTGTGTGTGTGTGTGTGTGTGTACATGTATGTTTTATGTGTTCATAGAGACATAGAAAGTGTGGATTTTGAAAAAGATAATAATACAGAGTATTTCTTTATTGTGCTACCCAGTTCTACCCTGAAAAAGACATGTATGTTCTCATATGATGGAAATGTTAGCTACTGGTTGCACATAGCTTAGTCCAACCCCAGGAACTACTCTCTAATGGAGGGGACTACAGCCTCCAAATTTACACCCCTTTTGCAGGGGTTGAGGGACAACTCACATCCAGTGAGTGGTGGAAAGGATGGTGCACAAAGGCCTTTGCATCCATTTAGAGCCATCTGACTATCCACCTCAGCTCCCAAGTTCCTCCTAGGAACCATCTGAAGCCTTTATGGGAACTGCATCATACTTCAATTTCTCCCTCGTCCAAGTCCTGCTTCCTTCACTCATCTATGACTCTGGTGACCGAGGGCAGTTCTGAGTCACCATCGTGCAATCTAATCCCCACCTCAGAGTCTATTCCTCAGGGATCTAGAAGGTGAAGAGTGGAGGGGAGAGGGGATAAAGGGACTTCCATTTATTATATATTTCTATTTTGTGTGAATTTTGTTTGGTGAATGTGTATTACATGTATTAATTTTCAAAAGACCAATATAAAGCATGAAAACAAAATGAAGAAGTGTTGTTATAATTCTATAGACAATATAGAATAAAATTGGGACTCTAGAATCTGACTGAATAATTTTATTTAGGAAAGAAGATAGCAGAACTTGAATTTACTTTTCAGGTTTATCCCTGAAAAATAAGATGCCTTTCTGCTGGTATTGCATTTTTTCTATCAATACAACAGCAACAACAAAAATTTCCCTCTTGCTTCTCCAAATTTTGTCTGGAAGATTTGATATTTTTGAGTCTGCATGGGCTCTGTTGTCAGAGAGTGAAGGAAGCCTACTGAATTTTCTCTGCCCCCAGAGAATGAGAGGCATTGAACCTTGTCAGAGTTCCAAATTTATTGTATAAAAGCAAAACAAAAGAGCTGTGTATTTAGGTCATTGAAAGAGAAAAAGATTTGCTGATGGGAAGGAGATTGATTTAGTGGTTAGAACAGGAGCTGAGTAATTTTTAGGTCTCTATTTTACTTGTAAAATCAGTGCCCAGTTTGTTCATTCATTTAGCGCATTCATGCATTCATTCGTTCATTCACTCATGAAACATTTATTGAGTGCCTGTTACATGCCAAGTATTATGCTCTTGGGAGATTGTCTTGATCATGATCTGATGACACAACACAATGACTTACTGATTGATGAGTTAGTTACTGGATGTTAGTTGCTACCATCCATCAGTAAACTTAATCCGAGAAGGACAACCTGCCCTTGTACCTGTCACAGAGAACATTTCAGGGTTTAGGTAAATTTGAGTGGATGTGAATCACTCTAGTCTATGGAAAAAGCTACTGGGGGATTTTCTTTCTTGGATGAGTACAGAGATTCCAATATTATACCATGTGAAACAGACAAGGAGATTTTCTGTCACATTTAGATATCAATGACATTGTGATGACTGATAAGAGAGCAGCACTTTGCTCTTGAAGAATATTTGGGTGAGAAATAAGATTATGAGCTGACATTTAGAGAGTTAAAATTACACATGCAAATGACAATTGCAGGAAAGCAAAGTCAGCACTCAGAATGAATAAATGAAATAAATGAACAAAAGAAACTCAGTTGAGCCTAGGAAAATGCTTTACATATTGTAGGTAGTCACTCAAGTTCACTTAAACAAAATGGAAAAACTAAAGCATACATATTAGGTAGCTTACTACCTCTTGGTCTTCTCTCTAGTATATTCTGGGCACCTACTATGTGTCAGACACAATGCCGAGCACTTATGCCTTTGGAGCATGTCAAGTCAAAACAGGCTTTATAATTCCAGGCTGAATTATGGCCCAGGTTTCCTCCTACTCTTCTGCCATAACCAGACCTTTTTAAAAGTAATTCTATGTCCAGAGAGAGAGAGGGAGAGAGAAAAATAATAAAAGCTCAGTCATTTCACATGTAGTGAACTTAAACCTAACTGGCTCTTGAAACTATTCTTTTGACAAAGAATCTGCTCTTGGAAAAACAGAAGCATTATGTCAGTGCAGTGATGACTGAGATATTTTTAGATTCCCATATTCTGACTTGCAGCAGAGTATGAAAGGGGAGCTGTCCAGGAGTAGGAAGAAACAGGCAACCAGGGAGCAGGAACCTCTGACATTACAGAAGCTCAGAGAAGTGAGTTGCTAGAAGAAAATCCAGCCTAACAGTCAAGCTCAGCTATGTTAGAGAGTGGACAGGCCCTTAGCTTGTGGAATTCACCTCATAGGGCTTCAGTGTAGTTAAGCATGAAGACCATTTCCTACTCTTGATTGAAGTCATCTGACAGCAATGCCAATGGCATGCTTAGGTGAAACCTTACTGGTTTAATGCCGGTTGACAAAAAGTCCTCAGGTGGGTATCAGAAAGGAGAGAAGCCAGGTGGAAAAAATGTCAACCTGGATCCTGGGTTCCATGGAAGGGATCATCAGATACTAAATCCAAGCCTATTAGAGCCTTTAGGCCCTGCAGTGTCATAACTTATGAAGTATCAAAAGGAGCAAGATATCTTGACTTATATTGAAATATCTCAATGTATTTTTTAATAGGCACCATCCAGAGTCATGTATTGGTTAGATTTCATCAATGGGAGACCCCAAAAGGCAAATGGCCCACATGGTCAATGGTGAAAAGGGAAACAAAGATGAACAGAATGTGCAGCAGATAGGTGTTGTCATGGCAACCAGGTACCAGTGATGCCTAGGGAGTGTAACTTCCCTCTTTCCTTTTTT
Organism: Cynopterus sphinx; assembly: GCA_030015415.1. NCBI lineage: Eukaryota > Metazoa > Chordata > Mammalia > Chiroptera > Pteropodidae > Cynopterus > Cynopterus sphinx. The sequence continues at coordinate 23,617,591 of CM057385.1, forward strand.
TGTTTTTAGGTTTGGCATTTAGAGTAAAACCAAAAAAGTTACTGTGTGAATAAAGACCTTATTTTACCTGTAAAACACATTTGTTTTTTCTCTCACACTGTTCTCTGTGTTTTGTAGCAACTCTGAGAGGTGGGGAGAGGCCCTCAAGTTCGAAGATGACTTTGCTTCTCAAACTATGGGTAGGCTGTGTATATGAGCATATCAAGCAGTGCTTCAGAAGTTTTTCCACTGGGCAAGGGCCTGGCCCTTTTTGACCTGTTAACAGTGTGTATTTGAGGAATTTATAGGAAAAGACAGAGAAATAAATATGATCCTGTCATCCAGCCTTTTTCAATCTTAATAAAACATATCACATGCTATCTTCTGTCTTCTTTTATTTTCTGGATCTTTATTTTACTTTCTGAAACTTATTTTCCAGGCCTGGTGATAGAAAACTTTCAAGATTGTAGGGTGAAGTGGAAACAGTTTAGCCTGGGAGTCTGGAGACCTAGGCCAGTTCTGCTACAGGCCAGTTGAATGATTTTAGACAGGCAATTTGAATGACTCTTGGAACCTCACTTATCCTCATTTGTAATGCAGCAATATAAGGCAAGAGATTATTGTACTTTCAGGAACCTCAGACTGAGGGACATAAAATTTAGGCTCAGTTCAAGCTTTGACATGACCTTGATACGTGATCTTAGCTAGATGACTTTGGGTCTCAGTTTCTCAGTTGGAAAAATAAAGGTGTTGATTTTTTCCCTCATTCAACAGATATTTGTTGAGCTCCTAACATGTGGCAGGCTGTTTAGAGGTTAGATTAATGTTAAATATTTCACAGTTATGTCTTAACCTTCTGTGGCATAGTGGGTTGAATGTTGACTTCCAAAAGAGATATTCACATTCTGATTACCAGGATCTGTGAATGTGAACTAATTTTGAAAAAAGAAAAGGACTTGCAGATGCAGCTAAATGAAAGACCTTGCGATGAGATCATCCTGGGTTTTCTAGGTAGGCCCTAAATCTTATGACAAGCATCCTTCTAAAGATCCATACAGAGAAGAGATCCACAGAGGAGAAGGCCACGTGAAGATGGAGACAGTTATATAACCATAAGCCAAGGAATACCTGGAGCCACCAGAAGCTAAAAAAGTCCAGGAAGGATTCTCCTCCATGGCTTTCAGTAGGAGCACAGCTCTGCCAATACCTTGATTTCAGACTTCTGGCTTCCAGAACTGTGAGAAAATAAATTTCTGTTATTGTAAACCACCAAGTTTGTAGTAGTTATGGCAACTTTAGGAAACTGATACAAATGGGTTCAGGCCAACCAGCTGGCAACTTATTTCTCTTCTTTTGTGGGACCACCACGTGTGGATGCTCAGAGAGCTTTCATGAAGCAGCAGCACCATTTGGTTCCACTCAAAGCTCCCTGCTGAGGGAGCACTCCAAGGTGGTTCCTTCTGCTCAGGTTTCCATGATCTCTGCCACTTGCCAATCCCATCCTTGTGGCAGCTAGTTTGCCAGGAGAAAATTTCTGACTCAAGGTGCAAGAAGGCTCTGAGGGCCTAGAAGAATACCTTTTCCTAGTAGTGAACATATCAGACCAACTAGATTCTTCTCCTTGGAGAGTTTAAATCTAAGGCACAAAGAAGGAGATATTAGTTGTTAGAAGATGCAACAGAAAGCAAATTAAGAACCTACAAGGCAGTAGGAAACAGGAGTATATAGAATTATGGGCCACAAAGGCTTTAGGTAAGCTGAAGCTCTAGAGTAAAGAAAGTTTGCTTTTATAAATTAATTTATTAGGATTGAAAGTGGATTGGTCTCCACTGGTAAAAGAGTTTCAGTTTCCAAATTTGAATTTTCAGTGTCTCCTTGCTCTCTCCCTATTTGGACTTCTTATCTGAACCAGATATTCAGATGTTCTTGTCCTGGACAGCAGGCTTGACTCTAAAACAGCAATAAACATTGGTCCAGCCCACAGATATCATCTCCTTTTTCCAACAGAGAAATGTGCACATTGTTCTAGAGAAGCATTATCAAGAGTCATAGAGACCTACAATACATAGCTGTCTGTTCTAGCTCCATGTCTAGTACCTGGTATGTGCTGTTCCTGAATGATGATTAATAAAAAGCATACTAATACAATAAGTATCATTCGTTTAACTTCAGCATCATGTCAAATGCCATAGTGGGAATTTAGCATGAATTACCTCTGATCCTCACAATAATTCTGTCAAAGGAAATTATAATATCCATTTTAGGTATTATTAACAATATTCATCAGGCAGGGAGTTTGCAAGGATCACAGATAATGTGTCTAAAATATCATGTAGAAAATATTTCAGTGTCAGTTGCTACTGCTACTACTACCGATACTGAAGAAAAGGTCAGGAGGCTAAGTAATGTGCCCTAGGGTCATAAGGATGATACTGGGCAAGCCAGGGTTTGATATCTGATCTATTTAATCCTATATCTTTATTCCCTGGGTCTGCGATAGGGAATACAGAAATTACTAAACCTTTGCCACAGCTGAATCTACTGATATGACCTAAATTACCCTGAAAAGGGACACTGTGGGCCTCACAGGGCTCTTTACAGTTAGTAGGGAAATGACTAGTTCATGATGGGGAACAATGACCACAACTGCTTGCCTGACCTTAGCAAGTACATGGAGTCCACTGAAATGCCTTGTTGCCTCCCAGAGAGGACACAGTTTCTTTGTTTGGGTGGCATTTGTCTGTTCAGCACCTGCTGAAACTCCCAGCCTTCAGCTCTATCTAACTACTGCCCCCTTTGCCCTTCAGCGCTGTTTAACATCTGTGGAATAACACACAAGTTCCCAAATTCTAGACGGTGGTATTCATTTTCATTCTCATCTTCTTCAGGAAAAGCTTTCAAAGGGATTACCCTCGACCCATTAACAAATAGGTTAGCCTTTTGTGGAAGCACACATTCCATTCCTCAAAGGTGAATACTCCCAGACCAGATGTTGGCAAACCATAGCTATGGACCAAGTCCAGCCCACTGTTTTTATAAATAAAGTTTTATTGGAACACCACCACACTCATTAGTGTTCATATAATCTGTGGCTGCTCTGGCACTACAATGAGAGTTGGGTAGTTATGACACAGCCTGTATGGCCTGCAAAGCTCTTTACATAAATGTTTGCTAAACCCTGCCCAAGACTATAGATCATTTTCCATGCACATACCTCTCTGTGTGCAACCAGTTTATTGAGGACTCTCAATCCCTTATGCATAGGCACGAAGGATTTTTTTAATTCTAGTAACCATCTCTAACTGGATTATGTTTTTCTTACTTTGCCTCTGGCAGAGGCTCCCTTAATGATGTCTTGGCCCACTTTCATAATTTTTAGCCACTTTAAGGTATCAAAAGTCTCAGTTTGGTAAGTGGATAAATGCAGCCCTGTTTTCGTTTGGTTTTCATTTTTAATTTTACTTTCAAACTCAATTTAAAGCTCTCCTCCTCCATTCTCCCTAGCTGTGGCATGAGGTACTTCAGGAGAACATATAACCTTGCTGCAAGATACCTCTTCATCTCCCTTTCTTTGTCGCAAAACTTCCACAGTTGGAGGGATAAGAGGAGGAGAAGCTAAGAACTCCTTACTTTACAGGTGAGGTTGCATTCCTCTCTTCGTTTGGATTAACTCAGTGATGTAGCTCTGTGTCTATCAGCCCCCTGAGGATACATAGTGGTTCCAACAGGCAAGGTGGGCAGAATATTGATTCCCAGGGATTTGCAGCCCCTTGAAGTATCTGATCACTTTTTCCACTTGATTCCCAGCTGGTAGCAATCACCCGATGTCTCTGATGTGATATGTTCTCTTTACATGTCCATCCCTCACTACCACCTAGGTCTTATCTGTATCCATCACTCTTATCTACTCTCCCAAGCCCTCTCTAGAAGCATGATCCCCTCCATCTGTCTCTGTCTTGCTCTGCTTTCTCCTCACTGACATCTGATAAGGGAAATTACCCTTGTCTCCCCTTTTTGCAAACACTGGTTGTCTTAAGATGGGACTCTTTTGGAGCTTTGTCTTCCCTCGTGCATCCCTTCCCCTTGGGGAGAGGAACAGTAAGCTCTCACTTCAACCCCTCTTTACCTCATAAGGATAATAATATTTTTAACAATTCTTTTTAATCTACCTGGAGGAGGAGAGAGGGAGGGAAGATGGGTAATGATAGTAAGGCAATTCCGGCTGCTCCTAGCATAGCTGAGAGAGAGGTGACCACGACCTGCTGCTGGTGGCTCTCTTTAGCATGTAGGGTGCTTAACATAATTCATCCTCATCTTTGGACCATAACCACTATTCTGAGAAGAAAAAAAATTCACTTGACATCTTGAAAAGTTTATGTTTGTGTGTATGTATTTGGGGGAAGATGAAAAAGAAGAGGTTTTTTTTTCTGTTTTGAGAAAAATAAGGCAATACTCTATTCGCTATGCTAAAACTTGCTTTTGTAAATTGAGCAATATAATGTGAACACCCTTGCATCTTTGCACAAGTGTGTTTATGTTAACCTTTTTTTATTGAGGTATTATTGACACATGCCATTATATTAGTTTCAGGTGTACAACATAATGATTTGATATTTGTATATGTTAATTTTTTAATGTCTACATAATGCTCCATCATATCTCATCCTTTAATATATGTATCTATTTCCCTATTAATGAACACTTAGATTGCTATAAATGATAGTGTGATAAATAGACTCATATCTTTGCACCTGATTTTAATTATTACCCTGGAAGAAATTTCTAAAAGTGGAATTGCATGTCAGGGCATGCACATTTTTATTCTGATAGACAGTTCTAAAATGGGAATGTTAATTATCACTCCCATTAGATATGAACTAAAATAGTTTTTATTTTTCTTTCACCTACTCACCAATTTTGAATAGTATCAATCATTTTAAACTTTGCTGGTAAGAGCTGGGGTACATGGTATCATCTTTTTTCTTTCCTCTAATGTAAATTCAATTCAGCTCAATAGATGTATTTTGAGTAGCTGCCAGGTTAAGGCACAATGATAGGATGCCCATATCCCCATGAAGATGAAGACAGTGAAAGGGGGCTCTCTGGTGTAATAGCAGCACTGTGCTTGGAAGCAGAGAAACTGGGAGCCTAACCACGGCTTTGCTGTTTACCATCCAGGTCACCTCTAACAGCACCTCCTTGAGCCTCTGTGTCCTCATCCCATTGTATGCATGATAATGGTGTTGTACTGGGCACACGTTGCCTAATAAATGACATCTGCTACCATGACTGGCCAAGAGTTTTCTAAGTGTAAACAATATGAAATGGAAAAATAGGAATGGTAGGCTTGATTCTGGCCTTTGAAAGCAGGGGGTTATCTAAGAAAGATTCATGGATTTGGGTTGGATTTTCTTCTTGATAAGGTGGGGCTTTCCGAGAAGGATTGCCTTTGAAAAAGGCATGGAGGAGAGCACTGGGCATGTTGTGGGTGGGAATAGGGTATGGCATTCAGTTCACAGTAGCTAGATCAGAGAATGTGGGGGAGTGAAATTGGAAACTTTGTATGGTGAGAGCCAGAATATGGAGGGCTGCATGTCAGGTGAGAATAAATAGGTTAGTTTTGAACCTATCTACAATAGCAAAGAACAGAAAATTTTGGAGGAGGAGAAAAACCCAAGCAGAGAAAGTATTTTACCTGAAAGGTAATTTTATAAGGGTTTCTAAAGCATCATAATCCATTTGTTTACATACTAATTTCCAATAAAACAATGACCCCAAACCATGATAAACTAAAATAGCAACAGCCCTTTCCAATTTACAGAAAAAAAAGAAAAAAAAATTAGATGTAGAATTGTCCCTGTGCTTGGATTTTTCTCCTGTACTTTTTTTCTTTTATTCTTTTTTACATTTTTGGTACCCACAAATACTTGTTCACACTTGACTCTAATATAAAATCATATGTGGTTTATCATAAAAGTGTATAGTGTTTGCTTTATTTTAATATGCTATACCAATACTTCATGGTGTTTGCAACAAGTATAAGGAATTCTGGATTTCCCTCCCTGGGACACACTGGAGAACTGGATTTATACACTCTGAGCATCTTCAGGGCAGAGTCTGCCTTTCTCCCTGACAGCTGGTTCAGAGCTTGGAATGGAGTAGCTCCTCAAAAAATGTTTGTTGAAGTAAATAAAATACTCAACCCTTCAGATAATAGTAGCACTCAAAAGAGGAGAGGGAATTAAAGGCCTTTACCAACCCAGCAAAGAAGTTGGCAAATGGTTCAACAGAAGTGGCAGACACAGTGAAAATGTGATAATCAGATGGCAAAACAAAATAAAACTGTGGATATGATAACAGCAAAGTGGGCAAAATTGTGCAGTTGATATTATATTGTGTACTTTAAATAAATAGGGTTTACTTATCAATAAAAATTTACTTTTCAAACACGTCATTTTTTTCAAACAACACACACACACACATACAGACACACACATGCTCTGTTCACTTGTCACTAACTCAACACAAATTACCCATAATTCTCAATATTCTTTTTACCCCAACATTTGACACAGGAATGGAAACAGATTGTTGAACCAGTTTTAACAAATCTGGAGCAGCAGGTTCTTTGTTGAAAAAATACTTCCACTTATCAAAAGATGTTGTTCCCTGAAGGGAAATGAACACTGTGTTCAAAGCACTGACTTCCTTATGAAGCAAATTGTGAGCAAGCTCATTTTTCCATGTTGATAACATTCATATTTTAATTACTTCAACCAAAAAGAAAGATGCTTAGGATTGGCCTAACTCAAAGCAACCAGAGAATATGTGGATTAATATTTGGGGGGGGGAGAAGAAAGAAAGAGACCCACTTATTTGAGAGGATTATGACTCCAACCAGGGCTCCAGAGGAAAATGTATTAACTACTTTAATTGGTTAATAATCCTTCTGCAATGTATACATAAATTGCATGCAGATATATGGAAAGGTAGCCCCCCCCACCTTAGAAAATTTCTGGAACTAAAATTGAAGTATGCCATCAATGGCAACCATATTTGATGATGTTTCCAAATATTACTTAACCTTGAAAGCTTGTAGCAACATACATGAAAGAAGAAATGAAAACAAAAGAGAACATTATCATAATACTAGTTTATGAAAGAACAATAATGCAGCCTTTCTGTACAAGTGCCCAATCTGGCTGGGAGAAAGGGTCTGCTCTGTTCCTCTGCCTTGCTGGGAAGAACCAGTAAGGACTTCTCTCTTTCCTTTGTTTTTTTTGTTTTGTTTTGTTTTGTTTTTGTATGTGTGTTGTTGTTTGTTTGTTTGTTTTTTTATCTCACTGGCATCACAGTGTAGGCCTAGAGAGTGAGATAGCACGTTGTTTTCTAAGCTGTGTAACACCCATAAATTTAACAGCTTAAAACAACACTCATTTATTAGCTCATGGTTCTGTAGGTCAGTATCAGTTTTCTGCATTGGATCTCAAGGACAAAGTCAAAGTTTAGGCCAGCTGGTATCTTGTCTGGAGGGTATGGGAAAGAATCTTTTATCAAGCTCATTCAGGTTGTTGGTGGAATTCAGTCCTATGTGGTTGTAAGACTGAAGACCCTGTGTCCTTGCTATCTGTTGCTCGGAAGGGTTGTTTTCAACTCCCAGAGGCCACTCTTCTCTGGTCCCTGTGTGCAGCCCCTCCACTTTAAAGCAAGCAAAGGCAATTCAAGTCTTCTCATGCTTTGACTCTTTCTATTTCCAGCCAGGGAAAATTCTGCTTTTAAAGGACTCATATGATTAAATTAGGTCTACGTGAATAGCATCTCTTTTGATTAATTCAAAGTCAACCAATTAGTAACTTTAATCACATCTGCAAAATCCCTTTTGCCACATTAGGTGACATAATCACAGGTGTGATATCTTACCATGTTCATGGACCCAAGAGTCAGGGCAGGAATTCTTGAGTAGGGGGACATCCTAGGATTCTGCCTACCTTGAGGAGCATTAGCACACCATGACCACAATGATAAGATGTTAAGTCACTTATTTTACTTAATTTGTTTCAGCCAAAACAATTTGGTAGCTTAGTGACTAAGGACTTGGCCTACGGTGTCCATCTACTTGGGTTTAAAACCCAGCTCCTCACCTGTGGCTGTGACATTGGACAAGTTATAGTCTCTTTTGCTAGAATGTTTGTTTTGAACATTTTAATTGTTCCAAAGACATTGCTAGGTCAGGTGAAAATTTGAGCATAACACAAATTTCTCATTTGCTTACACACAATTTCCTCCTCAAAAAATACTAGGTGAACCCAGAAAACTGTACACAGGAATACAAACTTGCCATGTAGGAATACTCAAAACATACACATGTTAAACAACTGCCTCAGCGCACTGCATGAGCCACACCCATCCAAGAAGTGTTGCAGCTTTCTGTCCAACTTCCAGTAATCTTTCTTCTACCACTGCACAAACTTCGACCCTTCCAATGCCTGCTTCCACAAGTAAAAAGCCATATTTATTATAGTATTTATGTATTTGTTAACCATTAGTGTGCATGAAACTATGCTACTGTTTTATTAGTTTCCCACTGCTATTTCAATGTGTCACTGATGAAGTTTTTGAGTGTTGTTCCCTGTTATGAGTTGAATTGTGTCCCCTGTCCTAACCACTAGTATTTCAGAATGTGACCTCATTCAGAAATTAGGTCTTTGCAGAGGTCATTAGGGTGGGCCCTAACCCAATATGACTGGTGTTCTCATTAAAAGGAAAAATTTGGATACAAAGACAGACAGTGCACAGAGGGAAGACTTTGTGAAGACAGGGAGCACAGGGAGCATGCCATGGGAACATGAGGATGGAGATCAGGATGAGGTATCTCCAGCCAAGAAATGCCAAAGATTGCCAGTAACCACCAGAAGTTAGGAGAGAAGCATGGAGCAGGTTTTACTTAACAGCCTTCAGGAGGAACCAACCCTGCCAACATCTTAATTTCAGACTTCCAGCCTCCAGAATTCTGAGACCCAGTTTGTAGTACTTTGTTATAGAAACTCTAGGAAACCAATACATACCCAACTCAAATTTTCTCCTAAGTCTCGTGGTTTTGATTGCATAATTTTGCCCAGAATACATGATGTTGTTAGCACAGTAATAGTATAGCACATGTGGCATTAAAACACGAATAAATTGAGTACTTAAGTACTTCTCAGTTTTCTTCCTGTTACATGGATTTTTATGTGATTATTGTGAGGACTAAGTGACACAGTACATACAGTGTTCAGAATGAAATAAGCACGCAAAATGCAAGATACCATTACTATCATTATTAGCCTTTCTAGTTCAAAACTGAATTTGGAGCAATGTTAAATAGCAATGAGGGTTAAATGGTGCTCCAAGCTCCAATGCACAACTTAAAATCTTTACGTGATGGGGCACCGTTTTTATAGACCTATAGAAACTGTCCCTTCAGAGAGATTCATGGACTATGCAGAAGGAGAATACACATGCTAAATATAGGGGTCTCCTCAACACTTATCTAATCTGTATATTGATAAGGAATGTTGCTAATTTAGAGAAATAGGCCTTTTAAGAACAGTGTAGCTATTTTCAGCCTCTTTGATTAACATCAGGACAAGCCCAGAGATCAGGGTGTACTAATCTCCCAGTCTACCCAACCAGTTGTTGAAATCCTTACTTTTGACAGATTCTAGAGAGCTAGCAAGGCCAGAGAGAAAGAAGCCAGGCTTCACATCTGAAGGAAGGGCCTATGTCCTGGATACTGAGTTCCTTATGAGATCCAGGGAAGGGCACCCAGATGGGCAGGCATCTGAGATAGTTAACAAGCCACAGAAGTGTCCATATTGAAGGTGGGAATCCAAAGTGCTGTCTCTGTGGAATGTCTGACATAAGTCACTAGATGCCCAGGGAAATAAGACAACCATGGCCCAGAGTTTCCTAGCCAGGCCTCAGGATTTCAGCCTGATATAAATTTAAAAAAAAAAAAAAAAAAAAAAGCATAAGCTCCTTAGAATCAGAAAGGCTTAAAGCAAATCCCAACCCTGCTGTTTATTATCTGTATGACCTTGGAGCATTAATTCAGTTTCCTTGCCTGTAAAATGGCCTTTAACAGGACAGATATGCTCTAGGCTCAGAGCCTTTGTACTTGCTGTCCTCTGACTGAAACACTATCCCCCCAGATTTCCAGTTTGTTCCTCATACTATTTGGGTCTCTATAGTGGGGTAAATGATGTTCCCTCTCTCCCAGAATCTACGAATGTTACCTTACTTGAAAAAAAAAAATGTGTAAGTGTTAAGGATCTTGAAAAAAAAGAGTCATCCTGGATTATCTGGGTAGCCCCTAAATGCATCACAAATATCTCTATGAGGCAGAGGAAGAGAGAACTTAGATGCACACAGAAGAAGAGGCCATATGACCATGGGGCAGAGATCAGAGTGATATGGCCACAATAATGGTGATAGTCACCAGAAGCTGGAAAAGAACGGATTCTTCCCTGGAGTCTTGAGAGGGAAGATGGACTCATTAAAACCCTGATTTTTAGACAATAAATTTCTATTGTTTTAAGCAACCCAGTTTGTCATAATTTGTTACAGCAGTCACAGGAAACTAATACATTTTTTGCTCAGAGTTCATATACTCAGAAAGGTGGCCTGTCTTCTTCCTGTGTGTGGGTACGTGGACACACACACACATACACACCTCACACCACATTATCTCCATTACATTATCCAGCTTAACTCTTCCTGATAGCATTTATCACTTTCTGACGTATGATATACTTTTCAGTTTAATTATTTATTGTCTGTCTTCCACTCTATAATATAAACTCCATAAGGGTGGGGACTTTGTTTTATTGATTGATATATCTCCAGAGTCTGGGAAAGTACCTGGCTCTAGGTTAAATCTCTCTAAATAATTTTTGAATAAGTGAATGAAGGGTTTCACTTTTAACTGCATTAAAAAAAAAAAAAACGGCAGAAGCTTTAAAATTAGAATTAATTCTTTAACACCTCATAGCAAACCTCAACCTCACCCCATCTCTATAATCAGAAAAGTAGCGTTAAATATATCTATTCTGCTACTGTCCAGAGTAAATCTCTAGAGGTCAGAAGGTGTGTGTGTGTATGGGTGTTGGGTGATGGATGCAGGGAAGAGAAGGACAAAATGTCTTTCCAGTTACATCTGTATTAAACAGCACTAAGCTCACATGACCCTAAGGTTAAGAGGAAAGAGAGCCACTTTCCAGCCTGTCCGCACCTCCCAAGATGTTCTTTGCCATTTTGCAATTTGCCCAGCAGGTTTGGGAAAGGAATAGTAGCAGATGGGTTGTCTTACCTTGTCACAGCTCAAAAGTGGCATGCTATTTTTCTGTGCACCAGTTTTCTACCCCAGGAGCCTTTATGAGCAATGGATTAAGTGGGAAGAAAGCAGTTCTTTTTTAACTGCTGAGGCTCGTTAGTCAAACAGGACACAACTGAGCCTTTCACTTAAAGAACATGGGAAGAGGGTGATAAAGTTGCTTAAGGGCTTAATTTTCTGGCTTTATTCCTTCAACAATGTTTCATTTAGCACATTTTGAAAGTCTCAAGTGAATAGTGATTTTAGATTGGGACGAATTGATTATATTTGAAATTCCAGCCTTCTATCTTTTCCTTCTTCTTGATCCATCAGTATGGCTCATAGTTCTTCCATGATGCTTCTGGTGGTGTTCCACTAGTGTGAATTAAGTGTCTACTGGTGTTATGCCACCTAGTGTTATATTCTAGAGATGCAAAGTTTGATTAAACCCAGTCCCCATTTGCTGTGGTCTACTGGAGAATCGAGAAATGTAGACACATTACCGCAACAATCTAATAAGTACACAGGAAGCAAATTCACTATGCAGAATATGAGAGGTTGGTTCCTGGTAGGTGGTCAATAAAACTGAGAAAAGTATTTGCTCCACTTGAAAAACTGAAGATAGTTCTGCATGGCTGGAATGTAGTGGGCTGAGAAGGGGAGGGGATGCTGCTTGAGAGGCAACACAAGGTCAGGTCATGAAGGGCCTCACTGTGATAAAGATTGGGCCTCTAGCTTGTGTATGATGTCATAGAATAGCACCAAGTGGATAGACATGGAGAGCGACTGGGTCATTTCACCTTTCTGGGCTATATGGAAGATAGATAAGGGAGGCAATTGCTGAAGAGGGAGATTGGTTTGTTGTCTAGAGCAATATTTTAGAAAGAAGAGAAGAAGCTCTAATGAAGACAGTGGTGATAAACAGAGAAGATGGGACAGGTACAGGGGACATTAAGGAAGTCGTAATAGGATTTAGAGGCCAAGCAAATATGGAAAAATAAGATTATAGAAGGAGTCTGCAATGAGGTTAGGTGTCTGTGCTAGTCAACTTTTTTTGGTGATCATTTCAGTTGATGAAATGGAGTAGAAGAAATCACCCAGAGCCAGTCAGTGAGCATCACCCATGGAGACACATTGTGTTTGGAGACAGCATTTCCTCTTAGGTTGTGGACGACTGTATTACATGAGCAAATGTAGCTTAAAGAGATACTTTAGTGTGGTAATCAAAGTTACTCTGAGATACATCTAGTGAACCACATAATAACTATTTTATGGCATGTTAAATAAGCAGTGATAGTAAATAGCCACTGTAATGATAGCTCTTGACATTCTGTTTCTAAAGCTAATCCCAGTGTTTTTGCGATCACCTAGTGAGAGAGGAGATCCTAGGAGGCAGTGGAGTAATGAAGAGTTAGTAGTCTTCAGATCTCTATTCCCTTCACCAAACACAGTTTTCCAGCTAGAGCCTTAACCTTAGCCTTAGCCTCATCCCCAGTCTTTCCCAATTCCCAAAACTTGGGGTTTGACCAACCTGTCAGGCAAGGCTCCCCCAGCTCCCACTATGGTTTGGATCCTATCTGGGTCTTCCTGGATTAAGAACACGGAAGTCTTTAGAGAGAGCTCTGTTCCATTGTCTTCTCATGATTCCTTTCTCCCTACTCCTTCACCATATAGAAAAGGAATCTGTCACAAATGAATTCTTCCATCCTTTCACCTAGAATCAGACTACATGACCCCAAACTTGTTTCCTCACCAGCATACACTTTAACCAATTAAATATTCAAAACCATTATAATTGGACCTCCTAGGATTACCAAGGTTAAAAGTGTGGTCATGGACCAGTTCCTGTCCTCAAAAGTAAATGTTTGGAAAAACAAAAATAAACTCTGTAGAAACAGAGAACAAACTGATGATTGCCAGAGAGGAGGATGTTGGGGGGATGGGTGAAAAAAAATAAAGGAAAATAAGTACAAACTTCCAGTTATAAAATAAGCCTCAAGGATATAATATATAGCACAGGGAATATATAATATTGTAATAACTTTACATGGTGACAGATGGTTGGTAGACTTAGTGTGGTGATCACATTGTAAGGTATACGTGTCCAACTACTGTGTTGTACACCTGAAACTAACAAACTTTTTCACAGAATAATATATAAACCATTTACGATAAAGTCAGATTGATACAGTGTATTATGAATCTCCTGAGCTGAAAGAACAGGGGTTGGTCAGTAGAAGATTGGGATACAAAAATAAAATTGGTTGTTCACCAGAAATAGTTTTAAAAGCACTGGTTGATCAACCATCTGCGTTTGAATACCTGGCGAGCAGGTTAAAAAATGCAGATTCTGGGCCTTACCCTGAGACCTAATAAGTCAGACTCTGGGGGTGGGGCTATAAAATCTACATTTTAAAAAAGTAACCTAGTTGTTCCTTCATACTAAAGTTTTAGAAGCAACACAAACATTTAGCATATAGGTATATTGATTAGAATAGTTTTGAAAGAGTCTATTTCCATGTCAGCCATTTATTTACATTCCCTTACAGGCCAATTTTTGCATTCATCACCAATAAGTGCCCCCAGAATTCACCTCCAGCCCTTGAAAAATGCATCAAACTCCATATTCTAGCAAGGCCTCATTAAAGTTACATACAAAAGAAGAACTCATTAAAGAGTCTGCACATATTAACACCTAGTAGTGTGCCCTCTCCTTCCCTCACGCCACCACACCAAATCAGTTTCCTGGAACATAAATTGGGAAGAAAAACACTGAAAAGGTATAAGTTAGATATCTGGGGCAAACAACAAATTATACAGTCAGTTATGTGTGCGAGCATCACTGAACTATAGTGTAAGACTTAATAATTGAGATAGCCTTCGTCATAAATATAAAGGCTAATTATGTTTGCCACCTTCTGCTTCTATTTAATAAATTAAATTGTAGAACAATGTGAAGAGGGATGGATGAATAGATAGGTAAACTGCTTAGATTTTTTTTTTTTGGAAATTTTATTCATTTGGGGAGTTTGTGAATATGGAATATTTTATTATCTGATGAAGTCATATAAAGCAGTGGTTCTCAAACCTGGACAAGCATTAGACTTATTTAGGGGGCTTCTGAAAAATGCAGATACCTGTGCTCATCCCAGCCATTCTCAGGTATCTGGGAAATGAGGTCCCAGGAATCTGTCTGTAAGTTTTATACATGATTTGGGTGTACAGGCAGAATTTGAGAATCACTGAGTTAATGGCACTATAGCTATAAAACTGTAACATGAGCATGAGTCCTAAGAAGAGAATTCGGTTTAGGTAGAGGTAAATCAAAGCTCTGGGGAAAGCGTGTGTTTGAGAATTAAATATTACATAAATATTGCACACCAAAATATGTAAATGAGCATCTGCTATTTGGTAGTTAACAACACGAGCCCTTTAATAGAGCTTTTTTGTTGATGATCCTGGGTACTGTGTGCATCTGGATATCTGTAAAATGAACAAAAATGCAGATTTCATTCGCCTTTGTAAAGTGAATCAGTACTGAAGGAGATAGTGAGGCAATTCAGGAAATGTGTGACATAAAAAAGAATCTTGATTGTTGCCATGCTGTGCCTTTGCATGGAGTGTCCATCCCAAAGTTCTGCAGGCCACATCCCTGGCAGAGCAGAGTGGCGCAGAGCTTAGCAGGATCAAAGGCATAGGACCTGGTCAATGGCAGTTTCTAGTTATTAAGTCAGGAAAAGACTGAAGCCAAAGGCACAGTTCCATTGTAAAATGAAGGCACTGCAGGGAAGTAGAACAGTGACTTCCCCAGAGAACATCTGCTGCCAGAATACTGGAGAGCATCATGCCGCTTGTCCTTAGCAGTGACAGCCCAGGGACTCACTGAGAGACAGGTGACAGGGCTCTGCCCAGTCCCATTGCAGAGGCCAGTCCTTCCATAAGATGAAAATGATTCCTTTTCCTGAATTGCTCAGCAGATGTGCAATATGCTAAAAAGAGAATGCAGTTGGATTCAACCAGCATTATCAAGTGTCCGCTTTGTTCCAAACTCTGTGTCCCAGACTGATGATATGGAAAGAAAATAAACAGCTCCTGTTCTCAAACAGTTCATCGTCTAGAGGGAGAAGCAGACGTGTAAACATCTGCCTAAAATAAAACCAGAAGAGCTAGTGGAGGGGTATGCATACACTTGTGGGACATACCCAGGAAATAGCAGCCCTTTCTGCCTGGTTCCACAGGGAAATTTGCATAGATGAAGTGATGTTAGAAATGAATCTTCAAGGATACATGGGAATTCACCAGGTACACAAAGGGGAGAGGAGATGGGGTGGGAAAGAGGGATATTCTTGGCAGAGGAAATAGATCAGCTGTTCAGCAATTGTAAATCGCTTAGCAATTATAAATATCCTCTGAAGTGGCTCCAATATAAAATAAGCCATGCACAGAAAAGGCCATTGAGAGCCTCTGATGGGAGCACTATCGGTTCTGAGGATACTCCTTTTTCTTCTTTCTGGCTCATTAGTAGAATGAAAGGGCTAGAGTTGAAAGGGAATTTAGAAATCATATAACCTGATTTTGTTTAAATTTTACTGCAACCCAAAGTAAGATAGGGATTTTATATATACTCACACAGGAAACAATATTTCTCAGAAATATAATTGCCTTCATGAAGTGCAAGACATTACAATAGATTCTTTTCTATTCTCTCTCCTTTTGTAAATAAACTTTATTTTTTAGAGCAATTTTAGGTTCACAGCAATATTAGATGGAAGATATGGGTTTCCCATAAGCCCAATGTCCCTGAGCGTGCATATCCTTCTTCAACATCTTCCACCAGAGTGGTACATTTGTTAAAATTAATAAATCTACATTGACACATCATTATCTCCCAAAGTCCATAGTTTACATGAGGGATCACTCTTAGTGTTATACATTCTCTAGGTTTTAGCAAATGTTTAATGACAAATATCCATCGTCATAGTATCATACAGAGTAATTTCACTGTCCTAAAATCCTCTGTGTTCTGCCGATTCATCCCTTACTCCCTCCAACTCCTGGCAACCTCTGATCTTTTTACTCTATAGTTTTGTGTTTTTTCCAAAGTGTCATATTGTTGAACCCATAAAGTATGTAGCCTTATCAGATTGGTTTCTTTTACTTAGTAATATGCTTTTGAGATTCTTTTATGTCTTTTCATGAATTGATGGCTCATTTATTTTTAGCACTGAATAATAGTTCATTAATTGGATGCACTACAGTTGATTTATTCGCCTACTGAAGGACATCTTGGTTGCTTCCTAGTTTTGGCAATTATAAATAAAGCTTCTATAAACATATTTTTGCAGGTTTTTGTGTAGACATGAGCTTTCAACCCATTTGGTAAATACCAAGGAGTACAATTGCGAGCTCATTCAGTAAGTAGATTCTGTTCTTTAAGAAACTGCCAAATTGTCTCCCAAAGTGACTGTATCATTTTGCATTCCCTCCAGTAATAACAAGCATTCCTATTGCTCCACGTCCTCATCAGGATTTGGTGTCATCGGTTTTCTGGATTTTGGCCATTCCTAATAGGTGTATAATGGTACTTATTGTTTTAATTTGCAATTTTTTGATGACACATGATATAGAGGCTTGTGGATTGATTTAACTGCTAAATAATGATAACACCAAATTAAGTTCATTTTCTTTTAGTAACTTCTATAGATTATTTGAATCTTAAATCCCAATTTCTGATTCCAGAACTGTCATAATTTAACCATGAGACTTTGTGAAGTATTTCCGTTTTGGCACCTCAATAATTGCTGTTCCTAAAATCTCATCTTGATAGGAGTTGAATCCTACCAACTCCTATCTCTGGTTTTGTTGAGGAGTATATAGAAACTTCAAGGGAGAACACTAGAGAATGTACAAAGTGAAATAAAAATGCGAGTTATATTTTAGTACAACAATGATTATTACTGGGGGGCCTTCTTGGGTAACTGAAGCAGTGGACATTTTCCCCGGAATCCACTGAAGCGAGATGAAGCTGCAAGATTTTTACAGTTGAAATATCACTTTGCTCTCAGGCTGTCCCCAAGAACATCACGTGAAACTTTGATTTTGCCTGTGCCTGCGGCTCCGCTCCAAAGAAAAGAACCAAAATAAAATCCAGGAGCAAAGTTCTCCTTTACTTCAATGTTAGGGATCAAGTACCTTATTTCTGGATCAAATTTGGCAGGCACTGGCTTCCTCTCACCTCAGAAGCCTTGGCAGAGGGTAGGTTGGCTGCTGAAAAAACCTTGGAGCCTGGTAGGTGCTGGCTGTGCTGGGAGCACGAAGCAGGGAGCCAGGCCTGTAGAATCAGCCCTCGGTTACTTAAAGTCTTAGGACTGAGGATGCCCGAGAGCATAAGGAATAAATGGAGGCTGGGGATTCTGCCCCTCTGGCTAGGCGACTTCAGATCTTGTCCAAAGCACTCCACCCATATTCCCAAAAGAAGGTAAATGGCTAATGACCATTTTTACAAATTTTTCATTGGTTTTCAAAGAGTCATAACAATGAATTTTGCAAGGGCATGTCACGTAAGGTGGTAGTTGAGTGAACACAGAACAAATTATCCAGTGCCTACTCCAGTGACCCACCGGCTCAGTGCCTCGCTCTGTTTTCTCTGTTTTTAAGGGGCTTTATTTAATGAAATTTTTATGAAACTTTTAAGCAACAGTGAAAATTCTTCATTATCAAATCCCCAAAAAGATTACTAGTGTTGTCTGTTATCACACATCTGAGCTACTCACCCCAGGGAATACCCCATGTTGCCTAAATGTCCCATTGCACTGTGCCCAACTGGTAACTCCTGCTGACTTGCTCCAGGTCATAGCTCCTTTGAATAGTACTCTCTCACTTTCCCATCCACTCTGCCATCAAATAGATTGACTGCAACTATTTCGCACAGCACTTTGATACATGCTTAGAACATTGAGTTGTCCTAGATGGCAACTAGATCTTTTTACTCTTTTTTTCTCATTCCATTCCTTCACCAACAAACTTAATTTGTTTGATAAATGTTTACATCATGTTTACTGTGTGCTGATCACTGCAAATAGATGTTTAAATTCCCCTGACAACCGTGAGAATAGTACTGTTAACTATTCCATCTAATTTTATAAATGAGGAAACTGAGTCATGGCGAACCTAAGCAACGTAATAATCTAACTAGTGCAAGACAGAACTGACATTAAATTCAAACTCTAGAGTCCTGGAAAATAAACATTATATATATATATATATATATATATATATATATATATATATATATATATATATATATATATATATATATTAGAATGGGATGTCTCCCAGGTACTAGAATTAGGACGAGAAAAAAGTTCATGTGTGCACAAGGAAGTATGGGGAACAAAAGCAAAATATTCAAATTTGAGATATTATCTTCCTTTATAAGCTAAACTTGTTTCTCAACATCATTTTGAATTTCCTCAACAAATAGCTTTCAGACAAATAAGAGCTACCTTCTTCCCCTGGAGGGGTTGAGTGGCTCTCAGTGAAGACCCCACTTTCTCCTGGAGTCTATGAACAGGATCCTTAATGACTAACATTTGTAGAGTGGTTAATATATAAGCTGTGGGTCCAAATAGTTTGAGTTAAAGTCCCAGTTTTGCCTAGCTGTGTGGCCTCAGGCAACTTACTTGGCATCTGTGAGTCTCAGATTCCCAATTTATAAAATGGAGTAATTATTGTATATACACTATACTAGTCAGGATGGATGCTAGAGTCAGAAGCTTTTGTTGGTGTAACAAGCATCTTGCATTTCTCAGTGACAATACAAAAAAGGTTTGCTTTTCACTCAAGCTAGTAGTGTTCAATGCCCACCAGCAGATGGGATTTGCTCATTGTGATTACTCAGAAATACAGGCTAATGGGGCTCCATTTAGACCAAGTTTCCCACAGCGCTATTGACATGTGATTGATGCCAGGTAATTCTTTGTTGTGGGGGCTATCTCCTGCATTCTAGAATATTTAGCAACATCCTTAGCCTGTGCTAATTAGATGCCAGTAGCACTCCTCCACCCAACCTTGCAACAGCCAAAAATCTCTGCAGGCAATTCCAAATGTCCCACAGCAGGGTCGGGGGCAGAATTACCCCTGTTTGAGAATCACTGACTTAGAAATGCATGTCCATAGTCAGAACAGCAGAAAGGTTGAACTTGAATACCAATAATTAAAAGCTTCTTCATAAAAATATCATAATCACTTTTCCTTACATTTGATTGACTAAAGCTGATTGTGTGGCCATACCTAACTACACAGAAGTGAGAACTACAATCTTATCCTATCCATTCTATCCCTAGAACGTGAGAGACCTGGAATACCTGTGCACATTTAAACCAACAGTCCTAATAAACAACCATTTGGGGTTAAGAGGAGTAAATGCAATAATGCACATAAATTGTTGAAGAGGTACAGTGTCTGGCTAATAAGATAGTTTGTTACTTAGAGACTGTGAATATCAGGATGAAAATTTAGGGCTGGCCACCCTGGGGAGAACAAAGAATTATGGGTTAAAATAGCTCCACCAACAGCCCCATTATAGGAATACAAAATTTCCACCTGTTTGAACTTTTCTTTATATTAAAGGCCAATAGAGGTTGATTAGCCTGTGGTGCTTTTTTATAAGGAAATGTTCTTATTAACAATACTTTTGGCTAATTATAATTTTCTTGCTGACCCCTGCCTACCAGTTCAACCTCAGATTAAGCTAGTCTGCCCCTTACTCTCATGTTGTAATCACTTGGACCTTCTTCCCTAACCATCCAGTACCATCTTTCTTACCTCATCATCACACTTGCTGTTCCTTCTGTCTAGAATGCCCCTTTCCTATTTATCTAGTTAATTCTTATTATTTTTTTTACTTTCCAGGGAACCTTCCTAACTTCTCAGCCTAAGTATTCCCTCCTCTGCCCCCATTCGAATAACTGCTCCTCACTCTGCAGCCTTTTCTTCATCACACATCACAATTTGTGATTATATACTTACTTCGATTAGTTGATTGATGTCTGTTTCTCTACTGGGTTGCAAATTCAGTTGTAACTTTCTCTCTTTTGTTCACCTTATAACCACAGGGCCTAGTGCATGGTATATTATAGGCACTCGATAAATATATGTTGAATGAATGAATGAACAAATGAATGAATGGTCAAGACCAAGATCTGGGTCCACTGACACATTCTTTGAACTCTTTCCTTCAAACCATGCTGCAGGCAACAAAGTACTGGCCCTAGTCCATTCCCCAGGGAAGGAAGGGGAAAGAAATCCCAGCCTAAAGGTCAGATTCCTCACCTCCTGTCAGGACAGTCATAGCAGAAGGTATGCCACCTGCATATACTATGACCAGTCGAGTGGCTCACCCTGACCTGCCACTGCGGTGGCTGTGTTTGCATAGAAAGCACAGAGCTCCCAGTTCCTGGTTGGGAACCATGGTGAGGAGTCTAAACAAAACTGGGCAGCCTCATGCTGGAGCCTTGGGGGAAGCCTGGAGGCCTTGGTGTTCCCACTGACAACCCCAGGGCTGCTAGCGGTAAGTCCGCCTTCTTCCTCGGGATTTGGGGTTAGCTCCTGGTCTCATTTGTCTGGCCCCACACCCCCTGTCCCTTGGCTGCTGGCCATTCAAACTTAACTGAGAATCCATTTTCTTCCTTCCTTTGACTTGGAGGGAATTCAAAATCTGGCTCCTGGCTCATTGCACATTTTCCACCTCCCCATGGTTTCTCTCTGGTTAACTGGACCCTGGTCTACAAGGAGGCTGGTGAGCTGCTCCCTGGGTCTCCACCAGGCACGTGTCCATCAGACCTACTCCAACGCCACTTAGTCACAGCTCACAGCCTCTCCTGTGTACCTGTGCATCTCTTTCTCTCTTTGAAATGAGACCATGTTACTTTTTGCTGAGTCTGCGCATGAAATACCTAAAAGTAATGTGAGTAAATATTTAAGCCAAAACTTCTCATCATTGGCAAAAATGATTTGTTGTTGAAAAGCTGGATTATTAGGAATAAATCTCTTGATACAAATGTATACAGAAGGAAAAATAAAACAGGCAAGCAAAAAAAAGTAGATCAAGAGGAAAATGTTTCTCTAACACAAAGAGAAATCTTTGGTTCTGCTCTAGGCATCATGATAGAGAGCCTGTTAGGCTGAAAAGATGGCAAAGTCCCGGTGGCATGACTCATTGAGTTTCCTCCGTTAAATCTGAAGAGTGCTTGAAATCGTTTTGAGCACAGCCCGTTGAACCAAGGATAAAAATTGTAATCGGAGAGGGAGCCTATAGTCTGAATCAAGGGTATGGATGTGGGATATCTATTTTGACTTAAGTGCATGGCAAAACCCTCAAGTGGTTAACTGCAGATGAAATTATCTTTGCCTCACAGAATAAGTTCATTCATGTAGGGGTTATTTGATGCAAAAAGAAATGGTTATAAAGTTATATAAATTATACAGACATTTAGGGCAATTGCTATTACAAGTAGGCGAGCATCTTTTATAACAAGTAGAAAGAATTTTTACCAATCCAAGAAAAGTTTTTCATTATATAATTTTAGAGCTTGTTCATGAACTAATCAGTATAAGTTTATTCCTGAGGGAGTTAACTTCCTAAAGATGGCCTCCTTCTAGAATAGTGAAGACAGAAGTTTTGTTCTGTTGCTACTTTAATTTGGTTTACTATTTATATGAATCATTAATATGAAGAATTAGTCTGGTTTTGATGAAAATCAATTTTCTACAGCCCCTAGTCCTTTTTTTCCTTCATATTTTATTTTTTTAATTACTAAAGTAAGACATAATTATAAAATAGCCACACAGAACAAATGTGCATAAGATAAGAAGGGAAATATTTTTAACCCATACTCCTGAGCCAAATCTATTCCCTTCCCTTTTGAGAAATAACTGCCACTAACTGACACATATCTTGCAGATAACTTTTTTCTAAAAATATTCAGGAATATACAAACAGGTTACATATAAAAATAAATACACATAACAACATTGGATTATTTTAAACTTGTAAATAGAACCATAGTATATGTTTTGGTCTGCAACTAGATTTTTTTTTTTTACTAAAGAATATGTTGTAGAGATCTTTTCTATACCATTATGTATAGATATACTTAATTCTTTCAAACTATTGCACAGTGTCACATTCTGTAATTAATCTCTCCTTCTGCTAGAGTTTAGATTGTCTTCATTCCTTCACTACTACAAGCATGTGTCAGATGTAGACATACACATGCACCAATGTGTGTGGTGTGTGTGTTTTGTATACATATTATACACGTATGCATATTATATTACACACATATGTGTATGTGTGTGTATTTCTGGGATATCTCTGTAGGATATAGTATTTCTGTAAGGTGGATAGGGGAATTAACTAAGATAAACTAAATGTGCAATTTAAACTGATACTGTCAAAGATATTGTCACCTTGCCCTCAGAAAGTGCTACGCTAGCTCACACTGAGTAACGGTGTGTGTTATGGTGCCCTCTGCACCACCCCTTCATCACTACTGGATCCCTCATTTCATTTTTGCCCATCTTACAGGTAGAAAATCACACACCATATCTGATTTTATTTGCATGTATTGCACTTCCTGGTTAGGAGTGAGGTGGACCTAAACTTATCTTCCAGAATTTTGCATAATGAATCCTCAGTCTAAGTCAAGTCCATAAGTGAGAATTGCGTAAAACCCTCAAAACAGAAGAATATTAGGGAATTTAAGCTCTGAACTGCAT
This sequence comes from Cynopterus sphinx, assembly GCA_030015415.1. NCBI lineage: Eukaryota > Metazoa > Chordata > Mammalia > Chiroptera > Pteropodidae > Cynopterus > Cynopterus sphinx. The sequence continues at coordinate 23,640,701 of CM057385.1, forward strand.
GCACACTAAAAGGAGCCCAGGTTGACTTTTTTAAATAAGGCAATGCTAATTATGTTAAAAGAAAGAAAGATAAAAACTTGGAAAGGGTCCTGGTTAGCTTGGCATATACTATATAGAAATCAAGCTGGTGGAGCCAGGCCACACAAGCTTCAAGTGCATATGAAGATATCAACTGTGGGGCCTTGGACAAATTACAATGTCAGTGTATCTCAACATTCTCATCTGCAAAATGGGAACCCTGATGTTACCCTCCTTATAGAACTCTTGTAGTGGACACTGCAACATTTAATCTTTGGCACAGTCCCTGGGAAATAAATGTTGGATTCTATAAATGTTAGCTTAAATAATAATGACAACAGTTATTACTGTTACCATAAATTAAAGAGACACAGTCACATGCCCCCTGGGAAAGGCAGTCTCTGAGTAGTGACTAAGTGGCACATGAGCAGGTCAGATGGATACATGCCTAGGAGAGATGTGGGTGTGAGGCTCATTGACCCTTTGTAGAGCAGGATCTAGTTAACCAGAGAGAAGTGATGGATTGTTTCCTAATTGCAGACTAATTGACTATCAGAACAAGAAGTGGTTGTAGAGTACAAAAATCTCGTTGTATGGATGAAAAACATTCCCAAAGAGAATTCATCTACCTAAGATCACACAGCTGCCCGAGCAACAGAGTCAAACTTGGGAACTGCAAACCTTCAGCTACATGTTCATGTTGCCTCCTGTTCATATTTCCTGCAGTATTCTCCACCTTTTAGGTGAATAGAGAAAAATATAATGAGGAATGGGTCTGCAGAAACAGCTCTTTATTTTTTGTTTCTGATTTTGGATAACAACAAAAAAAAATGAAGAATTCCTGCACATTAATAAGGAAATGATACCTCAAAAAAATGGACAAAAATAAAAGCAGGTAATATCCAGAAAATGAGATACACATGGCTAGTGTATATATGAAAAGATACTCAACTTAGCTAGTAATAGAGGAAATAAAACTTAAAACAGCATTTATTCAATTATTCAGTCAAAAAGAATTTTGGGAACTACTATGAGCCAAGGCTAGTTCATTTTTCATCTACCAGATTAACAGAAATTTAGAAGCATTATAGCACTAAGTGTTGGTGAGGATGTAAGGAAATTGTTACTTTTAATACGCACATTTGGAAAGCTATTTGAATTCAAAGCTGTTTGAATACTCTCTCCCTAAAGATGTCCATGCTCTGATTCACAGAATATGGTAAGGAGGAGTTAAATTTGCAGATGAACAAGATTGCTAATCATCGGATCTTACTATGTATAGGGAGATTATTCTAAATTTTCCTGATGAAACAACTGTAATCTCAAACATCCTTAAAAGTTGAGGAGAGGGAGGCAGAAGAATCCATCAGAGAAGGAGAAATGACACAAGCAAGGTCATTAATGTGAGCACTCAACTTGCCTTTGCCAGCTTTGGAGATGTGGAATGCGAGCAGCCTCTATAAACTGGAAAATGTAAGGAAACAGATTTTCCCTTAGAGCTCTTAGAAATGCACTTCAGCGACCCCTTAATTTTACCCCTGTGAGATCCATATCAGACTTAAAACTTACAATTACATGGAGATGCCAGGAGAAGAGGAATAGCACCGAGTCAGATGGTGTCCCAGACAGCAGTTTTCTCAGACTCCTCCCTTGTCCTGTAGTCTTTTAACTTTTTTCAGATATATTTCATATACCATACAATTTACCAATTTAACGTATAATATCCAATGATTTTAGTATGTCCACAAAGTTGTACAACCATCACCACAAACAATCTTTAAATGTTTTCATCACCCCCAAAATAAACCCCATGCCCTTCTGCAGTTATTTTCCTTTCCTCCAATGCCCCAGCCCTGGCAACCTAGCTAACCTACTTTCTGTCTCTATAGCTTTGCGTATTCTGCACATTTCCTATAAATGGGATTATACAATGTGCAGTCTTTCGTGACTGGCTCCTTTTATTTAGCATAATGTTTTCAAGGTTCATTTATGTCATTGCATGTTTCAATACTTTTTATTGTTGAATAATATTTCATTGTGTGGATATATCACAATTTTAGTGCATTTATCAATTGGTGGACATTTGGATTGTTTTTACCTTTTGACCATCATGAATAATGCTACAATGAATATTCATGTACAAGTTTTTATGAAGTCATATGTTTTCATTTCTCTTGGATGTATACCTAGGAATGGAATTGCTGGATCATAAGGTAACTCTGTTTAACCCTTTGAGGAACTGTTTGCCAAATTGTTTCCAAAGTGGCCACACAAATGTATATTCCCACCAGCAATGTATGAGGGTTTCAGTTTCTCCACAAAATACTTTAGTTTTCAGATATTTTTGTAATGCCTGATTTTCATGAAAATATCTCTGTTATAAAACCAAATAGATGCATTTATGCCTTAGAATCTGTGACAACAAATTTACTTGTATCCCTTATCAGTATTCAAACAACTATTGCTGCCACCACTGTTGATACTAATGATGACAGCTGGCATTTGTTGAAGACTTGCACTTTGCCAGACACTGTTCAAGTGTTTTATGTGTATTAACGTACATTTAATCCCTCAGCAACTCTCTGAGATGGGTATTTCAGCTACGACATAATGGTGGCTTGTACTGGAAGAGCAGTAGTGGTAATGGTAAGAAGTGAACAGATTTTATCATTTATTCATTTGTTTCTTTAATCCACAAATGTTTATTGAGCATTAGCTAGGCACCACGTGGTGGTGTACTGAGTTTACTGCTATGAGCAAAAGAAATTTCATTTCTGTCCTAAAGGAACTTATAATCTATTGATTTTAGAGATATTTAAGAAAAAAATCAAATGATTGATTAATTTGATATGGAAAGTGATGCAGGGAAAGTTTTCAATCATTGGCAACTGGAGGACAGTTGGGTTATCTCTTGAGATAAGGAACATGGAGGTTTGGTGAGGTGGAAGAGGTAGATAGAAAAAGATAAAGATAACTTTTGAAACATGTTGATCCACAGACATCTGTAATAAACACTTGGTTAGTTCAGAACTAGACATATAAATTTGGGACCTGCATAGACTGTAATTGAAATCATGGTCGCAAGTCCGTAGGGGAAGTATAAAAAGGTGATATGAGAAGACCTTCTAGGACTGGGCCTTGAGAAACTTTGACATTTAAAAGCAAGATAAAGAGAGATGAGACAGCAGAATAGTAGCCAAGTAAGTGAGAAGGGAAACAAGAGTTTGTAAAGTGCTCAAAGCCCAAAGAAAAGTGCATTTCAAGGAATAGAGCTTTCGACAGTTCTGAATGTCACTGAGAGGTCATAGAGGGTGAAGGTGCTTCGGACTGGGAATCCTGGTAGTCACTGGTGACTTTCCAGAAAGTTCTCTGGTGCAGTGGTGTGGAGAGAGTTCACCAGGCCATCAGAAGATGATGAAATGAAGGCAGAAAGTTCACGAGACTTTTAAGAAGCTTGGTATAGAAGAATCCAGAGTTGGTCAGTAACAAGCAAGGAAAGCACATTTGCCATATTTGGTTTTGTCTGTGTTAGAAGTAGCTAAAACATATCTAAATGCTTTGGTATGAATTTAGTAAAATGAGAAACAACCCATGATCCTAAATTTAACAATACTTTTCAAATTTTGCTGTACCCTTTGTGCATGGATTTGAGCAAATGTTGAAAGTTGACTAAGTATGGAGTAAAGAGAAAAGCATGAACTACATATATCCTGGAATTATCACTCATAGATGGAGTTATTTAATCACTCTAAACTTTGGTTCCCTCATCTTTTCAGGATTGCTGCAACAATGAGAAATAGCATATGAAAAGCCATCGTCATCACGCCTGGCACTTAGCTCCCAATAAATGGTAGCGCTTACTTTTTTACTCCACACAGCTGTGCAATTTGTATTAGTCAGATCCGATCCTTCTTTCTCGTGTTTTCACTGCTGGCAAGATGTTTTATCCATTAATTTAAACTTCAAATAGCTACCTAGGTTTCCTGTCTCTAAACCTAATTCTCAAATAATGCTGCATCCTTCCATCATCAACATATATTCATTCTTTCAACACAGGTTTAGCATCTTTATCACATTGCTCAGCTGTATTTTTAATCATCTACTACTCCTTTCATCACTGTCATCATTCCATAAAAAGAAGTTCCCCAGCATCAACCTGCCATTCACAGCCTTGAGTTTACACTGCCTAACTTAATCACTCCATTCCACTCTTCCACAAACCAAATTTCCCCGTCCTCATCACTTTTTGGACATGACTTATGGCTTTTTCTTTCTGGTATTGACCTTGATTCCTATTAGAATTCTTCTAATGACCTTTGACAATCTTAGGATGTGCCATTTCCAATAGAATCCAGGACCCTCCTACCACAGGAAGTACTCTCACTTGGTTACCCCAGTCCTATCAGGTAACAGCATGAAAATGAAAGAAAAGCAGAAAGATAATTGATAAAATGAGTAATTTACTCTGATACAGAACTTCCTAGAATGTACTACTTGTTTCAAAATTCTGTCTTCTTAACACCTCTTACGAGGATTGTACCATCACACTGAATTCGGGAGGTTTGTGTATTAACTTGCTATTTCCAGTCTCCCTTTCTTGAATGTCCTGTTCCTCTCAGCATGCTATTTATTTTTTCAGTCCCCTACAGTCAAAATTATAGTCTTTATTCACATGAACCTTACCCTATTCTTTCCCATTACTATCATCCATTTAGTCATCCATCCACACTTATTCCAACTTTTTAATGCTTATTGAATTTCTCTTTTTTTCTCCCATTTCCTTCACATTTTAACCAATGTCCTTGCCCCACTAGTTCCTTTGTCAGTTCTCAGATCTGCACTTGACCATATCCCTACCCAATTGAAAATCTCTGTGACTCCACACTACTTGAAACGTAGTATCCAGATCCTCACTCCCACACTACCCCTTCACCTTTTCAGTTTCTTCCTACATCCTTTAAGATCCTATTCCAAATGGTGTGTTTTACTCACTTTTCTCCAAAGCCACCCTAGGAAGGCTTTTGCTTTTTCTCTCTTGTTCCTGTAGTTTCTCCCACCTGTAATCATTTTCTTCTTCTTCTCCTCAAGCTCTCATGTTGAACATCCTCCAGTACTCTAGCTGTTAATGATCTGCACTGCTATGAGCTAAGAGCACTTAGTAGCACTTAATCCTGAACTGGACATTAGTCATGTAATGCTTGTGTTTGGCTATCTTTAATTTCTTAGAATTTTATATCTGATAAGCCTCTTAAAGTTGATATTATCTTTGGCTCTATTGCTAGAGATAAAGTATCTGTCATAGGGGCAAGGGGACTTCTGCTCCATTCTGTGAAGCTCAGCCTCTATCAGCAAAGATGAATAGTAGCCAAATGGCACACATTCAGAGGGAGAGTGCCAAAAAGGGGCAATGCGGGGGGTGGGGAGGAGTCTGTGACTCTTCAGAGTTAGTAGATTGGACAGTTGTCTCTAAATACTTTGGTTTAGTCTATATTTGGCCCAGAAAGTAAAGTTAACAGTTCACTAGGTTGACATGAAAATATTAACTATTGTTACAGCATGAAAAAGGACCAGTCAGAAGGGATATCGTCTATAGCGCTGCAGGAAAGCCCTAGAGGATCTTCTTGTTGAACTAGTCATTAAACCCTCAGTTTCTGGATTGTGGGAAAGTTAGGGAGGTTCATCTGGAAGTTGCCAGGATATTGGGATAGTAGCGGGAACTCTGGAGGAGATAAGTTGGTCACTGCTTATTTATCACTGGTACAGAAGTGTTTCAGCTATACAATTGACACAGCCTTAACTAGACCCACCAGCTGAAGACCAGGCTTGGCCATTTAATAGACCAGTTTTTTAAAAATTTGACCAGCTTTTAGAAATAATACCAACGTGAGAAAGTTAAAGGAGATAATTTTTCAGTAAAATATCTCCATGAGCTATCTTTTAAGGTAGCAGGAGTCCTGTCTCTGGAGATATATCAACTTCTGATAGGCTATTATTTTCTTGTAGAAACTAATATTGGCATAGAAGGCCTCAATGGTCCCTTACAACCTTGAAAGTCTGAAATCTTACTATACTGTAAATTCTTCATTTTATAGATGAGGAAACTAAAACTCAGATGGGAAAAGTAAGTGAGATCTGCTTTGTCATTGCCGTTTTACTTTCATATTGTGGGTTTATTGTTCTACATCTATTTGTTATTGCTCCTACATGTAGTTTGCTGCTTCTAAACCCCTAAAATGACTAGACGCAGACTGTGTATACAACAGGGATTCAATTAACATATGATATGTGAATAGATAAATTGCTTACCCCTATCCACATCTCAAACTCAGGATTCCAGAAAGAAAACTTAATTCATCCTCTACTCTCTTCTGCTTCAGACTATTGGAACTTAGCAGTGCTTCTTCCTTCCCTGACCAAATGCTAATGGAGGTGCTAATGAGGCCCTCTGGCCATCAGAAAGAAAGAGAAAGAAAATCAAATAGTCTAATTAATCCACAAATTATAGTCGCTGAAAAAAAAGAGGTCATATTTCCTATAGAAAGCCAGACGGGGACTAATGGGCACTACAGCATTGGTCTTGGCTCCTTTGGGTGTGTAGTTTGGAGGTTACCTGTTGTTTTTTCAGGGATTATGAGGCACCACTTGGCTTCCATTAGGGTGGAGCTCACCAGAACTCCATTCCAAGTCTGAGCTGTCTGTTTGCTTATTAAATGGGAAAAGGAGGGCAGAGAGTAACCTCTTTGTATAAGGTGAGCCTAATATTAATAGCCAACATTTATTGAGTACTCATTATGTGCCAGGAACTATACTAAGCATTTTACTTGGATGATATCATTGAATCCTGTATAATTATTTCCCCCACTTTATACACAGGGAAACTGAGGCTTGAGCAGGATAGGTAACTCACTCAGGGTCACACAATAAGTGGCTAAATATGTGGTCCAAGATTTAGTTGGTGCTAAATTCACAAATTGCATTCAAAGCCCAGGCTTAACTCTTTACACCTGTATCATGTGCTCTAGGGCGGCTGCATCTTCAATCAGGGGACTCTGGGTTACCTACCTCACAACTTCTGCCTTGAGCACCTCAGGGTATTGGAGCTAATACTACACAAAATGGAATTTTAATGGATTGGTCTGTGGATAGTTGGGTGTGGGGTGGGAAGGCAATATGACAGAACCTTCCCTTTGCTAGAGCAGAAGTGGAAGGTAGGTACTCAGTGACCAATGCTCTGCTGGTTTAAGGGCAGACCCTCTTCGAGGTTTCCCAACAAGACAGAGAATTTTTATAATAGTGGGGAATGCAAGCCTTTATCCAGTGAGATTCAAGACAGCTACCAATATACTGAGTAGAAAATAATTTAAAAGTGTGAAATTGCAACCTGTGCTCAGTTGGAAACCAAAGGAATGAGAGAAAAGGCTACAGATAATCAGGCATAAAGAGAGAGGGACCTCACTGCTCATAAACTGACAAATTCAAGTTTGGCTTTTCCAGAAAGCCCATGTGCATTATGTGCATGGTTGTTGCATAGAGCACTGTGCAAGTCACTGAGAGTCTGCAAGAATTTATGTTAGTCTCGTTCAGACCTTCCACCAGTAAGAATCCTTCTGAATGCATCTCTTCTATTTTGAATCTAGATTGGAATTAATCATACCTGGTACCTAGTAGGCCAGGGGTCCACAGAGCAATGAAAACAACAGCAGGTACACTAGTCATGTTCTCTCCTAGTACAATATTTAACATATTCTAAGGTGCATATGAATCACCTGGGGGTTTAGTTAAAATTCAGATTCTGATTCAGCATGTCTGGAGTGAGACCTGAGGCTGCATTTCTAACAGGTTCCCAGGTGATTCAAATAATTCTGGTTTGTGAACCATATTCTAAACCATTTACATAATTATTTCTTTTGATCCTAATGTAATGTGTATGAATTGCTACATTTGACAAATGAAAGCACCGAGTCTGAGAGTAGAGGATAATTTGCTCAGTCACAGAGCTAATGAGCTCAGTCCAGGGCTGATAACTCGAAAGCCTTTGCTTCTTCTATTATGCACCACGATAGTCCACATGCACATTCAAGCTGCAGCTTCCCAGAGATTCAGTGTGGTGGCCTGCAAATGCGGCCCCTGGCACTGGGGCACAGTAGAGGCCCAAGCATCCTGCTCTCAAGGAACTGGTTTACTCAGCCCACTATCATCCAAAGTCCCTAGGGCTAGAGCAACTGGGGCTGGAGTCCTAAACCCACCCCAATTTTTTTTGTCCAGCTACTGACCCCGAGCAGAACCCACCTTCTATTATTCCAATAAAAGGCTCAGGTAAATTCCCTTTACTTCTACTGGACTTGCCACTCAAGGACATTCACTCACCTTGGCCCTTGAACTGGCCTACATGCATTAGAACACTACCTGGCATGTTCTAGAGTGCCAAGCCCTGCTTTGCAATTAATGGTTTACCCTTACCATTCCCACCCTCAAGGTACCATCCATTTTCTCCCTGTATGGTCAGTGTCCTTGGCCTTTACTCCTTGCTGCTCTTGGTTCCTTTTCCTGGCCTAGCTATGACCTCTTACATGCCTAAAGGCAAGGTGACACAGTTTCAGAAATGGTCCTTGCCTTCCTGGGACTAACATCCTGGTTAGAAAGGCAGGTGCAAATAACTACTTGCTTGTCTCCCTACCTTTGCCCTTCCTTACCCTGTTCCCCATACTCAAAGTCTGAAGGCTCCACTGTAAATGCCATCTTTTCCTTAAAGTGTTTCCTGATTACTTCAGCTTACATTGACCCCTCCTTCCTCTATACTCCTAACAACACCTTTTTTTGAATGTTTCATAGCATTTAACACTTTCAACCTTGCCTTGTGGTCATCCATACTGTTGTATCTCCAGCCATGTGTTTTGCACATTGTATGTGGTTAATAAATGGCTATTAACAGAATGCATTTATTTCAAGTCAGATGAATAAATAGCATAATGAAGGAAGGAAGACCTAAGAGGTAGAAAAACAATGGAGTAATTGAATAAAAAAGAAGGGTAGATAGGAAAGGAGAGACCCTCTTAAGGTCTCATGGAAGAAATGATGTTTATGTGTCTTTTGAAGGGTGAGTAGAATTTCCATAGTGAGATTAATAATGATTCTAATAATAACTGAAAGTTACTGAGTGCTTACCATGTGCCAGATACCAGCTAAACTATGTGCTCATTTCATCCTCATCATAGCCCTGTAAAGTATGTTGGTCCTATATAGTTTCCATTTTACAGATCAAGAAACACACAGAAAGGCACAGAGAAGCCAGCTCACTTTCTCCAGAATAAGTAATGAAGTCAAGACTTGAATCCGACACTCAGACTCCATAGCACATATTTGAAAATTTAATGCTGTAGATGGAGATGAGGATGCTTCAGGCAGAGGTAACAGCATGGCAGGAGCAAAAGCAGGATAAGAGCGGGAAGCATCAATTAATCCCCCACAACAGGCAGAACATGGTGGGGCCACTGTAGTGTCAGACAAGGCTGGGAAGGTGGTCTGGGGACAGACTGGGGTCATGTTTTCCCTCTATGAGAATGAAGAGTAAGAGCCATGGAGAAGAAATACGGAGTCAATCTTGTACTGAGAAGCGTTATTTATGTGCTGTCTCTGGCCAGGCCCCTGGGGCCGCTGTTGTGAGGGCAATGGGGACCGCAGCCAGCGCCCCTGGATAGTTCTGTGGGCCATAGTGCTCCCTGCAAAGTCACACTTTGGAGAATATAGCCTCTGGTGATGCCCAGAGTGGCCCAAATAAAAGTCAAATACCACATTCAGTCCTCCAGGGGTGTTTTTGCTATTAAATTAAGTCTGGAAAATAAATAATTGTCTTTGGATTTGATTTGAGAGATTTTTGGTAGTTGAACACTCAGTCAGGGGGAAAAAAAAAAGAGCTAACTATTTCTTGAAAGATTCTTTGACTGGCTCCCCCTGCCAGAGGACAGCAGATCACAATGAAGACTTGCTGTCTGGGAAGAGCTGCTTTTTCTCCCCTCCTCGACACAATTATTCCAGAAAAATAGAAGGGGGGCGGGGAGGCTCCATCATATGTTCCAATTTTTATTGCTACATTCCTTGGATGGCTCCATATGTTTACCTTTAGCTGACTTTAGACTTGGTGTTCTCTGTGGCTGCTGGCTGCAGCCACAGAATTCTTTCATGTCTATTACTTTATTAAGGAATGTAAAAGCCACATACAGACCGACCAGGGGACACAACAGTACAAGACACAAATAACCCTGAATGCGCTTGCAAAGAGCTGAAGGAGGCTTCACACCTAACTCTCCCAGATGGGCTGTAAGGCTTTCAAGATCCAAAAGGGGGCACTCTTAGCACTCGCTCCTAAGCCCAGTCGGTCACACCGTTCTGGGGACTAAATAGTGCAGGAACAGCTCAGGGCTTTCGAATCAGTCCTGATGGCAGCGGAATGGGGTGAAAGAAACCACTCTATTACCGGGGACTCTTTTTTTTTATCTTCGAATTTTGTTAACTAGAAATTGACTCTCCAGATCATAGGGAGGTTGTTATGATTAAATAGGATAAATGCAGAACAACGACAACAAAAATTGCCTTACACAAAGCCTTGGCACATCTATTATAAATGCTCAGAAAGAGCTGTTCCTCTGAGATTTTTCTACTTCTTAATAGGTGCATGGAACCTAGGTCCTGACTGGCTCATAGCACAAGGCTGTGATTGTGGAGCATGTTGTCTCTCTTCTGGGCAGCATTAGACAGTGGATGAGAGATAACCATTATTTCTTCAAGTCTTACTGTGTGCCCAGCACTTTGCATGCATTATCTTGTTATCACGATGTTATAGATTAGGAAATTGAGGCTCAGGAAGACTAAATCCATTGCCCTGACACCCGGGAGAGGCAGGATTTGAACCCAGGTCTGTCTGATTGATTCTAAGCCTGAGCTTTTTCCATTAGACAAGGGAACACAACTCAGAACCAACTTTTCTTAATACATTCTTTCCTCACGTAGTCTCAGGCTCCCACAAACACTTCACAAAAGCTTGAAGCCAGCACTGAGAACTTCCAATCACCTACAAATACAGTTCCAATCTTACTCAAGGACACATACTAAGATTCTTAAAATTTTCAGCAAAGTATGTGTAAAAAGGGAAGAACTGAGGAGGAACTAGGTAATGGGGATAACTGCTGTGTCACCAGCCTCCAAAGATATTGGTTGGTGCCAAGAGCATCCATGCTTATTCTCCTTTCAGTGAGTCCCTCCAGGTTCCTACCCAAACAGCCACATCCCAAAACATCACAGAACAAAGTCTGCAGTTTGTTTTAACACCAGCGTTCTTCCATTTTCCCTCCTGCATCTTCACTGTATTTGCAGATTTCTGTTCTGGTTGGTATTTATAGGCTGTGCTCTAACCACCCCAGTATATTAGGTGTTTAAAAGAGAGAGAGCTATCACTCAAAGAGGCAGCCTTCACACATCAAGCCTGGACACAAGGATGGTCGGAACTAGAAAGATTGTGTGTAGTGGGGATGCGTTTTCACTTCCCTCATGGAGGCTAATGGCCACCCACCTGTTCCTTCCTGGTAGGTGCTCAGTGTTAAGAGTAGAAATGCTCTAACTCAACATGGAAAGGAAAGAAAGGGTCCTTTGCTGAGATGACAAAACATGTTTGCCTTGTGATTTTCCTGAGAACCTGGAGTGGTTGAATGGCTTGCAATCAAAGAATGTTTTGATAAGCAAAAGGGTAGTCCCTCAGTCAAACTAAGACAGCCCTTGGCCCCACTTATGATTGGATATTTTCTCATTGAATATAGGGACTTATGTCCTAGAAGATTTACTGATGACTATTCCTCCACCTACCTGTTCCTTCAAGGAGATCCTCAGAGTCAACATCTCTTTTCATATCTTTGCATCGTTAGGAAACTTCATAAAACTAGATACTCTTTCCAATGAGAACTGGCTATGTGTATCTAATGTTTACACTGGGCAAGTATTTCCCAAGGCAATAGTAAAGGTTCTGAGAAGTCCTGTAGTAAAGAAACCTGTGTCACTTTACTTAATCAAGAGATTCTCATATATATCTGACCACAGAACCCATTTAACATAACATCTATTAATATCCCATAGAGACAGTTTTGGAATAAATATATAAACTCTTGAAACTGCTTAGAAGGAATAACCTCAACTTATTGATGGATTTGGATAGACTATTTAAAGCAGGGCTATTGGTCACATATTTGGGACAAAATCTGCCTTAGTGGTCTGTCTGGATTATTTTTAGGTCTGTGTAAGTATGTGTGCATGTGTTTATATATACACATAAATATGCATTTTAACTGCAAGGTTGGAAGACGAGGGGGGCAAAGAAGGAAGGTATATTCCTTTTATAAAAAAGTAATCACTGTCCTGTGGGACAAGGGGAAAGTCTATGAATTTTAATGCATTATCGTCATTTCCACTTGCTGTCAGCTTCTCTTCACAGCTCCTATAATGTTGGAAACACCTGGACTCTTGTCCTCACTGAGTGCCCTGACAGTTGGAGATGACACCCCTTCTCATCAATCTCCCAGAGCCAAGCCCCTGTCTTCTCCCCACAATCCACATCCAAAACACTTCTTTCCAAGTCATTGATTTCTACCAGCTGTACTCCATATATCCTTTTAGATGATGAACTAAATAATTAGGAAAATAGTGGGGTTTTCAGTGTTGTGGTTTGAATTTTTATTTACAGAGCATGTTTGAAAACTTCTGAAGAAAATTCTTAGAAACCCACTGAGTAAAAAGAAGTACAATTATATATGTATACATATATTTTTTAATTGTTGCAAAGTTATGCCAGTCGTTTTTAAATTATCTTAAATGAAATACAAGGTTGTTTTCTGAAATAGAACTTTCCCCGTGTTTTTTTTTTTAATTGTCACATATAGGGTGATTTTAAAGTAAATAAGAGCACAAGGTTCATATTATTTTAAATGTATATTGTATTTGTCTTCTCAACGCTGTGGTTTTTAGGTCTGTGAATAGCATCATAGTATGGAGCCAGCCTATTAAGCAGCCTGTTTGGGTAAGGAAACCCTTAGACCAGCACAATGTTGTATTACTCACTGTGTCCTTCCAATATGGTTAGAATTCCACAACCTAAATGATCATTTGTTGAACAAATTCATGCTTTTATTAGTCAAAATACAGAGAAAACAGAGCCTCCCTGTTTCAAGATATTTGCTAATGCATGGTTAATTATCACATATAGCTTACTATAATTCATTTTACAGGGGGGACCTCCTGCAGGTAACATACTAGCAGTTTATGAACCAAAATAACCTCACTATAGATTAGAGCTGTTCCAGGGCCGGTCAGACAGTTGGTGCTTCTAGACCTTCTCACTTCACATTGCTAATTCGAACAAGGCTTTATTTTTATATTTGTCAGCAGCAAGACTGTAGGATGGTTGTTAAACTTCTCCCAGGCCTAATTAGAGCGGCAAAGCTCGCATTCATAATGAAGCTCGTGTCTTGCTCAGGAGTTAGTGAGCAGGGCTGTTACAGTAGCTTCCTGGCAGGCCGTCGTCGCTGGCAGTTTTAAGGTAGCTAGTGGCTGCAATATTAAGTGACTGTTGAAATTCATTGACTCCACCATGGCTAATGTGTCTAGATGACAACAAGTTTACACGGTTCTTTTATAGTTACAGCAAATGGGTCCATTTAAATATTTATTAGGTGATTATGGTGATGTGAAATGGAAAAAAAAAATGTAAAGTGCAATCTCACAAGTATGACTGTTTTTAACTGTTGATGTGAGGCCGGATCATGGTATCACTCGAAATCGCGGCATCTTTCCCTTATAAATATTTATACTAGATCAGCAGTGATGAATGCTAATTTATTTGCATTTTGTTTCTTTATTGACTTCTCTCTGGGCAGAGGTTAGCTGTGAAAAGTTGTGCCGGCTTTCTGGGTTGGGGGATATTTCAGTAGGCCAACAAGTGTCATTTTGATTAGGCAGAGGAAAGTTCACTTTGCTGAGACTGAAGAGTCCTTTTTGCTCTTGGAGATGCAGCCTGAGAGAGTATTCAGGCAGCTGGTGTTTTGCCTTCTCCTGTAGTTGATGTGCATGCTGGCAAGCAATTTTGTCTCCAAAAGACTGCTTTTTTGTATAGCAACTTGTCAAACCTTGGATTGAATCAGGTGAGGCTGGCTGATCTGGGTGTTTGTCAGACATCTAACTCAGTTTTTTCTTTTTCTATGAGCCATTTAAAGATGATGTTTTCATAAAAGGCTCAAATTCAATATGGCATCTGAGGCAGAGAGAGGTGAGGTTAAAATGAACCCAGCTCTGTTCTATAAAGGTTCAGTCTGCATGACACCAAAGAACTTGAGGACTCTGTGGAGAAAACTGTCAAAAAATTTCAGACAGATAAAGGACAGAGGAAGTTTTCCCTTTTCACTGAACATTTTGACAGTGTTGATACCTAGCACATAAGATAGTGATTCCCAATTTACCATTCCATAATGCCATTTATTATTTTGTTCCCTATGTCCTGAAATAAACGGTATCTGTATAGCCTTGACAAGTATAAATGTAGACTTTCAGGAGGTTTCTAAAAATAGCTTTCAAAATAGTCCATAACTGCATTTAGGTCTGAGGACTGTCCAAATAAAAGTGCATAGTGCAGATAAGGCCACTGAATCAGAAATTTCTGAAGCTACCTTCGTTGCTTCAGTTAGATTAAAAAATCTTAAACACTGACTCTAGTCATGCATCTTTTTTTTTACAAAATGTGCTAGTCTCTCCTTAGAGCTGGACCTATTTCAGTGGACTCCAATCTTGGGCCTGTTCCAAGGGCATTAATTACCAAAGAGTCCAGAAGTACCTCATTATATGATCAATAACATGTCCCTCGAGAACAGGGATATAGCAACAGTTCACTGCACTGGTGGTTCTACTGATGATTTAAAGAGATTTAAAATTAAGTGGGAAAGTCACTACTAGGAACATGCTATGGTGAATCTTTGCTCATGTGAAAACTCCTCTGATAATACAAATTATAATCCTCCAATTTACAAATGTGTATTCTAACTTTAAGAATCCAATTGCATGACCCCTCAGATGAAAAAGCATAACCATGGATCAATTTTGATGTAAGAGAGTCTCAGCTTCATTTGCTATTCACAGTTGGAGCTATTTTCAAGTGACCCATGAATGTAGTTTGTCGTTGCTTTTTAGTTTAAATCTGAGCTGTGCAGAAACTGCTCACTCGGTGCAGAGGGTAAACTGCATCTTTTCCGGTTTTGTTGTTCTTAATTCATATAAAAATATTTTTAAATCATCTTAATGAGGAAACATTTGCTCTCCTCATTCAATAAATGAGGAAATATATAATTAAAGCAACTTTAGGGTTTTCTGGCACTCTTAGGGTTGGCCGCCACCCTCTCCTACTGCATATTTCAGTCACTTTGAGGATGTGTCTTGGCGATGGGCAGTGCTCACCTGTGCAGTCCTCTGTGGCCCCCAGCTCTCAGAGCGTATCTCTTGCAACTGTGAAGGATCCACTGTAATGAGTTTTCAAGTGAATTTCAGGGAAAAAAAGACTCAGTCTACCAATATTTACTCATAAGTTTTCAATTTTCAAAGCAATTTCACAAAGCAAGGTCCCTCTCTAATGGGTTTTCCTAAAATTAGAACAACACATCAATATACCATAGGTGACAGAGGTCATTGGGAAAGGTTGTGAGGATGCTAGTTCATAATGTTTTTCTTAAAATCACTTTATTGGTGCAAGGACCAGGTACAAAAAAAAAGAGGAAGGAAGGAAGGAAATACTATTTCCATGCAAGAGACCATTAGAAGAGTCATTTGGGCTTACCTTCTAGATGTTGGCCTTGACATCTGCTGAGGAAGTAAATAAAGAAAATATCAGCTCATCTTCATCACTGTCATTAAATTTGTGTATCCTTCAGTTGGTTGGTTAGTTTCTTTCAGGTGAAAAATTAACAAAACAGCCTTTCTGCAAATACATGAGCTCATATATTTTTCATATGGTTAAAGGTGATTGCTGAGTGTCCTACCTTGCATGTAACCCCACAGTGTAACTAACCCCACAGTTAAATTAAAATCAAGTTCACCATGGATGACTTCAAACAAAAGCAATAAAACCATTGCTGCACTTCCTTTTCCCCATGCATTTTTCTTTGTTCTGGTCTATTGCAAAGTGGCAGCTTTAAAAGTGAAATAGCAAAGTGTATTTATTCTCAGTCCTGATGTCATTTGGAATGTGTATACTTGCATGTGTTCATGCACGTGTGTGAGTGTGTGTGTGTGTGTGTGTGTGTGTGTGTGTGTGTGCGTGCATGCATGCACACATATCTCTACACCCCCTTTGTGCTCACAGATTTTGGCACTGGGTTCCATAGCATTGCTTTGTGACCCCATGTCACAGACCTGAGGATATAACCATCAATGTTCTTTTCCCTTGACTCTCAAGCTTTGTCAGTGTGAACTATGGTTGAATCTGTGGTCCTGGCTAAACTGTATAATAAAAGAATTGTAGGTAGGAAATTAATTACTTAACAAATGATGGTATGGCTGTTCAAAATTATAAGCTGAGAGGAAATGAGGTTCTACTTCAAGTTATTTTATACCCTATTATAAAATACTAGAGTATAAAATTATATAGCCAAGTATAAAATACCCTAGTGTAATGAAATGTCGATTTCTCCCACCTCCATCTCAATCAGCTATTACATAGGATACGTTTCGCCTAGATTTTGGTGTTACTGTTTCATCTTCTGATATGTTATCTAAATGGACTCTTAGGGTAGATTGTATGTTGAAAAGTTAGTAGGGGTGCCCTGCTTTCTGAAGAATGAATCTTCCTGTTATTATTTATCAGGAGAAGAGGTGGAGCCTCAGGGCAGAGAGCAGAACTTCCTGGAGGAAAGGCATCTCTATTTTACATGGGTTTTTTTTCTTAAATTGGATGAATGACCTCAGTCTCAGATAGCCAACTTTGCTATAAAAATCAGAATCTAAGATTATTTATTCTAGCTTGTTATTTTTATATGGGCTGTAGGATGCCTAACTAGCTTTAAAATGCTATGATAATTATCAAAATACATTATTTGTGCATCACTACACAATTTGTGAAGTGTGTGTGTCTGTTTATACATGTATATATACATATATGTATATCTGACCCTCACAAATACCCAGTGAAAAGCAGTAACTATTTTCTGCCTCAGTAATAGACCAAGAAATGAAATTCAGAATTCAAATGAATAGCCCAAACCACATAATGGTGGCATTTGCGTTAAAACCCCATTCTCTAGATTTCTTGCCTAATGTTCTTTCTACAACATCTTGAAGCTTACTGTTGCTCTTTTAATATTTTAATACCAACTACTGAGAAGCTAGACAAAGATTCTCAAAAATGTAGATTATTTTTAAGAGAAAGTGAATGAGATTAACTTGTTTCGAACAGTGAGGCTTGAAAACAGTTGTTCCCTTTGACCCAGAGATACTCTTTCTTCTCAAGGCTGAGAAGTGATTCAAATTGATTAGAACTTTCTGACCTTCATAATCTATTTTGCATTTTTCTTTTCCCTCAGGTTATTGATTAAGAGTGTTATTTGCTCTCTATTCAAGCTTCAGTGACTGCTAAAAATGTCAAGAAAAGTTGGAGGATCACCTTGTTGTATTCCAGCTTATTAAACAATGAACATAATAGGAATAAAAAAATAATTCAGAAAGAAAGCAACCAGGTAGAAAAATATGCTAAAGTTGTGAATAGAAATAGATGTCAAAGTTATATGAATGAGAAGAAAAGGGGAAACGCCACTAAGAAAGTCTTGTGGTGAAGCATGCTATAAGACATTTGATTTAAAGGAAGGAAGGGAGGGAGAGGAGGGGAGGGGAGGGGAGGGGAAGAGAGGAGAGAGGAGGGGAGGGAAGGGGAGGGGAGGAGAGAAGAGGAGAAAAGAGGAGAGGAGAGGAGAGGAGAGGAGAGGAGAGGAGAGGAGAGGAGAGGAGAGGAAGACAGCACCATCCTATGTCATTAGAACACTAGAAGAGATTTGAGGGAATCATCACATAGGAGAACCCTATTACCACTCTCAGAGGAAATGATCTGTTAAGTAGAGTCTGGACTCTGCCCTTCAAAGTCACCAGCACAGGTGAGCATGTGACAATATGCCAGATAAGACCCCTGAACTCCATGATTCACTATCCCCTTCTTCAGGTTCCTATGAGAATGAACAGAGTGATGGGTCTCCAGAGACCTTCAGGTTCTGGATGGAAAACTGTAGAGGGAGTCTCAGGATATAGGTGATGTTTTCATCTCTTCTTCTAGTTGAATGTCACATATTTGGAAAAGAAAGGGGGATATGAGGCGTAATGGGTAAGGATGGTGTTGAAGAGAAGACATTAGTTTCCTGGACTGTGGCCTATGATACCAGAACAAAGGGCCCTAACTAGGACCTGGGTACGCTTCACAGAGACTGGGAAGAGTGTATTTGGCAGATGATTCTGAGCTGATCAACAGAGTCGAAATAGAATTTTTGTCAGAGGAAAAAACTATCCACATAAACTGCAAAACAGAATTATGTAGAAGATGCCATGTCTAACATAGCAACAGAACAAGGGCAAATATTCCAAGTATTTTTTTAGGTGACACTTATATGCCAAACCTACAGAATAGAGAGGACAAGCAATTGAACTTGAGATGCCAAGATATATGAAAGACATATGCAACCTCTTAGATATTTCTGTACTTGCATGGTGAAGTCTCTGGGTAGAATAAACAATAAATTAACTTTTGGAGAAAAGGCAAAAGAAAAATATTATCCCTATCCAAATAAATATATTTAAATGTGAAATCTCTGTGACCAGAATTCTTGCCCTGGCTAAGTCACAAACATAAGAATTCTTTGCTTTGAAAGAATAGTCATTTTTGATTAATCCAGACATACTTACCTGAGATCCACTACAACTGTGTCCACAAAGGAAACCAGACCATTTATTCAAGAAACATCAACTATTTCGTAGGTGGTAGAAATGCAAAGATGAATCAGACACAGTTTTCATCCTCCAGGATGTTATGATCTGGTAGGGGAGAGAGATATGAAAATAAAATATTTAAAATCCAGCAGGCTGGATGTATTCTTAGATATCATGGAGATATAAATAAAAATCCTGGAGGGCTGAGAATGGAGTGGGTTTTCCAGCAGAAGATATGACCCTCGCTTTGGATACAGACCATGCAAGTTTGTGGCTGAATTTATCCCCTTAGGGGACCTGACTCTTAAAACACGATGACTATATGCTTAAGTAGGATCAGTTTTGGGCTGCTGAAGTTTTTCATGAGACATATGCCTTTTCAGAGCTTCCCTTTCATTATTAGAGCCTTGATGAGCCTTTTTAGAAATTTCCAATCTATGCATTTCAAGCCTTTCTTGCTTGATGCTGGCTTGTAGCTATTCCTGCTCACATGTTGTAAACTTTTTTTTTAATCCCAGTTGGAGGAACTAGATGGTAGATTTCCTATCAAGGACAAGAAAAGAAAAGAAATTTAGGCTAGTATAAAATGGAATCATATACCCGTACAAAAAGCTTATATATTTGAGAAGGTAAGCAAATTAAAATGCATTTCAATTGCAATAAAGAAAAAGGGAATGCAAAGTTCTATTTTGGTGGCATTATACTCTAGGTGGCCCAGCCAGATAGTGTTTGAAGATGATATTTTCATAATACAAATTATTTTTTAAATTATTTTCTAATACAGATTTATATTTAAAAATACAGAGGTGATCTCAATATGATGAGGGACTTTATCTCCCCATAAATTCACCAGAAATCCAATTCCATTAAAATGAGACCATGACACAATCATTTACCTCACTGACAATTTCATCTTTTAGAAAGTAGAGAAAAAAAAAAAAAACAATTGCCCTTATACTTAAAACTGGTCTTCAAAGTGATATTAAATTAACAGGATTTTTGAGAGAACCATCTCAAAAAGGTTAGAGATACAGTGAGGATTTATAAACATGTAGTCAAGGCATCAGGAAATTCAGAGAATAGATAGAAATAAGCCTACATCTAGAAGACTTCTAAAGTTGATGGGGATTCCAAAGTTTTAAGAATGCCAATAGTTGGCATTCTGGTTGTTCAGTTGAAAATAATCACAATGGGAACAAAAGAAAATGAGCAGCCTGTGAAACCCTGTAGGTATACAGTGTGTGTGTGTTTGGGGTAGGGGAGCAGAGTATGGAAAGTGTGCTTTCTATATTTAGATCTCAAAAGAATTCATTCAAAAAATGGATTTGAATTAGAAGATGGTGCCATTTATTTTCTGGCTGCTGCAAAAGCTGAAAACCAAATAAATCTTGGGTAAGAACTTCATGTCACCAAAACCTATCATAATACCCATAGTAGGCATTTAACAAACAGTTGATAAACTGAACTGCATTGCTGAATAATAGAGAGGAGAGACACTTGGCTTGTACTAGGTTTTTAGACTTTCTAGCAAGAATTAGGTTCATATCCAAAAAATAACCAATATAAAGAAAGAAATTCAAGTCAAGATTGGAAGAGAACAGTTAGGCACCTATAGTTCAGTTTCAGGTTTTTAGGCCTTGAAAGTTGTATGTGAAATGTTTTTATGCTAAACATGTTTATCAGTATATTCTGTTAGCAGTCTATTGTGTATCTCTGAGACAATACAGTGAACGAGAAAGTTCTCAAAGGACTAGTGATCAGAAGACATATAAATTTGCTAAAATTTAATTCCTTACTTAAATTTGTGTCAAACTCCTTGACAAAATTCTAGAAAAGATTATTAAATTATAGGTTCAAAATTTGGGGAGAAAGTAAAGCAATCACCAGAATTTTTAAAAGAGTGAAGTCATCACCAAGAACCCACATTTTTCATTAAAAACAAATCATGGCATGGTAACTTCATTTACCTTTGAGGTAAAATTTACAATGTTGATAAATTAAGAGTCCACCACAAAAAGTGCTTTTAAATTTTTTTTAAGAATTATTTTATTTTCCATTTATAGTTGGCATACAATATTATGTTGGTTTCAGGTGTACAACATAGTGATTAGACATTTATATAACTTACAAAGAAATCACCAATAAATCTAGTACCCATATGACACCATACATAGTTATTACAATATTATTGACTATATTCCCATGTCTTGGTGTGGGCCTCTTTGGGTTAATAATTTTGGGGACTCTGCACTTCCTAGTCTTGTATGTTTATTTCCTTCACCAGGTTAGGGAAGTTTTCCATCATTATTTCTTCAAATAGGTTTTCAATTCTTTGCTCTCTCTATCCTTTTTCTGGTACCCCTATGATGTGAATGTTGGTATTTTTAATGTTGTTCCAGAGGCCCCTTAAACTATCTCCATTTTTTTGGATTATTTTTTCTTGTTACTATTCTGATTGGGTGTTTTCTGCTACTTTATCTTCCAAATCACTGATTCGATGTTTTGCTTCATCCAATCTGTTGATTCCCTGTAATGTATTTTAATTATTGTAGTCTTCATTTCTGACTGGTTATTTTTTGTGTTTTCTATCTCCATTTTTATGTTTCTTTCTCTTTGTTGAAGTTCTCACTAAGACTAGTGAGCATCCTTTTAACCAGTGTTTTGAACTCTACATCAGTTAGATTGCTTGTCTACATTTTTAGTTCTTTTTCTGGAGCTATGTTCTGTTCTTTCATTTGAGACATATCTCTTTGTCCCTCGTTTTGGCTGCCTCCCTGTTTGTTTCTATGTAATATGTAGGGCTTCTATATCTCCTAGTCTTAGGAGAGTAGCACAGTCTCTTTTGTCACCTGAGCCAGGTGCTCCAGGTATGTACCTTGAATGGGTTGTGTGTGTCCTCCTGTTTTAGTTGAGCCTTAGTTGATGTTTGAACATCAATGGAAGGGATTGACCTCAGGCTGTTTTGTTTTGTGGACTGGCCAGTGACTATAAGGGATGAGCTGTTGTGCAGGAGCTGACCCAACAAAGCAGAATTCACTTTAGCAGAACCCTGGTGCCTGCCCAATCTGTCCCTTGGGTGTGTCATCCTTGGGCTCAGCTCAGGTGGTGCTCCAGCTTGGATTGAAGCCAGCCTCTTTCTTTATTATTTAATTTACTTCCTCTGTCAACTAGAGATTCAGTTCTTAACATCTGCTCTTCTGTTCATCTTCCTTTGGAGTACTTTCTACATCTTTTTCTCTCACATACACTTGTCATTAATTTGTATCAGTTCCTTATTTATAGATTCTTTTGGATTTGTCCATTCATTTCCATTTTTATAGCCAAGACTTAAGGAAGGCATTTGCTAATTTATTGCATGATCTTTCAACTTGTTTCTCTGACTTTGTTTCAATGAGTTTGTTTCAATGAGTTTTACCATAAGATCAACCATCCAAAAGTGAGAAGTGTGGATCTTTCACCATGCCATTCCCTTCCTCACCAATGGCCTGCCATTCCAACAGCTAAAAGGCCTTCTTATATTCCTGCCTTTAAAATTCTAACCTAGCTTCAAAGTTCAAGCTAAGTTCTCTTTCCCCCCATGAGCTCTGCTGTTTACTAGCTGCATGAATTTGGGTGGGCTAATTAATCTTTCTGCTCTCGTTTTTTTTGTTTTTGTTTTTTTTAATGAGAATGCTAACAGTATCTACAACATTGGACTGTGAGGAGGATTTAGTGAGTTAGTGTTAGTTATGCCACGCAGAACTAGTAAGTGCTCTATAAGACATTAAATAAATATTTGTATATTCTTTAGCTATTCCAAGTTGAAAGTTAGCCCTTCCCCTATGCTCAACATTACACATTATAGATATGACTGTGCATCTACTCCATTTATCAAATTATGTTGTC
Source organism: Cynopterus sphinx (assembly GCA_030015415.1). Classification (NCBI taxonomy): domain Eukaryota; kingdom Metazoa; phylum Chordata; class Mammalia; order Chiroptera; family Pteropodidae; genus Cynopterus; species Cynopterus sphinx. The sequence continues at coordinate 23,663,591 of CM057385.1, forward strand.
ACTTTATGTTCCCATAAAGGATGTCTCTTAGCTACCCACATAGACTAAAAGCTTATGAAGGAAAAAGCTTTGTATGTCTTTGTATCCTCACAATTCCTACTAGTGGCCTTACCTATTGGGAATATGCAAGTCATGATTATGCACTGATATGGTCCTGATTTTCCAAAAGTGAACCCCTGGATTCTCTAATTCTCAATCCACCATCTTTGCTTTATTTCTAGGTCTGGCCTCACTGATCTTCTCCAGAGGGTTTATTTGTATGGTTCAATCCACCTCTCTTATTGGCCATCTTTGAGTGCTACATTTATCAGGGACAGTGGGTCTTGGCAGGCAGACAAGAAACACAATCTGTAGACAGAGCCACCGCAAGCCAATCTTGCCAGTACAATTCCTGCAGTTTGCTGACAGTCGTATGGTTGTTTTCCAAGCCTCTAATATGGAATACCATAGAGCCTTTCAGAAGGAGTAGTTGAGGATTGGGGGCCGCTGGCTGTTTTCTCTCCATTTTTTTTCTATGGGAGGTCATATGCCTGACATTTGACTCTAAAATGTTTTGGGATGCCAGAGCTGTCACTTAAAGAATGGTCTAGCAAAAGAGTGAAGTTTTGGATTGAATTGGTGTGAATGCTTCAACAAATCTTCTGAAGACCATCCAAAGCCACACATAAATAATGAATTTGGAATGGCAACAAGAATGCATGGGATGTAGCCTTCTGAATCAGCCATATAGTGTTCTTGGAGTGGTGGGCTATTTTGGATAAAGGACTATTTGGAAAACATTTATCAGGGTGTGGTGAGAGAAAAGCTTTCTTTGAGTAAATGAATGGTTCCATGCAGTTTGTATTCCACACAAATCTCCATCCCTGTGCTGTGATATCTGCTTAGGTGTGGAAGTATTTAATGTCCACAAACCCATGAACTGTTTCACACAAGAAAAGCTCTGATATTTTTGTCAGAAAAGCATTACCAATCCCATGGCACACTCCCCCATTCTTTATGACCAGATGTTACTGGGTCTTATTTTATGATCTCAGGCGGTTTCGTGAAAGTCAAAGAAGAAGCCACATAGATGCTTCTCTGATAACTCCATCAAATGGATGGAAATGACAAGTTGAACATATCCTTACTGGATTGTCCCCCCACCCCCAAAACTTATGTCAAGGTTAGCGATTGGCCAGGTTCACTCTATGAGAAGCAAATCATTCCTCAGGCCCAATAGGAGATGCTTTTGGAAGCACATAACCTTTATAAACTAGTAGACTCAAAGGACACTGCATAAAAACTTTATTCATCTGTCCCTTATGCCTAAAGAATTAGCCCACCTGTAGACAGGGTTTCAGAATGAAATTAAGACCCTAGAAAATTCTGGCCCTAACAACAGGTAGTCATACCTCAGGAAGGCTCTCCATCCTTCAGGTTTTCTACTTGTTCATCTTTGCTTTTATTTCTCAGTGCTGAAGGCTTACCTCCTTAAGAATCAAGATGGTTCCAAACAGCATGTTCTTCCTGATTTTTACATATGGGTGAGGGTTATTTGGCTTTAACATTCCTTATCCAGTTTGTTTTTCACATATTTGCTTTTTCAGATTCTGCATAAACTTCTCCATCATGAAGTTGTGCCCCCTCCACCCCACTCACCCCATTCACATGAACTCCTTGAGATTCCCCAGTCCAACACATTTTTTTTTGTGATTGTCAGCCCAGAGGCAGGGTCTGATCATCAGTCATGGAATGCATTTGAATGTTGAGACAGATAACACTCACTAAGGAATATGACTGAACGTGTATTTGGTATAACAAGCTGGGATTTGCAGGAAGAATAGGGGAAATACAGAAGTCCTATAATGAGAAGGAAAGCAAGGCAGGTTAGGATGAAGGGCCAAGGTGAGAGTCTCCTTGCACAGTGGGCTAAGGCTGTGCTATTTGAAATTCTAGCCAGAGCGCTTACGCATGCTGGTTTTTCTTGTCATGGCACACATGTAGTGATGATGAGGAGGGATAAGCGAGGAGAATATCTAAAGAGCCCATCAATACTCAAGTGCCAAAAAAGGCGTTATTCCCATAGGATACTTTGAAACCTCTAAACCTTCACACAATAGCTCTTCTGGTAGACAGATTCCAACCTCCTCTGAAACTCCCCTAGAGAATCACCTGCTCTAAATACATTCTCTGACTCACCCCAGGTGTATTATATGATTCTCCTCTCTGTTTCATTAATGTTCTGTGCTTACCTCTATTTTTATAGCATTTAGCACATTTGATCTTTGTAGCAAACTGATTGCATCTCCCAAAAGATATGTCCATGTCTTAACTCTCATACCTATGAACATGACCTTATGCAAAAACAGGGTCTTTGCAGATGTACTTGAGAATCCTGGGATGAGGTCACCCTGGATTTAGCATGGGCCTAAATCCAGTGGATTTGGAAAAGAGAGATTTTAAATAAAGACTCAGCAGGAAGGTCATGTGAAGACAGAGGCAGTGAATAAAGTGATGCAACTACAGCCAAGAACACCATGGATTTCCAGTAGCCACCAGAAGATAGGAGAGAGGATGGAATGGATTCTGTTTCAGAATCTCCAGAAAGAAACAAATTTGCTGACACCTGAATTTCAGACTTCTGGCCTCCAGAACTGTGAGAACATATTTCTGTTGTTTTAAGTCACCCAGTTCGTGATAATTTGCTACAGTAACCATAGGAAAGTAATATTTTTATAATTGCATATCTGGATTTTTATCTTCATCATAAGAGCTGTGAGCTCCTGGAAGACAGAGTTTGTGGTCATCTTTAGATCTTTACATGCTGGCACAGCACCTGGCACAAATAGCGGAACACTAAAATGTTTTCTGAAAAACTACTGATCCCAAATCAACTGAATGCAGAAAGAAAGAGCCCCTGGAATTAGCTTTGCAGCAGGAAGATTTCCACTGAATCTGCTAGCTATGGGAAGATCACAAATGGCTCAGTCTCCACGTAAAAAGTCAAGGATGCTATATCATTTGCACTTTATGCTGTTTTTAAATTTTTTGCCTGCAGGTGGATTTCTAGAACTATTGGACAGTAGCAAGAGTCCTTGTGCCAATCGGCACAGGCACCAAAGTGCCTTGGCACATATCCAAACTTGCTCTGCGGCTCCATGTTAATCTAGAAGATGGACAAGTAGCCTAGACACTCTTATTTAAACCACATGCCCTCCCGGGAGTCCCTGGAATGAGGGTTCCAATGGTGCAAATAATCTGTTGTTTGGTTTGGGTACTTTCTTCTCCAGTTGAGCAAAGAGATGATTTTTTTCCTCAGGAGGAGGTGAGTGAGCTAGGATGAAAATATTTACTTAGAGACCACCTAGGCCAGGTCTGAAAACTCCTGAGCCAGGTGGGAAACTTCAGCCCAGTGAGAGTTCTCTGTTTTTGTTAAAGAAAAAGAAATTGCAGATGGACAGCTCAGGAGCACTGAAGCAGACGTCTGAGGCACGAATCCCTGAAGCAGACCCAGTGACCACTGCCCTTTCGTGCTTTTCCATCGCCTCATTTTACAGATGACAAACAGCCCGGCCACTTGTTTAAAGCTCAGGGTTTTCTTTTTCCTCCTTCTTCTCTCTTACTCTTTTTTTCTAAAAGCCACAAGAGTGTTAGGCGATTTTTCCCTCACTGCCTGGAGAACATTTATTACAGATGCTTAATCTTTCCCCTCTCCTTGGGGCAGCTCAGGCCCTCGGACCTAGGAGCTGAATCTTTGCCTTGGCAGAAACACTGCCCACACGTAAAGTGTTGGTGCTTTTATTCCGGCCTGTTCTACAAGGCAGACATGGGTGCAGAACAAGCACAGAATGTCTACTGAGCAGGCAACATAATTAAATTAGAAACCATGGAATGGGTACAAGAGAATGAAGGATCCCTCCCTGCCTTCCAGAAGATTCCAGGCACACATGCAAACACACATACAAAAGGAGTTGAAAACAAATAACTTTTTGCCAGCAGATGTACAAAACTTGTGCTTCTCATTTTTCAGAGAATCTTCACATTCATGACATTTTATATTCATGAAATTCCTTGAATATAAGGCAGGTGGTATGGCTTTCATTTTATGTATATGGAAATAGAGAGGTTATATGAATGGACCAAAGTCATACAACTTATTTTTGTCAAGGTGAGACCAAAATCCCATCCCTCTTTCCACCTTAGTAAGAGCAGCTAACTTTGTTCGATCTTTTCTCTTTGCCAGGTCATGTTTTAAACACTTTGCCTATATTATCTTATTGAATCCTCACAAGGGCCCTCTAAAGGAGGGAGGCTTATTATCCTAGCTTAGAAATAAAGAAACTGAGACTTGGCCAGGTGACACAGCTAGTTAGTATTGAAACCAGATTGCTAAACCATGTCTGGCTAACTCAGAAACTCTTCTTCATAACTCTTAAGTTAGAAATTCTAAGATCCCTTTTCCTGAGAGGATAAAGTAAAACAGTAGTTAGCATCAGAAAAGCTTGATCAAGAAACTCTCTTAGAGAATATAAACTTTGAGTCCACTTAGGAAAGGGAAGAGAATGAGAGGTAACACATCACACAGTTACAATAGGTGAGGCCCTTTGGATGAGCCACTAATCTGATGCTCCCTACACAAATAGCATGGTTCTCCTAATTTTGGGAGAGATTGGGTATCCTGCTCCCAGTCCCACAGGTAGGACACTAATGGAGTTAAGGTTCACATTCAGGTCTGTTTGACCTCACACATCTCCACTCTTCTGTGCTTGATGGCTCTGTGACGATGAAGGGTTACAACGGTCCATGCTTCATGTGAAATCCATAAGAGTGGGTATGATCCAGTTGTTTACAGGAGACTTTGAAGGACTTTCTTAGATGGAAACTACATGTCTGTGTTGGAGAACATTGGTAACATAAGCTAAAATGTTCAAGGGACAAAATTGCTGGAACTTCATAGAAATAAGTTTTCATTTTCTCTCTTGATACCGTTAAAAAAATGAACTACAGTAGAACACATAGAACTGTACAAATTTTCATAATTTATTTAGCTTGCTTCAGATTATTTTGACATATCTGTCATCTTGCTGACAGATGCAAACACCTTCTTACCCCCTCTAATGCTGTATTTATGGAGAGTAATCTTAATGACTGCTCCCATGTACTTACAATGATATACCTTGCTTTAGCTTATATAATTTTCTCAACTGTACAAGGTAGGTATTATTTATCTCAATTTTAAGATGAGGTAACTGAAGTCAAGTGAACTTATATAATTTGTTCAGATCATACAGGGAGCAAATGGCAAAGCCAAGATGTAAACCTGGGTCTGTGTGATTCCAAAATTCATTCTCTTTCCATTGCCTGACAGTAACTAGATAGGTTCTACATAGAGGCAGTGATGAAAAACAGTCTTTTAAGGTCATGTTTGGGTATTTTAATTTAAGATAATAAATAATGGTGATGGGAATACAGGATGGAAATTATGCTGGGGCAGGTGAGGAGAGACTGAAAGCAAGAAAAATCTTCTTCGGGGCCATGAGTAGCAATAGAAATTTGGAATGTTGAGCACCTAGATAAGGATGGTGTCTGTGAAAATACAAAATGGTGTTTCAGGATCAGTCAACTTTATAAAAAAATAATTGATGAGCTCTGAGTCTCAACCAAAGAGAAGGAAAGAATTGAAAGGGAGAATGGAGGCACATGTTGGGGAGATATGGTCACAGTATCATACCGTGAGAAAGAAGGAGATTTTTGACAAAAAAAGGATTCCAACAGCAGGGGTGGTTTCTCTTCAAGGTTAAGCAAAGAAAGCTAGAGGCAGGGCAGCCATTGTGAATAGTTGGGCCACATGTGGTGACACCAGTGTCTCTACAGGTGTTCATGGGTGAAGAAAGGTCTTACTCAGAGAAGGGGACTTCACCATTGCCAGCCCCTTCCCAGATATGAAGCTTTGAATTTATGCTGGCTAAGAGCTGTGGAAAAGTGGGTTTGAAACCACTGAGAAAAAGAACCTTTGCTGAGTTATGCATGTGTCTACACTAGGCACAGCATCCTACTGCCATAGTGACACTCCCTCTTTTCACACCTTCACAAGTCCAACTGCCCAGTGCTATAGGAGGATTAGGGAGGACCACCACTGGAGATGTCCAGCTCCCAGTGTTGGGCAGGAACACTGTTGAATCCCATAGCCAGTTCAAACAAAGCCACACCTCCCAAGGAGTTATGTCTTCCATTATTTTATTTTCCATTCATTTATATCCAATCACTGTAGAACCTTCTGTTTCACTGAGTAGCATGTTGAGACCATTACTAGCTCTCCCCTGCTACCTTGTGATAGTTTTACATGAGTTTTGTGGTCTGGATTATTGATGACGACTTTATACCTGGGCCTGCAGATGCCTGTGCACACACTCACTCTGGAAAGTTCCATATAGGGCAGAGGTCATAAAGTGGCAGTCCATGACCTAATTATGGCTCACCAATATTTTTTGCTTTCCCTACACAGTGTTTGTTAACATTTTAAATCAACATTTTTAAATTGGGGACTTTCATACATCTTAAATTGGAAATTTTTTCACATTTCCAGATTCTCTTTAAAAATTAGAAAGCTCTTCCACATGTCAGTAAGCATCTAGAGCTAAGCTACTACTGTTCCCTTTACACATAACACTTTGTCTCTATTTTAGCACAGTCTCCACCACTCCCTATTGCCTGATACAAACCTACCACCCTCATTTACCTCACTTATCTGGCACCTATAGGCATTCGACTTTGAGATCCCAATGTATAGTAATGTTATCGGCTCAAATAGAAGTTAATTCATGCTCAGAAAGTATGAATATACTTGAGTGGTAGGTACAGCTAAATTCTAATTCCTTTCCCCGTCCTTTATGTCATCTTCTCATTATACTCTCTCCCCAAAATGTATAGCCCCTCGTAATGAATACTGAACATCAAGATATCGCCCCTTCCTTCCAGAATAGCATAATATAATCCCAGGTTAGCCTCCTTCTACCAAAACCCTCATTCCACAATGCCTTACTCATAGCCACCTGACACAAACAAAGAGATCTCACAAGTGATTTGGGGCCATTACCAGTAATATTGCCATCACTTGAGTCACATTTTAGCAGAGTAACATGCAAGAGAAAGAATGTGGTGAAATGAAAAAACTTCCCAGAGTATTTTAGAAAGGAGATGAGATACTGGGAAAGCAAATGGAGTTTCTAAGGCAAAGTTGGGAAGGGAAGGTCATAGAAAGCCTGTACTTGAGATTGGACTTGATTTTACAGCAATAGATAGATGTGGCATGTCCAGATGGAATGATCAGCCTGGAGAGATCACTCTGGGGCATGAGGGAGGTATGCTAGAGGAAAGAAGGACCTGAGGTTGGGAGACCACTCAGGAAGGCATCATTGGGCGTTTCTAGGCCTATTGTCTAGTTCCATCTCGGCCTACTCACTATGCAACTCTGGGCCTCAGAGCTGTGACCTTCAGGTGACCTGAAGGCTTTAGTCTTCTATTACTCTCTTTGGCATCTAGCACTTTTTACCTACCATTTCCATCGTGAAGGTGAAGTGAGGACAGGACCCTGCTTCTTTGGTTGGAACTTTCCCCAGGCTGACAAGTTAGTGCTGTCAGACATGCAAAGTATGTACAGCATCAACATTCCCTAGAGAGAATGAAGGGGAAACCTGGGCCCACATATCTCAAACTGATAAGAATGTCCAAAATGCTGTTTTTGTGTTTATGTACCAGCTATAACTTGTGCATTTTGACAGTGAGTTTTGATGGATTTAGATTAGTGTTTTGGTAAAGGAGAGGTAGCATTATAGAGTGAGGAAAGTGTCATGATGGGAAACACTAGGTAATGTGCACTAACCTAGAGTTTCTTTAGAGGAGACAGGCTAAAAAAAAGCCAAGGGTATTGACAAGAAGAAATAAGCATGGACCCTGAAAGCCTAATTAGGCCCTTTTGCAGCTTAGGTCTCCTGGAATTTTACAGCCACAATCTGACAGACAAAACCACTGAGAAAGCTAGCTGGATTTTGTCCATTAAATAAATGCATTACTCTGTTACTCCCAGCTACATTTACTAAAATAAGCTTAAGTAATATTTAAGGACCAAGTCCTTTATCTTACATAGATCTTAAATTTATCAGAGTAAACAGATACAATACCTTCAACATCTCATGAATCCTCCCTGGGACCTAATAGAGTTGACACTCAATAAAACACTTGTAAATGAACTCATTGATCTTCAATTCTTGAGTATAAGTATCATGAACCTACTACATAATGGTCATCTTGTTAGATTGCTAAGAATCAAAAAAGGAATGAAACATGGTGCCTTTCCTTACAGGGATTATATTCTGGTAGAGGGCCATCCCTATGATCATACACACAGACACTAATGCCCAAATAAATCAATGTGATAAGTATTATGAGGAGGATCTTTAAAAAGTGTTATGGAAGCTGGACATAAAAGTAAGGGATAAAAGGAGTAAAGGACAAAAGGAAGAAGCCAGAGCACCATTTATTTGGGGGGATAGTGATGGGAAGTTCCTGGAGCAACTGATGTCAGAGCTGAGCCTTAGAAGATGAATAATACAAAAATCTCACTATCTTGCAGGAAAATTGTGTGTGTGTGTGTGTGTGTGTGTGTGTGTGTGTGTGTGTGTGTGTAATTTTTTTTTTGGTACTTTAATGTAATTCAGTGTGAACAACCTCACCTCCTGTGTCTCCCAGACCAAATGCAGAGGTAACCAGTCACGGTTTCTCTTTTTTTGCCATTTTCTCCTACTATAGAGCTGCATTTGGATATAGAGTTCCTTTGAGTTTTCTATTTTAATAAAGCAATTAGATATTATGATCAAAGGTAGTGGACTCTGGGCTACAGTCTCTTCTCTGCTGCCATTTAGTCATGGGTCCACAGGTAAGCCACATCCTCTGAGCTTCAGCTGCTCTGTCTGTCAAGAATCCTACCTTCTATCCTCCTACTTTGCTGGAAAGACAAAGTACTGGAAACAAGTTGTCCTTCAACAACCATTTAGACAGCAAGTGTTTCATCGAGCATCTACACTGTGCCAGGCACTAAGCTAGGAGTCGAGGCCTGTTCTACCCTTGACAAATGAGTTTAAAAATAAGCGTGCACACAATCCTAAGGGGATTTATTCTGAAAAGGAAAGTTATCCCCAGCCCCTAAAATATAGGGTAAATGAAAATATTCTTAACCATCAAAATGATAGCATCGTCTCCCTGCCAGGCCCCACCAGACTTCTAGGAAACAGCTCCTCAACCAATCCAGTTGCCAGGAAAACCCAGTCCAAAATGTCAACCAAGCATATTAACTAAATCATGTTTATCTGATTAATGTTCAGCATCCACTGAAAGGAGCCAAGACACACTCCCTCTCAACCTTACCATCTCTCAGTCTCCCTCTCTCTGCCTTTTCCACTCTTCTGAGATATAAATTTGAATCCCATTCCTGGGGACAAAAGCCAACTCGAATCTGATCACTGCCTTATCAATGAACTAACTCCCGTCCCACCAGACATTCCCTAAGATCTTATTTTCCTTCATGTCTTTCATTCTTTCAAAGTGATTTCTTTGTACAAAACGTGTGCGGCATTTCCCCTCCCTCCAGTTCTGGACCCTGCACTGCAATTTGGCCACTCCTGGAGCCAGGCCGTGGGAGAGGCGGCCATTCTTAGCCTCCCTGGACAAAGCAAGGGTTCCCTTGGCAACGGGAACTGTGTGGAGGTTCAGAGAAGGGGTTTCCCTCCACCCCCCAGGTTCTCTTTCAACTCAAGAGCTCACCCCCGGTCTCTCATGGAGGCGTCTCCTCTAACCAGGGTAGGAAAACAACAGTTCTGAATATCTGGTAATTGGTGTTTGAAGACAATTGTCTTGCATGCAACAGGCAGGAAAATGTGGGGAGAGTGGGTGAGTGAACCCGGGCTCGAGCTGATGAGCATCCGGGCTCAGGCAGAGGGAAAGCTGGTTTCGTTTCTGTACACAGGCAAGTCCTGATGCCAGTAGTTTGGGACTGAAGAGTATATATTTATCTTTTGGGAGGTGGGAGAATAGGGCAAGATGGAAGTTAAGAGGCTTCTGCAGGCCAGTTTTTACCTCGTTTTCTGGTTTCTTTATTATACTTGGCTTTTTACTTATATAAACACAAGGAAATCAGGAATTGCTTGTTTCCGTGTTAATGTCAACCCTGTTTCTGCCAGTGTGGGCACCTGGCACGCATGCACTCTCTCTCTCTCCCTCTCTCTCTCTCTTCCCCAATCCCCTTCCCTTTCATTTTAGGGGGGCTTATTGTTGTGATCATAGAGAAGAAAGATTTGTAAACATTCATAACGTCCAGAGTGAACTTTTCTTGTAGGAGGTCATCTCCAAATGTCTGAGCCAAGGTTAGTCACAGTTGAGACTGATTGACATGTCCCCCTACTGATCCTGTGGGTTGTGTGGGTATTCGAATCCCTGTCACTAACACAGGTTGGTCCAGAAGACCTCAAATGTGCTTTTGGTTGATGGAGGGAATGTTTATTATTGATTGGGTTAGTAGTAATCAAAACTTTCTACCATAATGCAGAAGTTTATTGAAGTCTGAACAGAGGGTCAGGTAGGGAATACTGAGTGGGAGAAACAATTCAGCTCTTTCTTTTCACCCCAGGACTTCAGAGTAAATGAGAACTGTGTTGAAAATCTTCTGGAGAGGGACCCTCCAGCTTAGGTTCTTTGAGAGAAGCAGAGATATAGGCAAGTAAGGGATAAAAGTAAGAATCTAGAGCACCATTTATTTTTCCTTTCCTTTTTTTTCTCTCTACTTGTCTTTCTTCCTTCCTCCTCCTCCTTTTTTCTCTCTCTCTGAGAAGGTGCTATAAGACTCTCTTTGAGGGTAAGCTGATTAATACATTCACCTATTATTCAGTATTTCAATATAAAAAAAGTCTTATTTTTTCATTCTGTGTTCAAACTTTCAGTAAACTCTTATGGGGACAGGGACGCTACTATTTTCATTGTTGCACCCCAGATTCTAACCTATCACAGGGCCAGGCACATTTGAGACATTCCATCAATGTTTGTAAAATTGAATTGATTCTTTGATGAACAGCCTAGACTTTTATTGGTTTTTACCTTTTGTAGCATGTAGGGTGGAGCTAAGACCAGTCTTATAATCAGGAGACAGGTTTAGGCTGGGATATGACATTAATCAGTAGTGGGACCTTGGCCAACCTATTTCAGTTCTGTGACCCTCAGTTTCTACATCCATCAGTGACAGGGTTCAGATGAGAATGGTGTTTCTTCACTGGAAGTACTTATATGAAGTCTTGTTCATGCTTCCCTCAAGCCTTGGAAGAAGAGGATTTGGGGAGGAGTGCAGTCTGGACAGGAACAGCCCCTGCAGAGAGGTATGGTGCCAACAGTGGAAGAGGTAGAGCAGGAACTTGCTCAGATTGGAAGCTGGGAAACTCTGGACCCTCTGACTTTTGGAGTTGTGAGACTAATCTTTCCTAGTGTGGCACCACTTCTCCTATATAATGCACTTTTTAAGGATGAGAGAAAGTAATACTCTGATTTCTTCTGGTAGAGGCAAGCAAACTATCCTTCCTACAGGGGATCTGGGAGACAGGGCTTCTCACTGCTGATAGATTTGAATCACAACCCTCAGAGTGGTGAGCAACTGATCTTAAGCCAGTCACATTGTGTTGCCTTATTCCAATATATTCTTTCACTTATTCAATAATCAACAGTTATTGAAAGCCTACCAGGTCAGGCATCCTTTATCAGTAAGCAAAACAAATCCTTTGTCCTTACAGTTCAAGAGGGAATAATAAGAAAAAATAAAGACAGAGAAATATGATTATTGCCTAGTATGGTAAGTGCTGCAGAGAAACTGAAGCATTGTAAGGAGAGAGTGAATGATAGGCTGGTAGTGTTATTTTTTAGGTAAGAGCAGTCAGGAAAGTTCTCTTTGAAGAGGTAACATTTAAGTTGAGGCATCAAGTGAGGGAATGAGCCATTATGATACTGAGAGAATAGTATTCTAGGTTGGAGAACCACAAGTCCAAAGATCTTGATATGAGAGTCTGCTTGACATGTTTAAGACAAAGCAAGGGGCCTGGGGCTGGAACAGAGTAAGTGAAGCAGAGAGATGTCAGAAGGGTTGGAGTGAGATAGCTAAGATCATCAGGGCCTCATAAGCCATGGTGAGGACTTTGGGTCTATGTGATTCTGCTCACATAATTAGAATGGCTTTACTCTGCCCAAAATGTTATGGGAAACCACTGGACAGATTTTCACATGGAAGTGATAATATCTGATCACTCTAGCAACTATGTAGAGAATAGCACACCATAGATAATACCCGCAAAATGGTTATAGAGAGAGATCAGAAACAAAGCAGTCTACATGGGAAGCCATATAATGTGTGGGAAAACCAAGTGTGGTTGGATGGACCTGGATTTGAATTCTGACCAGTGACTTCATGCCTTTTGTAACTTGGGCAAGCTATTTAACATCCTCGATCTCTATTTCCTCATCTATTAAAGAGGGATCATATTACCTGCCTTGATGAGTGGTGATGATGAAAGGAGAGTATGCATGGTATCTCACAGCAGATGCTCAAAATGATGGTCATTATTGCTAAAAAAAAATTCCCTGGCCTTTGCACTGCACCCCACAAATGAGCAAGACAATCGAAGATGTCAGGCATTTGGCCAGTCTTACACATTACTCTCTCTGGGGCATACTTCTTTTGGAAGGAGTGAGAGGTGGCAAAGAAAGAAGTGAGGTGACTTGCCCCCAAGTCATGCAGCTCATTAAGATCAAGGCTGTGACTGTGAGACCAGGTTTTTTATTCCTGCCCACTATTCTTCCTTCTACACCAGGGTCAGTAAACTGTGGTTCCATAGGCCAAATCCAGCTTGACCCATTTTTCTAAATAACATTTCATTGGAACACAGCCATGCTTGTTCATTTACATACTTACTATGGCTGCTTTAGTGCCAGAATGGCAGAGTTGAGTGGTTGCAGCAAAGCCCATGTGGCCTACAAATGCTAAAATATTTTCTCACTGGTTCTTTACGAAGTTTACTGATTCCGGTTCTATACCATTCAGCTCCCATAACTGGAATGGCTTGCTATGGTTGGCTTACTATAGTCCCCAACTAGGATGGGAATGCCTTCTCCAAGTATCCAAAACAACAGGACAGAGAGATTTTCTTGGGATGCACAGTCCTGTTAGAATAACACAGCAAGTGACCTCAGGCTCCTGGGAGCCAGCAGAAGTACACTGGTCACCTAAGGAGGACAGGAAAGGGAGAGGATGAGGACCTGGCCCAAGAGGCATGGATGGGGAGAAATCCTTGCCTTAAGCTATTTCTAAAATGAAGGTAAAAAGGAAACTCAGAGGTTCAGGAAACAGGCAATGTAGCAGCTTTATCTGACCATGTGCACTGGGGAATGGGTCTGTTTGGGATACATCTATCAGGGAACTGCCAGGCCCCATCACCGTATGCCCCTGGGTGACCATCACTGAAATACAATGCTTCCTTATTCTTAAACACCAAGCTCAAATTCTCTTAGGCCTACCTGGAGGCTCCTCTTTCTCTCTCAAGACTACAGAGAAGTGGGTAGGGACTATGATGTCTTGCTAGGGACTATTTCTTTGCCTATTACTCAGAAAGGCCATAAATTGGCCTCATTCTTTATGATCTCTGTGTTCCCATTGATGCATTTAGATAGATCCTTCTTCTAAGATTCTATTACTATAAACCTACTGTATATTCAGTCCCAACACGTGATCATTTACCTACTTCAAGGTTTTAATCTTATGTCTGAGTGCTCATTTGTAAGTGTAACCCTATAGGTCAGAAAGCAATGTCAGCTTCACTTGATTGGACATGTGGAATCCAAGCTTGAGCTTTATCCTCTGGACTCTGGGTTTCAGACTTTAGTCTGTTGCCGTAAGCAGTGGAAACTGGGTTGCACAGTTCTTCAAGTCCAGGTAATATAAATACAGTACCATGTATTTTTTGGCACTCTTAACTTTCCAACCAGCCTACACAGAGAACACCCCAGCTTTTTGGAATGCTGAATAATTCACCAGACCCATCGGCCATGGTGTTTCAAAGCTCAGTAGGCTCCTTCCACTGATCCAATGAACAGATGTGCTAACTTTTCACTTGCTCAAAATGCTTCAGCCATTTGAACACCATGGACTCAGGGATTGAATCAGCCATGCAGTATCTTGATACCCTTACTAATTCAGAGGTCAAGCAACTCCCCCCACTCAAGCACCTCAGGAGTTATCTTGCCTAATTCCTAGAAGCATTTTAATAACTGTGATATCAAGTAGCATGATAGCTCAATTTTCCACATGGGCATGCCCTGCCCAACCATGACTTTTTAAGAGAAAAAATAAAACTTTCTTAGGCTCAATCAACTATTCTTTCTCTTTGTCTTCTTCTGTATTGGTCCTTAGATGATGTTAGTGCCTTTGTAGAAATGATTAATGAAACTATAACAAAACCCTGCAAATCCAAAGCAGGGCTGGCTGGTAGCCGGGCTAGAAGTCTTCATTAAGCCACTGGGGGTTCCAGGCAAAATAAAACCAAAACAGCTCCTACTTTCTTGGTGCTTACCATTGAAATAAGAGACTACTGACATGAATTGAGGAAACTGACTTATGGAAGTAAAGACAGACAACAAAACAGCATATGGAGAGGACGGGAATGCCACAGAAGGAGCCCACGCAAAAATTAAATGATTTTTTACAAATGTGGTTAACTTTACTGAGACTTAAAATTACGAAACACAGCATACAATCCCCCCCCCAAAAAAAATAGAAAAGTTTTGAGAAAGTTTGATCTGCCTCATAAAAAAGCTACAGAAAAGTATCTGTGAAAGCTTGTTAAATTATAACCCTATTTCAAGTATGATAATCATTAGGAATATTGAATGTGATCAAAAGTAAACTGATATGGAATTACCTTATTTAAATCAATTTCATCATTTGCATTCCCCATTAAAAAGATTTCCTAGCACTCTCCTTTATGGAAACTACCATCATCTAGGAGCAATTTAGCCCCCTCCCCACAAAAAAAAAAAAAAAAAAAACATGAAAAAGAAAAAGAGAGGAGAAAAATATGACAATTTTGTTAGGTTCTGTCTAGCGTGACAATTTTTCTGTCTCCCAGGTGAATGTAAGAATTTATTTTGTATTCAATCTATAGCCAGAAAAATGGTATTCAGTGCTAAGTATGACATTTTGCATTGTGTTTAGTTGGGATTAGAACCAGCGCATTGACTGAACCAGCTAAGACGGTGCCCTTATGAATCAGCTTTTGAGATATAGGGATCTAATATTCATAATTTAGAATTGGGCATCTATCACACAGCCCTGCCCTGTCTCTAGCTCTCTTTTTATTTCAGCATATCACAGTTGACCTGAGCAGATAGTGCTTCTGCGAGTTCTCAACATTTCTTCAACAACTCTTAAATAAATATGAGATTTATAGCATTATCTTTGACGAGCAAGTATTCATATCCCCAGATATAATTTTGTTCCATTTTATATAATGTTGACACCACTGGGTTTTTCTGCACAATGTGATTAAAGCTAGTAGTGCGTGAGAGTGTCCCTTGGAGTGAGTTCTCCCTAACCTCCCCCTTTCCAAGACACACACATTAATAATACTTTAGCACCAGTAGTTAGTGTTTTTCTTGAACATTGTCAGTCTTGCAGTCTGATGAAAAGCTTTTGCATTTGGAGTCTGGGTTGTAGTTTTGTTTGTTGGACAGAAATGTGGAAGCACAGAGAGAAATGGGGGCCTCTCTGCGTGTTGTCAGAGCAAGAATTGTGATGGAATAAAAATGTTAAATTATGAGATATAAACTGAGGACCAGGGGGAAAGGAATAATTAGAAGATTTGGCCAGAGGAGGTGGGGGCAGGGTGGGAGGGAAGGGCAAAGAGTTGGGAGGGGTGGGCCATCTGGTGTTAATCTCCTGCTGTGTGTTTGCTGGGCAAAATAGTCAGGGTACTTTGTCAAGGTACAGTCTGCTTTTGCAGACACAGATGGAGCAAAAGGGAGATTAATACATGTGGTTCTAACCACCTTTCATATCTTTACAGCTAAACATTATTTATAGAAATCAATTAGTCCTCTGTCTCTGCAATTTTATTATGAGGCTCTGTCCAAGTTTCTGGCAAGCTCTTTAAGAGGATGATTGATGGTAAACTTTCAGAATGAATAAAAAATGAACCCTCCCCAAGGATTTGGTGTAGTGGAGAGAAAGGTAAATGATAAAAATTACAAACTCTGCAAGTCACTATGAAACTAATGTAGGATCAGTGTGGTCCTTGTTATATTATTTTTCCTTGAAGATTTCTTTCCTCTCTCTTTTTCTTTCTTTCTCTCCTATTTTCTTTGCTCCTCTCTCCCTCCCTCCCTCTCACTCTTTCTCTCTCTCACAAGCAGCTGCCTGTTTGCTATGGAAACTTTAGGAGAGTTTGATGCCTACAACTTGAACTTGTGGGAAAGTAAAGGTTTATTCATTTGCCAAGCTAGTAAATGCCACTTTGATTACTGATACTCATATGAGATAAAGAATCCCAGAAAAAGAAAAATGGAACAGAGCTCTCATGTTTTGTCTACTGGAAACTTTTATAAGAGATGGGAGCTGCCGATTGGCCTCCATTAAATGAGTCTAGGAGCCAAGAAATAAGTACAACATCCCACTGCAAAGAATTCCATAGAAGATGCACATAGATTTATTCTGAAAGGCTAGTCTTGGTAGTGTGCTGTCAATGCTCACACCCCAGGCTTAGATATGAGACAGTTATGATGTCTTGGATACGAGGAAGGAATTATCAAATTAAACAAAGTACTAAACACCGGAGAGGACATGAGACAGTGGCACATGGCACACACATTCTAAGTGCAGCTCCTAGCACCTTGGGATGTGATACTATTCTGTTCCATTAACTATTTTGAAAGGATAAGGAGTTCTTTTGGCCTCTGATAGCTGAGTGGTTGCAAAAGGCAAATGGCATTAGAGGGATTTGTGAGTCACTTGAAGGACAATGAAGGACTCTAAGGGACTTCAGGGAAGTTTCTCAACCTCAGTTTCCATCTCTGTAAAATGAGGATTATAACAGTAACTACCTCAGAAGTTTGCTGGGAGAATTAAATGCGATCAGGCATTAAAGTATATCACATGCTGTGAACACAGCAAATACTCCTTTGCTGGCAAATTGTCAGGATTAAGAGGATTCAGAATTTCTCATTTTCTTAAAATTTGCTGTTCAATATAGAGCTTTGTTAACTGCTAATTGTGTTTGATATGAATCTTTGTATATAGTAGGTACTAAATAAATACTTTCTGATTTAAAATTCCTTGTGTTTAGATGTGGTTTTCCACTTAATTTGAGTGGCTGATGTGAATGTATATACACTCTGTATAGACACAATTTGATAATATGTGTAATATCTAACTTCAATAATTCCTTTCATTACATAGGACATCTTTAGACTTCTAACTTGATGAAATCACCTAACACAGTATCTGACATCTGACACATAGTGTGTTCTTAGGAAACATTTACTGAACGGTGAATGAATGCATAAAACCAGCATAGGAGAATAAAAGAGAACAAAGCAGGAAAGGGCTTTAAATAAACAGTTTATTAACTTTTCTTTTATATTTTAATAGAAAAATATTGCATGAACTGAATTAGAAGAATAATTGCTTGCAAACTATAGAAATGAGTCTTTCTAAGTTAAGATAAAGGAATTTATTAAAAGATATGAGGATGTTCTCAGATTCCATGAGAATGCTAAATCTAAATGCAAAACTGCAGGATTCAGGCCCTAACACTGTTCTGTGTAGTGAACACTATTTAGCAGCCTCATTGGTCAGCACCATGAATAAGCTCTGTCATTATTTTCATCTTTGCTCCACTTAAGAGTCAAAGTCCCAGGAAAGAATCTAACTGGCCTAACTTAAGTCACAGGTCCACCCCACTCCCAGGTGTAGGGTGGCGGTCTTATTTGCAGTTCCACCAAGAGTACCTAAAATGATGAGAAGTAATTTTAAAGGAAGTCAGGATGCTGCAACCAAAGTAAAAAGGAACGCATGGCAGAAAATAAATGTTCGCAGTATAAACTTACAATTATCTAGATATAATAAATATGCACGTTGTTACCAGTGTCCTAGGTCTGCCATAACAGAGTAGACCAAATGGATTCAACAACAGAAGTTTACTATCTCACAGTTCTGGAGGCTAGAGGTCCAAGATCAGGGTGCCTGCAGGGTTGTTCCATTGTGAGGGAAGTATCTGTTCCAATTCTCTCTTTGGTTTGTAGGTGGTCATCTTCTCCCTGTATCTTCACACTGCCTTCCCACTGCACATGTCTGTGTCCAAATTTCCTCCTCTTACAAGGAAAACAGTCATCTCTGGTTAGGGCCCACCCTTGTGACCTCATTTTAATTTGATTACCTCTTTGAACACCCTATCTCCAAATACAAGTGCATTCTAAAGTACTGAGAGTTATGGAGTTAGGACTTCAGTGTAGGAATTTGACAATTCAACCCATAACTGCATGCTATAAACATGCTGTTATTGAATTAATCAAATGAGTGGATGTATCAATGGACAAATACCCACTGTGTTTATAGCATGTTTTAGTTAAAATTAAGTAATTATTCAGCTAGCTCTGCAGAGATCTTTAATGTTCCAAATTTGCTGGTTCAACTAATCAGAAGAGAGATAAACAGGTTTTCTGCCCTCCACTACTTTTCTTTTAAAAATATTTTTGATCCTTAACCATAGAGTTACTATTAGGTACTTCTGTAATCCCATAAACATATCTTTAGGAAAAAAATTTAATGTAGCATTATAAAGCTTAGCTTTCTAATATTGAAAAAATAAGGGCTTTTTTTGGATATTGACAAATAAGAACTGGTAACCACTTTGTATCTGAGATGCCAATTTTTTCTCTAAAAAATTTCTGAGATTTTTCTAAGAGTAAAGCCAAGCAGAAATGACTCAATGTTACCTCCACTACACATACAGATTTTCTCTTTGACTCTGGCCACTGTTGAGACCTGACGCTGCCCAACCTTGAGCAATACATGAAGTAAATAATATCCAGGTAGTGATGCAGAAAGCCCTGGCTGGATCCTAGCCTATTTAACTTTCTCCCTAAAACTGTCAGCTCTCAGAGTTTATGATCCCATGATTCACATTTTCTTAGCACACACATTTGTGATCTTCTTCCATGACCAATGTCCACTTTTGCTAGACTCATCCTCCATACCTATGTTTCCTTGGAAATATGTACTCTACTGACCAAGGAACTACGAAGTAGTTTATTCCTGAAAGTTTAGAGGTAGTTTGTACTGTTTATGTCTTTGTAGGAGTGAGATGGCACTGCAGTGCCATGAGGCCTGGATATTGATGAGACTTTTTCCGGCATGCTTTACCTAAGTGTCTGCCTGCCTTCACTTCAAATGCCTGCAAACATTAATCCACTGGACTTAGAAGGGAAGCCAAATGAACAAATAAGCTACATGATCGAAGGCACTGACTTCCGTCTCTAAAGAAGAAACCATCTAGAAATCTAAAACAGCTTTTGTTGATTATTCTTTTCCCAGCGTATATAGGCATAAGGTAATGTTTTGTGGGGTGTATGTGTGCTGGTGTTTATACACATAACCACATAACCGTCATCAGTAGCTGGCATGACTTTGGTGTAAATCTATTCCTCCACGTGTATTAAACAGTAAAAATTGGATTCCAACTTTTCTCATAATCTGTTCTGCACCAACATCTTTTTATTCCCCTCCACTACTCTCTCTGCTCACTATGCTTTCCCACCCTCTGTGCCTTGCATCTGCTGCTCCTTCCTCCTGGAAAGACCACCACTGTGCCTCACCCACTTCTAAACCCTGATTACTTCTGATTATGTTTTGTGTCTCAGCCCAGATGGCAGATCCTTTGGGATCTGCCCACTTTCCTGCTTCTTGGCCTCAGATGCCCCTCCTGAATATCCCATAGTATACTGTCCCTGTCCATCTACACTGAATCTGTTCTTATGCTGTATCAGAATTCAGAATTCATGATGGATTCATCTTTTTCTACCCAAACTGCAAGTTACTTATGGGTGGAAACTTTATATATCAGTCCACTTATTCTCCAGCCCCTAGTATGATGCCTGGCACATGATAAATGTTTATTGGTTAGACAAATGAGTAAATGAACAAGTGAATTATTAAATGAAAAAGAACAATCAAAGACATAGCTTTCTTAATATTAACAATCTGAAAGTACTAAATACTTCTTTATTTGAAAGTAGTACCAAAGTTCCTTTAATATCTACAAATGTCCCAGCCCCCCACATTCCAAGTTGAATATAGGCTGTGACCCCCAAATTATACTTAGGGTCTCATATTGTAAAGTTTAGCCCATTTCTCAGGATAATACATCAATTTGTTTCTCAATAAAAATCTGTTCTGTCAGTTAAAAATACTCAATGGTGGTAGCTATTGCACAAGCCACAATGGAAAATAAATCCAGTATGGACTGCCAAAATTATAGCCTGCTTAGAAGAAATGGCAATATACATAATGTGTTCATTATTTTGCTGTAGTGAAAAGTATACTGGACTTAGAGCCAAAAATCAGAGGTTCAGACTTGGTCTTCATCATTTGCTAGTTGGGTGGCACTGGGCAGTTAGTTAATATTTCTGAGCCAACCTGACTTGATTTTCATCAAATGAAATGAGGTTCACTCAAACCATCTTCAGAACTTTAAGTTCTGTATCACATGATGGAATGAAAATATATATTGCTTGAGTACCTACTATGTACTTTGATTTTATTTTAAGCATTTTAAAGATGAGTAAACCTAAAGGCAGATTATCTCCAAAGTCACATGGTATTTGTTTCTTTCTATTCCATCGCATATTATCATTCTCATTTATGGCTTAACAATTACAAATACTTTTTTAGAAAATATTCCAAAATTACCCAGAGAGCGAGCATTCGTGACATTGTCATTATTATGTAGACTGTTATTCTGTATTATGTAGACTGCTATCATATAGACCACGCACTGATGTAAGCAGGATTTTATTTCAATGAGATCGGATGTTTCCAGTCTCATCTCCTTGTCAAGTAAAGTAGATTTGCCAAAAAGATACAAATGAGTGTTGCCTTGGTAACGTGATTTACATACCCAAACTTTTCAGAGTCCTACTGGAATCTATAAAATGCCCGTGCCAGCAGCCAGCGCTGCATGCCCTTTTGTTGCCTCTGAATCAGCTGTGTGGGACGCTTGGCGTCATATAGCCCAAACAGTCAGGTTTTGGACTCATTTTTTTAATTTTCATATGGGTATTTGGCACTCAGAGAAACAACTAACTTCAGCCTGGAATACAGTATCCAAAGATTGTTTAAACATGGGATTAGTCTGGCTTTCTCTGGGGAAATGTTCTTTTCAACATCACTTTCTAAAACAGCGATCTGATCCTGTTTATGAACAGCATTGTCACTATTGTTAATAACAACAAGAATTCTTTATCCTCTGTAGTAATCACCCTCATCCATACTTTTTCTCTTCATTGCCCTAATTCTGGCTCTATTTCATGGTTCCTAATTCTTCAGAATTCTAACTCTTTCTTTGCCTCTGCCTTTCACACGTCAATCTGCCAAGCACACTCTCTCACACTTATATCAATGCAATGCTGAAAAATGTGCAGTTTCCCTTTCACCTACATAAGAAATCAGATACATAAAGTCTTCCAGAATCTGATGCCTAGTGTGAAGAAAAAAAGCACAAGAAGAAAAATCAGGCAGTCTTTGTTCTGGTTCCGATTGTGTTGGGATCGACCTTTGTGACCTTGGGTCATACATCTTTTGAATGTGAGATGAAGTGATTGGACAAGATCAGAGCTGCCAGATGAGTGGCATTCGGGTACCATTTCTTCCCAGAGTGCCCTTGGAAGTCATCTTTTAGTAATCCTTGGCTTTTCCCCCTTGAACACTAATGAGCCTCAGAATCATCCATGCAGTCACTTCCAAAAGATCAATGTTAACCCTTGAGATCAAAGCCCATTGGCCTCCCTGGATGGGATGATCTCTGAGATTGCTTTCTGCTCTAAAATTCCACAGTTCTACAGTCTTCTTTTCATCTTACCCATACTCACAATGCAAAGCCCATGCTGTGGCCAAAAATATTTTGAACACTTTTTTTCAAATGCATTTGGAACATTCTAGGCTGTTGGAAAGCCCTTTCACATCACAGTCTTCAGTCAAAATCTTACCAATCCTACAACCCTCAATGAGCTCCACTCTCTCGAAACCTTTGTCAGTAGCTCTAGCTGGTAGTAATTGTGCCCTCCACTCTTGAATCACCATAACAGTTTTTCACTCAATTATAAGAATATATTGAGGACAAATGCTATACCACCTCTCTAACCTTTTTGGCTTCTGTATTTAAAAACATACAACTTGTGTTCAAATTCTAGTTCTACTAGTTAGGTGTTGTGAATCCATAGATAAATCATTGAACCTAATTCTTGGGCCACCCCCACTGCATACCCAGCAACTAACACAGTGCTTGGCACATCCTGGAAAATCAATAATTATTTGTTTAACAGAAGGAAGAAAGGAAGGAGCAGACATATAGAGAGACGTTTACTACCTGATGAGCTTAGTGAATTAAATGAGCTTAGAGTTAAATATAGTATTACATATAAATATACTTATAAATGTATAAATTTATAAATATTTTTATATATTATACATTATGTAATACATATTCTATATAAATATATATTAGAGAATGTATATTCCAATTTAACTCATATACATTATATATTCTCATTTAACTCATATATATACAAATACACATATATGCACACAAAACATTTTATATACAAAAATTTTGAAAACTTTGGCTCAAATATTAAAAACATAATAAAAAACATGTAAGTTATCATTACCAGTAATAATAGATAAAACATTTATTGAATGCCAGTTTTGTAACAAGAATTTTACCTAATTTGGAAGCCAGCATGGTGTGGTAAAATAGTATAAGCTTTGGAGCTCAACTAAACCTGTGTTCATAGACTTACTCTTCCACTTTTGGTGACTTTAGGCAAGTCACCTAACTCCTCCATATCTTCTATATTAAGATAAACTATAATATGGTGCAGTAACAATTCTAAAGTCTCTCAGTTTCTTTCTCTCTTGTGCTATATATCCAGACAAACAGAAACTTTGCTCTATAAAGTCATTCAGGGACCCAAGGGGATGGAGGCTTCACCATCTTGCAGCCATGTCGCTTGAAACACATGGAATTCTCAATGTGATAGCAAGGGAAGAGACTAGATGTTCTTAAACCAGCAAGTAACACCCAACACAGAAGTGTCCTATGTGGCGTCTAGCCACAGGCCCAATCTCAGTGGGAAGTGTAGCCTTTCATGAATTCAGAAAGAGGGTGATCCAGACATTGGTGATCATTAGAAATGTCCAATGAAGATAATAGTGACTATTTTGTAAGACTCTTGGGAGAATTAAATGTAAAAACCTCCCCAAGCATATAGGACAGGCCTTCAGCAATTGTTAGTGCCTTTCTCCTTTGTCCCCTTATGAACTGGGACAAGTTATATGTATGCTGTTATTCCTTTTCCATATCAAAATCAAGTCTTTGCACATACTACTAAAGAAATATTTACTACATAACTTTACTAAGAAATTTGCAGTTATTTTTCATAAGCTATCTTAAATTCACAGGAAATGTATTTTTGTCATTATAGAGTAATAATCATTTACAAGACCAACTTAACATTTTGGATAAACGTTATATTCAAAACATACAGAAGGATCAAAGCACTTGATTTTGTTTTCCTTATTTTGTGTTTGGGTTTTTTTGTTTGTTTGTTTATTTCTTTACAAATACTTTCAGAATTCATAAAACTCATTAATAAGCTTGTATTTTATTATTACTATTACAAGGCATCTTGTCAGCATGATGATATTGGTTTTATAATGGCATCAATGTCTCTCTTCTTCCTTTCCAAAAAAATCCAGACTTGATTCACTAATCCTCTTCAGTATTTTGTAACCAGGCAGCTGGGTCAAAATGTCACCACACGAGCTCCAGAGGAGGGCCTGAGTCATTCGGAGGAAGATGCCTCCTTTCCCCTGGCTGGTACAGGAAGGAGTTTTTAACCCTAAGTTGCCCCATGAAACAAGGGGGGAAGTATGTTGGGTGTCTTGTGGGGAAGATTTTCTCACTCTTGAGAGAAAGAGAGAGAGGACAACAGAGGGTGATCCTGTCTCTTTTTCCTGTGGTTGGTTGAATGTGACTGGGGGCTGAGGAGCAGAGAGATACAAAGACGAATCAGTCGGCCTTGGAGCTTGCTCCCCCTGTTTTGCAAGATAATAAACTGCTTATTTTTTAAAGCTAATTTGAGTTAACATATTTAATTATTTCCAGCTGAAAATATTCTAACTGAAACTAATACCATTATATATTGTTTTACTCATTTATTAAACCAATAAATACTGAGAGCCCACTGGGCTGAGTGTTTGGGGAACAGTGGTGAAAATGTGAAAAACAGCAGCCACCCTCATGGAGCTTATAGTACAGAAGGGGAGACAGCATTCTCCAAAGGTCTGCCCCCTGTCGTTTGCTTTGTTTCCATAAATGATAGCACCATCTTCCAGTGGGGGTGCCTAGAAACCTTGGAGTCATCTTGGACTCCTCTTCTAATATTTATCCAGTCTTTCAGCAAATGCATGTGGCCACACCCTCAAAATCTACTCAGAGTTAATCTGCTTCTCATGTTCTCTTCACTGTGACCCTCCTGATCCAAGTTACTGTCGTTTCTCTCCTGATTAACTGCAAACTACTTCTCTATTTGTGTGTAAATCACAATTGTCTGCCCTTTTAGCCAGAGTTCCTTCTTTAGGGGGACAGAGGTTGGAGAGGTTGAGGAGTAAACAGGTAAGAGGAGATATCAGGCTGTAGACAATTGTTTCTAGGATTTTTGCTGTGAAGAAAAATAAATAGATGGTTGCTTTTGTGGGATGGTGATCTCAAGGGAGTCTTATTTGGTTTTTGTTTTAATAGGGTAACAACAGAGCCTGCTTCAATATCACAGGGAGTGATCCAGGAGAAAGGGTCGGGGGTAGGTTGGATATGCAAGAGGAAGTGTAAATAAGTAAAGGCACTTGAGGAGAGGCAATGGGACAACATCTGGTGGCCTGGCCTTGTATGAAGGGAAAGTCATGCTTTCCTCTGTGACAGAAGAGAAGGAGCTGGGTAAGGGAGGTTTGTGGACCTAGTGGGAGAAAAGAGGTTCTACTTGCGAGTTTCTCATTTTTTTATGAAGGATGAGGTAGCACATCCACCAAGAGTGAGGATGAAAAAGATAGAAGGTTGTAGGATGAGCAGGAGATTTCAGGAGAGCGGAAAAGTGAAATGACCATTGACTAGAGTAGCAGAGCAGGCTTCCTGGAGATCCCTGGGGACATTGCCAAGCTACATCGAAGACTCAACTTGAGGGTGATAATCACAAATGGATAGTGAGAGGAGCCACCCTTTGGTCCCTGCTCTGGTGGCAGGTGTGTCCATTGTGGGCAGCCTTAGTGGTGACTCCTGAAGATGCTTCTGCTGGGAGGCAGCAGCAGAGCAGGCTGTTCTATGAGGCAGTTGGCTGATGGTCAATCTAATGATCTATTAGGAAGCTTAGAGTGCAGAGACTGTGTTAATAGGAGAAAGACCCCAGTCTGGCCAATCTGGAAAATCCACGTAGATTGGTGTCAGCCACTCTAAGGAGGCAAAACTTTTCAGGTCCCTACCCTGGCTCCTGAGAGTTGGCCCCTGATATGAGACTCTGGAATTCGTGAGCATTTCTTGCTCCAGCTTGAAAAACTAAAATGGGAAGTGTCTTTAAAAATGATCTTGCAAGTCAAAGAAAATAATGATTAGTGAAAGTGCTCATTCATTCACTCAACCAACATCTATGGAACTCCCACTATATTCCAGGGGTTGCCATGTATTCCAAGAGGTGTAAGATAGGCTCCCTGTTCATACAAGGCCATGTGCCCAGATGGGGAGAGAAATAACTAAGCAAATTATCATCAGTACAAATACAGGAGTTGTAAGAGCTCTAAGAACATAGAGGAGCAAGTGACAAAGTCTGCAGGAGGCAGACAGGATGTTAGAGCTGGTGGGTCTTTAAGAGATAGAAGGATTTGTATAAGACCAGTCTCAGTGAGATGTCCTAGAACATTATAATGTCCCCATATGTATATCTCTAGTTACCTGCCCCATTTCCACCACGTACCTGACCCTGTTTACTTGTGTTGATATAATTTCCTGGAAATAAGAATAGCTTCTCCACTTATCCTCTGCTGCTAGAAGGGAATGGAGAGTAAGAGGAGTTCCTGGGAACCAATTGTGAGGGCCGGACCCCAAGAAAAAGACTCTGAGGAGCAAGAAGTTCACTCAGAGTCTCTGAAGGAAGCAGGACTGGCACCAGGAAATGCCCTTGATGAGAACTGGCCTTTGGGGCTTCACTGTGAGATCTCTGAAAACAGAAATACCTCAAGGCATAGTCTTCTGTCCTTCTCCCCTGGGCTTTGTACTTGCTCTCTTTTCTGTGGGGGTGAGGGACTAGAGTTAGAGAAACTGGGATGATTAATTTTGATTCATGCCAGGGAAGAGCCATGTGCAGACAGAATCTTGTCTTGAGTATTACTTAGCCCCGTGGTTGACAGGCCAGGAGCCTGGTTTTCCTTCTGACCTAAGTAGCACCTTATACCCTACTAGGGCCCTCTGCAAACCAACTGTCTTGTAACAGCAGTGGTTAGCACTGCAGCGGTTAGGACAGCAATGCGGTGAGCAGCCAGTGGCATTGCAGGAAGTCGTGTTGTTTATCCCCACGCTAACTCTCCATTTGTGTGTAAATGAATTGCATGATTCATTTTCCATAAACAGCACTGGTGAACAAAAGGGGAAAAAATCCAAAGGCTGGAAACTGCCAAGGAAAAGTTATTTTCTTCATTTTGGCCTCCCTCTGAGAACAGACCAAGTCTCTGAAACAAGAGATTATCCACAACTGAGTCACATCACCCCAAGTCTGGGTTTTCACACGGACCCATTAAGATTGTCCAGGCATAGATGCCAGCATGGATGAGAAGACAGGAAACAGCGGGAGAACTGAGTTTGAAAAGCACACTCTACCCAGACTAACACTGAGGTCTTAAGGAGGACGCTCGTAGGAGACAGAACTAGCCAATGAACCAAGGGGTGGGGAGGTCTCTGCCCTGGTTTTGCTTATTTGTCACTCTGAGATTTAACTTCGTTGATCCAGACCTTCCAGATTTTGACCCCCAGCGTTCTTTTTCACTTGTTGCTACCAAGAACAATAATATCTGGCCTAGTCCATTCAGGCTGCTGTAACCAGGTACCATAGGCTTGATGGCTTATAGACAACAGAAATGTATTTCTCGTAGTTCCAGAGTCTGGAAAGTGTAAGACTGAAGTGCTAGCAGATTTGGTGACTGGTGGGGACACGCTTCCCAGTTCATAGAGAGTCATCTTTTCACTGTGTCCTCATGTGGCACAAAGGGCAGTCAGGGAACTCTCTGGGGTCTCTTATAATGGCATTAATTCCATTCGAGAGAGCTCTACACTCATGACCTCATCATCACCCAGAGACCCGGGCTCCAAGTACTGTCACACTATTTAACATCAGGAATGGGGTGGAGGGGGTATGAGTATTCAGTCTATTGTGATAGCAAAAACAAAAATGATTTTGGTTTTAAAAGCCTGCTTCCTATGTTCTTGTCATAGGCTTGGCATTTTATCTGATTGCCACTGTCCTGAAAGGTAAGGATTATTCTTATTTTACAAGTGAGAAAAATAACTCTTAATGTGATTAAGCAACTCTTAACCCCTGACCTGATATCTAAACATAGCAGAACTTAGTTTCAAAACCACAGCTATCTGATTTGAGAGAATCACAACACACCGTTCCTTCATTTACTTTTCAACTTTAGGAAGAATATGTATATTCTTCATTCCCTCGAAAACTCCTGGAGCTTCCTTCCCCTTTGTCCTTGATAGTAAGCAGTGTCTTCCTCCCACCCCTTTGCTTATCTGATTCTTAATTATCATCTTAACTATATTACATCAAGACATGGTACCAGAAGAACTGTACACAGCAGATGCAAGACAAGAAAGCAGCCAACAGGTAACAAACTCAGTCTGATAGACAAGGCAGGGCCGTGGAAGATTTTGAGGTCAGAGCTAGGAGGTGGCAGTGAGAACCCAAGAGCAGGACATGGTGGAGGCCAACTCAGAGACCAGAGACCAAGCCCAAGATTAGGAACCGAGGTAGCTGCCAAGGAGTTGGCGACAGGAGCATGGGGCCCATTTGCTGGGACAAACTATTTGGCTGGGCAAGACCATCTGGGGTTTCCAGAGGGTGCATGAGAAGGAGTATTTTCTCTGCTGACCCTGTCTCACACTGTCTTAAAGGCAACGCCTAGCACCTAATACTACCAGTTGGGCAAGGCCCATTTCAGGAAGTCGGCTATAACCAGGCCAACCAAGAGGGACGACAGCTCCTTCCTCCACAAGCGTAGCAGCATCTGCTGTCTGCACCACACTTTTAGCTCTTGGCAAACGCTGCACTATATGATTAGTTTTTTGTCCTTGCTACTGTGATAAAAGGTCTTACGGGGCAGGAGCTGCCTCATTAGGGTTTATGCAACCAGAATGTAGCCCAGAGCCTGGCCTAGAGCACGGATTCCAATTACGGATGTTGATCAATTCTCCCGGGCCTTTGATTGACCCCGAATGAAATCAGTGAAACTGGGTTCTTCACCAGGACAGGATGGAAATTAGTCAATGTTTTATCAACCAGCTCTATCCAAAAGAATCCAGTTTTAGAACAGTGTTCTCCAATGTGAGTGTGCCTGTGAATCTGGCCCTCTGCTACCTGTCGGTTCTCACCTGCGGCCCCTCCCCATGGCTCCCAGACCCTGCCATGTTGCCACCTCTTACTCATGAGCGTTCCTGCCTTCGGCCTTTGCTCTGCTTGTTCCTTCTGCACAGTGTATTTCCCCCAGATATTGATATGGCTCACTTCCTCACCATTTGCTTAACTATCATTTTGTTAATGAGGATTTCTTTGACCTTCCTAACACCTTATCTTATACTGTACAGATATCTGTACTTCCTATACCTTATATTCCCCCACAGAACTCAGCACTTTCCAGCTTGCCATATACTTCACTGTCTTTTCCGAGTATAAATGCCAGCAGGACAAGCATTGTTGTCTGTTTTCCTTACCGCTGTTATCTCCAGCACCCAGAACAATGCCTAGCTCAGAGAAGGTACTCCATAAATATTTGGTAAATGAATGAATATCTAAGAATTACCTGGGGAACATGATACAGATTTCTGGGACCCACTAAAGAGATTCTTATTCCCAAAATTAATTACTTGGCTGGCATTCTCCACAACCTGCTACCAATGCCCCTTCTTCGACAAGGTAGATTCCTTCTCCCTTCCTTTCCCTTACATGCCCAAATCCTGCGAAAGAGTAGGTGAGCCACTGCCTCTCTGTGCCAGGTTCTCTGTACTCATGGTGCTATCTGGTGCAATTGCTGCCTTCCAAGAACCCTTAGGTCATCCTGACACTGTGTGCAGTGCAGTCAGGAAGGGAGAAGCTGCATTCTTTTCCTAGAAGCTGTCTTCTGTTTACCCTCCCCTTGCCCATTTCCTGGGCTGGCCAGGGAACCAGATGCCCACAGGGTAGCAGTCCTTGCCAGCACTCCTTCAAAGGCTTGTATACCCCTCAGCCTTCCAGTGACCACTTGTCTGCAGAGCCTTCTGGTAGCCCACCCAGGGACACTGGAGCCAACGCCACTTGCACTCCCCAGCAGGCGCACAAGGCAGCATGTTCCAAGACAGCTGGACTAGAGGAGGGAGAAGTGGTTGAGGTTGGCCTCCAAGGCTCCTAAGCCAGCAGTCTTTTTAGTGACTTGCTTGAGTCTTCTTGGCTAGGCCTGCTGCTGTTGTTGGCATTACCCCTCCTTGTGAGTGTCCCTGTGCCCTTGGGACAGCACCTACCCTTCTCACCATCATCCTTGGTGGTTCACGGTTGCTTTCTGCCATGTGGATCAGCTGTTCGTTCCTAAGAAGGGTGCTATAATTAGACCTGCATCTCCGTGCTGAGATTTTGCCCAAAGAAGACTCCAGGGACTCTCAGATCCCCCCTCAAATCTGTTCATTTACACCCAAGTCAGAGAACAAGGATTAACAAAGATTGATCTCCCCAGTTGACTCTTCCCCTTCATCCTTCCCTCACCCCAGACTGTCTGTCCATGTTTGAAAGCCAGGCTTTACCCAAGGTAGTGGCCGGGGCAGTTTTTACTCAGGTCAGAGTAAGTCTATAAGGCACATAGCTTAGGTGGACCTTTTTTTATTTTTACTATTAAGTGGGAGGGTTAATTCTCTCTCTGTGTGCCTTCATTTCTCTTGTGCCCTGACAACCCTAACCTACCTTTTAAGGTGAAGAGTAATAAGAGAAAGAAAATCTATATCACATTTATATTAAACAAGTATTTCCAGTTTTTATCCCCAGACTACTTTCTGTCACTATTCTCTAAGAAAAACTGGGGTCTCCTCATGTCGGCAGGATTCTAGCTACACAAAGAAAGATGTCAAAATATGTGTTCCATAATTTTTTTGTTCTTCATGTTGTCATTTTTAGTCTGAAAAGGGTGCTAAAGATATGATAGGGGAGAAACTTTAACTTCTAGTCATTTAAGATTTTTTATAAGAAGGGAGGTTTTTTAAAAAAAAAATAACAAGGACATAACTGGTTGAGAGTTAAGACACTGCCACCTCACAGCTATTTTTACATTTAAATTTTGTGCTGACTTTGTGGTATCAAGAAGATAATAGTTCTATGACTTTGGTGCTATGCAGTGGTAGGGAATTGACTGAGCATGTTGCAGGGTGCCGTGGGTCACCATCAGGGAAGGACAACCCATCTCATGAAGTCAGGCTCAACCAGGCTAATCGGCAAGGGTCACAGAGGATGACACCCAGATCCCCATGTACCTTCATTAGATAAAATACCTTGTCACCGTCCATCTCTACTTTTCCCCACCTTTCTGGCACCAGCTCAAAACTCTCTCTCCCTCCTCTGGCCACTGGGCTATGCCTGCTCCCGCTGCTCCAGCTATAGAAGTTTTTAGCTCATGTATTCAGTTATCAGTCACTGGAGATCTCAGCTGCAGTCGGGCTGCAGCGGACAAACCAGCCTTTCTTTATGCCAACAGGGAATGCTTGAAATAACTAGACACACAACTCTGATTGATGCAGCCACAGCTTACACACCACACTTCAGACAGTCTGAAATGGCTGGAATTAATAGCCTATTATTAGATAGCATGCAGGGTGGAGCAGGAGGAGGAGAGACAAGAAAATACCTTTTTATGATCTTTTCATTTAAATCAATTTATTTGATTTTTGCAGGGTGTGACATGACGGGGGTGGGGAGAGTATGTGGCGTGTGGTGGTGGGGTGGGGGGTTGTTCTTACCACCCTACTGTGAGTCCCCTGGGGGACTCCAGCCAGCTTGGCACCAACCCACCCACCACATTTTTTTTTATAAATGATGCAAATACATGTGGTTGGGTAGAAAGGGGTTAAAGAGACCAGGGAGTCCAGGACTGAGGGAAGGAAGAGTGTGGATTGCTCGGTTCACTTGCTTTTATGCCAGGCTCTGTTAGCCAGCTGCAGAAAGGGGAAAAGGAGTTTAAAACCCCTGGTAAGATATTTTTCCTTGGTCTGAACATTGTTTAAATTCCTGAAGTGGGTGATCCCTGTAATAAATACCTTGGACTCTGTAAGACAGATATATTTATTCAAGTTTAAAGTTTGGATTTGATGGATATGCACTTGGGAATGCATGGGACTGGAGTGTTTGTTATATGTTGGAACCCATTCAATGCACACAAGGAGTTAAGAGAACTCCATTTATAGCAAAATAGAATGTCTTCTTTTTCTTTTTTAACAAAATGATAAAAATTCTTTAAAATTTTTTTTTAGTTTCTATTGACATACAATGTTAGCTTCAGGTGTACAACATAATGATTGGACATTTATGTAACTGACACAGTGATCACCCCAATAAGACTTGTACCCACCTGACACCATACATAGTTATTAAATTTTTGTTCCCTGTGCTGTACTTTACATCCCTGATCTGTTTTCTTACCTGGCAATTTGTACATCTCAATTCCTTCCCCATTTTCACCCTTTTCCCCTACCCCCATCCCATCTGGCAGCCATCAGTTTGTTCTCTGAATCTATGAGTTTGTTTGTTTTATTTGTTTGTTTGTTTTGTGTTTTAGATCCCACGTATAAATGAAATTATATGATATTTGTCTTTCTCTGTCAAAGCAAAATATCTTAAACATTTCTTTGTGGCCACTGTGTCAAAGTCTGTGCTTCATCCCATATTTTGAACATTGTTGGCCCTCAGAAAGACATTAAATGACAGGGATGAGAAGGGGGAGTTTGGCCCAAGGCACCCAAAGCACTTTCTCAAGACTGTAGTTTGTGAATGAGGCCTTGAACTAGATCACCTGCCTTATATATAGGAACATATTTCTCTGAGATGAGAGTTGG
This sequence comes from Cynopterus sphinx, assembly GCA_030015415.1. Lineage (NCBI taxonomy): Eukaryota > Metazoa > Chordata > Mammalia > Chiroptera > Pteropodidae > Cynopterus > Cynopterus sphinx. The sequence continues at coordinate 23,696,311 of CM057385.1, forward strand.
CGATCTCAGCAGAGAGCAGAGGCAGGGGATAGAGCTGGAAAAATCTATGTGCTCAAACTTATGTCTTATTTTCCTGTAAGGTCACTGCCTCAGCTGTGATTACATATTATAGGAGAAAAGATTAATCTATCATTTGAAATATGGATTCTCTCAGGATACAATGCCTCTTCCCCGGGTTGGAACACCTGATATTCCCCTAAATAAAACTACCCCAACCCTACCTTTCCTTGAGCAAAACAAACAAGCCAGGTAATTCGAAAAACAAGTCAGAGTTTCCAGGAACTCAGGCTACTCTTGCCCTCTTGACTGTTAAAAAACACACATTTACCCACAGCCCCTAGGAGAAATGACGCCATTTCAGAATCACTGGCAGAACAAACAATTGACTGGCCACCATGACTTCCACTCAGCAGTTTGGTTTAGTTTCCCCAAGGAGATCCCCATCAACCACAGATCTGTGCCAGAGCTCTGTCACCTTGCCAGGTTCAATGGAGCCCATGTTCAAGGGGGTGTGGCCATGGGCCACTGTGTGGGCTCAGCTTCTGCTGCACAACCCAACTGGAGTTCTGGTCTCCCAGTATGGGAATGTGTTTCCATCCTTTCATGATGGACATGTACAATGTGGAAAGCCATCAGACCTTGGGCTTAACTAGGCTTCCCAGAGACAAGAGCCAAGGACAAGCTGGTGATTCCTGGGCCATCTGTCCTGGAAAAGGAGATAACAAATTGTTTTTCACAATCTGCTTACAATTAATTTTTTCTGCAAGGTGGTCCTCATGCCCCCCATGGGTAAGCCCAGTGTTCTGTCTAGACTTACTTGCTATAATCAGTAACTGCCTTACAAGATAAAAGTCTAATATAACATTCGTTTAAGAACACGTGTGCCTTTTATAGGTTGCAGTTCATGATGTTTTCAACGTCAGGAAAAAAATGTAAAACTATTATTTTCTGCAATGTTGGTGTTATTTTCTATAACTGCATAAGGTCCTGATTTTATCATAATTGCCAGGACAGGTTTTGTTTTTGCTTTTGTTTTTAGGCTGTTGGTATTTTTTTTTCAGCATGTTATTAATATTTAAGTTACTTCCAAGACAGTATTTTCCAGTTAGGTTCATGATTTAGGTTGGGCTTTCATTGTCACTTAAAGAAAGTCACAAAGGAATTGATTATAAACACAGAATAACTACTAAAGAAATTCCTATTTACAAATTTTTCCAGCGTGTCAAAGTAACCAGCCTTCATCATTCGCTGATAACTGGTCTCTTAGAGATGGCAGGAGGGCATTCATCTGTCCCCTGTAGGTCCTCACCTACTTTGATGTAACCAGGTTAAAAGACCCAAAAAGGTTACAGGTGCCTTCAAAGAAAAAGATGCAGACTTAGGTAAATTAGGCCTGAGATAAATCCTGATAAGACCAGTAGTTTGCATCAGGTATAGCGCGATTGTTGAGGACACCAAAAGAACTAACAAGACTTCTTTAAAAATTTAAAATAAAATTATTATTTGGAGAACATTTATTTAAACATACTCTAGTATGAAAGAAAGAGAGAGAGAGAGAGAGAGAGAGAGAGAGAGAGAGAAAAGAAAGAAAGAAAGAAAGAAAGAAAGAAAGAAAGAAAGAAAGAAAGAAAGGAAAGAAAAGAAAGAAATATAAAGTTATCACTGGATATATAAAGTTATCAATATAAATAACTGACAACAGAAGCTAATTTTGCTAGCGAAGGGAACTGAAATTTTACCACCCTATGGCTGCTTTTTGGGATATTGATTTTAAGCTGTTTATTTAAAAACAAAGACTCAGAAGGAACCTTTGACTCTCCCCGCTTTCCCGCCCAAGAAAGTCAAAGAAACCTGCTTCAGAAAGGAAATCGTTGAATGCTGCTTTAGCCTAACTTGAAATAAGTATGGTAGATAAGAAGACATCAGGCAGGCCCCCTTAGGCAAATACCCACTGTGTCCCATTGTTTCTGAGGTACCTAGCAAGAATTTTCCTGCCACAGTGTGCCCCTGTCTTCCTCAACTTTCTATAAATCACCCATTCTCACTTCTGAAATCTAATATACCGTCCCCCTCTTTCCTTCTTTGGAATTTTTATGCTTACGTGAATTCCTCATGCTCATGTATTAAACATTTTATTTTCTCCTGTTAATCTTTCTCTGTTAATTTGATGATTAGCCCAGCTAAAAGAACTTAGAAAGTGGGAGGAAAAGTGTGTGTGTGTGTGTGTGTGTGTGTGGTGTGTGCGTGTGTGTGTGTGTGTGTGTGTGTGTGTGTGTGTGTTTAACCCCTGCACTGGTATGAACACAGTTTAGCTTCTAGATTTCTGAATAGAGTGTTGACTTAGATTCACATTTGAAATTTGTTAATTTAGCAATTGGTTATTAGGGTTGCCTGCAAATTACTTATAAGATATACTTAGAAGGTGCATAAAATTCTCTGGACTTTTCCCAGATCAGGCTACCTGAGGGCGGGGTTGGGGAACCTCAAGAGTGGGTGGAAAAGTCATACCAGGGGGCATATGGTTTAGTAGAAGGGCATGAGTTGAAGAAAGATAATGTGTTGTATTTGTTTTTTGTTGCAGAACTTCTCAGAGCTTTTTATATTCTGATGAGAATCATGGGTGGGGGTGGGGGGGTGGAGATGACTTAGCATTTCCCAAACCTATTTGAATATAGGTTCTTTGATCATTAGTGTCCCTTAAAACATACTTTAGGACACTCTAGGCCAAGGAAATGAGAAGTCAAATTAGAGAGAGATCCTGTTAACACTTTCTGAACCCTGAGTAACACAGGGTAGTGGAAAGCAAACCCCCTTATGTTTCCTTAACCAGAAGCAACAAGACAGACTCCTGCAGGCCACCCTTGCTCTCTGGGTGCCAATTAAGGAGTCCCTGACCTATTTAAATGCTGTACTCAGTGGTCCTGACACTGTGAAGAAGAGAACATATTTTCTAAAGTGCGAAGGGTAAAAAACAGGCAAAAGTTGTGTTGAGAGACATCTGTAGGGATAGTAGAATGGGGTTTGGTTCTGACACTCGACCAGCTTAGGCAAATACAGAGACCTGAAAGAAGCTGAATGTTAAGAAGGAAGGCCATCCAAGATGTGGATTGTAATCTACTCTGCTTCTCAAAGGCAGAGTGACCCTGGGCAAGTCACTTAACCAGTCTAAATCTCAGTTGCTTCATCTGTAAAATCTCAGTTGCTTTATCTGTAAAATTCCCTGAAGAATAAATGAAGTCACGTTTATAAGATACCCAGTCTAGAGTCTAGTGCTTTATACAGACTTACTAAGTTGAACAATGTTCCTTTCGTGCTCCCCATCTGGAGATGAGAGCGACTTCCCTTCACCTGACTTCTTCTAGTCAGGAAGCATTCGTTGTGCACTCTGTCCTATGAAAACCAGTAGACTGAGTTCATCCCATAGCTTGATGCCTGACCAGAGAAGGTGTTCAAAATAAATATTTTTGTGTGACTGAATATTTATATATGAATTTAAGGAGAGAGAGAGAAAACTATAGATGCACAGAGGAAGAAGTGATTAGTGGAGGACTCGGGTAGTCTTCAGTTCTTCTCATATGTGGAGTATTGGTGGGACCTCTTTTGGATCCTCCTTCTATCCTTTTTATTTGACATTCTCCAAGAGAGGAAGGTGCTCCCTTTGATAGTTCATTAAACCACATTTTTCTAGGAGGCACAGTCACTTCTGTCTCCTAGACTTGTAAGTAGAAGAGACAGCTAACTTTAGCAGGACTATTATCTTTGTACTGCCTGCGACTAAATGTGTGAGCTTGTCTGTGGCCCTCATGCTTGTGATTGGGTAAGAAGATTCAGTCTCCTCTAATCCCACTCATATCTCTTCATGTAACCCATATGTGCAAACCCCAAGATTCAGGGCGAAAAGCCTGACCTGAGGCCCAGAGCTGCACATGCAACTAAGCACTTAAGGAGAACTTTATTGTAGAGATGACTCTTTTGAAAATAGCCAGAGAAAAGTAGTTAGCATTTAATTTATGAAATGAAAGCATAGGTTCTCCCTGCATATAGTGTTTTAGTTGGTAAAACAATTATACTGTTTTCAGTCCTTATTAACGCTCCTACAGGCAACATTTATTTGTATCCCCCATGACAACGTAATTAGTATTCTAAGGATATTTTTCACCAGCTGCTTATGTCTTCAAGTTAAAAGTCAACAGCTAAATATATAGCATGGCAAGAGCATAAACAGTGAAATTGATTTTAGTTCTCAAAATGACTTGATTATCTATATTTATAGCTGTAATTAGAGAAAGGCTTAATGCCATATATAATCGGTTCTTTATTGAAAGTTTCATGACAGAGGACTTGATGCTGATTTACCTTGTAGCATCGAGGAACGGGCACCGATTTTTAAGCCACACCATTGGCTTTAGCTTTTGGGTTCATTAACTGCAAAATTTGCTGTTCCACATTATATATAGTACATTAAGGGCTCTTTATAGAGCAGCTTGCAAAGGAGTTTCTATTCCAGTTAGCTAACATAATATATGCCTTTCTTGGAGCCTGGTTGGCTGTTTTAGTCTAAGGGATGAGTGGTGCTTTGTGTTATTAAAAAATAATGCTAATTCAGTATAATGTTGATAACATATCTCTAGCAAAACATAGCAAACAATTTTCACCTTTTCTACACAAATGTCTTTTTATCTGGAAAGTTTTAGAGCCTGTTTCTACATCTTTTCAGCATTATTTTTGTATCTTGGTCTCTGAAATTGGAGAAATTTTTTCAAAGTAAAAAAAAAATAGCAAATTTTCATAATAATAGTATAGCTACCAGTTATTGAGCACTTAGTGTCAGACCCTTTACAAAGTACTTTACATATATATATATATATATATATATATATATATATATATATATATATATATAATGTCGTTTTATCTTTTCAAGGCACTATTATATATTTCACAGATGATAAAATTGAAGCTTAAAGTGGGGAGGTAGGGTGACTTACACAGGATGACACAGAAATAGTTCATCACTCAGGCTGTGGCTCCTGAGAATGAATTTCTAACCATCCATTACAGCTGCACACTCGTCAAATGGAATTCCCAATGCTCAGGCCATTACCTGCTGCTTTCTTAGGGTTTCCTTTCTCTTCTTAGAATCAATAAACAAACATTATATATGCATATATATGTATATGTCACATATGTAAGTATATATATGTATGCATATGCATACATAATGCTACATGGAAAACCATAAACAGTAACTTTGATTTGATTATTCAAAACCACTTCGCTATATTTGTAGCTTATAATTAAGGGATATGCACATACTCTTTTGTACTTCAGTGTCATTTTAGAAGTTTTTCAAACACTATCATAAAAGTGTAGGCCTCATGGTCTCATTTGATCCTTAGATCAGCCCTAAGAGGTTGGCAGATCCTGTGTCTTTGTTTCAGTTTATCAATGAAATGACTTATCCCATCTGTGTTTACTGCTGGTACCAGAACTTAAACCAGCTCCCTTTCCCACTGTTACCCCAGAATACCTAAGAGTTGTGCTATCTTCCATAGACCACTAGGCAAACAATAGCTTTTGGAGCTATGCAGAGTTTACCATATGGAAATAAAGTAACAGTCTTCAAGTAGGAAATGTAACATGAATCTCCGGCAGAATTCAGCAGAATTTGTCCTGCTATGAGGAATCAGCCTTCTTTGTTTTCCTCAGTCTCTGTCTATGTAATGAACTGTCTTTTTTACACCACCTTGAGACCTGACCAAAACTGTAATCCCAGTTGTTACCCCAGGAGGTTATATGGTACATACATATCAATGTGATTATTCCTCACTAGATTGTGAGTTCATCTACACAATCCAGCTTTCACCGCTGAGCCTAGCATTAGAAGATGCTCAAATATTCATTCATTTATTTATTTTATTCTACATAAATGTTTACTGGATTTGCCATTAGCAATTGGAAAAGATATGGAGAAAGAAAAAAGGGAAAAGATTTAAAGACATAAATCCCAGTTTTAATTATTTTGCCACAGGACAGGGTCTCTATAGCCTTCTCAATCCTCCCGCCCCAAATACCAAACTTTGGAAAAATTCCTCAGAGCTCCACCTTCCAGAAATGGGCTGGCGTAGGACTGGTAGTCCCAGCAATGGCCTACAAAGAGGTTCTTTAGGGACTTAATGTGCCCTCCAGGACAGTGGAACCTATAAAACTTGTAGGAGGGAGTTCTAGGGAGGAGACCAGTGTGGCAAAACTAACTGCTTCCTCCTACCACAGAGTTAAAAAACAATGTCCAGCCTTTAGGTTGTGGGAAAGAAGATGGTGAAATCATTCTCTGTCTGGCACAAGCTGCAGACTATTAAGTCGTTTGGGAAATGTGGGCTTGTACCAATCTACGAGATTGGCCATGGCCATTTTAATATGTTTTTGAAAATCAGCGAGTGCTTAAAAACTTGTAGTAAAAACCCTAATAAACTAAATTAGGCCAAAACTCTGCCAGAATTGTATTTACCTCTTGAAGCGGAGGATTAGGAAACTACGTTAAAAATTAAAGTGAAAAAAAAGAGAGAGAAGAAAGAGCAATAGATCTGTGTGTTTAGGGAATAGTTCAGTTAAAAGAATTGACTGTCCACTCTCCAGAGCAACTAACTCATTTGCAAAGTGACAGGTGAGTGCTTTCGATGACATACAGTTCTCATGACTGATGCCACCCACCATCCCCCTTTTTTGCTTTTGTTTTGTTTTACGAGTCTTATTTGTTTTTACAAGGGTTTCGTTTGGAGCAAGAGGGGTGTGTAGTTACTGTAGCCAGAAGAAGAATAAATGCTTTGTGCATTGTGCATACCCATGAAGTATACTGAACAAGTACTAATAAGAATAAAATTATTGGAGCAAATAAAATCACATATGCTTTTTAGTCACCTGGGAGAGGGGCTGTGCCAGCCTTTTTGAGCATATAAAAGTAGTAATTCTTCACATCTGAATAGCATTATAGAATTTATAAAGCCCTTTCACATATATTATACGTTTGATCCTCAACAACCTGGTGAGTTAAGAATGATCTGTGCTTTTATCACATTTTACAGTTCAGGAGAAGTTAAGTGGTTTGTCCATATTGTAGAGCTACTAGGAGTCAGTCAGCACATCCAAAAATGTTCTGGCTTCAGAGAATTCTGCTTTGTCCACTGTGGTGCATGGAGGCAGTGGTCTGAATTTGAGCGGAAATCTCTACAACCACTTCATGCAGAAGAAAAAGCATTGACACCAGAAATGGCTTCCTAGACATCAGAGAAATGGTCTACACCAGGATCAAAGCCAGAACTAAGATCTCGTACAGCCCAGCTCTGACACAGCCTAGCTGTGTGTCCCCTTAAAACACACATGAAAAATGAGGAGCTGGAGTGTGGTATTCTACCTCTGGAAGGTGTCATTAGAAGTCACATGAAACTGATGTGATTGTGGCTTTTGAGACTTACTAAGAACTCACCAGCTTTGAGATGATTTTTTCTGTCTATATTAATGAAGAGCCTGGTATATTAGTTTCCTATTGTGACTGTCATAAAATGCCACAAACTTTGTGACTTAATATAATACAAATTCTCTTACAGTTCTGGATGTCAGAAGTCTAAAATCAAGGTGTCAGCAGGGCTGCGCTTTTCTGGGAGCTGGCCTTTGTCAGCTTCTAATGGCACCTGCATTCCTTGGCTTGTGGCCTCTTGCTTGCATCACTCCAATCTCTTGTTTCTATTATCACATCTCCTGCTATATCCTCCTGCTTCCTATAGGGACCCTTGTTATTTCACCACATAATTCAGTATGACCTGGCCATCGCAAGATCCTTAACTTAATCACATCTGCAAAGTCCCTTTTACCATAAAAGGAAACACATTCACAGGTTCCAGGAATTCAAGCCTGGATATCTTTTGGGAGCTTATCACAGCTGGGATTACTTTCTGCTCTATCATTCATAAATAAAATGATAAGACTCAGCAGTATAAACTAACTCTCCTTCCCCCTCTTTCTCACTGTCAATCTCTGTCCTCTAATGACAAGCATCATGCAGACAGCTAAAGACATTTCATAGTGAGAGAATGGAGAGAGACTGAAGATACATGGTTTAGAAGCTTAGAACCAGGTCCATGAGTTACATCTCTTAGCCTTTATTTTTGTATAAGAAAGAATATTTCATCACATGTTTCAACAGCTTACCCTGAAAGTGCTAAAATTCCTTTGACCTTCAGATTCTGCCATCTAGATTGGCCTCTCCCTTGGCTCTCCCAGGAAATTGGGTGCCCTCTTAGCACACAATATAAGAGTACTTATCACTTTGAATGTTAAAAACTGACCTGTAATATGGTAATCACGTTTTTCTCCATCACTAGACTTTGTGTTCCTTAAAGGCTGTGTCTAGTTCCTCTGCGTGCTTTCAAGGATCTACCTAGCTCCTGCAGATAAGCCCCTGATAAATGTTTGTGAGATTAACATGTTTTAGAGAATTTTATTTTACATATTCATGGTACCAGAGTAAAACTCAGCCCCTCCTGCCTCCCGTTTCTTGGCCTCCATCTCTAATTTCCTTATTTCAGTTGTGTCATTATCTACGATCTTTTGTCTGAGCCTATTTCTTTCTCTTGATCAAATAGACTACAGGGTTTATGACTCTGTAGTCTATGCAGCCAGACTCAGAATGACTCACTCAGCATGTTATTCTATTGGCTCTGTGAGTGCCTATAGCTTTTCAGCTACCATTCAATAATGTCATATGTCTCTATTGATGGATGTTTCCATGAACATCTAAACAAAATAAAGAGAAGAAAAAAATGCTCAAATGTTGCCTTCAAATAGTATGTAGATACATCACATTAGATTTTATTTCATTCTTCCCTCCATATTTTAACACTATCTCTTATTAAAATAAAAATGGTTACTTAACAAGAAAAAGGTGGCATTGAGTAAGGGCATTCAAAATTGATAATCATGACTCCATTTAGGGGACATATAAATGTATAGAATGATTATTTCCTCCATGTAGCCAGTCAAGGAATTTTCCTAGGGAGTGAAGTGTGGGACCTTATGGATTAATCAGAGTCAGATCCAGTCAGACTGTATCAAGTGCCTTTCAATTCTAAGATGAAGAGCCCTGTTGCCCTTGTTCATTTGGAGCTGTCATCACTGCCCTGGTGCCTAATAGAACATTATATACTTTGGAAAGAAGTTGTGACCAATCAGCAGGGCTATGCACGTTGTGTCATACAAACTCCCTTTTCTAATCCGACACTTCGAAATTCAAATGCAAGCAGGTCCAAGTGTGGCTTGATTAGAATTGTGTCGGAAGCAGTTCTGCACGCTGGTGGCAAGCCGCTCTTACTTCACTGGCACAGCCTTACGGCTGCGTATTTCCTAGTACTCTATAAAAACCACTTGTGTGTGTTTGTTCAAATGAAAGAAGATTTGTCTCCCAGGAAAACCATTTAAACATGTTGAGGCTGCAATCTCATTTTCGAATATTAGGTTTCGTTTTATGACAGATCGTGCTGTTTTGCACAGCTATCTATATTAAAAAGCATGAACAAGTCTGCCTTGTTCTGTCCCGTTCCTGTCCCTCTCTAATGTGCTTTTATAAAAACATAGACATATCTGATTCTACACACACACTGTACAATATTTTATCGATTACAGTGAAACAGTTATATCGTATTTCCAGAGACTGAGAAAAGAAAACATAGAAAGTGGGCAACACTGAATTTGATTATGCTAGGTATGGAGTTTAAAGACCTGAATTGTGGGAAGGTCTTGGATATGGGAATAATAAAAATAGGTTTTACAAAAAAAAAAAAAAAAAAAAAAAAAAAAAAAAACATTTACAAACCATCTAACAAGAGATATTTCTAGCATATTTCTTTGTATCTAGACACAATAATACACACAGCAGATTCCTCAGGCGGCTACATTAGTTTCCATATCCTCCTTCTCTGTTTCCCTAACTGCCAGGCTTTAGTCAGACTCCTGAACTCTCTGGTCGAGATTATTCCAGTGGTCTTCCTTCGAGGCCACAGGTGCACCCTTCTCTGTAGTCAGCACTCTACAAAGGACAATCCACATGAAAAAACCTCTGAAGTCTTCTGATTGGCTAAATTCACTTGGTTCAAAGTCCTTTAAACCATGGGGAAATTAATTTAAGTCCAAAGATCAGTTAAATATTTGCCCTTATTTGGTTCTGTTTCTCATATAACCAACTCTTTAAATCATCTAGAAATTAGTGTTTCCTATGAGATGAAAATAGATACCAAGGACCTTTTTTGAGTAATCCTTCTCTTCCCCCCATTCATGTTTTCTTTCACATGGTGTGAATAGGTATTTTAGACACCAACATCTGTGTCTGGGTGCTTAGCTCCATTCTGTTGTCTTCTCTGCTTATTCCTTCCTAAATGCAACTGCAGTGGAAGGAAGACTGCTTTTAGAATGTTTCAGTGTCAGATAGGTTTAACTACCCCCTTTGTTAATACTTTCTCTTAAAATTCTCTAGCTATTATTAGTTAAAATTCTCTAGCTATTAGAGGGTAAATGTTAGCATCATTTTTGAAGTTCCATATATATCCTACAGACATCTTGGTTATGATTTCATTAATCCTAAAAAATAAGCTATGAGAAAATTTATGCCTTCTCATTATTCTTATTATTTTTTTTTTGTATAGGAATGTGGCATGAGCCTCCATCTTTTCATCTCTTTTTATGTCTCTGACAGTGTTAAAGTTGTTTTTTATATAAGTCCAGCACATTTTATGGTTTTATAATTTACTTGTAGTTGCTTCATTTTATTTTTTGATGGTATTCCAAATGCAATCTTTCCCCATTATATTTTTTTATCTGGTTATTGCTGTTACAGAAGAAAGCTACTAACTTTTTAATGTTTATTTCATACTTAATGATCTCACTAAACTGTCATCGATTCCAATATTTTTTCTGCTGATTCTCATGGTTTTTTTTTTCCTTCGAGAAGATATTTCCTGAAAATAGTGATTATTTTCTCTTTCCCAATAGGCAAAGGTTATACTCCTTGTTTCTGTTCTGGTTCTCATTAAATTGGCTTGAACTTCCATAACAATATGAAAGTGCAAATTCAGTTTTGATCCCCAACTTTGATGCACCTCTCTCCCCAGTCCTAATCCCGAATATTCTCACTTTTCCTGGCATTTTTGCTCAACTCTCCTTAATGAATTCCAACATCTCTTGATGTCTTGGTAACTTTCCCACACTGACCCCATGGAACTAGTCAGCCCAGCTGCACCAGCTAGGATGGCCAAATAAAATACAGGACACCCAGTTAAGTTTGAAATTTCAGATAAACAACAAATACATTTTTACTGTAAGTGTGTCCTATAAAATATTTGGGACACACTTACAGTAAAAAAAAAATTGTTTTTATTTGAAATTCAAATCTAACAGGATGCCCTGCGTTTTTATTTAATAAATCTGGCAAACCTAGTGTCAGTTCCAGTTACTAAACCAATTAAGCCAAATTCACCTCTGTGATCTCACAGCTCTATGCATATATGTTCCTTAAGATTCTGTTATAATTATGTGTTCAGGTGGTACTTCATATCCCCAGAACCTAGTAGTGGCTGACATATCCTAGGCATTTAATGTATGTTTTTTAAATGAATTTTTACAAGGAATGAATAATGGCTAGGAGATCATTAAATATTTATTGAGCATTACTGTAACACATGAACTGCAAAAAGCTTTGATTTTAAATAAAGGAACAAACAGGTGTTTGGTTGTATTTAGTACTAAAGCATCCAAGGAAAAGAAAGAAGTACAGCTACTTTTCCAGATTTTCAGAACTGAAATTTTTTTAAATCCAGAAGATAAGTGAAAATATCACTTTACTACTGTTATTAGAAAGAGCCATGAAGACCCCGGATCTAATTCTGACTCTACCACAAATTGGCTCTTTGAACAGGCGTGAGTCATTTAACTTTCTGGGAGCTCGTTTTCTTCGTCTGTGAAACAGACAGTTGGAATAGAAGTGACTATCAAACATTTTTAGTGGTGAAGTCATTTAAAATGAAATATTACACACAACCCAATATCTAATGCAGATAAAGTCAGAACTATCATGGTTGAAGGCAGAGCAGGTCCAGCATCTGTCAGTTCAATTTTTCCTTGCCCATCTGAGTGGCCACTTACGAAACTCTGTAAAACACTGAGCACCATTGGGCTAGACAGACTCCAAGGCCAATGTTCCCTCCTGCTTTAACATCATATGTACACATTACTTCAGTATAGTGTCCAGCTATTGATTACCTGAGAATGTATAGGTGTGCACTTATATAGAAAGTAACATTACAAGTAATTAATGCTTGATTTACACATTTTTCTTTGATGAAAAGGAGGAAAACTACTTTTCTGAAGCCATCCCAATCATCTATAGCTACAGTCTCATCTAATGAAGCTAGTCATAGTGGTAATCAGGAATCAGAAGATTCTGAAGCATTACAAAAGAGATTAGCTTCTGTTGTATGTGCTATACTATGTTTTGCATCTCCCCATAGTAGCCCCAACATGTGGGATGGACTGCTGCAGCCATCTCCTAATGGATCTATTTCTGCATCAACCATGGGGCTCCTATAATCCAATTTCTTTGCCTCCTCAGGAGTAACCCTTCCTAAATGTACACCTGGTCATGTCACACACATCGCAACCTTCCCACCACTACTGCCTAAATGCCTTCAATGACATCTCATTGCTCTTAGTAAACAATACTCAATGAAAACTATAACATCCTACACACCAGTACTTTCTCGGTTCCTCAAACTCACATCCTTCTTCCCACCATCAGGCCTTTACACATGTTGTTTCTCTACCCAGAAAACTCTCCCTTTCCTCTTTTCCTAGTTGACAGCTGCTCATCCTTGAGATCTCTGCTTCCTCAGCTCTAAGGAGACCTCTTATCATATGCTGTCATAGAGTTCCATCCCCTCCTCTTCATCCCTCATCACCATTGCAAATACACATCTCTCGGTGTGATTATTCAATCAATGTCTTCCTTCCTTACCAAACTGTAAACTCCATGAAAGGTGTATAACATAGGACACTGCCAGGCATATAACATACCTTTAATAAATATTTGCTGATTAAATTACTAAGCTATGAAAATATATTTACACATTTAACAAAAATTTTCCACAAGTGTTAAGAATTAATGAATGCTTTGATTAATCTAAAGTTGCTTGTGAAAAACAAAACTTTAGCTAACCAGAGTATCTAATTCTCTATACATCACTGATAGTTATGACTTAATGTTTTATCCATATTGGCCAAGAGCAAGGAAAAACTGCTCTAGAATTTTTAACACAGAGAATTTAATAGAGGGAATTGTTTTCACAGGGATAACACTGGTGAAACTAGAACTAGTCATATGACCTTATTCATCCACAAAGGAGCCAGGAAGGCATTCATCCATGTACTTAGAAGGTGAAGAGTGAGAAATATTTGGCAAAGAGCATCAGTGAGTTCTGTGGGGCACAATAAAAGTTGGATATTGGTTTAGAATATAAGACAGGCACAATCGAGCCAGAGATATCTATTTTTTTAAATAACAGTATAGAACTATCAAAGAAATGTGGTAGTGAGATATGAATGAGGAGGGAAAAGAGCAAGAAATGAGTGAGCTTTCAGACTCCACCTATTTTTTTTTCCTTAAATGATACACAAGCTGACCCTCTCAGAAAACCAGGCACTGTTTATGATTATACATAACTTATTGGAAACCACTGTCATAACATAGACCCCTCAAAGCCGATATCCAACACTCTGTGAGCTTTGTCCCTTTCTCTCATCTCTACCCACTATCCCAACACCACTTGTTTTTGACAACTTAATATTACACCTTTTCTGGCTCCATTCTCCTGGACTGAGAAGTCTTTGGCTACAGAAGGAGGCTCTCACAATCCACTTTATTTTCATGGCTGAATAAAGAGTTTATTTCTCCAAGGTGCAAAGGGGTGACTACCCAGGAGACTTGTCCCCAAAAGCACTCTTAAGATGAAAGGCCTTAGCTGAGCTACTGAAGTGTTAATTGGCCAAGTACAATTGTCAAAACTTAGTTTCTATATGAACCAATTAAAATAAGTTAATTGGGAGTTGTCAGCACTTTTAAATATTTATACCAGTCGATGCAAATATTTATTTACATGTCATCTGTTTGCAATTTTTATCACTTTTACTCTCTGTAAAACTGCTCATAAACCATTACATCATTCCTCTTGATGCTTAAATTAAAACTTAAATTTATTGTAATCAATTGAAAGAAAGCTAAAATATTTTTTAATTCATTTGACATTATGTATTTTTGACAATGTGTTTCTATTCCTCATTGATACTATAGCCATCCTTTCAAAGGCAGATTTCTGATTTTTTTTTCATAGCCAATTCGTCCTATTTTCCCATGTGGTGTTCATTAAAGGAATTCCCAACTTGGAAGATTTTCATTTACCTACAGAGTGTTAAAACTTTATTTCACACTTCTGCAGTTGGTTAGCAGTATCAGCCCAGCTTTGCTTCACATCTTTTTTATTATTGTACATTAAATCTATGCTAGTACTGAAGTATCAAGACATCTCTGAGTCTCTTAGTTAATAACACCTGTGCCGTTGGAGGAGTAACCCTTTCTTCATCATAAATCCTCTCTCCAGTCACAAGTTTCTCAGCCACCTCAAAGCACGTCTCCACCCACACCACTGCCATTTCAAAATTTGTTTACCTATCTTCTTTTTCCTGTTTTCAAGAAATAAGAGTTCACATGACTTTCAAATAACACATTAAGATACTTAAAATTAATAAAGTTTATTATTTCTGACATATATGACATTCAAGTTAATGAAAAACTTTAAAGAAAATTCTCACTACTTAAAAATAACCATAATAAACATTTTGCTGCATTTTTTCTATAGTTTTATCTGTGAATAGTATTTTATTTACTGTTATGTTTTCATGAAATTCTGATACTATGTATTCAATTTTGTTGTTTTATTTATACTTACCATTATACCATAAGCATTTCTTTCATGTAATTACGACTCTTCAAAAAGATATTTTAATGGTTACACAATAGTCCCTTTGTAGGTAGATGTATCATGGTTTAGTTGAACCATATCTTGCTGGACTTGAGAAGTATAGGATGGAGTTAGGTGCTTCAATCTGACTACTCATCCCTTCTAATAGAAAATATGTGCAGAGAACAATAAAGAGGCAAATGGGATGCAAAGTACCCAGCTGGCATTGTGGTTATCAGCCATGGGTCATAGCAGAATGTTAAGTGTTGTCTGGGAAGAATTGACAGAAAAAATTTGGAGGAAAAATAAAGTGTTCTTGGTTTCAGCTTTGTAAGAATGCCTGTCTGGAATCCATGACCTGGGATTAAACAATTGAGTGTAGAAATAAGCAATTGAGTGTAGAAATTTTGTGCCAAGAGATTTGAGGGAATCGTTGCAAGCCTGTGCTTCCAGTATCCTTCAGAGCAAGGAGGAAGAAGGGAATCTGCCTGTGCATCCTGTTTTCTCTCTCAGAGATGGCATTTGAGACACTCCTGTAGTTGCAAAATTAAGAAATTTCAGTGGTGATCCTCATCTCCAGGTATCCTTATGGCTCGGTTCTAGGCTGCATATTTTAATCCTTTTTTTCCATTCTAGGTTCAAACCTGACATTTGCCCCTCTCCTCAATGCTGGTCCTGGATGGGCTTTTTACATTGGCAGCTTCCTCTTCTGCTAGGAGCAGGGTATTAAAGAGGGAGAGGCACCTATCTAAGCAAGATTCATGCTTGTGCATTCCCTAGAGTCTCACCATCTTGCTCTACTTATTGTATTTCTCCATCTGTCTGTCATAGGATCCCAGGAAGCAGCAGCTACTGTCTTGCTTCTTGCACTGGAATTCTGTAGACCAGTGGTTTTCTAAATATGCAGCACCAGCGCAGCTCCTGGGAGCTTGTTAGAAATGCAGATTTTCAAGCTCCACACAGGTCTATTATATCACAAACTCTATGGGTAGGACCCAGAAATCTGAGTTTTAACAAACTCTCCAGGTGATTCTAATACATGTGAGTTTGAGAACCACTGCTTTTGACCTATCTCTGAATGATGTAACTCTTTTGCTTGCATATTTATCTCAGTGGGCACTTGATCTCAACGAATCCTCCCACTACAGCTCTTGATGATAGAACTGCAGCTTCCACACTCAGGTGGGAAGTACATCTTTTACCATGTGTTCTTTCCCCCAGACTTGCCTTTCCTTGGTTTTTAAATCCCCAGACCTTGAGCAAATTATGCTACTTCATTGGTAGCATGAACATTCATCTGCGCCACCTGCATCCTATGGCAGTACCAAATGCCTCTAGTGTTCCCTTTGCCTTTCATTCACCACTCTTTTCAAGCAAACTTGGATCTTTTTAAAAGCATAATATGTGTCTTAACTTGGCTCCCTACCTTTTTAATATGTGGGTGCTAATACCCTTGGTTGGGTCACAGCACCTTTTCTCCCTTCTCTTTCTCATTGCTTTCAGCCCCATTCATTTATTTTCTTCATATTATTATTCCAGATTTGGTCCTTTGAGAACCTCCTTAATAAGAGATGTGAAGTCAGCAGTTTCAGAAGCTGCCAAAATATCCATAGTTCAAACAAATCTTGTCCATGTCTAGTTCCCCCAGGTGCATAGTTCTACCCATCAGCCCCACATCTGACTCCATCTGGACTCAAATGTTATAGCCCAGCCTGTTTTTCCTTAAGGCAGTTTCTCAGTCTCAGCAACATTGACATTTCAGACTAAATAATTCTTTGTTGTGGAGCTGTCCTGTGCCTTGTAGGTAGGATGTTTAGCAGCAGCCTGTAGTCTCATCTCCCCAAATCATGACAATCCAAAAATCTCTCCTGACACTGCCAATGTTCCCTTAGGTGTTGGTGTGCAGTTTACCTAAGGTACCTAAGGCCAGTTAGGTCACTCTCCCTGAACTGTCTGTTCAAGGACTAACACATACTGTTCCTCATGGCAATCCCCTGAACCTGCTTCATTGCTGCATTAACTGTGTTTTTTGGCACTAGTGACATTCTCTGAAGGATTCTACCTCATCTTCCTAGTTATCCCTCATTGTCTTATCCAAATGTCATGTAGCCATCCTGTCTGGTTCTCCCATCCTTTCATTCAGCAGCTCCCTAATAGTCCCCCACATCTAGGCATTTTATGGGGCATTAGTCTCCTTTGTTTTATTTCTTTAATTTTTTGTTGGATTTTTTTAAGCGTCACTCATGCCTCTTCTCAAACTCCAATTTTAAGAGCATTTAAAACACTTTAGGTTCATATCTATCCAACCTACCATCTTAAATCTCAGCACTTCTAAAGAAATAACTCCTTTGCTTGCACTTAATCGTAGCATCATCCTTCATTTTTCTTTCATTTCTAAGAGCTCTCATTCTAAATGCAAGATCAAAGCCTATGTTTTCAACCAATTCCATTCTTAACTCTCTAAGCAAATCTATCTCAGAAACAGATAGTTCAAGAAAACAGCCCTTTAAATATACTTCCTAGCCAAATGCCAGGAGATAATGAACTCTTTAACTGTTATTTGGGTCAGGATTTCTTACATGCATCTCATAATTAGATATGGATTTAAGAAATCTTATCTTATTAAAGAAATAAGCTTTATGAAAAAAAGCCAATTTGAAACTATTGGCAGAGAGCCCCAATAGCCTGTGGGTGAGCTATCGGATCCAGAAATCTAGTCCTTCCACAGCACCCCTTTGGGCCTGTGCAATTCCAAACAAGGTAAAAGGATCCCATGTTGGATCAGTTAAACTAGTGTTCCCAATGCACAGCATTAAACCTGATGGCCAAAACCACTCACTCTCATTCACTGTACTCTGGATGGAATCTAGCTGGAATTTTTTTTCCTACTTAAAGATCAAATTATCAAACATCTGCCTCAGCAGCACATTTCCTGCAAGCTGACATCACTGAAGCAAGTCAGAAATGAAACCTGGCACTGCTCATTCATGTTAAAGCCAATCACAATAGCTGTACCAAGATCTAAGCTCCCACATCTGAGTTCTTTGCTCTCAAAATGTTTCTATTTAACCTTAAGGCTTCTAGATAGTACACTAACTTGTTGAGGGTCAGGATTCTAACCCTTTACTCCTCTTCCTCACTAAATGGGTATCATAGTATCAACTTGATTGATAACTGGAAAGTTATCCAATAAATTCAAAACACAGGGCAACTGGGAAACCTCACTGGAGAAGCCAAGCCAGGGCTTCTCACTACCTTCCTCTAAATCAAAGAGACTGGAGTCTGGTGTCAGGCTCACATGACTCACCTGTCCAGTCACAGCTTGACTTGACAGAGCACACATCTGACTTGCAGCATTTACATAAGGACCCAGAACTCTGTGTGCACAAGAGTAGTGGCCTGAAATAAGGAAAATTCCCCACTATGGAGACATGGCCTAGTAGATTTCTACATTCCTGCAGAGTAGGAAGTCAAGCTCTTCTTGCAAAGAGGAGAAGCCCGACTGCTTGCTTCAATATTTGTCCTTCATGGGTGTGAGTGTAGATACCTTCTCTTCCAGGAGAATACAGAGAGACAGAAGAGACATTTCTCCTCTACATTGGCTATTTAGCCTATCTACACCTTTATCCTGTATTAAGAAAGCTTGACTATGGGTCAGGTGCTATTTTAAGTGCTTTTCATATGGGAACACAGTTAATCTTTCCAGAAATCCTTAGGGAAGGCTAATATGATCTCCAGTTCACAGAAGAGGAAATTGAGGCTGAAGTAAATAATGTAGAATTTGAACCCAGAAAATTCATCTCACCCTGTTCTTACTTGATGGCTTTCTTTTAGGTCCTCAAATAAGATATGGTCTTCCTTTCTTCAGGACCTTTGTACAAACCATGCCTTCTGCCTGTGATGATCTTCTCATTCCCCTTCAATGAGCGGCTCCATCCCAGCTTTCAGCTTTTCACTTGAATAGCACTCCCTGGCAAATATCTGTAATCTGTTACCCTAGATAAAATCAATACCTTTTATTTATTTTTTTAAACGCCTACAGCACCTGGTATTCCAAAGTAGTCTCCCATCTAAGTACTAACCAGGCCTGACCCTGCTTAGCTTCTGAGCTCAGATCCTTTATTTTTGTGGATAGGACTCATCCCAGCTCATAGTTTTGGTTTTCTAGGCATAGAAAAAATAGACTGGGGAAGGAGTAGTTAAAATTCCAACAGTGATGTCTTTGAGTGATAGAACTGTGGTTTTCAGTTGGCTGGCTGGCTGGCAAGCTGGTTGGGTTGTTGTTTGATTGGTTGATTTGTTTTCTTGTTGTTTGTTTTGCTTTTCATGCTTTCTAAGCTGTCCAATGATTAGAAAATACATCTTTTAAGTGGAGCAGTTCCAGGGAATATGCGATTTGAAGTACGTCAGTGACTGGAGTGAGTGGAAGAAAAGACCAGCAGCCTTGTGGCAGTCACTGAACCGCAAGGCCAGAGAGCCAGATGGGTCATCAATACAGACACTGCAATTAGAAGGTGGAAGAGGAGAAGAAAGCTGGGAGCCACAGGCTGCAGTCAGAGGGAAGTAGAAGAGAGCTAGGGAGAGCAGTGGATGATAAACGGTGGGGTGTGGAAAGTGGGGTGCAAGCAAGTATGTGGGCAGATCAACATCACGAATGGTCTGAAGGAGCCACTAGGGATCAAGGGCAGTTCGGATACTGCCTCTTTTCGCAGGTGTGCTTTGGAAGCAAAAGTAATAGTGGCCTCTACTGTAGAGGTCAATGCAGGTGGGAAGGCCTAGTTTCCATTCAGGCGAGGAGGTAAACTGAGAAGGCAAAGACAGAGGTGAGTTCTCTCATTTTAGAACAGGGGTCCAGAAATCACAATGAAAGAGACAAAGACAAAGAAGATGGTAGGGCATGAACCCAAGAAAAAGGGTCTGATGGAGATAGAAAAAAGGGGCTTAGGGCAGCTGAAGCGTAGATTTTCACTTGGCACAGAAGGCGTGATTAGCATACGTGAAGGAATTGGAAGTCTAGGGAGCTAAATGGGCACAGACAAGGCCAGTTCTATGGGCACATCCCTCACATCACACAGGACATTGCTCAGTTTACTGCTCCGTGGTCACCATCTTGAAGTTCTCAATCATTTTAGAACAAGAGGCTCTGCCTTTTCATTTTTGCATTGAGCCTCACAAATTATGTAGCTGGTCCTGGACACAGGTGTGGGTGATGGAGGCAGTCTGGGTGTGGGAGGCTGCTGGGTGAACAGAATATTATTGTTGGGGAAGCCTGGAGATTTATCCATTGAACTATTGCCTATTGAAAAGCTACTATATGTTCTGCTAGACACTGCCAAAGATAAAATGACAAATAAGAATTTGCCTGAGTTCATGCTCCGATTTATAAAAATTTGAGCCATTGCTCTCCTTCGGAAGTGTTACAGTGACATTAATTGAAGTCACCTTTCATGAGACAGAACTTCAGTTTGATTTCAGATTTTATGTATACAAACTTCATAATTTTTTATAAGCAACTTCAAAGGAAATGTTTCATTAAAATTGATAGCTAGATATATAAACACTGACCATTGATTGGCTTTTATATTATCTACAACAGATTTGAAAGATTCTTTGTTCCTTGCCAAAAAAATCTCTTTGACATTTGAATAATTAATCCTTAGAAATTTATGATTTAATTATAAGGTTTGGACAGTACCCTATGAGACATGAAAGGGTTTTATGAGTCTCTATTGTCAGCTGACAGAGATAGAAATTTGAAAAGATGTGTTTTAACATAGAAGATATTCTGAGCCAGATAGTGTTTTAATAATGTCATAGAGGCAAAATTTGAATATAAGTGGAGCTTTGAGACACCCTTGGAGGAAAGCCTTAGCTAAGTAGTTTTTATTGTTTGGTGGGGGTTGTTGTTATTTTCTTGTTTTTGTTTTGTTTTGCTTTGTTTTATTCTAGCAGGGTTATTTCCTCGAAGATGGTAATTCAGAAGTCAGAGACCTTTCTAGATACTAGTATCAACTAATCAGAGAAAGGGGATTTCTTAAACAGTGTGCTCTGTTGAAAAAGCACAGAACTAAAAGCCAAAGGATCTAACTCTGTTCCTAAAACAAAGCACTGTGGTCCTCTGGACCTCAGTTTGTCAGCCCACAAAGACAGACATCAGGTAAGAAGATCCCATGTTGTCAGTGCTGTTGCTCTCTGCGTCGAGCTCTGCCCACTCCAGCCTAAAGGGCATAGCTGGCCTCATGCAGCTTCAGAAATTCAGCGAAACACAGAGGAGTTGAACTTCCTGATAATTCCAGTCAAAGGAATTAACCTCAAAAAAAATGGAAATTTTTACTGTAGATGTGAAAGAAAAGGAAGTAAAAGGAAAACATATGAAGAAAGAGTAGAAGGTGACAATGGTGGGGATAGTGACAAAGCTTAAAAGCTTTAAGCCCCACACTGAAAAATCTCTGCAAATTCCTGGGAGATAACATTCTCACAACCACAGCTGACTTGAGGTCCTCCCTTAGGACTTTAGAACAATGGAGGAGTCTTAGACTGCAGACCAGTAAATAGTTTAGGATTGCATATTAAGCATTCCTGTAATCAAAGGCCCTACCTCCTCCTGCCATCAGGAATTTCTCACTGCTCTCCTTTCTGTAAGAGATCAGCCTCCCTGCTGCTCAGCAAGCTCCCTTCACTTTACTCTAGGAATTCACTTCCTCTCACTTTCTTCTATAGCAGAATTTCTCCCACACCATCTATTCAAGGTTCAGGCTAACTGTGCATTTGCAAATACTCATTAATATATTCTACTAAACAAAAGGCCATCTCCTCTGAGTTTCACCCTGTTAGTGGCACAAAGGAATTAATAGAGTTCTTCCAAATTCCACCACATTCTGTCAAAGGGAAAGCACAGAGCAGAGACACTCAGCAGGGGACTAACGGGAGGGCAGAGCGCAGTAGTGCCCCTCCGGACAATGGCAATGTTTGAAGACATTTTGGTTGTTACAACTGAGTGGTAGCGGGGTGGGTAATACTGTCATCTAGTGTCTAGAGGCCAGGGATGCTGCTAAACATCCTAGAATGCACAGGACAGTCTGTACAAGAAAGAATTATCTCACACCAAATGTTCATAGTGCCACAACTAAGAAGCCCTGACATGGAGATGTATTTTCCCACTGATATATAGATAAGTTCATCCCCCTGCAGAAGGCAGAAGCCAGTTTGGGTTTAAAATAATATTTTTTTCACTATGTTATGTTTGTTTAAAATTAATCCATACTCATCTTTGTCAGTTGAGGGTATTCGGGGTATAGAACTTCTAAGTAAGATTAGTGTTTCCTGAGGAATGATTACATGACCTCTAGGCTCCTAGCACTACTATCATCTAACAAATTTACCTGTTAATCTTAAGTTACACCTTCCAACAGCTCTTCAAATTCAGCATGTCTAAATGTTGGTTACAGTTTCAGCTCAGGTTTTCATCCCTTCTCACCCAAATTCAACCTCCTAGAGAGTCATTAGGTTCAATCCAAACCTTTTTTCTCCTCCATATTTCACATCTCTCTAAATGACTTATGTCACCCACCCAGTCCCCCAGAAATCTCCTAATCCCCCTCTCTCTTTCTCTGGTGCTCCCTCCCTCTCTACCTACCTACCTTTCTCCTTTAGATCAATATCTGGATTAAGTCAATAATTCCTCCTAACTACTCATTTCTCGTCCAAGCTAACATCCCGGCAATCTATAGCTAGACTGCTACCAGGGTGATGTTTTCAACGAAACAAATCCATTCACACTTCTCCCCTATTTTAGAAACCTTTACATACCCTTCTTAGCTTTCAGAATAAAATTCAACTTTTTACCTGGATGGAATGACCTGACTGACTCTTGCTTATCTCTCCCCTCATGTCTGGCCACTTTTTCATGTGGAATTCTTTGGTCTAGCTATTTTGAGTTACTTAGTGTTACCTGAGTTATGCCCTGCCTCGATGCCTTTGCACATGCTGTTCTGCTTGGAATGCCTTTTCCCACCTCCTCTAGCTTACATCTATTCATCTTGGAATCTCAGTTCTAATGTCACTTCTCTAGGTGATCCTCTAGGCCACTTATCTACAAGCCTGTCCCTCAAAATGTTTGTCAAGAAGCATTCACACAACTTGGGATGTTACCCCTCCTTGTAATAAGTATCTCATGCAATAGACACACTGCAAACACCACAGTGATAAAATAATCACCATGTTTTTGCCAGTGTTATATGTCTAACACCTAGAACGTATTTTAAATATCTGATATATGTGTGTGTGTGCATATATATATATATATATATATATATATATATATATATGTATATATATACATATATATACATGTATATATATATATACATGTATATATATATATATATATATATATATATATATAATAAACACATATTGGGCAAAAAAGACCATCTACATTATCATTATTGATAATGAGCATATTTGAATAGTGTGTACATTAAAATTATTTTGCCAAAACATTCCCATTTGCAAGACTGAATACAGCTCATAATATTTTTGACATGCTTCATGAGGGTGCTATGCTTATGTGAATTTTTAATGTACTTATCCTTGATAGTTGAGACTCTGTGCATGGTCTGGCATGTCACCTTGGCTGAAGCACAGAAATTTCTTTGTTGTTTTGGGAGTCATTTTTGGATTGGTTGCTGTTGCTTAGTGTTTTGTTTTTGAGAAAACCATAAGTAAAGAATACATCAATTGTATATAACTTCAAGAGAACTCTTAAACTCTTCCTTTGCCAGGAGGAGCCTGAGAACTCAGAGGCCTCTCCCATACCTCTCAGTCGAAGAGCCCTAGCCTGCCAGCCCATTCACCAAGAAAAAGTTCTTTACCTCTCACCACTTGCAGACCAACTATTACTTAGGAGTCCCCAACAACTTACTTACATATGAGCTGAGGATCCCTCATCTGTTATTGGGTCAGGAAATCTGGATGTGTGTAGACAGGGAACAGTGGAGAGAGAAAATGCATAAAACATTAAAGGTGATTCAGCAGTTTGAAAGAGGGAAAAAAAATGACATAATCAGAACAGGTGGCCCTTTGTGAGGTATTCTTAAAGGAAGAAATAAAAAGAACTCTAAAAAAAATTGTAAATTTCTATGGAGACTAGAGAAGTTATTACAAAGGAACAATCTGAGGGGGGAAAAGTTCTTGGAACTCAAAACATTGCTGAAAACTAAATTAAGTATTTTGAAGCTCAGATGGAAGAATTATCACATGAAGAGGAAAACCTCAAAGAGATAGAAATTATGAGTGCAAAGCAAAAGACACATATGGAGGATTAATCCTGTCGTTGGTAGAGGGTGAATAGGTTCAACCTTCCAAGAGTGGTTTAGACTCTCTGTCTAATATTAAGCTGCATATACCCTATTTTAAAGTGCTCCTAGTTCTAAGAACTACCCTACAATATAAGAGCATGAGTCTAAAAACAAATGTTCAAAATGTTTTTTCATTGCAAGCTCACCGTCATAGTGAAAAATCACAAGCAACTTAAAAGTTCATCAATATGAGATTGGTTATATAAACAGGGCATGTTTATAAATGGATTTATATTTAGTAACTTAAAAAGATGAGATTTACATATACTGATTTGAAATGTATGTCCACAAAAATATTAAGAGAATAAAAGCATAAAATAGAAAATTATATAGCATGACCTTGTTTTTTGCTGAAAAAAGTTTAACAATATATACATATATGTAGATGTATAAATATTTATGTATGTGTGTTTTCATAAGCATAAAAAACATTCAGGATGATACCATAACATAGTATTGACAGTAATTACCTTTGGAAAATGGTGCTAGGGTATTTAGCAAGATGTTCACCCCTTTTTATGCTTCAAAATAAATCAGTGAGCCTGTGAACTCTTACTTTACTTTAGTGCTATTTTGGATTTTCCATATTTTCTCTTTATTTAATTAAAACATTTTAACTGTTTAAAAGCTAGAAAGAAATTAAAACACAAATATTTATAAATAAACATGGCAAGGGAAAAGCACAGGGTCAATACTAAGAGAAAAAGAAACGTGGAATTCCAATATCATAAGAAAAGCAATTGGAAATGTTTATAAGATTCTTAAACCCTAGGGGCAAAAACAAAATTTTAAAACTACCATGAGAAAAAATTATTAGTAATCATGAAAAACCAATCTACAATGACTTTTTTTTAAAAAAAAAACTCACTTCCCATAAAATCAAGACCTAAAGTTGGAGGCAGAAGAAGTTGGAGATGGCATGTTTTGTAACCATTTAAAGAACTAATGCAGAATATTTTGATTCAAATGGGAAGTCCAATTCTTGGTCAGCAATTTTTCAGTTCGTACTCAATAAAGACAACCATAACTTTCGTTTGTAAAGCATTGAAAATGGGCGGGGCCTCTGCCAAATGCTTTATATGCATCATACTTCCAATAAGCACAACAATCTTAGGAAAGGTACAAGTACTGCTTTTATGTGCATTTTATAAACAAAGACATTGAGGTACATGAAAATTATATATGTATATGTGTGCTTTCATAAGCATTAAAAACACAAGGTTAAATAACTGGCTGGAGGTCACACTGAAGGTCAGTGGAAGAACCAAGACTTGATCTCCTGGCGCTCTAATACCATTACCTCTATCTCCAGAGTGGGAGCCCTGGGCAGAGAGCCCTGGACTCCCAGCTTCAGATTTCTGTGGCTGCAGCATTCAGTCTGAGGTTTTAAAGAATATCTAGCTGATCAAAGTGAAGAGGAGATCCACCATTCACAACATATTATTACTATCTGATAATTGGCATATTCTACTTTATATAAAACCTGCATCAGTTCATTCTTAATTTCTAGGTAATTTAAAAGACTGTTGGCTCTCATTGCTACTGGGAATGTGTGGAATAGAGAATAAGTATTCTTACCATAGCAATGATGAAATAAATTAACATAAAATAAAATCAGTTTAATATTTAGAATAAGAAAGTGGCAGCTACTTTATCTCAAAATTTATTATCTTAGACTTGTAGAAACTAGCTTATTGTGTATTATAGAGGGGAATAAGTACAAAGGAAATTTGACTCCATGTGTTACAATATTCAAACAGTTTTACTTGCATTGATGCAATTTTTTACATATTGTAAAAATTTCAACTAGCAAACAGCATAAGCCAGATTTAGCTAATGGCCATATAGAACATTCAAAATTACTAAATAGTCTATTTTTTAATGAACATCAATTCTAGGTTACAGATCATAACCAACGGGACCAGCCATAAGGACCAGGGTGAAGAGTTGAGATAGATGAGTGGTGCAGAGACTCCCTTGGTTGAACGCTTTAGCCCAGAGATCAGTTGCTCCAAGACCATCAGCTGAAAGATCCCCATGGCCATCAGAGCATAGGAGATCAAATTCCTAAGAAAGAGACCAAAGAAGGTATCCAGGTACTCTGGACAAGGTCTAGTCCACCGGAATCTGGCTACTGAATTAGCCACAGGTGCTACCATGACCCAAGAATGCTGACCTTACACATCTTCTGTGGCCCAGAGGTTGTAGGTACAGGGTAGAGAAGCAAGATGTACCTCACATCTCCCCATGGTAGGAGCAGAGGAAATAGGCTTCCCTCACTAAAGTTATACAGCATTGATATCAGAAGAGCCCCATCCATGATCCCTCAAAGTCTCCTATGTGGCTGAAGAATGGACTGTGCTAAAGTGTGTGCAAAATAAGGCAAATTGTATGAAGAAGCCAGTTTCTTCTGCCTAAGGCCCTCAGTGATATCCCTTTACCTGGTGTGGTCCACACTTTCCATCTGCCTTCTTAACTCAGACCCTAGGGTGAGAATAGTGCCTCCCTAGGGTTGTTATGATAATAAGTGAATCAGTGCATAGAAAAGCACATAGGACAGTTCCTGAATGCATTAAGCACTCATCAGTGTTAGCTGTTATTATTAAATACGAATTTTTCTTCAGATATCATTCCAGCACTTCCCCAGGTTTACTTCCCTGATTTCTCTTTCTAGATTGGATCATCAAAGACCACCTTCCCTCCTCCCTGACCACCTTATAATTTTGCATTGCACCATCACGAGCTCCCTCAAAATCATCTAATTGTCTCTCCAAGCAGACAGGCATTAT
This sequence comes from Cynopterus sphinx, assembly GCA_030015415.1. Lineage (NCBI taxonomy): Eukaryota > Metazoa > Chordata > Mammalia > Chiroptera > Pteropodidae > Cynopterus > Cynopterus sphinx. The sequence goes on from CM057385.1 coordinate 23,723,512, forward strand.
CCTGAGGGCAGAGAATGTATTATCATGGCCTTGCACAGTGTCTTGCACATATCAGGCACTTGATAAACATTTAGCAAATCAATTAATTAATAATTTTAAGGAGTCTTTCTCCTCTAGGAATTCAGGGTGGTTGTTGTTGTTGTTGCTGTTGTTCTAATGTGGGAATAAGCTTAGAAAAACAAAGGTGAGTTTTTATGTTCTTTTGTGGCCTGTCAAACCTCACTCACTTCCACATTGGTCTTGATGGTTGAATTTATTTTGTACCCCAAGAAAAAGGATTGGTGCCACTGCATTAGGTAGCTACATTGTATAGTCTCAAGGATAGCTCTAGATAGTTTTCCAATTAATCAATGGTATTTCTCTGAAACTGTTGCCTAAATGAAGAGCTCTTGTCTAGTGAAACTATGAAGTAACAGACAGTTTCCTTTGTAATACATAATACTTTCATGGCTAAGAAAGAACCTGTTATCTGAGGCAGCAGTAAAAACTTTTCTCAGGAGGTGGGAGTACTCTAAATTTGTTTTCTAGCAACAAGTTCCTCAAAGAAGATGAAGGGGACACAATTTCAGAGGAACTTTCAGTTCACATGTTTGTCTGGAGGGGTGAAAGCTGGAGGAAAATAAATGCATGTCAGGCGGTGGAAGGTTAGAGCAGTGTCCCTAATTTCAGCAGCGCATGTGACATCTCATTGAATCACATCTAGCGTCCATCTAAAAAACTCAGCTCAACAAAAATGTATTGGGTAAAGAACTTGTCTAAAGCAGTCTGAAAGAAGAATTATCTCTTTTTTTCCTGGGCCCAGCACTTCAATAATTTAGCAGTTTGTAAAGCTAGGAGCCCTACCCGCCGTCATCTCTATAGATAATAAATGAGCAAGAAAGTGGCTTGCTAAAATGTTTAGGGATTTTCCAATGTGGGATGTTGATCTCAGTCATACTCAGCAGTAAAAAGAGTGAAGACTGGAGGAAGGCAGCCTGGGAGAGAATTTTGGGAAAAGGTTATGGCTTTGACTGCCAAGAATAGAGATATCTTATGGCGATATCTTTCCACTGCTATCTTCCTAGCTCCAGTTTCATGGACTTATCATCTATTACTTGGTTTTCCAAATTGGCCTTCTGATAATAATCATAAAAATAGCAGTAACAAGACCAAGAAGCATTTATCAAGTCCCCACTGTGAGCCAGCCTTATGCCACTATTTTACATGTATTATCTTATTTAACCCTTACAATAATTCTTTAAAATAGCCATTACCATTATTTCTAGCAATTTGCCAAAGTCACATTATTACTAAAAATGGCAGAACTTGGAAAAATGTTATTCACTGAAGTGGCTGAACTGACTTATCCAGATCCATGTGGGTGGCCTGGCAAGATCTGTCCGTAGGTGTGAGGACACCATGACATGAATGTTCAGTCTTGGAGAAGACCTGGAACCATCTGAGTCTCAGAATGCAGATAGTTCACATCAATCATGGGGACTTACCTGACAGCCTCGGTTAAATCTACTACCCTGAAAAGTACCCCTTCAGATATAACCCCTGCTTCCAATAGAAGTGGACTTGGAAGCAAGCTGAATTGTCTGGTGGGCTGCCACACTGAATAATTGCCTGCACAATCGGCAAACTCTTTTTAGAAACAGACACAGTCTAATTGTTTCTCTCCTTTCACTGCCATCTTGAATAAAGAGAAAACTGGCGTCATTTTTAGTCCTCTCCCCAACCCCACTCTTCCCCAGAAAAGCTCTTTATTTCTTGGAAAAGAAACTTGTCCACTTATCACAATAAGCATGAATTGAGAAAATCATAATTTTTAGGAGTTTCATTTAATAGAACAACGTGTCAGAACTGAGCCTAAAAGAACAAGATGCAAAGTCAGTGCAAACCAGAAGCAAGAGAATGATGAATTTAAGCCATGAAACTGGGCACTAGACTCCTCTTATTTCCTCTCACCAGAATCAGACCTGGGAGACAAAGTGAGCATCAACTGATCTCGAAATTCTAGGATCTTCAGGGGCAGGAAGTTCAGCATGAAATGAGATATGGCAGTGAACTTATATGTTTTCTTTCTGGGCTAAGTCTCCTTGTATCTCCAAGAAGTTTCCCAATAAATGTTTTCATCTCTAGACCTCATTTTTATCAGTCAGTGGCTGTACCTTCAAAGGCAATTCAATGCCTTTTTCGTTTTGAATTGGTTACAGTACACTTTTTTAACACATTTTCTTTTTCTCTCTTTGTTTCAGAGGCTACTCTTTAAAGACAGGCATTTCACTTGCAGCAAAATGTAAGTACATTTCCTGCTTGAAATAGTATCTATTTTTCAGCTATCGTTCCTAAAACGTCCTATCTTTAAGGTTCCCATCTCATGTTGTTACACTTTGAAAGTCTGGCTCAATGAATGCAGCCACAATTTGAACTAACATTTCACACGATTGATTTGTATAGCTTTGTGGAGCATTTTATAAGCCGTCTGGGAAGCAGACTGAACTTGATTGCGGCTGTGACTTATATTGCATCTAAAAAGCCAGGAAAAAAAAAGTGCAGGGGAAAAAAGTTAGGCAATATTCTTTTAGACCTTATAACCATATGACACCAAACATTTGAATATTCAGGTTCTCTCCAGGGTGGACTAATTTATTACTCTTTGCCCAGTCATTCCTCACGGTCGCAGACTGTTTCACATTTAACAGCATGGTAGTTATCTTAATAATTCCTTCCTGTGTGTACTGCACTGAGGTTGCTCTGTAAATCAGAGTTCTTTCTAGAATGAATCTCCTGTGTATTGTTTCTTTACTCTTGGCACTCCCAGGGTCCATACCCAAATTATAAACTCCTTCTGTTCTAAGGACTAAATAAAATTATATCAGGTCTGACTTTGGGAGTTCTGAGTATTTTAGAGTTTTGCCTAAATGGTTGGGAATGATCAGGAATTAGGATGAGAATGTTTTTTTTTTTTTTAATAAAATGAAGATTATAACGATTTTATTCAAAAAAATATGAAGTTCCATATGTCCTTGGAAAAACCGATAATATCCAAATTCAAAAAACCTGGGATCAATTTAGATTCAATATAAAGATTCTAGTTCAAAAGCAGTTTGAAAGGTAGTGAGTTGCTTGTCACTACAGATACGCAAGAAATGACTACTGTACAGTAGAAGGATGAGCCAGGTAAACCAGGGAGTATATATCAACTCTCAGCTCCTGACTCATACAGAATTCTCAATGGAGAATGCATCTCAGCAGTCACTGAAGCATTTAGCTAGACACTGTTGGACCCAGGAGAACCTAAAGGTCTCACTGGAATTATACAAATTATATATGTTCTAATAAATATTCTTTTGAGAAACATTCAGTCCCTGAGGAAAAAACTATGTGTTCAGCTGAACTGCAAGAACAACTTAGAAAAACTTTTTACTGATTTCCCTGGATGATGTTTTTTATTTCTCTCTAGAAAAATTGATCCCAGTGCTATACAGCAAATATTCAAACATTTAGCTCAAGAAATAGTCACCCTTAAAACCATTCAAATTTTATGTCAAATTATTTCACATTCACTGGAATATTTTTAAATGTCAACCTCTTATTATATTGCTTTGGTCTTTATTGCATTATCAAGACACCTGCATGTTATGAATATTTTAAGCAGCTTTTACTAATAAAGTCATGTTAGACTTTATGAGCAGTGTTATCATGAGCGTTTTACTTGTTAAGACAAATGTTAACTTTTGACTGACTGTATTTTTTCTTTTGAACATAGAAACCTTTTGGGAGAAACTGCCTGTGTTTACTTTCATGTATTTTCATATTCAGTAGCTCATTATCACTCTGCTTCTGCTTATTTAGGTTTAGCACTGCTTTTTAATGATTTAATTTTAAACACTAAAAGACAGTTGGTATTCATTCCTGATGAAAATTAAATGAAGAGCAGTTTAAGGCAACATATAAAATCATTATATTATGCAAATATGCAATTATAAACACATATATGACAATTACTTCAGGATTTCTTTGTCAAAATTCAGTTGAAGCACCTTATACATACCAGATTTGGTGGCAGGGAAGGGGTGCCCACAGGGGAGGGGTGAATTTGTGATGGCTATTTTTTCACATTTTTTTCCTCCAGGACATACAAAGTGGTTGGGGATCAATTTTATTAGTAAATATTCTGAGAAGACAGTTTGCACTAGGATTTTATATCATCCAGACAAAATGGGTCTACACACCTCTTCATGTCATCTCTGAGCAACTGGTAGAAAGACTGATGAAGTTATGGAAACACATTAAAATCACCAGGCAATTGTGACTTGGGTTCATTTTGGCAGCCCAACTAGATCAGCCCCTCTGGAGCTGACATTATGTCCTAACGATGATTGCATTATACAACCAATGCAAATGGAAAACAACCTAATCAGCGCCCCATTCAGACAGGCCTTGATCAGCCGTGAATGGCAGGAGGCTTTTCCAAGTAAAGGACCTGGAAGTGTGTAACGGCCACGTAAAATCGCAGCACCACTGATGGAGGACAGCCTTAGCCAAGTCAGGAAGACATAGATATGCCCCTGTGGAGAAAGAGAGCGGGTGATGGAAAAGAACTCAGGACTCAAAATCAGAAGGCTCATTTGTGAGCCCCACATCACTCCCTCAGAAATGGTATGATTTTGAGAATGTTAGTTAACCCCTTCGTTTCTAAGTATCTTTACTGAGGGAGGCAGGAGGCAAAAAGAAAACATTTTTCCTGTTCCATCAAAGGGTTGCAATAATCACAGATGATAACGTTTCAGAAAGATTTGGTGTGTTTAAGGAATTATTAGATTATTGGAGGCTTGATCTGTTTTAGTGAGAGTCCCTGGGACTCTGAAGGCAAACTTTGGGCCTTAAAATCAATACTATACAATAGAAGAACATAGAGCTATATTGGGCCAAATTGGGCCCCTGGAAAGACTTGAACCCACATATTTCATTTCTTTTCAACCGCACATTTTCTTTAGGACCGCTACCTCTGGTGAAAGAGAATTGTCTTCTGGGTGGTATGGGTGAGAAAGTTGCCAAACAAACCTGAATTATCTAGAGGCCTGTAAAATGCACAATTGCTTTTTAAGAGGCATGATGATATTGTGTGTTCCTTTCGATTTTTGGCAGTAACTATTTTCTGCAATTTGTGGTTTTGCAATTTCTTTTACACAGACAACACTCTGGCTCTCATTCAATGCCCCACTGGTTGGGGGTGGGGGATGCGGAGGAGGAGAGAGAGATTTCCCTGGGGCTCTGACCACTCCAGAAAAAAAAGGAAATGTTAATGAACTAAGTCAAAAAGAATGCTTGAGATTAGGGGAAGCTGATTGGTTTGTGGGAAAGAAGCAACTTTTAATAAATTGTGTGGTGCGGTTGAGATTTTATCTGAGGCTTTCATCGGCTAGACAAAGATCTGTCCTCCTTAACTGTTGACTTTTCACGAAGCTTTGTCTAGATTGCAATCTCAATCTTTTCTTCTTTTTTCTTGTATTCAGAAAGCCTAGAGCAGTCTCTTGACTCCCTTCAGTTTCTTCTGGCCTTAGTGTGATTCTCCCTAAGTACTCTAGGTGTCCACTTGTCAATTACATTAATTTGGTTTGTGTAAATTACCTGAAGATCCACGTGCCAGAATTCTTACTCTCGTTCTGGTTGTATTCTCTTCCTCTTCCCCAGGGCCGAATGCTTTTTGCAGAGGGAGGTCTGTGGCCAACACTGCAGATGCACTGCACCAATGTTGCATTTATCTAGGCAAGAGTACTTTGTTCTGTTTCTATTCATCACCTCTGGAAAGGCTTTGCTGACTTGTGTTTGCTTTTTTATGGCTGTGAGGCATTGTGCTGAAGGATTTAAAGTTGCATCCAGCATAAACCTTGTATTCATTCTCTGTTCATATTCATTCTCTGTGCTTTATATCAAAACAGCCCCTTGTTCTCTACGGAGTAGATTCCCAGGATTTATGCCTATCGTTCCCAGGCTCTCTATACATAAAGGCAATAGTACAGGCCACTTCTTTCTTCTCTTTTCATGACCTAAATGCACCATTTCTTTTGCTTTTACAAGGAATATCAAGATAATTGCTACTCATGTTAATTGTATAGTTTTCGCATGTTTGGGGGAAAATATGATCTTCCTCTGTACACACATTTTGTACACATTTTGAAGACTAAGGGAATTGTTTGTGTTATGCCATTATAAATCATGGGGTTTTAATTTTAGAAGATGCTTTCAACAAGAGGCAGCCCAACAGCCCACCCCAAGCCATCCTCCTCACAACACTCCGTCTAGGATCCCTTTCTGTAGCCCATGGAAGCCCGATCCAATTTTTAATAGTTCAACTCTTTGAACTTTCTTTTGCTAACCTGAGATAACCTTCAGGTGGTTTGTGTTGGTTTTACCTTCTGGAGTAGCTCTGAAGTTGAATCCTTCTAACACATGACAACCCTCCAAATATTTTGGAATCTGATCCCACATACTCTCTGAGTCTTCCTTCTCCAGGCTAAACATCCTTTCAGCCATTCTTCATATGACTTGATTTAGTTATCTTTTTCATTTGTCCCAGTCATATTTTTCAGTGTCCCTCCTAAAATGTTATAGCCTGAACTGAAAAGAATACAGCCAAGGCAGCTGACTTGCAGAGCTCCCTGAGAAAAATACAAAGCTCCATTCTGGAAATGTTATTTCCATTACTATCACCTAAGAGCACATCACAAATTTTAATAACCCTTCAGTACCGAGGATAATCCTAAAACCTCTAGATACATTATAGAAAAGCTGCTATAAAAGCAGATTGTTTTCCATTCTTATGTTTATGCACTTGGTTTTGAATAAAGCATAAACCTTACATTCATCCCTGGGACACTCATTAGTTTCAGGATATTAGTGAAAAGCATCAGGAGCTTTTAGAATTTGAATTATTTTAAATCCTGTCTCAGTTTTATGACATATTTGATTCACCTCCTGACTTGATTCAAAAGATTAATAAAAAACAGTGAATATCTGTATTTTAAGCTCCTCAAAGGTAAAATCATGTTTTATTCATATTTGTCTCTCCTGAAACGTCTGTGACATTCTGTTGAACAACCAGATGCTCAATAAATGCTTTTATGAAATCAGCTAATGAAATCAGATACAGGCAGCTTTCCAACATCGTGACAGAGAGCTATCTTTATTTAGATTGACGTCAGTGAAATCAGTGATATTAGTTCTTAGAAACTAAGAACAAGATGACTGTTACACCCTATTGCTAATATTTGGCAATTTTGTAGTATTAGCACCTTTAACACAATAACAGTGCAACCTTTAGAGCTAGATTGCCTGGATTCTAATCTTACTAGACTTTGCTAGCTATGGGCTTTAGAGTAATTTACTCGACTTCTCTGGGTCTGTTTCCTGATATGTAAAACGATGATATTAAATGATTTGTATCTGCCTCATAAGGTTGTTGTAATGATTAAGTGAATTAATTTATGTAAAGAATACAAAACAGCTACCAATAACATAAAAACAATAATTAACAGTCATGATAGTTGATGTTTTTATTATTATTCTCAAGATATGCTAGGGTAACTACCTTATCCTAAGAAGAACAAAGGTAAGTTTGGTATAATTTGTTCATAGTGAACCAATATTGACTTCAAGTAATAATTTTACCAAAATGCTTATGTAACTTAAATATAATTCAACTGCTTCATGGCCCATATAAGTTTAGGTATGCATTCGAAAGAAATACAAACATTTAAAGAGGTAAAAATAATGTAAATTTTTACTAAAGTCTCTCAAAGGGGAATTATATTACATTTTATAACAAAATATGCAAAATATTTTCTTTTGCAGCTGCTCAAAATCTTTCTCTCTTTCTCCTACTATATATAACAAAATCCTAGCTTGTGTTGCTTTTTCCTCTCCTGTCTCCTAATCATGCCTAATTCTCCAGGATTAATAAATTACTAGTATATTATCTTCTGTCTCCCACAGTTTTATCTCCTAGGTAATTTTAGTGTGGCCCTTCCAGGCTACTTGTAGGAAAATAAATAGATAGATAGATGATAGATAGATAGATAGATAGATAGATAGATAGATAGATAGATAGATAGATGTTACTGATATAATAGTGAAGCATAAATTTATAAATAATAAAATACATAATACCATTTCTTGTAAATTTCATATAGCCAATTCATAGAATACTTTCACTGATGAGTGAATGTAATTTACATATAAACATGGTTGATATTTTTATTTATATTAATGAGCAAGACAAAAGTGAAGCAGCAAAAATGTATGGGACAGATCCACTCATTCACCAATAACACAAACTTTACTAAGTTAGATAATAGTTTTTTAATTCTATGAACTATTTCCTCAAGTTTCTGTACTATTTACAATATAACAGTTATGGACACAACACTCATTTTTGCGACATCACTTTTTCAAATTCAGACAATCAACAAGATAATAAATCAAGCCTTGGTTTGTAATGTTTATTGATTCATGTGGTATAGATACTTCTACCATGGGCATTTCAAACAACTGATATGATATTACTGAACATGTAATTAGCAAGGTATGTGTACTAATTTTATATGGTATTTTCACCATGCGGAAACAGTAGATACAAACAATCTCTGAAGCATAGGTAACAATAAAGTGTTGTAGAACAAGTAAGAAATGATGAATTTTAAGTATTTTTTCCTTTGTTTTTAATGCAAGGTATTTCATTGCAAGTTTATATAATTCGTTTTTTAAGAATGGCCATATTTAATAAATAGTTAACAAATTCCTGAAAGTCTAACAATTTCCCCTTGCAAACTGGTACAAGCCATCTGTGGTATATAACTCTGGCCCTTCATCTTTAGATATCAGTAGGAAGAAGTGGGAGGAAGAGATTGGAGTACAGCTGCGAATGTTTACAAGTTAATTTTTCCTCACTTACAAATTATTTTTAAAATCTATTTTAGAGTCTTAAGACCAAAAACTGTCTCTTAAGTCTTCAGAAGTCTTTCACCTTTAGTACTGATTAATAACTTAAAGATTCTATCATTATATCTTTTCTAAACAAGTTTTTAGGAGGCAAAGTCAGAAGCTCAAGTTAAAAGAGAGTGGAGATTTCATTTAATGAAATTCATAAACAGGGAATGAAGTTTAGTTGGACTTTATACTGATTTGAATTAGAAATCTCCATCAAAAATGGTGGGATATCAAGAACCAGGGATGCTCTCTTTCCTCCAAGGCTTCATGATGTCTTTTACTTCTGTATATCAGGTCCATCTACTTCTCAGATTGCATGTGGCCCAAAATGGCAAGCACAGATCAAGGAGAGGACATTTTAGCTCCCCTTCCCACTTGGGGACTCCACATCAATCCCAAACACCACTTTCATAAACCCACATGGCTCAGGTCTTCATTACTTGGTAGGTCACCAGCCAACATATGAATGGAGATTCTCAGTTGGAAACGTCTTTGGTTTCATTATCTGTAGCTAATGGCTTTTAAAAAAAGAAAGAAAAGAAAAAAAAATTGTGTGTTAGAATTTATCAAGTATTTTTTTTTGCATCTGTTGAGATAAGAATGTGGTTGTGTGCCTTTACTCGATTCGCATGATACATTATATTCATGGATTTTCTGGTGTTGAACCATCATTGCATTCCTGTCATACTCTGCTATCTTTAAAAGTACATTGATATTCAATTTGCAAATATTCTATTTAAATTTTTTCATTTATGTTCACTTAGGAGAATGCCCTATAGTTTTCTCTTTTTTGTCATTACTTTCTTCTTTACATGTGTCTTGCATTGAGTTTCCTTGTACTTTAATGTCCATTTATTTTTCTTTGAGACCTTCCTCTATTTCCCTCCCTTCTTCCATCCTACTCTCTTCATCCCTCTTTATCTAAAGGTTTTACTGTTGCCTCTACTCAACCCCGCACCCAGGACTCCCAGTCCAGCCAAATATTTAACAGGGACTTATGTTCCTGCTCCATGGTGATATTGGAATACACAAGGTCCAAGCCCCCAAGCAGAGATATTTGGCTCAGTTACTGTTTATAAAGCAGAGTGTGTTCTCCAGCCTCCCCAGGCCACAATTGTACTCCCGGGCAATAGGAGACAACCTTTTCGTTCCTCCTTTGACAAACTGGGAAGACCCATGTTACCTCATGATTTTAAGCAGTGAGGCTAGCTTCAGATTCACACTTGATATCAAGCATTTGGAATCCCCAATAAACTACAGGTGCTGAACTGCTAGCCACCTCTGATTCTAGTCCTTCCTTGTCCTGATTCTAGTCTGAAGTTCAGACAGAGGGCTTCACCTCTCCACTTATCTCTTTGTTTTTCTATTTTATTTGTTAATTATTTTGTTTGTGAACAAAGCTATATCTTTTGAATACTTGATTTATTTCATTGCATCCCATAAACGTACATGGTTTTCTGAGGGAATGAATTAAGATAATTATGTAAATTATAAAAAGTACATAGGCATATAACAATAAAAGGAAATACTAGTATAAAGCTGGTACAAGCTCTCTGCCCAGAGAACCCTCCTTTTCTTTTCTGTCTACCTAAATTTTAATCATTTTCCCTGACTACTTATTCTAACTCATGTTTTTTTGTCTTTTATCAACTTAACCTCATAAATATTTATTAAATGCTATATTTTACAGGCTGTATACTAGCATTGAAAATACAGTAATATAGGAGATTGGTGCAGTCTCATCTTCATGGAACTTATGTCTAGAATGGGAAACAAACAAAAATTTACAATACAGTGTAATATTATTAATGACTCTAGCAATTATAATAAGAGCATCTTATTTAATAATTGAATATATACTCATTAGTCTCTGTTTTTTACATGTGGATTAATCATGTTTTCCAGTTCTGAAAGACCCATGAAGATAGTGAATATATATGTATCCTATATTTTTCTTGTTTATGTCTATGATTACACATATGAAACCAGGGGCCATTGTAGGATTGAGTAGTCTTTGCTCTACAGTGCATGTAGGATTGAGTAGTCTTTACCCTACAGTGGGATTAAAGTGGATTTTAAGGCATCAAAGCAAACATAGAGGTTGCTTTAAGGTCAGCTATTATTGCTTTTCATCAATGGCTGTTATAGAAATTATAGAATGATTCATTGGTACAGTGTGATCTTTAAAGTCTCAGAGCTAGAGTATGGTTTAGAATTCAGTCTATTTATTATTTTGGAGTTAATTTTAAAAAGAAGCACAAGGTTATTGTGTCTTTTTGTTAATTTAATTTTGAGGCCAAAAAATCTTAAAATGACTAAAGTACCTTTATTCCTGATTTACGAAGCGTTTTGTCTTTTAAAAGGAGAGAGGCAGACTGAGAGAGAGACTCAATGCTATATAAAAGACACTATAAAAACGAACTGCCAGATCATGAAGAGATACCAGTTTAAAGTACCTCCAAGGAACTTCTATTATATACCCCCAGATACTTGGATCAAAATAAAGATAAGAGAATGACATCTACCAAGTAACTATAACAAGAGACAGAAAATACCGAGTGCTAGTGAGAATGTAGAGTGACCATATTCTCATGCATTGCTGGTAGACAAGACATTTCATACAATGACTTCAGAAAACTGGCATTATCTACTACAATTGAACTTACGCATACACTATAATTTATCAGTTTCATTCTGATGTACATACCCAACACAAATGCATTGTGATATATACACGGCGAAATAGTATACAGCAATGAGAATGTAGAGTCTACAACCACACGCAACCACATGAATAAATCTCAAACAATATTGAATGAAAAAAGCCAAACATTGGAAAGTGCTAATATAACTGATAACCTATCTTGGGAGTTTTGCAATCACACCTCCAAATTTGATGGATGGTAATCAGTTGAACCTTTCTCATTTTATCTTTTTTCCTCTAAACTCTATTGTGTCAGATTCAGATGGAACAGACTCAAATGACCATCTTCTAGAATCTAAGTGATTCAGACTGCAGAGATTCAAAGCTGAGAGGTCAGTGAGCAAGGACAGGACATAAATGCTAGTGTCCAGTGAATGAGGTCAAGTTCTTAGCCAGATACTTTGTGGCAATGGGAATGAGGCTAATAAGATGCAAAGCTCAAACAAGGAGGCCTTGGGCCAATAAGGCAATCCAAATCAACTGGAAGGGATCATACAGTGAGTTAACATCACCATCTGGGCATTTATTCACTCAAAGACAGGAAAGAAAAAGGATCCAGTACTGTGAGAAGGACCACAACAGTGGCAAAATAGGGACACATCCTGATCTGAGGTGACATACTCTCTAATATAGTTGGACAAAGATTAGAAAGTGTGATATTATTTGGGTGTGGCTTACTAGAACTTGATAGATACCTCAAGAAGCTCTCAGGTGTACAGACTGACTGATTATAGTTAAGGGATTATACATACATATATAAATCTTAAATCTGGAATTACAGTTTTAATTTCCAATTGCATATAGGGGTATTTGAAGAATGCTGTTTTTTTATTAAAACTTAAAACCTATATCATTCTCTGTAATTCAGTGCCCTTGCTATATTTTCTGTCCAATGAAATTTCATTGGACTGTGGTAAAGTCACTTGGCCTCAGAGTTCAGCTGCAGGCCATCCTGAAAAATCGGGAATGGGTTGGAGGTGGTAGCTAAGAAAGCAGGAAGGGAAATTTTATTTGGAAGGAGGTTCTGAGTGGCACACACATAACTTGGCAGTGTAACAGGAATGGAATGGTGACTTAAACTACTGTGCACGCAATTGGCTCTCCTTCTCCACTCATAATCTCTAACGTCCACATATTTATTTTTAAAGTGTGTATCAAACGTGTACTATTTGTCAGAGACTGCATTAGGTATGCTAGTTGAGGATACAATACACAAATAAAAATGGACAATCCCTGTGTGCTTAATGAGCTCATCATATTCCAGTGGAGGCGTCAAGGTGAAGATGGAGAAGAGTAATACCTTCTTTCATAACTTGTGCCCTAAACTGAGGAGAGATTATCTTTAATCATTTTTCCTGGTTTGGTATCTTCATCAAGATTTCAGCCTCCTTCCCTGTGTGCTTGGCACCCAAAGTCATGTGCCTAGAGAAGACTCTCTCAGTGACTCTAAGTCATTGCCTCATGAGAGCTCCCAAACCTTTAGGGCCCAGCAGCCTAAGGGCAAAATGGAATTACTTGGTTCTGAGAGGCGTTTTCAATACCGGGTCCTGAAAAAGCTGAATGAGTGAGTAGTATTACCACTTATCTTTACGTTTTTTTGTTTTTGTTTTTTTTTGTGGGGGGGTGTTATACCTAAATTAGATGCTGAGTCATTTCATGAATGCAGGCCAACTGCATGCAGCCACCAGGGGAGAGCTGAACATTTCTGGGTCCAGAGGACCTAAGTAGAATGGTTAGGTCTATAGTTCTAATAGGAGTACTGGCAGGGAGTGAAGAGTAAAGACATCAAGCTCCCTAAGTTTCCCAAATATCTGAATTACCAAACATTTGATAATTTTTTACTGGTCTGTAGCCTCTTGAAATTTGTTGGGTATAGTTCCAAAAAAGAACTATTTGTATTTTAAATTCTCAGTGGTCCATTTTTTTTGCAATCTGCAAATTTAATTGTAGAATATTCAGCAAAAAAGCAAAATAAAAAATAAAATAACAGCTCCATCATTTGAGAAATATTCTCCACCTTCCCCGTCAGTGAGCTTTTGCCAGGCACAAGAGTCATCAGAAGGCCTGAAGCTACTGGGCCCTTAGGTCATTGATTTCATGCACTTTATGATTCTAATGGGTAAAGGTCTCATCAAGTGGAGAGTGATTCTAGTATCTAAAGATGTCTTTTTTTTTTTTTTTGACATCACGGCATAAGATAACTACTTTACTAAATAGTGACATTTCCTGCTACACTGGCTGTTGTAGACTTATTAAAAGATGGTTCCATAGTGTAGTTTATGGATGATTTAAGGAATTTTCACTGGTAATTTTGACAATTAGTAACTTTTACATGTCAGCTTTAAAACCTAAATCCACATGGACTGTGACGCCATTGTGATACTTAAATTTTGTCAGTAACATGTTAAAGCTGATAGAGAACACTTAAAGCAATACCATTTTATCTGTATACAAGATAAGTCATTTTATTTACAGTGTTTTAAAAGAGAACACATCCAAGTTTCTTTCAATTATGTCAATTAAATGAAAACTAAATAGGAGTGAGGGCTAAGAGGCACTATCAAGAGAAAAGCACTTCTCTACAAAACTGGAGAATCCTACTTTTATTCTGAAATTTCAACCAACCCTGCAAGAGCTGTGCTAGTTAACTGGTTTTGTAGTTTTGCTACAGCACTAAGTCATTTTGTATGGATTCTTTTAATGGGAGAGCTGTGGTGCCGTTTATTAAAAGAGAAGACAGGCAGCATTGACCTGCTAAAGGTCAGACAGAACAAAGCAGATGGGTCTCTTCCCCTGAATCAGGTTAAAATGGTCCTGTCTGTCAAGATAGCATCACTTGGTAAGAAGAATATATTATTGATCCCAAAAGAGGAATTGTGGTCAGTGTTGTTCCTTTTTTATTCCACACCACCACCACCACCACCTCAAATCAGAAGAGGGAAAAATCAGTAGTGCTTGCAAGGTGATTTCCAAACTGCTTTTGAGATAGAACTTGGATTATAAGCAACCCAGATAGAGGTCTGCTTCCTAACTTGTGTGTTTGAAGCAAACCTACCTCATTCACAGCGTCATGGGCAGAGGCTCCAGTGAAGGTTGAACTGAGACCTTTTATCTGTTCTACCTCCAAGAAACCAATTTCAAAGGGATCATATTCCTACAGAGACATAATAGCATCAGTCAACCCCTGACCCACCTCTGTAGCCCAAGTTACTGGCTGCAGTTCAAATTACAAAGTTGCCCAGCCATGTTTGTTGGACCCATTTGTTTTCTTATTATTTTTGCATTTTTACGTTGGGAGAGCTCATGCTTTGGAGAACTTAGTCAACTACATAAATAGTTAATTAATAATAAATGTTACAATTTTTATGAACCAAAATGAGGAATTGCTAATCAGAGCTTCAATTTAGCTGATGTGATCAGTGTCACCATGTGAGTTGTCATAATTCCATAAAGAAGCAGAGGAAATTCTCATTTTCAATTAGACTTGAGAAGTGCAGGCAGCTTCCTATTAGTGTGTATACATCACTAAACATTATGCTAAAGTCTAACACATGAATGTTGAAAGGTAGTCATATATATTATGATGAAGCTGCCATTAGTAAAATTTAATATTATAAAAGCCCCACTTACACCTTGCCTTTTAGGCACAAGCTTCAAGTGTCAATTACTCATTCCAGAGATCTGTTTAACTTTCTTCACCTTAGAATATACAGTTAAACCAACTTAAGTCAATAAAACATCAAACCAAGGTTAAAATTCTGCTAGTTTTAGCATGTTGAATGGTTTCTTTCTTAAATCTATGCTTATCACTAGGATCATATCTGTTTTCCATTTTCAGTTCCTGTTTATAAAATTCCAAGAGAAAATACAATAAACTACTCAGATAATTGACAAATAAATGCTGCTTTACAGACAACCATGGCACTGCTGCTAAAACTCTCTGGCAAACAGCACCACATAAAGAAAACTTGAACTGGCTCTTTGGTAAGCTGAGGCCCAGGTCTGAATTTGCTACAGGAAAGGAAATTTAGGGATTTTTGTGAATAATATACAAAATTGCAGGTCATTTGAAAGTTAAACTTATAAAAGTTGAGCACCACAGGTATTGGAAGTAAAACACAAATTTCCCACAAATATTCTATACCTTAGACTAGCAACTTTAGGTAAGGAATGCTAGAGTAAATATTTCAGTTATACACTAGCTACATACTAGTAGTTGTTACCATTTACTGTTATTGTATTAATTATGTGTCAGGCATTTTATACACATGTATTTTCCTAATTACTTGATTTAATCTTAATAATACTCCAAAATGGGATTGTTTTAGCATTTTACTGAAGAAACTAGAGGTCAAATGTGAAGTTTCTGCCCAAGATCACATGTAACTACAAAATGGCAGAACTAGAATTAAAATCAAGTCCATCTGACTCTAAAACTTATATTTTTTCTTCCACACTTAATTGACTTCTTCTTAAAATTGTTTATTAAAACTGAATAGAATTGTTTCATCCCCCTGCCTTCAAATTTGGCCTCAATATGTTTGCTCTAAAGCTACATTCTAGAAAACTTCTTAGATAATGGATAGCAGGGTTCTGATTGTTCCCTATATTAAACAAATAAAAAAAGCAATATTCTGTATTAATCACCATTAATACTGAAGAATTAGACACAACAGGTGTCCACCAGACTTTTCTAAATACTTTTGGATGGGACATATTATCATGTCAGGAGAAAGTGATGCATTGTACTCAGTAGGCAGCAAGCAGGAGATCTTCAGGAAGGGACATTTTTTTACATTTTTCTTTTTTTTTAATTAAACATTATTGGAGTGACATTAATCAACAAAATCCAATAAATTTCAAGTGTATGATTCAACAGGATGTTGCATATATATATTGTATTGTGTGTTCACCACCCATAGTTAGGTTTCCTTTTATCACCAAATATTTGACCCCTTTCACCCCTGTTACCTCAACTCTGCCCCCCTCGCTCTGATAACCACTATTCCACTATCCATGTCCAAGAGTCTCTGTTTGTTCGTCATGTTTGTTTGTTGCTTTTAGATTTATGTAGGAAGGGAGATTTTAAAGTAACTTTGCTGAAGGCCTGGACTTTATGTCCATTATCTCACTGGCTCCTCACCACAGGTAGACATCATGACCACCATCCCACAAATAGCCCTGGAAGAATTTATCAGGTCATTCAGCTAATACAGAGTACAAAGAGCCCCATTGTACAATACCTATGACAGACAGATGTATGTCCCTACTACCATATATCACCAAATGTCCCAAAGTCTCCAAGATTTGTTCTGCCTCTCATTTGTCCATGTAAAATAATAACATTAATTTCCATTGATTACACACCAGTCTGTTCCAGTTATTTAACTTTATTCCTTACAGAAGTTATGCCTGGGGAAATAAATGTTTGTAGAACGAATATAAGATTTAACACATCATTTAATAATCAGAACAATGTTATAAGGCTTAAATTACTATTTTCACGTAGGTGGAAGACAGAGGTTTATGGGGGCCATATAGTGAAAAAATGGCAACTTATAATTCAAACATCTATCAGGCCTGAAAGCCCATGCTCTTCTCCCAAATGACCCTACCTAGTGGTTACCACAGGTGGAGTTTTCTTGCTTTTAGGTTCTGTGAATTAGATTTTATTACATTTGGCTTGGAAGTCTATTTAATACCCATCAAGGATTTCCTGGAAGCAGACCCCGTGGTGAGGATGAAAGCACACATGGTTCATAAGGAGGCAATCACAGGAAACATGAGTGAGAGTGAGAAAGTGTGCCACAGAAGGGAGAGCAGAAAGATGCATTATCAAGCCAGTTAACACTGTAGACAGTGCAGCTCAATCCCACTGGGGAGACTAGGACCAAGGTGAGCAGGGAGACAATGAGGTGGGGACAGCATGGAATGGAGCTGGAAATTCTCAAGCCACATACAGTCTGCCTAGAACAGCTCGGGGTATCATAAGCAGGTAACTCACCTGTAGCTGAGATCATCCTAATGTTTGAGATTTCACAAGCAGAGGTTGTTGGAAGACCTCAGAGTAGATGTGGTGAATGGCCAGATAGATCATGTTCATGCACCAAATGTCTCAACATTGCAAAAATGTGAATTATCTCCTAATCTATAAATTCAAAGGATATCCAATCAAAATACCAACATGATTATCAATGGAATTTGACTAATTGATTCTAAACTCCACATGGAAGAACAAAAGCCGCCAAATAGCCAAGACAATTCTGAAAAGGACAAACTTTGGGCCAACTTGCCATGAATAGATAGCTAGACTTATAAAACCAGTCATTATGATAGTACATATTATCACAGGGATAGACAAATAGACACTGGGATAGGAGACAGATTCACAAAAGGGACCCTGGATAGCCCTAGTAAATAAAAGAGGAGGTGATTAAGCATGGGTGAGAAGGATAGGTTTTTCAGTAAGAGCAGTGGGTCTGTTGGTTTTTCATATAGAGATAAATAAGAAAAGAGATTTTACTTTTTTCCACATGGAAAGCCAATAGTCCCACTGCACTTATTGAGATTTAATCACTGGGGCAGCTTCCAATGCTTCTGGATTTCCTCCTACACCATTTTAGCATTTTTTTCTAAGGAAAAAAAAATTCTGTGAAATAGTTTTACTGTATGTATTTGTACAGTGATTGAAACAAGGGTTAGGACATGGAGCCCTGTTTCCTTAGCCTCCCCTTCCTATACCCCCTATCTCCATACAAACAAAAGGCCCATTTTTTCACAAAAATAGAGCAGAAATGACAACCCAAGAATCTTCCATTCTCTATTTCCTCTGAAAATTTGGGCTTTAAAGCACCCAGTTTTACTCTTCACTTAGAATCCAGGCGGTGTTGAACTAAACCTACTTACATTTCACAGACCCTCTGCTATATTTCCCTGCTCCAAAATGCATGGTGAATAACTTTCATCTTACATACGAACTACAATCTATTGAAACAGTAGTTCAGACACCCTTGAAGTCAAGTCCCAACTCATGAAAAAGAATGACAGAATTGATTAGGAGTGTGTGCCCTAGGTATTATTATTTGAAATAGTGAATCAGTACCAGCACTCCCCACAGAGTATCTTTTCTTAAAGCATCTGGTTGGAATATGCCACATAAACTAGATCTATACAACATGTTACAGCTCTTCTCAAGTGAAAGGGGAAAAGCATACCCTCGTGAGTTATCTGTCTTCAACAAGCCAACAGTTGATTAGAGAATGGAGCACTGCTTGCTTAGCCTTCTCTCAGTGCTTCTTTTACAGTTTCAATCATGGTATGAATATATGATATGCAGCCCAGAGTTTCCCTTCTAAATACAATAGACAATTATGTATTATCGTATATTTAAAATAGTATAGCCATCATTGATTATCACATGAAACTTTATTACTTTTGAACTATATGAACACTTTTTTTCATGCTGGAAAGTTGGAGGGCAAACTAAACCTGACACATCATTTTATTTATTAATGTATTTATACTTCATCTCTGTCCAAAAGAAAAAACAGCTTCTCATAACTAGAGCCATACACAGTCTTGTTAATTAAAAAATTAGTCTTTTTTCAAATAAAGACAATTTGTTTACTCAGTATTTTATTAATTAGGAGCTTTGTATGGTTCTGAAATAGTATAAAATAATGTTTCAACTGTAACTTATAAGAGGTGCTTCTAAAAGCACAACCTGTGACACAGGAAGTAAAGTAATAAATGAAATCTTATGAAAATGTATGTAAAAAAAGAAAGAAACAAAGTATATGTGGGTGATTTTTTATGTGTGTGAAGCTTCTGTTTCTAGGGCAGTTTTCATCATAGGCCAACATTTGACTTAGTTGCATTTATATCAGCTAAGACTTTTGTTGTGCAATTAGCAGAGAGAGTAAATCTCTTCCTACCCCAAAAGTTTTCTTTCTGATGTCCAAATTTTCAGATTAACCATTCATGTCAGAACTGCACGGTTTTCATTTCCACTTATTTTTTTGATGTTAATGACCACCCACATGACCTCATCTCATTTGTTTTAACTTTCACCAAGGATGAAGCTTGAAAACTAACATGGAAATGCATATTTTATCAAGAGAATTTTTTTAAAAAAATAGTAACTGACCCTCCTAACTTCCGTAGGAAGAGATCTTGTAGGTCCATAAAGTGATTCCTGGAATATGAACATTAAGAAACTAAAAATAGAAAAACGAAGCAAAAGGTAAAGATGGCTTATAAAATGAATGCTAAGAAGTGCTGGATTTGAGTTACAAATCTGTTTCTACATCAATGGCCTATACCTTTTTTTATTGAGTTATGAGCCCCTTTAAAGATGTATTAAAAGATACGAAGCATCCCCTTGGACACAAACAAAAGAAAAGTTACTACCAATAAAAATAACAAGAGTTTTTCACACCATGAAGTTTTCACAACAATTTAATCTTAATTGTCATAACACGAATGGCTAGATGTTTAGGTGCTAATTAGGAAAAATAACTGGTAATATTTTGTTCAAAGTATCATCTTAAATCACTAGAAGTATTTCCCTGCTAGGGTTGGAGAGTGAGAGGGGGGGATGTACCACAAAGGTATAGCAAGGGGACTGGGAATCCATATGCCCATCAAGAAATATCTAATACTGAATAAATAATAACTCTTGATGTGTGTAACAATTTTTATGTATATAGATGTTGTTTTGATAAATAAAATAACATTTATTTAAAAGGAAAAAAATTAAAAATTTAAGAAGCTATTCAAGAGTGTATTAATTTATTCACTTATCTCTTCATTTGTTTACTCAATAAATTTGTATTAAATATAGCCACTCTTTGGGATACTGAGAATGAATTTCAGAAACATTTATTAGATTATAAAATCCTTGGGGATGGTACCAAGTTGGCTCAAGGCAATTAGCTGTCAGGTATTCCATTATAAATTGTATGCTCTGTAGCATAATCACAGAATATAGGCTCACAAGCTAGCTTCCATCTGACATTCAGTATCTTTATGGGTTGCTCAGAGAATGCCAATGTCCAAGGTTGTCACCAGTGAAAGAGACTAAAAATCATGTATTTCCATTTCTTTACAGGCAGAGAAACAGAAGGCCTGAGAGATAAAGTAGCTTCTCTAAAGTTACACAGCTAACCATTGATGATACTAAGAATGGAACTTTTGTTGTTGTGCTCCTTTCACTAAAAAAAAATAGGGTAATAAATATGCAAAAAAATTATTTAAATATATTCTAGGCCAACTGCATTTGTTTGCTTATTTGCTTTCCTCCCCCTTCTTCAAAGTTTATTTTATAAATTGTAATACATGTAGTATAGTAAAACAAAAATAATAATTGAGGGAATCTGGAGTAAGAAAGATGATGTAAGAAAAAATTAGGTGAAACAAGATGTTACTTTGGTAACCTAACTAAATGCATCCATAAGGTTTTACATGGTTACTAAAAATGGGTCACGAATTAATGCTGTACTCCTCAGCAGCCAAGTAAAGAAGGAAACAAAATTTATGGTAGGCATCAGAGAAAACAATCTAGAATCTAGAAAGGCTACATACTGTATGATTCTGTATGACATACTGGAAAAGGCAAAACTATGGAGATCAATGACGTAGGGAAGGGAGAAGGGATAACTACGGGAGGAGAAAAGGGATGAATAGTTGAAACACAGAGGATTTTTAGGGCAGTGAAAATAATTCTGTATGATACTGTAATGATGGATATGTGTCATTATACATTTGTACAAATCCATGGAATATACAGTACCAAGAATGAACCCTAATGTGAACTATGGATTTGGATGATTATGATGTGTCAGTGTAGATTCATCAATTGTAACAAGTGTACCTCTCTGGTGCCTGGGAGACTTTTCACGTTTGGGGACAGGGGATATATGGACATCTCTGTACTTTCCTCTCAATTTTGCTGAGAACCTAAAACTATTTAAAAATTAAAGTTTTTATATTTAAAAAAGTCTATATTCTCAGGAGAAATACAACTGCTCTTGGCCTCAATGAAATTTCTCCTGTGGGTCTTCAGAAAATGCATTGCTACTATCAATTCGATAGTAAATTTCAACAGGCTGGTCTTTAAATCATTCTTCATGGAGGCCAGATGAATGCAATGCCCAGGATAGTAAAAGCATCTGGATGAGAGGTCCAGGCATACAGCACACAGGGGACCCAGCTTCTTCCAGATGTACTATTTGGGACACCTGAAGGAATAACAAACAATTTACCTTGACCAGGTTCTCACTATGAACCCAGACTATTCTGAGCATTTACATGTTATCTTCACATCTTCTGGGCAGGCCCTATTGAATATTATTTCTTAAAACTGAGTTTTTAATAAGGGAACATTCAAGGTCAGAAATTCTTTAAGAACTTGTAGAAGAGATATTCAGTATTTTTGAAATTTTTTCTAATGCCCAACGAGTAGTTTATTATGAAAATTAAAATGTTTCACCTAAACATCAGCCAAAAAAAATTGTTCAGAACAATCAAAACAAATAAAATAATTCTTCAGCATATTGGGATTCCTGAACCACTGCCCATGCCCACCATGAGTGCAGATAATTAGTAATTTATAATATTAAAGGCATTTCAGTACCCAAAAGAGAGCAAGGTGTGAATGTTCTCAACTAATTTTAAAGTTCTGCCTATGTGACAGTGCTACGTGGCCAACAGGAGCCCAAGCATCAGTGAAGCAAAGTTAGTGTTTCTATAAGTGAAAGTAACACCAAACCTCTTATTACATCATTGGCACGTACAGTGGCACCAAGGGTGTTTAGTATAATCAGCTCACACGAATGATTACACTCCTCCTCAGCAAGGATGGCCAGGTCGTCCCCTCCCCTAGGTTACCCAGTCTCTGGTGCCCCCTGCTCTGAGGGTTCACTTCCCATAGTTTGTTTCCCATGGTCACCCACGATCTGAAGTTAAAGGGAAAAGTCCAGAAATAAACAATTCATAAGTGTTAACTTGCACACTGTTCTGGATAGCGTGATGAAATCTCAAGCGGTCCTGCTTCATCCCACCTGGGACATGAGTGGTCTCTCTGACCAGTGTCTCTACGCTATATATGCTGCCTGCCCATTAGTCACTTAGTAGCTGCCCTGGTCGTCAGACCAACTGTTGCAGCATCCCAGAGCTTGTGTTTAAGGTAACATTTCTTTTGCTTAATAATGTCCCCACAGCACAAGAGTATTGATGCTAGTAATTCGCATATGCCAAAAAGGAGCCATAAAGAACTTCCTTGAAGTGAAAAGTTGACTCTGATATAATAAAATATTTTAAGAGAAAGAGAGAGACCACAATCACATAAACTTTATTACAATATATTGTTGTAATTGTTCTATTTTATTAGTTATTGCTGTTCATTTCTTCCCGTGCCTGATTTTATAAATTAAACTTTATCATAGGTATGTATATGTAGGCAAGGACATGGTAGAGGTTCTGGTACCATGTGTGGTTTCTGGCATCAGCTGGGGGGTCTTGGGCATGTCCCCTTGGAGGAGAGACTGCTACATCTCCAGTATCCGTTTTCCTCCAGCCTGCATAGTCTGATTTCCCTGGGGAAATGATACCCATGTGGATCCTCATAAAGAAGCTTCCCACTGCACATCGGAATCACCAGGGGGACTTTAAAAAACCAATGTCCAGGCTAAACCCAAGACCACTGGTCTCAGAGCCTCTGGGGTGGAACCTTATGAGACAGAGAGATAAAAAGAGAACACTGAGAGCATTAGCCCTGGGTCCCTCGTATCCCAGAAGTGGGGAGAAGAGATATTGGGGAAGGAGACCAGTAAAAGACTGGGGGACCTGTGCTCTGGTAGGAAGGAATCCAATCCTGTGGCTCTAGCTACAAACAAATGGCAATTCTCAGGCACAGAGGACGCTGCTCCTTCACTACTTTTTGTACATCCTGCCTCCAGCCACCAGATCCTGCCTCTGAGATCCATTAACACTAAGGCTTAAATGACTGCTATCAGAGAGGGCCAGGGAGAGGAAGAGTGAACAGTGAAAGATAATGGGCACCTACAGGAGGGTGGGGGGTTGGGGGAGAAAGGCAGCGGGGAAAGTAAGTCTTGGGTCTAGCCTACCCTCGACCATGGCCATTTGACTGAATGATTCTCTTCTGTACCAGCCCCGTGTTGATGGTGTTTTGGTAAAGACTGCCGAGCGCTGAACTATAGAATATATTGGGAAGAACACTGGTTAGGGTAGAGGAGGTGGGAAGTAAGTCTGGTTTTTCTCAGGCTTCTTGCTTTTGAGTCACGGCACAGCTCCAGACACCTGGGATGCAGGATTCAGCTCTCTCTAAGCACAGACCACCAAGCACAGACATTTGCCCCAGAAGAGGACACTCGCTACTGTTTAGGCTTAGGCAGTGTGGAAGGGGATACTCCTTGTAACAAACAGACTTGTAAAAAGGGAAAAGTACATTTCTGCCTTTTCTTTGGTCCCCCAAGGAAGTCACAATTAATTGTATAAATTTAGAAGTGGCTACTTTTTAATGGAAATTTAATCTGTATGTTTCCCTAATGAAAAAGTAACCTGTTTACAAAGCAGGAAGATCAGTGTGGTAAGTGTAACCCAATCGTGCTTTGTAAATGGGTCAGCTTTTCACTGGACTATTGTATATCACACAGCTTTTACACAGCTTGTTAAATTTCAGACGTTCAATGCAATCAAGTCTAAAATGCTTGGGTACTTTGGTTATAATTTCTCACTACTTGTTAAGACTCCATATTCTAATAATGAGGATTATTATTATTATGTAAGAACTGCAAATATACTATGGAGAAAAATTAGTAGATAATAATTCTGCCTCAAGAAAGAATGAGCCGTGAGCTGAGACCTGCTCGAAGACTGGCTATTTCCATGCTAAATTCCTTCATTGTCCAGCAATGTACATTGCCAGTGCTAGAGTTAGTCAGAGAACAGCCTGGGGAGAGTTAGAAAAGATGAATGAAAACATTTTCAAAGACCCAAGACAAGCCATCTTATTGGTCAGTAGAGAAGAATTGATTTTAGCCCATTATTTGTGAGCTTGCAAGGAAGGAATTCCTTTTTCAAACTACAAAATAAGAACAATGTAGTATTCCTTTCAGCCTCTCAAAGCCCAGGCCTTTCCTCTAGGTCTCTAGCCTTACAGAAGAAGGCTGGGATGCATGGGGTTTGCTTTTTCATGGTAGAGATTTGTTTGAGGCTGCGAACTGGAGTAAAGAGCAGAAGAAGGGGAAGCTCACATTCCGAAGTTCTAAAAATGAGGATATGAAAGGGCAGAAAATGAGGCCAGCTTCCGCTGACTATCACCTGGCCCATAGTTTCTTCTGCTGAAGTATAGTTTTAGTCTACATGCAATTATCAATTAATGTTAATGTTTAAAATACTTAAAAATAATATGTAACATGTATTAAGGACCAACCACGAACTAGGCACATTACGTATTATGTCAAAGAACATTAAGAATAACTCTACAGAGTGGTTAATATTATCCCTATTTTACACATACGAGATGAAGCTGAACAATAATTACCTGCCTAAGGCCACACATCTAGAAAGTCACGAATCTGGAATTCAAACCTAAGTCTAGCTCTTTTGACAAACAACACTATCTTCCAAAATTACCAGGCATCACTGAAGTGAGTCAAGTCAGAATGGGCCTTTGTAATTATTTGTTTAGTTATTCGTTCATTCAAGTTAGCCCTGTATAACCTAACTACATACTGATCGTTATCCTAGGCTCTGAGGTCAAGTCCTAGATCCATTACTTGCTATCTGGGTGACTTGGTCAACTCAGTTAACCTTGGGTTACTGCTTGATAAAAAGGAGATTGTGATGGTATGGACTTCAAAGTGTTATTGTAGAGTAATGAGAAGATAACTTAAAGCCCTTGGTTTGGTCCTTGGATATAATGAGTATTTAATAGCTTTATGCTGATGGTAGTTTATGATGATGGTGATAATGATAATGGTGATGAGGCTGTGGTCCTGGTATAGAGATGTCATTTCCCACTAAGGAACGCTGGCACTAGAAGGCTATGATAATGGTCAGAGACCTTGAATCCTAGAGCCAATAAGGACCTTCAGTATTCCTCTGTTCCTTGCCTCTGGTTACAGATGGAGCTGCAAATAATGGGGCCACATTAATGCAACCTGCTACATGACTGATTGATTCTCTGGCCCTTAAACATTGAGTCTCTCTCTTGCTCATAACTGGAAAAAATGGGTAAGTCCCTCAGGCTCAGCGCCTGGAGACACCCAGATGACACAGTGGGAGCATTTTCCAACAGTGTGTAAAACCCTCCGCTTTGATTCCCAGCTTCTCCCCCAGGACAATAGCCTCTTCAGAAACCTTGCCAATTTACTCATAGTCACTGACCCTCCAGGCCTCAAGCAAATGAGGACACGGGGCTATTCTAGGGACTCCTGTCCCCCAACTTTCATCCAGATGTTTGGCACCATGGAAACAGGTATAGGCAGAGTTTCCCTTGGACAGTTTAGGAAATTAATATTAAAGGATGTGTCACCCTGGATCTAGAAAACAGGTTGCCACAGGTCTTCTCGAGCAGCCTTCCGAGTTCCCAGAGGGGATTTTGGAACGAAAGAAGAAATGCACTGGTTTCCTGACCTTCTTCAGCTTGTTCCCAACCAACCCTCCCTTCCAAGAGTGCTTTTGCCAGTGCTCGCCTTGCCCCTATACAAGTGCTACCCGAAACCTCACTACAATTCCTCAATCCAAGCTATGAAAATATCTGGACACTGACGCCCACTTCTGTGGCAGATTGTTGCTGCTGAAGTTCTCTTCTGGACGTTTAGAATTCTAAACGGAAGCGCTGGGTGAGGGCTTACAGAGTTAACTCCTCCTTGCCTCTGTCCACTTGCACATGATGATTTTATTAAAATGATATGGTGTTTTTATTTGCCATGAAATCTCCATCTCACAGTTCTACCGAGATTCAGATGACTTTGCCTGAGAGGTGAACTTTTAGGGATTTCAAAATCTACAGTCCAAACTATAAATAATAATGCCTTCCTGTGGCTTGCAAATCATATTTTAAAGACAACAGTAGGCTATAGATGTGAAAATAATAGCAACATGAATAAAATATTTTTTCCCTCTAAACTGTCTCCATTTTGCCCTCACGGTCCCACAGGATGTGAGGGTTTTGCTCAGCATTCCAGGTTGGGAAGGCACTGACCCCATGTGCTTTCTGCTCCAAAGCTAGGTACACATGGAGCCTGTCCACCAGTGGGCAGGATTTGCAATAAAGGGCCGGGAAAGAGAAAGGAGTTCAGAACAAATTGTCTGGCCCACTGGAGCTACCACTGGTCTCTTATTCCTAAAATAGTAGGCATATCTCCTTGCCTGATGAAATTTCCGAAGTATAAGTGATACAGAGTAACTATATAGAGGAGTAGAAAGCAGATAGCTGTTATCCGTTGAGTGCTTATTATGTGTAGACAGTGTTACACGGAGTAGCTCGTGTAATCTTCACAACAGCTTTACAGTACTGAAACTGTTATCATCTCCAATTTTGAAGGAACAGAGATACAACAAGGTTAAGTAATAGGCCTGAACCACCAACTACTGAACAGCGGAGTGAATATTCAGACACACTTAGGTCCTCATTTTTAACTACTGTGCTACAATGTGACTTTGCGAGTCACATTTTCTATGTCCTAGTTCCGGTTTTGTCACTACCTTTTGGACTTCTGTTTTCTCCTCTGTAAAATGAAAAGGTTGCAGTAGTTAAGTGCTTCCACAGTAATTTTTACCATGAGATTTTGGAAAGAAAGATAAAAAGGATTTAAAAAAAGAGAGAGAGAGAGAGAGTGAAGTCCACTGGCATCTATTATCACAGAGAAGAGAGATAAAGGAGAAGATAACAATTTGCTCCTCTCCTTTGTCAGGGAGCACGATGACACTGGTTTAGTCATCTTAACTAGCTTTTAACTAGGACTAATTGAAGAAGATTATATCCTGTGTGTTTCCTATTAATGCTTGTGGCAAATACGTAAATTGTTTCATGTCGATTCTCTCCTGTTTCTCAGCGTGCAATTCCTTTTCAGCCCCATCCTGACAGGTATATTTAGAGTCCAAAAGGTTTAGTAATTCACACACACACACACACACACACACACACACACACACACACACACTTTCACATACATTCACACATACTCCATTCAAATTGCTTAAAGGAAGTACTTATTCACCGATGCAATTTAGTTGATTACCTGCAATTAGGAGCATACATCCAAGCAGAGCGCTGCACTGGGTTTCGTGTGAGGATAACCAGAAATAGATTTATCCAAACCATGGTGGCCTAAGAATTATCATCCCAAATTTAAACTTTTGGGTATTCAACTTTCCCAACGTGACTTCCTGTTTTGCAGAAAAGAATTTGAAGAAATAATAATAAAAGAAGGCTCATACTCATTTCCGTTCACCAAGTGGCTTGTTCAAAACAACATTTTAATGATTTAAGTGTAAATGAATCAGAAACATATGGATTAGATTTTCCTTAAAATACACAAGGATTTTTAAATGAGGGAGAGTGGAATGAAGAATTTCTCCAAATTTAGTGCTCTTTGGAATAGCCTTTTCTTGTGTTATTAAAAATTGGTGGGGGTGGGGATGCTGATTCACTTTGAACTACATTTGGCAAACGGGTGGAGTGGGGAAAAGGTTCCTAACATCTACTTTAAAGGGGACCATGCTTCTCCTTGGGCATCCATCAACTAATTCATCCCAACCAACATTTTTGATGAGTTAAGTGTAAATGAATCAGTAACATACGGATTACATTTGGAATACACATGGGATTAAAAAATGAAGGAAAAAAGCACTTGGTAAAGTATGTCTGGGGTTTTGCCAAACCCATAACATCCAAAAAAAATTTTTTAAAGGTTTGAAACAATAGATGAATCCCTCCCAGGCCCTGCCAGCCTCACTAGGGGGAGTAGACACATGGCTATTTATGTGACTATACTAGGTCCCTCTCTCTTAAACAACACTATGGAACAGCCAGGGTCCATCCCTACCTGCCTTGTGCCCAGGCTGCTGCTTAATTCTGTGTCCAACTTAAAGAGAATCACCTCCTGAGTTAGAGAGAAAGCTAACCAATTTCTCTATTTTGAGAGCATGTAAATATAATGCATTTGGCTGTTGAGCCATTTGTCTTCCTAGATAAACATAAAAGGCAATTGAACAAAGATTGGAAACTGTTCCTAACTGGGATTTGCATTTTGTGTTTATTTTCGGTTTCTCCTTCAGCACCTAAGTAATACAAACGGTGACCTGGTGCTCTGCGTCCCACATGGAGCCCCTAAACCAGTGGTTTCCCACTTTTCACCTCCATGAAACTTGTTCTTTTGCTCTCCTCTCAGATTCCATATTTTGAAGCATATGGTCTTATACACTAGATGCAACTATTGAAAAATGATTTTATCATCTTGTTATTAATCAAAAACTGCCATTGTAGGAAAACTAACATTAACACATTGAATTGATAGAATCTGAGTTCTCAAAAAGAACTATATTTTAGCTGTCCTTCACAGACTGAACCCAGTTACTTCTGTAACTCCAGTGTGTGTCTGCCATATTGGAAATATCTCAAAGAAGCCCATTTCTTCCACGTGGGTCCCCAAAGAGCCAGGATCCCAAATAGGGAATCCTTCACCTAACAGGTCTGACAGGCATTTCAAGGTGGAGAGATTTCTAGAACAGCTATAGTGAAATCTCTAGGTCTGAGCCCTCCAAAGATTAATCAAATATCACTTAAACAAAACTTTCCCAAACACTAGGCAGGTCAAAAGAATCATATCAGAGAGAGGCAGAAGAGCACCAGTGAAGACACTCTCCCCAACAGAGCTTATAATTCCTTGGAACAGTCATGAGTCTCACCCTGCACTTTGGGGGCCTTCTGCTCCTCATCTGGGGCCTGGGGCCATCCCATAGGCTCCATTTAAGACCTCTGCAGAGATCTCAATAGGTTCAAGCCTAAAGAATTAATTATGTGTCGTCAGGTCTTGTTACAGGGCTTAAGGGAAAATTGGTTTTATTATTTCCCTGCTGGTTTTTGAGGATGGGGTGGGGGAGTGCAGTAGGAGGAGTGATTATTAGAAAATCTGTATAAAAATTCAGAAGTTAATCGTGTCACGTCAGGACTTTGGCAAACCTATTCCTGCATGTTTGTATCAGAATAGGTGGGAAGACAGTTCCTTTCGTAATATTGGAAAATAAGCTTGCTCTCGAAATTCCTAAGCAGCAGACACAGCTCTGGCAAATGCCTCAGGAGACAGATCATCTTGAGACAGCCGTGGAAACAGCTTGACATTAATGAAAATGTGCAAATGAGATGATAAACTGGAATGGAATAACCATTTCAAAACAACCTGTGACCCTTTTTATTTTCTTCCTGCCACACCCCGTCATGGAACAGTTTCACAGTTAGATCATCCAGAGAAAGGAGCTGCGATAAGATTAACAATTACAGGAGAAGGAAATTTTCTCCTTCTGCTCGATGTCCTTTTCCATCATCAAGCACCTAGGTTAAGGTGCTGTCGTAACAATAAGCTGTTCTTTGAAATGAATTGTGTCTGTGGCTTATGTACATTTAGAGCTTGAGTCACCAAACCTCAGCAGAGAGGCCGAGTCATGGGAGCATGCATATATGCTTAATTTTATTTCAGGAAAGCAATCAAACCAGAGGCACTTAGGCCCTACAGTGGGGCCTGCTCAGAAACAAGACAGTCAAGTTCACAGGCCATTGCCCAGGAGCCTCTGAAGGGCTGACATAAGATCGATTGGCCATCCTGGGCCATTTAACAAACAGTTTACATAGGTGGCCTGGGTACTGGATTTAAACTAAATGAAAACTATTGGGAGAATTCCCTATAAAGTGGACTTGATCTATATTAGGGAACAGGCTAATTATAGGGATTGGCATATATGGAATCAAAGTGAAACACTATATGGGACTAGAGAGTGGTGGTCTTTTATACCAGGGTGGTCTGAAACTGGGGTTTAATGTATGTACAATATACAAACATTTTTGACAGACCATTAACACCTATAATCTTGTAAATATTTGCAATTTTCTAGATCATAAATATAGCTGCATAAGCAGTTCTTTCAGAACATCATTTATACACCATTAAAGGTTAATTTACAAGTTAGTACCTTATAGAAAGAAGATATGTGGGCTTTATGCTAACTTTCTGTAAAGGGAGACTGGTGTCTCCAAAAGCAATTTGTAGCTCTCCTGTGGGTCTGACTGGGGTCCTATTCAAAGCACTATTTGAATTCTTTTCATCAGCTCATGTTCACAGCAAACTTAATCTTCTGTTTTGGGGAGAAAAAAAAAAAACAGTGGAGAGAGAAAGATCTGAGGTCTTTAGGCTGTACTTCCAAGCATCCAACTGTTTATTTGAACAGGCTCTCTTGACACCATTCTCATTTGTCATAGTCCCTCTGATACCTGTTGTTGTACCTTAGCATCCATCCCAAAGGGCTGCCAATAGTTCTCAACTTAAAGACTCCTCAGAGGGACCAACAATAACGTCTGACCTCCGAGGCTACCATTGTGTGACATTACATGTTGTAAAAGATCAAAGAGAGCAAGGAAAAGAGGAGAGAAAGGGTTTTGTGGGAATTTTCCCCACCTCCAGCCAGGCAATTTTGGAGTCTCTCTAGAGGTAGTGACAGGGACCTTGGTTCCCACAGGAGCTGTCCACAAATTATATTCATAGAAAGATGTTGGGGTACTCTGGGAAAAGAACATCTTTTCTGTGAGAGGGTGGGTAAATGTGGGTCAAACCCATAAGGAGAAAGCCACAGAGTGACCGCAGCAGATTCGTGTTGTTTGGAAAGAAGCTGAATGATGTTACTTATTCAATATGTGGAGCCTCTTCTCTGAAGAAGTATTTCATCAATACCACTATCCTTTCTCTGAAATGTAAACAGTCAGTCTGCAGGCTGGAGGGCTGCCTGGCCAGGCACAGGCATTGTTCATGCATCTTGAGCCTACTCTGCCTCTTATAGCTCCCAAACAGGATTCTCAGGGTTTTCCTGCCATTCTTCTCAGGGGCTCCTTAGGACACTGGAAGCAAATTCTAAAAAGTTTGCAGTCTACATACACATTTCTCCCCTGTCTTTCTGCTGATTTGGGGTAATTTCCCAAGCATATCCCATTTCCCCTGTGCTCTTCAGCCCCCTCAAAGTCAACCCAGGTCTCCAAATAGCTGAACATCTCTCTCCATACTTGCAGCACCATGTTGCAAATGCAATACTGAGTTGGGAGTCTAGAGGGATAGACTCTGATCTTAGGTCTGCCACTATCTCATCTTAGAGAAATGACAGTCAACTTGGGCTTCAGTTTTCTCATTTATAAGTGACTATGCTGGGCAATTAGTGAGATGGCCTAAAAATTCCCTTCCATGACTCAGAGTCTGTCTTCTATGGTTCTTCTCATTTGGGACTAATAAAACCTATTAGTACTCTTCTCTTTCCTCTCCAGAGACTTTTTTAGGGAGTAAATAGTATTGCCCTCTCCAGAACCCTCCCTCTAGCCCTCAAGCTCCAGCCTATCATTATATACTTTCTAGCATTTTCCTATGATATCCACATCTAAACCATAGACATTCTAAACAGTTTCTATTGCCTCTTTCTCTGCTGCACATCTTCCTTTCTGTGTTAGTTTAATATTATAAAAAATATTGATATAGCTCATAGGTTTTATGGGAATTAAAGATTTCCTGATATTTTAAGAAGAAACCCAAGATTTGAACAAATGGTGCAGTGTTTAATAAAATCTGAATTTTAAGGGTGTGGCTAGGGATTTGGGAACCTGAGTAGGACTGTCACAGCCTGGAGGCCAAGTGTAAGACTGTATGTGCAAAGCAACTAATTAAAGGGCATAGTATTTGATGAGGCAGGAATACACAAAAATAGATGTTACCAGTAGGAAGTCAGGTTATTGGCTTTCTCTGGAAAGACTAGAGTATAGAACTTCTTAAATCGATGGCCAATAAAGTTTGGTTTTCTTGACATTTTTCTATTGTGCTTGAGTTATTTATAAATAACACCATTTAACTGAGCATTGGAGTTCTCTTCCATTTGGAAATAACCATCATTTTGAACCCTAGGTTATATATTTCTACAATTTCTGACTTGGGGTCTTAGGCCTCACTCTGTCAGCACTGTGTTATACCTTCTATTTTGTGGAAATTTTACCCTCATTTGAATTTAATTCTATGGCCTGCAAGATGCATCCTTGCTGAATCATCATGAGTCTGAATGGTCTAAATGCTGCATCCACTTGAGCCCTTCCATCCTGCCTTCCCCTTTACTCCCTCTTCCTACTGTTTCCTCCCCCTACTTTCTAAATGACCCTGCCCTACATACCCCAGTCTCAGCTTTTCCCACTAGTAGTTAACTAAGGTTCTAACAGAGTAGCCTGTATATATTGATGGCTTCCACTGGGTTAACTTTTAGCTGCCCTATCTATCCCTATATGAATTAAGATCACAAAGTAATATGTCAGGCAACATGACCTGAGTTTACTATAGCTATCCCTACAAAGAGCTGTCATTTAATATTGTGTCCTTGGTTTTTGATGAATGTTAATAGATGAAACAGCCATGTGAAAGATGTTTCTGAGTCTTTATAAATTCGCTGTTGAAGACAATCCACTGTGTTATTCAATACCTCTTAAATAAGGAGCCATGTGATCAATTTTTTCTTAGAGTTTAGTACTAAAAAAGAAAAAAAAATTTCTCTCTTCCCATAAACTATTTTGCTTGCTTTTAAGAGGTAATTAGAGCCACAAAACTCATCTGGGCTCAAGAGTATTAGAGGAATAGTTTCTTAATTTAAGTTTTTCTCTCAGTTATCATCACCTCCCCTATCCCACTTTCTGAACTGGTCCAATGCTGTTCTTTCCTTCTCCTCTTCTCAATACTCTATTCTTGATCTCTGAGCCATGTGTTCTCACTCTTCTCACCTCTGTATCTCCAATGTTTTGTGTAAAGAAGAGAGGTTAAAATAATGTTACTTTCCCCAAGCAATATGTTTCTTTGCAGGGGTCTTCTGGGGAAATGATGCTTTAACTCAAGGCTGAGCAAAGGATGTTTTATGAGAGGTTGCTCCAATCAAAGGAAATAAAAACCAAAAAGTTATTTGTACAAAAAAGATTAGGAA
Source organism: Cynopterus sphinx (assembly GCA_030015415.1). Taxonomy (NCBI): domain Eukaryota; kingdom Metazoa; phylum Chordata; class Mammalia; order Chiroptera; family Pteropodidae; genus Cynopterus; species Cynopterus sphinx. The sequence continues at coordinate 23,757,425 of CM057385.1, forward strand.
ATATTTATCTTACACTCCAACTTCCTCTTAGAGATCCTCAAAGAATATTAGGAGTTGTATCTAAAAAGTCCTGAAGTAAAGAAAATAAATGTATTTGAACCCACGGTCCTTTTAAATGTTAGTCAGAAGAACACACTTCAAGAACTTCTACTTAATCCACATAGTAGTAAATCTTTCAGGTCCCGAGGCCAGCAAGTAGAGGTGCTGTTGGGTCAGTATGGAGGTGGAAGCATGGCCTTTCCTGCTTCCCAGATAAGACCAGAGGTAACTGCCCACTCTCCCTCATGATTTAGCACTCAACCATAAACCCCGCCCCCAGACATGAGGTCTTCCAAATACCACAGGCTTTTACAATTAATCTATTCATCTTCATCAACTTACACAGCTTCCCCCACCCGATATTAACAAGCCTGCAGAGCTCCTTGCCAATTGTATTCAACATTTTAAAATAAAAGTGACAAACTCTTTTGGAGAAAAAATTGTTTATTGGCTCATGTTGCTGGAAGTCCATGGGTAGACCTGAGGCTGACTGAATTCAGGGACTTAAATTCAGTCATTACATCTGCTCCCTTCTTCTTCTCTTGGCTCCACTTCCAACTGTTCCTTGCCATCATTCTTAGTATCTTTCTGCATGTTGAGAAAGGCCACTGACTACTTCATGCTGACAAGCTGCAGACTAAAAATCCAAAAGGAAGAATCACCCTCTCTCTCTCGCTATTGTCCATACATCAGATAACATGGAAGCTCTGTGGCTGGCCCTGTTTACAAAGTCACGTGTCCATCCCTGTACCAAGAGCTGAAATCAGAGTGTTGCCCAAGAGTGATTGCTCAGCCTGAGTCATAGGCCTACTTACTCAGGAGGGCTTAACGACAGAAAAACTCTGCAGGTTTGCCACATGAATACCAACATATGTCTTGCTTGTTTCAGGAGATGTGGATTATCCCATTTAGTCAAAAACTGTCTTTCTTAAGAAGAAAGTTTTACTTTATTCTATTTAGAATTATTTGCATTGCATCACTTTGCTCTCACTTGAAATGCTTCAAGTTTTTTTCCATCTATAGCTTGTCTCCACAGCTAGACTGTACACTCCTCCCCATCCTACCTCATACTTGTCATTCATTTACTCATCCTGCAAAATTTTATTGAATATCTGTTGCATACCAGGAACTGTGCTAAGCTCTAGAGAATTTTTTTAATTAAAAATACAAAAAGCTCAGAAAATGATTTGCAAATAACTTAACCCCATTCTTTGTGATGTTCCAAATGCTAAGAATGGACCTTATTCTCACAGCCATAGTCATAATAGAATTTTTAGTAAAGTAATTATGTGAACTTGGGCCTGTCATTTCCCTCTTTGGGCCTCAGATTCCTCAATTGTAAAATAAAGATATTAACAAGATGCTCTCCAAGCTCTAAAATTTCTAGGGTTCTAAGTCGTGGACAACCATATAATATGAGTAGAAAGATATGCTATTTTTGAATTTGTCCCTAATTATCTCATTCAACTTAAATTACATCCTCACCCCTCTCAACATAGGAGATAAAAAGAGGACACAGTTTCATTTCACTGCCCCCTCTACCACATTTCACTTCCAGATTGTTGTATGTACCGTTTTAAAGTGATTCACAACCTCCTGGCACATTCATTATAACCAACCACTATATTTAAACATGCTCTGCAATGTACACAGCCCCTCAAACAACTCTAGGAAACAGGATAAGATAGGGAGTTGTCCCCATTTTATGGAAGAGAAAGCTAAGGTTGAGATATAACTCCTGGCTTGCTCAAGGTCACGGAGCTGGTATGGGTTCCCGAATGGTGTCAAGATAATGCCCTCTCTCAACTCTGTGAAGCTGCAGCACAGACGAAAAGACAGAGTCATTTCTTGCCATCAAAAACCTGGATCCCATGAGAACAAAGTCTGTGAACTTCTTAGGATGTTTAAGTCAAAGGGGCTTTGGTGATGCATAGTTTTAACCCGCAGCATAATAAGGCCTTTGGCAAGGAAACAAGGAATACCAGGAACATAGTGTCTGCAAGGAAAATGTAGCAAAATGCCACATATATCAAGTAGCTCTCACGGTCTGGGGATGAAAGAAATTAAGGCAGGGGGAAATTCTCACCACGTTTGGGGCCTTCCATTCTGTGAAGCTCTCATTCAGGCCTTTGCAAAACTGAGCCATGCCTTCCCTCATTCCCCTAATCCCTGCCTTTCATTTTTAAACCAAAGTGCCTGCGAAGAGAAATCCAATGCACATGTTCTGATTCATTTACACTTAACTCATCAAACTCTGTTTAGGAAGAGCTATCTGGTGTCCAAAAATATTTTGGAGTCTTCCCTCCTGCCATTTTAATGAGCCATCAAAAGTTGTTGTTGTTGTTGTTTTGTTTTTGTTTTGTTTTTTGTTTTCTTACTGGTATGCCCACACTTGAGTTGAGCATATGTAAACAGTAGGGCATTCACAAAACCTAGTGGATGTGCAGGTTCCAGGCTACTTAGAGACCGAGAGGGCCATCTCTGCTTAGCAGAGTCTTCTGGGCTCCGTGGCAGTGGGCCTGCAGTGGAGGAACCCAAAGAAACCTGAGACAGAGCAGTTTGCCCAGAGCGAGACCCATGTAAGCGAGACCCATGTAATTGCCACAAACACCAGCAAGAGGCAGACAGGGCTATAGACTTGAGGTAAAGGGTTTTCTGAATTCTGCCAGTCTCCAAAGATACAAGAAAGAGATAAAAACTGCAGAATTGCTGGCTCAGAAGGAGATGGCCACCCCAGGGAAAAAGGATCCTGCTCACCATCGTCCCTTCCCTGCAACAGACCCCTGGCTGATGGCTTTGCTTCCACTCTTGACCCCTTACAGCCCAGATTTCTCTCTTGAAAAAACAGAGTAACCATTTAAAACAGAAATCAGAACTTATTTCTCCTTGGCTTAGAAATTAGCAGTGGCTTCCTGGAGCATTTCAAATAAAATACAGATTGCTCGCCATGGCCGGAATATTCCTCATGACCAAGCCTCACCTGCCCTTCCACCCTCAGCACCTACTGCTTATCCTCATTCACTCTGCTCCCGCCAAACAGCTGCTGTTCTCTGACTTGAACATGTGCAACTAGTTTCAACCTCAGGATCTTTGCATCTGCTCTTCTCTCAAACTGATTGTTCTTCCTTCAGACAATTATACGGTTGGCTTCAGCTTATTATTTGTTTCTTCTTTCAAAGGTTTCTTTCTTTATCACTCCACCTTAACTTGCTCATTAATGTTTAATTTTTTTCTTAGCACTTACCACCTCCTGAAATTGTCTTGTGTCTTTGTTTCTGTGATTTTTATTCCTTTTGACCCCCACCAGAGCACAAGTTCCAGGAGGTCAGAGGCCATTCTTCCTGATTCACCTCGGAATCACCAGTGCCTAGAACAGTACCTGATATAGGGTATATCTCAATAAGTATTTGTTGAATGACTGAGTGAGTGAGTAAATGAATAAATGAATGAATACTCTTATCAACTATTTCAACCTGGGGTTGCAAATAACTTCAACAAGCTAGGGGGATGCCTCCTGGTCCTTATGCAGTAGAAACAAGCAGTCCTAGAAGAGGGTTGTTTCTATCTTTGATAAGGTGGCATCAATCCATTGCTCTCAAACGTCTGTCCCTTGGGGCAAAGGCTGTGATGGAGAGCACGAAAGGCAAAGAAGCTTAAAACAGATGACTATAAGAGCAACTTCTGGGCCAAACCTCTGAAGTGTTGGAAGGCTTTGGTGCTACAGAGACAAGTTGGAAGCTGGTCCCTGCAAGAGACCAGAGTGGCTCGTGGAGATGTAACCACAGCCAGGTAAAGCAGGCCCACGTTCACTAGCCAAGTGCCTTTGGGCAAGCCACTTACCCTCCCTGAGCCTGTTTCCTCTTTTGTAATAAAAGGATAATAATATCTAACTCAGGGAGTTATATAAAATGTATAAAGTACCAAACACCGGATCTGATATAAAAAGAGTTTTCAATAAATGATAGCTGTTGTTATTGGGAAGAGTAGAGAAAGAATTCTGATGATGAACCAGAGAAACAAAGCTTTTTAACAGTATTAGAGTAGGTTCTTCCCCAGATTGCAGTGACCTGGGGAATGTTTTCACCCATTGATCTAATAGTTACGGTTTTAAATGGAGGCTAAAGGAGGGAAATGCAAAGGGTGAATGGACTTACCATGTAGAAGGCATCCTAATTCCACACTGCACTCCATCTGTGTGGCAAAATGTTCGGTTTGTTTCCTTTAAGTCTCCATCTATCAGAGAGAATTGATAGATGATGCCTGGACTGGGCCCCTGGTTCAACAGCCCAAATATTTTTTCTAGATATGGCTGGTAATACATCTTAACAGCCTGAATCATCACTTTTGACACAAAAGGCAGCAAATTCTAACTCCTATAGGATATGTTGTATAGGTCTTGCACTCTGAATCTCTCTGACAAATAATTTGGTGTATTCCTTCATTTTTTCTGTGTTTACATGATATAATACACATAAGATGTTTTACATGACAAAATTCTTAATATATGTACATTACAGTATTCCTTTTTTGTTTAACATTATACATGTTCATTTTCTTTGTTATAAGCAACTTTTCAAGAATATCTTTATTTAATAGATATACAATATTCAGTTCCATGACTGGCTCATGATTTTCTTGACAATTCAGCTGTTATTCAATACTTAGGCTTTTCCCTGTGGGGTATATTTTGAATTAAAAAAAAGAAAGGAAGAAAAAAGGAAAGAAAGAAAAAATACTTAGGCTTTCTTCCCAATTTTTCACTATTGTTAATAATATTGTAATACACAGATCTTTGCCTGAATTTTATGTAGTTTTCATAAAAGAGAGTATAAGAAATAAATTTCTGATTTAAAAACAGTGGACATTTTAAAGGATTTTTTAATAGTATTATTAAATGGATTTCAAGACTCCAATACAATTATATATTTTAACCAGATAATCAATCTCATTTTTTTATTACACATGTGATTACTAGTTAGGCTGAATTTTTTCATTTTTATTAGCTATAACACTAGATTGTTAAATAAAGAATATTGCTAAAGCCTAAAGGAAAGTTTAAAAATATATAAAAGAAAAAACTAAAATTATAAAAGTAATTAAGTTCCCGAAGTATAGGCTTAAACTCTGAAAAAAAATTAAATAGCTAATATTATTGTATTTTTAATATGTGCCAGATATTTTGTTAAGTGTTTATGTAACCACATTGTACCTACACTGCAAGTACATAGTATGATTAGGACATTTTCAACTATAATACCTCAACCAACATACCCATTTAACTGAAAAGACCTGGGATAAATATGGCTCAGGTACAGCTTGACTCAGGATCCCAAATGATACTTTTTCTATTTCTTGACTCTCACTTCCTCTCTGTTTGCTTCATCCTCAACAATGAATGGTTGCCCAAGAGCCTGGGCCAGTCTCCCTGCCTCTCACTGGGTCACGTTTCTATGGTCAAGGTAACATAACCTCTGACCCAAAGATAACCTCACTTTAGTCCCTGTGTGGCTGGCAGATTGTCTAGATTATTCCCTCAGCACTAGGTCTCCACTTAATAGTATTCATTCAGGATGGATGCATCCATTTGTTCAGGCCAAGGAGCAGACTTCATTTTGGCTTGTGGCTTAATGGACTCATGGTTAAGAACATAAGGACTTATGGGATTTGGAGGGCAAACAAGCCTAGGTTCAGATCTCATCTCTGAACAATGTACCTTTGAAGATATCACTTAAATTCACTAAGCTTCACTTCTTTCATCTGTAAATGGAGTAAACAACAGTTCCTACTTCATAAGGTTGTTGTGAGAATTAAGTGCACTAATGCATGAAAACTCTTAGGAGCCAGTTCTGCAACCCCTTGGTTCCCAGTAGCAATCAGCCATTTTGGAACATGAATGGGATGTTGTCACTACCTCGTCATGTACTATATAATCACCATTCCTACTCGTCCACCAGAAAGGTAGCTTACAATTGCAAACCTAATATCTAAAGTTGAGTATAATACATGATAGTGAGACAACTAAAGTAAGAAAGATCATTCTTTCATAGCAGAGGATTTAATCCCATGCCATATTGAAATTTTCAGCTGATTATCAAGAAAGTGAATGTTATGAGAGTTTACTATTTCTTAACTCACAAAACATTTATACCCATTATTTTAACAGTTTATCTCCCCCTCCAAATTTTTTCTTATTCATTATATATTTTGACAATCATAAATTATGTTTTCATGCTTCAAATTAGGCAATTTTTTGCTGAGAATACCCCAGATTCACTCTATTTTCCTTGAACTGTGGCATATTCGCTTTCAAAATTCATTTGAGGGAAAGGAGGCTTCTCAAAAATGTACGCTCTGTGTACCATGCAGTAATGTTTGTGAGTTACCCCTGGTATGAATCAGGGTTCTCCAGAAAAGCAGAACCAATAGGATATACAGAGATACATAGAAAGAGACATATTATGAGGGATTAGCTCACATGATTCTGCTGTCCTCAAGTCAAAGGCCCAGGAAAGTTGGTGGTGGAGTTCTAATCCAAACTCTAAGACCCAGGGAAGCCAGTGATGCAGGTCTCTATTTGAGTCCAAATTCCCAAGAACCAGGAGCTCCAAAGTCCTAGGACAGGAAAAGATATGTGTTCGAGCTAAAGTGGAGAACAAATTCACCCTTTCTTCACATTGTTACTTCATTGGGACACCTAATATGTTGGATGATTGATGCCACTTGCACTGGGAAGGGCCATCTTCTTCACTTAGTCTGCTGATTCAAATGCTAATCTCTTCCAGAGACATCCTCACAGACACACCAGAAATAGTCTTACCAGCTATCTTGGTATCCCTTAGCTCAGTCAAGTTGGAACATAAAGTTAACCATCACACATGAACTCCTACAATTCCAGCTACAGAAAGGATATAGACTATAGGAGCTATTCAGACCAATTTCCACTGCCAGTTTTTGTTTGAGAATTTATAAGCAACTGTAAATTCTCTTCTTGAAATTCCCCAGAGACAAATCAGGAATAAATTTAGGAGTCAATTCCATGATATATTTTTATTCCTAAAAATCAAAAGGTCACATTTTTCTCTTAATCTTGATTGTTATACAATGTTGAATCAATATTGTCATGCAATATCCAGTAACAAAATTTAACTGAATAGTAATAATTAAAGTAACTTTCATCTCATTCTTAAGTGATAACTAAGTATTTGCTAGATAAACTTTGGTAATAAGAAGTATAGAAATTTATAATTCTAAATTCTATAAATTTAGCTAGCAAGATATTGATCTTCTAAGTTCTTTGTTTTTATTTAAGATCATTTCTTATATATTAATTGGCCTACAGAATTATCTAGGGTAGTGGAATAATGATGATGATAACGATGATATAATAATAATAATAATAATAATAATAATAATAATAATAATAAACTATATGCTAAGTATTGTCCTGGATGCTATGTGTACATTTTTTAATGTAATCTTCACAGCAACCTTAAGAAGCAAGTATTCACAACTCCATTTTACAGAGGATGACATTAAAGTTCAAAGAACTGTATACAAAATCTCACAACGATAAGTTATAGGATGAGACTCAAACCCAAATATGGCTAACTCCGAAGCCTACACTGCTTTAGAACTGAGTTTGCAATCTTTCAGAGTTTGAGTTTTAAAAATCTGGCTCACTGCCATAGAATAATATTTTTAGCCCAATGGTAGATCCAAGGACATGATAGAGTGAGTTGATTAAGTCCTGAAAGCTCACAGAGTAGGTAAATTTTTATGGAAGAAAATACTGAATCATATGACCTGTAGTGCTGCTAACAACATGAGACAAAGGTGTCACTGTCAGTGGCGTCCTCAAACTTTTCAACATACCACTCTACCAATAAGAGCCAGGGATGATATGCACTCTGAGTGTTAGCACATCTGATAAGGGTGGCTTGAAAAACTTGCTTCCTTAAGAAAGTAATCATTTATTGAAAAAAGAGCAAGGGATAAATAAACTGTTATTATGAATCAATGACTTTTTTAAAGCGATTCCCAATAAAAGCCCCTTTGAATTACCCACCCAAAGCAATATCACAATGATCAAAGCAGCTTGTATCTCATGGTGAATGAAGCCTTATCTCATCTAAATGCATCTTTGCCAACCTCCCTAGCACTCTCAAAGATAACAACATGAAATACAATTCAGGTTCTGGCAAGATGGCTCCCAAGGAACCTTTCGTTTCCTGCTCTTCCAGCCTCCTGCCTCAGGCACCCCCTCCCTCCTCAGATCTGAGTTTTCCAAAGTCCCCAAATTAGGTATTAAGTACATGTTTATTCCATCATGGTTTTCTCTTCTAATCTGGGAGATAAAAATAACAGAAAGCAATGTCTATTTGTGGTCTCATTTTATCCCCTGCTGTCCCAAAAGTAAACTTCAGGATGTCGCTGATCTCATGCCTCCTCTTTCTTCATTTGTCCCAGTCCAAACAGGGCAGCTTTTAGGATGGACCCCACATACAGCTCCAGTTCAGAAATATTGCTTTACGAATATGCAGACTGATTCTCGAAATGCTTTGGCATATCATCAACATTTTAAAAACGGGTTCTCTTTCAAAAACTAGAGAATGAGTTATTTATTGGCAACAGTAATTCTGAGAGTTAATGACCAATAGGCAGGTTGATGCTTTATGACAAAACACAAATAATCATAAACAATTTAGAAAAGCCCAAATCTCCTAACTGAATAAGTACACTGAACAATCCTCTTTTGTCTTGAACTGCCTTGAAATGAGAAAAATTATGGAACTATATGTTTATTTGGAAGGATATTTAACATGAAGCTTAAAGGTAAAATCTATTTAGTGTAGATTTTTTTAAAGCTTCAAAATGAACAGTGTCTGATTGTTAAAGTAAAAGCTGTGGGACTTTTGTTAGAGACATTTCAATATGGCCTTTAGTTTTTCTTCTTCACTAGGACAATTCAATTTAGCAATCAATGACAGTCCTCTATGTGCCATGCATTGTGCTAATGAGAATATACCAAAGAATAAAAGTGTGGTTTCTGCTCTCAATGAGCTTTAAAAATCTTATACTGTGGGTAAGGGGGAGGGGGAAGGGAAAGGCACTACAAATTCTAATATACTCACTTTAAAGAATAATTGTATAACATCACTCTTTCTACCTAATGCCCTATAATTTCTACTTTCCCAACAAAAGGATGTTGAATCCCATAGAGAGAGAAAATAAATGTGCACGCTGAGCAATGTTCTTTTTCCCATGATGTTTAAAAGCAATTTTCTTTAAATGAAATTTAAATAGAAACTGCTAACATTGAAATTAGTGATATCACCAGATATTCTGTGTTTTTACTCAAGAAGCATAAGAACCTCAGGCTTCATGGTGTTTCTTCAGTCTTTTGTTATTAGAGCTTGAGAATTGACAACACAAAGATAGCTCTTGACTTGGCATCCAGGGGTAAAATACCATACCTGATCCTAGGGCCTGTGCTATTTCTTTTCATCTTCCCCCTCTCTATATTCCTTTCCTTTGTTACTTCCCTGAGGAAATTCATATTTAAAACTTTGTTCAGTACGACACAAAGAGCTGAATAACATTCTCTGCTGGCAAGAAAGTGGCAGCTATTTGGTTTTGGTCGGGAGCTGCGGTGGCGGTTGTTTTGTAAGGCTTACATAAATTTCTTGAACATCCAATATGACATTGTGTGAAGAGCAGTGGGTTTAGAGTGAGTCAATTTGTAAGTTTTGTAAACTTAGGCAACTCACTTATAATTTCTGGGCCTCAATTTCCACATCTATAAATCTGAGCACTAAACCAGTGGTTCCCAAAGTTCGCTGCACACTAGAATCACCAGGGGAGCTTTTAAAAATCCTGATGCCCAGGTTCCATGCCAGACCAATTAAATTGGAATATCTCAGGATGGAAGCCACATATTTGTTGTTTAAAGATCCCCAGGTGATTCCACTGTGCAATGAGGTTATAGAGCCACTGCAGAAAACTCTGACTTATCCGATGTTTTTGCCAGCTCTAGCATTCTAAATGTCATGCTCTCTGAGCTTCAGTTTGTCCCGCTCTCTTATGAGGCTCAAGCTATTAACAACTTATCTAGAGCTCAACCATCCCAGTGGGCTTGTCTATGAAAGTTGACAAATTGATTCTAAATTTTTATGGAAATGCAAAGGGTCTAGAATAGTCAAAGCAATCTTGCAAATAATATATATGTATATATAGCAAAGTGAAGGCCTTGAGATTATCAAGCTACAGTAATCCAGACATATGGTAGTACTGTAAGAATAGATGAATAATCATTGAAACAGAATAGATGGTCTAACACTCGACCCTCACTTACAGAATCAGTTGATTTTCAACAGAGGTATCAAAACCATTCAATCAGGAAAGGAAAATTTCTTGCACTGCAACAACCAGATAACACCTACGTCACACCAAATACAAAAGTTATTTACATAGATCACAGACTTAAATGTATAAGCTAAAACTATAAAGCTTCTATAAGAAAATATAAGCTGAAATATTTATAAAGACTCCCTAAACACGATACCAAAAGCACTAACAAAAAAAAAGATAAATTAAAAAAAAAAAAAACATAAAACTCCTTTAAAAAAATAGGAATAGGCAAGCCACAGACTGGGAAAAAAATATCCATTTTACATAGGACTTGTATTCAGTATAAAGAGCTTGTAAAACTCAATAATGAAAAGCCAAACAACACAATTTAAGAATGGGCAAAATACTTGAACAAATACTTCACAAAAGATATAAAAATAACCAGTAAGCCGATAAAAAAAAAAAAACTGCTCAAACTCATTAGGAAATACAAACAAAACAATGAAATTGAAATGAAAACTCTTCAAACACATTCAAATGGCTGAAATTAAAAAAAAAAAACTGATAATGTCATATGCTGGCAAAGACGCAGAGCAACTGGAATTGCTCATGGAAACAAAAAAAATTATATATTTTTAAATGTTTGATGACTATTTTTAAAGTTAAACATATATATACCCTATGGCCCAACAATTCCCCTCCTGACTATTTACCTAAAAAAAGGGGGGGGGGACATATGGCCATACAAAAACTTGTACACAAATGTTCATAGGAGCCTTATTCATAAGAGTCCCAAACTGGAAATAACCCAAATGTCCATCAACAGATGCTTGGATAAACAAATTGTGGTATATTCATACTCAGCAATAACAGGGAGTGAATTACTAATACAAACAACAGCATGGAGGAATCTCAAAAACATGTTGAGTGAAAGAAGCCAGACACAATAGAATGCATATAGTATGATTGCATTTATAGAATGATAAAATCAGAACAATGGTTGTCTCTGTGTGTGTGAGGTGAGAGGGTGTGCAATAGACTGGAACTCTCTGGGGTGCTTGAAATATTCTATCCTGATTGCAGTGTGGGTTACATGGGTGTATGTGTTTGTTAAACATTTGCTAAAACTCATCAGACTGTATATTTACAATCTGTCTATAAATATACCTCAAAAATTAAAAAGAACACTTTTATAAACTATATGTAAAGAGTTATGCAAATACTATGAAGTGTTTTAATTTTAAAGCCTTCCAAGAAAAAAGATGAGTTTGAGATGATTAGAATGTTGAACTGATGCTAAACTGATCATATGGCACTGAATATCCCATTTTCATTTGGGTATTTGATGCGATTGGTTACAATACAATGAGTTCACTTCGTAAATGAGCAAATGAATACAGTACCTTCTAGCTAGCTAGCAATGAAAAAGAGAAAAAGACAAAGAAAAAGGCTGGTATCAAGAATCTATACATAAATGTATAGAATCTTAGACCTTGACAAAGTATTGGCATATTCACTTTATTTATGGCAATTCCTGGTAATTTTAGGGAGGTACCTTTGAATTGAAGTAGAAAAAAGTAGAAGTTTAAGATTTGACTCTAGACATCACATTCTGTGAATCAAGTTAATAACCACCAAACAGTATGAAAACATCTGCATGAACTGAAAAGATGAAAACTGATTAAATTATATTATTTTACAACAAAGGGTCAATTAAAAAGTTCTTCAAGAACAAAGTTCCCTTTCTGCCTTCACACACACACACACACACACACATACACACTCACACACACACACATTTTCCATAAAGCACCAGAGCAGGAGCAGCATTAGTTTGTATGACACGTCCCAAGAACAGTGTTCCCACTGAAACACAGGCACAAATACCCAGGAGAAAACTTCTCTTCACTCTCCTTTCTGACTAGGCCCAGCTTCATGTGTGAAGGGTTATTGTAGAGAAAGTTCTAGAGCTGACATGGCTTGCTCCGACAACACTGACCTTCTTTTGGAGCTCTGAATATAGCGTGGGGGTGTCGCCTGTGCTAGATGTTAAGCCTGGAGTGCTTACCCGTACAACCCACCCCATCCCCAAAATCATTCTGTCAGGGAAATGCAAGCTAGATTCAAGTCCACTGACTAGATGGTTTTATACCCAACGCAAGGATCCTCTCCTTCAGAGCACTTAACTCGGCATAAAGGTGCAACAAATGCTGGAGGGTAAGCTTATTAAGGGCTTTGCTCACTATTAATCCCCATACCTAAGACATCACAGGTGCCACATGCATTTAGTACATTATGTGGCTCAATGAATGAATGCTGGCCTTTCAGTGTCACTGTAACAATTAAGTAAAGTAATATATTCAAAGTGTTAGCAGAGCATCTAACGCCTACATTAAACTTCAGCAATTTTTCCTTTTCCCTTTACACAAATTTTTTTCTACAGAGAACTGTTTTTTTTTTTTTTTATTAGATGACTAGATCTTATTCCTTTTAACCACCACAAACCAAACCCTTTCAAAAACAGGGAATAATCTGATGTTTTTTTCAGCTATCAAAGTCTGATGACACCTTAACATGACTATGCTATGGATTATATGTTTTCTCATATAGCAGTGGACATCTTGACACTTCTTATCAGGGAACTAAATACCCTATAGCCTGGTATTTATTTGATAAGAATTCCCAGAGTGATCTGGAAAGTGTGTGTGGGGTGGGGGTGGGGGTGGGGGGGTATGGTGTGCTTGAATGCACACACACACGTTTGTGTATATGAAAGAGAGAGAGGGAGAGAGAGATTGATTTGTAAAATTCCAGCAATGGATTTAAATTCTATTCTTAGAATACTAAAAAGTACAAAAGATCCAATCACAACTCAACTTTTCAAGTTGTCTTAAGAGGTACAATGTCAAACTCATTCATAACATCTTTCATTTTCCCTCTTTTTCTTCACAAATAAACACCCAGTCAACCTTCTTAAGTGTAAAAAGTATCCAACCAAGGCTCATGATTTCCAATTTATCTCTTGATTAAATGTCCCTCCTTGGAGAAGCTCAGAACAGGAAAGCACAGCCTGGAATAGAATGGGATGGGAGCCCTCAGAGTACAAAGCAGGGCGCTCTGTGAGTCTTAATAAGACTGTGAAATTTTTGTTTCCATTGTATGTATGTGATGTGTGTGTTTACCAGGTCGCAATGTAAAAAGTGTTTCTCGATGTGAGCCACGGTCAGAGACATTTGGAGGCAATGACACAAGATGCCCAGACAACAGTGGAGGTTACAAAGCCCAAACCTGGTCAATGAACAGGGGCACTGGCATGCAGGTGTACAGAAGTGTAAAGGGTTCAGACATAGACGAGATTCCCAGGCAGCCTAGAGAGAGACTTTGTTTAGTTCACCAAGACAAGTTTAGTGAAATGAGGGAAGAAGGGCAGGCAAATCCCCCTCAACACCCCAGAAGAGAAACAATTGCCCTAATTGTCAGAAGCGTGTCAGAAAGAGCTCAAATTACCTGGAATGAGCTATGTAAAATATGAAGCTCAAGTCAGGATTCTATTTATTCTGTGACTATATAAATATTACACTATTTTTGATAGAAAGGAATCTTTGACTACTTCACTAAGTCATCTCATGGAGAAATCTACAACTACGATGCCCTTATAATCTGTTCCCTTCTCACAAAATTTAATTGAGCCATTCCAATGTCATTTAGGGTGACAGCAGGGGTGTGGTTGGGGACTGTGTGTGGTCTTTCCCTTGCAAACAAATTGCTATTCTTTAAAGTGTGTGAAGCAGAGACTGGACAGGCTCCTTGAGGCTTATTCATCCCCTGGAGCTGCTGAGCTGGAGGTGGCATCCCACCGTGGCTGTGATTTTTAAGCCCTTTAGGTCAGAAGCTACCATCTCCCCAGCCCGGGTCTGCTCCCAAACATTCTCCCTCTAGAACTGCCTTTTACCCGCTTTCTGATCTCCCTTCCTTTACCCTTTTCAGGAGTGCATGTACACACACCAGATGATTCCTTTATGCCTCTCTCCATCTTTATTTCGCTTTTATTTATTTTTATTTATTTATTTTTTTAGGTAAAGCAACCCTTGGTTAACCTTACAGATTGCAAGGACCTTGTCAGTTTACAATCCCTATTTTTTATTTATTTTTTTTTTTTACGCCTACAGCACCCGGTCTTCCTAGGTGGTCTCCCATCCAAGTACTAACCAAGCCTGACTCTGCTTAGCTTCCGAGATCAGATGGGATTGAGCTTGTTCAGGAGAGCATGGCCATAGGCTTTATTCCACTTTTAGTTAAGGAGTTTCTTAAAATAAAATGGATACTTGGCTAAGAGAGTTCTCAGAGCTGGAGTAGTATAATGCTATTGTGTTTTCCTTCTTAGCTTTTCTATCATTAAGATTAAGCTTAACCTGTCCCCAGCCTAGGCTAGAATACTGCCTCTGCCCCCAGCCTTGTGACCTGAAATGTAACAAACACAGACTTCCCTGTGAGTATCGCTAAACTGACCTTCATAAATGTCCCCTTGCTGTGATCAGCCAATTGATCAGCTCTTACTGATCTTCCTGATGTTAATCTAGTCTCTAAATCCCCATCTATACCTGTTGTCCCAAAGTAATTCTGAGTAACACCCCCTTTCATTTTCAAAAGCGTTCCAGAGTGCAAAGTCATCCATCCAACACCCCACTCAGCCTGCTTGGTTAGAATTTTCCTGTGGCCCAGAGCAGGATCCATTCCTATAGTTCCAGGCAGGCCAGACTCAACATCTCCTGCCTCTCAGCATTGTCTTGAAAACTTGGTTGCTCAAACGAATAATAATCCTTTATTATCCATCATGGTTTCTGTGGGTCAAGAATTCAGACAAGACACATATTGGGGGCAGCTTGTCACTGCTCCATAATGTCTAGGGCCTCAGCTGGAAGATTCAAAGGTTGAGGGCTAAAATTATCCAAAGGTGCGTTTGCTCACACATCTGGAGACTGATGCTGGTTATCATTTGAGGCCTAGTTGTTTCTGTGGCATGGAGCACTTACACATGGCCTTTCCGTGTGACTGCGGCTTCCTCCCCACATAGCGGCATAGTTCCAAGGACAAGAACCCAGACCAAGAGGAAGCTGGTCCTTTTTATGACCTAGGCTCACTTAACATCAAGTCATGTCACATTCCTCCACCATATTCCATTGATCAAGGAAATTGTAAGCCTCTGCCAAGATCCAAGGCCAGTGAACATCAGACCTCCACCCCTCAGTGGGAGAAGTATAGTCACATTGTACCAGCCACTTCCTTCAAGCACCTCACCAACCATAGGCAAGATGTCATCATCCTTGCTACCTCTTTCTATCAAAATTTTCCAAGGATAAGCCCCTTGATATATTATGACATGGAGTGATTTTCTAACCAGGAATGCTACTGTAACCCCTTACAGTTGTGGGCCTTGTTTCACTTTTACAAATCTTTATATTCGATCCTATAATCCTATAAGGCAGATAAGGCAGGCTTTACTCTTCCCTTGTTACAAGTGAGAAAAGAAGCACAACCAGGTAAACACCTTACCCAGAGTCACAGAGCTGGGACTCAGTGTAGTCAGTTACATCACCAAGAAACCGCTGCTAATGGAAAAGCATCTCAGCACTGGGGCCTGTGCCCAGTTTTGGACCAGGCAAGCCTGCATGTGAGTTCTGGTTCTATAGCTTGGTGGCTTTGGACAAAGAGTTTATTCTCCCTGAGTTTCCATTTTCCCTAGAATGAAGGCAATAGAGCCTACTTCATGTTCAGTTCCTGCCGTGGAATTAAATAATGTTCATAAAGGGCCTATAACGGTGCCTGACACATCTTTGGCACCCGGGCAGAAGCTAAGAAGTTAATTTTAATTATGACGTGTGATGCAATAGGGTGACACAACCTATTTACAGCCTTCCCTTTAATGTAAATTCTAGTCCTGGCCACCATGGCAAACAAGGGATGCTCTGCCTCCAGGTGGTACATGGGGAACCAACCGCAAGTCACACCTACAAGTCAGTCATCTTAGATGTTTTCTCGTAATGTTGTTCAACCATTTGAAGCAGAAACCTTACAAAGGGCAACCAATTATCAAACTCCTCTGAGCAAACATTAGTGAATGAGATACAGGCTATAATGAAATCTCTAGCTCACGAGGCTGCTAGCGATGTGAAGGTTTGCTTTGTTGTGAAGAACAGGCTGTGCTGCTGGTAGATGACCTTAAAGTTGGCCAGGCAGAACACAAGGTTAACACAATTGAGAGGTTTTCAGCACGTTACCCTCAAATGCTGTTGAAACGTAGCTATTTGATATCCAGTTCTGTGAAGGTGGACCCTGAGTCATGTAAAGGCCCTGGATTTTGTTCTCATCCTTTCAAGAGAACACAGTGTGCTTCTGGCAAAGGCTGCTGGAGAGGATATTTTGTCGTAAATGAGAGACGAGTGAAGGGGCTAAGTTAATCAGTGTTTACAGTATCTAAGAATTATGCCATGGGGACGGGAGAGAGGCTCCTGTTATAGTCCTAGCAGCTGCCTGGAAGATCTGGAGAAAAAGGCATTTTGTTAAAATTCAGAAAGAGTTTTCCTGTTTCTTCGGACGCATCACTTGGGTCTGGCTATAACCCTGGCTATAAAGCCTCAATTCTGCCTCCAGGGCCAAAAGGACAGCAGATTCACTCATGAGAAAGCCCCAGGGGCCCTGAAAATTTACGACCAGGCTTCAGCTCCTCAGCCGAGCACAGTTCTCATTCACGGCAGTGGGAAGCCTGCCGACGGGGCAGGGCATCTCAGCCGAGCTGTTCTCTGCTCTGCTGGTTCCCGATCAAACTTGCCCTGTGGCTGCTTTGAGTGTTGCTGTCTCGGCATCAAAAAAGCAGGGAGACAGCTCCATTTCTCCTGGCGCCGGGAGCTGGGCTCCAAGGCAACTCACCCTCCCCTTGCTGGGATTGCTTTGGAAGCCTCACTGTTTACACACGAAGCCCACATTGGCCCTGCTATAACGGGCGGGCAGCGCTCCTCACTCCCGAGCAATGGGGAGTTCAAACATCTTACTTAGGTCACCCTCCAGGCTACCCCAGACCCTGAGCTCCCAGACAGTGTGGCTGACTTGCTGCTGCTGTGCAGCCTTGAAAGGGCACAGCGCTCTGTTCTCCAAAGCCCCTTCTTCACCAGCTTGGTCTCCTGCCATCTGGCAAACCCTGCGAGGAAGGCAGAGGAGAGGGAGCTAGTCCCATTTCGCAGATGAGAAGACTGAGGTCCAGACAGCTTCAGCATGCAGCTAGCGAGTCGTGTGGCTGATCCTGAACCTCCCAGCCCATGGAAGCTTCCCCCATGGGGGGTTTAACTTCTCTTTCTTTCCCCGCTTCTCTGCTCATTTCCCCTTTCCATGGTTTCTCCAATCCCTCTCTTCCTCCCTAACTCTTATCCCTCATCCCTTCTTCTTTGATTCCTTCCTCTCTCTTAGTCTTTCTCTCCGTACTCTTCCCTCAGCGCTCTTGTTCCAACGAAGATTGCAGGCAGGACCGAGAACACTATGGAATTGTAGCAGCCACTTCACCATTAACCCAGCAATTTAAACAGGAATTGAAACAGCTCTCAAGGGAAATCTCGCCTCTTTGTGACACATTTTCTGCATCTATGAAATAAGGATGTTCTGTGGATAACTGTAAGATGACAGTGTTGAAAGGGTTCTTAAAAGCCAGAAGCACCCAAAGAAATATTGATTTAAGAGATACATACAACCTGTGTCTCTTTATATCCGATTTATGTTTGCCTGGATGTAGCAATTTTTACTTTCTCTTTTCAGAATTTGGAACTACGTTCCATCAGACCATTTGAGTTGTGGCCAACACTGGAGCTTTCTTCTTATACCATCTTTTCTATTTGAGGAGACACACACACTAAATATTGAAAAGATCCATTAAAGAACTGAGTCTATCTGGTCCACTAAATAAGGATATCTTAGCAACTCAGAGCAAAGCTATTCAATTTTCTATTCGTAGTCCAGCTTAGGCAGATGAAAACTAGTCTCATTAGTCATTGCACCAATGCTTTCTAATAGTCCCCCTCCCTCAATTGTTATCGATTTGCGAATGTTTGGAGGGATATCTAATATTGAAAGTACTCCCTGAACAATGTCTGATCTCTTTTCCTCCTCTAATATTTGAATTAATGACAGGAAGACGAGCTTTCATGAGCACCTGTCTCCAGTCTCCAGGCTGTGAGATCTATAATGCTCAGAGAACATTGACTCAATGTGAAGATTTAAATTCCTCCAACCTAATTTAGAGAGGCAAGTTAAAACTAACATCTCAAAACTGAGCCCCTCAATTCTTAAAAGCAGTAGTTCGGTTTGTAAATTAGAGTCCAGATCATTTCAACCCATTCCATCCTGAGAAATGACCAGAACCACGAGAACCCTGACGGGACTGTTAGGGATAAATGTCTATAGGAGAATGTCACTGGATCATTTCAAGGAGCTGTGTATGCTTTGGTCCCATTCCCACGTCTCTTCAGAATCTGTTGTAGATTTCCCGAAATTGCTTGTCGATTTCCTCTCTGTAAAGGCCTTGGGGGGTGTTGTAACTCATTGACTGACTATATAAGATTTTCTGTTTTGAGTGGATTCACTCTCACACCGTCAGAGGAAACTCATATGATTGGGAGGTGCCTGCTTGAGGTGACTAGTAATGTCCAAGTAGGGCAGATCAACCCAGGTCAAGACCATGTCAATGGACATAGGCTATCCTACCAGATAGAACTGACCTTCTGGTGCCCAGATGTGTAATAGCCCAAAGCACATTTAAAGGCTTAATTGTGCTGTTCCTGATTTTATTCCAACTAACTTAACCTTGGCTTCATCTAACTGGGCTGACCTGAACACCGGGCAGCTGCTTGTTATAGTGGCCTTGGATGGACCTCACTTCTTGCCCAACTTGGCCATGCTCCTTGGCTGCGGGGCTTAGAATTTAATAGCAGGGCCAGCAGATGGCCTGGTCACCCAGCATGCTACTGGCTCTTTCCATGGGCCACTGAGAAATTCACCAGGGTTCCTCTGAAGCAAGGAAGGGCTGTGACTTTTGACACTTGGTCCAGAGACATCTGTTGAATTTCCCTAGTCCACTCACTTTTTTCTTTAAAGTATCTATTTTAGTTCTTGCCTTAATACTTGCCTTAGAAATTAATTGACAAGCCCAATTTAACAAAGAACCAGAAGATAATTAGCTTAAGAGGTCATTAATCTACGAGGCTGCATTGACTTCTTTTACAGTTTGTGACAAATTCTTTATCTCCTCCGGAGCTGCTGCCAGTTTTCTGTTCTTCATTTTTTGTACAGTACAGGATTGCCAATCAGGTGGCATCTTGGAAACATGTTGCTGAGAACATACATTGCTAAGTAGTGGACATCGTTGTGCCTCCTCGGTTTCCTTTTTCATTGCTGGCACAGAAATCGCAGTGCTTTCCAACAAGGTAGAGGCTGAGTCAGATTCCTGCTGGTACAAAGTAAAACTTGATTTCCTGAGCAGTACAACTGAACTGACTCAGAGGCCGATGATCTAACAGTCACAGGAGGAAAAACAAACGAAATTCCGGTACCCTTGATCCTGTACCACCTTAGGGCTGCCTTCCAGGGAACAAAGGTGATGTGATCAAAAGCAACGTGTGGTCTCATCTTCTTAGAGTGTGGCTTTGAGAAGCTAAGAATGATGCCCAGGGGAAACAGACTTGTTCTACTAGAGTATCCAGATCTAAAAGAGGGCCTCTTGGGAGAAATGGGAGTGTCCACTCTTCTTCTGTGCTTTCGATGGGTCTCTGGGTAGTTTTAGGAGGACAAGGGTGCAGACATCAATACATGTTGTTCATTTTCTTCAAGCTTTTCTCTGTTACCAAATCAGACAACTTCTCTCTTAGCATCTGTAACCATTTCTAGTTAACGTCCATATTCCCTTAAGCAACTGGAAAGCAAACCAAATAAATGTAGAATCTCTAGGCAAAGCAGAGTTTAATTAAAAAACAAATCAAAACACTGCCATCTCACCTAGCTAACCCTAGCGTGTTAGAAAAGACCGCAGGATAAAGGCACACTGCCTGGGCTGCTGAGTCAACAGTGGGAAAGAGCTTCTCATGCAGAAAAGGCAACTAACAACCCTATTAAACAGAGTCATACTTTTCTCACCTACCCACTAGAACTGTGATGTCCCTCCAGTTGAAGCAGAATAGCTGTCTTCAGTGAAGCATCAGTCCTTAGCTTCCTCATTCATTCATTCATTCGTTCATTTTTACAATAAACATTTATTATACCCATTTATATTTCGGTGGTTTTCAATTTCATGCACCCATCTATTCATTCAGAAATTACTTATTTTTGAACCCCTACTTATGAGCTGAGCACTCTCTTTGGTACTAGGTATAAGAGACAGGGTCCATAACATGAAAATTTTATAGTCCAGTTAGCAAATCATACTCTATCCACTCATCGTCATTCATCCATTCACTCATTCCTTTAACAAATATTTGCTGAAGCCCTGCTACACAGCCAGGTACTGTGTTAGCCACTGGGCCAAACACATTCATCCCATCTTCTTCTCTACCTTCTTAACTCAGTGTGTCACCCGTATACCACCACCACTACTGCCAAGCACAGAACTAAAAACAAACCCAACAACTTATTTTTGTTTTGCATGTGTATTTTTGTGTGTGATTATTTTAGGGGGAGAGGAGAGTGGGCTTCAGGTTGGTGGGCAGGGTTATTGAGTTAGACAGTATTTCTGCAAGTGAACATTGGTTTCATTCAGGGTAGGATATAAGAAGGCAGATCACAGATTCAGTACAGTACAAAGAGAATCTTTGTGCCCTAATCGCTGTGGACCAATGGGATAAGCTGCCTCACAAAGTGGCTAGCTTCCCACCTCAAGATGCGGTCAGAAGTCAGAGGATGACCTGCCAGAGACAGCAGAGAAGAGATGATACTACCCAGGACGCTTCTGATCCCTGATCTGGAGACTCTTTCTACTCTGAGATTTGATTAGCAAAACAATCACCCTGGCACATTTCAAGTGTTCAAAAAATACTTGTCAAATGAATATCTAAATATGTGTTAAGCCATTTGTTGGAACTTGGGCTCAGTGAGGGTAAGAGCAGGGCTTTATTCATCTCATGTAATCCCAGGACCTCTGTCTCTCTGTGGGGCTCCAGGGAACTGTCTGAAGGCTCTCCAAACTCCCTTTTTAACATTCTAGGCAGAAACATCTTCTTGGTGTGGTTTAGCCACCTGGCAGATTCTCTCAGTAAGGGGAGCATCCTTTATAGACACATTCACACATGTTTTCCTTAAAATCCAGGCCTTGTTTTATTCCCTAATTAGCAAATTGTTGATTCACCTCTTCTACTTTGAGGCCATGTGCACTCAGGAATAAAAATTTTGTTTTGCTATCAACTAGAAAAGAAAAATAGCTAAATAAAGAAACTGAATAATGCCTTCCCAAAACAAACAGTAGAATTGGCTTCTAAGTTAACTCTGTTTGGGGTTATCTGTGGTTGTTTTCCTCCCTCCGGTAGCACCCATAATCATAAAGAGAATGCATGATTGCCACTGGAAATAGAATGATCGATCTGCAGCTCTGTGAGCCAGACACCACTGCCCTAAGAGAAGTGTGAGGAAGGGAAACTCAGAAGCCAATGTCAAGATTTTTAGGCCACAAGTCATCACACTTTGCCAAGGAAGCTTATCAAAGGAGAAAACAGACGGACATTTTCTGGCCCTATGGTTCACTCTCAGAATGCAAGGTTGGAAGTTAGCCTGGCTTTCTCCATCCTGGGGAGACAGAGTAGAAGTTTGAGAATTTGATACTTTTGATAGTACAAAATGTGTGGCCTCGTACAGCATGGTGCGTGCTGTTTCACTTTAGCAAAGCAACTCAAGACATAAAGAATTTCAAACAGGAGCGAGGGCCTGACCTGCTTGTTCATGGCTGTGTCATTCAGGGACAGCCCAAGTCTGGCAGAAATAGCAGAAATTTTCTGCCACAGAACTCAACCCGTTAATTTAGATAAAAATGTTTCCGCGTGAACACTGACTCTACACTTCCTCTACTCGGATCTGCAAGAAACTTCCCGAAGTGGCGCACACAAGACAAGGCCCGAGCCATCAGAGGCTGGAGGACATTTCACAGGGCATTTCTACGGGCAAATCTGGGAAAGCAACCTCAGTTTTAGCAGGGGAACATGATCTTTCCAGAAGTAGCAGAAAAGTCTAGTTCCTAGGACGGTTAAAGAAAATGGCTAACCTTGTTTGTGACCATCTCCAAAATACATCAAGTGACAAAGAAGCCAATATCTTTTCCCATTATTGACAAAGAGGAGACTATGGGGAAAACATCAGGCTTCCTGACTTTTATCCATTAATGACCACCCTTGGGACTTCTCGTACCACTGCACGGCTGTTCCTTGGGAAACCCTCTGGGTCACAATATAGAAGACGCAGTTTGGGAGTGGGCCCCATTCTCCAGGTGCTCATCCATCTCTCTGGCCACGTTACCCATCCATCATTTCAGCGGAGAGACAAAGTGGCGTAGAATTCAGGGAAGAAAGATAGTAAGTATCCTTTAAAACATCATGGCAGAGGCTTCTTTCTCTCCAGCATAAAGCTCTAACAGATCCTCTACCCCAGGCATTCTCAGAGGTGCTCCTCAGATCAGCAGTACCAGGATCACCTGGGAACTTGTTAGAAAAGCAGATTCTTAGGTCCTACCCAGAATTTCTGAATCAGAAACTCTGGAAGCAGGGCCCAGCAGTCTGGATTTTAACAAACCCTCCAGATAACCAGTGTACACTCATTTTTGAGAAATCCTATTCTACTGTCCATGAAGACATCTGAGTCCTACTATGACATAAAAAAAAATTACTACTTTCTCTCTCTCTCTCTTTCTCTCTCTTCCTCCCTGCCTCCCTCCCTCTCAGGATATAGAAATAGAGATAGAAATTTAGACAGAAATACAAAAAGAAAGAAAGAGAGCTATATGGATATAGATATACACATATAGATACAGATGTAGACAAAGATATATAGATTTGATGATATAGATCGATATAGATAGATATGTACTCTGATTCCTGATCTAGAACCTCTCTCTACTCTGAGATTTGATTACCTAAACAATATCCTACTAAGTGTTGTGTACACACACACACACACACACACACACTTGGTAATGCCTTCTTTGGCGTTTAGAGGAGTCTTATGAAGAGGAAATTAAATGAATATTGTATATCTTAAAAGAAGCCGACTGGAATGGTGGTAAAGAACATGGGCCTTGCAGTCAGATTTGGGTTTAAGTCCACCTCCATTGTTTGCAAGCTGAGTGACACGGGGCAAGTGGTTTAACCTTTCTGGTCCTCCAGTTATTTCTTCATTGGTAAAATGGGAAGGGTAATAGTACTGAACTCCTAAGGCTAATATGATGATTGAATTAGATACTACGCATCTATAATGTGCTTGATAAATGAACGTCACTATTCAAGCAACATTTGGTCTCACTGTTACAATTATTCCACTGGGGTCACCCACAATGAATAGTAAGGACCAAAGTGCCCAGAAATTCCTCACTATGAAATGCAGCTTCTTTGGAGATCTTCTTTAGGGACAGTGTGAGTCAACGAGTGAGAAAGAGAAATTCCAGTTTTTCACAACTGTTTCGGGAAAGGTAAGGGATGAGAAGCGAGGCACAGGCGTCGGTGGCGGGGTTTGTTGACAGGGTGGAGGCTCCTGGGTACCGTCAGCCTCAAAGATCTGTGGTGGCCACAGTTTTCCTTTCTCATTGTTATGGCGTCTGGGCAGAGAGGAGCGTTGGAGCCAGACCTCTGAGGCTGTGTGTGGTGAGCCTGCAGGGGCTGGCAGTCGCTGAGGGCGGAAACCACTGTTTGGGAGCTACTGGCAGTTTAACTGTTTCTGTTGCTCATTGCTGAGGATGAGAAAAAGGCAGGAGGGCCAGAGCATTCCACCCTGTGATTCCGTCTGTGGTCAGTGCCTGCTCACCAGGAGCGTCAGAGGTTTCTTTGGAGCCATGAATTTATCACGCAGCTTCTGGAACAAGATTTTTAGCTGGTTGCATATCCAGACATCAGTTGCCTAGTCTCTTGACTTGATTCTCTCCTTCTACGTTTTTCTAAAGAGCCATGCGGCCCATTTCAGAAGTCAGTGATAACTGCCTTGTGGGAGATGCACCTTCCTGAGGCTGATGAGCTCCTTGCTGCACACCTAAAATGATTTACTTAGGCTCATTCCTATCAGTGGGGTGGGCATTCTGATCCTCTAGAACCCAAAGTAACCATAAGTATGTAAATACGTCATCTCATAGCCATAGGTGTGCTTGCTTCTGTCTCAAGGCTAGGGGTGCATCTTACTCATCCTTGTGGTGTTTTCTGAAAGAAATGTGACATCCTCCAATTAATATGTATGCAAAACTACTCAACAGTAGGGGTGTGGTTAACTAATCGTGTAATAAGATATTATGCGGCTGTGAGAATGATATTTTCAAATTATTTTAATACCCCTAATGCAATGTGAAAAAATTGCAAGAATCAAGCCCCTGTATAGGGCAGTGGATCTCAGAGTGTGGTCCCTGAACCGGCAGGAGCAGCATCATCTATAAACTTGGTAGAAATGCCAATCCCAGGTCCCATTGAGACCTACTAAATCAGAGACTCGGGGATGAGCCTGCAGTAATGTGTGTTAATAGCCAGGTGAATCTGATGTATGTTAAAGTTTGAGAACCGCTGATACAGAGCATGGATCAATTAAATATGTAAAATATATGCAGACGGAAAAAAATACACAAAGAGATAAAGTGATTCCCCCTCTGCTAGGATTATGGATGATTTTTTGTTTTGTTTTCTTTTTTGCCTGTTTCTCTTTTGTGTTATATAATCTATTTCTTCTCAAATGAGCATACCTTGCTGTGATATTGAGAAAATAAGTAGGAGTAAAGTTACCAGATATTTTCGTTACATGTGTATCATGTCAGTTCATACCATACTAACACTTTCTTGAAGACTTAACTATTCATGCACCTTCGATGTTTTTCAGTTTTTTATTCTGACAAGTCAACCTCCCTATATTTTCTTTGATAAATCTTCTCAGCCCCACTGCTGTCTATTGGCTTTCCCATCCTAAAGTCTTGAAGCCCCTGCAATTAATAACAAATAAAATTTTGGAAACTATCAAAAATCTCTAGCTTGGTTTTTCATGAATGAAGAAATTATTGGTTTTTTTTTTTAAGCACACTGTTTCCTTTTGGATATATTTAGATATTAAAATATTTTTATTCATTAGTTACAATTTTAGCTTCTGCATATATTTTCGTGCACTTTGTATTTCGTTGGGATTGATTTTTTTACCACATCAACTCAAAGCATTTTTAACAGCCTGACCCTTCAAAATTCAAGGGTTCATTTACAAAGTAAGTAAAGATAATGGATTTGCATTTATCCTGGAGAATTAAATTCTAAAATCAGCAAATAAGGTAAATACCATATATAGTCAAAAATTAGTCCATCTCAGTAACACCAGGATAGATTGTTATTTCTACAGCCCTATTATTCAGACTGTTATTTTCCTGAATACTAGCTAACATAGTTAGGGGTCGTGTTATAAGAAAATGTACACCTTGCATTTCTAGAATCACTTAGCACTCACTGTAAGATGTTCACACCACAAGAGGTCCTGAGAGTCAGAACCTCCTGAGGAAATACCAGACTCTTCCTCCAATCTTAATACTCATTTTCTA
Organism: Cynopterus sphinx; assembly: GCA_030015415.1. NCBI lineage: Eukaryota > Metazoa > Chordata > Mammalia > Chiroptera > Pteropodidae > Cynopterus > Cynopterus sphinx. The sequence continues at coordinate 23,783,592 of CM057385.1, forward strand.
GGCAATGGCAGTTGAAATTGCCTGAGCTATTTACCTTATTTTGGAGGATTTGTTTTCTTTCTTTTGGTTGATGGTACATCACTGCATTTACCTTTGTCGAAAAAGCATTGAGTGTGATTTTCCTGCATGTCCTGTTGTGCCCTGGGCTTCCTTCTCTCATCCCCCTCTCAGGAATGTTCTCCAGGCAGAAATGACTCTGATCTCTCCCCTGGTGTTCAGATCTTACTCATCCTTTAAAATCTTAGGTACAAGCTGCCTCCTATGCAAAGCCTTCCTAATCTCAGTAGAAAGTTAATCCCTCCATGCTCTAATTGTCTCTGGGACATTTATCATTCTTTATTATATTTACATTTAAATATGTCTTAGCTTGCTCCAGAGACTCTAGGGTTCTTGAAAGCAGCATTCAAGTGTCTTTAACATCCGTCTTGGCTTTGAATCCTAGATATGCCCTCCCTAGCCAGTCTTAGGTAGAATTGCTAAAGTCCCTGTGCCTCCTTTCTCTTCTGTAAAATGGAGATGGTCATAGTACCAACCTCTTAGAGTTCAATTGAGCATTAAATGAGATACTACCTGGTAAGAGGCCAGCACAGAATCTGGCATATAGTAAACTCCAATAAATGTTAACTCCTTTTATGTTTATTCTCCATTATGATTCCAGTAGATTCAATAAAGCATCTTGTTTATTGAATGTATGAGTGGAGGAATGAATGAATGCTATAGTTAAATTCATACACGCACCTCTGAATTCTCAGTGCTTGATGAGTTTATACTTGCCATCTGTCTATGAACCTATTATAGAACTGAATGAACCAATGATTCTCTTTTATTCTCAAAGCAGGTATAGGATATATGTGGGTAAATTTTCTGTCTTGAGAAAGCTGCCATCAACCATCTAGTTTAAACTTCATTGAGCTCCATGTTTTCATCCATGAAATGGGAATTATAACGCTGATCTGTGATTTTGCCTGGATACAAGAACTCAAGGAGGACTGGGTCTTCAGGGAGAAATTTTATAAACAGGGACTGTTTGTAGCAATTTGAAGAATCAGAGCATGAGTTTGTTAATTAGTATATTTCAGTTACAGAGTTTCCAAGCACAGTACTCTAGATGTCGCTCAGTAAGGGCACAGGGCAAAACCAGCTGCTTTTTGGGTTTGTCAAGCATCTCAAGTTATTTCTCAGGAGCTGGGGTTTGGCAAAGGCTGAAACCCACAATGCCAAGTCCTTCTTTCCCCCTTAATTTTTAAGCCCATGTGTATTTTAAGGGAAATTTAATCCGTATGTTTCTGTTTTCTTTACACTTAACTCATAAAAATGGTTTGTCAGAGCAATTTGATGTCCCAAAAATCTTTGGAGCCTTTATAATGATATTTTTTAACCTTTCTCCCCTCCCTTAGACACAGGAAATTGTGTTTTTTTAAAGCAAATGAATCAAACTGAAAGTCTCAAGGTCAGTATGGATGGGTCAGACATACAAGCTCAATGAGCTGTACATTTGCAAAAATGGCATCTTCCACTGCTGCTCCTATAGGAGGGCCCTGAGGGTAGCAGAAAGATCGATTTCACATTCAGGCAGATGGCGATAATTGGCAGCATGTTGTGATAGAGTCCTCAGATATTTGATTGTTTGCCCAGGCTGAGAGTCTCTCTCCCCTTTGTCCTTCCGAATTGGGAGATCTCCTCCTTAGAATTTGGGTCCCTCCACCTTAATCAAATCCTGAAGTTCAGCACCAGAAGTTCATGCACACGCTAAGTTTAAAAGAATTGAGACCACTAATTCTAAAATACAGTAACTGTTTTCTAATCTAATCTAGTTTTCCACATCATCCCTAGAGAGAGAAAACAGGAGTCTACATGCTTGTGTTAATGGTCATAGGAAGTGTTCTCACGAAGCTTTTTGAAGATGACAGTCTTCCAGAGTTAGTGAGTTTTCTGTCACAGGAAGGATTCTCATAATCCCCAGATAGTCACAGTGCAGGCAGAAATGTGCCGTGTACATATGGCTCCATCTCAGCCATAAGAGGGAATATCTGGGCTTGACCTATACCAGATCCAGGTTTGTAGCCATGTCACCTCTTCTACCACCGACTGGAGTCAAACTTTGTCAGGCTCCTTTCTGGCAGCATGCCCACTGCCAGACTGGATTGGGTCTTTCTGTCATGAAGGGTCACAGTGTGTGGCTTATATAATAGTTTGAGTCAGATTAGTCGTAATGGCTTGGATTAATCTAAAACGCTTTAAAATCATTTGGCTGGCTTATCCCATTCCATTTTCACTATCTGGCGTTAGAACTCTGTAACATAACGGCCCAAGCTGAGGCTTTCTCTGCCATAGAAACCAAAAAGCCATGTGGACATTCATCGTCTAAAACAAAGTTGCAGATAAGAAGTCCAATCAAAGAATATCCTGATGGCTCTGCCATTTTGAAATGGGGATAGGGACAGAAGAGATGGATCCACTGAATGATAAAAGATTCAGAGATCTGAAGGACTTTTATCACTAAGCTTATGATAGAAATGGAACAATGAAATTCTGGTCCTGGATGACTGAATACAGGGTAAAAGATGGGCATGTCCAAAGAGCATGATACCAAACCAGGGTACTGAGACAGCACATTGCTTTTATTTTGGATTTTGGATGAGAACAGAAAACAACTGACAGAAATTTTGACCAGTCTTGGAAATGCAGTGAGCCCACAGGGCCTGATGAATACCAAGGTTTTACACGATCAGTAAGTCATAGGCAACACACCATCCAGAAACCTACTACTTCTCCAACAGTCTAGGCAGTGGTGAACATATACAAATGAACTCTACATATTAACTGCTTTGAGCCAGGCCCTGAATCAGATGTTTATATCACCTTACCGAATTCACATGATAACAAGCTAAGTATCGTTATTCCCAATTTACAGATGAAGAAACTGAAGCATCTAAAGTAACTTACTGGGGAGACTGAGTAACCTATTCAAATTTGCATAGTTAATGGAAGTACTAGAATTCAAACAGTAATCTGTCAAACTCCAAAGCACGTCCTCTTTCTTTAAAAGAAAATCAACTTTGTCTGATTACAAAAATGATTAATTTATTCGCATATACAAAAATAGAATACTAAGTTAAAGTCTCTCATAATCCTACCCCTCCCAAGATGTTAACAGCATAGAGTATATGTTTCTATATTTTCTATGTATCTACTACCAAACCTAGAAACAGATTTACATTTTTTACACAAAAATTAAAACTGCTCTAGAACTTACTCTTTAAAATGTCTTAAATATCTTTCTATATCAACAATACATATATACCAGGTCCTTTTTAATAGCTGCATAGTATTCCATTATAAGGATTACTATTGCTTTAAATCAATTCACTAGTTTGATTGATTCCAACTTTAGGCAACCAAAAGCACTACTGCAATGTGCACTGTTTGTTCATAGGTTATTGCACATTTGTGGGTAACTACAGAAGAATTTGCTGGAATAGATTTATGGAGCAAAATAATATACAACCCATATGTCTACTATACAAGGTCGCCTTTTTTGACTTCCTTTGTCTTTTTAGTTCCTTTGATTTCCAGTTAAATCAAATGCCAAATTTTCAGAGAAGTAAGTTTATCTTTCCCTTAGACTTCATTGCTAGGGAATCTCAGAGACAATAATTCTATTAGATTTGAGGAACAACCAACACAGTCCAACTCTAAGGCAGGACAGTTAGCAAATTTCTGAAATTGTCTTTTTGTTCGATTTTATATTTGATAACTACTTATCGACTTGATTTGTGCAAGGCACTGCATTAGATCTTGGTTAAGCAGTGGTAAATCGGGTAGCATACCTCCAGGCTACTGGAGTAAATGGTTTGTACATCTGCCGCTCAGCACCAGACTGCTGCCATGCAGATAGACATGACTATGGCATTGCCAGAACCACTCCTTAATGCTCTCTCTAGTTTTCATGCCACAGAGCCACTGATGGGAGGTACACTGAAAGGAGGTTAAGCACCAGACTACTAAAGCAGACTGTTTTCACAGCTGATCAACTTTTTAAGTTAAACTTTTAATTTTGAATAACTGTAAATCCACATACTGGTCTAAAAAAGGACACAGAGAGATCCTGTGTGCCTTTTACCCAATTTCCCTCAATGGTGATGTCTCGCACAACCAGGATATTGATATTGATATAGTCAAGAAATGGAACATTTCTTTCACAACAAGGATTCTTCCTGTTGCCCTTTTATAACCACGCCCACTTCCCTGCTGCTCCTACTCCCTTCTTAACCTTTGACAACTACTGATCTCTCCTGCATTTTGAAATTTTTTTTAATTTCAAAAATGTTACATAAATAGAATGATATAGTATGTAATTTTTTAAGACTGGCTTTCTTACTCAGCATAATTCTCTGGAAATTCATCCAGCTTGTTGTGTCTCTCAAAAGTCTGTTCCTAATTATGGAGTAGTAGTCCATGATATGGACATACCATCATCGTTTGTTTAACCATTCATTCATTGAGAAATATCTGGGTTGTTTCCAGTATAGGACTATTATGGATACAGCTGCTATAAACATTTTTGTACAAATTTTTGTGCCAAAAACTAGTCTTAATTTCTCTGAGCTAAATGCCTAGTAGTACAATTGCTGGGACATATGTTAGTTGAATATTTAGTTTTCTAAGAAATTCTCAACATTTTTCCAGAATAACTATACCGTCATACATTCCTATCAGCAATATATGAGTGATCCACTTTCTCATCCTCACCAGCCTTTGGTATTGTCATTCTTTTTTATCTTAGCCATTCTGATAAGTTTGTAGTGATAACTCATTAAGGTTTTAACTGCATCCCCCTAGTGGCTAGTGATGTTAAATATACTTTCACGTGCTTGTCACTCATTTGCTATCTGTACATCCTCTTTGGTAAAATTTGTTTTCATGTCTTTCACCCATTTCCTAATTGGAATGTTTGGTTTTTAATTATTGGGTTTTAAGAATTATTTAGATTTCAGGTACCAGGTCTTTGTCAGACATGTGGTTTGCAAATTTTTTTCAGCTTGTTCTTTTCATTCTTCTGCTTGTTTTTTTTTTTTTTTTCTCTTAACAAAATATTTTATGAAGCAAAAGTTCCTTGAGGCAAAGTCCAGTTTATCAATTTTTCTTTTATGAATTATACTTTTGGCATTAAGTTTAAGAACATTGCCTATTCCTAGGTCCTGAAATTTTGTTGTTTTTTTTTTCTAAAAGTGTTATAGTTTAAGTTTTCCATTTAAGAACATGATTTATTTTGAATTAATTTTTGTATAAGGTGTGAGGCTTAGGTCAAGGTTCATTTTTTTTGCCCATGGATGTCTAATTGTTCCAGCACAATTTGTTGAGAAAGCTATCTTTCCTCTGTTAGATTACTTTTGTGCCTTTGTCAAAAGAATTCAGTTGGTCATATTTATATGTTAATTTCTGAATTCTCTATCCAGTTCCATCTATCTATGTGTCTAAATCTCTGCCAATACCACACACTTAATTGCTGTAGCTGTATGATGAGTCTTAAAATTAACTAGACTGATTTCTCCCACCTTAGTTTTCTTTTTTAAAGTTGTTTTAGCTATTCTAGATCCTTATGTTATTTTATTTTTATTAAAATTATTAGAGTGACATCTAGTTTATTATTTTAGAAAAATCTTCACATCCACAAAAAGTCTTGCTGGGATTTTTAAAGGAATTATATTAAAACTATAAGTCAACATAGGGATGGAGGGAATTACTATGCTGAATTTTTCAATCCATGAACAGTGTCTCGCCATTAAGATCTTTTTTGATTTTCTTGAAAAAATGTTTTGTAGTTATCAGCATACAAATCTTGTACCTGTTTTGTTAGATTTATACTTAGATTTCATTTTTTGGAGCAATTGTAAATGATATTACATTTTAAAATTTAGTAACTGTATATTTATTGCTAATATGCAGAAATACAACTGAGGTTTATATGTTCATCTTGTATCCTGTGACCTTGTTGAATTCACTTATTAGTTCCAGGAGTATTTTTTTTTTGATAGATTCATTAAGATTTTTTATGTAGACATGATTTTGTCTGCAAATGGGACAGTTATAGTTCTTCCTTTTTGATCTATGTTTCTTTTATTTCTTTTTCTTGCTTTATTACACTACCTAACTCTCAGTACCGTCATGAATAGTGTGTCAAAAGTTAACATCCATTACTTACTTCTGATCTAAGGAGAAGAAAGCAATCTTTCAACTTTTACTATAATGTTAGCTGTAGGTTTCTTGGTAGATATTCTTTATTGAGCTGAGGATGACTTCTCTATTCTTTTCTGAGAGATATTATAATGAATGAGTGTTAAATTTTGTCTGATGCTTTTTCTGCATCAGTTGATATGATCATGTGAGTTTTCTTCTTCAGTCTGTTAATATAGTGAACTAACATTGATTGATTTTCAAATACTGAACCTGCCTTGCAGGCCTTGAATAAACACCCCTTGTTCATGTTGTATAATTCTTTTTAAAGATTGCTGAATTCTATTTACTAATATTCAGTTAATGATTTTTACATCAACATTTACGAAGTACATTGATGTGCGGTTTTCACTTTTTAGGTACTCTATTTGTCTGGTTTTGTTATCAGGGTAATATTAGGTTCATAAAATGAATTGGGATGTGTTCCTGCCTCTTCAATATTCTAAAAGAGATCATATAATATTGGTGTTAATTCTTCTTTAAACGTTTGATAGAGTTCTCCATTGAAGCTGTCTGAACCTGGAGGGGTTTTTGTTGTTGTTGTTGTTGTTCTTGTTGTTGTTGTTGTTGTTGTTTTTGGTGGGGAAGGTGTTTAAATTATGAGCTCAATTTCCTTAATAGTTAAAGGACTAGTCAAATGATCTACTTCATACTGAATGAGTGTGATAGTCTATGTTTTTTTTTAATGGTCTATTTTATCTAAGGTATCAAATTTATATTTGTAGAATTATTAATTATATTTTCTTATTATCTATAATGCTATCCCCATTTAATCCCTGATATTGACAATTTATGTCTTCTTTTTCCTTTGATGCTCTTACTAGAGGTATCAATTTCATTTATCTTTTCAAAGAACCATCTCGTCATTTCATTGATTTTCTCTTTTTTAATTTTTATATTTTATTTTTTTCAATCATAGTCAACATACAATATTATGAATTTCAGGAGTACCACACAGTGATTATACTTTTATATAATTTATGAAGTAATCACCCTGATAAATCCAATACCCATCTGACACCAACTATACTTATTACACTATTAACTACATTCCCCATGCTATACTCTATATAGCCATGACTATTTAGTATCTACCAATTTGTACCTCATAATCCCCTCCCCTCTTCCTCTATCCTTCTACCTCCTAATCCAGCAACCATTAAAATGCTCTCTTATCTATGAGCTTGTTTCTGTTATTTGTTTATCCTGTTCTCTAGATTCCATGTATAAGTGAAATCATATGACATTTGCCTCTCTGTCTGACTTACTTCACTCAGCACAATACTTTCTAGGTCCATCCATGTTGTTGTAGATAGCAAGATTTCACTGGTTATTTTTTTTTATGTTTGAATAATATTTCATCATATATATACATGGCCTCTTTTTTATCATTTTCTCTATTTTCAATTTTATTTATTTATGCTCTTTATTATTTCCTCATTTCTGCTTGATTTATTTTGTTCTTTTTCAGAAATAAAAATTATATTTAAAGATCATTGCATTCAACAGAAGAGAATATTATTTTCTTTTCTTTTCTTTATTTTTTTTTTAAGGCAAGGCAACCCTTGGTTGGCCTCACAGATTACACGAACCTTGTCAGTTTACAATACCTTATTTTTTATTTTTTACACCTACAGCACCTGGTCTTCCTAGTCTCCCACCCAAGTATTAACCAGGCCCGACCCTGCTTAGCTTCTGAAATCAGATGGGATTGGGTTTGTTCAAGGTGGCATGGCCATAGACAAATATTATTTTTATATGAAACATATGATGAACCAATTATTAATGAGAAAGACAAGTTTAAAGTAACTCTTTCTCATAATTAAAGATACAGCAATAGAATACATAATTAAAGATACAGAGATTGAAGCAACTTTTAATTTCTTATATGACCTCCACAAATTATAGGAAATGTTAGAGGAAACATTAAAATCTCATTGTACACATTTACATTTAAAATTTCACACAAAATGAATTTGTATAAAGTTAAATCTTTTTGGAAAAATTTCTGAAACAATCATCAGCTGTAAGTGTGCTTAACTGGCCATTTTTATATCTTCTGTTGTGATGTGTCTATGCAACAGTGTTTGCAGGTGACTATTATTGATTCTATTTTATAGATAAGAAAACTGAGACACAGAAGTCAAGTGATTTGCCAGAGATTCACAGCTAACAAGTAGCAAGTTCAAGTATTTTATTCACATGTCCTGATTTTAACTAGTATTTGATTTCCAATATACTGGACTTTTTTCTACTATGGATCCCAACCTCAGCTTCCTCATCTGTGATGTTCTACAGTACCCTGAACCTCGTGACCTATTAGACAAGGGTAGACAAGGGTGCAGTAGAAATGTACAGACACGGAGAAAGGAAACAAGGAATGATTTTAGGTAAACTTAAAACAACAGTGATTCTTTTTCAGACAGAACTCAAAACTATTTCACTCTAACTTTGAGGTCCTTGTGTGATGCCTGATGCCATCTCGGGCAGGAATCTACTCTCAATCTCAACTATTCAATGTTGCCAAGCTCAAAATAAACTCTTCTTGTTCAAGGGCAAATGTGTTTCACTGGGCTACATGTAACTCCCTTCAGCCTATTTGGTTTTAATTCAATCAGTTAAAATAACCACAGTTTCTGCTGTCCATATGCCACATTGTGCTAAATTAATATTTGGTTGATGAAGTGTAAATGCTCCCAAGTGCTGGATTTTCTCTCATATATCTGGAGGAGATGGCGAATATGTAGTGTGTGTTTTGTGATTTTTAAGTTTGAAAAGTAAATGCATTTTGGAGTTGAACTGTCACTGAAAATCCTTACTTTTCCTTGATGCCAAAGGTAAATTACTGAAGGAGCAGTGAGAATGAATAACTAGCTCTGGTTATATTTGATACACTGATTTTGAGTGCTGAGGATTTGAGAACCAAGTGAAACTCTGTGACTTCCCTTTCAAATCAAGAAGACACTATCCTAGCTAGACTGGCAGCAAAATTGGAAGGCTCCTCTGGCAGTCCTCTTAATTCTCTCTGAGCAAAGTCTTAGATTTTCCCCCCAAATAATGAATGAAGTGAATAAGCCATTGAGCTTCTAATTCCATTCAATGCCCTGCTCTCCTGCGAGGTGCAGCCGATAGGTCCAACAATGCCAGAGAAGAATTACATTGGCATATGCAGTTGTTGAAAAAACTCTGCTGAACGGTTTTACAAAGTGGCCAGAGCACCTCAGTTGGCCCCTCCGGGGTCTGCTTTCATGGGAGTTCGGAGTATGGGACAGAATGAAGAAAGGGAAGTGGGAGAGAAGTCTGAAGATGGAAAAGCTAGGCCAGAAACAAAAGGGCTGCACTCGTGTCTGTAAGAGGAAGACTGAGTCTTTAAAGTCTTCTTAAAAAGTATAATTACAACTTCTTTAACTTTCTTTTGATTTCTCCCTCTGTTATCTTTTCTTCTTCAGTTCATTAAATGCTTTTTTACTGCTGTGTGCTGTAGGTCAGATGCTCCTGACATTTGTACAGCAAACTCCATCAGGCATTTTTTAGGAAAAAGGAGAAGTTTTTCCTTTCAGCTGAGAGTAAATTTAATGGATAAAGTGGCATTTACAGTTCGGTGTTTAAGGGACAGTGTAGACTGCCTTTATAATTGCTGGATCCTATCACACAGATATAAGTCTTCACCATTATATTTGAATGTGCAAATACAAGTAGCTTCTTCACATCTCTTTTACCTTAATACTTTGAATTCTCACTGTGATTAATTACAAAGGATTCTCTCTTCTATACTAAGGTTTGATGTCTTGTAGTTATGGAGATAAACCATTGGTCAACCAGTGACCTATTTCTTGTGGAGGTAGGAAGGTGAGTAATTTGTCAGGAGACTGGCAAATTATTGCTTACAATTATCATCTATGGAACTCCCGGGCTGCAAAGTAAATGGAGAAAGAAAACCTGGAGAAGGGAGAAGCCCTCTTTGGAGATTTATTTATCACTAACCAAGGGGAAGAGGAACATTCCTGAAATTTAGATGCAGGGGCCTGGAATTCAACTTATACCTGGACACAAACTCCAAACAGAAATGTTCCTGAAAGAGTTTATGCGAACTCCTTTGGGCTGGCACTCAATAGAAAAAGAACAAATAAGGGTGGAAGGAGAAGAATTTTCTCTGCAGCTTGACTGACCACCAAAACTACCCAGATTACTCATGCAAATCACTACCCACTGAGTGGGGGCCACCCAGGATAATCAACTGCTCCTGTGCAATATGGTAAGTGTGTAAAAAACACACTTGGCTTTATCCAAAGAAAACTCGAATAGATACAGGATTCTATTAATGAGTGAGACATGTCTACATCAGTTTTATTTTTTTAAAGCAAACATTCCTGATAAATAACACTTGTTTAAAGCAGATTTCTGTGCACTCTAGGGAAAGAAAGGTCAGGTGTATTTGTTCTGAAGTATCAGAACATATTTCCAATGCAAACTAAGTAGTTGGGTAGAAATAAATCATCTTGTCTTTGTGGCAGAGATACTCTTTTTGGAGCTAAGTGCTCTAGTAACTTTTTGATACCACAGCATGTTAGAGCCGTAAGTGACCTTTGAGATCTAATTTGACGTCCTGAATTAATAAAAGAGAAAGCTAAGAGTGTTTTTTGGAAAAGCCAGGGAAAAATTGAGACGATTACAGTTGATATCAAGAGATATCGCCTAGTCAGATCCTTCTGCAGAAAGGAGCGACTCAACCCGTCTTTGTCTTTGACTCATAAGGTGCTAGTCCCACCCACATAGTTAAATATTTCTTACTACACTCCTGCTTATTTTGAAGTTGACAAAGGCCAGGGAAGCCCATTGTGAAATGTTTATTTGGAGGAAGAGAATCTAAACTTACCCTTCTTGTCATGGTCATTTTTTAAAAAGAAGATGACAGATATGAGCCCCTGGAGGGGAGAGACTGCAGCCGTGCTAGAAATAAGAGGATGCTCTTTCTGGTTTGTTGTTGTTTTCCATGTGCTTCTAGAGATATCAGGTTTATCACCATGGCTGAGGATGGAGCTGAGAATGTGGTGAACAATATGACAATTTCCTCCCCAGTGTGTGCCTGAATGGCTAGCACAGTCAACACATAATCAGACAATCTACATTTGCACCGTTGCTGCTGACAACTTCATTATGCTTGTGATATTCAGCTGGGTAATTCATTTCCCGAGCATGGCAGTATCTCCTGATATGCTTAATAGGTTGGATGTAATTTTGTAAGCCTTTGAGGATGAATGTCTCCCCTCATGCTCACCTTTGCCCTAATATGGGAAACAATGATAGCTACCGTTAGGAAACAGCATTGTAGTGTTTAGCATTTTGGTGCAGGTTGGGTCTCCAAACCACAAAGGCAGGAAACATTAGTGATTGAAATGATACTCTAGATGTAGGTCACTTAATGTCCCTTGTAATGAATGACTTGTTTGCCTGCCTCTGCATTTAACCTTCATGTGCCCGGGGCATTCTACAAAATAAGTTGGCCCTGCCCAAGACATAAAATTAGCTAATTAATAGTTACTGGGGTGGGGTGGGCTTTAGCATGATCCACCTATAGTCACTTAGCAATGCTGTCCTGAAGTGGAAGAGCTAGATGGAATACATGAAATGTGGCCCATGTGTAATATCCAACACCAAAGCTGTCATTTTTCTTTAAAACTAAAACAAATGAATAAAATGCACTCCTTTGAGTTCTCTCTAATTCAGTTCAATTAAGCATATATGTATTGAGCTGAGAGGCAAAATCAAAAGTTAGTGAGGCCTGAGTCCTGCACTCACAGAGTTCACAATCCAGTAAGGAAAGTAGAACCCCAAGTCACTCTAACAAAGTTAAACTGTGCTGAAAGGGCTAACATAGTTACAAATACTACAGTGAGAGAAGAGACACTCATTCTATCTGGGACTAGAAAAAAGAAAGTTAATATGCCGTCTCCAAAGACTTCGACCTTCACCCACCAGCCAATCTGAATTCTTTTGAGAGAATCTGGTTTCCTAAGAATCTTACTTGAGTCAACTTCTTAGTTCTGAGAGTTAGGACACCCCATCTTATCTGATTTCCAAGTATTCTTGGTCATCACCAGTAAAGATCAGTTCCAAGTATCCCAAATAAAAATGGAGACATCGACATTAAGATAGGTCTAACAATCTTTCACTTACCCTCTTACTTACCACTGCATCTGTGTTCTTGACTTTATAAAAGTAAATCCTTTTAGGTAGACTCTTTCTTACTGGCAGTTAGAAAACAGAAATGGATTTTGTACTAATACATTTAAGTATTAAATAAATATTTTTGATATTAAGATTTTCTTTACCAAAAAAAAAAAAAAAAAGAGGAAGAGAATACATAAGAATGGGAGAAGGACGAGAAATTTATCAAATCCTAGGGCATTAACAATTTCATTTTTAAATTACATGAGAATTTTGCATAACACTCTTAAAGTGAAGATGCAAAAATCATCTTGGGCTTCGAAGTGCAAATTAAAGACCTCCCCAGAGAAATGACCAAATTGAATGTAAATGGGAAGGGGTCCCAACATCTCTGTGATGGCTCATAGTCACCCCCACCCCATAACCCCACCACAGTCCGAATCTTACCACACAGAGGCATGATCAAAATCCAGTTAGCAACCCATTTATTATAAGTGCTGTTCTTTATAAAAATCCAGTGCATCAAAGAATGCAGATGGCCTCGGGGATGGTAGCAAGAAGTGACCTATGCTAATTCCTCTTGGAGAGATTTAGGTGAATGCTGCCACCTATTGATAGGTGAAATATATGCCACAGATTCTTACTCCCACCCTACATTGTGCTAAATGCTTATCAGAGTAGACCTCATTACTCAGTTGGCCAAAATATTTTAACAGCCCTGAGTTCATAATCCTTCATATATTTGTAATGAAAAATAACTGTGTTATACTAATTCAAAGCAACTCACAAATCGTTTTGCTGGTAAGAGGCAACGGAGTGGGCACAAATGCCATGAACTTTGCAGAGATCTGGGTTTGAGTATGAGCTCAGCCCCTTTGCACACATAAAGAAGTTAATTAACCTCTCTGAACCATAGATCCCTCATCGATAAAAAGTGGGTAGTTCTCCTTGTAGGGTGTGAGAATTCGGTGATAGTGCTGCATGGCACACAGGAGGAAGAGGTTGATTAGTGGCAGCATTTATTATTTTTTTCCCTACTGAGCTATTAAAAAGTAACTCTTCGTGATGAAATGATTGGAAGGTAATGTGACAAATCGCATCACGGTCCAGACTCCGGTGAACTGTTCTGAACAGCTCAATTATCCTTTGGCAATGCTACTTGTCTAGTATAGTATCTTTGACATCCAAAATTAGGACAGTGTGAACATAAATATTAGAACTTTAAGTGTGCCAATTGAGAAAATGAGGATAAATGGGCTTCATTACCGAATGTGTCCTGACTGCCCTAGAGGATATATGGGGCTGCGCAGATAAAGAATTATGATAAAACTTCGGAGCTGTGTATAAATGGGGCTTTGTGACCTGCTGGATAAGGTTGAGACTTAGAGCCAGACCTAGGAGGTTCACATTCCTTCCTCCGTGTGGTGTGGGGGATCCCAGGCTCGCACAGACAATAGGGGATTCATAGCTTGAGAATTCTAATGATGACTGAAAGGAGGGTGGCAGCCAGAACAAGAAGACTTTTCAGAAGCAGGGACCCTGATTATCACATCGGTGCTACACAGCCCGGAGAGAGGCTGCCGAGAGGCAGTATGAGGCCGTTCTTGGAAAGCTGTCAGTGAAGTGTTTGTAACCTCCTTAAGAGAATTCCATTTCTCGAAAATGCAGCCCCGGAAAAATCTCACATGATTCATTCAAATAAATACTCTGTCTTCAAATGACACTAGAAGTTATACGAACCATCATCCTTTTTTGAAGACTCTTTTCGAACGTCATGAGTCTCCAAAACTTAGAAAAAAAAAAAAGCCAAAAGAGGGTTTCTCAGGATATTTTGGGACCTTTACTTTTAGTTTGAAAGGTCAACTGGTGCTTTAAACAAAATAATCAAGAAATACCATGGCTATGAACAGTCTGCACCTTTTGAAAAGGTCTGCTTTGAATTGAATAGCCATTGCCCTCCCCCACCCCTTTTTCTTTTTTCTTTGGGGCTTAGAAATTGAGAGGGAGGAGGAGGAACAGTTTCACATTCATTACTAACAACTTCACACATAATAAGCATGTTCAGATACACCCTGGGGTGTTAGTTTTCTTTTCCTATTTTTTTGTCTCCTTTTTAGCAGCTTTTCGATAAGTAGCACATTTTATTTTTGAAAAAAGAATTGGAGCCCTGATTGAGCAGCCTCGCCCTAAGGAAGGTCAGGAGATTAGGGAGCGGAAGTAGGCTGGCCAGACTCTGCTGACCACAGTAAGGGACTGCCGCTTTCTTCCCATAATTTAATTTTGAGACTCCACTAAAAAGGCACCCCTAAAAAAAAAAAAAAAACTTTGCTGAAAAAAAAATGAAAAATTGTTAGAAAATGGTCATCAAATAGTGATCAATTTAAATATATGTCTTATAAACAAACCACATAGAACTAACCGCAGGGCAGACAAGCATGTGCAATGATATATGGACAGTCTCAAAATATGGGTATGATTTTGTAGGAGAGAGTGGACATTAGGAGCTTCTGACGGTGGTGGGCTTTGGCCTAGTTTCATACGTATTCTGAGATTCTAAATGTTGTACCTCTCAAATCAGAGAACGGTGACCTAAAAGGGACGTTTGAATTTAACTGGCCCCACTCCCTCATTTTACAAGTGGATAAACTGAGACCTCATGATAGAAAGTAACTTGCCCAAGGTCATACAGCTGGTGTGGAGCAACTCGAGGACTCAAACTCAAACTCCCCATCCTAACCTGGGTTCTTTCCACTAAACTGAACAACTTCAAGATGGGAAACTGCAAATCCTCACATTTAACCTGGGAATCCTTTTTCTTATAAAACTAAACAAAAGGCCCTGTGGGTTGCCAGAGGTAGTTCATCTGTCACGGCCTAAAATGACTTCTTTAGCTGCTACTAAATGACTTCTTCAAAGCAGTCCAGGCCATTCACGTGACTCCAAGAACTCAGCCTCCTGTTCTTTTCTCCATCTTCAAAAGGCACGCAGACCATGATGTGAATGCCTAAATTATCTCTATGTTTGTGTACTGGGATCGACTGATGTCACTATCTGCCATCATACAGGTTAAAACTTTAAAAGACGGCTTCTGTCTCACGCTCCCTCACTTCCTCCCCTGCTCCCATCTGTACCATTGACGAGTCCTAAACATCTCCCTCCTGCATTGTAGTGTTTAGCGTTTTGGTGCAGGTTGGGTCTCCTAATTTCCATTTTCACAGCCTCCCCACCATCAATGTCTTCCTGCTTCCAGGTTCTTACCACTTTATTTCAAGGACCACAGTGGCTAGACCAGAGGGATCTTAATCACTGACATTCTCCTGCTCAAATTTCCATCACATACAGGACAGAGTCCAAACTCTTTCACTTAGCATTCAACCACTCCCCAGTCTAGCCCCTGCCTACTTTTGGAAATTAAATTCCAATCAGTCTCTCCATTACCATTTACTCCACCCGAAGTGGACAACGGTCACTTCCCAAATATTCTAGGAACCCTGTGCGTTGACTTCATTTCCTCCTCTTCTTTTCAATCCCTGGGGATCTTTATTCCTCCAGCTCCAGTTCAAATGCATCCTTCTCTGTGAATCTTCCATAAGCATCCCAGAAGGAAGTAATAATTCTTTTGTGCTCCCTAAGCACATTGCTCATACTTTTTCTTGGCACTTATTTAATTCTGCCCTGTAGTATAATAAGTTGCATCTCTCTCACTAAATAAATCTTTTTTATCTTTGAAAAGTTGCCTCATTCATCTTTGTAACCCCTCCTCACCACAGTGCTTCATCAAATGCTTTGCATACAATAAGTGCTTTTCTTTGTTAATATTTGTTGAGCACTTACTATCTGGAAGACACAAACGGCAAGATCTGAAAGAAAAAGATAGAAAATAATTTAAATGCAACCCCTCTCTTCAAAGGAACTTTAATCAGTGAGACAGGTTCACAAATAACCAAAGCAAGTGAACCAACTGTGGGGGTGGAATTGGGTGGAGGGGAAGTGCTGAGTATGGAACAAGCATTTGCAGTGTTCCAAATGAGAACATTGGTATTATGATATGGAGGGTGGAGTAAAGGGGGAGGAAGGAGGGGAAGAAAAAGCAAAGCTGCTTTTAAATCCCATCTCCATGCCGTGGTCAGTATTAGAGTCTTGTAGAGGTCTGACAGTCCAACCCGTCCTTTCCCTCATACCAGGATAATCTTCCTAAAGCAAGCCTCTGATCATTTAAAACCCTGTTCAAATGTTTGCTATTGAATGCATCAAGCATCAAATAATTGTAGGCTTATGCTAGGAATTATGGAGAATACCAGTTTATAAAGATGAGACAAACTCCAGGAAACAGCTGGAGAACAAAAAGCAAGAACATGCTGTAAAAGGGCTGGGGGTGGGGAACGAAGCAAGTGTGTAATCAGTATGGCTGAGATTAGTCAAGAAGGAATAATCGAAGGAGGAAACCTTTCAATAGATGGCCACTTGGCAAGAAAAATTAGATGCACTACATGAACTTTGGGGTCCCTTTCAATTCTCAGACCCCCGTTATTCTTTGAAATGATTTAGTCATTCAACAAATACATGCTAAACACTTCAACAAAATAGTGACTAAATATTTACTGAATGCCTTCTGCGTGCCAGAAACTCTGCTAGACACTGAAGAAAAGACCGCACTTAAACTCTTACAGCATGATGGGGATGACTAATGTTAAACAAGCAAGCGCAACAAAATGATAGGAGCGTATAAGGTGCTATAAGACCACAGAGCAGGGAACCTCACAGCCCAGGGGCTAGAAAAATATTCTTTAGAGCTGAGGTTTAAGCCAAGACTCTAAGGCTGTACATGAGTTAGACAAAAGGGACTGAACATTCAAGCAGAAGAATATCATATGCAAAATTCTGGAATTAAGAGAATATGGCATGTCCAAGGTATTGAAAGATATTCAAAAAAGACAGCATGGAAGGTGAGTAAGAAGGTGGCAAGAAATTAGATGAGAGCTAGGCAGAGCCAGATTGTGGAGATTTTTGCTAAAGTATTTCAGAGATTTATATTTCATCAATAGGCTTTTGGTAACATTAAAGTATTTGGCACAGTGTATCTAATCTACTAAGTACTTAATAAATGCCTGCTAAAGAGTGGATTAATGACTGTATCTCCTCTGCAATGGATGTGGGTTTATGAAATGACTCAGATTTGAGCATTAGCACCAGGAGGCAATGCCCCTATTACAGGAGACATCATCCCCTTAGGTTTACAAACCATACTGAACTCATGACCCCAACGAGGCAGCCCCTAACCTTAGTAGAATTACTCAGAGTCGCCTGGCGTATGCCAGCAGATGTTATTTAAGCAGATCTACATTAAAGTCGAAGTTTTTCTATAGATAAGGGTAAAGTTCTACCTGGCAGCCATTTAGGCTTAAACTGAGAAAAGTTAGCCTGACTCGTATTTAATCCCTGATGAAAAATAAAAAATAGCCTTCTGAACCAACCGCAAGCACATGAATATTCCCAAATTAGATTGTTCCTAGCAATGCTTCCATGGACAAATAAGTCCAAGAAGAGAAAGAGAAAATATGCTCCAAAGAGAGATTTTGCTTTCACATGAGAAAGAAAAAGTAAAACAATTGTGAAAAAGCTAAACTGAGCTCTTTCTTTAGATGTCCAAGTTTTGTGAGTCACTAAGCCTTGACTCAGATCCCAGCTCCAGAATAGCACCTGTCAAGGATGAGTAAGCTGCCAGGTGAGATGTTGTCTCTAGAAAAGGGCAGATTTTCAGGAATACAAGATGCCATTCCCAGGATTCTAAGTCATCACCAGATCAAAGATTAACATCCAACCCTCTTGTTTATTACCAAGACTTTTTTCCTGATTTGCTACAGAGTCACATTCAAATCTGGGTAGTTGAATCACCTCCAGGTATAAATAACAGACCACAGTGTCTATTTGAAGGGTCCAAAATTATTTCTGAAGTCATCACAGCAGCTAAGCTTTAATTTGTCAGAGAGAGAGAGTCTGAATAGAGCTTTAGATTCTTAATGCTGTCGCTAGGGACATGTGTGTATCTGTGTGTGTGTGTGCACGTGCGCATGTGCACACGTGTGTGTGGTATTCATATGTGCTCTCAATCAGCAATGTCTCCCTGTGAAGATCATTTGCCATTTCATTACAGAAGGAAACATAAAAAATGCTTACATAAGCAGCTTTCTAGGAAATCCACTTGTGTGTCTTTTTAGTCATGTGAAGCATAATGCCATGAAAGTAGCTAGGGGTACCCGCATGTGGCTGGCGTGGAAGAAGCGCTGGTGTCCTAAGTCCTCGATCCACAGACTACTTTCTTGGAAGCTGCTTGGACAAAAGCTTGAGCATAGGTTGAGCAGCCTTGACTAGATTGGGAGCAAGGTGCTCCTTGCTCCATCTGGGAGCGCGTAAAGGATTGCACAGGTGCCCTGAAGTGAGGAGATGCGGCTACCACCTGTGGGCTTCTGGCCCCAGGCAGCTGTGGAAGTAAGGGGGTGACTAGCCCCAGGAGAGATGTAGAACATTTGCAGTCACGGATTGCTGGATGAGCTCTTCAACGCCAGACAGTATTTCTTTCTCTGCAGTTGGTATAGTGCAAAGCTAACTGGCTGCCTCACTGCCTCTTTGCTCATCTTTGAGTGACAGTCGGTTCCGATTCAGTCTTGTTTGACATGAAGCTGCTTGTCCCTGCATTCTGTTCTTAATGGAACTTACAGATACAATAGGCTAAAGACACAGTGAAGTCATGGCATCCTTTTACTACATGCACAAGAGCTTGAAAAATCAAGCCTTCCCGGGGCTGCAGTCCAGAAATACACCTACTTTCTGAGCCAAGCTGTTTCCCTCTCCCCTTCTCTCCCTGTACATCATTTGCTCTTTTATTTTGCATTAAGAGTAGCTTAGTGATCATGGACTTCGGCTTTTGCCTGTAGTGATCCCGTTCGCATTTTATTCTTTACACAGAATAGGAAGGAGGTTCGCCTGCTTTGCGCAGAGGCTGAGCCACAGGAGAAAGCAAAGCCACTGTGATTTATTGAATGAAAGCACTGGACAATTACCAACAACTTGTTCCTCTTCGGCCTCAAACAACCTAAACTGGTAAGTCAGATTCATTGTTTTCTTTCTTCATGTGAATGTGGGGCTTTCTTAGTCACTGATGGTTTTTAAAATCTGTGTGTGTTGCTGCGGTTTAAATGATATAGAAAACCTGCATCTTCCAAACTTAGCTGCAGGCGGACCATGGAGAATGCACACAAACACACACTCAGCGGTCTGCAACAGCACATACACGTGCATGTGAGGAGGCAAGGATGGGGATGAGGAAGCCCCCTTTCTGGTAACTGGGCATTTTGTTTGCAGCAAGCTTAAGGACATTGTGTGCCTGCATAACTGATTAGCATTAATGATGAAAAATAAATTATTCTTTTGTTGTGTAAGATCATTTTCTAATCAGGTTCCTGAGTACCTATAAAATACCTGTTGGATCAGGTAAAGATGGATCCCATCATGCTGATAATCCCGAATACAAACCCAGACATACTGGTGTCTGAAGTCCAGTTTGCAGGTTAGACATGCAGAGTGGAATGCCAGCATGCTGTCTGTCTTGGCTCAGCATGCCCATAAATAACACCATGACTAATGTTAAGGACACCTGCCTAGGGAGAGACGCAGTGGACACGCTGCCTGCAAACCCTTGCTTGATCCACTGCCACTTTTGCACCCATGTTCCTTAAATCCTTTCTTTATTCCATGAAGATACATGGTTAGTAGTGTGCCCTAGATTCAAATTGCGATACCTTGAGTATCCCATTACTCATGCTGGTCGTTAGCCCGGCCAAGGTTGCTGTAAGTATTATTGATAATCTAAGCTGTTTTTTTCTATACTGGGCCCCTAAAACCCCCATATTCACTCTTTAGAAGGGGAAAGTGAATGGAGAAAGCTCTTTCTTTTTCTACCACCACCACCGCCGCCAAGTCTTCTTAGTCTTTTGTTTGCCTGCCTACTGCAAGACTTCACGGCAGCATCAATCCATCTTTGGTGGGCTCAGAGTCCACATGTCATATGGAGTTTAATGTCTCTGGTGAACTCTATCTGCAGTATATCACTGGCCGTTCAGATAAAGTTGTGGCCTTGGGTGCTGACAAAGATGAATGACGTTAGAACAGTGAGTAGCATGCTTCTCTAAATAAAAAACAAAGTTAGGAAATCTGAGAGGTGGGTGATGTCTTTTGCCTAGTGGAAAGTATCCCCAGGCCACTCAATCCTCAATCACAAGAGCAGAGTCGTTCTCCCATGATTTGACTGTTTCACAAATGATGGCATTCTAACAAGAAGGAGACAGAGTTGCCTAGTGGTTAGAGATGTCAGGTTGGCAGGGCACTTTTGCTGGTTGCCTGCTAAGACTAAGGGTGTGTCTTTGGGAAATTGCCTCACTCTCCCTGGATTTCCATTCCTCCCATTCTTGGTCGTTTCACAGATGTGCTAAGCTCAACTAATTTATCTATAAGATACTACCTAAAGCTTTCTTGTTAAAGGGTGCAATAGGTAATCAAGATCATTGTTTATGCACTTTAATCTAGAAAGCATCCATCAGAAACCCACAGATAACCATTTATGTGGGGATCAGGGGATGGATGCTCCTTCCGCCATCTAAGGGATACAGAGCATCATGAAGGAAGCATGATCACACTTAAGAGATTAGAAGGGAAGAATAGAGCTAGAAAATGGCATTAAAAAAAACTTCAAATTCAAATGAATAGGTCATATAAATAACTTTTTTCCCATATTGATCAGTAATAACTGATTTTCTAAACTTATGATGCCAAGATACCAAAGATCTCGAGTGCTTTGAAACAAACAAACATGCAAATATTTGGGAGAGTTAGTTCAAGGGTGAGTAGAATGCATGTATAGAACTTAGGACAACTTTCAGTTATTCAAATTACCCCCATACCTATGCACATGATATCAGCAGCTGAAAATGTACTAAGATTTGAAGAGTTCTAAAAGGCTCATTTGCCCCCCCCCAAAAAAAATATTGTCCCATTTCTAAAATTAAGGTGCCTGAAATTCTTTTATCAAGGATTCAGGTAAGTATTGCTGTCTTTTATGGGGTAAAAAGTATTCTTAGGAAAATTAATAAATTAAGCCACTGGTACCTTACCATAAAGTAATGTATTAATGGAAAACATTTATGTTTTCTACCTCAAGGGAAACCCAAAGGATGTTGCATTAATATTATATTAATTATTTTGTTTTCTATTTATTTTATACCTTTCTCCAAGAGCTTCCTTCATAATTATTTCACTCTTGATTAGAAAACTAAGGTGCCTTTAGGACAAGCTATTTCCTTCTTTTTATGGAATGCTTGCATTAGACAATACCATCTAGATTTCCTCTAGACCCTTGAGAGTCACATTATAGAAAGCTGAAATCACTATCTTTCTCTTTTCAGGTCCACTCTCCTTCCTGAATTCTTTTTTTTTTTTTAATTACTGATCAAACATTATGCACCCCATCAACCAAGCCAAGCTTATAGAAGTTAACTTCAGGTTCCCTGATTCCTTTAGCTCCTCCATCTAATCACTAACCAAGATTGGTCCTTTTAACTTCTTTCATTTTTTAAATCTCTCCAGCACTTTCCATTCCCATTGTCATATGCTGTATTTTGAAGTCAGGGAGTTTTTAAAGAGTTTCCTACTTGATCATACTCAGTCACTGGTTCCACCACACCCACTTCCTTTCCAATTACCCTTTGGATGCTACCAGAGATATTCTCTAAAACTATGTTTCAGCTTTTCCTTAAAGTTCTCTAGTGCTTCCCCATTGTGAAGTTGACGTCTGTACTCCTTATCATGGCATGCAAAGAGCCCTTGATGGCCTGACCCTGCAACCTCTCCAGGCTTCTTTCCCAGATCATGGAATGATGGATGAAATGTACTCCTGTGGGCACCGGTCTACCAGCAATGCAGGGTCATTTCACATTTCCATGTCCTAACTTATTATACCTGGATGCCCTTTTCTTTCCTTCCTGCTAGTTGATTCTTCATGCACTGTTCAAAATCTTACTCAAGGATCACTTTCTCTAATCTATTTCTTCACACTCCCTTCTCTCACGACCACTTCCCATCACTTGCAAAACTAATCACTCACCCCTCCATGCTATTTCTTTGCCTTAGGCATTTAGTGTTAAAATCTCAGACATACACCCATGTTGCCCGGCTTTGAATCCCAGATATGCCCCTTACTAGTGCCTCAGTTTCTGACTACATAAAATGTCAACAACAGTAGTCCTTCCTTCACAGGACTATTATGGGATTTGGTGAGCTGACACATAGAAAGGCATTATTCAAAGAGTTCTTGGCTCACAGAGAGTACTATAGAAGTAAAAGCTATTATTATTAATTCATAATTTCATGTGTCGCACTATTTCATAACTACATACACTTGCATTAACTGTCTTCCTTTTTAGCCTATGAGCTCCTTGGTGTAATCAACTTGTTTCAGTGTACCCAGGACTCTCCTAATTTTAGCTCTAATTCCTGCATCCTGGGAAACCCTTCAATCCCCGACAAACCAAGACAGTTGGGCACCCTAAGAGGAACCCTGTCTTATTCACCTTTGAATCCCCAGGGTCTAACATGGGATATATAACTTACAAAGTAGATCATTTATAAGGCTTTACTGAACTACAGAATCAATATTGTCTTTCTACCTTTTCTCTTACAAACATGCTTTAAAACTTCAAAAATCAGTCTTCTTGCTGTGAAGTCACAGCTGACTTTTCAAAACTTATCGCTAACTGAATATATAATGTTTTTCAATGCACAGGACCTAGAAAGGATGCTTCCACCTTATTATATATCATCAGTATGATAGAATTGGCCACACTTTAGCATCAAAGACATACCTGTCATGTTAATAGCAAGTGGAGAATAGGAAGGGTAGGTCATACTTTCTTTTCTGTCTAGTGACAGGCAAGTAAGTTGAAGTCTGAAGGTCCCTAGTTCGCATCACAGCCTGAAGAGTAATCTTGTCCCTGTCAGAAATGTTCCCTTGCATGAATGTATCTGTCTACCCAGCTGTCATGAATGGCTAGAGCTCCTGTTTCTAATATGCTTTTTTTTATAACTGCTCCTCATCTAAACTGATCTTTTTTTTTTTCACAGTACAAATACAATAAGAAAGTCCCACAACCAATCTCCTATGAAACAGGGACTCTGGACATGCCAGAACTCATAATAAGGGCAAGATCTTGTCTTCAGAATCAAGGTCTAGGAAGAAGAAGCTGACAGGCAACTAGACCAAGCTCCCTCAGACAGAATAATAGCAGGGTTGCTAAGAGCATGGGCTTTGGAGCCACAGTTCAAATCCTGCCTCCTCCATTTTACTGGCTGCAGGATCTTGGACAAGTTACCTAACCTCCCCAGGCCTCAGTTTCCTTGTTTGTAAAATGAGAATATCACAGTACTGACTTTCTCATAGGATTTTATGAAATTTTTATTATTTTTATTATTATTTTATTACATCTTGTTTTAGCCTGTGAAAACAAAGCCTGAGACAAAGCCAATTAAGATGTTCTATTAGATACTGGGAGATACAACCCCTGGGCATCAGGAGTGAAGGAAAAAGGGAAACGAGTCAAGGAAGGAGGGAAAACAAATACAGGTGGTAACCGAACTAGCAAGGCTTCACATCTCATTGTATCTGATTGCCTCCAAAAAGCCCTCAAAACAGTCCATAGGAGAAGAATGGATAGGAAATTGTCTGCTGGCTACTTCCAGTCTCCTGTCTTTCATTGGTCCTGTTTTTCCTATTTATTTTCCAGATACGTTACCCGGTCCCTCAGGGTAGCCATTAGTGAAGCTGGAGCCTCCCTCCATGGATCTGGTGGGTTAGAGCTGGCTGCAGCTACTGTCACAAGCAAGCATGATGGAGGCCATGCCAGAACCTTCCCTTTACTTGAGACAGCTGGTGGTGTTAGGAGAAAGGATGATGGTTACATGAGCAAATGGCCAAAGCCCAGGGAACAGGTGGTTTTTAAGTAAACCCGAGGAGGCTCCATTCTCCATAGATTATTCTTGACATTTTGGACCTGGATTCTCCAGGCTGCTGTTACTCTTTCCTTACAGCTTGGCTAACTATCTCCTAAAATCTAATCTTATAGCCATGTTGCAGAGACCAGTCCACCTTCTGTTGACAGATCTGTGACCCTTTCTCTTTAGAACTCAGGTCTCCTAACCCTCTCTGAAGAAAGAAAAAAAGAAAAAAAAGAATCATCTTTCTTTAGAGCAAATCCAAAAAGTTTTAATTTTTTTATTAAAATGATACCTTATACACTGATTAGTAAGTAGTATACCCATACAGTGCAATACTACTCAGCAATAAAAAGTAAAGCACTACTGATAAACAACAATATGGATAAATCTCAAAATAATTAAGCCTAGTGAAAGAAGAAAGATTTAAGGTAGGGGGGAAGGGGGAGGAGGGCGGGGAAGTACATAGTGATGATTCCATTTGTATAAAATTTTAGAAAATAAAACCTAATGTATAGTTTCAGAAACTGGGCCAGTAGTTGCCTGGGAACAGTGAGTGTGAAATAAATAAATGTTTAAAAATATATTCATCAAGCATCTATTTATTTCAGACACTCTGCTAAACAACAGATATGCATTATCTCATTTAAAACACTAATATCCCTTTTAGACATGACTTATAATTGAGATGAGGAATACTGTTAAAGAATGGAATAAAATATAACTATAGATCTCAACCTGTGGAGTTTTTCAGCCAAACTGGCTACCAACGAGGGCTCTTTGAGAAGTGACATGTCAGACTTAATGTAACAAAAACAGTTTCCCTGTCAGTTCTCCAGCATCTAGTTTACCCATCAGGTATTTCGTTCAAATTTTTTTCCCAGTTCAATTCAATACAAAGTTGTAGAGAGTACTCTTGCTATCAAATGAAATATATATATTACATATTACATATTACACATTATATATTATATATTATACATTATATGTTATATATTCAAGACATTCTTATGGGTGATGTATTAGTAAAGTTTCCAGCAGGAATCATATGCCACATTAAATAGGGTAGTTGAGGAGAGGTTAATGTTTTTTACTTCTTTGTTACATTTATTTCTATGTATTTGAAACAATGTTATGTCATCATAAATGGAATTGTTTCCTTATTTCATTTCACTTCATTGTCTTTTAAATCAGAAAGGAGAAAAGAGTTATAAATAAGAGACAGACTTGTAGTGTCTTATATTTATATGACCTTTTATAGTTACCTACATAATTTCTTCACCAATGCTCTTTCTTGCTTCATGTAGATTTGAGTCACTGTCTAGTGTCCTTTTATTTCAGCCTGAAGGATTCCCATTAATATTTATTGTAGGGAAGATATGCTATCATATTCTGTTTTTGTTTATCTGTGAATGTCTTAATTTCGCCTTTATTTTTGAAGGGTAGCTTTGCTGTATAAAGAAAATCTCATTTGCCAATCTTTTTCTTTCAGCACTTTAAATATGTGATTCCATTTTCTTCTGGACTCTGGTTTTCTAGTGAAAAATCTGCTGTAAATTTTTTTGAGAATATCTTGAACAGAATGAGTTATTATCTCTGTTTCCAAGATTTTCTCTTTGTCTTTAGCTTTTGATAATTTAATTATGATGTGTCTAGGTGTGAATCTCTGAGTTTATCCTTCTTGGTATTTATTAAGCTTCTTGGATGTGTGGGTTGTTTTTGATCAATTTGGGGAAGTTTTGGCTGTTATTTCTTCAAATATTCTTTCTCCCCATCCTCTTTCTTCTTCTGGGACTTGTATTATATGTACACTGGTACACTTGATGGTGTTCCACAGACCCTGAGACTCTGTTCATTATACTCATTTTTTTCTTTTTGCTCTTGAAACTGAATAATCTCAATTGATCTGTCTTCAAGTTTTCTGATTTTTTTTTCTTTTGCCTGCTTATATATGATATTGAACCCCTCTAGTGAAGTTTTTAAATCTATTTATTTTAATTAGTTTGAAGTATACAGAACACTGGTTAAACATCTATATAGTTCATAAGACAATTCCCCCAATTTCTCCCTCCCTCCCATGACCCTCCACCTAGCCAACACGTTAATGCTAACTGCAGTCTCTATGCTGTGCTCACCATCCCCATGACCAACTATCAACTACTAATTTGTACTTCTTTAACCCTTCACCCCATTCTCCCAGCCCCCCAAACTCTTCTCCCCTCTGTCCATCACCAAATTGTCTGTTATATTTGTGAGTTTGTTTTTGATTAATTTGTTCCTTTTATTTCTTAGATTCCGCATAGAAGTGAAATTATATAGTGGTTATCTTTCTCTGTCTGACTTAAATACCATCTAGGTCCATCAAAGCAATCTTTTTCTACCCTCTTCCTTTTAGTCTGTGTGTGTTTGTTTTTTAATCTAAGTGAATCTTGTATGTTTTCTTCTTAAAGAAGTCCCTCCAACATTTCCTGTAATTCTGGCTTGGTGGTGATAAATTCTTTTAGCTTGTTTTTGTCTGGGAAACTCTTTATCTGTCCTTCAACCCTAAATGATCGCTTTTCTGGATAAATTATTTTTGGTTGTATATCCTGAGTCTTCATCCTGTCAAATAATTTTTTCTAAGCCCTTCTATCCTGCATAGTTTCTTTTGAGAAATCAGCTGCCAGTCTTATGGGTGTTCCTTTATATATAATTATCTTTCTCTTGCTGCTTTTAATATTCTTTGTATTTAACCTTTGCCTTTTTAATTATGATGTGTCTTGGTGCTTTTCATCATTATTTCTTCAAACAGCTGTTCAACATTTTGATTTTCTTCAGTTATGCTGATCAGATGGACATTTGGACCCTTAATAGTGTCCCACATGCTCCTTAAATTATTTTTATAGTCTTGGCATCATATCTCTTGACATTCTGATTGTGTGTCCTTGGCTTTCCCATTATCTAGAAAGGGCATTTGATCCTTTTCTTTTTTCACTTTGTTAATTCTTTTGTTTATTCCATGTAATATACTTCTCATCTCAAGTAATGTGTTATTCATTTCAGACTGGTTCCCTTTTATAATTTCCATTTCCATTTTTATGTTTTTTATCTCTTTGTTGAAATTCTCACTGAATTTATCTACATTTCCTAAAAGTTTATTGAGCATCTTTATAACCAGTGTTATCTGCATCTGTTAGATTACTTGACTCTGTTATATCTGGATCTCTGTTCTGTTCCCTCATATGGTTTCTGCTTCTTTGTCTTCCCATTTTGGCCAACTTTCTTTGTCTGTTTCTATGTACTAAGCAAAGCTTCTAAGTCTCCTGGTCTTATTAGTGTGGATTTGTAAAGTGAGTGTCCAGTGGCACAGTCCTGAGGGGAGTTCAGCTGCAGGCCAAACTTAGCCCAAGCCTCTGCCCCTCAAGGACCACCTGTTAAGATTCAGCAAGCAGTCCACAGATGCTATGCTTATTGTTGCCTCAAAAGGCCACACCAGAAACCAGTGTGAGTCTAGGCGCTGCTCAGCAAGGAGCACCTGACTCACTGAGGATACACCTGGATGTGGCTTGAGTGGGCCATAAGGTGGGGGAGGTGGGGTTTCAGGGAATCCTCTGGGTGGAGCAACCTCTGTTATCCAGTCTGATGATGTCACGGCTATGGCGGTGCTGCATCCTGTGCACTGGTAGTGGGGAGGACCCAACAAGGAACAATGGATACGGCCAGCACTTCTGTATAGGGCAAGTCTCGCCTTGGCCCTCACTCTGACAATGTCTTCCTGTAAGTCTCTGATGCCCACTGCATGCAGCTGAATTGGCACTGGTGCTCAGAGCCAGCAGGTCCATCACTACAAAAATCCACTCACAGACACGGCCCTGTTAAGAGGCATCTGCTGCTGCCACAGTCTCTGACTCAGCCACTCGAGACCAGGCAGCTCCACATCCTCGCTCCATCCTATTTTCTGCCCTTGCAAGGTGATTTCTTGGATCTCTCTCTAGTTGTATGGCTTGTTTATCTAGATCTCAGGTAATTTTTCCTTGCTGTGTTGCTCCTTGTTTCCGTCACAATTTTGATTTGGTTACCAAAGGGATGAACAGAGCCTCAATCATCTGTGCCATTTTTTTCTTCCCCTCCCCTCTAGTGAATTTTTAATTTTAGTTACTGTTCTTTTCAGTTTCAGATTTTCTATTTGATTCTGGCTTCGTTTTTAAAATTCTACCTTTTTATTGATATTCTCTATTTGGAAAAACTTCATTCTCATAATTTCCCTCATTTCTTTAGACATGGTTTCTTTTAGTTCCCTGAACATATTTGAGATTTCAAATTTGAAGATTTTGTCTCATAAATTCAGCATTTTTACTTCTTCAGGAGTAATGTTTATCAATTGCTTCATCTCCTGTGAATGGGACGTATTTTTTTGTTTCTTTACATGTCTCCTTTCTTGTTGTTGTTGTTGTTGTTGTTGTTGTTGTTGTTGAAAAATAGGCATCTTAAATAATATAAGGTGGCAACTCTAGAAATCTGATTATTCTCCCTCCTTCTCAGGGTTTTTTATTTAGTCTTTTTTTTTTTCAAAACTAAATCTGTAAAGTCTGTATTTTTTATCATATGTGGCCACTGAAGTCTCCGCTTGGTTAGCTTAGTGGTCAGTTAATGATTGAACAAAATTTCTTTAAATGCCTAAAACCAAAAACGTCTCCCAGTCTTTGCAGATGGTCTCTATGTGCTTGTTGAGGTGAACCTTCAATTCTCACCAGGCAGTTGACAACTCTGCCTTTGTCGTCACTTCTTGCTTTCACAGAACCTCAAAGTCTAGCAGAGAGAGTGAGAGCTTAAGATCTTCTCAGATATTTCATGCGAATATTCCTAACCCTGGGCATACATGTGGACTGACAGATCCCCAGGAATGTGTCAGAGCTTTTCACAATCTTCTATGAACATCCCATTCCCCAGCTTTTCCTTTAAGCTTTTTGGTTAGTCTACTGTTTTTGCCTCACTCTTACCTACCACCTCAGGCAGCTGTTATATTAGCAATTGCTGATGTTTGTTTCTGACAGATGCCCCAGAGGAAATGGTTATTTTCACTTGGTAAGCTCCAAGTCAGGTCAAATAAAGAAAGGACTTGTGAGTGGGCTCTTCCAGGGAACCACCAGACAAAAATAAATGATAATTCTTTCAAAATGGGGTTTTAAAGGAGCTGCATCATCATTCCGCTCCATCCAATGTTTGCCAGACTGCTTTTTATACTACGAATGTAGGCTGTTGATCTTCATGACTACCACAGAGCTAGGGAAGATGGGAATCAAACAAGTTAAAAATGCCACAAAACTCACTGTTCTTACTGAATACAACCACTTTTCTTCAATAAACACTTTTTGGATTGCTGCAAACTTTTGGTTAGTTTCCAGGGTTCTGAAAAAGTTAATTCTGACAACTCTTGCTTGTGATAGGATTTTTGAAGGTTCTTACTTGGCTGTTCCCACTGTCATATTATTCTTGTATCTCTGTGGCATGTTTATTTTAGGTTTATGCCTTATAAATGAATTTTTTAAAATCTCCATTGGAGAGGTTTGTCTCTCTCTCTCTCTCTCTCTCTCTCTCTCTCTCTCTCTCTCTTTATTTGAGCCAAACTGATGACATGCTAGGGAGCAAGATCTAAATTCTCTCTAGGAGAGGTTTGTCTTTTACAAGGAGAAGTAAACCATTTGAATATACTGTGCTTACGATAAATTGTAGCCCGACTGCTTCATTTTCCATTTCTATTTATAATGTTTTCTTGTTTTGTTTCTTATTTTTCAATTTTTTCAACTTATCTTATTCCTCTCTTCCTTTGAACAGTTTGAAGTCCTACTTGCTCCTTCTGTTTTACTCTAAGTTACTGAAAACATACATATTAAAATATCTAAACTTATTTTTCCTATCAAAATAAAACTTAAATCGTATAATAAACACATAAAATTAGATTTTAGAACAACATTTAAAACAAACAAAAAATGATTTAAATTGTTACAGCATGCCTTGGTGTCTCTGATTTGAGAAGAACACTTGAGGTAACCTTAATAATTGCTGTTATTTATTGAGTGGATGCTATGCACCAAACAAGATATGGACTGTTCATTTGTTAACTTGTTTACTATTCACAACTCTGTAAGAACTCTTTTTACATATGATTAAATAAACCCAGAGAATTTATGTAAAGTGTCCAAAGTCACATAGATTATAGATAACAATATCATGATTCAAGTTAGGGTCTGCCAGAACCAAAGCTACACTGTTTCTCAAATGCTTGTTCCTTTCCATAAGGGTAAAAAATTTAGAGCACAGTGAGTTGGGAGGTATGCATGTTTATGAGAACAGATCATAGAAAGCTGTTTTACTCAGTATTTCTCATAAGACAAAATTTTAAATATAGGGGTAGAAAATAAAACGTAGTGATAGAGGAAATCTAGAAGAATAGAAGCATGCTAAACAATAGCCTAGAAGGAAGAGACAGCTGGGGAAGTGTGAGTAGGGAGTCAGAGAGACAGAGAAAGTCAACCTGTTTTGACTGAAAAGGACAGATGGGACATGAGCAAAAACAAAAGTGGCCAGTGGGTAGGTGTCATCAGTTATAAGGCAAGTAACTGGAATTTGATCAATCAACAAGAATTTATTTACTGGATTCCTGGGCACTGTGAGAGATACAAAAGAATATAGTTATTTGGGGAATGATAATGATGTAGACAAGGCAGATGGCATGAACTGGGGCATTAATGCTGAAGGAAAAGGCTACAGACAGAGGGCAGAAAGAAAGAGTTTAAGGCAATCCTCATGTGAGCCAGCTTGCATATCAATCTGGAATTTTCATGGGAATAAAAAGATAGAGAATACTGTAGTTGCTACTGAATTCAAAGGTAAAGGATTTATAGATGGAAGGAGAATGATGCCAAAGCACCCACTCTTTCCATTTCTGCCCTTGTGTAAATTAAGATTATTAAAGTTTTATGAAAACACATCCACATGTACATACACACTACAGTGTTTTACATCATTCTTTCAAATGTAAATATGATCATTTGGGTAAGACTGGATAGGGCCTGATGGATATGACTAGTACCTGATAGATCTGGCCACCTTGGAAGTCACTAGAAAGTCTTTTTGTAAGCAAGACTTAAAAGGTATCTAAAGACATTTGACAATGTAATGAAGACAGATCTCTATTTATTTAAGTATAAGAGAGTCAAGCGTAATTAGTGCTAGTGGACATGGAACCCAATTCAGAAGCATGAGGAGAAAATTAGCTTTCTGGATAGCCCCATAATATATTACATGTAATAGAGTCTCATATGTGCATTCATTATTCTAAAGTATCTATTGAATATCTGCCATAACAAAAATGAGAGTTGCCATGAGCTATCTTATACTTTAAGCTCTTCACATGCATTATGTCATCAAATCCTTAAAACTATAATATTTAGATGTTATTATTACCCCTATTTCATAAATGAGAAAAGTGAGATTTAGACATGATAAGTAATTTGTCCAAGCTCATATAGTCAGTAGGTGAAGAAGTAGCAGTTCATATCCTGATCTGTGTTTTATTTATTTTACCCTGAGGAAGTCACATTTTAAGTTCTGGGGATATAAAAATTA
The DNA here is from genome assembly GCA_030015415.1 of Cynopterus sphinx. Classification (NCBI taxonomy): domain Eukaryota; kingdom Metazoa; phylum Chordata; class Mammalia; order Chiroptera; family Pteropodidae; genus Cynopterus; species Cynopterus sphinx. Next base: position 23,815,644 of record CM057385.1, read on the forward strand.
ATACTTGGCAGTTCTTTTTAGACAGTTGTAATATAATAAAAGATTTGTTATAATAGGTATATACTAAATGAATAAGTAAAGAAATACATAAATTTGTCTGGGGATGTCAGAGACCACTTAAGCATAAATTTTAAGGATCAACAATCATTTCTAAGGCAATGAAGACACAGATGGAATTCGAGAACATGCAAAGCAGTGCGTACAAAGATCCAGAGGTAGGAATACATTTGAACTATCTAGGAAACCCTAAGGAGGTCACAAAGACTGAAACATGAATGTAGAGGTATAGTATGAGACAAGGCCACTTATCTGTGAGGCTAAAGAATTTAAATTTTATCCCATAGGAACGGGGAAGCATTAAAGTCAGTCCTGTGAAAAGTCTGGTTAATAAAAGAGGTTCTAAATAATATTATATTATGGGGTCTATAAAGCTATAAAAATTCAAGGACTAGAGATGACCTAAGGGTCACAGCTAAGTAGTGATGGCAGCATTACAAATGAAAGTCTCCACTAGAGATTTGAGGGGAAGTGGTGGGAAGGCAGCACATGCTCTAGAGAGACCTGGGCTCAAAGTACCAGAGGCTGCACCGGAGGTGGAAACACCTTGCACATAACTGCTTTGGCCAGTGATTTCATTCATGCATTTGTTCATCCAAAACACGTGTGTATGCCAGGCAGCCAGAGCTGTAGTAGCATGACTATCTCGATAGCAGTACCCAATATAGTGATGAATAGCTTTCGAAATAACGTGGTTAATCTCTGGGAAACTTACTTCAGGTGTGATATTGGGACCTGTTTAGAGATTTATGGAACAGCAGTCGAGTACTACTTAGGAAATGCCAGTAGTGAGTGCCCTGGAGCACACTATCTGTGGTAGCAGGTAAGCAGGATGGGCCTATGGGTCTAAATCCCCCAAACATCTGGGCACCGGGTAGTCCACCAAATCTCAGAAAACAGGCACAATTTAACACCTCAGGAGACGAGGGATCTGCAGGGAACAATCCCATTCTCTTATATACCCAACAGAGGGCAGCATCTAGAAGGTAAGTAGAAAGATACCAATTATATATGCCCAAGAGGAACTGGACAGACTCCCTGGGTTATAGAATTGAGATGCTTCTTGCCAGTAGGATATAGACCGAAATACTCTGAGTAGAGGCTCATGCCATATGTGTATATATTAATATATGTATATGTAAATGTATATGTTAATATAGTAAATGGAAGCTGTCATTTCATTTCTGCCACTACTTAGCTGTGTGGTCATAAACAAGCTGCTTCCCATCCCTGGGTTTCAGCTGTCTCATCTATTACATGAAAAAGCTGGATGTGATGATTTCTAAGGTCCTTTCCAGCTATAATATTTTATTAAGATTTCAGATGGTTATTAGAGATGATAAAATATTGCATCAACTTATAATTATGTTGTGTAAATGATAGATACATCAGATTTCCCTCCTCTTAGGAACTGCCGTGTGAAAATGACCCAACAAATGCAGAATCTACATCTTTCCCAGTCAAAGAAACACAGTGCCCCATCATCTCCCAATGCTGCCAAACGCCTATACAGAAATCTCTCTGAAAAACTGAAGGGGAGCCATTCTTCATTTGACGAGGCCTATTTCAGAACAAGAACTGATCGTCTGAGTCTCAGAAAGACCTCAGTGGTAATAAAACTTTTCATTCTTTTCTCGGTTTGAGTTGTGTTTGGATTTAAGGAGATTCAAAGGTGACATTACTTCAGAACCTGACATTAGCAATTTCTTACATGCTGGAAACCAGGTAAGATAGGAACTGCACATATCTATGTTGTTAGCTGAAGTATGAGTTGATTTTGAGATTATTTTTCCTTAATTTCTTTTCCTTTCTTTTCCCTTAGTTTTTCCTTCTCTAATAAACCAAAGAAACCAAAAAATAGCAGTTTGACAAATTGGAGCCTGAGATAAAATGGGCTTTTGAGAGCTCCAGTGTTCATTCAAATATTGAATGATCAACTTAACAATATTTTATTTATTTATAATCTATATCCCGTATGCTTTCTAAAGGCATTCAGAACAGAATCCAAGCCAAAAATGTGTGTATTATATAATGGGAAATAAATCAAGAGATAGAGATAGAAGTAGAAGGTAAAGGCAAGGGAAAAGTGAGGGAGGGAGGAATGAATAAACTAGAAAAAGAAATGGGATGTGGAAAGAAAAATAAATATACCAAAAATCTAGACAAATATAGTACCCAAAGTTCATCATTTTATTTTTCTGAGTTCCTACTCAGTCAAAGCAGAAAGAGAAACAATTGGTTTTAACATCCCATTAGCTGAGAGCTGAAAGAATATTGGTGTATAAGGAGAAATGAATATTTTTCTGTGACTAATCCTCTGTCTTTTATAAGATGTCACAATTAATTATGTAAGGGAGACTAAATAATCGTATTGGTGATGTTACAAACATTCTCATATGGTGGTTTCTCATATTGGCCCTCAGTAAAAGCTGAAGGCATAATCTTACCATGCTCAGCAAGGGGATTTCTACACGAGGGAATGGCACCATTTGTTTGAGCTTAAAACAGAAATGAGCCCTAGCTTTTCCAGATAGAAGCATACTAGACTTTGCCAACAAAAGCATGGAGAAGGAAATGACTTAAGGGTGAGAGCAAATATGGCACATGAAAAACTAGACATACTAAGAATCACAAACAAACACACAACTGCGGACGGGGCAGTATTTAACTTTGCACTCATTTGTTTTCTAATTTGTTTTCTCATTTCAAACTCGTCTTCTGGGAGGGCGTGGTTGTAGCTGAGTTACGGCCTAAGCATCAGAGACTCTTCAGTTTGGCAGATCATCGACAAAACACTTTTCCACTCTGCAGATTGTCCTGTAGTATACAGAGCTGCATACCAAAATAACTCTATTCCCTGGGTCCATGTTGTCAAAACAAGCATTTGCATAGTAGTTTTGTATTTTCTTCAGATTTCAATTATGTGTTATGTATTCAGCTAAGCGAACCTGCAGCTTTTGATAGAGAAAATCAATTTTTGATGAGACTAAAAATAAAACTTGCCAACCTAAATATTTGGTCACTGAAGACCTTCCACATTTTAATCAGGCGACTCCTGTCCTAAGTCAAGTCCAATGGTATTTCAATGTTTTTAAAGACCACAAAACTCTTGGAAAAGATACCAGATAGATGTGTAAACCATATATGTGTGTTGCTCTTCTCCCATGAGCTACAGAAATATGTATTTGAGAGAATTTCACAGCTTTTCTCCTTTGTTTACTAATCATCCTCTGAAAGGACTTTTCAAAGGAACCATACTGCCTTAATGGGATCATCTATATGAATATTCGACTTCCAGTTCTTCATGGCCCTAAAACAATCTTCCACCCAGCCACTGAAATGACCTCTTGACACCACCTCTTGAGCCCCTCAATTGAAGGCTCAGAAATGCCAGGCGTTCAGTGATTGGGGCTCTGATTTGAGAAGGAGTAGAGGTTAGTACAAAGGAGTCTATGAGTTGGGGAGTCAGCCTGCAGGCATTGTGGAGCTATTAGAGATTTGTAAATAGGGAAGTGACATGCAACACAAATTTTAGAAAGATTACTCTTGTATCAGTATGGAGCATGGGCTGGAGGAGACTATGACTAGCAATGGGTAGTTCATTGCCGTGGTTTAAGCAAGGGATGACAATAGTCTAAGCAATAGTAGAGACATGGGAATGGAAAGGGAGCGGGTGAGCTTGAAGCAGAGAAAGTGTACTCGTAATTTCAAGTTAATCACAATTTAAACTATCCATGCTATCTTATCTCTGCCAGCATTTCTCAAACTGTGTTCTGCAGAAATTATTCCAAGGATGATTAAAACAAATGCAACTAAAAATACGTTCTATGAACAGATATTTGAAACAGGTCATATCTCCCACCTATTGGAGAGTCAGAATTGCATGTTAAAATTATTCTTTAATAATTAAAGTAATGCAGTAACTTAAACTTAATCCAATTTTTACCAAATTTATTTGAACACATGCTACTTCCTTCAAAGAACACCTTTTAAGGACCTATTTATTGAACAGTATTCAAAAAAGCCTGGTTTGGTTAAAGCTGATGTTTGCTCTTATCTGTAGACTAGCCATGCTCTCCTGTGTTTTCTCAGTGCACCAAATGTACATATCTGTTCAATGTCCATTAGGAATGATGGAGGGAGGGTTCAATACAGTGTTTACTTTGGAGACCTTAAGATGAAATGCAGTTACAACACTTATAAGTGGGTACACAGTACCGAAGCCATCTCTAAAATTCAAGACAGCTAAGCCACAAAGATGTGCTGGTCTATGAAACAGTGCCAACCCCCTTTCTTTCTTCTCCAGAACTTCCAGGGCAATGAAGCCGTGTTTGAAGCAGTTGAACAGCAGGACATAGATGCTGTGCAGCTCCTCCTGGATCAGTACACACCAGAAGAGTTAGATCTCAACACACCTAACAGTGAGGGGTTGACGCCTCTGGACATTGCCATCATGACCAACAATGTGCCCATTGCTAGGATTCTTCTGAGAACAGGGGCCAGAGAAAGTCCACACTGTAAGTAAACCTGAGAATAAAAACATGTACTGCATTGAGGTTAGACCCTAGCTTTATGTCACCGGAACAGGCACTGCTGACCTTTGGAGCACAAATGGTTGACTAAGCACAGGCTCTGAAATCTTGTATGTGTCCTTATGGACTTTCATGCAGATAATGATGGTGTTTAGCATTCTAAGCAATGAAGTGCATTCTAAAGAGAATACACTGAGTGGTATTGAAAAGGAACCTTGAAGGAACATCCTCCTAAGAATATAACCCAATGTGAAATACTCTAAGTGAGGCTATCAAATAGGAAGTATAAATAGAAGAAGAATAAGTATGTGCATGTTGGTGTCTTTATGTCCATAATTAATAAAATGGCTTCATTTGTTCATCTATCCCTCCATTCATTCATTCAATAAACACTGAGGACAGGGCACTGTTCTGAGTATCAGGAATGTGAGGGTGAGCAAGACAAAATCTGTTCTCACAGAACTTATATACTAGTGGAGAAGACTTCCAATAAGCAAATAAATAGATAACTTTATAAAATATAAACTCAAACAGTAATAAATACCATGAAGAAAATAAAATGAATGAGTGGCTAGAGATTGATAGAGTGGAAACTATTTCAAATGGGGTTGGGCAGGAAAAGCCTACCTGATGGAATGAGACATGAGAAGACATGGGGTCAGATTCTAGGCAGAGTGAATATCAAGTAGAAAGGTGCTGTGGCGAGCAGGAGTGAGAATGCCGTATTTGAAGAACAAGAAGGCAGTGTGGCAAAAGCAAAATGAACAAAGGGGTGATTGATCCCTGAAGAAGTCACCAACCAGCTCATTCAGAATCTTGCCGACCATGGTAAGATGGTTTCATTCTGATTATAGCTGAATAGGGAGACCATGGAGTGGTTTCAGCAGGTGAATGACATGTTTTGCTTTACATTTTAAAATGTCACTACAGTGCTCTGTGGAGAACAGACAGTAATGGGGCAACTGTGAAATTGGGAAGAACAGTTAGGAGTCTATTTTAGTCATCCAGAAGACAGATGCCAGTTGCTTGGACTAACATGCTAGTGACATTGATGGTGAGTAGGGGTAGAATTCCGAGTACATTTACCTGCTTTGTTGAGATATAATTCACACACCACACAATTCACTCGCTTAATGCGTATAATTCAGTGGTTTCTAGTATATGCACAGAATTGTGAAACCATCACCACAATCAATTTTAGACCACTAAAATCACCCCAAAGGAAACCCCATACCCTTTAGCTATCACTCTAGCCTCCCCAGTGCTTCCAGCCCAGGGCGACCACAAATCTACCTTCCATTTCTATAGATTTTCCTATTCTGGGCATTTGTATAAATGGAATCATATAATATAGTCTTTTGTGAATGGCTTCTTTCTGGATGTATTTTGAAGTAGAGCTGAGAGTACTAGCCAAAGGGAGTTGTTGCTGTGGGGCCAATGGGAGATGCCGCCCAGGGGGAGATGGGATAAAATCACACAACCCTTACCATGCGCCAGGCCTATTCTGAGCACTTTACGTGAATTCACTCCTTTAATCCTCACAGCAACATTCTGAGGGAGGCACTCACATTCCCCACGGTGCAAACTCTCTGACCCAATGACCACAATGGCGCTGAGCCACAGTTTTTATGTTTCCTGAAAGAAAAAAGTAAACTCATCAAACTGTTAGTTTCACTAATGCTGATTCACTTACTTCCAAGTGGTGAGACCCAGAAGGCTGAAAGAGAAGCAAGCAAGTATGTAATTAGAGGTCACATCTCTGCTCCTAAATTTCATAAACCCCCACCACCCAAAGACTAGGTACAGAGGTGGATCTTTGTATCAGAAAACTCTTTATTTTAAAAATGCTAAGCTCACCACATCCATGTCCAAGAGAGTGAGGATTTGGGTTCAGTAGGATTGGGTCTCTTCAATAAGAGCTTGGTCATCAAAGTGCCGCTTCTTCTTAGTGGAACTAGAGGATTTGCAGGGATGGGCAAATAAGGATGGAAGAAATCAAAAAGGCTTATTTGCTTCCTTCCAATTTATGTTGCAATAATGTCTGTCCCAAAGATCCCGGGAGGGAGCAGTGGAGGGAGGATCGGAGGGTTTGAACACAGAGAATGCAGACTGAGCTCCATTCTATAGGAACAAGGAGACCATTCATCCAGATGTTGCCTGCACTGGGCTGGATGAAACATTAGTCCTACTTACCTGAGAGGCTACAAAGAATTCTCCATTTTCTGCGAAACCAGTAGGACTCCCAATCTCCCCAAGCCCCTTTGTGCATAATTAAATCTCCATAAAAGGACCCAAGTACTAAATATCTGGTTAAACTAAAAGCAGATCTATTCAAAGACCCCTGGTTTTTCTCATTCCCTCTAGGATGATAACCACAATTATCATTACAAAGTTGTAAAGGAAGGTGAGAGATTAAACCCAGGCTTTAGCCTCTAGAAAATTTGACACCTAAGTCATTTTGGCCACCCGATAAGTCAAAGAGATAGTACCATGTATTTATACCCACGTGTGTAAAAGAGGCAAAGGAATATTGATTGAGTACCTATTAAGTTTCCACATACATAATCTCCAGTTTTCATACTAGCCCTTCAGGATGATGTTATTAGCTCCAATTTGAAGATGATTTTTTGTATTCTGAGAGGCTAAGTGACTGACTGAACATTGCACATCTAGTAAATAAATAGGGATGCCAAGGACTCGAGCTCAAATCTGTGGGACACCAGTACCTGGGATTCTTCTGTGCAAGCTTACTGCCTTTTCAAACAACCACTATGGAGGGCTATGGCCACTGGGCCCTGCATCTTTCCCTTTGAGTTGCTTGCTAAAATTCTATGGTGTATTTCTTTATTCTGTTCTAAGCACTAAGGTGCCACTCCTATTGGAGAGAGGCAGGACAGAACACAACCTGTTTTCAGGGATTTTTCATTCACTTTATATACCAACTACAAAAGAAATAGAATTGCTTCTGTACATGGGTATGAGTCAGCACATGAGAAGAACCACTCGGCCAGCCAGATCCAGATAAGCAAACACCTGCTACATATTGTTCCCCAGAAGCTCTAGAGGCAGGATATATTAAAAAAAAAATTGACAATGAGGTCTTAAGTTCTTAAAGTGTTTTACACATTGCAAAAATGGTTTTGCATCATCTCATTTGATCTTCACAACTGGCTTGTGAAATGGGAGTTACTGTCTTCATTTTAATCCACGAGGAAACCAGAATAAGAAAAGTCAAATAATTCACCCAATGCTACAAAGCTAATAAGCAGTAGAGAAATGAACTGAACCTAGATCTTCCATCTTAAATTCTTTGGTATTTGTGGAAAAACATTAACACACTAACTATCGCACCACAGATGCTCAAATCCTTCCTTCCCTGCCTCTCCATCTGCTCCTCTTCTAATGCTTGTCAAGTATTTCACAGCAGAGTTCAGGGTTTCTAATAGGGTTAGTTTTCTGTTTTCCCTTCCCCTGTGTGCTCCCTTCTGAAAACTAGCCCAGTACTCTTTCCAGCACACCAACTGGGGATCACAATACAACTCAGAAGAAAGTCCTCTGTAACCTTCTCCATTTTATAACAAGAATCACAAAGACATGGATGACTTTAGGGTCTTAACTCCTAAGCCATTGGTCAGACCTGTGTTCCAGTCTCCAGCCCCTCAATCATAGAACTACATAGAAGTGTTTTTCATAACACACCTTGAAACTCACCATGCACATTTCCTTATTCATGGAGGAAGTCCCAGAAGTGGCTACCCAAACTTGTATACTGACCCAAGGTTAAATGTATACGGAACCCCAACCTGTTCATTAGATGAATGTACTATCTTTATCCAGCAACGTTTTTCTGTTCCTCCCACCTTTAGGGAAGCAGCCCAAAGTATTATTCATTCCTTCTAGAAGAAAACATCAGTCCTTATTAAAGTATAATCCCAAGGACATCTTCTCAGACCAATGTGCTGAGCTCAGGAAATAGGAACAGAATCTGAAAGGACTGGAGTTAGGAAAGCTAACATACAGAGGCACCTCAGGACACCTGGGGGTTATGCCTTTGTTTCATCCATTTGTATCCCAGTCACCGTGACTCATGCTCCGCTGAATGTCTGCTACCTGAGTAAGACTTGTCACCATATGGGAGAGTCTCAAGTCATAAACCCCTCCCTTATTCTGACTAACTCATATCCTGCCCCTACCCTCAAATCACAGTTTAACAGTCTCCAGGAGTAAATTGCTGAATCATCAGTGAAGTCCTTGCCTTTCTGAGGCTGCCATTTATTTGGCATCTTGTAGGCTCTGTAAACAGTAACCATAAAGAAGCTAGTTCTTTCTGGATACCTGCCATTTGCAAATCTGGTCATTCACATGGGCTTTTTGTCTCGTCTTTTGATTCTAGTACCTGGCCCATAGTAGGTACTCAGAAATTTTCAGTTGTAATTTTAAGCCCTGTCTTAAGCTGGCGGGAATAGCGGATGTTGAATTTTATATACATTTTGTATGTGGTACATGCACAGTGTGTAGAGAAAACCTTTAAATCTTCCAGTAATTTATACTTTGAGGTACCTATTGTTATTGTTGCTGTTGTTGTTATTTTCCAGGCACTGTTGTAGAATTTGGTATTAGAGATAGCCCAACTGTTTTTGTTTTTACACTGTTTAACAATATGGAGGTAAGAATGGTGGGATGTTCCTCACTTTCAGTCTTTCTGCCATTTCTGAGAGCAGATTTCTCCCTTCTCTCCAGACCCTCTCCTCTCTCTCACTTTCTCTCGGATATTTCCTATGGAACTAGGAAATGTCACCCAGGATTAGTTATGTTCAGCTACTTCATAAAATGAAATTGCAGAGTAACTATCATTTGAGTACGGCACGGACGCCAATGTTACAGTTTTGGCAGACTTGTCAGGATGCACCACTGGGTTCTGCAATAGTCGAGGGTTCGTATTGGTGCTGAGACTGGTTCAGGGCACATCTAAGAGGTGTGACTATAAACTAATGAGGTTGGCTTTATGTAAACAAACACACCAGAAAGTCTACAATCCAAACGAATGTTATCCTTTAACATGGTCCTCATGGGAGGCCCCACACTTGCTCCAACAGTGCTGCCATTGCTCTAAACACTTTTGGATTTGTCCTCAGAGCCAGTTTATGAGAAAATCTGACTCGTTGCTTAGAGTCACACCTGATTTTTGTTCCAAAACAGCATTGCCCAGCGTCATCACCCTCTATGTTCACCAAATTTGATTTAGAGAGGTTTCCTGAAATCAAATTCACCCTCAAAAGACAAAGATTTGCAACTATTAGGAATATGTAAAGAACAAGCCTTACACACATCTCTAGAATGATCCCCAGATATTTTTATCTGCTTCTTTAAAATAGGCATACATACCCCCACCCTGACTTACAAACCTGCTCCTCAAATCTCATCTCATGCTGCTCACCCTCACCCATGATATGTCAACCCCATCAGCCTCCATTCTGTACCTTCAGCGTGTCACACTGTCTTACCAGAGGGCCTTCATATCTGCTATTTCCTATTCTTGGAATGCTCGAATGCTCTAAATCTTAATCATTACATGGTCAACTCCTTCTTTCAGCTTCAATGTCATCTTCAACAGAGGCTTTCTCTGGCCACCAAGCCCAAAGGCTAAATAAAGTCACTTTATTTTCATTTTAATTTAATCACATCCCTTTAGTTTAATTTTCTGCATAGCACTTATTACTGTACATTTTTCTCAGTGTTTTTACATACTTATTTCCCATCTCCCCTAAGTTAGGATGTAAACTCCACATGAGCAGAACCTGTCTGCCTCATTAATCACCATATCCCTAGCAAGTAGCAGACACTCAACAAATGAGTTTAATTGAATTGAATGAATTCCAAGGCTACTTCTTTTTAAGGGTATATGTATATTATTTATTTTGAAGGGAATTATTTTACTAAACATTAAGTGATCTTTTCTCATGTTTCCAAATAATTATTTAGACATCAGGTAGCCACAGCCTAAGTTAGTCACCTGCTCTGCAAGTTAATAATTATCTTTTCATTTTTTTTAATTTTGAAATATATACACAATACAGAATATCTTCTCCCTGTCAAAAAAAATAAAAGATTATTTATAAAGTTAGAAGATATATTTGATAACTCACCAACACACACGTGCGTATGTGCTTGCTCACCATTAGGTCCCCGCCCCTGAATTCTTGCAACATAACCATTCCTAGCCTCTTAAGGCTCAACTGATGTAGAGGGTCCACTTCCAAGCTTACTCAAAGTAACTGTTATCAAGAGACTTGTGTTCCTTGCTGCACAGGGCCCTCAGTAGGCCTGCTCCCTGACATAGCAGCTGGCTTCCCCCAGGGCAAATGATGGGGTGGGAGTGGTGGGCAGAGGACAACCAAGCTGGAAGTAACAGTGTCTTTTATAACCTAATCTAAAAAATAACATATTATCATTTCTCCTGAATCTTTTTGATCACATAAACCAAACCTGGTATAGTGTAGAAGGGTATGAATTCCAGGAGACGGAGATCACTGGGATTCTCTTGGAAGCTGGATACCTTATACCTATCTAAGATTGTTGAGAATTAAATGTAATAATAGCTTTAAAACATTTCCCTGGCATATTATAAATGATCAAAAATTTATTGGCCAGTATAACTCTCAAAATTAAAAAAAAAAATAACCCAAGAGTTTCTAGTAAGTAAAGAATTTAAATATTTCACTCGTCTGTTGTATAGTTTGTGTTGTAAAAGCACTTTTTAAAGTTTGTAGAATATTATGTTCTAAAGCTATACTATCCAACACAGGAGCCACTAGTCACATATGACTATTGGGTACTTGAAATGTGTCTGGTCCAAAATGTGTGTTCTAAATGTAAAATTTATGCTAAATTTTCAAGACTTCAGTAATATATACAATATATATTATTATTCTTATTAATTTAATATTGATTACATATTAAAATAATGTTTTGGATCTATTGAGTTAACTAAAATATATTATAATTAATTTCATCTATTTCCTTTTGCTTTTTAATGTCACTACTAGGAAATTTAAAATGATGTGGCTCACACTATAGTTCTATCAGATAGCACTGAAAAATTAGCAGAAGGTACAGATACCTTATTTCATAGTTAAGCTTCCTGTGACATCATTGGGTAATCTGCTTTGTACTTCCTAAATAATTTCTCAAGCATTTTGCTTATTGGTTTTAGAAAAAAAATGTCCATTTGCCCTTTGGAGTTTGAGAGACTTAGGCAGAAAGTTTCTCTCTGTGTCAGTGGCTCTGGTTTCTTAAAGAAAGAACCATAATTACAAACTAAAGTATATAATATGGAGATTTTAAATCCACATTATGCTGGGGGAAAAGCAGAGAAAGAGATTCCAGAGCTCCCTGTCCAGGGTGTAATGAGTTCTAGGAGAAGAAAGTACCACAGTAATTAAAATGAAACATTTAATCTCCAAATCTCTAAAACATTTTTGGAACCTGAACTCTCAAAGTCCTTGGAAATAAGTGAGGCCAAAGTGAATTTTGAGTCCTGAACCTTAGCAAGACAGGTAAATTGAAACTTATGATCTGAGTTCTTTTGGTACGAGAATGTTTGAATTAAAAACATTTAATTATTGGAATACCTCTATATCATTTCTTTTGACGTTCCTACCTAAAAACAAGTTAGTTGGGAGGTTGTTAGAAGGGTGTCACTTATGATCAGCAAAGATAAATTTTATTAACTGCTATTCTTTGTTGCCCAGAGGATATTAGCTTACAATGCAAGGTTTATACCTAAGTGACCTTGTTTTCTCCTTTGAAATAACAGATAGGCTTGAAATTGACACCATTTTGCATATAACCATTCGTATTTCTGAATGATAGCTGGAACATAAAATTTTTATCTAAAGCAAAAATTATTTCTTTTAATACCACAACATTATTTTATAAAAACAAGTACTTGATTTATTTTTTGTGCTTATAAAAAATATATAACAAACACAGACTGATGGGTATAAAAATAATATATACCTTCAATAATTGATAGCCTTCTCTGTAGAGACTATCACCAACTTATCACAACTTATGAGACAGGTGCTATTATTGTGCCATTTTTAGAGATGAGACACTTGGACTCAAGAAAGCAGTGTAACTGGTTAGGGTCATATATTCATAAGGGGCAGAGCCTGATCTATAGCAGGGGTCCTCAACCCCCAGGCCACAGCCTGGTACCAGTCCATGGCCTGTTAGGAACGAGGCCACACTGCAGGAGGTAAGCAGCAGGCCAGCTAGTGAAGCTTCATCTGTATTTGCAGCCACTCCCCAGAGCTAGCATCAGCTAACCTCAGCTCCATCTCAGATCGTCAGGCATTAGATTCTCATAGGAGCACTGGTCCCTGGTGCCAAAGAGGTTGGGGACCGCTGATCTATAGGACCCCAAATCCCTTTTAGCACCTTACCTCCACTTTGGAAATGAGTAGATTTCAGCTCTGGAAAAGGAAACTCTTTAAAATTAAATTAAACTTTTTTACATTAAAATTAAGAGAAATTGACAAGGCTACCTTGGTGAGTTCTCTTTATGGAGGAAATCATACAAGACCTGGGGTACCATAGGAAAAGGTGCCTAAGGCTAGTTTTAAGGATCCTTGGAACACTGAGATTAAATGCTTGTCTCAATGCCTTGTTTTTCCCATCAGTAAAAACAATCAAAAAATTCTAATAACAATAGAAAGTTACTGCTGAATTATAAAATGGCATATCAATAGTAATGGACAAATGTATTCATTTTTTTTTTCAACCAAGCTAAATGAATTTTTCCCTAAAAGACTCAATTTAAAATTAAAATTAGTTTACATTTCACCCTCATTAAATTTTCAAGCTTTTAAGCAATTATTAATAAGGCTCAAATTCACTTAACTGCAGGGCAAGAAGGAAATTAAGAAATAGTAAGGCAAATAAGTGGTTGATGATCTGTAGGTTAGATTCTGATGGTGAAGAAAATCCACTCAGTCTGATCATTATTTATCTCAGGATTTAAACAGTAACTGTAATTGTATTCTTTGAACACCAACTGCCCGCCCCTCCCCGTGCTCCCACCCTGTAGCTAATTAGCTAGGCAGGTCTTATAACAAATACCCACTCAGTAACACTGGGTGGTAGAAATGCTGTTGATAATTAAACACCACAATAGTAGGAAGCCAATTTCAGGAGCTGCTGAGTGGTCTTGCCTCAGCCCGACTACTCACCACACTCACAGACCCTCTATTGTGCTGGCTATAGCTGCACAGAGGGATAGTTGCTTGGCTGGAGATGGGATCCACAACAATAAGAGAGAAAAGACAAAACCTTGAAAACGGATCTAGGAATTCTGGACTTAAGGAAGAACTAACTATCCAGAGTGTGAAAGTGAAAGGAGAATGGATCCAAGAATAGGAGAAGTGGATGCGCAGGAAAGTCAGTCATAAAATAGATATAGCCTTTCTGTGTCCATCCAACCGGCCAACCAACCAAAATCAGTTCAGCAACCTTGTGACAAATAGACAGGGACTATAAAACTGCAATACATAAATAATAGGTTCATTTGCATCCCTTTTGGTTTAGAGCAAGCTCACTGCGTTTTTTAAGGTGTTTAAGAAAATCTTGGATAATCATCCCACCTCCCTGGGCCTCAGTTTCTTCATCTTAAAATAAGGGGCTTGAAAAGGTTCTCATCCTAGGGCGGCAAACATAGGAATGGGGCTCCCAGTGGGGTCAAAAAGCCTAACCTACCACTTCATTACTCAAGATAAAACTACACAGTCTAATATAATTATCATTTTTACTTGCTTTTGCTTAAAATATATTAACCATGTTTTTTAGGTTGATTATCTCATACTGAACAGATACTTCTATTGGCAGTTATATAAGTCATTAATAATAGGGAGAAAATGATTAATTTATAACTCAGCTGATTTGGTAGTCCATAAAGAAAATCCTTCAAAAAAGAGTGTTTTATTAAGCTATTAAAAAATCCATAGGGAAAAAATAATAAAAGTTTTGCTTGGTGAAAGGGCTGGAAACCACGGGCTCAGTCAAACCCTCTCCAACTCATGCATGGAATTATCTCTAACAGAGGCAAGTAAAGATGTTCCCAAGTGTACCTGGGGACTTAACCTTAGAGAAAAGAAGAAAAAAAAATTCTCTTATAACATTTCTTTTTAAAAAAAAAATCTTCAGTTTGGGGAAAGTTTTCTATGTTCCTCTGTAATAGAAGTATTCGTTTTAATTTCTAAGTAATGTGCTTTAACCAAAATCTACATGGAAAATTTGATGCTCCAGGAAGATGCACATATTCATTCTGTGGCTTCATAGATGCTCACTGCACCCACTAGCACCACCACCATATTATACCATGCTATGGGTATCCCAGATTGAGAAGTGTAGGGATCTAGATAGATGATCATGAAAAACTTACCTGGCTATAAAATTCTGTGGATCTTCCTTGTTAGTCTATGAAGAGGCAAAATGCCTTATCTTAAAGATGTAGAATCCCTTCACCCTTACAAGTCAAATAGCATCAAGCCTATAGCCTAGAAGGAAAGGAAAAGTCTAGAAACAAAACATGTCATGCCAGGGAAAGCAGGAAAAATTCCTGGCAGAGCCAAGCATAGCTGTCCATCTGAAATGCCACCTGGAATTTATACCAGTAATAACTGTTGTGGATATAAAAATTAATAGGGGGGATTTCATAGTATTAGAAAAATTTATTTTTATAAATCATGTGTCTATCACCCAAGTGTTGACGCATGCATGCAATTCAAACATGAGGCTTACAATAAAAAGCTCACTGAATGACCTAGCAAGGACAATTCCCCCATTTTCTCTATAATTTGGACTGGAAGAAGGAGGAGGGATTGGGTAAAGGGTGCAGTTACTGGGTCAATTAATCAACCTGAAAACTGTGACACAAACTCTGACGCCTAACCTATGTCTAAAAATACACAAATGTATACAAATTTGTTTTAAACTGTCAATGCCTATATTTAGGACCTTCCCAGCAAGGCTATAATGAGACTGTGTTTGCGGGCTTCAGTCATAGCAGACTCTACCATTAATCTGAAGTTAGTTAAATTAACAGCATTTAGTACTGACTTGTCAATCTCACTGCTCCAGGAAATTGCACCTTGAGGCTACTAATATTGCCAATTTTTCCACTGGAGTATGCACCCACGTGTGTGTATGTGTATTTTTTTCTCCAGAACCTCCGTGTTCATACACCATCATTGCTTCCCTACGTCCACAGCACTTATATTATCATTTATTCTGGCCTCCTTTAGCCTTCCCGGGGGATTCTGCATAGTGTAGCTGCTCAGTGAAAGAGTTTTTTAGCTTTATATTTATTTGTTTATTTTTCTGTCATGGCTCATGACTGAGGCTTTAAAAAAAAGTGTGACAGTATTTAGAGTACATGATTGACTGCTACAGCAACATTCATTAACCATGACAAATCTGCAGCAAAACACAGTCCTGAGTGTTCTAAACAGCGACTTGAAAAAGAAAGAAGAAAGAAAGAAAAAGAAAAAAAGACCCAACTAATTTTTCATTGACCTCATCTGTAAATAAATTTAGACTGATGGTGAGCAGGGGCAATAATAAATTAGTATTCATTTCCTGTAATTAATGCAAACATGCCTATGAACACAGAGAATATGAATATATAACCACCTAATTTCCATTTCAAAATAGAGCTAACAAATTTTCACTTGAGTTATCTTCATAATATTTTCCCCCCTAATTAGAAGAATGAAATGACTGGATTTCTTTCCCACCCACTAGGGGGAAATACTGTTTTGGTCACAGTGAGTGTCCAGTGTATTGGTGACAGATCTGCCAACTTATTCTGATCTGTTTTGTTATTTGATACCCTACCACAGGTCCACACTGAGGCTGTCTTCTCTTGTTTATCCCTAACCAGAAAGGGGTCTTCTGATGTGACCTAGTGACCACCTAGGAGGCCTTCACATGCATGAGAGCCACCACAAGAAGCAGTCTCCCAGCCTGACACAGATGTGAAACCATCTCTCATTG
This sequence comes from Cynopterus sphinx, assembly GCA_030015415.1. Taxonomy (NCBI): domain Eukaryota; kingdom Metazoa; phylum Chordata; class Mammalia; order Chiroptera; family Pteropodidae; genus Cynopterus; species Cynopterus sphinx. The sequence goes on from CM057385.1 coordinate 23,832,287, forward strand.
ACATGGATGTTCACTCACACAATGGCGGGTTGGGCAAACAGCATGATGTGAATCAAATAAAGATGATCATGCATTGGGCAAAACAGAAAAATGCTTTACAACCTCTCTTGACAAGAGGATCTAGTAGAACTTGCTCTCTTGGGCCTAGGCATCTCTGAACACCTTTCCTATAGTCATACCACAACCAAAGACCAATGTCAAGTCATCCAGCCATCAGAATTCACTAGCCCTACTGTGTCTGCATGATTAGCATACTTTGATAGCAATAAATAGCTGGATACTAAGAGAATTATGCCACTAAGACACACATACAAAAATGTCTATAAGCTGGGCAGAAAGTGATAACAGCAGAAAATTTGAATTGGGTTCTATCAAAAAAAAAAAAATGAACTAACAACTTTGGTAGAATATGGCCTCATTGATGATTTTTTCTAGGGCCTTCCTTGCACTACAGAGCTTTTGCCCTTAAGTTTTTGTTCCTCTGAAGATCATAAAAACAAATGCATGCAATCTGCATTGGAAGTGGTCTTCATGGGTACTTGATGGTGGAATTCTAATTAACTGTGCTAAGCAGCTATGTGGGGTGTGTGACGAGAAGGTCAGCGGACAATGGGAATATCTTAATTTGAGAGATTTACCATTTAATCTAGTTGTAAATGTCACTAATTAGACCTTATCATAGCAAGATGTTAATAATGGACATAGATCTCACTTTCACCAGGTATTTTTCAAAACACAGAGTAGACTTTTATATATCCTGCTGGTGAAGCTGCATTTCCCCAGAAAGACAAGGGAGTCATCCCATTTCTTTCCCTTCAGTTGTCAGCCTGGAAAGCCGAGCAATGCACCTCAACACCCTGGTGCAGGAAGCCCAGGAGAGGGTGAGTGAACTGTCTGCTCAGGTGGAGAATGAAGGATTCAGTCTGGACAACACAGAGAAAGAAAAACAGCTAAAAGCTTGGGAGTGGAGGTATCGGCTCTACAGACGTATGAAAACAGGCTTTGAACATGCCAGTGAGTATAAGCAGAGGACTTCTACATTTAAATATCCCAAACCTTGCCTTGGGACAGCCAGGCCTTCTTTTACTGAATTTTTGTAACTCTACAGGGTCGTAGATGGCTGTTGTCAGCCTATTTGGTACAAGGGCTCTGAGAGCTGTAAAAGGATCTCTTGTCTTGCTTGATTTTCTGGCTCTTGATAGGTTCTCTGGCTACAGCCATGAAGCTTCAGTGCTGCTGGCTTCCCTCCACCACGTCACACTCATCTAGCACTTTCCACCGCTATGCACTAATGCCTAATGACCTGCATGGTCTGGTGCCCTAAGTGGCTATATTTTGGGATGTGAAGGGAGAAAAATATTTGTTTACCTATTTGTCCAGTTTCTACTTCAAGCTCAAGTTGTTTTCAACTCTCTACTGCAGTTTTTTGTATAGTATTTATATAAACCGTCCTTCGATTAATACAGGCTACAGAGAACAATCAACGCCTGAATTATGCTTCTGTCTACACTTTCATTCCCTTTACCAATTTTTTTGTTAATTTAAGAAAGCCTTGTTTCTGGATAATACTCACTAGCACCAGAAGGTACTACGTAGTGCAGCCTCTGATATAAAAAATATATAAAATTCAAACACTTGTGAAATACTAAATTTTTATTCCACAGGCAGTCTTATTTAAAAACAAAAAATTAGAAATATATTTTAATTTTAAATAAAGGGAAAGGATAGTTCATTATCTTGAAAATTATCTGCATCTGCTCCAGGAACCTTAGCTGTGCTAAAGATCAAAGGCAGTGAAAATCTTGTTTCTGAAGTAGTACTGTATACTAAGTACCAAAACTGGGCCTAATCCTTTCTCCTGAAGCAAATAGCTTAAGCAACGTTAATGAAAGGTTGTTTTTGATATTAATCTCTTCAGCAATGCTGATACATGTTTGCTGGGTTTTTTTAAAAAAAAAAAGACAGAAGCAATTGTTTTATTAAATGCATTTGCTATTGTACTTCATTAAGGAGAGATGAATATTAGAAGTCATATTTTTAGACCTGATATTATTTCCCTTGTAATTTTCTAAATTAAAAAATACCTTCCGGGTGTTAAGGAATACAAAAAAACATCAGAAATCTTTTTAAAACCTAAAGTTAAAGTTAGTAATGGTATTTGCCCAGGAATTCTGTCTTAGAAAAGTTCTACTTGATGTAATAGGAGGCAGCATGGGTGTGAGGCAAGTCAACATTCTATACTGAGAAGAGCACAGAATCTGGCATTCAGAGCCATTGGCTCTCATCCTAGCTATGTCTTCATTGTGTTCTCGAATGAGTAATTTGGTCTCTTTGGGCTGCAGGTTTCTCATCCTAAAAGAGCAGTTGCTATACTTGCCCTTTCTATACAATGGGGTTACAAGAAGTCTCCAGTGAAACGATTTACAAGAAAGTACTTTATAAAGTGTAATAGTCTCCATCTACAAAGCTGGTTCTTGCTAACACTTTCTGGCCTCCTCTCCACTGGTCCAGCCAATCTCCAGAATACTTTGGGAAGGCTTGACTGGTATTATGTACCCCTTCAGAAGATGTTCTAATGATCAAATAAGACCAAGATGGCAACAAATAAAGGCCATTGAGACTTCCAATGAAAGTGTTCAAAAGCAAAAGCTATTAGTCTCTACAAACAAATGTTTCCAGTATATGTTTCAGGGTATCTGTCAAAAAGGCAAGAACATTGTTTGAAAAGGATTTGCTGTGTTAAGATCCTTATGTTTTTTCTTCTGTCCCAGGAGCCCCTGAGGTGCCAACCAATGTCTGTCTTGCAGTAACCAGCAGCACATCACTCACTGTCAGCTTTCAAGAGCCTCTTAGTGTCAATGCAGCTGTAGTGACCAGATATAAAGGTACTGGGCTCCAGATATTTTTCATTGCTCCTTAAAAAAATAATCCCTCATTTGGTGATCAGTTTTGCATTTTGTGTTTTTTTGCCTGCTAATAGCCTGTTGTTTTTTTTTTTTTTATCCCATTTACTTTTGGAGTTGAAATAGTTCCACAGGCATTCATGAATAGAGCAATAAGGTGACTGAGATAAGTCACAGAAATGATGAACCACAAGACCGGGCTGTCATTCTAAGCCCCTCAATTAATATTAATATTCCAAGCCTGTTTGCATAGGGCCTGCTCTGTGTGTATCATAGGTATAGGGCTGAGTAGTACACACTGAAGAATCAGCCTGGATCCAAGGAGCTTAGAGGCTGGGATATGGAACATACTAAATAACGGGTCATATAAATTGATAGCTGTAATGGCAGGTAACTAGGATTGTGAATTTTTTTTTTTTTTGGACCAACAATAACAGATATAGTGAATTGGAGGTCAGAAAGACCCAGGGTGGTGGTGGCATTTGGGTCTAGCTTTCAAAGATAGCTAGAATGTGAACCAGAAGATAAAGTAAGCTCTAAGTAAAGAGAACAGTGAACACAGGTATAAAAGCAAGGACAAGCTAAGATAAGTAAAGAAGAATACAGGGAATGTGTTGAAGAAAGAGAGAATAGCATGGCTCCAAGGGAGGGAAGGAGAGGGTTCATGACAAGGTGCAGGGAAATGTAAGATTAGAGTGAAACTAGGGTCAGGAGATTAAGAGTAGGGGGAGGCTTGAAATAAAGACTAAGGATTTTAGGCTTTATCTGAGGAACTCTGCAGGCCACTAATAAGGACAAGAGCAAAGGATTGAAAGATTTAAGTGGCAACACTATGTATGAAGTATTGAAAGACATGTGGATTTAGAGTAAGGAGATGAATTAGGAAGCTATACAGAAGAGAGGTCATGACGACCAGCAACAGAGAAAAAAGAGAGAGCCCAGAGGAGAAAGATATTTCAGAGATGTTATGATAACAGCCAAGACTTACAGGGCACCTACTATGTGCCAGATACTGTTTAAAGTCTTTATATTAACTCTATTTAAGCTTCACAACAACCTTATGAGGTAAGTACTGTTATGATTCCCATTTTGCGGATGAAGAAACTAAGGTAGTGATGTTAAGAAACTTGTCTAAAGGCTCATGGCAGAGCCAGAAGTATCTCATTATGTTGACTTATGAATGTGGAGGACAAAAAAGAAAGAAATCTCTTTTCCTGATTCATGAGGATATATGGAAATACCCAAACAGTTCTAAAAACTGATAAAGCTCTGCAAGTCTATTCCAAGATGCCAGGCCACAATGCAGAATTATTGTGTACTGTTGCCCTCTTGGGCCACAAAAAAAGTAGTGTTTGTGCTTCCTTTCTCCCTTCCAGGTCTTGTTCCCAGGAGAACCTCCTATGTCTACAAGTATTACTCTGCCCACACTCTGTAGCTTCTTAAGGTGCTTCTAGATAAGTCCATTCTCTTTTTATAATACCTTACTTAGGTAAGACAGACTTGAGTTGGTTATCACTTTGGGTCCAAGAGAATGCAGTCCGAGAGTACTAGCAACAACAGATAAAAGAAGCCACCCAGAATGACCTCTCACAGCCATCCTTTGATACAGTTCTGACACTTTCTCTTGGTTGTCTCATCTGCCAAGACTTCCTGAAATTCAGAGCAAGTGTTCACAGGCAATGTCAGACATGGGCATTTTCCTCTCTTTCTACATCTCTCCCACTCAGAATTTTGATGAAGGAGTTTAATCAACGCTATCCAACTTGACATTTTCTTCTTACGTTTGATTAGTGAGCTATCAGGAGCTAATTTATCCAGACTGTCAGGTAGTTAATACTAGGCCACAATGTCAGAAAATTCTATCAGCATTCACATGTTAACAAGTCTCATCTCAGGAGACTTGCATTTGGGTGAGGTTGAAATGAAAGGTCACAAGTGGGTTCTGTTACTGACTGGAGGAGATTAATTAAGCATTATAAATAGAATTGTCTGTTGCATTACAGAGTAGGTTTTCTTATGTTAATTTATAAGGTCATAAATTGAGTCCTTAACCTGACCACTCTCAAGGGTTATTTAAAACAGCTGGAGGCCTACTGTACCGAGAGACAGAAGGACAGTTCTTAATTCAGGGTTGAAGTAATTATTTAATTATGGAAATATTAGCAAAATTACCCTGAGACAAGGCTAATTATTATTATTATTTTTTTTTTTTTTTGCCTTATAAAAGAAGAAAAAACAACTGAGAAATCTGTGGGATGAAACGACAATTATCTAATTGGTTAGAGAGAAGGCTTAACCCTGCAGTATTTAGGGTCTGGCAAAAACATCTCACTGTTCTCCAGAATTTCTGGGTTCAGCAAAACCTCAAGCCTATTTTGACAACTGGTTGTTTTCCCCCTTCATGCATGAGCCAGTGTTTGAAAGAAAATCTGAACCCTGTTTCTCACTTGTTTACACTCAACTCATCAACATGTTAGGTTTTTTAAGAGTTTGTTGATATTCAGAAACCTTTTTAAGAGCATCTCTTTATAAGTATTCTTCAGGCCCCAGGGTGGGGATGGGAGGTACCAAGCCAACTGCCACCACAATTTGGATATGAAAGGTGTCAATTCCAGCTTAAAACTCTGGAAACAGTTCTGGGTGAGACCCACTGGATTTTTCTGCCTGCCACTCCCCTGAATGCAGGAAAATGGGGCTAAGAAAGCTACTGTCTGTTTTTAGGTGTTTTCTCCACTAATTTAATGAGCCCTTGCCTCTTTTGGTCCCATCTCACCAGTTTTCATAGTTTACAAAGCAAAACTAGAGTCATTTCAGATACTTTGGATAATTGCCAGAGCTTTCGTTCCACAGTCTCTCCTCACTGCCTGGGATAATGTGCCTGATGCTCTCATTTGCAGAACATATGTCATTTCTCTGCAGGCCCAAAGGAGAAAACATTTTCAAAAGTTATTTTGCTGCTCTTTGCAAGGTTTAGAGTGGATAGGAAGGTATCCTATAACAGGTGCAGCACGGCATCTGTTTACCATGCATAGGATGAATTATCTTCTAGCTTTTTAAAAAGCAGGTCTTGGAGCAGTCATACTTTGGGGTTTGCCAATTATGAGATGCTGCAATAGGTGATCCAGTGCATGTGGGCAGTACCTTGGTTTGGACAGTGCCCTTCCCCACTTCTTTTCCTGCCGTGTTTCACTAACTGATTAGAAACTGCCACCCTGATTCCTTTCTACAAAGGCTTGTAATAGCAAATTATTTAACTACTCATTATTTGGTGCCATTTTTTTTTTAATTAAAAAGCATTCCTCCTTAAAGAGATTTTCGAGACCTTTCAGGAGCTGGTAGTATATCTGCTTCTGCAAAGACCAGGTGGTTGCATCTACCAACCAACACCTCCAATCTCTTTCTCAGTAGAGGAAGCCAAAGAATTCCAGGAAGATGTCTGGTAGCATTAGGGCTTCTAGGAGGAAGAGCCCACCATTTGTACATTAAAACCCTCAGGGTTGATCATTTATAATTATAGTGCAAATGATGATTTGATCACTTGGGACATCATTTCATAAGAATTAAGAAAAACCTGATTTCATGGGGCTTGGATGCACATTGTTTAGTTATTTAAATTATTTTTATGACTTCTATTATTTTTTCCACCTACACCTTGTAGTTGGAAAGATATTTGTCTACCAAGAAAAATGCACTGCATTAGAGAATATAATTATTTTCCATGTTTAATTAATTGAAAAATTAATCTCATCATAAGCATGAGGTAGCTACCCTCATTACTAGATTAAATTGATATAATTCCATGAAGCAAAAAGATTTATAACCTCATTTAGCCTGTCTGGGCAGGAGAAAAGCCAAAAGTTTGCAGATGAGAACGACTAGGAGAGGCAGAAGTTATGTCCAGAGGACATGAAACTCAGTGACTTAACATATTTTGCTTGTGAGTAAAAATGTAGAATTGGGTTGAGTGACTAAATGTATGATGGGGATAAATAGCAGGGCCAGAGAGAGTGAGAGAAAGGCAACGCTAAGCCGTGACAGCCTTTGTGGCCTTAGTCCTCCTAAGTAACTCTTCTTGTTGCCAAGTCATCAGGATCCAGCCAATTTACTTTCCAACCATTTTGTGAATCACCTGAAAATCTTTCTCCACTAAGATATGTTTTATAAAGCATAGCTTTTTGCATTTTCTTTTTTTGGGAGAAAAATTTTAACCTTCAAACAATATAGTATAGGGCTATTTAAGAGAAAAAGACAAGATTTACTCTTTCCCCAATATCTCTTCCCTACCACCACATTAATCACTGTCATGAGTTTAATGTATTCCCTTACAAATCCTTTCTTGATGCATGTATACACACACACACACACACACACACACACACACACACACACATGTATACACAAATGTATAGTTTTATTTGTGTATTCTACAATAAATATTATTATTACACTATTTGTCCAATTCTACAACTAGATTTTTTTCAACTCAATAATATACTATAGGTATCATATACATCTTTTTATCAGTATGTTTGATCTTCATTCTTTTTAATAGTTGTATAGTATTTTTATTCTCTAGATAGAGGCATTATAATTTATTTAATCATCTCCTACTCATGGACATAGATTGTTTCACTTTTTTTTCTATTATGTAATATTGCAATCCTTGTAGAGGTATACCTTGGAGATATTACAGGTTCAGTTGCAGACCACTGCAATAAAGCAGATATCACAATAAAGCAAGTCACACAAATGTTTCGATCTCCCCATGTCCATAAAAGTTATGTTTACACTATGCTGTAGTCTATTAAGTGTTCAATAAAATTAGGTCTAAAAAACAAGGTACATATCTTAATTTTAAAATACTGTATTGCTAAAAAATGCTAACCATCATCTGAGCCTTCAGCAAATCATAATCTTTTTGCTGGTGGGAGGTCTTGACTCGATGTTGATAGCTGATAACTGATCAGGATGGGGTAGCTGTGGTGATTTCTTAAAATAAGGCAACAATGAAGTTTGCCATAGCGATTGACTCTTTTTTTTTACAAAAATTTTTGCTGTAGTATGCAATGCTGTTTGATAGCATTTTACCTATAGTAGAACTTTTTCAACCCCTATTGCTGCTTTATCAACTAAGTTTATGTAATATTCTAAATCCTTTATTGTCATTTCAACAATGTTTACATTGTCTTCACCAGGACTAGATTCCATCTCAAGAAACTACTTTCTTTGCTCACCTGTAAGAAGCAACTCCTCATTAGTTAAAGTTTTAACATGATATTGCAGCGATTTAGACACAGCTTCAGGCTCCACTTCTAATTCTAGTTCTCTTGCTATGTTCACCACATCTGTAGTTACTTCCTCCACTGAAGTCTTGAACCACTTGAAGTCATCCAAAAGGGTTGGAATCAACTTCTTCCAAACTCGAGTATTGATATTTTGATCTCTTCCCATGAATCACAAATGTTCTACTAGCATTTAGAATGATGACTCCTTTCAAAGGTTTTAATTTACTTTGTTCAGGTCCATTAGAAGAATCACTATCTATGGCAGCTATAGTCTTACAAAATGTATTTCTTAAATAATAAGACTTTAAAGTCAAAGTTACTCCTTGATTCATGGGCTATAGAATACATGTTGTGTTAGCTTGCATGCAAAGAACATTAATTTCATTGTCTGTCTTCATAAGAGCTCTTGGCTGACTAGATGCATTGTCAATTAGCAGTAATATTTTGAATGGAATCTTTTATTCTGTCTCCACATTGGGTTTAAAATATTAAGTCAACCATGTTGTAAATAGACGTGCTATAGTCCAGGCTTTTTTGTTCCATTTATAGAGTACAGGCAGAGTAGAATTAACATAATTCTTAAGGGCCCTAGGATTTTTGGAATAGTAATCATGCACTGGTTTCAACTTAAAGACATCAGTTGCATTAGCCCCTAACAAGAGAGTCAGCCTGTTCTTTGAAGCTTTGACTTCTCTCTAGTTATAAAAGTCCTAGATTGCATCGTTTCCAATGTAAGGCTGTTTTGTCTATGTTGCAAATCTGTTGTTTAGTGTACCCAACTTCATTGGTTATCTTACCTAGATCTTCTGGTTAATTGCTACAGCTTCTACATCAGCACTTGCTGCGTTACTTTGCATTTTTATGTTATAGAGATGACTTCTTTCCTTAAACGTCACAAACCAAGCTCTACTAATTTCAAATTTTTCATATGCAGCTTCCTTATCTCCTTCAGCCTTCACAGAATTAAAGAGTTAGGGCCTTGCTCAAGATTAAGTTTAGATTTAAGGGAATATTGTGGCTGGTTTGATCTTTATTGAGACACTAAAAATTCTCTCCAGATAAGCAATAAAGCTCTTTCATTTTCTTATCACTCCTGTGTTCACTGGAGTAGCACTCTTAATCTCCTTCAAGAACTTTTCCTTTGCATTCACAACTTGGCTATCTGGTACAAGAAGCCTAGCTTTCAGCCTATCTTGACTCTCAATATGCCTTCTTCACTAAGCTTAATCATTCCTACCTTTTGATTTAAAGTAAGAAAACATGTGACTCTTCATTCAAAATGTCTGAGTAGTTTGCACACATGTTGTCTTCTAAATGAATTTTAATATTGGCCTGTCAAGTTTAATTTTTTAAATCTTGTTGGGCTAACCTCATATTTCTAAATTAATCTGGGGAGACTCCCCATCCATCACATCTTCTTAACCAAGTTGAATTTTACATATTCAATAATAATGTTCTTTATATGGATCTTCTACACTTCCTGTTAAGTTTCATGCTGGATATATTTTACAGTTTTTGTGACTAATATGAGTGAACTTTCTTTTAAAGATATTCTCTATTTGACTATTAAAGGATATTAGAAGAGCTATTGCTCTTTTTTTTTTTTTAATCTTTAGTTGGCTGCTTTATTTAACTCTTAGTAGCTTTTTTTTTTTTTTCAGTAGATTGTCTTGCATGTCATGAAAAAATCTTCAAGGAAGGGTCAATTTTTCCCCTTCCTTTCTAATATTTTCTTTTTTGGATCTCACTTCATTAACTAGGATCGGTGTGAATTCTAGTTCCCAGTACATTGTGAATGGTAACTTGGATAGTAGGTGTCCTCTTTTAACTGCGTTTGTCAACATGCATCTAACACTTTACCATTGAACATGTCTACTGCATGTTTCTTGTAGGCCTTTTACCAAATTAGGGAAGTTTCACTTGGATTATGATTATTGATATAGTGCTGAACACAATTTTTAAATTTCCTGTATGACTCTTTTTCAGAAGTCATATATTTGGGCCCTTCTTTTTGAATTGTTGAACATTTGTCTATTTTATTGGTTTTTCTGGAGAACTAATTTTTTTGTGTGATATATAAAACCTACTTCTTGCTTATTTTCTATTTTATTAATTAATTTAAGTTTTAGCTTTGCCAATCCTACTACTTTCTGTGGGTTTATTTTATTCTTTCCTACTGTTGTGTTTTTATTTGAAAACTTAATTTACTCATTTCTTTATTTTTTCTATTTTATAATGCATGGATTTAAAGCTATAACTTCCCCCTATTATTTTGTAAATATCCAAAAGAGGTAAAAATGCAGTGCTATAATTTATTTATTTATAAATAACTTGTAATTTATTTCATTTCCACTTAACCAGTTTTTAGATGAGTCATTTTAAATTTCCAAGTAGCCATATTTTTTTACTATATTTTAGTGCTAATTTCTAATTTTATTATAATAAAAAAATTTTTTAATGTAGACTGTATCCTATTGAGATTTTTTTTTAATTCTTACTTGTAGCTAACCAATGAATCAGTTGTATATGTACCATATTTGGTATTTGAGAAAAAAAAAATGTGTGAACTCCCTTGGGTAAAAAGTGAATATGTATATTGCTTAAATCCCTGGTCTTTTCTAAAATATTTGTCCTTGGAACTTTGATGTCAAAGAAGCTGCTTTATCTTGCTTAATGCTATTGCCTCAGCCTCTATTTTGTCTGTAATTAACATTGCTATCTACATGTTTCCATTTGCCTGCTGTCTTTTTGTTCCTTTTTTTCATCCTTTCCATGGCATTTGAAATACATTAATTTCTTATAAAGAGTATATAGTTAAATTTATTGACTAAATCTGGGAGAGAATCTCTTTTTATATACACTTTTTAATTCTGTTTGTCCAAAATGATCTAAGAATGGGATTTAAAAAAACAAATTTGTTTTGAGAGGTTTATAATGAAAAAACAGCAGTTATTTGCTCCATTCTTCCAACCCTTCTCCTCAAAGCCAGCCACTTTTGATTCCTTTAGTTCTCATAGTTACCTGTCTACTTTAATTAATATGCTTCTATGGCTCTTTCTTGATTTATCAATTGCAGGTCTTAGGTATGCAATTACAACTACCGTACTCAACTACCTTATTCTCTCAACATAATTATATTTCCGTTTTTAGCTAAGTCAACAATGTTTAGACTGAGTGTATAAGTTTTTAACATTATAGAATCAAGTAGTGTACTATGATTGTATTTCCTTTCCTATATATTTTCTCCAAACCTTTAATTACCCTTTTTTCACACCCTACTTGCCATTATCATATCCGAAATTTATTTCAAATGATCCTTTCAAAGCAGTACCTATTTTCTCAAGAGTTGTTCATATTTTTCCCTCTCGGGTACTCTCTGCTCATGTTCCACTGTATTATAACTCATTAGGTTTGCATTAGGAAGATGTATATTAAAATGAAAATGAAATATTACTACATGCCTATCACAGTAGCAAAAGAAAATTTCTTAATAGTAATAATACCAAATGGTAAAGATGCAGAGAAATCAGATCACTCATATGTTGCTGGTGGGAATGCAAAATAATACAGGACCTCCTTAAAATAAAAGGATTTTTTAAAAAACTAGACATGCAGCTACCATACATCCTACCAATTACACTAATGGGTGTTTATCCCAGTGAAAGGAAAACTTATGTTTACATAAAAACCTGTACACAAATGTTTGTAGCTTTATTAGTAATAACCAAAGTCTGGAAACAATTTAAATGTCCTTGAATTGGTGAATAATTAAACAAACTGTGGTACATTCATGCCATGGAATGTTACTTAGCTATGAAAAGGAACACATTGTTGATAAACATAACCTGGATGAATCTCCAAAGAATTATACTGAGTGAAAAAGCCAACCTGAAAAGACTACCTAGTGTACTATTCCATTTACATAACACTCTTGAAATGGCTAAATTATGGAAACAGAGAACATATTAGTGGTTACTAAGGATTAAAGATGAAATGAGGAGGAGAGAAATGGGTATTTATGGCTCACTTTTTTGTTTTCTGGCTAATTAATTATTTTTAAATATTTTACCTTTTAAAGGACTTGGAGAGAAAAAGGATGGGAGACACGTGTGTCAATTTAGCATCTTGATCCAATCTCTATGTCACTTCTTCTTATTTTCCAGATGTATGCTCAGTAAACATGACCTAATGCTAATATTAGCCTATGCCAACATACTTATAAAAGCATATCTACTGTTTTAAAAAAAATTCTATGTTATGTAGGGACAAACGTGAAACTGGGTTTTTATATCAGCTGGTGAAGGATTATTCCTGACACTGATTTCTTCTTCTTTCTGTTATATTTAGAAAACCATAGAGCCATAAAGTAACAAGGAGTTTTTGGAATGTGTGAATTTTTCCCTAAAGTATGAGTTCCTTGAAGATAGCAGTCTTATCTTTTCATTTTTCCTTCACCTCCTGCATTCCAGGAACATTGGCTTTCTTTGTCTTAAAACATTTCGCCCATCACAGGACATTTGCACACATGATCCTTTTGCCTGGAATAGTACCTCTCCCATGCCCTGCCCATTGACTGTTCAGCTCTCTATTAAAAATCATCTCTTCAGAGAAGGATTTTCTAAGCATTTTATATAAACCAAGCTTATGATAGTTCTATCATGACATTCACCTTTTCTTCAAAGTAATGTTCACAGCTTGCAAACATCTTTATTTCTATGGTATATTTTTTAACTTTAAATAGATTTATTATAGAGCTTCTTAGAGTCTTTAATATCTAATATAGCTAATAAATTATTTCTTAAATTTAATTTGACTATCACTGGATGTTTCATGGGAATAACGTTTTATGAAACTCTGAGAATATTTTTAAAAGGAATTTTCAAACTAAGCTGCACATTGGAATCGCCTTAGGATCCATTCCAGGGTCCCTTCCAAGACAAATCAAATCTGAGTCGTTACAGGGTAAGGACCCAAGCATAGCTATTTTTAAAGAACTGCTAAGTGAGTCTAACTTGCAACTATGCTGTGAATATGCAGTCATATTTTTAATATCTGTCCCTCCCATCAGACCTCAGGTGAGCAGGGATTTTTTATTCATCTCTGTACTGCTAGTACTTGGCACAGGGCTCAACATATATATAGTTGGTGCTCAATTAATTCATTGTGAGTCACAATAAACATGATAAACACAGCCCCCTTGTTTATGTGGCTTAGAGGTTAGCGGGGAAATTAAACACAAAATTCACTTCACAGTATAAGGAAAATAAGGCCTGTCGTTGACCCAAAGTGTTGAGGCTGGAGTTTTTCACAGGCTTTGTCCAACACCTTCTTTTATTGACTCTCACCTCTCATCCCTTTCCTTTATAAGTAGTCCAGAGTTCTCTTCCAGGACCCCCTACCCTCGCCTTCAGTTTCATCCTCTGCACTGTGTTGGCTCCCCCAGCGTGCTGTCTCTGACACACTTGCCACTGGAACATTTCTGCAAAGGTGATCACATCAGTACTGAGTAGAGTGGCTTATTTCTTCCTCCTCCCTCACACCCCCACACACACCCCTCCAGAACTTTGGAGCCATGAAGCCTCTTGGCGGAGAAGGAGGCCCACCAGGCAGCTCTTTATTGCCATGCAACTGTGAGATTCCTCCCCACACTTCCTCCTGGGGAAAAGTCAGCCTGCCAATCGAGATTTAACAGTGGAGCAGTGCATGGTGACGTGCCAAGCCCCCCCGCCACCCCTCAACCAGCCCCTTCACCACCTCACACCGCCATCCCCACCCCCGGACTGAACAAACTGTATCACTTACCCCCTGGGAGACTGGCAGCTGCTGAGCCCAGACGCCACAGGGGCTGGTGCGTTTCCAGTGGCCACAGAGACAGGTCTCCACTCAAGGCGCAGCTCAGACTCTGACTGCTTAACGGGGCACACAGCTGGTACTGCAGAAGATGAGCCACTTCTGGGTTACCTTCTCCCCTCAGAGACTTTCTTGTGATTCCTTCTTGGCCAGACCCCTTTGCAGCATTATAGTTTGTCAATAGCCCGCGACTGCTTTCTAGAATTTCTCTCCAGGAGAGAGTGTGTTTTTCTAAGAAATAGGTGTTCTACCCTGAAGCCTAATTTCAAGTGAGGGCTCAAAAATGAAATGAAAATAATCACCCTCAAGTCTGGAAGCTGAGGGGCCTTTCCACACCGTGAGGAGTGCTTCCTTTTGGGAGGCAGAGGTGGTCCTTTGTGATTCTTAAATTTTAAATTTCCAATTATAAATAGAATGTATGTTCTTTGTATCTGCCAGGGTCCCAGCAGAAAACAAAAGCACACTCAGCTAAAATTTTTAAGAAATATTAATGAAAGGTTTTTCATCAGAGAGGTGAGCAGAGGTTGTAAATGGGCAACAGATAGTAAGGCACACAGGACTAGAACTTTGGGAAGCTGTCTTTACCCCTGCTCTTGAAGGGGAGAGGGATAAAAGCTGAGACAGGAGCACCAGACAGGAGTTTCTGTGTGAAGGGATACAACCACAGCCAGACTGCAAGACCACCTAAACCCAACAAGAAGTCCAAGGGCAAGAGGCCCTGGGTGATGCAGTTCATAGCAGCCTCCTGGAGACAAAGCAGGACAACAAGATCAAAAAATTTTCTGGGGTGGAAGGAGAATGGAAAGGTAAAAGGAAATTGGTATGATAACTATAGAACATTGCAAAGAACAGAAATTTTAAACAAATAAATAAATCACTCACCTTAGTCCTATATCCCAAAGAAATCTACTCCTTGAAGGAACTAGATGTATTTTTTTTGATGTAGCCATGATAAAGTTGAGACCATATATTTAATAATAATGGTCAATATCTGTCAAATCCATACCACATGCTAGGCACGAGTCAAGGTTTTACAAGCATTGCTTCTTCTGAACCCCACACAGCCTTATGAAATAGATAGTTAGTATCCTCTCCTTATGAATGAGGAACCTAAGACAAAAAGAACTTTTTATAGCCATGCTGGAGTCCAAGTTAACCTCAGTCATCAGTCCCAGAGCCTCTACTCTTAATTACTATGCTACACGACCTTCTTTTTCACTACACATCTCATGTTATGACTTTTGCTTCGAAGCATTGTTTTTAATCCATATATAATATTACATGGTATATATCAATACGCATTTTACTCTTTCTTGATTGTTGGCTATTCAAGTTGCTTCCAATTTTTTTAATATTATAAATGCTATTGCCATGAACATCTCTGTATTTAGAGTTTTTCCTGCATTTTGGAGTATTACTTTAAGAGTTGTCCTAGTTTTTTCCCTATTTTAAAGTCAGTCTTGATTTTTCTATCAGTTTGAGTACCATAGTTGGAAATAGCTAGCTGTATACATGGAAATAATATTAAAATTCTCTATTTCTATCAGTTCACATCACTTCTGAAGAAAAAATAAAGTTAAGAAAAGTGAAAGGAAGTATATTGAGTCAAGGAGCTCTAATATCAATGAGAAATTATATCTAAATAGGTTGAAGATCGATCACGCCTACCTAATCTCACAGGCCCAGGTGTTAAAATGGAACAGCATCCATGAATGATGAGCACAGGGCACACAGGAAGTGCTGCATAAACATTAACCGAATCTAAATAAATGGAGTTGTATCTCTTCTCTTTTAATCAACCATTTCCACTTCTGAAGAAATGTGTGCTAAGGACTACACTGATGGATAAAAACAACTTATCAAGAGAACTTAGGTCAAATTGTTCAGTGCCAAAGAGAAGTTGCCCATCAACAAAGGAAGGATTCAGGCTGTTCTACAAAGTACTTTAAATTTTAAAATTGTGCTCTTAGTTTAGGAAAGTTCATCCCACTGTTCAGTACAAGGAAAACAATTTTCTAAAAATACCTTGGCAAGTGTTTATCAAAATCTTGATTTGTCTGTTCTACATAGCATGTTGATAATGGCGTGGTATAAATTAAGTCAAAGTGCCACAATCTCCTGGGAGCCCATGATTTGTAAAGGATAGTTTCAGGCAGATTTGGGTAGCAGAGCATGGGTCTGCAATAAGAGGATGTTATATAGGGGAAAGGGCCTTAGATGGAAAGTTAGGAGGCTGCTGTCCTAGTCTTGTTCTACTTTAACTAGCTAGGTGATCTCCTTGGGCAAGTCACATTTCCCTTCTCTCCTCTGAAGAAATGAAGGATAGTGGTCTTCAAACTGATCCATGGAATCTTAGGTCTCCATAGAGATGCCTCAGGGACAACATGGCAGGGCAGTGGTGGGGGTGGGGGAAGCAGTGGGAGGTTTCCCAGACTCTATAGTCTGTATAAGTAGGTCATCCTGTTATATTCTTTCAGAGCATTTGTAAGTTCTCCTTATAGTCTTTTTCCCAGTTTGTAATTACATCTTTAGCCATATATTATTTGCTCAATATCTATTTCTCTTTCTAGACTATATTCTCCATGAAGGCAGGTACTGTGCCTATTTAGTTCACCATTATAAACTCAGTGACAGCACAGTGCTCAGCAACATGGTACATGATCATTTGTTGAATGAATGAATGAATGAATGAATTCACACCTCTCATTTCCAACCCTGGTAGTGCTTATAAACATGGAGATAGTTTCAATTAATATACACATTTTCCTCCTCCTTTTCATTTTTAAACCAAATGAAATGATCTATCTCTGAGTTCTGACTTGGCCCTGACTTAGAAATGGTATAACCTTGAGCAAAGAGGTCACAACTTCTCTGAGTTTTGGTTTCCTTTTTTATAAAATGACTAGGTTAGTCTATGATCTGTTAAGTCTTGTTAAGTCTTCCTCTGTTGTAGCATTCTATGATTTCATGATTTTGTCTATTCTCAATCAAAGAAGATTGATAAGCTGAAGATCCTGCACAGACTTAGAACTCCGTAGCATAGACTTAATCTATGGGAATGGATAAGATCTCTAGTGGAGAGAAATATTCAGAGAACATCTCTGGCAGATATAATCACAAACTGGCAGAAACAGAACTAAGAGGCAAGTCATCATTCTGCCACCTACTAGCTATATGTGTGATTTGGTTCAAACATTTCATCTCCTAAGGGCTTCAGTTTCTTCATGTATAAATAAGGACAAAAGTACCTGTTTCTGCCATCCATGTGATATTATAAGCCAAAACAGGTGAGGTGATATAAGTGAAAATGCTTTGTAAATTATAATGTGCTATATATATTTAAGATGATGCCATCATCATTAGTGGTAACTTAACATAAAGATCATGGTATTAATATATTATAATAGGACAATAAAGGGAAAAATCCAATAGCAGCTCTAGACAACATGGGGAAAATCCTTAAAGTAAAAAAGACCGTGATTCAAAATCTAGAATAAATTCAACCTCATTTTTAAAAACTATCTTTAGCAAAAACAACTGTAACATAAAAAGATAAAATTTCATACAATAAACATAGGTTCATCTTTCTAATGCATAAATAGCTTTTGAAATCTATAAGATAAAATGAAAGAAGACTAGTTCATAGAGAAACACAAATAGCTCCTAAGCATATAAAAAGAAGTTGAACTTTTCTCATTATAAAAGAAATGTAATTTCAAACTAACCTGAGATATCACTTTTCACCCTTCAAAATGGCAAAAATCCAAAAGTTTAACTTACACTCTATAGGCTAAGCTCTAGGAATCAGTTACTCTCATGTAATGCTGGAGGAAGAATATTTTTATGACCCTTATGGAGGGCAGTTTGGCAATATCAAAATTGCAAATATAAATAACCTTTGACCTAGCAATTCTTATTAGGGGTATTTACCCTACGGACATACTTAGAGATGTATAAAATAAACTATGCAGCAAACTATTCATATTAGCATTGTTTTTAAGAGTAAATTGCATCACATGCAGTTGAAAAGAACAGAATATCAACAGAGAAGTAATTAAAATAAATTGTTCACAAACATCTATACACAGCAGCTATAAGAAAGTGAAATCTCATTATGTGTTGATATGGAGAGATCTCTAAGATAAATTAAGTTTTAAAAAAGTTTGAAAAGTACATATAATATCCTACCTTTTGCATAAAATTTAGAGGTCTATATTCATATTTATTTGAGAATTAATAAAGAAGCTCTAGAAAGATACATAAGATACTATGAACAATAGATACCTACAGTGGGAGAGCAAAGCTGGAAACTGGGAAGAAGGCAGACAAGGAACTGTGGGATACTTATGGCTATATCACTTTTTATACTTCTTGATTTTTGAACCACGTGCACCTATTCAAAAATTTAAAATTAATAAAATGATCAAAATAAAAAATAAAATTTATGGGATACAGAGTAAATAGAGAGTCAAAAGAAAAAAAGCTATGGAAAGAGACCTGTCAGACAGATGACTACTCTAAAGGGCTAGCATTTACAGAAAAAGTAAGGCCAGATAGAGAGACACTTTCATCCCATGTTCAAGAATAGAAAAGTCTCAAGAGACATCTAAAAGAAGAGAGAAGTTGACAATTTTTTTCTGTAAATTTCCACAGTGTTTTTCCTGTATTGACAAATAGAGAATAATACAGTGAGCTAAAGTGCGCAAGTTATTCCAAATCTTTCAAGGAGAAAGAAAAATATCTGTTGCTATAATTTCTGTGACCATAGAGGGTAAATTTCATGGAGCAGGCTCCCATACTATATGAAATAACAAATTTCTCCAAAGGAGTCTTTTGTAGTGCTTATTTAAGCTATCAGGAAAGTGAAGAGTCTTAAATGACAAGAGTGTTTACATATTTAATTTTTGTGTAACACTAGAACCATAAAAGCTCTCTCTTTGAGATGGGGAATATGTGACACATGCAGTTAATTTCCACATTAAATTATTGAATGAAAAATACACACATTATCCATTGCAACTCCGGGATTAGGTCAGGTCAAATTTTATTGCTTTTGGCCAAGGGCTTTTGTAAGACTTATAAGGCTAAGAACAGGTACAGTGTGATCTTTGGTATAAGTTATAGAGTTAAAATGAGGTTTTGAGTGGGAAAATACTTAGCATTTCAGAGGTAATTTCATGAAAGTCATCATGAGACTAGCACATCACCATGTTGATTTAACTGGAACTTTATAAGATCACTTTAGCTCTGGTTTCTGAAACTGGCAAGGTTCATGTATCTGCCTGACAATAAATAACCAACCTTTTCTAGATTGACCTGTGATGGATGCTAATTTAAATTACCCCCAAGAAGTTTCTGGCATGGGACTAAATAAATGTGGCCAGGGGAAAAAAGGGGGAGGAAATGTGGATGATTCTCTAGCTCAGGGGTTCCAAAAATAAACAGATGGGCTAATGGTGTCCAATAGTATCTGCCTTCAAACCTGGACATGGGCATGAGAAGGAGAAAGGGTTTAATTATCCTATTAGAGTAAAAAAAAAAAAAAAAAAAAAAACACAGTCTACCAAACAGGCACTATGAACAAAGTGCTATCCCTTAGATAGGTTTATGAGAGAAATGTAGTGGAAATGGTAGCAGTAATAGTAGGAAATCTTTCCTGAGCTCTTAGTATGTGCCAAACTAAATGTTTTGTCTGTTTTATCTCATTTAATACTCTTGACAATCTTATGAGGTAGGGTCTATTCTTCTCTTCATTTTTTTAGATGAGGAAAATTTAAGAAGTTAACCATCACACAGCTAGTAAGTGATAGCCAGCATACATATTCCTCCAAAGGGCACACTCAGAATATCATATTAAACTCCTACTTACATTAAAACAGTTGGACTTTTATTGTTCCACAATAGTGCATCAGAACTTACTTATGATCCATAGATCCTTTATATCTAATTATCTTCTAAAACACAGGCCTGAATTAAGCAGAATCTAACTACTCTCAGCTCAGAACTGCTGAAGTATCAGGGAACTAACAGTAGGATAGAAAGTAATTCAGAAAACACTTTTACAAAGAATGTAATTTTTGTATTTACTATAGATCATTTCAGCTCCATATGTCTGTTTCAGAAATAAGTCAGACTGGAATAATCTCAGAGCAAGATTTCAACAAAATGTCTGCATGCTTTCTTCAGTTACTGAAATTACTGCAATTATTTTCAACATGAACCTTCTAAAAGAGTATTTTATTAAGTTTAAATAGTTACATATTTAAACTCCTTATATTGGTCAATTAGTTGACTCATCAAACATCCTGGGTCACTTTCTGAAAATTATCATATATGTATGTTAAAAAAGTTTTCTCCCTCTATGTATGCTTTTTAATCATATTTCCTCCATTTGTTTTCTTTGGGACATTCTAGTTAAACGTGGTTCCTGTTATAAATTAACAAAGGTATAAATTGCTAGTGGATTAGGATAAAGACACCTGTGAAAATGATGGGCGCTTTTAAGTGGACCCAGTAGGGATACTCTCTTAAATTATCTTCATGGTGGAGAAAGAGAGCAATCAAATTCTTTATTTTCAAAAACTGCATTCGACCCACAAATTTTGTGAAAAAGAAACAAAAGAAGGAATCACAGATACTAAAGTTAGATTATTTGGATTAGGAAAAACTTTCATTTCTGTTACCTAGTTCAAAAATATTTATGCCAGGTGCAAAATAGAGAACTAAACTATGACGCTATGGTTCTGGCACCCCTCATGGTTACAAAGATAACCAGCTCCTAAAAGACAGCACAGCAGATTCTGTGGAGATGATTAAATTTGATACAAACACAAAAGCTTCTCTTCCTCCTCCTTACTAGGTTTTGACTACAGGAATTAAAAATGATTAGTAGAAGGGGGATAGGAGGCAGTCATGAGATCATGTTACTGATAAACAAAAGGGTAAATGCTTTTAAGAATTTTTATTTTAAATCTGCATCTTACAGTTTTTCTCTGCATCCTATGAGATTCCAAGGAAGTAGCTGGACTGCAATAATCTTAAAATCTCACCCAGAGACTACTTGAATTTACAGGAAGGTGTAATAGACATATTTTTTTTTCCTATTCCTCCTGCTTACATACAACTGAAAACACTGGATTGATGTCAGGGAGCCAGCTCAACAAAAGAGTTAAAAATACCCTGAGCTTTTAAAAATAATAAAGCTGTCCAGCTTTCAACTGAAAATCATTCATAAAAGCAAGAACCTGGATGGTTTAAAACTGAATGAAAGAAAATAATCAATAGATGCCAACATCAGGATAACAGAGATCTTAGAATTCAGCAACTGTGATAAAAGTGCTTCAACAGGCACTTAAGAACCTGCTTGGAACAAATGAAAAATTAAAAAGCCTAAACAAAATAAAAGAAAGTCTAAACCAAGAAATAGAAGGTATACAAAAATTAAATTTGAACTGTACAAATGAAGAATACAGTAACTCAGTAGATATGCCTAACAGCAGAATGAAGGGGATGGAGGGGGAAAAAAATCAGTGAACTAAAAGAATAATAGAAATTACCTACCCAATTTGAAAAATAAAGAAAAAATAGACCAAAAAAAATAAACAGAGCCTCAGAGACCAGTGGATGATGATAATATATCTAACATTCCTTTTATTAGAGTACCAGAAAGAGAGGAGAAAGAGGACAAGGCTGAAAAAGTACTTAAAGAAATAATTACTGAAAACTCCCCAATATTGGCAAAAGACATTCAAATAGCTGAGCAAACTCCAAACAGGATCAAACAAAAGAAATCCACAGCAAGACACAACACAAGTCAAATTTCTGAAAACTAAAGAGAAGAATCTTAAATGCAAAAAGAAAAAAAACACCTGACTTACAGGAGAAAACAATTCAAATGATGTATTTCTCATCAGAAAACATGAAATTTGGACAGAAGTGGAACAATATTTTCCAAGTGCTAAAAAATAATTGTCAACCAAGAATCCTATGCCCATCAAAATTACCTATCAAAGTACAAGCAAGATTGTTTATAGATACAGACATGCTTTTTCAAAATTTATATTCAAAGGCAAAGGAACTAAAATAGCTATAATCTAATAAAGCAGAATAAAATGGGGGAATTGGCCTACTATAAACAAGACAATGTAGTATTGATGAAAAGATTGATACCAGAGATCATTAGAACAGAAGAAATCCCAGAATTAGAGCCACGTAAATATGCTCAACTGATTTTTGAAAAGGGTGCAAAGCAATTTAATTGAGGATAGATGACCTTTTCAACAAATGGTACAGGAACAATTGGAAATCCACAGGCAAAATGAATGAATGAATGAATGAATAATGAATGAATGAATGAAAGGACCTTACCCTAAGTTTCAAACTTTGTACAAAAATTAATGCAAAGTGAATCATGGACTTAAATGTGGAAGGAAATATAAAACAATAACCTATTTGTTCCTACCACTGACCATTTGCAAGCTTTTCATTTTATTTCTCTCTGTTAATGTTGTATTCCTTATTTTTTGAATAAATGTTTTCTTCAGCTCTATAAAAAGCCTGTCAATGGGGTGATTCCCATATGTAGTGATTAGAAAATTATTTTGGGAATGCCTGCAATTTTAGAGGTTCCTACAAAAAAGAATTCATTTTAAAGTCTCATTTACTTAAAAGCCTGTTCCTAGTGCAATCTGAATAAATCCTGGTTGCTAATGGCTCCGTCATGAGGAGAGAGTCTTCCAGAAGTTCATGAGTTTGTCTGAGACTCAAATAGCCTTTACGACCCTGTTCTTCTTCATTAAGCCAAGTTATCCCCAGATAACTAAATCATAATCTCAGTACTCTTATTATGCTTAATTTTTCTAACATATGAATTTATTAAAGGAAGAACAGGTACTATTTTTTTTTAAACACGAGTAATCACAATTCCCTTTCTCATTCATTTGAGTTTGTTCCCAGTTCCTCTACTTGTTAGCTGTGTAACCTCGAGCAAGTACTGGCCTCAGGTTCTTCCTATAATAGGAAAGCATGTTTGTACTGTTTTCAGAGTCATAAAAATGAATCCACAGTTAGCTCAATAATATATAATTTAAAATAAAATAACTGATAATATGATAATCAGTAAGCAAGAGAAATAACTGGGCCAGTTTTGAGAATTGAAGCCCAAACCATAGACTATCCATTTTCTTTGCCTGAGGCATCTCCTTGTTATAAGTGAGAACCTATTAGAATTCTCCAAAGTCTGTGTTATTTTCTTTCTCTAGGAGTAAGGTTTAGTATTGAGCACTTTCTACAGGCTTCATCTTTCCTACATGACTTTCATTGAACCAAAATATACCCCTGTACTCTGTTTGCTTTGTTATTCAAAGAGAGAGAATCTAATTTCTTTCAAATTATATTTGAGTGGTTTTTAATTGGATAGTTCTAATATCTGGCAGAAGAAGTTTGCCAAAACTTTCCCAGATTTCCACGTAAATTTATTTGATCATTGTTAAATGGTTTCCAGTCGTTTTCATTTAAATGACAGCTACTTCCTTTCTGATGATATTATTCTTCCATGTTTAAACAGCAGACTCTATTTGACACAGTGGTGGTAAATTCTTTGTTATTTAGTAAGGAATTAACAAAGCTAACGAATGTGTTTGTGTTGATTTGATGTTCTTTGAGATCAGAGGATAAAGATTTGGTCTTCTGGGTCTTTTCTTCATGTTATATGACCTAATTCTCAAAAATCAAAACCCAGTAAAGGTTAAAAGAATTGGGATTTTTTTGTAATTGTCTGAAGAGATGGCTACTTGAAAAAAAAATAAAAGCATTGAGAGTAAACAGTTATTAAAGGGTAAAATAAAAAGTTAAGAGGTCAGATCTCTTAGAAAATATTTTATATTTTTATATAATATATAAAATAAATTTTAGAAAAATTTTACTTAAAATGGTGATATGATGAGATCTAAAAAGCAAGAACAAAATCATAAAACACTACAAGCCATATAAAATATGTATAATATATAATAAAACCCCAGGATTCTGGAAGTTAACAACGAAAGAAAGGCAGATATCACCCGACCCAAACTATTCTTTTAAAACTGAAGAAACTGAGACCCAGACAGATGAAGGGACTTGCTCAAGGTCACAAAACTATTTGGCAGAGCCAAGATAAAAATACTTGATTTTTGCTCCCAATTCACTATTATTTCCCAGACTGTATACAACTTCACAAGTGAAAAACATCAGAAACCACAGGGAAACCTGAAGCCTAGGCTAGGAACTTCAGGGGTTAATGCACCTAGCCCATAATCTGAGCAATTTGTAGAACTGAGGTGAGATTTCTTGAGTTTGCAGAAGTAGAGAATTCTCAACAAGAGCAGCTTGTTCAACTCTGATCTCCCTGGGATTAGAGTAGCATGCTGAGAGCTCTTAGACCCTTGCTACTTCTGCTGACATCAGAGGTTCACACCTCAGTCCTCAGATCCCTGCACTTCTGAGGTGGATCATGAGAACCAACATTCAATGCATGGTCATAGCCCACTGGCCCTCCCTCTCCTGGACTCTGATCATGATTTTAACAAACATAAATTGAAGAGTCTGATTTTGCCCTTTATGAGGGTTCCTTTTGAACATAATCAGACTTATGTGGTGATGACTAAACAGGTCCATACTCCTTAAAATGAAGACTATCTTTTCATAACCTGGCCCCCACATACCCTTCCAGCTTTATCTCCCACCACTTGTCATCCTGCATTTTAGGGCTAAAACCACAGATAGCTCACCTTGCTTTAGACTCACCATATGATTTCATGCCTTCGTGCTCATGCACATGTTCCCTCTGTATGGCATGCCCTTTCACCTTCTCCCAACATATAGACTGAACAAATAAATGGTGAGATAGACAAATGAATGCATGGAAAATGAATGAGGAAGTCAATGAATACACTATAATTTGAAGAGTACTAGAAAAACCTGCTACAAGGTTTACAGAAAACAGTTTAAATAATGATTATGATACTGAAATTAGAATAGTGAAGTTGTCAAAAAATTTATTTTTTTAAAGTTATGGGCAGCTCAATGTTATCTATGTAATATTACTCTCGTTCACTTGCATTCTGATATACTTTTTTTAGTACAAAAGAGGTGAAATTACACTTAAGGTGTAGGTAATTGTGCAGGACCCTGAATTCATCAATGAGAGTGCAGCAGCATATATATGGGAACCCATAATCCATTATGTTTGTAGTAAAGAAAACAAGCTTGGAAAGTCTGTAGTGGAAATTAATATCCAATGTCGCATCTTCTGGCTACCTCACTGACAAAGAAAATACCTTAAGGAAAAGAAACAAACAAATAATTTGAACAAATAAATAGCCACAGGGCATGTCTTTATGCAATTAGCCATCATTCATACTTAGACATAATTTATCATTAGATAAATTATGTTTAATTTTTAATTAGAGGTATAACTTTCCTCTGTGACAGCTAGGTTCAGTGTTTTGATAATGGAAGAAGGCAGAAAGATAATTTTGGAAGGGGCAAGAAAGTACGCTTATTTAGAGGAATGGGGTGACTGAGTGAGGAACACGCAGACACTCTTTTGGGCGAAGGTCCGAACAAGGAGAGAGACACCCAGGAGAGGGGAGTTAGAAAGTCCCAAGGACACCTCTTAAGTGCTTCACATATTCGTCCACTCAGTCATTTGATGCACATCCAATGAATAGGGCACAACCTCAAGAGAACAAGAATTCAGGTTCCCGAACATTGGTTCTAAAACACTTTAGTATCATTCTTTCTTTGAATAGCTCATGGCCACAATGGCTTTGCCTGCCCAGGAAAAACACAGAACAAAATAAACCAAAGAATGAATTTGTGCATGTACCCAAAATATTTAATCTATAATCTCAGGGCCCACACAGACACTATGAAGCCTTAGATTTTATCATGGCCCATGAACTCTAAGTTAAGGACCCATGGTCAGTTAATATTTGCAGATCCTTCTTGTTTGTCAAGTATTTTTCATGTCATTATGTCATTTAACAACCCAATTAGCCAGATACCCTCTCGTTTTACTCATGAGGAAAGAGAATGTCCGTCTGGTTTGTCAGCATATATTGTATATTTTTATCTATATGGAAAATATCTGGAAGAGGAATCAAAAACTGTTGTCAATGGTTGCCTCTGGGAAGCTAGCTAAGGAGGAATGTAACTTTTTGTAGTATTTGTATGTTTTCTATATGTGATGTCGCTTTTTTTAAGAAAGGTATCAGATCTGCTACTTTTAAATCTGTATTTTTATTCTTTTCAATGGCTGAGAAATGGGTTCACTTAGAAAAATCAGATTATTTCCAATATCTTCTGAAAAATGAAACCTTTTTATATAAATTCACACATTGTTTGTAAATCATTTATTTCCTAATACTATTCAGATAATTTATGGGTAATTTATACATTTTAAAAGTAAATTTATTTGCAACATGATGAGATTGCATCTTGCTAATATACAGTACTTATATTAGTAACAAATGTTTTATTGGGTCTCCTTGGCTTTTACTTGCAAATTAGTTTTCAGTAGAATTATTGGACTGTGCAGTTTTATGCCAGACTTTTTCATACAGTAAATACTAAAATAAATAAACTTTCAAATTTTCATTCCCCAGTCCCAGACAGCATTTAGCCAAATCTTACTTTTATACACACACATATTTTCAAGTATTTCTTCTCTTTTATGTTACTTGAATTTTTAGACAACTAAATAATCAGTATCTACAATTTGTAAATACTTTTTAAAAATCAAAACCCTGGAGCCTGAGATATTTATAACTTGCCATTTGAGACTGAATGAAAAAAAAAAATGGTCAGGACAGTTGTAAACAGTGAGGATGGTGAACACCTTGATGTGAGACTTTACCATTCAAAACAATTTGACATAAACTATCGAGTGGTAATTACTAAGGTGCTGGAAACAATTTCAGCTGTGACCCAACTCCAGCATTTTTCAGTTTCTAGTAAAAATGGAAGAACCTGCTCTGTAAAGGGGACAAACAGAGCTACATAATTGTTTTTTGTTTCCGCCTGGACGCTAGCTTTTGCTTTCATTTAGCAAGGAAATGCTGGAGCACGGCAGGTCTAGTGATGCAAAAGTGAACTTTAAGGAGAGTCCTCCACCAGGTTTTCCTCCATGAAAAAGACCAAGTTCCACATCTGGAACTGCACTTGCCCAGGTTCCCAGAGTCCTGGCCTTGTCCTAGGAAGGTGAAAGCAACACTGGGTTCAGGTAGCAGAGCTCTCTGGAGTCTGCTGTCAGCATGGCCACAATCAGATATGTGTTTCAAGCATCTGTCAACACCATCCAGCAATTACTCTGGAGAGATTCATCTTGGTGACTGGGTTGATATAGGATTTAAAAAAAAAAAAAAAAAGAATTGTGTAGAAAGGTCCCTGTTCTCAGATATGCCAGACCTTCGTGGGAAATCTAAGTTATCTGTGCACAATGTTGGTGGTGAATGAGCTGGACAGACCACCCCCAAATATTATAAATCATAGGCTCTACAGAAAAAAAAAAAAAAGAAGAAAAAGAGAGAGAGAGATTTGGGGCCATGTGTCACAAAGGCAAGTGGCATAGGTAGGAATTGAAGTCAGGACTTATATAGCTGAATTGTGATACTTGCATCTACTGGCTGTCAGGAAGTGATTTTGAATCTCTCAAATCAGGCTCCTTTCTTGAAATATAAGAATAAGAACTAACCTAGCAGGGCTTGTATGATTTAAATGTCTCCCGTGACCCTCCTTACACGAACACTGGTCATCGATTAAAATGTGAATTGATCATGTCATTCTCCTGCTCATAAACCTTCACTGACTCCCACAGGATAAAAACCAACTCTCAGCATTGCATTCAAGAACTTTCACATATCAACCCATCCCTCAAGCCTCTTATTCTTCCTTTACCTTATTATGCCCTTCTCTGTGTGATAAAATCGTACTCAATCTCCAAAACCCAGACCAAATGTCGCCTTCCCTTATTCTGTATCTCCCTCCCTACTTCATTGGTCTTTGGAGCAACAACACTATGTTCTCCTGCCCACTATAGGGATCACCACATTTTCCTATAATTGCCTGTATTCTTATCCATCTACCTGCTGGTCTTCGAATCCTAGGGCAAATATGATGTCTTATTTGTGTTTACATCCCCATCACCCAGCACTGTGCCTTCTAATTCTAAAGAGGCTCAAAAAGAGTATTGGGTCATGTGTGGAAATGTGAAGACATGATGGTGTTTTTAAACTGGAAAGTCTCACCAAAATGTAGTAATTATTATCGTTAAAGGTGAAAAATGAGAATGTGAGCAATAAGGAAAATTTGGTTACCAGAGTTTTGCAATTAAAGGAATGGGTCTCACGACCCTTTTAAATCTAGATGCTGCATGTTTTTTTAGGACCCTGTAGGGGAGTGGGTGAGTATACCAGGGGCATAACATCCTACCCTTCATTATGGGACAGAGCTGGTCCATGGGACTATACCTTCATCTAACTGCTATTGAAGATTCAAAAGTGTCATCTCTCAGAATTTTTCAAAATCAAAACTCATAAACCTACACCTCTATGATTCCTTCTCTTCAGCTACTGTTTTCCTCACCTTTCAGTACATGCTGCAGTGTCATTTAACTATGAGGGAAAGAGGTGCTGGGTTTTGAGCCCAGACAGACATGGTTTTGAAACCTGACCCTCCCATTCATTCCCAGTGTGTGGCCTTGGACAGCACACTCAGTCTTGCAGAGCCTGTGATCTCACCTCTAAAAATGAGAAAAATGCATAACAGGGTTGTTGAGAAAATCAAATGAGAAAAATGTGGAAGAAGGTACTGCAAACTAAAAATGTTTTGAAACTATAAGATGTTATTTCCATGATGATAAGTAGACAAGTACCAGCCACAGTCTCCCCTTCCTTTGTTAGTTCTTCCCCCATTTCTCTCTCCTGGATTCCTTGCAGAAGAACCACAACATGAGTGTACATCTGACTGGTTCGCGTCTGTTTTTGCATAGAGAAGTGTTTGCTCCAATCCCTAATAAGGCTGATCTACTTCTCCGCAAAGGGAGAACTTTTGTGGGGGAAATAACAGTTTCACCAGCTCCCCGTGGTAACAAAGCATTTCTTTGATCTCTTGCCACTATCTGAGTGTTGTTTTGAAGGTTACTTAAGGATGAAAGCATCTCCAAAGAATCTACTGTCAAAGAGGATTTCAGCTCACCTCAAATTCAACCAACTCTGAGGTTTTGCATGTGTAAAATTGAGATGGCGACAGCTACATAAATATTAAATGAGCAGTGAGATGTCAATGTTTTTATTACTGTTTGCAATTGAACTTGGAGTGAAGCTGAGACCAGTTACATACACCTGGAAAGAGAGCATGGTTTTTGATATGACCACGATATTTGATTTGGAAATTTTTAAGTATACAGTGTTGCTAATAGCTCTTAGTTTAAAAGAAAAAAAAAAGTAGTTGAACTCCAGTATTCACCATGTCCTACAAGAGCTTAAGATGCCAAATATTTGAGTTTCCATTTTTTTAAAAGGGCTCACAAATGCCTCAATGAATAGAAAAGGCTGTCTCTTGGTGGGTAACAAGAAGTCAGGCAGTTTCTTCCCCCTCACAAAAGGTGAAGACAATGCCACACCTGAACTGGTCCCCCCGACCTCACATGGACTATGGAATTAATAGTCCATAGGCACTCCAGTCTTCCTGACTACACCCTTGCCCCTCTCTCGTTTTTCTCACACAAGTTACAAGAGTGATCTTTATAAAATGTAAATCTGATCATATAATGGCCTAATCTTTGAGGAGCTCCAAAAATGCCTTCAAAATAATTGTGGCACTTGTTAGCAAGACACTGAGCTCCTGCTGTCCTGTTGAATCACATCTATGATTGAAGTCACATTCCCATCCCACCTTATATCATCTCCTATTCCCCATAATCCCCTTGCAATTCCCTGACCACACCATGAATCTGTTGCACTGCACAAACAGCAACCTCTGTCTGGGATGCCTTTGACCACTCTCTCCCCTTGGCAAACCTACACATCCTTCAGGACTCTGCCAACAGCCAGCTTGTCCTGAAAATGATCCTTAGCCACCTTCTCCCGGAATTGTTCAGGGTGCCCTTGCCTAAGCCTGCCTCTGTCCTAGCTCTCATTGTAGTGCACTAACTTTGCATTGACTTGTCAGTCTCCCCCATTATAATGTAACTGTTTTGAGAGCTAGAATCAGGCTTTATTCATATTTTCACCACCAGTGCTGTACAGAATCTGGTCCCTGGTAAGGTATAAGTGAAAAGTCTGATAAACCAGTCAGCCAATTGGCACTACTTTAAGGCTGGATTTGATTTCTTATCTCAGATGTACCAGCAATTATCTGAGGGTCTGACATGGGATCAATAGATACAAAATTCAATAAATTCAACTAAATTTATTGAGAACCTATTGTGTATTTCCCTCCAGGAAGTCCACGCAATTTTTTTGTCTATGGAGCAAGTACCTTATTCCCAAGATATAAATATTGCCAATGACTTTTCTGTTCTACCTTGCTATCTTGTAATAGATAAAAGATTTTTCAAAATCTAAAGGGCTCCTTTCCTCCATGCTCCCCACAGTGGGTGACCTCTTTTGAATGTTTCAAAAATAGCACCTTTTTTCTTCCTTTTTAATGTAAATTGCTAAAGTCTTTATAAATGAATTATTGTATTCATTCACTTAAGACATCCTTATCGGACACCTACTATATGCCATTTGCTCCCACAGACCAAGACGAAAGGCCTGAGTTAATCTGCCAGTTGAAATCTATGAGCTGGAAAATGGTCAACATTATATGTTGCAGATTCCATGTGTTCTGTGAATGTTGCAAACAGAGACCTCACATATAAGCAGAAATATAGATACCAAAGACAACAAACAAAACAGAGATAACTATAGCAGTATCCCAAGAAAAGTAATTAGGCCCTTCAAATAGCCCCAGCTAGGATATACATTGTACACTGTGATGATGTGTGACCTTTCATGGGGATCTGGGGGAAAAAAATACATATACATTGTTTACAACATGAAGGATTTTCTTTGATCCCCTGAAGCTCATTTGGAATTCTTAGACCCCAAGTAAAGTACTCCCATGTGAGCACATTGAGGTTTGTGCTCTCAGCGTGTCAGTTGGATCACCCACACAGACGCAGGAGCAGAGCCTGGGAGCAGAAAACAGGGCTCTTTGTCTCCCCGGGAAGCTCTGGAGGGCTTCCTGCCTTGATGGGAAAATCTAAAGATTGGATTTTTCAGGATCAATAAGGCACCTTGTTGAGTAATTTACAGTAGAATGTGAAAGCAAATAAAGAAAGGAAGTACCCCAAACAGCACATTCCCCTTGGTGAAATACAAAGGGAGGAGGACTATGGCTGGCTGCTCCCAAGGTGGTCCCCTCCTTAACCTCCCTCCCTCCCTTTCTTTCCTATGTATGTATGTATGTATGTATGTATGTATGTATGTATGCCTATGCATATGTGTCTGTATGTATATTTTCCCAAAAATGCCTTTGGATCATGGGGGATCCTGCTTTGGAGTTGGTTTGTTCTCAGTCTGAGTATCCTATCTCTCACCTCAGCTACAGTGCCTCTAGCCAGAGAAGAGAAAAACAGGCGACAAAAAGAAAAAAAAAAGATATGAGTCTTATTCAGGGCTCATATCTTGGGAGGGTTCAGATTAGGCTACTGGACGGGGAGGAGAAGGAGGAAGACTTGGCACCAGAGAGGTTACATAACATGAATCTGGCTCAAATTATGTGCCAAATTATATACGTAAGATTTCTGTGACTGTTTATGTTGCTGTTTTGTTTTTTTTTTTATCAGTACTTATCTTGGCCACCACAGCCCCATGTAGCTGACATGAAAATACGGAACACCTTCATGAGACTCACAGTCCCCCAGCATCAGTACAATCCCCTGTCCTGCTCAGTGATCACTGCCCCGAAGCCCCTCTCTCTTGAAACTGCAACAATGAAATCACAGTATTGGAGACAGCTCTGGTCCTTGGGGAAAAGGGACAGAGATGCCAACCAGGAGCCCGGTCCTTAAGTTAGAAGTCAAATATTGCAAATAGTTTCTGCAAGCTTTTCACAGTTGGAGCTTTCTCTAGCTTAAAAGACTACAACATGGCTACTAGTCCACTTACACTTTCTTCCTATATGGGCTTGGGAAGCAGACCAAACAGGATATAAATTCAGATTCTGCATTGATAAACTTGTGGCCTTGAGCTAGTTGTTTAAAAGTTCTGAGTCTCAGTTTCCTCATCTGTAAAATGAGCAAAATATTACCTACCCTACAGGGTTGTTATGAGGATAAAATGAAATATTTAAAAATAAAGCACAGTGTCCCAATAAATATCAACGGGTATTTTCTTAGTGTCCTCTGAAGATTATTAAGTATTAGCTTTCTGTAAACCATTATCTGTTTTTATTTAATTCAAGATTTTCTTTTTACTTTTATCTTTTGTAACATTTTATATTTTAAAAGGTAATCTAAAGCCTTTAAAAAAAATAGAGCAATTTTCTTTAAAAATCTGCCAGCCCCATCCTTCTTTCCTATGATCTGAAAATACCTGGCTTAACTTTAAATCAACTAGAAATATCCTTTATTGGGGCACCTATGGTCCCCAATTTGATTAATATGCTATGCTCAATCCATGCCCCCTCCTTACAATATAATCTCAAACAATAAAGTATAGATGAGGTGAAAAAGATGCTGTAAACATTACTGATTCTTGGGATCAAGCTGACAATAAGTGTCCCAAGGAAGAGGAAGGGACTGGCACTATATTCATTCAACAACTATTTTGTACTATTATTCTATGGAAGCCATGATGTTGGCCAACTAGGGGGGATACAGAATAGAGTCAGATATAGTGTCCCTCCGAAGATAAAATGCTTATCAAACACAGGTTGTCTGCATGCCTACAATGTGCAGGTCCTTTCCTAGGCCCTGGGAATACGGTGGGGGAAAAACAGGCATGTTCGTGGAGCTCACATTTTCTTGAGTAAACAAAGAAACTAATAAATAAACAAGATAATTTCAGATTATGATAAATACTAAAATTAAAATAATAGGATAATGCATTAGAGTGAGAGGAAGGATGAACTTGGTAGAAATAACTTGGTAAATTAGAGAAACTGAAAGTACAGATGAAGCAAAATATGTGGGATAGTAGGACAAGGGCATGCAAAGAATTAGGCAAGAGCCAGATCATAACTCCTTATAGACTAGAGTTCTGCAAACTCTTTCTATAAAGGGTCAGACAGTAAATATTTGGGGCTTTCTGGGCCATATGGTCTCTATTGCAACTCTTCTGTTCTGCCATTGAGACAAATGTAAAAGAATGAGTGGGGCTGTGTTCCAATTAAGTTTATATATATACACTGAAATTTGAATTTCATGTAATTTTCACATGATACAGAATATTTTGATTTTCTTTAATGTAGAAACCAATGCACAAAAACAGGCAGTAGGCTGGATTTGGGCTACAGATCTCAGCCTACCAAGCCCTTTTGCAGACCATGTTTAGGAGGTTGGATTTTATTCCAAGTTCACTTCCAAGGTTTCAATGAAGGAAAGCATTGTGATACTATTCATTCTTTGAAGAGATCATTCTGGCTTCAGTGGATCAGTGTAGTGATGAAAAGAGTTCGAGAGACTAGTTCAGCTCTAAAAATACTGAAGGAACACCAATGTCAAACAGTGGTATCTTGGATGAGGGTGACAGTAGTGGAGTTTTTTAAAAATTAGGAGGCAAATTTGTAATATATTGTAGGTAGAGTTGAAACTATGCATACATGAATCTTTATAATACAAAATAGAGAGTATTATAAAATTATTCTAAGAATCAAAGAGAATAACCTGGAGTTGGAGGAGCCTGAGCCTTTCACTTGAGTAACTTTTTGACAGGAGGAGATGGTTGAGGCATCGAGCTAGAAAGACAACTTGTCTCTTGAAAGTTTGCATGGTAATAGGGAAAGAACTTTGGTCTAAGACAACTTGAACTCTCTAAACTTCCTGTCTTCATCTGTAAAAAGGGACCATAATATTAAACTGTAAGTTTCTTGAAGCCAGGGACCATGTCACTTGCCTCTCCATATCCCCACAACCTAGCTAATCAATAATCTAACATCAACTCAATTCACTTACTGTATGTGATAGCATATGCTAGCTGATACAGGATATGTATACACAGTTACTGCCCTTGTAGAGCTTATAGGATTAAAGAAATAATTCACTAGTGGTTAATTATTGTTCTACAAGGGAATAATATTTGTTGCTCCAAGAGATATAACATGGACATAATGTTCTCCTGGGATCAGAGAAGGCTTATGTGTAGAAGTTTACATTGATCGCTGAGGGAAAAGGAAGAGATAATGAAATGAAAGTCAGAATGAAGGAAAAAGAACAATTCTGGCACAATGAACAGTATGGGTGAGAGAGGAAGGAGTCTGACATGTTCAAGGATCTAAAAATTAAAGAAAGAGAGAACAAGTGAGCATGATGAAACTGAAGTTAGAAGATCGAAAAGGCCCAGATCATCCAGGGCCTTGTAGGCCAGGGGGAGGAGTGAGGAGTGAGGATTGAGGATTTTATCCCAGCCTTCGTAAGTAGTAATAGGTGAGTTTTGGATTCACATAGAACTGCCTCTAATTCCTAGTTCTACCACTTGTTAAACTGCTAAAATTACTGAATGAATCACTTAGCCTATACTGCAGGAATATTGTTGAGGAAAAAAAATCTAGTCGATTTCCATTGTTAGTTTTCCTTCCCTGGAGAACAGAGTAAATGCAGGCAGTAGTGAGAAATAATGCTCAGAAAATAAATTAAATAACTAGCTAAGGAGTCCTTATTTTGTAGATCACAGGGAGCAAAATGGAACTATGAGAACTGTCCCCCATCTATCAATATCCATGTGTAAGTCAGACCAACTGATCTGAGCTCCTCCTTCACACTTCTACAAGAAAGTGGGGTGGGTATCCAAAAATCAATACGGCATGGGTACTGTCCTCGAAAAGTTTAATTCATTAGAGTTATAAGAAGGAAAATGGTTATGTTAAAAATGGGTGTAGTAGAATGAACGAAAAGCCAAATAGTTAGAGTGCCTTTCTCTGAATGAAGGCTTGTCATCTGGCAGGAAAGTTGGAATGTTTTTGCTTTTGCCCCTGTGGCTGGTTATTTTAATTCCATGAGGACCCAACAGGGTTTAAAAAGCTGTGAATTGGCCACATATCTTGGACCTTGTGTGTATAAATCAGACAGCTGATCTTGTGCTTCCCTGCTTGGTATCCTTTAGAAATGTAAAATAGCTTGCCAGAGCTCTCTCCCTGTGGGCAAGAAGAGCATCAGTCTGCTGGAAACCAAACAGAACAAAAATCTCAGCATCCCAGGAAGCTTTGCCAGAATACAGCTCTTACTCCACGGAAGAGGTGTCAGATGCTGCTTATTCTTGGAGGAGGAGTTGTAGAGCAGGAGTCCCAGCCTTCAGATCTCTAACTGTCACTTGGTTTGAGTCCCTGCCATTGTTCAGCTTTATCCGTCGCAGCTTTTAAAAACCTTATATTTCTTTAATGAACATAAATTTTTCTCTGGACAATTTCTCTTAAAAAGTAGTCTAAAATAAATGAATATCGGGACATCTAACTCAAGGATATGGCAGTGTTTCAAGGAAAAAGGAAAATTAAGAAGTCTACCTGAATTAATGACTGGTCTCTATTTTCAGTACATAGTGTCCAAAAAGTATCCATTCATAAAGTCTAGATAATTATGAAATGAAATATAATAATAACGTAAAATAATAAAGTATAAGAAAGAATATAATAACGAAGTCCAGATAATCCTATTTAGGCATGGAGTTCCTTCAGGTCATCAAAGTAGTGGACTGCCATACATAAAATCAACATTCAGGTTTCTCTTGGTCAGCCCTGAGTCTGCCATCCTTGCTGCAGTCAAGTCCACAGACTCCCACCCTGCAGGCTGTGCTATGCCAGATTATGGGCCAGCCCTGGTTTAGGTGAAAAGAAATGACTGATGCAGAGAGCCTGGGCACTTGTATTACCCAATGCCTGGGGCCTGTCCTCTGGGAAGACCTCCCAGATGGTGAGGCCTTGGTAACTGAACTTTTGCCCAAGATTCCTTCACTGTGCCATTCCTGCTTCCCAAAGGGATTTACACACCTCATTTTTGCATCCTGGTTAACAGAATGTCACCTAAACTATGCATGAGAAATCTATACTCTCCAGACACTGTACCTGCTGGTGAAGATATGCCCACCACTGCAGTCCTTATTTTGTAGATCACAGGGAGCAAAAAGAATTGTCCCCCACCTATCAATGTCCACACATAGGCCAGACAGAGCCCCTCCTCCTTACTTCTATGAGAGTGAGTTAGGTGTCCAAAAATCAATATGGCATGGGTCCTGCCCTTGAGGAGTTTAATTCATTAGAGTTATAAGGAGGAAAATGGTAAATAATATCATGTTATTATATTAAAGATGTTATATTAAAGATAAAGACAAGTAAATACTCAAATCACCAAGCATTTACAGGTATTTCTCCAGAGGTGTTGTGGTAAATGTCTAACAACTGGCTCTCTGGTTAAAACACACATACACACACACACACACACACACATACACACACACACGGACACGCACACACACACAATTTTTTATAAATTTTATTGATAGAAAGGATATGTAGCATGCAATTCACAAATAATAATAATAAAATCTATCCACTATTTTTTTTGTAAATTTATTGTAGCCTATTGATTCTCCCAAAACACTTTTGTTTATTTTTATCAAACTTTTAAATCTGCAGCCAACCTAAAGTTGCAAATAATGGATAAGTATAGTTCCCATGTTGTTTGATATTTTCATTTGCTTTAAGGAAGTAAAACAAAAATGAAACAACAAAGACTTTACTCGTTCATCAATGACATTTGTTGAATCAAGTAAAGTTTTCAAGTATTAGAAGACTATTTCTTCGATATTTCTGTGCTACTTACAATACAACAGCCACAGAAACTTTTGACTTTAATCTGCATTATTAATATTTTCTCTATCACTTTCTTAAGTCTAGACCAGTGGTCAGCAAATTTCTCCTGTAAAGGGCCAGATAGTAAATACATTAGGTTTTGTGGGCTATATATAGTCTCTGTCACATATTCTTTGTGCTATGTGAATACGTGTGTATCTTTTTTTTAAATCCTTTAAAAATGTAAAAACCAAAACCATCCTTAGCTTGTGGGCCATACAAAACCAGACCTCAAGCCAGATATGTCTTATGAAACTGCAGTTTGCTGATACCTGGTCTAGACAGTCGAAAAAATGAAAAATCAAGCCCTGGTTTATGGCACTTGCGGATTTCTATTATGCAAGTATTCCCACCAGGGCCAATTTCAAGCTATCAACACAATGTCACTAAACAGATTGGGAAGAGATGCACAGTAGTACACCACTGTATCCACCACGTAGATACAATAACTTCAAGCATAATTAATAATAAAATACAGTAAAAATAGGGTGTGATGAGTTTTGAGTATTGACTGTCTTTATCTTTAATATTATTTATTTAACTTTCAGTTTATACAATTTAATTTTTTTCTATTCCTGTTTTTATTCTCTCCTGTATTTAAAGTTTCTTTAAATTAGAATTTTAAGTTCCTATTGTTCTCCCAGGCTATTCATAGTTTTATTAGAGTGAAAATTTTTATTTTTTATTTTTTATTACTTAGAAAGTTTAGATATAATAAGATAAAATATTAATAATGTTAGATATCATTTATCAAGCAGAAACTGGTGACAAACACTATATTTTATCTAGTCTCCACAATGACCTTGAAAATTTGATATTACTGTTTAGGTTTCTTTAAATTTTATTTTATTATTAGTTTCAATTATACAGTAGACTTTTAGATGATTTAATTTTTAATAATAGCTGTGTTAACCACAAACTTGCAAAATTCCTGAAATTTTAACATTCAACTCTTGTGAGCCACATGAGTCAACTCCAGTACCCCATTAGATTTATCCCATCTAGATGTGGATTGGGCCCAATCTCCCTATTTGTGCTGCCTCTAAAAGCCACCCTATTGTACCACCTAGTCTCAGATGTGACATAAGAAGTAGATTTTGTACTCTACTTTGTGACACATCTCATGCTTTTCCCAACTTTTAGTTTAATGTTCCAGGAAAATCAGGTATATCTACTAAGGTAAGATATCCTATAAATGTAAGAAAAAAGTGACTTCTATATGACCTGGGGCTTGAGGATTACTTATGCCTCCAATAACTCCACTAGAGCAGGTTATTTAGATTTTCTCATCCTCAAAATGTAGACATTACTGAAGGAAGTTTTGTTTGAAGGCATTCCTGGCTAAGTGGCCAGAGTTAAGTACATGAAGTGAAGCTCCAAAAATCTCAATCCAGACATTAGCCTAGCAGCAACTGGGCCTCCGAAGACTGGTATTCATTCAAAACCATTTTTCTCTTGGAAAGAGAGAAAGCACTGTAGTAAGAATCATAAAAATAATACCTTTCATTTAGAGAGCCAATGGGATCAAGAAAAAGAATAATTTTATGTAAAACACATAGGATGAACTATAAAGAGGGAAATAAAGAAGCAAATGGATCAGACTGTGGAGATGACTTTTTCTGTGGCTATTTGTATGCTTACGTACTTTTCAAAAACCTGAATATTTAGACATATCCTTCATGTCTGAATCAGTGTGTCACGACCATATAGCAAGCAAAACTAAAACAGTACACAATGTGTACAGATAGGCACATATTATTTGTGTGGACAGCAGATTTGACAAGAAATAAATGAATATAGCCTTCCAACTTTGCTTTGAATCTTCTAGAACTAGTGGATACAGGAAGGCTTTACAAATGTCAAAAAAAAAAAAAAAAAGCCTTTGCCCTTAATTTAAATCATTGTTTTTCTAGGGAAATTTAATTTGGGGGGAAAAAATATTTTTCTAATTAACTAGAAGACTGTGTGCTATGCAAACAATAAAGATTCTTGTTTGAATGTAATGCATGCCCCTGCTCCTAGGACTACCAAGGGAATTTAAAATAAAAAATGCGAGCGGCTCCGACCTTGTATTTTGCCAGAGCTAAACAGAATTCCCAGATCCAGAGTTTTCACGTCAGTTCCCAATTTAAAACCCACAAGTGTTGAGCGGGTTCATGCTTCAGCAAGATACATCTTCTCATCTCTAGAAATGACTATATTTGATCCCTCTCTGGGTTTCTCGGCACGTCCCTCTCTCCCTCTTTCTTCCTCTTGTGCTATGGTTGGCCCAAAAGGTTAGAAACTGCACAATTAGATGGATCAGAGGAAGATTTCATAATGCTCTGGTGCTGGGCTGGGCAGTCTAGCCAAATTCCGTTCATTAGCTAAGGCGCCGGGGTGAGTGTGGCCAGTAAAAATGCTGTTTTGGCTCCATAGAAATGCTGATAGGGAACAGGAAATAAACCTTTATTTTTTGGTTCCTGAGAGACAGTATGGGTAAGTGAAAAGTCTGGGATGCTGGGAATCTGGAGGCCAAGAGTTTAGCTCCATTTCCACCATTTACTGGGCAACTCAAGAATCTTCTGTCTTCTTTTGACTATATTTTTTTTTTATTCTGATACTATTTTTTCATTCTATATGTACCAGCATCAGATTTCTGTCTACCTTAGTTTTAAAATTTGAAAGTGGAGAATCAAGTATTCAGTTCACCCAACATTTACTGAGCCGTCTATACTGGCTAGGTGCTTGGGAAACTGGTATTAATCCTGCACAGTCCCTGCCCTCCACGAGCTTATAAACTACAGAGGAGACAGATGTCTTAAAAAATAAACATAAAGCAATAAAGCAAGTGCAATGTAAAACATATTAAAATTGCTATAGAAAAATTGGCAAAAGAGCTTCCCCTGGAAACCCAGGAAAAGCTACAGATAGGAAAGGTCCTTGTACCAGACCAGTCTGAACTGAAAGGATATTGATCTGGGGACAGTGAACAGTGAACCAAGATAAAACAGCATGAGCAATGGGTCTGAGGTCAAGTGGCAGGTGAGGCTACAGTGGAGGGTTTAGGTAGAGCCTGGGCAAGAAGCAAGATGGTAAATTTTATAGTATGCTCTTCCTGATGTGTGAACAAGATAAAATAACTCTGGGCTTTGAGGCATTAGAGACTTTAGAGAAAACTGAACAAGAGCAGCTTTGATGTTTTGTTTTATTTTTTAATCAATTAAATAGAAATTAGTTGAACCTTGTTGTGATGTTATTTCTTTATGTCTTTACTTTTGTATAGTCTTCATCATTCAAAGAGCTGGCCTGGAACTCAAAAGTGTAACCAGCCAAAGAAGGGTTTAATAATCACACAGTCACATGAGCCTTGACATTTACCTGTGCTTTAGACTAAGTTCTCTGCTTGTGCATCCTAACACTTCTAAAGTCATTAATTTTCTACCTTTCTCATTGATCCTGTGACATTTTTCTTCACATTATAGACTTCCAGTGACAAAGTCAGACCTTTAGGAGTTCTTATGCTTTCAGCCTTTGGTTCACGTAGCTGTAATCAGGAATATGGTGGCGTACAGCTAGAATTCTCCTGCCCAAATGACTCTACATTTCTAAAGCTAAGATAAAAACAGAATATCTGTTAAAATAACAAAGTGCCACATTTATATTCAAAGTGATTTGATATAAATAAATATAATGAATCATGGTTTGAGCCAGAGCCAAATTTTAAGGAATAGTAACACCTAGGTTTTGTCTGGTAGCTTTCTTGCTAATGTTCAACTGCCATGAGCCATTGCATGATTAAACCCTGCTTCTATTTCCCAGACCTAAGTAGAAACAGTTGCCCTGATCTTTATCTTAAAATTAGAAGTCTTATAGAGTTTTAAACTTCAGCTACATGGCTCCAGACCTTCAGGGATTTAGAGCTGGCTTATATGTGATTTTCTCATGGCTTTAATATTAAGTCTTTAAACTACCTACACATAACTTTCCAGAGAGACCATTCTAACTTGACTTCTTAGAATTCCCAGCTGGCTCTGAAAGTGACTCCTCTGTTTCCCTCCCACGTTCTTTAAATGGCCAGAAGCTCCTTTTTACATGTCAGAAGAGTTTACCAACCCAGGGAAGTACATAGAGGAAAAAGACTATTGGTTATCCCAGAATAGATTGTCCATTCCAACATGGAGAATTTTTTCCTTCTATGTGAATCTTCTTTCCCTAGTAACTTCCCTTTTTGAAATCTAGATGTGTTATCAGATCTATTTAGACTTAAATGCTTAAAACATTCTATTAACTCTCAAAGCGGGACCACACCTCCTTATAAGCCTGCTTCTATGGACTTTTTTGTTGTTGTTTTTAAAAAAGCCAGTTCCTCTTTCCCATCTGAAACATGCTTTGTAAAACATATTTCAATAGAACATAAATAACTTATATTCATAAATAAACTGTTGTCTCTTCAGAAATTTTTAAGATTGTATCTTTGAGAAACTTTGCATTAATCACTTGCCAGATGATCTGGTGTGGTTCCCACTAACCCCTAGCTCTTCTGTTGAGACATCATCCTGAATTCTTAGCCTGGAATAAGAAGTTCTTGATTCTCAGCCTTAAGTTTGGAGCCCCACCACATCAGTCAATCATGCATGTCTCAATGGCAACCAAGGGTATGTTTGTTTCTAGAATTTTGCTATATTCTTTGCTCTTGCTAGATGTCATTTAACATTTGCTACTGATTTTCATTTTGTTTTGTTTGTGATACCTCCCTCAGTGGTTGGTTTTTTTTCTTTAGCTGGAATTATATGCAACATTATTCTCCAATCTGACTTTCAGAGACTTGACTTCTTCAAGAACTAGTAGCTCATAATAAGTAGAATAAAACATTTTGGAAAAAATTACATACATGTATATAACATATGTATTAAAATATACATACATACATATGTTTGTGTATATATGTATGTGTTATAATACATATTTATAAGGAGGTATAGGCCTGATTAGAAAGTTAACATATAACCTTAATCATTAGATTCATTCAATCCTAATTGGATTTTACAATATGCCTGAGAGCTTCAAAGGTCAACAGATTAGAGAAAAAGATTCACATGGAAGAAAAATATCTCCAAGTTGGAAAAACTAATCTGGATGTGTGTGTGTGTGTGTGTGTGTGTGTGTGTGTAAAAGATTTAGTAAGCACTTTCTATGCACCAAGCACAAAGATCTATGAACTAAAGAGAAGAAAAATGAATGACACTTTCTCTATTCTCAAGTTTCTCACAGTCTAACAAGAGAGACACAAACCATAAAGTATAATATGTGTGAATAAATATTGTTTTTATATGAATAAAGGGCTTTGGGAGCATAGAAACAGGTGTGTTTAATTAATTATTCCTGAGGAATTTAGAGTTGGCTTTGCTAAATCTTAAAGGATTGGTCGAGTTTCACCAAGAAAAGGTTGAAAGATGAGCAAAAGACACAGAGGCAGAAAAGAACATACAATAATCAGGTAACAGGGACTTATATAACAAGGGCTTCACTTTGGGAGATGCCAGAAGATGAGGATGGTAGAGTAAGGTTAAGACCAGATTATGAAGGTCCTTGAATGCCTTGTTAAGATTTCATTTTATTTTGAAAGCACTGTGAAGATTTTAAGTGGAGGAATGAAATAATTAAAGCTCATTTTTAAACTATAATTCAAGCTATCATAAGGATTGTATAAGAGGAAGAGTCAATGAACAAGAAAATCAATTAATAGAGTTGATTAGTTGATTTATCAAGCCTATAAAAAGGCCACTTGCAGAGTTGATGCTTATGATTATAAAGACCTGCTCTAGAGTAATTTCAGTGTGAGGAGGAGAGGGAAATTTATAGGAGATGTTTTAAAAGTAGAACCTACTGGGTTTAGTAATTGACTGAGTATAAATCATTGGTAAAAAAAAAAAAAAAGAGGAGGTAAGGATGCTCTGAGATTTGGGGTTGGGTGATTGGATATGAGGCAATGCCATGAGCTAAAACTGAGAAAATGAGAGGAGAAAGATATTTTGGCAAAGAAAAGTACTTAGGGGATACTCAAGTGGAATAAAGATTTATAGGAGGAAGTTAGAGCTCCAGAAAGAGGCTCTACCCAAATTACAGTTTTAAGAGTCATAGTTGGAGACATAAACATGAATAAGGTCACTACCTGGGTCAAGTACATGGAGTTAAAAAAAGAGTCAGACCCTCAAGGAACATCACACAAAAGGAAGAAGAAAAGAAGAAACCAAGGAGAACCTGAAAAGGGGGAGTCAAGAGGCAGAAGAAGCAGAAGAGGGGGTGCAACTAAAACCAAAGGAAAAGAAGGATGCAAAAAGTAAGGGAGGGCAACATGGCAGGATTTCCTGAGAAGAGGCTGTTGAGGATGATCAGAGTATTAGGAATTTTAGAAGAGCAATTTTTAGAGAGTGAGGAGAGCAAAGTAGATTCCCAGGAGAAAAATGAAGAAAGGCAGAGGATG
Organism: Cynopterus sphinx; assembly: GCA_030015415.1. Taxonomy (NCBI): domain Eukaryota; kingdom Metazoa; phylum Chordata; class Mammalia; order Chiroptera; family Pteropodidae; genus Cynopterus; species Cynopterus sphinx. The sequence goes on from CM057385.1 coordinate 23,875,879, forward strand.
CAAGGGCAGCAATTCTAAAGCAGAGGGACTGTGTGATGTCAGGAGGGCAGCAGGACTCAGGGATGGCTTGGCTTAATTTTGAAATATTTAAGTGTCATAGAGAATATAATTTAAATTCAAGGCCTATAGCTTATCATCACAAGTTTTAGAAATGTGAAGGCCTTGTCTTCCATGTGACTTAAGCTCCTCATTCATTTAAGATTGCCTTAAATCCTGCTATGTGTAAACTGTCACTTAAGACTTTTTACCAATGATGCAAAATTTGTCTTTCCTGATCATAACTTTTCAACCAATGGAAAATGATATTAAAGGCCACGTCTCAGTAAAATTGGGTTAAAATTTGGAATTTGGGTGTTAGAATTTGGGTGTTAGATTTAACTGTGAATAAAACACCCACTTTGGGGATGTCAGGTGTGGAGGAAGCATTGAAGAAGTCAGCCACAAATCCTAAATCCTTGGGCTGAAGAGAAATCAGTGAAAAAGCCTAGAAGATGATATCAGGAAAAAGAAGGACAGCCAGGGAGCAGCACAAGAGACACTAAAGAAACAGAATGATTCCAGAAGGAAAAGGTGTCAAATTATATGGAAAGAAATGAAAAGAGGCTTCTTTATTTGATATGAGAATGTCACTCAGACCTTGAAATAGCACTTTCAGTAAAATGAGAAGCAGAAACCAGACTTGGGCGATGAATAGAAGGTAATATCCTAATGAACCCTTTACTTCTTATATGCAGTAAATAATTTATCTTCTATATACAATGAACTTTTATATGTAATATATGTGAGCATGTGAGTGTGTATGGGTATGTGTACAGACACGCACACACATAGATATTTAAGGTATATTAATCACTGTTGAATAATTACTTTTTCTGTTCTTATTTTAAAAAATAATTGTGAACTTGGAAACTGACTTGTCCTCTCAAGGAGAATATTAGACATGTCAACATAAGCAAAAGATGGTAAATCAACTATTTTTAAGAGAGATTATATGCTCCTGAAAAGATGACTGAATCGATTAATCTCTTACTCTTTCTCCCCTTACCCCAACCCAGTGGAATGGAGCATGTCTAAAGACTTTTGTCCTTTGGCTGGAGAAATCATCATGGAAAACCTGCAGACTCTGAGATGCTCAATTACAGGGCTTACAACGGTAAGTGCCAATTTCTCCCATTAGACTTCTCACTTCCCTGCACCCAATGTTTGTGCTGAGATTTTGGTAGCAAGTGCCTATTCTGGAAGCAACAGCCAACACCCAGTCCTCTGGAAACAACTGCCACTTGTTAAGCATGATATGTCTGGTATCCATAATCTGAACTCCACAAAGGAGTGAGCAGACAGCATGAACCACTTTGTAAGCTGCCATGTTCTACGGAGATCAGAAAAAGACTGGCCTCATGCAAGCCTTGAAAGCTGCTGCTTTCTGGATCTCAGTCTAATCTTCAGGGGGATCAAAGGCTCTGAGAGATCCAATTTTGACTCCCTGTCTGATGGTAAAAATAACAACCCCATCTAACCCTCACCCCCACAGCCTGGTTGAGATCAGTCATCAATCGGAGTCACACAATTTCCTGAGAGAAATCCTTTTCCCTTGATTTAAAAAAAAAAAAATCTGTCTAAATCTGCTTTCACAGAAAAGAAACTATATATGGTGGCATTTCACAGTAACCTGAACCAATTTAAACTGTGAATGAAACACTGAAACAAACTGTGCTTATTTGTTTAACCAATCTAAACTTAAATGTTAATTATCTATAGAACTATAAACCACATAAACATATGAAATCCAAAATATAAAAACACCTAGGAAATCAGTTCAAACCGATACAAACCCTACATTTCCTCAATTAAAATACAACAAAACTAAATCATCAAAATCTTTTTTTTTTAATCAAAAAACTTTTTAAAGTGAACTTAAATACAATCTGGGGGTTTTTTTTGTTTGTTTTTGTTTTGTTTTGTTTTTTGGCCCAATTCAAATAATTACCATATTAGGACCTTCATATGTGAAAGTAGAGGAAGAATTTTGTTGTTGTTTTTCTGAAAGGTTAGTCAATTAAAACAGTTTTATGTAAAGTATAATCCTGAAACCCAGCATTAAAAAGCTGCATTAGGTTGCATCTCTTCAAGTTTGAACCAGCTTATTTTAACAGCATTCTTGGTGGTTGGGTCACCACCACAGAATCTTGACTTTTAGTTCTAATCACACATATACACCAGGGGCCAAAACTGTGGATTACCAAAACAAACAAACCCCTGAATGGGTGGCCCCCGGAGATACTATCGGCAAAAGACTGATCCCAACCCTATAGCTCACATGATGGAAGAGGGCCAGAAGAGAACCCTAAGGAATTTTCATTGCTTAAAAGAAAAAGTGATATGGTGATAAAAATGGAAAGCTCTCCATAGAGAGTTTCTCTAGTATTTGAACTAATTTTTATAGAGATTAAGTTTTTCCACTTAGTTGTCCAATGAGAACAACACAGACACTATCCTAATCACAAAAAAGCCTAGAAGTAGATTTACACTTTTACAGAACCTCCATAACCTTGAGGTATGTAGAAACCCATCTTAATGTTTAAAATATTTAACTTTATAATATGATAAGGCCAATATTATTGAATCTCTAGCAAAATCTCTACAAAGGTTTCTGTTTTAACTTCATCATTTTACAATTTTTGCAAGCAATGTTTTATCAAATGCTGGCTTCTAAAACACCCCTTTGAGTTCACCAGGAAAAAAAAAATTTCTCAAAGCAAAAACATAAAACCATATAAAACAATTTAAAAGACTATAATCAAACAAAAGTAACTCCTTAATTCATAACAACATAAAATAGTAAAGAATTTAAGCCATTGTTTTAATAATTGTTTTAAAATTGAAATAACATTAAATAATTTTTTTAAAGTTTTAATAGCTGAGCTAAAAATGTATTGCAGCATAATTTATTGCAGCATAAAGTATGGAAACAATCTAAATGTCCACCAATGAGAGACTGGCTAAATAAATGACTGTGTTTGCCCACAATGAAGTACTATGCAGCCACTAAAAGAATAAAGTAGACATTTAAAGTGCGAATGTGGAGATGTTTTTTATGGCTGGTTAATTTTTATAAAGCAAGTTGATGGGCTAAAAACGGTGATGGTGTTTGCCTCTGGGTAGAGGACAATAAGGAGAAAGAGGTGAGGGTGAGGAATTAATCTTTTTGGTAAACCTTACAGAACTGTGACTTTTAAAAACTGGTGTATTATTGTTTTGGAGGGGTCAGAAAAAGTACTTATGATATTCCATTTTGGGAAAAAGAAAGCACAAAGACTTAAGAGGGCACCCCCAAAATTTATTGTCAGATGTAAACATATAGTCAAGAAAAGCTAGAAAGGTAAAGTATGGGTGGCAGCGTAATACATTCCCAAGGGACAAATGAGCTAATCAGACATGGGAATCTGCTTCTAGGGTAAAAGTGATTAAATAAAATTTCTGATGCTTCATTCTCTCTATTTTGATATTTTGCAGGGCCAACAGTATTTTGTTCAAGTCTCAGCTTATAACATGAAAGGATGGGGACCTGCTCAGACTACAACACCAGCATGTGCCTCTCCTTCTAGTAGGTAGTGGCGGTGAACTCTCTTGAGCCTGGCAACAGGCTCCAACTCCAACTCCATCCTTGGGATGTCACTGCCATTCCCTCTCCCCACTTCTAGGGACTAACTCATAGTAACATCTGGGCCACATAATGAAGGATTCCTCTGTAGAAATGTTTCCCTAGAAGGCAAATCAGTGGGATGAAAGGAGAGAGAATGTGTAACAGCAAGACCAAATTTGATACCCATTATACCTTTTAGTAGCTGCATGGCCTTCAAAAGTTACTTAAAAATCTCTGAGTCTCAATTCAACATCTGTAGAATGGGTCCAATCAAATCCTTTCACATGGCTTCCGCAGGGGTGTAGTGAAATGACACAGCGGGACTGGCTGGCTCAGAGTAGCTCTCATACCCCCTTTCTCATCAGGAATCCAGGAAATCTTCCTTATATTCTGTCAGAAGAAAAGCTTTTTTGCTAACAGGCACTCTGCTGTACTCTGCTACAAATATAACCTATTATATTTGTAGTGGTGACTAAAAAAAAAACCAGCAAAAGCCTCTTCTAATTATCTGAGATAGTTTATGCCCTGATGTATTTGGTTACTCTCTATTAACCAGATTTAATTTATACACACACACACACACACACACACACACACATACATACATACATACACACACACATACATACATACATGCATACATGTACGTATATCCAGACATGCCATATGACGGATTTTTCTCCATAATGAGCCTTTGCTCTGGATTGCAATTTTTTTTTTTACATCTTCACTAATGTGATAGTTAAAAATGGTATAGCATGCTTCTTGTGAGAGTGCAAACTGCTACATCCTTTCTGGAAGGAACACAATTTGCCATATATATCAACTTCCATAAGAGTGTTCATTTCTCTTTATCTCATAATTACACATCTAGCAATCTAACCTAAGGAAATAGGCAGGCAAACAATTATTTACAAATATGTACAGTCCAGCAATACATTGATATAGCGAAATATCATGCGTAGAAAAGACAACAAATATCCAATATTAACTTAAAGATTAAATAAAGTATGATATAGTATCCATACTGTAGAACAAAATGTAACCACTAAAAATGGTGTTTTGAAAAACCATTCATTGTATACAAGAAATTCTTACAATATAAGCTTTATGTAAAAAGAAAAACTTTTTTTACATAACAATTAAACTGTAAGCTTGACTATAATTAGGCAGGGATGTCTACATATAATTATCCAAATTTAATAGTAGATATTTAGGTTTTGAAATTATGGGCTCCTCAGTTTCCTTTTTCATATATTTATGTATTTTTCAAGTATTACAACCACCCTTACCCAGGACCAACCATGAATCAGGTGGTATACTTTAGGCTTTCACATTCAGTGTCTCACTTAATCCATACAACAGTCATTCATCACTGTTTCTGTTTTATGGATAAACATCAATATCATCATCCACATTACTAGCAACATCAGAACTAACATTTATAAGACTCGTTATATGCTGCATGTTAATCTAAGTATTTTTCATGGATTAACTCATTTAATCTTCATAACATACCTATTGGGATGATTTTTATTATTAGACCCATTTTACTGACAAGGTAACTGTTAACAGAGAGGCACATACATACAAAGAGCCCAACATCACCAAGTCAGCAAGCTCTGACGTCAGGTCCAAACCCTCCTCCTCCTCTAAGAATTAGGAAATTGGGATTGGGAGAGAATATTGCCTTGCCAGGGTTACAACTCTGGTATGTGGCTGAGCCAAGATTCAAGCCTGAACTGCTCAAGACTGTGCTGTGGCAACTAGTGCTCTGCTATCAGGCAGATCCAGGCAATCATTCCTACCTCCCACCTCTAGTGGATTCAGATGGCTAACCCAGGTCATACAGAGCCCTAGACCACCAATGCCAGAGATCACTAAGGCTCCTGAATCCCCTGGCATTTAAAATTTAATTATTCCAGTCTTATTTGGACATCTTTCTTTTTGAAGACTTGTCAGAAACACAAATTGGGAATATTGCAAGACTAAGATACTAGGGGAACCAATCTCACTCCAGAAAGAAAAAAAAGAAAAGTATATATTGTTGGAGATGGAGAGATAGAAGGGACAGAAAAGCAAAAAATAAAAAATAAATTAAATTTAAAAATGCTAGTCTCAGCTGACCTGAAGGTAGGGCCCTGGGAAACCCACTCCAAATGTATAACCTCATGCAAATTCTGATCCACATATGGATGCACTTACTTATAAACATCAGATGTTCCAGTTCTACAAACTTCATATTCTTTCAGATACTCTTCCTCATAGCTGATTTGAAAAGCTCTCTCCAGAATGACAAGAACAGTTGTCCAAGACTGGGAAGAGTCACTTATTTCTTGGTGATTAACATAGCAAATGGCGACACTTTCCAAAACAGCACAATGAATTAGTAGAGGTATCTGGCAAAGAACTGAAATGCAAACATGCCATTATAGTTGCTGCAGACATGCCATATCACTCGGAAAGAACAATATAAAAACACTCTGGTTCTATTTATAAACAGAGTATGACATTGTGATGTAACAGATCAGTATTCAAATATTTACTAGAAGACAATGTATTCTAACATGACAGAGTAATTGGAAATTGGGTAATATGTTCCAGTAAGCTATAAAACTTTTTTAAAAATATTTTTACGAAAGGCCTTAATGTGTTTTTATAGACTTATGTTATATGGTATGGTACATAATAAGAGAAAAGGACCCAGACAGGCTTGTCTGAGTTACGATCAGGAAAGCACTGATATCGCCAGTGAATGTAAGCTCTGCATTGTGTTGTAATTGAAGTGTCTCATTACCAGAACAGTGAACTGTATTATGTGGCACAATCTGCTTTTTTCCTACCACACTAAGTTTATTCCTGTCAGGTTCTTGATTTCTTAATATATTTTCAATTTTCTCCCTCATCCCCAAAGTCTCCTATTTTATATAGTCGTCAGAACCTTCCAAACATCTATGAGAAAAACTCATTCTTTCCAAAAACCTTGGCATCGTGTCCAGTGTTCACTTGGGTTGCAATTTAGCATTAGCAATTTTCTAATGTATCATAAAGTCATCAGCTCAAGCTGGCCTCTGATGTAATAGGGCTCAGCTAAAACAGCCAGGTCCATTTCATCTCCCCTTGCATTGATGGCAGCATTAACACTCATTAGAATGTATTAGCATGTTCAGGGCCAGGTAGTAATTCAGCCACCCAGGAGTCTTAAGCAAGTAATGTTATTCGTTCATCTTATCGTGAGTATTTCAGATGCATTTATCCAACTAGGAGAACAAACTCATAATGGACTTTGGGAATCCATGAGAGCAGTATTTATCTCAGTGAGCCCAGATACCAAAGACATTACAGATAGTACAAGGACCACTTAGCATTTGTCTCCTCAAACATTTCCAGATTTCTCAATAAAAGCCCTTTCCTGGTCCATCCTACCTGACTCAATCATGCCTTTATTCACAATGCCTCACAATATTTAATGAGAGTCTCCTATGTACCCAGACTGGTGCTTTACTTACATTATTTCTTTGAAACTTCAAATAACCTAAAAAAGATTCAAAACTCACTTACAGAGAATAAACCTGAAGCAAAGAGAAATTAAGTCACGGTTTCTGCCCACAAGGACCAGAGTCTGCAGAAGACACCTATGCCAATTCCTGGCCTCTGCAGTGGACCACAACTAAGCCACACTGCACAGATTCCAACCAAGCTCTGACCCTCCTTCCCAAAACAAAGAAACAAACACGCCCACAGTATAAGGAAATGGACATGATATGGAGGGTCATGGGACTATGTTATAGTCCTGGCTATGCCACTGACAAGCTGAATAAATAGAACTGGGTTTCAGTCTTCGGAGAAGTAAAATGGAGAAGGACACCTGGGGGAGGGTGGGAAGCAGAAAGGGTCAGAAAATCTCTGAGGCCTCCTTCTTCCTAGGGAATCCTCTTATAGGGCAAGAAATGACATCTCCATACTTACTACTCAGGGAGTTGACTTTCCATCAATGAATTCCCTTTTTAAGTTATTACTTTATATAACACCTTCCATGAGCCTTCATAGTCCTCTCATTGAATCCTCACAAAAATGCTGCAAGATAGATACTATACTTGATTCTCATAGTGTGGAATAGAGGCCCAGGCAGTGTAAGTAACTTGCTTTACTGATACTGAGCAAAGAATTGGAAGAGGCAGGATTCACACTCAGGTTTACCTGAGTCCAGAACTTGTGTTCTTCCTAACTGTGCTGTACTATCTGGCCTTGGATAGACCACTGTGGAAGGCTTTTACCTAACTTTAACTGTATGGCATCTGCTTAAGTTACTAAATAAGGGAGATTCCATATTTTAAAATAAATCTGAAAGGAGGAAGAGAATTTGAAACTAATTCAACTAGAATTTAAGCCTCTGATATACTCGTGAACTAACTTTTCTAGGAAAGAATGGCCAGCCAGCATTTTTAGAGAAAGCATTTCAACCAAGAAGCGCCTGAAGTTGTTGCTTTTGAAAGGTTCAGAAAGTAAAACTGGGGGAAAGAAAATAGAGGGAAGAAGGGATGGACTATGAAATGACTGACCGACCTGCCTAAAAAAAAAAAAAAATCCAGAGTTGGAGACAGCAGAATTACAGTCTTGACATTAGTCCCATACGGGTTATTACTCTTGATATCATTATTGCCAAATGGAATGAAAATAGAAGGGGGAGAAAAATCTCAGTGGGTATTGCAATTTAAATTTGCCATGTAAGCTAATACTGTATATTTAGAGACTGAGCAGACAGGGTGGTTGGTGGCTCAGAGTATGTGCAGGAGTTGCTGTGCCAGCTAACCAAAGCAGACATTCATTAGAGCAAAATGTAGATTTCCATTTCTTGGCATCTGACATGGGCTCTTTCCTTGGAAAGAAATGTCAATTTGGCCAAAAGTGTGAAACCTACAATAAAAGCATTGGGACTGTGGATTTCATCTAGTCTGCACATTTCCACCCCTTTCTTTCCTACTGTGGAAATCCAGTTGAGACTTGGGGTGCTGGGTGGAGAGGTGGCAGGGGAACTGATTAGGACACAAGAGGCTGAACAGGAGGGTAAAGAGCTGGAGGAGGGGAAACTGGACTCCCAAGTTCCCCATTTTCTTTTGGCTTTCAGTTACCATTTTCTCTTACCCTAAAACTTCCCAACACAAGAAATCAACCACAATTACTGTTTTGCACAGCGCCCCGAACAATGGCAGCTTCCAAACCCTTGGCATTGCCTGCTAGCTGTGCAAGTGCTGGGTGCTTATCCATGGAGTCTGTGGGTAGCATGAGCAAAGCTCGGCTCCTGAGGCAAGGCAGGGAAGAGGCCTCCCCTGCTTTAAAATTTCACTGTTTGTTTCTTTTGTTCAATAGACTGGAAAGACTATGACGACAGGGATCCCAGACATAAGGGACAGAGTGAAGTTTTGGAAGGTCTGCTGCAGCAGGTCCGAGCCGTTCATCAGCATTACAGTTGCCGGGGTAAGGATAAAAATCTGCGCTGGGCCATCAACTGAGGTCTCAGTGGCGCCGGTAATTTTAGCAGTTTCCTAACTGGGTCATACCTTCTCATTCATCAGGGAGAGAGAGATATTAATATTTGTACATCTGGAATCACTTTACAATACTATCTTGTTTTAACCCTTCAAAAGAGACTTTTCTCTCCTTCCTTCCCTTCCTTGCTTTCTCTTTCACCCTCTCTCTATATGAACAATTTGAAAATAAACACAAGAAAAGCAGCAGCTGCCATTGGTTCCCTTTCCTTTGAATTACCACTTCCCTAAACTCCTCAATGTGCTGGGTCTTTGAGATATTCACCCTAAAACTTTTCCCCTCCAAAGAAAATTCTGTGAGCATCCCTAAGGAAGCTCAACCAATTATAACAGCAACAATAATATTAAACCTTCATGCACATTCACAGTAAAGTTTACATACAATTTCACATATAATATCTCCTTTTTATCCTCATTTTGGCAATTATCACTGATGCTAAGTGAGTTGACCAAGGTCACAATGCCAAGAAAAGACAGAATCAAGATACCAACCTAGGTTTTGTCTTCAAATCCAACTTCTCACCATACCTCATTTTGTCTCCCATCCTTACATTAGAACTGGGCCCTGGACTCTAATTTCACCCTGCATTTTAATCTTCCCCTGTACTACTGCTCAAGAGAAAGTAGAACATACTTTTTCTAGACCTAGGCAACTATGCCCAGAAAATCTAAGAAGCTTTTGAAAGCTTCTTTTTTACTTGGGCTGTTCAAATGGGACAGGGTCAGGTTTCTGATCTGTGTAATAATTCGTGGAACAGGCACTTAGTTTTATTTGGAGAATTAAAGCTTCCATAAAGTTTTCATTTTCCACGCTCCTTCATCCATCCAATCGCCAACTGTATTGCATTCTCTAGATTCAGAGCACTGCTGGACCAGCGAGGTAAAAGATCGATGGTTAAAACTAAGAGATGCTAGCTGAATTTTGACTATGTGAAAAAACATCATACTTAAAATTAGCAAAAAGTTGTTCCCAATTACTGTAAACTATGGCAACAAAGCCCTTTAGAAATTTTGGCTATAGCTAGAAAAAAGGACAAGTGTTTGCAAGATAATATGTTCTACTAATGAGTGGCTCATTAGGAGATGTAAATACGCATGGAAGAAACTTAAGAAGGAAACCCAAGTGGGATTTCATTCCAAGATATCCAGGAAAACTTTACTCAGACCAGGGCCTTCGACATTCCACACCAGCAAAAGTGCACTCAGTTCTGTTATCCAGGGTCCATGTACTAGACCAGATATCACCTAGAAGAACATTATTTTCTTGTAAATACTTGTCCTCATTTCTAGCTATAGCCAGAGCTTTGTTGTCATACAGTAATTGGGAACAACTTTTTGCTAAAGTAAGTATGATCACCTTTACACCTACTCAAAACTCAGCTATCTCTTAGTTTCAACCATAGATTTCTTGCCTCACTGCTTTTGTCCTTTCCTGCCTCTCCTTCGTTCTCCTGTCCACTGGTTCCTATATGGCAGGTAAATATAATAAAGCAATTGGATAGATAATTTTTGAAATTCATAAGCCATACTGTGTTTGGTCTTTATCAGAGGGGTAAACTAAAACTACTTATGAGATTGAGGAATTATTTTTTATATTATCTGAAGATTTAGATGCTCTCCCCATTACTATTGGATTACTATCCAATAATCAAGAAATGTTTGTCTAGACAGCCCAATTTTTATATGGTTCCAAATCAACTTTCATCATGTACATGCTTTCCCCACCACAGGGATGTAAATATACATACAATAAAAGGAAAGATTTAAGTAAGACATAAGGTAGAACTTCCCCCCAAAAAAAGAGGAATTTTTTTTATATTTAAATGTGCTCTGGACACATAAACAGTACCCAAAATGTGTTCTAAAAAATAGTAGTCCTATAGGATATTCAGTTAAAAAAGAGTCTCTGGTCAAGTGAGTTTAGAAAATGGTGCATTATGCATTCCTCCCTTGGAAGAGTAAAATAGACATTAAAATGTTAAAGACTCTAATAAAGAGACATTTTGAATTTGGTTAAGCAAGTCTTTTCCAAATGTATTTGGCCATTGTAAAGCATTTTTCAGATAATTAGTGTTCCAAGACACAAACTTTAGGAAATGTTGACTTATAATATGCCAGGATAAAAGAAATGACGTCTCACAAAAAATGATTCTAAAACGATTTAACATAAATATCTTTAATTCTAAAATAATAAATGATGGATAATTGAGTACTGCATATAAAAACTATAAATCTGTTATTTAAAATACTCAGTTGAGATACTTTGTGGTTTACTGGAGAAAGAAACCTTTAAAAATTTTATAAGTATAAAAAAAAATTTCAAGTCCTAGTTCTACCACTTACTAGTCATGTGTCCTTGAGATAAGCATTTAACCTCTGAGTCATACCTTGCCTACCAGAAAATATTGATAAAATAGTATTTATCTTTCAGGATTATTATGAGGATTAAATTAAGTTATGGATTAAATTCAACTGGCATAATATAGGCACTTTGCAAATTCTAGCTTATTTTTCTTCCATTATTCTTTCAGATGAAGAATGGGGTATTCTTCATCCTCAGTACTTTACTTATATACCCAGGATCAAAGTGTAATCACTGACTCCATTGTCATAACCTGGAGTACTCAATAAATACACAGCATATTTCAAATGCAGACATAATTAATAAAACATCTCTCTCCTACCAAAGCCCTACATGGGACGTACCAAAACCTGCATTAATTTCTGTATTTTGGCTACAACTATTCTGCATGTTCAATACTGTGAAGAAAATTCAGTGGAGATGCTGAACAACCTTTATTGTTTGTAAAGTAAATGCCCTAACATTCATAATGAACTGTAAAGAAGCCAATTGTGTTCACCAAAGCAGTAAACAACAAAAGTGAATTTCACTAACATCCAATTTTTCAACTGGCAAACATTAATTAAAACACTGCCTATTATGTGTCAGGTATTAGACATACCAGTATGAATAAAATAAACTTGCTATGCTCCAAGCACTGTAAAGCTAAAGACCTACTGCATTCAGAGTCCAGAAAACGAACAATTGATCTAGAGCCCTGAATTAAGCAGAGGCAGAATAGAAGCCACAGTTTTTTGGATAAATGTGAGTTAAGACTTTGTGTCAGTCAACCTGAGGGACATCATCATGCACTAATCAAATGTCCCCCAAAATATTTATTTCTTTCATATGCTGTATCTACCACTGGTTAACTGAGAGCTGCCTTTCTCTGCTGTCATCATCCTTTTTCTAGAAATATTTGTCAGAACCCATGGGAAAAGGAAAAGAAATTCCTGAAGGTCTGTCTCATATGGGGAAGGTTTTATATGCAATTTACACTCAAAACTCATTGGACAAAAATAGTCACAGGGCCCCACCCAACCACAAGGGCTTCAAGAAGTGAAATTCTACCAAGAAGTGAAGGAGACATGGAATGTTTAACATTTACACAAGCCCCTTTCCTAACTGGTAGTAGCATTTCCTGTTTTTCTCTTTTTATTTTGTAGTCTAATTTGTTTAGCTTAATTTTAATTTTTATTTAAGGTATACATGATTATAGTTTGAAGCTAGACTACCTGGGGTCAAATCCAGGCTGGGTATTTACTAGCTGTGTCACTTTAAGCAAGTTGCCTATCCTCTCCATACCTCACTTTGCTCACCTGTAAAATGCAGATTAGAATTATATATATACCTGTTAGCCATTGTTAATGGTTGAATGGCTTAAAATACAGCACTTAAAAGAGTTTTATTGTTTAAAAAAAAAAACTTCTCCCATTCTTCATTTTCTACTCCCCAAAGGCTTAATTCTCTCAGTCAATTCTTTTGATATTTTCTCCATATCTTTAAATACGATGTTTATATTGCTAATTCTTTATTTTTTTCAATTATAGGCATTATCTCACTAAGGAAGATAATGATTTTTTTTTACCCTATCTACTCTCTTATATGCTCATACATTTCCTACCCACTTATTGTCCTAATATATCCGTAATTTTAAAGGTCAATATCTGTTACGTTATAATGATCATGTAAATTCTATTATTTTTCTTTCTTGGATAACTTTTTGTCTTCCCTACAGTTAATCATCTTTTATTGTATTTTCTTATTTTTTTATGTGGTTTTAACTAATTAATCCCCAACCTATTCTCCACTTATATCCATTTTCTCTCAATACAGTCAGATACATTAGTATTGTTTCAACTGCATCTTGTTAAAGTAACTTCTCATGGAGCCCTCTGACCTTCAACCTACACTGGTGACTGCCTGCATCCTGTCTGGTGCACAGCTGTCACCCTGGGATCTCCTTTCACCACTATATTGAAGAGTCTTCTTCCCACTCTCCAATATTAGATTTCTTCTTTTTTATCTCATGTCTTCCTTTTTCCTGGGTTAGTCTCTCATTTTGGGGGGTGGAGCCTTTCCTCTAGTAGCTTCCCGACAGGATACCTGGGAGCTAATTTCTGGACACACTGAATATCTAAAGATGTATTTACTCTACTTAACACTTATTTAAGTGTTCGGATAAGTATAACATTCTCCGTTGAAATAATTTTTTTTCAGACTTTGAAGGCATTGCTTCATTGTCTTTAACCTCTCAGTGCCGAGAAGTCCGATGCCATTCTGATTCCAAAAGTTTTATATGAGACATTTTTTTCTACTACTTTTGAAGGTTTTAATTTTTCTTTTTAACATCTCTATTCTAAAATTTCACTGTTATGCACCTTCATGTGGCTTTATTTTTGTGTTGTGCTACATACTTGGCAAGATAGAGATACATACCCTTCGATTACAAAATATTTTCTTAAATTATTTCTTTAATTATTTCTTTTTCTTTTTTTACTCTGCTCTCATACAAAAACTCTTATTCAAATGTTGAACCTCATAGACTAGCCCTATTCTTTTTTCCCCCACTCCCACCCCTCCTGCTTTCCATCTTCATGTCCTTTTGCCCTACTTATTTGGAGATTTTCCAAACTTTATTTTCTAGGTTTTCTATTGGGATTTTCAGACTTTGATAATATATATTTTAATTGTCAGTGCTTGCTTTTGTTCTCTAAATGTTTCTCTTACAGACGTCTATCTTTTTTACAAGAACACAATGTCTTTTTTTCATCTCTCAGGCTATTAATGATAGGTTTTGTTTCATTTTATATTTTCTTTTCTCAGCACAGTGTCTCCTCTAAGTTGCCTTTTGTTTGTTTTTGGCCTTTCTTGTTACTTGCTTTTCACAACAGCCTGGTGATCTTTGGATGTTTGCTCAAATTTAAGAGAAAGGAACTCAATAGCTGTTGGGAAACTCTGAACACATGGACAGGGCACTTTGTTTACAGGCTTCATTGCCAGGTGATCTGTCATGGCCTTATCTTTAGGAAAGCAATGAAGCCAATGTCAGAATCTTTAGGTGTATTCTCTTAGTCTAGTCAGAGTTTCCAGAGAAGTTTCTTCCAGAGTCCTGCCTGGAGGGTATAAGTGTTTGAGTACCAGTGTTCCAAGAGCCCAATGAGGAAATATTCTACATGGAAACTTTCATTTAATTAACCTGAGTAGACACCACCTCTTCCCCTTATTTTTAACTATACCGATATCTCCTACTCCAGAGATGTTTTTATGTTTTCCAGAGGATAAACTACAAGTTTTCTTCTAGAGTGGGGGAGGGGTATCTGTCCACCTCTGCTGAGTAGGGGAGGATATATGGAAGTTTAACTACTTTTTAAACAGACTTCAATACATCCCCCTAATTTTAGCTCCACATTCACTCCCCACTTTCAACAGTATATGGTACCCAAGGGGTGAGTCAGGTTACTTCTCAGCTTTCTCCACTACTGGCTTAGGATTCATCTTCTTCAAGTCTGCTAAATCCATCTGTCCATCTGCTTTCCAGCTACCAAAATTCACTTGCTTTTGTCTCCTTTTCCATCTCTTTGTCTTTAAAGATTTATGTCTTTGACTTAATAGATTATTAAAAAATCTTTTTAGTGAAGTTTTGGGAGAAAGTGGTATGTAATGAATATGTGCAATATGCTGCCTTTAACCGGAAGTCCCAGCAGCATAATTTTCAAGCAGGATATGACCAGCCAAATTCATGTTCAAGTCAGAAAAAAACGCTTTTACTTTGTTCTGCCAGGAACAACCGTTACCAGCACAAGCTTAAAGCTGGCAAGAATGCTGTGTCAGTCAGCTCATTCACAACTGCTCCTATAATATCATGGGCAGAGCTACACTGGGTCTGAGCCATGGACTATCAAATGGGAGTCCATGCCTAACAGCACTGATCTGGACCAGTTCTCATCCCAGTGACATGTCGATCAGGAACTTGATGATGACCTTAACAACCTCAGCTTCCCTTCATTGCATTTAAGATGAGAATGGAAATCAGTGATCGTCTACTTCAGCTTTATGGAGCACTATTTTATCAGAGAGAGCTCTGGGTTGAAAATAGAAGAGTTGAACAGATAAAATGAATGATTTTCTCACCACTATAAGTCACAGAACCTTGCACATAGTAGTGTCCCAATAAATGCTTACTCAGTGAAAAAAAGGTCTCAGTTTTTCTAGGTACTGGATTTTTTTTTTCTTGCATGATCCACTTAATCTTTCTGTTTCTTCTTCTGAAAAATAAAGATGGTAATCATACCTATACCTAAAACTATTTTTGTAAGCCAACAAATACACTGGAAAAAACTTTCCCAGAATTCTACCAGTGATATACTAAAGAAGCAGGATGAAATAGGTGAAATTTTCTTCTTTATTTTTTCTGTTCTGCAGATTTCTGTAATATGTTTATATCAATTTCATAATTTAAAAAAAATTACAAAATATGTAGAGTAATAAGAAGACATTTCCCATCATGGAGAAGTGTATAAATATTAAAAGGCAATGTGAGGAGATGGGGGGAGGGCAATGGAATTGATTCCATTTCTATTTATTCCACTTTATAATAAATCATTGTTATGTAGAAGATAAACAAAACACCTAAGTAGTTTCCCCTTAAGTTATAAATGTTACTTATCTCTAACATTTTTGAGGAGTTAACCACTGGCATATCAAAATATAAAAGCTTCTTGTAGGAATGAATGTGCTGACTCCCTACATGAAACTGAAGATGAGCGACACTGAGGGAGCAAGGGAGAGAAAGGGAAGAAGGTGCTGGGAGTGTTGTTCTGCCAATGGAATTTATACGGTATTTTTTCTGTGTTCCAGAAAGTTCAAAATTACAAACCACGGGCCGCAAGCAGTCAGTCTCAAGGAGCCTGAAACACCTATTCCATTCCTCAAACAAGTTTGTGAAGACCTTGAAACGGTGAGTCCTATGTAGTTTTTCCAGGAAGTCTTAACTTCTCAAGAATCAACTGTTTTTGGTTCTGAGTGGTAACTTGGTAGAAAATTCTTTTTTGTTATTAAAAGAATATGAAATTCATACCTCTCATTCCCCTTTACCTTGTTCACCCATCCCTCCACCCCATTCCCCCGCCCCTGGTAACCATTAGTTGATCTCTGTTTCTGTGAGTCTGTTGCTGTTTTTGTTTTGTTTTTTAAATTCTATATATAACTGAGACCACATTGTATTTGTCCTTCTATGTCTGACTTATTTCACTTAGCATACCTTCTAGGTCCCATATTGTTGCAAATGGCAAGATTTCGTTACTTTTATAGCTGAGTAATAGTACAGCATAGAAAATACAACCAATAGTATCATAATAACTTTGTATGGTAACAGATGGTTACTAAATTTATCATGGTCATCATTTCAAAAATTACGTAAATGTTGAATAATTATGTTACATACATGAAACTCGTGTAATACTGTATGCTAACTATAATTTTAAAAATCTAGATAAATAAATGTATATCACATTTAAAAATATGAAGTTCATTTTCTCCTGAGAATTTAAACAAGATGGTAATTTCTCTGAGTTCTAGTTTAGTAAACTTTTCATATATAGCAAGAATATGCTCCTGGTTATTTTTTGAATTATCTTTTTCATGTCCAAAAATATTTTTTTTCCATGATTCAGGTAGAGGAAGGCGGTTGCAGACAATTTTTATTTTGCTTTTTCTTTTTAGGGGACTCTACATAGCTGTTATATTTTATTACAAAGACAACATGTTAGTCACCAATGAAGACCAAATACCGATTGTTGAAATAGATGACTCTCACACCAGTTCCATTACACAGGATTTTCTATGGTTCACGAAGGTATACTGAGTTCTGATTTCATTTTTGTCCACTTTGCACCAATGTTACTGCACATAAATCTCTTGAAACCTTAGTTGAGGGGTCTCCAGTGATCAAAGTTTTGGGGTGGGAGTACATTATCTCAAAGGTCTCTTTCAGCCCTGAGATGTCCTATGTCATATAAAATGCCAAAATACTGTCTATGCTATATTTTCAAAGCAGAGAAGCTTGCATCCTGTCAGATTGTGTCTTCACTACCCTGAGTTATGGGATCATTTGGCAAAGACTAAAATGTGGATCTGACTGTTTCATTAACATTCAGATCTTTTTCCAATTGGACAGAGATCAAAAAGTTGTTTCGTATGTATCTGAAAATGGACTGGAGAACAAACATTAGGGGTCAGGTTTCCTTCTCCCTGCTGTGCTTTGATGCCACAACCTAAATCATGTACTGGCTTGGACGATGATATGACCTCGTGACTTCTTTTGCAGCTGTCTTGTATGTGGGAAGATATAAGGTGGTTGAGGCAAAGCGTACCTATCTCCATGTCCTCATCCACAGTACTGCAAACTCGGCAGAAGATGCTTGCAGCGACAGCCCAGCTACAGGTGAGGGGCCAGGTTTCAATCTAGACCTCCACAAAAATTTGAGAAAAACTTGATCAGTTCAGTCCCAACTCCACTTGGAAAGAAAAGGGTGGGCTCCTTCCTCTTTCAGATCCCCAGACACATAAAGTCTTCTCAGACAGTTTGAGCTGCACAACTGCTCATGTAGGGAAACTATGCTTTTGGAAGTCTCCTGGAAGAGGAGCAGGGGTCTCTCTCAAAGAGTCTAGGAGTAACACCCTAAACAAGGAGTGAGGAGACTTGAGTTCTGGATTTAATATTAGTAAGTCAGCTTATTTCTCCTTTCTGGGCCTCAGTTTTATCACTTGCAAAATAAGAGGAATTTGACTATACTGCTGAAGAATGCTTGCAGATCTGGCATCCTGTGCATTTATGAGTGTATGGAGATGGATAAAGAGACAGCAGGTATTTTGAGGTGTTTCTTGACTTGATGGTTTTGGTAAAACACAGACATTTGCATATATTTTTGCTTATTTAAAACAAACCAAAATAAAAAGCTTACCTTTCATCCTGAATTTATTCATCCTTCCATACTATTAACCTAATCAGATCCCTAATCCCTACAAAAATCTTTTTTTAATTTATTTATTTAAATTAGTTTCAAGTATACAGTATATTGGTTAGACATCTATATATATCTATATAGTTCATAAAATGATTCCTTAATTGCTCCCTTCCTCCCTTGGCCCTCCACCTAGCCATAATATTAATGCTAACTACATTCCCTCTACTGTGCTCCCCACCCCTGTGCCCAACTATCAACTACTAATTTGTACTTCTTTAACCCTTCACCCCATTCTCACAGCTTTACAAGAAGCTTTGTAGATTACAGAGTTCCCCCTAGAAATGACACTGAATTCTAACCAAGATCTTCTGGGTTTTCCTTTCATTGTTTCCTGGTATTGCCTGTTACATAGAATTGGTGACTTTAAGAGGTGTCCAAGCCTTGAACAGTAATGAGTATCTAACTACAAAGCTATCAGTTACATCGACCCCAGAAATAAGCATAACAGGAACCTATATAAGCTGTATTTGGCCAGGCCATCTCAGCCAAGGCATAAAAATAGGGTCATAATAACAAACAAACCAAAAATATTTCTGTAGCTCTACCCCCACCTGCAGTTAGAGGAACTTCAGTCCTTGATCCACGTAATAATAATTTGACTTCTCGCAATAATAATAATTATTGTGTTGCTATGAAAAGTAACTCTTACCCCTTCTGTGCTATACTCCATTACATAAGTGGTTTACTGCCTTATGTCCTCAGTGGCCTCAGGTATTTTAGCAAACAGCAAATCACTCTTGACTGCAGAATCTTCTCCTTCAACTCAAGAAAAAAAGGTCTTGGACTGGGGCCATGATTTACTGTGCTGAATGAAAAGCGCCCCTTCATCTCATCACTGACCAGCTTGAGTTGGACCAATCTACTGTACCTGGAACTATTCCTCCTTTAGAATAAAGTTCTTTCCCAGGAGACTCAGATTCCTTATTGGAGTCTCCCATTAACCCACCATACAGATCAGACATGCTTGGATTGCAGACTGAACTACCTTAGGATTTCAAATGGGGTTCTTGATCGTATGTTTATTGGTGGCTTCCTAGGATACTTTCATCTGCTATCAGTAACATGAGAAGGATCAGGCTGCCAGTGCAGTTAGATGTTGAGGGGCTAGAGGGAAGCCACGATGATCATTGTTCCCTACTCACCTACTCTCATTGCAAGATCTCTTGGATTTCCTTGGCCCTCAGTGTATTGGCCCCACTACTTTTCAAAATACATCTGCCCCCTTCTGAGGTAATTTTCCTCCTTGTCTAGCTTAGATTCCTTGGCCCATAATAATCATTCCCTTGAAAATATTCTAAATTTCTGGCTACTGTCTCCCTCCATGTTATTTATTTGGAAAAATCCCAAGCCTGGATGAATCCAACATGTTTATACTGGAGTAGAAAAATCACAAGAAAGGGGGATTTGACTGGTTTTATGTTAAATTCATTACTACAGTTCCCACATGGAATGTTACCTAGTGATCACATTCCATTTCTCTACTAAATGCATTTTCCCAAACTATAAGGCAGCTGTTTAAAACCTCCTTCATTCTCCCACATCCTTTCCCTTTCCCCATACATTCCCCATCCCCTCATCAGGTGATGACTTCACTGTATAATTCATTAAGAAAACAAGCAGGAATTAATTATTCTTCTATCATCAAATTTAAAAGCCTCATTGCGTTGACTTTCTCTTTCTTTCATCTTATCACAACAGTTAAATCTCACTTCTCCTACCAAAGGCTTCTCCCCCCCCACATGTGCTCTGGATCCCAGTTCTTCCCTCCCATCTTATTTAAACATGCTCAGGTGTCTCCAGTTTAACCTCCCCTCCAATTTCTTCTTACTCCCACATGCCCTTTCAGCTACCAGACTCTCTTCTCTTTCTTTCACCCAAACTTCTTGAAAGAGTTGCCTACATTCTCCTCCATTTACCTCCTCACTTTACGTTTAGTTCTCAACCTTCTTCCACCATGTCTACCAAACTACCCTCTCAGGCCAGCAGCAATTAAAGGCAGACGATGTTCATAAAGCTTGGGCTTTAGGGCCCCTCACTTGCATGAGCCCCTGTGGGTGGGAGTCATAGATTATTTGAGGTGGAGAGGGGAAGTTGGGTTGCACTCTGGGAGCATTTCTAGTAAACTGCCTAAAGAAATCTCAGGGAGAAAGGTGACCAGGAGTTCCAAATACTCCAGTATTTGGAAAGACTTCCTTTCTCATTCTAAATAAGTATTCAGTTTTACACATAATTTTTATATTTATAATTTTGCATTCTTTGTCATGAAGCAAAATTATATGGTGCAGGCCCCTACAAAACCTGGATCCATCTCTGCCAATGACTTCAGTTTCACTAAATCCAATGGACATTTTTAAATCCTCTTCACAATTGACATCCCAGCAGCATTTGATACACCTAATCCCACTCTCTTTTTTCAAACTGCCACATTCCTTGACTTCCATGCCTCCATAATTTCCAGATTTTTCCAACTTTCTAGCCTGTCTTTCTCAGTCTCCTTTGCTAGCTCACATGTGTTTTCCTCTGCTTTGAATACTGCTCTTCTCTTTGCCTTGCTAATTCCTACATATCTTTCAGATCACAGCTTAATTGTTGTACTTTCTCAAGGAGCCTTTCTCTGTTCTCCTGATTAAGTGAATCACTCTCATAGTACCTTGAATTCTTCATTCAGAATGGTGATCATAATCCCATTAGTTAATTATTTGTATCCTTATTTGGTTAGTGACCCACTTGGACCATGAGTCCCTGAGTTCAAGGAATGTATCTATCTTGGTTACCATTACATCCTCCCTGTGTGGCATGTGGCAGATCCTCAGTTAAACACTGGTTGGATAAATAAATGTACTTGTTAATCCAACCCCTGTACCCCAAAGATCACGCTTAAGGGAACCTTATCTAGCCAAAGGGAAAAGGGTCACATAAATGTACCTCATTACCATAGTTGTCACCTGGATAGTTCTCCAGCCCTCCATGGTGACTAGCACCTTAATATTCAATAAATAGTCACCCCTATGGTGCCCATCAAAGGCTGGAGCACTGTTATGAATTCCCTTCTCTCCTTCACATTTCTGTTTGTCTGCCTAAATCACAGGAGTCACTTACAGCTTTTTTAGAGGATCTATTGCCTAAACTGTTTGTTGTTTATCAAAATGAAAATGTCTGGTAATACTGAAACCACCTTTTGGGGGGTGGGGTAGACAAGGCACAGAAACACTTTTCAGAAGAGGAAGAAAAATTAATTGGGGAAAATTGATGCTCACTTAATATTTTAGGTCTCTTTATTACTAATCTAACATTTTTACAACGTTCCTAGGAAAATAAAAATGCATTCTTAAATAGCTCGATTGGCATTGGCCACAGATAAATTCTGTTTATTCACCTCCTGTATATCTCACTTTACTCTCTTCCCCTTTCCAGCATCACTACCACTGCCTGATTGCTCCAATTAACATCAGAAGCCTCCAAAGTCACCCTCCTGCTTCCAGTCATAACACCTTCCAATCCATTCTTCACACTTCTGTCAGAGTAGCTGACAAAAGATTCTAACCAAGCCAATCCCTTACTCATACTCTTTCAAGAGTAGCCCATTATATTGTGGCACAAAAAAGGCCTTTACCACCACCTTTCTTCCCCTCTTCTGTTTCCACAGCATCTTGACTTACTTCATTACAGTCCATAACAACCACTGTACATCCTGTGACTTATTTTCCAGTTTCTGCTCAATAGTGAGGTCCCTTAATACATAATGATAAATAATAATCATGAAACAACACTTCAGTTATTTAACAGAATAGGTGCCAGGCACTGTGCCAAGTGGTTTACAAACAGTATTTTATTTCATTTTTACCATATCTTGATGGGAAAGCATTATTATTGATATTAATTTGACAGATGATAAAACTGAGGGCTAAAAAGGTCACACAAATATGAAACTGTAATAGAGTCTGGATATGAATCTAAATCTGTATAATTCCAAACCCTGCATTCTTTCTAATACTTCACCTTATTGTGTTCATTTACAAAAGCAGACAAAAATTTTAAATAGAAGAAATTATCCACATTATAGTTTAAAAAGAAAATGTTAATTCTATTCTGCATCATTTGGAGCCTATTTACAAGTGGCCTTACATTTATTTGAAAGAAGGTAAAGTATGAATTAATTGATTAATATTATCTAGACAAGAGATGAGACAAGTATCTGCCAGCATTTGGATAAAAACAAAATAAGAAAGCTTGTGTAAATAGCCAAGACCCCACATAGTTTTTCATACTCTTAGGAAAATGACAGAGGCCCCAAGAGGCAGAAGTATACATTGCTCTCACATTAGGCGGTATCCAAACTCCTTATCATCAAAATCCAGTAATAATCTGACACTATAGATTAGGTTATATTAAACTTTCCTCCTCCATAAGTTTTAGAAATGAGTGTTAGTGAGTAAAAATCCAGGTAACAATTTATGATTACTATGTCTTTTTCATTTTTCCAGGTGGGGGAAAGGTTTCCCAAAATTTTTACTCTTCTTTTCCAGGCCTTCATATCTCTACCCTGAACTTCCTTTAACTTCCCATTCCATCACAAACTGACTAAAGATCTCTATTATGCATCTGTCTAGGGCTTATTGACAGTCCTGTGATTTTTTATGGTTATAACCTAGATGCATTCTTGTAAGCCATCAGGTGACTTCTACCCCTCTTTACCTTGTAGGTTCCCAGATCTCCCAACTTTGATTGCAAAGCATGACAGGTATTAACACAATATGTTTTTCTTTTAGGCTCTAGATAATCTCAGATTTGCCCCCCTTGAAATATAATCACAATTTATTTTCACAAGGACATTCTGCTTTTAGATTGGGTGTTTCCCAGAGCTAGCTATCCAACCCATTTGATGTCAATAAAGAATTTCAGGAAGATTTTTAAGTGCTCTCTTGTTCAGTCCATTAGTCATCATATCCAAAACTAACGGTGAACTACTGATAACAATTATGCTTAAATAAAATTACCACCTCATTCATTGTCTACCCACCAGCTTTGGTCCAAGCTGAGTTATATTTTCCAGTGTGCTAATGATGATATTTTAATTCAGTTGACAAAAAGTTATTGAGTTCTTACTATGTGCCAGGCACTGTGCAAGGAGCCCATAGACACAGTAATGAAACAACCATGATCGTATAACATATGCATCAATATTCAGGAAGGCCAGAGTCATGCTAAGACACAAGTTTGTACAGGAAGCAACAGGAGACAAAAGAGAAGATGGTAAATTTTACCTGAGAGTTGGGAGAGTCCTCCCAGAAAAGGTGAAACCTGGGCTGAGTCTTGAAAATGAGCAAGTGTAAGTCAGGGTGGGATTCCAATTAAAGCAGTAAAGAAAGCCCATACTCTACTTGCATCAAATTTGAGAGTATACAAAGCACTTTCTCACACATCACTTGAGTTATTCCCCCAAACACTATACAAGATAAGGATTAGAATAAGAGATATGTGAACTGTAAAGACCTTTAATTTTAAATGATGAGACTCAAGGCCAAAGAGAGTAAATAATTTTTCAGAAGTCTAAGTGTTATCAAACAGCAGCCAGCCTTGGAATTCAACACCATATAACTAAAGGCTTAACAACAGTGGTGTGCTAGAACCAACTTGTACTAACTCAAGACAGCCACCTGTTAAATATTCAGGAATTTTGAAAGCCTGTTGTCAAACACTTAGTAGCTTGAAATCGCCCTATAGGGGTAGTATTTACACCATAGAAATTGGCATATACTATAAGTCAGCCCCCCAACACACTTTTTTTGACAGCCAGTTTACTGGCATACCACTCCTATTAGCCAGTATTGCTTTGCAGCAAACTGTTTTATATAAAACTGGAGTCCTACAGAGGGCTGGATTAAAAGCCTTACTCAATTACTTCTCCATGATTTAGAAGTCAGTTATTGGAAGAAAATAATCTGACTGAGTGATTAGGCCATTTTTAAAAACAGTAATCTTGCCAAATGCATTTTTATATGTCAATAATTATTTATGAAATTTATTCTTTATGTGTCTTGTCTTTGTGAATTAAGAAAAAAAATTACTTGTAAGGGGACAGTCCAGTGCTTTTGAAGGTATGGCTACTGAATAAACTGGCTCATTCATTTTTAGGTCATCCTTGTACTTTTACAAATTCCAGTTCTACGTTTGCTCTCCTATTAACCGGTTATCTCATTAGCATTTATGTAAGCTCACAAAAATAACAGCAAGAAACCCGGAGATGATTTTCAATTTTAAAAAACCATAGATTTTCAGAGTAAAAGGGTATTTTATCCTATTCATCCATTGTTCTAGGTGCTCTTCAAATGCACATATTTGTAAAATTGTTTATTTTAATAACATCTACCTGGGCCCCTCCACATTTAATGTGGCATCCTTCCCTTCCTACTTTTCTAAAAGTATTGTCTGCCTCAGTTGACTAGCTCACAAACAATTTTAACAAAGTTTTAAATAAGCAAAACTCCCTGAAATGCAGATAAGTCAAATCAGGCCAATCTCCCAATTAAAGTATCTTGAAGGGAATGTGTAGTCATTTGGGGGCCTGTACAATGTACTACATTGTCAATTCACTTCTTCATTTTAAACAACCCCACTTCATACCAGCTTACTGTAGATCTCTTGAAAACTCCACAAGTAGCATATTTGAAATATCAAGCATTTTTCTTTAAAACATCTGGGATTCTCTTCAAGTGCTGGTAACTGAGGTTTATGTGCTGGTGTGTCTATGTGGGTAAGAGATATTTACAGATATTGAATTTGCTTAAAAAAACATAATTTTTGTGCCTCTTGCTATAATCTTTGCAGGTTTATGGTGAAGACATTTTCTTTGAGCTTCTGTTAAGTACATTTCTATCATGCCACATATTCTAGGCTTAAGTCTGCTAAAAACAAAAACTCGGAAACATCATGTAATTATTCACAGTGTCTTTTGTTACAGTTATGCTGCTTTGTTTGCACGTCATCTAAGCTACCAGAAATCTATTTGTTTCTAGAATTTGCTTGGAACTCACAATCTGGGAAGAGTTTACTACGAGCCCATTAAAGACCGGCACGGAAATATCCTCATAGTCACCATCAGAGAGGTGGAGATGCTCTATTCATTTTTTAATGGCAAATGGATGCAGATCTCAAAGCTGCAAAGCCAGAGGAAGTCTCTGTCAACACCTGAGGAGCCAACAGCCTTAGACATTTTACTGATAACCATCCAGGTATGTAGTCTTTTCCATTTCCTAATTATTTAAAGTTCCAAACACACTTATTGAAGCTCTAATGAAATACACCAAGAGCCATTTACATATGCAGTGATAGAGTGGAAAAGGTCCAAAAATGTGCCACTGTTTGTACTCAACACATTGGAAAGATTCAGAGGCTTGCTTTTATCACTCTCCAGATCTGGAATTCATCAAGCAATACAAGTAATGGGCACCTTGAAAATGTCCCTGACCAATGAACCAATGGGAAACATTGAGAGAAATGTTTGAGTAGGGATCTACAGATAGTATAATCAAAAAATTAAACCAAGACCTGCATAAATTGTAATACATTTCTAGACTATATGTGTGTGTGTTTGTGTGTGTGTGTGTGTGTATCACTTTGAACAAAAACACTTATACATATTTACTCTTGCTTGTTCCTTATAATACTCCCTTCAGATAGACAGACATGATTAAATCCATTTTAGGAATGAAATAACTGTGGCTCAAACAGATTATGTGACATATGGCCAAACACAAAAGCAGATTTAGTGTAGATAATGAAGGTTCAGCATTGTTCTGCTCTTCACTTACAAAGCCCTTTCCAAGGCCCTGGCATGGGCCTAACAATTTTACATTCATAATTTTGTATTCTTTTCTCCTTAAGGAAAGAACTCAAAACTGTATTCATTTTAGGCCCTACCAAACTTGGATTTGCCACTGATCATATAGCTAGGAAATGACAGAGCTGAAACTTAAACGCAGATCTTCTGATTGGAAGAAGGCTTCTTTCTGCTACATTATATTATATTCTAAGGCAGGAGTTAGGATTTTAGCAAGTGAGGGTTGAGAGATAAAATGAAAGATGTAAGACTCACCTGAGAACTGAATAGCCACCAACATTCAAAATTCAGGCATCTTAGATTCATATTCTTAAACAGGATGGTTGAACCAGGATACAGTCCCACATCTGCTCCTGAGTCCAGGGCTCTCTCTCCATGCCACCACACTGCCTCACATGTTCTGATGTGAACATGGGCTTCAAGCTGTCTCCTTTTTTTGTTTTTCTTTCTTTTTTTAAATCCAGTGATAGGGATGAGTTCAATAAAACTCTCCAGTTAGGTGGCGAAGATGGCAGAAACATCTGTCTTGAGCCCTATGCAACCAATGGCATATGTCCACAAGAGAGCCCATTAGGAGTAACAGGAAAGAAAGGGCTCAACTCTACACAAACAAGCCAGATCCAAGCCTTGGCCCATAAGCACCCTAAACAGCTAAGCCACTAGCCCACTGACCTATTTTCATTCTCCACTGAGAGGTCACTAGTACAATAATCTTACCTCTCCATTAGTTGTACCAGCCCAAACCAAGAACAAGTCCAATGTAGCAAAAGTAAACTAATTGGTCAAAGCCTCTGGATTTGATTTTATGGAATTTAAGTTCATATGAAATTAATAGAGGGTGAGTGTGTGTGTGTGTGTGTGTGTGTGTGTGTGTGTGTGTGTGTGTGTGTGCGTGTGTGTGTGTAGGTGGGGGCAGAGAGTTCAGACACATTTGTGGCTCCCCTCTTCACCTTTTATAAGCAAGTGCTAAAAGAAACATTTAAAAAATCATAATAAATTGAGCTTTTACAGGGTGACTAATACACTAATCCCCTATAGGGATAAACTGGGGTCTGGGCTACCTTCTCTCCTAGAAACACAGCGCAGGCCCCAGCATGATATAATACCTGGTTTCTCCTAAACTTATTACATTAAATATGTGTTACAGGTGCAGAAAAATTCCAATCTGGCGAAAGGTTGTTAGAAAAGGAGACCAAAAATAGAGGCAAGATCAGGTTTCCACACAGATCCAAGTGGAAAATTTACCCCCGCTGACTGGCACATTCCTGCTTGATGTCATTCCTACCCACCCCCCACTCTCCTTTCTTTTCTCTCCTACTTTTTCGCTCTCCTCCACTTCCTATATAGGTCTTACACTAAAGAGGAAATGGGGGATAAAACTACTAGGGCTGGTATCCAATCACTCCTAGACTTAAAATTAAGTATGTCAGGAGTTGGCCCTACTAACTCAACATGAAAGTAGAGATAGGTCTTGGTGGTTGCCCAAAGCCATCTGGGTAATTCCCACAATTCCAGGCCACAAACCACTTTCTTTTCTCAGGGTCAATAGAATGATGACCACCAAGCCCTCTGATTAGAAGCCTGGGCTTCTTTCTGCTATATCACATCACATTCAGAGGCACCACTTTAGGTCAGGCAGACGGGATATAATTCCAGACTACTCTTCCTAGTTATATGACTAAGTTATGTGACTTAATTTCTCATTTCTCTGCAAAAAAATCCTACTTCATAGAGTTCTAATGAAGATTAAATGAGTTAATATATGAAACACAAAGTGAGTGCTCAAAAAATGTTAGTGATTCTTACTATTTTTCTACTCAGAAAAAATCCAAGCAAAAATCCTCAGACATACACAGTCCATCTCCACCTCATCTCTAGTCTCCCAGGGAACCATGGGTACTGGCTTAATCATCCCTTAGAGCATTTCATCTCTTCCTCTATCTTTTCATAAGAACCAAGGAAAGGTTCTATAAAGACTATATGACCCACAATGAGGTTTTCAAAACAGATATGGGTTTTAACAAAATCTTGGCCCATAACTAATCTATTAATTCGTAGGGCCCCCAAGAAAACTCCAGGGTCTAACCATTTGAAATTCATGACCCTCTCAAGTCCTAGACTTTCATAACAGGCCCCTCTCATATATTTGGAAGAGACAGAAATCCTTCCCACACTTGCCTGGAAAGGAAAATAGAGTTAATATGGATAAGTTAGCATGTCTCTGAGCAAACTAATTGGCAATGAAAGTATTTCCAATAGGGAGGCCCCTCTAAGTTGCTAAGTTACTCTGACCATGATTTTCAAGGGTCATTTCAATAACTGGAAGCTTCAAAGGTCATTTTCTCTGAAGATTAATCTCTCACATTTGTACTATGCTTTCAAGTTTATAACACTGTCATATTAATGATATCATCTGATCCTAAAAAAAAAAAAACTGTGAGATTGAGTGGGTAATTTTATTGTGTCCAGTGCATAAATGAAGCTATGGATTTCAGGAAAAATAACTCACCAAGGTCATATCAGCCAAAAAGCAACACAGGAAGTTCAAGGACCAAAGTTTTCTGACTCCTAGCCTGGTACTTTTCCCATTCTACCATGCTGCTTTACACACCCTCTGCCTCCTTTTTTCTGGATTCTTTTTTAAAATATGACCCTACAGATGCCTCAGTAAAGTTTCTCTTCTATCTCCTCCCATCTCTGCTTTCCTTCTCTTCTCCTCAGGCATTTCTCAGCACCTTCAGAGACCCAGTATCTTCTTCTTAAACCTGAGGTTCCCAGGACCTACTATCTTGTCTACCTTTTTCTGCTTTTTTTCAGCACATTATTATTCCCTCTACTCCCAAGCAGCCTCTAACACAGGGTCAATAGAATGATGACCAGGAACCAGGAATAGAATGATGACTAATGGAACCAGGAATACTAATGGAAATGAGCCAAGTGGGCTGGATATAAGAAACAATTGAATTCACATGTAAACTTGTTCACTGATGTTCACAGAAAAATTATTCAAAGTGGTCAAAGAGAAGAAACACCCGAATGTCCAACAACTGATAAATGGTTAAACAAAAATAGTATATCCATATAATGGAATATTACTCAGCCATAAAATGAAGTACTGATACATGCTACCACAGGAATGAACCTTGAAAACATTACGCCAAGTGGAAGAAGCCAGACACAAAATGCTACATGCTGTGTGATTCCATTTATATAAAATGTCCAGAATAGGCAAATCCATAGAGACTGAAAGTAGATGAGTGGCTTCAAAAGCAGACAGTAGAGGGACTGAGAATGATAGCTAATGAATGCAAGGTTTTCCTTTTAGAGTGATAAAAATGGTCTGAAATTAGATAGTGGTGATAGTTGCACAACCTTGTGACTATAATAAATTTTTTTTAAAAAAACAGAATTCCATACATTAAAAGGGTGAATTTTATAGTATGTGAATTATATCTCAGTTAAAAAAAAAGAGAGAGAATAGAGACTACAGTAATCGAGATCCCTTGTCTCATCTAAAGAATAGCCCTATTTAGCCTCAGCTAATAGCAGTGAAAGAAAGTAGTCCCAATGCCAAAATATTTTTCAATTGTTAAAGAAAAGTTAGAAGTTCTGAGTTTTGAATAAAATCTCTTTACTTTTAAAATTATAAAATAATTCAGAAAATTTAAATTCCTTGCAGTCCATGTGATCTTTGGCCAGCCCACAAAGATCACTGGCCACCATTTTATGACTTCTGCTATCCCTAGACAACTCAGCTTGCATCCTCTATCTGACAAAACAAAAGCCCTTTAGTTATTGGAAAAGCAACTATTTATCATTCTTCTAACAAGCTCTTAGGATATCTGATCAATGAAGAGCAGCTAGACATATCCTTTCTAATTACTGCACGAGCAGAGCATATTTTCTCCCAGGGGCCCAGCCCCAGACCCCACTACCTTTGGGTTTCTCACTTCATATTTAATAAACATTATTTTGGCACCAACTAGGTGCCAGGAACTCTTCTAGGTGCTATAGGAAAAACAAATGAATAAGTCAAGGTCCCTGATCTCAAGGAGTTCAGTCAAGAGAGGGAGACAGACTTGTAAACAAATCAAAGTAATACAAGGCAGAATTAAACCAAAGCCTGATAGTACAAACAGTGTACTATGGAAAGAGACAAAGTAGCTTTTAATTCTACCTGAAAATATCAGGGAAGGCGTTGTGAAAGAGGTGACATTTGGCTGAGCCATAAAGGATAAGTTAAGTTCATCGGGTGTAGGAAAAAAGAGAAAGAGATGAAGAGGGGAAAGGTAGAGGGAGGGAGGGAAAGAAGGAGAAGGGGAGAGAGGAAAAGAGGAAGAGAGTGAAGAAAGGAGGGAGGGTAAGAAGGAGGGAAGAAGAAAGGGAGGGAGGGAGGGAGGGAGGAAGGGAGGAAGGAAGAGAGAGAGGGAGGGAAGGAGAGGAAGGGAAGAGGACTTAAATAGAATTAAATTGAGGACATGTAAAAGAAATGAGACAGAAGCTAGAAAAGTAAATCTCACCCTCCCTTGGGTCCACAACAGCCCTTACATATTTTTTTATGGCCTTTGTCACACTGGGTTATAGGTTAGAAAAACTTGCTTACATGTCTCTCTCACATACTGAAATGTGGGTTCCATTAAGAAAAGGATAATGTCTTCTTCATCTTGATGTCACTAAAATCCTAGCACAATGTTTGACATATATAGTCAGTGCTCAATAAAAGTTGGCAGAATGAGTGAATTCATGAACCAACAAAGAACCAAAAAAGAGATTAGGACATGTATTGTGGAATGAAAAAGGGATCCATTTTGACTGGAAATAAGAGATGCAAAAGGGCTATAGTAGAAGTAGATGCTAGAAATGTGGGTTAGAAATCAAATCAGGCAGTATATAAACCCACAAGCATTTGATTTGGTTTAGGAGGCCTCTCCAGTGTACCTCAGATTATGTGAAGGGGACAGCTTCTTTCTCTTCTCATGCATTTCTCAGGCTCCAAAACATTCTTACTAATGAAGGATAAAATGACTTTGTAAAGACAGAAAAACACATAGTAGATGCTCAGTAATAGTCTTTTTTAAAAATTGAATGAAAGAGTAAATTACTCCATCTCAGAATGGTGCTGGTTTTTATATAACCACAGTATGTTCCCAACTCACATTCTATTTGTGGTCAGTTCTGACCCCCACATGTTTTTTCTCTTATGCTCATACCCATCCTATACTTGTAGTTGGGTTTGGGTCTTTACAAGCACATTTTCTTATTAAATTTCAACCCTAATTATGATAGGCTTATTTTTCCAATGCATAGGGTCATTTAGAGCTTCATTACTATTTTCCAGAAAATCAAAACCACATCAAATTTGGGTCCCACAAATTTGATACACACATTCTTCATTTCTTTGTCTGGAATGTCAATAAATAAGACGAAAAGACTGGCCCTCAGGACCAGTCCCTACTGGGCATCACTCAATATGTCTACTATTCCAACACATTTCTATCATTCACAAATCTTCAACCTAGAATACACCTTATTAAAGTAATATGGCAAAGATTCTACTTTTTTCCAGATTATCTAGTGAAATAGATTACATTAAAGACTTCTCCCTGGTCTGTGGATCCTGTTCTTTTGCTGTTAGAAATTAAAATTGTATGATTTGCCCTTTACAAGATGATGTTGACTCCTATTTAATGTCTCAGGATTTCCTGAGTGACTGCAAATTGATTGTTTGATGGTTCTTTCTCATTTTTCCCAAAGATCAATAAGTTGGCGGTCTTTAATTACTAAAGTCATCTTGTGTTTCTCTCCTTTTTGTTTCAAAGATAGGCATGTTTGCCCTTTTCTAGTCTTTAGGGACTTTCTAGTTCTCCATCACTACTCAAAAATAATGACCTGTGGGTTTGTGGCCACATCTGCTTGTACAGAAAGTACCCCTCGGGTGCATATCATCAAATTCTGCTGATGTGAATACTTCAAAAACTACTGGATCAGGAAGACTAATGGAAATGAGCCAAGTGGTTTTCCTCCTTTCATTAACTGTTTCTCTTTGATTAGCCGTTCATTTCTCAAAATTTCACCTTGACTGAATTTCCTCTAGTCAACTACTTACCTATGATCTGTTCTGAAGAGATGGGATAGAAGACATTAAAAAGTTAAGTCTTACCAATCTTCTGATATTAATAAGAATTTTTTCCTTCTTGATCATGAAATCAATTTTGGGGGTTGTTTTTTTTTGCCAAATATATTAAAGTTACTTAGCCTTTGCTTTTCTGCAGAATGTATACCTATTATACACAGAAGTAGTACTAAATACCAGGACAAAAAGCAATTAAAAAAAAAACAGCAACACCATTAACTTCATAGACTGGCTCAAGAAAAAAACATAAAAGATAAAAAAGATGAGTACTACACCTCTGTGTGCCTACACTGTCTCTATTACAAAACTGATTTCAGTATATTATGATCATTTGTTTACTCATCTGCTTGACCTATTCAAAAGTAGTGATCATATCAGGTTACCTGAAACCCTAGTCCGCAATAGGGCCTGTTATTCAGTATGTTTGATAAACGATGGAACAAAAGAGACAACACACAAAAGCATGTATTAGATGTTGTAAATCATTCATTCTAGAGGAGAGATCACTCTTTTGGTGTATAGTGGTCAAGGAAGCCTTCCATACCTCTCTGTTCCATATAGAATTCTGTACAACTATAATGTTTGTTTTTCTCTTCCTTTTTGCCTTCCTTACATTTAGTGGTAGAATTGATTCCCTCTTTTTTAACTCCTCTGAAAACCAGTTTAAATCTGGCCTATAAAAATCCTTCTCTTATGATCAGTTACCTGCCTCATAACTCCTAACTCTGTTTTACTCTGCACTGCCCAAATGTTTAAGAAGTCTTACCTATTGATATGAGGCAGGGAGGGGTATTATTTCCAATTATTCATTGTCTGAATATCTTGCAGTCATATAGAGAAGTAAAGTCACAACTTAAATAGTTCACTAGAGAACTCACCACATATAAAATAAGACTCCATTCAAATACCCCTCTGTGCTTAACTAGGTTGGCACTTCCTGTTATACAACTTTATTCAGTCTCTGCTGCCTGTGAAATATTGTGATGGACAATACAATGCAAATTAAATGCAAATCTATTACTAGGTAAATTTTAAAATCTTATATAAGATGTAGAATTTTGCAAAGCTGAAAAAGATGACACAGAGACCTAATTAAGTTACATGCAAGGCTAGTCATATCTGAGAAGCTAGCAGTGGTAGATTGGTTAACAATCAAAGAACATGAAATGAGCCAGGATGTTATTAAGAATGACTCAAATATCAAAATTTTTAAATGCCAGGAAAAAAAATATGAAACTTTTAAATACTCTTGCAAAAATTATTCTCTTCATGATCACATCGTGAAAGTCAAACAGCATTAGGAATAGCTTTTCTGCTTTTATATAGTGTAGTCTAAAAAGTTAGGCCAAAAAAAAAAAATCAATATTTGACTCTCTCTCTTCATTCTCAAAATTAGAGAATAACTATAACTTAAATGTTAATAAGATAAATAAATCTATTGCTGTTACATTGTTTCATTCAAGATAATCAATTAAATCTCTTTTTCTACTTACTATAAAATATTGATCCTATTTTAAATGGTGTCATTTAAAATAGACTTTTCCTGATACCAATTATCCTAAAATAATGAGGCTTCTTGAATTGCTTTGTAAGCTTTTACACTTGACAATTTCTGTTTTCCCCCAGCTACACAATAAGCTCTCAAAAGAATTATAAATTCTATTTTTCTTTAGTACCTGCCTCAACTACCAGCAGCCGATTCCCAGTTGTACCCCACACATCTAATGCAGTTCAGAAATCTGAAGGAAATAAGCATGTAGAATATATTAGTGACCGATCACCTGACTTGGAGGATAATTTCTCCTAAAAGGAAGGCTGACTGTCCTGAACCTCCCGAATATACCTGAGGATTCTCATCTAGTTACTTAGCTACATCTCCTTTAATTCATGACACCTAAGAAACAAAAAAGTTTGATATTGCTTTTTAAAGTGTTGTTTTTTGTTTTCATCCTACAGGATATTCTCTTGTATCACAAAAGGAGCCATCAGCGGCTATCTCCTGGATTATATCTGGGCTACCTAAAGCTGTGTAGCTCTGTGGATCAGATCAAAGTTCTTGTTACCCAAAAGTTGCCCAACATTCTCTGCCATGTGAAGATCCGTGAAAACAATAACATTTCTAAGTAAGTTGTGAGGAGTTTGGATTTTCTTGTGATGAAACAATGGCTCAAGTGATGGGTTTGATGTGTTACTTCTCAGTGTAGTTTCTCTGCTGAGATGTCCTCATGGGGCAGCACATTGGGGCAGAGGCAGATCTGCATTCTAACATTAGGAGAGGGAGGGCTTATGGTGCTGATGAAAGGACTGAGCCCAATAAGGGGGCACCATCCTCTCACTTTCCCCTCTGTATTATTCATGGAGCAACCACTGATGTCCAACTGGTTGATGAATAGACACCCTTTTCTTTTAACAGTGCTATTTCCAATATATTCACAACCTAATAAGTCATTATTATTTTTTTTAATATCACTGTGGAAATATATTCTGGGAGAGCAATTGATTTCCCCTGAATCTTAAAGGACCCTCCCTTCCCTCATTCTCCTCACTCCTAACTCCCTGGCCTGAGGACTTTGTATGTTTTTTACACTCTTTATGATTCTCTAGGGAAGAAAAGAAGTAACAAGGCCTGAGCTTCTGGAGACTGCTCTATGTTTTGGCACTATGGTGAATTACCCTGTTAGCTTTGGGAAAGTTGCTCAATCTTGGTAATCTGGCTCAGCTTTACAACTAGTCCTCTAGCAGGCCTTTGAAAGTCTACTATAATAGACTGAATTGTGCTCGACATGAAAAAAAATTTTTTAAGAAAGGAGTAGATAAGAAAAAGAACTCTCCAGAATTTGTCAAGTTTCAGAGTACAAATGAGATCTTCAAATTTTACTTATACCTATGCATTTGCTTAACCAAAGGAGACTCTAATTTGGTCATTTAAAATTTTGTTCTTAAAGTGGCAAGTTTATTAACTATAATGTCTCACGACGTTTTTTAAATACTTAGTTGAGAACAATAAAGGAGATGATAATGACAATGATCCATTCAAAGAACTCACTAGCTGCCATATTCTCTCCTTTCACTTATCAACTACACCTAGACTTTAAGTCTGCCATCTGGTGGTCACTTCTACAATCAACATTAGCTATCTCAGTCCTGCCCAAGAGGTTAAACAGCTCATTTGTGGGTTGACTCAGCAATGGTTACTTTCATCCATTTTCTAGATGTGTCTTAAAGGTTTGGACTCTATCTTTTAGTGATTATGCCATCTAATTTCCCTTTGCCAAAGATCCAAGTTTCATTTTTAAAAGATTCCAGTAGCCTCCACTCTGCCAGTTCAATCTTCCTATCCTTAGAGATCAAACTCATTAGTTAGTGGTATATATTTTATGGTATTCCTATCCGTAATTTATTTTCTAATTTGATTACAGATGTTAACGTAGCAATGTGTTCCTTCAGGTTTTGTGTATACTTGCGCTAGTCAAAGCTCCCACATTTAGTTCAGTGTCAGTGATGGGAAAAAAGAAATAGTTCCCAAGCAGGTTCTAAAAGATTTCAATTATTTACAAAGCCAACAGTATGCCCAGATTGAAGTATGATTTAATTTTGGGTTTTTTCTCTCTTATTGGGACAAAGGGTAGATTTTCCATCATCTTTTCCAGTGTGGAAACTGAAATGAAACAGATATCTTGAAAACAGAAACTTTTCTAAGAGCGTAGTCAGTTAAAAGAGAGTGTTTTCTGATGAACAGCTCATGTCACAATAAATTTCATTTTTTGACCCATAGATTGGAGCCCAGGCTGGTATATATAACCCATTGGAGAGAGCCCTCAGTGAGTTTTCATGAGAGTGGGAACATATGTTAGCACCTCCTCTATTTCCATCCCCAGAGAGGAGGGCTTTCCTTTCTCTCTAGCCTGCTCCTGAGAGCATATTGCTGTTCCCTGAAGAGTTCAGAGGAGAAACCGGGCCAACTAAACGTGTTTAGAGACTTGTAGTAAAATACCTGTGGAAACAATGTTACCCAAGAGGCATTTTACCTTTTGAAGAGCAGCCTTTGGGGGACAAACCAGATGTGCTTTCCTCTCACCACCATTCTTTCTCTTCCCTTATGCATGACATTTGGAGAAGTTCATTAGGAAGGATTATAGAGCATGCAGAATAAAGAGACATATAACTGGTTTGAAAGGATGGAAGTAGTGATGTGTGTCTCCTGGTTCCTTTTATTGGAATTGCCTGTTGTTCCTGTTTATGATTCTCCTCAAGCTTTTGGAAGGGAAAGAAACCAAAATAGTCCCCACAATTACAACAGGCCAGAGTTGAAATGTGCCATGTGGTTTGTTGCCTGAGTTAGACCAGACTGCTGTGGTTACCCGACTGCTGAATTAACCAGCAGATGCCCCTGTGGCAAAATGTAGGGTCTTAGAACTTACAGAGGATCTTCAGGGAAATAAAAATGAAAACAATCAGGAAATTATTACAAAATATGTTAAAGCTCCAATCTCAAAAACTGACTGATACAAGTTAGACCTGTTGTTCTGAAATATATGTGGTTTGATAGGTGAACTAAGCTTAAACTAGAAAAAGCTAATTTTAAACTCCATTTGGGTGGCTAAAAGTCCAAATATGAGTTGCATCAAGTTTTAATCACCAAAAATTGGTTATCCAGGTTCTGGACATATACACTAAAAATGTTCTGAACTGTGTTCTGATCTTTGTTATATTTCTAATTTTAACTTGACTCAACATACAGAGAGGAGTGGGAATGGATCCAAAAGCTTTCTGGCTCTGAATCTATGGAAAGTGTGGATCATACTTCTGACTGCCCCATGCAATTGTTCTTCTACGAGCTCCAGATGGCAGTGAAAGCTCTCCTTAAGCAGATCAATATACCTCTACAACAGGTACTAGTCCTTACCATATTTATTTTCTTTATTTATCTTCCATTGTGGCATAAAACTGCATTGTGGCATAAAATTCAAGAGGTAAATATATATGTTAATTTTCTTTGATTTAAATGCCACACTGCATGTATATGCATATTTTGAATTTGATGCCTATAAGTAGACACAGACTGCATTTCTGCTCTTTTTCTCCAGCTCCTCTGTGTTGACCTTGCCCAAGTTTCCTAGACCCAACTTACTATGGTCTAGTCAAGCAAGAAAAAATCACTGGCTAGCCCACCTTGAAAGATACCAAGTCTTAGCTTCAGGATAGCACAAAGCAAGGAAAATAAACAAATAAGTATATAGTTAGATATACAAATGATATATCTAAGAGCAGAAGACCAGTGGTAGTATAATCTATAGCAATGGCCAAGGTTATGCCACGCTATATTTCCACAGAGAATTAACTGCCAAAATTATTATCTTATCTAGATTGAAATGTGAAACTTTAATATCCACTAACAAGAAATTCTAAGAAAACTGTTGGTATAGAAGAAAACAGTAAACATTTGTTAGATTCTGTCCAGTAAGTTAACATGATGTAGCATTAGCTTGAATTCTTTATTCTTTTTTTTTTTTTGTCTATGTTCACCTTCCCCTCCCACCCAAAACATACTCATGTGTGTGCTGTCTTTTGTACACACACAAAACGAACCAAGTTTAGCCTGTGAACTCGGAAGACCATTACACAAATAACTATTTCTTTTTAAATAACAGAGACAACCATGTATTGGCCTCTGACTCATGGAGGCAGGGGGACAGATTAGAGATTCCAAGAGTGTTCTTCCATTGGTGTATTGTTCTGATTCTAAGTTAACACTGCAAAGCTAGTCCAAAACAGCTAACACTGACAAAGAATAAATTGCACAAGATGCCATAAAGACACTAGGGGAACAATTGGATTATTCCAGGGGTGACTGTATACTTGGGAGGAAAAAAAAAAATAACAAGTCTACTTGTGACAGTAGATACTATTAAAGGGTTTCTTTGGCTTAACAGGTTTGAAGCAGCTCATATTTCATTGGTGACTCTTGGGCTGCATATATATGTCGGGAGAAGGCTGCCTAACTGCCTAAGAGTGCATACAACTTTTTTTTTTTTTTTTGATTCTTGTAAAATTTTCTCAGTCCTTGGCCAGAAACTACATTTTTCCCCCTTAACCAACTTAAATTGAAACTAGTGGATTTTTAATTCAATCCATTTTTGTTGCTTCATGTAATTATATTCATCATTTTGAAAAGCCCACAGAATGTAATCATTTTCTGCTTTTATAAGAAGCATAAATGTTGTTTTCAGAGTTTATATGGAACATTACTGCCTTAAATCTTGATTTTATATAGCATTATTAAATGGGCTGAACCCTAATATTTATGTTGTATAAAAATTCCAAGCTTGAAGTCGTGTAATTTTGTTAGATGTTTTATGCCAGTGTGGTGTTGTTTATGTAAGTGCCATGTTGTAACTCTCCTATTTTCCCTCCGCGCGTGTCCCTCTGCAGGCAAGAAACTTCCGCCTCTACACACAGGAGGTGTTGGAAATGGGTCACAATGTGTCCTTTCTTCTCCTGCTCCCTGCCTCAGACGACGTCTGTACAGCCCCAGGACAGAATAATCCTTACACCCCACACTCAGGGTTTCTTAACCTCCCTCTTCAGATGTTTGAACTTGGTATAGTAGCTTGTTTCACCTAGAAATATTAACCCAGCCTCCTTATAATAAAATCACAAAGTTATATCTGTTCCCCCTTGTCCCAGTGGAGGGTCAATAAATCACATGATGGCTTTGGCAACAACCTTTCCTAGAACTGTGTACAAGTCTGAGAGAAAGCAAAGCTCCAAGACTATGTGCCTGAGCAATAATTATTGAAACCTAGCTAAGGCCCAATGGAGAGGAGGGAATTCTAAACAGAAAGTTCAGTTATCAGGCTGCAGTTCTTGCCTCCCCTTTGCTTTCTTAAAACATAAATACAAGAAATGATGTTTTCATGAAAAGCACTTTTCTCCCCTGCCCTCGCCCCCACCAACTGGTTAAAAAAAAAAAAAAAAACTGAAGTTAAAATGTAGAGTGTATATCACTTTGGAGGAAAAAAAATGTCTAACTTTAAATAGTGCTGATTTATTAAATAGAGTCTAATATTAAATAGACTAAAATTCTAGTAGACCATTTGTGACATTGACAGGGTTTCCCAGGATGCAATATTGTGATTATAATGTGAATGGTGGAAAATCTTGTCCTGACTTTTAGAAATGAATAGCCTGGGCCCTAGTTTCCCTATTTTTGCAAAGACCCCTGCTGCCCACTGAGAATGTGAATAGGGAGGCTTTGTCTCTTCTCCATGCTTTCTCTTGTAACAGGCCAATAAAAGGCAATTAGCAAGAGTTCCATCAGTTCAAATAGATTGTAGGATTTGTGGGAGGGTGAGTGACTGGGTGGGTGGAATGGAGGCAGACTCTCTTTGGATTGCTCCCCTGATACCAGATTTAGAAGCAAACAAGGAAACCGCCTGATCTCTCATTTTGAAACTTGGGCATCTGAATCTGAATTTATTCTTTGAGGATAAATGAATTAAGCTTCTCCCTTGCTCTGTGTAGTTCAGACACCTAAAGCTGATGAACAGCAATTATTTTTTTCTAGAGGAGAGAGAGTTACTAAGAGAAGCCTAAATCAGACTTTTAGACCAGGATTTGAGAGTCCTGGGTACCCAGTTGTATGGCACTGGCAATCACTTAACCTATATGTACCTTCTCTGTGTCAAATGATTGGCTATACCACCACTAAGAGAGGTCTGGATATAAATATGACCATTTAAAGCGTTCCCCACTCAAAGACTATACTTCTGTTATTAAATATAGTTTGAATCAAGGTGTTTCAATTCAGGTTAAAAAGTTCATATGTAAGGTGCCTAATGTGAAAATTCAGAGATGATTAAGACAAAGCTCTGTCCTCAAAGGGCTTTCAGTACAGTGGTAGGAGTAAAAAATTATAAAGTATTACTGAATGAGGTAGAATGTGCCAAAATCATTAGAATTAAGTGATATTAAAATAAGAAAAGAAAGCACATTTTCTCAAGAAAGATATCAGAAAGCTGCCTTGGAAGAGAGGATATTTGATTGGGTGTTAAAGAATGAATGGACAAGATGTTAATAAACATGGAGAATAAGAAAAACTCTCTTATGGGGAGCAGAATGAGCAAAGACATGAGAATAGAGGAACTCAGAAAGACCTAGGAAAAGAACAAGTGGTTCAGTTTGGCTAGATCTGAGAAGTGATATGAGGAAATAGTGGACATAACACTATACCAACAATTTGTGGCCATACTGGGCAGTATCTTGAGAATCAAACAAAAGAATTTGTTTAAGATGTAATTAAAGCGGGGTAGTGGGGGAATAGTTCAGAGGTCATTATAATAGCCCAGCGTCAGGGTAGAAACAAACAAACAAAAAAAGAAACAAATATAGATGTAAGAAACACTGGGAGTAATCAAGATTGGGCAACTGTTTGAGAAAAGGTGAAGTCTAGAGACTTCGAGAGTATGCCCATGATTTTCAGCCTCAAATATTGTAAGACTATTGCTGCCATTATAAGAAGAAAGGAAGTTAGAGAGGAAAATGATTTGGAGAAGTGATGCTTTTAGCTCTGAACAGCTTGAATCTGAAGGTGCTAATTTAACATCTGAGTGGATATGTTTAATTGGCAATAGAAATGCAGGAGAGAAAGTTTGGTGCTAAACACAGAAATTTAACGAATGTTTATTGATAACACCTGAAGCCAGGAAAGTGAATGATTCCCCAGGGATAAATAACTGATAATTAACAGGGAAAAGAACTAAGAAAATACTTCTTTGGAGAGCTAACCAGGAGTCTATTCTGTGTGAAACAGTCATTACTCTTCCACTATTACCAGCAAAAATGCATAAAATTCATTTCCCTATGCCTCAATGGCCTTGGTGGGAACAATCAATGATTTGGCATAAATCATAATAATATATGACTCCCAAGACCCTGAATGACTAAGCCCTGCAAGTTTCTTCTCTAGTCTGATTTCTGGGAGGCTCATGCACTATTCCTGGACAGCCACACTTTATCCCACTGATAAATTGTTCTACAATTTCCTCTCTCCACTCATTTGCCCATTAATTCATCAATAAATATTTATTAAATAACCTACTATGTGCCAGGCACTATTTTAGGTACTAAAATGAAAAATCAACAATCAACAAACTCTTCATGGGGTTTACATTCTATTAGGGAAGACAAATAGTAAACCAATCAACAAACAATAATATTGTAAATGTCACATAGTAGTGAGGGCTTTGAAGAAAATAAATCAGAGTAAGGGACTAGAATGAAGTGACAGGAACTGCAATTTTGTATAGGATGACCTAGGAACACCTCTCTGCAAAAGATACACTTGAGCAGAGATCTGAGATTTCCATGCAATGGGAACAGCAAGTACAAAGTTCGTAAAGTAAGTGTGCTTGGCTAAGTGATCAGTATAGGTGGAGTGTAGTGAACAAGAGCAAGAGAGATAAGAAATGACATCAGAGAGAAAACGGGAGACAGATCATGGAGGGCTTCATAGGCCACACAATAAGGACTTTGGGTTTTATTTTAAGTGTGTTGGAAATCCAATGAAGAATTGTGAGCAGTAGAGTAACATCTTAAAAGCTCTGCAAAATTTGGTAGTCCTCCCACCAAAAACAAAAAGAAAAAAAAAAAAGAAAATGTAAAAGCTGAACATTGTTTCACCCAGCATTTTCTAAATACATCTGACAATGACTAGAACCATTTTTAACATGGCACCTATTAAAAACCCACAGAAAACATACTTTAGGATATGACACTCTAGAATAGTGCTTCTCAAACTTTAATATATACAAGAATCACTAGGAGAGCTTGTTAATAAAACAGATCCCTGGAACTCCATCTCAGAGACATTGAGTCAATAGATCTGAGAGAGGGACTGGATAATTTGCATTTCTAAAAAGCTCTCAGCTGATACTAATGCCACCAATCCAAGGACTGCACTTAAAGTAGTACTGCCTAGAACACAGAGAGCAAAACAAGACATTAGTTACTTACAGAACTAGGAATGTGGTTAGCATATTAGTACAATCCAACAGCTCCTATCTCTTTGACCTGTCTTACTCTTCTAAATACTAAAAGCAATGTAAGACCATCAGATACTATCCTTTATCTATGAAAACCAGGCCACTGGTCAAAGCCTGGGTATCAATAGTTATTGATTTTAAGATTTTTTTTCTAGAGTAAAACATACCTTCTTTTACCCGTGGTTCGCCTTTGTTATCATATCATTGGTGATCAAGCTGATTAATGCAGACCATGTAAGTGTCCAGAAAGACCACTTGGTTGGGCTTGGTTCCCTGGCATACACAATTCTATTAATCTTGTCTAGGCATCTGGAGGAAATGTTGCCAGTAGCAAGAAATTAATATATACAATGCTTATTGTACTTCAGTACCACCAGCAACAATTTTAAAAATATTAATAAGAATCATGACAAACTACCTTATCCTCAAGTAATCGGAGCTTTCCAAGAGAGAGATTATCATCACTTCCTCCATTAGACATCAGCCCACTAAGCATTTAATAAAATCTTCTATAGGAACTTCTGAGAGCTTGCTATAGTGGGCCTAAGCCTCTCTAAGAAAAATGCTAAGTAACTTTTACTTGTTTCTGATAAGTAGATACTTCTTTTTTCCATATATAGGTTAAGAGTAAAAGATCAGTACATAAACTAAGCATTTCTAAGAAAGGGTTGTTGGAAATTCAGTCAGAACGCAGAAAATTGTATTAACAACATAGGAAATTCTAATAAGACTAGAAAAGATCCAAATTATGGGAATATGTAAATTATAATAGAAAAAAGCAT
The DNA here is from genome assembly GCA_030015415.1 of Cynopterus sphinx. Lineage (NCBI taxonomy): Eukaryota > Metazoa > Chordata > Mammalia > Chiroptera > Pteropodidae > Cynopterus > Cynopterus sphinx. The sequence goes on from CM057385.1 coordinate 23,919,238, forward strand.
TACACTACATTTCAGTTTGACTTATATAAGTCATTTCTGTACCAATGGAAGTACTTGAGATTTAGCAAACTGACCATGTTCCTACCAGTGGCCTGAGTGAATAATAAATAACTTGCTAACCAGCTATGGACAACTGCATATTCCAGCACTAACTAGGCCTAGCAAAGACAAAATGATAAAGGAGCTTAGTTAGCCCTTGGTGTCCTGGAGTAAAGACTAGGCTGGGGAAAACCCATATGGTGTTCCTTCACAGGATTACTTGTGCAGGAAACTTTCACCTAGGAGGGTGTTGTGAGATCTCTGAGCATGATTGAGTTAAGGCAACCTGATACAATTCAGATCTACTCCCCATCCGTAGCCTGAGGGCTGACGCTCCCCCATCCTTTGGATAAAAGAAGGATAGCAGTCCTCTTTAGTAATAAAGCAAGTGCCTGGGGGCTGACCAGGGTCACTATTTATATGTTCCCAGAAACAAAAGAAAAAGTAGTATCATGAGCTCTTAGGAAATGTCCTGGGAAGCCGCTTCTTGAGGATTTGCCTAGCCTGAACTGAGGAGGTCACCCTGACCTGACTCTGGGGGCAGTCACAACTGACAGCAGACCTATGATAAGGAAAGTTGATTTTTATTGATTTCCTTGGCTCTATGATTCATATTAATTAGACTAGCAAGATTTAAAAACTGGGAAATTTTTTAAAAACAGTTTGAAGCCTGGTATATATTTCATATTTCAGTGCTTGACTACATCCTTTGTTCAGCAAACATGTACTGAGTTTCCAATATATGCCAAGTACTGTGCTAGGGCTGGACATACAGATATTAATAAGACACAATCTGCCCACCAGAAACCTAGAACCCAGTAGAGGATACAGGTATCTATACCAACAGTCCCAAAACAATGAAAGCACTGCTATAAAACATAGGCTATTGAATTTCAGAGGAAAGATACCAAATCCTTCCTTACAGAGATAATATTTGAGCAGGCCTTGAAGGATCAACAAACATTCAGAAAAGGAAAGAAAAGTCAGAGCAGAGAAAAAATCATTTTAAACAGAAGTAACAGCATGCACAAAGGTTGGAGACCTGGGAAAATGCAACCCAAGTAAGTACATTCTTAGAAGTTCATTGTGACAGATGCTTAAAGTATCTGAGGAACAGTGACAGGAGATGAAACTAAAAATTAAAAAGGTCAAAATCACAAAGAGGTACTTATGCCATCCTAAGAAGGCTAGGCTTTGTCCTATAGGCAATGGGTAGCTATTAAATGATTTTAAGAAAAGGAATAATATGGTCTTATTGGTTTTTAACAGTTTTTTGGAAAATAGATTGCAGGAGAACAAAAAAAAAGTGAGACTAGAGGCAATAAAACAGTTAAGAAAGTAGTCCTGGTGTACAATGATAAGAACCCTAACCAAGACTGCCATAGTAGGGTTTTAGAAGAGAAAGCACAGGCAAGAGAAATTTAGGAGTTAAAATCAATAGAATTTTATGAGTGATTTAATGTGGCTGAAGAGCAAGATGGAGGAGCCAGAGAGTCTGAATAGGGTGCTGAGATGGATAATGTTGCCATCTACCAAAATAGGAAATACTAGTAGAGGAACAGGTTTGGGGGAAGGGAGAGATGATGAGTTCAATCTGACAAATGATGAGTTTTGAGGTGCCTGTGGGATATCCAGGCATTGAGCCTAATGGAATCCAGGCCACAGGCTTACAAAAAATGGCATCCTCTCAAGCCTCATTCCTAATGCCCATTTTTCACGATTTAGGATACCATTCCTGAATTCCAACTGTCAACTCATTTACTACCAAGAATCATTAGAAGGGCATCTTGTACCCAAGTTCTTTCTGACACCTTGGCAAAGAATCATGGAACTAAAACTGACCCTAGGATGTAATCTTGTTGATTCCTTAGGTTCCAAACTAGGTTATATGACCCAGACTGCTTAGGACTTTATTGAATAGAGATCTTTAGGAAGAATATTCTAATCTCAATCCTATTCTAATATTCTAACTAGTAAATGCCTCATTCTTCCTAGGGGACAGAAGTGGGGGTGTGAACATTTATTTTGCATCTGATATGGGCCATATGCTGTTTTGGCACTTTATATATATTATATTATTTAATCTTAGGTAGGCATTATTATACCTGTCTCAGATATGAGAAAACCAAGGCTCCCAGAGGTCACACACTCACAACTATGCGGGTAGGAAGTGACAGAACTATGATTCTAACCCAGTTCTGTCTGATACCTAAGCCTGAGTACATTCCACTGTACTGCACTCCTGACTTCTAGTGTTGGTGTCAAATGCATTTTAGTCTGTCACTTATCTTATAGAGAAAAAAGAGAAAACCACAGAAAATTAATCTTTGTTTGTAAATTACTAGCAATTCATGTGTTCAGATAATGCTTTTATGTAGCCTTATACTATTTTGTCTGTAAAATGCATGTGATTCACATTAGAAAATAATTAGAAGCTTCCAGTCTATCTTCCCCTCCACAGTGATGGCTACCAAATGTATCATTGCTGAACCACAAAAAGACTATGTTAAAGTAACATTTGTTAAAGCAACATTAATGGCTCTGGATAAAAACCACTACAGCAGGAAAGTGAAGTTTGTAGTTGAGAAGTCCTCATAGCTCACTGTGGTGAGTGGCATGGGTGGAGACCACCCACTGATCCAAAATTCCTACTGCAAAGAGACACACAAAAGAAAATTGTGGACACCCTGGTGTTTTATAATTTAGATGAGACTGATAGAGCTTCTTTGAAAGAAATTCTTCAGTCCCACTCCCTATCTTCTAAGTCATATTTTAGAAAAAAGGAAAAAAGCTGATTTTTTTTTATCAACTTGGTTTGGAAAGGCAGGCTGTGAGACACTTCACTCTCTTCACTCTCCAGCCAAGAGAGGACATCTGTCAAGTACTAACAGGATATAATCCCTCCTTGAAAGGCATAAAGACACATTCAAGGAGCTACAAGGGTCAAGAGTAAGTTACAATGTAACAGTGACTCTTTCCTGTAGACTGCCAGTAAATATCACAGACTGGAAATACACCTTTCAAGAGCACAGTGAGAAGAGAGATAACGGAGGGAAAGAGGAAACTTTGGAGGAAGGGTCTGCCCTCTTCATATCAGGGGTTGCATTTTATTGTTGTTGTTTAGTCAATAAACATGAATTAAGGTTTTGAAAAAGTAAAAATTAATTGGAGCCATGGTTCTTGTCCTCAAAGAAATCATAGTCTAATAGCAAGGCAGTCAAGTAGACACAATTACAGTAAAGCAGGATAAGTGTCCTGATACATTTAGAAACTAGTACCCTAGGAGCATGAAGGAGAAACTAATTCTGCCTAGAAGGGAAGAGATATCAGTGAAGATAGCACTGAGAGGACATTAATAAGTATTAGAAGCTGACCTGAAGGTAGATAAGGGTATTTGAGGACAAGGAAAAGGCAGGTTTAAAAGCATGTACAAAAGAACTTGTAATAAATTCAGCTTGATCAAAGCTTAGACTCAAAGCCAGCAGAGGTAGAAAACAGAGGCTGGTTGCATGATGGAAGATACGATTGAAGATATATTCAAATCCTTCAATATGAGGAAATATAAACAGAGCAGGTCACTCTTATACACAACTAAGCTTCATCCTGAGAGGAACTCATCAAGGAAGCAGACAGTGCTAAGATGGGAATTGTAGGGTCACAAAAATTTCTCAATATGCCGAGAAGTAGGACTTCCTCATTGAAGTGTAAAGATGACCAGATGCCCCATTTTAAGGCAGTGTGGTTTGAGCTCCCCTAAATGGCCAGGTCTGGGTCTCAGGAATCAATAGCAAAAAGGCCTAAGGGCAGTAATTATATATTCTTCCTAGACTTCCTCATCATTGAGCCAGAATAAAAATATTTCAACGCATTTGCTAAGTTATTACAGCCCTATTTCCAAAGCATGGAATGCACTGATATAGGTCAGAGAGAGGTACACAGAGTGAGGTTCCTAGAGAGTAAATCTCCAAATTCAATGATGACCAGGAAAAGATGGTACTACACTAGTCTGAACGGGGATGCATTCCTCATCCCACTAAAATCTGGAGTTATGGTACATGATCACAGCCAACCAGAGAAGTATAGAGAATCTGACCACCTCAGATTGTCCACACCAAAGGCTGAGTCCCCACACTCCTCTGTCTCTTCTCTACTATCTTTTGAGAGAGGAAGGCCAAGTCTGCTGAAGATAAAAATGGTCTGTCAAGGCATCAGCTCTATCATCCTTCCAGAGGAGCTGAGGAGTAGAGAGGCAGGAGGAGGATCAAAATCCATCATATGAGGTCCTTAGGGAAGAGTTTTTCAGCCAGACAAAAGACACCCTGAGAAAAGAATGTCTTATGGTCTGGGACTTCTGGCCTTAGAAAGGAGCACACAAGATATACACTATAAATCAGACATGAGTATCAAAACTAGTTTCAAATTGCTACTTGGCATTTTTTTTCTTTAAAGTGATAAACTTATTTTCCCAGTACATAAATATATATTTATATATTCAGCCCTAACTTTAGGGGATAAACATCATAAACTGCAGCTTGAGCAAACCCCACTTCCCCATACCTATCCAGGACTTGGTAAACCTTAAAAGGAATACTGTCTGACTAAAGCCAGACAACTGGCCCCTTAAGAGCACATTTATAATTTATTTATGGCTTAATATTTTCCACTGATAGGATTAATAAATCATGTTTTCATTCAACTTGTTTTCTCTGAGGTATGAATTTCTCTATTTTGATACCAGATCTTAACATGTTTTATTTTGCTTGTCCACTTTCCAGTTCATTTTTGCAGCTACAGGGAGAAATTTATTAGTCTGTATTGCCGCCTTTCTGCTGTTGTGGAGCTGGATTCTCTGAATACCCAACAGTCCCTAAGGGAAGCAATCTCAGACAGCGAGGTTGCAGCTGCCAAACAAAGACACCAGCAAGTTTTAGATTTCATTCAGGTAATGGTTTTTTTCTTCTGAGGTAAAAGGAAAGAAGAAAAGGACAGGATGGAAGGGATTAGAAACAAGCATGAGAAGAACAGCAATCTGGGCTAATTTAAAGACCACAGTGCGCAAGTAGCCTGTTGATTTGGTTAAAATCCAGAATTCAGAGAGATGTGAGTTTTTAAACAAAGGCTTAAGAGAAGGCTACAGATAAATCAGTGTTACTAAGAGCTGCATTAACCACTGTGGCAGGAAGTAGTGCTTCCCATAAGAAAAGAAAAATCTCTGCCAGAAGTAGTGATGAGAACATTATTCTTACCTGGTAGCCCACTGGTAAATCCAACAGAAAGAAACGTTGCATTAATTAACTCAATATTCCAGAGAAAAAGAAAAGAAAATGACCTACTAGTTCATGTTAACCCATATCAACTTAGACTTAAGATTCCTCATGGTTTGAACTTCTTTCTTGCAGAGCTAACACATTAATCTGTAGCTACAGAGGTTAGAAAATGTGTTCCCTGTCCATGATCTTATCTGAAAGGCAACCTCAGGGTCTTATGACAGGAGTTCTGACTAGTCACCAAGAGAATTTGAATCTGATATGAAATTTCCTATAAATCCCTTGGACAAATCTTATGACCTTTTTGCCTGTTGTTACCCAATTCACAAAATGAGTATAATAGCAATAGCCCCATGATGAATATCATTATGATATATATTCAGTTCAATTTCATAAATATTTGTTGAACACCCAGGTGTTACACGCACTATAAGGGAGATACAGAGGTGAATTAGGCATGCTCCCTGACATTAAAGCGTTTAAAATCCATTAGGGTAGAGAAGAAATGTGTATTAATAGTATTTGTTAAATGAGTTCAGTGCCAAAAGAGAACTTGAAAATATAAGTTTTGTATCAACACAAAGAAGTAAAGATGTACTTATATCCATGGGTATAAAAGAAGTTGCCATAGAGGATATAACTGATATCTTGAGATCTGAGCTGGGCCTAGAAGGATACACCATAGTTAGGAGAAATAGATTGGGGAGAATCCAAAAAGAAACTATAAACAGATAAGGCAGAAAGAGCAGAAAAATAGTATTTGGGAAATGATGAGTAGTCAGGATTGGTTGGGGCATAAATTGAGTGAAGGGCAATAGTAAGAAACTGGGCAAGAATGAAAGTAGCAACAAGATCACAAGGACTTTATTAAAGCCCATGATAAGAAATTTGCAGTTTATTCTGTAGGCAATAGGAACCTGGCCAAAGTTTTGGAGAAAATAAGTTACAGGTTCTCAGAGCTGTTTAAGATAGATTCAAGTAGGGGGATAGTCCTCCTATGCATACTGGTATGACCATACTGGTTGTTTGTAGCAAACGCTCATTCTCATTGGCCATACTTACTACATAATTTGCATATCATTCCCGGATTTAAGGAGAAGACTAAAGGCAGGGAAACCAGATACAAACTATTAACCACCATCAAGGCAAGAAGTTATAAGGACCTAAGATAAGGAAATGCTATAAACAGGGTAAATAAATTTCTCTAACTCCCAATCTCATCTATAAAATAGGGATGATAATAGCACAGTTCACAGTGTTACTGAAGAAATTCAACAAGATAATACATGCAAAGTATGGGCAAAATGCCTGCACATAACTACATAATAAATTGTATATTTATTTATTCATTAATTCACTAATAAGGGAAAATGCTTTGAAACATGAATGTGTAAAATTTCAGGTTTATTAAGGACTCAGGAAGATATTGTAATATACTTGCAAAGCGGTGATCAGATAAATCCTATCCTATTTCTCACCCTGTAAATGAGATATCTCAGGTGACTTCTCAAACTGAAGAAATAAACCTTCTAAGAAGTTACTTGCTCTCTTGACCTGAGAATGTAATATTTAGACCCTCAAAATATTTATATCATGTATTTTATTTCCAGTAAAAGTGGAACACAAATAAGGGGAGTGGGTGGGAAAATGAAGACTAAAGCTTGAGGAGAATATGAAAGACTGGCTTATCTTTTGAATCCACTATAAGGGACAGTGGCGCATAGTAAGGAGAAGAATAACCAGAAGTCAATTAGCAGACATTTCTAGTCTGGCATCTTCTACTGATAAACCTTGGACTATCGGACAATTTGTTTGATCTCCAGGGGCCTCAATTTCCTCATATGTAAAATGAAAGGATTGGATTGATGACTTCTAAGGGCTTCATTGGCTCTAACACTGCATGACTTCTTTAACAACCATAAATACTTTTAGAGAAGCACTTTTTTAACCATGCCTTAATTTCTGTTCATGCTTTATTCTACTTAAGCCTCCCTGAATTCAGTATGTTTATCCAATGAGAAAGTTGAATTTCTTCAGTCTGTCAAAGTCTCAAACCCCTCCAGGAGTTCCTGGCTTCATTCTTCCTCCCTGATGACTACCCTTGCCCCTTTCTTTTTTCACTCAGCTTAGGGCTCCACTGCCTTTTTCTCCTTCCTTTTCATCACACCATTAAGTGAGATGGATAAAGGCAGGCCAGGCCAGGATTTCTTCAAAGTTCTACCTGTTCTGGTCTCCCAAAGCAGGTAACTTGAGAGGCTTTCTACATACTTTCCCTTCCATCCAGCCAGGTACACATATACTTGGATAAAAGCCAATTCCCAAAAGGTTCCAAAAGATCACTTCTTGGCCAGGATTAAACCAGACTACCTCCCTGCATGCATAGTCTTTAGTGAACTGCCTTGCTCCATGCAACATGGATAACTTCACTGACTGAAGATAATGCAATGTCACCTAATCCCTTATCTATGTTAGGTCTGTCTGTCTACCTCTCTGTACCTGTCTCTCTGTCTCTGTCTCTGACTCTTTCTCTGTCTCTGTCTCTCTCTCTCTCTGTCTCTGTCTCTCTCACTCTGTCTCTCTCTCTCTTTCTCTTCCCCACCTCCCCTCAGAATAAAAACCAGCTGCAGCCACTCATCCATTGGCATTCACAGCTTGGCCCACCATACACCATAACCTGCAGAGGCAACCACCAGCCACAAGAGCATTTGTATGGTTCCAGATCTAAGACAGTGTTGAAGTTACTACACAAACCAAACATTGTAAAAAGCAAGGGAGTCTATGTAAATACAGTGAGGAAAAGAAGCCAAGGAGTGCAGCCAGAAAGGGGGAGGGCTGAAGGGGAGGTGTAGAAAATCATAGATAAGGTATACAGGCTTTATAGACAGCACACGCAGCAGAAATGTCAAAGTGCAGAGACTTGGAGCTCGGCATAGTTTGAGCTGCTAAAGCCTAAAGGGCAATTAGACTATAATTTATATACTGTAATGCTTCAAATGCTCCTAAGCTGTAATAGAAACACAGCTCATTAAATATAACCAATCTATCATCCCCTCAAGCACCTTGTAACTGTGCTGTGAGAAAACCAATCACCTTTACATTTTAATAAAAATATTATCTTGCCTGAGTACAGAGAAAGGGGTATAATTTATGGGATGAAAACTGAAATTTTTAAAGGACAGGGTGAGAAATGGATGCAAAACTTTTAACCAACCGACCTAGGGAGTTCATGGTCTTTCTTTTTAAAAACGTGTCAGCAAGTCTTTAGAAGCTGAATTTGGACCTTAAAATCAGGGGGATTATGTTGTCAGTTATTTTTAAATCAACAGTATAGGGTAAAATGGGTGAAAATTGGACTCTTTCTAGAACTACTTAGCTAAGTCTGTTAAACTCAATCCACAGGCCTGACTGTACCTATGTTTTAAATTTTTTTCAGTTAATACCCTCTTCACTTCATCACTGAAAAAAATTAATAAGTAAACATTCTAAGCATAATTTTAAAAATTTCTACACTAAATATCACTATCCATCTTCAGCAATAAGGTTTAAACTATCTTATCTGAAGAGAACAAGTGAATTACTATTAATAATTATATTAGTTTCCCAGGGCTGCTGTAACAAATTACCACAAATTCAGTGGCTTAATATAACAGAAATTTATTCTCACAGTTCTGGAGACCAGAAATCTGAAATCAAGGCGTCAGCAAGGCCACACTCCACCTGGGCTCTAGAGGAGAATTGGTTCTCTGCTTCTTCCAGCTTCTGGTGGCTGTTGGTATTCCTTGACTTATGGCCACATCACTTCAATCTCTGCTTCTGCGATCACATAGCCTTATTTTCTTCAATCTGCCAAACCTTCTCCCTCACTCTTATAAAAATGTCTCCGTGAGGACATATGTCATTAGAATTAGGGCCCACCTGGATCCAAGATAAACTCCTCCTCTCAAAATCCTTAATTGCATCTTTTACCATGCAAGGTAATATTTACCCTTTTATCATATAAGGTCATATTCACAAGATCCAGGGACTGTGGACATACCTTTTGAGAGGCCACATTCAGCCCACTACAATAATGATTGTCAGTGTAACAACTGAAAATGTTATAACGATGTACAGTTTATTACATGCATTCATCTACATTACCTTATTTAATCCTGTTTGAGAGTATAGATCTAAGGAATTAGGTAACTACTCACTCATTCATTCACTCTTTCATTCACTGAGCAATCATTTATTAAGTACCTACTTTACTCTTGCACAGCCAAAAGTGAAAGATACAAAAGCACAGTGCGTGACCTTGGCAGATACTCTAAAAGCTGTCCATAGACATGTAGTGCCTTTAATAGAACCTTGAGACAAGAGTATGTTGCATAAAGTCAGACCAATTAAACCAGATCAGAGAGCAACAATCCCATCAAGAAAATTTGTCCAAGTCTTGTCTGGAAGCCCCATTTTGGGTAAATCCCCATTTACCCCCCTGAACTTCATTTAGATTTCTCCCTTTAAAATTCTCAGTGGCTCCTCATGGGCCTGCCCACTGCTGAACCTCTTGCCCAACTCACTGCTTAACAAAGCCTGAAGCTCAATCTCCTGCTTTCATTACCAGCCCTGAATACTCTGCCAAGTCTTGTTACTTCAGGACAGAGAACTAGAAAGCAAGGGAAAATGGCTATCAGCCACACAGTGCCATTCACTAGTTCACTCTAGCTTGCCTATCATCCTGAACACAGCAGATTGCCTGTTTGTTGGGAGCATCAGGCTTGTGGATATTCTCTAAAGAGTATTTGTTAAGTACAGATTAAGGCCCAAAGAAGGATTTTGAAAATAAAATAGAACACTGGGGAGCTCCTTATCTTTGAAAATTCTACAATCAGAGAGAACTTAACCTTGCCATATTCATACAATGAACACCCACTTGGAAGTTGAGTGATGTCAACTTTCCAAATGTTTTTCGACTATAAATCAAAAAGCATCAGAGTTGGAAGGGACTTTAGATATCATCTAATCCAACCCCCTCTTTTTATAGTTCACTAAATGGGCCCGATGAAGTTAATGGCTTACCCAAGGCACCCAATGAAATTAGATATAAAGTCTATCACCACTCCCATGAAAAAAAATGTTATTAGCAGCCCCTCCTTGAAAAGAGTCAGAATAATCAGAAAGTTCATGGCCAGTGTCTGTTAAGATCTGGGAGAATATCTATCATATACAGATGTAGACACAAAAATATGAGTGACTTTTACACTAATAGGCTTCAGAGAAATAACTATTGTACTTTATAATGAAAATGTTAAAATCACTTTGGTAACCCAGAAATCAAAAAGTAGCAATCAAAAATGGGCTACCTTAAAAACATAAGGATGTTAAATTACTCAGGAGTAAGCTGTATAACCTATTTTCTACTTTAGAAGCATTTTTTTATATGTAAGAAAGTAATAAATTTAATACACATTTTTTCTAATAAATAGATCCAAGAATTTCTGCTTAGCAAAATATTCCCATAATGCTGTTTTTTTTAGTTTACATAGAACTAAAACTACATTTTTTTCCCTCAAGTACATATTCTGAACTTGAGACTTTATCATATGCCTTCCCCACTATATCCTAATGAGGAATATTTCATTAAATGCTTAGAATTAATAACACTTCATGTATGTAAGAAATATACCCTGCAGTTTTTACAAAGTATTTTCAAATTCATCATTTCACCCAATCATCATAGCAGTCCTGTGAGGCATAAAAGGGGAGATGTTTCATCCACATTTCACAAAAAAAGGCACTGAAGGCTTAAAGAGGTCAGGTGACTTGCCAAAGGTTATTACAGAGCTAATAAGTGGTGGATCCTAGCAGGAATCCAGGTCTTCTGTTATTTGTACTAAATAACAATAGCCTCTCAGGTAAAAATATGTAAGACTCAGCAATTATAAAGAAGAGGTATTTTCTGACTTAGCAAACATGTTGAAAATATTTTACTCTTGCTCAAAACCAATACTGTGGAAAATGTATCATCTTGGATTCTCAAGGAAACTTATTCCTTTTTAATACCAGTTGAATATTAACTTAATGTCTTTTACCATTTTATTCCAAAGCAAATAGATGAAGTCTGGCGTGAAATGAGATGGATCATGGATGCTCTACAGTATGCAAGATACAAACAACCACTTTCTGGCTTATACATCCCTAAGCTGATAGACCCCTCAGATGAGCAAAACCTAAAGAAGATCAGCTCTACATCATCACATATAGACTGTCTTCCATCCCCATCCCCATCTCCAGAGATGCACAGAAGAAAGGCAGTGAGTGGTAAGTAATAAGATCTAAAGTTATGTATTTTAATCACCAGATTCTTGGTCCTTTCTTCACTGATGAGGTTCTTTTGTGCTTAGGCATTGGTCCCAGCAAGGAGTAGAAAACACTGTTCAGTGGTAAAAGTCTAAAAGCATAGAGAGAACAAAACTGGAACAGTAAGGGGGTAGAGAAACTAAGGCAATAACCTGAGATCAACTCCATTCAGGGATAAGAAAGATTCCATCCAGTTCCATCCCAAGTTCCCAAAATACAAAAGAACACAGAGCAGGGATGAGGCTTCAGATGTGTAGAATGGAGACTGCTGAGATGTCAGATGTGAGCCAAGTCAGTTGAGGGAATCTGACCAAAATAGGTAAGGAAGGAAAACAGGTCCAGCCTCTAGTAAATAGGGGCTGATGGGAATGAGGAAGGATGTAGGTTCAGACTGAGTAAGAGTTCAGGGCAAATTTCTCACCTACATGGCACCAATGTCCTGGCGTGAGAGGTAGAATAGAGAGAAACCTTGGATAAACTAGAATCCAAAGCCTAAGAAAGAGCAAATAAGTAGGTTAGCATCTCCATGGATACAACAAGCAAGAGATAACAATCTAGAGGAGATATTTAGCAAGTCACCTCCACTCTTTGGAATCAAGTTTGAATTTACATGGCAAATGCTAACCACAAAAGCATGGCTGGATTAATATAATGACTACAAACATCTTTATGCTTGCAAACAAAGAGAAAACATACTAGTCAAAGGCAATATAATGCTCTTGCCTAGGACATGGTGAGACTATTAAAATAATGGCATTCAAAGCATCTTTCTTGATTCTATAACTTGTAAGAATTTTAATTTTGAAAGCTTTACAATATTAATTGATATTTTTAATAAACAGTACTGAATTGTAGGCTTGTCCCATAGGGGGCAGCATGGTGTAGTAGAAAGAGCTTGGGCTTAGAAATCAGAGACCTGGATTCAAATCTCAGCTTTGTTTTGCTAGCTAGATGAGCTTGAACATACTACTATATCTGAGTCTGGTTTCCACATACATAAAATTAGAATAGCATTCACATGTTGAAAAGTTACTTGTAGATTAGACAATCTACGTCAGATGCATAGCATTTAATAATTGTACATATATTTAATATTATTCTTCTTTAGTGAAGATATGAGCCTTTTCTATAAGTTTTTGTATGCTCCTATGTTTCAAAAACTTCAAAGTCTAAAAATCATTACTGGGCAAGAAGAACAGAGAGGCAGCTAATTTATATTATATTAACAAAGGATTCTATGATTTACCAAATAATTCAACCAAAAAATTCTTTAGGTACAATTTCTCAATTGTATTTTTATAGATTCTTACTAGAGTAAAATACCATTCCTGCCAGAAGTTATTCTAATGCATTAATAAAAAATTTTCATGATAACTGCATACGTGCTCTGATGTGGATATGTATAGGCCACTATTGAGTCTATTGGAGGTGTTAACCATAAACTCACAAGATCAAAGAGAGTTTCCCAAAGGAGGTGAAAAAGTCAAGTACTAAAAAATAAGTAGGAGTTGAACCAAAAAAAAAAAAAGAAGAAGAAGAAGAAAGAGGAGAGTATTACAGGCAGAGGAGACAGAATATGCACCTGTGTTGTACTTCAGGGAGCTGCAAGCAATCTGGCTGTACTCAGTATCCAAGTACATTGTTCATTCCTTTTTTTTTATTTTTCACTTAAAAAAATATTTATTGGTTACCTACCATGTTCCAGGCACTCTTTGAATTAACAGGAATATACTGATAAACAAAGCAAAGTCACTGCTCCCATAGAACTTATATTCTAAAAAGAGTGACAAATAATTAAAACATAAACAAGATAATTTCATATAGTGAAAATTCCAATGCATAATACAAAGGGGTAGTGGTGAGAGACAGAGAGAGAGAGAGTAGAGAGAAAGGCAGGAGCCAGATCAGGCAGGGTCAATGCTAAGAAGTTTGGATTTAATTCTTCTTGTGATGAAAAGCCATTCGAAACTTTTAATATGAATTACTCTTTAAAATCAAATCTGGCTGTTATATTTTTAGGGGGGCAATACTGGAAGCAGGGAGATGGATTAGGTGCTATTAACTGAAGAGATATCAAGTTTTCTGCCTTGACTGCCTCAGGATATCATGATGCCATTGACCAAAAAAAAGGTTAGACAGGAAGAAAAAAAAGCTTAGGCAGTTGGGCATGTTGAATCTGAGTAAGTTTGGGGATATTCCACATAAAAAGAATCAAGAGAAAGGATGCATAGGGTCAACAGCTCAGGAAAATAAAAGTGGATTTATACAGATTTAAGAACTGTTGACATATGAATGATGTAGCTACAAAAATGTTTGGGATTCCCTAGAGAGAGTGGGTATAAAAAGAAGAGATTTTAGAAGGATCCCTGAAGAATGGAACAGTAAGACTTCATAGACTAAGGAAAAACCAAAGGAAGAATACTAAAAAAAGTATCACAGAAATTAAAGCATGTCAAATGATGGTGAGGGGTTAAATAAAACTGAAAAGCTTCTATTGTTTTGTTTTGTTTTGTTCTGTCTTGTTTTGAACAAGGAAGTCTTTGGTTAATTGATGATAGCGGTTTATAAAGAGGAGATAGAAACTAAACAGAAGTAGAACAAGGAGTGAGTGAAAGGTAAAGAAGTAGGACCTGTAAGGATACACTCTTTTCAAAACCTTGGCTATGAAAGAGAAGAGGGAGGGAGGACAGTAGTCAGAGAGGTATAGAGTTGAAAAGGCATTTTTTTAAAGATAGGGCACATATGCCGTCTATCATTACACAATTCACATAATTCTACAAACAATTCTTCAGTTCTACTTCTACCTTCACAGCCCTTGTGTGCCTTTTCTGCTCACAGAACTTTCCCAGTGTTTAATCTTCTCTTGGGCACAGGATCCTAAGTGGGCCTCCCTGGCTTTGTGAGGGTGGCCTCTCCTGTGTCACAGAAGTGCCAAACTCTCACACAGGCCAGATGATGGGTTACACACACTCCTTGCTGAGAGGATCTGGCCAATTACATTCAGATTTTATTATTAACTTAAAATGTGAGCGAACATCATTCCATTTCTTAAAATATAACTCTCTCTTGGGTCCATTTATTTCTCTGAAGCCAAAATTCCATGGACTGTGAAACAGAAAGATGTGGAGGGCAGCAAATGAAAAATGGAGCCCAGTGACAGGGAAACTGCGAAGAGCTGGGAGAAACAGTGTCCTATCCCCTCACAAAAACACACTTTAGATCAATGAAATCTGCTCCTGTATATTCTGTCATCTCCACTGGTGTGACTACTTTTAATTGTTTGGAAACCATTTATGAAGAAGAAAAACATCCAATTTAGAGGAACATCCCTACTGGGTCGTTCACAGAGCAAAGTTCACAACACAATTTCATTCTGTGTGGGTAGGGTTCACCTAACTTCTGAGGAACCTGTTGAAAATACAGAGCCTATCAAAGGCAAGCCTCTGGTGCCAGCCCAAGATTCTGATTTAAGGCTATTGAGCACCTTGGATTTGTTTGTGTGTATCTGCCAAAAGAGGGTAGGGGTGGGGGTGGAACTCTTTAACTTACTTCCTATTTCTGTGTGGTTTTCAAACATGAAGTAGAACTCCTTTGAGTCAATTAAAATTAAGCATCTCCCAAGGACCCAAGGGGGAAAGTTGGCTCCTAGAAAAGGCAGCTGAAGGCAGGGGGTGGAATGATTTGGTCCATCGCATGAGTATTTTCTCTCCCACTCCTTTTCTGTGGGTATAGTGGTCACAGGCGCAGTAATTTTTTTTTTCCGATACTGCTATTTCTCCTAGTGACGCATAGCTAAGGCAACAAAGGAGAGGGGGGATTCTTTCCTTCAGATGCATTTAAAGATTATCCTGAGCTTCCAAATGTACATCTTCCTGGTAACCTTTTCCCAGATGATGTTAAGAACACTATGGCATAAACTACACAGCTTGAAAAATCAACAGCAATCTGAAGATGTTCTTTCTCTTGGGAAATTAGAAGGTGAACAAAACCCTGAGGTTCTACCCAAGCCTGATGAGAGATTTATTAAAATTCTTTATATATAAATTATTTAAATTCTACTTAAACACAGTGGAGATAGAGTCAATGAAGCACAAAAAGAAATACAAATTTGGACAGTAATAAATTTAAAATGTGAAGATATATTTTCAGGGCAAATACTGCTTATTATTCCCATCTTGGTGTCTTGTTATGCCCCCATTTAAGAGAAAAACAATAGCTTTAAATCAATTATTCTTTCCTGAAATGTCATCTCCCCATCTACCCTCAAAATCCACATCAACTGTACTCTGCTGTTGTTGGCATGATCCACAGAGACCGAGAGTTACAACACCCATTACAATGGCAAGAAAGCCAGGCTTCCTAAGCCAGCACTAATACTATGGGCAAAACTTTCATCAAACAGCTCCTGGGTCAACCAGAGGGAAACACAAAGTTCTAATAGTGCTAGCCTGCCCAGTGGGCCCTCTAAGGGAAATTGAGGAGCACAACCAGGTTTATTAAAATAACAGCTGGGCAAAGCGCCTGAAATGCTTAATGGAGCATATGCTTGGATCTGGAGATGGAAGCTGCACTTTGCATTCTTTTCCAGGAAGGGAGGGAGTGGCAGTGGCCTAAGTCCCTGGAAACTCTCCTGAATGCCCTGGTTGGCATCCTGGAGATTTTCCCAGCTAGTTCTGGGAGAGGTGTCCCACTCTAAGCAATAGGTTCCACTAAGCCTTATAATAAATAATATAACCACCATGGAAGGCAAATATTTTGATTCCCACTAGAGCAATGTTACCCAAGTGTGGGTCCGTGAACCTACAAGATAATATTTACCGCTCCATACTCAAACCCTTTTTCATATCATTCCTGGGTTACTACAGATATAACTTGCCCTTTTCTTGATTTATCTCCTATTTCCCTTGCTCCTGGGAACTACAGTAAAGAAGTTATATCATTTACTAATTCAGTGCTAAATCTAGGTTGGGAAATACAGTTCCAGAGTAGACCACCACCAATACAAAACACCACACAAGAGATTCTTATTCTCTATCATTAACAGCATTCTCATAGCAAAATTTTGAAGTTTATCTGATTACTGGTTTGTATTTTATGAGTCACCTCCTGATACGTTTCTAGTTATTCCTGATTTAAGGGTAGAGAGGATCTTAATATCAATATCTGCTTGTAAGGCACTTAAAGCATTTTTAACGAAGTAATATAATCTTCATAGCACCTATAGAAGATAGGCAATTTAATTACCTGCATGCTACAGATGAAGAATTGTTCAGAGGGGATAAGTGATTTGCTCAAGATCATATACATAGCAAGAAGCAATACAGGGCTTCAGCCCAATTTGTCTAATTTTAAGACAATTGTTCTTTCTGCTACAACTAGGCTGACTCTCTAAGTCACGTATCACCAAATACAAAGCAAAATGATTTAAGTGTTTGTTTTCAGGAATTTCAATGGCAAAGTATATTAGATCTTTTCAGGCTGCTTTCAGTATTGTTTTTTAAGGGGCAGTCAAATTTCATCACTCTTAATGCTCCCAAATTTCAATATTTGTTTCAGTTTCAACTCAATTCAATGTACTTTACTGAAGGTTTTCTGTGTATCGGATATGGAACAAGAAGCTAATACAACGATGATTCAGTCACAGTCTACTTAGTAGGTCCTCACAGTCTACTCATGTGTCCAAGTTCTGATTAGATATCTGGGAAATACAGAAGAATCTACATGTCCTTTGTTTGACTCCTTCTTTAGTCCATTCCTTCACTTCAATGACTTCTTCAACATTTACTAGGAAAAGATGAATAAGATAATGCATGCTCTCAATGAGGAAGATAAACATGCAAATGAATCATTTATCATAAACCTTGATAAATGC
This sequence comes from Cynopterus sphinx, assembly GCA_030015415.1. Lineage (NCBI taxonomy): Eukaryota > Metazoa > Chordata > Mammalia > Chiroptera > Pteropodidae > Cynopterus > Cynopterus sphinx. The sequence goes on from CM057385.1 coordinate 23,936,755, forward strand.
AGTAACAGAGATGTAAATAAAATGCTATAAGAGCCAAGGGAACTGAGCAACTAACTCCACCTGAGGAAATCAGCATGGCTCTTCCTAAGAGATTGAGTCTTAAAACACGGTGATCTATTGAAATATTAGAATTTCAGCCCTTTAAAGAATCAGTTCCTCAACTTTTCTGGCACTATGGACCAGTTCTCCTATGAGAATCTAATGCCTGATGATCTGAGATAGAGCTGAGGTGGTGATGCTAGCACTGAAGAGCAGCTGCAAATACAGTTGAAGCTTCGCTTGCTTGCCGCTAATCAACTGCTGTGCAGCTCGGTTCCTAACAGGCCACAAATGCTACAGGTTTATGGCCTATGGGTTGGGAACCCCTGCTTTAAAGTATTCCTTCATATTCTCTTTAGTCTATTCGTATGTTGAGAGGTCAAAGTGCAAACTGCTCTTACAGAGTGCTTGACCTGACTATAGCCTGGAAGGAGGAAGAAAGTGTCACAAACTCCTCAGTAGTTGCTTCTAGTTATAGTCATTTTTACTATTAGACTTCCAGTGAGTTAAATGGTTCCCTTCCAAAAAATTATGTTCATATCCTAACCCTCAAAACCTGTTAATGTGACCTTATTTAGAAAAAAAGTCTTTGCAGGTATAATTAAAGATCTTGAGATGAGATCATTCTGGATTATCTGGGTAGACCCTAAATCCAATGACAGGTGTCCTTATAAAGAATAGAAGAGAATCCATGTGAAGACAGAAGCAGATTGGAGTGATGCAGGAACAAGGAAGGCCATCAGCCACCAGAAACTGGAAGAGGCAAGAAAATAGCCTCCAAGGTGCACCCTTGCTGACACCTTGATTTCAGACTTCTGCCTTCTAGAGCTGTGAAAGAATTAATTTCTATTGTTTTAAGCCACCCAGTGTATAGTAATTTGATATAGCAGCCACAGGAAACTAATAGAAGATCTAACATGATTCTCTACCAGCACCAATGTCAATGATTAATTTAGCTTCACGTGGGTACTGCACCAAGCAGATTAGATGAACCAGATCCCAGCCTCAGGAAACTTCCACAGAAAGCCATGCAAATGCTAAGGTGAATGGTAGTATAACAGGTCTTTGGAGTGAGACAAATCTGCATGAGTTCCTATTCTCCTACTTAATCAGGTATATGAACTGAAAATTTTAATAAGCCTAAGTTTCATAATTCTTATCTGCAAAATGGGAATTATTGTAAGCATTAAATAAGATAAAGCACATAGAGCACTTAGCATAATGACTGGCCCATAGTACTAAGTAAATATCAGGTATTATTACCATTATGGACACAAATACATGTGGACAGCTAAACAGACAGTAATGGTCAGAGAAGTTCAACTAAAGTCAATTATCATTTCTTTGCATGGATCTTATTTCCAGCCCAATTTCAAATCTTCAGTTAACCTCTCTTCCTCATCATCCTTATGCTACCTACTGCTGCCACCATTAAAAACAACCAATAGTTCTGAGACTCTGTTACTTCTAGTGCCCATTTTTTTCCCTACAAATTGGGAAAAGTGGTATCTAAACTTGTTTTTAAAGTATCAAAGTCATTTAGCCCAAGCCGTTATCAAGTTCTCTATGTTAAGTTAAAAATCGCTTTACATTTGTATTCTTTCCTAACCATGTCTTTCTATTTTTTTCACTAAAGACCAGTGTGAGCACTGGTGCTCACAAGTGATCACCCCTCATTATATCCATCAATCTACCACTCATCTTCAACAATTCTCTAATGGTTCCTTCTTTACCCATAAAAATCTTTCCTCAACCTTACTACCCCACTAGTCTCCCATTCCATCTCCTCCAGGATGTTCTGGCCAGAGCCTCAAGCTCAACCTGTCCCAAATTAAATTTACCATCTCTTCTACTGCCCAAGACTGTTGCAGTTTAACTCCTCTGGCTGAATGTTACTCCTGTCTTCCAGGCATTGATGCTTCAAACCTACTAGTCACTTCAGGGCCTTTGCACTCGCTTATCCAAGTTGTCTGGAACAATATTCTCTAAAACTTTCACATACCTGGTTTCTTCTGATCACTGAGGTCTCACTTAAACTCCCTTTTCTACAGAGATTCCTCCCCTCGCTATCTTATCAAAAGAACCTTCTTTCTAAGTCTCTCTCAGTTTCATTTTCTTCATAGAACTTTGCACTACTTGAAATTAGTCTTATGTATTTGTTGTCTAAGCTACCCTCTATGAGCTGCTTGAAAGCAGGGACTTTGTCTATCTAGCACAAAATAGGTGCTCAATACACATCTTTGAATGAATGACTTTCCTAGGCTTCTATTTTCCTCCACATAACCTCCATTCTTGCTTAGCCTCGCAAACTGGAAAAGATAAATATTTAAAGGAAACATAGTTTAGACCACAGCCTCCTAGTTGACCTCCCTGCTGTCTGTTTCTTCCTTATCTAGTTCATTGCACATCCTACCTGCTCCATAATTATCCTAAATCACAGCTCTCATCTTGTCAATTACTTCCTCAAAATTCTTCAATAACTGTTCACTGGCTAGAAAATTAGGTACGAATTTGTCATGTAGGCATTTACTACTCTTCTGTGGCTCTACCCTACCTTTTAAAAAATTAAATGCCCTCTTTTAACCATTTATTTTAAAATAATTACAGAAACAGAAGTTTGCAAAGACATATACAATAATCCCATGTACCTTCCCCCTACCCCTCCCCTGTGTTAACATATTACACAGCTCTTGTACAATATCAAAACCAAGAACCTGAAACAATCCATAGAGCTTATCTAAATTTCACCAGTTATACATATACTTGTGTGTACACATGCACAAATGTACATATGCATGTATGCAAGCACATAGACTAACTTGTGCAACTATGTAATTATATCATCTGTGTTGCCTTGGGTAATCACGATCATAATTTAGATATCCAACAATACCATCACCACAAAACTCCCTCTGTTAGCCCTTTATAGTCTTATCCATCTCCCCAGCCCTACTGCTGGCTACTACTAATCTGTTCATCTCTATAACTATTTCAAAAATGTTACATAAATGGAATTCTTCACTTATATTGATGAGTAGTATTCCATAGTATAGATGTACCACAGTTCGTCTAAACAATCATCCACTAAAGGACATTTGAGTAGTTTCCAGCTTCGGGTTAATACAAATAAAATTGCTTTGAACATTCATGTATGAGTTTCTGCATGAAAAGAAGTCTTAATTTTTCTAGGATAAATTCCTAAAAGTGTAATTGCTGGCATGTAACTTTTGTAGCCTCATTTTCCCCAAATTCCATTTCCGTTCACATATTTTGTGAAATAGGTCTACTTGTATTGTTTCCTCTTCCTCTCTGATTTTTAATCCTCATCATTGTTTGCACATTTAGTATTAAAAGCTGCCTCAAACATTTTTTGAAAGGAGATGAAGAAATAAATGAATATTGACAGAGTATAGAGACAAATGAGTGGAGAAAAAAAAAGAGATGATAGAGTACTTTATCAACCCTGTCCCAATAAAATGTGATCTCTTCCCTATAAACCTGCATCTTATTTGCTAAACTTCTCTTACAAAATATATGTTCTTCCACAGTCTCATAGATGCATATATCCCCTATACTTCCACTAAAACAGTAAGCTGCCTGGAGACAGATAATTTCTTAGTTTTATAGTCACTCGGGTCCCAAGCACAACCCAGTGTTTCTGTAAGAACAGAAGCTCAAGCAAAATAGAATCTTCATTGCTGAATGAGGATGATTAAATATCTCTGCCCTAAGAGGGCTCTGGTCTAACCAGGCAATCAGGATGTTATATTTGCCCTAAAAAAAAAAAAAAAGATACTTAATACAAATCTGTACAGGCTAAGTGCCAAAAGATTATAGAAGCAAAAAAGGGCTACAGATGTGCAGACAAGTGAGCAATACTTTCTGGTGAGCAATACTTTCTAGGACAGTTAGGGAATGCTTTCTAAAAAAGGGTATGTTTGAGAGAAACCTTGAACAGATCAGTAAACTCCCCCCACCCCACCCAAAAAAAAAGTAGAAAAGGGAGTTCTTTTTGGTAGCCATTATTTAAAGAACAACATATAAGTCGATCTCATTCTTTGTAGCTACTAGATAATATCCCATAGTATGGATGTGCCAAAATTTTTAAACTATTTTGCTAATAATGGGCATTTAGGTTTACATCAGTTAGAATTAAGTTTGGATCCATATTACAGAAAATCTAAAAATAGAAAACCTAAATAAGACTGTCATAAACACAAAGTATTTTATTTCTCTCTTATGTAAAAAACGATTAGAGGTAGACAATTCAAGGTTGGTATGCAAACACCATGGTCTTCACGCTCCATTTTTCAACTCCATCATCTAACACATGGCTTCTTTTTCCAAGGTTGCCTTATGAACCCAGCCAACACATCTTGGTAAGGCAACTGGAAGGAAAGAGGAAAAATAAAACGGCCTACCTACCAACTAAGCTAGATCCCTTCATGCAGACTTCCAGAAATTTCATATAATACTTTCAGTTCTACCTCATTGGCTAAAACTTAGTTATATGGCCAAGCCTAGCTGCAAGGAAATCTGAAAAAAAATATGTGGTCTAATATGAGTGCACTGTTATCGCAAATCAAATTTAAGATTTTGTAACTAAAAAAGGATAATAAATATTGGGTAGCAACCAGTAGTGAGAGAACAAAATTTAAATCTTGTCCTGCCAATGAAAGCACACACATTATCTTCTACAGTCAGGAAAAACTGAGAGAGAGAGAAAAAAAAAAGTACTTCGTACCCTAACCCTGAAACAAACAAACAAAAAAAGGTTTGTATCTGGTTCTTGTCTCTAAAATAGAAGAAAACCTAATCTTGTTTGTGTAAATTACTGAATATTTAGCAAATTTTTCCCCTGGTTTGCAATATTCTTATAATAATCATATGACTTTCCACCATGAACAGATTATGATCCTGTAAACTTTTTTTTTTCTTTAAATACCTGTTTATTTAACAAGCAAGCCAGTCCTGAATTTGAACTAACCTGCAGAACTTTGAAAGTAACCTGTTTTTCTTTTCTTAAACTATTTTTCTTTTCATAGTGCTTCTGTGCCTCTAAGTCTTCCTTTCACAGCAGTCTCAGTCACAAGGTTATTTCCAGTTTTTCACTATTATAAATCATGCTGCAGAAAACAACTTCTACATGTCTCCATGGACACACAGTGACAATCTCTCACAGATCTCTATAAAAGGACTTTCTGGGACAAAGGATATGCACAATTTCAATATTTTGTATCTAATTTCTATCTAAAGAGCTGTACTAGTTTATATTCCAACCATCATTACATGAGTGTCCCTGATTTCCCATACATCACCAACACACACTTTTTATTTTTAGCAAATCTAGTGGGCAAAAACACACCTCAGTGTTGTTTCGGCTTGCATTTTCCTAATTACCATTTGGTTACTAAATATAGTCTATCTAGGTTGAATATCCTCATTTTGTTTATTGGCCATTAGTATTAATTATTCTTTGAAGTGTTGGTTAGCTTCTGCCCATCTGGATTGTTTTCTTAGTGCTTTCTAGTTGTTCTTTATATACTCTGGATATGAATCTTTTGTTATGCATACTACTACTATTTTCTTCCAATTTATCACTTACATTTCTACTTTGTTTATGTTATCATTTGCTTTACAAAGTATTAAACTTTGATGTAGTCAAATTTATCAATCACTTCTCTTTTGACCTTTCTTAGAAAGACCTTCCCAGCCCAAAATTAAAAATTTACTGTTTTCTAATACCTGTAGAATTTGTTTGCTATATATAAACTGCATAGAATTTATTTTTATATATGGTATGAGGTAGGACTTTCTCTAATTATTTTTGCTAAAGGGATAACAATTTTCCCAATACTATATACTGAATCTATTCACTCCCCTATTTTGAAATGTTATCTTTGCAATATGTTAAATTATCACGCAGTATAAGACTGTTTCTGGACTTTATTTTTCTGTCCTACAGATCCACCTGTTCATTTGTGCACCAATATTATAAATTCTTAATTACCAAAGCTCTAGAGTAACTTTTGATATCTTGTAAATCAGGCTCCTCCATATTGTCTCTTAAAAAGGGGGGGAGGGGAAGTTTGGCTATTCTCCCAAATTTTCTCTTCCAGATGAATTAAAAAAATCAATTTACTAAATTCCATTTTTAAATCCTATGGAGTTTTTTTTTTTTTAATTGGGATTGTCTCAGATTTATAGATATTTCTCATTCTTTTTAAGAGCACTTGCATGTTTTCAAAATTAGCATGTATTTACCAAGTACTTACTATTGGCTGAGTTCTGCGGAAAATGCAAAGGATTTTAAGACAATCCTTGCCCTACAGAAATGTACAACTTGACTGGGTAAAAGGATATAAATAACCAGTACATGAAGTGCCAAATATCTATAGAACTAAACTTCTGGCTCACTGATGGTCATTATGGCACGCACTTTGAGGCTTGTTTTTGCCTCTGATTTTACTTCTGTTGTTTTTTGCTTTGGCCTTACTTTTATTTTTTTCTTTTTAAACACCTGAAAACACGTTTATATAATCAGTGTATTTTTTTACAGTCACCCTAAGTAAGAAGTTCTTTTAGCATCCCCATTTCACAAATAAGAAAACTGAAGCTCAAAGAAACTAAGTAACTTTCCCAGGACCCAGCTAGGATTTGAGACCAGGTTTCCCTAACGTCAGCCACCATAGTGCCTCTTCTTTCTTTCCCCCTTTTAAGTTCCTGCTGCTTTATCAAATGTAAAAATCACCTCTGAAATCAGAACAGAGAATAAATGAATAACACCCATCTTTGTTTCCTGTTTCATCCTCTCTGCACATGCCCAGTGAATAATAATAATAAAAGCGTATGTGGGGAATGAGAACAGGTTCCCCTCTGCTGCTGTCCAGGTTGGACCTGCTAAGAGTTTCTCTCCTTCCTTCCCCTTAAGCTAAGAACAGAATTCACCACCTAACTTACAGAGCCCTATGCAAAACAAAAATGTGGGGTTCCCTTGTTCAAAACTCATTAATACTGTCAACAGGTGAGAGCAGAACATTAAATGAAGCACAAGGCCCTTCCAGGCATGGGAGAGGTGGGGGGCCTCAACCACACCGATTCTACTACACCCATGAAGCATGGCCCGGCTCAGAGTTTTTCTGTTGTTCTAACCTCAGTCTCTGGCCGTGCAGATTCACAGCCCTGCTCTGACGAAGAAGGCTGCTCGGAAGTCTTCCTGCCCACCGACAGTGACTACGACTCCAGTGACGCCCTGAGCCCGCGAGACCTGGACCTGGTCTACCTGTCGTCACATGACATAGCCCAGCAGACGCGGAGCGGCCTGAGCGGCAGCGCCCCTGACGTCCTGCAGGTACACGACATGAAGAGTCCCTTGGTCCCGGGTCCAGACCCCCAGGGCCAGGTTCCGAGACCCGACGCGGACCACTCGTGTGCCGAATTACTCCACGGCCTGACCCTCGCGGGCTTGGTCCCCAAGAACCACGCCAAGATGGCGCCGGGCGCGCGGCCGCCGCTGGGCTTCCTGGGAAAGCGGAAGCCAGCCAGGCACCAGCACTATGGCGGCTTCAGCCGCCACCACCGCTGGCTGCGTGTGCACAGTGAGACGCCGTCGCTGTCGCTGTCGCTGTCTGAGGGCGTTTACACGCAGCACCTGTCCCGGGCCTGTGATCTGGCCCAGCATCCCAGCGAGGCCGAGCGGCTCAGACCCGCCCCGGATGGGCCGCGGGGCCTGGTTCTGGCCCACGCTGCGAGCCTCCCTGAGGAGCGGAAGAGCAGCCTCCAGGACCCAAGGCCTTCACACCGCATCTACGTGGAGCCGTACCCTGAGGCCCTGGTGGACACGAAGCCCTGGGTGGCTTTGAGCCCACCCCCTGAAGGCCATACGGGCCTACCCAGTCCCACCCACCCGGAGATGAGTCCCGAGAGTCCGTCCGCATCCCCAGTTTCAGAAATACTCAGCAGCATGCTTTAGGGAGGCCCACAACTGGCTGTCCACTGTCTCACCGCAAGTCCCTGTAATTTCTGTCACCCAGCTTTCCCCCACCATGTCCCCATCCATTTTCAAATGGTTTGAATGTTAAAAATCCATAGTTTATAGGTTCGAGGCTCTCTTTTTGTAAGAGTAGAGTTAGGGTAGAGGAGAGAGTTGCCAGTGCCCTTCCCAGTTCAGACTACAAAGGGCACAGAGAAGTTTTTGTGTCAACGTGGAGTCCTGGACATAACAATTCAAACCTGCCACCCTGTTGGTGGCACCTGTCCCTGTATTGAGGTAGGGCAGCCCAAGGAGCCAACCCCTAGTTCTGCCTCTGGCTTTGTAATCTGATCCCCAGATTTAGGGCTTTTTTGTGAATTTGTAGTTGACAGGAGGAGTTCTACAGATGAAAATTAGATTAGCATGGTCTTTCTCTCCATTCCAAACCTTTCGAAGAATTTGGGGAAAAGAAGCCTAGGTTGTGTCTCTAGGGCACAGGGTCAAGTGGACTTGTCCTGAGTACCTCGTCAGCTAAACCAGGTCATTCCAAAGTGCACGGTTCTCAGGGGCTCACCAAATCCAGTTTATCAATCAGCACTGATCTGATTAAAGAGACCTTGGACAGGCCTTTTCTTCACTTAGGGCTATGTGGAAGCCACCTGAAACAAAAGTAGAGTAGAGGGTGCTCCTTTCTAGCTCTGTCTTGCAAAGGTAGAATAGGGCAGGAAGCAGTCCTTTCTGCACACTCAACTCCCATTCAAGCATGAAAATGGGCCATATATTATATCAGAGTGCCAGGAGGCAGCTGAGTTAAGTGAAAGCCTAGAGTACAGACAAGACAAGGGGAGGGAGAGAGATGAGCAAAAATGAAGTTCTTTTACAGTCCTAAAATAAGTTCATATGGCTGTGTCTCTGAAAATGATAAGGAATCTGCTCCAGATTTCTTTGGTGATGGAATTGTCATTGAACAAGAAATTGACCTTCAGATATGGCCAGGCAGTGATGGAGTCCTTACAGTCACACAGGAACACCTCACCCTCATATCACAGATCACATGACGGATAGTCCAAGGCTTAGGTTGCAGCCGTCTTCTTTTCAAGCCACCTTCTCCAAAGTCAGTTTTACCCCAGAAATCATCTGGCCCATTGGCCTCAGGGAAAATCTTTCTTATAGAAGGCCCTGCCAGTGGTTCTGAGGCAGTGCTCAAAGACACCTAAAAATCCTGCTTTGGTCTCATTGCCTCCCACCTGCCTTTCTCACAAAGGAGAAACCCAAATCAAAAGAGAAATTTCACTGCATATTCAAAAAAACATGAACCTTCACTCATATCTTGGAGCCAAGACCCATTCAGTTCACTGATATTCTAAATGGTCCTTTTCTGCTTCATAGGCATTTTGGTTAAATATTTCTCTTTATGGCCTTACTCCTATCCTCACAGTTCTACCATTCGTCCTCATGGGACTTCATACAAAGTCCCCTGTTCACAATGTTATTCCGATCCCTTCCATTTTTAAAACATTTGATTTAAACATAAATAATTACCCTGGCTGAAAGGTACAGATTTGGCCCATGGCCTATGGTCATTAGAAAACTAAAGCCCAGAGCTCAGTCTTTATTTTTCTAAGAGATTTTATACTCAATGAACCTCCTAAAAAATCTTGATCAGAATCACTGCAGCTCCTTTTCCATCGCCTGGGAGGATTTTAAAAGGCAGTTTTCTTGTGAGTGAATTCTGTGTATAGAGTGTTAGAGCTAGAAGGGACCATAAAATTAGTCTAAGTCCTTGAATTTACAGATAAGGCAATTAAGGCTCAGAGAGGTTAAGTGACTTGCTCAAGGTCAAAGAGCCTAGTCTCAGAGTTAGGGTCAGAACCCAGAACCATTCTCTTTATAGCAGGCTCTCCCATTGGGAATTGGGAATTGTCTATAGGCTACTTACCTAGTTTGCAGATCACCTATCTACTTCTAATTCCAAATTCAATTCTTTTTCTCAATCTTCACCTAAAGATTTTCAATATCACAAAGCTCCTTGTTGATAGAAAATACAAATTTCCTATAATAGACATCTAAGCTAAGTTAATTAATTAAAAAGAAAATTTGGATGAACTATCATTTAAAATTATATACCACATGTCTCTTATTTAATAACAAAAATGACAGAGTCATCTGCAGTCAGTCCTACTTATTTCTAATAATAAGACATTGCATATGTTGAATAAGTGTGAGATGAAATGCTGGAATGGTCAGAAACGAAGAAACCAAATAATTCTCTGATCATGACCTTTCTGGTGGCATGAAAGGAAGTTTGTGACTGTGAATTAGATGGGAAGCATTTGACAGGCAGCAAAAGCAGAGGATGACCCACTTTAGATCCCCTCATTTGGTCAGCAGGTTCTGACATGCTGGACCAAATAATGACTAGTGAAGTAAAATTGCATTAAATACAAACTTACTAATTTATATTGAGATATGGGGTTATTGCTTCACCTTCTGTGTGAGAAAAAAGATGCATGCCCATGAAATGAATCATTAGATTTTAATGGTCATATTTAATCAACCTGAAAATGTATTTCCCTAATAATATTTCTATATAAAAGCGGATGGTGTATCTTCAGTAATTAGCTATTTGTTCACGTAGGTACCTCCACCAGTACCAACACATTGCAACATCTTGTGAGCCTCATTTCAACTAATACATTTTTTGTAAGAGACAAATATGTTCTCTAATTCACAGTTCTTTATTCATTTGGCCAGTCTTCTCATTATAGAAACTTTACAGTGTATTTTTTCTGTTTGTTTTGTTTTGTCTTATTGGTTTGGTTTAGTTTGGTTTGGTTTGGTTTAGGATATGATGGGGTTTTGTCTTTAATTCTTTTTAATCCAACTTGGGAGTCTCTGGATGAAATTTGCTAATCCCAGGTGTTCTTTTCCATGGTTTTCCTAACATGCTTAATTTTCACCTATGTCATTCAGCTCTCATCATTTGTTAAAACACTCAAAAATCATTGACTGAGGCCCTCCCATATCTGTCTCTATTCGAAGTCCCATGGAGAACAAAATCAAGTATAAAATACCTTCTCAGGCCACAAAAAGTTCACGATCTGATGTGAGTGTAGCCATCATCACCATACATTCTTTTCACAAATATTTCAGAAGGGGCAGAAGCCTGTCTCCTCGGCTAGGCCAACAGAGTACATGTTGGGCCAGGCATCTTCGATTTCACACTTTCTCTCTATACAAAAGGGAGAAGAGCCTGGAAAATACAAGTCATTGATGTATATGCTTGCAACCATTTACAAAGCTATCACATCTTCTTAATTGGTGAGAGTACGTAGGAGACAGTAATTAAAAACATTCACTCTAGGGAATGGGTATCTTTAGAAGTGAATACTTAAAGAGAAGACCCATTCTGTTTTAAAAACATTCACTAATGCTCAGAGCAATAATTACACTGGAGAAAATGGTTCCATTTGGTTTGAAAGTTGAAGCCAGTTAGTAATAATATTACTCCAGCCCCATTTCTGATGGATCCCAAAGCACTTTATGAAAAGCAATGACTGAAGCCTTGTTGTACTCCCCTAAAACGACTTTGTCCAGGAGCCACCTGGCAAACATCAACCTGATCCTTGCCAGGAGATCATGCCAGACAAGTGGAAAAGAGGACTAGCCTCTCACTCATTGTTATCCTGCCATGCAAACGTGCACCCTAGTGATCACTGAGCCCTTCACTTGAAGACAATTTTAGATAAGGGTACACCGGAAAAACTCAAGTCCTCGGCATCCTCTTGTTCTTCCTGCTCTACCCAAGACATATTCACTTTCTCTTGGAGAGCTATCAGCTCAAGTTTTTAAGGGGTATGCAGTGTATGTAAGTTCCCTAGTTATGTCAACAACACACAGAAATCACTGGCTTTTAAAAGTTGATACTTGTTAGAAAGATGATGCCATTATTCTACAGCTCTCTCAACTTTGTATTAGCAGAGCCATAGCAGAGTGTGCATCTCTTGGTGTAATTGTTTATTGAACTATAACATACCAGTTAGAGAAGGTAGTAATAGATTAACAAGAGAACACTCTTGGAGAATTGAAAGTGCTATATTTTTCACTTTATAAAGTCTAAATATTTTTCCAGATGATTCAACATAGCAAATCTGAAATTTTTTTCTTGGTCATACCTTTAAAGAAAATTTTAAAGGAATTATTTGGAAAGCAATGATACCTCTTCACAGGTAGTAGGGTGAACAAGGAAAAAACTTGTTTCTTTGCAGGTCACCTCTCACAAGATGTTCAAACACATGGCTCATGACTGTTAAGCTAAACTTCAATGCGGCCTTACAAACAACAAGGGTAGTGTATTTGAAACTATGTTGTACAGTTTGGAAACTTATTCTAAGATCTTAATTCAGAGTTTTTCTGAGGTGTTGAACTTTGCCATTAGCAAAAAGTATTTTTAGAAAAATCCATTGACTGTTTATGAAGCTCTGATTTTGCCATATTTCGAGTCTCTGGTTTTTCCACCACATCTGCACACAGGAGTTGTATCTGGTTTTTTGTTTGTTTGTTTGTTTAGATAATTTCTTCTATTTCCATTAATAATGAAATTGTAAAATGGTTATTTAAAAAGACAGTTGGTTTTGTTTAACAGCCAGATAGGTAGACTGTGAAAATATTCTATTTTGATAAAGGAAATAGGTTTGTTGTTTTTTAAAATATTATCTTAGATTCTTTTCCCTCCATATATATACACATTTTTAATTTTAGCAAAAGCCTATGTTTAACGTAGTGGCAAATGTTATGAAGCTGTCAGTCAATGCTCTTTACTCCTCTTCCTTTAGTCCACAATGTGAAAGTCTGAGTATGCTTTCAACAGTAACCACCATCCAACAGCTGATTTATAAAAACCAAGTTTGCAAATTGTTGTGTTAAGTCACTCTGAGTTTCTGTGTTGCTTCTTGCTGTGTAACAAACCAGATGTTTGAGTATTTCCCATGTATGTGGTCACAAGCATCAATTTAATGTTTGTGATGGAAAAAGAATTAAAGAAGTGTGTGTGTGTGTGTGTGTGAGTGTGTGCAGTGGGGGAGGGGCATTTCGTAGGAAAAGTAATTTAAGTAACATTCTATTAGTCAATATTTAATTGCTTCCTGCCTAACGTGTACAGATTAATTTGGCTGATTATTGGTTATTTGTTCAGAATTTATTGTATCTTGTTGCTATGTATGCAAATAAGTGCATATAAAAGTTTAGACTTCGGTATGTTATCTGCACAATTTTGTGTGCTTTCAACCCCTGTAAATGTACAGATGAGTTATGTATGGTGTGTTAAATGTGACTTTCAATCTTGGAACAATAATATTTTGTAGTATGTACTTTTGCAAGCTGTTTAAAAATTTTAAAAATATATATTATAAATGGCCAGTATTCTCAATCAAAAACCACGCTAGTAAAATGCATGTCTCTTCAACGTACCAATTTATAACAAGAGTAAACAAGAGGTCAGAGGTTAACAAAAGTTAGATAATTTTTGTAATGTCAAGTATTTTTGATAATTTCTTACCCACTTAATTGTTTTAGAAAAAAATTGTCAACAGAAGAAATCTTCACTGTCAGAGGGAATGACTGTTTCATAACCATTAACTAATATGAATATACTTAATATCTAACCTGATGTTGTTGAAATCTAGTTCAAGGATGAAGAAGTTAAAAATATGTTTGATTCTTCCTAAGATGTTTTGCTATTTAAAGGACAATTTCCAAGCCCTTTGTGTTCAGTACAAATGTCAGTCAAATAATAAACTAATGGAATTGTCAGTATTTGGCTTACCTGATGGCTTTTCCAGTTCCCAAGAGACATTTTTCAGCACGAGCTTTTAAAATCTCTCACTGAAACTTTGAAAGAGTTACTACTTGGGGCATTGTTTTGACAATTATCAGAAAAGTCTGCCCAGTTGACCCTTGATTGGTCAATAGCATTTGGATCCTTTCTCTTGCATAATTGGTCATTGCGGAGTATTGAAAATAAAGCAGCAGGCTGCCATTGCAAATACTCTCACCAAGTTGCACCCAAGAACTTGGCTATCTTAACCTTGCTGCTTTCTTCAATGCATGCATGTTTAAGTGGCTGCAGTGCATTTCTGCATGTGCTGTCCTATCTCTATTTCTCTATCCTTTTATTTCCACAGCCACAAAGCTCCTCCTTTACCTTTGCTCCCTCTGGTTAAGAAATAAGATTTCTTCTGTGTTTGAGAACACTACGAAGAGATTATTACTTCAACCCAAGAATCTGTACAAAGTTTTTCCTGAATTACCAAGGGCAGGAAATATGCTGCTTTGGACCATGTATTTGTCTATTTGTCTTGTGCCATTTTACAGAATTCTTTTAAATAAATGCAGATACACACACACGCATACATACACACGCACACACCACCACCACCACTACCACCACCCCACAAATTCAGCTCTTTATTGGCATGTTTGTGATCAGCTTTCCTGACATTCTCAGAGGGCTGTTTTTTGTTGTTTTTTTGTTTGTTTGTTTGTCCTGGCCAAATGTGCTGTTTTCCTTATGTAAATTGTCATCTTTCTAGGTAAACTATTACTTTCCTTTCCTAATTTTGTCTTCAAATAAAAGTTTACCTTCTTTTTCAAACCAAACAGATAACATTGCTCTTTAATATCCCCTTTCTTCTATGAACACTCCTGGGGAGATATTGGGGGAGGGAGAGAATAGAGTATAGAGTAAGCAGAGGCCTTTTAATTTCAAGCTACTAATAAAGAAGTATGCCTTCATTGAATCCTTGGTCCTTAATAAGTTTTGCCAAGCGATACCCAGTATTTCAATCTGCCAACAAGGAATAATTTCTTCTTTTAATAATAATTTTGAAAATCATGTTAGGAAATTGGGCAAATTTAAACCAGGAGTTCCTTATCAATTTATAGTGACTATCAGACAGGTTTATCTGTTAAATAAGTTAGACCTTTGTAATGATTTCTTGAATGTGAAAAATGTATTTTCAGATAGCATATGGTATTCTCAAATTTGCATCATACTCCTTGTTTTGTCAATAATAATGATGATGATGATGCCTGTTCTTTCAATCATTGCATTAAGCTGTAGGCCACAGAAGGAACTGGTACTAGATACAGGTTAAAAGAAGTTAAGAGGCAGGTAAACATTAAACTAGATCAGATGCTCTAAGTCAAAAGCATCTGTCTATTGTGTGTGTGTGTGTGTGTGTGTGTGTGTGTGTGTGTCCATTACCTTCCCAACACATTTCATAGCTCCTGGCACAAATACCTGTTAAGTGGGTGATAAACTGATGAAGAAATCACTTGAAATCGAGTTAATTCCTATAAACTGCTTAACTTCTCCATAAAGAAGTAGATTCAAAGGCCTTTCCAAATGCCCACCAGCCTGAAGATCTCTAAAATAGCTCAGATGAAGCTCAGTTTGTCCCTTCAGGGTACCTTGAAAGAATTTCTTTAGGACTTCCTGAAAAGTTCCACCACCCACCTCACACACCATTCCCAGAATTATTTGATTGAGGTCAGCCCCCAGAAGGAAGCAAAGAGCCTGGGGATAAGTCTGTTCTTTCTTATAGTTCAGGATGCACTACCAGATAACCAGCATTTATCTGAATGTCGCCATAGCATGCCCAGGTTGAGCACCATGGAGATTGATATGCAAATCACCTGTCCTAGCTGCACCCCCTGAGTACCCAGAAAACCTGCGAAGAAAGTCTTGTCCCAGTGCCCAATAAGTCCACTTTTATGCACATCATCTTCCCCATCAAGCTTTTAATAACTGCAATCTCCTATGTGTTTATAAAACATTTTCACAAGCACCATCTTATTTGAACTTGACAAACAGTCCTATGATCAGAAAAAGAGCTTAGCTTTGTTTCACAGGTCAGGAGCTTAAGTCTCAATAAAATGAATTCTAGGACCCGGGAATCCTGACTTTCCAGGGTACCATGTGCCATTGACTTAGGTTCTTAGAATGGAAAAACAATGCCCAAATTAACCAATAGTAGCTCTTTCTCTTTGTAACAGAAACACTGCATAGACAGATATGCAAGGCACCTTTAAATATAAAAATGGATAATGACCACAAATGAAGCCAAACAAAACAACAAATCACACAGACCCTATCTTGTGAGGCTCATGTTCTAGCTCAGGGTCAGGTACTCTGTGATGGCAAATTAGACACTTTTCTTCTCTTAACTTCCAGATGAAGACATCATCAAATGTGCAGAATCTTTTCCATCTTTGAAATTCCATGGTCTACAATACTTTCCTTGAGTACCTATCAGGGAGGAATAGGAATTCTTCTCGACGTGTTTCTGTTTTATTAAAATGTTTTGTGCTGTCATTGCTCATATAGGGTAGGGTAGGTGGTAGGAGATGACATTGAGTCTATAGTCACTAAAGGAGAGCAAAGGAAAAAAGTAACTGACAAATCTATGTTTAACCTTTCTTTCCAATATTTTGCCCCCATCCCCCCAAAATTTCTCTTTCTGCCTCACTATCTCTCAGAAAACAGTTCTGTTTATTGCAGTTCTTTGATTCCTGAATGTCTATGCCTTTGTGGAATCCCAGTGGATGGGATCTGGACTATCCCTTGGACCTTCCTTGGCATACTTACTTGGTGTCGGTTTCACCCACCTGTTGTTCTCTTAGGCCCTGCCCAATCACTACCCTGAGATCCTGTCCCTAGAGTGTTCTGCAAAGGGTTGAAACATTGTAAAATTCCAGAAGACGCTATTATTGTGGAATATGCTCCATTGGCCATTTCCAAAAATCTAGATATTAAGCACGCTGGCAGGCCCTTTGCTAGACAGCAAGATTTCAATGGGCATTTCCTTTGGGGTGGAAGGGAAGATGAGAGATTGGTATGGGCGCGAGCATGGGTCTCCCTTTATGTAGCATGTTTATCATACTACAGTGGGGCCTGCTTTGAGACATAATTTTGGATGCACCTTCGACTCTTCCAAGTTTGGAACAACTTGAGCATCAGCTTGCACCTTACATAGGCCATTCTGGCTTGGCTGGAGCCAAGAGCCAGGCATTGTTCTCCCTCTGCCCTCAGTGAAGTCTGTGAAGTCAGGACAGCATCATTCTCTGACAAACATTCAGTACATTTCCTCAGGTCCCAGGAGGCCTGATATTGAAATGTTTTCCTCCCCATAGTTATATTTTCCTTGGTTGAAAAAGTTTTGTTTTGGAAGTTGCTACCCTGTCGAGGTAATGAGTCAGTTTGGGAGGCCAGGGCAGAAGGGAAAATGCACATCATTGGCAGAGGCCAGGAGGATGGGAGTGAGGGAAAATGGGAGATTCCGGGTGGGAGAGAGAAGTCCACACCCGCTGTCCCTTCCTGGCCCTTCAGGAAGAACACAGCCCCTCCCTCCTTCTCAGCTGGGGTCTTCTTCTCCAGGGTCAGGGACCAAGCCCCACTGCTGCCTCAGGGCTTATTCTCAAGAAAGGATAGGTAGACTGGAAAGGAGCTGACATTATGGCTCACCTTTTGAGTGCCATTTAATCTTCTACTTTTTACTTTCTGCGAAAGTTGATAATATTACCATTTACCTTTCACAGATTGGGA
Organism: Cynopterus sphinx; assembly: GCA_030015415.1. Lineage (NCBI taxonomy): Eukaryota > Metazoa > Chordata > Mammalia > Chiroptera > Pteropodidae > Cynopterus > Cynopterus sphinx. The sequence continues at coordinate 23,954,370 of CM057385.1, forward strand.
AAGTGAGGCTCACAGAAAAGGAAATCACATACCCAATATCATATAACCAGCAAGTGGCAGAGCTGAGATTGGAATTAAATGAGTCCCATACCCACTATACTATGTGGTTTCTCCACAAAACTCATTCATTCAAGTGATTCAGGGGAAGCATAGGAAGACTCAGTTGGAGAGACAGCTGAAATTATCTGACTTGGACTGGGGGAGTATTGTTGGCAGAGGGAAAATAGGAGGTTTATAGATTTGAGCCACCCACTCTTCTCTTATCCTCTCCTCCCCTCAATTTTCCCACCTCATCATTTTCTTCACATAGAGAGAAAAGCCATAGAGATACAAAAACACACATAGATGCACTAACATACTCACATCCACCCCCACAACACACACACACACACAACACAAACACACACGTTCATCCACATAAGCACAGAGGCACACACATCTGGAGGTAAATCTCAGGATTCAAGGGTTGGCCTCATGCCAGCTCTGAGCCCCAAGTAGCCCACTGAGGAGCCCTGGTCTGCCTCACTTTGGGAGGTCAAATCAATGAAAGGGCCCTGGTAGTTTGAAAAAGAGAAAGGAGAAAAAAAGAACACCAGCACCTCTCATGATGGGAGGTCAGAGCGAACGAAACCAGGAGGAGGGGTAGCAGTATAGGGGCTGGGGCGAGAGCATGGGGGTGGGGAGCCAGTGCTGGCAGCTGAATTCCTACCCTGGCCCAGCTCCAAAAGATTAAAATAGAGCTCTTAGAGTGTCCCCTCCACAGACCAGCCTGCCAGGGGCCAGACAATACATGGGTTTGTGCTCCAGCACAGGCCTCCAGAGAGGTGATGTTTTTACCCGGACAGCTAAAGGCACAGAGGCAGGTCTAAGTAATTCCAAGGCTCCTTTGGCCCACAGTCCCAGAACAGGCCACAGCAGAGGGAGAGCTGCTAGGACGCACACAGATCTGCTCTTTTCTCCTCTCACCCCAGGGCAGGCCACTGGACTCACACTTCATTTTATCTACCCCCAAAACACCCAACTGGCAAGACTATGTGGGACGAAGGCTTAGCAAATTTGTTATACTTTAATTTGGAAAAAAAATATATCTCAGTATGCCTGTAAACAAGCAGCTCTACTAATGGGGAATGGACAAGGCATCTTTTGGGGTTATCTAAAATACTCAGATGAGTACAGACACCTCATTTTCCCTACCCAAGGAACACAGCTTCCCCAGAAGGAAGCCCCACTGGCCACTTGAGGTTACATCTGCTTCCTTGGAATTCTTGAGGATTTCAGGCAGCTGAGACTCAAGTCCAATGTCTCAGACCACTTGCTAACACAGAAGGATGAAGACGAGTATGCATCAGCTAAGCACACAGGCTCTAAGGTTTGCCAGACACAGGTTCTAATCCCAACTCTGCCACTAAGTAGTTTCTAGAATGTCGGAAAATTATTTAAACTTTCTGGGATATGGATTCTTTATCTCTAATAATACATACTAATAGTTATTAAGGGTTAAATGAAAAAATGCATAGAAAGTGGTCAAATCAATGCCTGGAATGTATAGAGCAAATGTTATTCAAAAAAAATTTTTTTTTCTTCTACAAGGGAACTAAAATTAAAATATAATGTAACATCCAAACTGGAACATTTTCAATAGCTGGGCAGAATTTGGAGACACTGGCTTACCAGGAACTGTCAAAACCATGACAATGATCTCCCTTTCTATAACTTTCTGAAGGATCACTACATAACATGCTCTCAAGATAACCCCTTTAAATATGGCTCTAAAATTTACTCTATATCACAAAAAGCATTGGAAGTCACAGTTTTTATGGTGTACCATGATATCCATTGTAAATTTTTAATTTAAAATATTTTATTATATATTTAAAAATCATAGAATTGTAGGCAAGTATAAGTCATTTAAATGAAGGACAGAAAATTAATAAAATTCTACCACTTTTTTAATTTGTTCATTTCTGCTAATTGGGAAAAGTAGGTGTTATTCAATTTTAATGAAAAAACACCCTGCTTCCACTTCACAGAACATCAATATTCCAAAAAAGCAAAGTTTGAGAACTGCAACCTTAAAAAATCAAGAAGAACATCCCAGGGAGTGAGGAATAGAAGGCAACTTTCTTGCCCATGACATCTTTTCTTTAAACAGTTGTAGCCATTCAGGGATAAAGATCAAGGTTTAGGAGGCCTCAGTTCCTCACAAAGTAGACCCGTCCATAGTGTCCTCACAGCATGGCAACTGGCTTCCCTCAGAGAGAGTGATCCCAAAGAGAGCAAGGCTTTGCAAAGTATACAAGATTAAGGATACTGGACTTTCCATTTTAAAACCAAGAAAGTCCCAGCATCCCATTGAATTGGTTGCCTTAGTGTAAGAACAAAACACCTGTGGAGTATCATGGGTACTCAGCACAGGACTGCAGCCAACAGCTTCAGTCTATCAGAGAGAATCTTTACATCCAACACTAAAACCAGACCACGCTCCAAAAGAAAGTGGTTCTGGTTAGCCAAGTGACATCTGGGTCCTCAAATGCAGAAAATGCTTGAGCAGCTTTTTGTATGTGGCTATTTTAAAGTACAGTCTTGGTTGTAAGACTCTGGTATTTTCCATTCAACCCGGTAAGCCCTTCCCTAGGTTTTGGATGCCATTAGGATCTGTCATCTTGGATCTCTGGAAGACCCCCCTGGTACAGGGTGTTGGTGGACTCTTGATGACTTTATGTGTTTATTTGTTGTTTGTTAAAAAGAACAACATTTTCCTCTGGAGTGTTTTGCTTGCATTAAATAAATTTAAACTACATATAAGGAGTTGTAGCTTACAATGTGAGCTCTCTATTAATTCTCACAACCTGTAAGGTGGACACTGAGAAGGTGGCCATTTTTCTTATGCAAATAACAACTCTAAGAGAATATAGCTAGTAGGCAGAGAACCAGGAAATTCAGACCCAGATCTTCTAACTTTAAATCCTATGCTCTCTCTACTATATCACACGTCAGTATTGCAATTCATTTATCTTACTTAACATGGAATGGTATTTAGACATGGTTACTCCTTGCATTTCAGCTGAGTCACTTTGGACACATGCACACACACACACACACACATTTATATATACACATACACTCACCAACAACACATAGACCAACTTCAAAACTGGGCCCATATAAATTAACCCACCCTACACCTCCCCCAAACAGTAAATAGATGCATTCTCTTGGGTTTTATTTCAGTCATATTGCCACTTTGGGAAATCAGCTTCTACATGAATCAAATAAAATAATAGCTTAGAAAGTTGATTTAAGGAAGAGAAAATAGTACATTATTTATTACACCATTAACCAGAATAAAAGAATGTAAAACATTCTACTAAGTAAAACCAAAATCCCACTTTGGGAAACCTATCTAGGAGAGATAAAGGCACCAATAGATAAGGATATTTGTACAAGATGCTTTATTGCAGCTTTGATAGTTGTGGCACAACTAAATGGAAACAACCTGAGTACCCATAAATAGAGGAATAGTTGGAGAAATTATGCTGTACCTATACTACTATTATAAAAGAATGAGTAACAGCCATTAATATTGACCTGGAAAGATCCAAGGTAGGTTGAGAAAGAAGGAAGAAAAAAGAAAGGAAGAGAGGGGAGGGAGAGTAAGAGGGTAAAATGTATTTTATTATTCAGCCTACTATAAGTAATTTTTAAAAATCCTATTAATGCACATGTATGTTGTATATATACCAATAAAAATAAATATGAACAGAAATTTAAGCTGTAACTTCAGAGTTTGGACTAGAAGAGGGAAGGGAGATATTATGAACATTTTTTGTACACCTCTGGATTATTTGATTTGATAAAAAGAGAGCATATTATTTTTTGCAATTTAAAACAATAATAAAGTAAATCAATTTTAAAAATAAATTAACACCAGAATTTTACCAAATCTAATTTGAGCAAAGAAAACTCAGATTCCTCCCCCTATGTCTTTGAGTTTATCCAAATGCAGTCACTTAACTGGACTCAGAAACTGACATCTGCATGGAACAACTACACTCTTTACTACCTACATTGGTTTTTTTAAATGGCCACCTCCCCTGGATGTTAAGACTTCAGTTGGGACCAATCCTCTCCACCTCCACATCTCCCTCCACCCACTCATACCCAAAAAAGATTTTGGTCTCTGCTAAAAAAGCCAGAATCAATCCTTTCCACCCCAATTATTCTGCCAATATATCATTCTCCCCACTCTTTTCTCCCTAACCTCCAGATGGTGGACTCTGGAAATGGGTGACTGTGGGAGGCAGTGGAATCTTCCTTTCTAAGATATAAAGGTCTTTACCGAGAGAGCCACATCTGTGCAGGATGGCTTAGATTTAAGCGCAATTAGAATGAGTTAGTTATGGGTGGTGTGCCATTTGGGGGAATGCTGATTACATGCAGAGACCAATGGGAGGGAGAGACAGGAAATCAGGAGCCCTGATGGCAGAACAAATATATACAAATGAAATGACTTGATAGCCTGAAGAACTAATAGTTAGTCAATTACTCGTGTATACAACTCCTAGATTAGAATTTTAAACAATATAAATCTAGGAAAGATAGTTTACACTAGATAATAGCTCATGATTCAGAATGATCTTGACCAGCAGATGTCATTTGATAGAAATTAATGTTCCACATTTAGGTTAAGAACATTCAAGAACAAAATGGGAGAATCTTAGTCGGACAAAGGATTGTTTCAAAAAGTTAATTTAGGCATTTGATTTAATAAGCTTGAATTAAGCAAAAGTACAAAAAGCTGTTTAAAAAAAAGACTAAAAAAAGTAAACTAATGAAGTCTCCAGGTATTTTAATACGAATAAGTCCATTCATTTAGTCATTCATTTGTTCATTCTTTCAATAGCAAACATTAACTGAATAACTACTATGTGCCAAGCACTGTACTAAGCATGAGCTGATGAGCTCTAACAATGACATAGTCTTCTATATTTTTATTTTTAGTCTTATGCTCAATCCAAGGTACCATGCATCAGCTTTATTGCCACACTTTATAAGGATAGTAGAGGAATATATATCAAGTCATACATGGTATGGTCAAAGGAATGCAGGATATTCAGCCAGAGATGTCAAGATATGATAGCCACAGTCAAATACTGGAGGGATACTATAATAATTAAATAGACTTATTTTCTGTAGTATCTTTTAGGAGAAATATGACTGTAAGAGTTTTAAAATATGTCCACAAATTCTCCTATACACTTTTCTTCAAAAGGTGGAGGCTAACTTTCTTCACCTTGAATGTGGGCTGCATTTAATGACTCCCTTCTAATAGAATATGGCAGAAGTAATAATGTGTGACTTCCATGACTAGGTCATAAAAAGGATTGCAGATTCTACCTTGCTCTCTCTCGGGTCACCTGCTCTAGAAGAAGCCAGCTGCCATGCCATGAAGACATTCAAACAGCCCTATTGAGAGGTCTACCTGGTGAGGAATATAGGCCTCCTACCAACAACCAGCAGTGAACTGAGGCCTTCTGCCAACAGACATGTGAGTGAGCTATCTTGCAAACATACCTTGCAACAGCCAAAGTTCAGATGATGCAGCCTTGAACGCAGACTTGACTACAACTTACAACTTCATGAAATACTCTGAGCCAGAACCACTCTGTGGAACTGCTTCTGGATTCTTGACTCTTAGAAATAATAAATGTTAGTTATCTTTAAGCTGCTAAATTTTGAAGTAATTCATTATGCAGCATTAGATAACTAATATAATGACCAAAAGATGGACCTGGCAAGAAGACTAATGTAATCATAACAGGAAAAAAAATCAAATTATCAGAGTATTTAACAGTAAAATGAATTGTGCCATGTGAAACTGGAGCAGTGAGTTCCCTGTTTTCAACCAGAAGGAGGGACCACCACTTCTCAGGTATACTATAAAGGCGTTGTCTACACTGGGTGCCTGAGGATGAACTTAGACACCATACTCTTCATTTTTTATCTTTATTCTTCATATTCCAACCAGTCACTATTGACTTCCTGACCTTCATTACTTTCTCTGCCTAAGAAAGTAAGGTCACCTTTATACCAAGGCAAGACAACCCTGGGATAATTTTTCTCTTAGTCTTACTTATTTGGGTCTAGATCAGCTTGCTTTCACCAGGAAAAATCCATTGCTTTGCTTTTTCAATGCCATCTCTGACACAATTTAGAGACCCACCAAATGGAAATTGAATTTAAGAAGACATCATTGGCCCTGGATGGCACCAAGAGCACAGTAATCTCTTCAAAGCCCAAGATGCAGCAGTCAGCATTCCCCCTGCTGTGACTGAAAATTTGTACCATATTGACAAGGTTACTTAGCATTCGCAAATAATATTCTGTACCCACTGGACATCAAATATATGGAGTAGCTCTTCATCAATCAGAAGCCTGGAGCCCACTCTCTCTGCCCACTTTTTAGCCATCAGAATGTCGAGCAACCTAGGCTGTCCTTACCACCCACAAACCTAATTCATTGCCTTGCTCCTGCTAAGGGTAGAGACTTCAGCTGTATCATACATGCAGCTTCTGAGGTGGGGAGAGGGGGGAAGGGAGGAGGGGACTTATGGGGACTGGAAAGTCCCAGAGAACAAACCCAAGGCAGGTGAAACATGCTCAGGACCTGAAGGATCCAATTAAGCTCAATTCACTGAGATCCAGAGTTTTCCTACCAAATTCCTGAGGAAACCAAATTGAATAATGTATGGCTTATTCAGAAACACACATCCCCGTGTTGTTGGCCGAGGCAGGGGCAGTGTGACGGGGGGCTTCGGCCAGGGGTGCAGGTGCACCGAAATGAAAACAACAGATTAAAACAACAAGCTCACCAGCCTATAAAGAACAGCCGTGTTTTGCTGGATTCCTCTGTTGGAGCGTGCGTGCATATATATGTGGGTTCTTGTGTGCATGTGCAGCTGGCCTGGGGGTGGGGAGTGAGGGGCCTTCCAGGGAGGGAGCAAGAACATGTCTACATATTTTAAATGGCAATTGCAAAGAAAACCATCAGAGGTGCTCTAACATTCATTTGGCAGCTCCTACAATAACTGCTAAATCTCCTCCCTCATTTCATAAACATTTTATATACATTTTTAAGTGGGAATATTTTTGCTCATTTGGGAAGAGAGTGCCTTTATGCGGTTGAGTCGGCCTAATTTGTGCCTTACATATTTTTTTTCAGGCATGGCAAGCAAGAGCAGTGATGGTTGCTAAAATGTGGGGTAGGGGGCCTGGTGGGTTAAGATGAGTTAGAGTTTGGGGACATGCAGGGGAAGACGATTTTATGAGAGAAAATTCAGTCATTGTCCTGGTTTGGGTCCGTTCTGTACCTTTCTGTGGAAAACCTGTTTAACCTGCTTTTAAAAAAAAAAAAAAAAAAACACTTGTTGCAATTGGAAGTTATGAGTAAGGGTTGTGTTGCTTTTCTGTTCGACCTCCACTCCTGCAGAACTGAACAATTCAATCTCTCTTTCCCCAGCTTACTTATGGCATGCGGGCCTGGTTGGCTTGAATAAATGGCTGTTTATGGATGATAGCATCTGGTATGCCCCTGATGAGGTCACCTTGTTATGTTAAATATTTCTACCTCCTGGTAGAGAAACCAAAGCTGACTGCTCTCAAGACCACCTCTGCCCAACACAGAGAGCACGGTACCCAAAGCAGAATCTGAACCTTTTGAAAGACCAATTAGGCTCCTCTGTGAACCTGAAACACTCCTTTCAGGCCCCAAGACCAGAGCAAAGGATCATGGCTTTGACCTAATAGTGCCAATATTCATGCTACATATGGAGAACCTATTCATGAAGGGCTCTGAACACCTCGTCTGTTTTCGTTCTCACTACAACCCTGGTAAAGTTATTATTGTTGTTTGATCTCCATTCTACAGATGAACAAACTGAGGCTTGACTAAATTAAACAACTTGACTAAGGCCTTACCCAAGTAAGGTAGAAGATGCAGGTCTTTCTGGTTCCTAAGTTTAAGATTATTCCACCATAAGTTCTGGGGAAAGCAACCTGGAGAAATGAAAAGTCAGAAATGCTGGGTGGTCCCGTTATTCAACCTCACCATGCCTCAGTTTTTTCAGCCATAAAAAGTGGGGGATGAATATTTTTAATACAATTGTCAGCTGAGAACTTAGAGATGACACAAATTTATTGAGTAGCTTGTGGCCCTTTTGTTGACAAAAGTGAATCAGTGTATGAATAAACATTTCCTCTGAGCTTAAGTTCTCAAATGAATCCCATTGTTACTCAGAGGAGGAATCTAATGAGTCCACTAGTTCCTGAACAGAAATGGTGGATTCGGAGCCACAAATCCATACAGTTTCCTGAATAAGGCAAAAAAATTGAAGCCCTCTCTTCCCCTGACCATTGACCAACGTAACTCCAAAAAGACATGTTTTTCCAATGTTCTCTCAATAGCTATCCTGGGATGTGGAGGAACATGTGAAAAAAAAATGGATTTGTTTTTTAATAAGGTCGGAAAGGCATACCAAATATTTCGAATCTCCAAGGTGTCTACTTCCCACCAGCTGTCCACGTTTTTAGTTAGGTCTCAGAGATGGAGTTCAAGACACCCAGACAAGTAATTCTAACCAGCAGTGCCAGGAAAATATTAGAGTTAAAAAAAATAAAGCAGAAATTCATTTATTTTTCAAATATATACATATCTTCCTGTAACGTCCTTCACAGCAAAGAACCCTAGACAATTCTGCTTTCACCTGAATAGAATTAACAATTTCAGAGCCAGGTCTATTCATGTCCTGCTTAACCCAGCCTTACAAGCATCACTCCAGCCTATTTTTTGCCTCTTGACGCTGATCTTCTGGAGTTCACTCCCCTGTGGGATGAATTAGTTCTCTTCCGAAGATGGTGGGGGCGTTCTGCTGTGATGACGCTGTTGTGGTGAGCAAAGGCTCCAAAACTATTGGGTTTGAAATTCTCTCCAACTCTGGCCTTTAGACAGCCAGTTCCCCAGATGGGGCAACCATGGCCTGCTGCCTCCTGCCTTGAGAATCAGCCTGGGGGTCGTAGAAGGAGACCCTAGAGGGCTGTCGGGTTAACCAACCAACCATAAACATTACCTCCTCTGTTGATCTTCAAAGGCCTAGGGAAAGAAAACAAACCACATAAATCTTTATCAGGGCTCCCTTACAACTGCCCCAGGAGGTGGCTCCAAGGAGAGCTGGGTGGTGACTCTGTACAGAAGGATAAAAAATTATTTCAGCTAGCAGCATTAGAGCCAGAAATGGACTGTTTTTTATTTTTCTTTTCTCCTCTTTTCTTTCCTTCCCCTACTCCTCCCAGGAGCTCCACAGTGAGAATCCTTGGTCCTCCACCGGTTTTGTGGTTTCCATTCAAGGTAATTCCCTGGTAATTTAAAAGAAAGGGGAGACTTTAGAGCAAGAGCTACAACATTTGGAAACGATGGAAGGTAGTGACCATGTCCATTTCAGAGGTTGACCAGGTAACCAGAGTATCTATTATGAATGGGGTTATAGAAAAGAAGTATGATGTGCCTTACCACCTCTCATGCCCCTGCTGAAAGCTTTCAGAAATACAGCTTTCCATCCAGGAAATATTCTCCAAACCCATTCCAAACTCCCAAGCAAACACGCAAGGCAGTATGGCCTGTCCTTGAGAGCACAGGATTCAAATCCTACTACTAACACTCTGAGGGAACTTGGGCAAGTCATTCATCCTCTCCAGGCCTCATCTCCTCGTTGTTATTATGACAACAACATCTGTGAGTCCACCTAGTAACTCTAACTTAGTATGTTGCCAAGTACCTTAAATATGTCTGGAAACATGTAACCCTCATCACAACTTTCTTAGGTTTTACAGATCCCATTTCACAGATGAGGAAACTGAGACTTATGGAGGTTAAGTAATTAATCCAAGGTCACACAAAAACAGGGATAATAGCACTTACCTCATTGATTAGTGAGGAGTGAATGAAATAATGTCTGCAGTGTGCTTAGCATTGCACCTTGTGAGCCCCATTCAGAAAGTGCTTCAGCCTATGGAAATCTTCCCTGACCCCTGACCTTCTTCCTTCCCCACCCTCACACATCACTCTACCAGATCTCTGCTCCCAAGCTCTTGTTGGTCTCCCCATTCCAGGAGCTCCTCAAGGGCACAGATGTGTCTCATCTCTGTAGTGCCTGCCACATAGTAAGGGCAGATTAAGTGAGTCAAAATGAATGATTGAATGAAATGTTATGCCTAGTTTTTGCATAAGTAGACAGCTCATGCAAAAAAAAAAAAAAAAGCCAGAAAAAATACTAATAATGTCTTGTTCTAAAGGTGGTTAAAGATCCAAAATTTCCTGGAGGAGACTGTGTGCAAGTGGAAAAATGTACAAAGGGGAACAAGGAACGAAGTAATCCTTCTTTTTAAGTACCAGATTTCACCACAGTTCAAGGGTTTCAAAGACTTCTCCAGAATGCCCATGAATCATAGGAAGAGAACCCAAGAGTTCTGAGTCCCAGCTACTCTGACTAACTTCACACATACCCCAGATCCACAGAAAGCACACTTGTGTTCACCTGCACATGTATATACACGTGTACACACGAAGACACACACACCATACCAACAAATCAGTCTCTTAGCATTGACTGAGCACCTACTCCATACAACACCCCTGACAAAACTCAGAAAGAAAACATAAAAGATCCTAAAGACCCTAGGACACCAAGTGTCAAGAATGGACAATCTAGCTGTTGAATGGAGGCTATGGGAAATGGGATTGAGAAAACAAGCACGTTTACTGCAATAATAATACTAGCTGCCAGTATCTGGATATGTGCCAGGGATATAAAATTCCCAGGGATGTATGTAGTTTGGAAAAGTATATTCATCATTCAACAAATATTTATTGAGCCCCTACTCTGCGTCAGTCACTATTCTAGATAAAGAGAACAAATGGTGAATAAGCCCTTGGCATTATGAAGCTTACCTTCTAGTCCTAGAAATTAAAAAAAAAAAAATCTATGTTATAAATTTGCTTGGAATTGGCAAAAAAAAAATATTTAAAAAGCTACAGAAAGTTGAGCTTGACACAATGCTACTCAGTTAATGAGAAGATATGATTCTAGAGAAACAAAAGGGTGTGTGGTTTTGGCAGAATCTCTCCAAGGTGGGGGATGAGGGAAGCTGGTGTGTTTCTCAAAAGGTAGAAGGAATTAGAAGAGGCATCCAGAAAGTCAGGGCATTTAGCTAATGCCTCCCAATTTTCAGCCCAAGGATGTTTGCTACAGTAAAACTCTGTCCTCCTGACTGTCTGTCTGGATCCGCATCATCAGGAGATGGTGAGGGAAAGTGGGCTTGGAAGCCAGAGTGCATGTGAACCCAAAGCAGGCGATCACCCTGTGCAATCACAGGAACATCCATCACCTTCTTGAGTTAGTGTGTGACAAGGAGCCTGAATGTAAAGTTCCATAAACATCAGAATTTATTATTGTTTTTGTTGTGATTGCCATAGCCTTCAAATTTACACCTTGCTCAGTCTCTCCATTCCAGTCTATCCTCCACCTCAAGGCTTCAAATAGATAATGGTAGTTGACACCATTGACTATGAGACTACATCAGGCATTGTCCACATATTATCTCATTTAATCCTCTCAGCACTCAGATACTGAGTACTCCAGGTACTCCAGGTATGTATACCTGGAGACTTGCGCAAGGTCTCATAACTGAGTAATGGCTGAGTTTGGCTTTGACCTCAACAAGCAGAGCAATTAACCTCTAGGACATACTGGCCCCCCAGGCTCCTAAAAGTACTGCCTTCTTCATATTTCCTCCAGTTCAAAAACTTCTGCCAACCCAGGTGATGGTCAGCTGTACCAAGTTTAAGTGCTCGCTCTGATTGATCAGATCTCCCTATTAGCATCTGCCACGCCATTTTCCTTCTTATTGTATGCATTTTGCCTGTGGGGTCTCCTCACCCTGAGCACCCTATCTTCAACCTTTTCTCTATCCAAAATTTCAAGGTCAACCTCACTTCCTTTCTCTTCCATGGACCTTTCTGCAGTCTCTCTGTTCCTTGCTAATATCTATCTTCTCTGTCTAGTGAGTGCATGTTTACAGTCAGCGGCACCTCATTTAGCATCTACCTGTTCTCAGCTCAACAAGCATTTATTGAGCCCTTTCTATGTGCCAGGCACAGTGTGCAGGCCTGAAGAGGACACTGAAATGGAAAGGTCCTCAAGGATCTTACAGTATCTCAGGAGATAATAAGACAAGCATGCAAATAACTGTAACATACCCACAGAAACACAGTGGCAGGTCCATTGGAGAAATCCGTGCAATTTCATCGAAGTGCATCTTATACAGAGCAAGGCAGTACAAGATGGAGATTAAGTATGTGGGCTTGGGAGCCAGAATGCTAGGTTTCAAACCACAAACTGTGTGACTTCAGAGGAGTTACTGAACCTCTCTGTGCCTCGATTTCCTCATCTGTAAAAATAAGAATAAAAATAGTACCCACCCACTCCGATAGAGGGTATTAATAATGGAGGAGCCTGTGCAAGTGTAGGAGCAGGGGGTATATAAGAAATCTCTTTACTTTTTTCAATTTTGCTGTGAACCTAAAACTGCTCTTTAAAAAGCCATAAATAAATAAATACATACATACATACATACATACATACATACATACATACATAAGTGCCTATCTCAGAGGCTAGTCATGGGGATTAAATGGATTCAAATATGAAACAGTCCCACTGAGCTCTGTACTTAGTACATAATAAATGTTCAATAAATGTCTGTTTTTAACAGGATTAATATTATCATGACCCAGTCAAAGGGAAATTCCTCAGCTCCACTGTTGTTTGTATTTTTGTTTGGTTATTTTTGTTTCTGTTTTTCGGTTTGAGGAGTTATTTTGTAGTCACATCCACATGCCATGTCCAGGCTATATCATGTGAACCCCAGTAGAATTCTCTAACTGGTAGCTCAATGGAACTCTTATTGATTTCAATCCATAATAGTTGTTGCTTTCCTGTCCTCAGACATTTTAACAGATTGCTATTGTTTTTCCTGTCTGTGCAAGGGAAAGGGGGGCACAATTTTTCAAATGAAATCAATGCATAAAGCCAGGAGCTGGGCTTCTGCTCCCCATAGATACAGCCCAGCCAGTTGCTGTGCGTCCTGCTTCCACACGAGCAGCCCCTCCGGTTTATGCCTCCCAGTGGGATGGTAATTTTCAGTTCAGTCCGAAAGGCTTTGTTTAAATGTGCTTATGTGGTAATAGAGCGTATTGCAGAGGTTGGTTTTTTTTGTTGTTTTTTTTTTTTTTTCTGAAGGTCAATGTTGAATTTAGTCTCAAAACAAACAAGTCTATTCTCTTCTTCCATCCTCTCAGAATCGTGGGTGGGATTGGAAAAGGAGGAGGTGAGAGCCTGGGGAACAAGAAAGGAAAAGAAAGAGATGAGCGAGGGTCCGGGGGAGCTTAGAGAAAGAGAAGAATAGGCACCAGTGTCCTTCACAGACAAGACACATCTACCTCCTGTCTGCCATAATGATTTCTGACACAACAAAGGTAAGCATTTACTGAGAGTGTTGTGTGCCAAAAGGGGGCTAAATATGTTACTGACATGGTCATTTAAATTTCCTTAAATGTCCTCTGAAGTACGGATGATCATGTCCATTTCACAGATGAGGGCACCAAGGCTCAGAGAGGTGAAGTAACCTTAAATTGCACAACTAGTGAGATTGTCAAGCTCAGATGGGAACCCATAGAGAAGCACCTGAGGACTGCTCAGCAACAAGGTTGTTGAGGGGAGAATTGTGTGACCATGCATCCCAAACCAAGAAATTAACATAGAGCTTAACGTATTAACAGCCATCCAGTCTTCCACAGAATATATACAAGCGGTTGCCTTATAGGAGGATAGGCTGAGGTGGGAGGCAGGAGATGATGAGAAATGTCATTGAGAATGAGACTTGGGAAAGCATGACTCACTGAAGATTGAGAGGAGGGAGGACTGGGCACTGGGGAAATACAGGAGCTAATGGTTACCGTCTAGAAGTGAGCTTAGAACTCATGTGATGCTGCACGGAAATCAAAGAAAGCCTTGGGTCTTGATGTGATTGGGGCAGAGGCAAGGGTGAGTTAGAGCTATCAGTCGTCACAGCCACCACCCAGATATCCTCAATCACTGATGTTGAACTCTAAGCACAGAGGGGTCTGCAAAATTTCCAGCACTCTTATAAGAAAAATTTTAAAAGAGTTTATGTTTTCTTTCTAGGAATCCAGTGCAAAACCACTTCTCTGCCAGAGATGCTCTCTAGGAATTCTTGCATGTGAATGTCCTTCTTACCCAGTCATTTTGTGGTGTGAACACCCCTATCTTGAAACAAATTAAACTGGGCAAAAATTAGAAGTCTGTATCATCTCTCCAGTCTGTCTCCAGAGAGACATAAAGAATGATGGAGACATAGAGACTTCAGACAAATTTAGACAACGTGGACATTATGCTTCTTCAACCAGAATTTTGTAGGGACTTTAAAACTGGTCCTTTGTCACTTCAAGCCAATGATGTAGCTTTGGGTTTCTTGATATCTTATTCATGTTCTTGCCCATTCCATGAAAGTAGAGAAATAAGAAATATCAATTCACAAAAAGATTGGCTGATGATTTGGTGTATGAGCAGCCATGCAACCATGATGCACACCCAAGGAGTCAAAAGTCAACTCTTATTAAAGCACCACCATCCACATTAATGTGACAGATTAGAATAACTCTGAGGGAGCCATTATGGTCCATTACGAAAATAGCATTCATTTACAAAATGAGGAACATACCAAAATGCAAGTTGTTCCAGTTCTTTCAGCTAAATTACACATTAAGCAAGCCGACTTTCTCTTCCAAAATTTTGAAATGGCATAATATCCACTCAGGCTGGCCAGGGCATGGATTTTCTAAGACTGCCCCAAAGGTAAAGCCTGGGGGGAAAAAAAAAAGGACTGAATGCCAAGGAGATTCAGCCCTGCTGTTGTATTAATAAGATAGTAAGATTGTGCTTTGGAATTGCTCCTGGGGGAACAGGGCTGACACCAGGAAGCAACTGTGATGTGAATCTCAGCTGGCTTCCTCCAAGAGATTAGTGGCTGCTCACCTCCAGTGGTTTGTTGGTTAGAGCGTGGGGATGAAGTGTAGCAGACATTTGTTGTTTTTGCCTTTCGAGCATTCATTCATACCCTCTTCTGGTAACAGTTCCATGAATTTCCTTTGAGAGCTATTCTTGGTCCATGCAATAATAGCTAACTATGGGGACTAATGGGCAGTAAGCTTTCACTATGGGTCAGGAACTGGTCTAAGCTTTTTGTATGTATTAATTCATTTAATCCTTATATCAACTCTATGATGTCAATACTATCA
This sequence comes from Cynopterus sphinx, assembly GCA_030015415.1. NCBI lineage: Eukaryota > Metazoa > Chordata > Mammalia > Chiroptera > Pteropodidae > Cynopterus > Cynopterus sphinx. The sequence continues at coordinate 23,969,800 of CM057385.1, forward strand.
TTATCCCCATTTCAGAGACGTGTCAGCTAAGATAGAAAGAAACATGTACTTTGCTATTAAGTGGTAGGAGCAAAATTTACAAAACCAAGTAGTCTGCATCCAGTGCCATTGTCCTAAACACTAGTGGCTGCAGCAGGGCTGACCTCTACCCCACTTTCAGGGATAGGACCGTGAATAGGTCTGGACAATGCAAGCATCTTATATAGCCCCCTCCATCAGTGATTGATTTAGAGACGGTCATATCAGCCTAGTTAGGCCAATCTTGTCTAATTAATGCAAATCCAAGGAGTTATACTTGAACAAAGAGAAATCATTCCTTGTTTGTTTCTTCTGAGCATAAACCTGAGACAGGGAAGCCTTGAATGTCTGGAAACCCCCTGGTAAGAAGAACCCAAAAATGAAGGCAATGAAGGTAAGATCAAAGAGAAAAAAAGAGGTCTTGATAACAACACTTGAACACCTGAAGTTATCACTCTCCCTGACTTTTTCTGTTATATGAGTCAATCAATTGTCTTTTTATTTAAGTCAGTTTGACTTGGGTCTTCTGATTTTTGTAACACAAATAGTCCTAACTAATACAGAAATCAAGCATTAATCTAAGAATAATACTTTCTGTTTATTTATTTATCTATTCAGTAAATAAACATTTACTGTTAATTTAATTATAGTCACTGATATGAGTCAAGGAGATCCCCTCCCCCTACCCCTTCTAGGTATAGTTTGTTCTCTTAATTTTGTGCCTATGAATTTTGTGCCTATGACTCTTGAAGCACTTACCTGTAATTCCTGTATAACTTAGTAAAGTATAAGCTTTTCTGAATTAGAGCTTTATTTATTCTGAAATCCTTGATGTCCTCCTGGATTCCTGGCACATATTCATTCCTTTAACAGTGCTTATCAAATTCCTTTCACGCCTTTGTTACCATTCTGGGTACTATGTAACTGGTAAGCATCCTCAGTTGCGCACAACAAAAAACAACCGTAGCTTTCCTAATTAAGCAGAAATGAAATGTCTGGAGGGACAGCAAGTGGCCCAGAGGATCACCAGAGAGTATGGAGGACCAACTTGTAAAACGGATGGGCGGGAACGAAAGAAAGCTGTGTAGGTGAAGCACAACTAAAGTTATGCCTCAGAAGAAATGGTTAGGGCCTCAAGGCTGCCATCACTGGATGCTAGATGCTACTACCACAGCCACTTAGAAGGAATCGTAAGGTCTCCAGTTTCTCTACATCACTAGCTCCAGATTCAAAGACTCAGGCAGGAGCATCCAATTGGCTAGGTGCAGGGCATACATTTTGCCCTGGCTGTCAGGGAGCTAAAAGGGAACATCTGACTTTCCAGCTTTCTTGCTGGGAAGCAAAACCTTGCCTCTCCTGAAACTAATACCATGGCAGGATCCCCAAACATTTCTTGGTGGCCATGAAATAACAATTGTCCACTATAAATGGTGAGCCAAAAAGACAAAACAAACAAAAAAAGACATAGTCAATGTGGTCTTAACCCTCACAAAGCTATAGACTCATTAATTAAATAATCACGGAGAATCATTTATTAAATAATCAAGCAAGAAACACACAGTTACAGCTGTGGTGAGTACAGTGAAGGAGGGGGATGACATGCTATGAGAAATATAATGCTGTAAGCGCGTTTCAGTTATCCGTTTCTGTGTAACAGATGATCCCAAAACTTGATGGTTTACCACATTTATTTTTGTCTCTCTTGGTTCTCTGGACTGACCTGGCTCAGCTAGGTGCTTAAAATAGTCTCACAGTTGCAGTCAGATGAGAGCTGGAGGTGAAGTCATAGGAAGGCTCACCTGAGCTAGGTGTCCAGGGTGGTTTATTCACATGATTGTCATTTGATGCTGGCTCTCGGTTGGGCCTTGTGACAAGAGTACCTACCCATGCCTCTCCACATGGCTTGGGCTTCTCACAGAATTCTGCCACATTCCATCAATCAAAAAAAAAAAAGAGTCACAGGCCAGAGTAGAGTCAAAGGGAGAAAACTACAAAATGTAGGACTGCTAGGAGTGGTTAATTGCAGGGCATCTTTGGAGATTAACTCCAATAAAGAGTATATAATAGAAGAGCTGGCCCATATGAGAGGTCAGGAAAGTTTTCTGAGAAAGTGCCATTGATCTGAGATTTCATAGATGAGTAGGAGTCGATGAGGGAAAGATAAGAAGTATATTGTAGGCAGAGAGAACAGCGTGTGCAAAGGCTCTGAGTCAATAAGTATGGCACATTCAAGTACATAAAGAAAGAAAGCATGTCTGAAGTGAAGAGACCAAGGTAGGATGTGAGTCAAGATAACAAAGGAAAGATTGGGTAGAGCCTGGTTCTGGAAACCCTTCTATTGGCTATGTTAAATATATTGCTCTTTATCTTAAAAGCAATGGGAATAGTTTTAAGTGGCCCTCAGAAAATATTTGTAGATGAACTGAATGAGGGAATGCTTTTATTCAATCGTTCTACAAATAGCCATTGAACATTGACATTGGGTAGGAATAATAAGTGTTATGAATAAAATCCACTTGATAGAAGCAGCTGGAGGCCACGATGTTTTCTTCCTTAGAGCAGGTCATCAGAAATGGCCTCTCTGAGCATTCGACATTTGAAGTGAAACATGAATAAGAAGGCCCACCATGAACAAGTTCTGAGGGAAAAGGATTCCCACGAGAGAAACACAGTAAATGCAAAAGCCCTGTGGTGGAAGTGAGCTTGGTGTGCTCCAAGGACAGAAGGAAAGGCCAGTGTGCCTGGAGCACAACTGTCCTTGTAGGGAAGAATTCGAAACTGGCTTTCTAAAAACGGCAGGGGCCACCAGCAATGCTTTCACATCAGGACAGCATATCACCAGGGCTGCGGCTTCGGTGACTCCGGAATGTCTCTTCCTGCTAGAATGTTTGGAATGCTCTTTCTCTCTGGCCTGGCCCTCCCTGTCCTCAGCTATGAGACTCATCTTTCATCATGTACTTCCAAAGCTCAACAACCCGCAAGGAAGCAATTTGGCAGAATGTTCAAAGAACCTTAGAGATGTTCATGCCCTTTGATTCAGTGATTCCCCAGCTAGGGATCTAGCCAAAGGAAATAATCATAAATATGGAAGAACATTATTATACAAAGAAGTTCATCCCGGCATGATTTATAGTAATGAAAAATGCTAGTAAATCAAATATTCAACCATAGGGGAAAGATTAAGTAAATTCATGTACATCTCCTAGATGCAGGCATTGAAAACCATGTTCCTGAAGATCTGAAATAACATCAAGAAATGCTTATGTCATAGTAGTAAGATTAAAAAGCAAGATATAAAATTGTCTGTATGTGATTTCTACAACTATTTTAAGAATTACATAGAGGAAAAATGTTGATAGTGATTATTTGTTTAAGGGAAGATTACTGGTGATATATTTTTCTTCTTTTTCATAATCCTTTTATTTCAGGTAATGAGCATTATTAGTTTTAGGTTAGAAAATAGATTTTATCTCCTTAAAGGGAAAAAAAGGGGGCTCACCTGCTTTTAGAATCACATACAAAAGCCTGAACAAGGTACTCAAGGCTTCTACAATCTGGCCACAAATTACATTTTCTACTTAAAAAAAAAAATTTATATAATTTTGTAACCCAAGACTTTTTTTTTAACCAGAATTTGCTTTCCCATCTAACATACAAGTTTTGCCCTCTCTCCCAGATGACAATCCTTTTTGATGGTAGATATTTGGGCATACTATCCTCTTCTTACTCCAGCCTTAAGGAAGGGAAGTAGGGAGGAACGAAAGGAAAGAGGGACCGAGGGAGGGACAAAGATATATCCAACTTCCATGTTCTCTCATCTGGCTAAATCCCACCCATATTTTATCACTTACCTTGAGCCACTCATTCTTCAGAAAGCCTTTCCTGATCATGCTGGCCCTTAATGACCTCCCCATCTTATTGATGTGTATGTCTCTACAGTTTGTATTTAGAGCCAAACACACCTGGCCTTACATTGCTCCTCAGCATCAAGGTCTGTGTCTTTGTGCCCTTATAACCAATCAGCTCCTGATGGAATTTTCTTGATAGAAAATTGCCTTCCAGTAAGTGCTATCCCATCTCGACCCTTAACACAGAACCACCTTGTTAATCTCACCAGAGTAAATCGGTGTTCCATAAATGAATAAATGAGGGACTGTATCTGAACAAGTCTGAGAGACAAAACAGCATCTCTGGGAAATTTCACTACACATCCAGCTCAGGCCCAGCTTTTGAAGGGGATGCCTCTGGCAGAACTCACCCGCCTTCCGCTCCACTCTATTCCCCCCACCATTCACCACCAACACACCATCTCCAGCTCAAAAAGATTCAAAACCAGGGCTGGCAACGTCAGAGGGAACTTTGCACATAAACTCCACACACATCAGCCTCCTCAAGAAAAGACCTTTTTGTTTTCTTCCCCGTGGGCCCCATAAATTATGAGCCACAGTCTTTCTTTTTTTAAGTGAGTCTAAGGTTAAGGTAGAGAAATCATAGCTCACCCAGCAGAAGTGCTTACTGTGGAAGCAGATTTCCCCTGGTTTTGAGCACATTGTACTTTAAAGCATGTGCCATTGTTTTGTAAACTACTAATCTCTCCAAAATACACAGACTCCCAGCCTTGCTTTGTGCTCCCATGGGGGCACACTTCTGAGCATCTTTCTCTCTTTGTTGGATCGTTACTGCTTCTCTTTTGCATCGGTGAGCTCCCTGAAGGGCCGGGCTGAGCCTTACTTGTCTTTGTTTACTCAGCACCAAGAACAGTGCCCAGCACAGAGCCCCTTCTTATGTGTTTTGTGGAGGGAGTGAATTATAAAGGCCCAATAGCTCAGAATGCTAGCTTCCAACTATGGATTTCTAGCATAAATTACTAGCTTCTTCTCTATATTAGTTTCCTAGAACTAATGTCACAAATTATGACAAACTTGGTAGCTTAATTCGACAGAAACGTATTCCTTCACAGTTCTGGAGGTCTGGAGTCTAAAATCAAGGAGTCGGCAGGGTCACATTCCCTCCAAAGGCTCTAGAAGAGAATCCTTCCTTGCCTCTTCCATTTTCTGGAGGCTGTAGGCATTCCTTGGTTCGTGGCTGCAAAGCTCCAATCTCTGCTTCCATCTCCCCAAGCCCTTTCTTTCTTCCCTCTGTGTGTCTCTCCCTATGTGTCTCTTATAAAGACACCTGCCATTAGATTTAGGGTCCACTTGGATAATCCAGAATTATTTTAATTACATATGCAAAGATATATCTATTTTGGATGGGTTGCTAAACAACCCAGTAAGTGCCTTTTTATGGTAGAGACATATCTCATTGGCATTTTATCTCAATACCACAACTCTAGCACATTTAGTTCATGCCAGATAGCAGAATGTGGATGGGAATGGTTTCTTCCAAGCTGTAATGCCAGCTGTAAGAAACATTTCTCCCACTGTCAAGACCTGGGATTACACACATACTATCCCTCCAACATATCCTTACTAACATAAAACACTGAAACAAACAGCCACTTGAAGAAAAGATAGATTATTTCACACAGATATCTTGGCATACTAACTACACCAAAGTTCGTTGAATCAGGCCTATCAATTTAACTCAATTCCAGAAAGCTTCATTACCCACCTGAATTTTGCCAATGTTTGTTGAATAGGGTCACATCAATTTAACTGAATTCCAGAAACCTTGATTATACATCTGAATTTTGCCAACAGATTTTTCCTGAATAAAATGTCCCTTCTCCTAGGCAAACAACTTTAGATAAGCACCCCTGAGTCATTATCTAGTGAATCCTAAGTTAGTCTTAAAGCCAGCCTTCCAGTATAATATGGTGTTCACGTCCACCTTTCTAATTTTGGCAAGCTCCGCAGGTTAATGGGCAACAAACAATAATGTAATTAAAATCAAACTTCATTTGAGTTGTTGTTGGCCCAGACTCAGTGAGGCGACTATCAGCCCACATTTGACCACTAAGAGTGCTATCACTCCTTGCAAATGGCACTATTTGCAAAGAACAAAACTGTGTAGAGCCCAAGGACACAGGTACCCACAAAGTTCGTGCATCACTTGTACACGTGTGAGCGATGGGCACTTTTGGCTCAGCATGACACACCCTGTGAATGCAGCTATTTTGGAGCTTGAATCTCAGTGTCAATACAGGATGGAACAAACTCAAGTTAACCCTCATTACCTCCTTGGGCTCTGCTCTTTGGGAAGGAGTCAGCCAGGCAGACAGCTGCCACTTCAAATTCCACTCCCTGGGAACAATGCACTTTATTTTTGGAAAGAGGATAAAACAAAGGAGAGGAGAGCAATGCCGACAAATACACATTTGCTTTTCTATTTATGAATAGCTCTTGCCCCTTCATGGCCTCGGTTACCAGTTGTTTAGAGCAGCCGTAGAATATATACACTTGTAAATAGTCACTGGCTGCATCCCTGCTGAAGGGAAAGCAGTCAGCTTCCAGGAGGGCACATCCCACCAATAACAGAATTATTTTCATGACAGGCTGTTGGCCCACATGGTTGTAATTAATGCTTTGATACAATGAGTATTCTCCTTGCATTCTTTCTATGTAAGAGCGAGCATCTACAAAAACAATATTTTTTATCATAAACTCTTTCTTCATCATACAAGAAAAAAAGAATAAAGAAAGGAAAACTGCCCACCCCCATAATTTCACCATGATTTTCTCTGTCTCTATGTTTATTATTTTCAATACAATTTCAAACATCATCTCAATCTTGCTTACTAAAGCATGATCTCACATAAAAATTTCACTGGTAGAAAGGAAGGAAGGAAGGAAGGAAGGAAGGAAGGAAGGAAGGAAGGAAGGAAGGAAGGAAGGAAGGAAAGAAAGAAGGAAGGCAGGCAATAAAGGCCAAGAAAAATTTTTTAAAAGCTCCACAAGGTCGAGGACTATGTTTGTCTTGCTTGCCACTGTACCCCATAACCTATCACACATAGCAGCCCTGGCACATAGTAAGAACTTAATTAAGTATTTAATCGATAATTAGAATAAATGCAAAAACTATTTGATAATTGAATAAAGCAACAAGCTTAGTTCAAAACTGTTCATATAAGTTTCTTTCTTTCACTGTTAGATTCAGGGTTCATCTTGTCATTTATTTATTCACTCTTAGTGAAAAAAAAATGAAAATTGATATTTAATGAACACCTACTATATGCCAAGTATTTTGATTTGTTATCTCATGTAAAGCCACACAATAACCCTAATTATGATAAATTATTTATATACTGAAGGAAGTTAAGTAACTTGCCCATGGCAACACAACTAATAAGTAGCATAATAGGAATCAAACACAGGCCTGACTGACTACAGAAGCAAGCATATTTGACTGTATCCTGCTGCTTCTCAAAAGATTATCAAAATATATATCAGCCACATCATAACATCAGCTTCTAAGATAGGGCTGTGTTTTACTAGGTCTCACTGTGACTGAATTTGCCTGTGATAAATCCACAAAGCTATGAGGAGGAATTCTCCATAATAAGATCTTATTTGACTGAGTAAGAGGCTGTTAAAAAAAAAAAATACTAGCCCCATTTAATTTACTCCCTGTGAAATTTCTAAAGAAGAGCTGCCAGAGAAGTTAGAATCATTTATTTATCACTTGTTTATTGACTATCTTTCCTTTCAGACTGTGAGCAATTGGAAAAAAGGGGCTATATCTGTTTTGCTCACTATTGTAAACCTAGCACCCAGAACTACATGGTGACACTCATGTTTAATGAATGAAAGCAATGGTGATGGACTCCTCATTGGGTGGACTTCTGCATCCCAGGGCTGGAGCTCTAGGCATGCTATGTGTGAAACTATGGGGCTTTGGTGAATCAAAAGCATGGTCCTGGGAAACAGCTGGAGAAAATGAATTCAGGCTCTGGAGAATTATTCTCTCCCACTCAGTTGTATTTTACATTCCTCCCACATGAAAGGTCCTGAATCAGATGGAAAGTAACATTTACTCAAAATGCAAGCCCTTTTTAGCTGCAGCCCAGCATTCCTCAATTTCCCAAATACTGGTGGTTCTTACAATTGGGAGACCATGAAAGAGCCTTGATCCACCTTCAAGAACTGAGTCTTCTAAGGGATCCTGAACCGAAGCCAATGAGCTTTCAGAAACGGAGATAAATGGGAAAATGTCTTTTGGGGCACAGCCTATCAAGACTGAGAGAAGCTTAAATATCCTTATCTATCACTGGAAAAAACTGGCCCAAAGTCACCTACCTAAATAGCAGCAGAGCCAAGATTTTAACTCAGGTCTTAGAGCAATCTCTAATCCAAAATTATTTTTACCACTCCAGAGGTATATGTGTAGTAGAAAGCCAACACAACATGTAGAGTGGAGCAGACAGCACATGGTCACCATCCTCATGAACAAGATAGTCACTGGGATTCTGAGCTAAGTAAAGAACAAAGAGAGACACAGACACAACACATGCTCTCTGGACTCTAAGAAAACCTGTGTGTCAGGCCAAGCAAGGCAGAGAAGGAAGAGTTTTTTGAGTATTGTTTGAACTGGACATAGTGAAGCTCTGGGAGGACATGGAAGTTGATTGTTGAAGAAAAAATAGTACATAGAGTCAAAAACTTCCGTTTTAAACCTGGGCCCACTATTTATTAATTCTATGACCTCTGGCAAGTTACATAACCTCTCTGACTCTCAGTTTTGCCATCTGAAAAATGTGGACAGCACCTATCTCATAGGGTTATTGTCACTAAATGAAATAATGAACGCAGAATATCTAACAGAATTATTGGCATGTAGTATGGACTTGATCAATCTAACATATACCATCCCTTCCATCAGTCTGGAAAATAGTATGAGTGGATTAATTTATAAGGAAAATACTGGGATATATCAGGTGTTTAATAGCATTATTTCATTCACCATGACTATGGTGCATAATTAATATAAGACTTTTAAAATGGTATATTCTTTAACAATGAAGTCAGATTCTCTTTTAAGAGAAACTGGAATGTCAATTGTCTCAGGAGAAGAGAAAGCTCTAGGCAGCATTGTGGAGTCATATGAAACTCAACACAAATTTCTCAAATTACAGAACCACTATTAGATTTTTGAACAGAAGTCTCCAATCCAGTACTGATTACCAAAGATGGTCATAAAACAAAAGCTAAGACGACCAGATTTTTTCTCTCTAGAATTTAAACTGAGAAATGCTAAGTGGGTAAAGTATTTAGCAGCATAAGACAAAAGAACATGAGACAGAAATAAACCAGAAGACCCATGATGCATCATGAATAAGGTAAAACTAGGAGGGTCAGAAACTAGGAAGTCAAGAAAAATAAAAGGACAGAGTTTGAAGAAATCTGTCAGTTAGAGGAGGAGAACAAGCCATGAGGAAGGGATGTCATGAAAACAGTGGAACACCAGAGTCATGATCTATACCCTCTTGAGTCCAACATTCCTGGAACCTCCCAGGGTTCCAAATGACTACGATTTCACTTTCAGCCTCTGTGTGGTCCAGATTTTGCTGGAATTCTTGACCTTCCCAAGGCCAACTAAATAGCTTTTCCTGAGATCCCACGTGCATTAACGTTATGACAAACCTATGAGTAATTTGAATAAGTCTCTGTTTTTGCACCCAGATAAGTCTGAGGAAATCAACCTGCTTGCCATATTTAACATATACCCTGGATTTCCTGGGATCAGTCTAATTTTATGAATTTTCCCTAATTATTGAAAGGAGATTCTTTTTATAGATGTGATTTAACTTCCACAGTTTTTAATGACTTTTTCTGTAAATAAATTCACAAATAATAATAGTCTGGTTTGGGGTTTAGGAAATATGATTATCTTATTGATGTGCCAGGCCAGTGGCTAGGCTCTAAAGGGTAAGAAGGTGGAGGAGAGGGCACAGAGCTAGATAAGACTTCCTCCTTTTATTCAAAAGTGCTCTCAGTTGAGTTCACTCAACAGAACCATATAAAAATGCATAAAGAAGAATGAATAATGAAACTCTATAAGGATAGAGATGGTGTTGTCTTATTCATTGTATATCACCAGTACCTGGCATGAAGCCTGGCACCTAAACAGTGCTCCAAAAACATTAATTGAAAAAAAAAGAAGGAAAGAAAGGAAAAAATGAAGAAGGAAAGGAGAGCAGAAGTCATGAAGTATGCCTCTCAGATCTGCTACTAAGTGCATAATTGACTGATGGCTCCAGCTGCTGAGTTCTGAATGCATTACTGTGTGTGCACTGAGACCCTGCATCCCACAGCTGCTCTCAGCCAAAGAGTAAGCATGGCTGGGATGCTAAGGCAGACAGTTCCTACAAAATATGGGACTCCTTTGCTGTGGACTTGAGCTCAAGGACTCCCCATTGGCCAGGCTAAAACTTTTTTAGAACTGCACTACATTCTGAGACTGCCTATCCAAGCTTCCTTCTTCTCTTCTTCACAGGCATCAGACCTGGGTCATGATCTAACATCTATTCCATCTTCTGGCCCTATCTCTTTTTTCCTCATAGTCATTTCTCCCCATAAATCTAAACCTTCTTACCTTCTTACACCACATCTCAGAGAACCTAACCAATGTAGGGAGGGAGGAAATGAGAGGGGGTGGCAGGCTGCTGAGCACAGCTAAGTTTGGAACTAGCCCACCTCTAAGTTCTTGAGTTTGGGATTATGAAGTAAGTTTTTAGTTCTGTCCCAGTGGTATAGATAAAGTGAGAATGACAGGCTTGTTACAGACATCCAAATCCACTCTGTGTCCTGTTTTATGCCCAAGGAGGCTGACCTTTACCTCCTGTCTTCTGAGCTTTTTCGCTGGCTGGCTTCAGGCTGGGTTTGACCATTAGGAGGCACCTGTAGGAAATTGAAGGTCAGAGAGAGAGAGAGAGTGGGTGGGATATTTCTTCATTGCTCTTCCTTGTCTCAGCACTGTGTTTTTGCCAATAACTGCATTCCCTCACAACTACAGCCTTTGACTGCCTTTCTGTTGTTCCAGCTGAGATTTCAGCAACTTTTTGATGAAAGAGAGGGTTTAGCTTATTGTTCAGTTGACTGCATTAATGGTCAGTTAATGGCCTCCATATGTCCATCTTTTGCCCTTCAACTTCATAATCCCCTCCCACTCTGATGCTGGTCTTGGCCATGTAGTTTGCTATGGCCAGTTGGAAAGCAGAAGCTTAAATAAAGAAACAGTTGAATGTTTCTACTTCCTCTTTTACTTCTCTACTATCATAATGAGATGGTGATTGCCTCACAATGAGACTGGGTCAGCCTGCTGGAGGATTATAAGAGAGTCTAAGTTTCCTAGCCAAAGTGTCTTGGACCAGACTATAGACAGCCAGACCCCAAACATATGAAAATGTTTGACCAAAATTAGTATAGTGACCTACCAGACCCATAACTGACTGCAGAATATGAGTAAGGCTAGCTGAAACCACAAGAACAATAGATTCATAAACAATCATATATATTTATTCTCTTAAGCCTTGGAGTTTTAGGCTGGCTTTTCACACAGCATCATTTTAGTGATAGGTAACTGATACAGTGTCTTAATTGGTTTTCATTTCCAGGAGGAAGAAAAGCCTACCTAGCCAGACTTGCTCTAGGGTAGGAAGGAAAGAGAACCTGGAGAAGGAGAAGCTGGCAAAGACTCCTTGTAGAGGACAAGTTACTGCTTCTTCAAGAAAGGACCAACAGTCTAAGGACCTGGTCTTCAATGACCTTTCTTTTCCCAAATCAGATTAAATTCAAGTGTTAACAGCTCAAGGGAGGAGACAAGGATATAACTTCCAAGCTATAAGATATGCATTGAAGGCCAAATTCCAAGTGAGGTTGGAATTTTAGTAATTCCAGAGAATTCCATCAATGCAAGAGCAAGACTGAGGGGACTGGGGACAAGTAAGAAAAGATGGAATGGATCTACCAGCTACAGACCTCAGAAAAAACTCCAGGCATGGTCAGCACCCTGAGGAGGAGACAAAGCCTTGGGATTGAGAAACCCCAGGCAGAAATGGACCCAGAGCAGAGGCTACAGATCGTATGCAGCCATAGGCATTGGTAAGGCAAGAATGGTTGTATCTCCCTGTAAGTCTGAGAAGATTTGGAGTTTTGCTGGTGATGTCCTATCTCCCACAGTTGGTAATCAAAATCTATAAGCAACACTAGGAAATATATTCAGAGATAAAAATGAGGCAAAGAAATAATTCATCACTAAAAGTCAAGAAAGGTTACACATGCATCTAGCTGACAAAGTGAAGGCATGTGTCCAGGGTCTCTATTGCTTCATGACAAACAATCCAAATGTATAGTATCTTAAGACACTGCCATTTTATAATATCTCATGTTTGTGAATCAGGAATTTGGGAAGGGCACAACTGGCTAGTTATTCTGTTCCATGTAATGTTAACAAAAAAGCACTCAGTGCTATTCACTTGGTGGACAGACAGAAGACAGCTTCACACCCACATCTAACACCTGCATATGGACTGCCAAAAAGTGAGGCATGGTAATATCAGAGTAATTAAGCATCTAACATGGCTGGTTAGTGTCCCAAGAGGTCTAGCCCAAAGCCTCAAGGCATTGTATGTTCCAGCTTTTAAGGAGCAAAGAATTTGCAGCCACTTTTAATCTACCTCACCATGGCATAAATAAATAGTCCTCAAAGTTGGTGTTAACATTCCAGAAGAGAGACACAACCATCCCCAGGACTGAAAGAAAATATTAGCATTTCAATGCATATTTATTTTCTCTTAAAAATAAATTGACTAAGTTTTATGACTACTTAATATCTAGATTGGCACCTGCAGTCTCCCTTGGTCCATATGTCACTGTGACATAGCACAAACAGCACACAAGACATACTGAGAGTTGAGCGGGACGCCCACAATACAGAGGCTGACAGTGATATCTTCAATGGTTTGCTTGATTTTAGAACATGTCTATGTGCCCAGGTAACTAGACTAACGTTTTATATTACTGCTATTGGCTGAATGTTTGTGTCTCCCTAAAATTCATAGGTTGAAATCTTAATCTTCAAAGTGATGACATTTGGAGGTAGGGCCTTTGGAAAGTGATTGGATCATGAGGGGGGAATTTGTGCCCTTATATAAGGAGCCCCAGAGAGCTCTCTCTCCCCTTACACCATGTGAGGATGCAACAGGAAGTCAGCTGCTACCCGGAAGAGAGCCTTCCCCAGAACTTGACCCTACTGGCACCCTGATCTCAGACTTTCAACTTCCAGAAAAGCTAAAAATACATTCTCTTATATAAAAGACGCTCAATATGTGTGGTATTTTGTTACAGCAGACCCAAAAGACTAAGACAATCACCTAATTTTAACCAAACAAATCTTCACAGAATGGACAAAGGACTTAAAATAATTCTTGAGAAGAAAGTGAGAATGAAGGATAATACTGATAGAGCAAGTACGAATGACCATTAAAAAAATGGAAAATGACACTCCCACTTTTCCTACTTCTAGTAGGACCTCTCCATCAGCTGTGTTCACAAATATGATAAGAAAATTTTCACAAAATTGAATTATTACGAGGACTATCTGTAAAATGGATAACGATAAATTCACCTTCATTTACAATTAACCTCACACCAAAGGCATATTGGTTAATCTGTATTTATAACTAATTCTGTTAGCAAGACATTTAAAACACTCTTTATTTGACTTTTATCCTTTTAAATATCCTACTTATGAATATACTTTAAAATTGCTTAATATATTTGTATAGCAGCTACATGCATAATTTATAAATCATAAGTAAATACAGCAATATTGTGAGTGCCTCATCAAAATTAATTTACTAGTTAGGGGGGCATGATTAAAAATACTTGAAAAAGGCAGTTAGAAAGGGCAGACAGATAGCAAAGTTAATGGCCAAAAGGAGTGGAGAGAATGTGATGGAGGAATGAGAAGTGAGCAGATGAATTATGATGAACCTGGAAAGATCACCTCCTGATAAGAATGTTTGAAACTCCTGTGAATGTCTATAGCTCTAGATTGGTCATCAGTTATGGCCCCATCAACTTACCACCTAGTCACGTGTTATTATGATTTCTGTGCTGGTCTCATCCCAAGTCCCTTCAGCCCCAATCTGAGAATAAGAGATCCAGGCCAAGGATTAGCTACTGTTCATCTGTACCCCGCCAGCATCTGTTGGAGCTCAGATGCAGCCTTGCCTGAGAAGTCTGTCCTGATCTCAGTTTACTCCTGGATTAGTTGGCTTCCTCCATATTTCCAGAGCACCAGCCTTCCACCCTAGCAATGAATTCTAATCCTTGCACTGTGTTGTATCACACTGTATCATCATTGCCTATTTATGTGTTTTTCCAACTAGACTGTAAGCTTCTTGAGGGCAGAGATTTCACCATATTCCTTTTAATAGGCACAGGCCTGGCACACAGTGGGCATTCAATAAATGTATGTTGAATAAATAAATGGGGTAATAGAGGTGGAACTGAAAACTATTGTCATGCATGATTTTCATAAAATGATTGCCCATAATTCTTTTCTTAGCTCTTGTCTTTTCCCCCTCTGAAATATACTTCTATTTGTCCAGGACTGAGCCACAACCCACTACCTTTGTTTTAGGCAAGACTCTCTTAGTAACTCATACTAATTTAAGAATTTTTTTTTAAGGAGAGGGAGAGCAGGGGACTATATGGACCTATTTAACTGGAAATCCAAGGAGACTTCAAGCATACCTAGATGCAGGAATTCAAACATGACCCTCAAATCTCTCTCTCTCTCTCTCTCTTTCTCTCTCTCTCTCTCTCTCTCCCCCTCTCTCTCTATCCCTCCCTCCCCTTCCCCATCACTTCTTACTGAGACTTCCTGTGTATTTTCTCATTCTCTCCTATTCTACAAATGGGTGTTACCCAGATTATAAAGAAGATGCCCACCCTTCATCCTCTCTTCATGTCTTTTTAGCTTTCTGACCTAAAGGCAAGGCACCTTCTCCTCCAAATCCAAAGTCCTAAGGAAAAAACAGGGAAAAATTCCCAGAGAAAAACCCTGATGCACCCATCTTGGATCAAATGTTCATTTCTGTGAGGGAAATAGAGTGATGTGATTGGCAGATCAAGACTATGCCCTGCCCTGAATCCAGTGACAGGAGAGATTATGATTAGCTCTTCCACCAAGTCACATGATTAGGAAATGAGAGCAATGTCTTAAAGGAGGGGTGGGGGTTGCTGGACAGACAGAAAAAAAATAACAGATATCTTCTCCAAAACTCCCTGGAAAGTTACTTGTATAAGAATCCTCATTGCTCCCTGGAAAATTCAGGCCCAATATTTGAGCAAAGGGAAAAAAAATATCCTTGTGACAAATTATTTTCTCCCTCTGCCTGCCCACAGGCCCCTTCAAAGGAGATTTTGTTTCTCTTGTGTTCATGTCCCTCCCAAAATGACACTAGATGGTCAAACTTTCAAGCCCCCCTCAGTGTCTGCAGCCAGACCTGAAAGAGCAAGCCCAGACCGGCCCCCCTTAGCCCCAGAAGCCTTTCACTACAGGGCTTCAGTAAGCTGCAGGCTGTGTTGTGCCAGCCCCAATCAAACCCAGCCTTGAGGGCCATTCTGAAGGCCAGCACCACACTGCTCCAAGGGGCTGTCTCCTGCCAAAGTGTTATCGTCAAGCTTCATGGCTAGAAGACTAGTCTCAGCCTGGCATTGATGGGCCAGTCCCCTGGCAATGGCTGGGAGCTATGGATCAACAGCACTTTGTCAGCCCCAGCAACCACACCTTCTAGAAGTTGAAGTGCAATTGAATGGAGTCATCTGCAGAGCTCCTGGCCTCCACAGGCCCTCTGCGTGTTTGGGTAAAGAAATATGCAGCTTGAGCTGTGGTCATCACTGCCTGAGCCACTGAGCTGCAATCAACATCAACACCACAAGGACACAATATTTTCTCCCAATTTACAACACATTCATTTATTTTGGAATTTCTGTGCCAGCTGAGGCTACAGGGCGGCGACAGTGGAAAAGTTGTCCTGGGGCCAAGCAAAAGAGAGAGTTGCAACTGAGCTCCTGTTCTGAAAAGGGGTGCTCGAAAGCAGCAAAAAGCAAGGCTAAGAGGATGACCTTCAGCAGACAGCAGCCCACGAGCCACGGTGCCAGGCAGGAAAACGACTAATTTGGAGGTCCACTATTGCTCCTAAAGAAGGTCTGCAGAGGGCTCCTGAGAAATTATAGTTATTCACCCTTGAATAGCTCAGGGGTTAAGGATGCCAACCCCCTGCATGGCTGAAAATTCACACAGAACTTTTGGCTCCCCCAAAACTTAACTATTAATAATCTACTGTTGACCAGAAGGCTTACAATAACAGAAAGAGTTGATTAACACATATTTTGTATGTATATATTGTATGCTATTTTACAGTGACATAAGCTAGAGAAAAGGAAATGTTATTAAGAAAATTGTAAGAAAGTAAAAAATATATTTATAGTATTAATTGAAAAAAATTCATGTATAAATGAACCACACAGTTCAAATCCAACTGATAAGGGTCAACTATACTGAAACCCTTGGGGTTCCCTTCTCAAATTTTTCTGAGGAGTCAGAAATCATGAAATTTTGAAAATGAGCACTCTCCAAAAATAGGCTTTATTGAAAAATACCATGAAGAAGTGAAAATGATGGGGTTTGAAAGACTTTAGTTTGGATTGTTCACACTGCTACTTACTTAGTGAGTGTACTTGAGCAGATGTCTTACATTTCTCAGCTTCAGTTTTCACATGTTTTTAAATGGACATAATATCTATACAGCGACACTGTCATAGGAAATAGGGTAATTGATTGAAGTACACAGTGCAATACCCAATTCTTTGTGGTCACTCAACACGTGATAGTTCCCATCCCTTTGCCCTCCTAGTTTTTATTGGCTCATTTAGATGCTCCTCACTTGGCTTTATAGTGTACCTGTAAAACAGACCAGGATGTTCCCAGGATGGAAGGACTATTTATTGGGCTCCTTGGGACTGAGAACTTCTCTAGATTGATTGATGGTCCATGAAAGGAAGCAGCAGTAGCAAAGGAGATGGATTCCTCTGTGACGTGTAATGATGCCCTGCTCAACAAAGAGGCCCTAGGAGAGACCCACTCTAGTTATTGTCACAAGGGTCCTTGACAGAGAGGTCAGTCTGTTCCAGACACAGGAAGGTACCTGCAATTGTCATCTGGAGCTACTTTCCACAGAGAACCTGCTTTTTCAAAGAAGTAACAGGCTCTTCAACTCAAGGCAAAGGGAAAGGACACTCCAAGTGAACCATTCTCATCCTACTGAGAGAAACCTGATGTCTGCCAAAGAGAAGTGACTACTCAGGTGTCATAGCTAGTAAGAAGTACAACAGGGCTTTGGAACCAAGTCTGGCTCACTGCAAGTCTGGTTACCTTCTTATAAAACAATGAATTTTAGCAAGGTGATCAGATGAGTTTATTCTTATGATTCATAGTAGTTATAGTCTGTAAAGACACCTGAATTATCGAAGACTAGACCAGTGCTCCTAGGGGAAACACATGATTAGGTTCCTGTGAGTCTGTTTTCTATCAACTAATCAATCCATAACCCTGTTTTATGTGTGTTTCTGCTTAAGACATCTTATTTCATATATGTTGTTGACTAATTAACATTGAACCTGGCAACACCGTAACTCATACCTGGACAAGGCTTGTCTGATACACAGTATTTTTTCTGTAAGGCACATTATAGCCTTTTTGTTGTTGCAACACCAGACAGCACTGCAGCACTGCACTTGGGAGCAGTTTGAAACAGTGAAATCACCAATGAAAGACACAGATGCAAAAAAAAAAAAAAAAAAGTGACACTAAATAGATCATGGAAAGAACACAATATTAAAGCTGAAACAAAAAGGCAAAGTATTGTCTTGTTTGACCTCTGTTAAAACAGGCACATCAGGTGACCCAATCGTTTGCCACTCTGTGCATGGCCACCAGTGACCCACAATAGTGCCATAGGTGTCAATTTGGGAGTTACAAAAAAATTTTAACAAACAAGCAAATTTGCAAATATGAAATCTGCAATTAATGAGGATCACCTATAACATTTCATGAGTAAAGAAAGTTGCTATTAACATTTACACCTAGACAATTGGTATAAGCTGGAATTGTCCTGGGCGAATCGGGCTGTTTGACACCCTAATTTTAGCCTTTGGGCATGTCAGCCTTTAGGAATTTGATGAAAGCCATGAGCACACACACATTTTTGCACATAATCTTGAGAAATTCACAAACCCCAAGAGTCCTCAGATTGTACATCTTGGCCTGAAAGAGCAATTAAAAAGAATAATATACAAACTACAGTGTGGCAATACACACACACACACACACACACACACACACACACACACACATACACACACACACACACCTAAAACTTGAGATCAAAGTAAGTGGGGGAACTTTCCTCTGGGACCCTAGGCATTGACAGACAAAGTCACTATTGACATAGATTTGTCTAGCAGAGCCATTGTGTCCTCATCTTAGATACCAATTTATTCTAAATTTGAACTCCCACACCAAGAATCTGGACAGGAGAGAGAGTGAAAACAAGGAATGAGGAGTCTTGAAAGCTTTACATGGGCACGCTCAAAGCCCACAGCACTATTTCTGCCAAATGCCCCATCATCCGAACTCAGGCAGAAGGTAAGGCATGGAGACATCTGCGGCAGAAGAGGGACCAGCCACGGGACAGTTTAGACTCACTTAGTAGAGGACACAAAGAGAAGGCCCCTCACCCATGGCCTGGGGCCAGGAACTAAGGGACCCCTCAAAAGATTAACTGACACCTCCACACCCTATACCTTACTCGCAGAAAAAAGAAGGAACCTGTGGCCACTCATGGGAGCCATAGATAGCTCTGAAAACTTACGATTCCAGTGTGAGGGGGTAAATCTCTGTGGGCTGATGGGCACTGAGAGGTGCTATCTTTAACCACACGCCTGACCTCGTTGGTCACCTTCTCACTTGGGAGAGCACAGCTGCCCAGATGTGTGTTTCCCATTAACTCTGCTGGCTCTGGTCTGGGGAAAAGGAGACATTTTCATGCCAAATTAAAAACGACTTGGAAATGTGCATTGTGTTGGGAGAATTGGCCTTTTCAAAGGGGTATAAAAACAAGGAAAGCTGATTTCATCACCCTGCCTGCAGACAAGCCATCAAAGCATCCTACCCCCGTGAAGCAGGCAGGCTGCCTCTGCTCTTTCCCCTTTACACACTGTGTTAGCATCTCCATTATTTACCCCCAGGGTGGGATAAAGGCTTGGTGCAAAGGCTAAGATCTTTAAACTGCCTTGAGTGCCCATTAAGCACATTAATAACATCCACCATCATGAGTCTTACCAATATAATTTCCGACTTCAAGCCGGGCATGAAAAAAAAGGAAGCCAGCTGAGTTTATCAAGCGAGGAAACCACCTTAAATTAGAAGAGATGATGTGGCGATGGAGAAAGGGGAGAATTAGCTGAGAAGGCTTCAGAACACTCTTGGCCATTACTTGGCTTCTATTTCCCCTCCCCCATGCCCTTGTCATTGGAGGGAATGGAGCTGAGCCAATCTGACATTAAAAGCATTTAACCAGTGATGTTAATGTTGCATTTCGGGCAGGTCCTCACATGATTAGAAGTCATATGAGGATCAATTTTAAAAGAAAGGAAGTGATTTTAATTTAGAGTGGATCTTGGGTTTACGCCCTGGTTGCCTACTCTCATATGTGTGTGTTAGGGTGGGGTAAGGGAGAGGGTCAAGGGAAGGAGGTTTCTAAAATAACAAAAGACACCACTTCCAGAAGGACTGAGTTTCAGGCAATCACTTGTCTGAATTCACTTCTCTTCACAGCTCTCCAAAATGAGTATAACTGTGTCCATTACAGATGACAAAACTGAAGCTCAGAAAGGTCAGGTGGTTTATCCCAGGTCCCACAGCTCTAACCAGACAAGCTGTAATGGAAGCTAATATCTTCGAGGCCCTAAAGGATGTACTCTTAACCTCTCCACTACCCTATTTGATCTGATGTGGGAAAGTGTGTGTATGGAGAGAAGGAAGGGAGGTTGGAGAGAAATCTGTTTATTTACTGGCTTAGAACAGATAAATTTTAGAAAAGCCTGGTCGACTAGCCCAGGGCAAGAGGCCTTGGGCCTCAGAGCTGTGTGGGGTCAGAGGAGGGCCTCCCTGGCTGCCACTTTCCCTCCTCCTCTCCCCTCCTCTCTCAGCCCAAAGCCACAGGACACAGCCTGCCAGTCTCCTCTCTTGTCTTTCTCATTAGCTGGGATTGGGACCAATTTGTGGATGTCTTTGGTGCCCTAAGGCAGTGTTTGAGTCATCTTCCCTGATGCTAAAGAAAAAAGAAAGAACGAGACAGCCATTCCCCAGGAGACTGGAGACTCCAAGAGAGGAGCAGTGATGGATGGATGCCAGAAGGGAGAGGCCAGTGTCCGGAGGTCATTCCTAGTCCATCTTTCTTTAACTTCACTCTTCCCCAGGGACAAGCTCCCCCATGAGATCATCTCCCATCAGACTTCAAAAAAGATAGGCTCTCTCAGGATCAGCCCTCACTCTTTGTTAACTTAAGGGCCTCACAATCTTCCAGCTCCCTGGTCTTCCTAAGGTTTCAAAAAAATAGAATCCAGGTAGAACTCAGTAGGATTAGGGCCAGCAAGGAGGATAGGTCTTCTCACACAACCCCAAGTGAGGGGTTCCATTTGTTTCAGGACCTGACAAACACTGGTGGGTCAAAATGGAAAAGCATGATGGGATTACCCTGAGGGATTCAGCCTGATGCAGAAATGCAGCTCCACCACATCTAAGATGGGACCTTAGGAAAGTGGTTACGGGGGTTTTAAAGCAGGAACATTCCTAAATGTTAGTTGTTGTTGTTGTCATTAACATTCATTAACTAAAATAATGTCAAGGATGATGATCTAAAAAGCCCCTTTGCATTGGGTCATAAATATTGCAATAGCACCTGCATCATCATTTCATCGAAACCTCCCAAGAGTTCTGAAAGAGTTGCCAGTATCTCTGTTCTACAGTTGGAAAAACTTAGGCTGAGCTAGGTTAAGCACTTTGTCCAACTTCATACAACAAGTATGTGACAATGTTGAGACTGAAATACAACTGTGTCTGGCTGCAGTGATGATACGTAATTATCCCCTATGCCAATTTTTTTAAAACTGTGCATTCACTATATATGTCTTAAGCTCCTACTAAGTACCAAGACCAGCAGATACAAAGTTATCCTAACAGTCATGGGTAATTACATATTCTGTCATCCTGCCTCCATTCACTTCACAGTATTACAAAGCAGTCCCAGAAGCTCCTCACAGCTCATTACACTCCTCAAAAGCTTCTCTGAAGCCCAAAGAAGCATGGTTTGTATACTCAACCCAAGACCCCCTCTGCCAAAGCTCTCAGATAGCCCCCTTCTGTTGCCATTTAATATCAGTGCATAGACTTAACTACTATCCAAGCTGTTCCCTGTATCTGTGTTGATGCAATAGTCCTCGCAATAAAGATCCACTGAATCTGAAGATACCAAAATGACATACTTTTTACAAAACAATTTTCCATACTACATTGAGACATGTTATCTTCACAGCAACCCCACAAGGTTTAAAGAATATATAATGTGACCTTGCTCAACAGGTTAAAGGGTTCGTGGACTTCTAGGTAGTGACCTGCTCCAGGTGATACACCTAGTAAGTGGCAAAGATGAGGTAGTATCAGTCTTCTGATTTCTACTTCCAAAAGGCCAAGAACACCTTGTTTAAAGCATCTCCTTAAGAGTGAGAAATCACCACATGTAACATTATGATCTCAGCTCTACTTTTGCTGGGAATGGTTGTTTAAGAGAGACCTAACAAAAGCTGAATTTTAAGACAGTCTTGATTTGTCTTTCCTACCCAACTGGTGGACCTATCATTGATTATATTCCACTGGTCAACTCCTGAAGTTAGTTTCATGAATAGCAAAAAATGTCCGTTGTAATATGGATGGACAAATGGCACTCTTCTGCATGGTGTACAAATTGGAACATTTTTAAAGGGAAATTGGCAGCATCGAAATTATAAATGCACAAACCCTTAAATCCAACAATTCATTTCTAGGAATATACTCTAAAGAAATATTCACATGAGTGACCGGGTGACTTGTATCAAAGCTGTCCCCTGGTAGTTTTGTCTACAATAACAAAAACAAGTAGAGAAAACCAAAGTGCTCCTTATTAGTAAAACTGGATTATTATTTTTTTTAATCATGATTCCTTCATGCTGTGGAAGAACATACAGTCATTAAAAGGAATAAACCATTCTGTCTGTACTGCCATGGACACATATTCATGTGGTTAAACAAATGAAGTTGCAGAATAACATGAACAATAGGATTAAACACTTTTGTTTTAAAAAACAAACAAACAACAACAAAAAAAAAACAGGGAAAAGAATAGAAAAAAAAATAACTTCGAAGGAGGCCCATCTCATAGGCCTCAAACAGAGGCCAAAGCTGTCCTGGGCCTATGATTCAGGGAAGGTGAGAGGCAAGGAGAGAGGGCTGTGACGTGCTGCCCTTGACTTTTCTTTTCTGAATGTTATTAAAATTCTAATTTGAAATATCTGTTCTTAATGATATCCGTAGAGGCTTATAAAAGATGTAGACAGTGCGGATTACAAAATTATAAGTAAATTTATCCTGCCCCTCTTGGACTGAATTGCTCCAGCCCTGTACTCTTCATTGTGTATGTGCATATATGTTATATACTGTGTGACTATTGTATATACATAATATGGGAGAAGAATATACATCAGACTATTAATACTGGCCACTTTAAAGACTGACGGGGAGAATTTAATCTTTTTACTTCTTATATTACTGCATTATTTTTTTTTTTTACAATGTATTATCTTGTGATTTTAAATTTTAAAAAAAGGTAAAAAAAAAAAAAAAGCTCATTTAGGCATCATAGAAGAAAATAAGGAAAAAAAGCAAACAAAAATTAGATGCCTCCAAATGGGAGAAATTAAACTGAGCATCTCATTATCCAAACCTCACCAAACCAAATCCCAATTACATAGTAATATGGCATAGCAATACCTAACAAAGCGGGTTAGTAGGGAGGGGAGTGGCAAATTAGTCTGTTTTGTTTACAATCTGGAACAGTGCCTAGCCCATATTCTATAAAAAATTATTGAATGTGGAATGAATGGAGAAGAACTCAAGATATACACAGAAAGGCAGTTTTATTTGACTTCAGCAATTGAGATTAGGAGACTGAACTGTGGCCAAATGTTAATACTCCTGAGTGTAGGTAACACTGCTCTGTAATTAGCATATCAAGTGTTTACCTACCTGTAACCACTCCTAAATTGGTTTTACATATTCACTCATCAAATATTTATTAAAGCCCCTAGAATCAGCCTTTGCCTTAAGGAGTTTCATTCAAGCTGTGCAAGTGGAACTATAAATTCGGTGCTAGAAAATTCTACTGGTTAGCAGAAATAGTCTTGGGCAGAGATGCAATCCTGCTTCTGACTTCATCTGCCTTAGCCAACTGTGTGACCTTCTTTGGCCTCTCCCCTTGCTGAATGTAAATGGTGGGGCTTGACCTAGATACTGTCTCAAGTACTTAACATCGATATGCGCCTGAGAATTGGTTCTCACAAATCCGGGAGCCCTGGAACCTACTTTGAGATACCTTCCTCTAAACGTCACTCTCAGGTTCCTTCAGCTGAAAACTGCTAATTCTAAGCATTGTTGAACTTTATTTGTCCTTGCAGTAGAGGACCAAGTCCCCATTACTGAGGGCTTCAGAGCTTAACCCCAGCCAAATGGACACTGATGCCAAGTTAGCAAGTTTTCCCGAAGAATCATGGGAGCCCTATAAAAGAGTAGTATATATGGCAAGAATTAAGAGCTCAGTCTTTAGATTTAGGACTGATTCCAATCCCAGGTTCACCACTCACCAACTCAATAATGTTGAACAAGTTACTGAAGCTCTCTCAGCCTCAGTTTACATAAAATGGGCACAATAATAGCATCTACCTCACATTCAGTGTGTAGGAAGCCCCTTAAAGCAATGCCAGGAACACAGTAGGTGTTTTAGAAATAATGGTCACTCTTCTTAATGAGTAAGGGAGGACAAAGGGAACAGGATTATAGTGAGAGAACTGGACACTGGAATTTGATGTTCAGCATGGCAAGAGTGGTTTTGAGAGCATTCTCTCAGAAACTGTAGTTACTCTTTCTCCCAGGGCTTGGGGGCCAGGGGAGGGCAGGTTGCCTGTGAAGGTGTTGATGAAGCGCTTAGGTTCCCCAGGCTGACTTCTGTGATTATGTTGTAGGTCTCTCTTTCAGTCTCTCTCTCTCTCTCTCTCTCTCTCTCTCTCTCTCTCTCTCTCTCTCTCTCTCTGTCTTCTTCTCTCTCTCTCACCCATATGGGGGCACAGCACCCTTTGATTTCATTTCCCTGAACTAGTGTGTTGCAACAGTGAATCAAAATCAATTTTGCCCTTGTTACAAGTCCCATCTGCATAATATAGTCTCAGGCCCTTTCAAATACCACACCAAAGCCTGTCTGTGAAGGAAAGTCACTTGAGAGTTAAAAAAAAAGACTATTTCCCAATAGTTTTATAACTTCAGGGTCCTGGGCTGACAACAGAGAGCATGTGAAGGTGTTATGACCAAGTCCCCAGAGTTAAACTCTAGGGGGAGGCCCCAAACCTGATTTATCCCTGACTATTGCATTGACCTGACTCACCCACGCAGCTCCCCTCACAATTTCATGTTGCATCTCATTTACCCTGCAAAGCAAAGGCTGTGCTGGGACCCAGACGAGTTGGGAGAGTTTGTAAAACAGACAAGATCTTTTTGCTTTGTGTTTGTTGTAATTTTCCCAAGCAGCTCAGATCTAACATGAAAAGTGCAATAAACTGAGTGTATCAGTGTTCCCTGGAAATATCACTTCACAAGTGAAAGTATATCCAAACAGCCTGTTGTAGTTTGAGAGGCTCACCCTCCTCAAAAATGCAGCTGTCACCAAACATAACATTTGAAATCTGTCTTTCTCTCTGTGTGTCTCTCTTCTCTGTCTCTGTCATCTCTCTCTCTCTCTCTCTCTCTCTCTCTCTCTCTCTCTCTCTCTCTCTCTCTGTCTCTCTCTCTGTCATCTCTCTGTCTGTCTCTCTCCCCCCCCTTCCTCCCCACCCATCTCTCTCTCTTCCCCTCCCTCCCTCTCTCTCCCTCCCTCTCCCTCTTCCTCTCTCCCTCTCTCCCCTTTTTCTTCCAGCTCTCCCTCTGTCTTGCAATTTAGCTTTAATTGCCCTGTCAGCTCTAAAGGCTGCTAATTGACGCCTTTTATTCTGCTTTAAAACTCCTGAGGAAGAAAAGAGCTCGCCGGGCCCCCAGAGCTTCGAGGTTCGGCCGATTTGGCACGCCTGTCTCCCTGCGAATTGAAGCTGGGTGCCGGGGCGCTGGGGGCAGGCCTAGGGGAGTCGCGGAGGCGGGGAGGGGGCTGGGCCGGGGTTGGAGCGGCTATTTTTAGTGAAGGTTTTATAGAGTGGATCCCTGTGGCTTGGCTCCACACTGAAATATTGTCCTCGTCTCAATGACATAAACACAGGGCAACTCGGAGATCTTGGCGCCAGCCCTGGCCGGAGCCTGTGAATGGGCAGAACGGTGGGACGGGTTGGGAGCGAGAGTCCTACTGTAATTACAAATTAATCCGTCCCCCCCGGCCCCACCTCCACCCCTGGCTCTCCTGGCTCCCTTAATACCGCAGAAAGCCTCGCTTTTGTGTGAACAAGATGCACTGAACTTCCTGAAAGATCTACCAAGAGGCAGCTAGCTAATGGAATAATGACTGGGGTAAGCTCAGGTTAAAGAGAAGGGGCATTCGAGAATTAATTAAACTGCCATCGTCATCCATGAAAACCAGGCAGAGTATGGAAGGGCTTCTTTGGCTCCTGGAGTAAGTCCAGTGTGTCGCCTCTTGGGGAGAGCACGAACGTTCGAACCTGGCCCTGGTACAGAAGAAATTGGAACTGATAAATTGGAACCAATTAGCCCAAGGTCTCCATATGATTATTTGTCATATCCCAGGCCAGGCTGGATGAAGCTGTCCCTCTGGACTGACTGCCTCAGACATGGAGCCACACTTTCCAAAGCATATTTAAATATAGCCTTGCTTCCCTCCAAATGTAATCCCAACCCTCATTTTTATCCTTGGAAGCTTGATCAGACAGAGGAGGGGGGAAGGGGTGGGCCGGTGAGATGGGATTTTTCACAACCCCAGCCCCCAATCCCACAACCCTGTAAATAAATAAAAGATTACACCAAATTCCATTTGAAGTTGTCAGTCCCGGAATGGAACTTTTATCCCATTATGAATTTCATGGGTGAGACCGTTCAGACTTTGAATGTGGCTGACACCTCCATTGAAAGGCCCTAATTGCAGTTGTAGGAATTGACTACAGACACCACACTGTACACACCATCACATTCCTCTGAAGAAAGAGCATCCTATGAGAGCCATCCCGGGCCTCCCCTCAAGTCCCTGGGACTGTCAAAGTTTCACTTAAACTTTAAACCAAAGTTGCCCTATCGAAGGGCCAGGTGCTAATTTGGGATTCTGAGGTCGGCAGATTGGCCTTGGCTGACAGGGCTGTTACTATACCAAGGGGGCTGGCTGCAGTCACATTTCAGCCTCAGAAACATCAGGAAGGGAGTCTTTCAATCCATGTGAACCCTTGAAGGACTGCTTTTATTTTCAGATGAACTTCCTAGAGCCTGAAAGCATCCAGCGCTTGGCTACGTGACAGAAGAGAGGATGGAGAAGTTCACTTCGCACAGAGCCACTGACCCACCTGAGTAAGAAAGCTGCTGGCTGAGAGTGCCCAGAGGCAGGACACTTCCCATTTCACTCTGTGTCTAATATCTCCTAGTGGGAACCAAGCCAAGGAAAGACGGCACATGAGGGGGACTGTGTGTAAAGCTATTCTACCCCTCCCTCGTTGGACACCAAAGATTTTTTTTTTTATTGTAGTAAATTATACATAATGTAAAATGTACCATTTAGAGAACTAAATGTACATAGTTCAGTGGCATTAGTTATATTTCCATCGTCGTGCCACCATCACCACCATCCATCCCTAGAGCTTTTTTCACCTTCCCAAGCTGAAACTCTGTACCCATTAAACATTAACTCCTCATTCCCTCTCCCTCCCCCATGGCCACCACCATCCTACTTCCTGTCTCTATGAACTGTGTTACTTTAGGTACCTCATTCAATATTTGTCCTTTGGTGACTAGCTGATTTTTCTTTGTATAATGTCCTCAAGGTTCAGTCACGTTGTAACATATGCCTGAATTTCCTTCTTTTTTAAGACTGAATAATAGTCCATGGTATGTGTGTATCTACCGCATTTTGCTTACCCATTCATCTGTTGATGAACACTTGGCATCGTTTCCACCTTCTGGCTATTGTGAATAATGCTGCTGTAAACGTGGGTGTACAAATGTCGGCTAAAGCCTCTGCTTTCAGTTCTCTGGGGTATATACCCAGAGACAGACTTGCTGGATCATATGGTAGGTCTATTTTTAATTTTTTTAGAAACTGCTATACTGTTTTATATAGCAGCTGCATCATTTTACATTCCCACCAACAATGCCAGGGGTTCCAATTTCTCCGTATCCTTGCCAACACTTATTTTTCACATGTGTGTGTGTATACTGATATATACATATGTATATATGTATGTATGTATGTATGTATGTGTGTGTGTGTGTGTGTGTGTGTGTATTTCTAATGGGTAGGAAGTGGTATCCCATTGCGGTTTTGGACACCCAATGATTTTTATTTGTTTTGTTTGCTTTGACAGTTCTCTCATTTTCTTTTTTATAAAATATGTTATAAATACACATAAATACCCACCAAGTACTTCACCCCCTCTCTCCAGAGATAATCACTGTCCCCAAATTAGTATGTATAATTCCCACACATTATAAGCTTTACCATATATATTTGGATCTGTTAATAATTTATACTATTTCGTGAGTCACATTTAATTCTACTTTTGCATCTCTCCCCACAACCACCTTCTATATTTGTTAGTTGTGTAAGAAACACCAGAAGCAAAATCCTGGGTGAAACAAAAAGAGATGATCAAGAATAGACCACAAGCTTTGAGGTTAGGCAGAGTTAAACCACAGCTATGCTACTTTCTATTTGGGTGACCTTGGCCAAGTCACTTGGCTTCCCTGAGTTGTAGTGTCCTTGCTTAGAAACTGAGATGTTTTGAGGACTAACAAATATAATGCACTGTACTAGTCACAGGGCAAGAATTCAGTAATTGGTAAGAAGGAGGAAGAAGAGAAGAGGTTGAAATCAATTTTTTATTGAGTTCTTGCCTCTACCCAGCTGTCACTCATAATACCCACTGACTATTCTTGCCCACATCTTCACATTGACACAGGGTAGAGCAGAACATGTGCAGCAGCATAAGATAGGAAATGTGGCCCCATTTACCCTTTACTAAAACGTGATTTAAGATGTGAGGAGTGAGGGTCCCCCTTATTCCTCCTCTCCCCCTGCCCAGAGGGCAATGGAGACTTGAAGAAAGTGAAAAAGGAAGGAGGGAAGCCTAAACTGTTCTGCCAAGTCACCCTACTTGGGGGAGGACATTCAGCTCAGGCCCTGAGCCTGGCTGCAGAAACTGTAATCCAATACCTTAATCCACTTCTTCTTCAAAGCTTTGCCCTTTGTGCCAGGTGGACAGAACTCCAGTGATGTGGAGCTGCCTCTGAGAAGCTCTTGCAGTGGGCCATGTCTCCTGGCTGGGAAAAGAATACCCAGAGGGGCACCTTTGACCTGGTTATCTGGACAATTGTGGTTGCAGAATGATAGCTTAGAGTACCTAAAAGAAGTTTAGGGAGTTGCACCTAGTCAGTGTTGACAGTGTACATAGCCATTGATCCACTCACCCCAGTGAGTGCTGACTGTGCCAGATGGTGTGTAAGGTTCTTTGGCTACGCTAAGAGGAATCGGACACCGAGAGGAGTCTAGTCTTCAGAGAGATTAGTGCTCTTCTGTCCTTTTGGAAACAGCTTCTGAATTCACCTCTCCAAGAAGACAGCAGGAACTGGAAGGGAGAGAAAAGAGTTTCAACAAGGACTGGGGCCTGGGGTCTCAGGAATGGGGGTAGGGACGCTACCATCTTCCTTTCCAAAGGCCTGGGCTGAGTTTAGCCTGACATGTCACAGCAGCTGTGCCTCCCCAGAATGAGCTGGGATCATTCAACTACTCCCCGACCCCCACTCCAAGCTGCAGCTTCCTGGGATAGAGCCAACTCCTCACTCCCTCCCCTCCCTTGGCTCGTTCCTGCTGCCAAAGACAGGGGACCTCAAGACACTGAGCTGCTAATTTGTGAGGATTCAGGCTACTAAAGGTGTTAGTACATCAAGTAGGCTGTGTCCAGTTCAGCATGAGCAAGTCGTTGGTGTGTATCGGTTAAAGATTAAAGCATCTATTGGAGTTAAATTGGTCATTTTATTTTCCAGAGAGCTAGGAAAGATCTGATATCTAAGAAAAGATCAAACACTATATGTTATTACTCTGGATTTGTTGCATTAATAAAGAAATGGGCATAGTTTTCACCATCATGATTTCCTTCCACCCACTACCAGGATCCATGATGGTCCCCAAAAGCAACTAAACAAGTACAGGCACCTACCATATACCAAACACAATGCCAGGCACTGAGAACACAGAGATAAACTCCCATAAAGAGCTTGCTGTCTAGCAGTCAAGACAGACAACTGCCTAGAATGCAAACTGGTCATCAGTAAACTAGAGGAAGGAATAGAATGATGTAGGATCTAAGGGAGGGAGCAACTAAGTCCACGCAGAGGGAATCACGAGTGGAGGAGGCAATATTTAGGCAGAATCGAGAAAGTTGAGAATGATTTTGCAAATGGGAGAGAGTAAGTAGACAGAACATATAATATGAGGAATGCAGGCTATGTATAGAGACCTCCAAGGAGTTCTAGACAAGCTAAATAAATACAAGGTGAACACCAGAGTGGAAAGAGGTGATGTGGAAAGGTAGATTGTGGTCAGATTAGAAAAGGCCTCCAATGTCATAACTTGATCTTGAGAGTCATCAGAAGAATGCTTAGAGGTTTTTAAACAATTGTAAATAATTCCTTTTCTGTATACAAGTTTATTTTAGCCTGTTTCTCCTTCAGGAATACTAAGACTTGGCGAGAAATGAGAAGGGCACTTCAGCGCACTTGAGCAGGACGCTGTCTTGCCTTGGGTGGGCCAGCACTATCTGCAAGCCCTCTTTCTCAATGGAGGAATTAGAGAAACTTTGCTAAGAAGAAAGGAGGACCTCACTTAGGATCCTAATAGGATGTAGAACTGCCATCAGGGACAAGTCTGAGATCTAACCAAACCTCACCCCACAACCAATCACAGACCCTAAGAGAAGATGAGTGCCCCAAGGCTTCCTTGTCTGTCAAAATATTTAGAAGAAGCATATTGGAATCACGCACAAACAATAGCACGGCCTAAGAAGTAAACGTTCATACTGTTGAAGAAGCCTGAGCCATAAACATTTAGTCTCCAATGTAGCTGCTTATCCTCCTGGGCCAGGGCCTGAAAGGAAAGCAGAGTTCTATAAAATGTGATCTGCCAGGATTTTTTTACCCCGTGGCATGATAATTACGATGCCTTTTACTACATTTAAAGGCTCATCTGTGGTGACTCAAATCCTCGAGGAGGTGAGGGAGGCAGCTTTGCATTTTTCTCAATGTATTTTGCTTGAACCGCCACGGTAATTCACTTTTGAAACAATGCAAAGTGAAAATGAGGTTAGAACCACAACCTTGCCTCATTACCGGCCCGCCCCCTCCCTACCACCTCCAGGCACTTCAAGGGCCCTTCTTCCAGCATTTTAGGGATTATCTTTGCGAGTTTAATCAAGCTTTACATTAACTAGTTAACATGGTTAAGCCTTTGTGTAAGGAAAGAAACACTTGTCTGAAATTGTAGTGTTCTGGATTCATTTTGTGGGGAGGAGAACAGGGGACTGGACTTGGCTCTTAACTTAGACATTCTACTTTATATGTAAACAAATAATTTATAAAACTTATTTTATACAAATAAATTTTTCTAAAACCCTGTAAATAAGGAATCACACCTTAGAAAAATCCTGCGTTGAAATATGAGTATATTCACCACTCATGCTGGTGAAGAACTGGCCAGTTTTATTTACTCTTATTTGTATTTTAACTAAGTCATTTATGTATAATCTTAATTTACTATGCCAGAGAAAAGACTGGAAAGTTGTTGTGGTAGATGCGGGATGCTTGATGTGTTAGGAGCACCTTTTATTTCTATGTATTTTTAAAACTTATTTGATACAGGATCAACATCCTTTGTTTATTGTGAAAATGACATTTTTTTCTCTATAGAAACTATTGAAATTTGTTTCATCTATGGAACCCGTTTTAGACATTTAAGGAAGTTGTTTATATAACTTTGAAGCCTCTCTTTCATTTTCTGTAGGTATGTTTTGTGAATTATCGTAATAAAATGCCACGATTTTTTTTTCTTAATTGAGGGCATTTTTTTTTTTTTTTAATGAAGCTGGGTAAAGTCACTAAGGTGAAACCTTAGATATAAGAAAAATAAAAACAGTTGGGGGTTTCAGAGACATTGTTTGTCTTGAAAGTGATGTGAAGAAGTTGATCAAAAGCCTCGTTTTACTACAGTCATGCTCCATTATGGAGGGTGGGACTGCAGGCCCTGTGGGGGAGGGGAAGATGAAATGAACCCTCGCCCTGACCTGACCAGGTTGCCTAAAGTAAGTCTGCCTCGGGTGCTGGTACCGATGACCTCTGAAGCAAGTCAAATATGGATTCGAACCAAGAGAATAGTAAT
Source organism: Cynopterus sphinx (assembly GCA_030015415.1). Classification (NCBI taxonomy): domain Eukaryota; kingdom Metazoa; phylum Chordata; class Mammalia; order Chiroptera; family Pteropodidae; genus Cynopterus; species Cynopterus sphinx. The sequence continues at coordinate 24,001,760 of CM057385.1, forward strand.
AGACCAAGAAGATTAGAAAGTCCCCTGGGCCCACAGCTCTGAGCTAAGTAGCCTTGCCTTGCCGTGCCTCCTGAGATTGAATCAAAGAGTATGGGCTTGGGGAGCTTCCTCACCTCTCTGGGCCTTGATTTCCCTATCTATAAAGTGGGGAGATAGTTGTCCCTACTTCAGAAGCTCCTCCTGTGGGATGCAGATAAGATAATGTTTGTAAGGCAGGTGGTAAATTACCAGCATGTGTTAAACTTGTATCCTTGCTTCTAAGACTGGCAACCGGGAGAGAAAGCCCCCTTTGTACACCTCTAGGGACTCTGTCCTCCAAACCCTCAACTTGGAGACTTGCTTCCAGTACCCATCCCCCACTCCAAACTCATTCCAGACTGCAGAGTTTTTTTTGATCAAGCATGAGATTGCTTCTTGGTACATTTTAGTTTTGTTTTGCTTCTCAGCCCAGTGGTGAATTTTGATGTGGGTATTGCTTTATTTTTAAAGCCATCTGACTTTTCTGTAGATTCCTGAGATCAGAGATTAAAGTTTCGTGAAACAATGTCTGTCACATACTTACATACGTGCACGCAAACACTTGCCCCTGCACACAAAAGCTCCTCAAATGGGCTGCTCCCTTACTCTACCATCCTACATGGGTGCTGAATCATTTAACTAAACCGGAAACAAAGATTATTTAAGAAAATGAGTTGGCCGTACCCCACAATCTGGTGCTGGCTTCAAAATTCTTTTCAACCATTTCCAGCTTTACCAATGTCTGATAGTTATTTGGGGAGAAGTTATTTCCTCTAAATTCATGGATTTTAGACTTTTATTGATTTTCCCTAAAATACAAAAATAATTGTTGTGCACAATCTATCTTAAAAGCAGATTTATATAAAGAAAATCAAGAGTGAGCTTCTCTCCCCTCCTCACCCCACCCACTCATCCCATTCTTTAGTGATAATTGTTACGATGAATAATTTGTAAACATATTTTTAGGAATTCTCCCATACATGTAAAATAATCCCTGCAGAGAGATGAAAAAGGGTTCTAGGAATTGAATGGCCTAGATTTCAATCGGAATCAAGATTTTTTTTGTTTTTTAATGGGGGCTGTTGTAAAATATTAGACCTACAATTGCCATATTAATATGGTTTCTAAGTTTTCTTTCAAGTATTTCTAAACTCAAGTCTAAATTCGAGTTGGATTTCAAACTGCTTAAGACCCTCGATGGCACACCATGCAAGGCCTTTGTCTTCCAGCCTCTAGTCCTCAAGCCCCAACACTTGGCACTGCCAACTTGTCTTCAGGATTTGGATTACATAGCCAGTCCCCTTCACTGCGTAAAATGTGATCCAGCCAATGCCCCCTCCTCACTCCTCCAGCCTGTGCCTTCTTATTCATCTTTCAGAACCCTGAATTTCCTGAGGAGGCTTCTAGGATCCTCCACCCCACTCCCACATTCCTATGCTTCATCCTAGCCATTGACATTCTGAATTATAATCTTTGTTCTCCCCCTTTTTCCAATAGTTTTTGAGCTCCTCAAGAGAAGGGATTGAATCTATTACTTAGCAAGCAAAGTATCTGGAATTGGGATACATGCCTGGCGAATAGAAGGATGACAGTAGGTGATCACAATGAATCATTTCCAAGGCTGCACTGACAGTGAGATGGTGAAGAGACAGGATTAAGGACTAGGGAAAAATTCAAAGATGGGAGAATGTGGCATTCAGTGGATTCAGTAGTAGCTGAAACCTGTTAATGACCCCAACCACTTGAGATGGGAGTGGTTTTTCACTTTATTTTTCACTCCATTGAACTCCTATCACCTTGTTATCTTGAGTCTTTGAGGGGATAAGGGCGACTAGACTATATTATCTCAATAAACATCTATCTGAGGCAGCAGGATGAGAGGATGTGGGGGAAATGTGAGCCTAGGTCAAGATGGGTATTTATGTGTTCAGGAGTAGGGTCGGGGAGACTATGTGCAAATTCCTCATGGCAGGTAACTGTCTCCAGAAACCTTTACAGCCCAGGTGACAAGAGGAGGGCAGAAGGGCAACAGTGTGTGTGTGGAGAGGCGTAGGGAGTGTGAGTGTGTGTGCATGGGTATGTCTGTATTTACTATTTCTGTATGTGTTGCAGTGGAAGAAGGTATGCTGCTCAACAAATACAGCAGTATCTGCACAAGTGGGTGCTTCTGTGAATCCATAAGAATGACCGGGGAGAAGCGGGAAGTAAGTCCTAGAGCACTTAAGTCTACATTTCTGTTAATTTGGCAAAAGTTGTCTTTTCACAAAACAACCCCTCCACCATTTGGGAGACCCCTCTTTCACACTAGCAAGACAGTAACGGCATCATTCCATTCATTTTCCTTCTGAAATACTGAGTCACATAGTCCACAACTCAGAACCAAGTTCCGTTTAATTATTAAATTTATTTAGAATTTGTGTGTGTGTGTGTGTGTGTGTGTGTGTGTGTGTGTGTGTGTGTACACATGTACAGTGGCTGCCAAGAGAGACACTTCAAAAATATTTGCTTTCCAGAGGAAAACCTTGAGTCCATCCTAGCCCCAGACTCTAGCCGATGAAACACCCACGTAGAACAGGGAATGCTGAGGGCAAAGCCTGTGCAGAGGCAGCTTGTGCAAGCTCGGGAAGGGCAGATGCTCAGCCTGCTGACGTCTCCCCCACCCACCCCCAGGCCCCCCACATCAGGGCAGGCTAAACATGAGGAGGCTTCTGTCTCCAGGGCTGGAAGAGAGGCGCCCTCGTTAAAACTCAGATAAACAGTTTATCAGGAGATGAATGAGCCACCGGGCTCCAGAGTCGGCTCCCCTTGCCCAGCATGGAGCCGGGTGGGGAGGGGGCCGCAGGCAGAGTGGGAGCCAGACTGGGGAAGAGAAGGGGCTTTGGGAGCTGGAACTAGCGCTTCTCCTCTTTGGCCTTTAGCTTTGTCTCTATTCCTAGAAATGCATTTCACATTTTTTAAACCCATTTTCTCACTCGAGTCTCAGATTTGGAGTTATCTCCCTCCCCTTCTCCTTTCTTTTTCTCCTCCTGTCCCCCTACAATCCTTAGGCTAGTTAGAACTTCACAGTTCTAACTAGAATCCCATCACCAATTGTACACACAAAAAATTGAAATGCATCTTGAAGCTGAACTGGCCCCAGCCTGGCCATGAGTCCTGAACTGGCCAAGGTTCCCCACCACATCCCAACACGCCACGGGGAGTCCACCATGCTCTAACCCTGGGAGACACCTCCACACACCCATCCTCCCACAAGTCAGGAGAGGAAAGAGGCAAGCCTCTTGGCTGACTTTTTTTCTCAGTTTGCCAAATTGGGTCAAGTCCAAAAATGCCATTTTGGGTCTCACTAAGAAAAAAGCCCATCAAATTTGACACTTATGGGACCCAAGAGACAGTCAGACTCATAGGGTGACGATTTTCATATGCCTGGGATACTGTCGGGCCTAAAAGATAGCAGCTGTCACGTCTTCTCTATTGGGGTGCCTCTTGGTCCCTTGACTTCTCAGTGTCAGGGGAGCCCCAGAGAGGTAAAGCCACTCACCCAAGGTCACACAGCTGGTAGGCTGCAGGTTTTCCAACATCAAGTCCCATGTCCTTTGCACATCACCCACAGTGGCCTCAGGTTTATATTTCCAAGGCCAAAAAAAGCAAGGAGGCTGTTGAACTGTTCTAAAATTATTCTTAGAATCAGCTGTAAGTAAGGGGGGAAATGCATAAAATCACCCCCAGGGTCCTCTGGCTTTGATCTGGAGTTGCTGAAGCAATCGTTCAGAGGAGTGCTTCTGTTTTCCTTGCCCAGAACATTTTGCATGGGCAGAAAACCTGAGATACAGATAGCCAAGAAAGGACCAATACTCCACTCGTTCACTAGACTCTTTCTGTGCAGTCGCCAAGGCCCAAGTTCTTACCAATCTCCATTAGAGTCCAAACACCCCCCACAGCGAAGGCTAATCAGAAAGCTGAGCTGATAGCCACCCTTCTCTTGACCCATCTCCCACCACACAGCTTCCTTTTGAAGACATACAACCCTCTGTCTTACTCACCAAGCACCCTCTTCGTTAGAGTCACAGCACTGAAATGGGTCTGCTGTTGAGTTCCCAAGAAATTCTAGTACTCCCTCCCGCAAATGCCTGAAGGCCAGCAGCAGTGGAGAATAGCTCAGATGCACATGCTGAGTGGACAGAAAGCAGGCCCAAAGGTGTTGGAGTTGATTTCAATACCATCCCAGCCCCTTCAAATCTTTCTGATTCACACCTGAGGTGGTTGACCAATTGAGGGCTGTGGGGTTCCTCGAAGAACTAACATTTGTCGAAAGGCTATTGCCCGTTATGTGCTTTGCTGGGGTACCATGCTAAGCTAGACATTGCCTGCCTCCTTTATATAGCACGGTTCTGAGAGGTATATGTTATCCCCATTTTACAGATGAGGAAATGGAAGTTTGAAGTTATGATGCCTCTGTTAAGGAGGTAACCCAGCTGGCGAGTGGCAGGGTCACAGTTCCAGCCAAGATCTGCCTGGTCCAGAGGTCATCTTTGTGTTGAGTTTTCCTGTTTATGTCATTTTCTCCTCCCTTCCCCACACCCCAGATCTTCTGACTATCCTTGATGTAGTGTGCTTCCCCTCTTCATGCAGACTCAAATGGTATGTCTTACATCATCTGATCTCCCTACTCAAATAAATATGCCTTTTCTCTTCATCAAGGTCAGGTAAAACTCAACTCCATTAGTATTATTAGCATTAGAATTAGTATTAGTACTAGTACTAGTATTAGCATTAGGACTGCTTAGTCTCTGCTAACAGCATCCCTAGATTCATTCAGTACCTAATTGAGTGGGGAACTGATTGCAGGTTCCCCAAGTGGGACATTTCGGAACCCCACAGTGAAGTAGGCTAAGTATAGTTTGAAAACACTATAGCTTATATTATAATTGTTTTAACTTTGGAGGGAGGCCATCATAATGTATTATAAAATTCTGAACAACATTCAAAGCACAGCACAAAACTAATATTTGTCAAAAGTGGACGTGGGTTTTTTAAAGGTTGTAAAACATTGTTCTATATTATTATGGGAATTTACAGATTTATTTTTATGCTCTTTTAATATTTTCTTCATATGCTCATCATGCCCCCCCTTAACTGAACTACAGAAGTCTTAAAGGGTGGTGATCGATGGTGAGTTCTTTCTCCTTTGTGTTTTTCCCCATGATCTTCATCCAGTGGACATTCTATAAACAGGTCCCCCAATCTATTGTCTAACATGGTTTGTTTTTCATTCCCGAAGGAACGTTTTTGCTGCTCAGTCAAATCTACCCAGCCTAGATAGAGGGCTGAAGGATCTGAGTTGGTTTTCAAACAAAAACAGGTGATCTGAAAGAGAGGAGAGGAGATTGATGGAACAGAGAATAGCACAATAAAATGTCACTAATTGGAACGTGCCAACTCAGGAGGGCTGGGCTAGAATTTAGCCTTTGAACTTTTCACTGAAAAATTATTTTCTTAGTTAACCCACAGCAGTGATAAAATTGCTCTAGAATATTTAATCTTCCTAAGAAAATAAACTAGTGCCAAGCCCCCTAAAGCACATCAAAAAGAAAGCAGTATTGTTTAAGAGCCTACTACGTGCCAGGTTGCTGTCACACATTATTTCAGGAGCAACTCAATTCAAACTATCAATGAGTCGTTCTTATTTTCATCAAAGCAAGATTTCCTTTCAGGCAGTACCTTGATAGTCAAATTCTAGATACTGTCTAGGCTTAGAAGTAAAGTAAAGAAGAAAAGAAAATGTTTGCAGCTGAAACTGGCCAAACCTCCCAACTGCCAAGGTTTTTCAGAAAGATTGTGTAGTGAAATTTGTTTTCTTCCTTAGATGATAAACTTCCCAGGGAGTGGGAGAGAAGCACAGTTTGAAATGAAAAAACAGATCTTTGGGGAAAGAAAGTGGAGTGGTTTAGGCTGTCACAATGAGATCTCCTAACTTTGCTCCATGGAATGCTGGTGAATACTTGAGTCATTCACTTCAAGTCTCTCTTTTCCAGCTTTTTTCAGACTCCAATCATCCACTGCAAAGGAAACTGAGTTTGAGTTTTGAAGCTTAGAGTCATTTCTTCATCCAAGAGAAAATTACCAAGAAGTGTCATTTCAATATCCATCTCCTATCAGAGGGAAATTACTTCTGGAAGAGAAAACATCAGGCAGGTTTATTTCGAATTATAGAAAGCCAGCACTGGAAGAGTAATGTCGTTATGTCACCAATGTAGACAATAAAGCATAGGGTGCCACCCAAGTGACTTGTGCAAGGTTAACATAGTTTGATCAGGACGAAGTCTGAGTCAGGATTCAGGTCCCCCTACTGCCATTCCATCTTTTAAGTTTCTGGTCTGCACTCTTGCCCACTGAGGCTGATTGCAGGAGGCAGAAGGTGCAGTGCTATTCTTCTGACATTTGAGGGGCTTGTGGGGGGAATCTAAGGAAGTTTGTTTCCATCTAGGGCCTCGAGAGCTTCGAGAGAACAACCGGAACCAGAGTGGACCCAGCAGCGAGCGCGCGCGCACATGCACGCACACACGCGCGCGCACACACACCGACACGGACACAGAAGCAGAAACCGAGCTGATCCGAGTGGACAGCAGACAGTCCCCCTTCGCAGGGCCGCCCCCTGGCCAGCGCCAGGTGCAGGACTTACCACGACCCAGCAGAGGGCGCGCCGCCCCCAGGGAGCCCAGGGGCGGCCGCGCGGAGCCTGGCGGGCTGCGGGAGCCGCAGGCGAGGCGGACGCGCCCCTGCAGCTCCGCCACTCAGGGTGCAGGACCTGGCCAAGGGGGAGGAGGGGGGTCAAGAACGGAACCCCCCGGTGGACCCGGGTAACAGACGGGCAGGAGCGTCCTAGGAATTACATCACGCTGCGCAAGGCTGCGGCTCCCCAACTCCCCCAGCGGGGGGGGGGGGGAGAGAGAGAGAGAGAGAGAGAGACAGAGACAGAGACAGAGAGAGAGAGACAGAGAGAGAGACCGTGTGTGTACCGGGGTGCGGGGGGTGGGGGGATGGAGCCCGGGAGAGAGCAAGGCGAGACGCGCCCGGGCGTACAGCTCCTTAGGCACGTGAAGAAATAAATGCCTTACGCCGACTGCACGGAGGAACGAGCCCCCAGCCCCGCCCCGCCCCCGTGCAAAGCACCCAGCTAGTGAGAACCCTCCCGGCGCCGCCTCGAGGAGCCCCCCCCCCCACACACACACACACACACACACAGAACCGGCCCTGCACCCTGCAGCCCGGCTCCGCGCGGCCGCGAGCTTTCCCCGGGACTGGCCCTGGCGGGGCGCCTAGAGCCCCAGTTCGTTGCATTGCTCCAGGAGAAAGGAGGGGGGCGGTGCATTTTGCAGGAGGAGGAGAAGGGGGGAAGAAAATTGCGCGGAGACCTGCCAAGCGCCACCGCCGCCGCCGCCGCCACTGCCGCCGCCGCCGCCGCCGCCGCCGCCGCCGTCGCCGCCGCCTGTGAGCTCCGGCGGGCGGGCGGCCGGGCGGCCGGGCGGGCGGCTTCCCGGGGCATCTGGGTCCGGCGGGGCACGGCCCGGGGCGCAGCCCAGGCCGCCGCCGCCGCCGCCGCCGCCGCCGCCGCCGGGGCGAGCTGCAGGAGGCTTTTCCCCCCGGAGCCGGTGCCGCTGCGGCTCCTCGGGGGGTGGAGAAGGAGGGGGGGGTGGGGGTGGCGGTGGCGGGGGGTGGGGGGGAGGTGGAGACGGGGGAGGGGGCACCGCCGAGAGAGTCCGTGGTTTCCATGGTGATGGAGCCGAAAGTGCAGGAAATTTAAAGGCTTGGATCCTGCGAGACAGACAAACCGGTGCCAACGTGCGCGGACGCCGCCGCCGCCGCCGCCGCCGCCGGAGGAGTCGGCCGGGCAGAGCCAGCCGCGGAGCCCCGCGCGCAGGCGGAGGGCAGCGCCCGCGGCACCCAGCGGCCCGGGCCGCCGCGCCGCGCCGAGCGGCGGGCGCGGAGCAGCCGGAGCAGGAGGAGCAGCAGGAGGAGGCGGCGGCGGAGGAGGAGGAGGCGCAGGAGGAGGAGGAGGAGGAGGAGGAGGGCAGAGCCGAGCGGCCGGTCCACGCGCCCTGCGCCGCCGCCGCCGCCGCCGCCGCCGGCCGGGGAGCCAGCGAGGAGCCGGCGCCCCCCGCGCGCGCGCGCGGTCGCCCTGGAGCCGGGTCGGATGCCCCGCCGCGGCCGTCGTCCCGAGTAGACCCCGCCGAGGAGTCGCCGCCGCCGCCGGCTCGCGTGCCTCTTCCCCCAGTCCCGGTGGCAGCCGGCGCCGCGCGAACGGCTCCCGGGGCGACCCATGCTGCCGGCCCCGCGCGCGCCCAGCTTCGGGTGAGCCGCGGCCGGGGAGACGCGGCGGCGCCGCGGCGCCGCGGGCTCGGCGGGCTCTCTCGTCCGGGGGCGCGCGCCGGAGGCATGGAGCGCGGCCCCAGCCTCGGGGTCACCCTCTACGCCCTGGTGGTGGTCCTGGGGCTGCGGGCGGCCCCCGCCGGCGGCCAGCACTACCTCCACATCCGCCCGGCGCCCAGCGACAACCTGCCCCTGGTGGACCTCATCGAGCACCCGGACCCGATCTTTGACCCCAAGGAGAAGGATCTGAACGAGACGCTGCTGCGCTCGCTCCTCGGGGGCCACTACGACCCGGGCTTCATGGCCACCTCGCCCCCCGAGGAGCGGCCCGGCGGAGGCGCGGCGGCGGCGGCGGCGGCGGCGGCGGCCGGGGGCGCCGACGACCTGGCCGAGCTGGACCAGCTGCTGCGGCAGCGGCCGTCGGGGGCCATGCCGAGCGAGATCAAAGGGCTGGAGTTCTCCGAGGGCTCGGCCCCCGGCAAGAAGCAGCGCCTGAGCAAGAAGCTGCGGAGGAAGTTGCAGATGTGGCTGTGGTCGCAGACCTTCTGCCCGGTGCTGTACGCCTGGAACGACCTGGGCAGCCGCTTCTGGCCGCGCTACGTGAAGGTGGGCAGCTGCTTCAGCAAGCGCTCGTGCTCCGTGCCCGAGGGCATGGTGTGCAAGCCGTCCAAGTCCGTGCACCTCACCGTGCTGCGGTGGCGCTGTCAGCGGCGCGGGGGCCAGCGCTGCGGCTGGATTCCCATCCAGTACCCCATCATTTCCGAGTGCAAGTGCTCGTGCTAGGACTCGGAGGCCCCTGCCCGCACCGGGACACTTGATCGATCCCCCACCGCCCCCCACCGACGCCCCCCGCACCGTCTCTAACCAGTTCCACCACCCTCTCCCGAGGAGATTCAATGAACTTTTTTTTTTTTTTTTTTTTTTGGCTACAGAGACCTAGCTTTCTGGTTCATGTAATGCACTGTTTAACTGTGTAGGAATGTATATGTGTGTGTATATATACGGTCCCAGTTTTAATTTACTTATTAAAAGGTCAGTATTATACGTTAAAAGTTACCGGCTTCTACTGTATTTTTAAAAAATAATAATAATAAGCAAAAGGAAAAAAAAAAGGACAGAGAAAAAAAGAGAGACTTATCCTGGTTGTTGCTAATAATGTTAACCTGCTATTTATATTCCAGTGCCCTTCGCATGGCGAAGCAGGGGGGAAAAGTTATTTTTTCTTAAAATACAAAGAGAGGGAAGAACTTTTGTAGAAGGACTTTTAAAAAGCTATTTTCCATTCTTCGGAAAGTGTTTTGGTTTTCCTTGGACCTCGAAGAAGCTATAGAGTTCAATGTTATTTTACAGTTATTGTAAATATAGAGAACAAATGGAATGACTAATCATTGTAAATTAAGAGTATCTGCTATTTATTCTTTATAATATCCCGTGTAGTAAATGAGAAAGAAGTGCAGAGCAGGATTAAAGAAAACCACTAAAATCGACTGCGCTCGACACTGCGATTCTCTGTGTTGGTGATTGATGGGGGGGTGTTGCGGGGAGGGGGAGCGGAGGGGGGTGTCCCGCTGTGCTTACTACGCCTGTTGGGAGAAGGGGCTCATCCCCTCTGCTGGTGCGATAGAGGTGACCACTCAGTTTTTCATGATGTGCGTGTGAAGGGGGGGGGTATTCTCAACCCCTTACTTGAGCATCACGTGGCCTCCGCCCAGTCTCCCAGATTTTTCTCCTTATGTCACCAAAGCTCGGCCCGTCGTGACCTCGACACCCAGCCGGCCCCCTGGAGCTGACCCCAGGCTGGGCCGAGGGGCGGGGGGGAGGGTGGGCGGCCGCTTTGTCCTGCCTGACAGGCCCTTCACAATGAGGACACGTGTCTTTCACACCTACCCTGGGGGCGGAGTGCCGCTGAAACTTGACCCCCGAGGAATGGGGGGGAGATCTGAGCGCGCCCACCCAGATCCTGCCACCCCTCCCGCCTCGCATCCCTACCTCGATATCCAGCCCGTGTTAACCCTTTGCAGGCCCGGAAGCTACTACCGTGGCACGAACCGAGGCGATCCCTTAGAATCAACATTCCCAGCCTCCGGGATCTTACGGGTCCGAGCTCCCTCCCGAAACCCCAGGCCTTCAGCCGGAATGGAGGGGGGGGGGGCGCTGGGAGATTTGGCACTTGCCTCCCTCCTCCCCCAGGACCTAAGGAGGACTCTGGGGGTCTGGGTTTCGGAGGGGTCCGAATTTGGTTGGAAAACGCCACCACTAGGACCTTCGGTTGGGAACGGGGTGCGCCCCCCTCCCCACCGCCCCCGCCCGGGACACTTACTCGGGGGTGGGGGGGAAAAGAAGACATTAAATTCCAGATCTTTGAGCTTTGGGGTTAGACTGGGGCAAAAGACGCGTTATCCCTTAAAGAGATGTGCAAGTCATCACCCCCACCCGCAGCCCTTGGAGAGCCAACTTCTTAGGGCGCGCGCTCGACTCGCGCGCGTCCCTCCGCCTGGGTCCGCGGTGGCGCCCGTCCGCGCCGCTCCACGTGGGCCCGCTTCCTGACACTGCTCAGCGCCCCCTTTATTTATCTTGGACTCCAAAGTCGCTCTCCTTTGCTACCTCCCCACCCCCTGCCACCTCCCCGCGCCTCCCTCCTGGCGTCCCTCCCCCCTCGCCCCCGCCCCCGTCCGGAGTCCCGGCGAATCTATGCTAATTATTTCAAACCTGCGCCGGGTCCCCAACGCAGTCTCAATGCCCCCCGGCCCCGCCCGCCCTGTCCCTCCAGCCGGGCGCTTTCTTCCCTCCCGGCCCAGCCTCGGTGGCTCCTCATTTCAATAGCCTGGCCCGGGAGCCCGAGCCCCCTCCCCGGCGCTGCCTCCGTCAGCCGTGGGACAGACGTTAGGGTATTCATTAACTGAGAGCCGAGGAATAACGGCATTATTCCCCCCAGAGAGGGCACCCTGCCCCCGCGACTATCTGAGGCTTCATTGTAAAAGGATTAAAAGTTAAAGACCTCCATCTTATGATTCTTTCATTTAATCTTCCTGGCGCCTGGGAGACATGCTCGATGGATGATGGCTTTTAAAATATTCCTAATGTCGGCTACCTTAAGACTCCAAGCCGGGCAAACAAACGTAATTTATTTCCAGAAGAAAGGGGATATTGAGATGTTTAAGTTTATGAACCGCCGTCCCCATGTATATTTGTTAAGGTCTGACAAATACCCAAATAACGTTAAAATCAGCCATTCATCACTTATGAATTTATGCAAAACTTTCTGTGCCCCGGGCCAATATTTTTTTAGACAGAGTTTCACTTGCGAGGGGCGGAGGTGGTGGGGAGGGGAGAAGGGGAGGGGGTTGGGTGGGGGGGGACGAAAGCAAGAATTTTCATGCCTGGTAAACACGCGAATTATGCGAAGAGAGTTATTCCCAGCTGGGCGGGCTGCCAAAACTCAGAGAGCGCGCGGAGGCCAGCGCCCCCACCCCCATGTTGGCAATGTCATTGGATTACAATGCGAGGTCTTCCCCCTCCGCGACGCCCCCTCCTCCCTCCGCCCTCCTGCTCGCCCTCCCGCGCCCCTCCTCCCCACCCCTGCCCACTTGGAAAACCCGCTCGCAGCCGGCCAGCTTCTCGGCTTTCAGAGCCTGAGCCGGTGTGAGCTAGGAGGACGGGGCTGCAGACGTGACCTGCAATAGACAGACCACCGGACAGACAGACTCCGAGGGCAGCAGGCCCGGAGCTGGTCCGGACGCGGAGAGTGGCTCCAGCAGGAACCGGGCAGCCCTAGCAGAGAGCAAATGAGGTGCTGGCTCCTGCAACGTTGTGACTAACGCACAGGCTGTTACGTCTCCATTATTATTAATGTCGATAATACTAATAATAGCATCAACGTGGAAAGGAGTGCAGAGCTCTGGGCAGAGAGGCAAGAAAACTGTCCTCTGCGGTCACCTAGTGCCTATCTATCTCCTGTAAGGAGGAAAATGGATCTTGGTGTCTTCTGAGGCTTTGACAGCCTGCGCCTATGAATCTGTGCAGCTGCTGGGGACCATGCCTCCCCAGGATGGAGATTTATAACTATCACTGATACAGACACATGAACTTTTTCAAAATCCTGGAAGAGAGTGGCAAGGTTTCAGTCACCCCAGCCCTCCTGCCATGATTGCAAGAATTCACTCATCCACCCTGTTTTCAACTCTTCCTTTTATTCCTTCCTTCTGTTCTTCCAACACTCCCCACACTCGATGCACAAGCATACTGAGGCCAAATGTCCATGGAAAGCCAGCCCTCTCAAGGGAGGGGGGGTCTGGGAATGGGATCTGGTTCCCTGTTGAGATGGAGAAGGCCAGCGGTCCATTATCAGTCTTGCTTGTGAGACTCCTGGGAAAGGGGGGTTGAAGTTTGGTGGCAGCTGCAGGAGGAAGCTGGCTGTGTATTAAGAGCTCTTAGCTGTGCTGGATGGGGACAGCAGGGGGAGGGTCCAGCCCATATTGGTATTTCGAAGGGGTGATTCATCCTTTTTCTTTAATGCTCTTGGAATGTCAGAGCTTAGATTCCAATGCACACTGCTCAATTTACAGATGAGAAGACTGAGACCTCAGCAGGATTAGCTGAAGATCACAAAGATTAATATAGTTGGGATTGGCTAGGAGGTGTTCATCGTGCCTCTTCACTGTTCCCTTTTTTCTTCTTTCTTTGCTCTTTTATTTATTTTTGTATTTAATTATACTATTGGCGGGGGGGGGGGAATAGAGAGTTCTCTCCAAAATTGACATAACAATTGATTGTCAAGAAGCTGATCAACCATTCTGTTGTATCTATTTACAAACCAGTTATTAATAATTTGTGATGTGCCAAGCACTGAGCTAGGTCCTTTACACACACACATTCTCATCCAAGGTCTCTAGTTTCCAAATAAGGAAACTGGAGTTCAGAGAATTTAAGCATCTCACTCGAAGTCACACAGTGACAGTTATGGTTCAAAATCTGAGCCGATGCTAAAGTCCATGCTTCTTCTAAATATCCTTCTTTTCTTTAAGTACCTGGCCTGAGAGACACAACATGCCACGTTATATGTTGGCAAGTCTCAATTCAAGCTCCATAAGGATTCATTCCTGATAATCCACACATAATATTTTTGTACACCCTGCTATATGCCAGGTTCCCTCTCTCTCACTTTGGCCTGCTCTGCCCCAAAGAGTTTATAATGCAATAGAAGAGATAAGAAATGAAGAACAGGGTGATGAAAGAGAAGATAAACGAACCATCAAATAAACCTGGGCCAGGAAGAGGAGGGCTTCCTTTTGGACTTGGCAGCTGGAGAAGGCCTTTGACTAAAGTCTCAAAGGACAAGTTGAATGTCAACCTACTGAAGTGGGCATTTAGTTGAGGAAAATGGTGTATATAAGTAAAGACATGATGTTGGAAAAGAATTTGTGTGTTTGGAAAACAACTCAAACTTTAGCATTCGACAGATCTATGCTGAATGAGAGCTGGCAATAAGGTCTGAAAAGCAGGCTGAAGCCAAATCATGGGTGACCTTGAATACCAGCTAAGGACACTACACTTTTTATCTCAGGCAATGGGAGACATTGGGAGCAGAAACACCATTAGAGCGCTACTAAAAAAAAATCATTTATTCCATAGTTTTTGAGCAATGTTCTGTTTATCAATTGATGTGTAACAAGCTACACCAAGACTAACAATCTTACAACAACCGTTTTATTTTGCTCGTGATTCTGTGGGTCAGGAATGTGGGAAAGGTTCACCTGAGAAGTTCATCTCTGATACTCAATGATGTCAGCTAATGGCTGGAGGATGCACTTCCAAATGGTTTCTAGCCATTTTAAGAGCCCGGCTGACCTGTTGGTTGACTGGAGCCCCTACAAGTTGCTTCTTCGTGTGGCTTGGGTTTTCTCACAGCCTGGTGGCTTCAGAATAGCTGGCCTTTCTACATGACAGCTCATGGCTCTGAGAGAAGGTGCTCCAGAGACCTGGATGGAAGCTGCAAGGCTTCTTATTGATTCAAAAGTCCATAACATTGTCTCTGCTGTAGTCTGTTGATTAAGCAAGTATCTAAGACCAGCCAAGACCCAAAGGGAGTGAATAAGACATCACCTCTCAACGGGAGCAGTAGCAAAGAATTGGGGGTTATCTTTAATCTACCACAAGCACTTTCTATAGGCCAGACTCTATTGTATGCCCAAGATGCAAAAATTAGAAGATACTGGCTTTTTCATTTTAAGTTTGGTGCCATTATCCAGGGTGAATTAAAAATGGGATAGTGGCTGCTAGGAGATTAGGTAAGAAGGACCTTGCCATGATCCAGAAAGAGTCAATAAGAGTCAATACTTGAGGAGCACCAATGCCAATGGACAAAAAGATCAGTTGCCAGAAGACTGAAGAGGACTTGGTGACTGATTAGATGTGGGGGCTGAAGGAGAGATCAAAAAGGCCCCTGATGTTTCAGGCCTGAAAGGGACTATGCACAGAAGAGGAATCTCAGATGAAAAAACTTCCTTTACCACCTGCCAGTCCTTCCAGAGATACACACACACACGTATGTATGAATGCATGCACACAGGCATGCACATGGAGGTTTCAGTCTTGTCCAGAAGAAGGAAGAATCTGAGAAGCCTGGAGAAGATTACGGTTTATAATTGAGATGAATGAATGGATGAATGGATGGATGGATGGATGGATGGATGGATGGATGGATGGCAGAGATAGCAAAAAATGGAGAGCAAGGATACACAAGCACTCTGAGTTTGAGTAGCAGTAAGATTTTCCCCAGAAAACCAGAAGAGTACTATTGGGACCAAATGTATTTATACTAGGGATGGTATGAAGACAGGAGTGCAAGGAATCCTGGACGAGGCCAAAGGGTAAAGAAAGGTGCTGACATTGCCTGGGTGATGCTACCAGCCTGATACTTCATACTGGTGACCTCGCTTTAAAAAGAGGAGCATCATCACTATTATACAGATGAGGAAAATGAGACTCAGAGAGGTTAAGTGACTGGCCCAAAGACACACTTTTGGTAAGTAGAAGTACCTGGATTCAAATCCAGGCCCATGTGATGTCAAAGTCACATCGGATTTTCTCCATAAATGCTTTTCCTAGCTGAAATGAAATATCTCCTTTTTCTGTGCTCCTTCATCACACTAAGCCCTAAGGGTCACGCTTTCTTAAGGGAGGGGATTCTTAACCTGTGGTGCTTAAAACTGGTGTGCCGAGGTTGGCTCTGCAGCGTGTGTGTAAAATGTATTTGCATGTGTTTTTTTCTGAGAAGAGAGTATGCCATTTTCTTCAGATTCTAAGGTCGGTAACACAAAGGTTAAACCCTATCCTACCTGTAAGAATTTTTAAGTAGTATTTAATAACTTAAATAGAATTTAAGAATAAAAAATAGAATTTTTCATTGTAACTCATTTGTTAAGTCTTCACAGCATATGGTACCATGCATACAGTATAATGCTTGACATGGTAACTATTCAAGCATTGGAGGTACTTGAAAGTCCATAGGGAGCCATTGTAGGTTCTTGGGGATGAGATGAGGTAGGAAGATTCTTCTAGATTAGATCTGTGTAAAAAAAAAATGATTAGAAAGGTAAAACTGCAGGCTGGAAGGCCACGTAAGAGGCTGAAACTGTCATCTAGTTCTGAAGAACAGTGCAATCGAGAGGAGGCTGAGAAAAGGACACAACTGAGAGATGTTTTAAAGGAAAACAGAAATTAGATCCAGTCTGCATTTTTATAGAAAGCAATAATTTGCTAGAGCTGAGAAGAAGTTATCCCCCTTAAATCAAATATTCTTCCTTTTTTAATTTTTTTGCCACCGTCCCTACCTCTCCCTCTTGCATGCTTCACTCATTATATTACCTACCAGAACTCTTGTAGGCTTTTGCAGTTGAGGTCCTGGGTTAGATATTAGGAGGGGACTGAAAGTAAACAGCAAACTATGATTCCTTGAAATGAGAAAAAAGAGAGACCTGAAGGAAATCACATACAGAATTTTGGAAGGGGATCCATATTTCGAGGGAAAGATGATAGAATCACATTTTTAACTGGGATGGCTTTAAAGTTCTTCACCCCTTAATTTGACCTAAGAAAGTAAAGCCTGTCAAGGCCAATCGACTTGTCTCAGTTCTAGCTACTTTAAAACAGAACCAGCACCAAATTAACATTTTCAGATTTTCAGTTCAACCTTTTCTTCGCAGTTGCTATAAGCAGTGTTAGAATATAAAAAGAAATTTTGTGAACATAATTTTACATGCAATGAGAAATGAAAACTCCCAAAGGCAGGAAATAGGTTTGTCTTATGTCCCCAGAGACTAGCACAGAGCCTGACCCGTAGGAGTACTTCAAAAAATATTGACTGGAAAGATACGTATACCTAAGCTGTTTTACAGATAGGAAAAGTAAAGCTCACAGAAGGTGAATAAAGAACAGATGTCATAGAGTTCATTCCAGATGTTAGAGGCAAGAGTGGCTGGTGCCATTAGCAATGAGAGAGTCAGCTGCTATATTGCTGTGTGGTTAGCAGCAGGCTCGGGAAACACATCTACAGGCTGCTCAGAGAGTCTATGGAATGAGAATAAGGAGGATAGCGGTCGTCTGCACCTGCCAAGTGAAAAAGACCCAAGGTTACTGGTTTTGACAGCCTCTTCTCAGCCCGTGCTGTAAAGGACTTCTGACCGATGTTCAATTTGTTGAATTAAGTTAGTCAAGCAAGGTTAATAATTCTTCCCTCATTTTACAGACGTAGAAACTTGTGGAAACAGAAAGCTTAAGTGACTCACCCAAGAGCACAGAGCTAATTGATGATGGAGCCAAGGTGCAAACAGCACTGGCTCTCTGCTGGGCTGTTGGGGGAAGTGGAGGGGTTTAGTGCTCCCTGAGTGTATAATCCCAGCCAGTCTCCTTGATTCCATGCTTGCCCCAGCTCCAATCCATTCTCCACGCTGTAGTCTGAGTGACCTTAAGACACACATGTGGTCTTGTCACTCCCCTGCATAAAACTTCTAATGGCTTTCCATGGCTCAGAGGATAAAAGCCGGAATCCTTACCAGACTGAGGCCTCTCTCCACCTGCCTGTGGGTTCAAGCCACACAGTTCAGGTTCTTTCACACAGAGCTTCAGGGCCTTTGCACATGCTGTACCTTCAAGCTGGAGTATTTTCTCTGCCACCAAACACCCCTAAATGCCCTCCCATCCTTCAGATCCCACTCCTGAAGTCAGGTCAGACCCCCTCTGATCCAAGATTTCTTGGCTCTTGAGACTTTCCTTTGCAGGCTGTATCACAGTTTGTAGTTGGTATTTACAATTTTCAGTTTTTTCTGTGCTCTGTCTCTTCCAGTGGACTGTCACCTCCCTCCTTATTGCTCACCTGAGCACTGGTACAGTTCAGGGTACATAGACAATATCTGTAGAGAGAGATGACTGAATAAATGAAGAAATATTAATTCCTCACCTTTTTGGTACCAGCCAAGTTCTATCTGCAGCTGTGATAATACCAAGAGTTCAGAGTCCAGCCTCTGTTAAACAATGATCCAGGGGAAATTTAAGAATGTACCCAAATATGTGATACAGAGCACAGAGTGAGGGCTGTTCAGATGACCCTAAAGTGACTCTATCAGTTCTGGGCATTACGGTGACTTTTGGGTTACTGATTCTGAAGGTCCCTGTCTGCTTGAGAAGGGGGTTTGTGGGGGGAGATGGCTGAGTTGCCAGACAAACTCTTTTGGCAAATCAAGGAAGGGAATGCTCCATCTAGAGAAGATTTCCCATCAGAAGCTAGATAGCATTGAGTGATTCCATGGAGAAATTTCTGAGAAGGCTTTCCATGTGTGGATGGAAGATTCACCTTTCCCTACAACTGACATCCTTAAAAATAAGAGAGATTATCTAATCTGCTGGACAGGGAGCAATAAAATTAAACAATGACTAACTCGTACCTACTGCTTCATAGTTTAAAACCACTTTCACATCCATTATCTCTTTCAAACCCACACAAGAGCTCATAGCCAGAATTTTGATTATCATTTTAAAGATAAGATAAGGAAATTGAGACATGAAGAATAACTTGCCCTGGAGACCAAAGCCTTTCCACTGGGAAAGGAGTTTTATATTATAATAGTCTCTGCTGAAAAGAGGGTTTGTATTTAGTGCCAGCTGTTGTTTTGGGTTTTGTTGTTGTTGTTGTTGTTGTTGTTGTTGTTCAAATTATAGGCCAAGGAATGGATGAGAGTGGGAAAACTAGTGAACAAAGGCAAAGCTGAGAGGAAAAAAAAAGTTAAATTAGGATGGAGGGAAATTGGGAAACCAGAAAGTTTGTTTTACTAGGACAAAGACAGGAATCCAGCCCAGGTAATTACCCTAATTTGTTCTAATTCTAGAAAGTCTTCATTTCTAGTTCTTGCCCTTTTACCAGGAATCACCCAGAAATGACAACCTCCCAGAAAGAGTCTTAAGTGGTATCATTCTCATCTCACTTCAAGGGTGGAGGCCTGATTATGAGAGAGAAAATCACATCCAGGTAGGGCCAAGGAGGTTGACATGCAATATAATATCAGCAATGGAAAGCTTTAAAGGTTATTCATATACTCGAGATCACCACCATGAAAATTGAGGAAACTGAGGGGAAATGACCTGGGCAATGTCAAACGTCAAGTGAGAGACAAAGACGAATAGAGAAGTTTTGATGGTGGCATAGGGCTTCTGGTAACTAACCTGTAGACTCAAGTGCCTCTCACCCCCAAGGCTGGACAACTTCCCCCAAAGCCACATTCCAAGGCAGATTGCCCAAGTGTCCAGGTCTCTGCTACTGTTTGCCTTCTTCCCTTCAAAAAGCAAGTGCCAGGGGTAGCCCAAGTGCTTTGTCTCCAGCCCACTCAGATCCACAGGCACGTGTTCAGTGTGACTCTTCTGTCTGTCTGGACCCTTAGAGGTTGATGGTCCCCAGGATTCTGGTCAGTTCTCTTCTTTTCCTTCTGTATCCTTTCCCTGAGAGAAAACTCCAGGACTCCCGCAGTGGGAACTCTCATTCCTGGATGGCCACCACCCAAATCTTGGCCCTGTGGCCAGACATCTATTCTGAGTCCCACACCTGTAGAGCCAACTGCTTCCTGGACCTCAGCACATTCAACGCAAGTTTAAAGTTGAATCCTAACCTTATTCCTGAATGTTCTAATCTGGCTGTTTTCCGTTTTCTCATTCTCAAGTAATGGCCCAACCATTCACCAAGATATGTAGACCCCCCAAAATCTCTGCTCCACCTCTTGTGAGCATCTTTTTCTCACTAACAAAGTACCTACCTAGACCTCCTGAATTATCTCTCAGTCCATCTTCTCATCCCCATCATCACCACGTGCTTTAGCTCAAGCCCTCATCATCTCTTGCCTTGGCCTTTGAATAACCCGATAGTCGATTTATTCACCTTTAGCCTGTCCCATCTTCAACACTGCCACTTGTGCTGTCATTTCCCTAGCATGTACTCCAAACTTCCAGTGCCTTGCCTTTGCTATAGAACCATGACTAACTTCCTTAGCATGGCACCCAAGATACTTCATCATCTATGACCCCACCTTATCTTCCACTGTAACCTGTCACAATTTTCTGCTCTATCCCACACCACCAGCTACACCAACTTGCTCATGACTTCCTAAACTTGCCAGCCCTTTGATGCGTTGCTTACACTATTTGCTCCACCTGAAATGTCCCCTGCCTAACTCTTGCCCTCTCTCCCCAAACCAGGATTCCACCTAGGGGAGATCTAGTCATACTTTAGGGCCCAGTTTACATGGTAGCTCCTTAGCCCTTGGCAAAGATGGAATGAATCAAGCCACACTTTGTCTTTCCACAGCGCTGAGAATTAATAATAATAAATAATAGACCTTAACTGCCCATACATGACAGGAACTGTCCTAGGTACTTTATGTGCATTATATCATCTAAATTCTAACAGTAATCTATGTGGTATTACTACGGCTATGTAACGGTTTCAAGAAGGTTTGGTGACTTACCTAACAACTCTTAATCAGTTAGTGGCAAAGCCAGGACTCAAAAACAGTTCAAACTCCAAAACTCAACTCTTTCCAGTCTTGTGTACTATATCTCATCACATTAGCCTAACTTCGCATAGACTTGTGCTAAATATGCATGGACCCATATTTGGCCATGTCTGGATTTCAAAGCCCTTTGAAGGCAGCTACTGTATTTGATTCTGATTTCCAGCCATATTATCCAAAAGTGTGACTGATATATATAGTAGTTATTTAATAAATGTGTGGTAAATGAGTAACTGGGTGACTGGGTATGAGGAGGGGTTTCAGTTTTTTTTCTTTTCAAGCCAAATACAAAAAAAAGTTGATTTGTTTAATAAACATCAGTTAATTCCAACTTCAACTTCAGAAGACCTTTTGAATACAGGTAATGTGGGGTTGTTAAAAGCATAAACTTTGAAGTTGAACCCAAGCTCTTTACTCTACCCTACCCCAGCTCTGTGATTGATAATATTAATGTCTTTCTAAGCTCTAAAACTCTGAGCAAACACAAATCACTATTATTAATAATATGGGCTTCTCCAAAGAGCAGTCAGGCTGTCCCCACCCAAAAAGAGAGGAAAAGCAGAGAGAGAGAACCACAGAGATCATTGGAGTCTCTCTGGAAAGGCCTGTGATTACCAGGTAAGGATGCTTTTCTGTAGAGACTGCTTTCTTATAAGGGGCAGATTTGATAAAAGACAGGGCAATGAGATATTGTGGTCTATTTAAACCAGGAGAAACTGGAGGTAGAGTCAGAGATGACCAGTGTGGAAGGGACATTAGATATGTGACTGTCATTTATTCCTACCCTCTCACATTAGAAGTGAGGAAACCAAGGTCCAGAGAGGGGCAGAGACTTGCCCAAAGTAACAAAGCTGGTTAGCACTGGATCTGAGACTAGAAATGCCAAATTACCATCCTCTCAAGATTAAAATCACTTTTTACAAAGACTCGATATTATCTTTCCTCTGTGTTCCTGAATGAAGCATTTATTTAAAGAATGTGCCAATTAGACCTGTTATCCCACGATGTCACTTCCACTGTCTCCAAAACCCTGTGTGAGAGGTATTCACAGGTAATGAAAGGCCAGAACCCAGCTTGTTCACAGGATCGGCCACTTGCTCTGTGCCAGGCTGAAGTATCGTTTGGGTCTCAGAGATAGGCCACTTCCACTCCTAGCCCTAAACATCTTCAGATTCATGACTTTCCTCAGGCTGGGAAATTCATCCCAGCATCTGAGTCAGGTGAACATGACAGGCTGAAAGAGCTCGTTTTGAGTGAGAAAGATCTGGACTGGCAGTCCCCTCTGAGAACATAGCCATAATCCCATAGTCAGTCTTTCTCCATCCCTGAAAGTAGCAAAACTACAGTAATGTTATCCTTTCATTCCTGGATTGAGCACCTGCCCCATGGCAAGTACTGTGTAGTAACAATGAATTACAAACTCCTTCCTTTCTCACTGCCTGTCCTTGGAGTCTCAGTCATAGCAGTCATCAGTTATTGAGCACTCATCATGTGCCAAACACAGCTCTATACATTCTATATATCCAAACTCACCCCTCACAATGCTGAGAGGTGCTACTCTTGTCTACAGGTGAGGAAACTGGGACAAGCAACAGCAATGGAAGGTTACACAGCTAGGAAATGGCAGAGTTGGGATTCACACAGCCATTCTGACTTTGCAGCCTGTGCCTTTAACCTCCTGAACTCCCCTCAACTATGTAATAGAGGTAGCACTGCTTACCCTGCCGGGTTAATACAAGGGTGAAGGTAGGTCAAAAAGCAGAGAGCCCAGCACAATGCCTGCCACATGTAGGTACTTATGAAATGTATTCCTTGTCACCTATGAGGATTGAGGCAAAAAGCAAAGAATGAGAAGTGAATGGACAAAGGCCAAGATTCTGGAGTCTGTTCTGATCATGCGACATAATTTAAGGGGTCACCCAATACAGCAAATGAAAAATGTTAGTCTATCTTGGACAATTTCTATCTGTTAAAATGTCAAGCCTCCTCACAAATGACCATCTTTCCTTTTTCCCTAGCTGTCATATAGGAGTATGAGAGCATGCACATGCAATACACAACACATGAACATACATAGACTATGGCTTTTATTTTTCTTCTGCTTCTTTTGCTTCCTTGCATTTAGTATCCAGGGCAAAGCATCCCAGCTGAATTGAGGAGGTAGCATAGTTGCTGTTTTCCCCTGTTCCCCATCCTGCTGATCAAGACTTCATCTAACTCAAAAGTATTCAGAGGGCAAGGCTAGCATTGTCCAAAAGGCAATGGGACATTTTGCCAAGGGAGGGAGCAAAAGAGAAGAGGGTAGAGAACTTCTACTTAAACAAACAAACAAACAAACAAACAAACAAAACAACCTTCTGTTTAGAATGGAGACAGAACCCAAGCTCCTGGATCTGCCAGATAAGCCTTTCTCAGGCATGGGAGCTGGTGAGGCTAGTTTGGGACTTCAGCCCCTATGGTAAACTATGACTAAGAACAGCTAGCCACTTCCAGCTCTTTTGAATGGTGGGCTTCTCTGGATGGGAAATTCAAGTCCAGTTCCTATAAGTCTGGAATAGCAGAATCCATACTTTGTACCACCTATCAGATGTTGCAGGTCATGCAATTCCTCTCATGTGAGACAGGTCACTAATAACCATTTTCCACAGTTATTCTGAGCATGGGGATCTTTATACCATATAGCATCTCCCTTGATCCTCTCTTCAGTCTGAGCTGAGCCTTATTATTATTGCTATTTTTTGAGGCAGGCAACTGAGTCTTTAAGAAAATACCAGTCAACTGTTCACAGCTTCTTCATCTAATGTGAAGTCTGATTTCACTGCCACCATGATACAACTGATCCTTCCCCAAAGCTACCATTTGCATATTATATTATATTATATTATATTATATTATATTATTATAATCATATCATATCATATTATATATATCAGTATATATTAATGTATTAATTATATTATATTTTATTATATATCATATCATATTTTATTTTATTTTATTTATTATATATTACAATGGGGTAATATTATGCCAGTGGAACATGTGGGAACTATGTCATTTAGAATTTGAGAGGACCTTAAAGATTAAATAAACTAACTCTCCATTCTCCTTCATTTCACAGTAGAGGAAATTGAACTTTATACATAGTAGTTACACATTATGTATCTATTGAATTCAAAGTTGGAAGTGATCTGCTCAAGATGACAGCTATTAACAGGATAGAATTAAGATTCCTATCCCTATTAGTCTAATTCAGCATATATTTACTGAGCACCTGCTAAGCCAAGTGCCAGAGCTATAGAGATGGAGCAGAACTGGTTTCTGATATTGGAGTGGGCAAGCGTTGCTATGTGAGCTTTTGGTCCAGCCCAGGAGTTTCAAGTTGAAGGATGAGTAAGAGTGAGTCAGGCAAAATGGGGAGACAGGAGAGAAGAGAAGAGGCATTCCTGGTAGAAAGAATGGCATGAGCACGCACATAGCAATCTGAAACAGCTTAATGTGAACTGGAAACTCTATACAGTTCAGGGTTACTGTAACAGAGTGTGAGCCTGGGAATAATGGGAAAATAAACACTATGGTAGAAGTCTGATCACATGCAATGCAGGACCTTGTCATTGGTGTTCAGGAATTTAGATTCTATCTTCAAGGCCATTGGGAGCTATTGATGGGTTCGTATGGAGATGATTCCCCTGTAAAATCATTGAAGGGTTCATATGAAGCCAACGAAGGGTGGTGTATATCAAGTAAAGGGTAGATCAGAAGAAGAGATTGATAGTAAAACTTTGTAATGTCTGGGCTCAAGATTGGGCAGTTGTTTTTTTGTTGTTGTTTTTGTTTTAATCATGGAAGGATTAGGATGGAGAGGAGATGATTGATGCAAGAACTTCTTGAGAGGTAAAATCTACAGGTTTTGGTGATTGATTGAATATGGTGGATAAAGAGAGGGGAGGAGTCAAGGATAGTCCCAGTGTCTTTTCCATTACATAATCTTGACTACTGCCTAGCATGTTCCCAGTCTAAACTAAAGGTACCTAAATATATAAAATCTTCCTGAGGTTGCCTGGAGACCACAGACTCAGAATAAACAGAAAGAACAGTCTTCAGTTAGTCAAAGGGCTGTGTCCAGTGTGGCTCTGCCACCAATAAGCAGAGAAACTTCAGGACTATTATTTAATTTGGGGGCTTTGATTCCTTCATCTGAGGGTGAGAGTTGGCTTGGACCATCTTTCAGGTGTCTTCCAGCCCTATCTATCTTCTTCTTGCAGTTGTTAGGATGGCCAAATTCACTTGTTCATTCATTTATTCATTCAGCAATATCTATTGAGAACTATGCACATAATTAGTCCTGTTCCAGGCTCTAGGAGTCCAAAGATGAACAGGACCAAACACCAACTCTCACTCTCACAGAAGGAGGATGGGAAGATACAGACAAATAACAGGCAGCTACAACATGAGCTATAGAATCATAAAACACTCAGAAAGGCTCTTCACCCAGGATGGGAGTCAGGTGGGTCAGGTACTATATCACTGAGAATGAGATACCTAAATTGATATTGAAGGATAAATAATTAATTGGGCAAAGTGAGGGGAGAGATGTTCCAGGCAGCAGTAACAATATTGTACAAAGGTCAGAAAGTGGACACTACATGACCAATTCAGAGAACTGAAAATAAGGACCATATATGGAAGTGTGTGGTAAACAGCAAGGTACTATGTTGTTATTATTATTATCATCATCATGTTCTTAAGGTAGAACCTAGTGAAACACACCACCAGCAGGGTACACTGCACTTTTCTGATGACCAGGTTGTCAAAACCCATTGAATTCTGTTCTTCTCTCCCTGGATTACATTCTCTGGTGATACAGAGGAAATTTTCACTCTCCAATTCTTTTTACTATGCTCCGTTACTTTAAAAAAAAAATACACACACACATATGTATATATATCAAACAATACAGTTTAATCATTCATTATGTCTACAGAGTTCAAACAATTCTGTAATTCTGTAAAGAGACATTATTATCCTCATTTTACAGAGCAAGATGGTTATACACTGAGAAGTTGAGTAGTTCAGCTAGTAATGAAGAAACTAAGACCCAAACTCCATGTTTCTGGCTCCAGGTCCCCCTTTCCTATCCAAAACCCTATAGACCTTCTGACTGTACTTATCACAGACCACGCCCACCAGTCTCACAGACTTTCATGGTAGATTGTACTTGCCAAAGTCAATGATTCCCTTTCATTGATTATCTTGTAGGTGGGTCTGCTTCTTAAATCTCTTCAGTTAAGTCATCTCCAAATCACTAGGACTAGAAGATAGGATTGGTTTATGTCTGCAAAGATTTCCTGTAGACAGAAAATGTTGTAACAGGAAGATTCCCCATGTTTAATCAAGGAAGATGATATTTCTGAGCTCTGGGATTCTGACTGTTTAACCTTCGCATAAGTCAATGTTTGCTTAGAATTTGGAATTCAACTTACTTGAAGTACTGGGATGAAAGAGAACTGGATCTGAACCTGGAAGACTAGGATTCAGTGGCTGTGCCCCTTACCACCTTGTGACCTAAAGCCAATAACTCTACCATGGGCAGACCTGGAGTCCACACATACCTTGGTTTAAGTCCCAACACTGTTTCTGATTGGTTCGATGACCATGTGCAAGTTATAGTTTCTTTGAGCCTCAATTCTTTATTCAGAAAAATGGAAACTATCTTTATATCCTTCAAGATAATGTGATTCTAGAATATAATAGCTGCTAAGCTGATATTTGTTAAATAAATGGAGAATTTTAAAGAGTTTCCTTTACTCTTGTCTCCCTCACTGGCTTACTTTCCTCATCTATGAAAGCGAGATAAAAATTTCTCCCCTGTATATCTCACTGGGCATCTGAGCAATACAGTCATGCTTGTAAAAGTTCTTATGAATTTTAAGAACCTATGAAGTCCTAAGGTATAATTTACTCTATGTAAAGAACCATAGGAAACTCTTCTTCACATATGTATTTATCATTTTATAAGTGACCTACAGGGTGGATTTCATCATCATTTCCAGTTACCAGATAAGGAAACAGAGCCCAGGAGGTTAAGTGCCTTTCCCAGGTTCACAAGATGATCTGTGCTGGAGCAGAGATTAAAAACCAGGTTGGTCTGACGAAAAAATCCAACATTCCTCCCACTATAGTCTCTTTCCCCATTGAGTCTAGGGGTTTACAATCCTGGTCTCTGGAACTGGGTTGCCTGCCGTCCCATTTGAGGTCCACCACTGATTAATGGCGTGTCTCTGAGGAGAGTTCTCTTCTGTGTTTCAGTTTTTTCACTCATGAAAAGAACATATTAATAGTATCTAATTTGGGGCACAAGACTCTTCATCTCACTTCTGGTTTCTTCAACTCAAAAATGAGAAAAGAATAATTATACTCTGTCAGACCAGAGACAAGGGGTAAATGTTATTCAATCTTGATTCCAGCTCTAAGATCTAGGATGTTCTTCACCTGAGACTCAGTTCTCACTCCTCTGGGGAACCTTTTGAGATCATTCAGGAGTTGTATTTAGAGTCCTCAACATGCCCTTGTCATTTGCTAATTCAATTCATTTAAATGTCTTTTATGCTTTGCTGATACTGTGAGAGCCACAGCTTTTTAGACTCCAATAATAACTATCACCTCTTGAGGGCCTACCACATGCCTGAAACTGGGCACTTAACCTTATGAAGAGTATTTTATTATTCCTGTTATATAAAAAAGAAAACTGAGGCTCACGGAGTTTAATTTGCCCAGAGGCACAAAGCTGTTTGTATGGACAACACTAAATAACAGTTTGTAGGACAAATGAATGAATGAATGGATAGATGGATGAATGAATGGCGTGTCCTCAAAATCACTGATAATTTGGAGAACAAAGCATCTAGAATAGAACTAATTGCAAGGACACCAGAAGCAGATGTGGATAGAGTAAGGGCCAAGATGTCAGACGACTTTTCTAAAGCCTCTATGTGGTAGACATGCATCGGGAGTGGCGCAGAGGGGAGCACAGCAGGCCAGATGCGTATCTTGTCATCTGCAAGGGTAGAGACCGGACACTAACAGGTCTGTGGATTCCAAGTTTACAAAGTGGCTGCCTAAATTTTCATCTCTTTGAGGATTTTTGCTTCTTTCATGATCTAAAGAGCCAGAGCAGAACTTCATTTACAAGTTGAAATCTCACCATAGGTTTTCATTTATTATGAATGTTGAATACTCAAAGGACAATTCCCTTTTATACCAGTGACCGTCAATTTTCCATACACTGTGCTTTAAAAAATAAGATAAAATCCTGAATTCATTAATGCTTCTCAGACTCTCCACAAATCTTTTGCTTCCTTAGCCATTTGGCACCCAAATCTGACATCAAGCCAGCAGGGGGCAGTATGATGGGGTGGAGACGGAGACCAGGGGCACAGGGGGAATCAGCATTCTTACTTCATCCAGGTGTTTCACAAACATTTAACAAAGGTCTACCTGGTGAGGTCGGAGTCATTGTTTCTATATCACCGAAGAGGAAACTGCAGCTCAAAGAGGTCTGTCAAGGTGATTAAGATATGGTCCCTACACTCAAAGAGCCTCAATTCAATAGAGGTGACAGACCTCGAGGCCACGACCTATGACCCAATGAGAGTGGGTACAAAGTACTCAGGGTGTGTGGAGGATGGTGCAATTATTTTAAGATGGAAGACCTCCCGTTGAGAAGTATTTGCAAATACATTGAAGTCATGCCTGACAATGGCATTTGACAATGACATTTGACTGTTCCTCAAATTCATGGTTTTTATACTATTCGATAATATACATCCTTATTTCTTCAAGTATGTGAAAAGGGTCCAGCACTTGGAAGCTTGGCTATGTGATTTTAGACAAGCGACTTCACACTTTTAAGCCTCAACTTCTTTATCAACTGAATAGGAATAATGATAATCCTTATTAGGATTATTTTAATTGTCATTTCCCAAGACACCCCCATAGATTGCCATGGGGTCCCCATGGCATAACATATACTCCCAACACTGAACCGGCTGCAATCTCCTGTATATGAGTGAAGGATTTCATTGTTATTGTTTCTGCCAAAAACCTGTCTTTTAATTCCTAAGTGACTAGGTTCTCTATATTGATTCTTCAATAAATTAAATCTTGGCCCAAAGTTGGGTCAGCCTCCAGAAGGTCTCCTTTCCCTCATGTGCCTCAGAGAAACAGTGCAATTCCACTACTCTGGGTTTTTCAAACTTGACACTAAACATTTTGAACCAGGCAGTTCTTTGTTGTAGGGGTCTGCCTGCTGTCTAAGCAGTGGTCCCCAACCATTTTGGCCCCAGGGACCAGTGCTCGGATGAGAATCAAATGCCTCATGATCTGAGTTGGAGCTGAGGCGGTGATGCTAGTGCTGGAGAGAAGCTGCAAATACAGATGAAACTTTGCTCTCTTCCCCACCGCTCACCTCCTGCTGTGTGGCCCTGTTCCTAACAGGCCCCAGACCGGTACTGGTCCAGGTCCGTGACTGGAGAGTTGGGGCTCTCCGTTGTAGGGTGTTTAGCAGCATTCCTGTCTCTAACTCCTAGATGCCAATATCCACCCCTCAGCTGTAGCAACCAAAATGTCTCCAGAAATTGCCAAATATCTGTGGGGTTAGGGGCAAAATCGCCCTGTTGAGAATCACGTCTGACAACATACCCCTGGGATATATGCCAGGCTGGAACCTGCCTTCATGTCACAGATGAGAAATAACCTGAGACACAGAACAGCAAGGAACCCATCCAGGCTTGCAAAGGAGCTTAAGAGCCAAGGGTCCCAATCAGTTTTCCAAGCACCTCATGTGTAGATGCAGTGCCTTCCATGGAGGAGATGCAGGGAGGGAGTCAGTCCCAGAGATTGAAGACTGAATGTCCTCTTATTCAATCCCACCTTGATCCTCCACACCCCCTCACCACCCCTGAGCAGCAGCCTGCAGAACCGCCTGCCTGCTCCTGTCCCTCCTTCCAAACTGTGTTGTGGGAGGAGGTTGCCCACTGGATGCCAGGATAGGCATGGGGCCATCATTACAGGAAGGGTGACAAGACAACAGTGAGAATAAAGCTCAGACTTAGCCCTACCCTACACTTCAAACTTTAGAGAGATGTGCTGTCATCAAGAAGCTAACATTAATAATTAAAAAAAAAAGAAACCCTCATACGAGATTCCTCTGTTGCCATGTAAGGGAAGGCTTTGGCCAGTTCTGTGCAACCTGGGAGAGTTGGGGTGGGGGCAAGCAGCACAGAGAAGGGTATTCTGGTTCACTCCCTAGTCCCCACCCCCAGACCTCCCCCTACTCCCCCTTTGCATCCCTCTTGGAAAGGCCCCTTAGAATGCACCAAAATAACCCCTCCCTCCTACTTCGCCTCCCTGTCCATTTGCCTCCTCTGTCCCCCCTGCAGAAGGACGGCATGCAGCCTGGTGCACGGGTTAGGGGTGTGTAACATTTTGTCTGAATAGGCCCCTATGTTCCCATAATTTATAGTGGTAAGTAATCTTATTTGCAAAGCAAGCCCTTACAGTTATAAAAAACAAGTTAATTGACTTGCATAAAAATCAAACATGTAAAAGTTTTCCATCTTAACACAAACAGCACACTGAGCCCATTTGTACAATAGCTATGGTGCAGCGCAGCCCGCGTCTGGGCTACCTTGGACCCGGCCTCTTTCATAACCCAAAATGGAATCTTAAACCCTGACAAGGCCACATACCGATGGGAGTTACTGAATTTAGAGTCAGTCACTCAACTAATTATACGACGTTTTATTTTTTTCCTTGTGTCAATAAACAAACTTGGGTCTGACTTCTGACACTGAGTCCTAGAAGCCAATTAAGAGGCGTTCCCAATATATTACAGGGTCTACAAACAAGGATGGCTTTTCTTGGAAAAGTGAACATCATGTTTCTTTTAATGAGTGTGAAAATATATGAGTTTCTTAATCACTGGCAGCTTCGATGGAGTCTGAGACAGGGAAATCACTGACTCCCTACTCAGGAATGAACACAGGCCAGATTCTCGATGGGGTTTTTATGATGAGATCCTCGGCTGAGGGACTGCTGGGAACACAGCATTCAAGAAATGCCACGTCTCATTGGGATGTGACAAAGGATTGGTGGTGGTAAAGAGCTGCTTATCCCCATCCTCTGCCATCCTGAGAGCCCGTTTCATAGGCAAGGGGAAGGGGGAGGGAAACGAATATTTATTAAATACCTAAAATGTGCTGAGTACCTCTGTTTACTGTATCCTATTTGCCTCTCAGAAAAACCCTGTCAGGAAGAGGTAATTGTTCCTGTTTTACAAATGAGAAAACTGAGGCCCAGAAAAGTGGAGTGACCTGGTTAAGGTCACACAGCAAGTTAATGGCAGAGCTGAAGTCAGTTCCAATCAGTCTTTTTATTTGCACACTGCTCTGATGGGGCAGGATTAGCTGTGGCCGGAACCCTGGGGAACACAGGATAAGGCAATGACCTGAGTGTCTGGTCTGCCCTTTTTGGAAAATGGGTCCACCCATCCTCCCACCCATATCTATACAGGTGAGAAAAACAGAAAGAATAAGAATGCGCTGTGTGTTCCGGTGGAGGTATTCACAGAGGAAGGGCACCCAATTTATCTTGATGGTGGGGGTGGGGAGAGGGTGATGGTCAGGAAATATTCCTAAGAGCAGGTGACTCTTCACCTGTGACTTAAAATACCTCGAATTTTTAAATTACCTAGTGGACAAGTGAAGACAGAGCGTATAAGACGGCCAGCATGAGCAAAGGCCTAAAGGGAGAAGAGCAGAGCAAGCATGGCCAGTGAGGTCCCAACATTGCTGGGGGTGCCAACACACAGGGATGGGAGGAGGCAGGGTGGATGCATGACGCTACAGATGGGGACAGGAGGACCCACTGAGGGGATGGAGCAGGGAGAAAGGACCTAGTCCTGTACAGTTCTCTGCATCAGACCAAGCCCGCTCCTGCCTTTGGCTGGCACAGACAATTGACAGTAATCAAACCTGAAAAGAGAAGAGGGAGTGGCACCTGGCACGAGGGTCAGGTCCAATGCTCGGATGCAGCATAGTCAGGGGTTCAGTGCAGGAGCTCTGGAGCCAGCCGGCCTCAGCCTGAATGCTGGCTCTGGGTAGCACGCTTAACTTTTCTGTGCTTCGGTTTCTCCCTACGAAGTAGAATAATAAGAGCATGTCCTTCACAGGTTTGTGGGGAGATCTCAGTCAGTTCATTCATGTAAAACAATTAGAACAATACCTATCATATAATGAGGGCCTAAGAAATGTAAGAGACTGATGAGCGTTCATTTGGGCCCCTCCACCATATAGGCTCTGCCACCTCAGGAAAGTCTCCCAACCTGCCAGTAATAGGAGATGTGTGGGCTCTTGACACACAGTAGGTGCTCAATGAATAGAAACTGTTTGTTGCTTCTGCTATCATTATCACTATCTCTGGAACAGACCAGCAATCTCCTGCCCTTCCCCATCGAAGTGTGAGTCACGGTCACCAGCCTCTCGCCACAACATGTCCAGGCTGACTGACATGCCACCCAGGGAGGCAAGACAAATGGACTTGCCACCTACACAGAGCGTGTATGCACACCCAGAGCACGTAGCCCGACTGTCAGCACAACAGGGCTCCCTTCTTTACAGTGGTGCTGCCTCTCCTCTCTGCCTGTGCTCTGCACGGAGTGGAGGTCCCCGTTATTTATGTTTGGAAAATGCATTCAGGGCAGTTCCCAGAAGCACTTACAGAGCTCTTATTTAATTGCTACTTTATAAACTTGCTGCTCCAAAGAGTGAGGGATTGATGGCTAGGCCTGGCACCTGGAGTGGCCTTGCTGCAAATACTTTTCCGAGAATGGCCTGGGAGCCAAACTCCCAGGAGCCCACAGCCCCATGTGGCTCTGGCATGCTGCCAGCTCTGGAGGGTCCTGTGGGTCTCGTCACCCTAATCCCCAGCTTTGGGATGGCAGCAGCTGCCTGGCTCTCTCTCTCTCTCTCTCTCTCTCTCTCTCTCACACACACACACACACACACACACACACACACACACACACGCACGCACACACACACCACATGAAGACCCTTCATCAGTTCAAGGCTAAGCGCTTTGAGATGTATTGGGTAGGGGAGGCCCTATTACTCCCCAGTCGTGAACCTGCAAAACCCAACCACGAGGACATTCATACATCCAGGTCCCAGATATAAATGCAGGGAGAGAGCTCAGGCCTTGTGAGCCCATCTCTCACTTGCCTCACTGACATCCATCAGGGTCGGGCAGGCCTGAGCTTGTATCCCTAGCTCCCCCATTTTCAGAGCAAGCTATATCACCTCATTGAGACTCAGTTTCCTCTCCATAAAGTGCAGTTTATGGATCCCACTTCCTAGCATCATTGAAAGAATAAAATGAAATGATTGTGCCTCTCCTGGCATATAGATGTAGAAGATCAATAAATGTTATTCACTGGGGTTCTGTAGCCACAGAAATAAAGGATGAAGTGTCTTTCATGAGGTCCTCCTAGATTCGTCAAGTTTAAACTTCCCATTCAGATGAAACATAGAACTTCACAATGATCCCTTCTGTCATGCAACAACCATACAAGAGTTCAAAGAAGCATTTTACAAACCTCTCAAATCACCTTCACTATTATCCACCAGGATTGGATGATGAGCCTCACATTCTAGAAGAGGCACTGAAGCTCTTCTCAGAACCTAGGCAGAATGACTACTCATTGATTAGTTTCTGTCTCCAAGCCTTGTCTCCTCCCCTTCACAACACACCTGTTCTGTCCCCGGTTAGCCCAAGCCCCATCTGTGCCTCCAGAATGGCTTCCTGCAGTCACACTCACATCCTTGTACAGTCCCCTTCCACATGAATAGGGCAGACCTACATAACCAAAGGACATCGTGGAAATGACTGCTGAGTCTAGGTCATAAAACACATCGTCACATCCACCTTGCTGTCTCAGACCACTCCCCATAGACTGTAGGGGTCCCCAACCACCAGGTCGCAGACCCAGTATAGATCCGTGGCCTGTTAGGAACTGGGCTGCACAGCAAAAGGCGAGTGGCGGGGGAGCCAGCAAAGCTTCATCTGTATCTGCAGCCACTCCCCAGTGCTAGCATCACCGCCTCAGCTCCACCTTGGATCATCAGGCTTTAGATTCTCATAGGAGCATCTGTCTCTGGTGCCAAAAAGGTGGGGACTGCTGCCGTAGAGGAAGCCAGTTGCCATATTATGGAGACACTCAAGCACCCCTATGGAGAGGCCCTTGTGGCAAAGAAGTAAGGCCTTTTCCCAAAAGCCAGCCAGGTGAGTGCCCCATCTTGAAATCGGACTCTCCAGCTCTGGTCAAGATTCCACCTCATCCTGGCTGCAACCTCTTGAGAGATCCTGAGCTAAAACCACCTAACCAAGCCTCTCCTGAATTCCCGACCCACAGAAACCGTGAGATAATAAATGTTTGCTATTTAAAGCTGCTAACTTTGGGGTAATTCTGTTACACAGCAGTAGTAACTAATACATCATTCATCTCGCCCTTGCCCCAGCTCTACCTTAACCCTTCTCTTCCCTTCCTGCTTTCGTCCTACACAACGCATGCACTTATTTTAGACCAGACCGATACTGTCATTGTTATACGTATTTGTTCCTTTTTTGTATGTGTTTATTCTACAATTTATCTTCAGAGAGAGGGTGGGTGTGTGTACGTGTGTGTGTGTGCGTGCACATGCATGCCCATACACACACACTCCCTAGATACACAGGCCATGGTACCCCTACTGTGTGTATGTAACCTATTCAAATGAGGATCCTAATAACCAAGATTTTCAAAACACAGATAGGTGGTCAGCCCATATTTTAACATTTCAAGACCAAGACTTCTTAGTCTCTTGGCTCACTTTTCACCTCCCCTGCCCATGTTCCCAGCTCAGACTCTCATTATTTCACACCTGGACTATAGCAATGGCCTCTTAGCTGGTTGCCCCACTTCCAGCTGTACCTGTCTCCATTTCCTCACACTATTGCCATACAGATACCGTCTCGTTTTTTAAAAACATCACATGCCTATAAACCCCTTTGCTATAGTTCTCTCACCTCACAGGAGAAAGCCAAGCTCCACAGAGTGCCCAAGAGACCACCTCCGCCTCATACACACACACCCCCGCCACCCCACTCATTATCTCTCGCTGGTCATTCCTCCCCAGTGAATTGCTGATAGCCCCCTGACTCTTGCCCCTGCACCTTGGCACTCACTGTGTCTTCTCTCTAAAAGCCTTTCCCTGGCTTGTCCACCTGGCAAACTTCTATTCATCCTTCAAAACCCAGCTCAATCATCGCTGTCTTGAAACCTTCCTCTATGTCCCCAGGCAGAGTTAGGTCCCCTGTGTGTTCCTGGCTGTATCTTTCTGATAACACTGAGCACACTGCTAAAATTAAATACTCATCTGTCTCCCCTGCTACGCTGGGGACCCCTAGAGTTTCATTCTTCTTCATTCTCTTGGCATCTGCTTCAAGGCTTTGGCACATAATAGCTGCTCAAGGAAAATTTATTGAATCAGAACATTTTGAGAGGGAGAAGGAGGCAATTTTCATTCTGTGAGCTGACGTGTGTGCAACTCAGTGGTGTGGTGTTAGACATACAGAAGGCACACCATAAATGTCAAGGCTGATGACTTTTTGTCCTTTGCCCAACAAGCACAGAGGTGGACCTTGTTTGTTTAAACAAGACCCCTCGGCTCTGTCATGCATTCCCAGGAATTCATAGGATGGTTTGATTCTTCACTTACTTTAAATTCTCCCTGAACTCTGGGGGCTGTTGCTCCCCCATAACCTCCATCCTTGTCAGGTCTCCTGGAATCTTTGTGCTTTTCTTTTGGAAATTCTAATAGTGGGTTTAATAAGGTCATGTAGCATTTAGTTTTTTTGTCTTCAGTTCATAGAATATCACTGAATTCATTCATTCATTCATTTGCTCATTATTAGCACAAAAGTTAAAGCTTGAGCTCTGGGGCCCAGCTGCCAGGTTCAAGTCCTAGCGAGCTCTGTGATCTTGGGTAAGGAATTTCTCTATGCCCTTAGTTGCTACATCTGTACAATGGGTATATAATTGTGTCTATGCCACAGGCTACGTGAGGATTCTGAGAGATACTACTGATACAGAGCAAGGGCTCATTGAATATTGGTATTCGTTCATTCAATGAACATGTCTTTAGTGCCCACAAGGGTCCAGGCACTGTTAGATGCTGAGGAGAATGAGACGAGCTGCCTGCATGCTGGAGTTCACAAACCAGTCGGAAAGACACACATAATTACAAATAATGCTGTGCAAGGGCTACAATGGAGGCAGGCCCTCAGTGTTTTGCTGAGAACAAATATCTTTGCTAATGAGAGTTAAAACTGCATCACTGAAGAAGCAGCAATTCACCAGGTGCACAGAAAGGATCCCCCTGGGCAAAGGGACCAGTATGGCTAAAAAGTGAAGAGCAGAGACAGTGAGTGGGCTGCTTGAGAAACTCAATAGACCATATAGACTGAAACACTAAGAAGGTGTTATTTGCTCCATTTCCCAGATGAGCTAACTAAGATTTGAATATGTATGAGGCACACAGGTAAATGAGACTAGAGAGATGGCTGCAAACAGCCTGCAGATGTGGAAGGCCTTAGATGGCAAGCCACTCAACACAGGCACAAGGAGAAATGGAAGCACCTGAGAGCCTGCCAACCTTACATTTGCATTTAAGAAAGCTTACTCCTACTATGACCAGCTTGGTAGCTACTGAAGCTGTCCAGGCAAGATAAGATAAACTCATAAGGAAGAAGGAACAAATTCAAAAGACAGTTTGAGCAGAAGTCAGCAAGCTATGTCTATAAAAGGCCAGATAAGAAATATTTCAGATTTTGTGGGCCATACAGTTTGTCATTTATCATTGCAAAAGCAGCCACAATCTGCAAACGAGTATGGCTATGTTCCAATAAAACTTTATTGCAAAAGGAGGTTGCAGGCCAGACATGACCCATGGGCCAGAGTTTGTCAACTCCTGATTTAGAATGTGATGGTCAGAAATTGCCATCCAGGATTGTAGGGAAAGTGCAGGAAAAAGGAGGAAAATTTCAAGAATCTCAAATGGTCACCAGGGCTCTGCATCTTTGCTAAGGTGGCCGAGCACTAAACCTATTTATTCCACATCAAGTCATCTGCTTCCAAGATTGAGATTTAACAAACTCCTCTGTATTCAAGAAATCATTCCTTGCAACTGTCACTTCCCAACATCTCACAAGACTCATGCGATTCTATACCAAGCAAGACTGGAGAGACTGGAGAGCAAGGGTGAAATATTAACCCATGATATTGCCTTTCAGAGTGCCTGGATGCCCATTTCCAACTCAGACCCCCTCCAGGCCTGGAAAAAGAGCCAGAGCAATCACTGCTCAGCTGAGCTCCCCAGCAGAGAAAGGACTGACCCAGAAGGCAACACATGTGCTTCAGCCAGACCATTTGGATCTCGACTGTAAAATGACTGCTAGAAAACAGCACGTCAATCTATTGGGAGGAAATCATAAGTACCAAGAAAGCTGGCTATTTAAAAAAGATACTGCGGATAATTCTCATGTAAAGCATCTACCATTATAACTCTTGTACTTTTGGAGAGAATATGAACTGGTGCAAAACTTTTATAGGGTGCTTTTATTGCAGCTTTCAAAATTTAAAATACCACGTCTTTCAGCATTTCCACTTCGAGGAATCTATCACCCAGAAATACCTGGCAAACATCTATACCCTAGGTAATCTACTTTATAGCATTCATTGTGTTATGGACTGAATGCTGTCCTCCTCCCCAAATTTATAGGCTGAAACCCTAACCCTCAATGTCTTGGTATTTTGAAGGACCTTTGAGGGTAATTAAGTTTAGATGAAGTCATGAGGGTGGGGCTTTTCTGATGGGATTAGTGCCCTTATAAGAAAAGGAAAGATACAAGAGTTCTTACGCTCACCATGAGCACACACTGGGGAAAGCCACATGAGCACACAGGGAGAAGATGGCTATCTACCAGCCAGGAAGTGAGCCCTCACCAAGAACCAAATCTGCCAACACCTTTACCTTGGCCTTCTCAGCTCCTATAACTATGAGAGTAAATGTTTTGTTTAAGCCATCCAGACTATGATACTAAGTTATAGAAGCCCAAGCTGACTAAGACACATAATAAGAGCAAAATTAAAATATAAATGTTCATTAATAGGGAAATGGCTGAATTATGGTTCATTCATAGTACAGACCACTACACAACTGTTAAAAGTTTGAGATAGATTTATAGGAATTGACACAGATAGATGCTGATTTATTGCTGAGTAAAAAATTTAAAAAGTCACAATAAAAAAAAAGCTATTTCAGTTTAAAAAATAACTATGTAGGTACTCGCATAAATATATGCAATGCATAGCAGACCCAGGACTAGAGTGACTCAAGCCAAGTGTCTAGGGAAAAAAATGTAAGGAGGTGCTGCCTCCAAGTTCATGGAGGTGTCAGCTCTGCACTTGCACAAACTTGCAAGTGAGCACCTCCTGACATTTTGCACCCATGGCACTTCCTTGCCTTACTCCAGTCTCAACCTCTATGCAGACAAAAAAGTTTGTATCTCTGGGAGAAGTATTGAAGGGATGACAGCGGGAAATTTTCATTTTTGAATTTATTCCCTTTTGTACTGGCTAATTTCTCCTGTAAAGGCACAATTAATTGGGTTATTAACAAAAAAGAATGTCCTTTTCAAAATCTTCCTTTATGTCATTAATAAAAATGTGTATAAGCTGAGTGTTTTTTAAATGTGCATCTGTATATTACCCTAATAATAGCTACCATTTATTTATTAAGTGCAAATGTAGCTGGTATTTTTACTATATTAGATGGAATTACCACAGCCCCCATTATAGCAACTTAACCAAATGGGCACTTCTTTTTCTCATATAGCAAGAAGTCTGCTGGCATGTCAATTAATTTTGGTACCAGCCAGCATAAAAAATCATCTACCCCCCAAAAATCAATGATGCTACAGAAAGAGTAGGCAAAGGGTGGAATCAAAAGCAGAAAAAAAGCTGAATTTGAGTTCCCAGCTCTGTCTCATACCAGTTATTTACAAACAAACCCAAGTATAGTTCAAAATCATTCCTCAGTATTTGCATTTGCAAAAGGGGAATAATAATATCTACCCTAAAGATCTGCTGAAAAAGTTTCAATGAAATAACACAAGTGCTTACCTACTACAGGTAAGCTCTTCCCCAGTTAGTTTTCTCCCTTCTTAAGGCTTGCTGAGACTTCATCGGATTGTCTTATAAGTCAAATCCCACCTCTCCATCAATGTGTATGGTCATCGCGGAGCAGTTCTGCCTTTATTGCTCATGGCTTATCGGTTGGCAGAAATTCTCAACACTACAGTTGTGCCAGCCCAAGAATACAACAGTCTGGATCAAGTTTTCATAAGAGATTCCAGATGTTGAGCCTTGAAAAACAAAGAATATCATGACCCTCTCTGGATTATCTGATGCTTTCTCCTGATTACTATTTGGGGAGAATCCACTCTACCCTTCTCTTTATTTATTTTTAGAAATATATATCAAAAATCTCCTCTGATAGTCTTTGCTAGTAAAGAAGGGCCCCCAAGCAGATCTGTAAATGGCAGAGTGTGTTTGGGGCCACAGGAGTGGTACAACTAGAGCACGATTTTCAGCTAAGTTTGGGGTCTGTTTTGAAGACTGACTTGTGCTCTAGGTGCCAATGCAAACTAATGAGTCAGAGCCTGGGCCCTCAAGCACCTATAGTCACTTGAAGGAGAGATTTGTGATGCGTAAGCAGGGCTATAAATGCATTTGTTTGCTACCCCTTTATTGAGAAAGGAATTAGGTGGAAATTTTTTAATATATTGTGGCCAGAATGAGATGGAGGGGAGCTGAGGCATAAGCCTATGCAGAAGAGCAGCTCTGATTGCTTTATTGATGATGATCAAGGCTTTTGTGCATGTTGGAGAGGGGGTGGGTACCTACTCTCCATGCTGTTTGTTCTTGTCAACAGCACCCTTATTGTCTTTTGAGGAATTATTTTTCCCTCAGGGAAACAGTTGAGCTTTCCAACAATTCCTATGAATGGGTACAAATGTGCTAAGATGTTGAGTCCCTCAGTCCAGTGACTTACAGCCATCAGTAGCCTAATCCTTTTGCCCCACTATATTTTATAAACATCACTGATTATGTGTGTCAGGATGTGAAAAAAGTTGAGAAACAATGCAATTGAGACTTGAGGGACTGTTGGTGAAGGTCAACAGGGAGGTACAGGATCCCATCGTGGCCAACCAGCGAGTTCCTTTCTGGAACTTGATTATAAAGAGTGTCAGAGACTGAAAATGGTAGGACAACATTCTTTCCAATGGCAGCCCTGCCTGGGTTTTCAGCCTTTTCTCTTGTGAGCTCCCCTTGTTTTTTTCAGTAGAGGAATCTGCTGCTTGCATCCAGGAAATGCTAACCAATACCATGGCTGCTGAGTGAGATGGCGTGCATGTGTGTGCGTCTCTGTAGAACTGTGTTTTGTGTAACTAAGGTTTCAGACACCATCTTGCACCTGTGAAAACTGAAGCTTTTCCTTGCGTTCTCACACTCACTCCTATTCTGCCCTTCCAATTCCTACTCTTCTCCCAAAGTCTTCTCAGGTCAGAGGGCTGGGTGGGAGGCAGCCATGAACCCTGATCCGTTCCCCAGAGGTGCACTGGTGACTGCAGGCTGGCTGCTGAGTACTAGGGAAGGTGGGGATAGGGCTAACAAAAGGAAGTAAAACAGGAATACATTTCCAGGGCCTGGGAGCTGTGCCTCACATCAGTACAAATTCCACACAAAGGTCTTGAGCTCCTCCGCCCTTCAGGGTGCGAGGGGGACTTTTTGTTCCACCAA
The DNA here is from genome assembly GCA_030015415.1 of Cynopterus sphinx. Taxonomy (NCBI): domain Eukaryota; kingdom Metazoa; phylum Chordata; class Mammalia; order Chiroptera; family Pteropodidae; genus Cynopterus; species Cynopterus sphinx. The sequence continues at coordinate 24,042,158 of CM057385.1, forward strand.
GGCCTCAGAGTCCTCTTCTCTCGGTTCCACGGTGGGAGGTCAGGAAGAGATTCCCACCCATCCTTAGAAAGGCCACTGGGCTCAGAGCGCCGACGGGTGGGCCTGGTCAGGGTGATATAAGGAGATGAGCAATACAGCTGGTATTTACTATTGAAAACACATAAGGGCAAATATTTGGCTAAGTGTTTATTTGCTAGTGGAACTTTTTAAATGGTTGAATGGAGCCCAAATGTCAGTGTGGGGAGTTTGATTAAAAACAAACTGGATAAGTGTTTCTCCGCAGTTGTGAACTTGGAGAATTTCTGTTTCTTTGGCTCTGAAACACCCACTGGGCTCTGTCGCTCGACTCCAGACAGCAGACGGGAGCCCACGTCCCTGCAGACAGTGAAGCCAGGGCCTCACATCCCCTTGTCAACACAATGTCCCTGTGGCCAGCACAGTGCATGGGGTGACAGATTCTCCACATCTCTGGGCCTGATTTGTTACTGAGGCCTAATCTCAGCACGAAGCCATTTCAAGGATGGCTCTGAGCTTCACTTGGCTGATGACAAACTGTTTGCAGATCTGTCTTTCTCTTTCCCTTGCTTCTTTTTTCTCTCTCCAAGTGAAGTTTAGTGCTTCTGAAATGTATGTCTCTTGCTCTTCAGTCTGGACAGCGGGTGGGGCGGGGGGAGAATGGTGAGACTTTGCTAAAGGGTCTCCAGAGCACACACCTTTCTCGCGCAGAGAAACTCCAGTGTCAGCTGAGTTCCTGCTCTGTACTGAACTCCATCCCAGGCTCTTCCTCTATTCCTCATCTCAGTTCATCTGACAGTGAAGGAGACTTATCATTCCCAATTTACAGATGAGTAAATTGAGGCTCAAAGGTGTCCCATGTTTTGCCTGAAACCACATAGTTGGGAAGTAGCAGGACAAGATTTAAGAATGGATGTGTCAGACTCTAAAAGGCCACACTTCCTTACTCCCTTGTCTTGCATCCTCTTGGTATACCCTGTGGCCATTGGGCTGGAGATCCCAGAACAAGGAACCAAGGTCTGTGCAAGTCATGGGAGAAGACCAGCAGGGACATATCCACTTCTCCAAACCCAGGGTTCTTAGGAAGGATGGCCATCCACAGCTTGAGGAAAGAGCTCATCCTGAGTGCCTGGCTTCCTACATGGTAGGCTCAGAAATCCCAAGACGCTTGATGAGCACAGTCTGGAGTCAGGTGCTATTGCCATCACTTCCTCAAATTCATTTTGCATAAGGAACGGGTGACCTGGAAAGACACTTAGACCCTCAGAAATTTGACTTGTTACCCCTTAGAAACATCTCTGCCTCCTTACCATATTCTCACCTGTGCTTCAGAGGCCACAGATCTGGATACTGCTAAGCATGTGATTGGGAACAATTATATACCTTCTCGGAGCCTCAGTGGCCCCATCTGTGAGATGGAGATAATTGCACTTTCACCGAGCATATTGAATAAGAGTACATCTACCAGGACAGCAGCTAGCATGAAATATTCACACAAAAAATATGCCACCTTCCCCCGTACACACACACACACACACACACACACACACACACACACACACACACACTTCCACTGAATCCCATAAGTGAATGCTCTGATTTCTAAAAGAGAAAGAAAAGCCCAGCATCTGGCCTAAGACAGTTCCCCACCCCCATCCAACTGATTGAATAGTCAAAGCCAGTCCTTTACCCCTCATGACTCCCATAAATTGCAAACAAACAAGACTGCTCATGATAGGTGGACCTGGAGTTTGGCCAGATTCCTGAGGGTGAGAAAAAATATCACACTAAATCTCTAGGAGATAGTCCCCAGAGAGAAATTGTTCTCACCAAGGGGACGCCTGTCTTGTGCTGTGGGTCTGACTTGAGTCCCAGGGAGGAAACTCCTTAGGGATGAGGGATGCTTGACTCTGAGGTCCTCGGCTTTTCACCATAGGCCTTATAGATGTTGAGGAGAGATCGTTGTCCCTCATCTCAGAGAAAGAGAAACTGAGGCTCAAATCAGGATAAATTCTCTCTCCTCCGAAACTAGCACATTCAAGTTGCAGAATCATATTATACTCAGGCAAAAAAAAAAAAAAGAGAGAGAAATAGGTTTTGTTCTAATCATACAAATTACTAAAAGTTAACAAATGTTCATTTGTTAAAAGAAAATTGCGAGCGAGCAATCCAACCCGAATTATGAAAAAACTATGCCTCTTCCTTATGAAAAGAAAGCTTCTCCCATTTCCCTTCTCTCCCTGACCCCTCCTCACACACATACACAACTGTTCTGCAGTTGTTTCAAATGGAAGTGGAGGGTGAATAAAAACTCATCATTAAAATACTGGCTCACATTTATTTTTCTCCTAATACTTTTCTCTTATTTGAGCAATACACTCCTATATAGTACAGTATTTACTTTCCACATAAAGAAGAAATAGAGAGATAAAATAATTTTCCCAGTGTCACACAGCAACTTACTATCAGAAAGAAGCCACCAGCCCCAGCCATCTCTAACACTAAAAGCCCGTGCTTTTGCAGAGTCGTAATGTCCCTGCTGCCTACGCTTGAACTTCCCAGTGAGGCCTTGGCCAGACTTTGATCCCAGAACTTCTGGATCTTCTACTTTCTTAGCTGAAGGATATATTCAGAAGTGTGATTACACTGGTTATATATATATATATATATATATATATATATATATATATATATATATATATGTATATGTGTGTGTGTATATACATATATATATATGTGTGTGTGTATATATATATATATCATATTTGTATATATGTGTGTATACGTATATAATATATACACATATATATTACTTAGCAAAGTAATCTTACATCATATACATAAACATATGTGTGTGTGTGTTTATATAATTGTGTGTATGTATATAAAAGACAACTCTTTTGAAAGCTATGAGAAGAGAGGAAGGGGGAAAGAGAACGTGTAAGAGGAAGAAGAATAGGGTGTGAAGGACAAAGAGAAGGGAGAGGAGATAGAAAAGTCAGCGGAATCAAAAGAGAAAGAGGAGGATAGGTGGGTGGAAGAATGACCAGAAGAAACAGAGAAAGCAGAGATGAAGATATCTCTCCTCAGCAGAGTAGAAACACCACTCGGAGGCCATTAACTCGCCAGAAATTCTTAGGCTGCTCCTTGGCCCGAGACGGAGACGTGTGTGTTTAGCCAGGGAGGGCTCCTCAGAGCCTGCCTTATCCCAGCAGCTACACTCTGACACCCTTACTTATGCATGCCAGAGGGGACGTGGGAAGGGCAGGCAGGCATGGGGCTGTTGGAGGGAGAGGTGTACCAGATCTAGCCCCAGAAACACTGGGCAATGTCCTGTTCCTACCCTCCTTCCTACTCAGGGTACCCTCCCACCCAGGCCTCTGGTAGCCTCATGTCATGACCAGATTCTCCCTTGGGCCTGACCTAACATCAGCCTTCCCTCTGCCTTGTATGCCTGGAGATGTAGACTGGCAACCTCTTTGTGCCTCAGTTTCCTCTTCTGCAGATTGGCACAGTAAAAATACTCATTTCATCAGTCGTCATAATTCTTAAATGACTGTGCAGACACCTCTTGTCCCTGAGTCAGCTTCAACGGCTCCTAACCATGGTTGTTCTTATTGTGACCTAGCCTGAATCCACCTTCTCTGGCTCACACAGCTAAGGCTTTTATTCGGAGCAAGTCTCTTGGACTATCAAGCCGAGGGTTGACTGCACTGAAGACATAGCATCTTAAATCCAGGAAAAGCAAAATGGGATTTCTGGCATTTGGGAAATGACCATGGGGTAGAGAGGTTGTATTCAGTCAGATGACATTTACTGTACATGTACTTTGTGCCTAGTCCCATCCACGTGCTTGGCAATGCCATTACAGCTAAGGGACAGAAGAGAAGCAACACTCCTTCCCAAACATCTCTCCTTACTTCTTTTTGAAAAATTATGTATTTGTCTGTCTAAGTAAAAGGTCAGCTTCTAAATGCTATGCCTTGCTCCTTTTTATCTCTCACAGTGTGTGGCACAACGTAGATGCTTAGCAAATATCTGAGAAATAAGCCAACAATGAAACAATGAGGGTCCCAAAGAGAGGCCTCTGAGTGGAGATAGAGGGAAAGGCCCCCCACCCTTCTTCTGTCACCATCAGAAGTGAGTGGCATCTTAGTCAAGTCAAAAGAACTTGAAATATGGAGGCCATGAGATGGGAACTGGCTTCTGAGTCACTGTGTGACCTAGGACAAGTAGCTCAATAGATCTGAGATTTTCCTCACCTTTCAAATAAAAATACACACCCCCTAGCTCCTTGAGTTATTGGAGGGAACAGGAGAAGTAAATGGTGGCATGTGGCCCACAGAATGGCTCAAGCACCCCTCTTCTCTGTGCCCTCTCTCTGGACAAAAGGGTGGAGGCCAATGCCTTTGTCTTCTCTGGTTTTTTAAGAAACTTATCAAGATAAAAGGATCCAGGTCACCCAAGGAGTAACTAGCTTCATCCCACAGTAAATATTCTCTCTTAGAATTATTTGAGAAAACTCTGGGAGTTTTAGGTCAATGGTGCTTTCATGAATAGTACCACAGTGGTTGTTTTGCACATACATTATACCTCACTTAATCTTTATATCAGCCCTTCAGAGTAGGTGTCCATAGTCCCATTTCACAGATGAGAAAATGGAGCTCTCAAACGCATACCCAGGTTTGTACAACTCGTGGGGAAGATGACAGGATTCAAACATCCTCCCTCAGTCTGTGCGATTCTAACGTATATTCTCTTTCTCCCCTACCCAAAGACATTTGTCCATAAATGTCAAAATAACTTCGTTCTTATCAAAAGCTGCAGTCATAAGATGAGGGAATGAAAGTGAGGGAATGGGTGGGGGAGAGGAGGCAAAGAGAATCCTTCTTCTTTCTGAAACCAGTAGAAACGTTCCAATTCCAGTTTTCACTGCCTATTGCATCCTAAGCACACGAAGGCCTCAGCCAAACCCCTAAATATTTAAAGAGTAACAGAACTCCAGATTAAATTAATATCCATGTTCACATAGTAGCTGCAATGGGGTAATTGCCAAGATATTTCTACCTTCATGAGAAAGGGGAGAAAACAAATATTAGCCAGGACCTTCGATCTGGAGCAATGAAATCAGATCCCAACAGGGTGGTGCTATGGCAGGGAGCTTGGGCACAATCAAATCTTTTCATGTTTCCACTCAAGACTGCTCCTTTCTCACCAGGCTCCCGCCTATTGGCTCCCCTCAGCGACCATGAATTGGTACCAAAGTGATCTGGACTGTTTTGACACTACGCATCAATTCCACAGCCTCGGTTTTCATTGAAAATCAATTATTCTAGCTCATTACAGAGCCAGAGTGAGTTTTCCCATCAGAAGGGAAACTTTCATTCACTCTGCCTTTCACTGGCCCAGGAAAGAAAGACAAAGAGAGGAAAGCAGGAGGGAGCTATGCTCGAGTTATTAGAGAATGGCCACATGTTTCCTTCCCTGGGACACAACCCAGAGAGATGGAATGTCACCGAGCCAAGCATGCAGAGTTCCAGAAGCAGGGTTCAGGCTTCCTGAGAGCAGCTCAATGAGTCTGAATCACCCCCATCTCAGAGGCACCAAGAGGTGCCCCACAAAGACTTCAGACTGGCAGGGAGAGAGGGGCAGGTTGAGTTTGCAGGAGGTGAAATCAAGCCACAGGTAACAGGAAGTGGGCTGAAAGTGTCACTAGATCACTAGTCTTTCTGCAATGAGACATTCTCCCCCAAACACTATGTACAATCCCTTGGAAAGAGCACCTACTATGTGCTGAGACCCAAGGCAGGTGCACTGTATTCTCCCCCATGCTTTCCATGACAGGCTAATGCAATAAAGAGCCATTGTCCATGTATTCCCAATCTATTACCTTTTCAAGAGGACCCCTGGGAAAAATGACTGTGGTCTCTGTGCCAAGAAGAGCTGCTCTCCTGAGAAACCATTTTTTAGTTCATTATTATTATTATTTATGCCTACAACATCTGGTCTTCCTAAATGGTTTCCCATCTGAGTACTAACCAGGCCCAGCCCTGCTCAGCTTCTGAGATGTTCAGGGTAGCATGGCCGTAGACAAGAAATCATTTTTCCAAGACAACATAAATCTTATAAATGACGTTTTCTGCTCTATTTTGACCAACTAGAAGCTCAGAGACAAATGTACTAAGCAATTTTAATAATTGAACAAGACTCCATGCTGTACAGGTTCTTGTATTAACACTGTCCTAAATTCATATTTCTGTCCAACTCTTATTTTCGTTTTGCCATTATTTCTTTAATGTACTACATCTCTTTCAGAGGGGTTGTCATATCTTTTCTGGAAAGAAAACAAGTATATGGGACCTAATCAATCCATCATTAAATAAATAAACAAATGCAAAATTTGGTTTTGTCTTCACAGGATCCTGCAGGGATAGTGATAATGATTCTTACATTTGGGATGAGAAAATTCAGGCACAGAGAGCTCAAGTAACTTACCTAAAGTCACACAACTAGTGAGAGGCATAGCCAGGATGCTAATTCAAGTCTGCCTGACTTTAAGTTTCATGTCCTTTCCACTGTCTGGTGCTTTCAGGGAGTCCACATTTCCATAAAGCTTCCCCTGGTCTCTTGATCCAAGAGATTGCAAGGTTTCAAAACCTTCCAGAATCCAAGAGTAGAGCCATAGAACCAGACACTGCTCCCATCTTCTCCCATTTCACCCACAGTAAAAAAAGAGGCCACAGGTGCAGGTTCCATCTCCATATCATCCTCGCCAACCCAAGCTTGGCCAGTCAGCATGTTAAGCACTCGGTACCTTCATTCCAAAGCCTCCTGTGCTGAGAGGGAAGCCTTATGTGTTTCTTATTTGCATGCATTTCCCACTGGTCACCACAGAGTCATTCAAAGTCCAAGAAACTCCAGGTCTTCTGGTTTTTGTTTGTTTTTTACACACTCCTCAACCCCTCTCTTCTTTCTTCTTCTTTCTCTGTCTCAAGCTCAATCTCAATCTCTCTCTCCACCCCACTCCCTTTCTCTCTCTCTCACTCAGATGCCTGCTTCGAACAGGACTCCCCCTGGGTGCTGCTCTCAATTGCCAGGAGTGGAGTATTACTGGGAATTTTTAGTTGATAATGTATCTCAGTGCCCTGTGTCTGACCACCTAGAGGTAAGGATGATTACTTCACTTTGTAGGTGAGGAAGCAAGGCTTTGAGAGTCAGGAAGATCTTTTCATTGATTTGGTGCCTACTATGTCTGGGTGCCTACTATGTGCTGAGTGCCTTCCACTTGACATCTTCCCTTACAGCCACCCAGGAAGGAGGGTGGGAGGCAGGCACCCTGAGGCCCTATAAACTCGTAGGGCATCTTCCCTTCATCACACAGCTTATAAGAAGTGAAGTCAGAACTTAACCCAGGACCATGTGATTTCAAAGCCTTTTTTTTTATTTTACAGAGGGGCATGGGTTGAAAGGAGAGGCCCCTCAAGAGGTATAAGCAGGGAAGTGGGTACACACCCTGACATCCAACTCTTTCCTGAGCACCAGCAACAAGCAAAAGATGTGCCAAGCAGAGCCTGTTGTCCACAGACTTGCCTGGAAGGAGCTGAATAATGTGGACAGGTGGGCTTATTCAAAAGTGGTTTTGCAAGGAGCCAAGTCCTGAGCCATACTATGAAGGATGGGGACCAGCAGCTGGAGACAAGCTTCTACAATGAACAGGGTTTGTCCTGGGGTCCTCTTTCCTCAGTCCTTCCTCCCCACTGAGACCACTGTGTGATTTGCCAGCACAGTGAAAAATGGAAATGTGGGCCCTGTGTTTAAGTATTATTCTTCATAAGACGGCAACAGGGCATTAACCAACAGAGAGGGCTCTTGCGCAACTGCTCAGGTCACATGCCCATGAAGCCATCCCTCAGTGATTTCTTTCAGTACCCACATCAGAGGACTGAGAGCCACCTTAGATATCTAGTTCCAGAAGTCCAGAGTCTGAGCTGTCTGGACAAGGCCCAGAAGCCCATAAGTAGCCCAGCACGAACCATGACCAGCATCTCCTGATTCCCCATCCAGGCCTCTCTCCAAAAATGCCATTACTGCTAGCAGCTACCACCATCAATCTGATCTCAAGAAGGGTTAATGAATAGCTGTTGATATAATTCCATTGCAAAAAGAAGTGATACTCATTCACACCCAAATGTAAATTAATTGGTATCAGTTTTAAATTGTGACCCTCCCAAAGAGATTTTTCTTTTCATGGGAATCAAAACCTTAAACTCAAGAAACACACTTCACCTGGCACCTTCCAGGCAACAAAGAGTAGATGGGAAGGTGGTCTTGGGGACAGAATGGAAAAGACATTTACATGCCCATCTATGGGTCAAGCCAATCCCAGAAAGACTTCTAGCCTCTCACAATGGCTCAAACAAGTATTTAATTTCTATAGTGTGTGGCTCACTGGGGCATTGTACTCTCCACCAAGGCTAAATTTCTCTCTACAGGAAACATGGTGGTGTGACTTTGGCTTTTTCCCTCAAACTCATGATGGAGTCAGTTCTTCCCCAAAACAAGACCTGAAGAAGAAATAAGGGAAGGAGAGAAAATAGGATAGAAGGTAGATGGGAGAGAAGGAGTGAAGGGAAAAAGTAAGAAAGAAAAAAATGTAGATTTTGCTTTTAATTGACTATAAGCTTCATGAGAACAGGACAATGGCTATCTTGTTCCCCCAGAGCCTAAGGCAACCAATGCAGTCAGTATAGTGTCTGATATACTGTTGGTGTTTAATAAATATTATAGATGGCTTTCTGGATGGATGGATGGATGGATGGATGGATGGATTAATAGATGAATGGGTAGATGGGTAGATGAATGGTTGGATAAATTAACATCAGTGTGGGTGGATAAACATGTAGATGGGTAGGTGAGTAGATAATAGATGGATAAACTGTTGGGGAATGGTTAGGTGGATAGATAAAAGGATGATGAAAAGTGATAGATGGGCAGGGTAACAGATGGATGCGTAGATAGATTGTTGAAAACATGGGTAAAATGTTGGGCCCTGTAGTACTTTTTTGTGTTTAAATTATGTTATTCTCTAAACACTACCTTGTATCCTTTTTGAACAGTAGAAGTTTACAAAAGTAAATTATCTCTCATTAGCTGTGTGAGTTAAATATTGTACAAGGTCACCTCTCCTTTAGCTAGAAAGGCCCCAGTCAAGAGCCAAATCTCAGTCTACCTGAGTCGACTCAAAGTTCTCTCCCCAGCACCAAGTGCAGGAAGAGGCTGGCCGTATGCCCAAGGTACATGCAGTAGCATTTTCTGCTTACCCTTTATCCTAAAACTAGGTCCCATCCCCTGCTCCTGCCTCAAGGACATAGGCATACTCAACATCTTTCAAATATTTTCTAACATATTCAGGCTCCTTGATGCAGGACATGTTTCTTTTCTGAAATATTCCAACCAATACCTCCTGTCTCTCAGAGATAACCTGACCAGGCTGGGTCAGGTGGGATATGAAGTTCCACTGACATGAAACCAAACCACACAATAGAAATGCCCCAGTGAGTGCTCAGCTTTCTGTGGGCTGATTCTGTGTTTGCACTTAGAGTCTTGACACACATCCTCCCCCTGCTCTTCTCTGCCCCACCCTTTATTTCAATTCTCAAGGACAGTGCCATTTTTTGGAGGTCAGAGAACCCTGAGAGAACTTGATGAAAGCTAACATATTCTACTCTACACCCTAAATCCATACTAACATAAAATTATGTATACACAGATTGCTGACCTAAGTCATTGTGTTGTGGAAGTCACTGTTTCATGTATGTCAACTCTTCATAATCCAGGCATCTAGTATGTGAAGGATCCAAAGTGGTAAATTCTGCTCCCATTTCTCTTTATCACTGTCAAAGAATTAAACAGTAAGGTGTATGCCAGGGCTCCATGAAGTTACATAAACTGACTCTGTCCTCTGTGAGTATGGTAGGCAGCCATACCACAGGCCCTCAAGGGTCTCCACTTCCTGGAATTTATGTCCTTGTCTACTTCCCTCCCCTTGAATGTTGGCTGGACACAGTGACTTTCTTCATTGAGTAGAATCTGGATGTCCCTTCCAAGATTAGGTTACAAAAGAGCCTGACTTTCATCTTGTTCACCCTCTTTTTCTCACTTGTTTGCTCACTCTTATGGAGGTCAGCTTCCGTATTCTAAAATGCCCGGTGAAGAAGGGCAGCCACTGGCCATCAGCCAGCGAGGAACTGAATCCTGCCAACAACCTCCTGAGTGAGACTAGAAGCAGACCCATCCCCTGTAGAGGCTTCAGGTGACTCTAGTTTCAACTATAGCTAAGCCACACCCAGATTCTGCCACAGAAACTAAGACAATAAATATGTGTTGCTTTGACCACTAAGTTTAAGGGTAATTAATTATACTTGCATAGATAACTAATATAGTTACCTCACATCCTATTGAACATCTGCTCTTTGCCAAAGTTTCTGAGGGAAAAAAATGAAAAAGATCCGCTCCATATCCTCTGGATAGTCTCAATCTGGAAGTCAGCCAGTAAAAACAGATCATTATAATTCACTCAAATAAATATTATAATAAAGTTATTCTACATTAACAGAGTAAATAAACAGTAAAAAATCCATTGGTCAAGGCAAGACACATAGCCAAACGTGAAGTTAAGGGAAGGGGAAATATACTCCACCACCAGTAGTGGGAGGATTGTGACGAAGGATGTAGGCACAGGGATAAGGAATTAGGGCCAAAAATACAATCTACTGCCATGAAAAGACGTAATAAGGAAATTTAAATGCATAATGGTAAGTGAAAGAAGCCAGTCTAAGAAGGGTACATACTGTATGATTCCAGCTATATGACATTCCGGAAAGGCAACTCTAAGGAGACAATAAAAAGATCAGCAGTTGCTGGGCAGGGAAGTAGGCGGAGATGAACAGGTAGAGCACAGAGGATTGTTAGGGCATTGAAAATATTCTGCATGATATTATAATGGTGGGTACATGTCATTATGCATTCGTCCAAACCCACAGAAAGTACACCTCCAAGAGTGAATACTAATGTAAACTGTGGACTCTGGATGATTATGATGTGTCAGTGCAGGTTCGTCAGTTGTAACAAATGTGCCACTCTGCTGCAGGATGTTGATTAAAGGGGAGACTGCACGTGTGGGGTATATGGGAAATCTCTGTACCTTCTATTCAGTTTTGCTGTGAACCTAAAGCTGTTCCAAAATTTAAAGTCTATTAAAAATACAATATACTATAAAGAACTAGGGCAGTCTAGAAGAATACATTTAATATATGCATCTAAAAAGACTGAAAGGATTTCTGTCAAATGTTGACACCAGATGATGGTGGCTTACACATAATTCTTACTTCGCTCTTTATATTTTTTTTCCATCTCCAAATAGGCTACAAGGAGCATGTTTACATTTAAAGTAAGAAAAAATGTTACAAAAAATACATATAAGAAGGGCTTTAGGAGCACAAAGGAAACAAATTATTTCTGGATGAGACAGCCCAAGAAAGTACCTAAAGGCAGGTATCATGGAGCTGGCATTGAAGAATAAAAAGTCCTCAAGCTGAGGAGTATAAGAGCATTTTGATTCCAGAAAACAGAATAAGGCCACTAATCCAGGAGTGGAACTTGCCTTAAGTGCATCTAAAGGGTCCTGCTGTGCAGCCGAGCCCAGGTGCACTGACAGGTAAGTGGCAAGAGGTGGTAAACTCACCGTACGGATGGCAGAGTCAGGAAGAAATGGGTATTACTTAGGAAATCTAAAGTGTCAAAGGTAGAGAGAACTTTCTAAAGTAGGTCAGCACCTTCATTTTATTTTAGGTTATCTTTAGAATTAATTTTTAATTTCATATGCTTCAACCTAAATAGCAAGAGGGGAACTGAGCCCAAAGAGGACGTGTGCTCTTCTCACAGTCTCCGAGACAGCGAGTGGCAAAGTCCAGATGTGTCCAGTGCCGTTTCCAGAGCACAGAGAGGATAACGGCAACAATTTGAAGCTTCTTCTGTGACTAGTTCTGATAAGGGTGGGTTTGGAAAGGAACATCTTAGGCCTTCACAAATGCTGACCTTGGCGGGGCTTACTGTGTGTGTGTGCATTGTCAGGCTCACAGTAAAGAAAGTACTTAATGTTCGTTTGCACCATCATCACTAAAGCAGGTGCATCTGACTTTGTCTTTGAAGACCTTCTGCAGGTAGGCATGAGGTGAGCAGAGTCTTGGAAGGTCCTTGTAGGCAGAAACAGCATTCCGTTCTTATCTGCAGTGTCTACGGGTCATGGCGCAAGTCTGACGTTTGCAATAATGTTTGCAGACCCAGTGCCTGATGTCTCTTCACTTCCACCCTTTCAGGCTGTGAGGCCTTCAGCTGATGGTCTCACCTCTCTGTCTCCTACTCTCTCAGGGTCAGAAGGAGTCTCTGGGTCTTGTTGTGTGTCTTTGATTGTTAAAGAGTTTTCAGTGGCAGGGGGTGGGGCAGAGGGGAGCAGAGGTTGGGGACATTGTAGCCATTAGGGGGCCTGAAGCTCAAGGGTGACTCCACTGAGCCACTTTTTGTATTGCATTTAGAAAACACAGGTTTTTATAAGAAAAAAAAAGGGGGCAAATCCATCCCTATGCAGGGGGATTTGGGAACAAGCATTAGCCTCCTAAGAGGGTTCACAAGGTTATACTTAGTCCTGCGCTCTCGCTCTCTCTCTCTCTCTCTCTCTCTCTCTCTCTCTGTCACACACACACACACACACACACACACACACACACACGCTTATTTCGTATCAAGCACCAGGTTGAATGGGTCAGAAAGGAATGGTACCATTGTTCCCTATTTATGCCTGTTTTCCAAGAGACTGCCCCAGAAAGTCACTTCTCTACCCTTCCCCTACCTGAAAATAAGATTAAAACTTGCCCTTGATTTTGCCCCAGGGCAAGTCCAGCTCAGAATGCTCACAGCAGGGCTATTCACTGCGCACTAATCATTTCTTCCTATCTCCCCATGAGATTAGAATGCTCTAGGCTCTGGCTCCTGGTACAGCCTGACTGTGTTAGGCCCCGACACTCCCTGCCACTGTGAAATACCCTGGAAAAAACAGGTCCTGGAAGAAAAGATCTCCTTAAGGAGCTGCAGCCTCAAACTCCTCTTTCACTGTACTTGGCGGGGATGGGGGCAGGGAGTAGAGAGAGTAAGTGGACATGGAAGAAGGAGAATCTGCATGTCTCAGGAGACCTCTGCCCTAATGGAGACTGCTTACAGGGAACTCTGATGAAGCACCTGAAAATTTCTCCTCCCCCTTGGTAGGTCCCAGGCTAGAGCCCAAAAATGCCCTAGGCCCTCAGAAGCCTCAGCTATCGAGTCTTCAAGCCTCCCCTGAAGAAGAGCTTCTCAGTTCCACCTCCCGATTCTCCAGGAAGAAGAGACTGTGCACTTTGAGTTACCTTCAGCTGAGCTTTAGAGTTGGGACCACTTGCCTCTCTCTCTCTTCCCAGCTCTTATTTCAATCAAACAGATTTCCTGAATGTGGCCTGTAGCACTAAAGCCTCAGAGGAGAGGCCGCTTCTGTGACTCTTTCCAGCTGTCAGAGAGGCCAGCTAAGAATAACCACGCCCGAAATAGCACTTGGGGTGGTTTAGGTGTGCCTCAGCCCAGAGGCAGGTGGATGGACTAGATGACTTTGGGGAGTTCCTTCTACTCCTTGTACATCTCATTCATTCAACAAAAATATACCGATTGCCTACTATGTGCCAGGCATTATGCCAGGTACTGGGTATGTGACGATGAATAAGATAGTTGGCCCCTGTCCTCTGGGGGTCTGAGCTTAATGTGTAAACCACAGCCCCACTTTTGTCCCCACCATCTTGCTTGCCCCAGTTGGGGTCAGTAGGTCCTACCTGCACCGTGGCACTGTGTTCAGATGTCTGGCCTACCTTGGAACACACTGTACTATATTTACCTATCTCTTCAGGTGCTTCCTTACTAGATTCTGAATTCTGGAAACAAGAATAATTTCTCTATCCCAAGAACTTAGCACACCGCCTGGCCTATTGTAGATATAGAATAAAGATTTGTTAAATAAGTGGATGGATGGATGGATGGATGGATGGATGGATGGATGGATGGATGGAAGGAAGGAAGGAAGGATGGATGGATGGATGGATGGATGGATGGATGGATGGATGGATGGATGGTTGGATGGAAGGACAGATAGACAGGTATAGATCAATCGATTAAGTACTTTATGCAGATACTAACTTATAGGGATTTTCTTCTGTCTGCTTCTTTCCTTGAACCCAATTTGGTCTAGCTTTACTATATCAATTTGGGCCACCCTAAAATTAAATATAAGACATCTAACATGAACATTCGAGGGAAAATAAGATGGCAACTTTATGACATGCCAATGCTTCTCACTCCCACACTTTTTTCTGCTAAGTCCAGACATGCCCTCAGAGTCCTTCTCAACACGCTTTCTGAGACATTTGCAACCAACAACTGGAGATGTTAGGTATGGTGAAGCTTATCTGCCATCCACAAACTAGAAGATCAAAGGGTTAGATTCTGACAGATCATTGAGATCAAATAATCAGGTGCGAAGCTTCTGGAATAAGTCATGATCAACAGGCCTGTCCTATTTCAACTAATACTGAGCAGTACTTACAAATATATTAATGTTTTCATTTAGATGCTCGTTAATGATTTTGTTATACATGCTGAATGTCGAATTGTTCACTCACCTCCATAAGAAGCTCTCTGAAATTCCCAAGTTCCCCAGGGAAATTTCAGAATTTCCAAAGCCAGCCCTAGAAAGGGTTAAACTCTAATCGTGTCACCATCTCATCCAGAACCTTCAATAGCTCTCCATCATTCACATGATAAAACTCCAGCTCCTTAGCAGAGCATTTCAGACCTCCCATAAGATCCAAGATGCAGCCACAGTGGACATGCTGCCCGCACACCACTTCCCACTACTGGAACTTTGCTTTCATTCTCTCCTTCTCTAAGAATGCGCATTCTCCATCTCTAGCCAGTTTAAATCTGCCCATTCTTGTGAGAACATGGAAAAATGCTTCTAATTAATGATTTACTTTTAACAATGAACGCAGGAACATATGCTTAATACAAAAACATATGGCATGGCAACAATAGCTATCACTAAGCTGTCCCCAGGGGAAAAGATTGGCAAAAAAATGCAGCAAAATGCCAACTTATGTTGGTGGTATGGAACTGTGGAGATACTTCTTCTTTCCTCCATTTTCTAAATGGTTTTTAACGTAGTTCTGTTGTTCTTATAAGATTATTACATATAACCGACATCTACTATACGATGGAATTAAACTACTTTTAAACCTTACGCCTTTATCACAGTTCAGTTCAAATGTTATCACCCCCAGGTGCCTTCCCTGACTACCCACTTGTCCCCATAAGACACTGGACCTTCCCCTCTGTGTTCCATAGTCTTTCATTATTGCCTCTTTCATTACTGAGTTGTCAGGCTCTACACTGAATCATAGATGATTGAATATAAGCCTGACTTTAGCTTTATGATGAAAAGATATTATTTTTGAATCAATAAATGAAAGAATAGTCATGTTTTCAACTTACACTGGTCAGAATATTATAATATGATATGATATGGAATAAATCATTACATTCTAATTACTACTTTCAACTTTTAATATGACCCCTCTCCATTTCCACCTCTCCTCCCCCAAATTATTCCAAATCTCAGACAATTATCTGCAGGCATTTATAAGACCAAAATGTAGGGACCATCGGGGTGGGAACTGCCCAGATCTCCTACCACACACTGATGTGTAAAACAAGCAAAATCAACCACTTCAGATAACTAATTTGCAGGAGATATGAACATCAACTTTTGGTTGCAAGCTGTACACTGATCTGTGTGATTTAAGCATTCAGCCAGTTGGGGGGAAGAATTAGGTGTGCCAGTGCTACTGACAATAAGAGAATGGGCCCTCGCTCCAGAATGAGACTGTGCAGAATTACCCATTAGACTCCCACAGGTACAGCATAATTGGTGGAGGATTATTTGTTTGAACTTGCAAAATGGATTTCTCAAATGTTTGAGCCAGTTCTAGAAGTGTTTTCAAAGTGCCTGCATACTCATCTTAAATACACACATTATTAAGGGATTCTATTTGACATTAACAATTTTGTATATTAATATTCCCATCTTTGCCCTAAATGGCCTAATTCGGCTTAATCCACAGCATCAAAAGTCATTACACAAAAAGAACAAGGTGTTGCCGGAGCCACTGTGGTCCGGCATTGAATTTGCGTGAGCTGAGATGATTCAGGCAGATTTATATCCTGTTATTTCCTGAACTTGGAGCAAAACCTCACAGGTTCAAGACTTTGAAAGCATTTGTCTGAGCAATCTCACTTCATCACTTTGAAAGGGATGGAGTTTCTGCCATCTGCTCAAGCAGTGATACTTTCATGAAAAAGAGAAATCTCTCTCCAGCTGGGTATGTGAACCCCAGGGTGAGCCTAAGGCCCATGGCCACTGAGAAGAGGGAATCTTTGCTTAATCTTCTTTTCCCTGGAAATTTTTCTTTTACCTCTTGCCTTGGGTTTCTATGACATGGAAAGATACTTGTAGAGAGTGTAGGTGGTACTTCAGATTCTGAAATTATTACTTTGTTCTTCTCACTAGCAAATGACATAAGGGTTGGGCTGGAGTAGTGGTTTTTAATCATTTTTGAGTCACACACATCTTTGAGAATCTCATGAAAGCTATGCACTCTCTCCCTTGAGAAAATCAAATATGTGCACACATGCAAAATTTTGCTTGCAAATATAAGCAGTTCACATGGTGAATTACTCAACCATGGGTTTCCCAAAGGTCCACGAACCCTAGTTTAGGTATCTCTGATCTAAGTAACAAACACTTGCATGTCTTTTTGATTTGCAGAGGATTTTTGAATCTTTCTCTTATTATACAACTTAGTAAGGTAGGTACCCATTTTACTCTCATACAAAAGAAGTATTGTCAACCTGGCTTATAAGAAATACATTGTGACTTTTTGCTCTCAAATAATTTTTACCCACTCTTAATGGGAAACTGCATTTTGAAAATTCAAATTCTACTTATTGTGTTTTTTAAAACTCATTTGTTAACACTAATTCTTTTTTTTTTTTCCTATAAAATGAAAAGATCATGGACCAAATTCAAAAGGCCTGAACTAGAACCTAGACGCTGCCTTCTCTAGCTGTTTGTTACTAAGTCTTGTCTCTGAGCCCTCACTGTTTCATCTGAAGAAGGGGCATGACAACACCTACCTCACACCAGTCCAGAGGATTACATGAGTCATGCCAGGATTCTCTTCTGAGCCACACCCCCCAGTGGGACATATCAATATCTCAGAATATATTTCAGCCGATGTATTGTTTCCATAACATAAACTACAAAGAGTCCAACCTACAAAATCTTCTAGACTGGTGGCACTAAGCAGAAGATAGAGTGGGCAAGTGTTGCAGGTAAAAGGAGGGTTTTTAAAAAAGATTTCTTAACTCCTGAGATAACAATGATTTAAAGTATCTATTCCGATGGCCATTTCCCTGCTGTCTACCTTTGAATGGGAAGCTATGAGATCAAAGAAACCTAGTTGTTTCATCAAATATCCTGAGTTATTAATAAACTCTTGTAACAAACGCATGGTTACTGTCACACTGTAAGAATGAACCTAGCTAGAATCCAGGCCTCTTGCCATCTGGAGGAACCTACTAGACCACCACTTAGACATTACCTGACACCTTTGCTCAAAATAGCTATCCTGTTCTTGCTCACTGCATCCCTGCTTTTCACCCAATGGGCTACTGGCAGCCATGGTCAGGGATAAAATGGCAAGTTGGCATGGTAGAGAGGATGAGAGCTTCTGGGTGTCTGTGCCCCCAGACTAAGAGGAAGCAGGCAAGGCCAAAGCTAGGATGTCAGCACTGCTGTGTGACCTAGGCTAAGGTACCCGCTGTGGGAGTAATGATTAGAAAGATGGCTGCCTCAGGCTGGCCCAGCTCTGTGGGCACAAGACTTGGTGGTCAGAAGGAAGGCTGGGTTCCAGCCCTTCCTCTTCCCCAGACCTGATGCTTATGACCAGTGAATAGACCGAGTAACCCTGGAGCAAGCCTCCGTTCAAGTATCAGCCCTTCTTGCTGAAGATTTAGGCCTGAGAACATAGGAGTCAGCAACCACAAAAAAGAAGGAAGGCAGATTGCCCCAGCCCGGGATTAGATGTCACCAACCCTGCTCTTACTAACTGTCATTTATTTGATTAACAAATATTTAAAGAACCCCTTCTTTATGCCAACTACAGAGGGTTTTTTTCCTATTACAGTTGACATTCAATATCATTTTACATTAGTTTCATGTGCATTAACTACATAGGTTTTCATTTCCCTCTTTAAAATCTCAGCAAGATAATAACTATTATTCCCAATTTTATAGGGAGGAAAACTGAGGCTCAGAGAGACTAAGTCATTTTCTCAATGTCATACAACTAATGAATGGCAGGGTTTGGATGCACACTCACTTGTGTCTGGCCCATCTAAAGCCTTATGTCAGTGGCTGGCAAATCTGGCTTCATGTTTCGAATCACCCACAGAGTTTTAAAATCCTACCAATACCTCAGCCTCAACCCAGAGATTCAGATTTGAATGGTCTAGGGTGGGATCAGGCATTAGGGTTTTTGCTGTTGTTTTACATCTTTCCTGGTGATTCTAATCTGCACCCAGGTTTAGAACCACAGATTTAGTTGAATTACTCATCCTAGTCAAATTCAATCTATTTCTACTCAAATATCTAAAGAGACAGATGGTCGTCAATCAGGGAGTGAGGTTTGATATGGCCTCAGACAAGATTCTCATTTCCAAAATGTAACTTTACTCCCTGTCACTCCTTTGGATCTTGAACTTTTTCACTGTCCCTCTTTTTAATATTAAATAATACTGTTATCCTAAAACATCTTAGTGAAGACTAACTAACTGTAACTAACTAATATCAAGAATAGACTGTTTGAGTGGGAAAACTCAGAAATGATGAAATTTGTGGTAGAAAAGTTAGGCTAAATAATAATAATTAATAATAATAATAATAAAATAATCTATATTGAGCATCTATATTCTGGTCCTTTGCTATGTACTTTACAAGTATTAACTCAACTACCCTATGAGGTAGGTATGTCTACCTACTATTTTACAAATGAGGAAACTGAAGCATAGAGAAGTTATTCAATAACCTGACCTATGTTACCCCAACAGACAACCTGACTCCATAGTATGCCCTATATTTGGTTCACTTGACAGTTTTCCTCAATACTAGGACTGACTGGGGCTCCCTGAACCTACTCAGAGTCTTGTTTCTGCTTCAGTGTCCTGTATGTGCAGCTGCCTAGCTCTTCTACGTACATCAGCCTCCTCTGGTCTGCCTGGCCCAGTGCAGCCAAGACACATTAGCAGTGCACAGTTAGGAAAGGAGCCCTAGCCTGATGGTCGAAAGGTCTGGGCCTCACTGCAGGGCTGCTACTAAGTGCGTGTAGATCCTGGTCAAGTTACTTTCCTCTCTGTTTTCTTCAGTTTTCTTCTTCTAAAGTAAAGGCTTTATGTCAGATCATCTACATAGGCTCTGGAAAGTCCTGCAATAAAAAAATTTAGGGTTTCCTAAATTAATTGACCACTGCAGATACAATTCTTCACCCCTCCCTGCATCCACACCTTTTACTGTGATTTTGCATTTCTTGCCACTAGAGGTGGAATATATTTCCTTGCCTCATTAACACTGGTCTCAGCCATGTGAATGGATCTGGCCAATGTGTTGTTAGTTGTCATAATGGAGGAAAAGGCCTGAAATATGCTTATGAACATAAGCTTTCCCCTTTGTTCTTCTATTATTGTAAGAAGAACATGCCCTGATAGCTTTCTGATCCCAGAAAAATAAGACTTGTGAAGCGGAGGCACCCTAGATACCCTACAGGTTTGTCAGAAAAGAAAAATATGTAAGAAAAATACATGTTATTGTTAGCAACTGAGTTTGGGGTTGGTTTGTTACTCAGCATCAGTGTAGCAATAGCTGACTGAAGTAACTACCAAACCATTTCTTAGTCAACAGGTATGAAACATCCAAATGAACTAATGTTTCAAGGAATACATTTTAAGAAGTTCTTTGGGAACATCTGAAATGAGTCAGTTTCCCCAATTTTCCATACCTTCTTTAGCCCCACCACACACTTTCTTTGTTTAGAATTTAATTCAGATGTCTCATCTCCCTGCACAAACCATAAGCTCCTTGAAGGCAGGACCTTCTCACGATCGTCTTTATATCCTCACTGTGGACAAGAAATGCAGACAAGATGATCTCTAAGTGTCCGCCCATTCTCAACATCCTAGACATAAGCAGCCAACACCCCTCCTTCAATTAAACATCTGTGGAGGCTGGGAGCCAGAGCCGTTCTTTGCTCCGGCCTCCCCATGTCCACACTTGGTTTCTGGTCTCATTTCAGCCACCATTTACTGGGCTCAGGTTAACTGCTGCCTGTCATGATATTACAAAGATGAGCAGGACACACTCTCTCCACTGTCAATTAGTTGCTGCCAGCCTAATTGACACTGTGATTTGATCCTCAAAGTCCATAGACAGAGACATGCAGGAGAGGGTCAGTCACTCAAGGTTTTTGAGCAGGACATGGCATGCCTAACCTCAAACCTTGGGTCTTTGTGGCACTGTTTACTGCTCTCTCCTCTGGAGTCCAGATCATAAACCATCCTGCCTTCAATGCAAATCCAAGAAAGTCAGTCCGTTACTTCATGGAGCTTCTAACTAATTAAGCATCTTCTCCACCCCGCCCCCCCCCACACACACACACCCCTTCCCAGACAACTCTGAACGCTCTTGAAGCAAATTTGGGGGATTTCCTAGAGGGGGACAGGCTCTTGTCTCTTGAGCAACATCCTTTCATACCCTCTAGTGGTTAGAGGGTAATCTGACATCCTGGAGATGCAAGGAGACTCCCCAGGGCCTATAAAGAGAGCCTTTAACACTAAACATGGTCCTCTGAGAAAGCCATTTGGCAAGAAGAATCTAAAGCCATAAACACACTCCTACCCTTTAACCCAGTAATTCCACTTCTGGGACTGTGCTCCAAGGTGATAATCCAAAAATAGAAAGTCTGTTAGCACAATGATGTTCAGTGCCTCATTGTTTATAATATCTAAAATTAGTAAATATCCTAAATGATCAAAAATAGGGAAATGGTTAATCAAATGATGACCCATCCACACAAAAGAGTAAGTATTGTGAAGTCACTTAAAATGGTGGGAAGATACATGGTAAAATAGCAGGAATATGAAGTTAAAATCAGAGGGACCAGTCTAGTCTCCATCAGCTTATTATTGTTGACAAACTGGTTAAGCTCTATGAGTCTCAGTTTGTCAGTCTGTAAGATGGAGCAAATGACAATCCACTTGCTAACTGGAAAGATTAGATGAGAGACTGTGAGTGGAGCCCCTGACATGTCTGGCCCACAGCCAGAATAACTATAGTAATTATTGGTATCTCTGAGTTTTAGAATTATGTTACAAAAGGGAAAACACATCTGAAATCATGGTAAGAAAAAAGCAAGATGTAAAATCGTAGTCACTATGATTGCATTTATGCAAAAAATAAATAAAAGGAAGGGGAATAAAAGAAGGAAGGAAGGAAAATGCACAGTGAGAAAAATTCTGAAAGGTATACATCAAATGCTGACAATTATTTTTTTCTTGAGTAGGGTATGCTCAGAACTGAGTATGCATTGGAGGTCTAAAGATTAAATAAAGCACCCTAAGGTGCTCACAGTCTACTAAGTAACACAGTCAAGTCTGATAGGTGAGACAGTTAAGTCAATGGGCAACACAGACAAAAGAGAACCAGGGCAGGGGGTGGAAGGAGAGAGGACTCAGGAAAAGTTACCTGGGAGACAGAAATAGTACCTGAGTTGATTTCAAAGACTGGTACACTTTTCCCCAAGTGACAACTTATTTGGGGGAATTTAATTTTATGACATCTCACCCAGCTTCACTCCAAGTAAGGTATTCGGAAGTAGTTGAGGAAGGGAGCGGAGAGGAGGGCAATGGAAACTAAGTACACTGGCCTTTGTTGTCCCCCACACCCACCCTCATCCTGCAGAACCCTCAGTAGTTCCTATACTGGGAAGTACCCAGCCTAAAAGAGGCACAGATAGTGACAATCAAATCAGCACCGCATGAATGAGTCGAGGCCATTTTTCCCTTCTGTCATTATATTAGCTACTTAGAACTTTCCAGAGAGAATCACAAGTGCCAAGTAAAATTTTACATGTCTAGCAAGATTTTACTCCCCCTGGCTGTCCTAGCAATAAAGAAAGAGCCCTAAATGTAGAGTCATGTGAAATTAGTAATAGATATAATAGTTTACAAGGCCTCCAGCCTGAAATGTACTGGGGTTCTGAAGTCAGAACACTCTCACTGGCCCTTGCTCACGAGGGAGGTCATTGAAGCTACAGCTTCATCCGACTTCTTCTCTAGGTCAAAAGGTTAGAGTCATAGGGGCCTCTAGTTTTCTTTTTTTATCATTTGACTCCTAGGTTTCCAGGTCATAAAGGTAAGACCTAGACAATCTGAGGTGCTCCAAGAATCCGCATATCAGCGTAACTGCTAGTCACATACCTTGAGGAGCTTGCTTGGCCCCCAAATTTTTTCTGTTCACCTTTGAGAAGTAGCTCTCTGTTTTAGTTACCATTGCTATGTAAGAAAACTTAGTGGTATAAAAAAATTCAATCATTTTCTTATACCCATGGATTCTCTTTTCAGAAATTATAAATGGGCGCAGTGCAGTGCCTAACTCTGCTCCGTGATGTGGAGGGCCTCAGCTGGGAAGATTTATGCTGAAGCTGACTTAATGGTTGGAAGCTAGGATCATCTTAAAGGTTACTCACTCAAACATATGGTAGTTGAGGCAGGCCGTAGGCTGGGACCTCAGTGGTGTCTGAAAGCAGAAACACGTACATGTGGCCTCTCTATGTGGATGCTTGAGCTTCCTCACACCATGGTGCCTAGATTCCAAGAATGAGCCTCCAAAAAAACCAAGTCTTGAAAGTCATACACCATCACTTCTACTATAACCACAGTGCTCCTAGATTCAAGGGGAGGGAACACAAGAATACAGACTATGACTCTGGATGAGTATATGGCATGGGAGATGCAACTATTTTCAGAAAATAGAATTTGCCACAGTCTCCTTTACCATCGGAATCAGTGAGAAGCTGTACGTTATCAGTCTAATTACATTTTCTGCTGAGTCACAAGACATAGTTATCTTGAGGCCACTGCTATCATGAAGAGTGAATCACTTTTATTTTCTTCCCTCTTCTTATAGCTCCCATCCCCGGAATATTCTGGAACTTGTTCTGAGGGAACCAATGCAGAAATCTGAGTATCCCTGAACTGTTCCCAAAAATCATCTATGCAGCATGTTAGGACATCCTATCCCACCAGACTGCTCTTCTTCTCCACACCTACTACAATGTCTTAGGAGGACAAAGTGACATTTTTTTTAATAGCCAAGAGGTCTTAGTCCAAGGGCTAATTGTCAGTCCCAAAATGTTCAGTCACATAGTATTTCTCATCAAAACAAAAAAAATAAATAAATACCTAAATAAATTCACCTGGCCAGCCCTGCAATGTATACTGGGTATATATGAGTTGGCTAAAGCTTAAGCCTATGCAGCAGGAGTTAAGGAAGAAGAAAAAAACTCTGAGGATGTGGTGACAAAATCTGAAAGTTGGCTTTGGTATATATCACTCTGGAATCCTAAATTAGAAAGGAGTTGTTTGACACATACAAGTAGGCCCCATTTTAAGAAATCTCAATTGGCAATAATCTAAGGTCTAACAACAAATTTTAAAAATGCAAGAGTACTTCTTCACTTTCTATCAAAGATGATATTTTTATTAAAAGAACTTCATGGTTGGATTTAGGTGTTGGTTTATAGACTGGTAACAACTAAGAGGCAGAAAAATACAAAACTAAGGATTGGGATCAGAGCCAAACAAAGACCAATCACAAATCAAGGCAAACTTCTGAAGCTGTAACCTCCAGAACTATGGAATTGGGGTTTGCTTTATACACATGCACATAGATGGAATTTATTCCTTGTGTTAAATCAAATATTCCTATGATGTGGACCTGAGGCTGCATTCCAGGCTTGAGAAGTAAGATGAACAAATGCATAGAGACAACAAAACAAGTATGGCATGTTTATGGGATGTGGAGGAGACAGACATGCCTGGAGAAGAGGGTGTGTGTTGGGAAACAGAAGAAAATAAAATTGGCCATGTAGGGTGGAGCCATCTTAGCAGGATTTGAAAGCTAAGCTGAGGTGTTTGAACTTGAATTGTTAGATAATAGAGAGCTTCCGAGGGTTTTTCCTCCAAGAGTGGCATAATCAGGGGGGAGTTTTAGGATTATTAATCTAGTAGGAGCATCTGAAGATGGAGTGCAGACAGAGACAGCAGCTGTGCGACTCTCACAGCCTTGAACTGTGAGGAAAGGAGGGCCTGATGGTCTTTTTCCATATGAAAGGCATTTTTAAAGGAAGATAGCACATATATTCATCAGGGCCCAGATTTCACAAGTCTTTCCATCTTTGGAATAGTGAATGATACTTCTACATTATTTCTTCAGAATTATCTGTTCTTGGATCTGAAGTCCTTCAATTGTTTTTCTAGCTTTTAAAAATTCATGTTATTAGGTAAGGAAACAGGGTTAAATCCATGGTTGTTTGAGGTATAATCAAAGATGAATGGAGATTAGAAATATTTTAAGCAAACCTATGGGTCCTTAAGCCTCCACGATCAGGTTCACCTTTCAAATTTGAACCCTGAGAAGGCCATGTTTTCATGACATGCCAAATAATCAACTCCCTATACTTCTTTGGGAACTGCAACATATTCATTTTAAATTCAATATCTTTTTTTTTAACAACAAAATTAATTTCTTTTTTAAGAAATGGTCACAGGTCAAGTCTAATAGAGAATAAGATGATCACTCAAGTTGGGTAATGGCTCTTTGGGTTAAAATCAACAACAACAACAACAACAAACAGATGAGACTTCAAAGAAATGTATTGAGATAAAGTGAAAGTGTTTTCTTCTTATCTTTTGCATCTCTGTATATCTATAGTGATGTCCCATTCTTCATTTATATTATTCATTTGTGCCTTCAGTCACTTTGTCTTGACTGATATTGCCAGTTTGTCTTACTTTGAAGTCTTCTCAAAGATCTAGCTTAGAGGTACAGGAGACAAAAAGAAAAGGAAAAAATGCAATTTATCTCCTTGTGTAATCTGAACTGGATGAAAAGGAAATTTCCAGAAAGAAGTTGCAATAAAGCTTTTGAACAAGGGTAGGTGTTCAATTTGGCTAACATTAAGCAAAGACTTTGCCAAGATATGTCATTATTATCATCAACAGGACTGAAATGCAGGTAAAAATTAACAAGAGGATCCCTGTCCTCAAGCTCATAACCATGAGCTACCGGACATCCTTCTTTGTTGGCTACTTTTCCAGAGGTAAAATTTACTTAAATTTCTAATTCATATTCTTCACTTTTCTACCCTTGTGACAGAGATGTTAAATTTTCACTAAATAGCCATGTGTTCCCCCACCTTTCCCAAATTCCCTTTCAGTTAGACTGGAGTCATGTGACTAGCTCTGACGAATGGGATGTAGAGATTCACTCAACTCTTATTGGGAGGTTAGGAGAATGAGAGATAAACCTTAATGGGTTAAGCCAATGAGTTTGGGGGTTTTATTTGTTACCACAACTAAGGCTTCTTGCTTAAAATTCTGTAATAGCTATGCAGAGGATGGTCAAAATTGATCCAGGTGTAGTGGAAAGATCAGGGGCTTTAGAATAGCTCCAACCTGGATGAAGTTAGTGACAGGCTTAGAGGCAGCTCATCAGAGTCATTTGCAGTCTAGAAATCTCAGTCCTTTTCCTCCTGTGAGAACAGACTTACTGCTCCTGGAGATAGGGAAAGAGAATCAATGGTCTCTCCCACAGACTGACCACAGACTGACCACAGACTACTTGAGTTTTGGTACATCATAAAGGGTGTAGCCCTTTATTGCATCTACTCTGTCATCCAAAAAAGACTTTCAAGAAAATAAATTATGCTATTTCTTCCTTTAAAACACAGATATGAGCAATGGATAAGTAAACGGTACATCCAGACAAAGGATTGCTCAGCCCTAAAAAGAAATGGACTATCAAGCCATGAAAAGACACGAAGGAAACTTAAATGCATATAACCAAGTGAAAGAAGCCAATCTGAGAAGCCTACATACCATGTGATTCCAACTATATGCCATTCTGGGAGAGGCAAAACTATGGAGACAATAAAAAGATCCATGATCACAGGGTGCGGAGGAGGGGAGATGACTGAACAGCACAGAGGATTTGGGGTAGTGAAAATACTCTGTATGATACTACAACCGTAGATATGTGTCATTATACATTTGCCCAAACCCACAGAATGTACAACATCAAGAATGAACCCTAAGGTCAACTGTGGACTTTGGTGATTATGATGTGTCAAGGTAGGTTCATCGTTGTAACAAATGTACCACTCTGGTGGGGGATGTTGATACTGGGAAGGCTACATCTGTGTGGGAGTGGGGAGTGTACAGGAAATTTTGCGCCTTCTTCTCAATTTTGTTGTAAACCCAAAACTTCTCTAAAAAAATAAAATCTTTATTTAAAAAATATACTAAATTAATATTTCCTTCTTGATAGCTAGAGACAGAGACAGAGACAGAGCCCAGCAGAAACAGAGATAGAGATAGAGACAGATATAGAGATATATTTAACCAAAGAGTCCCTGTTCCCACTCTACTTACCCACATTGGCCCACTTTTTGTATTCATCTAAGCTGTACTATGCATTTACACGTGTATAAAGAAACAGTTTTGCTTTGGGTCTTTAGTGTAGTTTTGGTCTTAAAATACAAAGTGGCCAAACAGCTGGTATTATTCCGCACTGTTTTTTGTTTTGTTTTGTTTTGTTTTGTTTTGTTTTGCCTGTGAATTTTTTTTACTTTTTTTTTTTATTTTGACTTTTTTCTTTTTTGACTTTTCTTTTTTGACTTTTGATATTTTCGATACATTTGGCCAACTTAATGTCTTTTCATTGCTATGTTGTTCTTGGTAGTATGTAGGCACCATAATTTACATAATCATCTGCCTGTTGATGAATACATGGGGTGTTTTGCAGTTGTAGTGGACATGCTTGAAATGCCTCTTGGTTCGCACAGGCCAGCGTTCTCTAGGATAGATACCTGGAAGGGGACTATGTGGGTCAAAGGGTATGCATATTTTTAGTTTTAACAGGCCCTGCCAAATTGCTCTTCAGAGAAGCCATACCACCTTATATTCACACCAGTAGTACATACGTTTCTCTTTTTTCTGCACTTTTTTTCTAGTGAATATGATGACATAGATTGAAGCATTTTATGTTAATAAACATGTCATATTTACTTTTTATGAGGTCACCTCATGCAATCACCTGACTACAGAGAAGAATGAACCTCTTCTCCTGCCCCATATTCCACCATTGTACATTGTACATTGTACATTGTACATTGAGCTCGCAGGCCCTGAACTCACTGGGCAGACCTCTTTCAATACTGACGGAAAAGCTTTTCATTTATTTTAGAAAACAGTGACCTCTAGCTCTGCACTGCATCTTTGAGAGTCATAATGCCCAGGTCATATCACCGAGAAGTGTTGAAGTGAAACAGCAGTGGTATAGGACTAGGGTAGGGGAGTGGGGCACTCAGTTCAGGGCCCCCCAAAAAACTCAGCAATCAAAATAAATTGGATTGAATACAATATTGTAAAAACCAAAATTAATGCAATAATTTAATAATAAACAGAATATCAAAATTTCAAATAAGGACAGGATTGGTATTATTGATCTTTCCATTTGCCTCAGGTTTCAATACATTTCAGTACAGCACAGAGCAGTAGACACTTGTCATTTTAAGTAGGTCTGGGAAACTTTTAGACCACACATACCACACCTAAAATCCCTGTCTGTGTGACTTTGGGAAAATTGCTGAACCACTCTGAGACTCAGTTTTATCATTTTGAGTTGTCCAGAATTAAAGGAAATAAAATATGCAAAATAGCAGGTTTTCAATAAACATCTACCATCGCCTGTACCCGTAGTACTATTATTAGGCCCCAAGGCAACCTTACTGGATGCTGATTGCTGATTCTGCTTGCATCCTTGAGCTTGGTTTGCTTTCTTACCTTGTTCCTGGTGACCAAGTGACCCCTATATACACTCAAGATTGCTAGTAGGAGGGAATGAACATTTACTGGGCACTTATTTTGAACTATGTTCTCAGATGGGTACATTCATGCATTATGTCAGTTATTTTGCACAACAATCCTTTGAGATACGTTGACTAGAAAACTGAAGCTCAGAGAGGTTAAATGACTTGCCCAAGGTCACAGAGCAAGCTAGTGGCTGAGGTATGCTTTAGACCCAGTTGGGCCTTGTGGACATATACAAATATATGGTTCAATGTTTGCATTCTTCTGGGCAGTGTCAGTAGGAAAAAGAAAAAAACCTATAAGTCCTGAATACAAATCTGAGGGCAAATTCTCCCTTTAATTCCCTTCCTGACAATCATCCAAACTAAAAATGGCAAGTTTGGTTCCTAATTCATCCCAGACATATTGCCCTCAGAGGGGTATCAGTTCTCCTGCCCGAGCTCCAGAACAACCATGATTCCCTCTCCTGAAGGTAGGCCCACTGCCCCTGCCTCTCCCCACTGCTTCCTACACACCCAATTCCCACCACCACCTGCCCACACCCAGATGATACCCCCTTAGCCTTCCTGACCACCACCTGCCCACACCCAGATGATACCCCCTTAGCCTACCTGACATCAGGGTAGGACAATAAAACAACACAACTTTGTTCACCTGCACCCTGGCCCACTTCTGGGTCAGTCAGCCCTTTCTCTGGGCCTTTCTGCCCAGGCTTTCAGGCTGGTATGCACCCAAGGTGGGGGGTGGGGGGTGTGCAAAATGATGGTTTTCAGAAGCACTCTTGGTTCCTACACTTAGAACCTTTTGAGACCTCCAGGGGCTCACACTCTGCTCCATTCAGTTCAGGGGGTGAAGGCCGCCCGACTGCATCAGGAAAAGCCATGTGGCCAGCTAACTCCTGGGGAAGTTGGGGGATGTGGGAAGGAAAGCACTCCTTCCCCGGAGGGTCACACCATTGTCAGATTCCATTCCTGGAATCTACCCCTGCTTTCCTGGTCCTTCTCCCAGCTTAACTTCCCGAACAGTGTCTGTCATCACTGGGAGAATCACAACTAGCTGTCTCCATAAATTCACAAATCACCTTCCTGTCATCACTTGGCAGGGGTGGGAGTGTAGGGAGGGGCAGAAATCAATAACTCCATTTTCTGTCACCTACCCCCTCCTCTTTCCCGTCACTACCCAGGGCCAGAAGCCTTAGCGGGCTAAGCTCACACAAAATGTCATTTGTCCAACCTGCCAGAAGATCTTAGCATTGATATGCCCTCTAGTGGATTTTAAAAAACAACAAAAGCACACACAAACGGAGTCACACCCACACCAAACAATGATCGATTAACTCTGCTATGTCCACAAGGCCCCTACGTCAAAGAGATGTCATCCAAGGAAGCCAGTCACCCAGCCAAGCACAACTTTTACAACCTAACCAGCAGCCTGGTTGTTTGAAGCCAATCATTTCCATTAATAAGAAGTACTTACCCAGAAACTGATTGTATTGGCCCAAGTTTTCTCTATCTGGAGTCTATAACACTCAAGATTAAGTTCTGAGTCTATGGCCATGGTACCCGGAACAAGTCAGATCCCATCTGATCTCGGAAGTTAAGCAGGGTGGGTCCTGGTTAGTATTTGGATGGGTGACCACCTAAGAAGACCAGATGCTGTAGGCATGAAAAATAAAAAAAATAAAAAATAAGGGATGGTAAGCTGACAAGGTCCTTGCAACCAAGGGTTGCCTCGTCTAAAAAAAAAAAAAAAAAAAAAAGATTCAGTTCTGGTATCTCCTTTCATCACCACTTCTGGCCACCCCCTGCCCTTTCCCCAGTAGAAGTGACACTATGTTTAGTCTTCCTTTCCCTACCTATGCCACCTGGTATTGGCTTCTAGCAGAGTTTCAATGCCTATGGGTGAGTACCCTTTTATTGTCTTTCTCAGGATTTCTCACCCTCAGCACCACCAAATTTTGGTCCAGATAACCCTTTGTTGCAGGGAGGCCATTCTGTGCATTGTAGGATGTTTAGCAGCAACCCTGGCCTCTACTTACTAGAAGCCAATAACACTCCTCCATTTACGACAACCAAAAATATCTTCAGACATTGCCAAAGGTCCGAGGGGGTGTGGGGAACAGCAAAATCACCTCCAGCTAAGAGCTGTCAGTCTATTTGTAGAACTTTTTATAGATCTGGGGTAAGATCTAGGGGTACAGGAAACCCTCCAGTCCACCTATGAGATCACGGATTAGTCATTTATGTCTCTGAAGTAGAAGGTCTTTTAGGCTTCCAAGTGTCCCATGAAAGTGTCCCCTCCCCCAGGCAGGATCAGTCCTACAGGCTACTGCATTTAAACCACCTGGCAAGATAAGGTGAGGTATATGGAGTGGGAGGCTGAAAATGTAAGAGGGCAGGGCAGAAAGAAGGATGCTGGAATGGGGGCACTGCCGGTGTTGCGTTCCACGCACTGGATCAGGCACTCCATCTATCTTCCATTTCACTTCATCCTTAGAAGATCCTGATAATAAATATCAACAATTTGGGGACCTTACTATACACAGGTTACCTCTGAGAGAAAAATGTATATCCTCATTTTACAAATGAAGAAGGTCAGTTACCTGCCCAAGGAGCCTGTGCCAAGGCTCCACTTGTCCTATGATTCCCACCAAGTGTCGCCAGAACATCAAATGTGAGGGGAGGTGTTTCCAAGGGTGTAAAATCAGGTAAATCTTTGGCCTAATTTCGGATTTTGCTTCAGGGCTGACCCAACTGGGGCACTGAGCTGAAGCGGCCTAGATTAATTTTTTCCCAGTTACCCAGTTAACTTAGTAAATGATTTGTGGCTGTTACTTTCACACAGATCCTGTCAGCCTGGGAGAGTGTCCCACCCACCCCCTGACTCCTCCGTGGAGCCAGGCAGACTGACCTGAGGCCAGTCTGCAAGAGGCCTCACCCCACTGTTTTCCTTCTCACAGGGTGCTGCCTCCAGTCAGGGCTCCACAGACAGCAAGTGTAAGGCACCCAATGGTAAACCAGGCCTCCTGGGGCCTGGGGGTGGTCCCCAGTCTGCTGAGTAGCCTTGACAAAGTCATTCCCCTATCTGGAACTCAGCTGCCCCATTACCCAACAAAGCAGGTCTGCCCTCAGAACTCCCCCATGGCTGCTTAAACAAAAATCAGCCACCACAGACCTCTGCAAAGGCTCTGACTGGCAAAGGAGGCCAGGGTCGCCGCTCCCAGCAGCTGTTCTCCTCCAGGTCGGCTTTGGACATTAACCATCTTCCTTCTGGAACCTCGGCCAAAAGCAGGTGGGAATAAGAAATGGCTCTGAGCAGACCTGAGAGGGAAGTTCTCTGTCTCTCCAACATGCCCACCCCGCATTTGAAAAACCACACTCAGGGTGTGACTGATCGCCCCGCTTGGCTCCAATAAGAATACACCAATTTCCAAAGAGGAAGAGGAAGATGCAATTGTGAGGTTTCTAATCTTCCAAACTTTGTCTAGGATTCCCACCCACTGCCTCAACATGCACCAAAAGAGTGAGCATCAGGAGTTGTGGGTGGAAAGGCGATGGAAGAGAAAGGAGGTAAGGGGAGTGGGAGAGACTGAAAGGTCTGTGTAGGCAGAGGGATGCCCAGGCAGCCCCACGTGCTGGGTTGAGGGGACAATGGTGACTCGTTCTTCTCTCCTGTGCACTCTTCAACAACCAGGCCATCTGTACTGGGTGAGCAGGGCCTGGGCCAGGCCCAATGCAAAGGTTATAAGAGAAATCAGGTAAACAGCATTATTTTACAGAGATATGAGTACGGCGTTCATTTTCTTTAGTTAGAGACGAAGACTCCCAGCACTAATCTTCTGCATCCCTCCCACAATACCACCCACCAAGACGGGCACCCACTGTGGGCACCTCGTGCCAGGTCTGGTGTCTGGTCAGGCTGTGGAAGTGAGGGGCTAGGAATCTGGACACTGCAGTTGAAATCACCTTGGCTTGAATCTGGGCTCCTGCACCTAACAGATGCGGGTGGATATAGATCCACCCTGTATGACCTTGGACATGTTATTTAGTACCGTCAGTCTCCTCTGTAAAAATCCTATCACATAAGCCATTTAAAGAATTTGATAAGGTGGTACATGTAAAAATATGGGGTAGCCGGCACAGGGCTAAGACATGCTGTCTTCCCCACCAGACAGATCCCTTCTTCCAGTTCCAACCAGACCCGATAGAGGCAAGAAAGACAGCTGAGTAAAGAGGTAGGGGAAGGGGCTGAGGAGTCAGTGAAGCCCCAGCATCACAGTGTAATGTCCCAGAGGGAGAAAAATGATCACTATAGGAAATGACGCAGGACTTACCAAAAATAAGTGAAATCCACCACTCTTTTGATGCTGCACTGGTTAAAATCACAAAACTCCACTAGAGAGAGCATATGAAAATAATGAAGAACTGTGAGATAATAAATGCCAGCCCACAGCCAGAACTGTCATTCACAGGGCCAGATTGTCTTAGGCCGGTCTCTCCCCCTGACCATTGCTTTCCTTCTTTGCCTACATTCTGGCAAGACAGGGTTTGTTTGACTAAGTCCTGAGCTCTGGGAAATATGGAGGTGATTCCCAGTGTTCTAAGGCTGCCAAGGACCCTAATCCAAACCCAGTTCCATAACCCTGCCAAGGAAGCAGACGCAGAGTTCACCTCCCTCCAGCTCCCACTTCTCACATGCAGAGGGCTCACCTGGGTCTGGAGGACAGAGAAATTCGCCAACAAAGGAATCAGGCTGTGGCAAAGAAAGAAAGAATTTAAGCAAACACTGGAACACACACACACGCACACACACACACACACGCACGCACGCACACACACACACACGCACATGCACACACACACTTGCGTGTAATGCATAGCGTTCGAACCACCTGGCTTTCTTGTTCCCTGCACTGCCATGGCCCCTGCCATCTGGACAGTGGGGAGCGAGTGTCCAGGAAAGGTTATTCCAGGCTGGCAGATTCTGAGAATCACTCTGTAAGGTGATCCTGGGGCTCAGTCTTTGGCAGCAGGAGAGGATCTACTTCAAGATAAGGCAACCCCATGGGAGTAGAGAAACTGGCCAATGCTGTTGGGAGAGTATATCCCAGCCTCTACTAGGTGCATGGGCTGTGAGGGTTGCCCATGTGAGCAAGACATCACCCTGCCCTCCAGAAACCCCCACTCTAGCGAAAGATACCCACGTCAGTGTTCTCCAGAAAAAAAAAAAAAAAAGAACGGGGTAGGGCAGTGATCTTCAGGGACTAGAGGATCCAGCAGTCCCTCCCAGCCCTGATCTGTTTAGAACTATGTCTTCCTCTACATGATAAGGTACATACAAGGATACAGCTCATATTCATTCGTTTCATTTTATTTTTGTTTTTCAGTTGATGGCTCAAGCACCCAATGCCTCAATTACAGGGGTTCAGTATCTCTTGAGACCCCAGCCCCAATTTTTCTAAGAACATTGGGAATTTACTCCGCCCAGAGGGCCAGTCCCCATCTAAACTAGTAAGGAGGAAAACCCTAGAATTTGACCAGTCCCCTGTTACTGTTAGTCCTCTCTGCCCAATGGCATGGTTACTGAGCATGGGTCCTTGGTTAATGAGATGTCCTTGCTGGTCCAGGTCTTTGCCCACACCACTATGATGTTCAAGGCAACCTCCAATATAAATCTTTGCAATTCTCACTCCTTCCCCAGCCTACATTGCTTAGAGCCAACTCCCTTTTTGGGAAAGCTGGCTCAGAGGTGCTTGCAGTGGTTGGGACCTCCTTACTTTGAACTTAGGGAAATAGGGATGACTGTTTTTCCTCTCAGAAGGCCATGGGCTTCTCAGGAAATTGATCTCCCTTCTTCCAGTGATCAGATATGCATGCAAAAAAATAAAAATTAAAAAACTAAGTCTTATTATTACCTTGTCCCAGAATATATACATAGTTGGGGAAAGGGACTTTCAAGTACCTGTCCCTAAATAACAATGAGCTGAGCCAAGGTGATTTGCAGAGCCTAGGAATAGATTTAAAATGGGCTGGCATAATTTCTAAGCACCCTCACCACTACTTTAACAGGATCATAAAACAGGGTTCTATAATATTATGGTTTTCAATGTCTTTAATTCTGTGAGCTGCCCACTCCCCCCATATAGCTAATGTTCCCAGCCCTGCCCTTACCCAGCCTAGTACCTCCAGACCCATCCCTTTAAAACCAGTTCAAATGCCACCTCCACCGTTGTCCTGGAAGAGATAATCCCAATTTACCACAAACTATCTCAACACAACAATTGTATGAGTCTGCTAGGATGGCCATAACAAAGTGCCACAGACTGGGTGGCTTAAACAACAAAAATATACTTCCTCACAGTTCTGGAGGCTAGAAGTCCAAGGTCAAGATGTCAGTAGGATAAGTATCCCCTGAGGCCTCTCTCCTTGTCTTGTAGATAGCCATCTTCTCCCTGTGCCTTCACATGGTCTTTCCTTTCTCTGTGTCTGTGTCTTAATCTTCTCTTTTTATAAGAATATCTATCATGCTGGATTAGGATTCCCCCATATGATCTCATTTTATCATAATTATTGAAATGAAAATCCAAGAGGGCATGGATTTGTGCCTGATACATAATATAGATTCAGTCAATAATTATTATTTGAATAGATGGATGGATTGATGGATGGATGGATAGATGGATGGATGGATGGATGGATGGATGGATGGATGGATGGATGGATGAATTTGTCTCTTGGGGAACCTGCCATTTTGTACTGTATAGTGTGGTGTAGTCATTGCTGGGTATAACTCACCCCCACCATCTGGAAGATGCTTTCATTCAAGGCTCTTGTCTGCTGCTTCTGGGTAGTTCTCACAGCCCTCATACTGAACCTCAGTCCGGTGAAATAGAAGTTCAAAACTTGAACTCCAGTTGGCCCTTTTGCTAGTTACTAGCCAAGTGCCTCTGAGCCATTCACTTAATCGCTTTAAGCCTTGTCTTCCCTTCTGTGAAAATGACACAATCCCAGCATCACAGGATCCTCCGGAGGTCTAGCTGAGAGGTCTTCCATCAACTCTAAAGTGTTTTACAAATGTTAGCTGTCATTCTCAAGTGTTGTAGCGGGCGCTTTATTCAGTTACTATGGCTGCATAATCAATTACTTGCAAAACTTAGTGTCTCAAAAGAATAACAACATTATTTTTCTCACAAGTCTGCAGTCGGTCAAGACTTGGCAGGAATAGTTCATCTCTGTGCCACCCAGTGTCCACTGGGGCAGCTCCAAGGTTGACCACTAGAAGTGTATGAAGCCTCACTCACTCACAGGTCTGCCAGGTGATGCTCGCTGTCAGTCAAGGTCTCAGTGGAGGCTGTCAGCAGCAACATCCCCACAAGCATCTTCATTGAGCCTGGGCTTCTTGCAACATGGTGACTGGATTTTAATATGGAGCTTCCTGAGAGAAAGCCAGGTGAAGCCATATTGCCTTGTATGACCTAGTCTTGTGGCACCACTTCTTCTGTATTCTATCAATTAAGTACTGGCAAAGGCTCAAGGGTAGGGGAAGTAAACTTTGCCTTTTGATGGGAAGTGCAATGTTCTGGAAGAATAGAAAGTGTGGGACTGAAAATATTGCTGTGGCCATTTTTGGAGAATACCATCTGCCATTTTTTGAATGAACGAATCTTTCCTCAGTGCCTTTCAGCATTACTCAAGACTCCCGTGGCAAGTCTCCCTTGGCACAGCCTCAGGCTGTAGATCTTTCCTAACTTGTTTCTTCAATTAAAACTTAGCCACCCTCATGCCAATCTACTGTAGCCCTGCTTTTTTCAGAAGAGTGGGGATAACAGATTAAGAGATGGACTAACTCCTGACAC
The DNA here is from genome assembly GCA_030015415.1 of Cynopterus sphinx. Taxonomy (NCBI): domain Eukaryota; kingdom Metazoa; phylum Chordata; class Mammalia; order Chiroptera; family Pteropodidae; genus Cynopterus; species Cynopterus sphinx. The sequence continues at coordinate 24,078,417 of CM057385.1, forward strand.
TGGCTTTGCCAGGAAACTCCTCTTAGTTATAGAAGTCTACTCCTCTCCTACAGCTAACATATCCAGCAGGTCAATCTCTGGGATCCTCAGAGAAAGGAGTAGTCCAGATTTGGGGCTGGGGCACGTAGCTGTGTGGGTGATTGGAAAGCTTTTCAAATGCTTCAGTCCAGGCAGCCACCTGGCCTTTGCAGATGTAAAATCCTTTCTCCCCCTCAAAATCCACTCTTTCTCTCTGTACTTTGTCCCCTGCCCCTTTCCTCTGCTTAACATTTGACAATGGGTAAGCTTCTAGGTTTAGAAGGGTAACCAACCTGCTGGTCTGAATTAGTTTGTTATGGATCTGGCATCATTAGCCCGCCATGGTTCCAGAGACTGGTAAGGGGAACCTGGGAAATTCTAAGGAGTCCCCAAAGGCTACTTAAAGGTCAATTGCTCAACAAGTAATCCAGTTCACTGCAGGGACCATCATCCAAAGGACATTAACCCTCCTGCCCCAAACCATTTTGTTTTCCACACATCCCTTCTGATTCATCTGCATTTGTTCTCTGACTCATTAGTTCTGTGTTGTCCCAAATTGCATCCTGCAATGATGATGAAATATCAGCTTCTTTATTTTTTTCATCATGTTCCCACTGGTCAGGAGCGTCCAGCTTATACCACAGAGCTCAAGGGGCAGCTACTGGGAGTGCACCCCCCACCTACCCCCCCAACTCTCTCTCTCTGCTCCCTCTCTCCCTCTCTGCCTCTCTCCCTCCCTCCTTCTCTCTCTCTCCCTCTCTCTCATACACACACACACCATCTGGTGACTTCTCATTGCCTCAAGAAAAAGCCCAAACTCTGTAACCTGACTTATGAAGGGCTCTAAGGGCCAACCTGCTTGGGTGTCCAGCTTCATCTCTGGCCCCTCTCCCTTTTCTATCAAGACAGGCTGAGTGTCCTTCATTTCCTTAAATGCTCCATGTTCTCTCTTACACGGCCACTGTTCATGCTATTCTCTCTACCCAGAGTTTTCTTCCCCTTTCTCCTCAACCTGTAGCTCTCAGTTTAAAATGTACTTTCCAGGGCAGCTCTCTCTGGCTCTTAGACAATGCTAGTTATCTCTGTGTTACATTTCCTTTGCACACTGCTCTTCTGTCTCATAACTCTTTGCTGGTGTTACTATAATTACTTGACTAATAGTTAGTTGTTTGTCTTCTCTCTTCTTGCTCTGGAAGTTCAATGAGGGAAGGACTCATGTGACTTCTTCCTTCCAGCACACCCAGGGCACAGCATCATGCTTGGCATGCAAAGCCCTGAATGAATGAATGAATGAATGAATGAATGAAGCTGGAGGAGAAATGTCACTCCTGAGTAGGGTCAGTGACTTACCTCTTCATCCCTGAACACCACCATCATGGTTAAGCAATGTTCAACAATGTCTCTGGTGCTGACGAGGGTGAAAAGAAAGGGCAACCTAGGGGAAAGGAGGAAAAAGTTGGAGAAGATAAATGAATATGGAAAAAGGATATGTGCAGGGCGCCTTAATTCTCAAATTGAATGTGTGTGAAACTGAGGTACATGCCAGTATGCCAAGATTCATTAAAGCCACAGAATAAACAGGGCACGTCTTAGAGGGTCAATTTTACTCAATGGTATATCATTTAAAAATTATTTTTAAATTAAGGAGATTTATTATGGAGTCAGATGAAAACCCCATATTCATTTTTAAGGAAATAAATGAGACTTCAAAGATACTTCATGTGTTTTTGGTGAGATTTTTGCATTACCCCTCTCTCCCACCTCCCTTCAGAGACAGTCCACATTTCAAGCTTTTGCCTTCTAGTTCTTTGGTTGAAAAGTCTGCGGAAACCTGAGATGAGGCCTGGGCTTCCTTGCAACATGGTGACTAGATTCCAAGATGGAGAATACCAAGACAGAGTCAGGTGAAGCCATATTATTTTTTATGACCTAGCCTTGCAGCATCACTTCCTCTGTATTCTATTAATAAGGAATCTCTAAGGCCCTTTTCATGGTCCCTTCAGAGCCAGATATTAGCAAAAGATAAAATTAGGAAAGACCATTCTACTTTCAGATCTTATGCCATGTTTCTTAACATCCTTCGGTCTTCAGTGTATCCTTCTAAAAGACTAGGCATATGACAATTTCTTCTGTACAGAGTTCATGTTAAGCCTAAACTTTGCCAAGATGCTAGCAGCTAACATATATGTTCAGTTATCCCTTGGTATCACAGGGGATTAGTTCCAGGACTCTCTGGGTACCCAAATCTGCAGGCACTCAAGTTCCTTACATAAAACAGAGTAGAACGATGCATACAGTTAGCCCTATACATCCATGGATCCCCAACCACAGATCAAACACCCTGTTATTCGATCTGTGGTTGGTTAAATCTGTGAATGTGAAACCCAGGGATACAGAGGATGGACTGTGTACTAATTGAAAAAATCCACGTGGAAGTTGACTCATGCAGTGAAAATCCTTTTTGTCTAAGAGCCACCTGTATTCTAGACACCATGCACACGAAATGGATTATCTCCTCTAATGCTCAGTGGTAACTCCATGGTGCTCCATATTTTACAGATGAAGACAAAACACAGTTTAGAGAAAATGAGTAATCTGCTCAAGGTCACAGAGAAACTAAGTGATGACACAGAGATTCAGTCCCAGAAAATGGACCCAGGACTTGTACTCTCTCCCCGTGAACCCTGCTGCCTGGGAGCTTGAGGGCACTTGTTGAATAGTTCCTCTATTCACTCCCATGATCATGGCAACCCACTCCAGCTTGGAGGAACTCAGAACAACTGCCAGCAGATCTCACCTTTGTTTGTAAGCTCTGAAAGAGGGACATTGAGACAGTTTTATGGTCCTTGGGCTCAGTGGGTAAACATGTACCCTTCCCTCTTCCAGAAGTCACTGCAGATCACAAATACATTCAGGAATCACATGTTCCGGGTGACAAAGAAAAAGTGGAAACTCAATTCCATCTCCAGATAGTGACATGTTTCTTACAATAAAATCATGGGATACTGCCACTGCATCAGGAACAGAAACTATACCTGTCTTCTTCCACCCTGAAAAGAAAACTCTCTCTCCTCTCTCTCTCTCTTTCTCCTCTCTCTCTCTCTTTCTCTCTCTCTCCCTCTCTATCCTTCCTCTTCACTTTCCTTCTCTTTCTTTCCCTTCTCTTCCCTTCCCTACTCTTACTCTTCCCTTTCCTTCCCTTCCCTTCCTTTCCCTTCCATTCTCTTCCTTCCTATGTCTCTCTGTCTGTCTCTGTGTGTGTGTGTCTCTCTCTGTCTCTCTCTCTCATCATTATTACAGGCATCTTCTCTCTCTGCCAGGTTGACCAGAATAAGTCATAACTGATAGTCTAGGATAGGTCTTTACCACTAATGACATCTGAAGCAGATCATTTTTTGTTGGCGGGGGGGCTGTCTTGTGTATTTGTATTATGTTTTGCAACATCCTTAGCCTCTATACACTCAATACCAGTAGCAGCCCAACCCCCACCCCCAACAAGCTATAACAGTTGAAAATGTCTTCAGACAAATATTCCCTGAGGACAATTTTACTCTTGGTTAAGAACAAATGGCCACTTACACCAAGGAGCTCTCTAGGAAAGTCAAGTACAAAAATACTTATTGTTAGTAATAGTAAGACTTTCTTACCCTTGGATAGGATTTTAGCATTTCCCTTTTATCAATATGTTTCTTACCTTCTTTGCATGTATTGAAGTTTCTAATCATAGCAGATACTGCCAGTGCCTCCATGAATATGGAACATCATTCTGACTGAGTGTATGACACAGAATTTAACTACCCTACTTACCACACTTCATCCCAATAGCTCTCAACCAACGACTGACAAGAATTGGAATATAAATACCCCAGCTCCCTTACCCCTTGGGCACAATAACTCTGGGGCATGTGCTTTATACTGTTTCCTCAGATTTTCCCTATGGGATTGAGTTCTAGCCAGTAATAGAGGTAGCCAGGTCCCTACTGATTCCCTGGCACCAAACCGTGTCTGGCACATGGTGGGCATTTAATAAATATTTCTTGAATATCAAATAAATAAATCCAATCTGAGAGGCTCCTACTGGCTAGGCTAACAAGCTATCTCAACTTCAGAGAGGAGATCTGTGACTCACTCAAATCCCCACAGCAAGTCACTATTAGAGCTGCAGCAGAATCCAACTCTCTTGAAACTTTTTACACCATTGTGCTCTGCCTCCTGGCTGGCATTGCTGGGAGATGAGTACGATAAATAAGAGCTTCCAATGCTATGGATGAGTCAGAGCATAAAACAACCCAACCCCTCTCCCATCTTCAAAATGCAGCTCTGCAGCTCCTGCATGGGAAGCCTCCTCCGGCCCACTCCAGCAGGTTGCTCACTTGCTCTTGGTGTCCCCACCATTGCTATCTGGGCCTCTATCATAGCAGCTACTGCCTGGCATTAAATCTCTGCTCTTCTGCCTTCCTTTCTGAACTTTGAGTACCTTAAGAGCAGGGGACCACTTGTTTGGAGTTCTCCCTTCTCTGTGTCTCCATTCTTTAGCATAAAGACTGAGTAGGGGGCTCAATAAATGTTTATAGAATTATTACACATGGAGCTAAATTGTCTAGTATAATTTCTAAGTGGTACAAGAATTATAGGACTCTGGCTGCCTTTCCAACCAAACTTTATTTCTGAAATCATCTTTAACATTTAATGCAGAGAAACTTGAAGGTGCTACAAAAGAGGCATTGAGGAAACAGAAAAATAATATTTACTAGCATTTGTTGAACATTTATTGCACATGAGATATATTTCATGCATTATCTCATTTAATGTTCATATCAACCCTTTGAGGAGGATATAATTATTGGTTCTGATTTATGGTTGAAGGAGATGGTTTGCCGAGATAAATGTATGTTGCCCAAGATCATTCAACAAGAATAAGTAATGCTGGAATATGGACTCAGATAGCCTGACTTTGGTGCTCTCAACTCTCTTAAGTCCTATCTGTCCTTGAGAAATTCACAATGAGTTGTGGCAAATAAAATGCAAATGTGTGAAAGCCTTGCTTCTCTGTTGACTGTCTCATTCCCAGGTCTAGGATTTGAATAAGGCAGAGACATTTTTCTCATCTTTGTTTCTTTCCTTCATGCTCAGCATTGTGCCTAGCATACAGTGGTGCTAAATAAATGTTAGAAGACTATGTGGGTGAATCCCTATGCCCTAAGCTGTGAGAAATGAAGTCAGACCACATAAGGGCTTATCATGATGATTTGCAGCTAGCATATGAGTCAATTAAGGCTCTGAGTGGGTATTTTTATGCATGTGCCACAAGGGAGAGTTTGTCTCATGAGACCCCCACAATGAGCTGCTCTGGTTCACCAGAACCAGAACATTCTCAATCAAGACATGAGTCAGCACTCACTTCCCTGCCTGGTCCCACCTCATCTCTTTAAATCCCTTCACTTTGCAGAAGAATAAACTTCTGTTCCTTGGCCCTTTTGCAGGTTTTATGGGAGCTTATATGGCTTGTTCTTTCCTTTAGTCTCATGTTCATTCATTCAACAGAAGCCTGGGATTAGACCAACTTGAGGCTTCCGAGCTGTGAAAGATGGAACAGGTAAGGTCTTTATGTTGACATTCTCAACTGGGGTAGCAGGAAAACACCGCGTTCTGACCCAAAAACATCTATGTGTTAATCTGGCTTTCTAACTAGTCTGGCACTCAGTGGGTTATGTCCTGGTGTTGCCTTTCAAACACCAGGGTGGTATTTTAGGTTTGGTTAACAGAGAAGAACCTCTGAGAGTCTTCAGAGAAAGCACCCAGGTCCTAACCTAGCAGGTCATTTGGGTGTGCAGCATTGGTCTGATTGCTGCATGTATGATATTCAAAGCAGGCTGACTCTCCATGCTTGAACACTGAATTAGACAGGTCCACAGACCTTCCAGGGCTGCTGCTAGGGCTGTTTTAAACTGGATCACCCCTTCGTATGGGACCCCACTGCAGCTAGTGCATAAGCATTCTTAGATTTACCGCATCACAGCTGAGCGGTGTCTTTGTTCTCCCCACACAGCCTTCATCTCACTTTACTCGTGAGTGTGAATTCTTTAGGGTCAGGCACTGATTTTAATCATCTTTATATCCCTAGCACATAGCACAGTGCCAGCATAGCAGATGCTCAATAAATGATCAATGAATTAAGTTATAATTGCTTGGCTAGGTCAGAACCAAGGCAGTAGAATGTTTTTTCCTTTGTATGTGAAGAGGCAATGATTTATTGAATCTGACACTGTATTAGGGACTAGGGTATAATAGTGAACAGGAGCTACATAGCCCCTGCCTTTGCAGAGTTAACAATTTAGCAGGGGTGTTGGACAAGTAAACAGACAAATGTGAAACAGAGAGCAGAGGCATGTAACCCAACTGGAGATGTAGAAACATAGAGCGAAGTATTTCTTCTGCCTTTGGGAGTTATTGTGCCTTTGTTGTTTACTAGTCATGGGACAGGTCATCTCACCTCATCCACTCTCTCCCTTGGTCCCCTCCCTGGCCAATAGCATCCACTAGCAGGTGGACCACCTGAGGGTGGAGATGAAGCCAAGAAATGTGGTTTTTCCTCACCAGGAGGAACCAAAATAGGACCTAACATCCAGGAACGCTTGTTTGTTGAATCAATCTGGGGCCCAAACCCAGCAGCATGCTGGATAAGGCACTGGACTAGTGATTTGTTCATGCCCAGGCTGGTGCCTTAGGAGCTGCACTTTGTGTTTTGCACAAAGACACCTGGTGAGAGAGTCAAGCAGGGGGAGAAATTCAACCTGCAGTTTAATTGACAAGCTATGTGCCTAGCTCAAAGTTGTGTCAGGTTAAAGGAAAGCACCATCAGCCTGGCCACACACTGCCTTTATCTCCAGGGGCACCTTGTTCTTAAAGATGCCCTATAGGCCCACAGAGGCCCTGTGCAGGCCACAGCAAGCCAGCTGGTTGGCTGGGCAGTGGGGTACAAGAAAAGAACATAAAACAAACAAAGGGCACCCTCCTGAGTTTGAGAGCTTGGCAGGAGGCCTGGATGAGGTGCCCATGCCAAATGGACCAAGTTGCAGTATCCAAAACCCAAAGTGGTTGTGTCTGGGGGTGGAGTGTCAACCTCAAGTCCTTCTCATCACCCCCACATCACCTTGAGCTCTGAACTAAAAACAACGCCTCTGGGATGAACCTGAACCTGACCCCACACCACCCATACCCCTTCAAACCTCTGGCTACCTTCCCCTTTTTTAAAAATAACCCCCAGTAAACGTTCCACGTGCTGCTGGTGTGAGAGCCAGGCAACCCACTAAATCATCGCCGGCGTCCACATTTCAAAGGGGAGCTGGAGGAGTGCCGGTGATTTCTGGGTGCCACACAGATCACTCCCAACCTCTGATCTATGGATTGTTTTGATTTCCTCCTTTGAACTCTTCCCATCCCGCTCCAGCGGCAGACAGAGATACTGAATTAAGCGACAGACAAGTTGGAGACAATGAGCGCCAGGGGCCCCCTCCCTCCCCCTGCTCCCCTCCCCTCTCCACCCCGAAATTTGCAGACATCTGCTAGCTGGAGCCCAGTGCTGGAGTCATAAAGAAGAGCTGGCAGCAGAGTGATGTACAGCCCTGGCCCTCCCGAGTGACTGGCGTTAACCTCCAACGGAGAGACGTTCACCCCGTTTACGATGGAGCCTTTTGTTTTACACCCTCGGCAGAGGTGCCTTGGCCATGCTGAAGATTTAACCAAATTATAATGAATGATCCTCAGCAGCGCTGTGCCCCTAATTAGAACAAGTCGCACAGACATATTGTCTCCCTGATTTCCTCTGTTCCATTTCTCGCACCCTCCTTCTCTGCTCAGGACACATGGGCCCCATTAAACATTCTAGTATTTAATGTGGTTCCCTTAAATTACTTCTCAAGTTTTCGAGTTCCATGTAGAATTGGATTTTGCTCTTTGGACTGTGTTTTTGATTTGGGGCTGTGTACATTTCGTAACCGCTCTTTTCCTCCACCTAGTGGAAGTGGTGGACGCCTCGGAATAGCGCACCCAGCCCCAAGACAGACAGCAAAGCCTCTGCAGAAGGGAAGGGGGTTACCCAGGACCTCCGTTAAATGGAGACCTCTTCTGCCCTCGTCTTGGAAGGGAAAGAAGAACTTAACACAAACATAAGCTGATGCTGTCGCTTTTTCTGGCCCTCAGCCCAATCACCTCATCCCCATCAGTAAAAGGGGAGAACTTCTAGGTATGCCACACACTGAAAGGAAGGAAGAGGAAAAGAACACTTCATCGGTCCACCTTGGGGTTCGGTATAGAAAGAGACCACATTTAGATTTACTTACGGTGACCTATCTCTGCAACTTCACAAATTCACATTCTGCAGATTCACACTCTGCAAAAAGGACTCTCCTGCAGTATCAAAGCAGGACGGGAGATTCACACACTTTAGAGAAATTGGCAACACATGCAGAAGTCAAAAGCATACCTCAGGTAGCGAGTGCACTGAAATTCCACGTTCCCTGAGCCTGTGTCTGTATACATTTTAGCCTGAGTGTCTGGATATAGATGCACTAGATACACATCAGCGCCCAAGGTGGGGACCCACAGGCAGAGAGCGGAGAAGATTCCAGGGCAACGTACCATCAATGGCCACAGCTGGCCGACTGTGTGTTAAGACACGTTCCACCTCTCGCATGTGCTAAAAAGCCATTTGCAGTTTGGGGGTTAAGAATATTCTGGGTGAAACCTTTAAATTGAAAGGGCTATTGAGGTCCTCTGCCTCCCACCCCTACCCCATCATCCCATACCAGAAAGCCCTCTAATGCATACCTGCACACGTGATGTCTGACCAGAACACCTCGACTTCCCAAGACAGCCCGTGGCATCTGACTGCTGCTCCAGGGCACGTCATGGGCTCGGGAATCCACCTGTGTGATCTCAGGAAAGGCTTTCGGCTTCTCTAATCTCGTTCATCCAACGAATATTTACCAGGGAATGTTCTAGGCACAGGGGACATGGCAATATATAATTTCTTGATTATTTCAAACAATTACCTTATTGGTAACATGGAAATGATGGCTCATCTCACAAATTAGCTCATGTTTTTGAAGCTTGTAAGTGGTATACAGCTGTCATTACTTCTCTTGATTATAATGATCAGGAAAGTTTTTTTTTTTATGCATATAAATTGCTTTCCTGTATCGTCTGCTGTTTGGTTTTAGTCTTACCTCAGAGAATGGACAAACTTATTCTCAATGAAACAAATCTCTCTCATAAATTATCTTTTTTTTTTTTTTTTGCTTCTCTAGGCAGAACATTCTCTGATCTTTCAACCTCTCTTCACAACACAGAATTTCCAGAACTTTCTCCATGTTAAATAGCCCATCTCTGAGTGTACTCTCATTTGTCAATGCCCTTTTCAAAATCTGGTGCCCAAAATTGAACACGATACTCCAGATGTCATTTGACTGAGAATGGAGACCACTCCTTTCCAAGGGTACTGGATTTCTATTAATTCTTCTATCTCACATTCTGTTGGATTGTTAGCAATCACGTCACACTGCTGGCCTACTCTGAGCTAGTGATCATTTAAAAGCCTCAGATGTTTCTCCCGTGATTTCCTGCCAAAGCAATCTCCCCCCACTCTATGTTTTTTGCACGTAAATGCCGGATGTTACATTTAGACCTGTTAAGTTGTGTCTTATTGTTTTTGACCCAGCATTCCAACCTGTCAGGATCACTTCGGGTCCTCATTCTGTCACCTCTTGTATTAACTCTCCCTCCCAGATTTGTGACATCTACACCTTTGATCAGTATGCCTCCTGAGTTTTCATCTAGTGATAAATTAGACAGGATCAAGGATAGAGCCCTGAGAACTCTGTAAGAAACCCCTCTGAAGGTTGACACCTATGGTCATGAGTTGGACACAGCCCCTCTAAGAAGCAAGGGAATGGAGCACAGAACAGGGCTCTATACACTCCCACCCATGGGACTGTCACTACTCCTACCTTATTCCTCCCTCCTGAAACCTGTCTCTTCGTCCACAACCACCTCTCTAGGTCTCCCTAATGACCCTTCTTTTCATTCCTTACCCACCTGATCCTCTCAGTTTTACCCAGGGCCTCTGGGCTACAGGCTCTGGCAGTTGTCCTGCCCATCCCAGGGCTGTCTCACCCAGAGAGTTAGACTTTCACTCCCAGCCAAGCTCAGGCCAATGTGTGACTTCTCTTCCCACCACCCTGACTGAATTTCGCACATGGGCTGTGACATCCATCTAATACTCAACACTCATTGGATTCAGCTGTTGAGCCAGCTGCAAATACATAAAACCACTGCTCTCATCCAACCCACATTTCACCATCTTAGCCACAAGGAAACCATGAGAGGAACTGTTAACCCTAAGCTGAAATCAAGACCTACAATGTTTATGGCATACACCTGACTTGCAAACATAGTAACCTTATCAGAAGAGGAAATGAGGTTAGTTTGAAATAACTTGTACTCAGTAAAGTCATTTTGCTTTCAACTGACCACCGCATTCCTTCCTAAATGCTCACGCACCATCTGCTTCTCAGTCCATTCTGCTTCCCTGTTGTCAAGGATCTACCTCAAACTTGCTTGTTTGGAGTTTCCAGGAACAATTTTTTTCCCTTTATGAATGTCAGAATAATCTCTGCCCAATTCCTGCTTCTGGCACCACCTTCTATTCTTCACAATTACTTAAAAGTTACTGACTGTGGGTCCCCAATCCCACCGGAAAGTTCTTTCCACACCTCGGGATGTGAGTCATTGGGTCAGATACTTGGACCCATTTGAATCAGCTTCTTGCCTGCTTCCCATCTAATCTCTTCATCTTTCTCAAGCTCTGAGCCAGTCAGGATGCCTTGGGCTGCAGGGAACAGAAACCCCAGGTTCAACTGGCTTAAACAATAAGGAAAATGGATCATCTCATAGAATTCGAAGTGCTAGGTAGAGTGGGACTTCAGGACTGGTTACTTCAGTAGTTTAATTACATCTCCAAAGATACCTCCCTTCCCTTAAGCTCTGCCATCCTCAGATTGTCAATTTAATTCCCTCATGATCTCAAGATGTTGTTGCATTTCCAACAATCTCATGCAAACACAGTATTGTCCAGCAGTAAAAAAACAACTGCTGGTTCCATATATCTCTTTTTAGAAGCAAGGATGCATTTTCAGAAACTGGCAGATCAGTCCTCACAGCTTATTGGTCAGAAATACGTCTCTAGCCTCTCCACAGGCCAGTCAATAATGAGAAGAATGAAACCACAAAGATTTTCTTGGACTACACAGAATTTATCCCTTAGACATGGTAGAGGAGTGTTGACACTTAAAATATCAGCCATCTGCCAACAAAGAGGAAGGAAGTGATCGTCATAGGTTATCACTGTTTCTATATAGTGTTTCTCCTCCCTTTCTGGTTTGACATCCTTGATGGAAAAATTATATCTCCAACTTACATTTTACTTTCTTTGTTCTTTTACCTAACATTGTTTCCTTTTATTGAACATGATTGCCCAAGCAATGGGTATACACTTGCACTATTTTTTCACTAAACAGAGCCCCAAAAACCGCTTATTGTTCTCAGAATGTCTCCCTTTTTGAATATGAGTTTATTTTGGCCTTGTCACTATTCCTGCAGGCCCATTCTACTCTTTAGTGCTCATCCTGCAGGCTGCATTTCTTTATAAAGTCAGAGCTCCCCACAGAGCAATCTGTGTGGCTCCAGTGTGGCTTTCACCACTTTTCTCGCCACTTTTTCTCCTCCTTGGGATCAGCTCTGACTGCAGTGTTGTAATGTTGTTTCTAGGCACATTCTATCTTCCTTTATGAGGTCATTGGCTACTGGACCAGGCTTCTGTATGAACATTTAAAATGTGTTATGCTATCCAAGACAAGGAAAAGCTACAGGTTAGTTCATCACCATCAAACTAGCATTGTAAAAAATGTTCAAGGGACTTCTTTAAAAAGAAGGAGAGGGAGAAAGATAAAAAATATGAATAATAAGATGGCAATAACTATATACCTAGCAATAATTAAAAATGTAAATGAGTTAAATGCTCTAAGCAAAAGACAAAAGGTGACAAATGAATATGAAAACAAGAATCTTACATATGCTGCCTATAAGAGACCCACTTCAGATCAAAAGGCACACACAGACTGAAAGCAAAAAAATGAGAAAAGATATTGCACGCAAATAAAATGAAAAAAATAAGCTGGGGTAGTGATACTTACATCAGACAAAATAGACTTTAAAACAAGGGCTATAACAAGAAACAAAGAGGGACATTTTATATACAATGTCCAAGATATGGAAGCAACCTAACTGTCCATCCATAGATGATTAAATAAAGAAGTTAAGGTACATATATACAATGGAATATTACTCAGCCGTAAAAAGGAATGAAGTCTTGCCATTTGCAACAACATGCGTGGACCTAGAGGTTATTGTGCTAAGTGATATAAGTCATAGAAAGACAAATACTATACAATTTCACCAATATGAGGAGACTAAAGAACAGAATAAACAAAGAAAACAGAGAACAAACTGATGTTTGCCAGATGACAAGGGGTAGAGGGCTAGTGAGAAAGGTAAAGGGACTAAGAAGCATAGATTGACAGTTAAAAAAACAGTCACAGGATGTAAAGTATAGCATAGGGAATATAATCAACAACTTGGTAATACTATGTATGGTGCCAGGTGAGTACTAGACTTACCAGGGGATCATTTTGTAAGTTATAAAAATATCTAACCTCTGTGTTGTCCACCTGAATCAAATATAATATTGAGTGTCAACTGTGATTGAAAACAATTTTTTAAATGTGTTATGATAGACATCACTATGTTGCCCCAGGGACCCTATTTACTTTGTGAAACTTCTCCTCATCCATCATCTCCAACCCAACCTCTACCTCTGGGAACAACAGTGACCCAGAGTAGGTCATCACAATATGTGATCCATCTTGCTATAGTGATTAGTTCAGAGGTGGACATAAGCTCCAGCAAGGCCAACCAGAGATCTGGCTTGGGTTGAAAAATAGAGATTGAGAGAGATAAAGGTTATTTTTCCACCTAGGTTATAAATCTGAAATTATAGGTAACTGCCTTTTCTATCTGCGTGTAGATGCCAATACACAGGACCAAGGAATGAAGCAAGAGAGATAAAAGTAGCCCTAATTGCTTTGTTTGAGCTCCTAACGACAGCAGTGCCTAAAGCCAATCATCCTTGGGCTTCACAGCCGCAAGGCCAATTTATTCCCTTCTTACAAATGCCAGCATAAGTACCCTGACTGACATGTTTACTTTGATATCATCCAGGACACATGTTAACTGTGGCCGGCATCCTCCTTCTTCACTACCACAGCCTCCAAGACACCAGCAACTCTCTCTCAAGCTTCCTATAATTTTCATAGGGACAGCAAGTTTATTCCTCAGTGAACAAAACGCAAAAGGACAGTTTTCTCCCTTGTCTCCTTTGTCTTTTCATAGACAATATTATTAACTATGCAAGCAAAAGACTTTTGCAAAACATTAGACTTTTAGGATAATAAGACCCCCACCTCAGCAAATGACTGGAAAGTTGGGAGTCCTCATCATTTCTTTGCCTCGTGCCTATGCTAGAGAATGAGAATTTTTTGAAAAACCACCTATATCTTCTGTCAGTCCAAGTTAGTCATACATCCATAAGACCTTAGACTTTGCAGACTTCTTGGGTCTGGATTTTCACTCCATTTTCTGTCTGGGTAGCCTTGGACAACTTGCTTGGCCTTTCTGATCATTGCTTTCTTCACTCTTCATATGGGAGTAATAGTCTTATTTTTTAAGATTGTAGTGAAAATTAAATGAGATATTACATGCAAAGTGCTTTGGTGGTGCCTGCCAATAGAAAAAAAAAATGCACTAATACTAGAAGAAATCATTATCATTTTTATTTCTTCACCACCCAAATTTTCTACTCTGTATATGCTTCAGTTAATCAATTTTCACACTTCTTGTATATACTGGGTTACTCTTCCCTGCCTTTGTTAGAACTCTCATTTAATCCAGCCACATATTTCCACTGCCAGACCAGCATCATCCCACCAACTTTCTAAAACCAAATTTGCCCCTTCATGTTACGTCAAGTTTGCCTTGTTTCTCTACTGCGTGTGTTGGAGCACAAACTCTTGAGAACCTCTGTACCTCTTTGCTCCTCTGCCTCCTGTTACTCTGCCTGAATGGCTGGCTCTGAGCTTTTGCTCATGTCTCATGCATTTAGTTTATGGATCATCCTGCCTTCTTGTTTTCATTTTTCTTGCCAAATCACCTAAGTTTAAAGCCAAGTTCTTACCCTAGGTTTCTACAAGAAACCATTAGCACAAGGCTTTTATGAGCACAGCAAGACTCATCTCTCCTTTATCTACTTGCCATAATGCTCTACCTTGCCTTTCTCTGCCTTCTGCTCTCTTCCCAACTCTCTCCCACTTGCTCCATATTTTTGTTCTTTAATAACACACATATTTTTACTGATTCTTTTTTTTTTCTTCACTTGTGCTATATTATCTTCACAAGGTTCTATCTTCAATCCCAAACTGTTTATCCAGGCATTTTTTTTGAATAAAATAATGTCTTAAGAGGATTTCTGGTTCAAATCATAAGAATTATTTCTTTCATTAATATAATTTATATCATTTTATCTGAGTTCTTTTTCTTCTTCAATTTAAAGTATTTTGACCAGGTAGGCAAGCCTTCTTCATATACATTCTTCTTGGTTTTATGACAGGCACTCCCCACTCAGATCACCCTTCTGTCATCATAAGCAATGGTCCCAAATACCAAATCTTATTTTATTTTGCTAAATGTAAAGGGCCCCAATTTCTTCTAGTTGAAAGCTCTAATTTCAGAAGAGAAAAGAAAATGAGAGAAATAGAGATAGATATACCTCCTATGCCTTTAAGTTGTTCAGCTTCTTATCTACAGAATTAAAAATCCAAGCAGCTATGGTGGCCCAGACATCCGCTCACCCCATCAGAAATTTCCAGGAGACCCAATAAAAGTAGGTAGTGACAAGTACTTCTGATGGCTGTTAGTGGGTTCTTCATCACACTTGATACAAATGTTCTAGACAGACTACTTACCACTTAAGTCATGTCAGCAATACTCATAAAATTCCACATCACTTCTCGAGAAAATAGTACCCATCTCTCCCCTCTTGGAGAGATGAGTAGACGCCTTCTACTTTCTTATACCTGTTAGTGTGATCGTGAGTGAATTATGAGTTGGAATTTCTTCAGAACATCTAGAATTACCCTTTTTGATGCTGTATGGGCACTGGTAGAGGGACACACTGAGACTGGACTGGTAGAATGTAATCAGATTTCATCATGGTAGGTAGTAAAATTAGGTCAAGATCCAAAAAACAGCGCCAGAGGTGGGACATATGTTTATTAACAAGTGTATTTATTCACAAAAAGTACCTAGGGTTATTCCAGAAAGAGATGATTTGGTTGGGAAAGAAATCAGAAACCTTAAGCCTGGAGGAGGAGGAGGTTGAAAAGGAATGAAGACCCAAGGATTGAATACAGGTGCAGGGGATCAGTATGGGGCCACCCAGAAAATCTTACCAAACTCTTTGCTGCTGCCAGAGTAGCTTTTTACTGACTAACTGTGGATGTCACGGCTTCTGTACCCACATGATGTATGTCAGAGCCCCTGGCAGTGGAGGGATCACAGGTCTATCTAAGAGCACTTTCTTCTTCTCTTTTTCCCTTAGGTCACTGTCTTACACTATCATGATTCTTGACCTTTTTAGCAAAGTCCCAGCCTGAGCCTAAGCTAGCTAGGAAATCAGATGTGTCTCCAGGATGTTCTGGAGTCCCACCAAAAGTTTATTTATACACATGAGAAGCTTAGGGGGACTCCTAAGAAATAACTCACCCCAGGATAACAGGGAGTTGGGCAGCAGAGCAGAGCTTAAATAAATCCTCATGTTCAGAGGAAGGGCGGTTCTCACTAGCTTAGCATCTGCCTCTTGGATGTGTCTCCTGGCCAGCCTCCCTCATAGCCTCATGCCTAGATCCTGGGAAATGACAGGCTATGAGTAAAAATAAAAAAGAACTAATGTTGCCGAAATTCTATATGAAATCAGGGTTTCTGTCACAAAACAAAATAAAAATAGATGTTCTCTCCTCATAGTGCAACACAGAGCATTTCGCATACCCAGAGAGATGATCCAATAGGGGCATATGGTAGCCAGCTTCAAGAGGGCTCCCGATGGTTCCCCCACTTTCTGATATTCACACCTTTGAATAGTTCCCTCTCACATAGTATCAGGGTTGGTCTGTGTGACCAATAGATAGAATGTGGCAGAAGTATGGCAAGTCACTTCCAAGGCTAAAGTCACTACATTTTCCTCTTGGTTCTCGATCTCTCTCTCTCTCTCTCTCTCTCTCTCTCTCTCTCTCTCTAACTTAATTTGAAAGAAGTCAGCTTCCATGTTATGAGGACATTTTTGAAACCCTATAGAGAAGTCTGTGTGATGAGGAACTAAGGCCTCCAACGAAGAGCCATGTGAACAAGTCATCTTGGTCCCACACGCCCTGACAGACTGCATCCCCCTGAAAAGCCCTGGGCCATAACCATGCAGCTAAGCCATTTCTGGATCCCTGGTCCTCAGTAACTTGGAGATAATGTTGTTTTCAACTATAAAGTTTTGGAGTAATTCATTATACAGTAAAAGATAACTAATATAGATTTTGGTACCATAAGTGAGATGTTTTCATAATAAATATCTAAATATGTAGGAGAACCTTAAAAATCAAGCAGAATTTTGAGGAGAGTGTTAGTAAAACCTTGAAGAGCTTTGATAAACTTATTTGGAGGTGTGTGGTGACCTTTGAGGAGACTACAGATGAGGGATAAAGGAGAGTGAGAAAAGTCTTATTGAAAAGTAGAGTATGGGGGATAGGGGGAGGTAGGTCGGGTAAAAGGGGTCAAATATGTGGTAACAGAAAGAAATCTAACTATGAGCAGTGAACACACTATATATATTTTGTTAAACTGTACACCTGAAACTTACTGTATTTTGTTAACCAATGTCACCATAATAAAAATTAATTTAAAAAAGAAAGAAAGAAAAGTTAAAAAAGCAGGGATCCTTGTTATACATTGGGAGAAAGTTTAGCAACACCATCACCTACAGTTATGTGGGAAGAAAATGTACCTAATTCACTAGGTTTAGCTAAGGAGAATTCTAAGCTATGTGCTAAGGGTGCCACCTAGTTTATTCTTATTGTTTGTAATAAAATGTAAAAGGAGACAAGTTAAAAAGGACTCTTAAGCATGGAAAAAATAGTACTTGATAGTACTGAAATTTTTAATTTCTCAATATGGCAAACAAGGCTAAAATTAAGAAATGTCTTCTATACAGTAATCAATTCCAAGGTACTGTAAGGAAAACATGCAGAAGATGAAGCCAAGGTGTGGGAATAAAGCCCCTTGTTAAGACTTCAGAAATCTCTAAGACTATATCTCAGAGGACTATCCAATCAGACAAAATTCATTCTAAACTTAAGTATGTGCATTGAAGATACTCTCAATTGAACAAGAGAGTTTCAAAGGAACTTAAAGATGTCACCCCTCAATCATTTCAGCAGATACCCATGGGCTTATCTCAAAGAGATTTCTGGGTGTGGCCTTTATCTAATGACATAAACTCAGTATTGTTCACAGGAGACTCAGAAAGTTTTTAAGAAAATTATATCTGTAAGAACACAACCAGCTTAGACCAAAAGAGACAAAGAGTACAAAATGAAAATGATCTTTGAACCTCTCTCCTAAAATTCTGGCAGGAAACAGGCTGAGGGAACTACACAGCTGCAAACAAGACAACTTTTCATGGAAAAGGAAAGATGACTCAGAGGAAGAACCAAGACCCCAGAGGGCAGGGCAAAGAGCCACGGAGAATTAGTCCCAGTCAAGAGTAAAACCAAATTTTAACCAAAGGACATTCGACACTTGTCAGGCCATATTTCAGACTTGCCATGGACCAGTAAGTCCTTTGTGTCTTCCATTTTCTTCAACTTTAAACAGAAATATCTATAATGGTTAGTTATCCTATGCCTGTTCCATCACTATATGTTGAGTGCGTGTATTCATGGGTCTTCTTATTTGAGGGGAACTCTAGGCTTAAGGAGCTGGATTTAAGGAATTGCATCTGAGGCTCATCATTGGCTCCTGATTTGGTGACAAAATTCTGGAATTCCAACTGATGTTCTGATGAAATGATACTTTGGGGGACTTGGACAGGAGTAAGTGTATTTTGCATGTGAGAAGAATATAAATCATTGTGGTCAGAGGGTAGAATGCGCTGGGTTTTAAATGTTCACAAATTGTTTATACTCTTCTCTTTGATAATTGGAAATTAATTTCTCTCCCCCTGAGCTGGACTTAGTGACTCAATTTTAACAAATAGAATAAAGTGGAGGTGATAATGCACAACTTTGAATACTAGGTCACGAAAGGCACCACAGCTTCCTATTTGCTCATTTCCTTTTATATCCTTTTCCCTGAGGAAAGCCTGATACAATATCATGAGGACACTCAGAAAACCCGTGTAGATGCCCACGTGCTAAGGAACTAAGACCTCTTACCAACACTGATGTGAGTGTGCCCTTTGGAAGTGTACGCTCCAGCCCTAGTCAAGCCTTCAGATGACTGCATCTCCTCCTGATACCCTGACTGCAACCTCATGAGAGACCCTGGGCCAGAGTTACCCAGCTAAACTACTGAACTCCTCACCCACAGAAACTGAGAGATAATAAATGTTAAGTACAGCTCCTTCTCTCTCACTCTAGGGAGCCACACTGGGCATGTAGCATCAGAAAGAAGGAAATCTTAATTGTTTTAAATAACTGATATTTGGGGGTTGCTTGAAATGCAGCATAACCTAGTCTTGGCGAACTGAAACACTAGGCTTTACCTCATGCTAAAGCACAAACCCAGAAAACCACTGCAGAGGACCTATATTTTATAGGTGTCTCAGTAAGGTAATAATAATTACTTGCTTAGCTCTCTGCTGGAAACTTTCTCAACACCCTGGATCTCCTATGCTCATGGAAAATTTGTTGAATGAAAGTAAGACCTATTCATTCCCTGTTTGAGTGGTTCTCAAACTTTAATGAGCACAAGACTCTCTGGAGAGTTTGATATTATACAGTCCCAAGTCCTACCTCCAGAGAGTCAGTCAGCAGCTCCAGGAGGTCTGGAGAGAGGTTTAGGAATTTGAGGTTTTAATAAGGTCACCAGGCGATTCTGATGCAATTGGGCTTCAGACAACACTTTGGAAAACTGGGCAGGTACATGGTGGACAAACTGCTAAGGGACGTTAGCTATCAGTAAGGGCAAGTGGAGGCAACACTTTTAAGAGCGTGGGCATTACAGTTGAGCAGAACTAGGTGAGAATTCAGGCTCTTATTAACTGTGTGACCCTGGGCAAGTGACTTCATTTTTCAATGTTTCCATTTCCACGTCCATAGGATGGGGACCTATTATTAACTTCCTTAGGATTATTATGAGGATTCAATTAGTATATTTAAATTACTGGGAGTGGCATCTGACACATCATAAATGCTCGATAAGTAAAAGGTGCCATTAGTAGCATTGTGGTGTTACAGAAAGAACATGAAATGAGTAGGGAGAGCCAGGACCAAGTTGCACCACATGAGGTTATTGTGAGGATTGAATAAGATAAAGGAGTGTGACATGCCCGGCACATAGAAGCACTCCATAACTGGTAGTGTGCTTGGCGTCCACTCTCTCTGACAATGCCGATCATATACACAGGTTGCACCTCGTAGATCCTTCTGTCTTCTTGGGTTTCCAGACGACATGGAAACAAACAACCCATAATGCTCTGCTCCTGATTCCATGTGTGTCCGTGCCATTTCTATGTTAAATAGCATCACAAAGACGTACTAAGTGTATTAAGGATAGAACGAATCCTTCGAGGCCATCTGGTGCCTGCTACACTCAGTTTATAGAAGGGAACACTGAGACCTTGAAAGATGCAAGGATGTGAGAAAACTTCACAACTCGTGAGTGGCCATGCCAGGCCTCGAACCCTTTTCTCTCAACTCCCAGACTTTTGTTCTTTCCTTCATGGCAATAAAGCACTATACTTTGTGTTTGCCGATGCATTTGGAGAGGGAAAAACAGGCACTGAGAATGAGATATCTTTAACACAGAAGAGACACAGATGGGGTGGATGGGTAAGGGAATTCCATGCCACCGCTTATGCCAGCTCCAAGTTCCAGATGTCCTTTGTCATAGGGGCCCATCCACACGACATCTGTCACCACGGCATTGGCTGGTGAACACACCCTGCCTGGCTAACATCGTAGGGGATGGGTAAGGGTTGAAAACTTCCTGGACAGAAACTGGGTTCTATGCCCAGGTCCACTGGGAGTTCATGGGGAAGCTGACATAAAAGGCAGGATGGCGTAATGGAAAGCCCATCGGACAGAGATTCAGTTCTGCTTGACTGGTATTGATTTGCTGTGTGAACTTGAGCCTCTCCCTTAACCTCTCAGAGCCTTAGTTTCTTCATTTATAACAAAAATAGTAACACTGACTAGTCTACCTAGTCAATATTGAAAGAAACCTCAAGCGAGTCTGATCTAACCCCTAATTTGATAGATAAGGATCTCATAAATTCATTTGTATGAAACCCTAGACACGTGTGAGATAATAGGGGAAGGCAGTTTGCACATTCTGCTGTCCAAGAATCAAGTTAAATGAAATCAGCCAACCACACGTTATTTACCAAGAGTCCAGAGGTTGGAGACATTTTAATAGCATCTACTTTGGGGTTGATGGGATTCCTGAAATCAGAGGGAAATGCTCTCAATCTCTTCATCAAAAGAATTACATCAACAGACATCCTGGATGAAGAAACCTAGAATGCAGAGTGGGAGAGAGCCCAGAGGAGTGGAGCTCTGGGCCCCAGCCCTGAACACCAAGCATTAGGAAGAGGACAGGAGGAAGGCCGAGTCCAAGGCCAAGTGTGGAGAGAGGAAAGGCAGATTAGCAGGCCCTGGGGAGACATCCCAAACATCCGGACCTCATTGCTTGAGGAGGGCACCAGGCTCCAAAAACATGCTGAGCAGAAGATGGGGGGCGTGGAGGGGAGCTTTATTTTATTTTTGGATTTTGCCAAATCAAAAGAATTTGGGAAATTATGAGAACTGTTCTGCTGAAACACAGACTCTGCCAGGTTGGCATAGGCCTGTTTATAAGTAATTCAATCTGAGTCAGGGAGGAGCTGCAAGTGTGCATACACGCACACACTCACACACTGGCGTGCGTGTGCATGCACACACACAAACACCGCCTTCCTAGACCGGTGGTGGGAGGAGGCCTGATCTTTCTGTGTTGATTCCTGAGAGAGTGCCCAAGGCATGTGGGCTCCTGGCCAGTATTCATTCATCCATTCATTCCAGTATTTACTGAGCGCCTACAATGCATCAGGCATGTGATAAGCTCTGGGGATAATATGGGAGCAGAGCAGAAGTGGTCCCTCCCTTCACAGTACTTACATCCCGGTAGGCTACACAGCTGATGGGAACAGAGGCCCTGCCCCCTCTGTTCCGAGCCTACGTGTAGAGTGGGAAGTGGATTAGGGAAGCAATTGTTAGAGAAGGAAAGTGAAGGGAAAGGAGATATGTGGCAGACACGCAGCTGCCTACCCACCTGCCATCCATACTTCCAAATTTTGTTCTTGCTCAGGTAGTAATCAGGGACCCCTTGATCTTGGGGAGGGGAAATACCTTTCCCAGTCTCAGGGGATATATCATTACATGTCTAAGCCAGTGCGGTCATCTCATCACCCTTGGCCAGTAATTGGCCTAAGCGTATAGACCTGTGACCCAACTGTGGCTAAATAGCTTTAAGAACTCTCCTGGAGAGGACTTCCTTTACCCAATAAAAAGACAAAGCCCTTCTGCCCTTTCCCCGTCTTCCTACTGGAACACGGACAAATTGCCTAGAGGTGCAGACACCCTTTTAAAACCATAAGGCAGCGTGTCAACAAGCTAAGATGACAGAACTGAAAGAACTTGAGTAGTAGTTGGCATCACTGAGCCACTGCACCAGAGCTGGACCGCCTTCCTCTCTGGGCACTCATCAGGTGAGGGAGGAAAAGCCATATTGGTTGAAGCTGCCTTTAATTGGGTTTTCTGTTACTGGCAGTGGAGGGCTTTCTAAAAGGGTCTGAGAGGGGACACTGTCTGTACCATTGTGAGAAAGCCACGTTGTGAAAGATAAACGGGTCCCAGGGAAGGCCATTGAAAAGAGCCAGGAAATGAAGAGTTCAACGAGACTTTTTAAAATAAACGTTGTTGTCTGGGCAGCCTGTCCGCTGTTAAGTACTGAGAGTATGTATAGTGGGGGATCGCCTCATCTCCTTAGAGGGACTTGAACACCACAACTCCTTTCTGAAGGACTTACCAGATCGTTCCAAGCCCGATTTCTTGCTCTTCAGTGTAAGTTGGTATTATAGTTGCATTCAGAGGAACCAATGAGGTAGGACTTTAAATCCCGTGTGGGGTGTGTGTGTGTGTGTGTGTGTGTGTGTGTGTGTGTGAGAGAGAGAGAGAGAGAGAGAGTGAGAGTGAGAGTGAGAGTGAGAGTGAGAGTGAGAGTGAGAGAGTGAGAGTGAGAGTGAGAGTGAGAGTGAGAGTGAGAGTGAGAGTGAGAGTGAGAGAGTGAGAGTGTGAGAGTGAGAGTGAGAGTGAGAGAGAGAGAGAGAGAGAGAGAGAGAGAGAGAGAGAGAGAGAGAGAGAGAGAGAGAGACAGAGACAGAGACAGAGAGAGAGAGAGACAGACAGAGAGAGACAGACAGAGACAGAGGATTCTTATTTTAAAGTTGTTATTTCATATCTAGTAGGAGGGGCATTTAACTGCCTGAGCTTGAATCCAGCTGCTTCCTTTATGACATCAACTTACATGAGCTACATGTGCCTCACTTTTCTCATCCGTAAAGTGGGGGTTATCATATTAGTTTCTAGTTTATAGAACTATTTTGAGAATTAAATGAATTAATTCATTTAAAATTTTTGCAGCAAATATTTAAGGAATATTTGGTAAATACTTAAGGAGTATTAGCTTACCACATGGTAAATATTTAAGGAATATTAGCTAATATTGTTAATAATTTAACTGATTCTGAGATGCATGTGATTTCACATTTTTAACATCTCTGAAATCATGATGTGTCTTTCAGGGTTGGCATATTATAGGTAATTGGAAGCATTTTTTTTCTTTCTTGATGATGCATTAACAAAGGATTTTTTAAAAATCTGTAGCATCTTAGATTCAATTATATGTAAAATTATTATTGTTATTGGAGCAGATCTTATTGTTATGGAAAGGATCACTTGAGTAGTCTATAGGCTTAAAGCAAGTAGGTGTCTCATGTCATTGGGGAAGTTTTGGAGGCTTGTCAAGGGCCACCCTGCCTAATACTCCTTGTTCACAGAACTCAAAGGCTTCTGATGAGAAGGGGAAATTTGCATAGGCAACCAAATCCAGATGGAGATTTATTTTTTTTTGTATTCAAGATTATTCAAACACCTGAAGAATTGAAATTGAGCAGTGCTGTCACCTGAGTAGAAAGGACATGAAGGGTCCTCCAGCAAAGAGCTCTCCAGGGAAAAGGAGTGCTGTTACCCCAACTAGAGGCAGAGCTGAGATTGCCACAGGAAGACAAGTTGCTCCAGCACCTTAAGTGACAGAGGTGGGCTGAGGGCAGTTGGGGCTGCCACTGTCCTCCAGGTGGCACACCTGCATCTAATAGAATCCCCAACAGGGCTGTGTCTCATACAAAGAAGCATTTGGGGAATTGTGGCTTATTGTGGAAGGGTAGACACAAGGAAGGAGAGGAGCATGTTCTAATAGGGGAGACAGGACCTACAGTCAGTTTCAATTCGAACAACAAGAAGAGCATGGCCTTATTTTAGCTCAAGCAGATGAAGCAAGTCATATGCATAAAATTGCTATTAAATAATCATATTTATTGGTAATATGACATTATTACTAGCAGCAGCCAATATGCATTAAGTGCCTAGTCTGTGCAAGGCACTGGGCTGTGTACCTTGTGTACTGTTCACATTTTCTCTACACAACTGGGAAGTGACAGCATGATGCATTTGACAGGGTAAGTAAATGAGACAAGAGAGGTCAACTAACTTGTATACGGCCTCACAGCTGGCATGCAGCAGAGCTTCAAACTCAACTTGCCTAACTCCAGAGCTTCAGTTAGCCACTATTCGTGATAGAAAGTAGAACTTCTTCTTTTAATGTCAGGGTTCCAGTTGATTCCAGACCTCAAAGTCCTCTGGGTGGGTGTGCCTTCTCCCTCTGATAGCAGAAAGTCCTCACTCCTCTATAGCTCAATAAACTTTATTAAGGGCTTGCTGTGGACCCTGTTCTCTGCCTCAGTGCTCCTCTCTCGGATGCTAGTGTCTTAGTTAGCTCAGGCCACCATAACAAAATACTATGTACACGGTGGCTTAAACAACAGAAATTTATTTTCTCACAGTTATGGTGACTGGAAAGTCCAAAACCAAGGTACCCACAGTTTGGTTTCTGGTGAGATCTCTCTTCCTGGCTTGCAGATAGATGGCTGCCTTCTTGTGTCTTCGCATGAATAGAGGGAGAGAGAGAAAAGGAAAGAAAAGAGAGGAAGGAGGAAAGCTATTACTTTCTCCCTTTTCTTTTAAGGCCACAGTCCTGTCAGATTAGGGCCCCACCCTTATAACCTCATTTAACCTTAACTACCTCCTAAAGACCCCATCTCCAGACACAGTCACACTGAAGGTTTGGGCTTCAACAATTCAGTCCATAACAAGTAATTATGTTCTTCCTGTGCTCTTTAAAGAATGAAAATTTTCATGAACATCTACTCCCAGGTATCTCTAAGACCCTGGAATTTTAGATGTGAGAAGAATCCCAAAGGAAAGCAAGCCCAGACTCCTCACTTTACAAGTGAGCACGTGTGACTCAGATGTTAGAGAGCCACTCAGCTAGTTAATAACGGCAGAGCTAAAATTAGACCTAGGTCTTCCATTTCCAATGGTGTAGTGACAGTTGGTGGGTCTTGAAGGCATGATGACGATGATAATGATGGCAACGATCCAAGCCCCTACTGTCTGACAGGCATTGCACAATTCATTTTATCTATGCCATCTGACTAACCTTCACAGAGCCCAGTATGG
This sequence comes from Cynopterus sphinx, assembly GCA_030015415.1. Lineage (NCBI taxonomy): Eukaryota > Metazoa > Chordata > Mammalia > Chiroptera > Pteropodidae > Cynopterus > Cynopterus sphinx. Next base: position 24,103,703 of record CM057385.1, read on the forward strand.
TGGGTATGACCATACAGATGAGGAAACTGAGACTCACATAACCAGTTGTGGGTGGTGCCAACATTTAAAACCGGAGCCTGGAGCCCAAGTGCATGCTGCTCCTCTGGTTTCGTTACCCTCTATTTCCACTGAGCAGGCAGGCTTCCTGGTGGGGCCCAGGGAGGTAGTTCTCTATCAGCCATGGTTTGGAGCCAAGTCAAGGTCATGAACACTCAGGCTCAGCCCTGAGGACCAAGAGGTCGCAGGAGTGACAAAATATAGAAAAGAAAAAAAGGAGAGAAACAAGAGACAAACCTTGATGGCTTCCCAACAGTGCCATTGTCCCACTTAGGGAGTTCCAGTTCTGTGTGTTTTCCCTAGAAAGGCAGGACTGCTTTTTTTTCCCCTTTCCCTTCAAGCTCTACATCCCTTTATCGGTGAACTAACCTTGCAGACAAGTATGTTCCAGCCCACCCTTCCCTCAGGTTGCAAAGGAAATAAACCTGGCGTTTTATAGTCCTCACCTGGCATGAATCTCAAAGCCAAAGGACTGGGCGAAGGCTGGATGTCAGGCTGATGGGCTATTGTCTAGAGCCTTGCGAGAGAAAAAAAAGGAAGCCAGCCTGCAGGAGAAAGGTGAACGGGTTGGCCCTGGCCCAAGAATGACAGAGGCCCCTTGCTCATGCTGCTCCATCTCCGCTTCCCTGGCCCGGGAACAATAAGGAGGCGCTGTCAGGAAGTGACACTGAAACGCCATTCCCCTTATACCTCCTCCAGCCTCTGGCAAAAGGAGGTTCCCGGAGGGAATATTTTTAGTTTGACAAATGAAAGCCTGGGACCGAGGACAGGAGGGATTAAGGGAGCTCTTCTCTGACACTCCTGGAGACGGGGAGATGATGAGTCAGATACAGAGGGCTTAGGCACGACTTCTCAAGACATTCCTCAAGCATGAGCACAAGCCAGGCGCTTGAATTCCTCCTGCCCGGCTGCCGGCTGGCCTTTGGAGGAGGGGCCACGGGGGAGCAGCTCTTCTTCTGTCTTGTCTTCCCTTCCCGTTGGCACATTGTTGGACAGCAGCTTTGGGAGATCAAAGCGGCCGGCTGCGCTGCTTTCCGGAACCGGGAGTCAGGAGGCCTGGGTTCGAGTCCAGACTTCTCCACTCGCTGGCTGTGCCATTGGGTGTCCTCATTTCTCCTAAGCCTCAATTTCTTCACCTCTAATTGGGAGTACTGCAACACCTCAGAATAGTTATTGTGAGGCTGTACCTTTGGAAAAAAGCATCGAGAACACACAGTACTATAGAGATGGGGCTTTTATGCGTTTCTTACTCCTAGCACCCCACATACAGATGTACGCACAATCTCACACTCTAACAACAATCAAACCAGCATGTAACCCTCTCCACACCTCTATGAGGTAGATCTCATCACCCCTATTTTACAGACAAGGAAATTGAGAGTCAGGAAGGTGACACGGCTTGCCTAAGGTCACAGAGCTAACAAATGGTAAGCTGGCATCAGAACCCTGCTCACCCTGACTCTGAAGCTCACGTCCTGAATCCCCTTACTGGGGGCTCCCTGGCTGGACCTGCACCAGCCAGGAGCACGTCTCTTATCAGAAGCCACAGTGACGGTAAGATCAAGGCAATGCTCAGGGCCAGGAGCCAATCAGGGAGCCAGAAGGGGAGGCAAGGGCTGCCAGCAGCAGGAAGAGGGCCAGAGCAGACACGGAGACTGGAGCACAGAGCCAGGGCTCAGACGCCTAGAACAGGTTGGAGGAACACAGAAGCCACCCGGGCTAGAGCCCCGGCCCTGGGCAGCTGTCCACAATTGGCTCCAAGAACTGATGGTGACGTACATGGTGGGTAGAGGGAGGGGAGGTGCACTTAAAAGTCAGAATCTACTCATTTGGTTGAAAGAGAAAACAAGGGCACCAACGGTCTATAGATAGGTTTATTTCTTACTTTCCAAACAGCTGGGTTGGGTGGGTGCTCCCAGGGACTCGGCGCCAAGTCACTACGGGAATACCATCCAAAATATGTTACGGCCGTGGTGAGCAACCTACCCACATGACCCACCTATCTGAATGTCACTGGCTCGAAACTGAATTTCAGGATGAGCAGTGAAAAGATGAGTGCCGCTTCTTAAAAGTGCCAATAGTGATCTTCACATTGTTAAAATTAGTTTTTCTCCACTCATTGACATTTTTCTCTTAAGTAGGTGACCTGAGTCCCAAGAATAACTAACAGTTTATCCCCTCATAGAACTAAATAGAGCTATTTTGTTTTAAACAGAAAACAAAAGGTGGCCCATAAGTGTGATTTACCTTCAGGACAAAAAGAGGGAGAGAGGGAAGAATCAAGAAAGGGAGAGGGGCCACCACTCACTCCACAAACTTCATCCTCCGTGTACTCACAGGAAGAGCGCCCCACTGCCGGCACTGCCAAGCTAAGGTCCAGAAGCTTCTAACAGCTCTTCTCCTGGGGCCCAGGGTGATGCGAACACAACAGATCATGTCTTCATTTTTGCATTAGCCACTAAAATTGCTCAGGGCTACAAATTCGTCGATAGATGGTTACAGGGATGTGGAGCATGGCATAAGAAATGCAGTTAGCATTAATATATTGACAAGGTGGAAGGTCAGGGGAGGGAGGGAGCAATTAGGGGGATCATTTTATAAACTATATAAATGTCTAACCAATGCACTGTATACTTGAAACTAATTAAAACAGATAAATAAATTTAAAAATAAAAAAATGCTCGGGACTAATTTTGCACCTTTCCTTCAGGCCATGGGACTTTGGGCAAGTCACTTAAACTCTATGAGCCACAATTTCGTCATCTGTAAAATGGGATTAATTACCACCTTGCCTCATAGGGAAGTTGTGGAAACAAAACAATATATATGTCAGGATGGATGGATGGATGGATGGATGGATGGATGGATGGATGGATAGATAGATAGATAGATAGATAGATAGATAGATAGATAGATAGATAGATAGATATAGGGTGTGTGTGTGTGTGTGTGTGTGTGTGTGTGTGTGTGTGTGTGTCTGGGGGCGTTGAGAGTTGTCAGTGGGAGGGAGTCATAATCCACCTTAATTTCATGGAGGATAGCACGTCAAAAACCAAACAAGTATAATCCTGAAAAGAGGACTCGAGGTTGTTCTTTTCAGACTCCACAGCTTGGCTAACCTGTGTTTTTGTCAAACTTCTTTGACTGCAAGATCAGAAAAATCTCTTAAATATTAGGGATGCAAGAAGTGAGTGTGGGAGGAGTAGCTACTTTAAAGACCCCACTGGGGAAAGAGGAGTCTTATTTGGGATACAAGAATCAGGCCTTGTGGGCACTGGAGGTGGAAAACCATTCCCAAGCCCCGGTGCTTCCAGGAACAGACGGCTTGTCTTCCTTACGACAGCCACTGACGGTTTTCCTCTCATGGGGACATGGTCACACCGGGACCCAGCTTCTCCTGCATGTGCTGCTCTCTCGCTCTCAGCTGGCCTGCCCTCCCTTTAATTCTGTGTGCCTGTTCTCCATCTGGTAGCTTCTGCTTCTAGAAGGCCCAGTGGGCTTTGCCACCTTCTCTGTAGGTCACAAACTTTCAGCTTCAGCTTCCTCTGCCAGCTGCCTCATTCACTCATCATCTCCAAGGTCAAATTCCCGAAGGAGGAAATCTGATGGAGCCAACTCATCATTTGCCTGTAAGCCACTTCCTAGGCCCTGGCAGATTCTATATTGGATGTCACCCTCTAGTCTAATTCTGTGGGGTTAAAGTGTTAGGACGGGGGTGGGCAGGATACAGAACGCATCAGCCACCTATTAGCCACCCCTTGAGCAGGGGCTATAAGAGATACAGCTTTCCCTAAAAGGCAGGCCCCACAGTTAACATGTGGAGACACTCTGACACTTTCCAATTAGTTTCTTCCTGTGCTCTCCGAGAGTAATTACTCTCTGCCCGTAGGCACTAGAGTTAGAAGAACTGGGGCATGAATCTCAGTCTTACCACTGACTGACGAGCTGCTCTATCTTGAGCGAGGAGCCTCTTGGACCCTTGGATTCCTTGTATGTAAATCATGATCTTAATAGTACCAACTTCATTCTGTTGTAATGCAGAGTCAGTAAGACAATTAGAACAGAGCCTGAAACACAGTAAACACTCAGCACCCACAGTCATTATTGCTATCGCTGCTATTGCTTTTCAGCATCAAGTAGATTGGCTCCTATTCCATTTCTTTCACCTGAGAAATTTCTTAACTCTCCAAGCCTCACTTTCTCCATTTATATCAAGGGGCTTCTAAGACCCACCTCAGAGGGCACTAGTGTCTTTGTTCTCCTTCTCTCCCCCATTCTTTATGGGGTGTTCCTTGAGTCTTTTCCTGAGAGCCAGTCTCCTCCCTATACCATACTTCTAGAAGCGTCCTGTAAAGGGCTCAGCCCTTAGAGTTCAGATCCAATCATTAGCTAAAAAGAAGCTGTAAGATGGTAAAACAGACCAGAATCTCAGAGAAGGTGACCTCATAGTTTACAGATGGGGGAAACTGAGGCCCAAAGACAAGAGGTAGCAGACCCAAGTGAAAGAGTGACCAACTCAGAAATAAGGCTCTGCCTTTCCTGACTCCCAGTCCAATGCTTCTGCCACGCCTGATCTGCTCTCGGTAGATTTTGCCACTTGGGGTTCCCTTTTTCCTAGTCATCAAGCGTGCGAGCGCACATGCGCACGCGCACACACACACACACACACACACACACACACACACACACACACACACAGGCCTGTGCTCCCAGAACTATTCCCATGAAGACTTCAAGGCAAGGGCCTTGAGACAAACTGGAAAGGGCAATACCCCCAGAGGCAGTGGGAAAGCAGCAAACAGACTCACAACTTGGCTGCGTGGCAGAGCCCAGCCCAGGCTTAGCCATAACAAGAGTCATTAGGGAAGGGAGCCTCCGAGCTATGACATCATGTGACTGGCGGGTGTCTGTGGGCCTTGAAAAGGAAAGGGGATTAGACCAGTATTCTGGGGCTAGGTCATCCAGCCCTGGGGGCCCAAAAGCAGACCCCTTGCCCTGCCTGAGAAATGTTTGCTGAAGCACCAACATGAGAAATAAATTTTTAAATTTGACATTAATAAAAACAATCAGCTCTGGTTTCAAAGACTAGCAAGCCCGCCCCTGAGCCGGCACCCACCCAGGTCCAGCCCATACCACCAGGACCACTAAACCAGGACATCAGAGCCTGCCCCAGGGAGGGGGTTAGATGAATTAGCACTATCTACAGAGGAGGAGGCTGGAGTTACAACCTCTCCAACTGGGGAAAATTCGGGACTTCTTCCTGGCTTAGCTCATGTCCCCCACTGCTTGTCAAAATGCACTGCCCACAACTGCTGAGTCTTGACAGCAGACATCCAGCCCTCTGCATCCAAGGGGGATTCCAGGCCCCAGAGATGAGGCCGATGGTTCCCAGAGGAAGGCAGGTAGGTCCCCAGTCGCCACCACCACCTCTCTATCTTTATCTGTCTCCATCTCCATCTCTGTCTCTGTCTCTGTCTCTGTCTCTGGTTCAGGTCACATCACCTCTGAATTGTATTAAGACGTTGATATGGCCTCCTGCTGCTCTCCCTCCCATCCAGGGATCCAACTTAGGCTGAACAAACGGATCTTGCTCCCATCTTATCTAGTTGGTCAGGAACAGAACTTTGGTGTTGCTATGTGTTTAAAGCACCCAGGAGACATGAATGAGCAGCCAGGATGAAGATTCCCAACTGCAACGCATCCTTCACACTGCAGCCCGCTGCTCTTTCCAAAACACAGATCTGCTGCCATCTCCAAGAAAGGGAATCCCAAGCCCTTCCCTTGGGATACCAGCTCCTTCACCATCCGACCCCATCCTCCCCCTCGTGCCCCATCTACTTTCATTCTCCTTTATACTCTAGCCATTGGCTGAGATCTTCTTGTTCCAAACAAGCCATTTCTTTCAACTTTCACACCCAGACTCTTCCCTTTGCCTGGAATGCCTCGCCTACCTGGAGTGCCTCCCACTTATACCTGGAAATTTTTTTAAGCATCAAAGCCCAACACTGGAATTATTACCCCTGCTGGAAAGGTTTCCCTTATTTCCCACACAGAATTAATTGCTTTCTGATGATAGTTGAAGCCAATGCTTCAACAGTGCTAAGCACAGGGTAGGCACCGTACATCGTAATGGTTTTACATGTTCTAATTCATTTCACCCTCACCCCAACCCTTCAAGGTAGGTATTATTATCATCCACATTATACAGGTCAGAAAACAGAGGCCGGGAGATGTGAACTAACTTACCCAAGATCACAGAGCTACTGAGTGACAAAGAGGCATTGAACTCAGGCTGTCTGACTCCAGAATCCGCTGCGGTAGAAACTGCCATTTGGTGCTTTCTTCTGTTTCCCTATTTACAGGCACGGGCACTTCTTACCCGCTTAACACTGAGCCCCTTAAGTGCAGGAATTGTAAGTATTGTACTATTGTAAGTCTTATTATTATTACTAGTAGGTTAATAGAAATAATAACAAAGACTCTAAGGTATAGAGTATTGACGGTGTGGCCTGAGCTTTCTATACATTATCTTCTCCACAGCTCAGCAAGCCACATTGAGATATGTATCATCTTCACTTTGCAGATAAATAATCTGATTTATTCATAAGGCTCTATGAGATTGAAGTCCAAGGTCGCCCCTGCCTCTACCCTTGATTGGCCCCTCCTCCACAGGCATATAGTCGAAGCATAAAGACTCAGGAATCTGCTGAATTAAACTGAGTAGCTCACTGGTAGGCCCTATCTTTGAGTTCAAAGATTAAAATGACTACTAATGACCAACAGCTATTATGCCCCTAAGATGTGCCAGGAATGGTACGAGAGCCTCCACAAACACCAATTCGTTTATGCCCAAACCCCACAAGTTAGGTCTCATTGCTTGCCTCATTTTTAGATGTGTCATGGGAGACTCAGAAGGGTTGTATGTTGTTCCCAAGTCACAGCGCTGGTTAGGACAGGGCCAGTGAGGAGCCAGGGCTGGCTCAAAGTGCTGTGCTTCCAGCCCATCTCCTAGCTGCCTCTTGAGAACAGAAGCCCCCAGGCAGAGAGGAGTGAGCCAGGAGGGCAATGAGGAGGGAGGAACTGTGAGGCACATTTCACCAGTGGCAATTTTCTCAGACATTTTTGCAGAGTCCTCAGTCCCTGTAGGACCAGACTGCTTCTGAAGCACATGATGAAACGGACCATCCGGTTGCTCGCAGTGACATCTTATTTCTACTCTTTCCGGGCCCCTGCACAGGCCCCTGTGCATTCTTAGTGACGTCACCCAGCTGTGCTCCCTCATCTCCCGGAGGAAGCTCTGTCACAGTCGGGAAGGGGGAGGGACAGACAGGAGTGCTGAGAGATGACAGGGAGACAGGCCGCCTCTCAGTGCCTGCAGGAATGCATTCCCGGCAGGGCCCCACAGTCAAGTTGAGGGAATGGTCCCCAAGCAGGGTCAATTCCCGATGATCAGAAGGTGGACGCCAAGGCCCGAAATGCCCAGGCTAGAGATGAAAACTAATCCAACTGAATAAATCAATCACCAGAGAGAACAGCAACCATCGTCTGCCAAGAAATTTAATCCCAAATGTGGAGAGAGTTGGTAGGGGGTGGAGGGGTCGTGGGATGCGGGATTGTCAGGGGAGGGGGGACAGGACAGGGAAGACTGAGGTTCTGAAGAGATTTAATTGGTGATAGAGCCCTAAAAATATGTAAATGGTCTCTTGGTTTCTGTCCTAAAAGGAGAAACAGATGCCAAGGACTCCAAGTTAAGTTTTCATATGAAAATTACTAAGACCCTGAGAATGCCATTTAAAATGTATGCATTGCGATTGTTATCTCCTGTGAGGGAGGGCCCCTGTTCAAAATTTCCTCTTTCATCAGCCTCCCACCACCATTTTAAGAGCCATTTCATAACCCCCTTTCCCATTCTTTTCTTCCAAAGCCCTGTGGTTAGACAGCGCGAGATGAATGAGAGAGGACAGGGGAGTTCAGTGGCCCTTTAAGGCAAAGATTATCTAAATAAGGTTAATAATTTCCAAGTCCAGCCCCTGCTAAGGATAGTCCAGTGACAAAGAATTCGTCCTGTTTCTCCTTAGGCAGCCAATACTATTAGTTTGGACGATACTGATTCTTAGACTGTCCCCCCATATGTTGAACTACATTTTGTCTCTGCAAAGTTTTTAACTTCTGCTCCTTGGCAGAACACAAAGCTCAATGGAGCATCCTTTACTACAGCCAGCCCTTCTAGAATCTCTCTGGAGTTACGAATGCACTGGACCCTTAAAAATGAAAGAGAAGCTGCAACATCTAATGGGAGGAGTTGGAGTGAGAAGTCAGGACATCGCTGTTCCAGACTCATCTGTAAAATGGGAAGACTGGCGGCTGCCCTTTACCAGTGGGGTGAGGATAAAATGAGAAAAGGAAGGCAAGTATTTTGAAGGTAAAGCAATGCTACAGAAGTGCGTCATAACTTAAGACACACAACGAAGTCATAGAAGTGAAGGGGTTGGGATGATTTTCCTCCCCTGCTAATCGGGAGGCTTGAACCTATGATCTCTAGAGTTCTTCTCAACTCGGATGTGCAAGAAGTGAAGTCCAGTGTGAACGGGATCAGAACACAGCAGGGGTTTCCAGCCCCACACAAACCAGCAAGCACTGGCCCATTTGCCTCTGGCCCGGATGACTCCTGTGAGCAGAGATATTTCCAGAAGAGCAGAGAAGGAGGGAAAGGAAGGCAGGAGGAAAATGAGGAAGGGAGGGGCTCTTCTCATTTTTTTGACCATTTGGCAAACAAGTACCAGGATCCCAGGGCATGCAGCACATTGGACAAAGCACCGTGCTGGAGAAATTTATTTTTTAACAGTGGCGCGTTCACCAGTTGCCCACACAAGATGATTTTACATGGTGGGATAGGCTGGATAATGTCCCCCACCCCCAAAGTTGTCCACGTCCTAATCCCCAGAACCTGTGACTACGTTACCTTACAAGGCAAAGGGGACTCCGTAGGTGTGATTAAAGTTCATAAGCAGTTGTCCTGGATTATCCTGGTGGGCCCAGCATGATCTCAGGGTCCTTATAAGAGAGAGGCAGGAGGGTCGGAATCAGAGAGGGAGCTGTGATGACAGAAGCGGAGGTTGGAGTGGTCGGGAGCCATGAAGCAAGGCATGTGGACAGCTGCTAGGTGCTGGAAAAGTCAAGGAAACAAAGTCTCCCCTCGAGCCTCCAGCGGAGCACAGCCCTCCTAACCCATTTTGGGTTTCTGACCCAAATGACCAGAGAATAAAATCTGTGTTGTTTTAAGCTACTAAGTTTACGGTGATTTGTCTCAGAAGCAATAGATAACTCATACACACGGTTCACAAAGGAAACTCTCTGTGTAGATTCTTCTATGATAATTTTCATCTGTACGGCATACATGGACTATGTAAAATGCACTCACACACATGCACACACACAAACACACACACATACACACACACACACACGTGGTGCAAGCACATCTGACCTGAGCTCAATCCCACCTCGAGGTCTCTGCCCTCTGTCTGGAATGCTTTCCCCCAGATCTTCACGTAGCTCCCTCCTTCTGAGCTTTGTTACCTCGGCTCGAGCTTCACTAACTCAGAGTCTTGCTCCGGCCACCCCTTCTAAAACAGTGCCACGCGAACCACCACCCGTACCCTGAAGACTGCGGTCCATCTGTAGATCACAAGATCAATCTTTAGTAGCTCATACTCAGCATATTTAAAAACAAAATGGAAAAGGAGAGGAAATCTCAGAACATGTCACGTGTAGTAGTAAAAGGAGTACTGTTTCTCAACCTTTTTCTCAAAACGTTTTCTGTTTTGTGTATGTTTGTATGTACATTGATCTAACACATCACCTTGCCAAAATTTCTCCAGACTCATTATCATTATCTGAAATTCTTTTATATGTGTGTAGTCAGCTCTTTGTATCTGTTGGTTCGACATCCACGGATTCAACAAACCACCGGCCAAAAATATTTGGAAAAAGAAAAGTTACGTTGCTGCTGACCTGTAATTGCTGCTATGTAATTAGGCCAACCATGCCTGCATTTCTACTAAACATGTATGGACTTTTTTCCTTGCCATTATTTTCTAAACAATACAGCATAATAACTACTTACATAGCATTTACATTGTATTCGGCATTTTAAGTAATCGAGACATGATTTAAAGTATATGGGAGGATACGCGTGGGTTATACGCAGATGCTATGCATTTTATACGTGGGACTTGAGCATCTGCGAGTTTTGGTAGCTGCTGGGGTCCTGGAACAATCCCCTGCAGACACTGAGGGCCGACTGCATTTATTCTCTGTCTCCTTTAATAGAATAAGATCTCATGAGGTAGAGCCGTCACCTGTTCTTTTCTATGCTATGTCTCCGGCATCTGGAAGAACCTGCCACCCTCATAGGTTCAATCAAGGTTCAATCAAGATTTGCTGAAGAAATGAATGAATAAACTGAGCCCGTGATTTCATGACTATTATTATTTATAGGACGGAAGTCGCGTTTTTTTGAAGTAAGTTAATGTAAAGGCTCATATTAAGTAACAAGGGGTACCCAGTGAGGCAAAAATCATGAAGAGGACACCGAGGACATAAAATAATAGACTTATTCCCTGCTCTTGAGGGGCTTCTAAGCTAGCCTGAAAGACAAGCTGCAGAAGGGCTGAGGAATGGATGAATCCCATCCTGGAATGGCGAAGAACACGTCCACCTCCGCTGTGTCACCCGCCAGGATGTCGCAGTGCGCAGTGCGGAGGTGCCTGTTCCCAGGCCACAGAGCGTCCAGCTACAGAAGCAACAGGAGAGCCTGGTGTCTGCCTCCCAGGGCTGCGGTCTCTCCCTTTGCAGCCTGAATGAGGGCTTTGGGCATGCTGACCTCCCAGTCGGTTTCCTTTCAATCCAACCACACTTGGGCCCTGGAGTCTAAAAATCCAGGATGAGGAGCTTCACCCCAACTCTAGCCCCACCCACCCCACCACCTACTCCCATCGTGTGTGTGTGTGTGTGTGTGTGTGTGGTTTCTTTTTTTTTCTCTTTTGCAACATACTGTCCAGGAACTTGGAGGCAGCGCCATGCAGTGGAAAGATACCCAGCTTGGGAATCAAACAGAGCTGGCTCCCAAAAAAACTGTGTCTATTGCTTATTTACCAGGAAACTTGAGCAAGTTTCTCCACTTCTCCAACCCTCAATTTCCTCATCTGTAAAATGTGGAAATAAAAGAATTCTGTAAAAGTGGCCAGAAGGAAGTAGATTCTCAGAAAATGCTGGGTCCCTTCCCTTCTCTTCCAAGGGATTTATGTATGACAAACAGTGGGCACTGTCCAGATGCCATCAATGGCAAGCTGTCAGGAGGTCTCAATCTCAAGTGTCAGCTCCAAGCATTCCCACATAGGTGTCTTTGCAAGAGGACTTTGTCCTGTGAGGTGAGGGTGCTCCTTCCAGGGTGATGAGACACTAAAGCAAGTGTCAGAGCATGAATGAAGGTGCTGGGAATGGTGACAGCCCAGTTCCAGTCCTCAGGGTCCCCACATTTTCCCTCCTAAATCATAGTCTAGCCAGGGCCACACGATGACTTTCATGGGCTCTAGGCCTTTTTGCTTTCATGAACTTCTTGCTCCATCAAACAAATGTTAAAAGTGATATTTTTCCACTGCACTGGCATAACGATAAATATATGACTATTATATAATAAAACATTTTCTTCAACCTAAGAGCTCTCTTTCTTTCTGATTTCAAAAGGAATTAAAACATGTCCATGGGCCCCTCGAACTTTCAGACACCCTGATGTCAGACCACTGGCCTTAACTGTTGTAAGCTACTCTGTTTGTGGTAATTTGTTATAGCAGGAAACTAACTCATTGTCTGTTCCGCGATGGTTCTGTGCCACCCATGCACCCTGGGCTCCTACTCATGGATTAATAGAAAGAATAGGGCCTTAAAGTCGAGGTTCTGGTTCTGACTCTGTCAGTTAGTATCTAAGTAAACTGGACACATCACTAGCCTCTCTGCACCCTGTTAAGTCATCTGTAAAATGAGGACCAAAATATCTACTTTGCAGGGTTGCTGTGAGGATCAAAAATAATAACTAGAAAAAGCTTAGCTCACAACAGAGGGAATAGTCAATTCCTTTTGGGCTCCAGTGATGGCCACAGAGCCCAGCACAGATTCTCCCTTGCTCAGATTCCTAAGTAGATTGGTCCCAGTACTTGTGGAGAAGATAGGATGCCCGGAGTCCTGAGGATGAGGAGCCGGCTCTAAAGGGAGTGAACCCTGGAAATATTCCCAACTAGGAGGCAGTGTTTGTGTTGGCCTCAGGGCCTGGAGCATCCAGCTCTGCTCTCAGACTTTGAAGAAACTTGGGTTCCACTTTCTTCTATAAAAACCAAGAAAATATTTGATTATTTCAAGATTTTTCCCATTTGATTATTTAAAAGAAAAGAATGTGGAGAAGTGAATGGAGGAGGAGGAAGAGCATCTTCATGAATAAGAGTAAGTCTTAGCAGAAAGTCTGGGGCCACAAGGAGACCACAAATGGGCAAGATGATGCAAAGCGACACTTACGTGAGGCACTGGAGAAGAGTATAAGAGCAAGGAACCATGAGGATTCCAGGTGGTTGGAGAAAAGAGTGGGGATTATCTGTTTGGGCAAAAGCCGCAGGAAGGGTAAAGACTGAGGAGTCCCGAGGTAGGAAATGTGACAGATCCCAAGGGAACCCTAAAACACTTGGCTCAAGGCTGATTTTTGTCAGGCCTGCCCCCTCCCACCTGGGCCTCCCATTCCAAGTATCTTCCTCAGGGATCCCGTGGGTCCAAAGCAAGTGACTGCAGAAGTGGTAGGCAGCGAGGGGCACCTGAAAGTGCATAGATGTGTCAGGAGACCTGGGCCTGTCATTTGGTGAAAGAAGTAGGTTTAAATCTAGGTACTGGACTCCGGAGCCCACACTCTGAACCACGAAGCCATGCGTTCCCTCTTCCTGTGCAAAATGAGGACAAAAATATCTTCCTCAAAGACTGTTTTGAGGATTAGAAATAATGAACACACTGTCCCTAGCACATCTAAGGCCATTCACAAAAGTGTGCTTAGTGGCCAATGTGGCTGTTCCTGGGCCAGCTTCTCATCAGTCCCCCAGGACATCGAGGCTGAGCAATCATGTTGCTAATGAGGCACTAATACTGTCATTCAGATAAATGGCATATGCCTCTCCTATATCTCCCCTTGTTTATGCAGCCCTGTCCCTTATCGAATTTATCTGTTTATGCAATTATAACCATCAGTTTAGACCAACATGTATCTTCCTGAAAAATGAGGAAAATCAAAAGGAATGCTGACTTGTAAGTTTAGAAACGAGAAGACCCAAATGGTATTTTCCAAAAGCCACATAAACCATCTTTTAACTCTAAGGTGAACTTGTTATTTCCACCAGGAGAATCCACCAAGTTGAGGAAAGGGCCATTAATACATCACTTCTCAAAACAAGAAATGGCTCAGTGCTCTACGGTGTTACGGAGAAGCCTGCCTCCCAAGAACCCTCGGTGGACCCTGGTTCTCTACCACGTGGCCATGGGGTCTGACATTACACAGGCATTTTCCAGACAATCCATCTCCAGCTCCGCCAGGTAAGATGGGAACGGGAAGGTTGCTGTGCAACTCACAGGCCAGATTTTACTTCTTCTGTAACCCAAGAATCTGAAGATTTGGAATCAAACAGACCAGGTTTCAAATCCAAGCTCTTTGATTTGTTAATTCTTAATTCTAATTACTCAAATTCTCTGAAGCTACAATGAATGGGAATGACTTTCTTGGGCAGTTTTGAGGCTCAACTGAGGTGACTTATGGAAACGGTTTAGGCAAATGGCAGAACTCAAGGACTGGTAGCATTGATTACAACAAGGCAAGCTTTTTTTTTTTTTTTTAGGAACTTTAGCACTCCCCAAAAGGCCAATATTGGTAAGACTATATGTTGGGCCAACGGCACCACCTGGTGGTCAGCTGTAAGATCTGGCGAACCTCTCCTCTGTCTTCAGACTTCCTTAGCTTGGTCCCAGGGAGGCTCACATCACAAAAGAGATGACTTTTAAAAAGGGACTTGGTTGAAAGATTTCCGGGAGTAAGGAAAGGAACATAATCTGATCTATTTATAATTCTTTCCTGACGGAAGAAAAACTGGTTCAGTCCACCTTATAAGACAAGACAAGACAGACAAGACATCTAGCTTCTCTGAGCCTCTATCTTCACCTGTTTAATGAAAACAATATTTTATTTGTAGCTATCAGAAAGAAAATAAATACAGGTTCAGTGACTGGCACCTAGTAGACACTCAAGGCCATTTTTGACATTGAGGAAGCAACTGCATGTGTCTACACCTGGTCTTTTAGACATCATCTGGGATATACGTCCTCAAAGTTCCAAGAAATGGCCAGCAGGGAGCCTGTTCCTGGGCCAGGCCCTCTGCTTTCGCTTGCTTTTCACCTCCCCACCTCTGGGAGGCACTGCCCCAAAGTCAGACCCTACTTGGGAAGCACCCATCAGAAGACTTGGAACTGGAGAAAAAAGATCATTTGTTTATCTGTTCATTTGTTTGACAAAAGTGCTGAGCATTTAAGATAAGGATGATTTTATCGTGACTCTGGTTTCAAGGAGCTTGCATTCTAACCATGGAAGCAAAAGAATAAAGAAATACATGAGTGCCATGGACCAGCTACTGCGATGGAGGCAGGCATTGTTTAGGAAGGTAACACGGAGAAAGGAGCTGACTTTAGCTGGAGGCGTCGAATGGATTCGACAGTTACCTACTGAGTGCCAAGCACAATGTGAGAAGGAATAAGTCCCAAACCCTGCCCCCAAAGAGACTGTGGTCAGCTGGGGTAAGGAAAGGATGCAGAGAGAATGAGACGTGTGGTTTGGTACTGCAGAGAGTGTGGGTTCAGGGAACCTGAAATGAAGGGAACAGCCTGAGCAAAGAAAGGTGGGACAGAGCAGGATCAGCCAGTGGCTTCTCCACACCCACCCACTGCATCTTCTGAGCTTCTTTTCCTGCTTTGGCATTCAGGAAGTGTAAACATCCTTTTTTTCTTTCATTGCTATATTTTAAACCTGCTTATCCTCCACTATTGTTTCTTTTCCAAGGGTCCAAGATAAGCGAGCCCTGTGCCATATCATTTTGCAGATGCCCAAGCAAGCCCCCTCCCTGCTCATTCTGCATTAGCATTGAGGATGCTCTCATTGCCGGGAAACCTTCTCGACATGGCCCGGCCCACCTTCCCTGCTGTGCTGAAGCCCTGGGCCTCCCCCCAACCCCTTCCTGCCTGAGGCTCCAGCATCCCTCTGACCTACCAACTGGAGGAGGCTGGGTGGTATGACAGGGGTGCCACGGGGCGGGATGAGGAGTGCCCACAAGTTCCAAATTCCCCTTGTCCCCGGTCCCAAGAGAAATAAGTGGAAGCTACCACCCAGGCAGCTCCATTTCCTGAGTGCCCACTGTGCTCATTCACTCTCCAATGGTGGCAGAGAAGGACAATAAAGATCTTGGGGCCTGAAGCTCACATCCAAGTTACACTACTTTTTTCCTGGGTGGCTTTGGGCAAGTTACTTAAATTCTCTGTGCTTCTATTTCTTTATCGATAAAGTAGGGAATAGTACCTACCTCATATGGCTATTGTGAGGATGAAATAAAATATTACAGCGAAGTGCTTAGAAGACTACCTGACACGGAAGAAGAGCTCATTAATTATTAACTATTATTCAACAATAATTATTTATTGAGTTTCTACTGTGTCAGGATTGCAGGTGCAGCTGTGAACCAAAATGACCTGGTCCTTGACTCACAGAATTTACAGTCTGCTGAGGAGGCACACTGTTAACACTAAGTAAGGGACAGTAATTATATAATAACTAACTGTGATGAGTACTATGAAGAAAATGGATAGTATGAATGGAGAGAATAAACGAACTAAGAGGAGGCATTGGAATTAGATTGGGGGTAGTGACATTTAAGCTGAGACCGAAAGGATGTGCAGGAATGAGGTGATGAGCTGAGAATAGCGTGCCAAGGCCCAGAGGCCGCCAAGAATGCTATGCCATCAGGATCTGGAAGAAGAGGGTCAGTGTGGCTGCAGTGTAGTGAACAGGAGAAAGGACCCTGAGCTAAGGTTGGAAAAACAGGCAGAAACCAGCTCCTAAAGGGCCCTAGAGAATTGAGCACTTTATTCTAAATCAGTGGGAAGCCACTGAAGTGTTTGGGGAGCAGTTTTACTGTTAAGATATTATTTAATTTACATTTTCAAAAGGTCACTCTGCTGATAACCTTAAGAGTAGAACTAAGGACATCAGAAAGGAAGTGATTATAAATAGAGAGGCGGCTGGGCCTAGTGTGGGGACATCGAATATATACCCACATATATAATCATCAGGACTTGATGAGGGAATGGATGTGAGAGGTGAAGGAAAAAGAGGACGAAGATAACATTTAACTGAGGTGGAGAAAAATTGAAGAAGGAACAAGTCAAGGGCCCTCTTTGGAGATGTCAGGCAGGCAATTCCACATGGAAATCTGGAATTCTAAAGAAATATACTTTTAGGAGCTATGCATTTAGGAGTAAGGACATATAGATCTCATATCAGGTCACAGAGATGAATGAAATCACTTGGAAAGGGATTGTAGAGAGAGAAGAAAAGCAAGCTTAGAACCAGGGATCCCAACATTCAGAAGGCAAGTAGAGGAACGAGAGCAGGCCAAAGAGATGGAGAAGGAACCTGCTGAGGTAGGAGAAAAGCCAGCAGAAACCAATGGTTTCAAAAAGGAGCGGTCCACATGGGGCTACTTCAGTGTTGAGCAAGACGAGGACAGAAAAGGGAACATTATGGTTGGCATCATAGCAGTCACTGGTGACCTTGGCGAGAGCAGCCTCACGGCGTAGTGGGGTAGGTGCCATATCGAACTGGGCAGGTGCAGGGGCAGCATGTGAGGGCAGTTATTTTTAGCAGCTTAAATCGGGGGCAGATGGGGAGTAGAAGAAAAGCAGTAGCTGAAGCAGGATGGAGGGGAGGGGGTCAAGGGATGTTTTTCATTTTCTTAGAAAGTTGAAAAAAAAAATTGAGCAGTTGCTAGAGTGCTGATTGGAATGATCCAAAAAGCAGGGCAAGAGGACAACAGAGTCAGGAGATGGGATAAAGACTGAGAGAGGGCCCTGAGAAGCCATGGGGACTGAGCATCTGTGGGAGAGTGAGACTTTAAGGAGACAAAGGGGAAGATGCAGACGGATAGAGAAGGGTCGGTACATTGACTGTAAAGAAGTGGGGACCTAGCAAGGCCCTTCCACATTTAACCCTCAGCACGAATCCTGGGAAGTTTATTTCTCCCATTTTAGAAATGAGGGGGGCGAAGCCCAGGATAGTCAAGTCTCTTGGCCCCTCATCCTGTTCTTGAGTGGCCATGCCAGAATTCAAACTCTAATTTGTCTAAATCGAAGATTATGTTCTCTTTGGCCTTTCACCCCGAGAAGCTCACAAGACTGTACTGATTACAAAGGGCTTACTCAATGAGTGTTAGCTGAATGAAGTGTTGGTTATAAACATAAGATGACCCCCAACCCAGCTTAGATATTGATTTGAATCTCTTAGCAGCAGCAGCAGAGCATGGAGCTCTGGGGAGCAGGAGAGGTTGATAAAGAGAGGGGTAGCTTAGAAAGGAGTAGGCAGGCTACGATGAAGTTGGGGTGGAAGAGCAGGTCCGAGATGAAAAGGAGGAAAGATAACATCAGCCTAAATCCTCTGGGAGGAACATCCCCCATAAGGCTCCTGAAAGTTCTCTAATCTCTGAGCTCACTTGTTTCACCCCTACTACTAAACTGTCCAGACACCGCACACCAGAATATAGAGGCACTGGGGTTCTCTTGAATTCTTGGCTTGCCAGATTTCATGGTTTGGGGATTTCCAGCAAAGGGGGTAAGGCTCTGGATTCTGGATCAAGTCCCAGCTCAGTCACTAGCTCTGTAGTCGTCAACAAGTCACTTAATCTCTAAGGTTGTGAATCATTTGTTGATATGTTTTCTTCTGGTATTTTCTGTTTCTAAGTCCCTTTTCTCATTAGTTGGCTAGACTTTGTAGCATCTATTTCTTCTGGGAAAGAAAGCTACAGCAGAAGCAAAGAAAAGGCTTTTGAGTTTGAAAAATAGATAGACCCTGGGGTCTCAGGACGCAGCAATTACATGATGAGTCAGAATTGGGTTGTTTGATCCAAGATTGATTAAAGGACCCCCCCCATATAAAGAAGTAATGATGTGGCAGAGACAGGTTAGCTGTTTACCATGTCCGTTCCGCTTTGACCCTGGGCACTGGCCAGACACCTCTGCAGGTAAGCACAGCCACACAAGTGAGTTCTAGCAAACTGAACGAGATCAGCAGCGATGAGGGTGGCACTTCGAGACCCAGCCCAGGAACACCTTCCAAGCTCAATTCTTCGCCATTCTTGCTTTGTCCATTGGTCTGAGGCCGACACACCAAACAGCTTCGGGAACCACGTGTTGAGGATGAGGGAGCTACAGATGATAGGTTCCCTGGAGAACCACTTAACCATGAGGAATGCCCATTCTGGATTTCACGTGCCTGATAAATAAACTTCTACGGCGTTCGACTGATCACACATTTTTGGGATTAGCATCTAATGCTGCCTTCGTTAACACTGTTGGAAAAGGAGGTATTGATGAATAAACCATTGGCTGTAGTGGGGGCTGGGATGGAGGAATGACAGGCTGTTTCTCTTTAGGTGTGCGGGGTCTGAGGATAGAGGAGACCTGTGCCTGTTTCCTAGATGGAGCCCTGGGGTCGAACTCACAGAGGAGTGGCTGTGTGACCTGTCCAGAATAGCCCCGCTGAGTCCAAAACCACCAGAGTGGCAAGGGAGAAGACACTCATTCCCTGCGTAGCTAAGAAAGCCCCAGAAGTTAGCTGAGAGAGAGCCAGACCTCTTGCAATTGAGAGAATAAGGAATAACAGATACAGTGGTGACTGCATTGACCAAGGGCCAGATAGGAGAAGAGAAATCTCAGAGGAGACCTGCAAAGACTGGTCTGTCCTTGGGACTTAGACAAAACCCAGGAGAAATTCTGCAGAGCCGTGCAGGGGGCCACAGGGAAATGGAATTGATCAAAAATTAAACCGTGGTCCCCCCAACGCAACGGGAGCTTGAAATAGAAATTTAAGCAGACCATTTACACATCGGAGTTGGCAGACTGAGACTCTTACTTGCTGCTTCTCTAGCCACAGGGCTGAAAATCCCACCCTGCCTTCCTCATAGGGCTATGAGAGCCAAAACCAAATAATGTGCTCCTCAGGAAACTACAGCGCTCTGAATTCTGACTCATCATTGTTGTCATTGTCATCATCGTTAGCTTTGACAGAAGCTAATGGGGAAGGAGCCTCGAGAGTGCAGTTCCGGGAGCTTTTATAGTATGATCAGGTCCTCAATCCTCAGGCCCTAATCCCCTCTTTCAAGCAAAGAGCCCTATTTCCTAGAGGTTCATCGGTGGCAGCTGAGCTCACCCTGAAGCAGGTAACAAGGGCTTTTGCTAGAGGAATAGAAAGCTGAGAGGGGAGTCATCATGTCACACAAGTGATGGAGCTAAGCCCACTGCCTGCAGCCTTTGTCCCCAGGTAGGGACAAGATGACCTTCCCCTCAGAGAAGGCTCCCAGCAAATGGGCCCTATGTCTCTCCACAGCCACTTACATCCTTCACTGTGCTTGGCCCTTAATGGAGACATTGCTTTATGGAAGCAAACATGATTTCACATCCAGGATAATAGCTGACAATGATTAGTAAGTATATGTATTGAGCACTTACCAGGTAGCAGACACTCGAGGCTAAGTAACTTGTCTTGGGTCACAAAGCTCAAAGGTGACAAAGTCCAAATTCAGTTCTAAGGCTACCTGACTTCAGAGACCCAGCTCCTACTCATTAAGCTCCGTGGCACCCTGTTGATGTCAGCATCTGGTTTTCTACACATTCAGGGGATCTGAAGATTTTAAAAAGCAAAAACGCATTAGTATAAATTATTGCAGGCCATCCTCCTTTGCATGGCACTATGCTAATGGAAACTCGTGAATATCGGAACCGTGTCCTCACTTGCATACCTCAGCTCCCATGGAATTGTGCAAAGGGAGGACTGCCTGTATTATTCTCACTGCTGTTATCATTGTATCAATAATGCCATATAACAAACCTGCCCAAAACTCAGGGACCTACAACAAGCATGTATTTGCGTCGCTCTCAGGTCTGTGAGTTGGCCGGGGCAGCTATGCGTGAGGCTGCAGGTCAGCTGTGCTTAGATCTTGGCTCTGGGTTGCATACAGATCTAGCCACAGAACTACACATTCCTTTCGAACTAGCAGCTATTGGTGTATATTCTTCTCAAGGTAGATCTTTGATGCACAAGAGGCTGAGTTATACAAGCACATTTAAGGCCTCTGAACACTTTTTCAGCAACTCATTGGGCAAAATAAGCCAAATGGCCAAGCTAACATGGGGGGGAAGTGACCCCCACCCACCCACAGGGCAAAGAGTGGGGATATACAATCCTTCTCCAAGGGGTGAAAAATTAAAACCCAGCTCCAGCCGGCCACAGTCAGCATCTTCATCCTCGCTGCCGGCCGGCTCGGAGCTTGGGAGTAAGGACAGGATGGCAGAGTGCTGTCCTGAGACCCTCCAAAGTCCTGCATGGGGCACATTAGCTGGTGGTCCCCACGTCTCTTTGCCCCCTCCAGTGACCTCTTGGCTCCTGCCACAGCCTCCAGGCACCCTCCCCGCGACTCTTCCTGTCTCCCTGGCCCTGACTGTGGCAAAGACAGGTTCTCAGCAAAATCCGGCTGAAGCAAAAATCAGAATCAAATGCGTAATAACACATAAAACCCTTCAAATCTGTAGTCATTTCCTGACTCAAACTTCGCAGCTCTCTGAAGTACACAGGGCTCAGAGTGACATCCAGGTTCCCACCGTATAGATGGGGAAAATGAGGCTCAGAGAAGTGATGTGATTTGCTAAAAGGCAGCCCAGCACAGACTTGAACATGGGTCTTCTCTCTCCAAACCCCAGTAATGAGAGGAAGAGAAAGTCACCAAACTCAGATCCCGAAAACAGCTGGGGTTTGGAACAGTTACACCGGGAAAATGTCTGGGGAGAGGTGTGCCACGCACAGATGCCCTGCACACACTTCCCTCCGGAAGCTTGGTCTGCACGGCCCTGTACACAGCCCGGCTCACAGCTTTTTGGACGTGGCCAGAGACCTCCAAGCCACAAGAATTCAGTGTCCTCCAGAGTGCCTTAAGAAGAGCAGATTTTCATCTTAATTCTAGGAACTGTATGAGGTTATTCATATCTGTCACTGAGCACCAAAGAGACATAGTATTCTGTTTCTCCAAGGATTTTTCCGCCAGCCACCCATCTTCTCCCCCGCTCGCCCCCTCCACCAGCCCCATTCCTGCCCCCACCTTCCCCAGGCACGATTATCTCTCGCCTAGTTTAGTTGGCTTTTAAATGGGATGAGACATTTCAACAAAATCCATTCTGCAGTCTTTTCAGCTACAAAGTGGTGTTGCTCTGTTTTGGGGATGATAGTAAAATAAGAACTTTTTTTTTTTTTTAAGTTAATGAATTGGCTGACATTATGATGTCAGAAGGACTGGAGCCAAAGGTGTTTTGCTAAAGGGAGTCTCCCCACAGCCCCCCCTCCAGACGACACGGCACCCCTGGAGCCCATAGAACCTGCGACTGTTCACGCTGTTTACACACCCAGCTCCCCTGACTGCCTCTTTGTGGGAAGTTGTTTACACGAATTTATTTTGGGAAAATTCCATTAGACAGGACCAGGATTTCTTCACAAATCATTGCCTCTCACTTGTGTCTTGATCAAATCTGGGCAGGCCACGCTTTCTTCAGAGCCTGACTCCCTGTGTTTCTATTAGAGGCTGGGGGGAGAGAGAGGAGGGGGAGAGGACATGAAAGATAATGAAGCGGCCAGGGATGGGGTTAGAAAAAAAAAAAAGGCCTGTCTGCTGGGATAGGAAGCAACAGCTCTGGGAGAACAAAGGGGACCTCACTGGCTTGGAGACTGCTGACTCCCATCAGCAGCTTTCCAGACTACAGCTGTGTATGAACTTGTCCGTCGTGTGCCTGGCCCCATGCTATGCTGCTAGGACACAGAGACGAATTGGTGATGCTCCCTGACCTCAAATAGTTTAAAACCTAGAGAAAAAGAGAGCAACAGAAATAAACAGTTCAATTGCATGGTCTTAGGGTCCTTGTGGGGTCTCCACACCCTTGTCCCACCGCAGTTGGTCATTGAGCACGTTGATTCCTTCTGACCACTCACTCTGGCCATCCACTCTGTTGAAGTGTGAGATGCACCCCAATTGGCTCCCATTGGTTTGATCTTACACTGGCATCACATGTGCATAGGCCACATCGTTGCTTCATTAGTGCCTAAGCAACTCCTTCTTATTGCCCAAAAAGAGACTTACTGGAGACCTACTAAGAGCCAGACCTGTGGATTCGGAGATGCTGAGACATTCTCCTTGTTCTGCAGGAGCTCAGCCTGGGATAGGTGGAGCAGGGAAGGGAATGGGGACCACAGCTAAGCCACAAAGCGGATATCTTCTCCTGGATAAGGAGAGCTGGCTGATGTTCCAGGTGTCATTCTGAGGAGTCAGAAGGAAGGTGGTAGCTCCTGGCAGTAACTCAGTACCACCCTCTGCCATTATCTGCCCAGCAAGCCTGGCTTCTCTGGTCAGGAACACTTCCAACACTGCAGACTGCTGAGGCCCATGGTCAAGAGCACACTGAGCAACCCTGCAAGGGGTCTGCCTCTCGAGGTGGGTTTCCTCAACTCTCTAATGAGGAGAGGCTGCACCACCAGTTTTGCTACATGGAAACCTTTGTGGAAACAAAATCTTGGGCAGTGCTCATGGCTCATACTTAATTGAACACTTAATTGAACACCAGGCACAGGTCTAAGTGTGTCACATGTGTCAGTGCACTTAATCCTCACAGCAACTCTTCTAAGTTAGTACTTACTAAGTGAATATATCAAATACTAAATTGTTTGCTTAAAAATCCAATATGTGAATTAGATAAAACTACAATTCCTTTTATAGATGAGAGTGGGTTTTCTTTGCTTCCACAGATCTGACTGTAGACTCTCAGGGTTGGAAAGAAAAAGAGCCTGATTTGCAGACTCTGATCCATGCTCCCTAGGACTTTAAAAGCCAGCACCAGGGTCCCATGAGTAGAGAGGTGGTGGGGGCAGGCTAAAGTGAGCACGCCTTTCGGAGTCAGATCCCAGTTCATATCCCAGCTCCAACTCTCACTAACTCAGCAAGCAATTTCAGCAGAATCCTTAAGCTTTCCAGATATTGCTTCACTCACAGAGTTGTCATGAACATTAAATGAGATAATGTGTGCAAAACACTTAGTGTAGCATCTGTGGTAGATAGTCGACAATACA
Source organism: Cynopterus sphinx (assembly GCA_030015415.1). Taxonomy (NCBI): domain Eukaryota; kingdom Metazoa; phylum Chordata; class Mammalia; order Chiroptera; family Pteropodidae; genus Cynopterus; species Cynopterus sphinx. Next base: position 24,127,263 of record CM057385.1, read on the forward strand.
GCAACTGCTCATCTTCCCCAGATGCGTACGAGAGGCAGCATGTTGTAAGCTAGTAATGCAAAATGTAGTGCCATTATGGGCTCTTCCTTGAGCTCCAAACTAGATGTATTTTAGAGACAGAGATCATAGAGATAGAGAGGGACTAGCCTAATATTACTTATATCATCCACGGCTCTCAGCACATTTCCACACATATTATAAGTGCTATCAAATGAATGAATGGTTTAATGGATAGAAGGATGGATGGATGAATGGATGGATGGATGGATGGATGGATGGATGGATGGATGGATGGATGGATAGGTGAATGGATGGATGGATGGATGGATAGATGGTCCAAATAGGTCAGTTCCTTATGAAAAGCTCCACTACACCCCAGAACATGTCTCATTTCAGCACATCAGGGAACACTGCGGTCTTTGACTCCCCATTCCTCCAAAACCTGTGAATCATCTTGCCAGATACCTCCTTGTTGCCTCTCTGCTCAGCCCCTTCACAGTAATGCATTGTTCCACTATCTGATAGGTCTTGACTCTGGCTTTGCCTTTGAGTGGTGTCTTTTGCAGCCACGCTCTACAGCCCATGGGCTAACTCCATCCCAACTCCCAGATGGACCCTCCACAACCAGAGCCTGTGCACCGTGCTTTCAGGTTGTCGGGGAGGAGTTAATGTGCAGGCATTCATTCCCTGGAGCCCCAGTCCCTGGAGACCTGGGCTGGAACAGAGGGGCCTGTGTACCTTGGCATTCCATGGCCAGACTCCAGCCATGCACTGAGGTTGTTTCATGCACAATCTTAAGTGCTCTGTGCTCTGCCTACTCGGGAGCCAGGAGCAAGCCCAGCCTGAGGCTCTGTCGCCCTCCCTTGGTAGTGGCTAGAGGTGAAGAGAGAGCACAGCCTCCAGCAGAGTAAAGGAGCCATAGCTTGCCGTATTTTCCTGGGGGCCAAGGCAGCCCTCCAGCTGCAATCGATCCAGGTGCAGCTGGCTTCCCCAAAGTCAGGGCTGCCAGCCCAACACACTCGTGTACCACTAACACTATGGCAGCTCCTGCTATCTCCATTACCAGTCCCAGAAAAATTACCTGATACCTTGGAAAATCTGTCTCCTCTCCTTACGGATGCAGTGGTACCAAGAGAACGTCAGGTCCAGGTTCTCAGATGCATGTCATCTTCCTAGTTCCAAACCTGGTAGGGAAGGTAGAAACGTGGGCAGGACTTGGCAGGGGAAAATGATGAGGGCATGTTTAGGTTACAGGGGCATTAACTGGTTTTTGTCTTTTTTTACACCCCAGGCCTCAGTTTCAGGGAAGAATGACCCATATGACAGCAGGGTTCTGGAAGTCTGGATACAATTATAGATTAGCAAATACAGATTCAGTGAAAGGGCACCAGCTCCCCACCTGCCTGAAGCTCAGGTCTGTGCAGATGGACACTGATGACAGGCACCCCTGGCTGAGAGGTGGGTAGCTTGTGACCTATGGGTTCTCACTGCAGAGTGCATGGGAAGCACATCCAGAGGCTGGTGATACCTGTTGCTTGAAGCTTACTTTACCCTTGGGTCACTGGCCTCTTCTGCCCAGAGGTCCTGATCCAACCTGTCCCTGGGAAACTCATATCCTATGCCTCAGGGCTGACCTCTCCTGGATACTGGTTCCAGAAAAAAAGATGTGTGAGGCAGGGGCAGACATGGAAGCAGACATCCAAGCAGACATCTTTCTCTGATTCACTTCCATAGAGTTTGGCCCAGATCTCACCTCTTTGATAAGCACAGCCACTCACTTAGCAAAGATGTCAGTATCAGGCTCTCCACCTTGCCAATAAGATCCTCACCCAGAGCCACCTTGGAGAGGACCAAGAGAGGCAGAGGCATCCTGAAAGACGCAGCAGGTACTTGAATAATTCAAGCTGAAGCCTCATTCTGTAGGAGACTGTTAGCTGCTGGTTTGGCCTAAGATTACCTGATCGAACCCAAATTTAGGAAGTGTTTTTTCCTTCCCACCTTCCTAGAGAAGAGAAAGCTCTGAAGGAAGACAAAATCCATAATCAAGAATTGTCTTTGATGTGTAATTCCACCACATATAGGATTAGAGTGGGAGGACAATTATACCCCCACTGAACACATATAAGGGTAGATGGGAGGGCTAAGGGCTGGGAGCAAATGCTCACTAAGTAACTACAATTATTAATATTTTTGTCAAAACAAAATTTATAATTATTGTGCTTCAGACACCACAGAGATGAAAAGAGACCTTCTCAGGGCTCTCATTTATCCCACTCAGCGTTGCAGAGACCTGGCCTGACATCCACAGGCCAGTCAGTGAATTGTCACTCAGTTTCGTGATTGAGGCCTTTGGACACTGAGCAAAGGAGGGTTCTCAAATTGTGGGAGAGGGTGGGGATAGAGGAAGGCAAGAAAGGGGTGCCTACTCCCATTCATGACTGCCACCCCCACCCAGGCCCCTGGGCCAGGAGTTTGGACTTTGCCCCAGGCCAGGTTTGAGGGCAAGACCATGAGATCTGAACCTCCATCCAAAGGAAAGAAGGCCAGGGTCTCTCAACCTTTGGCCAAGGCAGGGACGAGATCACCCCGATGGCTTCTGCCACATCCATCAAAGAGCCGGTTCCCAGGGGGCGGCAATGTCCTGCTCTCGATCCAGATGCTGTTACAAAGGTGTGATAATCTTGTGAAAAACTCCTCAGGCTGTACATTTAGCATTTGTGTAGTTTTCTGCACTTACATATACTTCAATTAAAAGTTTATTTTTAAAAGTCACCAAGAAAATAAATGCCCTTCCCTACAAACCGCTGGGCAGAGGGGAGCATCCTTGCACCTGTTGCTGTGAATTGTCCAGCTTAATCCAAGTCACTGGGGATTGGATCAGGCCAGGAATTGCCTCCCTGGGATATTGTACTCTTGCCACAGCACTCAGAATCTGACCTTGATTCCTTCTTTCACTCATTTAACAAGTGGATGTGTGCCACACATGTACACTCAGCATGTCTTAAACTGGACATCTCATACCTTATCCCAAAATCGTCTGGCCTGCATTAACCTGTACATCACCATTTACCCTGAGACAAAGTCCAAACATTATGCTGCCTCTTATTCCCCCACTTCTATGGTTTACAACCAGTCAAATATGTTACAAATTCTGCTTTGGAAAATGCACCAGACCCCATTCCTTTCTTTCTTCCACACAGTCAATCCCTGTCCTCTATCTTCATCCTCTTGCACTTGGGCCCTGTATCCTTGCCTGCAGCCTCCATGTTATCATCAGAGACAATGCCATTCACTAGCAAACACCTTCGATGGCTCTCTACTACCTATGAGAAAAAAGTCTAAACTCCTCAGCTTGGCTGAAAGGCCCTGCATGAGGCAGGCCCATCTCCCACTGCACCCCTCCATTCACCCACCACAGACTGCAATGGACCACTCTCCACTCCCTGTGTTCACCTAATAAGTTTTTACTTTCACTGCTTGCGTTATTGTCTCAATCCCAAATACTCTCCCCACCACTCTGTCTTTTGCCAGTTCCCTTAGCTTCCACTCAGAAATGACCTCTGAGAAGTCTGCCCTAATCCTCAGATCAGATTTCATTGCCTCCTCACTTGGCAGCTACCACATGCTACTAGTACTTTAAGACCATTCTGCCTCCTCCTGCCATGATCGTTATGCAATCAGAAAAACCAGTTGGCTCTATCCCTTAAAAATGTTTCCAGAACCTGGACATTTCCCACTACCCCCGATGCTGCACCCTTGTGCAAGCCACCATATCTCTTGCTGGGATTTTTGCAGTTGTTTCCTAACTGCTCTTCTTACTTCCACTCTGGCCTTTTTCCCCTACAAGATCTGCTCTTTGCAGAGTGATGCTCTTACATATACCTCAAATTACGTCCCTCTTTAACTCGAGAAAAACAATTTGTTACCTACAAGGAGCTCCCATAAGAACGTCACTGATTTCCCAACAGAGACTTTGCTGCAGGCCCGAAGGGCTTAGCACAAAATAGTCAAAGTGGTGAAAAGCCAGAACCTACAATCAAGATTACTCTACCCAGCAAAGTTATCATTTAGAATTGAACGACAGATAAAGAGCTTCTCAGACAAGAAGGAGTTAAAAGAATTCATCACGACCAAACCAGTATTATCAGAAATGTTGGAGGGACTTCTTTAAGAAGAAGAAAAATATATATACCAAAAATACAAAGAAAGAATGGCAATAAATGCATATCTATCATCAAATATCTCAAATGAAAAAGAATTAAATTAAGTGCTCCAATCAAAAGATGGGGTGGCTGAATGGATAAGAAAACAAGACCCTTACATATGCTGCCTATAAGAGACTCACTTCAGGTTAAAAGACACACACAGACTAAAAATAAAGAGGTAGAAAAAGATATTTCATGGTGGACCTAGAGCGTATTGTGCTGAGTGGAATAAGTTAGATAGACAAAGACAAAGGCCATATGATTTCACGCACATGCAGAATCTAAAGAACAAAGACAAACAAAATAGAAACAAACTCATAGATAAAGAGAACATTTTGAGGGTTACCAGATAAGAGGGGGTTAGGAGGTAAATCAATTAGGGGGAAGGGAGTAAGAAGTACAAAATGGTAGTTACAAGATAGTCATGGACATATAGAGTATGGCATAAGGAATATAGTCAATAATATTGTTATAACTGTACAGTGTCAGATGGGTACTGAATTTATTGGGGTGATCACTTTGTGAGTTATATAAATGTCTAATCACTATGGTCTACATCTGGAACTAATATAATATTATATGCCAACTATAATTTTAAAAAATAAAAAATATTATTTAAATAAAAAGAAAATCAGGCATCAGGGTGGATTTGGCCCCTAGGCTGTAGTTTGCTTATCCCAGTCTTAAAGGATGAGTTGATGAAGATGGAGGAATGGATTAGAGATGAAAGTAAAGGTGACTCAACAGTATAACAGCCTTCACAAAGGTCTTTAAAACACAACATACAGTCTATTTGCTAAATGGAAAGATTTTTGGTGTGAGGGTGGGGACTGGGGTCGTGGTTGAAACTGGAGAAGTCGGTGGGGTAAGATGAAGAAGGACCTTATCTTTCAAATTACAAAATTTACCATAAGTTTTAAGTTGGGCAAAAGCATAATCAGGTTTGTAGTTTCAAACATAACTCAGGAAGGAAGGGAGACCGGGATAGGCAGTCTGGCTAAGAGACCGCAGCATTACTGCAGGCACTATTATTCTGGATCCAACTGATAACACCTGCAAAAGCCGATTGTTAAATATTCAAGAATTTTTGTAAGCCAGCTGTTGAACACAGTCATTACTTAAAGATTAGATTTTATGAAATTATAATGAAATCAATTACATTGAAAACAAAGATAATAAACCTAGAAAAACTCATCACTTTCTCATTTTCCTATGATATTTTACGTTTGTCTTTGCTCTTGAGATTTTTTAACTCTAGCGTATCCGTGCAGTGGAAACGCTACGGAATGCCCTGCCACTGGGCATCTCTTCAGAGCTCTGCATTCAGAGCTCTCACAGGGGTCGCTTGAAATTGACCACAGAAATGGACACAAGCAACAAAATCAGGCCATTTTTTTTTTCTCCCAGAAAATCAGTCGTTAAACATTTAGGAGCACACTTCTGAGTGCAGGTAAAGGAAGATGGGCCAAGGCTTGCTGCAGTGATGGCACGAATGGAGAGGTGGGGATGGCCGGATTAGATTCTATTCTACTCAACAAGGTAGCTTTGGAGAAACGAGGAAAAAAGACAAGGAAGAGAAGGATGCCTTCCAGCCCGAGAGAGCGAGCTATTTATAAAGAACTGCTTCGAACCCAAGACTTGGCTCTGTACTTGCCCCGCATGCCTTCTCACCAAAGACCTCTGCTAACAACCCAGGGTAAGTATGTGAGGCTGAGACCAGTGCCCTGGCAGCCCTGTGCAGCGGGCAGCACGGAAGCACTTGCTAAGATCACCCAAGGAGGTCGGCCGAGCCCCCAGCTTCCATCCAGCCACAGTGCCTGCACCACAGGCCCGTCTGTGTGTTTACATCTCATATATAGCTGCGTGCAGAGCTATTTGGGCACCCGCAGCGCTCCACGAGCGGGTCTGTGTGTATTTATAACCACACAGCTATGTGTGGACAGCCCCCCATATAGATCTCACCTACATCATTTCACACATGCCCCAGGTGCCCGGGGCCTGCTTCCTGACCTCACGTCAGGGGCCGGCCGCAGTAATTGACTCTGATGGGAACCGTGCTCTCCCAGCCGAAGGCACGCAGCCCACCTCCCACAGCCAGCGTCTGCCTCCCTCCCAGGGACCTGGGGGGCCAGACCTTCCTGGTAAAGCTCTGCAGAGAGGAGAGCTATAAACATACCACAGGCTGACCCGCATATGGAAATGAGGCTCGCGGTTGGGCCTGGTGCCCAGCCACAGGCCTGTGGCCTCGCTGCCGCCAAGTATCTTTAGCGTGAACTTCGTCAACATCGGCCCCCCTCTGCCCCCTCCAATCTGTCTCCTCCCCTGCCCTGTCTTACACTCACAGTTTGTGGTGTCTCTTTCAAGGTCTTTTCTTCAGGCCTGCAGGGAGGGCTGGCCTCCATCATCTCTCTGTCTGACAATAATAATAACAACCGTACACTCATACCTTCCCCGTACTGTTCTAGGCACTGAGTTAGGAGCTTCATGTCTACGACCTCACTGGATCTGCATGGAAGCCCGATTTTACAAATAAGAAACCTAAGCCTCTAAAGGGTGGGTCGCTCAGTGAAGAGACCAGAAGCGAAAGAGGTCAAAGTTGTCCTAAGTGTCTCAGGCTCCAGGCACACAGGCGGGAGTCGCAGGCTGGAAGGGGCCACTGCATGCAGAAGAAAGAAGATAAGTCTAGGATGGGGGCGGCGATGTCATGAGTAGAGAGAGAAGGAGAAGGTTAGGATAGAATCAGAATCAACCAGGTAGTTTTGGAGAGATGAGGAAAAGGGAAGGAAGAAAAGGATGCCTCTAAACTAGAGACAAATAGAGAAAGAGCAATTTATAAAGAGGACAATCCGTCGTCTTCCAGATGAGAGTGGGGCAGAGGTCATCCAGGAAGCTGTAGAAAGAAGACACTCCCTGCCTTCCCAGGCTTCTTCGGGGCACTCTCTTGCAAGCCGTGCCAAGCTGTTTCCAAAGGTTTCTGGGCTGTCAGCCCCACCTTAAAGACATAGGCCCACAGCTCCCCAGAACCATCCTTCAAGAATGTCAAGCCCTTATTCCTTCACCAGCTTTCTAGGCCAACCCAGGGTAGGGTCCAACCACCTAGAGCAGGGAGGGGGGAGGTAATAAGACTTGTCTCTCTCAATGAGTGGTGGCCTGCAGAGGTCTCCTGGTCTTTGTTCTCTCTGAAGCCCCTGACAGGAGTTAGGGTTAACCTTAGGCTCTTCCGCCTTCACTGGGGTATGACTGTCCACGGCAGATCTGTCCACTAAAGCCTACTTGTGTAAGCTCTGTTTTTCTATCCTTATCTCTGTTCTTCTACCTTTCTTCTTCCTATTCCCTTTCTCTATAATTCTAACAGTTAAATTATTATTTCTTGTTGTGAACCACACAACAACAATGGTGAGGATTGCCAACGCTGTTGTCAAATGTTATCCAGCTCTTATTTTGTACTAAGACTTTGCATACATTATTTCATTTAATCCTCAGAGCAACCCCATGGAATAGATCCTTTCATTATTCTCATTTCAGAGAGAGAGAAACTGAGGCTTAGTGGGATTAGGTAACTCACCCCATATTTCACAGCCAACAGGTGGCATTATTAAGAGTAAGACCCAGGCAATCTGATTCAAAAGTCAGTTCTCAAAGCACCAGGGATGTATTGGCTTCTCTCTGTCTTCCATTTGCAAATCTTCAAATACTAGAGGATTCTCCACGTTTTCGTGAGGCAGGATGCTTTGGTTTTGTGGCCACAAGCCTGCCAAGCAACCTGTCACTCAATCTAGTTTCCCACGCTGCAGTGAAGCCGTGTCTTCTGGCCTCGACTTGATAGAGCTGAGTACAGATAGGCCTTTACCCACATGCCCATCAACCTTCCCACAGGTTGCCTCATCCAGACCCCCTGCTTTTGGGAAGGCGTGCATTCGCCCTGCATATCCAGCTTACATCTTTCAGAGACCTGAGAGGTGGGACTACAAAACAGAGATAATGAAATAAACTGTGCTGAGCTTCCATGAGGAATCACGCCTGCCATCTCTGTTATGTCCCTTGCGGCTACCCATTTGGAGATCCTCCCTAAATCAACCAACTTCCCTCCTGCTCCTCCTTGAACACATCTCCCCAATTCTGTGTAGGGGTCCTTGCTGCCTTACTCAGGTTAGAAGTGTCCTCTGTCTGCCATTCCCATGCCTCCGCCTATAATAAACCCAAGCCCAAGCCAGCCCATTGTCACTGCGGTAAACAGCCCGGACTCGAAGCCTGCCTTCCTCACTCCCCAGAAGATTAATAAATCAGATTCAGACGCCTATTGTTCTGGACACAGTCAGAATCAATTGCAGGATTTTAAATCTCTCAGCACAGAGCAGCTGGCTGGCTATGAGAGGCCCCGCTTTGTCTCTGGGAAAGCTGGCCAGGGATGGAAATAAGAAAGAAAGAAAAGAAGACCAAATAATCAAGAGTTACCATGAGCTCTTGGCCATCTTCAGACAATATCCTTCAGGAGGCAGGTCCCTAACTTATTGTGATTCTCACTTAGAATAGGAAGGGGGAGGGGGCAGAAAGTCAGCCTGAGGAGAGAAGGGGCTAAAATGAGGCAGGTCAGCAGGCCCCAGGGTTAGCCCTCAGATGGGTGGGGTGCTCCACACCCACCTCTTGACCTCACCAACAGCTAATTTCATCTGCAAATGTTTGAATCTTTCCAAAGAGAGCACTCACCACAGGGTGAATTCTAGATGATCATCCCAGAATTCCCAAGAAGAATTCATAGAAATCCTTGTATCTCAGACTAATTACTACTCCCTTGCCACCCTCATCCCTTGGCATTGGTCTTGTTTTTTTTGTTTAATCCCTGACTCTCCTGGGAGACATAGTGTGCCTGCCACTGCCGCCTGAGTGGCTGCTAGCATTTTCCCTAGCTGTTTATGTGGAAAATCATTAAAATATTTGGTGGCCAAAAAAAGAGAGGAGAAATGCTTTGGTGGTCTGATGCAACAGAAATGCTTTGGGGATAGGGGGACAGGGGGAGGGGAGGGAGAGCTGGATGTCTTATCCTAATCCAAAGCATGCATAAACGCAGTATTGATTGAAAAATACTAGGTGGAAGGCACATTTTTCTCGGAGACCTGCCCCACCCAGCTCCCTCCAAGCAGACAAAAGCACTGTTGGCAGCTGGCAAAGGGTAAGTCACTTATAATCCAGCCACAGAGGTTGGGAAGAGCTGAAAGCAGAAATTCTTGTGGGCTGTGTTCAACCCTGGGTCTGGTATGATGCTCCTGCCCTGGTGGCCTAATTCTCTTGGCTGAACGAGGAGGCACTGCTGATGGTGATGATGGGGATGGTGGAGGTGGTGGTGGTGATGGTGATGGTGGCGTTGACGGTGGTGGGGCAGTGAGGCAGATGCTGCTACTGCTGCTGCATGCCGATCAAAACACATTTGTGCTGCATTTTACAGTCATGAAGAGTCTCCACATACATTCTGCCCTTTGATACTCAGTGACTCCCAGAGGGAGGTGGGGCAGGAATCATTATCACACGACACCCATTTCATAGAGGAGGAAAATGAAGCCCGGAGGGACAGTGTCCCATCCAAGAGCACACAATTTGTCAGCGGCAAAACCAAGACTCGAACCCTGAAGACAAGCTTTAGAGCGTGTTGCTTTGAACTCTAAACAGCGCTGCCCAGCAGAAAGATCATGTGAGTCATGTATATTCCTTGAATTTAAAAAATAAAAAGAAAAAGAAACAGTGGAAATAATAAATATTACATAACTGACGTCCAGAGTATTATCATTTTAACATGTAATCAATGCAACAAGTATGAAGGTGACATTTTGCATTCTTTGTTTTCATACTAAGTATTTGAAATCTGGTGTGTATTCTATGCTTTGAGCACATTCTCATTTCACTGTGGCTAGTGGCTACATTACTGGTTAGCATAAGTCTAGAGGAATTAAACGATGGCTTTGATACTGAGTGTGGTCTTGAAAGAATCTCAGACAGAAGAAAGCATAGTCACTGCTCAACTCATCTTTATTCCCACAGAGGAAAAACTCTCGTCTTCACTTGAGCTCTCCGTAAGCATTCAGACAAGTCGCAAAGACTCTCAGTTCACAAACCCTATTTTTTCCTCTTCTGATCCTCCTCTTCTTTCTCATCCTTCTTCTTGAGCATCAGCTGCTAACACACGTAACCCATATATTAGCACTGAATGCTCTGCAAGTCATCTTCAAGCCGCAATGGGGCCCCTGCCTTCAGAAGGTTTTCTAACCTTCAGCCAAATTATACATGGTGCATCCCCAGGGACAGTGCAAAAGCAAAGACCCCTCTAAAAACCCTGGGCGCCCATCTTTGTGTTTCCAAGAGGGAGATGTGGATGAAGGGGAAGGAAGAGGAAGAAGAAAGAAATGGAGAGGAGGGAGGGGTGGGGAGAGAAGAAGAAAGTAAAATTTACTAGGTTGAATGGTGTTCTCTGAAAGTTCATCTTCACCTGGAACCTCAGAACGCGACCTTATTTGGCAATAGGGCCTTTGCACATGCAATTAGTTGAGATGAGGTCACACTGGATTAGGGTGGGCCTTAATACAATGACTGGAGTCCTTAGAAGGAGAGGGAAGTTTAGACATAGACACAGAAGACACAGGGAAGAATATCATGTGAAGACAGAGGTGGAGACTGAGGGATGCGTCGGCAAGCCAGATGCACCAAGGTTACTGGCAACCACTGAAAAGTAGAGAGAGACACAGAACAGATTCTCCCTCAGGGCATCCGGAAGGAACCAACCCTAGCAACACCTCGATTTCGGACTTTTGGCTTCTAGAACTGTTAGAGAATAATTTCCGCCTTTTTAAACCATCCAGTTTGTGGTAATTTGTTATGGCAGGCCTACAAAATTAATACAGAAAGGGAAGGCCAAGCTGGGCATATTTTCTTGTGAACATCAGTAAAAGATGTGATCAAAAAGAACTCACAGTTGAGAAAGTAAACTCGGTGCAGGCTTCCCTGTTCACACCTGTTCAATTACTAGTGAAATCAAATCAGCTTTGCTCCCCCTCTCCCCGCATCTAGTCACCCATTCTGGTGATTACACCTGAGTCCCCTGTTTGTTGTGAAAAGATAAAGCCTTAAAATGAGTTCAAGGATTTCAAGTATTGCCTGCTAAAAGAGGGAATCACTCACTCTTGTGTGACTGCTGAGGACAGGATGAAGAACAAAAAGGAAAGAGAGGAAAACAAATTTCAGTGTCACCTGTAGAAATTTTGAACACGCAGTGTGACTGGTGGCAAATAGGCTAGCTCGTGTGCAAGCCCTGGTGAACACTGGCCCTGCAGTCACTAAAAAGAGGCAGTGAGGATTCATCTTTCTGTTATCCACAAAGAAATGCCTGGTAGGATAGGAGAAGAAACTGGATGATAGCAGGATCCTATTCCGTTGCAAAGCTGACTATGTGATTCTGGGTTGGGATTGTCTCCACTGATGCTGGAGCAGCTCTGAAGGGGATGAGGTCCCATCTGAGTATGGAGACTAATCAGAGAGATGTGGTTGGATAACTGGGACCACAGCACAACATAGGCATGTGCAGATTAAATTTATGGGGGAGCAGGAAATATAAGTAAATAAAAAACCAATCATTTTTCTCCAAAAAAAAAAAACAGAAAGAAATAGACTTCTGCTGTTCTGCTTATTTATTTCTGCATGCCAGGCTTTTTCAAAACATAGTGACACAAAATGACAACCATTTTAATTTATATTATGAATCTGTGGGTTAAGAATTCAGGCAGAACTCTGCTAGGTGATTCTTCTGTCCTACGTGATATCGGCAGAAGCCACAGCATTGTAGTCAACCAGCAGGTGGGCTGATGCAGGAGTGTCCAAGCTGGTTCCACTCGGGTGTCTGGCACCTTAGCAGAGACAGCTGGAAGCCAGGCTTGGCTGAGGCTGTAAACCAGAGTGCCTACCTGCAGTTTGTCCAGCATGGTCCTGCAAGGTCATGAGGGTCAAAGAATTCTGGCCATGGTTTAAGAGTACCTCCCAAGAGAGATGGAGGAGTTGCTTTCCAGTGCACAATTCCCATGAGATAGCTTCATCCTTAGCAATAAACTTTCTTTTCTCTCGGCTAACATGAGTGGGGTTCTAGGCCTTACAGCAAAAAAGTCGTGTTTGGGGCTGAATTCTGTCCCTCAAAATTGAATGTTGAAGTTCTAACCCCGAGTATCTCAGAATGTGACTGTAAAGATGGGGTGTTTAAAGAGGTGACTAAGTTAAAATGAGGTCATTTGAACGCAATACAACTAGTCTCTTCATAAGATGAGATTAGAACAGACACACAGAGGAGAAACTGCGAGAAACACAGGGAAAAGACGGCCATCTACAAGCCAGAGAGAGGCCTCAGAAGAAACCAACCTACCAACACCTTCATCTCGACTATCTAGCCTCCAGAACTGTGAGAAAATGCATTTCCGTTGTTTAAGCCACCCAATCTGTGGTACTTCACGACGGCCACCCTCACAGACTAATACTGGCCCTAACTAAACAAATGTGCCCGGTGTGGGCTTCTGGGTGCTAATACAAGCAAAAGGGAGTCTGGGTCTGCAGCCCAACGGTTAGAGCAGGGTGTGGCCCACACCCTGGGAGCTTCTGTGGGCTGCAAGATCAGAAAGCACGCTCGTGGCACAGGCTGGCTGCCTCCCCGGACTGCATCCACTGGAAGCAGGAGATGTGGGATGGGTGAGTCATCTCTCCAGTCTCCGCTCCTTCATTCATCATCACCCTTTACAAAGGCAACAGCGTGTTTTTCTTCAGCAAGAGAAACACTGTCTTGGTCCAGCTTTCTTACAAATACAGACACACGAGTGTGAATTCACTTATGCACGCACGCATGCACACACACCCACCCCTATACATCCACCCACTGGCCGCATCTAACACACTTTCTTCCCCATCCCACCACCGATGCTCGGCAATAAAGCAGGACTCAAGAAACCTGGGTTCGGTCTCAGCTCTGCTAAACTCCACCTAATTGTCCCGGTTTTCTCTTTGCTCAGCTCTAGAATGAAAGGATTTCTAAGATGACTTTCAGCACTGAAGGCTCGGGGGTCTGTAATCTCGGTGCAGTGAAGAAGCACTAGGCTAGCGTTCGGGTGGCGGGATTTTGGCCACTAACCTGCCATGAGTATCTCATATCCCCTCTCCCAGCCTCAATTTCTCCAGCTATGAAGCATGTTTAGTGATCACTAGCCCCCCCTCTGACATTCTGGAACCCAGGACCTGCTCTCTCTCCTACAGATTTACTTTCTAGAATTCATTTGTTCTTGCCTTGAACAAAAATATCTTCTCCTGGCCACCTTAAGCCTCCCTATCTCTACTCACACTTCGACCTCACCACCACCTAGGCCACTGAGGGTTCTTAGGCTCCCACATTTCCCTTTCCATCCCATGTTCCACTTCACCAGGGGCATGACCTATCGACCACCCTGGCCTCAATCTAATGACCCTCACTCCCCTCTACTTCAAATCCCCTCCCCCAGGATCACAACAGGAACCTTCCAATGCCCACCCCTGAAGTCCCATCCTCAACATCTCACCGGGCCATGGTAGCCATCCTCTTCTTGTTCATTCACTCCTGCAGTGCCCGCTCCTTGTTCTCATTACGACCTCCCTCTCCTGCATGCTGATTTCCCTCCCTTCCTAGTGGATTCCTCATTTAACCCACTCCCCTGATGTCACTGCCAACCCCTTGCCACCTTGTCCTTCAGTCACATTTCACCCATAAAGCCTTGCAGCTCTGTCGTCAACCCAACAATGTGCCATCTCTATCCCCAGCTCTGGACCCCAGGGCCTTCCAAATTCTTCCCGGCCCCTTGAGCCCCCAGCCTGAGAAGCTGACCTCTCATTCTCATGGGATGACCTCGCCTCCTACTTTGCAGAGAAAATAGAGGTGATCAGGATAGGACGCCCTCATCTTCCTGCCACCCCACCTACAAGCTCTGCACATTTGCACTGCCCTTCCTGCGGCATGAAAGGGGCACTCCTCCACCTGTCCATGGCTAATCCCGCCACCTGTGCCAAGATTCCACCCCACCCCCACCTCTCTACGGCCTGGTCCCACCAAGGAGCACATCTCCCCTGCTAGCTCTGTCTTTTCCCCCAACCGTGGGCAACTTTTTCTCAACACAAATGCTTGATTATGTCTTTGAAAAAAAAAATATTGAAGTCCTAGACTTTTGTCCTTGTCTATAGTGGCAACTTATACCCCCCACACCCCCCTGTTCCTGGCTGAGAAATTTAAAAGCAAGCACAAGTCTTCAACTTCTTCCTTATTTTCTACTCATGAATTTTAAAAGCGAAAATATTTTAGGGTATTTCTTTTTGTACACAGAAGGGTGTGCTCTCACTGTTTGTTTGCAAAAGAGCCAAATTATGTAGGAACATTGTAGAAATCTCTTCTGTCAGAGAGAAATCCCTAGTCGGCTGCTGCACTGCTCCCGGCGTCTGTCTATTCACAGACATGGATACACGCCAAGCTCTGCACAGACAGGGTCATGGTCAGTGTACGGACCTCTGACCTGCTGTCCTCATTCCGCACCAGGCTATGGGTGTCTTTCCACGTCAGCAAATATGGACGTAGATCCTTATTGGTGCTACTAGGATTCTGTTGTATGGACTTACTGCAGTTTGCTCGACCAGTCTCTATGAGGGTACATTTCATTTGTCAGCTACTCTCCCCCTCCCAATTCTGCCCCTATTAAGTACAAGAAACACTCCTTTCTAGTGTCTCCTTCTAGGTACATCACCCTCCTGTACCCCCACTCAGGGAGGGGCACCCTCCACGAACCCATAGACTCTAGGTGGAGTTTCAGTATTGCCCTGACTGTGTAGGGTAGCAAAGGTCACATCAGTTCCAGCAGGACCCAGGGAAGGGAGAAAGACAGACACACACACACACACACACACACACACACACACACACACACACACACACAGCTACGAATACCAGCAGCATCGAGAGAGAAACTCCATAAGAGAGCCCAAGAACACGACCCAGCCTCCCTCGATTTATGGAAAATGTGACTGCGTTAGCTCACGGTGTTGGTGAGGACACCAGCTTCGTAGCTCACAGACAGACCTGGGTTTGAATCTCCTTCCCACTCCCTGACCTCGAGCAAGCAGCACAATGACAGTGAGTCTGGTTGCCCATCTGTACAATGGGAGTGACGACTGCTGCCTTGAAAGTTCATCCGGGGGGCAGACAGTGGGGTCATTCGCTGGCGTTGGTGCTTAAGCAAGGAGAGGCAAATTGCAGCTGCCAGTTTCATTACTACCATGGATGTGGAGTGTCCCTCCCCAAGCGGAAAAAGCCACAGCGGAAAATAAGACTCTGGAACCTGGGATCGGGCTGGACAACCTGGGGCCTCAGTGATGACAAGAATAGAAGCTAACACGACTGAGTGCTTAGGTGTTGATTAACTTATTTAATTCTCACAGAAACCCCATGTGGTACCAATTAGGAAAAGAAAAATCACTCTTGTGTCCTTCGAATAGAGGGAATTTAATGCAGAAAACTGGCTTTCTTGGTGATGGACAGAAAAGTCAAACAAGGCTAGTAAGACAGCCCGGAGATTAGCATAGGAAGGAGCTGCCACCACCAGCCTCAACCGAGGCTGGGCAGACAAAGCGGGTGGATGTTATGGCTTCTGGGGTCCCGGTGGCCCTGTGCAGCAGGAAGGAGCGAAAGCCATGAATGAGAAGGAGCTGCTTCCAGAGACCAGGCCCAAGGCAGAGAAATACTCCGGCTTCTCTGCTGGAAACCAGATGCCACAGAAGTCTGGCAAACACAGCCTGCAAGGGTCAGCCCCACTCGGATGCAGAGCAGGGGAAACGCCTAGAGTGGGTGTCAAGGTAAATAAGCCCAGGCCAGCATGGGCACTATTATTATCTACATTTATACACGAAGGAATGAGGCATAGAAAAGTTAAGCAACTTGCAGCCAGGAAGTAGAGAGGAGGAGATTTGAACCCAGGCAGCCTGTCTCCTACGATGAGGTCCCTAAGGGTCTGGTACAGCATTACATTTGCTCCAGAAAATGCTAATGATCCTCCTCCTCCCACTTTTTCGCCTTCTTGTCTCTGTCAAAGCTTTAGGTCTGCTTTGCTGGCGTCCCTGTTCACCGTAGCGAGTAGCTCAAGCAGCAGACATTGTTGGCCACATTGGGCTAAGCCCCCAGAGCAGCCACACCCCCGAGCCACCTGCTGCCCTCCAAGCCAGCTCTGTATCTCTGGGGACCTCAGCATCCCAGTCTGAGTGGGTTGGGAACCTAGGGCCCAGCTATCCTCCAGCTTAGCTACGAGAAAGAGAAGAGGAGGATGAGAGACAGAGGAGAATGAGAAAGCTCTTTGTAAATGTGAAACATTGCACAAAAACATTTAATAACATACTCAATGTCAGTAATGGCTTCAGGCAGCAAAACTTGGTGTTTGTTCACTCTCCCTGATCCCGCCACTCCTTCTGCTTCATGTAGAAAGGAAATAAATAGCTGCTGGGCCCAGTTATGCAGGAAGCCATAGGCAGAGTGATCTGTTCTCAGCACAGGTCGTGCACGGTGAGGATGCACGGTGGAGATGCACGCCAGTCAGGCTAACCTCCCACTCCAGGGCTCCCCAGTCCTCCCTCCCTGCCCTGGGAGTCTGCTTCAGAAGCAACATATGGGATCCCATGCAGGTCCAGGTCAGTCAATCCTGCTTGCTAGGCCCTCTGGGTGGTGAATTTGGGGAGACTCGAGGTTGGCCTCGGCAGGATCTATAATCCTGGGCCCTGGCCTCCTCCTCTGTTAAATGGAGGAAGAAATACTTGGCAGTAGCCACACAGGGGCCTGCAGAAAAAAAAAGCATACTCTACAGGGAGATTTGAAGAGAACTAGTTACCTCCCCTACGACTGAGACCCAGGTAAGACCAGGAGACACAGGAGGTGCTCACCATAAGAGGCATCACTGCTGAGGCACGCCGAGCTGTGGCCTGGAGAGCTGGGGAGGAAATACCCCCACCTCTCTCTTCTTGGCCTCTGATGATGTCCTGCCAACATCTCAAACAAGCTCAGGTCATGCTGTCTGCAGGAGTCCAGACTTCCAAGCAAAGAAAGAAAGGCAAAGAAGGGACCTGGAGGGGCAACGGTCACCACACTCTCCGCAGCAGCCTGTTACATCGGAAGAAGCAAATGGCTGTGACATGCTTGGCACAGCTCCTGCCCACAGCAAGCACTGCATGTACTCCGATTCTTGCTGTCATGGCTCACGATGCATTGTTTTTCTGGCATGAACACTGCCCCCTGCTCTGTTCTCCTGCCCCTTCTTCCTCCAGGCCAGCGAAAGACTTTGATTATCCCTTGTCTTCTTAGGGAGGAAATAATTGATAACAATGACAACATTTAGCTCCATTCTGATGACCAAATTTCATCCCAGGTCTCATTTTACAGGGGGTGGCGAAGCTCTAAAACCTCCTATGTCTTCACCAAAGCTTTAGACCCCTTGCTCAAGCCTACCGAAGGGTGGCAGCTGGGCTTCCATCTTTAATGTGCTCTTTGGCCCTTGCAGACAAGGAATCAAGGCAATGAATCAAATCGACTGAGCCCATACAATATGCCTAGTAAATTCTAGTCACATACCCCCATGTAGTTTAGCAGTTTGGTGAAGAACATTCACTTGGGAACCAGGCCAACTCCAGGCAAGCTGGTGAACTGCTCTGAGCCTCACTTTTCTCATTGTAAAATAATAATGCAGCCCCTCTGTGGGCTGCCTTAAGGTTAAAAAGAAGATGGAGCACAGAGAAGTCCTCCATCACCTCTTCCCCACGTCAACCTTGTGGTGCAGGTGTGGCAGATGAAGGAACGAGCATCATAACCAGGAAAAGGGTTCTCATGAACCCACACCAGCAAGCTGGTCTCAGATCCAGGTCTGCCTTTGCCTAAAGCCAGAAGCCTTCCTCTCCCCTCGCCACCCCAGGCCCCACATCACCTCTTGCAGCTGATTTATCCCCATCAGGGGACAGTTACTATATTTCAAAGAAGCTAAAAACATTTTCTTTCTGTTTGGTTTGAGAACACATTTTGTGGCTTTATTTTTCTGGTCGTTATGTCTTTGTTGTCACAGACAAATGGGAACATGCGTGTGTAGCTATCAGCCTCTTTGAATGGCAGCTGTGGAGATAGCATCAGAAGATGGAAGGGTGATGGGAGGGAAGTCACAGAGTGGAGCCTCCACGTGAGGACATGAGGTGCTGCCTGCATCTTGTTCTTTGGGTGTTTCTTTTATGGAAACTGCCAGCGTTGGGTATTTAACCCAGGACCCTGGGAACCTCAGCCCTGTTCCTGACCTCACCGATAATCCAGAGCAGCTCATCCCTCCAGATCCTGCCCCCAGATATAGAAAAGGGTCCTTTCCTCTCTTGCGAGATTATGGGGTGAGGGTAAGTCCTTCAAAAAGTTGGGATCCAGGAAGCCAACGGGGGTGGTTCAGAAATAAACTTTGGAGTCTAGGCTGAGTCCTGATATGAACTTTTATCTGTGTGACCTTGGATAAATTACTTCATCCTCTGAACCTCAGTTTCCTTATGTGCGAAACAGAGTATATCCTTGATACTTCTGGGTGTCATTAGGAAGCCAGAGTGTATCAGAGTGAAAGTCATCTTCCACCTCCCACTCTGGCAAGGGGTGCCGAGGAGCAGCCTCCTGGCGTTCTTTAGACCAAGACAAGGCTCCTGTCTGTTGGCCTAGGCCCCCCAGCCCTTCTCAGCCAAGGTTTCCTGTTGTCCTCTTTTGCTCTTGTAAAGAAAAGAAAAGAAGCATCCCTCCTCTGGAGACCTTTGTCCTGAAACTAGCTGGAGAATGCAAGAGACATTCACTCCACGCTGAGTATGTTGAGCCACTTTCTGGGCTTAAAAAAATATATTACTGTTTACCTAACGGTTCTTCTGTGAGAAATGGGTGTCTGTTCCTTTAAACAGAGCACAGCGTGGCAGACAGAGCGGCTCCGGGTTGTTTGCAGCAGGGGAGGGGGAGAAGGAGGACATCCTGTTGTTGAGTAGAAACACAGAGACAGACAGACAGACAGAGAGGAGAGAGGAAAAGGTCAGCACAGACTTGCACAGGGGAACCCAGCTCCTTTCTCTTCCAGTGGGGAATTTTCTTTTTCAAAAAGGATATACTCACTTTTGGGGGCGGGGCGGGGGGTGCAATATTCTGTCTGTCTAACCCAAGATCCTGCTGGCTTAAGACAAGGGAATCCTCTCCAAGTAGAGCAGCATTTCAAGATAAAGTCCTGACAGTCTCAAGTCTGAACTTCGTGCAGAAGGTGGTGTGTTGTGAGCATTTCCCGGGTTCAGAATTTGGGAATAGGATTCAGGGAAAACATCTCATTTACTGAATGACCATGTTTACTGAGCATTATCTTCAATCCTCCCAACCGCCCTGCCTGCTGAGGTTTATGCATCCCCATGTTACAGATGTGGAAACTGAGGCTCAGGATGACTGAGGTCATGCCCAAGGTCAGACGGATACCCAGATGGCAGGTAGTGGGGCTAAGCTTTCTCCTGAGTCTTCGGGCTCCTCTTTTCAGCACATAACATTTCCTCTTTTGTAAACACAGCAGCAAATCTGAGGGTGGGTCGGGGGAGACCAGCAGCAGGATGGACTTCTGGCTGCAGGGTTTACTGGGCACTGTTTTAAACACCTCTAGTATTCCCTTGGTTCTTAAGGTTCTCCGGCATCAAGGAACAAGTCCAGGATCTTAAATTCTCAAGCATGCGTCTGATTCAACCATTTACCATCCTCAGCAATGTTAAAGAGCATTAAAAAAAAAAAATTAGGAAGCGTTTTATCAATTGCCACATCAGACTGCGTGACTCTCCCCCATACATTTAGAAGGTGGCCCCCAAGATCCTACCTGAGCTGGTCTCAGTCCCATCTCCTCACCCTCGTCCTTTCTCACCGTGCTCTGTCATGCATTCAAAAATCTCTGCTCCTCTAACACAGCGCTACCCTAAATGAGAGCCACAGCTTCAAACCAACAGTACCAGCAGCACCTAGGAGCTGGATGGAAATTCTGGAGGTCAGCCCCGTCCCAGACCCAGAGTCAGAATCTGCCTTTTAATAATCTACCCAGACACGTGCACATAAAGCGTGAGATGCACCGCTATTGCACATCTAGTTTTTTTTCCACCTCAGGACCTTTGCACATGTTATTCCCTCTGTCTAGAACAATCTTCGTTTATCTTGGCCTGACTTGCTTCTCCTCATCCTGAACTCATATGTCACTTCCTCAGAAAGGGCTCCTTTGACCCTCCAATAATGTCATTCTCTCTTTAAGAGTCCAGTTTTCTTTTTTATAGCACTTTTGCAGTGTGTAATTACATACCAACTTATTGAATGTCTGTCTCCAAGAAGGCTGAGGCCATGTCTCGCTGGTTTACCAGGAACATAGTAGGAACTGCACAAACACATGTCGAATGAATAAACACGGTGCTATTTCTGGAGCCGCAGGGAGAGAAGTTCACAGACAGACCTTGCTTGGGGTGTTTGGTCTCTCTAGGCATTTTCATTCTGTTTCAGCAAATATTTGCCAACTGCTATTATGTGTCTGGAGCTGGGGTCATATGTATAAGGAAACTACTTGTGACAAAGTGGATCCCAGAATTCAGTACAGCAATTCTGTTGTCTCGTTTAGGGCACAAGGTCAGGGGCTGAATGAGACTAAGAAGAAGTGTACATTTCTGGTGGTAAAACAAGGAACTCTCAGAAGGACAGATAGGAAATTATTATTTCCTGGGCCTCATTTCTGGGCCAGCCACCTACACAGCTTGCATGTGGCACAATCAGTGTGGTATTGGGACAGAAACTAACAAATAGACCAGTAGAACAGAATGGACAGCCCAGAAACAGACCCACAAATGAATGGAAACTAACTACATGCAATGAGGACATTATAGATCAGCAGGGAGAAAGATGGATTGTTCACTAATTCGTGCTGGGCCGACTAGCTACCCATATGGAAAAATGAAAATGAGATTTCTGACCCACTCTACAAATAGAAATAAATTCCAGATGGATTAAAGACTAGATATTTTTTAAAGCTTTAGATTTTTTTAAAAAACCTAGAGGAGAGTATCTTTATTATATTGGCATGCAGAAAACTCCATAAAATAGGATGAAAAAGAAATAATCCAAAAAGAAAAAGATTAATACATTTTACCCCAGTAAAAATTTTAAGTTCTATACAATAAATGACACCATAAACAAAGTTAAATGGCAAATCACAGATGTTTAGTTCACATGACTGATAATAGACTGGTATCCAGAATATATAACACCCACAAATCACTAAGAAATTAAACAAGCAAGAAAAAAAAACAGCAAAATAAAAGGAAGAGGGACAAAGAATGTGAAGCAGGATCTTCAAAAAGAAAAACCCAAGTGAGCAATAAAATATGGTCAACAACACTCGTGATCAGGGAAATGAAAATTAAAATGAGTCACCCAACAGATTGCAAAAATTAATACATCTGTCTACACCAAATGTTGATGAGGACCTGGGGAGATATTGGCACATCTCTGGTGGGAGAATGAATTGACAAAAACAACCTTAAAGAGCAGTTTATCAATACTCAGTAAAAGTGAAGTTATCCCAATGTCATGAACTAGCAATCGCCCTTCTGATTGTGAACCTCAGAGAAACTCTTACGTACAAGCACAAGCATTTATGTATGAGTGTTTGTTGTGGCATTGTTGATAGCAGAAGAAAAAAGAAAAACTGGAAATGGCCAAAGTGCTCAAGAATAGGAGAATGGATAAACAAATTATGGTATATATTTAAAATGGAATAGTATACAGCAGTTAAGTGAAGGAAATAGGAGGAAAGGAAACAAGTGCATGAGGCTTACTTGTCATTCTAACCCAGTAACCAGTCAATGCTCTTCCCTAATACCAGCCTGACTCCGCTAAAATAATTAAATCTCATCGGACCTTTCATTGCAGGTAACAAAAACTGACTCTAAGTAAAAGAAGAAAAGACGTTTGGAAAGATACAGGGGTGGCCCACAGACTTGATGGGAGAGCTTGGAGCGAGGCAGGGACCGGGCATCCCTGGGACCTCAGTGTGGAAGCACTTAGCCCATTTATTTATAGCAAGGTTTCTCAGCCGTGGCACTATTGACATTTTCGGCTGGATAATTCCTTGTTGTGAGGACCGACCTGTGTAATGCAGGATGTTTAGCAGCATCCTTGACCTCTACTGACTAAATGCAAGTAGCAGCTCTCCAGTAGTGAAAATCAAAACAGTCTCTAGACATTACCATATGTCCCTGGGGCATCAAAATCACACCTGGTGGAAAAGCTCTGACTGTGGTCTCCTGAGTAGCAGGTTCCCAGAAACTTATTAGCAATACAAATTATTGGGCCCCATACTCAGAGCTTCAGAATCAGATATTCTGAAGGCAGGCTCAACATTCTGGGTTTAACAAGTCGTCTGAGGTGATTCTGAGAACTGCTGTACTAGGCCTGGCCTAGGGATGACCCAGCTACAATGTCTTTCCACCCCTGTATATGACTTCCCAAGATTCAAATGCTCGGGAGCATGTATCTCATTGGTCTAGATTAAATCACATGCCCCTCTTTAGCATGGAGAGGCAGCTTCACATGGAATGACACTGAATAGAGAAGGAGGCAGTCCCCCCAAAGCTGGAAGTGGAGGATGCTGTTCCCAGGAGATGGAGAGAAGAGATCCTGAGCTGGGGCCTCTGCTTACTGGACACTCAGTGATCCCTTTCTGAGTCCTAAGCACTGCCCAAGAGTCTTTGCTCTTGCTGATGGTGCTGCTGAGCTCCATGTTGGCCTCTAATCATCTCAGAAAAATATTAGGAGGCACCGTGAACTAGAACTTCCACAGTGGGAAGAGCCGATTCACCCCCTAACTTGGCTCCTTACCAGTCATGTAAACTGTGGGTCTCTGAGCCTCAGTTTCCTCACCAGCAAATGGAAAAGATAGCTGATTGTCACAGCAGTTGCATTAATGATACTTTATGTTTATATAGTGTGTCAGAGCTTGCAAAGTGCTTCCTCACATGTCATCTCATTGGACATGACCCTTACAGTGTCCCTGGGAAGCAAGAAGTACCAGCATCCAAATTCCCATTTTATAGACAAAAAGTTGAGTGTCAGTATGATAAAAAGATGACCAAAATCTTAGAGCTGAAACACTCTGAGACGAAGCTCTAGAACAACTGAGACCAAATTCAAACCGTCTAGAAAAAGGATATTTTTGTCTATGGCCGTGCCACTCTGAATGTGACCAGCCTCATCTGATCTTGGAAACTAAGCAGGGTCGGGCCTGGTTAGTACTTGGATGAGAGACCACCTAGGAATACCAGGTGCTGCAGGTGACAAAAAAAAAGAAGAAGAAAAAGAGAAAAAGAGATTTTTCCTGCCCAGTGCTGTAATGCCCACTGTGGTGAAACACAGTTTAGGGGAACTTACAGAAGCAGAAACCTACACCCGTGCAGAAGTTACTAAGGACAGGTGAGAATACTCATAGTCCCCCTTTTGTACTTGGAGGAAGTAATCCAGAAGTGGCTAGCCAGAGACCAGATGGCTCGTCAGCATGCCAGAGAGTTTTGCTTGGCAATTCAGTGTTTTCCAAAGTGCTGTATCAATTGCCATTTAAACATACCTGAACACAGCTGATGCCACCCCATATGATCTCTCCATCTCTGTGCTATTATCACTCACGCAAGATGCCTGTGCCTGGGCTGTCGGGGGCAGGGGTAAGGAGGAATTCCACAGTGGGAGTGGGGTCCTCCATTCTCCACCCTGTATGACTGTGCGCTACACAAAGGGCATGAGTGGGGGCTGAAATCCAGCCCACGTCTGCTCCCCAAGTCGTGTGCCCCAGCCCCGGGGCTGGGTAAGTGCTTCAGTCTGCACCGGACTGTGCTCCAGTCTCCAGCTGTTCTATCAACTGAGCACCTTTCTGCAGTGTGCGACCTGCACAGGCACACGTGGCAGCCCTGCTTCTCAAGAGAACTCAGAAGACTTGGCAACACTAGACTCCACTCCCACGTGGCAGCGATCGGAGGAAACCAAGTCACAGCTGCCCTGCGTGGATAGGGCACACACTCTCCGAATCGCCGCAGTCCCCAACCAGCCCGCTTCACTTGTTTATGTCACCTGCCTAGCCCCTAAGATATTTGAGTTTATGACCCCTTCTTAAACAATAATTTTTTTTACGTAGGTTTATCCAGGTAACTAGTTTCATGGTCTATTTCTGAATGGCTTTTTTTTTCTTTCCTACCCAACCCCCTTTCCCAACACTCCTGGTTAATCTATTTATTTTTACTCTACTTCCTGCTAAAAATATATACAATACAACAAGATTAAAAAAAAAAAAGTCAGACTCCTGGTAATCTCTGGAATGTGGGAAAGCACTTTTACCACAAAGTTATATTAAGAAGTTTAATTATCAGAAAATTACTGTATAACAAATATATCAAACATTAGGTATGTACACTGTATATATACACTGAGAATTCCTGGGCAACCTCAGTCTATAAACCCATTCACCTCACCCACAACCTCAACCGACTCTTTATTCCTTCCCTATTACCAGCATGGGAGACTTTGAGGTACGCTTGCTCTGTATGGCTCCCCACCTTTCCCAGGACCCACCATTCACACTGAGTTTTTAAGGAAGTCAGGAGAACCTTCTCAGCTTATCCCAAGGATATTATCACTTTTTTCTTTCTGTTGGCACTGACGTACTCCCAATGTTTTAGGCGATTATTTGTTCACTTCTAACTTTCGGGAAGCCACGGGGCTCCAGGCTGCTAGTGTGGGTCATCTCAGTCAACTACTGCTGTGTCACAACCACAAATATCACAGTGGCATACAACAATAAGTATTTCTCACCATATGCTCGCGGGTCATTTGGGGTGGCTTTGCTTCAGGCTACAGGCCTACAGATCACCCAGGGCAGCTCCACATCTCTCTCACTTTCCTGAGCCCGTGTCACATTTTTCTCATGGCAATGACAGAAGTGCAAGACAGCAAACTCACTAGCACAAGCTTCAAGCCCCTGCTCGTGTCATATCCATTAATACCTCATTTGCCAAGACAAGTAAAATAATAAAGCCCAAAGTCAAGAGCAAGGAGGAATACTTGCCCACGGAGATGGACAGAATGGGGAGAGAGGGAATATTTGCAGATAATGTCCACGCTCGGCCCTTTTGGTCACAAATATTCACTCCTTTCCTTGCATGCAAAATACACTCACTCCATCCCAAGGACCCTCCAAATATCTTATCCGATCCTGACACTGAGCTGGAAATTGGGAAACTCATGACCTGGATCAGTTCTCACCGAGATTCCTTTTGATCCAGGGACTTAAAAATTTTAAAAGACAAATACAATGGTGGAACCAGGAGAGAATCACTGCAAAAACATACCCATTTCAAAAGGGAGCAATCTGACAGTGATGACTGTCCCTTGACGTGGCCCCTGTTGTACACCCTCAGAATAGCTCCCATTCCTTTCTCCTCCAGGGACCCCAGCTCTGTCCTCTGGAGGATCACCTTCTCCATCGGCCTTGGCCACTTTTTAAGTGTCCATTGGGGAATATGCCCTTCTTAATGGTGAGCAGCACTGTCGGCCTGCTTCCTGCCTAACAAAAAGGTGAGGACCCAGAAATCTCACATCTCCAACAGTCTCCTTTTTTTTTAGATCAGTCTCACAGCAGTTTTGACGATAAACTCACCCCAAAACTCTGCAAGTTTTCCATGCGTTTTATTCTATTAAACTCTAGGCAACAAAAACCAAATCCGCAATTCCTTTAGAGATTCATTCTCAATCTCTCTCTCTCTCTCTCTCTCTCCCTCTCTCTCTCTCTCCCCCTGCTCCCCCCCCCACTCCTCACATCCTTAATTTTCGAGATCTTTCATCTCTGATGAGTGTTAAGGTAGATGTGGCAACCTCTTTATAGTAGTTGTTCTTTTAGTGCCATCTCTTCTACTTCTAGACGTGACTGACTCGACCACCTTAACTCCGGGGCTCATGCCTGGTACCATGTAAATGATCTTCCCTGACATATATTTTTCAATTCACTTCAATGATTTCATTGTCCCAGGCTACTCTATGTGACATTGACACCCTTTTACTCCATCAATTCTCCTGCATTATTTGTCTCCCATGATATATTTCACATACTTTTTGTTTATTATTTGTTTTTTGTCTGTCTATCTCCAACGGAATGTAAGCTCCATGAGGGCAAGGATTTTTATCAGATTTCTTCACTGTGTTTCCAATGACTAGAAAAGACCTTTGCATGGCATATGCTCTTAATAAATATTTCTTAGGTGGTTGAATGGATAGATAGAAGGAGGAATGAACGAATGAACTTATAAGCAAAATCCTGAACATGTCAACTGAACAAAATCTTATACCTTGGGCTCCACTCAGGCTCCGGCCTTACTGAAAGATAAAACATTGACTTATCTTCCTAGTTCTGACTTGATCTTCTCTCCTTTATGATTTTACCCAGTACTGTGTGGCTTCTTCAGACTTCCTCAGTTAACAGCTCTCACCAAGAATCCTCCCAGACCTCTACCCCCAAGTTGTCTGAACATCCCCTGGATTTCAGTGGACTTGAAGGCAGAACTTCAACAAATAAAAGAGAATGATTAAAACTCAGGCAGCAGAACCAGAATCAAAGTCAGAATCAAAAAGCTTAAACTAAGGAAAACTAGTATAATTGAGTGAGAGGTACCATTGAGTTTCCTGGAGACCAAGGCACAAAGGAAAAGATGATGAGGTGCGCCATTAAGAGATGCAAGCTTTGTTTGGAAAGGCAACCTTTTTCCTGAGGACCGTCAAGTATAGCAAGCAGGGTAAAATTCAGATGGAGAAAACTTTGGACAGTGAAGACAACTTCTTAGAAGGCTGAGCTCGGTAATGACCTTGAGATTTCAAAGGAGGGCCTGTAGAGCTCATGTGAACTTCAAGAAAGGGCATCACATCCTAAGGGCAGCATCCTGTTTCCTGGGAGAGATAGGAAGTCAGAGTATGGAAAAACGATGGAGTTTAAAGCACCTCCCAAGAGAGAAACTCAAGATTTACGTACCTGCATTTTATTTTGTTTTTCAAGCTGCGAAAAGCTGAGGAGAATCATAAATTAATTAGCTCCATTAATTAGAGAGCAAGTACAAAGAGGTATTGCTTCACTAGTTCCTTGACTTGTTAATTTGCTGGTTCACTGTACTCTGATGACTTTGGGGGCTTTTTTCGGTCTGAGAGCCAAGGACTGATGTGGAGGCGGGTTTTTTTTGAGGTCTTAGGGAGCTGAGATCCCTGGTGTTCCCACATGAGACTTGACGAGAGCCACACACTTCAGGCCGCGGGCTTATGAGGAAGATGCCATAGTGCTCCTCTGGTCTGGAAGGCGCGGTGTGTGCTGGACAAGGAGAATTACTATGTTAATAATAGAAAATATTAAAGAGACAAGCTTCTTTTGTTGAAATTCCCTTTTACCATATGGAGTGGGATTTGGTCCCCGGGAGGATCAGCTACCAAACTCATTGCTCATTCATGGCCTTTGTGAAACAATGTCAGCCCCTCCAGTCCAATAGTTTACATTATTGCACTTCGTTTGAGAAGCCAGGCTTCCAAGCTCCCGAAGCTGTTCTGCCAGGGGAGGACAGGGAGATGCAGAAATCATATTTATGGCATACCCTTCATTAGGAATTCCAGGAAAGTGACTGACCTCTTAGTTCAAAGAACCTTGAACTCGACACTACCCTCCTCAGTTTGGTTCTGTTCGGTTTGAGGCAGAGGTGGGGGCTCAGAGAAGGATAGACAGAAGAGTTTACTGGATTCCAAAGGTGGTGTCGTAAAAGCACCTTGGAGCGGATGCCACTGGTACAAGAGGAGGTTCTGTCTTCTTGGATCTGTGTCCTGCCTGGTTCATGGCTGAGCGCCGAAGCCAAAATTTGGTCAAACTCTTTCCCGGATTCCCAGCCGGGGCTCCCCTGTCCTGGGTTGCTGGCACATTCTCTACTTACTAAATTCTCTACTTAACTGTGCTTTGTGATCTCAGTTAGTAGGAGGCAGAAAACCCACTGCTAAACAGGGAAGCAACTGAAAACCCAAAATGCCAGCATGTCTAGTCTGGTACACGGTAATGCACTATCCCATTCATTCATTAATCTCTCCATTCACAAATGCCTATGGCTTGTCCACTGCATGTAGCTGCAAGGCAAGGGCTTCCAGATCTAGAAGTTTCATGCGAAACTGGAAAGGAACACCAACGGTGGTCAAAGAGAACGTGCCTTCAGTCTATGATGATGGCGTTGAGGACAGCCTGGAGTCAGGGTCTCTTCTGAGACCCCTTTCCAGCTGCGGTCCCCTAAAGATGGCGTGAAGAATGAGATGGAGCCAGTGGGCTAGTAAAGCAATTAAAGAACAAAATTAAGGGCACTCTCAGCACTGGCCTCCAAGGGGCATTAAGGATTGGAATAAATCACAGCAAGCTTCATCTGAACCTCCCCTCAGAGCCCATCCCCAGGACACTGCGGAACTTGGGGTAGCCTGCCTGCTGTGGGGCAGGCAGACTTGGCCAGTGAGGAAGACATCAAAGGCTCTGGCCAGCAAGGGAGTCATCAAAGGTTCCAGCAGCAGGACGCTCTAACCATTAGACAGTGGAAGACAGATTTCCTCTAAAACGTGCCTTTAAAGGCAGCTCATTTGCCTTCATGGGCCCCAGGAAAACCCAAGATAGGTACCATCCAGGAAGCCCAGACTCTTTAATATCAGCACGGTTTAATGCAGCTTAAGAGCCGTAGGTCAGACCAGGAAACGACTTCCTGATGTAAGGGCTTATTGGACCATGAAAGAGGACTCCCAAAGAGACTGTGAAATTGCCTTCTCTCGAAGTTTTTAGATTCTTGTTTCTTTGCAGCAATGAATCGAGGGCCAGCCCAGGGGCAGACAGAGAGATCTGATGAATTCTCTAGCCCCTTCTTCTCCCTCCGGGAAGCACTTTCCCACCTAAGAACCAAGTTTTCCCTCACTTTTGTGGATGGATACTTGGTTCAGAAAACAGGTGGAGACAGCAAATATTAATTTCTGCCTAACTTGCTCTTTTTTTTCTCGTTTGCATCCCCAGATTTGTTTTTTTAATTGAGGTATGACTGACATATGGTATTAGTTTTGAGTGTACAACATAATGGTTTGATATTTGTATATATTCCTAAATGATCATCACAATGGGTCTAGTTAACATCCGTCCTCATATAGAGTTACAAAAAATTTTTTTTCTTGTGATAAGGACTTTTAAGATCAACTCTCTTAGCAACTTTCAAATATGCAACACAGTATTATTATTAACTACAGTCACTGTGGTGTACCTAAATTGCTCTTAAGTACTTGGGGGTGACAGGTGTAGGATGAAGCCTTCATGTTTTATTTTTGTATTTTATTTTTCAGAGATGGGTCAACTCCAGATCTTCAAATATTAAATAATAAAGACTCTTAGCCTGGAAGACATTTTACTATTTTAAATATTTTAAATAGCTCCAGCTTCGTGACAGCTGTGGGATATGAAATAAAATCCTGGGTTTCTCTCCAGTCTCTGGGCTACTCTAAAGTATCAAATGACAAGCCAGGGTGGTGGGTGGCGGGTGGTGGGATGTGAGGAGGGGTTGTGCCCGGTGAGGGTGGGGCAGAGAGTGCATTTTCTTCATGTTGTGGAACATTTTCAAATATCAGATGTGACTTCTCAGAACCCTGGAGAGCTAAAGATTTTATATCAGCAGAACATCTGAGAACTTTGGAAATGCCCCCAAAATTTGAACACAGATCCCCTGGATAACGCGGTCAGACTCAAACAGGCTGTGCCTCCTGGCAGCTGGACACTGACATTCTCTGTTGGAGAAAGAGAAAGGGCTGGAGGGTGGGGATAGCATGTGGCCCTTTCATCTGGGTTGATTTTAGATTTGTGATCCTTCTTCAGGGTAATTCTTATTATGCTTGCAGGCACAACAATTGCCACACCAGGGTAGAAGCCACAGCCAGGTGGGTTAAATGAGTTTATGTATTCAATGACTATTTATTGGGTACTTACATTGTCCCAGGAAGCGAGTTATGGGGTTGGTGCTGGGCTTCTGACAATTACACTAAGTGGCCCTGATCTTACCTGACCTTCTCTTCCTACTATATTCCTAACCTTAGTGCTTTAGAGAGCACAGAACTATTGATTCATTCACTCATTTATTCATTCATTAAATCAACCATTCAACGCATTCAGTCAATAGTCACTGAGCTCCTCCCAAGAACTAAAAATGCAGTAATGAACATGATCGTCCATTGCCCTGCTCCCATGAGCCTCACATTCTAAAGAGCTTCCCCCATCATCCTGGAGAAAAGACCTATGCATAAACCTCAAACACTTTATGCTTATTCACTGTCACCAAATATTTATTGAGCACCTATTCCACAATAGGCATGGCACTTATCACTAGAACACCAAAAAAAAAGGGCATTGTTCTGCTAATGCCCAAGATGGGTAATTATTGACATAATCACCCAAAGTGCAAAGTTGCAATCGCAAGAAGTGCTAGGATAGGGATGTTCACAGGGCTTTGAGAGACCACCAGGAGGATAGCCATCTGGCTGGAGAGGTCAGCATGGGCCTCTCTGAGAAAGTAAAGCTTGGGATGCAGTGCGAACCATGAGCTGGGGGTAAGCAGGCTATTGATAAGAGCAAAGAACGGTGTCCTGGGTGGATGCCAAGGTCCTAAAGTGGAGTGGACATGAGTGACGAAAAGGAAGCCAGAGTGGCTGCCAGAGGACAGGGACCCAACAGGAGAGGCGGACGGAGATATAGCTAAGGGCTGGACTACTGAGGGCCTTGTGCCCAAATAAGAAGTTTGGGTTTTATCCTGAGAATAGTAGGAAGCCTGAAAGGAGATTTAAAAAGGGATGCTTGAAACATAATCTTGTCATTCTCTCTAATGTGTTAATTCATTCAACAAACATTTCCTGAGCACCTTGTATGTACAAAATGCTGTTCCAGTCACTGCGAGGATATGAAATCTGCCCTGGGCACTGAGGCTCTTACAGATCAGTGGAGCAGACAGACACGTTAGCAACAGTTTACTGTAGAAGAGGGAATACTGAACTTGTGTATTGAAAACAATAGGTTCAAGTCTCAGCTTTTCCTTTTGCTGAATAACCCAGCATTCCTTGAGAACAGTGGCTGGTTTCATTATCTTTGGGTCCCCAGAATCTGGCATACAGAAGGATTAAGAATCATGTCATTTTAGATAATACCAATAAGGCTTTACATTTGTTTAGTGCTTTATCATCTTTAAAGATCTTTCACTTTCTGGATCTTATTTTATTCTCACAACATCGCTGTGAGGTCGATTCAGAACCAGCGACACAATTTGCGGGGCCCAGTGCAAAATGGAAATATGGAGCTCTTTGTTCAAAACTTAATAAGAATTTCATGACAGTGACAGCATAGGATTAAAACAAGGACAGAATCACTGTAAGAGTGGGGTCCTGCGTGGCTGCTCGAGTTGCATGTCCATGAAGGCAACCCTGAGTAATTTATATTTTATTTATTTTACAGGTGAGGAAACTAAGGCACAAAGTTTAGTGACTCTGTCAATGTCACTCAGCTCGCAACCGAAAGGTTGAGTTTCAGAACAACCCCAGGCCTTCTGATTGCAGGTCCAGGATGCTTCCTGCTAAACTAGGGCTGGTCTAGTCTCTGCTCTGGGTTGCTGTTCTGCCCTAGGTTATGTTATTGTGGCAAGGCAGTTCTAAGCATCTAATTGAAAGTAATATAGACAAAGAAATGGAAGGCAAATGTTCAAGATGCTGCATGAAACCTTTCAATAGGTCCATTGCTCTCAGTAAAAAGTACTAAGGTTTAGGGCAATGCAGAGTCCTCTCTTGGTGTGACCTCTGATTAAAATTCTCCTGCTGCACCACCCACCTCTGCTCCCTCCTTCAAAAAGTGTTTTCCAACCACATATACTTTCTTGCAATTTCCCAACTGGGCCTTTCGCCCTCTAGGCTCCAGGCCTTTGTCTATGCTACTTGCTCTGCCTCAGATGCTATGTTATATAAAGGGTGACTTCAAGTTAAAAAGCTTGGAAAAAGAGGAAAGCAGGATGAAGAAAGGCATCTGAGGCAGAGGGAAAATTATAACTAGACTGGCCACATTCTCAGAATTGCCATCCATCCATCCATCCATCTTCCATCACTCCCATCCATCCATCCATCCATCCATCCATCCATCCATCCATTCACCTATCTTTCTATCAATCCATCCATCCATCAATCCAACCCATCTATCCATCAACCCATCCATTCATCCAACAACTATTCACTGAGCCCTATGTGCTATGTGCCAGGTTTTAAGTTGGACACTGGGGATCTAGAGCTAAAAAAGCCACACTTCTCTCCCCCAAGGAGCTCACATTCCAGTGGAAAGACAAGTGTTACCCGCAGCTCAAAGCCCCAACTTCATAACCTATGTGAGCCCAGACTCCCTCCTCATAATTTATGCAAATTCCCACATTCTTCTTCCAGATCCTGTCTTCATTCCTCTTCATAAGTGTCATCCCAGTATAGCCTTGAGCCCAATGGGACAAGGACTTAGTCCCCTTTACCATATTTCTATAAGAAATACAGTCCCAGTGGTGATTTTGTAGATGTAGTGACTTTACTGTAGAGCCGAAGAGGTGCAGTCAAAGATTATGTCCTACATGCTACAGCCTTCCACTGTCTTGCTGGTTTCTCACTAAACTAATCCTTCCCAAAAACTCAAGCTATTAGCATGGAACCCTCCCCAGTGCACAGCCCCCTGGGAGTGTCTTCTAGTTCTCCCTCCCTATTCTGACATACCCCACCCCCCAGGACTGTTGGCTATCCCCAGAACCTGGTGAATATAACATGTTCCAACTCACATAAATGAGTCACTACATGGCAGAGAGTGGTGACCAAGTACAAGATGTCCACGTCAGCTGGCCTAGAAGAGGTGAGCTCTAGGAAGGGCACCTGGATGCAGAGGGAGATCACAAGAGGATACTAGAAGCATAACAAAAGACAAAGACAAAAAAAAGCAGAGAGGGCATGGTGATTTTGAAGTGACGAAAGTGGTTCAGCAGAGCTAGAGAATCGAGTATGAAGAGTAATAAGAGACAAGAGGTATGCAGGGGAGAGTCCATAAAAAATCCAGAGGGCCGTGCTAAGGGCTGTAGACTTGAAGCTATTGCCACAGAGCTGATGCTAGGAGACCTTAAGCCTAGAAGTAACATGATCAGAGAGTTTAGAAAGATTATAGAGGCAGGAATAAGGTTCACTGGACCCCAGCCTAAAGGCTGTGGAAGTCTTAAGCTCAGGGCCAAATCATTGTAATGCAGCAGTCGCTTGCCTCCCTGGGAGTAGGTCTGAGACCAAAGAGTCCATCCTGGGGACAAGGCCATGTGATGAGGAAAGCAGGCAGAGCCCAGGTGGCTGTGCTTGTGTCTCTGGGGAGGTGGCATCGCACCCATTCTGTTCTTCAATAACTCCTCTTGGGGATTTGTTGTCAGACAAAAAACAAAGTCTGCAAGATTTGTGGACTGTCGGAACCTGGCAGAAGGATTCAAATTAATTTTCAAATGTCAGCAAAACCTCAAATGCACTTTTCAGGGTTCTTTCCTACTCTCCACACCCCTGCGACCATTCTTCTGCTGCTTGATTCTCGAAGCCAAGTAGGTTTCAAGGGAAATGGAATCAGTCTGGTCCTGGTTCGTTCACACGCCGAGGCTCAAACAGGCTGTTTTGTAAGAAGACCGAGGACCTTCAAGACACCTTTGCAGGCTCCCTTAGAGAGCAGCTTGTTTTGAATCGAGAAACTGTATTTTGCCAGAACCTTATGTTCAAGTTTAAGATCCACATCAGAACCCACGAAATATGAGTGGGTTCTAAATTTGGAAAAACATTTTCTTCACTCTCTTCCCAAAGCATTCCTTCAGCTATTGACTTTGGAGGCACCTTCTCTATACTGTGCAGCTTTGCTCTGAATGGCACACTGAGGCTTTGAACACATGAAATGCTTACTCAGCAGATCAATACATTGAAGATTTTCTTTGGAAGAGCACTCCAGCATCTAGCATACAGCCAGCTTCCTTTCCTGGCAAATCTGCTGGATTGAGTCTTGTTTCCATGTAAGACATTTGCCCTGACTTAAACTTTGACTCCCTACCAGTGTCCTTCCTGAGCTATTTGCACTGTGAACATAGTACCTAAAAAGATGTATTAAAAAAAAAAAAAAAAAAAAAAAGAGGAGCCGAGTGTCATTTTTAGAAAAAGCAAGACACCCAACACATCCTACTCTGAGTAGATCTCTTTGATGGCTTGTGATGTTGCCTGAATGGTAAATATACCCTCAGACTCCAAGTAAATAGTCCATGGCATGTAACTTGGGTATAAAAGAGGAAATTTTACACAACGTGGCCACAGATACCTTGTCATTTCCCAGAAAATTAGAGGGTCTTCCAGTGACCTTGTAAATTTATCACACAAGTATTCTTCCATGACTTCAGGAACATGTTGGGCCTGTTTTGGTGATGTTTTCCACCAATCACCATAGATGATATGCTGGGGGCAGAGAGGGGTAGGTGGCAAGGTGAGAAAGCCTGCCATTGCCCCCAGAAATGGGAAGCCTGCACTCATGGCCAGCTGCCTGGCATTTGGTGCCTCTGTGTGTGAAAGACACTCTGTTGGCACCGAGCATTTCGTTTTTGAAGAGAAGCAGCAGGCATCTGGGGGAACACTCGTTCCTGTAGCTGGGAGCTCTCGGCTGAAAGAGAGACTCGAACCCAGAGGATGGGCTGGAATCAGACAAGCTGCAAAGAGGCCTTGAAAGGCATCCTTCTGCCTCCAGAAAAAACCACAGGGGGTCTGGAATCAGAGGGAGATTGCACAACCTCCTTATCAACTCTTTCCAGTGTCTCAGTGGAGATGGGGAAACACAAATCAACATCTAGCAACTGTTGGTTTTCTTTAAAATAGGTCCTTCCACCGCTAATAATAATAGCTAATATTGACTGAGGGATTCCCAGGTGCCCAGCTCTGTGCTGAGCACTCGGTGGTGTTATTTCAACTCATTCTGAATGCCAGAGGAGGAAATGCAGCTCAGAGAGGTGACCGCCTGCCCTAGTCTGCAGCTGGTAAGGGCAGGGCCGGAAGGCGTGGCTGTGTGGTCCTCCACATCTCTTGGGAGCTCTTTACAGTGATTCCTCACTTGGGAAGTGGAGCTAATAACAACAGTGCAACACTAAGGTTTTCTTTTTTCTTTTTTTTTTTTCTTTTTTTTCCCCCTTGCTCTGTTTTGGCCAGGGCTGCATGCTTTGTTTCGGTCATAGTCTCCTTTCCAACTCTCATCATTCATTTGTCCATTTAACAAATGTTATCAAGCGCTTACTATTATGTCACTGCCATCCAGACTATTAATCCAGACCTTTTTAATTAGCCCATCCATTGTCTTTTCACAGTAGGCTTTCCTATCGTTATCATTCCTTTAACAAGCATCTCATCATGCCACCGTCTGTTTTACAAAAACTAAATCTGTTTTGAACTTGCTGTTCAGAAAGTTCTATAATAGACTTAACTTGTGTGTGATCCTTATGACAATCTAGCAGAGACCAGAAAAATAGATATATTATCTATTTTCA
The DNA here is from genome assembly GCA_030015415.1 of Cynopterus sphinx. Lineage (NCBI taxonomy): Eukaryota > Metazoa > Chordata > Mammalia > Chiroptera > Pteropodidae > Cynopterus > Cynopterus sphinx. Next base: position 24,163,214 of record CM057385.1, read on the forward strand.
GTATTATTTTCCCATTTTACGCATAATTAAAACGAATTCCAGGAATTTTAAGTGACTGCCGGAGCCAGGATTCGAGGTCCCTTCTCATGACACCTACCCTACAGATAAACCCTTTCCATGTGAACACAGATATCACCCCCCAGGAGCTCACCATCTAAATGAGGCAGTGTCGGTAGAGCACTCCAGCCTAGAGAGGCAGGAGAGCTTGGTGGTTAAGCACCTGGACGCTACATCGTGCCTCTGCCACTTACTAGCTAATGGCCTTAGACAAGTGACCTAAGCTCTTGATGACTCAATTTCCTCCCCGAGTTAAAAGGGGATAATAATAAGATGCTTTCCTCACAAGATGGTCATGAAAATCATGGTTAATATACATAAAGCCCTTAGGTGAGCTTCTCACGCTTTATAAATGCCCTCTAATTGTTCATTGTTTTAACATTATTAAAGAGGAATCTGAAAATAAACAGAGGCTATGGAGGGAAGAACCCAGTAGAGCAAAGAGCTCTGTAGCTGGAGATCCTGGAGGAGGAAAATTAACTGGAACCAACAGTCAGGAGATGTGGTTCTACTCTGCATTCTGCCACTTATTATCTGCGCAACCTGAGGCAAATCACTCTGAGGTTTATTACTCTGAGGTTTCCTCATCCGCCTGGAGAGAGAATTAAACCACATCAGGTGGGGAAGGCTTGGCCAAGATCCACTGACTCCGTCACCTGACCCAGCACCCTGGAGACTCTGATGAGTTCAACCCCCACCCTTGACTTTGATTAGGACCTGCTAGTGAAGATGATCAGTTAGTTTCACTCAGGACCAGGCTAATCAACTTATCCAGTTTGTCTGGGACTTTCTTGGTTCTAAAAGTTTCACATCCTAAAAACACAATCCCATGAAAACCAGGACAGCTGACCACCCTAATTAGGTCAGCCCCTTTAAAAAAACTCTATAATCTGGTTCATCATTTTCTAGACTTTGCCACTCATGTACTCACCTTCATGTGTATTTGCCATAACTGTGTTTTAACTGTGAAATTACTCAAATATGTTTATTTCAAAAAATATTTTACATCACTACTGCAGTAGTCAGGATAAGCCAAGTTGGCTGAGGTGACAAATAACCCCACAAAACAGAAAGCTGAAACTACGCAGTAAATAACACTATAACTGTACAAGTAAACCAGCACTACACGCCATAAAGAAAAGGAAATAATTTTTTTTAATGAAAATAAAGCATTGTCACTTGTTAGCGGAGCTGGCTGATGGCTGTCTAACTCCAGGGACTTGTTCACTCTTTGTTAAAAGAAACAATTAGTAAGGGTTAAAAACATCCTGGGATTTTCTCCTTTCCATAAGCAGGATTGGAAACGAAGCAAGTTTATCACTCTGCGACTTAATGTTATTTAATATCATGTGTGTCCACCACTTAAAATCATCTCTCCTGTCCCTGGCTACACTGAGAATCAAAGAGGACATAAAGGTGAGAGGGCTAGGGCCAGGGCATGCATTTAAATCCTCAGATCTTAGAGAGGTTCCCCTCTCTCCCACGCAGCTCCTAACCTAAATTTAATGCCAAACCAGACAGGCTGCCAGCTGAGAGGGGACCCCACACCAACCTTTCATATACCAGGAATCTCCACCTTGCCCCTACACTGCCTAAGGAGTACTACAGTGGACCAAGAGACAGAAAGAGTGCCTAAGAGAGGTCCCTGTTCCAACAAGATCAGTGGGAAGAATTTCAGCAAATCAAAGCAAAGCAGCAGTAAAGGACCCATGACTTACAGATCCCAACGAAGTTTAGGCAGCTCCCCATGGCAGACTAAGAAACAACTGTAAAGACTCATGGTGTAGCTCAAATTTCAAGGGCCCATGTTATTGCTACTTCTTTCAAAGCCTGTAAGAATGCAAAACCTGGCTTGCCACCTAAGATCACTTACCAAGACAATTGCCAAATTGTGTTGCGGGAAAGCCCAACCCCACCACCTCCAGTCTTCCCTTACCCACCCCCTCCGATTCCATGAGTGCCATTTACTTTCTCTGTTCCAGGATGGACCTGCTCTCTCCGTTAGGCCACTCATTTATTCTGTGGCTTCAAATGCCATAGACACCCAATGATTCCCAATCCATAACACCAGCCCCACCTATCAGCTACACTCCAGACCCTGCCCAACACCCCTACTAGGATTTCTCACCAGGACCTGAAACTCGTTCAACATTGAACATACAATCTGCTCTGCCCCAAACCCATTTCCCTTCCACCATCCACTCCTTTGCTCAAACCTAAAATAACACCTGGGAATCCTCTGCAATTCTTCTTTGTCCTTTGTTCCCCCAGACCCAATCCTATCAATTCTATCACCTAAATGTTTGTAGAAAGAATCTCCCTTCTCCATCCCCACCCTTCAAATCTTCCTCCAGACCACCCACGTTTCTCCCCCAGGCTACTATAGAGGCTCCTAATTGGCCTTCTAGCATCACCCCTTTGCTTCTCTCTAATCCTCTCCAATCCACATCAGAGGGACAAGCAACTTTTTTTTTTTTTTCATGTACATCTTATGACCTTATATTCCTTGCTTAAAATCCTTCAACTGTACCCTGTTGCTCTTGTACTGAATCCTCAAACCCTTAGCATGGCTATCAGGTATGACCTACCCTGCCCCTACAGTAAACCCTACAGGTTTACCCCAACTCACTTTCCCTGACCTGTTGTTCTCTTCATTCCAGCCCCACAGAGCTTCCTCTATGTTCTTCCTCCTCGGCTTCAGGGTCTTGCACAAGCTTGGAACAGGCTATCGCATCTCTCTGCCTGGCTGACTCCTGCTTATTCCTCATCATTCAGCTTCAGGAAAGTCTCCTCTAGGAAGACTTCCTTCCATGATTTCCAGGCCAGAGTAGAACCTCCTTCCCCATCCCCGCCCTACAATAAATTACATAGCACTCCGGTCTTGTACTTCATAACACTCAGCATAATAACACTTGTTGTCCACTAGCTGTTCTCCGTTAGGCTGCACCCTCCATGGAGACAGGGAGCCACCAATATGCCCACTCCTGGTACACTGTCTGACACAAAGTGTTCCATAAACATTTGCAGACTGAGTGGGAACTCAGAGAGTCATTCCCAAGCAGTCTGAGGACACCATCCACACTCCTCTTGGTGCACCTACTGGGGAAAACTCAGTAGCATGCATTCTGGTCTTAGTGAATCTGGTATCTGGTGACACCACTGGGAACAATGACAAAAATGTGGCTGTAGTGGGGTCACCCAGGCCTCAGGAAGGAGTAAGTATCGAGTCATGCTGTATCCCTCACAGGAAGAGCATGAGCTGGTGCCGATGGCGTAGGGAGTCCTGAGCCTTTGGTCTTGGGTTTCTCTTCCTAGAGTATTTATAGCCATCCGGAGAAGTAGCTGGCTTCATTAATTGTGAGCGTATGTCCCCTCAAAGCAGCCATACACTGAATGTATTGAATACCAGGCCTTATATGGGCATTCTTGTTGAATCATATGTTGTTAATAAGTGACATGAAGTGGACGGCTAAGGCAGAATGCCAAATGCTTGTCTTCTCCTGTCATTTCAAAGGTGCAAGGTTGTTAATGTGTATTGTTTGTTTTTAATCGAATGACTACTTTTTAAATGAAAAAGAGGGAGTTGTGAGGCCCACGAACAATGGGCGAACTGTATAGGGACAAACATACAGTTCAGAAGTGGCAGCAAAGAACGCAGATTCTGTATCCACTGTTTCAAAAGAGGAGTAGATGCCTGTGCCAACCACCTTTCAATGCAAGGATGTTAACTCATTTAAGCCTCACAATGCTCTAAGAGATGGGTGCTACTATTTATTATCCCCATTTTGCAAATGATAAAACTGAAGTCCAGAGAATTAAGTTAAGCGATGGGACCAGCTAGTAGGAGGCGGAGCTGGAAAATGAACCCAGGCAGCCTGGCTGCAGAGTCCAGGGGTAGCCAGGCCCCATGGGGACGCGTTCAGTCCAAACCAAAGCCAAACGCAGGGGCTCACTTCCAGAACATCAAGGCCCCTGCCCTGATTTGTTTTTTTGTTTTTTGGTTTTTGTTTTTTGTTTTTAATCTCTTGAAGGCTACAGAGAAGCTGCAAGCACAGCCCTGGCCTTCAGGAGCACACGTGGTTTACAACAGCACCAGTTAGCAAGGATGAAATGTCATGTGAGGGATTCAGGGGCCAGAGAGTAGGCCAGCGAGCAGGCAGACGTCTTCCCATCACCAGGTCTGCATCCCTGCTCTGCAGTCACCAGGTTCTGTGTCGATGGGCAAGTCACTCTCCTCATCTGAGACTCAGCTTCCAAATCTGTGAAATGAAGATGATAATGATGATGATAATGATGACGACGTGCTAGTTCGCATCTCTAACAAGGATATCAGAATTAAATAAGAGAAACCAAGCAAAGCATTGAGGACAGGAAATGTGTTCAGTAAACACTGGCCATTATTATTTTGAGCAGAGAGGTTCAGGATAACATTTATTTTTTTCACGGACATATATCAGGCGTCTCCTAACAATGTACCAGGTACTGTGTCAGGTGCTAGGCATGCAAAAAAGGAGATAGCGGCCAGGCCTTCAAGGAGAGCACTGTGTGAAGAGGCTGTTGATAGAGTTCTAAACAAGGGACAGTGGGGGAGGAGGGGTGCAAGGCAGGCAGGGGCCTCTGGTCCTTGCAAAAGGAATCAGAGAAGGTGCCACGAAGGAGGGTGACAGGATGTGGGAACGCCGTGAGGGCAGCTTCACTGGTAAGGGGTAGCTTCGGGGCGTCGCATCTGCAAGTCTCTAGGCTTGAGGACGGGTGGTGACAGATCACAGACAGAGCCTGGACTCCAGGCAGACAGCTCTGATGTTATGAAGGCCACTTCCAAATTCTGAAGTCCTCTTTATCTCCAGACTCAGCCTGCGACCAAGGAATAGCTAAACATTTAAGCAGGAGTTGAAGTGAGAGTTTTGTTTTGTTTTGTTTTGTTTTTTCTTTTTGGTGCCCAGTTATTCGCCTGTTAGCCCGCCGGGAGATAAGACTGAATTTATGTCTCAACAAAGAGGCACCAGAAAGGGAAGGAGAGAGACGGAGACAGACAGAGAAGACGATGCAGAGGTTTTTGTTTTTTTTCTGGTTTTTTTTTTTTTTCTTTTTCTTCAAAGTGTCTCCTTGGTAGAATCCTGCCCAGAAAACATGACACTTTATTTCCTGCCCTTGTTTGCGAACACACCCATCTACCATCCATCTCAGTTTCATGTAACTGCCAGCCGGCATTAACGCCCTCCTCCTCACCGCCGAGGCAGAAAATAGAAAAGGGAGAATTCAGCAGATTTTCCCCCCGTGGCAACCTCCACGGCACCAAGATAACCAGAGCAGAAACCACAATTGGATTTTTATTCCTTCAGCCCAGGAATGCGAAGGATGGGACGGTCTAACCACCTTCTGCAGAGACAGTCGGCCTGTTATTTCGGTCGCCGGGGCTCCCTTCTCCGCCACAAAAAGATACATGAATTCCTTTTTTTTTACTATTATTATTATTTTTTTCCCCCGGTAATGTTAGGCAGGAGATGTTGCAAACTGTCAGAACTGTCAGTGGCGCCTGCCCCAATCAGGTAAATGCACAGGCTCCTGCGGCGGAGACACACTGGCCCCTAGTGGCCTCCGGGGCCCTCGCAGCCCCTGGGCCCCGCTCTGGCTGGCTGGAGCTGGAGAAAGTCACTCCTTCCTTGGGGCAGCGTGTGGGCTTGGGAGGACGAGGCCTGGAAGGGGGTGCTATGTCTCCACCTCCTGTCCCAATATACACACACACACACAGAGGGACAGACACGCACACACAGACACAGACACAGACACACACACCCCACATCCAATTTCTCCCCTCTTCCAATTCCATCGAGCAGAGATTTCCTGAGACCCTTCAGGGTACTGGACCTGGCTACAGGTAAGGCCTGTTTCTCGGGCCTTGAGTGGCTGTGGAAAAGGCAGACAGGGTCCCAGGAGGACGCGCAGCTGAGCGGGAGCCCGGGAGCTGGCATTTGGGAGAGACTCCTTTCATGCCAGGCACCGTGCACATGTTAGCCTTCTGGAGCCTCAAAATAGCCCCACGATAGTAAGATTTGGAACCCGAGTTCCTGGCTGTCCAATGGCTTGTCCAGGTCACAAAGCTAATGTTTTTATTGACTTTATTTATTTTAATAGGCAAATAGTTACACAGCACTCATCTGCCAGGCATTCTTCTCATGCTTTCCCTCTGTGAAAACTATCTATTCTGAATCCTCATTACCACCCTCTGAAGTCAGGCCTAGTACTTCCATTTCACAGGGGCGGAAGCCAAGGCACAGATAGGTTTAAGTAAGCTGATGAGTGGTGAATCCAGCATGAAGCCCAGGCAGTCTGGCTTCAGACTGCTCTTCAGGAATCTCTCCAGGAGTCCAAACTTATCCCAAGTTTCCCAGCTTATACTTAGAGACCTGGACACCCAAGCTTCCTGACTCCAAAGCCCACATCCTCTCATGCGGTCACCACCAGTCAGGACCCTCACACAGGAAAAACCCAGCAGCCCTGTCCGCTCAGGCAGTATCTTAAACTGGCCAGGCTTGTTCCTGTCTTAAGACTTGTGCCCTAACTGTCCCCTCAGCTGGAATGTTCTTCCTGGACATGGATCTTCACGCGGTTGGCTCCTTCCTGTCATTCCGGTGTCAGCTCAAGTGTCACCTCCTCCGAAAAGCCTTCCTTGTCCACCCTACCTAAAATAGCTTTCCAGTCACTCTCTATTGCATCACGGTCTTATTTTCTTCCCAGCAGTTATTAATCTGGTGATTTCTTGTTTAGTTACTATTGTTAGTCTCATCCCGTGTATAATAAGAGCTCTCGATTACATAGCACAAACTTACCAAGTGTCAAGCAACGGTCCAAGAGCTTTACGCATAGTAAGTCATTTCATTTTATTGTCCTCATTTTGCAGAAGATCCTGAGGCAAGACAGGTTCAGGAACTTGTGCAGGAGTCCATCCTCAGTAAGCTCTGCTCTTACCCACTGTAAATATGTCAGCTTTCGACAATAAAAACCCCTTTGAATTTTTAAATGGGTTAAGGACTTAAATAGACATTTCTCCCAAGACAATATAAAATATAGAGAAATGCAATCAAAACCACAGTGAGATACCCCTTCCCACCCACTAGGATGGCTATAATAAAAATAATAATAATAAAGCAGAAAATAGCAACTGTTGGCAAGTACATGGAGAACTTGGAATCCTCATGCATTGCTGGTGGGAATGTAAAATGGTGCAGCTGCTGTAGAAAACAGTTTGGTGGTGTCTCAAAACTGTAAGCATAGGTTATCATATGATCCTGCAATTCTTCTCCTAGGTACGTATCCAAAGGAATTGAAAACAGACTCAAACAAAAATCTGTACACCGATGTTCATAGCAGCATTATCCACAGTAGCCAACAGTTGGGAAGAACTGAAATGTCCATCAAATGATAAATGGGTGAACACAACATGGGATATCCGTACACTGCAATATTATTCTGCCATAAAGAGGAATGAAGTACTGATTCGCACTACAAGATGGATAACTCTCAAAAACATGCTAAATGAAAGAAGCAGGACACAAAAGGCCACATGTTGTGTCATTCGATTTATATGAATGTCCAGAATAGGCAAACCCATAGAGACATGAGGGGAGGGAGAAATAAGGAGTGAGGGCTCGTGGGGTCTCATTTTGGGGTGATAAAACGTTCTGGAACTAGACAGTAGTGGGGGTTGCACAACATTGTGACTACAGCCATGCGCCGCACAGCAGCAGGGAGATGTTCTGTTAAAGGCATCAGCAGACGATGCTGTGGTTGTGCAAACGTCTCGGAGCGCGCGTACACAAACCCGGGTGGTGTAGCCTCCTATTGTGGTTGTACGCGCTACACTTTTATACAACTGGCAGCACAGTGGGTCTGTTTACGCCAGCATCACCGCAGACACGTGAGGAATGCACTGTGCTGTGACAGTACCACAGCTGTGATATCACTAGGCAAGAGGAATTTTTCAGCTCCATCCACCGTCATATGTGCGGTCTGTCATTGACCAAAATGTCGCCATGTGGCATAGGAATGTACTCAATGCTACTGAATTCTATACTTTAAAATTTTAAGCGGCAAATTTTATGTTATATAAATTTTACAATTCTTTTTTAAATCAGCTTTGTCTGTCTTGTTCATCTCTGGGCACTTAGGAGGAGAACAATATGAGGCCCACAATAGACACTAAGAACATACTTGTTGGAGAAATGAGTTAAGGGGACCAGAACCAAGGCCTCCCAGGTCTCAGTCTTGAGCTTTTCCCACAACATCACGAAGCTCCAGGAAGCTCTAGTCCAGTGGTTCTCAAAATCTCAGGTACCTCAGAATCACCTGGAGGTCTCATTAAAACACAGATTGCTGGACTTCGGCCCTGAAGTTTCTGATTTAGAAGGTCTAAGTGGCACCTGAGAATTTGCTTGTCTGATGACTTCCCTGCCAGCCCCAGGGTGCACGCTTTGAGAATAACGGCTCTCTGTTTTCTGTTAAGCCACAAGAGACCAAGAACTTTGATGTGACTAGGAAAGAAGAAAGACAGGGCCCACGTTGAATTAAAACAGGGAGATGTGAACCATCTGAAAACTGAACCATACGCAAATCGCATTGTCCATTTTAATTTAGTTTACTTGAATTGGAATGGGTTTGGCACGCAACTTATACACCTGATAGGTGAGGGTTCAATGGTGGCCCCAGTAACGACAGATCCCGAGCCCTTTAAAAAATCTAGTTGAGCAAACCACTTCATTCAAGGTAGAAGGGCTTCAGGTTTAGGGCACAGGTGCAGAGCATTTGGTGGGGGCGGGGGGAGCAGTCCAGAGCAGTAAGGAGCTCCCTAGGTTTAAATCCCAGCTCTTCCATCCACCAGCTGTGTAAATTTGAACAAACAGCCTGTGGTAGACAGACTAATGCACCCACCAAGAGACACCCACACCCTAATCCCTGAAACCTATAAATACGTTATCTTACATGGCAATGGGAATTAACGTGGCAGGTGGAATTAAAGTTACTAATCAACTGACCTTGAGATAGGGAGACGATCCTGGGTTATCTGCATGGACCCAGGATAATCACAAAAGTTTGTAAACGTGGAAGAGGAGGCAGAAGAGACAGTCAGCATAACACGGCATGAGACTCATCCTGTCATTGCTGACTGAAGATGGAGGAGGGGAGACATGAGCTGAGAACTGGAGCAGTTTCTAGAGGCTGGAAAAGGCACAGAAACAGATTCACCCCTAGAACTTCCAGAGAGGAACGCAGCCCTGCCAACATCCTGATTTTAGCCCAGTGCGGCTCATGTTGGACTTCTGACCTCCAGAATGTAAAATGATAAATACGTGTTGCTTTAAGACACTCAATTTCCGGCAATTGGTTAATCGTCGAGATAGGAAACCAATACTCTATCTAAATGCTGTAATCTTGAGTTTCCTCATCCATAAAGTGGGAATGACCACAGCTACTGCATAAAGTAGGTACAATGATTCAATTTTCTGTATGTAAAAATCCTAGTGCAGGGTTTGGTCCACATAAAATAGATGTTGGCATCACTGTTGTCGAGAAGTTCTATAACTGTCTCGTGGACAAGCCTGCCTGGGCTCCCTGGCGACAGGCCCTCCCCTGCTGCATGGGTGCATGGGCACCTCTCCTTACCTTTTTTTTTTAGGACACCAGATTCTCCCCAAGACCCTTCCGTCCACTTTCCCTTGTCCTTCCAACTTCTGCTTTGTGGATCTTGACAGTCCAATCTCTGGTACTGGGATTGAGCACAGGTGAGGGGCCCTAAGATTCAGGAGCTGCCCCCCACTTTCCACAAGAAACATCTCCTTAGCTAGAAGACCAGGGAGGGCACCTGGTATCAGATTATGACTCTGTTTCCAGAGCTGGCCTGGGGCAAATCATCTCTTAACAAAAAAAAATGAGGGCTCTTGTGAAAATTTGCTAAGTGTTTGCCTTTCCATCCATTCATTTATTCCAAGATAAGTGAGTTTTCCGATGCTGGATTCACAAAGATAAACAATGGAGGAAAACCTCTGATTCATTTCTTTCTTGGAGGGAAAGGAAAGGAGACACCACAGAAAGCAGGTTTAACACAGATGTTTATTAGAGCAGAAAAGGTGAGGGAAAAAAGAGATGACCAAAAACCTCCACAGCCCAAGTGGTGTCCACCATGCTGAACGAGACTTCCTAAAGTCCTCAGAGCAGGCCACCTGCCCCCATGATCTGAAGCTCCCACCCCATCAACCCCAGCTAAGATTCTCATTCTGCCCGCCCTTCCAAGATGGAAAGAAGGCCATTGGGCGTAGGGGCAGGGGGGGTGTTATACTTCAAGCTATTGGTTTCAATGAGTTATGCAGATTAGCAAAATGAAGCACCATATGCACTTGTCATCAATCTCCAAGGCAACCTTTGCCATGGCCGCAGCTCACGAGATCCAAAGACATCATTTCTGCAGCTAAAAAATAAATGAAAGAAGAAGCCTGGTCCTGTTTTGACATGGTCCAGGTTGGTGCTTATCAAAGTGTTGCTAGAAAAAAAACAAGAAAATAATGTTAACATGATGATGATGCTGGGGAGAAGGAGGGAAGGGGAAGAGGAGAAAGAGACTGGGGGCGGGGCAGGAACAGCCATCAGGCTGTCATTTCCTGAGCACTTCCTGGGATGTGGCAGAGCAGCACTATTTTCCTCGCACTGAATTTTTTGATGCTCAGAACGACCATGTGAGGGAGGAACTCTTACTGTTTTGATGAAGAAACTGACAATTTTTCCCAAGAGGTGTCATGGTCTGAATACTAAGAAACTCCAAATTCAAAGCTAATACGTGCCCCCAGCCACTGCTTCCTCATCTTCATGTAAATGGGAGCTGTCGGGAGTGAGGCCTCCTGTATTTTCCAGGAGCCAAGCCCACCCCGACCCCCAGCTCACCAGCAAGCAAGGCCTATCCTAGCCAGAGGCAAAGGCCTTAGTTGACTCAGAGGGTGCTGTCGTGCTCAACCCCAAAATCTTTCCTCTTGCCCAACCTGCGCAATGGTAATAAGCATGTCCAATCTGTGGAGTCATTTACTATGGGCGAGGTTCCACAGATACCATTATTGCCCCAACTTACAAATGCAGAAATGCAGACTCAGAGAGGTTAGGCGCCTAGCCCAAAGCCTTAGAGCAGAAACGCAGAGAGCTGAACCTAAGTCTGCCTGGTTACAGAGTCTGAGCTCCTAACTACTCTACAGTTCTGCTTTCTGGAAGAAGCCAAGCGATGGCTTCCAGTGTTGGAAGATCAAGGTTCACAGTGCAGGGGAGAGAGACAAGCCCTGACCCAGAACAAGGCTCCAGAGGCTGGAAGGACCAGAACGGCCCACCCGCAAGCCCTCAGAAGCAGAACTTTTCCAAAGCTTTTTCAAAAGCATCCCAGCAGACGCTCCTCTCACTAACTGTTTAAGCCCCTCAGAGGAACCATGCCCCCTCCCACAGGACCCAGCAGTACTATCCATGTAAAGAATGCAGGACTGGAGCAGTCAGGGGACTGACATGCCAACTACTCCTAGCATGAGTTAGTTGCTTATTCAGGCTCAGTCAGCGCCTCTATTAAACGGGGCTAAAATGCACACTCCGAGAATCAAAGGAGAGCATTTAGGTGATAGCACACTGAAAATTACAACGAGCAATTTGCTACAGGCAGTGTTTCTATGTTAATTCACAGTAGCACACACACAAAAAACACAAAGATATAAGATCTCTCTTAACCAGAGATGACACATTGCCCCATTATATCCTGTCCTGCAAATTACATACAAATTACAGAGGAGAAATGACATTCATTAGGCTTAACCTCTGAAGGGATTTGCTACTTTATCTAATAGGATTTGGGAAGGCGGAAGGAGATGGTCGTGGACAGACAGGGAAGAAGCGAACAGCCTCATATAGGAGCAAGGTGCTGAGGTGGGGAATGCAGGTGTGCCAGGAACACTAAGCAGTCCAATTCAAGGGCACCAAAAGGCTAAATCCAGAGGAAGAGGGGAGATAGGCGGGCTGGGCATATTCCCAGCCTGGAGGTCTGTGGGAAGGCAGTAAAGAAGTTGCTGCTCTTGGTGACAGTGGTGACGACGGTGAAGAATGTCACTGGTCAAGTCCATAACTGCTGACCCTACCCGGAGTGACCCAAGTCTCAAAGAGCCACACTTCTCCCGATTTGTATTCCAGAATGACCTTTTTCAAACAGCACGTTCCTTCCCTATTTGGGATCTCTTGATGAGTCTGTAGGGGTCAGGCTCCTTTGTGTGTCCCCCAGGGCTCCTCTCAGTCTCTCCTGCCTCACTCTTTCCACCCCCCAACTCATTGCCAGCTAAGCAGCTGGTTCCCCCAACACCATGTTCCTGAAGGCCTCTGAGCCCATGTACATGCTGGCCACCGCTGCCTCCCTAAAATGGAAAGCCTGGGAGAAAGAACATACCAGAGCTGGTCCCAAGCCTCTTACACGGGATGGACCACGTTCCTGTCACAGTGGGGCTTGCAGTGAGGGTTCAACCAGTGCTCCAGGAACTGCTCCTCGGCGCGGTGCTCCAGACGGAGCAGGTGGTGCATGTACTCCTGTCAAAACAAACCCACACGGAAGAGAGGCTTTTATCCAGGGACAGCCGAGCTGCCAATGTGTGTGGTGCAGCTATGGTTCTGAGACAGGACGCAGCCTGACTGAAAGAGGAGAAACAGCCATGTCCATGCTCTCTGTAGAGACCTGTCAGACAGACCCACTTGATGGGCAAAATAAAGAAATCTGACAAGTGCCATCATGCTTTCTTGGCTGGGTGTCATCAGGTCTCGGCCTGGGCCATGCAGCCACAATGGATCCAAGTTCGAAATATGACAGCTTGGAAAAATATCACCCGGTGACTGAAGCCAATCAAAAACATCCAGAAGATTACCAAGTCTAAGAAAATGGTAGCAGCAACAAAATATGCCGGAGCTGAGAAGGAGCTGAAAGCAGCTGGTGTGTATGGAATGAGATCTTTAGCTGTGCATGGAAAAGCTGATATTAAGGTGCCTGAAGACAAGAAGAAACACCGCCTTATCGGTGTGTCCTGAGGTCGAGGGCTTTGCAGTGCCATCCGTTCCTCACTTGCTAAACAGATGAAAAGTGAGGTGGCTATGCTCACAGCAGCCAGGAAAGACGTTAAAATAAAAGATTGATGAAGCTGGTGATAAAATTAGGGGTATACTTCATAGGAATCATTCTAACCAGTTTCTGATGACAAATAAATAGAAAAAAAACTATTTTTGGAGGTGCATCAGTGATTGCCCTGGAATTATTGAATTCTGGATGTGAATTTGATGAGAGATCTAGCATCTTTAATCAATTCAGGTCTGTCGCTTCCTACAAGACAGAAGAAAAGCCCATCTTTTCATTTAATACCATCGCAAGAGCTGAGAGCATGAGTATCTACGATAATATTGAGGCTGACGTGCTACACAATTACCACGAATACAATCTGGTCAGCATCAGCTACTGTGCTCTAAAGGAATCCACCACAAGCAAGCTAAGCACCAGGATGGTAGCCATGGACAATGTTAGCAAGAAAGCTTCTGAGATGATTGATAAATTGACTGAAACTTTCCAGCTCACTTGCCAGCCTGTCATCATCACAGAGTTAATTGAAATCATCTCCACTGCTGCAGCTCTGGATTAACGAAAATCAAGTTTCATCCTCAGACAAGAGGTAAAGAAGGAAAATTCAGCAAGCTACTTTTGTTTTTAGCTTACTGCTGCCCCGGTGGACAGAAATTACTGAGCCATTGTTTCAATGACTAAAAATAGCAAGATATTTGTAAATTATCTCATAATATGCAACTTGGGATAAGAAAAAGAAAGAAAGAAATCTGACATCTCTAACTGCTGAGAGGGTGTGTGTTCATGGGAACACGTATACACTGCTGATTAGTATAACACAGAACAACCTTTTTGGAAAACAATTGGCTGCCTGCAATCCAGAAATTTCACTCTTCGTTTATACCGTGGAGCAGTGGTCCTCAAACTTTATCAGTCAACAGAATCACCTGGAAGTCTTGTGAAAACAGATTGCTGGGCCCCACCCCAGGGTTTCTAACTCAGCAGGTCCGGGGGTGGGGCTCCAGAATTTGCATTTCCAATAAGTTCCCAGCCAATGCCGATGCTGCTGGTCACTTTGAGAACGGAGAAACTCTTATATCAGGAGATGTGTGTGAGAATGTTCATAGCAGCGCTAATTTCTAGTCGCGAAACACTGGAACTATGCCTACTATCCATTGCCAGGATGATGGAGAAATAAATTAGGGTAGGATCACACCATGAAATATACAGCAGTGAACATAAATGAATTATATCTGCACACAACAACATAGGTGAACCGCAGAAATAGTCTGTTGAGTAAAAAGAGCAAGTCCAAGAAGATGACATTTATAGTGCGGCACCATTTTTATAAAGCTCAAAACATTTAGGACCAATCATGTATTAGTTATGGCTGCATACATTTACGATAAAATCGTCTTTTTTTAAAGACAAAGGATAACTATAAGAAAGCTGAAGTGGCTATACTATTATCAAACAAAATAGACTTTAAAACAAAACAAAACAGATTGTTACTAAAGATCCATTTTGTAAAAACAGGCTGGCAGTGGCTCAAAATGTTACACGTAGAGTTACCATATAACCCAGCAATTGTATATATCTAAGAGAAAACATTTGCCCACACAAAAACGTGAACACAGATGTTCATACAGCATTATTCATCATCACCAAAAAGTAGAGGTGACCCAAATGTCCATCGACGGATGAATAGGTCGGTACATGTGGTATGTCCGTACAATGGAATATCATTTGCCCATAAAAAAGAATGAAGTGCTGATGCAAGCCATAACATGAATGAACCTTGAAAACATTACACGAAGTGAAAGAAGCCACTCACGAAGAACTACATATAGAAGGGCTCCACCTCTGCGAAATGTCACCAGCCCTACGTGTTAATACGTTTATCGCAGAAAGCGGCTGGTTATCCGGGGCTGCCAATCTCTCAAACCAGCATCTCCAGCTACTCAGGAACCCAAGCCAGGGCACAGACCATCACCCCTCACCCTCAAGCTCAACATAAGACTAAGCATCAAGTCTTTGAGTCTGTCTCCTGACTAGTTCTTAAAGGCACTGCCTTAGGTCTACGTCACTGCCCACCCAAGTTATCGCAGCCTCCTCACCCCTCCACCTGCCTCTCTGCCTCCTGTTCCTCCAACCCCAGGTTCCACTTCCCCCACCATCTCTGCTTCACGCCAACAGAATGATCACCCGCAATGCTGCACAGAGGGGCCGATGCTCACCTAGAGCCTTCGCCAGCACTGCCTGCCTGATGTATCGGAGGGGCAACTAACTCTGCCCCTTGAGTCTGGTCTGTGAGTATGGATAATGTTGCAACCAGCAGGTGAGAGCAGCTCCCTGTAGGATCTTCCACCTTCCCCTGCTCTTCACAATGGCAGAGAGAAGCCCTGCACTCCTGTCCCGTCCACGGTTGCCACTGACTGCCTCTGCTGCTCTCTGAGCTCCTACAGAAGCCCGAATTCTCCCTCAGATAATTCACCCAAAGGGATTTTTAATGAAGGGGCCATTCACAGCCATGTGAATAGGGTTAAGGGAAGCACTACAGAACGTCCCAGCCCCCAGGACTAGCAATGGAGGAATACCACAGTCATGCCCAGACCCACAGGGCCCAGAGGAAGGAGGTCTGCAGAGCAGGAAGGAAGTGGAGAAGAAATTCCCCATCCTCTCTCTCCTCTTGCCCATCAGATCCTGCAGAGCCTAAGCAGGAGCTGGCAAGTCAGGGAACCCAGTGATGTGGTCCATAGGGTCAGCCTCTTGAGCTGGGCAGAGAACGGATGGGGAGCAGGTTGGGGCCGGGGGAAAACCAGTAGCCGTACCAGGCTGGTGGGTCACAAAGGATGTGCTATTGCCAAAAGAAGGGAACAGGGAGTACAGGTAACAGATATTACTGATGTTTGTTGCAGAGGAGCCAGGGCCTACCGAATACACTGATCCAGCAGGAGGAGGAGTTGTTTGCTTCTCTCTCAGTCTGCTCACGCTCTGCCCTTAATCGGCATAAGTGAGTGTCACTTCCAGATTTAGGGTAGGCCTTCTCTCCCCAACAAGCCTTGGTCTTCAGTAAAGTCGGTTCAGGCTAAGTTTTCTGTATATTGTTTCTCATTTGCATTATCTCTTAGAAACGATACACAAAACAGAAAAATGATAAGTCAACAGGTTGTTTCTTAAATACAAAGTGTTACTTCTCTTGTCTTAGTTAAAAAAAGTCTCTTCCTTCCCTCCAACCCTGTCTCTCCACCTCCTGGTACGAAGAGAGAAGTGGCCCGCGTGCACTGCCCCGACTGCCAGCGGTAGTTTGCCACATGTCATGGCCCCACATGGCTAGTTAAGCCAGAAGCTTCAGCATGCTACTCAACTCCCTCCTCTTCCTCACCCTCCACTCCTACCATCAAAGGAATCACTAGATCCTATGGATGCTCCTGGATCCCTTCTCCCATAGGAATCTGAGGATGCCTGCCCATCTCAGGCCCCAGCCCTGCTAGATTCCTGCCACCGCCTCTGGAGGCTTCTCCCTGACCTCTTACCTCTTTCTTCTCTATTCCACTCCACAGACAGGGTGGGTTTTGTGTTTGGTTGGTTTGGGGGGTGGGAGGTTTGCTTGTTTGTTTTGTTTTCTTTTTAACAGACTTTGTTTTTTAGAGCAGTTTTAGATTCAGAGCAAAAATGAGAACAAAGTGCAGAGATTTCTGATAAACACCCTGCCCCCACACATGCACAGTCTTCTTCATTATCAACATCGCCCACCGAAGCCGTGCATTTCTTATAATCAATGAACACATCGACACACCACCCCCACCTGAAGTCCCGGGTTTGCATTAGTGTTCCCTCCTGGTGGCGTACATTCTGTGCGACTGAACAAACGTATAATGACATGCACCCACCATTACGGTATCATACAGAATAGCTTCACTGCCCTAAAACGCCTCTGTGCTCCACCAATTCATCCCTCCCTCCCTCCTAACCCCTGAAAACCACTGATCTTTTCACTGTCTCCATGGTTTTGCCTTCTCCAGAGTGTCACGTCACTGGGATCATACAGCATGCTGCCTTTTCAGATAGGCTTCTTCACTTAGTGATATGCACTTAAGCTTCCTTCGTGTCTTTTCGTGGCTTAATAGCTCATTTCTTTTTGGTGCTGAAAAATAATCCATTGTTCGGATGGGCCACAGTTCATTTATCTGTTCTCCTACTGAAAGACGTCTTGGTTTCTTCCAAGTTTTAGCAATTATGAATAAAGCTGCTACCCACATCCATGTGCAGGTTTCTGTGTGGATTTCAGTTTCAACTCATATGGGTAAATACCAAGGAGAGCAATTGCTGGATTATGTGCTAAGAGAGTGTTTAGTTTTGTAAGAAACTGTCAAACTGTCTTTGAAACTGACATTTTGCATTCCCACCAGCCCTGAACGGGCGTTCCTCTTCCCCCACATCCACACCAGTGTTTGACGCTGTGAGTGTTCTGGATTTGGGGCATTTTAACAGGTGTGTGGTGGTATCTCGTTGCTGTTTCAACTCGCAGTTCCCTGGTGGCATATGAGGTGGAACACCTTTTTGTAGGTCTATTTGCCATCGGCACATCTTCTTGGTGAGGAGCCTGTGAAGATCTTTTGTCAGTGTGAGTTTTAAAAAATATTAAAAATGAAACGGGCTGTATTGGTTTTGTTGTTATTACAATAGTGACAGATATTACCATTTTGAAATTATGTAAAAATAAAAACGAAAGTAAAAAGTCCCTCCTGCTTTTTTTTGTCGATGTCTTTTTCCTGTTGCAAAGTGATGTTTTGTTTGTTTTGTTTTGTTTTGTTCTGTTCTGTTCTGTTCTGTTTTGTTTTGTTTTGTTTTGTTTTGTTTTGTTTTGAATCAACCCATGTTGCCGCCCACGTAAAATATTCAAATGGCTCCTGCTGGGCTCAAGAGAAAGTTCTAATTCCTTAAAGTGATTTGTGGGACTCTCTGCAATCCCGCCTCACCCACCTCCTAAGCCTCTCTTTCACCACCAACCCACCCAAGCTTGGCACTCCATCCCTTCCTGGAGAGGCCATGCTTGCTCATCTTTCTGCCTGGAACTCCCCTGTGCTTTCTCTTTTTCCTATCTCACTCCTACCTGAATTTTCAGGCCTCGGCTTAAATGTTTCTTCCTCCAGGAAGCCTTCTCAGACTCCCTGTGACCCCAGAGCTCCCCTAGTAAAGCCCCGGTCACTCTATTTGGCAGTGACTTCTCCCTGAGAGCAGGACTTGAATGGCCTGCCTCATGTTTTAGTAGAGGTGCCATGTGGGTCGGCTCCCATATTAGTACGTGAACTTGATGTTTTCTCCCTAAAAGAGAGTAGATGGAGATAGGGTTGATATCTAACTTGGAGGAAATATGCTGTCAACATTGCCCTGAGAGAAGTCTGGGTGCTGTATTAATGGGATGTGAACCCCATTGCAAAGTATGCATGAAACGGATCCATATAACACAGTTAGGCAACCTAAAGCGGGAGGCCGTTAGTCAGAGAGGTGGAGTTCCACCTTGGGAGAGAGTAGTCATGTTTGGTAACATTTATACATGATTAAATTATGTTGATATGTATAGATAGCATCAAAATTCTAATTCATGAAAACCCTCCTATGGTGTTGATAGAGTTTTAATAGAGTCCAGTTTAGAACTTCAAGTTTTTAAGTTTCTTAAAAATCCTCTAGGAAGTCTGCATCCTACATTACATATAGTTATTTAAAAGTTTTTTAATGACTACGCAAAGGAATAAATTATTAGTTGTCCAATTTTTCTGAATTTTTTGTCGTTCCCCCAGGGCCCACACAGTTTGAATTTGTTTGGGTTATCGCTGTTTTCATTTAACTCATCAAAATGCTCCCCGTGTGCTAGACAGGGCATCTCTGGGGCAGCCAAGGTGGGGCTCCTCGTGGGATCCAACAATGACTCTTCAGGGGCTTGCTGGACACATTTGTGAGTTTTGGGCTGAATTCTGAACTCTCCAGCCCCCTCCAGGAAGTGTTGGGCCAGAAGAATAGTACTTGAAAACCACAGGAAGGCAAGGTGGAACCAAGGCTTCCCAGCAGGTAGCTTCACTTATTCAGCTGTTCCTGGAAGCAATGCCCTGAAGGAACCCATGTTGCCTGGTTAGTGGGTGACGTGGCGCAGAGGCTGAGAGATCTGGGTGAAGGTCTGGGTCAGAGTCTGGTTCTAATCCAGACCGTGCCAATATTGCTTTACTCCAGCCTCAATTTGTCCATCTGCAAAATGGGAGTGACTGGCCCTTACTTCATTGGGTCTCCAGGATTAAAATAAATAATACAAAGTTCTGTGTCAAATACATAGTCCTCGTTTGCTCCTCTGAGCCCATTCTCTCCCCTCCTTCACCTGGCCTGTGCAAGGAGAGGCTTACCTAGATGAACTGCAACCACAGACTCCTTTTGGGGGCTTTCCAGTTGAGTCTGACACAGGAGGCACAAGCTGAGGAGTAGAGGGTAGGAGGTATTGACTCCCCTGGAGCCCTGGTGTCTCCCTGAAGAGTCAGAGCAGGTTGGCTGCCTCCCTGGACACCACAGCTTTTAGGGGGCTGCCCTCTTCATTTCTGGGAACGACAGCCTTCTCTTGCCCCTTCATGACTAGGGGCTGTTAGCCCTGGGTCATTGATGGTCTCTTGTTGGCTTACCTTAATCCTAGCACACCTTCACCACAAGTCTCTGTGTTAAGCTCTCCTCAGTGGAGCCTGGTTGATAGGAAGACCTGAGCATGCCTTGAGGTTGTACATGGAACAGCTCTCCGAGAACCTGGTCTACAGGAAACTTTCAACAAATGCCTGCTGAATGAGAAACTGAAGCAGAGGGCCTCAAGGTGTGGTTCATGCTCCCCTCCAGGGTCCGTGGATTCAGAACTATTTTTAAAATAATACTAGGACAGTATTTGCCTTCTCACTATGTGCACTGGTGGATAAAACTGGTTCCTTAGCGGGAGTCAAGTTGGTGACACTGACAATTCTAGTAGTCATTGTCCCCTTCACCATCACACACTCACAGTTTAAAACAGATAAATAAATATAGAATGTTCTTCAAGTGAAGTGTCACAGGGGAACGCCCCAATGAGCAGGAGAGAGTGACGCAACAGAAGCATGCAGGCAGCACTTCAGGCAGGACCACACCCGATGCTGTCCTTGAGGAAAAGCCCCTGGGCGATCGCTGGTGTCAGGGCTGCACTAGCTGTGTTTTGAGCGTGTGTTTGGCAGCCAACTCGAGAATGAATGAAGTGAGGAAGACAACTGACCGTACTTGTCACAAAATGATAAAATTTGAGCTTCCAAGGGGAAATTAGAATTTTAGAAAAGCTGTATTTACTCCCACGAGCCTGGCCGCTTTCCGATACTTCAAGAATTTTCTGATGAGATCAGTGGTAAAATTAACAAATGTCGCCACTGATATACAGCATTTATACACCTTTTATAATGACATGCACATTTGCATTCTTACTCATTTAATCCCTGTTCCACTCAGCCAAACATCCAACTGCCTTTCTGATGGTGGTAACCAAACTATACCCAGTATATGACCTAGTGCTTGGCAAATAGTAGGACCTCAATAAAACTCATTGGAGAAATACCCAAATGAGTGAATAAATAAATGAATTGACTGTTCTTTCTCCATAATTTTACCAAATCCTCCTTGGGAGTTTCCTCGACATCTCTGTCAATCTGCTCATTATAACAGCCCAGTCCAAATGTTTCACACTCCTAAATAGTAGCCGAAATTACCATTGAAGGAAAACAACCAAGAGAGAGAGACAGACAGAGAGACAGAGAAACAAGCAGTGGTTTCCATGACATTTCACTGTTTATTTAAAATGTTAGGAAAATGAATATGCCACAAAGGCCTACAAGCAACCATCAGTCAAAGATGAAAAGCCAAACTCCAAATCTGCTGAAAACCACAAATTCAACAATTGTGTTGGCTAAGTTAGAAATGACCCAGCATTAATGATAATCTCAAATGTTCCTGGATCGAGAAAGAAGGGCTAGATGGAAACTAAATTTTTATTTTTTTAAATTCCTTTCTTCAAGGGGAAAAAAATTACAGCCACACAAAAACCACTATCTGCGTTCCATGTTCATTGCCAATGGTAATGATTTTAGTAAATAATTTCTCAGTAATTAGAGTGGAAATTGGAAATGGTCCTTTATTATGGGCCGGAGCAGTATGATAATGAAATTAAATACCCACCAGGACCTGATCTAAGCTGAGAATCGTGAAGTGGACAGTTAATCAATCAAAGAGGGAACTTTTTCCAAGAAGGTAAAATCCTTTCAGTGACATTTGCACGGAATTAAATGTTGACGAACTCCATCAACATTTGGATACATTATTTTGCTCATTAGTAAAAGCAAGTTGATCACATAAGTAGAAGGGTGGTTCTGAACTTAACTACACTGGGACACTTGAAGGATTAGCCCTAAAAGAAGACAGATCAGCGATGTGCACAATCTGCATCTCTGTCACTCCAAATGGGCCTTTGAGATCATGGGGAACAAAAGGGTAATGGAGTTACTACGTACATTTGTCAAGAGGCTGAACATGAAAGCATATTTTACAAAGACGACTTATAATAAAGTTAACATGATTTATGCTTGCCTAACCAGAATTTTCCTTAAAGAAAGACAGGCCAAAATGGAAAGCGTATTCCCAGGGCGCACAAGGGCTTACGAATACAATCGCAAAAGACATAATTTTAAATTGG
Source organism: Cynopterus sphinx (assembly GCA_030015415.1). Taxonomy (NCBI): domain Eukaryota; kingdom Metazoa; phylum Chordata; class Mammalia; order Chiroptera; family Pteropodidae; genus Cynopterus; species Cynopterus sphinx. Next base: position 24,185,116 of record CM057385.1, read on the forward strand.
ATGTCATCTTTTTAAAGAATTTCCATGTTTCACCCCAGCAGTTGGCAAACGATTTCTTCCCTAGAATCTGAGACGATTAAGAGGAATTTAATGAATTTAAGGGAGGCAATAGAAAATTTTTCTTTGGGGAAAAAAAAAAATCTCCAGGTTCTCCAGAAGAGTTAGCTCCTATAAAATATCTCCCCTGGAGAGAAGCAAAGAAAGGAATGGAAATAAGTATAAAGAGCATCTAGTAAATGTTAAATATTGTGCTTAGTGCCTGGGACCCAGAGGTGAAACAAATAGTCCATCAGCTCAAAAAGTTTAGGGCAGCCCAGGAGGAGAGACGGGTTTTTATAAAGTCAAAAATAGCCATCTTGGGCTATGAGTGCTATGCCAGAGGGATGTTCTAGTTCATGGTGGAAGGATATGAAGGCCTCTCAAAAAAGGTATCACTTAAGGCGAATCTCTACAAATGATTAAGAGTTAACCAGGTCAACAAGAGCAGAAGAAACAACAAATATAAAGGCAGGTGCTGTAACAGAAGAAGTTCAAACACACCGCCATTCCAGACAACTTGTTCCTTCTCATAGGTTTCTAATGCCAATGGCTGGCTCTGAGGCGTCTGTACAGACATCTTCGACAAGTCATTCTTGAGCCCTGGTCCTTCGTCACGGCACCCACACTTTCTGTCCCAGAGATAGCTAACTGGTCTCCAATTTAAGGCACCATAATTATGCTCCCATCATATCTTGATCTCTACTGGAACACTCTCTTGGGGGACAAATACATAAATTATTTAAAAAAAAAAAAACCTTTTGGGAAGCAATTAGATAGTATATACTAAAAGCGTTTAAAATATTCATATCCTTGGATCCAGAGAGTTATTTTCTGGGACTATATCCTTAGCAAATAATTCAAAATATTAAAAACACTTTTTTTTTTAAGCAAGGCACCCTTGGTTGACCTCACAGATTGCAAGGACCTTGTCAGCTTACAATCCCTTATTTTATTTTATTTTTTCTTATACCTACAGCACCTGGTCTTCCTAGGTGGTCTCCCATCCAAGTACTAAGCAGGCCTGACCCTTCCCGTCCGAAATCATATGGGATTGGGCTTGTTCAGGGTAGCATGGCCATAGATAAAAAGAAAAAAAAAATTAACTTTAGAAAAAAAATGTTCAGAGTATTTTTTAGAGTATTTTTTATGACAGAGAAATAGTAGAAATGATCCAATTATCTAACAAAAGAAGGTGATTTGGTATCATTATGGTATAAAATATTTATAATAACATGAGAAAGTGTGTATGTAATAATATTAAGAGAAAAACCAGGATGCAAAATGGTAGGTAGAAAAGAAATATACTTACCTCGCTTTTAAAAAATGGTAGATAGAGTATGACCACACTTTTTAAAAAAATACACAAAAGACTAGACAGAAATACATCAAAAATGGCAATGCTGTCTTTGAGGAGAGGGAATAAGATTACATCTGATTTTCTTCTTTTAATTCTTCCTTGGTTTCTAATTTTTCTATAATAAATATGGATGGTTTAAATTTTGATTCATAATTACACAAGTAATATGTGAACATTTTATTATTGTTTAAAATTCAAACATCAAATCTAAAGTTCCCTAGATCATCACCTACAATCCTAATCCCCTCAACGAGGTGGCACAATTAACAATCAACTGACTGTGTTTCTAGACCTTTTTCTAGATGTGTACATCCCTACAGATGTACCTATTAAATATAGAGTATTGCTTTGTGTGTGAGTACTAGGAGGGCAGGGTCAATTCAGGGGATATAGAGAAGATGACATTGAGAATGAAGAGGAGGGTACCAAGCAGAAATAATGGAGAAGAATGGGAAAAGTATCAAGGGAAATCACTTGTGAAAAGATGCTGAGATCAGAGAGAGAAAATACTGAGACCAGAAAGAGATGACCTAGGTGGAAAACAACAAGCAATTCTGGGTGGTTGGAGCATAAGCTGCCTTAGAGGAGCGACAGAAAATGGGACAGAGTGGTGGCTCAGGGCTGGTTTGTCTCCCAGGTCAACATACTTGACATTTATCCTATAAGCAGTAAAGGAGCACAGAGATTTTTACTTTGTTATAATTTAAGAAATAGGTATTATACTGCTGCTTTTTAAAAAAAAAACAGGAATGAGAGCTACCAGCAGGTGCTATGCTGAGCGCTTTGCTTCCATTCTCTCACAATAGGCCTGTCAGGTGGGCTTCCATTGCCGTATCTCATTTTATAGAGGAGAAGACTGAGATTTGGAGAGTTTAAGCAACTTGCCCACGACGTGTCAGCCAGGAAGTGGCGAGCCAGGAATCAGACCTGGCAAACCGCTGCCCCTGCTCTTAACCACTTGCCTGTGTTGTTTTTGTCAGAATGATACAGATTTTTATTTAAAATTGAAAAACTGATTGCATTGTTGAATAGCGTCTTCCCAAAACTCATGTTGACCTACTAGAACCTGCAGATGCAACCTTATTCAGAAATTGGGTCTTTGCAGAGGTAATCAAGTTAAGATGAGGTCATACTGGATTGCATGGGCCCTAAATTTAATGACCGGTGCCCTTAAAAGAAGAAAATGTGGACACGAGAACACGTGGGGAAAAAGGCCATGTAAAGACAGATGCAGAGGTTGGAGTAATGTCGCTACAGGCCAAGAAATGACAAAGACTGCCAGTAGCCACCAGAAGCGGGGCAGAGTCTTCCTCAGAAGAAATCTACCTTGCCAACTCCTTGATTTTAAACCTCCAACCTCCCAGATGGTGAGAGAATAAACTCCTGTTGTTTCAAGCAATCCAGCGTGTGTTACTTTGTTATGGCAGTCCTGGGAAACTAACACTCTGCACAACAGCAAGAAGTATGAAGACAAAGGTGTGAATTCACCCCAAATCTTATCATTGGGATAATATTGTCATTATTGCTTGATGCCATGTCTCCACACACATACAGAGGAAGAGGAGATGAGTATTCTTTCAAAACTTTATTTCTTTCCCTTTTGAAAGTTTTGCATACAGTGTTTGATAGTATCAAGCACTGGCAAGAGTAGGTAGGGCACCGAGTGTTCTCAGACCCACTGCTGGTGAGAAACAGCAGTCAGTGTGGCAGTTTCAAGCAGAAGTGCACAAGCCCTCTGGCTCAGCCATCCCCTTTCTTATCATGAAACCAGTAAAGCTCACATGTGTTCAAGGATCTTCATCACCAGTGGAAATAACTGAAACGGGCACTGTTCCAGGAAGGGCTGAATAAATGAGCTGTCATACATCTTAGTCTGTCGATGCTGCTATAACAAAACACCACAGACTGAGGGGCTTATAAACAACAGAAACTTCTCAAGGTTCTGGAGGCTGGAAGTCTGAGATCAGGGCCAGCGTGATTGGGTGAGGGCCCCCTTTCAGGTCACAGACTTCTCGCTGTGTCTTCAGGTGGCAGATGGGGCAAGGGATCTCTCTGGATCCTGCTGTATAAGAGCACAAATCCCATTCACAAGGGCTCTACCCTCATGACCTAATCACCCCGCAAAGGCCTGACCTCCTAAAATTATCACCTTGGGAGTTAGGATTTCAACATATGGATTGGAAGGAGGTAGGGAGACACAAAAGTGCAAATTATAGCATAATAAATTTATACTATGCTTCAGTTACAAGTGAGCTGAAATGAGACATATTGGTGAGTGGGGAGAAAAAAGCAAGGTGCGGAATAAACACGACCATGCCTTCCACACAGCCTGAACTTCATCAGCGAAGGGGCGAGGTAAGCCTGACATGTTCAAGGCAGAGTGGGGGATGAGGTGCACATGGAGACCAAGGTGGAGGCAGAGGGAGCAGACCTCCAGGGCCTTGTCAGCCGCTGTAGGACTATGGGTTTTATTTGAGCAGGGAAGGGACAGCATCGGTTTAAGTTTTGAGAACTGACTCCTGCTACTCTGTTGAGACCAGAGGCGGAGAGGTCCAGAGAGGAAGCAAGAAATGAGGTAAGATGGTACTGCTCAGTCCACTCTAGGGACTCTGGAGGTGGCAGTGGAGGGTGAAAAGGGGTCAGATCCTGGATCCGGGGCCCACCCTACTAGAAGGGGGTGGCACCGCTGACCTAGATGTGAAATGCAAGGGCGGGAGCTGGTGAGGGCACACTCCGGAATTCCAGAAGCGGCTGCTAAGTCTAAGCTGCCTACTAAATGGCCCTGTGCAAACAGGAGAGTGGACAGTCACAGGAGGGAGTCCGGAGTGCATGGGGAGACGTCAGGCTGGAGATGGGGGTGCGATGTCATCAGCACAGAGGTTACATTTAAACTCTCGGGACTAGGCCAGGTGGGAGGTCAGAGCGCCGGGCTGCCCCGACATTGAAGGCGCTGTCAGTGGCCAAGAATCTAGCAGAGGAGAAAGAATGGCAGAAACTATGAAGCTAGAGGAGAAGCCGAGGACAAGGTGTCCTCGGAGACCAGACTCCAAATGAGCAGAGTGGCCACAGGACAGAGGAGAGGTCATTTGTGTCCGAATGAAGCAACGGTGGACTGGTTCCTGGCTCCCAGGACGCCGGCAACAGCCTGCGAGGCCCCTCTGCCGTTCTCCAGGACAGTGCTTGAATCCTGGGGATCTTGTGGAGGTGACTGTCACCTTCAGGAGGTGCAGGGAGGAGAGAACATTGTGGGCTTGAGGATACGGGAAGCTCTGCAAAGCCCGGAGGCCAGGCTGGGACCACATTTTCAGAAGCGAGAGCTTAGACCCAAACCCGAAAATCAACTTGACCACGGTCACGACTAAGGAAATGTTCAGGGAAAACTCAGGATATTTTTTTTCCACCTTCTTTCCTCTGAACACCAATGCAGCCCTTCTGTCCACACAGTCATGTCCATCAGTTTCTCCTCAGGCAACTTTTTTTCCCCTCCGTTAGGATCTTCATTCTACCCAGGAGCTCTTCACGATGTCTTTGGGTCATTGTGGTAACTGGTAAGTCCTAAAGTAAAACCTAAAGCTCATTCCACTGAAATCCAGATGTCCCCATGGAATCAAACTTCCGTGAGTGCCCATGGCACCCGTGTGACATCTAGAAGGCTTCTCCCCCAACTCTCTGAGATTTGGAAGCCATGTTTCTCCTGGATTCATCTCACAGCCCGTTTCTCCACCACTGCCGCTTCCAGATTTGAAGGATTACCTTCCTTTTTTGCCAGTTGCTTTCACCACACTACACATGTCATCCCTCCCTCATTCCTCCAAAGCAGCATGAACATAAGGTTGCTGTGTGTAGCAGACTCTTCCTAAGGTCCGGGGGTGGCAGAGGGTAATAACAGCACAGAGCAGAAAACAACTTCAAATCAATGTCAGGCATGACCATAAACTAAAGATATCAGTTACTTCCGACCAGGGAATCTCTCACTGGTGTGCCCGCCGAGACCTACGCTGCCTCCGGCCTCTCCCTCTCGAGCCCTCTTCACATCCAGCCACCACTGAGATTTCCGTCCTCTTCCTCCCCAGCTGCTTTCATACATTCAAAGCCCCTCCTGCTTTCTTCCCCAGAGCATACCTCCCCCTCGGTCTCTCTCCCCATGCCTGCTGGGGCCTTACCTTCCATCAAGGGCGCCAACCAGCAAGGTGCTCACACTGCCTGGGAGGAAGCCAGCCCTCCCCAGAGGCAGGGCTCACAGTGGTCTCTCCCGTAGCGTTCTGTCCTTCCCTTCACAGTCAGGAAAGGACACGTGTTGCAGTGAATCAGCAAAATGCATGCGGTCAACAGTCCAGCCTAGAACCTGTTTCCAAAAAGCCTATAATTCTGCAGAAGCCAACGTCTGCCAGTATTTAAGCCAAGTGTCAAAACGATAAACACTGCTTAATAAATACTCTCGGGGAGAGACGTCTGCAGACCTTCACACTTGTTTTCCTTTCGAATCCTTAATACCTCCCCAGAGAGCCATTCGTTCACCCTCATCAGTGACCTCTCCCCTCTCTGAAAGGGTTTTCTTTTGCACAGACCCTCAGAGGGGAGAAGCAGAATAAAATAACCCAACCAGTCATCTCTCGGTAACGTCAAGTTGGTGGTGAGTGACCAAGTCTCTGGCTCAGCTCCCAAGGGCACAGGCAGTCTCCAGAGATCACTCCCTCTGCTTATTTGTCCCAGTCCGCTTGTCTGTCTCCTCGGTACCATGGCAAGGAGGTGCAATAACGGGTCCAAAAATTGTCATTTTCCCATTTCTCTTGTATAATGGCCTCTGAAGGCCAGCGTCTCAGAGGGCTGGGTCATGAGACTCTAAATGGCGCCCGTAAACCGGCTCTAATCACATCATCCTCCTGCTTAAAGTCCTTTGGCAGCTCCCACTGAATAGAGAATGAAAGTCAACTCCACGGTGACAGCGAGGGCCTTCCAACCTGGCTCTGAGACTACCTTTTTAGGCTATCGCCTGTCATATGGCCCAAATACTCGAGTCAAGGTCAGAAGTGGAAGAGAGGGGAGGTCAGGGGCTGCCAAGTAGGACTGCCACATGGGCTCACACTCTACAGCACAGAGAAGAATGAGTTAGGAGTCTAAGGCCCCTTGACTTGTGGTGAACCACACCTTCCTGCCTCTACCAGCTAGAGCCCCCAGGGACCCTCACGCCAGGCACCCTCCCCACACCTGCGCCCTCTGCCCTCCTAACCCGCATCCCCCCACATGCTCTTGGTTTCCCCCTATACCTCCTGAATTCCTTCTCAGCCCCACCAAGTTCCTCTTCCCCTGTCCACTCTGAGCACTGGTGTCCCCAGATTTCAATCTAGGGCCTCTTCTAATTCCCTTCCAAATCATTGGTCTAAACCCTCAGTTTGCACTTCCCCATTTGAAAAAATCCTTTGATTGCCCTCTGCTGAACACAAGACAAAGTCCAACTCGATCTCACCCCTGCCCACCCCCCAGTCCCCTTCCACCCTGTGCTTAGATATTCTGAGCCACCTCTGATTTCTTCCACCAAAGAAAACAAAGCCACGTCTCCTCTTGACAGCCTGTAGTCCTTGATTCGTTTCTAAACCACTTTATACAATAGCCATTTGCTGACTTCTCTGTGTCTGCCGGAGACTCTGAGCCGAAGCCCAGACAACTTCTGCCCCTGACCCCCTGACCCTCAAAGGAGTAGTTACTGTTTGCTGAGTACTGTTTCAAGTACTTTACTATGAATTACTTTATATCATCCTCATAAAGTTGTTTTACGTTATTATTTCTAATAACAATATTCTAATAATGTAAGTAAGATATCTATTGTTACCCCCGTTTTATAGATGAGGGTCCTCAAGTGCAGAAATGTAAGGAATCTTCCCCAAGTTTACACAGTTACAAAAGCGGGAGATGCAAACCCAGTCGGCACTCTTCATCACTGTGTGATACTGCATCTTAATAAGAACATTTTAAATGAATGAATCAAACTCCACGTGGATCTGGAGCGAGTGAATGTAAGTGCTGCTATAGATCTATCAGAGCCTGACAAGAAGACGCATGAAAAGTAGGGAGCCCAGTCGAAGTAGGCACGGGGTGGGGACCAGCCATGGCTTCCCAGACATGTGAACTTTGCCTGGGTCACTGCGACTTACCCTCTCCTGGGCAGGGCACAAATAACAAGAATGTCAGCACTTCCACCGCGAGAGGGGAAGAAAAGCCAGGCTCCTACAGGCCAGGGGCCAGCACCCACCACAAATCACAAAATGGGGGCAAGGGAGGGGGCCCTGCTTCAGAAAGACTGGACAGGCGGACACCACAAACCCACAGTGCAGAGCTAAGGCCAAAGACCAAAATTAGAGGCACGAGGTGAGGGAAGAACCCCACAGGCAGCTGGAGCAGAGACTCTGCCTGCCCAGAAAGAGCATCATTGGCCAAGGACTCTGGTCCAGCCTGCTCAGCACCCAAGGGAAGAAGGAGAAGGTGGGGTTGGCACCAGCTACAGGACACGGCTCCCTAGCAGCTCATTCAGGGGTGACACCCAGCAGCCTACTCAGAACTGGGGCTCTGCCAATTGTCCCGCTGTTTGCATTTTAAATACTGTGTGCACAGTCGGTGAGTGGAGCGAGCCTCTCCACAGGAAAAGGGGCACCCAGTCTCTAACAGGACCTCCATCTAGCAGCCCACACTAGTCTGGGACGAGCACCCAGTTTGACTTCAGAATGAAGGAACGTTCAGGTGATCCCTCTTTTCCTGTAAGTAGCCCGAGCGCAGCCCTCACCCGCATGGGCTCGTCCAGGAAGCCGGGTTTGCTTGGCCTGTCCTGGCGCCGGGACCTCAGGAGTTGCTTGGCCTGCTTTTCCATCAGAATCGGGGAGGCCCCTGAAAAAGTCAGGACAGGACCTCAGGGCACAGGAGTTCACAGTGCCAGGCCAATGATTAGCAAGTTCAATCTCAATCAAAACACAAAAGTTCTTTTCACGGGGGCCCTGTCCCAAAGGACGTGGCATTCCAGAGTGCGGAAAGGAATTCGAAATTGTTTCTAATCCGGTTACCCCGGAGCCAGAGCTGTACAACTTAAACACATTTACCTATTGCAATGGCCCGTTCCTTTATAAGTAGGTGTTCATTTAATGTTTTTCGAAACATATTTCCTTCAGTTCCCTGTCAGTGTGTTCCTCGACCCTGAGGTTGGCTTTGGTGGGATTTTTTTTAATCTCCACTACACTAAATCAAGTTAAAGTTGTTATTGGAAAATACCCCGTGACAATAAGATCATGTTAAACCCGATCATCAAATATAGTTCCTCAAAGAAGCTATTATGATAATAAAAGTATGTTAAATTGTAATAATCAGACACAAACTCTAAAAGATATCATTAAATAAAAAATTTGTCGAATTTGGGTGATCTCCTATGAACTCCAAAAGAAGGTATAGTTGAAGGTTGATCAGCATTTTTGAGAATTAGTGTTCAAATGCATTTATAGATTAAAAAATAATAATTTATCCCTAATGATAGCAATTCTGGGAGCCTGTACTTAGAAAAAAAAGCATTAAATTATTATATACTACACATTTATATATTCTCATACAAGTAATATACATCTTATTTGAAATGAAAAAATACTTAGAAACATAAAATAGACTCATTTCAGTTTATCACATCAGCATAGAAACAGGCTGTTTTGGAATGGATGCTCACCTGAGAAGGTCAGCAAGCTGAGAGTGAGCACAAGCACAAGCAACTTCGTCATCCTGCCGTGGTTCCTCTCTCTGCCTGGTGCAGAATGAACTTCCCCCCAATGAGCCAGCCTTCTTGAAGGAGGCCACGTCTGGCCCAAGGCTTGTTGATGCTTTGACAAACAGCGCTTAACCGTATGAGGCTAAGGGCATCTGACTCTGACTTTTTAGTATGACCACGAAAATATTTTCCTCCAAATTCCTCTAAATGTTTATCCTGAGACAGGAAGTTACCCCTTTGTAATAGGACTCTTGGAGCTTGAATTTGAGAAAGCAGCATGTGATATTCAATTCACAAAAACAGATATATACACATCATCCAGTAGTTTATGAGTTTTCATCTGTAGCTTCAGTGTATGTGCCTACTGTTTCACTGAAAAACAATAATGTCTTACATTTGCATATTTTATGACATTTTTCCTAAGCCCATTCACCAGTAAATTCAGAGGCATGCAGGAAAATTAGCAAGGGACATAATAAGGGTGAAAAAAATTTTTTCAGCTGACTTTGGAGCCAAAAAAGGCCAGGTTTCATGTCCTGGCTTCACCTCTTTCTAGCAAGATGTAACTTCTAGATGTAGGATGTAACCTTCAGTAAAATCGCTTACCCTTTCTGAACTTTGGTTTCCCCTCCTGTAAAAAAGAGATGTATGATTAGGATGAGGAATAAAGTATGAACCACGTGACAGCTGGCACTAGTCTCCATTATCCATTTCCTTTTTACAAATAAAGAAGTGAGATTCAGACAGGCCAAATACATCCAAGTTCACACATTACGGATGCCAAACTAGAGCTAAATTCTTTTTGTCTTTAAAGCCTAGTGTTCTTCCCATTGTGCCCCATAAGGACCTTGTGTAATATACTGTCAGACAGTAAACAGGTTTAGTCCACACTTTGTCAAAAATTTTATTTTGACAAAGACAGTAACAGCTCAGTAAGCTGAAGTCCTTTTAAATTCAGATCAATCATCAATATCACACAACGAAATTATTAAATGTATGATTAAAATGTCTGGAAGGTCTATGGCATCTATTTGGGATAAAATTCTGAATTAGAAGAAGCGATCTGATGTTTCTGTGGTCATTTTGCCAGCTCAAAAGAAAACAATGCCTTATGTGTAATTGAGTTTATGCTAATGTTGTGTAACTGATCTTAAACCTGAATGTTCTGCCCACTCTGTTGGCATCAAGACAGTCTGAAGAGATTGTAAACAAGAAAAAAAATCTTGCATTGTTAGCAAGTTTGCCTAGTATGCTAATTTGCTCTAAATCAGATGTTCGGTATTATGCACTCTGTCGCCATTAACATCTTCCTGTTTTTATATTTTTTCAATAACTAAGGAGTTTTGAAGCACTATTTTAGGAATGTATATTTGTCATGCTAAACATCTTGGGTTTTTTATGTGCATTGTCGACTTGTTCGTTTCTTTTAGTCTTTGTGGTTGGATCAAACACTAACTGTATTGTTTTGTTATATAAAATAAACATCTTCTATGGACCAGAAAAAAAATTGTAACTAGTTAGAAATTTCTAATATGGAAAGTTTGCTATACAAGTATTTTTTGTCAACTTTTGTCTATATTAGCGCTGTCCAATAAAAACATAACGTGGACTGTAGATGCAAGCCACATATGTAATTTAAATTTTTCTAGTAGCCACATTTTTCAAAACAAATAAAGAATAGGTTAAATTTTTTTATTTCATTTATTTAATATGAAATATCCAAAATATTATTTCAATGTGTAATCAAGATAAATTGTTAATGAGATGCTTTACATTCCTTTTTTTTTTTAAACCAAGTCCTCAAAATCCGGTGCGTACTTTAAACTTATATATTCCAAATGTGCATCTGACTTATTGCTAGCGTACTGACTACTGTGGGTCTAGATCCCTCCATTTCTATTGCCACCACCAAAGTCTAGGCTGCCGTTCCCTCTAACCCAGCTTCCTGCATCAGGCTCCCACCTGGTCTCCCAGCTTCCCTCCCTGTTCCCTTCAACCCACTCTCCATGCAACAGCAATGATGATCTTCTTAAAAGAGAAACATAAAATGCCAATTGGACCTCATCAGTTCTCTGGTTAAGAATCCTCTTCACCTTCTCACTGGACTCGGAATCCTAACTGTTCTCTACAAGACCCTGTATTATCTGTGCCTGCTGCCCTTTCCAACTCCACGCAGACCGCTGCAGCTCAGCTCTCTCCAGTCCAGCCCTCTTCATTATTTTCAACTTAACAAGCCCCTTCCCGCCTCAGGACCTTCACACATGCTCTTCCTCCCTCTTTTAATGACTGGATCCTTCTCATCCTTCAGGTGTTAATTTGAAATTTCTCTCGCTTGGGCAAGACTGCCTTTACCAGCCTACCTAATGACAGTTCCCTGCCTCCCACCACCATAATGTGTAAGTATATTGTCTTCATTTCTTTACTTTTTAAAATCTGTCTTCTCCACTGGACTGTAAGCCCTAGGAAAGCTTCTATTGCTTTTGTAATTTAAAAAGAGGTGTAGGGGCGGGGGGTGGGGGGCGTGTGGTAGGGAACCTCTGGTGGACTGGAGAGGTACTACGGGAGAAAGTCAAGGACCTATATCCCACCCCCTGGGATGCTATTTCAAGGTCTCAGGTGGAGAGGGCGTTTCAGGTGTGATACCAGCAGGGCCATTCGGAAGCCCTTCAGCTGGGCACCTAGGGATACTGCCGCAAATGAGGGGACTATAGGAAAGAGCAAGGTCACCTTGTGGTGTCACTCTGGTGGAGAGATTTCTCTGACCCCTATCCTTGTTGCCAGGAAAAGCTCCAGTCAGATGAATGAGGTGAAATCACCAGAACTCACAGGAGAAGATGCAGTTCCCAAAAAAATCCACAAGGTGGCAGAGTAAAGAGCAGAACCAGGGACAACCAAGGTCGGGAGGAAAACCCAAGGCCGCCAAGGTTCATTATTCTGGAAGTTGCCAGGACCTCCAGGGAACCCACTGCAGGTGAAGAGAGATGGTGCTGCAGTGCCTAAGACTGATTTCCTATGATTCAATTGACTTGAAAGTCTTCACTGGACACCGAGGCCTAGAAAAGTGGCATTACCAACTTGAGATTTAAGAATACATAAAGGAAGAACACTCCCTAACAACTAATAGGTGTCTCATCTTGCTTTAGAGGGAATTCTCAAATTACACAGATGTTCAAGGATCAGCGATAAAGCTGACATCATTGGTATCTCAACACTGTCACGCTGGATACTCTTTGTAAAAGGACAAGAGAGTCACTTCAAATTCTGTGAGCTAAAGAAACTTCAAGGACAGAGGAACACCTTTTTTTCACTACATAAAGACGCCAAACCTGTCTACAGGTTTATAACGTGTCTACATGTGTCCATTCTTTAGGCCTAGAGTCAATTAAATAAACTCTAAGCTCCTTTTTTGTAATCGTTTTCATCTTTTTTATTATCTATCTCTCCCACCAGACTATAAACTCTATATTTTTACAATGGACATATAATTATCTCATAATTTTTATGGTAGTAACTCCATAAACTCCACGTGCACACAAACACATACTAATTTACAAGCACACTCTGCAGGCAGCTGTTAGGTTTGGGCAGGTGTGATAGATTGAATTATTAGCATCCATTCTTCACCACCATCACTGCATATCTATGCTCTTTGCCATATGAGCTTGCAGTCCTGCCCCTTGGCCTTGGGCTCAATCAAGTGACTTGCTTTAGACAATGGGATAGTAGCAGACATGACACAAACAGGGTTATGAAGTGTGTTTGTACAGTTAGGTATGTCTTCTTGCATTTCTTCCATTGCCAACAAAAAAGCTCCCTCCAGATAGCCGCTGCCCCTGAGTCTCAGAATTAACTCACGTGGAAAGTACCTGAGCAAGGAACGAGGACTACAGAGAGACGTGCAGCTCACAGTAGACCCAACCGACTCAGTCCCGCCTAACCCAGCTGAGCCCCAGCTACCACAACCTGAAGCAGAGCCACCACCGACCTGCAAATCTTTGAGATTACATCATCATTATTTGAAGCCATTGAGTTTAGGAGTGGTTTGTTACACAGCATGACTCTGACGACCGCTAACTGACATGGGGTTCTAATGGGATGGTGAGTGTATCCAGATCTGGGTGCTATTGGGTTTACTCATAGGGTCCTGATAGAAGCTTCCTTCAAGAGTGAATAAATACCTACCATGCAGGCCATGTGGTATAATGGTCAAGACTGTGGGCAACAGAGTTATCCATAGACCTGGGTTTGAATCCTGGCTCTGAAACTTCTTACCTGAGTTACACTAAAGCTGTGTGGCATTGGACAAACTTCTTAACTATCCAACTCACTGTTTTATTCATTTATTAAAAATAATTATTATTACAATAAAAGTTACCTTGTAAGGCGTCCTGAGACTTAAAAGAGAAAGCACATGTGAAGTATTTGACAGATATAGTAAGGTGCTAATACTTGGAAACTGTTGTTGCTGCTTCTATTATTAGTTCACTTTTTCTCCGTGAAATCACCCTTAAGTACATGTCCATACCGGCCTCATTCGCAGACACGTGATAGAAAGTCTATAAATATCTTTTGAATGACCAAATGATAGATTAGTCAAATATATATTAAGATATATAATTTCATATTTTGTTGAAATAAGAATACACTTTCATTAGAAAATATGGCCCCTTCTAAACATGAGTTGTTTTTCCCCCTTTCTGTGTCCATACCCCATGCCCAAGGTTTCATTTTCATATCCTCAGTACTTCTACACAAACACACACTTTCCTGTTTGGAGCAGCAATACAATGGCAAAATGGTTTGGCCTTGGACAAGAGCCTTTCCGGCCTGCTGCATGCTTCCCCAAGGGGACTATAATATCTGCTCTGGGCCGGGACATTGGCCGCAAGTTACATTTGCCCAGTAGGTAAGGAGAGCCAAGGTCAGCGTCAGGTTCCTGATGGCCAGTGCCAGGCTTTTCTTCAACCTAAACAGGAATGACAGGAGCACTGGCAAAGGTATAGCAATGCAAGGTAGTACAAATAAACAGACTGGGGAATGGAGCATCAACTGAATATGTTGTGAAACCACCCCCCAAAGCTACTGTCATATTACATTTCATTCAGGAAAAGTGCTAAGCCCTTAAGTGGGAGAGAAAAGCTCTGGTTCTCCAAGGGGAAAAACACTGAAATGTGTGTTGTTTTCCTCTGTGGAATATCAGTTGGGATCATAAGCTTCAGAGAGATTAAGAAACACTGTAGCAGTGATTCTCAAATCTGGAGGTACATGAGCATCACCTGGAAGTTCACAAGACATGTAAGAAAGCCTCAGCAAAGCTGATTCAAGTTATGATGGAAAACAACATCCCCTGAGAGATAAGAGAAAGTTTTTGCTCCCACAAATTGTGAACAGGATACTGTAAAAAGGAATATTCAGAAAATCAATCAATTTTCTAAAGTTCTTAGAAATTGAAAAGGACATAAATTAAAAGCTCTAGAAAGATTCAGGTCTAGAGCTATGGAAATTTTTTAGAAAAATAGAGCAAAATTGAAAGCAGGAGAGATTTAAAAAAAATAAAAAAGAAAAATATTTTTAAAAGAGAGGACATTTAGCCAAATGAATTGAAAACTATGCCCACAAAAACCTGCACACAAATGTCTACAATAGCTTTATTCATGATTGCCAAAACCTAGAAGCAACCAAGGTGTCCTTCAGTAGATGACGGATATACAGACAATCCAGACAATGGAATATTATTTAGCACTTAATTTAGCACTTATCAAGCCATGAAAGACATGGAGAAACATAAGTGCATAATGGCAAGTGAAAGAAGCCAATCTGAGAAGTGTACATACTGTATGATTCCAACGATATGACACTCTGGAAAAGGCAAACCTATGGAGATAGTAAAAAGGTCAGTGGCCGCCAGGGGTTAAAAGGGAGGGAGGGAGGAATAAGCAGAGCACAGAGGATCTTTAGGGCAATGAAATTACCCTGTATGATACTACAATGATGGATACAAATCATTATACATTTGTCCAGATCCACAGAATGCACAGCGCCACACATAAACCCTAAGGTAAATCGTGGACTTGGAATAACAGTGTGTCACTGTAGTTTCATCAGTTGTAACAAATGTACCTCTGGTGCCCCAAGACAAGTGGGGAGGCTGTGCATGTGTGAGGACCAGGGGAATAAGGGCATGCTCTTCTTTCCACTCCATTTTGCTATGAACCTGAAATTGCTCCCCCCAAAAATCATCTATTAAAAAAAAGAGAGAAAGAGGTCCAACATCTAAATAACAGAAGTTTCAAAAAAGAGAACACAGAAAATAGAGAGGGGGAAGTCAACAAGGTAACTGTAGAACCGAAGGTCATGAGTTGCTAGGCTGAAGGGCCAGGCAAACCTGGCAAAATAGATGAAAACAGATTCGCATCCAGGCACGTCTTTGTGTGAACTTTCAGAACCCTGGAAAAGAGAGAGGATTCTACAAGCTTCCAGAAAGCAAAAAGCAGTCCCATCCAAGGGATCAGGAATAAGAATAACCTCAGACATGTCCACAGCAACATAAAGGGCAAGCAGGAACAGAGTGGCGTGTTCAGCACCCTGCAGGATACCTCTTTGCTACCTAAAATTCTACACCTAGACCAGCAATCAGTGTGTGAGGCAAAAAACAGACATTTATAAACACGCAGGGACTCAAAATTATGCCTCTCGTGTAGCCATGCTCTGATAGTTACTAACAGATGTGCTCCTCAAAAACCAAGAGAATTCACCAAGAAAGGGGAAGCCACAGGACCCAGAAAACAGAAAATGCAAACAGGAGGGTGGTGAATGGAAACCCAGAATGACCACTGTGCTCCGAGACAGGGCAGGTGGCTCGGAATGGCACAAGGTGCCATCGGCATCTTGTGGTGCACACAGACTGAGGACAGACTGCCTGGGTGAGCCTGGGACAGATTACTTGTCTTTTGTTTATGTTGACAACCAGGAGCTCATAAGGTTCCACTCCTCTGGAACATTTTTCTAAGATTTTGAGGGAGGTCCTAACGAGCTGAGGAGGGAAAATAGAAAGCGGCTCCTGTCCCAGCTATGTTTCTGCCTGATGTTCAAACTACAGCCCTGCCCACTTGTCCCACTGTGATGAGCAGTCTCCCCAAGACCGAGTGCAATGATTTCCCCTGGTGGACTCTTCTCCGGGAAGCTGGATCCAGACTCTGTCCCAGACACTGCTCAGTTCACCTCCTCCAGGAAGCCTTCCTATATTAGTGGCTTTACTGCTATTTCCTGACAGGGCCAAGTTTGGACTTCTTTTTCTAAACAAGACTATGTGGTTTAGGGATACTTTCCGGGGTGGTGAAACTATAAAGAAAAACAAGGGAATGAAGAACACAAAAACTAGGACAGTAGTTTCCTGACAGGACGAGAGGGGTAGCCATCAGGTGGGCATAGGAGAGGTTCCCGAAATTCTGTGTTAATAACTTATTTATTAACAACACAATCATTTTGCTCTCACCCAAATATTATGATATTCTGCGTGGCAATGTGATTAAATGTGCTCCATTATTTTTTTAAATCTTAATGCTTTGTGATACAGCAATTCAGAAGACTAGTTCAGAGTTTGTTTTTCTCAATAGTTGGTCTCACGGTTTTGATAACTAAAATGGCAGTTCAGAAAAAAATGTGGATCCAAATGGAGAATGGGCATCACTAAATCATGTGCTTCCTCTCCAGTTCCATCTACTGACTATGCAAAGGTTTCTGTTCAAGTCCAGCCAGCAGAGGCAGGTCTTCCTGATGGCTGTCAGCATTCTTGCTCACTGATCAGAAAGAGTTGTCGTTTTATGTTTTCAACTCTTAGAATCAAAACCCACAGAAATTATGTATTTTGGAAGACTCTAAGTCTAGTTTGCCAAAACTCATCAACTTGTACCTTTAAAACTGGTGCCTTTTAAGGTGATTTGATACTGCTTTTCGGGTAACTGAAAAGTTCAGGTAACTTGATGGTGACTTGATGGCTCATGGAAAAGCTTCAGGATGAGGAACCTGAAGCCCAGAGAGGTGAACTGACAAGCACAGGAGGACAGAGGTGTGTGAGGACCAGGATCTGATCCTCTGCCTCACCATGCCATCAAACGCTTTCCATTTCACCAAGCCCCTCAGTCTTCACAATCCAGATTGTTAAATACTTCAGCATCGCTACTCACAATGGGGTTGGGCAACCAGTCAGGACATCTTGACTACTTGATAGAAATGCAGATTCTCAGGCCTCTTCCCCAAGAAAGGAAATCAGAATCTGCATTTTAAAATGGCAAGTTTCTTAGAGAGATAACAAAATGAGAGAAAGTCTCTCTTCCTTCGATGGCTTAATTTAAATTTGTTAACTTGGATGACCAAGTTCAAACAAAGTGATCTCAGTCCCAACACTGGCTTTGTAACATCGAGCATGTTTCTCAACTGCTCTGTGCCTTGGTTTTCTTCATCTGTACGTGGGAATGATACACTCAGCATGGTATCCAGAAAGTGCAGAGCTGGAAGCTGGCTGCACCAAGAACAAGGCGAATAAATGCTTCTTGTTAGGCATGTCTCAACAGGCCCAACACTCTGTGAGCGTTTGGCACACAGTAAGCCCTCAGCTGGTGTGAGTTTAATAAATAAGTAGCATGAATGCAGGTGACATATATATCAATTTTTGACTTATATTGTCCCATTCTATTGGGAGAGAACCCTCTCAACACTGCCCGTTTGCTCCCTTCCAACATTCAAAACCGGGCCAGCTCCCACCTCCATCACGCAGGAAGGAGGGGAGGTTGAAAGCCATCGCCGATCTTCGCGCAGACGGTAAATCAGGCACACCAGCACTTCCTCCGGCTGCAGACGTGACGGGGATCGCCCATCCATCCCCTCAACGCCCCCACCTTCCTGTTCCTCCGCCCACCGTTACCCCAAGCCACGCCCCCCTCTCCCCAGGGCCCGCCCCTCAGGCCTGCAGGGCATCGCATCCCGCCGCGCACCTGCGCCCCAGGCCTGGTCCCCGCCCCCAGGCGCCCCCGCCCCACTCCGAGGGCGTTCGGCTTCCTCCGCCTCTCCCGTGGCCTCGGCGCCCCGGGCGGACCCGGAATCCAGCTCCCCGCACGCCAGGGCGCCGGGGCGGGAGGGCGGCCCGAGGCCGGCCCCGGGATCCACGCCTCCGCCTCCCGCGGGGGAGGGCCCCGAGGTGGGCAGGGCGGAGGGCAAGGGCGCCGACGCCCTACGGGGGGCGGGGCCTCGCGGGGCGGTGGGCGAGGCGGACGGGGGCCTGCCGGGGCGGTGGGCGGGGCCTCGCTGAGCGGTGGGCGGGGCCTCGCGGGGGCTGTCAAAGCGGTGGGCGGGGCCTGCCGGGCGGTGGGCGGGGCCTCGCGGCGGGGCCGGCGCTAACGGTTGCGGGCGCCGGGCGCCCCGGGCCGTGCACGGTCCCTGCGCCCTGCTCCGTGCGGGGCGAGGCGAGGCGGCGGCCGGGGCCAGAGGAAGAGGGCGGGGACCGAGCGTGACCGCGCCGGGCATCGCCCCTCCGGCGCGCCAGGTCCGCGGGGCCCGGGCCACGCGAGGCGCCGGAGTCGGGCCGCGGGGGCGGGCCGCGCGCGCGCTGCTCCCGGGGAGGGCGGGCCCCCCCTCCGCATCGTCCCCCCGAGAGCGGGGCGGGGGCCCGGGCGCGCACGGCGAGCGCGCGGCGGCCCCCGCTGCGTCGTCTCCCGCAGGCCGCTCGGCGGTGTCCTCGGGGGCGATGGACGCAGAGCAGCGGCCGGAGGCGCGCCGGGGCCTCCTCGCGGACGGGCCCCTGGTCCTGTGGACGCTGTGCTCCGTGCTGCT
Organism: Cynopterus sphinx; assembly: GCA_030015415.1. NCBI lineage: Eukaryota > Metazoa > Chordata > Mammalia > Chiroptera > Pteropodidae > Cynopterus > Cynopterus sphinx. The sequence continues at coordinate 24,204,078 of CM057385.1, forward strand.
GCCCGTGGGCATCACCTTCTGGTGCAGCCTGCGGCGGTCGCGCCGGCAGCTGCACCGCAGGGACATCTTCCGCAAGAGCCAGCACGGGTGGCGCGACACGGACCTGTTCGGCCAGCCCACCTACTGCTGCGTGTGCGCGCAGCCCATCCTGCGGGGCGCCTTCTGCGACTGCTGCGGCCTGCGCGTGGACGAGGGCTGCCTCAGGAAGGCCGACCGGCGCTTCCAGTGCAAGGAGATCATGCTCAAGAACGACGACCGGGCGCTGGGCCTGGCCATGCCCCACCACTGGATCCGGGGCAACGTGCCCCTGTGCAGCTCCTGCGCGGTGTGCAAGCAGCAGTGCGGCAGCCAGCCCAAGCTCTGCGATTACAGGTACGGGGTGGCTGTCTCGCCGTGCGTGCGTGGTCGTAAGAGTGGGGACTTCACCGCGTGCGCCTAGACGCCGGTTCTGATTTGTGCAGGTGGCCTTAAGTGCCCGCTGACTGGGAGGACACACGCTAGTAAACATCCCTGGTAGGTGTGCAAGCAGGGCAGCTTTGCAGTAGCTGTGTGCCGAGATGGTGCATCTCGCCTCACTCACTCCTCGGCCCGCCTGCCCTTTTGTCTGCCATTTTCCTAGGCTGTTCACTTTCATCCACAGGTCTCCTAGTGCTGCATGTTTCATGGCCACTGTATGTTACAGTTTAGCTTCCGTGACTATTGATTGTCTCCATTTTAGGCAAGGAAAGATGCACTGTGGACAAGTTAACTTTTCCCTAGAGTCACAAAACTGATTCATCCTCAAGTGTTGTATTACAGATGTACAAGGAAAGCAAGTGTCATTCCACAGCAGCACCTTTCATAATTTCATGTAACACTTAAAGGGATGCTTCTTGTGTCAGCAGTCTTTTAGGACATGTATCATCTTAGGCGAGTGACTTGGATTAAGTCAAGACTATTTTAATGGCTTTCAAATACACACTGGACAGAACATTTGTTCTTAAATCTTGTCTGTAATAGGTGAAGATGTCCTTTGCTGGTGCTATAGATTGGTCATAAAGGGGGATGCTGCTTTGCAGATCATTCTAACTCATTTTACAGTTAAGAGAATTTTACTTAGTAGTAAAATAGAACAGGCATCAAGGAGTTCTAACTCCCTGGACAGGGCTTGGAATACCATTAATACCTTGCTTTGTCTCAGCCATAAATCTGGACATCTTCATTCTGATGGGTTTTATTTCTAACAAATAGAAAGGCCCTTAAATATATTTAAGAAGTGAAAAACTGGCACTAGATAGCAAGTTATTTTATTCTCTATAAAACTTTTTTTTTAATTAGCGTGATCACTGTTAGATCAACATCTACCTTTAAATTTTAAATAGTTTTACACATCAAATTTAGATTTAAGAAAACGTTTCCAAAAATATAAAATGTAAAATAAAATATAAAACTACAGAGTTCTGCAATCATTTTTGCTCTTTCAAATTTAGTTGTTGTTCTTTTGGCATGAGTTGAGAGCAAGGTTATCAATGTCTTTAAATTTCAGAATTCTCTCTGTAAGTAAGTTTAGTCTTCAAGAGTTTGGGATTAGTTAGAAGATACGAATTTGAGTATTGCTTTATTTTATTTCTCTGTGTAATTCTTCAATTCTCTATCTGCAGAATTAGATAAAAATGGCTTCCATAAATACCTTAGCTGAATTTCACATCTTAACAAATAATCATAGTACTCTGATCCTCCACCCAAATGATCTTCCTAGAAATTCATGTCTGATGGGGTCCCTGCTCCACTTAAAATCCTTCAGTTGCTCTCATCACATAGATCTATGGTCTTTCAGTGTAAACTCCAAGTGCTTACTTAGCACAGTACACAAGGTCCTACATGCACTCTGTACCCTGCCCGTGCTTCTAGTCTTCCTACCACCACCTGCATTTAACTTTGTGTACCAGCTACGTCAGGCTTGCTGTGGTTTCCTTGAAATATCAGGCTTTTTCTTACTGTCCTTTTTCTCAAGGCTTTCCTCTATCTTAAGTATCCTTCTCCTGACTTGCTTCTGAGCATCCTTAAAGACTCATCTCCTTCCTGCCCTTTCCTTCAGGAAACCTTTGCCTGATCTTCCCATCCCCGCCCCCAAATTTTCCCTTCATGATGATGATGACATAATATCCTGTTTCTAGGAGGTTCTCAAAATAAGGTCCCCAACCAGCAACATCAGCATCACTTGGAAACTTGTTAGAAATGCAAATTCTAGGGTTGCCAGATTTAGCAAATCAAATAAAAAATTAATTTTTGCTATATTTGAGACATACTTATACCGAAAGATTATCTGTTATCTGAAATTCAGATTTAGCCGATCATCTGCTGTGTTTCCTGGCAACCTTACCTTCACCCCAGATCCACTGAATCAAACTTGGGCTGGAGACCAGCAACCTTTGCTTTAACATGCCCTGCAAGTAATAGTAAAGTTGGAGAACCACTGCTATATTTATTTATCTTTTTGAACATGAGCCTCTGTCCTTAATTTCATTTTCTCCTCCTCTGAGCACAGTGAATGATTGTGATGATAGATCTCCTTTTTCTTATTAGCTTGTTTTTACTGGTTGCTGAGCAGTCTGTTCCAAGATGCTAGAACCCCTCACCCATGATAGAAATGATATAATTTAGGAAGTGTTTATTATTCCCAAAAGGGAAGAAGAGCACAATGTCCTGAAGTGGTACATATTCTGCAATGTTCTGATTTATTTTGGTCAGCAGTTTTATTCAGAATTAGTCAGCTGTGATCTTTTGCAGGAATGAAATGTTTTAGAAAGAGAAACAAGATAAATATCTATTTAGAACTTTTAAACACATAAAATCCAGACTGTCTCTGGATTTTATCAAGCACTGTAGGGTTGCTGGGAGAGGGGTCTCCTATTCTTGGAAAGTCCAGAGATTTTTAAATGAACTGTGAAGCTGTTCGACAAGTTAGCATTTCAAAGGGCGGTAATGACAGGTGACACCCAGTTTTAAAGCCTACAGCCCAGTTAAACTCTGCAGATAAAGTGACAAAGTTTCTTTAATTTATACTGTCATTATGTAGTTTTCACATGTCAGGCATCAGTATTAAGCCAGGCACTGTGATGGATTCTACTTTTCCTGTAGATTTTTTTTTTTTTTTTGTATTTTTCTTCCTCTTCTCTCAAGCACTACAAAGTGTTTCCATACCTAATGTCTTATCACCCCTTCCTTATATTTCCTTTTTTTCTTCTCACCTTTCTGCTAACTAAAATAGAAAATTAGGTTATTTTTAAGTATTCATTGTATTTATTAAATAAACCTTTGTTCTTTATAACGGTCTGTCTCATTAAGAAACTATAAGGTGCCTTTTTATTTATAAGGCCTGTGTTCATTACATCCCACTCCATCCCCTACTGCGCCCACCCTCACACATATGCAGTGATTAATGAAACAAAGCTCTGACTCTTAGTAATTACATTGGCAGCTTTGGTCTCGGCTTTGATCTTAAATTTTATATTTCTGTATTCTATTGGTATGTGTGTATTCATTTCATTAATTATGTGAAACAATGAAAGGTAGCAAATCAGCTTCTAGAGCAGAAGTAGGCAAACTTTTTCTGTAAAAAGTTAAAACTAAGTATTTTAGGTTTTGCAGACCATATGGTCTGTCATAATTACTTAACTGTACCATTTGTCACAGTACAAAACCAGCTGTAGACAATACATAAATGAATGGGCATAGCTGTATTCCAAACTTTGTTCAGAAAATCAGGCAGCAGATGTATGTGTTATTTGCTGAACCCTGTTCTAGTGTGAATTTCATAAGTAACCATCTTAACTTCTCATGTAATTCTGCTGCTTCTTCCAGCATACTAAAGAAGAGAGCTATTGTGAACAAGTAACTGTAGAGAAAATAATAAGCAGGGCTGTCAGCATTGTTTTTTTTTCCCCTTGAGTAACTTTTTTTATATGTATACAAGAGTGGCACTTAAGGTAATGTTCTATGTCTTGATAGGGGTTTAAGTTAAATATGTTCATTTATCAAAACTCGGCAAATGAGCATTTTCCTATATTTCATTATGTGTAAATTTTATATCAAAAGATAAAACCTTATAAACAAATAACAAATCTAGGTAATGATATGCTTGCTTGCCAAAGTAGTTAGAAGTATTCTAATGTCTGCAGTTTCCTTGCAATGCACCAAAAACAAGACAGGTTAACCATACCTGTGTTCACTGTAAAAAAAATTGTAATGCAAAACATTTTTAAAAAGCAAGGAGACGATTCTTGTTTTGGGAAAACACTAACTGAAGTATTGAAAGGTGAGATCTCATAATGCCAGCAATTTACTTTCAAATGATTCAGCAAAATACAAGTTTATATTGAAAGATAGAAAGCAAATGTGTAAATAAATTATGGTATATCCATATGATGTAATATAACATATTCTTTACAAACTATATTTTTTAAAAATATCTGATGGTATATGACAAGATTCGTGATACAGCATGGGAAGACAAGTACCATCCAAATATACATATGTCATATCCCTGACCTGAAAACCAAACATTTATGCACTATAAAACTGAATAAGTATATCAAAAGTTAAAAGCAACTATCTCTGGATTAATGTTATTTTATGTCTTTCTGTATTTTCTAAATTCTCAAGCATAAGCTGATATTGTCTAATTTAAAATACAATTTAAAAATGTATGCAAGTAGTTCATGAATGTATTCTGATTTTTAGAAACAAGCAATTTACAAAAGAATATAGAGTAAAAAGCAAATATTCACATCCCTCAGTCCCACTTTTCTTCTCAAAGGAAACTGCATGAGATAATCCAGTGGGCATCCTTTTAGAGTATTTTCAATAATAACATTATTTTTTTCATACTATTTTAAAGTTAATAGTAGATCAGTGGGCAGAGGTACCACACTTAAGCTGCATAAGCAATCTATTATAGTAAATACCAACAAAGGTTAGTGTGCAAGTTATTTTGTAGTTTTCCCTTTAATGGATTATGCAGGTAACTCTTCTTTCAGCGGTAAATAGGACTCGTGAATAAATAGCAATAATTACTTGATGAATCTGAACATCCAACTAGAAAAAACAACCTTAAAATAGAAGGCCAAGAGAGTTAATCTTGGGGTGAAAGAGTTCTTATCCCCCTTTTTTAAAATTATTTATTTAATTATGAACATTATTTTTGGCCAGCCTGCTTTTGTCTATACAGGCTGTAAGAGGATTAAATACTTAGCAGATTAATTATGGAAACCCAGGACCTTTACCAGCATTGTTTATTCCCTGCTGGCTTCACCCATGGGTCCAAACATAGAGGCAGATCTGAATGTGCATGTCTTCTGTCCGTATGTCAAATGCAGACATATAGATTAGTTTTGTATTAATGGCCAACAGGAAATTGACTTACTATATTTACTTGTATTCACAGATGGTTATATAAGTGAAGATATTTTCAAACTGCTCAGGGTGCTTCAAGGACTCAGGCCAGTGGGGCATTTAAGCAGTAAGCACTTTAGGCCTCACGGACCTAGTTCAACCAAAGCACAAATAAATATTACACAGAATCATTGTTCTGGATCAGCTTTTGTTTATGTGGATTATATCAATTGGTATTTACTATGTTGTTATAAATTAAAACAACTAGTTTAAATGTTCATTTCTAAAAGATTGATAATGGTAACAGTGTATTTTTATCAAACTTAAATAAATGAAAATTTAATGAGAAGAGTGACATTGTTTTACATTTTGGAAACATTTCTTTGGCTTAGAAGTCAGCTAGATTTTCCTATCTGCTGCTACACTCAGTGTACTGATGTAGCACCTGTCATACAGCTCCTGGAAAACTCCGCTGGACACTTTTTGAGAGAATGAGGGTGAAATAACATCTTAGTATTATTATTAAAATGATTTTAACCTCACAGACACCCTGAAAGGATCTTTGGGGCCCTAGACCACACTTTAAGAACCACTACTGTATTAAACTGCCAAGTGTGTTTCAGGTTATTGCTCTATTTTTGCTATGCCGATACAATTATAAATCTTTTATTTGCCAGATTTAATGCTCAGTCATGATGAAATTGCTGTTTTAATTTGTAGGCAAAAACGATTGGTCTGCGGATCAGTAGGATTATGTTTTTAAATGATTGTCTTTGTCCTTCCTTCAGGTGCATTTGGTGTCAGAAAACAGTACATGATGAGTGCATGAAAAACAGCTTAAAGAATGAAAAGTGTGATTTTGGAGAATTCAAAAGCCTCATCATTCCACCAAGTTATTTAACCTCTATTAATCAGATGCGCAAAGACAAAAAAACAGATTATGCAGTGGTAATCAGAGTTTATTCTTCCTATGTAATTTCCAGAAAGTTGTTTGAGTTTGTGTGTGAGGATTGCGACTGTGTGTGTGTGTGTGTGTGTGTGTGTGTGTGTGTGTGTGTGTGTGTGTGTGTGTCGAATCGTTATGGTAAATCATAAAACCCTACCCAGTTCCTAGAGATGTGCCGCAAATCTTGAGTTCTTTCATGTCCAAAGGAAAATTGGAAATGTTATGTTAGTGGTTTCTAAATCACTGCCTGTATCTGAATCACTTGGGGGACCTTTTTTAAAAATACAGATTCTTGAATCCACCACCATTACCACATTCGATTTGGTAGGTCTAGGATAGGTCCTGGAAACCCATGTTTTTTAAGGTCTTTGGGTGATTCTGAGGAACAGCCAGGTTTGGCGTTCATGATTGTTTTCAATGAGAAGGAAACACAGATTTTCCTTACAAGTTGTTCTAAAAGAATCTTTCCGTTTGAAACTTTACACAGGATGCCTGGAGATACCTTTACATTGCGCATCCGATGCTCCCGCAAATAATGTTAAACATTAAAGCTGTTAATAACACTTTGCAGTCTGTTTGTATATGAAAATTGATGTAAATGTTATCTCTCAGTCTTTATGTAACTCTTAAGGAATCACTACAAAAACTTGCATTTATTTCCTACTTAGATATGCCAAAGAGTTGGACTATTTTATTTTAAAATTAAACTGTGCTTTTTCCAAGTTAGGATTTTATATCTTAAATGTCATCTTTGTTGATATTCTTGCAAAAGGAAGAGGCATTTAATGTTGTTGTGATACATATTTTTTAAATGTACAATCCCTTATGTGTTCGAATTCAGTCTGAGATCACAAGGGATGACAATCACTGAGAAAAATGAGACACAAGTGAAGGGAAGAGGAAAGAAATTGTTTGGTTAGAAAAACAACTTCATTTGACTCTGGGCTTTGTACAAATCTGGATTCTTGCATCTGTTTCTCAGTACCCCCATTTACAATTTAGAAAAAGAAAGAAAAAAAAAACTTGCCAAACAAAAATACATTAGAATGCCTCCAGAAAAGGACAGTTAAGGTGAAAGAGCAGAGAAACTCAATGTTCATTCTATGAACAGTTAAAAGAACTTAAAATGTATTGCCTCGGAGACAAATTATATAGAACAAATGACATCTCTAGTTGTTTCAGGAAGCAAACTTAGAACAATGAATAAAAGTTATTGAAAGACAGGTTTTTAACTTAAGTGAAAACTCTAATAACTTGATTTAGCAGTGGAACAGGCTGCCTTGTTAGTGAATTCCTTCTCATACCGGTATATGAGCTAGAATAATATAGAAGAGAATTATACGTTTAGAGGAAGTTAAATTAGTTTATCTAAGTACCTGTCCATTCTTAGAATTCTTCGATTTTCATATTGTATTGATTGTACTGGGATAGTAGTTTTTTTCTTAGCAAATTATAGCACTGTCACCAAGAAATGAAAACTTTATTGCTCACCATTTTTGAGATATTTAACCCTTTCGCTTCCCTTAATTTTTTTAGCTAGCCTCTAAGCTTGGAAAGCAGTGGACTCCGCTGATAATCCTGGCCAACTCCCGTAGTGGAACTAACATGGGAGAAGGGCTGTTGGGAGAATTTAGAATTCTTCTAAATCCAGTCCAGGTAACTAAAGAAACTTCATTTCTGTATCTATCTTTTCATTTTTAACTTTTCACTTTCCCTAAATTATAATGGTTGTTACTGCTTTGAACCAGTAATCAGTAATTATAAGGAAGAATAATAATTATAAAAGTATCAAGTGATTCAAATACGTGGAGAAAGGGGAGCACTCATGGTGGGGATATAAAATGGTGCAATCACATTAAAAATCTGGTTAGCAGTTTCTTAAAAAGTTAAATATATATTTACCACACTACCTAGCAATTCCATTTTTAGGATTCAACCCAAGGAAAATATGTCCCACAAAGACTTATGCAAATGTTCATAGCAACATTTTTCGTAATAGCCAAAAAGCAGAAATAATCCAACTGTCCATCAGTCAGTGAGTAGATAAAACAAGATGTGGCATACCCATGCGGTAGAATGTTGTTCAGTGATAGAACAAACCACTGATACATATATACTGAAATGAATGAACCTCTAAAACATGCTAAATGAAAGAAATCAGATGCAAGGGGCCGCTATGGTAAGATTCGGTTTATGTGACCTGCCAAGAAAAGGCAAACTATAGAAACAGAACCTGTTAGTGGCTGCCTGAAGGTAGGGCTGGAAATTGGAAGTGACTGCACATGCACATTGTGGGATCTTATTGGAGCTAAACTGGACTGTGGTAGTGGTTCCATAACTCAATAAACTTACTAAAAATTATTTGTTTAGTTGAAATGAGTGAATTTCATTATATGTAAATCCTCAGTTTTAAAAAATAAGATAGTGGGGAGAGGAGAGGTAGACAGGGTAAAAGAAGTCAAATATGTGGTGACAGAAATCTAACTGGGTGGTAAATGCACAAATATATATATGCCTTACTGTTAAAATATACAGCTGAACTTACTGGATTTTGTTAACCAGTGTCACCATAAAAAATAATTTAAAATTTTTTTTAATTTTTTAAAAATAAATAAGATCGTGCCAGTAACATTGAGATTACATGCTCATATTTTCTACATTGAAAAACTAAACCCCCATTGTGCAGCAATCAAAAATGCAATAACCTTTTTCCTTCCAATTTGTTTTCTTTTTTAGTGCTACATAACTTAAGGAAATTATAAAAATAATAAAAAATGAAAGAGAAAATCACCTGCAATTTCCCTACACAAACACATTATTGTTTTCATTTGTTTGTTTTCCATAAATTCTCTGTGTATCTACATATTAACAGTTCTGTAACAATAATCTAGATACAAATTTGCATTGTTTTCTTTACCTAAAGGTATACTTTTTCATGTTGCAACACAGTCCTAATATATATGTAAGGACTTAGATAATTAACCTAATGGATGTATAATTATCTGGTTTCCTGCTGTTGGAAGTTAGTTTATCTCTAAGGTTGTACATTTATAAATAACACCACAATGAATACCTTTATGCATAGTATTTTCATCTTTTGAAATGTTTTTGTAGATCATTTACAGAATTATCAAAGGATCCTTATATCTTTGTCATTTTATGCATATTGCAAAATTTTTTTCTAGAAATGTATACTAAGCACTAGTTAATGTTAAACATCACATTCTGGTTTTATGGGAACAGGCAGGAAGGAGTGTCAAATATAAAAGATTGAATTTGTATATCAGCACTTAATTATTAGGGGAATCATAGACAAGTTATTTAACCTTCCTGTGCCTTGATTTCCTGGTCAATAGAATGAGGCTTGCTCATTTTTATAGGGTCAGAGTTGGAATGAGCCAAAATGAACATTAAGAGTCTAGCATAATTCCACTCTGGGTTTTAATCCTAAGAAATCCGGAACACTAATCTGAAAAGACATGCACCCTTGTGTTCATTGCAGCATTATTTACGATAGCCAAGATATGGAAACAGCCTAACGGTTCATCAATAGATGAGTGGATAAAGAACATATACATATATATATACAATGGAATATTAGTTATAAAAAAGAAAATCTTGCCACTTGCAACAGTGTGGATGGACCTAGGGGTATTATGCTAAGTGAAATAAGTCAGACAGAGAAAGACAAATACCATATAATTCCACCTAATGTGTGGAATCTAAAAAACAAAGGAACAAACCAAACAAACTTATAGATACAGAAAACAGATTGGTGGTCCCTAGGTGGGACAGGAGATGGAGGGATGGGTGAAAAAGGTGAAAGGGATTAAATCCAAATCTCCAGTTATAAAAATGGTCACAGGGATGTAAAGTCCCGCATAGGGAATATAGTCAATAATACTGTAATAACTATGTACAGTGTCAGATGGGCACTAGATTTATCGAGATCACTTCATAAGGTTTATAAATGTCTAATCACTGTGCTGTACACCTGAGACTAATACTGTCTGTCAACTGTAATTGGAAAATAAATTTTTTTTTTAAGTTTTAAAAGGTGTAAAGAAAAAGAGTCTGGTGTAAAGCCTGGCATATTGTTAAAGATGAATGCATTGTAGCCAGTCTTGTTATTTAATGAAATCTGTACTCAACTAGAGACAAATCATCTTCAGAAGTGGAGGGCAATGTTGTATAAAAATTTTTCTTTTCTTTCATTTCTAGGTTTTTGATGTAACTAAAACTCCTCCTTTCAAAGCCCTGCAACTTTGTACTCTTCTTCCGTATTACTCAGCTCGAGTACTTGTTTGTGGTGGGGATGGGACTGTAGGCTGGGTCCTGGATGCAGTTGATGAAATGAAGATTAAGGTATCGACCTTTAAGACCAACTTGCCTTCACAGAAGCACTTCCAAGATAATTATACGATATTTTTTATTATATTTTTATTATGCAGATGTATATAAGAAAACCACCAGTTTTGAATATTGTAATGAAGCAGTTAGCATAACCTTTAGGAAAACAACATACAGTTGTTATATTTGTATCTGTATTGGTTTGGTCTTTAAGTTTTACCAAATATCCTCCAAATAATCTAAAGAGAAAAAATCTAAACTCTGTCTTCCACATTCTAGGGACAAGAAAAATATATTCCACAGGTTGCAGTCTTGCCTCTGGGAACAGGCAATGATCTGTCCAATACGCTGGGTTGGGGTACAGGTTATGCAGGAGAGATCCCAGTCACACAGATCTTAAGAAATGTGATGGAAGCAGATGGAATTAAACTGGACAGGTAAGTCACACTTCCCCCAAAAGTAGATTTCCTGAGCTCTGAGAGTATTGTTTGGTTTATAAACAAAGTCTTGTATAAGTTATAAAGTTAAAAATAATTTAAAACTAAAAAATTGTCTTAGTTGTACTTACACAATAGATGCTGGTATTTTATTTTGCTGTATATTTTGTCATATAAGGACTGAAGTCATAAGCTGATGACTTACCTCAAACTTTGCATACTCACTTAGATGTGCTTATTTTTTTAAATGCTGTATTAATAGAGGGACCTCATATCCCAGGCATCCAAAGTTGATTGGTAATAATTATCGTTAATTAGCAGTTAATCTAGAAGTAACTATAATTTTTTTTTTAATATTTGTCTTTTAGATGGAAAGTTCAAGTAACAAATAAAGGATACTACAACTTGAGAAAACCCAAGGTATGTTTTCAGGGCTTCCATTGTGAGTAGTTTCAATGAACATGATGAAGTCCCTCCACGGTACAAGATGCAGCACTGTGGTGGGACACAGAGACCTGGCACTGCTCTCTAGGGACCTGGTTATGGAACGGAAAACACCCGCATGTGCTCCGCTCCCAAACTGGACTGTAACTGGGCAAGAGCCCGTGCAGGGCGCTGAGTTCTGCCCTGGTAGATCAGGTGAAAAAGACTTCAGGGTCCTTAAAAGGTAAATATAATTTAGATCAACAGAGACAAGAGCAAGACTTTCTAGGCAAAGAAAGTAGGGACTAGATAGTACAAATCATGATTAACAAATAATACAGAAAAAGCAGATCTGTATTTTTAAAAAGATGCCCTGGGGATAGTGTGAAAATAGCTTAGAAACCTTCACAAGAGCAAAAGAAGGGGAATCGTAGGACGAGGACAATTCAAAGACGTTTTAAAGGTAGAATTGATCAAGACTTGGCAGCTGATTGGTATTAGGGGAAGAGAAAACACACATTATTACCAGATTTCTAGTTTTGATGAATGGAAAACACGTTAAGAAAAATAGAGTTTTAGGTTTGAATAGAAAGAAAATGAGATTTGGGGTATATTAACCTCGAGGCTTGAACAAGAAGTTGGAAATTCTGGTTTATTGCTCAGGAACGGAACAGAGCTGGAGATGCAGACTAAAGAATCTGGGCTGGGTTGGGAAGTCAGATAAACTAAGGAGGTACCAGTAGTCTGGGTTGCGACTGATACAAGCAAATGTAATGGGAACACAGGAGTGGGAAGCCTGAGTGCAAAAGCAGAGCCGTTCTGGATGACGAGATCTGAGGTGCAGCATCTTAAACAGAAATGGAAAAGGAAATTCATATCTGTAGTTATCAGCCTGAAGCATAAAATAGCTCTGTGTGAAGAGAAAATGCAGAAAGGGTTAAATTTTCATAAAGAACATAAGACTGAGATTTCCATAACATATACCACGCAGGCTCAGACTGACACATAATCTGTTGCTCATTCTTACCCTTTTCCACAGGAGTTCACAATGAACAACTATTTTTCTGTTGGACCTGATGCTCTCATGGCTCTCAATTTTCATGCTCACCGTGAGAAGTCACCATCTCTGTTTTCTAGCAGAATTCTAAATAAGGTGTGTTGGATAAAAATAACATTTCCTGCTTATCACCGAAGGTACAGTGAAAATCAGTGATTCCGTTCTACCTAGCATCCTTTCGAGTAGATTCAGATAGAACTTATGGAAATACTGACCTGCTGTCTTGTCTAAGACTATCAAATTAGATCGTTAAATGTATTTTATTAAAGTGCTTTATGACACATTTTTTAAAATATAAAGTTGGATGTTTTATAGCATATTTTGCTGAGAGGGCAACTAAGCAGATTACATTTTACTTAAATGGCAACTAAAATTGGAAAGAAATTTTAGGCAGGATAGATTTTTGATGAAATTGTTAATGGAAAAAAAATAGATTCCATTGGCTTGAAAAAAACCAAAAGGTAGATAAGGTAAGTGAAGAAAGAGTTTTTTCACTGGCTTTTAACCAAGATTATCACTCTGGTTTCTAGTAGAGTTGATTCCTTTGGTGGAAGTTTTGTCTTAGAATTTTTTTCAATGACTATTGGTGATTGAGAATTAGAAAATGAAAAATAAATCCAAAACAATTTTGTTCCTCTTTCTGTTTTACCAATTTCTTTAAGTTTACAGATGGTTTCCTTTTAATATAGGTAGCAAGGCAATAAGTATTGCTCTTTATACAGTTGGTAATTAACATTCGCAGTGCTCTCACCAACCTTTTAATATTTAAGAGTGATTATAAAATGTTTACTGGATTTATCTGTATTACTTAAGTAATCTGAAGTTCTAGAAAAAGGTAGAATGTTCTAGTTTTAATATAGCTTTTTGATAAACTGAGAGAAAATACCATTTAGGCACAAACCACCCCTATCCCACCCATAGTGTCCCTAAAGAACAGGCTAACTAAACGCTAAAATAACAGGGTTCCTTCTCCCCATGGAGTATTTGATCTACTCTAAGGAAACACAGCTTAGCATCCATGTCAGGGAACGCTGGTACAGTGTCTTTTTCTTCTTCGCAGGGCTTGTTTTAATATATTTTCTGTTCATTTTTCACAGGCTGTTTACTTATTCTATGGAACCAAAGATTGTTTAGTGCAAGAATGTAAAGATTTAAATAAAAAAGTTGAGGTAAGCTTTTAAATTGTAGGTAGTCTTTGGATTATGAACTTTTTTTTTAATGAAAATGCTGAATTTTCTGTTAACATATTTTGCTAACATATATGGAGGATTTATTGTGTTGTCAGGCACTTTACTAAGTGCTTTATACACATCATCTCACTAGATTCTCACCACAGCCCTATAAGGCAAAAACTGTCATATTCACATTTGTTCAGAAGAGAAAACTATTTTGGAATTAAGTAATTTGCACACATACCCATGTAATGAGGATTTATATAACTCTAGAGTCTGTTTAACTCTTATGCTAAACAGCTTCCATTCATACATGGCAACTGATGTGAAGTTCCCTAACACAGAGTGCCTGACTCATCATGGACTCTCAGAGGAAGTTTAAACCTGAAGTTCAATCCTATTATGGTGGTGATATAGCTCACTTACATACTAAGGCAAAATAAAATGTCTGAGCAGAAAAAATAGAAACTTAATGACTGTTTATTGCTGCAATATCCCTGACATCATGATATGGCAGTCTTATATATATTCCTCGCTTGCTTCCAAAAAGAATCTATAATGGTTAATAGCAATGAGAGAGGCATTAATACAGAGAAACGTAGAACTAGTAAGATAAGGAAAAAGGGAAGAGTCAAACAATAAACAGGTTTCTCTATTAATGGCTAGAATCTGAAAATTAAGAGTTAGCTAAGTGAAGGGGGTGAAAATTGGTCTAGGCTAAGAACAGCATGTTCAAAGGCCTGAAGGCAAGAGAGAGCATGGCGTACTCGAGTGACTTCAAGCTGGAGCATAGTTTGCAGGAGGGTAAGTGGCAAGAGCTAAGGCTGGAGAGATGGATAGAGGCCAGTCGCAGAGGGGTTCCTATTGGCATGTTAAGAAACTGGATTTCCTCATGAGCACTGAGTCAAACCATTGAAGGATTGTGATTGGGGGATGTCATATTTGCATTTTATACGTGTCATCCAGCTGCCATGTGAGAGTTGGCTAAGAGGAAGCTAACACTAGAGCCAGACCAGTTTAGGACCATTAAGAGATGGCATGCTGGACTGAGATGCTGTCAAGAATGAGGGAGAGTGGTTGATACTTAGAAGTGTCATCGGTTGTTTGTTTTTAGCGATTAATTGACAATAGAGGGTAAAGGCGAAGAAGGCAAAGAGAACTCCCAGGTTTCTGACTTAGGCAACTGGAGGGGATGGTGCTGCTCTTCTCCGGGAAGTAAATTGGTAGGGGGGTTGCAGAGAAGATGCTTCACTCAGCTTTGTACATAGGAGTTTTAGGTACCACAGTCAGTTGGAAGTGTTTTGTGGGCAGTTGGATATACAGATCTGGCCCAGTTCATTTCCATGGCCCAGCAAAATAGCTGCTAGCACAGAGGTGGCAGTTAACAGTATAGAAGTGGCTGAGATTTCCCTCCAGAATCTGTAGCTTGAGAAGAGAAAGGAGCCCAGTATGTAGCTACAGTGATGGCGGCAGTAGTGCTCTCAGTGGAGACAAAGGGGGAATATCCAGAAAAGTAGTCTGACTCCCAGAAAGCAAAGGAGGAGAATATCTCAGGAAAAGAGATGAGGGGTTAGCAGTGTCAGGTGCTGCTGAAACAGCAAGCTAGGTAAAGACCTGGGGAAAAAAAAGAAAAAAAAGAAAAGAAAATAGGACTTAACAAAAAAGACCTTTTTAAACTTTGGTTAAAAAATATATTTATGTGTCATAATTCGTTTATCATAATAAACATTGAACAGGTGAGAAAGGCCAGGTTACCTTGTGTGTGGGGTGGGAAGTAGTCTTCTCTTTCACATGTATCTCTCACATCTGCATGTATGAAAAAGGAAGTGAATCTAAGTGGGTAGGTCTGGAAATCGTGTGCCCTGTAGTAACTAACTGCTTGGATTTCTTTAAAGCTAGAACTGGATGGTGAGCAAGTAGAACTGCCTAATTTGGAAGGTATCATCGTTCTGAACATTGGGTCCTGGGGCGGCGGCTGCAGACTCTGGGAAGGGATGGGAGACGAGACCTACCCTCTAGCCAGGTATGTACATTTGCAGTCTGTTTTTTTATGTCTCTGTTCTCTTTAAAGCAGTCTGTCGTTCTTTATAGACTTTCAGCTTTTTAAAATTTTTCCCTCAAGTTTTTTTGTATGCTTCATTAATATAAATATTTAATAAGTTGATGGTCCACCTACGTTAAAAAATAATTGTCTTGATTTTATTTTATTGCGTTGTATATATAATCCATATTTCTTTTTCCAATTTTAGGCATGACGATGGTTTACTGGAAGTCGTCGGAGTATATGGGTCTTTCCACTGTGCTCAGATTCAAGTGAAACTGGCAAATCCTTTTCGAATAGGACAGGCACATACAGTGCGGGTAGGTGAAATATTGCTATAACAGGCTAATTTGTCCCAGTCCATTTCTAAGCCATTGATATATAGAAGAGAATATATACATTGTAGCTTTCCTTAAACTGGTTTACAGCCCATGCTGTTGATCACCCTCCACCAGGGGCTTGAGTGGGATGGGGAAGAAACGGGAAAGAAGGCCCTCGATCCAATTGAAGAAATAAAGTGTTCAGTGGGAAAGAATCCTTTGAATGATCACTGAATAAGGACATATCCAGATTAATTCTAAGAATAAAATGCTAAGATATGTCCCTAAGAATGTTGAAAGGACAATGGATGATGTTTTATTAAGAAAGACCTTTCTGAACTTTTTTGAGATGTGACTCTTTTCTAATTATTTGTTCCCTAATGCCAGCTGATTTTGAAGTGCTCGATGATGCCAATGCAGGTAGATGGGGAGCCATGGGCCCAAGGGCCCTGTACTGTCACCATAACTCACAAGACGCATGCACTGATGTTATATTTCTCTGGAGAACAGACAGATGATGACATCTCTAGTACTTCGGATCAAGAGGACATAAAGGAAACTGAGTAGCTGGATGAGGAAATGAAAACTTACTTTATAATCCTCACAAACAGTTGGATGCATAGTCATCCAAAAGTAGAAATCCTCTGTCACCTATTTAGTCTTAACTTTACCAATAGTATAATGAGTAAACGTTCCTGTAAATAGCATTACAAAAACAGCTAGACTTCCAGTTGTTTACAAATGCCTGTTCTTTTTCAGCAAAACACTTTAATCATATAGTGCTCATTTGAAAAATCACAGAAGGTTACATGAATGTGAAGTGTCTTTTTATGGCTTTCAGGTTGAGAATGAGGTTCACTCTAAAGGTGTGCTCTCATTCCTTATTCTTGAACCACACATTTGATGGACACATGATACATCCAGCAAGATGTGGGTGGGACATAATTTCTATCTTAATGTTTAATGTGGTAACACCATAACATTTTAAAAATTAACTTGTTTTGAAGGGAAGTGGTTGGTTTCAAACCATTATGGGTAATACTGGGCTCCCTCCTGCAAGCATGCATTTTAAGATTTCCTATAGCCCAGCACCAGGTGGATCCATAAGTATTTAATTTCAGGAAACCCCAAAAGGAGAAATGGTACTTTAAAATGTTATTAAAGTTTTTATTTGAGGTGCATTTTCCGACCCCCAGATATTGTTGGTTAACCCTGGTAATGACTTTGTTGAGCTGAAATTGAACATCTTGTTTATAACCCAGTGTAGCCAAAAGAGAACCACATAGGAACTGGTAAAAATTAACATTCAGAGCGCTTTGGATTGAAATTTATGGGTTCCAAGCCAGACAGTACACCAACTTCACTTCTGATAAAAAAAAAAAAAAAATAATGTCAGCAATTCAAAAAAAAATGTACTAGAGAAAATTTACTACTCATGCTGATTGCTTATAAACAGTTCAATAATGATTGATGAGTTTTAAAACTTCAGCGAACTCGTAGTAGTTTGAAGTAGAGTAGTCTTTTATAGCCAAAGTGCTTAACAGAATTTCCCCTTGGGAAAGTGAATCCTCTGCTAAACCCTCTGCTAAAGTGTTTGTATCGTATTTATTTTAAAATGAGAAAGATTTTTTTATTTATTTATTTTCTTCTTTGTGGTAACTTGTGTTTAGTGTTTACTCCATATGGCTTTAATATGTTAAATTGATCGCATAAGTTTTAGTCACAATCAGAAATGCAGCTTATTGACTGAGTAATTAAAACCCATAATTTAATTCTCTGGATAGTCTCATTTTTCAGAAATATTCTTCAGTTAAAAAAAAAAAGGGGGGGTATGAAAGCACTGGCAAACTATTTTTGAATAACTGAAAGTTTTTTCATTGTTTTATTTGACCCTCAATTGCCAAAACTCACTGAAGGGTTAGGTCAGTCTCTTGGTTACCCATTAGAGGGTGCTCTTTTCTTGTTAACTGCTGTACTCCCTAAGGTCCTGCAGCTAAGCAGACCCATCTGGCCTCCAGCCCAGCGTTTTTCTGACAAACGGCCTATTCGTGTGCTTGGCGGTCTTTCGTGACATAAACCTCTGAAAGATGAGACTGAATCCCCTAAAACACCATTAGCTCTTTTTCAGGATCTATTATGAATCTGTCATGCATGAATTGCCATAAACTTAAATTTCAGTCACCTTCAGGCCCGGAACAACTTAGTGCTATATACAGTAGTCAGTACATTATATAAAATACTATTATTCTGCTTAAATTAACCTATGGATCTCAACCGGAGATGCTAAATTCTAGTACTGAAGGATTTTGTGAGCAGATCTGTTTCACCTTTCTCATACACCTTTGACGGTGGTGAGAGTTTTGTGGATTCTCATTTATGGGCCGATCATGTTTTGAGTATAATGAGTTTTATTCTTTAATTGATGGTCAAAATTGTTACAGATATCACATTTTACAAATATATTATTAAATT
Source organism: Cynopterus sphinx (assembly GCA_030015415.1). Classification (NCBI taxonomy): domain Eukaryota; kingdom Metazoa; phylum Chordata; class Mammalia; order Chiroptera; family Pteropodidae; genus Cynopterus; species Cynopterus sphinx. The sequence continues at coordinate 24,222,669 of CM057385.1, forward strand.
CACTTTGCTTTAGACTATGTCTATAATTCATGCTTCTAATTGTAAAATCAAAGTATATTGTTAATTTAGGATATCAGAATTAAAATAAAAGTAACAACATAGGTTATTTTTTTTTTCATAGTTAAAACTTTAACCATAATGTTACATTGGATTTAGAACAGGTTTATATACAGCACCCTCATTTATTTAAACAAATTGGTTTTTCAGTTTTCATAATCTGCTGAGGTTTTTTTCCTACTGACCCTTCATGAAGCTTCTCTGTTGCCTTATTCACTCATTCAGACTTAATTTATTTTTTAGGAAAGTTATTTCAGAATACCATGTTATAAAAACATATTATTTTAGCAAAATTCACTTTTTAGGCACATTTACTCAGCATTTCAAATAAACATAAAGGCATGTGCCTTGTTTTAAATAATTACAATTGACAAGACCCATGTTTGCAAGTTCCATATTAGGGTAGCAATTGTTTACATTACCAGGGATCCTATCCTTTACAAAAGATAATTTGCCACAGTATTTTCTTGTTCCATTTGACATGGTCTTGATTTCTCTAAAAAAATACTTCTATATTCTCAGGAATATATGAAGTAAAGCATATCTCCATGTGTTTTGATTTCTCTCATCTTTTACTGTGCTCATACATTCCTAACTCCCAGTACTTAGTGGCTTAAATACTGAACACCTGGCAGCTCTGTGGGTTCCTTATGTAAGTAGATGGCGATAATTTTCAATGTTTTGTTACATTTACTAGAAATCAGACTGACTTGTGTTTTAAAATATAGGTTGTCTTGTAGTAAAATTACATGATCTTAAGTGTGTTTTAGGTTTCTCTGCAACAATTAGCTGTGAACCCTTAATTATAAGCTAATGTTTATAAAAATTTTATAGTCAAAATTATTTATTTTTATTTTTTTAAGGTGTGTCAAACACGTGTAGTATTTGCTTTTTGAAATATGTATGCCTAGAGTTGTAAAATATACTGTGTCTCTGAAATTGTAACGTCCTTTTTGCACTGTAAAAATGGCTACTACCAGCATGTCAAAAAAAAGATAGTTTGCATTTGTAATATAAAGTAAAATTTGTATTTAATGTACACTATGGAATTTTAAATTTGCACTAACTAGAAAACTTTAAAGGTTATATTAATTTACAGATTCATGTGGATCCGAATACGTAATTTGTACTTGTTCAGCCAAAAAAGGTTAGTTTTCCTTAGAATGGATGATAGTTTTCTGTGGGTTTCCCTCAAAATGATATTAAAGTAAAAACCAGCACTTTGTATTCACATTTTTAAAAATTCTACCTAACTTGGGACAGTGGAACATAGGCAGATTTATTTTTTTTAATCTAGACATTTGAAAAGCAAAAATAGCGTCGTTACTCTATCCCGATCTGAATGAAGGTGTGTTCTCAACAAGACAGTTTGTTTTGGTTTTACTTTTAAAAAGTATATCACTGCCTTCCTCAAATTTATCCTTTAAGAACTGTCTCCTGTTTTTCAAAGTCTGCTCTGCAGGCTGTGTGCAGCATCACGGTTACCTGGAAGCTGGACTAACAGTGTGGATGCCTGAGCCCAGCAGCGCTTGACTTCATGCACCAGGTGGGACGTGGGCATCTCCGGTTTTATTCACAAGCAGCTCAGGCGCTTCTGATGTACTCTGACATTTTAAAGCTACTGGTCTGCCTCGTGTTCACCTGGGACTTTTGCTAGATGGATACCATGCAGGAAAACTGAATTAATTGGATGTTCTTAAAATTGTTTTTTCTTCACTACACTGACTGCCCTCTCGCCCCCAAATCTTCATTGTAAAAGGAATTTTATGGAAAAACTGGCTAGTATCCTATCCAAATAGAAATATTTATCTAAACCCTATTACATAAAGATTCATGCTTCAGGTTCTTATGGGGAACCATATGTTTTGGAGTATGATACATGGGGTCTTGGAGGACAAGCAGTGCTTCAGGGTCCAGCACAGTGGCTGCCCCTGGGGCTCCTGCCCCCTCACCTCAGTCAGTGCCACCACAGCTGGGGTGGTGTGGAAGATAAGATTGCTGTAGATAAAATACTTCCTCTTTTCAAAAAAAGATTCCACTACTTTTTTAAGAGTGTGGAGACCACTACTCTAATGACTTGTCACCTGGTTAATTTAATTTTCTACTCATTTTTACATATTCAGAAACCTCAAGTTTTTGGTAAAAATGTATTGGAGGTCTCAGTTGCTGCTGGGTGTATGGCCACTTAGCTATTTCACAAGTTTTAAGGGCATTTTGTTAAATAGTAAAGCACTGGCTTAGCCTCATTCCTCGTATTTCTGATTTTAGTATAGAAATGGATCATAGTTATGTAAATACACACATAGACACACAGGTTTATTCCCCATAGCCCTGACGACAGTCAAGTGCTTGTGGCTTGCAGGTCTCAAAAAGGTACATTCCAAAGTTCTGGGGAAAAAAAAATTTTTTTTAATGTCACCCTCTGATACAGATGAAGTGTGTTACTGATCTTAGACCTAAGATACTTCCTCAGTCTCTGCAAGGACACCCTGGGCTACCTCCCCGTTGAAGGACAGTGTCAAAGCAGAATGCACTTAACAGAAGACAAGCTAGGTGGGGTGCCTTTGGATAACAGGGAATGTTGAAAAGAGCTGGAAAGTTAGGTTGCTTCCCTTGTTCTAGCATTCATCCAGGCAAGAGGGCATCCCAGTCAAATGAGATTGGGCTATCTGTGAGATTCCTGGAGTGAGGAAGGCCTGGTGTCGTTGGATAACCGGTTCACAAGAGCTTTTGTTTTCATTACTGCCGTTTGGGCTCTGTCAGCAGTATTTCTCTTTAATGTGTTCTGCTTAAATGAGTCCTATAGGTAAATTAGCACTTGGATTGTAATTCTGTTTCATACAACCTGGGTCCTGGGCCCTGCTCACTCTTGCAGATGAACTGACTGAATCAGATGACTGAACCAACAGTGTTGAGGAGGCTTCTTCCAGCTCCACGGAAGCAGCCAGCTGGCCTCTTGCACTTTCTCCCCTGCTGGCCACTATACTACGTACCTACCATTTAATTACTCGGTGTTAACTGCTTTTGTCATGTTGGGTCTGTATTGTGGTCATTGACTATGGACAGAAATGTGAATTAAAGCATTTGATACGTTGAAGATGTTTGCTTTTTAATAAAAGTACAGCACTTAAAAAGCATGATCCTATGTTGTTTTTGGACACAACAATGAGACAAAAGGTGGCTAAAACTGAGTACGTTCACAGAAGATCCGTTTCACAGAAGTTTGTCCTTGGCCTACCCCAGGACAAACATATAAATTTAGCAAGTTCTGGGTCAGATACTTTTCGACAGAATATAAAATTTATTTTGTATGGCTTTTGTAGCCCAGGGGCACAGAGTGTACACACAATTGAATAACATTTAGGAGAAACATACATTTCCATGCTAATAGACTGACCCATGGCAAAGTAGAGAAGTAGAATGAAATAAATGAGGGCAGTTCATCTCATTTTAGTCAGTACAGTGGGAAGAGTATAGAATGTATTTGAAATATCTAGGTTAAAAAACCAGCCTCTGCCACTGTTTAACATTGGGCAAGCTACTTATTCTGCCTGAGCCTCAATTTTCTTTGTAAAAGTGGGAGTTAGTGCCCACCTAGAGGTGCAAATTCAAATGCTTAGAAGAACAAGGCAGGTGATCAAGGCAGGAGTGGGAGGTGAACAGGACTAATCTTTTTTAGAAAAGGTAAAAACTTAGACTTTTGATAATAAACCTAATTTTAAAATATTGGTTGGCAACATATTACCTATAGCCTCCCACAGGGTTATATGATGATTATAGTGGAAAGGGGAAAGTGGAAGGCATGTTAATAGACCTGGAAGAAATATGCTTTTCCTCCCATTTGAATTTTTTATAAAGCTTTATGGTTTTATCATCTGTGATCTGGATTTCATGTAACATTTTGTGGCATATACCATTTTAAATGTATTCCTTAGAGGAAGGGGATTCTATGGTACAGCTTCGTTCTGTCTTCTTTATCCATAAGTCCATCTATATAAATTTTTTGAAATAAAATTCATTGCTCACTTGCCTGTTTTTTTTTTTTTAAATAATGCCAGACACAGTACACCTTGATCAATTATGAATTATGCTTGGCTGTGACGCCCACTGACATTCACAAGGAAGTCTCCCTCGTTAACTAAATGACCCCTGACAACTTCATGTTTTGACTTCTTAAACAGCCATAACACATTTATCGAGCTCATGGGTGTTGTGCTAGACATTCTTACTTTTATCTCTTGGAATCTACAGTTCTATGAGGCAGACATTGTTAACTTCATTTTACAGATTGGTAAGTCTGAGCTAGATGTTGATCCCAAGTCCTCATCCCTGCTGCTTTATCTTCGTCAAACACACTGCCACCAACAGTATGAAAAACGTGACCATAGGAAGACATGTTATTGAAATAGGCACTAGGAATGCTGGAGTTTATCATACAGGCCTCAAAGAGACTCCCCACACAAATGGATCGTATATACACAAAGATAAATTATTCATTCATGAAAAGAATTTGATTTCTATGAGCCAAAAATGTAACACATTGCCTATAAATAAGGATTTTTTGTATTTATTTATTTATTTTTAGTTTGGAGACTAGGAAATAGAAGCAGCATTTTTCTCATGTGTGAGTGGATAGAAAAGTAAATTACTCTGTGAGAACGCTGTGTAGACTGTGAGCTCTTGAGGCAGAGGGCTTACCTTGTTCATCTTTGTATTCAAATTAATGAGCCTTTCATATCTTCTGTGAAGATTCTGTTCTATGTATTATGAAACACACTGCAAGCTATTACTCTCAGCCTCCAGTTCCCAGCATATGGCAGGACACTCAGCAGTCTGAGCAAATGAAGTTGCTGAGGCACTGCATTCACAGAGCGGACACACAGCAAAGCTGTGTGTGCTCCTACAGCATGCCTGCGTTTACTAAAATGACAAGCAGCTCAGTTCCTAACAAGCTTTGAATCCTCGCCAGAACTAGCCTCAGCTATCAGCTAAAATACACAACCTACGAGTCCTTGAGCCCCTGCCAGAGTCAGTCCTGGCAGTCAGCCAAAATAAACAACCTGCGGATCCAAGCAGACCCTAAAGTCCCCACTAATTATTCTTTTTTTCGAGTTTAAGTTCACAGGCCTGGGAAAAGATACCGAGACAAGCAAGGCTGTGGTTAATTAACTACATCCCTGGAACCTTGCCGCAGATATCAAAGGGAACTCAAGCTTCTTGCCAGGGCTGCACAGCTGTTTACAAACACCAGCTGCCTTGCCCTTCATAACGGATAAAAGCTCAAACCCCTCACCCTTCAGGGCCAGCGTTATTCTTAATGTGTGGCCTCTTTCCGAACTTGGAGAGTGAATAAACTTCTTTACTCCCTGACTTTGTGAATTGTTTTCCACCCCATGCTACAGACACCCTAAAAAGTACCTCATGCTCCATTCTCTGGAAAGCGCCCCCAACTAAAGATTCTGTCCAAAAGGTGTGCTCGTGCCACGTGACCATTCTTCCCTTGTGGCCCACGGTCCCACGGAGCTCATCAATTGACCAGCAACCAATCAGATTCTCCGTTGGGTTTCGTTCTCACGTATCCTTTAAATCTGTGCTGCTCAAAAAGTATAGCCCACATTTGCTTTCAATCCATCAGCAAATAAGTACAGAAATTGAGAGTAAGAGTTTAGAAAGTTTTATAGCTATTTGACAGTTGACTATTGAATCTAACCGTAGTAAAACATGGCTTGTATTTTGTACATCTTTTTCATGTTATTTTCCTCTATTGTACTTTATAAAAGTATCAATACATGACTTATCAGAAAAAAAATTTTAGTGAAACAAAATATCTGATCCTTCATCACAAACAGTTTGAGAAGCTGTGGAGGAGAACCGTTCTATGAAGTGACCACTGCCGGACCCAAGAACTGGATCTGGCCCAGAACAGAGTTTACTTACCACAATGCCTCCTTAGAGAGTGTCTGCTCATAACCCGTGTTCATTCTTACATAAATTAGCACTCTTCCCCTCCCTCCCACACTGCATGCTGGCTCCAGGAAGAGGCCAGTTACCTTGTCCTAGCCAAGCATGTAAATTCATTTCTTCCACCTGGTAGCATTCACATACCAGTACCCATGACCATTCCCTCCTTTTATCCTGTTTACAATTATTTGGCACCTGCCAAGCAGCACAGGGCTCAGTTTTGTCTTCTCGCTTCCTAAGATGTTCCTCATATGTACACTTCCCTGATTAAACTCTATGCATCTATTACCATACTAGTGTGGCCCGCCTCTTTGCAGTCTTTCCCCATCCTCTGTATTTTGAGCCTCCCTGGGTCTGCGTGTACTAACACTGGCAGAGACGGGAAGGGGGGCGCAGTGGGGACGGTTTCGCAGAGGAGCAGCTGGCCTAAACAGAGTGACACAAGGTGACCCAGCACCTGTGGAGGCAGACCAGATTTAGAAAGTCATTGGGGTTCTTCATTAAATACTGTCGCTTTGTTGAGGAATTCGGGAGCACAACTGGCAGCACAGGGGAAAAGGAACTACTGAATAGAAAAGGAAAGCTCAAAAAATACAAAAGAGGGGAGACAACCATGAAATGGAATTCCAGCATCTACTTTTCAACTTCTCTTAGTCTGCACCTTGCCATAAGTTTGGGCATTATTGCTTCAGTATTCTTTCTCTGCCCCCATGGTAAAGACTACTATTTCCTAAAAGTGTGCAGCAGTGCCTAGGATTGCTATACATCATTCCTCCCAGACAGATGACAAATGAAAGGTCAGTGTGTGTCACGGACAGAATGGCCTAAACAAATCTGACCTGAGGCATATTAAGCAGTTAGACATAATGAGTATTGTCTCAGTATGAATCATTAAGGAAGAGAAAAGCAAAACAGAAACCACCCCACCCAACAGGTGGGGATTCTGTGAATAGAGCAAAGAGCAGTTCATAGAATAGTAGAAAATTGTGCAGAAACCTACAACAGGGAAATAAATGCAGAAGATTTGTTGTTTTAATTTTGTGGAATGTTTTTAAGATTACTTGCAGCTATTGCTAACTAAAGATAGTTGGCACTGCCTACACCATTAGTAAATTTAGATTTATATTTAAAAAAATAACTTTCCAAAAAAAAAATATAGCAAACACTGCATTCAGTGTTTTCTTAAGCTATTGGAGAAAAAGGTCTCATTTTTTACAGATAAGCAAAGGGGGCTTTAAAAAGTGGGAATAAGTTTGAGGGTTTTTGTTTTTGTTTTTTAAGAAGTAACTTCTGTTAAAGAAGCATTGATTTCACCTGGCATTTTAAGAACTTATAGTTTCTGTGCTAAAGTGACACTACTCTTTCTGTCACTTCAAGGGTAATTGCATCTGGTAGTCCCAGTAGTATCAACTGGTTAATAGTCCAGTATTATTAATGAATAATGGTCAAATGTTATTTTTTTTATGTCTGTGACTCTTTTACATAAAGATGAATGTAAATCTGAAAACTGAGTAGTTTTTTTTCATATGAACATTCCCCTATCTGCAAGAGTAGAACAAAAGTAATTTCACAGGACAACAGTAAATTAACATAGATGCTAGCCAATTTGAAACTATAAAAGTGTTCAAGGAGGGGGAAAAAAGACAGAATTATGGCAGATTTCTTTTTCAAACATTATCACAGCATTACTTACTACTGTACCTGCTTAGTTATGTGGGGGAGGAAGAAATATTTCTCTACCCTTCTAGGTTCTTTCAGCTGGTCTAATAATCACACTGGCATGAGACAGATTAACAAGAGAAGTAACCAAATTTAATTGCATACATGTGTTTGGGAGCTCCATATACATGAGTCAGAGAACCCCGTATACATGACAGGTTCAGAGACAGAAGTTAGAAATGAGGCATATGTGGCAGTCTGAATTAAAAATGAAGTAAAGCATCTTGCTTCAGAAAAGATCATTACAGGATGATAAAAAGAGTTGATGTTCAGAAATTAGATGTTTGCCTGCTCTAGACATAGGTCATAAAAAGTTATCTCTGGTGATAAGTTATTGTGGGCAAGGCCCCCAATTTAAATTCTGTAAGGGAGAGATCAAAGTTTCTCATGACAATTGAGAAACTCAATTGTCTTCAGCTAAAAATAATTCACACGTCAAAGCAGCACAACTTGGGGAAGCCTGTTCTGACCCCCTTCAGTCCCACTAAATGTAAATAGTCTAAACACACTAATTAAAAACAGAAATCAGACTGCATAAAAAAGCAAAACCCAAATATATGCCGTCTATAAGAAATACACTTTAAGTATAATAACACAAGTTAAAAGCCGAAAGATGGAAAAAAAAGATATGTCATGGTAACATTAATCAAAAGGAGCTAGTAGGTCTATATTAATATCAGATAAAGCAGTTTTCAGAGCAAAGAATATTACGGGAGAAAAAAAGGGTTACTTCATATTGATAAAGAAGCCAATTCACCGAGAAGACATAAATAGCCTAAGTATTCATTAATAAGAGAACTTCAACACAAAGATTGATGGGACTTCAAAGAGAAATAGATACATCCATAGTTTTGGCCAAGAGATTTAAACACCCTTCTCACAATAATTGTTCCAAGTAGATATAAATCAGTAAATATAGAAAAGCTGGGAACAACACTATCAATCAACTTGACCGACTGACATTTATAGAACATCCAATGAGAGCAGCATACACATTCTTTCCAAGTGCACATGTAACATTTTCCAAGACAGATCACATTCTGAGTCATAAAATGAAACTTGGTAAAGTTAAAACAATTGAAAACATGCAAACTGCATTCTCAGAACACGATGGAATTAAATTAAAACCCCAGAACAGAAAGATCTCTGGAAACTGCCCCCCCCAATATGTAAAAACTAAAAAAAACCAAAAAAACAAAAACCTTCTAAATAACTGCTGGGTCAAAAAAAAATAAAGGAAACGAAAAGTATTTTGAACCGAATAAGAATGAAATCATAGATATTCAGTTTCCAGCTCTGCATATAAGAAGCTTGGAAGGTGCCGCTTCATCCTAACAAGTAAAAAACTGAACGGACTGAAAAATCGACAATTCTTCGTGTTTGTTAGGGACAGGAGGACAAAGAGCAAAGCTGCTCCCAAGATTAAAGAAACACACGGGGAATCACGGCTTCCCAGAGCAGAGACTCACCAGAGACCAGAGCTGAAACCACCCCAGGAACCAGGGCCAGGGTGAGAACAACTGATGTAACAGACAAATTGCTGAGGCTCGGTGTGGACGACTCCGAGAATCCAAAACTCCAGGCGACCCAGGGGTGGAGGGCTCTCACAGTATTGTGAGATTTACCTCCAAGAGCTCAAACAGGTTCCCACAGTAAATATCGGGGGGCAGAAATCCCCTCAAGCTTCCGGCAGGGGGAGGGAGAAAGGAACTATTTGATTTAGGCCAAAGCACAGTTCTTAACAAGGCCTGCCCTCAGGAGAAACTAATTAACCAGAACCTAGCCTGCTGGGATTTTAGTGGAGCCTAACTGACCTGGGAGAAAGGAAATACCCAATCCCAGCCCAGTCTAGGCACCCTGTCCCAATTGAGTGTGGGAGGGGAAGAATAAAACTGAGAAACACCTGTGAAGGTCACGGTCTAGACACACAGGCTCACTAAAAAACTAAGACCTAATCCTAAAACTGTAAAGCGGTCTCCCTGCCCCCACACCTCAGCACCACATTACCAAAGGCCTATTTACAGCAGTTCCTCTTACCCAGTATATCATATGTGGCTAGCAACAAAAATTACCAAAAAACACAAAGCAAGCATGAGAATCAGACACGGCAGGGATGTTGGAATTATCAGAATGGGAATTTAAAACCACTATGGTTAATAGTCTAAGGACTCTAATGGATAGAGTAGACAGCATGCAGGTACAGATGGGCAGTGTAAGCTGAGAGATGGAAATCCTAAGAACCACAAAAATGCTAGAGCTCGAATACACTGTACCAGAAATGAAGGTAGCCTTTAATGGGCTTATTAGTAGATTGTACATGGCTGAAGACAGGATTTCTGAGGTAAAGTATATGTCAAAAACTAGAAAGCAGAGAGAACAACGTCTGAAAGAAACAGAATATCCAAAGACTGTGAGACAAATACAAAAGTGTAGCATATGCAATAATGGGAATAGGAGGAGAATAAAGAGAGGAAGAAATAGAAATATTTGAAAAAATGACTGAGAATTTTCCCCAAATTAATGTCAGACACCAAACCACAGATCCAAGCAGCTCAGAGAACATCCAGCAGGATAAACGCCCAAAAAACTACACCTAGGCTTGTCATCTTCAAACTAAAATAAAAGTAAAAATCCAGAAAGAAGCCAGAGTAAAATAACACCTTCTCTATAGAGGAACAAAATATGAATTACATTCAATTTCTCCTTGGAAACCTTGCAAGGAAGAACAGAGGTACAGAAATATTTGAAGTGTTGAGAGAAAAAAAACAAAACCACCATCCTAGGATTAGTTCAGTACCCTGCGAAATTATTCTGCAAAAGTGAAGGAAATTATCTTAAAGTGAGTTATTGGTATTTTATATCTGTAAAAGAACTTAATTTTACAGATTGCAAATAAAAACAAAAGCTGTTTCTTTGAAGGAAAAATAGAGATTCAGACCAAATAAAAAAAGAAATGGAATTTGTTGCCAATAGCCCTGCCTTATAAAAAATGTTTTATAAAAAGTTCTTTAGAGAGAAGGAAAATGACATAGGTCAGAAACTCAGATCCACTACGTAAAAGAAAATTTTCAAAGAAAGAATAAGTGAAGATAAAAACAAACAAACAAACAAAAACCCCTTTAGCTCTCCACTGCTGTGCTTGCTTGGGGTGCGATGGCTTTGCAGAGCGAAGAGCCAGTGCTGGGCACCTCACTCTCCCAGGCCTTGCCCATGCCTGGCCGACCCCAGCCCCACTCCTCCAGGTCTTCCCGAGACGGGGCTTCTGGCCCTGAGGAAAAGACGGTGTCATTCCTCCAACTTCATTTGAAAGGGAACCGGCGGGGGAGAGGACGGAGCAGGGTGAGCTATGACCCTGTGAGTCAGCAGGCCTCAGCAGGCACCTGCGGGTGCCGAAGGAGCCCCTCGCCTTCCTGCAAGGTCTGGAGCTGCATTTGCAGACTCCTTCGTTGTTTCTTTCCCACTGGACCGAATGCTGAGCGTGATCTAGGCCAGCGAAGATGGAGAAGAATTTGTTTTCCCATCTATGGAATCTAAAGATTTAGAGACTCAGAGCTTCTCCAAGTCCTTTTCTGGTCCCATGACCATTTTGGAAGAGGGTCACAGATGAACTCCTTCGGTTAACTCACTTAAATCTTATGCTCTAAAATAGAGAATAAAATTTAAAAAGCAATTGCAAAGGAGATGGTGCTTTCAATAGGAACATCTTGGTCAGTAAATAAGCAACAGCTATGCTAAAGGCAGCTACAACTGCTTTACACCTTCATTATAAAATGATCCTTTAACTCAAGTAAAAAGAGCATAGAGATGCTAGGTATGTGACTACTCAACCCCTCAAAAGAATAAAACCCATGCTGGGAGAAAAAAAAAATGGCATATGACAGAGGCTCTGTTCATGCCTCTGCAGACCAAATCAAAGTTGTGATGGAAACAAGCAGCAGCAGCAAGGAAAAATCACCTGGGACCTAGATGAACAAGCCATACAACTGGAGAAATACAGGAAATCACCCTGCAATGGCAGAAGGTAGGACAAGGCAGGGACGCGAGGCTGCCAGGTCCTGAGCAGCTGAGTGAGACGGAGGCTACGGAGGCTGCAGTAGCTGCAGACGCCTCTTATAGGGTCCGGGTCCACGAGCAGATTTCCGTGGTGACAGACCTGCTCGCTCTGAGCACCAGTGCTGATTCTGCTGCATGCAGGGGGCACCAGGGACTTACAGGGAGACATTGTCGAAGTGAGGGCCTGAGGGAGAATCTCTCTGTACAGAAGTGCCAGCTAGTATCTACTGTTCTCCATTGAGTCCTCCCCCCACTCAGCGCACAGGACACAGCACTGCTGTAGCTGTGACATCCTCAAACTGGATAAGAGAGGTCACTCTGCCCAGAGGATTACCTGAAACTCTGCCTCCCCCAATTCAGGCCCCTCCCAAGCCACATCCAGGTGTATCCTCAGTGAGTCAGGTGCTCCTTGCTGAGGCTCACATTGGTGGAGGCAGCTGGCCTCAGTTTCTGGTGTGGCCTTTTGAGGCAACAATAAGCACAGCATCTGTGGATTGCTTGCTGAATCTTAACAGGTGGCCCTAGACGGGTAGAGGCTTGGACTAAGTTTGGCCTGTAGCTGAACCCCTCTCAGGGCTATGCACTGGACACTTGCTTTACAAATCCACACTAATAAGACCTGGAGACTTAGGAGCTTTACTTGGTGCATAGAAATAGACATGGAAAGGCAGCCAAAATGGGAAGACAAAGAAACAGAAACCATATAAGAGAACAGAACAGAGATTCAGATATAATGGAGTCAAGTAATCTAACAGATGCAGAGTTCAAAACACTGGTTGTAAAGATGTTCAATGAACTTTTGGGAAGTGTAGATAAATTCAGTGAGAACTTCAACAAAGAGATAAAAAACATAAAAACGGAAATGGAAATTATAAAAGGGAACCAGTCTGACACAAAGAACACATTATCTGAGATGAAAAGTATATTAAATGAAATAAACAAAGGAATAAATAGAGGGAATAAAGAAAAGGATCAAGTGCCCTATCTAGAGGATGAGAAAGCCAAGGACACTCCAACAGAATGGCAAGAAAAAAGATGCCAAGACTATAAAAATAATTTAAGGAGGATATGGGACACTATTAAGGGTCCAAATATCTGTCTGTCTGGCATAACTGAAGAAAATCAAGATGTTGAACAGCTGTTTGAAAAAATGATGGAAAACTTCCCTAACCTGGTGAAGGAAATGGACATAAAACCCCAGGAAGCTCAGAGAATCTCAAATATCAGGGATCCAAAGAGGCCTGCACGCAGGCACATTATAATAAAATGCCAAAGTTTAAATACAAAGAAAGAATATTAAAAGTAGCAAGAGAAAACAAATAAATACATATAAGGGAACACCCATACAACTGGCAGCTGATTTCTCAAAAGAAACTATGCAGGACAGATGGGCTTGGCAAAAAATATTTAACAGGATGATGACCCAGGGTCTACAACCAAGAATAATTTATCCAGCAAAGTTATCATTTAGAGTTGAAGGACAGATAAAGCGCTTCCCAGACAAAAATAAACTAAAGGAATTTATCACCACCAAGCCAGTATTACAGGAAATGTTGGAGAGACTTATTTAAGATGAAAAAACATGTATCAAAAACAGAAATAAAGAATGGCAACAACTACATTCCTATCAATAAGTACATTAAATGGAAAAGAATTAAGTGCTCCAACCAAAAGATAGAGTGGCTGAAAGGATAAGAAAACAAGACCCCTACATATGAAAAAAAAAGGGGATGTAAAAAGATATTGCTTTGATGAACCTAGAAGATATTTAAGTCAGACAGAGAAAGATAAACACTCTGTGATTTCATTTATATGTGGAATTTAAGAAATAAAAAGAACTAATCAAAAACAGACTCACAAATATAGTGGACAATTTGGTGACTGACAGAGGAGAGGAGGGTTTAAGGGGCTGAATCGGGTGAAGGGTTAAAGAAGTATAAAGTAGTAGCTGATGGATGGTCATGGGGATGGGGAGCACAGCATGGGGAATGCAGTTAGCATTAATATGTTGGCTAGGTGGAGGGCCTGGGGAGGGAGGAAGCAATTGGAGGAATCATTTTACTAACTATATAGATGTCTAACCAATGTACTGTATACTTGAAACTAATTAAAAATTTAAAAAATGTATTTTTAAACTTTTTCTTATTCTTAATTGACCTAACAGATAATGGTTTGTTCAAAATAATATCAAATGCATTTGGTTATTCATGCTTTTGTATATATGTGCTTGTGTATACATATACACAAGTGAAATAAATGACAGCAATGATACAAGTGACAGGATGGGAAAATTAGAATTATTTTGTTATGAGGTACTCACACTACTTGTGAAGTGGTAGAATTTTATCTGAAGATGGCATTGGATTGGCTGTAAATGTATGCTGTAAACTCTAGGGCAACCACAAATAAAGTTGTTTTTTTTTTTTTTTATGTATAATCAATATACTAAGAAAGGAAAGAAAATGAAATCATATAAAAGTTCAATTAAAACCACAAAAAGCAGAAACAGAGTGAAAGGCAAAAACAGAAATAAAGAACAAGGGGACAAATAGAAAACAGTAATGAATATCGTTGATATTAATTGAACTATATTAATAATCACCGTGAACATCAATGGTCTAAACATACCAGCTGAAACACAGGTTGTCAGAATGAATCAAAAACCAAAACAGCTATATGTTCTTTACAAGAAACCCAATTTGTTTTTTTGGTTTTTTTTTTGGAAACCCACTTTAAATATAAAAACACATATAGATTAAAAATGACTAGAGAAAAATCTACCATGCTAACTAACATCAATCAAAAGAAAGCAAGAGTGGCTTATTAATTTCAGATAGAACAGGCTTCAAAGCAAGGAAACTTATCAGAGATGAAGAAGGGCATTACATGATTAAGGGGTCAAGTCTCCAAGAAGATATAACAATTCTTGATGTGTATGCACCTAATAACAGTGTCAAACTGTGTGAGGCAAAAACAGATAGAATTGTAAAAAAAAATAGATGTGTCCACTCTCATTGCTGAGAACTTCAACACCCCTCTATCGGTCATGGACATGTTAGTAGGGACATAGTTGAACTCAACCATACCATCAATGGACTGGATATAATTGACATCTATAGACTACTTCATCCAACAACAGCATAATATACATTCTTCCCAAGCTCAAATGAAACATTCACCAAGATACCCCACATTCTGGGCCATTAAACACACCTTAATAAATTTAAAAGAATAGAATACACTGTCAGCTCTCAGATTGCAGTTGAATTAAACAAGATATCGGTAACAGAAGAAGAGCTGGAAAATCCATCCCCCCCACCACCATAAAAAAAAATGCAGAAATTAAAAAACACTTCTAAATAACACATGGGTCAAAGGAGAAATCCCAAGAGAAAATTCTAAATATTTTGAACTAAATAAAAATGAAAACACACCTTGTTGAAATTTGTGGGATGCAATGAAAATTGTGCTTAGAGGAAAATTTGCATCATCGAATGCATATATTAGAAAAGAGAAGATCTAAAATCAACGATCTAAGTTCCCACTTTAGGAAACTAGTAGAAGAATGCAAATTAAATCCAAAGGAAGCAGAAAAAAAAAAAAGAAATAAGAATTAGAGCAGAAATTGGTGAAACTGAAAACAGGAAATCAATAGAGAAAATCAGTAAAATCAAAAGCTGATTCTTTGGAATAAAATCAATATGCCTCTAGCGGAGCTAAGAAAAAAAGGAGGGAGGACACAAATTACTATATCAGAAATGAAAGAAGGAATATCATGACTGATCCCACGGACATTAAACCATAAACACCATAAACAACTCCATGCCCACACATCTGATAACCACTTAGCATCGCAATCCGAAGTGTTTGCACTTGGATTATTTCATCGATGATCAGAGTTCACCCAGGCTCTCAAGACAAGGAAAGTATCTGCCCAAAGACAGCTTCCATGATCTCACTCTCAGCTGTCAGACAGATATTTCAGGTCATTTTAGAATAGGAATTTTTGTCCCTGCTTCCAGCCATCAAAGGTTCTGAAACACTGAAGTCCAGGCCCAGAGTGGAAAATCCAGCCAGCAAGGGCTGGAGCCTGGTGGTGAGCAGACTCTCGGCAGTCAGACAGAAGAGCATTCTGAATCCTGGTCATTTGTTCACTGGACTCCTGGCCCCATGAGAAGAAACGGCCTAAGCGAGACCTGGAAGAACTGGTTATCGAGGCTGGGTGAGAAGTTACAATTTCTAACAGACGAATTAACTCTTTTTTAATGGAGATGGCATCGTTGATGTAGGGGAGCTGCAAACCTCGTCCATGCTTTCTGGGAATAAACTATGCTTGTGAAGCAAAGATCCGCTTTTTGCATGTGACACTGGATGGAGGACTACCTGAGTGCGGGCACAATGGTGTTGCTGCCAGGGCCCCCACAAGGATAAGCCATGGGCCAGGATGCAGGGAGTGAGAAATCTCTCTTGTGGAGACACCTCTGAGAAAGCTGAGTTGGAATGGGATCCTTCAAGACCATGGGACCCTTGTGGAAAGGACAGGTGAGATGAGTACAAAGAGGGCCTTCAAGGATGCTTTAATAAGCCGAATTGATGAATTGGTGGTGCCATGGAAACCTAAATGCATCACTTGTCACTAATGTAAATGTTTGGAAACGGTGCTTGACCAATGGTTGACAGCCAGTGAACAGTGAAGCAGGTTCTCAAGGTCTATACTTACATTCTGTCTGCAGATGAGAAGGTGTTAAGGCATAAATCTTCTGGGAAATCCCTATAGAGCCAGGCAATCACCTGAAAGGGACTTAGAATCATAACACATTCATGTCTGCCCACCAAGTCAGTCATGGGGATCCCACAGACTGTAGAACAAGACCCAAAACTCCAGGGTCTAGGACACTTTGGACGTCAATGAACCTGAATGTCTCCCATGACTGGTAGACACTGTCAGCTCTTGAACACAGCAGCTGGACATCCTAGAAGATGGGGCCCCGGCCCCATGCATCAGCATCCCTTCAGCAAACTTCTGAAGCAAGTGCCCAGGGGCCACGCAGAGGCCACCCAGCAGGTGATCCTATGGACAGTCCACCAGGAACTTTTCAACATCCAACTAGGAAATGTGGCCCCACATACATGTTTTTCTTTTTTCAGTTTTAGTTGACATTCAATATTATATTAATTTCAGGTGTACCCACCTACGTGTTTTCAATCAAAACCCAGAAGCATATGGGGAAAAGTGACAAAATTCAAGTGTCTGAACTTCTGAAACAACTGTTCAGCACAAAACACCTTGACACAAGGGAGGCAGGGGAAACCACTGGCCATGAGGAGTTTCCCATGCAAATTAGCCCCTTTCAACTGGCCTCTCTTATTGTATTACCACCCCTTCTCTTCCCCTCACTCTTAGATTCAACATTTCTTTAGATTACGTATTAATATTATTCCATGATAAAATGCAGGCAGACTACCCACCCAGGGTAACCAAGGCTGGGGATCTATCCATTACTCCAGATGTAATGGCAGGTCAGGACCGCCTGGAAACTGGCGAGAAAATGGATGTAGGACCCATGAGACAATCCAGTATTAGTGCATGGGTCATTCCTTCAGAACATGTGTCTTTAAAATTAGCTCGTCATGCACACGTGCATACTTGCAATTTTGTGTATTTTACTGAGGAGTCACAAGTTATTGTCCTGTACTTTTTATTAGAACAGAGGAGCGTTCCATGACAGTTTAAGTGGCATCTCTAAATGGCAAGACAGATCTGTAACTGCAATACTGAGTATTTTTGTGGGTACGGTGACAGTGAGGAAGAAAACACTCCAAGCGGGGGAGGTGAGAGAGAACAAAACCCAAGACTTCAAACACTGGAGACGTGACACCGGAGAAGAAATTTCAGAAGCTTCTTTTAAGTACAGAATGTTTTATTTTTGACAGGTCGGTCAAGAAACGCTATTCAAGGTTGGCAGGTCTCACCACCTCTAATCTGACACCATCTGGAATACTGTGACACAATTCTGGGGCTAACCACCTGGAGTCAGAGTCAGGCTTCACAGGCTTAAGGACACAGTCACAACAAGACTACCTTCAATGCAGACACTAGGCACACTTCAGTGGTCCCCAGGCCACCCGCATTTCTGACTGGCTGCAAATCCAGGACATTCCCACGTCTTAGTCTGGGCTGCTGTAACAAATACACCATAAACTGGGTAGCCTAGACCACAAACATTCGTTCCCCACAGTTCTGAAGGCTGGAAGTCCAAGATCCAGATACTGAAAGATTTAGTGTCTGGTGAGGAACTGCTTCCTGGCCCATAGATGGCTGTCCTCTTGCTGTGTCCTCACATGGCAGAGGGGTGAGGGAGCTCTGTGTGGTCTTTTGAGTGGGCACTAATCCCATTCACAAGGGCTCCAGCCTCGTGACCTTCAATACCATCACATTGGGGGTTAGGTTCCAACGTGAATTTGGGGGCTACACAAACTTCGAGCCAATAGCTCATGACCTCCTTCAAGTTCAACAATTCACTAAGGCTCACAGAGCTCAGAAAAGCGCTCTACACATGATTACAATTTTCTTGTAATGGATACGAATTAAGACCAGACACATAGAACAATGTCTAAGAGGGACCCAAATGCAGAGCTTCTCTGACCCCTCTGGATGGAATCAGGGTGGATCACCCTCCCGGCACATCATTGTGTTCAGTGGAGCTTGTGTCCAGAGTTTTTATGGGTCTCATTATAAAGGCATAACTGACTGAATGGCCACATGATTCAGCTCAATCTCCAGCCCCTCCCCCCTTGTGGAGATCAGGCTGCCTCTAAGTCCCAACCCTGTGATCTCATGGTTGGCCTTTCTGATGACCAGCCCCCCTCTTGTGTCATCTCAGCTCCTAGCATAAACTTAGACACTTTTACTAAAGAAATTCCAAGGATTTAGCATCTCCCCACAGGCAACCAGAAACAAAGGCCCGTCAAATTCTTTATTAGAGTAGTCCCCCCAATCAACGGTTTCACTTTCTGCAGTTTCAGTTACCTATGGTCAACCGTGGTCCAAAAACATTAAATGAAAAATTCCAGAAAGAAACAATTTGTAAGTTTTAAACTGCGCATGGTTCTGAGTAACACAATGAAATCTTGTACCGGCCACCCTGCTCCGTCCCACTCAGGGAGGTGCATCGTCCCTTTGCCCAGCATGCCCACGCTGTACATGCCACCTGCCTGCTCCACTGTTACAACTTCTATTTTATTAATAGGTATTATTGTTAATCTCCTACTGTGCCTAACTTTATAAACTTTATCATAAGTATGTATATATAGGAAAAAATATTCTATCTAAAGGATTTGGTACTATCCTTGGCTTTAGGTCTTAGACCACATACCCTGCAGATAAGGGTGATGAAGACCTTATACAACCTCAGACCCACTTCTCCCAGAACTTCTAGCCCTCTGCAAAGAAGGATAAACTCTACCAACACTGCCCATCACCGGCCTGGGCTATGTTTTGTTTCATTTTTAAAACTTTTTATTATGAAAATTATCAAAAGATACCAACTGTAGAAAAATATTGTAGTGAACTCTCATGTCACATCACTGCTAATTATCTGCATTTGGCTCACCCTTTCCCTCATACCCCATCCCTTCTCCCTATATCCAGCCCCAGATTACCCTGAAGCAAAGCCCAGAAGGGCATCCTATCAGCCTGAGTACTCTTTATCAAGAATCCTCCACTCATGGCCAGCCTTGAATGGACTATAAGCCTGTTGAAATCTCAATGCCTGGGGGAAGCTGGGTGAGGTCTGGGCAACCAGAGGCCCCTAGGCACTTCATTCCCTGACTCCCACATGACAGGTAAGTATCACTGTCTACACACCCTGTGATGCAAGAAAGAATACCAAACACTGCTTTACTACATTCCAAGATTCTAAGGCATGTTGGCCAGCTTTGGCCCTCACCTTTCAAAAGATCCACATCTACAGCCTTGATTATCTCCTAAAGAACTCTAAAAAAAACAAATGAACTCAAGATATAAATGCTCAAATACTTCTAATCAATTAAAATCAATAGAGCTATAAAAATAAGGTAAATGATATCAGTATTATAGATTACATATCTATTTCAGAGTCATTAAAAAAGGAGAAACTAACCAGTCTTGAATAATAAAAAAAAAAACTTGACCCTGACCTTCGTTTATCATGCCAGTGTGACTGAGACAGTCCCTGATTCCTGGGATAGTATTTTTATGTTTGTGTTTCTGAGAATTTCTGACACTTCCCCAGGGTACCAGGGGGCATGTAGGAGGCATCTAGAAGGCACCACCTCATCAGTGGGATGACAAGAGCAGTAAGCAGTCATTTGTACCTTCCCATTTGGCTTACTCTGCCAAGCAAGTCAGACGGATGAAATTTCCTCCAACTCTGGGACACTAGGCCCTGCAAGGAAAGGGAACTTAAGGTTCATGACAGCAAGGGCATGCTCCTCAGTTTATACCTCCAAAGCACCCTGCACAGAGCTTGGGTTACCTACTTGTCTCTTATAAACACAGGGACTCAGAGCCTCCCTATCCTGAGCTGTATGATCCCCAGGGAAGAGCCCTGTTGCCCTCATGTCTGTAGAAGAGAGCCACTGTAGGACCTGTGGGTTCATCTTTGACATTTTCCTCTAAGCCCAGCTGTTTCCCAAGTTATGTCTTGGCTTCAGACAAGGCTTTTGTTTCAGAAGGTCAGTGAAGTTGCTTTTGGCCATCTCCAAAAGCAGAAAAGAAAGAATCATCAAAGAACGTTTCTTTCTAGTAGCAAAGGAAGAAAACGTTTTAGAACATTTCAACTACTGCAGGGAGGTCTTCAAAATCATGATCTGTATCAAAAAAAGGGAAAGTCCCTGTTGGGAGATGACACAGATCAACACTTGTCAGGAATACCAAATGCTCTGGGCCTGACATTCCAAATTCGAGTGCCCTGGAATTCCAGCACAAGGCCAGAGATATTGGATATTCTCAAAATATCCAGATGAAAAGGTCTGGGGTCCCCAATTCCCCAATGGTGACCTTTTATTCATACTACATGGAGCCTGGCTTGAGCTCCTGTCTTGGGCAAGCCGGAGCAGGACTCATTTCACCGCAAGAGGTGAAACTTCTTCCACTTTTAGAAATTTCTTCTACGCTTCCACTTACGTCCTGATAACATCAGGATATAAGAAGCTTGGTAAATTCCAACGATCCATTCACTCCTGCCCCTTAGTGAACTGAGGTTATTTTCACTGCACAGAAACACTGCAGGAAAAATACCCTATCATGCTAGAGCCCTCAGCTTGTTCCCTTGCTGGTCCTGAAGGTCTTCCTGACCCCTAGACTGGTCAATCCCCACATCCGGAATTGGCTCAAATGAGAAACACAGCAGAAGAGGCTAGGGCCAATGACATGCCTCCATCTCATCTGAGGGCCAGCGCTTGGTCGACAGCCTATGGCTGAGATGAACAGGAGTGTTGCTGTTTCCCATGGGATCGGCTAAAGGCCCTTTTGGCAGTAGGTAGTCACCCCTGAGAGTGACCTAGTATGATCTCTGGGGCAGCTACACACAGCCTGTCACATGATGGCAGGCTTCGAATATGGAGCTTAGTTATCTGCTCAACTATGCTGGCCACAGTGGTATCTACACCAGCCAGTCCAGTATCTCATAATCCTGGGGAGGGGCAGCTATCACTGAGGAGAGTTACCAGTAAGACAAGACACTCTAACAAGAGCGAAACCATCACACTTCTGTCAACCCAGGTCAGGGTTCCTCCTGCCCAGTGGAGTTCCTTGCCGCAAAGCCTAGGCTATATGAACAAGGCCTCTGGCAAAGCTCCACGGCTGTAGCCAAGGCATCTCTACTGAGATGCTTTTCCTAATTCTTGGGAGTAGGAGGTTTCCATCCATATGGGACCTGGGTCACCTTGACTTTAAAACATAAATCCAACACATGCGGATTCAGATCACAGTTTGAAATCTTAGAAAAGTTTCCGGTTGTATTAAACATCTCGATCAGGAAATAAAGTGTGCCGGATAGGAAGTGAGGCAGGGTCGTTTTCCAGTGGAGGAAGAGAACACACTTCTTTGGGAAACTGGACTGGGTAGAGACCTGCTATGAGTGGTTTCTCTTCCGTGAAGAAAATCACCAGGAATCTGAGCATTTACTCCAACACCTCTATGTAGGTATGGCGGGGGTGGGGGAGGAGTAATTCAATAACTTGGAATTTTTTTTAAATTTAGAGTTGAATAGCCCTACAGAGTAATCAAAACACCAAGATCTAAAGATTATTCCAGAGAGCAAAGGGGTATACATCAAGTTGGGGGCTAGAGATGTTCTCCAAGAGGAAAGGGGAACTAATGACTTTGCTCCCTAATCCCCATTCAGCCACCTAACAGCCTGGAGATCTACCAGGACTAGAGGTGCGGTTATGCTGTCTGAATGGGCAACGGGCAATAGAAACACTTCCCTTCCCACATCACATTCACCCCTCACCTCTTTCCCTGGCCAAATTCCTCCCTTATCCCATCTCCCCACCCTCTCACCTTCCACCAACTCTCCTTCTATCCTGTCACCCGCTGAAGATGCTCAGGGAAGTTCTCCGAGAGAGTGCCCTTGCAGCATTTTCACTAGTCTTGGGCACTCCACGGACAGTCAGCCAGAGTGTCCATGGCCTGCCTACTTGGCAGAGCAGATGGATAGCGTGGCACCTGCAGAGAACACCCAGAAGGCCGGGTACAGAGCTTCGGTGAAGTTCTCTTTGAACTTATACAACAGGTGGACCTTGTCAGTGGTGACAGCAAAGAAGATGACGAAGCCGTGGTCACAGTTGAGAAGCACGCCAACTCGTGTGGCTTTGGTGGAAGGCAGAGTTTTCTCCACATTGTTGTGCCAGGCAGAGATCTTGGCGTTGAACCACTCCACGCACCAGGAGGCGCTGTTGCGACCAAGCCGGCTCTCAGGACCCTGCCGTTCCATACTGCCATAGCAGATGCCCATCCCACAGAAGTTGTTCTTCTGCAGCTCCACCTCCCAGTAGTGGATCCCTTTCTTGTAGCAGTGCAGACCTAGCACCTGAGAACAGTATGTGAACCTCTGGGGATGTGGCCTGTAGTTCTGCTGTGTGTCTGCCACAGAAGCTACAGTGTAGTTCTCTGACAGAGCCACCTTGTTGTTGGCAGTGTTGTAGTCCAGGATGACTTTAACAGCATCTATAAAAGCATCACCCCAAAAAATCGATTACAAGGAGCCCAAGGTATTCTCAATTTTCAACCTTCCCTCAACAGCTTGTACTATTCATGTTTTATCCATCCATCCTTCCATCCAACCACCTACCCATCTACCCATTTACTCATGTCTCCATCCATCTATCTATCCAGCCATGTAGCCACCCATCCATCCTTCCGTCTGTCTACCAGTCCATCCTCCCATCTGTCCATCCAACTGTCCACTAGTCCATCCTTCCATCCATAAATCCACCCATCTATTCCTCCACTCATAACTAAGACCTGAGAATGCAAAATCCCAGAGAGAGCAGCAGGGGTGGGATCCAGAGTCTGGCTGAGGAATTGGCCTTGGGGAAAGGGACAGGGAAGGAAGGAGAGAGGGTCTAGATCCAAGTGAGATGCCAATTGCTGAGAGAATGAGGGGATCCCCCTTCTAGAGCGTCCCTCTGTGAGGCAGGAGGCTGGATGGGACAGGGAGAAGACTGAAGTCACAGCAAGTAAGGTTATGGAATGGCAGGGGAGTTGACAGGAAAACCAGAGTGGAAGTGCTGGCAGTTCAACCAGTAATGTCTCAGGGACAGCCACTGGTTGCAGGTGCTACTCACATGCCAAGAGCTCAGGCCTAGACTTCGCTAAAAAGGTCTCCAGCACCTTGGCCTTAAGAGAGTCTGAGTTTGGCTGCAAGGTAGTGGCTTTGGCTAAAATTGAGGAAGGAAACAAAAAGCCATTTTCAGAACAAACTCAGAATGGACACCCCCCCACAGCCCCTTGGTCCACAATAACTCACATTCCAAGCCAACTTGTTTTAAATCCACTAGCTGCTCCGGGGCTCCGAAGGTGAGAGTCTTGCTGGGTGAGATGACAGTAGAAGCTGCAAATGAAGGAGGAGAAACATGAGTTGGGGACACTACACAGAGTGACCCGATGGCCTCTACTCCCTCCCAAGCTGACTTTCAAGAGCCCCATCTATAAAGAGACACCTGGACAGCTAGGGTAACTCAGGTGAGTCCAGACAGGACTATGCTCATCTTGCTCATCTTATTTATTTATACTTGTTCTCACCTCTGGTCTCAGGCCTGCCTGCCAGTACAGAACATAGTCCTAGAGCTGAGGTCCCATCATAGAACCCTGATAATACAGGTCAGCTTTCACTGTAGCCCTTGGGCTGTCTCAAGAAACAAAGAGAGCAGAAATGCATAACTTACGAAGTTTCTTGGGTTTCTTTTCTTCTTCTGAAAAAGAAAATTGTCAGTATTAAGATATTTTAAAGCAAAACACAATGTCACTTGCAAAAGATCATAACATTCATTTGCACCAATGTGACCAAATAAAGCTAAAATGTTTTAACTTTGAAAAAGTTAAAAAAGATAAGGGGTTAAGAGGCAAATAATTCTATGGTGACAGACACCTACATCAGTGGTTGGGGAAGGAGAAGGAATGACTAATTAAGGGGCATGATAGAATTTTCTGGAGTAATGAAAATTTTTTATCTTCATTTGGGTAATCGCAACAAACATGTAGGCATCTGTCAAGATTTATCTAACTGTACATTTAGATCTGTGCATTTTACTGGAGGTTAATCAGACCTCCATAAAAGAAAAAATGCAAACATAGAAATGAAGTCAGCAAAAAAATGTGCTACCCAAATATTGCAATAGTTCTTAAGAACTATCTGGAACTGTGTCCCTGGGAACTGAGTTAGCTAAAGCAGTGGTTCTCAAAGTGTGGTCCCAAAACCAGTAGCACTGGCATCACCTGGGAACCCATGGGAAATGCGAATTCTCAGGCCCACCCTAGACCACTATCAGCTTCATATGGACCCCTAGCTACCACTTCCTCCCACTTCAGTGTTTCATTTCTCAGGAGTTGTCTTCATTCTCTACTCCGTTTCCTCACCTACTCCTCTCTCGCCTACTCCCACTGGGCCAGCATCTTGAGGATGGCAGGCTGCAATGCTGATTTAGGTCACAGGACCCCTCCCTGGCCACCACAATTCTTAGGAGCCTCATCTATGCTGTGACTAGCCCACTCCTCCTTGCCTATTTTCCCATCTCAACCTAATGACCAGCTTCCACAGCTCGCTCATGCTAAGAGTGGAGCTTGTGATCTGGGGCAGTGAAAAGAGAGTAACTTAAGAGGATACAGGCTTAGAGTACTCTTTCATTTAGTCTTTCACTTCCCTTTTCACACAAAGTGCCCTTCCACATTTTCTGGCTTAGCTGAGGGCTCCTTCCTCTACCGGCACCAGGCATCCCAGCCCAATTCTACTCCATCTTCAGGGACTGATACCAAACCTTTGTCTGCCACAGACAACCTAAACACTAAAATGAACAACCAACCAACAAACCTAGAGCCCTCTCATCCCCCAGCCCGTGATGGTGTGAGCACCACTCTACAGTTCATACTGACTTCAGGGAAGCAATAGAGCCAACAGTTCAGCAGCGTATTTATGACCTCTAAAGAGCTTTCCAGCCAGTGGCCCAGGAGAACTACAATCATCACCCTGTGAGGTCGATATCATCAGGGTCCACATTTGATAGATGAGAAACTGAGGACTATTCTTCTCCCTAGCATCCATCTCAATGGTACCTGCCTTCTCAACCAGAGTGAAAAATCTGATTCTTAGAGGGGAAGATAAAAAAAAGATCTTATTCTTTTTATGTATAAAAGCACAGAATATAAACATGTTACCACATAGGTATAGTGTTGAAATTTCATGGGCAGGAAAAATATTTCTTAAAAAGCTAGGGCAAGGGGAGAGGAGGGCAGTAATGGAAAGAAGGTTGGGAAGTGCTGTGATGGCAGAGGCACATGGCACCTCAAGACTGAACAGCTCTAAAACACCAGCCACGTTTAGCCCGTGCTCCTCCGGGACCTCTGTTTGTCTCCTCCAGGGGACTCCACCCAAGTGGCAGAACTTGGGTGTTGTAAATATTTCCCAAGATAAACTAGCTTTGGTAATCTTGCTGTTCCAGGCAGCTCAGATAACTAATGCATGAGGTAGTCCTCCCAGGTGCCGCAGCTCCTATGACTTCCGCTCAGTGGGGTCACAGCCCCACTTGACTCCAGGTGCACTTGGACCCTGAAGTGACTCGGGATGGGCTGTGCCCACCTGGAAGGAGCAGCCACACCTGTGAGTGTCTCAGACAGAGCCCTGACCAGCCACAGCCATATTGCTGCCACAGGGACAGCACAGTGACTTACTCACGATCTTCTTTACAGGGCGTGAAGGTTTGTGTGTGGGCGCTGCACCATGCTCTGTAGCGTCCCCTGTGCCAAAGAAGAAGGGGTTAGTTTACGTGGCTCCTCCAAACCAATGTCAGGAGCCAGCTTTGCCACAGTTGTGTGGGTAGTGGGTTTTCAAAACAGACATTTCCACAGACCTTCCCTATCCCATCATTTACAAGAACCAGAAACCAGGTAATAGAAGGACCAGTTTGGGGTGTTCTCTCTTTTCTCTGGCTTAAAATGTAGCTAAGGTCAAATCTCTTCTCCACTAGCACCCAGCTCCATGACCTCTAAACCCTCTCTAGCTTCAGTTTTCTTCCAGCACACAACAGGGGTGAAGCCCTTGTTTGTAGTGATGAGATCAAGATGTCTGGAGTATAGTGGCAGTTTCTTCCCTCTGGGTTTCCTCTCACTCCCCACCCCCAACGCCAGGAAAACAACTCTGTGTGGCTAATTCGTCAACACGATGGGGCTGATTCACACCTGTTTCATTGGCCCTTCTACAAGGACTCTCAGCTTGCCTAACTGAAACTCAAGTCCAGCCCCTGGATCACACAGCCAGGATTCACTATGATCCAGGCTCTGTGTGAGGTACTGTGGGGAAAATGGTGATGAAAACCATACCCAGCCCTGCCCTTATAGAGATCATAGTCTGGTGGGGGAGACAACCGGGAACAGCAAGAAAGAGTAAAATGACAGATGTGCAAAAGGCCACAAGGGATGATAGGGACCCCAGGATCTATTTTGAGGAACAGGAGTTGGCGACAGGGAAATCTGCTGAGAAAGGTAATGTTTCAACTGATCATCAAAGGATGAGAAGAGTTAACTGGTGAAGATAGTGAAGAGTTAGCCTTCCAGGCAACAGGAAGAGCATGTATAAAGTCCCAGCGGCAGGTAGCTCAGCATATTTGAAGAACTGTGCACAGAGATGCATCAGAGGAGGGGACACTTTGGGGTTGGAGGGACAGACAGGGCCTGATCAGGCAGAGGCTTATAGGCCAGGGTCAAGAGTCTGTAATCTAAAAGCAATGGTGGGGGTGAGGAGGAAAAGGTTCCAGGAGAAAAGATTTGCACCCTGAAAAGCTCTTTTTGACTGCAGCAGGAGTAAATGCAAGGGACTATTTAGGAAGCTGCCACAGCCGATGGCAACAGATATCAGGCAGGTGATAGCCAGTCGAGGGACAGGTGGACTGAGTCAGGAGATATTTAAGAATCAAAATCCACTGATGGATTGGATATGAAGAGAAGGCGAAGGGGAATCAAAGAGGAATTCCAGATTTCTCTTACCCCAAAACTAGCCATTCTTTCACCAAATACACTGACAAACCAGAGTTCATTCAAACACCATCTGAGTCAGACTCAAGACAGCAGACAAAAATGGCTTGTCCAGAAACTCCCATCATAACATCGAGCCCCCAAAAATGTTTTAGGAAGGACGGCTACCATCACAGGATAAAACAAACTCCCAGTACCCCTCAGGACTCCTGAAACTCAAGCCCCAGTGCTCCATGTCAAAGGCCTCTCTTATACCCCAAAACACTGAGGGTACTCATCCTAATTCAGGGGTCCCAGTCGGGGAGCCTGAGGGGTTGCTGATGGTTACCTGAGACGGTGGGCTCCTCAGGCTTCTGGGGCTGCCTAATGTAGCGTTTCAACTCATTTTTTAGGTCTGCTGTGCTCTGGTAGATACCTCTTATCAGCTCGTGATTTAGCTCCACCTTGGGGACGTAGACTGGCTTTGTTGAGACTCCTTGCAATTTTGCCGCTTTCTGGAACAAGCCAGGTGGTTAGTGTAGGCAGCTTCACAAAGCCAGGGTCTGGGCTCAGGCCACAGGAACCCTGGGGGGGGGGGGGTCCTCCCTGTGCCTGTGGGTGTAAAGTTCTATCAGCCTTCTC
The DNA here is from genome assembly GCA_030015415.1 of Cynopterus sphinx. NCBI lineage: Eukaryota > Metazoa > Chordata > Mammalia > Chiroptera > Pteropodidae > Cynopterus > Cynopterus sphinx. The sequence goes on from CM057385.1 coordinate 24,250,810, forward strand.
AAATTACAGGCCAGAGATCACTGAGGGTTAAAGTGCCACTTTAAGACAAACTTCTGGAGCTAGAAGGGTCCCTAGAGATTGTTCCCCCGACAGATGGGGAAACTGAAATCTAGAAACAAGTGTCCTACCAGGAACTCTGCCAATTAGTGGCAGAGATACTGCTGGGACCCAGGTCTCCTGACCCCTAGGGACAATGCTCTTTGCACGCCTCTAGCTGTGGCTGAAGAAGTATAGGGGATGCAGGATCAGCTCCATCCCTCGAGAACCAGCTCTGAACACATGTTCTGAGTATAGACAGAGAAGTCTCAAGGGTGCTAGATTCAGCCACGGCACACCCAACAAAAAGGAAGGGTCTTACATAAGTTCCCGAACTTTGAAAATACAATCAGGTCACACAGTACGAAGAGGCATGGATGTGGACTCAGAATCCTTCTCAGAGAGCTTGAGGCCTCTACTCCAACAAACAGGAATGAGCACATAAGATGAAACTTAATGCCATCCAGCCAAGATGGGGAGAAGTCCATGTAAGGAAAGAAGGTTCCCAGTCACTCCTGTACCCTCCCCAGGACCTGAACAAGGAATCTGGGCCTTTGAGGGGTCGTAGCATGTTACCCAATCAATGCGGCTCACCAGAATACCCGCTGCATACCAGGCACTCTGCTGGGCACTGGACATATTAGGAGAAAGAAGAGTGGTAATAAGAGAAGCACCATGCCCAAAAGGAGCTGACAGCCTAGACCATCAGTACTAATAGCAGGATAATGAAACCCAGAGAAGACAGTCAGAGGGCGGGTGGGTAACTACTGGAGTTACCGTAGAACAAGGAAAGGATTCAGTAGGCAGAGAAGGTCAGTCATGGCATTCCTATCCAATGAGTGGTGCATCTGGGGAATGGTGAGTGCTCTGCTGTGGTCAGAGCATGGAGCATGGGCTGGGGTGGGTGGCAAGGGATGAGGCTGTTGGCAAAGACAGGGCCCAGTCATCAAGGGCCTTGTGGGCCTTACTAAGGAACACAAAGTCAGAAAGAGTGGAGGGGGGAATCTGTATTTCAGAAAGACACTTCCAGGGGTAGAGTGGAGGAGGGTGGGGGGAAGAGGGTGGAGGTATATGCAGTAGGCAACATTCTAAGAAGGCCCCCAAGATTCCCACCCCCCGAGGTACACATCTTATATTATCTCCTCCCCTTGAGAATAAGCAGGATAGTGGATGTGATAGGGTGTCACCCCACTAGTTAGGTTATATTATGTGGCAAAACTGAAGAAATTTTGCAGATGTAATTAAGATTCTGAATCTGCTGATTTTGAGCTCATCAAAAAGATGAGTCTCCTAGGTGGCCCAGACTTAATTGGGTAAAATCCCTTAAAAGAAGGACTCAGCCTTCCTAGAAAGAGAAATTCCCCTGCTAGCTTTGAAGAAATAAGCTGCCAAGTCAGGAGAGGGCCATGTGGCAAGGGACTGTGGCAGCCTCTGGGAACTGAGAAGTCAGCCAGCAAGAAAGCAAGAACCTTAGTCCTACCCCACAAGGAATTAGTCTTTGCCAAAAACCGTGTGAATCTGGAAGAACCCTGAGCCCCAAAAGGAATGCAGCCCCATCGACACTCAGACTGCAGCCTGTGAAGTCCTATGAAGGCAATCCCCTAAACCATACCCAGACTCTGCAGCCACAGAAAGTATATGAGAGTAAATGTATGTTCTAAGCCACTACATTAGAGGTAAGCTGTTACGCAACATAGACCACCACCAAAACAGCCTGTCTCAGGGATGCTTCCAAGGACCTCTCACACCTCCCCCTCCTTGAAGCCCCACTGCCCCTATAATCAACATCACAATGCTAGGCAGGAAGAGTGTTCAACAATGTGCTCATCAAGGGTTGTGGGGGAAGGGTCGAACATGTATGTGGTGACAGAAAGAAATTTAACTATGGAAGGTAAACACACAATGTATATATGGCTTACTGTTAAAATATACAGCTGAAACTTAATGGATTTCATTAACCAATGTCACCATAAAAATAAATACATGCATACATACATACACACATACATATAAATGGATGGATGAATGAATAAATAAATAAAACAATGTGTTCATTAAGACTCACCTCCAGAAACTCAAACTCGTCCCCTTTAGTCAGGGCAAGCTCAACTTCTTCCTTCACAGTCTGGATCTCACTCTTCTTCTTGAGGAGGATCTGGTAAATGTTGTCGAACTTGCTGCTGACCCTCTTTTCCTCTTCCTTTACCTTTCGTGTGGAGCTGGCCTCGGAAGCATCAATGAGAGCCTTCATTTCCAAGTATTCTTGTCTAAGCTGTTCCATCTTCCTTTGCGCAGAATCCTAAGAAGGCCAAAACGAGAGGGTATCCATCAGACTGGCAAAAGGCTAAGTCTGAGATACCAAGCATTGGTGAGATATAGAGCACCAGCAATGCTTACCTGTATTTCGTGGGAGTAAAAAGGGGACACCACTGCTTTGGAGAGCAACTTGGCAATATCTAGTGAATTTGAACTGACCCAACAACTCGACCCAAGGAATATACTCTAGAAAAATTTTCAGAAACCTACCCCAGAGATGCATACAAGAATGCTCACAAGCAGCACTGTTTGAATTAGCAAAACCCTGGAAACAGGAGACTAAATACATAGACTGCATATTATTCCTAGGATGGAATATTAAACAGTAATGGAAATTAATGAACTAGGGCAATGCATGGACAAATTTCCATAAGGGAAAAACAACTTGTAGAAAAAGACACACAGTATTGATGCTCTTTACATAAAGCTTAGAAATGAACAGAACAATAGTATTTATTGCTAAAGGGATGCAGACATTCATAAGAGAAATATAAAGAAATCCATAGAAATGAATAAATTCAGGATAGTAGTTACTTCTGGAAGAGAGGAAGGGAGATATAAAAAGGGGGAAGCAGAGTGCGGGCTTCATCTGCATTGGTGATATTTTCTTAGGCTAAGAAGCAGTTCATGGGTAATTAAAAAAAAAGAAAGAAAGGGTAGGACACTGCTTTAGAAAATTTCTAGAGAATATCCTCCTCTAGAACTGCACTGCTCAATACCATAGCCACCGACTGCATGTGGCTACAGAGCACTTGAAATGTGGCTAGTCAGATTTAGATGTCCTGAAAGTATAAAATACATATTGGCTTTCAAAGGCTTACTACAATAAAGAGACTAAAATGTCTCAATATTTTTTGTTGATTATATGTTGAAATAATTTTTGGATGTACTGACTTAAATAAAATGTATTAATCAAATTGATCTCACATGTCACTCGAATTAAAGTTACTGTAAGGTTCGTGTTATATATCTATTGGACAGCATTTCTCTAGTTCAGAATCAAACACAACAAACACACACGCACAAGAGGTGCAATACACAGGGAATTTGAAATTCAGTTATTTCTTTACCTAACCCTTTACTCTGCCACCCGTATGCGACTATGATGTCCCCCAGTGTTCATCCTCCTCCTCCTCTTCCCCATTCAGTAAGAGAACACCTCTTGAGTCTTAGATGGGCACATGGCTGCCCAGCCATAAACTATATTTCCCAATCTCCTCTGAAGCTTGAATTGGTCACGAGACTAAGCTGCTCCTAACAGCTCCTTGCAAGCTAGAACAAAGATGTAATGGTGACTCAGCTTCAACCAAAGAGATGAGGAAAACACTCTGTACAATAGTCGGGCAGGCAATAAGAAGGCAAGATCATGAATTCTTGAATGATCACATGAATTAGCACCTTCCCACTAGTCTGGGTTGCTCATGTCCAGCCTTGAACTATCACAGTAAGTAAAATAAATTTCTCTTATTTAAGCTTCTGAATTTTGGGGTTATCTTTGTTACAGCAGTTTATCCTGCCTCCCAACCAATAAAGGTACTTTCATGGGCATCCTTTCATTTAAGCCTCACAAGCACCTTCAGAAAGTTGTGATTCTATTTATTGTACAGATGGGAAAACTAAGGCTCAGAGAGCTGCTGACATGACCAAAGTATCAACAGGCTAGTATGAAACAGAGAGGGTATTCTAACCCAGATCTTGTCTCATTAAGCCACAGCTGCCAAAACAAAACTGGATGCTGCAGCTCCAGAACAGGGTGTTTAAAAATCAAATCTCTTTTCAATATAAAAGCAATGAACCTTATAAAAATTATAAAAACTAGAGGGGAAAAAACCACCCCTAATTCCACTACTCCAACACTTGCACTATATCTCCTTCCAGTCTTTTACTATACTTCCCTCCAGTCTTTTTCATATACTTCCTATAATGGGTTGAATAGTGTCCCCCACAAAGATATGTCCACATTATAGAACCTGTAAACGTGACCTTACTTAGAAAGTCTTTACAGATTTAATTAGGTAAGATTCTTGAGATGAGATCATCCTGGATTGACCAAGTGGACCCTGAATCCATTGACAAATGTCTTTGTTTGAGACAGAAGAGAAGACAGACAGGGAGGAGGAGGCCATGTGAAGACAGAGGAAGAGGTTGGACTGATGCAGCCACAATCAGAAGTTGGCAAAGGCAAAGAAGGATTCTTCCCTAGAGCCTTTGGAGGGAGTGTGGCCCTGTGACACACTGATTTGGGACTTTTGCCCTCCAGAACTGTGAGAGAACACATTTCTGTTGTTTCAAGCCAAGTCTGTAGTAATTTGTTAGAGTAGCCCTTGAAAACAAATAACACTTCATTTTTATAAACAGATGCAATTCTAGTGGGTGTACACTTTTGCTTCTTTTTTTCCTCCCACTTAAATCATACCCACTGTCTGTTTTACTACTTTTCAACCCTAATTTTTAATGATTCCCCCAAGGTCAGGGTTGTAGGTAGTCTTTGGTTTGGGTCTATAAAAGGATCTCTCTGGGGGCATATAGCTTCTTGCATGTCTTACAAGGCTGACATTTATTTCCAAGGCTGTGAATGAACCTAACATGATCTTTGTGGAGGTCATAACTGAGACTGTGCTGCCTGAAGGCTGAGGGAGGCCCCAGGGCCAGGGCTGGTGATGGACAGCCCTGTCACTCACCCGCACATCCTGCTGCCTGGCTCTCACATCCTCCAGCGCTCTCGATGCACCATTGATCTGACTGTACATGATTGTCAGTTTATGCTTTAGCTTGGCCTGTGGAGAAGACAAACCAGGGTGAGAGAACACCTCAGCAGCCCCCACTGGCACCCAACACTTAGGACCGTACCCTGAATCTACCCCACGGGTGTTTCTACCACTCCAAGTCCTGCCTACTTGTAGCTTTTTAAACCATCCTCCTATTTTCTGATTCCCTCCATCCTTTTATGGGGACAGTACTGTAAAGAAGTTATGAGTACAGGATTTGGAGTTGGACAGACCAGGGTTCCAGTGCCAATTCCCAGCTGTCCAACTACCTCTCATCTCAGTCTCCTTGGCCATCAAATAGATATAAATGTTCTCACCTAATAGGGCTAACAGGAGGATTAACTGAAACAATGTCAGTCCCCAGCACAGTGCCTGGATCTTAGCAAGGAAAGCCTAAATGTCTGTTTGTATTGTAAGCTTTTTAGCTAGGACCTCTTACAGGTGATGACACTGAGGCAAGGAGGACAGCAAGGTGGCCAAGCTCACACAGAGACAGAACAAGCTGGGTAGGCTGCTTCAATAATGGCTAATGAAGTCCCCCAAATCAACCTTCCCACTGCAAACAACCAGAAAAGCAGACAAAAGATGGGGGATGAGAGGTGGGGGGAAGAATATGCTAAAGGATGATGGAGAACTAACAAAGCAGGGAAGGATTACAGAGCCAAGATCCAGGAGAAAGAAACCCAGAGAGATAAGCCTGACGTCTGGGGTTGTTCTCCCAGAGCCATCTGCCAACTCTGGAAGATGGCTAGGGGAGCTTCTACCAAACTCTAGGAGGATGGGGACAAAAACTAGAGTCCAAGGCTCACATGGTAAGTCCTACAGGTGGGAACCTCCAAGGGTCAGGCCCTAGGAATCACAGATGAATCAGTAGTAAACCAGCCCACCACCACCTAAATATCTGAAACAGAATTAAGGGGTTTCAGAATTGCTAGGCCCCTAGCTACCTCCAGAAACAAAGGTAAACTAAGCATGAAGGAAGATAATATCACCAGAGACTTCTTAGTATTTCTATAAATTTTCATAATCAATATCTGAATCCCCTATCTCTCAGCTCAGGTAAAATGCTGGGGCACAGAGACGTGAAGGAAAATAACCACTATACCCATAATAACAGCAGCTAGTGTCTATTATGCACTTATCAGAAGCCAGAGATTGGTCTAGTGCTTTATGTGTATTAACTTATTTAAAGCTAAGAACAAAACTATGAGGTAGGAGTTACCCTCCCTCTATAGCTGAGGACATTAAAGCACAGAGTAATTAAATGGTTTGACCTAGGTCATGTCACTATTAACTAGGGTTATAAGATGCAGATATTAAAATTACAGACATGTGTCCAAACAGACCACACTGGAAATTTCTAGAAGGAAAAACAAAACAAAACATTAACTTCCCCTAACTAGTTGGCTCAACATATACTGCCACTCCCTTCCACTTTCCTGTCTCTCCCACTAGAGATATTCAGTGCTGAACACGACCTTGAATCTGGATTTAAATGACCCATTGACATGTAAGGGCAGAAGCAGAGTCCAAGGCCACACTAATTCGACCCTGAAAGCCCATCTGACTTTCAGGGTCATGAATCTGACCACGTTTCAGATTCAACCTCTGTGACAATGCCCTTTGACCTGGCCTCTAACAGTGGCCAAGATAAACTGGGCCAAAGGCTGAAGGCCAGGCCCAGGCAGGTCTGGCCTAGCATGTCTCAGAGCTGGAAACAACCTCCAAACACCAGAGGGCTGCCAACTGTTTCACCTCTGAGAGCCACTCTTAATCGTGAACTCCTGAATTCTGTATTTTGAAAGATTTATCCACCACATATGATTGTCCCTGATGGTGGAAAGGGGCCCACGCCACTCCAGACAAAAGGAAAGCATCCCACAGCCTTCGATAGCCACAATCATCCTCTAATCAGGGTGGAGAACTTTTTGAAGTTCTGAGGATCCCTTCAGACTTGGGTCCTCCACATGAGAGGCACCAGAGTCCTGAATCTGCCTGGAACTAGTGACAGAGACAAGCCAGCTGCCCAAGGCTGGGGCACTGCCCAGCTGGAGCTGGCTCTGCCACCAGCAGTGAGCAGCAACAGAGCTGCAAAAGGAAACTGGTGAAAGGACTCAGCCATGAAAATAAAGAAAGAGGAAAGATGGCAGCAGAAGGCCTGTCACAAGAATTAAAAAGCCAAATGTGTTCAGCACACAAATAAACTAGGCACAGGCTCCAGCTCCAGGCCCTGGAGGCCAGGGAGAGGGCTGTGGCTCTGGGACATGCTGAGAAGGAGCCTCCTGCCCCTACTTGCCTTCTGCCTCCACAGATAAGAATTTCTAGAAGGGCCTTTCAGCAGGAGCCAGGCTGCCCCAGTCTGCAGGGGCAGGCCCAGGCACCCTGAGGCAAAGATCTAGACAGCCTGATGCTCTGCCCAATGAGCTCTCCTCTTTCCTGGGTGGAGTAACAGAAATGAGCATTTACTGTAAAACACAGTTTATATGTTGCCTCATTTAATCCTGGTAACCTTCTGAGACAAGTACTATTATTGTCTTTTAGCATTTCCGAGCTAGGAAGCAGAGCCAGAATTCAAACCCAGGTCTCAACACCCAGCTTTGGCTGGAGCCTGTGTCAACCAGACACTCTACCTGACACCGCAGCTTGCCTACAAAGCACTTCCCACACAGCCCCTCTCTCTGGAGCCTCCCAACCACCCTTGCAGGTGGAGATGGATTGCTACTACCCCTCTTTACAGAGGAGGAAGCTGAGGCTCAGAACTGCAGTGACTGGCCCTAAACCACAGCTGATAAGGGGCAGCCTGGCTCCAAAGGCTAAGCAGGTTCTTTCCTATGACGGCTATGAGTCAGAGACCCAGGGGGCTGGGCCTCAGATGGTGGTACCTCAGAGGTCGACTCTTAGGCCAAGCCTCGAGATCTGGCTTCTGAGACTGGGGGAAGAAGTCCAGAGGAACCCAACTGAGACTGGGAGAAGCAGACCAGGCCAGAGAGGGGCTGTGGTGGGATGGAAGCAAGGCCCTGCACCCTGGTACTGGTGCCACTGCAAACATCCCCCAGGCCTCAGGGCTGCTTTGACAACATGAGGACAGTCCTTGTTCTCCCTGACAGTGCTGCGAGAAAAGGAAATCAGGACACACTTAAGAGCTTAGGCTGATAAAACACAAGGTGATCTGATGACACCTTTTCCGCCTCTGCCTCAAGTCCACAGGGGTAAGTGATGGTGCCCTCAAACCAACACAATCACCACAGACCTGGAAGGCACCTTAGGAATCCACCAGGTCCAACTTCCTCACTTTACTGATGAGGACTCAGGCCCAGGAGCCAAATCCTGTGCTCAGTCACACAGCCAGAATGGAAGGCACTATGGTGTAAGAGCACTGGCTCTCTCTGTGGGTCACATCCAAGAATTCCTGGGACTCGGCCACCCTCCCCCTCCCAGGGATCCTCCAGTCGTTAGAACTCTCTGGCTCACCAGCGGCTCCTGCTCACATGACCTCACCCTTCCAGGAAGGTCTCATGCTGTGGACTCTGTAGACCTAGATATGGGGCTGGTTCCTGGGGAGGAACTGCAAACCGCGGAATCAAGCCCGCATGTCCCAACGCCTGCTTGGCCACTTACTGGGTTCCTCAGGCTACATTGACTTCTCTGGAACGCCATTTCCTCAAATGGAAAATGAAACTAATTCTACCCACCTCCTGGGTGCTGTCAGGAGTTAATGAGGGAACAGAGGTAACCTCCAGGGCTCATGTTTGGCTCTCAAAACCCTCTATTAACACCATCAGACAAGGAAGTACTAGGCTTAAGGCAAGCAACACCCCATGCGTCTTCAGCCCAGGATCTCAGGCCCAGCAAGGCCCACTCCCCCCATCCGGATGATCCGGGGTAGGCAGGCCTGGAGGCCCACGGTGGCGCCCTCTGCGCAACCCAGCAGGCCCGCCGCCGCCCCTACCTCCAGGTCCGCGCTGGCCTGGCTCAGAGACACGGGCGAGCAGGTCTTGTGCTCCACCAAGCAGATGTGACAGATGCACTCGCTGTGCTCGGGGCAGAACAAGTCCCGCAGCCGGTTGTGCTGGGAGCACTTGCGGTGCAGCAGGTCGGGGACGGGCGGCTGCAGCGGGTGGTCCCGGAACGCGGGGCTGTCGAGGTGCGGCCGCAGGTGCTCCTGGCAGAAAGAGGCCATGCACACGAGGCACGTCTTGGTGGCGGCCGCCTGCAGGCAGTGGTCGCAGGCGACCTGGCTGGGGGCGCGGGGGGCCGCGGCGCGGGCGGGCGGCGTCCAGCCGTCGGGGACGGCCAGGCGGGCCAGCTCGGCCTGCAGGAACTGCTCCACCACGGCGCACAGCACCGTGTTCTTGTGCAGCTGCGGCCGCGCCTGGAACTCGGCGCGGCACTGCGGGCACAGGAACGGCGCGCCCTGCACGGCCCACGTCTCGTCCAGGCACGAGCTGCAGAAGTTGTGGCCGCACGGCGTGGTGACCGGCACCTTGAAGGGCTCCAGGCAGATGGAGCACATCAGCTCGTCGGCCAGGGACAGCTCCGCCATGGCGCGCGGAGGGGGAGCCGCAGGGCCTCCTCGCAGCGACCGCAGCAGCGTGAGATGCCGCCGACTCCGCCGCCCGGGAAACGAAACTGAGCGGCGTGGGGCGGGCTTTTCCCGGAAGTCACGTGGCGCGCGGGGGCGGTGCGGGGGCGGGGCCTGCGCGGGGGCGGAAGTCCGGGCTTCACGTCCCCCGCGGGACCACGGGGGCGTGCTCACGGCCACGCAGACGACGGGGAACCCGAGCCGTTGGGCGTGAGTTCCCGCCTTCGGAGGACGCACCGCGACCGCAGAGGCCCCGCCCGCCCGCGAGCAGAGCTGTCTAATCAGGACACGACTTAAAAAAAAGGTTTTTTAAACTGGAGGAACATTCAGATGACTGTCCCTAACCCCCTTTAAAAAAAAAAAATTCTGCTTTCCTCTTCCCTCGTCCCGGTATCGGCGCCCAGAGGCGCCCACGCCAGCTTAAACTTGGTGCTTTCGCCCAGGACACGCCGTTATCACAGGCTTTTTTCGGTGTTTTTTTTTTTTTCTAATTTCCAGTTCTGCTTTTTCTAGAGTTTGGAGACGTCCCGGTGTAGCAAAAGTTTTCCTCTTACCCGGACACAAAATTAATGTTGGAGCGCAAATATTTTTCTCAAAATTGTTGAGTTAGATGTAGTTCCTTCCATTCTTTTAGCTGTTTTCCCCTCTCGGCCAGAGTGCAGGAAAAGGGGGGATGTAGGGGAGGCGGGGAGGGTTTGAGAGAGGGGATGGATGGAGGGAGGCCAAGAGGAAACCTGTTTGGGGAGGGGTGAACTGGAGTTTGCCTTGGGGACAAACAGGAGGAAAAGGTAAAGGTCTTAGATGAGTGCTAAAAGTCATAGCTACCACTTACAGGGCTCTTCCTGAGTGCTGGACAAGTCACATGCTGTCTCTTATAATCCTTATAATCTCCTCTACTTATAAACCCTACAAGACAGAAGTCATCATATCCGTTTTACAGATGAGGGGCATGCATTCCATACAAATTAGGAATGGGATTCTAGCTCAGGATTGCTTACCCCACACTCTAATTCCTGGTGTCCCTATTTCTATTCCTCCAGGCCACTTGACCCCATTTGTTCTCTTCCTTATTGCATTGCTGTTATTTGCATACGAAGGAGGAAGACAGAAGATAAGGTGGGTAGGCAATTAAGAGTTATGCATAGTATCTTATTTAATCTTCACAATAAATCTTTGAAGTAGGTATAATGATCTCATGTTACAGATGAGAACACTGAGGTTGAGAGAAGCTAAATAACTTGTCCAAGACAATGGAGGTTGGCATCCAGGCTATCAGATTTCAGAAGACAAGCATTTCTACTATAAAATGCTGTCTCACCAGAAGAGAGATGGAGCAGTTTTCAGTAAATAAAACACTATAAAATCCCCTATGACCTAGTTCTTATGGGTGAGGTCGCCGAGTGACTCATGTCAGAATGTTTGTGGAATTCTCTTTCCAGGAGAAGTTTAGAAGGGCTGGTTAGACGGTAAAAATGACTAGGAGGGGCATACTTTATGTTTTGCAAATTCTATGCAGGAGATATTTCCTAAGACCTAATATGCTAAATTCATTCCATTGTGGTTAAAGCACAGGCTTTGTATTATTTCAATCTTTTAACATTTAGGGAAGCTTGTTTTATTTCCTGAATGTGGTTTGTCTTGTTATTTTTACCATTTGCATGGCACCTCTTTTTTCTATCTTTTTACTTTCAACCTCTTTGTGTTTTGGATCTAAAGTGTGGTGCTTATAGACCATCTAGTCAGACCATGTTTTTGATGCATTCTACCAATCTCCGCCTTTTAATTGGAACATTTAATCCATTTATATTAAATTACTGATAAAGTAGGATTTACATCTGCCATTTGCTTATATTTTTATGCCTTACATCTTTTGTTCTTCTCTGTCTTCTTTACTGCTTCTTACTACTTTTACTCCTTTGTTCTTTCTTCAGATATTTTTCTGCCCTCCCGCTCTCTTCTCTCCTTTAGGAACTCCCATTACATGTATGTTGGTGTGCTCGTTGGTGTCCCACAGGTCTCTGAGGTTCTGTTCATTTTTCTTTATTCTTTTCCCTTTCTGTCTCATAGACTGCATCATCTCAATTGATCCGTAGCTAGATTCACCAGTTTCCTTCTGCCTGTTCAAATCTACTATGGAGTCCCTCTAGTGAATTTTTTACTTCAGTTATTGTACATGTCAACTGTTGAATTTTCATTTGGTTCTTTAAAAAATAATAATTTCTATCTCCTGACCAATATTCACTATATAAAGAATATCACCATTCTCATACTTTCCTTTATTTCTTTAAACATGGTTTCCTAAGTTTCTTTAACCATATTTAAAATAGCTGATTTAAAGTGTTTGTCTATAAATCCAACATCTGTACTTCCTCAGGGGTAATTTCTGTTGATTTTTTTTTCTCATTTTGGTTTCTTTGTATATATCATAATTTTGTTCAAAACTAGATATTTAAAATAATATATCGTGGCACTGTGGATATCAGATTCCCCCTCCCCGTGGTTTGTTTTTGTGGCTGTTCATTGTTATTTGTTTAGTGACTTTTCTGACTTGATTTCATGAAGTCCATATTCTTTGTCATATGTTGCTACTAAAGTCTCTGCTTCCTTAGCCTAGTGATTAGCTAATGACTACATAAAGATTTCCTTAAACACCTAGAACAAGTAAGTGTTTTCTAGGGTTTTGGAGTTGTTTGCAGGCTGTTGGTTTTCAAGACTACCGTGGAGCTGGCGGTGGAGTAATGAGAATAGGATAAATTAAAACTCCCCAGAATTTGCTATTCCTTCCAGGAGTCAGCCACATTTCCTAAATAAACATTCCCTGAATTGTTACAAGGTCTTCGCTGCTTTCCATAGGTCTAAAAAAGTTGATCCTGACAATTTTTGTTAGTTTTCTTTTATGGAGGCAAAATTTTCAGAAGTCCTTACTCTACCATTTTGCTGATGTCACAATATCACGTTTTTTTTTTTCCAGGATAACCTTTTTTATATCATGTCATCAAATCTGTAAAAATGACAACCAAAAAAGATATTATCAATAAATTTCTTGGTGAAAACTGAAAATTCATCAACCTGAGAGGCCTTTTGTTCCCTTCCTGTAATCATTTTAATTTTTTAATTTTTAAATTTATAACTTACATACCATATTATATTAAGCCAGATGTACAATAGTGATTAGACATTTATATACCTTATGTAGTGATCACCATAAGCTTGTAACCATCTGTCACCATACATAGTTATTGAAATATTGACTATATTCTCCTCAGTACATTACATCCCTGTAGCTAATTTTATAACTGACAGTTTCTACTTCCTAATCTCCTTCACCTTTTTCACCTATTTCCACCCCTCCTCCCATCTGGCAAGCAGCAGTTTACTCACTATATCTATAAGTCTGTTTCTGTTTTGTTTTGTTTTGTTTGCTTTGTTTCCTAGATTCCACATATAAATGAAATCATACACTATATTATTACTCTTTTAATTTAGTAGAATCTGTGGTAATAATACCTCTGTCATTCCTGATATAAGTAATTTGTGTTTTCTTTTTTCCTGATTGATCCATCTAACAGATTATTAATTTTATTAATTTTTTTCAAAGAATCAACTTTTGGCTTTAATTTTTTTCTGTCATTTGTCTGCTTTTTCTTCTTTTTTCCTGATTGATCCATCTAACAGATTATTAATTTTATTAATTTTTTTCAAAGAATCAACTTTTGGCTTTAATTTTTTTCTGTCATTTGTCTGCTTTTTCTTTACTGATTTCTTCTCATATACTTATATATTCCTTCCATTTGCTTTTGGTTTAATTTGCTTATTAATTTGGAATATTATATCATTATTATTAAACTTTCTTCTTTTTTAATTAGGAGCTTAAAAATATAAATTTCCCTTTAAGCACTGCTTTATGTTTCACAAGTCCTGATATATGTGTTTTCATTATCGTTTCACTCAAAATATGTTGTAATTTTGTTTGTAATTTCTTCTTTGATACATTAGATGCTTGTAAGGATACGGCTTCATTTCCAAATACCTGGAGCTTTCCTGGACATCTTATTGTTATGACTTCTAATTTAATTCCATTTTAGTCAGCACTACTATCTAAGGTGTTTCTCTCTTGAAGTTGAGACTCGTAACTCAGCACTTGGTCTGTCTTAGTGAAGCTCCCTAGTGCACTTGGGAAAGAGCATGTGTTGAAATTTTTAAATGTATAAATGTTAATTATATCAAGATTCAGAACTTTGATACCTTTCCTTTTTTTTTTGTCCAGTGGTTCTAACAATTTCTGACAGATGTTAATTTCTTCAATATGATCATTAATTTGTCTATTTCTCTCTTTGTATTTGTCCCTTTTTTCTTCATGTATTGTTGTGAAGCTTTGTTATTATAGGTGGTATTATGGGTTGAATTATCCCCATAAAATATTTGTTAAAGTCCTAAACCCCAGTATCTCTGAGTGTGATCTTATTTGGAATTCGAGTCTTTGCAGATGTAATCAGTTAAGATGAGGTTATTAGTGGTCCCTAATTCAATATGACTTAGGAAAATGTCATGTGAAGACAAACACACATGAGAGCACCATGTGACAATGGAGGCAGAGACTGAAGTGCTATAGCAGCAAGCCCCAAACACCAAAGATGGCTGGCAAGCCATCCTAAGCTAGGAAGAGACAAGAAAGGAGGCCCTCCTACAAGTTCCAGAGGAAGCATGGCATTTCTGACACCCCAGTTTCAGGCTTCTACCATCTGGACCTGTGAGAGAATAAAAGTTTGTTATTTTATATCACCTAGTTTGTAGCACTTTGTTGTGGCAACCCTAGGAAACTAATCCAGGTACATACACATTGAAGATTTTATATATTTTTTATTATTTAACCCCTTTGTAATTATGAAAAAATCCTCCTTATCTCATATAATAAGTTTCCTTTTGAAATGTACTTAGTCGGATAGCAATATAGTCACACTAGCTTTCTTACATTACTGTTTGTGTGGTATAGTTTCTATCCTGTTACTTTTGACCTTCTGTGCCTTTTCGTATAAAGTGTATCTCTTGTTGACTGAATATAGTTGAGTCTTGCTTTTGTATCCAGCTTTTTAATTAGAGTGTTTAGTTCATTTGTATTTAATGTACTTGTTGATTTGAAGTCTACCAGATTGCTACTTGTTTTTTAGTTCTCTCTTTTGGTTTTGTTCCTATGTTCCTCTTTTCTAGTCTTCTTTTGGATTAATCAAATATACTATACACTTAATTTTTATTTCCTTTTATTGGCCTTTTACCTATACTTCTTTTTATTATATTTCTAGTAGTTGTTCTAGGGATTATAATGTGCATCCTTAACTTATCATGGACTATTTAGAATGAATATTGCACTGATAATTCATACAAAATGTGAGAACCTTATTACATTAAAATTTTATTTATCATCTCTTCTGCTATTGTTGTCCTTTTAATATTGTTGTCATATATGTTACATATACATACATAATAAGCATAATACACATACATAATACATACTATTGTGAAAGTCACTAGATAGAGAAGTCAGTAGACTAAGGTGTCCATAATGCTTTGGCAACCAATGTAAGCAAGCCAAAGCTAAGCTAGAGTCAATTCCTATAAATGTCTTGAGATTAGGAAACCAAAACTTAAGGACAGCCAATCATAAATAGCAAGCTAAGGTTTCACAAATAAGGCAACTGGCTTAAGTTATCACCAATTAAACAACAAAAGACTCTCCCCTTCCTCCCGCCAGTAGAGCACCCCTTATCACTTCTGATATGGTGCTGGGTGATTCAAATTGATGTTTGCTTAACTAAACTCTTCAAAAATTTAATGTGCCTCACTTAATCTTTTAACAGTATTACTGTATATGAGTACATTTACTTTATACACTCTGTTACCTCTCAAAGAAAATAAAAAGAAATATAGTTATGTATAAAATGACACTTTCCACATAATTACCATTCCCAGTATCCTTTATTCTTTCCTATGGATACAAGTTTACTTTAGCATATCCTATAGTACAGGCCTTCTGGTAATAAATTCATTCAGCTTTTGTTTATCTGAAAATGTCTTTATTTCATTTTCATTTTTAATGAATAATATCATTAAATAATATATATATATTTCTAGGATATATAATTCTAGGTTGACTTGCTTTCCTCTCAACAGTTTAAAGATATTATTCTATTGTCATCTAGCTTCCATTGTTTCAAATGAGACATTAACTGTCACATGTAGTGGTAATGTACAGTATTCCCCCCTTATCTGAGGTTTGTTTTCCAAAGTTTCAGTTGCCTGCAGTCAACTGAGGTCTAAAAATACTAAATGGAAAAATCCATAAATAACTTATAAATTTTAAATTATGCAGCATTTTAAATAGCATGAGGAAATCTTGTTTCATCCTGCCTGAGATGTGAATCATCCCTTTGTCCAGAATATCCACACTGTATTTGCAACCTACCCGTTTGTCACTTAGTAGCCGTAGATCTGTTATCAAATATTTTGAGAGACAGATTGAGAAAGAGAGACTATATTATATAACTTTTATTAGAATATATTGTTATAATTGTTCTATTTTATTATTAGTTATTATGCCTAATTTATAAATTAAATTTCATCAAAAATATGTATGTGTAGGAAAAAACAGTATATATAGAGTTTGTACTATCCACAGTTTCAGGCATCTACAGGGGGTCTTGGGATGTATTTCCCAAAGATGGGGAGTGAATACTGTATTTTATTCCTCTAGTGGGTTTTGAGATTATCTCTTTAACTATGGTTTTCAGCATTTAACTATGATGTGCCTAGGTTATCCTGCTTAACGTTTGCTAGGTTTCTTGGATTTGTAACTTGATATTTTTCTCCATATCTGGAAATTTTGGGAGGCTTTGTTTCTTTACTTTTATTGCCCCATTATCTTTCCAATTAAATATATGTTAACTTGTTTGATATTATCCCATAGATGACTGAGATTTTGTTAATCTTCTGAAATTATTTTTTTACTTCTTCAAATAGGATCATTTCTATTGATCTGATTTCAAGTTTATTTATCCTTTGATGTTAATCTCCTCCAGTTAAATTTTAATTTCAGATATTTTACTTTTCTATTCTAGGATTTCTGCTTGGCAATTTTTAATTGTTTCCATTGCTTTGTTGAGATTTCTTATTCACCCACTCATTATGATTATTTTCCTTTAAGTCCTTAAAAATACTTATAATAGTTACTTTAAAATCTTTGTGTGTTAGTTCCAACGTTGGGTTATCTGGATTCTGTCCTATTGATTATTTTGTTTTGTTTTGTTTTTCTTGATCCAGGGTTGAATCTCCCTGCTTTTTTACATTAATAATATATTTATTGTATGCTGGATATTGTGGATGATGTTTTAGGAAGTCTGTATTATATTGTCTTTCTTGAAAGAGTACTGATTTTTGTTCTGGTAGGCACTTAAATTATAGGCATATTGTTTTGGCCCTGTCAGCCTCGGTTTTATTCTTTATTAGAGTGAGTATATTTTAGTTTTTACTTTAACTTAGGGCTTGGCTCTTAAACTTAGACATATTCCTTACTCCTAAATCATGTCTTTCCTGGAGTCTCACCTTATAGTCCAAAGTGCTCATGGAAGTTTCTCTACTCAGGCTCGGCCAGAAAACCAATATCTCCCAGAACTGCACAACCTCTAGTACCACCATTCAGCTCTCAGCCCCACAACAGATCATCTCACCTAGGCTACACAGAGTCTCACCCTGCAGTTGTGCAGTCTAGCCCTCAATCAAGGATCCATGATGAATCCCTGGGCAGACTCCTCCTCCTGCATGGCTTCCTATTCTTCAGTTATCTTGCCACCCCTTCCCTCACCAATTTTTAGCTGCTTCAGTAGCCCACTAATCCAATCTCTGCCCCTTCAGCTCAGCAAGACACCTTTCCACTTGAAACCCACTTCCCTGTACCATGCCAGAAATCTTGGGTGATTGTGAGACTTACCTTATGTGTTTCCTTTCACTCCAGAACCATAGTCCTACCTTTTGCCTAATGCCTAAAAAAAGTTGCATTATATATTTTATTTAATGTTGTAAGTGTTCAATACAAGAGCAAATCTTGTACCAATACTCTGTTATAGCCAATGGTAGACGTTATTATGTCTTTTTTCACATCAGATTCTTTCAAAACTCCTTGTCTCATTTTTTTGATGCTCCTTTCCACTGGTTCCTGGAGATTAGGTCAAGTCCACCCTTTTGATAATCCAGCACCACCCTATTTCCTATTCCATTTTTTTCTTTTCTTTTTTTCCCCACTCTGTCTCTTAATCCTTAAAAAAAAAATGCATTAGGAATAAGAGACTAAGGAGACAAGCTAGGGAATGGGAAAAAATATTTGCAAAAGACTTATTCAAAATATACAAAGAATTCTTAAAACAATAAGAAAACAACCTACATAAAAAATGGGCAAAAGATGTGAACAGATATTTCCCCAAAGAAGATATAAAGATGGCAAATAAACATATGAAAGGCTGCTCAACATCATATGTTATCAGGGAAATGCAAATTAAAACAAAAATGAGATATACTACATACTGATTAGAATGACCAAAATCTGGAATGCTGACAACACCAAGTGCCAGCCAGGATGTGCAGCAACGGGAACTCTCATTCATTGCTGGTGGGAACACAAAATGGTACAGCCACTTTGAAAGACAGTTTGGTGGCTTTGTACAAAACTAAACATATTCTTTCCATATGATTCAGCAATCATGCTCCTTGGTGTTTTACCCAAATGAGTCGAAAAATTATGTCCACACAAAAACCTGCACATGGATATTTATAACAGTTTTATTCATAATTGCCAAAACTTGGAAGCAACCAAGATGTCTTTCAGTAGGTGAATGAATAAATAAACCATGGTACATTCAGCTGATGGAATACTATTCAGTGGTTAAAAAAAAAAATGTGCTATCAAGACAGGAAAAGACATGGAGGAAACTTAAATGCATATTGCTAAGTGAAAAAAGCCAGTCTTGAAAGGCTATGTGCTATATGATTTTGGAATCATATGACATTCTGGATAAGGCAAAATATATGGAAACAGTAAAAAGATCAGTGTTTGCCAGGGGCTGGAGGTAAGGTAGGGATAGATGAATAGGCAGAGAATAGAGGATTTTTAGGGCAATGAAACTTCTGTATGATACTATAATGGTGGATGCATGTCATTACACATTTAGCAAAATCAGTAGAATGTACAACACCAAGAGTAAACTGTAATGTAAACTATGGACTTTGAGTAATAATGCTGAGTCAATGTAGGTTCATCATTTGTAACTATTGTATTATTGTGGTGTGATCATTGATAATGGTGAAGGCTGTGGGGGCAGGGTCAAAGGTATACGGGAACTCTCTGTACTTTCTGCTCCATGTTGCTGTGAAAACTGCTCTAGAAATAAAGTCTATTTTTTAAATGAATTAGAAGTAACCAAACTTGGCTGTTTCCAGAAATTAAATCCATGCTTAAAAGGTGAGAATTCAAAATAATGAATTAGCTATATTTTTATTTGTTATTACTATGATTATTTGACAAGCCTTCTCAAGATTGTTCCCCCCAAAAAAAGATCCAAAGAAGGTTGCCATGCTGGTAACATAAATGGAATAAGTGTTCGGAATTCCAAGGTTTTTGTAAGACTGTGTTTGTTTTTTAAAAATGGAAGGGGGAAAGATATTTTAGACATAGTTGCTTAAAATCTTAGAATGACCAGGCATGAAATAACATACTTTTGGAATGATGAGTCGAAGGAAGAAAAAAATCTTTTAAAATATTACATTGATCGTTATCATAAATACATTTTTAAAAATCCACCAAAACTCTTATTCATGTTGCACAGAGCAGCTGGTTCTAATTATCTGTCAATGAGCCAAAAGCATATTCCTGTACTCAACTGTGTTTGGCTTTTTTCACTTAGTGATTTTACAAGGACACATTCTTAAGGGGTTCAGCTCCAAACCTTTTGCTCAACTCACAACCAGGTGATGAGGAGGCAGGAACCTGCACACTGGGCCACACTCCATCAGCCATGTGAGCTGGTAAAATCTCAGTTGGCAGACTGACCACTGCCAGGTCTGGATGTCGGTGGAGGCCCCATGACTGAGGCAGCTGCTGGCCCTAGGCTGCAACTTCTTGAGGCTCCTTATGCTTTCCACCTCTGCAGAAAAGAGATGCTTTGGGAACACTAGCAGTTCTCTTATTCTTTCCCCTCTGTCCCTTTGGATAACTGGCTCACGAAGGAAGAAACATCAGTGTTGGGCAAGGTCTATTGTACATTTCTTATTTATTGCTGGAATTCCATCAGGGCCTATGTCGCTAGCTGTTTCTGCATCCTCTTCTCATCCCATTCCCCATAACCCTACAGCCTCTCCATTTCCTGTTGCCCAGTGGTTCTATTTCCTGATGTCTTCCTAAGAAACATTCCTACTGATACGTACCCCTTTTAAAACATAATCCAGATTATAAAAGTATACCATGCATGTGACAAAACATTTACAGAGAAGGATGTAAAAAAGTGAAAAGCTCCCTTCAGTCCATCTGCATAGAGGTGACCATTATTTATTTAGTTTCACAAATGTGTCCTTATAGAAAATTTTTATACATATCCCATATCAGGAGCCTTGTTAAAAATGCAGTGGGGTTAATATTCTCTGTAAATATATGACATGCTACAATTAGCTTTTTTTCTTCCCTAAAATCTTCTACTGCGTAGTGATTAAGAGTAGACTCTAAAGCAGACCACATGGATTTGGACTCAGCCTCCTTCATTTACTAGTACATCATCAAAGGCAGGGACTTCACCTCCGGACCTCACAGTCCCTCTTCTGTAAAAAGGAGATGATAATAGTACATATCTCATAAATTATATAAATGAATTAATAAATGTAAAGTACTTAGAAAAACAGCTGGTACCTTGCTATCTTTATCACTTCTATTCTCTGAAGCTTCCTTGTGATAATCTCGTCTCCATCTGTGGGTCTGTCTGGAGCCAGAATGGCAGCAATGGCATTCTCTAGGCTATGAAGACCAGCATGGCAGTAAGGCTGCTCGGGGCATGCTGAGTTCATTTCCTGCTCCAAAACTAACTGCTGTGTCATGCAACTCTGGTGTGTTCAAATGGCTCATGTCCCAAGAATTCCCACAGTTCTGGAGCAGCCAGAACACATGGCAGATTTGTTTTTGTTTTTCCTCTTTTTAAGTCAGACATTACCTTATAGCCGCATCTAGTAAAAACCCGCCAAAACCTTGTACATGGTGTCCCCTAATCCAGTCACTTAACACATGGGATTGCATTACTGCAAAGTTAACAAAATGCCTGAGATAGTGTCCTGCAGAGGACAAGAACCAATCCCATTTTGTTGCAAACGCATTTTTTTCTGGAGTTTTATTGCTTTTATTTTCCTATAATCCCTCACTAGTTCATTTCCTAATGACTTCTCCCATTAACTGAAAACAAAACAAAACACAAAACCTGAGTCATTTTTTTAATATAACCCCTTCTAAAGTGGGATCATGGCTAGAGCCTTGGGGTAAGCGCTATATCCCTTGAGTATTAGGATAAAATACAAGAGTTTGAAGATAATGGGTGATGTTATTAGCAGAAATCTCTAAGCCTTCTAGAATAAAAGCATCACTGATGAGAATTAGATGACTGCCTTCCTCCTACCAAAAGATGTAATTAAAGAAAGTCTAAACACAGCAGCTCTGATATGAAATATAAGACAAGTCGTTTCTCACAAATGAAAATGTATTAAGGGGATACAAATTCAGCTAAAAATTTGGAGCAGGACCTCGGGCAAGCATTGACTTTTAAGTATGAAGATGGTTTAGGCCCTTTCTACAAATGAAGTCACTCACCCTGCTTCCAGTTCAGATGGGGACCCAACACTGATTTCAAAACCTGTTTTCTTTCCACTATGTTAGCAGTTTCCTTAAGTGTAGTCTGTGGACTCTTGCTGGTCATCAAGACACTTTCAGAGGTATGTGAGGTCACAACTATTAAGATGTCTTTTTTCACTGAATTCATGTTTGCAATGACAGTACAAAATCAATGAACTGCTGCACTCCCGCATGAATCTAGCCAGCAGTACTGCTGGGCCTTGCACTCACAGTAAGGGAAAGAAAAAAAAAGTCAGTTGCTCTTAACATTATGTCCTTGATGGAGCAGTGACAGTTATTATTAAATTGTGATGTAACCCTTAAAGGCACATCTCCTGCCGCATAGCACAGTACAATGGTTTGGCTTCTTGTTTGGGTGAGGTGTGAGCTGAGCCACCTGCATTTTTCGTACCGATGGTCATTCAGACCTGGGTCTTGGCCGACATTTCCTTGACAACAACAAATTGACAACAATTTTGCAAAACTCCTATCTGCTACAGTGAAGACTTTTCTGGTTAAATCAGATATTTGGTAATATTAATAAATGTAATTTTAAAATACCACATAATTAGGTGTCTGCATTTGAAAGATGGTGGATTTCCAGCAAGTTCTGCCAGTGCATCATCACAGTGACTCCCTTGCACTTTGGTGAGGTATGGCTATGACCCCTCAGTAAGGTTTGATCACAGCCTGGGAGCAAAGGTGTTGGGGACTCTACCTCAGCCCCAGAGGTAGTGACTGCTCCTAATATCTGCTATTCCTGTATCTTTTAGAGTTCTCTTTACTTCTTACTATCCAGTCCCTTGTTACTTCAATCCCTGTTAGACTTAGTAACTTTCTTTATATTAAACTTTTCTTGTTTGAACTACTGTGTGGTTTCTAATTGGATCTAGACTGATACAGTAGGCTTTGCATGGATGGAGAACAGAAAAACAAGCCAGTGCAGTCATTATTGTGAAGAAAGGGTGCTCTTGCCAGTCTTCCTCGTCTGTGACACAGGAGCTGTCTATCTGACGTGGGAGGAAGAGGGAACGGGTTGAAGGAGAAAGTCTGGAACAGCTGCTTTTAGGTGTAAAACAAGAAGTTGAAAATTAGAACCAAATAGTATCCACATTTTGAGTGGGCTAGTTCTTTCACCTGTGACAAGTTTTTGTGATGTCTTTTCGTAACAGAGTGAAGGATCCAGCCAATCCGTTTGGAAGTAGCAAAAAAGAAGTTAATAGGTAATGAAGTTACCACCATGTCCAAGATGAGGACAGCAAAGAGACCGATCAATCATATCAGTGATGTGAAGGGAGGTGAAGAGCTTGAAGGCTTCACAGGGAGGGATAAAAGACCCAGTGTGGTACTGGACTGGTTAAGTCAGGGTCAGTCTTTTTACGAAGTTGAACGTCTTGAGAGCTAAAACAGTTTAGAACTTCATGGTGACCATGCTCACTGCAGCATTATTTACAATAGCCAAGATGTGCAAACAACCTGAATGTCCGTCCATGGATGAATGGATCAAAAAATGTAGTATATACATACAATGGAATATTATTCACCCTTAAAAAAGAAAAAAAATCCTACCACATGAACATGGATGAACCGAAAGGCAATATGCTAAGTGAAATAAGCCAGTCAGAGGGACAAATATTATGTGATTCTACTTATACAAGGTATCTAGAATAATCCAACACATAGAAATAGATAATGGTGATTCCCAGAGGCTGGAGGAGAGGGAGTGGGGAGTTGCCATTCAATGGATATAGAGTTTCAGTTATGCAAAATGAACGTTCTAGAGGGCTGGTGTGTGACATGGTTGACAACACAGCATTGTGCACATAAATCTGTCAAGATAGTAGGTCTCCTGCTAAGTGGTCTTATCACAAAAACAAAAGTACAGGACACAAGGAAGCTTTTGAAGGTGATGGATGTTTATTGCCTTAATTGTGCCGACAGTTGTTGACAAGTGTATGCTAGTCCAAAGTCATCAAAATGAACACATTAAATATGTGCAGTTTGGGGCATACCAATTATACCTCAATAAAGCTGTTCTTTAAAATTTTTAATTCAAACAAAAAATAAACATTCTATTAAAAAAAAACTTAATGGTGAGTAGACGATCTGAAGATGGACACTGAGTCGTAAAGAAAGAAAGGTTCACGTTCCCAAGGATAAAGTGGGGCAGCGGGGAATGTGAGGCAGGTGTCCTACTGCTTATACTCCTCGGGCCAGGACAAAGCCACGTTAGAGACAGCCACGAAAACATCCTGGGGAAAATATACTGCTCTGAAATTAGACTAGACTCTCCCTCTTCAAAGCTGGGTGGCCTTTGGCAAGTTATTCAATATTGAGTTGAGAAGAGTTAGATGAGTTACTACTTTGCACCCATAGAATAACCCTATAATAATCAATCATAGTTGGCATCTGAGTTCTTGCTGTTTGTCTCACCTAGGACTGTGCTTCTGGACCACCAGCCCAGGAGCAGTGAGGCAGAGATTTAGTCCCTGGCATGTACTTTTTGCCTATTACCTTTGTTTTCATCTCTCTTCTTATCTTTAAAGATAATTAAATCTCTGATTTCAAGCAATAAGAAATACGTTGACATTTTACACGGTGATCAGTAAACATATAGCGATATGTAAATAGTTTCATAAACCAAACAAATTTCCTGGATGTAAGACTATTCTTTCAGGGATCATTTCTAAATTTCCTGCATGTAGTACAATATTTTTCTCTTCTTCTGTACTTCATTTTTCAAAAAGCAGCTCAGGACCCTCTAAATTGATGTCACAATGTTTCTAGTAGACTACTATTCATAGTTTGAAAAACACCATTAGAGAGGGAAAAGGTGACTCATAAACTAATTATAATCTGAAGAAAACACACCCTGAGGTCAACACTTCCCTTGGGCTGATAGTTTGCTATTTTTTTTTTTTTTTTGAGGTACAACTGACACATAACATTATTAGTTTTAGGTGTACAACAGAGTGACTTAATATTTGTATACATTCAAAATGATCACAATAGTAGATGTTCTAGTTAACATCTAACACCATACATAGCTACAAAATTTTTTTCTTGTGATGAGAATTTTTAGGATCTACTCCTTTGGCAACTCTCAAATATGAAATATAGTACATTAACTATAGTTGTCATGCTGTACATTACACCCCCCCAGGATCTATTTATTTTATAACTTAAAGTTTGTATCCCTGACCCCCTTCACCCATTTTGCCCACCCCCAGCCCCTGGCAACCATCAATCGATTTTCTCTGAGTTCATTTTTTTTTTCAGATTCCACATATAAATAAAATCTTAACAGTATTTGTCTTTATTTCACTTAGCATAATGACCTCAAAGTTCACCCGTAATGTCACAAATGGCAAGATTTCATTCTTTTTTATGACTGAATAACTATATATATATCACAACTTTTTTATCCCTCTATGAAGGAACAGCTACAATGAACACAGGGGTGCAGATATCTTTTTGAATAAGTGTTTTCATTTTTTTCAAATAAATACCCAGAAGTGGAATTGCTGGATCATATAGTAATTCTATTCTTAATATTTTGAGGACCCTCAATACTGTTTTCTATAGTGACTGCAACAATTTCCATTCTCACTAACAGTTTCTCCACATCCTCAGCAATGTTTGTTACTGCAATTCTAACAGGTATTAGGTAATATCTCATTGTGATTTTGATTTGCCTTTCCCTGATAATTAGCCTGTTGAGTACCTTTTCATGTACCTGTTGGAGTATACTAGTTATCTTGTTTTCCAAACCTTGGATAGAAGGTGTGCTACACAAGAACCCCAGTGCCAAGATCCCATCATTCTTGTTAATCTCACTCTTTCTGGAGTCATACTTCTCCTTACAAGTCAATAAATGCATATTTTGATACACATCAATGTCATGCAAATTAAAACTTTGACTAAACTTTGCAACGTTTCTGTCAAGGCAAACCTTCTTGTTCTGGAAAACTTTAATCTCTCGTATTAGTGTAAAACAACACAGCGATTTGCAATACTCAACTAAATATGATGACTCGGCACAGAAGTTTAGTTCAATATTTTATTTAAAAATCTGCAAAGCTGAAGGAGGGATCTGATCTTTTGTTAAAAGAAAGCAATTTTCACAGTATATATCTTAGCCATTTTAGCTTTTTGTTGAATAACAACAGAAAAGGAAGTTTCTGTTCTAGATCCTCACTCCAGCATTCAGCCAGGTTTGGGATCTCAAAGCAAGATAATACATGCCCTGGTCTGAACTCATAGTAAATCCTTTCACCCAGGTGGAACACCAGATATTCCCCAGGCGCACATCCGGTCTTATTTTCACTGCTTTATACAGGGCCTGAGAATTCTTCATTTTGAAGTTGAGAAAAACATAAAAGGATTTCTTAACTCATTGCCTGCACCAAACCCAACTATTTGTTCATTCTTGACAATTACAAGTATAAGATACTTGAAATTTGTAAGATGTTCCACATTTAATAGAACAACTCAAATGTAAAAAATTAAGTCGAGTAACATGCTTTTACATTTTAAAATGTTACTTAATAAAACTTAGAGACAAGATATGCAGCACTTTCTTGCACTTGGTATTATAAACTCCAACTGACGATGGCTACTTGATGGTCAAAAAATTAGAAAAGAGAAGAAACCAAACATACTAGTATATAACAATGCCTGCAGGGAATGTCATGTTTTAAATTTTGTTGCTAAAATTAAACCTGAAAAAAAATGTCTAGAAAAGCAACACACGCATGTTATTTTAAATGATGAGGTAGATTTTTTCCTATGCAGTAAAATGAACCAAAAAAAAAATGGATACAACTTTCAAATCTTTTTTTAAAAATTCAGATTATAGTCACTTTCACAAAAAGACATTTATAAACTATGAGGTGGAGAGGTCATACTCAGGCAACCTCTGAATTTGATGTGTTACTCGGAGATTCAACGATCAGTCTTGGATCAATCAACTCTCTCCAAAAAACAGTGATCTGAGGGAAAATACAAAATATTCAGTTTAGATGCTTCATTTTGACGTCATATAGATGTTTTAGTCGGTTAAAAACTTCAGTCAAGTAAATTTCCATTTGTGCAGAATAGCTGAAGACCAGGAATAATTTGAGTCCCAATAAAGTGAGTTTTATTAGGATATAAAAACTTGTTTACCTAGAACATGGCTAAAATTTACATTAAGCATATTTCATCTTTCTCTCATTTAAAGCAGTGGTTGTGGCGGTGAGTGGGGTGAAGGGTAGCTGATTACAAAGGGCCAGGAGGGTTTGCCCAACAAGCCTCTGTGGACAGGCAGCCCACACACCTCTTGGGAGGCAGATGTGGCCCACAAGGGTTATCACTAAACTGCTGATGCCCTTTTGTGCAGCTCTGTAGTTCTTACCCTATGATACCTAAAAATAGGAGGCATTTTACCAAGAGAAAGCAAACTACTAACACTTGGTCTTATGGATGACTGATGAGGGCCATCTAGTGTCAAAAAAGGTAATTACAGGCTCTGCTTTGGGTTTCTTTAAAAAGACAGAGAGGAATGTCTCCGCGGTTTAATTTCCAACATAGTTTCTAAGAATACATTTCAACAAAAAAGTGGGGCTGAATATATTGCAAACAAAGAAGTACAGGAGACTAGACCAAATCTGATGATCCTACTACAGACCCTAAAAATGTGTTTTTTGGAATAAATCCCTAAGAATATCTATCATCTGAGAGACAAAGCAAAACGTACAGTCTGGTTAAGGTTTCTACAATTTCATATAAAATGTGAATTTTAATACTAAAACTTACAGGATAAAATCCATAACATTTCGAATACGAGTACCTCAACAGGAAGCATTCTCTTAAATATAAATTTTATTTACATTAACGCTAGCATTACTTAATGAGTCAGCCATTGCCAGAAACCATGGAAGTCTGGCTGTCTAAAAAACTTTAAACCATACACTTCAAAAATGACAATTTAAGGGTTTATACAAACTCAAAAGATAGAATCATTTTATGCCATTCTTCAAAACTATCTATGCTGTTTTAAGTCGGAATCGTGGTGACATCGAAGAGGTAGTAGTGACTGACCAATTTCCAGAGTGGGCTATGAACGTGCTTGATCTGGGTGCTGGTTCCATGAGAACGTTCAATTGTGAACATTATTTAAGCTATACACTTATATGTACTTTTATGAATGTAGACATCAATAAAAAGCATTTAAACTGTGCTAGTCCTTTCTATAGAAACTTTTATGTAACTATGATCTTATGCAACTCTATGCTCTTACATAGGAGTCTTAACTGTGCATGTTGTCATGTAGGCTCTTTGAGGTCCAAGACAGCGTCCTAACTTGGCTCTTGGCACTGATACTGCCACCCTGGAGGTGGGACACACAGACCCAAAGCCCAGAGCCTTTACGATTTTAATACAGGCAGTTCAGGAAGCTGCAATGTCACCTTCCAATCAAGAGAGAACGGATAACCAAGCAATTCCAAGAAGAGAAGCGTGTTTACCTTTTTCTCCTGTGTCACAGCATATTCCACTACCTCGGTTCCATTTTCATTGTGATACACCAAATCAAATTTCCCAGGTTCTTTCATAGCTAAAACCAGATGGAAGGGAGACAAGACAGTAAATCATTTCCCAGTAGTGAAAATGGTCTTCTAGAAGGAATTTACATTAGAAAAGCAACCACAAACAAATTGTCCATGGATGTGGAGACTGGGTGCGCACATGAAAGTGTGGAGTGCTCAGTGACAGGAGACCCTGAGAAAAACCCACAACAGCAGATGGGAGCTTCTTGGCCATTTATCAGAGACGATCTTTCCTTAATCAAAGAAATGAGCTTGATACACTGTCACTAGTACTCCCAGAAAAAAAAAAATATATCCACAAGATAATTCCAAAAGATAACTGATAAGTTTCAACAAGAGAAGGTAATCTGAATTCTGCAAAATTCTTATATCGTGCTCTGTCCTCAGAAATTACACATGCCTACTACTTGGTAATACAACAGTCCTCACTTCACCTGGTAGGTTGGGGCCATAAAAATGATCGTGCAGACTGAAATCACACAGAACAATTTTAATAATCAATAGGAAAACTTATAATTGTTTCACAATCTTTAAAAATATTTTCAAAACACTAAAAGTTTTATAGGAAAATGGAAATGAAAAAAGGTAGTTATATAGCACACTGTAATTTAAAGTATTAGAAACACTGAGAACTAAAGTGTTCTATTTCTTTGTAAGAAACTCATCAAAGGTATTTTGAACAGTACTTGCCTTATCAGGCAACAATGATACAGTGTAAGAATCTTTTCTAAACCTTGCAGAATTATCATACTCATTTCTAAGTTTCAATCAGCTTTCACTATTTTATCCTTTGAGTTTTTAATGTCATAAAATAGCTCTGAGAGTTTCTGTTTCTTTTTCACAATTCTGGGAAACTTCTTGATGTCATCTTCATTTCTGGGACATCTTCATTTCTTTCGTCACAACTACTTCCCTCATTTATGTCAAGAAGTTCACATAAACCGCAGTGTCAACATTCCCACAGTTGGCTATTTCTTCTATAATTTCTCTTAAACTTGATTTAAATGTCACTTTTTGTTTCTTTGTTGTGCTTTCATCTTTGTTGGCCAAGACCCTGTTTCAATTACCCATTTTTGTAAAATGTCATGTGGGTTTATCACTGAGTAACAAGAAGGAAGTACAACTAGACTTGGCTTTGTGCACTGGTACTGAGTAATAAGCAAAGTGGCTGATCACCAAGAGACTTCCAAAGAAGTGGCATGACTAGTCACTGATCATGGTGAGCATCTGTTACTATGTGGTGATTTGTGGACTAAAGAGCTGGAGGTACTTTATGCAAATCCAGTTAATATTTAACACACCTAATGTCATGTTATTTAACTAAACCATGGTAACTTAAGTTCATGTATATCAGAACCATGCAAAGCAAGGACTACCTGTATTTCTATTCTAAAACAGATAAAGCCATTTCTTGATGCCCCAAAGAAGAGAAGTGCTAATTACATGTCACCACTGTCAATCATCTGACAAGCAGTTATCAGGCTATGCTTTCATGGAATATGACCATGGACACACTTCTCTGTCCATACCGAAGAAAGGAAATGTCTTCAAATGACACCTAATCAGAATAAAGCTGGAAAACCAGTGGAGGCCTACATGTAATCATTTACTTAATATCATAAAGAGACCTTGTTGAAAAACCCTTTTGTCTAACTTCTGTGTTCTGGAGTTTTGATTCTTCTACTCACTACCTTACATAAACACAAACAGAAACAATTAACTGCCTTAGAACTGCTGAAGAAAGAGCTCTCCCTTGCTCTCTGGCCACAAACCTCTACAACACAACCCAAGTTAAGCCATATACAGTAAAAGCCCTCTCATTCCAGGATTTCAGAACCAATAATGAGTGGGGTGAATCAGAGACAAAGCAAAATAAGGTGTGAGAGTGCATTTGCCAATCTTTTGAAATAGAGCTAATGTGAGTCCACCAATTAGAGTCATCTTTTATAAATCACATTCTTAATGTAAGTCTGCAATTTTCACAATCTCCAATTTTGAGGTCTTTTTTAAAGTGATACAAAAATGTAAAAACTTGCAAGGCAACCTAAGTGCAAAATCCTCCCAGATTTTTACCGAATTCCTCCCAACCTCTTACAGTTGACCAACCCACATAAACTCAATAGCAAATTTTTTAGTTAATACTCCTAAGTCAGCATTCAACCTAGGTTTCAAACATATAATTCTTTTTGCAACAAATTTTCATCGGTTTATGTCATTTTTATCAAATTACATAATTACAGTAATAAGAACAACTTGCCTAACAGCTTTGGGAACAAATCCTGCAACTCTTAGTAGCCTTACAACTCCATGAGTGTGAACACAGGCCCTCTGGGCTGCCGCGTGCGGACAGGTAGTAGGGAATACCCATTAACCATGGAGGCTAATGAAGACAGCAGCTCCTAAGTACACAAGCTATTTAGAAACCAATGAAGATATGAGGAACCTAAGTTTTCTAATTCTTTTCCAGAAGACTCACCAGGTAAGGATGAAAGAATTTCTATATCTACTTGCTGGGTCTCTGGATTGTGGCTTAATATTTTTCCTTCCTTTCAAAAATAAAAGTCCAAGTCAAAAAACAACATGTAAGACATTATAAATACACTGAAAAACTACTGAATTGTACACTTTAAAATGGTTAAAATTGTGAATTTTGTTATGTGAATTTTAATTTTAATTTCAATAAAAAAAATTTTAAAGATAAATCAGCATGTAGGGGAAATGAAATTCCCACACACCAAGCCAGTATTTCCCATGGTATAAATTACCCCAGGGTCAGAAACCACACTACTAGGGCCAGTCCCTACAGCCCAAAGCCTAGCCAATCTTAAACTGTTTCCACCACCCTCCCCAGGAGACCCCAACAAATGCTCTGGCCTGGGCTTTCTCCCCACTCCCACTTTGGCCTCCTGCCCACACCCAGGTGCTTTCCCCCACTGTGTGGCATAGCTGGCATTCCCTCTCTTCTTGGAAAATGTAAGCAACAAATTCCTCTTAATAGCACTGGCTTCTGTATGCCATCTCTCAGTCACCTTCATAAATTAAAATCCCAAGGGTACAAATGCAACAGGGTCAGGGGCTGCAGTCTCTGAAGAGAGATTAGACTTTTGAATAGGCTTAATGAGTAAAGCCAAGGATCAAGCCAGTAACAGTATTTGTGGTCAAAGCAAAAAAGTGGGGCCAATTTTCTCTCTCAAAATGGTTTTGAAAACAATTTCAAAAAGTTCTAAAACCACCAGGAAATAAAGTAAGCCAACAGCTTTCCAAGGTAATAACTATGATGGCCAATATCCATTTAATGCGAATTTTTTAAAATCATCTAGAATCACAATTTGTAGAGGTTGTAGGACATATCAATTCCATATATATGTGTGTGTGTATACACATACATACATATATATATATAAACACACACACACATATATATATCACAGGACTGAATTAGTTATTTAAGGTGATAAAACATCCTGGTTTGCCCAAGGTAGGTCCATTTATATTTTCTTCCTACATAATTATAAATTAAATATCAATCCGTTTCACTTACAAGTATTCTGATTTAGAGGATAAATTATATGATCACCTATATTAAGGGGCTCAGAAGATGAAAAATATAATAAAACACCAATTACCCAGCACCAACCCACCTAGTCCCTTAGTGAACTGAATCTTCTTCTAGTCTGCTTTTAATGAAAGGTTATTACCAAGGTTTTAAAAGTTTTCCAAGATATCAACTTAGATTAAATCAGATTTCCTTTTACTTTACATTAACATTATAATTACCTTTAAAATGGACTTATAGTCTATATACATTACATTAAAATATGAAAGTATGCATTTTAACAAGATTTTCAACAAAATTCAGAATGGATGAAAAGGGAAGGAAACATGTGATTCTGTAATCCCACTGAGTCAAACTTTTACTGAACTATGATAAAGTTCATATACTAATATGATATCCCAAACAGATATTAAGTGAATAAATTCCAAGGATATTAGAGAATTATCTATGGTTAACTGATAATCCAAAAGAAACCGTATTAGACCATAATAACCAGTACTAATTCACAAATATATAAAATAGATTCCTATAATGAAAATGATCAAAGCTTTTTGGCTGAGAGCTGTTTATTATTTCCTTTCAAAGTTTAGGATCATAGGGGGAGTGGCACACAAATAAATTTGTGTGTCTAAGTTGATTAGGAAAAAATGACAGAAAAAAATTAAATTCATCATTCTCATTCTATAGTCTTTCCAAGTGTAAGGAAAATAACATTGAGAGACTTCACAATGATACTGTTAACAGTTTATGCTTTGGGGTTTTTTTTCTACTTCATGCCATTATTTAGTTAAAAAAAATCGACATTATTCCTAATAGCAGTATTAAATGACTTCAGCTTCTTTAATATACTGACGATTATTTTAAAATAAAAGCCTTACCTTGTAGTCAGAGACATCAGGAGAATAATCAGATGTTAGTTCCAAAAGCTAAAAAAGAAGAAAAAGTCCACAAATATGCAAGCCTTGTGGCTCCTCTTCCCTACCTCTGAGAAAACATGCAGAGCCTGACCATGAACCTGTGGCAACAACAGGGGTTCCAGTGGAAAAGGTTTCCTTGTTATTGTTTTTCTTTGAGGGGGAAGGGTTGGTGATATGTATAGCTTTCTTTAGTGTGGACTTGCTATGTTCCAGACACCAGGCTAAGCCACTTTTATTCATTCAGAAAACAATTACAGGGCGCCTACTATATGCTAGGCACGAAAACACAACAGAGATGATGCAGAGAGGTGTGCGTGTGTGTGTGTGTGTGTCTGCGTGCATGCATGTGCATGTGTACTGCTAATGAGTAGGTTTATTTGGAGAGGGAATAATCTTTTTGTTGTAACTGTTGTTTTAAGTATACCTTAAATGCAATCTTTTCTCCAACTTGGGGGGCAGCTGCTAACAGCGGTAACAGGCTGTAGTCCTTGTGTCTCTCTACCACCGGATTCTGAAAAACAGTATTAATCATGTGACTTTGTTATTGGTGGGAAAAATGTGAATCCATGACATCAACTCTAAACACAATACATGGGAAAATGGATAGTGGAAAACTCCCAATAAGAACTACTTGCCTGGATAATTGTAGATGAGTTTGTTAGCGTTTCATTTAAATGCTGCTGCTTCAGACATTCAGCATTTCTATTTGAAACGTAGGGAACAGCAAGCCCTCGTCCTCGACCTCTCCCCCGCAAGCCCCGACCCCTAGCTCCCTTCCAAGAAAGAAGGTCCTCTCCTCTACCCCAACCCCTTCCCAAACTGGTGGGGAGAGTCACATTGGGAGGAGGACCGGGCGCCTGTCTGCCACCATTTGAGTCAGAGTGCTTCCAACCGGTAGCGTTTGGAGTCTGTGATGACGGCCCTGGACTTGGACAACCTTTTCCTGCGAAGAGGCCTATTGCACTTAAGAAACCTGCAGCCCGCTCTGGAGTGCTCTTTGACACCACAGGCTGGTCGTCTGACTCTGAACTGGAGTCTGAACTAGAAGACGACGTTCTGGCTATCTTGTCCTCCATGGGGGTAGCGTTAAAGCCAGTTTTTGTAGCCACTTTGTTTGCCACTGTGTTTTTCATAGAGGGTCCTGCCTTTGATAATGCAGTTGATATTTTCTCTGTGGAATTTCTGACCTCCAGGATAACATTGCTAAGACCATCACTGGTTGACTCATGATCAGACTCAGACTCTGAGGAGGAACTGGGACTATCTTTTGTATGAATGTCCACACCACCTTTCCTTTTGGCTTTGACAAGGCTGTTTCTAGAAGCTCTGGGAGGACTACACTTCTGGACAATCAACTCTTTCACTGGCTGTGCTTTAGAAGACTTGGGATTCTTTGTCTGTTTTTTATAGTCACATTTCTCCTTTTTCTTTGGTGCTTTTCTTTTGGTCTCTTCGTCATCATCATCTGCTATACCGTGTGTGGCTCTGTTTCTCCTCTTGTTTTTTTTCCTTGCACTCTGATTTGTGATAGGTTTTGGTTCTCCATCCAAGACATTCTCATTGTTGGTCTCTTGTCTCTTCCAATGCTTGTTTGAGTTTTTGTAACCTAGTTCGGTTTCTTCATCTTCCTCCAGCTTAAACGACCGCTTCTTTGCTTTTCTAGGTAAGAAATGAGTACCGTCACCATTACTGACTATTACAGGATTCTCAGCGACTTCTCTCTCTTCTAATTTAACTCTATCAAAAGAATAAGAGAGAAAACTAGGGTGAGTAACTATGTCTTCAGCATGTAGTTATATATACGAAGATGACTGCAAACTGTCACTGACATCGGTCAATGAAAAAATGTTAGTCATTTAAGGATAAAAGACTCTTTTTGACAAAATGACTTATATGGCATCACTTATGGTCAACTTTAAAATGACTAGTTTCATTTACTGAATACTTACTGCATCCCCAAAATTTTCTATACACTGTCTCTAAACACCACCATGAAGTAGGTAATTATCATTTTAAAACAAATTACAAAATAACAGTTCAGACAAGTTACCCAAGATGTATAGCTAATAAGCAGCAGAAATGGGATTCAACCTCAGTCTAACTTCACAATCTTTCTACTCTATTACACTGCCAACCCTGTTTCTATCTTTGTTTTTAAATGTGGACTGCTTTTTTTAAAATCAGATTTTATTTTTATTTGGTTTAAATTTAGGAACATACTGAACAATTTACATTTTCTGGGATAGTGAGTCATTGTAATTCCATGACGTTTTGTGATTATTAATTTTATGTGTCAACTAGGCCATGGGGCGCACAGATATTTGGTTAAACATCGTTCTGGATGCATCCTGTGAGTATTTCTAGATGAGATTAACATTTGAATCAGTACTGAGTAAAGCAGATCGCCCTTCTCAAAAAGGGTCAGCCTCACTGAAGGCCTGAATAGAATAAAAGACTGAGTAAGGGAGAATTCGCGCTCTCTGCCTAAGTGTCTTTGAGCTAAAACATGGGTCTTCTCCTGCCTCAGCACTTGGACTAGGACTGGAACTTACACTATTAATTATCCTGGTTCTCAGGCCTTGGAACTTGGACTGGAACTATATTAACAGATCTCTCAAGTCTCCAGCTTGCTGACTGCAGATTGGGGACCTCTCAGGCCCATAATCTCATGAGGGAGCCAACTCCTTATAATAACTCTCATATCTATATCTGTGTCTATATCATCTCCAATTGCTTCTGTTTCCCTAGAGAATTCTAATTCAGACTCCATCCAAAATTATCTCACTATGAGAAAGGAATTCTGTTACTCTATGAACTGTCAACAGCTAATTTTAATACATGCAGCTCGATGACAAAAAGCTGAGTGTCCCTGATGTCAA
Source organism: Cynopterus sphinx (assembly GCA_030015415.1). Taxonomy (NCBI): domain Eukaryota; kingdom Metazoa; phylum Chordata; class Mammalia; order Chiroptera; family Pteropodidae; genus Cynopterus; species Cynopterus sphinx. Next base: position 24,286,359 of record CM057385.1, read on the forward strand.
GCACATAGCAGGTACTTAAAAATCCCACTAAAAACATACTTTATACTTTCAATACATTTACATCCAGATAAATATTTCATCAAGTTTTATTTAGTAACAGGGAAAGAAAATAAAGCACAACTGGTGAATAAGAAGATATATTATAGGCATTAATTTTTTTTAAGGTCTAGTAATTCTGTGGATTTATCTCAATATGGTAGTTGAAAAAATCCTCAATTATCCTTCAGGATACAGAAATACACAGACACATATAAATCAAGGTAAAATAGAAGCTACAGATACCAGGAATGGGATAAAGAAAGAAATAAAGCTTTGAAAGATCAGGGATTTAAATTACAAAAATACACTACCCTCGTCAGCATCAGGTAGCAAGGAAGTATTCCTTAAACTGGCAAAACCTAGCTTGCCATCTTGTGAATCTAAGAACTGCTGAAGGAACTTCCAGCTCATCAGATTATTCCTTGTTATTCAATGTTTTTACTTGTAGCAATGCTGTGATTCAAGTTTCAACTCCTGAGACAACCAATTAGGACTAAACTTTCCATCAACTTGGAAAATGGCTGCAAGACTTTCTGTTTAGTCACTGTGGCTTATTATAATCACTGGAACACAGCACATGCTGTATCAAGTATTTGCAGGACCCCCGCCTTTTAGAGGAGCTTGCAGTTCTGCCGTGCTTTCAAAAGCAGCCCTTGGCATCATCTGACCTATTTTGAACACAATGGTACGAAGGTTTAATTTGTGATTGCTGCAACCCCACTATCTGCTCTTCCTGAAAAGAATAATTTTAGTTTTGGAACATATTAAGCTTGAGAGACAAAATGCCATCCAGAGAACCAGAAATGGTTCACCTGGATCTGCTTAGTTACCATTCCCAACATCCTTCATTTCTCTACTTGGATCACAGACAACATATGTAGCTATCCTTTTACAGAGAGACATAAATTATCTGTGTAATTTATGAAAGAGATTTAATTCCAAGAAATTTTTAAAATAGACTTTCCACTGTTCATTCAAACTCCTGGTAGGACAAATTGAACAGTATTATCAAAACACAAGGTATTCCCTTTAAAGCTGCAATTTGTAGGATTCTATCATACAGAAATATAGACTTGCCCATCTGCCCTGCCTCACATCCCCTACCAACTGCCTGCTAAGACCAAATGGATGGTCTGGGTTCAAATCTGCCACTTTAATTAAACTTTAAAAATATTCTCTGTAAAAACGGGATTAATAATAATTATAGTATCCGAAGAGCTATATGTGTGTCTAGAGCAGTGTTGGGCTCAGAGCAAGAGCTGTCCAAACGTTAGGTCTAATTTTTATTAATCCAATGAATGTCAGTCCTCTGAGGACAGAAGTTGGTGGGTTTTTAATGTCATGTGCCATCAAATGCAAGTGAAATTCAATATAGATAGGATAGAACTGCACCCTCTTTGGGTCCCATCTGTTCCCTGAAGCCTCCCTCCTGTCTGGCTGCTGCTGCATTATCACCTTCAGAAAGGTCAAGCTGCTTGATCAAGGGCACACAGTTAATGAGCTAAGATCCGAACACAGGACTCTGACTCCAGACCCTGAACTCTTAACCACTCTGCTCTCTTACTTTGCACACAATATTGAATAAAAGTAACTCATATATTGTTGGCATGAATACAGACCTGTAAAACTTTTCTGGAGATCAATTTGACCATTGATTACCTCTTCTAGGACTCTGCCCTTCTGAATCACTGCTCAAGTACACACAGATACACAAGAACATTCACCACAGCAGGATGCAATAGTGAAAAACAGAAAACAGCTGCCATGGTCCCAATGTTTGTGACCTCCCAAAATTCATAGGTTGAAATCCTAACCCTCAATGTGATGGTGTTAGGAGGTGGGGCCTTTGGGAGGTAATTAGATCATGAGAGTAGAGCCCTCATGAATGGGGTTACTACTCCTAAGAGAGACCCCACAGAGCTCCCTAGTTCCCTTCTACAACTTGAGGATACAGTGAGACACTGTGATCTATGAACCAGAAAGTGAAGCCTCATCAAACACCAAGTCTGCTGGCACCCTGATCTTGGACTCTCAACCTCTAGAACTGTGAGAAATAAATTTCTGTTGTTTAGAAGCTACCCAGTTTTGGTATTTTGTTATAGCAGCAAAACAAGCTAAAATAACAACCTAAAATGTCCATTAATAAGAGGCTGGTTAAATAAATTAATATGGTCACATTCAAAATTGAAGGCCTAACCCCTAGTACCTCAGAATGTGATTAAGAGATAGGGCCTTTGAAGATGTGATAAAATTAAGATGAAGCCATTAGAATGAGCCTTAATCCAATTTGACTGAGAAGAGGATAGATTTGGACACACACAGAGACACCAGGAATGTCTGAACATAAAAGGACCAGTCGTGTGAAGACACAATGAGAAAGGATTTATCTGCAAGCCAAGTTGTGAGACCTCAGCAAAAAAGAAAAACACACACAGAGAAAAAATCCCGAAATTTGTTAATACCTCAATCTTAGACTTCTAGCCCCCAGAACTGTGAGAAATAAATTTGTCATTTAAGCGAACCCATCTGTGGTATTTTGTTACAGCAGCCTCAGTCAACTAATAACAGGGGCTCCAAGTAAATGGGAGCACTTCCTCCTCCCAGGAAGAACTGGAGATCCACCCTCCCGAGCTCACTATCAGCAGCCTGAGAGCAGAGGAATCAGCATCTGGAGGCTTAGGAGAACGGGCTGTGAGGAGAGGGTCATGACATACAAGTGTGAAAATGCCCCTCAAACCTCTAGTTATTTCTTAAGATTCCCACAACCTCGTTCCACCTTTCCTCATTTGACTTCTCTCGACACTCCCAGCAATCCCAACAGAATCCCTTTGCTGGTCAGACTCATTTCTTTACCAAGTCAGGCTAGTTTTTGCCTCCTCAACTGGCCCAGGCTATCCAATATTTCCTACCCATCCTTCATTGTACTGACAAATTCCCTGACTGTGTTCCATGATGATCTCTCCTTCTCAACCACCTTCAGCACTGAGCAGCAAAGCCCAGTATAATTAACCAGTTTAACTGCCTCTGGGGCTATAAAACCACAAAAACATACAAAACTTATCCAAACTCAATTTTTTTCCTGATGGTCTATCCCATTTACCACTGAAGCCAGGCGCAGAGAGAAATCTTGCCACATGAAACTGCAAATATTTGAAGTATTTAGGAGGAATTCTGTGGGCTGCTGTGCTATATTTATTGCTTATAACAGCTTTCATGGTTTGCTTTTGATATTATTGATATTGTTAAAGTCATTATACATAGTATGATTCCCAGATGATTTGGGAATTGAAGTATAACTGCAGTTAACTAGTAACAACTTAATTCATTAGGCAGGAGATAGTTCAGAAAGTAAACAGGAGAGGAGTCCTTACATGTGTGATACTATTTAAATAATCCCTGAACTGCGGAGAGAATGAAGATCTATTTCACAGTGAATAAAGAGGAAAAAAGAAAAAAAAAACTTTTGGAAATTTGGACTAGTTCAAATTGTCATCAGAAACAGGTAACCTTACGAATAAATCATAGTGTTCCTGCTTTTAAGAGAAAGATGCAGACAACTCAAAGATGGAATAACTGTTCCAAATCGAATTCCCTGATGTTCTGAAAAAAAATCTTACGAATCTGACATGCTCGGGGGAAAGGAATAATCAACAAAGGACAAGCAAGAGAAAGGAGTCTGGTTCACAACTCCAGAATTTGTTCACGGCAGCTGAAACTTTAAAAAGAAGCTGTGACTAAATCAGTCCAAGACGTTAACCTGAACTGAACTGATCATCTTAACATTTTAACGAAACCAACCAACCACACGAGGGCAATTCAAACTGCCACTGCTCCTCGATACGCCTAACAGTAGCCTTTTTCTAAATTTCCAAAGCACAGTTAAAACGATTTTGTTTCCCAGTTCACAACCTCAAAGGTCCCAAACACCTATGCAGGTGGGCCATGAACACCCCAGGTGAGACCCAGAGTGACCCCCACTGAGTCTCAGGGAATACGGAGGTTGGACAAGCCGCAGGTTCAGAAGGAAAGGTGAATGTTCCTGTTTTGGGGGGTGGGGTTGTGCTGGCTGGAGAATTACTGTTTAACAGGAACGACTTGCTGGAAATCACTGTTTGGCGACCATCATAGGCTATTAACTGTAGGAACATCACATTCTAACAATAAGCTTTCTGCTTCTGCGCCCCCCCCGCTGGCACACCTGACCAGTGGGTTGACAGATAGTGAACAGAAGAAAAATAGACCTTTGTGTTCAGACGGAATGAGGAATGGGGTTTAGGGCCTAAACACCCTGCACCTCTATGTTTCGGGGCCGCTGAATGTGGGGTCTGCGTGGCCCCAGCAGGCCCAGCTGGCGGAGCAGGGAGTGTGTCTCCTACAACTCGCTTTCTGGCGGGCCGCGCTGTCATTCGGGGGGCGGGCGGCCCCTCAGGGTCTCGGGCACCGCCTGGCCCTGAGAGTGGCTGGGCACCCCTGCACCACGGGCGGGTTAGCACCCTGCCAGGCCGGGCGGGCGCGGGTCCCGCCCGCACCCCAGACCCCGCGCGCTGCACTGACCAACCCCCGGGGCCAGAGGCGCCGGGGAAGGACACTCGTCCGCGACGAGAGGAGTCGGGGTCGCGGGGGGTCGTGAGCGTGCAGCCCGCGCGCACCTGAGGCAATCGTTGTCCCGGACCAGGCGCGCGCTCTCGCCGGGGGGCAGCAGCCCCCCCTCCAGGTAGAGGCCCAGGGGCGCCCCGGAACTGAAGCCGAAGCGCTGGCGGATCAGGCTGATGAGGTCCGTGACCACTCGGCACCTGTTCAAGTCGACCAGGAGCCAGAAGTCCGTGCAGTGCGGGGTGGCCGGCGGCGGGTAGTCGAACTGCAGCCGGAGCCTAACCGTCTCGGGGGCTGCCATCTTGCGAGGTCCTCGACGGAAGCCGAGAGGGACCACGGGCCGCCGGGAGGCCCCGCCCCCGCCCCCCCCCCGCGCGGAGCCGCCTCACCTCTGCCACCTCGCGGCGGCCGCTGGCTACGACAGGCTCGTCCTCTCCCGCACGCGGAGCGCGGTCCAGGCGATTCGACTCTCCCACGCCGGGGCGAGGGAAGGAGAGGCGACAATGAGATGCCTTTCTTCCTTTCCCGTTGAGCACTGACCGTGTCGGTAGGGCTAAATGTAGGCACCCCTTTGGACGAGCAAGTACTGCTCAGCAGTGGTATATACGACAAATAATTCCAAAAACCCAGCAACTCCTCCTGCTATGTCTAGTTGGCACGGTTGTTCATCAGCAGGCGTTGCAGAAGATGTCCCTCCTGATCTGTTGTGAATATGGACGTTTAAAAAAATGAGCCACACTCTCAAATGGGCACGGTGGAATTGAAATACCTTGGCAGTGTAATAATGCCTGCTCCTACCCACATTGAAGTGTAAAAGTAAGTCAGCCCTCTCGATGACCTCTAGGTAAGTCAATCAAAAATGTTATGTCATCCCAGTTCCCAGTCCATTCTCTCACGTAATATATTACCTCCCCTAGTTTTCGTAACCAAGGTACGAATTACAAATCCTTATTCCCATTCTGAAGGTTAAAGACGCCGAAGTTCAGAAAGGTGCAATAACTTCCTCGAGACCACTAGCCCAGTAAGTGGGTGATACCTGGCAGTCATTAGATAGATGGAAAAAACATTTTTTTAAGTTTTATTTTTTCGTGACCTGAATGCTCTAGGTCTTCCAGTTGTGTTACCGTTGCTATGATGAGGCAAAAGAGCAGAAAACATCGCACACTTTGGTACATCATTATTACACAGGGAAAAGGAAATGGACATGAAACATTTCTATTAATAAAATAAATGTAGCTGTGTGTTTGTTTGTTTGTTTTTTTAATTAGTCCAAGTCTCTTTGGATAAATATTGCTAAATAAGACAGGGCTCTACATCCATTCTGGACCCAGTTTTTGTTTTCTATAGATGTCAAGTTCCGAGAAAACTTGTTCATTCACATCAGTAGATAAGAATGGAGGACATATTTATTACTGGCAATGGCAGTCAATTCTTTAAAGTTACATACTCAAGTCACCTAGCAATCTTTCTTTAAAAATTATGTTCAGTACTCTGTCAGCCAAGAAATCAGTTAGGTTTGATAATATTATAAACAAAGAATTGGGACTCATCCAACTTTCAAAACAGAGTGTTTACCAACACACTAGAGTTCTTCACTTTCTCAGTACCTGGGGAGGCCCTATTAAGACTTACGTGATTATTATACCACTGACTCTTACATTTAGAGGTGCCTGGTTTATGGAGCTAAAATTAGATGAAACTGGAGTAAAAAATGACAATTACACAAAAATGGGGCTATATATAAGTAAAAGATGGATAAAGAAATGAACACTTGTGAATTTATAGATTTATTAGCAATTTAACCTAATAGTTGAAATTGTTACTGTAAGGCCCAGAAAGTCCACCTGCCTGCATGCTCAAGCCAAATAAGATATGAGCAGGAGTTTGCAGCAAATAAAGTAAAGGTTTATTTAGGAAGTTTGCGCCAAGTGTGGAGACACTGGAGACACAGTCGATCTAGTGCTCTCGAAAACCTGGCTCCTGATCGCCTCTAGTGGCTAGATTATATGAAAGAAAAATCGTTAATCATGGTCATGATAGACACTGGGGCTGGGGCCTCTACCGATTGGTTGGGGCTAAGGCAGGAAGAAATTGATCATAGCTTCAGGTCCTGCTGTCAGTCATGGCGTTGTTTGGTCAGTCCGTGGGGTCATTCTGCTTTGATGAGTCTGTAGCTGAACCGTAACTGAGGCCAAGGTGTTATCTTTGTTCTATTAAAACCTTATCCTAGTTTAAGGTTTAGTTATTGTATCCTGGTTATGGTTGCTAAATCTGAAGCTTTATTCTTAAATGAATTTGATGCTGACCAGAACCTAATGTTCTAAGGGCTTAATGATTAAAAGGAGTGGATATACAGACTATGTACAGGTATGAGGATCTGGAGGAAAGAATGCAAGAGAGTCACAGTTCTATCGGGCTAAACAAAGGTAGCTTGGATTAAAACAAAATGCATGCTGAAGAAATGAAGTTCATGTACAGTTATGAAATGAATTATGTTTATAAATATACAATTGACTGAATTAAAAAAGCATATGAACATCTGAAAAAGTAGAATTAACCCCAATAAAATGAGGCTGTTTCCTCAAGTTCTGGCCATTCCTGGATTTTACATATCAAGGATTGGTGTTATGTACATTATTTGCAGTAGAATCCACTACATTTGTCCCTAAAGTTAATTTAAATTTAATAATATCCAGTAGAAACAAATAAACCAGTGAAGTAGGTGTCAGTGAAGCTATGTAGATGGGGTTGGGGGTGGGGAAGAGATGCATTTCTTTTGAGAATACAGAAACAGGCACATGCTGAGGCCATCAGCTTTAGAAAGGCAAGTGAAAGAAAGAGACATGAAACTTGGTTGTCTTAAAACCATTCATGCCAGTCTACCCATCTAAAGTGTTTGAGTACTCCTCAGGATATATTTACCCCCAGTCTGAAGACTGTCGCTCCAAAACATGGAAAGTTACCTAAGCAGTGGATGGTTTCTAGGTACCTACCTGGCTATTCTAGTTTCCTTTCCTAGAGGAAGGTAAAATACCAACAATTTCCCCTAGGTGGGGCCCTCCAGTGAGGGCAAAAAATCATATCTAAACTATAAATAGAAGAGTGAGATCTCATCTAAGATCTAATCTTAGATCTCCTCTGATTAAGTCAGATCTAATCGAACAGCCAAAGCGCTAATATTATTTTAATAAGACTGGGTAGTTGGTACACAATTCTATGTGTTCATCTGTATCTTGCAATATTAACAATTGTAAAAATTTCTAGAAAGGATCTGCTTTTTGTCAAATGATGCATTAGAGACCTCTAATGGGTCATTTGGCAACATTTGTCTAAATTATAAAAGCGGGTACCCCTCTGTCCTAGCAATTCCATATCTAGCATTTAACCACAGACAAACTAACACATATGTGTAGAGTCCTGATCAGTGTTTATTAAAACATCATAATAGCAAGTGACAAGAAACAAAGAAAATACCTATCAGTAGGGATTTAATTGAATAAATTAGTGTACATCCATACAATTGCTGTATAGAATTCCACGGTATGAATGTATCATAATTTCTTCAACTAAATCTTCATTGAGGTAGTTTGAAATAGACGGCTATGGAAAGGTGCTTAGGATATAAGAGAAGAAGAAAAAAGAGCAGAGCAGTATATATTGTATGCTTTTATTTGCTTTCTTTTTTTAATTAAACTTTTTAATATGAGTTCATTGTAGATGTACACTGTTCTGCAGGTTCAGGGTATTGAAGCTTGGGGTACATGGTTCTGGCAGCTGAAAGAATATGCAAGGAGCCATGGGCAGATGCGACATGGCTATTCAGGCATAGCAAGACACAGCAAGGTGCAGGCACAGCTCCAGTTCCCCCCTCCAGCCTGCACAGGCGGGGTTGTTCTTATAACAAGGTGCATAATAGTGGTTTAAGGCCAGGTACTATAATCAATCACAATCTACAGGTTGTATAGGACACTGTATTTAAGTTTACATAGGATGCTGTAGCTAAGGCTGTCTGGGAAGCACCTGGCTTGCTGGGAGGGAGCCTGATTGCATCCATTTTGTTTGTCAGATCCCTCACCCAACAACGTGCAGTTGTAGAAAATCATACAGAGAGATCCCAGGTACCTTTTCTCCAATTTCCCCCAGTGATTACCAAGATATTGACACTGATATAGTCATCATACTGTACAAATCCCTCGTGACAATGATCTTTCTTCTTGCTCTGTTATAACCACCCACAATGTTTTCTTTCCATCTCTATAATGTTGTCATTTGAAGAATGTTACATGTGTTAAAGAGAAAAACCACAGGCCCCAAATGGCATCGCTGTGCTAAAAGCCAATAATACCAAACCTAAATTTAATACCCAATCAACCAATCTGGAATGTTTTGTTCAAGCACCAGTAAGGTAAACCGTCACGTGAGCCCTCTCTCGCCATACCCCCTCCACTTACCCACCCATAGGAAAAAGGGGCAGTCAGCAAGATAAAAAGCCGTCCTGTTCTGTTCCCCCAAAGAAAAGATGTCCTGGCCTAAAAATAATCCTTCCTTTCCTTTTGTTAATAGCTCCCTTGTCTCACTTTTCTTGCTATAAAAAACCTTCCGTTCTTGTAGCACTGCGGTAGTTGCCGAGTGAGATGCTGCCTGATTCATGGGTCCTTTAATAAACCCAATAAGATCTTCGGCTTTACTTGATTAATTTTATTTCCCCACAGACTTGGTGGCTATGGAGGAACTGAGGTGAACTTCTGATGGCACTCAGGGACAACGGGAAACACAGGTGTGGCATACAAGAACCCCATTTTGAGTTCACTTTCTTGCCACATCTGAGGGCCATTGGAAAGTTCCTCTTGGTTTGAGCTCTGCTCTGGTTGCATTCAAGCTCCCAACTACTTGGCTTTTCTTTATAGGGTAGGTCAGCTTGATTTGGTAGATGGTTCTGCCTGGAGCCTAATTGAGCTGGCAAAATGTTCTGCCTGGAGCCAAGCCCCTATCCTTTCAGGCCCCATTCCCAAGATGCAGTAACATCTTTGGGTTACTGCCCAATTTTTGAGTGAAAACTCCCAGTCCTTGATTCCATTCTAGATTCCATGCTGGGAAGTGCTGACAGTTAAGTCTGCGATTCTCCATTTGTTTGGGATCTTTCCCCAGATTCCACATTGGGCACTGTTGGTGGCAGCTGTAGGTGTCCATTGTGCTTGGAATTGGTCTGCAGTTCTCACCTGTCGGTGTGCTCTGCAATTCTTTCCCCCAGTCTAGGGTTCCGCAGGAATTGGTGGTGGTGTGTACAGGGCCTTCTTGGATCAGGACACTGTACCGTCTCTTGTCTTCTTTTGTATAAATAAAGGCTAATCGCTAATGGGACTCTCAGAAGAAAACGCCACAAATAATGGGGGGTACAGGACGAGCATTTAAACTTTATTAAAGTGCCACATCCCAAGCTCCAAGAAACCCAGAGTTTTAGTTAAAAGAGGTGGGATACTTCATATCCAAAGAATTTATGTTTAACAACTACAGTCCCAGCAGTTGCAGATATCTAACAAGACAGCAAAGTTTTACTAAAATCACCTAGAATTATAATGGCCATTACGAAGAATGTTCCAATTAGATAAGATCATTTAAGAGGTGCATTTAAAAGCAAGGCCTCACAAATCAGAGTGGAATACTTATTTTAATTGGCACACAGTAACATACAAAAGACTTTAAGATTTCAAAATAGTTTTATTAAAAGACTCACTACATAGCAGGGCGATCACTTTGTAAGTCATATAAATGTCTAATCACTGTGTTGTACACTTGAAATTAATATGTGACAACAGTAAATTAAAAAAAAAAAAGACTCACTACAAAAGGTAATGAAAAATTAGACATAAGAAGTGCCTAAGACAAAAGATGATAGGATGAACATGACCCCTTCTGCTCACCTCTCTTCTTTAATTTGAGTACTCTAGTAATCCTCTCTAAATTATTTTCACATGACTGAAAACAAAAACCTGCCAAGGTAATGGCCTTAGAGAAACCTCCTTATCTATCTTCAGAGGAGGTCGCAGTAAGGACTCCTAGAGTTGATGGAATTTCTGTTAAACTACTACATAATTTCCTTAAACATCTAAGGAGAAATTAAAATTAAAATTAATAAAAAATTCTTGCTAAATTCTGGTAAATATTGGAGCTACACACACCTCTTTAAATCTCACTCAGAACCTGCAGCCAATAACCAAAACTATTGGTTATTGATGCTTTCTCTTCCAGAGATAAACTATTGCTTTCTTTTTGCATCCTAAGAACCTGGCTTGGATTTTTGCCTGCCTGGGGCATGCGAGCTATAATTTATTTTTCTTGGTTATTCTTGTGAGTGACTCTGGATTTTTGGAAGATGTTATTGAACAGAAAGAGTTACTCCACCTGGTGCTTGCAGAGCCAAACATTAAACACCAAAAATTGTAGTAGAGAGAGATTTTATTATGAGTGGCACCGCCCAGGAGGACGGGAAGCTAATGCTCAAAAACTGGAACTCTCCAGTGATGTATAGGTTACAGATTATACGGGGCAAAATCACAAGACACTGTGGGTTGTGGGGGGTCAGTGTTGTGCTGGGAGCTGATTGGTCAGAGGTGAGGACAGGTCGGAGGTCTGTTCTGGTTTCCCTCTGTCAGGTTTCACAGGGAAGTAGCCAGAGGGTTGTTCCACCTTAGGACTCAAGAGCTGAAACATAACTTAGATTAAGATGCTATCTTTAGTCTGCCAGAGGTCCTGCTTATGACCATTAGTCAAGTCTGAGCTACTGTCTTCTGTTGCCTTAGGTGTTATTGAATATTGGGGGCGGGGTGGGGAGCGGGAGAAGCTTAGGTATCTGAATACATATATTCAGAGACAGTGATGATTTCTAGAGCTAGGATTTAAAGCTAAATTTAATCAATCATCAGTACCCTTCGTTTCGAAGGTAGTAAACTTTGCACCCTGTTGGGTCCACAGAGTTGTTTATATTGTCAGAAATATTTACTATTTGTCCCAGCTGAAACCTGTCAAAGATATTTGAAAGGATTTAATAACTGTGATCAGAAATTTGGCCACATTGGTAGCTGGTATTCAAAGCCTGACAATATTTTTTTAGGCCTTCTCCCTTACCTAGGCTGCATGGGAAAGAAAAACATTCCCATGTAGGTGAATGGGTGTGTCAGGCCTTTGAAATATTTTGGCAGCAACCCAATTCTTTGATGAATTAAAAACAACTGTCTTACAGGACCAGAGGTATGGCTCCAGAAACTATACAAACTCCATCAATCCTTTTTATCAACTCCCAAACCTTCCTTATTTATCTCAAATGGCTTATAAAAATTGGCGTTGAGAAACCAGACCTTGGAGGAACTTGTGCTCCTCCCCTAGGACTTTGAGATATAGGTGTAATATGTACTTCAGGAAGGTAATTCTTATCAGGGGGAGAACAGAAGAAGAAAAGGTCATTTGAAATTTAGGTGAAGGGGCCGCTCCATAGTGTAGTGGTTAGCACATCTGCTTTAATGCAGAAGGTTCACGCCCCAGGTGGAGCCACAGGCCAGGCCCCGGGTGCATGCTGCACGGGTGCATGCCTTGAGTGTGTGGGAGGGGACACCCCACCTTCAGAGATCCACTTCTTAGGAGGAGAAGGCAGGCAACATCAATGGGTTGAGGGTGGAGGTGGCAGGTGGGAAATTAAAGGTGGGGGGGGGAGAAATGTAGGTGAATGAAAAACCATATGTATTCTTCATAAATATTGCTAACTATAATGTCTCTGTTTGCATCTGTCGCCATGTCTCTGTCTGTGCCTATATAAGTATATTGTAGATGTCTGATATTTTTATACTTCTGTGTGGTATTGTCAAGATTAATTTGTAAAAGAGTTCTATTTAACTGGGTCAAGGGTCACGTGTTTGTAAAGGTGCTATTTCAACACTCTTAGAAACATACAGACTAACCTAAATTTTTTTTTTTGAAGTTCATGTGATCGAAGATCATCTTTAGTAAATAAAAACTAGTTTAAGTTAGTTAAATTAAAGTGGATACATCCCTCGGCTTAGCAGTGTTAACCATAATACTTTTATTCTACCTAAGTTAACTACAAGTCAAATAAATCTACGGCCATGCCACCCTGAACGAGCCCAATTCCGCCTGATCTTGGAAGCTAAGCAGGGTCGGGCCTGCTTAGTATTAGGATGGAAGACCACCTAGTAAGACCAGGTGCTGTAGGCATAACAAATAAAAAAATAAAGGATTGTAAATCGACAAGATCCTTGTAATCTGTGAGATCAACCAAGGGTTGCCTTGCCCCCCACCCCCATCCCAAAAAATGTCAAATAAATCATATTATCTGGGTCACAAAATTTGTCTGCAGGAAAAACAACTTGGAATGATAACTGATTTTATCTAATGTCTAATGAAGGTTTTATGAGTAATCGATCTAAACACAAATCTTAAAAACTAGTAAATTAAATTAAAAGGTTTTTAGGTGAACTTTTTAGTAACATTATTTTTATGATGTGTGTAGTTAAAAATAATTTCCAAATCTTTTTGGTAACCTGAAACCTTAAAGTTTTGCTAAATTAAGTTAGATGATAGAAAGTCATTAAACATCTAGATCATTTCCAAACAAGATAAAACACAGAAACATCAATTACTGAATATAGGTTTATCTACTTTTGGCTCCTTATTACAGAGGAACTAAAGATATTTGGGTCTATTAGGAAACATGTCTTGTGCCATGCTGAGAAATTTACTTTAAGAAAACATGATTTCAAAAATTAGAAAAAGTATTTGTAAATTTGCCAAGCTACAGAATGCTAATTTATAAGCCAGTTCCTAATTGCTTCTTAGTTTTCACTAGAATTAGGAAATTAAGTATTTTAATTAATATATGTAATTTAGCTACTAGGGAAATAACTCTGTTTGCAAGGAAAATAGGTTGTGTTTTTGGCTAAAAAAGGTATGAGGTATGGAGATACGCTTTTGTTAAGGGAAATGAGAATTATTTTATCAAAACTAGAACTTCTGGTTATGAAGGACAAACTAAATGTGTATAAAAAGTTGAAAAGAGAATTTTACCTTGTGTTGTGAAGTTGGCTAAAACATTGAATTGTTATTATCGGTTTAAAAATAAGCATTTATGTCAACATTGTACTTATGCTTAAGTAAACTAAAACATGATTTTCTTCCACCTGCTAAAAGGACAAAGGTTTCTCAGACTATTGGTCTGTACCAGATGAGATATGTTGAAAAGTTTTCTGTCTGGGGAGTAAAGATTTTGTGTCTTATCAGCTGTGCTTCACATTGATTGCTTAAAAATGAGTTTTCTTAATGTTAAAGGAACTAAGTTTTGCTCAGAACTACATAACATTCTGAAGTTGCCTTTGAAGTATTATTTCATAATGATTTCTGATCCAAGTGTCCAAACTTTTAATATTTTTGATGAACTTCCCAAAATTAGAATTCCTTTTTTTTTTTAACAGAAGTTTTTTGACCCCAAAGTAACTTTGAAGTTTCCTAAAGGAAAATGTCTCTCTGTATGAACAGGGATATGTTGAATTAATAAGGCTTATTTGATATGTTAAATTACACAGGAAGCATTGTCAAATGAGAAGCAACATTAAGCCTTCTTTATAGGTATAGGTATAGGTATAGGTATAGGTGTAGGTGTAGGTGTAGGTGTAGGTGTATATTTATGTATATGTATATGTATATTATATGTATATGTACATGTTATAAGTGTTCCAGAAACTGTGTGAAATTCCTGGATCGTAACCTTTGTGTCAGTTACCATCCTTGGGCCTATGAATGATTAGATGGCTGGTGTACAGCTGTCTAATACCTCTTGGGTTATCTAACTGTGCCTCTAACTGTTCTAGAAAGGACCTACCAGGAGGCATTCACAATTCTCTTTGACAAATTTCCTACTTCCCTGGTTAGGGATGAGTCCAAATGAGGCTATAATCAGAACCCTCTCCTTTACTATTGAAGATATTACAAGAATCTGCTGTTGAAGCAATAGCTGCCCAGTGAAAATCCTTAGACTCTGGCCAAAGTTGATCTTGACAGTAGAATAGCCCTTGATCATCTTTAGCTGAGCAAGGTGTCTGTGCTGTGGCCAACACCAACTACTGTACCTGGATTAACACTTCTGGGAAAGGTGAAGCTCAGTGACATAAAATCATTGATCAAGCCATTTGGCTTCAAAGGGTGACTCAATGAGCTGTTTCTTATTAGTTTGGGTCTTGGAAACTATGACTCTGAAACATCTCCGAATATTGGGAATTTTCATGCTTAGAGTTATAATAATCTCCCTGATTAGTCATGTTCTTTCAAAATCTTTAATGCATGTATGCAGCTGCTAACTACCAAATAAATGACTCCTTAACACTAGAATCCTAGTTATAAAAGGAACAATGGGACTAATCATTTTAAAGATTGTGAAAATGAAGTTGCGGTCTGTGAATATCACAGATACTGAAAAAAAACATCATAACCTGTGAAATCCCACAGAGGATCAGAAAAAGCCACAAGAACTACAGAGCTGTAGCCGAGAGTGGCATTAGGTCTTAATTTTTGATCACATGTCAGGCTGAGTTTGATCAAAAATGGGGAATTGTTTAAAAAACAGAAATAACAGGCTCAAAACGAAGTCATTTGTCCCCAGACAGCAAACTAAGACTTAACTGTAGTTTTCAGTCTATTCCAGGAATGTGACCTTTAAATGGTCAATCTCAAATTCCCTGAGTTGCAAAAGTGAGGCAATCAACATGACTAAACCCCTGCCATCCCTCTGTCTGGACTACCCTCACTCCTAAGAATGATTTCTAGTTTATTTCCTTCTCTCACATATTTCTGTCCTTGCTCAGCTTTATCAAACACATTTGTATCTTGCCTCCTCCTTGGCCTGGGACTTGTTTATGAGTCTCAGACTGCTATCATCCTATTTGAGTTGAGGCACAGTAGTTAGTTGCTAAGGTGATTAGCCCTGAAGAAGAGGAAGGACACCTTGATTGCACCAAAGTAACAAAATTGAGGCACACACATCTGGTCACGTGATTATCTATCCAACCCTCTTGCCTGGATCCATGTCATCTGCAATGAATCCTAAATTGCTAGCATGCCAGGAGTTGAGCTCAAGATCCTGCATTCTGATCGAAATTGAACCAAGTCACCTGATACTTTATCCTTCATCAATTCCCCCTTTAGTTGTAGCTCCCTGCACATGATAAAAAAATAATTTATCTCAAACTTGGAAAAAGGCAAAATGATGCCTGCTTGGCTTTCTGATATCACGGTGGAGCATTTCACAACAAGCCTGTGTGGCTCTCTGATGATACTCTCAAATACAATATTGGGGTCAGGATCTGTTTGAGCAACCATCCAGGACAGCCTGGTCCTCAACTTCACAGAGTTCACAGTTAGCAAGGAAGATAAAATTAAAATAAATAACCTCATAGATCATTATTTTAAAACAATTATGAGCATCAGGAAGGAGAAGTACAGGATGCAACTGAGGGCCTAGTCTTAACTTAGGCTACAGTCTTGGACAAGGCTACTTTGTGAAAGGACATGCAAACTGACAGGATCAGTAGTAACTAGCCAGGTGTGGGGGGCAGAATAATGTGAGAGAATATTCTATGCAAACAGAATAGCACATGTGAGTGCAGAGAGAAAATGATGTGAAGACAGCCGTGTAACACCAAAGATCCCAGGCAAGCACTTGCACTGAGAAGTCACTGCAACGGCTTTTAATGAGCCCCAACTCATCTCTATCAGCTTTTCAAATCCTTCCTGAAATAAACATATAATTAGAAAAAATTAAATAATTTTTGCAAACATAGTTTTGGAATAAGTTCCCAATATCTTTCTTCCATTCCTGTAGCCTCTCCTAAAGCCCTATTATATTTTTGATCTGCCCCCAAGAGGACAGGTTTACCTCACAGAAATGCAAGCAAGTTTCAATTGAAGCACAAGAATCACCTTTTAAGAAATGTTCTGTAGCCATTTCCCTGTAAGAGAAATTTCCACTGGCTCTTCAGCCTTGATTCTTGGGCTGGCCTTTCTCTCTGCACAGCCCCTCCTCTTTTCATTGATCTCTATTCTTTCTTCCTAGGAGCAAAACAAATTCTCATACTGTGCAGTGTAGTTTAGCAATTCTTTGTTACCTTAGCTGATGCCTGACACCCTTGGCTCCCGTCTAAGCTCAAGGAACCAATTAGGTATTTTTCTTAAAGACCATCCCAATCCTTAAGAGCAACTCTGCTGTTAAGATAATAAGCTTTCACCTGGTTTCCAGATGTGTGTGTGTGTGTGTGTGTGTGTGTGTGTGTGTGTGTGTGTGTGTGTTTAGTTCCCAGAATTAGAAACTGTAGTGAAAAAAGGGAAATTGTGTTTGCCCTAACGAAAGACCATCTAGTGTTGAAGGCTAGATAATAATGCAGATTATTGGGCACTTAACAGCTTGTCACACTTACACCACACTTGTCAACACTTATAACCACCATAAGTGATCCACTGTTTGATGATTCTTGTGTCATGAGAGCATTTTGGGGGTTTTCTAACTTCATTAGCCTTTGCTTATATAGTCAAAGACTTCCACTAATATTGGCTTAGAAAATAGATGGAATAGTATGAGTTTTATGTGCATTATGGAATTTTATGCATTCTGGGATCACCCAAGTTAAGCTTAAAACAGAACCTGGCTGCATATTTCTTTTCTCTGGGCCAAATCTCAGTACCCTCTCCCTTCACCAGGAGACTTCTTATATAAGCATCTGTCCATTTAGGAGGGCAGGGAGAGAAGGATAAAGAGGGGGACAGGAAAGGGTGAGGCCTTGTCACATGTACTCTGTTTTGTGTTTTTTTCATGTGCACTTCTGAAACAGTATTTAGAAGTAACTTGACCATTATACAACCTCTGCATAGTCTTGTTTCCCAGCTCTGTGAGATGAGTTATTCAGTAAATCTTAAGATAAAAATGACCTTTAAGACACAAAAGAAAACATCTCTGCCATCCTTTCCCTCTCCTCCCCTTCCCAAACCCGCAATTTCCTCTTTAAAACAACTGTTGTAAAGATAATAGTAACAACACAGAATAATGTCGATAACGAATTATCAAGAGAAGAAAAAAACAGCAAAAATGTTTTATTATTATATTTAAAAAGATGACATCAAAGGCTAGAGAACAAATATCCCAAATGGCAACAACGGTTATGTAGGATCTAACATTTTATCTCACATTTCCAAAATGTCCATAATATATGTAACCTTATAAAAAAAATTTTTTTAAAAACAAATCTCTGAAAATGCAATCCCACAGGTTTCAAGGACCAAGCTGGTCCAAGCTCCCTCTGCTTTGGGGTAGAGGGAGCCGTTTTCGAAACGCCAGGCTTTCTGTTGCAGAAGAGGAGATGGGCGCGGGCAGAAAGGACGGTCCCCGAAGTTAGTTATTTCTCTGCGGTGTCTCCTTCTGGTCGCATAAGCCAAGTCAAATAAATGCATACAACGCCTCTTCTTCTTTGCCCCGTCCTTTGCACTGCGAAGAGCGCTGTTGCGTGGGTTCTGGTTGGCCCGCCCGACAGGGGCGCCCGGGACACCGCGGGTCGCGTGGCCCGCCCAGGCCCCGCCCCCAGACCGGGCAGGCCCCGCCCATACATGCCCCGCTCCGCTCGCGCGAGGCCCCGCCCCTCCAGGCCCGGCCCCCGGACCGGCAAGGCCCCGCCCCTCCAGGCCCCGCCCCCTCCAGGCCCGGCCCCGCTCGCGTGAGGCCCCGCCCCTCCAGGCCCGGCCCTCAGACCGGCCAGCCCCGCCCCTCCAGGCCCCGCCCCCAGACCGGGCAGGCCCCGCCCTCCAGGCCCCGCCCCCAGACCGGGCAGGCCCCGCCCCGCGAGGCCCCGCCCCCGCCGTCACGTGGCGGGGTCCGGGGTCCAGCCCGGAGGTGATGCTGCGGCGCCGTATTCGTCATGGAGCCGCCGCCGCCGCCGCTGCTGCTGCTGCTGCTTCTGGGCCTGAGCACTGGTAAGTTCCGGCAGAAGATGTGTCAGTGCCCGGTGCCTCCTGCTCTCTCCGGGGACGAGAGTGTGTTCGTGCGTTTGTGCTTTTCAAAGCAACATCTCTGTCCCCCCGTGTCTCCCTGGCCTGGTTATTATTGCCTTTGCACTTCACGGGTTTGTTTTGCGCTTTGTTTTTAATACCAAGTGCTTTTTTTTTTCCCTGCCTTTTCTGGCCCTGGGTGGTGCGGTGCGCCTTTTTTCCCCAGGTAGAAGCAGTTGTGCAAAATGTATGATCTGGAGAAATTGCTGGTCGATGAGGTTTACACGACCTTAAAGACGACTTCCCATTTCCTACCGTCTTTGGCTGCCAGATGGGCTTATGAGTTCTTCCTATTCTGAGCTGAAACATGCGACCCAAAAGACTCTGAAAAATTCTCCCGTGAATGGGATGTTCCCTTGAAAGAAAGCCCTTTTCTCTCCACTTGATCAGAACAGACAAGATGTCTCCCCTCACCGAGGTCCTTCTTGGCAAAAACAAATTCACGTTTAATTGGATGACTTGCAAATTGATTTTCAGTCCTTTCTTTCAATTAAATGTCTCCTGGTCTGAATCAAGGACTGAGAATTCGAACTGGCCACAAACTTGCCTTGTGATCTGAGGTAGCGCAACAGCTGTTTTCCCTTTTGCAAAATGGGGAACATCTGGCCCTCCAGTTTGTGTCTGGGAAATGTTGTCAAATATGTTGCCCCCCAAATTTTAACATTGGTCACTGCCAGGGAATGGAGGAGTGCCAGGGGTCAGGTCAAAAAGGTCCCAAGCCATATGTGTCATTTTCAAGTAGACCGAACTCTTGTGTTACTTGTATATTGAATCTTATAGACACATCTGTAATATGCTAGCCATTCTGTTTTTCTCTTCAAACTACTTTTTGGTTTTCTTAATCTTTGTTCTTATTAGTTACAAACAGCATTGTCTCCTCATCTACTCCCTTCTTTTCTTCTTGAGACCAGTTTTTGTACTTGAGACCAGTTTTTGCTTGCAGGCACTTGAGATTTATGAAGGAGGAAGTAGAAGACAGAAAACTCTAGTCACTAAGGGTCATCCGTAGATCACCTTTTAACATTGGCCTTCTTTTCCCACAGAGTGATATTTTAAAAAGAGATACTGTAACTTGAAAGTCATTACTTTAGCAAAGGTGACATAGAAAATGTACTTAACCTGCCCTTTTCTGATACATGTTTTGTAGGTGCTAGAAAAGTTAACTAAGGAAATTGGAGTTGTGGGATTAAAAGAGATATACACACACAGCTTCTTCTTTCTTTCTTTTTCTTTCTTCTTCTTTTTTTTTTTTTTGGCCAAATTGCCTTCCACAAAAGTTGTGCCAGTGTGCATTCTTGCCAACAGTGCTGGATACAGAGAATATTTTGAGGGCTACTAGATGGGAAGAGGGTTGGGAAGGACGGTGAAAAAGGGCAAAAGGATTAAGAAATATGAATAATTACAAAATAGACATGGAGAAAATAGTTAACAATGTTGTGATAAATATGTAAGGGGGAAGAGGGGTAGCAGATTTAGTGGGGTGATCACTTTGTGAGTTATATAGATCTCTAATCACTATGCTGTACAACTAAAACTAATATTGTATGCCAACTATAATTGAAAAACTCATTGAATTGTACAATGTAAATACGAACAACTAATTGTCTATTATATTCCAATAAAGCTAGAGAGGAAAAAATAAACTATTTATAATTGTTTCCCCATCCAGAGGTCAGAAAAGCATTCAACTATATTTTCATATTTTTAATACTTAAATTTTAAAATTGAAATACTTGACCCACTTCAAATTTATTTTGGTTTATAGTATTGAGAGAGGGCTTACATTTTTATTTCTGTTTCCCTCAAAAAAGTTAACAGTTGCCCCAGCATAATACAGTGAATAATCTTGGCCCCAGTAATTTGTGATGCCTCTTTAATCATATATTAAATAAGATATAAAACCCAGCATGTTTCATTTTGAGATTTTTCTCTTTCCCAAAAATGTAAATCTTTCTCTTTTTAAAAATAGAATTGTAGAAGTGTGGCATACTAATTGTTCAAAATCCAACCTTACAGAAGGAGTAGAGGAAAAAGTGGAAGTCTCCTATTGTTTGGTTTATTTTTTTTAGAACTGAGATTTTTTTCCCCTTATTTTCACAATATCTTGGAGTGAGTAAATTGCCTAAAATATAAACCAAATCATCTCTAGCTTAGCATGGCCATCTCCACTGGGCTTGGAATTTACCTAGATGTTACATATTCTTTAGGAAAATCAAAATCTGCTACTCTTTCAGGAGCCATTGTCAACTGGCCCACAGAGGAGGGCAAGGAAGTATGGGATTATGTGACTGTCCGGAAGGATGCCCACATGTTCTGGTGGCTCTATTATGCCACCAACTCCTGCAAGAACTTCACAGAACTGCCTCTGGTTATGTGGCTTCAGGTAAAAGTGGCTTTGCTGCCTGGCCAGGTTCGAGACCAGGTTTTCTCCACTTAACATTTTGCTTGCTCCTAGGGGCTCATAGCTCCGCTAGCAGTGGTGAAGGGCTGGTCTTGTCCGGCAGCCAGCCAGGCGTCTCTTAGGCTGGGAAGTTTAGCATCTTTTTGAGGCAGGCAAAGGCAGTTGGGTATACCGAGGAGGCCAAATCAGAGTGAGGGGTTCTAGCCTTTTGCTGTTTTGTTGTTGTTTTGTTCATTTGCTTTTTGTTGCTGAATCCAAACAGTGACAGGAACCTTTACCTGAAGTTCCTGAAGACAGTATTTGACTGTATACTTATAGAAAATGTTTGGGAAGGTTCCAAAGCAAAGACTGAAATACCCTGACCAGCCCTTCCTCTCCCTCTCTTCCCAGTCCTTTCCTAGGCACTAAGTTCTTGCCCCCCAGAAAAACTGATCTTTAGAAAGGACTCAGCGTCTTATATCTTAGTATTAAATGTTGGGCCCTGTCCTCCCTAGCTGTGTTTGCATTTTGATCTTGGGTAGGACGGAAGGCATGGATGGGTTAAGAGGTATTTGGGAGCAGGCAGAGGATCCTTCCTTGCATTCTTAAAATATCTGCGCAGAGATGGCCCACACCCACCTGGAAGACCAATCTCTAGGGAGGAGTTGAGGAGCATGGTCTTGCCTCAGACTCTGGAGTTTGTTGACCTGGCCCAGCTGGGGCTCCAGGTTTGCTCATCAGTAAATAGGGTGCCCTAGTGCTCACTTGCATGAGATATAGATGTCACTTCCTGCAAAAATGTCAGTACTCATAAGCAGACTCTGTGAACCCCAGGCTTTGCCTCCCGTGCAGACTTTCTGGTGAGATAGAGGGAAGGTGAGCAGTTTGCCAGGCCAGGCCTTTCTCTCTTAGGATTATCAGGGCAGCTCCTTTGATGAGCTGAAGGTGAGATATGAAAATGTCTCAGAAGAAGAACTCATACAGAGTCAGGGAACTTCTATCCGCCCCGTGCCACAGGGTTCTTGGGGAGAGCCCTGCAGTGGATAAGCCCAGGCCTGCCAGTGGGACACCTGGGTTCTCGATGCCACTTAGAGGTATGGCAAGACACTTCCCTTTTCTGGGCATTGGCTTTCCAATTGGCTTTCTGGGGATTTTGCTATAACTTTTTATTAGTCAGCAGAACTTTTCCACCCCCATGTGAAAGCCAAAGCAGAAAAAGCAGAAGTGCTGAAGCCTCTTGGTCACATGCTGCCCTCAGAGGCTATTTGGGGTTTTAGGAATACAGTTTGAAAACTACTGAACTATACAAGTTGCAAATCTTCTTTTTAGTTGATTGCAGAGCGGGATGGTTGTTTTATTTGAATAGGTTGTCAATGTTTAAAAATCAGATGTAGCACCTTGAACTCACTATGCCAAAGCTGAATGGTGCTGGTCCCTTTCAGACAGGTCAGGGACTACAGGACGTAGGGGCGTCCTTTGCTGGCACCTAATTCCTCAATGGTGCATGGTACAGTTTGTGACCTTCAGTTAGGTTAACTCTTTGAGCTGAGATGCTATTTCAAGGTTTTCAGCTGGCCAACTAACCTGTTCTTCATTTCACCAAAGTCCCAAAGTAGAAAAAAAAAAAGATTATTAAGGAAGAAATAATTACTACTTTAATTCAAAGGAGATTTGTTTTAGCAGCCTCATGAGGAAACATGAGGAAACTTCTCTGGGCATGTCTTTGAGAATCCAGATCACGTGGCTAAGTGGTGTAGTGAGCTATTTTAGTTACACTTTCAAGCCATTTCAGCATGTTAGTTGGCTCACTGACACATTTACTATATTTCAGAGTCACTAGATTGCCTCCGGCCATGACAGCACCCCATCCCAAAGTTCTAGAGAAAAAAAGATTGTATAGTAGGTTCTCAAATAGAACAGAATTATCCTCCAGCCAGCTTCTCGTTGCCCTTGGCTGGGGGTGGGGTGGTCATCTGCTGCCACAGATGGCTTATGCCACAAATCAGAGTGGGGAAATGGGCAGTGTCCTTTTATTGGAGGTCCTAGGCTTGTCCTCTCACCTCCACTGATAATGCTGTCCTCATAGCCTGCTGGGCTCAGCGCCAACTAGGTTTTGTCCAGAAAAGCACTGACCATCTTTTCCTTTGACCATCTCCCAAAGGGCCTCCTCCCCTCTCAGCCCTCAGAACCCACAAAATCACTGCTTCTCACTTGTCCCTGGATGCTACAGTATCCAGTGCTGCCTGCCTTGGGACTGGGACTTCTTTATTTGCTACATTGTATCCAGGGATCGACAAACTATTCCTCATTCTGGGTCCCTTGTCACTTAGGGACTCTGAGGAGAGTTCTTACCTTCTGAGGACAGAGTGGTGTGGTGGAGAGTCACAAGTCCCCACATCCAGTTCTGGCAGAGCCCCTAATTTCCACATCCCCTCCCTGGGCCTATTGCTCATCTTTGAGGGAAGGGTGGGACAAAAGGTTTTGAAGGTCTGTGAGCCCCATGGCAGGCCAGGATTCAAGTTTGTAGAATCAGAAGCTGGAAAGTTCCTTCTGGGGGCTCTTAGCCCAGGTGTGTTCCTTTCAGAAAGACTTCAGCGGTTGCTAGGGGGCTCAGTTAGTGCGGAAGTCCCTGGTTCCCCAGATAAATTGTGCCTTAGTGCAGGGTTAATGCAGCCATCACTTATAGTGACTATGGCCGTTATAATGACTCAGATTTAAATTTAACCTTTTCTCTGGATTGATTTTTGTTTCTTTTCTATTCCACAGGGTGGTCCAGGTGGATCCAGCACTGGATTTGGAAACTTTGAGGAGATTGGGCCCCTTGACAGTAATCTCAAACCACGAAGAACCACCTGGGTACGGTGAGGGTGGCCCCTCTGAGGCTGAGCCTCGCTACCCTTTCCTTGTCCCCTGTGGTCTCTCTTGCCTTCAGTGACCTTTATCTCCATTTGTCTGCAGAAACCTACTCTCGTGGACACCTTGTCACTACGCACATTTTAGCTGTCTGTGCACCTTGACTCCAGGGTCCCGCCCCGTGGCTATAACCACTCATCCTTTCCCTTCTCTCCTCCCTTCCTTCTTGACCTCTTCAAGACTTCAAACCCCTTGTCCTCCACCCTTTTCATGTCTCTGGTGTCTGTCTCTACCCTTCTTCTTCATTCTTAGCTGCACTTTCTCCCCTAACCCCTCCCTGCTCAACACCCCTACTGGCCCCCTTTTCCCTACTCCCTCTACAGCCTTGCCACACCCAACCTTGGGTCAGTTCCACCCTACCTGCTTGGCCCCTACCCCCAGGCTGCCAAAGACTAGAGGGCAAAACCACACTGTCAGTAAGGTGGAGCTGTTGTGGGCTTTGCTCCAGGCTTGTGGCTTTGTCTAGTCCTCCCCTGACAGCAGTGCTCTGTCTGTTCCCCACTGTCCTCGGGGCTCCTGTTCCAGCCTTCCTTGCTCACTGGAAGCTAACCTGCCTCCCTGCCTCACAGGGAAAACAGAAGCCATCACACATAAGCAGCTGTCTCTCATCCTCGCCAATAAATGTATTTACCTTTCCACCCCTCTTACTATCTTCCTGCACATCTCAAAACAACAAGTGAGGCTCCTCCCTGCTGAGATCTCTTTCCCCAAGACTGCTTCAATGCTAGGCTCGTATCTGTTTTATATCTCTATATCCTTTCTTCTGTCTTTTCCCTGGGGGTGCAAATATACACAGGTCTTTCCCAACTGGAAAACAAATGCTCCTTCAACTGCACAGGTCTCTCCAGCTACTCCCCTTTCTTACAAGAATGATTTGTATTTCCTGTTTCCGACATTTACCCAGAGCTTATCATCCTGAGTGCTGCAACATTGATCCTGAGAGCCAAGGGCTAAAGGTGGAAGACAGTGGGTGCTAGAGAACCTAGTGCATTAACCCTAGGGTGCAGTGCATGTATTATTTCATCTGTGGCCAAGACAAGTTTGGGAAGCACTGCTCTAAATCGCTGTAGTCTGTCCCCATCACTCGATTAAAGCTCTTGTCCCGAGAGTATGCTGGCTTCCTAATTCTAAATTCATTGGGTTCCTCTCGGCATTTATTTTCATTGGACTTCTTTGCAGCACTGTCGGCCTTCTTAGATATTGCTATTTTCTAGCACTCTGTCCTTGGTAACTCTCACTTCTCTGTCATTTCTGGGCAGCCCCATCTTTCCAAACTGCTCTAATGACACACAGAAGGTGTTGACTCCCCAGTCGGTATCTCTAGCTAAGGACTTTCTCTTTTGCCCCAGAACTATTTTGCTACTTGCTTCTTGGATATTTCCATGTGGATGTCCCTCATACATATTTGACATATCCCAAACTGTGTGCATTATTCTGTGTCCTATACCAGACCCTCAATTCACCAGCAAAACTAGCCAACTTCCTGGTTCCCCTTTCGTGGTTAAATGGTACCTCCATCCACTCAGGTGCCTGAGGTGCCTGCCCAGAAACCAGAGAACCATCCTCATCTTTCCCTGCTTCTCACCTACCTCATCCAATCACTCTTACCTAAAAATGAATTTTGAAAAACAGCCTTATTGAAATATACTATACAATGGACTCATTTAAAGTGTACAATTCAATGGCTTTTAGTATATTTAGTTCTACAACCATTATTACAATCAATTTCAGAACATTCTCTTGACCCTTCCTCCCTAAAAACTTCATATTTCTTAGCCATTACCCTCCAATTCCTCATCAGGCAACCACTAATCTACCTTCTGTCTACGTAGATTTGCCTATATGGGACGTTCTATAACAATGTAATCATACAATATGTGGCCTTTGGTATGTTTCTTTCACTTACCATAATGTTCACTAGGTTCATCCAGAGCACTTTTTATATCCAGGTAGCACTCCATTTCTTTTTAAGGCCAAGTAATATTCCATTGTATGGGTCTACCACATTTTGTGTATCCATTCATCTGTTGATAGATGCTTGGACCGTTTCTGCCTTTTTGCTATTGTGAATAGTGCAGGGAACATTTGGTGTCACATATTTGAGCTCTTATATACAATTTTTAGGGGGTATATACTTGAGTGGAATTGTTGGGTCATATGGTAGTGCTATGTTTAATACCCAAATGTTAATATTCTTCATTCCTTTTCCATCCCCACTAGTGGCTGCTTTCAAAATACCCCCCACCTCCAACCACTTTCCACATGCTGCTTGAGTGAAGTGCTCCCATGCAAGTCACTCCTTAGTTTAATGTCTTTCAGTTACCCCAAAAGATCAGATCCAGATTCCGGGGCGTAAGCTGGCTTCTGCTTAACCTCCAGCCATGTCTCCCAGTATCTATTTATATGCACTCTACCTTCAGGCCTTTGTTCAGGCAGTTTTTTTGGCTCAAACTTCATTTTTTTGGCCACCCATTCACACCAAGTTCATTGTATTCACATGTACTGTTCTTTGAGACTCAATGCAGTATTACCTCTTCCTTAAGGTCACTTCAAGTCCTTTGATACTCCTGTCTGTCTCCATACTGGTCTTTCTTAAGTGCACTTTACTTACTCTTACATTAAAGTCTTTGCACATGCTGTTCCCTCAGCCTGGAACATTCTTGTACTCACTTCTGGCTAAAATATCACTTTTGTTTCCAGTAGCAGAGTGCCCCACTGGCTTGTCCCCAAGCTTCTCAGAACTAAGAGGGTAATATGACTGGGGCAAGAGCCTGAGTGAGGAGTGAAGAGACCTGGATCTTAATCTCGCTGCTGCCATTACATGTCGAACTTTGTGATCTAGACAAATCCTGGGCCCTTTCTGGGCTTTCGTTTCCTGATCAGTAAAGGATATGGCTGGACTGTGTCATCACTAAGGATCCTTCTAGATGTAAAATTCTATAACTCTAAACCTTTTGGAGAATGTATTAGAATAAATTCTGTTCTTGTAGTGTTCAGGGAAGCCAGGCCAATGTGGAAACTGAATTCATCTTGAAGAAAACTGATGTGCAGTATTCAGATCTTGGATGTACTCTCACCGCTCAGATTGGCACTACATGGTTCTTCTACCTGCACTACGTATTACATTTAGTACATTTGTACTAAGTGGAAAGTGATGGCTTAGATGCTCTAATCCCCACACATATGTTGATCTTTCCTTCTTGCCTTTCCTTTTCTTTGCTGAAGTAGTCTTTGTTCCTGTCCTTTATTTTTAAAATCCCTTTTAGCAACAGGATCATAAGCACATGGATATCCTCACATGTGGTTTTTGTTGAGCTCATACAAGATGATCAAAAGATAATTGGTGACTGACTGACTATAACATTTGATTTTCCTCTGTGGAATATAGCTCCAGTCTGCAAGTCTCCTGTTTGTGGATAACCCTGTGGGCACTGGGTTCAGTTATGTGGACAAGGATGACGCATATGCCAAAGACCTTGCTACAGTGGCATCAGACATGATGGTTCTCCTGAAGACCTTTTTCGATTGCCACAAAGAATTCCAGGTGAGCAAAGACTCAGGGATAGCTAAGCAAGGAGCTAGCAGTAGTATATCCACCAGAATAAACTTCTACAATAGTTCAGTGGCCAGCTGATTTCAGAGAAAACTTTTTACTCCCAAGATTAGGTTGTGGACTTTTGTTTATGTCATCTCTTAAGCGGTTTTCGGCTTGAAAGAATAACTGGGAGCTAGTATTCTAATCAGACATAATAATCAGATATGGGGAGGAGAAAAGACAAGAAAAGCAGATTTACCTGGATATTACATGCAGTAGAAATTTGAAATTAATTTGTATGGGATTCAGGATATTTAGTTCTTTGTAAATTCCTTTTCTTGCTAGACGATTCCATTCTACATTTTCTCAGAATCCTACGGAGGAAAAATGGCTGCTGGCATTGCTTTAGAACTTCATAAGGTAACAAGAAAGATGACTTTGTTGTTTGGGTTTCAGACAGAAACTGATTATGTTACTTTTTATATTTACCTGATATTGACTATACTTCGCATAGGGCCTTGTACATGTAGAGTAAGAGCAAGTCTATAGTAAGAAGCATGAAAAATTTTAAAAAGAACAGTGAAGGTTACTCTAACAGAAATCAAATGAGGTATAAAGCTAGTGAGTAATAAGCTGGCATTTCAAATCGTTGGGAGAATAGATAGAATATTTAATTAATGATATGGAGATAAATTGCTATCACTTTGGAAAATGAAAAAGTTGAATTTTTGCCCTGCATGGAATATCAATTCTAGATAGATTAAAAATCTAAATAAAAATCAAAAGTATAAAAAACCTGAATATATAGGAGAAAATGTTTATAATCTTGGGCAGGAAAGCTTTTTTTTTTATAAGCTGAAACACCCAAAAGCCAAAAAGAATAAGTTTGACGTATTTATACCACACACAAATTTAAAACTTCTTAGAGTTCCATAAATAATTTCAAAAGATATATAGATATCCTTTGAAATTATATACACTATACATATACACATATGTATACACAAATGTACGATATAAAAAAGTATTCACGTCAGTAAATCAATAAAAATTGGACAATATCCTAGTAGAAAATTGGCAAAATATATGGACAAGCTATTTATAGAAGGCATGCAGTCTGTGAACATGTGAAAAATGTTCAATATTTATTAGTCATTCAAATCTATAAGATTTGAAAATATTTAAAAGATTGGTAACACCAGTTTTGGTAAGAAGTCAGGAAAATAAGTGCTCTCATGTACTTTTGGTAGAAATGGAAATTGGTAAGTTATTTTAAAAGGGCAATTTGGCAGTTTCTATCAACTTTTAAAGTGTATATGACTTGACCCAGTAATTTCACTTTCAGGAATCTGTCCTATGGGAATACTTATACATATGTGTGTGTCAGAGGATGTTTAGCACACTGTTACTTATAATGTCCATGAATTAAAAATGCTCAGTGGCTATTCGTAAAGGATTCCTTAAATAAAATAGGTGTATCTTTCCATGATGGAACACTTTGCAGCCATCAGAAAAATGGATAGGTTGATATATATGCATGTGTGTGTGTATATATATATGCTTGCAAAAGCAAAGAAAGGGATTAGAAGGATACATAGCATGTTAACTGTTGAGTGTGAGGGTGTAAGTGGGGCCAAGGTGAAAGGTTTTCCACATTTTCTGAGTTTAAATTTTTTACAGTGAGCTTGTGTGGGTTTTCTTTTTTTAATATTTATTCTTGTTTTAAAAATGAACTTTTATATAAGAAGCAGTGTGTGTGCACAACAGAAAATGAGAAAATGCGACAAGCACAAATTGAAAAATTAAAATCTCACCTTCTCACCAGAGATTGCCACTGTTAACACCTTGGTGTATAACTGTTATGTCTTTTCTGTACTTTTATGAATAAAAAATTGTTTAGCCAATATGAGATCATATTATACATAATATTTACAGTATGCTTTCTTCAATCACTAGCACTCATCTTCTCATTTCAGTAAACTTTCATCTCAAATATTCAGGCTTCTTTGATGTCCCAATGTGTCCTTTATAGCCGATTTGTCTAATTCCTAATCCAGATCCATGAATTACATCTGGCTGTGATGTCCACAAAGTCTGTTTTCATCTAGCATGTCCCTTTTTTTGTAAAGGAACCAGACTATTTACCTTGCAGAATGTTCCCTTTTCTGGATTTGTCTGGTAACATTTTCATGGTGTTATTTAGTTTTCCCTTCTCTTTACTGCGTTTTCCACAAAATTGGAGGTTATGTCTAAAGGCCTTATGCATTCAAGGTAAAAATGTTGGATAGAATATATCATAATAGGTCAGGTTTCAGGAAGCTATGGCTCATAAGTCAAATCTAGCCCACCACCTGTTTGTCCATGATCCATGAGCTAAGACTGGTTTTTACATTTTCAAGTAGCAGTGGTGGTGGTGGTGGGGATTAAAAGAAGAATGACATATGAATATTAAATTCCAGATTTCAATGTCCACAAAGTTTTATTAGAACTCTGTTTACATATTGCCTCTGGCTGCTTAGCAACACAGTGGCAGGCTTGCATAATTGCAATGGACCATTTGGTCTACAAAGCGTGAAATGTTTACTATCTGGCCCTTCATAGAAAAAAATTGCCAACCTCCAATATAGGTAATGTTGTGCACATCACTTTGCTTCAAATCAGAAGGCACATAATGTCTAAACCTAGTCTGTTCCCTCCATTGAACTCCTATACCCTTCCCCTGGACAGAAAGTTGTTTGGTGTTATTTTCACACTGTATGGATGTCCATCTCTTAATCCATCTTTCACTTAAAGGCTTCACTGTCAATTTTTAATTCTCACATAAGTCAGTGATTTCATTAGTGGTTTCGAAATGATGTTTTTTCCTCTGTCGTTTTGCTCACATCTATTAGTGGGTATTCTTCTATAACATGGAATTTTCCCTCATCGTCTGGGACTATTGAGGTAACTTGATAAAAGATCCTTCTGGAAAAGCCAGATAAATGCATAATTCTTTCTCTTTAATTGCCAGTGTTCAAAGTGAGGATAGTCATTGTTTTCTTACTTTAGATCTCTGAATAGCTATATATTCACGTAATTCAAAATTCAAAAAATGTGAAAGGTACACTGTAACAAGTCTCTCTTGCCTCTGTTCCTCTGCCCTAAGGCAACCTGTTATTAGTTTCTTCTGTATCTTTTTAATGATATTTCATGCCTGTAAAAGCTAATTCATATATGTTATTTTTCCCATTTTATACAAATGATAGTATATATTGCATACTATTCTATATGTCTCTTTTTAAATTTAACAGTATATCTTGGAGGTCTTTTCATATCAGTCCATAAAAAGTATTCTCATTGTTTTTTTAAGTTGTATCATGTACTGGTAGAAATCACCATAATTCATTTAGACCATCCTATGATATTTGGATTATTTCTAACTTTCTGTGACTGTATTACTATTAAATGAAAAAAAGGAGCAGAGTGGCATGAGCTCCTAGTCCTCAGACATTATCACATCCTTGAAGACCTATGAGGAGTCCTCCCAGCCCTTCAGTGACTGCAGTGTGGACAGTGAGGATTTTACCCAAGGAGCTTGCTGAGCACCTTGAGAAATCAGACTTTGGGTCAGGGGGACAGGTGACAGTGTCCCCCCTAACAAAGATAGGAGCTGCACCAGACACATCCTGCTCACACCCTTGTGAAAAGAGTAGAGAGAAACTCAGCAGTTCTACTCTTTGCAAGTAGCAGGAAACAGTCTTGTTCTCTGGTTGGTGTCTGAGGTCTTCAGAGACCCCGGGAATCATGGAAAAGGTAGGCAGTTTTCTGTGCTTGGGAAAGGCAGTGTATAAAGGCTGGGCTCCCTCCTACTCAGGAAGGGATGGAGGCCCTAGGTCCCCTTGACAAGGATGTTTCTTGGCTCCTCCTCTTTTAGGCCATTCAGCAAGGGACCATCAAGTGCAACTTTTCTGGGGTTGCTTTGGGTGACTCCTGGATCTCCCCTGTTGGTAAGTACAGAATTCTGAGACATTTCTCTACTTCCTTTTCCCATCCTTTTCTGGGACTTTGGGCTATGTTATCCTGATCAAAGACCAAGGCGATGGAATTTTCTGGGTCCTTGGAAAAGTTAACACTGAAAGTGTTTGCCCCTGGGCCATCCAAGATGTTTGGGGATGCGAACTCATTTACACAGTACCTACCATGGGCTATTACGAGCCAACCTGAATTCTCTTATTTGATTTTCATAACAAAACAATCAAATTTTACAGTTGAATACATTCTAAAGACTCATAGAGGTGATAGACTTTACCCTCAGACATACAGAATTAATGGGCTGTACAGGATTCAAACCCAAGTCTGTCTGTCCTCTTGTCTCCTCCACCACCCAGATGCTAACATGAGCGTTTGGGATGAAATTCCCATCTGTTGCTCATGTCGATGACGAGACAGGGTTACCATCAGGTCCTGCAACTCTAGAGGTTCATAGTTTCATAATCTGAGCATCCTTGTTGGGAGTATAGATACAAGTTGTTTATGTTGCAGACATCCAGGGTGTGGTTTCAGACATCTGAAATAGTCACCTTGGTGGGGTTAACTCTAACACGGGATTCTAAATCTCAGCACTATTGGCATTTTGACTCATGTAATTCTTTGTTGTGGGGTGCTGTCCTATGCATTGTAGAATGTTAGCAGCATCTCTGCCCTTTAGATGCCAATATTTCCCACCCCAGGATGACAACCAAAAATATCTTAAGACATTGCCAAATGCCCTCCAGGGGATGGTATCACCCCCAGCTGAGAACTACTGCTTTAACCTAACAAAAAGTGACCTTTCCCAGAGAAAACCAAACTGTAAAGTTAGAAATCAGAAGTGAAGTTGGCTGTAGAGGAGGGAGAGGAATAAGCTGGAATGTGGGACTTGAGGGAACTTTCCAGGCTCTCTGTGCTTTACACCTTGATTAGAGTGATCATTATATGGGTTCATAAATATTTATCAGAACTCTTCTGATCTACTTTTATGACTTGTGATGTGTGATTATGCCTCAGTTTTTAAAAATACAATTTATAAAAAGTAATATTTCCCCCTTAAAAGAGAAGGATTTGGCTTGTTATGGAGCCTGGTTCCCTAATGGATTCAGGATATGCTGCTGCTTCTTGGATGGTTATTTCTCACCCTCATTCTTGGCATCTCCAGGGTAGGACTGAAATGGCATAACTGAGAGCTCCGAGTCATCATTGAGAGAAGGGCTGCTACTCGTTTGTCCTTCCTGGATGGACTTCCTAGGACATCATAAAGCTGCAGATGCCTTGATCAGAGGCATGAGGATCCAGCAGGTTTCTAGTTAGATGCCTCACTAAGAATTATAGCACTGGCCTTCATGTTTCCTCCTGGGGTCTCATCACAGTTTCATAACAATAATAAGCACTTTGCATGTATTAACTTCATTTACTCTTGCAACAGCTCCATGGGATGGGTGTTGTGATTGTCCCAATTTTAAAGATGGTGTAACTGAGACTCAGAGAAGTTAAGCAGTTTTTTTTTAGAGTCACACAACCAAAGCCAGGACTCACATCCAGGGAGCAGGCATAGAAATCCATGCACTTAGCCATTATACTCCACTGCCTCCGGAAGACCAGTAAGTTAGAGTTCATGACTTTGTAGATGCTATTCATCTGGTCCAAATCTTTTTCATTTTATCATGACCCACTTCCCCTCAAGAATCGTCCTATCTAGATCTCACTCTCTCCTTCCAGATCCACTTTAAGTATCTCTCCTTCATCCCAGAAGTACTCCCTCTTTGAGGGAGAAATGCTGTTAATTTTCATGAACAGTTATAATTGCTTGCTAGGTAGTAGGTATCATGTTAGGTACGAGGAAAGATATACAGACATGTTCCATGTCTTCTAGATCTGCACAGTTCAGTATAGTAGCCATAGCCACATGTGACTATTTAAATTAAAATGCAATAAAGTTTTCAATCTTTCAGTTGCACACTCCACATTTCAGGTGGCCAGTCATCACATGTGGCTACTGACTATTGTTTCGGACCACACACATATAGAACATTTCCATCATTGCGGAAAGTTCTTTCAGACATCTCAGGTCTTACATCAGAGGTCAGCAGCCTATGACCTACAGGTCAAGTCTGCCTTGCTATGCGGCTTTGGTAAATAAGTTTTTTATTGGGGCACAGTCACGCCCATTTATTTACATATTATTCAGAGGCTGCAATGAAGTTGAGTAGTTGCGACAGAGACTGGCTGGCCTGCAAAGCCAAGAAGATTTATTATTTACAGAGAAAAGTTTGTCAATCCCTGGTCTAGAGCAAGCAGGGAATGGGATGCATTGGAGAACTGTAGATAATTCTGTATATCCAGAAACCAAAGCATTGGCTTACAGGTTAACTGGAGAGGTAAATGGGTAACTAGGTCCAGGAGGGCTTGGTATGCCTGCATTTCTCAGGGTGTGCTTGGGAATACCAGTATGATGAGGTGCTCTACAAAGGGTTCCATGGTCAAATAAGTTTTGGAAGTGCCGAACACTGGCTCTGCCTCTTCAGGGTTTCACAGGCACATCAGAGGCTCTGAGAACTCCTGCAGTAAAGAAACGTGTTATATTTTGCATAACCCCAAAGATATTTCACCAAAGCATTATTTTTTTCTCTTTTAATACCTCATGTCCTGTGGAACTGAAGCTATTTGAAATACTTTGAGGTGCTTAACCTTAGGATACCACTGAAGGCTTTTAAGCAAAGGACTGATATATTCAAATATACTTTATAACTTGTGATCTTTGATGTTTCGTTGGCTATCATCAAGGATGATATTTGAAGACTATCATTAGCATGAAAAAATTAAATCCAATTTTCAGGTACACAGATCATTATTTACAACATTAAGAAAATGTGAATTTAGACAACTATAAACATTTTCATGAAGAAAAGTATGTTTTCATGCTCTAAAGCTATTCCAAATCTCTGAAGCTATGTCTTACATTGAGATCAGTCCCTCTAATTTCTCTCTATACAGAAGAAAGTGTGCTCCTGCCAGGGTTTGTATAACTGATTTCATTCTTCCTAATCTTCTTTTGTCCTCTAACTCATCCTTGGGACATAGCTTAAATCCCATTTTTGTATGTTTCTCCAGGCTCCAGATTCTTTTATTCTCTCAGTTCAGTCTAGAGTCTGTTCCAATTTCTCAATGGCACTAGCCTAACCTCGTGTCATGGTATTATGAACTTGCCTAAACCTAGCCCAACTATTCTCTTTGAGGGCAGGCTTTATCTTACACATAGTTATGTCTTATAAAGCTCCTTACTAGCTTCAGGCCTTTAGTAAACTCTGAATATATTTGTGGAATAAAATTGATTGGCAGTATAGCCACAGACACTTGAATTACTTAATCATTACTGTTCTTAATTAGCTCCTTGGCAGAAGCTAGTGTCCCCAAATTAGAGTAGCAAGCAGGAAGCAGAGCAGAAATGTGAGGGCGGGGAAATATTTTAAGCTGTCAAAAAGCCTCGAAGTCTGCAGATAAGAGCCTTTGCTGCACAAGCACAGTCTGCCTGCGGAGATGCCACCATGAGTTACTGGCTGTGACTCACTTACTGGGCCAATATCAGGCCAAATTAATACACCATTAGCCCCGAGTCAACATACAAGGCCCCACACCCTCATCCCACCTCTCAGCCACTGAGATGTTAGTTTGTTTCCCACATAGGCACTGGTGAGTGAAGGAGCCCTCTGGTCTAAAGCTACTGGGTTTCTTGCCTCTGTCTCTTTCTGCTTTGGGAGGGAGGCCAATTAGGTTTTTCTTTGGGAGGACATAACCATGACAGACTTATTTTGTGTCTTTGTGGATTCCTTTAGATTCGGTGCTCTCCTGGGGACCGTACCTGTACAGTGTGGTAAGTATGTGAGACCTCATCTCCGTACCCCTCTGTGGTCAGCAATCCAGTTGACCTGTTCTGCCTCTTTCCTAAGGAAGGACAAAGCTAGCTGAGTGACACAGTTGACATTGCTCCTTAGGGGCTCTTGTTCCATATCAAGTTGGAGACCCTAAGCAACAGTTGGCCTCAGGACAAATTTAAAGAAACATCAGCACAGTTAGCCCATTTCTCTAGGTACAAAAAACATGTTTTTAAATCACATTTTATTAGAAAAAATTTCAAATATGCAGAAAAGTTGAAAGATCTCTGTGAACACCCATATATCCACCGTCCAGACTGTTAACATTTTGCTGTCTTTCTGACTTGTAATAAGATGCTTTTGTATATAAATTCCCCTTTCTACTTCCCATTCTTTCTGTTAACCATCCCTAACTGTAGCAATGCCAGATTTGTGTTTCTAAGCAAAGCGGACCTTTGTTCTTGGTTTGCATTCCAGTCTCTTCTTGATGACCAAGGTCTCATAGAGGTGTCTCAGGTTGCAGAGGAAGTCATGGATGCCGTAAATAAGGGGCTCTACAAAGAGGCCACCCAGCTGTGGGGGCAAGCAGAAATCGTCATTGAACAGGTAACGGGACATGCTTGGAGGCCAGCCCAGTTGTTTGGCTTTTTCCCAGAGATGAAGGGCCGCTGGTTGATGGTGTCAGGATCTGGGGTCTTTCCTGAGACTCTCCCAATATCATGCTAAATGATAAATCTGACCAGTCTGAGCAGTGATAGGGTCAGAAAGCTACCCAGGCCTGCTAGACTTTCTTGTTCCTTGACTGAATATGGATTCTGTTGGGAACAGTATGTCTTTTAAAGGCAAGTGTTTGTTTTCCTGGCAAGCAGCATCCTGCCCCTAGTGAGCCAGAGGGAAGAATACACTGGCTGAGGACTTGAGTGTGTGGGACCCTGGATAGCTTTTTGTCTCTGTAAATACACAGGCCTCTGATTTTCTTCTGTAGCATTTAAGCTCCACTCATATGATCTGCTCTCTTCCACCAGGAGACAGGCCTGTCACAGCAGGTCTCTGAGCCTGCAGAGCTGAATTTTTTTCTGGTCTGAGCAGATTTACAAAGATAAAGCTATTCTTGGATAAGATGGAGGGCTGAGTGTCTTTCTGTTTTGCAACTTTGATAACGGACAAGTAAAACAAACAGCTAAATATGCTTCTGTATTTCAGAACACAGATGGGGTAAACTTTTATAACATCCTTACTAAAAATGCTCCCATGTCGCCAATGAAATCGAGCCTGGAATTCACCCAGAGCCACCTAGGTGAGTGAACCTTGAAATCGCCAAACCATGTTATCAGCCTGTGCAAGATGAAATCAATTTCTTTAAAAAGCTTAATTTTATTTATTTATGTACTAAAAGTATGGTTGACATACAATATTGTTAGTTTCAGGTATACAAAACAGTGATTCAACATTCATGTACCTTACAAAGTGATCACCACAATAAGTCTAGCAACAATGTCTCTGGATTAAAAAGCTTTATTGATGTATAACTTACATACCATGAAATTCACCCATTTTAAGGGTATATTTTGATAGTGTTTAGTACATTCACAGAGTGGTGTAATCATCACCACAATCCAGTGCTAGAACATTTCCATCAGACCACTTGTATGTGCAGTTGATTTTCACACCCACTCCCAGCCCCAGATGACACTAATCTGTTTCCTGTGTCCTTAGCTTTGCCTTTTCAGAAGATTTCATA
The DNA here is from genome assembly GCA_030015415.1 of Cynopterus sphinx. Taxonomy (NCBI): domain Eukaryota; kingdom Metazoa; phylum Chordata; class Mammalia; order Chiroptera; family Pteropodidae; genus Cynopterus; species Cynopterus sphinx. The sequence goes on from CM057385.1 coordinate 24,323,537, forward strand.
GAAGCAGGGTGTCTTTTCAACATCTGGCTTCTTTCACTTAGCATAATATTTCTGAAGTTTGGAAACCAGCTTCTGCACACCAGATTATAATGCCAGTCCTCCAGCAGGCTGGACTAAATTGTCTTTCAGTCGACCCAGCTTCACTGCAGGTGTCGAAAACTGGCACCCTCCCTGTGGAAGAGGCATGTGAAGGTATCAGGAGTCCTCTAGATCCCACTTCTTAGCTGAATGTTTGGGGTCATGTTGGATCTTCTCAGTGGCCCCACAGTACATAAAATGCAGCAATCAAAACTAATAGATCCCCTCCACTTTCAACATGTTTCTGACTGTCTCCATCTGGGATTAATCGAGGTGATGGTTCTCATTTCCCAGCTGAAAGCATCCCTCTTATGCACAGCCTCCACAGCAGCTTGAGAAAGATCTCCTCTTGGTGTCATTTCTACTCCTTTGACTCACTGTGTACCAGTCTGTTTTAGTTCGTCTTTACCATCGCCATGTGAGACACCTAAATCAAGACTCCTTAAGTCAGCTCATGAATGGTCCCATCAGAAAGAAGCTCGGAATTATTCCTGAGGATTGCTCCTGGGGAGGTAACATGTGACCTCATTAAGTGCTGTTTGTAGAGCTGGGAGGTGAAGAGAGGTAAAAATTCACAAGCCTCAATTTGTAGAATTAGGGCTTTGTTGGTGGTGATAGTACATTGCAGTTAGAACAGTATTATCTACATTTTACAGATGAGCAAACAAATATAGAGACATTAAAAAACATGCCAAATTTGGTTCAAAGTGAGGGTTTGGTTGGGAGAGAATGGAAACGATTAGTTATGAGCGGATAACTGTTGAAGCCAGGTGTGGGTACATAAGGATCATTATAATCTTCTCTTTACTTTTGTATCTGTTTGAAGTTTCCCATAATAACAAATTGAGATGTAAAAAAGCCATGCCAAGGCCATAGGTAGTAGCAGGTTTAATCAGTTCTCTCTGGCTGGCTTCCCTAGGCCTCCTGATGATGGATGTGGTCCAAGTGTCTACTGTATTTTGGCCTGAAGGCCATAGTGGGGAAATACTGGAGTCCTAAGGCTAAGGCCAGGTAGAAACTTTAGATAAGTCCCTGTTTAGTCCTATAGAGAAGCCATGAGCAAATGGAACACCTGAGCTAGAGGGCAAACACTCCAAGCTGAAGAAGTTTTTGTATGTGTCCAACATACCCTAAAGTTATATGGTCTAGAGGTCTTTCTAGTGTGGCCCTTTACAGTTGCTGAGAGGCTAAGACTTGGCTCTGACCTTGGCTTCCTCAGGGGACATAGGCCATCCTCCCAACCTGCAGTCAGCAGAGGACTCAGCCTAGACCTGGAATCTTCATTTCCACCCTCAACCCTTAGAGTTTTCTAGAAATGAAGGGGGGAAAATGTTAATTAGATTAAATAAAAAAGAATGCAGTATCAGAGCTGCAAGGGATGGAAACAGCTTTGGAGAGCTGTCGTGGAGCCGAGAAGAAAAAGATATGACCGTCACGGGAGGCCAGGTCCAACTCAAGCTCCTGAGAGCACGTGTTTTCAGCTCAGCTCCCTCATTTGATCTTTACGATGGTGTTTTCCAGTCCCAGCTTCTCTGGTGATAGCAACCCACCCTCTAGGCCAGGTGACTACATTTTTGCACATGATGACTAACAAAGAAAACTCTTTGGCTCCAGACATGTCTATGTATGGTCTGGAAAGATCAAAGTGTCCTTAGCTGGTACCCCCAGTGTCCTGAGTTTCAGTTTGTAGTTAAATTTTGGAGCCAGTCAGGCTGTGTTCATATCCTAGCATGCCCCTGACTAGCTATTTCATCCTGGGCATGTTTCTTAGCTTGTCTTGAGTCTCATTTTCTTTAACCATTTCACAGGTTAAGACTCTTTACCAACCGCAGTAGTTAGGAAAAAGAAATGGGATATCGCTTGTAATGTGTTTACTTAGCACAGTGACTGGCAAATAAAAATAAATGGTAGCCGCTATTGTTCTTGTCGTTCAGCATTATGATGGTGGTGACAGTCAGGAATCCAGCAAATGCCATGCTGACCATCTCTTCTCTTGCCCGGGGGTTAGTCCTCCACATGGCTTAACTGAGGGCGAGCTCTGAATTGGTCTGGGACTGATTTGGTCTATCACTAGGGTAGTCCCACTTGTTCAGAATTTAGAATTTGGACCTGGGGTCACTCACGAAAGGAGGAAGACGAACATTGGCCCAAAAGTACAAGTTGTTCCCTCCAAGGACCAGCCTAACGAGTGTCTTTCAAGCTTCCCTTGTTTCCTTGGGCACTGGCCTTTTCTAGGTTTCATTAAAAATGCCATTGTTGTAATCAGCAATGCACTTGAGTAAATCGAGCACATGTGCTGTTCGTGCTTCCCTCTGTATGACCGCTGAGGGCATGGATATCTGGGCTGGGGTTGGGCCCTGTTGGTGAAGCATCCGTGCGTGCAATCTTTGTTAGGTGCCACACAATGGTTACATGTGAGTGCCGGAGCTCAGGATGCTTTGGGCTGGAAGGGGCCTCTTGTTCTGGTAGAACCCAAGCTGCTACCTCTTCTTTCTCATGTGCAGGCCAGGCTAAGGATGTCTTCCTGAACATGGAAGGGGACTTCATGAAGCCCGTCATCAGCATTGTGGACGAGTTGCTGGAAGCCGGGGTCAACGTGACTGTGTATAATGGACAGCTTGATCTCATCGTGGACACCATGGGTAGGCGGCCACTCTGAGCAGCACGTGGAGGCAGTGTCATGGGTTAAGTTAAAAGGGAACTGGCCTGGGAAATGTCAGTGTTGGGTCTGTGACGTCGAAATGCTGGGAGGAAGGCTATTTTCTATTACATCCATCCACCCTTGACCTTGACTTTTTCAAAAGGGTAGGGCTGCCTAAGGCTGTGACCTCTCAGAGAAGCCTGGGCCTATCCAGCTTTTGAGGCTTTTAAATATAATTAAATACCCACCCCCACCATAAAAAGAAAAAAGAAGACATTTTTTGGTCATTGGATGAATAGACTATTTAATTGAGGGGCAACCTTGTTTTTGGGAAGTGTCCCAGTAGATGGTAAGACCTGCAAGTTGAATTAAGACTAACTGCCTCCACCTTAAAAAAAAAAAGAAGAAGAAGAAGAAGAAGAACAAACCCTAATGACTATAAACCTGAAGATCCAGGGAAAATGGTCTTTGTGGAGTCCACGTCACACTGGCTGTCACCATGTGCCCATTCCTGGTTTCAGTAGGGCCAAGTGGAGAGGCAGAGGCAGGTTCTCAGAATGGGCAGGCAATGAAGGCACGTAGTCTGGTGGGTGCAGTGTGTTTCTCAGAGTCCACAGGAATGAATATTTTTGTAACTCGTAAGCCGAGGGCACTAAGGACCATGTGAGAACATGCTGCGTTTCTTCCCTAAGCTGCCTGGGTGGTCCCCACTGCTGTCTTAACCCTGAGACTTCTCAGTCTCTCTTACAGTTCTGTCATTTCCAGAGCTCCCCGATTTCCTTCTTGTAGAGCATTTGGCCGTGAGAGAGCCAGAGACAAAGAGCGGTCAGGCTTCACAGGTGTTAGGTTTCTACCAGTCGAACTGGCTATCACTGGGGCCTTCCTAGAAATGCAGAATCTCAGGTGCCATCCAGACCTATTGAATCAGAGTTTGCATTTTTACAAGATTGGGTTTTATGCACGTTATACTTTGGGAAATGCCAAGTTATAGCACTTAGATTTTTGTTTCTACTCCACCCATTTGGTTAACGCCAGTCCCTTCTTTGTCCCTCTTGCCAGGTCAGGAGGCTTGGGTGCGGAAACTGAAGTGGACAGAACTGCCCAAATTCAATCAGCTGAAGTGGAAGCCCCTGTACAGTGAGGCTAAATCTTCCGAAACGTCTGCTTTTGTCAAACGCCATAAGAACCTGGCTTTCTACTGGATTCTCAGAGCCGGACACATGGTGAGAGAGAGTCAGCTTTTTTCCCCCAGACTTTATATCGTTCTCAGGGGGAAGCTACTGGCAGTCGATCCTGTGTGGGGGCACTGCCCGGATTGGTCTTAAACAAAGTGCTTTGAGCTTGAGAGTGCTTCAAGTTCTCTAACAAATTCTGCCATTTGCACTGCATTCCTTTGAGTCTAGAAGTTCTCATTTAAAAAAGTAAATCCTCCTGAGAGAGTTAAGAGCTGGGCTTTCTGTCTTTTACTCTTTAGTTTAAATGAATTTAATGTTAACTCTACTCCTAACACTTTGTCCTGAGACATCATTTGTCCCGAAGACATCATTTGTCCCAGGGGAATAAGGGAGAAGTTGTCTTGACATTTTCAGGGAGTGAAAACCAAAGCCTGGTACTCTGTGAAGCCAAGTTGCCAGTGCAGGAACATGGTGGGGAGGGTGGGTGTCTTTGAGCAGTGGTGGCTGCAGAATCTGTTTGGAAGAGGTTTTGTTTACAAAGGTGAACATGAGGCTTTCATACTCCTGCACTTGCAAAGTGAGCCCACCATTTTCCTTTAGGCTGTATATTGGTTACATGGCTTTCTGTGGGCCGAAGGAGATGCTGGAGGCCTGACGATACTGTACATGCACACACTTGTCAAGGAGCCAAGGGGAGGCATGCCGAGAGGCAGAAGTGCCCGAGTGCTTCCCTCATGGCCCTGCTTAGTCACTTAGACACTGGGTCACTCTTCTTCACAGGATTGTGGTTTCTTGTGCGGTATTAGTTGACAGGGGCATTAAGGTGCCCTCCAGCCTGCCCTCCCATCTTGGCTCCAGTGTGCCCAGGGCAAAATCTCTGTAGAGAAAGGGCTGAGGGACAGCCATCTGGCTGGAATGTGGGCCTAGGAGTCTGGACTTCAAGCTCTGTAGACACAGCAAGCACCTAGTGTGTTAACTCAGATGGCTGAGGAGGTGCTGAAAAATTTGTGGGGAGGGAGTTCCCTTCCCACAAGCTGCTTCTCAAGGGCATTGGTGGTTCCCAATGGGTCAGTTTGCCCCTGGGGTGCTTTGGCAATATCTGGAGACATTTTTGGTTGTCACAGCTTGGAGGAGGGTACAACTGGTATCTAGTGGGTAGAGGCCAGGGACCCTGCTAGACATTCCACTGTACAAGACAGCCCCCACAACAGAGAACTGTACAGCCCAAAATGTCAGTGGTGTCAAGGCTGAAAACTCCTGATATAGAAAACAGAGAGCTGAGGTACTGGTAGACTTGTTCTCATAGTATTTATCAGGTATTTGGTCACAGACAGCATATTCTTAAATCTCTGACCCTTAGTTTGTTCTTAAAAATGCCCCAGAAGCGAAAACACTGAAAACCTTAAGAAAAATGGAAGTTTCCCTGTGATTTCCTTTATTCGTTGAACAGACTTTTGAGTGTCTTGTGACTACTAATCCCCGTGCCAGGTACTGGAAGTTCACAGGTGGACGGTGCACCATTTCTGTCCTCAGGGTGCTCACAGGCCAGAGGGCAGACAGGCAAAGAGACTCTAATGACATGGAGTGAGAAATGCTAAGGTGGGGGTTGGCCCAGGGAAGGGGGCCAGACCCAGGCATGGGAGTCTGGAAGACTGGCCCCTCAACGATGGGCAGGAGTTAACTAGGTAAAGAGGGAAGGGTATGAAAGCAAGGACAGCAGCATGTGTGGGTCCAGAGAAGTCTTTAGATAACTGAGGTCTCAGGAAGGACCACAGGAAGAGATGAGGCCAGGGAGGGAGATTTTGCACATCACCTTAAGGACCTCAGGCTTATCCTGAAAACAATGGAGTACCATTGAGAAGTTTTAGGCAAAGGAGTGAAATTGCTAGATTTGTATAAGAAATGACGTTCTAGAAGCAGAGGGCATGGGACAAAAGTGGGGCAGAGAGCCAGTCTAAGAGGCTTTCATGGTAACCCAGAATGGAGAGAAGTTCAGGAATTTAAGGTGTCAGAAGGGAGAATTGACAGGACTTGGTGACTGTTTACCCATAGAAAAGCCAGGTGGGATGTCCTTAAGGCAACTGAATATATGCACATATGTGAATGTGGAGTCAAATGTTGTCCCTGAGAGGCAGAGATTGGGAGTCAAATATGGAAAAGACCAGTCAGGGTGCACCAGTATTTAAGAGATAAAAGACAAAAGAAGGACCCACAAATGACACTTGAGAAAGAAGTGGCCAGAAAAGTAGGAAGGAGACCAGGGGCATGTGGTATCCCCAAAGCAGAAAGGAGCCAGTGATGTCAAATGCTGCTGACAACTCAGGTGAAGGACTGAAGTGTAGGCAGTGACTTGGGTGCACTGCTATTGTCAGTGATGTGGCAAGCATTTTCAGTGAATGGCAGGCTCAAAAGCCAGCATGGAAAGGTTGGGGCAAATGAATGAAGCAGTGAGGGAGAAGAGCCAACTTCCTTTAAGAAACCAGAAAGAAGGCATGACCCAACCTTTTACGAAACTTGATCTGAACAGAAAATGAACAAGGCAGCAAGATGCAGGGTTACAAGGGCACTTTGTCATGGCTCTGAGCACTGAGCACATTGTGTGTGAGAACATAACACTATTTACTTCTAGAGAGTGGTCCCTGCAGAGACAGGTAGGAGGAGAAGGAGAAAGAAGCTAACTGTCTGCCTGCTCGCTTGCTGCCCTGGAGTTGAGGCCCATTTCCTCTTGGTTTGTTACAGAAAGAACAACAGATCAGTTGGGGGCAGGCTTAAAATAGCTCTTGGAGACTGTTATTAAATCATCTCCCAACCACTTCCCTTTGGGTTGATTAAATGTCATTTTGGTAAATCCCACCCACCATGCCTGTGTGGCCTTGCTTGGCAGGACAGTCAGGGACAGTGGTGTGCCGTAGAGAACTGTGGAGCCATGGAATTTCAGAACCTGGAGCCATTTGCTCTCTCCCTAGTCTTCGTAGAGTAGACACTAAGGCCTCTGCCCCTTCCCCTTTCGATGGTGGTGGGAAGGAGAATTTTTACAGAAATTATTCAAAAACTTAAGGGAAAAACAAAACAAAGTTGAATAACAATACAGAAATGAGGATGCCATCCAAACAAAGGGTCTTGTTTGTTCGTATTTGTTTACGGCTTTTTTGTTAGGTTCCCTCTCTGGCTGTCTTTCTCCTCCATTCTCAGTATTGGGGTTTCTGAAGCAAAGAATCCTATAAAGTGTTTAGAATTTTCTCTCTTCCTTGAGTAGGCTGGGTCCTAGTACCATAATAGGAGTAGCCCTTATAAAAAAATTAACAGATCAGCCCCAAGTGGAGAAGGTTCTTTCCTAAACCCCAACTTCTCCAGTCCCCAGCCACTCAACAGAAGAGCTTTTGTCCCTCACAGTGGTCGTTTCACAAAAATGACCCTCTCTTTTAGGGATGCACCCTGGTGCACCTCCCAGGCTGATGTCACAGAGCAGGCACTCCTCTGGGAGTGAGGTTTCAGGAAGTCACCCCTGAACACAGCCCCAGGAACAGGCAAGAGCACTAACTCGGATATTGCTTGGTTCTAGGTTCCTTCTGACCAAGGGGACATAGCTCTGAAGATGATGAGACTGGTGACTCAGCAAGAATAGGATGGACTGGGCTGGAGGTGAGCCACTTGGCCTCAGGGCACAGAAGCTGAAGCGAACATCCTAAAGCTATGGGAAGCACCATTCTCCCCTTGAATCTGACTTGGGCTGTGGTCGTGAAGGTTCCTGCGAGCACCACGGAGAACAAACTCACTGCTTCTGTGACAACTTGGAAATTATTTCTGCTTCTGAAAAAATCTAAGATTTTTTTTTAATGGGTTTGTTTAATCAAAATCAAAGTATTGAACTATATTAAGGTTTTTTTTATTTCAAAAGTAAATAATGTGATCTATCGAAAAAAGGAGATACAAACGAACGAAGAACAAAATAAACACACATATACTTCTCGGGAATAGGCACTGCTACCAATCTAGTGTACATCTTTGACAATCATTTTTTGCTATATATACATATATATTTTTTGCAAAAATGGAATCATTACTATATTTTACTGTCTTCTTTGTTCACATATCAGTATGTCCGAAGCACCTTTTTATGTCAATAAATGTTCTTCTATAACATTTTTAATGGCTGCTGAGAATTTCATTTTATGGATGTACTATAATTTATGTACCAAATCTGGGAAAATTGGAAAGCCACATGCAAAAGAATGAAACTGGACTGCTGTCACCATACAACAAAATTAACTTAAACTGGATCAAAGACCTAAATTTGAGACCTGAAGCAATAAGTGGTGTAGAAGAAAACACATGCACTAAACTCATGGACCTTGGATTTAGGGAAGATTTTATGAATTCAATCTCAAAGGCAAGGAAACTAAAAGCAAGTATAAATGAATGAGACTATGTCAAACTAAAAAAAAGCTGCACAGCAAAAGAAACCACCAACAAGACAAAGAGGCAACCAACTGGATAAGAGAAGATATTTGCAAGTAACACCTCCAATAAAGGGCTGATCTCCAAAATATACAAAGAACTCATAGAACTCAACAACAACAACAATAACAACAAAACAGTCCAATTAAAGAATGCGCAGAGGACCTGAACAGACACTTCTCCCGAGAAGATATCCAAACAGCCAACAAAATTAAAAATAGATTTACCATATGACCCAGCAATCCCTCTTCTGGGTATCTACCCCACCAAATTTGAAAACATCTGTAAAGAAATATGCACCCAATGTTCATTGCAATATTATTCACAATGGCCCAGGTATGGAAACAACCAAAGTGTCCATAAATAAACGATGAGATAAAGGTGTGGTCTGTATATACAATAGTCTACTACTCAGCCATAAGAAAGATAAAATACTGCCACTTGCGGCAACATGGATGGATCTTGAGATGATCATGCTAAATAAAATGTCAGAAAAAGTTGAGAACCATATGATTCCAGTCATATAAAACTGAAAGCAACAAACAAACAAGACGGACTCATAGACACAGACAACAGTTTAGTGGTTACCAGAGGGAAAGGGGGTGGGAGGGAGGTAGATAAGGATAAAAGGGGTCAAATATATGATGATGGAAGAAAATTTAACTGAGTGGTGAACATACAATGCAATATACATATGACGTATATCAAAATGTACACTCGAAACCTATATAATTTTATTAGCCAATGTCACTCCAATAAATTTAACAATTTATGTCACAAATACCCAGTTTTTTCCGGTAAGCAATTTCTAGTTAGTCACTTTTTAAAAAATTAATTTATCTTAATTAGTTTCAAATATACAGTACATTGGTTAGACATCTATATAGTTCGTAAAATGATCCCCCCATTGCTCCCTCCCTCCCCTGACCTTCCCAGCATATCAATGCTAATTGCATTTCCTGTGCTGTGCTCCCCATTCCTGTGACCATCAGCTACTAAATTGTACTTTAACCCTTCACCCCATTCTCCCAGCTGCTCCAGCTCCCCTCCTCTCTGTCACCAGATTGTCCATTATATTTGTGAGTCTGTTTTTGGTTAGTTTGTTCTTTTTGTTCCTTAGGTTTTGCATATAAGTGAAATCATATAGTGTTTATCTTGCTGTCTGACTTAAATACCTTCTAGGTCCATCAAAGCAATATCTTTTTTTATCCCCTTTTAGTCTGTGTCTTTTATTCTGAAGTGAGTCTCTTATAGGCAACATGTAGGGGTCTTGTTTTCTTTTTTATTCATCTATTTTTATTTACTTATGTGTTTTTTCACTGTATCTTTAGTTGGAGCGCTTAATCCTTTTTCCTTTGAGGTACTTATTGATAGGAATGTAGTTGTTACCATTCTTTATTCCTGTTTTTGATACATGTTTTTTCTTCTTAAAAAAGTCCCTCCAACATTTCCTGTAATACATGGTGGTGATAAATTCTTTTAGCTAGTTTTGTCTGGGAAGCTCTTTATCTGTCCTTCAACTCTAAATGATAACTTTACTGGATAAAGTATTCTTGGTTGTACATACTGGGTCTTCATCACGTCGAATAATTTGCGCCAAGCCCTTCTGTCCTTCATAGTTTCTTTTGAGAAATCAAATGCCAGTCTTATGAGTGTTCCTTTATAAGTAACCATCTGTTTTTCTCTTGCTACTTTTAATATTCTTCGTTTGCATTTAATCTTTAGCTTTTTAATTATGATATGTCTTGGTGTGGGCCTCTTTTAATCCCTGATATTTGGAATTTTCTGAGCTTTCTGGGGTTTTATGTCCATTTCTTTCACCAGGTTAGGAAGTTTCCTATCATTTCTTCAAACAGCTGTTCAATATCTTGATTTTCTTCAGGTATGCTGATCAGACAAATATTTGGACCCTTAATAGTGTTCCATATCCTCCTTAAATTATTTTTATAGTCTTGGCATCTCATGTCTTGCCATTCTGATGGAGTGTCCTTGGTTTTCTCATCCTCTAGATAGGGCATTTGATTCTTTTCTTTATTCACTCTATTTATTCCTTTGTTTATTCCATTTATTATACTTTTCATCTCAGATAATGTGTTCTTTGTGTCAGACTGGTTCCCTTTTATAATTTCCATTTCTATTTTTATGTTTTTTATCTCTTTGTTGAAGTTCTCACTGAATTTATTATCTACATTTCCCAAAAGTTCATTGAGCATCTTTATAACCAGTGTTTTGAACTCTGCATCTGTTAGATTACTTGACTCCATTATATCTGATCTCTGTTCTGTTCTCTCATATTGTTTCTGCTTCTTTGTCTTCCCATTTTGGCTGCCTTTCTGTGTCTGTTTCTATGTACTAAGCAAAGATCCTAAGTCTCACGGTCTTATTAGTGTGGGTTTATGAAGTAGGTGCCCAGTGGCACAGTCCTGAGTTTAGCTGCAGGCCAAATTTAGTCCAAGTTTCTACCCCTCTGGGGCCACCTGTTAAGATTCAGCAAGCAATCCACAGATGCTGTGCTCACAGTTGCCTCTAAAGGCCACACCAGAAACAGGCCAGTTGCCTCTAGTGTGAATCTAGGTGTTGCTCTGCAAGGAGCACCTGACTCGCTGAAGATACACCTGGATGTGGCTTGGATGGAGCTGAGAGTTGGAGAAGGTGGGGTTTCAGGGAATCCTCTGAGCAGAACGACCTCTGTTATCCAATTTGAGGATGTCATGGCTATGGTGGCACTGTGTCTGTGCACTGGGAGGGGTGAGTGCTCAACAAGGAACAATGGATACAGCCGGCACTTCTGTACAGAGATTCTCCCTCTGGCCCTCACTTCGACAATGTCTCCCTATAAGTCCCTGGTGCCCCCTGTGTGCACCTGAATTCACACTGGTGCTCAGAGTGAGCAGGTCCATCACCGCAAAAATCCACTCGCTGACTCAGCCCCTGTTAGAGGCATCTGCTGCTGCCGCAGCCTCCATCTCAGCTGCTCAAGACCAGTCAGCCCCGCGCCCTCACCCCATCCTACCTTCTGTCAACACAGAGTGCTTTTTTGGATTTCTCCCTATTTATATGGCTTGTTCATCTAGAGCCAGGCGATTTTTCCTTGCTGCTGCTCCTTGTTTCTGTCACAACTTTGGTTTGGTCACCAGAGGGATGAACAGAGCCTCCATCATCTATGCCATTTCCCCGCCTCAGTTTGTTGCTATTATAAACAGTGCTCTGGTGACTCACCACAATAGCTATTTATATTGGCATGCACATCCTTATTTTTTTACAATAAATTTCTAATGTCATAATTGTTTAGTCAAAGGATTGCAACATTTCTTTAAAGTGATGAGTTTGAGATTTTTAAGTTTTAATTTGTGGCTCAAATTCTGCATAAGGAATCTGATGGCTTCTATGACAACCCTGAAATAACTACCTCCAATAGTTGTAAGCTGAGATTCTCAAAATCAAAGTCAATTCCTGCAGATTGAGAAGAAAGAGTTAATAGCAGGTTATAGCTACATGATCAGGCCCTTTGAACATGAGACTAAAACAGGCTTCCTCAGGCAGTCACTGCACACTTTCCCTGTAGTTCACTGTTGGACTGAGAGCATCCCAGGTGCTCTTGGACAAGGAAGAACACAAGAGGCTGTGTTGGAGCCCCCTGGATTCCAGCAGTGCTGCATCTGCCAGGTATCCTTTGCTGGAAACATTTTTCGCTATAACTAGTCAACTAACTCTTGTGAATCCTTATAGCATTGAATTACTACACAGATTGAGTTCCTAGCCTCACAGGGTCTCTTTTGCTGGAAGTTAGGGTATTGGTTGAAAAGAAATGCAAGTTGGAACATTAGAGTGGGCCATTTGGACAGATTCCAATAAAGCTGGGAACCTCAAACCTTCTTTTCCCTCTAGAGGCAGCCCTTCCATCCCTGCCTGAGGAGGTTAATCTCTTCCCCTAAGATTCTGAAACCAATTCCCAGACTTGCCCAAGATCCCTCTTCCTGCAGTATTACAGTCTCTCAACCCACACCCATGCCTCCATGGGGAATTTCCTATGATCAGCTGACTGAAGAAGAACAGTTTCAATCTTGGCTTACAGATACTCGCATGATCTCCAGGCACCACCTGAAGGGGGACAGCACAGCACTAAAGCCCGTCTCTGAGAGAACCCGAAAAATGGTGGTGAAGGGGACCCCTCCTGTGAATAGAACTTGGAGAAGTACACCTGTTTGTTCATTTTTGCCTGGAAGGAGAAATGACCAGAAGAAAGGGTGGGAAGGGGTCATGCCTGGAGAGGGAATGGAAGATCCAGGCTTCTCCTTCCATAGCTTGCCCTGTACATCTCTCCCACTTAACTGGTCCTGAGTTGTATGAGTAAAAACAGCTCTTTATGTCAGAACTCGTGGGATTTTCTCAAATGGTCTTTGCTCACCAAAACATGTGTTTGGGGAAGATTAAAAATGAAAGGGCAGGGGATAAGGAATCTTTAATTCCTGGGTGGCTACGTGGTCACCCATGGTAAGGAGTAGCAGCTGTTCCAAGATAAGTTATTAACGGTAAAAAACTACCCACTCCCAAGGGAGTTGGCTTACTGAATGCATAAGAAATGCAAATGAATAATAAAAATAAAATATACAATCCCTTGGTTATTGTTATCTGTAACAGCTAAAATGAAATTAAAAGAGAATTCTGGGTCAGACCTTGATGCTGAACCAAGCTCAGATTCCTATCAATCAGAGCTTCAGCTGCTAGCCTCAAAGCTGTCCCCAAAAAGAAGGATTATGTAGGAACAACAGAGCAACTCTAATACCTGTTGTCACCAAGGAGGTGGTCCATGTTGAGGAAGGGCAAAACCAAAAAACTATTGAAACCAGGGGTACAGTGTGAAGGATCTGTGTCATTTTATGGATTTTGGTATCATCAGCTTCCTAAAGAACCTTTAAATTCTGCTAAAATGAATTGTGAAAGTCAATAATGTCTTTGGCAGTGTCTTTGGATTTGAACTACAGAGTGGAAAAGCATGTTTGGGTTGATGGGTAGGAAAATCATAGATGGCTGTTGTTAAAGAGAAAACCATGAGCCTCAAATGGAGTCACCCATGCTAAAGCCCATGACATTGAATTTAGGTTTCATACCTGACCTAATTCCAGTTTCAAACCTCTTCAGGAATGTAATCTTAATTAGTCAGTCTTTAATTTTCTGGTCAACACCAATGAGGTCATCTGTTAGGAGGCCCTCTGCACCCTCCCCGCAAAAAGAATCTGGTAATCTGCCTGATAAAACCCCCACATTCTCCTAAGGGAAAGTAACCTTGCCTGAAACATTTTTTTTTTTCCTTTTGCTAATAACTTTCTTGCCCTGCCCAGTTTCTGCCTATAAAAGCCTTCCATATTGTATGGCTTTTTTGAAGCACCTCTCTACTTGCTAGATGGGATGCTGCTTGATTCATGAATCACTCAATAAAGTCAATCAGACCTCAAAATTACTCAGCTGAATTATTTCTTTAATAACTGTACAAGGTCTAGACACCTAGCAGGCTATTCCCGAGGAAACAGCCAGGCTGGTAGACTGATGAAAGCCACCATAAGGTCTATTTATCTGAGAAGGGAGACTGTCTGACTCACTATGAATGCCAGTGAACACCCCACATGAAGAAGCTGATATGCCTCATATGCAAGTCATGTAGGACTGGCTTTATGATAACCAGGATTGTCATCCACTGAATATGCCTACTTCCCAAGCCATGGTAAATGCTGTGATTAAGGGGACCCCTTTTCCATGGGTATCCTATATAACCTTACTGCTACAAGACTAGCAATAATACCAGAAGCTTTATTGAATTTGCTATCTTAGCTTCCCCTCATGGGTTTTATAAAAAACATTAGATTAATTATCAAGAAAATGAGGAGAGGCAGAGGAGAAGGTCAAAAAACTCATCCCAGCAGGGTGGCAATCTTTAGAAATGAGATCAATAAAATGACATTGACAGGTCTGAAATAAAGATTTTGATACAGCACCAATGAAGTTTGGGTGGATGAAAGGACCACCCTGTTAGGCCCCAAACAAGTATGCTCTATTTATTTCAGCTTGGAAAAATTTTTTAGAATTTAAAATGCTGGCAGACACACTGCCCTGGAATAAATTGGGGCAATAGCTAGGCAGTTCACCAATATATTTTTATTTATTTATTTATTAAAAAAAATTTTTTTAGGCGACACAACCCTTGGTTGACCTCACAGATTGCAAGGACCTTATCAGCTTACAATCCCTTATTTTTTATGCCTACAGCACCTGATCTTCCTAGGTGGTCTCCCATCCAAGTACTAACCAGGCCCAACCCTTCTAAGCTTCTGAGATCAGACAGGATTGGGCTTGTTCAGGGTGGTGTGGCTATAGACAGTTCATCTAGATAAAGACTTTTAAAATAACCAGATTAGGCTCAAGAGGGAGTCACTCATACTAAACCCCATGTCAGCAAACCAAAGCTAAATTTAATACTCGATTTCTATGCTAGGCTCTCTCAGAAATTAAGGCCTACGTTAACCAATCGTTGCCTACTCAGCCCAAGACACTTGTCCCATCTCTAAGGCTTCCTTTTGCTCCATATGAGGAAAGTAACTCTGCCTTAACCAATCGGCAAATGCTCAGTATAACTTCCTTGTTCCTGCTCCCTTTTGCCTATAAAATCTCTTGCCTTGTACAACTCTCTGGAGCTCCTATATATCTGCTAGATTGGATGCTCCTCAATCCAGAATCTCTGAATAAAGCCAATAAGATCTTTAAAATTCACTCTATTGAATTTTGCTCTTTAACAAGACTGACAAAAAGGCCAGAGTCCCAAGGCTCATCCCCTTCCTGGGGACCCACCACCTTATGTACTTGAGTGGGTAAAATGATTGTGGGAGTGAAGAAAAAAAGTTCCTTGACATGGGAGCCCCTTACACTGTGGTATCAAAAGTCATCAGTGAAGCCCTGATGCAGGCTTCAATTAGGAGAGAATATAGAAATGTAAGGATTGATAAGATTAAGATGGAGGCTGGGATGAAAATTGGAAGGTTTAAACAAGCTTTACATAGAGAGGTTGTGTCTCCTTTACCTGAACATTTTGTAGAAATGGATCTCATGTCTGATTGGGGAAGACCTTCCTATAAACAGTTAGGAATGTAAGGATTAATGGGATTACGGTGAAAAGTTAGATGAAAATTCATATGTTTGAAGTGGTTGCATCTCTTTTTACCTGAATGATTATGGGGATGGACATGGTGCCTGACTAGGGAACCGCTTCCATAAAACAAAGCATGTAACTCCACCCTTCAAAGAATATTAATTGAACACGCTAAATGGGAATCAATACAATTGCCTGAGTCCAAACAGTATGGAGTAGAAGCTGGAGTGCTTATATGGACAAATTCTTTGTGTAATAGCTGTATGTGGGGCATAGACTGGGACTTATCACAAAAGCCTGTGAGCATCTCCCAATGCTAACTAATGGGACTTTTGTCTAGAGACGTCCCACTTGACGGGCAATTACTAGCTTGCTGTTGAACATGAATTAAGACTGCTTCTGTGACTAAAAGACATAAAATAATCTTGAAACCTGAAATGCCTATGCTGTCTTGGATGATGTTGGAAAAACTCACTCTTGGGGAGGGTAATGCCCAGAAGAGTTCTATAATAAAAAGAAATGGTTGATACAGGGTCCTGCCACCTGTGGAATGCAAGGGTGATGTAGTTACAAGCAGGGAGCCTCTTTTCCCCTAGGAATGACTTTGGAATTGTGTGAGGAGCCACTACATTCTATCATCACATGGACAGTGCCTTATAAACAGTTCTCAACTGACCTACAAAGAGCTGCTTGGCTTATGGATGGCAATTCCAAGGTGAATGGACAATATCCTGCTGAAAGGCCACCATTCTGATCCAAAAAGCTTGTAGAGGAGGGGGAAATTTCTCCCCACTACCCTTCTAAGTTTTTATTGGCTGCTCTAACAATTAAATTGACAGAAAACAGAAGGAAAAATCAAATTTAATTGTGTATGTACATACAAAGCTCTCATAGGTACAGGACCTCTGGAAATGACCAAGCCAGGCAGCTTTTATATTTTAGACAAAGAAACCATAAATTTGTGAGGAACTTACAAGCCAATGTAACTTAGGCTTGAGTCTTTAACTAATAAAGAATCTAAGCAGAGTTGTTTACATAGCCTTCTGGGCCCTTAATTACCTATCTTTGGCAATAAGAATGTCTCTTTACCTCCCCATGCAGGGAGGGAACCTTTCAAAGGAAAGATTTATTTCCTGCTTGTAGGGAGAAAAATGATAGTCAGAATGTTCTTAAATTTGTTCAGGGTGCAATGTGCCATTTAGAGATCCTTCCCTGGCTTCCTGGCTGCTAGGTACAACCATCTCTGGCCAATGAGAGGTAAGGAGAAGGAGCTAGACAGGAGTTCCAGGAAACTTTATATGAAGGGATAAAACAAACCTGCTTGTATTTGTGTCTTTCCCCCATCTTCCTGCCTGGGCCATGAAGTTGAGGCTAGAGGCAGAGCATCTATCTCATTATATAAGGCAAGAGAATATGAGATTGAAAGCTACATGTGAGGATGGTGGAGAGAAAAAGTCGAGGGTTCCTAAGAACTTGACGACATTGTAGAGCTGCTATGTCAGCCCCGGATCATGTATTTTTAGTCTTACTAAAAAATAAGCCCCCATTTGGTTAAGCTAGTTTAATTACTTTTTCTGTTATATGTAGTCAAATGCAATCATGATAGTGATGGTTTAACCCAAGGGCTTTAATGAAATTACCTAGAGATAGTCTAGACTGTGAGAAGACATAAGGGACTAGAAAGAATCCTATGGGAACTTGTAATACTTAATGGCCAGGTGAAGGAGGCTGACTGCAAGAGACTTAGAGAAGAAGGAAGAAACCTGAAACCCATGTTTAGGAATAAATGCTTGGAAGAATCTCCAAGGTTAGGAAGCAGAAGGGTTTAAAGAACCAGCTCTGCAGTCAGATTACAGGGATTCTATCCTGGCTCAGGTAGTCTTAGGCATATGGCTTAACTGATCTGTGCCTCAACTTCCTCCTTGAAAAATGGGGTAATAATAGGGTTGCCATGACTAAAGCAAAGGGCATACAGTTAATCCCTCAACCAGCATTAGCTGTTATTATTGTGAATCATTCCACAGAAAAAAAATTGTTTTGTTTTGTTTTGTTTTGTTTGTAAAGCTACTCCTTTGGGAAACCTGAAAATGGTGTTGTCCTCCATGGGATTATCTGACATTTGTCAGCAGACAGTACTTTCCAGGGTGTTATAGAGTTCCTCCTCCAAGCTGGCCAGACTGGCCCTGTAGTTGTGCACTGGCAAAAAGTTTTCCATTTAAGAAGCATCTAGAAGTTTTTGTTGAATCCATTTCACATGTAAAGACTATGTTGGGTGATGGTGGGATACAAAGATGCATGCGATATAGGGTGTGCACACGTGTGCATGCATATGAGAGAGAGATAGAGACAGAGACAGACAGAGATAGAGAGAGAAAGCACACCCGCCTGCGAAGAGCACCGAGAGCCCTCTCAGACACCAACAGCAACTACTCCCCTCTTGTTTCCACTGGACTTAAACCAAGGCAGACGTGAACTTGAACCTGAGAAATCACTTTGTGAAGCCTAAAAATGAAGTAAACTTGGCAAAAGGCAGAGTCAAGAGATAGAGAGATAAAAAGACCCAGCGCAATGGTTAAGTCCTGTGTCAAATAACATCTGAAGAGAGAAGTATTCTCCGACTTTGCATTTCTGGAATCCAATAAATTGCTTAAACCAGTGTAAGGTAAGTTTTCCTTCACGTGGAACTTGAACAGCTCTATATGGTGCAAATGATAACTAATTAACATTTACCTCCTGCCTTAAAAATTACTAATTGCTTTGTTCTCAGTGTTAATGCTTAATTAAATAAGCTGTTGAAGTTGCACTGCTAGTCAGTTTCAGAAGCTGGAGTAAATCCTAGGAATCTTTTTTTTTCTTTCAGTTTTATTATAGAAAATTTCAAACAAATACAAAAGTAGAGATAATAGTATAATAAACTCTTTTCACTCCAATTGTAAACCCATGAACAAACTTATTTCACCTATTCTCCCACCAGCCTCTGAAATTGATGAATTTAAAGCATAACCCTTGCTTCATTCCATCTGTAAATATTAAAGTATAGATATCTAAAAGATAAAGTCTTCTTTTAAAGATTTAAAACTATTTATGATGGAGGATTTTGAACATATACAGAAGTAGAATGATATAATAAACCCCAAATACACAACCCAGACCCCAAAACCACCGACCATGACCCATCCTTCCTCAGCCACACCTTATCTACTTTCTCCTCTCCCATATTATTTTGAAGCAAATCCCAGAGATCACATTACCCACACATTTCTGCATGATTCTTTACAAGATAAAGACACACACACACACACACACACACACACACAAATTTAGAATAAATGTGTTCTGCCTCCCTACTCCAATTAAATACGAAATTCCTTAATACCATAAAATATCCAGAGCCCAAGTAACTGCAAAGTTGCTTTCTCCAATTCAAAGTCCAGGGCTGGGGTATATCTGATTAGTGTACCTAGATCATAGGACTTCATTGTATCTCCCAAAGAGCAGAGAGAAGAGAATGTCTTAGACCCTGAGACTCCTACTCAAAGGATCCCCCTGCTCCTGGCAAGTCAAAACAGGTGAATTTCATTGCAAGTGGCATTTAATAGTGATACAGAAGAGAAAAAGCCATTGGGTTTTATTTTTAGTGTTTGTTTGCTCATTTGTTTTTTCTCTCCACAGGTTACTTCTAACTGTACTACAAGTTTATATCTCTATATTTTTATTTAACAGAGTAAGCAATTATCTAGGTAACTGTAGACCTTTTGTAAACATAATTTTAAACAGGTGCATAATATTCCATAAAGGATATATTTCATAGTTTACTTGATCAATCCCCCATATTTTGGCATTCTGATTCCATTGTTTGTGATTACAGATAACTGTGTAATGAACGCTGTTTTGTTTAAAACATTTCTGTATTTAGCATTATTTAATTAATGCACTACTGAAAGCAAAATTACTGGTAAAAGAGTATGAACATTATAAAGAGTGGGGCATTTCTAATACTTTTTTAACACCAACTCACATTGTTATACAGTAATCTCAAGAGGCATTTCAAAATTCTCAAGATAAAATAGATAGAAACTGATGAATTTTAAGAACATAAGCCCTAGAGAGTAGGGCACAGAAATAGAATTTTTTAACTGGGCATACAGCCATCCAGGAAAAAGGACTACATTTCCCAGTGGCCCTTGTAACTAAGTGTTATCATGTGACTAAGTTTTGACCAATGATATATAAGAAGTGCCTCCCCCATCTCCCTTCAGCCTCCAGACACATTGCCCAATGGGTGACTTTGCCCTCTTTTTTCCCTACTTTATTTCACTTTACCAGCTAGAATGTGGATGCCACCTTTTAGGGTAATGGGCACAAGAATCAAAGCATAAACATGGAGAGAGCTAGAGAGAAACTAGAAGGAGCCAGGGTCCTGGAAAACTTTGAAGAGTGGAGACACCATTCCACTTTTCCACACTTTAACATCAAGTTCTATCCCAAGCCACTAGTGGTGCACGTTTGCTACCAAGTACAGCCAAATCTAACTAAAAACAGTGTGGTTTTAGCAACTGAGAATGGCATTGTTACACTCTTTCTCATAAACCAAGAGAAGTTGAGAATTACTGCCATGGGGAAACGTGTTTCAAATGTACTTTGAGATCTTGTTATTATGTTTGGCTTCTTAATTGTTCCTGACCCTAACACAAAACGAAACTTCAGTGTCTGTGGCAGGAAATTCCAAATAAAACTCTAGGGTTTGTGACATCCAACTTCCAGTGTAGTTGCCTCTAGTGTAAAGGCAAAGAAGGGAGTAGGGGCAGCGAAAAGGTTTCCTATTTTATCTTGTTTCCAGAGTTCCCTTCTGCAAGAACTATTAAAAGTCCCTCTTGAGAGAGTTGCAACCAAAAATAAAGTGGCATTTGGCATCTCTCTGGAACACATCTAACTCTGCTCTTAGAAGAATAACCTGTTTTAATTTGCTAACTCAAGTCAGACTCTGAAGAAAAAAAATACTGAGAAAATATTTTAAAATAAAAATGCTAATCTAAAAAGGAAAAGTAAAATTCCACATCAAAAGAGAGCAGTATTAGACTATACTTTGGTTGCAGTAAATCAAGTCTGGTGAAAACACAGATGCTTTGGGGCTCAGATTTATAATACGTTAGGATTGGGGAATCATTTTCTGTTGTTGTTGTTGCTCAGAAAAGGTGGTCATGTAGAAGGGAGTCCAATATTTTGCTGCGATGTTTACAAGCAATCCTTGTACTTGATCTTTCCTGCCATTAAATTTGTCAGCAGTCAAAATCAGGGTCTGACTCAAAAGCAAAATGCTGATTCCAGGTGACTTTCTCCAGAATTAAATAGCATCATCAATGATACAGCTTAATTTGATGTCCTCTGATGTACAGAACTCTCCCTGGACCAGATCTTCCCTTTCGCCTTTCTCTCTGCCAAACCTGGTGCCATGGGTCTGACCAGTTTCTACGTGATTCCTCTTTTCCCCCTAACTCACGCTAGATTAAAGCTTCAGATGCTTGCAGTCATCTTCGAGGTTGCTGAAGAGAGGCCATCTAGTTTGTGATTACACATGGCAGGATGTTAACCCGAGCCAGCTTCCTTCTGCCAGTCTGCACACCTTAGGACTACTCCAGTCAGTCCCTGTTCACCTGGGCAAAGCAAACAAAGTTGAGTGTTATTTTCTGCAAAGCCTAACAGAGGTAGCAAATCTGTTTCAAATGAAATCATATAGTGCATCTCAAATCCAATGCGATTAAAAATAAACTTATAACTATCCCTCGGTCATCCTATTATTATAATAAATAATTAACCTTCAGCAGGTCACATTATCTATTTACATGTGCACTTGAGGAGATTTCTGATGCTATAAGTCTTTTCCAGAATAGCTATTACACCTTTAGAGTAAAAGAGATGATTGTAGAACTTGGCAATGAAATCTATACCCTCATGGGGGAAAAAAAGTTCTGTATTTAACTTTAATTGGTGGTGGAGTTTAACATTATATTCCAGTGTGTTCCACCAGGATAACAGCTTATTATTACCTTGTGCCTTTTCTTTAAAAGCCACCTGCCTGCTGCCACAGCGCCCAGAAGGTTGCCTTTGTTCCTTCCTTGCTTTCGCTTTAAGAGTTGTTAGCGTTTCAGCTGGTAAAGTTCCAGGTGCTCTCTGGACTAATTGGCACGAAGTAAGAGTTTTCCAATTTGGGAGAGAAAGAGCCTGTTCTCCAGGGAAGGCTCTTCAAGGTAATTGCTTTCTCAGAGATTTCAGCCAGCCACCACCTTTGGCAGCCTTCACCAGAAACAAATGCCTCTCGCTGTTAGGAGGAGCCACAAACCCACAGATGGAAAAATAGCTGCTTAGGACAGACTTGCTGAGACCTTTGAAACTGGTGACCTTTCAAAAGGGAAGAAGTCGGGGAAAGGCCAGTGTGGGCAAGAGCAGCTGAACTCTCCTGCACTGGACAGCACAGCGGCTCTGGCTAGCCGTTGCCATTGTCTTCCTTCTTCTAAAGAGCTTCAGCAAAGGGTCGGTAAAAGGAAGCTAACGTATTAACCAGGGTTCCAAGCAGGGGGAGAATAACACTTATTTGCAATAAACACTTGAACAGACCACCTGAGCTAGAGGGAGTGATGGATATGAAATGATGGAGGCTAATCTGGGCAAGTCTCCAAGAGGAATTTGTGTGTGGTGGGTGCAAGTGGGGGAAGAGTGAGAGGAAAAGACATAGAGAAGAGGAAATTCCTTTGGGCCACTACCTGCCAAAGGAGTTGCGGGGGAGGGCGGGCAAATCGGCGGCGGCCTGGAAAGGAGCATTGAAGAATGAAATGGAATTGTTGTTTTCTGTGAGTTGTGGGCTGCAGATTTCCTCCCAGCTCTACTTTGAAATCTTCGCTACTGTTGTGAGTGTGGGCGAATGTATTCTTCCTGGGGAAACTGAGGAGGTGCTGAGTTCTGGGGTCTATTGACATTGGTGTAAAAAAGAGAGAACAGTGCTAGACACAGGAGATTGGAAAGCCTTGGCTGGGTTGTGGTACTTTTGTTCTTCTGTGTATTCACATCATAATGCTGGAAAATGGCAGAAAGGAGACGATAGCCAAATTTGTTTTGGGAATGGAGAGGAAGGGGCTCAAAGCCTTCAAGGTGATGTGAATTTAAAAAAAGCTTGTGCCTTAGTTATCAGGACAGTCCTGTCCCTCCTCTTGCCCCTGGATGAGGGTTTAGAACTATTGGGATTAGTGCCACAGAACTGCAGGCCCTGTCCCAGGGAAGAGGAGCAGAGCATGGTGCATGAATGGACTGCTTTGGGAGTCACACTCTCTGAGTTTGGATTCTAGCTCTGCCATTACTAACTGTGTGACCTTGGACAAGTTATTCAGAATCTCTGGACCTCAATCTCCTCATCTGCAAAAGTAAGACAATCAGTACTTTCTTTATAGGTTTATTACAGTAGGGGGAGTAAATGAGATTATATACATAAGAATTTTAGCACAATGCAATAAACATTAGTTGTTATTGTCATTAATTTGTAACAACAACACAGGGCCGTGCTATGAAGTTCAGCAATGCCGACGCCATCCTTTCATCTTTCTGATCCACAGAACGAGTTTTGGCTCTGGAGCCGAACATCCTCATTCTAATCCCAGCTCTTCCCCCCAGGCAAATTACTTAACCTCCCTGTGAAAGAGGCGAGAAACACCTCACCTACAGTGCAGGGTTGTTGGGAAGGTGAACGAGCAGGAGAAGCAGCTGGGCGTCCTGTGCATTTGGTTTGATCAGGAAACGGTCCAATGCCTCCCTGCCTTCCTCTCCTTACTACACATACACATCCTAAACAACTCTGGGGGCTGCTAGGACATAAAACTTTCCCCACATTCAGTTAAGTTTAGCTGGGGTTAAACTTATTTGGTGAGAATTGTTCCCTCTGTGTTGTCTAGGAACTTAGTTGGCCTCTCCTACTGTCTTGCTGCTAAGTTGGCTAAAATATGACTGGGTCGTTTCAGCAAAATGGGATATTTTGAGAACTACTGGGAAACCTAAATTGACTAAGATGGAATAAACTAAGTCAAAACACATTTATTATGAGCCAAACGTTTTTTTTCCTCCAGCTTTGGGCAGGTCACATGTCAGCCTCCCCTCCCCCATTCCCAGGGACCACCCCAAAGACTTTGCCATTGAATGCCACCATTTATAATGTTTACTTCTCCTAGGATGCCAAACCCCATTAGAGCCCCTCCAGGAGGCTTGATTTCCCTTAGTGTGTTGTTGGGGCTAAAATGTTTTGTTTGGCTGTCAAAGGAAAGAGTGACCATGGACAGTTAATGGATTTGTGAGGATATGTATACTTATATATGTAGATAAAGAGGCTTTGAAAATGCCCTAGAAGAATACATCCGAAGGCTAATGGTGGCTCTTGAAATGTGGGGTAACACAGTTTTACATTTTTTAACTATATTTTCTAATCTCTTCCGCAATAACAAGGTATGCCTTTTGCAATAGGGGAAAAAATAATTGATAAGATAAAAAGTGATATTCTTAGCTAGAAAATGCATCCAGCAGACACCTACCAAGCCTGTCCTGTGTCCAGCACTGAGCTTGGCACTGGATGAACAAAAGTGATACGATTGCACTCAAACAGCAACAAACTGAGGGAAACCGTCACTAAACAAATAACTCCATCATGACCAACTGGGATGCATGCAACAAGAGATAGGACCTGTGTGTTGTGGTTGGGAGTCATGGGAGGAGGCTGTGGGTGATGGAACCTAATTTAGAAGGCAGCAGGTGATGTTTAGGCTCAGCCCTGAAGAAAGAAAAGCAGCCTGCAATGCAAAGAGTGGGCAAAGAGAGTTCTCACGCAGGAAGTGCCTGAGGGAGGGATGGTTCTTCGAAGACTAGAGCAAGCATGACACAGGGCTGGGAGTATTGGGGAGTGGAGGTGAGATTCTAGAGGGGCAGGGGCCAGCTCACTAGAGCCTCTTAGCCTTGATAAAAAGTTTAGTCTTTATTCTAAGTGCAGGAGGAAGCCAGTTAGGAGGCTCTTGAAAGAGAAGAAGCTGGGTGGTGCCATGGCAATGGAAAGACATGGATGAATTTAAGGCATTTTTTGAAGGGAGAATAAATAGAAAAAAAACATGGTGTTGGACTGGAAGTGGGGGATGAGAGAGAGGGAGGTGTCATGGACGGCTTCGCATTTTAGCTTGGAATTATTTATCAAAGTGAGGTAGACTGCAGGAGGAATAGGTTTGGACATGTTAAATTTCAGATGTCTGAGTTTATTAAATGGGTGGCATTCAGAGGCGGCTCAGCCCTCTGATGTGATACAGCCCGATGCGAACCCAAGAAACGGTTAACCAAGTTGCTTTGGCATAACTTAACAGCTTCATAAAGTTTTAGTCCCTTATTTATAGAACTGTTAAGGATCTAAAACAAACATGCAGAATTTTGAGTTGCACTTTATTTTTTTCGATGACAGTGTGTGCTGTGGTGGCATTTGGTAGTTTGGGGTTTCATACACATAATGAGTGCTCATAGATGTCAAAGGTCTACTACAGATAGAATAGACAGTATTCAACTAATTTCCAATAAAACTTTATGGAACATGTAAAGTGCTAGTTGGTATGTCATCTGTAGGTAGACAATAGTTATCCTTTATTTAGTATTTACTATGTACTTTGCATTAGGTTATACACTCTTTAAACAGCCCACATTTTTAATCATCAATATTACATGTAAAGAAAAATAATCTCAGAAGGATTAAGTAAGTAACTTGCTCAGGGTCACAGAGCTAGCAGGGGGCAGAGTCTATATGTCTGGGCTGACTAGAAAGCTTGGGCCTCTATGAGGCAGATCCCCTTGGCTACAGAATGGGTTATCTGGAAAGCATAGGTTAGGATGGGTTTGAGGATGGAAAGTTTTATTGGGGAGTGACGTTCATGGACTGGCAAGATCCCAATGCAGACCTGTCAAAGTTTCTGCCTGCCCAACCTGGAGTCCTGAAGCAATGACTGCCCATTAGAGGGTCCTGTGTTGGGCAGAGATGGCAAGGTCCTTGCACAGCTACCTCAGCTCAACCACTGGCTGGGGAGAGCACTCCAAAAAGAGCAGGATCTCAGCTTGCAAGCTAGGTTGATCCTCAGAGGCTGTAGACTAACTGTGCTCCTTGTATCTGGGCAGGAATCCTTCTTTGAATGGGGATCTGAACAGTGCACCTCTTTGCCTGCCGCATGCTCTAAAAATTGCCAGCACTCTTTTTACCCAAGAAAAGGCAGTGCTTTGGTAATCCACTGCTGTATAACAAATTGTCTCAAAATGTAGTAGCTTAAAATAAAAAGTATTTGTTATCTCACAGTTTCTGTGGGTGAAGCATCTAGGCATGACTTAGTTGGGAGCCTATGCCTAAAGGTCTTTCATGAGGTTGTAGTCAAGCTGTGGCTGAGGCTGCAGTCTCATCTGAAGGCATAGCTGGAGAGGGAATACACTTCCAAGCTCACTTATGTGATGGTTGGCAGGCCTTGGTCCTTCATCACCTGGACCTCTCCACCGGGCTACCTCAAGACACACAAGCTGACTTCCATCAGGGTGAGCAACTCAAAAGAGTGTGAAAGAGAATCCAAAGTGGAAGTCATGGCCTTTTATAATCTAATCTTGTAAGTGACATTCCATTACTCTGTCTCATTCTATTTGTTAGAAGCGAGTCAATAAATCTAGTCCATACTCGTAGGAAATACAAGTATGAGAAGACCAGGGGGTGGGGATCACTGGCAACCATTTTAGAGGTTGCCTACCATAGGCGGGGACATGTTCAAATATACGACATTGATGACAATAATAATTTTAGCTACACTTGCTATGAATCAGGTATTGAATTAGGTTTTTGCAAACATCACCTCACCACAACTCTTATTCATTCAAGTTCATCAGGTATCAGGCCCTCTGAGCTGCTAAGAACCGGATGGCAAATGAAGTACTCTTCCTGCTCTTGAGATAGATGCTCATTGCTAGAGGTATAATTTGTTTCCATTTTACAAAGGAGAAAAAGACAAATCATACAGAAAGTAAGTGGCTGAGCCAGGAGGCCAAAGCTGGTCAGTGTGACTTCAAGGCCAGCAATTTTTGCGAAGACAGCATACTCCTGAATCCACAAGCCTGAAAACATTGCTAGTCTAAGAATAACTGTGAGGAAGGAACAAGTCACAAAAAATATAATACTATAATTCCATTTATGTGAAGTTTAAAAATAGGGGCTTGTTTAGCAATGCACAAATACTGTAGAGAAAAGCAAGGAAATGATTTCCATAAGTTAGAAAAGTAGCCATCTTTGGAAGAGGAGGGGAAGTGATGGTGGGTGCACAGGCGCTTCTGGGGACTGAGTGCTCTTTTAGACATGGTTGGTGGTTATACTGGTATCCAATTTATAATGTCCTATTAAACTGTACAAATGTTTTGTTTACTCCTCTGTATATATGACACATCTCACAGTAAAAAAAATTACAGTGAAAACAATTGTCTTAAGCAGGACCTTATTTGCTAGGTGCAGGCACCTGTGACGGTAAGTAAAGAGCTCCTTTTTTTAGAGATCCAAGGAGCATAGGTCTTTTTGCCTTGGGGAAATCTCCCACAAAGTAGGATTCGCAACATGGCTCATCAATGTGTTCTTAATGTGTGTTACACCCAAAATAAATTCTGAGGACAGTGCTTGGTGAGATCATGTTGCCTCTAATACACGGGTCTGAGCAAGTTGGTGTTTTTTTCTGTTCCTGAAGAATGAAACCTGATTCACATTGTAACAACAGGCACTCAGATCTTCACAACTGCAGAGAGAAGCTTTGCACAAAAGTGTTAGGGAAAGCTCACTCCTGGATTTCTCAAATAAATTAGACTTTTACCTATTCCCTTTCAGATCCTGTCTAACAAGCAAAGCGGATTTTTAGGTTGGGTTCTGCAAAGCCAGACCAGCTGGAAATGCATGAGAAGGATTTAGAAGTCAGCCTGTCCGCTGGGAGGAATTGGGGGTGAGTGGGTGGAGTGGAGAATGGGAGATGTCCTATCTCTTTGGAGATTTTGACCTGTCCCACCATGGTCAGACGGAGCTATGTCTTCTGAGTTACCAGCCTTCTAGATGCCCCTGGTTAATGACCCTGGTTATATCCAGACTTGGAGGGCAGTGACCTGTGCCTGAGGCAGGGTCACCTGGAGCTGACCTCTGTTTTAGAGCCCATAGGATCATCCTTCCTCTATCAATGGGTAGTGTGGGTAGAGGGAGGTAAGGTTGCAGATAAAGTACTGGAGGCTTGTTAAATCTGAATTTTATCTGAAATTCAGTCCAACTGTTCAACTGAGCACCCTATGTTTTTATATTCCAAATCTGGCAACCCGGTACTCAGCTTCAAGCAAAGGAAGGGTCAACTGGGTATAGGCAGGCTGCTCTTGAGCAGCTTCCACTGGAGAAGCCTGGTTGATCTGATCCCTATGTCCATTGCCCTCCCTTTCCACAGCTCTTGAGGACATCCACTTAGTAGGCAGGCTGTGCAATGCTCTGTGCCAGATACTTGAAAACACTGAGAAATTATTGATTATGTTGTATCATAATAGCATTGTGGTCATTTTTTAAAGGTGGTCTTATCTTAAAAATGTATACTAAAATACAGATAAAATAAAATATCTGACATTTACTTCAAAATAATAGGAGGAGCAAATACATACTGTTGGGGGAAAAAAAAGGCACATCATTGTTGCCTGGGACTGGTGCAGAGGAAGGGATGGGCTGCAACGGGGTACAAGAAAATCTTGGGGATGATAGAAACATTCTGTATTTTGTTTATGGCAGTGGTTTCAAGGGCATATGTGTCTGTTAAGTTTCATCAAATTGTATGCTAAAATGAGTGAAGTTTATTGTACATGAAATTTACTATAATAAAGAAATCCATTTAATAAAGACATATCTCAATAAAAGTACTAGTTAAAAATCTAAAATATGAAAGAAGTGGATGGGGCATGGATGAGACAGGGCTAGCCATGGGTTCCTGGTTGGTGCACTGGGTGATGCTTACACATAGGTTTCATTACACTGGCCATCTGTTCTTTGAACTGTTGATGTTAAAAATTTCCCATAATAAAATGGTTTTCAAAGGATAATAAGGAAAATAAGACAATAAGAAAAAAAGAAGAAAATTCCAAATTAGATATTTTGGAATTTCTCAATAAGGGAGAGTTGCTAAAAACAAAACAAAACAAATAAACAAATAAAAACTCATTGGAATTAGGTTTGATTGAGATAACTGAATGACTGGAAGAAAATTATTATTATCTGGAAGGATTCTATGTTCAAATTTCCCCTAAGTGACTTCAAATTCTCATACAGACACATTGGAAGAAGTTTGGCAGTTCCTAACAAGGTTAAACACAGTCTTTCCACACAATCCAGCAAACATACTTCATGGTATTGACCCAAATGAGTTGCAAAATTCTGTCCACATACAAACCTGCATACAAATGTTTATAGCAGCTTTATTCACAAACACCCAAAATTGGAAGCAACCAAGATATCCTTCAATAGATGAGTGGCTAAACAAATGGTGGTACGTCCATATAATGGAATATTATTCAGTTATAAAAAGAAATGAGCCATGAAGCCAGGAAAAGACATGGAGGAGCTTTAAATGCATGTTGCTAAATGAAAAAAGCCAGTCTGAAAGGTTACGTACTATATGATTCTAACTATATGACATTGCTGGAAAAGGCACAGTCAAAAAAATTAGTGGTTGTCAAGAGTTTAGGGGGAGGAAGGAGAGGACTGCATAAGTGAAGTACAGGGGATTTTTAGGGGAGTGAAATTATTCTGTCTAATACTATACATGACATACATCTGTCAAAACCCATAGAACTATGTGACACAGAGAATGAGGTTTGATGGAAACAATGGACCTCATTGAATAATAATGTATTGACAATGATTCATTAATTGTAACAACTATATCACATTAATACAAGATGTTAATGATACGGGAAACTGTAGGAGGGAGAAGGAGATTATGGGAATTCTCTATATTTTCTGTTCAATTTTTCTGTAAACCTATTTAAAAAATAGTCTGCTAATTTTTAAAAAGGAAAAGAAAAAAATAAAAAGAAACATTCAAATTAGATGCTTTAGAATTTTTCAGTAAAACATAGTTTCTAAAAAAAAAATCATCGAAATGAGATTTGGTTGAGATGACTATGAATGGCTGGAAGAAAATGATTACCATCTAGAAGGATTTTACATTTCCTCTAAGTGACTCCAAGTTCTCATTGCACATTAACGAGAAAAACTGAAATCTAAAAAAAATTCAAGAGAGACAAAAATACAGGATCATGTTACTCTACAAATGTGCCGTCCAATCTTTCTCTCTTTGTTTTTGTCCAGGAGTATTTTTGCACATAACTATCCTGTATTTGCCGCCTTTGTTTTCTGGTTCCAAGGGAGAGTGACTCATATTCACAAAGGGGGAGCAGTGTGTGTATGCAGGGAGACCTTCCAGAAATTTGATGAGAGTGAGGGGGAACTCTGCCACATTAATTCGTCCATACTTACAACGACCACTGACCTGATGGGCATTGCCTCTGTGGAGGTTGGGATCCTATGCGGTTAGAAGCCGTCCCTCTGTAGGGGCGGCCTTGGTTTTATTGCTTGTTAGCCGTTTGGAACCAGCTTCCCGCCAAGTGTCTGGCAGGACACACCCAGTTCCCAACTCTGGCTACATGTGAAAGTGAAAGGTTCTTTCACTTGAACTTGGCTGGCTGGGAACTGAGCCACCTGTCAGGAAGAACAGGTCTCGTTAATGCGAGATTAATGCGAGGGTGCTCCCAAGTGGCTGTAGACCAGCAACGGTCCCCTGCAGAGAGAGGCAAGACCCGAGAACCAAACTGTAAGTATTTAAGTGTTGATATATGGAGAACACGAAGAAGGTCGAGATACAGAACCTTTAACTGTAATTTCCACTAGTGGGCTGGATATGCCAGCATCACAGGGGAAAGCATGAGCTTGGAACAAAAAGCATTGTGCTTGAATAAAAATCGAACACAAATACTATTTTATAAGAACACCATACATCATATAAGAACATCATTTGTCTCTGTTGAATATTATTTGCGTTTTGCTGTTTATTCAGTCTTTTAAAAATGAATTCTAGTAGTTGCATATGTATTTTTCATGTACAAGTGATGTTTTACTTTAGTCAAGAGCCCAAGTGTTTCCAGACACAAACACCTTAATTGGCTAAAACTGATCCTGAGGATTGATGGTAAAACTGTCACAGTAACAAAATATTTGTCCTTGGGTTTAGGATATAAAAACATAAAAGCTATTCCTACAATTTCTTTCTCCATCTAAAATAATTTTGTGTAAAATTAAATACTAAATTTTCTGTCATGCTCATGCAATGGAAAAAAATTGTAATCATTAATTTGAATTGGATTGCATTTTCTAGGGACCTATTTACACTGACAGAAGGATGTTACAGCTATTTTTCAGGATCGCTATCCAATAAGCATAGTAAAGCTTAGAGATTTCTGGTTTTCAGCTTCTATAAATGCAGTTTTCTTCAAATGCTAATGAAATACCAGACTGAACTTGGCTTGCATTTGCCTTCTGGGTTATGATTTTGTTATGAATATATATTATGTTATATTGTTTGTTATGTTATGCTGTTCTCATTATTCAAATCAATAGTTAAGTCTTCATTTAGTGAAGAATATGAAGTGGCAAGAATTTCACCTGAGGTTTTCAAATCGTGAGTTAGAAGATTTTTAAAATTTTTATTTGATTAGTAATGAAATCTTTATTAAATAAAGAATTTGAAAGTCCCGTCTTTAAATTTTATGTAGGTCATGCTCAGAAGTCTGCTCACTTCTATTATTTCCAGTTTTTAGAAATTTAAGCAGACTGCTTTCTATTTCTTTTTCCTCTGCCCTTTTCTTTTCTGAGCTCCACTTGTGTATTTTCTATCTCTATGATGATCTTAACTGGTACTCATTTTCAAAAGTATTTAAAGCTGAAATTTATATCTAAAGTTTTGGAAAATTCACATCATATTAAAATTCTTTATTAAAATTCACAATCTTAGCATTCAATATGCACCTAATTGTCACTGCATTTGTTCATCTAGTTGCCAATTCATATAATGTTTTGTGACATTGCATCTAGACCTGCATATATAGAAGTTTAATAGTAATATGAATTATATAATGTTACAAAATATTTTTGGCTATTACTTGCAACTGTTCAAACACCAGAATCATGTACCACTGGAAAATGATATCTTGTTTTGCAAAAACCTATTGCATTCATGCTGAGAGGAAGGATTTGACAAGTTAATTGGTTTGTCTTTTTCTTAAATGCTTCCTCCTCCTTGCATTCTGAAGCAGTGTCTAGCTCTATGTTAGCAGCAGTACAACTTACAAATCTTCAAGTAGGGCATTTGGTCTCAGTCTTTTTTGTTTCAAGGATGTAGAACTTGAAATGTAGTGAAGCACTTTCTTGGGACCTGAACAGTGTAAGTCATGAGAACTAATGCTTAGGGTTTATGAATTGTGCTAGGCCTCCACTGAGTACCAAATTCCAAATGATGGGCACCCTTACATTCCTTACTACACCTATCTGCTGTGTTCATGATATATGAGGTCCTCCAACGCTCAAAGCCTGGGTTACTTTTGCCCGGGTTAAGGTCTGTTGTGGCCACTTTGAATGTTGTCTTAGGAACTAGTGAGAGATCTTTGGAGAGGGGAATTCCTGGAATGCTAGAGAAGAGTAAAAGATGCCACCTAAGATTTGGGGGAGAAGGAAGAGGCAGATTTCCCAATGAAGCTTAAGCTTCAAGGTCCCTTATTGGCACAGATTGCTTGAAGATCCATGCCTAATTTTGTGTTCTTTTTCTTCAAGATGACTTCTAGCACACAAAACTTATGTTTAAAAAACTTAAGGAGGAATACCAGGGCCTAAGCCAGGCAGGCTCAGGTCCCCTTCTAGCAGTGTCCTAGAGTACTCAAGAGGAACCAGAGACATATGAGCTGGAAGCAGAAGGCCTGGGCCAATCTAGTTGGGGTTCACAGTAATGTCAGAATTTGCAATAGCAAGATTCATCCAAATCTCTAGAGCGGTGCTGATCAATAGAAATATGATGCAAATCTCATATGTAATTTTAAATTTTCTAGTGGCTTTATTTAAACAAGCAACAATAAACAGGTGGAAGTAACTCAAATAATGTATTGTGTTTAAATATACCCAATGTATCAAAAACATTGATGAAGTCCATAAAATCTTGTGTGTAATTTATACTTGCAGCATATTTAAGTTCTCACAAGGCATGTTTCGATTGCTCAGTAGCTACATGTGGCTAATGGCTACCATACTGGGCTGCATGCCCTCTGTCTCTACCTTCCAGTCAGTGCTGACTGGGGTACTATGTTAGTTTCCCATTGCTGCTGTGACAAGTCACCCCATATTTAGTGGCACAAAACAACACAAGTTTATTCTCTTACAGTTCTGGAGCTCGGGAGTCCAAAATGGGTCTTACTGGGCTAAGATATTAGTCAGGTTGCCTTCTTTCTGGGGAAACTATTAGCTTGCCTTTTCCAGCTTCTAAAGACTGTCTGCATTCCTTGGCTCATGGCCCTATATCACCCCAACCTTTGCTTCCATAGTCATGTCTCTTTCTCTGACCCTCCTGCATCCCTCTCATAAGGACCCCTGTGACTATGTTGGGCTCATACAGATAATTCAGGATTCGATAATCTCCCAACCTCAAATCCCCTTTACCACGTAGGATAGCATTCATATGTTCTACGAATTGCCTAGAGTAGGGCAAGAATGGGCTCAAATTCCATAGGAGGAAAATTAAGGATAACTATAGGTTTTGAGTCTTTGGGAAAACCTGCCTCAAGATCACCTCAACCAGCAGGTTTCTTTCTTTCTTTTTTTCTTTTTCTTTTTCTTTTTGGCTGTATAGGAAACTTGTCACAGTTATCAGTCCTAGAACAGAGCTTCTTCTCTAAGAATTATACCCATTCCATGCCACCCCCTCCCTCACTACCTGCTACATGCCCACACCCTCAGTGCACAAATTAGAGGCAGAATTCTCATAACATGTTCAGTGGTAGATTATTTAACAATTAAAATATTTTTGAAACACACAAAATAATATTGAATGTGAACCCTAACTGAAAAACTAAAATTTTAAAACAAACAAAATTTTAAATATTTAATGAATACAAAATAAATATATATTTCATTTTCTCAAAGGACTCTTATTAAAATAGGTCAGTGGGCTCCTGACCAAGAACTTAGCACTAAATAATTCAAAGATATGATCAACATTTGCAATTACCTAGGACAATAAAAGTGTGCTGCATAAACTTCAACAAGACTTAAATATACTCTACACAATGATTATACAAGGAGTCTAATGAGCTGTAGACTGCATAAAAGTGTCATTTGATCATATATTTAAATTACAGCCTAATTTGATGGCTAGAATGTGGTCAATGATAATCTTGCTTAACTCATTAGAATTTAGGATGGCTCATCTATGATGATTTAATGATCCAAGATATCTTACAGATGCCTTTGTTTTCTCTCAGTATATTTTTCTGGAGTAAGCAGAGGTATTCAAAACTATTTCCATGAGCCAGTACATCCAGTGCTTGATGTGTTACTGGTATTGGCAGTCATCCCAGCCAAACTGATCCAGAGCACTGAAGACACAAGGTGCACTGGAAGGGGTGGGACCTGGCCCTTGGCACATGCACCCAGGGTATGTATGCCCTGGGAGGGCAGCATTCAGGTGTGGGTGCTGGGAGGCTGTCCAGTTTGGCTGGTGGAACATGGAATCTGGGGAGCAGGGCAACTGATGATAAGCAGTTGTTTAGTAAAATAAGAGGCATGAAAATCATCTGATAAGACAAGAAGTGGATAAAGGGTAGCAACAGAGTAGGTAATAAATTATCCCTCTTGGCATTGTTGGATGCCATAGTCATCACTTAAAATGTTTATGAGTGACCCCAAAGATCCATGACATGCAGTCCTCTGTCATTTTGCCAGGACAAACATCTTAGACACCTGAGCATGCAGAAACTAGTTGAGTGAATGACAAGTATTCCATTTAACCATGACTCTGTGGTTCTTTGCTCATGGTTGGGCATGCAGAATCTTTTCTTAGGTGATTAAAAAATAACAATAACCGAAGTGATTTTTTTCTTTGGGAAAAAAGTCTGCCACTTATGCCAGTATTAAGCTGAAGAGAAATTCAGTCAGAGAATGAAATATAACTGAATGTCAAACTCAGCTCTGTTGGGCTTGAAAAGATGAACAGGGCCACTTGTACGAGAGAGAGAGAGAGAGAGAGAGAGAGAGAGAGAGAGAGAGAGAGAGAGAGAGAGAGAGAGAAGAAAGAAATTGAAAAAGCTGTTTGAGTACGGCACCAAAAAAATGGTCGTCAGGGAGAGCTCCATTTCAGTGAAAGTTGAAAAGGCAGTGACTGTGATGTGAGGCTATGCACAATAAGCAAGTGACCCTTTGATTCCAGAGAACATTCACCTGTATAAACAATGTCAGGGTTCAAAACGGCTTGGAAGAGTATTGCTCAAGCCTGTCATGGGTTTGCTGCAACTGAAAATCAAACTTATAGGAGCTGATATCAGAAAGCATGTTTGAAGGCAGCAACCATTGCTTCCTGCTGGAGTTCAGAAGTAGGACTTGGTTTGGGTGAGGTTTGGGTAAGGCCAAAACAAGGCAGGGATTTAATACTGGAGGTTTGGAGGGAATTCTCAGCAGGTAGACAAAAGGGCATTTTGGCTCGAGGAGCAAGACAGAAGCCAGGCAACAAAACTTAGGATAGAAAGAGCAAGAAGTCAAAACTGATTTCAGAGCAAACAACTTTTGAGCTGTGTCCCTGAGCAGCAAACTAAACATTCTTAACCTTCCTTGTCTGAACTCAGAATTGCCCCTAAAAAATTGTGACAGGGCTGAGCCTACAGATTTGAGAGAAGGATCAAGGGCTCTCAGGTATAGAGAAGAGGGCTGCACAGCTAGGGACCTAGAAAGGTATGAGAAAAATTGCCCAAGGAAAAGAGTAACTGGTGGCTCAGGGTCAGACTTTTGTAGAATCCCTGCTAAAGTCTTGTGCCCTGTCTTTACTGGAAAATGGCTACATGAAGTTCTCAAAATGTGTCTGCCTGGATAAAGGTTGGGGCAATTTGTACTGTGTCAATTTGAATAAGTTGGGATCTAATTTCCCAGAATCCTCTTTTCTGTACGGCTCCGGACAGGAGCTGACCGAAAGACGAATTTGCATGAGATTTATAGGGTAGAAGTGAATTACCCTCTGAAGGTTGTAGTGGTCAGAAGTGGTTACAGATAGATGCAGAGATGCCCATGGGTCCTAGCTTGTTCTCATTCTCCTCTACCCCAATCTACCCCTTCTTACCAACCGCAAACCTTGTTGACTGATCATGGCCCTAGACTCACAGCCAGATGCTTGACTTTAATCCACAAAAGCAGTAGCTACCCAGATACCCCTGTATAAGGTTTCTTTCTGTAATAAATTTCTTATCTCATAACTTATAGCATTTCTGCTTTCCTGATTAACCTTAGACTACATGTATTACCAGTAGCCTACGTAGACTCTTGGGAAATCAAAGCATGGAAGCTTCTACCTGCTTACTTATTGTGAAGATTCTTTGGCTGCAAGAGACAGAAAGCCATACTGAACTAAGTTAAGTAAAAAAAAAAAAAAAAAAAAGGAGATCTTTACTGGCTCATATCTTCAACTCATGAAAGGGGTGACTGGAGCCAGGGCTTCAAAATGATCAGTTTCTTATCTCTTCTGTTCTTTTCCTATTAGATTTATTCTTTCTTCCATTGGGAAAGACTGATGAGCCCAGCCTGGGCCATGTGTCTACCACCTGGTCCAATTACTAGCGAGAGGAATGACGCATTATAACTGACCCAGCCCAGATGACTTGCCCTGGGGTTGAATATATTGTTGGAGGAAATGTAGCACAAATGTGGCCTTTGGGAGTACTGTTGTGAGTCAGGAATCTGCCTTCATTTATACCTACTTCACCCTATTTAAATTGGGCAGTTTTGAGCAGAAGAAAAACCCTTTCTAGCTAAGATACCCAAAGACATACCCAGTGGTTAAAAGAAAATAAATTGTATAAACTGTTCACAGAATCCAGTGTTGTATAAATATGCTTTAAGACTTTTCTGTACTATACTGGAAACCTTAAAAACAACTACCAGGGTATTACTGGGTATCTTTAGATGGACTTCTAAAACATGTCTCTCTCACTAGAGGCTTGCTAAAACAGGTTGAAGACATTATAACGATGAAAGTGCTGATAACCTCTTTGTTTTTGGACATTACAAGAAGAGAATAGAAGAGGGAGAAGAGAAATGTGTATTAATTAGGAAGCAGAGGAAGTGAAAGATGGTGACAATTACATCTTTACCACATTAAGTCTCTCCAACCACGAACATTGTATACACTCTCTCCATTTGCTTACAATTTTTTTTACATCTTTCAATAAAAACTTTTAAGTTTTCTCAATAGCTGTTTTAACCATGTTTTATTGGACTTATTCCTAGATAGAATGTAGATTTTGGTCCTATTACAAATAGTATTTTTAAAATTAAATTTGATAATTGTTTGCTATTGGTATACAGGAATGCATTTTTCCCCCCAAGGATCATATGTCCAAATACTTTATGGACTTTCCCATTTAGTTCTAAGGGTTTGTCTAGAGAAGTTCTTGAATTTTCTATATATTATCTCTTAACACATGAAAATAATTTTCTGTAGGTGAAAAGTCCAAAGTAAAGTAATGTAAACCTAGGACTGTAATACCCTGTATTAATTTCATTTGCTTTAACAGCTAATATTTATCTAGCTGTTACTAGAAATCATATGGTGTATGGAAATGTTTTATAAAGTGTGTTCCATCAACCAAGAGGTTTTAATATTTCATATTATATTTCTTTCTTGGAGATTCACAAAGGCCCTGAGAAGTCATGTAAAGAAACTTCTCTAACTTGGTTAAATCCTGCATTCAAACTTATTTCATCAAAGAACCTTTTTTTAAAAAAAAAAGTTTATTTATTTTTAAGTATGGTTAGTATACAATATTATATCAGTTATATTAATTCGACATCATGGAACACTTTGTCAAGCAATTCCTTCTAGCCTTCTGAAGAACTACTTTTTACAAGGAGCACACTTTGGGAAATGATGGTCTTAAGGAACATAGTCATCATGAAAACTGGTTAACTCTAGGATTTTCTCAAAGAATCTACTGTCTCTTTATATTCTATGGAAGCTAAGCTGAGTAGAACAAGGCTCTGTTTGGCTTTTGCTCTTTCTACTCTTCAGTCTTTAATAACAACCTCCTATAATTAATGCCAGCATTATAAAAGAAAATTATGCACGTTAAATCTCATAATACTACCCACTACTTCTGTCCTCAGGGAAGGGCTACAGCTGGTCACGGCAGGAGATTGTCCTTGAAATTCCATCAATATCTTTTGACTGATATGGAGATGAGATTTTTAAAAAATTTCTGCTTCTATCATTCTTCCTGTTAAACCCCAGGCCATCAGCTCTTACATTGCACAGAACAACACATATTTGTCAAAAGCTGTCAGTTCTATGTTCTGGATTATGTACACAAATTACAAGTTTATCAGAGCACAACTAAACACAAGGAAATGGAAGAGGCCTATCAGTAAGAACACAACCTATAAGGGAAAAAAAATTTTAATTATGTAAGTTTTCCTTGCCCTGCTATTCTTGATCAGATGGTGTGTTTATTATTTGAAAAGATAATGATGAGTGTCTGTCTCAGTGGCTCCCACCCTGATGTACATCAAAATCATTTGTGGAGCTCTGAAAAAATACAAATAGCTGGACACTATCTGGGACCCTCTGAATTGAATCTCCAGGGAAAACCTTAAGCACTTATATTTTTAAAAGCTCTGCAATTTTTTCTCTGACATTTATTATGTGGCCTTTATTTTTTAATAAACCTTTTCCCACATGGCCTTGCCTAAATTTTTCTCCTGATTTTGATTTAAAATTAAAAAATGGTATTTTTAAAGAAATTAATTCCAAAACCATTTCCCAAACAATAGTAAATTTTTGTTTTGTTTTGTTTTGTTTGTTTGTTTGTTTTTTGGTCTGGCTTTAGTCCTTGTTCATACAGAGAAACTTTGAATTCTAAATTTGTTACTTAGCATTTTACTTTAAAAATTTTCCATGCTATCATATAGTGATAATAATTGTCATTTTAGGAATTATGTAATATTCCAGAAAGTATTTATTTGTATCATAATTTAGCCAACCATTCTCATACTATTGGAAATTTAAGCTGTTTCTCTATTTTTAGCTGCTCTAGAAAAAACAACAATGAACTTGATATGTATGGATTTTGCTTCTCTTTTTAATCAATTCTGTTGGGATAATAATGTTCTGAAAATATGGTTTATATTTCTGGAAATCTAGGTCAAAGGATATGAACATTTTTTATGACTCTTGTTAATGATTACTAAATTGCTTTCAAAAGGTTGAACAAATTCACAAAGCCATGCCCCAACTCCATGGCACGAATGCTGAATTTCTCAGGGAGGGGCAAGCAATACCAGAGGTCTGTTGGTTATTTCCATGACAGGTGGAAGCAATGCCTCCAAATGGACCAGTCATATTACCTTACTTAAGAAGAAAGGCAAAAAATCTGGTATTAACAAAAATATGACACTACTCAACTACCTCATCTACCATAAGCCAGCAAAGTCCTTGCATTCTCTCCAATTCTCGAAATAACCCTAGCAAGTAAGATCTTACTGCCTCCCATTTTACAGATGAAGAAAGAGTGAGAAGAAAGGTTTAATAACTTGCTCAAGTGTTATATAGCAAGTTAGTGCTGAAATGAACATTTGAATCCTGTGTTTTACCACTGCTACACCATACTAGATTCCACACCATTGATATCTGAAGCAGCCACCGATCTCACCAATTAGATACCTCCTAAGTCATAAATTGGCTGTAAAATAGAACAAAATAGATGTGGTAAGTTAAAATGTTCACAATTCTCTACCTCTTCTCCCACCTAGAAGTGAAGTCTCTTAATGCTTTCCTTGAATCTGGGCTGAACTGGTGACTCCTTTTGACCAACAGAAGGCAGCATGA
This sequence comes from Cynopterus sphinx, assembly GCA_030015415.1. Classification (NCBI taxonomy): domain Eukaryota; kingdom Metazoa; phylum Chordata; class Mammalia; order Chiroptera; family Pteropodidae; genus Cynopterus; species Cynopterus sphinx. The sequence continues at coordinate 24,363,248 of CM057385.1, forward strand.
CTGATGCTGCCTAGGTCTGGTCCAGCTTCCTTGCTGGAGAGACTACAAGGAGAGAGACAAAAATGCCTGGCCAGTTCAGTTGTTCTGGCCATCGATACTGAGGCATTAGACATGTGAGTGATGCCATCTTGGATCCTCCAACTTCAGTCAAGTTGCCCAGCCAATGACATATGGTCCGGAAACAAAACATCCCAACAAGCTAATAATCAGTGATTGTTTTAAGCCTTTTCAGTTTTGGGGTGGTTTGGTATGCAACAATAGACAACTGAAGCAATATATTTTATGTTGATGATTGTCAATTGGAGAAAGAGTACTAGTGATATACTCTAGCTTCCCTAGCCCTAACACAAGCAGGATGAAACTCACTGACAATTACTTCTCATTTTATCTCTGTACTTGCCTCTGTCATGACTCTGACCTTGCTGCACACACCCTTTACCTATGTTCACTCTGCCTTCCCTACCAGATTGGGGGGGATTCACCTTGGTAACCATAGCACCTTATACAAGGCCTGGCATAAAATAGTTGTTAATGCATATTCATTGAATGACTCTTTACTTGTTCTTGCTTGATTGATGAAAGCATTTGAAATGGAATAACAGTTTTTATTTATTGGGCTCAAGCACTGTGAGAAGTATTTTTTGTGGAGTATCTCATTTAATCCTCACAACCCCATGGAATAGGTACTATTATTATCTTCATTTTACAGACATGGAAACTGAGAGGCTAGGTAAAGTTACTTGAGGTTACAAGTGTTTTTTAAGTACCTGTGCTGAGCAAGGCAATATTTTTGGCTTTTACAGCAATTAAATGAATGAAGCCATTCCAGTGTCAGGGTCAAAACCCCCAGAGGTCTGACTGGCTGATTGTGTCATGGTAGAGAGCATTGTCTGTTAGCACTCACTCCCAACAGCAGAAATGTCATGGAGGGTTGTAGAGGTCATGTCCTGCATGAGGGCATCCAGCCCAAGGGCAAGGCAGGGCTGAAATCCAGGCTGTGCTACTGTACTTTGTTAACCATGAAGTCTGGCACAGAGCTCTGTCTGAGAGAAGAAACACTTCTTCCCTAATTTGCACAATGCCACTGTTTGGGCTAGTAGCAGTCCTGGGTAGGTGTGTGTTAGTCTGTGGGAAACCAGAGTGCCTGAGCATACAGAAGAAAGAGGCTACTAAAAAACTTGCCATGTTTTAGGAAGGACAGAATGAGGAAATGGTTCCAGGGAAATGACAGGGGGTATGTGGAGGCTGGGGACCACCGAAAATTTGGGTGCAGTGTCTGAACTCTCATATTGCTATGTGCTTTGTCCCGTCACTCCTGGAGGTGGGCTACCTTGCAAAATGTCACATCCCCAGGGAAATTCCTGTCTCCCTGCAGTTATGTGAGATTTTTGGATCTTGTTGTCTCAGACCATCACAGCTGCAGTGGTGCATAGAAAGATGTGCAAACTAACATATAAACACTGCACAACAGATTATAAATTGCACTGAAGTTTTTTCATAGAGTCCAAGCAATTCAAACATCCATACACAGGTACCCAGTATGGTCAGGTGACTCCTGGGAGGATCCCAAAAGTTGGCACAGAGGAGATCACTCTCATGAAATAAAATGAGGTAGGTAATAATCTCTGATGGGTTAACTGCTTCTTTACATGCATGAGCTTGGCTGTAGTTGAAGGACCTAAATTGGTTTTGGGTAGAACTTCACCCTGCCTGAAGTAGTTTGCAGTTTCTTTGGCTCCATTTCCAAACTGAATTGCCATTGGAAGAAGCTGGGGAAATCAGAGTGGGCTCTGAGAAATGGCCAGCCATACCCCTGCCAGCCACCTGCTGAACAGAATCAGAATTAAGATCTTAAATACAGTATATGGCTAAAAAATTCCCAAGAAATATGTGGTAGTGATGGTGTCAGAGCTTAAGCAGTGCCTATTTGAGGCCCTTCATCATAACCACTGGGATAGGGCCTCTGCTCTGGGAGGCCATGGCTTCTTGGGTCCAGAGGGGATGAAGGGGACAGCCCCCTTTAATCAGCTGCTAGATGACTTCACATTCTCTTTTATCATCTGGCTGGCATCTATGGGTTCAAGAAAGAAGGGCACTGTATCAGTTTCTTAAGGCTTCTGTTACAAAGTACTACACACTGGATGGCTTAAAACAACAGAAATTTATCATCCTACAGTTAGTTCTAAAGTGACGAAGCCCAAAATCAAGGTTTCTGCAGGGCCTCTAAAACCTGTAGAGGAATCCTTTCCTGACTCTTCCTTGCTTCTAGTGGCTTGCTAGCAATCTTTGGCATTCCTTGGCTTATAGATGCATAAATCCAATCTTCAGTCATCACATGGTGTTCTTTCTGTGCTTCCCTGTCTTTATACGGCCATCTTCTTATGAAGACACCAGTTATATTGTATCAGGGGTCCCTTCTACTCCAGTATGACCTCACCTTCACTAATTACATCTGCAACTGCCCTATTTCCAAATAGGGTTACTTTCTGAGGTACTGGGGGTTAGGAGTTCAACATACCTTTTTTTTTTGTGGGGGTGGGGTGGGGTTTGGGGGGAACATGTTTCAATCTGTAACAGTCATGTTCCTGCATAAAACTGCTCCCTGGATCTCTAGGCCTGTCTCCAGCAGCAGTATAGTGAGTTCGCTAATCCATGGGCTCTGCATCAGATTTCTCAGGATAAAATCTTGCCTCTGTTGCTGTGTGATTAAGGGCTATAGAACAGAAACACAGTATAACAAGAGTATCTAGTTTTTGAGGTTGGTAGAGGATTAGGATAAGGTACTTGCACAGTGCTGGCCAATAAGTGCTCATTAAGCACTGGCCATTAGTGTTCTTATTCTCAATTCTTTCCATTGACTTCTCTAGGAGATCATTTATTCTTCCCTGCAGACACACGTGCTCCTGGGACATAACCAAAAGCTCCTTCTGTTTAAGGGAATAGGGAGTGAGGTGGAGAGTAAGGGGTTTTAGTTTCTCTCGTTTATTCAGTTAAACTGAAGGAGTAAAGACACTCCATTATTTGCTCATAAAGGAGACAGCTCATATTTGTTGTCACTAAAAAAGTTCTTTCTGTAAATGCTTCCAGTAGGAAAGGCAGAACATTTTTCAAATATGTGCCCCCTGAAGTTGGAGAGGCTGCCAAGAGAAGATAGTTGGCTCACTTTCTTTTAAAAGATCTTCACAAAATGATGTTTTGATGAAATTCCCCCATGGTCCTGTATCAAGCCCTCCCTCAGTTTTATGATAGGTTCAGAAACTTTATCATGTTCAGTTTCCAGTACTGAAAGCTGACTCAAACAAAAAGAATTCACAAGATGCTACTTATGTAATTTACAGTGACAAAAATCAACCTGTCAGGTTGGGCAGGGCCTACCATAGGTCCAATCATGGCTTCTCAGAATTATCAGAAGTTTGCTTGGTGGGTAAGGAGTCAGAATGAGGGTCCTGAGTTATAGGATTTAAAGGAATAATAGTATCTTGGGTTCTGATCTGAACATTTCCACTCATCAGAAAGGGCAGCTTTGTCCACTCATTAGACTTGGTTGGGTACCCTCTTTCTTAGATGGGCACTGCCCACTTCTCTCTCTCTCTCTCTTTTGGTCTCCTTTGGGTGCTTTATTTTTCACCCTCTCTTTCTGACTGATATACTCATTTATAAGATATATAGTGTTACCTTCTGTCTTACTCTATTTATCAGATTGTTCTTTCTTTTAATGTCTGGATTTTAGAATCTGACAGAAACTCTCAACAACTATTTCTGCAGAAAAACGCCATATTTATAAAACCATACGAGAAATTTCAGGGGGTTCATGGATATCCTTGAAGCTGTTTTATGCATCCTAGGTTAAAATCCCTGCTTTAAGCAGAACTTTGCCCATTTTGAGCTGATATTAAAGTCTAAGTGTAATCTTATTTTTCCCAAGGCCAAGTTTTTAGGATTACTTTCCATTTTTACCACCCTTCTCATTCCTCTACCTTCTAATCCTATACTGGGGGCACCCTGTGACCTCTGAACTGCCCTGATCTTACAGCCACCTTCTCAGTCACAGCTGCTGCATTGATCTCTAGTTGTGATTACAGTTATTCCTTATTCCTGGAATACCAAGTTCTCACCTTTTCCTCTTTGTGTCTTGTACTTCCTCTGGTATTCCAGTTATTTCACTCTGTTCTTCCTTCATTTCTTTTATCTGGCAGGCTTTGCTGCTGTCCCCCATGCATAGGATATGATGGACATATTGATCTCACATGTCCCCTGTTTTCTGTCCCTCCTTCTTAAAACCATATTCATAGCCTCATTTCCCTCTTTCTTCTTCTCCTTCCCTCTCCCCATTTTTTCCTACCAATGTTTCCAGGACTTAACTACTCCATCCCACCTCACCCCACCCTATCATTTTGTTTCTTCCTTGTATACATTTCTTACCTCCACCACCACCAGGGCATTGTCTTTCTTTAAAATATCCACTTCTTACATGATTTCAATACACATTTGTATTTCTTACCCACACCACTCCTCTGGGCTCCAGCATTGCATATCTAACTTAATTACTATTTGCACTTGGGTGGCACAAAACAGTACAAATTAATGGGTCCAAAATGAAATTAATGATTCTCTGTCAGTTTCCCTTTACCTCAATAAACTGGACCCCATTTCACATAGTAACTCAAGCCATCATTCACTGTTCTTTTTCCTCACCCTCTTTACAACATGAAAGAATCTTGTCGCAGCTATTTCCAAAATATATCTTGAGTTCACAAAGTCTCTTTATATACACTGCCATGACTCTTAGCTCAGACCAGCATCATTTCTCACCTGAAACACTGCAGCAGCCTTCCAACTGGTTTTCCTGCTTCTATGTTGGTCTTCCGCCAGTGCAGAGGTCTCCAACTCACAGTTTGCAGACTGGTACTGGTTGGTGGCCTGTTACAAACCGGGTTGCACAGCTGGAGGTGAGTGGCTAGTGAAGCTTCATCTATATCTGCATCCATTCACCAGCACTAGCATCGCCGCCTCAGCTCCACCTCAGATCACTGGGCATTAGATTCTCATAGGAGCACTGGTCCTTGGTGCCAAAAAGGTTGGGGACTGCTGCACTAGTCCAGTCTTTCCACAGTAGCTATAGCTCTCTTTTAAAAACAGAAAACATGTGTCATTCTCTACTTAGCTTGCTTAAATGGCTTCCAATTTTTCCACTAAACACATTTTTACTGAGGGCCCTCTATGTTCCAATCCCTTAATAATGCTTCTTGTCATGAAATAAATGAGGTATATAGTATGTAGATAGTGGTAAATGCTATGAAAAAAAATAATAAAGAAGGTGCAAGGAACAGAAAGTGTGTGCGTGTGTGTGTGTGTGTGTTTACAATTTTAAGTAAAGAGTCCAGGGACGGCTTCCCTGAGACTGAGTAGGTGGCCTTTGGGCAAAGGATTTGAAAGATGTGAGGAAGTGAGCCCTGCAGAATATTCCATTTGGAGGGAATACCAAGTTCAAAAGCCCTGAGGTGGAAGCATGACTAGGTTTGGGGTTCAGCAGAATATAATAAAATCCAAGTTTTACTAAGGTTTATAAGGCAGCCCGGTTTCATCTCCCACTCAACAAAAACTCCTCCCTCTACCTCTCCAACTAGCACACTCGCCTCCTGACTGTATTCCATCCCTACTCATCTCTCAGTTTACCAGAAGTTGTTTCCTGCTTTTTTTCTTTTTCTTTCTTTCTTTCCTTTCTTTCCTTTCTTTCCTTTCTTTCTTTCTTTCTTTCTTTCTTTCTTTCTTTCTTTCTTTCTTTCTTTCTTTCTTTCTTTTTCTTTCTTTTCTTTCTTTTCTTTCTTTCTTTCTTTTTTACTGGTGTCATTGCCTCTGTTGGGCACTCTCCAACCCTTACTATTCCAATATATATTTCGCAAGGCCAGCTCCTTCTCAACTAGCAGGTTTGTTTAAATTTCTCCTTAAGCCTTTCTAGCCACAGGACCTAAAACAGGTGTCTTATTTCTTTCCTTTTTGTTTTCCTTCATTAATCTCATGCAATTGGGATATACCTATATCATAGGAATTTATCTTTAAAACGCCTAGTGCCCCACGTCCATTTAAATTGGCAGTGAAGAAGATTAAGCATTTCCCCCGAGTAATGGTTAATTCTTAGCATGATCGCTTTTCTATAGTTTTGTCTCAAGAATGTCTTAGGGCTGAGAGCGGGCCTCCCACCCGGAACCCCACCCTGTCCGCTTGTGTGTGTGGGGGGGGGAGGGTGTGTGTGGGGGGATTTATTTTCCCAAGTTTCCTGGACTCAGTGACTCATAGTGACTCTCTCTCGGCAGGCCTTCGTTCAAAACCCAAACCCATTTCGAGCACAGCGGTTCATGCCAACACCACCCGGTTATGAAAACGGGCAAAAAAAAAAAAAAAAAAAAAAAAAGGTTGCCTTTGGCAGGTACCCGGTACCCCCACCACACAGCTGCGCCATCACGCGTGGCCCCCTGACTAGGAGCTGCCAGGTAGAATGCCCCAGCCCCTCCCACCGGTCCCTCCGCCTTTCCAGGGGCGGCGGTCTCGGAGCCGGGGCAGGCGTCCCGGCTAACAGAGCCGAGGGGCGAGCATCCGCCCTGAGCGGGCGGGGCCCAGGTGCGCAGGCCCGCGGGGTCAGGACCGCTCCGGCCGGGCCCCGGCCTCGCCCGCGCCTCCCCGAGATCACGGCGCCTCTCGCGAGAACTCCGGCGGGGCCGGGCTGCGCGCGCACGCGGCGGCGGCGGGGTGTCGGCGGCGCGCACGCGCAGGTGAGCGCGGGGCGCGCGCGCGCGCGGGGCGGGGGCGGGGCGTTGCGTCGCGCCGCGGGCACGTCGCTGCGCGTCCCCAGTACTTAATGTGTCTGTGTCCCCCCTGCCGGGGCGAGCACGTGGGGCAGCGGCCCGGGCGCAGCGCTGCGGGGCCGCGCCTGGGGGCGGGGGGCGCAGGCGGGGTCGGGGGCGGCGGCGGCGGGCGTGGACCCTGCATCCCGACGGTCCCCGAGGAGCTGGTGAGTTGGCGCCACCGGGAGGGCCGGCCCGGAGACCACCCACTGGGGGCCCCCCCGGGGCGACGCCGTCAGGGCGATGGGGGAGCCTGTCTAGGGTGCAGGTGCGTTGTGCGACGCGCGCTCCAGGTGTCCCGCGGGCCGGCGGCTCCGGACGCCTTGTGCGGGCGGAGGGGCTCCGACCTGTCACGCAGGCCCGTCTTTCTCTCCTGTCGCCGGGGCGCCCCCTCACCCCTCTCTGTCGGGGTCGTCTGCGGGCGGGCGGGCTCGCTCCCGCTGACATGACAGATCGCGTGTGTGTGTTCTTGGGGGGCGCTCGGCAGCCTCGTAGTGCCCCCCCCACACACACACACCCGCGCGCGTCACCATCCTCGGGGGCCCAAGGGGAGGACGCGACGCCCGGGCCACCCCTCGGCGGCTTAACTTTCCTGGAGCGCGCACAGCCGGCTGCGAGACGGACCGGCGTGCGGCCAGCCAAGGTCGCGCAGCCCCACGCGCGTGTACTTCCCAAAGGTCGCGTAGACCCGGTGCGGGCGGGTGGCGGCGGGGCGCTCTGTCGGCAGGGCCAGGTGCTCCCGGGGCTAGGAGGTGCCCCGGGGCCTGCGAGCGCCCCTTTCTCCCTGCTGAGCGGTTGCAGTTGACTTGGTCACTTTGGGAACCTCACTCAACTTCTGGGCCTTTTTTTTTTTTTTTTTTAAGCTCGCCCTAGGTGACTCCCTTCCTAGGTCCGGCGGCGGCAAACCCGAGCAGGTGGCCCAGTCCCTGGGAGTTCAGTGCGACAAACCAGGGAAAGGAGCTTGGTTTGCTAAGCAGGGGAGGATGGGCTTGGGATTGGATTCCTGTTTGGGGCGGAGGGACCGTTAGGAACCAAGTTAGGGTCCCGAGGTCGAAGTCTTGGTGTCTCGAGAGGATTATAGCATTTGCAGCTCCTTCAAGGGTGTCGGGAGAGGCTGAGGCCGGACGGTTGTGCCTGGTGTGCCCGCTGATTTCTTGCCCCGGGGCGCGGAGATCACGTGTCGCGCTCCGCCCGCACACCCCCCCCCTCTTTCTTCACCCGCTGGCGTTGTGAAGGGACCAAGCTAGTTTCGCAGATAAGGGGCAAAATGTGCTTGGAGAGGCCGTGGACTTGGACGCCTCGAGGCACGCCTTCAACCATTTCAGCTCTCGTGCCTCCCGTTTCCCCTCCGAAGGAGACAGAGGGGAAAAGGGTGCGACTCGGGACCGCGTGTCAGCCCTGGTCCTTTGGCGATCTTCTCCAGCAGTGTTGCCCAGGTTGTTCTGCACCTGCCTGCGTCTCCGCGGCCCCTAACACAAACCCGGTGCACTTTGCTCCAGGTGTGAGTGGAGGCCTCGCAAGCCAGGTAGGGCGCATGGGCAGGGCAATTAGATTAAACTAGCTATTTTCCCCCTACTGAAGTGTAGGCTACTTGGTGTTTAAATTTATCTCGTGCGGGAAAATCTGGGCTGCTAGACACCTGGTACAATTATATCTGTTGATTGGCTTGCTATTACCGCCCCCCCACCCTTTTGTCGCAATTACTGATAAAGAAACACCGTTCACAAACTATAACAGTAAACTTAACATGCTTTTGTAACTAGGTCCTTTAAAAAAAATTTATTTAGAAAGCGAAATTTGGAGTCAGCACCACCCATCCCCTTTGCTCTTAAAGGTACAGCGCATCTCTGAAATGAATAGAAAACAGCCTGCCTTGGTCATATATCAGATTCCTCTGTTCTTGGCATTCAGTTAATTCACCTGCTGATTATTTAAGACTTTCCGAGCACTGGAAGCACGTGATGTTTTGGGAATCTTTTAACCTTTCTTGAACTTTTCCTTTTTCACCTCTTAAAGTAGTTTTGTGGTTTCTGGGTAATGATACCTGTGTATATTCTCAGAGGAAGTTGTCACTAGGCCCAAAAGAGGTCCTCTGGATCCTACAGGTATGCAAATCACTGAAGCTTTAGTTTCTACCTGGATTAAATAGGCTCAATTGTCATGCATAGTTAGGTGATAGCCCAGAATTTGCAGGTAACTGATCTTGTCCCATCCTGGGAGTGAGACAGGTCTAATGGATTTGTCTTGTTGGAGCCTTGTGTGTGACAATCAGTTCCTTCTAGCTGTTTTCTAGAAAGTGCTTTTACACTTCGCCACTTCAGGGTGACAGTGAAGGTATCTGTTGTAAGTGGCCTGCTCAGGGGCCAAGTGAATGCATTGTCAGTGTAAGGTTGCTGAGCATCAGTATTTTAAAACAATTCATTTTGCTCTACCTGGTCACCCATATTACTCTAGGACTTGGGACCCTGGCTGCGTCCTGGCCATCATTGTGGATGAAGACTGATTTTAACCTTTACAGTATTCCCTCTCCTCATCCTAAAGACAAATTGAGGTAATATTTGTGAGACTTGGCACTGCGTGATGAGTGCTCAAGCATTGTTTTTATTACCTCCTAAAGAGTTCTGACATTTTCTCTTGAATCACTCGAGTGATTTGAATTTTATTAAAAGGACCCTCCCCACAGCTTCTGACCTGGAAACTTAGTTGGAAAGTAAAGGAAAACAAATTAGTTTTCCCACACTGCCAGCCAGCCTCCTAGCTCTAGTTTGCGACAAACATAACTTGATCAAAGTTCTCATTTCAGGCCTTGAGGATTGGGCATCCCACGTGTCTGGTGAGTTGATGCTTTCCAGCCCATTATCCCCAAGCCACTCCTTCCTGATTTTCCCCGTGGGTCTCGAATGAGAGGGCTTCTCTAGAGCTTGTTCTGTTTTGCTGTTGTGGGGGTGCTGACAGTTTTGTGTGTACAGGTTAATACCTTCAGCTTGCCATTCTGTATTTTCCTCTGCTCAGGGGAGGTGCTGGGTCCTATGGGCATCTTGTCCAGCTTAAATCATTTTATACTGTTTGAGTTGCTACTGTATGTGAGATATATTTTTAATCCTGATATTTGCTTCCTAGGGCAAGTTCTGTTTCTTCCACATCCCTTTCTGGTGTCATGCCTCACACCATTATGATCATTTAACATAAGTACCATTGTTTGTGGCTTTCTACTGAGCAAACCTGCTGGCCTTGGTACCTAATTTTAAACTCGAATTGAGGAAAATATGATCAGTGACGATGTTTTGAGTGGGACAGTATCCAGCTGGAGAAGTAAATGGTGGAGATATGGGAACTAAAATTTAGAGGATGTCTTTTCCTTGATAGTTACTGTGCTAGGTGAGTTGTGAGCAAACACCTCCCTAATCCTTTAATCCTCACACCTCTGAGTGCAGTTGAGGAGGTGAAGCTGGAGGTCACTCCAGGATTGTTTCTATAGCTAATAGAAATACAAATTGAGGTGTAGAGAAACTGCCAAGTGTGGGTTTGGACTTAACACTAGGTCCTCTAGAGGGCTTTGTGAGGAGAACCAAAGCTTAGTCAAATCCATGGACTTTTCTCCTCATCTTTCAGTTGCTTTCTAAGCAGATAGTTGTAATGAAGGAGTGTGTGTTATTCAGCATTCTGAGGACTGGCTTTCAGTAATAAGTAGCTTTTGAGATGTCCATTCCCTTAACTTTTCCTCCTACTAAATGGTCTTAATTCTGTCCAGGTCCTCGCCATTTGGAGGTTTCTACAGCTGAGGTTGATAGTTTGCAGCAGTCGATAGTAAACGGTCTGGCCCCATCTGGTAATACTGTCTGGCTGCCTTCACTGAGCTGGGTGTCACTGAGGCCCATGATCTTAGGAACAACTCAGGGCCTCAGGTGAGTTCTGAAAGTAAAGATATGCAGCACTGTGGGCTATTAAGGCTCTTTCACCACTGGGCTTAGCTGGCAAGAACCCTGGATTGAGGTGTGGGGGCTTACTCCTGCTTTCATGGCTGAAATCTGGCTTTGGTTCTAGGCAGGTCTGTTGACTCTTTGAGGTCTGTTTCTTCGACTGGTAAAAGAGGATTGGTCAACATCAAAAGCATTTATGGGATCCCTGTTAGTCTAAAGTGCCTTGGGCTGCTGGAAGATGGAGTTGCCTGCAGGGCTATATATGGGGAAGGGCATTTGGGTTCTGATGCATGGTTCAGTGGATTGTACAAATCAAAGACTGAAAAAAATTCAATCCACTGTTTAGGTGCATCTCAGGTTCTCTTAGATGCTAATGTGCTAAATATTTTTACAATCTCTATTCTTATCTTCTAATTTGATACTTAGTGGAGGGGATCTAGAGCTACCTTGTCTTATACAGTAGCAACTAGTCATGTGTGGCTAGTTAAATTTAAAATTTTTAAGCATTAAATAAAATTGAAAAAAATAAGTTCCTTAGTGACATTAGTCACATTTTCAGTGTTCAGTGACTGCAGTACTAGACAGTGCGGGTCTAGGACATTTTCATCCTAGAAAGTTCTGATGGACAGCACTGGTCTTAGTTCTTTGCCCATCTCCAAAAGCTAATTGTCTCATCTTGTAAAGCATCATATATTTGGGTATATTCTTCCATAGTCCACAAACCCAGCAGCCTTGGTGACAAATTATTTATCAGTTCTCTCCATGATATGTTAAGAAGCAAGTTCCGGACTGCCAGTTTGGAGGGCAGTGATAAATTATTAAACAGTTTGAGAAAGGAGTGTAGTGAGTGGTCTGGGGATGGGAGCATGAAGCAAAAAGAGCCAGACTTTCAGCCCTTGAAAAGCCATTTTGGTTGGAGAGCCTGTTATCATAAAGGTCCTTGCCGGTTCTCCAAGGCCTGTGCTCTCTGTCGTCAGTTTTCAGATGTCACATGTCAGCTGACCTGTTACTTTGTCTTTCGCTCAGCTGAATCCTTCCTGTAGGATCCCAGTGCAGGCCCTCTGCTAAACAGGCTACAGATGCCTTACAAACAAGTGTCATTTTCATTCCACCCCTCCAGGCCATCTAAGTATTATGAGACCTGTTTTTACAGAAGGCAGAAGGCATTGGAGAGAGTAGTGATACAGTTGGTGATCCTGAAGTGCTAATACCGGGATAACTCTGGAAGAGGAGATTTCCCTCCATTTTTAGTCTTTAATTTTGAACCCTGTTAGGCTGACCTTTGCCTTATAATGTGAGAGCTCTCTTTTCTTGGAGCCAGACAGTATAAGATGCATAACAGACACTTATTGAGCACCAGCTGTAAACCTGGCATGGTAGGAGGTTTTTTCCTAGACTGTTCCCTTTTTATTCTCTCAACACTATGAAGTTAAGTATGTCTAATTTGTGTATGAGGAAACTGAGGCCCTGAGGACCTCAGGACGTGAGACAGGGCTGGGCTGGCTTTGGACATGGATCAGGGTTCTATACCTCTTGCTCAATGCTTACGGGCTGTTTCTTATTTTTTACTCCCTGTTTTCCCTCCATCCTCATCTAGAAAACAAAAGTGTTTTTAAAAGATTAAAATCATTTATCCTACAAGCTGAGTCAGACTATTAGGTGTTTTGAGTCATTTTAGCCCTGTGAGGGAGGTATTTGTATCTAATTGTACAGGGCATTTTTAACAGGAAACTGAAGTTCAGGATCCTATTTTTTATGTCTTTCTAAAGCCACGTTTTATATGCAACCATCCAGTAACTTCGAGCTGCACAAATAATGACTGTGACTTAGAAAGCCTTGTAGACTGTAGCTATGCCTGAGGGCCTGGAAAACTTCTCTGCAGACTATAGTTTAGTTCCATTGCCTGGTTGAGAAGACAACCTTGAAATCACTCATTCCCTGGCTAATAATAATGTGACTTGTCAGTCCTCACATGGAGGTCATGAGACCATCCCCTGGCCCACATCAGGCTGTCGCCTGGGAGTTGCTTAGTCCCTGGTGGAGTAGGCAACAGGATCTGTTTAAGCCCAGCCCTCAGTCCCAAGTGGCATTGCCACTCCAACCCCTGCTCCATCCTTGGCTCAGGACAACATATCTGAAGGCCAGTTCAGCCTTCTGTAAATCTCCTCTTTGCCCCTCCTTCCTGTCCCCCAAAGAGAAAAGGGCAGGAGTAATTGCCCTGTGTTACCTTGGAGGGAGAACTGCACTCTGATGTACCTTGAGCTCTATCTGGTGAGAAAAGGCCATACTGAGAATAACCCCCTTGCTTTGTCCTTTGACTTTGGTGAGGCCCACCTGGCCAAGCATGTGCTGTCATGCTATTTTTGGCAGGTGGTATCCTTTAGAAGGGCCAAGTGCATTTGGCTTTAGTGTATAGGGCAGGTCCTGGAGCCTAAACGGCTGTTCCCTTTGCATCACAGGAGACAGGAGAGTAAAGCCACCCTAGAAACTCATAGGGTGTGTGGGAGAAGTGGCTGCTTAAGAGGTCCCTGGGGATGCCTTTTTTATTCTGGATCTATGGCAGGAGTCCAGCCTTGCCTCCTGGGCCAGGCAGGCATGTGACCGAGGCAGCCCAGTGAGCCAGGGAACTCGAGACTACTGTCCTGGGAAATGATGGCCCCTTGCTGCCCCAGCAGCCAATTTCTCAGGAAATCACATAGTCCCATTTTCATAAGAAGTCACCCAACCGAAGGGCAGGCCACTAACTGAACACTAAAAAGTCTGTAAATCATGGATCTGCTGGCAGCCTGATTACCAGCGTCCTTTGGCTTAAACCAAAATCAGAACATAAGAGGAGGCAAAGGCATGCCTCTCAGGAGAAATTTTCACCAAAGCTAACGAGATATGAAAAAGGAGTTTGACAAACAAGTTCTGTTCCACGCCACCATCGTTCCTTTTCTTCTCCAACCCCTTTTTGTTGTTCCTTCTTTCCTCTAACTTGGAGCTGCCAACTCCAGCCCATCTATCTGTTTCTGATTAAGAAAGCTTCAAGCCATATAAGGCCCTCTGTTGCCTATGGTTTATGTTGGCAGGAGAGCGAGATTGTTTTTGCAGTCTGTTTCAAAGAAGTGGCAAGGGTTTATGTGGAGCTGAGTGTGTGTGTTGTCTATCCCTGTCCCTATCCTCCCCTCCACCCCATATGTGGGTGTGACCCCGGGGCTTCCTTCAAATGCATTTGCTGAGAACAAATGCTGAGAACTAGGAAGTAAAAACTGAGCTTGTTTCTTCACACCTTACACACCTGCCATGCTACCAGCCACAGAGGCACTCTAGAAACTGTTTCTGGAATAGATTCTGGAATCGGCTTCTGTTAACTGTAGTTTAGAAACTCTAGTCCTTTGGCCATGGGGGCAAGTTGGTTTCCCTCTCGGGAAGATTGTGATCCTATTCCTCTGGGTTTTTGACCTGCAAGCAATGGTCTGCCGAGTGATGCTGGGGAGTGATTGGCAGTAACCTTTCAACCTCATCTTCACCCCGCTTTCTTGCTGTCTCTTGAGTCAGCCAAGCTTGTTCTTGCCTTAGGACTTTGGCATGTGTTCTCTTTGCCTGGAACTTTCTCCCCCGCTCTTTTCCCTGTCTTCCCAGACCTTGGCACAGCTGCCCTTCACTGTTCCAACTCTGCTACCACCTCTTCATAGAGGTTTTCCCGGCTGTCTAAAGTCTCTCTCCGCACCCCACACACACTCTTTATCTAGCATTACTCCACCCAGGTTTCTTCATCTAAACTACAGAACACTGTTTCTCAACTCTCCCAATGAGTACCATTTTAGATGCCCAGGAGTATAGTTAATTCATATCTTGCGAGAGACAGCTATGGCTCAGTTCTCAGAACCGGTTGAGTGGCTGCAGGTTTATGTGTGGTTGCTGCATCGCAATGTCTTGAGATTTGAAATGTGACTCTGCACCCCTCCCTCCACCTTTGCTTCCTGAGGGCTCTCATCTCCAGGAGAACCTGGCTCACTGTGGATATTCCAATCTTGATTAAATCATTTAATAAAGATTAGCTAGACCTCAGAGGAGTAGGGAACCAGATGCCTCAGCTCTGAAGGGTCTGACAATAAATGTTCTCTTTATGGTTATTACTGTTGTCAGTGGGGCAGTTGGGGGAGGAGTCTCTGAAGCAAAGTTGGCATAAATTATTATGGGAAAATAAAGCGTTATAAGTTTGTATATAGGTGAGTTGACACATATGTATTTATTATGGTCAATAAGAAACATAAAGCTGTATGATGAAAGCATCCATTGCTACTTAATAGTTAAGAACATAGTAACTTTCTGTGAAAGCATTGCTTGTGGGAAGTTTTGACTTTTGGCTGTGCATGAGGTTTGAAAGAATAGCCATTTGCCCTGAGTGCTCTCCCACCTTTCCTTTTCTCTTCTAGAGGCAGCTGCTTTCGGTTCTTCCAGTTGTCCTCCCTACCTCTATATTTCTAAATAGTATTTCCTTCCTTCCTTCCTTCCTTCCTTCCTTCCTTCCTTCCTTCCTTCCTTCCTTCCTTTTTATATCATCTGTTTTTCTGCTCTGGAAGATAAGACTTGGCTCATTCCTACACTTGTTCTTTCATCCTCTCAGTATAGAGGTAGTGTACGTTATTATGATATAAGTATTGCTTGTGGCCGCAAAGTTGTTTGTTTTCCACATTTCCTTTCTTGTTTCTCCCTCTCTTCTACCGTCTTAGCTTATTTTGTTTAGCTTATTTTCTGGGTCTCTCTCACCAGTTCTCAGACCTCCTCTCGGCCTTGGCCATTGCCATCAAGCTCCCCTCATTGTGCTTAAACATACCACGTACTAAGTAGCTCCGTATTGCTCCTGGGATGCACCCCTGACCCCTGGCTCTGCTTCCCTTTTGTCCTGGGAATTCCTTCTCCCCTTCTCTGTGTAGCTTCTTGGATTGGAGCCCCCTTTGTTCTTGTTTTATTCCCTTGTTTTGGTGGAGCCTATTTTCCAGTAGCTTGCTGAAAAAGCCTGAATGGGAGGGCAGCCAGCAAGAAGCAAGCTGACTGATGCATAAGGACAAGCCCCTTTGAAGGGGCACGGGTTGGATGTGGCTGAAGATGGGAGGGTTGGTAGAAGGTTGGCAAAGACAACTAGGCCCCTCGATCCCTTTGGCCACATCAGCAGAAGATCTGGCTTTACTTTGTGGAGCAGTTTAAATGCTAGGGGATCTGGATTCAGGTACCAGATAGTGGTGAAAATGAGTATTGAATGAAAGTCTGCATATTGATGGGGCAACCCAACCCCACCCCTCTTGGCCCCCACAATGTTGGCATTCAGGCTATTCTCTCACTCCCACCCTGGACATTTTAATATTCTAATCTGGAAATTGGCAGCTTACCCTGTTTGTCACCCACCCTTGCCAAGACACTTGCCTGACTCTTGGACCAAACTTGTTATTTGGTCAGTGGCAGAGGGTGGCAGTAATAGGCCCACTGGAGAAGAAGTCATTGGATTTTTTTTTTTTTTTTTTTTTTTTTGCCCCCAAAGGATTTGAAAGTGCCTCAGAGGTAGTACGTTTGTCTGATTCATTTCTGTGTCCCATGTGCTTCATACCCTGTAGGTGCCAATACATGTTCAGTGAATAGAAATTACCTTATGCCTGTATGTGATTTCTGAATTGGTAGTAGTGCACTGTTGGCTGTTTGGAAAATCAGTGTCTACCTCTTTGCTTTGCCCCCCTGGGGTGGTCCTGTGAAGGGTCCTTGCCTCACACCAGCATCTTTTCTGGTTCCCTTTGAAGGCACACATTATCTTTATTAAGTAAGCTTACAGTCTGATCACAACATCAAGCTTTTTGAGCAGTGTTGTATAATGCTCTGTGGTCATGGGCAGGAGCTCCATGTACCCAGGAACACTTTGCTGGCAACTGCTTTATCACCATAGTCATTACAGATTTTTAAAACCATATTCCTACCCCCTAAATGGAGCAATGGGAATACCTTTGTAGGAGGTGCTGGGGTTTTTCCTTTATTATTTGAAGCCTGGTGAGACTTGACCTGCCTTGAGCAGTCAGTACATGAGAGAGGCTGGGCGGTTTATCCTCATGTAGTTTTCTTCTTTACCAAGTTTTTAGACTGGGAGTTAAAATTTTAATTGAACTGGAGGAGGAAGAGCTTTTAATTTGAAATCAGAGATGGGATTTTTCACTTCTGGCTCTTCTTACCTTGAGCCGGGTACTGGCCTTGGGTTTTGGCTGGAGGAGGCTTCACTGAGCAGGTCATCTCACCTAGATGTTGTTGGGCGAAGCCTCCAGACTCCTGGAGAGCAGGCCGGGAAGTGTTCTGTGATCCAGAATCGAGCGTCTGGCTGACCTGGCTCCTGTGGGGCCATCACAATGGAGGGTGTAAGGGACAGCCCAGGCAGGACCTCACAGCTCCACTGTGAGCTAATTTGGAATCTCTGGGGTACGGACATGAGTCACAGCTCACTCAGGCACCCTAAGGATGAAGGTAACAACCCTGTGAACACCGGGACTGGACTGAGACCAGTACACCTGACGCATGGCTCCTGCGCTCTGACTCCTGGGCCCCCCAGCCATGCTGCTGAGGGCAAGTGGCCCCGGCTTACCATCGTCGCCCACCTTCAGTGGCAGGACAGACACTACCCAGCAAGGTAGGCTCTGGCTGTCGCTGCATTTATCCAGCTCTTCTGGGAACACCCTCTAGAACGGTCTTGTCCAGTAGGTAGCCATTAGCTGTATGTGGCTATTTAAATTAAAGTAACATTAAATAAAATTTGAAATTCAAGCCCTCAGTCACACTGGTCACATTTCAGGTGCTCAGTAGTCCCCTGTGACTAAGTGGCTTCCAATATTGGACTGCAGTCACCACTTGGGGATCACCCAGGCCTTTACCTCTTGTGACTTGCCTTGCTTTAACCATGTTGCAACTTCCTTTATCTGACCCCCTTCAGCTCTTTAGCTTCTGCTCCCAGGACTTGTTCTGCTCTCTTTTGAGACAGGCTGCCCCCTCTCACTTCAAAGGCCTCTTAGGTTTAGAACGTTAATTTATGTCATAAGCCCACCATTGCAACATATGGAAATTCTAGCCTTCTTTGAGACAACCTTCCTTGAGTTCTCTTTGCCTATTTCTGAAATCAGGCTCAGCTTGATGCAGGTATGTGTGTGTGGAGAGGGAGACACACACTGATTCCTCCATCTGGATTGTGAGCTTCTGGTGGACAGAATCTTTTTCTTGGCAGAAATTTAAATACATTTGCGTGTATGTACATGACGTCAACCTGATAAGGAATTAGGTAAATGCATCCTGTATAAACCAAAGAGGCATTCTCATGGTCTTCCTCCAGCAAACTCGGGAGTTGGGGCCATGGAGATTGAGGGTGGAGGGGAGAAGAGGGAGAAAGAGAATCTTGGCTTGGCCTACAGCCTGCTGTTATTCACTGAATGCAGTGGCAGCAAATGCTGGGCTTTAGGTTCTGGATCACTCCCTGTCCTTGAAGGACTCCCTTCAAGGGGAAAAGCCTCTCCTCTGACTCCTGCAAGAACTGGCTGTGCTGGGCACTCTGAAAATGGGGTGTCTTGAGCCTCCTCCTATAGGCAGACATCTAGGGACAGTCTTTGGCAGTGTGCACATATAACTCTAGAATAGTGGAAGAAATGTTCAAATTTCAACTTAGAGGGTATATAATGGTCTGTTCAGAACACAGATTGTATGTGGCTTCACTGACCAGGCCCAAGTCCAGACTGGACTTGTTATGCTCTTGGCATCTAAGCTCTTGTTTCTATGATGGATTTTCCCACCAATTAATGCAGCTCCTTTTCCACACTAACTGCGGCCAGATGGGTTCAGTCACTAGGACCAACAACTCTTTGTGCCATTCCCAGAGATTCGTTTTCTTGTTTAGCAGAGGCTCTAGATTGCAGTAACCAGGCTGGCCACTGGGGTTGGGAGTGAGGTCATTCTCCAGAGGTAAGCTGTTTTGAGAAGCTACAGGTTCCTCTGGCAGAAGGAGGGAATCCTCTGAGAACCTGGAGTGAGCAGGTGGGCACTAAGGTCTTGTGGGGCTGTGACACGTGCCTGCCTTCAGCTGCGTGTGACCACTGGGCAGTCAGCCAGTGTGCCTCTAGTTGAGAGCAAATGGACCTGCTAAAAATAAGCTGGCAGCTATTTCATTCCAACAGATTCAGAACAGCCAAGCCCCCTCTCCTCCAACCCTCGGCCAGTGCCCTGAATCTTTTTCCCTGACTGGAGGCAGGCCTGCCTGAGTGGCCTGGGCCTCAGGAGTGTGTGTCTGTGTGTGGGGTGGGAGGTGGGGGGTGAAACTTCAATTAGCTTGGGAATAGGAAGGCTTTTAGACCCTGTTAAATGCCACACTGTTAAATGCCACTTATATTTCAAGAGCTTTAGGTTCAAAAAAAGGTGGGGGGTGGAGGGTGCAGAGCAGTGCAAACAGCCACTCGAGTCCATGCTCAGAGAAGGAAGGTAACGGAGAGCCTTGTAAGGCTGAAGTTACATGTGTGCACATGTAGGCTGTCCTTTCTGAGAATTCAGGAAAGAACTGGGGCATCCTGCACCACCTGTCCAGGCGCTTTCGACCAGGTAAAGCAGGAAAAATGGCACCTTACTGATTCACAGGAAGTCTGTTTGATATGATATGGACTCTGGTAGGATTCTTAAAGTGAAGGGCTAAGAAAGTGAGGGACTTTACTTGCCTGGTGGGAAGTGGGGCTTTAGTCACCCAGAGGTCCCTGTGAGGTGCCTCCAGTGAAACCCACCTAGATTGTGAACATACCACCTTTGGGTGAGGTGGCTGCTGATTCCAGGGGCTCTTGGCTCTGTTTTTGGTGGAGATGGTTCATATCTCTAATCACAATCCTCTGGTAGCAAGGAAAAAAATAAACCATTTCAATCCCTCCTATCTGTGGGTCTCATACTCTTTATCTCAAGTACCTGAAGCATTTCAGTTTTTGGAGAGAGGAGGGCTTTGCTGGAGGAATAGTGGCAACTGGCTTTTGGTTCTTTAGCATATGGTTTCAGCTCTAGTCCAGTGGATGAGTGGTGTGCACCGGACTCTGCGTTGGCTGACACAACTTCAGGGTTAGCAGTATTAAATGCCTTCTAGGACACCCTCTAGGCACAGCAATAGGTATATATGGCTTGGAAATGGTACAGAAAGTTTTCTAAGCTGTAATTAGCAAGTAGCTACAACTGCCTTTCTATAAGGAGCTATACAGATGGTAGGTCTGGGGGCTAAGCTGGGCTGAGAGGGTTAGATGGGTGAGTGATAGTGGTGTTCCTGTGAGCTGTAGAGCAGCAGGTAGGAGGGGGTATGTGTCATGACCCTGGCGGCTGGTTCTGTATTCAGTGTGGACTAGGAACAGCAGATGAAGTGTTGGGAGGCCAGTGATATGGTGAGCCAGGGTTTGAGTTGCAATGTGGATCTCCTGGGGTGCAAGATCAAAGTCAGGCTGTAATATATATTTGAATGTTGGACCTCTGCCTTATAGCCAGTTTCTGGGCTTTCCAGTCTGGTGGGGGTGAGGTCAACTGCTGGATTCCTTGGATCAACTTTTAGTTTCAAAGCAGTGGAGTGTGTGTGTGGGTGGGGGGGATTTTTCTAGCTCTTTTGAGAGGCAACTTATGTGTACTCTCCCTGAGAGAGACAGAGACAGACAGACAGACAAACACACACACACACACACAAGCGCGCGTGCACACACACACACAATTTGACTTTGTGACCTTGGTGTGTAAAGTGAGAAGACTACCACCTATGGGTTAAGACATAGGGTTCTTTTTTTTCCTTTCTACCGCATTTCGTTAATTTTTTTTCCCTGAGATCAGAAAATCACTACAACACTGTGGGAATCGCAACTATCAACCCTGCCGAAATGGGGTTGTCTAGTTAACGAATCAGAATCTAAATTTACTGACAAGAAGAAAAAATCTGATAACAGGTCATGTCTCCAGCATACTGCCTTTTTCTAAGAGCACCCTTCCCCATAGCCTTTATTCTTTTTCAAATTTATTTTTATGTGAAAGGCATTGAACATAAAGCAAACATCTTATAATTTACCACTTTTTTGGGTGTAAGTGACTCTGCAACTTGACTGCACATGGGAGTCACCTGGATGAAAGAAGTTGGTGCCTGGGTCTTACCTTCAGAGATTCTGATTTAATTAATTTGGGTGCCGTCTTGGGATTTTAAAAGTTTCCACGTGGAGCTAATGTGCATGCAATTTGGAGAACCACTGAGAGAGAAACTATAAAAATGGAAGAAGGAAGACTATTTGCAGATAGATACACCCCCCTCCTTTTTGTGTGTGGGCTTATGTAGACACAGACATCACATACATACATATGGTGGTCTACAGCTTTTATTTCTGTATTACAGCAGTTTTTCTGTGTCAGTACAAGAGATCAGCTTCTGTAGCATTATTATCCATGGATTCTATAATATATTTAGCAGCAATTTTCGTTGCTAAACTATGATATATTTTGTAGGAAATGATACCCCAGCGAGCATTCTTATATAGATCTCTGCCTATGCAGAGTTTGTTTGCTTTTAAGAAAAGATTCCAGACATGGGATTTTGGGGTCACAGAGTGGGTACGGTCATAAAGTTTTAGGAGCAGTACAAAGTTCCCCTTTCCTTGGCCCATATGATGCCTTATCCCCAAAGGCCCATTTATTAGCGGACTTAACGTGGAGTAGAACCTGAGTTCCAATCCTTTGGCTGTAGGACCTTGAGTTATTTTAAACCTGTAAGATGGTAATAACATTCCAAACCAGGTAGTTGAGGACTAGGTGATGCAAGAGAAAGGATCTCATGAGGTTCTGCCTTTGAATCTGAAGCTGCAAGGCAGCATCATCAAAGTTTTCCTCTTGGAGGGATGAATGCAAAACCTTATGAGCCCTGGCCACTGCTTAGCTCTGCTTTGTATTTTCCAATCCTATTGCTTCATCTTTAGATATTAGCAGGAAGGTTTATCTTTAAAGACTGAGGTTCTTTCTAAAGGTGGTCTCCTCCCTACCACTTCCCCCGCACCCCTCATTTTGGGATGGAACACTTTTCCGAGCACTTTCACAAATATAACATGCTTGTGAATCCTTGGGGTCTTGTGAAAATGCAGCTTGGGATTCAGTAGGCTTGGAATGGGGCTGAGATACTATATTTCTAGCAGGTGCCCAGGTTATGCTCAGTGCTCTGGTCCATAGACTGCTTTGAGAAGCAAAGTCCTAGAGCAGTGGTTCCCAGCCTCTGATAAACGTCAGAACCACCTGGGAGCTGTATGCTCTGGTTTTGCCAGAGAACATTGATGTAAGTAAATAAAACCGGTAAGAGTTGTTAAAGCATTTCCATTTATGTCTGCAACTAAGCACAAACCCAAATTAAGGTATAATTCACCATGTCAGTGGACAATTCGGAGTTTTAAGAAGACAATTTTTACATACAAAATAAAAGTTGCTGGCATGGAAGGCAGTGAATACAAACATTCTAGAATAATTCTCTCACATACTTCTAATGAGCTAACCCTGCTCTGTAAAGTACTTACTATCCATCTCAATGAGTCTTTATACCAGTCATCTTTTATGTTCTTTATCTTATGGATAAAGAAGATTGAGTTTCCTATCTCCTTTACATGTCTACTGCCTTCCTCTAGTCCAGGGATCCCCAAGCCCTGGGCCGTGATGGTTACCTGTCTGTGGCCTGCTAGGAACTGGGCTACAGAGGTGAGCGGTGGGGGAGTGAACAAAGCTTTATCTGTATTTGTAGCTGCTCCCCAGTGCTAGCATCACTGCCTCAGCTTCACCTCAGGTCATCAGGCATTCGATTCTCATAGGTTGGGGACCACTGTTCTGGGCCCTTATCATTTCTCTTTGCCTGGATCTAACCGACTTAGGTCTCCAGGTTCCTCTCAGTTGGTATAATGTTTCTCCTGCTCTCAGAATCACCTGCAAACACAGTTTGGTATGTATGCCTTGCAGACCTGTGCTGGTTCTCTGTTGTCTACAGGATCAAGTTTATACTCTGCAGTGAGGTCCCAGGAACCTCATTGAGCTCACTAAATGCCTTGATTCTCCCATGACCTACATCTTCATGCCACTGTGTGTGTTTTGCTGCCCCCTCACCTTGGAGCATCCCCTGTCCTTTCTGAACTCTTATTCATCCTTTGTCTTGACTCTCTTGATGTGTAATTAATATTTCATTGACTAGTGGTTTTTATGGGTACATGCGAGAGACATAGGTACATATGGATTCCATGGCTGTTTAAAATGCTCCAGTGCTACTTGAATAGAAAATGTTCTGAGAGTTTAGAAAACTGAAACACTACACGCAACTAGCTAGGTCCCTGGGAGTCATAGGAAGAATTTGGCATTGAGAAGTGATGAAGGGATTTATTCAAGAGAAGGCTCAGCTTGTTTCAAGAGAGTGTGTGTGTGTGTGTGTGTGTGTGTGTGTGTGGTATGTGGTATTTGTATGTATGTGTGTATGTGGTATTAAGAGCAGAAGGGTGTCTTCCTGCCCACCCACCTCCAGTAGCCCATTCAGAGTTACAGTTATAAGTAGAGGCAATGTGCTTCTTTCAGGGGGAGGGAAAAGGAGAGCAGACAGCTCTGCTCTCAGCTGTTGATTATCTTTCCTGTGCACTCGCATCAGGGTCTTCTTACCAGGCACTCATGGCATCCTTCTCTCCCTCTCCTCCTGTTTCCAGGTATAATCACTTCAAGCCTCCAGGATGGCCATCCAATTCCGTTCACTTTTCCCCTTGGCATTGCCCGGAATGCTGGCACTTCTTGGTTGGTGGTGGTTTTTCTCTCGTAAAAAAGAGCATGTCCGCAGCCACAAAAAACGAGTGGAGACTGGTGATGTGGAGCTGAGGGCCAGACCTGCCATTGAGGAACTTGTTCCTGTGCCAGATGATTGTCCTGAAGTAGTGTCCACACCCTTCTATGTCACCCAGACACCAGAAAAGGAGCCGGCCACCGAAAGCAAGTCTTGTGCAGAGCTGTCAATCTTGTGGGCACATCCAGCCTATCTTAGTTCAGAGTCCTCAGGCAGCCTTCCTAACACCATGGACACACAATTTCAACCAGGAGCATGCAAAGATGACAGCACAAGGGTGGAAGTAGCCCTGAGGGGTGATGAAGACAAGTCTGTTCTTCTAGAGTGCTCCCTTCTGTCCCCAAAGGCTCTTCCGTTCCCCCATAAAGCGGCTGAGGTTTGTAAGCATGAGGCAGGGCAGGGCCAGCAAGGCCAGTCTGCAGCCCCCACGGAGAAGCATGGCCCTGGGGAGAAGGCGAGAGAGACTGGTGGGGCCGAAGGCACTGGTGACGCAGTGTCCGGAGAAAGTGTGCTGGAAGAAGGTGTGCGGTCCCAGGAGCATGGCTGTGAATTGCAGTGCAGCAAAGTGCCCAGCCTGGCTCCCTTGGGAGGAGGGGGAGAGGAAGGAAAGAGCAGCCTGCCTCAGGTAGAAGGGGACACAGAAGGGAAGTTGCTGAGTAGCTTCATTGAATCGGCTCACGTGGAGCTGACCAAGGATGATGAGACACTGGCATCTCACATCAGAGGTAGCAGAACCTGGGATGGAGATGTCTTAGAACTGGGCAAAGAGGAGAGCTTGGATGAAGATGAGGAGATTGAGCAGGCTGCCTTCCAGATCATCTCCAAAGTGATCTTGGGGGCGACTGAAGAAGTGCTGGCCACTACCATAGGCAAGATTGCCAGCCACACGTGTCAGGCCTCAGGCGGTCAGCTCCAAGGGCAGAAGGAGGAGAGCTGTACCTCAGTTAGCCAGACAACTGCCTTAGGGCAAGGTGCCGTGGAACCTACTCTGGCCACAGTGGAAGTAGTGTCAGGCCAGTCAGATGCTGCACTTCCCTCACCATACCTACCGGCAGAGGACCCGCCACCACCAAAGACCTACGTGAGCTGCTTGACCAGTCCTTTGTCCAGCCCCACCAAGGACAAGAAGCCAAAGAACTCAGTGCACCACATCTCCCTGGCCCCCTGCTCACCACCGGCTGTCCCCTTTGGAGGGTCACTGGACAGTGCAAGTGTTTTGGCGGAAGATGCCTGCATGTCTGACAACAGCCAGAGTGTGTCTTCGATGGCCTCCTCCGGGCAGTGCTCAGATTCCGTCAGCACTTCAGGGCTTGAAGACTCTTGTACAGAGACCAACTGTAGCCCCAAGGACAAGGCTACCACCTTGCTACTGTCGGAAAGTACTGTGTCCTTTAGCAATGGGGTGCTGAAGGGGGAGTTGTCAGATTTGGGGACTGAGGATGGATGGACCGTGGATGCAGAAGCAGATCATTCGGGAGGTAGGAGGGACTTGGGCATTTCTCACTTAGAGGACCATGGGTCCCCCTTTATTTGATAGGAAAGACTACTGGTCTGCCTCTCCCTCTGCTACTTCTGCAGTAATGGTGCTCTTCAGCTATGTGTCCCAACTGGCCTGCAGAAAATTGGGGCCCAGCGTAGAGCTGAGGGCAACCAAGAAGTTGGGCTGCTCTGAATCCCAGAGCCATGGCAGCTGTAACTTGGTTCAGTAGCCAATGACCCTTCCACCTGAAGGAACCAGCTCAAAGTTGGGTTCACCGATGAAACTAAGTGTGCCTCTTTTTCTCTTAAACACTAAGCTCTTAATATCTTTTTTTTTTTAATGGAAACAGACCCCTCCCCCCCTAGCTTTAATTCCCTTGAGTACCAGGAATGGGTGTGATCTTTTTTTAATGGTTTATTTCCTTTTAATCTTGTGCTTGTCTTCACCTGCTTTCCTTCTCCAGAAGCCCTTTCCTGGTAAGTGCCCAGAGAATGGCCCCCACGCACTCCTGCGTGGTTGCTGTCACCTTTTCCTTCGCAGAGCGCCTCAGCCATTTTTTCTCTATGCAGCTGCAGTTCCACCCCAGGAAAGAGGGGCACTTTGGTAACGAAGTGTCCACTGAGTTTTTCGAGTGCTGACCCCAGCGTAGACAGTTCAGACCGCTAACTTCCAGGTCAGCAGCTCCTGACCCTGCTTTTGCAGCTCCCCCAGATTATTTTATGTATCTCATGGAACGAGACCACGAATTCCCTGCTTGGGTCTCTGACTTGCTTGTCCTGGGGTCATCCCCTACCATTTCAGCTCCAGGAAGGTTGGGACACTTTCTTGGGAATTCTGCTTTCAGCAGCACCCAGTATGTAGCACATACTATACTTTGTCCACCCCTAAGATGCTATTGATTAAGACACTACTGTTTTTTATGTACTTCTGAAAGAAAAGAAAATGCCAGTCCTGAGTGCAAAATGCCAGAGGCTATAAGATACACCCTAACTTCAGGGATGTTAAAACGTTTTTTAAAAAAGCATCCTAAAATGGGTGGACATCTTTTAAGAATAAAGGAATTCCCCTTTGCCAACTCTAGGTTCATAGTAGTAGCTACTCATGTACTGAAGGCTTCTGAGTTACCGCCTTGAAGAAGAGGGTGTGGTTGAGCTGTGGTGATTGGTGAGCTGTGAGAGTAGCACATGGAAGCCTGGTAGTACCATTCACCAGCCAGTCAGTTGTGCCAGGCACTAGGCTCACACCTTATACACATTCTCACCAGAGCCCTGCCTTGTGCATGGGAAGTTGAAGCATAGAGGGGCCAGCGATTGCCCAGCTGAGGGAGCTGGAAGCTGGCCTTTGAGTGCAGCCTGCTAAAGTCCTGGTGTGGTCTGAGCCACCTCTGGGAGTCAGAGTGGCAGGATATTATTCCGTCCCGCTCTGTTGGGGAGAGGCTGGAGGGCCCCTCATTTTGAGAGAGGGAGACACTCTGAAGGTGACTCTTTTTCAGCTGGGAGAGAATCTTACGCTTTACTCCACTGCATCCAAATAGTGCATAAGTTGCTTGGCAAAGCATTATTATGCCCAGGGTTTAGAGAAATCATGCGCATGATAACCTAATTAGTAGAATCTCAGGAGTGATCTATTTTTGGCAATTGAGTCGTCCATATTTAAGCAAGAGCCACGTCTCTTAAGCTGGTCTGGCCCCCTGTTTTTCTGTGATGGTCTCCTTGGCACATCCTTGATTGAGAGTAGAGTAGCCCAAGTTGGTGCCTGAGTCCTGCTGCCCGCTCTGTCCTCTTGGGAGTGAGCTTTAGCCAGGGAGTTACAGACCCACCAGGAGCTCAGAAGAGCAGAGTTACACAAGTTTGGCTTTGTACAGAGGGGAAAGGAGGGCCTCCTTCCTTCATCCACTGTGGCAGGGCCCTGAGGGGCAATAAGGATAGGGCCCTCAGACAAACCAGGGAGGGAGGACTCTTTCTGCTCTGCTTGGCTGAAGGCCACTACCTATGAGCCAAGGCCTGGGGCCTTGGGAACTAGGGACCCTTGGTGGGAGGGGCTAGCATAGTCAGAAGGGTGTGGACTGGTTGTGGCTGGTTGTTACTTGTCAATCTCCCTCTCTGGAGGCCTGCACCTAATATCCAGCTCCTGGGACCATGTGGACCTGTGGCCCGTCCCCTCCCCCCCTCCTTCCTGGGCCAATGTCTTTTTCTTCCCAGTTCTGCTCCACTTGTCTGCTCCAGCAGCTGTGGCTGGGTGCAGCTGCCAATTAAGCAAGTGGGACTGTAAGTGACAGGCTAAAATTAGGTATATCTACACCCCCGGCCCTCCTTTCTTTGGGGTTGTTCTGAGCCTTCTAGACTGCTAGTTGACAGTCACTTGCTAAGCTTGAGGAGGGGTAGGGGCTTCCCGGGAATGCGAGATTGGGAGTTGTGTGTTATTAATTGCTCTAAGCCTGTGTCTGGGTGTCTGCATGCTGCTTCCTCTCCTGCAGGTTCCGACGGGAACAGCATGGATTCAGTGGATGGCTGCTGTGGCCTCAGGAAGACTGATGGTTTCCAGAATGCCCAGGCGGGCTCCAGTCCTAAGAAGGTTGACCTCATTATCTGGGAGATTGAGGTGCCAAAGGTAAGGTCTGCAAGCTCAAAGTTCCCCCTGGCCCAGGGTCGTTAGGCTTAGGAGGAGAGATCCCGGGGAGGGCCATTCAACCAGGAAGAAAGCCCCTCAGTGAGCCAAAGCCTGGAGGGAAAGGAAACGCTTTGCCAAGGTTCAGAAAGCTTCCTGCAGAATGGAATTCCTCCAGCTGCCTTCGAGAGCATCCTATTCTTGTTCTCTTCAAACTCCCAGGCCTGCTTACCTCCCTGGGCTTTTCTCGTGTATCCCGGGCCTCAGATCTGTTTGGGGATGCTAGCAAAACCAGACTTGAAGACATGGGCCAGCCACAAGTCCCTTCACTGCACTCTGCTCAAGCTCTTCAATGCAAAGTATTTTATAACAGCACAGCAAAAATCCGTAATGTAGAGAACTTGAAGTACTAAAATGTATGAAGAAAATAAAAATCAGCTTTAATCCTACCCCTGAGAGTGACTGGGAAGACTTTTATTTCCTTCTCGTCTTGCACCCTGTGGTTTTTAAACAAAACTGAGATTATGTTGCTTTAATTAATGCTTTTAAATATTTAACAATTTAATTTTCCTATGCTATTCTCTGAAAAAGTAATTTTAACTATATTCATTGTGTGAATGGCAGTTTACTTCACCAGTCCCCAATTCCAGGGTGCTTAAGTGGTATCTAGCTTCTTGCTATTCTGACTTAAAACTTCTTAGCTTGGGTCTTGATGTTTATCTCTGGGGCTTGGAAATAATTGGCCAGCTGCATTCTCCCAGGGCACTTAGCTCCCTGCCTCGTGGAGACTTGGCTTGGTTTGAACTCTGGGTCAGGCAGGCTGCTCTGACCTGGGGTGCTGGCTCCCTCTGTCCTCCCACCCCCAGTGACAGCTATCCTGCCCTCTTCTCCTTCAGTGACTACGAAGGGCACAGGCAGCTCTGGCTGTGGAGGGACCACGTCCTTAGTAGCTCCGTGGGGGCAGGGTCGTTTGGGATTGATTCAGAGCTTGTCTTACATCATAGCTAAGTTTGGCTGCTTCTGTCTGCCTTGAACTTTGGCATGCTGGGCACTTGTGTGAGTCTAGGGCTCTGAAGGCTCCAGCCTGTGTCAGTTGGTAGCAAGAGCCCAAGATTCTTTCTTAGACCTTTATTTTCAAGTCAATACCTTTATCTTAGGGTCCTGGGTAGAATTGAAGAGATGAGTCATAAATTGCCCCTTATATGCTGGCAAAACATCACATAGTATGGATTTGGGAGGAGGAAATACCGCCTTTTCAGCATTCTGGATTTGGGCCACATTGTTGGGGATGAAATGGGAACTGCTGAGTTCTTGAGCCAGGCTGTGTATTTCAGTGCTTAGTAGCTGTGTGTTGTTGGGTGAATTACTTAGCCTCTCTGGGCTTGTTTTCCTCATCTGTAAAATGGTGATAAAGGTGCCTATTTCAAAGGTACTATGCAAGTGCTTAGAATAGTGCCTGGCAAGTGAGTGCTGACATGTTAGTAATAGGTTTGAGTTTGACCTTGAACTTGTGTCAAACAAAGGTAGATTTTGGGGAGTGCAGACAGTTGTGTTCCCATTAACCAGCTCACTCATGCACTCTCTCTCTCAGCACTTAGTTGGTCGGCTAATTGGCAAGCAGGGGCGATATGTGAGTTTCCTGAAGCAAACATCTGGTGCCAAGATCTACATCTCAACCCTACCTTATACCCAGAACATCCAGATCTGCCACATAGAAGGTTAGTGGCTGCTGCTGTCCTGTGTTTAGTTTTATACCTGAAATGTAAGTAAATTGAAGTATTTGAGTCCCAGTTGCTCCGCTTTTGGAATCTAAATCCGAAGAGAAAACTGCTCATCCCAGTGAAGGGAGATCTGGGTATTTTCCCTTCACCCCTCATTTCTAGCTTGGGTGTCTGAAGGAGACTTGGATCCCTCCCCAGACCTTCTGGCCAGGAGAAGCATGGGCACCCCGGGTGGGTGAGGGGGCCTGGGTTTACAGTGCCTGCTGCAATGTGGGATTTCTGTCTGGGCTTTTCCCATCTGCTAGCCTCTTATTGAATTCAGAGTACAAATCACAGTGGCAGAGGTGTCATTTGAAAGGTTAATGGGTTTTAAGCCTCTTTAGATGCCTTTCTTCTTAAGGCAAAACTTAGCATTTTGGCATCTTAGAGATACACTTCAACTCCAGGAAAAGTCCTTTGGAAATGGGTGTGTGCATGTCTTACCCACTTTGACTGTGTCCTGCTTCCACCCCTGTTTAGGTTCTCAGCATCATGTAGACAAGGCACTGAACTTGATTGGCAAGAAGTTCAAGGAACTGAACCTCACCAATATCTATGCTCCCCCACTGCCTTCACTGGCACTGCCTTCTCTTCCAATGACTTCCTGGGTGAGCATGCTCTTGGGGGACCAGGACTTTCTACACCCTTTTACCCCAGCCTACCACAAACAAGAAACTCCCAACACCATGGGCCAAGAAGGCCAAAAGCTCATTGATGCCTGTGCCCTCTCACCACTGGCCTCCACTGGTCAGTTCTGCTTCTAGCCTGTGTCTTCTGGGGAAGGGTCAGGCTGGGGTGCTGGTAGAAGCCAGAGCCCTGAGTGAGCCCTATATACATTTTTTATGCCTACAGCACCTGGTCTTCCTAGGTGGTCTCCCATCCAAGTACTAACCAGGCCTGACCCTGCTTAGCTTCCGAGATCAGACGGGATCAGGCACGTTTAGGGTGGCATGGCCGTAAACTGAGGCCACCTCTAGTGGTTACTCATGGTGTGGCAGGACAAAGGCCATGGTGGTGTTGAAAAACTTTCCATCCTAAAGTAAATTTTCCTTGACCCCTTGCCACCTGGGCGCCATGTTGCTTTGGGTCGCCATGCCCTTTTCAGAGATGGGCTGGTTCAGAGACTTGCCCTGGGACCTGGGGGCCTTAACCCGAATGTAGAAGAGAAGGATTGCTGCAGTGCCCGCTGCCCCTCCCCCTTCTCCAGCTCATGCTCCCGGATGGGGTCACTGTGGAGGTGATCGTAGTCAACCAGGTCAGTGCCGGGCACCTGTTTGTGCAGCAGCACACGCACCCTACCTTCCACGCTCTGCGCAGCCTGGACCAGCAGATGTACCTCTGCTACTCTCAGCCTGGAATCCCTACTTTGCCCACCCCGGTGGAAAGTAAGTGCTGTTCTAGGGATTGGAGGGGAGCTCTGGCCTGGCCAGGGGGGAAGCATTGGGGGGTGACCTGTTCTTCCTTTTCTCTTAACCAGGAGGAGGCTGTTCTAGGGTCTTTCATGGGGCCAGAAACCATGAGTTCTTGCAGTTGACAGGGATTTACTTGGGCTGAGTTGTCTGGCTAGCTTAAGCTGCTGTTTCCATTGGCTGGTGGAGCCATGGGGTTGGATTGGAATTTTGACATGTGGATTCAGATCCCACTTTACCTGTTGAATGGGATTGATGCCCACTTGTCCCAGGATTATGGTCATATGCTATATGTGTTACATGTAAGGTACCTGATGCAGATCCAGTTCTCATAGAAGATCTCTGAGTGCCTCAAACTCTTGGGTCGTCCCAGTCTTTAAATGGGTTGGGTCATCTCCATTTGATAAGATTGACAAGAGAAAACCGAGCCTCTAAAGTTACGTAACTTCCCCAAGCAAATATCTGAGCAGGAGCTGGGATCCGAACCCAGCTGGACCCTTGAGTCCATTCTTTGTCACTATTATCTGTGTTGCCTTGTTAGCAGGAATCGAATGTCAGGACATCTCTCTCCACCCACCTCCATCAAGGACTCTTAACCTACAGTCCCCCAGTGGGCTTCAAGCATTAGGAAAACCTTTGAAATTATCTGTAGCATTTTGTATGATTTTTCTTTTAGAGGAATATGGATTTTAGTTTTTGCCAGATTCTCTAATGTTGCCTCAACCCAGCAAGAAACCAAACTGGAGGCCAAGATGTGAGTGCACAGGGGTTGCCTTGTAGGGTTGGGACACAGTGTGGTCAGCTGTGTCATGGACTCTCATCCCAGCTGGCCTGGGGCAGCTGCCAGGAATGCCACTGGCAACCTCTCCCATGGTTCAGTCTATCCTGCCACCCCAGGTTGGGGTTGATGACTGTGGGGCACTTGCTCCCTGGCCTTATTGGCTGCCCAGGGCTCTGCATCCACAGCATCTTTCTGAAGCAAGGCCAGGAAGAAGTGGGATTCAGGCCTGGGAGTCTCCTGATCAGTCCTTCATCTGAGTCCTCATGGGCTAGAGCAGACCCTAGATGCAAGGCCTTTGAGATCTGTTGCACCTGGAGGTTCTTGAGTCTTTCTAGGAATTTCCCATAAGAATAAAGTCCCTGTTCCTGGAGTTTTGTATTTTACTTTTTACTCCAGATAATCTGTGTCCATCTCAGGCTTCAGTTAAGCTTCAAAGTAAACAAATCTAAACGAATGCTTTTTGGTCTGAATAGCTTTTGTGGTGGCACACACGCTAAGCTGAATTTCCTATGTCCAGTTTCTTCTGTTGACCAGTCTCAGACTCTGGGAGGCTCCAGGGACTCCTTACCATTCCCATCCCCTGTGGCTGGAGGTGCAGGCCTTTGAGAGGAGTGTGGGGAGGGGGGGTCACGTTGATTGGGTGGCCCCTGGGACCCTGCCCAGGGCCAGCCTTGTCCACACGCTCTCTTCCTGCCCTGCAGTAACAGTCATCTGCGCTGCTCCTGGCGTGGATGGTGCCTGGTGGCGAGCCCAAGTGGTGGCTGCCTATGAGGAAACCAGTGAGGTCGAGATTCGCTACGTGGACTATGGTGGATATAAGAGAGTGAAAGTAGACGTGCTCCGGCAAATCCGGTGAGTCAGGCTCCTGGGACAGGCACACACTTAGCTTGTGAGGGGACTGTGATTTCCACATGGCTGGCACAATTCCACCAAGCCTGGGACGTGGGTGAATTCTTCCTCCTGCTGCCTGCTCTGCTTTAGCGGAGTCCGGTATAAACAAACTCTGCAGTTTGCCTCAGCCAAACTGAGCTAGAAGGGCCTGTCTTATGGAAGATTCCCCCAGTATCGAGGCAAAAGGGAAGCAGGCTTCTTTTGAGGAGTTTGTAAGAAGTCACTCTGAGGTCAGACTTGCAGCAGGACCGGTGGCCCGCATTCAAGGCTATGGGGAGCCAAGGCCTGTAGCCCATCAAAGGTGCCTCTGCTCTGCTTCGTCCTGGGATCAGGGGTCATAGCACTAAGCAGAAGGTGAATGTCAGCCTGGAATCGAGTTGGCCTTCATGTCCATGTTCAGCGTGTTCTTGTTTTCCTAGGTCTGACTTTGTGACCCTGCCATTCCAGGGAGCAGAAGTCCTCCTGGACAGCGTGATGCCCCTGTCAGGTAACGGATGGGGGCTGCTGGCTGTGGACTAGGATGGGGGGGCAGTGTTGAGAGTGTGTCTTTTTGAGAGCCTCGTTCTCACCTGGGGGGTTTATGTTAACACAGATTTGCTACCACTGTCAGTTTCTGACTTGTAGCTTTGAACCAAGGCTTGAGAACTACTATTTCTAAGTTCTCATGCGATGTTAATGCTGCTGCCCCTCTGGTCTTTTCTTGCCCTGTGGTAGTCTGTATCAGGGACCGTGAGTGTATGTAGAGGCCTGGGCTCTGTTCCTGACACAGGTGGCTCTGCCAAATGAAGTTCTCAAGTCCCATGGCAGCATCTAAGGCCTTCTACTTAGAATACACCTGGAAGCTGTGTAAGTGACAAGAGCACCTTGCTTCAATGAGAGTCTAAATGCTGATTTTCCTCCTCCTAAAGATGATGACCACTTCTCACCTGAAGCGGATGCAGCCATGAGCGAGATGACAGGAAATACAGCACTACTGGCTCAGGTGTGTGGCTGGCAGGTGGGAGGTGGGCCAGGCCTCACTAGGTCTGCCTGAGGTGCCTTCTGCCTGGCTTGAGTGGCTTCTAGCCTTGTCTAAGCTTCTTGGGAACTAACCTCTAAATCCCTGCCTTCCTGTGGCTCTTGCCCTAGGTTGGCCAACAGTCAAAAAAAAGTTTTTCAATATAGTTGGCATACAGTATTTGATTCAGGTGTATAATATTAGTGATTAGACATTTATATAACTTAAGTGATCACTCCGATAAATCTAGTACCCACCTGACACCATACATATTGACTTAGTTATTGACTAAGGTCGACAGTCTTTAAGGAGAGGTGCATGGGGTAACTTTTAAACATGCTTTTTGTTTGTTTTGTTTTCAGGTCACAAATTATAGTCCAACTGGCCTTCCTCTGATTCAGTTATGGAGTGTGGTTGGAGATGAAGTAAGTTCTGTCCATCTTTTCCTTCTAAGTTACTGGCCAGCAATAATGATTGATTTCAAGCTGGTCCTGCCATCGTTTCCTCTTGAGCTAATTAGAGGATGTAATTGTAGGCCAACGTCCCCTAGAAGACATTTGGCAATGTCTGGAGATCTTTGCATTGACTCATTTGGGAGTGGTGGTGCTATGGTCATCTAGTGGGTAGAGGCCAGGGATGCTGCTAAACATCCTACAGCACACAGGACAGTTCCCACAAAGAATTATGTGGCTCTAAATGTCAGTGGGCCTTCTGTCCATTGGGTTTCCCACTCCTCCATCTCATGATGGTACTAAAGCTTAGGTTTCTCTGTCCTCATGCCAGTAGAACATCTAAGTAAATGTCCCCCTTTGTCTAGAAAATGAGGCAAGCTCCCCACCTCCGTTATTCTTGTGCCTGTTGCCTGCAGTGATGGCCTGGGACTGGACTGAGAAATGGCTCCTTGGTGCCGTGGGCAAAGCTCTCAAGGGAACTTTCTTTTCTAGGTGGTGTTGATAAACCGGTCGCTGGTGGAGCGAGGACTCGCTCAGTGGGTGGACAGCTACTACACTAGCCTTTGACCGCACCCCCACAGTCGCTGGAGTCTTTTTTGCACTGTTGAAATTGGGCTTGGCACTCAAGGCAAAGACTTTACATCAGAATAACAAATGTTGTCCTCAGAAAGTCCTTTTTTTTTTCACATTGAGAAGATGGTTCGTCTCTAAGAACAAGGAAGGAGCTGTGGGTTCTTTCAAAGCCATAGGATGGTGTTTTAACAAGCCAGTTGGCTTAGCCTGGTTCTGAGCTGTTAATTATCTGCTCCAAGTTGTCCTATCCCCCTTCCTTTCATTCCTTTCTTCTTCCTTCCTACTTCCTCCCCCACCCCAAACCAAACCAGCTATAGCAGACAGGCCGAGGGATGTGTTGCTTGCTTCAGAAGGTTTCTTCTTTTGCTTCAAAATCTTTCTTCAGGGAGCAAGACATGAACTGACTAACTGGTATCAATTACTTGTACAGCTTACATAAATGAATTTATGATACTTAGCCAGTTTTTACAAACTTCACCTAGGTCTCTAAGAAGGCAGACTTTTTAAAGCTTATGTAAATACAAATCAATCAGACCTCAGACCTTGGTCAGTGGGGGAAGGGATGTTCTCGCCAAGCCTGGTTGTAATTTGTAAGCATTTTCTATTTGTGCAAACTGTAAATATATGTTTAAAAAAATGTAATATTTTGTACAAGATACACTGGAGAACAAAGGGAACTCTAGCTTTTTCCACAGCCCATGTCATCTGTGAGCAGAAGTTACTTCCGCAGAGTGCAGCTGCCCACGCCTGCTCACACTGCGGGCTCCCGTTGCGTCCTACGTACTGAACAGGGTGACTGTATAATAGAGATTGTGATCCGGGGATTTTTTTTTTTTTTCTGTACAAATTTGTTAAAAAAAAAAAAAAAAAGCAACTCATTGAATTACCTTGCAATGGTGTGTTTGATTCTTTTTTAGACCGGTTCCAGCATTGTGCAACTTAAAATAAGTAACCTAAGCTTATATAAATCTCTAATTGTATACATTGTAGATAGCTTAGAGTTCATTCATTGCATGGTGAAAAAGATGGGGGAGGGAAGAGGATGGTTCTGAGTGTAGTGTGCTGGAGGGTTGATCTCAAGGAGACGGGTGGTTCTTTGAGTTTGGCCAGAAATTTCTATCTGGCCCTCCTCCCTCCTTGCCCCATGCGGTGGCAGTGGAGCTTCCTCTGGATTCCTCCCCTGTCTATCTCAAATAGCCAGGCTTAAGTTTAAAACACTGGTTTCCAAAATTCTTTGTGCATTCTTAATAGATGGATGAAGTTATTTAATTTATTGTAGTGGTAAGAATGCTATATAAAATGCACATACATTTACATGGCGAGAGCAGACACTAAATGTTGACTTACCTCCTCTTCTTACAGGCCGGTTCAGGCCTCTTAGGCCAGGCTTCTGAGCCTCCAAGCTTACCCAGCCTTCCAGGGGTCTCTAAGAGAGCTGAGATGGCCCGAAGGCCTTTCACACCAAAGGAATCCCTTCACAGAGCTGCAGATAGTAAGTGGCTAAAAGCCTAGGTTTCCCTCATCTGTCGGATCAGATATGAATGCTACCTCAGAAGGCAATGAAGTGAAATCATGGAAGCATCCCCTGCTTGTGCAGAGTTGGCCACGTGAGTTCTCATGCATTTTTAGCTGCCCGTAGTCCAAGTCTCAGTGGTGATTGGGTGCAACTGGCCAACTCATGTTACACCCAGATCTCAGCTCGTATGGCTGGAGCGGGAAAAACGTGTATGAGAGCCTTCAAGCTAGTTTGGAGAGAGCTCCAGAGCCTAGTGTACAGATTTGGCCTTTAGTTTAAGCAGTCACTGAGGGGCAACCACATGATTCTGGTGCAGGGAGGAGAATGGGGGAGGTGGAGAAGCAGAGAACAAAGCCAGTATGGTCCAGGTAGGTGGCTTTCTCTGGGATGGCTCCTCGGTGACAAGTGATGTGGTCAGGGTTCTTAGATCAACCTTCCAGGATTGAGGGGGTGAGGGAGAGCAGTGGGGATGAGGAAGCAGGCTGTTCTTGTATCTCTCAGGTCTCATCTGAACCTTCTGGGATGGTTTACTAAATGAGATTTGGTGCACAGGAGGGAAAGTGAGTTGGACGTTGGTAAAAGACACGTACCCTTTGAACAACTGTTCTCAAATTGTTGGCTTTTGATCAATTTCCAGAGTTTTGAAAAAGTTGATTCTGACCATTTGGCCAGTATTCTTGTTGCTTTTATGGAGGAACAGATTTATAGAGGTCAGGCTCTGCCATTCCAGGCCAGCACGTCTTAGACTTTTTCTTTGAATGAATTACCTATGAGCCATCACAGAAGCTGCCACTGCAGAGATTTGGTGATTTGCCCCCGGGGTGCAGAGGAGAGGGGATGCTGAGTGCAGGAGGCTAGAGTTTCTAGCCTGTTTTTCCTTCAGCTTGTCCACAACTCCTCAGGTCCTTGGGCCCCTGCCAGGTGCAGGAGGGGTGGCTGGTCCTAGTAGGGTGGCTGGGTTCTGGGGTTCTGCTGTACATACAGTCTTAGGCCAGGTAGAGGTTATCTCTAACCATCACAGGCTTAAGGTAAAACAAGATTAGTAGCCAGGGTTATGGACTGTTTACTGTGTCTGATGCTGTGCTGTTTTGTTGGTCCCAGTGAGGTAGGGACCAACCTTGGAGATAGAAGGTGGTGACTTTAGAAGGTGGTTTATGGAAGGAACAGTTCTGAGCCTCAAAGCCAGGTTTTGCCCTGTTCTCTTAACCATGCCCCTGAAGCAACAAGAGGAAGGTGGTGCCATGCTCCATCCACCAGATTAATGCCACAGTTGTTAAATGATCAGCCCATAGGAAAGTTTGAAACTCAGAATGAAAAAAAGACTATGACAGGAGAGATCAGTTATTTCGCCTATATGAAAAATTAAAGTTTAATGTGTACAACGCCAGGAGAAACTTGTAGCATCTAAACCAAAAGAGCCTATGATGATCTAAAAAGGAAAACTTCGTCTCCATTGGAAAAATGTCGGAAAGGATATGGGCAGAAAATAGGGAATCGGGGTCTGTTTCTCGACCAGCGCTGTCCAGTAGAAATCCATGAGCCATCTGTGTAATTTAAAATTTTCTAGGAAAAAGAAACATTGGGTTGAATAGTTTATTTAACCCAATATCTCATTTCACATAGACATAAAAAATATTAACATTTTACCATGTCTTAGAAATCCAGTGTGTGTATTTTATACTTCAGCCTATTTCAATTCAGACTTCACACAGTTCAGGTGCTCAGTAGCCGCAGGTGGCTTGGGACAGCCAAACCAGACAGCACAAGACGAGGCTATTCCTTTGATCACCATCACACAAATACTAACAGCCTTATATATATTCTTCCTTTCTTTATTCAAAAAGTTCTCAGTTTTTGCACATTTTTCCAGATGAATTTCAGAATGATTTTTTTGGGGGAAACGGCTCATTATAAATGTTCTACTACATTTGAAAATAATGTGTATTGTTGGTTTGGTATAAAGCTTTTCTGTAATCTATTAAATTGGGCTTGTAAATTATTCAGATCTATTGTTTTTTACCCCCTTCATTCTTTTTTTTTTTTCTTTTTGCCTGTACTCTGTCCATATCTAAGAAAATCACATTAAATAATTCTAATATTGTCATGTTTTCTGTTTTTATTTTTAAGTTTCTTTTATAAGTTTCAGTTCTGATGCTTAGTTTGAAAAAGCTCATGAAAAGTATTTCCTCATCAATATAAAATAGCTTTGGTATCCTGTTGGTGCTTTTTGTTTTGAATTTTATATCCTTTTTTCTGTCACTCTAGGCAAGTGGCTTATAAACGTTACTAGAATTTTTCTTAAGTGAAATCTGGAAAGTCAATAGATGAATTTAAATTGTTAATTGTGTTCACTGTTGCAATATTATTTGCCATTTAGTTCATTTTCCTATTTTTAATTATTTTTTTTCCTGCTTTCCTCATTATTTGCTTGATTAAAATTTTCTCCCTAGTAAATATAGCATTCAACATCTTGTTTTGATATTATCAGTGGATATCAGTTACCCACTGAGTATCAGTTATCCACTGATAATTCAAATTATTTTTCAATATCACTTATTTAAGGCCTCCTTTACTGAACAAGAAACTCAGCAGAATGCCAGATTTCTGTCCTCTTCCCTACAAGTGTGCGCACATTTTTTTGTCTCCTGGGTTTAGTTGGAACATCTAGTTTAGACTTTTCACATGTGCCTGTCTCAAGGATCTTTTAAGGGTAACATTGAACTTCAGTTACCAAAAAACACTTGGCTCAACCCCCTTTTTCACCAGCTTCATCGCTCATCTGTTTCTTATGTATAAGTTCCTGAGTTCTTTATTTTGATTCACTTCTAATTCATCTGGAGCATTTTTTAATTTTGTTTTCAGAACACATGCATCCTTGTATGCTTGAGCCTTTCTTTCTGTCCTGACATTGGCAGTTGTTCGCTGAGCATCCCCGATGGAGTGGATGTCTCCTTGCCAAAATTTCTGTCCTCCTTCTCAGAATTGAGAAGGGACCTAGGATTGTAGGTCCCTGCGCTGTTGGGCTCGAGCATGGTCAGTGACAGGTGGGTAGAGGCAGCCTGTGTCCCAAGGCAGACACTCCAGGAGCCAGCGTGTGGCTCACTTGTCCTCTCCCTCTGGCCTAGCATTGGCCACGTTCCCAGGGGAGACTATCCTTTCATATGCCTGGGTCCTAGCATGAAGGTGATGTAGACAGAGCTGCAGCCAACCTGTGATGGACACGTGGTGTACAAAGCAACAGGTGTAGTCACTGAAGTCTGGGGAAGTGTGTTACTTGCCACCTGTCCTAACCTGTCCTTATCGATGGCATTGTCCTGGGTCTCAGACCCTTCCTCTGAGGACTCGGAGCTCTGGCCATGGGGTTTGGGGCAAGTTCCTTGCCCTCTCTCCTCCCAAAACCCCATCTGTAAAATGTGGGGGTGCATCAGATGAGCACTGAGGGTTGCCAAATTTGGCTTTAGACTGACCTATTCTGCCAAGAAGGGCCTTCCTGAAGATCTCTCTTAATGAGGCTGACTTATTTTGTATTTTTACAAAGCAAATTACCTAGGTGAGGTCTTAGCTGTTTGGCACTAGAAATAGGTCCAGTCTGGTGGGAGCAGACTGCATCTGAGACACCGTGGAACACACGGAACACATTTTACAGGTGCTGGGATGGGTTTCTTTGCTCAGCCTCCCCGGTTTGCTGACAGGCACGCACTCTGCTGCTCCCACTGGTCTCTTTCTCTCCGTCGAGTGCCTGCTGTGTGCCATGTCAGGGGGCTGCAAGGAGGAAATGCACACTGGTGAGGTGTCTGGGGAGGTGGGCTCAGTGATCTCTACGCACATGGGGCTTCCCACGCTTTATGAAGGGGTCCTGGGAACTGCTGGTGAGGTGGGAAACGGGCTCAAAATCAGCAGAACCAGCATTGATGGGAACCGGGGCCTCCCAGACTCCGGGTGCTGTGTCTTCTTACCTGCGTATGATGCCTCTGCTTTCCTTTATGGTGGCCCAAGGAGCTGTGTTGATAGGAAGGATGAGTGAGGCCAGCATTTCTATGCTGCTGGGAGGGCTCCTTGCAGGAGGCAGCCTCCACCACCTTGAGGGAAGAGAAGAAGGCTGAGGAAAGTGGTAAAGAGAGTGAGGGAGACGCTACATTGTGAGGGCCGCCCTGCTGCTGCGATGGGGCTTTTCCTGTGGGTCTGGCTCAAAGACACTTGGAAAAAGATGGTAAAAGTGAGAGCAGACATGTCTTCATAGGAGCTGTCTGCAAATACACCGTATGTAGAAGTCCTGTTTTGTTTTTTCATTCTTTTACTAGATGATAAACACAACACGTGATTCCAAAGATATGTAAGGATGACCAGTGAAAGGACATCTCCTTTCCAAGTCCCCAGACACCCACATGTCCTCTGCAGGGGAGATCACGATTAGTCTCCTGTGTTTCCGCCCCTCACACACAAGTGATAGCATAACGTCAACCACGGGCCTAAACCAGGCTGAATTTGTAAGTGAGCTTTATCGGTGTGCAGCCATTGGCATCATTTCCTTGTTGTCATTTGCTGTGTTTGTGCCGCATCCACGGGGTTGAGTATCTGCGATAGACACTATGCCATGCGGGGCTGAAGCTACCCAGTCCTTCACAGAACAAGTGTGCTGAGCCCCACTGTAAACACCTGTGCACTTTCCCCCCTATTTAATCAAACGTCTTTTCCAACTACGAATTCTTTAGACTTTGAGAACTGCAGCATCTTCAGTTTTCCTAAGGTTTTTTATGTTGGGCAGTTCCATGTCATGTATATTCTCTCCTGGTCGAGCCTTGTTTCTGGTAGGGGGACCCAGCACAGAACCCCCCACCCACATAGGCGTGGCACAGACCCCGGCATAGCCCAAGAAGACCCTCTTGGTATAGCCAAGTGCTGGAGGAACCTGGGAGCAGAATCTCAAGCCACACCCTGCTGAACCCACATCCTTATTTTAATAAGACACCCAGTGATTCGTGTGCACATTAACATGTAAGAAGCACTGTGACAAGGCAGGAGTGTCCCACCCTAGCTGCATATTGGAATTGCTCCTAAAATTACCAATGCCTGGAGACCCATTCTCAGAGATGCAGATTTAATCCGTTTGGGCTGCAGCCTGGGCATTGACATACATTTTTTTAATTATTACCTTTGGCGTATAACGTATACACACTAAAGTGCATGAAGTGCACAAGTCTGTGTGTAGAACGGAATGCATTTTTACACATACACGTGTCGGTAACCGTCAGATAAACATGGGAACATTTCCTGGACCCCAGGATTTTCCCTCATGCTCTTTTCGAGTCGATACCCTCTCCCCAGGTAACCAGTGTTCTTTTTCCACCCTAACATTCGTTTTGCCTGTTTTGGAATGTCATGTGAGTGGACTCAGCCAGTAAGGACACTTAGAGCTTGCCGCCTCCACTTTCCATGATGTCTGGGAGGGTGTGTGTATCAAGAGTCCTCTTGCTGTGGGTGTTCTGCTCTATGTTCATTTACATTTCCAGTTTGGGGCTGTCATGAATAAAGCTGCTACGGTTCATTCTGGTGTTTTTGGTGGATGGATATCTTCGTGTCTCTTGGGCCTGCCCCTGAGAGGAGGACTGCTGAGCCACAGGCAGAAATGAGTTCAGCTTCAGTAGTTATCTGCGTACTGAGATGTTTAAAGGCTCACCAGGTGACCCTGATGTGCTGCTGGGGTTTGAGAATCTGGCTCCAGAGGCTGAGTGAGCTCTCAGCTCTTGCTGCCAAGCTGCCCTTCCGAGGCCTGCTGTTCAGTTCTTCCACCTGTTCTGTCGGGTCCCCCAGTTGCCTTCCAATGAACCCCTAATCCATGTCTGTCGCTTGCCACCAGTGAACCCCATCTAACCAGCCACGTAGTTCCCGTCTGACTCCTGCTGCACCCCTGAATCCACTTCCATGTTGAATTCTCATCTTCATCTTCGCTATTGATGGGATGCCAGCCTCAACCCAGTATCTCCCCTACCAGAGCCATCGATACCACACTAGCCCAGCTTGGACTCTTGCTCACACCAGTTCTTCCTTCTGGGACATCTAGACGTGGACATGGTAGTCGTCAATTCACAGCACCCCTTCTGTCCTGAGAGCACTAACATAGGGGTGTCTGTTGGGTAACAGGCTTGACATGAGGTTGGACCAGCATAAAGCACGAAAAGCACTTAGCACAGAGCCTGGTGGGAAGTGCTCAACAAGTGATGCCTAAATGCAGATAACAGAACATTTCTGTTGTCGCTCAGAGTTGCAGTGCATTGAGAGCACGCTGTTCAGTACGGTAGCTGCTGGCTGCCTGTGGCTACTGAGCACTTGGAAAGTGACTTGTCCAAATTGAGATGTCACTGGAAAATTTTTCTGAGAAAAAGAATGATTGTATGTAGAAATGATATTTTGGATATAGGGGATTAAATAAAATACAGTCAGTCACACCTGTTTCTTTTTACTTTTTAAAGGCGGCTGGTGACCACTCGTGTGGCTCTGTGGGGTAGCACTGGGAAGAGAAATGCCATTCGAGGACGCCATTTGCTTCTCCAATTAGGGGGCTCAGGCCAATTGCTTCCGAATTTACCCGGAGTGCTTGGTACACGTGCCAAGTGCTTGGCTCTGCCCAGAAGTGGAAGCATGGGGCTGGGAGTCTGCATTTTCGATGAGCCCATCAGCTAACCTGGTGGTACCCTGTTAAACATCAGATCCCTACTCCTAGGCGTGGGCGATTTGATTTTCCTCTTAAACAGGTTTGTACCCTTGCTTTCGACTCTGAAAAGATGGAATGCCTGTGTCCTACATTGATTGGGCTGCCAGGAGTGTTCAGAACTAAGGTTTGTCTTAAATAAGAGTTTGACTATTGTGTGACTTGAGTGGCTGTTTTGCGGCCTGCCAGTGTATTAGAGTTGTCTTGCCTTAGCTTAGAGGCCTCCGGAAGACAAACACTGTGCAGAGTTTCTGGCCTCAAAGACCTGTCCTCCAGTCCCAGTTCTGCCCCGTGGTTGTTCGGAGGATGAAAAGAGGTTATTCAATTCCAATAAAAAGCTTACCTAAAATACGAGGTCACAAAAGCCGACGAAGTGCTCTGGTCTTGGACCACTAGATGGTGCCACAGCACAGGTTTAGGGACGTACTCCCTACCCCGGCTGTGTTAGACCGTGGTCCTCCAGGTACAGTCTTATTCTCAGAACTTACTGGAAATGCACGTTCTCAGGCTGTACCCCAGACCTACCGAATCAGAAACTACGTTTTAACGCGCCACCCAAGTGGTTCTGCTGCTCACTTCATTCTGAGACTTGCTCTCCTACAATCTGCCTTGAGGTAGCTTGGCTAAGTGTGAGTAGGAAAATGGGATCTGGGCTTGCTGAGATGGGGGCGGTGGGGGAAGGCTGGGGATGCAGAGGAGTGAAGGTCTCCCACGCAGGAACAATTCAAAATTGTCCACCTTTGGACAGAGCTCGTACACATTGGGGAGCAGTTACAGAACAAGAAACGGTGCCGATTTTGTATTTTTCTTTTGAAGGTAAGGCATGTCAAATGGTGTCCGCGGGATGGAGAAGAAAAGGGTCCCTGGGGAGCCCCCACCTGGACCAGGAGCAGAAAGAACACAGAGGCTGCCTGAGTTCTGTGGGCCCCCTCGGCCGGCTTTTGTCCCCCCTCCGGCTATTTATTTCTGCCCGTTCCGAAATTACACCATGACACTACTGTGTTAATGGACTAAAATCTTGCAGCCCTCCCAAGACAATCCAGGAAAATGGAAAT
Organism: Cynopterus sphinx; assembly: GCA_030015415.1. Lineage (NCBI taxonomy): Eukaryota > Metazoa > Chordata > Mammalia > Chiroptera > Pteropodidae > Cynopterus > Cynopterus sphinx. Next base: position 24,407,084 of record CM057385.1, read on the forward strand.
CAAGAAGAAGCTTGCGTCTAAGGTGGAAAAATCACTAGTGAATTAAAACCTTATTTCTATCTTTTCAGTCCTACCTGTATCCTAAGGGGAGGCCAGTGCCAGAATGAATTCATATCCTTTTATTTATTTATTTATTTTTTTGACACAGACAAAAATTCCTTTTGCAGGTGGCTACTGAGACTTCACAGGGGCAATGAATCATGCAAATAATTTTTTTTCTGCTGTGACGTATACAGTTTAGTTTGATTTATTTTTGATGTCAGAAACAAAATGGAAAGCTAACGCTTTAAAAATGAGCGTGGCTGGCTGAATAAATAAGTAATATGCTCTTGGCCAGAACCTGCCAGTGCCTCCTTAATTGCCCATTGATTCTTTAATTCTCTGCACTTTAACATCTACGGAAATTAAGAGGCCACAGAGCATGGAGATGTCTTTTGTTAAACAAATTAAGGAAGCCGGGTTTTAGAAGGTGTAGTCCTCCCTCGGCTTCCACCCAGCGTTTAAAGGCAGGAGGACGAAAGCCAGGTGCCCTCGGCAGTGTTTCCTGGAGAATGGCTGGACCTCACCTTGTTTTTCCAGCCATGAATATTCATGGCCTGTCCACAGACCTGAGAACGCACAGAACACAGAGCAACTTGGCAACAGGGACGTTGGACATCCCTCCTCTGGTTTCCTGGGCCGTCAGTACCGGGCCTGGTGTGGGTTTCCTCTGAAGGTGGTGATGCCTGTGTTCACAGCTCTGCAGTGACTAGGCCGAGGAGACCGAGTCAAAGGTCCCGGGGGTCTCCTCCATTCCTTTCAGGGAAAGGGATGCTCCAAGAAGTTTCTTTTATCCCATTTCCAGGCTGGAATGGAGCACAGGCCTTCTCACCACCCTCTGGAGAGACCGCCGATGCCTGTCCCAAAAGGCTTTGGAGCCCTGTGGGCCTCTAGAGCCTCTGGGCTCACCCCACCCTTGGCCTTCAATGTCAGTCTTCCAAACCACAGAAAGTTCAAGGTCTCTAACCTTTGTGCCTCTGTGAAATCTGTCTCCGCTTCTGGTTCTCCCTTCTTTCCCTAACACAGCAAGGTTACCTCCTCAAGGAAGTGTTTCTGAACCCACACCTCCAGCTTCCCACCTGTGGGACGGTAGCTGGCCTGTCCCCAGAGTGCGCCTAGGGTCCTTTTGCTGGGCATCACTTCCTGGTATTGTGAGTTTCTTGGGATCAGGACGTAAGTTTTATTATTTTTGTAACTAACTTAGGAAACATCATAGGCCCGCAAAAATGTCTGGTCAATGAATAAATGATTGAGTTCAGTTGTCCTGCAGAAACTCAGTTAACAGAGAATGAAATGCTCAAGAGGAAATTCCATGGCTATTTCCTTGTCTTTGATAGTCTAGCTTCTCACTCACACCTCTGTGTCAGGAAGTCCTTCCTAACATCCCCTTTAAGCCAGGTAGAGTTGCATGCAGGTAGAGGTGAAGGAGGTTAAATGCATGTAGAGCATTTGACAGTTTCCTCACACCAGTGGCGAGGAGGTTTGGGGCACATTGGTGCCTGTCTTAGCCTCTGGTGGGTCCAGGATAGGTCTGGCAGGAAAGGTGAGAGGTCGTATGGAGAAAAGACGAGATTCTGCTGAGTTTCAGACACTTGAACACAGTGTATCTGACCCCAAGTATGTGCCCTGACAACTGAAACCTCCCAGCTTGCGAAGACAGCTTATGTGTATGGATGCCCTTAGGCTGGAATACCAGCTGAGAGCTCGTGATCTCAGGGAAGTTGCTTAAACTCTCTGGGCCCCAGTTTGCTCATCTGTAAACTAAGGTCAACAGCAATAGTGCTCCCTCAGATCATGGGAATTGAATGTGAAGTTCCTGACGTCCAGGATGCGCTTGCTAAGTATTTTGTTTGTTGCCGCCCTTCAGCTCCTGCATGAGGTAGGCGTGAAAACAAGAAGATTGGAATGTTTCTCTGTAGAAGTCTCTCAAGCAAGGCCACCTCTTCTTCTGTGAGTTCCTCTAGGGTGGGTCTATTTCCTCTTTCTAGGTCCAGGGTACCCCATCATTTTCTCTACATTGAAGGAACAACTGCTGGTCCCCACCTTGTTCACCCCTGGAACCTCCACGGAATGCAATTATGGCTTCGGGGCGACTCCACCGTCAAAACACCTGCTGCCCAGGCCCCTGGTCCCAAATGTCCTTTCCTTCTGAACTAGGATGGGGAACAAGGCTGGGAGGCTCCATCCAGACACATCCTTAGCTGGCTGCCTTCAGGAGTCCTCTCCCGCCTCTCCTCTCTCGGTCCCAATTCCCTTTTCCATCAGCATCTTCATTACATTAGAATTCTCACCCTTCTACTTATCAAATCAGCGTCGCACCTGCCTGTCTCCGCCACTGTCAACATGCCTGCTTCTTGTGTCTCCTGCAGCCTGGCGCCGGGCGGCTCCTCTTTCTCTCTGGCAATTATGATTCCCTCCCCAGCTCACTGTCGAAAGTCTTTGTTCTTTTCCCTGAACGTTCAAGTTAATTTCTACCGACTGTTTATTCAGCCTTTGTACTGGCTGGCTTGCTACTTACTCAGGAAATGCAGCCCCCGGAGGGAGAGAGTGGGGACACAGAGCAACAGTTTAGGACAGGAAGGAAAGACACTTCACAGAGTGAGGGGGAGAGGCAGGAATTCTGAGGCCCACCCCCGCTGGAACGGGAACGTGGGTGTGGGGAGGGGAGAAAGGAACCGGGTGGGGAGGGCTGCCTGGCCAGGCCTCAGGTGCTGCTTTCTGGGTTGGCATCTCGAGAGAGTTCTTTACCATGTGAGTACGCGTGCGTATGCACATGAATACATATGCACGTGGAGTTACAGACCCGTTTATACATGCAGGAGGCAGGAAAAAAATAGCTGTCCGTGGCCACAACTATCTCCCTGCCAGCCTTTTGTTCAGCAGAGCAGCCTGAGAGTTTGGGAGGAGGGGCTGGGCAGAATTGCCCTACTCTGAAGAGAAAAATTTGGGGCAGAGAAGAAGGCGATCCAACAGGGAGAAAGCAAAAAGGGGGAGATGGGGAGGGGAGGAGCTGGGGAAGGAGGAGGGCTGGCTGGGGTGACTGAGGAGAAACCCTCACCAGGGTGACCTTTGTAAGCTCTTTGCTATGAGGTGCTGCTGTGGCTCCCCAGGGATCATGGGAAATTCGGTTTTTAGGCCTCAGCCTTATGTGTGAGGTTGCCAGGGGCGTGGGGGCGGAAGAGATGTGTGTTTGATTTGTGAACTGATGCCACATCCAGGAGACAAGGCTGAGAACAGGATTAGGAGGAGATTGGAAGTCTAGAATTTCAAACTACTGGGAATTTGGAGAAATCTTGGCAAGGGCTTTGATTTATGGACCTGTGGGTACCAATCAATGTTACCCCTAGACTGGGAGCCAAGGGACCCCCGCTGACATCTGAGATTCCTTATATAATCACACACACACACACACACACACGAATACATTCATAACATGTAAAATGTGTAAATGCAAAATTACATGTAACATAGATATGTGTAAGTTACAGTATGTTAAGTACATTTAAACAGGTATAACATCCTCTAACAGGAAATATGAAATATATAAAAATCAGGCATATTTACATAATGCAAATGTGATACATATGAGTATACACTGTAGTATATAATCATGTATAATGTACATAAAATATAGATGTAATATTTTAAATACATATCTATATCATCTATATCTATCTATATATACACACACACATAAAATGTAATCTACTTGAAATTTTGGGCTACAAAATAAAGTCGCGTCTTTTATTTTTCCCATCCTGACAATCTCTTTTATGTGGAGGGTTTACTGCATTTATGGTTTTGAACTTTACCGATGTATAACTGGCATACAGTAAGTTGCACGTAATTGAAGTATACAACTTGTACTTTTTGACGTATGTATACACCTTGGACCCTTTACCACGGTCGAGGTGATGAATGTGTCCCTCATCCGCAAAAGTTTCTTCCACCCCTTTGTGAGGCCTCCTGTGCCTCCCCGGCTCCTTCCCAGCCCCAGGCAACCCACGACCTGCTTTATGTCGCTGTAGATGGGTTGGTGTTTTCTGGAATCCTGGAAATGGAACTGTAGAGTATGTATTCTTCCCTTTCCGGCTTCTTTCACTCACCATAATTTTTTGAGACTCATCCATGCATGGTTTAGTGGTTCCTTCCTTTTTATCGCTGCGTTGCACTGCATGGATGTACCTCTATTTGTTTATCCAGCCACTTGTGAAAGGACGTTTGGGTTTAACATTTAAGTGGAAACATCTGTAAGCCCTCCATGCCATAAAGTGCAAGAATTTCCCTCTTTCTTCCCAGGTTTCTCATTTCTCCAGAGCCCTAAGGGCTGCAGGGTTAATTTCTCCATGGGCGGGTCCATTCAGAACCTGCCACCATCACATCACGGGGGACCGCCCTGGGGTTCTGCCCTGGGCTGTGCACTGCCTCGCTCAGCCGCCAGCACCCCTCAGCACGGGCAGCCTGGGCACACGAGGCAGGCGCACGCTCATTCCTTTCTTCTGAGGCTCCTCTGGGAGCTGGGTGGGGAGAGGTCTCAGAGGCCACCAAGCACCATGTCCAGCCCAGCTCACTCCACCAGTTTGCTCCGAGCCTGGACACAGCTGTGCCTCCTGACACAGGGGTGTAGTCCAGGCCTTCCCAGGGATGCACACATAGTCACACTCACATGAAAGTTCACACTACGAACGCTGAGCCCCTGCCTCAGTGCTGCCCCTAAAGTCTCTGGGCTGTCTTAGGGGCAGCCCCCAGGGGTCCACCCAGCCTCCTGTCTGGCCTCTCCTCTCCCTCAGGCCCCTGCAACCGCGCTGGCTCTCTCCTGCTTCCTCCAGCACACTGGTGTTCTCAGCCCAGGGGCTTTGCCTTTGCTGACCCCTTTGCCTGGAACACTCTCCCTCCCCCCATCCCCCCAGTGACTGCTCTTTCCTTATTTAAAATTTCACCCTCCCACCGGCCTTTCCTTTCCCTTTTCCCCACTTTGTTTTTTTTTCCCCCTCTGTGCATCACCCTCTAACACACCGCATAGCGTACTTCTCTCTTATTTACCGTTGCCTCCCCACCCGAATACAAGCTCCTCGAGGGCAGAGGTTTGTCTGCTTTGTTCAGTGGTGTTCGCAGCTCCTAGAGTGCCTATCCCACAGCAAGTGCTTAAATACTTGTCAGAAGAACGAATGAATTAATGAACACCCGGCTCCTGTTCATCCAGCCAGAGGAGAGCTTTGCAGTCTCCCCAGGATGAATAGCCGGAGGCAATTTCAACCAGAAAAAGGTGAAATTCTGAGAGCTGAGGGCGTTCAGTTCTCTTTAGCAAGTCCTGATGGGAGCTAACCCCTGTTCTGGCCCCGTGTGTTCCCGGCTGAGTTATGGGGGGCCTTCAAGGACAGCTCCTCCGGTTGTTTCCAATTATTTTTTAAAACGGTGGATCCCCACACCTTGTGCCCTCCCCCAAGAAATCTTCCTGGAATTTTATTATGCAAAACAGATAAAATTGATATTTTATTAGTCTGGAACTGTAGGTTTACATTTATAACATTTCCTTATTAAATGGGGACTTTGAGATTGATGAAAATACAAATTTGACTAAATGCAATGTGTGTTCTGGATGGGGTCCTGGAACAGAAAAAGGGCATTAGTGGAAAAACCGGGGAAAACTAAATAAAATTTGGAGTTTACCTACGAGTATACCTCTGTTGGTTTCTGAGTTCTGACAAATATTTACCATGGTGATGTATGATGGCAGATACGAGGAGAAACTGAAACAGGCCAAGGGGTATTCTGGAAATTTTGAGATTATAAGTTCATTGAAATTTTTTTATTGCATTACTAAATAAAATTTAACAAAGAAAAAAATACGATTTGAAATTATGGATGGCATCATCTTCCAAAACATAACAAATTATCGCTGTTTTGCTTTGGTTCCCCAATCTTGAAAAAAGTCTTGACTCCGCTAAGGAGTTGAAAATGGCCACAGATTTTAACAGCTGCTCACCAGGCAGGCTCAGGAGATGCCCCAGCTAAACCCAAAAGGCAGGAGGAGCTCATTGTGAGTCCTGTAGGATACGAATGAAGTAGTCCGTCCAGCTAGTACCGTGCCAGGCTGCAACGGGTTAACACTTTATATAGAGCACCTCGGAGTGTGCATATAGTTTTCCGAAGTTTTAAAAGAGCTTAAATGTTTTGAACAAGGACATTAGAATCAAACATTTTTGGAGAACCTGCAAAGCATCTCTAGGGCTTTGCCAAAAACTATTTGAAAGCTACTGGTCTAACTACAAGTGCCCACGTTACAGACTGAAGCCTGGGAGGGGGGGAGGGGCCTAAGATCTCCCCACAGGCCAAGGCTGTCATTGTTCTCATCGTGAGGTTTCTTCCTATGGACGGATACAACCGGATTATTCTTTCTCACGTGTGGACAGAAAGTCATTGAATGCTTAAGCCTCTTTGCTCTCTGATGGTCATTTATGCCCTTTCCATTTTGAAAAGCTCCAGTGAACTCTCTCGAACACGTCTAGCGCTTCTCGCAGGCATCATCCTAGAAGTGCAGTGGCCGGGTCATCGGTGTGCACACCCTCAGCTTCATGAGAAAGTGCCACATTGTTCCTCAAGTGCTTGCCGCGGCAGAGCGTGGCTCCCTGTGGCTCCCCAGGGCCACCAGCACTTGGTATGGTCCGAATGGAAGGAGGCAGTGTCCCCTGTCTCTCTGGCGTGTGGCCTTGGGCCAGTCACATCCTTCTTGCCACCCAAGGCTGGCTCTCCTCATCTGTGACATGAGGAGGTAGGTCTAGCTCAGAGGTTCCTAATCTGAGTGTTTTCACTCAAAATTAAAATTTCACAACCTCCCCTCTGAAAACAGATGTGGTATTGAATGAATGAGAGAATATAACATGATCCTAGGCTCCTACGGATTCAGTAACGATTTACATTGCATTTGTATTTCATTACGTTCTGCGCCATGGAGTACATCTTGAAGTAGCCATCTATGTATCGGTGATGGACTGATTTACTCAGCTAAGCCACAAGTATTTTATATGCATGTGGACGCACCCTCCGTACCCCAGAGTCAGTCGCACTTTCACCCCTCTCTCCACTCACGGTTGGAAACTGCTGGATTAGAGAATGTCAATGAAGGGGGAAGGTAGTTGCAGGTTTTTTGAGGTTTCAGAAAGCCCTGATTTTACATCCTGCTTTTGCCATTTATAGCTGTGTGGCCTCAAGCCAGTTACTTAATTTCCTGGGACCCTAGCATTTTCTTACCTGTGTGCATGCACACACCAGGTTCTGTTCTGAACACACTTCCTATATGACGTTATATGCTTAGAACAGCTCCTGGCACATACGTGCCCTCTAAATGTTTGCTCTCATTATTATCTCGATTAATCCTCCCAACAATCTTACAAGGGAGTTATCATTCATTTATTTATTCAATAGATATTTATCAAACACAACCATGTTTATGGCATTGATTAGGCACTGGGGCTACATCAGGGAGTAAAACAGTCACAAATCTCTGCCTCTGTGGAGCATATCATTAGCTCGATTTTATGCTTAAGGATGCTGGAGCCCAGAGAAGTCAAGTGCCTTTTCTGAGTCTACACAGCAAATAGAACAAATGAACAGATCAAATTCCCACACTCATTCTATCCATGTGATGCTGGCAGCAGCTGCGGAGGTCTCTCCTGGTCCTTACCCGTCACCCTTGGACCAAACGGGACATGAGTTTCCATTCTATGGGTTTTTGTACTTGGGACCAGAGAAAGCACAAAGTCGGTGTGTGAAAACAAGAAGAGGGAAGCTTGGAAGCTTCGATGCCATGTTTTATTCCATATGGAAAATGTCGCTCTGGAGGAGAGAGAATAATGGAGCCAAGACACAGAGAAAAGCAGAGCTTGGGGGTGGGAGAGAGAGGCGGAGAGAGGGAGAGAGGGAGAGGAAGAGAGATGATGGTGTTTATCTCTCCGATCTTGGCCATTCCTAAGACCCGGCCACATTCTTCTCTTGGAGTTCCTGGAGACACCCAGTACCCTTGTAACAAACTCCTTTTTTCTCTCTTAAACTGGCAACCAAAGGAATCCTCGTTGATATAGACTTGGATGTGGCAAGTGCCTATGAGCAACTGCTCTAAGATTCTTTGAGTTCCTGCCACACCCGCCACTGCCTTTTGGCATTTGGAGCTGAGAATGTCCTGTTCTTAGATAACTTTGCAATAGATTCTCTAGCTTCAGAGCATGTGGCTGCAACCTAACTCTTAATAAATCAGACGGGAGCTTTCTGCATGGAAAAGAGCCTCAGCCATACATCATTTTTGTTTTCCTCTTGGGGAGAACAACTATGCTACAGCAATAACCTGCCACGTATATGTCTCAGAGCCCTATTTATATAGCCATATGGATAAATATATATAAATAGGACTGTGGAATAATAGATTAAGGGATCTGCTCATCCATAGAAGACTTATGGGGCTTTCAGGACCTACTGGCGGCCTGATTCAGTAAGAAAAATGGGTCTTCAGCAGGATGTGGCCGAGAATTAGATGAGCCCATAACCTGATAGAAAGCCCACCCGGGAGATGGAGAGGTGGGGGATGGGGGCTGTGTGAGCCGCCAGACGCTTTGGCTGAACGAGCCATAGGAGGAAATGAGCAGGGCAGGGCTCAAAGTCATGAACTCTGAGCTGTCTTCCCAGCTCAGCCTCTCCTTTTCGGTGTGACCTTGGGCAGGTCACTTGCCTTCTCTGAGCCTCGGTACCGCATATGTAAATGAGGGTTGTGGTCTCACTGACCTCTAATGTCAGCTTTTCCCACTCTGGCACTAAAATGATTCTGAGCGGCATGGTTGCTGCCCTCAGAAGTTGAGAAGATCTCAGGTTGAAGATATCCCTAGGCCTTGAACAATCACCGTTGCTCCTCGTGGGTCTTGCAGCTTCTGGAGCCTTCCTCAGAGGGCACCTTCAGCCACAAGACTAAAGGTCCTGGGCAGTGTAAATAATAATAACAATAGCTGCTACTGCTCATACTCTAAATCCTGCATGACCATGACTGGGTGCTTTAGGCTCATGATCTAACATTTATTGAGCACTTACTACGTGCCAGGCACCATTCTAGACAATTTACATATATTATCTTGCTTTATCCTCATAAGAATCCAAGGAAGTAGGTAGCATTATTATTTTCATTTGGGGATAAGGATGCACAGAGGGGCCCAGTGGCTGGTCCCAAGCCACACAAGTGATGTGCGATGGTTTTAAGACACCCCGAGGGCCTGACTTCAGCATCTGCATCCCTAAAGTTAGCCGTGGACTTCCCATGTACACAGGCAGAGAGAGACTCAGGCTACTAGAGGTTAATTAACGTGTGGACAGCTGGGGTCCTTGGAGTTCTCAGGCCTGTCGGTTTCCTGGGAAGGGATATAAAGAAAAAGTATTCTTGCTGCGTCTCGAGTGTCTTTCAGTCTTTCCAAGTCAGTCAAAATACTTTAAAAAAAACACACACAGAAGTCTATTTACAGACGCGACATATAGGACCCAAGATAACCACCTGTCAGACGTGCTTCAGTGAACCCCCAAATCAAAGATGGACTGGATAACATGTACCTGATGCTGTGGGCTTTTTCAGGATTTCAGACTATTTTTTGTTCCCTCTGTGGGTTGAAGCCAGGCTTTAGTAACTTGATGAGGACACATTTCTCCTGGGGTGTAATAATGCAGCTGGTGTTAGACCTTACGCCGAAGAGAGAACATTTGCTATTTTGGAAGAGTTAATCCTAAAGCTTCTTTCTTTGGCTCTTGCCTTTTAAAAAAAGGCATTTCTGAGGCAGTTTCAGGCAAGACTCTGCTGCCTCAATAATCCTTCAATCGTCCAAACGCTAAACACGAAATTTTATCGAATGCTTGTACTGTGCCAGGCCCGGTGCCGAAGACTGATTTAATTCTCCTAACACCTTCTCTACGTGTTACCCCCACATTACAGACGAGGGCCTGAGGCTCAGAGGTTAAGCAGCTTGCCTGCGGGGCCCCAGCCAAGTTGAGAGCAGAATCCTGACCCCAAACACTGGGTCTTAACACCAGACTCTGCTTCATCCAGGACCAGCCATTAAGCTTGTGTGTATGGGGGGGGGGGGATGAAAATGTGGGGCCCTTTGTTCAATAATTATTGAGAATTTCAAGACGATGACAGCAGAGTATTAACCAATTGTGGGGCCCTTCTGAGTGTGGCTGCCCAGGACACATGCACAGGAAGTCAGCCTTGACTACCTGCTTTGGGCAGTTTCCTGGCGTTTTCCAGCAATTTGGGCCTCTTTTGAAAGGCTGAGTTCTCACAGTAACAAAACCACCTTGGCTCAGGCAGAGTGTGTTAGGACAAGGGTCTGGTCCCTGGCCTGTTAGGAACAGAGCCTCGCAGCAGGAGGTGAGCTTCATCTGCATTTGCAGCGGCTCCCCAGTGCTAGCTTCACTGCCTCAGCTCCACCTCAGGTCATTAGATTCTCATAGGAGCACCCGTCTCTTGTGTCAGAAAGGTTGGGGACTGCTGCCCCAGGACACCTGGAAAGCTATGAAAAGGAGTGGCACACTGGGCTTTAGACAGCCTTGGGCAGCTGCAGGTTCCTTCCAGGCAGGAGGCAAGCGGGGGTCAGTGCCTGGACTGGGCAGCCTCCTGCCCTGTCAGTACCTCCAGTGTGGGCACTTGGCCAGACCCCACCCACCCACCTCTGGGCTGTCCGCTGGGAGTCCCCAGAGCTCTCCTGCCTATCTTCACTTGTCCTGTGGCTGAGGCCATGACAAGGCCTCTTGAAGGTTCAGAGAGGGCCAGACCTCTGCCCATTCTTTAAGCTTTGCTTTATTAAACAATGAAGAAACGTCAACGACGGTGCATTCCAAATGTGCACGTGTTTAAAATTAAGGCCATTAGCATAAAAAATAATATAATGCAATATGTGCGCTTTTCCCAAGACAGTTACTGGATTTATTCACTCATGGTTCACGTGGACAGGTGCATCGGGTAAAGGGACTGTTTTTCTTTTTTTTTTACTGAGGTATAACACACACATAAAATATATGTAAAGTGTACTAATCCTGTGTATACAGCTTGACGACTTCCACAGGCACCTCTGTAACTACTGCCCAGGTGAGGGTATCCACAGCTCCTGGAAGGTTCTCTCATGTGCCTTGGAAGTCAGTGCTCACCACCATTATGACTTCTACCACCATGGGCTGGTTTTGTCTATTCTTGAATTTCATATAAATGGAATAATGCAATGTATATCCTTTGTGTCTGGCTTTTTCCACTGAGCATAATGTCTGAATTTGTCCACGTTATTGCGTGCAGAAGGGGTTTATTCTTTTTAGCGTTATGTATGTAGCAGTCCATTATGTGAACATGTACAGTTTACCCATTCCCTCACTGATGGGCATCTGGGTTATTTCCAGTTTGAAGCTATTATGAATAAACTGTTATGACTATTTACTAGGGACTGAATGTTTGAGTTCCCCCCAAAATTCTGCGTTGAGATCTAATCCCCAATGTGATGGTATTTGAAGGCGAGGCCTTCAGGGAGTGATAAGGTCATGAGGACGGAACCCTCATTAATGAGATTAGGGCCCTTCTAACAGAGACCCCAGGGAGCTTCCTTGCTTCTTCCACCATAGCAGGGCCTGGAGAGAAGAGGAGAGAAGATGGTTGTCTGTGAAACAGGAAGCAGATTCTCACTCAATCTATTGGCTCCTTTACCTTGGACTTGCCAGACTCCAGAACTGAGAAATAAATTTCTGTTGCTTCTAAGCCACCCAGTCTACGGTGTTTCTGTTGTAGCAGCCCAGACAGACTGGGACAACATTCCTGTGTGTGCTTTTGCCTGCTGTGTTCACTCATTTCCCTTGGATAGGGCAGACATATGCTCAGTTTTAGAAGATACTGCCAACAGTTTTCTAAAGTGGTTGTACCAATTGTCACTCTCACAGCAGTGCATGGGAGTATGAAATATGCATTTAGGGACGGAAGCAAATGTCATTTTCCTTACTCCTTTTAGTGTCACTCTGTGAATGCAATATTTTGGAGAGATGTTGACGTTTGAATACAACGTCCTTAAGGCCTGGGCAGCCTCCTGGTGCCCCAGTGGGTCCATATCTGATAAAAAACAAAATGAAACAAAACTCTACAGAGGCACTGCTTTGTCTCAAGAACTTTCTGTATTTGTCAGGGTTTTCCAGAGAAACAGAACCAATAGGATATATGTGTATATATATATATGAGGACGTTTATTATCGGAATTGGCACATGTGAAACACCGCTATCTGCTGTCTGTAAGCTAGAGACCCAGGAAAGCTGTGGTGTAGTTCAGTCTGAGTCCAAAGGCCTGAGAACACCGACATCTGAGGGCAGGTGAAGCTGGCTGTCTCAGCCGGGGCAGAGAGAGCAAAGTCACTCTTCCTCTGCCCTTTTGCTCTGTTCAGGACTGCACCAGATAGGGTCATGCCCACCTGCACTGGTGAGGGCAATCTGTACTCAGTCTATTGATTCGAAAGCTGATCTCTTCTAGAAACACACTTGCAAGCGTATGTGAAATAGTGTTTTACCAGTTACCTCGGTATCCCTTAGCTCAGTCGTGGTGTCCCATAAAATTAACCTTCGCGTGGCCTGCCATCTCTCAGCCTTTCCTCATCATCCTGCAGCTGCCCAAGTGATGGTGGGAGGAGGTTCTCTCGACTCACCCATTCTGTCAAAGAGATAATGAAAAGGGCAACCAAAACAAGAAAGAGAGAGTCAGATGGGAGCAGGGAGGGGAAGGGACTCGATCCCTCGTTACCATTTCTCACTGTGGGCGCTTGGGAAAGCCATGTGCATCTGCAACTCAGGATCCTGGGCTCCCTCAGTGGACATTCTCCGGGCAGCTCCCACATGCCAGGTACCCTCGCTACTTCGTGTGACCATTCCAACGACCTTGCAAATTGCTGTTATTAACTATTACCCTGTGTCAGGCACCTTGTTAATATTCATTATTGCTCATCTTCATGACTCCTTCATGTGTAAAAGAGAAAAAGGCAGAGCAGGAAGACAGTTAAGTTGTGCAGGGTCACAGAGATAGTAAATACCATCACGGGACTTGCACCTGACCTCCTGTCACAGTGGGGAGGCCGTGTGGTCTCTCGACAGATGGTGTCTCGCTTATTCTAAGTTAAAAACACGCACATGTGTGCACATGTACACAGATGCACGTGTGTGAATACCACGTGCATTGCCCTTTCTAAATGACTAAGCACAAATGGATTTTTTGTCAATTGAATGACATTATTTACCAGGTTAGGTGATTAAAAAAAAAAAAAAAAGGACCTAAAAGGAGACGTAGGGTGAGTCTGTTGAAAAATGCAGCCCTATCTTTTCTTGTGTGTAAATCTATAGGCTTCTAAAGTTGAAACTTGCTTAAATCAGGAAATAAGTGTCCCCATTCCTACCCCCAAGTCCCGCACTCATCCTTTTCTGGCACTCTCATGTGTATACTATAAGAAGCTTAGTTAGCATCCTGTCCTGGTTTGTAGTGACCTAAAGTGGACAAGGCCCCAGACTCTGACGCTTTGCTCAGGCCAGGTTGGGTAGGAGGTGTCCGTGACCGAAAGGATTCAGGGTGGTGTGTGAGCGACATTCTGGTTTTCTCTGTACTCCCTACTCCACCCTCTCCTACCCCAAGTTCACGAAGGACCAGTCATTTCTGCCAGGTCTGGTTATTTCAGAGCCAGTGAGGTGAGCTTACACAGTTAGTAAAGTGATAGAAAGTGATGCTTTCCAGTTCCAAAAATAATTGTCCCTTCTGTTTGTCCCCTTGGAGAAGTGAAAGGAATAAGCCACGAGCCCTGCATGGGGCTCACTCATTTTGTGGGAGGTCAGCAGCCTCCCACAAAGCACTGTGGAGCACTGTGGGGCTTTTCCCACCATGATCCTCATTCATCCGGCCATGCACTGGAGACTTCACTCACTTCTGCTGTGCAGCCTGCTTCTCTGAGAACTTCCCCCTTGAACCGCCCAGGTGACAAAAGGGTCCTTGGCAGGGAGCCATCGCCCCCACTTCCCAGGAACATCAGCGCTATCAGCCAGTGGCCATAGCAGGGCAAGGCCTAGAGATGGGGTGGGATGAAGGGCTTTGCTGTTAGTTTCCAGCAAGATGAAGCTCGAGGGTGAGGACTGGAACCGCAGGAGCCAAGAAAGGTTATTCTGAGAAGTAACAGATGGGTGAAGAGGAAGAGAAGATGTAAGGAGGAAAAACTGTATTTTTTTAGTACCTACTATGTGCCAGGAATTGTATATGTACCTACTATGCACCGGGAACATATTTTATCCTAGTTGGTCTTTACAACAACCCAGTGAAATAGATATTATTAATTATTATTATTATTATTATTATTATTATTATTATACCCAGGCCCAGGGTCACTCAGGGGCGAGGGCCAGGGTAGTTGTACTGTGTTCACAATGAACCCTGCACTCGGTTTAATGCTCTGCTATTGCCACCTTGAAATCCTTAGTAATTTTTAAACAATGCGTCCCTTGTTTTCATTTTAGACAGGGCCCTGCAAAGTTGGGAGTCAGTGCTGATGATATCTACTTTACAAGGGAAGAAACTGAGGCTCTGAAAGGTTACATAACCTGCCCAAGGTCACAGCTATGAAATGGTAAAATTAGCACTTGGACTCAGGGCTGTCTTACTCCCAAGACCATACTCTCCAATTGCTCCATGCATTTCATCCAAAAAAGTATATTTATTGAGTGACGGTCAGCACTATGGCCCGAGGATAGGAGTGTGCCTGGTGAACCTGGGAAACAGTAAGGAAGCCCTTGGAGCTGAGACAAATGTGGTAATGATGAAGCCACATTCGATGTGTCACCAAGCCTCTGGATCTCAGTCCCCTTTTCTTTCTTATTCCAGCCATGTGACTGTTGCTTGGAGAGACGTTTTGAGAACAGTCTCCCAAGCAGGACAAATGAGAGCGCTATTTCTCTCAAGGGGCATTTATGCCCTGTAAGGAAAAGACAAGAGAGGACCCAGCTGAAAGTGTGGCTTCACGGATAAACAGATGGAGCCTTGTTAGAGAGCGGATGAGGCTCCTTGGCTAAGGTCTTCGACACGGCATTCTTACTTCCTGGGGGGCAGCCCCTTGACGACAGATCAGGAGGCATTTTCATTAGGTCAAAAGGGTGTCTTGAGTGCCGGCAAAGCTGTGGGTTCACTTTGTTCAGGGACAGCAGGTCTGTAGCCTCAAGAGTTTTCTCAAAATCTCAGGGTCACCCAGCACAAAATCTCAGGAGGAAAAAACATCGGCACAGTTGACCAGTAGTGGCTCACCCTCGTCCTCAGAAATGGTCCTGACCACCGTGACTTGTGGGCTCGCGTCCTCAGGAGGCCCCGGCTCCGTTTTGTCTTTTTCCCTTTGTCATCTCATTCCTATCCTCAGCCCTTGTGCAGAATCTGCACTTCACTCCAGTGAGGTTGATGAGGACTTGGACTCCAAGGCAGTGGTGGAAGTAAGGGAGAAGAGGGGAAGAAATATTAAGGGTGTAGGGTATATAGACTTGGTCAAAGATTGCATGGGAGCGGGGGGAGGGGTGTAATGAGGAAAGGAAATGGGGGATAACTTCCAGGCCAATTGAATCGAGTGCTGGTTCTGTGTCAGATGGTATATTAAATGCACTCTGTGCATTACCACATTTAATTCCCCATTATACCCATTTTATTGATGGGAAAATGGAGCCTCACTCGGAAAGCACTTGCCTCAGGTCCCAGTGCTAGTAAGTAGTTTTACCTGGAATGCTTGTTAAACTAGAGATTGCTGGGCCCTACCCTCAGAGTGTCCGACTGGGTAGGTCTGGGTGGGACCTGAGAATCTGCATTTCTAACAAGTTCTCACGTGATTCTGGTGCTGTTGACCCAGGGACCACACTTGGAGAACCACTGCATCCCAATGAACCAGTGGTTCTCACCCCCGGCTGTGCAATGGAGTCACCAGAGCACTTAAAAATTCTGATGTCAGCTGGCTTTCCCCCTGAAAGTCTGTGTTGGTCTGCAGAGGTGTTCAAACTTTGGCATTTTTTTTTTTTAAAGCCCTCTGGGTGTTTCTTATGTGCAGCCAGGAAAGAGAGCCACCGCTCTAAACTCTGTCAGTAGGGAATACAGGCGGAACGGCAGTTTCTGGAGGAAAATAATGGTCCCTTTTCACGAATATACAGAAACATAATGACTTCTGCTTTCAAGCTCAAAATCCCCAGCATTACGAGCCAATCTGCTCCGGCCCAGCTAGATGCTAATTGAGTTTCCTCTTTGGGCTGGGTGCTTGTGTTCAGCTTTTCCAAGGACCTGAGTGCTGACTGATTGGGGCCAACCGGTTGGTGGAAAATGACCAGATGGAAATCCATTGAGAAGCTGATGACAGGTCTAGCTTACAACTGGGCATTTTTCTTACAAATAATCTGTGATGATTTCACTTATGTTTGCGGCAGCATGTTTTATGACCGAAGTCCTTGCATAATTATGCAACGGAAATGTATTTGAAATTGCTTAAATGGTTATATATAGGTAGGATTTGCTCAAGCATTTGATGTGCTTTTAAAAAGTCTGTATTCAGTTGGATTACCTTTGAAATGTGCTTTTGAAATTGGAGTTTGCTGTTCCCGGTTCAGTGCCGAGAAAGAGGAGGGTGCTCTGTATAACTTAGAAGCAACAGTGCTTTTCGGAAGGTTGGTATGAATTGTTTCTAAGAATAATTAAATCACAGCTGGTGATTGTTTCGGAAGTAACTGGAGAGGCTTGTGGCTACTGCTCTGAAATACAAGGAAAGGAAAAAAAAAGAAACAAAAGAAATAAGGAAAAAAAAACAAGGAAATTTGAATATCTCAATTTATTGGCTCTCACCAAGATGAAAACAAAAATGGTGATGATGTGACTGGATGGAGAAGGAAGAAAAATTGGAATAATGGAATGGTAGAGCTTTAGACTGGGAGCTGGAGAAGGCACCTAGACCAGGGACACAAGTTCACTGCCTACAGAGGCCAACATGAGTGAAGGACCAGCATGTGCCCCACCTAAAAAGAGGGGCTGATTGTTCCATCCATGAGTGTGGGCCCAATGCTGCCAAGTCACCTGAGTTTTCAGGAGAAGACAAAAATCGAGATTTTAATACAATTGTTCCCAATTTTAAAATGCTTGTTTAAATACAATAAATAATGTGTGGGCCAAATAGGTCTGCGGGTTGTACTGGGACCACAGAAATGATCTTGCCTAACTTTGTTACTTCACATAGGAGGAAGCACGCCCTAGAGTGTTTACTTAGTTATCAATTTAAATAAAGGTGTTAACTCAGAGCTCTTTCCCCTCCCAGGCACTCCTAACTCTAGTCAGCTGACGGAAAAGGCAGGAAACAAAGGTGTGTTGTGACAGAGTGCCCCTAGGAGGCATGGGGATGGAGAACCTGTGGTCTCATCCAGCCTGAGATCAGGAAGGACTTCCCTCTGGAGAGGAATCTTCAGCTGAGTTTTGACAGAGGAATAGGGGTCAGCCACTCAGAACAGTACTGCTGGAAGAGGAGACAGCTTCAGCAAAGCCCCAGAGACAGATGTGGTTAGAAAACTGCGAGGGGCTGGAAGATTGAACCAGGTACAGAACCAGAAAGGTCACAGGCTGAACGAGCAACCCCGAGATTTTGATACGGCTGCAACTCTAGGAATACCCCAAGATGTACCTTCACTGTGGTTCAGGAAAAAGATGAGTTAAGTGTCTGAGAATCTGAGAATGGGGCTTAGCCAAGCCTGGGGAAAAAGATGACAATGTCAGGTAATGAAATACAGGGTTGTTGTTTTTTTTCTCTACTTGCTCTGAAATGAGTGTTCCAAGCTCTGTCATCATAACCTCTGAAAGGCTGCTTGATTCCTCTGTAGAGACGGCTGATTCTCCTTTTACCAGCTCCCAGGGCTTTGAGTGGATGAATCTTCACATTTCAATAATCAACGTGATTTCCCTTTGGTAACCTTGGCATTCATTGCACCTGACCGGAGGGCTTTCTTTTTCAGCCCTGATGCCTTTGTTTGGAGGAAGAAGAGGGAATTCAGATTGCTTTCCTGTGCTCTCATGTGTATGGAAGAGCTCTTTTTTTCTGTTCATGTTGTTTCTCTAAGAGGCACCATGAGATACAGACAAGAAAGAATAAAGGTTGCACCCTCTACCTCCCTGGGTTAATTGCTGATCTGCTGTCTCTGTGGCTTCTCTAAGTTTTGAGGCCCCACAGTTTTCAATGTTTTCCTGGCTCTGTGATAGACTTCTGGGATCCAGACACTATCCCTGCCCTCGTGAAGCTTAAAATCTTGTGACGAAAGTCACGACAGGGTTAGTAACGGGGGCCTCCTGATGCACATGGCAGGGAGTGAAGAGTTTGATTCCTTTTATTGTTGGCAAAACTGATTCTGCCAGCAAACAGCTTGACGTGCCGTTACCTTTTCTTTTAAATTAAAAAGGGAGGATACTGAGATCAAATCGACATAATATGAAATTCACCAGTTAGACCACTTTCAAGTGTACAGTTCAGTGATTTTACTATCAGTGTTGTACAACCATCACCATTATCTGATTCCAAATTCCAAAGCAAACCACACACTCATTACACAGTCACCCCCATTCCATTTCTCCCACCCCCTGGCAACCACTAATCTGCTTTCTGTCTCTATGGATTTATCTATTCTGGACATTTTATATACATAGAATCACACTATATATATAGCTTTTTCTGCCTGGCTTCTTTCACTCAGCAGTTCTCAAGTTTCATCCATGTCTTAGTGTATATCAGTACTTCATTGCTTTTTATGGTAGAATGTATTACATTTCGACTATCCATTCATCAGTTGACAGACGTGAGTTGTTTTTACCTTTTGGCTATTGTGAATAGTTCTGCTGTGAACATTTGTGTACAAATTTTTGTTTGAACATCTGTTTTCAATCCTTTGGGGTATATACGAAGGAGTGGAATTGCTAGTGTACATGGGAATTCTCTGCTTAACTTTTTGAGGTACTGCCGAATTGTTTTCCACGGTGGCTGAACCATTTTACAGTCCCACTAGCAAATTATGAGGTTCCAATTTTTCCACATCCTCATCAACACTTGTTATTGTTTGTCTTTTTTATTATATCTATTCTAGTGTGTACAGTGGTATCTCATTGTAGTTCTGGTTTTCATTTCCCTAATGATTAATGATGTTGAGCATGTCTTCACATGCTTATTAACCACTTATAGGTTTTTTGGGGAAATATCTATCAAGCCCTTTTTTTTATCATTAAATATTTTTTATCTTTTTGTTGTTCAGTTGTAAGAGTTATTTGTAAGTCCTGGATGCTAGACTCCTATGAAATACATAATTTACAAATATTTTCTCCCGTTCTGTGGGTTGTCTTTTCACTTTCTTGATACACAAAGTTTTTACATTTTGATGAAATTTACTTTATATTTTCTTTTATTGCTTGTGTTTTTGGTGTTATATTTCAGGAACTAATCCAAGGTCACAAAGATTTACACCTACGTTTTCTTTTTTAGCTCTTATATTTAGGTCTTTGATTCGTTTTGAATTAATTTTTGTTTATGGTATGACATAGGGGTCCAACTTCATTCTTTTGCATGTGGATACCCAATTGTCTCAGCAACATTTGTTGAAATGACTCTTCTTTCACTATTGAATGGTCTTGGCATCCTTGTCAAAAATCAACGGATTATACATAGATGTATGGGTTTATTTCTGGATTCTTAATTATATTCCATTGATTTATATATTTATCCTTATGTTAATACCACAATATGTGGATTATTATAGCTTTCTAGTAAGTTTTAGAATTGGGACCTCCAAATTTGTTCTTTTTTCATGTCATTTAGGCTATTTGGAGTCCCTTCCAATTCCACATAAATTTTAGAATAAACCTGTCCATTTCTACAAAGAAGGTAGTAGGAATTTGATAGAGATTGCATTGATGCTGTCGATCAATTTAGAGAGTATTGCCACCTTAACATTGTCTTCCAGTTGATGAACACAAGATGTCTTTCCATTTATTTAATTTTCTTTAATTTCTTTCAACAATATTTTGCAGTTTTCAGTGTATAAGTCTTGCATCTCCTCAGTTAAATTTATTCCCAATATTTTATTCTTTTTGATGCTATTTATGAATGGAATTGTTTTCTTAATTTCCTTTTTTTTTGTTTTTAATTTTATTTTTGGATTGTTCGTTGCTAGTGTTTAGAAATCAAACTGATTTTTGTATATTGATCCTGAAGCTCTTTTATTAGCTTTAATACATTTTTTTTTTTGGTGTGTGTGAAATCTTTAGTATTTTCTATATGTAAGATCATGTCATCTGTGAATAGAGAGAGTTTTACTTCTTTCTTTCCAATCTGGATGCCTTGCCTCTCTCCACCCCCTGCTTGCCTAATTGCCTGGCTAGAACTTCTGGTGCAATATTGAATAGAAGTGGCAAGAGTGGGCTTCCTTGTCTACTTCCTGATCTTAGGGGGACAACGTTTAGTCTTTTACCATCAAGTACAATGTTAGCAGAAGGAATTTCATAGATGCCCTTATAAGGGAGGAGGAAGTTTCCCTTCTACTTCTGGTTTCTCATGAAAGAGTATCAGATATTTTTTTCAAATAATTTGTATCTATTGAGATGCATACAGGTTTTTTCCATTTACTATTAATATGGTACTGGGCACATGATAAAGAGTCAGTAAATATTTCTTGAATTAATGATATAAATAAATTTAATTGCCTTAACAACAGCAGAGTGGTACTGCTGCATGTTTTAGTTATGCGTTTATGTGTTGTTGGTTTGTTGTTACTGTTTCTATAGCATCTAAGGTGGATTGCTTCCAGTCATCACTCCTTTCTCTCCCAGCAGTTCTTTTGACCTACAACAACCTCTTGGAAGTGGCTGTCTAAGGGTTCAGGTAGTTAAACCTTCTCTGTTCAAACCAGAACTGACAACTAATACTGGAATCTTATGACCTTGACCTTTTTAATTTAACATTTGGGCTAACTAAACCAGACAAGAAGAGATCTTTACCTTCCAAATGTTCAGGTCTAAAATGTTAATGTCACATCCTCAGTGCACCATGCATTAGAAGGCTATGAAGAGTTAATTCCCAGAAGCCATTCCTATTAATCTTGGCGACTGGATAGAAACTAAATGTGGGACCTCAATTACCTGATCAAGTCCCATGTAGGCTTTAGCCTGCAGGAATATTGATGAAGATGGCAATCATTTTCTCCCACTTGGAGAGCCGATTGCAATCCCATCCTAAGCAATCTGTCCTTCGAGTACATCCGGAAGTGGGCATTATTTTTCCCTTCTGTTGTAGAAAGAGTTTTTGGTTCCTCAATTCTTAACCCTTTATGCTCCACAACAGAGCCCTCCTTGACTGAAGAAGGTAAATAACACCAGTAACATTTGAATTGTCTTTCACAGTTTGGAAAGCACTTTAATGTTATCTGGCCTCGACTGATCCTCATCACTAGTCAGTAAGTAAGTCTGGCCATACCCATTCATCAGGGGGAAAACAGGTTCAAAGAGGTTCCAGCTAGTAAGGGGCAGAGAGATGGGCTCAGAAATTTGGCTTTCTGGCTCATGTGTGCTTGTTTCTCTAGGCTACAAAGGGCTATGTTAAACAGGTGCAGACGTTTTCAGAGGGCCACAGACAGAAAAGAACAAGGCTTTTCCTTGGGTCAGAGGTTCGTGGGGGTGATGAAGGGCAAAGTCTAACTGAAAGCCTGTGTGGGAGGAGAGAGAAGGATTTTGAAGAAGGGACTGGGATACTGCTATTGGAAACCTAACATTTCCACCTCTCAAGCAACAGCTTGTGTCATGGACTTCTATTTGTCTATATTCCCCCTACACTGACCTTTGTCAATTGTCCCTGTTGAATTATTAGTGGCAGGCTTTTGATCCCAAGCTATCCGGTGCACATCTGGTCACCTATCTGGACAGTGAACATGTGATCAGAAAGCATGTATCCCTCTGCATAGAAATCTAATGACTCATGAAAGAAAATCCTCAAACAAAAATACTTAGGCAGTGGTGGCAAAGGCCATGGACTTAAGAAGAGACTAGGAGCCTTCTCCAAGCCATGCACTGTCATTACTACCAACTGGTAACTGTTACCCTGTCTGAGGAAGAGGGACTAATCGCTTTGCAAAGAGAGGCGCTTTATACGTCCTTTGCCTTTTGTCATTAAACAGAAGGAAAGAGAATGAGACCGGATGGAACCATTCATTCATTTATTTATTTATTTATTTATTTATTTATTTATTTATTCCTTTACATTTATTTATTTATTTATTTATTCCTTTACATTTAATTCTACATTCCATCATTCAATAAATATGTATTCAACATCTACTGTATGCTGGGGCCTATGCTAGGCACAGGAGTTACAACAGTGAGCAAGTCAGACTTAGTCTTTCCTTCATGGAAAGACCTCCTTGCACTTCTGCCCTTTGTTATTAAAAGAACAAATCTTGGGGAGTCCAAGGAAGATGAGAGATACTTGGAGCAGACCTGGACCCTCCCTAAAGCCTGGAGTCAAGCCTTGTCAAGCCTGGCTTGGAGTAGCTTGCCACTGAGCTTTTTGTTTCTGTCTTTGAGTTTGTGAGAGGTTTGTTATACAGCACTATTCTGGCAATAGCTGCCCAGTACAAAATACAAACAAGATGGCATGATTGACAGAGACAGGGTATTTATCTGGAGAACAGAAAACTGAAAAGGGACTAAGGACTGTCACATGACAGTAGAATCAGGTTTGTTTCATGTGGCTCTAAAGTACATGTATGAGATCAATGGGTGGATATACAGAGAGGCAGATTTAGCTAGACTTTGGGAAGGACTTTATCAGCTAATGCTAGGAAAATGGAATTATCTTGGAGACTATTTTTCACCACCAGAGGGCATAGCAATAACAATGTCATGCCTACTGTGCGCCAAGAACTCATATATTTTTCCTTCTATTTTGTGATAATTTAAGGGAAAAAAATCTGTGATAAGGATTATTTTATAATTAAAAAATTGAGATTCAGGGAAGGTAAGAAACTTGCTTGTCTATGTCCCCCTGAGGTGAAAACACCTGTTAGGCGGCTGAGCTGAGCTATGTTGAGGCTTCTGAGACCTCCTGGCAGTAACCTTGTCCTCATCCCTCATCATTCAAGACACAGAGTTGAGAGTTTTCCTTAAGGAAAAGGCTTGGCTCGGGGTGGAGTGGGAAGGCAGCCTCTTAGCCACAGATGCAGGTAAACAGCAGGGGCTTCTGGGAGACTGTAATCCTATCTTTAAAAAAAAAAAAAACAGTTTTATTGAGATATAATTTATATACTATACAATTCACCCATTTAAAGTGTGAAATTCAATGATTTTAGCATTTTCACAAATAGGTGCAACTATCATCACCACAATTTTAGATCATTTTTATGACCTCAGAAAGAAACCTCTGTACCCTTTAGCTATTACTCCTTCCCCCGCACCCCCTAGTCTGTATCCCTTAGCCCCAAACAACCACTAATCCACTTTCTGTCTATATAAATTTCCCTATTCTAAACGATTTTTATAAATGGAGTCATACAATATATGGTATTTTGTGACTGACTTCTTTCATTTAACATATGGTTTCAATTTTCATCCATGTTGTAACATGTGTCAATACTTCATTGTTTTTTTTTTTTTTTTTTGAATTTACTTTTTAGAGCAATTGTTCACAGCAAAATTGAACAGAAAGTATGGAGAGTTTCCATATACTTTCTGGCCCACCCCCTGCACCCACAACCTTCCCCACTATAAACATCTGGCCCCAGAGTGGTACATTTGTTATAATAGATGAGCCTACATTGACACATTATCACCCGAAGTCCATAGTCTATATTAAGATTCATTATACATTTTGACAAATGTATCATGGCAGTTAACTGCCATTATAGAGTTACGTGAATAGTTTCGCTGCCCTAAAAATAGTCTGAATTCTGCCTATTCATTTCTCTCCCCTTATCCTTGACAACGACTAATCTTTGAATTTACGGTATGTTTTGCCTTTTCCAGGGTGTCATGTAGCTGGAATCGTACAGTGTGCAGCCTTATTAGATTGGCTTCTTTCACTTAGTAACATGTCTTTTCAGGGCTTGGTAGTTCATTCCTTTTCGTGGTTGAATGCTATTCCATTGCCTGGTTGTACCATTATTTGTTTATCCATTCACTTACCAAAGAACATCTTGGCTGCTTTCAGGTTTGGGCAATTATAAATAAGGCTGCAGTACTTCATTCCTTTTTATAGATGAATAGTATTCCATTGTATGGGTAAACCACATTTCGTTTATCCTTTTTTCAGTTGATGGATATCTGGATTGTTTCCGCCTTTTGGCTACTGTGAATAATGCTGCTGTGAACATTCCTGCACATATTTCTGTTTGAACACCTGTTTTCAATTTCTCAGTGTATAGCTAGGAGAGGAATTGCTGGGTCATGTGGTAACTCTATGTTTAATCATTTTGAGGAACTGTCAGACTGTTTTCCAAAGTGACTTAACCATTTTACATCCCCCCCCAGCAGTGTATGAAGGTTCTAATTTCTTCACATGATTGACAACCCTTGTGATGTCTGACTCTTTGATTCTAGCTATTGTAGTGGATGTGGTGCGGTATCTCACTGTGGTTTGTTTTGCATTTCCCTGGTGATGTGGAGCACCTTTTCCTGTGTTTAGTGGTCATTGTGTATCTTCCTTGGAGAAATGTCTATTTATATCCTTTGCCTATTTTTTAATTGGGTTGCCTTATTGAGTTGTGAGAGTCCTGTAAATATTCTTGATACAAATCCCTTATCAGATATGTGACTTGCAAATATTTTCTCTCACCTATCCACTCTTATCTAGTGCTCACCTGCCCCTCCCTGCCCCCTGAAAGGCTGGAAACAGAGGGTTTAAGTAGAGTTACAGTTTTTGTTTTTTTAAAAAAAACTCACACACACTTCTGGGTATGCACCCAAAAGAATAGAAAGCAGAGACTCAAACCGATATCTATGCACCAATGCTCAAAGCAGCATTATTCACTGTAGTGAAAGGCAGAAACACATGAAGATTATTGGAAAGAGGTTTAGCCTGCCTGGGTTTGACTCCTGGCTTTGCTGTGTGACCTTAGACAAGTTACCTTCCTTCCCTGACATCCTGGCTTCCTTGCTTATAAAATGAGGTGGTAATAATTCCTATCTGTGAAGAACCCTGGCTCAACAAGAGGGTGTGCCAAGAGATGCCCAACATCAGAGCCACACGGTGGAAGGGGCTGTGGACTTGGAGAGAAAAGACCAGGAGGAAGATTTCTTCTCGGCACCATCCTTGTTGTTGGTATGACTATGGACAAGATGTCTGTCTCTCTGAATCTCAGTTTCTCCATCTGTAAAGTGGGGATACTAACACCTGCCCCTAGTGCATACTGTTTAGTCGTGAGGTTGATAAGAAATCATTCTCTAAATGGAACAGTCTTATACAGAAGTAAATGGAGATTAAAAAATACAGAAGTACTTGGCATAATGATGAACTGTTAACCCAGAGTGCTATTGTTAATTAAAAACGATCTTGCATAATATGAAACTATTAAAATGGGTAATTATGCAGACTATGTAGAAACAAGCAACACCGTTTATGAGAAGTAGAATGCTTACAAAATTATACGTGCACAAAGCTCAGAATTACTCACAGTTACATAATGTAGACAAAGCCTAGAAAGGATTACAAAAAAAGTGTGATTATTGTGCACAGGCCTGGGGAGAATTATGGGTGATTGAAACACATTCTTTTAAAGTCGTCGTTATATTGTTTTCATAGTAAGAATATGATTTATTTTAAAGGTGTGGCGGGGTTCATTTGGGGACAGCCTACATGTGAATTCTGGCCTTGCTGCACACTGGGGAACGAAACCACAGGAAGTGCCATCCCTGCAGGAGCCTTGCTGCCTGTTCTGCTCCCTGGCCCACCTGTCCCTCCCCACTTACAGATTCCACCACTCACAGATCTTCCATGAGAGATGGACCAAGAACACCTCTGGGCACTACCACTGCCAGAGTTACCCTCCTGAGCCTGGTTTCCACCTGTAATGAGGAGACACGGTCCCTGGCCCTCTATTCCCACCTCACAGGGTTGTTGACAGGAGGGAATGGGATAATAAAAGTGGAAGAACCAAACCCACTGGACCCCACCAAGCAAATATGGGTGTCACTGGTCCACCTTAACTGTACAACGCCTGCCCGTGAGTCCAGTGCTGCAGAGGGGGAGGCTCCTTGGAAGTGAACCTGTGGCTAACTATCACTGAAACCTGCTTCCTTCTCATTGCAACTGCTACCTGCATTTGAGAAACCTCAAACTTATTTACCACACACTTACATCCCTTCAAAAATAGAGCGTATGGAATAGAACTGTGCTTTTATTTAAAATACATTTCAGAGTCAAAGTAATAAAATCCTCTGTTCTTCCAGACTAGTCCCCAGAGCAACTACCTCTCACCTGTTTAGATATTTTTTTTTCTGAATGTTATCTGCATATTCCTAAGTAAATACTGCTGTTTCTTTATTTTACAGGTTCCCTATATTCTTACTGACTTCCTGCTACACTGGAAAAGGGCTCAGCTCACACAGTGCTTCCATCTCCCTTTGTCTTCTTCTCCCAACATGAGTACGTCACTATTAGGGTCACTTTAAGAAATATACTACCCCTCTTCTTGCTCATGCACTGCATTATCTCCCGGAGCTTCAGAAGAGGCAGCTTATGCTACAGACTTCCCTTCCCTCTTCCTTCTCCCTCCCAGTTTCTGTCATAGGACTTGGACTTTTACATTGCCTCATAGGTACATCCTCGTTCTGCCTCGTAACTGTAATTAAGTCTTCCATGCTTTGCTTGAACATAGATTCTAAAATTAATGAACAGCATTTGCATTATTGAGATCTATACATGTGGCATACCTGCTCATGTTTGCTTTCTTGGGATAATTCCTTTGATCTGGCATTTCAAACAGCTTTGCTTTCTTCTAGCACCGTTGGACTTCATCACATTCTCAGCTTTCCCCTAAGTTTCCGTTCCAATAGGTTTTCTATTGAGTTTTTCCCCCTCTCCAAGATCTACCTCCTAAAGTCTTCTGTTCAACTGATTCATTTTGAACAGTAATCCTCGGCGAACTTCCCTTTACTGATTTCCTGACCTCAACCCACAGTTTCTGAGATTTTGGTTGTTGCTGATTTTTCTTCCTTATTTCGTCAGAGCAAACTGTTAAGTAACGTCCCATGCAGAGGTGTGTGGCGGGTGAAATTTCTGAATCTTTTATGTTTGGAGATGTATTTATTCAGCCTTTATACTTGATAGATAATTGGGCTGGGCATTGAATCTTAGGCTTTAAATCAAACTCCCTTAAAATTTTGAAGGCTGCTATGTAATGCTCTATGTCAATTTTCCTGTTGAAAACCCTGCTCACTCTCATTCTTATTGCTTTATGAGGACCCTGACCTTCAGTGGAAGCGTTTAGGGTGCTCCCCTTATCCTTGGTGACCTATTATTTTAGTGTTGTTCCCAGGCATGGACCTTGTTTCAGACATTGTTCTGGCCTTGTGTCCTCCATCTCTGAGAAATTTCCCTGTACAATTTCTCTGGTAATTTCCTCTTCTATGTTTTTTCTGTCCTTTTTTGTTCCCCCCAGAAATTTCTATTGGTTGGATCCTGATTCGGTCTATGTGCCTTATCTATTGGTTTATTTTTTCCCATCTCTTTGTTTTGATATTTTTAAATCACTAGCTAGTGTTTTTAAGCTCTAGAACAATTTGTCTTTTCAACATAAAATGTATAAAAATGTATTTCTTGTTATATTATTTCTGTAATAACAGAGTGACAGACATTTCAAACAAGTTTTACTTAAGAGTTTAAGGATTACCATAAAACCTAAATCAAAAGTGCCTTCAATGGACTAGGCTCTAAAAACTTAAATACAAAATGAAAGTAAGGGCTTTTAGAGGTATAAATGAAGATGGCGAGGCAAGAGACAGGTGTGAAAAAGAAAAATGTGATCTTAGCAAGTGTTTCAGGTGCTCCCTCAGGTCACCAGGCTCTTGGAGCAGGCTGCCCCCCAGTCTCCATCCCTGCCAAGAAGTAGGTAGGGTAGCCAGTCAGACAAAGGAGTAGAAAGAATCAAATTCCAAATCTGTGATGGGACCTTCGCTGAGCAAGTCGGCTGGACTGGGAATACCATGTGAGTCTTCTTGCCGAGCACAGAAGCCAATTAAGGCCTTAGGAAGCAGGAACCAGGCTGACAAATGAGACTCAGGCTCAGACAGGGGCCCAGGCCTAGGCTTGAGTAGATGTCGTGGTTGGCTAGGAAACTGACAGAGGCTCTGAATGCCGACAGGGTACCCAAGGCTATCTGGGTCAAGAGGCACAGCACTCACCTGGTTCGTGGGGCTGAGCAGGCTCATCCTCGATCTCAACTTGCTATCGCCATGCTTCAGGGCTTTCCTCTAATGAAGATGAAGCGACAGAATAGAAAGATAATACAAAAGTTCAAGGGCCTTTTGCTATTCTTGGACCCTGAGTACATGATTTACCTTCAAACCTGTGTTCATCCTCTGGGGTGCTGCCCAACACTTTGTATTAACACTGCCCCCGTGGCAATCAGCCTTCACTGGGCTGGGGAGTAAGAGGCAGTACACACAGAAACACTCACACATCACCGCCACACCAACTGATTCTTTCCTTCGTGTACAAATATGCTGGGAGTCTGCCCAGCACTGTGCCTGCACCAAGCTGGGCTGAAGCTCCAACCCTGCATCGGATGCCCTTGTTGTTTCCATGTCCCACGGGGGAGCAGAAAAGGGCTGGTGATTCCTTCACGGTTCAGCTGCCTCCAAATGAGATGCTTGGCAGGAGAGGAGGATGGCAACCTGTTGTCCCTATGTTCATTGTTTATTTGCTGAAAGAATACTTCAGATAATTAGTCACTCATGCAACTGTTTACTGACTCAACAAACGCTTATTGAGTTCCAATAATGACAATAATTAGCACTCACTGAGTGCTCACCATGTGTCAGGCACAGTGCTAAGCCCTTTGAACTCCATTATGTACCAAATGTTAGGAACACAGAGAAGAAGATGCAGTAACCACCTTCAAATAGTTGAGAGGCCGATAATCAACACTGCAACCATTTCGTGTAACCTTCACAGCACCCATCTGAAGCACTGTTCTTGAGGGGAAATGTAATAAATTGGTTAAGAATAAGGGCTTTTGTATCAGGGATCTGGGACTGAAATCTGTGTATACCACTTTTTAGCTGTGTAATTTACTTAAACTGTTTAAGCCTCAGTTTTCCCATCTATAAAATGAGTGTGGAGTTAATAACGACTATGCCTTATGGAGTTGTGAAGTTTAAACGAGATGATGCGTGTAAAGTGTTGGCATATTGCTTGGCACACAGTGAGTTATTATTAAGCCCAGGGTACTATGGGATCCCAGGGATTAATTTAGCATAAATATTAAATTAAGGCAACCCAAAGGCACTAATACACACAGGGTGAAGTGGAATAGTGTAAATGCTTCCACTTATTCTCATTAGAAGCCTAGCATTGCCCTCCTACCCTAAAACTCATAGCGTGTCATTACAAAAGGCCTTGGAGAAGTTGCTTCTCCCTTCTAAGTTTAAAATTCTTCGTCTTTACAGAAAAAAAGCTGTACCAATCCCACCTAAGAATCCATTCTTCAGTTATGTTCACTACAGCATTGCTTACAATAAGGAAAACTTGCAATTAACATAAATGTCTATCAATGGAGAAATAGTTTAATAAATTATGAGAAATTCATACGATGGAAGACTATATAGCTGCTCAAAAGGTAGAGGTAAATCCCTGTGAGCTGATAATAGAAAAATTGTACTCTGTTGAATAAAAAATTGACATGCAATAAACACACCAATTCTGAGGACACAGCTCCATGAATTTTGGAAAATGTAATTATGACTCCAATCAAGATAAAAAACATTTCCATCACTCTAAAAATTTCTCTCAGGCCACGTTTCCATCAGTCCCTTCCTGTTCATTCAGAGGCAACAACTACTATTATAATTCTAACACTACAAATTCATTTTGTCTCTTTTTAGATGTCATATTTTTTGGAATTAATTTTTAAAAAATATTCAACCATGTTGTTGCAAGTAATAGTAGTTTTTTTTTTTGTTGCTATCGTGCACTGAATGTTTGAGTCCCCTCCCAGAAAAATTCCTCTGTTGCAGCTTTAGCCCCCAGTGTGTTTGTATTTGGAGATAGGGCCTTGAAAGAATTAATTAAGGTTAAATGAGTTCATACAGGTGGGACCCTGAGCTGATGGGATTACTGTCTTTCTGAGAAGAGACACCTGAAAACTCACACTTCTTCATGCTAAGAAAAGGTCATGTGAGCACACAGCTAGATGGCAGCTGCCTCTAAGCCACGAGAAGAGGCCTCATAACAGAGCTTACTTTGCCAGCATCTTGATCTTGAACTTCTCAGCCTCAGAAATATAAGAAATACATTTCTGTTGTTTAAGTCACCCAGCTTGTGTCGTTTTGTTATGGCATTTTGAGCTGACTTGCTGAATAGTATTCCATTGTTTATTTGTAGACTACAGATCGATATTTAAGCTGTCCCAGTTTTTGGCCGTTGTATATAAACGGTCTTGGTTTGTGTGACCAAGAACAGCTGCTGAGAGGCTGAGAGTTGAACAGAGAGAACTTGGAGCTCTGAGCCAGCCAGAGTGAAAAGACACGGGGCATTCAATGGAGATCCCAGAAAGATCGTGTCTTAGGAATAAGAACTGTGCACTAGGAGTAAGCTCTCCGCCCTAGGTATAAGGGCAACGCTGAAACAGACTCAGCTTAGCAAACACGCAAACCGAGCCTCGGCAAGGGCAAGGCCACTCATCAAAAATTAAACCGCACACCAAAATAAAACTCGACACGCTGTAGAAAAGAAATGTTTAGAAATCCAGAATGTCTATGCTACATCAATCATAAGACCAAAAATGTAACGAAGAATTCCTACCCCTTTTTCTCTTCCTTCAATTGGGTAACTTAGATACAGTTTGATTCTTTCAGGTTTGTTTTTAAGCTTTGTCAGTTGGAACCAAAGCAGCATTTAGTCTGGGGTTAATTTTGCCCCACTTTTCTGAGGCAAACCTTTTCTGAAGACACCAACTAAATATCTGAATTATGTGAATAGCGCTGCTATACATATGTGTGTGTGTGTGCGTTTGAGTACTTTTTTGCAATTCTTTTGGGTATATACTAAGGAATAGAGTTGCTGGGTGATTTGGTACCTCTGTTTAACTTTTTGAGAAACTATTGAATTTTTTCCTATCAGTGCCTGAATGATTTTACATGACCATCAGCCATATACAAGGGTTCCATTTTCTCTACATCCCTTGCCAACACTTGTTATTTTCCATTAAAAAAATAATTTTAGCTATTTTAGAGAGTCTGAAGTGGTATTTCATTGTGAATTTGATTTGCATTTCTCTAATGACCAATGATGTTGAGCAGCTTTTCATGTGGTTACTGGCCATTTGTATATCTTCTTTGAGAAAATGTCTACTCAAGTCCTTCGCTCATTTTTAATTATGATATATTTTAAGTGAAAATAATCAATTATATATATACTATCATTGCCGTTTGGTAAAATAAACATTGTGTGTGTACACAAATACCTTACCGAGCATAGTGGTTAAAAACACAAACTTTCTTTTTTTTAGAGTAATTTTGTCTTTCTTTTATTTAAAAAAAAAATATGTCCATCCCCCATTTTCCCCTTTAGAAACCATCAGCTTGTTCCCTCTATCAATGAGTCTGTTTCTGTTTTCTTTTGTTTATTTATTTATATTGATGTTTTAGATTCCAAATATTGAGTGAGATCATATGGTATTTGTCTTTTTCTGTCTGACTTACTTTGCTTAACATAATACCCTCTAAGTCCATCCACATTGTCTCAAATGTCAAGAGTTTGTTCTTTTTATGGCTGAGTAATATTCCATTGTGTGTATATACCAATTCTTCTTCATCCATTCTTCTATCGATGGACACCTAGGTTGCCTTCATATCTTGGTTATTACAATAATGCTGCAATGAATATAGGGATACATATATCTTTTTGAATTAATGTTTTTGTTTTCTTCAGATAAAATAAATACCGAGAAGTGGAATTGCTGAATCATGTGGTGGCTCTATTTTTAATTTTTTTGAGGAACTTTTCAACTATTTTCCATAGTGGCTGCACCAGTTTGCAATCCCTTCAACAGTAAATGAGGGTTCTCTTTCTCCTCAATCTCTTACATTTATGATTTTAAGTATTTGGGTTCTGCCTTTTTTTCTTGATGAGTTTGACTAAAGGTTTGTCTGTTTCATTATCTTTTCAAAGAACCAGCTCTTGGTTTTATTATTTTTTTCTATAGCTTTTAAAAGTTCTATTTCATTTATTTCACTTTCAACTATTTCCTACCCTTTGTTTAAAATGTTTTTTTTTTCTTGTTGTTGTTGTTCCTTTAGGTTTCATGCCATTTTGGTTGGGAAAGATGCTTGATGTGATTTCAGTCTTCTTGAATTTATTGAGACTTGTTTTGTGGCCTAATATGTGATCTTATCCTGAAAAATGTTTCATGTACACCTGAATAAAAATGTGTATTCTAAAGTTTTTGAATAAAATGTTCTATAAATGTCTATAAGTCAATCTCTTTGCATATGACATTTAAGGACCTTATTTTATTATTAACTTTCTATCTGAATGATCTATCCATTGATGTGAGTGGCATATTAAAATCCCCTGTTATCACTGTAATATTGCGGATTACTGCCTATATATCCATTGATAATTGCTTTATATATTTAGGTGCTGCTGTGCTGGGTGTATGGATATTTATAATTGTTATATCCTCTTCTTGGACTGACACTTTTGTAATTACATAATGTATTTCTTTGTCTTTTTTTTTACTTTTTTTTTGTTTGTTTTAAAGTCTATTTTGTCTGATGTAAGTACTGCTACTCAAGCTTTCTTTTAGTTTCTGTTTGCATGGAATATCTTTTTCACCCCTTGATTTTCAGTCTGTATGTGTCTTTCGATTTGAAGTGAGTCTCTTGTAAGCAGCACATAAGATCGGCCATGTTTTTTATTCATTCAGAAACATTCTGTCTTTTTATTGAAGTATTTAATCCGCTTACATTTAAAGTAAGTATTGATAACTATGTACCTATTGCTGTTTTGTTCATTGTTTTAGGTTGTTTTTATAGTTGTTCTCTGTTCCTTTCTTCTTCTCTTGATCTCTTCCCTTGTGGTTTGCTGTTTTTCTTTAGTGTTTTGTTTAGGTACCTTTTTCTTTGCTCTTTGTGTATCTTTTGTAGGTTTTTGGTTTGTGGTTACCATGAGGCTTATATATATATATACTTCTTTATCTATAGCGATCTATTTTAAGCTGATACGCATTTAAATTTAGATATATTTTATAAAGGTTATATTTTCACTTTCCCCTCCATGCTTTATGTTACTGATATCATATTTTAGACCTTTCTGTGTTCTGTATCTCATAACTACTTATTATAGTTTGAGCTGAGGTTGATACTTTTTCTCTTAACTTTTACAGTAGTTTTTAAATGTATAATTTGCTTTATTTCTTGAATATTTGGCTTTTCCTGTGAGGCATTTCTCTCTTTCTCACATTTCTTATTACTGGTTATTGGCTTTTCTTGTCTACTTAAAGAAGACCCTTCAGAATTTCTTGTAAAGCTGGTTTAATGGTGATGAACTCCTTTACTTTTTGTTTGCCTGGGGAAAACTCTTTATCTCTCTTTCAATTCTGAATGATAACCTTGCTGGGTAAATTATGCTAGGTTGTAGATTTCTTTTCTTAAGGCTCTTTAAAGATGTTCTGCCCCTCCCTTTTGACCTGTAAAGTTGCTGATGAGAAATCAGCTGATATAGCCTTATAGGGTAACCTTTGTACGTAACTCATTTTTCTCTTGCTTCCTTCGAGATCATCTCTTTAATTTTTGCTGTTTTAACTTCATTATGTCTTGGTGTGGGTCTCTTTGGGTTCATCTTGTTTGGAACCCTCTGTGCTTCCTGCACTTGGATGTTTATTTCCTTTCTCAGGTTAGTAAAGTTTCTAGCCATTATTTCTTTAAATGAAGTTTCTGTTGCTTTCTCTCCTTTTTCTCTTTCTGAGATCCCTATAAGGCAAATATTTGAGCATTTGATGTTATCTTAGTGGGCATTTAAACTATTTTTATTTTTTGAAAATTATTTATTATTTTAATTGAAGAAATTATTTTAATTTTTTTTTCACCGTCTACCTCTTCCCCTCCCTTTGGTAACCACTAGTTTATTGTCCACATCCATGAGTCTCTGTTTGTTTGTCCTATTTATTTGTCGCTTTTAGGTTTATATCCACATATAAGTGATTTTCAACTTTTTCTGTCTGGGTTATTTCGCTTAGCATGATTATTTCAAGGTCCATCCCTGTTGTCACAAATGGCAGTATTTCATCTTTTCTTACAGCTGAGTAATATTCTACTGTATATATGAACCACAGCTTCTTTAGCCAGTCATCAGTCATAGGACACTTCGGTTGCTTCCATGTCCTGACCACTGTAAATAATGCTGCTATGAACATTGGTGTGCAAATATTTTTTTCAGATATGGATTTTCAAGTCTTTGGGGTAAATATCCAGTAGAAGGATTGCTGGATGATATGGTAGATCAATTCTTAGTTTTTTTTTAGGAGCCTCCGTTCAGTTTTCCATAGTGGCTGTACCAATTTGCAGTCCCACCAGCAGTATGTGTGGGTTCCTTGTTCTCTGCATCCTCTCCAACATTTGTTATTACTTGTTCTTTGATTATAGCTATTCTAACAGGTGTGAGATGATATCTCATTGTGGTTTTGATTTGCATTTCCCTAATAGCTAGCCATGTTGAGCATCTTTTCATATATTTATTGGCCATTTGTATTTCCTCTAGGGAGAAGTGTCTGTTCAGGTCCTCTGTCCATTTTTTGATTAGATCATTTGTTGTTGTTGTTGTTGTTGTTGTTGTTGAGTTGTATGAGTTCTTTGTACATTTTGGATATTAGGCCCTTATCAGAGGCATTGCTTACAAATATATATTTTCCCATTCAGATGGTTGTCCCTTTACCTTATTGATGGTTTCTTCAGCTGAGCAGAAGCTTTTTAGTTTGATGTAGTCCCATCCATTTATTTTCATTTTTATTTCCCTTGCCTTTGAGGTAAAATTTATAAAATCCTCTTTAAGTCCAAGGTCCTTGAGCTTTGTCTCTATATTTTCTATGCTTTTTATTGTTTCAGGTCTTATATTCAGGTCCTGAATCCATTTTGAGTTAATTTTGGTGTGTGGTGATAGACAACATTCTAGTTTCATTCATTTGCGGGTGGCTTTTCAATCTTCCCAGTATGATTTATTGAAGAGGCTTTCTTTTCTCACTGAACGTTTTTGGCTTTTTTGTCAAAAATTATTTGCCCATATAAATATGGGTTTACTTCTGGACTCTTGATTCTGTTCTACTGGTCCAAGTGTCTGTTTTGCTGCCAATATCATGCTGTTTTTATTACTGCCGCTTTGTAGTATAATTTGAAGTCAGGAAGAATGATGCCTCCAACTTTGTTCTTTTTTTCTCAGGCTGGCTTTGGTGATTCAGGGTCTTTTGTGCTTCCATACAAATCTGATGATTTTTTGTTTTATTTCTTTAAAAATGCCAATGGGATTTTGATGGGGATTGCATTAAATCTGTATAATGCCTTAGGTAATATGGTCATTTTAACTATGTTGATTCTTTCAATCCAGGAACACAAACTATCTTTCCATTTCTTTGTATCTTCTTTGATTTCTTTTAATAGGGTCTTATAGTTTTCATTATATAGGTCCTTCATATGTTTCATTAGATTTACTCCTAGGTATTTATTCTTTTTGTTGCAATTGCAAAAGGAATTATTTTTTCCACTTTTTTTCTGACACTTTATTATTAGAGTATAGGAATGCTATGGATTTTTGAACATTGATTTTGTATCTAAAACTTTACTGTATTTGCTTATTGTTTCTAGTAGTGTTCTTGTGGAGTCTTCAGGGTTTTCTATATAGAGAATCATGTTATCTGGAAACGTCCTTTAAATTATTTTTATTTTTTTTTATTCTTTTTTTTTTCTGCTGTTCTGATTGGTGATTTTCACTAGTCTTCCAATCATTGATCTATTCTTTTGTGTTGACTAGTCTGCTGTTAATTTCTTCTAGTAGGTTTTTCATCTCAGTTATTACCTACAAATTATTTCTTTTAATTTCCTCATTTCCCGCCCCCACTCCCCCACCCCTGGGGTTTTTTTCTTATTCCTTCATTGGAGAGATATTCTGTGTTTTCATTTTGTCAGATTTTCTATGCTTGTTTATTTGAATTAGACAAAATTGTTGTCTTGTCCAGTATTGGAAAAGTAGCTTTATATACAGGCAGGCTCTGTGTAGCCTGTTTGTGTCAGGTGGTTTTGGCAGGCCAGTAGGAGCCAAGCAGTTGCCTAAGGCATTTGGGGCACTTGCCTGCTGAGCCAGAGCAGCTCCAGGTGGAGAGGCCAGGTGTGCGTAGTAACGCCCTGTTAATCCTGCTTCCTCTTTTTGGGGGGTAAAACAGGCTTCGGAGATGTGTCCAGGAACACACTGCAGTCAGACCAGATCACCTGGATAGAGCCCCTGCCCACAACGCAAATGATGGCACTCACTGGCCACTCTGATCCCAGAGAATTCCCACAATCCCTGGAGAGCTCCTGTGGCCCTCCACTCTTCTCTATATCATCTCTCTCTTGTTCATTGTACCAAAAATAGTCCCATATAGAAGAGATCTCTATATAGGCTCTATGTGTGAGGTACTTTGGGGAAGCTGTTTGGAGCCCAGCAGGCACTTGTGGCACCTGAGGCACCTGAGGCACAAGCCTGCCTGGAGGAGCAGCTCTCGGCAGAGAGGCCAGGTGCATGTGGTGATGCTCTGTTGTTCCATCTTGCTTCATTAGTTGGGAGGCAAAGGCTCTAGGCAATGTAGCTGTGAAGCACTGCAGTGATCTTGCAGGTAGGACCGGCCCCTAAATAGAGCTCCCACTAGCTCTATCAAAGTAAAGGAGAACATAAACAATGGCAGCTCACCAGTTCCTCCAGCCTTGGAGAGCTCCTGGAGGGCTTTCTTGGCTTCCCAGCCTCCTCTGCTCAGTCTCTTTCTCTTGTTTGTTGTCAGAGCTGTTCATTCAGCACTCAATTGTCTTGCAGGAGTAATTGCTACCTATATACATGGTTTTTGACTTTGCTCATGGGAGGGGGCAAGTTCAGCATCCTCCTGTTCCGCTGCCATCTTGGACCTCTCTTGGATACACAGACTTTATAGAGTAACACTGCCTGGTTTGTGGCCCAGTCCTGTATGTTCCACACATACCACCCTGGGCAAGTTACTGAAGCTCGTGGTGTCTCAGTTTCCTTATCTTTGAGATGAGTATAATAGCCTCTTCATATTGCTGTCAGGATGAAGTGACCATCCATGTAAAGGGCTTAGAACAGTGCTCAGGAACATTGTAAGTACTTGTTAAATAACTGTTGTTTATTTAATAACAACGATGATATACAAATAAATGTTGGTATCTGCATAGAAATAATTTTGTAAGGAAAGACAATTATTAACAGAGATTTCCACAGAAGGATAGATTGGAAGGGATTGGGGACATGTTCTCTGTTTAATTCACATAATTTTGTATTGTTTGGGTTTGTTAAAATAGAATTTATTTTAAAAATAAAGATTTTTTTTTAAAGCTTAATGATGTAAAAAATAAGGGAACTATCTGCTTTAAATTTTACCTTTAACCTTTACCCTAAATCCAGGGTCTTTATAATTGTCAGATGGCCTTATTTTTATCATGGCTTTCCAGAGGCTGCAATTTGAAGTAGCTGTGCAAGGAAGGGCTGTGAAATGGTCTCTGTCTACTTCTCCAGAAGATTCCCTCTCCACTCCCCATCTCTGTTTTACAGCTACTCACAACTTCCTCTAGCTCCTGGCGCATCTTGCTCTCACTTAAGAGTCTTTCATCTTTTGTTCCTTCTGCGGGGGATACTGCTTTGGACTCCACTTCTACGTCCTTATTGTCCTCCTTGAACTTACTGGCTCTCGAAAGCCTTCCTTTCTCTCTCTTCCAAGCTGGGTTGGGTGCCTCTGCCTTCTCTGTGCTTGCCTAGCACTCACCCTGTGTGATCCCAGGTTCACCTCTTGTCACGCCATTTTGTGAATTCCCTTTTTGTCTCCTCTGACAGTGAACAAGTAGAACAGGAGCCAAGTGTATTTCCATCAGGACTTTATGGTTCTATCCCCAAAGGCTAGCATGTGTCTGGAAAAACGAGAAATGCCCATAGCACTTGTTGAACAAAAGAACGAATGAAAGAGAGATGTGGTTCTCCAGTCAGAAATTCAATTTTCAGCCCTCAACTGTGTGTCCTGCCTTATGTGGTATGTAAGTCAATGCCTCATAAACATAGAACTTTAACAATCTAAAGAAAATGCTTCAGAGAAATTTCCCCAGTGGAAAGCTAAGTAGACCATAGACCCTTGCCCCCTCACACAATAGAGCCTACAGATTTCAAAAGAAGTAATGACTATCACCCATCCAATTATCTTGGCTATTATCAAAAGATCACTTCTTTTTGTGACATAAAACAAGATGAGTTTATTTCAAACCTATGAGTTTCAAACAGCCACCCCCTCAAGTTTCCAGAAGTGGTGCAGCTGTTCCTTCAAAAAGAGGAAATAGTAAGAAAATACTTTTACCTCCCTGAGAAATAAATAACCCTGAATTTTCCAAAATTTCCTAAAGAAAATATTAGATGTACTAAGTGTCCTGTATGTGTTCCTGGCAGAGTT
The DNA here is from genome assembly GCA_030015415.1 of Cynopterus sphinx. Taxonomy (NCBI): domain Eukaryota; kingdom Metazoa; phylum Chordata; class Mammalia; order Chiroptera; family Pteropodidae; genus Cynopterus; species Cynopterus sphinx. Next base: position 24,446,082 of record CM057385.1, read on the forward strand.
GAGAGGCTAACATTGACTTCAGCCTCCAACATCCTTCAGAGCAATGTTTCAGCAGTGAGGCACCCCATGAAAGCTTCACCAGAAAAGGTGAGTTCTCATGATACGTTACTTAGAAAGGGACTGGCCAGGAGAGTACTCCCTCCACGAGCCAACGCAGGTCAAAACTTAAAAGCTTCATTGTGGGTTACTGTTATTTTTGGTGTGAGTTATTATAACTATGGTTATCTTTGGCTTGTGTGTTAATGATATGTGTGTTTGGGTTGTTGTTGTTGCAGTGATGGTAGGGTTGCGTGTGTCTTCTACTTGCTATTTTTTAATTCTTCTCATGGGATTTATGGAATTCTGGCGGTAATATACACCGATTCTTGTTACTGTGTGTGAATAGGTAATAGAATTATATGTGCAGAGATGATTAAGACATAGGAGAACTTCTTGTAGGTGAGGCACCAACCTGGGGGAGAAATGCTCAGCTTGGTCTGTTCCACAGGCTCTTGCAAGGCCACTCACCCCTTAAGCTCACGGCCATGGGTCTCACAGGAGAAAAGCAGAACCTCTTGCTGAAACACCTGTGCATCTTCTGAGCATGCTCATCACCTATCAGATTTCCAGTGGCTGGGAGGCTGGCATTGTTGCCTGGCAGCCCAGGATGCCCCAGCTCCAAGCTCAGGTTGAAACTGATCTCTCTTGAGGTTTCTGAAGCAGAGGCTTTGTAACCAAGGGGGAGGTAGCTATAGTCTGAGTTATATTTCCATTTCTTAATATTCAAGATAGACCTGAGAGTCTCACAGTGCCAATAATATTAATATTAATCACCACCACCATCATCATAGCTAACATTTGAGTGTTTACTATGTGCCAGGCACTCTGGGAAACACTAGAGATGGAATATTTTATTTGATCTTCCCAAGAATCCTGTGAAGTTTATTTTTACAAATAAGGAAACTTATTTGTAAATAAAACTAAGCAACTTGCTCAAGGTCACCTAACTCATAAGTGGAGAAGGTGAGATAGAACCCAGGCAGCAGTTTGCAGGTGGTGATAGACACACCCTGAGGTGCCCTCCAATAGGTCACATCGTTGCATAATCCTATCCCCTTGAGTGCAAGGGACTTGCTTCCAATCCATAGGAAATGCAATGATTGTGAATGTCATTCCCATGATTACGCTACCTTGTATAAGACTCTGTCTCAGCCAGCTGGAGCAAGAGAGAGCCTCCTGATGGCCTCACAGAAGCAAGAACCCTGTTGTGTGCTGCATATGGACAGGGCCATGGGGCATGGGACTATGAGACCTGAAGGCTACCTCCAGACAACAGCCAGTAACTCACTGGGGTCCTCACTCATACAACCACAAAAACATGAATTCTGCCAATAACCTGCACAAGTTGGAGGGCCAATTATTTCCTAGTTGAGCCTTCAGGTGAGAGCACAGATTGGCAGCAACACCTTGTCTGAAGCCTCGTGAGACCCCGAGCAGAGGCCTCAGCTAAGCAGTCCAGGCCTGAACTCTTGACCCATGGGCCCTGTGAGATAATAGTGTCTTGTTTTAAGCTACTAAGTTTGTGGTGCTTTGTTACGAAACATCGCAAACTCATACATAGCCCATGCACTTCACTTCTATCTCATCCACCTTTGCAGGAGGTCCCAGTGCTCTGGTGCATGGATCCTCCTGCAGAGGAGTTCCTTTCCTTTCCAGAGAGTTCTAGCCTTATTTCTTGGAAAGGGGCCAGAGCCAGGAAATCCTGATCTCCTTTCTAACAGGAGGCAGATAAGTGGGGGACCCAGAAACAATTGGCACTTTATCTGAAAGAAGGGTCAGCAAGAAGCATGTGGAGCCGTCCTGCCTTGTGACGTTCTAGGCAAGTGGAGACTGGGTTAGGATTAAGGCATAACTTTTGATGACTGATATTGTTAGAAATGTGTGCTAGTGATGTTACATGGTGGGAAGGGGAGTAATGTGAGATTGGAAACTGTGGTTATATGCTGATGTTTAACTGATTTAATGCAGGCCTTGGGCACATTTCACCTCGACATTCAGGGCTGGAATTTAAAGTATGACTCACAGACCTCATGTAGTTGGTGTGGCTCCATGTCTGTTAGATACTTTCAGTTTCTTTACTTCATTGATCATGGCTCTAAAAAGTCAGTATCTTCGGACAGGGCTGCCTACAAAATCCTTCTGAAAATAACACACAGTCCTCTGTGCAGGAACTAATAAGGCTGAGAATTTCATCTTCCTCAATGACCACGTGTATCCCCAGTCGGGACTGTGCAGAGCTGTGTGAACAAAGGGCTGCTATGTGATGCTATTTAGAAAGTCATTTCAGTCTCCGGCCTGGTCACCCAGGACACTGGATTCTTCGTTAGCTGCCCCAGGAGGCTAAGGGCTATATATGGGCCTGCTTAGGAGGGGTCTGCCCTCCAGCCTGAGCTGGCATATCCTGGTGGGCCATAGGGTCACCTTTGCTGATCAAACTTTCTAAAGAAGGAGAAAAAACACCCATGGCTTGAACACTGGTGGTGGTATCTGAAAGTGGGCCTGCTCAGCTGTGGGGTGGCCATTGGGTTTCTCAGCAAGCTGCCTCAAGAATGAGAACAGTTATTGATTCATCTCTTTGTATGAGCCACATGACATTCAGGCCCTCCCTCTACATGCAGCTAGAAGGGACAAAATACTTGCCTGTCGAAGGATGTCTTTTGCAGAGATGACTATTGAACAGGCTGTTGCCCTGCCGCACCCAACTCTGGTCTATTTGCATTCCTGAGGCAGGATTTCCTGGGGAAGTGGACAATCAGCTGTAGGGGAGGCTCTGGACTTTGAAAGAACTGGGAGAGAGCTTTCTTCTGAGGGCTGGGTGAGAGGTGATAGATCAGCATCAGACAGCCTAGGGTGAGGAACAGCTGGCCTTGGGATTTGCAGAGAGCCTGGTCCTCAAAGAACAGAGGATTCCTGGGCTGTTGTCTATACTTGTTAGCCCAGGGGCCAGTCGGGAGCTGTATGGGTAGGCTGGGTTCTTGGGTCTTCCTGGAAATATCAATCAGAACCAACAGAATTCGTACCAAATGAAATGGAGACAGGCATCAACTTAAGCCAAAAATTAATAAGCACACTTAAGAAGACACAGGAGAAGCACCAAAGATATGTGCAGAAGCACACGAATCCAGTGTATCTCTCATACCCCAATCTGTGAAAAGTACTTGAGAAAGATTCTGACAAAAAAACAAATGAAACCACTGGGGACCTTGGGAAGTCTGAAGATGAAGTGACGTTCAAATCTTGCTGTTTTAACCACAGAGGTGAGATCCTGCTCGTGTTGCAGGTTTCTCCTGAGCATCACGGCTCTGTTCCACATCCTTTTCGTGGCGGGGCCTGTTTAGTGTCAGAGTCCACATGTGTGCTTTCACTCTGCTTTAGGTGAATTATTGTTTTTATGTTGTTGTTTCCTCTTTTTCTGTTCTCTGATATTGGTTGGGTCAAGTCCCTATCCATTCTGTTTCTCACCTGCTCAGCTAAGGAGTTCTATTGCACTTTTCTATTTAAGAAATGCAGTTGAATACAGGGCCCCTCCCTCTGTTGGTGTGGCTAATGTGGCTCCAGGTCTGTTAGATACTTCCATTGGTAAACACACATTTCTCTACTATTATTTGAAAATAACATGCCAACTGAGAATGATAGAATAAAAATACAGCAGTGGGTCCCCATTGACAAGGGGTGCTTCTGTGTTAACCCAAGATGCCTGTTTTGGAGCTTACTTTATAAGAGGAATGGCTTCCATATCTGCCTCTGGTATTTGGGATTTTCTGTTATATGCAGCAATGGTTGATGGTATTGTTCAAACATTGCATGTCTGTCCCAATGAAAGAATTACATATTCCCAGTTTATGGAGGTCAGGCTTGGCCCTGTGACTGGCTTTGGCCAATGAAAACATAGCAGAAGTGACCTGGGCCAGTCCTAAGCAGAAGCTTTGAGAGCCAGTGTGTCTGTCATTCCACCAAGTTCTCTTTTCCCCTGCCATGAGCACAGCAATGCCTTAGTAGGAGACTCTCTAACAGCCCAGGTTCCAAAGTGGAGGTCACGTGGAGCAGAGCCCCAGCCACCTTGCAGCGCACCCATCATGTGAGCACAAACTGCATCTTGCAAGCTCCTGAGATTTTGGAGTCTTTGTCAACACGCATAACCCAGTCTGCTCAAACTGATACAATCGTCAAACATAATCCCGGCAGCTGGTGTTTATGAGTAAAATCAATTTGACTTAATGCATCTTGCTATCCAGTATGTAAGTGCCACCCTGGACTTATAATTAACCCTGTTTTCCGAGAAAATGATGGGGACCCAGAGAGATGAGGTCACCTTCCCAGAACTGCACAGGCAGTACGGGGAGTGGAGCCAGATTTCAAACTCAGAACTAAATCCCTTGTTCATTTTACTGCCAGAAGCTGCCTCACGAGACAGTAGCAGCCACCCTGGCGTCACAGCCGAGATGCATGAGGCACCGTGGCTCTGTGTGGGGTTTTCTCATTCAGTTCCATTTTTAGCTGGAGTAGCACATGGTACTAGGTTTCTGACTGTTACCCTTGGAGTCTGACTGATTTATCACAAAACAAGGATATTCCAGCCTCAAACTTCCCACGCTTTAAAAAAAAAAAAAAGAAAAGAAAAGGGAAGGAAGAAAAACTTCACTGTCAATGTCCAACTCCCACTGCCAAACTGGGCATAAAAATTAATGTTCAGTTTAAGTGCTCCATGGTCTCTGAATTGAAAGCCTGAATGATCTGTTTCCTGAAGTTAGGGGGAGGTCTCTCCTTTGTGGGGATAGTTCTAGGCCTTTTGCTAGGTTCACATCTTGGGTATGTAGTGAGCAGAACAGGGTCCCCACTATCTGGGAGCCTGGGTCTTGCTGACTGTCTCTGCTTCACATTACTGAGTTTGGCAGAATAGCCACCCCCTCCAGGAAACTCAGGCAGTTCCCAGCCGTCACCCTTGGAGAGAAAAACTTTTTCAAGGGCCCCTTTCATGAGAGGAAAAAAATTGTGCAAAACCTCACCTCAGCATAAATCCAACCATTCACAGGGCCCCCTCACAGATTTTTACACAGAACTTCAGGGCGGGGGTGGGGAGAAAGGAGGTGGGAAACAAATGCAGAAGAGAGAAGAAAGGAACTCCTTGGACTTGATTCTGGACATGAACAAGAAAACTGCAAATATCAGTTGATGGTGGGGCATGGGGAAAACAGGGAAATCTTCAAAAGTTCCATAGACTAGACCATTCATTTTTATCTTGACATTTTCCCTACCTGAGCTTTTATGTATGTGGATTTCTGGATCTCCAGGTTATAATTTGAGGAATAGTTAATGATGAAAAAAAGTCGGTTCGGGCCAAATTAGACACAAAAGCTCTGCTTCTTAAAAGCTGGTTTATTGCCGCCCACTCCTCTTGGAAGTTCACTTCAAAAGGGGGATTGTGTTGTCTTCTGATGAAGCCTCTTCTCAATCTTCATGCCCGTTCTGAACTATACAAGTTAAATCCCATCAACCTCCAGCCTGTGCAAAGGCCTGGATTAGGGAATAGGGAGAAAAAGTTGGTGAGCTGGGCAAGATAAAGAGTGTGCCTAGAAAGGCAGTTGAAGCCCCAGAGATGATGACTCTGTTGGAGAGTTTGGGTCGCTATCTGTATGATGAAGAAGGGAGTGTCACCAGCTCACCCATGGGAGAAGCAGATGTCATAGACTGGGTGGAGTATCGTATCTTGGTTTGAACTTGGATCAAGATTTTGGAAATGGCTTGAAAAGTCAGATACTAAGGGATGTCTGGAGTCTTGACAACAAGATGGATCACGGGGGCTTCAAGAGTGAGGCTGGTTTCCCTAATAGCATCTTACTCTCAACTCAAGCATTAATCTCTTCACAGTCAGCCTTCGACCCTAATCAGGTAGCCATGAATAGATTTAACAGAATAGTGTTCACTGGCACTAAGAAGTTAATCCAGATGGGAGGTGAGGATTGTTTTAGAGCTTCTGGGCTTCTAAAAGCATAAGAAACTACAATATCGCCAGCAAGACTTTTAGCAGGACTCATCAGCACTTGCTATTCTGAGGCAGAGGAGATGATATACCCAGGTCGCTGATGTTTAAGGCACTTTCTCCCAAAGTAAAGATGGGTTGGGAGGAGGCTCAAGTCACCTCTGTAACTGATGAGGTAACAAACCACCCCAAACTTAATGACTTATGATACCATTAGTTATTTCTCCCACGTCTAGTGAAAAACTGTGGTTCTTCCAATCTGGGCTAGACTAGGCTGATCATGGCTTGGCTTCCTCATGCCTCTCTTGTCAGCTGATGGGTTGGCTAGAGACTAGCTGATCTAGGGTGGCTTCACTTATCTCCTATGTTAGGTGATTGTCTGGCTTTTGGCTGCAGCAAAGGGGGTGGCTGAGTCATGAATCTCATCCGACAAGCTAGCCCAGGCTTGTTCTCTTGGTGGTATCAGGGTTCCCACAGAATGAGGAGTGTGAAAGGCCCTGAAAACTAGGCTCAGAACTGGTTTGGTGTCACTTATAGTATGTTCTATCAACTAAAGCAAGTCATGAGGTCAGCCTGGATTCAAGTACTGGGGGGAACTACTTTTTGATGAGAGGAGCTGCAAGGTCAAATTCTTAATGGTGTAGGTTCAAACAGATATGAAGAATTAGGGTCATATTTATAACCAGTTTACACAAATGGATTGGTTCTATTTGTGAGATGGCTGACCCAGGCTATGGGTGTGATGTGTGACCTGGAACCCAAGCCATCTAGTCGTGAAGTGAGTAGACCCATGTAGGAATTAGAGCATAGCCCTAACCTCAATGGGGCTGTGTCTCTAAGTAAGTAATTGTAGGGCCAAAAGGTTTCCCACATTCAAAATACCGCCTAGGATTTCTTCTCTTGGTGCCTTTGCAAGTGCTTCTTGAATTTTACTGAGACACCAAAAAAAATCAGGGCTTCTTTCTGCCCCTCCCCACACCCAAGATGTTTCTTCTTGAAAAAAAGGTTTGAATTAGCTCAGCCTTCTTTTGTGGAAAGACCTGATCACAGTGTATCTGCTCTGTAGATTCATGGGCTCCTGCTGACTTCCTAAAACACTACAAACATGGAAGAGGTGGGAGGACTAACCTAAGCCTTATGGCTGAAGGGCTATTAATCAAGCTTCAGAAATTTAGGACACAAATGTAACCTCCTAAGGATGGTAGTGAACCATGGTGTCTCTTCCACAGTCATTGAGATCAGGACTCTCAAGCACTCAACTTGGATGTATGAGTTGGTCTTGAATCATGACCTTGAAGACCTCTGAGGCCACCTGCGCAGGGTGATGATGCCTCCATATCTGAGAGAAAAGGAGCAGCACTGGTGGGGTGGCAAGGTTCCTTGACCACCCCACACCCATCCCATGGTGATCCTACTGGAAAAATGAAAAGTGGCCACTCACGAAAAGGTCAGTGTGGCATATGTTGGCTATTGACTGTTCAAAAGCTGTTCCTCACTGCCTGCCCCCCACAAACTGCTTTCTTCCATGCCAATGGAACGCTAATTTGGTTTCAGTACAGGCAGCAACATGGTTTGCCAAGATAGGACCCTCTGCAGTCCCAGAGTAAGAACAGTGATTGGTCCAAGCTAACCACTCCACTGTTACTGTCCTGCACTAATGAATGATTGATTTGAGGATGGACATATGACCTAGTTTCTGGCCAATAGTTTTAGAAGGAAGTCTGATAAGGGCTTCTGGGAGAAATGTCCAGCTGATAAAAAGAGAGATACACTGAGAAGTGCACTTACTTCTTTCTTCCTGCCTTAGATTTCAATGTGAGATGAGGAAGTGATGTTTGGAGCTGTGGCAACCCACTTCTGACCACACAGGGAAGGCCAAGAGAAGCTCCCGAAGCTGACACAAGCTCAGATATCGCTGAGCTGTGGAGCCAATTGAAACCTGGGATAGAATTCAGTCAGACATAGCCGCCGTTGTTTATAGCTGGGGTTGGTTTTGATTGCTTGGCATGGGTTCTGATTAGTCAGTGCCCGTGCCATATAGATTGTTAAGAATTTTCAATACCACCCTGGGACCTTGCTTGGCACAAATGCCTCTGGATTTATTGTTATGCAATGAAAACAAACACCTGCTGTTTAAGCCACATCAATTGGAGAGTCAGTTACTTGCAGCCAAGAGCATCCTAACTGCTGCAGTTAGGAATCATGGAAACTGGGTCATGTCTAACCTGTGCATGTGGATATTTCATTTTGGCAGCCCTGTCAGCATCTATCTTATTCCTTATCTCCACCCAACCCAATTGCTAGGTAACAGTAATGTCTTTCTCTATTTATGGGCTCCCTGAGAGATAAAAATAGTGGTGATGGTGGGGTAAAGGCAAACTACCATCTACGCCTGGGAGAGGAAGCCACTGCAGCTCTGTCCGTGTGCTGGACCTGCTCTTCATGGAAGTGCTAAGGTACAAATTTATCCTCTTTGGCAGAAACAGAAGATTTAACTAACTTCTAGCTAATCTGTCTACTTGCTCTTCTGCTATTCCATTTGATTAGCCATATTGATAATGTCTCTTTTAGGAATGAGGCTTGGGTATCTATCAGTCAAGCAGACAACCAGCCGGTCTGGTTGATGCATGCCTTCGGTAATGAGAGGTAGCTTCAGGGAGAGGTTCTACGGACAGACTTGCTGTGATGCACTGTAGTTATTTTTCTTCTGTGTCCATTGTCAACATGAAAACATCTAAACCTGCAGAAAATTTTTATGAAAATTCATTTCAGCCAAATGGAGAATACACCTGAAAACAACAAGAAAAACAGTGCTTCTGAGAAGGGCAGTGCAGCTTCTTTTCTACATCTGGAATTAAGGAAGAGATGTAAGGAGATTACACGAAGGTGGGAAAAAGCAAGATAGTGATTGGATTACAGGATAGTTAATGAGATTATGTGCTTTCCTGAAGGTAGTTACTTTGAAAAAGAGGCTTTTCAAAGGCGTGTGAACCTACATGCACAGAAACAATGGATAGAGCTTGCCTGAGGCAAAGGCAAACCTTTTACTTAAGAAGTTGTATGCTTGGAGTTTGACCACCCACTTTGACTGCCCAGTCAGGAATCTATGATCAGATCATCCTGTGAGCTTACTTTCCATGAAAACCCTTTTTGGTCTACACCATCAGGAATGCAAGCAGTTTAATGGCAAGAACAGCAGCTTTAATTTCTGTATCGTTGAGTTTGGCACAGGATCTGGCCCATACAGAGGATTGTTAAAAGAGAGAATGAATTATTTACAAAGTTATTTTAAAATAACTAAAATACCTACCAAGAGTAGATGATTTTTATGGCCACAGAATAATTTACTTGCTATCTGACTGCCTGAAGAAACTCTAATTAGCGATATTGGAATATCTCAACTTATTTTTAAAACCAACACATTCAGAAAAACATTTGAAGAGGAGTCAACCCATCTCTCCATGGGTTTTTTGTGGCATAGTTTGTGCCTAGAAAGCCGTTTTATTTTTTATGAGAAAGATGATGCTTCTTCCTAAAGCAACTCTCTTACTACATGTGAAAATGAGAAGTGGAAATATCATTCTCAGGGTTTAAAAAGAAGATTTTTCATCAATTCACTAAGTAGTGTGTTTGAACTAACTCTAAAAGCTGACTTAAAGAAACTAGATAAAATATATTTATATCTCCGCTAACCACCTCTCAACGTGTCAGCTCATCTAAAGCCTCCCTGAGATCCAGGAGAGACAGCATGTAAGCTGTTCTTTAGATGGCCATCTGAAAGCTCATCAAATAGCAAGGTAGGAAAACACAATCACCTCCAAAACTTTCAAATTGCATTGATCTGTGGCATAAAGCCCTCGCCACAGGAAGAGAAATGATGGATTTGAGACTCACAGGAGGATTCGTTTAAAGTGCTTTGTGGGGTTTTTTGGTTTTTGTTTTTTTGTTTTTTGTAATTTATGTATGGAATTGCCCAGGAGTAGTAAATAAACCTTATTTGCTATATTTTGGAGAAGATAAAATTATCAGGACTGACTAAGTATTTCAAAGCCAGGGAAAACAAAAACAGCTTTGAAGCCTCTCCTCCTGGATTTTTTTTTTTTTTTGTCCTAATCTTCTAAGAGATGGTCTTGATAATGTTTATTCTTTTCTTCTTTCTAAAACAGTTGAAAGTACTATTTTTCTCAGTGAAAATAGCAATCTGATTTTTAATTAGGTCAGGTAAAGTACCCACTGAGCTCCACAGATTATTTAAATGATTGCAAAAGGGCAAGCAGGAATTTCTGAATAACATCACCAACCTTCCCCGAAAGTCTCTCTCTCCTCTTCCTCTCCCTAACCCTGCGTGGCTCCAGAACCATGCTCTGGTTTTTGTGGGTTGGATATTTCATTTGGATTTATACACACCATCTGGACAAGTTTTTGCTGCATTTCCCCAATAACCAAAAAGATAAGCCATCTCCATCTGCTTGGAGATAATGTGTGGAGTTTTTGTTTCTATTGGTGGGTATGGGGAGGGGGACAGACAGCCCACACTAAGTGTAGGCAGTAAAGACTGACAGGTGGGCCTTTATTTTAAGTTTCATGTACTTAGAAACATCAGTTTCTCATAAAATCCCATCCTGCGAATCTCCCTTATAGGCTGGAGCAAAGGTTGGCAAACTTTTTCTGTAAGGACCGGATAGTAAACATTTTAGGCTTTGTGAGACATTTGATTTCTGTCACAACTGCTCAACTTTGCACAGAATCAGCCATAAACAACATGGAACCAAACAGACATGGCTGTGTTCAAGAAAGCTTTACAACAGGCAGGGAGCCTTGAATCTCTGACTTGTTTCGCCTGATGGGGGCCTAGGTCATAGTTTTTTGAGGAATGCTACCCTGCCTGCTGCCGTGAGGAGGTGAGCCCAGCCATAACTCTGATCTCTACAGGTAAGTCCATCGCACCACCTGGCCTGCACACAGGCCATGCCTTTGTGTAACGGAGAGCCGCTGAGCATTATAGCAGGTAGACCCTCAGAGTAATGAGCTTGCAAACCTGCCTCGTTGAAATCCTCCTAATGTCCCACCTCAGTCATGGTGATCTTTTCCCTGGCCCCAAAAATTCCTTTTTTGGCCTCTCCTCCACACTCTACTAGGACTATTTTTCTGAAACACAGTCTAATCACAGAGCTCTTAGTTGAACAACGGTTAATGAAGAAAGTCCAATCATATCTAATCATAGTATTCCAGGCTCTTTTTAGGCTGATAACAGGCTGACTTATCCATTAGGAACAGAAGGTGTGGTGACTGGGGCCCGTGATACTTTTGGGGGCCCTAAACATATTTTAATTTTAATTTTTTTTAAGTGAAAGAAAAATGAATATAATAATATTGAGTATATTATAATGAAACCAGCCTAAATTTTATTCATGTTTATACTCATCCAGTCATAAATATAATTTTTCAAAAATTTTTTTAAATGAAGGGAAATTTACCTAGGACTCTTTCTAAGGATTGCCATGTAAAATACAAAGTGCCCAGTTCAATTTGAGTTTTAGATAAATAATGAATAATTTTTAGTATAAGTATATCCCCAAATATATCATGGGGAATACCTACTCTAGAGATTTGCTGTTTGCTTTCATTTGGTTTTATTCTTTAACCTACACATAAGTGCAAAGGAGAATGATGCAATCATGCCTATATGATGGCATGAATGGATACTGCTCCCTTGTGCCCACTTGTACCTCACAGAGGTGACTTGGACTTCCCATAAAGCCTAGACCTGATGGAGGTCTCAAAGGTTTATCTTATTACCAAGAAAATATTTTCTTTCTTCGCTGTTGTTATTAGCTCCACTTTTCTATACCTTAGCCCTTGCTGCACCATCTAGCATGTTGAACATTGAGTTCTCTGGCCTGACTAAGGTCTAGCATTGTCACCAGTGCCCATGTCTCGTTTGTCAAGCTTCCCGTTGCTCTCCGAATGTGTCACTCACTTTCTCACCTCTGTAATTTCCCTTCTGCCATGTACTCTGCCTGCAAACCCCTTCCCATCTTTTTCCTTCTGGCAAATTCCTATCATCCCTCATGGAGCAGAAAAATGCCCTCTCATCCGTGACACTGTCTCCTACCTCCATCCCTGAATAACACATTCCTCCTGGGGAAACTCAGACACACCTCTGCATGTCACTGATCACTTGTGCTAAGATCATTCTCATACACCTCTGCTCCTGGCTACCTGGAGTGTCCCCTCTGACAGGGATTTGGTTTTATTTATCTGCTTATTCCTAGCACCTAGTCTGTAGTGGCCCCTCAAATGTTGGTTGAATGGATGAAAGAATACAGGAATTCATAGATGAGCATTGTACGGCAATGAGCCAGCTTCGCATTCCTGTAAATAAAGTGTGCATATGTTTATAGGATCAGCAAAGCAGAGACACCCAAACATAAGTGGGAAAAATGAAAAACAGAGTCCTGCATCAGATGCCACTGAGCTTCATCCTGATGAAGCTAGGTGCTTGCTCCTTCCCCAGAGATGTCTCCAGCCTTCATTCCATGTGTCCAGGCCCCCAGACTGAGGTCTTGAAAAATCTGCACTAGAGTGTCTCTTCTGATGATTTTTCTTTTCAGTTTTATCTGCGCTTGCATTTTTGTCCCCCAGAGGATATCTGCTGTTCCTACAGGAGAGCTTCTCCTACTTCATGATTTGAGACTCTGTCACTATGAATATATGGTAGACACACAAAAAAGCTTAATCAAATATGATGATTTGATTTCTACCTTCATTTCCAGGAGGGGGAGCAACCTCCATTTACTGGTTGGGGCCTGATCTTTATCAACTCCTCATCAATTTTCACTTTCTGAGGGCTTCCTGTAGCACCCTATATCCCCAGCTCTAAAACACCTGAGCCTAATAGGTGATAGATAGCCTGACGGAAAGAGCACCATGGAATCCCATGGCCAGACTGGATCCTTTGGACTTCGACATGAGCCTTACTCAGATCTGCATTCATCTGCCCCTTCAGACACCCAAAGTACTGCTCTGCTTCCTCTCAGCCCACTGGTCAACACACTTCCACAGCCAGAGGTGTGGCGGGGGAGGGATGAGAAGGGAGGAAAGAGCCCAGACTCTGGAGTGGCTAGATCTGGGCTTTGACCTTGACTCTGGCACTGACAAGTAGAATAATCTTGAGGAAGTTGCTTCATCTCACTTTTCTCACCTGTCAACAGGAATAAAACTACTTGATGGGAAAGACAGAACTAAGAGACATCACTTAATAAATACACAAGACAATTTCAATTATTTTTTCTTCTGTTTGGGGGCCCTACCTGCTTCTAGATTTCTCCCTTCCTTTTCTCTACTGATCCTTGAGGCTAGGGTTCAGAGTGCTTCCTGGTCTTAAAAATAGCCAAGAGAGATGCTCTCCTTGAGTCCTGTTCCCAGCAAGGCTCTCCTGAGGGCCCATCATCCATACAGGGGGAGGGCAGAGCACTGTTAACCAAAAGGACTGGGCAGTTGACATGAGGGCAGGTGGAACGGGAGCAGAATGGGGCACAGACCTCACAGTGACCAAACTAAAAAGGCCTACATCATTAGAAAGAATTGTTATTAAATATTCCTCCTGCCATGAGTGGGCAAAAGGGGACGAAGTGATAAAGGAACATGGAAATGAAGGAAACCTGGAATTTCATTTGCATGGTAGGCCCTCAGTTACTCAGGCTGGCTGGGAGGTTACACTCATACTGACTGGAGCACCCAGTGTTTGTAGTCACTCCTCTCTCACCTTCACAGGGAGACTGATAAGACTCACTTTCTGATCAACCCAGTGAGCACGTGGCAGCATCCTTCAGGAAAAGAGGTGCTCAGTGAAGGTGAAATGTCCATTTTGTTGTTACAGTTTCCAACCCCTTCCACTTGCTTCAGTTTTTGATTCCTCTACCTCTTCCTACTACAGCCACGTAAATAGAATGACTCAGAGAGATTCAGTGACAGCTGCCCTTAATCTCCAGCTTAATTTCAGGTGGTTTCCTCCTGTGCAAAAAAAAAAAAAAAAAAAAAAAAAAAAAATTCAGGTTGATTCTCCAAGACAAATTATTTAGCTACTTTTTTTGGAAGGGTGGTGTTAAGATGAACTACTCCGTCTCTCTCATCTGGTAGGAGAAAGGTATACAAATACATGATCTCAGGTGATGTGCTAAGGGCTGCCACAAAAGGCTCTCGGAGGTCCTATGAGAACACTGAGAAATGAGTGACTGACAGTCACAGAAGAATGTATGTTTGAACTGAGTCTTAAAAGATGAATCAGAGTTTACCCAGATTGACAAATGTGTCAGAAAACATTCTAAATGGAGAGACCAATGTGTGCGATCAGATGTACAGATTGGCCTGACATGTTGAAAAACTTGGTTTGGCTAGAATACAGGGCATTTGGGGAAATAATAAGAGCTGGAGCTAAGTAGGTAAGCTGAAGCCTGAACAATTCATTCAATAAATATCTAATGGGCCCCTACTATGCAAAAGAGATCATGTCATGTGCTGGGGACACATGATACATGAAACCGTTGTGGTCCCTGTACTCACACCCATGATGCCACATCATGAAGTGCCTTCAGATGCTGTGTGAAGGGACGTGGTCTTTCTGTAGCAGAATATCAGGAATCATTGAAAGATTTTAAACAAAGGAAAGTCATGCTCAGTTCAACATTATAGAATGTTGGTGGAAAATGAAGTAAAAATGGGTCGCTCTGAGGACAGTGGTCCAGGCGGGAGGCTACTGTGATAATTGAGGTGGGATATGACAATGGACTGAATTAGGCAAGAGAGGTTTTTCAGAAAATGATCTGGCTAGATAACCACACCCTGACTCCACAGCAAAGATTCCCTCTTTTTTAAATTATACTAAAATATACATAACATAAAATTTAACATTTTAGCCAAAATATGCAATTCAGTAGCATTTAGTACATTTTCAGAGTTGAACCACTATCATCACTATGTAGTTCCAGAACATTTTTATCCCCCCAAAGGAAAACTTCATACCTATTAAGCAGTCACTTCCCGTTCTTTTCTTCTCTCACTGGCTGGTAACTGCTAATCTGCTTTCCGTCTCTGTGGATTTGGCTATTCTGGATACTGCGCATGAATGCAGGCACATATTTGAGCTTTTGCATCTGGCTTCTTTCACTTAGCATAACGTTTCCAAGGTTCAATACTTCATTCTTTTTTTATGGCTGAATAATATTACACTGAAAGGATATACCATATTTTGTTTATTTATTCATCTGTTATAGACATTTGTGTTGTTTCTACCTTTTGGCTATTACGAATAATGCTGCGATAAGCATTCATATACAAGGTTTTTTGTTTGTTTGAACTGTTTTGTTTGTTTGAACTGGTATATACTTTTGGGTATATACCAAAGAGTGAAATTGTTGAGACTCTTTTTAACTTAAACTTTTTAGCTCCTAGGAAAATCCACTTTTTTGAAACACAGAAAAGTTTTCTTCATCAGCCGAAGGCTTATGAATGACAATGGTAGTATTTCTTTCAATTTGTGATTTTAGTGGGTCAGTTTTAATCCTAAACTTTAGCCTAGGGCCTGCCTCCCTTTCATCAGTAAGACGTCATCTCAAGGTGGTGCCTAGGTTTTCTGAAGTGGTCATGGAGGCAAATTGGCTTGGATTTCTAGACCTAGAGATATGGTCAAATTTCTTGACTGAAACAGAGACCACATTGTCTGTCCTGATCTCCTGTCTAGATTATTTAAGGGAGGCTTGAGGGGACCAGTGTTGATAGTTAGAGACTCTCAGCTTCTGATCTCATCACCTGCTTCAGGATACAGGATGGTGATCATTCCATGGCCATTTGGAGAACAAGCAGCATCATTTTCACTATTAGCCACAATACGGTCTTCCAGGATGGCTAAATCGAATGTAGCCCTCTAAGTTTTATGTGTGAATTTGGAGAGTAATAAATGCCAAAACACATATGCGGGCCTTATAAGGAGGCATCTTGAAACTGTTTTTGTAACCCCTATCTCCTACCTACTTCAAAGGTATACAGAGGCTGCAGTTGTAAAGGCCAGAAATTTGATATCTTCACACTAATAAGACTGTGAGGCTTAGGAGCTTTGCTTAGTACACAGAAACAGACATGGAAAGGCAACCAAAATAGGAAGACAAAGAAGCAGAAACAATATGAGAGAACAGAACAGAGATCCAGCTATAATGGAGTCAAGTAATCTAACAGAAGCAGAGTTCAAAACACTCGTTATAAAGATATTCAATGAACTTTTGGGAAGTGTAGATAATAAATTCAGTGAGAACTTCAATAAAAAGATAAAAAACATAAGAATGGAAATGGAAATTATGAAAGGGAACCAGTCTGAAATGAAGAACACATTATCTGAGATGAGGAGTATATTAAATGGAATAAACAAAGAAATAAACAAAGTGAATAAAGAAAAAGATCAAATGCCCTATCTAGAGGATGGGAAAGCCAAGGACACTCGATTGGAATGGCAAGAGATAAGATGTCAAGACTATAAAAATAATTTAAGGAGCATACGGGACACTATTAGGGTCCAAATATCAGTTTGATCGGTATAACTGAAGAAAATCAAGATGTTGAACAGCTATTTAAAGAAATAATGATGGGAAACTTCTCTAACCTGTTGAAGGAAACAGACATAAAACCCCAGAAAGCTCAGAGAATTCCAAAAATAAGGGATCCAAAGAGGCCCACTCCAAGACACGTTATAATTAAAATGCCAAAAGTTAAATACAAAGAAAGAATATTAAAAGCAGCAAGAGGAAAGCAGATAGTCACCCACAAGAGAACACCCATAAGACTGGCAGCTGATTTCTCAAAGGAGATTATGTAAAACAGAAAGGCTTGACACAAAATATTTGACATGATGAACCCAGGATCTACGACCAAGGATACTTTATTCAGCAAAACTATCATTTAGAGTTGAAGGACAGATAAAGAGCTTCCCAGACAAAAACAAGCTAAAGGAATTTATCACCACCAAGCCAGTATTATAGGAAATGTTGGAGAGACTTCTTTAAGAAGGAAAATCATGTATCAAAAACAGAAATAAAGATGGTAACAACTACATTTCTATCAGTAAGTAATGTAAGTGGAAAAGTATTAAGTGTTCCAACTAAAAGATAGAATGGCTGAAAGAATAAGAAAACAAGACCCCTACATATGAAAAGGAAGGGGATGGGAAAAGATATTGTTTTGATGGACCTATTTAAGTCAGACAGAGAAAGAAATACTGTATGATTTCACTTATATGCAGAATCTAAGGAATAAAAAGAACAAACTGATCAAAAATAGACTCACAAATATAGTGGACAGTTTGGTGTCAGACAGAAGGGAGAGGAGCTTGGGCGGCTGGGAGAATGGGGTGAAAGGCCAAAGAAGTACAAATAAGTAGCTAATTGATAGGGAACACAACATAGGGAAAGCAGTTACATTAATATGTTGACTAGGTGGAGGGTCAAGAGAGGGAGGGTGCAATGGGGAGAGCTTATTTTATAAACTATGTAGATGTCTAACCAATGTACTGTATACTTGAAACTAAATTAAAAAAAAATTTTTTTTAAAGTACTATTACAATTGCATTTAAAAACATTAAAAATTTTGCTATAAATCTAATAAAATAAGTACAAGATAAATATGCTGAATACTACAAAACACTCATTTAATAAAAAAATAAAAGCCTAAATAAATGAATGGTTCATAGATTAGAAGACTCAGTATTAAGATGGCAATTCTTCTCAAAATAATCTATTAATTCAATGCAATCCTAATCAAAATTTAGGAGAATTTTTTTTGTAGAAATTAACAATTTGATTCTAAAATTTATATGAATAAGCAAAGGATCTAAAACAGTCAAAAGGATTTTGAAAATGAGAACGAAATTCGAGGACTCAAGTATCTGATTTCAAGTCTTACTATAAAAGTAATGTAACCAAGACAGTGTGGAATTGTCAAAAAAATATACACCGATCAATGAAACCAAGTAGAGAATCCAGAAATAGACCTATATTTGGTCAATTGATATCCAACAAAAGCACAAGTATGTCAATGGAAAAAGGGTAGTTTTATAACAAATGGTGCTAAAACTATTAGACATATATATGCAAATGTGAACCTTGATCTATACCTTGTACCATATATGAAAATTAACCCCCAATGGGTAATGGACTTAGATGTAAAGCCCCATACTATAAAACTTCTAGAGGAAAATGTAGGACAGATCCCTGTGATCTTGGGTTAGGCAAAGATTCTGTCATTAAGAAGGTAATGGCGAGATCCATAAAAGAAAAACTTGATGTGTTAGACTTCATCAAACCTAAACTTCTGCTCTTTGAAAGACACGAGAATGAATTACTAAGGATGTAACATATAGCGTGACAACTATAGTTAACACTGTTCTGTTATATATATATATATGAAAATTGTTAAGAGAGTAAATCCTATGAGTTCTCATCACAATGGAAAAAAATTTTTTCTTTTTCTTGCTTTCTCTTTCTATTGTATCTATACGAGATGATGGATGCAGTAATCATTTTACAATATATGTAAGTCAAAGCATTATGCTGTACACCTTAAACTTATACAGTGATTGATATCAATTACATCTTAGTAAAACTGGAAAAAGTAAACATCAAAACACACATACAAATAAAAAACATCAGATCACTATTGATTCTCAAGATTTTAACTGATATACAAATTAGAAGATTTAAGTGGTCTTTTCATAGTATCTAAAGCAATGAGCTGGTGGAAGAAAATATTTCCCAGGTCTTTTACTTATTCTTTACTAGATGAGATTTAAACCTTACTAAAAATAAATCATTTACAACATCTTTAAAAAGAGAGGTAAAAAGACAAGCCACAGACTTGGAGAAGATTCTGCAAAATACATATCTAACCCAGATTATATAAAGAACTCTCAAAACTTCGTGATAAGAAAACAAACGACACAATTAAAAAGTAGGTCAAGATTTGAACTGACACTTCATCAAAGCTGATTCATGGTTGGCAAATAAGCACACAAAAAGACACTCAATATCATTAGTTATTAAGAAAATGAAAATGAAAACAATAAGTTACCAAGACACACCTATTCGAATGGCTAAACTACTTTTTAATTGACAAAACCAAGTGCTAGCAAAGATATGAGACAGTTGGAACTTTCACCCGGTGCCAGTGGAAATGCAAAATGGTCCAGTTTGGCAGCTTCTTATACTACAACCCAGCAATCCCGCAATCCCATTTTAGATATTTACCCAAGTGAAATGAAATTTATGTTCACACAAAAACCTTTACATGAATGTTTATCATGGCTTCGTTTATAATTGCTAAAACCTGGAAATGACCCAAAGCCCTTCAATTAATGAATGGATAAAGAAACTGTGGTACATTCATATAACAGAATCCTACTAATAAAAATAAATAAATTAATAATCCTCAGAACAATGTTGATGAATCTCAAAAACATAATGTCAAGTGAAAGTAGCTACATTCAAACGCTACATATTGAATGAATTCGTTTATGTGACATTCTGGAAAGGCTTGACTTTAGAGACAAATAACAGATTAGTAATTGCTAGGGAATAGGGCTGAGGAAAGATGCTGATTATAAAGACAGAGAAGGTAATTTGGGGAGTCAAGAAGCTGCCCTATAGCTTGATGGAAGTGGTGGTTATATTACTGTGTGCATTTGTCAAAACTCATAGAACTTTACATTAAAAAGGTGAATGTTGTTATATGTGTATTTTGATTTAAAATAAAGTTGATTTTTTTTTTTAAAAGTGGTTGTTAGAGGATTGAAGATGAAAAGACCAGATGATGGAATTTCTTTGGTGTGAGTTGAGTGAGTTGTGGTGTGATGTAAATCTCACTCTCTTCTTGGGAGAAAAGTAGGTCATTTCTGCCTCACCTGAAGTCCAGTGAGAAATGCTCACAACAGACTACCCACTAAAAAGTTTGATATGTGCCACTCATGCTTGAAAGGACTCAGGGACTGGAATCTTAACTCATGCTTACAAGAAAAATTGCAGGGCTGGCTGAAGCAGCCTATGGCAGCAGAGAAATGACTGTTTGCGGGATCATTGCACTACTGCAAAATCAGAAGCATGCAGTTTCAAATACCTCTAGGAAAGGTGGGGTTGTTTTCAAAGGACGCTGCCCTTCCCCTGCCCGCCCCCCCCCCACATGGACCAAGGAAACCTGTGTGGAAACAGGTGCAGGGAATACTGTCAGGTGTAGAGTTGAGAGGGGCCATAAGCAGTTAGCCTAAAAGACCTGCTACCTGGGTCAAAGGATTCAGTTGTAGGGGTTCAGGAGAGGAACCTGGAGAACCCCATGGAAGCTCACGAGAGAATTGCCAGCTTTAGGTTTCTGCCCTAGCAGCACCGCTGTCAGATCAGACTTTTCCTGCCCTTGACTTTCACCCCTCTTCGCTGCTATCCTGAAGGAGCCAAAGGGAGCCTAGTGAAAAGGCTGGAGGTAAATGGGAGGCACTCTCCGGAGAATCATCAGGCAAACATGCCATTTTTCTCTAGAGGCTCCAGACCAGGGAAATCAGTTTCTAGAATTCAGTAAGAAGGAGATCAAATACAATGAAAGTCATTAGTTTTTTCTTTTAGATAAACATGAATTATTCACCAAAGATCTAAATTCTGCTTGTAATTCATCAAGGAGAAAAAACCTTTTTCCCTCTTTTTTTGTCTCCATCTCTGGAAGGGAAGTATGACCTCATCTTGCTCAGTGGTAAAAACACTGAACGTAATGGTCACCTTTGACATGGAAAAGGGTGAACTGATCATGGGCCAGGGTGTTAAACGGTGTGGTTACTTACATCTATTATGAACGATAATAATCTTAGGCCTCTGCTGTCTGAAAGGGGTGAATTGTTCTTGGCAGCAAAGAAAAAAAAATATACGGCTTTTTGTGATGATCTTAACATCCACTGTCACATTCCTTTAAAAGGATGTTAGAGTGGTCTAATCCACTTATGTGCTGATTCTGAAGTCTGACCTTAACATAAAAGGTGAGCGGGAAAAGTTCTTTCTAAACCTGGTTGAGGAGGGCGTGAGGATGAGATGGCAATGGAGCCAAGGAGTTAAAAACCCAAGGATGAATTTGAACACATGGCTTGACTGAGTTTCTGTGCAAGATACTCCATTTTCTCCAAGGGCTGCATTAGTCTCTCATGACAAGGGTCTTCCAGAAGCTCAGTCACTCTTGGAGGTGACTAGGACGATATCATTAGCCAAGCTGAAGAAGGTGACTCCCACCCTCAGGGAGAGAGAACCAACCCCCTGGTGTCTGAGCTCACTGTTGGGAGACCATAATAGTGATTGTCAACCCAAGGAGTGATGTCAGATTTGATTTTGCTGTCAAGGGTTTGGTAAACCTGTGATGAAATGTTTCCCAGAACCTAAATTACTCTTTTGTGATTGTCTTCTCTGAGGTCTGATCTTCTGTGATAATCTTTCATGACACTGGGTACAGTCACACCTCAACCCCCCTTCCCCCAGTGAAGGACGACTGGCTTGGTCTGTACTAGCATCAAGGTAACCCATGACTCTCTCTTGGTGTTAATTTATCTCCTATGAGATTTGGCTTCAGACCTAGGATGAGAAAGGGTAGACAGTAAAAAACATCTCATCTACATGTACCCTGAGTGTGTCTAAGAGCATCCTAAACACCCATATCGATTTTAGTCTTCGTCACTCAGCGGGTACAATAATTACTAGGTTATTTTCCTGTGTCCCTGTGTTAGCTAGGACTCCTGTTTGTAAGTGATAGAAAACCCAACTTGGGTTCATGTAACTGAAAAGACTAGGCATTGGAGAACGTTTCAAGCATTGCTGGAACCAAGAGTTTAAATCAAGGCTTCAGGACTCAGTCTCTTGATTTCTCTCTAGAATAATGCTTAAACCAATCACTGCACCCAGGAGGCTGGAATATAACGAATGGCCAGGTCTGGGTCATTTCCTCAGTATTTAAACCCAGGACCCAGGACTAGGTCATCAGCTCCAAGTGGACCACAGGACCAAATGTAAGAAAGAAATTAAGAAAGATTTTCCTCAAAGGAAAGCCAGAGTATTGTCATCCAAAGGAAAGAGATTGGATGTTGGGCGGAAAAACTATAGCTACAGTTGTTAAGAGCAAATCTTGGCTCTGTCTTTTCTGAGCCCTGCAATCTTGGGCAAGTTATTAAACATGGCAGTGCCAAGTTTCCTCATTTTTACATTCAGGGAAATAGTCCATACTCAAGAATCAAAGGATTAAATAAAACAACCTATATAAAATGCTTGATGCAAATAGTAAACACTCAGTTAAATGTCATTTGTTATAATAATAATACTTACACCAATTCTTATTAATTATTAAAGCTCCCCAAGATAATAAATTAGTATCTATATTTCTGGTATTTAGCATATCCCTAACGCATAGGAAATATGCAACAAATGCCTATGAAATAAATGAATGAATGAATAAGGACTTGCAAAACCTTGAAATCATCATATCATCTCTAGTTATAAGGAAAATATGCATAGCTTAGGTTAATTCTATTTTAGGTTTGTTAATGTATTAATTTAGGTTAATTTCATTTTATTATTTTGAAATATGTCATACATATAGATGAGTGAATAAAACATATACAGTGCTAAAGAATAATAATAAGGCAGGACCCAAGCGACCAGCAACCAGATCAAGAATGAAAATTAGTGCCCTTCCCCAGTTTCAATCCCCTTAATCCCAATAGAAGTAACCATTATTCTAATGTCTTGTGATAATCATTCTCTTGTTTTACTTTATAGTTTTACTAATGATATATCCATCCCAAAATAATATAGTTTAGTTTTATCTTTTTTCACTGTGTAGACAGCAGATGATTTTGCATGTATTCATTTGTTTGGCATCTTTTGCTTCAACATTGTATTTTGAGATTTTTCTATGTTGATTAGTGAAGCTGTAGTCCCTTTCTTTTCAATGCCATGTAGTATTCCATCGTGAGGTTAAATATAGATATAATATATATACACATATGTACTACATATATAATATATATTCTAGAGTTAATCAATATTCTGCTCTGAAGAGTCCTTACATTTTTTTCTGATATATGTGTGGGAAAGCTTCTCTAGAATTTACACCTAAGAGTGGAATTATTGGGTTCTAAGGTATGTACATATTCTACTTGATGATGAACCTTTTCTAAAGTGCTTTGATGGATTTACACTCCCACCCGCAGTGAGGGAGTGATGAGTGATCCCATTGCTACATACTGTCTGCAAATGTTATTCTCAGACTTATTTTTGCCAATCACGTGTATATGTAATGAGGTCTCCAAATGGTTTTAATCTGAGGCTGAGCCTCTTTTCATGTTTATTGGTCATTCAAGTACTCTCTTCTGTAATGGCTGTAAAGTTGACATTTTTTGCTCATTTTTGGAGATTGTTTTTCTCTTAAATTCATAACGGTTATTTATATATCCTGGATATTTGTCCTTAAACAGTTATATATGTTAAAAATGTGTCCTCCCACATTCTTCGTGGTGTCTTAATTTACAGAAGTTCTTAAAATATAGACTAACATCAACCTTCTCCTCTATGTTTAGTCTTTTGTTATGAATCTTACTTAAGAAATTCTTCCTGACCCTTGAGACATTTATATATTGTCCTGTTATTTTTTAACTTTATAATTCTGCCTTTCACATTTAGTTATTAATTCATCTGGAATTGATTTTTGTGTATGGTGTGAGGTAGGGGGCAAAGTTTTGTGAATTATAGGTAATCAATTATCCCTGCATAATTTATTTAAAATTTCAGTTTTTTTCTTTTTTTATTTTTTTGGTTTTTGCTGTTCTAAGGTGACATTTCTGTCATACATCAAGTAAGTGTTCAC
Source organism: Cynopterus sphinx (assembly GCA_030015415.1). Classification (NCBI taxonomy): domain Eukaryota; kingdom Metazoa; phylum Chordata; class Mammalia; order Chiroptera; family Pteropodidae; genus Cynopterus; species Cynopterus sphinx. Next base: position 24,470,023 of record CM057385.1, read on the forward strand.
AATCGTGTGGGTCTTTTTGGAAAAGGATTTCTTTGTTTTCTCTAGATTTTTTTTTTGACTGTCAGTACCATTATTTTTTAAGTAAAATAGCTTTATAATGAGTCTTGATATCTGATATCTGTTAGGGAAAGTCACTCACACTTGTTCTTTTCTTTTTAGAGTATCTTGGTTATTCTGCACCATTCACATTTTCATATAAATTTATTTTGCTTTTCATTTAAAAAATGTTTTATTGAAATTTACATACCCAGAAAAGTATACACACGAGTGCAGAGCTCAATGAATAATCACAAAGCTAACAAATCTATATAACTATTACCCTGGTCAAAAAATAGTAGGTTGAAACACATTAAACTACTGCTACTATAAGTTAAAAAATGTTTTTTAATACATGCCATTAAGAATCAATTACATAGGACTGATCTCTCACCATAAACAACTAGAAAGTCAGACAAAGTATATTAAAGGACTGTTTGCAGACATTGAACAACAGGCAGCATAGGACTGTGATCCTGAGAGAAAGCAAACAAATGAGGTAAGCCCTGTGATTACCCTAGCTTATTGACTGTGAACTGTTTCCAGCTGAAGCTCAAGGATGGGAAACCCAAAGAGAGCCCAGAATTTTCACTGAATCGAAGGGACAGATATCAGAGTTCAGGAGTGCCAAGACATGAGGAGGAGGTGTGGGGGGAGAAAGAGAGAGAGAGAGATCTCCAGGGATTTACAGAGGGGTCTAAACAAATCTTTGGGTGAAAAATATTTAACACATGCATAAGGTGGAATTCCACAAGGCTGGAGAAAGAACTATTGGAAAGTATTAGGGCAACCAATTCTGGGAGCTTATACGGGGCTGGAAATAGTTCCTGTTTCTACCAGCAAAGTGATAATAATGCCTGTAACACATTGTGAACGTTAATTTTATGTGCCAATTTGGATGGTATTTTTGGATGAGATTAACATCTAAATTGGTGAACTCTGGGTAAAGTAGATTGCCCTCCATAATGTCAGTGGGCCTCATTCAATCAGCTGATGGCATTCGTAGAATAAAAAAACTGGCATCCACAAGCAAGAGGGAATTCTCCAGCAGATTGCTTTTGAACTTCATCTGCATTATCAGCTCTCCTGGGTCTCCAGGCTTCTGGCCTTTGAACTGTAATGTAACCACACCATGTCTCTCTTGAGTCTTCAGTCTGCCAACCCACATTGCAGATTTTGGACTTTTTTTCTGAAATTATGTATGCCAAAAGTCAATGGAGCAACATTTCTAAATTACTGATAGAAAAAAATACCTGACAACATAAAATTCCATTGCCAGCAGAAATGTCTCTCTGAAGAATAAAGACTTAAATAAAGGAAGAATGAAATAAATTACTTAAATAAATAAATGCTTATAAATAAATAAATAAATACAAATTCAATAAATGAAGAATAAACAGATACTTTTATCACAGATACCAAAGCTGAGAGAAATTATCACAAGCAACCTGTGTTGTAAGAACTATTGAAAGCTCTTCAGGCAGAAGAAAAATAATGCCAGTTGAAAATTAAGATCTCCACAAAGAATAAAGAGGGCCAGAAATGGTAAATATATAAGAAAATATAACAGATTTTTCTCTTCATTTTTAAATCTCTTGAAAAGAAAATTGCTTAAAGCAATAATAGTAATAACAATAATAATAGTAATGTAATAAAAATAATGTATTGCAGGATTTATAGTATATGTAGAAGTAAATGATGTGACAAAAGTAGCACAGAATAGAAAGAGAAATATGAAAGTATACTGTTATAAAGTTCTTGCTAAATGTAAAGTAAATTAATATTGTCTGAAGACACACTGTGTTAAAGATGTACATTGAAAATTCCAGATCAACTACTAAAAAAGTGAATAAATAATGAAGTGTGCCTAAGATGACAGTAGTGGAAATTAAAATGAAATAATACTGAAGCAATTTAAAAGAAGGCAGGGGAAGAGAGTCAAAAGAACAAAGAAAAGGTGGTACAAATAGAAGACAACTAGCAAGATAGTTGATTTGATCCTCACCACATTGATAATTACTTTGAATATAAATGGTGAATACTCCAACTGAGAGGCAGAGATTTTAAGATTTGGGGTAGGGGGGTGGAAAGAAAGATCCAGAATACTCTCTGTATAAGAAACCCTCTTAAATATGAAGACATAGGTAGGTTAAGAGCAAACAGATGAAAGAAATGCTTGAAATATTAATATCAGATTAAGGAAACTTCAGAATATAATATCAGAGATTAATAAGGAATTTCATGATAAAGGACAAAACAAAATCAAGGGGACATAATAATTTTAAATGTGTATACAACTAATAAAATAACTTGAAAATACATAAATAAAAAATGAAAGCATTTAATGAAGAAGCAGATGAATAAATATATAATTTGCTGGAGAATGCAACAATATCAATAATTGAAGAACAGGAAATAATTGAAGCAGACAGGAAATCAGTAATGATTCAGAAGTCAATTAGCTTCGCTTACTTCACTTCACAACTTCTGTGACGTTATAGAACACTCCACCTAAAAACAGCAGAAAATACATTTTTTAAGTACATTCGTAGTATTTACCAAAAGCAAAATATATTGTGGGCCATAATGCATGTCTCAATAAATTTTAAAAAGACTGAAGTCATACACTGTATGTTTATTTTCCTGAAATGGAATTAAAAAAAAAACAATAACAGAAAGATATCTGAGAAATCCCCATGCATTTGGGTGATAAAACAATATCCTTCTAAATAACTCGTGGGTCAAAGAGGAAATAAAAATAAAAAATGTTTTGAAGTGAGTGAAAATGAAAATATAGCATATGAAATATTGTGAGAGGTAGGTAAGGCAGTGCTTAGAGGGAAGTATACAGCATTAAGTGTTTATGTTAAAAAGGAAGAAAGTTCCCAAAGCCATTACCTAAGCTTCCACCTTAAGAAACTAGAAAAAAAAATCAAATAAAATCCAACATAAGCACAAGGAAGGAAAAAGTAACGATAACACCAGAAACTGGAACATAAAAAAAAAAAAAAACTAGAAAAAATAAATGAAACCATAAGCTGATTCTTTGAGATCAATAAAATTGATAACTAGCCAAACTAACGAAGAAGAAAAATGGAAAGAGGACATAAATTATTAACATCAGGAATAAAAGAGGATTGGGAGTAAAAGATACATTAAAAGATTATATAGGAATATTATGCCAACTTTCTGACAAGTTTAAATATTTAAATGAAATGGACAAATTTCTTAAAGGATGTGAACAGCCAAAGCACAATCAGGAAGAACTAGATAAACTGAATACCAAATCTATTAAAAAAATGTATACTTAAACTCTTCCCATAAAGAAAACAACAGATCCAAATAATGTCACTAATGAATTCTAACCAACACTTAAGGAAGAAATATTACTGATTATACACAGCCTCTTTAAAAAAATAGAAGATGAGGAAATCCTCCCCTACCCATTTGATGTGGCCAATATTACCATACTACCAACACCTGGCAAAAATATTGCAAGAAAACTGCAGACTACTATTCCTCATGAATAAAGAGATGAAAATCCTTAACAAGGATTTAGCAAACGGAATTCAGGAATATGTGTAAAAGTAATACATCATGATTAAGTAGGGTTTATCTTAGAATGTAAGGTCAGTTTAACCTTCAAAAATCAATCATTGTAGTTCATATTAACACAAAAAAAGAAGGGCCATACAATCATCGAAATAGAAACAAAATATTTCACAAAATCAATATCCATTCATGATAAAAACTCTCAGCAAACTCGGAAGAAAAAAAGATACATCTTGATACAAGATGTTTTCAAAAAAAATCTATATCACACTTAATGGGGAGATATTGAATGCCTTCCTCCTAAGATTGAGAATAAGACAAGTATGTCTATTCTTACCAATTCTATTCAACATTTTAATGGAGACAAGAGAATGATCAAGAGAAAAATAAAAGGCAGATTGGGAAAGAAGAAATAAAATTGTCTTTATTTACTGATAACATGATTATCTACATAGAAAATCTTCAGGAATCTACAAAAAAAGATACCAGAACTAATAATGAGTTCAGGAAGGTCACAGAATGCAAGTTTGATATACCAAAATCAAGTATATTTCTATATTTATAGCAATAAAATTTAAAAATTAAAAATTTTAAATCTTAATGAGACTTTGATTGGGATTAAATTGATTCTATAAATTACTTTGAAGAAAACTGACATTTTTATCAACTTGAGACTTCTAACCCATGAATGTGATCTAACCCTCTACATATGTGGATCTTCTTTAATATTCACCAATGATGTCTTACAGCTTCTGAGTGTAACTCTTGGATACTGAATGAATATTAATTCCTAGAACTTTTGTTTTCTAATACTACTGTATTAGAACATTACCTTTCATTTCAACTTGCTTATAGCTAGATTATAAAAATTCAGTTGGATTTTGCAATATTTACTTTGTACCTAGCAATTTTACTAAATTGACTTACCGTTGCTAGTATGCATATATTTCTTTGAATTTTCGTATTTCTATGAATTTTTGATACAACCATGTCTGCAGATATCGATGGTACCTTTTTAAATAATTTTTATATCATTAAGTTCTTTTTCTTGCCTTATTACATTGATTAGGACCACCACTACAGTATTTTTGGTAGATAGCATTTATCCTTTTAAGAAAGTTTCCTTCCATTTCAAGTTTTCTCAAAGTTTTTTTCTTAAACCAAGAATAGATGTTAAATTTCATCAAATGCTTCTTCTGCACTTATAGCTAATGATCATATAATTATCTTGTTTTGCTCATGATGTGTTATTCTTTTCACATATTGCTGATTAAGATTGCTAGTATTTTGTTTACCAGTTTTGAATCTACATTCGTAAGTGAGATTTGCCTGAAGTTTCCTTTCTTATATTGTCAGGTTTGGACATCTAATTAATGCTTAGGTTCATTAAATTAGTTGAGGGAATGAGAGCTCTTTATTAATTCTCTGAAATAACTTGTAACAGATTGTTATATATTTTTTTGAATGTCTGGAACTCACTAGAGATGTCAACAGCTTTTAGTTCAATACATAGGAAGGTTTTAATCTACACATTCAATTTCTTTCATGGTTATAGGATTGCTCAGGATTTCTATTTCTTGAGCTGGGTTTTCCAGAGATTGTGTCTGTCTCATATAAAATTTCACATTTAGTGACAAAAATTTTCAACAGTGTCCTCTTATTATTCGTTTCAATGTCTGTAGTCTCTGTATTTATGTCACTATTTCAATTCTGATGTTGTTTATGCTTTCTCTCTTTTTTCTCGGTCAGTCTTACCAGTTTTATCACCGTTATTAGTCTTTTCAGAGGACCAACTTTAGGTTATGCTAACTTTCTCCCTTGTGTTTATTTTCTGTTTTGTTAATTCCTACTCTTATCTTGATTAGTTCTTTTCCTACCTTTCTTGCCTTGATTTTGCTGATCTATTCCTAACTTCAGAAAATGGATGCTTAGCTAATTAACTTAGTTTTCTTTTTCCTTTTTTAACATAATGTTTTAGGCCTTAAATTTCTCAGCATTATTTAGCTTTATTCTAAAATTTTTGTTATGTTTTTTATTATAGTTCAGTTCTTAGTATTTTCTAATCTCCACTATGTTTTCTTCTGTGATTCCCTGGTCTTTTGAACACACGTTTCTGAATTTCTTAGTATATAGGTGTGGGGTGAGGGAGGGGGTTCTATTAACTTTTTGTTGTTAGAGAATGTAGTCAGTATGATTTTAATCCTTAAGAAGTGTATTGAGATTTGCTTTATGACCAAATATATAGTCAATTTTTGTAAATGTTCTGTATGTACTTGAAAAAAATGTGTTTTTGCAGTTTGGGGGTACATCTATAGTGGCAGTGAAAACATGCCACTCAGCTCTTCTGCTATATATGTCTGTGATGGTCATAAATATGTGCAAGTCAGCTCTGCTGCTGACTGAAGCGCTAACAGCTACTTCTTTGGGTCCACCAACACATCTGTGCTAAGACCACTTTGTCCCTGGGCTGCTCCTGGCCAATAACTGAGCATGTTGGGGTACTAGCACAGATCCATCCCTGTGAGATACAAGACTCCTTTGACAGGCAACTTCGGCTCAAGGCCACCCCACAGTTTGGACAAACCATTTGTAGGCACCGTAATCTGAGACTCCTCTGCTCATTTCTCCTTTCTTCTCCTGTTCTTTCAGACCTGCGATGTGGTCAGAAGGTTCTCCCTGTCTACTCCCGCTTCCTTCCCTTTATCCTTCATGGGCACTTTCCCCAGTAAGCCTCTGGCACATCTAATCCCAACTTGGCATCTGTTTCCTGAACTGACATAATGACCTTTAGGTCAGTTGTACTAATTGTGTTCTTAAAATGTTTTATATCCTTTTGATGATTTTTATTTTACTATTCATTCTACCAGTTGCTGATTTTTTCTTCTTAGTAACTGCCAATTTTGCTTAATATATTTGGAAAGTTATTTAATATATAAATTTAACATCAACATATCTTCCTGTCCAATGGAATTGCTTAACATCTCAAAGTGTCCCTCTTGTCCCTAGAAATACTTTTTGCCTTAAGTCTTTTTAGCTTGATATTAAGATAACTAAACCCAGTGCATAGTTTTTGGTACATCTTTTTCCATCCATTCACTTTCAATCTCTCTCTATATACTCTTGCTTAAGATACATTTCTTATGAGAAGCATATGATTAGATTTTTTAAAATTTGTTCTGACATGCTCTGTATTTTAGATGAGGCATTTTATTTATATTTGTCATAATTATATTTTCAGGTCTAGAGCTATCATGTTTTTTGTTTTATTTTTCTTTTTCTCACAGGTCTATTTATCTTTCTATCCTTTCTTGCCCTTCTTTAGATTGATTTGTTTTTCTATTTTCATTTTTTTCCCCCACTGGCTTAGGAGCTGTTTCTATTCTATGTGTGGTTTTTCTAGAAATAGTAAAAAATAACTTACCAAACTCAAAGTTACTCAAAAATTTTATTCCTCTGAAAACTATAATTTCTGTTTACAACGTTCTGAACTTACAGCTACTATTTTTAATTCTATCAATTTTAATTCTATCAATTTTTCCTTTGAAACCCAAGTCTGTTATTATTATTGCTTTATACACTCAATATTTCATCTATTTTTCACTTTCTCTGTGCTTTGTCCCCTCTTGCTTCTTATTCCTTCCATCAGGACTAAGTTTTCTTCTGCCATGAGTAAAGTTTTCCTGGTACCAAATTCTGTTTTTGTATGTTTGAAATGACTTTTCCCCTTGCGCTATGGATACGGAATTGAAAATGGCAATAATTTTCTCTCAGCCCATTGAAGATATACATTGTCTTTTGATTTCTCCTGCTGCTAATGAGTAGGAAGTTGTCTGTTACTCCCTTAAAAATAATCTTTTCTCCCTCACTGCTTTAAGATTTTTTTTTTTTTTTGCCTTTGGTGTTCTGCAATTTCACTGTATATGTTGTATATATATATATCTTGATTCTGTGGGTTCATGTATTTCATCAATCCTGAAAATTTTCAGCCCTTATGTCTTCAGATATTGCCTCTGCACCATCCTCTTCCTCCTTTCAAAGTGGGACTTTAATTTGATGTTTGTTACAATTCTTGATCTGTCCTCCACATCTTTTTTTCTCATTCATATTTTTACTTTTTTTCTCTCTGTACTGCATTTCAGAAATGTTTTTCAGGTCAGTCTTCCCGTATACTCATTCTCTTCACATGTGCTTATTCCACAAATCTGTCTACGGAGTTCTCTTTTCCTGGAAGTTCTTTTGATTCTTTTTCAAGATTTCTTGATCATTTTTTACAGTTTCTTCTTCTTGTATATATTTTTCATGCATTTTATTTTTATAAAACATATTGAACATGGTTGTTTTATAGTCTTCATCTATTATTCCAGGATCTGAAAATCTTGTAGGTTTGTTCCCACTATTTGCTGCTCCTTGCTTTTAGTTCCCAGTGCCTTATTCCATTGTGTGTTTGGTTTCTTTCTTTCTTCTTTTTTCTTCCTTTCTTCTTTCCTTCCTTCCCTCTTTCTTCTCTCTTTCATTCTCTCTCTCTCACCACCCCCTCTCTCCCCACCCACTCTCTGTCGTTTAACTTTAACCTGCTCATTTTCCTTGACATTTTGTATGGGAATACTTTGAGGTCTGGGATAAATTTGGCTTCCTCTTCAGAGGATTCACTTTTGCTTCTGCCAGGTGCTGGAGGCATTACAATTTCCTGGGATGACTCCAGTTAACATTCTCCACTTAGGGTATTCAGACCACCCGAAGAGTGTGGATTTTTGCTGTAAACTTTCATGGACAACTTGTGGTTTGAACGTCTTGTAATTCCTGGCACTTGTGTCCTACACACAGAGACACAGACACACACACACACACACACACACACACACACCCCTTATTCTCTTCCGTGAGAAGTTTGAGGCAGATGATTTGCTTACAGTCTCCAGAAGTGGGAAGTGTTTCTAAATTAACCCTTACACTGCACTACAGACCCAGCCTTTGGAAATGTCATCTTTATCCTGGAAGATCGACTACTAAGCTCCCCATCTTGGATAGACCTAGGGCTTTAGCTCCCTTTTACAAGCCTATGAGGCCATAAATAGCAAAGCTCAAATTCACCAGATTCAGCAAATGCCCTCGGAGGGCTGTGCTCTACTTAACATATCTGAGCTCCACTTCACTCAACCCCTGAACTAAGAATGCTTAACTTTTCTGCTCATTCACTGATGTTCTTAAAAAATTATTTTTAATCCCCAATTTTTAGTTGTTTTCAGTAAGTATATTGATTCGCTTGCCATGTTTCAATAAATAAAACCAGTTTTGTAAAAAAAGAAAACACTCACGTTTTTTAATTCAATCGTCTCCATTTAAATAGTGCCGACATCCAGTATCCACTGAAAATCCACCACGGTTTTTGTAGGTTAATCATACTGTGTATTGGGAAAGTGCTTTTAACTTTTCAAATTGCTTTCACATGTATCTGTGGTTCTCAAGTAGGGTGGTACTGCCCTTCAGGGGAGTTTTGAAAATCTGGAGTTGTTTTGATTGTCATTATGAATGGGGCCATTATCAGCATTTAGTGGGGAGCCAGGGATGCTGGACTCCTACAACGCCTAAGACGGTCCTGCCCGAAGGATAATTGTCCTGCGTCTCATATGACTTCTGAATGTGTCCCTGTATATTGAGAGACTAAATGTCTGTGTTTTTTCCCCATATTCCCTTATTCCCTGTCATAACATAGGGGATTATTTTTACACAGTACTTCTTTATAAGGCCCAGCTCATTTGTGAGAATATCTTCTTTTCCATTTTCTCCACTTTGATAATCTTTAACTTGCCTTGGCACATTACTCTTACTTCTATTAAAATTGTATCCCTCTGTTTTTTACCGAATGCCGACAAGTCCAGTTTGTTATTACTTCTCCTAACGTTAGTTTCATTGCGGTAAACTCCCCTACTCTGTTTACCTTAAGTTTTAAATCTAAACTAATATGTTCCTTCTACCTTGTTGCTACCATCTTACTCTTTCACTGTGCCTTTCAGTGGATTCATGCTAAGGCGTTTATAGGTTGAACTAGAAATGGCATCAAATAACTTACCCAAATCAAAGTTACTCAGTGACTGAATGAACTACGAGGTGAGCAGCCACGTGTGTGGCTGTGTTCCAATAAAACTTTACTTACAAAAACAGGTGGTGGGCCAGGGGCTATAATTAATTATTCCTGCCCTATGCAATGCTGCCTTTCAGACAGACACACAACCAGAAAAATTATACTCAATTATAATTCTTTCACACTTTTCTGTATTTCCCAAATTCTCTAACTTGCATTGTTATATTTATGTATTACTTTTATATGTGTACATTTATTTATTTCACTTTTTATTTATTTTCTGGGGGAGGAGTAGTCCATAATGCACGTGCATAGTTCCAGATTGAAAATACACAAAGGCTGAATTTTGAACCATCTCCTTCCAACCTCTGTTCCAAGCCACCTATGTCTCCTTCCCACAGGCAACCAGTGTTATTCAGTTCCTTGTCTTCTCCCAAAGCCTTGTGACCATGTGCAGCCAAGTGAGCAAGGCCAGCGTGGTGTACAACTCCAAGGGACACCATTTATATTGAGCTACTGACATGGAATACAGTGGAATCACATCTCCTGGAGTTGTGCAACTCAGTGTGACCCGACCAAAAAATGTTTACTGTGTTCTTTAATATACTTATAAATACATGTAGATATATATGTGCATGTGTATAATTTCTACTGCCCCCCTTTCAAAACCAAGGATAGTATATTGTCCACACCACTCTACGCATTGACTTTTATTCTACTTTAATAACATATCTTGATACTTTTTTCATATCAGTTTATAAAAAGTCCTCATTCTTTTCGATGAAGATGGTGATGATGGTAGTGGTGGTGGTGGTGGCGACGATGGAGGCCACTTACTAAGTCCTTTCTGTATGCTAAGCATTGTTCTAAGCCCTTTGCATGTATCAGCTCCCACAGTGCTCACAAAACCTATGAGGTAGACACAGAGAGGACTGACCCAAAGTAGCAGTTTATATGTTCTCACCCTCTGAGGTTAAAAAAGGATTTTCACCTGGTTCCTTCTAATACTTGTGTGGTGTTGTGTTTCACATTTAAATCTCTCCATTTGGAGTTCTTCCTGCGGTAAGTATGGTGTAAGGATCCAACATCATTTTTTTCCTGATGGCTCCGGTTCTTTCCGGCCCTGTTTCCTGACGCCAGCTTTCTCACGCATGAAAGCCTTCAATGATTTGGGCCTATTTCTGGACTTTATTCCATTGTCTGTCTGTTTGTGTAACAAAGTGCCAGTGCCACACGATTTTCATTCTTGGAGTTTTAATGTCTGGTAGGATTTCATTTCCTCATTACTTTCATCTCTCTAAACTATCCAGGATATTCTTGACTTATTTTTTCCAAATTAATTATTTTTTATATTGTGGCAAAATTTACATTACATCCAATTAACCACTTGAAAACGTTAAGTGTACAGTTCAGAGATATTCAGTACATTCATCTTATTGTGCTACCATCACCACTTTTTCCAGAACCTATTTTTTAAATCTTTTTCCAGAATTTTTATCATCCCAAACTGAAACTCTGTACTCATCAAACAATAACTCTTGTTTTCCCTTCCCCCCAGCCCCTGGCAACCACTATTCTACTTTCCATCTCTATGAATTTGACTGTTCTAGGTACCTCATGTAAGTAGAATCATACAGTATTTGCCTTTTTGAGTTTGGTGTCTTTCACTTAACATAACGTCCTCAAAGTTCATCCCCATCATAGCCTGTCTCACTTCTTCATTTCTTTACACAGATGGATAAAATTCCATCGTGCGTTTCTGCCACCTTTTGTTTGTCCATTCAGCCTTTGTGGTTCAAAATTCAGCCTTTGTGTATTTTCAATCTGGACAAACGGCCACAGGGTTGTTTCCACCCTTCGGCTGTTGTAAATCATGCTGCTACGAACACGAGTGTACTTCATGTTAATTTCAAAATCAGTTTGTCCAAGTCCAAACCAGAAATCCTTCTATTGCTTTTATAATTACTCTCTACCCGTCCCCTGCCACGCTTCCCCTGTACACGCTTCCCAAGGGTCACTTTTATTTGGTTCAATCACAACATGCCCCAGATACATCGCTGGACTTTGCTTCCATCCCCGCAGAGCCGCCTGTGGTTTTGCCTGCCCAGCATTCCTTCCTCTTCTTCTAATAAAGCTGTCAAGCTGCTCCCCAGTTGTCCACTTGGAAAACCACCTCTCCTTTGCTCTCCACCCACGACTCTAGCCACTGGCTTCAGGAGTTTGTTCGAGGGGCTTTACCAGAACTCTCGATAGTAAATTGCTCTTCTTGTATCTACTTGCAGACCCCACCTTCCTCTAGCAAATGGAGCTAGCTCCCTGGGTGTTCCCAGATGTGCCCTAACTTCCCTGCCTCTGGAAGGCCCTTCTTGCCAGTCTCTTCCCACTTTGGACCTCCTGAGAAGCTTTTCTGCTTCTCTTATGTCTGTAATTCTGGGGCTGCTGGCCTCCTTCCCCTGCCACTTAGCCCCTCCATCCTATTTAAGAGCCATCTTTCACCCTGAACATGTCTGATCTCGGAAGCTAAGCTGGGTCAAGCCTGGTTAGAACTTGGATGGGAGACCACCTGGGAAGACCGGGTGCTGTAGGCGTAAAAAATAAAAAATAAGGGATTGTAAACTGACAAGGTCCTTGGAATTTGTGAGGTCAACAAAGGAGTTGTCTCACCTAACAAATAAAAATAAAAATAAAGAACCATCCTTTTGCCTGATCCACCTGTCAGTCGTACTCATGCCTCTCACCTCTCCCTTACCCATAGCACGTAGTACACTGGTTTTCACATAGTAGGTGCTGATCTGAATTGGGTTAAACCAAGATCATCTTCTTCTGCTGGCTCAAGGAAAGCAACCAAAGCAGTAGAATCTCAGGAGATCGTTACTGACATGTCCTGTTGGTGACCTGTGTCGTCTGGCACAGCCTACTTCCCCTTTAGGTCCAGCTTCTCATTCTGATCCTGGTCACCTGAAGGATTCTGTGTGTCTTGGGTTCCTGTGCCTGAGTCACCACCTTCCCTGTCCAACTCTGCGATGAGTTCTGAACAGCAGGAGGCAGGGAGGCTGCAAAGATGATCTCCTTCCTACCCCGCCTACTGGGTAGGGGGCTCTTCACTTTTCAGTCACGGTTCTCTTCCTGAAAAGTTCTCTGCAGCCCGATTTTTTTTGTGAACATGTGCATATTTGTGTGTTTCATTGCATTTCCTGTCCATCTTAATCTTTCTTTGTCTTTATTTCTAAACATTTAAAGTTCACTTATTCAAAAAATGTTTACTGGGTATGAACGAGATAGACCAAACATCTACTCTCATGGATGTTACATCCTCAGGGATGTGGGAAGGAAGCAGGCAATTAGCAAGGAAACATAAATTAACACAGTAATTTCAGAGAGTGAGAAGTGCTAAGAAGAAGATAAAATAGGATAATGTGCTAGAAAATGATTTGGAGATAGGTAGAGAATATTTTAGATTTTGGTGATTCTGCCTCTTTCTTCTTAGAATTCAGCTTCCATGCTGTTAGGAAGCCCATCCTGCCACATGGAAAGACCCAAATAGAGGATAATTGAGGCCCTCAGCTGGGGTCCCAGCAGGAAATAAATAAGGCAATGAATTAAAAAGCAATGAGTGGGGAGGCAAATTTAAAGGTAGGTCAGAAAAGGCGTTTTTGAGGAGGTGGTATTTGAACTAAGATTTAGAAAGTAATAAGGAGATATCCATATAATGAGTGGAGAAAGAATATTCCAGGCTGAAGGAACAGCATACGCAAAGGGCCTGAGGAAAAAAATGTATTATTATTATTATTATTATTATTATTATTATTATTATTTATTTATTTTTTTAAAGAAATGGTAGAGGGTGATGGCATGATATAGGTTGAAAAAGCAGGCCATGATCAGGTCAGGTAAGGCCTTTTGGGCAATGCTTAAGAGGTTAAGAACAGTGGGAAGTCACCGGAGGGATTCGGTTTGTGTCACGTAAAGACCTCTCAGGCTACAGAGGGTAACAGGTTCTGGGGGAGTGCTAGAGGGCAAGTTAGAGGAAGAACTAGTCTATAAGGTGGATTCTCTTTACAAATATTTAACCTACGAAAGAAGCCAATATACAAAAGGTACATTGGATGTGATTCAGATGGGGACACTCAAATCTAGAGAAGTCGAGTAACTTGAGCGATTAGATAGGACTGATCTAGAAGTCCCTGAGGGCTCAAGAATCAGATCAAGGGGACTGAGGGCATGTGCAGCAGATGCCATTTAGTTTAATTCCCCCTATTTTGCTTCGGTCACGAGTTTGGTAAGAAAATTTCGACCATCTGCAAGTAATCCAAATGTCTGACTAACCTGCCTACCCGCCCACCCCCACCAAGAAAAAAAGAAAAAGAATAACAGAAGCCAATTCCCGAGCTTGTACGCCTGCATTCTCAACAATCATTTCTCTGTATTACAGCTCTTGTCATTTTACATTATACATGAATAACTAATCAACCAAACACAAACCCACTGATGAAAAAAATGCATGTTGGATCTAGAATATGAGCAGGGTAAAGAGTAATATTAATTTCACTGGTAAATAACAAAATGAGAGCAAACATGAGAGATGGTAAGATGAAAAGCGTGTTTCCGAACACTTCTCAGAAAGGAAATTTCACAAGACACAAGTGAAAGGGGAAGACTAGGATCAGGTTGACCATATTTAGAGGACACTGATGCCATTCTTTTTTCTTCTGGCATTCGTAAGCATAAGGAACATCACCTTGAGTCGACCAGCTGGCCATTTAAGCCACCATCTGTCTGTCTCACCCTGGTGGGCAATTCATATAATTTTCCACTGTTTCCTAATGGACAGATAGCTGATAGTTTTAACTCACCAACCAAGTCTTAAGCTTCTTGAACTTCCATGATGTGTAGCCCCATGCTAGGTATGTGGTAGGTCACCAATAAATGCATCCTTCCACAAACTTTCTAAATGAAGTCTGTCTCTGCCCGACCTGTGTTTGTTGACCACTGAGGATGAACTCCTAATCCCTACTTCACAAGAGTCTTCCAAAGCTTTCCTCTTCTTCCTCCTGGACTTCTCGGTGGCATCTGACACTGTTGAGATGCTTCAATTGTCTTTTGTGACTCTGAACTTTCCTGGTTCTACCCTTTCTTCACTCATGGCCTCACCACTAGTGACTCCTTTTCCTCCTTCTGCACTTCCAAGTCCATATTTCACAAACTCTGTTTTACCCTCTTGTCACTCTCCTCATAAGAAATTAACTGCATCTCATTTTAAATCCATGTATGTATACATCACCATCTGTCACACTATATGCAAAGTACCTGTTTATAGGCCTGTCTGTCCACCTAGACTTCAAGCTCCTTTTGGTGCTTCCAGTGCCTGGCACAGAGCTGAGTAAATGTTCAGTATGCACCAGCCCAAATGAGAAAACGCGATTCTTCAAACTATTCTTGCAAGTAGATCAGGTGGAGAGTATTATCCCCATTTTATAGAGAGGACCCTGCACAAAGCTCAAGGAAGTTAAGCAAACATTGAAAATGTGATTCCTGATATTGGCTACTGAGATTCTGTGTCTTCGGAGCAATAATCATTCTGAGAGTGCCAATTGTAAAAGGACTGTCAAGTTGATCTCGATGCTGTGTAAATACTGGTATCCAACCCTTTTCCTGCTCTTCTGAACAGGCTTAAATTTGTCAGTGCCTCTCTTAAAATATAGCCTGCAGGACTGAGCATAAAACTGCATGTGGCCTGACCCGCCAGCACGCTCTGGGATTATTGCTTTCCTCCCTCCACACTCTGCTGTTCTATTAATAGAGCCTAAGATTGCATTAGGGTTCTCAACAGCCTCCTTGCGCGGTAGGTTCGTATCAAGCTTGTGATCAGCTAACCCCCGGGTCTTCCTCATGAACGCCTTCTGTCAAGCCAGGCCTCCCCATCAACCACTGGGGCAATTGATTTTTTGAAAGCTCATGATTATCTATGACTCAGACTGGAAGGTACAAAACAAGGTCTTGTCCTTCTTTCTTGTGTGGCATCTGCTGAGTAGGTGATGGGCCCTGGGGGCCCGTTCAGAAGCCAGAAGCATGGCTAGCCACTGTCAAGAAGGCCTGCAACCTCATTCCATCCACAAAAGCAAAAGGATGCTGATGAAACTGGTTTGCTTCAAATTATTATGTTCATTCTTTCTCCTTTTGGATCACGGTCCCTTCTGAATCTTGTTCTAATTCTGGGTGTTTATACACAGAGCCTCTTGTTCCTCCCACCCATAGGCATAGCCACACTTTTATTTCTTAGGCCCCCTCCACGAGGTATTATTTTTAGCATGAGTGTCCTACTCAGCAATTTGCTCTATAGTCTGTCCTCCGTTGTCCCCACATCTAATCTTTTCGAGTTTTCTTCTCCCGGGCTTTGTGTGTCAATATTATGTTGATTTCAGCCTACCTGAATCTCCTCTTCAGGGGTGACAGTCCGTCCTCCCTCGGCTCCCTTTCCTTTAATTAGTTTTCTCAGCCACTTGGAATTAGCATTTGGTTGTTGTAGAAACTGCAGTGTGTACTACTGTGGTGGGGCTTGGTTTCAACTCCAGGGAAACTCTGGATCTGTGGGTCTTGGTTCCCAGAATGTGAGAGCGGGGCCCTCCAGTCTGGAGTCTGGGGCCCTGAGACGAGAGACGGCTTCTTCCCTCTGCCAGTAGAGGGAACTGAAATGCATGGGCGCGAGCAGGCGTTCCTACCAGGCACCAGAAGAGGGCGTCATACCCCCAGTCCTCCAAAGTTGGAATTTCTCACAGAAATAGATCTTGTCTGGGATGGCCTCCTGAAGACTCAAAGACAGGGTGGAGTGACACTACAGCCATGCTAGCACTGCTGCTTTAGCCACCTCTAATACTGTGCAAGTGGCAAAAAACAAAGAATTTTGAAGAAGCGGACCCAACGTTGGTCTAAATTAATGGGTGGGTTTGTGGGCCTGAGCTTGAGCTTGTAACTGGCAGATCAGCGAGCTGATGGGAGGCTATGAGTCTGGGCAGTGGATATGACGAGGAGAATGTTTGGAGTTCAAAGGTGTCACTTGCAGAATGTGCAAGGGCGCCTGGGTGGAGGGGCCCTGCACATTTCCAGCGGTGACATTTATATTTCTATTTGTCAAGGCAGGTCATGATGGAGATGGGGCAAGTTCCCAAGTGGGTGTAGAGGCGTAAGGGAAGGTGACGGTGGCACTGTGTCAACCATTTCCAGGTGGAGTTAAAAGGCACAGCCATTTTTTTCTGGAGGCCCAAGAACCTTTCATCAAGACTCAGTTGGTAACTGATTAAAAAAAGAAGAAATGGAAGATTAAGCCCAAGAGGCCAGAGGAGAAAATGTGTTCCAGGTGGAAAGGACTGTTACTCTATTAACACCGTCGGGTGATCAGGCAGCCCACTGTTCTCCCACCCTCCCAGGCCGCGCTGGGCGACGGCCAGGTCTAGTAAGCAAAGGGCTCCCTAACTGCCAAGCAGTGAAGACGTTTAATAAAATATTTACCTACGTGTATAAGAATAATGATGACAGAATGACAAACAGCAGTTCAACAGCTTTAAGGTGCATGGGAGAGCAGCCCTGGGATATTTTTAATGAGAACGGTAACTTTCTGTTTAGTTTCGGAGGCTTATGTCTTGTGCCTACTGTAAGAGAGAGCCATGGTTGGGAATGGGGGCCAAAATGTCACAGAGGGTTCCCTGCAGGAAGCTGCCACCCAGATGGGCTGCAGCCAGACTTACTCCCAACCCCAAGCTACTGACCACCTCTTGTAACTCTTGAAGATTAAAGATTCCTAATCCCTGTCCCTACCATACCTAGGATCCTTGGTTGTGGTCATTCAGTGAATGATATTGATATTAGTTAGGAGTCTGGCCTGTTCTTGTTCAGCTAGGCTTGTGGGCAGCATTTACCCTGGTTGGGTGTGATAATTCTGAGGTGGAGACAAGAAAGAGGAAGGCCGAGGAGACAAAAGGGAGCAAAACTCCCCGACCACACACTGGGTTTCTAGCTGTGTCCAGCGTGAAAATGGAATAAAAAAAAAAAAGGAAAAATGTTTATGTCCATTAGAGAGTTTTTACATTTCCCTCTCTCATACGGAAAAAAAAAATTTCTTATCATTTAAGTAAAAAAGACCTTGATGTCTCTAAATATATCAAACAATGTTTGAAAAATAGGACTTCACTCTCTCAAGCCTCATATCCTCTGGCACTTTTCATGTTTTTTTTCCTCAAATATTTTATGCCTCCAGTTCCATCTCTGTTAGAAATATACTACCTTGGCTTTCCCATATTATACACAGCTAGAAGGACAGACTTAGGGTCCATAAGTGCATGCTTATTTTCACTTTCTTGGAAGAAAACAAACTAGCCTTGAATTTAAGAGCATACTCAGAAGTCATAATTCTTGAAGAAAGAAGTTATTTATTTAAGGGAAAAATACAAAAGGCCCATTACTTTTGCACTTAAAATTTATACTTGGTGGAATTTTTATTTATAAAAATTCACTAAATACTTTCTGGTAAAAATATGGTTTGCTTTTTTGGTACCAAGTCTGCCATGTCTGTTCTTAAAGGTAAGGCTTATGAGACTACGGGAGACAGATAAAGTGAACAGACTCGAATCAGCGAGGCACTTGGCAGGGCAGTGAAACACAATACCAAAAAGTAAACAAAGAGCATTGCATGAAAAAGAGCAGGTTTAAATTAATCTTGCTTTTCCAATCTGAAAACATGCTCGTGGTTGTTAGTAACCGAGCCAGGACATTTAAATCATATATATACTTTTATAGCTTGACAGTGACCTTTTGTAAACCGTGCAGTGGGGATAAGAAGATGAGCAAAGAGATGCTCCAGAAAGAGCATTTTAGGTAATTAAACATGAAATGTGTTGCAATCTGATAACATTAATAATACGCAGTCGCTACTTTATATTTAATATGCAGTTCATTTGGCCGGTCTAACTAAAGCACTCTATAAATGTGAGCATATGAATCCTGTTGCAAACCTATAAAGCAAGCAGCTCTATTTTAATGCATTTTTTTAATATCTCTGCATTAGTCACCTATTCGGTGTCACAAATTACTCCCAAACTTAGTAGCTTCAAACAACAAGTATTTATTATTTCACACAGTATCTGAGGGTCAGGAATCAGAAACGGCTTAGTTAAAAGGTCCTGGCTTGAGGTTTCTAAGGAAGTTGTAGTCAAGACATGGGCTGGGGTAGCTGTAATCTGAAAGCTAGGCTGGGGCTGGCAGGTCCATTTTTAAGGTGTCTAACTCACAATTCTAGCAAGTTAGTTTGGGTTGCTGACAGGACCTCTCCATCGGTCTACTTGAGTGTCTTTAGGACATGGCACCTGGCTTCTGCCAAATCGAGTGATCCAAGGGAGAAAGAGCAAGGTGGCTGCCACAGTGCCTTCTATGACCTAGCTTAGGTATTCACCCACTATCATTTCCTCTGTGTTCTTTTTGTTTGTTTATTCTCATCAGTATGTTTTAAAATAATTGTGTTCAGCTTTGGTTGCACATTAGAATCGCTCTAAAGGTTTTAAAAAGATGACGTCCAGGCTGTCCCCCAGACCAATTAAATCAGAATCTCATGGATAGACCCAAACATCAGTATTTTTTAAAGTTCCCAGGCATGACTACAGCCATGCCACCCTGAACATGCCCGTTCTCATCTGATCTCAGAAGCTAAGCAGGGTCGGGCCTGGTTAGTACTTAGATGGGAGACCACCTAGGAATACTAGGTGCTGTAGGCATTAAAAAAATTAATTAAAAAAAAAAGTTCCCAGGCAAAAGTATTGTATAGCTGTGCTGACCTGTGTTTGCCTCATTTGAGATAATCCCAATACTGCTTCACCCA
Source organism: Cynopterus sphinx (assembly GCA_030015415.1). Taxonomy (NCBI): domain Eukaryota; kingdom Metazoa; phylum Chordata; class Mammalia; order Chiroptera; family Pteropodidae; genus Cynopterus; species Cynopterus sphinx. Next base: position 24,489,558 of record CM057385.1, read on the forward strand.
TAAAAGATTATTCGGAAGAAAAATTATTCATTCAGAAATCTTAGGTGCCATAGTACTCTAAGAAAAATATGCATTCAAAAGAGAAGATAGTAAAAGTGAAATGAAAGAAAGTTCCATTTCTGGCAGCATGGCAGACTAAATAACCTGAAAATCCTCCCAGTATAAATCATCTATAAATACTGGTCAAAATGCAGTAAACACCCATCGAAATGTGCCAGAAGCAAAAGAGAGATGACAGCATGGTGAGCAAGTAAGTGGAGGTGGAGCTGGCTTCCGGCAGGTTTACTAGTTTTAAAGCCTCAAGTTTGAGTATCAAGATGAAAAAGAGACTGTGGTTTGGGCCCATTAAAAATGGGGAGATGGAACTGAGATTCCCCACATAAAGCTGGAACCCTCAAAACGATGAATCATTACAGAAATAATTCATTGGAAAAAAAATCTTCCTAATGGCACAGGGAGACAAGAAAATTTGTCTTGGCATGAACAGAAAGTAAAGAGAAAAGTCTTTGCTGAGAATATGGGACTATGTCTCAAATTTTATGTAAATTTGGGGCTGGAATTTACCCTACCTGTAGGGTCCAGGATCCCCAAACCTGAAAAATAAAGATCAAAATACAAGCCCAACATGAAACTACAAAAAATACATGGATACAATCCACCATAACCAAGATGCTGTAAAATCAGGAGTCCCAGGAACCTCAGACAACAGAATTATCAGACAGACTATAAAATAAGTGAGTTAAAAATTATCAAAGACATAAAAGAATATTTGAAACCATGAGAAAATATCCTAACACCGTAAAAAAGGTAGATATGTAAGAGAACTAAAAACAACTTCTAGAAATTAGACATGTAGTCACTGAAATGAAAAACTCATCAGATGAGTTACACAGCAGATTAGACATAGATGAAAACACTGCAAATGGATCTGAGGAAATTGCCCAGGAAGCAGCACAGAGAGACAAAGTGAAAGAAAGTCTGAAAGGTTCAGAAATATGTTGCATAAAGGGAGAACGTGCATTATACACCTAATGTAAGTATCAGAATGAGAGAATAGGGAGGATGCAAGGGAGACAGGACTTACGGAGATAAAGGCTGAAAAATTCCAGATTTGTTTAAAAAAACATAAATCCTAAAATTTTGATGTACAATGAATCTTGAACCAGGTAAAAGAAAAAGAAATTCGTACCTAAATACAGCATAGTAAGAATGCAGGAAGCTAAAGACAAAAAGAAAAATCTTAAAACCAGAAAGAAAAGGCAAGTTGCCTACAAAGGAATGACATTCAGACTGACAGCAAATGTCTCAACAATAAATAGAGAAACAAGAAGACACGACATATTAAAAAAAAAAAAGTGCTGAGGGTAAAATAACTTTCGATATAGAAGCCTACATCCAAAAATCATCATTCAAGGCTGAGAGTGAAATAAGACAATTTTATACTAACAGAGAAAGCGTGTCACTCACATAGCCTCCCTGAAAAAATTACTAAAGGATATGTTTCAAGGAAAAGGGCTGGTCCCCAGAAAAAAGGAATAATATGCCAGAAACATAGGTGAATAAATTAGGAAACATGGGCAAACCTGAATGATAACCATATAAAACTAAAATGACAACAGTGATTACATTAAGGGGTATAAAAAACAGATGGGTCTAAAATAACGAGGAACAATAACATAAAAGGGAGGATGTAACTGGTGACTCATTTTTAGCATATTGTATAGTTTTAGGGGAGTTGAATCATGTACAGATTGAAAATTGTACTCACTAAAAGAAAAGAAATAAAACTTACGACTTCTAAATTAGTTAAAGAGGAAAGGAGAACAAAAATTCTTGATCAATTCAATAGAAGAGAAAAAGTAAAAAAACCTTAGAGAAAGCAGGATAAAAAGTGCAAAGTGAGAATGAAGACGAATTTGAAAATGTTAGAAATCAGTAGATTAATAGATTCTCTTACACATTGCTTATACAAATTGGAATAACACTTTGACAAAGAGTTTAGCATTATCTTGTAAAATTTTACATTCACATATCTTACGACTCAGGAATCACTCCAAAGAGAAATTCTTACCCACATTTAGCAGAAGACAAGAATGTTCATCATAGCACCACTTGTAACAACAAAAAATTGGAACAACTCAAAAGCCTGTGGCAAGAGGATGGATAAACTAAACCGTGGCATAGTCATATAATGAAATATTATACAAGTATGAAAAAAGAACAAACTACACTCAGATGCAACAATCTGGTTGAATCTTAGTAATACCATGTTAAGTGTAAAACATAAGCCTCAGAAATTTTTCATAAAATTTAAAAACATGCACTTGATAAAAATGTGATAAAACTTTTTTAAAAAGAGAAAGATTGAGATTGGTGGTTACTTCACATGGGAGAACAGGTAGGGGAGAAGCACATAGGTAGTTGTAAGTCATTGTTACTATTTTAGGTTTACAGGTATCCATAATACCAAAAAATAAAATAAGGCCATGAATATACCCTGTGATGACAGTGTGTTTATGCCAGAGATTCTGATTAATATATTTTTGTGCCACATATTACATTAAGAATATTAGCAATCACATTAAATGTAAATGGACTAAACTTACTAGTCAGTCAAATAAATAAACCAACAAGATTTGGTTATATACTGTTTATGAGAGACTCACATAAAACTTAAGACGTTTAAAAAGGCACCTGAATAAAACCAAAGAGAGAGGAAGAAAATAATATTAGATATGTATTAATAATACACAATGTTCTTATATATGGTATATTTTCTTATATATGATATGTGTTCTCATATATAATACTACATAAAAGCAAAAATTATTGAAACAAAAAGAGTGTTTACCAAACTAAAAGCTGATTCTTTGAAAACACTAATTAAAAATGTGAAATCTCTGACACAACTGACCCAGGAAAGACAGAATACATATACAATAATATGCGGAATGAAAACAATGGACATTACGGGTAGATGTAGCAGCGAAAATATATTAAGAAAATTATGAACATTTTAATAAATTGGAAAATCTCAATGGTATATATAATTTCCTTGAAAAATCTAATGTGTAAAAATTGCCTCAAGAATATAAATCCTAAAGAGATCCGTAGATATTAATAAAAGGGAACCAGCAGTTAAAAATCAACCTAGGAAATGTTTATTCCAGACCCAGACATTTTACCGGCAAATTTTACCAAACATTCAAGGAACACATAATTCCAATTTTATGCATCCTGTTGCAGAAAATGGAAGAAAGAGCATTTACCAGTTCATTTTATGAGGTCAGTACAACCAGAAAAGGCAATACGAGAAAAAATTACAGTCAGAGTGACTTATGGACATGGATATAAAAAAAATTCCTACCATGAAATTAGATGTCTATCATTCATTCATTCATTCATTCATGCATGCATCCTTTGAGTCATTCAACAAATATTTGATTGTCCACTATGCACCAGCAGGCACTGTGTGATACATGGAGATCAGAAATGGACGGGAGCTTCTGGCTTGGTGGAGGAGGTGAGCAATAAAGCAGATGATCACACAGGGTAAGGTACATAGAAGACATTCTGGCTGGATAACAGTGCATACCAAGGGGATTTGACTTGGTCAAGAGAGGTTAAGGAAAGCTTTCCAGGCACATTAGTGGTGTGTGTAAGAATGGGTGTGGGAAGAATGTTTAGGAGGCTATTTCCAGGGCTCACGTGGGAGATCTAGGATGCAGTTGCAGGAAAAAATGAATTTTAGAGGTATTTAGGAAGACCTAAATACCACATACCACAGACCTCCATGATGGATTGCATAAGGGAAGGGGTCAACCGGGAGAGGAGTGAGCCTTGTTTCTAGGATGGCAGAGATTCTGTTCACTGATAGAGGGAAACTTAAAAAAGGTTCGGATTTAGGGGAAACGAGCAAGGTTTCGGACATGCTGAGTTTGGGGGGCCATTAGGCAGGCTAAGTGGAGATGTTGAACAGGAAATTAACCAGAGCCTGGAGCTTTGTGGGGTAGTCACGTTGAAGATTTTGAGTGGTATCAACATGCAAGTTGTATTTAAACCCACCCCTCAGAGGAGCTTACCCAGGTAGGATATTTAGCTGGGGGAGAGAATGAACACCAATATTTAAAGGAAAAGCAGAGGAGAAAGAGTCAGGGCAAACAGACAAAAAGGAGGCTGGGAGAGGTAGGAGGAAAACCAGGACAATGTGGGTATCAAGGGGGCCTGGGGTAGAATGAGCTACAAGAAAAAGATGTGTCGAACAGTGTCATGGGCTGTTGCAATTTTAAGGGTGGGGGGACTGGCATCGTGCTTCTGGAATTCTCCTAACCCAGGGGCTACAATAGGTGAGTGAGCTGGAGAAGAAATGCATAATAATAATAATAAATAATAATAATAATAATAAAGGTATTACAAATAACAGTACAGAGGGGCAGCATGAGGGAATTTTTTGGACAGTGAAACTCTCTGCACCTCGTTTATGGTGGTGCAATTGTTGACTCTAAGCATTTGTCAAAACTCACAGGATTACGGACCATAAAGAATAAACGTTACTGCATGTAAGTTAAAAATAAGTAAAAACAATGTAGTAATTTAGGAGATTTAAGATCTAGCTCTCTCCCACTGACTTTGTAACTGTAGCACTAGCCCCCCTCAGGGTTTTAATTCAGTTCAGTATCATCTTGTGTAGGTCTACATCAGGGAACAGGGGCACCCCACTCTCGCCTTGTGAAGGACAGAATAAACACGCAGGCAGCAAAGCCAAAGGGCATTGGACTGATGGCGGGAGCCTCTCTCAGAAACTGACTGGTGGGGGTGGGGCACAGACCGGCGAGCTTAGCTCTTCTGGGACCTGGATGTTCAATGAGGGGTCTGGATCAGGAAAGGCCTTTCTGCCACTGATGGTCTGTGGTTCTCATCATAGAAATCCCAAACACAATCCAATTAGCTGTTGTCTGCTTTTGTTATTGAGAATAATCATAATAAACAATTACTGTAATAACTGGCTCTTCAACACGAGACCCCAGATGATTTGGGAAGCAGCGTGAAGTTACAGAAAATGTTTAGGCGTGCGGTTTAAAACTTTAAAGTGCCTCCTAAAAATCACATGAAGTAATGACTGATAATAAGTATGACCCACATAGGTATGCAGTTGAAAAAAAGGGACTTTTACATTTGTTAACTTCAGTCCCTTCTCTCACGCCATCGATCCTGTCAGGGAGGAATTACCCCAATTTAGGAGACAGGGAGACTCAGAGTCTGGTCACCCAAGGCTTTCAGCGGTGTTGAAATTTCCTCAATATTCCACTTTTCCAAGACCCACAGTGGATTTGGTACAGTTTTGGTGTTGAGTGTATTCAATTGTGTCCTAATCCTATGAAAATTAATGGCAAAGTGTTAATTGGGCACCAATGCATGCTTAACATCAATCTAAGTATTTGATGAACCACAACTTTACGTTGCCCCGCATGCCATACTAACTCAATTTAGTGTCATTATTTAAAAACAATAAGGATATAATTATCCATAAATCGAAGCCAGCCTGAAATCTGCGGGCGAAGATGCCTTTAGGAAGGGACAGACATCATCCTTTTGTAGTGCTCCGTGCGGGAAGGGATGAAGTCAGGGTCTATCAAGCACCTACTGTGTGCCAGGACCTGCGCTGCGCGGCTCCTAAAGGTGGTGGAGGTGAGCCTGTCTTCTTCCGCCGCTCCCGTCGCCTGACCTCCCCAGAGGGTGGGCAGTCGGGCTGTTTCCGTCGCACGCGTGTTACTATTTCGGAATCCAAATCCTAAAGATGTAGCGAGCGAGCTGGAGAGGGGTGTCCTTTCATGAGCGCCCTCCCAGCCGCCCCCCCAGATGCTCCGACACTACTCTCCACTGTCTACAAAAGCCTGCCTGAAGCCCCGCCATTTGACCTTGACCCCTAGACACCTACTGTGCTGTGTGCTCTCAGTGCTGCACGGGGAGCGCGGACGCCCCTTCTTCGGCACTTGCTGGCCCTGGGAGGCAGCGCGGCGGCGTCTCCGGGGTCCCCTTCCCGGGCGGGGCGCGTCCCTGCGCGGGGACAACTTGCAGCGCGGGACCCACTGAACTTGCGGCCGGCGGGGCTGCGAGCGGGGCCCGGAGGGCGCGGGGGCGGGCGCCGGGTCCTGGGGGGGGCCGGGGCCGAGCGCCGGGGTGTGGGTGTCATCCCCACGTCCTTGACCCACATTTCCGCGCCGCGGCTGGGGACGCGGGCGCAGACCCGGGCACGCGTCCGGGTCCGGGGGCGGGGGGGGGCACCGCGGACCGCCAGGGTTGCCTGGACGGCGGGGCCGAGCCGGCGGGGCTGGGGGCGGCTGCGCCCCAGCGCGGCTGAGGACGGCGGGGAGCGCCCCGCGCCCCCTCCCCCTCCGCCCGCCGCCCACGTGATCCGGGGCGGCCGGGTCGGGGCGCGCTCGCTCCCGCACGCCCCGAGCCCCCGCCGGCCCGGAGGCGGGGCGCCCTGGGGCCGCGGGGCCCGCGCGCCGCCCCCGTGGGTGCCGCCGCGGGGGGCCGGCGGCGCGCGCGCGCGGGCGGGCGGGGGCCGCACCGGGGTGCGTGACGTCAGCGGCCCCGGTTACACGACGTTCTAGAACTCCGCCCCACGTGCGCCGGGGCGGGGGAGGGCGCGGGGAGGGGGCGGGGTGGGAGGAGGAGGAGGGGGAGCGGGGGGAGAGGGGGGGCGGGGACGGGGGGTGTGCGAGCCGCGGCTGAGCCCGGCCGAGCCCACGTGTGACGGTCTCGCCGCTGCCCCGGCCCCGCCGCGCGCTCGCGCGGAGAGTCGGAGGCGCCCGGGCGGGGGGGGCGGGCGGAGGAGGAGGGGGAGGGGGAGGAGGGAGGAGGAGGAGGGAGGGAGGGGGAGGCGGGAGCGGGCGATCTCGGGGCTCGGAGCCGGCCGCCGCGCCGCTCCGCTCGCTGTGGGGCTCGGCGTTGTCGGGGGCGGGGGGGGCGGGGGGGCTCCGCGATGGAGGCGAACGGGAGCCAAGGCCCCCCGGGCGGCGCCGGCGACTCCCAGCACGACCCCGGGTAAGTTTCCAGCCGCGGCCGCCCGGCCGCCCGCCCGGCCGCGGTCCTGGCGGCGGCGGCGCCCGCGCCCCCCGCCCGCGCCCCGGGCGCCCGCGCGCCCCCCGCGCCCCGCCGCGCCGCACCTCGCGCCCGCGCGCCCCGCGCCCCCCCGCCCCGCTTCCCTCCCCGCTTTTGTAAGTTACACGTCAAAATGGCCGATCTGACATCGGCGCTCACTTCGGCTGTGTTTTCTCCCTCCAGCAAAATGTTCATCGGCGGCCTGAGCTGGCAGACCTCACCAGGTAAGGGCGGGCGCGGCGCGGCCCCTCCGCGGCCCCGGCTCTTTGTTGTCCCGCCGGGAGCCCCCGGCCCGCCGAGCGCGCCCCACTTCTCCCGGGCAAGGTTGTGTTTGCTCTTTAAACAGCCGATCCCTTCCGAGCCCTCTACGCGACCTCTGCGGGCGATCCCCCGCGCGGGCACCGTGAAATAATCAAAAAGGGATGCAGAGCCCGAGCTGCACGAAGCCGAAAACTACTTTTGTTTTCCGCCCTTGACCGACGTTTGCGCTGCTTTTCCCTCCTCCACACCTTCCCCCCCCCCCGCCCCGGCCCCACCGCGCTCTCTCTCCTCTCTCCGCAGATAGCCTTAGAGACTATTTTAGCAAATTCGGAGAAATTCGGGAATGTATGGTCATGAGGGATCCCACCACGAAGCGCTCCAGGTGAGCCCCCCCCGCGGGACGTGGGTCTTCGTGTCGGAACAAAGTTGAAGTGTGATTGCCGGAGGCGTCCCTAAGCGGATCTGGCGCGGGGCTCAGGCGCGGGGCCGGCTTGGCCCGCGCTCGGGTCCCCCCCCTCCCCGTCACCCCGAAGGCGGCTGTGAGTTGGGGCGCGCCCTCTGCGTGCAGAGGTGCCCACCTCTCTGCGCCTCACGCCGTGTGTCTCCCTGTCGCTGCTGTCTCTCCCGGTCCAAAGGACCTTCAGCTTCATTCACTTCCCGCATGGGTGTGTGTTTTTTTCTTGTTAAATGTATGCTTCTCCACATCCCCAGCCTCCCAAACTCTTAAGCCCCTCTCGGGAAAGCTGGATGAATGTCTCTGAGTGCCCGGGGTTCTTCGGCATAAAACAAAGCGTTAAGGAAGAGCAGGGAGGAGGAGAGGAGACTGGGGTGGCCAGAGGAGAGTGGAGACACCAGCTTTTTCCAAGTTACCTCCAGCTGCCCGGGCCCCCCTTCTCCCCCCATCAACCTGGCTGTGCTTTCCTGCGAGGTGGTGGGGGGCTGCAGACTGGTGGGGTTTGGGAGAGAACCTAGGGGGGCAGCTTGGGGGCCACTTGTGCTCTCCATTCTGCGTTGGGGTTCACTCCTCGTTGCTCTCTCAGTGGTGTCACATTCTCTTGTGTGTTTTTCTCCCTCTTTGTCTCATTTCAGAGGCTTCGGGTTCGTCACGTTCGCAGACCCAGCAAGTGTAGATAAAGTATTAGGTCAGCCCCACCATGAGTTAGATTCCAAGACGGTAGGTGGCCTTTCGTCGTCGTTGTCGCCGCTCACCCCTTTCCAGGACTGATCTGGGCATTGACAGCCTCAGTTAAAGGGACAGTGCCTTTTTGGGCTTTTCTGCTGAGAGCTGGGTACTTTTGAGCAGAGCTTGCGAGTCGGCTCTAAAGTTTGCTGCCATGACGGGGTTTGGGGTTTTCTTTTTTCGAGCCTGCCCCACGGCGGCTTCAGAAGCTGCCAAGCGTAGGCTTGGGGGAGGGCCTGGCGTGTGGGGGGAGGCTATTTTCCGGGCCAAGGGACCATGCAAAGAAACTCCACCACGGAGCAAGGGCAACTTTTCTTTGTCAGCTGAGCACAGCATGCATTGCCGACTGTGGCTGTGGGAACTGGCTTTCAGCAGGCACAGCCTGCTTCCCTGGGCAGACGGGCCCTGGGATGGAAGGAGGCGAGGGGGCGCTAATTCCAGGTCCAGGCAACAGGTTCCTCTTGGGGCAGGCACTTTGGATTTGGAATGGGGTTTGAGAAGGAAAGGAGGCTCTCCCAGGGTGTCCAGTGGGTGACTCCAGATGGCGTGAAATCAATCTAAGGCTGATAAGGCCTCGAATGTCAAAGTGATTTGTTTTTCCTTTTTTTTTCCCCTTAGATCTTCTATTCTGAGTGTGGGTACTTTTATAGCATTAGAAGGTTTTAAAGCCAGGTGTTGAGGGGTGTGTGTGTGGGGGGGGGTTTGCTGGGGGGGAGTCTCTAGGTAGAGGTCAGAAGAGGAAGGGAAGACAATATCAGTATATAATACATTTAATGGGGTGCATAATGTTTTTTTTAGATCCCTGTGTTACCTTTGTTTTTCCCTCCTTTCCCTTTATATCCTCTAGAATTTCCCCATAGTTTTTATACATCTGACGAAGCAGGGTCCCTGAGGTGGCATTGGGATGCTCTGTTAGGCTGCTTGGGACTTCACTTTTCTGTGATGGGATAGTAGGACAAGGCAAGGGTTTGGGTCCTATTCCCAGCTGCCCCCTGTGAACTTGTGCAAGTTGTTCCCTGCCTCTGGGTCTATGTCCTCTTCTTTAAAATGAATAGAATGGACCTGAGGTGATCTTCCAAGTCTCTCTTGGCTTTAACATTAAATAGAAGAGAAGAAAAGAAAATCTTGGGCACCTTTGGTGCACTTGCATTGATTTTACAACTTTACTCTCTTTCTCTGATCAGAGGTCAGAGGCATGGTCCCTACCCCCAAGAAAAGACCCTACACACTCTGAGTTGCTTTATGAATTGTATCGGGTTTGTCATAGTCTGGTCTAGCCTTTTTGCACTTTTAAGCCACTTAATTTCAGGGATCTCTCGTAGGGGGATAATGGATTTTTGAAGAATTTTTTTACTCTTTGATTTTTTTAGCTAGACATTTCAGAAAGCTAGTAAAATTAAAGAGGACAAAGATTTCAAGGCACATTTGAGAAATTATTAACTACCTCCTCTCCCCACCCCTGGATAGGAGTAAATAGTATTTGGTTTCTAAGGTGGCTGGTGGGTCATCCCTCAGTATCTAGTGCAAAGCCTGCAATTTTTCCCTCCCTAATTGTTTGTAGACGTGTTTTGGTCACTTATTTAGTATAACCTAGCTTTTGACTTTGTTTCAACGTTCAGTGCAGGAGGCAGAAGCGGTTGGTTTATTGACATGGAAACAGAGGATCTTGTTTACCGTTACCTTAAAAGCTTTGTTTAGGTAACGGCCGTTCACATCCAAAATAGTACATTAGTCTTTTCCTAGAGGATTTGTAGCTACAGTAAGTAGAGCTGTACCTAACTAACTAATGTTTTAATTTTTGGTAGTTTTCTTTTTTGTTCGTTTTTTAAAAAAAATAGTTGACAGGGATGTGCAAAAGGTTGGGATTTGCCATACTAATCTTGACCTGTTCTCTCCCTTAGAGATCTCAGCGTGTAAACTTTGCACACTGAAGAACTCTCACTGTGGTACAGCACGCTGTTATCACAACACACAATACAGGGATTCTGAATTGGCTTTGAGTTTTGTATTTTAGACATGTTTTTTTTCTTTTTTAGCATTCCTTTCTCTTTTATGCACCGCACCCTGTCCGGCTCCTGGACTCTCCCCCTCTACATATCCCTCACCTTTTACCCAACAAACAAGATGACTTCTTATTGCAATTGTGTGCTGCTCACCTAAAAAAAAAAAAAAAAAAAAAAAAGACCTTGGGAGAGTGTTTATGAAAAGACACATGTGTCTTACGTTCGGTCAACAGAATGGAAACCCACACCTGTTGTATTTCTCTCGTAGACAGCTCTAGTCAGTGCTGAGTACACCTGTAGATGCGGTAATGTTAATCTCGATGAAAAGGTAGTTTCCTAGAACAGAGATTTCGGTCTCTCTTAGTGTTTGAAAAGTAATCTCTCATTTCTCAGGTGATCATTAAAAGGCAGAAAACAAACATGCTGCAGACTTTTGTTAGGGCTTTAAACTACCTTAATAAAAGTGGTACATTTTTGTATGTCTTGCCCGCTGGGGTCCTAAGGGGTGTTAAGTCTATGGTGTGCCTTTCCCCCTTTGTGCTTTTCCCCAGAGCATTACTCTATTTTTTTTTTTTTTAACATGGCAGACCTGAAAACAAGGTTTAGTTACATTTTGAAAGGGGAAAATTTTAATATGAAAGCCATAGCCTATAAATAAATAACTTGTAGAAATATTCATGCCACTATCCGCAATGAATTTCACCCAAAGATTCGTGACATTTAGAAATCTAATGAAAACCAACAATGGGAATATTTTTTGTCCCTTCCCTCCCCGTGTTTTCTATCCAGCAACTTTCTCCCCCTTAAGTCAGCCTATTTAAATTCAGATGCTTCAGTGGGAATTGTTTTGAATTTTAAAGCCAGCCTCTGATTGAGACTCTGTGTTCGGTGTCTAACCTAGGGAGGAGGATGTTTTTCCACTGGGATTGGGGTTAGGGTAGGGGAATACCCTAATTGTTAGAATACATTCTGACTTTTTTTTTTTTCAGTAATTTTTCTTTTTAATTGCTCCCCACAATGGCTTTTCTTTTCTAATTTGGGTTTAGGTTGCGCGTAGATTTTTTTAACCCGTGATTTTTAAAATCCAGGTAGATTTAGCTCATGTGTTTCCTTTTATTATAGTTTATTATTTTTTAACAACCTAATTCAGGCACCATGGTTTTTGACCCATACTTTTTTTTTTTTTTGAGATATAACTACAGAAGGAATTATTCATTTAATTAATCTTAGGTAACTTTACTGTTGCAAAGATGCATAAATTCAAGCAGAGTATTTTGTTGGATGTCTTTGGGGAGTTTTTGGATGTTGTTGATTTAAATAATTTTTGGAATCCCTTTCCTGTGTTGTTGAGTTATCATCACCAGGGAGAAGAAGTACCATCCAGTTACCTACTGCTGGAAGATTCTTATATTTAATTTTCAGGATATGGTTTTTTTCAGTGATGATGTTTCCATCTTTTCTCCCAGCCATGCATTGCAAATTAGATGCTAGTACCATTTACTATGTAGTGTCTGTGGAAAAGAAGCCCTGGCCTGAGAGATCTGGTTTATTCACAGCATCACGCATTGAAATACATGGTAGGACATTTCAGAAAGGCTAGCTATATTTATTACATTTTGAGAGGGACCAGTCAAGTTTGGGTCAAAGTTTTAAACAAATTTTTACGTTGCCTGAGAAGTTATTAAAAGCTGGGGTATAAGCCTGAGAAATGAGTGATTAATAATTAGATGATTAATCATATCTATATGTATATTTTTTCCTCAAAGTGCTGCAGTTGATTCCCACTTTTCCTTTTTTTCCCAGATTGACCCCAAAGTTGCATTTCCTCGTCGAGCGCAACCCAAGGTAAGTAGGAGAAGCTGTGATAGGATTTAGCACTCAGAGGTGGTTGCCAAGGATTTCAAGTTTCAAACAGAGCACAGGCAATGGAGCATTGAAACCTGGTGCACACTGTTCCTTCGAGGTGACGGCCTCTGGTTGTGAGAGGCCAGGCCAGGTCATGTGCTCTGAGATGACCACGTGTCTGGAAGTTAGCCACTCCGAGGTGGGTTCTGAGCATCCAGCTGGGGCAGGACGCGGCTCATTCTTAATGGGAAGACACGGCTCTGTCTGTTGCAATATTTATGCAAGTGTTCTATTTATGTTTTAAGCATTGCCAAGATCATATCAGGAAAAGTTGGACATTTCCTAGCGACTTTTCGAAGGGTACTCTTTGGAGGCCTTACAACTGGGAGTTTATGGAGAGGAATAGAATTTAAGTCAGCAGCTTGTCCTTTCCTGGAGAAACAACTTCATAGACCTCTGGAGCCTTAAATCTGCCGAGGAGGCAGTAGATGTCTCGGTGACAGGTTGGTTGGGTAAATCAGGGCACACTTGAAACCCGCAGTGCTGCTGCTTTGTGCAAGTGCTGGTGCCTGGGTGGAGGAGTCCCGAAAATGTTGTAAGCTTGTTAGAGTGGTGCTCCAAGACTTGCTTAGAGGCTTGAGATAGGCCTTCACTTTTTCCAGAAGTGTGTCGCTAACGTAAATTTCACCCAGCTTGCCAGGTGTGGCTGTGGGAACACAGCTGCTTGCGTCTGAGATGAAATCTGAAGGGCTATGGCTTACACGGTAAATATGCACTTTTCAATCATACTCTTTTCTTTCCTGTATAACACTGGAAGGACTGCTTTATCTGTATTCTGGGGCCTTGGCATTCTTTTGAGGAAAGGGGAAAAGGTAAAGCTTTTGATTAGAGATCATAAAGGGAGGGGCTGTGGCTTTCAGTAAGTTCAGTTTATTTCTTTAAGTACAGTCTCCCAGAAGTTGTAGTTGTGTAAAGGGAGAAATGGTTTTGCACCTTAATGAAGAAAAAGCTGGCATTTGTGGATGATATTTTGAGAACTTCAGGTCTGAGCCTGCTGTAGATTCTCTTCTTCCCTCCCTCCTTTCTTTCTTCCTTTTTTCTTTTTTCATGCGATTCTTCTGTTTTTTTTTTTTTCTTTTTCTTGCTTGCCCTGTCTCCTCCCTCCTCCTTCCTTCCTTCCTGTCTGTCTGTCTTCCTTCCTTTCCTTTCCTTTCCTTTCCTTTCCTTTCCTTTCCTTTCCCTTTTCTTTTCTTTTCTTTTTCTTTTTCTTTTTCTTTTTCTTTTTCTTTTCTTTTCTTTTCTTTCTTAAGAAAACACAAATCTCTTAAGTAGATGTAGTGAATTACTTTCTTAAGGCAATTTTTTCCAACACTTAAGCAAATAATAAAAATTAATGAGCCAAAGAGGTTAGATTATTTCTGTATTGAGTACAAACTTTGAGACTGTTTTAACTGTTTAAAGGTTATTTTCCAAACTCTGTGTGATCCTTGACATTTCAGAAGGCTCACTGAATGAGCAGTATTTCCTGGGTTTGGAAGAATTGCTGTTTCTTCCATAAGTGTGAATCTTCACATTTCCAGGTTAGTCACTTGATCACACAGAACTAGGATCAGATTACCCTAGAGGAAAACTGGAAAAACCCCTGATTTGGTCAAACCATGGGTTTGACCTGTTTCCTCCTCCCACTTGTTTTAACCCCCACCCCCACTTTAAAACAAAACAAAACAAAACAAAACAAAACAAAACAAAACAAAACAAAGACAGTATTTCATTTTAATATCCCCTGGCATTTAAATTTTCAGCGATACATTCGACTTGAAAACGAGACATATTTTTCAAACTTGTCTAAGTTTGTACACACATATCCTCCCCATCACCCTAACCCCCACCCTCCAACCCAGAATCTGGGATATTTTAGGTGAATTGTCATACTTTTAGATGTGAGCTAACATTAAGCCAGCTGGGGGTGGACGTCTTTCCATGGAATTCTAGGGATTTCATAACGGTACTTTACTTTTTACGACACGCTTTACAAAGGACTTTCCAGTTATCTCCATCTGAATCCCAGGTCCTGTGACATTGAACAAATTACCTCCTCTCAGTCTCAGTTTGCTCATCCGTAGAATGGGAGGATGACAGTATCCTCTTCTGAAGGTCATTGTGAAGCCTTAAAGAGCCTGGCACGGGGTGAGGGCCTCGTAACTCATCATCACCATCACCACCACCATTATTACTGTTGGTTTAATCATTATTATTGTTTTCAGCCTCAACAGCCTGGCTTCAGATCCTGGCTGTTCCCGCCATTAGCTGTGTGAGTTTGAGCAAATCACTGAAATTCCCTGAACCTCGTTTCCCCATCTCATTGAGTGTTTGCGTGGATTAAATAAATGAATAAAGGTAAAGTACTTAAAAAAAAAAGACCTTGTGCCAGATAATACCTATGTGTTACCTGCTTTTTACTGTTCTTTTTGTTAGGCTCTCACACCAATCTTGTGAGAGGTCTACTAATAATAAAGAGGTTAATTGAATTTATGTGCCAGGCATTGTTGTGGGGACATCATGTGTATTAACTTGTGTAGTGTTCACTGTGCCCTATGAGGTGGGTAGTAGTAGTATCTCCATTTTATAGATGAGGACACCAAGGTGCAAATGCGTTGAGAGGTGGTGCAAGGGACCCACTCAGGCAACCTGGCTCCAGGTCTGGGCCCTCTGCCTGTGTGCTGTCCTCTGGGGGTGTCGCATTGTAACTCCTCACTGTTTGGAAGGGGAGGCCGCTCAGAGCGGTCATCTGGCTGTGAGAAGCAGAACCACCGCTAGCATCTCAGGACTTCGAAGTTCCGTGGTTGGGGGTGATTTGCCCAGGCCCTGTGATGTCATTCCATTGTGTGCCACTGTCTGGTAGTGTCTCTCCATCTGATCCCTCAGGGCATCCTTTCAGATGGTTCTGGAGTTTCTCAACCCCAGTGAGACAACAGGGGAATTGGGGTGTGTGGTGGTTGGGAGTCGGGCAGGGTGGGGAGAAAGCGCCTTCCTTGTCCATGATTATTTTCTGATGGAATCTGAGCCTGCCCGTGGGCATTTCAGACTGAAGTTAGTGTTGGAGGCCAAACCCTGGCTGGCAGGAATATAGAACTTTAAGTCAAACCTTATTTATTTATTGTTTATCTCTCTTCAGTAAAACTCTCTCTCTCTGTGTGTGTGTGTGTGTGTGTGTGTGTGTGTGTGTGTGTGTGTGTGTGTCCCAGGGGCAAGGTGAACTCCTCGTGGACTGGGTGAGGAGCTTGTAAATGAAATGTCAGCGTGTGTTTCGGCTAAAATTCATTTCTCTGCTTTCTGGCTGTCTCTCCTTGCTAACACTCACCAGAGAAATATTCCGTGGAGGTGTTAAAACAAGACTAGTGGAAGGAAACGGTAACTTAACACGAAAGGAAATCCGTGGCAATGAAGAACAGATTTCGTATTAGTACTGTCATAATATTCTTTAATGTCTCATATAAATAAAAATCTGTTTTGACCAGAATTTTAATGAGCGACCAAAGGAAGGTTTTTGAATCCCGCAGTTCATTTATCTCCCTTTGCGATGTAAATGTTCACATCTCAAGTGAAATATAATGGGGCTTTATTAACTAGTCGAGGGGCGACTCTTTGGAGACTAGTGGCCGTTAATTAGTGGAGTACATTTTGATGAGAAGAAGATCGTTCTGTTCTGTATCTTTCTATTTCTCCGGATGATTATTTCATTTTGTGAAATATGTAAGAGTTCCCCCCTGCCCCCCACCCATCTTTTTAAAAATTAAAATGGTCTTGCTATTCTACAAAGATGACTTAATTTGAAGCCATTGGAGAAACGGAGATGATTGGGATCAATCATGTCACATCCTCTCTTCCCTTTGGGCAGATGTGTTGGCTGCCTGGAAGAGTTTTGCTCAAGCTTGTGGGTTCTCTTTCTAGTGTGGAGAAACCAAGAGGCTGCCTAGCAGCTCGTGGCAAGAATGAGTCTGGGTGTAACTCACCATCTGCCTTAATCATCCTTGTGTATAATAAAGCATTCCCCACTGCCCTCAGTTGCCATTTTCCACCTTAAGTTTTAGAAGCCAGAATCTCATCTGTTGATCAAAGGGGACCCATTTCCAGTTGCCTTAAGTTGCAGCTGGGTGACTGTGGGCGAATCACTTAAGCCCTTCCGAGCCTCAGTTTCCTCCTCTTTAAAACAGTCTAGTGTCTGACCTGGAGCTGTTTTCAAGGTGAATGCCAAAAGTCTTTGCCTCGAGCCTTGCACAAATGTCTGCTGATGCTGTTAAGAGACTTATTTTTGTAGAATAAAAAAAAAATTCGGATGGTGAAAATGACTGAAGAAAAAACATTAATTGGAATGTGAGCTCCTTGATGACGGGGGGCTGTTGATGGTTGGCATTTGGCAACCGTTAAACGCACGCATTGCATCCAGCCAGCCTTTTTCACAGTGGAGGCAGCTGACACCCAGGGAAGTTGTGTCTGTTGCCCCAGGTCACACGGCTCAGTCACGGCAAGGTTGAGCTGGAAGCCAGGTTTTCCTGTTCCCTGCAGGGTCGGTCCTCTGTTAGCAGGCGTCCAGATGGGTGCAGTGCAGCCTGAGCGTTTGACACGCGCACCTCCTGTTCCGGGGGAGCGGTTTCTTGGCAGCTTCTCAAGGGCGAGGGGTGAGTTTTTGGCATCTGGCCTTCCCCTGATGCTGTGGGTCGGGTCATTCTAGCGTCTTGCCATCTTGGATGATCTGCAGCTGTCATCTCGGCAGCCACAGTTAACAGACCTGCGGTGGGTTTCTGGTTCCCAGCCGGGAGGTGGTGGTGTGCCTGCAGGCCTCATCCACATGGCGAGGACCCTGGGGGGTTAGTGGCTTAGCTTCTTTCTTGTCGGGGAGCGTAGCTCTTTCCTGCCTTCCAGTCAGCAGCAGGTGTCAGCTCAGGAGGAGGGGCACCTTGTCCTACAAATGTCCTTTCCCTGGATTCTGCCTTGCCTCACATGCTTTCGTTTCACTGTTAAGGTCAGTCTCTTGTGTTCTATGTCAAGTGTTTTTGGCAGACAAGTGAGACCTCTCTGTCTTCCCAGGAAGGGAGGAGGAGGAAGGCACTCTGTGAGGAACCAGCTGACCATTTTGGGTGCCCCTTGAGGCGGCATCCATTCTTCGTGTCCTATTTTGTATTTTTAAACCCAACTGCTCTCCAGCCGAAAACCCTGAGAACACACAGTGAGATGTAGCTCATCGCCTCTGCCCTCTTGTTTGGTCAGGTGTGTTCAGTTTATAAGAGTTTGTTCAGTTGCTTTACTTGCTGACTCTGTGTGGACCCCCTTTGGGGGAGAATTTAGAACTCCCTCCATGGTTTCCTGGTGCCCACTAAACGAAGTCTAAACTTCTTAGCCTGATAGGGAAGGTCCTTTAAAATCGAACAGGGTGTGTGTTTGTGTGTGTGGGGAGAGGGCGGGAGGTCTTCTTCCAGCTTATTTCCCGACTCGTCTACCTTTTGCTGCTTTGAAACTGAGTGTCACCCTTCTCTGAATAGATGTCATTTTGTGGATCCCTGTCTGCACTGCCCTTCTTTCTCTCTGCTGTACCAAACAGACCCCTCTTTCAAAGCCCAGCCTAACTGCTACCTTTTCCGCAGAGCTGTTCCTGCTCCCTCGTGGTAATACTTCTTTTTTGGATTTCCACAGCACTTTACCTTTTCCTTGGTTATGGTCCTTCCAACAGTAATACATTAGTGAAAGCTTCTTGCTACACTCATTAGGCATTGTGCAAGAGTACTCATTCATTCCTTTATTCACCTGTCGTTATCGGTTACCTACTCTGTGCCAGGTACTGAGTGTGATTCTGAGTGTAGTGTGGAGAGTAAGACAAAGTTCCTGCCCTCTCGGAGCTTTCGCTCTATGGGGTAAATAAGCAGTGAGCAAATGGATAAGTAGATGACATGCTTGTGGGTGTGAAAACCATGCAGGATAAGAATGAAGGGAGGGGTGGGGATGGACCATATGTTTTCATATATTCAGTCGCCACTTTAAGTATTCAGTAGTTGTTGAACAAGTTCCTTCTCAGCACCAGGGACTATGGTAGGCGCTTTGTTCTGCGTTTTATGATGATTTAGGTTCATGCCTTATTGCTTCCACTGGACAGTAACCTGTAAAGGCATAAACATACTTTACTGATAAAAAAAAAACCCTTTAGCTTTTAATAGCGCTCTTTGCACACCTTGGATCTCCGTTGAGATACAGTAAATGCAGAGTGACAGAGGAGACCTAGTTCTTGTCGGCAAGGTGCTTACCTCCATGTTGGTAAGAGAGGTGCTGCCTGCGTCCAGGAGAAGATACACAGTCAGAGAACGAGCATTTAGAGGAAGGAAGAATGGAGACAGTTTCTTGGAGGTGGTGCTCTTTGCCCCAGATCCTGAAGAGCAGGTAGGAAAGAAGAATGGCGGGAATGCAGTTCTTCCCACCAGGTCTCAGAGAGAGCAGGATGCACAGCTGTGGCGAGGGGTGTGTGCTGAGAGTGCTCTGGGTGAGGCTTGGAGAGTAGGTTGTGGAAGGCCTTGATTGCCAGGCAAAGCAAATGAGTTTGTACTTGGCAGGTGCTGGGGAACCTGTTGTGTGAGTGCAGGATCATGGGGATGCTCCGTATGATATTCTGAGCTCTTCGGGACCGATTTAGAAGCTCGGGTCACTGACAGGACTGTGATGCAATTTCGTGGAGAGCTTCTCACCCTGGACGTATGCCTTCAGCGAAACTCATACAGCGTTCTCTCTGGCTGCGGGTCCTTCTTTGGGAGTGATCTTGGCAGATTCCACCCCAGCTCTTTGGGATATGTGGCAGCTATAAACAGCTCTGTTCTCTTTTTTCTACCTTCTCCCTTCCTTTCTGCCTCCTGAACAAGGGGCTGTGATAGAGACAAAATTCTAAAGCTCTATACTTTGTCCTTTTCTGAGCTGTGATCTTACCGCGTGTAGACAGATGTCATTTCTTGGTATGGAAGTCACCGATTGTCTGTAGGACACCAATGCATGTGCCCTGTGGCCCAAAGCCACCTGACATGAGACTTCATAAGCAGTATCTGCTCGGGCTGCCTGGGGTGAGGAATGTGAGGTTTCAGAATCACAGCCTCTCTGCCTTCTGTGTGATATAAGAGGTATAAGCAAGTGAGGTCTTGGGACCAAGAAGCTGCGGTACACTCTAGCAGTAGCCTAGGATCGTTGGTCCAGCTGGGACAGGTGTCCCACAGGGCCCCAAATGCAACAAGTTGTCCCCACTTTTCCTCTCTTTCAAGGGTGGATAGCATCAAGCTCCCAACCACAGGGAAAGTTATTCTCAGAGTGGGTTTCTGGCTGCTATACGTCTTTGTTTTAGTTTTGAGGTGTTAAATAGTCAAAAAGAAAAATCCTAACTCAAAATAATGGCTGTTGCTTGTTGTGAGTCCGTGTATTGGAGGCACCATACTAAGCCTCTGTGAGTTTAGTCTCCTTGAATTCTTAAAGCTGTCCTTTGTGGGTATCATCTCCGTTTGACAGGTGGGAAAATTGGGGTGTAGGGAGGGTAAGCAGCTTTCCTGGGGCCATAGAACCAGTAAATGTCAGGGTTGGCGTTTGGACCAAGGTCTGTCAGAATCCTGTGTTCCTCTTGCTGCCCCCTAACTCCAACACAAGGGTAGGTTTTAAGTTCTTGCACTTTGTCTGACTGCTGTAAAATCCTCAGGCTGAGAAGCAGAGTTTTTAAATAATCTGACCAAGAGGCTTCGGGTTGATTTCTTTTGCCTGTTCTGCTAGAGCCCATTCAGCATCGCTAAATGCCATCTATCAGCTGTGGAATTTCAGACAAACTACTTGATGGTTTTGTGCCTCCTCCATTTTTTCCTCTGTAAAATGGAGTTTTTCAACACTACCTACATCAGAGAATTGTTAGGGGATTAAATGAAGGGCCTAGAGGGATATCTGCACCTAGTGGGTCCAGTGTAAGCATTAGTTATCTGCTACCGTCCCCAAAGGTGGCACTGCCCGGGTCATTGGAGAACCTTACCTAGCTCGTAGGGTGCTTGGCACTGTCGCCATTTTCTAAGGGGTGATAGGAAGAGTAGCATGTGTCAGTGGCTTGGTCTGCTCCTGGGGTTCTGGCTCTTGAAGGGGAGATGGCGGGCATCCTTTCTCTTGGGGATGCTCAGTGGGCATTGGGAATTCATTTCTGTTCCATATCTGATGCCGTGTTTTTGCTGCTTCTGAGAGAGAAGTCCTGGGGCGCAGCTAGGGGACAGCTGAGACACCGCTGTGTGAAAGGTCTCCCCATGAGCCTTCTCTCTCCCAGTCCTGGTCTTTATCTGCCTGGGGGTAGTTCCACCAATGACTGATCTGAAAGCATCACATTCATTTATTTGTCACTGGCTGTGACAGGCAAGTTAATGCTAATGGATTCTTTTTTTAGCCTGTTGTCTGGGATGAGTTTCTCCCAAATGTCCTGAAATCTAAGGCATTAGGGGAATGTGTAACTTTTATGGTACGGGAGGATTTGAAAGACAAATAGGGTTTTGTGTGTAAGGGCCTTAAATTTAGGTTAGAGGTGACAGCCGCCAAGGAGGAGGTGTTGGGCCAGTCCAGCGTCTTCTTTTTAAGAAATCCATTCAGAGCTCTAAATTGCTGTTTCTGTTTCAATTATGTGACAATTTCAAGGGTTTAGAAAAATCTAATAAAATGGTCTTGATGATGCATTCTGGGGAGAGAGTGCTTTAGAAGATCCAGGAGAATAAATTCCTCAGGGGTCAAGAGAGTCTCGTTCCTGCCACCTCGGGCCTTCTCTCGTCTGGGTTTTTACATTTTTATTGTTTTGAAGGGCAGAAAACAGTGTTGGAATGTATTCAGGGCTTCAGCGGTATCCTCCACTGAAATGAATTATTCTCTTTGGGCAATTGCAAATAGACGGGCCCCTGCAATCACTACCCTTTTTTTTTTTTTAAAGCCGGCATGTTGTAATGACTTTCAGAGCATGGATTGTGTGTGTAGTGATTTTGAATAAAGCACTGAAGAGAAGACACTGGAGGAGGAGGGGAACGAGTGAGCAGAGAGGCCCTACAAAAGTTTTTTATTTTCTCCAAATTAAAGCTTTTGATAATTCCCCAACGAGCAAAACTTTACAGTGCAGGAACAGAGTGCAGAAATACCTCATGTAGCAGCATCTGATGCTGAGTGACACTAGCGAGGTGACCTCTCTGGTTGGAAGGAGGGCCAGGGAACCCCTGAAGTAGCCGTTCTCATGCCTTGCTGCCAGCCTAGTTTCTTCCGCGTGTGTGTGTGTGGGCGCCTGAGTGTGTGTGCATGCTCAGGCTTTGTTCCTGCGTCTTCCGGTGATAGTTTTCACACCAACCTCTGCTCAGTTTGCTGCAATATTCTCCATCTATTCCCACCTACTGAAAAGTAAAGTTTTAAAAGGGGAAGCATTTTGTTTTACCTTCCGGGTACCTGCTGGAGCCTGGGTAGGTGGCATGTGAAGCTGAGATCACAGAGCTGGGCCCTGTTGGAACACCAAAGCCAAAAGTGTGAAAAGTCAATATCCTCATCTCTGAAATGGATTCCAGGGAGGCAGGAAGAGAAACCTTTTGGCGCACAGCTTTTTTTCCCCTTTTTAAAAAGGCCCTAGCCTGATAACGTTCCACGTTGACGGTATAAATGAAACATAGCAACAACGGCTTCTTCAATATTTTAGTGCCTTGGAGAGTGCTCTGTATTTCTATGTTGCTCCTGTGCAAGAATTTTCAGTTACTGAAGAAAAGATGCAACATTTTGGGTGGATAACCTGGTAAGGAAGTGGGAAACCTGGGTATTGCTGCCTTACTGGGTAGGACCTTGGGTGTACCTGGGTTAGCCTGTTCCAGAAATGAAGCTGGTATCGTCCATCTGATTTTCCATCGTGGCGTTAGAGTGAGCATTCTAAATGGTAATGCGCAAGTGGTTAGAAACTGCTGTGAGATCTTAAGGAGAAAAGCTAGGCGGGGACCTGGAGAGGGGTTGGTGGCTGGAACTATAGTGTGTATTTATTGATGCATGTCTTCTTTTCAACTCAGTTCCCTCTGGGATATCTCAAATATGTCATTTTTATAGCTAAAGTCAAACAAACAAACAGAAAGATAAGAATGTTTAAACTTACATACATAACACTTAATAAAAACCAACCCGTAGATTCACTGTCTCTTCCACCTGGGGAAAAAGGACCAAATAAGGATGCTTGAACCTAGGAAAAAATTGGGCTGTGAATCTCCATTAGACTGCTACATGTATATGTTTCCTTTTCTGTTTTCAAAGCAGATAATTGGTTTTAGTAAGAACTTCTGACTTGATTAGGGGGCCCTTAGGAAATTAAAGTGTGTTTGAATTTCACAAGTATAATTTTAATTATACAAATTTTGCATTTTTCACTAGGGAGCCAGGTTCAGAACTTGTTTGCCTATACTAATAGGGGTAGTAAAACTGATTATGGCAGCATGCCTTACTTACATCGTTTCGAAAATAAAAATAAAATCCGTGCATTTGATCGTTGTTTTTCCCTGCAGTACACAGTGTTCAGGTTAGTGTCCATATACGTCTCTTGGCCTTGTTAAAAATGCTTTTTCACTGTATCCACACAACTGCAAAGCTGACTGATGTAGTCTGGGGGGGACTTCATTATGAATTTTTCTGCTGTAACTCCTGAAAGAATTCAATTAAAGTTCTTTTGAGCACGAGTCCTGCCTGGGCGGCTTGTGTTTGGCACGCTGCCACGTTAGCATGTCGGGCTTGCTGTTATCAGCACATCACCCTGTTTGTTCAAAGCCTGCGCATTCACAGCCTCAGCTCTCCTAGCTGCCCCTCTTCTCAGTCCCAGTGGGTTAGTGCACGAGGTACAGCGGAAACGGTCACCTGAGTTCTTCCCCAGGCTGTAAAGAGATGATGGTGAGAGGACGGTCAGACCTCTCTGGGCATCCCAGGAGAAGAACTGATAGTGTTAATGAGAAATGCCCATTTTTCAGGGCATCCAGATGAAACCCCAAGTGTCGAGGAAGTGCTTTGTGGGTTTGAACTCAGGCATCCCCAAACATCTCTCCATGTTCAGGGGCTTTAAAATTTGCCTGGAGACTAGTTCGTCAGGCCTTCTGGGCTCTCATCTCAGGTAGTGACACGAGAGCTTGAAAAGAACAATTGTTCGTGATAGAGAAATCATGAAACCAGCTTGTGAATGAGTTGGTGTCAGGTAAGGGCCAGAAAATATGGGAAAAGAAAGCTCCAAATGTAGGTCCTGTTCCATTCCATCCCTCCTCCGCGTTTAATCACTGACTTTCTTATTTTTCTTACTTTCTGTTGAGGTGGTGTTTATTATTCAGCTTAGTGTTTAAGAGCATGGGCTCTAGAACTAGGTGATCTGCCACTTACTGGGTATGTGGCCTTGGGCAAGTTATCTGGATAATCTCAGCTGTGGTCCTGTTATCTATAAAATGGGGATAATAATGGTGTCTCCTTCATGGGTTTGCCGTGGGGCTTACGTGAGTTGACGTGTAAAGTGCTAAGAAGGGTGTCCGGCACACAGGAAGCACTGTGGATGTGTGAGTTACAGCGTTGTTAGGAAGAGTGGCATCCTACAGCAAGTTTGGGCAAGTAATGGGGGAATACAAGAGAGTATATATGCACACGTGAGCGTGTGTGGATGTGTGGGAATGTATACAACTTGGGTAGAATCGTGGTGTAATTTGGATTCACGCATGTGACTATAACAGATGAGGCATGTGGTCGATAGGAGCGCAACCTCTGGGCTCAGAGGGACCTGGTTTGAATCTTGGTGCTGCCACCACATCTGTGACCTTAGGAAGGTGTTTAAACCCTTCTTAGCTTCAATTCTGCAGCTAAATAATGGGGATAATAGAGCTGTGGGTATGACGTGAGACACCATAAGTAAGGCACCTGGTGTATAGTTGACACAGCATGTTAATTCCTTCCCCCATCACAAGCCTTTTTTTAAATTTTTTTTATTTTTTATTTTTTTATATATCTTGAAAATGAGAAAGATACAAGGTGTTCTGCTTTTGCTGGAGAAGAGGCTACCTGAATTTAGCTGGTAAATCCTTAGTGACAGAGGAGTAGACAGAAGCAGACTGAGAAGGGGGTGTTGTTAGCCTTAATCTGCATGCATCAGGGCTGTTTCAGCATTTTACAAAACTCTAATTTTAAACTTTCAGCAGCAGGTAAATACTTGTATTTAGTCGGGAACCTCAGATGGTGTCCACAAGCCTTTCAAGGTGGATTTGTTCTTCCGATGCTTGGTGGTGGTACCCGGGAGCACAGGGTTAGGTGGTAGAAGAGATTTAGGAGATGCTGCAATGGAAGAATAACTCCAAGGAGATGAAAGGTTCCCAGCTACGAGTGAGGACAGTTGGGAGGGAGGGGAGGTGGTTGGGATGTGTGTTAAGTGTTGCCTTTTCAAAGTGACTTTTACTCGGGGACGTGGGATGTTAGGTTTTGGTCCACCGACCTGTGAGACCCGTCGTGTGAGTGGAATGAGTTTGGCAGAGCTCCAGGAAATGCCCACAGTCCAGCCTGCGGCCTGGTGGGTCCCTTACCCCCAGACCTAGTCTCAGGGTCGGGGAAGTGCATCTGCAGCTTTCGTGTTCAGCTCTCTTCGTTACATTTGCAAGCCAGTCCCCTCTCCTTGATGTCTGTCAGGTGGAGTTCACCAGGTTTTGCCAGGGATGGGCTACAATATGATGATAAGTGGATCCCGGGAAGGGATGGGGCGTGTGTGAATGTTAGTGTGTAGAGAATGGAAAGGGGTGGCCGGGAGGTGGGGAATAGTAGTAGATTACATTGACTAATTATAAGGAAAAAGCTATATTTGCTGCTTCATTAAGTGATCGCTAAGCTATGAAGCAGTTTATTGTAATTAATGCAGAAAGAGCAAGTAAGTGTTGGATTTGGAATGGAGGGTCTCCAGACACCCCTCCCCACTTCAGTGCGATGTTCTGCATTCACCGCCTCTTCATGATCCTTTGACATAGAGTCTGGGGGCCGGGGACACCTTCATCTGAAGGACCGAGGTGGAGTCTTTGACCAGTTTTCTGCTGGTTTATTTTGACAAATAAGGAGGACCTCTTGCCTGATCTCCTTTCGAATCTTCTGTGGGGGCTTTTATGTTTTCTAAGTATGGAGGAGGAGGGCCAAACTCATGCCATCATTGCTATTCTTGCCACAATCATTTTAATTTCAGCGCATGAAAGTGGCAGGCTACACAGCCAAGTCCGTCGAGTTACGGGCCGTGTGGAGTTGTGATTGCTTTCCTTGATGATTTCTTGTTCAAATCAGCGGTGCTCTTAATTTTCCAGATGAAGTAAAAAGAAAATTGGCGACTGTCCTCCCGCCCTGTGTCTCTTCATCTCAGGTTTTCTGAGCATGACTCTGATTTGGAGGGTTAATATTAATTAGGAGCCAGTTTCGACCTCAGTTGCTTGATGAGGGAGCTTCAACTGTTTTGACAAATGGGCCTCCTTTTTGCCTGTGCCTGCTTTTTTCTTTTTTCTTGGTGAAAGTTTCTGGGTTTGAAAGCCAAAGGAATAAGTATAGAGAGAAAGTGATGAGGGCTTGTCTCCTAAGGAAATGCAGCAGATTCTCCTAGCTCTTCAAACAGGTCCATGAAAAGAGATGAGGAACATGGGGGTTCCGAGGAAGTTCTCCCTCCATCTGCCCACACCCTCTTTCCCAGCAATGTGGGGCCTTGACCAGCTTGCTGTCACTGATTATCGCCTCAGTGTCCCTCTCTGTAAGCGAAGGTAATTTCTTCAGCTTTTTTTCCTCCCCCTAATTAAGCAAACAAACAAACAAATAAATAAAAGGCATGACTCAGTTTTTTAGTTTCCGAATTGGGTTTCTTGAATTTCTCTGAGGCGATTCCCCTATGAGTGCAGGTCACAGGGAGACACTTCATTTTGTGCTGAGGCTGCGGATCCTTGCTTCTAAACCTTACCAGAGCTGACTTGGTCTTTTTGGAGAGGGTTGAAGAAAGGATAAGGACAGAGAGAGCCAGTGAGCATCACGGTGCAATTAGGGAATAGGCACTAGAGAGGAAGTGGTCTGCTCTTTTCAGGTTGCATCATGTTAGGGATCTCTCTTTGGCCCCGAGTTCGGGTTGGTTTTCTTTTTGATGGGGTGATTGGGGTAGGAGGGAGGACAGCTGACCGTGAGTGTGAATGTTCCAGGTCTAGCAGGAGAGACCTGGCTTCTAGTTCTTAACTTGGTGCTGAATAGCTGACTGTGAACTTAGGCCAGGTGCCTTGTATCTTTATGCCTTGGTTTCCCCTTCTGTAGATTGAGGACGAATGAGGGAGTATGTGATGGGAAGCAGCAGTGCTTAGGGTTTGAGAGAATAGGCTTAGGAGGCAAGCAGTCTTAGAGTTTTATTTCTGGCCTAATAATTTCCTAGATGCGTGACCTCAGGAAGTTCACTTAACTTTGCCAGTTCTCAATTTCCCAGTCTGTGAACTGGGGCGATATAATATAAGCCTTTACCTTGCAGGGGTGTTGCAAGGATTGCATGTGACAGGTGTTCTTAAACTGCTTAATACAGTGCCTGGGGGCTGGTTAGTGCTTTGTATACGGGAGCTGCTTTTACTTTTAAGAGCTAAATAGTGGCCTGACCGAAGGTTCCTGAGATGTTCGCCAAAGTGGAGTAGGAGGGACCAGATCAGGAAAACATGTGAGCTGTACAGATTGACTTTCCGATTTAGACAGAGCTTCCCACAGAGGGAGGTTGGTGGTCAAGGAGCTAAGGCCTGCCTGGAATGCTGAGTCTGGAGCTTAGCTGAAGAAGTGCCTCCGGGTGGTGATTTGGCACTGGGGGCAGAGGGTCTCAGCCTGCACAGGATATGCGTCCTGGCTGCCCTGTGGGCCCTACAGAGCAGAGAATGGTTTGAGGTGGGCCTGCCCCAATTCCCAAGCTGGAAGCTGCAGCTGCTCTGGCACCAGACAATTCATGGGGATGGAGACGGGGTCTCCCCTTGGCTGACATCTTAGCCACTTCATTGTACAAGAAGGGGAGGAGGGAGAAGAGGAGGACCAAGCACTGAGCGATGTGGAGGCCCACATTAGATTTTGGAAACCCACGCCTGGTACTTTCTGAAATTCAAAAGCCTTGCTTGACCGAGGCAGGGCTGATCAAAGGCCATTGTGATTTCAGAATGTTCTTAAGTGTGTTTGGCAGACAAAGTTCTGTCTCTTGATTGCTTCCTCTCCCACTGTCCTCCCCTCCTTGGTGAGATGGTTTTAAGTCAGCAGTAGCACCTGTTTTTTATGCAGCCGAGTGTCTGAAGTGGGGGCAGGTCCTTGTCCTTTTTGGCCGCTGCTGACACGGAGCTGTGGGTACCAGTGTCGTGTGGCCATTTGGCTCCCATCAGCTGGACCTTGGCTTCCTTTTCAGGGGGCAGGCTTGATTAGGTGTTGTGGGTGGGAAAACCTTTAGGAGGCATCGTTATACTGTTATTGTTCTTCTGTTGAAAGAAGGGTGGAAAGAAGGAGTGTGCTTGAAAACATCTTCAGGGAGAAAGGGGGTATATTATGCAAATGAGCCAACATAGGCCCCTATTGGACAAAGTCACATAGAGTGCACTCAGGTCCTGTAGAGATGAAAGTCGCAGCCTTGGCCCCGTCCTCCGGGTGCTCCTAGGCTGGCAGGTTGGCAAGTGTATGAACAAGGCAGTGTGCTAGAGTAGGGGCAGTGGCTGTGCTTGCCCATACTGTGCCCAGGATGACACAGAGTATAGTGGGCAGGGCAGGCTGAATCTTGAGATGGGAGATCCTGCAAGTCAAAGGAACTGTGGGAGCAATTAGCTTAGCTTTTGGGGTGTGTGGCAAACTTTTCCTGTGGGCCAGAGTGTACCATGCAGAGGACGATGGGATGAAAGATTGATTGGCTCACCATGTAGCAAATGTCTGGAGCTCTGATCCGGAGCCAGGCCCAACGCTGGGGAGCGGGGGTGCAGCTGTGATGAATATGATGCCGGCCCTGCGTTTGCATCTGGAAGGGGACATATTCATTAAACAGCTTATTACAGGATGCATTATTGGAGAACGAATCATACAAATGCTGCAAAAGCATGTAGGGTGTTTCAGGGAGCGTAACAGCGAAACCAGGTTTCCTGTAGGGTTTTGAGAAGGCTTCCTGGAGTACATTGGTAAATGTGGAGGGTGAATATAGGTGTGAACTGGGGGAGGGAGGATCAGGGGCATTCCATGTGCTGGAAGGTGGAGGGCAGGGAGAAGAGAGCTGAGGCTGGGCGTGTAGTTTTCTTGTCCTAAGAGGGTCAAGGAGCCCCCTTAAGGTTGAGAAGGCATGGGAAATGATTACTTTCACATCTTGAATAGATTACTATGGCAAGCTGTATGGAAAGTGGCTTGTGGGAGCCCCAGGCAGATGTGAGGGGCTTGGTAAGTGGTCTGTGTGAGAGAACGCGGTGGTCTGGCTGAGTTCTTGGGGGTGAAGATGGAGACCAGTGGATGGATTTGAGGTGTGTTTGCGGACTAGAGCAGTGACTTGGTGACTTGGTTAGCTGAGTGAGAGGTGTTAAAGATCAGGCGAGTGTGGCTTGTCTTCTGCGTGGACAGAGCCCCACCTGCCACCTGGGGGTGAGCCTGGCTAAGGGGGTTGAATTTAACCCTTTGGCTGGAAATCTATACACTTTTGGTGACGTGCCCCTTTCTGAGTGTGCACTTGCATACTGGTTTATTTACAAATGCTTTGTATGTACTACTGTATTAAAATACTATACCTCATATGTCATACATAAATTATTAAATAGGAAGAATGACAAAGAAAAGCTAAACAAAAGTTCTAGCCCTTTTCCCCAAAAACCCTACTTAGGAGGCTATAGCTTTAGGCCATGGGGAGCCTTTAATGAGTTTTAGGATGGGATGGCCTGGTTGGGTGGGTGTTGGGGAAAGAGCACTACTCTACACGCCAGAGGCCCTTGAATGAGTTCTGCACAACTCGGGGGCCCATGGGGAGGTGCCTGTATGGTCTTGTCACCACATGTGGCCCGGTGAGTCGGGCAGGAGACCGCAGTGTACTAACTCCCCAGGAGTGGTTGTGTCAGTATCACAGGAGGTGTGTGAGGGCTCCCTGGGCCTTGCTGTTTGCTAGTCTGTGTGTGCTCATCCCATGGGACCATGCGGTCAGCCTCACTCCTATGTGGTCCAGGGGGTGCCTGACCTGTCTATCCAGAAGGCTAAAGGCCACACTTGGCCATGAAGAGCGGACTTTATACAGAGAGCATTGAATGAGGAATATGGATTCTGACTACCTGTAATGCCATCCCTGCCAATTCTGAGCCCATCAGGGCCTCTCTTTGTCTGGTGGGTTGATATTAATACTTCCCTACTGAACTCCAAAGGCTGAAAACAGTACGGAGTGAATTGTTTTTATCTTCGTGATCCAAACGCTCCTCTGAGTTTCCTCTCTCAATCCCTGCCAGCAAATTGGTACTGCTGCTCCCTGTGTACGGCTGGGTTCTCAGAGGCTGATTCCTTTCCAGCCCACTCCATTTAGCTCTTCCTTCGAGCAGAACCCAAGCGAGGATCTCACCTTCCAGAGAGTGCTTTTAAAAAGCTTTGTTTCCCAGCAGACTGAATTTCAGTCTTTTCCCCGAGTGCAGCCGTGCTCGACAGAGGGCTCCGAGCCGTTTTTACATGTGAGAGGTGAGCAAATCAAAGGTGAGCCCGTTCTACCTCAGTGAGGCCTTTTGTGTAAAAAGGACCTTCTAGAGTAAAGCAGTCAGGCTGACTGACAACTGCCAAAGCTCCCCCGTGACAGACCTGCTCCGTGGGATAACTCCGAGAGAAACCAGGGCCAAGAGCAGACAAAAGGATGCCCAGAGCCTGAGCTGGAGAAGCCCGATGGAGATAAAACAACCTGCAAGCGTGTCTTCGGTTTGGATGTGCGTGGAGCTAGGTCACAGTGGCCGACTGAGAACGTCGGCATTTACCATTCGTCCCTGCTTTGGCTTTATTTCCTTTGAGATCAAAGCTGGGAGACTCGGAGTTGCCACTCCTCGGTTCACTTTCAGACTGTGTTGGTGTCCGTTGCTTTGTGACCTTGGGGTTTTGCGCCTTTGCTGGGGGTGCCTGGGGTTTACTTCAGACACGAAGCGCTTGGTGTGCTGTGGCCTCAGCGTCAGAGGGGAGCTCTCCGAAATGCCCAGAAAGGACGCTGAGAGGACTGGAAAGCAGTTTGGAGAGCCAGTCCTGCGTTTTCCAAAGGCCAGGCCTGCCGACGCCAGGAGCCGGGGAGTTTCCGTTCGCTCGTGTTGCCGCTCTTCTGAGGGGCCGTCCTGAAGGCGCGTTCGTTCTGCCCGGAGCCCAGGGCCCCGCCTGAAGGATGCTTCCCCCTGCTGCCCCGTCAGTCTGACCCTTAAGTTAGTGCGGGCCTCCTGAGCCCTAATTCTTGCCGAGGTGATGAAGAAGTGTGTGTGGCAGGCGTGTCTTTCAGGATCGGAGGATGTCGCTTTCTGTGGGATGAGTTTCCAGGTCGCAAAATGGATTTTTTTTTATGACGCCTTCGCCCCGATTTCCCCAGTTTCCTCTTGCGTTTCTTCGGAGTGGGAGGAGATGGAGGGTGGATGGAGGGGAAATATTTAACTTGTCTTTTGGTTTTGCATACGTCGTCGTCGTCACAGTAGGCAGACATTCCTTCGGAATCCTTCTGAAGGTTGTCTGATTGAGCCTTTTACTCAGCGACAAGATATTACTCACCTTCTCTAAACCGTTTACTTTATGCCCTGTGGAGGAAGGGAGAGGGCAAGGCTTGCTTTCTTTCTTTTTTCCTCCGGAAAATATGTCTGTGGAAGAGGCTTGCCGTGCTGGGCAGCTGGGTGGCCAGCTATTAAAGTTTTAATAATTGAGAAGGCATCTGGGGCCCTCAGTGCAAGGCGGCAGCCCTTCTGGCAGAGATGAGTTTGCTTTTAAAATGACGTGTTCACCTCTAACTGCAAACGGCTGTGACAGGAGTCCTATTTAATTTTAAATTGCCCGTGTCCAGCAAATCTCTGTTACTCTTTGAACAATAAAATGTTTTTCATCTTCCTGCAGCTGCGTTCTCTGTGTGGGGGCTTGCCTTTTTTGGGGGGCGGGGGAGAGGGAGCTTAGGTGTCCCTCCCCACTCCCCTTCTTTTCCCTTTCAGCCTTGCCAGGGTGTCTAGAAAGCACTGTTCTACTAGGTGTGGAATCTCCACCCGGAAACTCTGCAGAGAGGCTGGAAAGTTTATAGCAGAGGCGGGGTGGGTGGGTGTGGGGGGTCGGTAAGTAATGGCAGCCCCTGGGGCTGAAGTGCTTCCTCTGTGGGCAGGACCCAGAAGTCGGTTTCTGTCCCTGACCCTTTCAAGAGCCCGTATCTTTTTCTCTCTGCTCCTACCCTCCCCCCCAACTCCAGGGGGCTTGATTTGTCTCTGATAATCAGAAACAGATTTGGGCTCCTGATCCATTATAGATGTGTTTGAGATGGATGCCAAGCCTTAAGCCACTTAAAGAGCATGTGAAAATTTAGTTAGATACAAAAGAAAGAAAGGGAGAGAGAAAGGAAAGAAATAGGCTCTTTCAGACCCCCCCCCGTCCAAAAAAAAAAAAAAATCCTGAAATGACTGCTTACGACAGCAACAAAAACTCAATCTCGGCCCTGAAAACAATATGGGAAGAGAAGATTTGGCTCCAGAATTAGCCAAATTGGTGAAGGATGTTAAAAGGGTGGAGGACACATGTGGTTGCCCTGGAAGTAGGGTCTTAGGGGGTTGCTTTCCCAAAGTCCCAGGCTCCCAGTGGGGGTGGCAGGTTGGTGGGGACACACTGAGGGCTTTCACATTGTACCCAGCAGGACTACTTCTATTCAGGATACCCCTGAGTTAGGAAATATCGATTGCTCTGTATTTGTAAACAATCATTAAAGGGATGTGGTGCCAACACAAATAGCCAACTTTAGGCGATTAAAGTGTGTGTGGGGGGGTTCGCAACAGGGAAGCCCACTGCTCCTTGCTCCGGATCAGCATGGCCCAGGATTTGTTTTCCTTTTAAATTCTGAAAAGGGGCCCGCAGCGTTGAGCAAGGTCCGAGTGTTGGTTTCTTTTCATCCTCCTTGAAGTTTTTTTTTTTTCTTCTTTAATGAAAGTGCCCAGTTGGCCCCACTGGCTCTCCACCCTGTGTGGTTGTCCTGGTGACGCCTGGCTGCGGGGGTTCCAAGGTGGCCCTCATTTTGGCTGTCCTTAAGTCTCACTCCTGTGTTTGTACCCTCCCCGCCTCCCCCCACCCCTCATCCCCCAGCATTTGCAGTTCATCTGCTGGCCCAGAACTCCCTCCCACTCATGTGTCTCTCACTCCAAACAAAAAATAAACCTGTGTGCTCTATGTATTTTCGGGGTGTGTATGTGTGTTTTTGTCTTGACAAGTTTGTTGCCTATAGCTGTGCAGCCACAGCTGGCTTCGAAATCTGGAAAATATGTTTTTTTTTTTTTTTTTAAAAAAAGCGAATTGTGAGTAAGGCTTGGAAGGAGGAGGAGATGAGGTGGTGTAGTTTGACGTAGCACGCGTCAAACACTGACCCCAGTTTTTTAAGAAAGCGTTTAATTAAAACATCGTAGAAGACAGCTACTGAGAAGAAGAAAGTTTTTAAGTTGCGGATTCCTGTTTATCTCAAAGCAGGTATTTTTTTTTGTCACCATGGAGACCAAAAGCGTGGGGCTTAATGATGCCATCTTCTTCCCCCAGTGGGGGAGGCCTGACCCAAGCTCAGAGGCAGATGCCGGGGGGATGGGAGCAGAGCGGTGAAGATGGATTCTCTGTGTCTTCGGTCAGTTAGAATTAAAACTGCTTTTTTTTTTTTTGCCTCTGGAGGCGAGTCGGTAAGAATTTATTGAAGCTACTGAGTTGAGTAGTGATCAGTTCTTGGATTTGCTTTCACCTCAACCCCTCCCTCCCTTTTCTAGAAGCTTCAGAGGAGGAAGGGAGGTTTCTGTGCACCGATCAGCTTCAGTGTCTCAGAAGTTTCTTCTTTCTGACTTTTAAAAAACGCTCTGCATCCTCAGCTGGGACTTGCTTTTTCAGATAAGGATTCCTCAACACGGTTGTTGGAGCCAAGCGCAGAGGGCTGCTGGAGGGCCTTGAACATACTCTCTTTTCAAGGTTAGGGAGTAACAGACTTTCAGGGGAGGCTGGTAACCAGGGAGGGAGACTTGCTTGAGTTCAAGGACTCTGTTTTTCCCCCTCCTAGGAAGAAAGCCTTTGTTTTTGTTTTCTTTTGCTCTCTTCTTCCAACTTCTTAGAGTAAATAGATTGGCAAATGGGCTAAAGCTAACTAATGAACAAATAAAGAAGTTTGCAAAGGACACAGCCGAGGCTGTGTTTGGGGGGCCGGTTTGCATGTCTGCATTTTCACACAGACCCTCATTCTCTCACCTCGATGATTGGCTGCGGGGAGTGAGTATGACACTTTTCAGGACTGGGTGAGGGGCAGTATGCGTAGCTGTGTGTTGTTAGCCACCTTCAATAAAAGTCCTTTGTGGCAGGCCTGGGCACTTACACTTGCGCCTGGGAAGCTTGTGTTCTCTGTAGTTGTTTTGATTTCTGTGGTATAGAACTGAACGTTTAAAAACAGTTACAGGAACATCTCCCCAAAGAGGTATTCCGGAGAATGTCTGTGTAAATGGAACCCTATTTTCTCAGCAAGCATCATTATATTTTTAGAAATGTTTTCTTTGCTCATTGCCCATCAGTTAGCAAGGCTCCTAGCACTTTGTGTCACGTCGTTCTGCTTTCCTGAACAGGTGTTGGGGTGGATGAGGGCTTATCGTAAGAAAAAAATACTGAGGGATACTTTCTGTCACACGAATCAATACTCTTTCATCCTACGTGGATGCAGTGGGAGTGGGGACGGAATCTGTTTTCTTTCCCTGCCTTCCTGATGAGGGCAAGAAAAGGGTCATGCTGTTTATATTAGCCGGCTAGCTTCCCCGCCCTCTCCCCTTTCTTTCCTTTTTTTCCTCTTTTCTTTTGACTGATACCAACTCTTTGTCCGGTTTCCTGGATTTTGAGAGTAATTTCATGTGGGCCAACAGAGCTGGTGGCTGTAGTTTCATTTGTTCCTTTTTGGCATTAAGGGAACCACTTAGAAATAGATTAAAAAAATTTTTTTTTTTTTTAGATTGAGCACAGATTTTAAACGTGTGTGGGGGAAAACTCTGAAGGTGGTTGCTAGTGATTTTTTTACTCCCTCTCCTTAAAGCTGTGTGCCCTTGCGTTTTCCTCGAGGGTCGGTCGGTAATAACTGCTGGCCTGAATCAGTGTCTTTGAGAATCATTGATTCACTAATTGCTCATAATTGAGTCCTGGCTTCCCCCTCCTGCTGAGAGCACTTTTGTTTTCCGCTATTCTGCAAGGAATTGGACTGATTTCTGGAGTGTTTAAGAGGTACCCTATAAAAGAGTTTGGCATGCCACCGTTGCTAGTTGTGCTTCCCAGAGGTGACCATGCCACTGGTATCCGGGCTCCATAAACAAGGGGTTGCCAGTGACCTTTCCCAAGGTCGCTTGTCTGATGGAGAGTGTATTCCCCAGACAAGCATGTGGCCTCAACTTAATTTGTTCCTCTCCTAAGGCAAAACGACCTCCCCGTAAACCTGCCCCCCTTTTTTAGTGAACAAACAGAATGAGGAAAGGTGTGTTGTAGCAGAGTGCAGGCAGCTTGAGGAGGAGACACCAGTAGCCTCTCATTAAAATTCCAAGGTGGGGTTCGGTTTATTATGAAGTGCAGGTCCCACAGGTTAGAATGTAATGCCCTGGGAACAAAGCGGAGGCCAAGAGGGGGGCTGCTGAGGGAGAAGCAGTGCAGAGATTTTGAAGCAACATTTCTCTTGGCGTTGGGAATTGGAAAAAAAAAGCAACTGTATTCGCTCCATATTCATGGTCTCTGTAGCACTCTGTGAATAAGTGGTCTCCAAAAGCTCTTTTCTTTTCTTTTTGGCTAAATCTTCATAATAAGACCCTTCCCAAGGGCCTCGTGAGGAGCCTAAGAATGCCTCTTTGCAACGTTAGTGTGGGAAATTAGGGCAGCCCAGAGGAAAGGAAGCACGAGTCTGTGACCCTTGGTGAACGAGCACTCAGCCCCACGGGGCACGCTGAGTGTCTTAGGTAAGTGAGTTTGGAGGCCCCGCTGCACTGGAGTTTGGCACCGCGTGGTGTGTTGGCCTGCCATCCCTTCCACAGATCCTTCCAGGCCAGCCTTAGGGAAGGGCTGTGGTGAGGACAGAAGAGTGCATTAGGGACAGTTTTCAGATGGAGGACCGCCTGTGTATACGGCCCTGTCCTGACATGTCCCCAGACCCAGGGTCTTGAGTGTTGAGTCTCCTGGGACTCGGCTGGCCACACCCTTCTATTCTTTAGTTGTTGGTTTGTGTTTTGTGTTTGAAGTCTGGCTTTGCTTTGGGTGTCCAAACACACACAGGCAGGCACCGGGGCTTTAGTGTGGCACTTCTCAGCTTTTCTGCTGGCAACTGGGGCATTGGAAAGCCCTGTTCCTGCCTTGTTTAAACTTCTACAATTGCGCACGGCCAGCCCAAGCTCTCAGCCCCACTTTTGTAAGTTATAAGCAGTCGGTGGGTTCTATCTGTAGGCCCTGCCCAGGCAGGGTGTAGGTTTCAGCAGGCTGTAAGTGGACCCACAGTCCTGAGCTCACCCTGCCCTGTAGCAGATCAGAGGGCACCCGCTGACAGTGCCTCGTGGGAAAGGCGTATGAGGATTATTCTAGGCCAGCATCCTTCCTGAAGGGACCTGATGGGTGAGGAGACAGCACCCCTTCTAAAAACAGCAGTGGGGCCAGTGTGGAAGAGCTGGCTCAAGGTGATGACTCAGGCTGGTACCAGGAGCGGCAGGAGCAGCCAGGAGTGGATTCGGGGTTTTTCTCATCCGTCTGTAGTGGAATGTTTGGGAGAAGATAGGCTATGTGGTATGGTAGTTAGGGCCGGTTCTTACAGACAGTTCTGGGGTTGAATCCTGGCTGTGTGACTTGGCCAAGTTACATAACCTGTCTAAGTCTGTGTCGTCTGTAAAATGAGCGCAATAAGACTTGCCTGGTGGCTGTGGGGACCCCTACACCTTCTGTAGAGCACTTGGCGTAATACTTGGCAATAGTAGGTGCTTACTCAGCCCCACTTGTTCAGCCAGCCTGGATCCAGCTGCTTTTGTCGGGATGCAGAGGAGGTTGTGTGGTCACCTGGCCTTATCCCAGTCTGTTAATTTCGTTGACTTGGATCAAGGAGCCACACAGTATGCTGTTTAGGCTTACAGGCTCTGGAAAGTGAGTTGTGCCCTCGTCTCTTCTATGTAAAATCTACCCCCTTCGCAGTCCCTAGGAGTTTGCTAAACTGAGGGTTCACCTCTCTGTCGATTGGACGTAGTCCCGGCTTCTCGAGGGTCGTCCTCCTTTTCCTTGGACTCTGTCCGAGAGTGCCTGGCACCGGAGACTGAGGGAGTTTGCCCTGATCAGTGCAGACCCTCGGCTCCCAGCTGACGCGGGACCTCAGCTTCCAGATCATAGATGACTTCGGTTAGGTTTCTTCTTCTTGCTTGATTTAGTGGGGTGGTGGGAGGAGTACAGGCCGTGGGAAGATTGTGAGTGTGAATGTTAATTGCTTTCAGTGCTTTAGCCCAGGGTTTCTCTGCCTTGGCACTGTTGACATTTTGGGCTGGATAATTTATTGTTGTTGGAGTGGGGGGTGAAATGGGGAAATGGAGGTGCGGGGGAAGTGCACTGTCCATATATAAAAGGCTTTAACAGCACCCCGGTCTCTACCACTAGATGCCAGTGGCACCCCTTCCCAACAGTGACAACAGAAATGCCCCCAGACATTGCCAAAGGGGTCCTGGGGGCACAGTCGCCCCTGGTTGAGAACCACTAGTCTAGCCTGCACAGGTGGCTTCTGTGCAGGAAGATGGGGACAGGTTTGTATGTGCTCTGTGTGGGTGGGAACCTGGACAGTGAAAAAATTCATGGGATCCAAGATCAGGAAGGCACCCAGAGAAGTCATTTGTACTGGTCGTGGCCCCTGACAGTCCTCTCTGTGGCTCAGTGAAAGGGCAGGGAGAAAAATGTTCCCCTAGGCTAGCCTCTCTGTGGAGCTTTTCACTGCATGGAGCTTCTTTGTGAGGAGTGGCTGTGCTCAGGGGCCCCTGGCAGTCCCGTTTTCAGGCCTCGGCACTCGGATACAAGTTCATGAGTTTGATCTGCTCTCACATCCTCTGCACAGGTGAATTGGTCACTCAGAGGAACAGGCTCGTGCGCGAAATGGACTTTTATTTGAACTGAATTCATTCGAAAACGTCGCTTCTTCCCAGGACTTTGCTGTTCCCTCTTCCCTTTTATCCCTTCTCTGTTGTCTGTAAGACAGGCCTTGCGGGGGCTGTCTGGTGCGATTGGTTGGCCAGGGCTTTTCCTAGGCTCTGATTAAAGGCGAATTATCAAATGGAAGTTGGATGTTGCTGCTGTGCTTGTAAAAAAGTCAGTCGTGTGCCATAAAATCCATCACAGCTCCCTTGGTGAGGAGGAGGGTGGGGAGATACTTAGCGATGTTGGTTTAGTTTTCAGTGGTTTGGCCTCCATGCCTGGAGCAAGGCAGCCTGTCTGCACAGTGGATCACAGTCCTGTTTGCTAGCTCTCTCTGAGCGAGTGAGTGAGAAGCTTGCTAACTTGATTGCTGGGAAGCTCAGAGACAAGGCCTGGGTGTTGCCAGCACGTTGCCAAGCAGTAACTTTAAGATCTTGAACTTGGGGGGATCCGGATGGCTTTATCGGGTTGGAAGTGGGGCCCGAGATGTCTTGGTGACTTTTACCTCCCGTTTAATTAGAACAAAAGATGCCAGTTGGAATAGGTCTGAGGAGTCTGGGCTTGCAGAGGCCGTATAGGATAGACACAGACACAGGAGCCGGAATCCCTGGCCAGGTTTAACGAAGGGACTCTGGGCAAGGTGTTTAATCTGTCTGCGCCTCGGGTTCCTCATCTTTAAATGAGAATGAGAGTTCTAATTCCTCCTGGGGGGTGGTTTTCTGGAATTAATGCAGGAGCTGAGCCTAGAGCCTGGCGAGGAGTAAGGAAGTCACTCTTCGTATATTATTAGTAGTTACGTTGTTCTGGAATGGATGGTTAATCTTGTTCCTGAAGTTTTACGACAGTGGTTCTCACACTTTACTATGCAGAAAGACCACATGCCCTTCCCCGGACGGGTTGGAATTGGGGTCTCAGCCATGGGGCCCAGGAATCTGTGTTTAATGCCCCAGATAGTGCCGGGTCCACAGAGAACTTCGTGATTCCACAGTGGCAACATTTATCAGGTTCTCAAGGAATAAAGGTCCTCGTGCCTTTCAGATCGGATGATCTGAAAACAGTTCTGCCCGCTCTGGATCGCCTGGTTCGGGCCCTAGGTGGGCTTAGGGGGTGTGGATGGCCGCAAGTCGCTCACCTCCGTCTGTGTGTCAGGTTCTGCCTGCGCCATCCGTGGGCTGGGCCGGCACCAGCGGCAGTGGGACGAGGGAAGAATCGTCTGCTTTGGCCTGCAGAGCGTCCCTGTTCCTGGCTGAGCCGACATCCCACACCCGGCTCTCACTTTGCAGGCGAGAGCTGTGGGCCTGTTTTGCAGGTTGTGTCGTTTCAGTGGGTAGCTGGTATGTGTGTGTGCACGCGTGCAAAAGCAAACATCAAAATGTTTGGGGAGTGTTTTAGGAAAATAGCAAGGAGCAGATTGCCAAGATTTGCTTATATGTTTCTTTTTCTTTCCTTTTCGCTGTGTACATGTGTGATCAGCATCCTGGAGCGTTTCGGCTTTTCTTACCCCAACTGTTCTTTCTTACAGCGGAGAGGATACAATTCAGCACCAATAATGCTGAGCAATAAATAACCTGAGAAGATGAATAGCCTTGTGTGGTGGTAAATTAAAGTTGATTTATTGCACATAATATATACAGGTGCTCCTAATGTAATTAAGCAGCGAGGCTTTTAATGCTGCAGAATCTGAAAGAAGACCCAAGAAAATTGGGTCTTAATAAGGCTTATTGAAATAACAGCTAAACATGCTGCTTAGTACCATTAGGGGATGTTGAAAGATGGATCGACTCCGCTGCTTTTTCTTATGTGCGGAGATGACACACCTGACCCGTTCTCAGCAGGGCTCGCACTGGAATTGTTTTCCCTGCTCCAGGACTGGGCTGTGTTGAGCTGCCTACGCACTCTGGCCTCACCCCTCTGTGGCCAGCAGTCAGGAGGCTGCCTGTTAACGGGCGTTTTCTGAGTGAAGGGAAAGGGAGCTGAGGAGTATGGAACTCATGACGGGGCCTCATTAGCATCCTGTGCTAATAACGGCCAGGCAACAGAGGGCTGGTTCCTGGAGTAAATGTACTGATAGGTCCTCCGACATGGACTGGGCACTGTGCTGGCGATGGGGAGACAAGGATGGGAGTGAAAAGGCAAAGTAGCCCCCATCTTCAAAAGGGCCAGGGGGCAAGGCCAGCATGTAAGTGCATGATGGCAGAGATTGGGAAAGCTGTGATGGGAGGAGATGGATTCACAGAGATGGTGCATATGTGGAGAATGGGTTGGGGGCTGGGGAGGCCCTGGGGGCACTGTGAGTGCAGGACTGAGCCTTCTTAAAGGTGACTGGTGGGTGGGGTCAGGGTTTGGGTGGGAGAGCAGGACAGATTTTGCATTTCAAACCAAGATACAGAGCCTGTACCTAAAATTATTCTGGAATCCTGGAGGCTTGTGAGCTACTGCAAGATCAAATTCATATTGAGAAAGAAAATGCTTGGCAGCATTGTGGGTCTCGGATTGAGGGAGACCCGCTGGCTAAGAGAATAGAGCCTGGACGAGAGCAAGGGCTGAATGGGTATGAAAAGACAGGAGCGAAGTGGAAATCTCCCCTAGGCCTTAGACCTGGGGATTTTTAGGGGTGTAGGGTAGAGAGGGGTTAGCAGGAGAGAGCGTAAGCGTAAGCTGGTACTGCTATAAGAGCCTCCCTGGGGTACTTGTTAGAAACGGGTGGGGGGTTCCTCACCCCCAAGATCTCCTTTGTTGACATCCCCAAGGCATGCTGAGGTCCTGGAGAGGTAGCTCTAAGGTTCCCTGGGAGCCAGTGGGTTATCCCAGAAAGAATGCTGGGAGGGGGAGGAGCCCGTGTGGGGCCAGGAAGCATGGGAAAGTTCCTACAGACTCTCTGTGATTGCCTTAGGGGTTTCAGTTTTTTTTTTTTGGGGGGGGTGTCAGTTTTTATGAAGCTGAAAAGCTTGCAAATGTACCCACGCACGCTGAGAAATGGACCCTCTCTCCTAGAGGGGCGCTGCTTTAAGAAAACTCACACAAAAACTTTACTTCTGAAACAAGCTGAGTCCTGGGGAGAGAATTATTCCCAGTACTGGGGGTTTCAGAATAAGACCCTTTTATGTAATGAACTGATCTCGCGAACCAAAAAATAAAATTTTGCTTTCTTGGTAGAGAGCTTCTATTGTAAAACGGAAGACGTT
This sequence comes from Cynopterus sphinx, assembly GCA_030015415.1. NCBI lineage: Eukaryota > Metazoa > Chordata > Mammalia > Chiroptera > Pteropodidae > Cynopterus > Cynopterus sphinx. The sequence goes on from CM057385.1 coordinate 24,530,513, forward strand.
TGAACAGTGTACTGCTTACGCTGCACAAGGTTACCCCCTAAAAAAATATTGTCTACGTAGGCAGCAGTATTGAGAGCCACTCCTGGGTGCCAGAGCCGCAGGTGAGGCTGGGCAGGAGGGACCCAGGGCTCTGCTGTTGGAAGGACCCTAACATGAAATGTGCTGCTTCAGGCTTGGAGTGTGGAACCACTGAGGGGCTTGTGCAGGGCACATTCCAGCTCCTGGACCCAGCGGGCTGAGGCCACGGGAGCTCGTGGACCATCGGAGCCCAGTGGTGAAGCCCTTCCTTCTGCCTCTGGCTCCTCCCAGAGCTGGGACAGTGCTCGGCTGTACCTTGTCCTTACTTGATTATTTACAGAACTAGAAAAGCCTCAAATATCTGATCTTATTTTTCCCTGGATATATAGCACATCCTTGGACTGTATAATCAGTGCTGCTGTTATAATTTTTTAAAAGGAATACAGGGTGTTAGATGTCCTAGGTGGATAGGCAGTGCATGTTTACTTTTCCTGCGGATTGTTCAGGGAGACCGGAGAAAAGCCCTGTGTCACTCTTGAGTGTCTGCCTGTCTGTGGTTCTGCTTCTCCCCAGTGGTGTGGAATTGGAGGTAGACGGGGCCTTGTCGACGTCCTAATGAAGGCTTCCAGAGCCTGGCTTGTTTTCCACAGGTCGAGTGAATCCTAGAGTTGGGAGCATCGAGCTCCTAGCAGCGCCGAATGGAATATTCGTGTAACTGTTTTCTTCCAGCACATGGGAAGAGATGCAGCGTCGTCTTTGACGTGACTCTTGCCCGACTGTTTGCTCTCGTACAGCACCCTAGTGCTGTTTAAGCATCTGGCTTCGAGTTTTACTGGCGAGTGCAGGGGGCTGTGGTAGACGAGTGAGTCAAGGCGTGACCCTGTTGGGGTGGGCTTTGTGGGAGAAGGTGGACATGAATTTGTCGTTGGGCAGCTTGGCCATCCTGCTGATACTCCTGAGTGTGCCACTCAGAGACCGGCTCCAGGGGCTTCCTGCCGTGATGAAGGCAAAGAAATGAACTTGATCGGTAAAATCTCAGGGCACTACCAGCTGCAGGGCGGGGGTAGCCCTGCTCCTTCCCTGCCTCTCTCACACCCCTTCACGACGCATCGTCTCATCTTTGACCCATCCTACTACCACAGCCACAAGTCAGTGGATCCCTTCTTTGTGCTCCCGAAGGACTTGGCTAACAAGGAGACATTTGTTCGTTCATTTCTTCATTCATTATTCATGCCACTAGTGGTAATTAGCATTTAGTAATGTGGTTTCTGGGGGTAGTTGAGTTGTGTTCACTCACTGAACAAACATTTGTTGATTCCCTGCTCTGGGCTGGGTGCAGGGCATGCAGCGAGGCTTTTAGAGATGAGGGAAGGGCCTCCTCTGCCCTTGAATGTGCAGTGTGGGAAGGCAGGTAATTAACAGGTGTAGGTGCTAAATCAATAGGTGAAGAATGCTCAAGGTGTTGCAGGACCGTGGGGGGGGGGTAGTCATTGGTGGCTTCACAGAGGAAGTGAGGTTTGACTTTGGCCTTGAAGAGTGAACGGGAGAGAACTGAAGTGGGGGCTGGGAGTGCGTTTGTGTGCATGATGGACCGCCCCGTGTCTTTCTGTCCCTCTTTCTCTCCTCAGGCCTCCATCACGCAGGGAAATTAATCGGGGGTTCTGCTGCCTGTCTGTTTAGTAGGAGGGCCTGTAGTCGGAGAGGAGGGGGGAGAAGGGTGCTGGTGAGTCATCCAGGTTCCCGGCTAAAAGGAGAGCAAACTTCAAAGCCTAGGGCATATCAAAGATGAATTGTGTCACACCCACTCAGCGTTTTACACAAATAAGAACCTAATTTCTGGCTCTGCAACAGAAAGTTGGTCTGCTTTGGGGAGAGTTTTTATTTTTTACAAGTGAGGTAGGTTGAGAAGCGTCATTGGAAGAAATGGGCTAAGTTGGTATTAAAACGGTGGGGTGTGCTGTTGGTGCCTTTCTTTTTCAAACTCTATTTTTTTTTTGTTCTGGCCAGTGTTTTATTACTGATATGAATCACTGAGGGGCTTGGAGGGCGAGAGGAAAGGGTTTCTGTATAAGCAGCTGTCTTGCTGAGTCAATCTACAAAGTGGATTTTATAGCTAAAGTATTTGTTCTTGCTTTAAAATGCCAAAACAGCACTGTCACTTCCTCGGCTAAAAGAAGGGTCTTTGAGTATATGGGGGGCCTTCTCTCCTCCCATCACGAACTTTTGTCAATGGAGAGAGGACAGAATTCCAAAGAAGTTTCTTTGAACTGGTGGATTCTAAGATAATCTCAAGCTGAGAGGACAAAAATTTTCTGTAAGAAGTTTGAGTTACCGGTTCATGTAACCTTCCTCTTTTTTGCCCTCCCACAAATTCTGGTAAAAAAATAATAATAATCCTCTCTGGTCATCACAGCTGGCTACCTGCTTAATGTTTGTGTGTAGATACTTCATTTTCTTTTTTATGCAAGTTTTCATCTTTGCATGATCTGAGATAGTTGGTTGCCCTGAGATTATTAATAAATTGAGATGGCTAATGGTGTGTGACTCAGAACATATATTTAAAAACAAGTTGGAATAAGAAATAGGTCTTTTACCAAATTAATTTTTTGTTAGGCTCCTCTTGAGCCTTTTTTGTTTGAAACCTGCTTGCTTTTTAATGTTCATATATGCCCGATTGCAATTAACATAAATTACTTTTAAATACCAGTTAGTTGCTGTGGAGGGAGGCCAGGGTTGTGGCTGCTTATGGAGGGTTAAGAGGTTCGGTCATTGTCTAGGGTTTTATCTCACTGCAGATCAGATTCTATTCCTTTTAGAGGCTGGCAGATTGTGTCAAAGCTTGCTTTCTTTGATGGTGAGAAGCACTAAGTCTGTGCCAGGACATATTTTTTTTTTTTTTACCAAGAAAGAATAAATAATCATAAAATGTTTGTTTATTTAGGAACTAGTTATATTAAATGCAATGTGGTATCTTTGATTGGCTCCCGGAACAAAGGACAGCAGTGGAAAAACTGGTGAAATCCCCCCCACCCCCAACCTGTAGTCTTTAGTTACTAGCATTGAACCAATGTTCCTATCTTAGTGTGATAAGTATATCATGGTTATGTAAGGTAATAACGTCAGGGGAAGCTATGGCTGAAGGGTAGAGGGGAGCTCTCAAACTATGTTTGCATTTCTTCTGTCCTTCTAAAATTATTTCAAACAAGTCTTTCAGAAAAAGGTATATTTGAGGTATTCCTCTTTTGGCTTGGTTGAGATTATATTTGACGTGTGTGAGTTCAAAGTGATCTACCTCTAAGGAGGGAAAATTATTCCGTTACTGCTTTGGAAACTGAGAAAAGCCAGCGAGCCCTTCACTCCTGGCTTGTGTCCCCTTTCATCCTCTTCTCCATCCAGCACCATAGCAAATCCCGCTCTGCATGTGTACCCTTCCAAAAACTTGTGGCCAGCATCTCTCTCCTTCTGATTCCATGGGAATGCATTGCCTGAGATGGATAACTGACGTCTTGTGACATCCTGTCCTTGTCGTGGAAGGAGCTGGCAATTGGACTTTTTATGCTGTCTTGTTCACTCAATCCATGTGTGTTAACTTTTACTCTAGCAGCCAGATTGGAAGCTTCCTGAGAGTTGGAATTTTGTCTTGCTCTTTTTTACATTTTAGAATTTACTTAAAAAATTTTTCCATCATGCAACAGTGCATGTTCATAACAAAATTAACTTGGAGAATTTATATACCAAATAAAAGTTCCCCATAGGACCACCTACCCTGCCATCATCATTGTTAAGAAGTCAGAACATATTCTTTCATGTTTTGTCTGTGTGGACTACAAATATGTATTATGACTTACAAACATAACATCATATTATACATATCACTTTTCCGTCTGCTTTTCTCAGTTAACAAAATCCCTTTGCATGGCCATACATGTGGGGACTGTGTCTATCTTTTTTTTGGATACCCCATATTGATCAGCACATTGCAAGGTGCATTGTAAATATCCAGTAGGTATGTATTATTATTATTATTATTATTAATTATTTGCATTATTATATTAAATCAAGTCATGATTCAGAACACATGGTACATGTGTGCTCAGATGAGAGGACACAAGTGGATTCAGGAGTGGTTTACAATACAGCTTTCTTTTTGCTGGGAGCATCGTTACCTGCTCAGTCCCTGGGGTCAGCTTCCTTGCACAGATAGAGCATCAGACTTTCAGGAGATAGAGCTGACACATGTGGTAGGAGAGTGAGGTAGGAGAGGGAACAGTAGAAGCTGAGGCCCAGACCTCCTCGCTTGGTGGAAGCAGAGATGGCAGTGTAGGGGTTGAGTCTTGGGACTTCAGGAAGGTGGCTTGAGGTAGTGGCGGGGGTGTGTGAATCCATTAAACTAGATGGGTGGAGGGTAGGGCATGGGGGGAAGGTGGGAAAGGGGACCAGTGTGAGCAGGGGCAGGACAGCCTCCTGCTACCTGTAACTTCTGGGCCTTCTTGGAGCAGAGGGGAAAATAGTGATACAGAGAAAATTTTGCTAGGTCGAAGGGTGAATTGAGCAGAGGAAGGCTAGGAATTTGTTGGTGTTATTGGGGTAGGGCAGGGTGAGCCCTGTGAAGAGTTCTTGGGGAAGGAACCCGTTTCCACTAGTCATGTTCCACAAGAGAAGCTTGTAGAAGGAAGCTGAGTGTTGCCTGTAAGACAGTGTGCTCATGGGGTTGGACAGATGGGGTTGGAGACAGTCTTCTTGGACCATGGGGTCCTAGGCAGTCTCAGGAAGCTCCCATTTCTTCTCTGGAAGAGGCATGGCCAGGAGTGCGGGATCTTCCTTGTTAGGAAAAACACCCCTAAGCACTGTCTGCACTGCTACAACCCCAAATATGCTGTGGACGCAGAAGTTTTTCTAGAGCAGAGCTTACCTTGAGAGATGAATATTCCTGTCCCTGTTGGCTTTGCGTCTCCTCGGTAGAATTTTGACTTGACTCCAGGGAAAAGGGTGGTAGCAGGTACCGGGAGCACTTAACAAGTAAATTCCTTTGGAGAGCATGAGAGGTCCCAGAGGAAAAGCGGTCGCCTCTCGACACTTACCTTGAGTTTAGTTTATTCCCACCACCCCCGTGTATACAATATTGCAAAGATACAAAAACATGTGAAAAGCACATGTGAAGAATGAACAAGAAAGTGAATACCGCTACATGGATATTCCCCACATGGCTTAGAAGTGGAGTATTACGGGTAGTTCCTTCCACACCCCCGTGTGTTTCTTCTCAGTTTTACGCCCAGCCACCCCCCGCCCGTGTGGATTTGTCTGCTTTTCACCCTTACAAGAATACTTTGTTCCATCCAGCTTGATGTCTACAGCATTCATCCCTGTTGCATGTAGCCCTATAAGGAATAATTTGCCCTCCCTATAGGTAAATACTTTTAAATGCACATAGGTCATATATAATCTCCACCAAACCAAAAGGAGTGCCTCAGATATATCTTTTTTGAAAGACTTATTTTGAAATAACTTTAGAAGGACAGAAGAAATGGAAAGATCGTTTAAGAGTTCCCCTCTACCCTTCAGTCTCAGCTTCCCCTGATGGTGTTACCTTATACAACCACGATGTGCATCCCCAACTAAGAAATGAGCATGGGTTCACTTCTATGAACTAAACTGCGGATGTTTTTGGATTTTACCAGTTTCCCCACTGCTGTCCTTTCTCTGTTCCAGGAGCCAACCTCGGAGACCACGTTGCATTTGCTTTTAGCGCTGTATGGCGTTCACTGTAGCATTGGGCATTTTCTCCATTTGATGGACATTTGAGTTTTTTATTTGCTTTTTTGTCTGCTTAGCATTGCCGTGAATATACTTGTGCTTATCTCCTGGTGTATATGTGTGAGCGTTCATCAGAACGTACATCTAGGAGTGGAGTTGCGGAGTCACAGTGTATGTACTTAAGTCCAGTAGAAGTCGAGTTGTGAAGATCCCTCTCTTGTTGCAGTCGTACCACTCGTAGGATGCAGGAGTTCTCGTTGCTCCGCATTCTCAGCAGCAGTTGGCGTTATCCGACTTTTGAATTTTTGCCAATCTTGTGGTGCCTTGTTATGGCTTTAATTTGCATGTCCCTGATCAGTAGTGAGGTTGGACATCACTTCTTTATTGCTGTTTTCTTGCCCTGTGGCAGAGTCAGACATAATTTTTCATTTATTGTGGGAATTTGGGGAGCATCTGTTAGCTCGAGACACATTTCTTAGGTTCTGTGTATCGTGTTTGGAGAACGCGGCTGATACCTGGTCCTGTTGACCCTTTATTTTATGAAGAGCCCCTGGATGACAGCAAGCCAGACTTTTCCACGGTGCTGGGAGCATGTTGTTCCTTTTAAGGTACACAGACAAATAAAGTCCCCACCGTGTTTGGTGGCAGCAGATCCTGGGCAAGGGAGTAGCTCTGGGGAGGCACTAGGAATAGCTTCAGGCAAACGTCAGCGACAGCGGTGGTGACTGACCGTGAAGGAGAGGAGAGAGGGGTACACTTCTAGTGTAGAGAGGAGAGGGAAAAGAGACCAGGCTCTCGGGGTGGTCAGAGGTCCAGGAAGGGTGGGCAGGATTGCTGGAGTCCCCACTGGGGATTCATAGGGCTGTTCCCAAATCTGTTTGAGGGACCCTCTGGCCAGGGAGGACCCTGCCCGTGGGTGGAGTGTCTGTCAGAGGGCAGCCTGTTTTACTGCATGTTCAGTTGAATGCTTTCATGTGAAAATAGACCTTTGATGTTCTGGAAAATGAGAAAGAAAATCTGCTTTAACACCTGGGGGAGAGAAGCTGCCTATGGAAAAAAAAAGAAAGGTATAAAACAACATTCTGTTATGAAAGAATGGAATCGCACAGCTCGGCATATGCTGGGTTGGTTGTTCCAGTAACCCCCACGAGGAGGATTGCAGGACAAATAGGCTTCCAGGCGCAAGCGAAAGCATGTTTACAGACGCAGTGTTAAGGGGGAAGCGTACAGGAGGTTGGCATTGTATTGAGATTATGCACGCAAAGGTGTAAATCTCACCTGCGTGGTGTGGACAGGGCCAGGGAGGCAAGAGGGGAGAACAGTATTAGTTGATTTTGTTTGTGTGGTGGGATAGCGGGTGTTTTAAAAATTCTTGTATTCTCACTGTATAAGAAAAAGCCTTCACTCAAAATGAGCCCGGACCCGGCAGTCTGTTCTTTTATTAAACCACCCTGAATGCCTGTCAGTTCGTTCATTCATTCATTGAGTTTCTAACACGATGGGCACTTTGAGGAAGGAGACCCTAGTCCCTGCCTTCAAGAAGCTTACACACTTTGTGGGGTATGAGAGTGTCAACACGCATGATTGCGAGAGTCATAGGTGTCATGCAAGGTGGCAGCCAGGTCACTGCGAATGCCGGGGACAAGAGTGCAGGCTCTCGTTGGCGTCTTTGGGAGGACCTCTCGGAGGAGGTGGACTTGAGGGAGCTCCTGAAGCCTGACAGGATGTGAATAAATAGAGGGAGGAGGGAAGGCAGACAGGAGGGAGGGGGCTTAATCCAAGGGGGAGGAGGCCATTAAAGACTCCTCGACTGTCAGGATGAGTGGTGACTTATCCTGTTCACCCACGGTTCCTGCTGAGAGCTCGCATTTGTCAGCAGGCGGAGGCCTTTTGGGTTAGGTCCTCTTCGAGCAGGTGATGAAAGCTCTGGACCCTCTCCTGAGAAACACGGTCACATACACCCTCACTCAGACCCGCAAGAGGCCGCCACACAGAGGGCTGTGCCTGCAGCTTCAAGGGACTCCCTGCAGCCCCTCCTTGGGGAGTCTCCGTTCAGGGTAACAAACGTGTACTGAGTACCTACTGTGTGCCGGGTATTTTGTGGGGCTTTGGGGATACAGCAGGAATAGGCAGGCTGGGTCTTCGTCCACAGGGAGCTTTCAGTCTGGGGGAAGGACAAACCCCGAAGAGGCAGTTACAAGCAGGAGCCTGGGTGTGGGGCAGAGAGTCATATGTGGCCTTATCCTCCGGGAGAGGATCCCTCGGTTAGGATTCAGAGCTGGGATGTGTGGGGATGGGAGTGCCCCCAAGGGACCTTGGGTGTGTGTAGTCTGTCTTCTCATTGCTCATTGTCTGGCCAGAGCAAGCCACTCTGCCTGGGTCTCGGAGAAAGCCAGGTGTCTCCGAGGCCTCTGGCGTGGAGGCTGAGGGTGAGAGCAGTATTGTTTTCTAGGCCTTTGTTCTTAGCAACACACGCTCACCTGGAGTCGTGTTCTTCCAAACAAACAGCTTTCAGGAAGAGTTAATAAATTAGTCTTCAGGGAAAAGAGCTGCGGCCGTGCCAGCGAGGCCTTCAGCAGCCCGGGCCAGGGACTTGGCTAATGTAGGCAAACACACGGTGATAATTGCGTGTTGTTGCTGACGAGGTTTGGGGCAGCTGGCTCCGTGCCGCAGACGTCAGGCCCTCCTCATGTTAGCGTGCAGCTCGGTTCAGGAAGGGGAAGGCAGCCAGTGGGTGTTAAATCTGCCCCCCACAACTGCTTTATCCCACAGACGAGGAATCTGACACACAGGTGGGAGGGAGACTGACTTGCTCAAGTCAGAGCTGCTATTCCATGGAGGCCGGGGTTGCATACGCCGCTCCTTTTCTGTCATTTAGGTGGCCTTCCCTTGATCCCTCTCTTCCAGCTCTTTATAAATGGGTAGCACGACCCACACGGTAATACGAAAGGCTCTGTGAACCATCACTTCCAACTGGAAAAGCATTTCCAAACATCTGCTCTATCTATATTTAAAGAGGATATGATGCTAATATTGTATTAAGGTCTAGATACACTCATTCATTTAACAGATAATTTGCTGAATGTCTGCGAGGTGAGTAAAACCAACAGGGATCCCAACCTGGAAGCCTGGCTCCCGCGTTCCTGGGGTCGGGGCCAGGGCTGGGGAAGCAACAGTGGACTCTGGGGAGACCAGATCAGGTCCCACCCATTCCTCTGCCTGATGAGGAAGAGCTTATCTGGCTGCCTCTTGTGTTTTCACTCTGCCTGTCCCTGACCACCTGCAGGCCTTCTGGGGCTTGGCGTTCACTGCTACCTACAGAGAGGAGCCCTTCCTGCCTGCCAGTGAGAGAGGGAGAGGGAGAGGGAGAGGGAGAGGGAGAGGGAGAGGGAGAGGGAGAGGGAGAGGGAGAGGGAGAGAGATCTGCTTCTTAAAAAGTTAGACTTACCCAACAGATGGCCTTTCCAGTGGTTGATTAGAATAGAGTTCTTGGGGGTGGTCCCTAGTGTAGTGGTTAGCACGTCTGCTTTACATGCAGAAGGTCCTGGGTTCGTGCCCCAGGTGGAGCCACGGACCATACCCCAGGTTCATGCCACGAGCGTGTGGGAGGAGATGCCCTGCCTTTAGAGATCCAGCTCTTAAGGGGAGACGGCAACATGGGTAGGCCAGGGTTGGAAGTAGGGGACGGGGAATTAAAGAGGGGAAGAGATAAAAAGAAGAATGGAGTCCTGTCTGCCTCTGTGTATCCACTTTAGCCACGCCTTTCCCCACCTTCTTTTCCCACCCCTCAGCTGTAGATCTGGGAGTTTTGGTCAAGGTCCTGCAGCAGTCTCAAGTGAGGATGAGATTGGAGAAGTCAAGTGGGACACAGTTGTTTGTCCTAAACGAATGGGCCTGGCAGGAAGATTCTGTTGACTCCTCAGGTTCCCAGGCACTGGGGGCACCTGGTGACAGATGCATACACTGCCCTTCTTTTTTTGCTCATAACTGTTAAGTGCTTTGCTGCCGGTCTTCCTGTTTTTTGGTGTACACAGCTGTGACTTGCTTTATGAAAATATGGTGTAAGGATCCCCCGCCCCAAATCATGTTTAAAAGCAAGCTAATAGACTAAATAATTATTTAGTTCCAGGATTCACTGGGGCTCCTTCAACTAGGGAATCCCTGGTACATTTATACGTGGACTTAGTCTTTAATCAGTAAATATCCATAGTTTTTGAGGAACATTTTGAGCTTCTGATGCCTTCTTATTCCTTAGGCCTTCCAACATTTTCTAAATCCTCAGGCTTCTTCTCTGTCTCCTTAACATTCTGTACCCTCCGTGATGGTTAACTTTGTGTGTTGACTTGTCTAGGCTGTGGTGCCCAGCATTTTTGCTCAACACTAGTCTATATATTGCTGTGAAGGAACTTGTAGACATAGTTACATTTACAATCAGTTAACTTTAAGTAAAGCAGGTTACCATCTAGTATGTGGGTGGGCCTCATCTAATCAGTCGAAGGCCTTAAGAGCAAAGACCAAGGTTTCTGGAGGAGAAGCAGTTCTTTTCATACTGCAACATAGAAAACCCTCTGTGAGTTTCTAGGCTGCTGGCCTGCCCTGCAGACTTCGGACTTAAGACTGCAACTTCCATTCTTACTGAATGTCCAGCCTGCTGGCCTGCCCTATGAATTTCAGACTTGCCTCCTCCCAAAATTGTATTCCAGTTCCTTGAAATAAATATCCCTCTCTTTGTCTGTCTTTTTATAATATCATATCTATCTCCTGTTGATTCTTTTCCTCTGGAAGACCCTGACTAATCCACCCCCTGTTAGAGTAATTGCTTGCTTAATTGTCTTTTTCTCGTTGTTGGAGCATACGCTACCTGAGAGTAGGGACAGTGTCTGTCTTGTTCTGTCCTCTATTTCTTTTTTTCTTTTTTTCCAGCACTCTCTTTAGCAGTGCCTGACATGTAGAAGATGGTTGTTAAATATTTGTAGAAGAAGAATGAACAGAGGCATCTGTGTTCATTAAATGAATGAAAGAAAGGATCTGCATTCACTGAGAGGCAGTAGGTTTTTTGCCCGTTGTGGTCAGACAGACCTGAGTTGTAGTCCTGGCTCCACCATCTCTTAGCTGTTGGATCACAAGTTCCTCGTTTGTAACAGAGGGGAAAGAATATCTGTTCCCCAAGTGGTTGTCAGGATCTGATGCGATGGTGTGTCTGGAATGTAGTAGCTGTGAGCCAGAGTAAACCAACAGTAAAATCTACTACTGTTAGCACCACCATCATCATCATTTTCCAAGGTTTTTCAAGGACTCAGTGAGACGATGCGTATAACATCCCTAGCACATAATCGAAAGTCATAAGTACTGGTTTTCCTCTAAGTACCAGTCTCTTTCATATGCATATTTTCACTAAATTTAATTTCTGTTTAAATCCTGTGAAACAATTTTAATTGTCCCATGTCAATGATGAGGACACTGGAGCCTACAGCTGAGTTAAATGACTTACCTAAAATTCAGCAGGCAAATTTTCATTGTGCGCCTACTTAATGGTTGGGACTCACGCTTGCATTGGTTCACCTCCCAATCCTGTTCTCGCTTCTCTTCATCATATTGCTTTAGGAGGCCTGTGTAGTTTTTGACCCTGTTTTTTTCGCTGACTCTGCCATTTCATTACTCTCAGCTTTTGCTTGGTATGAGTAGGCATCTACGTCCCTATGGGTTTGTGTGGCTTTTTAGTCATCCCCAAACTGAAAAGTGGGTTGTTTTTCTTCCAGAAGGTCCTTTATGAGTTGGTCTTTGGGAGTGGGAATGGTTGGGGGAAATCACATCCTCAGCTGTTCGCCTGTGTGATCGTTAGGCTGGGACTGAGTCTTCCTGGGAATGTCAAGCCAGGTTTTCTGCGGATGGAGAAAACCTTTGAAAAAAATGTTAATGCCCTTTAATAAGTTAAAATGCACTGCACAGAGCCTTTTTGAGCACAAGTGAGTCTGTAGATGATCTGTTCTGATGGGCTTACATCACAGAGAATTTTATCCTTAAGTTTGGGGTCAATTTTAGCCTCAAGTTTGTGAGTGCATGTCTCTTACTAGCTGGAAGCTGTGTTCAGAGCAAGCCCTTCTTACTTGAATCACAGGATCACCAGGGATTATTCCTGGTGCCAGTTTATTCTGAAATTGCTTTGGGCCTTTCGACAGTTTATATTTCTCTACCAGCCAACTTCCAGGAGGGGCTTGTAACGTAAGCAGCTTCAAACCTCTGTCGGCTACTTTTTCTAAACCCTTACCATGAGGAAAAATGTGTAATAAAACATGAATATACTGAGAGGAAATTTGTACACGTTATACATATTGCATGTGTGTGTATGTGTATGGCATTGCAAGAAAGGTGTGTGCTATAAATATTAGGAAATGTTTGCACAAATAAACGTGGATTTAGTCTCTGTGACTTGCTCGTCCTTGAGGGGAATTCCTTCTCAGAAAAGCAGGTGTCGGCTCCAGATGGTCACGTGTCAGTTCCCTGAGATCTGAGCTCAGGAAGGAACAGTTGGGGAAGGGGAGGCAGGGAGGGCTTTGCTGGGGAGTCTCGCTGCATGACAGCCAGAGTGGAGGAGAAAGTAAGTCACGACTCAGTGGCAGAAGGGTTCTTGAGGCCAGAGTTAAGTGCCATTAGTAATCAGTAGACTTGGGAGCAGGCTTGCCTGCCAGGAGACGTGGGCTGCTGGTCTCTGTCCACCAGGCTTCAGCCTCTCTCCTTGCAGAAGGTGGTGGTGGTGGTGGGGGGGCGGTGTGTGGAGGGTGAAGGGTTGGGCTTTAGTGAGTGAAGGCACTAGCGTTTGCGTGTTGGTTCTCATCTGGAAGGAGGTCAAAAGTCAGACAGGACCGGAAGTTGGGGTGGGGGAGGGAGAGCCAGCCCTCGGTACTATTTCTGTCCTCCCTCCTGGTCCAGCAGGCCTGCCTGGACCTGCATCCCACTTCTGCATCATGGGCTATGGGTCGTATGCTGCCTCCTGAGGAACAGCTGCTGGGGTTGGTCAGGGGCAGTCGGTACATTGCTCGGCTTCCAGAGCTGAGCTGGAGCAGAGCACCTGAGAGTGACCACAGGCGTGAGAGCAGAGCTCAGTGGAGAGGCTGGGACTCTGCAGACCTGTCCCCTTGTATCTGAAACACAGGAAGGGACCTGTGTCTTCTTCCCCCAAGTGAAGAGTTAGGGCCACTCTGCTTCTTCATTAGGCCTCAGTTTACCCACTAGTGCAACAGGGATATTAGTGAATGTTCCACCTGGACGCTGTGCCCATCGAGGCTGGACAAGGAGAGGCTCAGAAACCTTTGTAGGTGACGTGGCTCTACTGAAAAGAGCTTTGTCGTCAGACCTGAGTTCTAATCTTTTTCTGCCTCTTAACTACCTGGGGATCCGGAGTAAGTTGCAAGTTGCCTCAGTTTTCTTATTGACGTGAAAGGAAAAATAAAATGTTTTGACTAGAATGGTGATGCCAGCTTGGCAGTGCTATGAGGACTCCATGCGTTTCTGTGTAACACGTCAAGTTCCTGTAGTGCCCAAAGCACAGTAGGTGCTCAGTGCATGGTGGCCCTTGTTCTTGTTCTTGTCATTTGTGGGGATAGTGAATGTCTGTGGAAAATTGGGCTCTCAGGCCCATTTCGCTGGTGCCAGGGAGCTTTTGGCGTTCAGTGAAACTATAGGAGGGTTTGGCCACTGAGACCAGTCGAGGGCGTGTGTGACGCATCATGTCTGTGGTGACCTCTGAGCAGATGATAAAGGGCTGCTGTGCCCTTGCACAGCTTGGGGATGGATGTGTTTCTTTGCCAGGAGTAGGGTTCCTTGGTATTTGAAATCCCACTTTGCAAAGGGCAAAATAAAAGAGGGAAATCATGGCAGCTCCACGTGCAGTAAGAAACCCATCACTGTTCTTGGAGGTTCTGGGAGGTCCCTGAAAGGGACCCGAACCAAGACCCTAACTCCTGAGGGTTGGTGGTATGATGCCTTTGGCTCACAAGCCTCAGGAAGGCTGGAGGAGAGAATTCAAGTCATGGTAGCAGTTTTGATACCTGCTTTCTCCAGAGACAAATCCCATGTTGGTGTCTGGAAAGGCAGCTGTTGAGTTCAGGTGGGAATGGGGCACAGTGGTAGCAGCTGTGCCCTCAGCCAGGGCGGTGGGCGTGCTGGTGGACAGGCTCCTGGTTTTGCTGTCAAGAGTCATTGAGAGCACCATGTCTGGGAGACATGAACTACATTCCTTTATAGCTTCTTAGTGCCTGCAGGCAACGTTGTCAGGAGGAAAGTGCCTTAAATCCGCAGCCTGCGTCATGTTATGTAGCAATTACTGGTGTATGCTCTACACCAGGGGTCCTCAGCCCCCAGACCATGGACCAGTACCACTCCATGCCGGTTAGGACCTGGGCCGCAGAGCAGGAGGTGAGTGGCGGGGTGAGTGAGTGAAGCTTCATGTGTCTTTGTAGCCTCTCCCCAGCTATAGCATCATCGCCTCAGCTCCACCTCAGATCATCAGGCATTAGAATCTTGTAGAAGCACTGGTCCCTGGCGCCAGAAAGGTTGGAGACCACTGCTTTATGCGCCCTTTCCAGTTTTCTTTTTCAGACAACCAAGTAGAGGAAACCTGGCGCAGTGGTGAGTGGGGCTCAGGGTGGGCACTGACCTCTGGAGTCCAGGCCACAGGCTCCTGGGGGCCCAGGTTGGGAAGGCCCCTCCAGAGAGGCCCCTGACTGGGATAAAGCTCTGAGCTGGAGTTTCAAGGCTGGCCAGCATCACAACCTTTAAAAAGCAAACCCTTCAGTCTTGGGATTATAAATTGACCCTAAATGGAAAGTGACCCTTTCATATATCAGGTTGCGTGTGAAAAGAGAAAAAAAATTCTGTGAAGATGCCTGGGCTGTTCTTCGCAGGTTTGGAGGGCATCGTAACTTTTAACTTGACTCTCTGTTCTCTGCTCTTTGAATATGCAGGATTTCGTATCTTCATATGAACTCACGGACCTTTTTGGATCCTCCTTCTCTGCAGCACAGGTTTCCAGGCACCATCTTAGTTCCAAAGAGGGGTTAAGCGTTCCCTCTTGCAAAGGTGGGCGTTCCTTTCCTCTAGGTCTGCAGCAAGTTTAAACACAATGGGTTTGAGAAAGCGCTTGATCATACAGTGCACATTCAGAATGGGTCTGTCTGGCTTTCTTTGGTCTCCTCTCCTAGCATAAAACACATCCAGGCCTCGGGGAACGGTGAAGCAATAGTCTAAATCTGCCTTCACTCCCTGGTTTAGTTACCACTGCCTTTTGACAAAAGAATTACTTTCTCTTCCTGGTTTTGAATCAAGGACCTTTTGTGTATTTACTGAAATGTGATAAATGCTAGTCTCTAGAAACCAGCTGCCCCTTATGGCTGGGGGCAGCATTTTTAACACCTGGCAGTTTGCATTTCAATATGGTGGCTTAAAACACACACACAATAAAAACAAAACCCAGCTCAAAACAGTGATCATTCTTGGCTGCCTAGAGGGAAACATAGTAAGGGAGGCCTCAGAGTGCCCTGGCACGGGTGGGTGGGCACGCAGACAGGCAGGCAGGAGGGCAGGCGGGCAGACGGCAGGCAGGCAGGCAGTGGAAAGTGACTGCTCTGGGAGGTGCCTGCTCATGAGGTGAGGTCTCCTTTTCTTAAATTCAGCCTGGATGAGGTCTGTCGCTGCCTTCCATGTGCCGTGCACAGTGCGAGGTGCTGGAGCCTCAGATGTGGGGTACACAGGGCTTCTGTCCTCAAAGAGCTCACATGTAGTTGGAAGTCGGACGAGCAGGTAGTTAGCTGTGGGACAGGGCACCTAAGAGGCATGAAGGATGGCCATGGTGGTGGGTCCACTCAGGCTGGTCTGGGCTACCTCCCAGAGGAGGTAGTGCCTGCATTGGTTTTGAAAGACGGTGGATTCGTTTGCTAGGGTTGCCATAACAAAGTGCTCCAGGCAGGGTGGTTTAAACAACCAAAATTTATAGTCTCACAATCTGGAGACCAGAAGTCTGGTCTCAGTGTCAGTGGGGTTGGTTCCATGTGGGGGCCACGAGGGAGGGACCTGTCCTAGGCGCCTCTCCTTAGCTTGTAGATGATCATCTTTTCCCTGTGTCTTCCTCTTCTCTTCCCTCTATATGTACGTGTGTACATGTGTCTGTCCAAATTTTCTCCTCTTTAAGGACACTAGTAGTACTGTGTTAGGGTCCATCCTGATGACCCTATTTTAACTTAATTACTTCTTTAAAGGCCCTATCTCCAAATGGATACCTTTTGAGGTGCCTGGGGGGTCAGGACCTCAACCTATGAATTTTTGGGGGTGGGGGAGACACATAGTTCAGCCCACAGCAGCTGGTAGGAGTTTTCCAGGGAGATGGGGTAGTCGTGGAAAGGGCTTTTCTGCCAAAGGCAGTCGCAGGTACACAGCTACTGAGGGGAGAAATAGACTGGGTGTTTTGGGAGCTGTTTGCGTTTTAGGCTATGGGAATTAGGCAATGGAAAGAGATAGACAAGGGAAAATACAAGGGTCACATGATATCAATCTGGAGCCGAAGAGTTTGGACTCTGATTTTAGAGCCTTGTAGCCCAAAGAGTGGTCTCTGAACTGCTAACAGGAGCTGGGAGCCCCTATGAAATGCAGAACCTCAGGCCCCACTCGAGACCTGCTTAGTCAGCACCTGTGTTTTAATAAGATCCCCAAGGAATTCGTGTGCACATTTAAGTTTGGGAAGCCCTGCTCTAGAGCGGTGGTTCTCAGCCGTGGTTGTCTGGAGCAACTTCAAAAATTCTGATTTACTTGGTTTGGGGTGTGGCCCGGGCTTTTTAAAATTTTCTTTTTGAAGCTCCCCAAGTGATTCTCATTGCTGCTAGGAATGAGAACCACTGTTTTGGGCAGTGGGGAGCCATGGGGAGTTTAAACAGGGTGTGGTTGTAGGGTAGAAAGCCCAGAAACTGCTTCTGTCCTCTCTTTGCCGGGAGTGGGAGCTCATCATTGGCTTTGGCTCCATAAAGACCCCTTTTTGGCTCAGTGACTGTCCTACTCCCTTATGCCTAGGGCAGGGTAGAAGAGTGAAGGACAAAACCCAGGCCCAGCTCACCTGCCTGCCATGGGGGATCCTGACTTGAATTGTGACTCAGTCATCTCAAGAACCCTGGGTGGCGGGGGTGGGACGGGGGGGGGGCGCATCTGACCTCACTGCCACCACCATGATGGGGATCCCATGGATATGAGCCTCTAATGGGGGAGTTGGGGCAGACATGCAGGAGAGGATTTCCCAGCTAGATTTTCTGGAAATGCTATTCTTATTTCCCACAGCAGCACTGAAGGCTTCTTGAAGGCGGGCTCACTACTTGAAAAGGATGTTTTTCGTGGCTGTTGCATGTACCCGATAAGCTCTCTAAAGCCCACTGGTGATAAAGGTGATCTAGAGAAAATAAACATCAGTGAAAAAGCAAACAGACCCAAACACCCAAACAGCGTTTATCCCAGTTTAGCGGTGAGACTTGGATTAGGCAGGTCACATGGCCCACAACTTTCCTTCAATCCCTAGGAGACTTCTTCCGTGGAAATCTTTTTCGGCAGCTTTGCAATTTTGATTTTCAGTTAATTAGATTTGTGCTGTTTGGGAGACTTGGTTAATGCATTTCACCCCACAGAGCTAATTTGCCTCTGTCTAAATGAGGTCTTTGGTATGGCAGAGGGTGTACACGGGATATATGACTATAGACTCACATGGGGGCATTGAGAGGCCTTGAGACAGTAAACAGGAGAGGGCTTTGAAATCACCATTTGTCATCATTATCATTATTATGGAATATCTGAAATCCCACTGAGTGGCTAGAGGTACTCTTCAGAGAAAGGGCATCACGTGGCTACACAGTGGCCTTGTTACCCGCCTCTCAAAATCCAACCTGATGACCTGTCGTATTGTCAGCTCTGGGTTGTAATGTTAACGAGAAGGGAAATCTTTTTGGAGAGTATAAAGTAGCGGATAATGCAGAGTAATAAATCTACAATCCCCAAACCTCTTAGAACTGAGAGGGACCTAAGGCATTATCTCAGAGAGTCCCCCATTTTACAAGCCTGGGGGCAGAGGCTGAGGGTCATTCCTACTTTTGAGTTTGGAAAATCATGTGCTTCTCTTTTTTTTCCCATGTGTATTTGTATTTCTTTCCCCCCTTGTCTGTGGATGGACCTGAAGGAGGGAGGGAGGGAGGGAGGTTAGTCTGACTGTGTGGATATTTAAGAGGCAATACAGGAACTGAATGGCAGCTTAGAGCCCAGTTTTATGGATCCATCACAAACTCTGTTCCTTGTTCCCTTTCTCCTGTGTCAGAGATCATATAGACTGCTTGTTAGTGATATGAGACCAGGAATCGTAATTTAATAATTTACATCCTGCCGATCTTCTCAAAAGGCTTTGAGGCAGCAAAAAAAAAACCAAAAAAAACAAAAAAAACAAAAAAACAAACAAACAAAAAAAAACGAAGGGGACGTAGGTAGATTGAGTCAGGCTGTTTGGTTTAGATTCCCTTTGTTCTCCCCTCTGCCATCCCTGATTGGATGAAAATGGACTGACTGTGGGAATGCTGCTTATCAGTGGGTGGGGTATGCACTCGATCAGTCATGCCTGTCAAGGCAGGCGGTGGTGGTGGTGGTGATGTGCTTGCTCTCCATTGCCATTCTTGGCCTCTACCACCCACTGAGATATGATGTATAGAGAATCCTATTCTAGGCATTTTTAAAAAATAGAGAGACGTAACCTCTGCCCGTGGGGGAAATTACAGTCTCATCAGGGAGACAGAATGTATGCGCAGAGGACTTGGTGCCTAAAGAATCTCAACAATCTCAATTAGCATTATTAGCATGACTTAGTAATAACTGCCCTCTAACACTGTATCACATCTTCTAGTTTTGAGACACGGAGTGGCTAGGACAGCAATGAACTTCTATGGCAGATGAAGAAGTCAGAACTCCGAGATCGGAACTTATTTCCTGAGGCCATACAGCTGGTAAACATAGAGCCCAAGGCACTCATGGGCCCCGGAGCCCTGGTCTTGGCCATGAACCTCAGGAAAGGTTTAAAGCAGGATGAGGAAGGTGGGAAAGGGTGAACATGCCTGGGAATGGGCAGGGAAGACTGTGAAGATGAGGTAGGAGGTCCAGTGAGGGTTTTCACTGCTGGTGGGCGGCCGTCTCCTCTGGACATTCTCTCATTAGAGCCTCTTTCTTATTCTAGATTCTTCACTGGTTGTGAGTCTTCCTCACAAGATGTGACCTGAATGATAGTCTGAGGGCTCTTGCCTTACTTCTAAGGTCATTCCTGGGCCTTGGCTTCGGGGAACAGCTCTGGTTTCATTTTCTTCACCTGTGCAGTTCAGAGAGGGCAGCTGTGTTATCACGGAACACTTTGAGTGGGCCGGCGAACTAGGGGTGGACTCTAGTTGGAGTGCTGTTCATGGGAAGTTTGAACAGAGGAGGATATGGGGACCTTCTGTCTGAAATCAGGTTGAAAAGGTGACTGTGGGGTCTAGGGTTGCAGGGCCTATGGGGGCAGGGGGCGAAGGTGGCCAGATGTCAAAGCACCTAAAACATTTCCCAGAATCCAGTCTTAGAGAACAGGGAGTGTCTGTCTGGCTTGCAAGTTTCTCCTTTTCTATTTTCTTGTGTTGTTTTGCCTTTTAAGTGCAAAGAGGATGATGCACAGCAGGAACATCTGTGCTCCTTAGGATTCTGTGGCTGATTTGTTAAATGTAAATTCCTAATGTAGGCTGTGGAACTGGTGAAGGAGAGAAGCGGGCAGCTGGCTGGGTAAATCTCTCTCTCCACTTAGCTTGAGGCTCCAGGGCCAGCCTTGAAGAAGGCAAGACCAAGGCCGAGTTCTCCATGTCTCTCTCCTCAGCCTTGGCCTCCGACTTGGGGAGTGTGGACCCTGGACGGACAATTCTTGTGCCCACGGCAGAGAGGGCCCGGGAGCCGTGGCCTTGGTGTTGCCCTCTTCTAAGCTTTTGTACGAGGAGGAAGCCAGTGATTATCCAGAAGTGGGGCCTTCTGGCTGGTGGCTGAGATAATTCCTTGGATGGTTGTGAAGAAGGTGTTCAGAAAACTTGTGCTGTCACTGGCGATTGGGGACCCTTGTTAGAATCTTTTAAGGCTGATTGGTTATCCAGTCCATACCTTCACCTCATAGCGAGGAAACCGAGACTGGGAGGTGACCTGACTGTCTTGAGATCACACAGTGGTTTGGTGGTGTTGTCAGGACATTTAGATTCCCACTGAAAGCACCATACTTTCTCAGTTCAAGCTGCATTTTTGTTCACATCTGCACTTAAAAATCAGGACGCATCTAACAAATGGATGGTACTGCGTCAGAAGAGTGACCCTTACCATCCCCATGGATTCAATCAGATAGAATAGAGACGGTTTATCGAGAGCTTGCTGTATGAGTGGTAGTGTGCACATTGCTCTGGACAAGTCTGCTCAACTTAATCCTAAACAAGACCAAACTCTATTGAATAGAGGTTTTTTATACCCCATT
The DNA here is from genome assembly GCA_030015415.1 of Cynopterus sphinx. NCBI lineage: Eukaryota > Metazoa > Chordata > Mammalia > Chiroptera > Pteropodidae > Cynopterus > Cynopterus sphinx. The sequence goes on from CM057385.1 coordinate 24,550,827, forward strand.
CCAATGAGAACAAATGCCTCAGCTCCACTCCAGCCACACTGCTCGTCAGTGTGGAGCGGGGTTCCAGCCCCGCTTATGCATCTTCTGAGCGCCTCCTTTTGAGGGAGGGGGGATGGCTTCGCTCTCAGACCTCATCAGCGTTCAGTGCCGGCCTCAAATGGGCTGTGACGAGGTGAGTCCTCCGGCCCCTCCCTGCCAGGTCTTTCCTTGTACACCTTTCCGCTCTCAGCTTCTCTGGAGTGAGAACGCTTTCTTCCTTCAAGTGGTCACCAGGCTGCTGCCTGCGAGTTTTCTGGATGCTCGCTGCTGAACTGTATTCCGATCGAAAGAAACACAATTACTCTCTGAGACTTGAGGGCAATTGTGAACACTTGCGGTCTGCCTTTTTGTTCAATACTTGCTTGGAGTGTCTTTCTTGAGAGGCTTGGAAAGCCATCTTTGGGTGGAGAAGCATCTGCACAACATCGGCTCTGTTGCATGGGCAGGGATGGTCAGCTTTCACCTCTCACGGGGAGAGTGATTTTTATTTAGGCCTTAATGTTGGGACTTGAATCGGGGGCGAGGTGAGAGCTCGCCTCTTTCAGGTGTGAGCCAATTTGTAGAAAGGGAGCTGAGGGGATTGTTAGGAATGCGGGGCTGTTCATTGAGTCCTGGAGGGAGAGGACCCAAGGGGCACCAGCCGTCAGATGTTCCTCGCCAGTGTGCGAAGCGCTCGGAGGCACTGTTTTAAGACAGTAGGGAGGGTCAGAGGTTCCTGCCCTTAGAGTCTCATCAAAAAGCTAAGTGATGCCCAAAGGGGATGAATAAGTCTTGCAGAATTCTGAGTCCCGAGCTTTCCTCGCTTCTTTCTTCCCCTTGAAATAGGCGATGTGTAGATGGATGCCTGTACCCCCATCATAAGGTGCCGAGAGAAAGAAATGCTAAGCAGACTCTTGCTGTCTTTGTAACCAAGCAGGGGTGGCCCAGTGGGGGAAAAGGAAGGGACATAGGGGCACGAAGAGCTTTGACAGCTGTCTGAGCCCTATAGCCACTCCACAGAAATGGGAAAGGGACATCTAGGCGTCCCCCACCTCACCTGCTCCCTGCCACAGTGTCCTGCTTCCATCGGTGTCCTCTTCATTCCCTCTGTCACTCCTCTAACCCTCTTGACTCTTCATTGTCCACCTGGACCTAGCAGGGACATTCCACTGGTTCTCTTATCCTGGGCTGCATTGGGGAGCCATAGAATTGGACTTGGGGAGGCGGCTCTAGCTTCTTCCCATTGACTCAGGTTACCCCGAAGCCTCTGAACATGGCTCGGCTAGACAGGCTGGCAAGAGTGACCAGGAAGGAGCCTCTCATTTCCGCTGCCGAGGCTGCCGTGTTCGCTCCCGTGGCTTCCAGGACTAATCGCTCGTTATTACTGTGCACCAGTAGGCAGACAGCAGCCGTCATTACCAACACTCTGAGAGCCGCCATTCGCCTCGCTTGGCAAGGTGACTCAGAACATTAGATCAGAATTAGAGGGGGAGAGGAGGACAGGCTGAGGAAGCCCCCACCCCGCCCCCCGGTGATCTGCCGGCACTCTGGTATTCCAGAATACTGGCTGCGGAAATATCGCCAGCTCCTCCGACACAGAGAGCTCTGTTAAGCCAGAATTCATTCTGCGCTTTCTCCTGGGCCAGGCCCGCAGACATCCCCGCAGCCGAGGGCCTGATTTGTCTTCTGGTTTGTGTCCGCTCCCCTGTGGAGCATCGGATTTGTGCTACAGCAGCCAGTGGGGAGAGGAGGTGAGCGGGGGAAAGCGAGCTGTGGTCACGGGTGGTGTGGGGGGAGGGCCGTGCTGTCGGCCGTTCTTATTTGTCAGTCTTGGGAAACGGCCTCCAGAGAAATCCTTTGGCGTGGGACTGGGAAGCTTGGCCTTAATTTTAAATGTTAAGCTCCATGAGGGCAGAGCAGGCCCTGTCTTGGTCACAGCTGTACCTACGGTCCCTAGAGCAGAGCTCAGGAAGTAGCTATGAAAGTGGAATTCAGGAAAGGGTCCAGGGTGCTGTACCCATGAAGCAGGGAGCTGATGACAACCCCTTCTGCCTCAAGGGTCTATGTGGGTGTCCTGTCTACGTAGGTGTCTCCTGTACTTGCTGCTCAGTTTGGCCTGCAGAGTCCATTTAGAAGAACCTGTTTATTCTTGTTTCAGGAAAGGGTGAGAAAAGTATTTGTTCCCATCGTCCAAGTGGAAATTTAAGTCGATGACAATGGAAACCATCTCTGGCCATTCACACACTAGGAAGAGGAGGGAGTGGGTTGGCCCAGCCAGGGTGGAAGAATTCAGGCCCTGTAGATTTTAGGGGTGAAATAACAGCATGGAAATAAAACTCCCCTGGGGCAACATAAACCAACCCTTAATCAAACATCAGCGGCAAACCACGTACCATTCACTCCGCGTCACCGTCACCGGCAGTCTGGGGTTGTGCTGGGCTGTTGGAGTGAGGTGCCACCCCTAGAACTTTGCATAACAAGAGAGCAGTATTGGGTTTTCTTCCTTCTCTGGGCACCTGGTCTCCTTCAAACCCTGCCCTTTGTTTTCAAGCTGGAAAACCCAACTGTGGATTAGTTTGACACCTGGAGGCTTTCCAGGTGAGAATGTAGGGGACTCGCGCAGGGAGCAAAGCCCATTTGGGAGTTCTATGCCCAGTTTGGAAACAAGCAGCTAATTAGAATAATCTGGTGGGAGTAGTAAGGGTGGATGAAGTAAAATGGACTACGGTTGGTGGCTGGTTACCTCTGTGGTTATTTGCAGATGTCCATAATAAAAAGTCATAAATCCGTGAAGCTGACCCACGATTTGCCCTTGGGCATCAGTCACTCCCTAGTCTCAGAGGTATGTCTGTTTCCTCATTTGTTCTACACAGACTGAGTCACAAATCCTTCAGGGAAATGGGAAAAAAAAACATGAGACAGACTTGTCAGGGTTTTGACAGAGATCACTACTTTGTCCTGTGGACTTGGGGAGATCCTAGTCTGAGAAAAGCAGTTTGGGTTTTCCTTGCTCCCAAGGTTGACAGAACTTGGTAATGTCCAGCGAAATGGCAGAGGCCAGCTGGACGCCTGGTGGACACTCCCGGAGATCCAGGGCCAGTTCCAGTGGAGGCCTTAGGTACAGCCCCAGCAGCCTTTGGGGGGCGTGCCCCTCCTTGTCACCAGGGACCCCTTCTTTGCTGGCAGTGCCAGGGCTCAGGTTTCTGTAGGGGCTGCGATGTCTCCACAGGCACAGCTATGCTGCTTCCACTGCTTGGTGGGCCGGTTGTTGAAGCCAGCACCTTGTGACCTCAACAGGAGGGACTTCTCTCCTGGTTGCCAGGATAGGCAGAGCAAGAGGGAGGGGAGTAGCTGAACATTTTGCCACTGTCAGGAGAGGCCTGTCAGGTGGACCATGTGGTGCCTGCTTCTAGCAGAAACACTTGCTAATGTGAAATGATTTCTAGGCTTTGAATCCTTGCATGAACTCATCATTTACTCATAGCCCTCATTTGTTCTGCTCTGTGAGGACCATTCTTCCTACCGGTTCCTGTGAATTTTTTTTTTTTTTTTTTTTTTGTGGTGATGGTTGGATTTCCCAGGTAATTATTTTGTAGCTATTATGCTGGGGCAGGATGTTAGGAGACAGGAAAAGGAGAAAGAGGGAGTCATTGTCCTACAGGTTTTGGACAATGAGGTTTTGTGGGTGGAGTCTCGGGTAAATGGTGGCCAGTGGACTTGAGTCGCTGAGTGGTTCTGTTAGTTGTTTTCTGCCTGGTCAGTCATGTTCCCCGATGCCACTTCCTTTTTAGCCCTCGGCTTCTCAGTTTTTAGGGAATTGGCAGGTAAGTGGGAGAAGAGCTACTGCAGTCCCTGAGATGGCTGTTCCCCCTGCTCTGTGGACGCTGGGTCTGTCTTATCACCCCGAAATAATTCCTCTTCTGCCCTGGCTTCAGGCTACTATTTTGTTCCCGTTGGCTTTGTTTTTAATAGGAGAGAAATGGCCATTTCAGAATGGATGGTTGTAGGTGATTCCTTATGAGTTGGCAGAGACCAACCCCATTCCAAGCTGGACTTTCACCTCCTCCAGTTTCTCCTGGTTGCCCATCCTTGTAAATCTAGTGTCAGCTCTGTGGCTCAGAAGGGTGGGTGACAGGTGCTGTCCCCACCTCTGTGACGCACTACTAGGTCTTCTCAGACTAGGTCTTCTCGGACGTGCTTTCTGAGCTGCCTGGGCGGGGACTGATTCTGGGTCACATGCACCTGACCGGTGTACTTTTCCAGCCGGCTATAACCTGGAGGAGGGAGGGAAAGATGGGGGAGAAAGAGGCGGGCTGTGTGGCTTAGATTTTAGGGCTGTTATAGTAGTTAGTCACTTTGTCATTTGGCACATCAGAAACTGGCCTTTAGAAAAGGGGCCTCCATGAGACCTTGACTGTTACAGGTGTGGTCTGTGTCTGGCAGTGTTTAAGGCGAGTGGGTGTCCCACTTCAGCTTGCAGTGGCTGTCTGTCTTTTTTACCCCCTCCGCTGCCTGAGTTGGCATCATCATCATTTCTTCCCTGACCATTGGCACAGCCTACCAGCTGGGCACCTCCTTCCTCTCTTCCTCTTACTGTCCCTTTACAAGGTGGCCCCCCAGGGCATTTCATAAAAACGCAAATCTGATTGGTGTGGGTTCTCAGCAGGGCCACATGCGGAGTGTGAGCTGTTTCTGGCCTCATTGTTGGGCCTCTCCTCTTGTCACTCCTGCACATTCGTCTCAGGTTGCATGCTATGACTTGTTGCTGTTCCTGATCGTTCTCTGAGGGTTCCAACCTCACCACCTTTGCATCTGCCAGGTGCTGCCTCAGGCCCCAGGGAGGGTGTTGGGGCTGAGTGAAGATGGATTCTTTATAATGAAGGTACATGCACCTGCTCCCTATCTGTAATCAGAAACATCTAAACCCAAACCTGTCTAGCTCCAGGGCTCTGGATAAGGGATCATGGGCCTATATTTATTGGTTCAAGCTGGCCTCTTCCCACTAGACAGTAAGGGTGTTGGACTATGTCCTAGTTGACATTTTTGTGCTTCCTTAGGGTCTTCCAGAGTCACTGGCACCGTTAGAATAAATACCCAGTAAGAATTTGTTGGACGAATGGATAATAATAGCTCTTATTAACATTTATTTAGTACTCACTGTGTGCCAGGCTTCGATCCAAATGCATTACTTATTCTCACTCATTTAATCTTCACAACAGCCCTATTAAGTACTCATTTTATTCCTCTTTCATAGATGGAAAAATTGAGGCAGCTGCTAGTAACTTGCCTAGGATGGCGTGGCCAGGAAGTGGAGAGGTGGGATTTGAATTGAGTGGCCTGATTTTTAACCACTGGACAGTTCTGCCTCCGTGGACGCACACAAGTCTTGCGCTGAGCAGTTGAGGCAAAGTTGTAGAAGGTGGAAGCAATTTTAAGGACTCTGCCTGGCTCCTCTGCTGGGTTGGGGCTTTCTTGCTGTTGCAGAGTTGAATAGTACCACTCACCCCCAGAGCATTTTTTGATAGGGTAATAAAATGATTGCATATGGGAGTCAAAAAGGAAAAAATCGCCATGGTCATTGAGTGTTTTACCGAGTGCCAAATGGAAAGCGGCATTTACAGACACAGACCATCCAAAGTAATAACAGTTTTCACAATCATCTTGTCAGATGGCAAACCTGAAGCCTGGCAAAGTAAAGTGACTTGCCTGAGGTTACGTAGCCACTGTACATCGCAGGAACTCAAATCTGATTCCCTTCGGTGGGTGCCTTTTCTTTTTCTCCGGGAGGTAGGTACCTGCGGATGAAGTCTGAGTCCTTGTTTGGGTTTCAGCCCAGACAGTGGAAACGCTGTCCTTGACTGGTTAGCTTGCTGGCTGACCATGTGACTTTTGAATCGGTATCAGACAGACTCTTAGAACAAGGTGTTCCACTTAACACATGCCCTCTCTGTGGCATCAGGAGGGAGTGCGGTGTCAGCGGGGCCCACATCTAGCCTCTGAGCTTCGTGCAGGCAGAACTGAGGATTTCAACAGATAGAGTCATGGCTGTTTTTACAGTCATGTCAGAAAAACCGAGTCACTCTGACATTCCCCGAAGGTCACTGGCTGATGGGGTTGTGCTGGGGAGGCCCTGGTTTGTGAATAAAGCCAGGTAAGGGGGACCGGTAGCACAGGCTCACCTTTTGGCCCAGGACATGAAATTTATTTTACCCTTGGCTGCTTGTGTACCCAAGGGTCCACTGCCGGGCCCCTGAATCCAGTCTCTTCCGGTAGTTCTTTTTCACTCTACCTGGGAGAGGTGAACTGCTTGTTCCAAGAATGGGAGTTGTAAACCTTTCCTCGCCACCCCTTAGACTTTTTTTTCTTTACTAATTTTCTTTAATTTAATTAATTTTAATTGCCTGTTTTCCTCAGCAAAGTTACTATTCTTAAAGCAAAATACACTAGGCTCAAAGGTAATGTAAGTGCTTCTAGATGATAAAATCTCCCAAAATACTAATTTCAGACCCTCTCTCCCTCCTCCTTTCCCTCCCTCCCTCTTTCTCTCTCCGTCCACCCATCTTCCAAGCTGTCTACTATATTTCTCTCCTAAGCTTTCCAGTGTAAATCTAGAGATAACTCTGTGTGTGTGTGTTTTAGTTTAAAAAATTCAAACACTTTATTAGAGCAGTTTAGGCGTACAGGAGAATTAAAGGGAAGGTAGAGAGATTTCCCATATACTCCCTGCCCCCACATGTGCAGAGTTTCCCCCTTTATCAACATCCTGCACCAGAGTGGTACATTTGGTACAGATGACGAACCTGCACTGACACATCATAATCACCCAAAGTCCGCAGTTTACCTTAGTGTCCTGTTAGTTTGGGTGAATGTGTAAGGACACGTACCCACCATTACAATATCCCGCGGAGTATTTTCACTGCCCTAAAAATCCTCTGTGCGCTACCTTTCCATCCCCGCCCCACTTCCCTGTCTGGCAACTACTGATCTTTTTACTGTCTCCGTAACGTTGCCTCTCCGTCCAGAATGTCACATAACGGGAATCATACAGTGCAGCAGACTTCTCACATTGGCTTCTTTCACTTAGTCATATGCATATATTCCTCTTAAGAAAATCAGATTGTATGCAGTTTTCTGACTTGCTTTGAATGCCATTTTCACCACAGCATCCCCATTTTCAGTGGCAGCAGAATGCCCTGTTGTATAAATATAACCTCATTTAACTAATCCTCTGTGGTCAGACAGCTGGGTGGCTCAGCTTTGCCTGTGTAAACAGTGTGACAGTGAACATCCTTGATAGCCTTGGTTGTTGTTGTTGTTGAACCCACTTGTTTGATTATTGCCTGAGGAGACATTCCTCTGTGTGGAATTGCTAGGTTAAAGTTTGTGTAGTGTGTGTGTGTGTGTGTGTGTGTGTGTGTGTGTGAGTGAGAGAGAGAGAGAGAGAGAGAGAGAGAGAGAGAGAGCGCGCGCTCTTTTCACACATTTTGCCAGACTGGAAGACTGAATTTTAGTTATTTTTCTGATTCCTCAGTCAGTTGGCTTTGGGGCTGTCTGATAGGAGTCTAAACCCATGTGAATATTTGTGAATGCTAAAGGAGGTAGATTTCTCATAGGCAGAGGGGAAGAGAAGACAGCAGTCAGTGTGTGCCCAGACACTGTGCTGTCGGGGGTACCTCCAGAAATGAGATACCTGAGGAGATGGGTGTTACCTCATCTGGCAAGGAGAATGCGTTCCAGGGGCTTGTTTGAATTTCTCCCTGCAAAACAGCTCTACATTTTGTAGAAATAGGATTATTAGAAGAGGTTTTCAGCACCTCCAACTACATTTGGAAAAAGCTGTATTTCCTTTGGCTTGGTGGTAAAAGACAAGTAAATACGTTTTTTTAAAAAACAGGTAAATGGTAATATTTTGCATGCCCAGAAGTGTGTTCTGTCCTTTAAACTCAGAGCATTCAACACTAAATTATTTGATTCCTTCTAACAATGCCCCTATGTGGGAGGCTTGTGTAAACTTCCATTAAGGGCGGACAACATGGTAAACCCAGGCTCTGAAATGTGTAATTTCTCACCCAGTCTGGGTGGGCCATAAACCCATAGGGGTGGTTGACTGGGGAGTAAGTGTGGGTGTGGGGGGGTCACTGGGGGTATACAGAGGTTTCTCAAAGACTTATTTACATGAGTTAGTGAAAAAAGGGTTTGTCCGGCGTCCCTCTTTCCTGCTTACCTTGTCCGTGTGTGAGTCCCTTGTGGGAAGCTGATGTGCACAGTGAATTCGTCTCAGCCAGCAGGCTGTTGAAAGCATAATCAAATCAGATCCCTGGTTTTCTGAGTTACGTAATTTTGCAGAACTGACACAGGCTCCTGGGAAAAGCTGCCTGTCCTCCTGTTAATTTTAAGGTCCATTTATAAAATTAGAAGCTGTGTCGAGCAGTTGAATATGAAATGGAACTTGCCTGTTAAAGGTTTTTTAAAATTTTTTGGCCAGATAGCCTTATTTAACCTTTCTGTGTCTCAGAGGTTGGTGGCCTTGGCCTATGGTGCCTTCATGGAAAAAGTTCTAAAAATAGCTCCTGCTCGTTGTTGAATAATGGCTTGGGGGGGGGGTGGATGGTAGAGTTTCCAACTTCTTTCAGTCAGCAGACTGGACAGAGGGTGGCCAGTGCACAGAAAAGCTGCAGGCTTGAGCATTTGGTACTGTTGTGGTTGTCGGTGGCTCTGGGTTTGCTGACTGCTATGTACAGCATACTCCTGTCTCTTGATTACCTTCCCATTCCCCACTTTTTTCCCCCAAAGCCTCTATTTCCTGACTTGCAAACAGGTAAATGATACCTGCATGATTTAGATCCTCGTAAGATTTCTGTGTCAGCTGTTCCTTATTCACAGGACCCAGGAGCCCTTTTGTCCCTATCCTAGCAGGGTATGAAGGATGTGCATAGTTTAAAACACACTCGGGGACCCTTCGTTCTGTTTCAAGGCAACATCATAATGTGGTAGAAGTAGCACTGGCCAGGGGCGGGACCCTGGAGTTCAGGTTTCTAGTGCATGTGACCTTGAATAAGACTTTGATTTCTGTTCTCGGTAGAATGAGGGATAGGATTATGTTCCTTTCCTAACTCAAAGAGGTTTTGTTCCCTTGTGTCTCAAAGCAGTTTAAACTAAATAGTGAAATGATCTTGAACACACTGTCCATTCTTCTGGTCTGTGTTTCCATGAGGTTTCTTGATGAACCCTGAAGCAGATGCAGACACTTTCTTCTTTCAGGCTTTCGAGCTGAGGAATGTGCAGGCTGAGTGGGTAGCAACTTGGATTTCCAGTAGCTTCTTCTGTAGGAGAGTTGAAATGTTAAGAAAAGGAGTACATGAGATGAATAGACTGTCACCTTCCTATGGGTAAGCCATGTGGGGGCGGGTCATTCAGACGGCTCCAGCCACCTCTGTGTGAGACCCGAAAGGTCTTAGAGACGCATCTGTGTGGTAGAGATGAGGGCATGGAACTGCCAGAGGTTCTTGAAGGCCCGTTTCACGTGGCTGCCTAGTGCGTGACCTTACTTTCTTTTTGCCTACCTCAGTGTCCTCGGTTTCTCAGGGCCTGTCTTAGAGCAGCGAAGGCAGATCAGCTACCCTGAGGATCTGACTGATTTCAGAGAGATTTTTTGGGTAATTCTCTCCATTTTGTAAATTCATACCAGTGAATCACTAAGGTAAGATTGTCCCACTAGAAGGCTGCATGCTCAGACAATATCACCCCTGCTCTTCATAGCATTGCCTTTTCCTGAGTTGCTTTTAATGTCACAACCTTGGTTTAAAAATTATATTCAAAAAATGTCAGTGAGGCAATTTTTACATCACCTTTTTGTATTCTTTTCTTATTGCCAAGTGAGAAAATTTTGTGGAAATTTAGTAATAAGAAAAGTCTGGTTCTCTCTGAGAAACCGATAAGCTAAAGAAAATTCTATAACTGGTCATGTTGCCCCCTTTTTTTTTCAGCTGGGCCACCAAGAAGCTTAGTGACAGATGTGAAGAGTCACTGGCCTCATTACTGACGTATTCAAAGTATCCCCTTTATGTGGGCTGGATTTTTTTTAATTTTACTGTTATTTTTTAAATGTCTGTTGTTAGTCATCTCTGAGCCTTTGTGCAAAGAGATGGGTTAAGAATATTTGCAAAACAAACATGCAGAAAATAAGAGGGGATCACAAGAATTTTATGCTGTTAGAAAAATGCAAAAACTTTCAGAGAGAGGGAGAGACAGAGACTGACTGAGACTGGCTGACTGGTCAGCATAATATTTAAGAGCGTGGATTCAGGAGCCGGATTGCCAAGGCTCAAATCCTGGATTTATCGCTTGGCTGAACAAATTATTTAACGTCTCTGTTCCTCAGTTTACTGATCTGCAAAATGGGGATGATGATATCACAATCAACTATAAGTTATCTGTTTGGCCCAGTTCACTCTGCTCTTCTGTGCCTCAGTTTCCCTGTCATACCCTGGGGTCTGTCCCACCCCACTGTTAGTTACCTTCCAGGAAACAAGGATTCTGTCTCCTCCTTGCCCACTCCCGCCCCCCACACGGTGGCCACTCAGTGGGTATTTTCTGCACATGTGGATCGTTGGAGATTTAAGTCTCTGTTCTCCTGCAGAGACTTAAATCTCCAAAAGTCTTGTGTGTTTCTTCTGAGTTTGAAATAAAATACCCAAAGTGAGAGTGGGTTTAGAAAGTCAGAAGTACCCTCAAATGGAAGGGTTTTTGATTCCTTTTTCTTCCCTACTCTTTGACAGTGGCAAAATGCTTGATAGAATCTGAGAGTTGGATGAAATGAAACAGTGCATCAGGGTCCCCTGCCATCTGGGTAGGTGGTGATTAAAAATGGCCAGCCTCACACTTTGTGGGGAGGGCTGTCGTGGGCGGCACTCACGGTGAGTGTGTAAAAGGGCTTGGCTTTAGGGGTGGGCCGAGGACTGCTGGGCAGCTGGGGAACGCCTTTGAAAGCAGCACTCCCCAAGATCTCATTAAAATGTTTCCTCCGATGGATGGAGCTGGAGTGAAATGGTTTGGGAAGAGAAACAAGCTAAGGCTGGTAGGAGACACTGAACTATGAATTTAGGGGCAATTAAAGCAGAAAAACTTGAGCATATGATTTTTTTTTTCTTCCCTTAAACAGTGCCCTATAGTTATCCACCTTTGTTCTTGGTGGTTAATTTAAAACAAGCGTAATCTTTGTCTAGTAGCCTGGCTGCCAGAGTTGCATCTATTTATTTTCATGACTGTTCGTTTGCATTGCCCAGGGACCCATCAGTGCCAGAATACGTTTCTCTGGTCATATTTTGGCTCTGTTGATATTTTCCAGCACCCCTCTACCCAGTCCTTGAGAAGTCAGCCAGCATGAATCTGTAGATTTTCCTTTGAAGTGGATAATGTAATAACGGGTCGATGTCATCCTAGCAGCAGTGGGACATGTAGAATCCTGGTCCTGTATCTGCCTTGCAGTCCTCACGAGACTGAGAGGAGGGAGCTGGCCCACCACCCTGCCTTTAGATGAGTCACCTCCTAGACCGGATGACAGCGTCGAAAAGACCCCAGGAAATGATGGGACAGCCTGTTGTCCATTGGGATTTTTCTCAGCCTTTTCGCTGTGAGAGAAGGTCTTGTTGAATTCAGCTCAGAGCCCTCAGAGATGCATTTGCAGTTCATCTTCCCCTGAATTGTCCAGCACGAAGGTGGAAAACAGTGATATTCTTAAGAGGCAAATATATTTTTAAGTTAGTTAATAATCAGTGATGTCAGGGTCTGCAAACGGCCCATGGGTCAAAGCCGGCCCACCACCCATTTTCATAAATGAAGTTTTATTGGAATCCAGCCACACTCACTTGTGTCGTCTGTGATTGCCTTCTTGCTATGGCAACAGAGTTGAGTAGCTCCAACAGAGATGGTGAGGGATTTACTATCTGGCCCTTTACGGAAAAAGTTTGCTGACTGTTGGTGTATGTAATGAGCACCCACTGTGTCCCAAGAACTGTTCGAAGCACTGGGCATGCAGCAGTGAACTTAACAAAGTCCTGGTGGTGAAACGAACAGATACAGATGTAACATGTCAATCTGTGGTCAGTGCTATGAGAAAGCAAAGCAGAGTAAGGGCAGAGGGACTGAGACGGGGAGGAGAGTGCTATTTCAGATAGGGCTGTCAGGCAAGGCCTTTATTGGGAGAGGCCATCTGTGTGGATGGCCTTATGAGTGCTCTCTGGGGACAGGGTGCAGAGATGGCAGAGGCCTAGAGGCAGAAGCTTGCTTGTGTGAGGATTATAGGGAGAGCCTTGTGGGCTGAGTTAGGGGCTGGCTAGCGGAAGGAGCCAGGGAGGAGTAGGAAGGGAGAGCGGCTCACATAAAACTCTGGTAAGGACACAGACATTTATTCTTTATGCAAGGAGAAGCCGTGGCAGGGTAGGTAATAAGCGCAGGGTTGACAGGAGCCGGCCTGTATCTTAAGTACCCCCAGATGCGGTGTGGCGTGGAGACAGCAGAGGAACAAAGGTGAAAGCCAGGTGGCCAATTAGGAGGCTGCTGTAGTTGTCCAGGGACACGGTGGTGGTGAGAAGGTGCTGAGAAGTGGTTCCATTCCAGGTAGGTCTTGAAGGTAGAGCTTGTGGGATTTGCTAAACACTTGGATGTGGGAAAAGGAGAATTAAGAGTAACGCCAAAGGCTTTGTCCTGAGCAAAGCCCGTTTCCTCTGACGGGGAGGATGGGCAGGAACGGCTTGGGAGGTGAAGTCAGCGTTAGGAAACCTTTCCACTTTGGGTGCATATTAAAATTAATGCATATATTGAACACAGTGGCATTTCTTTTTTCCTGTAAAAGATGACAGTAATCAGTGTTGCTTCTTATGGCTGTTTTGACATACCGGGATTGAGAAAATATTGTAGGAACCATCTGTTGAGCTCTCAATGTGCCAGGAGCCAGAATCTGAACGAGTTATCTATTGCTGAGTAACAAATTATCCCAGAATTTAGCATCTTAAAATAGCAAACATCATCTCACAGAGTTATCTGAGGCTTCAGAAAATCGAGTGGGATCAGCTGGGTGGTTCTGGCTCCGGGCACTCAGGAGGTTGAAGTCAGGCAGCTGTTCAGGTCCGCCGTCACCTGGAGGCTTGACTGGGCCCGGGGGTGGGGGTCAGCTTCTGGGTTCTCACACAGGGCTCTTGGCCAGAGGCCTTAGTTTCTCCATGTGAGGACCTCTCCAGAGGTGCCTGAGAGTCCTTATAATACTGCAGCCAGCATCCCCCCAGACCTTAACAGCCGCAGTTTCTTTCAGCTTTTAAAATGATCCTTTCAGTGTGGCTTTCTAACCTAGATTTCCAGATGAGAAACTGAGGCCCAGGAAGATTGGTTACATAGAAGCCAACAGTTAGACCAGGACTCTATCTCTGGTAAGGCTCACACTCCAGCCTCAGGTTCTTTTCCAAGGCCCCACAGAGCTGCTCATGTTTTTCCCAATGCTGTGATCTAGGATTGACGCCAGGAACCTCTTCGGGTCATTATGTTTCACTTCAAGTGTTTGATGGTGTTGTGTGGTCCACGCTAGTAATCACGGCTTAAAAAAATTAATCATCTTGTTGTCTTTGAGACTCGTTTTGTCTTCAGCCCCTACTCCCCACCCTGGCGACTTCACTTTCTTTCCGTAGTCTTTAACCTTCCTGGCTGGGGCGTCTCAGAGGCTAGGCTGTGTCCTCTGGGAAGGCGCCTGCCTTTGTGTCACCAGCTAGCCGTGGCGCTCAGGCGCAGCAAAAATCCCCGGTGGCTGTTGCTGTGGTGGCTGCCCCCTCGGCAACAAGTGCCTGGTGTTGGCCTGACTCTGAGTCCTTGGCTGGGCAGCGGCGTGGGTTAGGGGGTCCTGCTTTTCATGTCATGCACTGGTGGTCTGTTGCTAAGAGAAGAAAGCTGGCTCCTGCTTTCTACAAGTAATGGTTATTAATGTTCATTTTCCAAATTAGAAAATGAATGCCTACTCCTTACAGAAGATTTAAAATACATAGAAAAGTGTAAAAGAGGAGGTTCATAAACCCACTACTGAGAGATAACTAATGTTTTGGAGTATTACTGTTTTTGTGAGTGTATGTGTATTTCAAAACAGAACTGGAAGAAACCCAGAATTGGAATCATACCATAGTTGTGTGTGTGTGTGTGCGTGTGCGCGCATTTCTGTATTCAACTTTTTTCATTTAATGCTCTGCAATAATTTTCACATGTGCATCAGGTTGTTGTAAAAACATAATTTCTTTTCACTGCAAAACATTCCATCATCTCAAGGTAAAATACAGATATATTTTAAATATGTCTTACTGCCAAGAACAAGATCTGTAGGATGTAATTTCGTCCCATAAAGGACAGCACAGGGTAGAGCAGAAAAAAGATGCTCCTTGAAGTTAGAGGGCCTCAGAATTGCTTAAATTCTGAGCCTCGGTTTTCTTATCTATAGCATGGAAACAGCACTATGTGCTTTACCGTTGACAGAATTAAATGAGAAAATGCCTGTACAAAGCTTTCATAAACTGCAAGTTTTGTTATTTTCGTTAAAGACCCTGGTTCTGTTTCCTCCATAGCAGTTGTCTGGACGTCCCACACTCATGCCTTGGGAATCATGGTTTTCGAATGTTTCTTTGCTCTGAGTATCATCTCTTCTTTAGCAGGTGCGTTAAAGGATGTTGTGTTGCTCAGGGAGATGGTTTGTGCCATTGGATGGATGGCAGTCGTTTGACAGCTGAGCGTGACGGAGGTGCCTCCAGGAAGTTTTGACGACGGAGGGGACAGAGCCCTTTCCTGCAGGGTTTTGGGAGCCGCAGGCAGCGGTTGTGTGAGGGGTGCTTTCTGCAGTGAGGAGCGTCCTGCGACTGTCGGTCGCCTTGTACTGTGCTGGCGCTTCTCTGGGAGGGAAAGTGGCAGTGGGTATGTGAGTCTTGAGTTAAGTAAAACGAGGAGGAAGCGAGAGCCTGTCTCAGCGCCCTGTGTGGTTGGAGGAGCACGCGTCAGGATGTTCACACGGGGACGGCACTGGACCCCTTTCGTTTATTTTGATCCTTTTATCCATCTCCACACTGAAGGTGAAGACCCTCGCTTGTCTTGCTGGCGCTGCATTCCCAAGCAGCTAGAATGCTGTTCTTCATGTGTAGGTGCTCAGTAAATGAGCGCCAGCTGAGTGGCTGAGACAAGGAAGACGTCCAGAGAAAAACGACCCGGCCAGACCAGAGGTTCTTGAAGTGAGGTGCTGGCGGTTTGAGCATAGACACAGGTGTCCTGGTTAGTTACCCTGGATTTTTGTATTTTTTGTTTTTTTGGCTCTTGAGATGAGTGGGGATGACAAGCCCCATCCTGCAGGCGGTGGGGGCATGTGATGATATACATGCCGACTGCTGTCCACAGGGCCTGGCAGGGAGTAATGGGTGACTCAATCTTTCGGCAAACAGAGGAGGCCCTGGGGAAAGGCCGAGAAGATGCGCTGGCCACTCAGCCACAGGAGTGCCTCTGCAGTTCCCTGGCGGTGAAATATGGGGCACGTGGCCTTTCCATGCCCATATTTCTATTCAGGTGTCCATGAGAGCATAAATAAAGACTAAGTGGCTTGGCAGGCCCCACAGAGACTTGTTGCTCTCAGTTGCTTGGGGACCCTGGAGGCTGCATAACTCAGAGCCGGGCCGCTGCCTGGAGCAGTGGGCTGGCGGGAATCCACTGACCCAGGGCCACCGTCCCGGCCTTTAGGCCTCTCCTCCCTACTGGCGCAGAAACCTCTCTTCCTCATTTTGGCCCCTGGTATGGCTTTTTGTTCAAGGCTGCGGTTTCAGGGCGCCTAATTGAGTTCTACCACAAGGCAGATAATGTGGGATGCGCAGTTCACATGGCGACTTCCTGTGCTCCCTCAGACCTCCCTCCTGTCACCTCCAGGAGGCCTCGGAGTGGGGATGGGGGGAGAGACCTGCCCCACCGCTTCCCTTTGTCTTCCTTGTCTCCTTTGCAAGAAGAGTCCTTTATTTGTTCTTTTAATGCATCTGGCCTCTCAAGATCCTTTCCAGATCAATTTGGCTTGTCAGGGGTGCCAGGCTTAAGTTTTCTGGCTTCTGAAGAAGAGGAGAAAGGCGGGAGTATGTGTGGGGGGGAACTGGGGATCAGACTTTCCCTCTCTTTGTGGCTTTCAGAAGAAAATCATGCATGTTAAAATAAATGATGCAAATATCTGTATTTTATGTATCAAAGAGACAAATAGCATAAATGCAGATTATAGGGTATTCCTTAGAACTGTCCATCACACAGGCGCTCCTGGGAAACGCAGACAGGCGCAGCCGGTTCTGCGGAGCAGTGGCTTCGCTTTGGGGCAGCCTCCAGGGGGTCGGCATATTTGGGTCATTGTCTCCTGGATTGATTTAGGATCGTCTTCAAAGCCAGCTCGTGTTCCGAGTGTTTCATCGTAACACTGCACACTTGAAAAAGTAAAAGCCATTTCCACTCTCTTGTGTGACCAGCCTTCAGCGTCTCCTGATTTAAGATCTGACCGGCAGATCTGGTGTGCACGGGCCCTGCTGTCACGAGTTAGGGTCTGTGGTGGAGAGGGGTCCCATGTGGTTGCTCAGTGTTTGCCCTTTACAGTCTGCCTGGATGCCAATATGTCCATTTTTCCTTCCCAAGAAAGATTCTGCATGTAGGTGTTTGAGGATGAGCCGTGGCCTTCTTGTGCTAGAGGTATGGTGGAGTTACTTCTGTCTTCCATCACTGGCTGCCCATCGTCAGTTGGGGGCCTTTGGATCTCGTCCCTCCTGGAGCCTTTTCCAGCTTCCCACAGTCTGGCCTCAGTGTGTGCTCCCTCCCAGCCATGGTCTCGTGGGAAGCAGTTTCCCAGCTGAGAGTGCTCCCCCAAGGTCCCTTGTGTGGTGGCCTTCCAAGAGTCCCCACAGTAATCGGGATTCTACTCTTTAAAGTCATAGGCCTGCTGAAACTGGGCAGTCACATGAGGTACAGCAAGGGTCTTGGGACACAGTCACCCTAGGTCCAAGCCCATCCCGGCGTGTCAGCCTTGAGTGATAACAACCAACATTTCTTGACCGTCTGTCGCGGCCTGGCTCACCTTAACTCCATGTCTCATTTAGTCCTCACGACGACCCTGTAGGAAAGCGTTCATTCTTCCCGCACTTTATGAGGCTTTTCAAGGCCCGGATTCACGCAGCCAGAAGGGGAGGACCGTTGTCCAGACCCTTGGAATCTGCCTCCAGATCCCACACCCTCAAAACCCCTGCACTGCGCCACCCTAACTGGTGTGCTGTGACTTACAACATGGCCAGAGGTTTGCCCTCTGAACCTCTGTTTCCCCGTCTGTGAAATGGACACGTGTTGTCAACACTGCAGGGTTCTTTTGAGGGCACAGTGAGGTGACATGTCATGTCTCGGTCCCTGTCACAGAGGAGGAGCCCAGCAAATGTTAGTTCCTTTCTTTTGTTTCCGGGGATGAGGAGTGGGGCATGCGAAACAGAGGGACATTCATGTCCTGCGTGGCAGCCTTGGTGGTTAGAAGGGCAGGACCAGGGCATCCCCACCGCTGTGGCCAGGCCATTCCACCGTAGAGGTCTTCCCAGCGTGGGCCTGCTGCATTCTGGGGTGTGGGGTGGGCGGCGGGACGCTGCTTCCTGGAGAGGAATGTGGGGGGGGAGATGTTGGAAGGTAGACACTGGAGTCTCATCGGGGTAGAGGTCGAGTGCTTGTCCTTTTGACTCGGGTGGGCTTGGAGTTGGGCCCTGGACAGTGAGCATGTGCCCCTCTCTGGCGATGTCCAGTGTGCCAAATGCGCTCATCAGCTCAGGAAACCTGAGACTCTCCATCGTGGGCTGCTGCGCCTCGGGAGTCATCCTGCCACCCTGCCGGGAGGGAGCCTCAGCAGGAGTAGGGTCCATCTCTGGGCCTGGATTTGCTTTGCTCTGTCAATGCTCTTTTCTGTCCCAGAGGGTGCCCAGGTGCGAGTAAAACAGGGAGAAATTTTGGTGCTGCCTCTGGGGAGTGTGCCATTCCAGTCCTGGTCTGAGAGGTGGTTTGGCTTTTTTTC
Source organism: Cynopterus sphinx (assembly GCA_030015415.1). Taxonomy (NCBI): domain Eukaryota; kingdom Metazoa; phylum Chordata; class Mammalia; order Chiroptera; family Pteropodidae; genus Cynopterus; species Cynopterus sphinx. The sequence continues at coordinate 24,568,921 of CM057385.1, forward strand.
CCCAGCCGCCTTTGTCCTTCTAGAACATAGACTTTGCAGGAATGCAGAGAGGGGCCCCCACTTAGAATCAATGTGGGTCATGTCAGGACAGAGTCTAGAAGAACAGGTAAACCAGGGAAAGAAGCCAGGACCCTTGGCTCAGTGGGATCCCAGCATCACTTGGGAGCCTGATAAAAATGTAGAAGCTCAGAATCCCACCCCTTCCTCCAGACCTGAGAGTCCTTGGAGTGGGAATCTGCATCTTACCAGCCTCCCCTGGTGATTCCTGTGCACAGGAAAGTCCAAGAAGCCCTGAGTTCGACTTTGGAGCTGTGAGAACTAGGAATATACCCTTCCACATACCTGCATTAAGAAAATAAAACAATAATTATGTTTTTGGAAGATCGAAATTCGTTCAGTGAAACTTTGATGAAGAAAAACAAAATGAAACAAAGCACCACCGGGTGCCTGAGTGAGAGATGGAGTTGGATGCTTCCTGGCTTAGGACACCCTCACCTGTCTGGGGGCCTGCACCATCTGAGGCCAGGACGCCATCTGTCTGTCTGCCCTTCTTGGTTCTCTCTCCCTGGTACCTGATGGTGATGACGTGACTTTTGGGCATAGTGCATGTAGCAAGTGGGAGCTGTGTGTGGAGAGTAGCTTTGTTGACTACTTTTGCTTTTCTTGCTTTATTTTTATGAATAATGGCAAAGTCACTGCTTGTGGGCACTGCCGCAGATAATACAAAAAAGCCCTTTGAGAAGAGCTTTATCTGCTTCCAAAGTACTTAGAATTGAAGACCCCCAGGGATCCGCCTCTGTCCCTCTTCTTTCTCTTCCCCTTTCTTCTCTTCCTGTTCCCTCTCTCCTCACTCTCCCTCCCAGTCCTCGTTCTCTCTCTCTCTCTTTTTTCATTCAAACTTGCAGTGGAATGGGAGTGAGCTACAGTATTGCCCTATTTTCAGCTGATTTGCATGTTAGAGAGCAGAGTAATTGGTGTTTAACCAGAACAAAAGAGGATCTGTTTTCTAAAAGAAAAAGAATTTTTGAAGTAGACCCTATTGCATCTACTGCCTTTGTCTTTCCTCTCATTAAGAATTGAATAGGATGGCCCCGTAATGAGGATGTGGGAGATACTGCTTTGGTTGTGATGCTTTGGAGCTAATTGGTTTGAAAATTATATTTGATGTGTATGTGAGGGATGTTGGCAAAACACCTCTTTGGGACACGGACTTCCTGTCTCCATAGCAGTGGGAGGATTGGGCAGGAAGAGGTGACGTGGAAGCTCAGTTTACCCTCTGAGTCGAATGCTTTGATGGGCCACCCTGAGATTCTGATCTTTCTCCAAACCTTCCGGTTGGTCTCTGCCCTCTGGGATCAAAGGAAGCCCCTGGGTATCGTCCAGGGGAGACTTGTAGGGCACAGCTCAGTAGGAACTTCCTTGGCTGATGTTCAACTTCTAGTGAAGCAAAGTTGTAGTAATTTGAGGTATTTTAGTGAAAACGTAAAGCTGGAAAATGATGTTTCCCTTGGTCAGAGGGAGAAAATCTAAATCTGGACTAGGAAATTGGCAGCGTGTCAGGTGAAAACCTCCAGATTGCCCGTTCTTTATTTTATGTGCTTGGACAACTCACATAGTCCTGTTCTCTTCCTCCTGGAGTCTACCAGCATCTGATGACATACAGTTCTGTGAAAAGGGAGTGAACTTGTTAAGACTTTCAGTAGTGTTTCAGTGACCGCAAAAATATCTAAGTAAAATACACTCTATAAACTTTGAAAATTGAAGAAGAGAGTGAACTATAGTCACATCTCTCTAGTGGATCACCCAGTCTTTTGCCATTGCAATTCCTAAACACACACACATACGTATTTTGAAATGATCATAGAATAATACACCTTTTACTTTGAGAATTATGTTTAGGCAAATATTTATTTAATAATACCAGAGTTCTGTAACCTTGATATCTTTTTTGAGGTCACCTAAATTTGCAAAAACTTATTCCTCCTCATTTTCATTAGGAAATAACTTAAAACCTACAGGAAAGCTTTTAAGCCTAAATGTGAAGCAACCGTACATCCTCCGCTCAATCCATCCTTTGTCAGTGTTCTGCCCCCGCCCCCATGCTCTGTGAGTTGCACTCTCTTCCTCTAGAGAGACATATTCTTCTTCCTGAGTTTTTTTGGGGGAAATAACTGTATATATCATGATCCTTCGCTCCTGAATCCATCTGTGTTCCTATGAATGGGGACATTCCCTTACAGAACTAGTATAGGAATAAACTTTAGGAAATTTAACATCGACACAGTGCTTTTTTGTAATCTACCATTCTTACTCCGGTTGGTCAGTTGCCCTAATGTGTCCTTCATATAATTCTTTTTTCCTCAAGTACAGGGTATAATGCAGGATCAGGTATTCCATTTATTTTTATTTTTTTTAATGTCTCTTCAATCTGGAATATTTCCACAGCCTTTCTTCGTGTTTTGTGACATTAGCATTTATAAAGCACGTAACCCCATTTTTTCCAGGAGAGCGTTCTTGCTAATATTTTCTTATGATTAGATTCAAGTTCTGCATTCTTGGCCAGGATACTGCATAAATGTTTTTGTGTCCTTCTCAGGGAGGCGCATCTGGAGGTACTTGATGTCCATCTACCCCTCTTCGCTGATGTTAATTTTGATCACTTGTTCAGGTGGTGGTTGGTTTTCTCCACTCTCTAGTCATGATGTTTTGCCTTGTGACGAGTAAGCAGTGTGTGGGGAAAACTCCTTTAAGACGATGCTTCTCATCAAAATTTCCACTTGGAGTAGCATTTACTGATGATTTTTGCCTGATTCTATGTCTGGCAAAATTCCTACACTCCCTCCATGTTTACCAGTTGGCACCTGACGTTTTACTGTTAGAGAGCGTCCTTCCTTGTCTGCCATTCATCTGTCAATCTATCTACTATAGGTGTAGCCTCGTGGACTCTTACCAGTGGCATGTAATTCATTACTGTACGACATTAATTTGGTGCTCAGGTTGTCTCAGATTTGGCCTGTGGGAGACCCTTCATTCTGGTTTCTTAGAGTATGCACCCCAACATTTTTTTTTGAGTACTTCTTTACTTTCTGGTAGGAGATACTCCAGGCTCATCTTGCCTCTAGCCCGCCCCATCCCTGGAGTTAGTCATTTCTCCAAGGAGCTGTTTTCTTTTGCTGGGGAATGGATTTAGATATGTGAGCGCTGGGTGTTTCATTACTACTAGTGTCTTTGCTCATTATTACTGGGGTGTCTGCCTCTCGGTCATTTCAGTGGAGCGATCTGGGAAACACATGAGTGTCAGTATACATATGCGCACATGTATACACGTGTACATATGGACAGACAGCTGCGTATGCACATACATAACACCGTCCCTCCAATTCCAGGCCATCTGCTCAGTGTTCTTTCTTGCCTCCCTCATTCCATCTTTGTGTGGCCCCTCTTCTGCGGTGAGAACCCCAACCTTCTACATCAGCAACACGTTAATAGTTTGCTCAACCCTGTAGTATATCTAAAATAGAACCAGAATGGCTTGTCTATGCCACAGCAAAAAACGAACCTATTAAAAGGGCTCAGGATTTGTTGGCGATTCTCTCCTCCCACCCGATGCACCCCAGCTCAGAACTTGAGGGTATCTGGTCAAATACTGTACCTAAGTTGGAATAGATCTGCCACCTGCCTCACCTACCCCTCATTGTGGTCATGGTTTTGCTTCCATTTTCAGATTTTTCTCCCCTTCTTTCCTTCCTTGTTAATTGAATCTTATTTGCTATGTGGGACATTTACATGTGATTAAAAATGTCCTTCTGTTCCCATGCCACATCCCTCCCACCTCGTCTCCCAAGCTCTGAGAGAGGTCACCCATGTCTTTGTTTTCTGGTTTGTCTTGTATTTTTGTAAAGATAAACAGATGTTTATGTATTTTCTTATTTCCTCTTTTATTTTTCTTAAACAGAAGGTAGCAAAGTATATTTTTCAAGGCATCTTATTATTTTTAAACTTAAAGTCCATAATTCATGCCACATTTCTCAGGTTTTCTTTCTTTCTTTCTTTTCTTTTTTTCTTTTTTCTTTTTTTTTTTTACTACCCTTTTGTATTCCAAGATCCCATCAGGACACCACATTACATTCAGTAATCCTGTCTCCTAGGCTTCCTTTGGCTGTGTCTTAGTTTTTTAAATATGTGGGTAGTGGATGGAAGAGAGGGAGAAAAAAGAAGGTCACAGGTGATAGATGACAACTATTAGGTCCGTATCACCAAATGTTATTTATTTTCTTGCCGTTTTTTGCCATATTCTCATGCCACATGTATTATTATTAATACTTCTCTTTATATTGACACATTTTGACCATAATGACATTTTCTAAGTTTACATCACTATCATAAATTGTCTCACTTTTACTTGTCCACTTGTATTTCTTGAGTTGCGTAACAAGCACAACTTTTCGAAGTTTAAAAAGTTTAGTAAGTAAAATAACTCCTAATATTTATCCTTAACAAGACTTGAAACGTGAATAATAATACACGGTTTTGGGGGTCTACTTGTTTTTCTTTTTTTAAATGACAGCCTAAATGAGATATAATTCACATACTGTACAAAGGTCTCACTTTTTCTTAATGAAGATGTGAACACATTGATCCAACCCTTGATCTATTATGTGCAAGAAATTCAGGCTGGGCTTTTCAGAGGAATTTGAGAAAGAGCTGTCTCTTATAGGGAAATAAAATGAAGACATGTATAACTGTAGTCCAAGCTGAATGACTTAAATACTCTTAAAACCAAGGATTCCTTCTTTTCTTGTTGTCATTGTCATTGTTGTTTGGACGATTAATTAAACATTTTAATAAGCGTCTCATTTATAAAAAATTTAAACAGAATAAAAGAGTGGTACAGAATAAATAGATGTGTGTGCGCGCACACTTTAAATTGACTCTGGTTATCTTTAAGGTGATGTCTGGAAGATTCCGGGCCACACCTGAGCCATATCCACTCCATCCCTGTGATGCTTCTGTCTTTGTCATGGAGTTCCAAACAGAAAAATTGCCAGCATGTTGCTGTCACAGATTTCTTAAGTAAGCAACCAGTGGTCAGTCCTCCTGTTCACCATTGTTCCTGGAAATGGGCTAGGACAGTCCTGGCCCTTCCCACTTGTCCTTGTGTTGCCATAGATAATAATGATGAGACGTGTTTTGGACTTGCATTCTAGAGAGGAAGTGGGAATTAATGTAATACTCCAGAGTCTACCATCTTATCAACATTTGAATAATGAGGCCTTTATTTCAGAATAGCTCTTTAAAAATGATCTTCACCATTCTTCTTCTTATTTTTTAAATAATGAATGCAACATCATAGCAGCACTTTTCAAATTGTAAAAGAAGAAAAGGAAAATTTTCACCTACCGTCTTCCCTGAGGTGTCTTGCATCCCATCCCTGCCGCCACGTGTATACCCACTTGTGTGGGAGTTAGTGTAATGTAGGTGTACAGTCCTCTGTCCTCCTGTTCCCACTTGGCATTACACATGTTGTACTCCATGGATCTTTTAAAAAATATATTTTTATTTTTTAAAAAAGTTTATTACCCTCTGGCTCTTTTATTGGAGTTGTTCTGTCTTCAGGATTTGGGAATGGGATGGTCAGTGGTCACCTCTCTGGGGTTTCCACCCTGGGAAGCAGAGAGGTGAGATTTCATCCTGGGTCATCCTCGGCAGAGCAGGTTTGTCTCTAGGTTCCCCACATTACCTGCTGCAGTGGAGTCAGCTAGAATGGATGTTATCAGTTCCTCCTCAAGTTGTCTAAGCAATCCTCAGTGTTTTTCAGGACTTTGGGGTTCTACGGGTATAACTGTTCCTTGTTCCTTCATTTGCGGGACCAACAGTCATAGGCCTTGCCTCGTGCCAGGCCCTGGGCCAGCAGTGAGGATACAGCGGTGAGTGAGATTGGTGCGTTTGGTTTCTGCCTTCTTGGTGCTCACAGTTCGTTTGCAGGGTGTGTGCCAAGTTCTCTGTGCTTTGCTGCACATCCAGCCCTTTCTGTCCAACTCGTGCATGCTCACCTCTCAGTAGCAGGGGTAGGAGCTGACATTGTAGGAAGAACCTAGGATCTGCTCTGCTTTCCTAAATGCTAAGTTCTTAGCATGCTCCGGTACTTACTAGTGGCACAAGCAACTTGCGACATGTCTTACAGTGGCTCGGACACACGTGTGGTGCCGAGTGTGAGGACTGTTAGACGAGAAGGCTGAGACAGGGGAGTCCGGGGGGATGGGCCAGCAGTGATGGACGCCTGAGCTGCCCCATTGGTCTAGAGACCACCCCTCAGCTCAGGAATTCAAATGCTCAAAGCACTTTTGTACCCAGAGAAGAGGACCTGTGGGAGAATGGTGGCTTAAGTTGATGTGCAACTCCTCCCAAGGTTATATCCCCGGTAGGGGATTCTGGCTTCTTCATTTTCAGCTACACCTGAATTAGGAAGGAGCTGATGTTGTTTACAGTTGTGACTATTAACTCTCCCAGCAAAACCTTTTATCTCAAATTATGGATTAAAAAGTCTTTATCTCTAGTCAAAGGCTTTGAGTCCTGGCTAGCAGGCTAAGGAGCCATTGGGGGCACTTAGAAGCCTACTTGAAGTTTCTGAAGTAAGAATATTCTTGGGCTGGCTCTCCGTCAGTTCTCTGGATGGCCACCCTTTTGCTCTGTCCTTGGTTGAGAGACTGGGCTTGATGGGTCCAGGCTGTTGACCCTGAGCCCCCCTTCTACTGCTGGGCTTCCCCTCTGTCCACTACCCTCTCCCTTGTGTGTGTGTGTGCGCGTGCTTGTGCATGCACACCTGCCCACACACGTGCCCACACACGTACCCACCGGCACTTGAGCACATCTGGAGAACGAAAACTCAGGGGAAGAACAAGGAAACTCAGCGGTTCTACACTGGGCACAGTTCGGGGAGTAACGTTGAAGTTTCCTTAACGTTATGAGTGATCCCGAGAGTGATAAAAGAAATACTGGGAAGCTCTCAGCATTTGAGTTCGTTCTATATACTGGGGGAAGAAAGAAGAGGAAGATGAAGCATTTGAATCACCTGCTTTAGAAGTGTGGCTTGTGTACATTTTTTTTAAGTACCGTGTGTCGAATATCAGTAACATAAATACTTAGGGGAATAGACTACCTTTTACTCGTTTGATGACAGTAGTCAACTGGTACCTGTGTGTGTTCTAGCCTGTTTTATAACCCAGGAATAACAAAAAGTCAAAACACTGGTCAAAGTGAGCTTAGCAAGCAGATAGACTTTAAAAATTATTCTACGTGAGCCTTTTAAAGCTAATTTTAGAAATATATGTATTTTGACTACACCCTTCTTTGCTGCCCTTTTGGAAAAATAAAAGTACATCTAGTGACTCTAGTAGGTGTCATCTGAATGGATTCTTGCTGACTGATGCCATGTAAATTATAAATGAACCATATGGAACCACTTTATACTCAGTAACTTGTGTGCTTCAATGATAGTTATTCAGGTTGTAATCTTCTCAAAATCTGTTGTTAATGACTAGTGTGTTTTCACCTGAGGTTGTTAATGCTCCAAAGCCTGTTGTTAACAGTGCTGTGTGTGTGTGTGTGTTCATAGAAAGATATTACTGCGAACCATATTTCATGGTCTTATAGCTTTTATTTTTTTGCCTTAGAGTCCAGACACTGCTCTGAAATAGCCGTTTTAGGGATTATGTATATTTGTCCTAGATGAATGCCAATTTTCAGTTTTGTCCAAGGAAGGGATGTGTGTGGAAACACGTGGAGTATTGGATGGAACTGCCATGTGATTGGCATTGGGAGACTGCCCATTGCTCAGGATGAAGTCCAAATGCCTCGGCACGGCTAGAAGGCATGCCATTACCCAGCGGAAGTTCTCTGGTCCCTCTGTGTCTTTGCTGATGGGGCTCCTTGTTCTGGAATGCTCTTGCCTCCATTTTGCTAATTCAGCTGAAGCATGACCTTGTCCATGAGCTTCTTTTACCCTCTCTCGGTCCTCCTCCTGTGCTTCTTTCTGTCAACACTCACAGTACTCTTAGCCTTTTTGTCCACCCACTGTTATATATCAGTCAGCGTCCCTTTAGGAAACAGATGCCTTTCAGAAGGGGATAATTGGAAAGATTTACAGAGGTGTAGACAGAGTTAAAGGAGGAATGATGGAGTACCCTGGGATTCTCAGCAATGCTAAGCAGTTACTGACTCTTGATCCAAAGGGGCAAGAGGAGGGAGCAGTTACTGGAACAAAGCTGTGGGAAGCTGTGGGCTCCTGGACAGGAGCTAGAGTAGAGGAAGAGGAATGAGGCCCAGCAAACAGGGATGGGCCATACCTGGCTTCCCTTTCTCTCCATCTTCTCCTGATAGTGTCTTCTATTGGCCAAACCCAACCGGAAGCCAGAGAGAAGGGAGCCCAGGAGATCCATTTTATAGTGATTAGTCTTGCCAGGCACTGAGCAGAGAGGAAAAGAGCACATAATGGTTCTGGAGGGTCAGACAGAGAATAACCAACCCACCTGACATTCCCCTGTGAGAGGATAATCTCAGTGAGGATGCCAGCCACATCTCGTTCGTTTCCTATTCCCAAGGTCTCCTGCAGTGGTGTGCTAGGCCTGGAGCTTTGTTCCCTTCCCCAGTCTCCATCAGCGCCTCCCAGCCACCACAAATAAGTATAACATCTAAGCAAAAACAGTGCTGCTTCTGTAGCTTCAGGACAAATCCTCACCCGCTCCCCCTTCCCACTTAGGAGGTTGCTGCTCCTAAGCCCCTTCTATGTCTAAGTTCTGGAGCCGCCACTGATCTAACTCCAGGCTTGACCTAAGGTTTGTTTGTATTCAACATATACTTGTTGATGGAATGAATGAATGAGTGAATGGCTAGATGAGCGAGTGAGACAGTGAATGAATGAGACGTGTGAAGAAACACCAAGGGGATGGTGTGAAGTGGGGTGTCTCCTTTTTGTATGTCTTCCAAATTCACATAATTAGGAGTATAAGTCTTAGGAGGGGAGGGATTTCTTGTGTGTTATTTGCTGTTACGTACCTGGCACAGGGCCTGCACATAGTGGGCACCCTAATATTTGTCAGATGAAGGCAGCTGGATGCTAAGTCCAAACCTGGCCAGTTTCTTCTCCAGTGGGCTGCTGTCTGAGGTGCACCAGTGCATGGAGTCTGGGGCTATCATCTCTCTTTTGGAACCTAAGGCCACCAAGTAGAGGTGTCTGTGGTTGCCTTTCCTATTTATTCTTTTGATTTCTGGAATTTAGCAGTCTGAATAGAGGGTTCCAAATTTGCTTCTTTTTTTGGGGGGGAGGGGGAGAAGTAGGGTAAAAACTAGGACTTTAAGACTTTGGTGGAAAAGAGAAGAGAGACAGATGAAAAGGGGGCTCCTGGTGATGGTGGCTGGAACCCTCATTCCTAATGTGAGCCAGTGTGGGTGGCCTTGCTCAGTGCAGAGCAGTCAGGTGTCCCTTTTTGATCTTCCAGTTTCACGTGGGTCAAGATTTAAGAGAAAATCTTGAGGGATCCTGGGTGAGAGACAAAGGGGCAGGGTCAATGGAATAAATGTTGGCTAATCCTTGAGTAACTCTCACCCTACAAAGGCTGTCCTCGGACTAGATTTTGCTTCTCGAAGTAGTCGTTTTCATGTATTCAAGCTTCTTGGTCTTTTGCTATGGGGATTTAATTTGGATGGGGTCCCTTAGGTCACCAGTTTGCTCTGGCTGGGAGCTCCTCCTATGCCTCGACACAGGAATTTTACAGGATGGTGTTAAGATTCAGGGTGTGGAAAGCAGGAAATTAGTAATGACTGGCCTGGGTGAGGGCTTCTCTTATAATTTTAAAGAAATGCTTAAAAATTAATTGGTTCTTCGCTCTGGAGCTTTATTCTGCTGAAGCCAGAAAGAAAAGTCAGGATGGAGAATTTCCCACTGTGATGCCTTTTATTTCTGCAAAGTTGAGTCATTTAATGACGGTTGGAATATCAGCAGCCCCCTGGCCCACCGTTCCCCAGACAGCTCCTGTTGATGTGCTCCCTTCTGGGGAAGGACACATTTCTTTCCCTTAGTATCCTGGCAACTCAAGAAGAGTCTGAGCTCCGGTGTGTCCCAGGCCATTATTAGACATTTGCTGGCCAAGATGAGAGTGGATTTCAGCCTTTACCTGCTGCTCCTGTTTAAGTCATCCTTGGACCAACTGCGGGGTGGATGGGACAGGAGCAGGTGCGGATGTGCCTTCCATGCTGGATGGAGGTGTGTTGGCTGATTTGACGTGATTCTGAAGTGTAGGGCTTTCTTGAGGTTGTCCCAAGGACCTTTTGCGTCCTGGAGGACCTCAAGGAGCATATGGCTAATGGTAGGCTCAGTGCACTGATGCACAGTTAGGGAAAGATAGAGAAGCGCCACAGGGATTCTGAGGCAAAACACTGTTATTTATGAGGTACGTGGAGATGGAGGATGGGGCAAGCGATGTGGTCATTCTTCCTATAGGGGCATTTGCTGAACCAAGAACCAAAATATCTATTTCCTGTTAAGGGTGTTTGAATTAAAAAACTTTCAGTAGATTGGAGACTTAATCTGATTTTTTTTTTTCTGGGTCCCAGGGTATTTAGAGCAACTTATGACCTGGTCTTGTTGTTTCCTCATTAACAATCAGTCTTGGATGGTGCCAGGATTGGGTTGACCTATTAAATCTTCTTTCCTTCCTTGATAAATAGTTAAGTCTATAGCTGGAGTAGGCAAGATTTTTTTCTTTCTTTTTTGTAAAAGGAACAGACAACAAATATTTTAGACTTTGTGGGTCAAAAAACAATAATGAGAATTTTATATAAGTTCTTATATAACAAGAGAGAAAACAATTTTGTAGGGATATTTTACTGATATAAATGTAATAATAATAATTGAGTACAATTTTTTATAATACAGGTTTACTAATAAGTGGATATGATTTTGGGGGGTGATCACATTTTGCTGACTTAGAATTCAAAGTTATTGTTTTCTATTATCAAATCAATCACAGATGTTTGTTTATAAAACCGTTTGTAGTTTACAGATTATATAAGTACAGGCAGGAGACCGGATTTGACCCACAGTCAGTAGTTTGCCAACGCTTGGTCAATAGCATAAATCTGGTGATCTCAAGTTTTGGGGTGGAAGCCTGAGGACATGGAACAGCCCAGGATTTCATGCTGGCCTTATTTCAGTGCCTGGAAGAGGGTGTGTGGGTGCCATGATACTGGGATTTTATTTATTTATTCAATAAATAGTGACAGAGAAGCCAGGCACTGGGAATAGAGAAGTGAACAACATGATTAAGGCCACTGCCCTTGGAAAGCTTCCGTTTTAACTGACATTTAATTGGAGAGACAATAAACAAATGAATAGGTCTAAAATATAATTCCAGGTTGTGGAGACTAAGGACATGGGGTAAGGGGATGCAAGTAATGCTGGGAGAAGGGTTTAAGGGACACCACCCCCACCACCACTGAAGTATTTGGATAGAGATCTGAACTACGGGGTGGGAGGAAGGAGCACCAAAGCTTTGGGTGAGGCAGCAGGAAGTGTGGAGGTCCAGAGGCGGGAGCAGGCTTGAGAGTGGGAACCAGCAGGAAGTGTGGAGTGATGGGAGTGGAGCGGGTCTAATTGGAAGGGCTGGGAGACGAGTTTGAAGAGGGAGGCAGGGGCCAGATAAGGGGAACCTTGAAGTCCATGAAAAGTAGACTGTGATGGGACACTGTTAAAAGGATTTGAGCCAGAGAATGATGTAATATGGTTAGCTGCTGAGCTGAGAGTAGAATCTAGAAAGCAAGACTGGGAGTGATGTTATGGGGACACGAAACAGAGTACTGAGAATAGAGATAGTCTGGAGAACGTGGAGTCTGTGGTCAGTATATATTTAACAGTGTCTTATGTGTCATAAGTCAGCATCCTTTTGGTTTCAAATGACCTCACTCAAATATGCTCAAGGAGAAGAGGGACTCTTCTGGCCCAGGTAACTGTAAAGTTTAGGAGTTTTCCCGGCTTTGTCACAGTTGGTTCCATGGGCTTAAATAATGTCATCATGGCTTGCTCGCTCTGTCCCTCATCTCTTTCCTCTCCTTCCCTCTGTGGGTTGGCCTCATTCACTCCTTTAAGATAAATCTTTCCCATGAGTTAGACAAGATGGCCATCAGGATCCCAAACTCGGCAATTCTAATTCAGAAATATCACTGTTTTCTTTCAGCATCTGAATGTCACTTTCAGGGAAGTTCACTGATTGGCCTTACTTAGGTCACATGCCTTGCCCTTGGACCAGTGTCTGATTGACAGTCCCATTAGAACTGCATGGGGTGAAGGAGGTTTGCATCCCCAAAGGTAGGGGTGCTGAGCAGAGAAAACTGTCTTTATGGTACAATGATGTTTCCTTTCGTCTCCCTTATTTTCCTCTTCCTGAGGCCTTTCTGTTGGGGAACATGCCAAAACTCAAGTGAAACCTGTGTCATTGACCTCTGAAATGTATCCTCCTGCAGAAGTAGCACCACATGCCATTTCTTGGTTACCATTATTCAGACCGCATCCTTCTCCTGCTCCGAGGGCTGCACCCAAACCCCTCTCGTGTTCTGATGATGCTCTCTTGAGAAGCAGTGGGGGCGGCGAGACCTGCTGGGTTCTAGGTTCTGGTCTGTTTCTAACTAGCTCTGCGACCCCAGATAGGCCATTTAACCTTTTTGAAACTTCTCTTATCTTCATGTTACTCAGTTGCTGTGCACCTTGACTAAGATATCCACCAAGTGCTTTGTGAGATGTGAAATACCATTTTGGTGATAGCTGCTAATGGTGTTTTCTAATCCCTCGCTCAGGAGATAGAGTGATGGGGGGATGGAAAGTGTTATGTTTTAATTCTGGACCTTGTTACCCACACATACCAGCCTAGCTTCTTTTCCAGTGGTCATGCTTCTTCATTTTTATCTGTTTGATACTTTTACTCCCTGGCTGGACTTTTAAGCTGACATCCTTGGGTGGGGATGCTGGCACAGAAGCACCTCAGATTGACAAGACGTGCTTTGTTTTTTTTTTTTTTTGTCAGCCACAGGTGGTCTTAGCGATTGACATAGACATAATTTTAGATATAGCGGAAAGGACGGCTTGTTCCATATCGATAAGATTTCAGCAAGATTCAAAAGAAGAAAACATAAAGCTTACTGCCTTACTGTGTGATGCCTTGGTTCCTCGTTCCTTAATTAGGCCTGTGGTTTAAGCAGAGTGCACCGTTTCAATACACAGATGGTTTTTATGTAAAAAAATTTTTTTCAAATGTTAATTTCCAATGACTGATGTTCTCTGCCTAAATCATTTTCCATTGTTTGTGTTTGATAAGAACTGTATTTGCACGGCTCCTTTGTAATGGGATTTAACTTAGTGGTTGTACAGGTGTACGAAAACGTTAAGCTGTGTATTGTACTTGAGAGTTTGAAAATTCTTAGTTGCAGCTAATTTAAGAAATAAAAATTACACAGGTGATTAGCAGCTGCTTTCGGTTTTGAATGTTCTCGCGTTGGGGTTTTGTGTTTGCTTATTCGTGTGCAAATCGGCATGGTTATTTCGGAGTGGCTGGGATGCGCCCGCGCACCTCCCGGCCAGCTTTCAGGGGACCCTGCCCCAGTTCTCCAGGCGGATTTGTTCCCCGCCAGCGTTCTCAGCGCTTGTGCTCTCCCTAATGATTCAGGCCTTACTGAGAGAAGACAAAAGCAGGCCTGCCTGGCCCTGGTTCTCCTTGAGGACAGCCTCGTTCGTTGCCACAAAGGCCCCCCCGCCACCTCGCCCCTTGCCTTGGACTTGCCTCTTGGAGCAGCCAAGAACGGTGGACCCAAGTGGTTGCACTCCTGCTGCCTGGTTGAGTCCTGAACGGGTCTCCCGAGCAACGGCTTCTGGTGGCTTTAGGCTCCTGGACCCTCGAAGGCCTCCCGAGTCGGGGTCTGCAGCTGGTGGCAAGGATGTTCGGAAGTGGGTGGCTTGGAAGGGGCTGGTTAAGGACTCTGGGCTTCAGAGCTGGAGTCAGCCAGCCCGGTCGCACTTGGGCCGTGCGCGGGACCCCCACTCTCTCCTGCTCAGCCCCAGACCCTGTGCCTCCTTGGCACGGGTGGGTCGTGCCTACTCAGCCCCAGCAGTGCCCCTGCCAGGGCAAGGGGAGCTTTGCACAGGCCGCTGCTTCTTACTTATTAACGATGACGCCAGCGGGAGCTGCGCCCCCAGCTCCCTTTCCAGCCCTTTGTGGCCGCATCCTGTTCACTCAAAGGTGAAATCACGACCTGTCGGACTCGATTTTTCAGTTGAAGGGCTTTTGTGTGTGTCTTTCTTTATCCACTAAGAGGCTTGTGTTTTCATTCACAAAGATTCGATCAGTAAATATGGAGGAAAAATGCTCAAGGGAGAAATGCTTGCTGTCCAGATTAATAAATTAATCTTTTTTTTTTTGGATGAGCCAAAGGCACTTTACTGTTTCTCTTGACTGAATCTGTTTGGCCTTACCTTTGACCTTGGTTGACTTAATAACAGCCTGTCCATCCTCATCTCCTGTTTGGGGTCAGCTGGTCTAGTGGTACTTTCTCGGTTCTTTCTGGAGTGGTACTTTCATGTACTCCCTCACGCTCCAAGAGAGAGTTGGTGGGGGTGGGGGGACTGCTGTTCCAGGGTCCCAGGACTTGCAAGGCTTGGCTTCAAAGGGGGTTACAAGGCTCCCCAGTTTTAGATCTTGGCAGCTATCTGCCCCAAAGAAAAACAGCAGTGGAAAATTGAGGGTAAAGGGAAGATGAGAAAGCCTTTGTGGGTTTTTCTATTTTCTTCCTTCTTTTCTTTTCTTTTCTTTTTTTTTCTGGATAGCATTTTGTACCTGTAAAACCAGAATGACTCCTTCAGGCATTTTTCTCCGTGATAGTTCAGTCGTGGGCTGAAGTTGGCTTTTCTGAAGACTGCAGGTGATATTTAAGGTTAAGTGTTTGCAGATAACGCGTTTAATGGCTCCAGTCTGTAGCTGGAGCCTCATCGACTACAGTCTGCCTTTTCTTGGAATCTTAGAGCTAGTCTCTATGTGGGGGTGTTTGTTTCTCTGAATTTTTTTTTTTAATTGTTGAAATAAGAAGGTAATCACGGCCAGGATCTCTTTCAGAATTTAGAGGTGGCCTACCCTGCCCATGGAAGAAGGCATTTCGGTTACAGAACCTTCAGCTGCAGTTCCTGTGAGAGCTTCTCCAAGACGGAGAGGAGAGGCGGCATTACCTAGGCGTCAAGAACTGGGGTTCTGCATTCAGACAGACCTTTATCTGGGGTTGGGCCCAACTGCCTTGAGGGCCGGGCTGGGCCAGCCTCATTCTCCCCTCTCCCCTCAGCCGTACTGCCTGGTTAATACTGTTGGCATGATTAATTTGCATCAATGAGTTTGAGTCTTCCGCTGTGTCACTAACCAACCATGTGGCCTTGGGCAAGTCATTTAACTACGTGAACTCTCGGTTTAACTTCAGTTTCCTCATCTGCACAATTGAGCAATTAGTATTCACATTATCATTGTTGAGGGCGTTGTCTTGTGGCACTTGCTGTGTTATGATGGGCTTATTAATGATAGCTGCCTGCAGCAACACCTGTGGCCCACAGACATAACAATGGAAGAAACTAGCAGACATGGAAGAATATGGACACGGAGATTCCTTTTACACAAGTTCAAAATTAGGCAAAATTAATAGTGGCTAAACTCTAAGGAAAAGCAGGATAATAGTTACCTTTGAGTAAGGAGGGAAGAAGATTAGGGATTAGGGAAAGCGAAATTTAATATTATTTTTGTTTCTTAAACTGGCCTATAGATATATAGATATTGATTGTATTGTCTTTATAGTGTACATATATGCCATATATCTCGATCTCTATCTATCTATCTATCTATCTATCTATCTAATCTATTCATTAGCATTTAAAGCAAAAAAGTTATCACAAGTCTGGTACATATAGTAGAGTCAGCAACTATTAATTGCACTTACGTTATTGGTAGCAGAATTGACGAGCAGTAAGGCCCTGGTAGTGCTCAGGTACTAGGCTGCCATGTGTGGTTGTTCAGGTGGTTCATTGAACAGCTTTCTGATCAACTGGGCTGAAAGTCAAGTTTTGCTTTGAGACAAGGCTGTGTCTATAGTAGCCTCTTTTTCCAAATCGCACAGAGTTGTCTTAATATTAGTAGTTACCCTCGAAAGGCGTCATTTTCGTAAAAGGATCTTTTGGAAAGGTGAGGTTGGAGTGGGTTGAGCAACATAGGGGTATATCAGAAGGTGAATGTAGGATGTGGGATCCTGATCATTAGAGCTTGGAGAGAACCTTGGAGAATCATTAGGTCAAAGCTCTCATTGTACAAATGAATGGGCCCAGGGAGGATGAAAGACTAAAAAGTCACACAGTGATTCCATGAATACAAGAAGCACAAGGAGGAAAATAATTTTAGGGCAAATGAAAGAAGTACTGATTTCTGTAGCATTCCTGACAGTGGACTAGGAGTGACTATGCCCGAAGTGTTGTGCATGTTGAAATGTAAACACGCTCAAGAGGAGTGTAGGTCAGTCCAAGGGTGATACATCGCTAGGATCCTTTAAGGAGTGCTTCGAATCCTTTGAGACTGGTTCTACAGGAGGCGATCCTGTTCACCCACAGAAGTCCCCCAGGGCCACCATCCATCAGAACTTGGGTAGGAGGGGGGACTGCTTTTCAGATCAGGTGGTCCTGCCATCTTAGTGCCAGTGGCCCCCTCATTTCTCTGGTCATTCCTGGAGAAAAATTTTGCTTTTTATTCACCTTATTCAGTTCCAGGAAGCCCTGAGATCCCGTTGCTTGGGTTGGGAGCTGGAGAAAATCTCTGAGAGCCTCCTAGTTAAAAGCTGTTCAGGTCTCCAGTGTGGCAAATATTTGTTCTGACTAGGAATTCAGCGACAAGGGAGATGAAATGGGTTGATCATTAAGTGCATGGGCCTAGGAGTCAGAAGGACAAGGGTTCCACATCCAGCTACTGGCTTTTGTAATTCTGGGCAGGGGCTTGCCTGCCCGAGCCTCAGTTTCTTCATTTGTAGAATGGGCCTCCCAATACTGCCTCTCCCCAGGTGTATGTGAATGAGCCCTCGAGAAAAACTGGTAGTGGCATTATTAATATTAAGTAATGGCAGGGTGGATGGGGGAATTGTACTTGCCATCCCATGGCTGTGGCCAGCCAGTGATACCCCAAGCTACAGGGTCCCACCTCTGGGAAATCCCAGTTATCGTCCTGTAGCCATGCTGGGCCCTTGACGACCCTGATGCCATTTCTTCTGTATCTGACTAATTCTGCTTTCTTTTGTACTGAATATAGTTTTCAGTTTCCTATTATTGTTGTCCTAGCCTGTCACTCCCTATGTTAAGCTACCCACCCCCTGTGATGTCACTCAGCACTTTTATTTGTGACTGAGGGTAGTTTGGGAACCTCCTCACAGATATGACTCAGGGAGCCTGGCCCTCCATCTTATCTCTAAGATGTCCCAGGGTTCAGCACAAGAGAAGTGCCGCAAACGTGGTTTTCTAGAAGGTTCTTTGCCCTCCCGCATAGTGAGAAGGGTATGCTTGAAGCAAGTAAAGAGACCCTGGAGGCTCAACCACGTTTTGTTGGGATGGGCCTTCGGAAGCCAGGTGCCCGTGGCCATGTGGAGCGAGGCAGGATCTTCTATTGACTGAAGTTTCAGGACTTAGGGAAGGAGCTGGGCTGCTGTCACGTGCTGGAGTTTAATTTGTGTATTGGAGGGATTTGCCTCATTTCATGAAAGATTTGAGGGCCACAGTTCAAACTTTTTCTCTTTAACAGCTTTGCTTTTTCCTAACTTCTTTTCTGAGCCTCTCATTTCCAGGAGTGGCCGCTCAGCTGTGGGTTGGAGGCCTCTCCCCTGCTGGAGTTGGCCTCATTGAGGAGAAAGACAAGGGCTGAGCAGAAGATGGTGACAGGAATACCTACCTGTCCAGGGGCTCTGAGCTGCCGAGCTGACTTGTCGCTTGTCCCTGAATCTCCCCCAGCCTGTTGGGGCTGCAGGATCCCAACTGGTTTAATCTGGTAGCGGTTAGTTTGGTGCTGTTTCTAGGCATTCATGTGAACCCATGGAGAGAAAATGTTAAAACTAACCTTTATGCCCACGAAGTGATGCTTCTCCGGTTTCTTAGTTCTCTTAAATTTTTAAAATATCTTACTGCTTCCACAGAAGAAAAATTTTAGAATACAGGATAAGCGAATATAACATTCTGTTCCCTATTAAAACTTAAATTAAGACAGAACCAGAGGCCAAGACAAGTGTCTTCTCTTTCTCTTCATTCGGTGATATAATTGACCCTTCATCCCTCCACAGGACTTAATATTCATTCAGCAGAGGCTAATTACAGGGTGCGAAGGTACCGCACGGTTTAAGGTGAAGATGCATATTTCTGTGTGAACTGCTTAATTCTGACAGTTTATAACTTGTCCATAAAATTGGCTACGGATTTTAACAAGTGGAATGTTAACTGTGTGTGTGTGTGTGGTGGAGGTCTGGAGTATCTCCCATTTCGCTTTCCATATGAAAGGAGCTTGTCTGCACCCAATGGAGTGTATGTTGTGAACAGTGAGTCAACTTTCTGAACCCCAAGTTGGAACACATGGCCCAACATAAGATCGCTCCCCCGTGTCAGTTTACTTACATATGCATATGGTCAGCCTTACAAAGGTGGAACAGTGCAATTCCATTTTATTTTTATGTAGTTTGCGAATTATCTTTGCTGAAAATAAAAATATATAAAATCTGAGCTCTCCTGGAAAAGCCAGAATACTTTTTCTCTGATGTGGGGATAATTGGCTGCTAAGAAGTGGGTAGATCTTGGTGACTCATGGTCCTGACTTCATTTTCTAGGACTGAGCGCATTCTTACCTCTCCCTGGGCCCCAGATCTGCCTGTGTGGCCCTTGGAACCACATGGAACCCAGTGGTGGCAGGATCTTTGTAAACGAAGTGAGGGTGACTTTCAACAGTCAGAGAATGGACGTGAAACCAAATTGTAGTTTGTAGAAGAGGAGTTTTGCTCAGACATGTAAATTAAATGTAAATTTCCATTTTTGTTTAAGTCTTGATCTGTAATAGTGTTGGGTGTGGGAAGTCTTTGCTTGTGTTTAGGGGAACTGCGGGTTTCACTCCCCAAACTGAGGATCCTTTGGGTTTTTCTGAGAAAGAAAGCTGTCTGGATGAGCTGGAAAGGGAGCTGGTGAAGTAAGTCGTCTCTAGTTACCCTGCCCACTGTGGAAATTAATATCTGACCCAATTCTATTCGCCCTGTGAGTTTATGGCTTGCATAAGTGGCTGTTGTAATGATCCATCGCCTGTTGCGACTGCATTCGCTGGGAATTTTATTTTATAGTTTTGAAGCTTTAGTCCATAAATCTTTTGAACTTGAGGTTTTGAGTTAAAGGAGCCATGTGGTTCTAGGGGGAAAAAAAGTGTCACGTTTATTTTTCACACCTCTGAGTCTGTCTCCCCTTCATTTTTTTTCTTTCTGTACATGCCACCCTCTGATAGCTCCTTCTTGAAAAAGATTAATACTAAAGTGTTCGCCTTCATGTAATACCACTCACAGGATATTTGCGTTAAAAATATCTGGAGAGGGCAGTGTTCAGCCCAAGTGCATGAATTATAATTATAAAGTTTCCGTTTAAAAATGAAGCTCTTGGGTATTGCTGGTGCGAATGTAAAACGGTGCAGCTGCAATGGAAACAGTATGGCAGTTCCTCAAAAAAGTAAACTAAGAATCACTATATGATCCAGCAATTCCACATCTGGTTCTATACCCAGAAGAATAGGAAGCAAGGACTTGAATAGTTATTTGTACACCCATGTTCATTGTAGCATTATTCACGATAGCCAGAAGGTGGAAACACCCCAAATGTCAACTGACAGATGCATGGATAAACAGAATATGTATGCATATAATGGAGTATTATTCAGCCTTAAAAAGGAAGAACGTTCTGACCTGTGATACCACATGGATGAATCTTGAAGGCGTCATGCTAAATGAAATACGCCGGACACAAAAGGAGAAACAGTGTATGGTTCCTCTTGGGTGAGGTTCCTAGTACAGTCGGATCTGCAGAGATGAAGTAGGAGGGTGGTTTTAAGTCATGTATATGTTGTCACACACACATGGAGAATAAATGAATGAGGCTGATGGGAAGCCCTGTGTGGGTGGGGCTGTTGTCTCTCTCAGCCAGGGCAGGTGAGAAGCTGCTCTCCAGACGACCCTTGAAAACACAGTTTGCTCAGGCTCCTCTGTCGAGATGAGTCAGCTAATGCAGACCCCCCGTGCCAGGCCTCCTCCCCATGTGGGGGTCCATCCCCATGCTGACCTGCATTTCCTTCTGGGTGGGGTTTGGGAGCAGCAGCAGCTCCCACCTGAAACCTGTGTTCTTGGTCGCTCTCTGCAATAATTATTGTGTTCTATTTTAAGCCACTTCTCTGCATTTGGTAACCGTCTGGGATTCTGTGTTGTTAACTCTCTACATGAGACCCAATAAAAGAACAGAAAGACCTTGTGTAGGTGGCATGGTGCTGAAGGCTCTGCTGGCTGGGTTTGGAGTCACGGTCCCCCCACCCCCGCCCCATGCAGCAGGAGGCTTGATTCCTTTTGGGTGAAGACTGAGAAAAGGCGAGGCTTAAAAATAAAAGAAAATACATATTTCCCCCTGCTCTGGAAAGGCGCTTGGCTCCATCACAGCAGGTGGCCGAGGAACTCAATCTGTGGAAGGCATCAGCGCTTTCAGCGCAATCAAAGTTAAGTGCAGAAATTTAATTAAACAGCATCAAGGATGGCAGAAACTTTGTAAAGCTGCAGTGCATTGTCAAATTCAACAATTATTTCAAGGAACACAATCCACAGATGGCATCTAATTGATAAATTAAGGCTCTGCTTCTCTAATGGGCTTGCATTTAAGCCCGTTTTCCACCCATACAATAACCATCACCTCCTTCACCCCTGCAAGAAAAAAAAAACCTCATCATGCTCCCAACAACTGTAGAATGGGGTCTTGTGTATTCGATGTGAAAGGCCTTTGGTCCCTTTCACTGTGACCCCAAAGCTCCCATTTGGGAGTGAATCCTGCCCTTAAAATAAACCTTAGGATTTCTTTGGGCCCGTGTGACCTTTCTGTTTCAATAACCCAAGCATATTGCTATGCCTGGGCTGTCTTGCTGTCTATCTGTCTATCATCTCTCTCTCTCTCACTCTCTCTATTGCTCTGTCTATATCATATATATCTGTCTCATTCATCGCTCTGTCTAATCTAATCTAATCTAATCTAATCTATCTTTCCTTTTTAGTATCGTGGGTTTTATCCTTCACAGTATAGGATTTTGCCCAAAAGAAAAGTCTCAATTTACTTATTCTTGAAAAAAGAGAGAAAGAACCTCTGTTTTTAAGACCTTATGGTACTTCCTGTCTGTTAACAGTATATACCCAACTTATTTTTATTTCATAAGGAAATATTTTCTGTCTCTAAAGATCTAGCCGTATTCAGAGGAATATATGCTGTGCTAGGACTTAATTAAAAAGATAATCTGAGGGTCTTGAATGTTCATTAGAACTTTATGTTGCAGATGAGAAGAATTGAGGCACGGTGGTTTTATATACTTGGGGGCTAATTTCATAAAATCGTGTTTAGAAGTGGAGGGGAGGCTTTCGAGGACATCTGGGCTCCCTACATTCAATGGTTATTTTATTCATTCATTTGTTCCACCAACAGATATGCATTAGGAGCCCACTAGTGTTTTTCTAGGGGGAAAGTTATGGGTGAGGGAAGACACTTTTGCCTGCGTGGAGCCTACAGGATATTTTGGGGGAGAGACTAAAATAATCTCACAAATAGATGCATCAGTGTAACTTGTGATAAATGCTCTGGGGGAAGAGCAGAGGGCGACAGGGAGCATAGTACAAGGGCATCTGTTGGGAGGCATCCAGGACTGACTTAGCATGAATGGAGTTAGGTCAGGAGGAGTGGAAAGGGCCTTCCGGGCAGAGTCGGGAATAGCCTGCCCCAAAGCTCAGTGTACTAGAAGAGCTGAAGGAAGCCCATGGAGGGAGGAAATGGTGTGAGACTGGCTGAAGATGAGCAATGGAGGCGTCATCGTCGTGGAGCAGTGAGACCCGCACACGACCCATCTTTCAATTTAACATTTCCTTTGTGGTGGTATCTCAGCACCTTCTGTAGTGCCCGGCATCTCGTGGAGTCCCCGTAAATGTTTGTTGAGTGAATGACTAAATCCTTCCAACGTTGGATGTTATTTTCCTGACCTTGTAGTTGAGAAGCAGAGACCGACAGGGTGTAAATCTGTTTGCTCACTTTCTGGTAGGGTTGGTCTCAGTGCTGAAGTCTGACTCCCCACCTGGGTCCTTCTCTCCCTTCCCCTCCCCTCCCCTAAAAATGAACCATCTGACCACCTCCCTACTCTCTAAGTGTTTCTGTCTCTCCAAAGAAAGAAGAAATAAAACAACCGAACTTGTATTTTCATACACGCAGCAGTTAGTGGTGAAGAGGGCCGTATTTGGAACACAACCTTTGCAAAAGCAGAAGCACAGCATCTGAGGCTTAACCAAGCAACCTTGGCTTTGTTCTTGCTTCCTGCTCCGATGCTGCATTTGTCCGAGACCAGGAAGGCAGAGGGGAAGGACGGGGTGTGGGGGACAGCCAGTGAACAGATCATATTTATTTATTTGTTTGTTTATTTCCAGAGAATAATTGTGGGAATTGCTGCGGCAGAACTCTTTCTAATTGCCTTTTTTTTTTTTGACACTGTGATAGCGTGGGTGGCTCTTGAAATTATGTAGTGTATGGAGGCGAGGGTTCTGTTCCCGGGACACCAGATGATGTAGTTGAATGGCTGTTGGCTGTTTATTTGCTAGTCTGTCGTTACCAACACAGTGTTCTTGAGTTCAGTGGCACAACAGTGTTTTATCCCCCTCCTCCCCCATATCTAAATATATCCAACTAGTCAATCAGACTTGGCAGCCGTCAGGGCTGTGACTGTCAGATTGAGTTTGCTTTGGATCCTCTGAGCTCTTGGCTTGTTTTCCAAGCTCCAACGCACATTTGAATAGTGATATCAACATTAGACTTGCAAACGTGCTCCCAGGTAGGGGCTTGTAGGGTAAGAGTGAGGCAGCATTTTGGTATGAAAAGGCATTTCCTTCTCCACTATCATTTGTAGTGCAGAGACAAAGCCACGCAGAGGGGAATGGCTTTACGCTCTGTGAGCAAGATGTGTGGGTGTGTTTTCCTGAATCGTGATTTTTTAAAGTTGTATGAGGAGAGAAAACTAGAAACTGGGGGCTGGGGGGAAATACTCTGTGTGTAGTATCTGGAAGTGGGGGAGTGGCTGGAAGAGGAAGAGGGTGATGCAGACATTGTTTGGGGCATGTTTATAGGGCATTTCAAGGAGGACCGGTCGCTGTGATGACGTTGCTGCCTTGGTGAGAAGTCTTGGGCCTTGGAGAGGCCTTGGGTCCCGGTGACCTGCCCTACCAGGCTCAGAACAGCCCCTGTCCCCAGTACTGTCTCGAACTTCTCCTGTAACCCCAGAACTGCAGGACCCAGCTCCTGGGCGCCTCCCTGGAGGCTTGTTAAACAGGATAGGTGGAAAGCAAATCAGAAGCTTTTAAATCCCTGCCTGAAACAGGTATTGTGTTCCCCAGGGAGCAGCCTTTTGTAAATAAAAAAAGGCCTGAGAGCTCAGCTCTTGAGTTGCTTATCTACAGAGAAGTTTCACTCTGGGAGAGGGTAAGGGTCCCAGGAGCATAGGCCCGTGCAGGAGGCACCTGTGTCCCTGCCAGGCCACCCTCTTCCACTGAACGGAGTCCTGAAGGCTGGATGGGATGTAGAGTATACAGCAAGGTCTCCTCCGGTGAGGGGGATCAGTTGATTTGGTGAGGTTCATGGGCCTTAGGTAGTAGGTTCAGGGAGGGAGAGGTTAAGGCAGTTCACAAGTTGGGGCATCAGGAACATAGGAGGATGTTAGATACAGACTCTGCCCTCAGGCAGCTTCCAGAATACAGAAAACATAGACCTGCAAATGGCTAGATGAGAACAGTTCTTCTCAAACTGTGGCTTGGGGATGCCTGGGCGTCCCTAAGACCTTTTCGAGGAGTCTGTGCTGTCAGTGATTTTTTTTTTTTCCATAACAACTTCAAGAATTTATTTGCCTTTTCATTCTCATCCTTTCACGAATGTATAGTAGAATTTGCAGAGGCTTTGTGGCCTGCGTCGGTACCCTTGTTTGGATGGCTCATGGGTGTGTGTATTCCTTTAAAAATGTCTCCGTTTTACTATAGTAAACACCAGTAGATTAAACACAGATAAACAAAAGCTCTTGAATGTTCCTTGCTTTTTAAGAGTATTAAGTTGTCCTGACACCACAAAGTTTAGAATTGCCGAATTAGAATACAGGCAGGTGAGTGGCAAATTGTTACTAGGTGCTGAGGTGGCTCTAGGGGTAGATGGCAGGTGCGGACAGGTGGGCTGGGGAGGGGGCATCAGGGAAGGCTTTCAAGAGGATTTGTTTTCTTACTTGGGTTTAGAAGGGTGAATAAGAGTTTACCTGTAGACTACAGTCTATCTATAGGTAGAAAAGGAAAGGAAAAAGCATTCTAGAAAAAAGCAGCATATCTGAGGGAACTGGGATAGAAAACATTACGGCTTGTCGGCCTTTCCTCACCAGTCTGTGGGTCAGAAACAGTTTCAGACTGTCCTTGCTGTGGGATTTTCCCTGCTGGTGATTTCCAAACTAGGCTGCATCTCAGAATCACTGCCTGGGCTTTATGGAAACACTGATGAAAACCCAGGCCTGCTTTTGAATCTGTTGGTTGGTTTCTGGTGGCAGGGATGACCAGATGCTCTTTGTACCATTTTGAGTGATTTCGTTGAGAGTGACATCACAGATGTCTCTGCAGGAAGAAGCCTGGGTCATGTCACGCTGTTGGCTCTGTCACAGAGATGCAGCAGGTGTCACGGGTCACGTGCCTTCCCTCCTCACCTCAGCCACAACCTACAGCCGGGAAACAGATGAGAATGAAGCTTAATGAGAGGGGCGGTCAGTTCAGAGACCATGAATTCTGAGACCTGTTTGCCTTTTGCTGCTGAGCAGTGTGACCTTGAGAAGGGCTTTACATCTCTGAGCCTGTCTACTCCCCTAGGAATAAAGCGTGTCGTATAGACCTTATTTAATAGACACGTCCAAATCTGCCAGTTGAAAGGACCCTGGCATAGATGAATAGTTCCTTCTGGTTCTGTTCTTAGAACATGTTAACGTGAAGCATGCTACCTTCTGGGCTCTCTTGGTTTTGCAAAGGAAGATATTGAAAGGTCCAGATTAACCATGTAGACAGCTTCTGAACCACCGAGGACGAGAAAAGAGGGGCCCAGAGCTCCGGACGCGTAGTCTGTGTCAGGTGCTGACCTGTGGGGTTTTGTGAGTGATCTCATTGAATGGTCACACTAGTTCTGTGAGTAGGTGCTATCACCCCATTTTGTAGATGAAGAAAGAGGCACAGACGGGTTACCTTAATTTGCCCAAGGCCACACAGAACCCAGGCATTCAGGCTTTATGTCGTTCAGCACCCCTGGGGAGGAGGGGGCCAGAGTCTAGAGTTGTCCAGAGGAGAAAAGAACCAGAGTAACCAGCACTCTTTCCTAATAAGGGTGGAAGACAGACTAAAGGGCACAGGAAGGAATAAAGTATCACTAACCAGCCTGGTAAATCAATAGACTAATTAAAAATCAAACACCTTAAAACTCTGTTGCTGGGTTAATTGTAAACCAACATTGAAACGTTAAAACTTGCCAAGCCCATGGGTTTGAATTATTAACCGAGCGAGTTAATTTCAAGCCATCAGGCTGGGTGACTGGGGAAGCCGCTCTTAGAAGAAGGGGAGTCTGTGTGCCTTCCTTTCCTGCCCAGGCCTGGCCTGCCTTGGTGCTCGTGGTCTTGTTCTTGCTGCTGCAGCTGTCATTTTTAATGGAAATATCTTAAACGTTGAGGCAGACCTCACAAATGCAGATATATTGTGGGAAAGGACAGATCGAATCAGGAGCGGGTTGGGTTACATACATCTTTCTAAATAGAAGAAATGTTTCGTTTTGCAGCAAAAAGGAGTCCCTAGGGAGGAAAGGACCCTTTTTAAAGTCCTTTAGGCTTCCAATGTTGGACCCGAGGTTGATGTCCCACCTGCCACCTCCACTGCTCTGTTGTCATTTCTGCTGACAGAGACTAAGGTCCCTGTCATTAGGATTTAGTGTTAAGACAGTCGGCACTGTGATGAGACCCCTGGATATTCAGTGATGAGTAAGTGACCAAGAGACATTTCTGTTAGATTTCATTTTAAGTCGAGAGAAACCCTGCTAGATATGCTTTGATTAAAGACGAAAAACTTTGATTATAGTTAAAAGTCATCAGCAGCCAGCTTCATCTATGTCGCTTCTGTGAGCTGGACTTCTGATCTGTCTGGGGTCATGGATCTCGTCAGGAACGTTTCGGACCCTTTACCCACAGAAATGCTTGTTGCCACCGTCAAAGGGAGCTTCGCACAGAGGGTTGGGACCCCAGGATGCCCTCACTAAGAGAAGAAACCATGTGGCGACATCACGAAACAGCTAGACTTTAAGGATAGTAGTTCCTCCCGTTACTTACACAGCATTCTGTCTTTTCCAGAGTTCTTTACAAGACAGTTTTGTCTGACCCTCGTGAGGATCCTGTAGTTGCTATTTTGCATATGGCACATGCCAGTGGATGCGGTAACTTCCCTGACTATTGCTGTTTTCTTGTTAATTTGCTAAATGGGCTTTAAAAAGGGATATAAATGTAAATTTCAGCCCCAGGAAATAGTCTTATTTCAAATGCTTCTGATTAGTTAATTAAAAAACAGCATTAAAACACTACCCCAGCCACAAACATGGCAAATGAGTAATGTGTGTTCCATTTAGATAGTTGACAGGGTAAAATTACGAGATCGGTTGGTGATTAAAAAACAAAACAAAGCACAAAATACTTTTGACTCCAACGTGGACATTCACAGAAAGGAGAGACCTGCATAGATTGTTTATTTAGAATATCTGTTATTGCTTCTGCCCCACTCCTCCAATTCCAAAAACTTGGGGAAATTTTGGATTGCCACAAGAACTGCTGTTAACATTTCGTTGGTGCATTTTTCTTCCATCCTTTGTTCATAGCATAACATTATTTACTAACCTGATTTTATAACAATATCATGAATATTTCCCCTTATAATTTACTATTTTTCATGAGATAGTTTTGCTCTCTAAGTGGTATTGTGACTTATAAGTATGCTTTATTTTACCGAAGCCTACTGTTGAATAGTTAGCTTGTGAGTGATTTATTATAATTATGAATTACACTGGGATGAACATGCTTGTGTATGACGCCTCATCAACAACTCTGCCTTCTGACAACATGTACCTAGAAGTGGAATTTTGAGGTTAAAGTTTTGGATATTTTAAAGGAGATTATATATTTATTTGTGCATACACACACGCAACATATATAATTATATAAATAATCTTAAATATCCATAATGTGTACTTTACACGTATGTAAAGCCTCCTTATAAAAAATATTTTTATCTTAATTGACCCTATAAAGAGGATGGTGCAGCTTTATAACCTTCACCAGGAGTTTGATAGGTTAACCTAATTTAAAAAATGAACTGGTTTATATAAAAACGATACGTGTTTATGGCAAACATTTTTATTTGTACTGCAGGATAAGGCTTAATGTTTAAAAGACCAGTGTTTCTTGGCTCAGCCTGGACTGAATTTGTTCTTCAAACTCACCCCTTCTTTGGTGCATTTTGGCAGAGCTTTCTCTTTACAGTTTGTTTACTTACCTGCTTATCTTAACAGGCCGACCTACCCACCTGCCTATCTTACTGGGTTAACATTTATCTAAGTTGGAGGATGGAAATAGCTCTCCTCTGAATCAGAACTTTCGGTATGACCGGTTCATGAAGCCGTGGGAAGTGGGGAGAGCAGAAGGCTCTTCACTGTCCTTTTTACTCACCTGGTCGGTCAATGTGGCCAATTTGGGAAATTTTCAAAAGCATAAAAGTGACAAATAAATGTCCCTGAAATCTCACCACACAAAGATGATTATGGTCAATACACTGATCTATTTCCTTTTTCTTTTCCTTTTTCTTTTTTTAGGGTTGGGGGTGTACATACAGATAAACAGAAATTTGAAGTCAGCTATGTCTGTTTTCTGTTTGTTTAATTATACAAAGAATTGATGAGTACTTTCTGTTGTAAAAATAAACTACACAGAGGGCACTCTGACCACATTCTTTTCTAGAAGAAATGATAGAGGAGGAGTATTCACCTTGTGGACCCTTTCTCCAAAGGGGATGTTTAGCTCCAGCTGGAAGCTGAATTTCTTGGCCTGGAGCCCTGGTGTCTCACGGCACGATTTGAAAGTCACCACTCAAATAAGAACAAGGACATTTTATCTTTCCCTATCAAGGGGCATTGATCTTATTGATTGCAAAAATAAATAGAAAATAATGAAAGTAAAGGGCATCTCGATTTAGAATCACTGAGCGTGAGGCCTGTCAGGGACCTTGGAGATCATCTCGTTTCACGCCCTCATTTTACAGATGATAAAACTGAGGCCCAATAATGATTAATTAAGTGCCTTGACCCAGTCAGAAACAGAACTGAAACTTCAGGGTTCCGGTTTGTGCCTTTCTTCTTTTTAAATGAAGTTGTTGATCTACTTTTAAAAACAAGAACCATGGCCAAGCGGTCCGGTTACAGAGAACTGAATCCACGCCTGTCTAGTTTAAGCAGAAAGGAATTTGTTGGAGGGCATGAAAACACTCACAGAAATCATTAAATGATCTAGAAAGACCTTTAGGTTGTACGTTCAGAAACAAGTCTCCGAGCCACACAGCAGATCTGGTACTCTTAGTAGCTGATGCCTCTTCTGTCACCTGGTAACCACATGGCAGACCGGGAAGCTGACCTAATACTGCTTGGTTCGGAACCATGGCTGTGCTGCGGGGTCAGGAAGCACCGTTATTACTGCTGTCGTGCCCTGATCTTCGTCAGCAGAATGGCTTCTCCGTGAGGAGCCAGCCGAGACACAGGGTACTACTGCACAATAGCCAGATGCCTCCGTGGCCGTGCTGCCAGAGCCGAGGGGGGAAGCATAGAATCCACCACTCCTTCCACACCTAGCTGCAAGGGAGTCTGAATTAGGAATTCTCAATTTTCCAGTCCCTGAGCAACAAAAGGCACATGCGTCTGTGTGTGTGTGTGTGTGTGTGTGTGTGTGCGGGGGAGGTTGGAATGGGTGATGGACACCAATTTACCATGTCTCCTCAGCCATTTATGAAACAGATCAAATGATAAGAAACATGCTTAAGTTCAAGGTTATGGTCATGGAAGGTAGACTAGCAGAGGAAGCAAAAACAAAAGCGGGAACAGCAAAGGAGAAGTACAAAGTATAAAGAAAGACGCTGTGCGAAGAAACATTGTCATGGGGTGGCAGTCCTACCGTGTAGTGTTGTCGTTATTTGAAGTTACATTGCATTTTTGCGACCGTGGCCATAAGTGGTGTGTGGTAATTTAGTACTTGATGTGACTAGCGTTAATTTCAGGCCCAAATTCAGCTCGAGAACTGAAGGGTTCCCATCTAGCTCTTCAACTTGTATCCTGATGTTTGTCACTAAAACTTTAACCTCGTACATATTTTTTCTGCCCCTTTTCTGGTGTTATTTCCTTTACATTATTGAGAATCCCTACATGCATTCCCTCTCAATAAAGAAAACCACTTGGCAATAGTTCTGTGCACAGATGACATTTGGGAAGTGGTTTAGGTGAGGCGACAGACAGAAAGTCCTGCATGCTGTTGGAATGAGCATCTTGGTTTCCATATTTTAAGTATCTCCACTAGGTCTTCATGTCACTCCTGAGAAGTCTCCATTCAGACTGAACGTCACTTTTACTATTCTCGGTAATTGCCAACTTCCTGGTGTGGCAGTTGAGTGCCTAGTGTTTACACAGCCCTGAGTTTAGATTCGGCTGGGTTAATATGGTAAGGTTTATTCAAGGACATCCAGCATGATTAAATTGAAAGTGAGACTTACGGGGGAAGAAGGAAGGGTGAAATAGATAGTGAGTCAAAAACTCAGAGAGGGGATAGCATGAAGCCGGTGTAAGTCCCTGGCAACAGATGATCAGCAACCTTTTCAGGCTTTGAGCTGACCAGGTAGGTCAGCACTTCCGAGTGGCTGCTTGTGGAACATTCTGCTCGGTGGTATAGAGCCAGGAGCAGGAGAGAGGAAAGCTAAGATATGATTCTGTCTCTAGAGGCGTTTCGTTTTCTATGCAGGTGGCTAAGCCCTGGTAGAAAACAATTTCTGAGCTTGTAGAAATGGTGATGGAATACGGGATTGTGTGCCAGGTGACGTCGTGGATTTCTGAGCAGCTGTGGAAGCCGGGGATTTATGGAGTGGGGAGGAAGGCTGTGAAGCCAGGCAGGGCTTCTTGCAGTGGCTAAGGTTTGAAAAAAGACTTGAACGGAGAAATGGACCAGACTGGGGGAGAATTAGGGGATGCTGTCTTGGTTTTGGTTTTCATTCCCAGTCCAAGTGCCTTTGACGAGGACTTGAGAGCTCCCCTTGGCCATCAAGAAAGCATTTAGGGCCATTGTCACTTGAGTTGGCTTTTCCCTGAATGGTAGTGGAAGCACCTGCTGACCATGAGTGACATCTTATGGACAGGCCTCTCCTCATCTGGAATACCGCCTGGGCTTCTAGTTGTCTTCAGGTATCTCCTTGCACGTCTGACTTCCTGGGCATGGGCCCTCCCTGTTTTGTATATTCTAAAGGTGAATGCCTTGGTGTTAATGGCATCTCGTGCTTTGTACGTTCGTATGTGGGGCTGGAGGACAGTGGCATTAGGGAGAGTCACGTAGAAGTCAGTACTGTTTTTGAAGTAGGCTGGTTAGTTTTGGCTCTGTTAGGTGTCTGGGCAAGTAACGTAATATCTGGAAGCCTCAGCTGTAAAATAGAGATAATGATGAGCCTTAGTGCATAGGATTGTTGGGAGCATTAAGTGAAATAATGCACACAAAATGCTTAGCGTAGCGCTGGACTCCTGGTGCACACTCAGTAAATGGCACCCCTTATTGCTCCTGTCATCGTTTCGATTCTTTTGACCTTTACCACCTGAGGCGGGGTTGGGACTCTTGACACCTGCCTAAACAGGAATCCAGTTCTGAATTCTTGACCCCAGCACTCACAGCCCAGATGCGACAGCCTTTCTCTCTGCTCTTTGCTTTCTTCCCCTCTCTGTTTTCCTCCTGCTTTTCTTCATTGAATGCTCTCATTCTGTTCCCGCCTGTCTTCCTCCATTTACTGAACCTGGAGTTTGTTTCCAGTACTTTCTGTGTGCTTGACAAAAAAATGACACCCCGTGTTGGCCTTCTTGGTGGAGAAGAAAAGA
Organism: Cynopterus sphinx; assembly: GCA_030015415.1. Classification (NCBI taxonomy): domain Eukaryota; kingdom Metazoa; phylum Chordata; class Mammalia; order Chiroptera; family Pteropodidae; genus Cynopterus; species Cynopterus sphinx. Next base: position 24,600,479 of record CM057385.1, read on the forward strand.
TGTACATTTACTGAGTTCAGAAGTGGTAGTGTAGACGGATGGTGAAGGCGGTAGGCTTTTGGGGGCTGTAGTGCCTGGGCTCAGGTTTGGTGCTACCCTTTACATATCTGTTTCTCAGTTTATTCTATCTGTGAAATGGGAGATAATGATAGTTCCTACCTTATGGGATTGGGGTAAGACTGAAAGATATCAGTTTGTGTCAAAAATGAAATATCAGTTGGTGTCAGGTGCTTACAACAATGCCAACCACAACTGAGGGCCCAAAGATGTTAACTAATCATGATGATGATGAAAATGTAAGGATGTGACATTGTCACACCTCCCACGTAAGACTCCCGTAAGGACTTGAAGGCAGTGGGTGTAAGTCATGCCCAGTATGATAAAGGCGTGGAGACCACTCTGGGTGGGTGTGTTTGGGGGCCCCTGGGATACAGCAGTCTGGTGGAAGTGGGGAGCTAGTGTAGGGTGCAAATGGGGGGTACGTTTAGAGATGAGGGGTGGCTTCACTCCCCCTCCCCTTTCTTTCTCCCTTCCATATAGATGTCCCTTAGAGCTGAAGGATGCCCATTCCCAAAGCAAAGGCACACCAAGCCCCATTGCTCGTTCTTGCTCTGGCCTGCTGACGAGCCAGGCTGTCCTGCCTTCACACTTGCACTCACCTGCCTGCTTTAATTAGGTGAAATGTGGTTTCTCTTATCTTCCGGAGAGGAGATTTTTTTCTTTTCAGGTGTTGGCTGTTGATGGCAATGTGGGATTAGAGTTTGTACTCCGCTTTCTCCCCCAGGCCCTGTTAGATGGTGTCTGAGACAGAAAAATCACATGTTTGTGCAAGTGGTGGGTGAGTCGCTTGGCGAGTCCATGAAGCTGATACTTCCAGTGGCCTTTCTGGTATACAAAGCACTTTCACAAAATGTGATTTTGTCTGCACAGCAGAGCTGCAAAATACCGGGAATATCATCCCATTTCATGGATGGGGAAACTAAGGCTTCCGGAGGTGGAGTGTGTGGCTCAGGGTCAAACAGCCAGCAAGTGGTGGAGCCGGCTACAGGTCCAGACCTAGTTCACCGTTCTCTCCTCCAGGTCATGCCAGGGTCCACTTAGACTCAGTTTTCAAAAAGGCTTTATTCTTGGTTCAGCTCGCTTCTGATTTTTAATTCTCCTTAAGTTTGAGACAGGAGAAATAAAATCTCTGAGACCTATCATTGTCTTCCTAACCCTCTTTGAAGAGTGGTTTGTTTATGTGCAGCTGATAGGTTAAACATTAACATTCCAGAAACTGTCTTAATCTTTTGGGAAAATGTGGCTTCTCAGTTGTTTTCCATAATCAAGAATTTTTTCCTTTTGCTTTACAATAGGCCTTGCTGCTAAAACCACATGTGAGGGAGATTCTGCCCTGCCCTCCACTACCTCCCACTCCCAGGGGAAGCACGTGGTCATTCTGGGGTCGTTTTGAGCCATAAGTGTCTTTTTTTAAAAAGGTGCTGGGGATAGAGTCAGGAAAGGAAGGAGTGACCTAAGCCTGACCTCAGGTACTAGTTCGATAATCGCTAACTCTGACTTGCATCAGGGCCTCCAGTGCTCTGGGGCGTTTGCTCAGAAATGCTCCTGCTCTGTTACATCACCCTCTTGGTGCGTCACGGTGGCTGGCTCCTGAGGTGGAATTCTGAGCTGGCGAAAGAGCTGGGACTCTGGGGTTGTGGCCAGAGGAACACGGCCCCCGTGCGATCCAGTCCAGCAAATGTTAGTGGAGAGCCTTCCGTGCCGAGCTTCAGGCCTGTTCATCTTGGTGGCAACTTGCCCTGTGAAAGTAGTCATCTCTCTCTAAGTACTTCGCAGATATGTGACTGCAAGTCTGTTTCTCTGGATTCTGCAAATGGCAGAATTTGGACAGAAATGCCTTCCCTTTTCCTGCTTTCTATCACTTAAAAAACGAGAAAGCTGATTTGTCTACATGAATCAGGCAGAACTAGATAGAGCTGTGAGGGTGTCCAGTCACTCGCCCCACCTCACAGACTGAGGCCTGGGAGGAATATCTTCCCTAGTTCTTTTCTTAGTTTCTTACTTAGCTCTTCCAGTTTAGAAGTGTTGGCATGTCCAGGCTTTGAGTGGGGGTCACTTGGAGAGAAGCTTCTGGAGTGAGCCCACCTCCCAGGAAGAAGGAAGACCTCACCCCGAACCGAATGCCTCTCGTTCTGACTCTGCTATGCATTTGCAGCAAGCGAGATGGTAAAATGAGTGGATGCTGTATTCTTCTCCCACTGCGTGGGCCCACGGTGTCACCTGCGGCGAGTAGCTAGCTGGGCTTCTTTCCCGGGTTGAATGTCACCGTGATGAACTGTTGGCTGACACCCTGACGTTCCTCCAGTGGGCTTCGGCCACATGAGCTCCCTCTTGCTTTCAGCCATTCTCACATTTTCTGCAGACCCATCCCAAGTATTTATTTCACTCTTGATCTTCCCAGAAGACATACCCACCCCCACACCCTTCAGAACAAAACCCGACACCCTCACCCACACGATTGTTTTCTCGTGCGGCTTCGCTCTCAGTTCACCCCACTTCTAGCTTCTAGGTGTTCCGATTTTGAGAATAATGGAGAAAGGCCACCACCTATCTCGATGGCTAAATCTGCTCACCCCAAACCCTTCTCTGCCTCAAAGTTCAGTTTTCCCTCCTGCCCATCGAGGGCGGGGGAGATGTCCAGTCTCTCCCTGTTACTTCACAGAAGGGTGTCTTTATTCAATCTGACTGTTGCTATTATGTGGTGAAGCATTCAATAAAAGTCGTGATTTATGAAATGTGTGTGGCTGTGGTTATTTTTTGTTTTCTTTCTTTTTTTTTTTTTTCTTTTTTGTTTTTGCTTTGTCATCTATCAGGGAGAGAAAAGCCAAGCCTGATAATTTCTTGGCACATCTTGTGTTCACTTAAGAATGTCAGCTGTCGGCCTGTCAGGAAGTTATTTCTCAGATTGGTTTCTCCCTCCTTTTACCCCTCCCCACAGTGCTCTTTTTAAACAGGCAGAGACCCTGCTCTGTCCTGCAGGCTGGCGATAAGGGGCTGGCTGGACGCTGTGGGGAGAGGAATGTAGCCCCTGGCATGGCCCATGGCCTTGTACCCTCCTCAGCGGCTGCATATCCAGCACCCTGTCAGCTCTTGATTGCTTAATAGGAAGAGGCAGACAGGATCCTTTCAGGAGGTTTCCAGAATATTCTTTGTTCTTGAAAATAGCACCTCCAAGCCTCTTAGTTTTTTTGGCCTGGCCACTTTAGAAATCCTTTCTTTTTCTTTTCTTTCTTTCTTTTTTTTTTTTGGTCATTTTCTTCTCTGTAAAGCGTGTTCGTGTTAGATAAAAGGTTCTTGCATAGAGGGCCTCGCATGTTGGGTATTGGCTGCTGAAAATAGGCTAATTGGAGATAGAAGCGAGTCGTCACAAAGGTGCCTGTGGTAAGGGAGTGGAGAGGAGGACAGTCTCCAGGAAATGCCAGGTTGACTTTTCCCACCTCTCCCCGCCTCTTGCTTTTATTATTAGCTGTTTGCCGAAATGCATCCGGTCTTCGTGGATCTGTGGAGCCCTACAATAGCATTAACCAGGTTGTGCCCTGCATCTTAAGCATCTGGTTAAGACCTTACTCTGTGTCTGGAAATATTTCATGCTGAGCCCCCAGAATGTGCATAAATAAGTCTTTAACCCACAGTGGGTGGCTGGGGAGGGACTGGAGAAAGCGGGCCTGCTGAACTTGAGCAGAGCTTGTACCCCTCAGTTTCAAAACAGCAGCTTCTGAGGCAGAGTCATCCAGACTCTTGTCTTGGCCAGTGCCAGCAAAACAGACACCGGGAAGACCCACATCTTTCTGGCACCCTGACAGAGTGAAGTGGGAGCGGGCTGAGACGTATATGGACACTCACCAGGCCGACAGGCACAGGATCTAGCCAGCATGGGTGGACGGCACATGGTGCCCTGAGCAGTTAGTCCCATGAACCCTGCACCTGGCAAATAAGGGTTTTGCTTTCTAGTTGCTTGCAATCCAAGGGAGATTCTGCTTTTGTGAGCACCCTGGATCCTTTGAATTTGAGCATTCTGTCACCCCAAGGTAAACTGGTTGCTTGTCACATACCTATTACTACCACATGTTGTCTGTTACCTCATTTCTAGTCCTGCCGCCATCATCTGTCATCTGGCTTCATTGTGGCTTTCTCTCTAGCTCCCCCCAACTCCAGACTCACATGCACTGTGCTCCTGACCCCCAGGGCATCTGCAGTGGTCCTCTGCCTGGAATCCTGGCCTCCTGTCACACAGGTCTCCGTGCACCTGTGCTCTAGGGAGCACACCCCTGAGCCCCTCTGTATGGGACCTTCCCTCTCCAGGCTTCTGGAATAACCTCCCTTTCTTTTGTCTAGAAAACCCACCCATTTTCAGAGGGTCGTCCCAGATATCTCCACCCCCCGCCTTGAGCCTTTCCTGCTGTTTTCCTTTCACCCTGGCAATGACACTTTTCTTCGTTCAACTCCACAGCTCTTTGCTGCTTCTATTATGGCTGGTTAACATCGTTTTTCCTGGTCCTTGGGCATATCGCATGCACCCCACTAGAGGGTTAGCCATTGAGGGCAAGGACTACTGACACCACTGCTGTTCAGTAGAACTTCTGTAGCAAAGGAAGTGTATTTGCTGTGCTGTCCAATATACGTGGCAAAAGAGCATTTAAATGCAGCTAGTGCAACATAGGAGCTGAATTGTTAATGGCCCTCAATTTTAATGTAAGTTTTAGGAGCCACAAGTGGCTAGTAGCTGTCGTTTTGGGACACTGAGCCTGTGTATCTTGCTTATCTTGATATTTTCAAAAGCCCTTGCGCTGTGCTCTGCACATAAGACAAGCCTCATAAGGAATGAGGAAGGAAACGAAAATCACTGGGGTATATAGTTATATTAGCTGTGTGTTCTTTGCCTATTTTCCATGCAATTTGATTTTTAAGTTAGATTCAATAGACTGTATACTTGAGCACCACAAATGCTTTGGGGGATAGAAAGATGAATAAATACGGTCTTTTCCTACAAGGAACTTGAACCTAGTGGGTAAATATCTAGTGATAATGGGAAGCAGAATGAAACAAAGTGCCGCTCGCTGTTCAGGAGCAGGTTACATCCCGCACGGGTGTAGAGAAAGGAGACATGCTGACTGAAGAGAGATGTGGGAATGCCTTAGAATGTTCATTCATTAACTCGGCAAATGTTTATTGAATATCACTTATAACCCAGGTGCTGGGAATATATCGATGAACAAAACAGCCAAAATTCCTGACCTCATGAGGTCTACTTTCTGTTGAGAGGGAGAAGGATGATAAAATAAGTAAATCGTGGAGTGTGTTAAAAGGTAAGCTGGGAGACAGTCTAAAGAGTGCTGAGGGTTGGGGTGGGTTTGCAGTTTTTAAATAGGTTGGTCACAGAAGGCCTAGGGGAGCAGGTGACATTTGCGCAAAGATGTTTGGACTGGGGTAGGAGATTTGGAGACTCACGATAGCGGGATAGAAAGGCTGAAGGATACTCCTGAGCGAGGGGCAGACTGGGGGGTGTGGAAGTGCAGACACTGGTCAGGGCAGCTGGGCCTGGAGTGTCGGGACGAACAGGAGGCGAGGAGGGCTGCAGAGGCAGTTTGGAACCTAGAAACAAAGGCTGAAACCTTGCAAACTGTGACAGTGGTTTTTGGTGTCTTTGCAGATGTCCTATCTTCCTGATTAAAACATCAGCCGCTTACGCCCACCTTGAGGACAGTGGTCCCAGTTATTATTTCTCATTTCTCTTCCCACGAGGATTTATTCCAAGTTACTACTCAGAAATTGTGTTGATTAAGGGACCAGGTCTTTTCTCTGGATTAGCTATACCACTGGCTCTTCCTTCAATTTCGAGGTCTCTCTCAGTACAGGCCAAGTACTCCGCAGGGTCCCAGGTGGCTCATTCCTTGTGTTTTAACACATTGTTTTGACCTGGGTCGTCTTTGGACCCAGAAAAGTTTTAGGGGTGCCAGGCCTGTGAGCAACAGAGTGGAAGACCAATCAGGCCTTTAAAAGAACTGGATTTGGGGCCAGGGAGAGGAATGCCACATTTCCCAGCAGGTCTGGAGACCGGAGACTCGCTGGCTGGATAGGTAGAGTTGCCCTGAGCTACAGATGCTGTGGAGAGAAATGTGCAAAATGATCATAGTTTCAAATGTATCCTTAGTATTAAGAATCCAGATTTCACACAGGAAGAGAGGAGTGCCTTTGGTCAAGGGCAAGAAAGGGCTTTTAAAACAGATTGCTTATCAGCCTGTTTTAAGGTGGCTGCTTGGAACTACTGATATGTACAGTGATAAATGTACTAGATGTATTAGGTGTCACTGCCTGGGGAAATACTGATATTTCTCTTCAGAAAAAGAAAAAAAAAAGACTTTTTAGATTTCTGCTTTTTCTAAAGGAGAAGTTGACCACAGCAAGCAGAGGGTGGTGTGCCTTGGGGGCAGTTATCATGTTCATGGGTACATCTCAGCGGCCGTTGCCGTCAGCAGTAAGGTTTTCCCCCAAATAAATACTTGCTGCTAACCACAGACTGCCAAGTCACTCCAGGGCCTGGCACACCGCTAGGCCTGTCCGAGAGCATTGCTCATGTGGCAGCTGGGAGTTTACTGATGAGCTGCACATAGATGTTGGCCCTGTGAGTACTGAGGTTCGTCCTGGGAAGTGGGTGGCTGAGGCCTGGACCCAGGGATGTTGAAAACTGATCCCTCTTTACCTTTCTAAACATCCTTGTTGGTGGGCACCATTGACCATTCATTTCCTTCTATTTGAAATGCCCCAGCTTCAGTGCTATAGTTATCACTGTTCTGTAACAAATTACCCCCCAATTTAGCAGCTTAAAGCACCTTTTTCTTTTGCTCGGGGAATATTTCTGGGTCAGGAGTTCGGACGGGGCACAGCAGAGACAACCAGTTTCTGCTTTACCATGTTCAGGGCTTTCTCAGTCGAGAAGACTTGAAATTTTGATGGTAACTTGATGGCAAAGGACCGGAGCCATTGAAGGCTTATTCACTCATATGTCCGGTGCCCGGGCCAGGGGTGGCTTGAAGAACATGTGGTCTGTCCATGTAGCTGGGCTTCTTTCCAGCATGGCAGCTTCGGGGTAGCTTACACTTCTCCCCCAGTGGCTCAGGGCTTTAAGTAAGAGTGTTCTAGAGAAAGGCTGGACCCGGCCTTGGAAGTCACACGCCGTCCCTTCTGCAGTGCTGTATTGGTTGAACTAGTCACCAGCTTACTGTTGCTCAGGGGAAGGGGCACAACACAATGGGCCATGTGCCACAGATGGTGAAGCAGATTTTTTTTTTTTTTTTTGGCTTCTCCTGGTTTTTTGACTTGTTCTGAGTTATCAAAAGAAGTTGGGATTTCTCCTGAAGTGTTCCTTGTTCCTGCTTTTACTCTACCCTCGCATGTCATCCACATGCATGATTTTACTGGCCACCTAGACAGACATTGGTGAATTCGGTCTGGGTCATCTGTCCGATCTTTCTCCTGAGTTCCAGAACAGACACACCGATTGTCTCACGGGCACTGCACATTCAGTATTCCCAAACCGAACACATTTATGGTTCCTCTGCAGACCTGCTGCTTCGGCATTCCTTATCTCAGTTGGTGACAGGACCGTGGACTCAGCCACCTAGTAAACGCAGAACGCCTTCCTTTCCCTCCTCTTTTCATCTGGCCGTTTTACCCAGATGATTGTGTCTCCTGCTGCTGTCTCTTAAATCTCTTCCCCCTTGGCTGTGCAAAAGATCCTTCCTTTAGTTCTGCGCTCCTTCGTCTGGGACTATTATAATAAGCTTCTAACGGTCTCCCAGCCTCTTCAGAGTGGCTTATCTAAAACACAAAGCTGGCTGTGTTGTTTTTCTGCTTAAAATCCCTGAGCCCTTGTTTTGAGGATGCAGTCCAGGCTCCTTGGTTATGGTCTGTAGGACTCTCTGTGATCGTACCCTCACCTCCATCTTTATCTTCCGTCGAACCATCCTTTCCGCTTGGTTTCTAGCAGTGCCAGACTCTAGTGCTCAAAACAAACAATGGTATTTCATGCCCCTTGGACGCTTCCTGCCCCTCCTTCATGTCTTCCTGGAAAACTCCTGTTCATCCTTGAAAACCCTACAGTCATCTGCTCTTTGAAGCCTTCTCTGATTCTCTAGACAGAGTTCTTCACATTTCTCTAGATTTTGAACACTCTTCATTGTGTGTTCTCATCAGGCTCCTGTACGATCTTTAAGGGCAGAGACCTAAATCTTTTAGTTTGAGCTTCTACAGCCTGATGGGGACTAGGGAGTCACTAATATGTGTTGTCACATGGCATTAATCAGGGGTAGTTGATACAGATCCTGGACATTGTCCCCGAATCTGCGACTGCCAGGGTTTTCAGGCCCCTCCTTATGTCACTCATCCTTTCAAGTGGTTTCTTATCAGGAGTCACCAATTGTCCTTTTTATATATAAAGCGGCCTGTACCAAATCACCAGCTGTGTTTGTCCAAATAGGAGGGGAAGGTTTGTCTGACTCAGACCAGCGAGACCTTTCGATAGCAGACTATGTCTGTGTGCTTTGTGGCTCTCGAACAGAACTTGGCCAGCTCTTCTTCTTAGGAACGAGGCCTTTTATCTCCTTCGTGCTTCTGCCAGCTTAGCAACAAGGAGTGCAGGAATTAGCCACAGGGAAAGAGGAGACCAGGAGGATGCCCCCGGGACCCTCAGTCATCCACAAACTGGATAATGCAGAGCAGGGGCTATTCTTCCACTCATGTGTTCATCCCATATTTGGTGAGTGCCCACTGTGTACCAGGCATTCTTTCAGATGCTAGGCATACAGGGGTGAGCAAAACAGAAGTTATTAACTTTATGGAGCTTCCATTCTGGGAGGCGAAGAGATCCCTACTCTCCTTTAGGAGGCTTCCGTTCTGAGGGGTGTCCTCACCACGTCTGGTCTGGCTGTGAGTCCCGAGCTCAGTACTTTGTGCTTAGCAGGCAGTGAACACATGTTTGTGGAGGAAATAAAGGAGTGTTGTTGGGCAAATAAGGTTTAGCTGGGCATTTTTTTTTTTTCTTTGAGGAAAGGGAACTCGGTTTTATTAAGTACTTGCCAGGTGCAGGGCAATCTCCCCTAGAAGATCCTGGTCTTCCAGGCAGAAGTGCCCTTCAGAGAGCCCGTGCGTCGTTTGCTGGGCTGTGTGGCTGATTTGACAGCCCTCCGGAGTGAACTGCAAAATGAGCCCTCCACGTTTCGGCTGACAGCTACGGGTCCCCAGTTGCCTCTTTGCCTCAATAAACATCCAGCCCAGACCAGTTAGCTGGGCTGGGCGCATTGGGGAACATATCTTTTCCTTCTCTCTTTTCCACTGTTTGGTGGCCTAGTACAAGCGTTTTAAATAGAACGGACATCGTGGCTATAAAACATCTGTAACACTGCACGTTCAGTAAAGTTCCCGGCGGTCTGAGGTCTGTTTGATTGGTGATGTTTTTGCTGCGACCGTTGTTTCATTTCCCCCCCCCACTTATCCCTCTGGAAAATAAAGTTTTCTTTTATGCGATGATTTATAGAAATCTGTTCCTGGCATGAGGAGAACATGGACATGTTAGGATATTAGTGCAGCAGAGAAATACTGCCTCTGAGGCAAGGGGCAGCTTTATCTTTTTCAGAGAATGGCCTTCCTCAGGTGGGATAGTCTGTTACTCTTTGTAGGCTAAGGGGCTGCCTAGGTTGAGGTAGATAAAGATACCGCTTTGCACTAGGTAGCATCCGTTTTGCGGGAGCATCGTCAGCCCTTGAAATACCTTGGTGGCCCAGTCCCACTGCCGGGGGTGGGCTGATTCAGAAATCTGAGGGAAGCAGAATTGATAATAATCAGTCATTAAATTTATGGAGTGTGCTTCATGCCTTTTCCAAGTGCTTTTCCTTCTGCTGGTTCGTCCGTGGAGCAGGCAGGGGAGGTTTGATCTCTATTTGCGGACGGATAGATAGAGGTGAAGTCACTGGTGGGAAGGAAAGGTGGTGGGGAGGGGAGAGAGGAGCTGTGTGCCTGTCATTCAGCCCTGTGCTAGGCACATTTCATATGTTAGCTCTTTCACTCCAGTTTTGTAGGAGGAGAAACGTAAGTTCAGAGAGGCTCAGGCGCTTGCCAGGGCCACCTTGTACGTGTGTGACAGAACTGAGATCCTTGGGTTCCTCCTCTTTCTGTTCCATCACTTGGCCTGCTCAGGGTACTGGGATGGGAACCTGGTCCTTCCACCTCCGGAATTTCCAAATCTGGTGCTCTTTTCGAGCCTTCAAGGCCTCCTTGGATTTAGAAAGATCTCCCTCAGTCTCTTGAGAGGTGAAACATTTAATAAAAGGTGGAGAGAGTCGCTCGTGATTCTCCTGGCTTCCCTTTTTCGCTGCAAACACTTTTTTGGGTCCCCCTTTTCCCTCGAAGGAAGTTCCTTGTGGCGGATGGCAGGGGGCCAGACCCGCACATGCTGGGGGGGTGTGGCAGGGGGAAATTTGACCTTTTTTTCTCTCAACAGATAAAATTTATGACCTAGCAGTTGGCTGAGTATGTTTCCCAAGACCCCACACCAAGGGTGCAAGGTGCTTATCTCTCCTCATGGCGTTCCCCGCCCGCCTGCCCTGCCTTCCCTCCCACCCATGCTCTCGTTCCTGGAACAGTTGACTGACAGAGCAGGGAGGGACTTACTGATGAGGGAACTGACCCCAGGCCACACGCCGGTCACTAGGACTTGGGTCTGGTACCTTCCTGTGGTTCATGCTTTTCTCTCCACTTTTGCCGGCGCCTCCTTGCCAACATAGAAGTGTCAGAGGGACCCGGCACCCCCACAGTGACCCTGCTTTTCTCTTTAATGGCTGGATTGAAGACTCACTTCGCTGTTTCAACGCTTTGGAAGTTGCTGATGCCTCCCTGGCTGGCCTTCCCTGCCCAGCTCCCTCCTCCTTGTATTCCATGGATACCTTGTGCTGCAGTCTTTTCGACACATTTGCAGCCCTTCAGCCAACATTGAAGATGACATAACCTCGGCTGGGAAGGCCCTTTCCTACTTCCTTTTCTGGCTGCCCCCTAAGTCATGCCCAGCCCTGTGCTTCTTAACTCCCATCGTGCTATATACTATCAGAACTTCTTACTTGATAGTAGTGAGCACCTTTGGAACACAGACCAGGTCTCGTTCCACTTCACATCCACAGAGCCTAGCACAGTGCTTGGCACATAGTAGGTCCTTCAAACACATTCTATGAGAGAATGAATGAATGAGTATGGCTTGCTGCCAGACACATTCCTCTCAACTTACCTTCTCTTGACCTCTTGATCTTCATCCTTGCTCTTTTGGGATTCAGCAAGCATTTTTTGAGCACCTACTGTGTGCCAGGCACTTTTACGTACTTATCTCTCGTGATGCTAATCGCAGTTCTGCGACATAAAGGTATCACCCCCCACTTTACACATGACTAGCCTGATATTATACGGCTAAGAAAGTGGCTAAACTGGGACTCAGTCCCAGGCTCCTCCACTCTTCTGTGGCTTTTCCCCCTGATCAATATGGTAATAATGAAAAAATCTCTCTGTTTTGTTGAGGTCTCCACCCCCTCACCTTTTCTCCCTTAAGATGGCAGAAACTGCTTCTTATCGAGGCCTGATTGCACATTAGAATCTTCTGGGGGAATATTTAAAAAATGCTGATGACCTGGCCTCACCATGGACCAATGAAATCAGAATCCCTGAAGGCGGGCCCCGTGTCAGTAGGTCTTAATGACTCCCCAGGTGATTCTAAGTTGCAGCCGGGACTGAGTGCCACTGCACTCTGGGAGTGTCGTGAACCCGCAGCCTGGCTCAGCTCCGTGGATTAGGTGAAACTTGCTCATCAAGAACTGATTGCCATGTGCATCTAAAATATGTTAATGAAGGTAATCAAGGCTAAGGGTTAAGGCTGCCATTTCGTTCTTTTCATGAAATCAACTGGAGGGTTTGGGGGATGGAATACCTAGGCTTCAGAGCCTGCCTACCGGTAAAGTTTTTCTCCTTTCTCTCCTCAGAAGAGATGTTTAGTTGTTGCTGACGACAGAGGGCCTCATCTCTCAGGTGGCTCCCAGCTTACCAGAGGAGTAGGTTCATCTGCTGGGCAGTCTTCCCTAGGACACAGTGCTACCCCCAACCCCCACACCACCCTGAAGCTTGCTTTTCCTTAACCTTACTCCCACCCATCCTTTGTGACATGGCTTCAGCCCAGCCCTTGAGCTTTCCTCACATTATGTGGAGGATGCAGAGTCCTTCTAAGAAGGCAGGTAAAAGAGTGGGCATTTAGTTTTGGTTCCCAGGAACTTTGAAACGCTTAACTTCGTTATAGAAACCATCTCTCTGGTAGCTGCTATACCCAGGTGACCTGAAATGTTTTAGGAAAAGAGCAGTTTGGGAAGTAGGAGGGGATGCTGTGCATTCATCATCAGCTGGGGCCGGCACACAGCTGGCTCCGATTACCTTGACCACGGTACCTCTCAGCTTGGACAGAGGCACTGGGGAGGCTCAAGCCAGCGGGAGAAGCTCTCAGGAAGGTTTTTGGGTTATAGGCTCAGGTGTTGGTTTTTCTTAGCGCTTCCTAAGGGCTATGTTCTTGGAATAATCATTTCACATTTGCTGTTTCAGTTTGTGTTAGTCAGAGCAGGGCTTCATGCCCCATATTTCAAAGGGGGAACGTGAGGCCTAGAACTGTTAGGAGATTTGACCCAGCCTCATCTGACCAAGCAGGGTCAGTTGTTTAGTGTGTCTCAGTATACAGAGATGGGCTTGAAAATGCAAACCAGGTGGACAGAGAGAAGATACTTTAAACTTCTTGTTCTTTCATTTGGATCAATTCTGTGCGGCAGAATCACCTTGGACCTATGCTTTGGCCAGGGAACCCAGGACCATCCTTGTCACCATTTCTAAGGACTTAGTCCTCATCATGAGAAGAATTCCAGCCTGGGTGGGCGAACTGGGCGCCCCAGGCTGAAGTGACAAGCACAGATGGAAGGAGCTGAGCTCACACCAGCCCGCCATCCTGTCTGGCCCTTCTTTCCCAACTCTTCCTGAGGTTTATTAAGAATCTGCTTTGGCTGCCTTTCCCTTTGGGAGTAGGTGGGTGGGGACGACTCAAAAGGCACATCTTTCGGATGCAGCAATGCACAGCTTCCTGGCACATCGAGCCACAATAAAGGGTACTTGATTTCATTTAATACCACTGCCATAAAAGATTATGGGTTTTAATTGCATCTGCGTATTGGTCATCATTTGAACACTGGGGTCTTCTCATAGTGAGTACAGCTCGCTCTGTGGTGGATGTTGGGTGGGAGGGAGCTCTGAGCAGGGTGGAGTGATGGAAAAATTACCTGTGAATGCAGAGCAGCTCGGTGCCTGTGATTGGGATGATGACCAGGCAGCCAAGCCACCTCGCTCTGTATCAGTTGATGTGTGGGTCACGATCCTTAATTTCCTGTGCTTTCCGAGGCAGCACTCTATCTCCGTACCTTTTCTGTTACCTCCCCGAGCCCCCAGTCTGAGTGGCACAGTCTAGGATATTACTCTCTGATACCAATCTGTGGACAGGTCAGCCTTGCCGGCTGCAGCTTTTCCCCCAAGGGTAAGAGGAAGTAGTATTTTTTAAATTAGCCTGGGAGGGAGCCAGGCAGAGGGCTGTGAGGATGGGGAGTTTGAGCTCCTGGCTGGAGCATCCGATCATTTCACCACCAGCACACCTTCCCCTTTAGGTGAGTTACTGTTGTTTTAACCAGAGGTAATGTTGTTCCCTGACTAGGTCGGGTAATTGTGTGTAAATTATATTCTAGCCCCATATAGAGGAAGCCTATTTTTCCCTTCCAATTTTAAAGCTATTTAGAGGGATTGCCAATTGTAGCCTGAACCCTAGTGCTTTCTGGCTAATGGCTCTAGACAGGGAGGGAGCGTTCTGAGAACCGTTTGGGGTTAGATTTATAATTAGTTTCCTCTGAAGTTAAATTAATTTCTGAATTGGCAATATCAGATATCGTTTCACCTTTGTCCAGTGGTCAGCTGTGGGTGAACCGAGGCACACAGAATTAGCTGGCAGATGAAGCAGTGGGCAGCACACTGTTTTGAACACTTGGGTTTATTTTAAGCCCTTTTTGTATTCAGACTCCACTTCTAGGGATCTTTTTGGTCTGTCATTTAAGAAAAAGCTTTCTTGGTACGATTTACCCATTTAAAGCGTATAGTTCAGTGGTTTTTAGTACATACGTGATTGTGTGCACCCATCACCACAGTCAATTTTAGAGCATTTTTGTCACCTCAAGAAGAAACCCCATACCCTGTAGCCATGACCGCCCTTCCTTTCCCCCAGCCCTGAGTAACCACTAATCTACTTTTTGCCTCTATGGACTTCCTATTATAACTTTCCCATGAACGGAATCATATACTATGTGATCTGTTACCACTGGCTCCTTCCACTTAGTGTCTCATTTTCGAGGTTCAGCTATATTGCAGTGTATATCAGAACTCTATTCTTTTTTTGCAGCTGAATAATGTTCCATTATGCAGATTTGTCCCATTTAATTTATCCATTCTTCCATTGATAGACATTTGGGTGGTTCCACTTAATAATGCTGCTGAGAAGATTTTGTGTAAAAGGCCTTAGGTAAACACGAGCGAATTTCTCTTGAGCATCTACTAGGAGGAGAATTGTTGGGTCATCTGGTAACTGTTGAATCGTTGGAAGAATTGCCAGACTGTTTTCCAAAGCAGCTGAACTGCCGTACATTTTTACCGGCAGTGTCCAACCTGTCCTTTTCACCTCTTCGCTTCAGAATTGAAAAGGGCAGTCAGACTTGCTTCTCAGCTGTGCCTCCTTATCCAACTGTGCCTTTCTGCTGGGAAGAAAGAAGATGACCCAGTTGCAAATGAAGGTGTAGGAGACTTCACTGAATAGAACGGGCAAGATTTTGACTCTCCGTTTTTGTCGCTACCAGTGCTGTGTGACTTTGGACGCTTAACATCTCTGAGCCGCAGTTTCCTTGACTATGGAAGAGCAGCTGAAACCTGCCTGGGGTAGATCGAGGCCTAAGTAAGGCAGCTCATGAGGAGGGCCCCGCCCTGGCCTTGCCCACAGTGGGCCCATGGTGCAGGCAGAGCCTCAGCCTGAATGAGACACAGGTACCAGGGCTTTCAATAGGGGAAAGGGACCTTTCTCAGTCTCTTGGATCTTATTAGGTAGGAGCCTGTCCATGCATAAACTCTGGCCCCACGTTTATGATGTGTTTTGTCAGAGAAGCTTAAGTTCTTGGGCAGCATTCAGGTTGCCCCTCCTTACAGTTTGCCTTGCTTTTCCTACTCCCTCACCTCCCACCTTCCCTTTTGAGGCAGAGACTTGTCCCTGTGGCCCTAGTCATTGTGGGCAAGCAGTGACAAGTTCAGACTGTCACATGCGTAGGGATAACGTTCTCCTGCTCATGATTGGTGGAGAGCTTCTAAGTGGTCTTCCACTCCACTGTCACCAGGAAAAGGTGAGACCAGGGCCGTGGCGTCCTGGGGTCTCTCCCAGGTGGGTCCCTGTATTAGTTTTTAAGGGCTGCCATAGCAAATGACCACATGGTGGGTGCTGTAAGCAGCAGGAATTGTTCTCTCACAGATCTAGAGTCTAAGAGTCTGAACTCTAGTTGCTGGCAGGGAAGAAACTGTCCTCTGCCTCTTTCTAGCTTCTAGTAGCTGCTGGAAGTTCTTGGTGTGCTTTGGTTTGTAGATACATCACTCTAGTTTCTGTCTCCATCTTCCCATGACCGTCTTCTTTGTGTTCCCTCTCCTCCTAAGGACACCAGCCATTGGATTTAGGGCTCATTCTATATCTAGGATGATTTTATCTCAAGGTCCTTTACTAATTACATCCACAAGGACTCTATTTTCAGGTCTGGTCACATTCTGAGGTTCTAGGTGGACATGAATTGGGTGGAGTGGGGGAGGTCTCGCCCACCTACTACGTGTGATTCTAGAAACATTTGGAGAAGTTCCCCAGTATCTGACCTGTGTTCTGGTTGTGTATGCTAAGTGAGTTTTGTGACTGGATTCAGATGTGATGGCGGTGGTGCTGGTTCTGGTGTTGGTAGCAACAGAGTCGCTTAGGGGGAGGAGGGAAGGATGAATAAAGTTCTGGGAGAGCTTAGGAATTTTAGAGGGTAGGCCCCTTAGAAGGAACACCCTAGGGAATGGGGCTTTAGAGTTTAAGATTTCAGTGGCCTTAGTCAGCCCTGATAGAGCTTCCTTCTCATACAAAAACCAAGCTTAATTCCCACATGCAGAGTGGCATCGGGAAACTGATGTGTTGCCGATAGCACACCATTTCATCCCAGATTCTGAAGAACAAAGCGTTCACCAAATTCAGACTCTGGGGTGACATGGTGTGGTATCTGCCGGCCTATCAGTTCTCCCCTGTCACTGCTTGGCTTTAACTACCACGTGACATCCCTCTGGGACTTGATTTTTCCATCTGCATCATGGGGGTGGTGGACAGTTGGGTTTGCAAGAGCCCGCCCGGGGCTGGCATGCTAACATCTGTCCTGGGTTGTTCCACGTTGGGATCCCCACAGATGAGAGAGCATCTGTCGACGAGCCTGTGATCCCGGGCAGTGAAGATGGCTTGTATTTTTTCACGAGGGGGAGTTTGAACTCTTTTTAGGAACATGACACTGGCAAGCGCTGACTTAATTTCTCCAGGCCTTTCTCATACCCGTTTAAGGCTCTCTCGAGTCATTTCCTGCCTTTCCACGCATTTGTCAGGATTAAGAAATACTTGGTGTTGTTTTCTTCTATCACAACTAATATCTGTGGACCAAAGCTAAGTTTTCTCCTTCAGCCTCATTCTCAAGTGTAATTTCTCTTTTCATTCCCCACCTTCTCATTTCAACACGCACACACACGCACACCTGCTTTATCCTGTTTTATAAAAATACACCCAGTGGCCCCACTCCGAGTGATCATTTTCAGATGGCAACACATTTTTTTTAAAGGGAATTTTTGAAACAACAACCAAAAAAGCCAGCTCTCTGGCTTTTAGAGGCCAGAAGGTGGAGTGTTCTTTGCAGCTCCAGTTAGCAGCTGGCTTTGGCCAGTTCTTCTGTGTAAACAGCAATTTTCTGAA
Organism: Cynopterus sphinx; assembly: GCA_030015415.1. NCBI lineage: Eukaryota > Metazoa > Chordata > Mammalia > Chiroptera > Pteropodidae > Cynopterus > Cynopterus sphinx. The sequence goes on from CM057385.1 coordinate 24,617,655, forward strand.
CCGGAATGGTGCTGGGGTTTTCTTTGTGGAGCCAAGAGGTTTGTGGAGAGCAGTGATGTTTAGTTAAATTACTGGACTAGATGCAAAACTTTGCAGCAACGAGTTGTGAGAGTCTGAATACTCCCCTATGTGTGTGTCACACACACACACACACACACACGCACACCCCACTTCCCAGAGTGCTGCCTTAAACCACAAGAGGAGAGCATCTGTTGAGGGAGGGGGCTGTCCCCCAAGCGGCACAATGCCCTTGGTGGGTATCTAGTGTCTCAAGAGTAGAAAGCATTCACATATCAAAGTGTTTTCTGCAACCGCTCACCAAAAACCCTAAGCAGAGGAAATTTCAGATCAGTTTCTTAATGGATTTCAGGCTGAGCTCTCTCCGGAGCGGATGGGTGGCTCTCTCCATCGTGTTGCACTGTGGGGGCCGAGCCGGCCGGCTGAGCATCGTGGCGTGCAGTGGCGGGCTTCCCTGTATCTCGTGTGGTTGAGTACTGTGTCGGCGTGAAGCCTTGTGGGTTAAGAAACAGTTAGTTCCCCGCCGGGCCTGACTCAGGAAGAAAACGCAGGTGGCTCTCTGCACTGTGGGTGGAGCCAGGGGGGTGGGCCATGAGGGGACTTGAACTGCTCACTGTGTCCAAGCCGGGAAGAGGGTTAAAGTTATGGGGGTACCAGAAGGTTCCTGAGGCAGACAGAAGCTGCGACTCAAGCATTGGGAATAGAGTTACCCGCAAACACACACATGCAAGTGGGCATACACGCACACACACACGCATGTGCACACCTACACAGGAACCTGGGTAACCTGGATGGGAATCCGAGGGCCTCCAGTCAGCCCCCCTGAGAGCCTGGACACAGCATCCCAGTGTGCCCCCTTCTGGCCCTGCCCTCCTCAGCAGCCATGGAGGTGGAAGGGAAATGGAAGGGCGGAGGTGTGATTCTGGAGTCCTCTGCCTGCTTCCTGCGTTCCTCTCCAGAACGCAGATCTCCGAGCAGTCCACAGGCCGTTCGGCAGTGGTGCCGTCAGGATTCTGGAAGCAAATCACTCCCCTTTCTCCCAGCGCACTCCAGGTGGGAGAGGTCACCATGCAGGCCCAGAGCCCCCCAGCCGTGGTGCTCCCCTTTCCTGCAGCCCAGACGTCGGCGAGCGGCTAACCCAGTGTCACACATCTTCCCAGTGGCCTTTTCACGGCTGGAAGGCTTTGGTTAAACCAGTTTCCTTTTAGTGTTTGTTGACGAGTGGGTTCCATCACCGTATCTGAGCTGCTTCCTGCAGAGGATGTTTTAGTAACTCGGATGCTTTGGCTCATTGTCTGGGGCCTGGGATTTCTCATCCTTCTTTTTTTTAAAAAAAAGTGTTTAAATACTTTCTGAGACTGTGTAGATTTATAGCTGGGCGTCTGCCCCAGTGTTTAGGGCTGTGTCTTGGCAGGTTTACGGTGATGGGGCAACGGTGGAGGGTGTAAGAGGGGATCTTATTTAAGCTGTTACTGGGGAATGTACATTCTGTTGACTTCTGTTATTTGGAATGAAGACGTGTTGGTTGTTTAATTCTCTGTGTCCGTGTGAACGTTTGGAGTATAAATAAGGCCTGCTCCATACCCATCTGGCTCGGCACAATGTGTAAATGAGACCAGGGGGTTCATTTTTCTAGAATGCCTCTCCAGAGTTTTTTTAAGTCAAGAACTCCACTTGTGCATGTTTGTAGCTCACATTAGTGTTTCTTTATAGATATTTAATTAGTTGGCTGGGGTGAAAAAATAGGAATGAAAAGTCTAAAATGGAACTGTTGGGAGTCTTTGCCTATCCGAAATCACACAGAGATGCAGAAGAGTGTTTTTGAAATTATAGTGGCAGAGACTGGGAGCAATAAGAGTAGATTTTTCAAAGCTTTTTGTATAAGGTATCTTTGTGCGGAATGTTTATTCTAAACTCGAAGGGTGAATGTAGCAATCAAGTTTGGATTCAGTTACAGTGACCATTGATTTGGCATCTACCAAGTGTCTCGCTAGACAATTTGGCATATGTTATTTAATTCAGTCCTAAGAGGAACCTTGTGTGGTCGACTAATTATTCCATTTCCATTTTATAATGGATTAAATTCCTTATTATATTAGATTGTAAGCTCCAGCACCTAGTCCTTAATATAGCCATTGAATGAATACATTAGGAACGTTAGGTTAGTAAAATTTGGTGATTGGTGAGTGTAGGGAGAGATTTAAATCTGGAGAGGGCCTGATGGAGTTTCACCTCAACGGCGACCTTGATCCACCAGGGAGATCGAGGAATGCTTCAGAGAGAGATGGACAATAAGGAGCAGAATTAGATGCTCACCATTTAGCAGGAGGTTCTTGGGTCTTGGTGTTGTGGACACTGGTTGGGATCTTTCTAGAATGTTCTCACATACATGATCTCATCTAACCTCCCATTCATCTGAAAGGGACAAAAACAGTAAATCACGGCTTTAAGCACATGTGCAAACCACTGCACGGCTCTCCAAGACAACGGGAAGCTGCGAGGACAGTGTCCTCTTAAAGTAGTTCAGGAAGTCCACTATTTCTAAGGTTATTTTGGGGCTCAATCAGCAGGTTGCGGTGACACAATTCCCCTCTGGGAGCTGCCAAGCTAAACATGGGTCCTCGAAGCCTGGGAGCCGCCTTTGTCGTGGCCACTGTACTTACAGATTCATGAGAGTTCGGGGTTAGGTGGGACTTGGAACTCTGGTCCAGGACTTCGCTGTGCAGAGGACAGAACCAGACCTCAGGGTGAGTCCTGCTCTGGCTCACACCTAGACTGGGACATAGGAGCGGGTTTCCAGTGCCTCTTATCCTCCTCAGCACAGCCTACCAGGACTCACAGTGCCCCAAGTGTCGCTCAGCTGAGGCTCTTCTGTGGGGGGCAGGTTGGATGGTTCTTATCTCTCAGCAAGTGTGTCAGGAGCCTTGGTGACGACAGTGGACCAGGCAGCCATGGCCTCATACTTCGGTATCGTGCATCGAATTGTAATAGACATGTGACATTGTGGGGCTTTTTATGCTCTAAGATGTGTCTCATTTCTTTATGTTTGAGTTTCAGTCATACTTCTCTTCTCACCAGATATTTCTCCCCAGCTTCACAGAGGTGTAACTGACAAATAAAATTTCACGATAAAGTGTACAACATTATGGTTTGGTATATGTAAATGTTGTGACGAGATTCCTCCCATTGAGGTTTTATTATATGCAGCCACACCGGCGAGACCTATACCACTGAGTTTTTAATTTTTTTATTTGACATTAAGAAATCACAGAGTCTCAACTCAGTCTTCAGAATAAAACTTACCTTCTCGTTTTCCTTTTTGGCTCCTACGTGCAAAATTTTTGATTTCTCCTCCGAACAGTTTGTGTCATTGAGCTTCTTCTTCCTTTGCTTTGGAGCTGATGGAGTTCTGAAATGTGGCCACACATACTCGTTTTCATAGACACCAAACATTTACGGGCTCTGTATGCCCAGTCCTGTTTTTGCCATTTCAGGGGGTGTTGAGAGGAATGAGGAGCTGTCACCTCTGGGAGAGGAAGTCAGGAAGATGAGATTGTCAGCGACTTTAGCACTAGGTGGGAAGTAGTGAGTTCTGTGAAAGGCAGGTGGGTACAGGTTAGGGGTATTCAGAAGAGGGAAGACCAGCTTCTGGATGGGGCGACTATAGAGATATTTTGAATTTTGGAGAAGGTGGTTGGGTCTGGGACGATGGTCATAACTTGCCATGGGGGACTTTGGCATGAAGAGGCATTCCAAGGAGAAGGACCTGTGTGGACAAAGGTGTGGAGATCTAGGGATTAGCTGGGCTCGACTGGGTGTAGGGTGAATCGAGGTGAGTCATGAGAAATCCTGATGGGAAGGAGGACTAGGGACTGGAGAGTGGCCCTTGTGTGTGAGGTCAGGTCTGGCTTGTTGGCGGACATATATCTGTGCCCAGAGCAACTCAGTGTAGACGGTCCACACATATTTTTGAATTAACGTGTGATTTGCTTATTGACAAATTTTATGGTTACTTTTCTGGGCAGCAGATTTTTATGTACGTAGTTCTGTTTTGTTTACGTCTCTTAGGTTTCAATAGCCTTGACACACGACTTTTCTTTCTGTGCTAGTATGTCAGAATAAAGCTGTGCGTTATGTCCCAAAGAGGTTCTGACGTCCACTCTGGGTCTGTATGAAACTCAAGCCTTTAGGTTGTGGCCTGAAGGCCTAAGACATCCAGTGACTGTCTCCAGCATCCTCAGACGTCCGAAGGCCCCCCTCCATGTAGCTTGAGTCTCTCGAAAATTGCCTTCCTAGAGACATGTGGAGAGTGGCTTGTTTCAGCATCTTAGCAAGTGTTGCTTCAGATAACCTGGATAACCCATGTCTTCTTTTTGCCGTTTCTTGCAGATGGTCACAAGAACAAAGAAAATATTTGTAGGCGGATTATCTGCGAACACGGTGGTGGAAGATGTAAAGCAATATTTCGAGCAGTTTGGCAAGGTAAGCAGGCAGTGCCTGGGTTAGAGAGCACGTACCTGACCAGTTCGCAGAAGAGGCTGTCGTAGTCACTGCCTTTGCCACAGCCTGTCCTCAAGAACCTTGTCCTTGAACTTGGCCATCAAGATTTAAGTGGAATTTGGTGGGAGCTGAGATGGAAGAGCCCGGCTTGTGGTTGGTACAGCGCCCCACGTGCCTGCAGGAGCAGACGGAGTGGTCGTTGAGTGTGGTCATGTTGGCATTTGCTGGCCGCATGGGGCCTGGGCTGGGAGCTGGCGGTGGCAGCGACTGGGGAGGGATGCGGGACTGAGTCACAGGACGGAAGCTCCCACAGAAGCTGCTAGAGGCCTATGAGACCGCGTTGGGCTTTGTTCTATGCCTTTCTGGATAGTGCATTGGAGAGGAGTTCCCCTGGGGCCCTTTGCAGCTAAACCCACCCCTGTCAAATGTCCAAGGAAACTCGGAAGGATGCTGGGCCTCTACCTGTCAGAACGTCTGTGAGACAGCAGTAAAATTATCCCCTGGGCTCTGCTGCTGGAATAAGCCGAGCAGCACTGAATGTCCCAGATCAGTCAGGAAACTGAATATGAGTGTGGCGTGTGCACGCCCGACAGACAGAGTCAGACAGAGACAGACAGACGGGATACATAATCAGGGGGGATGCGCTTAATTCAGCCTCTTTCTAGTTGGTGGGGGAAGACAGTGTCTCCCTGGAGAGCGGGCTCTTCTTGAGGATGACACGGTCCTTAGGTGAGCGTGTTGCCCTATAGCAGCTTGTGGGGGGCAAATGGGGAACAGGCCCTGGTTGGCTCTTATGTCCCAGGAGGCTGGCAGGTGAGTGGCTGAGCTGACTTGATTTCTGTGTCTTTCCGTTGTTGTGGACATTGTCCTGGGAGCCAAGTGTGGAACAGTTCCTCTTGCACAGGTCTGCACACCCTCACCTGAGGGGCTGACACGGCAGAGGGCTGTATCCCATAAAAGACCCCACACCTGTTCTAAGCTTCGTCACTTATTCCCCTCACCTTCATGACAGCTGTCACTCTTTTCTTGGGCGACACAAAGGCACTGCGCCCACTGCCCAGTCTGAAGGTTCTGTGCATTGTTTGCCCGAGGCAGTGGACGGCTATGACCCTATTCCAGGTGTGTCCAGTCGTGAGCTACTGTCTGGGAAGAATGCCCTGACCTCTGTTTAGCCTCAAAATGGAGATTTCTTTTGGTCTCTGGTCGTAATCAATTTCTGCATGGATGAGAGACCATGCGACCCAGAGAAACCAGCCTCCTCCAGCCCAGCCTTGCATTCAGAACGGCACTTAACTGGCCTTCCAGGTCGGCTGTGAAAGACGTCTTCCCCACGGCACCATCTGCAGTGCCCGGTAGGGGCTGCTCCTTTCCGGCCACTTCTAAAGAATTGCTGCGTGTGTTGGTGATCCTGTACGTTGTTGTACTTCACTTTGAGATGGATTTAAAGCACCAAGGGGGGATTTGTCCATTGCCCAGCCCCATCCTGCCTGGGGAGAGAGATTGGAAATAATTAAATGAGACAAGTCCAGCTCGCATAATAGCAGGCTCAGGAGTGTGAGCCCTCTTTGCTACCATTCCGACTTTGAAACGGGGCCGGGGGTAGTGTTTGCAAACATCAGGTGGGATTTTTTTTTTTTTTTTTCAAGCCACAACCTGCCTTGGAATCTCATGGGCCTGTTTGTGGGTGTCAGGGAAGTTGATGCTGCCCGGATGGGCTGATGGCGTATCCCAGACAGGCTCGTACTTGTCACGTCTCCGCACATTCCCAACTCTTGGTTTCTCTCTCTCTCTCTTTCTGTCTTTCTGTCGTTTTTCATTAACACTCACAGTTGCAACCGAGTCCGCCAACAGTGGGAGGCTCCGCAAGCTCTGGCCAGGCTCATGGTAGCAACCATGACTGCCCTGGGAACAGTTGTCCTCTTGTCTGGGAGACAGTCACAGGCCATCTCCCCTGGCATGGCCCTCACTGGGTCTGAGGCCATTCGGTTAATTTTGCAGTAACCTTGGTGGATTCCGGCAGGATGGGTAAACTTATCACAGGTTTCACTAAAGGAGTAAGGAGGCTTTTGAATGTATCAAAACTGTAATAGCTTTTTCCTCTTTTGGCTGGTGGCTGGTGTTACGTTTGTGTCCCCTTGGGCAGGGCCCACCACCTCTCAGGATTCTGGTATAATTCAGTTGGATCCAGAATGATCAAAGGAGGGGAGACCACTGCTGGGCCTTAGAGGCCAAGAGTAAATCCAGCGACATTGAAACGAAGTAACAGATCAACTGGCAAACTGACCCTACCAGTCATACATAGTTTGTCTTCTGGTTGAAGTAAACAGAGCACACGCACACTTCCACTCACGCGCGCACACATGCATACATGAAGTATATTCACGCGCATGCACACATTCCTGACTCTGTGAAGTTGTTCGGGGCTCTTTTCAGGTGGCCTACGGCAAATCAGGGAGGTGTAATTTCGTTGTTATTTAGTGACTGCATACTAACCAAGTATTGGGTACTGGGCCAGGCCATTGACGTCTGTTATCTCATCTAATTCTTCTCTGGATGGCTGGAGGTGTTGCCCATTTTGCAGGTTGTTAAAATCTTTGATGCAAAGTCCCATAGCCCCCTGAAAGAGAGAGTGGGATCCAGACTCCCCCCTCTAGGCCACATTCCTGGCCACGTTCCAACTGCGGATAGATCCACAGGATGGACTTAAGGTGAGGAGGAGGCAAAGGAAAGGGAAAGTGTTGTGGCGCGACCAAAACCCACAAAACAAATTGAGATGAATTATGAGCCTTTATTAGCCGGCCGGCGACTGACCCTCTACCACGCAGGGTTAGAAGGGACCAGTGCCGGGTTCTTAGGGGAGGCAGTTTATAAAGCCTCCCCCCTACTGTATTCTGGAACAAAGTAAGTTAAAAAACAGAAGTTAGCCCTTTTCAAAGCTAAATGTAGCCAGGGAATTTGCTAGTGTTAAACATGGCCTTGTAGATGTTCTTGTTATCTGTGCCCTGGAATGTTGTGCTCGTCTCTCTTGGTGCTCGTCTTGTGACTGATTTACCGCCTAGAGATGTTACCTTCCTGTGGCTGGTTCACTGGGAAGTTTTAACCCTTACAAAAGCTCATGCCCCCTTCACGTGCCTTGGGACAAGGCTGGGAACCTAGACATGTGACACCTCATTTCATCTGCACAGCAGATTTTGGTATCATCATCCCCTTGGACAAAGGTGAACAGTAAGGGTCAGGGGGGTTAAGTCTTGGCTAAGGTCACCTAGGTAAGGCCGTATAACAGCCAGAATTCACACATACTCTCCTCTTCCTCCTAGTCTAGAACTTTCTGTCCTCTACAATCTCCTTTCAGGGTTTGCCACCCTCTTTTCAGGTTTCCCTCGCTGCTGTTCCTCTCTCTTCCCATCTTGCCTGAGGTGGCAGCTGCTTCAGCTGTTTATTTCAGGTGGCAATCAAGATGGGTACGACTGCTATCATGGGGCCGAGCTAAGGGGTTTAAATATGTCATTACCGTAAGTGGAGTGGGTGCAGTGACACACCGAGAGCTTTAAATAACTCAAATTGGAGGCTTGTAAACCCTTTTGTGCTTTTCTCCTACCTTTCTCCCAGGTTAGGGATGTCATTACTTGTTTATATTTAAGGTGAGATCGTGAAGTGTGGCCATTAGCATAAGGATTCTGCTAACTTGGATGGCTGTCCTTACCCCCTGGTGTAAACTAGAAGGTATTCCATGCTTGGTCTGACTATGTAGTGACCCCTCTGTGCTACCTGAACAAGCCATTCCTCTCCTGGCATAAGTTTCTCACCTCTGTCACAGCTGCTCTCTCCTGCGGCTGTATTGAGAAAGCAGCCATAGCAAACAATCGGGAGTGACCATGTTCCAATAAAACGTATATTTATAAATATAGATGGGGGCCACATTTGGCTCATGGGCCATAGTTTGCCAACCCCTGGATTAGATTATTTCTGAGGTTGGTTTCAAGCTTGAAAATTTCATTATTTAGCAAGTATTTTAAATACGCATACATAAGTGGGTAGTTAGATGGCTATCTAAGTTATCCATGGCCTGTAACCAAAATAAGATATGAGTAGTAATGAGCGTGATATAATAAGCAAAATGATCATAATTGTGGTAAAGATAATTTCTGGACTTTAAGGTGAAGATTCTATTTGGAAAAAGCTACTATTTATAAACTGGAATCTTCATCCTGCAAGTGAGATCCAGCAAGAGTGTAGAGTATTTCCAACTCCCTATTATGTGTGCTGAATCTAAACTAATGAAGACTCAGAATTTGAAAAGTTCACGTTTTACTGTGAAGATTTTTTGAGTTGATGTTTTTGCATTAGAGGGATGTGTGCTTCGTGCTAAGCTTTTTAACGCATTTTAAAATGTGATTCTCAAGGCTCTCAAGCAAGACAGGTGGGATAGTTGTCATGTAGGTGACACAACTAATGCTGAGAAAGGTCCTTAAGTTGTCCAGGATCACACGGCCCAGGCTGGGTAGAGCCTCGATAGAGCCTGGATAGTCACTCATTTTTGCACAAGCTAGCCCTTACCTCTTTTCACTGTTTATAAACCTCCCACTTGATCATTAAGCAGCCCAGCACTCAGAAGAAGCAGGTTTGTTCATTTGTCAAGAATGTTGATACACAGTAATTTATTCTACTGCTTCTGGTTTCCTGGTGGACGTTATCTGTGCTCATGATTTCATACATACAGGACTGATGTATGTAGACTATTCCAGAAAATGGCACATAAACGATGCTCTAGATATGCACATACAGACCCAGACCATCCATTGGCCTGCCCTCCACTGTTTTCCCCACATCGGCATCCGGAATAGCCCCGCTTGGTAATTAAAAAGCACCGGGATCAAAGAAAGTCCATGTGCATAGGTTTCTTCCTTCTCCCCGTTAGGCCCCTCCTTCAAATACCGGTTTCTTAAATTCTCACTTATGGGATTTTGGAGATCAAAAAGAGGCCTTTAACTGTAATGAATTCTCGGCTTCGTCCCGGATGGAGCCGTTCTGCACCTTTCAGCTGTTCACCTCGATGATAGGGCTGCTCAGTGCCGAGCTCGCTAGGTAATTCTCACTTTATATAACTCCTGTGAAAGCAAAGCAGCCCGCATCTGGAGGCTTCCAATTATACTTCACATGGTGAACTGTGTAATTAGTTTGGAAGACTTACGCTTAGTCATTGGTTTATCCTAATCGGCTTTGGCTTTCCCCACCAACAAAGTGAGCTTATTTTGCTAAGCTGAAACGACTCTGCACCCTTTGTTCCAGCCTTTTATTGTCTCATTCCTTTCATTCTGTTTTACTGCCAAAGTTCTGTTTCATTAGGCCTACAAGTCATTTCCAATTCAGTGGGCTGCTACAATCCGGCCTTTATCACTAGGCTGCCCTGGTTCCCATGTCCCTTCTGGGCCAGTGCCCGAATTTGCAGTTTGACATGAGGGCTTTAACCCCTTCCTCGGCCAGCCCCTCAGTGCGGTGGATGGGAAAATGAGGCCTTCAAGGAAACCGCTCGGAAAGTTCCAGCTCCCTAGTTCTCATCAAAGGGGAGCTTTGTGGAAATGAGGTGAATAGAGTCCTTCGAGTCTTTTTGTTGGATTTGGGGTTCTGTGTGGGCCTATAAAAGTTGACTTGAGCTGCAGAGAATTGTGCATGAAAGCCTTTTTCGGAAAAAAAAAATGAAAACGAGTGAATTGGCTTTTTAATATAATGAGATCTTCTTATTTGTTGCCCTTGTGTGTGGGATTGTCGGCGAGCTTGCTCTGGGAAGTGTTTGACACCTATTATTTTCAGCTCCAGGTTTTATGTGCAGGTACAATGGTGGCATCCCTAGCTGCTGCTCAGACACTCCTTTTTGATACTGTATGTGTGAGGAGAGTAAGATCCAGAATAAAAATATTACAAAGCCTTTGATATTTGAAAAGCAAGAGATTTGTGAGAAAATAAACAAGCAGGTTACCATATTCCTGAGTGGACTGTGATCCTGAGGCAAGATTTTATTGCTTCCAAATGTGTGTTGGAGATAAATGGAGCTTCGTGAGGCGCTGTTCTCTCAGATCAGGCCCGGAAAACAGAAGTCCTGTCTGTCCTTCGTGGGCCTCAAAGTTCCCATGGGGCGTCTGTCTTCTGCAGTGGTTGGTACAGGTGGACCGACTGGAGAGAGGTCACTGTGCCTGGGCCTCACCTGTCATCTGCTCGCCTGTGCTCTGGAGAGCCTCGATGTTCTTCAGGCCTTGAGTTTTCACTGTAGAGTGAGTGGATCAGGAAGGACCGTTTGCCTCTCCCCTTCCGGGCCCGGCCCGCCTGAAGGTTACTTCTGTGTTTAAGTTTTCTTCCTGGAATAGCCCAGAACAAGGCCAACTCTGTCCTCATGTTTTATTAATTCTCTGTCTGGTTTGTGTCAGTCTCTCCCTTCGGAAGTGTGTCATACGGGGGAGGGGACTTTATTTGCCCTCTGACCCCTGGCAGAGCTGCTGAGTGCAAAAAGTCGCAAGTTAGCAAACAGCAGAATCCTGCCTCATCTGTCTGCCTCGGCCTCCTAAGCCAGGTGGCAGCAAGCAGACAAAGCAATTAATTACCTACAAGTAACACGATCCTTGGGCTTTGCAGGTAAACCCTCCTGCCCCACAACTTTGCATTTTCCTGGTGAATTTTTTCCTCCATGGACCGACTTCTGCTGCAGTGGAGGGAGTTGAGTTAGAGGTAGACTACTCCTAAATACTTTTTTTTTTTTTTTGCTTAAAAAAAAGGAGCTCTTGAAATAGATTAGTGGGTTTCTAGGAAAACTTCCATTTCCCTTTTAGTGTATAAAATACAGCCAGCTGTTGTTGGGCGCACGCATCAGACATTATTATTGTTCCATTAACAGTGTTTTTAAAAATACGAGTAGGAAAAATAGGATGCCTTCTGGGGAGCAAGCTGGGAAAACTTTGAGATTACGCGAATCAAATGCCATGCCTGAATACGTAGAAGGTAGAGGAACAAGGCCCCAGCTTTTTGGCTTTGCTGTTTAACTGCATTTCCCAGTATAGTTTCGTTTTATTTAATTTTTCTAGGGGGCTGTGAAGAGGAAGGCAGGGGAGCCCTTGGGTAGGAAGCAGTTAACGAGCCTGAGAGGGGGGAGAGAAGGGGCTTTGAAGCACATCCACGGCTCACCTTCTCAAAGCCCTCCTGGCAGCCTCTGAGGACATCACTTACAATGGAGTTGTTTGCATGAGAAAGAAACCCTTTTTCCCTCTGGTTGTTCTTCAGTGGGGACTGAAAACGTCTGAGAAATCGTGGTTCAAGCTTGTGCCAGTGGGTGCAAGGAGTGGTTGGTTCTTAGGGAAGAGAAAGCTCAGTTCATTTAGACTTGGCATAGAAATGGAATTCCATTGTTTTGTGGAGTGAACATTGATATGGAGATTCTTGCCCGCCCCTCACCCCGTCAATAGGACACCCCATTACATGGGTCGCGTATGCTTTTCTTTTTTCTTTTTTCTTCTTCCTTTTTTCCCCTCTTCTTTTGTCCTCTGAGAATTAGTCTCTCTGTAGAATGGCCGGATTTGTCGAGTTACCACCCCCTAAATTTTTACAGCTCTGTCGATTCAGACTTGGTATTTGTGAGTTAGCTCAAAGTGGGCTGCCAGTCGCTACTTTATTTACATTCGAAGCCATGAGAGTGAGAGCCCCAGAAAAATGTTAATATGCAGGAAGAAGCAGAAGGGTTGAGTTTCTGACTGTTGCTAACCTCACCGCTGCCTTTAAAACCAATCATGAGGCACACGGCTGATATTTAATAGCTTTTAGCTGATTATTTTTCTTCTCCTCCTCTTTCTTTTCTATCCAAGTTGACCTGGGTGTACTTGAGCGGAAATGAAGTCATCCAAATGCTGAATTAGAATAATCACAGGCCTCCAAGAATGAAATGGAAGCAGAGATTAAATGGGAGAGGGAAAGCGGGCATTAATAAGCACCAGGAAAACTTTACATAAAATAAATAGGAGATTGGATAGGTTGAATTTGTAGATGCATTTTTCTCCACTTGGTTTTGTCTTCTTAGAGTCGCGTTACTGGCAAAGTGGTATTTGATTTGCGTCAAGACCACATACCTTCTGCAGCCTGGGTGATAGTCCTTTCTTTTTGGTGGGACGTTGGTGTGACCAGAATGTTTCCAGGATGGAAGAATCCGGGTGGAGGGGCCCTTCCTGTGAAAGGTTGATGATTACTTGTTCCAAGTGTGGGGGCAGGAGGCAGATGGAAGACTACACACAGCAGGCAAACAATAAACATTGTGGACAGATTCCTGATATTAGGGAGAAAAGCTGGGCAAGGAAAACGTAGAGTGAGTAACTGCCCTGATTTAGCTAGGACTGAAGGGTTTCCAGAAACTCGGGCCTGCAAACTACCTTAAACAAAGGGAGGTGGGAAAGGTCGAGACAGTTGGCCAGAAACCCTAGAATGGATGAAACCTTCTTTGACCACTCCCAGGAAGATTTAAATAGTCCTTCCTGCGTGTTACAGAGCACTTACTTCATACGTATTTACAACTTGTCTTCCTGATTTAACTCAGCCACTGGGGGCAAGAGCCAGCATAGGACCTGCACACGCACAGGCCTGCGGGTGTTAACCGAGCAGGACAGACGGACCTGCATTCCTGGGGCAGGGGCCGCTCATCATTGATTTGAAGTGTAGGACCACTTCCCGCTCTTATTTGGGCTCCAACCCAAATGTTATATCTATGTCTCTTGAAAGTAAAAAATTTCTGACCCGCGTGGTGAAAAGCGAGCTTCTTGTAGTTAAAGAGCAAAATAAGGATTTAATTAGATTTTGAAACCCAGCAGAGTGGTTTGTTTACAGGAAGTTGCTTTTAGGTGGCCTGTCGTAGAAGATGTAATTTGTGGAATCGGATTAGTTGTAAATTAGAGATTTTTGGTTGTTGAGGTCACTCATAGTCTTTTGTAATTGGTGGCAGAGGTACATATTTTCAGACTTGCTTATCGTAGAGTGTTAGCGTTTGCAACGTAAGGTGCTTTTTACTTAAGGAAACATACATGAGAGTGTGGTTGACGATCGGAGGAGGTGTTCCTGCTCTGATTCCCAGCTTTCCTGGGTCATGGCAGAGGGTCGGAAAAGCACCGGGGCGGTTAAGTGCCGGGGTTTGCTAGGGAGCCTGCCAACTCTCTGATGTGGAAACAGATTATTTCTGTTTTATCTTTGAAGAAGACCGCCCCATTTCCTTTATTGATAGATGTGTTTTAGTGGCCAAAAGGAGGATTTATTGCTAGCATAGTTCTCCGTTCCTACTAAGCTGGCATCTTATGTTCAGTTTCAGAGGTTCCTGTCTGCCCAGATGTTTCATGGGTCTTGTCTTATTACTGTCTCGACAGTCCTGTGATGTAGGAGGGTTATCCCCACTTTAAAGTTAGGAAAGGAAGGCTGGGAGAGCAGACTTGACTTGCCCAGGACTCCTTAGCCGGGTAGCAGTGGGCCCCAGGTGCTGGTCCTGACCCCTGGTGAGAAGTCGGGTGCTGGGGCGGTTTGTTGCTTTGCCGGAGCTGTTCACATCGGCGCCGCCTCTCTCAGGCATGGGGGTGCCATGACCAGCAGTGTGCAGAGCCACATGATAGACGTGGCATATTTTCCAGGAAGCTAGCTGGCTGTGACTCCATGGTGGTTTACAACTTATTATATTAGGACACATATTATGGCATAGAACACAAAGTTTATGCAATCATTTCAGAAAATCGTGACATTGAGAAACATTTCAGGATAGCTGCTGGCTACAGTGGCCTGTCTGTGGTCATCCCGGCTGCCCCGTGATTTACTTGACCGCTAGGAGTGCTTGGGTGGAAACACTGAGGACCACCACCTTCTAGCCTAGGGGCTGGTATACTTCTTTTCCTAAGGGCTAGACAGTAACTGTTTTCAGTTTTGTGGCCCGGATGGCCTCTGGCCACCTCGCATCCCTGCCATTGTAGCAGGACAGCAGCCACAGACAGTGTGAAAATGAAACACTGCGGTTGTGTTCCAGTAAAACTTCATTTACAAAATGGTTGTGACTGTGTTCTGATACAACTTTATTTACAGAAATCACAAGGCCTCGGGAGGTGGCCCTCAGCCATAGTGTCCCCACCCCCTGGATTGGCATATCGCTCAGTAATGAGGGCTCAGTAACGAGTGTCAAATCCAGCTCATTTATTTACTACGTCTGTGAACGTGGGCAAGCCATTTAATTTCTTTCTACCTCACTTTTTTTATCTGCAGAATGAGGGTGAGGATGGAACTCACCACACAGGTGTGTCGTGACGATTTAGTTAACTGATGCGTATACACAGTTGATTCTTGAAGAAGAACATGAGTTTTTACTGCACAGGTTCACTTATATGTGGGTATTTTTCAATAAATACACAGTTGGCTCTCTGTATCCCCGGATTTCACATCCTTGGATTCAGCTAGCCATGGATTGAAAACGGTGTTTTTGATCTGCAACTGGGAATCCGCAGATGTGGAAGACTGACTATATGCATTGTTCTGCACCAGTTTATAGGAGGGACGTTAGTATCGGTGGATTTGGGTATCTGATGGGTTCCTGGAACTAGTGCCCCCATGGATACTGAGGGACGACTGTGAAGTTTTTAGGGAGTCAAAAGTCATACACAGGTTTTTGACTGCTGGGGGGTCGGGATCAGCACCCCTATCCCCGCATTGTTCAAGGGTCAACTTGCACTTATAGTTCTTAGCATCCTGCTAGAAACAGAGTAAGTGCTTAATAAATACTAGAAACATCAGCTATTATTATTTTCGTCCTCTGAGACCTATTTTTAACCTTTGGAGTAGCCTCTCCAGCTGTTACCACACTCCCTCCCACTCCCACCCCCCTCCCTCCCCTCACACACACACACACACACACACACACACACAGTCTCTCTCTCTCTCTCTCTCTCTCTCTCTCTCTCTCTCTCTCTCTCTCTCTCTCCACAAACTCTGCCATTTTTTCCATCTGTCCTTTGGGTGGGCTTACCACTCAGTTCTTCCACCCACCTTGGATCTTCTCAGATTTAAGATGACTATTCAGTTTTGTGTCGTTTTTGAAGACGTATACCTCAAGTTTAGTACAGCTGCTCTGATGCTTCCAGTTTGTACAATTGACTCCAGGTTCCTCTGGCTTTGATGGAAAATGCTGAACTGATGTGGACCAAAAGAGAATTCTTCTGATTAGAGCCAGCTGATGAACTTGTTTGACTAATTAAACTTTTTGGGGAGAGGGGGGGTGGGGGTTAAGGGAAACTTAACTGTCTGGAAACTGTCCCAATATCACTTATCTTGTTTATTAAAATACATTTACATATATTGATCCACTAATCTGTTTATTGCATTTATTTAGCTTCTTGGGAGAGCTTTTTACATCCTCTTTAAGTTTTCTTCCCCTTTCCTTTACATATGATTCTAATAAGCTTGGTTTTCTGGCTTTTGAATTTATAGCAAATATTAAGTTGGTGGGAAGATGTTAATAAACTCAATGTAAAGCAGGAGGGAAGAAAACTAATAAAAACAGAAAGACTTTGATCTTAAAGAGTGGTTAGGACCATTTAGTGCAGGGAAACAGCCATCCTTCCTCATTAGGTCCAGAAGGCATCTCGTGTACAGCCTTGTGCATCGTTCCTTGGTCATTGATTCATCACCAGATCTTGATTATCTTCTGAATGCCAGATACTGAGCTAGGAGCCAAGGGCACGTCAGCAAATGAAACAGACAGGATCCCTGCTTACTTGCAGCTTAAGTTTTAGGATGCAGTCAGGGAAGATCAGCCAAGGGCAAACAAGTAAGTAATAAAAATAATTACAAATTGTCTCAATGAAAACTAACCAGGAGGTGAGAGAATCCATAATGGGAGCATTAAAGAGGGAATCTTGGTTTATCGGGGAAAATTCAAGTCCATATAGCCTCATTGCCCCGAGAAGACTATAAATTCCACCAAGGTGGGGCTGGTTCTGCTTATTCACTGTATAGCGCCGGGACTGGTGCAATGCCGGGGCCATAGCTGGCGCTCAGTAAATAGTGGCAAATGAATGGCCCCTCTGACCCAGAGAGCAGGGCCGTGCCAGTCATTGGAGGGCTTTCAAACAGTAAATTATTTTTCTTTTTAAAAATGGGGCTTTAAGAGAATATATTCAGTTATCTGAAGCATTTCCTTATGTGGAACACATTATTCCCCTGAAGCCCAGGATAAATGAACTATTTCCACCCTGAAGTGAAAGCTTACTAGAACTAAGCTCTATCTGGGCAGGGTGGAGCTCGTTGGCACGGCCTTTGCTGGAGCAGGTACAGTCTCAGGCAGATCTTGGTGTATTGGGTAGACAGAGAAGGGACCATGAGAGGCGGGTAAAAATGGGGTGTGTGCTCCTCGTGTTTCATCTTCTTCCCTGCTCTTCTGTCTTTGGCCTAAGAAAAGCAGGACCCGCAGAGTGGGAGGCAGCAGGTTGGGTCTGTGGTTTTTGGAAGCCAGTGGGAGTATTCATTTGTCTGGGCTCATAGATGTATGGATCTTCCTGGGTTGGGGACACTAGGTGGGCACTAGGTGGGCAGACTTGCCATTTGGTGAGCAGTCAGGCTGAGGAATGAAAATGGGTCCAGCCACATTAAGCCAAAGAACAGACATCTCTGATGTTGGGGAATTGGCTGTGGACAGAGAGAACTCATTTGTGGGTATGTTGTTTTCCCTCTTGGAAGAACAGAGGGATGCTATCAGCGTTTATTGCCAGGTTCTTGGGAATTGTCTGGGTTGCATGGGATGAAGTTGAATGATTCTGGACTTTGGAATCAGGTAGACCTGAGCTTGAATTTAGGTGCCACGATTTGCTGTTAGTGTTGTGACCTTGTGCTGCTGATTTCGCTGTCCTGAGCCTTGTTTTCTTGCTTGTTAAGTGGAGATACAATTCTGTTTACAGAGGATTTGTGAGAATTGAAAGAGGCGTTTGCCCAGTTTCTGTTTTGCAGGTGCTCAGTAATAGTCTCCCTTTCCTACATATTCATTCATTCATTCATTCATTCATTTATTCATTCATTTCCTCACATTCTCTCGCTCTCTCACTTGTGGGCTCTCTCTCCCACCCCCGCCTCTCATTCTTATTCATTCATTCTCTCTCTCTCTGTCTCTGTCTCTCTCTTCCTTTCTCCCTCCCTCCCTCCCTCCCTCCTGTTTGAAGTCCCTAACTGCTGACTTCCACCAAGTTCATCCCTCTCCTATAAACTCCCTGCCATATGTACTTTCTATATGCCAAATGGGTGGTTTTGAATTTTGAAGGGACTAGCTTCGTGGTCCCTCCCAGTCTCTGCCCCATCCCTCTGGAACCATGAGACACATCCTGAGCCACAGAAGTCCTGCGTCTAAGATCCTGTGAGATTTAACCCAGCTGGAACTATTGCTGGGGGAGGCCGAGAGGAGGATTTGGCTTTTTTTCTTTTTATGCTAATGAGTGAATATGGCAAAGAGTCACAATATTTTCTTTCCAGGCAAAGAAATGTTGTGGTAGGAGAAACAGCATGCAGGAGAAGCAAATGTGATCTTACTGGATTCTCTCAAGGGAGGAATAGGACAAATTGTCAGCTTCTGTTGAGAAGATAATGCGCTCACTATGATAAATGCCAAGTTTCTATTGAAAACCACCATCTTAATGGTGGCGTCCCCAAGCACTCGATGCATGCCTGGCAGCAGAGGCCGTCGACGCAAGAGAGCAGATATTTGTAGGGGATTTGTTTGTTTGCAATGAGAAATCAGTTTAAAGTAAATGAGACTGTGCATTAAAAATGTTCTTTTAAGGCAGCTTTATAGAGCTGCCTGGAGTGCTCCAGCGCGGCCTGCACTTAAAACACACCTATGGGGAGACTTCCACCGTCAATAAATAGTTCTTGCATCTGACTCAGATTAAAGGAGCACATGGGACTGGAAAGTCGCCTAAAATAATTTCCCCTCCCATAGGAAGTAGCTGCTGTAATTCACTTGCAAGTTATTTCCAAAGGTCTATTCGATAGAAATTTCTGCCTTCTCACGGACTGGGATTTTTCTGGGACCGTGTGTAACATCGCTTCTCGACTAGGGCACGTCAGGTCGTATTGAACTGAAGGCCACACCCTTGCAGAGCTTCTCAGATTTTGGTTGCCTTGTGGGGGGTGCTTTATGCGAATTGCTTTCAGCCTCTTCAGAGTGCCTCATAGGCCTGTGCTCAGGCAGACCTTTGGGTGAGCGGGGGAGTTCCTGCAGGGCTGGACAATGCCTTGAGGTGCTCAAAGGATGGAGCCCCTGCCTGGCTGGGGACCATGGGACCAGCGGGAGGGGGAGGAAGTTCTCCTTCCTTGTTGAAAGGCCATGAAGTGGTTATGCTCATCTGGCCATCCGTCCACTCAGTAACCCAATTCTTGAGTGCCAGCTAGGAGTCAGGCACTATGCTGGGGTCCCGGAGATCAGGGAGGCAGGGCCCCTGCCTGCCAGGGGCATACAGTCAAAGAGTGGACGTGCCGGTAAGCAGAACTGCAGTGCAGTGAGGGGAGGCCGGGGCATGCCAACCGTCGCTGATGGGTGGCAGTGGTAGTGGCCGCTATTGAGCTCTTCCTCTGTGCCTCTCGTGCTTCCCATCTGCCATCTTGCCTATTCCTCACTGCGGCTTTTGACAATGGGTCGTGCCTTCATCTGCCTCAATGCCAGCCTGTGGGCTGACTTGGAAGAGGTGCTTGACAGACTGTTGTTCTGGGCCTGGAAGGTAGGAGGAAGCCCACAGTGTGGTTTGTCCCTGCATGTAACAGCCCTGTCTGCGTCCACTTTGGAAAGAACCAGTGGAGGATGCTCCCTTCAGTAGATCCTGGAAGAATGGGGAGCAGGAAGGGCGGAAGGTTTCCAGTTGGACGCCTGCATTCACCTTGTCCAAATGTATTAACTGCTGAGGATATGACCCAGGACTTTAACGATTCTTCTCTTCTTGCCAAGTTCAGAGTTCTTCTCTGAGATCTGACCTTTCACCCCACCAGAAGCTATGGGCCAAGTTAGTTGGTTTGACCTATGCATGGGTAGGGCAGTGGACACTATGTTTTCAGTGCAGGAGAACGTCAGAGAACATTAGTCAGGTTGTCTCCGGATATTCAGTCTCATTACTGCCTCTCAGATGCATTAAACCTGGGCCCTGCTTGTGAGTGGATTTCGTAGTCCAAGGAAGTGGACAGAGATGACTTCTAAGGACAAAATGCTAGTTGAAATTAGTAGTTTTCTGCAAAACCCATAACTTGTAATTACTGGAGTGAACGTTTGTAAAAAGTATTCCAAATCAAATGTGTTTATTCTAGATACCTTCAAAGAAAAAAAGGGGGGACACAAAAAGAAATGCCATTTATTTTCATTATGTGTTGAGGCCTCCTAGTCTCTAGGGATCTTGGAGTCACACTTTCTCATTCATATTCTTATTCCTAGCACCGTGCCCATGGGGAGCAGGGGTTGGCAAACTGATCGTAAAGGGCCAGATAGCAAAATGTTTAACAATGAACAGGACAAACAAACAGAGACTCATGGACGTGGACATGGACTAGTGGTTACCAGAAGGGAGGGGGAAAAAATCCAAAATGTTAAAAAAGTATATTTTAGACTCTGTGGGCCACATGTCTCTGCTGTAGCTCCTCAGTTCTGTCATTGTACTATGTAAGCAACCATAGACAGTATACGAACGAGCAAGCGTGGCTGTGTTCCCACAAAACTTTATTTACAGAAACAGGCAGCAGGCGGGATTTGTGGTCTGTAAGTTGCTGTCCCCTTGCTGTAGGCATTCCCAGGCCCCAACTTGAGTTTCAAAGAAAGGGATGATTTTATGGGACTGTGGGTATTTTTAGGGCCAGTCATAAACTGATCAAGCGCAGGGCACACGTGTACCGATTTGAAAGAAGCATGCTTTTAATGTAGACATGTCTCAGAAAGGCCACACTTTGTGTGGTCTCGTGCTGCCCCGCACTTCCATTTGGAAAAGGCTTTCAAAGTAGCTGCAACCATACAGCCAACTAGAGAGAGCAGAGCGTGTAAGGAGCATTAGGTGGACAGGTGAGTTGTGGTCCTGGCGTCCTGCTGCTCTGTGACAGGGCCTTTGTGTGGCTGTGGCAGCCACAGCTAGAAGACTCCACCGGAGAATATGTGTGCAAAGGCTTGCTTGTTCCACGCCACTTGCCCAGCCACATTCCCAAACGTGGGAGGCCAAACTGGAAACTCTTGTGCAGCGGATGCTTTACTCAGCGAACTCACCCCCCTGAGCTGAGAATTCGGTTATCATCATTTTTTTTAAAAGAAGAAAAATACCCAGATTCACGTGGATTCATTTGCACTCCTTAGGTCTGTGAAGACCCGGTGACATTGATGTGTTGTTGAAAATGTGGAAATTAACACTTGGAAATTTTTATATAAAACTTGCCTTGAAATTTCAGCTAAACATTCACACACTAAAAAGAGCTATATATTTATACCTGAAAAACTCAATTTGATGCAAGCTGCTTATTTCTCCATTGTGGTCACGTGGACTGAGGTTCTTAGTATGAAATGTAATTTACACAAATTAGTCCAAGGCAGGTAGAGTGTGAAATTAAATTGATGCCTTGATTTCTGTATTCTCTAGTAAGTGTTTCTCTGAAAATTTGTTATTTCTATCCTAGGAACTTTGAAGTATGGGGTTATTTTTTTTCTAACAGAGCAAAGTTCTTATTGGTTAAGGGCATGAAACAGCCTTAATTACAGGCTAAAGAGGCATGTTTCATTTTGTTTTGTGGTTAAATATTAGAGTAAGCCCAAAATTAGGCTCCTAGTAGATGTAGAAAACTGAGAATTCAGCTTGTCTATTAAATTTTTCAACTGTCTGGATTTCTTGGGTTGTGACTAGAACAGCCTGGGGCTCTTAGCCATGCAGACCTGGAAGGGATGTTGGACACTCTTGGAGATGAGAAAACTGAAGCTTAAGAGTGACGTTGGGGCCTTGGTCACTTCTCCCGCGACGGCCTGGGACCTGACTGTGCTTTGCCGCCACGGCCCAGCTGCTGCCTCTCTCTGAGGGCCGTTGTTGGTACCTGGTGTTTTCAGCCGAGTGACTGTAGCAGGAATGAGTCAAGTGTGGAGTGTCCTGGTTCGGCTTTGACAATCCAAGAAGAAGGAGAATCACCATGTGTTTAGAAATGATTCCTAGCGCCAGCTGAGGAGCCACGTCAGAACACTTTAACACGGGCCAGTATCACTTGACTTGACCTCCTCAGCAGAATGTCCGCCTCCAGGACTGAACCCATCCAGGGAGTTCTCGAGTGGCTTGTAATCAATCACCCTTGGCTAAAAAGGAGTCAGGTTGCACTTCCAGGGGGTAGCATGGCTGTGGTCGCCTGTCATTGGGGGCTTTCTACTAAGCTACCCCTCAGCATGGTAGATCTGGGTCCACCTTGCCAACTTTGGAGAGCATCATTTTCACGCATTAACCACCGACTGATGTTCGGGGTGCTCTGAAAAGTGAATTTTGGGCTCTCATGATTTTTGTCATTTATTTGTCATAAATACCACCCATGGTGGCATGGGTGGTATTTCTCTCTCTCATCCCCACTCACCCCCATTTCAGAGCCTTTGTCTCCATCTGAGTCAGCATGACATGGTTTGAAAATTGCCCGTTTGCCTTCTAATGATGATTAATGTCCATAGTCATGTTTCAAATTTAGGATCTCTTGAAGAGTCTCGGAGATGGTTACCAAGGGCAACCTGCGGAGGGAGCTGGTCGTGCAGAGCTCTGTGCTTCTCCTGTCTGAATTAGATGCCTCCTCAATTTCTCCATCTTCCCTCCAGCAATTTGGGGACCCTTCTTGGGTTTTTGGCACAAGAAGCTGAGTTGGAGCAGATGGGCGGGCCCCCACCTGGCGCGCTTTAACCTGTCCTCTTGGTCACTTTCGGTTAGAGCCTCACCCTGGGGCGTCTGGAAGGGTCACTCCTTCTTGCCCCTCCCTCCCTGCCCCCAAATCAGGGAGGCCAATGAGGAGCTAAATTTCCTCCACAGCAGGTGCCCGTCATCTATCTGAAGATAGTTGCCAACATCTGGTACAATTGCCTCCGCAAACACAGTAACAAGGCGGCCTGCAGTTCAATCGCAGAGCGAGCATCGCTGCTTAATGATAACAAGCTGTTGGCCTCCCCTCTGAGATGAATCCATCTCACAGATGTTTGTCTAGTTTTGGCAATCGTATCGCACTGTAGCTTTGGTGATTATGCTCAACTGGAGACTATTACAATAAAAGAAGTTTGAACTTGTTCCATTTTTACATCCCACCCCCTTCTCCCCTGTTCTGAGGTATAATTTATATCAATGGCTGTAATATGGCTTCCATTACGGAGGCCTCTTTACTTTTTATGATGTCGGCGGAGCTGCAGCTTATAGCCCGGCTTCCTCTACAGGTTAATGTGTTTTAGCTACATCAGCGCTTTTAATGTCCTCACTTAATGGCCCCGTGGCAGTCCTTCTCGCGCTCTGTCGAAGCACATGTGGGCACTGAGAGGTCATGTGACTACTCTGCTTTGGTCTCTCCAGCTGTAGACTGCTGTGGCTCATGTGTGTCAGTGGGGAGTGAACATGTTTCACGTGAGAGGCTTGGTGCACGTACAGGACACTGAGTGGGTGGAGAGGAGAGGCGTTCTCTTGAATGTAAAGCAGTGAGAGACAAGGCTTGGACACACAGAACCTTCTAGAATTCCCTTAGCCTTCCTCTCTCCTCTCCCTCTCCCCCATTCATTTGTCTTCTTCTCCTTCTACTTCCTAAGAAGGCACATTATACTTCTATTAAAACAAAATACAGTATAAAGTGAATTTAAAGAAAACAAAATAAATAAAAATCACAAGTTGGTGAAATGGCACATGGAGGTCGGACAGGCAGTTACTGCTGCAGTGTTCAATATTTTGGGCTTTAGTATTACACAGTGGTTTAATGCTTAATGTTTAATATTAGGCTTTTTATATGATAGCTTCATATGGGAAAGTTGGAAGGAACGATGAAGCCATTCACATTATATTTGATCGTAGTCATTCCTAAGTATTTTTAATAACAGCTATCATTCATTGGATCTTTGCTGTGTACCAGCCATTATGCTGATTGCTTTATTAACATATAAATACATAATTCTTACAGTCCCCTGGCAGGTGGGTATTCTTAATATCCGTTGTTACGGAGGAGAAAAATGAGGCTCCGGGCAGGAAGGTACGTGCTCAGTAGCACAACGCTGCCAAAGGACAGAGGAAGCACTTTGTCCAGGGCCAGCGAACTCCAGTCCTTTGCTCGTGCTCTAGTCGTCATCGTCATTACATTTGCTTGCTGCCTGAATTGATGTCATGGAAAAATCTGTCCGTCCAAGATGTGGCGCATTATATAAATCAGTACACAATAAGTCACCATCATCATGTGACATTTAAGCCTTTTTTCATTTTAATTTGGATATTGCTTTGTTCAAGATTGGGAAACGTAATGTTAGCAAGGTGTTATTTTTGACAGTGGGCTTACAGATGGGTGAGTCAGCCTGGCTGTGGATGTGCCATTGGTGGCAGGACACCACGTGTATCTTTTCTTGGCTAGAAATAGATAGTGGTGTCTGTGCTGGTGACACATCAGGAGGCCCTCGACAAGCGCACTGGCCACTTGTGTAGGAGGAACTTTCTGTGAGGCACCGGGGACGGGTCATCGTGTCCTCTGGACACGACACGATTCTGTAAAGAGTTCTTCCAATATATGTCTCTGAGTCTGATAGGGGGAGAGAGAACTTTTCCTTGAAAAATTAAAATAGAGTGAGCTTTTATGATGAGTATCAAAGTAAAAACCATTGGGTGACTCATGGAAATAATAATTCTCAGAAAGTGGCTAAAAACGTGGGACTTGAAATCCAGCAGATTATTGACGACTGAGGACATTGCCTCTGCCATCAGAGTTAGCTTGAAGTATGTGCTTTTAACCTGGGCCATACGAGGTAGGAATTTAAAGGCCTGCCTACTAGTTCCTTTCATGATCTTGGGCAGCATCTACCTTCTCTGGGCCTTGGTTATCCTTCTGTAAACTTGGACTAAATGACGTTTTGAATCTGTTCCAGCCCTAGAATTGAACTCTATTGGCTGTTTTTTTCCCACAATTAAGTGTCTGTTTTATGCACGACTAATGCTAGCTTCTTTCTGTGTCTGAATTAGATCCCAGGTTGCCCAAGGCAGGTCAGATCAAGCCGAATTGACCATAGAGGGGAGTGTGTTGATTTGGCATCTTCTCTTCCTTGACTGTCCTCCCTCAGCGCAGGTTTCCTGTGCAGTAGTCAGCTGTAAGGTTTTTCATGCCCACCCAGTGGTCTCCTTCTTCTCCTGCCTCCATCGGGGCTCTTCACCCTCTCTTGCCTGCCCCTCCACACCAAATTAGTTCTTCTTTGGCAGCACTAGGGCCAAACCACCAAAATACAGCAGACACATGTAGTGTGGCTTTTTCCAGTTTTTTTTCTCTTGCGGTAGTTACAATATTATTAAAAATCCATTAAATTTTAATGTACCCCATAAAATATGTGCTCTTGTGAAAGCAAGCACAGATAATTATTTCTGATGAATAAACCAAGAGGACAAGTATGTATGAAGTTCATGCTGCTGCATTCAATTTTTATTATATACATCTCCTGCAGGGGCAATCATTGTGATGTTTCAGCTGCTTGTGTCGAGGGCCAGTTCTTCTCGCAGATCCTTTGGGGCAATATGAACCCTGAACTGTTTGGGGTGTTCTCAGGGCTTGTCTTTACATGGAAAGAAAGAGCCACGTGTGGTAGCCGTCTGTGTTAAACTCTTCAAACCCAAGCAAGAATGGCTAAATGATTCAGGAGGAGAGACGTGCTGTCCCTCCAGCATGGCAAGGTAGCCTTGTGGGATGAAGATCAAAATTGACATGTATTTGAAGTTCTTTTACTTGGCGGCTCTGTGCCCTTGAGCCCGTCTCCTAGCTTCTCTGAGCATTTGCTTCCTGCATGAGGGATGATAGCTCTCTGTGCCTTGTTAGGAGGACTCTGTGCCTGGGAATAGGTTCTCTGATTCGTAGGGTCCCCCTGCATTTCCTTTCTTCTTTTGAGGATCTTTTGAAGACCTTTCTCATAGCTCCGGACGTTGAAAGACAGAGTTGTCTCTGGCCTCCTGGAGGCCACATGGTATGAGACTTGGGAACCATAAACATGTCACTATGGAGAGGGTCCCAGCCTGTAGGGTCTGGGTCTCTTAGTATGCTCCAGAGATAGAGGCTTCCATGTTGTTTTCCAAGGGCTGCCCTTGTCACATGGATGGACGTGTTCCTGGGGAGGACAGCGGCCCTGCCTCCCCGCTCAGGCTGCCCCCGGCCTTCCTGCTGATGACTTCAAGTCCACAGCAGCCTCTCCAGGCTTGGAAGTGAGGGGGCTTACAACCAAGGGGCAGAGCTGGTGCCAGCAGAACCTCTGGGATGTGTTTGAGCCTCCGCCTGGGAACTGACACCTGATCTTTGTAATTTAATGAGCTTCAACTCCTGATCTTTAGCCAGGGCCCTATTTCCTTCCTGGGGCAAGGTTAGTCATCCAACAGGATCCAGCCCTGCCCGAGGTAGGGCAAGACTCAGGAAGCACTTGCAATGGTTTGAAAATCAGGGCTGGCTGCTGCAAGCAGTTTTTCCTGGGACTGCAGAGTTGCATTACCCTCGCATTATATCTCAGTTAACATCCTGAAGAGGGGAGGGCCAGGGTTGTAGTTGGGGCACAAGAACGTGTTCCGGAATATTCCAGAATGAGAATCAGCTGCCAGGATCAGTGCTGAGACAAGTGCCGCACGGCAAGAATTGGGCGGTCTGTAAATGAAGGGAGGTTATTTTTAAGTGCTGTGATTTTGCTTAAAAACAGTAGGCATTCTAGAACGATTAAACACAGAAGTAAACAAAGAAAAGCTCCACTATACTTCATCACCCTGAGATAACCCATAGGGGCGTTTTGTGCAGCTTCCCAGAGGTCCGTCTGCACCTACGTCAACCTGTGGTCGTGTTCATGTTTATATCAATGGGACCCTGCGGGTTGTTTGCAAGATTGCTCTTTCTATTCAGCGATGTCAGGGACGTCTTTCCAGTTCAGCATGCTCTGTACGGTCACATTTGATGCCTACATTGTTCCTCTGATATTGATGTACTGTGATCGACTTCCTCAAACTCTCAGGAACACTTTGCTTTTTCTCTCTTTTTTTTTTTGTCAGGATCATTACCTTTATTTGGCCTTATACCCAGTGTGGTCAGGACTGCCTGTGAGTGCAGTTCTCTCCTTTTGACCCAGCCGTTCCACTTTTAGGAATTTACATTAAGGAGATGATAATATATTTCACGATTGGCCGTTCGTCGCCGAGCTGCCCCACCACTGAGAGGCTGTGCTGATTTACATCTCTCCCCGTGAAAGGCTGTGTGAGTGCGATCCTGAGCTTTGGTGTTCCGAATGTCGTCTGCAGGTTTTTCCGAAATTTACATTTCTCTGAAATTTGTTATTTGAAACGTTAAAAAAATAGAGTGAAGAGTGAGGAGTCTGTTTTACTGTGACTTTGAGATGCTTTATGTTGCCTGTCTGTTCCCTGAAGTCTTGAATTATTTTAACCAAATGTGATACATCAGGAGGATTCCAGGATAGGCCTGGAGTTGAGAATATGTTTTGGGTTGTCATCTTGAAACAGAAATGGCTTCAGATAAAAAATTTTCAAGCGACTATGTGCGGTGGTGATTTTTAGCGGATTTTGATCGTTGTTCCTAGCCCCGTACCAGTTCTGTGCTAGAAAGGATTTAACTAAAGACAAATGGTGACTTTTTTCTTCTTTTAATACATTTGGCAATTGCATCCTGCCTTGTGAACGCACTACCATTATTATTTAAATTTTGCATTGCTCTTTTAAGATAAAGGTTCAGCTTGTTACCAGTTTTTCCTAGGACTTTTCTTTCCAGCTCAGCGGGGACTGCCGCTTCTGTGTGTGTGTCCACGTGCCCTCGTGGCTCAGTGCCCTGCACGCAGTAGACACCCAGTGTACACTTTGTGACTTTTCTACAATCACAAAGTTTAAGCATGGGAAGGTCTCTGAGAATCAGCTTTCCCCCATTGCGGACAGGTTTCTGATCTCTTGCCCATTTTATTTCTGTCATTCAGTACGGAGCTGTGGAGTGCTTTTGATATGCCAGGTGCTGAGGTGACTGAGCTGTGACAGGGTCCTTGCTCCCAATGGGAGCTACAGGCAGAGTAGAAAACAGTAGAAAGGGTTCACTACAGTGTCAGCAGTGTTGTGAAGGGGCCAGGAGCACAGGCCTCTCATTTCTCATTACCTTTTACAACTGCGCTTGACAGAAACCTTCTCCAGAGAAGGGCCTAGGGTCCACTGAACCCTTATTTCATTTTTTATTATTATTATTACATATGTCTATGGTACCTGGTCTTCCTAGGTGGTTTCCCATCCAGGGACTAACCAGGCCCGACCCTGCTTCGCTTCCGAGATCAGACATCAGGCTCGTTCAGGGTGGCGTGGCCGTAGACCATGGACTGTGGCTCCACTGGGGTGTGAACCCAGGACCTTCTGCATGTAAAGCAGACGTGCTAACCGCCACACTATGGAACCACATCCGAACTCTTATTTCAATAGAGGTCTCTGCTCTTCAGTCTTGGAGTGAAGGTTTAGTTAAACATGGCCTGGTAGAGGAGTGTTTGGGGAAGGGATTAAGAGGAAGCTGACTCCATCCAACGGGAAAACAAGCAGTGCCAGACGCATGCAGGGCCCAGGGCTCCTGAATTCTAAGGTCTGTGCTTCCACAGCTCAACCAGGATGCCTCAGGAAAGGTACTGTGATTGTCTCGTAGGATTCTGATTGAGAGAAGCTCCAGATTCTCTCTGGTGGGACTGGCAGAAGCAAAGGCAAGGATGTGCGTGCATGGGAACCTCGCCAGATGTGAGGAAACCAGCCTGGCTGGAGTTGAGTGTGTGATGGGGACGCAGCTGCTCTCCAGCCAATGAGCGAAAGGTTTATAGCAACCACCTCCCTCATCCCATGGTTCTAAGGGTTCAGTGATACAACCTGTGTCAAGTGCCAGACACCAAGTAGGGGTTGATAAACGTCACGGTGTCATTAGTACTTTGAATTAAAAAGTTATTTAGTCCAACCTATCTATCCAATCCTTTTGGAAATCCCTTTTGCAATGTTTCTGATAAATGTGATTTGTTAGGTATCTCAGCCCTCCGAGGCATTAACTCGCATTTTTGACTGGCTTTCAGTGGTTTAAGGAAGAACTTTCTAGGAGTGAATCTGCTTCCCTGCTTGATGAGTATAGAGTTTCTAATTTGGGCTTTTAAGCTTGGCAGTGGAACAACTCTGTACCTAATGTATTTTGAACAGTTTTTAAATATACACATGGATATAGCTATAAATATAGCTGTACTTTATATATATTAGTGGTTGGATGTATGTGTGTCAGTGGTTTTTAAATTTGGCTGTATAGTGGGATTACCTTAAGAGCTTTTAAAAAAATACGTCCGAATTCATCCATCTCTGGGGATTAGATGGCAGGGTGGGGGTGGAGCGTGCGCATTTATTTTGAAAAGTCCTCGTGTAGCTAGGGTTGGGAACCAACCGTTGGTGGCCTGTTTCTATGTTTAGAATGCTATCACTCTCCTAAGGGCACACACAATTAATTGAGTAGCAAAAAGCGAGGGCCCAAAACAAGGTCTTCTAATTTCAAGTCTCATGTTTCGTCTGCTTTGTCAGGAAGTGTAATTGCGTAAGCACAGTTATGAGGCTCCGCTTCTCCCGACCCTCGCCGTGGGTGACCATCCCCCAGGTCCTTCAGTTCTTCTTGCTCTTTGGTTGCCAGCCCCCTCTACTCTCTGGGTAGGATGTAGTTGCTACTTGGTACTTAATTGTAAATCAGTTGTGATGCAGTCTGTGGGTCAGCCACAGAGCTAGGCACTGGAGATGGAGATTGTTGAGAAGACTCCCATCCTGGACATGATGCCACCCTTGCCTGTGCTGCCACTAGAGGTCTTTCTCGGTACTTCTGGCTCTTCCTGAGGTGGGGAGCAGTCCCTCTGGGATCTGAGAGATGTCCTCAATCTAACTAGGGCAGACTCCTACAGAGCTGGCTGCAGGTGGGTAGAACCTTCTAGATGGCACCTGCGCTGTTCCCAGTTAGCCCTATTTCGGCCTGATTCCACTCAGCCCCTAGATACATAGCCTTGCTCCGAGATGGCTGAGGAAAGAGGCCAGCTCTGATTTTTGGGTGTGTGTGTGTGTGTATATGTGTGACTAAGAGATTAACTTAAGTAGTTTTGTCCTCCTAAAAAGACGAAGAAAAGCTGATTGTTTGCTGTCAGACCCTGGGAAATGCATTTCTGTAGGGCCATCTGATAGGCCAGTGGCTCCTGCTGCCGCTCTCCTTCACAGCTAGATGTTTTTGGAGCTTCCATCCACTCCTCTGGCATCCGCGGAGGCTGTGATGAAGTGAGGACCATCTGTTAGGGCCAGAGAGCAAGGACATCTGCAGCACACTGAAGGTTGGTGTGGATGGCCAGCTAGGGTTTGTCATACCCTGTGTGCCTGGACTCCCACCTCCCTGCCACGTATGTGGCTCCTGGATAGGGACAGTTGTAACTGGTGAAGCTGTACTCCTTAAAAACAAACCAATCACACAGTGACATTCCCTCTGCCTCCCCACCGCCCCCCACCCCGAATTCATATCCATTATAGATTATTTTTAAATTACGTAAATACAGCCAAGCAAAAAGAATTATAGTCTCATCACGGAGAGCTGGCTGCTGTTCGTATTTTGGTGTGTGTCCTTCCAGACTTGTTTTTGTGCATTCGCTCTGCGTTTGTCGTATCGGTGATGAACATGGACTCCAGAGGCAGGCAGGCCTGGCGGCTGGTTCTTGGCCCCAGCACTTCCCAACTGTATGAGCTTGGGCAGGTTAATGTACCTGGAAAATGGCAAAACACTAGAATGCATCTTACAGGACTGGGAATCCTAAAGGAGACAGCTGCACATATGTCGTTAGCAGAGGACCTCCCGCACAGAGTGATCAGTACAGTGTCCATTTAAATCATACGTGCATTATTACGTATGTGAGTGGGGTTTTCTCCACTGTCTGGAGATAGTTAGCGGACGGGCCGTGACCAGAAGCATTTACACGTTTGCCCATTCACTGGAAACTCTGTTGCCATCGAAGAACACTCACCCCAAAATTAACGTGATATGCTTTTAATGGTAAACACCATTGTTTTGCTGCACAGTAATTAGGCATGAATGGCAAACAGTTCACATCAGCGATTGTAATTAATGAGTATTGCTTTAAGATATTTTTCCAGCCACATCCAAGCTCGCTTTCTTTCTCTTTGCATGTGGTTCTCCACAGCATTCACAACAGCAGAGTTGATTCTCCCCTGTAGGCATGTGCCTCCAGGGCAGGTTTCGTCTTCGTACCCCAACTGACTGGCATTTTGGGGCTCGGGATAGGTTAGTGATCCAGGAAAGCTGTCAGTGTGGTCATTCTTTGATTGAAAAGTCTTTACCAAATGTGTTTACCCTTAAATGCAATAGTCTTGTTTCTCCTGGATTTGTTTTTCTTATTCCATCTCTTTATCCCTCATCTGGCCATGTGAGAGACTCCAGGGCGCACTCACCGGAGTCTGCTCATCAAGGCTGAAGGTCTCTGAACATCCACTCACCCCTTTCCTTGGCCTGTGTGCTGGCAGCCCTGAGGGTCACCATCTCACCCATGGGTGGCTCTTCCATGTTGGGCCAAGTTGGGGAAGTAGGGCAACGCCACGGTGGTGGCCGGGTGGAGGGGTCAGAGTAGAGAGCAGGAGGTGGCTCTGGACTCTGGCTGCGAAGTGAGGGGGCTTGAGCTGTTAGGAGGGTCCGGGTTGGCTGTCCTGCCTACCTCTTCTTCCTGGATTTGGCCCTGGTTATCATTTCAGGAGCCTGGAGAAGGCGTCGTCAAGAACCACAAACAAATGGAAACTCTGTTTGCTCCGCCATTGTCTATAAAGCTTTTAACTGGAAACAGTGCTGTATTCCAGCAGTCCCCAACCTTTTTGGTACCAGGGACCGGTGCTCCTGTGAGAGTCTAATGCCTGGTGATCTGAGGTGGAACTAGGCAGAGATGCTAGTGCCGGCTTGCCCACTTACCTCCTGCTGTGTGGCCCCGTTCCTAACAGGCCACAACTGGTACGGGTCCACGGCCCGGGTGTTGGGAACGCCTGCTCTATTCCACTGTTAGAGACAAAAGGGCTCCCAGGTACGGAAACTCATGTAACATTAAATGGTAACCAAAGCAGTCCCCTCCCCGTTGGTTAAGTGGAGGACGCTAACCTGGAAGGCCCAGTTGAAGTGCCACCATGAATCAGGTGGGGGGATGGCAACCCTAACATATTATTTTGGACTCTCCGGGGCCTGGACACCTTCATTCCATACCTGTTGGAACTCCTACTCTAAGGTCAACAGACCTGGGTTTGGAGCCAGCACTTATGGGCTGTGGGACCTCAGGCAAGCTACTTGACTCCTCTGAGCTCAGCTGCCTCCCTTTGAAAAGTGAGGGCGGTAATCCCCCCCTCCCATGGAGAGAGTCAGAGGAGAAGATTTACAATCCCTGTCCCAGCTCTCGGTATGAGGCAGATGCTCAGTAAATGTCAGTTGCTCATCAAGCCATCATGGGCATGCTAGCTTGCCTGATTCATGCCTACTACCTTCCTGGAAAGTTCCAGCTAACTGTGGTTCAACTGGAGAGTGGAGGCTTTGCCCCCTCGCCCACTGGAATTGCCCTTCCCAGTACCGTAATGTTACCTGATCGTTCTCAGATAACGGAAGGTCAAAAGATTGAAATCTGTGAGCATACAAGCTCCAGGCAGCATTTGCACTTACCCTCTCCCTGTTATGCACCGGGCCCCAGTCCTGACTGGGCATCTTGCAGCCGCAGAGCTTGTTTCTGGGCCCAAGGCGGGTCCCCCAGAGAATGGGTGTGGCCTTCTTCCATCAATTCACACTAAGACTCACATAGCTCATTATTTCTTCTTAGTTGGCTTTCTGTAACTGGGACAAACTCACAGCCTGGGAGCCCCGGCTGCTCTTTAGGAAGCAGCCCTTCGTTCCCTCCTGATGCTCAGGCCGGTGCTCCTGAGCAAAGAAATCAGAGCCCTGTGGTTGCAAATGGCCACATGTGAGATGTGGCATGGCATCAGCTGTGTGGGGCTGAGATGGCAGCCTGGCTTTCTGTGGCTCCTTACGTGTGCAGTGGGTCATAGACGGAATCAGCCCCAGAGTAATGTGTTGTGGGTGTCACACCTGCCTTTGAATCAACAGGTAGAGGCAGCTGCGGGGCAAGAGGCCAGACTTGGAGGATTCAAGGCAAGCTGTGTTGTAGCATGACCAGTGTGCCCCATCCTTTCCTGAACCCTCCACCTGGGTGACTGGAGGCCAGAGACACCTGTGGTCTAGGATTGAGGTTTTCCTTAACACGAGAAGAATGAGATGCCAGGAAAGGCCGGATGTCCCCAGAGCGGTTATCGGCACTCAGCCATTCCCTCTCCCTGCCTGACCCATCGCATTCCTTCCCTGACCTTTCTGCCTTCTGGAAGACTTGATTGCACTGGAGAGAGGATGGGACAACAGAGCAGAGTGGGCCTTGTTCTGACTCTGCCGTAAACAAGCCCTGATTTGTTAGGAGGCTGGAAGGGACCCTCATCTGGTGCTCTGCTCCAGGTAGCGTCCAGCTGCACCCAGGCAGATTTGCCAGGTAATTCTGTACACGGGGCCCCGCCTTGGGGACAGGCTCTGCCGGGTACATGACTGGGGTGTGCAGTGTGGGGAGGAGGCTTCCCCAGTCGGTAGGTGTGACGTGCTGTGTCCTTTGCAGCACAAATGTGCTTCCACTAAGCTGTGCCTTTCTCCCCTCAACACGTTCAGCCTTTAATTGTAACTATTAATCACCCCGAGTTGTGTCATACTTCATAACTCTTCCATTAAATATTAAGCTTTAAAAAAAGAGTTGAGCTCTCTTAATTGAATTATTGAATTACCAGGCACTTAATGTGGCTCTGGTGGATGAGAACCAGAGTTTCGTCGTCTGAGAGGATCTTAGTTTCCTCATCTGTGACAGAGGGTGCGTGGGGCCCGGGGCGGGGGCGGGGGGCGCCAGTCAGCGGCCCCTCTTCCTCTGCTTCGCCCTGCTGCCTTCTGTCTCAGAGACTCTGTTCCCTTCTCAGATTTCTGCCATATGCGTTTATCTGGTTCCCAGCATTAACAGTTGGGTTCAGTTGGAGACAGTCACATCCAGTCACTGGAAAGGCTG
Source organism: Cynopterus sphinx (assembly GCA_030015415.1). Taxonomy (NCBI): domain Eukaryota; kingdom Metazoa; phylum Chordata; class Mammalia; order Chiroptera; family Pteropodidae; genus Cynopterus; species Cynopterus sphinx. The sequence continues at coordinate 24,651,541 of CM057385.1, forward strand.
CTCCTTCCAGACAGGAATCAGGCAGTCTGACCTTGCGATGAGGTGCTCATGGGGCCTTGTCTTTGCCCTTGGTCCCTTCTCGAGAAATGCGCATCTCTCAGTCCCTGCTGGTTTGAGTCCAGCTGCCATCCCCCGTCTAGTTTCTATCTGCAGCTGCAGCCCAGGCCTCTCCCCACCCCTCTCCCCCGTACCCCTTACCCCCGGACACCCTCCTCCCGCGGTGCTTACCCACTCCAGTCTGGCCCCCTGCTCTGATTTCCCGTCTGGGAGAACAGTAGTGTTACTGAACAGCTCTCCCTGACTCACTCCTTGAAACTGATGTTTATCTCCTAAGCAGCTCCTCGTTCACCCCTTGTCCCTTCTGCCTGCTGTCCCCATCCGAGCCAGGCTGAATCACTTCTTCCTAACGCCATGTTCCTTCCCGCTCTAATATGTCATGTGCTCACTTTCTTTAAACCCTCGGACCTCCTCTGGCTTGTGCTGTTGTTCCTGCCGCCTCTTCCTCCTCCCTCAGAACATTTTCGTGGGGCATCCACGACATGCCAGGCGCCGTGTTAGGCCCCGGAGGATGTGTGACGGACAAGGTTCTTGCTTTCTTGGAGCATACGTTTCAGTGTAGGGTTAAGGGGAAGACATCCACATGGCGAGCAAAGAAACAACAAAAATATCGGGTTGTGGCCTTTGCTATGTTGGATGATGTAAGAGTGCTTGGGGCTACTTTTGATGGGTGGTCAGGGAAAGCCTCTCTCAGAAGCTGGCTTTGAAGCTATGCCTGAATGAAAGAAGGGCCCGGGTGTGTGCAGATCTGGGAGATGAGAGTTTGGGGAGGAGCCAGCTGTGCAAAGGCCCTGTGACAGGATTGAACTTGGTGATTCAAGATTCAGAAGTGTGATGGAGCCAGGAGCGTGGGAGAAGAGCAGATAGGTGACTCAGAGCCTTGGGAGCCAGGGAAAGAAGTTTGCGTTTTGCTCTAAGTGCCGTGGAAAACCTTAAATATGTTTTAAGCAGAAAAATGACACGGTCAGCATTTTTGAAAGTCACCACATAGAGGCTGGACACTGGGGTGCTGGGGGCACCAAAGGTGATCTGACCTTAATACCGCAGCACAGTTTATTTTTCATGGACCTCGAATCTACCGACTTCCTCTCCTGGGCTGCTCTTACACTTAAAGTCAACACAGCATGCTCATCATTTAATTAGAAAATCGTTTCCACATGTTAAAGGGGCCTCCCCAGCCAGGGGTGGGACATTCGGCTAAAAGCATACGGCTTCTTCGGAATGCCCCTGAGGTCCTTGGTGATGGATTCATTGCTCTTCAGATGAGCCTGAGTAGTGGATTCATGTTTTATGTATTGTCTGAAACACAGGGTGCATTCATCCCTCCTGGAAAATGTTTATCTGTCCAGGAATTTCCACACGCGTATGATAACCAGGTTGTGACTTGAGGAGACCTGGGGTATTATTATTAGCTCAACTCTCGGGGGTCCTGGGACCCTCAGTAAGAGCCTAAGTCTGCAGGACCATGAAAGCCACGTCTGTTTCCCTGCACCACAGTGCTCCAAGTGGGGACTTAGCCCCTGGAATGAATGCAAGTCTGACCAATTTATAACTGAGTGATGAAGCAGTCAAAGTGGGGAAGTTCCATGCAGAAGGTAGAAGCAGACATGATGATACTGTGTAGTGGTTAAGGTCTGTGGAACGACATAAACCTGGATGGAATCCTGGTGTGGCCTTGGGCATCTTGACCTCTTTGAATCTCAATATGCTGATCTGTAAGATGGGAAGAATAATAGTTTAGTGACTACCTCACTGGACTGCGGTGAGGATTCAATGAGAGGATTCACAATAGGGGCTCAGTCCAGTATGTGGCACAGAATATGCGCTCTGCAGATATTTCCTGTTATGACAAGGACTGGGAACAGATAACAGACCATAGAAGAAGAAGGGATGTCTGTGCAGATATTCTGGGAAAAACTGTTTTACTGGCATTCTGGGTATTGGGTTCTCTGAACCGTATGGACAGAAGGAAACCGGGGGTCGCGAGGCGCAGGGACAGTGGTCCACCATGGGCGTTGCTCTGCTGAGATGAGCATCGGCAGGCATGGGAGTGGAAGTGGAAAGGTTCAGGAGACTGGGATGGAGAAGCCCCTGGGTGTAGGCAGCCCATCATCACCGGGAGGCAGAGGGGTGAGAGCGAGCACGTGGAAGAGAAAGATTACCGATTGCCAGGGTGCTCCAGTAAAACCACTTTTTTGAATATGACATCGTGGATCACAAAACCATAAACATTTTAGAATTGGAAAGACCAAGGAGAGCATCTAGTCCCGCCCAAGGTCAGACAGGGTGGATTTTGCCAGCAGAGACAAATGCTGACATGCCCAGGTTTTAGAAGGAAACGTTTCCCCCTCTCCTTTTTGTCCCTTCTCCTGGGTTGACTCCAGCAACGCTCCTCTCCCCAACTGGGAGCGTTTGACGCGGGATTCAAGGACATCAGAGACACTTGCAGCCCGGAGCCCGATGTGCACATTGTTGATGGATCCCCAAAGCTGAGCCCAGACGCTACTAGGGTGGGTAAAGTGTCTGCTGAACATCAGCGGAAATGCTTCCCATCTTCCCGTTGAGGATGGAATTTGGGGAAGGAGGCTTTCAGATCTCACATCTCCGGAATGCCTCTATCAATTATGATGTATGCTTTCAGGCATTGACCTTAACTTTTATGAAGATTTATTATGTTTCCCATCCTCACTCATTTCTTTATCTACTTTTATCGGGCTATGGATATTTTTTGTAAGACACCTCCGGTTGCTTTTGGAACAAAGTGAGGTAGAAATAAATAAATGAAATTTCTTGGCTTTTTCTCCTGGGTCATCAGAAGGATGACTCGGTGAGCCAAACCCGTTAGATGCCAGTAACGAACTTGGGTCAGGTCAGAACTCGAATTCCATCTCAGGGAAGGTCTCAGCAGTGGGACTGCCTTTCCTGGTGATCATGGCACGGCAGCGGAATGAACTAGAAGGGACAAGGGATGGGGGAGAGAAAGGAAAGGACATTTTCAGAAGTGGCCAGGTAGAATTTTAGTGTTCTCAGCAATGAAGCCTTGAAACTGTTATCCTGGGCTCTGTCATCCCTATGCTATGGGGAAGGGATACGTTTTTCTGGTGTTTTACCTAGTCAAAAAGGAGAGGTCCCCGGAAAGGGAAAGTTAAAAAAAATAAAAATAAAAAAAAAAGGAAAAAAAGAGAACCCTGTAAGTTCATATAGTCTATTCCTGCATTGCAGTGTGGACCAAAACGATTCCCAAGAGGCCCAACCAAAAATAAGTTAGGATCCTGTTTCTAGTCGCCTGCGGTAAAGTGTTTCTTTCTTCTACTTATTTATTCAATAAATATTTATTGAATGTTTGATACTGTGGGGAGGAAGGCAGTCGTGGTCTGGCCCTCACAGGACTTGATCTAGTGAGGGAGACTGACATGAAACAGATACACACACTCACACAGTTACAGACGGTGTTAGGAGCTTCGCAGCCAAAGTGCAGCGTGTGCTCTGAGAGGAAGAGGGGGCCTCGTCTGGATTGGGGGATCACGGAAGGACCTCTCTGAGGATGTTCAGCCTTCATTTCTTCACTGCAGCCTCTCCCTCCCCGGCTTGTGTCTCAGTAGAGGCAGTTTGAGCTGAGGTGCCTGGGTGGCGACGTGCCCAGAAGAGGATTTGGCCAAGGGCAGGATGGGTTCTCCACAGCGATCTTTCCGCTCCCCGGCTGGGCCACCTGTCCCAAACGGCTGGGTCCCAGAGCCCTTATGGGAGCTCAGTAACGGGCACCACTTCTCAGAAGGGGCTGGCCACAGAGATAAGACCACAGTGACAGGGGGCTATAAATTGTTACCTGTGCCCCTCGGTTACCCGCTCTCCCTCCATCACCTCCTTCCTGAGCCTGTGGGGTTGGATTTAGCAACAGGGTTCCTGTTCATGAGATGGAGCAGAAAGCTGACTCTTCTGGTGGCTGGGCATAATCGCTGAGATGCAGAGTGCTGATAGCGGGAATCAATTTAATTTCTGTTGCTCTGTGACAAGGGGGATGGGGAGCAGGAAGGTCAGGACTCTTTTGAAAGCCACAGTTCAGTTAAAACACTTCCCCACCCCCTGACTTCGAAATTACAGTATTTTAGAGGAAAAAAATGGAAGTGGGTCGAGGTGAGGGGCTTCATCAGAGGAGCAGGGGGACCGGAATAAGTCACCACCATGGAGAGCCCAGTCCCATCTGGAACCTGGGGCCTGGGGCCTGAGGATTTTAGCTGTTTCATTGGAGAGAATCGGGTCATGTGTCTGTGCAGTTGAGTCACTTGAGACTTGTTGAGGTAGACATTAGGTGGCCATTAGTTGTCAGTGTCAGTTGACCCTGGACACCAGTTTCCTAATACGTCATCTGAGGCCCAGTCCTCCGTCTTCCTGGTGGTTCTGGGGTGGACCCGGCTCCTCCAGCTTCTGGCTGCTCTGATCTAGTCTGTGATTCATGGGACTGTGCAGAGGGGAGGCTGAGAGGTGTTTGTGGATCTGTGTGAGGATTTGTACTCAGCATGGACTAACTGTGGCGTAGTCTGACTTAGAAGACATGAGGGGTATGTGTGCGTGTGCGTGGGCGTGTGTGTGGTGCAGAAGTGCTTCCTTGGATGATGATAGAGATTGGACATTTTGGAAGAAAGAGTTGGGCCCACCCAAGCCTTCCTCATCAGGACCACAAAGATCTATTTTGCGGTAACTCTTGTTCACAAGTCGAGGGGTGGCTGTTGCAGGTCGTGTGCTAGGCACGGGGCAGGGGGTCTTAGTCTTGAAGGACCTCACAGCATAGGAGAGGGCCCAGGCTTGGGGCGTTTCCTAAGAATCTGACGTGTGAGTGAATTTCCGGCACGAAGTCTGTGTTCGTGTTTGAGGGCCAGAGAGAAAAGTTGAACCAATGGAGACAGTGGAGAGAAGTTGAAGACTGATACCTGCCTTAGCTCGGGCCACCACAGACATTTACTTCTCACGGCGCTGAAGGCTGGAAGTCTGAGATCAGGGTGCATAGTCGTGTTCTGGTGAGGAATCTCTTCCTGGGGTGCGGACAGCCGCCTTCTCAAAGTGTCCTCACAGGGTGGAAAAGCGCTCTAGCTCCAATCACGTCTTCTTATAAGGTCACTAGTCCCACGGCGGGAGCTCCACCCTCATGACCTCATCTAAATCTAATGACCTCCCAAAGGCCCCAGCTCCAGACACTTTCACAGGTGGGGGTTAGGGCTTCTTCATATGAATTTGGGTGGGTCGGGGGGGACACATACATTCAGCCCACAGTAATAATCCAGCAGGTCAAGGGGTCCTAGCATGCCTGGGTCCCTGTAACAGAAATGTCAGTCATACATTATTGATACCACCGATGATGTTGAAGATACCTGAATGAGGGTGCATTGCCTTTCTCCTATAACTAGAGCCACATGGTAAACTGGCACCTGTGATATTGGGGTGGGGAGGGGTGGGGTTCTATTCTGGCTGCGGTTCAGTGTCATTGGGTAGGCTCTCAGCACTGCCTGGTCTCCCCAGAGAGAGGTGGCTATTTCAACCTCAGATCCCTTCCGGGCCTCCTCCCCCCAGAAGCTGTGCAAGGCAGTTTGAACTGTGCTGGGAAGGGTGGGAGCACGGGGCTTGTTCTGAACCGCGACCTGGAGAGGTGGTGATGGGCACGCCGGACGCTGCCAGAGGCCCGAGAAGCGAGCCTGGGAGCCAGCCCGGCCCCGTGGCCCAGCGCGCGCTGAGGCATGCGAAGCCGTGCCCCTCGTTCCTGTTTAAACAGCCTTGTGTTTGTCATTCCCGTGACTCGGGAGACCTCTCTGGGACCTGTATCTCTGGGCTTAGCATCAATCAGATCCTGTTTATCAGACAGTCTCCCCGAGGTTGGTTATGCGTGCGCGCGCGCAGCTCTGCTTTGCTGGCTCGGCTGGGTCAGAGCTGGGCTCTCTGTCGCGCGTTCAGCTGAGAGAGGTTAAGAGGAGGCAGGACTCGCACCACTGCTAAGGGCCAGAGGACTTTGCTGAAGAGCTGGTCACCGTAAAAAGGAGCCGGTCTGTTTATAATCTGGCTCACGGCCGCAGGCCTTTAATGAACGGCAGTCTGTGCGGGCGCACACTCTGTATACTGAGTCTCGGTGCGTGTTTGCTCCTTTCTGTGCCTTTGTGCCGTGGACGTGGACGTGGTTTTCTTGCCGCCCCACGGTGAAGAGTAAGGGGGGTTGAGGGTGGCGCACAGGCAGGGATAGGCTGCAGAGTTGGCGTCTCTGGTGTGTGTGAGCTGGCAAAGCCTCGAGGGAGTGGGCCTGGGTCGTCTTTACCACTGAGGAAACAGAGCCCAGAGAGGTACCCAGGCTCACACCAGGCCCAGGTCAGGGGCCATCTGGGCAGGGGCTGGGGCTCTTGCCAGCTTGCTCCTGACGACACTGCCCCCTGCTGTTCTGCCAGGGCTTCGGGGACCTCACAGCCCTGTGTACAGGCCCGTCCTTGGCGATGACGCCGCTCCTCCACTAATGGGAGGCTGGAGTCTTTGTATTTTCTTTCCAGTGACGGGGATGGCTTTGCAGAACCGCCCACATCCTTGCCTGGTTCTGGTGATTCATGTGCACAAGGCGGCTAGCCGGGGAGGGGAGGGGTCCCAAGGCCCTGGCAGGCCTCTCGCCGCTCAGTGAGGATGGGTGCGCGTGCTTCTTCCCAAGTGGTCTGCATTAGCAGAGAGCCGTCCACCCCCTCCAAGGCCCGAAGCTGATGCTTCTTAAGACGTCGGGGAGTCATTTCGGCCCTGAGGCTTGGGGTATCTGCGAAGTCTGGCTTCCCTCCTGGCCTCTCCTAGACTCAGGCATGTAAGGCGTCCAACCCCTCCTTGGGAAGCGTCTCCGAGCCCTGCACCCCCCGCCTGTGTCAGTCGTCGCGCACCCTGCAGCCTGTACTGGGCTGGCTGGGATTTTTGAGAACTAAAGTTTTCATCGAACTGTAGACAGACCTGCAGTTGGATGGTACCGGGTTTGAATCTCAGCTTCAGGCTTCAGCTTCATGCATCTGTGAACTTCTCAGAGCCTTTTTCATCTTCAGCAAAGGGGGAGCCTGTAAGACAAAGTCCCTGTGTGGTGCACAGAAGGCGTGTCTAATTTGGGTTGCTCTCTTTTTCTCTCAGCCTGGTTTCTCTCTCTCTCTCTCTCTCTCTCTCTCTCTCTCTCTCTCTCTTTTTTTTCTCTCTTCTCTTTTTCTTCCTTCCCTCCCTTACTTTCTACGTTATTTAAATTTGTTCATGTGACTTCGACTTCATCCAGCGTATGATGGTGGCTAATTGGAATGTCAGAAATACGTAGCAGCCTGCCTGGCCCACAGTAGGTGCACAAGCAACACTAGTCGTTCCTGTAGTTCTCTGTTTGGGGCCAGGGGAATGCCTGCCTTTTATTACTGTTTCGTTATTGCCAACAGCTCAGCGGCTTCAGGAGGACAGGCACCAGGGCAGAGGGATCTAGGTGAGGCATCTCGCCCCAGCCCCACCCCGTAGAAGTCTTTGCTTTTAAACTTGGGCTGCAGCCCACATTCGTGGTCTTATACATCAGCACTGCCAGTTTGGATGAACCTTCTGCAGACGTTTACCTTTTTGGTTTCAAGCATGAATAACTTTACCTCCCTAAAGGAGAGTTGCTGTAAGATTCAGAACTTGGAGAGGTTTTTATTTCGGGATTTATTTTCCTTAAATAGCAAGGGGCTTGTCAGCTTCTGTAAGGTTTTCTGCAGCCTGTCCAGTTAGCCACCCCTCTGCTCCCCAGAAGAATCGGGTGTTTTGTTCTCTCTGGCCTCCCCTTAGTATGTTCCTTCTGGTGGGAAACAGTCCAGGTTCCGTTGTCCAAGATGAGGCTGGATGAACAGGGGGAGAAGACGTTGACAAGACTCTGGGAGGCCGAGAGCATAGGATGAGGGGGAGGAGAGGAAGGCGCCACTGGCCAGGGGCCATGTTTCGCTTCCTTTCTTTCTGACAGGTATATAGGATGGCAGCTCCTTCCCACATTCATGCGACCTGGGATGTCTCTGGCAGACAGTGAGGGAAATTTGATGCTCAGACTCTTCCCGAGGACAGGAGAGCATTGGCATACTTACCAAGTTACTGTCATCAAAATCTGAGGAGTGAGGAAAGGCAGCGATGGGGGAGACTCATATTCTTTCAAACCACCCTCACCTGACGGGCTCCTTCCAGGCTCTGGGAAATAGAACATGGTGGCTGGGGTTTCAGGGCCCTTGGAGACAGTTTGCTACCCTCGGTGACCTCTCTGTCTGCTTGGCTGACAATGCCAGGGTCCCACTCCCGACTTGAAGATCCAGCCAGGCTCATAGCTGGGCCTGAGGAAAGTAAGTGTTCACAGTAAGGGTCAGGGGGCGGGTGTGGGGCATTTTTGGCTTGAGCCATGGATGAGGTGAGAGCCCCCACGGACCCCCATGGAAATTCTGGAATCCTGCTTTTCCTTGGCCACTCCTGCCCCCCAGCCATCCCCAGAGATGTAGCAGAGCCTTGGGTGCGTCCCCGTTGGTGCCACGTGTTCTGTGGTAGCAGCTGTTGGTGCTGACTAATGAGACTTCCTGGCAGCTGCGCTGGGCACACTTGACTCCTGTGGGGATGGCTTCTCCTCACCACCCACCCTACTCCAGCTACCCGAAGAAGGCCCGAGGACGGTGCCTGCAAGCCTGGCTGTAGAGAGGGGAGGCCCTGGAACTCAGTGACGCGTGGGACCGCAGAAGCATGTTGTGCAGAGGAGAGAACTCCGTGCTAGGAGGGTGTCTGAGGTCAGAGGGCAAGTTAGGGGCTGGGCTGACACTTAAAAGCACGTCTCCTCTCTGCCCTCTGAATTAGGCTGCTCTCCCTTGGTGAGACAGGCCTGTCATGGGGTGTATCTTGCTCTGTGTCTCCAGCTGGACATTTGCTCACTAACTGCACGTCCTTGGGCACATCATTCCATCTCTCTGAGCCTCACTGTCTCCAGCAGCCAAACAGGATAATGAGTGTCTGTACCTCACAGGCTTGTTGTGAGGGCAGAACCAGAGCTGAGGGTGATAGGCCCAGCACTGCCCCTTTCCTGTCTTCCTTGTGGAAAAACAGGCCCCATGCACGGCTCCCCCGTGAGTCCGTGGTGCCCTAGTGGACGCTCCAGGAACCACAGCCGCCTTCCACTTCGCCCTGAGGGTTAAGCGTAGGCGGGTGCTGAGCCAGGGAAGGAGACAGGAAAAGAAGTGGGAGAACCGAAGTGTTGGCTGGTTCCCGCCCTTCTCCCCCATCTCCAAACCTCTCTACTTGTAGTAGGAGCTTGAGGGGCCCAAGTGACCCTACAGACTTCTGGACCTGGTGCTCAGCTACGACTCACGGGGCTTCTCCAGGACACCAACAGCCTTAGGAAACCGATTCTGCTGTTACCTCCAGTTTACAGACGAGAACGTAGAGGCTTAGCATGGATACGTGCACCTTGAGGTGACCCTGATCTTTCCACTAGGCCACCCAGCTTCCATGCTGGGATCTTTGTTCCCTGGAAGAGCAGGAAGATGATTCTGATTGTCGGAAGACCTCAGGTCTTGGCTTGCCCTCTGGTACCTCATCTGGGTAGCCTGGCACTGAACATGGCCCAGGCAGAAAAGAAGGGCTTCTCAAAGATGAGAAGGCCCTCGGGCCCAGGTCCCCTCCGTGTCTGTAATTAAACCTCCTTGCCTGATCCTTTCAAGCACCTGCTTTTCAGGAGTCCGGATCACACAGCTTTGTGCTCAGGGCCCTTTCAGTCCTTAAAAGCAGGAGGATCGTGTCTACTCTCAGCATTCCCCCTTTTTCTCCCCACAAGGCTGAATTTTTAAAAAGGAGGGTGTTAGCATCAGGCAGGTAGCTGACTTCTGGGCCTTTTTCATCGAAATTCCATGATGGATGTTTTCCTCAGGATGCACAGCCTGTGTCCCAAAGAGAGATTTATCAGTTAAATCCGCCCGACTCCAGAGAAGTACCACTGACTTCCTGGTAAACACCCCCCAGGCCAGGAATGCATTTGTGAAATTTTTAAGAGATGATCCCAGAAAAGCCTCTGCCGGTTTGTGGTCACCAAACCGTGTGTTATTGTCTGGAGATGAATTGTGCGAGGGAAGATGTTTGCTCCTGAAATAAGAGACGTTTTGTACGATGTAGACAAGCCTTTAATTTGACATTGCAGCGAGATGCTGAGCCGTCAGATGCCAGGTTTGAAGTTGAGAGTTGACTTTCCCCCCTGTAGCTACAAAGTTCTGTGTCAGCCCGAGAATTTCAATTTCCTGGGATTTTTGTCTGTCTACAGCTCAACTTGGCGTTCTCAGCACCTTTGTATTTTGTTGTTGTTGTTCCGTTGTTTGTTTCTTGGTGGTGGTGGTGGTTAGGGGAGGGACGGGTTAGTGACAGGGCAAGGGAGGGCATTTAATCATTTATTCTTTTAAGTAGGTTTAATTGTATAAAGATTATAATGCATACAAACGTCTGTAATTAGGGGAGTTGGTTCTGCTAGACAGTGTTTTAGTGAAGAAAATTATAGTGTTCATAAGCTGTTTAAGGGGGAGGCAGCATATATTAACATGCAACTAGTTTTTTTAAATTCATGCCACGTGTTTACTTGTGTTCCCCGAGGTGTCTCCCCGAATTCCAAAGTATTCCTAGTCCTTCTGTGCTTGTTGGACTTCCTTCAGCCAAACCAGGCCACGTTCCCGAATACAGAGTCTTTCTCTAGGGGCCTAGGAGACCAGACTCTGTTCTCCAGCAAGAGGTACTTCTGTGGACCCATGAGTCAATCATTCATGAGACAGATATTTAGGAGTGTGCCAGGCACTGTCCTGGGCATCGGGGATACAGATGTGAATGAGACAACAAGTTCTTGGCTCCTGTGAAGTTTGTAATCTAACGGGAGTCAGTCTGAGGATGAGGAATCGAATAAATGAACAGCTACTCACAGATACCAATCAGTGCAAAGAGGAAGTAGACCAGAGGGTTAGGTTGGAGAGGGACTGGGGAGCGGGGAGGGGTTGCCGTGCTCATTTAGGCATAGTGGACAGAGAGGTCTCTCTGAGGCCATGTCTCTCCTAGGACACTGGTTTCCAGGGGACAACATGGCTCGTGTAGTGTCCAGGGCAAGAAGGAGCTTTGTCAGTTTAGGGAATGGAAGGAGGGATGTTGGACTGGAAGGCAGCGAGCAAGGGAGCGAACTAGTGATGTGATGGGGAAGTGAGGTTGGAGAGGTGGCGGGGGGCCTGTCGGGAGTTTGGACTTACTCTCAGTGCACTGGGGACCTGGAAGTGAAGGGACCTGCCACGAGGAGAGTAGAAGGTCAGCTCCAGCCCAGATAGCCCCATTTGGGGTTCTCTGCCACCTGGTCTCAACATCAGTGGTACCAAGCACACAGAATAGGGCTTTTCCCTGGAAGCAAGCTTTCTAGCCCCCACAGAGGTGGCTTCAGTTGGGGCACCCCTCCTCGGTCTAGTCAGTTAGTGGAGTGTGACGCTAGTTAAAGAGAAGGTTGACCATCCATTCAACTCAGGGGATGTTCTTTTAGTGCCCACTGGGCTATAAGAGAGATTCACCCGTGTGCCGTAGGAGCATCATTGATTCTCATGGCTCTGTCTGGGGACAAAAAGCACGGGCTCTGGAGGACGAGTAGGAGTTTGATAGGATAGATGAAAATGGGAAGGACTTTTCTGGCAAAGACAACCCATTTGGGCAAAAATGTGTTAGGGAAACTCCAAAGAATCTTGATGTGGCAAGAAATGAGTCTTTTCTTTTGGGAAGAAGAGCTGGGGTTAGGCTGGGGCGGGCCTTGAAGTTTTGGACTTTTATTATATATGTGCTTTCATGCCAGGTTGATTCATAAGAGCTGAATCCAAAACATCTATTTGCTCCAGGCAAATTGACAGTCATCCTTAAGAACTCTGAAGCCAGCTGCAACCGTTTTTAAGTTTCAAATCCCTGCTTTGGAAGGACTACCCCTGGGCAGAGTGGCCCCGTCATGGAGGGCTTGGTCTGTGTTTTTTCTGAGCCCAGGGCTCCTGGTATCACATGAGTAGGGCCCAGCTGACCCAGCTGTCCAGTCAAGCTTATGGTCAGATGGTAAATACGTGGAGTGAAGTTGGCTCAGTTTTATAGCCACACTCCCAAGCCTATTTACCCTTTCCTCCAGCTCCTGGGAGGCCAGACAGTGATCCCCTGCTGATCGTTGGACCCCTGCTCCTTGTTGTCCTGGAACCACACTCTTGGTTTCGAGAATGTCACTCTTGGCCATCATCGTGCTCCCACCCTCCCCACCCCTCGGTAATTTACTTCAAATGCCAAGAAGCGCGTCATCTGAAATATCAGTGACATTTCTCTCCTAGTTGGTGCAGGGCAAGTTGTGAGCACCGAAGACGATGAGGTTAGATTTGAGCCAAAGGAGCGTGGAGATCTGGTTCTAAGTTACCAAACACGAGGCAGGCATTTGCGTGCCAGACCACGGCAGGTGACTCCGAGGCTCTCTGTGGGCACGCTCTCTCTGGCCTTGTGGAAAGGCGATTTGCTGGGACGAAATAAATACGTCCCTAATTGCTTGTGGAGTGGGGAAGCCACCCCATAAGCATTAATTTGCCCAAGCCCAGAGTGCGTGAGAAAGAGCCCTCCTCTTTTCCATTAACGCTTATGTGATAAACAGCTTAGATGCACTGAGAAAAATTAATGAAACTATTGTAACAATCGTGCACATGTAGGTAATTTATTAAGGACAATTAAAAAGCTTTAAAAATCATCCATGAGGCAAAATGAACAGGAAGACAGTGTGAGGCAGTTTGGCAGGAAGCCCGCCTGTGGGTGTGTGGAGCAGGTTTCTCCTCCCATCCCCCTCACCCCCATGAGGACCACACCACAGCGGGGAGCAGGGATTTCTGCTGTCGAAGCCGTTAATAACAAAAAGTCCTCAGGAGGATGCGTGGAAGTGTGAGGACTGGATCCGTGGGGTCCTGGGTAGCCGTCTGTGACCTGTTCAGCTTTAATGGCTTTGGACAGAGGTGTGCCTATCCTCCAAGGACTCGTAGGCCTTGAGGAAGAGACAGTCCCCTCTCCTGGGTAACACTTGGCTGTTTTTATAAGGACTTTCGTTTGTGTTGGCCTTGGGAACCTCAAAATCAGGTGAGGAGCAAGAAAATAAAAGCCAGGGAGTGTAAGGGGGCACTGTCATGGCACCATTATCCACTTACTAGTGTGCACCTTGGGCCCATGTCTCTGAGTCTCAGCTTCCTCATGCACAGAGCGGGGCTGATGGGCAGGGGTGAGTGGAGCACTGGAGTGAGCAGCACACACGCAGGGTGCTTGTGCGATGTTTGGTGCCTATGTTAAGGGCATAGTCAGCGTTAAATAGTCTTTGACATCATTAAGGGCCGTGTTATTGGGTTGTTCGAAAGCCAAGCTAGGGTCGAAACCTGGGTATCTTAACTCCAAGACCCATGTCGATATGTACCTACGTGGCCTGCCCCCAGCACAGTTCTTGATCGGCAGGAATGCACACCTTAAGACCTGGGCGAGTGCTGAAATGCTCCCAAGCCTTAGATGAGGCCTGTCTTCAGAGGGATGGACTGCCATGCTTTCCCCTGGTCTCACCTTCTCCATCTGTATTATGGTACAAAGCCCCAGAGTAACAGATCCTCCCCCATTTTGGAATTGTCTTCACATCGATAAAGGACTAGGGTTGCTGGGAATTTGGTTTTGTAATTGCTTGATGACCCAAGGAAATTTTGACCTTGTAGACCAGCAGTTTCTCAAACACAGATACCTTTAATAGAGAAAACCTCTGTGAGTAGATGGTGTTGACCAGTCTCTGGGCAGCTGTCTTCGTTTTATTCCTTTTTTTGCCCCAGGCCTGTAGACACATACGTTGTGTGTCCATTAGAGACATACACGTCTCTGCTAAAAGTAATTTTTAGTTCACTTACTGACTAGAAAGGAAAATGAAGTGTTTTAGCTCAGACACGTCAGACTCGACAGATTTTTTTTCCCTTCCCATGCTGCAAATGAACAGTGAAAAATTACTCGCTTTTGCTAATAAAAGCTATAGAGCCTATAAAAAATAGTAAATTATGGAGACATTATCAAACTTTATGGGCACTAGAATTTGACCTTCAGCAAATTTAACATTGGAGGGGAACAGAGTTTTCTTTTCCTTCTTTGAAACGAAAAATGAGAGGGAGGAAAAAAGATTTATTTTCTTTCGTAGCTAGAGCAGCAACTGGAAATGGCACTTCCCAGCTTAAAAAAAGAAAAAAAAAAAGCCTTTGTTCAATTACATAAAATAATACAGGATGACATTCTCCTTGGGGAAAAAAAAAAACTAAAACCTATAGAAAAGGCAAAGTCCCTTTGGGCAGGCACTCCTCTTTGTCCCCCACTTGCTATTATCATTTTGGTGAATATTCATGCAGAGCTTTTTCTGTGCCTTTATTTACTTTTCTAAACACTCAGAGGAAATATTGGAGTGTTCTTTTGTCTTCACGGGCTTTCCACTCCCCCCCAAACTTTCTACCTTTTTCTCTATCCTTTGCTAAGACTAAGCTGGGAGCAGGGTCAGGTTGGATGCATCAGTGTGTGCGTTGGATGGCTTGGCAGGTAGTGGTGGTGTTTCTATCCTCGTAGCTCTCCTTGAGCTCCAGAAGCTTCCTTAGTTGTTAATAATCTGGGTGGGTTAAGATTGGGAAGATAGGTGGTTAGAGGATTCAGGTAAGTGGCAGAGGGAGCAAAGTGCTGGGGGTTGCTTTGGCTTTGTCGCGATGCTGACAGTCTTCTGAATCAGGAGTGCTTGAAACTGTCTGCTGGACACTGGTGTCCATTGTGTGGTTTTGAGCATGTAAGGGTGTGTGTGTGTGTGTGTGTGTGTGTGTGTGTGTGTGTGTGTGTGTGTGCGTGTGTGTGTGTGAGAGAGAGAGGAATCTAAGAGTGTGTACACATACATGTACATTTAAGGTAGGGATTTCGGGGAAACGTGTCCATCTCCATGACAGATCATCTCATCCTAGAAGGCACAAATGAGATCTTTTGCTAAATAATGAGTAATGGTGTTTGCGGAAGGCACCATCGAAGACCTGGTTGTTAACTCTGAAATAGTGCTCTGATCTGCCCATAGCGGGCTCAGAAGGCCTTCTGAAAGAAGTTACCTCCATTCTGCCCGTCCTGTGACACTTCTGCAGCAGAGACACCAGCCTGGGCCTCCCACCTCTGGACAGTGAGACGCTTCGCCCTTTTTCCACGCGCAGAGGGCCTTGTAGCTGTTGCTGGATCTTCACGGAGGACAGGTCCCTGATCTCATTCTCGCCTGCTTGTACCCCTGCTTTGAGGCCAGCAGAGAAAATTGCTTTGGTGCTTTGCTGCTTTCTGAGATTTAAGGTGGGAAGTTGAAGATGCGGCGCCTTACGAAGGCAGATGTGTGATTTGGGAATCACACTGAAATTGGCACAGCCATCCAGCCTGGCCAGCTTCTTCCTCACTTCTTTCTAAGGCTACAGTCGTTCAAACTCTTCACAACTGTTGCTCAGCAGGGGCCCTGTGGGCCTTTTAGAAAGAGGAAAGGGTCAGGGTACTATCTGTCACTTCTACTACCTGGCTATCTGGTCCCAAAAGTGGAACCTGGGGAAGAAGAGCATCGAGTAATCAGGAAGTGGTGAAAATGAGAAGCCTCGACCCTTCTGAGCTTTGCTGACTGTGACTGTATGTGATATCCCTTTTCTTTCTTGAAGAAACGCTCTCCCATGTGCTCACATTAGGAAAGCTGCTGTTTACTCGATGCCTACTATGTGATAGGCACTGAGCGAAGCGCTGTTTGGCACCACCTTACCTGTTTTTTCCGCCCTCCGTGTGTGGGTGGTGCTGTCACCAGCCCAGTTTTACAGATGAGGACCTAGAGAGAACTTCAAAATCTGCCCCAGGTGATACAGCTCCGAGGTGGGGAACTGGGATTTTGACTTAGGGTCTTAACCTTAGATAGATGGGGACTTCTGCATGGCAGATGGGACCAGAACCGCCTCACCAGATGTGGCCCAGGAGCTTCTCTCCACACACATAATCCTGGTTTCAGAACATCTTATGATCGTTTGTGAGGCTTGGTGTCCCTTCTCTTGCTGCCCAGGTGTTGGGCACCACAGATAATTTGGGACTGAGCCATAGCCCTGAAACTCGCCATGTGGTGAGAAGTCAGTGGTATCGTGGCATACTTAATTTCGTTTGATCATCTCAGCATTGTAGAGGGGTAAAGCAAGAAACCTAATTCTTACATCAGAGCAGCACTGAGAGCAAATACCTGCATTGCCTGTGTAAAGTACATTTCCTGTGCCAGGTACTCTTCTGTTTTTACCACAATCCTCACCACAATCTTTGCAGTAGATAGTATTATTCGCACTTTGTTCATGAGGAATTGGACGCACAGAGAGGTAAAGTGACTTGTTTGAGGTCACACAGCTGAGAATTGGCAGTGGCAGGACCCAAACTGCCTGACTCCAGATCTCATGCCTTCATCATCCTCATCAGATGCCCCTGATTGTGTGAGTTCCTGAGTTGAGCAGCAAGGGCTGTGCGGCCCTGTGTTCTGTTATCCAGTTGGCCACCTAGGCTAACAGCTGGAGGGGGAGCCCCCATTCATAGGGCATAACCCTCTGTGAAATAAACAGCCACCCCAGGGCCAAGTGCAGAACTCCCCATAGGAGTTCTGCATAGAACTTGAGCACGATCCCTGAGTGTGTTATTGAACTGAAGAAGCCTTGGCCCAGTGGTCATTAATGCGCATTTGCCAGGCCCTAAAACAACCAGGAACCACAGAAAGCCAAGGTGATGTTGCTGGTGTGTGGTGGCCACGTCCTATTCTCAAGGGCAGTCCTGAGTGGTTCCAGCCTGCCTTGCCCTCTTTTTTATAGCTGCCAGTGGCTTTTTTGGAGGGAGGAGGGGATCTGCTTCATTCTGGGTCTATGGCCTTGCACTGTGGCCATAAGATAGAAGAGTTCTTCATCGCTACATAGTCTGTGTGGCACTTGAGCTCTTCACCAAGGTGAAGCCAGCCTGGGTATAGTCCAGACCCTGGCCCAGGAAGCGAGTGCTACCATCTCTCCATCGGGGCACTGCAACCCATCCTCCGTTGCTCTCGCAGTGCGATCTGAAGACCTGGCTGGAACTCTACTCCTACTATCATCGGTTTCATGACCTTGAGACTGTTAAGTAACTTCTGAGAGCCTGGGTTTCCTCCCTTCCCTTTTAAAGGCTGTTAAAGCACCTAGCATGTGTTCAGGCGCGTGACAGCTGCTCGGTGACTGAGTTTCCTCTCATGCCCTTTCATGTGGCTCTGGGGCCTGTGTTAGAACTTCCTTTTCTTTTAGAGCACAGCCAGCTGTCTATTGCTGCTCATGTATGAAACTGTCTCTCTCTATGGTAATTTTGCGCAGAAGATGGTTTTGTGGTCACCTCTGAATAATACAGTGAAGCCCCAGCCCCCAGCTCATGCACAGGGGGCTGTGGTCATGGTTGGGCTACTTGGCAACAATAACAAGACTTGAAACGGGGGGCTTGAAGCCATTGCTTGTAAATTAGCATGTTTTTCTCTCTGTTGCTTTTTGTGAAAACTAACTTCCTGTACAGCCGCTTGTGTTTAAAAACCCTAAGAACGGGGGATGGCCCCCAGCCTTTGTCCATTGCTTGCTTGGTTCATAGGACCGTTATAAATTAAAGATTACAGCCGTTAAGAAGAGATCATCTTTAAACAAGCACAGTTCCTCTCCCCATGCCCCCGGAGTGTTTAAGATTTCGTGTAGAGTGAGTCCAAAACAAACAGAGATGTTCTTGAGAGATGTGGTGAGCTGGGACCTGAGACGGCAGGAGAACTAGGGCGGCACAGGGAGCGGGGGTGGGGGGCAGTTTGCAGTTTCACATTGTTGGCCTCTTGTTTGTATTCTGAGAAATAGGGCAGCTCGGAGCCCTCAGCAGAACCTGCCGCACTCTGATCTGCAGCAGCGTGACCTTGTGAAAACTTAGGATTTGCTCCTTCCCCAGCACACACAGACACACGCACACTCGCTCACGTGGACACGTGCGCATGTACCCGAACCCAGCTGATGCCTGCCCGTTTGTGGCTATTCTGCACAAACTGACGTCTGAAAGTGCTTTGGGCTCTCTGGACAAAGCTCTGAAGATTAATTGGGGAAGAAACAGCACCAGGAACCTTTTTATCATGTACCTTCTTGCGTGCGAAGATGGCCCAGTTGCTCTACAGAGATGGCTCTCGTGGAACCCTCACCCCAAACAGACACAGAGAAGTAAGAGATTTCTAGGCGGCAGAATAAGACTGTCAAATAAGCACCACCATTTAATGGTAGCAAGAGGCAACATTTCTGAGCTTGTCCCTGGGGATACGAGAATGGTGACGAGTCCTCCCTGCCTTCGGCAGGGAGTTCATGGTACAGGAGACAGACAGACAGGGAGGGCGGGCCGAGTCTAGGGCACTTTCACATCTGTACCTCCTTTTGACCTCATGACGTCTCGAAGGGGGAGTGAAGGGCAGCAGAGCTGAACCCCGTGTTTTGGAGATGGGTGTGCAGAGTTATAGGTTTGGTCAAGGGCCGTCATCAGGGACAGAGTGGGGCTGAATGCCAGGCCTGCTGCCTGTGGGTCAGCAGTTCTTTACTGCTGAATGCTGATGCAGTTCTCAGGGCTGCCTCATCTTGGAGTTTATTTTAGGCAGACGATGGCCTTCTAGGTCATTCTCACCCATTTAAGTATCCTTGGCAGGAGACTTACCTGGACCTTCCAAGGGTCTTTGAGATGAGAACAAGACAGGATATTTCCCCACCCAGACTCCGTGCACCCCGGGTCCTGTGTTTTTACTGGCATCTTCTCTGGAAAGTTCCTGGCTGTTGGGAAGAGAGGGGGAGGAAGGGAGAAGTTTGGCTGTGTCGTGTTTCGAGCCCTGGAGTTTCAGTGTGTGGCTAGACTGACCACCCCAGACAAGTTCGCCACTTCTCCGGGTAGAATTGGACTCTAGGTAAAGACCGGACATTCTCCCCAGGACCACGTTTCCCTAAGGCATTGTGAAATGTTAGGAGGCGCAGAGACTCTGGCCAAATACATTTACTTATAAATAAATTTAGCAACTGCTGGACAAACACTTCCTGGACACATGACTTTTCAGAGCCTTTATTTTGCTTACAGGTGTTCTTTTCTCAGACCAGGTTTTAAAGCATACAGTGTTTCCTGAACTTGTGTGGTCACTTAACCTACTTAGAGGAGCATCTCACGGGACTAATGTCTTTCGGAGCATTCCTTGAGAAACTTTCTGAAGCCGCTTCCCCCTTGGGGGCTTCAGATTCCTCAGCAGCGAAATGATAGGAGTCGTTAGAGTGTTCTCGAACACCTTGACTTCTTTTTAAATTATTTTTCTTCTTTAGTCCCCATGTGCTGAGAGAATGTGTTTCTCTCTTAGAAATCAGTCAATAAATATTGAGAAATCGGATGGATTTTGACTCGATAGATTCAAGTCAGTTGTATATTTATATATTAAGTTGATATAGATATACTTACCAATATTGAATATACAAAATATATATATTTAAAATAATGTATCAACATGATGTATTCTATATATTCACATCTATATGGGCATATCTATATACATATATAATCTATGTATACCTGACACTTTATATAATATATAACGTACTATATATATGTAGTATGTGTTATATAACGTTATGTGTTATACATTGTTATAAGCTATTTTATAATATATTACAAATAAATATGGACACATGTAAAAATGTTATACACACACACATAAATATAATCTCCCAAAGGCCATCAGAGCTTCAGGTCGATGGCCGTTACCATGCTTTAGTCCAAAGCAAAGGAGTTTGGGTCAGTGTGCGGTCTCTGGTTGACTTCATTGTTGCTATCATCTCTAGAAATACAAGGCCTCTGCTTGGGAACCCCTGGCTAAGTGGATGGGGAGCCCGCTCTGGCCTCGATAGTCCCTGATTGCCTTACCTCTGAGTAATCACTAAGAAGCCTGGCTGCCAGCCTGAAACTCAGGTGCGCCCCTGTACAACTCCGGAAGATAACTGGGCCCGTAACTGCACCTGATCCGTTGTCTTGACCCAGGCTGGTGTGTGAGGGAGGGCGCCCTTGCAGGCCATGAGAGGGACATGTGAGAATTCCCTAGCCCATCCCTGCTTTGCGGTCCTGGGCACCTGGCAGTGTATGGGCTGTTTGCTTGGGTAGCTGTGGCACCCTTTTAATGGCTACGGAATAATTTCAGCCCGGGCTTGGCATTGCTTGTTTGCTGCATTGCTCAGAAGAATGCCTCCCTCTTTGTAAGAGCTGGGTCGAACTTTGGCAGAGGCAGGTCTACCGTATTTAATGTTTTCCTTCGCATTTAATGAGCATTGAGTAAAACTGGAGTTTCATGGTATTTATGCGGCACAAAAGTTAAATGGTTAGCAGTGTTTTGGGACTTGAGTTAAACATCCTTGTGACCTTTAAAGACTGCCTTTGTGTTCAACGTGGGTCATTGTCAGCTTCCCTTGGAAGAGCTCCCTGCTTTACTTGGGGCGGGATAGGAGTCAGAGCAGAGTAGGGTGAGAGAAGGCAGGGCAGGACGTGGGGGCTGCAATGCAGGACGGTTGCCCGTGGTCAGAATTTTTCTAGAAAAGGCATCAAGTGATGGGAGAGATCTGAATCCTCCTCTGCTGTGACTTGTGCTCTCTGACATACGAATGATGTGAGACCCTGGGCCTTTGACCCCTGGCTTCAGAGCCGTAAATATTCTGTGGTTTCCAGGAAAAGGTGGGCCAGGTAGGCTAGAAGCCTAAGACTTGATTAGAGGAAGTTTTAGTAAATGCTGGTGTGTGTGTGTGTGTGTGCGTGTACGTGTGTGTGTGTTCGCACACCCGGTTAGGTCTGACTAGGGGTCAGACAGCGTGCTAGCATTGGAGATGGGAGACACAGTTTATACCTCTGGGGACCACTGGTGAGCCAGAGTTGAGCAGAACAAGTGATTAAAGTACAGTATGACATGTGCCGTGGTGAAAGCATATGTGAGATGCAGAAATCGGGCACAGGAGGAAGGGTTCATCTGGGAGAGGGCATGGGGTGGGAGGTGCGGCTTGAGCAGGGGTTGGAAGGACCGATCAGATTCACCAGGTAGAGAGGAGGTGGCTGGGGTTCCAGACAGAGGAAGCTGTACCCTTAAAGGCCTTGAGGGGAGGTACAGTGTAGAAGTTTCAAGAATCTCAGCAGTTTGTTCTTGCTGAGAGCCTACAAAAGGGGGCTAAGAAATGATGGCAGTGGGGCTGGAGCCAGGTCCCAGAAGGGCTCTTGGAAGTGGAAATTTGCACCTTATCCAGTAGGGGAAGGGAGCTCAGGAGGACAGGGGAGAGGAGGTCACCACTGAGCTTTGAGGAGAGAGTGGCATTTGGGGCTGAGGGTGGGGTTGGTGGGGTGTGTTTCGGGGAGGGTAGCTGTCTCTGGCCGCTGCAGGGCATGTGCTGGGTGAATGTCAGGCGAGGTGGGGTTTGCTAGTCTTCTGTGCTGTGTCACTCAGCATATTCGGTGCTGAGACGCTGTTTGTAGAGGCTGCACCCCATTTTTTGGGTGCATCAGTGAAAGTTGAGGTTCACATGCCCGTGGGCCAGTGGTAGGGGCTGAAGTGCCCTGCTCATCTCAGCGCCCCGTTTCCTCTGTAGTGCTGGAATTGGTGACACTTGAAGATGCCTGAGCACGTGTCCGCAGGGCCGGCCGACGGCTTCCTGCCCTTGACCTGGCGCACAGGGAACAGCACTGATCACACGGTGCAGAGCGTCACCCAGCCTCTCGCAGAGCCGCATCCCAGCAGCTCTCTGCCCACTCCCCAGGGCCGCACGGTCATCCCAGGCAGCTGTGCCGTGGTAATTAGTCAACCTCAGCTTTGCAGGTTCCATGACTCATTGTCTTAAATTTTAATAAGTACAGAAAAACAGAGTGCTGATTTATTAAAAATTAATCCTCCTAAGAGGTAGCTGTAGCTGAAGGAAAGCAGAGGGGCTTGGAAAGGAGGCAGATGGAGGGAGTGTACAAGGAAGCAGGGACCGCCTCCTCCTTGGGCCACTGCGGCTCGGAGCAGCGGGGCACAGTGCCGGGTCCCCCACTCAGTCACGGCTGGATTTGAAGGAGGAGGTGACAGCACTGCGCATATTCCCTCCTTTTAGTCTTCCTTCTGCCTCCCTTCGCCTCTGTCCTGGTTTCCTAGGGCTGCTGCAACTAAGTCCACAAACTGGGTGGTTTCAACGACAGATATTTATTGTCTCGCATGTGTGGAGACCAGAGGTTCACTCTCAAGGAGCCACTAACAGGGTTCATTCCTTCCAAGGACTCTGAAGGAGACTGTCCCATGCCTCTGACCTAGCGTCTGGTGGTTCGCTGGCAGCCTCTGGTGTCCCATCGCGTGTGGGCTCCTCACCCTGATTCTGTTGATGTCTCATGACGTTCTCCCTGTGTGCTGGTCTCTGTAAAGGTCTTCCCTCTTAGTAAGGACACCCCTAGTAATGGGTTAAGGGCCCACCCTGCCAGTAGGACTTCATTTTAACCTGATCACATCTGCAGTGACCCTGTTTCCAAACACGGTCACAATCTGAAGTTCCAGAGGCTACAACACATCACTTTTAGGGGGACACGATTCAACCTATAACACCTTCTTCCCCTCTCCCCTCTCTTACCCTTCTTCTTCCTGTCCTCTTATACATCTTCTTATACTCTCTACCTCTCTGTCCCCTTTGGCCTTCCTCGCTCACTCTATGCACCTCCCCCATGTTGCCACCTTCTCTGCTTTAGCCCTTCATGATTCGCTTTAATGTTTAGGCCACACACATCTACCAGAGATGGACGATGCCGTCCAATGTGCCTGTTTCCACCGAGACTCCCCCCGCCCCCGCCGTCTGCGATGGTGGGCGTTGTGCCCACATGAGCCCAGAACATCTCATCGTGCAGCCACCAGGCCCCTGCCATTCTCAGACAATACTTTTCTTCCAGGAAGTTGAAGAAGTCCCCTGTCCCAGTTCCACGCAGGTGGTGGGTGGGTGGGGGCAGGATAAAAGGTGCCTGTGTGAGCCTACCTTTGAGAATTTCCTTCTATTGATCAGAGACCATTCCAGCACAAGGCAGGGACATCCCCTGAATGAGCCTTATCATTTAAAGCATTTCCTCCTCCAAGGCAATCAATTTAAGCAAAGTGCAGAGCTAGCCAAGTTGAAATTCAACCAGAGGGGCATGTTGGCCCCCCAAGCATTATGGGCCATTAAGTCTGTAATGCAGCTGAGGCCCCTGGGTAGCGGAGTGCCTTCCTTCCTTGTTAATCTCCGGGATGCCTCCCGCTCTTGCTCTTACACGTGGCGCCATACCCACCAGCACACAGACACATTCTCCTGGTGTCCCTCGCTTCCTGTGCACCTGTGTGGGTAGCAGAGGCTAGAGATTAGCCCGTGACTCCGCCCTGGGTCTTTTTCTACCTGCATCATGGTGGAGGCCATCAGTCGCCTCCCATCCCTTGGTTCCTGGGGTTAGGAGCTGGTTTCGCAGCAGTGCGTGCCTCCTTCCCTACTTGCATTTTGGCGGCGACAGAACCTGAGCTCTGGAGGGAGACAGACACCCAGCTCGGCCTGCTGGAACCCGGGCTGGCTCAGTTCCCCAGGCTGGGCGGTGTCCTATCTGGAGTGTCAAGTCCCCACTAAGAGGAAGGGGGTTGAGGCTGGATCTCCCAGTGTTGTGTACGTTGGGGTGGGGGTGGTGAGCGGAGTGAGGGGGACCTTTGTCTGAATTTAGCACCAGTAGTTTTGAAATGACTTGAAAAAATTTGATCTTGGGGATTTCCAACCTGAGTGAAACCTAGAGAATTCTCAAGGTTTTGCAAAAGCCACCAGTTATCAAGTCCGACCCCAGTTCCTGTCTGTGAAATCGCCCGGCCCTTCGCCCAGCTCTCTTCCTTCCCACTGAGGCCTTCTCTAGTCCCAGCCCTGATTGTCTGCCCGCCACTCGAGAGCTTTTGTCCTGGCTGGTTTGGTCTCCTTCCCCTGCAGCTTTGCCTCTCCACAAACACTGCCTTCGTAGAAGTTCTAGTGCATTCTCTTACCTGGCCTTTCAGCTCTTTGTCAGTCCAGTCCGACTACTTTGTCATCCTCTTCTCTGTTGGTTTCCCAATGTGAACTCACTGCTTTAGACCCCACGCGCCCAGTGGCCTCTCACCCCCTCCATCTGGTCAGATTTGACCCATTCTTCAATTCCAGTCTCGACATGCTAGCCTTCTTTGTCATCTATTTGACCCTTACTGGATTCTTAGAATGGAATACTCCACATAGAATAGGTTATGTCCTGAACATCTTCTATTCTTGCTACCCCAACGAGGCTTATCTCCTTATCTCTTTACCACCTTATCTCCCGGCATGTTTAATTTGATTCAGTTTAACAAACATGTAGAGTTCAATGCATATTTTCTGGGTTCAATATCACCATAACTCTTTGGTTGATGTTTGGCCAAGGTGGGGTAAATGAGGAAGGAAGAAAATAAATGACCCCGAGGAAGCAGAGCAGAATTGTCTTAGAAATAGAAGTGGAATTGAGGAACAGGCTATCTTTCTGGAAGTGGTCAGGCCTCAAGCCTTTAGTCAGATAGGCGAAGAACACAGTGAAATCCATTTCTCTGAGGAAGGAAGGAGGAGCACAGCTGATTCACCCATGGGGTATGGGCCAGTCTCTTTAACTCCCAGGGTGTCACCCCTTGATACACGGGAGCCCTGAGAGCTGCCGGTAGGCTACCCTGTTCTCCCTCTTCCTCCTCCTCTGAGATTGGTCCAGTGGGCGATCTGCAGAGCCTCCTGCTTGTTGAGCTTGTCAGGAAGATGCCAGACCTTGCTGAGAAAGGTCCTCAGTTCTGGGTTGAAAGCAGTCCCTCTGCATCATCAGATGTGACAGAGGCCCACCTGGCATGAGATACTGTACATGGAAGCTTATTGCAACCTCGCCATTAGCTGGTATGGCTTCCTTGCTTTCTGCCGACAACATCATTTTATACCTACAGTAGGAAATGCCCCCCAGTCTTGGACCACGGGGATGTTTCCCAGAAACTGGAAAATTTTTTTTTTTTGATAGAGCCACTTAGAATATCTTTAAGCGAGTGATATTATGACTATGCTTTTCAGCACCGTCATATTTTTGCTTAACGCTTCTCGGTGACTTGTTCCGAAAACCTGAATTAGAACACGGAGGAGGCATTGTACTTAGATGAGGACCAGTCCCGAGCCGCTTTACCACAGTTACCTTTCAATGACAACAACCCTCCTGGGCTCCTTTTCCTTAATCAGGGAAAATGAGGTAGGTCCCTGTTTTGGCTTCATCGGGAGCTGCTTTGTTTCTTTTCCATGAAATAAAGTGCTCGCGATCCAGAGGTCTGTTGGACTTAGGGGTCCTGGGGTAGGGTGGAGGGTGGGGGAAAGATGGAAGGAGCCAGTGTGCCAGGAGGGTCTGCTCTGTGCCAAGCTTTAGGCTCTACATGCATCTTTCACCCTGGTCCAAAGCCCATGGTGGTGGGTGTTGTCTGTCTCCTTTCACAAGGGCCAGCAAGGCAGGCAACTAGGAACGTCCTGTAGGAGGCGGAGATGGGGCTGCATCCAGTTCTCTTGAGCCTGAGTGTCCATCCTTTCCTGAATTCCAGCCTGTTTTGTCACCCTGCCCTCTCTCTTCTCCTCGCTCCATCATTGTGGGGTTGAAACAGCCCAGAAACCCAAACCACTCTTAGCGCATCAATTTTTTTTTAAGACCCAAGAACGTGAGGCTTTATGGCGGTGCTTTTAAAGAACGTTTGCTCAGCTCTGAGCCCCATAGTTTTCCAAAGTCTATTAGGCAGCAAACACTTTCATGGCTTTGGAATCATAAGGCTGATTTGAGAAATTGGCACCAAATGGCTTACCACTGGAATAAATCTCTTGAAATTGGACCTCGGAGGGAGTCTTGGGTGCCTACTCAGGGGCCCCTCCCCGGCTCTGCACCCGCCTGCAAAGGCACTGCTCTCCATGGCCGTCAAGAGTGACGGTCTCCCCCAGTTAGGAAGAGACCCTGTCACACTTCATTTTTCAGTTTGGCCCCAGCATTTAGTGGCAGTGACTGTGGGGAGACTTCTGACTGGAATTTCTCCCCACTGGCCTTTAAAAGGCCAGGGCCTGAGAATTCCTGAAAAATTAATGGGGTCTCCCTAGGTTCTTAACACTTGCTGGTAACCTCGCTTCTGCCAGGCCCACTGTGCCTTGGCAGCATAATAGCTGCTCAGCAGCTGGTCTTTTGTATGCAAATATGACCTAAAGCAGTTCCGAGGCAGTGGTCCATTGTTGCCGGAGACTGTGGGATTTCAAACAGACTTGAGACTTTTCAAATATTCCAGACAGATATTGAAAATGTCAGCAGCAGGTTTCCCCCACTTACTTCTTGCCCGGCTCTCTTTTTCCTCTCTTCTTTCCCTGCCACCCACCCATCATAAAATATAATCAAAAAGCTAGTAAATAATTTAAAGAATTGCCTCAAAGGATTTTCAGACTAGAAAGAGACTCCCTTCTCTAGTTAAGTTGGGAGAAACTGTTTTCTTCACCCCCTCACCCCCCAAGATGCTTAAAATATTCAGGAGTGTCCCATAGGGTCTTGAACTCATAAGTGTCTGCATTTTTCTCACTATACTCTCATCTCCTCTTTTCTTTATTGAATTTTTTTCAAAGGTAGCTCTTGGCAAAACATTTAAGTCCAAATTTCAAATATAAATCCTATCTGAGATACTGGTCTTAAATCAGACCAACCTAAGGTCTTTTTCTGTTCGTCTGAGTTCTATACTCCTTGCTCGTTAGTTTAACGAGAAAGTGGAGTGAATCTTGGCTGCTGTGCTTTTTCATCCTATTAATTCTTTTCAGAGGGGTCTCCTATCTTGTGAGCAGAAGGGAGTGATGCCTTATATCTTCTTCTGGTAACTTGCTCAGCCAGGACTGGACCTTTAGTTCCTACTTACTCACTTTGAGAAGGGAGAGAGGCGATCAGGCCTCTGGCTAGCCAGAATCTTAGACTGGGATGAGAGTGTACAGGTTGGGAAATCCTCAGATCCATCCAGTCCTCACCCCTGAAGACAGGCAGTGCCCCTCTAAGAAGAACTCTCAAGTAGGGTCACATTTCTGGGTCTCCGAGAAATCCTGGGGCCAGGAGGAGATTGTTGTACCGGAAACATGGTGGCTCTTGATAAGTATGAGATGGATAGAAAAAGGAAGGGAAGAAAGAAGCATTGATGGCCGGATGAATGGAAGCGGGGACAGAAGGAAGGATGGAAGAAAGGACAGACAGATGCATGGGTAGAAGGACAGATGCAGGATGGATGGGAGGATGGATGGATGGCTGAACAGATGAATGGGTGGAGGGATAGTTTCCCTGTATTTGTTTTCTCATGCTTTACTCATTCAGAGGGCATTCCTTGGGCCTGTTCCTAGAAGCTGGGGAGAGGTGACCTAGGACACTGGCGCGAGGCAGACCTTACAATATCCTGTCCTCCTTTAATAGTCGTAGATGCTGCTACTGACTAACCCTCCAAGAAGGCCGTTCTCATAGTTCCTTTCCCTTTAAAAGGCTAGTGTTGCACTTACACTCCCTCAGCCCCACTCAGCAGGACCCTTTCCCTGCACACTGACACTCTGTAGCTCATGGTTGGAGTATGAGTGTCTGGTAGTCCCCAGCCAAAGAGCCAGATGTGTCCATTCTGGGTTTAGCCGACAGATGTCACCTCCTTGGCACTGTGATCTGTTAACTGAAGCAGTTGCTTTAAGTACGGGAGTGTAAGGCATGGTGGATGAGAGTTCAGACTCCACAGGCAGATGGAGTGGAGTTTGCATCCCTGGTGCCACCACCTGCTACCTGTGTGACCTTAGGTGAGTTGTGTAACCTCTTGGAGCCGCAGTTTCCTCATCTGTAAAACGGGGTAAGTCATCTCCACCTAAGGACAATTTGAGGATTAAATGAGGTCATGTGCAGAGTCCTTCAACAAGCAGTACCAGCACATGGCATCTGCACTGGGCAATACGTGTAGCACGTGATGTTGTTATAGAGTGGGGAGGGACTACCATCTCCCAAGGAGGAGATGCACAGTCCTGGGCTGCTGAGATGATGGTGCCAACAGTCAGCCCCTTGTGTCCTGATCAGGCACAGCTTGCCGAGGTACCTTGGTATCTTCAAGTGCCAGGGGATGCAGTCAGTTTAGTACAGTGAGTGCTCAGAACATGATCTCTCAGGCCTCCTCTGGGTGTCATCTTTGTCTCTGTGGCTGTTTCTGTCAACAACCGAGGCTCAAGGGCTCTGGAAAGATACTGTAAGGTGGCTCAGAGGAGTCCTTCCCTGACCCCTCCCTTGCTGAGGCCGTGGTCTTTGCCCTTATCCTTTTCATTTAAATGACCCTGTGATAGTTTCTCCTCCCTTGAAAGCTGAGTGAGTCCCTACATACTACCCCCTGCAGCCAGTTTGCACATCCCACTGGGGCTGGACCCCAGACACTGGCTGCTGGGACCAGCTCTCCCCTCTGTGTCTGCCTCTGGGAGAGGCTGCTTTCAGGTTGGTACCAGCTTTAGGAGACTGTGTCGGCTCCAACCCTTTGTGTCTCAAAATCCAGAGCAACCCTGGCCTTGTTGGCTTCAAAAAGCCTTACAGATACAGAAGCTCTGGACTTCTGCCTCATGTCCTAACTTCTGTTCTTTTCTATTTTAAAGCCCCTAAGAAGGGAGGTGTGAAGTCCATGATCTGTGAGCATAAAGGATTTTTAAACTAAACAAGAAAACCAATTATTTTTCTAACTGCTTTACTCCTTCAAATCTTTCACTGTAATGGAGATTTAGAATCCATCACAGTTGGGCTATTATTTCTGTGTAAACAGTGTCATGCCCTATTGCACCAAGCAAACAGTCAATTTTTCCCATTACACTTAGACACAAATGACGAGGGTGCCCGAGCAGGTTTTGGTTGATGGGGAGCATGTGACCACAGTCAGAGGGGAAGAAGGGGTTAAGGCTTGCAGGGGATTTTGGTTTCTTCCCCTTGGTCCTTTTCAGGAGTTACCTCTTTGGCCCTAGAGGTATATTAATCTTTGGGTTCTGGTTTGTGAACCTTCATATTCAGAGCTGCGAGGTTAGGGAATAGGGATGCTAGTACCTAAATGAGAGGGGAGAGAGCACAAAATTTGCTTTAAATTGGTGGGACATGGTGCATTTCCAGGCACTGCAGGTGTGACCTCTATATTGACCTTTAGCTCAGTTAAGCCTTCTCAGGTCAGGTTGGCTCTAAGAGACTCAGCCAAGTCCATCTAAGGCATTTATGGGCGTCTTCTTTGTACCAGTGTTATGCTCGCAGATGACCAGTTTGTGATAAATGCCTTAAAGGGCACATTTGATCTGTTCTTTAACCCCATGAAGAAGGCCAGGCAGGCTGGTATTATTCTGCTTGTTTTTTCCTATGAGGAAATTGAGCCAGAGAGTAGTTCCAGGCATGCAGCTGCAGAGGTGATGCAGCTGTGGACCCCTCCCCACCATCACCCGGGTTTACTGTTGAGCATTTTCGCATATCTAGACCAGATGGACAGATGCCTTCTCAGCCCTTGACTCTGCAGCAGGCTTCAAGATCTGTTTGTACAAGCTTCTGGAAAGCCATCAGCTTCATTGACAGAGGCTGCCATGAGGCCTGAGAGCAAGGTGAGCAAGGGAGTAACTCATGGCAGGGCCTCGGAACAGCTTCTTGTTCCTGCGTGGACCTTGCTTTAAGCAAAGTTGAGAGTGAGAACGATGGAGTTCCACGAAAGACAAATTAGGTGAGGGTTACCATCTCATGAAAGAAGTCTTTTAACGTATACCCACGAGTACCCAAAAGTAAGAGCCGGTTTCCATGCAGCCTGACCGGAGTGCCTATATTCCTTTTGGGGATGGTGCTCCTTGGGTGGAGGTAGGAATAGCACAGCTTTTCGATCCCATTAGTGAGATGGTGATAGGGGGCCCCAAAAGACAAATGACCTGGTCACCATAGGCTAATGAAAGGGAGGCCTTCTGATCTCTAACTGAAGTTGATGGGAAGAGGATTCCTATGTCTTAGAGGTTGGGAAGTGGATTTGGGACTAGCCATATCTGGGTCTGAATCCTAGTTCTGCCACCTCCTAGCCTTATTACCTTGAGCAAGTCCTTTCATCTTATTTTACTCATCTGTAAAATGGAAATAGTAGTAGCAGTAGCAGCAGCAGCAGCAGCAGCAGCAGCAGCAGCAGCAGCAGTAGTAGTAATAATAATAATAATAATAATAATAATAATAATAATGTCTATTCTTATTGGTCATTGTGAGGTTGAAATAAGGAAATGAATGTGAGGCACTTAGTGTGGTCCTTAAGTGCACTGCATGGCTGTGGTTCTTGTTTTTATTTGTTCTGTTACAGGGTGCCACCTTGCACCTTATAGGCCTCTGCTTTTAGGAACCTTTCTGTACTCACAGGGCACCATCCATCACTGAGTTTTCTCTAAATAGCCTTTGAAGCTAACTAGCACATTGCCTTCTCTTCCCAGAGGCTCAGGGCTGCCTGTTCAGGGGTTTGCCTCATATATTTGGTCTGTAATGCATAATATACGTGCGTGTGTGAGTATGTGTGCATAGGTCTCCCCACACAGATGTATATATAACTCATTCCCCAAAGAGAGATTTATTTCTGGGAACAAATGCTTCTGGTTAGCTTCTGTGTGGATTGGATCCAACCCCACGCTGTAGCCATGAGTAGAATTCATTGACGGCAAAAGGAAATGAAAACAAACGTTCCCTGACATAGGGCATTTCCGTTGGGGGGCCTCTGGGAATTCTCCTCCTCTATTAAAATATCCACCAAGTTGGACGGAGGAACTTGGCAGCTATGGCCCGAGCTCTTTAATTGTTTCTGTGGGGAGGGTATGGGCAGAAGTCGTCCACTGGCCTCTCTTCTGGAACCTTCCTCGGGTCATGGATGCATGGGAGGAGGGGGCTGCTTGAGGATGGGGACAGCTGGGTGTTCCTGGAATCCAGCGACGACCCTCCAGTCTGGGCCGATGCCCCAGGGAGTTGAGGGGTGAGTGCCTTCTCCCCGCCTCGGGAAGCAGCTCTTCGTAAAAGTTTGGGGGGAGGGTTGGCGCTAAGAGCTCACATTTCTGAGATGGTCTGAAGCCTTCTGTTTAGCCCCAGCAGACAGAATGTGAATGTGGTTTTGATCACAACCAGCTGATGGGAGCTGACCCAGACTTATTATGTTTTTTTGGTTTTGTTTTCCCCTTCTCCCTCCTCTTCTTTATGGGGAAGATGTTTCTCTCGTGAATGAATTTGCTGCAGGGGACAAAGTTCAGGACAGAGGCAGATGATGAGATACAGGGGCTCTCACGCGAAGCTGGGGGGATTTGCTGATGGGCAGCGTTCAGGGCAAGCCGTTTCCTCCCTCCTGCCCTTAACAAGGGCCAACGGTAGCGTTTTCCGAGGCCTCCAGACATGTACTAGTAATAACAGCAGCCGGCTTACTGGTCCTGGAACACTCATTTATTCAACATCTCACTTAATCCTCCTGCCTGGTAGTTGTACCTCTTTCCATTATGCACACCTGAAAGCTAAGTCTTAGCGAGGTCAAATATCCTGCCCCAAGTGACAAAGCTTATAAGTGGTAGAGCTGTGCATCTGAGGCGGGCAGACTCTAAGCCAGGGTTTTTCCATCTCAGAATGTCACATTTTGAGCCAGACAACTCATTGTCATGGGGGCCGTTTACTGGCATCCCTGGCCTTTACCCGCTAGACACTGGTAGCACCCCCACCCCTATCATGACAGTCAAAAGTGCCTCCAGACATTACAGAGTCCCCTCGGGACCAAAACTGGCCCTGGCTGAGACCCACCACTTGGAAACTATGCTCTCTCCCCCACCTAGTGCCTTCCTCAGGCCCTGTGGCCCTGTGTGGGAATGTGATACCGTGTACTCTTGAATCTAAGGTGGCCAATGGACATCCGAGTGCCTCATCCCAATTTGCTTTCACATATTTTAAAAAATACACAGTTTCTGTTTATTGAGCATCTGCTGTGTGCAAGGCACTGTAAGGTGTGCTAAAAGTGAAGCCACGGGCAGGAGCTTCTGAGTATGCTCAGGCGCTAAAAGGTTTCCAAAGACAAAACAAAAAAACAACCCAGGAGAGGCTGGCTCCCTGTCCAGTTGAGTGGGACACCCACAGTGTGATGGGTAGCAGAGGCTCACTTCCCGTTCTCGAATGGGCATCTGGTGAGGGCTGTGGGTGAGTGTTGGGGATACCTCAGAGGCACATGTACGCATACAGGAGTGGAAAGAAGAAAACTCATGTGACCTCTGTGGGGCTTTGGGTTGTTCCCCATCAGGACCTGATAGGTACCGAAAATAAAATTCCCTCTTTGCTTTCTCTGAGGACCTTTCTCAGAGAAAGGGAAACCCTGAGACTTGCTTTTTTAATCTCTCTCTGTTTTCGGAAACTTGCCTTTAAAACAAACACATGAGGAGAAGCTCCTGAGCCTTTGCCCTTATAGTTTCAATTAATTGGTGCCAAAAGTATCTGCTAGTGCCACCCCTAACCCTATACTTCAGGGTGTATCAGATCCCTGGAGAGAACAGGATTCCTCAGGAGTCATTTGTGAGGACCCCCAGAGAGAAGCCTGAGAGAGGGTGTGTGCCGGCACAAGGTTGTGTACACACCCCCACAGAAAAAAAGAACATCAGGTTTTCATTTTCCTTCTTTTAAAACTCCACGAATGGATTTCAAACCTCTCCTGTCTGCTAGTCTCCACTCCTCCCCCAAATATCCTTGGTTAAGTCTTAAGACTCAACAACAACAAAGAACAAAGCCACAGCCCATTTCCCCCTCCTGACAGTGTCAGCTGTGAACTGAAGATCTGAATAGCCTTTAAAATTGTTTTATTGTTGTCAGCGCGGCAGAATGGTGTGTAATCTTTGTGTTCTGGAGAATCTTTAATTGGCACAAAAGGGCAGTTTAGCCGGCATCTTGTAGGAGGTTTGTCATGCAAACGGTTAGTGCCTGCCACTCACAACATACAAGGTTCTCCGCGCTGATTTGCATCAGCAGCTCCCTCTGGTTAATAGTCTGATATGTTTCCTGGGGACCCTGAGCAGAAGCCACCGGGAAACGAGGCTCCCCTCCTCGGCACCCACGCTGCGCTCCAAGCATTCAGAACCTTCTGGCACCTTCCTCTGAGCCCAGCAGAGGTTCGGGAGGGTGGAGGATGGGTCCTTCATGTAGACGGAAGCCTTGAGCTAGTTTAATGTTTCGTAGGAGTTAAGAGTGAGGGACCTACCTAAGTTCAAATCCCAAACAAGAAGCTGTCCCTCTTGCTACCTGTATTAATTAGAGTAAAGCTAGCTGCTGAAATGATTAAACCTCCACATGTCAGTGCTCAACACCACGGAAGTTTATTTCGTGCTCGCTGGGCAGTTCAGAGCGTCCCGGTGGGCTTTGCTTCTACGCGGTGATCAAGGATCCAGGTTCCTTCCACCTCATGGTTTTGCCGCCGTCCTTGAGGGCTTCAGAGTTTGCAGCCAGGAACTGAGTACTCAGGCTGTGTTATGGCATTTCGTGGCACAACAGCTCTTAGAAGATGATGGTGTTCTCACTGTGCAGGTGAGAAAACTGAGGTTCAGAGCGGGTAAGTCATTTTTCTGGGATCACATGGAAAACACCATAGGAGGAAAACCTGGTTCGTCCCACTCCCCAGTCCCGAAGGCATTTTCCTAGGCCTATCTATCCTCACTCTCTTCCCCATTTAAAGGTTGAAAAACAAGTTCTTCTTTTTCCATGGCCTCATCCCCATGTGGCCAGCTGTCTGGTAGCTTTCTTGACTGGTTTAGCAGGTCTTTGGTATGAGGGCTTTGCTCAGAGGGGAAGGGCTGAGGAATCCCACCAAACTGAGGCTGGCTGGTGCAGAGGTCAGCCTCTTATGGCCTCAGGTGTGTGTGTGTTTGGGGGTGGGGAAGAGGGAGCTGTTTATCTGAACTCCGGAGAGGTAAACACAGCATGTGGGCTCCATAGAAGGAGCTTCTGTTGACAAGCTGGGCTTTCTCCTGACACAACTGCCTGTTAATGAATTCAGAGTTTGGCAGTTCCACGGAAAGCAGACTGCCAGTGAGCCAAGATGCTCCATACGCTTGACACTGCTGATCAGAAATGGGTTTCCTTTGGAGCCCTTTGCTGCTGCAGAGATGGCCTGGACCATACAGAGAAGTGGTTAACCACAGCCCATCCCTCGGCATCTCCTAATGATCCCCTCCTCCCCAGCCCTGCAAGGCTGTACACATTCCTGCAAAGCCTCCGGAATGACTTCCGAATTGGCTTTTGCTTGTGCGCGGACATAAACCCATGCAATGGGAGAGACTTAGCCAGGGAGGTGCCCAAGAAGAGGCTCCATTTTGTGTGCTGGAGGGCTGAGGTGGGGTTGGTAAAAGAACTGCCTCTGAAGGCTTCAGGGCTCCTGGGGAAAGCTTTCTGTCCGTAGCTGTTGGGAACTTTGCCTCCCTGTCCCTGCTGGGTGATTCCTGGTCAGGAGCTGTGGCATTCATGAGTGGGAGGCTCTTGAAAGGCTTGAAAGCAAGAGACTATCACTGCCCTGTTTAGTCCATCTGAGGAACCCCTCTCCTAGAGCAGCCTGGACTGTAGAGGGAGCCACAGCTATGCTCCCTTTTCCTCCCCGCAAGGATGCTAGATGCAGCTCAGAGGGGAGGTTCAGTACATACGAGAGCAGGGTCCCCAGACCCTCGCTCTGCTCAGCCTGGTCCCGAGGACCTGCCTGCCCAGGGATCCCTTCACTGACATTTCCTCACTGGCTCTGCAGCCTCTTAACAGGGTACACCATGGCAGGGCACATCCATGATGGGCCCCCTGGCGATAGGCCGGAAGCCAGCAGAGTCCATCCAAACGTTCCCTCTTGAGCTCTGGGGAGGTTGGCCTCTGCTGGAGAGAAGGAGCCATTTATCAGAATCAGCAAGTCAGAGCTGACGGTGCCGAGTGGGCCCTGGATTCTAGAGTCCTCAGTGCCTTGTTGGCTCCCACTTATGTCCTTGAAGATATTTTCCCAGTACAGGAGTACAGGTTCACTCTCTAATGGAGAGGCCTTTGTCTGTTACTTAATTCTTGTGTTTTGTTTCAAATTACAGGACTTGGGGCTTTTAGAACACACTGCCAGATATTGTAGTTTCTGTCCTCGAGAAAGAAAAGGCCACAGGCCTCTGAAGCTCGTATTATAATACTGCCTGCCCCCCAGAACCTAGTGAGATGGATGGATTCCTGCTGACGTCTTTCTGTTACATCCAGGGCCAGCACTTATGTCCCTGGGTTTCTGAATTCTCATGTTGTTGAGCCAGAGATGTGAGGAAGGCCACTGTGAGGCCCTGACTGCCCTGGGGAAGCACAGAACAGTTCTCAGAATCAGGAGGAATTCAAGGATTCTGTACAGTAGGTTCTGGTGCGAGCCAGTCCGGTTTTTGACCTGCGGCGAGAGGCCAAGTTACTTGTTGCTTTGGTTCCCCTTCCCACCACTGAAATACAGATTTCTTCTCTTTAGAAAACAAGCAAGGACTCAACTGTTTAATCCCTGGAGAGAGGGACCGCTTGATCTCGTAGCTACTGCATTTGTTCATTCTTTCATTCACTGGTCACTGAGTACCTGCTGTGTGTCAGGGTCCTAGGCCCTGGGGACGCATCACTAGGCAAAATAGACAAAACCCCAGCAGCCCTCCTGTACCTTCCATTCTGGTGAAGGGCTGCCACCCAGGCACATAGAAGGCCACAGAAAATAGGGACGTTGGATATTGGGACTAGCACCACAGGGGAGGGGGAGGGGTACCCACTCCAAGCACATGGAGCCCTGTGACGTGAAGTGTGAGTCCTGGGCTGCCATGGGGTTGGGTACTGATGCCAACAGGATAAAGGGCACTCTGAGATTAGCCCTGCAGTCTTTGAGTGGGGGTGGGGCAGAGGGAGGGCAAGCCCTCTTCCCTCCTGGATTGTAGGTATGGAGATGGGGAACGGTTGTTCCACCGGAGCACAGGCTCCTCCCAGGCCCCCGAACCCTGGCCTTTGGTCTCAGCCCTTCTTCTCCCGACTTGGCAATCCTGATTTCATTGTTGTTTCCAGAATGGGTATTGTTTCTCATCCCCGCGTGGGTTAAAACCTCCCAAATGCTCCATTTTTACATTTTACATTGCATTAATCCCAAACAGTATTACATTTAATAATGGATTAATTCAACATTGCCTCCAAAAGAGAGAAGGAAGGACAAATCCAGGGTATGGGGAATAGCAGCTTAGGTTACCATGTAAAGGCGAAGCAGTGGTGAAAGGCTCAGGCGTGTCTGCGCCGATTAGACCCTGTGACCTTGGGAGTTCTGTTCGTTCTCTGTGGCGGGGCATCACCAGGACAGCAAGATCTTCTGTGGCTCCATCGGAGCTGCCATTCCTGAGCCTTGCTACATGCTACAGGCACCTTTTGCATACATGACTATTTGATCCTCGTTGATTAGTCTAAGGAGTGAGAATCTGTTTTTTACACATGGGGAAACTGAGCTTTATAGAGTTCAAGTAACGTGTCCAAGGACCGGCCAGCATTCAAACTCAGGCCAGACAACTGAAACGCCCATAATCCTTCTACTTCATATCACCCGTTCGCTAAGGTCCAGTTGCCAGGAGAAAGAGCCGTTTTAAATATCAGCTGATCAAGTTAAGATATAAAGAGTCAACATCAGCATCTGGCAATGTAGCCAGGAAAAGCAAAAAACAAAAACAAAACCAAGAAAGAGTATAACTTCCTTAGTATTTCCGAAGCCAGTGAACAGGACTCATGGTGACATTAGCTGAGGTTCAGGTTCGAGCCCGCAGCATGAGAGTTTTGAAGCTAGAAAAGAGGCTTCTTGTCACCTTCATCAGAGTATCTGCCTTACCCTAAGTCCTTGAGTAATATATTCAGAATTCTGAGATTGAATCATGTGAGCAGGACTTAACAGGCCTACCTCTGCCTGTGCTTGGCTGGGTTTCAGACCTCAGCTGTAGAGACGATGTACTATAAATAGACGAGGGGAAGAGATTTAGCACAAAAATCTTGTGTTCTCAGAACTGCCACGCTCTGCCTTTTGGGCCAAGCTGTCCGAGTCTTGGGGCCACGAAGTCTGCAACAGTAACTAGCCTGAGTTGCTTTTCATGCCAGCCTACACTCCAGCCACGGAACCATGGTTCCTTAGTAATAGGTGCGCATTGACAAGCAGGTGACTTCAGCCTCTGCCCTCAGCATCCTGAAGACAGTCACAGCATTTCCTCCTAAGTGGCATGCTACGAGAAGGGGGTGGGTTTGTACTGCCAGTGACCATTAGGATTTGAAGGCTGGAGATGACATTAATAGGAAACCTGTTCTCAGTGGCTCACTCTAAAGGGTGATAATGTGCACAGGCAGTGAAGAATAGGAGGGAGACCCATTTCCTCTGGGTTCATGATAATTATGTCCTTGCGCACGCATCTCCCCAAGGCTGGTAGCCATGCTGAATGAAGAAGCTGGCTTCTCAGTGACAAGGTGTTAAAGTCTGCATTCCCTGTAGTTAGCGGTCGCTGCTTCTCGGGTTGCTATCCTTGAGGAGGCTTGGAGAGAAGCAAGTGGCAGGTAATGTGTTTCAAAAGCATATATCCGTTCTGCTGAAAAGCCCAGAACCAAAATAATCTGTAACCTATTCCACCCGAATAAATAAGTCAGCAAACAAGTCTGCTTTCATTGTATTGTCTTCTTCGTAAATATCCTTTAAATTGAGGCTGAGTGACAAGATGTGCTTCTGCCACTAAAATGGTATCACTGATGATATTGAAAGAGCTTTTAAAATGCCGCAATTGTCATTGAAACTATACTCTGCTTTTATTTTTTTCCCCCCTCTCCTTGGCTAGTAACTAGGTCTCTTTGGGGAATTTTTAAAGTGACAATTGATAGATTGTAGCCAGTGATATTTCTCTCACATAATACTTCTGAATGCCACTCAACGCTGCCTTGATTGGCTCTAAATGTACCAAGAAGAAAAAACCATTTCATTTGAAAATGTAAAGCTTATTGGAGGTTATCTGCTCCCTAACTCTTACCCCTTTGCAGAAGGGGCGAGGAAAAGGCAGCAGTGGTTGAAGACTTGGCCTCAAAGGAGCATAACTGCTGTCAGAACCAATCCGTACCTGTCGGCTTGAGTACAGGGATGTATATGCTTATTAGATTCTCAAATGTTGTTTAGCCTGATTGCAGTTTTTATACAAAGGAGTTAAGACTTGGGTAAGAGAGATAATAGGACTATAAATGGCAAGACAGGTTCTTACGAAATCAGTAAATTATTCATTTAACAGTTCTCTCCTTGTTGATTTCATGTTGCTATGGCACCTCAAGATGGAGGCACATCAGTCCTCCGGCCCAATCAGGGGCATTCTACTGATGCACAAATCCTGGTGGAAGGCAGATAATGCATTACGTACAACCTACAACCTTCGGCCACATGATAAATTGCCTCTTTATCTGGCAAATTCCAAGGAGATCTGCTGGAGAGAACTAAAAGAGATATCTCACAGAGGCTAACGTTTCTTGGAAGAGGCCCAGCTGTCTCAGGGTTTGAGTCAGAATCTGTTTAAGAACACATTAAGAATGCATCGTCTTGGAGGGCCTCGCCCGTCTCCCGAGATGCTGAAACTCCGTGGGCTCACAGTTGCTTTGGCGTCCATGCTACATTCAATGCCTGACTTCATTTATTATTTTGATGGGCAGAGAAAACTGCCTGCCGACAGTCATGCTCCCTCCTAAGCTCTTCCCTGCCTCACTTTGGTAGTCCTCCTCCCCATTTACAATTTGGTTTCCTGCTGCTTGTTAAATTACTGTACTTGTGAAATAGAAGGCTGTGGTCAAGCCTGTCACTCATATTTGATGAAGCTGAAGGGCATTTAGGTGCAGGGAGTGTTGGCATATTTGGTACTGGTGTTGGCGGAACATTGGTTGCCATTCGACCTTGGACGTGTCCCTTCATCTCTGGGGTCTCTGCAGCCTCGTCTGAAGTGTGAGGGGTTTGGGCTGGATGATTTGAGTGGCTCCTTCCTTCTCTAAGACCATGAGACTCTGTGAACAGCAGTGTTGTCACGGGGACATCTGAAGGCCATCCGAATGTGCCTGCAGTTGGAAAGTTAGGGCCAGACCTCCCAGATGCATTGGACTGTGTGGACATTTTGTGTGAGAGACTATTAAACATTTTGCAGTTTCATTCTGACAGCGTGATAGATGGAGTGGTTTTGCATGGCATCCGTGTAGGAACTGACTAAGAAGGAAGTATTTTCTGAGAGTCTGGCTATGTGTATACGTTAAGGTGTTTTATTCCCTCCCCCCTTAATCAAATTTTAAAATTTTGCTCTGGAAGGGTAATAATAACCGAATCCAATATCTTTTTTTATTCGATTCTTTTGACCATAACATCTCTTAATTTTGCTTTTGGTTTCTGTGACCTGATTAATACAATGGTGATGAGTATTAGCATTATTACTATGAGGTAGATACTGTTATTCCTGTTGCATGAGTCATGGTCTGGTCAGGGGACAGAAATCACACCAGTTATTTGTGCAGAGGGAGTTAAAGTAAAGAATTATTAATGAGATACAAAGGTAACTAGGTAACTGAAATGTGAAAAGAAAATCCTGAGGCGTTGGTTCTCAAATGTTGGGGTACATCAGGTACCTGCAGGGCTTATTAAAACACAGGTTGCTGGGCCTCACTCCAGGGTGTCTGATTCAGTAGGTCTGGAGTAGGGTCCCAAAATTTGCATTTCTAATAAGTTTTCAGGTCGTGGTGATGTTGGGTGGGGGGTTGTACTCTTGAGGACCGCCGCTGTGACGTACCATGGAGGTAGCAACTGCAGGAAGCAGCCCACGCCCAGGGCTGATGAGGCTGGAATGATTAAAACTTGGAAGTTTGGAGAAGAAAGGCCGCAGGCCTCTAAGGACAGACAGGGTCTCGGCCCTTGGTCCGTAAGGGGAAGGGGGCACCGTATCACTGGTTCTGCAGGCGTCAAGGAAAAGAGCAAACTAGATTCAGCTGCTTGTAAGAGCAGGCACTTATGCTGCCAGGATGTAGGAGCGATTCTGGGGTGATGCCCACAGGACCTGCAGGCTGCCAGGGAGCCCCCAGGGAGGAAGATCCACAGGGCCAGGTCCCTCTTCCTCCTCCAGCCTTCGAGTCTCTAGCACCCCCTATTGGCAGAGCCTAGCAGGGAGCTGATGGCAAAGCAGAAATGTATGCGATTTGCGGGGTCCTGGCTGGTCTCTCCGTTGTGGGACGGGGTCCACATCTCAGCACCTGCCCCCTAGGCTATGGTTTACATACCAAGCGTGAAAGTCCAGTTCCGTCCTGTAGAAACCTCACATGGTTCTCCTTTTCCCCTCACCCACCTCCCCAAATTATTAATTTTTAAAATGCGCTCACCTTCCCCTCCACCACCCAAAGTCCGTTTATTCTCTAACTTTGGTGCCATCAGCTTCGAAAGCTCCCTCGCCTGATTATTTCAGATTCTAAGTACGTTATTTATTTGGATTGGCTCAGCCCACTTATT
This sequence comes from Cynopterus sphinx, assembly GCA_030015415.1. Lineage (NCBI taxonomy): Eukaryota > Metazoa > Chordata > Mammalia > Chiroptera > Pteropodidae > Cynopterus > Cynopterus sphinx. Next base: position 24,692,264 of record CM057385.1, read on the forward strand.
GCCTTTTTTCTGTGCTTCTCTGGCACCTGATTTATTCAGTGAACTGTGACTGGAGAAATGTGCCTTAAAAACAACTTTGTTTATGTAATTTCTCTGCTTGAAAACGCTTACTGGTTCCCCACGACCTCCTGAACAAGGCCGATGCCTCTCAGAGAGCAGGCTGTCTTTATTGCTTGGTGTAGGATCCCCTCCCTATTATAGGTCCAACTTCTTCAGCCCCGGTGGGCTGCTGATGGCTCCTCTGACTTGTTCTGGTAATTCCCGGATCACCTGTGGTTGGTCTTGCCCCTCCCATGTCAGAAACGCCACCATTTCTGTCCCATCCCTTACCCTCGTTTGAAGATCCAGCTCTGAAACCACCTGCTTCACGAAGCCTTTCTCCTCCACCTGTGGAAGGGAAGTGTCACAAGGACATGGCGACAAAGCCTGCGCCAGGGTCTGAGCCCCCTCCATGCTTGCAGGCTCCATTGCTTGTGCCATGTGAACACACCAGACTCAGCTTCCTGCACTCAGAGCCCTGGAAGGCCGTGGTAGGGTCCGTTTCTCTCACCAGACTCTGTCACCTCCCAAGGGTGCTGAGTTAAAACAACTGCTTCAGCCTCTGAAATGCATTTCTTCACTCACGCGTACTACTCTCTGGCTTATCCGTCTGCCTGTGTGGCTAGGGACACTGTTCTCACTGCCCGTTTGGTAGAGGCAGACACCTCAGCAACGTTTTTCCTCCTCGCAGATTCAGTTAGTACCCTTCCTCCAATCAACAGGTTCTCAAGCGTTTGTCTGAGAACCAGCAATGAATTTCCGAGGGTCTCTCCTAGCCTGTGGAATTAGAGCAGGGATATGGCTTTCTTTTCACTTCAGTTAACCCAAATGAGCTGTCTCCTTCCTATTGGGAAGGGCAAAACGAAACAAAAACTCAAGCCAGCCAACATTGTCTTTCTAACTGCCACAGTCGGGCTCTGAAAATAGTCGGGTCATTGGAATCATGGAAGAAGTGATGTTTATGTAACCTCTCTCTTGCAGAGAAGCTGAAAGTGATTTCCTTACGTTATACGCAAATGCTATGTGGGATTTCCATCACCCACCTTTGTCCAACTCACCGTCCACAGGAGTGTGTTCGGAAAGCTTATTCGCTGGGGAGCAGGCTTCTCGTTTTTCCTCCCCGTGGTTCAGAGTTGGGAGGACGTAAGTGGTGGCCCATCCTGAGTGTAGAAAGGAGAATGAGTTGAAAGAGCTCCCTTATCCCTGCTGCCTAGATTATTTTTTTATTCTCTGCTGATATTGCAGTGTATTGCCAGACTTACTGAGAACTTAGTGCATCCAAAGTTCGTGAGAGCTGCGGAGATAAAATAAACCAAGCCACATCCTTGCCTGCAGGGAACTTAGACTCTAGTAGGAGAGACAGTGACAGGCACCAAACTATAAGGAGACTACCTGGTGGGAGCAAAGTAAGAGGGAGAGAGAGAAACCCCTCTGGGGCGGGGAGGAGCTGACACTGGAGCTTCGGATGGGTTCATTTAATCAGGCGAGAGAGGCCGTGTGGGAAGTGCAGGAGGACGTGAGAGGGCTGGCTCACAGGGTATGTGAGGAGGTGCAGTGAGAGAGATGAGCAGGGCCCTGTGCTGCCAGCTCATGAACTGCAAAGCCAGATAGCGATGGGCTTTGGTACCAGTTGGGAGAGTTTCGATTGCATGGCGGGAGCCATCAGGGTGTTCCAGGCGTGGAGGGACAGGGTCAGACCCTATTCTTGTGTGTTCCACCTCCTGGGGGTTGTCTCTACACCTCCCTTTTCCCTGTCCCCCGCATCTACTTCATCAGCCTTTCCATTTCTAAAAATACTGCTTGAACTGTTGCCTCTCTCTTCAACTTCTCGGCATCGGTTCCTGTTCCCTCATCACTCATCTGTGTGATTCTTCAAGTGCTAAAACCGTTGTCTTGACCTTCAGCGTGGTCCTCTGGACTGTCCTTCCCATGTTGCTGGAGGAGGGTTCTAAAAGGCTGATCTGGCCACGTCATTCTCCTGCTCAACAACGTTCAGCGGCTCCTGACACTCCCCAAGCAGGGCCCATGCTCCTTGGTATGGCAGAGGAGACTCCTTCAAGGCCCTTGCGGGCGTGCCATCCCTGCCTCTGCTTTCTCTTATGTTCAGCGTTAGCCATACCAATCTGGGTGTTCTGTGTACTTCCTCTCCTCTATTTAACAGGAACGTGTCCTGCTTGGAGCTCTCTTCCTTCTGCACTACACCCCCGTTATCTGTTCTTTGGCCGACAGACATCTACAGGCCGACGCAGCCTCTTCATCCCCTCTCTGGCCTGGTGCGTTTGTTCATGTGTCTCCCTCCTCCATTCCCTTTCTGTCCACACAGCCCAGTGTTTTATTGTTACTTTGCTGTCTCTCTATAGAGTCACTATGCCAGGCCTGTGGTCAACCCCCATGCAATGTGTGTAGGAGGACTTAGGAAGGAGAGAGCTGGAGAGAAGAGGACCCGTTTGAAGCCCAGGGCAGCAGTCCAAGCCACCTTCCTTTGCCCAATAATCTTGCTGGTCCCAGTTTGCCTCATTTCTCCTGAGGGTGGTACTGAGATTGCTGGAGAAACTAACCAGGGGAAAAACTCATTCGGATATAATGACGCCACCTTCCTCCTCCTTGTCCCAGGAGGAAATGATATTTCCATACATCCTAAACATCCACTTTCCAGCATTTGCGGAAGCTCAGTCGAATAATGAAAGATAATCAGCAAGGGGGTGAAATTTCCTCTCCCTGGGCAGATCCTTTTGTCCTACTATCGTATTTCACTTTCTTCACCTACCCCTTGGGGCCGTTGGAAGTTATGTGTGTGGACCAGGGGCTCACTCGTTCTCTTTCCTTTTCTCGGGTGCAGTGGTATGTACCTTGCATCTTTCAGAGCCAGAAATGCAGCTTAGAAATGTGCTCAGATCCTGCAAAATAACAGCACATCAGAGCTGGCGATGTGCAAACATGGCAAGAGAGAAAATTAGGTGTGCTGGCAGAGAACTCCAACTGTCCTCCTTCCTACGTGTGCCACTCCGTCTGGGAAGAGAGATGCTGCCAGGAGTCAGGCAGTGGCCTGAGGTCTTTACTCTCAACTCTTGCCCAGAGACACAGCCCCTTCGTGCTCATTTGTGCGTCATCAGAGTTATTAAGTGTCATTAAGAGCCTTGGGTTCGCATCCCAGCTCTGCTGCCAACTGGCTGAGGGACCCTGGGCAACCACACGGCTGCTGGGGCCCAGGTAGCCTCATCTGTCAAAGGAGGGAGTTGGATGAGCTCTCTCAGGGCCTTTCCAGCTTTCCAAGTCCACAAGTCCATGAAAAACTTAGGGTGTGGGATTAGCAGTGGGGCCTGATGGAACTTCTCACGGGACTCTGTGCCACTGGGAGAGGCAAGCAGCAGCAAGATGCAGGAGGGGAGGTGACTGCAGGGATCCAGGAATAGATGCTCTCAGGTGCTTGTGGGCAGAGAGGACGTCAGGGAAGCAGGGAAGAAAAGAGCCAGGTTTGCCCAGCAGGGAAGAAGCAGCTGCCCAACTTGAGCCAGTTGGCTTTGGGGTTTTGTGCACAGGCTTTGGAATTCCAAATTGGCCAGGAGGCTCCTGTGCAGCAGTCTCCCGGTGGACAGAGACTCTGTGTGTACCTCTATGTGCGGGCAGCTGGTACCACCCAGCGGCTCCCCAGAACCACGATGGTCCGAGTGTCTGGCCAGACTCAGTAAGCAGTGTCCCCGCTTCTTCCATCCTTGTAACTTCTTTCCTTGTAACTCTTCCCTAGCACGTGCAGCTCCCTCTCAATCGCTTAGCGGCAGCAGCATCGATAAAGAGCCAGCTCTGCTCCAGGAGCAGTGCTGGACACTGGTTACTGCAGACATCACGTGGTTACTACCCTACCTGCTGTTCTAACTGCGTTTACCTTTGGGTGAGTGCCCAGGGAAGGGGAGGCCATTAACCCAGCTGGACTGGGCACCCAGAGGCTGTGGACCTCTGCTTCTTACAGCTTCATTCTGCAAATGGTATAACTCTGCTAAGAAATGGGACTTAGGGAAGAAAGACAAAGGCAGCAAATGGATTTGTCTATATTATTTGAAGGACTAGGAATTGGGGTGAGCAGGAGTGTGGAGACAGGTGACGGTGGAGAAGGGTGAGGGAGCCTTAGGAACGAATCGTATTTGCTTTAAATTCAGCCAGGTTTATCTAATGGAAGACTCAAAGACATAAGAACTTCTTTGGAAAAACCCTCTTAGCTGCCACTGTGACAAACAAGAATGTACCTGATGGTAGCAAGCTGGGACAGAAGGATCTTGGACCTTGGAGCTCTCCTAGGGCTAACTCTTCCATCTTCCCAAGCCTCAGTTTTCTTACCTGCAGAACGAGGATCATCAGGGATATGGAACGGCTGTGGTAGAGATGCGAATGAAATAATGGCACACATGCATGGTACTCAGAGAGCTCCAGTTCTTTCTTTGGCTTTCTTAAGATGGTTAGCAACAGGCTTTCCTTTTAGGCACCCTAGGGACCTCCCCTTTGTTCTCTTTGGTATTAAGCCTGGTAGGTTTACATCTGTTGTTGAAACCTGATGAAGTTTGCCAAGGGTCTTGGGGCAGCTACCATGCCCAAATCCTTGTCCTTGGTGTGTACCGTGTTTTTAGTTCCGCAGATCTCCTCTGGCAAGAGTTTGATAGACACCTTTTCATTAGAGCCTGGAGAATGTGGGGCCATTTAAAATTTTTCTCATTCTGAAAGTAGCCATCTGCCTTTGAGGGTCTCCCTCACTCACCCGGGAAGGGCTTTGTGACAGGCCAGGGAGTGCACAGGGGGCAGTGCTTGGGTTGGATTCACACCTGTGTCCTGGTTCCCAAGCAGATGGGTTATCTTTGCCAAAGGAGATACATTTGAAGTAAAATGACACGGCTCTTGTTTCAAGATGGCACAGGCCCAGAAGTGACCATGATCTTAGTGAGATGCCCTGATGCTTTGTTCCTGTAGAGCGATCCTGGGCGCATCATGAGAGAGTTTGAAGATAACTTTTCGGTCTGCCCTATTTTCCAGCTCCAGTCTCCCAGATTGTTCTGAGCGGCTGAAATGCCTTAGCTCTACCCCCTGCCCCGCCCCCTGCATCCTCACGTCCCTTCCTCCCCTCTCTTTTTTTCTCCTTAGCCAGCAGCAGCAGCTTAGTACTTGGAACTGGTAACTTAGAATGGCTCAGACTCCTTGGAGCCAAGGCGCATGCCAGCAGTGTCAGCCAAGCACCTGGCTAGGGCTCTGGGGTGGGAGGGAGGGAGGGAGGGTGTTGGGAGGTGCCACACTGCCCCTCATGGGCCTTCGAGCTCACAGCCAATGGCAGCCCTGGCTGGCTCTAGGACAAAGGACATGGGACCTCAGGAGTATTCCTGCCAGGCACCCACATTGGTCATTTTATCCCGATCCTGCCTGCTTCTTTCTAGTTCCTTTCTACAGCACAAAACCTGGCTGGAGGCCTCTCTCAGAGCACGCCCAGGCACAAAGCTTAGCAGGGGAGCTGGAAAAGATGGGTCACGGAGTGAATGGGTGAAGGAACCCTGAGGTCCTGGGGTGTTGTTAGCTGTTAGAATACCACATCCTACGTCACTGCACCTCAGCAGAACATTGACCTGGCATCCAATGTAACTTTCAGACTAGCCGAGATGCCAGAAAGCAAGCCAGGAGAGTGCTTGGAGCAGAGACAGCCAGCCCGGGGCGTAAACGTTTATGGCTGATCACAGACCCTGAGTAGATTGAATAGTAGGCAAGGCCCATCTCCTGACCCAAAACTCCAGCAGCCAGAAGGTCTCGGCCATTTCAAGGCCCGTTGGGCGAGCCTAGGTGTCAGATTGGGGTGTACTTCGGAATGAATTCATCAGAGAAGGTGTGTGTGTGGCAGGGTGGCAGCGGGCTGGGGTGGGGGGGCCTCGGGGGCAGGGACTGAGATCATAGTTTTTGCTCTGGCAAAAGGGGAAGGGAGACCATCGCCTGCCAGCCCTCGCTTCCCATGCAGGAATCACTGAGCATTCCAGTGGGAGGAAGGCCAAACACCGTGGCGATGGTGACGATGATGGTTTTTTACAAAGGACGGATCCAGTGATAGGAATATGAAGCCACAGTTTGCCTTCTTTCTGTCATCCAGTCAGCCCTTCTAGGCTGGTGGCTTTGCCTCAGTGTTTCTCCCTGGGGGATGAAGTCACGACGCTGGCCAGAAGCAACACGAACATTGCTCTGAAAGTCCTCATTCCGCTCTATCAAAACTCACTTTTCTTTCTCCAAGGACTGTATTAGTGCTGTAATTTGCTCCTGATACCACCTAAACCTGTGATGATTAAAGCTGTTTCCTTTTTCTTTTCTTTCTTTTTTTTTTTTAAAGACAGGTTTGTTGTCTGGATTCACATATTAACTGAGATGAAAAAGATCATTTCTGATTTATAATGTTCCGAATTGCTTCAGGTTTTCATTTGTATTTCTTGACAGAATTTCTCTAGTAAAGTGAGGCATCTGTTCTGTTGTCAGGGCCTCAGTAATCCCCATGAAAAACGGGGAAGGATTTGTGAGACAGTCTGCACGAACATTGGAGGTGATGGACAAGTGAAATCAGGACAGCGTGAATTCCTGAGTATCTTTCTTCCCCACAGTTGTTTTCGCTGTGGCATTACTATATTAGCTAAGCCCTCGGGGAGCCTCGAAGGTCAAGAAATCAGGAAATAAACACCTGGTAGATTTGACCTAATCAATACTCAAGGTTCTCAAATAGATATCCGAGTCTTTGACAGCCGATGCTGGACGGGCGAGGGAAAAAATACTTTTTGATAGTATTGAAGAAATTGCAGTGCCGCTGGGGAAGATGTGCCTCTGTCCCACGTGTGTGACGTGCCAGGGCAGGCTCTGGGTAAGAGGGGGAAGCCATCTGGACTCTCAGTCTTTTCTGGAGTATCTTTCTTCTTCATCCAGTTTCCATCCGGTTTCCATTTGGGGGAGCTGCAAATTAGGTAGAATGGGATGAGAGCATCGAACAGGTCAAGAAACAAAGCCTGCTGTAGACCCAGCTCTCACTGAGGAGGCTCATGCTCTAGTTTCAAAGGAGGACATGTGGGATGGATCCCTGGACTCTTGTCCCGCCGTGCCACCAGCATTCCGAGCACTGCCAATGGGCTCTAAAAGCCAGGTGCGGGGTGGCTCTGTAGTGCAGCAATTAGCATGTCTGCTTCACATGCAGAAGGTCCTGGGTTTGCACCCCAGGTGGAGCCATGCACCAGGCCCCTGAGTGCACCAGGCCCCCCGAGTGTGCTGGGGTCACCAGGCCCTGGGTGCATGCCATGAGCGTGTAGGAGGAGACACCCCACCTTCAGAGATCCAGCTCTCAAGGGGAAGTGGCAGCATCCATAGGTCAGGGGTGGAAGCGAGGGGAGGCAGGGAATCAAAAAGGGGGAAAAATACATACATGCATACATACATACAGGCCGGGTGGGCTTCCTGGAGACACAGAGCAACCATTTCTCCTCTATCCTCTGCCTGTCTGTTGTCTTTCAGGATTTTGGGGAGTAGGAGTTTCGGGTGTTTATGGCATTTGCATCTGTCAGAAGAAAGGTGAAAGGTGTGATAGCTGTTCCGGTGGGGACTTCGGGTTCATCTCATGATAACATATGGTTGCGTAGTCGGTCTACAGCAAAAAAGAGGGAGGGGATGAGTGAAATCAGTCCTCACTTGCCACCTTCAAACTCTTTTATTCTTTGGTTGTTAAATGCAGCAGAAATATAAATAAAGATGCTGGTGGGCGGTTTAGGTCTCAGTCAAGGAAGGAGCTCTTGCCAGAGACAGTATTCTCCCCATAGAGCCCCGGCCCTCGGGGGCACTGTCGCTTTGTCTGGGCTTTGGGTCTTGATATGTTTGATGAGATTTTTGTTTCTCTCCCTTTCAGTCCCTTCTACCTGATGAAGTCATTCAAGATCCCAAGTGAGGTGGGAAGTGGTCTTGAAATGACTGAAGATCTGTGTCTTTGGGGAAGGGGTGTGGATAGAAGTATTAGCTGTAGGCTCTGCCAGTCATGAGTACTGAAACGTTCATCCGCTGCCCAAACGGCAGTGAGCAGGTAGGCCCTGGGGGCATTTTTATGTCCTGGGCTTGTGGCTGTGGAAGTGATTAGCAGGCTATGAAGGACCCATCCTGGTCACCCAGCCCCGTGACGCAGGTGGAGCAGGGAAATTTGAATCCCCTTTATTCAGAAGAAGAAACCGGCTCTTTGGAGAAGGTAAATGGTTCATATGCACCTGGGAGCTGGCACTGGAGGCCACATCTCACCACAAATTGCATGCTCTTGGCCCCTTGCCTCTGGTCACTCTCTAAATAGCAAAGGCCTCGACAGAGCACACTCCATGCCATATGGCGATGAGGGTTATTATAATCCCCCTTTTTACAGATAAGGAAACCAGGCTCAGAGAGGTTAAGTAACAGAGAGTGATCATTCTGCTTATCAGAGAATGCTCATTTTGTTCTGTTTCATCTTTACCACAGCTAGTACAGGAGACCCCTTAAAAGACAGTGTCCTGGTTTTATAGAGGAGGCAACTCTAAGGCCAAGAAGCTTACGGTTTGCCTTGATCCTTTTTGGCCTTCTAGGCACCCATGCCCAGAAGTCTCCATAATGTAGCAGTGCCCCACAGAAGTCTAGTGCTGCTTGGTTCTTTTCTGGTGTCAGAAAAGGTGCCCAGCTGTGGGTGTGGAGTGGGGTGGGGGCTGGAGAAGTAGGGGTGCAGGTTCTAAAAGAAGGGTATGTCGTGGAAGTAATGAAACCAGTGACTGAATAAGGGCCTGCCTTTGGTCTGAGCAGTGAAAATTGCCTCTTAAGCCTTGGAGGGAATTTTGTTTCTCTCCAGAAAAATAACCTGCTTTGAGCACCTCTGTTGTGCCCGTCACCTCACCTGGTGCTTTTGCATCTGCTCTTTAAACCTCCCAGTGACACTAGGAAGCAGGTATCTGCCTTTTTGCCGCTGAGGAAACAATCTCAGTGAGCTGAAGGAACTTGTCCTGCGTCATATGCCTGGTCTGTGGCAGTGCTGCTCAGTCATTCAGCAAACCTTCATTGATTGCATGCTACATGCCAGGTGCTGTCTGGGCACCAGGAATACATCAGTGAACAGGACAGAAACAAATCTCGGTCCTTGTAGACCACCAGAATGAAAGTGAAGGGACACGTAATAAACAGCTAGTATGGTATGTAAGTAAATCCCTTAGCATGTTAGAAAATGCTAACCAACAGCAGAACAGGGCAAAGGATATTGGGAGCCGGGTTGCAGGTCCATGGCAGGTAGCCCCAGTGGCCCACCCCGGAGAGGGTGTGAAGGAGGCAAGGGAGGGAGCCGTACCAGATCCACTCATGAGTCTGACCTCCAGTCCTCTTTTCAGAAAGAAATGGAGTCCCAGGGGATGGGAATGACTTGGTGACGGTCACACATTGACTTCATGTCCAAACTGGGTCCAGAACCAGGGATTCTCATAGGGACCTTGGCAAGCCCCACTCAGCTTCTTTCCCCTGCTTGTCTCCGACTCTGTTCACTTGATAAGTCTCCAGTCTCCACGCCCAGGTCGCCACGACTGCTTTTCACCATCTTCCAAAGCCCGTCCCCCAGCCTTCGGTGGCATTGATTTCTGGCAGTCCCACACCAGCTGCAAAGTCTTCCCTATCCTCAGAAGCCCCACATTGCTGCTTTTTTCATATAAACACACATCCTTTCACCCCAGCATCCCAGCATCCTGAATGGGGAATTAATGCTTTTTTATTTGAAGTGATCTGCCGCTGTCATTTTTGATATCTTCTGTTTTTGTATGCAGGAACGCAGAGCACAATTAGAATACAGTTATATATCCTCATAGTTATTAAAGCTTGGATTAACATGACATAAAGTTTTGTCTGGGGAGTCTTTTGCTATGGCTCAGGGAGCATTTTTTGTGACAGTAATAGGCTACAGTTAATATACTTGAATGATACTAGAATCTGTGTTATAAGGCAGAACAAAAGGGGTTTATCTGAAGCTGAATTACAAAGGTAGAATTATCACTGCGAATGATCCACAGAGATCTGGGCTTAATTATTGTCGCTTGTGTCACTTCGGCATAATATGGGTAGTTACTGGAGCAGAGTAGAGGTGCAGGAGGGCCAGCTTGTCAGTCACTCAGCACATGCCCAGACTCCCACCTTTTCTCCTGAACGCAGTGCTGGCCACTTGTCCTGCAGATCCACAGAGACTGAGACCTTTTGCTCTCCGTGGCTATGTGGTGTTTCCAGGTTTTATAATGTTTCTACTGGGTAGTTTTAATGACTCCCCTGTCCCAAGGGGGACAGCCCAGTCCCCTTTCCCCCCATTTAGGTCCCCTGCCCTCCTGGCCCTGTTGAACTGTCCACGGGGCTGATGAACTGGCTGATATATTGCATTTTCCCGGCCACGGTGCCATTGCCACCTTCCAGAGTCTAATCATTTTGACAAGCATTGGAGGTGAGCTAATGTGCTCTGTCAGCCATTTGGTCACAGAGCCTGGCTATGGCGAGCCCAGGTGTCTGGCCACATGTGGGTGTGCTCGGGTGAACCACTACCCCATCTCCATCTTGGGTAGTCGTTCTTCTCCCTGCTCCAATGCTTGATCAGGGCATTGGTATTCCTCTAGGGATAGAGCCAGGTCTGAGGAGCAAAGGGTGGGAACAGGATAGCTTGGCGTTGAACTGGGCAGGGCACCCAAAGGCTTTAGAAATGCTATTTATAAGGCCCATAATCCTCTTTTTTTTTTTTTTTTTTTTTGTACTCTCCAGCTGCCAGGCAGGTGTATGATTATAGCTTGTTCCATTGGTGGCTCTCTCCAGCTCTCACCCTCGCCTTTACTGTTCACTATGAGGTACTTGGCTGTTTTCAATGGTCTAAGTGCTGCTGTGGGCCCTTGCAGCCCAGCCTGTCTTCTGAGAGGTCGCTGCCCTCGTGCTTTGTGGAAAGCCACTCTGAGGTGCCCTACTTTTAGAGCCAAAAGGGAATAGGTCTGCGTTGGGCAGCTGTGTGTGGCAGGAAGTAGACAGACTTTGCATCATTTTCTCCAGCAGTACTGGGAGGCCGTGTTTTCTCAAAAGGGAGAGGTCCAAGGAGATGGAGTACCTTGATCAAGGCTATGTGGCTGGGAAAACAAGAGGATTAGAGACTGATTCTTGTGATACCCAAAGCTATTTTTCAACCAGGCTTGTATCCATCCCAAATTCAGATTCCGGGCCCACCCCACAACTATTGCATTATAGTAGTCTGGAGGAGTGGCCTGGGACTGTGGGTTTAACGAGGGCACCAGGCGACCCCTGTTCACACAGATGGTTGGGAACCATTGCACTGTTGGACAAGCTTCTGGCCATGGAGGCTGGTGATGAGTTTGGACACCGTGTGCCCTGAAATACCCTGCCTTTTAGGAGAGCTGGCCCATGGTAATTTATACCTCACTGGCCTGGGGTGACAGGAAGAGTGGGAGTGATGACTTTACATTACATTAGAGCCAAAAAGGAACACGTGGAACTTCCTTCACGTCCCCTGGTTTATAAATGAGACAACCAAGATTCGAAGAGTTCTGTGCCCAAGGACACATGTTTGCAGCAAACCCAGCCTGGATAACGGTTACCCCCGCTGCCTGATGAAAAATAAATGCCCGTCACCTTTGGCCTTTCCATCGCGAGGATGGTTTAGAAGAAAGGTGGTTGCGATTAGAATAAACATAGTATTTTTCTCACTGCAATAAGGCCTTCAGAGTGAAAAAAAATCTCAATACCCCAATTATGCCAAAGCATTCCCAGGCCTATACAGGAGTAATTAAAAAATACAGCTGACGCTTGTTCTCTTGCTTGTTTTTAAATGAATAGCTAAGTATCTGTCAGGATGATGAGCGCCTAGGCTGCTGACGGCCTTACGATCTCAATTTGCTCCCAGAAACTGCAGCGATGAGAACAGGAAAGCTGTGGCTTTGAGCGGTGAGGCACCTGGCCACCCCAGGCACAGTCGGTTTGCGGTTGGTGGAGAATATCCCTCCTGCCCTGGTACAATGTTTGGGTGGAAGGCCAGACCCAGCGTCTGTGTTCGTACACAGTCTTGCGAGGATCCTCCTCTTTGCCTGTGAGCAGATGAGATGAGTTCTGTGCTGCCCAGGGAAGCCAGCTCCTCTGCAGAGCACAGATGTTTGCGTCCTGAGGATCTTTGCTTAGAATTGGCTTGGCTTTGCTGGGGGAAAATCCTCCTGTTTCAAGTCACTTTTTAGTTTGTAGAATTTTTATTTCTAAATGATTCCAGTACGTGAACTGAGATGTCATTTTGCACATTGACACCCTCCATTTGGTGACAATTGGGCTTTTTTTTCTGAGAAGCTAAAGGCAAGTCTGTATGTATTCTCCTCACCCCATTTACAATCCTGATTTTTCCAAAGGCAAAATCAAGGGCAGCCTTGAAGAGGAAATAATCATGACTTACGATAGCATTGGTGCTTCTTAATGTTTACCCATCAGTTTACAGCATGTTTTCATATGCGTGATGTTCCAGTTATCTGTTGGTGCGTAACAAATCATACCAAAGCTTACTGGCTTCAAACGACAATCACTATATTATCTCTCGTGGTTCCTGTGGCTCGAGAATTTGGAAGGGGCTCAGCTGGTGGTTCCGGCTGGGGTTATCTCACTTGGTTGCAGTCAGACAGAGGCTGGCACAGCTGAAGGCTGACCAGGCATCTCTCTCTCCATACGGCCTCTCTTCACGAGCTGGTTTGAGCTTCCTTACACTGTGGTGGCCTCAGGACAGCCGAACTCCTTATAGAGCAGCCTAGGTCTTCAGCGCATGTGTTCCAGCAAAAGCGGCAGGCGTGGCTTCACCTTTTCTGACCTGGCCTTGAAAGTCATAGAAAACAGCGAATCACAAACGCACCTAGAATAAAGGGAAACTCTCAGCTCTTTTTTGGAGGGTGGGCAGCAGTCAGTGTTTGACAGCTCCTGTTCGGCGAGGACGGGCCACTGGGGTGTATGTAGTGTAATGACCAGCCTTTATTCAGAGCTCTGTCTTGTCAGTTTTGTTGATAAGCACACTCCGTTAATGTCACATTCAACCGTGGTCCTTACATAAAAACACTAACCAGTATTAAATATTAATAATAAGAGCAGCGTCAGAAGCTCACGCCTGTATGTTTCCATGTGCAAATACACCTTCCCTTGCATCCCATTTCGTTATCCTTTTAAGAACATGCTATTGACTGGCATTCAGGGAGTTAAGTAACTTGTTCTGTTGCTTGTCCAAGGTCACTCTGTGGTTCCCCAGCATCAGATATCAAGCCAAGTCTCTGTGTCCCGGAGGCCCAAGCCCTTGAACACTCTGCTAGTGTCCGAGTTGGCCGGTGGCTGGGCCACTGTCTGGAGGACTGGCTGAGCTGAGGACATCCGTGGGAGCATTTGCTGTGCTGAACTGAGGTCCTTTGCCAGACTTGTCAGAAACAATCTTTTATGTGTTTACTGCTGCACGCTTAGGCAGAAGCTCTTGCTTTATCTAGTTTAAAGAGAGGAGGGGAGGAAGCTCAGTCACAGGACCTGAACTCATTCTCCATCCATCTCCTCCCTTCCCACTGCCCCAGGCCAGGCCCCGTCAGGGCTCAGGGACCCTGCCTCCAGGCCACCCGCCACGGCTTCCCTTGGCCTGTGCTCACAGCGCTGTGAGGTCAATCTTTGAAAACAGTCCCTTGTCTATCTCTTGGTGCCTGAAACAGGTTCTGGTGTCTTGGGAAAAGTCCTTTGGAATGACCTAATGAATAGCTCATGGCTATTTATTCATTCCCCCGATTCACTCCCCCCATTACTGCTTCACTCTTTAGCAATAAGATGGGCCTAGAGTGGCCTCAACTGCTGTTGGTTTTATTCTATGGACCCTTCAAGAAAGCCTGCCCCACAGTCACGGTCATCGCGCGTCTCAGGTTTTTTAGGGAGGTTCCTTGCAGAATGGATGTGGATCTATCCCAGAACCTCTCAGAGGGGGACCTAGAGAGAGGAGAGAGAGGGTGGGTGGGGCAGGAAGAGGAAAGGGCTCAGAATGAGCAGTCAGCATTTATTGAATAATCCGTGCGTGCCGGGCACGTCAAACTTGACGTGTCGTTTCTTACCGCAGTTTGGTGAAACGGGTATCACTTTTCCCATTTTATAGGCCACGTGGTGCACAGTTTTTAAGATCAAAGGCCCTGAAGTCCACTGTGGCGTTTAAATCCAGGCTCTGCTCCTCAGAAAGTAGTGTGAATTTAAGCAAATCGATCAACCTTCTAGACCTCCATTTCCTCATTTATAAATAGAGGTGATGCTGTTAGTTTCCTGAAAGGGTTAACATGCGCATTAAAACAGATTATGGTGTGAAACAACTCGCGTGGTGTTGGGGTACAGTGATCGTGTAGTAAGCATTAACTGCTGTTATTGGTGGTGTTTTTATTATTAACAACCTCAAGGGATGGGGACGGAAGAATGAAAGATGTGGCTCTGGCATGTAATAAAATCACCCGTCACTATTCTGCCACCCAGGAAAGTCTGGGCCCCAGGCTTCGGCCTGCGAGCATCTAATGACGGGTCACTGCTGTGGTCAGAGCCTCCGATAAGTGCCTGCGTGTGTGGCGTGCGCGTATGGGGAGGCGGCCGCCCGCCCTTCCCCAGCGCTGACCTTCCAGCCCCCGATGTGGCCTTGGGAGCAGATGTGCAGCTGGTGGCTTGGGGCCGGGCTCCCGCTCGCTCGCCAAACCCTGAGCCTCTGTTTATGACTAATTGCTTTGTTTGTTCTGTATGAGACACTTAATTTTTTTTCTCATGATTTACTCCTCTTTGTAATTAGGTGTAGTGATTAGAATCTTGTTCCTATTACAATGGAGTTTTCCTTTTAATTCATGCACATTCACTAGGCCTGTCTCCATCTGTTTCATTGATTGTCCCCAATTGGCTTTTCCCAAGCTGCCATATAAATCACAGTTCAGGGGTGGCTTCAAAACTGATGTGAGCCTAAGAAATCAAGGAGAACTGACTGGGAGTTTGGTTATTTTCAGCTACAATACTTGGGGGTTAAATCTCAATAATTCAAGACGTGAGACTTGGCAAATTAATAAGTACTCTTATTTCCTTTTTAAAGAAATTTAAAATGTTACACACAGACACGTAGACATTTGTCCAGGAAAAATAACTACCAAATTGTTAATAATGGTGATTTGTATTTTCTTCTTCTTCTCTGTGTATGTGTGTGTCTTCTAATTCCTACTGTATTTTCTTCTTTTGCTCATCGGCCGCTTCTGATATATACGTGTAATGCATGTATTAAAAAATAAATGTTAGGCAAGCCTTCCTTTATAACTGATTAGGCATGGTACGTTTGTCAGCTAGCCCAAGGTCACTCCATGCATCTGCAGGAGTCTAGGTCTTGAAAGTCCCAGAACAATTGCCCAGTCCCCAGAGCTGCCCTTTATCTGCCTGTCCATCAAGAAATGGTCACGAGCCCTTGCTCTGGGGTGAGGGGCAGGGAAGGCATACGATACAGTTTCTGTTCGCAAGGTGCTCATGGTTTGGGATGAGAGATTTCTGTTGAAGCTTTCTCTTCCCTTGACCATAACCCTGACCTCTACAATGTCCCCAAACTTCTCCTTTATGATGCCAGAAAGCTGGCTGGTGCCCGGGTTTTTGCCCTTTCAGTCCTGCTGCTTCCTGCACAGGCCCCTCCCCTCCTGTCATCTCATGTCCGGCCTCCTTGGCAAAAGCTCCCGTCGAAGTCATGGCCTCAGGACACCAAGAGCCTCCTCATGGAGTTCCTCCTGCTCTTTCTTCTGTTCTCCCCCCTGGGGAGGTTGGACAAAGCATGTTCACCGTAAGCAAAGGGGCCAGAAGGAGTTCCGGGGACTGGACCCGGGGGCATGCGTCTTGGGGGGACAGAGAGGGATGAGGATAGAAGGCCGGTTCACGGCCAGCTGGTATTGGGCTGAGTGCTTGGACCTTTCCCTGTGGGCACTGGGACACGTAGAAACGCGAACCAGTCCTTCAGGATAAGTAACCAGGCTGCATTGAGTGGAAGTGTTGGGACTGGAGCAAGCGTGTCAGCGATCACAGGAAGGAGATCATTGTGTGGTAGGTCCAGACCCTGGCGACAAGGTCCCGAAACTAAGAGGCACGTTGAAGATTTAAGAAAGGGTGGTATGGTGATCACATCGAAGGAAGAAATGATGGGATTGGACGAGGGAGAGGTCAAGGACATCATAAAGATTTCGGCCCATGAGAAGCGGTGGTCCACTGATGGAACTGGAATTTGGCGGAAAAGCGTGTCATCTTCATTAAGATGTGTGGGGTTTTGGGGTCCTGGAGCATCCACGTGGCAGGAAGCCTCGGCAGGCAGGAGAAGGGAGGCCTTCCAGTGTGGCTGAACACACTGACAGAGTTAGCTGTCATTCCCTAATAACATGCACATGTTCCTCGCTTCCCAAAAGAAGCCCTCACCAGTTTCTCACACAAGGACTCGTGCAACTGTACAGGGTGTGCACTGTGACACAGGGTGGCAAACCTGGAATTATGAAATCTAAAGGAAAGGCTGTGTTCACACTTATTTGGTATGGCTGGGTGGCGTCTTGGCTTGGGGTGGGGGTGTTGTGTCTTTATTCAAGAGTTACGATGTAAGTCGGGGTGAGGCGACAAGGTGGAAAGCAAATAAGGAAATAAAAACAGTTTCTCTGCGTTTCTGTGGCTATAGCTTTCTTCCTCTGGAACCAAAGAGAAACTTTAATGAGTTTTCCTTTGTAGGTAAAGCACAGTTTCATTCTGTGGCTGAGACTTCTCTCGTAAAGCAGCTTTTCTTTAACCCCCCTTCCTCAGGCTGCGTCCCCCTCCCGCCTGGCCTCCTGCCCTCCTCCAGACTCTCTTTAAAATAGACTTTCATGCATGAGGAAGCATCATAATGTAATACTCGTCTTATCTTCACACGTTCCCAGCAGGCATTAACAAAAGGACAGTGGGCAAGCCTGATAGCTCTGCACGAGGGAAGGCGCCGCATTTTCTTTTGAGACATCCTCACCTTGGTCTGTTGAGGGCAAGACCCTGACGGGGCAATTAGCCGCGTCTGGAGCTTCAGGGCCTCGGTGCCTTCCCTTCTGAAGGAGTTTTGCAGGTGCTGGACTTGGGTCCCTCGTGCCAAACAGCGCAGACGAGTATCCTGAAGACTTGGGGAAGACCTGTGGGGTTATTATGGCTCCTTCGGGAGATGAATCTGTAATTTTCCGTTGCGTATTGTAGGCACAGAGATGTGATGAGGGTGGCTTGGGGCTTCTGTCATTTCCCAGCTGTCACAGAAGTGCACCAACGTCGCTGCTGCTTTCGTGGGTCGTGGGCATTCTCTCTGTGATTTGCGCCTAGCCCCAAGTCCCCTGGAAGTTGGAGCGGTCATTGCACTGTCCCTGAGGAGTAGCCTTTCTGCAGGAAGAGGTCTCCCCTGGCCTTGGGCGGGGTGGCGGGGTGGGGAGTGGTGAGAAAGACGTGGGGTCTGAGGGGCTCCGCCGTGCTCTCCCAGGCTGTTTGAACATCTGGATGGCTTCAGCGTTTTGATCAGAGTTGAGCAAAACGAGCCTGTTGAGGGGAAACCTCCTCTTGCCCTCCTCTGCGTACGACTTTAGAGACACGAGGCCTAGCCTGGGCGGCTAAGCGGGGGAAGGCAGATTTCTGACAGCTAAGAAATGCATGGAAATGGTGTGTGCTGGGGCAAGGGCGCATCTGCAGAGCGATTTCCAAGCAAGTGTGGGCCCAGCCCAGACTCTCAAACCTCCCGCAGATGCTCGCGTACACTGAGACGGTAAATGATTTTTTTTTTTTTTACGGTTGCATCCATAATTCACTTGGTATTAAGCTATGGAAAATCATTTTTTACTTCTCTCCTGATTATTTCCCCTCCAAGATTCTTTTATGATGAATCAGTCTTTTTCTCTCTCTCTGTCATTCTCCTGTCTGTCTGTATTTCTCTGTGCGTGTGTCTCTCTGTCGGTGTCTGTCTCCCTCTGTCTGTATTTCTCTGTCTCTCTTCTTCCCCTCCACCGCCTGCCTTCTGCACACCACACCGCCCCCCACCCCCATGACTAGTAGCATTAAGACCGAGGGTTTTCCTTACAAATGCAATGTGTCCTCTTCAAAGTGGGAGTCTGTGTACTCATTCCAAAGATCTCGCCTTTGCTCTGAGCATTTCAAAGCTCTCACTGTGAACTCATAGTCAGACTCTGTGGCATTTTCCTCTGAATATCCTCACTGGTGATAAATCTTTGGCCTTTGAAAGTGGATGTGATTTTTGGAAACCATCACCCGCCTTGGCTCCAAGTGACTTAAGGCCAAGATTGATTATGCTGTTTTTGGACCAAAATGCAGCAGGACTATAAAATAATAAGACTAGTTGTCTTGCATGACTTGGGAATTGACTAGAAGGGAATTCCTCCCCCCTAAAAAAAATTTCAAAAAAAATATTTGAAGTCTTAGTCAGTAAAGACAAGGCCTTTCATGCTAAGTTCTTTGAAGGAGACGATCGCCATTTGGTGTCCATCCTGGTGTGTTTGTTTACAAGCAGTAAGCCAGAGGTTTTGTTTGTTTGTTTGTTTGTTTGTTTGTTTGTTTATAATCCTTGCTGTGCATTAGGCATTGGACCAAGCCAGCTGGCGCTACATAAAGGGCCAGGGCCATTTATGAGTTAGTGAAGGTCCCGCACAGCACACATTGTCCTTTTGGAACTCATGCAGCAGATGAGCATCGGCTGGGTGTGGGTACCGCCCTGAGTGCATTCTGCTCACCCTCCCCCTGTGGGTGGTTACCCCTGGCAGCTCTGGGAAGCCCACCCCCCTGGGCTGGACACGCAGTTCTGCACTGATGGGAATCCACCACTACCTGGGCCACAGGCTGTGACCACACTGCCCCTTCACCTGCTGCCCTCACCCACACGGAACCCCCAAACTTCTGGCCACCGTGGCGCACAGAAGCTGAGGTATCTGTACTATCTGCCTGTTCTTTCTCATCCCACCCCCAGGAAAATCAACCCATTTGCTACATGAAGGACTTAATAAAGTGGAAAACTCAAAGGACAGGACTTTAAATCTCATTTTGAAGTGATGCGTGCAGAATCTTATCTGAGGGCTGCAGGTCGAGGTCACTTCCATTGGCTGGAAAGGTTCGATGCTGGCTGGAAACCTAGAGCTGCTTTCTTTGGGGAGAGAAGAAAAGCCACACACAGGACCGAAGGTCCTTTCTCAGAAGGTCTCCTGTGAAGTTTGTATTTTATCCCAGAACATGATGTTTTGCCTTTAAATGGTATCAGATGTGTGGGGTTGACATGCCATGGGAAAGAAGAGTGCAGCTCACACAGACGTGCTGATGAGCCTGTGGGACCAGCAGGGAGTGGGGTTGGGGAGGTGGCAGAGTGGCTAGGACCTTGGAGATGCAGGGCCCTTGCTGAAGTCCTGTGAGAGGAAGCCTACACCTGGCTGGCTGGAGTGCTGCAGGGGGTGTGTTCTTGGTGTTCTTGCAGACGTAGCAGTGGTCAGAGGCCTTGGGCCATCACCTGGCCCCTTAGAACAGAGTCCTAAATCCAAAGTGTTGCATCAGCTTCAGTGGAAAATGGTGCCCAGGGTCCAGGTGAGAGTACACCTGGGTCAGAGAGGCTTAAAGTCGTCGCAGAAATCGTCAGGGGTCCTGGGGCAGCCCTGCCTCTGTTTTCCCAGGCTGAGAGATGGGGTGAACACTGTTCCTCGAGGGTGTTGAGGGTTTATGAACTGACATTTGAAAACTGCTTGGGAGATGAATTGGGAGTGCTAAGTATTACTATTTCACGTGGAAGTCTGAAAATAACCCCGCTCGAGTGTTCTGATAAATAACTGAATCAGGCCAGCAAGGGAGAAATCACAGCTGTCTCGGGGGTGATTCTTTTAAATATTTTTTTCTCTCAAGCAGAAATGAAGATGGAGGGAGCAGGAGCGTTCATTCCTGCATTTTCCCATCCACCGAGGGAAGGACATTGAGTAAGGGACCCAATGCCAGGAAGCCTTGACACGGTGGGGGGTGCCCCGCTCTCTGGCTTTTTTAAAACTCCAGACCCAAGGCATTTCCAACCAGGTGGCACCCCACCAGTGTTAACTCGGCTGTGCCCCCAGTGAACACTTTCCCAGGGTCTTTGGTTTTTCAGAACTTTCCCATCTCACAAGGCCTGGCCTCATTCCATCTTCTGCTGGGAAGCTGTGCCTCGAGATTGGGCCCCATGGTGATTTCCCCATTACTCTTATGCCAGCACCTCATTTTGCCGTGATAAACCGCTGTTTTGGAGCTTTGGTTTTAAATGCCTGTTTCAGTTTGTCCCTCCCACGGGGGTAGGGGATGCAGAAGCAGTGCTTTGGTGACACGTGCCAGTGACATGTTTCTGCATATGTTGGTGACATGTTCCACCACGTGTTTGTTGATTGTCCATTCGTTTATTTAAAGGTAGAAGA
Organism: Cynopterus sphinx; assembly: GCA_030015415.1. Classification (NCBI taxonomy): domain Eukaryota; kingdom Metazoa; phylum Chordata; class Mammalia; order Chiroptera; family Pteropodidae; genus Cynopterus; species Cynopterus sphinx. The sequence goes on from CM057385.1 coordinate 24,712,780, forward strand.
AGAAGAAGAACAGAAACAAGCTCTGGCCAGGTTTATTAAAGAAAAAATTTGCACAATCTACTTTGCATCAGTTCGCTCTGACATGCTTCTAATCGTACCCGACTCACCTGGATCAGGGACAGCCAGTGCGCATGTTCCCGTCTTTTTCACACGCTGTGCCCAGTTCCGTGTTGTTGCCACTGTGGTGACGGACACCAGTCCTGGCCACCATGACGTCGTCCTCTTTTCAGATTTCCTCGAGGCCGGGCAGTTGTTGGTGAGGACGATCGCTTTGTCTAGTCTGACCATTTTCCCATACTTGTACCCCAGTATGTACTTCCCACTTTTCATGGCAGGTTGGACCCTAGAGCTGATCGACTCCAGTGACTTTGCATCCTGTCTCATCCACCATCTTCCTGCCTTAGGTGTGGGGTGGCTCCCAGCCAAGAGCAGCCGCCTGCCCCTTCATTCCTAAGTTGGACTGGTGCACCACTGCCCTGTCCCATGCAGCTCTTCCTTCTGTCTCAGTCCTGTGAGGTTTTCTTCAGGCTTCTTTGCATATGGACGGTCTCGGTATGGACCGTGCTTCGTGGGGAAGGTGCCTGGGCCCCCTGGGGCCTTCTTGATGAGGTGGCGTGGGGGGAATGTCGGGTTGGTGGCCCTATCCCCGACATAGCCCTCCCATTTTTATCCTACCCTGATGCTTTGTTGCCAGATGCTAAGAAGCTCTGACTTTACTGGTGTAAGGCCATACATAATGCTGAGTGACCCTACCCACTTCTCAGTTTCGAAAGTCTTGCACGCTTCGATGATTGCTAGAGCTGGCTGAGGCAGGTACGTGCATCTAGAAATACCTTTAAAGACATAGGTTTATGGCACATTGCATTTTTCTCTGGCTTTAGCTCTCAGCACATAAACTGGGATTAGAAACAGGTAGTTTTAATCCCCTGGGTCAGCTCTTGGCCTGCTTCTGCCTCTCTCCATCTTGCTCTATCCCAGAGGTGGGGTTCAGGTGAGCCTGTCCCTGTCTCCGGAAAATGGACGCTGTTGTCCCTGGAATTTATTTTTGTTTGGTGACCATGAACTCTGGGGTATTTCTTGGCCTTGACCCTTTGAAGGACGTCACCACCAAGAACAAGCTTTATCTCGACTCCTGGTCTAGCACCAGAAGTGGGTCAGCCAGAGTGACACACTGAGTCCCCAGAGTGGGGCCCCAGGAACTATCTGGAAAGTGGAGACGACAGGGGCCCTGTCCTCAGGGAACTTATTCTCCAGAAGGAACACGCCCTGGTCAATGCAGATGTAAGGATAGCGATCTGCGGAGCAAGGCACACAAGTCATCAAACCCAGAATGAGAAGTGAATATAATAAAAAGTGAGTAAATGTAAGAAAAAGTGAATATGATAAAAAGTAGAGCAGTGATCCACTCATTCACATATATTGAGCAGACCCCAGCACACACCCAGAGACTAGGGAAAGGCTCGTTGGGCTGGAACTGTCATCTCCCCTTTCTGTGTGCCTTGAGATGGGGCCTGCACGAGGTGGGGACTTCTCCGCAGTGTAGGCCCTGGGGCTCCAGTCTTTGGGGCTCAGAATGGTGTCGTTTACTCCATAAGGGATGTGTCGTGTGTCTGGAGACATCTGGTTTGTTCCTTTCTCCCTTGTTCATGGTGATGCTATTTCCTGCAGTTCGTACAGTCAACCCTGTCTCTGCCTCTGACCTGCTGTGTCACCGGGGGCAGCAGAGGAGTAAGTCCTTGCCCTCTCAGCCTCAGCTGGTACTGTTGGATCATCCCCAGTCCATTTGGGGAGGTTGATTTCTGCCAAGACCTAATATGGGCTCTCTGACTCCTTTCTGTGTCCTCCAGTTCCTTTCTGAAAGGCCAGGCCTGCACGCACCTTCAGGTTGGGTGGAGGTCCAGCCCCTCTGTGGCTCACCTTGGCCAGGCCCTCACTGTTGGCAGCCTGGGCTCTCCACTGATTTCCCTGCCCGGCTCCCTTGGCCTAGATGTCACCCCTCTGACCGGCTGTTCCAGCAACAGGCCCATGGTGCCTCTTTGCCTAGAATGCCCTCCTGCCATTTCCATAATCAGGCAAACTGGTTTCTATCTCTCAGGGCCAGGTTAGTGTCATTTTTGCTCTCAGTTTTCAGAGCCCTAGAGGACATGAATGAATGATTAAAGACTACAGAATGTCTGTATGTGCCCTACGGGGGGCTACATCTCTCTTTGAGGTGTAGAGTAATTGCTACATACCGCGCAGTGATTGTGTCTTTCCCCCTGGACCTCACAAGCAGGAATCAAGTCTTCCTCGTTTTACAGTCTTTGTACCTAATATGGTAGGCATTTTATAAGTTAAATGGTTTTTTAAAATGAATGACTATCTAAAGGGGGCATCCCTGCCTGTAACAAATATTACTTTCTAAATTAGAGCCTGCCCATTTGCTGAGTGGAAGGACATCACCCAGCCCAGTTGGTAGGGCCGTAACAGGCCTAGGATAAAAGACGGCCCTGATGCTCTAGTCACCTGTTGACACCTGCCTGACGCAGCCTCTTCAGCTGCAGACTGAATCTCCTTTCTGTGCAGATGGCACAGAAGGGTCATCACTAGCAGTGGGCTTCAGATTCAGGTCCAGAGGGCGAATGACCTCAGTGAGTTCATTTCCTTACCACAGAGCTTAGAAGCAGAAGAATACTAACGACTTGGTTGCAAGCAGCAGAAGCCATCTCCTGCTGGCGTAGGCCTGTCTGCTTCTCTCTCGGCTGGTTTTCCATGCTTCTCGCCCTTCATGGCAGGCCATGGCCGCCCCACATGTGGACAGAGAGGGCTGGACAGATGTTGGAGGAAGTGGCCAGCTCAAGAATATCCTTACCTGACCGCTCAGGTAAAGCCAGCCTCTGCACTAGTTTTAATTTCACTTGCTGCCAACATCCTGACATTTGAAACAGGAAGGGCCTCAGGTATAGTGAACTGTATTAGACATTTCTCCTGACCAGCTCACTGAGGTGATAATACTAATGGATGACAGCTATTTAGCTATTTGCGCGAGCCAGAGTGCAGCACATGAATTACCATGCTCACAACATTATGCACTATGAGGTAGGTTCCAACTTAAAGGTGAAGTAATGGAGGCCCAGAAAAGTTGAGTGACCTGCTCAAGGTCACACAGCTAGCAGCGATGGAACCAGAGTCTCCGCCCAGGGAGTCTGCCTCAGAGCTTCCGGATTTTTCCATTTGGCAGTACTGCCAAGAGGTGTCTCATCAGCAGAGCTGAGACCCCAGTCTAGGTGCCCCAATAAATACTGTGTTGGACACATGCATCATTGGCAGAAGAACAGCGATGCCTTTTACAGACCTAGAGTCTGGTGGTGTCTGCAGAAGGGGTTCTGTAAAAGACAGCGCCACAGGTCCATGCTCACATTTCCAATTGGTGGTGGTGGTGGTTAGGGGCCAGGGGTCTGGGAATGTCCCTTTACTCCAGTGTCTCAAAGGAGCCCAGTCCCCAGATCCTCCACAACCTCTGGCCAGCTCCTTGGGGTTCATCTGTGGTGGCCAAGGTCAGACGCCGAGTGCCCCCCAGCACCTGAGATCTGCTGAGGCATCGTGGCTCTGGGAATTCCTGTCATTCTCTCAGAAATCCCCAGCCCTGGAGCCAAAGAGGGGGAGATTTACAGATCTGAGCAGTTGAGGAGCAACTTAATTAAAGATAAAGAGAAATGTAAATGAGTTAGCCCAAAATGTTCAAGGGCACCATCGTTGACAGAGGAGTGCCTGCAGAACAGGACGGGGTTTCCTCTTGTTCTTGTAATGGAACCGGAGGTCGGTGTGGGGCAAGGGCTTCTCTCAGTCCCATGTGTGGCAGGCATTTGTCTTTGTTAGTTTACATGGGGAAGGGGATGTGCTGCTGGCTTCTGTGCTATTTCACGGGGGTATTTAAAGTAACAGCACCTGACAGTTTACCAGCAGCTAAGAGGTTTTTCTGCTTCAGAAAGCAAAATATCGTATGAGTTGTGCAACTTGGTATAAATGATTTGAAGAATTAGGGTGCAGCAAATAGTACACTTTTCAGCAAAGAACTAAAGACTTCATCAAATCTGAAGTTAGCTAGTGGAGGGAAGGCAGGGGTGGGCCCATGGGGTGCAGCACAGGTGTGCAGTGTGGCCCGTCATCCTTGTTTAATTTCCTTTTTCTCTGGTCCCAATTTGAATTGCCAAAATATGTTAGATTGCAGTACATTATTTCATTTGCCTGCTTTGTAATTCTTCTTTACCTCAAACAGATGAAAAACATGGCACTAAAGCAAATTGACAGCTCTTGAAATGAGAAAGATCTTTATCCTTCAGAGTGTTGATATAGAAATAAATGAAAGAAAAACATGCTTGTTGGGTCTTGAAACAGCTTGAATTGGTGCTTTTTTTTTTTTTTAAGGGTAGATGAGGTTTTTTTTTTTCCCTCTCCCTTCTTTTTTCTCCTTTAGGGACTTGTAAGGCTTGGGATTAAGTAGGAGGGTTGGCTTTTCTATCAGTTCTCATTTGCAAAGATGTGAGTCATGATTTGGACATAAAGAGCAGGCCAGAGGTTTCCAAGCTTAGGGGTTAACAGAAGGAATGTGGGGTCTTCAGGTGGACTTCATTACTTGGTCACCCCACCCCAAACAGCACGAGGGCCAGTATCCAGGCACACTTGCTTTAGACAGAGTACCCCAACTCTCTCCGCCCTGGTCCCCCCATGCTGCCAAGAGCCCTAATTTACAATTATGATGAGTGCTGACCAGTATCATTTCCACACCTCAGAAATAGTGGTACGTGAACTCTCTCAACACATAGTTTCAAAGATTAAATGAAAGAGAGCTCCTTGATGGCTTAAAAAAGAAAAATTGGAAATCACTGGATTTGAGGCTCTTTTCTGAGTTTTTTTCTTTATCCTGTAAAATCTTTCTGAAACTTGTCGTGCATTCATTTTTGTATTAGTTACTCTAGTAGGTGCTGAGGTTGGCAGAGCTGTCCGTGAAATTTCCTGATGAGACGGCGGGTGGGGACTGCCCACACAGATATTTATGTGACAAAATAGTGTTTCAGAGTACCATGCCAGTGCCAGATATGAAACACAGGTAAGGGGTGTGTCTTTCTACTATGAGCATACCTTATTTATGCACACTGTATCCAAATCAAGAGAAATGAAGGCACAATTATTTGCATTGTAAACCGAGTACTACTGGGTTTCTTCAAACAATGAGCCCCCTTGTGATTTTTAAAAAATCAGTATAAGTTTTTATTTTAAAATAACGTAAGACTCACAAAAAGTTGTAAAACTAGTACAAAGAGCACTTGTGTGTCCTTCACCCAACGTCCCACAATGATAATATCTCCCATAACCCTAGCACATTGTGCAAACCAGGAAATTAATGTTGCTAAGTCATCGATTTTAACAGGCGCGTGTGTGCGCGTGCGTACATACGTGCAGTTCTTAGAAGTCTCATCACAAGTGTAGCCTCGAGTGGCCATCCCCACTATCAAGATAGAGAACTATTTCGTCCTCACACAGCAACCCCTACGTAATAGTCACCTCCTGCCCCCACCCCTAACCCCGGACAACACACTGTGACTGTATCATTTTTGAGAATGTCATAGAAGTGGAATCGTACAGTATGGAGTAAGCCTTTGAGACTGACATTCTGCAGTCAGCGTGATTCCTGGGAGACCCACCCAAGTTGTGTGCCAGTACTAGTTTGTTTCTCTTATTGCGAGAAGCGTTCCCCTGTAGGATGCATCATGGTTTGCTCTCCCGTCCCTCGTGCGCTCTGGAATATGGCTTATCTGCATGTGACTCAGTACAGCACAGAACATGAAGCAAAGTACCCTTGTGAGGGTAAGCCTCGCGCATCCATACAGATTTCCCTAAATTGGAATTTGTGGTAATCAATACAGAGTTAATTATTCCGTTGTCCAGACCTTGTCTGACAGACATTTGTTGAGCACCTGTGTACTGTCAATGACAGAGGGCGCTCAAAGCTGAGATCGAATGCAGGTGGAAATGGTGGGGCAGGATTTGAGCCGGCAGACTTCGGATGGACTTTTGTCCTCACACCTGCCTCCTTTTACTTCGCCACTCAGGCTTTGCCTGGAGCGTGGAATCTCGGAGAGCCACTTTGCTCTGGGTCGGCGGGAAGATTTTAGGCCTCTCTGCATAAGAAGTAACTTTGCCAAGTGATGGAATCCTTTAGCCTGTTGTCACACCTGAACTTCGTTCTCAGCAGCATTTTCTTGGCTACTGTTGGAAGATGCTTTGAGAATTTAAAAGTAACAACGTTAGGATTCCTTTAAAAATCGTCCGTAGCTCAGACCTAAATCGTTTTGCTGATATTTGGCGAGGTCTTTGGGTCAGGGCTTGAACTGAGCATCCTGTGGGACTTTAGGGACCAGAGGGCCAAGGAGATTGGCTCTCAGGTGGCCCAGCGAGGAAGGAGAAGTTTCTTCAGATGCCGTTAGAATCCCATTGAGAAGCACCAGGACGGGTGGTGCTTGGTACTCGGATTCAGGTATCTGATGTCACGCAGTTCCCGGAGTTCTGACACATGCCAAAAGTGGGCTTCAGATCAGTGGAAAGCTGCTATTTCAGGGATCTAAGTGCCACTGCTGCTGAATCAAGGCCTGAGCAGCTCGATCGAGGGCGTCAAGCAGAGACACCCTGAGTTTCTGAAGCTCCAGAAAGGGTTCAGAGGAACCTTGGAGAAGGGATTCCTGCACCAGGTGGGAAGTGGAGAGGTAACCTCTGAGTTACTTTTAACTCCCGAGTCTGTGATTCTGAGACTAATGGAACCTCCTTTGCTCTGATCACCAACATTCACCCGAAGACCTGGTTGAATTAATTTCTGAGAATCAAAGGCTGGTGGAGAGGGAAGGGCCTGGGGCTCCAAATGGCCCTGTGACCTCTGGCACAGCACCTCCCTCCTCCTCGGTGCAGTCATGGAGAGGGGTGGGGTTCTGGAATCTGCTCTACTAGTCTGCACCTCTCATCCCAGTGGCATGGGATGGGGGGTGGGGAGGCACCATGGCCTGAGGGTGTCAGAAAGCCCAAGGGCCATTCTAAACTTAAATTCTTTCCATCCGTGCTTTGCAACCAACTTCGTGTTGGGCAGACGGCCTTAATAAATAACAGCTTCATGAATAAATGCGGCACCTTGGCAAAACTCTCCCACTTCCTCTTTCTCCATGCTCACCAGCCAGTCTGTAAAAGGGCCGCGCAGAAGGTGTCACACAGGGTCATGTACCCACAAGTTCCCTCCCTGAGGGCCCTGGGCTTTCTAAGGCACAGACAAACCCTCCATCTACCATTATGTCATGCCATTGACACTCCCTTTTTTTCTAGGCAGAAAGAAGATGCAAATGGCCCAAGGGATTGAAATCAGGGTAGGAACCTAGACTTTCGAAGCCTACAAAACTCCTCTCTCTTTCCCCCCTCGCCAAGGGTATGGCTGTAGCTACGCTTGTCACCATTCGAGATTACATTGGCCACGGGAGATGTGGATGATTTTTCCATTTGGTCCTGATGTTTATTTCATGCCCATCAATATGAGCCCATATTAGGACAGATGAGGTGGTTATTTACAGGCTGTGCATTTTCACACTTGGTAATTATAAGCCCTTCCCCTGTTCGGTCAGAGTCGTGGAGATCTATTTTGGCAATTAGCAGTTTAGTATTTGTTTAATGGGAATGCAGGAGAGTGTTACGGCACATCAGTGCTCCACTAATGATCTGCCTGTCTCTTCTGGAGCTGGCAGGTTTGGGCCTTTTCCACGGTGGGTGAAGCCTGATGGGGAGAGGTTGGAGAGGAGAAAGAAAGGTGCGTTAGGCAGCCTGCCTGCCTCTCCCGCGGCGCCCGGTGCACACTTGCATGCACACATGCGCTCACGACTGGTGCTGTGAACGAGCCGTGCATTTCCAGAGCACAGCAGCCGCCACTCGAAGGCGCCTCGCACGAGAGGCCGTTAGGCCAGATGCCACTTCCGTGTGACAGCTGTCAAGCCTGCCCGAACCAACTGCCTCTCTCCCACAGCTCACGCCTGGCCTCTCTCGGCGTCCTCCCACCACCTCCCTTCCGTGCACCATCTCCTGTTTAAACTCAGGCTCAGATATCCCCAGGGTGAGCTTCCTGCCCCACCCTCCAGGGTGGTTCTGGGGCTGCAGGGTTTGCCATCTCCGCCAGAATGGGGCCCCCACCCCTGCCGAGCATTGCTCAGGTGGACTCTTGCTCCCCTTGCTCAGTTTTAAGATGGGGCCTCCCGGGACTGCTCTCCCAAGGGTGTGCTGGTTCTGTTAGTGGCTGTGCCCTGGTGTGACTCGTGCAGTAGGAGACAAACAGCACTGGGTGTAGCTTCTTGCTTGACGGCGTGGAGTGTAGCTATGGGCACACACGTGTGTGTGTACACATGTTTATGTGCACACTGAGCTGGCCCCGGGAGGGGATGGGGCAGTGACTAGACAGTATCTGTGTTCTGTGCATCGGGCACTCACCAGCCACCACTTACGCCTTCTTAAACAACTCTAAGAAGGGGGACGCACTCAGCATTTTCAGCACTCTGCCCGGTAGAGACTTGCATGGGGCCGAGTCCTGGCCCGTGCTGGGGCCCCTCTCTCACTTCCAGCTCTGCCACCAGCTTGCTCTGGGCTTTTAGAGTTCACCCTTCTAAAAGGAAGACCCCTCCATCCTTGTTTTCGCTTTGCTTTCCAATCATTTCCACTTCTGAGCCTACAGAAGGCCACAGAGGGCTCTCTCCTTGGTTACCGCATCACGTCTCTTTAACTTTTTGGTTGGGTTTTAAGGCGGTGTTTGTCACTGTCTTTAGGAGACCATAGCACCACACTGTGCTCTAGGGATTGAAAAAAAAAAAAATACGATTAAGGAAGACGAGTAGAAAGACGGACGCATCTAGTTTTAAATCCTGGCTCCACTGTTTACTGCCTGTGTGATCCTAGGCAAGTCACCTAATCGCAATGAGCCACAGTTTCCTCATCTGTATAAGGGGTACGATCATACCTCCTGCAGAGCTAGTGCGATAATTAAATGGGCTTTTGCCAATCGCCTGTTCAGCTCTAGTAAATGCTAGCTGTTACCTTAATCATTTCAGGGGTGGAGGGGTGGGGGGAGAAGAGGCATTTCATAACTTCGAGTCTGACCTTTACTTGTGGAATCGGGATCTCTGAGCCGGCAGCTTTGCCTTCAGGGAAGTAACATGCCCAAATCTCCAGGATAGAGTGGTTTGGAGACCCCACGCCCTTCCATTTCCATGGATATGCGTCTATTCGTTAACTTCCCAACTGCTATCTGACAAACACTGCTGTTTGCTTGTTTAAGTGGGAAAATGGAATGACCTCATGAGAATTTTTAAAAAGTAAAAGTGGAAAACATAAGGAGGGTAGTGAAGAGTCTTGCCAGTGGGGAGAGAATATTCTGACCATAGTAAGCCATGGGAGTCTTCTGTGAAAAGTGTAGGAAACGTTCTTAATGCACTGAACTGGGTAGGTTTTATGTTATGTACGTTTAACGACAGTAAACAAAGGCGTTTAGGCAAAATTAAGCAGACCATTTCTCGTGGTATTTATTTAAAGGCATGGATTAAAATGCATAAGCTTTCAGATGGACGTAAACTAGAAGTTTTTGATTCTTGGAATGAAGAGGAAAAGTGCCTAGGAGCAGCAGCTGTGATGACAGCTCGACGAGCACCTCCGTCTCTGCCGTCTTCCAGGGCAGAAGCCGAGACGGGGGTGGCAGAGAAGCCCCCAGGCCTGCAGCCAGCGGGTGACAAGACTCTGATACAGGGCGGGGGGTGGCGAGGCTCGACTCAGAATACCAGCAGCTGAGCCCTGGGCCCAGCCCCCCGCGAGCCCCAGGACCACCAGGCTCAGAGTATTTGCAAGAGTTCCTGCCTCCTGGGGGCACTGCGAGGCCCGAAGCAACAATAACGTATGGAAATGTGGGTGCTGGTGAGAGGAACACAGCGGTTTTGTTAGGTTTTCTTACAGGGTCTGTGTTCAGTGTTGGGCCCCCCTGAGCTTCTCCCGGGACGGAACTGCCCTCAGCCTCAGACCACGATGAGGTGCGGAGAGCCCGGTAAAAGCAGCATGTGGCAGAGGGCCCGCCTGAACCTGGTTCTGGCAGCGGGTAACGTGCCAGTCTCCGGGCAGCTGAAGACCCCTGCGACACCCCCTCCTTTTTCTGGACTCATCTCCACACAAACACATGCCGTGATTGAGGCTCAACTCGGCTGTACTTAGCCATTGAGGGGTTCTCGACCTCAGCTGCACCCTGAAATCACTGGGGAGCTTTCAGTGCGCCTCCGCCAGGCTTCCCATTCCGAGTTCTGATTTTAACAGGATGGGGGGCGGGGTGGGGTGCCTCGGCAGCAGGGATTTTAAAGGTTCTGGTGATGCTGGTGAGCAGTCAAGGTTGGAAGCCGCTGATCTAGATCTCAGTGTGAGCGAATGGGCCTTTCCAGCTTGCTCTCTTTCTCCTCCATTTTTCCTGTTGGGCAATGATTGAAGACAGACCAGCCTCACTCTTTGTAAGACCAGAGCATATGAACAGACACCATTACTGGGCTCTGGGACAGGCTCAGATTCTGTTTCTGCCCAGGCTGGTTGGGGGCCATCCTATGTTCTGAGTCAACTGTGGGATCAGGCAGCCTCCGTCTCCAGGGCCGATTCCAGCAACTCCGTCCTGGGCAGTCCTGCCTCGCGTAGGAGTCTCCCCTCTTGTGAGTTCGGTGCCTTGAGTTTACAGAGCATAAGAAGCCCTGTTAAGCCCTGCACGCTGTAGTATCGTGGTATTGCATTCATGGGTGTTTATTTAAACGAACGCTGGAAGCGTTTGAGTGGGAGCAGGAAACGAAATTCAAGGGCATTTGTTCTGGGGGAGTTTGAAGAGCTGTGTTTCTTTTTTTCCCCCCTCCCTCTCCCTCCTTGTGTCTGGCCAGATAATTTAAGGATCATTTGAAGTGCCATTTCCTGCTTGGTTCTTGATAACGTATGTTGTGCGGGTGTGTGTATTCGTTTCCCAAGAAAAGTAGGAAAATCTCAGGACGTGTTGGTCATAGCAAAGCTCTGGAACGTCCTCACAGAACAGGGAGTTTGCACAGGGCCGGTGGCAAACCTGATGCTCCTAGACGTTGTCCCAGCAGGCTTGTGGTCCACGTTAGCATTCTAGGCGGAGCATTCTAGGCTTACGAATGGGTCTTAGGTGACCATCTCATGCAGTTCCCTCTGTTCACAGATGAGAAACTAAGGACAGAGAGGGAGGTGACCTGTCCTCAGCGAGATCCCGATGGAGCTAGGAGTAGAACCGGGATTCTGCCCAGGCTTTGCGCACCACCACCTGCCACTCTCAGCTGCCTCCCAGCACCTGCTGAGTTCTCCTGGGCAACTCTTTTCCATTTAGCTGTCTCTTGAGAACAAGTTTTTTTCATCCCCAAGTCAGCTTTACTCACTATGTAACTGGGGGGACAAACACTGCAGGCAGGAGGAGCAGCCGTCTGGGGGCGCACTCTCGGGTCCCCGCCTGTGGCTAACCAACTGCAAACAGAATCTTTGTGCTCTGGGACTTGAGAGGTTTCTTCCTCTTCAGCCAGCACTTGAGCTAGGCTGGCTGAAGTCTCACCTCTGGATATGGTCTACACCATCTGGCTCCTTCTAAAATCATCCAGCAAGAATGTCTGGCTCACAATAAATCTTTTGACTCACTATAAAGAGAGTTCACTCATTCATTAAATGAATTAGGATTAGAGAGGCTTCACCCACTGACTTGAGTGCTAATTATGGCTGATTTTCAGGGTGCTCATTTAGTGACAAACATGCTGCCAGTTTCTCCTGGCGCTTCTGGGATCTCTGTCTCTGACCTTGCTGCTGGGGTGAGATAAAGAAGAGGTGCCTTCATACCCTAATACCTGTTTTTCACTTGGAATGTGGAACTCGATAGTGTAATACTCAGCCCACGTTCTGTGTTTTACTACCTTCCACCCCTTTTCTTGCCTTTGTTCACTGTCTAGCATTATTGAGACTTGATCTATCTTCCAATGGGGACCATATACAAGTTCCCTGTTGCCACAAGAACACTGTGTAGCAAATGGCCACGAAACCTCCGTGGCATGTAATAGCTGTTTATTTCACAGGTCTAGAGTCCACTAGGAGTGGTTCTGCTGGTCTTGGCTGGGCTCACTGGCACATGTCATCGTTGACTATCCGTCAGTGCTTGTAGGTTGGCCTCCGCTAGGGCAACCAAAAGGACTTGGCCCTGCTCCACGTGTCTCTCATCCTCCAGCAAACTCGCTTGGGGATGCCCTTCTCATGGTGAATGCAGAGGTGCAAGAGAGAACGAGCAGAAACAGGCAACTCCTCTCAAGGCCGAGCCCAAAATGGGCATAAAGTTCTCTCCACCCCATTTTATTGACCATATCAAGTCACATTCAGATGTGCAGGATGGGGAGGTAGAGTCTGCCTTTCTGGGGAGAGGAAATGAAAAGTTGCAAGGTAAGGGGTGCGAGGCCATCAGTGCAGTCAGTCTGCCAGGGACCTGTGCAATTTACCTCTTCCTTGTACTTTGGCTGATGCTCCGCATCTAGCGAGTGCCTAATATATAGATGCCCCAAAAAGTAAATAAAGTTAGCGTTAGCTAGATTTTCTAATCAGGACTGAGTTGACTGAGTGATGTAGACATTAATGAGAGTTTATCTGTAGGAAGGAACGTTTACATCATCCTGGTAGAATCTGAACTTTTTCTGCATTGGGTGCAGGGACAGCTTGGTTGCCACAAAGAAGTCCTTTTCTTGTCGTGTTTTCCATCATGGTCTTCCCTTTGCCATTTTCAAGATCTTGGGACACAAGTGTCTAAGAGATGGGGAACAAAGAGGGGAGAACTGTTGCCAAACTGAAGTGTATCTTTGGGAAGAGAAGTTTTGTTCCACGTATTGAGTGCTGAGTGTATGTAAAGAGGAAGGAGCGGCTCTGCCCAGCGTCTTTGGCCTTTCCTTTTGTTTCTCATCCTTTAGGGTAGCACATAGAAAGTAGGGTCCACAGGTCAGGAGCTGCGTCAGCATCACCCAGGAGCTTGTTAGAAACGCGAATGCTTCTGAGTCAAACACGCTGGGATTCTGCGTTTTAACAAGCCCTCTGGGTAATTCTGACGTGGGGGAAGTTTGAGAAACCGTGCCCCAACCCCCAGGGCCATAGAGCTAGCAGTATAGCTCCCGCCAATAACTCTCAGATGTGGTGTGTGCATGGTACACACCTCTGAGGATGTTACAGCACAGTCCAGACCGTTTGATAGGCAGAAACACACATTCAGGACTTTCTGGTGTTCGTACAAAGGGAGGGGGCATCCTCAAACATCTCACGTTAAAGCTGTTTCACCCTGCTTTATTGTTCACATACACACACGACCAAGAACGCCAAGGCTGCGTTTTAAACCTGCCTTATGTTATTAGAAGACACATCTCAAGGTTCCAGGCATGTGCCAGGGTGTAGGGCAAGGTGTGTGCTGAGGTTCAGACACCTCCTCCTCCTCACTCTCTCCAGGGACCCCCAAGACCACTAGGTCTGGGGGCCCCACCTTTGATGCAGAGATGTCTGTGAGACAGGTGAGGGCACTGTCAACACAAAAGCAGTTCTAATCTTGAAAGGGGAGATGGTATCTCTCGAGGAGGCATTTCACAGGGGTTAAGGGTTGGTTAATGGCCTGAAAAAACTGTGTTTCCACTTTCCCCCCAAATCTTTGTGGTCTTCTAGTACCGCAGAGGAGGTCTGGCCTGCATGTTGGATTTGATGACTCTGTACAGCCAACTAGTCAATATCAGTCTCTCTCTCTCTCTCTCTCTCTCTCTCTCTCTCTCTCTCTCTCTCTCTCACCCTCTCTTCCTCTCTCCCCCTCTCTTGCCCTCTGTATGTGTGTGAAAGAAAGAGAGAAAGACAGAGACGGGGACAAACACGCAGAGTTATCAGTTTACTGGCTCCGAGGCTGAATACTAGTTACCTTGACTGTCCCCCTCTTTCCCCCGTGACGAAGACACACACAAGCCGCTTCTGTTTGATTCTCATAGAACCGTGAGAAACAGCCCCGTATGTGGGGCCATGTTTTTCATTCTATTCAGTCTTTGTATATTCAGATTCTTCCAGTTTCAGCTCTTGCTGTTCTGCCAGATTTCCATCGCATTGATGGCTTCTCTGAATTAATGTGTTTTGCAATCGCTGAAAAGTTTTTTCCCCCCAAGCACCGGGACTTATCCAGATTGATTTTTTTTTCCCCTTTCTCTTTCCTCTCTAGCTACTTCTTAGATGTTTTATTTTGTTAAGTGTTAATAGAATTTTTCTTTCGGCCTGACATTTTATCTATTCAGGGGGTCTTTGCAAGTCCCATTGTACAACCGGACTATAGAGGAAAGAGCTCTATTCTTTCTGACAATGGTTGCCCTAAAAAATACACACCACTCCTCCCCCTTGCTCACCAGGATAGAGCGAATGATGGGAGGGCAGCAGCAAAAAAACGCCCAGAATAAGGAAGAAAAGGGGGAGCCCTTATGCACTGTTGAAAGGGGGGCTTGAAAATACATTATTTTAAAAATTCAAAATATTTATTTCCTAAGGGGATCTGAGTTTCAGTACCAAAACATAGCCAACACAGAAGGGAGGCTGTTTTTCTTACTGTTAGACATTTATAGCTCAAAATATGGACTTGGCAAACATGTTAGAAAATATGGAGATGGGTGCGAAACAGATGTCACGTTTACCTGCGCGATACCCAGCAGGCTTCAGCCCCCACCCAGCCGCCGCACCCCAGGCATTAGAATTCTAATCGAGGCCCAGGGTCTGAATCTGCGATACCATATGCTCAAGTGTGACTACTCTGTGTACAAACAAACCAGTTGATCTTCTGGTGGTTTTGCTTGAGCGGTGCCTAGGAGGCAGATGCTGTGGTGTGTAGGGCCTTAGCAGGTGCCTGGCGGACTTGCCAAGCCTCTGGCCAGGGCGGAGTTTGCTGAAGGCACCCAGTCTCCAAACTAGCATCACCTATTCCCATCAGCCTGGTGCCCGGGAGAGAGAGAGCAGCTTCCTACTGGAGGATCAGTCCCCTTGCAAGGCCATTTTCGTCCCAGTAACTGACTTCAGAAATGGGGACCGGAAAGGGAAGGCCCCAGGAGCTTGGTCATTCAGGCTCAGCTGCTTAGCAACAAAGGGGGTCCTGACTCAGGAAGAGATTTTTTCAGTGAGCCCAATGTCTTGGAGGTTTGTCTGGCTTATCTACCCGCTTCTTCCATTCTTACCTTGACTTTGCTTTTGCCCCATTGTACACAATGGTGTCTAGAAAACTGGATTTGATTTGTCTGGAGGCACCATTTTAAACTTGGTTTATTGCTTCGCCCAGTGTCCTCCCCTCCATCAAAGACTGTACTCTGGGAGGAGTGAGGAATGAAGAACCTATGAACTCTTTTTCTCAGCCGACTTTAGATCAGGCCCCCACACTCATTTGTGAGCCTTGGAGCCCCAGTGAACGGTGCTCCGCCCTTCCCGGCCACATACACACACTGGAATTGCTCCAAGCACAGAGCCCTGTGGTTGCCAGTTTTGTTCTCCCATAACCACGTGGGTTGGGGTATATTTTTACTGCCAACCTTGGGCACAGAATGAATGAAGAGGACAGGCTGCTTACCTGGCCAAATCAGGTACCGTCCCCCCGTGAGTAGCTGATTGGCTAGGCTAACAGCTGCACTAAAGATGTGTATTTTGTGGAACAAAAAGGATTAGATTGTGAATAAAAGGAGTGGAGTTCAAAGCCAAATCTAATTTAATAAGTGTCAGTTTCTTGGATCTAGGTGGGAATCAAGTGTGGATCCTGAAATCCTATTGCTAGAAATGTTCAGAGGGTTGCTGGATGCTCAGGAGGACTGGAGAAGGGACTAGGAAGAGACAGAAGCTGCCTTGGGTGTTTCTTCTCTTTGATGTTTTTGAAAGGTTCTAGCATCAACGTATCAGTCCACAGATGGGTGGCTTAAACGAATTTATTGTCTCACAATTCTAGAGGCTTGGAAGTCCGAGATCAAGATGTAGGCAGGGTTGGTTTCTTCTGAGGCTTCTCTCCTTGGTCTGCAGGTGATCACCTTCTCTGTCTTCACGTCATCTCTTCTCTGTACCTGTGTCTAGATTTCCTCTTCTTAAAAGGACACCAGTTGTACTGGATCAGGGCCCACATGAATGACCTCATTTTAACTTTATTACCCCCTTAAAGACCCTGTCTTCAAATACAGCCACACTTGGACATACTGGGGGTTAGGACTTAAACATGAATGGGCAGGGGGTACAATTTAGTCCTTAACAATCAAGTTCCATTGTTTATAATAAAACAATTTAAATATTAATCAGAGGGATAAGTAAGCTATCGCTTCTCAATCCGTGAAATATTATGCAGCGGTCAAGATAGCATTCACAATATCTCAGGCTCATTAGGTTGACTACTATCCAAAAGGAAGAGAGAGAAAAGAAAAGTGTGGGCGAGGACGTGGAGAAATTGGAAGCTGTGCGCACAGTCGGTGGGAATGTAAAATGGTGCTGCCACTGTGGAGAACAGTACGGTGGTTCCTTAAAAAATTAAGAGTAGAATTACGATCTGGTCTAGCAATTTCACTTCTGGGTATATACCCAAAAGAAGTGAAAGCAGGGACTTGAAGATGTGTTTGTACACCCATGTTCATAGCAGCGTTACTCCTAATAGCCAAAACCTCAGTGTCCATCAGGGGGCGAACGATGAGCAAAATGGGAACCTTGAGGACGTGATGCTAATTATAACAAACGAGTCCCAAAAAGACACATACTGTGCGGTTCCCCTTCAACGAAGTACTACGAGCAGTCACAGTCAGAGAGACAAAAAGGAGGATGGTGGTTGCCAGGGGCCAAGGGGATGAAGGGAATATGGGGAGTTGTTGTTTAATATGCACAGAGTTTCAGTGTTAGAAGGCGAAAGAGTCTGGAGCTGGAGCGCGGTGGTGTGATATGAGTGCAACGTTATGGATGTATTTAATACCACTGAACTGTACACTTAAATGTTTAAGGCGGCAACTTTTAGGTGCTGTATGTTTATGTAATGTATATATATAAACTAGAAAAAAAAAGTATTCACAGTGTAGTAACCTGGGAATTTTTTGCAACAGTGTAATATTATGTGTAAAAAAAGAACAAAGGAAAAGTTCTGTGTACAATAGGATTTAAACTCTGCTAAAATAGACATCGATGTTTTTTAAAGCTAAAACTATGGGGAAATAAAAGCACCAGATATTAACTGTAGTTGCGCTAGGTGGAAAGACCCAACGACAGGGGATTTATTTTTCTTTCTAAGTTTTTATATTTTCAAATAGAATTTAATGAGCAACTGCAACGCGTGCAATGGATTCCGCCCCATACGTACTGCTTCGTGTGTTTTGTTCCAGTTGCTGAAGCAGGCTCTCTGTTTGTTCTGCAGGTGGAGGACGCAATGCTGATGTTTGATAAGACCACCAACAGGCACAGAGGTAAGACCCGGGTGTGAGGCCACCTCTCCAGTGCTTGCCACCCAGTCCCACAGACAGAAGACACACTGGACATTCCAGAGTTCAGCAGGCAGAGTTGGCCATCTGCTGAAGAGAGTCCCAGTAGCACACAGGGCCCAGACAGTTCCACAAAGCCCTTTCCCCGTGACTTGCGAATTGTCGGCTAAGGATGCAGCCACGCCCAACATAGGTTCAGATGTTCCTTTCTAATCCCGCTGCTTCGTCCTTGCTAAGCCTCGGCACTAAGTGATCCAAGGAGAAATTCCTCATAGCAAATCACTCTGTGGAGCCTCCAATTTGCTCCGAGAGGCAGGGAGTTCAGAAGCAGGGGGGGAGGGAAGCCTCGTGTAGGTTTACTGGATGTGCACAGTGATGACAGACGAGGAAATGCCCCTCCGCTCCTCTGCGATGCGTGGAGGGCACCTGCGGCTACCCGTATTTTCTCTTGTGCTCTTATTGTCCCATCCATGTTTTAGAGAATGGGTCTCAAGTTGGGATCTGTAGACCCCCGAAATGACACGCAAAATGTTTTGTTTGCGCTTTTCTTGGGAGAGGATCCCAACAGATTCTCAAAGGGGTTTCTAACCTCCGTCTCCCCCAACCCCCCCAAAAGAACACATTAGAATGACTGTTTTAAACAGGAAATTGGATGAATCTAGGAAAACCCACGCCAGAGGAAATAGGGTAAATGGTACGGAACCGCATTCCAGCCTCCCGTTCTCGGGAGCGCCTGGTTTCCGGGGTGGCAGGAAGCACCGTCCTGGAGCGGAGCTGGGGGGCGCGGTGTTTCCTTGCCACTCGGATTGCATTTAGATGTTTCTCGTGTTGTTTACATTCTTGCTGTCAACTGTGATTAGAAGCAGTTACCCAGGGCCGACTGTCTCTCCTGTTCGGAGCAGGCAGGCTGAGGGGAAGGGAGGAAGCCGCGGGTGGGACCGTTGCTGGGGGGATGGGGGAAGAAAGGGGCCGTCCTGAGTGTGTGTGCCTGGTAGTCAGCTCCTCGTGCATCACCCACAGCGTCCTCGAAAGGGAAACTGGAAAGCTGGGCAGAAAACGGGGGTGTTTACATGTTGGGGAGGGCTGAGGAGGGGTAGAGGATGAGGAATGGAGGGAGGCAAGGAGAGAAAAGCCGAGTTATAGGTGTGGAATGACTGCCTCTGTCCTCTGCGCTGCTCAGGGGTGAGAGCTGAGAAGGTGACACAGAACAGTGACACCTGCGATGGGGGATTCACAGTTACCCTGTACCCACATGGTGTCGATTTGCATGGTTTCCCAAGCGTTGCTGTCACGTGGCCGCAGAGCATCCAGGCCGATGTTCTGGATTGGGTGGAGGCCTCTCATCACATCTTCATAGCAGTGGCTTTGGGAAAACCATGTAACTTTTAGTACTTCTTATAGATTGTTTGGAGAGTGTAGTGCCAAGCACATCGTCGGCTGTGCGTAAACTTCAGTGCTTCCTCCTTTTCCTTACCATCGTCATCACCTCCACTTTGTCAGCTCAGAGGAGGTGACCGCTACACCCAAGGTCAGAGCGGCCACCCCGACCGAGGACTGCTGATTTCAAATTCGACTCTTTCTCTGTCACCTTCACATGGGAAGGGTTTGTTAAGAACGTATCATCTACTTATTTGCAGGGGAGGCGAGGCCCATCTGAACATGGCACTGGTGTCCATTGTTAGAATTCACAGTCCTGGAAGGTGCCTGAGTGGCCTCTAGTCAGCATTGTTATCATTCTTTTTTGAATATCAATGAATAAAAAGGTGTTTTTAAGCTCCTGCTCTGTGTCAGGCCCTGTGCTGGAGGAGATGATAAACCATATCATTCGACCCTCACAGCTGTGCAGGTAAAGGGGTTTGTCATCTGAGGAACCGGAGAAGGCTAGTGACTCTGTGTGTAGTGACTGACAGAGGTAGCCTCACACTCGGGACGTCAGGCTCCCGGGTTTCAGGAAAAGTTCTCCCTTCTTTCTAACCCAGCTGCTGCCTGCTGTGGGTGAAGCCTCTTCCCTTTGCCCAGAGGCGCTGAGTACAGCGATGAGGCGGTGGTCCTTCTGTGCCTGGGTGAGGGAACCCTTTCCTGCTGTGAGGTGGGGGGTGTCTACTCTATGGCCCCGTGCTCAGAGTGGCTGCAGGGATGTCAGTGCTTACAGTCCC
Organism: Cynopterus sphinx; assembly: GCA_030015415.1. Classification (NCBI taxonomy): domain Eukaryota; kingdom Metazoa; phylum Chordata; class Mammalia; order Chiroptera; family Pteropodidae; genus Cynopterus; species Cynopterus sphinx. The sequence continues at coordinate 24,732,476 of CM057385.1, forward strand.
AAGTCGGGACTTCGGGTGGGCACGGGAGGGTGGGCAGAGCCCCCGATGCATGCACAGGCCTGCCCCAGCCAAGGCGGGGCCTGTACCGCATTTTCTGCCCTGCCAGAGTTTCCAAATTCCTGTGGTGGATGCAAGACCCCTTACATAATTTCTGAAGCCAGAACAGATGACAGGTAGGACATCTTATTCAATAAGTATTAAGAATTTCAAGATGACAACAGCATTCATCCCTGAGTGGAGCCCTTCTGAGCATGCGCCGTGTGTGACCGCATAGGCTGCCCACCCAAGAAGCGGCCTTAATGGGAACGGGCAGCTGGTGGGGCCGGGGTTGGAGAGGCGGGAGGGAAGATGTGCCTGGAAGTTTCAGCAGGAAGGATGACGTGCTGTGTCCCCTTTTCTCCAGCACAGCAGTATGCTCTTGGTGTTTCTTCTCTATAGGTGGGGGCTTTGGCCTGTGCACATATTCCAACCCCTCTAAACAGCTAAGGAGGGTTTCTTTTTGAAGAGAGTGCTAAGCTGGGGTAACACTTCAGTGATTTAGAGCATTTGGGGGAGGAAAGAATTTTTTAAGAAAAGAACAGATCATAGCAGAAACACAATTACATATATGGAGCAGGTGGGCCCCCCATCCCTGGCCTGATGGAATGTGCATTTGGAATCAGATGATAAGCACACACACACACACAGTAAAGTCCTCCTGCAGCCACCTTGCCCCAACCTTCCCATCACCTCCTCAGCTTCCTGTTTTCCATTATCTTATCAAGAGGAAAATGCTGCCCTAGCAGAAGCTGAGGACACCTCTCAGGCTGGCACTGCCTCTCCAGCTTTCTTCTTAAAGAGCCCCAAACCATTAACCTCTTGGCATTGTCACAGCACTTGCTCAGCACTTCTCAGCAAACTTCTAACCCAGCCCTGCCGGGCAGCCTGCGGTATTGCCTCATCCTTAACCCCGGGCATTTGAAAACCACCTGTGAGCCCTTGGAACTGTGACAGCTGCTCTTCGGGGAAAACTGCATGGGCCTGGGCCTGGTTTTCTGAGCCTCTAGTCAGTCAGGCTCAAGGGACCCACACAGGCCACACTTGCCATTATGGGCCAGGCTCAAGGGACCCACACAGGCCACACTTGCCATGATGGGCCAGGGTTCAGAGCAGAATTTCTACTCTGGGCCCTGCAGTGGCCACTTCCTGCCCCTGTTCTCTGTTGGGTCTGGTAGGTTACTTTTGCACAGCAGTTTGCTTCTCCTGTTTCCAGAAGCACTAGCCTGGGTCTCTTCCCATATTAAATCTGCGCTTGGACCCTTTGGCACCGTGGGAAAGGACTTAGGGGACAGGAGACCGTGAGCCCTCCCTCATCCTGGAAGCAGTTAGCTGATTCTCACAGAAGTGTGGGGTCTTCCTCCCTTTCTCCTCACAGAGACTGCCTTTCAGCTCCTGCTTTCCCTTGATGTTTAGCCGGGGGCACTTTTCCTAATTTCGCTGAACACCTCAGGCTCCTGCTCTGAAAAATACAGGAACAGGGATCGATGAGTTCCTGGACCTGAAGTATGTTTCCGGCTTTTAGCTTTCTAACTGAGACAGTACCCAAGATTAATTCCTTCTTTATTTTATTAGCCAGGGGAGGGAGGTGGGCGTGTAAGCTGTGTCCCCACCGAGATGAGGGTCAGCGTGCAGGAGTGCCCTAGACGAGGAAGCTGGAAGAGGGGAAAGCCCGCTTGTGATGCCGTGTGGAATTCGAGGCTGTCCCCAGGTGAGGTGAGAGGGCTTTCCTTTCTGTATGTTGATTAGTCATGCACTGGATGCAGCCCGCCCCAGGAAGCAGGTGTGACCTTGGGCTTCTACCGAGGAAATCCTGGAGGGGGCGGACAGCTGGAGGCCATCCTCCAGAGGCACTCCTAGCGGATCCCAAAGGGGGATCTGGGTGTCCCGTCGCAGTGCCTACCATGGTGGTCCAGTGGGTTCTGTGCTAACCAGGCCATGCTAACACGCTCGGTAGAAACAGCCAGCACTTTCTGAGCCTGTGCATACTGTCGAATCATCATGATGGACAGTCTTAGGTGAACCCAGCTTCCCTGCGTCCCCCTCTAGGCAGGTGGGCACCCACCTGTCTGAAGCAGAGCTCATTCTCTGATTCTCTGCAAGCACCATGCTATGCGGTGGTTTAAAGCAGGGGAGCTGGTGATGTTAAGAGCTAGAGCACCTCCTCCTTATTAGTCCTTCTCCATACCTACCCCTCTTGGTGGGCTATGGTGCACCTCCATTTGCAGATGAAGAAACTGAGGCCCGGAGAGTTTTAGACTGCCCCATAGCAGGCTCTTACAGCCAGGTAAGAGCTGTGCTACTGGCAGAAGCTGGGGCCTTCCGTGGCCCAGCCCATCACTTCATTCTATGGCCTTTCATGAGGTTATTTGTTCCTAAGGGGAGGGAGAGTGGTGCTTTCCAGTTTCCTCCCAGTCATTGCATTTGCTCTTTAAAAGTTGATAGAGGTGGTCCGAAAAATATTGGACTGATCATCAAATAATTTAATCATTGGGGATAAGTTTGTTGCTTTCTCCCTGCAAAACTCAGATAAGATCTTGAATTCAGCATTAGGTATCGATCTCAGATCGGGCTGGAGGGGAGAGGCAGGTGCTGAGGAAGAAGCTATAAGGTGCTGTCCTTTCTGAGTCACTCCTTGGTTGGCAGAGGCTGAGGGGTGGGGAACCAGAGTGGGGAGTGGGGTGGAACGGTTCATCTCTCTCCCCACCCTCCCCACATCAGTCCTGTTTGAGAACGTGGAATGTGGGGGTGCTGTTGCTAAATACATCTCATACTTCTTTATGGGGGGCCATCCACGAGCAGCATTCCAGGGGAGCCTCAGCCGCCCCTCCCTCTGACCCCAGCGTTCTAGGTTGATGAACCTGCACTGCTGGCTCCCTCCAAATCTGCCCCATCAGGGGAGAGCTGGGCAGTTGGGGGCTCCACGGAAAATGAGCCGGGTGTCTTTGAAGCTTATCGGACACCTGGTGAGGGTCAGCTGGAGAGGGAGTGGCATCCGGGGGAGCACAGAGGAGACTTGGAGCCTTCTCCCTCCCTGTGGCTCCCATTACCCAGCAGGCCTGTTTGCTGCAGAACAGTGCCAGAGGCAAAGGAACAGGATACACTGAGAGAAAAATAGAGATCAGTGTGATAGATGACTCCTCTCCCAACTGTTAGCAGTCTCTTATTAAGTGCGATGCTAATGGCTTTGGAGAGGAACAGCAGCTCTGAGGCAGACCCCGGCCCCGCAACAGGCCCCCTCGCTGCGTTGTCCTCAGCCCCAGAGCGGTTCTGTGACCCTCAGTGAGCAGGCTTACTGCGTGGCTGGCTGTGGGACGGAGCTGGCTTCTCCCCCAAAGCTTGCATATCTCTGTCCCGAAAAGCAGCTGGCTGAAGTTTAAGGTCTTCGTAAATTGTGTAATCAGTTTATTTATTAAAATGGTGCCAGTGAGATGGAGCCGAAACTGCGATAGGAGATAATGCTTTTCTAAGGAGAAAAAATAGTCCTTAATGTCCTGACTACCTGCCAGACACTCACTTTGGAAATTGACCTCTGAAGTCCATACCGACTCTTTTATATACACTGAAATGATTAAGAATCACACCATAATTGTTTGTGTATTGGAGCCTAGTTCCCAGGGCGGGGGAGGGGGACTTGTAAAAAGAGTTACACAAAGGCATAAATAAAAATAAAATGGCATTGCTGTGTTTATAGGCGTGGGATGTCAAAGATAGCGTGTGTGTGTGTGCACGTGTGTGTGTGTGTGTGTGTGCGCGCGCGTGTGCGTGTGTGTGCTGACGAGATTCTAGCATTCCGACTACGTTGGTAAGAGGGTGGAACTCTACGGCTCATCAATGTGACTTTGGGGGATGGAGGAAGAAGTGTGTTTCACAGAGGCTAAGTCCATCTGGGTGGGAAAGGGTGATTAGGTGAGGTGGACAGCATGTTAAGGGCTTGCAGAATCACAGCTTGTGATGACATTAGTGCTGATGTGACACGAGGGTATCTTGCAAAATCCCAGCGCCCACAGTTTGGGTCTGGTGCAAGATCTTGCTGACGGGACCGCCCATCCTGGAAGAGTCACGCCCTTTGCATTTTCGCCCGCTCTCAGATCTGTTCTCTCGTGCTTCGTGCTTCGTGCTAACTGCTGACAGTGTTAGGCACCCATCCCTCTCCACCCCGAGTCTGAGATGGGTTAAGGAGTTTGTTGGAAACCTGGAAACCAGTAGCTGGTCATTATTGGTATCGATTCCAGTTCTGCACCTGAATTGGAAGTTGGTTGACAAGAAGGCTGCTGGTCTGTCATAGATCAGCACAGAACTTTCCATCTGGTCCAGAGTAGGATGTGGCCATCCAGCACGCACTGGGCTCTTTAATGCAAGTAGAGGTCTAGAACAGGTTGGGTGATAACAGCGTTGCCAGAGTAGACTGTTGTCAGTGCGGTACAGCTACTTACGAAAGAGACTGGTAAACCAGGTCTCTAGGAGAGAACGTTCAGAACGGGGTAGAGACTCAATCCCATTGAGTCTCATCCAGGCCGTTCAGAGAGAGGAGACCTGGGGGTGGGGGGGTGAGGGACTGGTGGTGATGTGGATGTTAATTGCTGTGCTTCTGTCTGGAATCATTCTAAAGCCAGAGCTGTGTAAGGGGGGTAGGTGTACCTGGACACCCACCATGAGGGGTGCACCCTATCTTCTTCACTGTCCTTCAGGGCTTTGCCCCATGGGCTGTGCAAACTTACTCTGCCCACCCTGGCCCCCAGCATCTTCCCCACAAGGCCTGGCCTGTCACCTGACCCATCTCAGGACCTCCTCCAGAGCCTACGAGGAGTCTGTGAGGGACGCTGGGTAAGGGAGAGGAGGGTTTGAAGAGCCACAGCTTCCACCATGAGCCATCATCTCTCAGAGACCAGCCCCCTGGAGCTGTCTGCACATTTTATTTTCTCATTAAATAAACACCATTAGCCTTCCCGAGAAATTGGTGCAAACATGACCTCACAAATAACCAATTAAAAGGGTGAGGTTGAAAGAGAATATGAATTTGAAAACATTCAGGGGAGGCCATTTAAGATTCCTGTAGATGCCCCAGCACCGGCAACACCAACCTGGGGCCTTAATTTTATTTCTGACAGGAAAGCTAGGAGTGCGCTGTCATCCCCCCCACCCCCTGAGCTAACTAAATTCCGGAAGCACCCATTCCGGAGCTGTCTCTTGAGATATTAATCAACACAGTGGCTTGGTTTCTGTTCACCTGCTTTTTTTTGTAGACGTGGAGCAATCCGAAACCCTTAACTCCTTAGCAACAGGGCTGGGGACGGGGTGCCCAGCGCGAGAGGAGCTTGTGAACGCAGGGGAACTTGGCCCCCTGGATGCGCTGCGTTTTCTTTAGCGCAAGTGTAAATCTTCAACTTCTTTCCTTTGGAATAAAAGCCCTGGCACCAGAAGGGCAGTGAGCTAATAGGTCTTCCTGCCTGCCTCCTGGCTGTGGCCCACGGAAGCAGAAAGGGAGTGGGCGCCGGGGTCAGCAACTTCACTGACCCAGAAATGGTTTTTTATAGAGAGGGGACAATGAGGCTTTTTGTTCAGCCCTGTTCCCATAGAGGCCCAGGCTCTGACTCTCATGGCATGTTTTAAGATCCTGGTGAGGGCAGAGTGTGGAGGCCTGAAGAGAAAGGAGCCTTTGGCTTAGTGACTTGATTAAAAGCACCCCATTTCTGAGCATCACGGAGATGCCGGGGGCAGTAGAGGGCTGGCCCAGGGGGACCAGAAGCCCCTGGCGGCTGCCGCCTGCTGGGACTAGAGGCTTCTGCACGTTAGCTTCTGCTTTAAGCCTTGCGGACCGGAGGACACACACCAGCCCATCTGAAGTTCTGGATCACGCAGGGTGCTGGAAGGAGCCTAAGTTTTAGTGTTGGCCATTCTTGGTTTCACATCCCAGCTTTCCCATGGGTGTGATCTCAGAAAGTTCTTGAAGGACTTTGAGCCCCGTTCGGCTCCCTGTAGAGAGGGCACATCTGCTCTGTAAGAGTTCAGTGAGTCAACTTGTCAAGTGCCCACGGTTAGTAGTTAGAGCCCACTAGCCTTAGTTCTTTCCCCTTTAGAGGACGCCCTCGGTTCAACCTCTTTGGGCAAACTACATCCCGTGTGTGAATTTTTAAGACCCTCCCCTTCACACACAAAAGATATGCCTGCAGGTGCATAGGATATTTCTGACAGGAAACCCACAAAACTGGTAACAAAGAGTTAAATGACACAGTGGTCAAGAGCGCACGCTCTCCAGCCGGACAGCTGGTGTTTGAATCTAAGCTCTGTGACCTAATAGCTGTGTGACCTTGGGCAAGTTACTTCACCTCTTTGTGACTCAGATTCCTCGTCTATAAAATAGGAATGATGACGCTGGGTTAGCCTGAGGCTCACGTCAGTTAATAAGTGTAACGGTCTCTGGCCATCGTAAGCCCTCACATGTTTATGCACATGTATATGTACTCATAGATTGCAAATATACGTAAAAAGTCAAATATACGTAAATAAAAACATTTTCTTCTGGGGAAGAGGATTCAGTGACCAGAGGTACAAAGATACAGGAAAACTTCCGATTGTATACTCATTGACCTTTTGGATTCTTGCACCATGTACTTTTTTTTTTTTTTACCTATTCATACATTTACTTTCTTAATGTAAGCTTTTAAAATTCATTCCAATTTGAATTGTAAATATGGTGATATGACAGCATGAGAGAGAATTTTTTAAAAATTCGCCCCATTCCTAACACAATAACTGTTGTCGCTTCTACCTTGTTCCCGGCATTAGACGTAAATATTTTTCAACTTGGTTTGTAATTGTGGGGTCTTTAAACCATGTGGTGGCTCGTTCTTTGTTGAATGAAGTAGGGGCCCTGCCTCATCTGAGTTTTCTGTCCTGCCAGGAAGAGGGACTCGGGAGCCCCAAAACAAGATGTCATTCATTACACGCAGCCAAGAATCCTTTGCCTCTGTGTCGCCTCTGTCTTTTTCCCCCATAAACAGAGAGAGAGAGAGATGAGGATTTTCTTAGTCGTTTCTGCTCCCCCCCAGACAATATGCTATTAATAGACTAGCCAGGCTGGCCAAGTCTAAAGAGAAACCCAATTTGCTTGAGTTTATTCCAGACCAGAGGGGGAGAGAGGTTGGAATGGGGAGACCTGTAAGTTCAAAGTGCTTTTTCATTAAAAAGGAAAAAAAGAAAAAAGCGTTTTTTTCTAAACCGAGTTACGGTTCATAAACATGTGGGACCTTGCACAGCATGGCAACTGTGTTCCTGTTGCTTACAGCTTAAGAGTCAAGGCGAGTGCTCCAGCTGATGAAGCGTGTGAAGTGTCTGGGCCTGGGACACGGGGTGAGAGCTTAGGTCTCAAGTCACACTGCGGGGCTGAACAGCTCCCACTGATCGGCTGTGTGGCCTTGGGCAAGTTTCTAAACTTCTCTCAACCTCAGTTTTCTCGCCTGTTAGATGAAGCTAATGTTATCAACGCATGGACTTAGGAGGTTTAAGTGACGTGATCTGTGCGAAGCATCTGATGCTTAGGAGACGATCTGCAAATTTAACTTTATTATTGTCATAAGGGACTGTTATTTTACTAGGAATAAGAATACTGTTACTGTCGTTCCTTGGGGAATGAAGGCTAAGGCTTGCTAATTGGAGGACAAGCTAACACTCTAGGTGGCCGTTGGCAGATGCTGTCGGGTTTTCCAAGATGGGAGGGTATCGTCGGTGAATTGTATCCTCCCAAAAGATATATCCAGGTTTTAACCTCTGGTATCTCAGAATGTGACCTCACTTGGAAAAGGTCTTTGCAAATGTAATCAAGTTAAGATGAGGTCATACTGGAGTAGGTTAATCCCACGTGACTGACGTCCTTCTAAGAAGAGGGAGGACATGTGAAGAGAGACACACAGGGAGGACGTCATGGAAGCACGGAGGCAGAGACTGGAGTTAGGTGCAAGCCAAGGGTGGCTGGCAACACAGAAGCTAAGAGAAAGGCATGGGGCAGATTTTCTCCTGGAACCTTCGAGAGAACATGGGCCTACCAACACCCTGATTTCAGATTTCTAGTCCCTCCAGCTTGGGGCATTTGTTACAGCAGCCACAGGAAACTAATACAGAGGACAAAGCGGTGCTTTCTGCTGGACATACCCCCTGTCACCACTGGCCTGCAGTCCCTGTGGGCACACATAACCTTGCCCCCTGCACGATTCTACCTACAAGAGAAATCAGAGAAAAGACCCTTTACCTAACTACAGACCCCAGGACACAGACCCCAAATTCTGACATGGTTCATGTCTTGCCCAATTCTAATTTAGCCAGAGACCCTGAAATTACTTTAGGACGTTGAAGAACTTTGAGGTTTAAATTTTAACTCAGTAGCTTTCAGAGCTCAGTCATTTCTTCGTAAGCCAAGGAATAACCAATATACTTAGCAGTTGTCCAAACTCCCAACTTTAAGATTGCAGACCATGATCATTAGATCAGTGTTTCCAGTCGGTTCATTCAGCTCAGCTATTTAGGAAAATAAAAAGAAGAAAAAGGAAGAGAAGGAAGTCAGGAGAGCTTATATGTACGACAACACAAACCTTGCCACCTTTATATATCTGTCCCAACTTCTACTCTGGGGGGAAAAAACAAGAAGAAGAAAGAAAACACAGTGAGACAACACTGAACCTGCCCGACAGACTCCTTGATTTCTTTCGGTTCTCCCAGAAACCCTTCCAGGCAGGAACATTTGCCAAATTCAATCCTGGAGTGAGTTTCTGAGCTAAATTAATGCGATTGAGGGTCAACGTAGTAACACCTTCGGGTCTGCGGCTGCGGGACGCCAGTGGGCACAGCAGTAATGAATAGCTGCAGCATCACGTGGATGCGCGTCTCTGTCCCCAGGTTTGGTTGGGCCTAAAAGTAACTGCCATGATTTTACAGTGATCAAAGTTGTGCGCCTCTGAGCACCCTCTCCAAAGCTGAGATGACGTCCTCGACTTGCCACCCCGTCTTGATATCAGGAAGGCATTGAGAGCCCTTCCCTCTCTCTGCACGTTTCCAGCGTTGGCACCGCTATTCCAGCACCTGAGGCAGAGCCAGTGCCTCTGCACCAGATCCGCAAAGCGCGTAAGGCTGACACCCGATTTATTGCCTCGGAGGCTGGGCCGGTTCATGGATGATTCATGACTCACTCCGCTTTCCATTGCCGCTGGAGGTGACATCATCCGTGCTGGGCCCAGAATAGACACGGAAGCGACAGTGGCCCTTGCTTTGTATGCCTCTCGCCAGCCCTGAGCTCCCGTCCACCTCACACCCAGCTGCTGTGTGTTCACTACGCATGGCCGTGAGCCCTCAAGAGCCCCTCAGAAGTATCTCCTCAGCAGGAGGCCAGAAAGGTGCACAAAAAGCAGAGAAGGGGACTTCCTCAAGCTCATTTCCTCCCCTTATCTTCCTGTAGTTTTCAATTTAGATTTCACTCACAACTCAAAGAGCTCCTGACTCCCGTGGCCAACCTTTGTTTCCTCACTCAGGCAGGGTTGGTTAGGAAGGTCTGGGTGACATAAGCCCCTCCACAGCCCAGCATTAGACACCCGGAAGATGAATGATGGTTCTCACAATCAGAGGTCTGGACTATCGCGGTGGTTTCCAACCCTGGCTGCACATTAGAATCACCTAGGGGGTTTTTAAAACATGCCAATGCCTGCGGCCCACCCCAGATCAATTAACTGAGTTTCAAGGATGGAGCCTCGGCTTCGGTAAGTGTTAACGTTCCCTCAGCTAATGTGCAGTCAGGGCCTGGAACTCCTGGGGTCAGATGATCTCCCAAGACCCCTCCAGCTTTAAAACCCACCAGGGCAGCACTGCTGACCAGGGTTTTGACCCAGAACTGTGTCTGGGCAGTCAGATGGGCCCTTTGGCCTATGCTGCGGGGTGTAAGATCTGGACAGGTGGGGGGTGGCTCCTTCACGTGAGTGGCTTTGGGTGATTCATGTGGGGGAGTGGGACGTATAATTGCATTCAGTTGTGCTGGTTGTGAATCTAGTTACCCCCTACCAAAACCCCCCTACCAAAAACACTGTGCTGGCTTTCCGCCACTGTTGGCATAGATACCAGTGCTGGTCTGTGGAGTCGTACTTGCCCAGTCCTTCTCTCCTCTCCAGCTTCACCCCATAACACGCTCCCTGCTGTCACACTGACCTCCTGGGCTTTCCTGTAACAGGGCCACCCCCATGGGCTGTTCCTCAGGCTGCCCGGAACAGTGTGTCTCTCTCTCTCTCTCTCTCTCACTCCTGGCCAACTCCAGCTCCCCTTTCAGGCCTGAACTTGAACGTCCTTTCCACTGGGAAGACTTGCTGGTCCCCCCGACTAGGTCGGCTCCATCGGTTGTCTGCACTCATGGTTCCTTGTCATTTTGCTTCTCGGCACTCCTCTGTTCCTGATTGCGTATTTGCTCGATTATTTGCTTTTTTATCTGTGTCCCCTCCCCCTCACCTCCCCAGCACTTAGCAAGTAGTATAAATACATGGCGAGAGGGTGGGTGGCAGACGGGCAGGCCCTCCTCACTCTGGTTTCTGTTCTCATTTGGCTGAAAACAGAGAGGCATCTGCTTGCTCTCCCCACCTGAACAGCTTTGCCGTCTACTTTCCCCCTGTCCAAGACCTACCTTAGCAAAATGGAGGCGTGGCAGTCTTTGTCTGGAAGATGGTGTTTTCTGGAGCGGGCTTCAGAGAATGGAAGAGATAGTTCGGGAACACGTGCTTTTTCAGCACCTAAGGAGGGAACGATTCCCCAGCTAACTTTCTTAGGGGAGGAAATGCTTTTGGTGTCAGTGTAGCTGTCCTTTACAGCTGATTTGGAAGAAAGACTGAAAATACTGGTTTGATTTAAAATAAAATCTGTCCTATACTCCTGCCTCCAACCCATGATGCCTGGTGGGGCCTGGTGGGCTGGGGAGAAGTCGGGCTTCAGCTAGGGGTGTGTACCGGGATTTTAACTGCTTATGCACCTCACACTCAGAGGCCAGGTAGAAAGGTGTGTACTTACAGATTTCTAAATTTCCTCCCCACCTTCAAAATCACTAGGCTTGGCATCTTATGTCTTCTTTTAATTAGGTTGATTCATTTGCCCTGGAAAGATTTCCTGATTCAGCTAGTATATTTATGTATAAACTTCTCTGGAAACACCTGGCAATTTCTCGGAGTGACAATAAAGAAACATAGTCTGAAAATTACGGTTTAATTTGCTCCCTCCTTCATGCTGCCTTACCTTTTTTAAAATGGGTAAGATTTACCAAAGAAGCTTTGTATTTTTGCCCGTGGTACGAATCCTGTTTTACAACAGAAGTGTGTATTTAACAATACCTAATAATTTCCCTTTATGTCGTTTTAGAACTCTAGATTTTAATGGACCCTTGAATCATTCCTTGGCAGATGGGGAACCATCTAATTGCATGTTTTTATTATGGATTTTCAGGTAGGACCCAGAAGAGATTTAGAAAAAAGTTAGAATATACAAAGAAGTTAGAATAACATTGTAATGACTTTATCTCCAGGAGTTGAAAGCTTTGTGGTCACTCTTGGGGTGCATCACAGCCCTCTGTGTGTTGGGGGGGTGTGGGTGAGTGTGTGGTGTACGTTTGAATTGGATGCAGCCCTTGGCTGGCTTTTAAATGTACCCTGGAATCAAAGACGCTATAAAGGATCAAAATAGGAAAGTAGGTACCTGTAAATTTTACTTTACTTAATTTGGGTTTGTGGTTCCTTTGTTGTGGGACCGTTAAAATCCCTTGGTAAGATAAAAACCCATGCCCTGGGCTGTTGAATGCCCTGGTGGCATTAATTTTTCCTGGGTGGTGTAAGCGGCTTCCGCAAAGTAGTCTGGATCCGAAATGGCACCTCCTGGGTCCATCCCTTCTTTTTCTTTTTTTATAAGGTTCTTTAGCAAAATGCGGGGGGGATGAGGCACCGCAGGTAGCCTAGCGCATCTTGCTGCTGCCAGGGCCGCAGCAGCTGGGGCGGGAAGAAGAGAGCAGCTGGGGCTGTGTTATTAGTCATTCCATGAAGAAATTGATTTGATAAATAATAAAGCAGTGATATTAGCAACACATGCTTGCAGGTCAGATGACTTCGATGGAAAGCCCCCCAGTTAAGTGTGTGTAATGGTTTGACAATGTATGTGCCTTCTAAGAGCATCCCGTTTTAAAATGGAAATGGGACTGTTCGTGCAATTCTTCGCCAATGTGCCAAGACCATTACCAGTGGGAGCGTGGAAAGCTGGAGGAGGATCTTTCTATTTAATTTGGCCTCTACCCTCCCCCTTTCAGACGACGCTTAAACCCACTTTGTTTCCCTGTCCTTGCCTTTGCATTTTGTTAACTGTTTTGATTTGTAAAATACTGCGCCTCACACTACACTCCTTTATGATGATTTACTGTGCTGTTCTTATCTTTCACCTTAAATCCTTGATAAGAGCGTTTTAAAAATGAAATTGCTACCTGACACTATTATAAAATCTTGGCTGGCATCCAGGGGAGAAACGGGTTGGGGGGAGAAAAAGGAGGCTGAATTTAGAGAAAGGAAAGATTTTTAAAGGAGCCAAGTCGTACTTTTCCCCCTGAATTCCGGAACCTTTTTTTTTGTTGTTGTTTAATGGAGTATCAGTACTTGTCAGTACCCCCTAGCTAATGCATGGTTAACCATGGGAGAACGTAACAGTGAGGAGTGTGGGGGGCAAAGGGTACCCTGGGCTGAAGATGAAACTCATCTCCGTCTTCGTGGCCTGGAACGCGTGCCCTTTCTAACTCCAGATGTCTCCGCTTCTGCCCCCTGCCCCTCTGCTTAAGACAGGTCAAAGCAGAGTCTCTTCTCCTAGCAAAGCCTGACCTGCTAGAGTAAGAGAGTGTGCTTTAATGAAAACTTTTTGTTAGGCTGTGTGCATTATGTTTCTGGAGATCTCCTTTCAGCCACAAAAGACGTTGGTGATGGAGAGGTGGGGGGAACATCCGTAAATAAAGCTGTCTGAACCAGCGGGTCATTTAAATTCTAATATAGTGATTTAATGAACTCTCGTCTTTAATTCCCGAGACGTGAAGACGACAGCCATTCTCTCCCCATAATGGAGCTTGTTAACCCATCTCTTTACTGACTGGTGCATTTATTATTATTATGACGATGGCTGGAGAACTTATTATGTTAGAATAACAGGTTTCCTAGTGCCTGGCAGAGAGCGGGGTGTGTAATGATGTGCTCTGTAGAAATCGCAGCAGCCACTGGCTTGCGTGGCATAGGCCGCTATTCCGTCTCAGTCCTCTGAAGTGCCGTGTGCGGAGACCTGGTATTTATTGTCCTAGATTACCAGGATGGGGGAGGGTGAAGCACCAGAACACGGATTACACGATCAGAGGCTCCGGCAGCAGGGGCGCAGCTGCTGGGTGCTGAGGCCCCAGCCAGTGGGGGGCCCTGCGTGTAGCCGGTGATGCCGAAGCCATTGCGCCCAACTTATCACACCCCTTATGAAAATCTCATCCGACACCAAAACGGCTGCTTTTGGAAACTGCCTTGTCTCTTTTGAGTCGAGCCTGGAGACAACCAGACAAGGTTGGGTGGTAACGAATAAAGAAACATTACTTTCGGAACACAATCTTCTGTTACCAGTCACTTTTCAGCAGGCATTCAATCAAAATGCTAATAGCGGCGGCAACAGGGGAACGTGGTTTTTGTGATACTAATTGATTGGCTGGAGGATGGGTTTTGATAAGTGCAGCTGAAGATTTTGGAAATATGATTCTCTTTAATTACAACGACACTAATAAAAATGAACAAATGATTTAACGACGATTTCCTGGATAATGGCTTACAGATTTCTGTTTTGAGTTTGAAACGAGACATGGTGGAAATGCACCAGAAAACCAGGGCCCTGGTGGGTGGCCTTGCCTTTAGCAAACCCAGGCATGGAGACTCAAATCCGGAATGCCCTTGGAAGGCTGGGCGGAAACTGCATCGACGAGAGAGGCCTCTCTCAGCTTGCCAGGATGGAGGGTCAGGATGATGGGTTGATTCCAGCGGGTGTTAACAGAGCTACAGGCTCAGCTGCACTGATCCAGCCATGTGTGCACCTTGGGTTTCCCCAGGCTGGCCAGCGGGGAGTGAACCCCACTGTACCAGTGAATCCCACTACACTTAAGGTTCTTGGGCTTCATGCTCAAGTTCCATGGCCGGTAGGTACTGGGTACTCTGTGTCACAGGAACTGTTCTAGTTCCTGTAATGATGCTAGCAACAAGGCAGACCCAGTCCTAGCCCTCCTGAGCTTGCCCTCTTTGGGAAGAAGGAATGTAGATTGTGTAATTTCAGGTACCACTCAGCCCTCTGAAGAAAACAAAATATTTGTCACAGTTGAAGGCCAGGTGGAAGGCCAGTGGCTGAGAGGGAGAGTGCTAGGTGACGAGTGAGAGGTACGTCAGGGCTAGATCACGAAAGGCTGATGAGCCAGGGTAAGGCATGTGAGAGCCCCTGGAAGGAGGCGTGTGATTTATGCTCTAGAAAGATCCCGTTGCCTCCTGAATTGAGTCAGGATGACAGGGGTGTGCTTTTGGAAGCAAAAGGCCAGTGGTAGCTCGTTGCAGAAGAGCAGGTGAGAGTTCTTGGAGTCTTGGGGCAGCGCTGTAGCAGTGTGGGTAGGGAGAGGCAGTGGGATTCAGGATATGTTTTTGGAGACAAGATAAGCTGTTCTGATAGGCTGGATGTGGGTTAGGTGGTGGGTGGAGAGAACTTGGAGATGCTTTGGGCTCTTGGACTGAGCAGCTGAGGACATGGTGGTTCTGTCTAATAATATGGGGACTACTTTGGTGAAAGGAACACATTCAAGAAGGAAATCAGTAGTTTCATTTGAAATTCCCATTGGAATCCATTTGGTGATGTTGCATAGATGGATATGCCAAAAGAGTACCCAAGAACAGATCTCTGGAGAATTAAATAGCCCACTGAGATGTTTTTGCCTAAACCTCACTAAGGACCCCTGGCTAGATGTTATCGTCAGTGTGGTAGGCAGTGGGACCTGAAGATGGAGTGACTGGTCCCTCAGCACTCCAGTATTCCTAGCATTAAAAGCCCCCTATGCTTCTCTGTTGGCAAGTCATCCAGAGGGTTCAGAAAGATTGCTGCGTCCAAAAATAAAATCGTCATTGCATCTTCCCAACAGGAACGAGATCCCGTGGATGCTCTTCAGCACCCCAGTGTCCTCTGAATGAGTGCCATGGGGTTTGGGGGTCCCTGTGAGTGCCCTAGGGCCCTCAGCCCTGACCATCCCCTGCTTCTGTCCCCTGGATCTCTTACATTTCAAAGATTAAGCCCGTGTAAGAGGGGCTGACCATTCGTGTCATTAACTATGCAGATCATAGGTGGGGCTCCCTGGGGTGGGTGCAGCTCTGACACATTAATTGGTTAAAAAAAAAAAATGCAGAAATCAGATTTGTGATATTGGGGTGGGGATGGGGCTTAATTGAGGCCGAGAGGCAGTGCTAGCCTTCCTTTCAATTTGTCAAGCTTTCTTTCAAAATATCTGCCAAAGAAAAAAGGGTAATTAATAGGCTTGAAGTCATTTCCGATGTGTCAGGATTTCTGTCTTGCTTCCAAGTGATAATGTTTGCCGGCTCCAGGCCTCTAGGGAGCCCTCCGTCTTATTAACTTGTCTGAGAGAAACAGGGAGTAGGGACAGCCTCGGCCAGTGGGTGACAGGAAATAAAGATTTGTGATGAACAGTAGGGCCAAATAAGTTTTGGGTGGAGGCGGGGGGTTTGTGGGGGGTGTGGAGGGAAAATGATTGTTCTCAAACGGCGCTTCCACACCCAGCAAGGCCTGGAGCTTCCTGGGTCAGTGGCCATTCACTCCACCTGGAGGAGTCCTAGGTAACCGCAGAGAGGCAGTGTTTTTAACGGGCAGTGTGTAGGCACGCCGCAGACTTTGTGTTTGCCTCTTCACCCCCTCTGCCTTCTTACTATTCCTTTAAAAAAAAAACCACCCCCCATTGGAACGATCTTTGGAGCAGTCATGATTCTCTCCAGCCCTGCAAGTTGCCCGCCTAGGCATGGACCCCCAGCTTTTGACTTTTCCAAACAATTTTCAGAATTGTTAAAGAGCCTGTACTACACACTCAGTTATGCACGGAGCCATCTGAGACTTGGCAAGCTATGCGGGCCTGGTCTCTCTAGCCTGGAGGGGTTTGTAAAGCTCTGGGAAAACAAACTCACCTCCCAGTTTTCCAAAAATGGGTTTAGTTGCACAGTGCTAGTCAAGGGCTTCCATCTGGCAAATAAAGTCTGGATTGAGTGTGTGGAGGAGGATCGAGGTCTTCTCATCATTTCTGATAGTCTCCACCACCGTGGCCCTCCTCTTACGCTAGGTCTTTGCCTTCTTTTCTGCCTAAGCTTCACCCCATCCTCAGCTGTAAAACCATGCACCTTTAAAAATGAAGGGCTGGGTGAATATATTTTAATTGAGGAAACAGATGGAGGAGGGTAGTCATTATTAGGCAATCCGGTGGGTTCTCTGTGTATTCTCAGGTTTTTGGGGGTTTTTTGTTCTTAGTGTCTAGCCACTCTCATTGACCTAATGGGTCATTGATACTCAGAGAGGTTAAGTAACTTGACGAAGGTTACACAGTCAGTGTGGGGTAGAGAAGGGGATTTGAACCTGGGAATCCCGTTTGATGGTAGCACCTTGCCACCCAGGTAGGCTCCTGTTCCTGTGCTCAGCATCAAGGCACCTGCAGTTGGCAAGACTGTTTTAGCTGTTGCTCAAGACCTGCCTGAGGGGAGAAAGGAGTTAGGCTTGGAGACCACCCTTCAGCGGGTCATTTGGGACCTGGGACTGGCCTCAAGGTGTCTGGACAAGGCAAGGCTTCCTAATCCTGGAGCAGGAGTGGTAGCTTCCCTGGCTGTGGTCACCCCTCAGGGAGCGGGGAACCCACTTGCCTCCTCTCCTTGTCCCACCCCAGCCTCAGTTGTCTGTGAGCCAGTTAGGAAAAATCTCAGCAGGCTTGAGAATAAATGCCGCTTGTCAGTGCAGGCAGTGCGGGGGTGGGGAGGGCTTGCAGAACTGTTTTTAGAGCTGGATTTGCTGACTTTGGCTGGCAGCTGCGGCTGGCAAGGCCTGGAGGCCAGCCTGGGCAGGAGACCACCCTGGGTGACCTTCAGGACGATGCGAGCTCAGATCTCCTTGAGATGTGCCCTTTTGGGCCTTTTGCTCTTCTCATTCGTTGTAAAGTGCTTAAGAAGTAAAAGCTGAGTTCAGCGTAGGAAACCTGAGGTGGATGGTGCCGGCTTCAGCTGTATCCAAGCTGTTCCTCACACAATGTGCTTTTCATTGTTTAAAATAGCAAAGTTTGGATTTTGGAGTGGGGGGGGGGGGTCACGGGGAAAGAACATGATGTCTGTTTTTAATCTTTCTTCAAAAAAAAAATTTTTTTTTTTTTTACCTTTTATCTCTTCTAAAAGGAATTTTCGGGACAGAAATGAAAGGTCGGCAAAAACCCAAATTCACTGTTTTTTCTTCTCAGTCCCCTCTCTTCTTGTTTTTCTCTGTCTATCTGATATTTGAAGGCTGGCTAGAGATTTTTGGAAATTTTCAGCCGGGGGAAGGGAGGAGATTCAGGACCTTTTTCTTTTTCCTAGGAAAACTCAGCAGAATTAGGAAGTTAGCACATCCAAGATCCACACACGTACACATATACCCATACTCTGTCTCTCGTCTGATTAAATCCACACTGAATATGTCTTCCACCCCCAGCCTTACCTCCCAGAAGTTTTCAGGAGCCATTATTCTATTACACCAAAGAGTGGGAATTGATGGGGAAAGGGGCTCTTGGAAGACATAATTAAAATTTGTTCGTTGTACTAGTTAAAGAGAGAAAATGGTTCTCATTCACATGAATGACCTCCCAGTGATTTTTTTAAAAGAGTTTTTGTTGGTTTTTTCAAAGTAGTTAAGAACTCACATAATGGCTCACTTCTGGGGAGCATCAAGGGCCTCTGCAGGCCACGGACTGAGAAGAAATAAAGCCCTTCTCTTTCAGTGCCTATAGGGAATGGGTAGGGGGCAAAGGAGCAATAGTGTCTTTAGGACTAAATAAAGCTGCCTTCTTTGAGTCTGAACCTGGGTACACAAGGTTCACTTTCTCAGTGCTGGCTACATCCTGAATTCCTGCTGCTGATTTGTCTGCTCATTGAGAGGCCACATCAGCCTCACTGGGCCGGAGCAACCCACTGGCCACAAACTCGTACCCCTGGCGTGAGCCTCACTGCGTGCTGGGGTTGGGGAGTGTGGGGAGGCCTGGAGGAGGAGTGGCGGATCCAGGTGGGTGGAGAAGACGTACTGGCTGCAGCTTGGCAATTAGATTGGAAATTGGTGTTCAGCCAAGGGTAGAAATCAGGTACGTGAAGCACACGGGTTGCTGCTTTCAGGCTGTCGATCCCCGAATGCACCCATGGGTCACACGTGTACACACAAGCATGTCCTCCTACCCTCTTCTCCCCTCTCCTGCCATGACCCACCTCCCTTCCTCCACCTGCTGCTGAAATCAGCTTTCAAGTGCAGGTGTGGAGGTTAATAACAAGACATTTCCCAGTCGGCCCTCTGCTTGCTTGAGAGGCTTCTCCCTGGGCTCTGAAGGAAAGGAGAGGATTTAAAGGGACCACAGACGTCAGAGCTAGAATGGTGGTGTCCACTGTGGCAGGGCCAGGGTTGGCTGGGAGGTGTTTTTATACGCTGAGACCGCTCCTGTAAAAAGAGCTCAGGCGGCAGCCGCGTCCTGCCTGTCCACACCCCAGCCTCCTCTCACCCCTTGGTAGAGAGTGCCCTGGACACAGGCCCGGCGACCTGAAGCAGGTCTCCCCTGTGACACCCAGCACCAGCTACACACTGGGGTTCCATCTTTCTGTTTCCTCTCTGGCCCTTCAGATCATCCCTCGTACTGCCTGGTCATGAGGTTTTCAGTGCCGATGCCAAGGAGTAATCTGCGTAACCCGCGGGGGAGTTTCAGTGCTTTAATTAAAGTTCAGAGTCATGGTCACTGGTCTTTAACTCCAACTCCCTTTCTTAGAGGGTCCTGGGAAGCCCAGCTTGGCTCTCTGTCTGCTTCCTGTCGCTGAGCATGGAGGCCAGCCATCGTGCCCCGTCCTGGTCCCCTAACTCAGTGTCCTGCTGCCTCCAGACCTTGGCTCTGCCTCTGGGCGCCCTCAAGCCTAAGCCTGAAGTAATTGAGCCAGACGCCAGGTATCAGTAATCTGGCCACATCTGTCTCTCCAGAGGTCTTGGCTGGTGGACTCTCCTGAGCCCTGGGTGTCTGTCTTAAGCCCTGTTGCCCAGTGACAGCTCTCTATGTCAGAGAGAGTCTTGTGTGTCTCCTTGGGGTAATAGAGAGACTTGGTGTTGCCAGTCTTCCCACAGTCAGAAACAGTTACCCGCCTTCGGGTGGTCTGGCCCTGAGCCTCGGCCTGCCCACTCAGCCCTGACATGGGTGACGGCTATTCTGCTCTGGGATAACTCATCTTACATAGTGTCGATTCGTGTCTATATTGTTCAGGATCGTGCATGCCTGAGCACTGTAAGGCATCTCAAGAATTCTTAGAAAACACGGGAAAGTGGATGCCACGCATAAAATAAGTAATCACGTGACTGCTGGACCACTGAGAATTCACAGAGCTGAGGAACCCAGTTGTCCCCATTTTTCGTGCTGAGGCAGCTTGGGCTGGGGAGTCTTCTCTTTTGAGAGGCTCATACTGGTCTTTGAACAAACTCTTTATCTCACCAGAAAAAGAAACAGGATCTGAATGACGCGAACATTTTTACTGTTGTTTTAAGAATGTCGAGCGCCCCTGGAAATAGTGGGGGATGCTTGGTGGATTGGAAAGTAGGCTCGAAAACCGCTGGGGTGGAAACACCGCCTTTTGTTGTCTGTCCCCCGGCCCGCACGCTCCCCTCAAGGCCAAGCTCTTAATGGCTCCTGTGTTTCACTTGAGCAGCCCTGATTGAACTGGACTGACGGGCACAGGACGCTGAACTGGGGCCCGTGGAGGATGCCAAGGCCCAGCCCGCTCAAAATTGCCCATTTGAAAGCTGTTCGGGAAGCCACAGTGAATGTTGGTATCATCTTTCACTTGTGCACTTTTTCGGAATTCAGCCACAGGTCTTCCTGGAGCCCTAGCTGGGGTTTGATTTTCTGGGCTGGGATGAAAGATGAAAGAGGCATTTATTTGGTAGGAGGCGGATTGAGACATTGAACTGCTTTTAAATGATGTGAAGAAACCCTTTCTTCTCCTTCCTTCCCCACTTCTGCTGTGGTGCTGACTTTGAAAAACCTTCCTTGAGAAGCTGAGATACGGGGTGCTTTCTCAAGCCGCTTTCTGAGGTTGGTTTTTCTTTTTTTTTCTTTTTTAACACATTGGAAATCTATCACGGCTTAGAATCATCTGTTGGCTCTCATCACAGAGGCACAGAGAGCAAGGTGCGTGGACGGACCGGCCCATGGGCCTTTCGGTCGTCCTTCCTCCTGGCCAAGAGATAATAATAATCTGTGTTTATCAAGAGAGTAGCGTGGTCAGAGAGGCAGCACGGAAAGAGCCAGCGGCTCTTCTCTGATCAATGGGGAGCCAACTTTTCTTGTGAAGCGTAGACAGCCCACAAGTTTGTCTTCTTTCAAGAGGAGAAGAAATGTTTAAAGCGAAGCTCCAGAGATGTGTTTTTTCGGTCCGGTGCTTCATGGAGGCTTAAGGATTCTGGTAGGGCCCTGAAAATGGCAGAGACCTCAGTTTCCACCCCCCACCCCCCTGATGGGCTCCCTAACTAGAGAGGTTTGCAAAGCTTAAGGGGATTAATGCTCTTTAAACCTCTGCACTGCTTCCTGCTCCTCACGGGATCCGGGTGCTAATAAAGATGTACCAGCTTGGAAAGGCTGGTAAACACTGCTTTGTTGCCACGGCAACAGGCGAAACAAGACCGATGCTGAGTATTGCTAACGAGAGTCCTTACGATCAAGAGTTTGAGGAGGGAGGGGGAAAAGGTGCTTAAAAATGCAGAGCGTCTTGGCGAGGTAATTAGACGTGGTGCTCTCAAAGTAAATTTATAGTTTTACGGAGCATTGCTAGAGTGCCTTGTTGCTTGCAAAGTCACCCTCCATCAAGTACCAGGACCAGCATCGCCGCCCAGAGCCGCCAGCATCTGCTGTCAGTTACTCTGGTGAGGCGGGGGCTGGCGTCCCTCCCCTCTGTCTCCTCCTCAGCGGGGAGTCACTGTGTTTGTCCCCTCACTCTGGAAGTGTTAGAAAGCAGTTTCCTATCTCCTTCGTGTTGAAAGGTAAAAGGGAATGTTCTGCACCTGCTTCAGATCTGGAACATTCTTTTAGCAATAGTGATAAACGATGGCTGACTCTTACCAGCCTGGGCACTGGGCTCCGTACTGTCGTGGCTTTCTCTCCCTGCGCCTTCTGGCACCTGTGAGGTGTAGCTGTTACTCTGCCCAGTTTTCAGAGGAAAAAACACGGGTGAAGGAAATCGCCCATGGGGACGCAGCCAACCAGGGGCAGAACTGGGACTGGAACCAAGGAGTAGCTGTAAAGTCTGGGCTTCCAGCCCCTGGACGGTATTTTGCAGCCCTACTCACCCCGTCCTGCCTGCTGCTGTAATTTTCATTCCTGCGTCGTGAGCAGGTCCTGCAGCCTCTGCTGGGATCTCCTGCTCAGACGTGCTGAGACTTCCCGGGGAGCCTGGACTAGTCTCGTGTTCCTCCTCTCCGTGGGATTTGGGCACTATGCTGGACTCCTTGGGGAAGCTTCCTCCTCGTGTGTGTTTGGGATTTTGGGGGCCGTGAGTGTGGAGAGACGGTCGCTAGGCTGAGGTGCCCGAGCTGCCCCACTGACCGCTCCCCTCCGGGGTAGCATTACTCAGCTGCTCAAGCCAAACCGGAGGCCTTGTCCCGAACCCCACTTACTGCACATCTGGCCAGTCTCTGTACATCCACCTCTGGATTATCCCATCCTCTGTATCCGCTGCCGTGCTTGCTGCAGGCACTCACGGAGACTCTAGGGACTCCTGCCTCAGGCCCATCCCTCTTACCCACTCAGAGGGATCTTTCTGACCACGTCAGATTTTATGGCTTCCCAGCCAAGCACCTTACGTAGCCCCCGTGCACTGCTTGACTGACCCTTGGCTGCCCTACTGTCCATCAGTCTGGGCTTCCTGCTTAGGATGTCCCATTTCCCTGAAGTTCCTCGAACACCAGAGTCTCTCAATTTTTGTTCATAATTAATCCCCACCCGCCTTTCCTTTGACAAACTCCCGAGGGTCTCCAGGACTTGGCCTGGACCCATCTCAGTTTAGATGGATGCCCCATCCCTCCTCCTAAGCCTTCTGAGAATTCTTCTGTCATTGTTGGCTCACCACCCCCGCCCCCCAGTAACTGTAGGGACGTCGTAAGGAGGAAACCAGGTTCTGTGTTTCTTGGTGTCCTCAGTACCTAGGACACAACGAGTACTTGGTGAGTGTTTATTAACTAGAGGGTGACAGTGTTGAGCCTTACCAGGTTACTGTAGCGCCGACGCCACAGCCCTTGGAGATCCAGCGACTTGGAACCTTGGAGGTCTCAAGGTCACGCAACTACCCTCCTCAGACTCCACCCGGAATCGCGCTTTGACGCAGCCAGGACGGAACCTCAGAACCACCGCTTTGTGTTGGGACTGTGAGACCCTCTGTCCCAGCAATGCCTGGACACCACGCCTGGCACCACACCCTTGGTAGTAATGTTAACACGTGATCTGCGTTTGGCTGCTCACAAATCTCTTTGAGCCTGGTGAACTTGGAGTTGAGTGCGGGACGCTGTCCAGTACCCATCCAGAACGTGATGGTAAACATTTAACGTTTTTTCCTCCTTCCCCACGGTATCAGTCTTCTTATTGAATTTGGGAAACGATGGCCATTGATTAAGTTGCAGTGGAGCTTGCCCTGGAAGAAAATGATTGATAATCTGTTTAGGTCTGATCTGCTTGCTTTTCCTCTCCTGATTTCCTCGGCCACTTTTTTCAATTACCAACTGTATTTAGCTGGGCTTGCTTGCCGTAACTCATTTCCCCTTCCGCTTGGATCCACAGGGAAGTTGTAATGTGACGCTGGAGTAGTGACATCTCATTATTTCCCTGAAACATCAGTTAGAGATGCAAGAATAAGTCTTCCTTGAGGCGGACAGACGCGGGCTGTGGAGCTGTGAGGCTGTGAAGCAGAACATGTCTGTCCATCGGGAGGGAGGCCACAGTGTCCTGGAGCAGCACAACCTCCTGGTCCCTGGACTTAGGGTTCATGTGGCCCTTTGGGAGCAAAGATCATCTGATCCGTCTCCCAAGTGGACTGATCAGCTCACTCTGGGCAGAAAAGGTACTCAGAAGTAGTTGTCACGTGCGTGTTTCTTGTGGGCTTTGTTGTTGTTTCTCTAGCTCCTATCTTTAAGGTGTTTTATCATCTACACAGTACTTTCACCTGCCCCGTTTTGATAGCTTGAGCTCATCTAAATGGTACTGTAATGGGAAGGAGAAAGTAAGTTAGCTCCGACGTTACCCTCTCAGATCACTAGGTATACGGTGTCCGGCCCTGGGTGTTCGGTCGTGTTCATTGTCACGGCCACCTTCGAGAGCGGGCACATGGGTCGATGATGTCCCTGGGCCATCAGTGGAGAGCCTAAGCTTGCAATGGTGGAGAAATGGGTAGAAGGTAGTTCAGTGGGTGGAGTATGTACCCCATGACTGGGAAAGTGAGGGGGCCCCCTAAATAAATAAATAGCGTCCCTGCCTGAGGAGTGAACACGTTGAGACGTAAGCCAGAGGAATGGCAGGTGGCACACCAGAGTTTGCCTCACTTGGGAGAGTCTTGTTAAGTTTTGAGGGGCATGCCGCTGGACCCCGGCGGTGGGGAGCTCTCCTCGGTCGTGAGCGGGTCTGGACTGGGGGGCTGTGGTGGGCTGACCTCAGGGCGGGGGGGTGGGGGGACACAGGAACCTTGTGCCTTCTGGGGGATGCTCCCTCCAGAGAGGGAGAGCGAGCTGCTGCCCAGTGTGTTCTTTCCTCTTTACTATGAAGTGAGTCGTGCCAGACGAGACCAGGGTGTCCCTGAGAAAAGCAAGGAGTCACTCAAGAGCCAGAGGCTCTTCCCAGGGCGTCATCACGGAATCTGACGGCTCTGCCCTTGGCCCCAAGCCCCCGTTTCCCTCCCATTCCGACTTCAGTGCCTAATGCGTTTGGAATGAATTCAGTCATGCCAGCACCACCCAGCACACTCCCAAGTCACTTTCTGTCCCTGTGGACTCTGAGGTCTGGTTTACCAAAGGAGAACCCTGCCTGGGAGGGCTCTTGGCCAAGGACAGGCTCAGTGGGGCGTTGGCTGGTCCCCTGCAGCCCTGGGCAGGAGGGGTGTTCCCTCGGCCCCCACCCACAGCAAGGCTGGGCTGTCTGTCTGGGCACAGGTCTCTCCGCAGCCACTCCTGTTTGCAAAGGGGAACGGGGAGACCCGGGGTGTCTTTTGGGACTGCAAAGTCCATGATTCTGAATTGCCATTGATGAGAGAGAAGCAGCCCCAATTTTGGCGAGAGTTAATGGGGTGAAGCAGCAGAACTGTTTTCCTGGGCGCGGAACATTTCTCCTAAGTGTTCAGGCCCTAACCAAAGCAGCTAAGTCAGCGGATTGTCAGTGTTCCAGAAAGTGCCATCTCCCCGGGTGCCGTACCGCCCCCAGGAGCACGCCAACGTGGCCCTCCCTCCCACAGCCTGTTTTTCTGTTTTTGTGACTGACTTTGCCGTGAAGGATGAGGAGAGAGGAGTGGCATTTCTCATAATCCTCCCCCCATTTTCCGACGGTGCTTGGGCTGGCGTGGGGAACTGACACAATATTTAAATAAAGGCTCTGGGGGAAAGGACATGCTTAGGTTACGACGAGGAGCTCCTCGCAGTTACGGTCTGGGCGTCTGAGGAGCCTCTGTAATTACACCCATTCAGCTCTGCCACTTCCAGTCACCACGCAGCCATCCGAGGGAAGACGGTGCTCCAGAAATGGCCTCAAGAGCCGTCTTTTTAAAAAGGCAGTTAAGATCCAGAGCTATAA
The DNA here is from genome assembly GCA_030015415.1 of Cynopterus sphinx. NCBI lineage: Eukaryota > Metazoa > Chordata > Mammalia > Chiroptera > Pteropodidae > Cynopterus > Cynopterus sphinx. The sequence continues at coordinate 24,757,632 of CM057385.1, forward strand.
ATAGAGTCTTTTCAACAAATAGCAAAGGCTGTCGGTTCCCTCTTTGAGCTCTGTCGTCGGGGCCTTTAGTCCAGGAGGGAAGGCTGGGGGCCGGGGTGTTGGCGCCTCCCCGAATACTTTGAGATCTTGGAGACCCCAGCATCGCAGTGAGACCCAGCCTGCTGCCTGGTGGTGGGGACGAGGCCCTGGCTGGCCTGAGCTACGTCCTCATTGTCTGCTTTTGGGGATGCATCTTTCCTGGTGGCATAACAGAAAGCCACCACTCCAAGTCACCTGCCCCGTCCCCAGAGCAGGCCTTCCACCAGCTCTACAGCACTAGCCCTGCCGGGCACAGAGGCTGCACCCCCTCTTCGTGGAGTTCCCAAGTCACAGACCCTCCCAGGTCCTTGGTTTGGCTGGCGTGTATCCAGAACTCAGAGGCTATTTCTCAGCATTTCATCCAGCCAGAGTCTACGTCGTCACCTCAGAGGGAACATTGCTCACCGTTCAAAACGGGCACACATGTCAGCAGAACTGCAGAATGTGATGATGTTTGCTCCACCTACCGTGGAGGGAAAGTTTGGGCTGAAAGACAACCACGCGGGAATAGCGTTTGGAAAGTTAAAGCTAAGGGGATGGGAAGGATGGTGGGGGAAAGATGGCACCTTTGATGTACCTTTCACTGGCCCACTTCCCCCCTCACCTATCCGCCCCTCTCCCTTGACATCAAGGTGGCTTCCCCCTAACTCGTCTGTCCAGACCAGCGGTGGCCCCATATGCAGAGCAAGCTTCCCGGTGGGAGATCCGCTAGGATGGGAGGAGGGGTGGACCGCGGTGGGGGATGAGGAGGCATGCACAGCAGGGCAGTCTGACTCCTGCATCCCAGGACAGACAGGTCTCGGCCCGGCCCATCGCCACAGAGACCCTAGTGGTAAAGGTGGAAGATCCCAAGGGCATTGACAAGGCAGGCCCTGCGCTGAGGGAGTATGTGGGACCCACTGTCCTGGTGACAGCCTATAGCCCGGAGGACCCCTGTCCCTGTTTGCACCCCTAGGCAGCCCCCTTCTAGCTTCTGCCTTGTGCCAGTCCGTCCGTGTCTACTCACGGGCCAGGGCATCTGGAGAGTTTGGCCGCAGCAGCCTAGTGGCGAGCATCTCCCCGGACTGTCACATGTCCCTCCAGAGGCTCCACCAAGCAGGGGCTCAGGCCGGGGCCAGTCCTCCTTTCCAGTGGGACTCCTTAGCCGAGCCTGGTTGGTGGGAAAGCGGAGTGGTAAAAGCAGTGCCACAAAATTCCACGTCGGTTTTCGGAGGGGCCCCCGGCCATCGGGGTTTGTGCTCTGAGCTTACCGCATCAACGGGCTTTAAATCAGAGACACGTGTGACCCTGGAAGACACGGACGAGGCCGTGGAGGGGCCGTCGAAAATTGCTGCTGGCGCCTCCCGGTGCGGTAGCAAACGCGCAAAGCTGGTACGACAAAGCTGGAAGCGGTTCCTTGCATGATGACATCTTCAGAACGTGCCTTGCCAGCCGGCTTCTCTCACTAGTCTTTGGAGGGGCATTTTGCTTTTGAAAAATATTTTCGGGGTGGCGGTAGAGGAGAGAGACTTCCTGTGTCCTGAGCCCCTCCACCGTCATTCCAGGGGCAGGAGACTTGCGGTGTCCTGCACCCCCCGCCCCCACAGAACCCTAGAGGGGAGTGGGATGGAGGGAGGCCTTGCACCAGACTCCACAGGAATTTGCAGGGTTTTACACGGTTGACTTCATGGACAGCGTCCAAAACTCCTCCCTGTACCGCTCCCTCCCACCCCCTCCAAACCCCACGTTTGGGGAGAAGAGCATCTGGGAAGCAGGGGCTCTGACATCAGACTGCCTGCCTTCAGAAGTCCCAGCTTCTAACCACGGCAGCTGAGCAGCCCTAAGTAAATTACAGAACCTCTCTGAGCCTCAGACTCTTCCTCTATAAAACGAGACAGCAGTAACACCTGCCGGCTAGGGTTTGGAGAGGCGTTTAGACAAAGCCTGTACAGTTCTCAGCAGGCCCAGCTGGGGCTCAGGAAAGGAGGGGGTGGTCACTGACGCCTCGCAGTTGGTGTTTGGTTATCTGATCTCTGTCAGGTGGCGGGTCATGAGGTTTTGTTTTGTGGGCACCCGGAGAAGGAAGCAAGCCAGTTTGACCCCATTGGAAGTAAGGTGGGGGGGGGGAGCCAAGATGTGGGAGGATGGAAAGCCACCACTGCTCTCCTGGGCCACGCAGGAACTGCTGCCCTACTGGGTGGCGATGGTGACGTTCCAGGGCCTGCCTCACTGATGACGTAGATGGCCCCAGGTGAGAACCCTCTGCCCAGACTGATTTGCACGTCCAGGGAGTCAGGTATGGAAGCCACTTGCTCTTCCACTGCCTGTCCTTGAGCAGTGATGCAGGGACCCCGTGACCCAGAAGAAACCACAGACTTCAGGTGGGGAGATGCCAGCAGGGGTGAGACAGGGCACTTGGGAGGGGACTCTGTCGAGGCGATGGGTGGAGTGATTGATGTTCTTGCCTTATTAAAAAGAGCAGTATACCTGCTCTGACCGTGTTTCTGTTCCCTGGGGCCTGTCACCAGGACCTCAGCTCTCGCTCACCAGTCTTGCTCTTGTCCACCCCCAGCAATATCCATTTCTGTGCGGGTGATTCTGGGAAATCCCACACGAACTGTGGGTCAGAGACTCTCCCACCTCCACCCCGCCTGGCCTTCATCCACGCTGCAAACAAGAGGCAGTGTGAACTGTCTGCCCAGTTGCTGCTCTGCTCTTCTCGGGCCCCTCTGCGTAGGAGGCTGTGCTATGAGGAGGCAGGAAGCTTTGAGAAGGACAGAAGGCAGGAAATCCACAGCCTGGCCCTCGGAAGGCGGAAGCCTGTGTCACTGAGAGCAATCTCCACTGCCTTGTCCCATTATCCAGACAGGGGAGTGGCCTGCAGGATTAATCGGAATTTCAGAGGCCGGGTTAGGTGCCCTGCTAGGCCCCAGCTGGTGGCAGTACCCTCATCGTGTAGATGAGGAAGCTGATGGCCAGAGAGGATCGGTTCAGCCGTTATTTGAATTTGCAGCATTGGAGTCCAGCAGGCGTGGATTCAAATTCAAAGTGGTAAAGTGGTTTTTCCGCTAGTGTCTGTGTAAGCAGCCTAACCTCCCTGCGCCTCAGTCTCCTCATCTGTAAAATGGGGATCCGAATACTTCAGATGGTGATTGCTGTAGACAAGGTGAGGAAGCTCACATCAAGGGCCTGAAATATAAGAGCATCCATCCATCAAACGATGACTGTGAGCCCCTGTTCTATGTCAAGTGCTGCTGGCATCTCAGCACATTCAGAACCGGATCCTCTCCTAGGAGCTTATGTGGTCTAGCGACATCCGAGGTCACACACCTGTGATCTCCCTTCTCATGGGTCCTTTGTACGCAAAGGGAACATTCTTCCATAAGCAGAAGGCATCACTTGCTGGTCCCAAGCCAGCCTACCCTGTGGACACTGGCCTGGGGGATGCCACACGTTGTCACTGACTTTACCTGTGGCCTGGAACCAAGGACCTCTCTTCTGAGTGAGTGGAAGAACGGAGCTGTCGATATTGCCCTTTCTTAGATCTGTGCTGTCACAGCAGGTGACAGGGACACCAGGTTTCTAGTAGGATGCACCCACTGTTGCACATGTCGGTCAGTTTTCTGGACGGTGGAAGAGAGCCATCTTTTATGTCGGGGAAAAATACACCTGTTCTTATCTCATGAACATAAAGAAAATGCAGTCACTTGAGATGCTGACAGCCAAAGTGGTGGCTGACAAATCAGAGCCTCAGGACCTGCACTACTGCAGTGGTCCCCAGCCTTTTTGGCCCCAGGGACCAGTGTTGCTATGAGAATCTAATGCCCGATGATGTGAGGTGGAGTTGGGGAGGTGATGCTAGCGCTGGGGAGCAGCTGCAAATACAGGTGAAGCTTTGCTCGCTCACCCACCGCTCCCCTCCTCCTGTGTGGCCCCTATTCCTAAAGGCCGTGACCCAGGGGTTGAGGACCCCTGCACTAATGGGTAGATAAGCCTTGCTGGGCAAATTACACATTCAGTATTTTCATCCCAATGGCTGCTGCTGGCCTGAGAAGTGTGCTTCTCAGTGAGTTAATTGTTCTGCTGGATCCCATGGCAAGTTCTGCTCCTGTCCAGCCCCGCACCTAGGGACCTCACACTGTGCTGAGTACGTCACAGACACTAACCTGTTGGACTTCCTCACAGCCCTGTCAGACAGGAACCCCTTTTACAGATGGGAAAAGCTGAGAGCAGTTAGGCCCCTTCCCCGAGATCCTGGGCCAGGCAGCAGCAAAGCTGGTAAAGCGAGCTCAGGGCTCCTGAGCCCGAAGCCCAGTTCTCTGCCACCGTACCCTCCTGCCTTCATAACGAGTGTGACATTGAATAAAGCCCCACCCATGTCAGGTGGTCTCCAGTGCTTCCTGATGGTCTTCCAGGAGTTGCTGTATCCGTAGAAGCCACGTGTTCGTGGGAGACACACACGCCTCTATGGACAGGTGGCCCCATCTCCGAAAGGGGTGTTGTATCACTTATTCCTCCTAGCCCCAGGCCTGCCACCCTTCCCAGTGATGCTGGGGTTAGGAGTTTGCAAAGATCCCATTGTCTGGCCTGGTACACGTTCTGCCAAACACGTTCACCTGAGCCAGAATGGGCCCGGGTGCCTCCTTCAAAGCATGTCACGTTGCCCAAGCACAGCTTGACGAATAGGACGTCCTTTATGGCCAGGCCCCTGTGCGTATTTCTTGCTGCATAGGTGATCCGTTGTGCTCAGGATACAAAGACCCTGTGTCCCTGGCTTGCCTGTCCTCCCCACCTGAGCAGGGGGTGTGCTGTGTGCCTGTGGGTCTCTCGCTGGAGCGGGGCCTGGATTGGGTGCGGCAGTAATTAAGTAAGAATTGCCCGGGAGCTAAAGTATCTGTGGGCATTGGCCAGGGACGGCCCAGAAAGTAGCCTGTGACGGGTTTCGTGACTGTTATACAATCTTGTCGTTGGATGGGTCAGCTTCGGCTTGAATCCTGTGCCCCATGCCCTGAGATGCCTGTCTTCTGACTGTGGAATGTGTGGATATGTGAGCCCTTCAGCTGTTTGTATTTCTGAGCCTGAGCAGGTCCAAGCAAGGTGGCCTGGAAACTTCCGGGAGCTTGTGTTGATGGTGACAGAGGCCTGAGGGTAGAGCTCTCAGAGGACATCTTGACCACCCCGCGTTGCACCCTGAGTCCTGGGAAGCATTCCGGAGACCATGCTGCCTCTCCCCTACTGGGGGAGCTTGTAGCCTGTACCTAGCGAGGCACAGAGCGGTATAAAGAATGATCCTCCCCTCAAGAACTATGGGTCTCATTAAGTGTGTGATTAGTGCTAAATTGTATGCCGTTCCACTTGCTCGTTCGTCCAGTAAATGGTGCGAGCGTGGGGTAGGAGCTGAGTGACAGTGTTGCGGGCCCTGCAGCATTCTTGCCTACCCACCAGCACTCACGTGCAGCCTCCTACTCCATGAGCGAATATCTCCAGGTGCCAGCATGGCTCCGGGGGTTGTTAGTTCCCGTTCTGCACGTGTCTTCCTTCTGCTCCTTTGTTAACACCTGTTCAGAGCACTGAAGATGCGTCCCAAAGTACCTTGCGTATGTACTTACTCCTTGCAGAGTTCCTCTTTGGTAGATGAGGAAACTGAGGCTCAGAGAGGTGATTATGTGCCGATGCCCACACAATGTGAGTTCAAGGGGGTCTGTGCTGCTTGCTCTGCATCTTAGAGTTTCTGTAGGATCCACAGTGCCTGGCGTTACGCCTGAATGGCGTCTCTGGGGGACAGGATCATGACAGTTCCCACTTTCTGTGGGATAAAGGTTGAGTGTTTCAGCCTGCATCCCAGGCTTCTCGCAGTTCCGGCCAGTCTTCCCAGCCTTACTTTGTGCCACTTTCTGGTTCGTGAGCCACATTGTCCTGCTCGCTGGTTCCCAACGTGCCACGTTTCTACAGGCCAGCCTGGCTTTGTACTTGTCCTTGCTTTCACCGAGAATGCACTTCTCTGCCCCTTTGGTGCTTGGAAGCCTCATCTCCCCCGTGCAGGACTCCCCTGGGACAGACGGACGGAAGCACCACCCGCCTGGAAGCTTCCTGCGTTCTTGCTGGCAGTCATCCTTCCTTTTGTCCCTCCGCCATCACAGCCCTGGCGGTTTTGTGTTGGGATGTCTGCCCGTCCCTCTTCTGACAGGGACTTGTTTTGTTTTCTGCCTCCAGGGCCAGCACCGTGCCTGGCACATGGGCCAGGCTCAGCAGACGGTTTCTGATGGAATAGCTTAGCGTGGGCAGCTCTGCGAAACAGCTGATGGTGTGTCTACCTCGGCCTTGAAAGTGGAGGAGAGGAAAGCATCTCAGACCAGTGTCCCCTCCTGGCCACTCTCCTCTCTCTCAGGCTCCCTGGGTTTGGTGAAAATTGGCTGTAGTCCTGAGATACCTCTGTTGCCTCCTCAGTCACATCTGTTTACTTTCCCGGGGAGAATAGCAATTTAGGATGAGCGAATAGAAGTGAAAACCCCTTTCCATCTTTCAGCTGCCTGCACATTCTGGGGCGCTCGGGCAGATCCCCAAAGACACCCTCACAGACTAGAGAAATTGGGGACAGCATGAAATGAAGATCCAACATCAAAAGATGGGATTCTCGATAGAGCATCCTTCTGCGTTTTCTCCTTGTTTGGAGAAGTTGGGAAGTGGCACAGAGGGCCTTGCGACCCAGAGCTTGTGTATGGCTCAGTCCTTGAAGGATGAGCACCCCTTCCCAGGGAGCAGGCCCCGTCTGCCCTGCGGAAACTAAGACAGCAGAGTAATGCGTACTTGAAGCTTCATCTAAGTTAATTCCTTTTGGCACGGCCCCAGATATCTTGATTAAATGGCCTGTGAAGTGCTGAGATATCCTGATAATGTACGTTTTACATTTGATTATATAATCAATTATGTTGCTCCTAATAAAACTCAAAAGGAGCTAAAAAAGCCATGAGAAGGCCGTATTATATGTGGAGAGGAGAAAGTCTCCAGGTGGGCGTAAGGCAGCCCTGTGCACTCTGAGGGCTGGCGCGTCGGGTCGAGGGTGACCGGCAGGGCAGCTGCTGCGTTCACCCGAGCAGAAGTCACCGTCCTTACCTGCGCCTGTGTTTCCCGGAGGGCAGCACACACTGAGAATGCAGCACGGCCTTGCTTTCCAAGGGGAAAATGGTTTCATTCGCTCCGTCATTGCGGGAGTGAGGATGTGGCCGAGCTCACGGGCAGAAATGAGAAAGGAACCGGGGGTGCCAGGCCTGCCTGTTGGGCTGCCGACAGTCGGGTGGGGGCCACCATCAGTTTGCGAAACAGTGAAGGGAGAGGCGTTCAGAGGCACACGGAGGGCTTCGAGCAGCCCGTGAGGAAAGCCGCACGAGGCTTTCTCCGCCTGGCCCTGCGGCAGCCGCGGCCCCCTGGAGAGGCGGCAGGATTGAATCGGAGGGGCATGCTCAAACCCATCCTTCCAGGAGGCCTTGGAGGAGGGCCCGGGGATTCTTCCAGCGACGCTCTGGAGGGTGATGCTTCTCCGAGACACGTGTAGCAGGGAGTCTGGGAGGTTTCTTAGGGATGGACGAGAGGATCCGTTCAAAACCCTCCGTTCCGTCCTGCCGACGAGCTGCTGCGGCATGTTTGTTCCCGTTGAGAACACCGCTCCCAACCAGTTGGAATATAGACCCGAAGTATCGCAGGGTGTAATCTAATTAGTATGAAGTCAATTCAGTCGCTCCTTTTGTATCTCGTGATTAAATAAGTGGGGAAAATGGCTTGAAAATTAGGTGCTAGAACGACCCAATTACATTTCTGTAGCTTTTTGTATTCAATTTCATAAACAATTTTGCTCTTCGCTGGTTAATCAGTGAATGCCTTTTTCCAGTTTGAAAAGCACTTTTGAAATTATAATGCAATTAAATTGTGTGTGGATGTTCTGGCATAGCGAGTGTGAAAGCCGGGGGCTTGGCAGGCTGCCGTGTTGTACCTTGACTGTAATGAGTCCCCAGGCTGGCAGCTTGCGAGTGTCATTCATAATATTGTCCATGCTGGGTTACTGTAAAGTACAGCTGCCTCAACCGGCAGTTAACCAGCAGCCGCCAGTCCCCAGTCTCGAGCAGGGCATGCGTGCCTCGTGCGACGGGGCTGTGCCACAGAGATGCCAGGATGCCAGGGCTCCTCTGGAGGCTTGCCGAAGCCCTGGAAAGTCGTCGTCGTCACCCCCACGGTGAAGCCAGGGCCTCAGAGGTGATCAGCTTATCTGCGACCAGGAGAAGGTGGGATGAAACTTGTCCTCCTTCTGCCTGGCCACCCAGATTGCTCTGTCAGCAGACCGCGGGAGGGGAAGGGAGGAGAAAAAAGTGGTCTTGGGCACCTTGCGGTGTGCCCAGCATTACAATAAATACCTTTCCCGAGTCCTTACAGTACCCCTGCGAAGCAGTGTGACTGTCTTGGTTTTATAGATAACGATGCTCAGGCACAGCAAGATTCGACAGCTTTCCTGTGAGTGGCGCCTCTGAGATTGCACTCTGAGTTTATCTAACTTCAAAACCCCTGCTCTTTCAACATTCCCGTGCTGGGAAGACAAAATCAAGTAAAGGCGCGAGGGGCCTTCATGGGGGGCTGGGTCCAGAGAGCTGTGTGAGGTCCCTGCTCTCGGCGAGGGGGGACAGCAGGAGTTTCCCCTCTCCAGGGAGGGTGCCTGCGTTCCCAGAGGAAGGCTGCGTGGGAAGACCCGTGCTCTAGGTTTTTTCCTGCTATACCGTCATTTCGTCATGTTTCTACTCTTTTGGACTTTGGGGTATAAATCGGGATGGTCTATGATGTGGGTACAGGATACAAGGCAGTGACCCAAGGTTGCCATAATTCAGTGGGATTAAGTTCAGGAGGACCTGTCCTGGACCCCCGATCCTGCCCTGTCAGTAGCAAAGAAGTCTCCCTCGCCTTTAGTGACTGAGGATGTGAAGCCCCAAGGAGGCCAGCGCCAAGGGCCTCACAGCAGGAGGCAGTTAAATCACTCTGATGCTAGAACTTCCTTAGTTGCTTTTCATCAGCTCCTAACAGTTAGTACCTAACTTCGGCCTCTAATCTCTCTTCTTCCCTGTTGGTGCTTTTTCCTGCTAGAGGCCTTCACACTAAACCCGGTTTGCTAGAAAGGAGTGTTATTAAACTCTCAGAGGGTCTTTTTCGGCACATTCCTTCACGTTGAACTCCATCTAGACTCTCAACCAAAGGGGAGTCTCTGGGGCCCGGTTATTGTAATGCCTGCTGAGTGGAAATGACACGCTTTACACCGAGGCCGGCCTCCAGGAGGCTAGAGAGCTGTGATGGTGTTTATTGGTGAGAGAAAAGGTTGGGAGCGAGAAGTCAGCACACCTGGGCCCGGCTGGTAGTGGAGGTGGAAGGGGTGTGGGGGCAATGTTGACTGAGCTCTCTTGGACTCAGGGAGACCGTTTCTTGTTGCAGCCTCTTTTTAAAATTTTTTTGGCCACGTGCCTGGGGAGATCGTGGGTCAGGTGCAACATCTGTTTTGCAGTAAAGCTCAGCAAAGCTAGGATGGGGAGGTGAATGGGGTGGGACGGCGGATTAGAGAAAGGAGGGAAGATGGGGCTCCTGGGACTCAGCTTAGATTTCACTGGAAAGCATGTTAGTAACTGCTAGCATGTGCTTCTAATCATCTACTTGCCAGATGTTCCCAGAGTGGGAAACGGAGGGGCCCTGCCTGAGAGTTCCCTGATGGCGAACTAGTAGCGTAGAATTGGAAGTGGGCCCCAGTTCGCTTGCCAGGTGTTTGCTCCTTCCTAGAACATCTGGAGGCGGGCGGGTAGAGAGCATGTCTCCCCCAGCCTAGAGTCTTAGGGCGGACTGTCTTGCTGGTAGATCCTCTAAAAGCTGGACATTCTGGCCAGGAAAGGAGACATGGGATCCTCTGAAACGATCCCTTCTTAGCCAGGACCCAATAAGCCTCAAAGTTTGAACTTCCATGACTGAGCCCAAGGCACCCAAACAAGGCTTCTTGCGTATCTGGGCCCATGAGATACCTATTTCTGGAGAGATGTGGGGTTTTCAAGATGCTCAGAGAAAGAAGTAGCAGAAGAAACAGGCGTAGAGAGGTAAAGAATCAGTGTCTGACCGACCACATTTCTGGTCCAAAATGAAAAGACACAAAATGCCTTTTAAGATGGTGACTGCCCTAAACCAGCGAGCCTTGCAGGAACACCATGAGGATCGCACAAGGAGTTAATGAACACACAGTCCATCCTGCCACACGGACCTTCCTTCAGGCCCTTCTGGGTGTATCTTCCCAGTGGAACCAGGATGATCCTACGGGCAGAGACAGTCGGGTGACCCAGTTGGTAAAGAATCCTGGGGTTCGGTACAAGATCCCAAGATAGCGATGCAGGAGTTTGGTCCGTGAGTCCCTGAGTGGACCTAGGCAGGCAGACTGGCCAGCCTCTGGGGGCGCAGGTGTCTCTGAAGAGCCAGGGAGGGAGGGGGTGAGCAGTGGGCCAGCCTTGAAAGTTGGCGTCTGCCTCCAGTCTGGACCCAAGCCACTCTCCAACTCCCACTCAGCAGAATACTTACAGATGCAAGCTGAAAGGAAATTGCGAGACATTCATGTGATGGGTTATTACACATCCATTAAAGTGATGTTTACAGGGCGTTTTGAAATGACATGTGGAGATGCCGATGACACAATATTGCATGAAAAAAGCTAGGAAATGTATATACACTGTGAGTCACATTGGAATTAGAATCAGCTGTGAGGGGCCCTTAGCGAATGTCAATGCCCAGGCCCCACCTCAGACCAGGTAAAGCAGAGGGTCTGAGAGCGGGGCCCGCACATCGGGCTCTCTGAAGCCCCAGGATGATGGCGATTTGTGGCCTGGACTGACTGAGACTTACCTCAGTCAAGGCCGTCCTTGTGGAAGGAGAGAAACGGTCCAAACCGTTACCAGTGCTTTTCTCTGGCAGAGGCCTCATGGATGGGTTCTAAATTTGGGCCTTAATCATGCCTAAAATTTCCAGGGTTTTCAGGTGGACGAGAGCCATGAATAGAATGGGGGCCCCCGGGGGCCTCTGCCAGCAAATAAAAATGCACAGTGCGGAGACCCGAGTCAGACTCCTCCCTGCACTGAGGCCATGATGCTTATTCAGAACGTTTAAACAACCTCTTTGAGACAAAAGAGAAACCCGGCATCATCCCCACTGCTTTTGCTTACCGGGGCGTGTCCAGGTCACCAGAATTGGGCAGCGAGGGATGCAAACTCTACATAAGGTGAGGATTCCACAACCTAGTGTGGTGGGCAGGTAGCTAAAGCTCGCCTGGCTTAGCTTTCTTCCCTGGGACTTCTGTGAGAAGGACCCGCATGGGACAGGCGGTCCCAGCAGCAATACCAGCCTCTGCTCCGAAGATTGGGGTGAAGCATGAGCCACAGAGTGGGTTCAGGGCCTTTCGCCTGCCGTGGCCAGTAGCTGGCTACTGTCTTGCTGGTGGAGACCAAGGCAGGAGTGTGCAGTCAGCTGTAACTGGCTGCCTCGTGGATGTACTGGGTCTCGCTCAGAGCTTTTGAGCAGAAGGACAAGGTGTTGAGCAGCGTTTCCTTTCTGGAGCCTCTCACCCAGTCCTGACATCATTTTATCACTTAGCCCCAGGGAACCAGCGGCAGGAAGTGCACCGCCAACCTTCTGCTGCCTGTCACTGTCAGGTAGGAGGGGTGGGCCACCCCTGGCCATGGACGATTCAATCCACAACTAGCTGTTACGGCTTTTTAAACCTTCTCCCTCGCCTTACAGGCCGAGTGGCCTGAACACAGCACTGTGAGAGGGGACACGGGGGAGAAAGAGGGCAACTACTCTGAGGGGACATGGCGCCCGCCACCCAGGTCCCAGGCAGCCTGCCTCTGAAGCCTGCCTTGTCCCAGAGGCCTTTTTCTAACCGACCTAATGAAGTTCTACCTCGTCTTTACCTCAGATACCTGCAGACGCTGGATATCTGGCCAGCAAGACCGTGGATCCCTCCTTTGTCGTTTGGTTCATGGTCTGGCCAATGTCAGGGGTCACCCAGTCTGTGCTTTGGTTTCTTCTCTGGTTCGAATGGGAATTATCCTTTTGAGATTCATTGGATGATAGTGAGGCTAAAGTGAAATATCCTATGGCAGTGATTTTAGAAAGACGATGGTAAAATAATGACAGTAGTTATAATAGCAATGGCACATCAAGAGCCAATCCGGACACTCGTAAGTTCTTCTTCTTTCTACTTCCAGCTGGGCATGTGAGCACCTTATACCACATGGGAAAAGCCGATGCCTCTTCATCTGACCATGTGCCACTAGTCCCCCGAGACCAGGAGAGGGTCCCAAGTCCTCTCTCTGCTAGTAGCATCGTCTTAGTCTGTCCACAACTGCCCTTGTTTTCCAGATTCTCAAAGAAGGATGCTGTTTGTTTAGAGCAACTAACGGTTCCTCTGCTGTGGTGGGTGTGATGGGGGGGCTGAAAAGCTGATCACCTATTCCATGGAGTAAACCTGTGAGTTATAGCCAGTGAAGGGTAGGTGCCTAATAGGCATATGCAGCAGAATCAGGTCCTCAGGCCTGGGCTTGCTAGGAAGCAGTGAAGGCTTTGGCATCACTGGGGAGAAATGTCACAGGTTTGGATAAGGATTCAGAGGTTTTATCAGCAAAGCTATTTAGGTCCCGCAGAGTCTAACTGTGAGACTTATTTTGAGCTTCACCCTGTTCTGGAAATGTTGGGTTCACTAAGCAAGATGGTATTTGGTACTGGCCGCTTGGGAGAGAGTGAGGACTTGTCGTAGAAGCCAACGGGATCAGAGGAATTTGCAGGGCTCCGGAGCTTAGGGCTGGCATGAGCAGTTTGGGGGGACCCCAGTCCTGGAACTCCAGCTTCTGAGGAGCTGAGGAGCCGCCTTTTAAAAGACCTGTTTACCCTTTTCCTTAAGGAAATCTGTCCTGAATTAGAGTTATTCTGTGCTTGCTTTTCTCTGCTCGTTTTGTCACCTTGAAGCATGGCTGATTCCGCCTCGGGCCCCTCCTGGCACATAAGCCAGTGCTGAACCAATACAGACTGAGTTAGAGGGGCCTGGCACTTTGGGGAGATACGGGACCTTCTGAGCGAAGAGCCCTCCTCGCCCTGGAGCCGGCGTTTCTGCCCCTGCGCGTCAGTGTGGCGCCACTTTGGGCAGCACCTGCTCCCCCGCCGCCCTGATTTAGAGGAGCCTGGATTTAGGTTTCTGTTGTAAACTCTATTTTTAACTGAGCTGAGCAGAGAGCTGGCTGAGGCGGCTATAACTTACGGGCGTTAGGTGACCTGTGCAAAAGTGGGAACAGGAGGCATTCTCACTGCAAGTGCCACGCCAGTGTCGACGTGCCCAGCGACTCAGCCCGGGGATCCCAGATGGGACAGAGCTTGGGCAGGGGCTCCCCCTGCTAGACCCTGGCTGCACACACCCTGTGGAAAGGCCAGGGCAGCCCCCTGGGGCGCCTCTCTTGCTGGCCTCGACTGTACTAACCCTGACCGACCACTTGCCAACGTCCGCGCTTATTGTTTGGCGTTTGGTCACGTATTATTTGGTCACTAGTTATTATGAAAATGCTGGCTTGCGTTTATAGTTCACAAACGCATTGATTTGTATACTAACCTTGTGAAGCGTACATTATAATGAAAGTGTGTAATAATAGTGCTAACTATGACCAGGGACTTCTGCCTGTTGGTTTCTGAGTATAAGTGGTCTGTGTTATTTCATTAATGAGCTGGGTTGGGGATGTTCCTTGGATTTTCATTCTTCCAATGTATGCATTTGACCATTTTTAGAGAGTGCAAGTTCTAGGCCTAGAGAATTCAGCCATGAACAGTAGAGGCCTCGATGAAGAAGCTGAGCCTGTAGAGGTCATGTGAGTCACTCAAGGTGATACTACCCGTGAGGGTGAGGTGGGGCACAAGTCCCCCACCACTACAGGCACTCTGAGCATCCCACGCCATCGCACTTATCAACAAAGGTAACTGAGTCATTTGGCTGCCATTGTTTGGCTCCTTATCAAGGGCTGTGTTAGCACTAAACTTTCCAGTTATTCTGGTTGCCCTTCCAGGGGCTGATGGAGGAAAAAAACAGGCTTTTGGACCAGAAGTTCTGGACTGGTAATCCCAGTTTAACTGGTCATCGAGAGGCCATGGCAAGTGACGTCACTGAGCATCAGATTCCTCATTCGTCAAATTAGGATCACATTACCTGCCTTAGGTACAGAGGATGTATGTGAAAGGGTCCAGTAAGACTTGAACGCGGAGTAAATGCGATGGCTGTGATGATAACGCCGCGTACCCAGTGAAGAGCAGCAGGCTGGTAGGAAAGGAATGTCCTCGTTCTGGAAAAACGTCAGGAGATAGCTCTGCCCCTGCTTCCGCCTCCATGGCCTAGGATCCTTCCGCCCTAGGTTGAGAAGTGACTCTCCAGCCCCTGCGCATCCGTGCTCCCCCAGCCCTCCTATCATCCATCCTGGCCCAGCCGTGCCGCCGGTCCTTGGGGAGAGCGGATGGCCAAGGCATTACTTAACTCCTGGAATCTCCCCAGGCTTTGCTGAGGCCTCCGCCACTGCCAGCTTCTTTCTCCATCACAGTTTGGTTATGTCCCTTTACAAGCCAATGAAATAAAATAAGCGGATTCATTATACCTTCCGGCTGGCAGGAAACCAGGAACGAAGAACCAGAAGGCAAGGCCCTCGTGAGCCTGCGGCATTTGCTGGCGCTAGGAACGCTCTCCTTCAGGGGGACGGGGCGTGGGGAAAGGGTGGCTCTGGGCAGACCGATCCTCGGATCCCAGGTAAAGAAAGCTGTTCCAGTCGCCTCCCTCATGTTGAGCCTCCAGCCTGGGAGGCTGCCGTCCTGGAAGGAGGCTGGGTGCATTGTGTAAGGCTCAGTGTTCTGGGCGCAGCAGGCACAGACGCTGGGTGGAGTGAGCCTGTCTCTCCCATCGCGGGTTCTGTCCCAGCTCCTCCTCCTGTCTTCTGCCAAGTACAGCAGAGCTTCTAGTTTATCAGTCTTAGGGGTGAGCAGGGCAGACAGCCCTCCCAGCCTTCAAAGACACAGAAATGCTGCATTTTATTTGGAAAAAGAATCCCAGCAGGAACAGACTCCTGTCCTGGTTGCCTGCTGGCTGGTGCTGCCCCCTCCAAGTCATTCGTGGGAAACAGGATTCAAACAGAGAATAAAAATGATGGGGTGCTATGGGACCAGTGTCAGTGGTCACTGTGCAGAGGTCATAAGTGGGCCTTGCCAAATTATAAAATGTATGCCCCAAACCGTCCCACTCCCAGACCCACGTTGACCACCCAATAATAATCTCAGGAGGATTCTCTGTGAAATCACGTCTTTAAGCTCGGGTCTCCCCAGTAAGTGTTGGCTTAGTGACCGGTTATTTACTTCTCCGCTTGATATGTGCTAGGCAAACGAGAGAACGACAAAAAAAAATAAATAAATAAACAAAAAACAGCCCAAATCCTTGGAGATGGTAGGAGGAACCCCTGCCTGCTAAAGAT
Organism: Cynopterus sphinx; assembly: GCA_030015415.1. NCBI lineage: Eukaryota > Metazoa > Chordata > Mammalia > Chiroptera > Pteropodidae > Cynopterus > Cynopterus sphinx. Next base: position 24,773,237 of record CM057385.1, read on the forward strand.
GATTAAGAAATCAAGAAACAGGCTTTCTTGGAGTCGTGATGGCAGCCCAAAGGGGAAGTCGGTTTTGTTTACGAGAAAGAGTTGTAGCTTAAGCTCTTCGAGAGCACAGGGATCGCACGGAGGGAGATGTCTCTGTTGTCGGTGGCTAAGTGTTTCGCCCTGTCCGACTCCGGCCCCTTCCTTGGTCACTGGGCACTCCAGCGGCATTGTTGATGATGACATCTCTTTCCTCTTCCCCCACCCACCCCTCCACCGCCACCTCCCAGGGAAGCTTTGGAAAAATAGCCAAGGGTTCAGCAAAGTAAAAGTCCTGACTCCTCCCTCCCTGCCCCCTGCTCCCCTTGCTGAAAAATCCCATTACCCAGGAAAACGGTTGTGAAACTCCAGTCTGTCTGCAGCCGAGCTGTCGGCTGTCCCCCACCCCTCCACCACTGCCCTGGTCCCCTTGTCTGTCTGCAGCGGGAAGACGAATATCTATGTAGTAAAGCCTTAAGGATCTATAAATCGGAGTTGATTCTCAGCTGGTGACAGGCCACGCTCTTCCCCACAACATCCGACATAATCTGATGGGTTTACAGTGGCGTGAGTGCTTCTCTGAAGCAAATGGAAGCTCTTAGTCAGGGAACGCGTGAAACGGCATTGTTTGTTGCGGGCCCCGTGGCAAAGCCGGAGGATCATCCTCAAATGATCCCTCCTTTGCTTCAGCCACCCTAGGACGCCGGGCTCTGCCGAAGAAACTGTGAAGACAGTTTCTGCCGTCCTGGCCCTTCTGCCCGAGAGGGGCCAGGCGCTGCGAGGGTGGGACGCATCCCCAGCTGTGTTCATTTTGCCAGGAAGCTTGAGGCTAATTGGGAACAGAAGGGATGCCCAGGGGATGGGGAGAGGGGACGAGAGAGAGGGAGGGTCTCACCAAGGTAGTGGAGTGACAAGTATTTGCTTGTAGCAAAACAAGCGTCAAAACAAGAGAGGCTCCTAATGAGAGCTTTGGGCATTTTGTGCTTCCAGCTCTCAGGGGCCAGCAGTGTGGGCTGGTGTGATTAGTCGCCTTGCTACTTGGCGCAAGACCAATCCCTCCCTTCAATATCCAGTTTCATAAGCGTGGAACAATAACACATCATTAGAAACCTTCTGGGATCGGTGGGTGGGCGGTGATAGGGGTTTTTTCCCTTCTCCTCGATAAATCCATCTTTTCAGCGCAGGTACATTCTCCCCTTGTAAATAAAGAATGGCAAGGGACGGATCGTGTGTGGGAAGCTCGCTGTACTGTTAATCTGTTATTAGGCAAAAGTCTTAACACCAGACTGGGTGCTCAGAGGCCTCCTTGCGTGCTCGGGATGGAATTATGCATCATGAATAAAAACCGCTGTCAACATGCATTGGTCTCAAAACATTAGAGCATATGGTATGTGATTATCTGTATTGTCAAGTGCAATAAAGTGAATTTGGATATAATAAAGAATGTAATATTTTAGAAATTTGGTAATAAACTAAGGAAGGGATGACAGCTGAGGTTCTTTAAGGCCCCAGACACAAATGTAATGGAAGTCGCTGGTCTCTGCAGCCAAGCGGCGGAATGGTCGCGGCGCGGCTCTGCGTGCGCTCTGCTGTCCCATTCGGGCAGGGGCTGTCTGTCTGTCCCCCAGGTGGCCTCTCTAGAGAGCACAGAGAGGCTCTGGGTCCCGTATTTGACAGCGGGAGGGGGCGGTGGCTCCCGGTGGAGATCCAGGCCCTGCCTTCTCACCTGGACGGGAGGTGAGCCCTGTGGTGCACGCACTGCTCCAGGGAGTGGCAGGGTCTGTCTCTTTGAGGGCAGTGCTTTGCCAGGTGTCAGGCTAAGCCATCCTGAGGATCCTCCTACCCTACAGGAGTCAGGTCTCAGCCAGTCTCCGGCCGTCTTTGCCCCCCATTTGGTCAATGGGGAAGGCGATGCCAGAGCATAAGCATCCTGCGCAGCCATTTTTGGGGACCTGCATGCCACAGGGTTGGTCAAATGACTGCGTCAATACAGCAAGTCAGTGTCAGTAAGAAAAGCAGATCTCCCAAAGGGCACCACTGCTGCAGCGTCCGGTCAGGGCTAGGCCTGGTGCCAAGCTTCATGTGCACTGTCCCGTTTAAATGCTCTGCGTCCCCAACGTCAATATCCCCATTTTATGGATGAGAAAACTGAGGTGCAGAGAGACATCACACCGCTGGTCAGTTGTGGATCCGGGATCATAGCGCATGTGTGAACCCAAAGTCCTGACTCTTTCCACTCACAAGCCACAGATGAGGAGCTTCTTTCCGCTCATGACCTTTTCTACAAACGAAGTTTTTTTTCCATTCACAACCCACAAATAATAGTAATCCACATGTCAGAATGCCGTACCACAAGAAAACTTTAATTTACTAAGTATCTGGGGCCTTGAAAGAATGTTCCAGAAAGAAATGCAGCCAGGTGATTTTTCTCTGTTCCTACTGGGGCATGGCTGTGGCCGTTCTGCATTGTTTTTTGTTTTTTGTTTTTCTTTAGCTTTGATTTTTGTATCCTGGCTACAGCCAGGTGAACTCATGCATCATCCCCCTAGCAGTTTGCCTCGGTCTGGTCCTTGTCTCCCTCTGGACGAGCTCCTGCCCCAGCTCAAGTTTACTATGAAGGCTGAGGCAGAACCTGTTTGCTTTTCCCAGCGGCTTTCATATTTCTGACCCGGGGCTTCGGCTTGACCACTGGCCTCGGACTTCAGGATCTGCCTTGATCCCCACCCAAGCTTCCAGGAAACCCTGGGTGTGGCCTTGCTGTCCATGCGCGGAGCCCTCCTTCACCCGGGGATGCTGTGGCTCTGCCAGGCCTGGCTTCTGGTGCTCGTCTCGTGTGCTGCCCAGCTCGGCAGACGGTTTCATTATGAAGCGTGAAGAATTGGGAGTCCAACCATGGGGACAGGCTAAAACCATTCGGATGGTTCGGAAAAGAAAAGACATTTAGTCCATTTCATGCCTGGATGCCGCTGTAATTCCCAGGGCAGGGTAGGCAGAGATTTGAATAAACCTCCTCTGGCCTAGGGGTCGTGTGACCTGGTTTCTGTTGGAGATGACATCAAAGCCGAGTCCAAGTGCATTTCCAAATTGCTTGGCTTTGGCACCTTGGGGTAAACCCCCCTAGAGCCCATCCCAGGGAAGCCAGCATTTATTGATATAGAAATTACTTCCAGGTCTCGGCGGGCAGCCCACTTATTCCAAGCAACATTAGGTACAAAATCCTTATGTAAAAACTACAGACTTGTGCAGGGATGATAAACAGAAGAGTGCATTATCTCATTTAATCCTCATGCCAGCCCTGTGAGGTCTGTCTGCATCTCTATCCCTGTTTTACGGGTGCAGACACCGGGTCAGAGAGGTGAATAGCTCGCTCCGCATCACACAGCCGCTGATGCGGCACAAACAGGGTCTCGGCCATGTTCTCTGGTTCGAGACTCGAACCTCCCCAGGGGTCCGTGGAATCTCGCTGCCCTGACGTATGAATGTGTTGCTCTTTCTCTTCCTCCCACCCAAGCTATTCCACCTTGGCCCTTTTGAGTAGGCCGCACTGAGTGACATCAGATCTCAGGATAGTTTCCTTTGGGCAAAATAAAGCTTGAGTTCCTGCCTCTGAGTCTCTCATCCCTGGCACGCTCATAGGACCTGTACAGGAGCTGCCCTTGCTGTAAATTCCCAGGGCTGCCCACTGACAAGCACCCTACCCACAGAAGGGCTGATGAAACTGAACTGAATGCCCCTGATGATCTATGAATGTGTTAATCCTACTTTCTGTTAATTAACAATATGATAAAACCAGCGTTTCGTGAGTCGTCACTTAACACGTGTTTTAGCAATTATGTACTTAGTGGTTTGGATTCAGAACGCTAATAGAATAAAATTTTAATGAAGACACGATGCTATGAAAAACGTTATCGAGAAGAGTTCAGGTACTGCTTCCAGTAACGGTGTGGGGGGCCCCTGTGTAGGGGTCTCAGTTCAAAGGGCGGACTCCGCCAGATGCCTTCTAAGCATTCTGTGTGCTGAGCCAGGAGGACCCAGGAGATCCTAGAATGGGCTGGCTCTTGACTCCCATGAATGTCCCATGCAAAAGCCCCTCCTCGGGAGTCGGGAGGGGCCACACCAGCTGGCGGTCGCTGCCAGTACCCACTCCCACCTACCGTCTGGCTTTTAGGAGTCTCTGTGACTGAGGAATGGCATCAGAACCAGAGCTCGGGATGCAGCCATGCCATCTCTTGGCAGAGCAGGAATCTCCAAAAATGTTTAATTGTGCAGGAAAAAAAACATTAGCACTCCCAATATACCTTATCAAATTTTCAATTTCGGTGCATGTACATTATGCTAATATCTCACGTCTGTTACGAAACCTATATAAATAGGAATAGGGTAGGATACATTTGAAATAAGCCATATTTGGAATTTTATTAATGATTGAAATAATATTTTTAGTGAGAGCAATGTGATTGAATCCGCTTCTTTTACATTCTTGACTTCCCCCCTTTGTGCTCCAGCTCTAAAGTTTGGATTCTAAGTCTGGCTTATTTCGACACGTAGTTTTAATGCCTGTTATAACTGAAAAATGCACCTCACACTTCCACAGGTCTCAGTGGAGGAAGCACATTCACTGTGCTGACGAAATCATACTCATTTTCCAGTTCTATCCTCCAGTTATGCAAAGAATTTTGTTGAAATTCAGCTTGTACATTTTTATGTTCCCTGACGTCAGTCAGTTTTTCGTGCAAACTAATCAAGTGTTGCATTTTTAGGTTTTTAACAAACGGGTTCAAAATTCACTGAACTGTTTGTTTTTTAAAATGAGTTTTATAGTTTTGTTTCCAAGTTTTTTAAAGTATGCAGATAGGGAAGCTTTTGTGGATGACCCAGGCATATCATTTTTCACCCCGCAAACACAATAGAAACATTTCCAAAACACTTCTTGCCCGAGAGCTTTCTCTAACCGCAGAAGTTTCTGCTGAAAACCGGGCGCTTGCTCGCACGTCGGGCTGCCATTTGTCCCATCTAATCAGAACACTTTCTGGGGCTGCGTTGTGTCTGGAGGAGTCTCGCTAAGGGAAAGCGGTCGACTTGTCGTTTTCTGACAGTGGCCTTGCTTGTGTCAGCGTTGTCTGCAATGCGGTTGCCTTCGCAGTGTCCGTTTCGCGAGGGTTCCTTTACTGAAAGCCAGATCACAGAATCTGTGTGTCCATTTACTGGGCACACTCGAGCAGCACTAGGTCGCATTTCCGTTTTTCCTTAGGGGGGTCTGAGATAAGCGTCTAGCTGGCATATGGTTGGTGAGGCCACTGGGACCATTAAACACATATCAAATATCAGCAAAGCCGAAATTTAGATGAAAAATAAAGATGAGGCATTATACTTTTTTCCTTTTTTTAGTGTTTCTTAACTTGAAGTGTACGTATAAGTCACCTGGGGAGATTTTAGAACATACAGATGCTGGGGTGCTCCCCAGACCTAACTCAGTTTGGAGGGTGGAACATAGGCATCCTATTTTTTGTAATTTTCCTAAGAGATTCTGATGTCAGAATCGCTATTGAGAATCGCTGTTCCAGACCAGTGCTTCTTAAATGTTAATTTGCTAAAAAAATCACTCGGGGGAATTTGTTAAGATGCAGATTCGGGTTCAGGAGGTCCAGGGTGGGGCCTGAGACGCTGCATTTCCAGCCAGTTTCAGTTCCCAGGAGGTGCTGATGCTGCCGGTTGGTGGAACGTCCTGAGTAGTAAGTCTCTAGGCAGCACCCCCACACACACATCCCTGCTTCTCCACCCCCTTCCTCCCTCTCCCACCCTGGCCATTGTCTGGGGAGCCTAGGAGTCCATCCTCCACTAGCACCCGGCACAGCTGCTGCCCCCGCCAGGCTACCTGGGCTGCCGGTCTCCGCGTCTCCGAGAGATCTGGCTTCCAGATGTTAAGCAGTTTCTTTGACAGCCAGAAGAATAAAACCAAACAAGCTGGCCCCCACTCCACGGTGAATAAGCCTGTGTGTCCTGTGCAGAGGCACCTCAGGGGTCAGCCACCTACTCCCCTCGCTCCCCTCCTCCCCCACCCCCCACCTCTAGGCCTGCTTGCTGGCAGCACGGAGGCTGGAATCATGGAGATGCCGGCAGACCCGACCCTTCTGTGGGGGGCACGGAGCGGGTGACAGGCGCGGTGGGCATCCAGCCAGGGCTCTGTCAGTGGGGACTATTCTGAAACCATACCTCATAATAAAAGTCATATAATTTGTGGCAGTGCTGAAAGCCTGCTTCCAAGTAGTGGTTTTTTGATGGAGTCTTGGAACCTTATCTGAGGGCAATAACTGTTCCCTGAGAACTTGTTAGAGGGGAGGCAGGTGGCTGGGTTGAGATGGCTGCTGGGGAGGCTGCGGCTTTCCCGAGGGGTCCTTCATGCGGAGGCGGAGGGGCACAGGGCTGCTTTCAACCCTTCCTTGCGGAGCAAGTCTCAGGTGTCCGCCGGCTCCTGGCCCTGGAGTGAACCCAGGAGCCACCGTGGTGCAGCGGTGGTCAGGGAGAGTGAGGGCCAGTATGGAGGGCTCAGCCAGCACAGGGCCTGGCCCTCAAGGATCAGTGCATGACTTTTGTTTTTACCCACAAGGATGCACAGGAGGGTCTTTTTAAGTAGAAGACTGCCTGGGAAATTACCACACGACTTGTTTTATCTCTCCCTGTCCTGAGTCTTTGTGGTTGTTGGTACAACACTGTGGGCATCTCCCTGGCACACACGTAAGTGATGCTCTAAGCAGAGGGCAAAGGTAAGCCTGTGCGGAGATGGAGGTCGGGATGGGGAGAGGCCATAAAAAGTCTTATTTGATTGCTGGAGAGGGTAGCTAACCCCTCACAGGTATTTTCAAGTGATCCTCCAGGCCGATGGAGGTAGATTTTGTTATTTCTGCCCCGTGGAGGAAGGTCCTGAGGTCAGAGTGGTTGAGTGACTTGCTCAGAGTCACACAGCCAGTCATTCCTGGAGCCAGGATTTGAGCCCAGATCTACCCGGCTTCAACGTCCAGTCCTGTTTCCACCCCGCCTCAGCAGGGGCATTGAGGTAGACTGAAACTTGCTCTCATTTTCCACGATGCTCACTGCATGAGTGGGGCTGGAGGGTGAGTGTCGGAAAAGGTGACAAGATTTGAAACCCACTCTTTGGGGGAGGGCCTGGGGCACTAGCCCAAATGCCTGCTTCTGCACGATATCGCTTCCGGCCGGTGCCCTCTCTCCCCTGAGCTCAGAGAGCCCTGGGATTCAGAGGCCTCGGAGGGCACACTCCTGCTGGCAGAGCCCGCTGCAGCCACCGGGCTCTGTGGTTTCCAGAGCAGACGCGGACGTGGCGCATCCCGCCCCGGCTGCCTCCACCCCATTGGGCCGGCGCTGCGGCCCTGGCACCTTCTGCCGGGGTCCTGATCCGAGCCAGTTGTCTAGCGATTTAATTTGGTGAATTTACCACCGCGTCCCAGAGTTTATATTGGCACTTAACAGCAGTAATATGTGTCTCTCTCGCCAAGAACTGACTATTTTCCCGAGCAAGATGGAACACCACGCACAAAAAATAGGTTTGTGAACTAATCTGCTGCCCTGACAAGTGTCATTCACAGAATCACTGCTATGGAGCGCAGTCGGAATGAAATGAGGTTGGGGTTGTCTGGCCTGGATCACAGGTGCTTTTTCCCCTTCGGTTAACAAGAGTCTGGGATGAGACACCCATTTCCCTGCAGCCACAGGCATTTTCAAATCACACTATCAGTATTCATGGCAGATTTCGCTCTTAGAAAAATGGCTGAGGATGGTTAGAGGTCTCTCTCGTCCTCCACCTCACACCCCTCTCGGCATCTCTTTCTCTCGCTCTTTTCTCTTCTAGCCTCCCTCTCTTCCTTCCTGGGTGTTATTTTCCCCCCAAATCCCCACCCTGTTGTAAAGCTGTCTATATACTCATCTAACTTCACAGACGCAGGAGGTGCCCCCGTCCGTTAAAAAAATAAAAATAAATAACCTCCGGAGTAGCTGTTTGGAATTCTAAAGTAAAACTGAATTGCGTTTGCATGAGGATTTGATGCAGGTAAACCACTAATGCCTCTGGGGGAGAAGCAGAGTCAGTCGTTTATACTTTAGTACGAACTGGATTCCGATCCTTCCACGGGCCTGGGAGTGAGAAGCTTCATCTCTGCCTCTGATCTCCCCGGGCCTTGGCTGAGGGTTGCCCGTGGGCCTGAGAGATGCGGCTGTCCGTGAAAGAGAGATCAGGCTGCTTAAAACAGCGTTAGCTTCCCCCTTCACGCGGAAGAGGAGCCTAGAGAGGCCCTTTCCCGTGGCGTGTTCTTGGTTCTTTTTTTACCAGATGATCTCTCCTTAGCTCGTCCCGAATTGGGAAACTCAGAGTCGGACTTGGGGGATATCAGAACCTCTGGAGAGCTGGTTCAAGTGCAGCTTCCTGGGCCGCGTTAGAAAGCAGCCAGAGCCCAGGGGTCTGCATTTTAAATGAGCCCCGCCCCACCGGGAGACACCCAAAGGACCCCGGGGAGAAGCAGTTCACTTGATTCACCCTTAACTTGGTTTGGCGTCTGGTGGCCTCCATAAAAGGTCCCGGGGTCAGGGTGGCCATATGAAAAAATTACTTGTAACTAGATCCGTAAGGAAACGCTTGCTGGTTCACAGCTGTTGTCTGACTTTTAGGAAGTTGATGCTCGCATTTCAAGGTCAGGTGTTCGCGAGAACATCCTTGGGCAGAAACGGAAAGAAAAGCACCTTTCCAGTTGAGAAATTGGCTACCCTCTGGCAAATGCTGCCGATGTAGCTTAATATTAATTTAGGGAATTCAGTCTTGTGCATGCCGTTCCTTCCGACTAGATTGGAAGTCTGATAGTGTCATTTCTGTTGTCTGATGCCCCACACTCCTGAGCTTGCTCCCTCCCTGTCCCTAAATCCCTCCCTCCGCCCCCTCCCCCGCCCCCAAATCCCCCCAGCTCCCAAAGGTGGCTGGAGAGGCGCAGGTGCAAGCTGGCTCACCAAGTCACTCTCCCCCTCCTGACGAAGCGGTGTGTGGGGATCAAGGAGACCCACGTCGATTCTCACCGATCTATGCCTTGCCTGTGTGCGCGAGCCACTTGTAATTCCCCACAGCCCCAGCCGGCTCTGCAAGGCAGAAAGAAATATGACCAGGCAAGTTGAGAAAATAAATTAAACTAAGTGTCAACTTTTCTTGTTTCTCTCCTCATTATTAAGAGATGGAATGGGGCTCGTTTATCAAGCAGGGGGAGAAATTAATTGACACGGCTTTAATATCATGATGTCTGGCGTGTCTGGTCACATCCCTTCATTTTTTGGAAAGGCATTTTATTATAGTTTACAGCAACCAGCTGCCAAACTACTGGCGTAGACGGGGAAGCAGGTGCATGAAGGGCGCCACAGTGGAAGGGCTGCAGTGCCACCTGAAGGGGACATGGCAGGAAGGAAGGGCCAGGCCAGAAAGGCAGCTCGTTGGCTCAGGGTCAGGGAGGAGGTAGGGCTTTGGGGAGGACAGATGGATGCTACGAAGGGGGACATCTGCAGACCCCTCGAGTTCGTCACAGGCTTGTTTGCTGGGCCTGGGCCTGGGTGGTAGCGAGCCTCTGCCTTTGGCGGCCTCCTGGCTCTCACGTCTTTCGTCTGACCGGCCCCCGGCCTGAGTCCTGTGTCCATCACAGGTCAGTGTGTCTGCCCCTGTTCTTTGTTCTTAATAAGGCCAAGGAGTGAGTGCTTCTGTTATCCCTCCAGGACAGCGGGCTCACACGAGAGCCGTGTGCTGCAAGAAGTCGCTAGCATCGGGGCTTGATAACCCAGTCCCATTTCAGGCAGGTCAGTGGTCGGGGTCTGGGAGTGTCCAAAGAAGTCACTCTTCCCGTGCCCGTTCTAGGTCAGACTGGTTTAGGGGATGCTCAGGTTGTCTGTCCTTATAAAGGTCACCTTTGTTGTGTGCCTTTGAAAAACCCCGGTATCTCCTCAGCTGCTGCTCTGTTGAATGGCTCAGACACGTGGGGCAGCAAGGGCAGCAAGCATCCATCCGTTCCACTGGAGTGGACAAGCACGTCTTGTCCACACTCCGTCCTCGCCCTCCTTCTGCTGGGTCGTTAGGACGAGAGGCTGTTGTTGCTCATGTTTAGAGACTCTTGCAGGAAAACGTGATGGGGCAGGATTCTAGAGCCGGGCTGTGGGACAAGATCAGAATCCAGGAGATGCGGGGCTTAAGATGACCCACCTTCACGTGAAGAAAGTGGGCTGCGTAGCCAAGAACGTGGCCTCCTAACCTGGGCCTCTGTTCTTCATCCCTATCCCTAAAGTGGGTCCCGTTATTCCTACTAAACGGGTGAGATGGGAATTAAAAGAATGGCCGCTCGATAAATGTGAATGAGCTTTTTGTTTTTGAAACGATGATCAGGATGTGGACGGATAACAAATACCCGCCTTTGGGGTTCCAGACGTTAGACATAACTTAAGGAATCCCATGTCTGGCTTCTGAAGGCCACATCACCACTTGGACATCAAAGCTGACACAGCCCAGACTCATACCCCACCTCTTCCCTAACACCTGACGTCTGAAAATGCTCTGGAAACTCTAAAGGGAGCTAAGACTGGATTCCGCTCACGTCCGGGTGATGTGCGGGGAGCATCCCAAAGTGTCACACCGTCACTGGAAACAAGTCCTTTCTTTGGGGAAGACAGCTTATGTTTTTTTTTCTTAGAACTGATCAATCTTCTGAGTTATATTTTTTAGGGCAAATTCAGGGCACATGAAGCCACCCCATCCCACCATGTATCCGTGTGTACGGCTCATCTCCCCTCTCCTTGTCAGACGGGCCGGCAGGATGGGGTCCAGGCAAAGGACACCGATTAGCTAGACCTGCTAATCGCCCATCCAGGTGCCTCAGAAATGTTCTGAGTTAGGCATGAGGTGAAATGTCAGTGGCACACACACAGCCTCGTGGGCGTGAACTCTGTGACAAAGCGTGCAGACCCCCATTTCTCATGGCCCAGGCTGTCACCCTCTCTGAGACACAGGGCCACCAAATCCGTCTTTGAACACTTACTGACCCAGGGAAGCCTCTGCCGTCCTGCTCCAGCTGCGTGGTCACACGTCACCGGGGACAAATCATTTAGCTGAGCTGAGCAGTTGAGCCACATGACAGTGGCGGAGTCTGTCCCACCTCTCATAGGGCTGCCTTGGGGAGCGAGTAGGGTGAGTGGTGTGTGGGAAACAGTCCGAACCCAGCAAGTGCTCCCCACACCCAAGCCCAAGGCTCTTATATTTGCTCTGGAAGCAGCCACGGTCCCTGCCACGTCCCTCGACACGGATTTACCCGCAGGAGAGGGAGGTTGCATGAGTTATAAATACATTTGCATCCACATACCTTACATTCCTCCTGGGACACTTAGAATAAAGTCGACAACCTGAGGTCTTCTCCTCCACCTTTCTTTCCCCATTAACCACGTGTGTTAACTCATGGCTTACGTCGATTTTCACGGAAGATGCGTTCAGCGCTACCCAGTCACCTGGTACTGTTCATTGACCTATGTGAAAAGAGAAGGAAATTATTTCCAAGGCTAGGAGGAGGCCGGCCATCCCCGTCGCCCCCTCCCTGGCCTCGAAAAGAACTCTGTGTCAGTCGACTGTGGGATGTTCCTGGGGGACTGCGCGGGGAGCAGGTCGTTTCAATGGTGAGGTATCTTGCTTTCAGATTGTACGTATGCAGCTGTGTCAGATGCATATTCAGTTTTGTTCATTTGAATAAAAGAGGGAAAAGGGTTTGACTGCTAAATGCTTCTCTCTTAAATAGCGCTTACCGATGGTTTCCGTAAGAGTGTCATCCAGGATTTCATTTTTAAAGGCTCGCTGTCCGCTGCTACCATATGTCTGTCCAGTTTTAAGTCCCTTTTTGTTTGGGGTTACCCTTCCTGCCACCTTCTTTGTCCAAGTTTGGCTGACTGCTCGAGCCCCCCAGAAGCACAGGGTGCGGTTTAAGGTGGGGGCTTTACAAGAGGCCAGGCCGCTGTCGTGTTGCCAATGACGGGTGAGAGAGTTTCTTCGATGAACCTAGCCTGTTGCCCCCCAAGTTTGGGCCTTTTGACGCTGCCCATCCCCCAGTTGGCAGTCTCTAGGACTCCCTCCTCTCTGTTCTGAATGGTGGCTTGAGTGGCTTTGAATACACCCGGGAAGGAGTTTTCTGGCTCCAGGTGGCACTTCCTAAGGACCAAGGGAGATGAGAAACGGAACACAGGGTGTGAGTGTTGACGGGGCCCCCATAGGGCCCAGATGAAGTGCAAACCTTGTAGGCACAACCCTGTAGGCAAACCATGAGCGGATCCAGGCCCTCGCCTTGGTGAAGACCCGAGCAGGACCCCCGCGTCTCCCCCCCCCGCATGAACCCCCTGCCCCATTCTGCTGGCTTCTCATAGAGGCCCAGAGAGATGAAGGGACTCCGCAGGGGCACACACAGCTCATCATTCGGTCCTCGGTGTCTTCTGAGTGAGAATAGTTACTCGTTTCTTTCCCCTGGCCGCTGCAAGGGACATGGTAGGCCTGCTGGTCAGAAGTCACACCTTGGGCACCACGCCTGGCTGATACACCTCAATCTGATGGTCTTTTCACGAGGCCCCGTTTCTGCTGCTTTCCAGGGCTTTCCTTTGGAAATATGGGAGGGAGATAATCGTTCCTTCCTGCCCCTTCTCAGGAAGACTCAGCCTCCCTGAGTCGCGGGAGGAATCTCTGCACATAGCAGATTGTTAGAAGACCACAGTGCCTTGAAAGCATTATGCTAAGTGAAACAAACCAGACACAGGAGGACACACACTGTCTGATCCACTTACGTGCGTTCACAGAGACAGAGGTGGAATAGAGGTTACCAGGAACCAGTGGGGGAAGGGACGGGGAGTTACAGCTTCCAGGGCACGGCATTTGAGTGTGGAATGGGGAAAGAGTTCTGGAAGAGCGTGGTGTTGTGGCTGCACAACACTGGACGGAACTGTACGCTTCAGCACGGTGAAAATGGTAAATTTTGTGACATATATTTCACCCAGTTAAAAAAACTAATTTCAAAAAAAGACCTTGATGCCAAAAGAATCATTTTCTCACCCACCACCTTACCCCTCCCCAATTCCTGACCCTGTTGTTTCATCCTTAACCCCTCAGTTAGATTTACTTAGGGAGTCGTTCGCCACCAACTAAGTTGTTGTCAACAATGATGCACCCGTTAGATGAAAACGATTGTATGTAAGGAATCACGTGTATTGGTAATTGTTCCACTGCTGCTTAGCTTTCTCCAAACAGAATAAATAAATATTTTAGACATAATCAAGTTTGCTTTCTCTGTTCGGACCAGACAGAGGGGAATGTTAAAACTATATAGACCTTAGATCTACTGCAAGTGATTCTCGACATCGCTGAATTGTTATGCATCCGGTGTTCCTGGGCCTGAAATCCAGGCTCTTCTTTGATCCAGGGAAATCATTTTTGTGAGACTCAAATTTTGAGTCCTGTGGGTTTAGGGAAGGGATCAGCAGGGAGAATACCAGAGTCAGAACTAGGAACGACACAGTGAGTCCTGCCTCCTCCCTTCCCAGCGTACCATCTGCATTTTGATTCGTGTCTCCGAACTCCATCGCGTCTCTCCCTGTCTCCGAGGGTGGCACAGAGTGGGAAACTGGGGCAGCGTGAGTCCTGAGTGGGACTGGGCCTGGCGTTCAGACAGTGATGTGTTTGCATGGTGGACCAAGAAGGCGGCGGTTGCAGCAGAAAGGCAGTTTGCATGGCAGTGAACACAGCCAATGGTCCTCCTGGTGACTTGACTTACCCCCCCCCGGGGTCAAGTTCACGTGCTCAGCAGCAAGCTTGCTTTCAACCAGGCTGTCCTCTGGCCCATGGCGCAGTGCCCTTGGTGGCACTGACATCATGCTCTTTCCCAGTGGCACCGGTGGGTTTGGTTTATTCACCCACGCACTCCTGTCTCCTACCGAAAGCACGCGATTGCCCTGGCTGGAGATCATGTGACCGCCTGTGCAGGGGTGGCCAAGCCTGGAACCTTGCTGAAATGATTTCCAGTGGCCACCCAAAAAATTAGAACAAACTCGGTGGCTTAAATCAACAAAAATGTATTCTCTCACAGTTCTGGAGGCCCAGGTGCTGACAGGGCCATACTGCCTCCGAAGGCTGTAGAGGACACTCTGTCCTTGCCTCTCCCAGCTTCTGGTGGCTTCAGGAATTCCTTGGCTTGTGGGTGCACCACTGTCGTCTCCGCCTCTGTCTTCACATGGACTTCTCCCTCCCCTTCCTCTTATAAGAATACCTGCTATTGGAGTTAGAGCTCACCCTAATTCTTGAGATCCTGGATTATGTTTGCAAAAACCCTTTTACAAATAATATCACACTCAGAGGTTCCAGGAGTTAGGACATGGATGTACTGGGGGCGGGGGAGGCAGTATTCAACCATCACGCTCACCCTAACTAGCAGTGAGGTTGCCCCTAGGAACCGACCTGCCTTGGCTTGTTTAGGAGACCTTTGGAGACAAAGCGACCCACTGTGACCACAGGGAGGAGGGGTGAGGTCTGCACAGGGAAGATGTTCTCCCTGAGTGGAAACCTCTGACTCGTGCCTTTTAGGGAGCAAACGGCTTAGGAAGAGCAATGCTGTCATGCCGATCTCTGCATCCTCTAGGATGCCTAGCACAGGTGGGAGCCGGTAAATTCAGAAGGAAGAGCCAAATCAGTGTTGAATTAGGGAGGCAGTGATAGAGACGGATTAGCAAGATGCTCAGAACCCCGGAGGAGCAGGTGTGGCTCACGCAGTCATTCATTCGGCCGGTAGACACCCAGCACTCGGCGTATCAGGGGCTCTGCATCCTGGGGGCCCAGAGCAAATGAGGCCGCAGCCCTGCCCTCCGTCTAGAGCCAGGACCAGCAGATCCCTGCATCCTCTGCCTTGCCGCCCAGCCGGCCCTGAGAACCTTCTGAAGGACGCTGCATCTCACTCCCTTCTTGAGGGGCCCCTAGAACCTGGGCTGCAGGAGGGTGGGTAGGAAGGAAGAGAGTAACCAGGATGATGCGGGTCCCCTTCTGTGCCGCAGGAGTCCTCAGCTGCCTGGCTGAGAGGTTTAACTGATGGTTTTCATGCGGGGCCGACACACCAGAGCCCACGGAGAAGTCATTTGGAGACGACTCTGGTTTGGCTCTCGTCCAACTTTGCACATAATAAATGGGACCAAGGGCCAAAGAGGAGGAGACACCTCAGCAGCGGGAACCTGGAGGACGCGTCGCAGCCCTCTGCGGGGACCTGGGTTAGAGGGGGCCTCACTTCAAACAAAGTCTCATGGTGTCTGAGACCCCGCTTCTCCAGGATGACGCTGGGGGATACTTGCCAACTGTGAGCCCTGGTGGCAAATGCTTGTGTCCCTCCTATGGTGTGTGTGGCCTTCAGTGTCCGTAGTGGGCTGGACCGTGTGGCCTGGGAACGAATTTATATATCGTGATAAAGACCATGGTGGCCGTTTGTGTGGTGTCCCTAGCCCCCTGTCTTATGGGAAATTGTCTGAGAGCAGGGAGTGGCCTTTTTCATTCTTTTCCTGGGGAATCTTCTAGACCATACCGGAGCTACGATGTAGGAGCTCAGTGTCAGCTCCCTGTTTTCTGCTGTTCCTTAGAAAATGGTGGTGGAAGGGACTTGAGAAATTCCCTCTTCGCCTTGAGTTTCTGGGACCTGAAGGAGACCCAGAAGCTTGAAAAGGAAACGTCTCTATTTTTATTCATTGACGGGAAACACTAATTATTGTAACACAAACACTAACAGCCCTGATTTTCACCTTCCTCGTTGGTGTGCCCAGGCGTGTGTTCGGCAGGTTCACGTCTTTGGGGAGGGGAGTGCCTTGGTCAGTTGAAACTGCTATTTCGAAGTACTGTAGACGGGGAGGCTTATAAACAACAAAAAAATTCCTTCCCGTAGTTCTGGAGGCGGGAAGTCCAAGACCAGGGTGCCAGCATGCTGAGGTTTCTGGTGAGGGCCCCCTTCCTGCTTGCGAGCCGCCTCCTGCTCGTCGTAGCCTGGAAAGGCAGAGAGCAGAAAGGCCAGCTCGCTGTCTTTCATCAGGGCACTAATCCATTCGCGGGGCCTCCACCCCCGTGACCTACATGCCGCCCAGAAGCCCCACCTCTTGGGGGTTAGGATCTCAGCGGATGAATTGGGGCCTGGGGCCGGGGGGGGGGATGCAAACGTCCACTCCACAGCAGAGTCTTGTGAATCGTGCTTTGGTTTGGAACCCGAGGTGTGGGACGCAGTGTCCACACTCACCGGCGTAATTTGCAGGTGCGAACCTCGAGGTCTAGAATGAGGAGGGAGGGGGCTTCTTTCCAGGATGACACAGACGTTCAGAGGCAGAACTGGAACGCAGGCCTGCTGCCTCCCCCCCATTCAGCGCGTCCACGCTCCGCGCGTGTCCCCTCGTGGTGCTGGTACTGACACCGCACCTGCGTTTCAGCCGTCCTGTGACTGGCCAGGGTGTTAAAGCGGTACTTACTGAGAGGGGTCACGGATGGGGCCGCGTGCTGGAGACCCCATCGGGGGCGGGAAGAGAAGAAAGCGAGGGCCTGGAGGTTAGCAAGAGGAGCTCAGGATACGGAGCAGCGGTCGCCTGCCAAAATTCTCCGGTATGGCTTGTCTAGCAAAGGCGGTCTCCAGCCGTGTAAATACAGTGCATAGCTGACAGGCTGGCAGCAGGCATCAAACAGTCTTAAACTGCCCCAAATCTGTAGCGCTTTTGAAGCAGCAGTAGAAAAAGGATGCCTGCACAGAACAGAGGCCCGAAACTTTTAATAGTTTCTTCCAGGCCTCAGGATGTCCTGATGAGGTATTAGAGGAAGTAATTCAGGAAGAAAAGGACAAATAACCGCCTCCATCTGGAGGCCGACCCGGGAGCTGGCCACTGCCGCGCAGAAAGGGCGAGCGTGGCCCGGAGGGATCCCACGGGTCTGGGCAGCGCCACGGGGCTCCCGCCTCGTACACGGCCGACAAGTGCATTTCTTGTTTGCTTCCGGGCACATTTAAACCACACAGCACCCTGCCGCCTGTGGGTGCAATCATTAACTTTCCCTCGCTGTGGGAAGGGTGCTCCGTAAAAATCGGAAATTATTTCTCCCCCTGGGGGCCCTGCCTGCGATCCGTGGCCCCTGCCCTCCGACCGGCAGCCTGTGGCCGCGGTAGCACAGCAAAGGACAGGCGGGCCAGCCAGAGCTGTACTCACCCCCCTCTCTGTTTTTGTTTTTGTCTTTTTCTTTTTTTCTTTAGGTTTTGGCTTTGTCACTTTTGAGAATGAAGACGTTGTGGAGAAAGTCTGTGAGATTCATTTCCATGAAATCAATAATAAAATGGTAAGTTTGTGGGGCTCGTGCCAAGCGCCGCGCCTCCCTGCCCCCGGCCACACACCTTTGTCCTGCAGACGGCTGCAGGCAACATGCTGGAGGGTGGGCAGGGTGGGCGTGGGACCAGACTCTGAGGGTTCAGCCCGTGAACTGCAGGAATAAAGGGCCGTAGTAAATATCCTGAGCTTCGCAGTGCATCCACTCTCTGCTGTTATAGCACCAAAGCGTCCTCAGGCGAAACAGGACGAGCAGGACTCTGAAATTGAAATCTCATGTAATTTTCACGTGTCGCCATATATTTGTTTTTCACCCGTTAAAAATGTAAAAACGATTTTCAACTCGTGTGCAGTACAGAAGGCAGCAGGGTGCCGGCAGGATGTAGTTTGCCAGCCCGTGGCTTCGGATATGCTCTTGCCCTTTGGCTCGGCAGTCAGTGGTGGTTGGGGGGCAGGGAGAAGTTGTCCTAGATGCGAAGTTTGCTGCCCCAATTATTTCACTCCGTGGGCCTTGCTGGGTAATTAACAGTCTCCTCGTCTTATCAGCTAGATAGTTGTACCCTCATGGTCAGCTGCTTCGGTCTCTCCGCCTCTTTAAATCTCCTTTCCCGTGGGGGCGAGGGAGGGAGGGAGGGAGGACGGTTGGAAGTTTGGGGAGCGGGATAGGCCGCCCCGGGGAATGGCCACGAGAGGGCGCCATGCCATGAGCGGAAAGCGCACGGCCTCGCTTGCTGCCTCCAGCTCCTTCAAATTGAGGAGGCGGGTGAGAAGCCCCTTCCTCACTGGTTCCAGAAAAGTGGGCGCTCAGCAGGTGTTTCCGGAACCGTCAGCCGGTCCTCAGCGCCAGCAGAGCCGCCGTCCCCAGCAGAAGAGGGAAGGCAAATCTGGGTTTCGGTCGGGGCTGTCACTTTGATATTTTCTTCCTTTAATTAGAACATTTCTTGCCCCTGAAACATACATTCAGATAGATACTCATTGCGTGTTGGTCTGATATGTGTTCCCTGACTTTAAATTCAATAATAGCACTTTTAGTGTCGATAAGATCAAAGCAATCTGCTTAGCATGGGATGCTACAGGCCTGATCCAATATTTGACTTGCTGATTTTTTCCCAGGGCACTAAAATAATATTATTGGTATTGTTCCTGGCCGTCATATGCATCTGAAATGAAAATACTGTGTCTTTGCAAACGGCAGGTCGGAGGCGTCGGCTCAGGTGTTAAAATGGTGCGGGGGAGATAAGTGTGAGGGAGTAACGCAGGTGCCCCCGCAGGCTTTCTCTGCCACTCCGAAGTCAGTGCCTTCCAGGTGGTATTTCGGTTCCAGTAGGTTACTACTTGCTATTTTTAAAACTAGGGCAACGGGGGCTTAAGAGGAAGCCAGCCTCCAGGGCCCAGATGCCTTGTTCGTCCTAGCCAGGTGTGCTATTGACAGACTCCGCTGAGGGCCGCCTGGGCAGTGGGGAGTTGAAGAGCCGAGAGCACGGCAGACACCACTCCTGTCCTGCCAGGACTCGACGGTTCATCGGGAAGGCCCGGTGCAGACTGTCAGGAGACAGTCTGTGTGCTGCGTGCTGTCTCGAATACATATGTGCAGCCCCTCGCCATTGACTGGCTTTGAATTGAGCCTGAGACACGAGTGGGAAAGGGCTTCATTCTCCTCACCATTCCAGTGGGGAAACTGAGGCCCGGGGGACATGCCCCGGAGCTTATTGGCTGTCAGATAAACTAGACAGACAGTTGTTTGAGCTTAGGGTTGGGAGACTGGATCCCCAGATGACCCACAGGGTAATCAGAAAGCAGAGTTTCAGCCCCACAAAGGTAACTCGTGGGCTGGCTCAAAGCCAGAGAGGTGTGTGGCCGTTGTTCCCGGTCATTTCACGTGTGTCATCTTCTTAGCCATCCAGGTGGAGGCTGACTATGGCATGTGAGGGTAAATGCACTTATAGTGTAAGAGTTTCTGTTTCCTTTTGAATCTGGGGCTGGTGCTTGTTCTTTAAGAGAAAAAGGCAAAAATGGAAGTGGACAAGGGGAAGGGGTGAGGACGGAGTGGCTGGGATCACGGACAAGGTTTGGAAGTGTCACTGTCGACATCTAGCCCAGCTCCACCAGACCCAGGCTCTGTGGGAGGATTTATTGGTGCTGGGATCAGGCATCGGTCCATCACCTCCCTCAGCTCCGGTCTAACAGGTCCTGTGATGACCGCCTCGTGGGGTTGCTGCATCTGGGGGAGACACCACGAGCAAAGGCACCTGGGCAGAGTCTGGCTTGATAAGCGTGGCTTGTGCCGTCATCCATCATCCTCAAAGGGCTTCTTCGGCGAGCTCTCGCCCTCCGAAGAGTGTTGGGAGAGGAGTCTGAATCCCGAATTGCCGTGGATTCTACGATACAGGCCCAGAGAAAGGGAAGTGAATTTAAACTGTGCGATGGACGGAATTCAAATGAGAGATCAGAAAGACTCTGAGAACGCGGAGACTGCCAAGCAAGAGCACAGGCGGTGGTTAGAACGTCCGGGGGAGTGTTTTGTAAACTGGACTGCGCTGCGAAGCTATAAAGACCCATCTCCTGGAACCCCCGCAGTCTCTCGGGGAATTCAGCAGGAGCGGAGAGCTGCGCTGTCCCTCCCACCCCCCAGCCGTGCCCGCAGCTGCCATTTCCTCCTCGTCACAGCTGAGAAAGGGCTCACCGCTGGCGAGTCACAGAGATAGGACTTGAATCCAGGTCTTCTGATTCCAATCCAGTGCTCCTAGGCCTGGCACTCCGTAGGCTAGATAATCGTGGCAGGAATAAGGGTTAGATGCGGGGCCACGTGACCATCAGGCCCAGCATACTTTTCAGAGCCATTTCCCATCTGGTGAATATCCTGGGTATTTTTTAAAATGGGGCCCCTTTTCCACCATCCGAGAGAACCAGCAGCAGGTGTGAGTGCTTCTCAGGAAGCGGGGGTCACGCGAACCCTGATCCCTCCCCATTGGGGCCTGCGTGAAGGAGGTCACCTGCAGGGTGCTGGTGGGGGATGGCCAGAAAGACCCCACATGGCACCCCCCACACAGAGATCTCGACCTCGTGCATGCCCTGCCAGGAGCTTACTTTATGCACCGTTTCTCATGTGGTTATCACACCCACTCTAGTGCAGGTGCTAACTATTATTCCCATTTTACTGACAAGCAAAGTGAGTTCAATGACTTGCTGAGAGCCACAGGGTCAACGAAGGGCAGCACCAGATTTCAAACCCCAAAAGCTAATGTCCAGAGCTCACATCTGTTCCCAGGAGACTGTTCCCCTGTCAGGCTGAAAGGGAGTTTAAAGGTCCTCTAACTGGTCTACAGCCTTCCAAGGCCACTGACTGACCCCTCTATCAGCCACGTGGCCCGTGTGGTTCCACATCCTCCTAAAAGAAGGGCAGAGGAGACAGGCTCCCTCAAGGCCAAGTTCCCGGCCATGGAGAAGGGCCAAGCTTGGGGTGTGAGGGGGTCCCCGTCAGACACAGGGGGCCTCCAGGCAGGTGAGTGAGGGACTTCGGGAGCACCTGGCCATCACCCCAGCTCAGGGCCCAGCCCATGAGAGCCGAGGTTCAGCCCTTCCCTCCATCTCGGCCCAGGTCAGAGTGAAGCACACACACGTGCACATGCAGAGCCACCTGGTGACCCCTCAGAGAGGGACACCGCCGGCCACGGCCACTCCATGAGCCCAGGCACAGGCACAGACGCAGCTAATGACGCCCCCCGCCGTGCGTCCCTGATTGAAGCAGGCTCCGAGCAGCAGGGCCACTTGCCTGATTAGCAGCAGCGCAGCCTCCCGGCAGGCGAGGCAGCCACAGGGAGGGAGGTGGGCTCCACGAAGACCTGCTCTGGGCATTTCGGGGGCCTGTCTCAGTCCACACCTCAGATGGAGCCGGGGGCGATGCCAGCCTTGCCGGGAGAGAACCTGGAGTACAGTCAGAGAAGAGGCGGGCGAGGGCACCTTGGGTAGAGCCGGTTCCCACCTCTGATTCAACAAAAGGATGTTGGCTTTCACTGGGCACCTTGGTGGTGCTTTTACATGCAGGTGAGTCTCCTTTTGGCCTGAGGTAGGGGTCGTCCCATCTCGTAGAGAGTGACATGAGCTCAGGGTGGCACAGGGACTTCCACAGTCCACGGTTCCAAGCAGCAGAGCTAGGATTTGAACTTGTGTCGTTCTGGTTCCAGCCCTGTGTTTTCCCCCACTGCATCCTGCTGCCAGCGTAGGCAAACCTCATCACTGAAAACTCCGCATCGATTTGACTGGCAAATGCAAGGAGGAGTTTTTGTTTGCTTTCTCCGTAGGTTACTATAGGGTTTCCTTAAATAGCTCTTCTTTTTGTTCCTGCAAGGTGTTCTGATTTATGGAAGTGCTATGCAGTTTGCAAGGTTGTGGGCCATGCAGAGTCTCAGGCCCCACCGCAGACCTCCCAGAACAGTCTGCATTTTGACAAATATCCAGTGATCTGTGTGCATGGGAAAGTCTGAGACACAGAGGACAAGGTGACGCAGGAGTTGTGGGTCATAAATCGTCCATCCAGTACCAGAAGGAAGGGACCTGGGATGAGGAAGCTGAGGCTCCGAGAGCATGGAGCCAGATGAGTCACGTGGCACGGGACTCCAGGTCAGGCTGGCGCTCTCGGCACCGCCCCCACTTCCCGTGGTCACAGAGCCCAGCTCTCCTCCCCGAGGAGGCTCTCGGCGGAGGATTCCCCCACGCGGGCATGTGCCCTTGCCCGCTGAGGCGAGCCTTGAGCTTTGACCATAGATGTGTGGGCACAGCCAGTGGGGTGAAGAGCTGGATCCTCCAAGCGACATGCAAATGTCCTTGACCCCTAGTTGGGACCTGCTGGGTCATTTCGAGGCTCCCAGGACTTTGGCACATGTGGACCTGAGGGCGAATCCCAGACCCACCGCTGGTTATCCTGTGGCTGGAAAGTTCCCCACCTGCCTACACCTGTTACCCCCTCTGCACGATGGGGAGGGTGACCTCTGCCCTTGCAGCTTACAGAAAGCTCTGGTTCCTGGCCCAGGCAGCCTTGGCCTGCTCTGTTGTAGGGATTAGACTCCAACAGCCTTGAAAAATTCAGCCCTCCAGAAAACCCTCTTGAGAACCAAGTTTCCTCCATTTAGCCTAAAGCTAGGAGATGATAAACTTTTTGTAGTAAAGGGACAGATAGTAAACATTTGAGGCTTTGAGGGCTCTGCAGCCGGTCACAGCTACTCAGCGCTGCCATCGTGATGCAAAAGCAGCCACCGTAGCTGTGGCCACGTTCAAATAAAGCCTTATTTACAAAAATGAGCAGCCGCAGGATTTGGCCGATGGGTTCCTGCTCCTGACTCCCGGCCAAACCAGTGTAGCTCAGAGCAGGTGAGGTCTGCTTATCTCAGGGCCCAAAGAAAAAGCTTTTAGCCAAAGGTCACCCAGCTGCACTACTGAGGCAGATTTTGACTAGTCAGAGGCAGATTGTGGGGGCGGGGGGTGCCCCAAACAGATGCTGGGGGTAGAATACCAGCCTGTGGAAAGTATTGGTGCCTTTGTTCCCTGAGGGGGCTCCAAGCACAGAGCAGGCGGGAAGTAAAGGAATGGCCGGTGTGGTGTGCTGTCCACCCAAGAGGTCTTCCTAGCAAAAGGTGCCACAGACCCCCGCTGCGATGGCCCCACAGTGCTACTCATTGCTCTGCCCTGCGACCCTGGGTGAGTTAGCTTCTGTGTTCCCGTCTCTAAGACAGGTGACGATGGCACCGGCCTCAGAGAGGGCTGGGATTTGGGACTTGTGAGGGTTTTCACCAGGCTGTAGCATGGCCTATCAAAGTGATAGGTTCTTTACTACTACCATCATCATCATCACTCACTATTCTTAGAATCGTTTTATTGAACACATGCCTCCTTATAAGGTGGGGTGGTCCTGGACGGACTGGATTACAAGTCACTAAAATGTAGGTATGTGTCTCCGGGGCATGGAGGGCATGTGAGGCAAGCACTCTTGATGCTGTGGCCAGGAGATGGTCCCAAGGAGGAGAGAAGGCACGCATCCTGCAGAGCGGAGCAGAAGGGACCCACGGATGTGATTTCCTAGGTCCCAGGGAAGCTGACTCAGGCCTTTCCGCTGAATCATCCTTGGAGGAGGTTCTGAAAATGCTCTTATACGAGCAAAGCCTAGTGAGATAGCAGGCCTTCCGCCCAGGGCACCCTGGGGGATTAACCCTGGAACAGGGCCTTCTGGGTGGGATCAGGCAAGAGGACGAGAGAGCCAGCATTCGGCGTTGGCCTCTGGGACTCAGGGCTGCAGCGCTGGACCAGGTGATCCATGGAGGCCCTGGGCCAGGGTGGGCATGGGGCACTGCTACCTGGCAGGGTGCCCCCGTGACTGGGCACCCGTCCCCTCCCTCAGGCTGCTGCTCCTCAGCCCAGCCGAGAGCTGGATCAGGAACAAGCCCCAAAGTGGAGGGGGCGGGGCGGATCATGTGGGTGGAATTAACCAGGCTTCTGTGTTCACCATCCTATTTGTAGCATCATTCTCACTCGTAAGCTAATTTTAGCCATCCATCCTGCTTCTGTTACCATTTATAAAATGAGAATGTCAAATGCAATATTAAACAAGCAGGATGAAGGCAAAAGGGAAAAAAAAGGAAATGCCAGAGAGGCACTTAATAAATGAATCTCGTGTTCACATGGGGAGGGAGAGACGCATGTCCCTCGTCACGCACAGGCACACACACGTCGTTGTTTGTGCACTGGTTCTGTCAGCGTGGCAGAGGGATTTATGTGTTGGGGGAGGTGAGGACAGAGGTGGGGAGGCCAGGCTGGGGTGGTTGGGGATAAATGTTTTTTAGGTGGAAATAATGTGCCCCGCGGGGAGGTGGCCTCCCCATCTTCTGAGTTCTGGCTTGTTTGCCCTTCATCTGTCCTCTGGTGAGGTCACTGCAGTGGGGCGGTTGGAGGGAGCAGAGCATCCTTCTCCATGTCTAGGGGCCCCTCGCCTCGGGGCTTTGCCACATGTGCCGCCCCCGCATTCCCTACACACCACCCACAGGAGGGGGCCCAGAGACCGCAGGAATAGCCTGCCCCCTCTCTCTGTACCCCTTCTCTGGGGCCTGTTTTTCCCTTGACTTTGCTCTTTTGCTCTTTTCCTGACACCCCAGGGAGATCAGCTAATGCTCAAGCCACCCCTTTTTCTGCTCTTTTAAATGGAGAAATTAAGTTAGGCCTCTTCTGTTCAGGGTCTCTGGCAGAGCCCACCCTGGGCTGGGTGAAGCATCCAGCCTGATGGCAGAATCTGGGCACCTCCCGGAGGCTGAGGTTTCTTTTCACTTTGAAATGTCCTTGCAGGTTCCCAGAAAGGAAAATGAGAACAGCTGTTGCTGCCACCATCAGCTTTTTCCCCAAATAGTACAGCCTGTGCAGCTCCCTTTGCGCACCTTGCTGATGAAAGCAGGAAGATGAGGTCCTACCTGGCCGGCAGGTGGGGGAGGCTAGGGAGGACGTCAGCAGCAGCGTGCCCAGACTCGGGGGGGGGGGGCAGCCACTCTCTCCTCTCTGCTCCCCAGGCTGAGGTTTTCATCAGCACAGCTGCGAACTGGCTTTATCACCTTCGGAGATGCTCCCCTAGGCTCCATGTGGAGGAAAGTAAGGTGTGACCTAGCCTACTTTATCCAACGCCAGCACTTAAAGGATTAGCTCGTTTAATTTACTAGTTCAGTGCAGCCTGTGGGGTAGGCACTCTGTTCGTGTTTTATGGATGAGAGTCTTGAGGCCCAGAAAAGTCAGGAGCAGCGAGTTGAAGCTAGGACCCTCAGCCTCCAGGCCAGACGGCAGAGGATGGGGCAAGACCCCTGCCCTCGGATCGGGGGCGGGGGGGTGGGAGGCTGCAGTCTCTGGGCCACGTGTCTTCGATGGTGCTGGGGGCCAGTTCCTCACCCAGACCCTGAGCTCACCTCCGAGGGAGGACCTCATCTTCATGAATTCGTCTGTGTCCACGCCCAGCCCCTTCCTGCTAAACCAGACGTGCTGATAGTGTTGACTATGACCTCCTTCACTTGGCCGTCGCTGATTTTAATAAAACACTGAGCAGAGGAAGCAGAGTTTGAAATTCATTGTGGAAGTGTTGGGGAAAGTAATTCTGGAACTCGGGTTGAGGACGGCTTTGTGAAAGGAATAGCATCTGAGTGGGCCTTGAAGGCGGGATGGAGGGTGGTAAGGAAAAGGAAGGGCTATGAGGACAGGACCTGAGTGGCCAGAGTCCCAGAGGTGGGAACAGGGGATCGAAGGGGGGGACGTAGGATTGAATCCTGGCTGTCGTTATCTGCTTCGTGACCTTGGAGAAATCATTCTTCAGTGACTCAGTTTCCTTTCGTAGTGTAACATCAGGGCTAATTAGGAGGAAATGAGGAGTTGATTGATGAGGGTGTTGAGAGCAGAACATTCTCAGAGGACTTCTGCGTGCCAGGAACTGTGCTTGCGTACATTACAGATGGGTGTCATCGTGTGTGGGTACTGCAGGTTATGTGTGCATGCACACGCGTCACTCACACGCACGAGCATGCCGTGACCATGCCTCGCCTATGGGGAGTGTTTGATGCCCGTTGTGTTCCTTCTGGCCGGAGTAATCCTGCTGGTGAGGGGGATGGCGGTGTCAGGATATGTCCAGCAGGGCTCTCAGTGCTTCTCTCAAATGGTCTGGGTAGTTTCTGGTGAGCATGTGTCCCTCGAAGGTAGATGTTGCCGCTGGGTGCCGTCACCCGCCTAAACTGGCATTCCGTTTTGGTTGGCACAGTAACCCCTCTTGCATAGACTTCATGGGGGGTTCCCATATCTGTGAGGACCTTTTTGCAGTGGAGCAGGTTATCAACTACGAGTGGGCCCTCTGATGCTTGGCCACACGCTGGCCCCTGTCTACGAGGACAGTGCCTGATTAAGATTCCTGGGGACGGGAGGAGGGAGGCGACAGAGCTCAGAACTCCCTTCTCCTCACTTCCCGGAATCAATGGTGCCCAGCTGAGAGGCCTCTCTGAGTTTGCAGAGGGCAAAAGGTATGATCCTTCCCCTCACCTCCCCCCGCCCGCCCTGCTGGAGTCAAGAGCCAGGTCTTCCCAGTGCCTCCACCAGGATTTCTGCGGTGTGATTGCTACCACTGCCCGAGCAGTCTCAGGCCTGGCCCTCACCCAGCCATGCGCTCAGGCTGGTTAGGACTCCATCCTGCCTCTGGCCATGGATAAGTAGAACGACGCAGTAGAATGGAAACCCTGGAATGGACTTTAGAACCAAGAAGAGGTGACCTGACTCTCTGAAGGTCACTGGGAGAGAGATGCCCGGCGCGGGCCCCTTTCGAGTGTGAACTCCACATGGAGAAGAGCCTGGGGCCTGCCTTCCCTCTCCCAGGCCTCTCGCCTCTCCTGGGTGCATTATTTTTGTGCTTTTCATCCCACACCTTGGCACTCATCGGCCTCTTTCTTCAGCTCTCATTCAACATCTGTCTCCAGCAGGGCTGGCTCCGGGCTGTGCGCCCTGAGCAGCCATGCAGGCCCCGCTCTCGGGTCCTCGCGGGTTGACACTCTGCCGATGCGGTCCCGGAACTCTCAGCGACGTCGCACAGAGGGCCCCTCGTCTTCATTCTGCGGCATTCTGCACGTTCTCCAGCACATTCTGTAGCCAGCCATGCTCTGAGGACAGCAGAGACCCGGTTCTCCTCCGTCCTCCATGGAGCTGTGTGTGTTTGTCTTCTCTGAGGCAAGGGCCTCTCTGAATCTGGGTTATAAATCTGTAAGAGCCCCTGACGGGTCCTGCCCTCCTGAAGTGTCCAGAAAGGCTTGTGACTGCCAGAGAGAACAGGAGGAAGCAGTGGGCAGGAGGACGAAAAGTAGGGGCTGTGGGATGGCCCAGGCTGAGCGGGAGCCGCGTGTGGTTTCTGGGCTGCAGCTCACCCTTCCTGCCTTACTGGAGAGATCTGGGAAACTGTGGGCTCCAGGCAGGACCCCCGAATCCTTACACTGGAGGGTCACCTTCCCTCCCTGAGTCTTCCTGGAAGGTGCTCAGGGCCCAACATTCAGAGGAGATGGTCACCTGGGGGCTTCGGAGAAGCGGTTCTGGCCTGGACTCTCCCAGAACCTGGCTGAGGAGCTGCAGCAGCTGGAGTCGGAGGAGGATCTGACCTCGGGGCAAGTCCAGGTCAGGCCTTTCTGTCTTTCAGGAGGCTCCACAGGAGGACGGTGCCCACCATAAAAGCCACTGTCCTGACACTCGCCTACCCCTCTGTTCGCCTCCCTTCCTACAGGCCAGATAGTTTAGGTTGATCTCTGGGCAGCTGTGGATTTTATCCTTTAAATAGTGCTCTCTCCATAGAGGAGTAAATCGTTTCTAACATGGGCTGTTTGGGGTGGGAAGGGAAGAGAAGCTGCAAACACTGGCCTCTTCAGGCCACACAGAGTTTCCTTGTCCTGGGCTTGAAAATCAAGGCCACAGGCACAGGGCTCGGGTTTCCTCAGACCAAGGTGGGGTCCGGTTTCCCTCCCAGCCTGGGGGCGTGCTGACTGAGGCCATTTGTGTAGACTCCAGGAAAGGACAAAAGCCTTTTCACTTCCTAGACCTTGGCATCCTCCTCAGACTGCCAGCCTCTTCCTCTTCCAAAAGGTGCCCGCAGGGAGCTTGTCTGAGCAAGGGCCACGGGCCAGTGGGGTGAGGACAAGCACTCAGAGCCCTGCAGGGAACCTGTCCCCACAGAAGTCCCAGCACGCACCTTCTCTGAAAGCTGACGCCAGGAGTTTCCCCCTAGGGTATGGCACGGGACCTTGTTCCCTGGCATGGGCCATGGTGTCAGGTGGACCTGGGCTCCAGCCCAGCCCTGCCATGCATGGACTGTGTCTGCAGATAGAGGCGGCCATCTCTCGGCCCTGGGCCTCAGCTTCCTGCTCTGTAAGATGGATGGATAGCGATAAAGGGCGTCACTGCAGCCACTGACAAAATAGGAACATAGAAGGTAGATAGAAGTATTGTATCAGTGTCGAGTGTCCTGAGGCTGATTACTGTACTGTGATCATGTAAGAAAACCCTCTATGTTTACCTTCACATATGTATGCAACTCACTTTCAAATGGTTCAGGGGGAAAAATCACCAGTTTAGATGTAGACCTGAACGTAGACATAGGGAGTGTGCAAATGCTAAAGCAAAGGTGATACACTCTTAGCAGCAGGTGACTGTGGGTGAAGGGTATACAGGTATCCTCTGAGCTAGCCTTGCAACTTTTCTATAAGTTGGGAATTATTTCTAAAGAAAAAGTCAGAAACAACCACTGCCGAATTGCTCGGGACTCTGATGGGAAAAAACCACTGCCACGAGCAGCCAGCACGGAGTGGACCGCACGCGCAGGCTCGCACCGGGCTCTGTTTCGTCTGGCCCCTAAAGGGAACATCCTTAAGAGGGTTCCGCCAGGTCGTTCTTCTGAACCCATAACCGCGTGGCTGCGAGGAAGCCATACTCTCTCTTCCAAGGCACGTTTGCCAAGCAAAGCAGCCTGTTTAGCGAGTGGAACTTTCCAGGCGGTCCCGTCTACCTCTGGTATCAGCCCCTGGTACGGAGATGCTGCCTGGCTTTGCCAACTGTGAAGCTTGAAAATGGGAGACCTCATCTTCCGGGGGTGAGACCCTGGTCACAGGTATCCTCTGAGGCTTCTTTACAAACATAAATCCAAATGGCGTTTCCTGCTAAATCTCCTGTCCCTCCAACCAGACTGCTTTCCCAGGTGCCATTTGAAACAGTAGCAATGGCAACCAGGGTGAGAAGCTGCTGAGAGGGGATCTGAGATGCTGGTGGGGTCTCTAGGACCAAGACTTGGAGACGGTCCGTCCTCAGCCTCTGCCCCCACCCCACGCTGCCCTGGAGAGAGCGCTTTGGTATGCGTGGTGGGGAGCTTTTATTCCACGTGGAGGTCTTGGTGGTGGTGCTGACACAGAGAGAGCAAGAGATCTGATCACCAGGAGAACCACCTCTGCTTTGCTTCTGTTGACCTGAGGAGCCGCACGAGCCTCTGTTGGGCTGCCCTGGATGGGGAGCTCCCGTGCCTGCCTTGGGCCCCACAGGAAAGGCAGCCTTCAGCGCCCACTGCCCCCAGAACCCAGCGAGCCTGACACCGAGGGAGGGAAGAATGCTTCCCACTGTCTTGTCTCCTCACCGCTCCTCATTGACCTCTTGTGGTCCGTAGTCTCTAAAGTCAGCCCCTGCGATCTGTGTCTCCCAGTGCCCATACCCCTGTGTGTTCCCCACCCGCACCAGATCCAGGGTGGCCGGTGTAACCGGTAGAACATGATGGAACTAACAGCGTGACTCCCGAGGCTAGGCGAGAAGAAGCCTTGCAGCTTCTGCCTTGGTCTCTCGGTCTGTTGGAAGGCTTGTGCTTGGGACCCAGCCCGTTGGGACTCTGCCACCATATTGCGAGAAAACCAAGTGCCATGGAGGAGCCATGAGTGGTCCCCCAGCCCCACCCCATGGACAGTCCCAGCTGAACTAGCATCAGCTGCCCGCTGGGTGAGTGAAGAAGCCATCTCGGACCCCCAGCGGAGTCCAGGCTTTCTCTGGCTCCTGCCTCAGCCCCCACCTGACCATAAATAACGTGAGAGACCGACCGCAAGCAAGGGCCCTGCTGAGCCCCGTCAACTCACAGAACCAAGAGGAAGAATGACAGATTGTTGCTCGAAGCCACTAAGTTTGGGGGTAGTTTGTTGCACAGCAATAGATAACTGGGACATGGTGTGTGGACAGATGACCGAAGTGTGTGACTTTGGCTGTGCAGTTGGGCTGGGTTTTCCCCATTTTCATTCTGACTGTAACTCGGGCTGTTTATGCCAAGTTCTCTAGTTTACACAAAGCCTAGTGGGAGGGTCGCAGGGGTTGAGTGACCCAAATGTGGTCTGTCTAACTCAGGCCCAGGAGTGACAAGGGGCAAGTGGACATATGATTATTTGCCTTAATATTAACGTTAGGAGAACATGAACCTATTCTTTTCAATAGAATGAGGGCTCTCAGGGGTGGAAGCCTGCCCTGTTTGTCTTTACAGCCCCCACAGCCCTTGCCAGGCACATGGAGTTCCTCAGCACCGTTGAAAGAAGCTGGGTCTCCTTGACCTTGATGAGCATATAAGTCGATCCATGCTCTGTATTGAACTTCACTGAGGGACCAGGGAGGGTAGGGCCTGGCCCTGATCCCTGCCCTGAGAACTGGCAGTCTGATTGGAGAGACGAGGTGTCTAGTCTGATGGGTGAAGGACATCGTTTTGTCCTCAGCAAGCCCCTGACCCACCACAAGGACTCGGAGTACAGGTAGAGAATAGCGGTGCCTCTTTCCCCTTTTGAATGTCTTCTATACAGCATCATCAGAGGAGTTCGGGAGCTGGGTGGGCAGGCCGTCTGACTCTGAGAAACCTCTGCAGAAGCCTTCAGTGCAGGCCAGGCCAGCTCCCTGGTGCGACTCCATTTACTCCCTGTCACTCAAGTGCCCAGGACATGCGGGGCTCCCCAGAGAGTGCGCATGACACGGCCCCTGGCCTCATGGAGCACTCGGGGTTGACACAGTGGTGGTGGACAGAACCCACGCAGTCAGCGCTGCCCAGGACAGCACCAGCGAAGACAGAGCAGAACTAAACAGAGCTGCCAGCCCTGCTCAGTGAGAGGAAGAGTAGGTGGGTTTGTTTAAAATGTTCCCATTACAGTCAGTTAACCTTTATGTTCCCTAAATGAAAATTGTATAAACCTGAAATTTTCGTTGATCAGGTTGCCTAGGAACCGGCAGCAGGTTTTCATAAGACAATGCAATAGATTGTCACCGATAGGGCTATTAGAAAGTGAGCTGGTTAGCGGTATTATAGCAGATCCCGGAGTTATTGTTAGGTTGGTAATTATCTGTCTGCCTCTGCACAGCACACACATCTTCCCGGGCTCGCAAACGAGGTGTCTCAGCCTGCATCTGAGTCCTGGCGGTGGGGGTCTGGAGTCCAGGAGCAAATTGTCACCCCTGGGCTTACGGGAGAAATCTCAAAGACCCAATTCTGATTATTTTTTTTTAATCACCTCCCCACCCCCCAACACACACACTTACAACAGTGATATTCAAAGCAGAAAACTTGGGAAATAAACAACAACAACAAAATGCACAACGGAAATTAAAGAACAAAGCCACTCTAACACAGCTTTGCTGAGTCTTTTCGTGTTTTTTCCCTCTGTGGTATATCCCTTGTTCACTTTTCACAAAGTCACTGTAATGTGTGTTTTCCCTGCTCGCGGTTAAGCTGACCAACCGTCCTGGTTTGTTGGGGACTGAGGGTTTCCCGATACCAGAGCGCGTCATTATCAGCCTCCCCATCCGTAGCCGTGTAGCTTTTGGTCAGCTTGGATGACATTCAGCCTACCGACTCCCTGTTCTTGGACTTTTAGGGTATTTCCTTTTATTTCATGATAATTGACTCATATGGTGAATACTCATCCATACGTCCTCGCAGAATGAATTCCTACAAGTAGAATTTATTAGGTCAAAGGACGTGTGCATGTATGGCTTTTGATGTTTTGTGAGGTCGCCCTCCAGGAAACTGTGCCAGTGTCTACCCCTGCTGCCCATACTCTCGGACTTGACATCGAATAATCCTTTCATCACAGCCAGGCTGATGAGTGAAAGAAATGTCTCATTTTGGGATGTGGGCTTCTTTATTAGTCATTCGTAAATTGCCCATCTGTGTCCTTTACCCACTTTTCTTTTGGGGGGTGCTCATCTCTTTCCTTTTAATCTAGAAAAACTCAGTATTAAGCATGCCAGTCATGAATGTCAAACCATTTTATTTTTTTAAAAGCATGCGTGGTTATCATTCCTTAAAGAACAAGATTAATACCTGCTATCTGGTGTCTTTGGAGAAAAAGGAGTTAATATTTGAGGTCATTAAAGTTTCCCCCTAGCCTTAAGCACTAAAATATTTTTTAATTAAAAGTATTTGGGATGAGAGTATCTCTGAAATGGACAACCCATATAAGTCCCTTTTAAAACAAAATATATTGCACACAATTTAACTTGTTCTTCCTATCGCAGACCTGCAGTGAACAATGGCAGTTTTATGTCATAGTGGTAGTCTTGGCAGTGGTTGAGCTACATGGAATTTTGGTCCCTGTGTTATATGGCCCCGGACTGCTTTTTAAATAAGATACCTGATTCCTGTCCTTCCCCCATCACTATCAGGCTGTCATGCTGTTACTTCTGCTGCTATAAGCACCCGTGCCTTCCCCTATCACATTCCATCTTCGTCAGAAATGGGATTGATCACCAGCTAACAATGCCTGTTAAGTTTGTCTGTAAACTAAAAGCAAGTAAGCACTGAGCAAGGGCTTAAGGAACATTAGTAGAAACTGCAGGAGCTTCAGCAGGCAGCAGTTGTACTTATTACCAGGGCTTTGCATTATAGATCATTTATGTATATGTTGTTGAATAAATGACGTCTGGGTATGTGAGTGCAATAGGATTTAGAAATTTAGGGGGCAGAAGGGAAATGGGAAGAAAAGACTAGCAACCATGGGAAGACACAGCTGGAGAATGAAAAACTGGTAATCCAGGTGAATGGAGTCGGTGTTTAAATCTTGTTACTTCCCTAGGGAGTGCCCAGGGCAAGTGTCATGGAGATGGTGGCATCGCTGACCTAGGATTTTTAAACATCCAGCTTTGGGCTTGCCCCTTGCCCCTGCTAGGGTATGTTTTCTAGCACGTGACACAAGCCTTCCGACGCTCAGTTTTCTCATCTGTGAAATGGAGCCATAACCAACTGGCCTATCTATTTAATAGGTAGACTCAGATAGTCCAATGTGAAGAGTCACTGACCTGAAGAAACCTGAGGGGAGTTTACAAACACGGAAAAGGTCAACCAAGTAATAGTAGCATTGTTCCTGTTGCTATTGTTGTTATTCCCTGACACATCAAACAGCCTCCTAACCTCTCATACCTTCTGTACAAATTTCACCCTGGGCTCCCAACCCACGCATGTGTATCTTAAGCTTACATCCTTGCCGCCCTTCCAAACCCAATTTCATCTTTGTAGGTTTTTCCACAGCAGGATTTCCACAAGTGGTATCTTTTCTTAAATATTTATTTTGCAGGCCATTTACTTGGCACGGCTATTTTTACAGTGAGTAAGGAGCAAGGCTAAAAATAACCTCGCTCGTAACCAGATCCGTTCTGCATTTGACATTTACGTGGAATTCATTTGCATCTCATTTGTTCGCCTTTCTGTTTAACAGGTAGAATGTAAGAAAGCTCAGCCGAAAGAAGTCATGTTCCCGCCTGGGACAAGAGGTCGGGCCCGGGGACTGCCTTACACCATGGACGCGTTCATGCTTGGCATGGGGATGCTGGGTGAGTCTGGGTGGGACCCCAGGGATCCAGCAGAGTCACCGGGGACTGGGGCCTTTGGAGGCTTGTACACCCAACTGGGTTACCTACCGGCTGGACAAACGGCTTTACCTGTCTGAGCCTCAGTTTCCTTGTCTGTAGATGAGAATGATAACCCGTCCCCCTTGTAAGACGGTTGTGACTATTAAATGAGCAGAGATAGATAGAGATGGATGGATGGATGGATGGATGGATGGATGGATGGATGGATGGATGGATGGATGGATAATTATCTTGTTTCATGCCTGGCTCATCGAAGGTACTCGATGGATTTTCTCTCCTTTGCAGTCCCTTTTTTAAAAGGAGAAAAAGTTGCTCCCTCTGTCTCGGCCCTCTCTTAGGGCTCCTGACTGGTTTAACTTGTGTGGGCTGAGGCCACATTTTCTAAAACTTAGAAGAGGAGGGGAAGTGGTGAGGGTGGGTGATAATCCTGTCTATTTAAATGATTAACATTTTTC
Organism: Cynopterus sphinx; assembly: GCA_030015415.1. Taxonomy (NCBI): domain Eukaryota; kingdom Metazoa; phylum Chordata; class Mammalia; order Chiroptera; family Pteropodidae; genus Cynopterus; species Cynopterus sphinx. The sequence goes on from CM057385.1 coordinate 24,807,493, forward strand.
TCTTGGGATATCAAAATTTGCATTTAAATGGATGTTTTAAATAGCCTGTTTTACTCTTTATTTGCAAAAAAGAGAGAGAGAGAGAGATGATGAAAGACAGAGTGTGTTTGTCCTGACTAAAAATGATCTCTCCTGGCTTTTAGAGAAATTGAGTTGCATATTATGCCCCTTCCTTAAAGGTATCTCTGTCCATCCTGCGTAGATAATTGAAAATCTTGCTGCTTAAATGGCATGAAAGATGGAGAAAGCAGTGGAGAAGCGTAATGGTGTGGGTCGCAACAATAATTAGAAATTTCAAGGCGAGAGAACAGTATTTTAGTGCAAGTTATTGTGTGTCGGGAAAATACTAATTAAATGGGATAAATGGTAGTTAATGGTAAAATTCCATTCAGGCACATGATCTGTCTAGTTTTAATGGATTTTCATTCGGTTTGGCTAAGAGTCCCTCTTCTATATTTTTTGATAAGCTCTTTATGTGTTTTCAGATTTGCTCTTTGCATTCGTGGCTTAGTTTTATATTTCTAAAACTTGCTTTGGTTTTATAAATTCTTGAAAAGAATTGACTCTATTTTTCTGAGGAAATGACAGGGTCAGGTTAAGTTATTTTAACAAACTTAAAATGGAGAGAGATGCCATGAAAATAACAAAAATGGCTGAGATGTTAATTTTTCTCAAATTAATGTTTTAGGTATAACAGAAATGTTTAGGTTTCAAAGGAAAATCCTTTTGTAGATCTTTAAAAGTTGGGCAAATGGTTCTAAAATTTATCTGCCAGAAGAAACATATAAGAAATCAGAAAATGCTTTAAAAGGAAAAGTGAGAAAAGACTAGTTTGACTGAATATCAGAACATAGCACAAAACTACAATAATTAGAATAGTATGGTATGTATGAATGCATCTGCTAATAGAAAAAGTTAAGGAGCATGAACTAAATCTATTTCTATGTAAGAATATAATTATGAGATACTATTATTTTTAGAAATCAGTGAGTATTATTTCCTTTTTGACTATAAGACACTCGTCAGGCTCTTGCTTTAAAAAACAAATTTTATTTGGTCTTTACCCTATGTCATATGCCAGAAGAAACTGAATGGATTACCAATTTTTTAAAAATCAAACCTCAAAGAAAAGAGTTGAGACCACTACGCCCTGCTAGCTTTGGGAGTCTCGTGTAAAGGCCTTACAACTTAAAATAGGAGACTTTTTAGGATCCAAATCTTTAGTAAGTGCCCCCAGCTTTCTGAGTCTAACATGATGCCCTTTACCTGTGGGACGAATGAGCTGGGTTTTCTTCAGGGAGAATCAAAGGTGTGGAGTGAAGCCAGTTCACTCTTGTCAGTTGCCAGGGAGCAAAGGCGCAGCAGCTGTGTTCAGCCAGGGCTCAGGGCCCACATCTCCACAGACACCCAAGTTTAACACCTAAACAGAGGGCACCCAGTGGTTTCACAGTGGGAGCCAAGGAAGGAGGAATTTGTTGAATGCCTTGGGTCTTTGCATACCTGCTGTGTGCCCGGCCCAGGGTGAGCAATGGGCGATGTACTTAGTGAGGTCCCTGTCCTCATGAAGCATGTGGTCTAGTGAGAGAGACGACATTTAACGCCAGTCACACAGATATGTAGTTCATCACAATAGAGAGGGTTGTGGGGTGCTTTAAGAGTATACAATAGAGAATGGAAACTAGTCTGAGGAATCAGGGAACAGCTCCCTGTGGAGGTGACATTTCAGCTGGGACGAGAAGAATGAGTAAGCCAAAGGTGATCTAGACAGAAGAAACAGCCTTGGCACTCAAGGGTCGTAGTGTGAAACCCCAAGAGCCAGGGGGCCTAGCTGGGTGGGGTGGGTCCAGGCAGGGCGTGCGTGAGGAGGGGTGGTGTCCCAGCAGGCCCAGGATTGGGTTTGGCCACAGCTGATGGGCAGACCCCAGCACTCCCTGTGCTTCTCCAGATGCCACCCAACTGGCTCCTGCTCACCGAGGGATGGATGGTGGTGAATGCCAGGTGCTTACTCACCTGCCTCAGCTCTTTCCGCTTCTGCTAGCGTCTCAAGTTATGACTTCCTCAGGCCATGACTTCCTCAGGTCGCAGTAAAGGAGTAACATTTAGTTACAAATGTCTTTGTGGTTAGAGACTATTAGTTCTTGACTTAAAACCTCCCACAGCCCACCCCCTCTCCTGCTGCTTAAGGCTTTTGCCCATGTAGCTCTGGTTGAGACTGCCACCCCAGACCTCAGCCAGTCCCCCCAGGTCACAGAGACACTCTTCCTCCCCCCACCCAACGAGGAGCCTCCACCAAGGGGAGCTGTGTGGGCCAGAGGGAAGAGTGCGCACTTCAGAATCAAATCTGGACTTCTCACACTGCCAGCTTTGTGACTTGGGGCAAGTGACAGCCTCTTCATCCTTCAGTTACCCCACCCGTAGATATGGATCTGGAGGCCCTCACTTCATGAGTAAATGAAACCACTAGCCACTGCTGGATTTCATCAGAGCCAAGCTGAATGTTTGGTAAAATGCACCTTCATGTCCCGTACAGAAAGAAAAAAATGCCATTAATTAAACTGCAGTAATGTTTTCTTAACATATTCTTGGTGAGATAGATCCCACTTTCAGGAGACGTTGAAATATGAAAAAAAAATGTGTCTTCATATCAACAAAATACAGAAGTAGGCACTCGAGCTGGGAGCTGTTATTAGTAAGGTACTGGGGGACCCTGGGCAAATTACCACTTGAGTAGGTGCTCAGTACTCTTCCACTTGGGGTCCCTTCCTGCTGTGGCTGAGAACAGAGCTGGACCCACAGGTGTGACTTGTGCTGTGGCACCTGCAGCGTCCTCCGTGTGGACCCCCAGCTCAAGGAGTTGGCTTATCTTTGAGTTTTTCAAGCAGAGGTTCATGCTGCACATCAGCCTGAAAAGCCCCCGGCCAGGCCCCCTGAATTCCCCAGCCCTTGTGGTGAGGCCGTCCAGACACCTGCTGAGACAGGGCCTTCCGAGAGGCCCCCAAGCTTGCCCCAGCCAGGAACCAGCCCGAGGTCCGGGCAGAAGGGGTGAGTCAGGCACAGTTTCTGGTGAACAAACTCACAGCCTCACAGTCTGGTTGGCCTGTCACCTCCCAAGCCAGGCCGGAGACTCCACCGAGCCTTCTCTGATGCCCACTCCCAGGAGCACCTGGGGCTGCCCTCCATTTCTCCCACTGGCACAGCATGGCCCCCTGGGTCTGTGGACTCTCTGAGCGAAGAGAGTACCACCTGCTGTGCTGTGACCGGAGCCCTTGCTTCTTCCTTCGAAAGTGGTGGCTTCTGGAGGAGTCTAATCCTTCAGTAGGTTGGCCTGACATGTCCCCATTAGTCACCTGGGTCACCTGTCCCTGGTGCGCCAAACCTGCCTATCAGTCCTGGAATCCTTACCATCACCACCATCAGCAGTTGGTCTGAGGAACTTGGCTCACGCAGAAAAAAAAGATTTTTTAAATTCATTAATGAATGGAATGAGATGAGGTTTTAGTGATTTAAATGTTTTTTGTTGAAGGAGCAGAAAACACACTTTTATAGGGCTTTTTAGAAGTGAAACTATAAGCAATTAGTTTTAAATCCATTCGTTCAACAAATATTTATTGAGTGTCTGGTATGTGCCAGGCTCTATTTTAGATGCTGAAGATGCAGCAGAGAATGAAGCTTCTGATCGCAGGGAGCTGATATTCTAGTGAAACAACAGACACACTGGTCTATAAATGACCTGGAAACTGGAACTAATTCTTGAATATCCTTGAAGGTTTCCCCATACCTCCCATCATAGGGAAGCTGATAAGCATACAGTTGCACAGTAATTCTCCATCTCTCTTGACTGCAGAAGTCCTTGGGGAGAGCCTACAGCTGTTTTGGTTTGGGCTTTCACAGCCTTTGACAAAATCAGAATAATCAACCCAATGGGAATTCCTTAAAAAGAGCATAGGAGAGAAGAGGAGGGCTTGGGTCTCCCTGCCTTTGAGCCAGACAAAACCAAAACCAACTGAGACCCTTAGAAAAGGTCTTTTTTGCAGCCCTCAGATTTTGTTCCACTGCCTGGCAGCCCCAAAGAGGTGCCTGCAGTCATCCAGCTCAATGCACTAGAATCTCTGTTTTTTCTTAATGAAAGTGGACTTAATAAAAGCAAACATGATTATTGTTGATATATTTGATTCCCCTTGGCCTTCTCAGCCACATAATCTTACTGCCTTCCACTCTCTTGACCCCGCTGGGCACGCGCTGTTTAACAGGTTTAATTCCAGTGGTAGAGAAATACCTCATTGCTGAGGCCTTGAAAAGCTTCACCCTGCCGGCCCAGAAATGGAGAGACACTTGACCAGCTGAAGAAAGCCAGAGGCACTTATCAATGCTCGTAGCGAGAAGGCGCTGTGAAATCCCGGCCCAGTGTGCCCTGACATTAAGCCCCTCTGAAATGAAAGCCCCAAAAAAAACTCATCGTGGAGGAGGAATGAGGAGCTGTAATCTGCTGGCATCCACTAACCGACCGAGAGATGATGGGCTGGAACTTACAGCCTCATGTCTAGACTCATTTGTAATTTCAACTGGGATTTGTCTTTCCGGAAATGTCTGTTGAGGTCCCTCCCAAGGAGGTCTCCATTTGTTCAGCCGTTTCCTTGTAAACCGAGGAGACTCAAAATTCAGCCCTTGGTTTTCCTTCGAGAACGGTACCGTGCGTTAGGTCTTTGTGTGTTGGTGGGAAGGTCTCGCATCGGTGCCGCACAAGACGGTAGCCACGAGCTACCTGCTGAGGTTGTAAGATGTGGCTTCTGTACCTGAGGAACTGCAGTTCTCGCTTTGCCTAATTTAAATTTAATTTCAATTGGATAGCACAGGGCCGGGGGCGGGCACCTTTGTAGACTTCTTGCCTGGGAAGGGCTCTTGGCTGGCACTTGGTGTGGCATCTGTATGCAGACCTCACGGAGCCGGGGTGGTGCCCCAGGCAGCGAGCGCTCTGCACACCTGGCGGTGGTGTCACACTCTAACAGTCCCCATGCCTCTTTCCAGTGGGGGGCCTGGTGGGAGCAGCTTTCCAGGACTCTGAGTAGCTGACTAACGGAGCCTGGGAGAAGATGAGTCTCGTGCCCATCTAGCATGCAAACACCTTTTAGGATTGGAGCAAAGATCTGGAACCACAATTCCGAGACCTCTGCCAGCATCTCCAAAAGGGGGCCCGAAAATGAGCTGACTGTCAAATTCAAATTCTATTGTTGATTTCTGGGTCCCCCCACCCCCCGCATAGGAAGCCTATCTGTACGAAAGGTGGCCATGCAGGCAGAAGGCTTGGTTTTTTTCTTTAGTGACAAGAGATAATTACTGTGGGATTGATCAGGCGTCCAGAGTACTGGAGCAAATAAATTGTGCAGTAGCCGGTGCAGGAGGGGCCCGGCTGCTAATGGAAGTGGTGGCTGGGTCATCTCACGGTAATGTGGCTTGATGGAGCATCCGCATGGGTCTGCTGTAATGTGCTATTGATATGCAGCCAGCCAATTTCCCCCGCGTGGCTGGGGCTGGGAGCCGTGCGAGCAGAGTTGGGCTGCACAGCAGTAAATGAAGAGGAAAATTGAAGTAATGTTGTATTATAAATTTATGATTTCATCGGCCTGACCCAGAGGATGTTCAGCGGTGGGGGCTGGAGAGCAGATCCCCCCCACTCCGGCAGATGCCACATTCTCACCTTTGTTGTTCAGGAGACAATATTGACATTTCTGAGAAGTCTGGGGTAAGGCCACAAACTGGGGTGAACTTGATAGTGCTTTCCTTCCTTCCTTTTGAAGACTTCTGAGCATGCCAGGAAGAAAGCAGACGTGATGGAATCATACTGGTGGAGGGAATCAGGGAGGGACTAGGCATTCCACCAGCCCCCACCCCACCCACCCTGAGGGAGTCTCGAAATGACACATGGGTTTACACTTTTGCTGTCAGATTAACACTAAAATATTTAAGACCCCCAGCGCGGATGTTAGAAGCGAAGGAGTCATTTTTCATCAGGAAAGGCCCTAGGCAGCAGCGATTTGGCTGCTTGCATATAATTCGTTTATCAATATTGTTGAAATAATGGTATAAGAAATTTAGTGCTGAAAGATCTGATTTGATAACAGGTGATTAATTTGGAGGAGAATCGAACTGGCCAGCCATGAAATAAATACCAAGGGAGGAGCCAGTGTGCGTGTGTTGGTTTAAGGCACCCAAGTCTTGGTTTCCGTCCTTCATCTCTGTCCCTGTTGCTCTCCTTTCCCTGTCGAGAGCCAGAGCTCCACGTCTCACTTCAGCCCTCAGCAGTCGGTGCAGAGCTCCCACGTCATCCTGTCTCATCTGGCCAGCCTTCTGCCAACAAGACACCAAGTGCTAGGACATAAACGCACAGGGAAGGAGCAGGTGGCAAGACTCTTTTGAGGTAGAAACAGGTCAATTAGCCAGCCAGTTGTGGCTGCAAATTTGGAAAGGCTCAGCCGAAGCGGGGGAAAGGAGCCACAGCTGGTGTCAGTTGCAAATTGGGGCTCATCAGTGCTGCAAGGGACCTGCAAAGCTTTCTGTAGTGGGCAAGACTCAAGCTCCCTGAGAAAAGGGAAGACCTCCAAGGGCACGGTCTTGGACCAGAGACAGGGCTGGAACCCAGGTCTCCTGATGCCCAGTCCAACAAGCTTCTGTTCTGGGACTCATGACAGATTTACTGATGACAGGTTGGGGCAGAGGCTATGACACCTATGAGCACAAAGAGGGGAGGGAGGGTGAGTCCCATCTCTGCACCTGTGAGGCATAAAAACCCTATGAACAGGCAGCAGGAAACCAGCAAACTCTAACTCAGTGCCAGAGTGCACACAAGATCGAATTTAGTGAAGGATCCTGTTCCTTTTCTCCGTCACTCCCTCGCAAGGTCATTTTATGCTGGTAACATGAGGAGGTGGACGATGAGACCCCAGAGACTGCGTTTAGGGATGTTTAAGGGGCCGTTTAGAACTACAGAGGCACAGGTGGAATGCTCTTCATTGCCCTCATGGCTGGCAACCATCAAACCCACCCACCAAAGCAGCCTTCTACCAGCGTTTTGGTGGCAAGCAACAGAAACCACTCTAGCTGCTGGAAGCAGCCAGGGAGATTACTGGAGGGGCTTGGGCAACACACAGCATTGCCAGGAAGGCTGAAGAACAGGTAGTAACCGGAAGCTGGGTGGTCAGGGCCACAGCCATAACCACAGACAACCCAGGAATAACCTGATCAGGGGCCACTTTTGCCGTCACTAGATGCTGGACTCACCTGCAAGTTCTGAACCAGGCCCTCCTCCTCTGCCCCACTGGCCCCAGACGTGGATCCTGGGAAGGCTTTCGTTGGCTGAGCCCAGGTTCCTGGCCTGTCCAACTCAGGGAGCAGGAGGGAGGTCTTTCCTGCATCCATGATGCGAGGCAGGGCTTTCTCCAAGACTCGTGGGGAAGGGGTGTCAGGTGCTGGGCAGCCAGAAAACAACCACGAACAGCCCACCTCAGACATCAGAGCAAAAGTCAGGCCGGCAGAGGGAGCAGGATAGGCGAGGCGGTAGGATTGTCAGGTGGCATTTGAAGAGCATGAACATGCTGAGGATCCTGAGGAGAGGGGGCTCCGTAGCCTGGTGTGGCAGGAACAGGGGTACACGAGGGATCTCCAGGGCTGGTGGAATTTCGGTCCAAGAAGGCTCTACCAGCCTTCTTTGTAGCCCGAATCTGGAAGCAGTGACATAGTGAAGTGTCCTGAGCGGGCATGATGAAGGGCCTGAGAGCTGAAGGGACATCTCACTGGCAGTTTCCCAATGGATCGGAGAAGGCCACACTCGGACCAGAACGTTCCTCTACACCCAGTGCCCACCCCAGCAGCACTTCGCACCCCTCAGTTAGCCGATCGCCCCATAGGTCACCTGCTGAGGCAGGTGCGTGGAAAGCATACACCTGCTACGGGATGCCCGTGGAGACGTGGTCCGAGGCTTTTGGTTTGGGCCACGGCTTGTGGTGCACGTTTTAAGCCAGCCAGGCCCTCCCAGTTCTCCGTGGGCCTTGGGAAGATCCTGGCCTCCTGTGGAGTGTCTGTGCTTAGACGTGGGCCCCAGGACCTCAGCTCTCCTGGGCCTCGGCTCACGGGGCCCAGCGTTTGCCCAGAGGCACAGGGCCAACCCTGAGTTCACCACTACACTGGCCCCCAGTGCTCGCGCTCCATCGGGTGCTGGCGCTGCTGCTGACCACTGCCCGGGGAGGAGGCGCTGCGAGAACCTTAATCCCCCACTGTCAATAGCTGTAAGGTAAAGTACATTCAGGGTGAGCTCTCCAAATGTCAGAGCCAGGCCGGGCCCTGTGTCTGTTGCTATTACGTGGCATTTACTCTACAGGTCAAGAAAGCGTGTGGCTTTGGGGGGTCTTTCTGCCCAAATACAGGTTAATTCCCAGCAGGTTGACCAGTCCCCCAGCTACGGGAGAGAGGTGACCCAGGCCCTGGGTAAGACCCTCATGGGAGACAAAGTATTTCGTGGAGGAAAATCACTCAGGTTGCTTCTCACCCCCACCCCTCCCGCGGGGTTCCCCCAGATCTGAGGCGGCTGTAATAACAGGACTGTGTTCTTTCTCTCTGTGTTCAAGGCTACCCCAACTTTGTGGCAACTTACGGCCGCGGCTACCCCGGATTTGCTCCTAGCTATGGCTATCAGTTCCCAGGTGAGTGTCTTGGACTCCTAGGGGGTTGGAAACATGGGAGGTGGGCTGCATTCGGGGGAGGGGGAACCCCTAAAGAGAACACTGTCCGAACATGCATCCATTGAAGAAACGACCTGTAGGTGCTGAATTTCAAGTCCACTTAACGCCAGGATCAGGCTGCAGCTCAGTGTGGTCAACAGAAGTGTTCACTGGTGCCGAGTATTTGGAGGTGGCAGCTTTTACAGGGAGAAGGAGGAACTGAGGCAGGCACCCTCCGTCTGCTCACTCTCCCGTTTCTGAAACCTGTTAGGGGTTCTCTCACTGGGGACCCTCGGCCCAGGGTTTCCTTTCACCCTCTGCTCCCCCACCCCTGCCTGCTGTCTCCCATCACCCACCCACCCCTGCTCCCCTCCTCCAGCTCCGACCTGACACCTTCTGTGCCCTTCTGGTGTGTGTTGGGTGTGCTGTTGGGGTTTAGGTTTGCTGTCTGTCTTGGTGGGGGTGTTTATAGTCTTCCTGCCCTCTGTGTGGGTGTCAGACTCAAGGCGTAGCCCACAGTGCCATGCTGCCACTTCCATGTGGCTGGGACCTCTACCCGAGGTGGCGGCAGCATAGCCAGGATCTGATGGGGGTTGGGGGAGGGGCGCTAAAGGGAGTGATATTTGATGGGACTTGGCTTTTCCCCTGATGAGGTCAACCAGCCTATCCCAGACCTGGAGTGCAGATGAGAATGTATTGGGGTGCTTCGGTGTCTATGTGCAAAGGAAGCTGGGGTCTCTAGAGAAAGCGTTAGGAGTGGAGTTTCATCCTCTTGGGTTCTGTGCTGGGCGCAGAGGCGCTGTAGGGCACTGGGCTCCAGGTGGCGTTTCACTCCTCATCGGTCATCCCGCCTGGACTGAGATGCAGCAGGAAGCAGAGGAAGCAAAGATGTGGCTAGGAGGATGGGGTCCGAAGCCAGCGAGGAGGGCAGTAGGAGGGGAACGTGAGGGGCTTGGCCCGGTGTTTGCCTCGCCAGGTTTTGGGTTTGCAGGGGTGTGTGGGGGCAGGTCAGGAGGCATTCAAGACACTTAGATCCATGCTCAGTGGGGGACAGAGCCTTTGACTAGCCACAGGCAGGTCACTCCGCATCTCTGTCTTCTGTAAATGAGGGCTTGGTGCAGAGTGGCCGCTGGGCTCTGTGCCCCTTTCTGGTTGTAGAGGTGAAAGGCAGAGAGGCAGATATAGTAGACCAGACCCAGATGGAGGCGTGTGAGTATAGGGGACTCCCCCGTGAGCGTGTCCCCTTCCCCTAGGGCCGAGCAGTTTTCTGTCAGGGTAAGGCGCTCAGCAAGCATCCTTGCCTGCCCTCAGGAGGTGCTCCCCACTGCGTCTTTACAACAGATGGCTGCTTTGGTGGCCGTGGGCCTCTGGGAGCTGGAGAAGCCAGCACGGGGCAAGGCATGGCCTGGAGTTTGCTCACTCTGCTCCTCCATTAGAGTTTCACTGTTCACAGATGGGGGCACCAGGGCCTGGAGAGGCAGAGAACCCTGTTCAAGGGGCAAGACCAGGATTTGGGCCCAGGTGTTCTGGGCCTTACATGCCACCCTCCATGACCTCTCTAGCATTCATCTATCCAGTACAATGATATGTCCCACGTGGAGCTGCTGTTCCTCAGTCACACTAGCCTCATTTCAGTTACTCAGTAGCCACTTGTGGCTTGTGGCTACCCTCAGTGCAGAACACAGAACATCCTAATCACAGAAAGTTCTGTCGGATGTGCCATTCAGAATCATAGAGGAAGAGCTATAGTCTGGTGGGAGTACACAGTCCACACAGTACACGCACCTGTGCACTGCCCTCCTGGGGCAACCTGGTGTGCCGCTGTCCCCGTTCTCCAGTCCTTTTCCATCATGCTCAGCCCAGAAGCTGGTGGCAGTTTCAGGGACGCCTTTCCTCCCCTGGTTTCCAACCCAGGGGACAAGAAGACACACAGGTTCACGCATCTTGTGCTTGGTGCAGCCCTGATAACCACAGCCAGGTTACCGTTGCCCCCTTGGTGTGACACTAGTCCCAGGAGGGCAGAACTGGAGGATTCTAATGTGGGATCACTTGGGGGTGGCGACAAAGTGGAGCCCATGCTAAAGCCTCTGTATCGTCTGAGAGCCTGCCCTCGGGGCCCCATGAACCAGCCCAGGAAGTGTCAGTAGAACAGTGTCTCAGGGACCTACATCCTTGGGTCCACTGGAGTGACCAACCGAGGCTGGGTAGAATGAGACGCACCCCTCCCGGTTCTCAGCCCTTTACCGTAAGCCAAGACTTTGAAAACAGAACACAGTGGGTATGTAAAGGGCATGAAATGGGCTTGGAGGGACTATGCCCAGGGCCCATCTATTTATCATTGTCACTAGATCCCACAGCTTACCACAGTCAGCTGGGTTTGAATGAGACAGAAATCAGGCATGTAAATGTCCAGAGTCTCCCTAACCCATGGGACGTGGTCGTTCTGTTCCCTCTGAGCCATCAAAGTCCCCATTTCCCCATCTTTCCTTCTCACTGGAAGCCTCTTGTTTGTCCTCACCAGTGTCCATCAGTGGCCACAAGGGTGAGGCCACCTGCTCTCAGGGAGGGTCAGGGTGTGGAATGGCCCAGGCCAGGAAGGGTATGGCCCAGTGGCTGGACCTAGTTGCTCACGCCCCTCCCGGAGGAGCCAGGCTCAGAGTCCGTCCTCTGCTGACCCCACCCGTGGAGGAGCTGCCTCTGTGGAGTGGTGTCTCTGTCTATTCCAGATGCCCCCCTAAGCAGCCTGGGGTTCCAGACCACAGTTCCTGGGGAGTCCCTGTGGCTTTCCAGTCAAGAGCTCATAAAGTGCTAGCTCCCCCCAAGAACAGACTTGACCCCTCCTGGAGTCTTGGCCGCAAGGGCAGGGCCCCTGCTGAGGGAAGCTTTGAAGTTTGCTGACATCTGCCTCTTGCTTCGTGCCAGTAAGGAATGTTTCTAAGTGATCTGGCCAAGCGGTGCAGAGTGGTGACCTAGAGGAGGGGCAGCTGTACCCTCTGCCCTCTCCACCCCAGCCATCGGGCAGACTCTGTCGGCCCCTCCAACGCCACAGGATGCTGCGGGTCAGAGACGACAGCAAAGCTGTCGCGTCACCACCAAACCGTCCTGATGTTCTTTCTTTGTGATCTTTCTTTCCCACATTCTCACCGTGTGTCCACTTCACTCACTTCCTGCCTCCAGTCCTGTGATGTGTGTGGACCCCACACCCCTCCCAGCCTCTCTCTGACTCCACCCTCCGGGGGCACCTCAGGATCCTTAGCTAAGAGGAACAGAAGGACCCCTCGGTCCTGGAGAGCAGCTAAGGCCCTTCATCTTCACAAATACGTGTCCCTTTCGGGAAAATGCAGTCTGGCCTGTACCAAGGGTCCTCCCTCTCACCTGAGTTGGCTCCTTCTATGAACACCCATCTCGTCTGCGTGGGTGTCCCATGTCCCTCTTAGTGGAGCCCTGTTTTACCTGTGTGAGCACCCTGGGCCACACAGTAGACATTGAACAACACCTGCCTCTGCCCGCCTTTAGAGTCTGAAAATAAGTGAGACGCTCCCACGGAGAGGGCGAGGCGCCTTCGGATAATCATTAGGGTGGGGAGTAGTTCTTTTCTAGGAAGACTGAGTGATGGTGACCAACCACTGTGGAAACGGCTCCTTCCGAGGCCTAGATGTCCCCACGTGTCCCCCACCCCACCCCCGTAAACCATTGCACGCGCTCGGATTGCTGTGATCCGGTCGGCGGCCTCTCCCACTTCCTCTCTTTCCCCCCTCTGGACTCTCAGTTTAATCTGTTAATTTCTGTTCTTATTTCACTTTGCAGACTATTTGCCGATTTCACAAGACATAATTTTTATCAACTAGCTCTTAAGAAAGGCATAACAAATTGGGGTTTGCTACCATTACTAGAGAGAGGACACGGTCCCGGCGGGGGCCACCCCAGCTGCTGTCAGTGCCCACTGAACCTCTCCTAGCTGCCTGTTCGAATGAATGTTCTCTTGCTTATTTTTAATTCGTGAAAAAGACTCATGTCCTCCTCATTGCTTCACTCAGTTTTTGAAAAAATAATTTTACTCTCCAGTCCCCTCTCATTTCGCTTCTGGTACACACTGTGAACATCCCCACCCACCCCCCACTGCCCCGCCGCTGCCTCCCCCAGAATGTAACGGGGCCAGAGGGAAACTTCTCACAAACTCTGTGGAGCCTCCTCAGGGGAATCCAGGTGGAAGCCATCAAATCTTAAATAACGGCCAGACTCATTGGGGCCTTTCACGAGGTGAGCTTTGAGTGTTGGTGACCCACAGGGGCTGGGGATGCATGACTTGGAGCACCTGTGTCCCGTGGAGGACTCACACACTCACACACACTGCCATAAATACCACGTGAGAAACTCAGTCTGGAAGAAAAACTACATAAACATGATCTGGTGGTCGCCTTTGTCTTTTGGGGCCAGTCCCTCAGGGGCTGTTGCCATAATAATAAGCACACTCCAGACGAGACAGTGGAGTCGCCCGCCGGGTGCTGCCACATCTCAGGCACTGTGGACACTCGTCCACGCCAGGCCCCTCCTTCCCAGCACCTCCACCCTTGCCTCCCTTCCTGTGCTGGCCTTGCATTCCCTGGTGGCATCAAGGACCTCATGGCCCACTGGGGCCGGAGGGGTCGGCACTTAGAGGGTCCGTCCCTGGTTAAGTCAGCATCCCTGAAGTCACCCCAGAAGGGCTTTTTATTTGCATATCTTGACCCCCTCCACTCCCGGTTTGAAAAATCCCCACTCTCAAATGAATGAAGGATATAGCTCAGTTGGACCCCCAAGAGTCACCCCTTGGTTCACACACACAGTCTGTGAGAAGTGACCCATGTGCTCCCATTGGGTGCCTTTGATGTGAGCACATCCATGTTTGAATGTCAGTGTCCTTGAGTCCCAACTGGTGCCGTTTTGCACATCTCATTAAAGATGCTCGCTGTAATAATTGGTTAGTTCTCTTTTATTTTTCCCGCAGGCCTTTTCATGAGTGCTATTTTTTTTTAATCTGTATGGCTTTTTATTTTTTTCTCCTCTCTGTTTTGTTCTATGGATTGCTTTGCTTTGGTGAACTTGTCCTAGTATGCTTGTCTCACAAACATTTTAGCCATTGTGAATTTTCTTCATCTCTGTAAATAGCTCATCTGTGCTTCCCCCTAATGACATTTTATTTTTTCCCCCTGTAAGCAACTGAGGTAGAAAAATAAATTGTTTACCATGGACATGCTGTGTGCTGCCGTCTCTTAGCCTGACAGTGTCCCTTTCTCGCTCTGGGGGAGGTGAATGCACTGAATAACTGGTACCCATGACAGCCTCGTAGTGCTGTTTCTGGAAGCATGCGAACTCCCCCTGGCTGCTGTCTGTCCCCATCCTCCTTCCCACCCTGCTTCCTCCTGTCCTGTGCACTTGCTCGAGGCAGGCCTGACCTTGAGCAGAGTGACAGAGCATCTGCATGCAGCAGCTGTACCGTTCACCCCATGCCCCTTTCTCTGCCATCGTTCCTGCCCTTGAGTGAGAGTGCCACTGGAACATCTGGAGTCCCTCACATCTGTGTACCAGGTGTGTGTGAGCTCATGCACGTGCTTGTGCACACTGGCCTACATGTGGTTTGCACGTGGCTTGCCTTCCCAATCCCCTGAACACTACAGTTTGGTGGAGGCACTTGTAGGGCTGGACATGAAGCTAGCAGGCCTTGTTTCCAGGCCTCCTTGGCCATAAAATAGCCATGTGACCTTGAGCAGGTGACTTAGCTGTCTAAACCCTGGGGATAACAATAGTACCTAGTTAGTTAGGTGGTTAAATAGGATAATACGTATAGCTGAACGTGTGTTATAAATTGGCGAATGCTCTACAACTGGAAATGTTAGAAATTGTGGGCTCTGATGTTCGTGTTATGTCACTCCCCTGTGTGGTTTTCTCTTCCCCATCACCCCAGTGGAGCTGCCTGCTGGCGGTTCTCCTTACCAGTGAAAAGAATGATATAGGATCCCTTCGTGAAGCTGGAGAGTTGCTGGGACTCCTTGCCCACTGCTACTCCCCACCCCTTCTCCTCCCTCCTTCCCTCTCCATTTACCGATCATAAGGCTCTGGATTAGCTACCAGATAATGAGACTCACTTCTTTAAGTTGCTTGTAGTCCAGCCGAAGGAGAGAGAACCAGTGGTCAGACCCATTGAGCATCATGGGACAGGTGCTTAGCTATATATAAAGGGACAGGTCTCTGCTATAAAGGGACAAGGGCAGGCTGCTTGTCCAGCCCGAGGGCCAGTCAGGAATGGCCCCCTAGAAAAGGTGACATCAGAACTGGGTCTTGCAAAGTTAAACCATCTAAGTAAAGAAAGGAAGGGAGTATATCCCAGGCAAAGAAACAATAAACTTAGACACTGAATTAGGTAGTTTTAAGGAAGAAAGAAAACACAAAAGGAAGAAAACAATAATAATGGCCTAAATGAAATAAGAATTTGTTTCTCTCTCCCATGTACAAGAAGAAGCTTGGACGTGGCTTCACCGTATTAAGGGTCTGGGTTACTTCTATCTTCTTGTTCCATCACCTTTGCCATAAGACTCCACCTCATGATGTAAAAAGGCTGCTAGAGCGCCAGCCAGCACATACTCATTCCAGGAGAGTGCACCTCTCCCTTTAATATCAGTTTTTGAAAGTCACACGAGACAGTCTACTTAGATCCCATTGGTCATATCTTAGTCCTATTTGACCAGTTTTGGCTACAAGGAAACCTCAGAAATGTCTTCAGGTAACCATGTGCCCAGCTAAAAGCAGGGGGAATTCTGGTACCACGTATGAAGAGTAGAATAGATACTCAGGGACACTTAGCAGTCTCTGCCACAAACCTGAAAGGAAGCACCGCATATCCCAGGATTATGAGTGGTTTTGTGTTTGGGAAGCTTACGACAGCATCGTTGGTGGGGAGGGGAGAGACAAGACATGAGAGGGGGGCCTTGTGACTCAGATTCAGAAATTCAAATTTGATCCCCAAAAGATTCGAAAAGCCCTTGGAGGACTTCAAGTAGAGAAGCGATACGGCCAGATTTCCAATGTGAGTCAGAAGGGGCTTGGGAAAGTAGGGGGGCCAGTGAAGAAGCTACAAAGATGAGTTCAGAAGAATGTTCCCTTCCTTCGGTACCCCCCACCTCCTCTCCTCTCTGCCTCCCCCTCTCGGCTCTGTTCTTCACCCCCTGCCTCAGGCTGGCTGGTGACCCTCTGGGAGTCTTTTCAGCTCTACCAGGTAATACAGGGTTAATATGACCCCAACTCCCAATAAGTTTCTGGGCCAGAGTCTTAGCTACTGCAGTGTCCTCAGATATGGGCACTGGGAGCAGCCAGGAGGGCTGAGCTCCCATCCCACAACTCGGCGCTCACACCTCCCTCCCAGGACACCGTGTGTGAACGGCAGGGGGCAGGTCCCAGGCGACCCTGGGCCTCTGGTTCTGAAGTGCCAGTGTTTGGTCCTTCCTCCTCAGCGGTGGAGGACAGGTGCCGTCTCAGCTGCCGATGTTGACTGATGGGTGCTGGCCTCTGGGGTGCTGGCCAAGCCCTGGCTTGGCGGCTCTGTGACTGCTTAGCAGGTTGCTGGACCAGGAACCAGCTCCTGCTCGCCTCATGTTTTGACTTCTGTGTTCCAGTCTAGTGGTGGTACATAGGTGCTGGGTGACTTTTGCTCACCCTTAAAGATGGCCATCCTTTTCGCAGGGAGGAAGGGG
Organism: Cynopterus sphinx; assembly: GCA_030015415.1. Lineage (NCBI taxonomy): Eukaryota > Metazoa > Chordata > Mammalia > Chiroptera > Pteropodidae > Cynopterus > Cynopterus sphinx. The sequence goes on from CM057385.1 coordinate 24,823,931, forward strand.
ATGTAGTCTAAGGAAAGGTGCCATAGCTCAGGGTTCCCTCTGCAGGAGAAGCCCTGGATGTAGTCTGTTGCCTGTAGGGGCTGCTGTCAGGTAAGCTTCGCTTTGGTCCCGTAGTCCGGTCTTTGAGCAAAAACAAAACCTCAGTGGTCTGACTTACCCCGACAGGCGTACTTGAAAGTGGAAAACGGACTGAAGAGAGCCTGAGTTCTTGGGAGGGGACCTTTTTTGCCTTTGCACAATGACTTGAGAAAGCAGCGTTAACCTTGAGGAAGGAGCTGCTTCCTGAACCGGTCCGTGCCCATCCCGTCAGTTCCGTACAGCTCCGATGTCTTGTAAAGTGTTCAGACGTGCCGATAGCGGCCGCCCCAAAGGCCCAGGTTCCTGTCTGGACTGGAAATCTGAGCCACTGAGAGGAATGTCTCCAAGACCCTTCCGTCCTCTCGCTCCTCTAGCCCACCCAGGCGGTAGAGACCCTCATGGTCCATCCCCACTCGGGGGTGGCCAGCCTGGGTTCTTGCTTCCACCTTGCTCTCTCCCAAGTTCCACCTTTTCTGGCCTAGTTCTCGGAGGGAGAGGAGCATCCCTCCAGCCTCTGCAACCTTGTCAAGGGTGGGATTGGATTCCAAGGCCACTCGGTGAAATCGTGGAACCAGTAGCTTAGGACGACCTCTTCCTTGGGTATAAATTTAAACGCCAGGACTCTTTCCTCCTGCTTCAGTTGGTAAGGGCCTCTTTCCTCACCCCTCTGCCCCAAAAACCTCCTCATAAGGAACCCCACTAGACCCCTAGTGTGGCAGGCCAGCACCACCAGCACTTCTGGCTCGTTGCTTCTGGTTGGGTTCCAGAGTGAAGCTTACCCGGTGAGCGATGGCTGGTTCCTCACTAGTAGGCAGGTCGATCTTGCAATGCTAAGACAGGATGGTTGGCTTCCCGGGGATGTTGACGCCACCACGGACCTATGGACCCGCATGCCCGCAGCTAGATGTTCCAGCACTGTAACCAGTGATGCTCCCTTGTAAAGGGAAGCCCCTCCTGACACGGCAGCCTGGTGCCTCTACCTCACCACCAGCCCTCTCATCTGCACATCCCTTCGGCCCGGAGCATCGTCTCTCGGGATTACTCCTTCGCAGATTGCACCCACAGCCAGATTTTCAGTCATACGCTAGCTCCTCCTGTGGCCAGCCCACGCCTGTGCCACCTGGCTCTGTGTGTACTCAGGGGCTTATCCTCTCATTTGACTATTAAAGGCAGGCTTAGTCAGGAAGGTGTATCTGCTCTTTGAAAAGATGGAAAAGCAAAATTCAGCAGCCCACCCCAGGTCCACGGTGAGGATTGTCAGGGCTGTGGGTGGGCGGTGCTGCCACACCCCTCCCTCCACGTGGAGAAGTCAGGAGCTGACGCTATGCCCAGGCGGGAGCGGAGCATGGTGCCTAATAGGCGCTTAATAAATGTTTGCGGAAAGAAATGAATTGGAGCAATCTGAATTGACGGGAATTGAGGGTTTCACTTTCCATCAGCTTTCTGTGCCTCTTAGAGCTCCTCTGCATAAATCAAGGGAAACGTGGCTAACCGAGCACTCAGCTCCCTGAAGCCTGGAGCACTGTGTTCTCAGGCGGGAATCGGAAGACTTGATGTTCTTGCCCCTAGCTTGCTGGGGGTATAAAGCTACTTCTGGGCCTCAGTTTCCCCTTCTGTCAAATGGGGCTACTGATCCTTGTCCTGACCTCCTTCCTTACAGGTTGTTAGGGGGTCCCTGGGACCAGGGATGATCTAGTGCTTTGGAAAAGGGTAATGTGTCCAAGGAGGGAGGCCCAGGCAGGGACAGAGGGCCCAGCCAGCTCTGTCAGGGGCAGCAGGGAGGGAGGCTGTGGACCTGGCTTCGCACGGGTTTTCCATGGGCTGATTATGGTGCCCACTGGATCCCGGCTCTCTCCACATGGCCATCCTCGCCCCCCCACACACACACACACACCTGGTGCCTGTACCACCAGGCTCTCAAAGTCCCCAGTAGGTCTGCCAGCAGGAGTGTAATCACCTTTCTTCAAGCCCTTCAGTTTTAATTTCCATCAGCAAAAGCAAGTAAAAGGTCGCAGCTTAAAAAAACAAAACAACAAAAACAGAAGTTGCTCAGAGTGTGAAATTATAAGCAGATGGCAGCGCCAGGCCTGAGGGATGGGCAGTTTGTGCCCTCCAGGACAGTTAAGGACAGACCAGATGGCAGAGGTATGGCCCCCACTTTCTGCTCCTCCCCGGGCTGAAAAGATGGAGCAGGGTCCTGCCCAGAGACATTTACCCTGAGTCTGATCAGCTTACATCCCCTGCTCCCAACACCCACCCAACAGGATCACCGCCTCTGCTCCCTGTCCCTTCAGTGGGGCGTGCACATGAGAGTACATTCTCTGCGCTGCTGGAAAGGGCTTTTAGGACCTGCCCCAGGCTGGGGCCTCTGGGCACCGGGGTGCTTAGCAAGCGAGCAAGGTCAGAGCCTGGAGGGGCATCCCACGTGTGGCCAAATGTGCCCCTCTGCATTCTGACTAGTCTGCAGGATGAGCATGGGGGAGGAGTCACTGACACCCCGGAAGTCTTCAGGAAGGGGTGACATCTGGACGGGGTTTCGGAGCATGCATAGGAGTTCACCAGGCAGACAATGGGAAGTAGTATTCCATGTCAAGGGACCGGCAGGTGTAAATGCACGAAAGCGTTGTACGTCTTCTGTCCTTGTATTTCTGCCTCTGTTTGTCCTGGAGCCCCCATCTGCACAGACGCTGTCTCATCACCTGGGCTGGGACAGTTAGACAACAAGACTTTGGCATTGGGAAGCTGTGGTCACTTCTTTCCACACCCAAGAATCCTGGGTAGACTGTGGACCAGGAGTGCTGACCCCACCCCACCGTAGAGGGCTGGTCCCTGTCAGGGCCTTTGTGGACCACTGAGTGACTTAGTGGACTCTGGGTCCCTCTCCTTTGAGGCAGAGAGCCTTATCCAGATGCTCTTACACAGAGAGAGAGAACATAGCCTGATTTTCCCCTCATGAAGGCCCTGCTGCCTTGCTGAGCCTGAGCAGGTGTTTGGCAGACCCTACAGTACCCCTGATAGTGCAGGGGAGCCTCTGGGGCCAGCCATGCAGCTCTGTTAGTGGTACCTGCTTAGTGTCTTTCCAGACTTTCTCCCTCTGACCTCTGGTACTATAGCCTTGAACATGCTAGGATTCGGGTAATGTGGGAAGCAGGAGGAAGCGCCTTCTCCCCCAACCCTCGTGCATTTATCCATCCCTCTTCCACCCATTCATCCTTAAAGCACTGAGTACCTCGTTATTAAACACCTGCTGTGCCACAGGCCCTGCCCTAGATGTTGGGAACCTGGTGGGAAACCAGAGAGACATGCCCCTGCCTCCACAGGGCACTTGTCAGGGTCAGAGCAGCTTCTCTGGCCTGGCCTCTCCTACGGAAATGGGAGGAGCCCAAAGGCAGCGTGTCTGGGCAAGAGGGCAGCAGAGATGGCCAGTCCAGGGCCTGAGCACAAGCACCAGGGCCCCAGCATCCATGTCCGCACCTGTGGTCACCACACCATAGGGTCATGGCCACGCTGGCCAGGCCCTCCCTGAGCCCCTGGGCGCCTCCTGCTTCTTGCCATCACATTACCCCACCAGAGTCAGAGCTTGCACTGCAGATAAAATGCACCCTTATCACCCACAAGCGAATTATAAATGTTATCTATTAAAGCCCTTTGGATGTGAAATACCATGTAAATTAATAGGATTTTAGAATAAGAAGGCACCAAAGGGAGTTCTCAGCTCTGCTACTGTTATTACCTTGAGCAATAATAATAAAAATAGAAATAAAAGTTATCATTCCACTTACCGAGCGATTACCGGGTGCCAGATCACCGTGCCGAGCACCCAGCATCCTCCTCATTGAATTTTACTACAGCCCTGCAAGGAGGCGTCATGTGTCCGGAGGAGCCAGACGAGGCCAAAAGGGATTTACGTGACTTGTCCCGGGTGATTCAGCTACTGAGTGTGGGAGACGGGATTTTTATCCCCATGCTTTTAACCCCATCACAGAGTTTCTTTTAACCTCTCTGGACTTAGAGCCTTTGTCTGTTAAATGGGACGAGTGAGGTCTTCCTTACAGAGGCGTAGTGAGGCCTCATTGAGATGATGCAGGCAAGCTCTTTGGCCACAGAGAGTGCCCCAGTGGTGGCTGCTGCTATTTTCATCAGCATCGTGATGAACTTTCTCATCACGTAGGCCAAGCTCGTGTACCTCCCAGGGGGGAAAACAGGCCCAGAGAAGGTTCTACCATTCGACTCGTCGACTAGGGCTGGTGTGGCACACTGGCTGCCAGAATTTTTAAATGTTTCTCTGCTGGTTGATACATAGTGGCTGCTCTGAGCGCCCAGACTGCCTCCCCCACCACCTTGTGTTCCTTCTTAAGACTTCCTGACCATCCCAGGTCTCCCTCCCCCGCGATGCCCAGGACAGGGAGGTCTGTCATTCAACGCCAGAGACACCTTATCTCGGGAGACAAAAAGTGCTGGAGTCTGCATTTTACAGGGGAGGAACTTCAGACCACAGACGTTAGTTTATTCACCGAGCTAGTGATGGGGCCAAGGCGGGTACGTGGGGTTTTTCAGCAAAAAGTGCTGGGGTGCTCAAGACTTGAGCACTTTCCGTCCTGGTCTGCAGGGTGGGCAGCATAAGGCCGGCATTTGGAATCCTTACTGTGGCAGAGCCTTGCCTCATAGATTTAGGTGGCTTAGCAAGACACACTATGGGGAGGAAGCAAAGTGTCTACCCATTCTCTTGCAATTCAACAAGTGATTTAGGGGAACAGGGAGAAGTAAAAAGCCATCGGAGCAATGAGCTCCAGAAGGACCAATGGTCACACCAGTCGTTTGTCCTCACACTCACTGGTGGCAGGTGGGAGAGTGTTTCAAGAGCAGAAATTACGATTTTTATGAGGAGAGGTGGCACAGAATGGAAGGAGAAATTCCCAAAATAGTTTTCCGAAGTCTTCTCAGAAACTACCACCTAGAATCCCTTCACTTTGAAGGTCTTGGTTTTGGTCTCAGAGAGACAGGCAGACGTTGGTTCTGTGGGCACACAAGTGTCACGGGGTTATCCAGGGCCACAAACTGCCATCGTAGGGCGGTGAGGGCTGACTTTGGAATGAACTCCCTGTGGCCATTCTCACCCTCGAGGTCTTGCTGGAGAGAGAGAGAGAGATGCCAGGAGCCAGTGCCGGGGCCCTAGTAGTGTCAGCCTCTCCTGAGGCTGCCTCTCCAGCCAGCAATGCAGAGGAATCTTGCCTTGTCCTTAAGGCCCCGGATAGTCGGGCCAGGGCTGAATGAAGCTGGAACTCCAGGGTCCGAAACCCCAACTCAGTGAGTAGTGAATGGAAAACACATTGAGGGACCTGTGTGCCAGGGCCTGGCTTGGCCATTTTTTTAACTGAATCGCATTACAGTGGTGAGAGCTCCGAGGACTAGGTGAAGAGTGTAGCCATGGAACAACACTGCATCACTTTCCCTCTTGCTTCCTTGATTTTGGAGAAAAGAATTGGTTGAAATGGCCACTCCTGTGCATCCCTGAGGGCTGATCTGCTTGCTGCCTCCATCTTCAAGCAGGATTTTGGTATCCATACCCACATCTTAGCTCAGCTACGAGGAGGCCCTACAGCAGACACAGGCAGGGCCTGGCCCTGGCTAGGTGGGCTCAAGGCAGATCTCCCCTTCTCCCTGGCAGAGTGAGCCATGGCTCCCTTTCCGCTCAGGGCCCTGTTTATCATTAGCCAGTTTTCTCTCCTTCCCTAGGAGCTGGTTTGTGTGCAGCCTGCACACACAGGGGCCCTCAGGGGCCAGTAGTGCCTGTGAGCTCTGTGAGGGCAGAGACTGTGTGTGTGTTTAGCTCTGCCGTGATCGTGGTGCCTGCAACAATGCTTGGCACGTGGTAGGTAGGTGCTCAGTAGGGGCTGGGGAAGGGTCTGGAATTATGGAGTTTCCTACAGAAGTTCTAGGTCAGTGAAGACACTGTGAGCTTCAGCTCTGTGTCGTGAGGTAGAAAGGCCCAGGGAGAAGGATGCTCACTGGGCCAGAGTCCCCAGAGAGAGCGTTCTGCTTCCTGCCTCCCAGGAGAGCCTAGGACCTGAGAGAGTGGTGCCTAAGGCTGCGTTCTCAGCTCCCGCTGCACTTTGGTGTGCCCTGGGGAGCTTTGAAATTTTTGATTGTCCAGGCTGCACCCCAGACAGAGTATTTCGGGATCTCTGGAGGTCAGGCCCAGGCATCAGTATTTTTTGAGCACCCCAGAGTGTGCAGCCCAGGATGAGAATGATGCTTCCCAGAAAAGGTGTTGCCATGGAACGTGGGCCGGGAGCGGCTGCGGGCGGGTGAGGTGCTCACGCTCCCAGGGGCCGCCGACTGGGCTGCTCTGAGCACCTCCTGCCTTTTTCCCAGCCCTGGACTCCACACTGTAAGCTGGAGCCAGGCCGGGGCTGAGACCAAGGCCAATGCCCAGCTGCAGAGTCAGTCACCAAGACAATATCATTGCCACGTGGGGTTGGAGCCGGCCTTATCCTGGCGGCAGGCACTGTTTTTCTCCCTCTGCACCTCTGAGTTAGAGGGAATCTGGGCAAACTAACAACTTCCACTCCTGACCAGGCCCCCTGGGTCTGCGCTTGCCTCTTCTGAGAATTTTGTTTCCAAAGGATGCTCCCTGATGTCCCATGTCATGCTCCTGCCACCCCTTTCATTCAGAGGCTCTCTGACAGCAAAACCATCCCTACCCATCAGGAGCTAGTAGCACCTGTAAGCTCCTGTTTAGTTCTTATAAAACCTTTATAAGGTTTATAACAGTGTTCTGTCCTTTCATCCCCATCTAAACGTCAGAAGAATTACATATTATTTGAAAAGTAAGCTACATGGCAATTGCATGTAAAGTGGGGGGGGCAATTGTTGTGTCACCCCTCTGCTGTAAGTGCCAGCACCTTTGGGACTCTTAATCCCAGAGCCTCTCGCCTCCCTTAGGCCATGGGGAGGATCCAGGACCAGGCCCAAGCTGCAGACCCCTCCCTACCCCTTACCCTGGCACACAGGCCTGGCCTTCTCATTGGTACCTTCACCTTCCTCTCCAGAGGGACATTAGCCAGGTTCCGAAGGACTGTCATTTTCCTGGCAGAGGGTGAGGCATTTCCAGCACCCTTGTCCCCAGCCCTCCTCTGTCCCTGGGTCTCCATGGGACTGACACTCTTGATATCCTCAGGGAATATCGGGCTTGCTTCTAAAAAATAGAAATAGATTCCCCTTCTGAATGCCAGGAACTCAGGGTTTTTTTATTTTTTTGTTTTGTGTTTTTCCTAAATGGACGCCTGTTTCCTTCAACACTAAAATTTATAGTTCAATCAGTAAATGGGTCTCTGGTTATCAATTGTCCCTCCTCCTCAGGCCTTCTGTTCTCACTCCAAAAATACATCACCCAGTTTTTTTCCACCCTCACCTCCTTGAAGCCAGTAAGACTCTTTCTCTGCACGGAAGACAGAGCTATGCGTTTCCTTTCTAAAACCAGCACTGTCGCGCCAGGCAGGCCTGCCCCGGTAATGGTGTTTCTAAATTCTTTTAGGACATTTTTCCTACATTCTGGGTGACGGTTTCTTTTGGTTGCTTATTGTTGAGTGTTTGGAAGGGAGTGGAGAGTGCTTTAAGCAAGCACAACATAGGAAAAATTGTTTTTCATAATAGACCATTTGGGATGGTAATGCCCATTACCAGAGAGTGTTTTATGAAGCTTCCCCCTCAAAATCACCGCCTGTTGGAGCCGTAAAGAATCTCAGAATTCTCTCGTCTCCTCTTTTTGTGAGAGGCACAGAGGGACTCACTGACTCAACCAGATTACAGAAATGAGTAGTGAGTGTGCCAGAGCGTATCCCAGGCCGTCTTCTCACACCACGATGGGGAGAGGACCCGAAGAAATAGGTGCATAACCCTATACCCCATAGTAGACAGGACAGGGGCACCCTCTCTGTTTACTAAGGGTACCAGAAAGCTTCCGTAAGTCAGGGATTCTCTGCCTTCACTGTGTGTCGGAATCATCTGGAAGGCCTTTAAAAGAGGCACAGGCCCACCTGGTTCTTTGTTGTTAAACTCCCCCCGCCAGGAGAAGGAGATCCATCGCTCAGAGCGGAGACCCTGCAGTGGCCCTCACCGGGGGGCAGGTCACGGAATTTGTTCACCGCCCTGTTTCCAGAAAGGCTGTTCCCTCCATGAGGTAGTGGAGTGACGGACTGTACAGTGTGCACTGCAGTTTAACTGTTACATTTTTGAAAGCCTTTCAGCCAGCGGTGCCCAACCTTTTTGGCACCAGGGACAGGTGCTCCTATGAGAATCTAATGCCTGATAATCTGAGGTGGAGCTGAGGCCGTGATGCTAGCTAGCACTGGGGAGTGGCTGCAAATCCAGGTGAAACTTCGCTCACTGTCCTGCCACTCACCTCCTGCTGTGTGGCCTGGTCCTAACATGGACTGGTACCGATTCACAGCCCAGAGGTTGGGGACTCCTGCTTTTAAGACAAAGGTTCTCACTCTTGGCTGCACACTAGGATCACTTAGGAAGCTTTTAAAGGTCCTGCTGCCCAGGCTGTACCCCAGGCCAGATAAATCAGAATCTCTGGAGGTGGGACCCAGGCCTCAGCGATTGTTAAAACTCCCCAGGTGGTCCAGTGGGCACGCAGGGATGAGAGTCATTGTGCTAGACAGAGGGGCTGCTCTTCTTGGCCATAGGCCAGCACCCTCCAGTGGGTTAACTACATGCCACCCCTGGGGTGAAGGATCAAGGGAGTAGTAGAAAGGCTACTTAAAGGTGCAGGCAGCTCTGTCGTTCAGCTGCAGTTTACCGGGAGCAATAACTCCCAGCCCTGGCTCTCACCTAGCGCATTGGGGCTTTCTAACCATCAGCAGCTGATGCTCCATGAGAGTCTTCTGTGGGACAGATTCTGGACTAGATCCTAAGTGGGACATGTGACTCAGTCCCTGCCCTTATAAAGTTTGTCACCCAGCAAGAGAAATGAGATGTGCACGTAAAAATAACTGCACTTGGGGAAGGCAGAACTGGTAAGTGCCACAGAAGCAGTAAAAAGTAGGTGTGGTATCATATAAGGCTCAAAAAAAAAAAAGAAAATGAAAGTACCGTTGACTTCTAATTTGCAATAAGGTCTCACAGCTCCAGAAAGTCCAGAAAAGGGTCTCCTTCGCTGTCAGTAGGACGGCGGCAGCTTTCACTGAGATGCGTTACTAACAGCCCCGGAGGTGTGTCAGTGCCAGCCCCAGAGGCCCCGCTTTCCAGTGGCAGAGGGACTCAGGTTTGTCATTGTCTAAAATGCCTTTGCCTTTATGGACTGGCTCATACAGGGTCAGAGGTGAAGGCATTTCAGAGGTCATCTGGCCTAACCCTCCTTGCAATAGAGAGGAGTTAGTTACTCAAGGCCCGGAGAAGTGAAGCGCCATGCCCAAGTCACATAGCAAGGCAGGGGCAGCCTGGGCTGGCAACCGGGCTTTGATGCCAAATCGAGTGATCCTTCTGTTACCTCACTCAGGGAGCAAAGGAGCTCCAGGCTAGCAAGATTGGGTCTGTTGGTCCAACTGTCATGAAACAGGGACAGTCTCTATAAGACGTGGCACCTGTCCTTGCCCGGAATTCCACCATTAGCGCTTCATTCCTTTGCATCAAACATCCTCTTTTAGGATGCAAAGTTCCCTGATAGGTGGAACGAACTACATTCCTAATACCTAAATGCTCAAGTAGGCACCTGTAGCTCTCAGGCTCTGAGATTTTTTTTTCCGGCAAAATGTTTTTCTCCTTTGTGCCTGATTTACTGCTAAGAAGTAAGATCAGACCACTAGGATCATGCCAGCCCACTTGGCCCAGACGTTGTTCTTGGAGCCGAACAGAACGTGTGTTCTATTTGAGCCGTAGAATTTGGCTCCACTAAAATGATATCATGAAGTTGGGACATGATGAAGGATTACAGACCACTGTTATCATCAGCAAGGAACTCAAGGCCTCCTGTGGGTTTATGACCATCTGACTGCGTGGCCCACCATGGAGAAGGTGGAACAGTCCTGCGTGGGGGAAGGGTCCTGTCTTGAAGGCAGGGCTGATGGCTAGACAGAGAACTAATAGGCCTCATCAGAATGACAGCTAACAGTCGTTTAAGCTTATCCCCGGCACTTTGCATATATTAATTCTGCACTAATATCATCTCTACAGATAGGTACATCGAGGCACAGAAAGCTTAAGCAACTTGACCACAGTCACACAGCTAGTGAGTGGCTGAGCCAGGACTTGGACACAGACAGGCTCCGTGTCTGTGCACTTGGTGATCGTGCTAATCTGCCCCACCAAGAGGCCTGGTTGTCCCCTTCGTGCGCTGGCCAGGCACGCTGTGTTGAGGGACGCCCCCTCTCCACATTCCCAGCACCAGATGAGGTCATCTCCCAGGTCTGGGCCCTGGGGTGCCAGGGCAGCCATGGGCACTCAGGGACCAGTGGGCTCCGTCACAGATTTGCTTTGGGCCACAGCCCAGTGAGAAGCCCTGAGCCCCGCAGACCTCTGCTCAATTCCCCACAGTCTTTCCTGAAAACACCCTGCCAGGGCAGTTCTCTCCTTGGCAGCCCAGACCCCCATTCCTTCAAAAATAAGAGAGGTTTCCCAGGGAGGTAGCCAGCTATAGGTGACCCTGGCTCCTCAGGGCCTGGGGAGAAATGCTGAAAACAGGACCACAAGGCCAATCTGCAGGGTTCCTCCTCCCTGCACTCCCTGCTCATCTAGGTCTGGCCTGGGAAGGCGCGGTTCCAGCAGGTCAACGTGCTGAGGCCTCCTGGTCCTCAGGTCCCTCCTGCCGTCCTGGCGATAGGCTGCACTCCATCAGGACGGCTTTCAGGCTAGGATGCTGCTTTGGCTTCTGACATCCCCTGACAGGGCTATCCCCATGTCACCCCACCCCACCCCACACACAAACACACACCCCTTTCCTGAATCCGTGCTTTCCCACTCCCCACAAGCCCAGCCACCAAAGAGAGCCTTTTGGCCCTGGAAATAGCATCTGGGGCTTCTCTGCCAGCTCATCTGGAAAACACATTTGGGGTGGCGAGACTAGTCTATGTCCTAATAAGATAGGAGGAGGATACAGAGAGCTGGGGAAGTGGAGCCGGCTGGATGGGACAGGCTGGATGGGGACTGTGGCCCTGTAAGGCACAGACGTACTGTAGGGGTAGCAACCCGGGAGCTGTGCGGTGAGGGCTATGGGCTCTGTCGCTGTAAGGGGCAGACTGGATGGCTCTTCTCCCCCCAGCCCTTCTCATCCCTGTCACTCCATTTAGCCCAGTTTTGATGGTTGAGATTAAACTCCAGCCTTGAGCAACGTCTGATGCTCAGTCTCCAGCAGGAGCCTTTATCTGAGATTAAGGATAATGGATTTCCTTTCTTGGATAAGTTTTTTTTTTCCCTTTCCTCTTTCTCTCTTTTTATCCAAAATGCTGCTCAACTTTAGAAAATAGACCTTTTGTTAAAAAGTCTTTTGTCGACTAAACTCCCCTCCCCCAGTTCTATCCCTTCTGCCTTCCCACCACCATCCCCACTCTATCATGCTTCCAAGGAAACCCGCTTCAAGTACACGGTGAGAGAGTGCAGCAGGACTGGACCTTCCTTCGCTCTGCTTGCGTTCTCCTCCCTCGGAGTCCTGCAGGGAGACCGGTGTACTGAGAGTTGGGGACAGGGAGAAATAACTTGACTTCTTCCTTATTTTCCTTCAGCACATTTCGCCAGTGCCCACATCTTCAGAAATCTAGATCTCGCCTGGAAGAAATGGGGAGAGGACTCGGTGGGGGGCTCCCTTCCCTGGTGTCCGGCGGGGGCAGGGGCGGGGGCGGGGAGCAGGCCCCAGGCGTGTACGTGTGGCCTTCATGGGAGCTGGGAGACCCAGTCCAGCAGCCAGGGTCCACCGTGTTCGATTATTTCACCTGGATCTTTCTTTTTCCCCCTTCAACAGCCCTATTACCATATTTAAATGCAAGTATGTCTCTTTTCATTGGCATTAAAGTAGCTTAGCCTGACCTCCTTAGAGTAGCTCGTTCCCTTTTGAACTTCTTTCCCCCCAGTAGTTCCGTGTAGCTAGGACGATAGTCTTAGAGTTTAGTGGGCTTCTAGTTCGCTCTGTTTGGGGATGGCTCTTCCTCCTTTCCAACCCTGTCCCCTGCCCTTCGTGTCGCATGTCTTCCCCCTCTGTCCTGTACCAACGCCTTGTTGGGAAGGCTCAGTGGCTAACGCTAAGCAGCTCCGTGGGGCTGTTCGCTGCTCACTGCTGGCTTCTGGCACATCATTAAAACCACAGCCGTTGGAAACGGATCTCGGGATCAGGCCTTCAGCTGTCTGCTTCGACGGCAGAGGGTGTTCCGTGGGTGTGGGCATGTATCTGTGTGTGTCCCAGTGCATGGCAGAGTGGGCACGTGCTAGTGGCCACGGAAGCCCAGGGGAGAGGACTCACCCACCTTTCCCTTCACCTGGACATTTCTGGGTCTCCTTGTCCTTTTGATTTTTAGTCCCATTCCTGGGACAGCCTTGCTGCCTGGTGTATTATTAGCTAGCACAAGGACTTGATCGAGACGCCTAGGAGACCCTTCAGTGCCAGCTTGATGGGGACGGTCAACACACAAGAGGCAGACCTGATGAGTCCCCATCACTGTGCCTCGGGAGGTCGAAACACTGAGAGAGAGAAATCAAGGTCACAGCGCTCATCACACGCAGGTCCCCGAAGCCCCACGCTCCCTCCCACAGCAGGCTTCATGCACATGCAGTGGACCCCTGAGTGCTTCACCCACAGGCCTGGGGCAGTGACACCCCTGACATGGCAGTCTGGAGCTAAGACACCGAGCAAACCCGCAGAGCCTTTGGAGAACAGCTAGAGTTAAGCTGTCTCCTTGCCAAGATGCCTCTTCTTGTGCCTGTTGCATCCTAAGGGCCTCCTGCCCATGGCTCAGAGCTGACTGCTCCCTACAGGTGACCCAGCCATAGTGAGTCCTGCTCTGGGCGAGTCCTGGGGAATTACCTGCCGGTACAGGAGGAACAGGGAGCTCACTTCTCAAGAGAAGTGCCTCCTAATCCTCTTGGATTTTTTGCTGTGCCTTCTAGAACCAGTTTCCAGGGTGACAAATAGGTGAGAATCGAACACACCTAAAGATGCTGTGCCTTCCAGAAGCCCAAGAGCCACTGATCTGTGTCCCTCCTAAAAGCTGACACGCGGAGATGCCTTCCTACTCCTGTCCTTTGTGCGAAGGGGTGGGGAGTGTGGCCCTTCCCAGGACCCCTCCTTGACTCCGGTCCCCCTCTCTCCACCAGGCTTTCCGGCAGCAGCTTACGGACCAGTGGCGGCAGCAGCAGTGGCGGCAGCAAGAGGATCAGGTAGGAAGGTGTATGGGACAGGCGGCTCCCAGGCATGCCCCAGTGTGCAGGGGCGTAAAGGCCCTGTTGGATCTGTGTGGCTGCATCTGTCCCCTGCTCTCACCACAGCCCGGAGGGTGGGGACGGGAGGCGAGGGCCAGGCCCTGCCACCCAGAGCACCTCCCAGCCAGGGTCGGTCACGGGACTGCAGTCCAAAGGTAGATTATTATTCTGTCATTGAAAAAATAGTAATAAATTTCTTTTTGACTTTGGACGGCCCCTTCGCCTGTCAGCCAGCTTCGGGGCACCTGTGGTCATTGCCCTCCCTAGTTTTTACTGGTTCTCAAGGTTCCCCTGCTCCAGTGTCTGGCACGGCCGGAGAAGGTCTGGGTTGTAAGAGGGAAGCTCAGAGTCCATCCACGTGTTCCCAGCCATGGAGCAACCAGCCCCTTTCAGATCCTGCTGCCCCTGGAGCTGGGCTTGCCCCCGCTCCTGAAGACGGAAAGTGGGGCCAGCCTTAACCTCAGTGAACGAGCTGCAATTTCCGAAGCCCTCACTGCATCCCAGACCCTCTTAGCAGAGACCAGATTGCTCCTGGACTCAGCTGCCAAGGGAAGCAGAGTTTCTTTCCCATGATGTTGGTTGCCCTTGTCCTTTGGTCTCCAACTCCCACTTTTCAGGTCTAGAACCCCTCAAGTGATGGGGGAACATTGACCCAGTGGCCCTGTGAGGTCCAGGGGGAGCTGAGACATGTCCAGGGTGCAGTCCCCAGGACCTTTCGTCCCTCTCCTCCAGATGCTCACTGCCTTTCTGAGTAAGCAGGGCTTCTGCTGTGTGCTGGGCGCCCAGTGAGGCCTCCTGGCCTCCTTCCACCTCCCCATTGGCCACCCGGAGACCCTTGCCCCTCCGAAGCCGTGATTTGCCCCTCTCGCCCCACACGCCGTGGACAGGACGCTGGAGCACCCAGGGGAGCCATTAGTTTGATTAACAGGGCTCTGAGAAGGGGGGAGGGGGAGAGGTGCTGGTGAGGGTACCAGGAAATGAGGCATTCAAAGCCCAGAGGGCAAATGCCAAAAACCCAAACCCTCGGTGACAAGAAACTGGCACAGTGAGGCCCATTAGAAACGTCAGTGAAAATCCGTTCCATGCAAACTGGCACTGCCTCGAGCTACAAAGGATCCGCTCCCGTGAATCACCCACTGGGGATTTCTTTGGAGGGGCCAGAGAATTCTCGGGGGGCTGTGCGGGGCTATTTACCAGAGAGCCGGGTAGACCGGCAGGCAGCTCTGGAGACCTGGGTGTCCTTGCTCAGCATCCACCTGCCCTAGCGGCCTCCAGACGCCTCCCCTGCCCTCTGACCAGCGTCCCTTGGTCCCCCTTGCCCTGGGGCGGGGCACACAGCTTCCTCGTGTCTCCCTGTTCCATTTGGTTTTATAACTTGAGTGCTTTTTGGTATAGTTATAAAGGAGCCTCTGTCCTACCTGTGCCTGGTGGGGGGGCTAAAAAAAAGAAAACTCTTGAGGTTTTTGAGTGTTGTTGGTTTTGTTTTCTCCATTCAGTTTCTTTCTTATTATGACTTGGATTATGAAACTAAACTTTAACCCGAAATTAACCCTGCCTTTCTCCCCACCCCATTCTCCTTGACTTCATGGCAAGTTTAAAGGGCAGCATGGGGTTCTTTGTGAGTCTGAGAGTGGTCTCCCCGTGGTCTGTGCCCCCTTCCGCCACCCCCACCCTCTCGCAGACCCCCAGAGCCAGGAGGGGGTCCCCCCCCATCCCCTCTAACTTCTAACCCGTCAGGTCAGAGCCATCTCCAACCACACTTTTTTGTTCAGGATCAGTGGTGTTTTATTTGTAGCCATTTCCATCGGGAGCGAGGTCTCCCACAGGTCATTCTAGGTCAGCCATGCTCATCGCTGCACTGTTAGTGAATTCTATTCAGGAGTGTGCGCCCAGACCACCTGCCCCACACCTGCCTGGTTAGTGCAGGAGTAAATCCTCAACTCCGAGGTGCCCGCCCCCCAGGGTGCAGGCTCAGCCAGGAAGCGACAGGCACCCAACAGCTCTGCCTGGGGTCGGGGGCTCGGAACATGCCCAAGGGCGATGACTAGACTGTGTCTGCCAAAGTCAGAACACGGCCCAGGTGGGAGACACCTGCCTGCATGTAGACAGGGTGGCCCCTGCCCCCGCCCTCCTTTGGACCTAGCGCAGGGTTACAAGGTTGGGGAAGGCAGATCTCTACCTTTCTTTCTTTTAGTACCTTTTGGCCTGTAAGGACTGTCCTCTCCTTCCCTTAGAACGTGATCTGGACTCCGAGCCTGGCAGGATGGCCGGTTAGTGGCCCCTCGGTGGCTCTTTGGCATGGATGTGAGAGGGCCACACAGACTCGCGGGGGTCTGTGCATCGGCCCAGGCCAACACAGGCTCCCTGAGGACGGATTGTCGGGTTCTACCCTCAACCGCTCCTGCATCCCTGCACCCCACCCCAGCTCCTTCCCAGGGAATGGGGTGCTCCTTCCGCCTCCCCAGACAGAGCCAGCAGCCTCAGCCATTGGAGGGAGTCACAGGTTCAGTTGCATTCCCTTATAGGAGGAGCTGGTTCAGGTAGAATCTGTGGCGTACCAGCCTGCGCTTGGTACCGTGCTGGACCTGGCAAATGACTCAAACAGTGGGAAATGCGGCCTCTGCTCCCGGGGCTCTCAGGCTCGGCTTAGGGATCAGGCATCGTAAAGGAGGCCCGTTTTTTTTTTTCCTTTCATTTTTGTCTAGCTCCACAGTTTTGTTTGGGTTTTTTTTTTTCTTTCTTTCACTATGATGTATGAGGTACTGGGGGAGCTTCCTGAGGCTGAAGCATTTGCTGAGGGCCGTGGGGTGGGCAGCAGCTTCTCTTTGGCTCAGGTTGGCAGCTTGTATTTGTGAGGGCTACGGTGTCAGGGTAGGCGGTCCAGGGGGCCTCGAGCTCTGTGCCCACCTCAGCCAGCTCCTCTGGGCCAGCCTGCCCACCTTTTCCTAATTCAGCCAGGACCTGAGGTGAGCAGGGCTCAGGCGACCCTACCAGGACCCTGCCGACTCCTAGATAACTTCACTATCAGTGGTCACTTTTCTTTTACCTTCACCTGGTAGTTTGAAACGTCATCTTTTCTTGTGCTCAGTCGAGAGTTTGTTTGTTTATTTTGATCGTATTCATTCAGTTCCAATGGCCCCATCATATCCCACCCAAACCTCGCTCCTGTTTGGCGAATAACTCCCCCCGCACCCCCCCCCAGCCCCACAGGTGAGGGAAGTAGTTCGGATTTTCAGGCTATTTTATTTCTGGGGGACAGTACGGGTGGGTCCGTGTATCAGTCTTAGAGCTTCTGAGTCCCCGCCCCTCCCTCAACCCATCTCCGGCCTCAGCCAGGACCCCTTACTGTACTTTATACTTGCCAGCCTTATTCCAATGTAGTAACATGAGCTCCCGACGGTGGTGGTGAGTGTGAGAGTCACGTTTCTGTTGTCTTTTCTCTTGCTTGGTTGGGGCCGCGGTGAGAGAGTGTCTCTGAGGCATACTTTCCCGCCTCTCTTACACTAGGATCTGCACACCTCCTCTCAAACACTCTTCTGAGCACGCTCAGCGGGAAGGTTTGTCCACACCTATTAATCCTCTCTCAGTGTCCAGCTTCCTGTTAGTACCAGCTGGTTTGCATGTTTTTGCTTGTTCAGATGAAACAGTTCAAGAAACAAACTCATATCCAACTCTCGAGAAATGTCTTTTTTTTTTTTGTACTTTCGTTTTCGATTTTTTTTTTTATTATTATTAGTTACAACTCCAAAACACCTGTCGTCCAGTAAAACATTTCACACCTCCCTGCCTGTTCTTAGATTGTATGTATCTGTGGGACTGAACTAAATGCATGCACTGTAGTAGATGTACTGGTAGCTGTAGCTGTAGTTGTAGAACATGCATTGTTGAGTTGATATTACAGGGTCTCCCGACAGCTCGGTACGGCACGGCTGTCTGAAGGATAGCGTGGGGGACCAGGAAGAGAGGGGACTCCATAATTTCAATGTTGCCAAGGGGCTTGGATCCATGTTCTCGCCATCAGCCACCACCACCTCCCTTCACACTCCCTGCTCCCCCAGGTCCAGCCCTGGGTCACCCCCTCAGCTCGAGCTTCCCTGACTGAGACCTCTGTCCGCAGTGTCCAACTAGAGTGAAAGAGCATGCAACCAGGGTGGGAAGGAGGCGCAAAGTTCTTCCTTGTTCTTGTCTTCCCCGTGTGGTTCTTGAACAGAGCACATCTTTTCTCATTCCTCAGGGGTTACCAGCAAGGCTCCTCCAAGTCCTCTACTCTTTGAGTCCTTTGCCAGCCCACATTCAGCCCTGTAAGGATGCAGGTCCACGTGGCAGCCTTGCCTATGTGGTCTCCTCCCAGGAGTGGAGACGGAACGAGATACGATAGCGACAGGGACTGAGATCCTAAGATCCTCAGTCTGCAGATGGGGAATGCCTTTGGTCCCAGTGAAGGTCGGCATTGGTTGTCACGGTCGGTGAAGGTGAAGGAGAAGCCTTGAGATGAGCTCTCCGAGGGGTGGGGGCGAGTGGGTGAGGGTGGCGGCATTCCTAGCATGGAGATTACTGGCACAGCTTCGTGGAGAGGGAAAGGCGGGTGCTGTGACAGTCAAAGAAGAGGCCACAGTTCTCCTCCAACTCCACAGGAGGACATGACAGTCCTGCTGCCTTTGCCTTCAGCTCTTAGAGCTTTTGGCAATGTCCCTAATCTATCGTGGGAGACAGAAGCCCAGGAAGTCACAGAGTCCATGAAGTCCCCAAAAGAGTATGAAGTGACAGAGCCAAATGGTGGCTTCGTGGAGAGACGTGCGCTGTGGAAGTCTGGCACTGCTGGGGTCCAAAAGGGTTGGATGTGAGCAGCCAATCAGCCACCAGGCAGAGTGGGGCCCCAAGTCCCAGGAAGGGACGTCTGGAAGGTGCCGTCCTTCAGGCGTGGCCATCACTGGGAGTGTTGAGAGGGGAGTGGGCAGAGGGAAGTATTTGGAACTGTGAGGCTTCCAGACTGCCGAAGCTGCAGATTCCCCAGGGCTGGGCAGCAGGAGAAAAGGGTGGAGACAGAAGGGAGAGAAAGCAGAAAATCCCCCCCCCACCAACTATTGGCCTAAATCTTAGGTCTGGCTTTGCTAAGAAATTGACTTTGCTGCCCTGTGGCTGGACATCCTACGAGTTTCTGTTCCTACAGGTAAAATGAGCAAAACTAAAGTCTAGATCGGGGCGTAGAATAAATAGTTTAACTTGAACCATAAAAGAAAACTTTGGGGGGAAAAAGTAGATCTTACGAAGGAGGCATGCCTGTCCCGCCAGACTCAAGATGGTTTCCATGTCCCCAGAGACATCCTCTGCCTTATATGTGCTAAGAAGGACTGAGGGGCATGAGCGATCGTGTCGCAGCATAAGCTTTAGTGTTCCCAAATGTTGCTTTCAACCAGCGCGTATTGGAGGTGCACCTTGTGCCAGGCGCCAAGGAATGTAAGGGCAGTCAACGCTTCTTGCCTTCAGTGATCTGAGAATGAAGATCTCTCCCCCTGAGAGCCCCTATTTCCCATGAGGTGTTGTTTGGGGCACTGTTGGCTTCACTGAAAACAGGAAAATGGATCATTTCTGAAGGTGGCTTCCTTGCACCTGCATCCGCAGGATCCATTGTCCAGGAAAGGGAGGGCGCTGTGCAACCATCTCCGCTTTGCTCCCAGCCTCCCTTCTGCTAGCAGCACGCATTCTCTGGGGGCTGTGACCCCAAGGTAGATCATCTGTGGGTAGGGTCGTGGGGACACCCTCTTGCTGGGATAGAGCCTCATCTGTGCCATGGAGCCAGTGCAGTAGCCCGGAGGGAGAGCAGACCTGAGACCTGTTAGGACCTGCAACCAGCCAGGCTGACCTGAAGAATAATCCCTGAACATGCCTCTCCCAGGCCGCTGCCTGTGTTCTGGGGCTGGGCATGTTGTTTCTCAGTTTGTCATTAAAATCTTTATTTCTAAGAGAGCCGGGACTTTCCCCATAAAGAGTCCAACGTTGGATTTCAGTAACTCCGGTGAATTTAAATGTGCAGAGCTGCCTTCCCGCTGACCTCAGCTTCATTCATTTTCTGAGGGCTTTTGGACCAACCCTGCTGAGGATAAAATGCATCAACTCTAATCAATAATTTTGTAATAGAAATAGCATGCACTTGATAAATCAACTCTAGTACAATTAGTGACTAGCCTGGAAGCCCAGGCCTAAGTATATAAGTTAATCCCAAGGTGGATGGCATGGGGGAATGTTAATGGTCTTTTAAATCAGTGTAATTATTTTCAGTGGGTGACAACGCTCGTGTCTGCTGCCCTCTGAGCCGGTGGGCCGCCGCTGTCGTGCTGGCTCAGGCGGAGGGCCGGGACGTGTAGTGGTTCCTTTGAAAGCTCCATAAGAGCATGTAGGACACAATAGAGAACGACAGAGGATGCCCTCCCTGGGCTGGATGGGAGCACTGCAGGGTCTGGGGAGCCCCAAAAGCTGGTGAAACCTTCCTGCTGGGGAGAATCATCAAAGGGGCACTTGCCTGAGTGCACTGAGTTCCTTATGTTTCTGCAGGGCTTAGGCTGTCGTGTCTGTTACTGCAGACGTCCCATGAGACAGGCCGGAAGACAGAAGCTTTTTGCCCCGTTCTCCACGTTTGTTTTTACGAGAAAGCTGGCCTACAGAATAGTTACATGCCTTATTCAGAGTCACACAGCAGGTTACCTGGGGAGCGAGGCTCTGGTCAAAGGCGAAGACTCCTGGACTCGAATCCTGGTCTTCGGCCTCCTTGCAGTAGCTCTGGAGCAGCCCTGTGTGTCCATGCAGTCCCTACCTGCTGCCGGGACGCCGTGCACACGTGGCAGTGCAGGGCACACCGGGACAGCCCAGCAGCCTCCGCAGCCAGTGCTGTGTCCACCAAGGACTTAGGCTCCAAGACCTCAGAGTTCAACTTTCAGACAAGATTTCGGAACAGGGCCCAGGGCACGTTTGCCGTGGCGTTTATATCAGCACGTATTTGTTATGTGTATAACATCAGGAATTATTATAGTATGTGGCAGGCACTGTCCTAGGCTTGGGGTCAGAGTACTTTGGGCTGTATCAGAAACCCGGCTCAGCATGGTTAAATAGGACAGGGGATTTCTTGCCTGACATCTGGGAAGCTCCTTAGAAGAGTAGGCTTTATGTGTGGGTCATTCAGGGCCCTTTTTCTATAGTTCTTTGAGCTCTGCCCCGCTTCTTGTTTCAATATTGTCTTTGTGTTGGATTTCTTATGGTGGCAAAATGACTACCCCAGTTTCCTGCTTCACGCCACCTTGCCTAGAAGTGGGGGAGGGGGTCAGATGGTCCAGAATTCTAGCAAAAAGTCTAGCTCCTTGGCTCAGGCCTGGGTTACAAGCACTGATTACTGAGGATGAGCTCCATCCTTCTCTCAACTGAACAGCTCTCACACAGTGAGGGACGGATGGATTTCCAAAGGTAAATCTGGTGCTGACAAGAGTCGGGGGAGGCGTGAATGATGCTGGATAGATAAGTAGTGAGTGTCCACCACTGCCGTGGAAGTTCATAGATAATACAGAGCACAATCCCTGCCCTCAAGGGCCTCCCAGCCTAGCGTGGAGACTAACATGATGGCCTCTTCTTATGATGCCACAAGCCCAGAAAACAGAAGCGGCACAGAGGAGGAAGTGATTAGCTTCGTCTGGGAAGTCAGGGAAGGTTTCACAGGGGAGTGTTTCTATTTCTCAAAGATAAATAGGAACTCTCCAGGGAACCAGGGGGAACAGCATGTACAAAGCCACCGGAACCCAGAATCTGAGTAGAGTGGACTTGAAGCCTTTCTGTTCAAGTTCACCCTGGCTGGAGAATAAAATGCAATCAGGGCTGGGGGGATGGGGAGCAGCAGACAAAACTGGAGGGCCAGGCAGAGCCAGAGCAGGAGGACCTGGTGCCATGCCAAGGAGCCTTGATTCACATGTGCCATCAGGTGAGCCTTGAAGCGGCCTGAAACCAGGACGTGACATCAGATTTGTATGTTAGACGAGCCTTGACAGCAGAGTCCAGGGTAGATGAGAGAGACGAGACTGCAGGCAGGAGGACGTGTGACGGACAATTCACGTACATTGTAAATACTCCATAAATGTTTACGTATGGCTGCCCGGAAAAATGCTGCAGGCCTTTTGCCTCACCCATTAGTCGTTTAATTCTGGGCTCAACATCATGCTCTGGGGAGCGGGGGGGATGCACACACCCCACATAAGAACTGGTCTTCAGCAAGACTGGACGCCTGCAGAGTCAGAGACCCCTCGGCAGGGAGGAAGCCCGGAGGGGAGGCAAGGCTTGAAGTGGGTCTTGAAGGGTTCGGATTGGGAGGTAAGAGAACATTCTAGGTGAGGGAACTTGGATAAAAGGTCAGCAATGGGAGGAGCAAGCCAGTGGTTGGGTGGGTGACATTGGGAGCATAGGCTTGAGGAGATAGGGTCAGGCTAGGTTCCCGGAGGCCTCGAAAGCCAGGTTTGGCATAGTCACGTTCGTGGGAAAGAGAGGTTCACTTTCTTCCTGACAATGGAGCTTGGGAAGGACAGAACCAGCTAAAGAAGATCCATCTGGCAATGACCCCACAGAGCACAGCCTGACCCCTAATCCCCAGCGCTAGGCCTGGGTTTGTGACCTGGAGCCTAAAGGGAAGGGAGCAAGGCGGCAAGGAGGCAACCCTGGAGGGCGTCCTATCACCGAACTCCACCTTGGTTTCCTGGGACTCTCTGTTGCTTCTGCCAACAAGCCATTGCCCATCTTCTGCTCGGGGCTGTTGGTTCCCGCTGCCGTGCCCTCATGGCAGTCACTGCCCGCTATTTCTGCCAGTCCATTTCCCTCTGTGGTGGTCTTTGCTGCCTTTGTTAAAGTCTGGCTCAGGCTGCCAGGAAGCCACACCTGAGCACCCCTACCTGGGCACGCCCTCGTTGCTCTGACTCCTCAACACGCTTTTGTGTCCTGAGTGTCCTTCCTGACTGGCGAGTTCTCCTGAATGAAAGGTGGGTTTTGAGTCTTTGGAAGACGCTCTGCCTGTGTCTCAGAATAGGGTCTTCCTTCTTCAGCAGTATAAACCGTCAGTCCTCTAGGAGAAAGTCAGCCTCACTCTTAATATAGATAAGGAATTCCTATGCAGTTAGCTAAAAGAGAAAATAATGGGGCCCTTTGTTCCTGGGTCCTAATATTAAAAAATAAAATAAAATAAAAGTCTCCCCTTTCCAGCTTGGGGTCCTGCAGCCCAGGAGGTGGGCAAACAATGCTTACAAACAGCCGTGAGTGGCTCCTGGAATTAGACCCCTCAGGATAAGACAGCCGCGATGAAATCCACTCTGTAGCATCCTATAGCATGGATGGGAGGGTTCCTGTAAGGGCAGGATCTTGCAAGCGGTTGATGGAATGCTAGAAACACTTCGCAGCCAGTTGTAATAAAGTAATGATGACAGTAATATGTTAATAACTCACGTACTTATGAGTAAGCCAAGCACTATGCCAAGCCCACCTGCCTTATCCCGTTCAATTCTCCTAACCCTGTGAAGGGCACCATCATTCCCATTTTCAAGATTTTAAAACTGTGGCTCAGTTAGCTTGTGTGGGACGGCAGAGACAGGATTTGAGCCTGAGTCTGTCTCGTGAGATCTGAGCTCTCAGCCGCTGTCCGCCGAGGCTGTGTCATGCGAGCCCTGCAATGCCTGAGCAAAGCTCTGCGTCTTTAAAACATACGCTCAAAGCCACCACCACTGCTGCCTTCAACTCGGTCCTCCAGATGCTTGGGGGAGGAGAGACCCCAAAACTATTCACAGGAGGCCTCAGGAGGCGTTGTGTGTACTTTTTGCACCGCTTCTGCTGTTGCAGACTCAAAGTCACGGTTCTGTGTGGCTTCGGCTGACATTTCCGACCTGACTCCTGGTCCCTGAATCCTTTCAGACCAAAGGCAGAAAGAGAAGGCCCGGAGGAGGTGTGGGAGGGTATGAGGGAGCCCGCCTGAAGATAATTACTGGAAAGGAGCGTTAGCTAAAACAAGACTGAAGGGAGTTAGCCTCTGCCCAGAAACAGAAATGAGGTAATGAAGGACGGGAGGGCCCCTTTGGGCGAGGCAGACCATCTCCTGAGGGATGTCAGCATCCCTTCCTGTGAGCTGTGAGGACTTGAATCTGAAAGGTCACTGGGAAGCAGAGCCCAGCCCTAGGGCCGGGCGGGGATTGGCCGCCCAGTTGCTGGGGCTTTGCTGGGGGCCAATGGCTGGGGAAGGGTGGGGCCGGAGGCAGGAGCAGGGGGCTCCTTGGCCAATGAGTTCTTCAGAAAGGCTGGGCTCCTGGAACCATGGCAACCGGGAGCAGGGGCTCATTTGTTTTGTAGATGAGTAATTACTAGGCAATTAGAGAAAGCTAAAAATAAAGGAGCCCTTTGTTCCTGGTTACTTATTAATATTAATAAGATGGTCTGTCCAGGTCCGTGGTAAACAGTTAGTGCAAACCTGTGTGCCTGTGGTAGAGCCCACTGTGGGAGGCAGAGGCTGCCCAGCCCCACTTTCCTCCCTCTGTGTGAGTGTAACCTGCAGAGGGTTGGCTTTCCCGGCCTTGCGGGGAGGAAGAGAGGCCCAGCCTCACAGTCACACAGGATGCCCTGGAGTCAGGGGTCAGTTAGGCACTGACCCAGGGGGAGGTCTGGCCCCACCTCCAGAGAAAAGACCAGAAACAGAGCAACAAAACCGAAAAGATGAGCCGATGCTGGAGGAAACCCATAGTCCTGTTTTGCTATGTTTTCTTGGCCAGGTTTTTTGACTTTCGTGGGTCTAGGTTGTTCAGCTCCATAAAGTAGTCTTTAAGCCTTCCACTGAGGTAGTTCCCAAGATTTCCAGGCCTCCCCTCCCACCTGGCTTGAAGACAAAGAAATGAGGCTTGGAAATGACCTGCTGGAAGGTTACAGGGTGCTTGGTGATTGGCAACACAGCTTCCTCTGCCTGGTCTCGGGGACAGAAACGGCTCAGAGGTTTCCATCCCTGCCCTTCCTAGCGGGAGGGGCGCTTCGAGGCTTAATCAGATAAGAATGATAAGCAGCTTAAAGGAGAAAAAAAGAGAGAGAGAATAAGAGCAGAGAAGGAAGAGCAGGGAAACTGAAGACTTGGTTCCGGTCTTGCTTCTGCCATCAGCAGGCTGGGTGATTCTTGGGCAAAAGATTTCCGGCGAGAGAGAGAGTCCTTGGGGACTGTTCAGCTCTGTAGCTCAGTACTGCTTCTGCTTCCAAAGCTCTCAGTCCCTTGTCACTGGGAGTGACAGTGTCAGTGACTGGAGAGGAAGCCAGGGATGCGGAAACTTGGTGGGGATGCGTGTGAAAACAGTCCGTCTTGCACTTTTTTAACGCATGAACGCGGTGAGAGGGATAGAAATATTGTCAGAATTGTATTTCAGTTTAAAAAAAAAATCCTATCGTCGGATTTCCGACCTCGGATGTGGTTGATTAAAACTGTATAGGGTCTGGCTCTCTGGACAATATTCATTAATAAAGGTGGACCTGCTAATAGCTGCGGTTGATGAGCAAATTAGCTCTGAGACCCGGGCCAGCGCAGGGGTTCTTGAACTTTGCTACATGTTAGAATCACCCGGGGAGTTTTTTAAATTCCTATTGTCCAGGCCACACTGCAGACCCATCCAATCGGAATCCACCAGGGTGAGCCCCAGGCCTCAGCAGTAATTAAAGCTCCCCAGGGGAGTCCAGTGTGTAGCCATGGACTCACGTACCACCAGGTTCTGCCACATGTAGCGCCTACACCATCTCTGTGATTTTGTCACCAACACCCCGACCTCAGACACAGATCAACAGAGCCACGTCAGGCAGCTCATCCCAACTTCCTCTGATAGCAAGAGAGCTGGTCCGAGATCCGTCACCTCGGAGTGTCCAGCAGGGCCCGGAAGTCCACCCTCCCGGGAGGGCAGAACAGGTCTTTGTCCTTGTGGACGGATTCTCCCGCGTCCCTCTGGGACAAGCCTCTCCTGACTGGGATTAAAAGCATATATGCATAGGACCAGCAGCCCGGAGCAACCCTGAACAGGGAAGCGGCCGTCCTCCTTGACTGTCTGACAAATGGGGGCCTTTTGGTAAGGCCGAGTTTGTTTGTTATTAAAGACCTAATTAGAAACATGAGAGGGAGCTGAATGGCTCTGTGCTTAGCTAATTAGTGACATGTATGTGCCCGCTTTGAACTTCAAGGACACAGAGCTATTAGCGCTTACATCAAAAATGGATTAAACTCCGGTGCCTTTATAATCATTAAAGACAGGCTGCTCAAGTGGAAAGCCTTTTCTACAGGTCCTCGAGGGACTGCCCTTCGGGCGTCCTCCCCACCCCACTGGAGCCCCAGGTGGTGAGTGTCCATTCAGTGTGATCGGGCAGTAAACACTGATGGGTCTTAGGACACCCCAGCACCCCACAGCACTGCCCTCAGCAGAATGGAGTGGTCTTTCGGGACTGAGATCAGCCCTCTGGCTGCATGTTCTGGAGGGGTCCCCGTGAGGGCTGAGTCTTGGGAGGGCTTCCCTTCTAGCAGTGCTCCCTCCATCTCACCCTGACCCCAGCAGTGCTGCATGCTCAGCCTGTTCTCCAGGACATGGCCGAGGAAGGTGGTCTGGTCCTCAGGAGAGAGGCAGTCCCCTCTCTCGTGGGGCACCGGGAGCCCCCAGTCTGGTATGCAGTTCTGGCCTCGGAGATGTCACAGTGTTTTCTTTTAACACAGCACATTGTACAGAAAACGTTCACTGGGCCTGTGGTGAGTGGAGACACTTACAAGACACAAGCAAGGACCTGAGCCCTCCAGCCGGGGCAGGCGGGGTGGGAATTAGTGAGTGAGCACACACAGAGCAGCAGCGCAGCGGGTGGCTGGGTACACATGGGAAAAATCCAAACTGGTTTCTCTTTTGAAAAGATAGAGAGGCGAACGTGCCTCAGGGGCATAGGCCGTCACCGGGTCAAACATTCTCAGGGTTAAACCAAGAAACCCTTAGAGCCACCAAACTGTCGATTGGAAAGGGGCGGTCATTAGCGGGCACCACACTCCCTGTCTTTAGGTCCTTCTGGTCCTCAGGGAGGGGAGGGCTGGCCCAGGAAGCAGAGGCTCTGGCATTGCCCGTGGTGGCTGCCCCCCTAGCCGAGCAGTGACGGAGGTGGCACCTGCTTCCCAGGGCTGTGCACGCAGCTGCTGGCTGGCTCGATACAGCATTCACGGGTCCTGGTGCTTCTGGTAGGTCCCCCGGTCTGCTGCTCCTTGCAGGCTCTAACCGGTGTGGGACTGGAGTCTGAATCCGGTTAATTTAGGAAGGAAGCAGCAAGGTATGAGTGTGAAAACATCACCTGCTTCCGCCAAACCACAAACATTTGTCTCCAGCATTGATTTCCCCTAAAGCAGGGGTCCCTAACCCCCCGGGGTGCGGACCACTACCAGCCCCTGGTCTGTTAGGAACCGGGCCACACAGCAGGAGGTGAACAGCAGAGCAGACAAGCGGAGCTTCCCCTGTATTTGCAGCCGCTCCCCAGCCCTAGCATCACCGCCTCCGCTCCACCTCAGGTCACCAGGCACTGGATTCTTAGAGGATACCGGTCCCTGGTGCCATAAACGTTGGGAACCACTACTCTAAAGTACTTTAGAGACGCAGGGTGGAGGTGCTGTTGAAACACCCATTCACTTCCAGAGGGGCCAGGCACCCCACCTTGCGTTTGAGACTTGAGGCCTGAGCTGAGGCCTTCCGCTGAGGTCTCTTCACTGGTGAAGCTGTTGCAGCCCGGCAGGCAGTTCACACTGGCAGAGCAAGAACCGCACAAGCCCCAGTGACTCACCTCATCACATCTTGGCCTTTCCTCTCCTGGGGCCCCTCTCCCTTCCTTCCTTAGACACATGCAAGCAAGCGTTGTCAGGCCCCCTGGGGTCTGGAAGAGACAGGAACCTCCCCGTACGTAGCTCCAGAAAGTTCCTTTTTTACCCTACGACAAAAGCCTGGTTTCCTTGGCCACCAGGCCCAGGCCCACTCAATTCTGCCCCATCCCCAGAATTTATAAATTCTGCTAACCCCGCTCCTCCTTTAACCCACCTTCTCAACCAGCTAGCCCTGGTCCTTCCTGAGGAGGGGACGGGCCTAACCACGGACCCAGATCAGGGCCGTTAATAAAAGAGCATCAAGATGGAAAGAGAAGGAGCTGTTTTCTGTTGAGATTGAACCTCAGCGTAAAAGTATATGGAGTCCCGGCCTCAAAGCCCTCCTCCCATGGGCCCCCTCTGGGCATTCGGGGTTTTCTCCCCTCCCTGGTCTGAGTGGTGGTGTGAACCTCCAGGTTCACCACTAACACGTGAAGTGAGGGGCTTAGAGCCAGCCAGCGGTGAAGTTCATCTTTTTTAGGGGAATGTGATTCGACCAGAGGCCTAGACCATCCTACAAAATTCTTAGTGCCGAGTCTTTGCTTCTCCCGTGCCTCAGTTCCCTACCTGGGATGGGCTGGTATTAATCGGTGGATATCGGCACCAGCCGGTCGGAAGCAGGTTAGGTTCGAGGGAACAAGCAGAAACTGCAGTCTTACGGGACTGGCGACTGCTGTGACCGACCCACGAGACACTGACACTGACTGCCCTGTCAGCCCGGCGAATGAGCAAGTACTCTCCATGCATCTGCAGTGTTTAAGATGAGCCAGGCAACTCTGGATGTGTCAAGACTTGTCAGTACCCGGCTGAGTCTGGACCTCTCAGGAATGTGTTTGTGTATATGTAGAAGGCGACAGGGAAAGAGAAAGAACCGTCGTGATGCCCTCTCAATCCTCCCCCTGGTTCTAAAGCCTGGCTTCTCCTCCTCTTCTGAAATGGACTGAATTTCAGCGAAGATTTAAAAAAAATATTATATATAAAAGGGATTGTTCCTGCGTTGGGGCCCCTGAGCTGATTTGGTTTTAATGTAATCACTCCGTTCTCTCAGCTTGGACGGAATTGCTGGCCCTCTCTATCTGTCTCTCCCACCTTCGGGCTAAGCTCTAGGGAAAAGGCTGGAGCCGAGGACATCGCGGCCAGGCACGCCGCTGGAGTGTAATCCCCCCTTGCTCTGTTCAAGACGTGCCGTAATAATTCGCAGCTGAGTGTTTCCCCTTTCGTTATCAGAAACACGTTTATCTTTCCTTGCTGACTTTTCCCATTCGGTCATCCGTATTAATTTAGAGTGAGCACAGGAGGAAGCCTGTGGAGTGAGGTCCCTAGCTCTGTTCCCAGGAAGGCCCTGAGCTGCCCATCTCCCATTCTTCAGAACTGCCAAGCAAGGAGTGGCTGGCTGTGAAGAGGGACCCATGTGGGTCTTCACTGTTGACGGCCAGTTGGCATCATGGACCCAGCATCCACTGAGCACCCAGTGTTATGGGGGAGCACAGACAGGTCACTGTTGCTCTGGAGATCATAGAGTCCCATGAGACCCCTGAGAGCCACCCGCCCGTCCACACACCCTGCTTTGAGGCGTCCCTTGCTAATAGGGGAGACAGATCTATGTGCTGTGGAGTTTTTAGTCAAGGCAGACAGGTACGTGGTGTAGACGCAACGATGGTAGAAGTGAGTGTTGGAGGGGACAGTGACCCTGACCTCTTGTCTCTGGCACTAGCCTACCAGCATAGCTCTTCTACACGTTACTTTCTGTCCGTTTCTTTAAATTCTCTAAAATAAACAAAAACCCCTGATATCCAGTGTGATGAACTGACAGAGCCCTGGTCTCAAAGTATGTCACGTGGGCTCGTGTTCCCGGTCCTGCATTGTACGGGGGCCGGGGCTAGGAATGGGGGCCACCGGTCAGCCCACACTCCCTGCTGCCAGGCCCTAGACGCACACGTAATGAAGTCTATTTTGGCAGCACATTACCTTCTGAACTGGACATAGTAAGGACAGGCCCACCATTGCATGCGCTTCACCCTGAGCAGTACATGCTCTGTCCCCAGAAACGTGCCAGGGGCCACCAGAGCCTCCCGCCTGAGATTAAACCTGGCCGCAGCAGGCGATTCAGACAGTGGGTGACTGGGATTGTCTTGAGGGCTGACCTTGCCCTTTGGGGAAATGTGAAACCCCCCAACTGGGATCTGGTCCAAGGCTGGGTCTTGGGCTGGGTCCTGGCTTGTCCCAGATGTGCGGGCTGAGCTCACCTGGAAAGGACTTTGTAAACAGTTCCTTTCTCTGGATCAGTTAGTTATAATCCACTTTTCAGACCTGAAAGCCACAGGTGCCCTCCCAGCAGTGCCCCCCTCGCAGTCCTGGGCTCTAGCTTTCTGCCTCAGGTTCACTGGCATCGCTTAGGGATCTTACAGAAATGCCTGGACATCCACGCCTCTCCTAGACCTACAGGGACGCTGTTCTAATTCTCATTACCTGTCCCTACAGTCAATCTCCCCTGCTCCCCATGACTTCTTTCACCCTCAGCCTAGCCCTTTCTGACCCCACCTGGGCAGAGCTGCACTCAGACTGGGTGCGCCAGCCAGAAGTAGGGCTTGCCTTAAAACCCCAAGGGCAAAGGTGCCCAGGGCTTTGGGTCTAAGTGAGGTCTAGGTGAGGGACTAAGCCTGAAGGACAGACCTTTGCTAAAGTCTCAGGGAGAAGATTCCCTGGCTTTCCTCAGTCAGGGTGTTTTTGTTTATTTTGTTGTTGTTTTTTCCTTGATGGGCAAAAAATTCCTCTTCTTATCCAATGTAAAATGCCTCTCACTTTAACTCAAATGTGTTTCTTCTTTCTGACCTCAGTGAGATTTCATGTCCTTGCCTCCTGCCCTCCATCCCTGGAGCTCTTTCTTCAGGTCCAAGATTATTAAATGCATCAAGCGGACGAATTGGACCCTTTTGTAAATCACCTCCTGATTTGTATGGCGAGTGAACTGTATTTCCCTATATGAGATTTTCCTAAATCTACATATGGTACCTGCTTTGTTGGGCTCTGCCTATGCAACTGTTTCGAAAATAGGTGTATTTGTTTTGAACTCAACAATTCACAGAGTGCTTCCTCTTTTTCATGCTCACCGCATCCCGCTGAGAGTCAGGCTGGCTAAGGCAGGCAGCACTCACATGTGAGGACTCCAGTGGGTAAGGGGCTGACAGCAAGGTCAGGGCCGGGTCACACTCAGGTCTTCTGACTCCAAGTCCAGCGCTCCCACCCTCCACATCCTGGCTGCCTCCTCGAACATACTGGCTACCTGGATGGATAAGCACAGAGGATGCTGGGGGATGAGGGCTGAGGTGAAGAGGAGCTTGTCCAGGATTAAACCACCGCTGTGGGTGCTGCCCAGGGAGGCTGATGGAGAAAAGTGAGCGCCCCAAACAACCAGCCTGGTGCAGGGCTAGGTCCAGGCCACTAAACACTCACAGCTTCTGCAGCAAAAAGATGCCGAGCTATTTGTAAGGCATTGTCCTCTTCTGAGACAGGGGTCGTTGGGTCCCACTTATAAATCTCAGCACTTTATTTATCCAGCAGCATGTACTGAAAACCCTCCCTAAACACACACACACACACACACACACACACACACACACACACACACACACATCCTGAAGAAGAGACTGGCCCCGAACTGACTGCTTCTTCCTGCTGACTGCACCCTCTGGCAGAGGCCCACAGCCCACTATTTCGCCCTGGCTGGGGGATATCTGCAAGGTGACTTTGAGCTGGGGCTTAGGCATTGGGAGGAACAAGCTTATTTAATAATATAGGACTTTTAAGCTGCATTCTCTAGTACAGTGCCTTCTCTATGGTGATTTTAGTGTCATTTGATGGAAGATGACTGAGTGGGGAAGGGTGATTCAGGCCGAAGAAGAGCTGCTTATTGTGAAATTTCCATCAGACCAACTCTTAAGCTACAGGCCTAGGCACATAGGACCGGGAGAGGTAGCCAGGAAAAGGCAAAATACCCCCAACCCTCTTGACTTGTAAGCCTACGGAGGGGGGTGTCTGGACAGCATCCTTCCATGGGCATGCTGCATCCCGTCTCCCAGTCTGCTTCCGCTGGCTGAGTCAGTCTCTGCGTGGTTCTCCCTGGGTTGGAAGGAGCCAACACGGAAACCTCCCTCCTCTCCAACCCTAGATAGGTGGGCCTGCCCGCCGTCTTCCTGGATCCTCAGCTATCCAGAGGAGAAAGAAGCCAAAAACTGTGTCTTCCACTGTGGCTCGCTGCCCCTGAAACAGAACAGGCTGGTAACCTGTTAGTTACTTTATAGGAGGCGGGTCAGGTGCCTGGGTGAACCCGGAGTCCACTAGCTGAGCTCTCCCCATTTTCCCTAGCCCAGAGGAAGAGAGTGTGTTAGACCAAGATAATACCGCCTTTTGAACATCTCAGCTTGATATTTGCCTCCGCGAGTGAGAGGGCCAAATGTTATCTGCAAGCTTAATCTTCTATATTCAAAACTCCCATCCTCTTTGTCTGCCAGAGCCTTCCTAAATCAGCCATTCACTTGCTCTAAGCCTTTGTGGGGTTTTTTTTCCTCTTTAACCTGTTCCTTTCATCAGCCAGTTTATTCATTTCTTGGCTACACCTTCCAAGGGGCCTCGCCATGGGGCCTCCTGCCCCAGAGGGCATCCGAGGGAGCAGCTTCTCTTTCCTCTGCTGGGTCAGAAGCCAAGCCCAGCTTGGGGGGGTCTCTTTTCGTATCTTCTTGTCCCCATCGCAGTCCCCTGCCAGTCTGGCTTCTGTGCATTGGCACTACTATCTTCCCATCAGTGACCATCCACATCTGGCTCTTCAACCCCCTCCAGAAGTAGGGAACTGCAGCCACAGACTCCAGGCAAGGCATGGCCGAGAGGGGAGTACAGTGGTCACAAGGCGGAGACGGGAACGCTGAGGGGGCAAAGGGAGAAGAGCCTTGTGAGGAGCTGCCCTTGGGAGCCCTGAAAATGTGTGCAGCCCAGATGGTCTGGCTCTTCGACATTAGCCCCAGACTCACCTCGATC
The DNA here is from genome assembly GCA_030015415.1 of Cynopterus sphinx. Classification (NCBI taxonomy): domain Eukaryota; kingdom Metazoa; phylum Chordata; class Mammalia; order Chiroptera; family Pteropodidae; genus Cynopterus; species Cynopterus sphinx. Next base: position 24,856,359 of record CM057385.1, read on the forward strand.
TTTAAAAATCAATGAGAACTTAACTTATGCAATTTAAAAAAAAAAAATGTTTTTTATTCTGGAAAAGAAAACGTTTAAGCTACGAAGGAAAAAATGGAGATGGGACGAAATTAACCTGGTTGACGGACTTTGGCCCTCACTGGGGAGGAGATGATGGAATTTGGGGGAGGGTAAGAGAGGGGGCCCAAGGCAATGTCTCCTCCCCCTACCTTCTCCTCCCACCACTCCGGGGACCAGTGGGTGTGAAGTCCTGCCTCTGCAGGTACATTCCTAGCTCTTTTTTTCAGTCGAATTTATATCCGAAGATAACTAACAGCAAGCAGGAATCTCAGTCTGATATGCTTTAGCGATAAATTGGTTCAATCAGTATGTTCTGCATTCATACTTCTTTGTCTTTTTTTTTTTTTAAACAAAAGGAAAAAAAAAGTTTAAATCCCCCCTTTCCTTCTACTGCAGGAGGTGAGTGTGCGGGTGTCCTGTAGAATATCATTGGCATTCACCCAGCTTCGGCCCCAGCCTCCAGATTTGCCATCCCCACCCCATCCCCTCCCTCCATCCCCTGCTCTTCACCCAAAAGGGGGACCCTCTGCCTCCATCATTACGGTTACGTTAAGATGCCCAAATCTTCCATGACATACCCCATCCTCCGACCACGTTCAGTATGGACTGGACAACTTTCATGCAGAGACATAAATGGGAAGGGTGGAAAGGGCGGGAGTAGCCAGTGGGGAGGGGGGGAAGTGGCTGGGGGGGGCTGGAGAATGGAGATCTTTTTTGTCTTTTTTAAAACAAATTTGTCATTTAATGGATCCAAAAGCAAACAAACAAGAAAAAGTGAAACCAAAAAAAAAAAAAAAGTCAAAAATCCCTTCCCCAAAGATTTTTTTTTTCCTAGACACAGATTTGCTTTGTTTCCTGTCACGTTTTAATATCAATATTAACACAATGTGTAGTCTAAAACTAGTTCCTTTGTAGTTTGCATGGGATGTGAATGCTGTCTCCACGTGCCCAGATCTAGACAAGACTGCATGAGCATCAATTCAGATGTGAAAAAAAATCTCTCTCTCTCTCTCTCTCTCTCCTCCATATATATCTCTATTTCTATTGTGATAATTTGGTGGGCAGTGAAGCACCTCCGGTTGGTTGCCGTAGTGTGTTGAATGATTGTTTTTTTATTCTCTATATTTTTGGAGCTCCGAGCTTCTTAGTAGTAGCCTGGGCTGAGTATTCTTGAGTCCCTGCTAATGTTTTCGCATGGCCTTGGTTGAGTGTTAGAAGTTGGGCCTCAGCTGTTTTTCTCGAGTGTTTGGCTTGTGATGACCGGTGCATGCCTGGCTTCTGGCCTCATACCCAGCTCTATTCTCTGCACACCAGTCCTGAATAGCTACAGTGCTCAACCGAATTTTGGCGCGCCCGCTTCCCCGGCAGGCTCCAACCCGGCGCGGCCCGGAGGCTTCCCGGGGGCCAACAGCCCAGGACCTGTCGCCGATCTCTACGGCCCTGCCAGCCAGGACTCCGGAGTGGGGAATTACATAAGCGCGGCCAGCCCACAGCCGGGCTCCGGCTTTGGCCACGGCATAGCTGTAAGTACCTGTCCTCCCTGTCCTTCCGCCCCGGCCCACCTGCCCATCTCCCGTGATCTACGGGGAAGGTGTGCTGGAGAAGCCCAGAGTTGGGAGCCGAGGAGAGGGCGGCGGGTCCCCACCCACGTCACATCAGCCACCTTGGGCCGAAGCTCTTCCGTCCAGACATGGGCCAGGGCACGTGATGGAGTGGAAGGCGTGTGAGCAGGTCAGGTTCAGAGCACCACTCCGTCACCTTCAGCCCACACAGCCTTGAGCCACTTATATAACCCGTCACCTCCCTCACGGAAAAAGGAAAATAAGTATGTCTCCCTCGAAAGACTAAGAGTTAATGGAAATGGGATATGTCGCCTGCGGGCACACAGTAGGTCCTCAGTGTCAGCCCTCGATCTTGACCTCTGCCTCCTGGAGATTGTCATGTGGGCCAGGACCTCAGACCTCAGCTGCAGACCCCCCCACTCAGAGGAGCAACCTTAGTCGTTAGAGGCCCCAGCCAAAGGTCCAGTGGCAGTGCTGGTGCCTGGGACGTGGTGTGGGGCGCAGGCCCTCCCCAGGAGGTTCCCTCCGCTAATGTTTCTTAGTTTCCAGGTTCCAAGTAAGTTCCCATTCCTGTCCTTTAGCTGTGCCCCCCTCCAAGGCCAGATGCATTTGATATTTGTAATGCTCTGTGGTTCTATAATCTGACTAATCCAGGCCATGGAAATTTGCTTAACAGATTTGCATGCTGTTTTCAGATTGTATTGTTCTTTCCCCTCCCGGTGTGTGTGAGCATGAATGTGCCTGAGCCCACTCGCTCGCTGTCCCATCCATTTGGGAAACAGAAAATCGGCCAACCTCTCCCTAGCCAGCCTCAGCGTTTTGGAGGCCGTTTGGCTTCGAGCTAAGATGGGAGTGTCTGCTGTCCCAGGTCCTGTCCCCCTCAGGAGAGGGCTGCGCTGGGGAGAGCAACGCAAGTGCAGACAGTGTGAGGCCCCAGGACGGCCAGACCCTGCCCCTGGACCTGGGAGCCGTACACACGCACATGTGCACACACGCACGCACACACACACGCACATGCACACACATATACGCACACTGTCTCACATGTGCAGTTTCTCACACAATCTCTCAAACATTCATCTACTCTCCCTCTCTCTCCCTCTCTCTCTCTCTCTCTCTCTCTCTCTCTCTCTCTCTCTCTCTCTCTCTCTGACACACACACCCTCCTGCCAGCCCTGGCCTAGGCAGCCTGGGTCCTTGTTCAGTTCCACTCCCAGGCCACTGTCACTGACGTCAGCAGTTTGATGAATCGGATCCCCTCGGATCAGCTCTCGTACCCAGTCCAGAGTGTTACTATTCAGCTGAGAGCTGCATCGGTTTGGGAGACCGTCTGTCACCACGTAGAACACAGCTCGTTTCCATGTTCAGCGCCCAGAAACACGGGCCCTGTTTGTTCTTGAAAAACCTGGGTGTCATGACCCGTGGGCTGTGGTGGTTTTTGAAAATAACCACATAGCATCACGTTTTGTCTGCACGGGCTTGCTTCCTCCTCAGCCGGAGCCGTTGGGACTGTGGACAGAGACACTGTCATCCCTGCGCTCCAGGAGTCAGGGCAGCAGTGCCCCTCATTTGGGGCGTGAGCCTCCCTTTCCCATCACGCACCCACCCCCCTGAATCTGGCTCTCGATTTTCCCCTGGGTCCGAAGACAGGCTTGGGATGGGGAGTGGGGACTGGAGGGCTTGGGGCTGGAGAGGGTGTCATCCTGGCCCCTCCCGGCACGGTGTCTCAGAATTCCATATTCATGCTGGCAACCACAGTCTAGCCCAGACATAATTTCCTTTCCCAGAATGTGACAATCTGTTCCATGTATAGCGTGCTGATGACCTTAACAATTGTGCAATTTTAGGGACCTTTGATTGCAACGGCCTTTACAAATGGATACCATTGAGCAGGTGCTTTCGTTGCCATCTCACTCTGAGGTATTACCTTCTCTGCCATGTGTCCCCGCCCTGCCGGGCGTGTCCGTACCTGTATGTGCACTGGGCATGCAAGTACGCACGGCCCGGACCTCTTCGCATCCACATCTCTCCTCTTTCTGGACCCCTTTTCGGGGGGCGGGGGGGACCAAAAAAAATCCCATCTTTTAATCTCTCATCTCTTTCTCCAGTTTTAATCATGACCCCCACTGTTTATTTTTTTTACTGTCTTTTTTTTTTCCCCCTCTTGATTTGGTTCTTTTGATTCCTTTTCTTTATCTTCCCTTCCCTTCATCTTTCTTTGTCTTGAAATACAATCAAGAGTGTGGGAAACTGGAAGGAGATCCCGTGCTGTGCCCATCCCCTCATCCCAGGGGAATGAGGCAGGGAAACACTGGGCTTCTGCCAGGCCTGGGTGGGGCCCAGGCCTCCCCGCAGGGTCCTGGGAGCTGATGCTGAGGGTTGCTCGGCCCTTTTGCCTTCCCAGAGCTCCCTGGCCTCAACCAATGGGTTTCCTGCAGTCGAACAGCCAGACTCCATCTTTCAGTGAAAAGAAAACATTTTTGCCAGTAACTACTGAGTAATTATCCAGATTACCGCTCGAAAAGCAAATTAAATTAACGCTATCACCTGCGTAACGTGGATTTGGATCCCTGCCAGTTTCCTAACCTTTTAAACTGAGCTCCAGTTAATTAAACATTTTTTAAATCACTTTGATGGGGCTCTGGAAGGGGTGGAGCGGAGGAGAGGGAGGTTGGGCCAGTGAGTGAGGGAGCCTCTTGTCACATCCTCATTTGAAAATGAGTATCTGTCGTTCTTGGGGAGAGCACAAGGGAGTGAGAGGGATTCTCTTGTGACAGCTAAATCCGTACTCTGTTAGCACATTAGTTTGGGGTTGGCGCATGGGTCTGTCTCTTTGGAAGAGAGGGAGTGACAGTAGAGGCCTGGGAATGGGTCCCACTTGGAAAATCTCAGCTAGGACCTGAGCGCCTGTCATTCCAGGAGCCGGGACATGGCAGAAGCCAGGCCGGAGATGGATTCGCTGCTTTGGTTTGCAGTTCACAGTACACTTCTTTTGTAGAGGGCTCACCCTCTGTAAAGGGCACCAGGCCCCCGGGTCCGCCGGGAATCTAGAGTGGGCTCAGTGGGGAGGCCAAGTTAAGTCGAGCTCCATAAATTTCTTTTGGATTTCTCTAACGTTGCTGCTAAGGAATCACCTTAACTAACGCAACTGCCTCCCTTAACCAAATAAACCATGTGTGGACTCTCCCCACCCCTCGCCTCCACTTCCCTTAGAGCACTGACCCAGCCATTGCTGGCCAGAGCCAGAGGCCACTAACAGTTTGAAGGAGAGCTACTCACCGCTAATTAAACTGGGTTTAGGGCCCCAGGGAAAGTAAGGTTCCTCTGAGAGCAAGGTGGACTGAGAAATCTGGGAACTTTTGGGGGGGAAGCTGGCACCGGCCCTTTGTGGAGTGAGATGATGAGGGGATTAAACCACCTCCAAGTACGGCAGATCCCTGGCAGGCCGGACACTGGGGCCGCCAGCACTCCCTCCCCTGACAAACGAGGGTGGTCTAGGGCTGCCTCCACCAGTAGCCCATGCCCTCCAAGGCCACTGCAGCCTCCCCATGGGGTAGGGGGTGGGGCAGACTGCTGCCAGCCCATCCTCATGCAGCGTTAGGACTCAGTTTCCACAGGAAGAGGAAATAACAGAGAGAGGAGGTAACGACCCAGCCCCCTCCCAAATGGATTAAGTGAGCCCACTGAGTCACATGGCTGCACCAAAACGCACACTTTTCTGCCGTCAGACATTCAGTGCAGATGCGGGGCCCTGGCTCACAGTCAGTCGGGAGAGACTCTTGACTGGCAAGTCTGTGATTCCTGGGCCTGTTTTTATTTCTTATCACCAAAGCTGGTTATTTGTTGTGGGTGTTTTAATAAGCGACCCGACCTGGAGTCCTTAGTACGCAATAAGATTCTTTTCAGTGGAAATGTGCACTTTTAGTTCCTGACAGTCAGAAGTTTTTGAAACGTTTAGCTTTGAGAGCAGAAGTTTAACCAGAAAAAAAAAAAAAAAAAAAAGCATTGCTGATCAATGTGGACTTCACCAGTCTGGTCGAAAACACAGCATGACCACATTTGCTGGCCGCGTGGCCTGCCATTGCCTCCAAATCCTACAGTCCCGGATCAAATCTGCAAAATGAGCCGTACAGCTGCCCTCTCCCCAGCCTCAGGCATGGCTTAGGTGTCGGATTCCCAGGCTGCGCCACCAGCAAGCTGTTTAGCCAGACCATTTCGGGCATGCTCAGGAGCCCCACGTAGTCGTACTTGGAAAGCGAGAGTTGAAAAGCTGGAATAAATCGTGTACTTGCCTAACACTTCTTTTCTCCTCCCGCCCTCCTCTCCTCCCCCCCCCCCCACTTTTATGTTCTCTTCCGGGCACCCCCGACCTTCTACACCCTGCAGAGCATACCTGGATGTCCAGGCAAGACTGGGCGAAGTTTCTGAGTGGCCCTTTGTTTAGGTGATGTCATCAGACCTGGACCCCCACCAGCCTCACTCCCCATCCCAACCAGAGATGGCTCACTTCGGATCGAGGGTTGACTACATCTCATCATCTCATGAATCTGCTGTAATATAAGACAACAGCTTTTAAATGTATATATAACCCATGATTTTGGTTTTGTTTTGTTTTTTGTTTTCTTGATGGTTTCCCTTCCCCTGCTCTCATGTCCCTTCTCCTTTTAAATCTCTTTGAATCACATTCAGTAGTGATTTTGACGTAGTCCAGTAGTCATATAGCTTTAATATCTAGTTAAAAGCTAACCATAGTATAATTGTTATATTAAGGTATTATTTTTTTTCTTTAAAAACTTCTTTTTTTGCTTGTGTTGTGTTCTCACTTTTAAAGGATGCTGAGATGGTAATATTACTCTCAATATTTTGGTACCGATTCTGAGACTGTATGAATTTTCAGGTAGAACTTGAGCACACATGGAAGCGAAGTTGTGAAGTGTGGAGCGGGAGGTGGGCATGGACTTTCTACTTTGCATTATATAAGAAGTGAGATGTAGTAGGCTAATTAACTGACTCTACGGCAGTTCTTTTTTGTGATGTCTCTTTGTTAACCTAAGTATATCTATTTTCGGCAATAAGGTAAGGACGACCATGTTTCGAGTGTCCTCCTTTTCTATAAGTGCTTTTTTTCTGTTGAAAGAGGTGATATTATAAGGTTTTTTGAAATTGTGAATTCTAAAAAAGAAATGTTGTAAATACAATTCCATTAACTACATAGAAACTATTAAGAAAGAGAGAATCAAAAATATTTTTGTGAGGGCGTCGGTCCCAGGCAGTTTGATGCTCTGTGGAAGGAGAAGGGAGAGGAATGGGAACCAAGCAAGTAACTGAGACTGGAGAACACCCAGCTGCCAGGACGACCCCGGGAAAAGTTAGAACACTGTTTAGCTCCTTTTGTCTGTGTGATAGACCTAAGAACTAACTCTATTAGCGTCATACCAGCATATTAACCTCTCGTCTGTGCACAGCTTCAAATGTTACCGTCTAGTTAGATTTTTATTTAAAATATGAAAAACTGCTTTTCCCAAGAAGTTTTTTAAAAACAAAGCTACAATTTTAATATTTAACATATTTAAAGTTTCAAAGCACACCTGTTTGGCTTGGGTGGGGAGGGGTGGGGAGACATCCTTTTTCAGTCTTAATTTTTAAATATTTGATCATTTTCTATTGTCCAATCATTTCAGCACCTCCAAAGGTCCCTAGGACACTTTGCCTCTCTTCTCCCCCCACCCCCACCCTCCCCCAGCTCTGGGGGGCCTTGGGCCAGGAGTGGATAAGCCTGCGTTAATGAAACCTTTTCTCCATTCACTTTCTATTTACAAATTAGGAAAGCAACCTTTTGGTTTATATATTTTTTTTAATACCTCAGTGCTGCAAGTATCACCAGAGAGGCTATGGAAGAATTTTTTTTTTAATTTATTGTAGATGTAAACAGAATTTTAAAAATAAAAAGTATAAACATCGCTGCACTGTGACTGGTGGGAAAAACTGACAGTTTCCTGTTTGCACATGTTAACATTTGGCTGTTATAATATATGGTCCTCAGTTGGGGAAAAATACTTATGATGAAGGATATTTTTTAATTTAACTTTTTTTTAATATTGGTAATAGGTCGGCAACAGCAACTATAGAAGTACAACTCAATAGATGGCATTAAAACATATTGTAGTGTGGATATATATTTTTTCCTTTTTTAAAATGTGATATTGCCGTTTTATTAATATTTTTTAAATTGTTACGTTTATAAATTTGGTACTTAAGGCACAGCCAGTATGAGACACTGAATGCGACATTTATTATAAAGAGCTGCTGCACTCCTATTTTTATAAATTTTACTAACAAAGTAGATTAACGTAGACATTCACAGACATGGTAGGGCAAATGCATCTTCAAATAAAAGGCTCCAAAATGCTAACTCAGAAAGAAAGAGAAAAAGCCTTTTTCAATTCTAATTAAACAACAACATTTTTTTAAAAAATCATGTTCTTTGGTTTTCCAATAAAACGTTAGGTTGTTTGTTGAGATATTTTTTGTTTTTCTTTCTTTCTTTTTTTATTTCCAAACAACCAGGTTAAGTAAAATGCTGGGCGCTTTTAAAATATCCAAACTTGTTCAAGTAATAAAATAACAAAATAGAAGTTTTATTAAAAAAAAAAAAAAAGAAAAAAGAAAGAAAAAAGAGACAATAAATTCCCAAAATTCAGTGTCTAGACTAGGGAATTTAATTACTATTTTGTCCATGTTGGTGATGTACTGTACTACCCTGCCTTTCTCTGCATCCCCCATCACCTCATAGAAGACTCTTTGTTGATCACTGTCTGTTAATAATGTATAAAATGGCTATCTTGTAAGCGTGCTGTCCTGGTACTAGTGTAGTGACTTTTTTTCTCCTCTTTCTTCTAGTACATATTGATAGGTATAATGTAATTAAGGTTTAAAAAATTAGACATAGTTATTCAGATTTAGGACCAGTAAGGATAGAACTTTCTCTTATTTATGAAAACAAAAATGCTAATCATTTTGGGGCAGTTTTTTCCTTTCAATTTTTTTTTTCAATTTCAAGTTTTAATTTTTATTTTTGCTGATCTGATGTGGTTTCAACTAACCCAAGGTCTCACGATGTTCAAATGCCTGCAGATTGCGGTGTTTTGTAGATTCCCAGCCCCCCCCCAACTGTGAAGGGGTGTGCCATACTACCTTAAATGCTAATGCTAGATATGCAAAACTGGATTTTTTTAATTTATTTTTTAAAAGAGGGAGGCATGGTATATTAAAATGATTTTACTAAGAGAAAAAAATATTTTTTTAAGAATGCTCAGAAGAAATTGATAATCTGTGTGAATATGTTTTAGATGTTTATAATACCTTTTGAAGAGACCCAGTAGCCCATAGCACAAATCTCGTGGAAATCTGACATGTTTTAATGTGGCTACCTAGGTTAAGGTTCACGTTAGTCCCCCCACTCATCTAGAAGTCCATTATGAGAGATTTTTGTAAATTATGTTAGCACTGATGTTCAGCCTTGTCTTTGTTTCAGTTAAGCTCAGTGGCGAACGTGGGAACCACCTTTCGCCTTCCCTGGGGGAGAAACCCTCTTGGCTGATGGCTTTTCCCTTGGAATCATAATATAGCCACCGGGTGACTTTCTGGCTTCCAGATCCATCTGCCTGGGACCCCCGAACTCCTCTCCTCCCACAAAGGGAGAGTGAGTGGCATTAGCTCCTGGACCCATTCCTGGTTCTGCCTGGATGTGGAGCTGATGGGGACGACCGAGCCCTTGGTCTCCTGTCCAAGAGCTTTCGCACACCTGGTTCGTGGCCTTCCTCACACCCACTGGGAAAACCAAACAGCCTCTCACTCTATCCCAGTCGCTCATTGGCTTGATTCAAACAAAGCCCCGACAGGCCTTTGCGTTTCTATCTTTCATAACCTTCATCTTAATTTGAACTCATAGCTTGGACTTTAAGGTAGCATGGCTCTGTTGCTGTCAATTTAATGTTTCACTGCACAGCAATTCACAGCCAGTGAATGTTACACACATCTTACTAGACTAGTATAAAAATCATTGGGTAATTGTTGGTTCTAATGACCTGAAAGGTGTTCTGTTTTACTTTTGTTTTCTCTTTATTTGGGGTTTTTTGGTTTAATTTTTTGTTTTTTTGTTTTGTTTTGGGGCTTTTTTTTTTTTTTGGTTCTTTTTTCATTTGGGGATTTTGAAAAAAAAAATTGTTTTGATTCCAAATAGAAAAACAAAACCTGTTTTGATCTTTAGTGCAAACGAGGGCTAGGGACTTAGCCACCACCACCACCACCACACTGCTTCATTCTGCCATTCACTCACTGCAGCATAATCAGAAATAAAGCAATATAGTTTACTACATTTTTTATTGAAGGTCAGCCATGCTTTCTGTATTATATTGCATATGAAATTGTTTACAAAAGAAACACTAACTCATACTTCTCTTTATTGGTTGGAAGTGGCACGCAGGGACAGAGGGAGACTGGGGGGTGGGTGGGGAGGGGAGAATTTTTTTCTTGGATGTGCTTCACCAGCCAAGCTACCTTCCAAGGAAGGCAAAAACAAGGGGAGAGCGGAGAGGGAGCAGAGGGACAGATGCAGGCAAGCACACTGAAAAGAGACACTGGCAGCCTCCCCCACCCACCCCACCCTAAGCAGAAAAGCAGCAGAAGTCAGCTCAGCCCAGTCCTGGGCTCAGACACTACACTGAGACGCTGTATGTTAAGCAATACTTTAATACTGTAATATGTTTGTTTCCTTTTTTCTTTTTTGTTTTTTTTACCAAAAAAAAATAATAATAATAAGTTAACTAAAGCTCAAAGAAATATGAATAAAACCCACCCCTCTGGGGAAGCAACCTTAATCCAAACACTCAGCTATCCAATAATCAGAATGTATTGTCTCGAACAGGATTTCATTTCCAGGAGGCAGGGGCGCGAGGGGGATGGGGACTGAGAGACAAACGTTCCAGAGCCTCCCCAGAAGGCGCTCTGCTACTGTATCTGTACATACTGTACCATCCCATGTGGAATCTGTGAGTGTCCTCTTGAGTAGCGTGGGCTAGCCAATCTGCCGTTCATGGTGTGTTGTAAACTCGGAATTCCATATGTAATAGGATGCAAGTCTAAGCGTTTCATGTGGACATAAATGTATCTAAATAAAACTTTCCCTAGCACTGTGGCTGACCTCACCCTTACTTTTATACTTTAGTATGAAACTGATGACAACTTTGGTAGTGAGTATTTTTTTTATATATATACATATATATGTATCTATATATATATATATCTCAAGCATCTTTCAGGTCTTTGTGTGTGGCTTTCTTAAAGCCCTGTTGTAAAAAATTACTATGTGGATGGCAGTCTCTCACATCACAGATGTGGAAAGTATAATTTTATATTTGTATTTTCAAATAAATAAGTTTGTGAAAGGTTTCCATCCTCTACTGTGGTCCAGAAATCAATGTGTTTGTCTGACAAAAAAAAAATAAAATAAAATAAACTGTTTTGAACAGAGTCGTTTGGAGTGTTTTCACTTGCAGAGGAGGGCTGGCATCGGGGAGAGCTGTGGTTTGGTTTAGTGGGGTATCACCAACCACACCTGCCTCCCCTCACCCCTCGGCATGAATGTTGGCCTCAGGGCCTCCAGCAGAGAAGCACTTTCCCCAAGGAGCTTGTGGGACTGTGTTTATGAAGTGACAAGACAACATTGCAGTGGAAGAACAGACCAAAGAGCACCTTGGAACCCAAGGGTGGCAGGGAACAGCCACTAAAGGTCCTGTGACATTGTAGGACCCAGGCGGTAGGAGTGTCCCAAAGGAGCTAAGTGGCTCTCCAGGTTGCTGGCCTCAGCTCGGCATCCACAGCCTGCCAGAAAACACCAAACCGCATTCCATGACTCCTGAGTAGGGCTGTGAAAGGGCATCAGGAGCCCAGCCTTTGCCCTCAAAGAGCTAGAAGTTTTGCCTAATGGACCAAATTTTGTAGAAGCAAAAATAAAGCTGTAGAAATAGATCGTGTATGGTTCCTCCACCTTCTGGTTATCAAATAATTGAAACAGTTTGTTGAGGGCAACTCTTAAGACCTGCTGGAAGCAGTCAAGGTAGGACCTGAACCAGGGGAATTCCTTGGCTTTTAAACATTGGAGATCAAGAGCCAGGCCGAGAGGGTTGTAAGGAACAGTGTGTGGGCCTGAGAATGTCCCTGTGGCTCTTTCGTCAAGACCTTGGGGAAAGCCCTAGTTCCCAGGGCATGGCCTTCTTAGGTCCCTCCTCCAATTTCCTGTCTCCTGCTTATTCCAGCTTTATCTTATGGGCATTTCTGCCACACAAAAGACCGAGAGGAGAAGTTGGAAAGTATCTCACTTCATCTGAGGCTGGAGACAATGGAATTGGGTTCCAGGCCCACCTCTTGAGTGTCCATAGTCAAAGCATCAGCACAATCTTGTCACCTCATTCAAGGACAAGAGAGTATAATCCCTGTTGCCCTACAGAGATGAAAGGCCAGTGAGAGCTGATTAAGAAATTCAGGAATTCCAAATCTTGGCAATAGTAATAAATAATAATGATTAAGTATTGATTAATAGTAATGATATCAACTGATTCAAATAAGTAGCAATTTTATTCACATTCCATTATCATTTAAATTAAAAATTAAAACGTGGCTATGACCACTGTAACTGCACAGAAAATAAGAAGCACAATTCTGTACATCCTTGGATCAAAGAGGAAAATTTTTTAAAATACACACTGCCTAGAACAGCATCAAAAAGCATTCATTGTACCTGAACCTGTAACATCCTGCAAAAGCTATACTCAGAGCAAAATGCATAGCTTTAAGATTTTTCAATAGAAAAATTTTTTTCAGCAAAGACACTATACATTTTAAGGTAGCAAACAGCATCTAAAGAACTAGAAAAAAGAAATTGGTGGAAGCTGAAAGCAGTAATATAGAAAACAAAGTCAGAAGGGATAAATAAATCCAAAAGCTCGCATTTTTACAGAGACTAACAAAATAGACAAATCACCTTGAATAAAGGGAGAATGAGCAAAAATACACAATACAGGGAACAAGAAAAGAGACATAACCATGAATAATGGAAAGGAATTAATATTCAATGGAAACAAATCTAAAATTTAGAGGAATCAAAAAGTTTCTAGCAAATATAAATTACCAAAACTAGTAAGAAATAGAAACCAGAATAAACATAACTATAAAAGATATTAAAAGAGTAATTAAAGATCTAATATCAGAAAATAGACTGGCTGCAAATGGTTTACAAATCAGTTTTATCTCACTGTTAATTCCGATGCTATTTAAACTATTCCAGAAGGTAGAAAAATTTGGAAACCTCTCCTGTTGTACAAAGCTGACATAGCCTTGATGTCAAAACCCAATACAGAAATAAAACCAAAAATACATCTACAAACTTACGAGCTCAGATGCAAAAATTCTAAATACAGAAAGCAATTGCATACAATATAATAAAGACCACAAGGTAAAACTTATTTTAATTAAAATAAGGAAATGATAGGGGTGCTGCATTCACTATTAACACTCAATAATGTCTTAAGGGTTCTAGAGAAAACAATAAGATAAAATAAAACATAAATATTGGGAGGAAAAAGTAAAAATACAATTGTATTCCTAGAAATTTCAAGATTCCAACTTTTTAAAAAATACATAAAAATTATTACTGAGATTGATGAAAACCTTTGGTAAGGTGACTGGATGTGAGATATATATATACAATGATAAGCACCTAGTAATAAAAATAAGAAAAAATTTAGGGATAGATTTTATATAAAGGTATATGATCTGTGATAATCAAATTATAAAATATTAAAAGTCATAAAACAAGATCTGAAAAATATGGAAAGATCATATTCTCGAATAGAAAGAGATCTAATCATAAAATGTCAGTGCTCCCAAATTTTACGTAGACTATATATAATTCCAATAAAAACCTTCACGGGTTTTGTTTAGTTATTTAAATAAACATTCAAGCTATAATAAAGAAGAAATGTCCCCAAAATAGAAAGAAAAATATTTTCAAAGATAATGAATCTTATCTATATCACTAGACATCAAGACTTACCTGTCGATTTATTGCTTTGTTCTCATCAATACAGAGGTATAAAAAGAGTCAGATAGATCAGCAGAACTTAATAAATAATTTAGAAATAGAGAAATGAGAATTTAATACTGTATGGTAGATGTATGGAGTAGACTAATTCTATTGAAAAATGGTGGATTACTTAATGTATGGTACAAGCACAACTGGCTTTCCAACTAGGCAAAAATAAAAACAGACTTCCAACCTACATTATTCATAAAAAAATAAATTCTAGTTACAATAAGGATTTAAATGTAAGAATTAAAAAACTTTTCCACAGGAAAATCTATGCCATTCATGCATGATCGAGGAGCTTTTTAACTAAAATTAGAAACTCAGAAGCCATAAGAAAATATATCTCACATTACGTCATTAAAAATTCTTAAATTTTTCATATGGCAAAGAAACGTAAACTTAAGAAAGACCAGTAAGAGATTTGGGGAAAAAAAAATATTTGTAATGCAGAGGACAAAGGTCACAATATATGCACAGAGCCCTTACAAACTAACAAGACAAAGGCAACCCATTAGATGCACAGGTAAAAGACAGGAATAAGTGACTTATGGAAGAGCCGATCCAAGTGGCTCAACATATGAAAGACGAAAGCATGCTCAAAATTACAAATAAAGTGGGAAATAAAAATTCAAGCTCTACTCATCAGTTCGGCAGAAAGAGGAAAGAGCTGTATTTATGACCTGTTGCTATGAGGAAAAAGATGCTCATATCTTGCTACTAAAAAAGGGGTGTTTGGGTCTTTTGCAAAAGCTTGTTCAGTCATCACTGGGATCATGAGGGACATTCCCCATCTCTCCTTCATCAGGATCTTTTGAGATTGCTCAAGCAGAAGTGCATTTGTAAGAGTTTGCCCACCTTCCCACATCATCCACCTTTTCAGAGTCCTGTAATGCGAAGAAATGACTATATATTATTTTCTGAATGTTCTGTACTCTCTCTCCTTCAAGTCCAAGGGATACGTCCATACGTCAAGCCTCCTCTGCCTCAGCCATTGTGGCCTAAAGGCCCTCTCCCCAGGGTTCTTAGCACATCCAGTTAGCCAGTCAGTCTTTCACCAATGTTCAGAACTGACTTCAGAGTGGCCAGACGTCATTTCCTTTACCCCCTGAGAGGTTAAATTGTTGGGCAGGAAGAAAGCAACAGGTAGAAGAATAGAAGTTTCTCTGAGGGCATGCATTCCTCGTCTGCAAATGCCCTCTGCCAACCCTCCGAAGGCGGATGGGGGCCAGGGAGTCCCCTGGGGGAAAGGCAGGGGTTTGTGTCTGTACCAAGCAGCCTGGTTCTCCTGCTGCCCTCAGCACCCCTCCCACAGGTCTCTGGTTAATTGCTGTGACATGTCAATGGACACTCTCCGAGGAGAGAGCAGGCAAGCCGGCCCTCAGCATCCCAGCTCAGCAATCATCGCTGATTAAAAACTAGTTACAAAGCAATGAAGATGGAATCCTGCATTAACCAAACGACCCTGGCTACGGCCGAGCCCAGATAGATGGCAGCGATTATGAGAGCATCGCTTACAGCGTCGGCAAGCGTTAATGCCTGTTTGAATTTCCAGGAGATTTACAGGGTAGTGACAGCATTTGGCTGCGTGGGACGCTGGCTCTGGTTCCTGCCCAGATGTGCTTGTGTTTACGGGTTTCTGTGGACTCATCGCCTAGCCAGAGTGGTCTAGCTCGGCGGAGCCTTTAGGTGGGTCCAGCCTGAATATCTGGGCTTGTGTAAAGTTGCAGTTTATCATATTGCCAGTTTTCAGAGACTCTGAATCAACTCAGCCACGCTTAATGCTGAAACCATCCTGAATATAATTTAATCTTTCTTTAATGATTCAAAAGGCGCTTTGAAGTCTTGTACTAATCAGAGTCATGGTTATGAATATTAGAACTTGATATTGAAGAAATGTAAAAGTGCCCATAAAAAAATTAGGTGAAAGAGATTACGGAAAATAGTGCATGTGGGTGTTTCTGTGGGACTGTTGTGTCGGGGGCATGTGTAAGTGTGGCATGATAGAAGGGCTGACCTGACTAATGCTTATGTCACCACATTCGATGAAAACGGCAGCCTTTCTCCTGCGCTCTGCCTGCTCCCACACCCCTCAAGGAGAATTTGGTCTTTTCTCATTTAGGTCTTAATTGTGCAGATTTGGAGTGAGAGAAAGAATTGTCCTGCCCAGGGAAGGCCCAAAAGCTCAAACAGAATCTCCTCTAATAAGTAAAAAAAAGAAAAAAAAATTAGCAGATAGGTAAGGTAAGAGGAAGGAGAAAGACAAGAGCTTTACAGAGCTGGATTTAGAAGGTGAAAGTGGAGAAAGCAGCTGCCATGGTTGTGAGTGTGTGAGTGGTGTGCGCGTGCGTGCGTGTGCATGTGTATGAAATGAGGATAACAGCGCCTGCTTCATCAGGTTGTTGTAAGATCTAAGAAACCCACCATGCATTTTCTCTTTATAGTGCAAAAAAATTTTTCAATAGAACCATGATTTGGATTTTTTTTTTCTTAAACACTTCAGGAAAGATTTAAATTGCCTTTCAATAATTTTTGGATGTAGATAGTTCTGTGAATATACCCCCACCTGGAAACAGGGGCAAGAAGTCGGGAGCAAGAAAGCCTGGCTTCTGGAGGGTTTTATAGCAGTGTCATTTAGGGCGAGAGACACACCTCTTAAGTCTCCCCAGAAGTGATGCCCAGCAGCAGGGTCAAGCAGGTGGTGCTGGGCCAGCCTGGGAAGTCAGCTCTAGAACTACTTGAGGCCATCCCCTCTGCACTCACCCCTCCCCTAACCGGGACCCTGGAGGAAATGGAGGTGCTTAATTACCAGGGTAGAAACAGGACAATGGTGTGGCTGTTGAAGCCTTAAGAAATAAAAAATGAATGGCTGTGAGTCTGAGTCATTAAGGCAGCTGCATTTATCTCCCCAGGAGCCAAGCCTTGAGAACAAGGCTGTGCATGCAAGCTGGGGCTAGGGCTCTAAGGCAGCCAGTGTGGGAATGTGGGGGCAGAGATGCCTAATGCCTCCTTTACCACACACTCCAGCTCTGTAGAATTGCAGGCCAAAGCCATCTGCCAAATTTTGCCAGAGCTCAAATCCTACCCCTGCCTGCCTCCACCCCACAACGCCTGCCAATGGTCCATGAGCATTTGAGGACCCACAGTGTGTACCAGATTCTGCTTCAGGCTGAGAACCTGCCCCCAATGCCCTCTTACCACTGACCTCTCTCACCTGGATTACTACAATGGCCACCAATGTCCTCCTCTGCCCCATCCATCCCTCAACAGCTGCCAGAGTTGGCACACTACGATGCGGGTCTGAGCATCTCACTGCCCCTCAAACATTTACTGGCCTTCCCCATCCCACAAAGAGGTTTCCAATGAGGGCCTTTAGCAGACAGGGCCAGAGCTGCGGGTGCTGTAATATGTGGGGCGATTCCACATGAGGACGTCTTGTCTTGGGACTGACACAACCTTCAAGGTCCCAGATGGTATTCATGTAGATGAGAAACAATCTGTAATTATCCGGCCTTTTGTCTCATTTTATTTGAAAGTCAAAGTATGCAATAACTTTTGCAGGAGTGTAACCACCACGTAAATGAAGCGAAGAGTATGCTTTGTTTCATTCAGAGCTTAATTGAGTTACTCCCAATTCATAAAATCAAGTCATCAATGGCAATGGCCCTCGGTCAGTCTGGATTTGTAGTGTCACATTCACGGTGACCGCACACATAGGAGCATCTGACCGCTTCATTATGTTCCCTAGCACAGTCATTCCCAAACATTTCCATATTAAAATGCATACGATTTTATATAAATTATTTACCTTACGTTCCTCCTTTATATCATAGATTGAGCATTTTATTAAAGCTTTTTGATAACACATTTGTACATAAGTTATATTTTTCTAGATTTTTTTTCAGGCTAGTAAAGGGGTCCCTACAACACGCTTTCATAGAAAAAGAGGTTGAGTTTGAAGGAGTTGAGAAACAAGCTCATAGGCAACTTCTCACACCTCCTAAGGAGGCCTCCAGACCCTGCTGATCCAGCCCCTATCTATAGCTCCCCACTCAGCACCCCTCCAACCTGGGACCCCGGACTCCAGTTACAAACGACAATACAAACAAAGCCGTGGAATCACAGCACAGGACCCACCATCCCTGTGATCGATTGGCCTTCCACCCCACATTGCTCAAAGCCACCATACTCACCCCTTCCTACGCCTCACACATCACACCCATGATAGAAAGACAGATTGGCCCCCACCCACATGACTCACTCCTCCTTGGGGGCGGTAACTCCACTGCTGGGTCTCCCAGGGAGGCATGTGGGGAAGCAAGTGAATGATGGTGCTGTCCTGAGAAGGTCCGGAAACGTGTGATAGGTATAGTGTATATAATCCAGTTTGGCACCTGAACTCTTCTTGGTAACCAATTGCCTTACAGTTGGAGGGGCACTTGCGTCACATGCCCAGGCTGAGCCACGGTGGGCTCAGGATAGAAGGACCCCTCCTTCTTCAGATGTGGGCTGCCTTCCCCACCCCCCTGCCTCTGTACCTGTGTTCCTCCAGGGTTGGGTCAAGTTGCTGTGGAAGCAGGGTTGCTGCGGCAGACTGGGGGGACTCTCCGGGGGGAAAGACAGCGTTGTGTCAGCTCACACCTAAACCTAGTGGTCAAGCCTGAACAAAGACTCAAAGTGGACACTGGGGCTTGGGCTGGGAGACTGACGGCAGAAAGTGGGGAGAACATTGGTGGGGAGTCTGAAGGCCCGAGAGCCCTGGCCCGGCTCCCTGAGGCCCTGTGGAGCCCGCCAGTCTACCCAGTGCGATGAGGGAGCCACGTCTCAGGTGAGTTGGTTGCAACCGTCTGTCGGAATTTTATTTCAAAATAGCAACAAAGGAGCTATTTCCCTGACAGCCAGTTCCAAGATCTCTTCTGCGGTGAGGACATCTGCAGAGGAAGGGCCTCTGAGCCACACTGTCAGAGGAGGCACAAGGCAGGAATGTGTGGTCAAGAGCTGAGGGAAAGCTGAGTGGATAAATCTAACTTCCCCAAGGGCCTGTAGATCTCATCATGCAAAACTGTCCTCAGTTCTGTCGAAGACTAGGTGCGGAACAACTTTCTGTCACCAAGAATTGCAGTGAATCCTAGAGAAACAAGGACTGCGTGTGAATGGGTAAATTGGGTAAACTGGGTGAAGTCGGACTTTTTGTGAACTGGTTACGGGGCATGCTGACATGAAGATGAGTCCGCGTAAGGCTTCCCTGAAGTGCCACCAATGAGGGAATCGTGCTCTCTCTTGGGGAGTTAAACTATAAATGGAAGGTGCGCAGAGAGACGCATCATTTAGCCATGAAAACAGAACCAAGGAGAGTCTTGGGGCCTCTGCTCCTCTTGCAGGAAGAGGAAATCTTAACCAGTTAACTTCAAGTGTTGCAGCCACGGCCGGGGCCTCTGCAAGGTGACAGCAGATGTAGGACCCTGAGCCCACGGGTTCCTAGCATTCCCGTCCCACGCTCACACCACCCCTCCTGAGACGCAGCTGCATCGACCTCTCCTAGCGGAGGTAGTTGAACATTTGCTCCATCCAGCTGCCACTGTTCTAGTTGAAAACGTGCCAAGCAACCCTCTGGTTATAATCTGGCCTCCCAGGTCGTCCCGGATGGTGTCCGTGAGCTGGCCCTCTGGAAGTGTTCCTCTGTTTTGTGTTTTAGGTGCGCAAGCAGAGGAAAGTTCGCTCTCAGAGTGCTGGGGAAACCAAGTGTGCCACTGGAGTGAATTCCACGAGACAATGCACGCCTGTCTGAGAGGCCTGCCCCCCTCCCCTTGGGGACACCCCCACCTTCACACGCCCTCTCATTCGGTGCAGTGCTCACGTCTACCCCTGCATTTGGGGATGAAAAGTCTGTCTCCCACCCAGCTTCAAGGCAGGTACAACTCACTGGAGTGTGTGTCCCTAGCACCTGGATCCCGGCAAGCATGCAGGCCAGCTGGAAACCGTTCCCAGCACATGGCAGGCCCTAAATATAAACGCGTGGAGTGAAGGGGTGGATGGACCATCTGGTGTTGCAGCCCACTCTTGAGCGTGGAGCTCAGGCCCACACCCTCCGAAGCATCCTCCTGATGCCTTCGAGGCCCGCCGATGGCTTTCAGATTTCCCGTGATGCTTCCGTTCTGTATAGCTGCGAGGACCTTTGAGACTGTCCTGTCCCATGTCCTGCACCTCTCAGGCTTTGGAACCTGCCACCCCTGTGTCTAAAGCCAGCGCTGTGATCTTGGCCACGTTCCTTAACCTCTCCGCACCACCTCAGCCACTCCTGTGAAATGGAACCATGCTGCCAACTATACCCCAGAGGGGATAGGTTTTCCTATAGTCCACAACAGGCTTTGATGAAGAAGGGGCATGGGAAGGTAAATATTTTTCAGAATCTCTCACCGAATGGTCCTGAGATCCAAGCCTCCTGCCCCACTGCACCCTCGCCTCCACCCCCACCCTGACACAGGACGCTTTGAACGCAGCTCCTGCAGAGAATCAAAGGCCCTTTATTTACCTCCCTCCTTCCCCTCCCCTCTCCCAGGAGCCTCCAAGGTGAGCCAACTTGGCCTGACAGCTTCAGGGCCTGTCTTCTGTTCAGGAAGGGGTTGGCACCTCCATCTGGAGCGGGGAGGGACGTGAGCTCTGCACAAAGGAGATCTGTCCTACGACCCTGTTTCTCTCCCCCTCCCACTGCACAGCAGCTGGTTTCCAGGGGAATCAAGTGACAGCCAGACTCCAGGGAACCAAGCTGGTGAGACCAAGTCTGTGGAGTGATCTGTAGTGACAGAGAAGCCTCGGGGCCCGGGAGCCCAGCAGGTACCAGTTAACCCAAAGAAGGACAGACAGTCTGGGGACTGTGGCCTGCTCCTCTGCTCCAGTGGGCACCATCAATTGTCTCCTAATTCCCTGTTCCCATTAGCATTCTGGAAGCTGCAAATGACCTTCTATTGTCTTCTGCGCACAGAGTGGATTCTGCCCACTCAGGGCCTCCTTTTCCCTCGGCACACAGTCGCCTCCATTTGGCCCACCTGCCCACCAGCCCACCCTCCCCATTAACTCCTTGCAGTTTTCCAAACATACCGAGCAGTGCCTGGTCTCTCTTCTATGGCTCAGTTGCTTCTTTGGCCTATAATATCCTGCAATATTCCCTTCTCCCTGGCTAAATGGCTAACCCTTCCACAGCCGTCTCCCCTCGGCTGTAAGCAGTGTCCCCAGGGAAAGCCTTCTTGGAAAAATGGATGGAGCACCCCTCTCCTGAGCACCCACAGCCCCGTGCTCCCTTCTGCGCCAGCAGGTGGGACTGTGAACCAGTCTGAGCTCTTTGAGGGCACAGATGGCCTGTGTCTCCTATTTCTGAATCTCAGATCCTTAGCACAGGACCCGGCAACTTTTTAATTTTGAAAACACTCCTTTTTGTAGGCACTCACCAAATAAGTGTTGAATTTATTTTTATTATTATTAATTATTTATGCCTGCAGCACCTGCCCTTTCTAGCAGCACCTGGTCTTCCTAGGTGGTCTCCCATCCAGGTACTAACCAGGCCCGACCCTGCTTAGTTCCGAGATTGGACAAGATCGGGCTTGTTCAGGGTGGCGTGGCCGTAGACCATGGACCGTGGCTCCACTGGGGCACGAACCCAGGACCTTCTGCATGTAAAGCAGACGTGCTAACTGCTATTCTATGGAACTACGTCAAACATGTGTTGAATTTAATTGAATTTGGTAGCAAGTTCATTTTTTCCCCAAGCAGATCTTACCAGATTAGGATTACACTGGAATTTGTGTATTGATGAATCATGCATATGCAGTTTGCTTTTTCCTTTTCTTTCTCTCTGTTATTTTTTGATAATAGCCTTGTTGAGATATAATTTATATGCCATACAACTCATCCATTTAATTTAAAGTGTATAATACAATGGTTTTTAGTATCTTCACAGACTTGTGCAATTATCGCCACAACCAATTTTAGAACATTTTCATAACCCCAAAAGAGACCCCATGCCCATTAGTAGTCATTCCCTATGCACCCCATGTACATGCCCTCTTCAGCCCTCTCAGGCTTCAACACCCTGCGTCCACTCCCCCCTGCCATGTGGACATGGTCCTCACCCTGATTAGGCTCTGACACCCTCTGCTGGGCTGCCCAGTGTTCCCATCTCCCACCCCCACCCAGGCTCTGAAAAGCCACCACTCACCAGTATAGACATCCTCGTCACCTGGACTCTAACTCCCTGTGCTAGACGGCACAGAGGCTGTCTTCACCCTGCTTGGCTCTGGCACCGCCCACAGGGACACCATTCTGACACACTCAGTCTCTGGCCCGTCAGGCTAGGTGATGCCCTGATGCCACCAAGGCCATGTCTCCCCACCACCATCCTACCCCCACATAGACACCTGCTTTGTTTATTGAAAAGATTGCGTCCTTGGTTCTGGAAACTTTTTACAACTGAGATTTTGCTGATTGCATCCCCAGAGCGTCCTTCAATATGCTTTTCCTCCTCCTTCCCAAGAAATTGGAAGTCAGATCTAGAGGTCTGATAAAATTCAGGTCCAGTTATTTGGCAATAAGACTTTATTGGTAGTGCTGTGTTCTTCCATTAGAGAGCACGTGATATGTGGTCATCTATGGTTTCACGAAGAGTTGAAAATAATATTACTCGACTTCTATTTCTCATTCTTATGAAGGAATACCTTTCATCAACCATTTGTTTACCCTGTGGTTCATATCGGAAAGGCAGGAAAGACTTTCTCTTCATTTGCCACTTTTCAAAAAATTAGTAGAGTTCCTACCAACCTGCAAGAGTGGTCAGTCGATGCTTTTCCTTTTTCTTATCTTTGTAAAATTTATTATAAACTTGTGGATTGAAACACCTCTTAATTTTTTTTCTAAATTCCAGTCAGTAGGGTCAGGCATGGAACAGATGGTAGTGCATAGAGTGCCCATATGACCAAATATGGTATGCTTTAATCTATTGTAGTTATTGTTTTTCCTGATGAAATTATCCATCTTTGACCAGTAAGAGCCTCTTCAAGTTGCTACTGCCTATTAATCTTTGATGTGACAAAATATCCCAGGGTGATCTTGTACCTTGTGTGCCCCAGAACTGGAATTAATTATTTCTCCAAAAAGCCTGAATTTCCATTTTTTTGGACAGTATTATGTAGAGACCACAATCTTGTATGTAGTGATATTCACTGTTACTGGAGTGGCTATTGTTCTTAGGTCTTTGTGATGGATAGAAAATGGACAGAATTTAAAAAATAATAATAATAACAACATACCTCCTGAATTCATATTGATATTCCCATTCTGATCCAGCATTACGGGGCTTTTACTTAGCCTTATCAGCCTTAGATCTGAATAATCTTTTCTTTCACACTGAACATCCCAATTCTCAACAAAGCCATCATAATTATTCCCTTCCTTACCTCACAATATGTCCCCAATAGCCTCAGATGGCGATGACCAGCACTATCATCAATACTATACGTATGAATAAACAATTTTAGGATCTTTTGCAATTAGTTTGTCAAGGTATACTCTCCCCTTGGGATAATAATCAAATTAATTTGTCTTTAAGTCAGTTGAAATAGTTTGTCCCTGTGTAGTTAGGCTACCATACCAATCAATACACAGGTTTCTTTGTTTCATTTATTTTTTCACAATTAAGATTGTTTCTATTTCAATTTTTATGAATTAGTTTCTTAAAAATTATGTTTTATCTGTAAATTGTTTTTACAAGGTTCCAGAGTCACAACTACAGAATGAGTCACCATAAAAGAAATCTATAAATTCCAATCTATTAAAATTTGAGCAGGTCCTAAACATGCTCAGAGTAGTGTAGCCACTAAAATCTTGAGGTTCTGGCATTTCGACACTCTGGCCAGTTCTCAGTTATTTATATCAAAGTGTTTTATAATTAGAATATAGGATCGATGCTATAACAAAGACCCTAAAATCACAATTACACAAACTTCTCACTGGTTCCGGGAAGCTCTGTAGGGCTGATGTGACAGCTCCACGGTCTTTTCACCTTATTACTCCACTACCCTCAACTTATGACTCCCCTGTTGTGATCTAAATGGACACCCCAGATCCTGTCTCATGCCAGTCAGCAAGAAAGAGACAGGGAAAGAAGAGGCCAGTTGTCATGAAGGGCAGGACCCGAATTTGCACACACACCTTCTATTTTACTATTTTATCCCATTAACCAGTTGGCTGCATGGAAAACTAGGAAATGCAGTATTTTGCTAGAAAGCAGGTGCTCAGCTAAATTTGGGGGGTTCTTTTCACTAAGAGAAGAAGATAAAAATAACTTATTGGGGGACCTGTCTCTGCTACACTCCCTAAATAATAAGCCAAAGTATCATATAACCCCAAGCATTTTTGCTGCAAATTTTTAAATTATTTTTAAATTATTTTTTTAAGCATGGGATGAAATCAAGTGGCTGACAAGAAATATGTGCAGACACAACATGAGAAAGGAAATTACACTTAGCCTATGGACAAAACCTAAACTTCCACATAGTCAGATATATCTTTTATGAATTCCATTTTTATTTCTAGGCTTGAATTGAGAGACATGTTTATCTTTTTTCTGGAGTTCTTTTCTATATTATTAGATTTTTCTTTTACACCTACAATTTTTTGTTGAATAAAATATGTTTTATTGAATAGTATCAGAAAACTATGGCAATTTTTTTTCCGAATTGCCAATCAGCAGGGTCAGACGTGAGACAGATGGTATGGCATAGAGGGCCCATATGACTAAGATTATCCAGAACAATTTCAAGTCTTTGTCAATGTTGGTTGATCACTTAGTACAGACCAGGCTCTCTGCCAGGATCACAGGACACGAAGAAAAAGAAACTCAGTTCTTGCTTTTAAGAGGCAATCGAATAACAGACAAATCATAAACAAATCAGCACCATCAAGTGCAATCAGCACTGGGAACAGAGTGGAGGGAGGACACACAAGGAAGTGTCACAAAGGAGGCGACACGTGAGTTGAATCAGGAAAGACCAGAGAGTATTTCCCAGGTAGACAAGTGGGGATGGGCGTTTCAGGGCAAGTTGCTGAAACTCTCTGAGCTCTGGTTTCTACAGCTAGAAAACACTGGGGTAGTACCTCCTTCTTGAGCTTGTTTTTAAAATTCAGGGATGAGACTTGTGCTGGGTTGGTCATGCAGCAGGGGATCAATAGAAGGGGCACTCTTTCCCCTCTCTGGCAGAGATGTCGCACCCCTGGTTAAATGGCTCAATCTACACTTCCTTCTCTGAAACTGGGGAGGTGGGATTTTCACGCAGCCTAAGGCTTCGTGGAGGAAGACAGTGCTATGATGAAGTCAAACAAAGGCCCCAGGTACCTGGGTAGATGAGTAGAAGTGAGGAGGAAGAGTGTCCCTGGAATTAGATTTTATCTCCTTCACAGTTTCTACCAGAAGCAGACCAAACCTCTCCTAGCAAAGAAAAAAAAAAAGATTTCGAAGTGGAAGATCCAAGTGGCAGAGCAGTAGAGGCCAGGCGGCTAACTCACCGCGTGACTATGGGCCAGTCAGTTCCCCTCATTGGAGAGCTGATTTGAGAGCAGCTCCAGGACACTCTGCATTCCCTGTGGCCCTGAGCCAGTTCAAGGGAGAAGACAGGGGAAGGGGAATGTATATCTTTAAGGCTGTCATCCCACCCTTAATAGAATCCACACACCAGCTGTCCCATTGCCAGGTCCTTGGCCAGCAGTTGCCATGGAGTGTGGACTTGGAAAGCATGTTGTTATAATAGGATGCGTTTATTTGAATATGAAGGTCAGGGAGTTAAGTAGTTGGTATTCCAGTCATATAGAGTCGTTTGCACAGTGTCACTAATAATTAAAGGGGGTTTTGACTAATCTAGTTGCTCTTCCTAAATATACTCTGCTCAAGAAACTCATCAAAGCAGCAAAGTAATCTTTGAGGTTATTAATCTCCTCTGCTTCACAGCTGGGGCAAATTTATTTGCTTGAATTAGCATGTAATAAACTTATAATAAAGCTGCCAGAGCCCCAGCTTGGTAAAAGTGGTTCCGTGTAATGGGTAGTTACGCCCAAGAACGAGGCGCTGGTCCCGAGGCTGCCACTGCAGGCCCGGTGAGCAGGAGGGCTGCCTCCCAAGGACATGATTGAGGAGGCCACAAGGCATGGGAGATGCCAAGATGAAGTTGTAAGGAGCTTTGCAGGTGGTGGGTCCACCTTCCTCGTTTCTGCCCCTCCCGTTATAAAGGTGAGGAAATAGGCTTGGAGAAGGACAGATGTGCCTGAAGCCAGGTAGAGGGCAACTGGCAGAACCCAGGTGAGAACACAGGCAGGCGCTGTGGCTTCCCATGCATCACTTTATGGCTAAAGGTTTTCCACCATGTTCTACTATAGACCTCTGTCTGTGTCCCCCGACTCCCTTTTATCTGCCCCTTCTTCCTGCCTCTTCCCTAAACCAAAGCCCTACCAAGATCTTGTGGTCTTGTCTATTTTTTCATTTTCCAAAGAAATGCTTCCCTTCTGTCCTGTCTGGGAACCCATCTGGACAACCTAGACACAATCAGGAAGAACGCAGGCTCGCTGGAAACCGATCCATGCACACACTGATAGTCTGCAGGAGGGCGCTGTGTCTCCTTCCGGAACCCTGGGCCTGGGGACAGCCTCAGGTGGAGGTCTGAGAGTCTCCGTTACTTTTCCCTTCCCTCTTTCCTTTCTTCCCTCTGCCCTTCTCAAGGGAACCAATTCCATCTGGTCTTTGCTCTTTGAGGTAGAAGCTGGGGAGATATTCTCCTGTATCCCACAGGAGCAAGGGAGGGTGGGGGATCCTCACATTCTTAGAGGGGAGTAGCTACACGACAACCACCTTGCATACCAAAAAGAACCTGCCCTGTGCATGAGGAAAAGAGGGAGAGGGTAAGGAGGGTGGGTGACACTATCCTACGACATACACAGCTGAGCTCCTCATCCCCAAACTCCTCACCTCACCCCTCCTCTCACCCCCCTCCCCACCCTCTTATCCCTTTTCCTCACAGCCTTTGGGAAAGAATGGAAGGGGAAGCAGTAGGGAGGCTGCCTGAAGTCCCCTCAGACCCAGGACTCGGTCTGACTCTTTCCTGCAGATACTTCCAGGAGGTTAACATGAATGATAACCTTTCAGCAAAGCTTAAGCCGGCGACATTTCCAAAGTCACGGTCATGTTTTCCTCGAGTAATAGATGCCAGAAATACAGTGAGTAATCGCTGGGAGTCTTGAGCTTTAAAAGACTGAGAGCCACAAATCGAGGCCAAGTCCCCTTTTCTGAAGGCCAATGAGATAAGTGACTTGCTTCAGACCACGCAGCTACTGAGCTCAGGACTAGCACTACATCCCACAGGTTTCGACCCCATCTCCAGGGCTACTTTCACTATGCCAAGAAGCTGTAGGCAGGGACATGTGGTGAGAGTCCTCTTATTTCTAACCAAGACGTTGACCTGTGTCCTGGGTCCTGGATGACTTCCTAGCTTACAAGCAATTTACACAAGGCTCCCCAAAACCCCTTTTTCCCCCAACCATTCTCCTCACCATTCCTCATAAGCGATCTACTAAAAAGTGCCTTTTCTTAGGACTTTTAAGTCTGGCAGGGCTAATAGAAGCAGAGCTTAGACCCATGGGAGGGGAGAACGAGATGTGATCTGTGGAGGAAGATGGTGCTGGAAGGTCAAATCCAACAGTAGATGCTATTGGGGGGGAAACTGCCTGTCGGGTAGAGCCCACAATCTGGCAGAGGACAGCACAGATGATATCCCAACGGTGATCAGCATCAGGGGAGCCCAGCGCATTTGAGACAGGTTGCCCTGGCCCATGTACTGAACTCTTGCTCCATGTCTGCCCCACACACCCCAGCTGAGCCACACCTTCCTCACTGTCAAGGTGGTCTGGGTTGGCTCAGCCATGAGGGTCTCCCCATTAGATCTTCGCCATCTAATGATGCTACCCTAAAGCTGAGGAGCACATAATTTTGGCCTTTTTTTTCTCTCAGCTTTATTAAGATATAACATACATATTTTATAAGTTTAGGTAGAGAATGTGTTGATTTGATTACAACACAGTGTTAGCTAACACTTCCATCATGTCACGACATTGCCATTTCTTTGTTGTGGTGAGAGCCTTAAAATTGTACTCTCTTAGCAACTTTTAAGCATGTAGAGCAGAACTGTTAACTACAGTCACCATGCTGTGCATTAGATCCCCAGAACTTGTCCATCTTATAACTGGAAGTTGGTAATCTTTGACCAGCATCTCTCCTGATACAGAAGAAGTGATTTATATCTATATCTAGGAAAAAAGGAAATTCTGCCATTCGCAACAACGTGAATGGACCTCGAGGGCATTGTGCTAAGTGAAATAAGTCCGAGAAAGACAAATATCGCTTACCAAAGAATTTCTTTGAAAGACCGAAGAACCAAACTTGTGGAATCAGTAAAATTTCAACCTTTTCTTGATGGAGCTACAAGGTGGGGCCTAGCGAAAGTGTTGGAGGTGTCAGCCGAGAAGTAGTTGGAGTCACAGAAAGGCATAAACTTGCCCTAAGACGATAAAATCACTGTGAGAGAAGGCAGAGCTAGAGAGGCCTTTGATTACTTTTCATCTCCCCAAGTCTTCTCTGGAAAACTTCCATGAGAGTTTTACTTTCTTTGGCAAAGGCATTCTGGGAATGAACAGTAAAAGGATGGAGTCTGCCCTCATAAGTCCTATTTTAACAGGTCTCATGGAGGATAGAGCCAGTAGGATGCAGATGAACCTAGACCTGAGTTGGGAATGCTTGAAAACATGCAGGATCACGTGCCCACACTCCAAAGGGCTTCTGAGTTAGGCAGGGAGCAAGAAGAATCCACCACTCAGAGCAGATGGTATAATAGGACTGGCTGGTAGGGAGAAAACAGAACACCTCAATTATTTTACTGCAAATGTCTCTGCCAGAGAGGAGGTTTTCAGACCCAAAAGGGTAAAACAAACACAATTAAGAGAGAATTGATCCATTCCTGGAATTTTGTGCAAAGAAAGTAATTGAAAATAGGGGGAAAGAGTATGCACAAAGATGCTCATTTCAGCACTGTTTAATGAAAAACTGGAAACAAGATAAAGAAGATGAGTTAAGCAACTAGGGAGCATCCAGCTTGTAGCCTCTCACAGAGGCATCAAAACCCCTCCAGAGTTTGTAAGAGCCTGAAAAATGTATGCTGTCATGTTAAGTAAAAACAAAATAATAGGACTCCAACTTGCTTATCCAGCACATTTTCTATTATAAGCATGTACTACTTTTGCATGTATTAGCTTTACAGTAGAAAAACTGTGGCATATAATATTTCAAAATATTTAAAATATATTTTTTAATTATATCATATGTTTACAACTACCTAAAACAAACAAGACTCTGCCTAGAAAATGGCAAGAGAGGACACTAAACAGTAAATCAAGTAACGTCTCGGAGGTGGATATTTTCTAAATTTTCTACAAAAAGTACTTATTTATTCTACTATACTGATAAAATACCTAAAATTTTTTCTTTCAAGAAATAAGAGAGAAGGGGGAGGGAGAGAAGGAAAGGAGAGGGAGAGAAAGGAGGAAGGGAGAAGAAAAAGGAAGGGGAAAGGAAGGGAAGAGAAGGGAAGAGAAAGGAAAGAGAGGGGAGGGGAGGAGAAGGACCTGGACTTAACATATGTAAAGCCAGAGTGACTCTAGTCTCTCCAGGAGCTCAGTTGTCCGGGCACATGGTCCCAAGGCAAGAACCTCAAGGTCAAGTACAGAACCCTAGGCAAGCATCTTTGAGGGATTATAGAGCGTGAAGAAATGCTGGACTGCTGATAGCCCATGTCTTGATTTCTAAAATGAAACAAAACTTTAAATCCCAGTAACGACAGGCTGGCAGGTTTGAAAAAACTCCTTGCTCCTTGGCAAATTCCTAGACAAAGAGGAAGCAGCAATTCCTAGGAGCCAGCATGAGTTCACCAAAGATGAGCCATGCCTGGCTGAATTCTTGTCCTGAAGGGACACCAAGGACAGGAGGGACAAGGGGGTGCTTTTGATAAAGGGCGTGGTATGGTGATTCCAGTCAGGCATTCGCCAAAGCCTCTAAGGCCCTGAATAAGCAGGCAAAGTAAGGCCTGCCTGATGGCACAGACGCAGTGGAAGCCGTGAGGGGCCCCGATGTCAGCCTGGCAGGCATCTCCCACAATACCCCAAGGTTCAGCCCTTGACTTTATCCTCCTCAACTCTTTTTTCTGCAACTTGGATGAAGCAGAACAGAAGATGCACTTATCAAATTTGCTGCTGACACAAAGCCAGAGGGATTGTTGATAGAAAGGATGGCGGAATCGAGATTCAAAAATATCTTGACAGGTTGAAATAATAGGCTGAAAACATGTATAAGGAATAAATGTAAATTCCTGAATTCAGGTTGTTTTTTTTTAAACGGTTTTATAAACATCAGATATGAGAACACAGAGCTTAAAAGCAGAAAAGACAGCTAGGTATGAGCCAGCAAGCACAGGTAGTGGTTAAATCAGGGGAAGAAAGAAAAGTAGCATTTATTAGTGTACCAAGAGCTGTATTGGATGCTTTATCTATCTATCTATCTATCTATCTATCTATCTATCTATCTATCTATCTATTCATTTATTTGTTTCTGCCTACAGCACTGAGTCTTCCTAGTGTATTGGATGCTTTAAATCAAAGGTCTGGTACCACAAACGGGTACCAGTCCATGGCCTGTTAGGAATAAGGCCACAGAGCAGGAGGTGAGTGGCAGGCCAGCAAGAGAAGCTTCATCTGTATTTGCAGCCGCTCCCCAGTGCCTCAGCTCCACCTCAGCTCCACCTCAAATCACCAGGCATTGAATTCTCATAGGAGCACCAGTCCCTGGTGCCAAAAAGGCTGGGGACCTCTGTCTTAAATAATCGCATGCCATTTCTATGGGGCAGGCACTATCACTGAGCATATTTTATAGATTAGGAAACTTGGGATTATAATGTTATTGAGTGAACAAATGATTCACATCCAGCCATTAAGTGATTCATGTTCAACTACTGGAGTTAAGCTACAAAGGGTTGGAGACAGAATTTGAATTCAGGTCTTCCCGTCTCCAGGACTAATGTTCTATCCTTCTCCAGCCCCAGGGGCTAAAGCTCGATTAATCTAAGCTAATCGCAGTGACTCCTTTCTTCTCCCCAGTAATGGTTTTGAAAATGACACATCATGCAGGTATGGTCAACAGGACGTGGGGGTGAGTATGCTGGGGGAGTTTTCGGTAAAGTTTTCCTCTTTGTTTAAAAGAAGCACTAGAAACAGCTGTCCCTGTCCTTCTTCTGACTCTAAGAGTCGTTAGCATGTAAGGTCTGGAACTGCAGCAGCCATCTTGGCACCTCGAGGAATCTGATGTTAGAAGACAAGCCAAATGCGAAGGATATAGAGTGGAGAAATGGAAATGCCCCAAGCCAAGAATTCAGTATTGAGGCACCCAACTAACCCAAGCCACACCATCCTATCACTCCTCCTTGGGAAATAATTTATTGTCCTAATAGTGTGGGTTTTGGAGTATCACACTTACAAACCAGATCTGACCTGACCAGGATGAGGAAGAGCCTAGCGCCCATCCCTCACTCCATCCCTTACCCATCAGCCACCACTGAGTGCTGTCCACTTGGGGAATTTGCCTGGAGAAAAGATTTGGGAGGAAAGTAACACGATAATGTTCTAGAAATATTTGAAAGCCTGCCATTTAGAAAAGCAACTCTTTTTTTTTTTTTTTTCTGAGATCCTTCAGGATTCAGAGCTGCAACCAAGGAGGGGAGGTTACTAGGAAGCAGATATTGGTTTGATGGAAGCAAAGTTGTCCTCCATGGAATATGTATCAGGCAAAAGAGAGAGAGTGCCATTGCCAAAGGTGCCCAAACAGCATTGAAGTAGCCACTGGACAGAGAGGTCAGAGATGGCGGGTCAGACCAGCTGGCCAGGGTCCCTTCTAAATCCAATGTTCTGAGATCCTATGCTATGCACATGGGGTAGTGCTGGAGCTTCTAGGAAAAGAGACAAGTAGAAGACCAAGTGTCTGCTGCCTTCTCTTTCTCCGGCTGGAGTGAGACTCAGAGAGACACAGAGAGAAGCTCTAGGAACAACCCTGGGCAGGGAATGGTAAGTGCCCAGTGGGGCAAAGGAGTTAGTGTTCCGTGGGAAGTCAGAGGCAGAGGAAAATCCTTCCAGGAGGGACAGTCAGAGAGGTGGCTTGGAGGAATGAGATCTCAGGATCTGGCTGCTCCCAGGCCTAGCCTGGTTCCCCACCACACACTCACACACACACACACACATACACACACACACACACACACACACTCACACACACACACACTCAATTGGACCCATTGGTTCTTTCAGTCTTGCAGGCTCAGACAATCTCTATTCTAAATTTCTCAAGCCTAACTGGAGGCAAGACGGCCTTAAGCAACTCCAGTTCTAGATTCTAGGACTCAGCAATGTCACCTGCCCTGTGGATATACAGCTGACCTTTCACCCCAGTTGGCTGGCAGGGCTTCTGGTTATTTTAAAGACATCTCCTTCCTCCCTTGGTGACCCAGCTCTGCACCAAGGTCTCTGTGTCACTTGATGGGGTTCTGCTACCTCCTGAGGGACATCTGTTTGGCTCCTTGCCTCTCTTCACCAACCCCTTTCTTTTGACAATAAACTTCACTCAGGTGTGAAGGATGACCTTGTGACCCAGGCCTGGCCAATCAGGTACTCAAGCTCCTGGGATCTGTCCTGACCTATGGATGGGCATAGGGTTGAGGTGCATGTCCAGGCCTGCCCTCTGCTCTATCTTGCTGAAAGGTCGCCAAGCAGTGCTGTGCTCAGGCCTGAGAGGTAGACTATGTGGGGGTGAGTGGACTAAAGAAACTAGTCCTCCACTCACTTATTCATTCATTCAACAGTAGGTATTGAGCATTAACTATGTTCAAGGCACTAGGGCCAAAGACTTCACACAGGTGTCCACACCTTTTTTCTGTAAAGAACCAAATAGTAAATATTTTCAGCTTTGTGAGTCTCTGTTGCAACTGCTCGGCTCTGCCTTGTAGAAGGAAAGCAGCCACAGTGACACGTCTGTAAACCAATGGACATGGCTGTTTTCTAACAAAAAACATTTACAAAAGCAGGTGGTGGGCCAGACCTGGCCGGCCATCGTTTATAAACACTGGACTTAGAACACACAGTTAGAGAAGGTGATGAGAGATAAAGCTTTGAGTACCAGCCAGAGACTGAGTGGGAGTGACAGAGGGATTGGTTCAGCATCAGCCTCCTCGCCAGGCACTCACAATTCCTTAATTTATTCAGTAAATATTGACTGAATGTCTCCCATGTCCAGGCACTGTCCTAGGCCCAGGAAAAACAGCAATGGGCAAGCCAGGCAAAGCATTTGGCTTCCTGGAGCTTCTGCTCTACCAAATTTACAAGGTTCTTCATGGTCAGGCCCTCACTTTCCTCCCCTGCGTTATCTCCTCCCGCTCCCTGTCTATTAAACCATTCACAATCCCAAGCGTTCTTTCCCCACTTCCATAACTTCGCTGCCGCCTCTTCCTGGAATGTCCTCAGTCCCCCTCACACACCCGAGGAAGTCACTGGGACCCAGCTGAGCTGCTCCTCCTGATGAAGATTTTGCCCTCCTCACCTAGGTCTCTCCTACCTTCTCCTAGGTACCTGCTACCTTAGTTCAAGCTCTTCTCACATGGCATTGGAATTAACTTGTCGCTCAGAAGCCCTTCCCTCCATACAACTGGCCCCATCACCTGGCAGAGGCCTGGTGCACAGAAGGGCTCAATGAATGTTTGTTGAATGAATGAATGAATAAATAGCTTTGGGAAAAAAGAGGAGCGTTGTGCCAGAAGAGGGATGGGAGACACCAAACCTGAGAGGAAGGCTGTCCACTACCTTAGGGATCTAAACACTTGAAAGATACAAGCCATCCTATTTGCAGGCTTAAAACTCCTGTCCGAAATTATTTGTTGAGTGTGAACAGTAATACAGTCTCCCTCTCTGAAATGCCATGGTGAGGGCTCCTTTGTCTGATTAAGCGCTGTCGGGGGTGATTGATGGGCTCCCGACAGACAGCTGAAACCTCTCTCCTCCTGAAGGCGGGGAGTGATAGCCGAGTGGAAACTGACCCCAGCTGACACGCACAGCTTAAAATATCTGTTTCCCTGCGGCCTAGAGAAAATAGCTGTCGCACTAAGAGTAAGGGCTCCACTCGGGGGGATGCTGGCTTCTCCAAGGACTGATGATGGAGGAGCCTGTGATGTCAGGGTTCAGCGGAAGTCCAAATCCGAAGGACCCTAAGAAACTGGCGCTGGATGAATCGTATTCAGGGAGCAGCTCAGTGTTCTTCTCTGAAAGCTGGGCCAGGATGACTGAGATGTGTCATCAACAGTATCAAGAAGCATTCACACATGGGGCTAAGCATGGTTCAGATCAAAGAGAACAATCTCGATACAGCCCTTTCTCAACAGTGTCTTGCAACACACACCCAGAGGATGATAATGGCCCCAGTCAGTGCTATGGGCCCTTTTGGTTTACAAAGAGCTATTGGCTAAGCAGGTATGAAAATTATTTCCACTTTAGAGGTGAAGAAACCAAGGCTCAGAGAGGTTAAAGGTCACACAGCTAGTAAGGGTTAGAGCAGGGATCCATTTCAGAGTAGGGAACAAATAGCATGCTCAAAGAGGTAATGAAAGAGGATTCAATGAAAGGATTCTTTAAAGAGCTAGGGGTGGGGCTAAGGGACTGACCACGGACTAGGAAGCAACCCAGATTATTATGGGTTGAACTGGGTCCCCAAAGGTGATATGTTGAGGCCCTAACCTCCATACCTCAAATTGGGACCTTATTTGCAAATAGGGTCATTGCAGATGTAACTAGCAAAGATGAAGTTATACTGGAGAAAGGTGAACGCAGTTATGACTGGTGTACACCTGAGAAGAAAAGAGACACAGGCGAGGCAGAGACTGACGTGTTACACTGCGAGGCAAGGAACGCCATGGGTGGCCCACACCCCACCGGAAGCTGGAGGAGGGAAGGACGAATTCTCTCCAGGTTTCCGAGGGAGCTCCGCTCTGCCGTCACTTTGATGTCAGACTTTTAGCCTCTAGATCTGTGAGAGAATAAATTTTAATTCTTTTAAGCCATCTGATTTGGGGTATTTTGTTACAGCAGCCCTAGGAAGCTAATACACTGAAGTCACAACAGTGGACACCGCTGGGCCACTAGGGATCCCTGTTATTGAGTCTAAAGAGCATGGGATCCACAGAACAGAGGCTGCGAGACAGGAGCAGTGACCTGGCCACTTCCCTTCACTGCCCCAACCCCTCTTTCCGTCCTGCCCTCCAAGCTTCCCATCTGTGTCTCCCAACAACGAACCTGCTGAGGAACCAGTGGGTGGGAGAGCGAGTGTGAAGGTGGGAGGGTGGGGTGATGGTCTCAAAGGGGAACTGGGGGCTGCCTGGCAAGACTCATACCATGCCCCGTGCTCACCTCCCACCCGTATGCTAGTCCAGGAAGGACCCTAAAGAAGCAGAAGGAATAGCTTTTGCCCTTTGGAGATCCTGACTTCACAAGGTGACCACGGATGCATGAAAAAGGACAAGAGTATTAACACGTGCAATGAATAAGAAGGTGTGTGGGAAAAGAACATGCTTGTGATTAGCCAAAGGCAGGGTGGCCAGGGACACCGCCCCATCCTGCCTCCTTCTATACCTCATTCCCCCCAGGGTAAACAGGAATATTTCTTCCTTGCCAAGGAGTAGCTAGAGAGGTAATGCCAGCAGGAACAGGCCAGCGGTCAAGATGATCTGGGAAGGAGGACTTGGATGGGGTCGTAATCCACTGGCCTCAGGCAGTCTGGCCCAGGCTGGGGAGAGAGAAGCAAATTCTCTCTCCAGGTGGGAGGTAGGGGCTATCATGAGTTTGCCCTGGAGCAGGAAGCCTGCCTACAGAGCAAGACACCTGAGTGGGGGAGGCAGCTGCCCTGCCCCCTCCACCCAGCAGGCTCAGGGGAGGCCTGGGTGTGGATGAGGCTTCTGTGTGGGCCTCGAGGTGCCCTTCCCTGTCTGCTCATAGCTGTCTTCCCCTCAGGAAGCTGGTGGAAACATCTGTCTTGTTCACACTGTGTTTCTGGGGCATAGCACGGGTTCCCTAACAAATATTTGCCGAACAGATGAAAGAGTGAGATGAGAGAGAGAAAGCGAAACACTGCCAAGGCAGAGGTGTCTCACAAGCCAGACGCAGCTGAGGGCAGACAGAGACAGTTAAGACAGGTGGCCCTGGTTTGCAGGGGCTTCTGGATGGATCGAGGAGCCCTCTGTCTAGTGGCACCCCCACCCTCCACACAGACATGCCCCAGAGCTGATGGCAGACAGAACCAGAGAGGGTGTCCCCGGGTCCAGGCCTCACTGAACCCACTGCAGGTTGCCCAAGCTCCCCGGGCACAATCTGCCCCTGAGACCTTTTTCCAAGCAGGTGGCCTCCTGGGACCTCATCACAAAGGCCGGGAACAGATCCACACAGCTCCACAGGT
Organism: Cynopterus sphinx; assembly: GCA_030015415.1. Classification (NCBI taxonomy): domain Eukaryota; kingdom Metazoa; phylum Chordata; class Mammalia; order Chiroptera; family Pteropodidae; genus Cynopterus; species Cynopterus sphinx. The sequence continues at coordinate 24,892,738 of CM057385.1, forward strand.
TCCTCAGGGGACAAGCGGACATGCTGAAGGCTGAGTGTGGGTTCCTTGTGCCAGGTCAGTAAAGGTCACAAGAACAGGCAGGCTGCTCCAGCAGACAGAGCAACCAGGGAGAGGTCCCCAAAGACACGCAGATGGAAGGTCTGTCCTCAGCAGCGTGCTGGACTGAAAGACCGTCTTTCTCTGACTGGGACTTAGGCTGGGGCTTTAATTATAGCTTGTCACTCACACGCCTTCCCCAGGAGATGGCCGAGCTGGACAGCTACGGAAATGAAACTCTCGCCTCAGATGGCTCATTCTGTCTGTCAGGAAATTTCAAACTCACAAACAATCATATCTCGCATTGTGGCAGCACAATGCCTCCCAGGGGCTCCGCGTGCTCCCCTGCCCCTTCCAGGTCTGGCCAATGAGCTCGCTTCTGTGACAGCGTGGAACAGGCATCGCGAGAGCGTATTCCTCACTCACAGATGGAGAAACTCGATCCCAGCAAGGCAAAGTGACTGCCTCAAGGTCACCTGGCAGATGGTTGGTGGCACAGGGAGACCCATGAGCTTTGCTTTATCGTGGACTCTTTTCTATTGGGTGAGGTCCCAGAAAGGAAGGCTCCTGTCATAACATTACAGTTTGTTTATCATCTCCTGGTGCCAGGAGCTGAGGCTCTGTATGAAACACCCCACTTAATCCTCCTCACAGCTGCCCCATGGATTGGTGATGAGTATGATCCTCATTTTTCATAAGGGAAAACCAAGACTAGAGAACTTGCTCAAGTCACTTGAGTCCACATTGCCCAACAGCAGAGCCTCTGCGCTCAAGCCCCAAGTTCTCTCCTTATGCTTGTCCCCAGTTAAGTCTATGGACGACCTAGAGTCCTTTCCCTTCGCCTCTGCCAGGAAACACAAATGGTTCCTGGAAGCATTATGGAGACAGGCTGTCCTTGACCCCAGGCAGGGTCAGCTGTGAGTATCAGGGTCCTGGGGAAGGGGTACACCTGCCTCTGTCTCACCAGGTTGGCCTGATGTAGTGCCGACAACCGGGAAGGGGCCGTGGCTCAGGCCTGTCCAGACAGCTCGACCATGAGATCTGGTGCTCTGCTGGGCATCTTCACATCCTCAGCTCCTGGGTCTCAGGCTGGACATCCAATGGAGTAGGGTTAGGCCCTTAAGGGGCTTGGAACAGGACGTCAGCTCCCTGGGGCAGATGCCATCGGGAGGAGCATAGGGTATGACCTGCCACACAGGCCTCTGCAACAGCAGTGCCCAAATCCAACGAGATTCTCCACTGGCAGCTTCCCAGAGCCACGTGGGAATAGCTGCTTTGGATCACCTGTGTGGCCAAGGCATCTACCTGGTTTGGGGAAAAAAGCAGAATTTTAGCCTTAAGATGCCCCAGAACAAGAGGAAGCGAGTATGGGGATGAAGGGGAAGTATAGGGTCATCTCGGCCCTGATCTAATTCCTGCTTCCTGCTTTGTTAGTTATGGGGCCTTGGCAGTTCCCTTAACCCCCGTGAGCCTCAGCTTCCTCATCTAGACGTGGAAGTGGCAGCTCCTGCTTCAGGCTGATGAAGAGGACTGATAGGGTCCATGTGTCTAGACCATTGGTGGTGTGGCGATGAGGTGGGGGTCAGGGGTGCGGGTGGGAGCAGGGGTTAAGGATCGGGGAGCAGTACTCTATAGCCCTAGGATTAGATCTCCATCTTTTAGTGAGCCTGTGCCCATGGGCTGCGACCTTCACAAGTGCTTCTCAGTTTTTTTCACCCCCTTAGGTGGGACAGGAAGGCTAGAGTGAGCTGAGTTGGGTATGTCCTTCCCCCAGGTCCCTCAGGTTCTGATAAAACCCCGGCAGGCGAGGCTCTGGTTAACCACTTTCTCTTGAGGGTAGGCCTTGTTAAGGAGAGCAGAATGTTCAAACGTTTTTCTAAAAGGTTCCTTTTCCCGCTCCCTGCAGGAAGCAAGGGGGCTCTTTCTTCCGTCTCACTGTGGGAACTCGGGAGAATTTCTGGAGGTAAAACTCACAGAAGTGTGGGGCCCCTATGACTGGTCCCTCTGGAGTTCTTATTCCTCCTGCTCGTCCACACCAAGTCTCAAGCAATTCATCAATTACACTTCAAATGTTCATACCTGGCACTGGTTCCTGCAGCAGTTTCTGCTCCAGGGTTTCTGCTCAGGCAAGTTGTGATTCTCTGTATCCGCCTGTCAGTCTTTCCAGTTTGAGGGCAGCAGTTTGCCCAGTGACCTCACTTCTGTGATGGATCTGTGAAGAGTTGTTGATTTCAGGCTTGCTCAGCTTTTTGCTTGTGGTTGGGACAGAGGGACAGCTTCTGACATCCTTCTCAGTCCCCGTGGACAGAAAGGCCCTGTATGACGCGTTGGCTCCGACTCATGAATCATCACCCAGAAGGAAAAGTGTTATCAGCCCTACTTTACAGACAAGGAAACTGAGGACCAGAGAAGTTAGGTCACACAGCTACTGGAATTAAAGGTTTGCCAAAGCCCACGCGCTCTCCCAAGGACGGTGTCTGCACCCACTCCTTCTAACGCCCTGCCCCCCAAATGCCCTCTGGTCAACTCAGCACATAGACCTGCTCCTGGTCCTGTGAAAAGAAAACTTCATCTGCACCTGGGGTAAAGCATTAAGCTGCCGCCCCTAATGGAAAGGAAGGCCCAGGCAGCCCTCTTTCTGCAGGGTTCGGTTACTGGGAAATATGTTCAAGTGGCGCATTATAGTTTTATGAATCCAGCTCCTTCTGTTGTCCCGAATGAAGTGCAGAATGCCCAGGGCAGGCTTCCCTCCTTCACAGACCCATTTGTCATGGGAATTGATTAAGAAGAAGAAAAAAAGACAGGTTGATGGCTTGATTGCATCTGTTTGCAAGAGGAGGGGGCAACCACCTGTCTCAGCCAACCGTAGCTTGGCCGGACCAAAGGAACTGCTGGCTTTTTGTCCCAAAAGCAGCTCTGAGGAGCACAAAGGAGCTGGGTGGGGGTCAAGATGGTGGGAAAGCAGTCTCCTGACCCTGGAGTCTTAGGGTAGGGATATGGCTTGTCCTGTGCAACTGTCAGTCTTGGGGGAGGAGGCAGAGCCCCAGTAGAGCTTTCCACTCTGGTTCAAATCCCCAGAGGTGCAGACCAGGGCTGCCCTGCCTTCTGGGTCAGAGACAAAGAAAGGGGCAGGGTTATTCATTTTAAGCAGAACCCTTCCACCCCAAGTGGCAATGAAGCAAACCCCAGGACCTGGAGGTGGTAAGGGACAGTGTAACTTTAGGATCCATCTGTTCCCTCATTAAGATGATCCCAGGGTAGGAATGAGCGTGGCCACTCTGCTGCTCTGTTGGACTCACTTGGAGGTACAGCTCTGACCCTGAGCAAGGCAGCCATGACGCCACCTGCAGAGAGGGGACTTTATGCTTATCCCAGTTTCTGGGAGAGTCACAGCAACTCAGACCACTGAGCCCCACCCCCTTGTTGACAGAGGAGAAGGGACTTGCCCAAGGGCACACAATGACTGCGGCAGAGCCAAGACCCAACCCTCCTCTTGACCTCCAGGAGAGGTGGCAGGAGGGAGGGGTAAGTATCAGCCACTGTCCTTGACCACCAGACAGTGAGAAAAAGGACACCATCCCTTTGCCAGGGCAAGCAGCCCAAGCAACCTTAGCCTTTAGCAGAGAGACCAAGGCCTTTGGCAGTCCATCCTCTTAAGCACCTAACATCAAGCCCAGGGTTTCAGGTGCTATTTGTCTGAACCCTGGCCACTGCTGCTTCAAGGGCGAGGGTTGTTTCAGGGAAGGAAAGAGGAGAGGAGGACTGGAGGAGGGCAAGCCCACAACCCCCTACCCACCTTTCTGGAGCCGAAACTCTCTCTTACTTATGGAGAGTATCAAAGCACAGGATAGAGAAAGAGAAACCGCTGTGGGAAAAACACAAACATCATCTTCCATTCTGAGGTGTGCTTCCGCACAAATTAACTAAATGCATACGGGTGCCAGGTTCAAGGAGACCGGAATATAAGCATAACCCAGAAACTTCTTCCCAAGGCCTTATCATCTGATGATTGCAACAGGCTATATTCATGCAGAGCGTAGTATGTACCGGGCATCTGGATGTCTTATTTAGATTTGGTTCTCTAAACAACCCTTCACTGTAGGTCCTATTATTGCCCATCTGTTGAGATGAGGAAACTAAGGCCCAGGGAAGTTAAATAAAAGCCCAAAGTCCCAGCACACCCAGGTTCCTCTGCCACCAAAGCTGAGTCCTTAGCCGTCACGGAGACACCTCTCTGTCACTACCTTGCACCTCCCTCGCCTTCAGCTCACGTGGACTTGCACAGGCAGCTTGACCTGTCAGTGCTTTCAGTCTCTACATCTGGCCCTTGAACTAGTCTGCAAATCCCAGAACAAACACAGGTCACTCTGTGTCCTCTGGGTCTTCCCAAGGTCTGCCCAGGTAGATGCTCATGACAGGCAAGCACTGGGCCCCCAGAGCTCTGGAAAGACTTTGTCATAACCTGTGTACTTGTCAGTCACTCCGATCATACAGTGGCCCCTTCAAGGCAGCACCTGTGGCCTTACCCTTCAGAGAGGAGAAAATAATCATCTCGGTTAAATAAACTTAAAGTTTCAAAAACTCCACCAGCTCATAAAATGTTCCACTATACCCAGATGCCTGTTTGATGCCAAAAGTATGCGATTGCTTACATGTGCTCCCTCCGCCCCCCGCCATTTCTCCCTTGCCCGCTTGGGCTTATTGCCATGAGATGATCACAGAGATGCCTTCAGGTTTCTGCCCTGGGATGAATGAGAAGGAAAGTGGGAAAGGAGGGTGTGGCATGGGGTATAGCAGATGTTATGTGCTAAGGGACGTGGAGGGGGAGAAAGATGAGTGTGAGTGGGAGGTGTGTAAGCATGGGTATGGGATGCAGTGTGAATGGGTATGTCTCAGCTGGTAAACGTATGAGCAGTGTGTTGAAGTACAGGTGTGTGTGTGTGTGTGTTTGGTGGGCGACGTGATGTGTATCTGCTATATGCTGTGTAGTGTGTGTGCATAGCCTGTGCTTTGATGTGGGGTACATCGTGGTACATGTGTGGTACGTTGTATGAGTGTGGGACCTGGTGTGAGGTATAGGAGAGCGGTGTTTGACTAGTGTTGGGTACAAGGTGACTAATATATGACAGGATAATGAGGAAGGAGGAAGCCCTTTCTGTTCTCACTCCTAGCTCCTCTGCTTAACCTGGGTTCTGCATGAACCTTTGTCCGTGCTGGGGAGACTCAGAGACTAGAGGGGCCCCATCTTGACGTGACATAGCAGCCGTCACAGAAAGGCACAACTTGGGCCCAGTCCTCTCCATCAAGTTAAAATCAGACTCTCCCAGTTTTCTCAGCTGCTAAGAGCCCTCGGAGCTGGACTCTCAGCTTCAGGAATGCCAATGAGGAAAACACAGAGCCCTGGGAATGGGCAGGGCCCCCTGACTATAAGCGGGCAGTGGGAGGGCAATCCTCATATTCTCAAGTCTCTTTCCAAACCCAGAATAGCACATCGACAAGTGTTCTTTCTTACTTTTCTGCCAGCAAGGCAATGCTCGCAGCAGTGCAGGGCAGGGCCGCAGCCTTGCCAAAATGGATGGAAAACTACAGCGGCGCCACTTGAAACACAAACTGGCACCAGCAGTTCAATACCTTCCTGGGATATTGTGTTGGGGCTTTTGTGGAGTGACGTGTGTCTGGTGGAGGGTTTTCATGTGCCAGGGACAGGGAAGGATGACTCTCACCCCCTCCCCCAGGGGATGCTCTTGCCCCCACTCTCTACACCCCTTCTGGGTCTCACTTTCTTCACTTGTGAAATGGAGGGGACAAGCGAGTAGAACAGTGCCCTTAGAACCAGTCTTCAGAACCAATTCTACTTTTTCTTACCAGATATAAGACCTCAGGCGAGTTATACAAATTCTCGGTATCCATTAGCTATCACTGTGAAACAAGCCACTTCAAAACTTAATGACTTAAAACAACGATCAGTTATTATTTTTCATGAAACCATGAGGAGTAGCCTGGGCAGTTCTGCCGATGTGAGCCAGGGCTCGGCTGACCCCGGCTGAGGTGGCTCGTGCATCTGCAGGCAGCTGACAGGTCGGCTGGGGGGTGGCTGGTGTAGGAGGGCCTTGGCTGGGAAACCTGGCTCTGCTCCACATGGTCTCTCATCCCCCAGAAGGCTAGTCCAGGTTTATCCCATGGCGGTGTTTACATCCAAGAGGGTGAGTGGAAACACATGTGGGCTTTTCCAAACCTCTCTATTAAGTTAGCTTTTGTCCCATTGGCCAAAGAGTCATTTGGCCGCGCCCAGAGTCAGAATGGAAGAGGCCCATAAAGTTACAGAGCAGATGGCGTGGACACGAGGAGGAGAATGATTAGGGTTTCCAACATAATCCGTCTACCACACCCTCTAAACTCAGTTTCCTTTTTTTTTTTTTAATTGAGGTGAAATTCACATAACATAAAATTAACCATTTTAAAGGGAACAATTCAGTGGCATTTAGCATATTCACAGTGTTATATCTATCCCGCTCCAAAACATTTTAATCACCCCAAAATAAAACTCCATATCCATTACGGAATCGTTCCCAATCCACCCCACCTCTAGCCCCTGGCAACCACTAATCTGCTTTCTATTTCTATGAATTTCCTTATTCTGGACATTTCAGATAAATTGAATACGTGAACTTTTGTGTCTGGCTTCTTTGACGTAGGATGTTTTTGAGGTTCATCCATGTTGTAGCGTATATCGGCACTTCGTTCCTTTGTGCGGCTGAATAATATTCCATTGTATGAACAGACCACAATATCTTATCCATTCGTCCATCGATGGGCATCTGGGTTATTGCGAACAGTACTGCTGCAACATTCACGTGCGAATATCTGTCTGAGTACCTGTTTTTCGATTTCTTTGGGCATGTACCCCCAAAAAGGAGTACGATTGCTGGGTTATATGAAAATTCTACGTTTAACTTTTTAAGGAGCCCGTTCTTTTTTTTTTTTTTTTTAATGGAGATGATGAAATTACTTTGTGGGGATGCTGGGAGGCATAAGAGTGTGCATGTAATGTGTCTTGCACAGAGTACAATCCCCATAAACAGTTTATAGAACGATCCTTTTTGTTCCTTAATTCAATAACCACTTATTGAGCTCAGGATCAGGAATTATGTGAGGTGCTGAATAGATATACAAATATATAAGATATAAAATATCTATAAAGCACATGTCTATGTTTTTATAGACATTTAAATACGTCCCCGGGGTCCCTTTCAGCTCAGACTCACCATGGTTCCATCCTTGCTTCTTGCCTGGTGTGTCCTTCACAAACAGAAGACAAAGGGCTCTCTGCCTCCTTCCTTTAACCCATTCCCAGGAGACTGCTGGCTTCATCGCTTCCCACCTGAATCAGTTCAGACCACCTATTTCAGATCTGTCGGCTCTTATAAATGTAGCCACACTCCCGCAAAGTGAGATAAAATGGCAATGTGATTAGTGTGTGTGTCTGTGTGTGTGTGCGTGTGTGCAAATGGTTATGTGTCCCTGTCCCATTCCTTTTGTAAAGATTAATACATCAGAGTAAGCACTTACGAAAGAATAAAAAACAACCACCGGGTCTAATTCTCCAGACGTTCAATAACCAAATGTCACCCACATGGTAAGCAATAAAATAAAAATATATGCTTAGCAGAAGCAGTATAAATATGATGGATATTTTGAAGTTGGATAACAGAACAGTGTCATAAAAATAATACCCAGTGGCAAATTCAGAACAGCAACCTTTTTCAAACGTAGCTTTCCTTTGGGCTGCCATTCCTAAAATATCACAGCATCTCGAGCCGTAAAGCAGAGGTTGGTTTAAACCTGACAGAGCACCTAGCGTAATGAGGGCATGGAAATTCTGGCCAGCGTTCCAGTGCCAGGCAGCGTCTTATTCCCCCTCCACCCTCCCCATCCCACCCCCACTCCTGAGAACCTCGCCTCCGTCAGCTTCATCCCCTTTGCCTGTCACAGTAATCCCTGGCTTTTAAAAACTCCTTCGCAGACATTATTCCATTTGACCTTTACTACGTGCCTCCCAAGTCAGGAGGACAGACATCATTCTTTCCATTTTATGGATGAGGAAGTGGAGGCCACAAAAGTCATGTTCGGTGTAGGGTTGCTCCTCCACCCCAGGGAGAGGACGTTTCTTTCCCGTCTTAGAAACCACCATTTCCTGCTCACACATGGATACCAAAAAATCATTTAAAAGATTTTCACACAAAACGGATCCCTCTCGATGGTCCAACACAAAACTAGGTTCCCAGTTACTATTTGTTTAGGGAATACAAACCAATTTTTGTATCAGCCAAATGAAATATTATTAGAACAGTAAATCCGGAGGTATGTAGGAAAATGTCAAAATATATCAAAATAGATGCTGTTCATGTCTTAAAACATACACTTTTGCAACTCGTAGGTAACGAGAATCTAAGCAGAAAATGGAGGTCCAAACGTTTGAGTGATTTGTCCACGGCCTCAAAGTGAGAGCACTAGACTTGGAATGCATATTGTTGATGTTGAGAAGAGAGCTACCAGCTGCGTGTCTTTAGGCAAGTCGCTTAACTCCCTGAGTTTCCATTTCTCCATGATGGAACAAGTAGAACTAGATGATCTCTACGCTGCTCTCGAGCTCTGAAATTCTATAATTTTATCTCTAGAACAAAGGATTCAGAGCACCTCAAAGAAAGCCCATATTGCTCACAGAGGGGTCGGTAAAAGGATCCCTGTTGAAACCTCAACTGCTAGTGCATTGATGTGCCAGGGGGAAGCATGTCTTGGGAGCAAGAAGACTTGGGCCCTGGCCCTAGACCAGCCTCTAACTCAATGTGTAACCTTCAGTTTCCCCTCTGGTAGGTGAGGAATTTGGATTAGATGAGGATTGGGAATGAATTTCAATTCAGGTGTACTCTGACAGATAGATGGTGCTTGCCTGGAGTGAGGTGTTGAGAAAATATAGGATTCTACGGCCAACTCAAGAGGGAAGAGGCCAGGACTGATTAGAGACGTCTGCCACAAGTGAGGGCTAAGGCATCTACATGACCTTTGCGACGCCTGGAGTAGGAGCTTTCGTAGTAGATGTTCTCTTCCAACTAGACATGAACCCTCCGTGTGAGTAGCACACAGAAAACTGGGGAGTCAGAGTCACCGATGCTCAGGAAGCAGAACATGGCTTGTTCAACTGTTTTTATATTATCCATGGCTTGGGTTTGAATAATCTGTCCCCTGATACCACTGTATTTCAGAAATTGCTACCTAAGGCAAATTCTCCACTTTTAAACTCATTTCCTGAGTCGGGCTTTTTAAACCCCACATTAAATATTGATCTGCCCCGGAGAGATCTAATTTATTTAGTAGAGACAGGTTTGACTCCACCAGAACTGTCAAACCCAGAAATGGGGCCATGGACCTCCTGGAGCAATAACCACCCAGGATGGTGACAGACAAGCCAAGGACGCCAGAAGCAGCTTTCTCCCTCTCTCTGAGTCTCAGCGACAAGGCCTGCCTTTCTGGTTTCCCTCTCCCCTCAGACTGATTGTCAGAGCATCTTTGAGGACCATTCCTATGAAGACGAATGTCTGAAAGTCAAGGTGTTCACTCTGTTAGCCAAACGCGCCTCCCTGTGCCCCAAACCTGCTGGCACACAGGGTGAACCGTAGAAACCTCTTCTGCTTGCTCCCACGTGCTCTGTTGCTGGGGCTATCGCTCCCAAGCTCTGACCCGCAGACTCTGCAACTCTCCCTCAAGTCCTGATTCTGTTTTGGGAGGGTGACATTTCTACTTGGACCTAGTTTTAAACCTTAGCCTCAACGGAATTTGGCTTGACTGGTTTTTTTCTGAATGACAACACACTAGCCGCCTCCTAAAGGAACCCTCAGTTTCAGCTAATCAGTGTGACTTCAATGGTGGGATTGGTGGTGGGGGTGGGGGGAAGAGAGAGAGAGAGAGAGAGAGAGAGACTCGGCCTGTCACAGCTGAGGACAGGAACCATCTCCCACACAGCCAGCCCCACTCACCAGGGTAGATCAAGATTCAGACTCCTACCTGGCCTCTCCCTGGGAGCTGGCATCCTCCACCTCCTACACTCAGAAGCACTTGTTTCCATCCCTTGCACTCTGTCGATTCAGCATAATTTCTCTCCATAATTTACACTTCCAAGCACAAATGCCAAGCTTCCCTTCTGAGTTTCTGGCAACATCTATCTGGGTCCCCTCAAACAAGAGCCCCTATAGCAGGCAACGCAGCCTATCTGTGGATTAGGAAACCAAATTGTAACTAAAATCTCAGCCAGTTATCCTGCTGTATCTGCATTTCCTCCATTAATTCACCCAACAATTCCACTAGCTAAGTAGTGTCATCATCTCATTGAGAGAGATGGGGAAACTGAGGTTTTCAGGCTGTAAGCACTGGTCACATACGGCTAATTGAAATTAAATTAAATTTAAAATTCAGTTTCTAAGTCTCGCTAGCTATATTTCAAGTGCTTAACAGCTACATGGGGCTGGTATGACAATATCGACAGCTCAGAATTATAGAATATCTTCATCATTCCAGTAAGTTCTCTTGGACAGCATCACGAGGGGTGAAGTAACGTCCCCCTGCCATATGAAAAATGAGAACAGAGCTGGTGTCCAAGCAGGTCGGTTTGCCTGCAGAGCCTGAAGGCCTATCCACTGCCTTCTCCTGCTGTTGAAAGGGATTCAAAGGAAAGAGGTGGGATGAGCAAGAGGCCAACCAAGAGGTCTCACCAGACAAGACATCTGAAAATCGGAAGACCTCTTAACTGCCTCTTCTTCACACAACAGCTGTCAACAGCGCCTTGAGCAACATGGTCCTGATGCTGCTCTTACCCCATCAGAGATGTCTTCTGGGCTGAGACGGCTGAGAGAGAGGTGTGGGGCTTGGTCTTCCTCTAGCAGTTCCATCTCCCTTGGCCCCGGAGAGCAGAGTCAACCACACAGTTGAGCACCAAAGAAAGTCGTACACATGCTGCCACTCCCCAAAGACTTCTTGGAGATGATGGAGATTGATCAAGGTCATTGATCTCAACATTTTGTTCTGTATTCATGATATACCTGTTATGTGCCAGTCTCTGATTTAAGCGCTTTTTACACAAATGACTCAAATAAACTCGAGTCCATGTGGCTCCAGAATGACCATAAACTAAAGTCAATTTAAAATAATTCTGGTCTTCATCTGTAGCTCTCAGTATTAAAGGGGGTTCAAATGATAAGTCACAAGATCATTGTTTTTAATGTGTATTTGAATGTATACTTTATTTTTTAAAGTTTCATTGAAATATAATTCACATGCCGTCCAATTTATCTAGTTAAAGTACACGATAATTTTACAACACTTCTGACTCTTCAAAAAGAAACTTCATACCCATTAGCAGTCACTCCTACCCCTCCAAGCCCACAGCCCCAGGCACTAGCTGATCTCCTTTCTGTCTCTATAAACGTGCCTATTTTGGACATTGCACATAAATGGTATCATATACGCTGTGCCTTTGAGACTGGCTTCTCTTTCCCTCAGCATAATATCACAGTGTGATTAGTATTGCATCCTTTTTTTTTTAATTGCCAAATAAGATTCTATTGTATAAATATACCACATTTTATTTATCCTTTATCAGCTGAGGACATTTGGGTTGTTCGTGTAAAAGTTTTTGTGGACATATGTTTTCAGTTCTCTTGGGTATACATCTAGGAGTGGAATTGCTGTGTCACATGGTAACTCTATGTTCGACGTGTTGAGACACTGCCAAACCGTTTTGCCAGGCAAAAAACAAGGAAAAATCAACGTGGTGAATGTCAGGAAAGATGCCCAAGGCTTGCTGCTCTCAGCACTCCAGGAATTACAGAATAGATTGGATCAGATCAGGAGGCAAATTCTGCGTGGAAAGAAGCCAGTTTCCAGACCCAGCTCTTGCCTCCCACCCACACCACCAGCTCCGCCCAGCCACACCATTTCTGAGGGTCAGGTAGGCAGAAAAAATGAGGCTGAAGTTGTAGCCGCTGAAGTTCATTGCTCCCAGTAGCAGGCTCCATGTGTTCTAGCTTTCCTGCACCTCTGCCATCTTGCCGCTCACCCAAGCGTCCCAGCTCACAGCAAATACAGGACTTGGGGGCCCGGGGAGGGCTCCCTTGACTGACATAGGTTGTTTTAAGATGGAGCCGTGTGTCTAAGAGCTCAGCTGGGAGGGCTCAGAGCAAGCAGAGCATGGCAGCTTGGAGAAAACTTTTGAGAACTATTGCTATTGGCAGGAAAAAACCCATCTGTTATTTTGTCTTCTATTTGTTGTAGAATTTCAACAAAAGTGAGCAGTTGGGCTGCTCAACTTTATTGAGCAATTGGAAGGAGAAGAGTTGCAATGAAAATTCCATCTTCCAAACATACAAAAGTTGTCTCTTCGTGGCACCGCTCGCAGACCCTAGGCTCTCCAATCGACCGTGGAGTCCTCTGTCCCCCAGGACGAGGGTCTGTCTCAGCTTTGAGATGTGGCCCAGTCAGAAATCCCAACTGTCCACACACACATCTCTAAAGTGGCCCAGAAAATACCTAGCTCTCACATCCCCTCGCCAGTTTGTGGTGGTAGGCAAGGACCTGAGAGTAAGGAGGAGAGATGAAGTCAAGGATAAGTCCCTCCTACCACAGAATGGCGTGCCAGCCTCCTCTAGTTAAAAATAAACCAGGTGCACCAACCTGGCAGAAAAGGCAACTACCATCCCTGTTTCTTACCCTTCCTTCCTGTGACTTGCCACACTACAGCCTCACCTGGGCCATCCCAAGGTGCTTTAGGTGGCCAAACATCCCAGTTTGCCCAGGACTGAGAGGGTTCCTGACATATTGGACGACTTTGTTTTCAATCAGAGGCAGTCCCAGTTAAACTAGAACTAGTTGGTCACCCTAGGTAATGCTGACTGGTACATGTGTGCTACCTTTCTAAGAGTGGCTGTCTGTTTTAAGGACTGAGGGGTTGCAAAGCCTCCCTGGAACCCTTTGGGTCATCTTACACCTCTGACTTCAAGGGTGAAGCCGGGTGTGATGCACATAAGGGTGGAGAAAGTTGAAGGCAATGGATTTCCACCCGTAGCACTAAAGTCACTTCACACCTCCACCCCACCCCTCCCCAATTCCCAGACCTAAATCCATGCTTCTTCCAGCAATGTTTCAGCCTCTCACACTGCTCAACTCTGCCCCGTCCTGCTATCCACCAGCTCTCTTCTTCCTGGCCCTCGGTGTAGTTAAGTAGAAAAGCTGAGACTGATGTTGTGGTGGCTTGGCTTGATTACCTCCCAACAGCCAACCTCATTAATAGAACCTCGATGTCACTCAGCTCTTGAGTAATTGACGTGCCCGGCCCCAGAGGCTGAGTTGTGGCTATTTCTTTCCTCTTTGCTCATGATTAGTTCAGAATGGGCACGCAAACTATGTCTGGCCAAGGAGATGACAAAGAAAATTTGCCGGGAGATTCTGGAAAAAGGTTTGGGTCGACCACTTCTTTTCTGCTATGGAAGTCATCGAATGATGGCCTTATCATGTGGCCTTGCAAGGAGCAGTGAGGGAAGGAGGAAAGAGGATCACAGAGACACCAGCCCAGAGTCTTGCCGTTGTTGAGTTTCTGAACTAACCATCTACTTCAGATGTCTTGTTCAGAGGTCTAGACTCCTCAAAGAAGTCTGCGTAATGGGCATCCTGTGGCTGGCAGTTAAAAGCTCTTGGTAAAGAAGAAAGCTTGAAGCCCTGTCACAGAGAAAATCATGAGAGGAGACTTAGACTCTCACCCTGTCTTCAGGTAGGACAACCTAGACACACCTGTATCTGAGCTCTCCAAGACAGCAAATTCAGAAGCTTCCTGCCTCTTCCTCCAGCACTTTCTTCTTGTCATCACTCTAGGGTGACTCACCTCCTTGGACATGGAGGGCCCTTGGGCCACCTCCATGGAACTTTGAAGCAAACGGAGCCAGCCCATCACTCTAAATCCCTTTCTTTGGGGGCGATAGCGGCCAAGAGAGGGAACTCTGAAGTCTTACTATGCGCTCCTAAGCAAGCTACTTAACCTCTCTATGCCTCAGTTTCTTCCTCTTTCATGGGAATAAAAGTGCCCAGCTCGCAAGGTTACTGTGAGGATAGTAAAGATGAAATATCAAATGCATCTGACACTGCATCCCAAGTCCCCAAGACTCCCCTCAAATTTAATGAGTCACAGACTAAGGAAAGCTATTATATGCATGATTAATTTATCACAGCTAAAGGATGTAGCTTAATATTAGCAAGGTAAAAGGAGCACAGGGCAAGGTCTAAGGGAAACTAGGCACAAGCTTCCAGCTGTCCTCTCCAGGTGGAGTTATGGGGACAATGCTTAATTTTCCCAGCAATAATATGTGGCAACACATCTAAAGTACTGTCAACCAGGGAAGCCCACATGAGTCTTGGTGTCCAGGGATTTTATTGGTGGTTTATCTCTAGGCATAGCATGCCTCCGTAGCTAACCTTAGTTAACCAGTCTCCAGACCCTCCAGAAGTCAAACTGATACAGCCTGACCCAGGGTCCCTGCCATAAATCACATGATTAGCATAAACTATCTGGCATGGCCCAAGGCCCCAGGTAAGCGAAGACACTCTTATCAGGCAGCATATTGCAAGGGCTTAGAGGATGCCTCTTAGAGTTGGTCAGGAGCCAGATCTCTCTTTGAAATATGCAAGGTTGGAACATCTCACACTTGCTGAGTCAACTACCTACTGCACAGACACATAAGCAGCACCCAATGTTCTTTTTGTTTCTAATAGGGATGAAATCTGCCTCCTGCCAGCCACCATTCCTTTGTCACTGCTACTGCCCTATAGGATTATGTGGCTTCAGTCTAATCTTTTTTCCTAGTTGTTGGGGGAATCCTTCTTTTTCATTCCTCCTTCATTATAGAGGGACAGACCCCTACTCAAGTAGCATCTTAGCTTCTCCTTCCCTCCACTTACTTCTCTCCCAGGAAAGGGAAATGACTTTCTCATTGGTGAATTTAGAGGAAATACCAACTCTTGCACAGCTCACCTCTTCCTCTCTCTTGAGCTGTCCCCCTATAGAGAGGTCACACTATCTGGTTTACAGAAGCAGTCCTATTACATGCTGAACCTGCAGTAACTCAAATCCGTTTCCATATGAATTAGTATTAGATCCAGTCTCCTCTGCGCAGGACAGGAAATTTTTTAAACCTCTTCTTAGAGTTGGCCAGGCAAATTCTCATTCTCGATACATTTGTAAACACATAAAGGCATCTACAAGATTTAAGGGTATAAGAATCTCCCCCACAAAACAATCCTTTCTCCCAGAGCTCGCCTCACCAGTTTCAGCATGCTCATATATTATCTATTCAAGAAGTATTATGCAGATATTCATAAGGTTTCCAAAAATACTGCACAGTGGTGAAGAGTACAGACTCTGAAGTAAGACTTTCCTTGGTTCAAATCCCAGCTCTACCGTTTATCAGCTGTGCGACCTTAGACAAGTTACTTAGCCTCTCTGAGCTTTAGATGCCTCAGAATCCTACAATGAAGGTTATAATAGCACCTACCTTCAGAGGGCCAAGCCTGGTGCCTAGACTATATCATATTCTCGATCACTATAAGCCAGTGGCAGTAGGAGTTGTTGTTGTAGTAGCAGCAGCAGCAGCAGTAGCAGCAGCAGCAACAGCAGCAATGTTACTATTTAACATTATTAATACCACTTCAGCTAAACCTTTCAAAGTAGAAATGGCCTAAAGTTAGAATAGGGATGCAGCCTTTCAGGAAAGATGGCTGACGGATGGACATTGCAACTAACAATGGGTCACAGGGTCCATTTATGAAATTCACCTTGGGGATTGAGACGTTCGAATCTTGTTTGGAAAGATTCTGTGAAAGGACAAAGAGGGAAGATGGGGCTGAACTAGAATATCAGAGGGGATGGCACAGGCTGTAAGACTCAAGCTAGGACAGAGGCCCGGCTCTTCCAGGTGCCTTGCTTCTGCATTTAGGAGAGAATCCCTGCTTCATGGCAGGGTTTAGGGGAACCAGAGAGAAAATATGTGACTCAATAAAACAGGATGCTCACTGGAGATAAAAAGCACAGGGACAGCTAAGGAATGGCCCGAGTTGCCTGAGTGACAATCTCAACTCTCCAGAAGAACAGGTCTGTAAATCAATGATTGAGGTTCCAAAGAGACAGCAGGATAGTGAATGAGCACAGGTGACCCGGACTTGAACCAAAGTCCTGCCACTTTCTAGCAGACCCTGAGTAAAGGACTGACCCTTCCGAGATCAGCTTCTCCCTGTGCTTTATGAGAAAACAATGCTTGCTTCCAGCAGTACCTGTGGAATAAGTAGGGTGGTGTGTGTACATTGCCTGAGAAATGGGAACCATCACAATCTCTGCTGCATAGGTCAAATGCGAAAATCAGTTTATGGCCCCCTATTATAGGTGTTGCATCATCAGTGCACTGAGCTCCACCCATCGGAGCGCTAATAAGCCGTTGATCAGATTGGCAAGACTGTAGACTAAACGGAGAGGAAGTAGAGATGGGCAAAGGCACCAAAGTGAGATATTACAATCTAACAGCGAAAGCAGACGTAAAAGTCAACGAGGCGAGGGTAAGAACACCAAAGTAAAGTCACCTGAGGTCATTTAGTGCACAAGCAAACGATCGACCCCTCTCAGTACACCGTGCGTTAACTAACAAATCATGAGAGCCTTGAGTCATTAAAAGAAAGGTAAATCTGTTCAACACAATCAATTTAAGAAGATTTAAGAAAAAAAAAAACATGTTATACATTTGAGCAATATTGTCATTACAAACAGGAAAACAGTTGAATGTGAAAGTTACAGACGTCTGAAAGACTTAATTTGGGGGCACCTCCTTCTTTGATGATGCTGGATAAATGGAGCTTCAATGAAAGAACATACTGGGGTCTTTTCACCTCTCAGCAAGATGTTATTTAGGTAGAAGGGAAGCAATGGAAATGGGGGGGGAGGGAGCAAATGGACAGGGACTCAGGGTTTGTCCTTCCATTTGAAAAAAAATCTTCTCCTTGGCTGCTCGGCTCGAAACTTGGCTTCTGCTTGAGGAGGCCTCAGTTTGCCTGGATCTTCCTGGCGAAGCTCAGCGCCTCGTGGCTCCTGCCCAGCAACATGCACTCCAGCCGCTTGCACTGCTCCCGGAGCTGCTTCTCCCGGGGCAGCAGGAAGGTGAGGACCTTATTCCGCACGATGCCTCGGTCCTCCTCCTCCCTCAGCCGCTGCTTCACTCGGGCCGCCTGCTCCTCCTGCTGGGCCAGGGCCCCGTTCATCTCACAGAAGGCATCTTCCAGGTAATGGATGGCCGTCAACGCTTCTTTCTTAAAGTCCTCCAGCTCCCGCTGCACCATGGCCACCTTCTGCTGCAGGATCTCCAAGTCAGCTGGCGGCAGGAGGCAAGAGGCCCACGACGGGGGGAGGGAAAAGTCTCCAGACTGGAGACCACTCTCCACCATCTTCTTCCCCTGTAAAGTATTCACCTTCATGAGAATGGACCCAGCCTGATAGCGGGGTTCCATGGTCTTCCTTCCCGTCTGGACAAACAGAGAGAGCTAAGAGAACAACCACGTCAGTGAGGTTTTGTTTTGTTTTATTTTGTTTTGTTTGCTAGAGACACAATCATTTGGATTGGAGAAACCCACAAATTGTGACATCAGGGCCCCTTCAGCCAACCAGGAGGAAAGCCGCAATCCATTCATTTGCATATTGTAGTCTCCGTGGTTGGTTATCCAGGGCTTGGTCTGCTCATCTACCTGAGAAATATTTAGTCATCCCTCCTGAGAGGCAGCTTCTGATTGCCTCATGACTCTTTGGGAGCCAGAGCTCAATCTCTCCTTTAACCTGAGGGACAAACCGAGGCTCAGAGCTGGGAAGTACACCAGCCAGAGTCAGGCAGGCCAGGCCAGGCTCACTGGCTGCCAAGTCTGGGTGGTCTCCCACACTGGCAAAGGGCCTGGAGGCTCTCAGAATGATCTCTGGGCTTCAGCACCTCATCAGTGATACAAGGACATGATACGAGATCATACAGAATCCCACTTCTCATCTAAAATGCTATATAAAAAAGTAATTTCTGATTCCAATTCCATATTCCGATAATGATACCAGAATTCTCCATAACTTTAGAAGCTGCGAGAAAGGCACTTGGTTTTTGACGTATGGTCCACAGCAGTGAAGACTCCGGATGTGCAGGGTAAAACCAAGTCATCAATTCATTCATCCATAAGTACTCATTGAGCACTCACTAGGCACCAGGACCAGGAAACAAGTATGAGCAAGAGGCTTGGTCTCCTATTCCCTGCCCTACTTATTGACAAAGATGAAAAAAAAAAACATATAGAAGGATGAATCTCTCACTTCTTACCTCATTGCTCTAAGAAAATCTTTCTAGGTAACCGTGTTTGGTTTTATCAAGTACAAACCTCTATCTCGCAAATCTCAATCTCCTGCCCAGACGTCTCTCCTAGCCTCCAAATATAAACGTCTCTCCAACAGTGTGCCTCAAATTCAATCCACCAAAAGCTAAACTGGTTATCATTTCATCGAACAGGTTCCCGTCCAGTATTGCACCCATGCCAGTACCTCGTGGGCACTCGTGGGATAACCGAGACACCCCACACCCAAGTGGCTCTGAGTCCTAGTGACACCACCATCTCTGAGCACTCTAGCATCAATCCACCTGGACAGGGGTCTCAACTTCACCTCCTCCTACAACCTGTGTCTCTTGAACAAATTACTTCACCTCCTTGAGCCTCAGTTTTCTTATCTATAAAGTCAGGACACTAATTCAGCAGTATGCAGGAGGTGTGCAGCTGTCTGGGAGGAAAAAATAAAAGCAGCTCTGGTTTATAGTCGTCACCGATTTCCACGGTGTAAATATTCCCACTGTGGCTGATTTCAAGCTACCAACAGGATGCCTCTGGGAACAGAGGCAGACAATCAGCCTTCATGAACCTGTGCAAGCCGACTCTGTAACCACAGGGCCTGTGATGAGGGCAGCTGTGTACTCTGAGGTGCAGATTCGACCTACCCCGAGTGCCTTATAGTGGGCATTTTGCAGGGAGGTTCATGGCTAAACTAAAGTGGAATTTTGGATCTCAAGATAGGACAGCAACCCCAAATATTGAAACAGAATGTTTGGTAGAAAGAGCTCTGTTCTAGGGGTCAGGAGATCTGGCGTCTGGAATGTCTGTGTGACCACAGGTCAGTCACCTCCCTTCTCTGAGCCTATTCCTTCTGTTGTGATGTGAGAAGGTAGGAGACAGCTCCTCTGAGGTCTCTGATGTTCTAAGATCCACACACTCCTTTTACCTCTCCTTTTACCACCTTCTTCCTCTCTTTTTGTGACCCAGGACCTGTCCTTCCAGGTCCCTGGTGGCACAGTAAATTCCATGAGGACAGGGACTGTGCGTTTCTCATCCTATATACCCTCGAGTGTCCTGCCTGGTACCCTGTCCGTAATGGCACTGAGAAAACTAGATGAAGTAGACGTTACCTTCATAGGTGGCAATCGGATCCAGCGGCTTCCCAGCTTTCCCTCTGCCATGATGACACCTGCTGGTCTGAACAGAAACAGCACCCTCCTTATTCCCCTACCTAAGATCCAGATGGGAACAGGGAAGATGATATAAGCAGCCTGTGGTCTGGTGGTGCATTAATTAGGGGTGTGTGAGCAGGTGCAGCCTACAGTAGGTTCTCAGTAAATCCTTGAATCAGCAGAAGAAAAACGTGTCTGTTTTCTCGTTCCTGTCATTCTTCATTTTTCCGTTTGTGCCCCGTTATCCATCCGTCCTTCTGTCTCTCTGTCTCTCTCTGTCTCTGTCTCTCTCTCTCTCTCTCTCTCTCTCTCTCTCTCTCTCTCTCTCTCTCACACACACACACACACACACACACACACACACACACACACTAATTCTCTGCCTCTTCGTCCCTGTCTTTCATAGGGAATGATGAAAGTCCTAACCAGATCTATGAAAGAAAAGTAGTGAAAGTTAAGGCACAGCAATTTCTCAACTTTCCTGCTGCTTTTTACAGAAGTTTCAGTTTATTTTTCCTCAAAACTGGCTGAGGAGGACCCTGTTTCCACCTGAGCCGCAGCAGAGGTTGAGAGCAAATGAGCGCTCTGTCAGCAGAGGACCACAGGCTTGGTGGCTCCTGAAACTTCGGAGTGTCCCCAGCAGGAGCAACTCGCTGGGCACATGCTCTGAACGTTCCCCTAGAAGTTTCATAGTCAAAGCCTGTGCCTTCCTCACCAAGCTCATTTCATGTATCCTAGGAAAGAAAGAAGACAAATCCAGGTTTGCCCTTCAAGGTATCAAGAGAAAAGAAATCTAACATCTTCTGGCAAGGCGTCTCTGGGGCCCTGTCAGAGGGGGTTCTCTGTCCCTGCATCTCAGAATAATGGGGGGACAATATAGGGTATTAACCCCACAGAGTCTAGAACTCAGACCCCAAGAATCAGATTCAGCTTGAATGGGGAGGGGCTCAGGAGTGGGAACTGAGTTTTTATGAGGTCCTCCGTTAGGGACATTCCTGTCAGACCCTGTCCCTGTAGATCAGCACCCCTTCCCAGCTCCTGTCATATGCTCCCTGCTCATGCTTTCGTTTCTGCATGTGAAATAAACCTTGGTGCTTTTTACAATTAAGAAAAGGGACACAGCACAAAAGCTCCTCACATCCTGTTAGAGTCACAGTCAGGGTCCCATTTCCAACCCAAGCACTGGCTGTGGGGTTGAGTTCCCATAGCTGGCACAGAGTAATCATGGGGCCCTTCTGGGGCCAGGGTTGGGCCTCCCCGAGGCACAGGTCTCCCGATGCAAGGACAAAATGGGGGTTCTGTTCCCAAGCCAGAAAAGGGCGGATAGGCAACCAATTGTGGCTTCTACAAAAAAATAAAAAATAAAAATAAATAATAAAAAACAAAAAAATGCTATATTTGAAGAGAAAACACAGTGAAAGGACCTTCCTTAATCTGTAAAAATGAACTACAAATATCAACTCTCAAGCTTCTAGGATTCCTTAAAACTTGTCTCTCTCCCCTTACCCCCGAAAAAAATTATGGAAAAAAACCCTCAGAATCCAGAGCAATCTCTCACCAATGCCAAAGAGCCTGTGGTTGGATATTTCCAAAGCAGGCCCAAGTGGCCAGAAGGTAGGGGGGGTACAGGGCCACAGCAGCGCGGGAGATCCCCAGTGTATGCCCAGTGCGGTGTGAGGACAGCCAAGGGCCACTCCAGCTGTGTATGAGGCTCACCTCTGTGGCTTGTATTCCAGTCTGGGGAATGGGGACAAGGCTCTGATGGGGGTGGTAACCAGGATCAAGAACCCAACTCGGTGCTGTTTACAGTGATTAATTAACCCAGAGTCAGGGCCCCAAGGCTCGGTGCTAAAAATACCTGCTCCCTTCTATGATGCTGCAGCTGCCACCCAGCAACTTTTACCCGTCGCCATTTATCATAATTTGACACTGATAGGGAGTGTCCACAGGGCTGTGTCTGCAAGAATCGGACTCATCCACAGCCCCTGAGCCGGCTGGTCCGTGGAAAGCGTTCATGGTGTTATCCTACCTGAACTCTTCTCCCATCCCTGAGCCCCACCTTGGCCACCCCTGGATGTGCCTGCCACCTGCCCACGGCCTGCCTGCCAGGTTCGCTGCCCCTCCTGGAAGCCGAGTGGACCCGCCTCCGGGGTGGGAGCCAAAGCATTCTCGAGAGCAGGAGCGCATCGTCGGATGCCGTGTTTTACACTACTACAACCCTGCAGCTCGGCTTAGAGCCATCTATCAGAGGCCCTGCCAGCCCAGGGTGGCACTTTAATTAAAATATGTAAAACATCCTGATGGGAGTGGATGTGAAGACACAGGAGCAGCCCTTGGAGCTGCAGCGGTGCTGGCGGCCCCACCAGTGGGCTGGCCCTTCTCCAGCCCCGCAGACCCGGGACGGCTCCAGGAGGGCCCTCCAAAGCAGGCTGGGCAAGGTGATGTCTGCCCTGCACCATCCACCTGCTTCACCGGGCATGCAACTTAGCTGGGGCAGAACATCCACACAAAAGAGAGCCTCACGGGGTCCACTGGCGAGCACTGTGACCCCGAGAGCAGGCTAGGTAGGGCCTGGCATCACCCCATTTGAAATACTCTATCCCACTCTCAACTCTCATTTTCTTAAATGATCTATCGTACAGCCAGTACCTGGACACTTATATAAACTCTTTAGAAAAGCCATTTCCATTTCCAAGACTAATGAGCTCCCCAAGGTTCCTCTGCCTTCAGACTGCCTTCCATGTGGACCGAAGCACGGTTCTCTCTGTGTAGGGCAGGGATGAGCCAATTTTGTTGCAGAAAGGCCAAATAAGAAAATATTATAGACTAAAATGTGTAATCTCAATATTTTCTTAAAATTAGAAAAGGCAATTATTTTAAGCATCTTTTTCCCCCGTCATTGAAAAAAATTTGTGATTTTTAGTGAAATGTCAAAACTCTGAAGTTCAGGCCTCTGACACATTTTTTGGGTACAGACACAGATAGTGGGGAGTGTTGAGGGGTTTGGGGAGGCTGATTGGACCCTGAGCCCAACCTGAGACCAGGGACCAAAAGGAGCTCCATTGGAGCTCGTGGTTTGGGGGAAGCAAGGGCCCGGGGTACTGTCTGGAGGCCAGTCTCCAGGGAGAATAGACAGAGTGATGGGTAGCAAGTGCTGTGTGGGTGGCTGATTCTTCTTCCCGCTCAAAGCCCTCTCCAGAAGAGCAGGGCAGGAGGGCGCCTGCCGGCTTTAAAACCCCCTTCAAGGCAAGCTGCTACTCCCGCCAGCCCTCACCCCTCTAACCAGGAACAGAGCCAAAGCTACTGCCTCCATGTCGGGGTGTCAAGCTGAATTATGTGCACTTAAAAACCAAATCCCCTCCTTCCTGGGTTACTTAACTGTCTGCCTGGCGAGGCTAGGGGATTACTGGTGACAGACACCAGGGCCTGCCTGCCGGCTCTAGACAGAAAAGCTTTGATCACCTGGAAAACTCCAGACACCAAGACTCCTAATGATGAGTAATGAGCTCAAACCATTGGAAAGTTACCCGGTGCCATGCGGTGGGGACACACACAGCTTCCCATGGAAGCCTGGGCCAGGGAGACGGGTTGCAGTCATCTAGTGCCCTAGGGAAGGGTGTGACCCCCTCTCCCACCCCTACCCAGGGTCCTGCTGCTCACTGATGAGGCAAAGTGGTTTCTAGGCCCTGGGCACTTGGCTGCTACAAGGCTTGGTTTACAGTCTAGTGGCCAGTTTATCTTTTATTGAGAGTTCAGCCTCATACATTCATTCATTCATTCATTTGTTCAGTTATTCATTCATGCATGCATGCATCCATCCATCCATCCATTCATTCATGTATTCAAAACACATTTATCAAATGACAACGATGAGCCAGCACGGTGTTAGATGCTCAGAATACAAGACACCTAAGATGGAGTTTCTGTCTTAAAAGAGCTCAGAATCGACTGCGGTGACAGCCCTGCAAGTCCAACAGCACAGGTTTTGTGCTAAGGGGCCTGACTAGGGTGGCTGCTGGGCTCAAGACCACCCAGAGCAGGGGATTCTAAGTCAGACTGTCTCTTCCCATGCTGGGGACAAGGAGCAGGCTGGGGATGGAATCTGAAGATCCCAAGCCCCTCTAGGCTTGAGGTTCAATTTGCTCCTGTGAGAGTTCACGGTCTCAGCTCACAGCCACATCCATTTATCTGGGACTTCCTCCTGCTCTGAGGTTGGCTGGGAAGATGTCGACCCTGAGTCCCCTGTTTTGGCTTCATGGAAACTGAAGCCCAGTGATTGTTGAACTTCATCATATATGATAATCATCTTAGGAGAGCATTAAAAGTCACGTTTAAGGTCTGGATTTCACCCCCCACAGGTTCTAATTCAGAAGGTCGTGGGAGGCTGGAGTTAGATAACTAATCTTCTTGATTTTCCCTGAACCAAGGGGGTTCCTGGGATGTGAGACTCAGTTTTAAAACCAGGACAGTCCCAGGATAGCTAGGACACATCATTCTAGCTGGAGCAGGCAGTTAGTCTCTGCCCACAGACATTCCTTCCTTCCTTGGGTCACAGAATCCTGTTTGGATCAGGCAGGCAGTAACATGCTGTGGGAAGGTGAGCCCTCACCCAGCCCCAGGGGGTGAACCTGTATGCATTCAGGATTTCCATGCCCCATCGTTATTGCTTTATTTAAGGCGGGCTTGTAAAGGGAAGACTTATGGAAATGTATTATATATGATATTAAAGAATGAGACTAACAGAGGGAGAGGGGAGGAGAAACAGACAGAGAGAGACAGAGGAAGAGAGGTCTGCCTCGTTTTATGACCTGGACGTAGTTGCACGAGAACATGATGGTTGGAACTGCGGCAGCCATTCTGCAGTCATGAGGCAACAAACCAAAGGATGAAAATTCAAACGTGCTAAGGATGAATAATTAGGTAAAAAGAGTCTCTATTTTATATAACATCACTGAGTCACTACACCAAAACTCAAACCATCTACCTCCAGTCTAATTGATATTATTAATTGATGTTATTAAATGCCTTTCTTGCTCCAACATTTGTCATCTGGTATCCTTTTAATGGCAGCCAATCACATCATGACTGTTGCAAAGGGTTTAGAAACTGGTGTTTTTAACAAGGGCCCTCAAATCACGCTGATGCTCTCCACCAATCTATCTAATCCAGTGGTTCTCAAAGGGTGGTCTTTGGTCCGGCAGCAATCAGCATCACCTGGGAACTTGTTGGAAATTCAGATTCTCAGGCCCCATCCAGTTCTTCTCAGTCAGACACTCAGGGTGGTGGGGCCTAGCCGTCTGTTTTAATAAGCCCTCCGGATGATTCGGACAATTACCGAAGTGTAAGAATCATTGAGCTAATCAATACCTGAGATTCCCTGACTAATACCAGACCCCAAAACCTTCTGCATGAGACTTAACTCATGTCACCCCTGCTTCCTTTTATCACTTGAAAAGTAAAGCAGTATGTCCTCTCACCTTCTGTAATTCTTCTCCTTCTTCCCTAGTCCCTTTGCCCAGGTGATCTTGCATCAGTCCGATGCTTTGGCCTGTGTTATTGAACAGCTATGTGGTGACAGGGGAGGGAGGGAGTTCTTAGTGCTCAGGACTGGTCAGGGCAAGAATGAACTTGGCAGGCCTGGCAGTTAAGGATGGAGAGTGGGTGTTGATGCCCCTGACCCAGTAATCCGGGGGGAGCACTTGTACCTTCCCTGAACGCCCACTCATCAGACATGTAATTGCATGGTGGCAGCCTGGGAGAGAGGTAGAGGGGAGGCCCAGGGGGTCCAATATCCTCTTCCTGGCCCAGGGAAGCAGGTCAGCTGGCCTTTAATATCCCAGGTAGTCCCCTGCTTCTCGACATAATGCGTCACTCGAAACCCCAGTGAGGTTCCAACAGACGGAAACTGAACGGCAGACTTCATGTTGTGACGGGGATCCATTCTCAGCTAAAAAAGAAAGTATAAATGCCCAATTACACTTCCTCTTTAGAATACTTTTTCGGTGTTTCACATATGCTCCTGAATTTTGTTGTTTTTCCTTTACAACTAAGCACACTGTCATGTGATTATTCAAAAGCATCGCGTTATAAAATAAAAAACAATAATCCTTCTTGCCATGAACGTGCCTTCCAGTGCCCAGCCCAGGCACTTTGGGGGGCACTAGCCCTTTGAAACTAAAGAGCCATCGACCCAGGCATGTGAACAAGGCCTACCTTTGTTCCGGTTGGACTAGGTATGAGTCTTACAGCAGCAGCTGCCTTCTGTCCACCTTCCGCTCATACTTATTAAATAAGACCAGAATGCCATAAAACATTTCAACGCTTGCACCACTTCCTCAGTGTGGTCCAAGCTGACCCACTAGCCAACAGCCTTCCTGGGATGGCTGAGGGTCTAGAAACCAAACCCAGCATGCGGAAGGCTTCCAGTGGTTTTTGAAGTGTATTATCAGAAAGTGAGGGTTGTGCCCGAGTCCTGCCTGGTCCCCTTTCTAGTCAGGGGGTCCCTGTGTATCTGGCTCCCACTCCCGCTGGCCTTGTGTTGGGCTCTTCTCTCACAGACTCACCCGCAGCCACCCTTGTTTTCAGGCTCCCAACATCTACGGACAGGACCTAGGAAGAGTGAGCTCTGCTGGTTTTCAGGCCCACTCACACCCACAGGCAGACACACTTCTATCTCGTGAGTGGTCAGCGGCCTACATACTCCTTAATTGATCTCACAATTAACACTTTTCTTGGCAATAATCATTTGGTCATTATTACAGCCCAGGCCTAGACTTTAAATAGTTCCTCTCAATAAGACAATGACATGGGGTTACTACTGAAGACATGAGAGTTGGCATAACCAGTGAAGCCAGAAATGGCCAATAATTAGAAATCTTCAAGGCTACCTTACAGCCCTTCTGTTAAGGGGAGACCATTCGGAAAGTGAGCCTGGAGAGCTAAGAAAGAAGACCCAGTGACTGCCACGTTTGAGATTGTGCTTGTAGCCAAGCCGACAGAGCCAACAAGCTATCTCCTCTCACACCCCAAATGTGGACTGACAGTCCCGTAGATGCCCACCTCACACAGCACCCCATTTCCTTCTGGTTTCTATCCTGAGGCTCCTCCCTGACAGCCATAGAAACATGTTTTTGCCATAAGCCCAGTAGCTCCAAGCCACAGTAGGCCCATCCAGGGGAGAGTAGAAAGAATGACTTACAGGCCTGGCTTTTAAAGGCTTCTTGGTCTGATTCAGGGCACTTGGGTTGGGGATGACAAGTCAGCAGAGGTTGGCCAAAGCCCCGAAGGAAATCGCTCCTGAGACACAATGTTCTGGGGGCAATTAACAGGCTAGTGCACGGGAGAGGTGTTGACTGCGAAAACCTGCTGGGCCTAGGTGCTTGTCGGAGCCAGGAGCAGGCAGCACGGGTGCCTGCGCCTCCCCTGCACCCCACACACACACCCGCAGAGTAACAAAGCCTTCAGGAATCAATCAGCTTTGGCAGGATGCACCATCCTGTCTGAGCAGCTCCCTTTTCTCCCTCTGTTCTTGTGGGGGGAGGTCACAGTTCACATCAAATGTCATTAATCACCTTCCTGGGGGCTGGGGGCTTATTGGACAGTCCTATTAATCAGAAGCCTATCACACCCACAGCCTGGCTGAGTCGCCATTGTCCTGTTCCTCACCTATCATAGAAAGATTAGATTATCAGTGACAACTGAGACACCCTTTGAGTCACCGGGAAGCCAGAGAATGGGTTGCCTTTATTTTTTTATTTATCCTCCTGATTCGAGGATGAGCTGTTTCTTGTCTTGTCACACTGCATCCTTTTCTTCAAAGAATCAGCTTTAAGAATCCAATTTGTCAAACTGGACAGTCATTGGCAAATCCATAAAAAAAAAAAAACTAAAAAAAAAACCTTAGCGACTTTATCAAAAAGGGTAAAATAAAGCAGGAGGTTTTAAATGGAGCCCGAAAGGATTAGAAAATAAGTTGTGTTTGACAACAATTAATCTCTGAAAAGCAGGAGCTTAAAAAAAAAAAAAAAAAAACTCTAGGCGGAGATGTGTCCAAAAGGAATTCTGGCGACCCACACTGGAGTTCAGCCATGACCTGGGCATCCATCCCCTTTCAGGGGTGGGTCAAGTTGAGACCTGGTGCTGAAAGAGAACGTCTTGCAAGCTTTCTCCTAACTTTCTGCATCCCAGGAGCAGTAGTAATTCTGACACAAAACAGAACAACCAGGGCATGGCAGCACAAAGCATGCAGCTCCCTACTCTTCTCGATTCTGGGACAGACTCAGTCACTCAACAACTGTGGAGCCCACCCATAGTGACTGCTGTGTGGCGTCATAACAGAAAGGGGTGCTTTCCAGCCCTGTGGAAGTGCAGAGACCAGGTGAGCACATGAAACACCTAGATCACGTTAGAAGGGACGGGGCTTTAGTGATATGAATCTCAGGGGCTACAAACCCATATCCTTAGAGGAGCCAGGAAGGAATGAGACCAGGAAAGATGGCAGAGGATAAGCCCATGCAGTGGGCGCACAGGCCTGCCCACAGGACAGCAAGGTCCATCCCTGCTCATCGTTGCCCTGTGGGAAGGGGAGTTCAAATCCATCCGATCCAGTTTTTCATGAGATGGTGGAGACCTGGATTTTTATGTGAATAGCCCCTATTTTAAGTGCTGGCAATTTATTCAAATAAATTTTTCCTAAAAAACTGTGCATAATGAGCAAAACCTGTTAGCGGGCCCAATTTGACCCCCACGCCTGGGATTTGTGAAACTGATCTAATCTACTAGCCTTGGTACAAATAGGGACTCTGAGGTCCAGAGAGGCCAGCAACTGCAGAGGTCACATAGTGAGTTAGAGCAGAGCCACTTCAAGAGCCTGGTTCTTCAGACTCCCAGCCCGGAGCTCTGTGCTCCAGACTGAATATATGAACATGTATGTGACCAGTTAGCAGGTCGAGGGCAATAAAAATGATTAGAATTAAGAGGAGAGCCTAGATCCACAACTTCACCTTGAAATCAGAGAAGGGATTGAATCAGACTGCGGCTGCATCTTTCATACTATATTTATGTAATTTTTCTACCTGACAAACCAGCTCTGAAGGATTATCTGTGTGGGTGCTGTGGAGGTCTGGGGCAGGAGGCCAAAGAGAGCTGTGAGCTCTGGGTGGGCATTTTACCCACTTGACTGCACCAAATAACTGGGGCCTGAAGCGGGAGCCACACTACCCACTTCAAATCCTGGTTCTGCCTCTTACTAGTTGTACAAACTTAGGAAAGTTACTCGACTTCTCTGGGCCTCAGTTTCCTCATTTTAGAAATGAGAATGATAATGATATTTACCTCGGGAGATTGCTGTGAAGATTAAAAGGGGCTTGGACAGAGCCTGCCACATGGCAAGAGCTCAAAAAATCATAGTTGTTGTTGTTCTGATATGTAATTAGGTTTTATTTTATCCCCAGTGGTGCCTGGGATTGAGACACATTATAAGATGTTGAGTCGGGAAAGAATCTTGGAAAGCACTGTAGTTTGATTGTCTAACCTTAGGGGAAAACCGAGGTACACGGATGGCAGAACGTTTCTTTTCTGCGGTGGGCACATGCAAAGACCTATGTGTGCCTACCGGCGTGCTTCACTTCTGACCACTTCCACAGGCCTGTGCCCACTGTTTCGTTTTTCTATTGTGACCTCATTGGAAAAAAGAGACATTTCTATTATAAATGGGTTTAAAGCAAAGCCACACGAGCCTTCAGGCTCCCAAATATTTCATCAGCGTCAGCATAGGCAACAGCACACAACGTCTCACTCCTGTGCTCATTACAGAAAGATTTGTGACACAACCAGGGGCCGTATTTGCCCACTGCAAGTTTGCGACCAGCTTCATTTTTAAAAAGGATTGTTCCCCCAAGGCAGTGTGTGATCATTAGTGAGAGGCTGAGCCTCAAAGTAATTTCGGTGTTTTGGGAAAGATGCCGTAGTGTTGTGGTCCAGCCGGTTGGTCGTTTGTGAAAATTGGACACTTAGATGTGTTAACTCTTGACAAAACTTGACAGGTATCCTGTCTGCCTTTATTTGGTGATTAATTAAAGATTGCTGGAGGGGCCAGTGTGGCTTGGAAGGCCTGAATTTTGTGCTAGATGGATTTGGGGACGGATTTCAACTCCTCGCTTGGCTCTGAGGCCGTGGGTGAGTTTCTTAAATTCTCTGAGTCCCCAGTTATTCATGTGTGACAAGGAGGTGATAAAACCTCCTTTAAGAAACTTTGTGAGGATTAAACAGGAAATATGTGTGTTCAGAAGTTGTGAGCTTCGTCCCACTGTGTTCCCTCTAGAAATGCAACCTCCGCTCAAGGAAAGATGAGGCGGGATTATTCCTTGACAGGCACTCACCGAGTGACTCAAAGTGACTCAAGGGTCGCAGAGGGAGACCCTTGTGAAGTGCGGGAAGGATTAGCTCGGAGCCAAATTCAGGTTCATAGCAAAAGAGAGGAGAGGACAGTGGGCACATTCATGCTTGAGGCTTCTGTTTGGGCTTCCGATCTAAAGGGCCGTTGCTGACATGTTTAAATAGAAGTATATGCCCTCCCAGAGCTAATCTGGAACCTGATATTGGAGACCTGGCTGAGTTGCAGTTTAGGCATGCTATTTTCAATTTATTGACCCTTCTGCAACTTTCCACCATCCGGAAGCAATCTGCAGAGGGGAAGAAGGTGTGTGAGGTGTCTCCCTAGGCATCCAGTGTAGGGTGAGGTGCTGGCCCTTGGAGAACACCCCAGAGGACACATACCATGCAGCCCACTGAGACCTGGGACCTCTGGCCCGTTCTTCCTGCTCTGGGGAAGAGTACCCTCTACTACAAAGATGAATAACACCACTGCCAAGCGGGAATCAAGAGAGGAGTCAATTGGAGTCCAAACCCTGAACTAAAGATAGTCATGACAGCCAGTATTTATTGAGCATTCGCTGGAAGCTAAACATGATGCTTACCGTTTTACACCAGCATCTCATTCCGTCCTCCCATCAGCTCCACGAAGGAGTAGATTATTATCACAGCTGAGAACACTGAGAGGTCAGGCCCGTTGTCCAAGGCCACGTGGCTCCCCCGGGACAGAGCTCTGAAGTGAAAGCATGATGCCCGACTCTTAACGGCTGGCCACAGGGCCTCTGCGATGCTATTGCAGGAAAACACTGGCAGCCGTGCCTGCATCCATTCCATCTTTGTCTGCCTGACAAAGTCACTTTTTAAAAATTTTTAAATTCCAGTTGACGTACAATATTATTTTCAGGTGTTCAACACAGTGATTAGACATTTATATACCTTATGCAGTACTCATCCAATAAGATTAGAACCCACCTAACACTCTACATAGTCATTACAATATGATTGACTATGTTTCCTATAAAGTACTTTACGTCCCTGTAACTGTTTCTATAACTGGCACTTTGTACATCTTAATCCCTTCCCCTTTTTCACCTATCCCTCCAGCCCCCCTCCCTTCTGGCTACCATCGATTTGTTCTCTGTATCCGAGTTTGTTTCTGTTTTGTTGGTTCATTCATTTTGTTTTTGAGATTCCACATAGAAGTGAAACCATATGGTATCTGTCCTTCTCTGTTTTATTTCATTTATTTCATAGAGAGCATAATACCCTCTAGGCCCATGTTGTTGCAAATGGAAAGATTTCATTCTGTTTTGTGGCCAGATAATATTCCATTGTATATATGGATCATATCTCGTTTATCGATTCATCTATCAATGGATACTAAGGTTGCTTCCATATCTTGGTTCTTGTAAATAATGAACATAGGGGTGTATACCTTTTTCAAGTTAGTGTTTCAGATTTCTTCAGCTACTCAGACGTGGAATTGCTGGGTCACATGGCAGTCCTAGTTGTAATTTTTTGAAGAACTGTTGTCCATATTGTTTTCTAGAGCAGCTGCATCCATTTACAGTCCCACCAACAGTATACAAAGGTTCCCTTTTCTCCACGTCCTCACCTACACTTGTTTGTTGATTTATTGATGACAGCCATTCTGACAGGTGTGACAAAGTCACTCTTATAAGCAGAGGCCTCTGCATGCTCCCCGGGAGCACCTCTCTGAGCTCTGGGATGCCAGAGGTCACCAGGGCCTGGGTTCTCACCCTGCAATTCCAACACACACATCCTAAAGTGCAAATGTAATTCATGGTGCTCTGGCCCACCTGGGGGAGGGATGGTGGCCTCTCTTTTCACCCCCATGTCCCCCCAGGCACAGATTCACTCCCTGCTGGGCTATTAGAGCCAAGGAGAGATGAGTTTGCCTCCCGCTCACTTCTGTGCTGTGCCCTTGGCTTCTGTGTCCTTACAAAGCCTCTTCCCTAATGTGTTATTTAGGCTGAGGGCCAAGAAGAGAGGAAAAGAAGAATAGCTGAGACCTAAAATAAATAGATGAGCGACCAGGAGAGAAACTTCAGTCTCGTAGAACCAAATGAAGAATCTGTGAGCTTTCAGCCTCCTGAAATTGTGGTGCTTTCGCCAGCACACTTAATACAAGCTGACAGCCCACATTGTTCTGCCAAGACAAGGTAGCTGGATCCCAGAGATAGGGTGAAGGGAGCAGAGGGACCAGAGCTGAGGAGGGGGTGGAGGGGGAGACAAATAAAGAGGGCTGGTAGGGGGTTACTCTTAATCGGGAGCCTGGCAGGAGACCCTGGGAACGGCAGCCCACTGACAGTGGAGACCAGGAGCTCCAGATGGCTTTTTGTCTCGATGCAATAAAAAATGTAATCTGACAGGCCCTGGGATGGGACTTGGGAAACAAAAGTCTGCAGGGAAGGGGGAGGGGGGAGCAGGAGTGGGAGTGGACCAGGTTAAAGGTACCAGAGTCTGAGAAAGACAAAAAGAAGCGACTGTCTCTTCAAGCAATTACGGGCTTTGCAAATGGCATTTAATTCCAGAGGTGCCCGCGAGGGACAAAGCCAGTTGTTTTCCGGTCTTGGCAAGTGGAGAGGAACTGGAAACGGACCGAGCATTTGGCCTCCGAAGAAAGGTGCTAACTTTGCCAATTAACCACGGATGTGCGCTCTTTGTACCCACCGCTGCCCCCGCCCCCAGTCATTAGGGGATGATATAAAGATACAGGGCTTTCCGGTACATTTTAATTGCTCAGAGACAGAAAAGTGATGAGCTCCGTCACACTGTGCAGACGTCCTGTAGGAGACCAGCTGCCATATTAATGTGGCCTCTCAGAGTGGGGACACACCCCCACTTGCTTCACGGGGAACATACAGATGCCCAGGGAAACAGTGGCACCTCTGTGGCTTCCAGTGGGGCTGTCGCTTTTTATTAAGTAATCTCTGCCTTTCAGATCACTGCATGTTTTCTTCCCAAAGGCTTTGGTTGCTGTGCAGGCCCAGCACTCAGCAGGCTCCCAATAAATATTAAACAGAGGATGCTGGTGATGTCTCCAGATTTCATTGTAGAAAGCAACTTGTCACCCAGGGAACTGACCCCGCTGGAGGGCTGGCTACAGCATGGTCACCAGGGCTGGACAAGAGGAAATTTAAGGTGTGATTGTTTAAGAGTTCCAAGGCAGGAAAATGGGGCAAGAGGGTTAGTGGATAAGAGCAAGAGCCGGTGAGACAAAAATGACAACGCTGGAAGATGCACAGCTCTAGTGAAGATGTGGGGAAACAGACACTCTTGCATGGAGTGGGCAGAATAAAGGCTTTTTCTAAAACAATGCGCCAACATTGATCGAAATGTTAACTTCTGCACCCTTTGACCCAGCAATCCCTGGAATTGACCTTGCAGCAATATGACAGACGTGTGCAAGGTGGCAGGCATGGGCGCTCTTGGCAACAAGGCTCAAAACAAAGAAGGAGAATCCATTTTAAATATCCATCATTAGGGAACTTGATGGTACATCCAAACAATAAAATACTCCATAGTTGTAGAAATAATAAAAGAAATCTATGCTTATTGACATAGAAAAACTTTTAAGACTTATTGTTAAAAGGAAAAAAACTGGTTGAAAATCAATACATAAGCATGACAGCAGATAAGTTTAAAAAAATACCTAACTGCGGGTACATGGGTACATAAATATATGTACAGAAATGCATAGACATGCATACCTTTGGAGGGCTCAGGAAAAAGAAATGGTTGGGGGAGGCTGTGAAGGAGCTCTTTAACACTCGACACTTTAATGTTTCTAATGCAAGTATCTGCGCATTACTCGCATAATTAAAAAAATAAAATATGTGTTTGACAAATATCAGTGTTTGTCAAGCATGTTTTAAAGTCTGTTCGAGGCCTGAGGTCCAGCAATGTCACTCGTGGCTTATGACTCCATGTCTCTAAGCTTCGATGTCCTCCACCCTGGACTGGGGTTAGTAACAAACAGTGCCTACCCTCGTAGGGGTGTCAAAAGATTCAGATGAGATGTGCATAGAAGAGCTCGCTGCGACACACATTCAGCACTCAGCAAACAGCGGTTCGTGTCATTATAGACCAGGCATCTCTCAGGAGTGCTGAAGGAAGAGCCCATGTTCCCCCGTGAGCAAGTCTTAGAAGTCCCTGAGGTACTGGAGACGTTTCCAGACTTAAGAAACAAAGGGTCCACAGACTTCTTTGCCTCACAGCCAAACAGGTCTAGGTGGCTTCTCCTTACTTCCCTGTCTTCTGAATTCAGGTGACACAACAAAAGTTGGAACTCTGGGCCCCTAGGCCAGTGTTATATAAGGGTCCCTTTGCCCTTTGGCAAAGCTGAAGTACATAGATGCACAGGACACCTCTCTTTTCAAGGTGGCAGCCAGGATACCTCTCTTTTCAAGGCACTCCGACCTGGGCAGGAGTTTTATGGCAACGCAGGTCCTTGGCCATCACGGGGTTTCACTATCATTTGGCCTAACTTCCTGTTCCCAAAAGAATACTGTGTTGGAAAAGCCACCTCCAGAACCATCAGCTGAGCAGACAGAGGGGTGACTCTCATAGTTCATGCTTATAAAATATATGTTGAAGGACTGAATGAAAAAATAGGGAGAAAGAAGCAAACTTTACACCTAAGAAGGCACGATATGTCTGTGGCTCCCCTCACAGCGAGTCCCCTCAGAACAAACTGGAAGAGATGTACACTATAGCTCTTTAGATTTCTATTTTATTCTGAGGGAAAAATAGAGCCCAGAACAGGCAAAGTTTCTCCTGGAGATGCACAGCAAGTGAGAGGCCCAGGTAGAATATGGTTCCGAGTCTCCAGAGCAGAAGTATAATGAGAACCACACGTGTAATTTAAAATTATTTAGTAGCTATACTAAAAAAGAAAGAGAGACTTGTGAACTTCCTTTTAATAGTATATTTTATTTAGCCTAATATATCTAAAATATTCTTTCAGTATATAATCTACTTATGGTGACTATAGTTAACAGTACCATTTTGTATATTTGGAAGTTGTTAAAAGAGTAAATCTTAAAAGTTATAACACATAAAAAAGATTGTAATGTGTGGTGATGGGTGTTAACTAAACGTATTGTGATCATTTCACAATATATGCATACCTCAAACCATTATGTGGTACACCTAAATTTTTAAAAAATTTAAACTATTGAGATATCTACATTTTTTTATACTAAGTTTTCAAAAACCTGCGGTATATTTTGCCTCACGGCACATCTCACCTAGGACTAAGTACCTTTCAAGGGCTCAACAGCTAATAACCAGAGGCTACTTTGTTGGTCAGTGCAGCTCTAGACGTCTGGCTCGTTCAGCTTCCTTTAAGAGCCCTAATGTATGTGTGACCAGGTGGCCATCTCCTAAATGCTGTTCCATTTTGCATTGCTGTCTCAAGCTTGCATTGTTTGCTTTGCCTAGAATGAACAAGCAGTGGTCCAGACACAGGGTAAGCTGCAAACACAGAGGTGTCCTTCCCCTGGCAAAGCTCCTAATGTGTGTGTGTTGGGGCAGAGTGAGTGGGTGTCAACCAGGGAGCTCAGAAAAGAAATCCGTTATTTGGTGATTTGGACGGATAAAAGGTGCATTTGCAAAAGGGCAGCGGCAGGCAAGACCAGGCCACTGCTTTACAAATTGATGCAAATGAGCCACAAAAAGCTGCAGCCACAGCACAGGCCAGAGAGAACCCAGGGAAGGAGCAGAGAACCCACTCAGGGAGCTCGAGGCTTCATGAGCCCTAAAGGCTTAGCCAGCGTGCTAGGCAAAAGCAACTCCCAAGAGCTGGCAAGGGCCCTCTTCCTTAAATCAGAGGACCCAGCCCTGTGAGTTCTGTGAGCTTTGCCAGGAAAGGACAACTCTGTGTCTGCAACTTAGCCTATGTCTGGGCCACGACTTGTTCATTCTAAGCAAAGTAAAGAACTCAAGCTTGAGACAGTGATGCAAAATGGAACAGCATTTGGGAGATGGCCACCTGGCCTGGTCAGGGAGCCTGTCTACAAGTCCCTGCCCTACCACTTACTAGCATGTGACTGAGGGATAGTTATTCTCCAAACCTCCCTTTCCACAGCTATAAACTGTGGAGGCTGACGAGCCTAAAGCCGCCCTCTCAGGGCCGCTGGGAGCATAGCGGGAAATGATGCGTGTCAAGCCCTCTGCAATGTGCCTGGCACACAGGAAGGCCTTCCCTAATGGCTGCTACATGCGGGCAGTTGGCAATTTCCTGCATTACGTCACTTGACCTTGGAGCTGTAGACCACCTTTGCAGCCATCTGGCTGAGAAACAGGAATACGGGAGCCCAATGACTTGCCCAAGTTCCCACAGCTAAACCCTGGCTCTTTCCATGACATTAATGTTTCATGTGTAAGATGGGATTGTTTTTGCTTTCTCTTTAGGTTTTTGCTCTTAATCGTTGCTGTTGGTTTGTTTTAGTTTCTAACCATGAGGTTAGAAGGGCAGAGCTTTACGAAGCTCATATTTCCCCGTCACTTCTGTTTGTCAAGCTCATCCTCAGAAAGACTCATACTGCAGAGGGAAGCCTGAGGGGACCCAGGATCCTTGCCGGGCAGCTCAAAAGTCAAAACTACACACAGAGCACAGGGTGGGGAGGTCAGGGGTGTAGAGTGAGGGCTCACTTGATGAAAAGGCGGGAAAGACTGTGGTAGGGATGTTTGCAAGATGCTGGGCCGGCCTGGGCTAGGCTGAGTGGCCCCCAGTCGAGAAAGCGCTGCTAGTCGAGAGGCCTCTGCACGAGAGCCCAGAAGCCTTGCCTCTTCCTACCACCCTGTCCAGCATAGGGCAGGGTTCCCATTTCCAGGGGCAGGGAGCAGGCTGGCACAGGAAGTGAAGCTGCTACCGCAGACGTTGTGGGGCCAGGACAAATGTGCTATCTCACCTCTTAATCTGTGTCCTGGAAGCAACCTTGGAAATCCTTTCGTCCCAACACTTCAAAACCAAGGCAGAAAGAAGATAAGAAATATGCTCCAAGTCATACAACTGGAGAGTGGCTGAGCCAAGTTTCATGCAACTGATTAAAGAAGGTTGTGGGGAAGGCACAGGAGGGAAGAGGCCAGCACAAGGGGGGAGGGAAGAAGGGACTGAGAGTGAATGGTTCTGCAGGGGAAGGGGCGCAGGGGCCGCTCATGCCACCTTCACAAAAAGCAGGGCCCAAGCCTTTGTCCGGCTCACTCAGAAAAGCAATGTTGTCACCAAGATGAATGACCAACTAGAGAGGATTATGGAGCCAGCCTGACACAGGGGGAGACCTCACTGGAGGCCAGACCGCAGGGGCAGACTCCAAAGGTCCATCTTCGGCGAAAACAATCTGATGATGACTACTTATATAGCAGTTAACTTTGGGGAAATGACAGCATAAAGTATGACTACCACTCCCTTCCTTTACAGGAGGACTTATAGCCTCAAGTCAGCTGAGGAGGATGGACTAACAAGTCTGCAGCTGGTGGGACTTAGATTGGAAGAGAATAAGACAGTCCCAGATGTCACACTGAGAAGGCCAGAGGACACAAAGAATCAGCAGGGCTTGAAGAACGGGGTAGACAATGGTCCTTGGAGAAAGTCTGAAGGCTCCAGACCATGAGATAGACCTGAGGGCTTCTTAGGGTTTCTCCTATCCTGAAGAGTGTTTGTTGAATGGCTGAATGATTCAGTTACTAAGAGACCATTAGTGATGCATTCTTCCCATCCAGGCTTCACAGAACCAAAGCCATGGCCTGCCACTGGGCTGGCAGGTCCTTCCTTCCATTTTGGAGCTTTCCCGGGCACAGGAGACCGTGGAGTGAGGTGGGGAGTGGGATTCCACAACCTCTTCCCAACTCTGATGTCCTCCTCTGCATCTAAAGGGTAAGAGGGTAATGGTTCTGGGCAACCCTCACACCCGTACACTGAGAGGATTAATTAATGTGGCTAACGTGCTCAGAGATCCCTAAACGAGAGTGTTAGCCAAGGGCCGACTTTATTAGAGTGATGATGGCTATTAGTATTACGCTATTGTTATTATGTTTGCTCTCTCAACCCTTAAATCACACTCCATCTCGTGATCGCTTGCATTTTATGTAATTATAGCTTATATAGGTAACAAATGGATATTCTGCAAGCCTGGGAGACAGCCTTCTGCATACATTAATTTGCTTGATTAGTTTTCTGTTTGGTATTCTTTGTTCCCCCCAAACCCCCCTTTCTTGCCCAGCTTCAACAGAAAATTAATGAGTTTTAGCACCTTGCAAAAATGGGTTGTGCCATGGGAATACCTCAAGTGTACTTTGGGTTTTAAATCGACATGTTCAGAGGCTTCCTAAAGGTTATGCAAAGGTTAACAAACAATTAATATGTTGAATCAGTGTGCTAAATCTGTTTACCCAATCTCTGCAGTCTAAAGGCCATTAGCCATCAGCGTCCACATTTTAGATTGATCTCTCTCTTTCCTGACCCACTCTAACCCTGGATAATTTGGGTGAAAAAAAGAGAAAGAAAAAATTCTGAATTGAGAGCGCTGATATCTGTGGAAAGTGGAGGCTTTGTTGTTTCTTAAGGTCCTAAGCTTTGGGAGTCCCAAGAGCCTCGATGAAGTGAATTACAAATTTTAAGAAGATAATGCAAGATGAGAGGCATTTCTGCCTTTTAAACAAAGAGCAAAATGTGAGTTGGGCTTATAAATGGATGCCATGTTGGGTTTGTGTGGCATTTCCTCCCTCGTTTACAGGGAGAAGGGGTAGATGAGAGGTGTGGGGTACCTCCCACCTTGGGGACTAACCGGAAAGAGGCCTCCAGTCACTCTCTCCTCTAAGGAGAAAACATGGCAGAGTAGGTGGAGCCCAGAATGTTCCTTTCCTTAGGAGACAAGAGGAAGAGGGTAAGTAAGGCATAGCCCTCTTCCAGGCGGTCGCCCCAGGAATCTCCTAATTGTACGAAGAAACTCATTGGTGTCCGCATTTGTGGATGATGGTGATAGTCATGGCAACAATGAAGACAATGACCCTGATGAGATCACAAAGATTTATCATCAGCATCCAGGGTCCGCACAAAAAGCGACGTGCTGTCCATCCCAGCCTGGCCTCTCTAAAAGAAGTTGTGCTGCCCACTTAATCCACCTCCAGCCCAGGCTCAACAGAAACGGTCTCCCACGTTGACCCAGACCCTCTCTTTTGCCAGTTCCCAGCTTCTGAGGCTTGTCTACTACCTTGTCTCCCTGCCTAAGACACATTTTTGGATGAGCATGCTTGCACACAGACCACCAGTTTGGGCCCTTGGGGTTTTTCTTAGACATCATTTGACATTTTTTCGAGGGCTCTGGTCTCTGAGCAGCTGGGCTTCCAAAGACCCCAAAAGAGAAACATGCCCAGGGGATACCAGTGACAACTGTTCCTCTCAACAGAGACCCAGAGGCCACTTAACACTTTCCCCTACTCTTCTCCTACACTGGTGGAGGGAGGCAAAGACAGTTTAGCAAGTGGAAGAAGAGAACAAGAGAAAAGAAAAAAAAAACAAACAAACAGAAAGGTCTGACCACACCCCTGGGCCCACAGGCCAAGTTTAGGTGGAGAGAAGTTACAAATTATATGAGTCTGAGATGAGCCCAGACTTGACGTTTATTACCTGAAGAAATGAGATTCTTCGTTAATATGTGGGAGTATCCAAACAGCAAGAGAAAGGGGAAATGAATCCATAACCCAGTGGGCAGGGCCAGCAGGGGGAAGAGAAAGTTTCTTTCTGCTTGTACCCTACCAAGCCCCACTCAACGATCACCCGCTTACTCCATATTGTCTATATTTTTTTATTTTGAACTCTCATGATGCATAGAGTGAAAAATAAACTCTGCTTTATTTTTTTTAAGAAAGAAATCAAAGAGCTTTGCCCTCTAAATTTCAAAGTTAAGATTTATGACAAAGTGTCCCAACGGGCACCTGGGCTGACCAGGAGAAGAGGGAGATGAGGTGTACTCTTTGGGCTTGAGAAGCAGGTTCCTGCAAGGTTTTGTGTCTAAATAAGACTAAATTTCAGCAAAAAAAAAAAAAAAAAAGTTAAGTAACTAGCTCTGAGTACACATAAGCCTCCCTGAACCAGGTGCGTAGTCGAAGCAGATGGCATTTTTAGAATATTGAAAGTATTCTTCCTGCATAAACACATTCTTTTTTGCAAACTCCTGAGAAGTGCATGCTCAGCCTGCTCCCAGGTTACACTGGAGAGAGACTTCTAGGAGAGGACTGTTTGCAGCCGGGATGAATTCCTCCTGGACACCCCTGGAGAGCCCGGGTCTTCTGATTGCAAGTCAAGGTTTCTGAGTCCGTGTTTCACGCCTAAAGAAAGAAGTGTCATTGTTTCAAGAAATGCCAAGCTGATGATATGAAGGAAAAAATAAAAAATAAAACAGATAAGCTATCCTGTGCCCTCTGAATCATTTGGGTGTTTCATGCAAAGATTTTTATCCTTTGAAACGGGATGGAGGAGTTAGGTTATGTCGGGGGCGGGATGGTGCAACTGTCAGATCTGGCTTGCCCAGCGGCCAGCTCCCGATGAAGTGTGCATATTGATGGCGGAGACGGCGGCCCTGGGGAAAAGGTCTTGTGAAGACTGACCCAAAGCCACTGGCTCTGAGAGGTTGCCCATGCCTGACAATCAGCACACGCGTAACCCGCAGCAATGGCCCTGAGGAAGGGCAGGCTGGCTCCTGGCTGACGGAAGCCTGGTGGGTAGAACACACTGGGCCCCTCTCCTGCCCATCAAAGAGATACCCCCTCACTGCTGATTGGGAAGGTGGTCTGTGCGCCGTGCTCTGTACTCCCCTCCGGAGCCCGCAGGTCTAGTACCCTCGGCAAGGTGCTGATGGCTTAATTTGGCCTCCTGCCATCCTAGATTTTACTCTCAATTTGGGAGGATCAAAGAGGAAGATCCTCTGCAAAGATGATGCTTCTCATTCATAATAAGTGGAAACGAGCATTTCTGCAGCCCAGGTTTGTGCAAAGATGGGGTGAGTGGGGGCTGACCCCTTGCAAACAGGTGGGGAAAGATGCTCCTGCACCTTCACCAAGGAGCGCTCCTGTCACCAGACCCTGCTTGTACCCATGAGGGATAGACTCAGCTTGTCCACCACAAGTCCATGACAGAAGGAAGAAGTCCAGGCCCCAGCCTGGTGGGGCAGTTGTCGCCAGACACCGCGGCCTGCCAGCACCCCAGCCACTCTTGTGGGATGCCACGTCCAAGTCTGAGTGTCAGGGCATGTGAGTGTGCCTTCTCTACGCTCTCTTTCCCTGCCACATGGCAGCCCAGCTTCAACCAGGTAAACCAAGGCCTGATGGCAGAAACTCAGGCCCCTATGACTGTGTGGAAGGCTCGCCTCCAACTGTGACATCACAGAGAAGTAAATGCTTACCTTATGGAAGTTATTCATTTCCCCCTGAGCTTCTGGGGGGCAGCAGCCAAGCCTGACTTCTAACCAACCAACTCCTCACGCCTATCAACCAAGAACGCTACAGCTCTCGCCAGCTCCATGGACCCTCAGAGAGGCAGGGCAAAACAAAGGTCTTGTAAGGCAGAAACCGCAGCACAGGGAGGCGTTGTCTCTGAGACATAACCTAAGTGAGACCAGGGGCGAAGAATCAAACCCCAAACCCCCCTTATTTCTCCTCCCTTCTTAATTATAATCCCATTTGTAAGCCAACCCTGTCATTCTGTCTCCCTTAATGGCTAGTTTCTATTCTGGGACTTTCTCCACCCTATTATCTTTTGCAATATTCAGGAGCGATGAAGGGGTAAGGCTTAGACTGCCCGTTCTTTTCTTTCTTTTTAAATATTTCAGTTGCTCCCAATCCTTATTTTTGAATTTCGATTTCCTGTGGTACAGTACATTTATCTTGGTCACTCAATCAAGTTTTCCCCGGCTCTCTTCCCTTATCTGTCCTGCTCCGAGCCGACTGAAAATACCTACATTATCTCTGCAGCCAGTATGCCAGCTGGAGGGAAATCTACAGATTATCTTGATAGGGAGATGTCTGAGGGAAAACTAGAAAGTGCTGCACTTGTCAGAGGACAAGGGTGAAGTGTGTGACCTTAGTGACTTTCTTCCAAGGTTAACCGCACAGTGCGGGACGCTTCCAAAGGTGTTTGTAAGGATTCTCCTCCTCTTTGTCTCAGTTGGGAAGCGATGCTTTCACTGTGTCCGTGTCCTCCTGGAGTGGGTTTGCTGACCCCCTTACCTTCCTCACCTGGCCGTAGATGGCCTCGACCTCTGAGAACCTGCGTTTCAGATTTCCCACTCTGTGACACAGTGTGGATCTGAACCAGATCTCTGTGTGACTAACCCTAAGCTCCTGCAAGTTTGGTGACAGATAAACGTTGTGTGCGTGGATATTCCTCGGGCTGGGTCAGATTGGTCTTAATTTCCACCTAACTGTAACCTCACTATTAGCGGGCTAGACAGTAGAAGGACAGGAAGGTACAGGCCATTGCTAAACAGTCTCACTGATGGTCGGTCAATCTACATGGATCCAGGACATGTAAACAGCAGTCCTTTGTTTCAGGCTCACGGCATATCATCTAATCTGTTCAGAATCTACAGACAATTTGGGGTCCTGCTTTTCAAAGAACACAAGGCCTTCGGCCTCAGTTCTTGGTCTTTTGTGGCCAGCCCTCTTAAAGCTGGTTAGAAAACCTCTTTCCTCCTGTTAGAGGCTCTTTCTTCTCTTTTTAGCCCATTTTCACTCCTCGTTCTGGGTTCTTCTTTCGTCCAACCCCTGGCACATATTTCAATCATTTCACTTCACTGCATCTGATGACTCTGGAATTAGAGATGAGGTAAGAGGCGTATGTTTGTATCCTGCCAGATCCACTCCTTTTAGCAAATCTCTTGTGTGTTCTAAGACCTGCAAACTACAGACCTTCTCTGAGGCTTTAACACTTAGGAATTTCATTTATCTTCCTGATCAATGAGGCCTAAACAAGATAGAGATTTATCTCTCTCTCGTGC
The DNA here is from genome assembly GCA_030015415.1 of Cynopterus sphinx. NCBI lineage: Eukaryota > Metazoa > Chordata > Mammalia > Chiroptera > Pteropodidae > Cynopterus > Cynopterus sphinx. The sequence goes on from CM057385.1 coordinate 24,935,768, forward strand.
TATTAAAAGAGAGAGAGAGAGAGAGAGAGAGAGGGAGAGAGAGAGAGAGAGAGAGAGAGAGAGAGAGAGAGAGAGAGAGAGTCCGGAATAAGGCCGCCCAGAGCTGATCTGGAGCTTCTGGGCTCCTTGCATGCTTCTGTTTCATCGTCCTCGGCACGTACTTTCCACCTACGAGGAGCCTTCGTTATGGCTGCTGGAGTTCCAGTCATCATGTTCGCATTCCAAGCAGCAGGAAAGAGAAATAACCAAAGAGCTTCCACTTATATCTCATTGACTACATGTAGCTGCAAGAGAGACTGGACACTAATTTGTCAGATAGATGTGTCGCCCAGAGGCCTGACACTAAGGAAGAAGAGAAGAAGGGACACTGAGCAGGCAGATGGAAGGGTCTGCCACAGAGGCAGTAGAACAGTGGTCTAGAAAGGAGGGGCTGGGATCAGCTCCATAGGTTTAAATTTTTTGCTCCACTAATGACCGGCCTCGAGAGCCTTGGCAGTTTACCTAATCTATGTCCTTCCATGTTCTCATCTATGTAGTGGGAGTAACCGTAGCACTAACCTCACCACTGGCAATACCATTACTTTTTGCTTACTGGGACTCTGCAGTGCTCTGGGAGATGGGAACTGTGCACCAAATGCCGGTTATTGTAATTCCTCTGCTGGTAGTCACATGATTGACACTCTGACTGTTACCCTGCCCAGTACGCACCCATCCAAACACAAAGGAAGAACTGGGCTTTGGGACAGCTGAGGGGAAAAAGGGTAGAGAAAAGGTGCAGTGCAGCTCTCTAATTTCCCACTCCCAGTGACAAAGAACTCCAGTCACTTTGGAATGTCCCTTTATTTTCCTCTGTCTTCCCACAGGGCCAAGGTGCAAGGAGGCAGAGGCAGTCACACAGAGGGATGCCTCCCCATCCTTCCAACCCACCCAGTCATCCCAAGGCCCTAATTGTGTATAACCCTGCTCCTTGGTCTCAGGGCATCTGCCTGACTCTTGCTCCAAGGAATTTATAGTCTAGAATAGAGGTCAGCCAACTAAAGTCTGCAGGCCAAATTCAGCCTGAAGGCTATTTTGGTAAATAAAGTTTTATTGGCACATAGTCATACTCTTTGGCTCAGAGATTGTGGCTGCCTTTGCACCCCACAGCAGGGTGGAGTAGCTGCAACAGACACACCGTGGCCCACAAGCATGAACTACTTCCCACCTGGCCTTTTGCAGAAAAAGTTTGCCAACCTCTGCTCTAGGAGAAGAAAAGAGACATATTTTTTCATCTACCAGCAGGTGTACACAATCAAATAGTGCATTGAGTCAGTGTCTGTAAAGATAAAGAAAGGCCAAGAACTTAAAACAACAACCAGCATGGGTATCTGTGAGGAGATGAGAAGAGCAAGTGAGAATATGGTCAAAGATGGTGTCAGTCTGATCCGTAACATTTTGTTTTTCGAGGAGAATAGACTTGAGCAGTTAAAAACCACTTTTTAAAAGAGTATATTGATTGCCGGAAAGAGTGTGACATGTTCAACACTTTTATAGACTCCTAATAAAGTAACAAATTAATATATCCCTTTTAGAAAGCAATTTGGAAAAATATATCGAGAGCCTTAAACGTGTTCGTACTCTTGGCTTCATAATTCTACTTCTGGGAATCCATCCTAAGGCTATAAACTAAAATGTCACAAATCGTTACGTACAAATATGTTCATTGTAATATGACTGGTAGTAGCAAAAAGCTAGAGTCATTTAAATAGTCACATCAGAGTTTAATAAAATTTGATACATCCGTATGATGAAATATTATATAATAATTAAAATGATATTCACAAAAATTTGAAATTTGGGGAAAATCTAAATGAATGAATAAAATACAAAGTTCAATGTAGTTTCATCAAAACTGTATAGAAAAAAATTAACATTACCACTGGGGCATACCCAAATATCACAGTAGTCATCTTTGGAGGAGTTCATCATTCATCTTTCTATTCTTTATGCATATATACATACATTTTATTTTTTTATATTTCTCTAGATACATGCATGTGTTCACTTTTGCTTTTTACAAAATTTTACAATTCTATTTTCTAATCTAGCCTTTAAAAAAAAAGCCCTAACATTAAATTTATACATACATTTTATAGAACGTTTTGGTTTTATTTTCATAACTGGCAACATGTACATCATCTTAAACTATAGGAGCTTTTGAAAGGGTCATTGTGAGCCAAGTGGATCAGAGGTTCCATGGGAACAGAGAGGAGGAGCTGGGAGTTAATCACCTCGTTTCTGTGGAGTCAGAAAAGCAAAGCAGAGGAGGGGAGGAGAGATTTACACTCTACCCAATCGGCAGGTCAGAAGCCTGCCCTGAGCAGGTAGTATGACCAAGTGCACCAGGTGCAGCCTCTCCTGACCCCTCCCTCCGCTGCTGAGGACCTGGCGAGGCAGAGCCTTGAAGGGACGGCTCCTCCTCAATCCATGAGCAGAGGTTTCTATTCCCTCCAGGGGCTGGAGAGGGACTCATCCACATCGCTTTGGTGGGCGTCCGCAGAGATGGAGGGAAGAGAGTGTCAGGATGGACAGGAAGCAGGGTTTGGGGTGGGGAAGAGTCCATTCATTTCCCCTCCAGGAGTCTCTGAGTCACCAAGATCCCTGCCTTTGAACCGTTTCCTCTGGCTCAGACCCACTGCCCAGTTCTGAAACCTCCCTAATGTTTTGTTTACACTTAGCAGTTACAATAGCCATTTGGGTTTCTCTCTCTTTATCCTAAAAAAGACAGAATAACATCAAAGCTGGGTCCTCAATCCATGCAGTATTTAAGGAGGTCCCCAAGGGTCTTCTTGAAGACAAGCAATTAGTAATACAGGAAACTCCTCAGAAAACAGCTTCCAACTGGGTTGTTTCTGCAAATCGAAACAAAGCCCGTCAGCTTTGGAATCAGCTATAACAGGTTTCACTCTGATTTAGTTCCATGACCTAGGGTGAGATACCTGTACTTTCTAAGCCCTGTTTCTTTCAGCTGCAGATTAGGGTAGAAAATGATCTTCCAATGAGTGTTGTTGTAAATATCAGAAAGAATTTTTTAAAATGTGCCCCATGCAATGACTGACACGTAGTAAGTGCTTATAAAAGGTCATTCTTATTCATCAAATTACATTTTCTGGGCACCCTGAAGATGTGAGGGGCAGTGCCCTGGAATTAGGCACTAATCTAGAAAAGATAGGTTAATCCTGTATCTTATCCAAAGCAAAAAAGCATCACTTAATATCTGATGTACTCAGCCTTCCAGAAGCAACTCAGATCCAGGACTCCCCCACTCCCCACACCAGAGCAGCTCTTCCTAACCACATGGGTCTACGGCCCACCCTCTGTCGCCTGGACCAGGAGATCCATTACTGTCAGAGCCATTCATCTAATAATTAATCACATAGGGACCTGTGACATCTCTTCTAGTGTGGTTGAAACCGTGACCTACGCGGGTCCCTGTACTGTACTCCCCATGTGTTTGCATCTCATCTCTTCAACTAGATTACGCGCCCCTCCAGGGAGTGGCTGCTTCTTTTTCTGGCTCTATTTCTCTCTTCAGTCGGCGAATGATATTTGACGCACATTGGATTTTTGAGTTTCTTTAGGTCTAGCCCACAGAAAACACAGCTATGCTTGGCAACTGCCGGGCAGAATGTTTATAACTTTAAACACATCAGAACAGCTCCCGGACAGGATACTTCCAAAGGGGAAATGCAAAGAACCTGCAGCAGGAGAGGGGTTTTTAAGCTCCTCAAAGTGTGGCCCCTCTGATTCTGAGCACATGGGAGTAGGTGGGGGCAAAGCCAGTACTGCCAAATCAAGGGCTAGATTTGTGTCCGGGCCGATGCCAGGACATCAGTTGCTTCCTGCCACCCACAGCCTCTTCTGGGAGTCCCAGGGAGCTCCGGCTGCCCTGGGGAAGCTGGACTTAAATCACTAAGCATGAGGGCAAAAGGACCAGCCACCAGGCCAAATCTGGAATCATTTAGAACGGGGTGTATCCGGTACCTCTTCCTCCCTCTCATCTTTGTTCCCTGGTCTGGGTTTATGGGTCCCAGAGAGGGCTGAGGCGTGTGTGCTCCCAGCGGGAGCAGCTGTGTCCCCGCCCTCCCTCTGCGGCCTGGGGCGCCTCTGGTCAGGGCAAGAGCAGTCACATGCAGCTGACAGCTGTGGTGGCCCCAGGAATCAGGCGCCTACCACCTGGCGTCCTTTTTGATGCTGACCCTCCCCTGGGCTGGCTGCTCCTCCCCTGCCACCAAGCAGCTAACGGCCAGCGGTGTCCTCAGAGAAGGGGCGGAGGAGGGGGAGGGTGGGGAAGGGTGAAGAGCACCTGCTCCCTCCCCACCCTTCTTCCTGTGGCATTTACTTCAAAGTCACGGGAGGAGCTTCCCTTTCTTTGTTGCATCCCCGCGGACTTGGGACTCTTGTGTTTCCCCCACTGGGAATTCGTATGTCAGTGGTTCTGGGGGTTGGGGTCTCAGAAGGGACCTCGGGACGGAAAGCTGATCAGTTCGCTGAGTGCCTGCCAAGCACCAGGTGCACACCATCCCAGGAGCTGGGCCGCACCCGGATGAGCCGACTCCAGGGCGGAGCTGCGGGCCTCGGCTTGCTGGTCCCTCTTCTCAACGTCGACAGCCCCCAGGACAAGGGCGAGCCCCTGCCACCCCTGTCGCAGCCCTTCCCGGGACCCTTCTCGGGGCGGAGGTGTCGGCTTCACGACCCTCCTGCTCCTAGGACAGCTCTGCAATGAGCTCGGGCTGCGAACGGGCCGCGGAGAGAGAAGAAAGTCCCGCAGGCGGGGCCGGGCGGGGGGAGCCCCGTTTTCCTCCCCGCGTCTGGCAGGTGCGCGGCTGCGGCGGGCTCGTCGCCTCGCGTGGCAGCCGAGCGGCCCCTGCTGCCCGCGCCCGGCGCTGCGAGCGCCTCCGCGGCGCGGTCACCCACGGGTGGCCCCGCCTCGCTGCCAGCCCGGCTCGAGGACGATGAGCCTCTCCGCGACGACCTCCTCCTGTGGCAGCCACGGGCCTGGACCAGCCCCTCCGGGGTAGGGGCGCGGGAGGGTGGGGGGTAAGGCCGACCCCCAGGGCAGCGCGGCGAGCAGTGTGGGGTCTGGTTCTGGAACCGGCTCCACCACGCTCCTGTCTGCCCGACCCTAGCATACGGTTCACCCTCTGAAGCGTCAGTTTCTGAACCATGAAAGTGAGATCAGCAGTAGTGTCTACATCACAGAGATGCTTCAAGGAGGTCAGTCCTGTAAGGCACATGCCAAGTTTTCGATACTAGTGACTATTATTATTGATTCCGCTGGCACCTCTACAACTAGGTAATAAGAGGATATCTGACAAGACCCCACAGACAAAAGTCAGGGGATTTTTTGTTTTTCTTTTCAAAGCATTTTCATCATTAAACGGATCTGATCCAGTTCTATGGGCATCGTTGAGAGAAACAACGTTGCCTAAAGGAGAAATAAATTCCAGAGACATTCACAGAAACATCAACCACAAGCAATTACTAAACACATTGATCAATGCTCCAAGCTGTGCAATAAAGGAAAGGGAGAAGAGTTATGTTTGTGGAGACTCTGGCCTCCATTATCAATTTTCCCCACTTTGCTGGATTATATCCATTAATTATAAACATGCTGAAACATCGCCCATTAAAAAGAAAAAAAACTTGACTCCACATCCCCTCAACCCCCAACTTTTTTCCTCTCCTCCATAGCCTAACTTTTTGAAATATGCGTAGTGACTCCACTTCCTCTCCCTTGTTAACTCTTTAGCTCTTGAACCCACTCAGTCAGGTGTTTGTGTCCACCACTCACTTCACTACCTCACTTCACCTGCCCTTGTCATTGTCACCAGAGAGTTGCACAAAGCTCACCCACAGGTCCATTGTCGTCAGGCCTCTTCATCCCACCCGTTAGCAACACCGATATAGATAATGAACAGTCCCCTCCTCCTTGCCCACTCCATATAAGATAGAAACCCCACCCAACACCTTCCTCCTTATCATGATGTATTCATACCATTTATCACCATTTGACATATAAATTTAACAGTTATTTTCTACTTCCTCCAACTAGATCCCAAGCTCCATGGAACAAGGACTTTGATTTGTGCACTGCTATATCCCCGCTTCCCAGTACAGTACCTGGCACACAGTAGCTGTTCAGTAAATATATGTTGATTGCAGGAATAAATTGGTGGTCCACACCAGCTATCCCTCCACATGATTGAGATGCAAAAGACCCAAGTCTAACCTCAGCACTGATTTCAGAGACACAATCATGGCTGTGAGCTTTGCCTCTCACCAATAACCTATTAGACAGGCTTATATCTAGAACAAGAGCAATAATGCTTCAGTCTTCTCAGTCTCAAAAATATTGATTATATAAGGCTTGAAGAGTCTGAGATAATATGGCCTCTTCCACTTCTAGGTTGGCCAGTTAGATTTCTTTTCTTTTCTTTTCTTTTTTCCCCGTTATAAGAACAGAGACAAACTTGTAAAATAACTCACCCAAGATTATCTTTTATTACATCATGTCCTCAGTCTCTATCATTCACTGTTCCAATGACACACTCAAAGAAAAGAACATTTAGGGTACTGCCAGCTGGTTTACCCTCTCTGGCTTCAAATAGAAATTTCTCTCCTTAGCTGTGACCTTATTTTTTCATTCAATAAATATTTGGCCAGATAGACAACTATATAAAACTCACAATTACCATTAGTGTCTGAGATACTAAATATAGCTATTTATCAAGTTTAAGGAAACCTAAAAAAAGATTTCTCTGTGGGGTGGAGGGAGGTCGATATGAAAGATGGATTGAAGGGGTGGGCTGATGGCGACTCAACAGTTAAGACCTTAATGCAATAGTCTAGGCAGGACATAGGTAGAGCAGTGGTGGGTGGTGGGACTGGTGCTATGGGGTGCTAAGAGAGGCTAGAGGAGTAGCAGGAAGGAGGGAGGTGCAAGTCGAGGGAGATTCCCAGATCTGAGGCCTAGAAATGTTGTTTACCATCCCTTCATACTTCCTCTCCCACACCGTCAGGCTTCAGTTCATATCACTGTCCCCAGTCTATTCACAGATGCCATCTGTCAGGCTCTCCATGCCTCAGTTCTTCATCCATAAACGAGGTGAATAGTAGTCACTTTCACATAAGTCTATAGTGAGGAATAAACAGTTTGAGATAGTATCTAGGACATAATAAGCATTCAAGAAATGTTAGCTGTAGCCATCATCATCATCCTCCTCATCCTCATTATCACAATAGTCTAATATAGACAGATTCCTGGTGATTTTAAGACCCGTAAATTTCTGACCTGAAGGAATTTTTTTCCCTCCTCTTTAATTCTCCCCACACACTTCCACCCCTGACCTATGGATGTGGCCATTTCCCCTTAAGAAAGGGATCTCTGGAGGCAGGGCATCTCCTCCACATGCTTGCAGGGTGTACCTGGGGCTGGGGCCTGATCCTTGGCTCCTCCTGGGGTGCAAACCCAGGACCTTCTGTGTGTAAAGCAGATGTGCTAACCACTACACTATGGAGCCACCCCTGGAGGTTTTGCCACAAGACTTTAACTCACTCTCAAAGTGAGTTGAATTAAAATAGAGAATCCCTCCATCAATTCCATGGCACTTCCCTCCTTCTGCATCCACAGCAGTTCTTCCCCTCCCGTGGGCAGAAGAAAACAATATAATCAGGACATAAACTCCATCCCCAGGGTGGTTGCTATAACCACCTGACAGGCTCTGCTTGAAACCTGCTTGTTGCTTCTTATACTCTCTAAATGTTCACAGATGTCTGTCTGCTTTCCTCTACTATGTGCCTTCCAAAAGAGGGAGAAAGATCAGATACTTGTAAATATTGTAATCTCTCTTATCCTTTTTCTCTTGTATCAAAAGAAGCAGGGGGTGGGGGAGGGGATGTTTTTCTCCTTCATGCTTGGCGAGGCGGAGGGGTTGAAGTTGGCAAAGCCTGAACACAACTTTATTTCCTGTCCCTGAGAAAGAGGAATGGTGAATTAGCTGACCAGGGACCACAGTGAGTTCTTAACCCTAATCTCTCCCATTCCACCAGGCTCTGAGAAGCATTAGAAGGAACCTCAACTAGGCAGTTACCAACACAGCCACAGACTGAAGTGGGGACCAGGCAGGGTCCAGCCGGGCAGTAGTTTCTGAATTGCTGCAGGGCCTTTGGATAAGGAGATTGTCCCCAAAGGGAAAGGGCAGGAATGACTACTAGTAGCCTAAAACACGGTTGGGAGAACAAAGACAGACTACAAGCACAAACTGCAGATAAGAAGACTGCTCTTAGACATAGTTCAGGAAGAACCAAGAGTCTTGAAACAGGAGAGGATATTGTCACAGGTGTCAGACCTTTAAAGTTTATATCTGAGCAGAAAAATATTTACCCTAGAAGGTGTGGTACATGGGACAACGTCGCTCAAAATTTAAAGACTCAAATTAGGATTCCTGTGGGAGTGTAAATTCATGCAAAATCTTTGAAAAGCAAATTGGCTAAATGTATCAAGAGCCATAAAAATATCCATCATCTTTGACTCAGAAATTCCATTTTTGGAATTGGATACTAAGGAAATTGCTCCAAATACAGAAAAAGATGTTTGCTATGGTGTTATTTATACTAGCAAAAACAAAACCGCAAAAATGGAAACATCCCGTCTGCCCATTTGTAGGGGTAGAGAAGAATCACGTGCATCTTCTGTGAGAACCATCTGGCAGCATGAAGAGCATGTGATAACATGGAGGCATTTTATAACACGGTTGGAAATAACAGTTGCATCGAAATTTGTGTACCCTAGATTTTCAACCATTGGCACAGGATGACAGGGACTGTGCATTTAAAAAAACTAGTGGAATAAAACAGGCATAAATGAATTTATGCTTGTGTTTGGGTGATGGGGACATGGCTAGGATTTTTTATTCTTGTTTATATATATATATTTTTTTTTTCAAGTTTATTTTCCATTTTTAAAGTGGAAAATAATTGTTGGTCTTCAAATTAGAAAACCCATCAAGAGTTTTTGCTTTAGTATCTAATTGAAAAGTTTTGCATGGAAGTAAACTTTTTACAGAGAAGTATTTTTTCATTCCATATATAGTCCAGTGGTATTAAAATTCTGCCACTCCAAGCTTATTAACTCATCTTTGTTCCCTCAAAATGGCCACATTCCCTTAGCTTTTACCTCCAAGCAAGGAGAATGATCGGTGGGGCAGAAGCAATTATAGTATACACAGATAGACCCAGAGGAAGTCAAGATAAAATCCTCCACTGGATGACCTGATATTCCTAAAACACCACAGTCGCCTGGTCAGATCTTACAGAAGCACCTGCCTTCTGTGTGCTGGGAGAGCAGCCTGCAGAATGCAGATATGGCATGCCTGCAGAAATGGAGCAGAAGGTGGTTCTGAGTATGAGGGATCATTCCCTTCAGAAGAAGCCTGGGCTGGGCCCTCTGTTATACAGCTAAGAAGGCCCCTCCCACCAGCCCCTGCAAAAAGGAGGAACTCTGGTGCTCGCCACCTCGAATCCTAAAAACACTGAGCTGCTGTCAGAGAATAAGCAGATTGGTGTGAGACAGGAAGCCCCAGTGGTGTCACCTGAGACCCTGCTTTGAGTTCCTGCTTCAGAAGGCTGACACCCTCTGTCAAAGAAGAATCAGCAAGTCACCCAGGTGAGTAGGCTCCTGGCAGGGGGTACGGTTGCTTAAAGGGCATTTTTTTGCATCCTCCTTGAGATAGCCTGTAAGACTTGCCTCTTAATTATAACTGTTCTGTTTATGAAAACGAAAGGGATTGTTTGATACATACATAAGGAAACAAACAAACTAAAAGGAGGCTGTCAGCAGAAGCCCCTCACTTTGTCAGAGACACCCTGGTTTGGCAGCCTCCAGGTGGCTTGGAGGGTCTGGGGTCTTTGAACCCTCAGACCTTATCTCAACCCAAACCCCTCCCGTCCTGAACACCCATCCCACCTCTGCCCATGTATCTTTTGTTCAGCCAGCCAACCAAAGAGCTGGATTTTTTAAATTTTTTATAAAGAAACATTTTAGAGTATAATAAACCCTGTATATCTTTTTCCCAGATTCAATAATTATCAACGCATGGCCAAACTTGTTTCATCCGTATTTTCACCATTCCTTTCTTCCCCATCAATTACTTTGAAGCAAATCCCAAATGTTATATCACTTCATCCATAAAGATTTCAAGAGATACACACACACACACACACACACACACACACACACACACACATATACACACATACACACATACATACATACATACATATATACATATATGAGAAGATAAAATCTTTTTAAAACAATTGTAAATATACCACGCTCAACCTAAAAATTGTTAATTCCTCAATCTCATAAATATCCAAGCATTTAACTTTTCCTGATTATCTTATACGTTTTTCGTTTATTTGAATCAGGATCCAAATAAAGTCCTTATAATAAAGATTGATTGCCACATCTCAAGACAAAGAACCAAATTCTGAACTTTAAAACTACAAAATACAAATTTAGAGCAGGTAGCAGAATCGCAGCCTTAACCGGCAGCAGTCACTAAAGCCAAGCACTCATTCATTCAGTCATTCACAAATATTTATCAAGGAGCTCCACTGTACCAGGCCTGTGCACGACACTTGGATATGATGACGACTATGATCACTCCTAGAGCCTGTACCATAAAGGAAGTCTTGTGAGGAGGGCGGACATGATTAAATGATCACACAAATAAATGTGACATTTAAAAGGTTGAGAAGTACTATGAACAAAGGTACTACAGACACCAATAACACAGAATTTACATAATTTAAAAGACACAGCACAATCAGGTTGAAGTGTTGCAGAATCAGGTTTTGGCACAGTAGAGGGAGGAATTCAAAAATTACTGAGCATAGAAAGAAGCAGGAATAAATGATCCATAATGAAGAGAAAAAGCAAGCAATCACCAGAAACAGATCCAATAGTGATACAGATGATAGAATTAGCAGACAGGGTATTGAAATGGCTATTACTCTGTATGTTCAAGAAGGTAGAGGAAAATGTGACCATGATAAGGGCAGACATGGAAAATATAAAAAAGATTCAAGTCAAACTTCTGGAGATGAAGAAGACATCTGAAGTCAAAAATACTCTGGACAGGATTACTGCAGGAGAAAAGATTAATGAACTTGAGGGTGTAGCAGTAAAAACAATCCAAAGGGAAACACAAAGGGAAAAAAAATACTAAAAAAATGGCCAAAACTTGTGAACTAGTATCAGTGAGCTGTGACACAGCATTAAACATATGTGTTACTGGAATCCAAGGAGAGGAAAAGGTGGGAGGTACAAAACAATTTGAAGTGATAATGGCCAAAATCTCTTCATATTTGAGGAAAATAACAAACCCATAGACACAAGAAGCTCAATGAACCCTAAAAACAAGAAACTTTAATAACACTACATCAAGTTATATCATAACCACATCACTTGAAACCAGTAATAAAGGAAAAATCTTAGAAGCAGCTAGAGAAAACACACACTACATACCAAACAACCATAAGAATGACAGCAGACTTTTCATCATAAACAATGCAGATAAGACGATAGTACAGCAACATCTTTAAAGTATTAAGGAAAAAACTACCAGCCTATGCTTCTATAGAGAAAATAGCTTTTGAAAGTGAAAACAAAATAAAGACCTTTACAGACGTATGAAAGCTGAGATAATTCATCACCAGCAAGCCACCAGTACCATGAAATCTTAAAGTGGTCCTTCAGGCAGAATGAAAATTATACCAAAAGAAAATTTAGATTTGCAAAAAGGAAGCACTCCAGAAATAGTAAATATGTGAGGAAATATAAAAGTCTTATTTTATTATTACTTAGACCTCCTAAAAGCTAATCAATCATTTAAAGCAAAAATAACCATGCATTGTAGAGTTTCTAATATACATAGAAGTCAAATGTGTGGCAACAATAGCACAAAGGCCAGGAGTGGAGAAATGGAAACATAATGTTATAACGTTCTTATATCATATGTGAAGTGGTGTAATGATTATCAAAGAAAGACCTTGTTAAGTTAAATGTATACATTAGAAATCCTAAAGCAATCAGTAAGAGGACAAAGCAAAGAGGTTTAGCTAATAAGCCAATAAAGATGGTAAAATGAAATCATCAGAAGAATATTGACTTAATAAAAAAGAAAGCCGTAAAAAATAAGTTAAAGAACAAACAACAGAGGGCACAAATAGAAAACAAATAGCAAAACGGTGTATTTAAACCTAACCACATCAATCCACACCCCCAGTTCAAAGACAGAGAGTGTCCGATTGGATAAGAAAGCAAGACACAGTTATATGCTTTCTATAAGGAAACCACTTTGAATGCAAAGAAAAAATTGGTTAAAGGACAGGAAAATATATATCATATTAATGCTATGCAAAAGAAAGCAGGAGTTGCGATAAAATAGCAGACAAGGTAGATTTTAGAACATGAAAATTACCAAGAATAAGAAAAGGGTCATTTCGTAATAATAAAGGAGTAAATTTATCAAGAGGACATAATAATCATAAATATTTAGATGTGTAACAACGGAGCTTCAAAATGCATGAAGCATAATGTCATTATTCCCAAACAACATAACTGGGCACATAGAAAATCTAAAAATATATTGAGAAGGACTCTTAAGAATTAATAAGTAATTTACCAAAGTCACTGGATACAAGGTCAATAAACAACCTGTCCCATGTTAGCCATTCTGGTGGGAATATAGTGATAATCACATTGTCGTTTGAATTTGCATTTCCAGGATGACGTTTTAATATATTTATTGATTATTCAGAATTTTTTTTATAATGTGCCTGTACAAGTCCTTTGCACGTTTTTCTATTGGATTGTCTGTCTTTTTTCTTTATCCATTTGTAGGAGTTCCTTACATATTCTTTACGTGAGTCCTCTGATAGATATACACATGACAAGTGTTTTCTTCCCCTCTCTGTGGCTGGCCTTTCTACTTTGATTTCCGTTGTAAATTTACTACCTCAGTTTGCTTTCCTTTGTGACTCTGCAACTGGACTCTGAAGATGATATTTCTCCTTCGCTTGCTAGCTTGATGATATGCTTTGTCAGTGAAAGATACTGGAGGTGCACTGCAAGGCTGGAAGAGGAAGTGGTACTTTTTCCTTCTGTTTTCCTATTTTTTCATGGATCCATACATAGGGACCCCAGCTATGTTTACCACAGGGGTGGGCTGCCCTTGTTGTTCAGTGGCAAGACCTTTCCAGCGGTTTCCTTTGTCACTGTAATAGCAGACAGGGTGGCAGCCAGGCCTCGTCCTCAGAGATCTGAATCTCAGTCTTGCAAGGCTCCCCTTCTAAAGTTTTAAGCGCCTTCCTTGTTCACTGTTCCCTCAGCCTTGGGGTTGTAGCTGCTTCCTGCAGTTACGACTTTTATTATATCTTAGCGTTCTCTTTTACCTTTTTAAACAGTGAATCACATTTTCCCTTTTCTTTATATTTCTTTATATTAAATTTTCCTCTTTATGTTACTGGTATAAATTCTGTCTCAGTTCTTTGTGGGCACACTAGAATAGGTGGAAGGGAGAGAGGGAGAGAGAGAACGCAAGCATTCTGGCGTCTCTTCTCATTTGGACACTGACTGTATTGGATCAGGGCTTCACCTTGATCTTAACTACTTCTTGAGAGGCCCCATCTACAAATACAGTCACACTGGGGAGTAGGGCTTCAACATATGAATGGTGGAGGGCACACAATTTAATCCATAGCAAATATCATCTAACTTCCATTTATTTACCTTCTTTAATCTCTCTCAACAATTCTTTTAAAATTTTGGTATCTTGCATATCCTTCATCAAATATATACCTATATATTTGATTTTTTGATGTTATTATAGATGATATTTTTAAAGATTTTAGTTTCTAATTATTTGTTGCTAGTATATAGAAATACAATTTATTTTTGTACATAATAGACCTTGTACCCTGAAACTTTTCTGAAGTCACTTATTCGTTCTCATAACTTTCCTTAGGATTTTCTACATAACAATTATGTCATCTGTGAACAAAGATGGCTTTCTTCTTACCTGTCCATCTGTATGCATGTTTTTCTTTTTGTTCGTTTGCTTGTTCTTATTACATCTGCTAGAACCAAGAGTATAATGTTAAATAGATGAGGTGAGAGTATTCGTCCTCGCTTTTTCCCATTCTTTCTCTTTTAGGGAAAAAGTATTCAATATTTTACCACTAAGTATAATGTTAGTGACAGGTTTTTCTTAGGTGCCTTTTATCTCTGAGGAAGTTTCCTTTTATTTATAGTTTGCTAAAAGTATCATAAATGGGGAAATTTTGTCAACTACATTTTTCTAACCATGTATTTTTTCTCCTTTATGTTGTTAATAAAATTAATTGCTAACTGATTTTCAAATATTGAACCAACCATGCCTTCCTAAGATAAGCCCCACTAGGTTGTGATGTTTTATCCTTTTTATATATTTCTGGATTTGATCTTAATGCTTTGTTAGGAATTTTGCATCTATGTTCACAAGGGGTGTTCTATAGTTTTTTTTCCTTGTAATGTCTTTGTAGTGGGTATCAGGCAATGCTATTTTTATAAAATGAGTTGTAAAGTCTTCTCTATTTTTTGAAAATCTTTTTCTAAGATTGATATTATTTCTTCCTTAAAGTTTGGTATTATTCATGAATGAAGCTGTGTGGGCCTTGAGTTTTTATTATGGAAAGGGTTTTTTTCAAATTATAAAGTTGACTTCTTTAATAGAAGTTAGGTTATTTGAATTTCCTATTTCTTTTGAGTCTATTTTGGTAATTTGTGTCTTTGGAAATGTTTGTAAATTTCTCTTAAGTTGTTAAATTTACGGCATAAAGTTGTTTATCTTATTTTCTTGTATTTTAATGTCTGAAGGCTGTATAGTGATGTCACCTCTTTTGTTTTTGGTATCGGTAATTTGCATCTTCTCAATTTTTTCTTGATTATTCTAGGTAGAGGTTTATCACTTTTATTATTTTTTAAATAGTTTTTGTTTTCATTAATTTTCTCTACCATTTCTTTCATACTGTATTTATTTCTGCACTCATCTTTATAATTTCTTCCTCCTACTCATTTTGAGTTTTTTTTTGCTTTTCTTTTTCTCCTTCATTAAGTGGAGGCTTAAGTCATTCATTTTAAACCTTTCTTGTTTTCTAATTAAGCTGTGGTTTAGTTATATCCCAAATATTTTAATATATTGCTTTCACTATCACCCACAAAACTATTTTTTATTTTTTCTTTGACCTAAGGATTATCTTATTGTTGTTTAATTATCAAATATTGGGGAGATATTTTGGATACCTCCCTATTATTTAAATCTACTTTAATTTAATCATGGTCAGAGAACATATTCTATATTGTGTCGATTCCTTTAAAGTCATTGATTGTTGTTTTAATACCCAGTATGTGGTCTATCTTGGTGAAGAACCCCGAGCACTTGAATAAGACAATCTATTCTGCCATTATTTAGGATAGTCTTTTATAAACATCAGTTAAGTTGTCAGTTGGTTGACAGTGTTGTTCAAGTTTCTAGAGCCTTACTGATTTTCTGTCTACTTTTTTAATCAGCTCCTGATCATTGCCAATTGTCAGTTCTGTAAGTTTTTGGTTCATGTATTTTTAAACTCTGATGCATTCAGATTTAGAATTGTTAACAACTTCTGTTTTTAAGCTATGTTTTTTTCATATAGCTTAAGAAAAGCAAAAGACAATCACCAAAAATACCTGTGACTACATTTTTCCATAAATTTCAATCTTTAAATAAATAATAATGGAGATGAACAAAGGCAGAGATGATTTAAAAAAAAAAAAAACATAATCCCACCTCTAGAGAAATAAGCAGCATCACCATTTTAGAACATCTTTCAAAACTTTTCCCATGAATTTTGTAACATCCTTTTAAAAAGCAAATAATCATGAACATTTTTTGTCATTTTTATTATTCAACATTATTTTTAGTGGCCATGTACTATTCTACTGTATGAATAACTATATTGAAATTAACTTCATGTTGTGTTCACATTTATCTCTTTAATTTTAATCTTATAGATATATCCATTCATTGAAATCTCCTTTTCAACTCTTTTCCCCCTTTGTTCTATTACCTTTCTTCTTAGTTTAGGGTAATCTCCAGATTTACCTGGATGAACTCCACCTGCCTCTGAGTTATAGATATAAATGTTTCACGACACAGGCCCCATCTGGAGCCCTGAGGTCTACTCCTAGAGCTACTCCTCCACCAACAGCCATTCATTCCGTACTCTTCTGAAATGTGTGTTCAACCAGTTTCGCATCCGCCTAAGTGTACTATCATCTTTCTCCACCTACACCATTCTCAATACCTCATTGTGAGAAATTAATTAATTTCACTGATTTTTTGTTAAGGTTGACCCCTTATAGAGCTGTTGTATACCATACCTGGCATCTGTAATAGACTCTGAAATGCCTCCTCAGTCTTCTTGAATCCCTTTACCAGTTCTGTATGCCCACTACAGTACTAGCAGCTCTGTACTTTGCTAACAGCTTGCACTGATGACTTTTGGAGGACTGACCTTAAGTACCAAAGCTGCTTCAATCTGGGAATTTTACACTTTCCCTTGGGCAGCCTATAGCCAATGACTGATTTGAGAGCACAAGAGCCTGGCACCTTTGATTCAAGGTGATAATCTCTGAAGTGTAATTTAGGTTCCAGAGCTCCCCACCAGATCAGGCTGAGTGCAGGAGCTGAGATCTGACCTTCACTGTCTTTCATCCCCTTCCTTATCCTGCTCTCCCATTCCCCTACAGATTTCTTCTGAGAGCAGTTTCTTTATAAATCACTTGCACCTGAATCCTTGGCCCAGGCTCTTCTTTTGGGAGAACCCACCCATTTCTCAAGGTAGATTCCTCCACAACTCTCACCCACATTACTATCCCCCACCTTCCAAACCCCAAAACACTGGTGCACAGAACAACTTGACATCTCAACGGTTATGCTTGTACTAAAAGAAAAATAGGGGTTTTATCCACCTTAGAAAAGAATTCACAACAGGGTTCCCAATATAGGGAACTCCATCTGTGTGTTTAAAATAAAATTACAAAATTTTACCCAAAAAGTTGACCTGGAGCAACTTTTCCAGAAATAACGCATCCTATATAAAGCAGTGCCCTATATACCAACCCCATAGTTGAGACTTTGAAATCCCTCTCTCTGAAAATGGCTTTCTCTTGGGGCCACCTGGTAGGTTTCTGACTCTTTTCCTCAGCCCTCTCGGTCATACCCTGAAGGGAGTTGCCATGGTGACTGGGACAGCTGGTGACCTCTGGAGTAGCTCAGGTTGTGAAGAAAGGATTTCCACCATCAGTGACTAAGAAGCGGGGAGCTGAGATGCAAATGGCATTCTCCTTGGTCAATTGGGCAGATATTTAACTAGTTGAGCCTTGAAGATCTGCCGAAAGTGCTCAAACAGCTTCAGATGCCTGGGCGCTGACACTGGGCTCGCTCTGCTACTCGGGAGTAGAAGCGTTAACAGCACGCCTCACCCTGGGCCTGGTTCAGGCAGATGGATGCACCCAAACAAAGGCCATCCCCAGGGAGGCCAGTTGGGACTGAATGGCTCTAATTAATTTATTATTGCAGTTCATTGATGTAAAGGGAGGGTTGCTACATATGTAAATGACGCTGTTTTTATCCCAGTATCTAACCGTACTTAACCAGGGAAATGAAAGCCACCTCACGTTTGTTTAATTAGCTTCTGTGAATAGAAGAGAAGCCAGGGAGGGGCAAACAGGCCTGAACTCAGGACTCGGATCATTTCTCACTTCCTTAACGCCGAGCCCCTGCTGAATGAATGGACTCTTTCCTCAGTACTTTTTAAGAAATGTTACTAACATTTGCAATGACAAAAATCATCTGTGCTCATAATAATAACAAGTCAAACAATACAGATTTTTCAGTAACTGTCTCCCTTCCAGTTCTAGTCAGTTGAGTAATCGATGTTAACATCCCGAACTATCCGTATCCTTCTATACCTTTCTTTTTGGTCATTTAAATGTAGAAACCATTCCCCAGTGTGTCTCCCCCTGCCCCTCACATACTTTAGCATCACTCTTGCTACTTAACGTTAGTTATATCACGGTATCATGGGGGTCCCTCCATCTTAACACATGGATTGAATTTATTCTTTGATACCTCCATAATACTCTATAATATTCTGTTCTATAGCATTGTCTAACAGTATAATTTATTCAACATGCTCCTGTTGATGGGCAATTCTGATTGGAGCCAGCTTTGGCTACTATAAATGGAGTCAATCTTGTAAATATATATCATAGATATCTCATTATATGCATGTGATATTATACATCTTATTGTATCTAGTATGTACATATTACATAGGTGTGTATACTGACATTATCTCTATAGGGTGTATTCTCAAAATTGGAATCAAAGGACATGTTTATTTTTACTTCTAACGGCCACCTTGAGATTACTTTCCCAAAAAGGTTTAGCGGTTCACATACCTCCTAACAATGTATGACAACCCTGTTTACTCACACACTTGACAGCACTAAACGTTATCAATCTTTAGTTTTTGCCAATCTGATGAGTGAAAATGGTATTAATTGCTGTTTGATTGTTCACTTCCCTGTTTACAAGCAGTGTTGAGTGTCTTTTCATATGCTTATTGGTCATTCGCATTCTCTCATCTATAAAATGTTTGTTCGTATCCTTTGTTCGTTTTTTTTTTTTTTAAGTTTTGTCTTTTCCGTTACAGGTTATCTGAAAGAAAACCACCAGAACACGCGGTAATCCGAAATGAGAGAAAACACCAAGACGCGCGGTAATCCGAAATGAGAGAAATCACTAAGACGCGCAGTAATCCACAAGGAAGGGAACCACCAGGAAGCGCAGGAATCCAAGACGAAAGAAATCACCAGGACGCACAGGAGTCCGAGAGGAATTCCAATTTATTAAATGGAGGAGCGAGCCATATAGGGGAGGATCCGGTTGGGGACGGCTAGTGTTCGTGTAGGGTATTGATTGGATTGTGGTAGGGGGCTAGTGTTGATAGGTCTCTTGGACCTTCACTAAGATGGAGGGGGCTTTTGGCGCCGGCGGGCTTTTCACTAAGATGGAGGGGGTGAAAAGTTAAGGGCCATTTTGTTCCAACATTCCCCCCTCTTTGTTTTTGGGGAAAAGGGGGCGCTGACCGTCTCAAGCTACTTCCTGCTGAAAGGGGGCGTAGTTTTAGGGCTGTTTGGGGAGAGGAGGGGAGTTGCTGCGGAAAGGAAAGTTGGAACAAAAGACCTGTATATAGTCCCATGTTAGGCGGGAGAAGAGGATAATTTCTGTTGGCGTGAAGTCCTGGAGGGTTCCCTGCAGCCAGAAATTGTTGATCTGTTCACAAAAATCTTCCCAGGAATCCTCGGGGTGGAGGGCCCACAGGTCAGAGTCGAGAGCCTCCAGGAACTGTATCCAGGTAGCCATCAGCATTCAGTGGTTTGTTCTTTAAAAGAAACAGGATCCTGAGCCAAAGGATTTGCAGTTATAATTCCTGAGGAGAAGCTGATTAAAGGTTTGCTAGAAATTCTCCCAACCTGTGTCTGAAGAAATTTAATTAAGCAGGGAAGGAAGAGACAGCCGAGAAGGATTATAGTGAGCGGCCCTAGAATGGGCCAGAGCCAGGTGAGGAGGGGGTTTTGTAAAAGAGATGTCCAGGTGGCGGGTTGGGCATTAGTTTTATAGAATGAAGTGGCTAGGTCTTCAAGTTTTTTTTATGTTGGTTTCAATAATACCTGATTCATTAACATAGTAGCAGCATTCCTCTTTTAAGAATAAGCAAGTTCCACCTTTTTCTGCAGTTAGTAAGTCCAGAGCCCTCCTGTTTTGCAAGGCAACCTTTATGCAGTGATGTTATTTTGTCGTTGGAGAGAGCCTAAGGACTCAGCAGTAGATGTAAGAGCACTCTCGAGTTTAGAATTAAGATCGTGGTACGCCCATAGAGTGCGTCTGAGGCTCCCCGCCCCAATCCAATTCCTGCCACTGATGTTGTAAGAGATTCCAATCAAGACTGGGAGGAAGGCCGCCTTCATGTCTAGAGGGCAGGTTGAGGAGGAAGAGAAAGTTCAGAGTTAGAATAGAGGGGTGAGCTGGGGAACAATGGTGACGGGAGGCAGGGAGTAGTAATGTTGGGAAAGATGACAGTGTAGAGAGTACCGTTGCACCAGAAAAAAGAACCCGGGATGCTATGTGGGATTAGAAATGATGTTATAGTCGCAGAGTGGAAAGGCATGGCGATAGAGAGGGGGCAGAGTTTCCTAGGAGGCACAGTCTGGGGATAAGGATGTGATTGGACTGGTCTCGGGTTCCTATAAGGAACATTAGGGAGATGGGGGGGGGGAGTGTATGTTTCGAGGTTTTAGAAGGAAATGAAGTTAAGTTTAGAGGAACAGCAGCCAAGAGTGGTCGTCTGAGAGATGCACAAAGAAAACAGTTTTTGGGAGATATGGAAGGGAGAGTGTGGTTAAGAGAGATAAGCATTTTGGAGAGGATTTGTAGCCATGTGTAGGTGTTTAAGGTAGTTGACTTGTCGGAGTCAGTGGACTCTAGGGCTGAAATGAGTTGAGTCTCTTGATGTTTGATGTCAGTAGATACCAGAGAAACCGAGTGGTTAATGGGAATGTATTGGCGGGTGATAGTAAGGCGTCCGCAAGGGCGTGAAGCATAGCCATTACAATAAAAGGCACCAGGAACTACCCCCGCCCATCTAGAGTTCCAAGAATCTTGGATGTGGAGTTTGAAGGAGCCACCTGAGACCTGTAAAATACTGCCACCTACCTTGACCTGTTGGAGATAGGGGTCATGGATTTTACAGGCCCAGTAAGGACATCCACCATAAGTTTCCGGCCATCGTTTGCAATAATCCTGTCTTTGGTCAAATAAAAAGCAGACATAGGGACGGGTGGCGTGGGAGATAAGCTTACTGTCTGTCAGGGGTATAGTGACTGGCCCGGAACATCCCGCGAGGGGGCAGTCAGCAGTGGCGGTAAGGCGAGTGAGTTGGATTTGTTTTTCAGTGTAAGTTTCCTGAACCTTGAACCTCCAGACAAACTGACTGGAGGAGAGCCCAGGGTAGGGGAGAGAGACTAAAAAAGAAAAAATAAGAAAAGTTTAAGGGGGTTGGACGGGTGTGGGGAGCAGGCGTAGGTATCGCAGTGGCTGGTGTTTTCCGCCGTCTGACTGGAGGAGAGGTTTTTCGAGGTGTATGCCTTCAACCTGGAAATGTGAATCCAAGGAGTTAGATTTTTGTCTGGAAGGAGTAATTTGGCCACTGTTGGAGTGGTTAGGACAACTGGGTAAGGACCCTCCCATTTTGGTTGGAGGTCCTTCTTTCCGTCAGGAGGGGTGTAGAGGACCTGATCGCCAGGTTGTAAGGGGGTTAGTATTTCTGACTTACGGGGTGCAGGCAATAGCCAGTCCTGATATTTCCATATTTCACCTCTTATGTATGACAGGAGGGGAATGGTGAGGGAGGGAGGAATGACAGAGTTGGAGGGAACTATGCCAGGGGGTAAATGGCTACGCCCATACATAATTTCAAAGGGAGAAAGGTTGGTAGGTTTTTTTGGAAAGAGCCTAATCTTTAGAAGAGCCAGTGGTAGCAACTGAGTCCAGTCGAGATGTAGAGCAGGAGCGGAGAGGAGCTTGTCACGTAAAGAGCAAAAGGGAGTAGCAGAAGACGTGGACAGAGGTTCCTGGGGGTCTCCCTTGGCTAGTTCAGCAGAGAGGTTTGGCTAAGAGAGAAGTTTGGGATCAAAGCCCTAAATTACCCAGCCAGTCCTAGGAAGGACAGGATTTCGGACTTGGTTTTAGGAATGGGCCAGGAGGAAAGGGCTTGTTTTCTATCCAAGGTGATAGACTTGTGATGAGGGGTCAGGGTAAAGCCGAGGTAGATGACAGAAGTGGTAGAGACCTGTGCTTTTGATTTGAGACACACGGTATCCGTGATCAAGTAGAAAGTTGAGGAGGGTAGCGGTGTCCCTTGGGAGTTCTTCTCGGATGGGCTTGAGAAGGAGATCATCTACATATTGTAGAAGTGTGGATTGGAGGACAAAGAGGACGGAAGGATTTTAAGTCGGAGGCTAGGAATTGGCCAAAGATGTGTGGCTATCCCTGAATCCTTGAGGGAGGACTGTCCAAGCATATTGTTCGGAGGTCGGGTGTGGATTGGTCCAGGTAAAGGCAAAGATATCTTGGGAGTCAGAATGTAAGGGAATAGAAAGAAAGCGTCCTTAAGATCTAGGACGAGAAATGGGTGGTATCTGAGGGGATAAGGGAGAGGAGGGTATAGGGATTAGGGTACTAAGGGATGTATAGGAACTACAGTCAATTGATTGATCGCAAGTCTTGCACAAGTCTATAGGTCCCATTAGGCTTTTTTTACTGCCAGGATAGGGGTATTAAAGGGGAGTGTGTAGGGCGATATATTGTTTGTGGAGTAGGTCTTTAATGATGGGAGTGAGGCCGAGGAGAGCTGTTGTGGTGAGAGGGTATTGGGTTTGATGGATGTAGCTGGAGGGGTCCTTTAACACAATTCTTGACTGGGGAACAATGTGCTGAGGAGGGGTTATGGATATCCCACACTACAGGGGTTTACAGGGTATGGCAGGGTAGGGTATGAGGGAGGATTATTGGATTCTTGAGAGTCAGATAAAAGTCAGGGCCAGGATGAAGGAACTGGAGGGGTCTGAGGAGGGGATTGAGATGGAAGCCCAAGCTTAGAAAGTATATCTCTTCCTAGCAGAGGAACTGGGCATTGTGGGATAACTAAAAGGAGTGTGAAAAGGAGTGGGAGCGTTTTGTAATTGGCAAAATAGGAGGGGGTTCTATGAGGGAGTATATGTGTTCCCCCACTCCCGACAATAGGGGTTGAACTGGGTGTGTAGGGCCTCGAACTCCCTCAAGAGTGAAAAGGTGGCTCCAGTGTCCACTAAAAATGAGATAGGCTGACCGCTCACCACCAGACTAACCCTGGGCTCTGCTTTTAGTGATAGTAAGAGTCGGGACAGGCCCAGGGCCCCATCAGTCATCGGCCAAAGGCGATCACAGGAGGGGATTGTGGAGAGTGAAGATTCGTTGTTCCATCTCCCTTCGGTGGTGGGACAATCGGATCCCCAATGTCCCATCTGTTTGCATTTAGGGACACTGCCGGTGGGGGCCCGGGCTGTGGATATCACGACGCTGACCAGTGGCCCTCCTTGCCGCATTTAAAGCACGCCCGGAGGGGTCCTTGTGGTAGGTTGGCCTTTGTCTGTTTGGACACTAGTTGAGCCACCATCTGAAAGTCAGCTCATGCGTGCCTTATTACGGAGTTTTTCTTTCTCCTCGCGGCCGTGAAAGACCTTAAAGGCAGTGGAAAGGATTTCGCCTGAGGGGTTGCCGGGCCATGCTCTAGTTTTTAATTTTGTTTTTATGTCGGGGTAGGATTGGGCTAGAAAGAGGGTCATTAAGATATGTTTTCCTTCGTCCGTGTCTGGATCTAAGCTGGTGTACTGTCGGACGGCTTGTGTTAATCTGTCCAGAAAATCAGAGGGAGGCATGTGTTTGGGCAGCATCCCATACCCTATGGCGCTCCTCTGATAGAGAGTATTGGCCAGAGCATAAAAATGTCCTGATAAGTAAGGCTGTATGCTTGGAGCACCCATTGAATTCTTTAATATAGGTGGTGGGGTCGGAGCTAAAGGGAGCCTAGCTTTTTTTTTTTAATTTGGGAGAGATCAGAAAGAGAAAAGGGCACATGGACGGACTACCCTTCTGCCCCTGCCACTTCCCGAAGTGGAGCCATACTAAGGTGGGAGGATTGGAAGGGGTAGAAAGGGAGGGGCCGGATGTGGGGAGGCCACGGATCGTGTGTGGCGGACTGAATGGAGGAGCGAAGAGATATGAATTGGGGGAGGTGTGTTAGAGGCAGGTAGTGGTAGGGGTACAGCCAGATTTTGGGGCGGAGATCGACATGGGAGGAGGCTCATCTGCAGGATCAAGGTTTCGTTGGTAGCAGGCGGGAGGGGGAGGAGGGAGGGGTGGGCGGAGATGGCTTTGGAGGACGGCCAAGAGGAGTTGGGAGGAGAGCATGAGGAGCAGTGAGCAGGGTGTTGAGATAGGAGACGGAAAGCTTGAACGTAGGGGATTTCTGTCCATTTGCCCAGGCGCTTGCAGTAATTGAAAAAGATCATGGATGAGGTTAGAGTCAAGAGACCCCTCGAAGGCCAAATGGACTGATTATCTAAGGGGTATTGCGCCAATTTTGAGTACAGAATCTGGTGAGGAGTTTAGGTTTGATGTCTCCCTTTAAAGAGAGTGTGGAAAGGTTTCTAAAAGACATTGGAGAGGGAGTTCACATGGGCGGGGAGGAAGAGGAGGCTCCCCATAATGTTGGAGATACGAGGCAGGAAAGAAGTCTCGAACGGGCGTGGAGAACCTCCACAAATATATAGGGCGCCCCTATACAATGTGGGGGTTCCGGAGGGTTCAGTAGAACAGGTTAGGAGACCTCCCAGAGGTCGCCACCCGTGGAGGTTCCCACTTGAGTCCAGGACTCAGGATTCAGAGAGTGCCGGTACCGGGCTTTAGGAGGAAGGCAAGGAACATGGAGGAAAAGTATAGAGAAGGAGGAGCCAGCCCTTTCTACCAAGCGCAGGTGTTGTCCCTATAAATTGGTGTAGGTAGGGACAAGAGTCCACCGTAGTCTTGAAGACTGTAGGGGTGTATTCCCTCCTCGGTAACGCCAGGAGGCCGCCGGATGGTCACGGGCTGGCTCTTCTGTTGTAGTAATCTGGGGAGTATCCGCCAGAGGGGTTACTCACGGAATAGCCAGTTGGTCGGTGGTGACTGTGACGAGCCGGAGCCGGGTCAATGGGCAGGGGAATTCGGACTGTTTAGGTGGCGAACGGGAGACAAGGGGCCTAATGAAGGCACCTTGTCCCGGGTTTCGCACCAATGAAAGAAAACCACCAGAACACGCGTAATCCGAAATGAGAGAAAACACCAAGACGCGCGTAATCAAATGAGAAATCACTAAGACGCGTAGTAATCCACAAGGAAGGAACCACCAGGAAGCGAGGAATCCAAGACGAAAGAAATCACCAGGACGCACAGGAGTCCCAGAGGAATTCCAATTTATTAAATGGAGGAGCGAGCTTATAGGGGAGGATCCGTTGGGGACGGCTAGTGTTCGTGTAGGGTATTGATTGATTGTAAGTAGTGTTGATAGGTCTCTTGGACCTTCACTAAGATGGAGGGGGCTTTTGGCGCCGGCGGGCTTTTCACTAAGATGGAGGGGGTGAAAAGTTAAGGGCCATTTTGTTCCAACATTATCTATGAAGAATATTAATTATTGTTTGTCGTAGGTACTATCGTTAGTCCTCTGACTTAGTGGGAGTTGGTCATTTTTCTCTCTCCCTGGTCAGGTTCACTCGTGAATGTCAGCTTTCACCATTTTTTCCAAGTTAATGGACAAAAAGGTGTAGGACTAGGAAAAAGCATCCAGTGACTAAAGAACAGAAAGGAGACCAGAGCAACGAGTTTGTTTTGGGAAGCTAGGAAAATGAACTTGGACAGCAATTAGCCATCTATAATACTCTCATGTCTGATACAGAGAGAGGGAAAAACTTTTCCAAAATTCATTTAATCTCTTCTGCTTTAAATGCTCCTCCTCCTCTTGGAATAGAATATTTCTCTCATATCCCTTTATCAGCTCACTCCTACTCATCCTTCAAAACGCAGCTCAGACATCACCTCCTCTGAAAGCCGTCTTTGATCCACCCACAAGCTGACCTAGAAGCTCCTTTTATGTATAATTTTATTCTGGCTCCTGTCACATCACGTCGTAACCCGCCGGTTTGCCTGTGAGTCTCCCTCTCTAGATGAGTGTTCCTTTAGAGCGGGGCTCCCTTTGGGCCACATGTCCATTCCCAGGGTCTAGCACCTTTGTGAGTGCTCCATTTATTTAAAGAATGCTGGAACAAACCTTTCTTTGGCACCACTGTGCCCAGCATTATGGAGATGATGGAAGATTTATGACACATGATCCCTGATAATGAAGTGATTAAAAACATATGAACATACTAAAATTGAGACAGTGGCACATGAGAGCAACCAGTTAGTACACTTAAGTAGAATATTATATAATTGAGAATATAAGTGTGATAGAAGCCCCATGTGATGGGGGCAGAGAAGGGTGATAGAGGGCGTGGGACTTGCTCTGGATTTTGATGAGTGGGTGGGATGTGGGCAGGGAGTAAGCAGAAACAAAGACAGTCAGGTACGGACAGCAATGGACAAAGGTTTGGGATTAGAAAAGAACATTATGGTGATTATGAAGCAGCAAGAAAACAAAAGTGACCAGAACAGAGAGTCTTTGTTAGAAGGAGGAAAACTAGCTTCTAGCTTCCCAGCAAGAAATGCCTGGATTGTTATCAATCTGCGTGCTGCCTCCTCAGGTTGTGTGGCTGACTATGGCACTCTGCCATGGACTCTAAAGATGTGTCGTTGTATCTTTCTCACCAAACCGTAAGCTCCTGGTCTAGAGTATGGTTTGCAAAATAATGCCCCCAGCCCCCACCTCTCAAAGATGAGGTCCTAATCTCCAAGACCTATGAATATGTTGCATCACATGGCAAAGGAGAATCAAGGTTGCGAATCAACCGACCTTAAAACAGGGACATTATCCTGCATTATCCTGGTGGGCTCAATGCCATCACGTGAGTCCTTCAAAGTGGAACGGGGAGGCAGAAGAGGAGTCAGAGGGAGCTGTGACTGTGGAAGAAGGTCAGAGAGAGGCAATGTGAGGAAGACTAGGCTCACCGTAGCTCCCGTCAAAGATGGCAGAAGGAGGCAATGAGCCAAGGAATGCAGGCTGCCTCTAGACGCTGGAAAGGTGAAGAAACAGTTTCTCCCCTAGAGATTCCATAAAAGAGTGCAGCCCTGCTGGTATATTGATTTTAGCCTGGTGAGATCGGTTCCAGATTTCTCACCTCCCGAACTGTAAGATGATAAACACGTATTGTTTAAGCCACTAAATTGGAGATAATTTGTTACAGGACAATAGGAAGCTGACATAGGAAGGACCATGGCTCACCTATATTTATACACACACACAAACTAGCTCCATCTATTGCAGTACTGAATAAACGCTTACTTACTAAAATTGCATAAAGAATTCCTCATAACCCAACCTCCCTCCCAGGAAACATGAAAGAAACTCTGTCAGCATCCAGGGGCTTACAGCCACGTGCTCTAAGTCAGCACAGATTGCTCTCAGCACAGACGTTGTTTTTGCTGTGATAAATAATACCAGGGCAAACATCTTTCTTGTTTTTGAAGCAATTTGTTTATCCTAAGTGGAATTCCTGGGTCAGAGGTGATGGACATTTTTTTATGGCTCTTGACCCATTTAGCCAACTTATTTTCCAGAGTTCACGCTAATTTACACGCCCACTGAGCCCAGCAGGCCCTTGTGCACAGCCCCCTCCCTGCACATTAAACTTTTTCCTGCTCTGATGTCAACATTATGTAAGTCTGGCCCCTGAGACTGAATGAGCCAGGATCCTGACCATCTTGCTATGGTGGCCTTCGTGGTGGCAAGAGCAACTTCTCCACAGCCGTGAGGAATATTCCTTAGGGATAACGCAGGTCGGGGAGGAAGGAACCTGACACGCCCCTAGTTTATTTTCAGTCAGCAATTACAATGAGAGATTTTTTTTTAAAAAGAGTTACAAGAAATAATTTGCCTGTGTTCAAGAAGCTGGTAATTTTCCAATGTCCCCAAATAGGTAGCCTGGGAATTTTATATAATTGACTGACCCAGAGGGAAAAGCCAGTTGATTTAAAGATCTGGTTCTTTTTTTCCTTTTTGCAATATAGTGATCATTGTTTTTGGTTTGGGTTTGGTTTTTAACAAGTCTTTTGTTGACTCTGCTACTGAGAGCATCATGGAAGCAAGAACAAGATTATTCATGTTTGCACCTGCTTCAGGCCCAGAGGACAGAACCGTACCTGCAGGCTATGTCTTCCCTTAGGAATGACCATCTTCAGGGGGGAAAAGAAAATCATGTGATAACTTTGCCTGCCTCTGCTTCCTCACTCACAAAAGCCTTGTTGGGCTTGAGTGAGGAGGACATTGTTCACTCATGGGGAGGTAACCAGGCAGGGGTGGGGCTAACAGGGTACCCCGAAGAGATTAGAATCAGAGGCTCCTGGGAAGGCAGGCCGGTTGTGTCTTGGCCTCTCCAATGTGGACAGGAGGTTTGGTAGCTCTTCCTTCCTTTTTTTCTCTTGTCTCTCTGCCCTTTTACCCAACCCAGACGCTATCACAGATGTGTCCATGTGAAATGGGGCCATGAGAGATGTCCTGCTGCACCCAGAGACACAGTCTGGGACTCTGCCAGGCACAAAGGCACCTTGTTTTGCCCACACATGGTTGTTTCAAGAACAAGAATAGCCTTTAGAGATCTTCATTGTGGCCCTGGCTCCTCTTGCCCCAGACCTCCCACACTAATTTGGGCCTTCAGTCCCCAGGTCCTCTGGTTCCTGCTCTGTGAAATGGCCAAACAATCCCACTTCCCAGGGAGCAAGCATGCAGCGTGCCTCAGGAGAAAAGAGCAACAAATATTTATAAATCTGTCACTGAGGTGTCAGCTGAAACAGCTGACGGAGCAAAGCCTGACCCAGCCAGGGCCCAGACCCTCCGTGGGGCCTGCATCGCTGCTGCCTCCCACCCGCACCCTGACAGAGCAGGGCTGACTTCCAGCCTCCCTGTGGGGCGCTAGGCGACTTCCCAGCCCGTGAATTTCCTTTGGCACTTTGAGGCTCCCCCAGGAGGTTTCTTGAGACCGCAGCAGGAAATGAGGAACATATTTTTAAATCAGAAGGGGGAAGCAATGTCTTTGTGTCAGATAAGTGGTCTGGATCCAGGGCTGAGAGACGGTGGTGCGTTTCTCCTCGCAGACAGCAGGTGCTCTTCTAGATGTGGTTATGGCAACAAAATAAATGATGGATAATTGCTTTTGTGACAACTTGCCAATTAAATTAGACTCAGCAGAATAACATAATGACAATTTGTTATGCTCCGGTGGGCACTAACATACCAATCATAATTAAATGCTATGACTGAAATAGAATACGGCTCGACGCAGGAATATATAACCCCAATTCCCTCTCCGTGAAACATTATAGGTTGAGGCTTGATTTTAATTTCAGGAAGATAATGGCATTAGTGCATATGCGAGTGTGTTTGTGGAGAGGCCTGTGGTGAGGGGAGCCGGGCCTGAGTGGGAAGACTAGGCTTGTGAGGAGATGCCCTGGGGGCTGAACTCCAAGGTCATGGGGAAGAGTGGGGGAGCGCCTGGCTGGGATGACAGTGCTTCTCAGGCTGCGCTTAGCCCAGCTGGGAGGAGAGGAGGAGGCCTCTGTCATTGGCTTCTGCAGTAACAGGGCCTGTGCTGTGGCAACTCCAAACCCCTCACACCAAAATCTTCAATGAGAAGCTTGAGCTTACACTTCATGATCAAGGGGCGCTGAAAGCCTACTTTGTGCCAGGCATATACTTGGTAGTCTTCAACCATAAGGCATTTTCTCCTCACAACAACACTTAGGGAAAGGGAGGAACCAGCCTCAGAGATAGGGGACCTACTAAAAGTCACAGTTAGTCAATCCAAACCCCGATTGCCTGCCTTCAAAGCCCTGCCTCTGTGTGTCCACCATGCTCTTCCCCCCTGCACCCTTGCTGGCCGCATGAGGCAGTTCTGTTAATAAACACAAGAAGAGGAAACACAAGGAGAGGCATAGAAGCAACCCCAGTGTCTGCCCAGGCCACATCCACCCCCTTGGTCACAGCCTCTTGGGTCGGGAGAGAGTAGCTGACCCAACGTAGGCCAATCAGATTCTCCCTCTAGGAACTTCGTAAGTGGGCTACTTCATTTCCATAAAAAGGTCATAAATGTACATATCTGTCTCAGTCCATTCGAGCTGCTATAGCAGAATACCATAGACTGGGTGGCTCATAAACAACAGAAATTTATTTCTCACAGTTCCAGAGGCTGAGAAGTCCAAGATCAACGTGCCAACAGATTCAGAGTTTGATGAGGTCACCTCAGTCTTCTGCCTCAAATGGCAGAAGGGCAAGGAAGCCTTCTGGGATCAATTTCGTAAGAGCACTAATCCTATTTACCAGGGCTCCACTCTCAAGACCTGATTACTTCCTAAAGGCCCCACTTCCTAATATCATCACATTGGGGATTAGGATTTCAACAAATGAAGTTTGGGGGAACACGAATCTTTAGTTCATTGCAATATCAATTTTATAAAAGTTTTCCTATATTATAATAGATGCAGCATATAAAGACTACAACTCAACTATCAAAACTTGATATAAACAGGATATTCTGATAATATTAAGTATTAATTATATATTAAAATTTTTATATCTTTATCGATGTATTAATCCCAAACCATTCCATGAAAGACTGGAGGTGGCTTTTTTAAAATCAAGTAACATTTTTTTTTTAAGTTTAAAAGGAGGTTCTATAGAAATAAAAAGGATGATTGGGGTTTCTCTCTTTGTCTCTTAATAACTTTACTGAGCTTTTAAAAATGTAGTAATGCAAAAAAAATCATTTACTGAAATGTTTAAAACAAAAATTCGCCCTCATCAATCCCACTCCCCAACCATGAACGCTGACCTTAACTTCCTGTATATCCTTTGAGCCTTTCTTCTCTGCCTACACCATCCTTTGAATCTGAACATGAACCTGATGTATTTATGGATATGATGATAAGATATTTGGGATTTGCATCAAATAATCCACAAGTTGGGGAGACAACTGAATGGAATGGAAAAACAATAGCCAAGAGTTGGAACTTGTTGCAAACAAGTGATGGGACTGCACAGGTTCATCATACGATATTCTCTACTGTTTACATGCTGGAAATTCTCTACAATAACAGCTTAAATTTTTAAATACTGTTTTTTAATGTTGAAAAAATGGAATCACAGTTTATGTGATATTCTTCAATTTGCTTGTTTCTTTAACAACTTATTATGGACACAGTTCCAAGTCTGTACAACATAGAAATCAACACTGTTCTTTCTGACAGCTTTCCATCGTACGGATATTCCACCATTTACCAACCTCCCTTACACTAATGAACTATTTGCATGAGGTATTCTTCTATAACAAATAATGCCAAGTAAACACATTTAGACAGGCATGTGTTCTTTCCTGAAGGGGGGTTTCTGTGTGATAAATTCCTAAAAGTATAGTTTCTGTGTCTTAAATTTAACTGACACTGCCAAATTCTTCTTCGAAAATGGTACAGCAAGTTTCATTTTCAACCATACATGCCTTTGTCTTTGTATCCTTCCAAACCCTGAGTACAAACAATCTGGTTAACTTTTACTAGTTTTGACAAGGAAAACGCGGCTCATTTTGTTTTGATTCATGTTGTTTTAATTGTTACTGAGGCTGTGCATCTTTCATGTTTCATATGCCATGAACGTTTCTTCTTCAGTCAGTTTCCAGTTCATCACCCTTGCTTATTTGTCCATGGTATTTCTCTTACTTACTGATTTGTATCAGCTCTTTGTATATGATAGATGCTAACCTTTTGTTCAGTATATATGTTTAAAACATTTTCTTCTTTGAAATTCTTTCAATTTCACTTGCGGTATTTTCCACCACACAGAAGTTATTGTCATTGTTTGATTTATGTAGTCATGACTTTCCCTGCTGTCTTCTGGGTTTCATGTCATGTTCAAAAAGACCCTATATTTTCTTCTAGTACTTACATAGTTTTAACTTTTATTTTTAGATTTTTAATCCATCTTTGGACTTATCTGGGGTTTGGTACCAGATAGAATATTAAATTAAAATTTTCCCTGAAAATTTTCCCTGTTCCCAACACAGTTCATTTAATAATCCACCCTCTACTCACTGATGTGAAATGATATCTTCGTCATATACCGTAAGTCCTCTCTTATCATCAATAAGTTCTGTGACTTCAACTGAAACAATGTATAATGAAACCAATTTTACTATAGGCTAATTATGTAAACAAGAGTTTAGTTTGTACGGCATCTCATCTATGTTATAATGAAACAGCATTGAACAAAATGACATTATTCAAGGACTTGCTATACTTAATATCCATACAAACACAGGGGTTTTTTCTAGATTTTCTATTTTACTCTCCTGGTCTAATTTCCTGTTCCATACCTATATCATGCTACTTTAATTATCATTGCTTTATAAATAATTTGATGGCTAGTAGACATACCACATTCTGACGTTTCAAAATTTTATTAGCTATTCCCATGCATTTACGCTTCTTAGGTGAACTTCATTGCCAAATTGTTAAGTTAAAAATAAAAGCTGTAATGGGATCTGATTAGAATTTCCTTAATTTTATATATATATATATCTCAAATTGGGAAGAATAGTCCAAGACTCTTTGAATGAAAGGGGAAAACAAAAACTACCCATGGATGCCCACACAGACCCAGGATGCCACAGCCGGAATCCAGCGGGCTCAGGATCAGTCCTGGAATGATTCTGTGTCATGCCCATGGTCCACTCCAGTAAGACTGCTCTGTATTCAAATCTTGCTTTTTTTTGAAGTCCAATGGGCTTCAATTCTGATTCCTACATGCATGTGAATTATTTGTTTCTCTGGCCTTCCAACCACCTCCTCCTGTTCTCCTAGCCTGGTGTTGCTGGTCTTCTCTCACTCAACCTTTCTGCAATCTGCTCCTGCATACAGGTGAGTGGTCCTGCCCACAGAAGTGGCCAGTAGGTTCAGGATTGGACCATGTCTTTAATGCCATAATAACAGAAGGAAACTTAGGAATCTTCTAGCTCAAACTCCTTCCTTTGACTTTGTTTCCATAACACAGAAATCATGGAGAAATGACATTGGGCTGGATGAATAAAATCATA
Organism: Cynopterus sphinx; assembly: GCA_030015415.1. Taxonomy (NCBI): domain Eukaryota; kingdom Metazoa; phylum Chordata; class Mammalia; order Chiroptera; family Pteropodidae; genus Cynopterus; species Cynopterus sphinx. The sequence goes on from CM057385.1 coordinate 24,968,826, forward strand.
GAATAACTGACAGGTAGGAAAGATGTTTTGAATTTTCTTTTTTTACCATTAGTAACAGGTAACACCCTTCCCAAGTATCTACCCTTCCTTGTGTCCTGCAGAGAAGTAGAAAGAACATATTCTAGGACTATGTTGTCCAAGATTCCACTAGTTCCTGAAAAAGGTCGTTTTCAAGGTGACTGGGAAGGTCATCCTGGTCAAGTTGAAATTTCTACCACTTCCTGATATTAAATCCCCATGGGTATTTGACAAGGCCAGGCCTGACCCCTTAAAACTGGGCCTTAGGTACCTCACTTGCATCTCCCTAGTCCCAGCCCTGGAGTTTGATCCCTTGGGATCCTCTGCCAGACTCCTTCCATACCCATTCAAGCTCCTGGGACTATCAGGTGATAGTGACTCACAGCTGCATCCCTCACTGTGGATTACTCTGGCCATAGGAAACTGCCTTGCCCAAAATTACACCTCCCCCAGGGGCAGTCTATGGCCAAGGACTAGCTGAGGCGGGGATGCAAATGCCCAGCCTCCTTGTCTCAATTTGGAAGAGCTTTAAAGAGCTATGTCAACTCCAGAGCTCCAGAGCCTCAGTCTCCCCACCCCAGCCACCACCCGCCACCCCTCCCAACACACACACACACACACACACACACACACACACACACACACACACACACCAAACAAGAAGCGCCATGCTTGGCAGCCCTTATCAGGTTTCAGAGGAACCATAATCCATACTTTGGAACACTACTCTAACCCATTTACTGAGTAACACAGAAGGCCGCCAGCTTTGAGTGGGACCCAGAGCAGGAAGGGGCTCCGATCAGGTTCACGCAGCCCCTCCTCTGTGCTGCACAACCTGGCAGGCTTGATGAAACTAGTGGTATCTATGGTGGGAAAAGACACAACATGGAGTTTCTGGCAAGCTCCAGGAAGAGAATAATATTATCGAACCCTACGGTTCTGAAGCAAGGCATGACATCTGCAGGAAAAAACCATACACATCATTTGAAAAGGAGCTCCCAGATGCTGGAGGTCCCTGATTCAGATGAAATTTCTGACCTAGTGACACCAAATGACCAGGAGACCCTGAGATGCCCATCACAAGCTGGTTTTTGTCAGGTCTACCCAGTCACCAAGGCAGGCAGGTCCAGCAGAGATTCGTCATAAGATGGAAGTGGTAAATTCAGGATCAGCATGGGTAAGCTGCAAAAACAGGTAGCCCAGACTCCCATGTCACACACCTGTGTTACCTGGCCCCTCTCCTCAGTTCACACCCTTGGCTGTATGAGGGTTCCTTGTGGCCAACTGACAGAGGAAAAACTCCCAGCCAAGTCATAGATGGGTCAGCTCAGTACATGCCAGTGTGAGCCATGGCTGCTAATACTCAGTGGAGACAGGAAAGAATAGGTTTGGCACACAGATGATCCGCTGGGGCATTTATTGGTGTTTTCATATCCAGTTTTAATGATAAATGGGCTAGTACAGCATCCGAGCCCTGAAAAGAGCATGGTAACTAAACAATCAAAACCCTCAGAAATGAGAGTCTGAGTCATCTCACAAGCCACTTAGACCAGCACATACACTAGCCAAGGGTAAGAAGAATCTAAAAAGGGGCACATCAGTTAGAATCTTGAGATCAAATGAGTATCAGGGGCTGTTGTTTGTCCCACTAACCCTTCTCTTGTCAGTTTTCCGAGGAAACAATCCATAATCCTGAAGAAGCCATTAGCGATGGGGCAAACTTTCTATGAGAATCATATGAATCTGAGCAGCTCAGAGGATGGGCCATCATGGACGGTGTATGCCAAGATCCTCCTCTTCAGGGTCACACACCCATCCCCCAGCTGCTGAGAATGTCAGCTGCTGATGGATGGCTCAGAGCTTCATCTCTCACTGGAAATTGCTTTTACTTAAGGTACATCACTCCCAGAAACAGCCCTGGCCAATGACTGGCTGATGACTGGATGCAAAAGCCTAGCCCCCTTACCTTGGGATAACTCTGAGCCGCCATCCCACTTGCAGAGCTCCCTGTATAATTAGCTGAGGTCTCCATGGCAACCATTTTGGGAGACATCTCCTCCTCTGCCTGTTCCTGCCTTCCTTGTCCCCTCATAGGTATATCTCTGAGAACACTCCTAACTAAAAGTCTGCATGCAGCTCTCCATCTCAGAGTCTGCTTCTAGGGGACCCAACCTAAGGTATCCCCCAAGCTCGGGCCAAGATATTGAGAGACTTGAACAATGCTGAACTCCAACGGTTGCACAGTGATCAAGCGATCCATAGGTAAGCCTTAGATCAATCTTCATATTGGTGGTTTCCAACCTGTCCCCTCTCACCTGCATTCAAGGAAACTACCCAAAGAAGGATAAAAGCAGCATAAACCACGCTTCACTGATGACTTCCACTCATGCGCCCTTTTTCCTCACTTGAAATCATATGACTTCGAAATTTTTTTTAAATAATGGTAATGCCTTGAGCAAAACAAGGACAAATCTAGGGACCTCTGCTAGGGAACACGACCAAGGTTATCTTTCAGAAGCAAAAGAAAGGGAGATTAGCAGTTATGATATCTAGAGGGGGTTCAGTGTTATACAGCAATATTTTTAGTAAGTGACAGAGTAAACGTAGAAAACTGGCTGATTGATTGACAGACGATGCAATTTTTAATCTGGACATCTTTAATAAATTCTGCAATGCAGGATTATCAATCTTATCTCACCTGAATTTCTACCCTTCACAGAGAGATGGCCTTAATTTTAGAGGCCATGATAGGTGGCTTTTCTATCAAAAGGCTCACTGTGAATGGCCACGCCCCAGCAGCCCTGAGTCAGTCCTCAGGAGAGGTAGTTTAAAAATACGAGGTTGTACGCCTCCCCTCCTTTTTACAGGATAGGGGTATGGTATATTTTCTGTTTTCTATTTTTAAGACTTTTTGGTCAGTTTGCCTAAAGGCATTTCTTATGTTCATATTAATAATGAAATTCAAATTATAATTTTTTAAAGACACAAATAAAAGTTAAAATTTTATCTTTGATATGCCTTGTTAAAAATAAACATATTTAGGATAAGAAAATGTCTTTTCTAGTTTGCCTAATACCAAGCCAAGTGAGGTTTCCATATGGAATTCTGCTGCCAGAATTTCTTTCTTTCTTGGGGGGCAGGAGGGTGGAGGAAGAGAGGAGAATGGTGACTAAATTGCTGCATATTTGTCCTATAACAGCTTCTTTTTTATTGTTTTCTGTTCTCTGAAAATAGCTGCAAGCTCATTTTGTATTTATTTAAACATAACAAGGAACAAAAGTCATTTATTGTCTGTAGTCTGATGGTTTCAATATCTAAAGTCTTCATAGATCTGCTTCTATTGCCTGTTTTTGCTGATTCTCACCCATGGAGTCATGTTTCCTTGTGTGCCTGGTTATCATTGACCATAGTCCAGTATTTTTAAAAATTCTTTATAGAAATAATATGAGGCCTAATGTAAAAACACCTATGCCCGGAGATCTACTTCCCTCATGTACTGGAGACATACCAACCAGTCCGGGCCCACCTTAAACCAACCCCAAGGCCTGAGATTTTCTGAACTGGAATAATCTGGGTAATAGGAACCTGGGCTGTAATTCCACATGAAGAATACTCCACTTCCACGTCACCCTCACCTGAGGATGTAGCCCTGGGGGTTCCAGCTTATTGTGGAGGAGGCCCCCACCCCTTGAGCTGGATTTTGTCTTTTATTCTGTCTTTTCGGCCCAGAGGGCTGTGAAGCTACCCAGGATCAGTAGCCTTCAGGGCAAAAGTGGCCTCTAGAGTTCACTCACCTCTCTGGTTCCTATTCTTCTCTCTGTGTTGACCTAGCCATTTTTTTACTTCCTTGTCAGCACTTTAATGCTATTTAAGATTTCAAAAAATATTTTATGCAGCTTTTATAGCTGTCTCCAGTGAGAGAGTTGGTCCAAAGAGTTTAGCGCACTGTTGCTAGGAAGTCTCATCCTATAAGCCTCTCAAGAAATAACTGAGCCAGACCAAATTTGGGACCCTACTAACACCTGAAGTTTGATTTCTGTGTCTTAAAACAAAATAATCAATTTTCAACAAACACATCTTTAACTGTGCTCATTTAGGTCTGCAGTTCACACAAGCACTTGTTTAAGGTCCTCACAGGCGGAGATCTGGAGGTGGGAAAGAAAGATTGTAAGAACCACCCCCAGCATCAGGCTCACTGGCTCTGCAACCTTAGCCAATAATGCCAGCTCGCGGCTGGTTTCCTCATCTGGAAGATGAGAGGAAGAATAATAGTGCCCATCTCACAATGTTGTCGCATGGATTAAATGAGATTAAAAAACATATGCAAAGCCTTTAGCACAATGTTAAGTGTCTGATAAACATGACGATGATTATTATCCCTAAGATGCTGATGTCTTCAGACACAAACACACACGTACTCACCAGACGGCCCCTCTTTCCCACATGTGCACACGGATCTCGTCGAGAACCATGACCTTAATGATGATTTGAATAAATCTCTCCATTCCGAAGGTCTGGTTGCTAAGGACATCATTCTGAAGGCCTTAGAGGCAGGCCTCCCAGATTTTGTCTCCCTTAGCTCATTCTGTGATCTACAAACTGAAAGGACAACAATAATTCAAATGCGGACAGGGCCTGGAGACCCCCCCCCTTATAGGTACCCCTGCAGCCACGTGGCAAGTTGTGCTGTTGCAATAAAGCAGAGGCTGTTTGAAAATAATCAAAAATTCTCTCAGGAAGCCCAATTATATTTTTACATCAAGAATCAAAATGCTGGTGCGGCAGCCTTCAGCCTATCATTCACGAACCTTTTATCCTGTAATTAAGCCAGATCTGCTGCTGGGCTAATTCTTCCCTGAATGACACCACCCTTTGAGCCAGCCCGTATGTCGGCAGAAGACTTCACTCTGATGATCTATTACACCAATACATCACCGCGGTGAGCTGCCTCCTTAATGATTTATCCATAACACATCATCAGAGTGAGGCACACTCATAATATATTGCTCAATAAGTCTGCGGTGGCCAAGGGGGAAAGCCACGAACAGCAGCCGAGTCGGTGCCCTTACACGGCTGGTGTCAGTGCGCAGGGTGCATGCCGGGTTCTCCCTTCCTAAACAAACGTTTTCATAGGTGGGAGGGCTCCCGGGCCAGTGGGCTTTTAAAACATGAAGAACCATGACCCCAAGAAAGGCCTATAAATCCAGAGCAGAAAAGGCCCTCAGTGGGCAATGGGGTTGACTCCTCTAAGCTTGCCAAATAGAAAGCATTTTCTTCAAGCTCTTACTGAGCAGAAGGCCAGGGCCACTGCTCTGCACAACTCCAAGGGGTGCCATCAACTGTAGTCTGTGCAAGTGGTGCCTCCTAGAGTCATGCAGCGTGCAGTCTGAGCCACCTCGCGTGGCAGCCCTGGTTAAGAGCATGGTCCCTGGCATAAGACTGCCTCGTTTGAATTGAGGTTCTGGGAATAGCAGTCCTGTTTCGTGGGTCTGCCGTGAGACTGGATAAGATAATGTTGGGGTGCACCTATCACATAGGAAGCACTCAGCGAATGTCAGCCAGGACTAAGAGCAACCTTAACAAATCCTGAGCCCACAAACCTGTGAGGCCTGGGCTAGGGTAGCAGGCAGCCCCTGTATGCTGCGTTCTTCATTCTGCGGGGCCCTAATTTTTACATATTTATATCCTGCTTCATTCAAAAGGACAAGGAAGGCAAATGGACAAAAGAATGCTTACAGAAATATATACCAGAATAAAAATAAGCAGCTGGGGACATTTGGGCAAAGGGTAAGAAAGATCAAACAAAGTTTAAGCAGAAGTAGTACACAAAAACACCACTAAAAATGAGCCAGGGTGGGAGCAATGGGCACACTTACACACCCGGGTGGGAGTGTGAGTCGGCACAAGCACTCTGGAGAGCCACCTGGCATCACCAGAAAGCTGAGGCTGAGCGCACTCCACAGTCCTACAACCCCACTCCTAGCTGTGTGCCCTGCCTCAGAGGAACTCTTTCCTGCACACGTGCACAAAGAAACAGATATAATAATGTTCCCTGCACACAACATCCTAAAGACAGCAAAAACCTGGAAACAAATGTCCACCAACATGGAATAAATATGTAACGATGATAGCCAGCTCTTAAATAGCATACACCATGTACCAGGCATATTTTAAGTGCTTTACATCTATTAAGTTATTTAATCTTCACATCAACTCTATGAGGTAGGTGTTATCATTAGCCCCATTTTAGAGAAGAGGAAACTGAGGCACAGAGGGCTTAACTAATTTGCCCAAAATTACAGAACTAGTAAGTGGCAGAGCTAGGGTTTGAACCCTGGTGGTCTCACCCCAGGGCCGTTCTCTTAAACACTACCTAGTTATTTGTCTAGTCTTATAGTAAAATACAAATTATGAGTTAACTAGAGCTACATGTATCAACACGGGTAAGTTTCAAAGTAAAATTCATGAGTAAAAACAAATTACAGAGGGATAATGTAGTATGAAACCACTTACATCATGTTTTAAAACATGCAAAACAATGCCGCCTGTTTGTTATCGATGCATACATTTGGAGGAAAAATATTGTTTTTTACACTGAAAGGACAAACACCGACTCCAGGCAGACATGTACCACAGGGTGGGGCAGAGAAAGAATGAGATCAGAAGTGGATACACAGAGGACTCCATCTGTATTAAGTTTTACGTCTGAAGATGGGTGGTAGGTACGCGACTGCTCGTTACACCTTCTCTGTAACCTTTGTATGCCTGGAATATTTCATAAAAATCAAAGTAAATGCCATCGTAATCTCCTCTGTCAGAGCTGCACACGATTGTACATTTAACTCTGAATTTCCTCCCAGCCAAAAGCGAAGCGGGAAGCTAAGATAGTGAATTTGCCAAGGCCACGAAAGTAAGCCAACCCAGTTGTTCAGAAGCAGCACAGCTCTTCTTTGAATCAAGATGTGAGAGAAACTTCTCCCAGGGCCTTCATAGTGCAAAAGGTGGTTAATCCCCTTCCTATAGTAAAAAACAAAAGGGAGCGTCATACAACCGCTTCCTAGTGTCCCTCAGCGCATGCCAGTGGCGTCATGTCACAGCGGGACTCGGCAGAAACTGCTCTGTGAGAGACCCTTCTCGATTGCCAGTGTCCGGGGACGTTTCCAGAAGAACAGGCCTGGGTAAAGCAAGAGGAAGGAAGGCAGATCCTGGGGCAAGTGCCCCGATAACCTTAACTCTGGGCAGGACATTCTCAAGCTCCTGCTCCTGGTTCTGGGACACAGAGCTGTGGACACACCTTCAAGGCACACCATGGGCTTATAAGGTGGAGCGATTCTGGCCCTGGCATCAGAAGGCACCAGTTCCGACTACTGCTGTCCATCATCACCCTAACTTCTTGGACCCTGAATCCATCCAACTGTCTATTTAAACTTCTGATTCTTATCTTCATCTTACAAAGTAGGGAGTCAAGAGGTAGCTGATGGATCAAGAAACAGAAGCATGAGTATTTCCTGTCATTGTAATACTGTGATTTGGAATAAGAAACACGTACTGGTCTGTCCCCAGCTCCTGACTCAGGGCTCCTTAAAATCTCTGGAAGGTGCTGGGAGAGCAGCGCACCCACACCGGCATGGAAGCTCCATGCCCGTTCCCACTTACCATGCCTCACACATTTCTACCACCTGGATGTCCACGTATATCTTTTATAATATCCTTTAATAAACCGAAAAATGGGTTTCCCTGAGTTCTGTGAGCTGCTCTAGAAAATTAATCAAACTCAAGGCGATGAGGAGTGTTAGAACCTGTGATTTATAGTCAGTTGGTCAGAGGCACCATTGATAGCCTGGGCTTGTGACTGCCATCTTGTGTGTGTGTGTGTGTGTGTGTGTGTGTGTGCACGCGTGTGTGTGTGTGTGTGTGTAGTGGGTAGGGAGCAGATAAATAGTGTCAAAACTGAATTAAATTATAGGACACCCAGCTAGTATCACAGAGAGGTGCTTTTTTGGGGAAAACCCTCACATATTTGGTGATGGGAAGAAAAGTGTTTTATGTGAGTAGTAAAGGAATTCACAGAGAAGAAACAATAGGTTAGAACTGGATTTTTTTCTGCATAGGAAGATAGAAAACCAAGTTTTCCCCGTACAGGAATGCTCCAAAGGCAGAGGAACCATGCTAGTTTCCTAGGACTGCCATAACAAATGGCCGCAAACTGAGTGGCTTAAAACAACAGTAATTTATTCTTTCACAGTTCTGAAGGCCAGAAGTTCGAAATTAAAGTTATCAGATGGACTGTCGTGGTATCCCAGTGCTTATGTTCAAGTAAGCCTTATTTTACTTAATAATGCCACATTCACGTGAGCTTTTCTTTTATTATTATAATTGGTCTGTTTCATTAGTAGTAGCTGTTGTTAATCTCTCTCCATCTCTAATTTATAAGTTAGACCTTGTCACAGGTGTGAAGGTAGAGGGAAAAACATAGAATACGTGGGTGTTGGTACTGTCTGCGGTTTCAGGCGTCCACTAGGGGCTTGGAATGCATCCCCTGTGGATAAGGAAGGGCTGCATCGCTCCGATCTCTGCCTCTGTCTTCACAAAGCTGTCTTCCCTCTTTGTGTGTGTGTTTCCAAATCTCTCTCCTTAGAAGGACTCCAGTCATTGCATCAAGGGCCCCCCTAATCCATTATGACCTCACCTTCACCTGATCCCTTCTGCAGAGACCCTATTGCCAAATAAGGCACCAGCAATTAGAACTTCACCCTATCTTTTGAAAGGACACAATTCAACCCAAAACAGAACCTGCACAAATGTTACTGCACAGAGGAACTAAAGTGGAAATATATAACAAAGGAAGAGAGAATCTAGGATAGCTAAACCCTCATCAACCATAGCAGAAAGACAAGAGACAATGACTGCAGTTGGTAAAGCAAGAAATGGGGCCATAAACTGATTGTTTGGGTGAAGGTAATCACCTGAAGCTTAAAGACTGGAGTGTCTGGCCCCAGGCACAGGCCTGGGGTAGGAAGAGGTGGAGGGCCTGTTTAGAAGACTATGGGGAAATTTGAATATGGACTGGTTATTGGATGATATTAAAGAATTACAGTTAATTAACACTTTGTTAGGCTTAATAACAGTGTTATGTTCGTGTAAGAAAAAGTCTTATTTTTCAGAGAAGCAGGCTGAAGTCTTGCGTAATAAGTCATGTCTGGATTTGCTTTAAAATCCTTCAGGAAAGTACAGTATAGAGAATATAGTTAATACCATAAAAACATGTAGAGTGCCAGGTGGGTACTAATCGGGGGAATCATGTCATAAATTACATAACAGTTTAACTACTATGCTGTACACCTGAAACTAATATAAAATAATGTTGCGTATCAACTGTAATCGAAAAAAATTTAAAACCTCAAAAAATACAAGAAAACTAATAAAATTCTTCAGAATACTATAGATGAGCAAATACGACAAAATATTGATAATAGTTAAGTCTTCACGATGACCATCTGGAGGATTATTTTCCCTCTCTACCTTTACGAGTGTTTCCACAACCCAAATTTAAAAAGTGAGAAGATTGTAAATAAGTATGCAATAAGTCTTGGAATGTGTTGCTCTCCTCACCTTTGCAGCTCTTCTCGGACCTGTAGACACAAAGAATAGCATTTCTGAGGTCTTAAGTTCAACGCCCTTATTTTATAAATAGCTAGAAAGGGGTAATGATGTTCCAAGTCACAGCCAATTAGTGGATGAGCTGGGGTCTCCAGGAGCCTCATCCAGGGCACCACCTACCGTCCCATGCCATCGTCTGCCTCAGTTTGGGGCTAATAGAGCTATTTTTAAATGTCAGTGAGCAATGGTGGAACACTCAGTTCTTTTTTTTTTTTTTTTTTAATGCAGATATTGCCTGTGGGTCATTGCGTTCTTTTATATAAGTCATCTTGATTGTACCCTGAAAGTTTTATTTTGTTCAAAGTGACAGTGAAGTACATTCAAGTCCTTTAGATCTTAGAGTAACCCCTTTGGGGCTTAGCAGGGTGTGTGTCAGCTGAGCGGTAAGCATCTGTCATCTATCTTTCATTAATATTAATTACAAGTGGATGACAGCTCAGGGAAACTAAGTCCTGCAGATGAGATTTTCCTAAATGTGACCTCCTTGACTTTACAGGTATTCAAAGTGGTTCTTTTAAGAAGCAGTCTAGGCACTTCAGTAATCAAGGGGGAAAGTATAAATCTTGAGAGCACGCTCTTATTGAAGGTTAGTTGCCCAGAAAGCCAGGAGAGTCACGGCCAGAATGCTGCAGGACTAAGGAATATTCTGGTGCTCCAGACCCCTTCCACCTATCTGGCCAGTCTCCCACAGCCCCCTTTTCTGCTCTCAGTCTGAAAGTGGGAACGTTAGGGATGTGGCAGGGTTGCCAAAGACAAGCTTTGCCTTCTTAGGATTTAAATGGGAATTTTTCTGGGACTAAGATGGCCACCTCTTATTGTAACCTCAGGGGCCTGTTTACTGTGGGTGGACGGGGCTCAGGCACACTCGCTGAAGTGAGCCAGACCCGAGGTGCAGAGCCCTCCCTTTCCCCAGTCTGCAAAGGGGGACCCTGCCTGTGCTGTGCGGGTCCAGGGGCAGTGGCAACACAAGCTGTTGTACCTCAGGTTATACCTTTGGGGACCTAGAAGCCTTGAGGAACCAAAGTGACATATACACCAGGGCAGGGGAATGGTTCCCAACAGGAAGCCAGGCCTGAGGACAGGGATAAACTCCAGGAGGGCGGGAAAGCCAGGCTCTGCCGAGATGGAGCAGGGCCGTTTCACCTCACTTGGCAGGCGTCGGGGAAGCTGATAATAAAGCTCACAACCGTCTTCTATCCATGTTTAATATTCAAGAGACAACCCTGAATATGCTTAGGGTTCAAACCGAGCACCCCAGGAGAGGGTTCGAAGGACAATCTGGCATTTGCTGCAGAATCTTGTAGCGAGCAGAGACTAGACCAGCCATCCTGGCCGACTCCTGCTCCTCTCCTGAGTTTGTCACTCCTGGCTCTGCTCTTTTTCTGGTGAAAGCTGGGCACCGGCAGCTCCACAACCATTTTCTTCATTTTTATTTTGTGTAACTGGAGCAGGCTTGAGAGTTTGTACAAAGTTCTGCCACGACCAGCATTTAGTTTGGGTTCTGCACCCCAAAACATACTTGCTGCAGATATTATTAGCCCTGTTTTTAGCCATTCACTCATTTATTCATTCACTCAACAAATACACTTTCAAAGGTCTGTTAGGCTCCAGACCCTGTGCTGAGATTGAATTGGGGACTTGCCCAAAGCCACAGTCACACAGTCACACAGGGAATGAAAAAGCCCAGTCCTTTCGACTGACTCCTAGAGAGGAAAGGGGCCAGAGCTCTTTCTCAGTAATGCACCTGGGTAATGCACCGTAGCACTTATGTGCCTCTGGCCCACCATTCCAGGTGACCAGAGGCAGAGGGGTCCTACAGTCTGCCTGCAGACCGACCAGGGTCAAATGGAGTGAGAGGGGTGCAGGACACCGGGAAAGACATGAACAGATCTTTCTGGCTCCCATCACACCCACGATTTCAACCCTAGCATCACCCCTGCCCTTCACTAGGAGGATGACCAGAAGGAGTTCCAGAAATACCTGCCCCAATTGCTGAGGCTCCAGAAACAACGTCTCTGCGGTTGAATCCATTTTCTTCGTTAGGTCCCTAGGTATTGACCTTCAGGCTTCCTTACATAATCCGGGGTGCAGAGGGAGAAAGAAAAAACGCTTACCACAAGACAGGTGTGGCAGCCGCACCCTGCCTGGCCATTTCCTGCTCGAACGAGTTCATTCCTGACTGTCCACCTCAAGGACTCTCCAAACTAACATCAGTTGTTTCATCGCTTGCCAACCAATTAATGTTTTTCCTTCTATCTGTAGCTTATATGTGTAGGGATAACAAGACTGTATACAACTGCCTCTTATGTTACAATCGGGGCTCAGCCTTTGGATAAGAATTGGCTGAGCCGGTGTCAGCATCCATAAACCCTGCTTCCTGCTCATCGCCTCAGTGTCCGGACCTCTCTGTTCAAGAATCCTGCAACACAGGCAGGGTGAGCATCAATGAGGAAGGAAAGAGATAAAGGCAATGTCATTAAGATACTGGTTTCTACACACACACACACACACTCTCTATCTATCTATCTATCTATCTAATGCACATTTGTCTCCACCCCATGAGAGTCAACAGTTGCTGAGCGCTTTCCAAGCACTGAGAGCGACGAAGACTGACCCATGCCAAGAACTTTGTTCACGCTCTCCTTTCATCCATGTAACAACTTCGTATTCCAGTTTTACAGATAAAGAATGGAGGCTCAAGTTATTCACCAACTCACCTAATGTCACACGACAAAGCAATTGACCAAGGTTTCACATCCAGGTCTGCCTCTCCAAGGCCTGGGGTTTTTCCACTGCTCAGCACAGCCGGCCTGCCCGCACCATTCGCCCCACAGCGAATTCACAGATGTGTCATTGACTGGAGAAGGTAAGAAAACACTGCTCTGGGCAGAGTCTCCAGGGGCTCAGCACAGTTAGCTCCTTCAGCTCCTGCTCCTATTATGCTGAAACAGAGCTGGTTCACACACACACACACACACACACACACACACACACACACACACACACACACACACACCACCCCAGGCCTTTGTCATTTGTCCTGCAGCCTAACTGCTCCCAACTCCACCCGACCCCCAGACACCCCAGGACCTCAGCGTCCTAAGTCTCAGCCAGAACATTATTTTCCAAGGACACTCGCCAACCTTGAAAGGCAAGGTACCCCGAGGCAAAGCCATAAAATTGTTGTAGGGGAACGACATGAGAGTGCCGCGCCATCTAGTGGTCCTGGGGCTGATCGTCCCAGGCAGTGACATTTTCGAACAATCAATATCTCATTATTAACCATAATCACAACCTGATGTTTACTTTTGCAGAAACGTTCAGGAGCAAGGGATGCACATGCACTTTTCTGCATGTTTCAGAGGCCTGCGATCCTAAATGCCACAATGACTATTAAACAGTGTCCTGCCCATGAGCAAACAGGAGGGAGCAGGGATTGATTGTATATCTTTTTCATCTAAGCTGCTCACCAAAAACAAAGCATCTGTTGAAGCCACTGACCTTTCACTAACTGCTGGAAGGGAAATGCTTGATAAATAATAAAGAGACCACTACTGGATGTTGCTTAGAACCATCTTTTAATTAAAAGAACTGAGCCACTCGAAGGTCAGGTGACTGACATTTAAGTTCCAGTCCAAGAGAAGCATCCATTGAGGGTAAAACGGGACCTAAAATGTAATTTCGTTGTCAGCTAGCAGTCAACAAAAACCTCCTCTCTGTAATCTGCGCAGATGGGGAGGGGAGGGGGCGCGGTGGCGGCGACATTTTGTAGGGGGATAGAACACTTAACTTCCTGCCTCCTTTGCCTTTCCCCTAGCAACCTTTTCATTTTTGTGCTGCAGCAATAACCACTTGTCTGGCTCAGCATCTCCACAGAAACTGCTCCAGTGCTGAGCTCGTCCAATCAGAGACCTGCCTGCCACACTGAGCGCTACCCTAGGAATGACATGAAAGCCATTTCCTGTCTCTTCCACAGGAGAGGAGGTGCCCTTTCTCCAGCAGCCAAGGTGACCTCAACCAAGTTGCTCACTGAACCTGCTCAAGCATCCATGTCACTGGGCACCTTCGAGGGCTCAAAATACATGACTAACCTACCCAGGCAGTCCTGCACCTTTTGGCTGTTCTGGAATAGAGCTCAGGAACACAGAGACCAGGAATAAAGTAATAACCTCACCCCCTCCCACACACACACACCCGACCCACCTCCCTTGTTCGGAGCTCCACAGTCCTCTCGCTGAGGCTAACTTGCTTTCACCTCATGTCATATACCATAGCTCCTAGGTAGTCAGGAAAACTGCCAGCCCAGTTCTGAGTCAGAATTGGTCATAGCCGAGAGCCAAGAAGGATGGATGAGGCTACCCAACCCTGGCCTGCCTTGTCTGGATTCCCAAGAGCAGAGGCAGGTACCAGAGCTAGCCTCAGAGAAAATTTTATCATCACACTGGAACAACTTGGTTTTTTAAAAAAGGAATCCATTGAACATTTTTAAGTGGAAGTCATTTATTTAGAGAAAGGGTATCGTTTTAACAAAATTAGGAATCCCTTAGAGGCACAGATTTTTCTGTAATACCACTTTCATTATCCAGGAACACGACACTAAATATCATACAAAATTACTATACGAGTTGGGCTTGCCTTTTAAGGGTACATGATCGAGGATCAGGTCTACCAAACAAAAGCAAAGGAAACACTATCAAACCTGGTGAATCCAGGACAGCCACGCTATTAGATGGTGAAAGCTGTGGCCTGTTTCCTTTGCTGGCTTTCTTGTTCCTCCTGCCCTTTAACTGAAAGCATCCACCTGGCTCAGCCTCCAACATCTGTGTCTCTCTACACTCCCCTGGGCGAGCTCATTCATTCTGGCTCCAACGCTTCACCTGAGCTGGAGATTTCCTCCCCTTCTCCCAGACATCTAATTCATATCTCTGTCTGCCACCTGGATGTTACACCATCGCCTCTAACTCAGTGTGTTAAGAGCTGAAGCTCTCTCCCCCGCCTTGCTGTTAGTGATACTGTTCTTCTGGTCACTCAGGTTTGTAACCTTGGAATCTCTGCCTCTAATTGGAACGGCGGCTGAAAGACCAAAGCCTCTCTGACATGTCTCCTCTTCCCTCCCTCCCTGCCCACTCCCAAAGCCACATTCTTTACATCACATCTGGCTAATCTTCCTTTGACCTGACACTGCATTCATGTTACTTCTCTGCTCAGACTTGTTTATACGCAGCTGAACGCCTCTGTGTAGTCACTGAAGCCACCATGATCAGATCCCATCCTGTCTGTTCAAACCTGTTTCCCATTACGCTTTGAAAGAATAATAAAAGCACCTATCGTATATGTTACAAATGAGTTTTTGCATTCATTACCTCAATTCTCACAATACTAAGCCAAAGTGGCAGTGATTATCTCTATTTTGTAGTCTGAGAGACCGTGACAAGCACAAGGTCACATCAATAAACGCTGGAGTAACCAGAACTAGCAGCCAGACCTTCAGACACGTCTTGCACAAACTTCACTGTAACCTGGATACGTGCCTTCCTGGGCTTCCGCTCAGCAAACCTACATGGAGAGTCTGCTCTTCAAAGGCTATATGTAATGCTTCAGTGGATACAAATAAGAATTTCTGCCCTTGTTTACTCTCTGAAGTTAGAGAGAATAGTTACCACTCTGGAATGGGAAAGCTGGGTAAATTATGCTGGAGTACAGTGGACCAGGTGTGCCAACTGCAGTGAAGTGTGGGAGTGCAGCCTGGAAGGGGCTCAAGACTTGAATGTTAGGTAAAACTTCTGAGATACCGTTTGAAAAGGACAGTGAAGGTATGGTTTCTAAAGACCATGGTGGAGAAAGGGTGCTCCTGGCAGAAACAGCAGCACACACACTTCAAATCTCACCTACCATTCAAGACTCTGCGTGCAATATTAATTCCTAGACTAGTCCAGAGCTCATCTCTCTACCATGCTTTTATATAATTTCAAAGGATTCCTGTTAATCATATTGTTTTGAAAGTCACTCTTATCTTTCCTACTAGATTTTAAGCTCCTTAAAGGAAAGAATGAAGTCACACAACCATTCTCTCCAAACAATAGGAACTGGACCTGGTGGCTTTTGCCTAAGCCCTGGGAAGAGTTCTGAATTCTCCAAGTAAGCTTCACACCTTTCATTATGTTTTGATCACTGAGATCCGACCTGAAGTTTTGTTATATGGAATAGTCTCTCCACCTTCTACCAAGCTTAGGCCTTCTCATGAGGGTCCCTGTTTGGTTTAACAAGATCAGAATATACTGGCAAGGGCGTGGGGAAACCGGTATTTGCATACACTGCTAGTGGGAGTATAATTTAGCAGTTTCTAAGGAAGATAATGCCGCTGCCAGGAACATACCCCACAGGTACACCAACCTACTTGCAGCATAAGATAAACAACACTTTTGTCAGCTGGGTGGTGATTAAATCACTATACATCCACACAGATCTATGAGACATATTAAGTGAAAAAACAAGGGACAGAAGAGTCCAGTGTCCCCGTGTACATGCACAAAATATTTCTGGAAAGAAAATGGTGATAGTAGTGGCCTCGGGGAAGGGAAAATGGGTGGCTGTTGGACAGGTGTAGAAGGAATTGGCTCTTCACCTTTAAATTTTGAACCATGTGTATATTTAATTTTTTAAAGAATTATGTTGTCTTTTTTTTAATCTATCATTATGGCAAATAAACTGCCTTTTAAACCTCAGGTACAGAAGATTTTGAGAGGTAATGAGTGATCCCCAATTGTTTCTCTGAGAACGGAACGGCCCCTCTACCTGCTAAATCCTCCCAGGCCCAGGCCCGGTACTTGGAACCCAATGGTGGCCTACTATTGTTGAATGGATGAAATTTCCTTTCCCATCTGAAAGTAAAGCCTTCCCCAAACAAAAGGAATTTCAAAACAGTGATAAAGGGGTTGGGTGAGAATTACTTTTGCTTCACGTACTCATTTACCCATGTGCAAGGAGGTGCACAGACTGAGATGTATGCCCCACCCTTAGTCCGCCAAGAGACAGAAGAGACTGCACAGAAAGAACAAAGGGTAGAAGAGCTACGTGAGTTTTAAAATAAGGGATTTATGAAGCAGGTTATTACTAGTAGCTGAAAACTACTAGCTTGATCACAAATACAAATATCTCAGAGGGATATTTCATTTATTTAATAAAAGATATGGAAATTAAGAATACAGTACAATTGATAAAGACTTGTAAGCACAACTTCCCACCAGGGAAGCATGTGGATGCTGGCGGATAGCATCATCTAAATTAGCTGGACCCCTCTTGGCAATCCAGTTACTTAAGAGATGTCATCTGGATTCGGTCTTTAGCTGGATGTAATCATTCATCCAACAAATCTTTACTGAGCAGCCTCTTATGTACAGGCCTATGCTCTTTGTCTCTAGCACAGTCAACCCGTGGCTGTTTTGGCCTGTGGCTATCATCAATAGTAAGTCCTCACTATTGCAGTCAAGATGACTGCAAAGCCCAAGTCATCTTGGCCTCACAAGTTGAAGATCAATAGTTCTATAGCAAAAAGTACAATTATCTGCAGACAGGAACAGTTGACCAAGGGACATTATACATGCAAGTAAAAGTCTGATGGATCCAGAGAACAGGAACATACCACAGAATCAAGTGTAGCCAGCCCACGTTAATTCTGAAATCCAAGCGAACCTACTCAGAACGAGTCCCATTCAAATAATACTTAGAAAGGTTTCCTCATGCTATTTACAATTTTAAAGTAAATTTAATTTACAAGGAGCTAGGGAATTCTTTATTTAATACCGTTGTAACATCAAAGTTCACATAACTGCTTCTTTCAATCCACGATACTGAGCTTTATGACAGCCTAGGGATAGGAACGAGAAGAAGGCAAACATAATGCCTTGGAGATCCAGAAACATTTACACAGCTCAACTGTTAAAAACAGTTCAACATTCATCTAGCGAACATTGTTGGGGCGTGAGAACACACAGCACAAGTTCTTCAGGGAGGTGAGAGACCTTTCGGCGGTTCCTCAGGTGACTCCAAAAGCTGGTCCTGTGCAACTTCTTTCAGAGGCTGGTTTTTTTCCAACACAGTTTGGGGTTTGACATCTGTGGGTTCAGGTTTCCAGGCAATGCGACCACCTTCCTGTTGCTTAGAAGACCAGACATAAGTACATCACACATGATATCATTTCCACTCAAGTAACTGGCTGAAGCTATATGACTTAAGCACATCCTATCACTGAGTCAAAATTTTAAGGTTAATGCTTCAGGTTAAATTCTATTGTAACAAACAATAAACATAATTTTTAAAAATCTCCACAGAAGCACAATTTAAAAAACCCAAATAACAACTCACTTGTTCCAAGTCTCCAGCTTACCACAAAATTCTAGTATATTCCAGCTAAGACTATTTGACCTGGAGTTGAGGAACATTAACCAAGGTTGGGGAAAGAAAACCAAGCCTTCCTTTAACCTCTGACAAATAGAGAACTAATCCTAATAACAATTTTAATAATACTCACAGCTCTTGCTTCTCCTACTCGTCTTAAAATAACACCTTCAGCCAATAAAGCCTTCCCTGTTTCCACAAATAACTTCTCTTCATCTGTTTCTCCAAGTTTCTGTAGCTCAATGTACTTCTCCACAAACCTGGAATTCCAAGGAGTCACATCTTAGGTCTGTATACTGAGAGTTGTCAGGACAGGCTATTACACAGTGTCAAGCATTCCTTTAACAGATCTTCCCAGAGGAACATTATTTTTTTCCTCAAGTGGAATTCAACAAAACTCTTCAAACTGTTAACTAAATCCTTTAAAAAAAAAAAAAAAAATCACCCTGGACTTATAAAATGGCTTACCGTTGACAGGTAGACTTGAAGTTTGGATTAAACAGATCAAACGCTTTTTGACCAGATCCATAGGCTGAATAAAATTTCCTGGGAAATGCAAAGAACACACATAAATCTCCAATTATAGATCCTGGCCAAGAACAGAATGAAGAATAACTGCTAGGCCCTGAAAAGTTAAATATAACATGACCTACACAGCTCGAGGCTAAGAGTTTTTGTTTTTTATTTGTAAATAAGTAATGCATGCATATACCGAATGTTACACAAAGGTATCCAGTGAAAAGTAATACTCCTCACCTCTGCACCCCAAAACCTCCACCCAGTTTCTTTCCCAGGAAGTAGCACTAACCAGTTTCTTGTGTATCCATCAGTAACATTCTAATATATGTGCATCTATCATTCCGTATCCAGCCATACTGTTTAACCCCAAGGATAGTAAACACTACTCCATATCTTGCTTTTTACTTTTCTTAGAGATCATTTCAAATCAGTGCAGGTAGATTGTTTCCACTCCTTAGCTACTCTAGACAGTGCTGCAAGATTACTTTTATCTGTTGTCTTTTTTCACTGACCTATGCAAACATCTGTGGAATAAAATTCATAAGAGTGGTATTGTAGGGTCAAGGTATGTGTATCTGTAATTTGGCCTTCCAAATTGCCAAAATGCTTTCCTCAACAGCTATGCCAATTTACACTCATATCAGTAATGTATGAGAGTGCCTATTTTCCCAAAACTTGATCAAATTATATTTTCCAACGTTTTGATCTTTGTCATTTTGATAGGTGGAAAATTATAATTCATGGTAGTCTTGCTTTTCTTATGAAACACATTGAACATCTTATCATATTTTTAAAAGAAAACTGAATCTCCTTTCTGTGACCTGTCCATGTTCTTTGCCAATTTTTCCCATTTGATGGTCTTCTTATTGACTTTTAAGCCTTATAAACTTATTGACTTATAAACCTTATAGCAGTATAAATAAAAAATTAGCCCTTTTGCCATACATGTTGCAAATCTTCTTCCCAATGTCACCTGACTTTTGACTTTGCTTACAGTAATATTTTGTGTAGAAATTTTTAATATTTTCATTTATGGTTTCTAGGTTTTTTGTCATTCTTAGAAAGGCCTTTATCACTCAGATTATTTTTAAAATTCCCCCATGTTTTCTTCCAGTGCTTTTATGGTTTCATTATTTGCATTTAGGTTCTGATCATCTAGAATTAATTTTGTTATGAGTTCTTAAAAATATAAAACAGATCCCCCCAAAAAAAGCTCTAACGGTTCAAAAAACTATTTAAATGAAAGTTATTATTTTGGCATTAATAGTAATGAGAGCTATAAAATATTCCACCTTGTCCAATGACCTATCACCTAGTTCCAACTGCTATCCACAAAGAAGTACAAATGATTTCAATGTATAAATGAACCTTGAAAGCACTGTGAGTGACAGAGTGCGTGCAAAGGACTTGAGCAGAAAAGTGCTGAAAAAGTACTGAATGGTCCTGAAGATCTTGTGTCCTACCCTGAAATCTTCCAAACAGAGTAAGAACAAACTTGTTCTCCAAACTCAAGGGAGTGTTACGGGGGAAAAAAGGAAAAAAAAAAAAAAAGATTCCTCAAATGAAAGGGCCTGGACCTCAACAAAGAATAAATTGTTTTCTCATATCCAGGAATAGGGAAAAGGATAAAGAATAAATATTAACTTCAACTAGACACAATCTCTGACCTTAACATTTAAGAGGAAAAGAGCCATACAAATTCTAGGTACTAAACACTGTATCAGCATTTGAAGGAGAGGACTTTGTCCGTGAACTCCCAGTGAGCTGACCTCCTTAAGCCTCAGAATCATCAGGACTAAAATGGAGAGGATACCTACCTGGCCAGGATTAGAGTAAGGCCTACATGAGGCGTTTGTTAAGGGCTCACTATTGTGCCTGCTGCAAAACAGACAGGCAGGATCAGGTAGAGGGAACCGCAACGCTCGGTCAATTGCTGGGCTCCAGGTTCTATTTCTCAGAGCTCCTGTTTCTCTCACATGGGACATTTGGTGAGGTTTACAAGACTTTCTCCACAGGGCGAGCCCTGACTCAACTCCTATTTCAGTTAGGTTACCAGGCTGCTAGCCAAACCTTTCTGCACTTCCGCTCCCTCCCGTCCACCATATGGGTGGGCTCTGCACTCACGCTCTAATCCGATCCTCATGGTAGAAGATGTCCTGGATGGGAGACTTGGCTTTGCCATACCGCAAGCGGGGCCTGTGGAATACCGGCTCCCTCAGCGGGGGGAAGGCATCATATATGTCAAACCAGAGGGGCTTCTCCTTCAACACCCCAGCCCGAATCAGGTCCCGCGTCCTTAAGGGAAAAAAGGAAAAAGCGCAAAGGTCCGTCCGTTACAACAGCCTGTCTCAGCCCCTGAATCAGTCGAGCCACAGCCGGGACGTCAAGGGGATCACGGAGTCCGCAAGACAGACCGGGAAGGAGGGCCGAACAGGGGTGTGCCCCGCCTACCGTGAGGTATTTCCATTCTGTGAACCAACCTAGCAGTGCTGGGCAGCTAAGTCCTGCAATCTGAAAGCGGCCCCACCCGCGCCATCCCCGTGCCATCCCCGTGCCGTCCAGGACACTGCGAAGACGGTCCTGCCAAGCCCACCAGCCTCTTCCTCCCTCCCTCTTCCCAGGGAACTCCCCTCGGAGAGGGGAGAGGCTGCGATCTTGAACGTGAGACGAGGAGTTCCAGGGGGGAGGTCGTCGGGCACAACTGCTCAGGGGCGGGAGAGGGCACAAGAGGCCTCCCCGGGTTCCGACGCCGCCGCACGCGTAGCTCCGCTCACACCCGCCCAAGAAAGCGTGCGACACGCTGAGAGCCGCCCGCGGAGCCGAGCACGCACCGCGTGAAGATGCTGCCCACGGTTTCCAGCCGGCTGCCCGCCATGACCCACGCCTCTGACCCCGCGCGGCGGCGACCCCGGAAGCGGAAGCGCCGGCGGCCGGCGCAAGGCGCGTGAGTCGCTAGCCGAGCCGACGATCTCGGCATCGACTCTGCCGCCCCGATGGGAGCGCAGAGCCAGACGCAAGCAAAGGATCGCCGAGTGGCCGCGCGGCTCGGCCCCTGAGCAGCCCCCGCCCGGCGGAAGCCGCAGGCGACCGAGCAGCCGCGCGGAGGCCATGAGTGACCGGTCTGGGCCAGGGGGACAGCGAGGCGGGCGCGTCCCCTTTTCTGGCCTGAGTCCTCTCCTCCCGAGGAGGTGGGGCCGCGCGGAGGGGAGGTGACGGGGGAGGAGGGGGCAGGCGCCGCCCCTGTGCTCGGGGACCCGGCCCGGTCGCCCACGCTAGGCCCCGCCTGCGCCTCGTCTCGGCTGCGGAGGAGGAAACCGGGCCCCGGGGCGGGGCCGTCCCCGGCCCAGGGTCCCCCTGGGGCCCAGGCCCCCGGCCCGACGTCTGTTGCTGTTTAGCGCCCCCCCCCACCTCCCCACCCCGTTTCAACCCTCGGGCCCGGAACGCCACCTGCGTCCGCTGTCCCAGGGACGCTGCCGGGAGGCGTCGCTGGCGAGCTCCCCCTCGGAGCTTGAAAAGTAAAAGTGTCCGGAACTGATGCCGAGGAGGAACCTCAAAAAAGCTGGCACAGGGGGTCTCTCGGAGTTGCCTTTTGGCCCAGTCAGCACCCTTGGGGTACAGTAGAGATTAAAACACCGTTTGTGCGAGAACGGGCTTGGCGGCGTTGCAGCCGTGTAGTGGCGAGGGAAGAACCGTCCGATGGGAAATGTCTGGAAAAGCACGGTTCGTAGTCTACGGAACCCGATGCTGCACTTAAAATAAATGAGTTAGACCCACATGGATGCACCTAGGTGAAGGCTCACGAGTGAAATGAAAAAAGAAGTTGCACAGAAACGCCTTTAATGAGATCCTTACCTGTTAGAAGAAAATCTATAACATACATGTGTGTTTGTATGAGGATAGAAACTCGTGGGAAAACACACAAGGCTGTGAACGTCGGTTATGTCCAGTGACATTGCAGGAGGGGAAGAAAGAATTTTTTCTCTTTATCTCTCGGAGTTTGACCTGTAAAGAGTTCTTTTTTATATTTGAACTTTTTAATCCAACGAAGTGTTTTGCACACAAAATGTCTCCCGGGAGCCCATTATCGTCAGCAAGAAAGAACACAAATCATCCAAGAGTTCTGCTGTGTGGGAGGCTGGTGAGGAGGAGGAAAGGAATGTGTGATGAACAGTTCCTGCTTGTTGGAGTTATCTCACTGAATCCACACACCTACCTACAAGGTGGCTGTTATTATCTTCTTTATAGATTAGAAAGTGAGGCCCCAGGGGGTTAAGTAAGTAACTTGTCTGATAGGTCACCACAGGGTCAAACTTCCAGCCCAGCCTGGGCCCTGTTCAGAATACCTCTGCCTCCTTAGCTATGCCTCAAGCTAGAGACAGGTGGACAGAGTAGATAAGGCAGAACTGACCCCAGGGGCAGGGTATGGGGTGATTTGAGGCCCAGAACTAAACTGAAAGGTGAGTGTCACTGCTGCCTTGAGGCCCTGTGGAATGGGAGGGAGAGAGCACACAGCTCTGGCCAATGCGCCAAGTGTGGAGTCTCCAGTCTTCCTATCCTAGGAAAGTCTAGAAGACTTTGCTCTAGGGAGAGCAGACATGCTCGCAGCTAAATATAATCTTCCTAGGCCTCATAACAAGTTTCTAATTCTGTCCAAGTCAGAGTTAGTTGCCAGCCCAGACCACAGACACACTTCCCTTCTCCCACTCGGGGCTGCCCCTGTAGGCCACTGCAGTTACCACTAAAGAATTAGAAGGGTTTATTCTAAGTTCAAAGAGGGGAGCCAAAGACCCAAACCCTTAATGGAGGAGGAATTGCAAGGCAGAAGTTTTCTTTCTAGATCTTAGGGAAGTCCCTTCCTCTTTTGAGCCTTTTCTGTTTCTTCTCCAGTATCATATCTAATGCTTTTGTGAATGAGAGCAGAATGTTGGTGGGTAAAGTAAGGGGACTATGGAGATGTGGGAACAAGATGGATTGGGAACCCCCTGAACCTACAACAGGAAGAGCAGACCCCAGAGAGTGCTCATTCATAATATAGGAGGGAGCTGTCGGACTAGGATTAGAAACTTTCTTCTCTTTCTTCTCACCACAGCCTCTCAAGCCTGCAAGGGGCAGATAGACTCAATGCTGGTACTTTGCACCAGGAACCTGGATTACCTCATTCAGTTGTTCAGTCACCTGATGTATTGCCCTTACAATCTTACAGATAAGGAAATAGAGCTCGTAAATTCTCTAAAAGGCCACATTCCTTCCACTATGCCATTCGGCCCCATTTTAGTCCCACTGCATCACTCTGTAGATATGCCCTCTAATTGTGTCATCTTGGGCAAGTTACATAACTTTCCAAGCCTCTGTTTCCCGTATGTTAAAATGTGAATGACAGAATCAGCTATCAGCATGGGTTGTGCAAGAGTAAAAGTAATTGTTCTTGTAAAGCCCTAATTGCAGCACAGGTAGTCCTCATAATTTACAAGCCTGATGGCTGTTACGGCATCACTATTGCTGTTGTGTCCTGTCAACCACTGGTTGTCACCTGAGACTGCAGGATTTTGATGATATTTCATAGATTGCCTTATTGTTTTATTGTGAAGTGATCCATTCATCAAAAAATATTTAAGTGTCTAAGCCTTCGGTGAGCCCTAGGGAAGCTGACTGTCCAGTGGGGGAGATAGAGAGGCAAATTCATAATTGATAAGTTATATACTGAATAGCTTATAGATTGTATTAGTTTGCTAGGGCTGCAATAACACAATACCAGAGACTGGATGGCTTAAACAACAGAAACTTATTTTTCTCCCAATTCTGGAGGCTAGAAGTCCAAGATCAAGGCATTGGCAGGCTTGGCTTTTTCCGAGGCCTCTCTCCTTGGCTTGTAGATGGCTGTCTTCCTATGTCTTCACAGGGTCTTTCCTTGTACCTGTCTGTCTTCTTATGACACCAGTCATATTGGACTCAGGCTCAACCTAATGACCTCATTTTAACTTAAATTCTTTAAGTATTATCTCCAAATACAGACACGACCTGAGGTACTGGGGGTTAGGACTTCAGCATGAATTTTAGAGGGATGTCATTCAGCCCTTAACACTGCTTGATAAGCACTTATGCTGAGTAGCTTCCACTTACCCATCCACATCTACATGCACTCTCTGCCCTTTTTCACCCCGCTCTGTGCCCCAGGAGGCTGACTTCCATCGACTGCACCCTCAGCCCCTTGAGTTCTAGTTGGTGCTGCCAACAGAAGGCATTAGCAGGGGACGGGAAGGAAGAAGGAGAGTGAAGTTAGTCTGTGTTCCCCCGCCTCCCTCTCTGCATGGCATCAGGCCACCTCTTGCACAGCTCTCTCACCAGATGCCAGTCACTGTTCTTTCCCTTGCCCTTTGGGCTTAGACACAGCAAACTGTGCCCCTCTCTTACTGGCCTTGAGGTCTAGGCCATCTTTTGTGACTTCCCTACACTCAACCCACAACTTTGTAACTAATGCCCTAAAATAAAGCTCAAGAATTTGTCAGACAAAAAGAGGAAAAGCACCCCCAATAGAACAACTTTTTAAGTGAAAATCCCAGCATATTGATGAAATCATTACTCCTGCTATTTACCGTTGGCAGAGAGCCAGGATCAGGGGCCAATCAGCTGTGGATCTAAGAGGAAGAAAGTAATACTATATAGCCAATGCATAGTACAAGGAACAGGAGGACAGGGAAAGGAGGTGGGAGTGCCATCTCTCACCTCCAGGCTCTTGTGTGCACATAGCCAGACTGGATGAATGTGCCCCCAGGACCTACTCCCTCTGTAATCTTATCTCCCTCAAAATTTGGTGTAGTAACTGTTTACTTGTCTGAATGTGTCTAACTGAGCCTCACTGAAGGCAGGAATCAGGGCTCTGTCTGCCTCCCACACCCAGCCTGGTGCTTGGCCCAGAGCTGGCTCTTAGAGAGTTTTCTAGTGAACAAAGCCAGTTTAGGACAAATGAGGACACAGTCATTTCATCCCTCCTTTGCTGCCTGCTCACTTCCAGCCTTCCTTCCTGAAGGCCTTCCCATGGAGACACCCCTAGGGAAAAAGCTGTGATCATTTCCAGTTCTGGCTGTCCTCCGTGCCTCACTGATGGATTGATCCCTTTTACAAACCTCTGGGCCTCAGCCTTGTCATCTGTAAAATGGGCATAATTGTAGCACCCACCGTGTAGCTTTGTTGTCAGGAGTCAGTGGGCTTCTACCTGAAGAGTACTTAGGACAGTGCTAGTGTAGTAAAAGTATAGTAACTGCATAATAACTTTCTCTTAAGTGTAGTAACTGTAGAAATAGTGGAGTAACTGCTCAGTAAATACGAGTGATGGGAATGATTTCTGACCATTCCATGCTTAAGAACAATAAATCACAATGCGTTGAATCGCACCTACAATTAAATCACACCTAACAATTTGCAAGGCATTTTCATGGGGCTGCCCATTCATCTCTTCAGCAGACAGCAACTTGCCCCCAAGGAGAATTGAGTTCTGGCATACCTGCCCTGGAGGTCTGTATGACTTGGCTTCTTTTGTAGGCAAGGAAATGAGAGCCAGGTAGGCCTGGAGCGACACTCAGGTCTTTTATTATTGGGAAATGCAGATCTGACTCCATAGGTATGGAGTAAGGCCTAAAACTCTGCAGGTTGATGCCACAACCACAGATCACATTGTGAATAGCAAGGTGATAGCAAAGCAGGTTCGTGCTGAGTTTGTACTTTCACAGCACCTCACCTCAGAGTCCCTAGAATAATCCTCTTGACCTGATAAATTGTGACCCTTTACTGTCTAGAATGACAGGCAGGGTAAATGCTGGTTTTGTGAGGCTTAACGTTTCTATAACCTCAGCGGCCCTTTTAAGAAAAAAAAGTGCAAAATATGCCTCTGTTTGCAAATTTTACAAAAATGTCCCTCTGGCCTCGGGCCAAGCAGGTGCTCGCTTCCTCCTGGGAAAATGGCGATTGGCCTCCCAGTGGCCAGCGAGTGCCGTTTCTGACATAACCACCAGGTGGCAGTTGATTTACACAGCCCCTTCAACCCCTTCCTGTCTCCAGAAATTTCCAGATCTTCCTCCAGCTGGCCCAGCCTGCTAATCCAACAAATGAACCGAGGCTGTGATAATGGACAGGAGGGGTTCATGTGCTTCTCTCTCAGTAGAATATCTGCTGTTTAGTGGAAATACGAAGAGAGTGTTTTTAAAACCATTTAAAGAATGCTAATAGGTGAGTTCCAAGCATACTGTTGGATCACATATCACTACCGTGTTTTTTAGAAAGTGGCCCTTTCAGAGCTCCCACCTATGCAGGGCTTCTGGGTCTTACCTCTTGTGTTCCCCACCCCAATATATAGCTTGGTGTTCAGGCACCAGTTCTCGTGTTCATACAACAGTGTGGGAAATAGGTGAAATAACATTTCCTGCACCCTAGGAAGGTGACTGGCTTACAGAAAGCACTCACAAGCGGCTTTCACTTTGTCATTCCACACCTAACCTACCTTCTTCAAACCAAGTTCATCTTCCCTTCAGTGCTAACCCTGTCAGCTGCCTGTTCGTGAGAACAGAGGGAGGAATGAGACCCAATGTGGTAATAACCAGGCCAGTTCTTACAGATACAGCGTTCTGCAGACCAATGCCACCTTCTCAAGTTGGGACCGAGCCCTGGAAATACCAAAGCATACAAAAGGGGGAGGGGCACTGCCTGGACCCGACTCCAGACAGCCCAGCTCAGCATGTTTGCAGGAGTTAAATATGTATCACCTTATAAATGCTAAGAAGCCAGGATTTGCAGATGAGCATGGTGTCTGAAGGTAGATGCCTAGGACTGTTATCTGGCCCAGCCCAACTCCTTCCTGGGTCCTATACACACTGTTCAACAGGGAAGCACTCGGCGTGGAGCAGGGTCTTCATCTGCACTCCTGTTGGACCCGGTAATATTTGACTTCTCTCCCCACACCCTCCTTTCTGGTTCCAATCACTGTCAGTCTCATCTGTATAAATAAGCAAAATGGCGATGTTTCTCAGACTTTGCCACATGTTAGAATCACCTAAGGAGCATTTACAATCTGATTTCCAGGCTAAATCCCAAACCGATTAAACCAGAATCGCTGGGAACAGGACCCCAAGCATCACAGATGATTCCAGTGTACAGTGGTTTGAGAACTAGTGTTCCGTTTCTCAAGCCTTAATGTGTATACGAGTCACCTAACAAGCTGCCCGATGATAACTGTTGCCGCTAGTCCACAGATCAGACTTTGAGTAGCAAGGCTGTAGAACTGATTCTCACACACGAGCATATATCAGAACCCTCTGGAGGGCTTAAAATGCACCCCAGGTTCAGATGCAGGAGATGTAGGATGGGGCCCGATAACATGCATTTCTACAAGCTCCCAGGCAGTATCAGTGCTGCTGTCCACAGAGCACACTGAGGAGCAGGGGTAGAGAGGATGGAACACAGGTGTTAGTGTCAGGCGGCCCTGGGCCGTTTTCTGGCTTCACACCTGGCTAGCTCTGTGATCTTGTATAAGTTACTTAACCTTTCTGAATTGTCATTACGTCATCTGCAAAATAGCCATTACTGGGCAAGATTAATTCAGCTAATATGAAATACTTAACAGACTGTTTTGTGTGCTGGTCCTCAAACTTGACTGCAAACCTGAATTACTGGAGGAATTTTAAAAGAAACCAACCATGGTTGTTGGTTTAATTAATCAGGGTTCTGAGCATCAGGATTTTTTTTTTTTTTTCAAGCTACTCAGGTTACTATACCATGCAGGCAATACTAGGTATCAGCCTGGCACTGTGGCTCCCAAACTTTAGTTCAGTGATCCCCAACATTTTTGGCACCAGGGTCCAGTGCTCCTATGAAAATGATGATCTGAGGGGAGCTGAGGCAGTGATGCTAGCTCTGGGGAGCAGGTGCAAGCAGATGAAGCTTTACTCACCCATCCACTGCTTACTTCCTCCTGTGCAGCCCATTTCCTAACATGGCCCTCAGGGCCCAATACCAGTCCAAGTCCAGGGGGTTGGGGACCCCTGGGTGAGAGGATAATCCTGGTTTGCCCAGATCCAAACTGCACATCTAGAGCATCACCAGCTGTCTCAGGCATGCCAATTTATAAGCTGACCTCGGTCAAATTGGGGGTGTGAGAATAGGGAGGACAGGAGGAACCTGCGTGTTTGTCCGAAAGAGACCACTGAGCTCAAACCTGGCATCTGGGGGAAAAGTGGTCGCCTTGGCCTGGGTGACCCCAAGCGCAGAAACAAGATGTGTGGGTGGAACCGAGGCCTTGGGATTCAACACAAGAACTTTTAGACCTTGAGAACTGTCCTGTGTGAAAAGGGCACCTGCTTCCTCTTTTGGCAGCGAGTTCCCTGGTGTGGGAGCTGGGGAGCAGGGGAAACTAGAGGCATTTGAACTGGAAAATCTCTGCGGGCCTCTGAAGTCTGAGCTTGCACATCCATCCAGCCTCCAGTCCGTTACTCCAGTAGCCTTCTGTTTATTTAGGGAGGTGACCTGCTGGAGCTTTCACGAGGCTCTGTCCTGTCCGTGTTTCCTTCGCCTATCAGCAAGCAGTTTGTTTTTCTAGGGTAAACAGGAAGGCGACCGTGCTGAGCAAAGCCAGCAGGTCAGCAGGGTGGCAGAGAGGGCAGCAGGTGTCACCTCCTGAGTGCACTGCAGAAAGGGCTGAGCCCTTGGGTGTCGCATGCTGCGGTTTGGGGGGAGGCGGGCGAGGCAGGTGGCTCACGGGTTAGACGCGGGGCTCAAGGGGCTAAACCCTGCCCGGGAGAGAGAAGAGAGAAGATCCAGACCATGCTGCCGGCCACATCAGAGCACCAAGAGAACACCAAGACTTTATTACAGGAATTCCTATGAAACAGCCCCAAGAAAAAACCCACACATAAGAGGAAAAAAAAAAAAAAACAACAAAAAGAAACCACTAACAAAGCAACACACAGACGTGGGGCTGGGACTTCCCCGCGGTGCACCCAGTCCAGGGCCACAGCCCAGAGGCGCCCCCACCTCTAGCCCTGAGGGTCAGACCCTGTTGGAGTTTGGGCTGAGGGCCTGGGGGGCTCATCGAAGGCTCCGCCTGGCTGCAGGGCACAGCAGAGGGCAGCTGTCCCTGGCCACAGGGGCCCCTGTGCCCTTCCCAACTTGGTCACCGCAGAGACAGCAGCACATCCGACCCCTCCCGCCTGGGTCCAGCTGGGCCGGCCCCCAGCACCACTGTCCGGGTGACTTGAGGCCACCAGGGCCCCGCCAAGGCTTGGTTCCCACTCAGCCCAGCGGTCGGGCTGGGTCCACATTCCGTGGGCCGGGCCAGGCAGGGGAGCCCGAAGCCTCGGGTTGCTCAGGCTTACAAGGTCTCCAGAGAGGAGGTCAGCATGTTCCCATCCCTGTGGTGCAGCCAGAGAGACTAGGCAGTCTCTCTCCCATTGGCAGTGGTTGGTGCCAGGTAAGGTTTGTAGAACCGGAGTCTCCTCTTGACCATTCACCTACTCGTTCTTGGCAAGGGGTACCCAAGAAGCCCTTCTGGCAGCCTCTTCACCTTGTTCCTCAGGCCTGTACCTTCTCAAGGGTCACTTCAGAACCCGCTGCTGTATACCCTTGGCTATAGCAGAACTTCTAGTCCAGCTCCGGAGTCAGAGCCCCCATGCGATCCCACTGTTGAGACTGCTGGGTCCCATCCAGAACTGGCTTTTGTCTTCTGTCAAAGTACAGACTACACCCGCCTAGCCAGAGTCCTCCAGCTCCAGGGGGGTGGGCCACCCTCCCCATCCCTGCTGGGGGCCATGCCAGCCCCTAACAAAAGCAGCCTAAGGGGCTGTGCAGGTCAGCAACTTCAGGAAAAAGGTGAGATGCAGGAGGCCATGGAAATGAACTCAAGGTGCCCAGCAGGGAGCTGGGGATGAGGGTAGGGGATCAGGGTTTTTTTGTTTGTTTTGTTTATAAGAAAGGAAGTTGGATCCTGCATTTCTACTCATTGCCCATAGAACATCTAGAACATACAAAAGGGGCCCTGGTTGGCTGTTGCACCCCAAACCCAGGTCCTTCTTCCAATCACAGCAACTCCGAAGTTCTAAGTCCCATGGAAAGTGGCAGTGGCTGGGCTGGACTGTGGCCGGAGAATCACTGGGCCCTGGTACTCGAGCACCATCTGTCTGGCCGCAGCTGGGCTCTTCACCTGGGGGCCAGTTTTGCTCTCCGGCTGCCTCCACCATGTCAGATCATCTCCAGCGAGGAGGAACTGCTAGCATCTGGTAAGGAAAAAGGATGGGAGGAGTTTTTTTCAATGGAGCTCGGTGGTCTTTGGTCACTGGTTCCTAGAGAGATGGTTTTCGGTAGAAGCTACCAAAGACAGGAGACTCTCCCCCCACCCTTTCTCTGACTCTCTCTCTCTCTCTCGGCTCCTAGAAATGTTTCAGCTTGCAGAACAGCAGGGACTCAGGCAGCTAGAGATGGAGTGGGGGGCTGGAATTCTGGTGGAAGCTGCTGGGTGGGAAGGGGTGAGAGGGAGGGAAGTACCCAGCCCATTCTGTGATACAGTAGTAGCTCAGGTGAGCCAGACTAAAGGCACCTGGGGTGTCAGAAAAGTAAATCTGGACTAGAATTTGGTGGGCCCCACTCACCAGCATGAGAAGTTCCTAAGCCTTTAGTACTCAGAAGACCCACGCAGAGAGCAAGGGAGAAATGGAAGTTTTTCGGTGATGGGGTGAACGGAATAGGGGCCGTGAAGAGCCTAGCGGCTATTAACCAGGTGATGAGAGTCTACCAGGGCAGTGATGAAAGAAATGAGAAATGAAGTGGGGAAGTCAAGAGGAAAGACCGTCTGGCCATCAGTGAGTTGAAATCCAGGGCTAGAAAGACAATTGTGGGCACAGCTGGGGATACAGAGCAGACGGGGAGGACTGACTGAGGTGGGGATTCAGATTTTGAAGCCAACGGCACAAAATTTTTGCTCAGTGCCAGGGAGAGTAAGGAGTGGGAAGACTTCAAGAAACATCAAGGGCGGAGTTAGCTGGGATTGAGAAAATGGGAGGAGCAACGGGAACCTGAAAAGCACCTGGAGAATAAAGACTTGAGAGAAAGAAAGTCCAGGTTTCTGGGGCCACAGGAGCCAAGGGGAGGCAGTTTCAAGAAAGATGATGGGCATGGCATGCAGGAGAGAGGTCAGAGGACAGAACAGGAAAAGGCCCTGGACCTGGCAGGTGACATTCTCGAGTCAGTCTGAGGGTGGCGGGAGGGACTGCCAGCCTGCAAATGGGAGAAATTTTTTTGCAAGTTGAGTGATAAAGGAAACTGTTGAGGACTCTTGGTTTTTAAGATGGGGAGGAGGAGGAGGAGGAGGAGGAGGAGGATATAGGTAGCCTTGAGAAAGGATCTAGAAAGGAAAAACCTGGAAGACTCAGGAGAGAATGGGCAGGGTCATGATGCAGGGGTAGCTTTGGACTGGACGCATTGTCCCTGAGGATCTACAAGATAGAGACGACAGCAGCACTGCGTGGGAGTGAGGGCCCTTCCCCTGGCTGGCTTTATCTGAACTTTCCAGAGAAGTGGGAAGTGTGAGTGCAACTCTGTGGGTGAAGAAAGCTTGAGCAAAAGGAGTCTGGATGTGCTTGGTGGAGGATGCGGTGGGGAGTCAACCAGAGGTGATGTGAGGCCAGCCGCAGAGGCTGGGGGGAGTGGGCACTTGTATTGTTCCTGGCTGATCCTCTACGTGCTGGTTTACCTCACCTCCATGACAGCTGTCTTCAGGGTAGCAAGTATTTCTTGACAGTCTGAAACAGGGCCACACCTGCCACACCGTCAGCTCAATAAAGCCTTGTAGATGCTGACCACTGGGACCAGGACAACAGCTGCGGGGAGGGCAGGCAGGCCCCTTCCTGATGGGGGAGGGGCTGGAAGAGCGACAGGAGTGACGGGGTCCTGGAGGGTCCTGGAGGAGGTGTTGACATTCCCTTTTCTCCCGCAGAGGTGTTCAGGAAGAGAGGACATAAAGCAGCCTGGGGGCCAAGGCTCCAGCCAGAAACAGAGCTGCCCTAAAGGGGCAGTTCTCCTCTTCTGGTTGTGGCAGATTCTGCACCACCCAACCCGGGCTGGCAGTGGGAGAGTCGTGTGTGTGCTCAGTGGGTGAGGCCGTCTCGGCTTTTCTTAAATCGTCCTCATAGGGGCTGTGTGTGTCCTAGACTGTTTTCTCAACGAAGCTGTAAACTTTTCAGGGTGTGAGCTGATTTTTTTTTTCCTGTTCTCAGCATCTGGCTTAGGCCAGTGTGACGATCTTTTGTCAAATGAATAAATAACCAAGAAAAAGAAATGCAAAAGACTAGTTCTCATGCAGGATCCCAAGTCTGCCACAGCAACGAGGGAAGAAACCCAGGGCCTGCTCCATCCAGTCTCCTGAGGCCAATGCCTCTGGACCCCTGGGAAGACAGGTGGGATGTGGGGAGTGGCAGCCCCAGCCTTGGACAATCCCTGTGCAGCTGTGGCTCCAGGCCTTACCTCTTACTGTCCTTCCCTTAGGGCTTCCTCCACCTTGGATACCTCCTGCCGCCTTCCCCGGAAGTCTTCATCTGAAAAGCAGAGGGAAGCCGCCTCATCCTCCACCCTGCAGGGCTACGCTCAGACAAGTCCCCCAGGCCGGGCAAGAGAGCATCCTTGTCTGCTCCGGCACATGCTGATCCCTGGGGGGGCGATGTGTGGGTCTGGTGAGAAGGCAGCAGGGCACAGTACAAGGTTAGACACCTGACCGCCAGCCTGGCTCCATGACTGAGCTCCAAGACCTCAGACACGGTCTTCCCTCAGTTTCTTCACCCATAAAGAGGGATGAGGAATTTGGACTACCCAGATGACCTCCGAGGCCCTCCAAGCCCTTGTTTCTGGATATCTCCTGACCACAGAGGGTCCTCTGCTCTGAGGCATAGGGATCAGGGCTCGGCTACAGACCTAACAGGGGTTGAGGCGGCATCTTTTGGCCCATGTGGCCTTTGGGAGGGACTGGACAAATGAACGCTGAAAGGCCTCTGGGCCCAGAAACTGAACCTGCCCCAGCTTGTTCTCAAGTTGAGGTCCCTCTGTGTAGGTAGGCCTGTCTGCCCGCTCACACCCCAGAGAAGAGAAAATTCCCCAGAAAAAAACACCTGGCACTTTATGCTGCAGGCGGAGATCTAGGTGGAGGTGTAGATGGGGCCCCCTTTCAGGAGTGGAAGGGCCCACTTTGGGTCACCTCCCCCCAACCCTTGAATGGTCCCCCAGGCTGGGTCCACCATGAAACACCCAGGCCCTCCTCTTGCAGGGCCACTGACCACAGGCAACTGAGAGCTCAAGTTTCCCCCCGCTCCGTGCCTCACCACAGGTGTGGCCCTCCACGTCGTCCAAGAGGTTGGCAGTTGATGCAGCGGCCCCCAGCCTACCCAGCCGTTCAGGAAAAGTGATGGGTGGACACCGCCATCCTCCTCCCACTCGCTGTCCCTAGCCCTCCACCACCCACTCCAAGCTCAGGAGGCTTCCACCACACCAGCCTTATCCCCCCAGCATTCCCCAGTACCTCGCCCAGGCTCCTTTCCTTGGGGTCACCTGAGCGGCCAGGCCCTGACTATCAGCCAGCTCCCGTCCTGGGGACAGAGGAGTGACTTTCTCCCTGTTCTCCTTTGGCTGTTCCGCTTCTCATGTCCTGGGCCCTGTCTGACAAGCATGGGTGGGAGCCTGGATGGTTAAAAATGTGGAAAACCTTCTTTTTACTCAAGGGACTAAAAGGGAGAAGCCAGGGCCAACATGCTTTCTATGAGGAGGCAGAAAGATCTGAGGATCAGTTCAACTAGAGAAATTAGAGAAATGTTTGTGAAATTCAAAGGAAGAATCAAGTTTTCTCCCAAGATGCAGATTACTCCAGACAAACGGTACAAAAGCTGTAAGACAGCTTCTGAGCCTACAGCAGGAGGACGTCAGACGCTGGCCTTCTCCCCAAGCCTGGTCATGGTGGTCAAGACTGGGATGGAGAAAAGGGACAGCAGCCTGGCGGCAGGGCTCACGGAAGAAGGAGGGCCACAGACCCAGGTCCCACTCGTGGAGGAAGGGATAGCCTTGGGGAGCCCAGCCCGGGGTATCAGCGCCCTTAGCACCCACTGCCCCCACCCAGTGCCAGGCCAGAAAGGATACGACTGATGCTTCAACAAGTGTTTCCTCTTTGACTTCCTCATCTTGGTCTTCTCTGAGAAGGCCCTGGCCAGTTCAAACAGCTTCCTCCGGGTGGCTGGGGGCAGAGGGGCTTGTAAGCCAGCAGCCAGAGCACCAGGTAGCTGCCCACTAGGCCTCAGGGGCAGGCTGGGGCAGGCCCCACCCCCACCAGGGCTGGTGTGAGAGCCCAGGAAGCCACAGAGGTGATGACAGGCTGGTGCCTTGGGGGAGTGAGGCTGCCATCCTGGGTTGGCCTGCAGGGGCAGCACAGGCCACTGCAAACCAGACGGGGGACAGCCGGCAGCCGGAGATCCGGGTACTCCTCAGCTGAGACACACGGCAATGCATCTTGGCTTTCTTTCCCGCAGCCTACCTCCATCCCCCTTGCCACCTCCTGAGTTGGTTCTGGGATTTCCGTGACTAATCCCAGATTTTCCCTGAAATGGAGCCTGAAAGGATGGCAGCCTCATTCACACAGGGTTCTGTGTCTGTGGGGTGGGGAGGGGAAGGCAAGAACCGGCTGGCAGGATTTTGTGGGAAGAGGTCATCAACCATGCAGGCCTCCCACGGCAGAAAGTAGGTTTAGCAATGGCCTCCCACGGCAGAAAGTAGGTTTAGCAATGGCCTCCCCACGCAGTCAGGCCCAGCCCGGCCCCCTCAAGCCATAGAGACCATAAACATTAAAACTCGGGGGAGGGAGGTATAGCTCGTCATTTTTCTGCAGGCAGCTGGCTCAAGAGGATTTAAAACTTAATTTGTCTCCAGACTCAGCTGCACAGAGAAGTGAGACAAGAAGGCTGAGGGAGCTAGCCTGCGATTAAAATGTCACTTCAATTCACCAAGAGTCAACTGCATTAAAAATTCTGGGTGGCTCCCTCCCTCCCACGGGGCCACAGGACCTTAGAAGAGCTGGCAGGGGGACATGCCGTGGACTCACATTTTCCCATGTGCTTCAACTTGTCCCTGAATAAGGCATCTTCAGACACAGTGGAGTTGGTGTCACTGGCTCCTGGAAGGAGGAGACACTCCTGAGGGCCGGCCAGAGAGGAACAGCGGCTGCCCAAGGCCCCGGGGAGGCAGGCTGGGGCTGCCCTAAAGGACAGGGGTTCAGCCCAACCCTGCTATTCAAGGAAGGAGGCGAAGAGCTGGCTTCTTCTGTAACTAGGAAACAGCTCAGAGCAAGGAGTGTGTGTTTCCCCACCCGCGCCTCACTTTCCTCTTCTGTAAAAAGAGGGACAGTCCTGTGGCCTGCTCCCAACTGTCTGCTTCTCGAACCAACTCCACGTCCGTGAAGTTATGTTGGCAGCCTGAAATCAGCTGTGGTTGGGTTTTTGTACACTGTACAAGTCACCAGACACTGCACACCTGGCCTTATCCCACAGCCCACTGGCTGCTAGACATTCACCAGCAAGTGGTCTGCCTGCGTCCCCTGGGGTGTGAGAGCTGATGAGGTAACGGAAGGAAGGTGCAGGGCACAGAGGCATTCACCCGTGATGGCTCCTGTCCCCTTCACTCCAGGGTCAGCCCCCTCCCTAATTCCCCCCAGACGTGGAGTTTCTGAATCGTTATAGACAAGGAACAGGAATGAGAATGGGGTGGGCACCAATGTCAGAACCCAGGTGGCCACCCAGAGTCTCCCCACTTACTCAGCACCCACTTGGGTTTCTTACTGCCCTTCTAAAGCCCGAGCTGTCTACCCTGCAGCTCGGCTAATCCCGAGTCACCTTGTTTGCTAAGTCCCCTGTGAGTCATTCTGATCCATCTCAGCGGCCCTGGTGTCTATAGTTAATTCAGGATCAAGGACAGAGGCTGCCGTTAAAACCCTCAGCAGCACATCTGGTGGGGCCTAAGCTCCCGGCCTATTGCTTATGAATCAGTTCCATGGGATTTTCTCTCTCTGAGCTGGGACAGCTGAGCGCTCCATCCTTCTGCTTCCCTGTCCCCTCTCCACTGCGTGATATAAGGTCTGTTTCAGGCAGAAGCTGCTGATTCTGTCTCTGAGGAGGGCAGCCTGTGTGTGTACGTGGAGGGCTCTGGCTGATGAGGGGCCACGATGCCACACATATAGGCAGAGTCCAGGTGTCGAGGGTTGAACCAGGGCCTCTGGGCCTCTCTGCCCCATGTTCCCAGCTTGACCCTCGTCCGTGCACCCCAGCAGGCTCCTGTCCAGCCCTGGCCTTCCTTCAGCTGGCTGAGTACATTGGAGGGGTCTGGTCCTTTCTTGAGGCAATTCTTGCTTCTCACCATCTTGTACATGAAGCTTAAAATTCCCTTCCTCCAAAACAAGGGTCGGGCCCGGCTCACAGCAGATTTTCCCCAGCTACTGAATGTGAGCAAATGAGTGATTCCTCCCCAGACGGATCCTGCCCTGCTCTCGCCATGCACTTGCTGTATTCAACAAGTGTGTCCTCAGCTTTGCCAGCTTTTCTCTGCTGTTTCTTGGATATATTTCCATAAGCTCCCCTGGGGCCAGGACCAAACCTCGTCAGTCTCTAAGTCTTCCTTCTTTCCCCTATCCTCAGTTATGTGGTGTGGCATGTCCCCTTCTTGCCAAAGCTCCAGGCACCTCTGAGGAATTCAGCCAGCCTGTTAGCCAACCCCAGCTGTGGGCTCCAGCAGCCTCTGGATTGGTAAGAACCCAGGGCTGCTAAGTAGAAAAGCCATCTCATTCCACGGTGAGTGCAGTGGTGGAGGCACAACCCTCCCCACCAGCCCATCTCCTCTCTACCCCCAACTGTAAGAACACAAAGCTCGGCGTGGGGATGAGCCCCTGTGCCCTCCAGGCCTCTCTCCCAGGAAGGCAAGGTTACCTGGAGCAGGAGAGGGAAAGCCAAAGTCACTTCCCACAGCCACACTGCTTGATTTGGATTTCTGGGACTCGTATTTCAATCGATCTGGAAAAGGACCACATACCAGTCAGGGAAGGTAGCGCCTGGGCTGAGATGCAGGTGGTGGTTGGAGGCGAAACCCCCACACATGCATATGAGTACACACAAAGTGTGTGCACACACAATGTCTGCTGGCTCTCAGAGAACCAGCGATCACAGAAACACCTTCCCTGGCAAGCACTGGAATGGTAGAATGTGAGAATTAGGAGGACCCTGAGTGATCACATAGTCCAACCCCTTCATTTAAAAGGAGAGGCCCCAAGACCCCCAGTACCTTTGCTACTGAGCTGGAGCTAAACTTGGGCCCCTGTCTCAGCCCAGCCTCCCCCCTATACATCTTGCCCCTCCCCCGTGACAAGTTGTCAGTCTCTCTCTCTCTCTCCCTCTCTCTCTCTCTCTCTCTCTCACACACACACACACACACACACACACACACACACACGCAGCCACTGTGACCAGCACAAGACACATGTCCCACAGCCCTCCTGCAGTACTCTACCTCAAACACACTCCAGTCCTGAAGGAGAAAGGCAGCCAGGCTGAAGAGCAGAGTCCCCGGGCCAAAGACAACCCAAACACCCAAAAAACTCAAGAACCCCTGTCCTAAGGTCCTCCACTCAGCCAGGCTCCTTCTCTGACACCTATGGACCCAGTCACTCTGCTCCTGGAGCTCCAGACACAAGGCCAGTGCCTGGCACAGGGCAGATGTGTGTGTGTTTTGGCAAACGGGGGATGGGGAGTGGGTATGAGAGGGCCCAAGAGGGCACACCTTTTTCCTGGTGATTCAGGTCCTCATTGGCTCCCATAAGGACAAGGTGGTAAGGGCCACGTCTCAGCAGTTCAGAGACTGCCAGCTCCCTTGGCCTCCAGCTCCCTGCCTCTCCTGACCCTGAAGGCTATAGCCAACATCAGTTCCATTACTGAGCCACGGAGAAGTGGCCACAAGGTCCCCACCCAGTGTACCACCTCTCTCTAGGGCCAGAAGGAAGTCGCGATTGCGTTGCAGCTCCTTCATGAACTCCTCATTCTGCAGGAAGAGTGCGATCCTCTCATCCTCCAGGTACTGCTTCCAGCGGCTCTCCTGGTCCCGGGTGCCAGGCCCGGCCACAGAGGGCAGGCTGCCATCTCCACTCCTGGGCTTGGAACCCCCAGGGTTGCCCTAAGGAGAGGAGCAAGCATGTTGAATACCTACTCACAAGGGCACGTGTTGTACAAACATCCATGTCCATCTGGGGGTACACGTCCTCTCCTAGAATCCTCCAGCTGCAACCTGCGGCCTGAGCCTCCTTTCAGGATCTAGTCATAGGCCAAAATCCAACAGAACAGGCCGGAGCCCTGTCTGTTGAGGAAGCAGCAAGGGCTTAAAAACAACTTTTCCTCCCCCTTGGACCATCCTATCCCTTCATTTACAACCTGAATAGGCCTGAGAAGTGATCTGCAAACTGCTCAAGAACCTACACAAGGACTCCCAAACTCAAAACTCTCCCTGTACCAGCTACCTCAGGGTGAGACCCTCACCCTGTGCAAGAGCCCCTTGGGATATGCTAACATCTGGGGAGAGGCCACCTGTGGTCCTTTCCCAGGAGAGGGAAGGAAGGTGCTCTGGCCCTCTGCCACTGGCTGCCCACATGCCCACCTCTCTCAAGCCTGGGGTGGTGGCTACAGCCAGAGTCTCCTCAGGGCTGTCACCTTCCCTGGGTGGAACAGGAAATCTCCAGGCCCGGATAGGAAATGAGGCTTTTGGTTCAGCATTCTTTCCCTACAAACCCAGGGTAACAGAAATAGCTTAGCCGGGGCTTAAACATCAGGAAGTAAAACTGGCTGGCACAACCGTGTGGGCAAGCAGAGATGCTGCACAGGCAGGTCGGAGGCATCCTCCATTACCTGTATGCTGTCCAGCTGCTGGGGCAGGATGCGGAGGAAGTCATCCGGGAGGTTGCCCAGCAGTGGTGGGTTCCAGTTCCGGTAACGCCTCTGGCTGGAAGGAGGCGCAGAGCCCAGCACATCAATGCTGGAGGGCGACAAGTGACAATGAAGAGGGAATAGGCAGGCCCAAACATAGGTGTTCCTGCCCATCACACCAGGATCCTGCTCAGAATGGCATTCCTTCTGCTCATGCCCTTCACTGCTTCCAGCACAAAGGCCCAGGGCTCTAGCTCATCTTCTCCAGCAGGCCTTGGCTAACCCCCACCTCTAGTCCCAGGCGTGGGTTCTCATTGCACCAGAAGTTCACTGCTCTCCAACCGTTACTCAGTGCCACTGAGGTCCCTAGAGCTAGAGAGCTCCCTGATCATGGCGCTTAGGTTGGGTGTTGTGGATTTACATGCAGCTGTTTTGAACACCCTCTAAAGACAGCAGGGGCATATCCTTTCATGCTTCTATCCCTAGTACCTAGCACCGTACAGGCTCATCGCCGCTGAGTAACAGGTATGCTCCAAATTAACAAGCACATAAGCTACTAACAGCAGGGTCTGCCTGCACGCCGGCTTGCTCGGATAAGGGGACACTGGGAGGCCAGGATCCCCAGAGAGGAGAATATATTTAAGTTCCAGTTCTGATGCAGCTGCAAGCCAGCAGATGGTCTTGGGTGAGCCCTTGCATCGCTGCCAAGGCAGGTGGGAGCCCCTCATGAGGCTGTCTGGAACAATGTTCTGAAAAGGCACATTGAGAAGTGGGAGCAGAAGGGTTCTTGTTCCGGGGGCGCTCAGTTCTGCTCTTTATGGGCAAGGCACCTTTCTTCCTAGGCAAGGTGCATGGTGTGAGATCTGTGCCTTGGCAGAGGCCACCAACGAGGAGGGAAGGCGAGGAAGAGGCAGCATGCACCCTCCCTGACCTCAAGCTCCTGCTCTGCCGCCTTGAGCCCGAGGGCAGCCTGGGCCCAAGCCAGGAGCTCCCCACAGCTCCTCAGCAGCCTGCAGCGTGGCAACCGCAGGACACGTGTCCTGCTGAATCAGAGAAGTGACATGCACAGAAGGCAGCTAGGCCTGGGGGCGGTGGGGGCCACTCTGGCTTGGGAGCCTGGCTGTGATTTGGTCTCCAGCTCCAGGAATCCCGCCGCCCCCTCACTGGAGGGGAGCTTTTCCGGCTGGGCTGCTGCTGCCTGTGGAAATAACTTCCTTTCTTTTTCTATTTTGGGCGGGCGGCCTTACGGGGGAGGGGTGGGGGCGGCAGCAGACAGGATAACAAGCTGCTAAGTGCATGGTGGTAGCAGCACACTCAGACTGGAGCCAAGGGAACCCCGGCACGCCTCGTCCACCCTCTCACTGTACAGATGAGGGGATGGTCCAGAGCAGAGTTTGCATCACAACCCAGGACCTGACTCCCAGGCGGCTTTCTTGCCACATCACTCTGCCACCTCCTGTCACTGTTGGAGGCTTCATTTTTCCCAAGGGCCTGAGAGGCAGGGGAGAGGCTACCCCATCTCTCAGGGACCCTAAGACCACCTTTAGTGAGTTCAAGCGTGGAGAAAGCCTCCCCAAGGTCACCAGCCTTCTTTGGGCTGCAAGGCCTTCATCTGGGGCATGGGGATCCACCCCACCACAACTACTCCTCGCTGTCACATTTGGACCCCTCTAGCCACCTTTCTCAGAATCCAAGATGGGAGGGGAAAGAGGAACAGAAGCCTCCTCCTCAGCCGAGTTTCCCTTGCTTCTGGGCCTGAGTCCTGCAGGAAGGGCCGGCCCAGCCCCCTCTGGGCCCCTTGCCCTGGCACCAGCGAAGATGAGGTCAGCCTGCAGCTGCGAGAGACAGGGGGGCCCTGGGCCCAGTCAGCCCAGGCAACTCCATTGTGGTTGGAGCGGAATGTCAGAAATGAGCCGAGAGGCAAATAAAAAACTTCCAAGGCTGTAATTTCAATGGAAAAACAGCAGGTGGCCTGTGTGGAGGGGTGCCTCTGGGCTTCAGAGCTGCTCTTTCATTCAGGAGATAGAGGGAAGGACCGGCTGGGGGAGGGGAGAAGGAGAAAGATGACTGGGGAGGCTCTCCTGGCCCAGAGCCTACCCCTAGACCCCAACACTAGCACTTCATACCCTATCAGACCTTGAGATTCCCCCATGGAGGCAAACCATGGTAAAGACTGGACACTGAGGCCCAGATAGGGTCAGGCTCTGTCCTGGGGCATACAGATCATCCAGGCAAAACCAGGGATCCTGGCACTTCAGGTGTGCTCCCCTGGGATCACCCAGCCTCTCTGTGCCCCAGCAGGACAATCTCCCGAACCCTGCCCTATCTGCAGTTTCACAGGCAGCCCAGTGACTAGAGGAGGCAGGAAGGGGCCAGGCCATTCCTCCCTCAAACCCCTCCTCAGATCTGATCTCCCCAGCAGCCAGAGGAAGATCCTAAAACACTAACCTGATCATATCACTCCTCAGCTTAAACTCACTGGCTGAAGGATAAGGTCAAAGCCCCTCGGAGGACCCACAAGACCCCATGATCTCCTCGCCTCCGCTACCTCACCCAGCCATTCCATACTTCCTAGAGTTCCCCAGATGGTTCCTGCTTCTAGGCCTTTGCACTTGCTGTTTCCTTCGCCTGAAATGCCCTCCTGTCCTCTGCTTCACCAGGTCACAGCTCGGACAGCAGCGCCTTCAGGCAGCCTTTCTTGCATCCTGTGTCCCACAGACTCTGAATTTCTTGGGAGGGACGGGTCAAGGCAGTGCAGTATTCATCTCTGCATCACACACCTGAATATTGCAGGTGACTCAATAAATGCTGGAAATGAATGTCCTGGATAGAGAGACTAAATGAGGCTGTGGAAGTAGCCTAGGAATGGATCTGGGCCTAGCAGGACCGTCCTGGAACAAATGGGCTCCTGCTCAAAGGCTGGCCCCATCTCTTCTGAACACTGGTCTCTGAAAGGAAGCCTCACCACTGGCCTCAGGGTTCAGCTTTAGAGCTCCAAGGCCAGCCATGCAGCGGGGGTAGGGGTGGGGGGAACAGTGACCCACAACAGTGCTGAGGTGGGGATTAGTAGCCCACCCCCCATATCACAGAAGAGGCAAAGCTCAGAGATGGTAAGTGGTGAGCCAAAGGCCACACAGCAGAGGTACCTAAAGAATCAGAAATTAGGTAGCTAAAGGAAGGGGGTGGGGAGAGCTTCTCGCTAACTCCACAACTCAAGTTCTCTTCCCCTGTATCTCCCTCCAGCCAGCAAAGCCTTCATTTCTAGCATTTCTAGGTCAGGCAAGGGCAGTGACTTATCCAAAGTCACGGGGTCTGAATGAGGCCTCCTGAGCCCTGGTCTAGTGCTGAGGTCACCTTGCCCGCATGTGGAGCTCCCATCACTGGGCTGCACTGCCCTTGCCCCCAGGCCTACCCCACCCACAGCAGCTGAACACCCAGCCAGAGTAGGGAAGGGAAGATGTGGCCAGAATATTCATGCCAGGTGTACACTGGGATCCTGTCTCTTAGGGCCCCAATTTTCCCTTCTGAAAAATAGGTAGAACCACTCTGCCTAATAGAAACCGAACCTTCTGCAAAAGCATCTTGGAATAAAAAAATAATAACAATAAGCAAATAAAAAGTCAACAAAAATCATTTAGCCCCATTCCAGGCTGCAAGTGCCACCAAGGTCATACTTAGACCTACCTAGTTAGTCCCAGCACCCCTCTCCATTACAACCTCCTGGTACCACTGTGTCAAAAGAAGGAGCTCAGCTTTACTCCCGCCCCTGGCTCAAAACACTGCTCCCCTACTTCCCCACTTAACCTTCTAGG
Organism: Cynopterus sphinx; assembly: GCA_030015415.1. NCBI lineage: Eukaryota > Metazoa > Chordata > Mammalia > Chiroptera > Pteropodidae > Cynopterus > Cynopterus sphinx. The sequence continues at coordinate 25,012,195 of CM057385.1, forward strand.
CCTCTATCAGCAACCTGAACTGCAATCACAGGGAAACATTTCTCATCAGGGAAACAACAAGACACAGCAGTGACGAGCATTGCTTTTGGAGTCAAAATGACCCGGGTTTGAATCCCAGCTGTGCAGTCTTGGGGAAGTTATGAAACCTCTCTTAGGCTCAGTTTCCTCATCTGACAAAAAGGGATAACAATAGCGCCTACCTCAACAGTTGTTAGAGGATCTGAACGTGATGGTTTCCAGCACTCAGTAAATAGTAGCTGGTATTATTGTCTCTACCGATATATTGTCTATACTCTGTGTGATAACAGAGTTCTCCACTACCACTGTCTGAGGCTCCCAAGATCTTCAGAAGGGAAGATCCACTGGAACAAGTCCCCTGTCCCATAATTTCTCCCCACCCCTCACCACCCCAGGCCCGAGTCCTCCTGAGGAACTGCAGCTCTACGACAAAGAGACACCTGGGTCCCAGCAGCCCCACCACAAACACAAAGCCCTGAAAAACAAGCACCTCAGAGATCCACGGGACCCAACTGGCAACCAGTTTCATGTTTAATTTCCAAACTACAGAGTCCCTGGCCTAGAAGAAGTCTCCAAGGACCTAGCAGTCTATCCTTCTGCCTCCAGTTATCAAACTATCCCAGCAAAAGAGACTTCCTTGCTCCCATTGCTTAAAAATCCCCACAACATCCCTAGATGAGGGATGGCAAATACATATTCTTTCCATCAATGACTGATGGCTATCTGGGAGTGCTGCGCTAAGGAGGATTCTGAGGGTCTGTCTCAACTGAGCAGGAAAGAACACAATGAGCGATTAGCAATGTCTGCCATGGGCTCGGGAGAGGAGACGTCCCTTTCCACGGATTCATCATTCCCACTCTGTATCTTCCTTGACTATCAGCTCCTGGAAGACAGAGGCCGAGCCTTACTTGACTCTGTCCCAGATGATGTGCGGCATAGCACCCAGCCTAGAGAAGGAATTTAGGGAACGTTTGCTCTTAAAATCTTTATGGTTTGAAAGTTCTTGGTGTCTAGTTAAAATGCCTCTTGCCGCATGCTGAGGGGTCCGGCCAAGATTCCCACTGTGTCTGCACCTAGTCCCAACCCCTGATCCCTTCCCATACTGCCTGTGAGGAGAGGAGCTGGCTTCTCACCGGGGTGGCGGAGTGGGGGGAGCCAGAGGGTAAGGCCTGTCGAACACGTGCATGTGGTAGGCTGGCGGGGAGTACACAGGAGGGGGCTCTTCATCGGAGCTATCAGGTTCCAAAGTCCTTTCCAAGATCTGCATCGGAGAGAATAAAGAAAAGAACATTAACAACCCTTCCTTGAATTTAAGTAACATTTACACAAGACCCAGTGTGGGCAAGGATGTAAAGGACCCCTGCTTTGCTGGTGGGAATGTAAATCGCTGCAACCAGCACTTTGCAAAAACCGTTTGGCTTTATACACTGAATGTCTACTCCTGACCCTACAATTCCAACAGATTCTAAAACATGAGAGCACACGTCCCCAAAAGAATGTTCAGAGCAGCATTATCCACCCGAGTAAGGTCCAAGAACAAGCAGAGCACATCACCGCGATAGAAGTCAGAGCAGTGAGGGTGTGAGGGTAGAGAAGCCAGGAAGGGGCATGAGGAGGATTCCAGGTCCTATAGACGTTTCCTGATCTGAGTGCTGGTGAAATGCCACTGAGCTGCACACTTGTGATGGACGAACTTGTCTACACACGTGTTATTGTTGATAACTAACTTTAATGTCAGTCACATCCTCTCTCTCAAAGTACTTCTACATGGATTTTCTCACCTAGACCCCAAACAATTTGGCAAGGTAGGATATGGACTGTTACCCCGTTTTACAGATGAGGAAACTGAGACCCAAGCTGACCAACTGACATGGCAAAAGCCACACACAGTTTTTAGAACTGAATCTTCAACTTGGACATGGTCTCTGCAGCAAGGGCCTCTCCCTCAGGCATAGTGCCGGCATTCCTGGGGTGGATTCTCAGGGTGGACAGCAGCAAGGAAAGTACTTGGGATGCGTCTCCTTCCCAGACTCCTCTCTTCATTCTGGAGCCAGAAAGAGAAGCAGGCAGGGGCCAAGAGCTGGGCAAAGGCTGGGGTTCCTGCTTCATGGACTGACCTAGACCCTTCCTCAGAGGTCCACAGAGAAGTCTGGGGCAGGAGCCAGCCATTCACCAAAAGATCCAAGGACACACAACCCCAACCAGCCTATCCCTTAGCCTCCAGCTCCCCTCTCCTTTCTTCCTCAGCTCTGTTCCCATCTCCTGGGGCTGTCAATCGGCCCCAGAGTCCCCACACCCCATGTTTTAACCTCAAGTGAGTTTGCAGAAGTCACTGCTAAACTGTCTCTGCTCTGCCTCTGCAAGCCTGGGCCGGGCTGGGTTGTACTGGCACATCCCGGCCCTGAGCTCAGTCGTGCCTAGAATCTTACAGGGACACCTGGCAGATGGGCAGGTGGTAAGTGAGCATGCACACATGAGTGCACACATGCTCACACACGCACACACACACTGCCACGCTCTGTGCATATACAGGAAGCCTGACCCAAGGAGGCCTCTTGCCTTGGAATGCACTAACGTTCTTTCCTTTGAGGCGGAAAGTATTTAAACAGATGCTTTTGCAGAAAGAGAGGAATGTAGCTGCTTTGCAGGCCACTGCTCTGCCTACCCCAAATTTCCAAAAGAGGGAAAAAAGAGAGGAGAGAACACTGTGAGCTCCATTCCTATTCACCGGTGAGCCTCAGGTGTCTGGCACAGGACTGCGGCTCAGCAACTACCTGGTGCACCCAGAGACCATACTGGTACTGTCCCTCAGCCCCTATTCCCCATCCCCCAGACCCCACTGCTCTGAGGGACAGGGTGAGGGACAGGGTTCCAGACTGGGGCCTTGAGACCAACTCCTGGAGGATAAGCCTCTCCACCTTCAGTGGATGGTCTAGTCCATCCACACTGAGCTTAGTCTGAGTTAGATGGGTGAGCAGGAGTGAGCTTAGTGAGAATTGTTCCTAGAAGGAAGCTGCTTGTGGTTTCCCATAACTGGCCTAGAAGTTGGGGTCCCCAGACGCAGGGAGATCAGGCCTCCATGACCACAACAGGAGACACCCTTGTCTCTCAGCAGCTCCTGTGCCTCATGTGGCCTCTTGGGGCTGCAAGAACCAGACACTCATCAGAGACTCCTGGAGCAGAATGAGGAAACGCCAAGGAGGCAGGCAGTGGGCCAGGCACGCTTCAGAAAGGTTGATCCCGTCTCCAGGGAGAGTAACCCCAGCCATGTTTCTGACCTCCCTCTTCCTCTCTCCCTGCAACCCCACCAGCCACAATGAAGTGGTTCTTCTGGCTCTAAAGGTGCTGAAGTTTTCAGCTCTGTGGTCTCCTGGCTTAATTCACTGTGGGTGATGGATGCCTGCCAGGTGCTCTGGGGACCAGGGTCTGGCCATTTATCTGACAGAAGATGTTTCTCTGTGGCAAGGCTACCCCTCGGGCCAGCCCACCATCCATCAGCCCCCAGAGAGGGGGCTCTTTCCAGTCAGCAGTTATTGTCATTCCAGCTGCTGCTCATAAATTTTCCAAAGCACTTTCCGCTGGCTCAGGAACTGCCTGCCGATGGGCTCAGGCAGCACTCCAAAGGTGGGGGGTTGCGGATACAGCCAAAGAGGGGTGCTGAAAAGGGATTCAATGTGGAAAGTAAGATTCTTAGAAAAACAGAAGCACACACAGTGCAGGCCTATCTAGGGGGACACTGAAGCCTTGCAGAGGCTCTCAGGGCTGCAGGTGCCATGGACAAAGGAAGAAATAGTATCCTACCTGCCAGACTGTCACAACAAATGAGACTGCGGAAGGGTCAGAGTTTACAGAGAGCTTTCCTTCCAGCTCACACCTAAAGGATGTATCTGCAAACACACACACACACACACACACTCACTCACTCACTCACTCACCCCTCCTTTTCACAAAGAAAATCTGAGTTTTCCAATATTCCCCCCATTTGCTAATCCAGGCAGGTCACAGGAGTGGTCTCCTGAGGAAAGAAACTAAAGAAAGCTGTGTAAAGACATCAGTAACATTTATTCATTCAACAACATTCTCTGAGTGCCTGTGATGTGCCAGGACTGTTCCCAGGTGCTGCAAGAGGCACAGGGATGAGCCAGATGTCATTGTCCACAAAACCGCTCTACCTGCAGAGAGAAAACTGAGGCAGTATCCACCAAGGGAGGAAGAGCAAGTGAGCTCCACCCTGCAGGATGACTCTGATTGATGGACAGTGGCTGCCTGCAGGGCTGTGTAGGGTAGGATTCTGGAGCCTTATCTGGGTCTAGATTTTCTCACTGTAAATGAGAGTAATAATACTGCCACCTCATACAGTTTGTGAGGATTAGAAGAGATGATAACATCTAAAGCATGAGGATGGTGCCTGGCACAGGCTGGGACTCAAACGAAGAGAAAAGTAAATCCCATCCACTGAGTCCTTGTGTGTTGTCCATGGCTGTGTGTGTCACATGTTCCTGCAGGCAGTGACCCTTTCACTGAAAGACTCCGTGTGCCCATTCTGCACACAGCACTACAGATCCAGTGGAGGCTGGGGGCCAAATGTATACTAAACTCTTGAATGGGGCCAGAGAGGACTGGCCACGCCCAGCAGGGGGGTCTTGATGCTGTGGGGTGGTCACATATCCCTCAACCACCTCCCTGGAGTGAGAAGAGAACGACTTGGGTATCTATCCCTCACTACTCGCTGCATCATGCCTCAGTCAGAGGAAGTCTGATGTCACCCCTCTTCTGTGGCTCCCTGTGCTCTGGGAACACAGCCCCCTCATTCTCAGTGGTTAGGCCTCGTCAACCTCCCAGTCTCCATTCATTCTAGGATCCTGACAGATGGGCCTGCTGTCATTTCCCTGGTGATTCATGGTCTATTTCACCTCTGAGCCCTTGCACAGGCTGTTCCCTCTGCCTGCACACCCTTTCCCTCCCTCTTCACTCCTCCTTGGGGTCTCCGCATAGCCATCCTCTTGGAAACCATCCCCTCCTCTCCTATTTTAGTATATGCGCTACCCAAGCGGGCACCCTCCTCTCTGGCTTTCACTTCTCCCATCAGAGCACTTACCACCCTGAGCTGTCACGCCTGACTCTTGCCCCTCGTCCCCACTGGACTGTGAGCAGTTCGAGGGCAGAAACTGTGTCTGACTTGGTGCAGGTGGAGGACACCCAGAGGTTCAACAGAAGCCTTTCTTTTGAAAATTACAGACCGCAGCACTCCACCCTGGCCTGGCATTTGCTATGTGGAGTGGGGCCCAGGTGCCTGCATTTTGAACAAGCTCCTTGACCCAGGGTCGCGTCCCAACCACGTCCGGCACCCCACTGCGCGCTCCGTGCTTGCGGAACGACTGCATGATTTCCGCGGGGTGAAACGAGGTCACTGGCGGGCTGGGGTCGGGTGTCCCCAGGGGAGCTGAGGCTGCTCGCGAGTGAGACCCCACACAGGGTCGTCACCCGGGGGCTCTAAGGGTCCACACCGAGGGGATGCTGTCGTCGTCGGAGTCCCCGCCCTACCTCCACCTCTGGGGGGATGCTGTGCGGGGGTGGTCGTGGATGATGTCGTCGGAGTCCCCTACCTACCTGGGGGGATGCTGTGGTCGGCCCTACCTGGGGGGGAGGATGCTGTCGGGGAGCCCCCGCCCGCCCTACCTCCGGGGGGATGCTGTCGTCCGAGTCGGAGCTGTCGCCGCCGCCGCCCTGCAGGCTCATCTGCAGCAGCTGGTCGATGGTGGCGTCCACGGCGCCGCTGTTGGCGCGCAGCACGCACTCGATGATGTCGTAGTCCATGTCGGGGAACATGGTCTTGAAGTCGTCCATGGCCTGGTTGAACTCGAGGCGGCGCACCTGGCGGGCGGGCCGGCTGTTGTTGAGCGGCGGCGCCTCGCCCGCCCCGGCCCCGGCCCCGGCCCCTGTCCCGCCGGCCGAGCCGCCGCCGCTGCCGCCGCCGCCGCTGCTGCGGCGGAACAGGCTGGTCATCCTGCCCAGCCGCTGGGCCAAGGCGCTGGCCGCCCGCGCCGAGCCCCTGGGCCTGCCCCCGGGGCCCTGCGCCGTCGCCGCGCGCTCCGAGGGCTCCGGACGCTGCTCCCGCGCCCCCCGCGGGCCCGGGCGGGACCGGGGAGGCCGGACGGTGGGGTCGCCGGGTCAGGAGCCTAGAGCGCTGCTGGGCCGCGGGCCGCCCTCGGGGTGCGATGCTCCGGAGGAGCCCGCGGCATCCGGGCCCGGGCCCCGCGGGCTGGACCGCTGGTCATCCACACCCGCGGGGCAGCATCCTGGGGCCGGCTCCGCGGACGGACGGTGGCACCTGAAAGCGAGGTGGACAGAGTCAGGGACAGCACACGGCCAGCTGAAAGTCTCAGGGTGGTGGCCGAGGGGGTGCGGGCGGCCCCCGCGGGACCGGCTTCCTTCCCCAGCTGCATGAGGTAAACACGCAGGTTCTCCACTCTCAGCTGCAGCAGCGGGCAAGGGCGTGCTCCGTGCCAGGCCCCATCCTAAGTTCTGTGCGGACCAACTGGTGACCCTGCTACGAGGGAGCTGCTCGAAGCACAGACGCTGGAGAAGGGCAGGAGCTGGAATCTGAACCCAGGACTGTCGCCTCTGAGCCACTGGTCTCAACCACTACACACACCGACAAAGACCCTTGAGGATATGATTGAAGAAGGAGGGGCTCTGTACAGGCCATGTCCGTTCCTGCTCTCCTCGTCTTCCCACATCACAGTCCCAACCAACATCATGGTCCCACCGTCAGGGCTTCCAACTTGTACAGGGCTCCACTAAATCTGTGACAGAAAAGCACCCAGACCCAGCCCACTCTAGGTCGAGGCATGTAAATCACTGCCAAGGCTGCGTTTGTTAGGGCAGTGGTTTGAGAGCTGGGTGTGTCTAAAATCAAGTTCTGACTTTCTCATGCTTATCCCAAGTTTTACAGTAATTTTGCTAATTATAGAAAAGTGGCAGCTTTATTTTAAGGGACTGTTCTATCAAAGGATGTTCTTAAGTTTGATGAAACAGGTGCAAACCTGCTTTCCCTTTTCTAGGACTTGTGTCATAATCTTAACAGCTGATACAGAAACGTTTGTGTGTGCAAATCAATGTGATGATCTTTGAAATAATCTCATCAGTCAAATAGCTGATGATGTAAGGAAGACGAGACCACAAGGTCAGAAGGTCCTTCGTCCCAGGGTCAGAAGACCCATCACTACCACTAATTCTGTCTCTTCAGGTCAGTCCCCTCACAGGTAAAATAAGACCTCAAACTGTCTTCCGGAGCCACCATGCTGAGATTCTAACTTCCTTCAAACCTCTACCTCCTTGGAGGGACATGGCAACTATCCAAGGCTCATGTTCTGGGATTTACTGGGTGGGTGTCTGCCTAGTCCCAGAGAGGTGAGCTATATTCAAGAATAGAAACTAAGAGCACGTGGGTCCCAAGTAGCCCCTGACACTGATGTTACAGAACTATAATTTCCTCCCACTCCCAAAGAAAAATGGTTAACATTGATATATCTATATTCCTCTTCTATGCATATACTACCATATGTATGAATTTATTTTACTGAAATGTGATCAAAGCATAAATTCTATTTTGCAACTTGTATTTTCCATTTCATAATTTATTATAGTCATCTTTCCATGTTAGAACATATAGATCTACTTCATCATTTTCAATGCTTGAGTAGTATTCTGTTGACTGTCTGAAACATGATTTATTATTCAACCTCCTCCTCCCCATCACTTCCCAGATGAGCAAGTCACAGCCCAGAGAGGCCAAAGCCATTCATAAGGAAACACAGAGGGTGACCTCAAATGATCAGTTCAAGAATTTTGTTATGAGAATGAACACAGGAAGGTAGCCAAGTATGACATGGCCTCCCACAGCTGGCTTTAGACACCCCCAAATCCCTACACACATGTCTCCCACCACCCCCAACTCACTGAGAAGTTGGAAGATGCTACTCTGATTGGCAGAATGCCCTCCAAGACAGAGCTCCACCCTGGGGACTGCTTTTGTCCTGGGCCCTGGAAACCTGTCTTGACGTCTCTAAACAGCCCTCAGGGCCAGGAGACCCCAGAAGCCAGTGTCCTGGGTTGCCACCTACTGTCCTGCTGTTGTTACACATAGGGGTCAGTGCCTTTTGGAGTAAAGCCAAAATCATCCTGCCCCTCGAAGTAATTTAGTAAGAGAGATGGGGGCGGGGAGACTCAGCTTTCACTTTGCGAATGGCAGTCCCTTAAAGAAAGAAGCCAGGACCCTACCCACCCATGGTGGAGGAAAAAGGAAAATGGTGGGGTTTACATCTTCCCACTGGGATCAGTCCCTCAGCCTCTGGGCCTCTCTGAGCATCATTCTCACATGCCTACCATTTACAGTGAGTGAGTGCATCAGTTCAGACCCAGGCTACAATTCCTGTTCTGTCACACCTTGGCTATGGCACCTTAAACAAATCTCTTCTCCTCTTTGTGCCCAGTGTCCTCACCAATATGTATGGAGCTTCAAAGAGAATTCAACAGGATAATCCTCAGCCCAGTGCCTGGAACATGGTTAGCTGTGTGACTGTTGTTGCCACTGCCCCAGAAGGCTGGCGAGAAGCCAGCAGCAGTCAGTAATACTGGCTGCACTGCTACAGGAGTAGATAGGGTTGGGGATTCTAAGAAAATCCTTCCCCACCATCTGGATGTCAACCCCTGGAATTTCCTCTGAAAAGAGATACTGGTTCTTGAAGCCCCAAGAAAGCCTAGCTGGCCTGGGCAGCTGGAGACACAACAGGTCAAGAAGCCTCTTCCATTTACTCCAGATGCAAAACCTTGAAAGGTAGTATTTTGAGTGTGAGCCATGACATGTAAATGGCTGAAAACTCTAATAAGTCAGCCACACCCCCTGCTCCAAATCACAGATGGAGAGGAGACCTAAGACTAGGAGGGAGTCGCCCAAGGACACCAGAGCCAGTAGTAGCAAAGCCCAGACTTTTCCATCAAAAGGTGGTTCTGTGGATGAGGAGAAAGTGGCTCCGAAATGGTAATGGGAAATGCAGGGAAACAGGATTTAACGTACAGAAATACCATTTTCACAGGGCTCTGCAGGACTCACAGACTCCCAAGCCAGGCTGCCTATAATTAGCACCAGGTGGGGCTATAAGGCCCCCACCTTTCAAAATCATCCCTCCTCCAAGTAAACTCAAGTGCAATCTGAGGCCAGGGCTGAGGTATGGCTAGCATGGCTGGTAGCAGGCAGAAGGACTGTCCTCAGGGTCAGAGTCATCTTTCCTAGGCTGCCTTTTGCAACTAGTAAGACTCAAATGAAAAGCAATTTGAAACACATGAAAGAATTATGGCAGGAGATTTAGGTTTATGAGCTGTGCCAGGCGCTTTCACATTTAATCTTTATTACAACTCCAGAGATAGATGCTATCGTCTACATTCTGTAGCTGTGGGAACAAGTTCATAGAAGTCAGGTAACCTGCACAAAGTCACACAGCCAGTAGGTAGAGAGGCCAGAATTAGGAATCTACTACCTAAGAGCCAAAAATGCCAAGTCAGGCTTGCAGGGCTAAGAGCCAAGGAGCCTCAGAAATGCAGCCATGTGTGCCCCAGGCTCAAGAGACAGGGCACAGCCTGGCTGACATTCCAGCAGAGGAAATGTGACCCAGACAGCACTGAGGAAGGGAGGAGGGAATGGGGGTGTCTGCTGGCTCTGCCCTAGAGCTGGCTCTGTGACCCTGGGGAAACCACTTCACTGCTCTGAACCCCCGCTGCTGGGCACTGGCAGGGAAACAGAGGGAGATAACCCCTGACCGGCTTCTGAAGAAGGAAGTGAATCAAACCCGCTGAGCCTGTTGGAAGTCTTGGAGGCTGACTCAAAGGCTCTCCTGAATTCACAGTTGTGACTGACCTGGGGACTGGGTAGCAGAAACCCCATACCTGTCTTCCTGCAGGTCCCAAGCAGCCAGGCCTTTCACTTCCCCGTAAAACAATCCAGGCCTGGCAGGGGACACAAATGGCCAACCTTCACTCCAAGCTTGAATAGATGTCCAAGGCCTGAGTCACTCCCTCCTGGCCCAGAGAGGTGGGCAAGCTGCCCCAGTGTTATTCTCTTGACCGTGCCCAAGGTCACCCTGGCCAGTCTCCTGCAGAACCAGGCAGGGGCCACATGAGTGATGTGAGGGCCCAGGAGCCAGAGTCCTCGGTTCCCATTAAGACTGTTTGACTTAGAGAAATTTTTCACTTTTCTGAACCTCAGCTTCCTTATTTATAAAAATAAGGATAACACCGACCTGGCAGGAGTGCTATGATAGAACTTATAAGGAAGTCTGGAGCATAGTTCTGCCTCCCCAATGAGACAGGTTTGCGTGGCCTCAGCCATAGGCCTTGGCCCTTTTCCTGGGCTACACCCACACCCTGAGTGATCTTATCCAGTCCCATGGCCTTAAATACCATCTACATGCAATACTGGCTCCCAAATTTCTCTTGCCCTAAGGTTTCCTGGGGACATGACCTTCAACTCCACACTTGTACATCTGATCTGCTGCCTCCTCTTGGATGTCCAGTACCAGCTCTACCATAACAGGTTGTCCACCTTCGTGATTTCTTCCAACCCCAACCTGCATCTCCTCTCCTCCACTTCTATTAATGGCAACTCCATGTGGCTCAGGTCAAACATTTGGGAGTCATCCTTGAGTGCTCACATTCTCTTATGCCCCCACAAACTGCAGCAAATCCAGTCTTCCCTGTCTTCAAAATGATTCCAGAATCTGGCCCCTCCTTGACACCTCCACTGCTACCACCCCTTGCCTTTCTCCCTGTCTCCCCCACTGCCTCCCTACAGACTACTCATCGTGGTGGTCATTCCTCTATCCCAAACCCTCCAGGGTCTCCCCATGTCCTCAGAACACATTCCAGAGCCTTATCATGGCCCACTGGGCCCCACGTGGTCCTGCCTGCACCCCCTTTCTGACTTTGCCATCACGCCACGCACACACAGACACATGCACAAACAGACCCTTACTCTCTTTCCTCCTCTTACTCACTCTGGCCACCCTGGATCCTTGCTAGTCCACCAACGAGCCTTGCAAGATCCCATCGAGGGAACTCTGAACTTTTACTTCCCACCACCTGCCAGTTCTTCTCTCAAATATCTACGTGACCGCTTCCTTCCGGTCCCCACTCAAGCATCACTTCATCAGAGAGACACCGCCACCGGCCCCATCTGCCAGTGTTCCCTAACCCTTATCCCTCATGAAACAGATCACCAGAGGGATTACACATTTGTCATTGATCGTCTTCCCCACTCAAATGTAAGCTCCATGAGGACAAGGTCTTTGCTCTGTTCACTGTGGTATCCCCAGTGCCTACAACAGTGCCTGGCTCTGTCAACAGGTATTTATTAGGTGGGTAAGTAAAGAAGGAGAGACTAAGGGACACAGTAATGGGACTGTCTTCCCTTCCCTTCCTCCACTGACTTCACAGTAATGGGGGTGGGGGACTTTTTCATTTCCAAAGCCCTTTCTCCTCTATGTTCTCATGCAGTCCTCACAACAAACCTATCACTTAACAGGGGCATTACTATCCCACTTCACAGACAAAGCAACCAAGGCCAAGGCAGTCTAGTGACATGGTTGAAGTCCCATTAGCCTTCTGTCACCTGGCCTGAGGGCCTCCTCCATGGCCAATAATATGATATCAGGCTGGTCCCCTTTCAAAACAAGCTCCAGCTTCAGGGAGCAGGAGGTCAATCTCCTTCAAAATCCACTACCCCCACCCCATGAGGACCAGGTCCCACCTCTGAGAGGCAGGGGTTAGAAAGGCGGGGGTGGGGTTGGAAGGCCAGAGATCCCAATGGCTAGCACTTTTCTGCCCATCTCTCACTCTTCTGGAAGTGGGTGGGACTGCCCCAGGCCGGCTGTGTCCCTACACACCCCTGCTTCCTCCTCTGAAAATCCCGGAGGGACAAATGGATAGATCCCATCTCGTGATCCATCTGCAACTGCTGTGATGACAGCCTGCGGAAGGACTCGCTATCTCGTCCAGGATCTGGGCTCAGCCCAGTGGCACTGCCATGCCATGCCACTAGGTGGTGTCCCAGGACTCAGGCCGCGGCTGCTCCCAGGGAAAGGGCAAACGGCAGCTTCTCAGAACCCAAGAATCTGCCCCACCCCCACCCTCGGACTCACTAAAAGAGAAAGGAACCACCCAACCGCCCCAGGGGTCTTAGAATCCAAGATTCAAGAGTTTCGAAATACTTTATCCCCAAGACAGTAAAGACAGGCAGGCAGGCCGCATATTTGTATCCCGGGCCCTGGGCAGACACCACGAATCCATCCAGGTGCTATGGTCCTGTGGCGCCCACAGGGCCTCGGATCCTAACACTGGGCTCTGGGCAAGCCGCTCCCGAGAGATCAGAACTGGCAAGGAGGACACACCTGCTCGCCAGCCCTTTCATTTCCCGTATAAGAGCAGGCCTGGGCTCTCTGTGCCTCATCAGGAATCCAGGCTGCAAAAGCCAGCAGGGCCAGAATGAGGTCATATGACCCCTGGGACGCTTGTGTAACCATGGTTAAGTCCTGGGGAAACCTCAAGTGGGTAATGGCAGCGTTAATGGAGAAGCTGCAGGGCCAGGGGGCAGCTGAGTGCGTGTCCAGTTGTCACCTCAGACGCGGTGGGGGCGGGGCGCAGGGACATCTGCTTAGCTTCTCGGCTTCTGAACTGGAGAGGCCCCCAAAGGGGGAGACATTTGGGGGGCGAGGGTGGAACGAACGAGGGCGAGACGCTCAGGGTCTGTGTGTCCGTGTGTGAGCTTCCAGCGGGAGGGGCAGGGAGCAGCCCTGACAGAGGCGCCTTGTCCTCCTGCCCCTGCATAGGCTTGTTTTCTTCCCAAGCTATTAATGTCGCTGCAGCTTCAAAAGCCGGGTGACCTTTAAATGTCGAGCCTCCAGCGCCTGCCCAAGGCTCGGAAATGGCTTAATGGAAACTCAAACGGCCACAGCTGCTGGGACTGCAACAAAGCCAGCCTCATTCCTAGGTGCCTGGAGCTCCTGGGCAGCCACACCTGTGCCCACCTGCTGGATGGGGTGGGGGTTAGAAGGGCAGAGAGGACCCTCAGGCACAGCCACTGGGAAAAGGAGACCTGGCAGGACCTGAGAGGTGGGAGACGGGACCCAGCTCTGCCATTCCCTGCTGTGTGACCTTGAGTTAGCCATTTACTTTTCTGGGCCATCCCCCATCATTTAGTCTAATCTAGGGCTAGGGCAGAAAAAAATCCCCCAAAGATCTTTTAAAAACCTGTACAAGAAAAAAAAATGGAAAAATACACATTTTCTTTCCTAATTTTTCTCTCACCTCAACTTCTATGGCCAGGTCTGTAGCCAATCCAGGCCGTGGGGCAAAGACTAAGGCTAAAGGTTTCAAAGGAAGTTAATAAGGTCCCTCCTCTATGCGGGGGCTGGCCCGAGCCTCAATCATAAGAACACCATCATTCATCTTTACTCCTGAGGCCCATATTTTAGGCCTGTCTGCCATGAAAAGGCACCATCAAGAAGCCAACTCTGCCTTCCAGTTGAAAAGATCCAAGAGGAAGCTCCTCGGGCACGAGTAACATGTCATTTTGTTTGGCTCATCTTGGTGGATAACGGTAATAATAGTAATAATGATAACACTAATGCCTACTTCTTGACATGCCAACCACTGTTCCAAGTGCCTTATGCATGTTAACCCTTCGTTCTCTCTACAGCCCTCGGAGGTACTTATTACCACTGCTATTTCCACTTCACAGGCACAAAAATGAGGCACAAAAGAGTCAAGTAACTTGTTCAAGGCCCCACAGCTAAGTGGCCAAGCTGACATTTGAGCCCAGGAAGTGATTCCAGATTCAACACTCTACAATCCATGGGCTTAACCACCTCTCTGTTAACCCCTGGAGCTGAGCACAGAGCAGGGCACACAGCAAGAACTCAGTAACTATGAACTGAGTTGAGTCCTAGCAGGGCAGAGTTGCGCCCCTGGAGAGGTTGGGGGTGTATGTATGCCCATGCAGGGATAGTGAGAGAGGAAGAAGGAGGAGTCTTCAGGCAAAGCCTCATCCAAAAGGAAAAACTTCAGAACCCTGGCAATTTCTTACAAAAACCTCTTTCCCACCCTGCCAAGGTTATCAAGTTGCCTGGGCAACCAACTGTTTTCCACTTCTGAGTTGGTTGGGACTATTTCCACAACAATCCCTCTCTCCACCAACAAACACCACCAGCTCAGCCAAGACATTCAACCCAGGTGTCTGAGAGGAGATCAAACCTCAGTGGACAAAGCGGTGCTGCTCCCCACTACCCCACACGGAACCAAAGCGCTGGGGAGGCTTCTGGGCTCGCCTGAATGTGTTTGTACCTGGGACTGAGTGCAATGGCCTGAACTGGGGGAAAGGGACCTCTGGCAGCTCAGGTACATGGCAGTGGAGCTGGGCTGGCTCCAGGCATGAGCTCATGCTGGCCCAGGTCCAGCCCCTTGGGAAAGAGGGGCCGGCTGTCCCTCCCTTGGACCTCTACTTCAGGTAGTTAGGGTGACGGCTCCTCCACAGGTGGGGCCTGCATGGTCTGGGCTGAGCCCTGAAGTCTGGTCAGCCATAGGAAATGTCTCTGGGCCCGCGGGCAGGTGGTCAGTCAACGATGCCACATTTAGGATTTAATTTAGTATCTGAGCACATTCAAGGAATGCAGGCCAAGGAATAGAGATTAGGAAGGGGTGCACAGGGTGGGGAGAAGGATCTGGGGAGCAGAAATCCCAACTCCTGACCTCTTTCCCCCAAACACTAATACACACTTCGCACCCACCTACTGATCCTAATTCCACTTCTGCAGATTTCATATAATATATATAATGGAATACTATGCGATGGTAAACAAAAATGACACATCTCTGTACTCTCTATGCCCCAAGGCTAAGAGGGACAAGGTGAGGCACAAAACGTGAGTTTAGTCACTGCAAGCCTACCTTGGGAGGTAGCGCAGGTTCTGTTCCAGACACTGTCATAAAGTGAGTGTTGCAACAGAGCAGTAATCTTTTTGCTGGTGGAGAGTCTTGCTTCCAATTGATAAAAAATGCAACATCTGTGAAGTGCAATAAAGTGACATGCAATAAAACAAGGTATGCCTGTACACTATCGTGCACTGTGGTATGTGTGTGTCTGTATGTATGAAGAGGGAGAAAGAACACTCTCTGAAACGATTCATAAGAAACAAATAAAACAGGTTGCTACAGGGGAGAATTCAGTCATAAGAAACAGATCAGGGAAACTTTTTCCTGTAAATCCTTGTATATCAAATTTTGCTTCATGTTCATTTATTAATTCAAAAATAAAATAAGCAAATAACCTATAACGAATATCAGTGATAGTCTTACCAGTGGTTTTTAATGTTCCTTTTGCATATGTATATTATCTACGGAGGAAATGAGTTACTTTTTAAAAATACTTAGAGCAAGCATCCAGGAGCAATTACTGTGTGCTGTGCACTTTCCAAGCACTTGGCATGTATTACCTCATCAAAGCCTCGCAGTGAAGCAATTATTGTACAGAAAAGGAAACTAAGGCTCAGAGAGTTTAAATAGCTCATAGTGGGTCACACGGTCAGTGACAGAGCCAAAATTTGAATTCCAACATCTGCCCTAGAGTCTGTGCTCTCCTTAACCTCCACCTCATACTATCTAATTAAAAACAAAAAACTGAGAAATAGAAAAAAATAATCTTAAGAAAAAGTGAACCACAAAGGCTCCAGGGCTTTAAAACTTTTGTAATCTTTAGAATATTCAACTCAAGCCTCTCTGCCTCCACTATTTCAGAAGCCTTCTTCAGTCCTGCCTCAGTGGGAGCCAGGCACTGCCCCTCCCCTGGTGCTTCCTTGAACCTTATGGTCAGGGCCTGCCCACCTCCTGGTGGAGTTGCTGGGGACAACAAGGCCCAGTGGGCAAGGTGATGGGCAAGGTGATGGGCAAGGTGATGGCCCAAGCTACAGCTATGTCAGAGGTTGGACTACAGAATGGCAGGCCCACTGGGGAAGAGCAGGGTCAGGTCTGGCCAGGAAGCTCCTGGTGGAGAGGAAACCACAAGCTGGTTTTTACTGGGGCTGAGTCTGAGGTAAGAGGCCACAGAGCACAGCTATTAAGGCAGGAGCTTTAGCTCAGGGCCAAACTCATCTAACGTCCTGATCCCCAATGGTGGGGTGTGGGGGACGTGAGTGAACCTTCTCCAGGTCAGTTTCCTCATCTGTAGAACAGGATACCTACACCTCTTCGGATGGGCTCCTGAGGGGACTCGTGATGGGCAGCACGCTCCACATCTGGACCCTCTCAGTGGGCAGCAGATGCTAGTAAGCTCCAAGGCCACATATTTCTCAGGGGCTGAGTCTCTGGCCAGGCCCAGGAGTCAGGCCTGGGGTTATGACCTTGAGTCCAGCCCTGAAGGGGGAGTATGTACAGCACAAAGGCCTGCCCTCAGGAATGTCGAGGACCTCAGGCTGGGGGCTCCAGGGCCCCTGAGTGGAGCAGGAAGCTGGGCCAACAGCCCCATTCCTTCCTATACTCTGCCCCTAGAGAACCAGCCTAGAGGAGGAGAAGTGAAGCCGCTGGAATATTGCACGTGGGTTGCCAGGCCTCCCACTCCACCAGGGCACTGAGGGTTAGGAAGTGGAGTGATAGGGACCTTTCCTCTCAGGGCCCTGGGCAGCAGGAGCACAGGCACACAGGCAGAGTGGCCTTCTCAGAAGTGCCACCTCTGGCAGCTGAGGAATGCAAGCTAAGGGCTGGAAGCAGAGGCCTCGGGACGGGGTGGTTGTCCCTGAGCTTCAAAAGAGCAGGCAGCAGCTGTGGCTGGAGGGCCATGGTCCCCCCCGCCCCCCTCCTCCAACCAGTCAGCCAGGACACCATCAGAAATTCCACCCCATGGAGAAGGGCCCGGCCCACACAGCAGATGGAATTGTTTAGAGCCACTTACCAGGCCAGCTACCTCCCCCAGCCACAGGCTGCTCCCTCCTTTCCGCCTCCGTCTCTTCTTGGCCTGTGTACCAGCAAAGCTCCCTTCCACAGTCACAACCAAGGAGCCCACAGGCCAGCTGCCAGGCCTCGCCTCCCCACCTGAGGCCCTCACTCATCTACATGGCCTTGCCTCTACATATCCACACGCCCACACATGGCCTCTGGAGACACCACGGTTAGGAAGACAGGAAGAAACCTCATGTTCTCACTTTCAGATGCATGTTGCCAAGGTCACAAAATTCAAGAGCTACAGAGCTGGGATTTGAACCCTGCTCTCGAGACTCCTGGGCCAGCACCCCCTCCCCATGCAGACATACACTCTAGCACACTCCAAAAAGGCTCATGTGCCTCAATGTGCCACAAGCACCAGCTCACTCAGACCCATTCACTCACAGAGTGCCACATCTCAGGCCCTCAGCCACAGGACACAGATGCCTTCTTCAGATTTTTCTGAAATCCCCCATCTAGCCCAGGCACTCAATCCACTTCTCTTTCCACCTAGCTTGAAGCTGTGTTTTTAAAATTATAGCCACACTCTCCTAAACACACACTAGTGTGCATTAACAGCACCCTTACCCTCCCACATCCCACCCTGCAGGCAACTCTCTTCACTACACTGAAGGCAGGGCCAGCTGTGGCTCCAAATCCCAATCTTTTTTCCATCTTTGCCTGGAATGGTTTTTACAGTGTCTGGCACAGTGACAGTGAGGTCAGGCTGACCTGATCTACAACAAAACTGGCCAGAATCTGGAAGTGGCACACCCTAGCCAAGGTACCAGCTTCCTGGTTACTTGTAGGACTGGCTCCTGGAAAGGAGTGCAGGGAAGGGCCTCAGGCTACTGAGGCTACCAGGCCTGGCCCTCAAATATGACAGTCAAGGAGAGGGGTCAGGACCTCCTAGGGGGTCCCATAACCAACACCCTTTGCCTTGAGGGGGCCTCAGGCTCCACCTCTAGAAAATGGAGAGAAATAGTTCCTACTCAGCCTGACCTTTCCCCTCACTGAAACCTCCCAGGGATGCAGGCACATGGGTGGGGTGGGGGATGGATCAAGGTCAGAGAAAGACACTGTATTAGGTACAAACCATGATGACGCTTCTGTAGGAGGTGACTATATCCAGGTCCCCCCCAGTGCTGAAAGGACCTGTATCCTTTTTTTAGCTATACAATCAGACACTTTTCCTCGAAAGAAACCCTCAGCAGAAGTCCATTCTATGAAGACATTAGGCAGAAACCTGCCCTCACCCTCCTCACCCAGCAATTATCTGTAATCAGAGGACCTGCCATTTACTGAGGCTAGGTGATGTCAGTTAATCCTCATGATAACCTAGTACTGTAGATTATTACCTTCTACCTTTATCAGAGCCATCTTACAGGTAGGGACACTGAGTTATGTGTGACCTAGAATCTGTCCAAGACTGTGCCACATCCAAACTGCACGGCCATACAGGGCAGCGACAAGTGTACCTGACAAGTCTCCTGACGTATCAGTTACTTGTAAGGATTTTAAAGCCTGGGTTTAACCCCACATGCTCTCATCTCCCAAACTGCCTGCACTTCTGCCTGTTTCCTCCGCTGCTAGCAAACTGCTCTTCTGGAAATGAAAGTATACTTCTATATCAGTCTAACAGGCAAATGCTCTTTGCACTATAGCGTATCTCAGAGCATGGTGATACTTCATCAGACCCCTATGAGGTGTCTGCTAAAAACTCATATTCTCCACCCCACTATTAAATCAGAATTTCTGGGATTTTGGCCTGAGAATCTGCATGGCAA
Organism: Cynopterus sphinx; assembly: GCA_030015415.1. Classification (NCBI taxonomy): domain Eukaryota; kingdom Metazoa; phylum Chordata; class Mammalia; order Chiroptera; family Pteropodidae; genus Cynopterus; species Cynopterus sphinx. The sequence continues at coordinate 25,031,022 of CM057385.1, forward strand.
GAAGCTCCCTAGGTCAGCCTGATGCCCAGTAAATTATGAGTACTGTTACCTTACAGGGTGATACAGTTTGGAGGCCTGGATTCTGGTGTTAGCTGCATCTGAATCACTGGAGTGACACTGGGCAAGTCGTTTTACCTCCTGGAACTTCAGGTTCCCATCTGAAAAATGGGCAGGGAGGACTACATGATCTCTAAGACCCCTTTCACCCCTGACATCCACTGCATCTGCCCTGAGTCCCTAGATGATCCATAAATATATGAGCTGTGTTGCAAGGACCATTCAGTCCCTATAGCAGCCAATGTACACTTTAGGTACACATTAAAAAGAGTTCCTGTCTGTTTGACTTAGGAAAATCTGCAAAAATACCTTATCTCTGGCTCCAGGCCCTAAACAAATACCTCTTGGATTATCCATAACACCTCCCTGCCCCTCTGAATATCTATTTTCTTCATTCCAGGCTGAGCCAACCAGATTCTGTAAACACTGGGTCCCACACCTGGGCTTAGTCAACAGTCATCAAACAAAGGCACTGCCAAGTCACCCCACATGCCCGGACTCATCCTGCTCTGTGTCTCACAGGGAAGCAGCCAGCCTGGGCTGTGTGGACCCTCTCCCTTACTCCCATCACAGAAGTGCATGAGGGGCGGGTCAGACAGATGATGTAGCCAGAGTGGCCTCAGCCTACAAATGGATTACAAGGTTATCCAGACTGAAGGGGTCTGAGGTGATAGCAGGGGGAGCACTCGGCACTAGCTGGGCCCCTCCAAAAGCAGCTAGACATTGCCTCAGTTCCTTGTCTCCTTGATATCACCATTAAAGCGCTATGTATTCAGCTAGTCCTCAAGCACTGCTTGCTAGTGGCAAAAGATGACTCACTCATCCTTCAAGGTTTATAAATCTCTGAGTGTGGAGTATGGCGGTTACCAGACCCATAGCCCATGGACACCAGGTGAATTAAGATTCATGCTATCTTTGTGTACGATGAACCTGTGTGTGAGCACGTGTGCAACATAACCAAAGAGGAAGGACAGCCAGTGGGAAACATCTGAATTACACCCACAGTCTGCTGATGCTAGCTAGCCATTTAAGAATCCCAAAATGGATCATCCTCACACTCTGAACATGTTGACTGCCCCAAATGATTGTGCTTTTTATGTGCACAGCACTTAACAGTTTATGATGCTGAGTGTCCACAGCCCTTTCCACCCAGCCATACTCTAGGCTGGGCATGCACCACAGAGCAGGTGACTCATCCTGGCACTATTCTAGGTACTCTACCTATGTGAACCCTCACAAGAGAAGTGTGAGGTAGGAAGTGTTATTTTGCAGACAAGGACATTGAAGCGCAAAGGAATTAAATAACTTGCCCGAGAGGCCTCATAGCCAGAAAGTGATAGATTAGGATTCTACCCCAAAGCCCATCACCAGACTGACACCCCACTATAGCAGTGAGCCACTCCAGCTCTGCATGGAGCAAAGAGAGAAACGGAGGGCTGGGAACATGGGGTCAGCCTGGCAATGGTCCCACTTCCAGGCATCCTGGGGTAGGAGAAAAGCAGATGTACGGAGCAGGATCAGCAGCAAGGAGGTAGAAAAGAAGTGGATGAACCCAACTCACAGCTGGGCAGGCCAGTCCCACCACATGCCTCCTCAGTGCCACAGCTGTCCCAGGCCCAGAGGGGACCTCTGCGGCTTCCCACTCCCACCCCTGCAGGGCCTGTCCCAGTCTGGGTTCTCATCAAGTTGTGCTTTCGTCCTAACCACAGCAGGCAGCAGCCTGAGTCAAGGTCTGGCAAGAGGAAGTGGCCACACTTGAAAATCATTAACATGCAGGGCTGAGCTTGGGGCCTTTGTTCTTGAGCAAGGACTGAAACATTTCACTTTCAGGAAGGAGCTAGGAGGGTGGGGCAGGCTCAGAATTGCACAACCAAAAACACAGGCTCAGACACACAGAGGTCCCTTGTGGAAGTCGGCTTCGATGGCCCCTGAGGGAAAGCACCAGCAAACCCATGGCCGTCACACCTGGCAGGTCCATGCAGAGAGAGATTGCAACTCCACTGCTTTTCAAATCAGAGAGGCCTTCCAACAGAGGGTATGTTGGGGTTTTATGGTCAGTCATCTTCCAAGTCAGGGAAACCAAGCAAAGGAAGGAAGCAGAAAGGCAGCAGAGGGAGGGTGGGCATTCATGCCATGGGACCACACCCATGTTTGGAGCCCCAGTTTCCAGAGATGGACAACGCCCCCCACATCTGGCTGGAATGGGGAGCCCCAGCTCTGGGAAGGCAGCCTTCCTATATCCCCATTCTCAAAAGATGGCATGGCATACCCCTTCCAACCATGCAGGTGTCACGTGTCCCCCATGTCTCCCAGATGGAAGGCATGAACAGCAAACAGCCTCCCCAGGCACACCCCTGAGGCCTCGAATCACTGTGTCCAGGGCAACTTTTCAAAAAGCAAAGTCAGCTGACAGGGAAAAAATCCGTTTTTAAAAATGTAATACATATAACAATAAAACAAGCTTTGAGCAAGCCTCACAGGCCTTTGGAACCAGGACTGTCCCCAGATCCCAGGGAACAGGTCTGCTCCCCTCCCCACCTTGCAGGGTCAGTCAGAGGCTAAGGTTTCACTCTGCTCTCCAGCACCTCATTAGAGTTTAACCTCCAGGCCCTCAAGGAAATTGGGAGAAATGGGATCCTCCTTGTCCTTTGTCAATTACAAAGTAAACAGCGCTCTGTAGGATCTCCCTCCTTAGGGGGGTCCACTCACACTCTCAGACCACCCCTCCTTCCCACCCTCCCTAAACAACACAGGGGTGGGGGCCTATTTAGGGACCTCTGCCTGGCAGGGGCAGGCCACCCACCAGGTCCAACTCACCCCCCTCAAAGCCTCTCTGTTCGTAAAGGGCTTTCGGGGACAGGAAGTAATAAACAGAGTCAAGCGGCCAAGACGGAGGGGCTGATTATGCAGTTTATGGATTTTCCAGGCCTCTTTGTACACTCTCACCAGCTGCCTGGGGCTCTGCAGAAAGGTGCTGGTGAAAGACAGGCTGCTCCTTGGCTTGAAAGATGGCCTTTTGACAGGAATAAACTGGGTCTTTCCACCACCTGCTTTGATGGCTCCACAAACACCTCTCATAGCCCCAAAGAGAAAACCCATCTGCGTGCTCCATGACTAGAGCCCAGCAGCCTGCTAATGGCTATCTCACCTCCCCGCCACAACATGCCCCAGCCCCTGCTCACCCCTTTGCCCAGCTCTAAATTACTTCCTTACTTCCGAGGAAGCTGACTCCCTAATTCCCAGAGAGGAGGGTGTGCCTGGTGAGGCTGCCAGCAAGCTAAGGCCAGGTGGGTGGCCGTCCTCCACAAAGAAGCTCACAGCTCAGCTTAGTTTAGCTGCCCTGAGAGTGGAGAGCAACTTGGGAAACGCTGAGACTGGTGGGGAAGGTGGTTCTGGGATACGTGGTCACCCCAATGCCAAGTTCAGCTTGCATTCCCCAAAAGGGCTGAGAGCTGGGGATATGGTGGCCCATGTGTGCAAAGCCATGAGTGCAGTGCGACTTGTGACAGCAAAAAAGGAGAAGCTCCCTCTTATCTCTGAATACCTGGTAATCCGTAAATAACACAAGGTACATCCACAAAACGGAAAAGCACGCGGGTGCCAACATGGACGGACACGAAAAACCAAGTTGCAGGGCCACGTGTTCAGGAGGATTTTTGTTGAAGTCTCTGAGTGTGTACTTGTATATTCGGCTACGCACAGGAAGATGTGTGAGTGGACATGCACCAAATTCTAAGTAGCAGTTACCTGAGAGGTAGGGTTACATGAGGGCCTTGCTCTTCACTTCCACACCTCTACGTCCTTGGAAGTTTTTACAGCAAACGCATTTATTTCTATAGCTTAAAATTAAGAATTTTTTAAAAAGTATACTGCTGGTGGGAATGGAAAATGGCACAGCTGCTGTGGAAAACAGTTGAGCGGTTCCTCAAAAAGTTAAAGAATTACCATATGATCCAGCAATTCCACTCCTAAGTATATTCCCCAAAAACCTAAAAGCAGAGATTTGAACAGATATTTGCACACGCATGTTCACAGTAACGCTATTTACAATAGCCCAAAGGTAGAAACGACCCAAGCATCCATCAACAGATGAATAAACAGATGAATGGAGTATATACATTTGGAACAATGGAATATTATTCAGCCATTAAAGGAATGAAAGTCTGATACATGCTACAACATGGATGAACCTGGAAAGCATGCTATGCGATATAAGCCAGACACAAAAAGACAAGTACTGTATTACTCCACTTTTATGAAGTACCCAGAATAGGCAAATTCCTAGAGACAGAAATTAGAATAGAGGTGACCAGGGACTGAGGGGACGGGGGAATGAGGAATTATTGGGCACCGAGGTTCTGTGTGGGATGATGGACAATTTCTGGAAATGGATAGTGGTGACGATTGTACGACACCGTAAATATACTTAATGCCACTGAACTGCCACTTAAAAATAGTTTAAATGGTAAAATTTTTGTTATGTATATTTTACCACAATGAAAATAAAGAGAAATCAGGCAGAATTAGGCACTGGGTTGTAGAAGAGATCATGAGTCACCAGGCAGAAGGGGGCACTGCTTGGAGTGTTCAGAGACAGGGCAACCAGCGCACAGGAAATCCTGCCTACACAGAGGAGCTCTGTCCCCATCTGCGAGGATGGGCCAGGGGACAATGACACCCCTGTTGCTGAGGACTGTTCACATGGTCTGCAGAGTCACACATGCCATGGGGCTGGGGGGAGATGGCGGTGCAGGGATACTTTCTGGGACATTTGTGGGTTACATTAGGAAACAGCTATTAGCAAAGGTTAGTGTGCTGGAAAATGAAGCATGCATCAAAGAGCCTTGATTAAAAGGGAAAGGGAGAGGGGAGATTGCATGCCTATTCTGCAGGGGGAGAGGATGAGAAGGGCAGAGGAGAAGTCCATCCTAGATGACACTCCAGCAGGCAGAAACCTCTCATTCATTCATCATTCATGCAACAAACATCACAGAGCACTCCCAGGAACTGGGCGGTGGGAAAGCAGAGGCGGGGGAATAGGAGGACCAGCTCATCTGGTAAATACCTTAGTGCACTTTCAGTCCCACCACCCACCTTGCCCCAAAATGTGTACATATATAAAAAGAAACTGAGAGCTGTCCCCCACCTCCACCTTCTCACAAAGGGCAAACCCCTTCTCACTCGAGGCCAAGCATTTCCATCCAGAATAAGAAATAATATCAAAACTGCGAGCGTGGGCTAGCCTCCCTGGTGACTGGGCCTTTGTCACACAAGTATGCTTGCCCCCAGTTCCCCAGCATCGACTGATACCAGATTCTTTCTTTACAAAGGGGAGAAGAAAAGAGAGAAGGGTGTGCATGCGAGGGTGGGACACCAGGTTTGGGGGGCCTGTAACTGCTGCATTCAAACTTCTCAGGTGCGTGCAGTCCTGAGGTCTCACCCAGCTTATCTCCAATTGTGCACGGACACAGCTATGACAGAGCTATGCGCTGGGGCACATCTGTGGTCGGTGGCAGCTCTGCCTTGCTCCAGATAAGAATATGTGAACAGTGGACTTAGTTGTAAGAGACACTGTATCCAGGGCCTTCCTGGACTGTGTAAGGAGTGTATACGTATGCGTAGGAAAAGGGGGGACGGGCAGTTCTGAAACATCTCAACTTGGTCACTTACAGCCTTCTCAGTGACCCACTCCTAGAACTACTGTCCAAGAAGGGAGCCAGGAGTCACTCACAATAGTCACTTACAGCAATACTAATTTAAATTTAAATTAAAGTTAAATATAATTCAAAATTCCGATTCTCGGTTACACTACGTTGCAAGTGCTCAATGGCCACCTAGGCCAGTGGCCATGGTGTGGAACAGTATATACGTTTCCAGCATCACAGGAAGTTCCATCAGACAGTGCTTTCAGAACCTACAGGGGAGCCCGCTTCCTTAGCAGTGTGAAAACTGGAGGGCTTCATAACAATTATCTGGGGGAGACCAAGGACTGTGGACAACAGATCCCCAACAGAGGAGCCCGTCCACATCCTTTTGGAACGGGCGGGTAAGTGCAAAGAATGATTTCTTTTCCTAAACAGGCAACACTGGGGTACACACTAGGCCCTCTCCCCACCGGTGTCCTAAGGGCCTCATAAGAGATCAAAGGTATGGCCTGTTGCCAGTGAAACTCGACACCCCAGGCAGAGAGAAGCAGGAGTCCAGCTAGGAGCCCAAGTTTTACACTCGTAGGACCCCTCTCAGAGGAGGTTCAGAAAAGGCCCTCCAATTTGCTTTGCCAGGGGGAAGATGGAGCTTAGCATCATCAGGGCTCATCCACTGTCCTCTCCCCAGGGTGTGTCCCATGATGGCTTTGGCACTGCCTCTTTGGGCTTCTTCAGAGCAATAGGCAGGAGTAAGAGTAAAAGGATAGCTGAGGCAGTGGTGTGTGTGTGGAGGTGGGGAGTGAGGGTAAATGCTTATTAAATAAAAAACACATCATTTCAAGGAACCAGATGGGTCAGGCTAAGGAAATAAACTGCAAGGGGTTCTGAGTATGCAAATGATGACTGGGTTTTGGGGCTTGTATTTTTGAACTAACCAGAGATAGAAAATTGGTCGAGGCAACCTCTCGCCCCTGCAAAAACCACCACACATGAAGGTACAAAATCTCTTCACTGCTAACTTAACCCACCCCTTAAAGAATTCTCCATTTAACTCAAAGGGGCATCACCAATTTCCCTCCCAAGCTGTCTCAGTTTAGCCCTGAAAGTCACCCAAAGTGAGCTGTAAATCTGCAGTTTTTCCAGCGAGCCAAAGATTGGGGGCTGCGAGGTGGGCGAGCGGACAACCCGCAAAGCGTGGGAACAACGGGAAATGAAGACCCGAGGGGGTACCTGGGATCTGGTCCTGGCTCTGCCATGTGGACACTTGAGCAAGTTCCTTTTTCCTTTTGCCCATTTTTTTTTTTCTTAAATAAAACAGATATGGAAAACTAGACAAAACAGATGTAAGTTTAATGAATGAATTTCATGAATGAGGCAAACACCTTTGTAACAACTCGTGTCACGAAATAAAACTTGGCCTGCCACTCCCACCCTCTTGCTATGTGCCACCAGCGAACTCCTGTAGCAACCACTCCCTTGCATTTCTTTGTCACTCAGATGTACCCCCATGGACACTACAGTCTTGCACACTGTTTGCCTCTTAAGTCTGTTTTAACCTACAGGTTTCCCTTTTACCCCCTGTTCTTCCCCTTATAATTTACGAGACGAAGAACCCAGGCCATTGACTACAGACTTCCCTACTATCTATCTGGAGTTCATGCAGGAAGTTTCTTTTTCTCTCTGATCCTGTTACCTCTTCCTGACCAGCCCTGCCCTGCCCAGCTGATGGGATTCCTGTGACAATAAAGGAGACAGCCTGAAAGCACGTCAGGAAATGTTTGTGGTATTTTCTTAAGCAAAGAATGCAGGATGCAAACTGATACATATGGTGTGCTTTCAACTACAGAAAGAAAAAAAAAATGTATAGAAAAAAGGACCAGAAGGAAATGGGCCAATGTATCAACAGCTGTATTAAATGGTGGAATTCTGTGTGCCTCCCGCCCCCACATCGTTTTCTTTCTTATATTTTTCCACAGTTAGCATATGACAATGTGATGAGGGACAAGTCATTGCAAAACATCTTAAAGAAAAGAGTGCTCTTAAAATGTGGCACGGGATCAAATGTGTCGCCAGCTTGTCCACTCTCCCTTCACAGGACCACCTGGCTTTGCTCTCTGTTCCCACAGCCTCCGCCAATCCAGGTGAGACCCTCAGCACCCCAGGCCCACTTCCTCTGATGCCTCACTTGCCTTTCTCATCTAAGACAAGCCAGGTCGCTTCCCCGCTCTCTAGCTTCTCCAGTAAAGAGGAGAGACCCCTTCTCTTTTTTTTTGCATCAGTGGTCACCAGGATTCCAGAGCATCAGTTACCTGCAGGGCTTGCTAAACACACATTGCCGCGCTCCACCCCTAAAGATCCTCCTTCCCTAGGTGGGGGCGGGTCGAGCCCCTAAATCCATGTAACTAACAAGTTCTCAGGTGGTGTTGATGCCGCTAGTTCAGGGACCACACTTTAAAATACTGATTTTCACCTCTCCTCTGTCCTTCTTTCAAGCTCTGTTCAGCTTTCAAGACCTAGCTGGAGTTCCTCCTTTCCACGAAGCAGTATCTGGAAACTTCGGCCCGCGCTGATCTCCCTCCACTTTTCCAAACCACCTCACACTTAACATGGTCTGGTGGTCTTAAAAGCAGAGACTAGGGCACTTCAGTGAGGTATTCTGCATGTCCAAGGTGAACTAAATGTTTCATTCATAGCACCCCAGTGACACCCATACACGGCCTTGTTATTATTAACTCAATCATTCACTCTCAGTCAAAAAACTTAGTAAGCACCAACTGAATTACAACAGAAGCCTGCAGATGGGGGGCTCTGCCAGGTATGCTTCCAACTGCAGAGAAATGCCGCCTCACCCCTCCAGCCCCAGAGAGAGAGAGAGAGAGAGAGAGAGAGAGAGAGAGAGAGAGAGAGAGAGAGAGAGAGAAGAGAGACACCCGTCCCTGGCTGAGATGCAGATGTCCACGCTTGCCAGCAAGCACACAGTTTTGGTCACACCCTCACGTAGCCATGGTAAAGGTTTGGCTGCCAGTTGCAGGTTTCACTGTTCCCCGGTGAAGCTACCCTGGACACAGAGACAAAATTTATGGGTAGATATCGTTAGGAGAACAGATGTCCAGGCAAGAAGACAGAGCAGCTAGGAGCAATGGTTGTGGCTACAGGCCTAGGCCCACCAGAAGAAATTGTGACACCACCTCCTAATGACAAGGTGGTAAATCTAAAGTCTGAGGAACAGACCCCTGCCCCATTTCCTCAGACATCTAGGGCCCTGGACACTTAGGCCTCTGCCCAGCAAGGCACTTTGAGTAGGCTAAGGAGACCATGGCTTCTCCTGGACCTTGGGCAACTTTTACTTCTTTGTGCCCCCATTTCATTATCTAATATATATTTTTAAAAGCAATAAAGCCAGAGAGAGAGAGAGAGAGAGAGAGAGAGAGAGAGAGAGGATAGAGATCCCATTTAGAAGAAAAGAAGGAAAGACCGAAAAAACAAAAAAAAGTAATGTCACTCGGTCAAAGTAAAAGAAACTGCAAAGAGACAGGCAGGGAAGACCCATCAGCATTTGGTAGGGAAGCATGAAACATATACAGGCCTGGCTGGAGCAGTGATCGCAGCTGGAGGGGTGCAACAGCATCTCTGGGCAGCTTCTGAAAGACCAAAGTCCAGGGCCCCCTACTGAATCAGAGAATCCCCATTCCCCAGACCCCAAGCAAGTCAAAGAGGTTCCAGTAGTCTGGGCCACTCCTGCTTAAAAGACACTACCCCAGAGGTGGGTAGCAAATCATCATTTAAGAAGGGAGGAGGCAGGGGCAGTAACTGCAGGGCCTGTGAAGTGTCAAGGGTGCCCAGAGACCAGCGGGGTTGGGGAAGGAATGTCCTCACTGACTGCTTCATCCTGGACTGCTCCTTACTGTGGCGGCAGCCACACCCAGCACATTTCCCTGGTCCTTCACCCTAATGCCTTAGCCCCAGCAGCCTCTCTCTGAACAGCTGTGCCTCTTGATTTCAGGATTCAGACTTCAGACTTCCTCCTCCAAGAAGTCTTGCCAGATGTACACCTTGGCTCCCCCACACACAGCCTCAGCATGTTAGATTCTTACTCCTCCTGCACAATCAACACGGCAGCACTAGTCACACACTGTCACGATTACTAATGTGCCAGTGTGCCAGTTAGTGGCCCCAAAAGACAGTGCCCACTTAGAGGGCAGGGTTTCTGTTTTTTGGGTTGTTTTTTCTTTTTTTTGTCTCATTCAGCTCTTTATCCCCAACACCAAGCTCAGTGCCCAGCATAGAGTAGGCAGGCAATATGTACATTTATGCTGATTAGGAGAAAGGAAATGTTAAATCAAACAGCTCCACTATGTGAATTTTTCAAAACTCTAGGGGGATTATAGCAAATACATATTTTTTAAGTACGTCCTATGTGCCACGGAGAAGACAGAGCATGCCTGCAGTAGCAGAGCTAGGCGAGGGCCCAGGCTGCTGGACCCCACAGTGCTTGCTCTCAACCACTCTGCTACGGTAACTGTGGTTCAAAGTGAGAAAGATTTTTTTTTTTAATTTGGGGGAAAAAAATAGCTACCTCTGAAGTCCCTGCTCTCTGTGGCTTTGGGTCACAATGCGTCCATACTTCATCCTTTGGACAAAGCAGATCCAGATTGCTGTCCACGGGAGCAGGACCAATTTGCCTCTGCCGCAGGCCCCTCTCAGTGAGGTACCAGGGACACTGCTGCATCCATCTGGGGGAACTGAGGAGTCAGCAGTCCCAGCTGCGAGCTCTTAAAGTCAATCTAGAAACAGGAACAGGGATAATGCCATCTTGGGCCTGGGCGTGAAAAGGCTTCTCTCTTCCATGCTCGAGTCTCCTGGTCTGCTGGTTCGGGAGTAGGAGAGTTGTGTGGCCTTCACTGGTCCCACGTGCCCCTCCTCTGGCTAGTGAGGGGGATATTCCCCTAGCTCAGGGGCTTTGCTAAGAGGCTGTGAAGAAAAGCAGGAACCCTGAGTGGCATACAAGTAGGAGGAAATAAAATGTATTCAGAGCCAACTGAATGAATGAAAGTGAATTAAGTGAACCACATGCCAGGCACTTGGCGAGGTGCTGCCCCACATCAGTCTTTTTTTAATTTTTACACCTACCCAATGAGGCAGCTACTATATTCTCCTGGTCTTACCAAAAAGAAACTCGGGTACTGTTCTGCTGGAAGGAGGGAAAGTGAGGAGCCATCCCTCAAAGATTGGGAGTGTTTGGCCAAGGCTGGGTCGAGATTTAAGGGTTTCTGAGTAAAAGCATTGAAAATAATTGCTTTTTGTTCTCTATCTTCCTTCAAGACAAACAAAATAAAATGGGACTTAGGCTGGATTCTAGAAGAAACTTCTAGACTGTAAAGAGATATTACAGACTTCACTTCTGGGATAGATCCCAGAAGGTGGCAGCTCCATCAAGTGCCTGTTCTGTAGGGAGGAGTCTGGAAGCTTGACCTTTACCACCACGAGAACCTCGCCTAACATGCTCGAGGTATTCTCAGTCAGCTTGGCTCCACGCCGGGCTCAAGGGAGGTTTTTAAACAATGCAAAACCTGAGGCTAAATATACCTTTTACTAAATTTAACAGGCAAGTGGGTCTAGAGAGTTCAGATATTAAAGTGAAGTATTCTGTTGATTTAATCAGTGAGGGTGATGTGACTATGTTAAAGTCAGCATGAGTGTGGTATTGCTAAAAGTCTACCGTTGGAGAACACAGTCTGTAAAATCAGCAGGGACAGAGACGACTGATGAGACATGTGGCAGGCAAACAGCTCAGGCAGAGAACTGCCGCTTGGCCTCAGAAAGCCCCACCCCACGTGGGCACCCTCGCCCCCTCACTGCTGAAACGCTGGGATGCCTGTGAGGACACAGGGCAGATCAGGGCTGCCCCAGGCTGCTCAGGCCAACACTTGTGCTTTGGCCTGGAATAGAAGGCTCCCCTAATAGGCTATGATCAACCCCAGAACACCCTGGGCAAGAGGAGGTGCCGCCTGTGGAGCTGGAGCTTAAGCAAGAGGCTCAATCTAAAGAGAGGTTCTTGTTTCTAAATGTTTCATTTCAAACCAGGCACCTCACTGGTTTGAATCAAACACAGGATTTACCGTTCACCATAGAACAATCACGTGACAACAGCTTTGCAGAGTTTACTCAGATATGGGATTTCCTTAAGGTAAAAGATATCATATTATCAAAGAGGTTCAAAACCTCTCACCCCCGCAGGAGAAACCAAGGGCCGGAAGATTAAAAGGTCGCACCCTCAAGGTCCCACCAAAGAATCCGAGCTGGTGCCAGCTCTCTCACCCAGCCTCCTATCCCCGGTGTGTCCAGCGGCTGACTCTGAGAATAGCGGTTTGGGGGAAGGGGGGCACTGAGAGTGTCTATAAACAACTGCACACTGCTATCCATCCAACAGTGTCATTATGCACCAGGTGTGACCACGCAGAACAGGCCAGGCCAGGAACCACAGGGTCCCTGGCAGGAACTGACCATAGCTTCCGTGCCCAGGGAGCCCCGGACCACCACAATGCCTACTGTCAATCCCGGCACTGCTCCCACCTCCTCCTTTGATCCCCAAAATGGGAGGGGGGAAAGAGCAAAGAAAAACCCTCCTCACTCAGCATTGATTTGCCCAAAGCAAAGGCAACACAAAGGCTGCACCTGTTTCCATGGAGACGTGACTGGCGAAGCAGAGGAACAAAACAGAGGGAGAAACACAAACCCGTCACCACCTTCCGGGGCTAATGTGATCGATGTTGGCGGGCCAGGGCCCTGACAGGAAGGCGGCGGGAAGATTAAGGTAATCAGAAGATCTAGAAGCCATATCAGGAGCCCTTTCAGTTGGTAGAGAGAGGCCCCCCTCTCTTGAGAAAGATCCTGAACACACACACAAAAATATCCTGAAGAGAAACCCAAAGTGAGCAATTATTCACTTTACAAAAGGATTCTTTGCTTGACAAAGAGATTCCTTGAAACTGCCAAACCCCAGGGTTGGACTGGAGGCTCATTTTGTTTCATTATTTGCCTCTCCAAGGCCGAGGAGAAGGAGCACAGGGGAGTAACTTCCAGTTCAAAGTTTTTAAGAAAAGATTACAAAATTCCTAAAGGGAAGGGATAGAGAGGTGGCGACAAGGCATCTGTTTATAAGACATCTGTTGGGAGTGGCCCACAAGAAACCTAGACAGGGCGGCTTTAGAACAGAAAGGGGAGTGAACTGAATGCCTGCATCCGGTCACCACAAAGGACACGAGAACCTAGATTACAGCGGAGGAGTCTGGGCAGCCTCAGGTTTCCAACAGGTCTCTAGCATGGTGCCCCCTCTCACAAAGCACTGCACTCTCAAAGCCACTAAGCTAAGAGGAAATGTGGGGAGCAGAAGGGGGCAGCCCTCATCCCCCCCAGGGCATCAGGAAGGCCAGAGACTTGAAACGCCAGCCTGAAGAAAATGCCCACAGTAGGCTCTGCGGACGGCAGGGGCTCAAGAGCAGTAGTAGGAGCCTCCTGGCTTGTTCTCCCCGTTCATCAGGTGACATGTATTAAGCACCTCTTTGCACATGTTGTCATCCTGGGAACACCACCACGTACCAGCACAGCCCTGCCCTCAGAGTCTCAACCAAACCTTCACTCCAGCCTTTTCCTGACTACTATTTCTACAAGAACAAAAACCAAGCATAACAAGAATAATAATATATACTGAGCCTGCTGTGTGGGCCAGACATTAAATAACCATTGTCTCATTTATCCTCTCAACCGCCCCATGAGGGAGATACTATTCTTATTGCCATTTACCAATGGGGAGACAGGCACAGAGAGGCAATTCACCTGCCCAAGGTCACACAGCTACTAAGTGGCAAAGCCAGGACTCAAACACACATCTGTCCAACTTCAAAGCATGAACACTGGGCTAAACGTTGCCACACCAGTCCATCTCACAGAAAGAGATGCTGAGGACGACAGAGTGCAAGCAACTTGCATCGAGGCTAGTGACAGACTCTGAAGATCCGCTCCCCTGACCCGCCAAGGCTTTTTTGCCCTGCAATACCTCCCCTGGGAAGGCCAGCCAGCTTTCTTGGTGGGGTACATAGACTGTTCTGTGACCATGAAGTCACTCTCCTGTAACAAGGAAGCATCAGCATAGTAAGAGCCCTTACCATCTCGATGAGAGAAGAGCTGGGAAGGAACATGGGATGGGGTTTGGGTCCAAGGTGTCACCAGGGAGCCCATAGGAGGAACAGGCTCAGTTCTAGCTCTAGCAAGATACCCCAAGACCCACAAGCTCTGGAGAGAGACGTGTAATGTTCACAGAGCAAACCCTCCAGGACGTATCTGGTTCAATGGTCTTCCCATCGGGGTACATTTAGGAAGCCCAGGGACTTCCTGGGGGTGTCCACACAAAACTGGCTTTCAGGGAGTGGATTCCCAAAACCTCCTCTTCCACGTCGAGTCCTCCCTTAGATTTTGCTGGGAATTGTCTGGTCTACCAGCAGTCCTTTCACAGTGGCCCTTCTAAATGAGAAGGGCCCTAATCTATCTTATCTATCCTTCAGGATTAGAATGAGGAAGGGAGGAAGCTGACAGAGGAAAACCTATTAAACAAATTTACTCAAATCAAAAATGGAGTCCAGACTGTTTCTAACACAAAGTACGATTTGGCTGACAGCTGAAACGAGGTCCAGCTTTCCCAATTAGGAATCATGGCATAGATTTTCCATAACTGCACGGTCTGTTTGCCGTTCTAAGGCTGTGACATAATATTTGAAATATATGACACACAATAAGGTGGGAAATATGCTCTACTTAAAGTTATGATAAATAAATTTTACATGTGAATTTTAAAACGCATAAGGGAATACAATTTTTCAAAATTATTTTGACAGGTGTGGGAGCAAAAAAAAGTTTGAAGCTTGTTGGCTTCACTTCCCTGGAGCTACGCTATAGCTTCCATGCCACCGACAGACCCACTGGGCCATGCATGTAGTAAATTCTCAAGTGAAGGCAGCTACAGCGTATGTGACAAGCACCAGACATGAAACTTGGGTGTAAGTTTGCATCTGCTCCTTCTTAGCTGGATTTGGTTAAGTCACCCAAACTCCCAGAGCCTCAGTCTCCCAAGAGTAAATGGAAATAATACCATATAAGGCATATTAAAAATCTTGATGATGATGATGATTACAACAATGATGATGACATTAAATGGATAACGCAGAAGCGAATCAGCATTAACAGCCCCCAAAAGCAGCTAATTCTGTTGGGCTCAGACAACTTTATGGTATTTGTCTCTAGATGATACTAATAACTGATATTTATTGAGCACTCACTACATGCCAGATACTGGACTACATGCTTCTGCACAGGCCCCAGCTCATTTTGTTTTCACAATTCTATGCATAATGGTGTTGGTGTTATTCCCGATTTACAAGCGTGGAAGATTCACACACTTGCCCAGCTCAATCAGCTAGCAATAAAAGGCTCACGGGGTCATTGTTGATTCCATAGTCTGGCAGTATCTGCACCAACTTGGACTTTATTAGAAATACAGGGTCCTAGGACCTACTCCTAACCTACTGAATCAGAATCTGCATTTTAGCAAAACCTGTGATTCATATGCACATCCCAGGTTGGAGAATCACTGTTCTAAACCACCAGTCCAGCTGATCCACTATTCTGGTTTTATCTTTCTGAAGGTAATATGAGAATGTTTGCTTCTACACACACACACACACACACACACACACACACACACACACACACACACACACAGCTGGTAATTAAAGCAAGATGGTTAGGGATTATAATAATCCATCAGTAACACATACGAAATGCGTTTGGTTAAAAGGGCTAGAAAGATTCACCTCAAACTCATCATTGGTTTCCTCTGAGGAGTGGGATGGGACGGGAAGAAGGAGTAGTCAAAGGGGTTGTTTGTATGATTTGAAATCTTTAATAAAAATAATGCGGTTGTATATTATGTAATCAAAAAGGAAACCATGTTTCAAAACACAAGTACAGATCACTGGAAATTGATTCTACTTTATGAATTACATCTGTCTGAGGCAACTGACCATTCCCAACTCCAGGCCCTGCAAGGCCAAGGGAAGGAGTCCATGGGGAAGGGTTGATAGATAAAAGGAGTGCTGTGCTTGGAATCAGAAGAGCCAGGTTCAAATCCAGGCTCTGCCCCTGTTTACTCTGGGACCTCAAGGCTCTCACATAACATCTGCAGGGCTGTGTTTCCTTCACTGTAAAATGGGGCTACCCCACACACCCTTTTAGCCCTGTAGCGCTGGTGCAGGGGCCAACCGTGCTATAAAATTCCTAAAAGGTCCATATGAACTGCAAGGTGCTATGCAACGCAAGGGCCAAATGTTTCCTTGAAAAGAAAAGCAGTGAAAAAAGCAATGAAACATTCACCCTCACTCATTCCATTCCCTAAACACAACTATTCCATGACTTTATAAGGAAGATATACAGAGTAACCTGGATTTAGATTCTGTGGGAGCCTCAGGCTGACTTTCAAATCCTTATTCGAACTTAAAAGTTAGGTTTGGACGTGTTTCAAATCAGGAAAAGAAAGGGCTGTTTCTCCAGCTCATTTTCTCTGTGTCTGTTGCCAGCTTTCTCTGTAGGCTCCCAACTCCCAGGAGGTTCTGTTTCAAGGTTCTGTGTACCTCGCATTAGGGCACAGGAGTTGTACTCTCCATTGCTTTCCATGACACCTGACAGCAACCATGCCCGGTGCTGTCTCCCAGCTGCTCTTAGTGCAAAAGACTTGAGGTCTGCAGTTTGGCTTGCTTCCAGCCAATGCCTTAGTTTCCCGGCTTTTGTCTTACAACTCAGATTTGCAGAACCAGAAAGAGCAGTGAGAGTCACCCCTTTCTCACCTGACGGGTGTGGAGCATGGGTTCAGAGGGATAATGTGACTTGCTAAAACCCATTTGGCTAGTTTAAAATAAACAGAGCTAGATCAAGTCTCTATGATCTTTGAGAATCCAGCCTTCACATAAGATTTCATTATCATTCGTTTGTGACTTGTCTGTCATTGTTCTCACCCCTCTGCCCTTCCATTCTAGGACATAGGAATCTGAGGACTGAAAGCTGCTGTGATTTTCGTCAAACTGAACGATCCTAAAACCACACAATCTCAAAGTATCCTTGAAACTTGGCCAGAAAAGAATCCCCTGCCAGACTTTCCAAGCAGAACCAGGCCCTTCTAAACCATTATGAGATTCAGTTACAGTAAAGTAACGGCAAAAGATGCCTCGTGGCAAACAGTTCCAGCCCTACTGCTTACATGGCCTTCGACACCTCACTTCACCTCTCTTAGTGTCAGTTTTCTCATATGTAAGACAGTAAGAAGACTACCACCTTTCCAGTTTGTAAAGAAGATCCTAGATAAGAATAAAGCCCTTCATACAGAGTAGGATCTCAAACAGCAACTATTACCGCCATCACCATCATCACTGGAGGCCATCCGTCCCAAAGACAGGGAGGGGTCTAAATCACTTCCCCATTCCAGCTTCACATTAGAATCACCTAGGAAAGTTTTTTCTTTTTTTTAATACCAATGCCCAGATCTTATCCTCAATGACTCTGATTCAGTGATCTGGGGTAGGACCTAGGGAATCAGTACATTTTTAATATCTCTCTAGGTAATTCTATTATGTACTTGGAGCTGAGAACTATGATCTAAATCAGTGCTTCTCAACCTTTTACGTGCACATGAGTCTCCTAAGTATTTTGCTAAAATCCAAGTTCTGACTCAGTAGGTTTGATGTGAGGCCTGAGATTCTGCATTTCCAATTAGTTCCCAGGGGATACCAATGCTGCTGGTCTGTGGACTCAGGAAGAACAACTCCCAAAATTCGAGGTCTTGGGCAGATGACTGGAAAGTTTATAAGCTGCTTTTCTGCACAGTCTCAAAGGCCAGCTCTGTCTAACCAGGCTAAAGTCCATTGCCTCCTGGAAGCAGAGAGTCAACTATATGACCTTAGACTGGGGCACAAGGACCTACAACTAAAGCTTGTCCTCGGATGACTCTCACTTTGGTTTCCTGTTAGCTTTTTGAGTTCTAACAAGAGCCTGCACACAAGTATGGCCACAAAGACGCACTAGCAAATTAAACATGACACCACACCCTGCATTCACGTGGAGCTGCCTTCTCAACATCATCCAAGGGAAAAGTCAGAAGGAAAGGGCCCTACTTACTTTCACTTGGATGAGCGGGGTATAAGAGAACATGGCCTGACTTGGCAGGATGTCCCAGGCAGAAGGAGCTGAAAACAATAGCAACTCTGGTCCGCCAGACTCCTCTGATCAGCCAAGCAGGAAAGCTTCCTGCCTCTAGCTGGCTAGGTAAGCACAGCTGAAGGGACTCCAGGGAAACATGAGCAGGGAAGAGGCTGGGCTGGCAAGTCCCTTCTGGCTGTGAGGTTGATGCACTTTGTGACCCTGAACAACATCAACATAACAACAAGGACTGGGCACCTACTATGTGCCAGAGAATTTTACAGAAATACTCACATTTGAGCCTCACATCAACTTTGCAAGTCAGGCATCACTGTTTTCATTATGTAGATGAGGAAACTGAGGCTCTGTGGATAAGGACAGAGCCAAGACTGGAACCAAACCCTGGCCAATCCTTCTCACTTCCTTATGGTGCTGCTCATTACTCTTAAATTGCTCAGTGCCTCAATTTACCCTTTCACTAGGGCAGGGAAAGGGTATAAATCAACAGAACTAAAAATGGCTTTGGGTCTCCAAGAACAAAGGAAATGCTTATTATCATTATACTGATTATTAATCGTTATCATTATCAGAAGTGTAATTAAGAGACCTGGGGAGAAAAAAAATGGTGCTTACCCTGATGTTTAGGGTGACTAAGTAAGGCACCAGCCTCAGGCAGTTTCCAGCAGCCCAGGCCACTGCAGTCTCCAGTCCCTCTGAGAAAGAGGAACAGCACCTGTAACTCCAGGGTAACTACCCATGAGACTTTGGGAGAAGGCCCTAGCCATGAGATAGAGAGTCCAAAAACGCAACAGCTCAAGGAAGGAGACAGAGCTGGGTCACAGTAGCATGTTCCTGACACCTGGTCCATGATGCCAGGCCCAAGGCTGGAAATGAGATTTAACCAATGCACCAATGAGCCCTGAGAGCCAGCCTGAACCAGTATCCCTTCACCTCACCCCTGCATAAGCCACAAGAAGCTTCTTGAAGCCACCAAAGGCTATTTGAATGAGTGGCACATTTTAGACTATGGAGCTGAGGGCTAAAAAGGCCATGCTAAGAGCCTCTGTCCCACTAAGGCCCCAGACCTATATCACAGCCAGGCCACTTCTTGCCAAGGCACGGTCTTGGCAGAGGCCCCACTCTGGATTAATATTATACCAATAGAACCCAAACAAATGACTCCTGAACGTAATGCTCCCTAAAGTTCCGAGGCTTAAAATAAGGACAAGTTGGGAAAGAGGTGGTCAACAACAGGGGAATGTTCAAGTAAGCAATGGTATGCCCAACATGTCACTGGAAGAAATATTACATAGCCATTTAAAATAATGTTTTAAGACCAGACCGTGCCATTAAAAATGCCCGTTATGTAGCATTACATTAAAAAGCTATATACAAAGTATGTAATCAGTAAGATCATACCTTTTTTTTTTTTTTCAATCTATGCACATAAGAGAAGATCAGAGGGAAATACAACCAAATGTTATCATTAGCAGTGTTAAATGATCAGAATGATCAGTTGGTTTTTGAAATTAAGCATTTTCCTTTTTTTATTTAATGAACACAGGGGCAAGAGGAACACATTCTGACTAAAATCTGTGTCTGAGAAGTCAGAATGAAGACTGTGATGGCATATAGTTCCCTCCACCGCCCCCTCCCAACTCCAAGCAGCCCATAGCAATGAAATGGAACAAACACAGCTGTAATCCAGAGGCCTGCGGAGCTGCTGTGGTCACACCTGGACAAGCAAGTCAGTGGGGTACCCTTCCCAAGGGGCTGAAATCCTCTAGAGAACATAATAGAAAGCCCACTAGCCCTTAAAAATGCTCAAAAGGATTTTGGAGAAAACACCAAAGTGAAACACAATCCAGTCAGGTGCTCTGCCCCAGGCAGAGAGGCAGAAGACATCTGCCACTGTAGGGTCCAATGTCCCTCAGAGACCTCAAGCAGATGATTCCTGCCCACTACACGACACCCCCCCACACACACACACACTGCCCAGCACAGAGATATAAAAAAGACAAGCTTCACCATATGGGGCTCAGGTGCCTTTTGGGAATCCTAGTGGGTGGGAGAATGGCAGGTCTCTAAGGCATGTACAAATGTAAAAAAGAAAGGAGGTTTAAAGTTTAGGAACTACACCAGCTGTGTCTAAAAAACACTAATTACAGGGGCTGCTTCACCTGAACAAGGCCTAATACTCAAGCAAAGATCCTCCCAGGGTCCTAGCAGTCACCCATCCACTTGTGCTTTGCTGCCTGTGGTGGCCCAGAGGAAGTGAGCAGGAAATCGGCTGGGGCTACAGGGCTGCCACCTCCCCCAGCTGGATGGGGAAGCCCAGGTCCAGAAAGCAGCTTCCAAAGGTCCTGCTTACCAAGAAGTCTACAGCATAGGATCAGGAGGCCTGTGCCAGGGCCAGGCTGGAAGACACTGGAATGTGGAGAGGACCAGAGAATGTCCTTCTCTGGAAATTTTAAAGACCTAATAAGCATCTGGAACAGCTCAACACTAAAATGGGGGTGGTGGTGATGTCTTCGTCCCTTGAAGCTGAGAAGACAGAGTCAAATAGAAGGATTAGAAATCCAAGTTCTTAGAGGTCACTCACTCACGACTCAGGGCAAGGAGCTCAAGTTCATTATCACTGACAAGTCCCCTCCTGGATGTCCTCCTGCTGCCAGCATTCCTGCTGAGGCACTGGGGAGAAATGAAAAGTGCCCACACTCCCGAAGCAAAGGAGGCAGGAAGGGCCTGGTAGTCAGACCGGGTCTTGTGACTGTTGCATAGCTTGCTAGCTGAGGGGCTGAGGCAAGTCCTTCACTCCCCAGAATAAGGTGCAAGTGGCACCTATCTTACCTACTGCATAAAAAATGTTTGCAGATCCATGAGGAATATATGGAATTGTCCTTCTAAAAACTATCAAATTCTAAACAAATGGAAGGTGTCATTACGATTAGTGGGGTGTCATTATAAAGTGGGCCATTTTGTTTCTCTTTCATGACAACACGCAAATGAGCACATTAATATTTTTTTCCCCCAAACCATCACCCACCCACTCTAAAACAGGATTGGATGGGGCTTTCTCGGGAACATATGAAATGGGGCTCAGAGGTTGCAGTCTGCACGGGGCCTCCAAAACCAGAGGGAAAGCAATGGCTCAGGAGAGAAAGGCGAAAGAGAGAAAGGAGTAAACAAAACCAACAAAACCAGGGAAGAAGCAAGAAGGTTCCACCCTCCTGGGAAATGAGCCCCCGTCCCTGGGAAAGAGGCCGAGATGAAAGGGAGGCGCAGCTGGGGGAAAACAGGCCGTGAGAACAGAACAGCAATTGTTCCCTAGGACGGGCCGGCACCGCAATGGAGTGGCCATCCAGCACTGTCGCTTTGTGCCTTAATGTAATTATGGGCCCAGTGGGGGCCAGTGTTTGGAATCCTTTAACTCCTCACCATTCTCACACGAGAGCTGAGCCAGAGCGTCAGACTATAACTGGGGGAAGCACTGCATTTCTGGGCAGCTCAGCTAAAAGGGGACAGCAGGAGGGGAGGCCTTCAGGCAGGGCTCCAGAGGCACTTCCTCCTCGGACTCAGCACTGTCCCCAGGAGTTCCCTGAAGCCCTGTCACTGCCCTGACCCCAGTTAACACACCCACTAATTGCTGGGGCTGCAGAGAACCCAAAAGCCCGGAGAGAAAAAAAAAGAAAGCCAGAGTTAATTAAGGAGAAAAAAAAGAAGTCTGCTTCTCAGTTCTTCGTTTCCCTCCTCCCCACACTCCGGGTTGGGCGTCTAGTTTCAGGAATGCTCTGGAGGCCGGGAGCTCCACGCTGGGGCCAAAACCAACAACAGCATGGAAATTATTGAACAGGAGCAGCTGGATCTAGAGGGCTTCTAAGGAGCCTTGTTCCAAAGCTCTCCAACCCTCCAAATTTCCCAGAGATATGTCAAGAGGTCCACTCCTTGCCCCATCCAAAGGAAAGCCTCATGGTCTCAGTCCAAATGCCACCACGGTGGGATTCCTCCAGCGTGCAATGAAATGTTCTGTGGACTAAACAATAACGGGACGTAAGCACCCGACAAATAACGTCATCTGATCTCACAACCACCCTATGCAGCAGGTACTATTCTTATCGCTTCTGCGAAGGCTTAGATGAGATAAGTAATTACCCAAGGTCAACAAACTAGCAAGTAGCAGAGGAGTAATTCAGACCCCAGCACCCTCACTCTAAAGCCTGTGCATTTAACCCCTACGTGCTGGGGTCACTCGGATATCCTAGTACACTAGAAACAAGCCTTGTGGAGTTTGCTACCTGGTAAGAGGTTCTTAGTCAAGGGACCTTGAGGTTTCGATGCGATCCATGGAACCCACCCCCCCAAATCAAATGTACAATTTAATGTGTTTACGTGTGCATGCGCTTTTCAGGATGGCAGGGAGTGTCAGAGTTCTCTTAGATTATCAAAGGGATCTGGGACCCAAAAAGAGATTAAGAACCATGGGCCAATGAGGCCACACCCCAATGCCTTCTTAGGCTGACTCTAGCACACAGACCTTCTGACTTGAGTCCTCTACTTTTTCACTTCACTCTAAAGAAGCAGCCAAGGGGGCTGGCTGCATTGCTGCAGAAAGGGAGGATGCACTGGCAGTTTAGAACTAGGCAACATAGCTCAGAAAACCCACCTGGCCTGCTTGGGAGAGGGTACCAGATACACTGTGGGGGTAGGAGGGAAAGGGTTACCAGCGGGATCCTGAAAATAAAAGGAATTCCCTACAGTGTTTATTACTCCTTTCCATCACTTATAAACAAGTTCCAACATTCTCCTAATTCTGATCCTGGGTTTTGCTTGGATTGAAAATTCATTACCGGCAGGCCAAAACAATCAGACTTTTTTTTTTTTTTGCTACACTTTTAAAGACCACTGTCTGTCTGAAAACAAGGGTACCCTTTAACTAGGGCCATTGTCCTCATTTTCAGATGCTCCAAGACAGTAAACAATAGCAGTGGTGTTGCTGCCCACTGGGCTCTGTGCTTTACATTGACCTCATTCAATCCTCACCCCAGCCCCAGGAGGCAGGGGCATTATTATCTCTGACTTTCAGATGACAATGTTAAGGCTCAGAAAGGTTAAACAGCTTCCCAAGAAAACACAACAAGTGACAGAGCTAGGTCTACCTGATCCCAAAAGATGGGGCGTTAGACCAGGGTCCCTAAAAGCAAGTCCACATACCACCCACACACTGTTAGTTATGGGTGTTTGGCAAGACAAGTCCAGAAAAAAGAAAGTAAAAATTTAGAGACATTTCTAGCAATTTAACATTGCCACAGCATCCAAGCATGAGACAGTGGACTTGCCTCTTTGAACAGGGTACATATAGACCAGTTTGGACACTCACATTTGTGCAGATTGACCATATTCATTGGGACCACATCTGAAAATCCATCCCCAATTCAATTAAGAAAACAACCTGTTCTTCACTTCAGGAAGTTTGAGAAGCCCAGTTCTAAAGCACTCTGCAAAGACAGAGGCATATGTGACACTCAAAAGAGACCTCCAGCCATCTCCTCAGTGGTCCCCTCAGCACGCAAAATCTTCTAGCAAAGCACTCTTCAGACTTGAATGGGCAAGAACTATCCAGGAACTTCTTAAAATGCAGCTGCCTTGGGCAGTCCGGTGTGGCCTGAGACTCGCCATTTCTAACCAGGTGATAGATGGCTGGTCTGAGGACCGGACTCTGAGGAGTAAGAATTGAATTGTACAAACTCACTGAGGCAGATGAGGCTGGTGCCAGAAAGTCCACCTGACAAAACCAGCCAGAGCCCAGCAAAGGGCCCAAGAAGAGGCTCACCGATCAGAACTGGCTGTGAGGACAGGAGGCCTTGCGTGGGATTAGGCTGAGCTCACAGGCAGCCCCTCCCAACAAACACACCTTTCCCCACATCAGTCTGACCTTGGGTCAACCAAGGGCCCTTTTTTCCTGAGTTGAAGAAACAGAAGACTCTCTGTCCCAAGAGCTTGACAGAAGGCAGAGAAGAGCAGCTCAGAAGCATTTGCAAACATCAGGGAATCCACCTATAACCATTTGATAGAAGAGAAGCTGTTCTGAGAAAACTGTGCTTACTGCCTTCACCCTGATCATGCCAGACTACAGCTGGCTCTCGGACAGTGATTCCCTGGGAGGATTACTACACACATGCATCAGGACAGCACTTTTTACTTCTTAAAAAAGGACATTTGTGTCTATTGTGGGAGTAAAAAAAAAAAAATCTAAGAGCTGGAAGCCTAAGAGGAAGGAGATTAATGTGGGTCACCCCAGGAGGGCAGAAATGGCCCCTCCTTGGCCCCTTATGGAGCCAGAAAGAGCCACAAGCAGCTCATCTCCAAAGGGGAATGATGCTCACTTCCCACAGGTAACCCTCAGGTTATCTACTCTACTCCCTCGGAATTCTTGACAATAGAGACCTTCCTTAGTCTTATTACCAACCTCAGTCTCTCCTAATTCAACTTAGGGCACACGAACTGAGGCACTATACTGAGTAAAGAGGCACTTCACAATGAGAGCCCCAGACCTCCCTCGCATTCATTCAGGGGGTTCACTCATCCATTTAAAAAACATTTATGGAGCAACTGCCACAAGCCAGGCACCATCAGGACATGGGCACATAGCATGGACTTGGAAGCCAAGGGTGCTTTCCTCCCCCTTCTGTAAGAAGCAGAGAATACATGATAGAAGGGACCATAGAGCTGTCAGCTAGTGCAAAGGGCACTGTCTGTTTCTGGAGCCAGAAGGAAAGTGAGTTCACATATGCATGGACTTAGGGAAAGTCAGCCCCAAGGTGGGACTGGGCTTTTGAAGTTGCTGGTATTTGACAGGCCTTCCTTCACTTGACTCATACAAGGCAGAGAAAGACCTACAGGTTACTGACACACAGACAGCAAACACAGTCAGAAGGGCTTGATGTCCCAACCAAAAGGGTCTGCCAGCCCGACTCCAGAGAGCACCAGGCTGAAAACCTCCTCTGGATCTTGGATGACTCTCGTGAAACCATGAGCCTCTTTCTTTTTTTGCAAAAACCACTCACATTCTCCTGCCTTCAAATCCTGCCATGTGCGATTTCCCTATGTGACGCCCCTACCTCGCTCCTTCAACCAACCATGTCCTTCCCTCTTCCAGAATTCTGCTTAAAATAAATCTCCAGAAGGTCTGGCCCAAGAACTAGAGCAGGATTTCTCAGCTCTGGGCATTACTGACATTTGGGGTCAAATAATTCTGTTTTGGGGCTTTTCCTGACTATTAGAAGTAGTTTAGCAGCATCCTTGCCCTCTATTCACAAATGCCATTAGCACCAGCACCCCCAGTTGCGACAACCAACAATGTCTCCAGACACCGCCAACGTCTCCCGGGAGACAAAAGTATTCCCATTTGGGAATATTGCCCTAGAGGGAAGGTCCACAGCCTGAGCTGCACATGAGAAAAACCTGGGGAGCTTATAAAACTCACCCATGCCGGGGCCCCCACTCCATACACACTATGATTCTGGCCTAAATTCTATAAGTAAACAAAAAATTCTGTCACTTGACAAGCCCTTGGTGTTCTTTTATGTGCTGGCTGGGTCATCTAGAATCTCTCCAGAAGTTCCAGACAGTGCTCCATGCAGTTCCTCCTATTTTATGCTAATCAGAAAATTTTGGAAAGTAATGGAGCCTCTCTCACCCCCAATTTCAAATGAAGAAGCCCTTTACATAAGCCCAAATTCAAAGCATATGACAAGGAAGAATTTACAAACTACTAAACTTCTAAAGGAAAAAGGGACAGAAGAGATGGGGGTCCATGAGAATCCAGCTATCTGATTTTGGTCCCAGTGTCCATGAAAAGTCCCCCTTCATGCTCTCCCTTGGGTGGCAGGAAACTTTGCCAGGTTGCCAGGGTGACAGCTATATATACTCAAGTTTATTGAACCCCACCCCTTCCAACCAGAAGGGAAGGCATGAGGCTGGGGGTCAGCAGCAGCAGTGAAATCTCCAGTCGACCACACTGGATGTTGCTGGTTTCCTCAGGCTGACAGTGATGTGAGAATAAATATACACAAGCTCAAAATCAGCTTCTTTCTGACCCCAAAAGTCCAGGATCTTTTTCCACACCTCCCGTAAGGATCCCCAGGAAGATCTGGGAGAGTTGACTGAGAGAGGCCTGGCCAACAGTGACAGATGCAGTCAGGTCTGTGTCCTGCCTGCCCTCCTTCCTACCCCTGAGACTGCTCTCACTGGTCACCTCTTCAGACAAGGCTAACGAGGAGGAATGCAGTGTCAAGGGAGAATATTATTAACTCCTATCTTTCTAAGAAGTGGAAATGCATTCATCACTCACTCATTCAGTAACAAATATAGAGAGAATACTTTAAAAGTGATCTAGGTGCTTAAAGGGCCGACATACCATCCTTCCTGATGTTGAACTTGGGTTAAGGACAAAATGATGGGAGGAGAATCCATGGACCAAGCTCCCCAAAGGGCAGCAAAGACTATTCAAGCTCCTAAGATCAGCTTTCTACTAAAATTCACTTGCTAATACATAAGAATACAAACTGCCAATGTGTTTACATTGTATTTAATGAATGATTTAGAGTTTTCTCTGAGATTATACTTATTTGATATTCATTGCCAACAGGATGCACAAGCGAGCCCTCAGATGGCCCTGGCTAGCTGTTGTAATCCTTCTAGGGCACTGAGAGAGACCTTCTATTCTGAGGTGGCCAGTGGGAGAGAGGTTTTTTTTCAAGCTTCCTTCCCTCCCTCAATTACATACACACACACACACACACACACACACACACACACACACACTCACACTCACACTCACACTCACACTCACACACGCTGTTGCCTGGAGACTGAACACATTCCTGGTGCTTATGCTTCTTCATTCTTCAGAAGCTACAGCTTTGGAAACTGGGACCTCCAGGAAACATGCCTTGGGGGCAGGGGAGGGGAGGAGAACCCCAGTGACATTTCCTCACAGCAGGCCCGCCCCCTCTCCGCTGCCCTCCCTTTCCTCCCCAGGTTTGAAAAGCCCCAGCGGGCTGGAACTGAAGGGCTCCCACAGGGAACAAGGCCCCCTTTGAAAGCCTGTGTTTACCCCAGCTCAGGCAGGGGTTGCCATGGCCACGGTCCATCTTGGCAGCCCAGATGAGGCCTCAGTGCCAGGAACTCGCCCTGACCCCATTCTAGAGGACTCTACTGGCCCCCAACACCCCTTTCCTTAACACCCCTCTGCTGAACCTCCCCCCCCCACAAGTGGGGGAAACGCTGATTTTCATCAAGTCCTCGGCTGACAACATAATCCTGAAGGGAAGGAATGAGGAGTAAGGCTCCTCCCAGAGGAGGCCAAGAGGCCCCCTCCCTCAGGGGCTCCCCAGAGAAAGGCCGGGGACTTGACTGGCCGGGCCACACCCGCCTCCTCCAGGCTGCTAATGGCGATGACTTATTTATGTAATTCATTATCACTACATCCCGGATCCAAGAGCAGGACCAGAGGAGGGGAGGCCTCAACAGCGGAGAGAGGATGGGAGGGGCCGCCCTCCCGGCCTCAGCCAGAACCTGCAGGCTGCAGGGGACAGAGGCAGAGGACCAGGCCTAGGGCATCCGGCCCAGGGGGCCCAGGGGACTTCGGCCCTCACTGGCCCCCCACGTTATGCCCTTTGTTCTTTCCCCCAGGAGAAGCCAGAGGGAGCAGAGTCTCTAAATAATTCAGCCCTCAAATTGCTCTGTGGTCAGAAGGGTTTCTTCATTTATTTTTTAAGTCTCCAGGCTCTGCAGTTTCAAATGGGGAAGCACTTGAATCTCAAACCTGGACCTGGTTTGAGACCCACAGCCTCCCTAGCTCCTAGCCCAGCACTAAAGTGAAAGAGCCACTAAACCTCTAAGTTTCTATAGTTATACCGAATTCAACAAATTGCTGAGGCCCAGGGACAATGACTAGGAAGCGGATGGGGCAGTGGGAAGAGAGGTCACAGGCACTACTCCAGGGGCTGTATCTGCTACATGTCCACCTCTCAGTGCTGGCAGAACTGAACAATAGAAAGACCTGAGGGCATCCTGCTAGACTTACCTATCTGTCAGCAGTCTCCCCTCCCTCCAGCTTCCTGTGCCTTTGCAGACTTCTTCCTGCACCTCCCACCCACCCCTATAAGGTATCACAACACAGCCTAAGGTCCCTGGAATTGGCCGACTTTGCCTTTTAATAATATTGGGTGATATTTTATTGAGTATTCATGTAATCCTCAAACCATATGAGGTCGTACTACGAATATCCTCATTTCAAAAGTGAGGAAACCGACATGCAAGGAGGTTAAGAAATTTCCCCAGGTCATACAGATAGCAAGTGAAGGACAAAGGATTCAGATCCAGCTGTCTAATTCCAGACTCCGTGCCTTAATCCCCACATTACTAGTCATAAGCATATGCTGCACACACAGAATCTTCAAAAGGCAGAACCAAACCCAGAGAAGTGAAGTGACTTGCTCATATCCACACATCCAGCTGAGGCAGTCAGTTGGATAAGGACTGAAGTCCCATAATCTGGGCTAACATCCTTTCCACATCACACAGTTTCAGCCACAGAAGCATCCATACTTACACAGGCGAGAGCATACTAAAGGTACTCTTTTACAATGTTATGGTCCAGTGGCCTATAAATCTACCTACTTTGACCCCTGGCAAGGCTAGCCCTGTCCACTCCCTCTGGTCCCTGTTCCAACAAACAGCTCCCCTGCCTCCACAAAGATTTTTAAGTTTTCTCTCACAGTGTTATAATCTCTCTCATTCCCCTCAGGGCAGTGCAATTTCCAAGATTCCTAAAGAGGAATCCCACGCCACTGTGCCAGCTCATGTTTATGTAGCACTTTACAGTCCTCTAAGCTGTCTTACAGACAACACCCAATTGACTAGACAACCCTTAAGCCAGTTAAGCGAGGGCACCTTTTTGAAGACTGCCTCCACCTCCATTCACAGTGGAAGGCCCCCCAACTCATAGTGGTACTTTATGACCATGTCCTCCAGGACCAGGCTACAGCTGACTGGACCAGTGAGAGACAGCTGACACAGATGGGCCAATCAAATTCTTTCCCCAGGAATTTGAATCAAGTCTGAGATACTATTCAGTCCGAAAGGAAGAGGGTATAGTTGGGAGCTCATAGGCCATGACATGTGACACACATCTACAGAAACAATGGCATCCTATAGTTTTAGGCACTTAGGAGGCAAGCCATTTTTCCCGCCCTTGATTCTTCCATTTCCCTGTTGCTTCCAATAGTTCAGGCTATTTTCTGCTACTTGCATTCAGTAGAGTGTGAACAAAGATGGGCTGGATTATTATCCTCCTTTTACAGATGAGGAAAGAGGTTCACAGAGGTGAAGTGACTAAATGAATGTCGCATGACCAACATGTCATAAAGGAGAAGTCAAATCCCTGCTATGTGACTTTCTTTCAATGTCATCCCATGCTTCCTTCCCCATATTAAAGGAAGTGGCAGGTGCTCCCTTCCTACAGTGTGAAAAAATAATAACTGAGGTTAGGTGATTAGGCCAGAGGCATTCCAATGGACTAAAACCAAGGACAAAAAATACAAAATTCTCTCCTTTGAAACCCTAAAGACAGTGCTTTGCACCTCTGCATTTCCCACCTTCCCTTGTAGTTAGCTTGAAGCCACTGACTAGTTCTGGCCAATAAAATACAAATAGAAGTAACAGGTGTCAGTTCCTTGACAACCACTTAAAAGCCAGATGCTGCCTCATCTCTCTCATCCCTTCTTGTGGTAACCTTGAAGGCCCCATATTCTAGATGGTGTGGCTACAGATGGAGGAGAGCAGCCTAACCCACATCAGATTTTCCATGAGCACAAATTAAACCTAGACTGTATCAAGCCACTGGGAAGTCAGGATTTAACTATTAACACGGTATAGCCTAGCCCCTTCTGACTGAAGCATACCAATTATTCAACCTGACTCTTCAGTACATTGCTCTGGTCTGCAGGATGCTACATTTATTTATTTAATATTTATTTAACAAATATTTCTAGAGCACCAACACCAGATGCTGTAATGGGTCTAGCCAAGAACACAGGAGTAAGACCCAATCCTTCCTAAGAAGCTCCCTATCAGGTGACCCCCAGTCCCCACTTCAGGACTAAAAGGAATAGTTCTACAGGTGTGAAAGCAGACCTCCCACCTAGCCATTGGCTAAATTGAGCCCCAAGAAAAGGTTAGCTGTCGGGAGGCAAAAACATCTTGTCCCAGAGACTCCAGGAGGGTGGCAGCCAAGAGTGAATTCATACCAGGCTTTCATGGCCTGGCCTCTGCCAGGTCCCCGCCCACCAGCCTCACGACCACACACAAGTGTTTCCCTTACCCTGGGCACAGAACAGAGGAAAGGAGGCATCGAGGAGGAGTCATCAAGAGAGCAGGTGGCTGGTAGAAAACAGAAGTAGCAAAAGACACAGCGCAGCTGCCCTTACCCCCCTCTGCAGAAATATCTCCTCTGGTAATCACCCCCCTGCTTAATTTATTTTAGGCTCAAAAGTCCCCAATGACTGCACTTTTCTCCATTGACCCCATATAGTTAAGGACCAAGAAGAGAAATCATTAGTCAGGAACTGGTGTCTTGCTACTCTCTCCTTTACGCCAAAAGCTAGATGAGAAGTCAGGCAGGCAGTCACCATATGCAGTGTGTAGCCTGTTCACTGCACAAGGTACCCATCCAAAGGAGTGAATGGGGCAGGAATCCAGTCCATGCTCTCCTAGCAAGCTGTGTACCCAGGAGAAAGGGTCCCTTCTTCTGATATACACAAACGGTCTGCTGCATGCTACAGCCATAGAACCACCGGAGCTGAGGCTTCTCCATTAGCAGTGCAGTTTGGTGACGGGTACATGGGAATTTACTATCTAGTCCCTCTACTTTTGTGTATATTTGAAAACTTTTACAAAATGTTAAAACAAACAAAAAAGTCCCACCCAGTAAGTGGCTGTTACTTGAACAAGTTACAGGTGGTCCTTGATAACATTGACACCTTTTTCAATGTCCTTTTGTTATAACATCAATAAGATGTAGGAACTTAATTCTTGCTTATATCAATTAGCCTATGGTAAAACTGGTTTAGTTTTACATTGTTTTGCCACAATTCCAAGAACCTATGGACGTTAGGTGAGGACTTACTGTACTTTACCCCTTAGCCCTCAGTCTTAGTTCCCATTCCAAAAGACAATAATCCCGGGCTCGTAGCACTGGTAAAGGGACTCAATTAGGTGAAATGCTTGTCACAGAGTAAGTCCTCTTATACATGGGAGCTATTAGCTGCTGATGATGCCTGGGGGCAGGAAGGAAAATGAAGCAAAATGCGGACAGAGGAACACTGTCGAGAAAAGAAAGTGCTATAAGCCAGCTAGAGCCTGAAAACACAACCACCTTCCTGATGTGCCTAAATTGGGCTTTCAAGGGAATGGTTGGAGGGAGTTTTCTTGCAACTCCACTCTCCTGAGGCAGATTTCACATTCCTCTAGGGACCCCAGCCTCAGCTCAGAATCCAAATTATGGTCCACAGAAAGGTCACTGAGTGGCTCAGTAAAGGATGTGTTCCCAGCCTCCCGGCAAACTCAGAGAACAGGGCAATGGACTGGTGGGGATGGGCAGGAAGGAAGTGCTCACGCCTGGAAGGCTACTATCTGGAGTACTAGGAGAGAACCAAAGATCCCCAAAGATGGCCCAGGGGTCAGGCATTAGCACAGGGAGGGCCCCTGCCACCTTCACTGGAACCAGTATGAGTAGCCATTTACATTCGTGAAGGTCAAAAGCTATTTTTGAATTGTCTAGTATAATGTGGTAAATTTTTTATGTTAATATCTTCAAAATTATCACTGCTCATGTGTGAATTTCACCAGTAGTTTATTATCAGAAAATGACACTTACATCTCCTATTCATTTCCCCTTCAGTTCAGTTCATGCCCCAAGGCTCACAAGGGTGGAGAGGGCTGAGGGTGGCAGTGATAGAAAGCTAATAGCCCTTCTCAAAGCCCCCTGAGGGACTGCACCTTGGCTTGAACCACCAAGACCCTGTGAGTCTGCCTGGTCTGGCCTCTGCCCTGGGAGCCAACACAGAAGGCTTCTGGTTTCAGTCAAATGCCATCTCTCTCTCATTCACTCTCTCTTTTTTCTTTTCCAGGATAAAAACTAATAGGATGATTCATTCTCTTATTAAGTCGACTCATGAGAAAAAGGGAAGTCACCCAAGTTCCCAGTCCTCTCTGTTGAACGCAAGCCTCTCCACGGTTCATCCCCATGTGTATTTCATAGAAATGCAATAACAGAAATCGCATTAAAAAGCTCATCCTTCACCTTTCATGTCTCAAGAATTCACTATGCTTGGCAGTTTTCAGTTTCTAACTCAGCTGAGGGCTGAGTTAGAATTTAAAGACAGGCTTCCAAATAAAATGCGATAGCAGAGGAAAAGACACATGGCTCTTAAATCTGCAGACTGCGCAATCCTTCACAGCAGGTAGTAAAAATGCACCTAGAAAATGCCCTTCTCTATCCCTGCCAGCTCTCTTCAGCTCTGTCCCAAACTTAGAAACAGCTGTTTCCCTCTAACTCCAAAAAAAGCTCTCATATGCTCGTCTCCTCATTCTTTCCAACACTGTGATCTGTACACTTAATCTACCTCCAGGCTCAGCTTATCTCTCCCTCAGCTCATCAAGTAAGAAGAGGAAAAGTCACAAAATAATAAGTACAACTACAATGTTATAAAGCCCTCCTCTAAACACCTCAGCAGCCTGGCTGAGTTCTGATCCCAGCTCCTCAACTCCCTAGCTGTGTGGCCTCGAGCAAGCTGACTTAACCCTCTGCACCTCAGTCTCCTCATAGGTAAAGCAGTGATCCTGTATTCATATAGGATTGAGTAAAGAAATTAACACTCTTAAAATGCTGAGAAAGATTTCTGGCATGCAGTAAGCACGTAATATTATGAGACCATCACAACAATCCTGCGTACAGGGTTGACTATTACCAGCTTTATTTAACAGGTTTGTTCAATAGCCGCTCCTTCTAGTGGGGATAATAATAGATTAACCTCAAAAAAAAATTAAGTTAAACAGTCTGCTCAAGATGACACAGTCCATGCGTGGCCAAGCTGAGACTGGATCTCTGGTCTTAAACTCCAAGTTGCACACCCACAAATTTCACACTTCAGAACGCTCCCTCCGTCATGGAAATCTGAGAAGTCCCATGGATCCCCATCAAAAACGTATTTCAATCCTGTAACCCCAGAGAGTGGCAGTATCTCCAGGGAGTACGGCAAGATTCACCAAACAAAATTAATTCTATTTGTTTTCATATTCCCAGAAAATATGCCAAAACAGACTTAAAGGAGAGGGTGTCACCCCATCTAAAGTGTCAAAAGACCCCACAGGGCTGAGGATCACACTGGCCTCAACAATGTTACAAGCTAAAAGGGCTCCCTTGGGAGGCTCCTAGGCTGTCAACAATTTGCAAAAAGGGTCAGTGCAAACCATTTGGGAGCACATTGTGCAGGCATGGCCTAAGATATGTGAACTTTTGCCAAGCCCGTATTTTTTTTAAATATGCACTGTCTTCATCCTTGATATATAGCAGCCAGACTACAGAAATATTTCCATTAACCCCAAAAGCCTGTGTGCCACAACTCAATGAAGTGGATGTTCCCAGTCTGAGAATTCCTCAACGAAAACATCTAAAAACACCCCAACCTTCCCAGCAGAAGTAACCTATCTGGCATTTAGGAATCCTCTCAAGACTAGTAAATGATATCTATGGAAACAAATTAATTGGCAAACATATGACTTCATACCCAAAGTCTAATTACATCTAATAAATGAATTAAGCCCATTTCTTCTATTATGAACATTCATTAGAAGAGTTCGATACAAGCACTTTCACAAATGCTCTTCACATTATTTAAAGACTGTGATGAAATCACTTTATAGCCATGCTGGAGAGAACTAGGAATAAAGAGTTTAGCATTGCAGCCCTGGCTCTACCACTAACTAGCCACATGATTTCATGAAATGATGACGATGATGATGATGATGATGATGACGACGACGACGACGACGACGACAGCAACCACAGCGAGAGCAGCTAACATTTACTTAGGCTTTGTAATATGTCAAATTTGTGTCATGGCCTTAATAAGTATTTGATCCTCATTAGCAACCCTTAGGGACTATTATTATTCCCATTGTATGGCTCAGGAAACTTGGAGAGGTTGAGCAACTTGCCCTAAGAACACAGTAGCAACTAGCAGAGGCTGGGTTCAAACAAGAGCAGTCTGACTTGGTGTTCTTAACCACAAACCATAGATCTTTTCAAGGTGCTTTACGAGCCAGGACCATAAATTCCTCTACGAGCCATCTGCATGATCTTCAAAATCCTTTCCAGCTTTAAAATTCAGTAATTGTTCACTTTTAGAAATAAAATAAATTTATGGATGTGAGAAATAAAATGCAATGATGCTCTACACTGCTAAGGTGGAATGAAACACCTGGGTATGCCTCACCCACATCCAGTCAGGGGAGGAAAACATGATTTTCTAGGATAATGATGCCCTGTGAAACAACCAGACTGGCCCCAAACCATCTCAGGAAAAACGACAGCTTGAGGTCCTTAAAGGACGCACCAACTTGCAAAACCTTGCAAGTTTTCAACTATCAGCTCTCAAATCTTAACTAGATCTCCCCCCTTCCCCGCCAAGGAAAGGCAAATATAAGAAAATGCTGCATAGTGAGGACTAGTGTTAAGGATGCCAGTATGAGATATATGTGGGTCTTGTGGCATATTTACACTTTGCTTTCCTCTCAGGTCTCACCTCATCAAATAATCTATTTTACAGGTTCCTTATACCCTCCTAGCCTGTGGCACACTAGTCCTGTACTTGTACAGGGCTTTGTCCTATGCACACACGCTGACACCATAAGCTCCCTCCCTCCCCTCCTAGCCCAGCCTCCAGACACACAGACACTCAAGGGCTGCCTTCCTGGACTCCGTCTCTGATTCATCGTGTTCCTCTGAGCACAGGAGTTCGCTGCCCACCCACCTCGCCACTAGCAGGCACAGCCAAGGGTGAAACTCTCTCTCCTAGCTCACCTTCCTCTTGCTCTCCCCAGCTCCATCTCTCTCAGCTCTTGGTACAGCCCGAAACCGAAACTAATCTCAGGCCTGAACGAAGTGAAATCATTTCCTACTCCTGATCACCCTATGGGACCACAGAGAATCTTCTCCTCAAAAGGGCTCCAAATCCAGCTTGCTGGTCACCAAAAAAAAAAATAAAAACAGACCTCTTCAGGTGCCCCCCCCTAGAACCTAAAGATTCCTTAACGAATAGGAGATGACAGAGTTAGAGGAGGAAGCGGGAGTTCTTGCCATAGTGTTTTCTGCGGCTGCTTCTCTTCAATTTGCACAAGTCGATCTAAATTCACGCCAGGAGCTATAATTCACCACCCGGTAATTTAAACTCATTGTCCAGCATCGTTCATATTTGGCTCACTCTTAATCAGATTCTCTTCCAAGAGGAAGCCTTGCTCTCTTCTGAGACCTCTGGAGCCATCTTGCTGAAAGCACCCTAGATTGCTACATTGTATGCTTTTTCTAAATTTGAAAAATGCAGCCTTTACTTTTGTGCAAGAAACATCAAAACTAAAACAAGCAAAAAAAAAAAGCAAGTCAAGATAAATGAACATAAATAACATCAGCCCTTGATGATTTCAAAAAATTATAAATGTTAAGATCCTAAACTGTTTTTGTCGTTATCATTGTTGTTAATTACCCTTGCCCCCAGCACACTTTGGGGAGTCTTTCTCTGTTGCTGGGGGCATTACCTAATGATTCTACTGTTGGCTTAAGCAAAACAGAATTGGAAGGGTAAATGCATTAGCCCAACAAGTGCATGGTAAAAGAGTAAAAGCTTTTGGATTCTGTGCTATTTACTCTTCACCCTGCAAAGTTCACTGAGGGCTCTGTATAGGCACCAGAAGCTCTTCTAGGTGCTGGTCCAGCAGGATAAATAAGATGAACTATCAGCTCCTGCTGGGCATCCCATTCTCAGGAACATCATCTGAGTAGGGGCTGATGCTTTCTCTAGGTCCAACAGCCAGAAAACAGGTCGATGCTTGCAGGTTTCCTGCAACCCTCTTCACAAAGCTTGGACTCCGTTCTGTAGAGCTGTGAGCACTCCCAGGAAGCATCCACTCCGGCCAGGATCAACACAAGGCAACACACAGCTGTTGAGCAGATGCAGTTGGTGTCTTAGCTCACTAATTAAGGGGTAAGTCGCTCAACGGTACTGAGCATTCTTCAGTCACTTCAGGGGTACAATGAGAGGTTAGACCAGATCTGAATAACCTTCTAGCTCAAAAATTCCAGCTCCTTTGACCCTCCTATTACTGAGTTGACACAGACCTCTTGGGGCCTCTATTTCATCTTCTTGTCTCCAGAAGAAACCTTTTAAACCACAAAGATAAATAGACCTGATTCCCATTTCTAAAGACCTTCAGGGGAAGCCATTCCACTCTGCTCCGATGAGTCACTTGTTCTCACATCCTATCTGGAATGTTGTCCCTGTGCTTTGAGTTCTTCCTCCACAGCTTACGTTAATTTGCCTCTGGTTCTGTTTCTAAATACGCAGAGACGAGAGTGAATCACTGTGTTCTGAGCAGTACTCATACAAGACTTGTTTCTTCTTTGGCCTGTTCACTGCAGACATTACAGGAGGTAACTATTAAAAACCACAAAGGCATCAAGGAAGCCATCCACACTTCCCAGTTCCTGCCTTACCCTGAAAATATGACCCTCCATTGCACTCTTGAGTTCACAGAGTAGGAGAGCGAGGTCACATAGCCAGATCAAAAGTCTCGGAGAGAGCAGCCACCTTGACCCTCATTCAGTTCAAGTGCCCCCTTTTCAAAGAAGCCTTCCCTGTCCCAACTCCTCTTCTGGATGGCAAAGCACCCTTTTCTCAGTGCTTTGCCTCATCACGGCACTTGCCATAGTGTTTGGAGTTCTAGGCTAATGTGTTTGTTCCTACTAGACTGTAGACATCTTGCAAGCAGGGGCCATGTCTTAGTGACCTTTGTTCTTGGGGACAGGCTCCAGTAAGGTGTCTGGCACTTGTGCTAGCCTGAACCCCGCAGGCATGTTCCAGTGATGCTTGAACACTGGATTGGCAGCCCTCCAAGCAGAGCACCAAATATCCCCAGTCCCTCCCACCCCAGCTCTCCACCTCCCTCTACCACCACCTCCCCCACCCCCAGCTCAGTAGAGGTCTCTGAGAACCTAAAGATTTAAGCTCTGTGGCCAGGCTTCTAAGGTTCAAATCCTGGCTCTGCCACTTTGTAGCCATGTGATCGTAGGCAAATTATTTAACCTCTTTATGTCTCTATTTCCCTCAGAAAAATAGAGATAATA
This sequence comes from Cynopterus sphinx, assembly GCA_030015415.1. NCBI lineage: Eukaryota > Metazoa > Chordata > Mammalia > Chiroptera > Pteropodidae > Cynopterus > Cynopterus sphinx. Next base: position 25,068,426 of record CM057385.1, read on the forward strand.
TCTCTGATGGTCTTGTGAGGATTAAAGGAGCTGATCCATGAGAAGCACTTGGAACAAGGTCTGACCCACAGCAAATGCTGAGTGTTGGATTTATTATCTCCTAAGCCTATTACTTCACAGAACCCCCCTACTTACCCCCTGTAGCTTCCATCTGGTGTCTACATTTTGCCCTCCTACTAGACTCCTCTTCCAGGCCCCCTGGGCCCTGTTCCTCCAGGACCAGTGTTAAGATTAATATGTCACTCACTCTCCTCACCAATTACACTCTTCCCCTCACCCCACCTCCACGAACTTATAAGGCACACTCTTCAAAGAAAAGGAAGAAGAGTTGGTTTCACAGCAGGGCTACAAATATTGAGTAATTCTGCCCCCAACTATGCTCCTCTGTCATCACTCTTGATATTTCAGGCTCCCCAGCTCCTCGCTGTGCCACCTCCTCTGCTCATGATTTAAGAGTCTCACCCCACCCTGTCTCACCACTCCAAAAGCCAGCCTTAGCTGCTATAGATTTTACCAAAGATTTTCCTTAACAATAAGGAGCCTCAGAACATTAGCACCCATATGCAGAAATAATACAGCATCTAAGAAATGTTTCCTCTTTGGCGTACCTATTAGATCTACTTGAACTCTTTCTAGAGCCAAGAAACTGAGGTACTTTCAAAGTCATAGAGTAAGAGCTGGGATTCTAACTGGGGATATAGAAATTAAGACCCTATATTCCAAACAACTAAACTATGTGGAAACAGGCACAAAGTGGCCAGATTGCCTCCTGGGGGTGAAGGTCAGACCAGTGGAACTAGAACTTTTTTATCCCACCAATCTTTCCTCAAAGACACTTGGTGCCACCATAACAGAAATGAAATGGTGACATTTTATGAAAAGGAAATTTACGTTTACAGATATTATCATCATATTTATCATCATGGCCTGTTTTAAAGATAAGAGCAATGGCTGCATTATGAGGAGTCCACATACTGCTGTGACACATCAGAGGTACTTACTGGGAGTCTGGAACAAGAGGGGGATCAGAGAAGCACTGAGTGAGCCAACACAACCAGCAACCTAAATGCATCAACCTGTGTCAGCCATGGCAGCACCAGACAAGTCAGTGGAGAAATGTGAATCTTTAGTCACTGCCACAGGACCCTTTACCCCAAGACAACTTCCAAGTTCCAAGACAAGGACTGCTGGACCACTGCATCTCCAAGGCCCTTTAAGGTTCTTACTTCCCATAAGTGTAAGAAATCAACAGAATGTGGGCATCACCTCCTCCAGGCCACCTTGTATAGTCAGAAGTGATCCCTATCTGACTCCCAGCTTCCTGCCCCCAAGGCTCTAGAATACTCCTGCCTAAATGGCTCATTGTCAGGATGGGAATAATCCATCAGGCAGAGTAAATTTAGGAAGTTCTGCAGGAAGAAACAAGTGAGAATGGTGCTATATGACAAACACTCTGCTTGCTAGTTAAACAAAGAAAAACCCCGTGTCTGGGGGCACTTGAGCCTAAGAAGAAAGGCTTCTCAATACCAAAGCAAAGAAGTTGCAGATGGCAGAGGCAGACTCTATCAAAGGCTCTTCCAGATCCCCAGGAAGTATAGATGCCACAAACTTCTGAGCAGCAGCCAGGGCCCAGTGAGCTTTGACTAAGAAAGAAAAGGTGGTAGACCAGGCCTCCTCAGGGATACTCTGGGGATAGTGAAAGCCATCCCCTCTGGCCCCCACTTGCCTTTTAAAGTCCAGAGGGATCTAAGGAACCTACAACACTTAGACCGTGGCCTTGGACAACTCTGTCCCAAGACCTCAAGAGGAAGAGCATCTTTCACACTTAAACTCTCCACCGAAGCACCTGCTCCCATCTCAACCCCTTTATCCAAATGAGCTGGGCTCTTAAAGCACCTGGCTCCTATTCTCAGCTGAAACACCAGAATACCCATCCTTTACCCTAATCCCTGTATTTACCTTTAAGTCAACAGCCCTGAGGCCCAGGCCCAGTGCCAGAGCCATCACACACAGGGGCAGTAAAATCAGCACTTAGAAAAAGGTCCCCCATCTGCCCCATCCTGGCTAGCTATAGGGAACTGGGATCTGGTCCAGAGTTTACAGGTCTCCATGGCCACGAGCCCAAAGTGGCATCAGAAGGTCATGAGAAAAGACCTCTTGAGAAGTCTGCTCTTTGCACCCTGGGACCATTCACTGACCTGCTACAAAGGAGAAAACTCTTCTGAACAGCCTAGGCTGGACCACAGATTCTAGGTTAGGGCTCTTTATAGGGGTCCCAGTTCCAAGAGGTATAATAACCCTCTGATATTGCATACATAATGTGTTCCTGCACACATGCATGTTTCTGAGGGGGAAAGGAGTTAGAATTTTCATCCGATTCTCAGAGTAGTAGCCCATGACCCTAGCCTTTGGCCCCCAAGTTCCCCCCTAGTCATCTTATCAGTCCTAGGCCATCCCAGCTATCCAAGATCTCTCTCCTATTCATGGATGTGCCCAAACCCGAGGCACCACTCCTATTCCTTTGTCTCTTGCTCTTTCCAGCATCAGAAAGTGGACAGGGGGTTTCAAAGCCAACCCTCTTGTCTGCACCCTCCAGCTTCCTGGTGACCTGCACCAGGTTTTTCTCTCCATCTCAGAGATGCCATCGTCCATTCAAATTGAGGTGCCAAGGGCATCGACACCCAACAGGAGAGAGGGCCCAAGTTCACTCTTAATCTCACTGGGGCCAAATTTCATGGTGAAGTGAGTTTCTGCACGAGAGGATTCCTTGTGCGCCTTACCTCCTTCAGGCACAGCTGGATAACTCTGCCCAGGCTGTAAAGGTGAGCATGCCTGGCAAAGGAGAGGAATAAAAAGGCCCCGAAAATCCCCCTGAGTCCTTTCTCTTGGGCCAGGTGACTCAGGGTGCAGCAGAATAACCAACAGGAAGGCTTGTTTCCCCTGCCTCTTCACGGGGCATCCTGTGGAATGTTCCTGTCTGAGGGTCAGGTGGGGGAATGAGATGGTCTTGTATCCTGCACCACCTCTAGGACCCCCTATTTCTAAACTCCCAGTCGTTCTGCCTCACACTCCACTTTCACCAAAAGAAAAAGGAAAGAAAGAAGAAACATCTAAAACTTCCCTCCCTAAAGTGAATTCCTCTCCAGGATATTAATTCCTGTATACATTTCTTGGAGCTAAAACTTCTTTTAAGGGGAAAGAAATGGGCAAGCCAGGGGTCGGTGGAAGGCAACAATGCAAAGAGAAAAGGAAGGGGAAAGAATGAATGAACGCGAACACCAACCCCCCGCCCCCCAGGGCTTAGGGCCCCCAGCACGGAGAGCCGGGGCGGGGGCGGGGAGCAGGGGCGGGGACAGCCCTGGACTCTCCCCCGCCGAGGCGCCCGGAGAGGCCGCTCCCCGGGGACCGGGTGGGACCAGAACCGGCTGGGGCGACCTGGGACGCGGGCCGGGGCCGGAAGCGAACCTCCCCTCCTCCTCCTCCTCCCCCTCCAAGGCGCGCTGCCCCGCGGCGGGCGCCCCCACCCACCCCGTCGCCGACCGGCCAGCGCCCCACGGCCGGGGCCGAGCCGAGGAGAGGGGCCCCACACCTGGGGGGGCGGCCGGGGAGGCGGCTCGGGGCGGCGCGGGCCCGGGGAGGCCTGGCCGCCGGGCCTGCGGGCGCCGGCCGGAGCCCACCCCACCCCCCCCGAATCCCGCCCGCAGACGCCCGCGCGCCCCAGGGCGCCCCCGGCCCGGGCGGGGGGAGGTGGGGGTCCAGGCGGGCCCGCGAGGCCGGGCGGCGGCGCCGGGGGTCGGGCTCGCGCCGGCGCGGCCCGGGGAGGTGGCGGAGGGGGGTGGGGGGCTTACCGAGCTGCCGCCACGCGCGTCCGCGCCGCGCGGGCCGGTGGCGCCGGCGGGGGGAGGGGCGGCGATCCGGCGGGTGGGGGGGCGGCGGTCCCGCGGCGGCGCGGCCGGGCGGCGGGAGGCGGAGCGCGCGTCCCGGCGGCCGGCGATGCCGCTGCCCCTGCGCGCCGGGCCGCGGCGGGGCCGCCCGTGGGGCCGCGCGGGGAGGAGCGCACGGCGGGCGGGGCGCGGGCCGGGCGGCGGCGGCGCCCCCAGACCCGCTGCGGGTGCCGGACCCGGAGTGGGAGAGGAGGCGCGCCCGGAGCGGGGGCTGGGGGCGCCGGGGTACGATCGGCAGAATCCCCGCCGTTCCCGTGTCCCCCCCCACCACCACCGCCGTCGCCCCCACCCCCGGCCCCCGCCGCAGTGACTCCCCAGCTGGCGAGAAGCCTCCGTCTCCCGGGCAGGGCAGGGGCGCGGGGTTCCTCCCCCTCCCGACTCGGGGAGGGGTGCAGGGAAGGCGCCCCCCGGCCCACCCCCTCCCCGGAGAGGTTGGGGCGGGGAGACCCGAGACTTCGGCTCCGAGGAGAAAAGAAAAGCCAGGTCTGGGGCGGCCTCCTGGGCATTGGGACTCGGGGAGGAAACAGAACAGGACACCAGGTCAGAGGAGACGGTGGGGAGCAGGTCAGGAAGTCGAAGCTGTGACCCATTCACACCGTTAGATGCGACCTGCCGCCTCCTCCTCTCCGGCCCAACATCCCTGGCCACTTCTGGGGCTTCTGCCACCTGAGAGTATTTTCCATGGAAACACTTGTTCAATAAATGAAAAAAAATCAATTTTAGCTACTCTTGTTCCGTGTAGTTTGATTTCCAGCTGCACTTTGGGGGTGAGGGGGGCAGGTGGTGGTCACCAAGCACTCTGCTTGGAAAATGAGCTACCTAGGCTCTAGGAGATTTGAGAAGGACAAGGCCAAAAGGCAGTTCCAGCTCTGACCCCAGACCTCTTTGCAGAGAGGGTCTGCGCCTTCCTCCTGGACAGGCCTGCCTTAGAGACCCCACTCCCCGTGCGCCCAGATCCCTCTCCCGTTTTTCTGAAGACTTGCAGTCCTCTAGCTTTGATGAGCAAATCAACTTGCTCAGCCACAGAGACATCTGATGGTAAAAACCACAAACCAAAGGGCCCCAGACACCAATGTGTTTCCATCATTTGCATGTCAAGGGTAAGTAAGTTTCTTCTGCAAATTGGGAACCTGGGAGGGGGAAAAACCTTAGAACCACACCCTCCTTGGGGAGGCCCTACGTTAGGCTAGTGTGTTGAATGGAGCTTTAAGAATGGGCTCCCAGACTTTCCTGGGGATGTTCTCTCTGCTGCTCCTGCTCCCTAAGCTCCTTCACTTGGTGGTGCATTTGATTCTGGGAGACCCTTGAAACCCCAGGAGGTGGTCCCCTCAACCTCAAGTTGAAGATTTTTAATCTAGAAGAACTGACCCATGCTGATTCCTGTCCTGAAATTGTGACTGAGAAATCGGGATTTATCCTCCTTGCTAATCATCTAGATTATGTCATCTGCCACTTTTCTGCTTACTTACAAGATCTCTCTGCAGTTCCTCCCTTGGCATTTCAGGGACCAGGCAATGCACCTGCAAACATAGAGATGTCCCTGTTTATACTCATCTCTGAGTGCTCATAAAAGCATTTAATACATTATTAATATAGTTATCAAATGAAACCAGTCACTGTAATGGACACTCTTTGTTGACAGACTCTTCTTAGGCATTGCAAAAGAGGCAGACTCTTCCTGCCTCTTACAACCCCACTGGGTAACCTCCCTCACTCCCACCAGTGCCTCTGAGCTGCAGATTTCCCAGAGTCCCAAGTAAAATCTCCCTTCTGTGCTCCAGCCCCTCATACACACTGCCTACAGGAATGCTCTACCTGCAAGTTCCTCAGACACTTCACCTACAAGGAGGCTAAAAGTGAACTTAAACCTCTCGCCTCCCCAAGTCTCCTCCTCATCCTCTGGCTTAGCTGCTAGAAAACTCAGTCCTCAGTGTTCCTTCCCTTGCATTCTATTAGCTATCAGGTCTTATTCATTCCTTCATTTCCTTCTGCTCCCTTTTCCCCCAGTTTCTGCCCTGGTTCAGGTTCCTTATTGTCTCTGCTCATCTCAGAGGATGAGATGTCCCTTCTGCTTCAAGACCTACCCTCCTGTCTGCTGCTTCCAGATACTCTATCAGTTCTTTCTTTCAACCTCCTTTCTCTGCTTCAGACCTACAAACACTATAGGATTCACCTTTCTAAGAAACTCTTGCCCAAACCCTGCCCTGCACTCAGGACACTATCCTAATTTTCACTTGCCTATTCATCAGACTTCCTCTAATAAACCATGTATTTCTCTACTTCTTCAATCCCCATTTAATCCTCAATCTCCTACAATCTGGCTTTCTTCCCGTCATTCAAGAAATGGCTCTCAAAGGGGGCCTCCCAGAGGATTAACCCATGGCCTCCTCCCTACTTCACTTCTTGGCCCCCTTGCAACTCTGGGTGCAGTTAACACCTCCTTGAAATGAATGACTCCCATTCCCATGACCTCACTTCTGACCCTCTTGATTTTCCTACCAACTCTTTAATTTCTTCAGCACTGCCTGCCCCAAAGTGCTTCTCCAGGACATGATCCTTTTTAACTTTTCACAAGTTTCACAATTCCCAGGATGTTCTCAGAAAGGGATTAAGGCGAAGTGGATACCATCCCCTAAGTGCTCCACTTGCATGCTGCACGGCTTTGGGCCAGTTTCTCAACTCTGTGCCTCAGTTTCATCATCTGTATTTGGGGCACATAACAGTGCCTGCCTACCTCAAAAGACTGTGAGAATTAAACAAATCCACACATGTTAAATGCCCAGGCCTGGCACGTTGAATGTGCAGGAAGTTCTAGTATTGTTATTGGTAATCATAGTACCATATTGGCTGATGACCAGTTCCTGTACCTGCTCCCTCTTTTGAGTTCCTGACTGGAATACGTCCTTTCCATTGGACAGGCTGTCCCACGGTCAGCGCACCTTCAGCATGGCAGCCCTGGAACTCATAATTTCCACATCCTCCTTTGCCAGAATTCTCTGTCCTGTAGAAGGGTACCTCTCACCCATGCTACCAACTTCACATGCCGCCTTCCTCCTCTCCCACATGCAAACCCCTAGGTAAACTCAGGGCTTTCTACTTCCTGAATTTCTCTGGAATTTCCATACATTCTGCCCCCTCCCTATTTATTCCCACTGCTCTGCCCTGTTTCAGGCTACCAGGCCTCTGCCTCTCAGTCATCCTCCTCAATACCAGCAGTTATTTTCTAAAGCATGGACTAGGGATGTCTCTGCCCTGTTGAAAAAATACAGATGACACTTCATTGTTTGAAGAATGAAATTTAAACACCTTAGAGAGGCCCTTCCCAGCTTACCCTCAACCTATAATCCAGTTCCTCTCCTTTCCTATGCTCTCCCCACCTGCCCACCCCCCAGGCTAGATCAGCTAAGACCACTTGCTGTTCCCACGGAACATGAGAAGCTGAGGAAGGTCTCTTGCTAAGGCTCTGGCTACAGTAAGCACAGACAGTAGGGACCGCATCTGCCGTGTCTCACCTCCACTACAAGGATGAGGCTGAAGGGGAGTTCTGGGGCTCAGGCTTAGAAAGAGTGGGTTCTAGTTGGACCACAGAGAAAACAGGACATTTCCCTTTTGGGATTTCCCCCAGCCCAGGACAAACACTGAGGCACAAATGGTAGACAAAAGCATGTGCTGTGGCTTTAGAACCAACCACGTTGTCGTAGCCACCAGGAGACCCTGTCCTCCTCGATCCACCAAAGGCAGCTTAACAAGGCCCAAAGTGGAAAAGAAAGTGGCGTAAACATCCAGGTAATTGGGGAAATCCTATTCCTTTCCCTGTCTTCACCAATTTGACCAAGAAACTCAGAGGAAATTTTGAAAGAATTTAGTGCTATCACCTGAGGGGTCTGAAAGAACACATGGGTCACATGTAGAAGCAGTGACCCCCACCCACAAAAAAAGTAACTTAATAATCCTTTCTGGGATAATAACCAGTGGATGCCTGTGAGATTGGTAATCTCAGTTTTGTTTTAGAGAAGGATTTCTAGGAGCTTCATCCTTCTCCAGAATGCCAGCGCCAAGGTCATGCCAATGGCACTTTCTTTGGACCCTGTTCCTTTGCATAATAAACTGCTCCCTGGCAGTCCCTGTATCCATCCTGCCAGCCTATCTATAGCACTGGTATTGTAGTTGGTCTCTGTGTGTGTTCCTGGGATGTGGCGTGTCTTCTGTCTCAGTGCCTGAACCTCCCAGCCTAAAGGCATGGCTGGCTCATGAGTGAGTAAATATTTGCCAAAGGACTGACTTCTGAGAGGTAGGTGAGACATGCCTGGTTTGCCCTTATAAAATCATGTGTCTTCCCTTCACTGATAATAGTTTGTGAGGCCTCAGGGGTCCTGCCCCCAATACAGAGGCTGCCAGTATGTCTTTAGGGTGGAGAGTAGGCATAGATAAATGGAATTCCATGTAACCATTAAAATTGCTTTTAAAGAACATTTAGTGCCTATAAAAATGTTACAACATGTTATGGGAAAGGGAGATTTCCAGCATATGCAACATGAGCCAATTTCTTTATTTTTATTTAATTATAAACATAGAAGAAAATATGCCAACATGTTAACAATTGTTAGATGAGGGTTTTATAGATAACTTTTACTCCGCTATTAATATTTTCCTACATTTTCCAGATTCCTCCATTGAACATACATTCCTTTATAATTGTATGTATATGGGCCTATATTTAACCGAGATCATTATGATTGGAAGGAGGAAAGTTAAACAATCATAACTAACTTTCCTCCATAAATATGTTTAACTTAGGCTATTTCAATTGAACTCTATACCAAGCCCCTCTAAATGAGCAATATATAGCCACCCTCACCCTCCAAGTCTAAGGGAAGGGAGATATGAAATGGCTATCAAGTGATAGAAGGCAGAGTGTGAACTTAGTGAAATCAAGGTTTAAGCAGGAGGCTGGAGGCTACATGGGGAGGAATTGGTTAATTCTTATGGGGAAAAATCAGAGAGGGTGCCTTTGAAAAAGCTGGCTCTTGAATTTGTGCCTGGGAGATGAAAGGGTTTTAACTAGGGATAAGGGCACAGCAGAAGTGAAGGTATGTTTAGATGTGGGTGAACATCCATTGTGGCCAGAGTGTGGGGTGGGTGGTGACACAGCAAGATGAGTCTGAGAAGGAGAAAAGGGTGTGACAGTAAATGGCCTGGAACGCCAAACTTAAGAACCTACAGAGAAGGAGTGTGTTTCAGGCTTAGGCCTGAATTTCAAAAAGGAATATTGAAACTTTGGCTTTGACTTTACTCACATCACCAAGAGTTGAGGCCATGAGGTCCTGCACCATACCAGCTCCTGGAGAACGCCGCCTAAAGTTAAGTTTGCTACAAATAATTCACAGGGGCTAGAGGCCCACTCCCTGCTTAGAACAGCAGATTCTTTCTTCTTCCTAAACTCCTTGTTAATCTTCTACATATAGTGGGGTGGCTTCATGCCAGTCAGAGAAGGGGACAAATAAGCCCCTGCTGTACTGGCTTACAAACTGGGTGAATTACTTAACCTCTCTGAGTCTCAGTTTCCTCATCTCTAAAATGATAATAAGAATATTGCCTTTCTCCTCACCAGATGAAAAATAGTAATAGTGAATAATAAAGTTTCTTGAGTTACAATGTGTCTGGCCCTGTTTGAAGCACTTTTACACATTTTATTTTATTTAATCTTCAGAAAAACCCTAAGAGGCAGGCATTATTACCATTTCTATTTTATAGATGTGGAAACTGCCACAGTGGAAGGTCAAAAAGGCTGAGCAAGGACAACAATAAGTGGTAAAACCAAGATACAAACCTATTCCATGACTTCAGAACCCACATACTTCATTATCCCCCAGGAGATCACAATTACAATAATTATAAAAGCAAATACATAGCGCTTACTATTTGCCAGTTAACGTTGACATTGTTGACTCATTATTCCTCGGTGATCCTGTGGTAGTTACTACTGTTAGCCCCATTTATAGGTTAGGAAACCAAGGTACTGAGAGATTAAGTAATTAGCCCAAGTTTCTTTTAGAGTCAGGATAGGAACTCAGGTGGTCTGGCTGCAGAGTCTGCTCCTCCTCACTCTAATACACTGAATGCTGCCTGTTTTACTTATTGTCATTCTTATAATTCCAGGGAGGCCCGCCTGCAAACAATTTAGTCCAGATGTCCAGATCTGGTTATTTCCAGGGATGAAGATCCATGGAGGAGGGTGGAGGTGGGGCAGGATGAATATTCCTGAGTGACACTGGGGAACAAAGCCAACAGTGGAGGAACCTCTCGACTTTGGTGTACTGGGAAGGGCTCCTTCCTGCTTTGAGGTAGGGGCTCTTTGCTGGGCCAGTAAATGGCCAGGGAAGGGTCTATGGCCATGCCACCCTGAATAAGCTGAATACCATCTGATCTCGGAAAGCTAAGCAGGGTTGGACCTGGTTAGTACTGGATGGGAGACCACCTAGGAAGACCAGGTGTTGTAGGTGCAAAAAATTTTTTAAAAATAAGGGATCATAAGCTGACAAGGTCCTTGCAATCTGTGAGGTCAACCAAGGGTTGCCTCACCTAAAAAAAAAATTAAAAAAAAAAAAAAAAAAGCCAATGAAGGAAGAAGAGAAAACTGGCCCTATCTCACTGGCCTGGCCCCTGAGTGGGGCTCTGGGCACTAGCAGAAATGGAAAAACTGTCATATTCTGTGGCAGGAGAGTGGCCCTAGGATTGTATCATAGTTGGTTTCAAGGGTGAGGATGGTGGGCAGAGGACCCTAGAGGGCTGAGGGAGATTTCACTTACTAGTGTCTCTTTAAAATGGAAAACAGAAACTCTCCCAAGGCAGAACTGTCTGTTAGGGCAAGAGGACCCTAAGGCTATGATGTGATTTTTGATTCCCAGGGTACAAACCCTCAGCCCCAGATCTCACATTTGTGCCTGCAGGGCCTTCTCCCTTTGGGAAGGTAACCTGGAGCCAGGGCTCTGTTCAGGGAAGTGTCACATGATGATGGTTGGTCAGACCTGAGGCACAACCAGCATAATAGATTAGAGGGGCACAGCTACCACTTCAGGACTGGTTCATTGGAAGGTTGAATTGAGATTTACAGGAACAGAAGAACATAGTACTTCATTTATTCATGTATTCATTTGTTCCTACTTTCCTTCAATAGCTTATAATTTATTATTATCATGATTTATTTTGATGCTTAGATTGTTCTAGATTTGGCCACTTGTTGGCTGCTGTTTTGTTTGAATACATTCCCATCTTTTTGACACATTCCTACCCCTTACTTTCTTGGGCAAAGAAAACTTTCTGCCATCATGGTAAAGATTGCATCAGACCACCAATGGATGCCAAAACTAGGGGGAAATTTTGATGAGCAGGATATTTGAATAGTCTTAAAGTATTTCCTCACAGACTTTTTATTAGTTGCAAGGAGGGGGATGTAGTTAATTATATAATAGAGAAACTGGGCAACATCTAGACTGAGTGATCTAAATTAACATCATCTATGAGGGACAGAGGGACATCGTGTGCCTCCAGATATGATATCCTGAGGACACATTGCCTCAGCAGTTTTCCAGCTGAGAATGCATAACCTCAATTTAATCACAGGGAAACATCAGATACAAAATGGGGGAATGTTCTATTTAAAAAGAGAGAAAGACAGGGGTCGGTAATTAAAAAAAAAAAATAAAAAAAGCCAGCCATGTAAATGTCCCAGATTTAAGGAAACTAAAGAGACAGGGCAACTAAATGCAACATTAGACCATGTACCGGAGGGGAGAAAATGCTAACAAGAACATAATTAGATCAATTGACAAAATTAGAATGTGGATGGTAGATTTAAATAAAAGTATTATACAAATGTAAATGTATAGTTAATAACTGGTCTATTGTGTAAGAGGATAACTATATTTTTCAGAAATACAGAGGTATTTAGAGGTAAGAGCCATAATGTAGGAAACCCTGAAATGATATAGGAAAGAAACTAGAAAGATAGAAAGGGAGAGCCCAAATGTGATTAAGCAAAGGATGAAATGTTAACAATATGTGAATCTGGATAAAGAGTATACAGGTTTTTCTTGCACTATTTTTATTTTTGCAACTTTTGGTAAGTTTAAAATTATTTACAAATAAAAAGTTTTTAAAAAAATGTTCCAGGCTCGCTTTGTGTTTTCCCTGCCCAAACCCTGCAATCAGCTTTTTCTCCAGAGGATCTGAGTGAGCAGAAATAGTTAACCACATTTAAAAAAAATAAAAGAAAAAAGAAAAAGAAAAAGGTGAATGAGAAGCAAAAGCATCTCTAGCATACAGAACAGCATGAAGGCAAGCACATGTGAAATGTAAGTGTAGATGGCAGAAAGGACAAGTTCTGGAATAGTGGGTCTTCTGAGAAGCCAAGTCAGCAAAGGGTACCCCTAGATAAAGTGTGGTCTCGCCGGGGATGCAAATCGCAGGCCCCCACAGCTTCCCTGACAAGGCCCTCCCCATTCACCCACACAAGTGTGATTTGGACATAGGACACAATAAAGAGACAGATTGATAGCCACCCTTCAGTGGGTCAGCACTGCACTTGTCGGCACGTCCTCTGTGGAAAGGGCAGAACTGAACTGGACCTATTCACATAGAACACGCACGACTATCGTGCAGGGCGCAGAAAGCGAAGCTGCATCGGAGACGGAAACTTCAGCAGGAGCATGACCAGGCCCCCTGTGACCGAGCACCCTCGCCCCACCAATCAGAACAGGAAGGTGCCCACCAATCCCGGCTCGGCGATGCTCTGGTCGGGGCGGGGCAGGCACGTCCAGAGTGGTGCGTGGGCCTCGGCCCCCCACCAGCCGGCCTCTGACTCTGGTCTTCCCTGGGGGAGGGGAGGCGAGGCGAGGCGGGCCAAGCGCTTGGGCTAAACGGAGGAGGACGGCGGAAGCCAGGCCTGGCACTAGTCATGCTAAGGTACCACGTCAGGTGGACTGCTCCAGCCCTGGCAACGCCCACCTCGCCGCTCGCTCTGCGGGGCCCCTCTCTCAGAGCGCGGGGGTCCCGGTCACCGTGGGGCGAGCCAGCGGGGCTGATGGGGGCTTACTCCAGAGCCAGTGGATCTGCGAAGGATGTGTCAGGCTTCCCTTCCCTATGCTGCTTGGGGAAGGCTTGCAGCAAGCTCTAGGAAGAGCCAACTCTGCCAGGATGGTGAGATTGCAGAGGGAAGAAGTAGGCTGTATCCTTCTCTGGATTTAGCGCACGTGGGGGAACGCAGCTGGGTGGAAAGACTTCTCTGAAAGGACGCACCATCCCCAGATAGGCACATATCATGGCACGTTTTCAAGGTCTCCCACGTGGTGATTCTTGCATGCGTCCAACCTGAACCCTCCTTTCCAGCTGAACATCCCTGGCCAGCGGCGTCTGAGGAGATGGGTCTTCCCTATTACTCTCTTGTTCCTGGGATGAGGCTAGATTCCCATACTAGATGCCCATCCTCAATAGCTGAAGTGGGGAAGCCATTCGGGAAGGTATCTGGTTCCTTTGCGGGTCTTTTGGAGAGTGCAGTTGGTGCCTCTGAGCCAACTGATGTTGCCATTAGAGACAGGGAACAGGAAAACCAGGTGGGGGTGGGGGTGGGGTGGGGTGGACATTGATTTTGAAGAGCTCCTTTTTCTATATCAGGCTCTGTGCTAAGCACTTTCCATGAATTAGATCCTAAAAAACATTACTAGGTTGGAACTATTATTGTCCCTATTGTACAGCTAAGGAAACTGAGGCCAGCGAGGTCACATATCTTCTCCAAGGTCACACAGCTAGCTCCAAGTGGAGCAACCTGGACCTGTCAGATTCCAAGCCGCTGTCCCTGATCGCAACCCTGTATCACAACACCTTCTGGCCACTGGCCCTTATGCCAGGTCCCATCCTGCTCTGGGTCCTCTGGGGTCCTCAATGACCTGTTGCTGCTGTTTCTGACCTTGGTGCTTGGTTCCTTGTTGTATTTCAGGCTTTCTGGACATTGGGACTCATCAATACAAGGTAAAGTCATCAAAAACCACAGGCTGCCAATCCTAATTTAGAACCAAATATTTAAGGGAGATGGCAAAACATTTGGAACTAGTCCAGTTGAATTTAGGAGCTAGCATTCCTTCTGGGAGATGCTGGACTACCTCTGCTTTATTTGGATACCTCCCAACTCCTCCTGTTATACCAAGGAGGAATCAACTGCCTAAATTCACAGGGAAGATTTCAGCGGGAGCAACATTTAAATTGGACTTTGCAGGATATCTAGGGATTCACAATGGAAAAAAATGTGTTGGATGGTTGCTTATGGGGAGGACATTCAAGGCCTAGGGAACAGCACATAGAAAGGCTCTGTCTCCTTTCTTTCCCCAACTCCACTCTTGCCCTGTTCTTCTCTCTCAGAGATTCTTGACAACCACAGAGCTTCTAGGGTTGACAAGGTGGCAGAACTCTCCCTTGGTGTTGGATGGGACAGACACTCGAGTCAGGACCTACTCTCCTGGGATGAAGGGATTCCAGGAAGGGAGCCCCCCCACCTCTTCACCAGAGGGGCTCATGGGTCCCCACTGCAGGGAGGATTCCCTACTTCATCACTTGCATCTTGCCTGTTTCTTCTGATTTTGTTCTTTTTCTTGCTTAGAAGAACATGTCTTCTTTCATGCCCATTTACTGAAGCTGACAATATCACAGCAGGCTTGGACTAGCAGGCTGTCTTAGAGCCCTCTGAGTAATTGTGCCCATCCCAGGGCAGATGCATGGAGAAGGACGGGTGTTAACATGGAAGTTACAGCACAGCAAGCACAAAGACTTCTCTAAAAGCTCTCTTCCCTCCCTGGGCCTCTTCCCAAAAGCAAAGTTCCTCCTTTTCTTCCTCCCTTTCTCCCCACAAACAAAGGTGATTTTTCTCTGGCTCTTTACCCATTATTAACAGAATTAGGAATTTCTTGGCTCATGAGCAAGGGCTTTAGAGATCCAGGATCCTTCAAGCAAATCCCTGAGTGTATGTAGGCTGATGTGGTAGGGACTGTGGCTTTGGTGGCCCCCAACTGACCCTAAAATTGACAAAGACTTAGCTTCCCATCCCAGTCTCCAAGACTGCTTCCCCTGTCCAGGAGCAGCCTCTAGAATTGACACATCTGCTGCCATTGTTGGACCTGGGTACTGACTGCCAGACAAAGCTGCTGAACTAGCCACTAGAAGAGGATGTCCTTTCCATTCCTTTGGTTTCCTCATCCTTTCCAGCTGCCATGACAAAAGATGACTCACGGGCAGAACACAACATGGTCCTCACACCCATCTTTAGCCTACTAGATCTTGCTCCAGGCCCTTTATAGATGTTTTCATAGGAAAAAGTGACATTCAGGTAATAGGGCTGATGTAGCCAAATGCAGGTAGACTGCACTTTGAAAAAACTCCATAAACAATGTGAATTTACTAAACCATCCCAGAGAATTCCTCCTGTGTGGTAGGAGGATTCCTCCTGTGTGAATCGGAAAGGATTCATTTAAACAAGAATAGTGATTTTAATTTCTTATTTTATGCACTCTTCAAAGAGATATTTGGCGTTGGGAGGGAAATGAGATGTCAACTTAAAGAAGATAATTAGGATTGAAGAAAATGTATGAAATTATGATGTGAATCAGTGGTGATACAGAATCTGAAGTGTAAAAATCTATTCCTTTATCATGACGGGGCAGTTTTCGTACAGTGAAGTATACTTGACCTTCATAGTCCAGGGCCAAGATCTGGGTCAAGTGCCTGTCTTGGGACAGGGAAAGCTAGCCAAACCTTGATGGGTTGTTCCAAGGAGAAGGCTAGATCACACAAATATCCAAAGCAAAGCCCTTAAACATGCCTCCATTCTTTTCTTGGGAACTAAGTGAGCTTTAGATTGGCCCAAAGTGGGCAGCCAAAAAACGCTGACATCCAGATCACTGCACAAAATTAGTTTTGAGCCTTACACACTGACCTGCCTACCACCTTTTACTGGATGGTTTAGACCAGCTGGGGGGCAGGGGGAGGGAAGATTTATAGGCTCAAATGGGGTCAAATGGCATTCTTTGAGGCTACAAGACTCTTTAAAGGAGAAAATGGAAAGTGTAGGACTGGGAGCCAGATTAGGGCAGGGAAGTGATCAACATCCCATGAACACATTGTACTGTCTTGTTGTCCAAAGATCCTTGAGGAAAAACCTCTACAATCACATCTACATCTTGAACCCAGGTCTCTTCAGAGAGGACCAAACTGCAGAATCCCCTGAGAGGAGTGGAGACACTTGGATAGCCAGGACTGGAAAGATTAACAAGTAACTCAGTGAAATAACACTTCCTGTTCTCTGACAAAAGCAACACAAGGAACACTTTTCCTCCAGCTGTTTTCATAGAGTCAATAGACACTAAAGCAATTATCAGAGGAAGTTTGGAAAGCCTCAATTCTATATAAAACAGATGTACGTACCCAAAACTTTTTCATAAAATGGAGTGTCAGGTTCATCTTGATTTGCTGTCTGGTGATACTCTCACTTGGGTACTTGTCATCTCTTTCTCAATGGCCTCCTTAGAGGTGGCAACCATGTCTTCACCACCTTTACGTGCCCTTTAGTGCTTAACAGTGCCTGACATTGTTGGTACTCTACGCAGGAGTCTAGTTGAACAAAAATCAGTCGAGGACCTAGTCTAATGCCTTTTCCAAATAAACTGGATTCTAGAGCATGAAAAGAATTCTAGAGAGAAATTCATATTCTCTCTTGGGTAGGACAGAGGCATAAGCTGGTGGCCACTGCCAGGACGCCTGGCTTCAAGCTGATTGGCATGGACACTTCTCCTGCAGTCAGCCTGGAGCATTTCCACCCTCCCTTGTCCATGTTATTTCAATACCAACCAGCTTAAAATTAGTCCCTCCCTCCCTCTCCAGCCCAGAATTATGTGTAGACCTAGAGAAGCAGTGCTTCAAAGACGTCTCTATCGTCATACTGAACTGGTGAAACTTCTGAGGTATTAAGCAATCCATCATAGCATTTGTGACTGGTTAACTTTAATTTGTCAAAATAAATCTGCAGTATTTTGCATGTTAGTAATACAGTGCTGGTATTGACAGGAAAAATCATCATCTGCTTACATAGAAACCTTCATTTAGGAGCACACCTTAGGAGGGAAATGAATACACAATAAAAGGCAAATGCAGACCAAGCAGTGAGCCCTAGAGCATAACAGGCTGATGTCAGATTTGAGGATTATCTAATACAACTGTTTAGCTGCCAATCTGATAAAGGGGATGCTCTCAACCAGGTTACAACCAGAAGGGAAAAACAAACTGCTTTTTCATAGAGCAGTGGCCGTTGTGCCTTCAACACTTGGTTGAATCAGTTCATCAGCATCAAAACTCAATTCCAGTTCCAAACACAGGAGAATTTCACCACACCTACTTGTCCCCCTTTCAGTGGCCTGCTGCCACCCCATCCTGCCAACTCTCTCCCTCCCAAAAGACAACACGGCGTGGCTTTATTCTTGCAGACAAGCTTCTTAAGTGAATAAAGAATGCATACAAAATAGCATTTTAACTGAAGTCATACAATGAAATCACTCCTGTTTATTATACAATGAATTGATAAAACAATCATTTCTAGCTTTTTTTTTTTTTTTAAGAACTAATACTTTCAGGGTTCTGATGACCACTCTAACCTGGGGGTAGGGTACGTATCTGCCCCCACAGAGTACTGCTCCTTAGGCCACTGTGAAGGAAGCCTGGATGTCTGAATCATGAAGGACTGTGATTACCAGCCCAGTCAAAGATGATGGATCCCAGCAGGGAGAACCAGAACTCAGTCTTGGGGCTGCATGCCAGGAAATGTGGGCTTCCTCCAAATATGGCCACCACTTACCTAATCTGAGGCTCAGCAGGGCCACTCCATGGGCCTTCCCTATATGAGTCCTTCCAGTAGTCCACACATAATGCTCTACATCTTAAAAACAAACCATCTTTGTACTGTGGATAGGAACAGTTGTAACAAAGTCATAGCTACATATTTTTCTCTACATTTTGTTTATTGAGACAAACTAATTAAAAGGCACAAACATAGGGCATGTTTACATGGACATTATAACAAACATATACATTAAAAGTGTAGGAATGTGTTGCCTTCCTGCTAAACAGAAAGTTCCTAAGCTTTTATATATACAAAAGTTGTACAATTTAATGTCCTAAAGTACAAAAGATCATTTATAAAATTATTTTACACTAAGTACTATTTATTTTATTTTTTACTATGTAGTTCAACCCCCTCGAACTGTTTTGTATAATGGCATACAGATACCTGTCCCTGATGTAGGAAGTCTGCCTCAGATGCAGGGTATTTTGATGCTTGAACTGACACAGTGGGGTATAAACGGAAGTCATCCAGTTTGATAGTGAGTCTTGCAAACACTCTGCAAGATTAATACAACTAATTTTCACCTAACTGTAAGATTGAAAAAGGAAAGAAACCAAAAACATATTGCAACTTAAAAAAAAATCACGGCGTCTTGGTTTTAGTAATTATTTTTAAAAACACAATGCTTTAAAAACAATGTGTGGCATGATGGTGTAAAGAGTATCTGTTTCCTTAGCTTTTGGTTTCTACTTTATGTACAGAAATAAGATACCTTGCTAAGAAATAAAAAGCACATGTCTTAACGTGCACAATCATTGCTGGGTTTCTACAGGGAGTGTGGACAGCTGTCTCCCTGAAAACACCACAAAGCTGATACAAGTGTTTTCTCAAAGAAAAAAGTGATGTCCATATTTACAAACTTGAACAAATCTGCACAATACTTGATTAAGAAACAGAAGGAGAAATGAAAAAAAAAAACACTCTGCTTGTTCTGAAGGGGCATACTACCTAGTTAGTGGTTAGAATAAAAACTGTATACAATTTAATATAAGACATAAACTCTAGTGAGCAACTAACACACCTTTCCCTGTTGTAATATCAACAGGCTCTGAATGGGAGAGAGGGGCATATCACATCCCAGTGCCTCCAGCGTCTTCCAATTTAAAGCAATAATTTTAAATGTTCCAAAGTATTCCTTGGCTCCTGAATAGGAGTCCCATTGGCCTCCATTTGTTAGGAGTCTGCCTGTCCACACGCTTGACTTCTCTTGTCAGTTGCAGCCTTCTCTTACCAAAACACAATCTGTATATATATATTTTTAAATTTTTTTAAAAAGTCAACTACTGCTATATTCCATCAGGATTAATATGCTGAGCAATATTTACATCTCCAAATATCAGGTCACAATCCCTATTATATGTTGAAGTTAGAATGATAAATTATCATATGCTTTGCATATCAGAGCTGGTATCACCTTTCCCATAGGGAATGCTGCCTGAAATTAACATATTCCCAAAGGTAAAATGCATATTCTCTGAAATGCATTTTATTATGACAATGCATGTATTTACTCATAAAAACAATAAACACAGACAATTCTACACTAGCTCTCAATCCATGGATTTAGAACTTCAGGTTAAAATCAGCCATCCACCTTGTACTGAGAGAAGAGTTCTGCTAGTGTTTAGAATAAAATAATTTCTTGGGATTAGAAGATAATGCTGTTTTTTTATTTTGAAATGGGTTTTGCTTTTTTATGATTGGTTTTAATTCTGGCATTTCATCTTGCCAACTACTATCCTGTTTAAGCAATGCTGTCAGCTAAAAGGAATTTCTGATTAAACTAAAGTGGTCCAGTGATAAGTTAAACACACACCCTACTTTGAACAATCCCAGCCAAATTGGAGAAAAATGTTACTACACTATTATTAACTAATATGATAAAATCTCCCAATTTCATCATTACTTTTTGCTTTAATAAACTAAAAGTTGCTGGTAAATATTTACTTTAACTTATTATTTTGATTTTATAATACTGTTTACCAAGGTGGTGATGTAGGCAAAGCTTGGGGTAAGAAAGGCATGCTCTCTACAGGCCTCATTGCTATATTGAGAGGGGCGGCTAACGTCATAGGTGTGGGCAGGTTCATTGGAGATGTGATCGTGACAGGGTGTGCTATATTCACTGGAGCAGTGACGGGGGTGGGGAGGTTGACTGGGGTAGTGAGTGTTAAAGGAGAGGTCATGGATAATGGACTGGTTATAGTTACAGGGTGCCCTATGTTCATTGGGCTGGTTATGTTAACTGCACTTGAAACATTTACTGGACTTCTCATGCTCATTGCAGCTGCCACTGTGACTGGGTTTGACATAGTCCCAGATGACACAGAGGATGTTATATTGAATGGAGTAGTGAGAGTCACAGGTGTCGTAGCAGCCGTGGAGGTTTGGCACAGGTTAGCAGCTTCTAAAACAAGAAGACAAAAGGACCTTTAGACTCTCAAAACAGGGAACAAAATTCACGAACAGCTTCTGAATCAACTTCTTTCAATTAAAAAGAATAAGCATACAATAAATTAAATTAATTTCTACCAAGTAGTCAACAGGAAGGGAGGATCCTTCTGAGCACAAGACGGGGGGCCAGGAATCCCAACATGTGCTCCCTCAAGGACTTAGGCAACTTGTTTAGCTCTGGTACTTTTGGTTTCAAGTTTAGGTTTACTTACCTACATCACAGTGATACTGAGAAGATGAATAAATTTCTGCAAGGCACTCTGGGGGGCAGAGAGATCAAGGAGCGCCAGAGTATTCTTACTACCACTTCAAGCAGTTCCTCTGAGTTCTAAAGACTTTCCTGAGAAGAGCCAACTATAGGTAGGCCAGGCAACAAGAGCTTGTTTACACAGAGCTGGGCCGATAATTATACAATAATGGATAATCAGAGAAATCTTCTCGTAAGACACACTGTAGCAGAAAGAGGTAGGTCTCTTCAAAGCTATAGGTACTCTTGAGCCTTCTCAGGTGAAGACACATTCTGTTAAGGTTTTAAAAATCCGTAAATAGAGACTGATAAACAAGCTATTTTAATACCACCTATTTATTTCAATCTTAGAAAAACTGTTTTAGTTAAATAACCGTATAGTTTCTGGTTGTATCTTATCTATGTTAAAAAAGAAAATATAACCTTATGTTTCCTTACCGGTTCCCATTTCTACTTCTCCTTTTGATGCTGACATAATCACCTACTTTATGCCTAGTGTCATTTAACTACACATATTACACACACCACCACCAATACCAAGGAGGACTAACCAGGTAAGGAGACGTTGCAGTGAGTTGGGGGCCTTAGTTCTTGTTATCCAGCAAAGTCTTCTTAAAGAAAACTTCCTTAAGAGGTGACACCCCCACACAACTCAAGAAAATTCAATACCACCTGCTGGTGTGTCACAAAACAGTAATGAGAAGACAGACGGGTGGGCTGGCAGTGACTTCGCCGTCAAAAAGGAAAAATACATTTGAGACTAAAGATGAAGGTCTGCGCACATTCCACATGTGGGTCACATTACCTCAGATGCCAATAAGCAGCCCTTCCCTGATCAACCTGATATAACTTGGCATATTCTATACTCCATATCACAGATTCCCAAACCAGGCTAATGATCAAAATCATTTAGGGAGCTTTTTAAAAAAATGGCTTCCCAGGAAATTCAACAGTGAGATTTAGATGGAACCTGGGAAGTCTGTACTTTTTTAAATGCTGCAAAAATGATCTGATTGTCATCCAAGTTTGGAAACTCATATTATAGTATTTAAAACTAATATTTAAAAGAAATGTGCTGATTCAAGTTTACCAGGCTAGGAGTCTCCTCTCCCCCAAAATGTGACATTTACTGACATGAATACAGAAGTTTCTAACATTAGTGGTCGTTTCCAGAGCTATTTATGCTATGAATGGGAATACAATAACATTTTGTTTCATGGAGGTCTGAAGATTTAGGAGCTAAACAACTGAGTCTTATTGTGCAAACTGAAATACAATACCAAACAGGAGAATGCTGAAAGAAAAAGAGAATGAAAGAGAAAACCAATTCACTTTTAAGGTGATGGTGGTATTGCTAAGGATATTCTCCAAAAGAGTTTTCACTTTCCCATGCGCTGTCTCCCTACCTCCTCCCCACCCACGTTTTTGTTTTAATCTAACACTGTTCTCTTCTATAACTTAAAATACATTTACTCTCACTCCTTCTCTAAGTAAAACAACCTTCATAATATACTTTCAACCTACTATGCAATTATCATATAATTATACATGTAATTTTCCTATCCCCTTCCCCATTTCTTTACCCTTCTCCTCCCATAAAAAAAAAAAATTATCAAAATAATGACAGATCTTCATTTGGAAGACAGAAACTAGCAGGACCTGGACCTGAGGAAGGGTAAAAGGCTTATCTGGACTACTGCGTTCTTTTCCTCCAATGCCAGTAGATGTACGAAAAAGATGCTATTCTTTTTATCTTTATCCAAGAATAGAATATTTAGAGGAGATCTGAGGAAGGGAACAGCCACACCATATGAATGCAAAGGATGGAAGAAACTACACAGCAAAGAATTACAGTGGAGCCTACATGCAGAAGATTCCTTATGAATTTAAAAATCAGTAAGACATGGCAGGGGTGGGGGAGAAAAGAAGGAATTTTGAAATCTATGCTGTAGCTGTTGGTACACTGACAAAATGATTTACATGAAATGGCTGCACAATAGTCCAGAAGCCAAAGCTACAACTAGTTAGTTAAAAATCTATGTTGAAAACTGATATTCCAACCAATTCTTTGTTAAATATATATGAGAGAAAAGCAAACCATTCTTGATTTTGGTAACAAGGAAAGCAAAGTCTCTAACAACTGAAGTACATACATGTTAAGCTAATGCCAGCCCCAGTGACAGACTGAATGAGACTAAGGGAGAGACCAAGGGATAAAGAGCCTGAATGCGTAATAAAACAATACAGAAAGAACACTAAACAGCAGAAATTAGCATGGTTGTAAAAAAATGAACTTACGTGCACATAAGGACATTTTACTCACCTCTAAAAGTGGGAATTTTTTAGACAAGAAAAAAAAGGGGGCCCATAACACATGAGGTTGACATAAAAATGAACATAAAAACAGATCCCTGAGCATACATAGCAAAGGAACAAATTTGGTTCTAAATCTGTAATGAAAAGTAAATCAAAAGAACATGACAAGAAATTCTGAGCTTTTTTTCCTAGTAAAAAAAAAAACCTATCTGTAAGCTTGAAAGCTTTGTTGCCAGTAACTTACAGTGCCCAGCATATAGTTATTTCCATGTTTCCATAAAGCTGGATTCCCTAAGCTGTGGCTCCTTTACTTTGATCACTTGGCATATTGAGTGAAAATACTTCTCTAGCCATACTTGGAGCACTAGAAGCCTCATCTTACCTTTCTTTCTTGCTTTAACAGCTTCTTCCCACAGTCTCAGTGTCTCTACCTGCTTCCCTGGCCAGCTTGTCACATGTTGCTGCTGCTGCTGCTGCTGCTGCTTCTGATTGCTGGTCTCTTCATTCATGCATGCTACTCCAAAGACAAACCAGAAACACTACATTTACCTTGAAAAATGCAGCTGTTTTTTTTTAAATCTGAAACTTAGATACTTTTGACTCTTTGTGTCTCTATGATCTTTACCATTTAACTTGATAGTTTTTACTACAGTGCATCTTTTTTGCTGCTTGTGTCTTTATTGGTCAAAACAGACTAATTTAAAAAACTAGAAAGCTAGAGAAAACCAATACAAAAAAGAATTCTTTGCTACAGTAAAAAGCAAGTCTTTTAGAATGGAACTTGGGTAATATTATCATGGACCAATTAATATTCATCAAAATATCTAAAATACTTGGCTACTGGACCACAATGACGTACACTAAAAGTAAATTTTTATGAGCTTGAAGGATGACATGCTAGATAATAAACCCAATGTACTTACAAAGAAGCAAAAATGGATGAGATTAAAACACACTAAGCATTCTTTGCTACTCACTCTTGATGTTTCTGCTGCATAAAGTACATATATAACAGAATACAAAATTAGGAAAACTCTTTTGGTGGTTAGAGAGATCTTAAAGAAAAAGCCTGGGTAAATGCAAATATTAAATTTCATCCCTAAGTCCCTGGAATATTCTATCTTCAACTCTGAATTTAAGGTAAGCAAAGCATTTAAAACTTAAAAAAGGATTTGATATTCCATTTCTCTACAGATTTGGGTTTGAAAAGGAAACTTACTAACACTGCTTTCATCTTTAAGGTTATTAAGGATAAATTATTAATACCATCAGTAGTAATGAAACACATGCTTGGGAAGCTTTCTAACATTAAATAGAAACAATTAAAATTGTCTGACTATGATGCAACTTCCTAGTATGGCTTCTGCTGCCACAATTCTAACACACTAGAGCTTTTTATTCAACCCCAAAGAAGACAGGACACACTGAAAAATAGCTGTAGGGAAATTTTGCTTTTCTAACACGGGTGCTAACAGTAGACAAACACAGATTGAAAGCAAAATCAGTGCCATTTGCATACACGCACATAAAGTATATTTCCAATACTAATATTCTCCAGTACTGCAAGTTGGCACACTTTAGTAACAGTAAGATGAACAGTAGGGAACGTAAGATGAACAATAGTCCTAATAGCACAGCGAAAATACCTTCGACACATTATAAAAACATCTAGATTTCAACAATCTAATGCCAAAGAAATACAATTTGAAGCATCACCTACTTTTACTGATGCCTTGTTTACATGTATTACAGTTGATACTTTGGCTCTGCCCATGTGTCTTTAAGTGGCTGGTGATGTATGCTGCGCTCAGGAGCTTCCCACAGATGTTACACGATACCTTGCCTTCGTGGCGCACCATGTGTGTCCGCAGTCTGTCTTTGGTGGCAAAGGCAGCAGTGCACGTCTGCATGAGGGAGGAAAACTTTTTTTAAATATAGACTATCCTGTTCTACTCATTTTAAAGCATGTTATATTCTAGGCATTACCCTATGGGTATCGGCAAGCAGACTGAGTTAGCTGAATTTTAATTGTATGTGTTACCTAGAATCATAATCATAATAAAACACTTGGCAAATTTTAGACCCTACATTTTAGGGGAAGAAAAAATGTAAACAGAGTAGTGAGAAGAGCTTTAAAGTCAGTTAAAGCTGGATTTAAATCCAGCTCCTTGATTCACTAACAAGTGTAACACTGAGCTTTACTTAACCTATCTGAATTTGTTTCTTTATCTATAAAATGATAATACCTACCTCACAAAATTACTGGCAGATTAAGAGCCTGGCCTCGCACATAGAAGACACTCAAAATGACACTAGCTTCCTTCCTCCAATTGGATTTTTCTTAGAATTCAAATCATTTACTTAATAAAATCAGTCATTAACAAATTTCACTGAAAGGAACACAAAAAGACTTCCAGAAACAAACTAGAATTACTGATATGTAAAACAGTAATTTGATTTAGCAAGATTCTTAACCTTTTAATTATCACAACTTCTCTTGAATAAAATCATCAACATGAATAGATTTTCAAACTAGAAAATGCTCTAATTTGGCAATAGTAGATAAAAATCCAATAAGTGATAACATTTGAAAGAAAATGCGTATTTTTTCTATTACAGTTAAGACGAACTTTACCATCAACCCAGAAATTAATTTCAAACATTTCATTCATTCATTCAATATGCGATCTTTGCAAGACTATAATTTTTTTCTTATAGCAATAAATGCTGTTGCCCAAGGAAAGGGAAATGTAGTTTAACAAAAAAACAACACATTTACATTTTTAAATGATCCGGCCCCGCAGAAATAGAAGCTGTCGCCTATATTTTATAAAACTAGAATCCAAATGGACCACATTTACTCAAGTCAGTGATTTTTAAGACTTTTAAAGAACGGTGAGATTTGATTGGCTCAGACTTTCTGGATAATGTGCATTAAGTGCTACACTAAGGATAAGTCATTTTAACTCTTACTTGGCATTTGAAGGGTCTTTCTGTTGAATGGACATGTTTTACGTGACAGCTTAAGTGGTCAGGCCTGTGAAAGAGAGAGTTTCAACAGAAGATATAATGGAACACATAGAGAAATGCTACTACTTACTGTGATGTTTACATGCTTGGCAGATTTGGGTGGGGGGCATTTTAAAGAAAGCTAGCAGAATTACCAACTTCTCCCCCCTCCCCCCCTGGTTCAAGCATCTTTACCTCTCTTACCATAAACAAAAAGTCCTTTACCTCTTTTCTCTCCTAGTCAACAGTAAATCATATTGTCTTGATTCTTTATAATGACAAAATACCCAAAGTTTTAGTACTAACACTTGCCAGAAACAGCTACTACTATATATACTTTATATACTTTAAAACCCCTTTAAAATAAAAATTAGTGAAATGTTAGTAACCACAGAAAAATGAAAAAAATATTCTCCCAAAAGTTTTATTATGAGTATCCAGAAAATTAGTTTCTTTGATTTATGCAGACAGTGAATCTCATAACCAGTCACCTAACTGAATTAATTGGATTCTGGTGGTTTTTCAGTAATAAGTATTTATGTGCCAAATACAGGCCTGAGTTCACCAAAGTATCTTAAATGAAATAGTAAGTTAATCAATATGTCATCACTTGTCAACCACAGCAAACTGAAATTAGACCTGGAGTTGTATTGTAATACTTTATCTATCACCATTCTCTAATAACGCAGGCCTGCCCACATCCATTTTCACATAAACCTTCTAGAACACACAGAAACAAAGTTGAAGTTCACTGAATACCATAATGAAAAAAAGCAAAGCAAAATGCAGTACCTTGAGAAGCCTTTCCCACAAACACTGCAGGTATAGGGTTTGGTGATGCCTCCTTCATGAGACCTCACGTGGTAAGTCATCCGGTCCTTCCTCTTGAAGCGCTGATTACAAATAGGACACTCGAAGGGCTTTTCATCTGAATGGGAGAGCTTGTGTCGATTGAGGTGGTAAACATCTCGGAAGGCCTTCCCACACATCTCACAAGCATGGTTCTTCTTGACAGGCTTACTGGGTTTCTTGACAGACTGGGTCACAGGCATAGCTGTGGTGCTGGCACTGCTGCTGGGGTTGGTGCCCGAGGAAGATGTAGTGACTGTTGACAAGATGCCTGCAATGGTTGAGACCAGCGAAGTTCGGCTGCTGTCCCCAGCGATGGTGGAGATAAGGGGAACCACTGTGGTAGGGGTTTTCTTTGACCGGGACACCAACTTGATCCCTGTGTGGCAGGACTCATGGCGCCTCAGGTGATAGCTGTCCCTGAAAGCTTTACTGCAGTAAGTGCACACAAATGAAGTTTTAGGTTTTTCTTTTTTAATCCCAATGGCATCCTTTAATGTTTCTGGTGCAGCCTGAGGTTTCTGAGTTATTGGTATTGGAAGCAATGGTTTCTGATCAGGGGGCTCCACAGCAGAGCTCAGGAGGGGCAGCAAGCTGTTCTGTGCTGCCTGCTGTTGGTGATGAGAGCCTTCATGGGTCTAAAACCAAACATTTACACTTCAGAAACTCAGCCTCTCACAATGACCTCCAAAATTCAACATGCTTCAGACAATAGGGACCAGAAGAAACAATCAAATAGTCTGTAAGCTACCCTCTATAGCAGACATCCATCAACTACCTAGTTACTCTTAACAGTTCCCAATACAAAGCATTAAAATCACTGTGCGGATACAAAACTTTCATGACTAAGTTGCTGACAGTGATCTTGCTTTCAAACAGCTGACTAAACTACACATCACCCTGGTTCATAAGGGATTACCAGCTGATGATACCGGTCTGCATTATTCTGCAGACTGAAACCAAGTTTAAATAACTTGTCAAGAAAATTACACTCCAGACTTAAGTACTGAAGAGTACCTGACTGTAGTAATGCACAAACCACCCACCCCCCAAATGTAATCATCTACTTGTCTATCACTTAGAAAAAGAAAGCATTATGTCTTTCCCTTTCCATCAGAGAGCTCTTAGTGATTGAAGGAGGCTGTTGCTAAGCAATAAAAGGAATCTAATTCTCTGAATACATATGCTATTTGTTAAGTTTACTTTTAAAGTTTTCACTTAACTCTACCAAAAGATCTGGTTGAAATGAAACCTGCTATTAATCAACCTGGAAGGCATCCATGAAGGTAGCCCAGAGCAAAACACCTGTCAGTGGTTTCTCAGGTCATTTAACCTTACACTAGAAGTTTGCATCCTTAGCAACACTAGGTCTTTAAACCCTAAACTCTCAAAAAGAGAAAAACTATAAATAATCAAAATTCCTTTTATATTCATCTTCTTCCAACAGTTGTAGGTTTCATTAAAGTATCAGACATTTGCTGTTATAAAGTGCTTCTCCACTCCAAAACTGGGGGCTGGACACTGTCTGAACATTTACTTTTACTGCACTGAAACCAAAATTTCATAATGGATCAAATTCTTGGTATTTATGAGTAGTTACTCTCTTAGTTTTGATTCTTTCAAAATTCTCCATACCTTCATACCGATAAACATTTAGGAAATGATGGGAAAAAATTCCTGAAATAGTTCTTCCTAATATGCTGTACTTTACAAACATTATTTCTGAAACTCTTGACAGTGAGCCTAAGCCTCTATGTTTGAGTCTGATAAACCTAAAATGATATATGCACTAAGGTTAAGAGCTCCAAATACTTTGCTCCATATTTGCTTACATGATGACAGCACAACAGCTAAGCCAGGAACCAGTCTCCCCCAAATCATTAGGTGTGGTATCCAGAGTTACCAGTTTCAATTTAATAATTTTGATCAAATCTTCCTTTAAGTCTTGGAAGTACTCATAGAAAATGTGTGCTTACTTATGAGTACCTTTCCAGACTTAGTGATCATACTGAATTGTAGTCTTTTATTTAACTTATGGAGCTCTTGTAAATGTCAGTGTCTACCCAGGTGACATTAGCAGAAACTACAGAATCTGGACTCTAATCTTACCCCCTTTCCAACCTGTCTGTAGGATACCCAAGTTTCCATACAGCATACAAATGGTTAATAGCTGAAGATAGTTCAAGATATACAATTTCAAAGGCTAACAGATCAAATAATAGGGAATGCAAATCTTCTGGACAAAGTTCAGATTTATAGTGTTTAGAAGCATTTTTCAATTCTAAACAACCATTAGTTTGATGGAGTACTAAAAGCACTTACTGCCATTTTACCAATTCAGATGTCTGTGGCAACATAAAGTATTTTACAGCATTGCTGAAGCTCACTCTCACACGAGGGTCACACCAGGTCCCTGCTTCTTGGGTGAAATGCTGTAGAATGCCTTGACCACTACGGAAATCTCTCTCTGAGGATTCCTAGGATCCCCACACTTCTACATGAAGCCTTCTAAGAGGGGAACTGGGTTTCCCCAACTTGTTCTCTGGGGGAGAGACAGAGCAAAATAACAAACATGGCCTGCCTTCAGGCAAGTGATTTAAAATATATATATATATATATATGTATATATATGAGAAACTTCTGGGTAGACACATATTTTACTAACATCATCAAACCAAAGTTTTAATGTTATTATCTCTCATCGTTTTCAACTGCAAGGCTTTTAAAACCCTCCCAAGCTTTCCTTTTTTCTGAGGCTGGCAAAAAATAAAACAGATATGTTATTTCATCACCCAGGGTGGTAGGATATGGCATCATGAAATTTCCAGTGCCAGAGGGTAAAAGATTTTGTACTGAAACAAATTAGCATCAGTGAGTCATATCTTGAATGTCCTGTTAGGAGAATCATCCATCAAACACTTTAACACCTATGGCTTTCACTTTCCACCAGGTTATCTGGAAAGCAAGCAGGTATTAAATTGTTTTAAAATAGGAATTCAATAGGATGCTCCAATAAACAGAGTTTAAATCTCCTTTTCCCAAGTGAAAATTACTTAAAACTGGATTTAAGTCTACCTTTCCATAGAAAAGACTGAAATATTCTCTTTACCCATTCAGCTGTCCTTAGCTCTAAATTATAAGTTTACCAACAATTTTCACTGCATACATTACCAAGCCCCAAATCAAATATTAGCTTTCACACTTCTCCATCAGGTGGATAAAGATTTTAATAGCTGAAAAAAAAAATTAAATAATATAAAATCTAATTAAAAAATTGGTCAATAAATGCTCGGCAGTTGCTTTATCCAAGAAAATAATAAAAGTATTCCAAAAGATTTTTCAACTAGCTTTCCAAAAATTAGTTGTGGGTTTTTCTTTTCCATAAAGAACCCTAGTTTTTTCCAATCTCTATTACGTTTATAGACAGCAGGTTTAATATGGTAACTCTAATTCATACCTGACATGAAAAATCACTTCAGTGGCCCATTAATCCCGTATTTTAAAATAACCGTTTGAAAGATTTTTCTAGAGAGGGCGTTTGCCACCTTTATACCAACCTGGATGCCAGCAAGTTATATATCAATTCTTTTCCAATGCATTTTTAAGTTGACTTATCGTCATTATCAAGCTCATCAAAGCTTGATAAAACAAGACTAGATCAGAATGAGAAAGGGGGAAGTTTGTGAGTTCCATAATTATGGGTATTTTCAATTTTAAGAAGCCCGGATATATTTCAACTACTTGAAAACCAAATTACTCACATTTGAAATAACATACATCTTAAAACAATAAACCAGCTCTACACAATAGGTAATGCTTGAATTACCCAATTCCCTTTATTAACTCCACTGGGATGGGTTCAGTGGCTGGGAGAAGTTTCTAAAAATTTTGCATCCATTCCCAGTTTGTCCCGAAAGGTCTCAAGCGCCCAAGCTACGCGTCTGAGATTTCGCGAAATTATTCAAAGGGAAATATCTCCGAGAGGCGGGAAGAACGCACTCGAAGTGACGAGCTTCCGAGCCTCCTCCGGTTCCGAACTTTCCCCGTGAGCTCATCACTTCTGCCCACTAAATGCTTCCTTTGCAAACAGAAACGAAGCAAGAAGAATATAACTTCCAGCCTAGGTCTTGCAAAGAGGGGTCCCCCGCCCAAAGTGGCCCGGCAAGAGGATTGCCAAACGTATCGGCTACAGGCACTATCAAGTTTCTTGCAAAAAGTGCACACCGACACCCCAACGCATGACTCATCCGGGGGCTTTGTGAGCGGACCGTGCGTGCTCGCTCCACTTTCCGTCCGCCCCGCTCGGTGAAGGCAACGTTAGCGGTGGGACGAGGGAGAAAAGCGCTCCCGGGGTCCGGCCCCCCCGCCCCCCCGGCCCGGCCCGGCCCGGGGATTCCCCGAACTGAATGGGGCGGCGGGAGAGCTGGACAGAGGGACAGGGTGTCAGCTGCCCGGGCTCGGCAGAGGCTTGAAGGGAAAAAAAATGTAAATCCAGTGAAAAAGTTTGGGGAGGGCATACACACTCACAACACCCCCCCCCGGCGACTGGGTAAACAACGGGGGGGGGAAGGGGGAGTGGCGGGGAATCCAGGGATGCCCGCTATTCGCAGGGATGGGGGGGTCAGAAAGTCCACACACACAAAAAGAGAGAGAAGCGAGAGGGAAGGAGCGCGGACGGAGGGTAGAAGAAGTGGTAGCGGCGGGGGAGTCGGGGAAGGCCCCGGGGGCCCCTCACCCCACGGTGCCGGCCCCGGCGCGGCGCGGCGCGCAGCGGCCGAGCGGCCCGCGCGGTCCAGGGCCCGGCGCCCTCCTTTCTCCGGGCCGCGCGCGGGCGGTGACAGCGGCCGGCCTCCTCCCTTCCCCTTCGGGGCGGGAGGGCAGGGTGTGCGCGGGAGTGTGCTGGGGGGGGCCCGGGGCTCGCCCCGAGGCCTGCACTCTCCCCCGCACCCCGTGCGGCCGCCTCCTTTCACCTCGGCAGCCCTGCTCCGCCGAGGCGGGCGGGCGGGCGGAAAAACAAAGGGGGATTAAGGCCGGGCCGGAGAGCGGCGCCGGGAGGGAGGGGAGGAGGAGCGCGCGCCCGCCCGCCCGCCCGCCCGCCGGCCCGGGGCCCGGCCCCCCTGTCCCCCCCCGGGCCCCCCCGGGGGGGCCCCCAGTACCTGGAACAGGAACGTGGTCCAGTTGGCCTCCATCGCTGCGGCGGCCGACCCCCCTCCTCCCCACTCCCCCCGCTCGGGGAGCCTCCTCAGCCGGAGGAGGCGACAACAAAGCGGCGGCGGCGGCGGCGGCAGCGGCAGCGGCGGCTCCTCAACATGGCAGCGCCGAGCGCGGCCACTTCCGGTAACCTCCGGGACGCACCACCGCCGCGGCGAGCGCGGGCGGGGGGGGAGCCCCGGCCCGGCCGCCGCCGCCGCCAGTCCCCCGGCCCCCTCCGGGGCGTCCCCGCTGCCGGCTCGCCGCCTCGGAGCTCAGCCAGTGCCCGCCGGCGGAGGGGTCAGGGCCCCCGCGGGGGGGCCGGGGTGGGGCCGGGGGCGGGGATGGGGCGCGGCGTCCCCCCCCGCGGGGGTGTGTGGTGCTGCGGTCCGCGGCTCCGGCAGCTGGAGCAGGGGGAGCGCAGGAGAGAAGATGGAGGACGCAAGGGTCTGGCGCTGCTCGGCTGCGCGCCGCGGGGCCGTCTCCCGTGACTCAGAGACGGCGCCCACAGCGTCGCGTCCCTCAGACCCTCAACGGAAGGCACGGGCCGAGGCGGCCACCTGGCTCTCCCGCGCCCGATGCGCAGCACAGCCCCCACCCCCGACTGGGGAAGCCTTCGCCTGCCAGGCTCTCCCCGCTGGTAGCTCATCCTCAGTTGGCTAAATCCTGTGTGCACTCCTCCTCTGATAAGCATCTAACTCCGAGCGGCCTTCCAGCTCAAGCAGGGAATCCCACTGAGGTGCAGCCTCAGATCCTCCCAGTGCCGAGGGAAACACTTCCCACGCGAAGGGATGTCATAACTGGGTTATTCTTGGGTAAAGGGCTGAGCTTCCCCATCCTCCCCGGAACGCCAGATAGGCTGTGATATTCTACCCGAACACCACCTCTCCCGCCAAAAATATTAAAAATCAGTGAGAAAGCATACTCAAGAATTTACTTTAGTCCTTTAGTACAGCTGGCTTCCTCACCCCCCAAAACTACTGGTTGGACAGCGTCAGATGTCACTGACTGAGGTGACCCCAGCCTCTTTGCAGTTCCAAGTCTTCCGTGTGGGCGTCACTGCTTCTGGTACTTTGTATGATGATTTGAATGTTTTCTATCCTTTACTCACATAGAGGTAGCTACTGGGAGTATCAGAGACAAGATTTTTTTTATTAAACGAGTGTCTCCAGTCCAAGAAGTCTCTTGCGGCAGGAAATGAGGGGGCTGGCTGTATCAGTGATATTTTTTTATAAACTCTGGTTTTAAAAATATCCTCAGATGGTCACATTATTTCAAGACTTCAACATCTTTCATAATCAACTGTCTCTATCTCATCCCCCTCCATTTATTCCTCTTCAGACACATTCTAATCAAGGTCACCATCTCCAACTTCTCCCATAATATTGTTGACGAATTCTATTGGTAAATTAAACTGAAGCAGTGTAGTAATTTGAGTCTTTGTTTCTTTTCCATTCACTACACATGTATACCCCCTTCTCACTGTTTCCTTCCCTCAGTCACCAGAATGAAGGGGCTGGAAAACATTGGTCTGGTTCATTTTAGAGTTGATTCCCTATTGGGTACCGCCTGGAGGCCTTGGAGACCAAAGACAACTTCTGCAGTTTGGATCAGTGGCAGAAGCAGATAACACATCAAGGAACTGGTCAGCCTAAGACAGGAGGGGACAGAAAATGATCAACAATTTCTAATACATTCCTCAGCTAGACTGCTACTGTGGTCCCTTATGTCCCCTATAAACGCCCATTAGGCTCTTTTGAAAAAAATAAAAAGATTTTTTATTGGAAAGCCTAAGTTTATGTATACATGCAAGATAAGGAGGGAACTAAGTTGCAAACCTAAGGAATTAACTAGTTAAACTAAAACCTTTTAGCTCTGACCTTGGACATTGCAATGTTCTTTCATTTTCTTTAAGTAAACTCAAGTCTCTGCTTCTTTTCTCCTTTAACATTCACTTCATTCCTGAAAATTCATCTCAATTTTCCTCCTTCCCTGTGTAGCTCTACTTTGTTGCCTTTCGAACTGGTAAAAATAAAGCTTCAGGATTATGAAAACACATACTCAAAGAAGACCATTATTATAATCACAATATTGCTGGACTCTTGAACTTATCATGGGATGTAGAAAACTTTCTCCAGCACCTCTGGAAATTTTTCTCACAGCACCTCTGGAAAGGGGTTTTCCCAACTAACAGGAAGTAGAGGTCAAGTGAAAACAGTCCAGTTCTCATTACTGAAGAGCTAGGATTCAGGAGTACCTCTTTTCTTAAGGAAAACAGCTAATTTTATCTCTATCCATGAGATGAAACCAGAATTCCTGATTGCTTCCCAAACTCTCTTAAAAAGGAAATTTAACAACCTTTTAAAATCAGATAACGTTTTAAACCTTAAGAACACTTTCAAAAACAACCAGCTCCAACTGTTTTGAGGAATATAATGAAACCAGTAAGATCAAAGACTCCAGCCCTAGAAGGGACATATTCATCTTAAGGACACACAATATCCTTAACTACAGCTTTCACAGACCATACTGGGGTCCACTCAGAAGACTAGGAATGTCTAAAGACAGTAAGTACCTTCATCTTGATTACTGTCAACATCTTTCAGTGGGTGAATAAATGTATTACCTTCAGGTAGGATAAATAACTGCAATATTTGGTGTCTAGGCAAAGAATACACTGTGCCTACATCCCCTCGAATAAAACTCGGATCCCCTCCCTATCCTATTCAGGTTCCTCTTTCCCATTTCCCCAGCCCAAGGTTGTATAACTTGTGAACTTAACCTTTCAGAGCCTTGGTTTCCTCATCTGGAAAATGAGAAATTACCTATCTCACAAGGATGACTTGTGGATCAAATAAGAACTGTGAGTGAAATGCTAAAAACATTTCCTGGGCAATAACAAGTGCTAAGAATTTTTATTGATACTACTGAATAGTCCAGTCCTCCATTAACTTTGGAGCCAAGAACTCTGCGTAACAACTCTGAGCCAGTTACTTATTCCTCTCATTTTCTTTCAAAGTGACAAGTTTTTCCCCATGCCCTGTCCTTATGGTTAGTGGCCAAACAGCTAATGATACATGAAAGGAAAATGCCTATTAAGATTAGCTTTTCTAAAGACAACTTTTAGCAAACATTAGTAAGCAACAGGATATTTCTTTCCTATTTTGGAGAGGATTTTAAAATCTTGTGAGTACATTAAGGAATAGGATTAGATTTAAAATCCTAGAAATAGAAAGCATCTCTGCTGTTGTCAACTACCTGTCCCCACGTAAGTCCGCTCAATAAACCAAAAACAATCAAATTCAAAACTTTCAGTAGAGAATATCTAGTTAGAACCTTCAAACTGGCAAGTTAGTGGACTAACTCTTATGCAAAAAAGCCAGAAGTGACAATTCACAAATCTATTAGTAAAAATCAAGACTGCAGTATTTAGAAATACCTAAAAACATTGGCCAGAGGAAATGTTACCCTTCATTACCAGCCTCAATGCAATTGAGAAAAAGGAGCACACACTCTACACCAGATGAAAAAGGAACACCCCTGTCCCCACAAGCAAAAACAAAAACAACAACCAAACCTCCCTGGGAGGAAAGCAGAAGTCATCTCCCCATCCCCCTCCACTCTGCCTCAAGCTCCATAACCACACCTAAGGGCTTAAACCAACTGCCTGTGTCCCATGTGGTCAGAAGTTGGGTTTGTGTTTCAATTGTACCACCTAATGTGTCATTACTAGTTATTTGTTTTAACTGGTAAGGTGAGAAAAGTGAAACAAATACATTTTTTTCCCCTGAATACCTGTTTAAGTTCCTTGACAGTGGGAAAACAAGTCATAGAGAACAAAGGGGCAGGGAATAAATCTACCCATTTTCCTCATACATTTAGTTCAACTAGTAGTTGACTGTTCTTAAATACTCTGTTGTTTCTAAGAAGGGTCACACATCCAAGATGCCAAAAACAAGTCCAAAGCCAGGGAAACACATTTACCACTTTAACTCTTCATGGAAGAAGTTGCCAGAAATCAATGCTAAATTTTTGGATTTCATCCACATAGTATTTGAGTAGAAATACTACTTCCATTTTACAACTTCTGAATGGCTGACAGGGGATATCCAATAAATAGCAAGCAAAACAGCATAAAACTCAAGAAGGAAAGAATCTAAGGTCAAAAATATACCATGTAAGAAATTCAATACAAATGGAAAACATACTCTAAGGCACCAATATTTCTCCTTTGGACACCTGTTCCTCCCTGCCCTCAGATGCCTCGAGCCCAGGGTAATGGCTGGACTTGGAAAAAAAAAAAAAAGTTGATTCTTAAAAGGTCACACAAATTTGGTGGGCCTGAACCAAACTACAAAGCTTGCTTACCTTAGTTAAAACATCATGCTAATAACCAAAAACACAAATTAAATATAAAGTTATCCTGGTGCAGAAGTAAAGCACTTTTCAATAGCTAACACCTCCAACTCAAATACATTCTACTGGTTAAAAGGATGTAATGACACTTAACAGCATTACGCTCCCTATTTACGTTACCAGAAAAATGCTAATCACATGACCCAAAAAAAATTACTATTTGTTAATGCCTATTCAAATGTTCTTGTGAAGAGTAGGGGCAGAACAAAAACATAGATATATGGAGTGAATACTCTTAAACAAACTCCAATAGAAACATCTATTCAATTTCTTCTTCATACCAGATTTGGAAATAGTTTAGACTATGGTTCTCAGAAGTCTAAAAAGAGTTAGCATATTAATACATGCATATTTTATGCCTCCCTGAGTGTACTCCTCCCTTTCATTGGACTAGATTAAAAAAAAAAGCCTCATTGTGTCAATCTGATCTACAACTGAGAGGATTCCTCCATTCCCGGTGGTGAAGGGAACAAGGAACAATGAAAAAGGTTTTGAGGAACCTATGCAGTATGTCCCCTGCCTAAGGGATGTGAGCAGTAGTGACCTAAGACACTGAAGTGATATTGCAAGACTAGCTAGACTAAGCTTAGGAAGGCAGCTCCTTTTTAGAAAGCAATGCCAAGAAAGAGCAACATAAGGCCAGTATAACATAAGATCTGGAAGGCTCCTAGAGGAAATTAGCTCCTTTAAAGATATTTCTTGAACTTGAAGTCTCTGAACTAGAAGCTGCCTGAAGTTCTACAGTCTTTGGGTGTTGGCATAAAAGCAGATGCAGGGACCAGGTAAGCTGGTTGTTAACACTCAACCTTGGGACAACACTGTACTCAGTACTTCTTCCTCCTTAAGCTGTGAATAAAACATCAAGCTTACCTGCTATCCACAAGTACTAGTTGAAGCGTTTCACCCTTGGTTGTCTGAGCAGTGGCAGCAAGCTCTTTGCTAGACCTGAAGAAAGAGGACCAGAATTCCTAGAGGACAGGATAGATTTTTGACTCGATCAACAATTTGTGTATGGCACACAAGGAAGACAGATTCAGAGCACCTAGATTATTCCTTTGAACTTTAGTCTCCTTAACAAAGCATGCAAGGCTCTACTCAACTAGTAGAATTAGCCCTCTACCCCCAATGCCTGACCCTGTTTTACCAACCTTATATAAATACCCCCAACTCCTCAGCTGTTTCCTATTTTTTTTTTAGCTTCCTCTTCTCCCTACACCTCTCCTTTTAACTTCTCTCCCTTTCATTCAGCAGTGAATACTCAGAGAGCAGATGATAAGTGGTCAACCTAAGCTAGTAAAATCGCTTTCTGAACATCAGGTATAAAGCAATCCTAGAAACAGGGATTCTAGGGGGTGGAATAAGCCCCATATATGTTCCACACTAAGTTTACTACACTGAGGCAGTTACTCTGATTACTTAAGCAAGGCATATGGAAGGGGCCAAGTTGGTACTATAATCTGTGATTAGCCCTCTCAACAGAGAATAGCTGAGAACGTTGAAAGGAAAGCTTGACTACTAGAGGTAAATTTGGGATTCACTCCACAGTGATCTCCTTAAAACCAGAATCTGGGAAAACGGGAAGGGAGGAAGGGAAAAGGGCACAAGTTCAACATCTCCCATCAATGTTTGCTCTAGTCTCTCCTGGTGGCTCTAAGTGCCATTGGGTAAACAGCCGGTCTTAGAGATACTGCATGGGTTATATCTAAAGAGAATCAGCTCAGATAAAACCCTCAAATTCACGCTGTGCTAATTACAACCTAGAATAAAATTTTGAAAGATCAGCTACGCTACCCCAGGGACTAACTTCCCAGTTCATAATGGATTCTAATCAGCTTGAAGACAAAAGACCACCCTAATGTGGATTCCCTCCTTATAAAAGTGGCTCATGCGTAGAAGTATTCCCTATTATGGAGGCTTTATTTCAGTAAACAAATATTTATCGAGCACCTACTAAATGCTAAGAACTGTACTAGTCATTAGACTTACTTTAAAGGATCTCTTCTAGTAATCAAAACTTGAAAATATAGACTAGGTATTTGTACAAAGTGTTTAAAAAGTTTTAGTGTGGAAGCAAAATTTTAAAGGTGCTGTTTCATACTAAATCTGAGAGTTCGCTTCATTGTTTCTCATGTGTTAGCTCTGACCCTGAAGATTGTCCTCTAGGGTTGCTGAATATCAAAACTGACACCTAAGAGGCTGTACACTAAGGGTTAAATGTAAA
Source organism: Cynopterus sphinx (assembly GCA_030015415.1). Lineage (NCBI taxonomy): Eukaryota > Metazoa > Chordata > Mammalia > Chiroptera > Pteropodidae > Cynopterus > Cynopterus sphinx. Next base: position 25,107,011 of record CM057385.1, read on the forward strand.
GCAGACTTTTATTGTAATTGGAAAGTGAGAAATCACCACATATTAGTTTTTAAAACTCATCTACCTAGAGTTGGTAAAACAGTCCAATACTGTTGTGCTGTGGATCTGTTACTAATACAAATACCAAGGCAAATGCAGATATTTGTAGATATTTACCCATTCATGGGGTCTTTTCTGTTATTGTTCTTTGTGGAGCTGCTGTCTGGAGTGAATAGCCAAGCCCTCACTGCTGCATAACCTGCGGTCCTTTTGGCCACTAATCAGGGGCCAGCCTGATTAGTGGTCAAAAGAGAGCAAGGGCTTCTCTGATGTTGGCTGGGCACTGTACACTGGAAAGCCAAGGAGCTAAGTATGTCACTTTCTTGCTCTGTGCCGCAGCCACGGCAACTAGATTAACTCCTGCTTTGTAACAGCTCCCAGGCAGCCAGTTAAGAATACGTATCAGACAGCACCATGGGACACCCTGGTGGCATCAGGTGGATATTACAGGTGACGTTCAAAGTCTTACCCTCCCCACTAGAAACAGCAGGCTGGCTTTAAAAAAACAATGTGGTAGTAAAATAAACAAGAACTTGTCACCAAGAGACGAGACATGGATTCAGGTTCTAGGCCAGTCACTTTAACACCTCTGAGATTATCTCCTCAAACTGTAAAACGAGGCTACTACTACTTGAGGATTAAAATGAATCAAATTCCTTCATAAAACGACTAGCTGCTTTCAGTAAGATATTTGTCTTGTCCTTATATTTTCCTCAAATTTTTCATTAAAAAAAAAAGTAGCAAAGTTACTACTTTGGGAATAAGCCCAATCTAATTAGAGGACCACATCACAAATCAAGTCTAAGTTATGGGGCCTGCCTAGGATTTCATGAACACATTTATTTATAAACATTTATTACTGTGTATATACTAGCATACTGGGCATCTTGAAAGACATGTCAGTTATTAACAGTCCTTGCTCTCAAAGAATTTACCATGTAGCTGGGAAAAAAATACATGTGAAGCTAGACAGCTTATAAGCAACATATAAGTCCATGCATTATATATGACACTGCACAAACACAAAGAAAGCAAAGCACAAATGCAGTGCAGCTAATCCATGAATGCTTAAATCTTTAGCTGATCATAAAGGGGTGACAGAATTTTTAAGGGTGAAAGAAATGGGGATGCTTGTAGGTTTTGGGTGTGTTGTGTATGTTCAATGTTTGCTGTGCCTCTTGGCTTTGAGATTGCTGAAGCTGGTTCATCCTCTATCAGCCTAAGAAGATCAGAGTCGGGGCCTGAAGTAACGTTAAGTCTCTCTCAAACAAATATACCATTCAGTCTCTTCACTCTATGTGACTCTTTATATAGATATATGAATCTATGAAATAAAAGAACCAAAATGATTCAATCCCACTGAGAAATATGCAGGAATCCTCAGTGGGAGAGGACCACTAAATTCAGAGGTGACTTCATCCATCGAGTTCACCAAGTTTGTGAGTAGGCTTCTATATAGCATTTTGCTTTTAAGGAGTACTAAGTTCTTTCCATCTCCAATCTATTAAACTGTCAGTATTATATTTGGCTCACTGGGAAATACAGATATTAAAAGAATTCCATAGGGTATTAAAAAATGAACATTCTACAGTAATAAATTGAGACTGAATGCATCAATGAACTATTACACGAATTTAGCAGCTTTTTCCATAGTTTCTGGAATTAAGTTTAACTTCAAGATGATTCAGGATTTAAAGCTGCATGGTGACTGCAAAGTGCAAGGAAAGAATAAGTCCAAAGACAGCAAATACAGAAGCAAAAACAAGCTTGGTTAGTAAAAAGTATTTATCAGATCAACCAGAGCAGGGGAAGAGGTCCTAAAACTTGACTATCACCTTGCTGCAAATCTACTATTTAGTTTTAGAAGACAAAGTTGCCATTTTCAGTTTTCTTTATTGTGATGTGCTTGCTCTACTGCTAATAATTTACATTTTCAGTATTAAGATGTGGATGTCACTCTTGGTTTATTTTATAAATATCAAAAATATTTTAATGTCTTCAAAAATTAATAATATCCAGGTCACAAAATAAAAAAAGTTCTATTACAAATATTTAGCAGCTTCTACTACACAGTAAATATGAGTAGGGATTAATTCTCAACTTTGAGTGTATATTCAGTGCACTTGTATTGTGCTATATACCTGGGAGAAAGGGGAAGAGGTTATGACCTGTTGGGAGGAAAGGGGAAGAGGTTATGACCTGTTGGAAGACAGATACATGAAAAACTCACTGGTATCAAAGCAGTATGTTGGCTCAAGTTTTAAGATAACATCAGTTAATCCTATGTGAGAACACCGAAGGACCAATAGTGCTTATTTAACTTAGCATTTATCATGTGCCAGTCTTGGTTCCTTAGAAAATAAAAATTCATGAACCAAGAGTGTCAAGGTAGATGGAGAATGAGCAAGCTTGGCGACATATGCTATACTAGAGGTACATACACAGTTTGTGCCAACACACTTGGGAGTAGTTCTGTTTGATGAGTGTCAAATAGTTTTCAGAGGTGATTTTCCAGGCACTAAAGGTGTTAAAATTCTCTAAATGAAGAGACAAAAGGAGTAAGGAACAGTAGGACCAAATCCAATAAATGCAGGAAAATGCCAAGTTCTTTGATATAAAGGATATCATGGAGAGAAAGAGAGAAAAGACTTCAAAAGTAGTCTGGGGGCCAGTTTACCAAGATCTGCTGCACCGGCCTAAGGAACGTATCCTCCAGACAATGTTTCAAATAATTTTAGTGTTGACATGGTATTTTTTCCTTTTTAAAAAGTTTACTTTAGCAACAGTGGCTGGTAGAGATGGAACTGGGGTGACAGTAACAATGAATTATCAGTTTGGTGTTCGCTGACTATATAAATGCTCTAACTCAAATTTCTGGGCCTGCCACTTTAATGGTAGAAGAGATCTGACCCAGGGCTTCAAATCCTATTTAAAGGCTGTAGGTTGTCTTTTGTTTTACCAATGCAGCAGTCCATTCCTAAGTATTGTCTTAATCACTGCCACAACCTGAACGCTTATCCCAGTACTTAGCAACCACACGGTACACTATTCACCCATCCCTCTGGCACTTTCAGCAATCTCCAAGTTTAGCCTTTTCTTAAGACTTTCCTTTGTACAGGTTTGGATTTAGTGTTTCTCCACAAGTTAAATTAAGGACACATCAGAATTAACACTTTCAGGATTAAGAACAGGCATAATCAATCCAGTGCATTTAGTACTCTAAATCCAATTTGCAGCAAGGCTGCTAGACAGCAACTACCTTCTACAGTCTCACTTGCAACACATTTAGCAGGTAATCTCTATTATATAAATTTGACTTTTCTCTCCCTCCTGGAAAAATACCATTATCAGTCCTCTATTAATCTTATTCTTCAAAGCAGGCAAATACTCCCCTATTTGTTTTCTTGACTAAATTGGATCAAGTGTGCCTAAAAAACTGTTCTTATGATAATTTAAACAGGAGGCCAGTTGAAGTTTGTGTCCTTTACATCTTTGCAATATAAAGTTGGAAGAGGGTATGAATGAGAAATGAAGTGCTAACCCCCAATAACTTTCAGCTTTCTTAAAAGAGCACTAATTGAATATGTAGAGAACCGTACTTTCTTAGTCACAAGATATTGTACCTATTTAAGGCTTAGAAAATAGAAAAATGTAAACAGCCAACCTGACAAATAGGTTAAGATACATTAAGAACTAAAAATCTTAGGAATGCCAAGAAATGATTGATCACTCCAGAAACAAAAATGGCAAAGCTTTCTGAGAGTGTACTTTTTTTGTAGCATATGGCCAATTTTATGCCAGGATTCTTTTTCTGCAGCACACTTACTCCTGCACTCAATTCTTAACTCCTGGCCTTACTATTCCATACCTGGAGGTGTACAAAGTAGGCAAAAAAGCTGATTCACATCTTCAGCATTTTATCCTAATTTCTACTCATTTTTCTTTTATAGCGGTTCAGTTTTCATGAAGCTGTATTTGAAACCTGAATGGATCCAAGAGCTGAAAATAGAAAGGATTTTGCCCAATAGATAAGACAGAGGTAAAGTTACAGAAGTAAACTTACCCTAGAACGCCCTAACTTTGGAGCTGATGTACAGTTGGTTTCCACCTTGCTGTAGGGATCTTTTTACAGTACAGATAAATTTCCTGGTCGATTTTGTATCATAGCTCCCTCTAGTGGCTGATTCTCACTAGCCTTTATCCAAATAGAATGGAATATTGTTTAAACATCACCTTAAACTTGGCATCAATGTTTTGTTCAAAGTATATTTGGTGAAGATGAGTATGGCATCCTACAGATGCTCAATTTTCACTATACCACAGTGATAGCTGATACTTGTAAAATGGAATTAAGACACTTTTTAATCTGGCAGTTACTCCTTTGTACTTAAGAAATGAAGACAACACTCAGAGAATTTGCTCAACTCTAAGTGTTGTTTCATCTATTTTACATATCTAAATGGTAACCTCCTATGCAAAGGCATGAATGACTTCTGATAACCTAAATGTTTATTATGTTTCTAAACTGCCATATGACAAAGAATAATTTATTTTATGTACTACAGAAGTATCAAGTCAATTTCTAGTAGAAAAAAAATCCTTCCCTTGATTCTAACAAAACCACAACCACCACCTTCAGGGTTGTCAGGTATCTTTCAAAGTTAAGGAGAAGCACCTTTTTGGTTCTAAACCACAGTAAGTGCTGATTTAAGTACACTGCAACTTTTAGGTTCTCATGTTTTTGTCAGGATTACTGTTTGCTCTATAGATAGGATGACAAAATATTTCCTTCAGTGAGATACGAATGTTGAGTCCACTATACTAAGACTATAAGAAGTCATACATTATTGGGGTTGCTTCAGCCTAAAAAGATGGGAACCTTACATCTCAATTAATAAAGGATCCATAGTAACAGGTTTGTTTTCACTCACAGGTCTGAAATTACACAGAAGCTTTGGCCCTGAATATTCTATTACACAGTTCTTCAATCCCTTATCCAAACTCTTGGAGACAGATGTTATCAGAAATTTAGAGTTGCTCGCACTTTAAAAAAATATGGTATTACAGACCTTATATGAAATATTAACATGCTTTACAAAGCCTGTGGCAACTGTATAATTAAACACATCAACATTTCTGCAGGGACAGTTTTTTTAGTCACAGTTAAGTACAAAATGAAGGTATCAATTCTGGTCAGATTTTACAGTTAGTTCAACAAAATTTTTGAGTTTTTGGATAAGGGACTGTTTCCTGTCTTTGCACTCTTTATTTGGTAATAAAGCTAAACCAAAGGATTATGGTACAATAGCACTTCAGTCTGTTTCTCTCCTAATACCTTTTCTGATAAATATACATGTATTTCATTACTTCATATACAAAGCAAAAAGGCACATATAAATTTATCTTCACAGAAACTTGAAACACCAGCCCTATCTCAGACAGAACTAAAATAGCTGAGATTCTAGATCTATATTAAAACGTACGTATACATGCAGTTTATTAATACATAAAACTCAGAAAAAAATTTAAGAGGGAAATCTGTTCGTATTCCAAACAGTATTTTAAGAAAATTATTAAACATAACTTCAGCTCCCAATTAGGAATCAGAAAATGGGTTTCTTACCTTTTGTTTCCAAGATGTGGGTTGAACAGCAAGATGGGTTATTCAATCTGATGTTATGAAAATAAGTGCTTCTTGGATTTAAGTTTTTCCTTGGTTAGAAAGTAACAAGCTAATTATAGGCTCCCTACAATATTCTAAGAGTAAATAGGGAGAAAGGGGGAAAAATTCAAGCCAGCTTTTAAGTTCCAAAAGGGTGACTGTCTTCTAATAGCTGCCAATACAGGTAGAGGTTTAAGGTCCATCTCCTAAGGCTGAAAAAAACAGAAACAGTCTGCATCTCTTTTCACAGCTTTTAGCTGTCTGCTTTTTAACTGCAAAACCTGTGCCCCTCTACCTTTTACAAACATGCATTATATCCTCTTATCTTCAAACAATTGATATACAAGAACTGTTTATCTCATCATTTCAATCTGGGGTTGGAACTACTAAACTTTTAGTAGAGTACATCTTTCAAGTTAAACGTATTCAGCCTCCACTGAAAGCAATTTTCATTTTGATAATTTCCAAAATGTTCAATGAACACAAATGAATCCAAGCTTGCTTAAATCTACTTCACATTTACCTTTCCAAAATGTCATTTAAAATGATTATAAAAAATATTCTACACATAAAACTGTACTTGCCTACAGGCATACCATCCTGAAAGCACCAAATCTTGGAAGCTTAGTCAGGCCCAGTTAGTACTTGAACAGGAAACAGAACTTTAGTCTTAACTAGTAAATCTTCTTGAACATCTTTTGAACTTTCGTAAAAACTAGTTAATAAATGTATACCAATTGCTTTACTTAATGTGGAGCCCGAGTTTTGAATCTTTTTTCCTCCTGATAATCCCACAAGATTTGTTTAAATATATTGGTTGGGCGACCTTATGTAATTATTGGGGGCCATTTCCTCCCCTACCTATTTTTAGTTTCTGTTAGGTTTATGATGTCACTTGAATAGCTTGTCTTAAATTTAGCTTCCAAATTTTTGCACCCTGGAGAAATGTTTTAGCTATTTGTTTTGGGTGCAGAAAAAGTGGTTCAATGGTTCTGTCTCACTACCAAGAAACCAAATTAGGGATTTTAGGTAAAAAGTCCTTCCAATTCAAGCAAACAGAAAATTTAAAGCCAAGGGACTATATCAAATGGACACAAAAGCTAGCAGACTATAAGATGTAAACACTGGTTTGGTATGTTTTAGATACAAACTATGGTTGAAAAGGGTTTACAAGGCAAAATTCTAAAGAATGCTCAAGCTTTGTATTAGCAATGATTCACTCAAAGCAGCAGTTAAATCTTCTAGTATGCTACTCACATTTCAAAAAGAAAATGTAATTTGTGTTTTCTAATCTGCACTAAATTTAAACATTTGACATTTACCCACCTTTGAGATGAGTTCCACTGAAAATCTCAAAGGCTATCTCCAAGTTAATTGAGTCGTCATGTGATTTTGCATAAAAGCCTGTTGTCTAGATGATCACCAAAAACAGCACCTATAAATTTTTATCAAAGTATGGGAAGCTCATCTTTCAGAGACTGTATCAGCCCTCATTCACCATATCATATACACGACTTCCTTTCTCACCTTATCTTCCCCTGAATATTTTTACAATTAACAATGAAATTGATTAATAAACACCTTTAGAGATTACCTTTCAAGAACCTTTAATTTACTAACACAAAAATACAAAGTCAGAATCTCATCAATTCAAAGTATTAACTGACAGTCACCCAATTAAAAGCTTAGAAGAGGAAAAAGGACAACCATGCATAGTTTTTTAAAAAATGTTTATTTTTTTCAAAGAAAAACGGCAACAGCCAATTGGAAACCTACTTATTCTTCAACTCCAATTGTTTTCTTTAAATTTAGAAATGACTTAACTGATTTACTATTTTAAACAAACCCCCCTTTCCCCTTTAAATGTTTACCATCTACTCGTGCTGAATCCTTCCAAGGAGATTGCTCCAGCGTTTATCTCCAGGTCCTCGCTTTGCTCCTTTTACCAAAAAATGCAAAACACAATTCCATCGTGCATCTTAAGGGCTCCAATCGTCAAAAATAGGAAAAAAAAAATCTTTGGAATAGCCAATTAAGTTGAATAAAAAAAAAATCCACACGAATGCGGTTTGGTTGGGGCAGGAATCCACTCCTATGTTCCTGGTAATCTGATCCCGCTCCATGAATCCTTGTAATTCATCCTCCCTATCCTATCCACATTATGATTTGAATCCAATGATCCAGCTCCAAGGATTGGGATCCAGTGAGCCCTCTCCAATCCAAACCTTTATAACCAGCAAAACCAAAAAAGAGGAGGCAAAATGTTAGATACTGTAATCAAAAAAGGTTTCTGGGGAATGATGAGTTATGTCTGTCATCAGTTTAACAGATGTACATCAATAACTATCAAATTCCCCAAAACAAGTTTCTGAATGGTGTTCAGATAAATTTTAGAAACTTAATCATCATAGAGACTAATTGGAAGAAGCATTTTATATTTACAGTTCAACTGATAATGCCAACACTTGTTACTGTACAGCGTATTACAGGTTTTGTGGTCACAAAAAGTTATGTAGTTCAAAAGTATACTGGGATTGCTACCCACCTAAGTCTAAACTAAATCTAATGCTCCCATTTGCAATTTAATTTGTAAATTAAAGTTTTAAATATATCAGTCAATCATGAGTATTAGTTTAAAGGGGAAGGCGATACTTAAAAGTATTCCCAACTAGATTATCTACACCAATATGCTGGAATTCTATAATTTGCTTTCATTTTGTCTTTAAAAAAATGAAATAGCAACGCTATATCAGTCACACAGAGGACATGCAGATTTAGCAGTATTGATATTATACTCTATCTGATTGGAATTAAAGACACCCTGTACCCACATGTACACCAACAGCAGGTCACACATTAACAGTTGTAACTAAGCACTGTGACAAATTAGCCAGTTCTTCCCACATTAGTCCCTATTAAAACAAAAAAGGGGGGAAGGGAGCAAAATAAATTGTTACAAAATGGGCAATGTAATTTTGCCACAATTGCCAAGGTTTAATGAGCAAAGCAATTGTAGCTAACTGCGTAAGATGTTTGTAAGTGTTTTAAGGTAGATGCATATATTCATTTTATAACCCTTTCCTTTTAGTATAAGGTCAATACTGCCAATTTCATCTGTGACAATAGCACTTGGAGTCATACCATTGCCTCCATTATTGATCTGATCCTCCTCAATCCTCCTTTTGACAATCCTAAAATGATTGAAATGTGCTCCACAATCCTTAATCCAAAGCATTCTTAATCCATCTCTTCAGATATGTCTACAGAAAGACACATGAAAAGCAAGATAAACATAAGAACTTCCCCAAGATAACCAAAAACATCCCCAACATCCCAGTTCACACAAACCAGAGGAGAACAAGACATTTACACAATATCACAGTCTGAAGAGCATGGAGTTAACTAAATTTAAACAATCCTGTCTATGACATCACTTAAAGTACAATTTATCAGACATGAGGGGAATGTAAATGTTAGGAGCAAGTGGATAGTACACAAGAATGCAATTCAACACTTTAGCCCATTCTGAACGAAACAATTTGAATTAAAAAATGAAAAGATTGTACTGAGTAAAGGAAAACTGTATACAACATGGGTTCTACAAAAATGTCACCAATCATCTTATGTACGAGAGCGAGATCTGCTATGACGGGGAGAATAGCGTGGTGATCCTCTGCTTCTCCTTGGGGAGTAACTGCGACTCCTGCTGTTGCTTCTGCTACGGCTTCTGCTACGACTACGGCTTCGAGATCGAGATCTTCCATAACTTGGACTTCTGGGCCCATCAACTTTAACCCGGATGTAGGCAGTTTCTCCCTATTGAATAGACAGAACTTTCGATTGAAAGATCTAAGCTTGTACCTGTCTTCAGGCATGCTGAATGAATACAACGTAGCTAATACCAGAAATCTGGCACTTTACTTGGACACTCTTGCCTGAATCTTACCTTCAAACTCCACTGTTAAGACCACTGTATCCAATTCTGGCCAAATAAAAGAATAAGTGTATAACCTACCTCATGAGATCTAAACTTAGTGTTATCCAGTTTTCGAACTGCATAGGTCATATCTTCTTTCCGTACAAACTCCACGACACCAGTGCCATCTCGGTAAACATCAGCATAACATACATCACCTGCTTCACGCATGTGATCCTTCAAATCCTGCCAGCTTCCACTTGGAGGCAGTCCTGAAAAAGTGTTTTTCAATTCCAATCATCCTAAATTTCTTATCAAACTTAATTTACATTACAACAAAGACTACCTGAAAATTAATGATTACATTTAAGATCCCGGATAAAGACCTAAGATTCTGCAATCCAGAATCCAAATTATTTGTAAAGCACGGATCTTCATGTTGTAAGGACCGCAACCTAACTTGAGAAATCTTCATCACAATAACCCGTTTACTGAATTCACACGAACTAATTTGAGATCTAACATAAAAACCTGCATCTATCAAACTCGTCCACGCAAGAAAAAAATTTAAGGGATTTCTGTCCCTTCTCATCGACCCACATTAACAGGAGACTCACCAGAGACAACCACTCTGTTTTCAGATCGCCTGGATGGGGGGCCATAGCGGCCGCGGGGAGCCCCGCCACCTCCACCCCCGCCGCCGCCTCGGCCTGTGCCACGGCCGCTTCGAGGAAACTCCACCCGCAGACGGTATCCATCGTAATCATAGCCGTCGCGACCATACACCGCGTCTTCCGCGTCTCTGCGGGATCACAGAAAAGCAAAAGGGGTGAGAAAACGGCCCCGGGCAGGCTGACACGGCCAGGAAGGAGCGACTCCGCGCACATGCGCAGCCAGGAGGTGGAGAGCCCACATGCGCCGCATAATAGGGACGGCCCCTCCCCCACCCGGGAGCACGCCAGGCTCCCGACCACTAACTCAGTCCACGAGCTCTCGGCGCCTCCGTTTCCCGCTCCGAGTCTCAGTACGAACTCGGAGAGCCACCAGGGGCCCCGGCGCCGCTGGGACGGCCACACCGACTCAGCTCCTCACCGACCCCCGGGAGACGGCGCCGGCTCTCACCCGAAGAGCCCACCTCCCAGTTCTCTACGTGGAGGCCTCGGAGCTGGCCGCAGCTCCGCCAACCTATTTTCCACACGGCCGCGCGAGGCCCAGGCCGCCTCACCGAGGGTCCTCGAACTCCACGAAGGCGAAGGGGGGTCCCCCGCGGCGGTTTTTGAGATCGATGTCGCGGATGGCGCCGTATTTGTAGAACACGTCCTCAATGTCCTTGGTTCGGATGTCTGGAGGTAAGTTGCCCACGTAGATGCGGCAGTCGTTGTTCCCCGCCGGGCCACGAATCACACCACCTCCCGACATGGCGGCGACGCAAAGAGCGCGGACTCGAGGACAAACAGGCCTTCCCACCAAGCCTCGCGCACAGCAGAGCGAGCCCGCAGCGGCCCCACGTCTCCCGCGGCCCGTCCAAAATGGCGCCTTTATCAGCTCGGCGCACGGATACGGGAGGAGGGAGGGAGCGAGGCGGGCGGCCGCGGCCGGCCGCGCTCAGGGCGCACGCGCACGCGCGCCGCGGGCGCCGCGAAGCCGCGTCACGCACGCGCGCCGTCGCCCTCCGCGCGAGGGGGGGGAAAAAGAGTTCCCCGCGTTTGCGGCCTGCGCGCGGCGGCGCGCCGTGGGAGGCACCGCTAGAGCGTCCTCCGCGAAGGCGTTACGCGTCTTAAGGAGTCACTTCCCTCAGCAGCCGGCCTCTCGGAGCAACTCAGCGCCTTAAAAGGAGCTCGCGACTCCCCGTCCGGGACCTGTCCCAGCATGCTCTGCGGCGTTAACGGCCTTTGGCGGGAAAGACGGCCGGGGGCGGGGCCAACGGGGTGGGGCCGGCGGTTGCTCCGGAAACGGGGGCATCCTCAGCGCGCCGAGCCGGGGACCGCGTGGGCCCCAAGCGAGACCCGAGGCTCGACTGCGTCTTCCCTTCGCCGTGTGAACAGGCTGGAGGTTGAGTAGATGCGTGTCCCGCTTAGGGGAACCCAGTACATACCCAACTTGAAGTCCAACCTTCGGCGCAAAACGTGACCAGTGAGTTCTTGCGCTAGGGGAGGGGATCCGGTTGGCAGGCACCACCAGGAGCCCAGACCTCAGCTGCTGCTCTCTCTGATCGCCTGTCATTAGGCTTACTTCGCACAGAGGAGAAGGTCCAGTGCAGGTTTACAGAACGAATCGTGCGTGCGATTTCCCCACCCTCTTTCAAAGAACGACACGAAGCGTGTGCGTGTACAAAATCCCGAAGCTCGCTGCCTTTAACTCATCGTCGGGACTTTCCGGGCCTACAAATGGGCAAAATGGGTGTGTGAGAGTCGTGACTACGAGAGATCCAGTTGCTTGCTCAGAGCAGATCCTGCTTCCACCCTCGCCCAAGGAGATAAGAACTTTTTACATTCTTTCCAGAGACATCTAAAATCTGAATCTTTATGTGAAGTATTGGGATTTAAATATTAATGAATTCAAACTCAAAAAAAAAAAAACAAAAAAAACCAACCCTGCAGTCACAAATGTGCTAAAACAGATCTGCATCCTGACTTTAAGGATGATTTTCTTCATAGTATACATTTATTGGGAACAGCTCCTCTCCCCAAGAACATGGGGTGGTTAGTTTGTAGAGCTGCCATAAAACGTTATTAAAACTGGATGAAGAAATGAGGGAGAATGGGAAAATAAGTCGTAGATAAGGTTAGTACACAAAATGCCTCTGGTAATAGCCTGATGAGTTCATAGAGAGGAACTGCAAATTTGACTGGTCACACAGTAGTCACAGTAAAGAAGGAAAAACAAATTTGTTCTAAATCTAAAATTCCTTTGAGATTAAAAAAAAAAACAGGTCATTTAGGGAAAGGGTATTCTTTCTTAGTTCTAGAAGTTGATTGAACATATTTTACAAATGTTTGGTAGTCCTTAAATACTGCTGGTTTCCAAAATTATGTATATATGTACATGTCCCTTTTTCTGCAGAGGATTTGAAATTTTAATCAGATTCTTAAAGGGGTCTGTAGATCCCAAGAGGGAAAAGAACCTCTGAAAATTTTAGAGGGTAGAACTGATTGTCTATCCTTTGACCATCCTGATGATATTTTTCAAAACTGATCTTTTAATTAAAAAGGCAAGAACCTGAGTAGCTGATCAAAAAGGATATTGTTTTAACAGATCTAGTTTCCAGCATTGTCCTATTCAGTTAGTAGCAGAAGATATATATTTTTTAATTGCAGGCATCTCATGTATTATTCCCATTGAATAGTTATTTACTGAGCATGTTATCTTTCTGTTCTAACTTTTATCCATAAATACAGAATTATTTAGATTCATCTTCTGTTGATTAATGTTAAGTCAATGATAACTGAAGTGATTTAAACATAAGTGCATTTAATTTCAAAACAGAAAAATAATAAAACTGAATTTGCTTTGATTTAATGTAGTCATTTCTGATTTTGTTCAGTTCAGAAAAATACAAGGTAGACTTTAATATAGAGTGAATAGGACATTCTTGTTTCTCTGTTGGTCTCTTTTATTGTGTGAACAAAACCAAATTACAGGTTCAGGAGTCCATAATGAGGTCAGGATGTAGCAGGAGAAGTCTGGATGGCTGTTTATCAATGTCTCCCAGGATGACATTGGCTTGGTGATTATTATAGTTAAGGTTGTGATTTTATTATTATTGGTGTACCAGAGCTGATTAACATATTCTATTTGGCGAGAAAGCACCTAAACCATACCATTTGTTCTTTTGTAGGGTGGAAGAGCGGATTCATTTTTGATAACCAGGGCACTCAAATTTGCATATACCAAGATAACTGGGCAGAATTGGAAAGCAAATCAGGCTGTTGCTTAATAAATGAGGAATCAAAACAAAATGAGGTGAACTGTTTTGAGAGAGATTTCATTCAGATCTTGGTGAGACCTGATAAATGATCCCTGCCCCATAACAGAGTATATATTTTCGGTGACAGCATAATTCATACCCACTGGATTTTGTGTCTGTTCCTGGGTAAACAGAGCTGGGTAAGAATTAGCCATTCTTTTTCTGTAGACTAATCTTCACGCAAACTTTCTCTGAACAGCATGCCAGGCAGTTGATTAGAGTTCTGCTGACTGAATTACAATCACTTGCAGTTTGGCCTTCTGAGATTACATCTTCATCTTAAAAAGGTTAGAATATTTCTAAACTCCTCAATTATATATTCACAGGCAGGTTTATGGATTGTTCCTGCAATTAGCTAATCTATTAAGTATGGATTTTACTAGCTTGATTCCTAGAAGCTGCTTTATTTTCAACATTGTTGATGTTTATGAAAAGTTACTTCCTCTAAAGGAAACTCTTTAAATGTTGTCAATTCAATTCAGTAAGGATGTTCTAGTGTCAGCACTATACCCTGGAAATAATTACTCGAGGGAAAAAAAGAGAGATACTCAGAGTCGATTGCTGTTAGTGTTGAAATTAGAAGAACCAGTTTTTCAGTGATTTGCTGACCACTTAAAACTCTATATGTATGATGACAATTACACAAAACTCTAAATATACTAAAAACCATTGAATTGTGAGTGAATTGTGTAGTATATAAGTTATAACTAAATAAAGTTGTTTAAAATTACAGGAAAAAATATCTCCACAAGCAGCAAAAACATTCTCTAAAGGCAATACTGAGGGCGGAGGTGTTGTAGAGTAATTTGCACTGAAATATGGTTTCCCTAATCTGGCAATTGTTTTTAATGTTTGTGTGCCACAGCCTATTGTGTTCCCTGGGGATAACTTATTTTTACTAGGTAAAGAAGCACAAAGATTAGGAATATTTGATTCTACTGGGTGCAGGAGTTATCTCTAGGAACAGTTCACTCACATAATTCTCTGTTCCATCGTTCCACTTGTTTTAGTTGTAAATATTCTCTGAAAAAAGAAGAAATAATATATGTCTTTTCATTTGTTTGTCTCATCTTCCCTAGTAAACTACGCTTGGGACACATTTCTGTTGTAACTCCTTGTATTACCAGTAGATTCTCTGTTAAAACAAATATTTACAATTTACTGACTGTTCTTTGAAGAAGGTGGGATGTTGGATGAGCAGAATGTTGTTTCTATGGAAACTTCATCATGTTGCTGTCAGATGATAGACACAATGGGTGCAAGGATTGTTTTTTCGTTTCATAGTATAATAAGGATGGTCAGTTTTCAAGCCCAAAATAAATTATCTAATAATACATTCTTGGTAATCTTATTGTAGGACTGGCTTCCCTCATTTTTTGATTCTTGTTTTGTTTTTAGCTAATTCTTCTCATCTTTATTGTTCCATTATTGATGATAATAGAATATGATTTTGCCAGAAAACAGCTCTTAAAATGATCTATTACAAAGAGATATTTTTACCATGTCTCCTTTCTAATTGTTACTCCCTCTCTCCCTCTTCCTGCTTAGTCCTTTCTCTTAAAAATTAAAACTCCACTTTATATTGTACATTTCTTAATTGGAGTGAGAAAATGGCTCTTTAAGAAATTATATTAAAAATATGGCAGATATGCTTTATTTGATTTAAAAAGCTACCTTTTTTGCCAATTTAATCTTATGAGTCCTATATAAATGTTAGCTATTAGTATTAGTAGTACTAGTGATATTATATATTAATACTGCTGCCAAGTGTGTTAAAAAGAATTTCAATAAAAATTTTTTTATTCGAAATTTTAAGAATGATTATTTCTTTTCTCTTTATTGTTTTGGAAGATACCCTAGATGAGCTGAAAACTCTCAGAATTACTTTTCTAAATTTGCTTGCAGAGTTGAGTAATTGCAACATAGACTACACAGTCCACAAGCCTAAAATATTTACCATCTGGCCCAGTACAGAAAAAGTTTGCCAATCTCTGACTGAGGAAAATAACCTGTTTTTGTAACTTTGTCTTAAACCTAATTCAAAAATTCAGTTTTGTCATATTCTCTCTTATAGGTATTTTTGTTGCAGGTAAATCTTACATTGTTAATAGTTGTAAACATAATACACTTTTTCAAGTGAAATGGTCATTCCATATGCTTCATCAGCTATTACTACAGTTTAGTGATAAGGCTCCAAGAGCTGGTGGAAACAAACTCCCCTGCTGGGCTGCTTAACCTAGAACAGGAGTTGTTGCTCTGTTTCAGTTGGTTGCTTTTTTTTATTTTTTATTTTTTGTAGTCTAGTTGGCTCATAATGCTCAGTGCAGGAGTGTAGGTGTCTATAACCAGTCTTGCATTGAAGTGATGTTTTATGCAAAGTGTCCATAGTAGATTTTGTTCTCAGGAAGTATCTGTTAGTGTTTACTCACTGTGGAATTTACAGATGAACTTTCCAAAATTTGCAGATTATGTTTTACAGTTCTGGGATCCCCTCAGTTTTCAGGCTGGTGCAGGTACCACCACGCTGACCCTAGAGGGATACTAAATGTGGAGACCTGTGTAATCTTCAGTGTAGACCCACGACCGTAGGGTCCTTCTTTGTCTGGCTGAAATTTCTTCTTAGTTAACTTCTACTCTGTAGATTCCAGAGTCCAGGGGAGAAAAAATTCTTTCCCTTGGCTTAATCTATCTCTATATAAGATGATTAAGAATGAGAATGTTTGCCTTTATAAGAATTTCCTCTCTTTTCTGCAGGAATTTAACCTCTTTCTCTGCCTCAGGTCATAATGTGCCAACATCAATATATTTTCCAAAATCTAGATTGCTGACAATTAACACCACATGTAGTACATAGTCAAGGTTGAATCTTGCCAGCCAAACATGGGCTAATATATTTTTCCTTTTGTAGTTCCTCTAGTAAGTGATGAAAAACAAGTCTGACAATCCTTTACGTGGTCTTCTGGATCTGTTTCTGAAACAGTGCATGCCACAGCTTAAACAAGAACACACACTTTCCCACAACACATATCTTAGAGATAGGAAATGTTTCTATCTACACATTCATAATTCCCCATAATAATTTTGCACTAGTATAGCACGTCTTTGCCAAAAACAGTAATTTATATACCCAAGTAATATATTCAGCTTCTCAGTCTAAAATATCTGCATTCAGAAAAAAGCTTTTTAAAAAAAAATTTTCCAAGATGAGTAAATAGGCATTGGTTTAAATTTGTGCAACTAGAGAACCCCATTGGGGGCTTCCTAATACAAAAACAGTCTAAAGGATTATTCAAATCTTCTATCATTGTAGATGCAGTGACTGCTTATCACCTTAAGGTACATTTTCCTAGCCTCAACTAAATACAGGTTTTTAAGAAAATTATAGGCATTTCTGTTAGCAATATTTTATCAAATCAATTCTAGAAAGTTTCTTATAAGTTTTTAGTTTGCAAGCTTGCATATAAATATTGGGGCTCTAGCTACATTTTCCATCTGATAATGTACTCTCATATTTCTCTAGAAATATATTTTTCTAGAAGTTTATGCAGCACTTTATATTCAACTATTTGAATGCAAAGCCATGCCCCAACACATTCACAGCCTTCCCTGCAGAGTTTCAATAATTTTTGAGGCTTTACTTTAAATAAAAGTAAACACTTGTTTGGAGATGGTATTAAGTAATAGAGGCCCTTACTAAGCACAGTTTGCGCTATGCCAAGTTATTAAAGCAGTTTCCAAAGTTTACACCACTATAAACAATAAGTAGTTAAAGATCCCATACCAACCAACTTTTTTAGGGTAAGGCTGTAATAATAAGGAAACCCCCAAGTCTTAGTGGCTTACAGAATAACCAAAGTTTACTTGTTTATATTACATATTGGCGACCGTGTGTCAGTAGAGGGACTACTCTACATATCTTATTGTTCTGCATCTGGAAACCTGGTGCAATGGAAAAGATGGCCTTTGAACATGATGGGTTTTGTTTTAAATCCCCTGTGTCATTTACTATCTGTGTGATCTTGTACAACTTCCTTAACATGATTAAGCTCTGTTTCTTCATCAAAAAACTGGGGATAATAATAGTACTTCAAAGGTTGTGGAGATTAAATGAAATAACATGCAGTAGAGTGGCTTGCACACAGAGGTTCTGAATAATTTAATGGTGGTTCTTGCTCAGGGACTAAACACCTACCTTTGCTCTTGGATTTTCAACACTTAAGGTTCAAATGTTGGTCCACTTTACTCTAGAAGCGAAACTCTAGTGTGTCTTGTGACTAACTTGATATTATGGATAGATAGCTTAGTGGAAAAGAATGTTGAAGTTCTTGCCTAAGTTAAGGTTTTCTTTTTTCTTTTTTCTTTTTGTTTTTGACAGGGAAAATATGGCTAAAGAGTTGAGAAATTCCCTCCAGGTATCATGTAGAGAAACAAAATTGTCCCTGGTCACAGAGGACACAGCCTCTAGTACTACCCAAATATATAACTGGGGGAAATGTGATGTAGCTCTTTGCTTTTGTATGTTTCTGAAGAATGTCTCCCTTGTGGGAAAGCTGATAGGATGATAAAAACCTCTTGATTAATGTAATGCTTTTCTCTGTTGCTTGAGACTTATCTTGTGTAATTTTTAAACAACCAACTAGTTGTAAACACATCTCAGGTTTCATTTGCTAATTTGTTTGGCAGCCTGTTCTTGAAAAAGTACAGACTTTGGAGTTAAGCAAATCTGAATTTGAATCCTGACACTTCCATTTATTGGTTATATTATGCTGGGCATCTAAATTAATGTCCTTTTAGTCCATCCATTCATCTGCCTGTGTATTCATTTTTATTTGCAACATTTATCAAGCACTCTCACTATGCCAGGCCCTATGCTGGACATCAGGGATACAAAGTTAAAAAACATAAACATTTTAAGTAATTACATATTTACTATATTAGATTATCTCAAACACTTCAAATTCCTGACATTATTTCTACATTAGTCAGAGTAAGTGCAGGAGACAGAAACGCTCTAGGTGTTTTAGGCAGAAAGGGGTTAATCCAGGAGATTAGGTACCTGCAAATTGTTGGAAAAAATACAGGAGTGGGTTCAAGGCATACCTCCAGGTGTGGCTCCCAAAACATTGCAGAACCAACCTATTAAGAGCATTGCTTCCTCTGTCACAGTCAAGAAAGTGGAAGTCAGTAGGCCAGAATCTGAACTATTGAGATTAAAAAATCTTCAGTACACAGCCTAAGATGCCTTTCAGGGATCATAGAGCCAGGATCAGGAAGCTGTAGTAGCCACCACAATTGCTTCATCACTAAATTGTGCTATCTGGCTGCCAGTATTGCAGTTGCTTCTTAACACCCAAGAAGCTAGAGAGGACTCTGGAAACCCTAAGTTTCATCAGCACCACACACTAAAGTGTCAGGAAGATAGACATTGCCAGACTTCTATCTTCTGTCCTATTTGATCATTGTTGCTCATTGCTATGATTCTTCTAAGTAAATTGAAACCTTCATGAGGAAAGGTGTCATGAAAAATAAAAAGATTTTTTTTTCAGCCTGTAACACAGTCACAGAGAAGTTGTTCAGTAAGTATACACTGATGCTTAGATATTCAACATATGATA
The DNA here is from genome assembly GCA_030015415.1 of Cynopterus sphinx. Classification (NCBI taxonomy): domain Eukaryota; kingdom Metazoa; phylum Chordata; class Mammalia; order Chiroptera; family Pteropodidae; genus Cynopterus; species Cynopterus sphinx. Next base: position 25,126,210 of record CM057385.1, read on the forward strand.
TTTGATACAGTCATTTCGATGCCTTGGTTTTGATTGATTATTATAATCTTCCATTTCCTGCAGTTCAGTTTCCAGTGTGCCAAACATAAGCAACTGAGCATGCACAGGATGTACTATTGAAATGGAAAAGAAGAACTGGATCATTTCCATTGGCACTTCATTTGCAATTGGAATCACAGGCATCCATTGTAGACATTACTATATAACTACTATATTGCAGATAGTAGATGTTTAGTCATAGTTTACACAATGGAAAGTTTTACAGTTTGTTGTATCAGGGCACAAGTACATCTAATTGGTGTAACTTCATTTATACCCGCAGCCCTAGTGGTATGAGTTTATTGAGAATGATACTCATATATAGCACTCACAGCCACCATGCAAATCTAATATAAAGAAAAATTTCCTAATGTAACACTGCTTATCAACCCAACATTAGTAAAATTCTGTTTAGGAAATTAACCAAGTTCTTCCCACCTTTCAGATTAAAATCACAAATATCAATCACACTTTTTCAAATAAAAATATAATTCTAGTAGACTTCTGGTTTTAAGGAGGCAGAGTATAAATATTTCTGTCCCAGTCTCATCTTGAAAAACACAAGAATAGAAATCAGAAATACAAACTCTGTCTTTGATAGAACTAGAAGACATCTGAGGCCATAAACCATACAGAAAAGTAGAAAGTGGAAATAAGAAGTAGATGGATGACTTGGCAGATTGGCATAGTCACAGAAAGGCAAACCTGGGTGCCCTACACAACAAGCTGAATTCTTTCTCAAAACCCATGAAAGGCTCAGAAATGGGTTCCAGGGTGGGTGAGGCTAATACAGGAGATAGAATCTCTGAAAAAATTCAATTTGACTAAAAGTAAATGAATTGTAGCCTGATCTCTGTATAGTGAAGTCCTGCTCATACATGTGGTGCTTTCAGTCATCTTTTTAGTGCCTTATACTATGAATGGCCAGTCAAGGACCATTCATAGTTGTGAGAAAGGAAACATGCCAGATGTTTAAGGAAAATGTTTAACAAGAAAGAGACTGGAGCAGATAAATAGGAACAAGAGATTTGGCATGTTTATGTGGTATGTATATAGAACCATGAGAATATGAAAGAAGCACTCTTGAAAATTCAAAATATGATAGTAAAAATAACAAATTAAAAAGAAGAGTTGAAAGGTGAAATCAAGGGGACCTATCAGAAATTAGAACAAAAAAATGAATAGATGACAAAAAGGAGGGAAAAAAATAAGAAAATGAGTGTTTCTAAAAAGAGAATTGTAGGGAGAATATTATGAAAGAGATTGTATAAAATATCTCCCAGAACTAAAGGATATGAGTGTTCAAACTAATAGATACCATCAAATAGCACCATGAACTAAAGAAAAACCCAAACCAAATGACATCATTGTGAAATTTTAGAATACCATACATAATGAATATATTCTAAAAGCTTTTAAAGAAAAAAAAAATAGATCACATACCCTCCCATGAGTCAGAATATCATTAGATTTCTCAATAACAACACTCAGAGCTAAAACAATCACAAAAGTGGAGCAATTCCTTGATATTTCTATACCCAGCCAAACTCTCAATCATTAGTGAAGCCAAAATTTTCAGTGATGTATTTTCCATTTACTATTTCTCAAGAAATTGCTAGAAAATATATTCCACTAAAAAAATAAATAAATAAACTAAGAAAAAAGAAGATATTAGAAGAAGCAGCAAGAATGATTAATGTGGTAATGGAATAGAGTTGGGGACAGTATGCACTAATGTTTATATGTAGAGATACAGATCGCTACATATAGTAATATTTATAGATATGTACATACAGGCATACCTTGTTTTATTGTGCTTCATAGGTGTGTTTTTTACAAATTGGAGGCAAGACTTTCCACCAGCAAAAAAGATACTTCCGTTATTATAATGGTCTGGAATTGAACCCACAATATCTCCTAGGTATGAATGTATACACTGATTAGTATACACGTTTATATCTCCTTGCTTTGTCAGCTGAGAAGGCCTACAAACAAGACATGCCGGTAGTAATATGCACTTTCAACACTCTGATCTTGGTTTCTAATACCATTTTCCAATAAAAGGAACCAGGACTCCTTGGAGAAATGGCTGATTCTAGGACTGGGACAGGAAATAAATGAGATGAACCTAGAGCATTTTATAGTGCCAGATAATAAGTGCTTAAAAAAAGAAACTGCCCCCCCACACACAATTAAAAAAAAATAAAAAAATAAAAAACCACCACCACAATGATGGGGATAATGTCGAAGAGAGCCAACTGACAGAACTCCCAATGACCAAAGCTGGAACAATTGGCAATTACAACAACAACAACAAATTGCACTGGCTTATTACCCAAAGTATAAAACATTTATTCATGAGTCCATAGTGATATAACAAATGATTTTATCATATTAAATGGGAAAATAGACAAATCTCCCATATAGAATAATTCCAAATGTTATATAGAGCTAACTCCCCACTCATTAAGTGTGGGCTGAGCACAGTAACTTCTTTTTAAAGAGCACAGTATAGAAATGAGTGTGTGTTGGGGCAAGAGAGTAACTTAATAGTGGAGAAAGCTGGTAAACACTCCCTCAAGCCAGATGATCAAGGTTAATGATAAGTCATATCGATAACGTGTACTCTTGGTATGAAGTGATGAGAATGATCTCCCTCCTAAAAATAAAATTAGCCCAGTCTCACCATGAGAAAAACATTAGACAAATACCAGTTGAGGGTCATTCTACAAAATACCTGACTAGTAATTCTCAAAACTATAAAAGTCATAAAAACAAGAAGAGTCTGGAAAACTATCAGAACCAAGAGGAGTCTAACTAGATAGGATGTTGGACTAGCTAAAGGACATTAGGGGAAAACTGAAGAAATCTGAATAAAATATATTGGCTTTAATTACTAATAATGTATCATTATTGATTTATTAATTGTGACAAATATACCCTACTAATGTAAGATGTTAATAGTAAGGGAAACTGGGTACGGTGTGTGTGGGATCTCTCTGTTCTATCTTTGCAATAGTTCTGTAAATCTGAAACTTCTAAAATAGGAAAGTTTGTTTTAAAATTGAGTCAGTTATTAATTCCAGGAAAACAAAATATTATTCAGTCTTGAACAATATTTACATAGTCTTGGTAACTAAAATGTGAAGTATGAGTCCAAGCAAAAGTTGTTATCTAATTTTATTTGGAAGTTGGAGGGGGGTGTAAGAGAGTTAAACACTCTCATATATTATAATAACAGCTCATTATATACCATTTGCAATTGATGAGTTAAAAGATAACTGTATGCTATAGAAATATGGAGGTAGTTATTAGAAGAGCTAAAAGAATTGAAAGTGATTACTATTGGAATTGACTGAAGACTGTTGTTTTTTTGTTATAAACCTCAAATCATTTTACTTTTAAACTGTTTAAGAATATAGTTTACTTTTGCAAAGCATGGTGTATGTTGATAAGAAAATTTAAATATCATGTCTAATGATATTAAGCATTTCAAATTAAAACCACAAATTTGACATATTAATTTCTCTAGTATGTTGCTTTCTAAAACATTTCAAGCATCTGCTTTATCATCTACACCTTTATGTGATGGCAAAATCTTAGCCAATAGAAGCCAACCAACTAGACTTATTTAGTTTAAGGCTCAGGACCACAATATAGTTATTGATTTGAATTATAGTAAGATATTCTATACTGAGACACTGGTTCCCACTGCTTTCAGGATGATCCTACCTAAACTCCAGGTTTTCATGCCAATTCCTTCTTACAGTCTTGGAAATAGCACCATTAGATGCAGGCAGGAGAGGCTCCTGCTCAAGTTTCTGCACATATCACAAAACACAGTGATTTTAAAAACAGCTCTTTATTATGCTAAGTGAAGTAAGTCAGACAGAGGAAGACAGATGCCATATGCTCTCACTTATATGTGGAGTCTAAAGAACAAAAATAAATGAACAAACAAAACTCATAGACACACAGAACAAACTGATGGTTGCCAGATGGGAGGTGATGGGGGGGGCTGGGTGAAAAACATGAAGGAATTAAGAAGTACAAATTGCTAATTACAAAATAATCACAGGGATATTAATTACAGGATAGGGAATATAGTCAATAATATTGTAATAACCATGTATAGTGGGGGGATCACTTCATAAATTATGGATTTCCAACCATGCTGTACACCTGAAACTAATATAAAATAATATTGAGTGTCAACTGTAATTGAAAAATTAAAATTAAAAAATTAAAAATAGACATAGGTGCCTCTAGCACTCTAATTTTTATACTAAGCATGGAACCAGCATGACTTACCCTAAACCTCCACTTTTGTGGTGGACAGTTCAGGCTCCGAGGCAATGCTTCTTTGCAGCCCAGTGTCTGAAACAGACTGGGTTGTGCTGCTGCCTATGTTGGAGACAGAATGCTTTAGGTCTGAGTGGCAGAGAGACTTAGGTGAGAAAAAAGACAAATTAACTTATCAAATCCTTCCTCTCTGCATGAATGCGATAGATTGTTGCATAATGAAGTTATTTCCCAGTAGCGCTAAGCATCCATGTTCTCATTTCTCTTTATGTTCCATTGTGGTTAATGCTAATTAGTGGTATTTGCAAAAGTTGCACATAGTGAATAAGGAATATGTTGCAATATTAAACAATTTATATCACTCCTAAATGTGCGTATATGTAGGTAATATGACATGTGAAGCATGGTACAGATTTTCATATTAGTCACTAGGTGGACATTGCATGCCAGAATTGAACACTTTTATTTTTATAAAAATGTAAAGATTTAATTACAGTTCTGAAAATTTAGATTAAATTAAAATCTTTATTTAGACTTTTAATTTAAAATGTTGATATTTGTTCATTATAATTTTCTTTTAATAGTTTTTAATTTTTAGAAGAAACTTGAAATCATGAATATAATTTTATATTTTAATATTTGACATTTACTTTAACATTTTTGATAAAATGTATTTAAATTGGATGTATTTTGAATACAATTGATTTTATTTATTAATTCTTTACATCAATTTTTGGTAAACCTTTTCTGTAAAGATCCAGATAGTAAATATTTTAAGCTTATTGGGGCCTGTGATCTCTTTCACAGCTATTCAACACTGCTGCCATAGATAGTAAGTAAATGAATGAGCGTGATTGTGTGACAATAAATCTTTACTTGTAATAACACATGGTAGGCTGAATTTGTCCAGTGGGCCATAGTTTGCTGACCCTTGCTTTAGGTCATTACTATAAACAGAAAATAAGTTATGTGAAAAATCTAGATTATAACAACAAAATTAGTGATTTTGCTGAAATAAAGGCAAGATTGATTTTATGGAATATATTTTATGGACTAAAGATATAATTTATAAATCAAATATGTCCTTTATTTTGTAATTCATCAAAATTGCCACACATCAACTTAACACCCAGAATAGCAAATAATTATCTTCATGACCTTGAATTACACAATAGTTTCTCAGATAGGAAACCAGAAGCACAAGTGACGAAAGAAAAAAATAGATAAGTTGGACTTCATCAAAAATAAAAACATCTTGTGCTTCCAAACATCAAGAAGGTGAAAAAATACACAGAATGGGAGAAAATATTCGCAACTCATTCTTCTGATAAGGGAACTTTTATTTAGAATATATAAAGATACCACTTTTTACCTACTAGGATGGCTATAATCAAAAAGTCAGATAATGCCAAGTGTTGGCAAGAATGTGGAGAAGTGAGAACTCTCATACTGCTGATAGGAATGTAAAGTGGTACAGCTGCTTTGGAAACGGTCTGGCAGTTTACCACTGGTTAAACATAGGTTACCGTATGACCCAGCACTTCCACTGCTGAGGTCTATACTCTAGGACATAGGAAAACATATGCTGACACAAAAACTTGTATATGACTGTTTATATACAAATTAGCAGCATTGTTCATAGTAGCCAAAAGGTGAAACAACCGAATGTCTATGAACAGATGAACAGATAAAATGTATATTCATATAATAGAATATTATCTGATAGTAACAAGAAATGAAGTACTGATCCATGCTACAACATGGATGAACCTTGAAAACATGCTAAGTGAAAAAAGCTAGTCACAGAAAATCACATATTATGCAATTCCATTTATATGAAGTGTCCAGAATAGACAAAATAGATTAATGGTTGCCTGGAGTGGAGATTGGGAGAAAATGGTAGTGGGGGTGTTTGACGGCCAGTGGGTTGAAAATGTCCTGGAATTAGATACTGGTAATGGTTGCACAACTCTCTGAATATACTAAAACCACCTAATTGTATGTTTTAAATGGGTAAATTGTATGGTATGTGAATTATATCTCATTAAAATCGCTCTTTAAGTCTATGGCCATGCCACCCTGAACAAGCCTGATCCCGTTTGATCTCAGAAGCTAAGCAGAGTTGGGCCTGGTTAGTACTTGGATAGGAGACCACCTAGGAAGATCAGGTGCCATAGGCATAAAAAATAAAAAATAAGGGTTTATAAGCTGAAGTTCCTTGCAATCTGTGAGATCAACCAAGGGTTGTCTCGCCTAAAAATAAAGAATTGCTATTTAAAAACAATACTCTCTAGCACTGTGCCTGGCCCATGGTAGAGGCTGAAATAAAAGTTCTTTTCTTTTTCCTCTTCCCCAAATTGCCCTACCCAGGACACCCCTGGAAGACTTCTTAGATTTTTTCCACTTCCGACAGGATTTTTACTTACCACCATCTTAGAAATCAGGGTTTCCTCTCCACACCCTTTAGATCTTCCCCTTTTACTGTCTGCTGGTCACCCTCAAGTTAACTTTCTAGAATAGGACAACCTTGGCCAACACTGATTGTTGAGGGGGCAGCAAATAGATTAGCCTGAAGCAGCTACATCACCCAGGCTCTGCACAAACTGTTTCTGTGAGTCCTCCTTCTCGGCCTTTCTTCGCAGTTTTAGCTGGAGCCTTCCATGACTCATGCCTGCCTCACTTGCTACCTCTCTTCTTTTTCTGGTCCAAGCCAGACCATTTCTCTCCCCATCTCTCTTAATCAGTGAAAAACATGTTCTTTTCTGTCTGGGAGACGGATTTATTACCCTTTAGTAAAAACTTACTTAAAGTTAAAAACTAGCAAATGAAAAACCAACAACCAGTAGATATTTACAACCCTCTAAAATTTAATTGTGCAATATTTCCCTCAGTCTCCAACTTACCTAGATTTTCCTAAATTAGTCCTACCGTTGGCTCGATATTACTCTTTGGGCTTTCTTAACTTATTTGTAAAGAGAGTTCAAGAGTGAATGGAATCCAGAGTCTCTGAGGCTCCTCCAGTTCTTATATTTTATCTTCACTTACACATAAGCTTTTTTAAATGGCTATTTATAATAAATAATCATACTGCTGCCTGTATGTAACTTATGATTTTTATAGTATTGGTGCTGGAGGCAGGTGCTTGGGAACTCATGTTGAAAGTAAGGAGATGAGAGCAAGAACCTGGGTTCTGTGTTCCCTCTCTGTGTCCTCTCATTATCCAACGCCACTCTCCAGGAGGCAAAGCTAGGTGACCATGAGCCTTGGATATGGTTGGTTGTTCATCTTATTTGTGAAACACTGGGGCAAAGCATAGTACTCAGAGCTTCATATTCATTCTTTTATTTTAATTCTCATGATAACCCTATCGTTACTTCCCATTTTATAATGAACTGAGGCAGAAAGGTTAAGACTCTAGCCCAAGGTCAACCAGTTATTAAAACAGCTGTCTAGGGTTAGTAATCAGAGATGCCCAGTATTTAATGCAAATGATTGCATTTCTGAGGATTAATATTCATTCTGATAAGCCTATGTTCATCTAAATAAGGTTCTCAAATGGGCTTATGACTGGGAAGAAGGATCAGCACTGTGATCCTTGATACCCAGAATGGGACCAAAACAATTGTTACCTAGTAGCAGATAAGCAGGCACTGCTAACATCTCTTGGCCAGGTTCTTAGAATTCGGGAGTCTCCAGCCCTTCCTGAGTGATGAAATTTCAATCTGGTTTGGGTTTTAAAAATATTGTAACTAACCCTTGTCCTTACTCTCCTTTAGAATCCTGTTCCTGTGGCCCCAAATGAACCTAGAGCCTTTTGTGTCCAGTTAAAGCTTAGACAGAAACACTTTTAAAATACTTGAACCATTTGATGCAGGGCCTCAAATCAAGTTGCTGCTGTAAAAACACAAATACTGGGACCCAGAAGATACTAAGGGAAGAAAAAAAACCAAAGCTTCCTTTGCTGGTAGAGAGGATCATAAAAGCAATGCATCTCAGTCCAGGGCCAAAGGAGAGAAAATATGCATAAAGGGTAGCAGAAAAAATGTAGTAATATGTCATCAGATTTAGGTTACTAGGAATTACCTGAGAGGCAGAGGTTTGCTTAAAAACAGGGTTAGTGGGAGAATCACTGAACTTTGAGCTAGGAAAAAAAAAACTTCAAAATTATTCAGTCTAATTTTATGACAGAAGAAAAGATGCCTAGAGAGCGAGGTGGCTTCCTGAAGTTCACAGTCTGAAGAGTGGCAGAGTCAGAGGCCCTGGTCAGGCCTCGTTTTTAGTCCACTGCTAGCAGCTCTGCCCCACCTGACTGAGGATGGGGCAAGTGTGTCAACAGGTATGCAGGAAAGTGCAGAGCATCTTCAGGGGTGCCAGTAAATGGAGCAGTGTAGCTATACAAGAAAAAAGGGTTGTTGGAAGGAAGGCACTGCAGGAGATTGGATAGAGCCTAAAGTCCTCAAGACGTTCGTGCTTGAGAAGGGGTGAAATAAAAACGGGGATTGAGGAATATTAGTCTGGTGTGGTGTGCAGGCCACATTGGAGGAGGGATGATGTTGGGGAAGGAGTTTGCTGAAAGTCGTGCGTTTTTATATTTTACTTCCTAATGCTGCATCTGGGTGTGTGTGTGTGTGTGTGTGTGTGTGTGTGTGTGTGTGTGAGAGAGAGAGAGAGAGAGAGAGAGAGGAGGAGGAGGAGGAGAAGGAGGAGGAGATGAGGAGGAGGAGGAGGAAGAGGAGGAGGAGGAGGAAGAAGAAGAAGGAGGAGGAGGAGGAGGAGGAGGAGGAGGAGGAGGAGGAGGAGGAGGAGGAGGAGGAGGAGGAGGAGGAGGAAGGAGGAAGGAGGAAGGAGGAAGGAAAGAAGGGAGGGGGAGAGAGCAGTCTCAGCCTGTTGCTCAGCAAGGAAAGGAAGGAAGGAAGAGGAAGGAGGGAGGGAGGGAAGAAGGAAAGAGAAAGAAAAAAGAAAGAAAGGAAGAAAGGAAGAAAAAAAGAAAAGAAAAAGAAAGAAAGATTAAGAAAGAAAGAAAGAAAGAAAGAAAGAAAGAAAGAAAGAAAGAAAGAAAGAAAGAAAGAAAGAAAGAAGAAAGAAAGAAAGAGAAAGAAAAAGAAAGAATAAAGAAAAAGGGAGAGGGAGATAGAAAGACAGAGAGAGAATGGTCTCAGCCTGTTGCTCAGCTAGATTTCACACTTGTTGGTACCTGTCTGATGACAGGTTGGGCTGCCTTCCAGAAGAATGACCTCTGAACTCCTTCAGTAATTTCTAGAAAGTCCATTTCCATTCTCCCTTTTTGACAAGCATGCCTCAGCTAAAGTGAGTCTGCTTTACCCTATGCACTCATATGCACAGAGAGGCCTATAGATGGTACACTGTGAACAAAGAAGCAGGTGGCACCAATTGCTCAACACTTCCTCCCACCCCGCCCAGAGTGGGCCGAAGAGCAGATTCTGTGTGCAGAGTTCCTCCTGCACCAAGACTCAGCTGCATAGTTCTCCATCTCTCCTGTCCAAGGGGAGCTGGCAGAGTCTTGGGACTCGGGACATCCTTGGGATAGGCTGGTGGTTGTCCACCACTTTCAGGCCGTGATCAGTGGTCCACCCTGCAGAGGCAAGCCTGCTCCTGACTGCACGCTTTCATCAAGCTGGTCACCTGAGAGTGAGGCCTGTCTCTCATTAGCTTGTCACCTCCCAATAACCTATACCAGTCTCAGGGGGAATCTGTTTGTGATGGCATACCAAGTTTCTGGCTTTCTCAGGAAAGCGTTCTAACAAGTCAGACCATTTTTTGAACAACTGTTGAGTAAGCACATGATGGATGTAACTATAAATAAACTTGTTTCCTTTCTTGTTAACCCTTTATGTTAGGTAGGGCTAACATAATTCAGGTGGGCCCATGACTTCCTTGGTCTTTTTTAGTCTGTATTCACTCTAAGTCTGAATATATATGCAACTCAGTGACTAAAATGTTTATGTAATCACTAAAATTCAAAATGTGATGTAAAGTCAAGGCTTTTCCCCCTCCTTCAGCTTAGGCTGAATGATCACTTAAAGTCAGCAACACTTCTGTCCTTCCTCTCCTGTCTTTTTAATTGTGGTTTCTGGTGCTTCCTGTGTTGGAGTGGGAAGAAGCAGGAAAGTTCCCACTTAATCGGTCCTAGCCTGGGGATCTGACATGGGTGTTCTCTCGACTTGGCAGGCGTTTAAAGCTGTCAAGTGTGGGTTCTTTATATCCCACCCACCTTCCGTCTTAATCTGTCTGGTCTGCTATAACAAAGTAACACAACAACATGGATGGACCTTAAGATAATATGCTAAGCGAAATAAGGCAGACAGAAAAAGTTGAAAATCACATATATGTGGGATATAAACCTAAAAGCAACAAATGAACAGGACAGACAGAGACTCATGGACATGGACAATAGCCTAGTGGTTACCAGAGGGTCGGGGGCAGGGCGGGGAGGAGGTAGGTAGGTGGGATAAAAGTGGTCAAATATGTGGTGAAATTAAAGAATTAAAAATAATTAATTTTTAAAAAAGGGAAAAAAGTCATACATATTGGTGTTTTATAAATAGCAGGAATTTTGTTCTCACGGTTCTGAGTTCAGGGTGCCAACACAGGCCGATTCTGATCAGCACCCTCTTCTGGGTCCCAGACTGCTGACCAGTCCTCACTGTATCTTCACCAGGCAGAAGGAGAGCCAGCTAGCTCCCTGGCCTCTTCTTATGAGGATCCTAAACACATTTACAAGGGCTCCCTCTTCTGACCAAATCACCTCCCAGAGGCCCCACCTCCTAATCCCATCACAGTGGGGGTTAGGATTTCAACATATGAATTTTAGGGGTGGGGGGTGTTGGGGTTGGGGTGAGACACAAAAACATTCAGCACACAATAATTGCTGGGTCTCTTCCACCTACAGTTCTCTCTGTGTAGGTGATACACTTTCCTCTGGCTCATTGCTTACTCCTTCCTCCATAGCTCCACTTTACCTTTATTGAGTTCTCTTTGCCCCTCAAGAATCTTCTACTATCCCAGGCCAACCTGTCTCTCTCACTCACAGCTCTCCGCTTTGCCCGAACAACTCTGGGTATAGTTAATTCCCAAGTGTAATACTCTGCTCTGCTTTGCCTCTTGCCATTTTGGTTTCTTGGCCTTGACACCTGTGAGACAGGGCTAGGGTAGAACTCCTTGCACAACTTCTTCCAAAGAATTCTCATCTAAAAATCTTATGCTTGACTCTTCTGTACTTTAAATATTCTTTGCCACTTAACTTTGTCAATCCTGGTCTAGCACGTCATTTTGGAATTTGGTAATTATTGTGATTCAGCTGAAACTCCTGTTTTAACACCTGATTTCATTTGATTTAGGACACCTCTTGAACCAAAATGCTCTTACTTAAAATCCTGACCATTAATAAGACATTTACTTATGTTTTTCAAGCATCAGATACTGCCTACCATTTGGATTTATTTCCCAGGTTCTGCCCTTTTAAATCCAAATCTAGATTCTAGTGAGAGAGGGGGCTTGAATTAAAAAAAAAGAGAGAGAGAGAGACAAAGTTTCATTCAAACTCCGAATGGTCTTGGGGCATTCCTGTATGGAACTCTGTCTCCAGAGGGGAGTTGCTGTACTTGCCTGCTTTCTAGCACCCCCAGGGGGTGGTGTGAGGTGGTGGAGCAGTGGCAGGGACCAGACTTCTTTAAGAGCAGATTGAGCCACTGTGGGGAATCCCTGCAGGAAAGGTGCAAGAGTCAAAGAAACTTAGGAACTTGGGCCATACATGACCTTTAGCAAGTTACTCCTCTGAGACTTGCTTTCTACATCTGTAGAATGGGAATAATAGTCCCTATGTTCCTCACAGCCAAAATCCTGTGCAGTGCTTTCTCAACTGAGAAGTAAGTCGCAAATGTCAGGAATAGGTACCTACAGTTAAACTCTATTCAGTTGCCCATCTCGTACTGTGTGGACCCTGAAGTCAAGACCCATAGCATGTTGTTTTTCTTCTATCACAATGTGCGCACGATTTATTGGATGGAATTGTTGTGCTGTTGGCCTTTGTTGGAATGTTTGTGGTGTGGATTTGCTCTGCAGAGCAAATGTTTATTTCACACGTTCTCTTCATCAGGCTGAACCTGGAGAGAGTGAAGGACCAGGGCTACCCCAACTTCATCACATCCCAGAACACCTGAGCCAAAGCCCCTTTAATAAATTATATGATTACTTGGTTTCATTTTCCAAGGATTTTTCTCTCTTTTTTTGAAATATTGAACCCAGTTCTCTTTGCTTCTACTTTTGCTGTGACTCAGATTCTTATTTCTGAGTCCTCTTGCTTTCCCTTTTATTCTCTCAAAAATGTCATTTTCATCTTCTCTTGCCTCTGGGTTTTTAGCGTGCCCTGTGAACTGTATTCACTCGCTTAGACGGGGTGTGGAGGAAGCGTAGGCCAGGGAACCCAAGCAACCTTCAGCTAATGCACAGGAGCCTTTAGCCTGGTGATTACTACAATTGTTGCCTAGTGGAACAGTGAGCCATTAGCTGGGTTCTCACCCCTCTATTAGTGTTACCCTGTAATTTAATCACAATTAGACTCCTAGAAACATAGACATAGGAAACAAGTGGGCAAAGGAGGCAGATAGCAGAAAGCAACAGTAGTCGGGGCTTTTAATTAAAGGCACTGTTTTCAGAAGGTACAAGGCCAAGGAATGGAGAGGTCAGAGCTTGGAACGAGGTAATTGAGAAAACAATTAGAGGGACTTCCAGTTTTACTTTCTGACACTGAGGTTGAGATCTGCTGACCATTGGCTTCATGGGTTGGGCTGAGCTGGGCTTGTTTAATAGCAATAGGAGTTCTTAAGAGGTAATCTATGATCCCTTTACCTTCTCTCATGAAATCTGTGGGAGGAAGGTCTCAGAGAGGCTTCTCAGAGGGAGTTTTTCTTTGTCTCACTCGGCTTCCTCCCTTAGGTCCTAAAGCAAGCCCTTGAGTATATGTTGGAATCAGCCCCCTTTCTGAGGGCTCACTTCAGAAGGCCCAGGCCTGGGGGTCACCCATTCCCATGGGCTGTGTGTCCTACTGCACAGTGTAGATGTGGGCAGTGTATATAACTAGGGCTGGGCGTAGAAGACAATGTGAGGTAAAGGAGATTTTGGGAGGATGTCCTTAGACCCTTCCACAGGACTGTTATCCTACTCGAGCCTCAGAAACCTGAGTTGCTGCATAGAAGGGAGGAACCCCAGCATTTGAGCCCTCAAATGACAAGGAAACTATTCTATCACACTCCTACATGGAAGTGATCCACAAAGAAAAGAGCCGAGTGTGAAAGTTCAGCCCAGGCCAGTTCAGCCGCTCTTCATTCTTCAGTAACAATAGCCACCTTTGGCCAAAGTCACATTGTCCACAGCAAAATTAGCTGAGGGTGCTGTGGGGATTGGGCAGGGAGTGAGGGAAGGGGGCTGTTGGAGCAAGGCAGGTTGAGCAAGAAGCTGGGAGCCCAAGCAAGTGTAAGGAAAATCATGAAATACTTTGGAGGCCTCCCATGTCCCATTACTCTCTCTACTTCTCTTACCAGTCAGGGTCCAGTCCTTCTACAGATCCACTAATGCATTTAATAACTCAACACTCTCAGAGGAATCAGAAGTTTCTGGTATTCCAGAAGGTTCTGGAAGCCCAAAGCTCCTTTCAAATCAGAGGGCAAGATCTGGGTACATGAGAAAGAGGACTTATCCTTCCTTCTGCTTTGACTGTTGGCTCCACTTTTTGTGGTAACCTTGCGATCCCAAGTTTGTGGCTTTCCATGACCGTTTCATTTTTAAATATTTTATCCTATTGTCTCCATAAGTACTCGTGAGGCCACATGCCCTGATTTTGTTATGGAAAAATAATAAAAATAAAAAACACACATAAGTACAATTCTAGCTCAGAGCATTTTCTGTCCAGCTGAGTCTACGTAAATCTTGCCCTTCCCTGGCACCCAGACATAGTGGTGTTTGGAAGATTTGCTGGAATCCCAGCTAAGGAAAAGTTAGCTTGCAGGTTGGTATAGGAGCAAAGAATAGATGACCTCTTATTCTTTGAGGCTTGATTCTGAAGCACCCTGAAATTTAGGCAAAAAAACCACCCTCATGACAGACAGAAATTCAGACTTTAAATTCATCTTTAAACCTCAGACACAGCTATGTGGCTTCAGCTTTTCAAAATCCTCTCTCCCACTAGCTTTCTGATAAAAACCCCTTTAATAGGGAACAAAGCCTTTTACGCTGTAATGAGAGAAAAGAGTTAACTGGCCTATTCCTCCTGGGGCATTTTCACACACTAAAGTTCTCAACCCACTCTTGGGTCATGAAATCAATTTAGTGGATCCTGAACTCTAGCAAAACTTCAAAACTATAGATAGATATAAATATAGACACAAGGAGGGAAGAGAACAGAACATATCAGAATACATCACACTTGATTTGGATAAGTATTATTTCACGAAACTTTTGTTTCTGTTTTATCTGCCTATACCTTGTGTCTTGGGGCACTGTGAAAAAAAAAAATTTTTTTTCCTGTGGGTCACAGTAAAAAAAGTTCGAAACTACTCTCTGGGAGAGGTAACACAATTAGATATGTTCACACTGACACTGAAATTGCTGCAGCCAACCCTCGCCCTGAGAGCTGGTTCCACAGGGGAAGAGAAGAGTGGCAGGCTGCTGACACACAGTGCAAGAAAGAGAGAGGAAAGGGCTTGAGAAGAAGCCCGTTTCCCATGGCCTCCTCAACAGCACACTGAGTGCCAACAGCACACAAGACACTCTCCCAAATACTTAAATGAGCAATCTCTTTTGAGTCTCACCACACCCCATAAAGAGGCTGAGTACTTTTTTTACTGTCTCCATTTTATAGGTGAAGAAACTGAGGTTCAGAGGTTAAATAACTTGCCTGAGGCCACATAGCTTGTATGTTGCAGACAGAACTTGGTCCCATCCCCAGGTGTGCCCATTTTTTAGGACACGCTCTCATGCAGTCACAGTGAGCAGCTCCTCTTTGGCCTGAGAATGGGGTCTGGTGTTGGCTCAGTATCAATGAATGGACGTTGGCCAGCCAAGGGCCTTGCGTGTGAGCACAGGGCAGGCTGGGCCAGAAAGCGAAGGGGCCGGGGGTTTGGAGCCCAGGGCTGGTGGCTCTGAGGGTGGCAGCCCTCCCCTAACCCTGCTCCTGCTTGCTGCAGGCTGCAGCTTTGCCAGCACAGAGCACGCTGCTAATTACAACCAAACAATGAGCAATCACAGCCCACTGGCGGTTTAGTTCTGGTTGGAGGTCTGGCAGGCTTTTCATTAGAATTTCCCCACAGCCTGAAGGCGCCAGCAGGGAGTTCTGGGCTCCAGCTCCCACTTCCCCTTCGTGCTCCCTCTCTTCCACGCCTGGTCCACTCAGTTCAGTCAGCGTTTACTTAGTTCCTCCCATGTGCAGGCTCTGTGTTCAGTGCTGCAGCGGGGTGTGGGAGGCAGAAATTTGTTCTTGCCTTCAGTGAGCTCCCTGTCCTTCCAGCAGTCTCTTGATTAGAATAAAAAAGCCAGGCACACTTGAGCCTTGTGGAGGGTAGAGAGGTTTTGGACAGCTTAGTGTCCTTGGCTGCTTCTCTCTGATGTTCTTTCTTGGGCGCTGTGCAAATATGTTTTCTGTCATTCAATAAAATGGAGCACAAAAGTACTTGCTCTGTATAGACCAGGGGTCCCAAGCCCCCTGGGCTGTGGACCAGTTCTGGTTCATGGCCTATTAGGAACTGGGCTGCACAGCAGGAGGTGAGCGGCAGGAGAGTGAGTAAAGCTTCATTTGTATTTGCAGCTGCTTCCCAGCCACTAGCATCCCTGCCTCAGCTCCACCTCAGATCATCAAAAAGGTTGGGGATCACTGAATAGACAATCTCTAGTGGTACCCATTTCTTCAGGATGTCTCAGGGAGAGAAACTCTTCCAAAATCTTAGGAGATGTAAACCTGGGCCAATAAAAGAGACACATGAAGTAATTTGGAACCCAGGGGAGTTTCTTAAATGCCTCTTTTGAGAGCTCTGGACTTCAGTAAGGGCGTGAGGGAACAGATAGCCTCAGATGGTAGGTATAACACCTGTCTCTGTTCTGGGGAAGTGGACATTGTTACCTGTTCCTGAGCCAAGCCATGGACAGGCTGGTCCTTGGCCAAACTTCAAAGTATGTCTGGTTCATCTGTTGCTCCTTTATCCCTCTCTCACCCTTCTTGGCATCTAACTCCCCTCAGGTGTACCCTGGGGACCATTCTTCCTTCTCCCATATTAGTACTCCTTTATTTGCTATCAACCAATCACAGTAAAATGTTAGTTGGAAATTCATCAAGATATTATCCCTCTGGGAACCATCATGGATGTTAGGGATGCTTGAGTCCTGTTCACGAAGAATCTCTAAAGGGTGCCTAGCAGGTTGCTTGTCCAGAGCAGTAGAGCGTGGTACAAATTTGTGGGGTGAATGATGGAAGAGCTGGTAGGGACATGAGAGGGCCTCTGGTCCTCATTGTCCAGGCAAAGATTTAAGGCCCAGAGGTAGGGTGACCAGCTGTCTCCATTTACCCAGGACCGAGAGGATCTCTAGGACATAGGACTTCCCGTTTTAAAACCAGACAAATTGGTCACCCTGTGAGGGGCTGTGTTGAGTAAACTGATGAGACAGTATAGGCAGGAAAGAGGAGTTGTTTGGATTTTGTTCACTAGAAAGATGGGAAGCACAGACAGAGGCTAATGGGAAGGCAATTCTTAAAAGAAGTAGATATAGCCAATCAACACATTTAAAAAAAAGTCCAAGCTTACTGGTAATATCGAAATACACACGGATGCAATTTTCACCTGTTTGTCAAAGATTTAAACATATAAGACAGGCTGGGAAACCAGCACTCTCATTTGCTATTGATAGGAATATCAACTGTTCTAATCTCTGTGGAGGGCAATTTGGTATGAGATAAAAATGTCTTAAAGGTATCTATGTCCTTTGACCAAATAATTCCATTTCTAAGAATCTGGACATAAAGATATAATTAGAAATATGGTTGGAGTTTTGACTATAAGGAAACTTATTTGTTCATGACAGCTACATAATAAAGTGAAGTTGGAGGCAGCCTAACCTTGCCTCTTAAGAGGCCAAATGAAAAACCAAATTCCTTTTTATTTTTAAGCAAAGTAATTCAACTCTCCTTTTGTTCTGCCCTCAGCTTCCAGCTTATGTATGAAAGCCTATATTTTAGAACTTTAGCAATTCTCTCTCAAAGAGGAATTTTGCTATTGGCCCTTAAAAAAATTAATTTTCCCAGCCACTTACCACTTTCATCACTCACATAGGCTGTTCTGCCCCTTGGTATAGTCACTCTGGTCAGAGCATTTTCCATTGTAATAAAAGCAACAAACTCAGACTATCTCAAGAAAAAAGAAAAAAAAAAAAGATTGGTAGCAGGGAGGGTTTGCCTAAGATCCTCTGGATACGTGGCTCCTCCAGTAGATTGGCTCTTTCATTTAACACAATTGAGTTTGAGTCCCTAACTTTGGCCCTTCTAGCTGTGCCTATAAACAAGTTACTTAATCTCTGTACTTTCAGTGGCTTCATTTGTAATAAGGGATTATTAATACTTAATATAGCACTTACTATGTGTCAGGCTGTGGTATAATAAAAAAGTATCTTTAGACTTTGTTCCTGGTTCTGCCACAGGGCTCCTAGAACCCACAGAATTTCCTGAGTGATGTTGCAGTAGTGTCTTTTGTTATTCATAAGAAGCCCCCCGCCCCTTTTTAACCACATCTGAGTTTCTGCTAATGAGATGACTCAGGGTGGAGCCCCTAGACAGCTCATGATAGAGGCTGGCCACCTGAAAGACCGAACAGGTAAGATTAGAGGATGAGAACTTTCAGCCCCATTCCTCCCCCAATTTCTGGAGACAGGGGAGGGCTAGAGATTGTTCAAGATAAAAACTGTTGAACAATAAGACCCAGAAGAGCTTCTGGGTTGGTGAATGCATCCAGGTGCAGGAAGGGTGGTGTACCTGAACTCGACAGGGACAGAGGCTCCTGTGTCTGTACTTACCCTATGTACCACATCATTGGGCTGTTTATTCATATTCTTTATAAGGAACACATAAATGTAAATAAAGTGAGTAAAGTGTTATCCTGAGTTCTATGAGCCATTCTAGCAAATTACTGAACCTGAGGGGGGTTGTGGGAAACCCCAAATTTATAGTTGTCTGGGTGAAAGTGTGGGAAGTCTGGCACCCCATTCACAGCTGACATCTGAAGTGGGGCAGTCTTGTGGGACTGAGTCCTTTAACTTGTGTGATCTGATGCTAACTCCAGGTAGACAGTGTCAGAACTGAATTGTTGCACACCCATTTGCAGCCAGAGAATTGGTTTGTGTCAGAAAACACACCACACAGGCAGTCTAAGCACTGAGTATTAGCTCAGTTAGTCCTTTTAACAACCCCATGAGATATGTTGTATTATTATCTGACTGTGAGTGTATTTGGACTTGGTTAGTTACTTCTAACAAATAGAACATGGCAAAAGTAAATGCAATGTGACTGGAGTCTGGGTTGCAAAGGAGAGCTTCTGCTTTGTTGTCCATCTTGAATTGCTAGCTCTCGGAGAGGGAATATGTCATGATGTGAGAACACTCAAGCATCCTGTGAAGAGGCTCACATGGAGATGAACTGAGTCTGTTTGCCAACGGCCACCTCTGGCTTGCCAGTCATGGAGTGCTCCATCTCGGGAGCAGATTCTCCAGGCCTGTCAAGCTTTCAAATGACTGCAGCCCAGATAAACATCTTACCTGCAACCTCATGACAGATGCCAAGCCAGTACTGCTCAGCCAAGCTGCTTCCAAATTACAAGTTCAGTCTCATGTAAACTATGAGATAATAAATATCTATTGTTTTAAGCCACCGAGTGTTGGGATAATTTTTTTAAACAATAGATACAACCATCTTGACCTTCATCCCTCCCAATTTATGGGCCTAGCAAAACCCCACCACTGGTCAAATCTACCTTTCACCTATTCCATGACTGTGCTGAAAGTCTCCCTTTAAATTCATGACCTATGACCACAGGAGGACCATATTGCTCTAAGACTGGAATGCCCTAGGGCTTAGCTCTTGACTAACCTCTCTTTCACTTTCTTCCCTGCCCCTCCTTTCCCTCCCCTCCACTCCCCTCCCCTTTATTTCCCTCCCCTTCTCCCTCCTCTCTGTTCCTCTCCTCTCTTTTCCTCTCTAGACTTTTTTCTAGGGTGGCCTTATCTAGTCCCATGGCTTTAAACACCAGCCATATGCTGCAAGACCCCTTATTTATATCACAATCCAAAGCCTCTCCCCTGAGCACAGAATGAATAAAGGGAAAGTGTGTCTTCAGCTTCCTCCTTTTTTTGGCAGATTTCTTCCCACCTCTCTGTGGTTATTCTTTCTTTTTCTGATATCCAGTTTATTCATACTCAAGGATAACCAATAAGATTAAAACATTAGTGCTCAGCACAGTGCCTTGCACATAATGAAACTATTAATCAAATGCAGCTAGATTATTCCTTTCAGAGAACCTTATTTACATTTGCCCTAAAGGCAAAAGTATGCCACTCTACTGATGAGATTTCAGATACGGGCAGATATAATTTCATCCTATCTTATTAGCTTTTCAGAAACATTGTTCTTCAGCCACTGACTAAACCTTTTACTTGGCCAAAAGTTGTGGATATTTCAATCCAAAAATGCAAATTAGACCTTGACATTTCAATCATTCTCAAAAGTTTCACATGTCAGAACTCCATAAATAAGAATGTAATTCTACCTCCCTCCCCTCTTTACTTTATAACCATAGGATGGAACTCAATGAAGTGACAATGCTGTGGAAGTTGGGAGCACTGAATCAGTCTGGGTCCTGTCGCTCCAGGTAGTGAGGAGAATTGAACAAAGGAGCTGTTTACAGGGTTCAGGTAAGCAACAAGGGTAAAGAAGCAAGAGAAGGTAGTAAGGAGTCCCAGGGACCAGCAAGAACAAGGACTCATTATCACCTCTAGGCTCAAGGGGCAAGTGGGGAATAGTGTCCTGATCCCAGGGGAAGCTGCAGCTAGGAGAGAGAGGGTTTGGTATGAGTACTTTATTCAACCATCAGCCCAGCAGGGAGGGAGCTGGCAGAATAAACATTCCGACTTCCTTCTCCTTCCCATCTCTTGTCAATGCCTCCCACTGGCTAAACCCAACCAGAAACCAGAGAGCAGGGGAGCCCATTGGTATAGACCATACAAGTCAGCCTCTTGGATCTCAGAATGGGACAGAGAAGACTGGAAAGTGGAGCTAGGGAAGCCAATGGAGAGTGTTCTACAGACTTGTTCTGAATGACAAATCTAAGGAGTCAAAGCTATGAGAAGGTAATATTCTCAAGGTGGATGGTTCATGGCCCCCTGTTTACACTAGCAAAAACAGCTAAAGCCGATGTTCTACTTCAAGATGAGGTATGTAATAATTAAATTTATGTTTCAACTTCCCAAATTGCTAAAGTCATCCTGAGAAAAAATAACAAGTCTGGAGGCGTCACTCTGCCCGACTTTAAATTATACTACAAAGCAACAGTAATCAAAACAGCATGGTATTGGCAGAAAAACAGACACTCGGAGCAGTGAAACAGAATTGAGAGTCCAGAAGTAAACCCATATTTATACAGGTAAACAATTTTTGACAACAAAGCCAAAAACATACAGTGGAGAAAGGAAATTCTCTTCAATAAATGGTGCTGGGAAAACTGGAAAGCCACCTGCAAAAGAATTAAACTAGATTGTTGTCTATCACCACACACCAAAATTAACTCAAAATGGATTAAGGACCCAAATGTAAGACCTGAAACAATAAAATGCATAGAAGAAAACATAGGAACTAAATTCATGGACCTTGGACTTAAAGAGGATTTTATGAATTTGACCTCAAAAGCAAGGGAAGTAAAAGCTAAAATAAATGGATGGGACTACATCAAACTAAAAACCTTCTGCTCAGCAAAAGAAATCGTCAATAAGGTAACGAGACAATCATCCAAATGGGAAAATACATTTGCAAGCAATGCCTCTGATAAGGGCCTAATATCCAAAGTATACAAAGAACTCATACAACTCAATAATAACAAAAAAACAAACGATCCAATCAAAAAATGGGCAGAGGACCTGGACAGACACTTCTTCCTAAAGGACATACAAATGGCCAACAAATATGTGAGAAGATGCTCAATATTGCTATTAGGGAAATGCAAATCAAAACCACAATGACATACCATCTCACACCTATTAGAATAAGCTGCTCTGAACAGGACAAGTAATAACAAATGTTGGAGAGGATACGGAGAAATAGGCACCCTCATACACTCACTGCTGGTGGGACTGAATTGGTATAGCCACTATGGAAAACAGTATGGAGGCTCCTCAAAAAACTAAGAATTGCTCTACGATATGATCCATCAATCCCTCTACTGGGTATTTGCTCCAAAGACTTTAAAACTCATATCCAAAAAGATACGTGCACACTGATGTTCATAGCAGCTTTATTCACAGTGGCCAGGTCATGGAAACAACTAGTCTCCTATGATAGATGATTGGCTAAAGAAACTGTGGGACATATATACGATAGAATATTACTCAGCCATAAGAAGAGATGAAATACTGCCATTTGCAACAACATGGATGAACCCTGAAATAATTGTACTAAGTGAAATAAGCCAGACATAAAAATGAAAAAATCACATGATATCACTTATATGTGGTGTATAAACCTAAAAGCAGCTAATGAACAGGACAAACAGAGACTCATGGACATGGACAATGGGCTAGTGGTTACCAGAGGGTAGAGGGGAGGTGGAAGGTAAATGGGGGCTCATATGAGGGGGGAAATAATTTAAATCATTTTTTCAAGTAAGTAAGTAAGTAAGTAAGTAAGTAAATAAATAAATAAATAAATAAATTGTTTGTGTGTCAACTTTATTGGGCTAAGTAATACTCACATAGCTGGTAAGACATTATTTCTGGTTTGTTTGTGTGGATGTTTCTAGAAGAGATGAGCATTTGAACCAGCAGACTGAGTAAAGAAGATGGCTCTCCCCAATGCGAGTGGCATCAATCATCCAACCTGTTGGGTGCCTGAATAGAGCAAAAAGGTGGAGGAAGGGTGAATTTTCCCTCTCTCTTTTTGAGCTGGAATGTCCATATTCTCCTGTCTGTGGCCATAAGAATTCCTGGTTGTCAGGCCTTTGGACTTCATGACTTCTGCCAGTGGCTCCCTGGATTCTCAGACCTCCGGACTTGAACTGAAGTATGGCACCAACTTTTTTTGTTTGTCAGCTTGTAGATGGCAGATTATAAGACCTCTTGGCTTTCATAATCATGTGAGCCAATTCCTATGATAAGTATCTTATATATATTTCTATATATTCTATTAGTTCTCTTTTTCTGGAGAACCCTAATACATAGTATTAGAATAAACTATATGTATATGAGATTGAAAGTCTGCCCAAATGACACACGTGGCAGGGACAAGATTTATTGAAGTGCAAGTATTCTTAGGAGAGTTTTGGCTTGAGAACTGTGATGTCCACATCTTCTGGGTTGTAGAATTGGGAGAATTAGTGGGAAGAGAGATTGGAGAAAAGAAGAAAGGACTGGATGCAAGAGGCTACGCCACTCTCCATAATAAAGCTCAGGAAGAGGGGAGACATTTGGGTGCTGGGGAGAGTATGGAAACTTTTGACTTATAAAAAGCCCTTGAGTAGCTGTGGATGTGAGAATTAGGGATGAGAAAAGAAGGCTTTAGAAACACATTGCCAAGTGTTTTTATCTCTTCAAAAGATATAAATAATTGGAATTTCTTTTAAAATGTCTTTTAGTTGCCTAACCACGTTTCTGAATTATATGACCCCCAAGTAAGCCAAGGCCCCATAGGACCCCTACTTTCATTGGAGTTACACTAAAAGACCTCTGGATGGTTTTGGCAATTGAGAACTGGCCAGAAACCACTCCACACACCACACTGTCTGTCCTTTGCACAGTAGAACACAAGCCCAGAATCTTAGACTCAGCTTTCTCCCAAGCTGTGATACCTCATAGAGGATAGCTGTGAAGAGGAAGGGATAACCATTTTACTGTTTTTGTACAAAGGCCAGAAAGGATAAACAAATTGACCACGGAGACCCAAAGGGCTGCCTAAGGGGAAAAGGAGGCATAATCCCCCACGCCTCCAACTCCCTTCATGCCTGCACTCAGCTGACTGACTGCAGATTCTGTTTCCTTCCCTTTCTAGAAAATGAAAATCCATCTCTCCTTTCCCTTCTGAGAAGGCTCAGGCTTTTGCCAAGGGCCTGTGTGGGACAATTCCAGAACCTGAGTATTTACAAAATCATTTCTTTTGAGTCTGTCTTTTCCTGGAAGTAGTTTGAATTGCACAGGGGTGGGGGACTAAGTCCAAGGACAGAACTTGGGGGTCTGAGGATCAAGGCATGCCATCTTTACTATGTTCTGAATTTCCCAGCCGTGCAGCACTCCGGTGTCAGAGGCCTTTATTGGGATGACGTGTTTCTCATGTGGGCTAATGAAATGTGGGGAGACGTTGACTGATCGGTTCTGGAAAGGCTTCCACTTTCTTTCACGGAAACTATCAAAAATGTTGTTTGCATTCTCTCTCCTGCTGCAGGGGACCAAGTTATAACCTATAAGGCTAAGAGTCTTAGGATGAAGTTTACATCATGGAGGAGAGTGGAGAAACAAAAAGAAACAACGCAGAACAGATGGATTGGACCTCGCAGGAAGCCCACCTTACCTCAAACTTTTTTATTGTCACAGTCCAATAGATTCTCTTTATTGTTTAAGCCAGTCTGAGCTGTGTTTTCCATTATTGCAAAAATAATCATCCATCCTCCTGACATCTTATTGCAGCTCAGATGCTCTGTGCTGCAGGTTCCGGAACGGGAAGGCAGAGTCTGGTCTGAGAAGATCCTGTCTTGACACAGGTGATATGTCACTACATCGCTGGATTTTAACTCTTTCTTGGGGAAGAGAGAAGGCCAGACAAGTTCATCTCCAAGCTTGTGGGGAGGGAGTGACAAGTCAGTCAGCAAAGGCACAGATGAAATGATGCCTACTGTGCTTGAATGAGACCCTCTAGCGAGCTCAGAGGGCTTGGGCTGCCAGAGCCAGTTGGGACAGGTGTTCTTTGCCTGGGTTCCTGGACTCCTAGGGGGGCCATGGGAAAGTGTCAGGAAATCCATGAAACCCTGACACCGTTGAAGAATTTTGTGTTTGTATATTTTCATTTAAATGGTATAAAGTCATCTACAGCTACCTGCCTGGGTTTCTCCTTGTCATAAAACAGGAGCAACTACCCCTCTTCCTTCTTACTCCCTGGAAGGGATGAACATCTGAGAGATTATAGATGGTAGATAAAAACATTAGGTAGAAAAACCTTTTTTGAGTTATTGGGCGCTGTGCAAAGCTGTTGGAAGAGAGCAGGGAGCATGTGTCTCAAGTGAGAAAGTCCATCAGGAAGCGAAGACGGCCACAAGCTTAGGTGAAGGAGAATGAAGATCAGGCCTGCCCTCTCAGTAGGAAATTCAGGTACCTGGATGTACATGAACATGTGTACCCATGTATGCCACATGCCTGTGTGTGCGTATGGGATAACAATGAACATTTGCATTGTCTGATGGTTTTCAACAGGCATTTCTATAACACTGCCTCATACAAGCCATGGCAGCAAGGTTTCAGAGAGTGCTGTGCCCAGGGACCCTCAAAAAATGGTGATACTGCAACTCAAATGCAGGTGTTCCATTTCTTCTCCTGGTACTCTATCCTCTATGTCAGTGGTTTCCAAGCCTGTCTGACCATCAGCATCACCTGAATACTTCGCTTCAGTGCAGTCTTGGGCTTGACTCCAGCCCTGGGAACTCTGATTCAGTACGTCTGGGGGCAGGGCCTGGATATCTGCATTTTTGGAAGCATCCCAGATGAATCTGAACACCATTTAGATTTGGGGAACAGCTGTTCTATATAAAGAGCACTGTGTGCAGGCAGTGTCCTCCCACAGGTAGGCCTAACAAACCTGTAAAACAGGTAATCCATTTGGGATGCTACTCATCTACTCTTTTAGGGCTCTTCTACCCTTGGCCATCCTTCCTGATGATGACTTGTGGTTCTTTTCCTAATGCTTTATCAGATGGTGGCTTAGTCCCTTTTAGGGGGTGGTGTACTGTCATAGGAGACTCTTAGGGACTGATAATCATTCAAACTCAAAAATAGTAAATCTCTAATGGTACAATTTCAAGCTTTGGGACAGGCAAAGGAATGTAGGAGCTGTTTGAGGAAGGAGAGAGGTCGTATCACGCTGTGTGGTGGTCATATTTTTCATTACAGCTCTCTACCACAAAACTCCCACATGTTTGTCGTCTGCTTACATGCATACTGTATAAATACAATATCCAAAAAAACCCTCTCAGAACGGGAAGCTAACATATATAACAAGCATGGGTTTTTAGAGCATGCAACATTTTTAGGGGAAAAATTATTAAAGCATTTTCAGTATCAAGTCTTACCACAAGGCATGCTCTTAAAGCTAGAAGAGAGGCATCCAGAAATATGAGTTTGTCATGGAAACGCTGACAGGGCTTTAGCCGAGGGATGCTCATAGGTGCAGCCTGGAATGGTGCAGCCTCTTGTGGTTTATTTACTTCTTGGCCCACTATTCTCTTGTCCTATTTCCAGGCCCCTAGAAAGTCAGCTGGCCTTCCAGGGATCTGGGGGTTTTGCAAGGAAAGTGACTTGTGTCTCCCTTGGTGGTGTTTTTTTAGACTTTTGAAGTAGGAAATAGAGGGCATCTTAGGACTAGTTTCTTGTCTGGGAGGAGGATTCCTAGAGGGAGTAGGGAAAGGAAAGTGGGAAAGAGGGAAGGAAGTAAGAATAAAAAGAAGGAGAGAATGAAGGAATGAGGGAGGGAAGGAAGAAAAGGGAGACAAGGAAGGAAGTGGGGAGGGAGGGAAGAAAGAAAGGAAGGACTCTAAGTGCCAAGCACAATCCTAGAAGCATATAGGCATCATCTTTATATCTTTATCACTTGCTGTAACCCAGTGAGTGAGTTATAAAGGTTATTTCTATGTCACAGAAAAGGAAACATTCTAGCAGCACCTATAGTGAGAGCTTATAACCACATCCTTGAAGAGACCAGGTAGCTGGGTGGTGTAAGGATTAGGAAGCTTCCCCTGAACTCACCACTTTTGTTGATGCCAGTGGCCTTGAGCAAGGCCCATAGGCCTTCCCTTGATAAGCAGTGAAAAAGCTGGAAAGGCAATTCCTCCTGGGAGAGTTGCATAGTGACCACCTTTGGTCCTGCGGGGTAGATGATTGACCACAGACCCTGAACCATGCGAAGGCCTTGCTCAAGGGTGGGCACTGGGTCTCTGAAGATATGGGTTCACTTTTCTTCTTAACAGGGCCCTAGGAGTCCTGGCAGGAGCCAGATAAGGACATCAGCTGCTTTATAGAACCAATGGGCAGGGCCCAGGAGGCTGGGGGAGAGGATTGGGAAAAGGAAAAGATGGTTTCTTTCTGGGAAGTTTCCATTCCGTGGGGAAAGTGTGGTTACTTAGGGCTCCCAGTCCAATCTGACAAGTGAGGCAAGAGCTCTGCACACAAGGAGTTCAAGAAAGACAGCAGAAAGAAGGCATAGCCCAGGTATTCCAAGAATCAGTCTGGGGAGAGAAAGACCTATTTCTTCAATCCTGGCCACAGAATGCCCCACCTTGACCAACCATCTCTGTAATCAAAGCTACCAACCCTGCCCTGAACCATGGCAAGAGCCAGGATGAGACAGCCCCTGCAGCCCACTCCTGTGCTCCTGCCTAGCCTCAGAGCACCCTCCTGCAGCCCTTCCTATCAGGGCTGCCTGCTCCTGGGAGGTCTGCAGTTTTGGCCAGGCCGGTGGCTCTGCTGGGAGGCTGGTTTGCAATCAGGGCTGCTGTGATCAGGCCCACCTCTCCTTCTTCACCAGGAGCCTCGGGAGCTTGGGAAACATTCCAGGGCTGGCTCTGACATGAATTTGCTGCTCAGTGTGCCAGGCGATCAGAGCTGACTCTTCTCCCTTCTCCCTTGGAGGTGTTGATAGTAACAGCAGAGACGAGCTGCCAAGTTGGCAGGAGAACAGAGCGACTTTGCACTGCGGATTGAGGGGGGCAGGGAACAGCAAGCCAGCAGAGGGCTGGGCCAGAGCAGCAGTTTGTTTATCCTGAGATGGAAAGGGACCCTCCAGTCTGGGTGGCCAGCATCTTGCATAAGGAGGGGAGACTATGGGGAAGGTGGTGACTCCAGGGGAAGCTGGAAGCAGTGATGCAGGGTGAGGCCTCTAGGAGGGTTCCCTGGTCTGGGTGCTGCAGGAGTCAGTGGGTGGGACCTCTGGCTAGGCCTGAAGCCACCAGCCAGCCTGGCCCCTAGAGGCATGCCAAGCCTCCGGGGCAGGATAGAGATCCACCTTTGTTCCTTCTGTTGATGAAGCAGCTATGGAGTTTATAAAAAGAAATGGACCTGGGGGAGGGAGCTGGTGAAGTCGAAAGCTGCTTCCTCTCAAAAAGAATCTTAGGAGGGCACCCATGTTTTCAATAATTTGGTTTCTTTGAGCCTCAGAAATTAATATCTACTTCAGATTCAACCAAGGAGTGATAGCAAACACTCACCTACTGCTCTAAGAGCTTTACGTATGTGAATGCACTGAATATTCATGACTTTATCAGGTGGGTACTATTATTATTCCCATTTTATTAATGAAGTAACTGGGGCATAGAGAGGTTAAGTTACTTACCCAAGGTCACAGAGCCAGTGAGTAGCAAAGCTAGGCTTGAGTCACTTAGGCCATGTTCTCATCTCATATAAACTGCCTTCATAATGCAACAGAGTTCTTAGCACAGTGCTTGGCACAGAACAAAGCATTTAGTAAATGTTAGCTCTCGCCATGACTTCCCCAGAGCAGTTCCAAACAAGGCTCCTGACATCCTCCTCAGGGACTCCATGGGGCCCTAAGGTTGTCTTCTCTTCCATCTTTGATCCAAACTACCTCTGTTATCCTAGGAGCTGGAGCAATTCCTCCTTTGGAGTGAAAGCCCCTGGCCTTCCCAGCACCCCTCCTCCTCCCTATTCCCCTTCCTCCTGCCTGAGGCAGAGCAGAGCTGAGGAATTCTCAGCTTCTTCTAGTTACCCTCAGCCTGCAAAGAAAACATAGTCTGCTGTGCCTGCTGCCAGTCCCTCTCTGGTGACAGCCACAACCCATTTGCTCAGTACCAGCCCTAGCCTGTACTGCGGGTAGAGCTGGGAGCCTAAGGCTGGACCCTAATGCCCTGTGTGACACCCTGGGCCAGTCACTTCAAGGCTGGGTCTTGAAGGTTGCTCAAAGGGAGAAGTGTGTGCTACATAACTTCTTGAGGACCCTTTTGGCTCTCAGAGCTATGGCTGAAGATTGGTGTGCTGCATTTGTAAGCTTTTCCTAGGGTAGGAAGTCAGAGGCATGTTCCCCATGTTTTGAAGGAGGTCGTTTATTCAGCATTGGAAATTAGTAACCAAGCTTTACAAGTCCACTGAAGTGTGCTACTGGCCACCCTTGCCTAGGGGATGAATCCTTTGCCACTTTCTGGGCAGCCAGAGCTACCTCCTGTCAGCTGTGAGATAGCCAAACCAGAGCCCTGATCACTGACTGCCTCCTAGTTCTGAGTTCCTCCTTGGGACAATGAAACCCCAGTTATTAGTGCCAGGGGAACAGAACTGCAATGTAGGTGTCTCAGAACAACACCAGGAAGCACTGCAGGGACATTGGCTACCAAGTCACCCTTAGTCGTTCCTTCGGGTAACTACCAACAACAGGAGGAGGTCAGGTGGCGTTGGGACGCTGGGGCAGAAAACTCTGCCGTGGTTAACTCTGAAGAAAATAGAATACTCTAAATTTCATACTTGGAGAACAGAGACAGCAGGGATGTGGTACTTTCTAATCAGAAACCTTTAATTAAATAAATGTTCAGTCCCCGGGAATCAGCTGGAGTGTGGTGGTCACTAATTATGAACAAAGAGGGCTGTCACACTCCGCCAGCTCCTTTCTCCGTGCTCACTGCACCGGCAGTCCCTAAGATCCTTATGTATGGGGGTGTTCCCTGCCTGGGTCAGGAGGTAGAGGAGAGACTGAAGCACCCATGCAGAGGAGAGGTTCTTAGGTGTGGCAAGGCACACCCAGAACACAGTTGCCCATTACCACACAGATCTGATCACTGTCTTATTCTTTGGGGTCCAAAATATTGAACTTGCTGTACTGAAGACTTGCTTTTTCCTATGAGAAAACATCTCCAGTGTTGTAATAGAAAGACTGCCTTGCAGTTAACTTGCTATCTGTTCTATAAAGTTACAAGGGTCTTTGTCCATTGCTTCCAGAAATGCATCTACTCTGTCAGACCCCAAGGGGCTCATTGACAACTGATGACAAGGAGTATGAGGGTTGGGTATAGAGGGAGACTTCAGAGGTTGGGGAGCAGCTTCCTTCCTTTCTTTTTTCCTTCCTTCCTCCTGCTGTCAATTGTTTGGTGCCAAGCGGTAGTCAGAAGAAAGGCACAACATTAGGAGATGTGAGAGGCAAAAGCCTGAGAAGGAGCATTTACCAGGGGGAAGAGGATGAAGGTAAGCGTGAGAGAACCCCAAAGGCCAGAAGGAGGACTGCAGGAGAGGGAGGACCTTCCTAGGGGGTTGGGTTGGGGCGAGGCAGAGGGCACACTTCCCAGCCCTTGACCTTCTTGGATGGGGTGCATGACAGGCCAGCCCAGACAGGAGAGATGCCTAAGATGACCTGTAAGAGTTCGAAATCCAGAATGGGTGAACAGAAGTAGGTCAAGGTTCGATTTTCCTGAAGAAGCCTTGAGCTGGAGACAGGATGCGTTGACTCTTTATTATTTATGAGGCTATCGATTATAATGCAGTTTTTCCACAGGATCCTGAGGTAGCTGAAGTTGGTAGAAAAAAAAGAAACACTACCAGCTAGCTTCTTTTGCCCTGGAGATGTCAGGCACTCAGATAGGCTGTCCTCTTCCCTCTCCTCATTCTCCCTCTTCTCCCCACCCCTTCTGCAGCCCTCACCCCTGTGTACCCTAAAGACCAATTGGGGCTCAGGACAGCCCCTCTAGTTCCCTCTCTTCTCAGGTCTGGTGGTTCTTCCAATATTTAAGACACACTTCTTCAGCACCTCAAATTCTAACAGCAGGGCATTGCTTAACTCAAGTAAAGAGCTGTAAAGGCATCTGCCATGTTCCCAGTAAAATCTTTTTTTTTTTCTTTTTTTACTGAGAAGGAACAGAGGCCAAGGGGAAGTGATTTCCCCAAAGTCCACAAAGGGAGACACAATCAGGATAAGAACGGCAGCCTCCTGATTACTCTAGGCAAGGACCCTTTGCAAGGTACCATGGTCCCTCCCAATCTGATCCCTCACCTCAGAGCTGGGATGCCCCCTGAGTTAGGAACCACTCTCTGGGACTCTTGTACCCCTTTGCAGTCTCTCAGCAGGGCCTCTCCTTAGTTTTGCACTTGATGAAATCTTTGCTCTCAGTCTGCCTCACTCCAAAATAGGATTGAGGAAGTTCTGTATAACCCTGGAGGAAAACAGGCTGGTGATAATGACTATGAGCCTTGCCTGACCTTATCTATCCTCTACTCCCACCTCCCTACCCATCAGCCATCGTGCCCCAACACCAGCCTTCTGGTGCACAGAGATGCCCACATCCACTCATCCCTGTAAAAGAAGATGGCTCTTCTCAGCTCTGATTCCAGGGCTCAATCTGCTAGAAAGGCAGGAATAAACCTTTCCAGGTGGGCAGAATCCAGGAGACAGGTCAGCACACTGCACCAAGCCCCAAGGGCAGGCTCCCTGATCTTTGGAGACCCTGAAGTTTGGTTCAGTAGAACGTGGCTCTAAACATTTGGACCATTGTTTGGGGCTAAGTGGGCATTCTGCCCTATCAAGATTGTCTATGTCATTGTACTTTTTAAGCTCATTAAATGTTCCAAAGTTTAACCCTGACCCAATTTACTAGCCTCATCTTTTCTTTTAACAGGCTATGCTGTAGCCAACAGGAATTCCATAAAAACATGAGATTTTCTTTCTGTGCCCCTATCCTTCTAGAATGCCATACCCTCCTGCTCCAGAAAACTCATGTTCTATGTCACCTTCCCTGATTATACCAGCTGACAAACATCGAGTTCTACTCTGTACTAGACACTATACTCTTCTTTATAATAACCTCAAATTCTCCCATATCTCCATTGGATTACACAGTTATTAAGTGGCAAAGTCAGAATTTGAACCCAGGCCTGTGTCTCCAGACTCTATATTCTCAGGCACTATACTATATTACCTCTCAAGAAACAGCCACCCTTTCCAAAAGTATTTTCCTCTTGTCTATGATTGTATCTTCACTCTCTTTATTACACATGACTTTTTGCTTTTTTTTCCTGTAACTACTTATATCACAACTACCTTTTGAAGACTGTGAGCTCTTCAAAAGTAGGACCTGGGTTACATTTGGTATGTCCGCAACACAAGGCCCAGTGCTAGCACATGGTAGGAGGCTATTAAATGTGTTTTGGATGAAGAAATGAACATGTCACCTAATGGTTTGAATCGTAGCGAGGTCTAATGTCTGTCTACAATGGAGTAGGGAATTGGAACTCATTTTTCTGAAGGGCCCAGTTTCACATTCCCTTTTTTAAGGCACCATGGGAAATGAAGGGAATGGAAGCATTTCATAGATGAGTGAGAACAGGAAGGCGAACTCCTGCTTGTCTGTAATTACAGAGCCTTTTCTGCTGGCTGCTGCTGGCAGCATGCTGGGGAATGTGTTTTCAATTCTCCAGGTTGGGAACTGTAGGTACTACTGATTGCTTTGTGAGATCTGACCTGGCTGTGAAAGGAAAAGAGAAACAAGGATAATAAAAGCTGTGAGCAATGGCGTTGTCAGGCGTGGGTTCTGCCCCAAGAGGAAGGGGTCTCCAACATGTATCCCAGCTTCTGGACCCACTTCAGTAGGACAGAGGGAAACCTTCTTTTGGGATCAGGGATTCATGTGGAGCAGCTCATGGCAGGGTGGTCTCTACCTGGGTTAAAGGGCAGTGTTAATCCACTGGTAGTCCTTCCGAGGGGAGAAGGGGTAACGGGAAGTTCTAATGTTCAGGGACTCGGCAGAAGACCTGGGCATCAATTACAAAGGGTGTGTGTGTGTGTGTTCATGTTTACCTGAGTATATCAGAAGTATTGCGGGGGCCAAAATGGAACTGTGCTTCTTTCAGGGTCCTGAGGTCCCAGCTGGGCCCACTTTTCTAAGGCTCTATTCAAGACAGCTTTTCTGGTCCAAGTTTATTTTTTATTAATTAATTATTTAATTTATTTATTAATTTATCTTTTCTGGTCAAAGTTTATAGGCAGATCAGGCTACTGCGCCATGGTAGGGAGGATAGTTTCTAGCTCCGACACTTCTGTTGAGAGAAGGTGGGCTCCCACTGTCTTCTCCCAGTCTCCTTTCCAAAACTGTATGTTCATCTCCTGCCCAAACAAAACAACAGTCTAAAAACCCTGTCTTTGCATGGTACCTTTTACTCTGATACTTGTATCTTCAAAGCCCATTTACATCCACCATCACCTTCCATTCTTACAACAGCCCTTCCAGAGGTACAGGAAGTGGAGTATACTGATTATAGATGAGAAATTGAAGCACAGAGAGGCTATGTGATTTGCGTCACAAAACAAGTTAGCAGTGAAGCCCAGGGAATCCCTCTCTGGCTTCCCGACTCCAAGTTTTTTCCTGTCTTTGGTTCTGACTCCCCATTTCTCCATCTCCTTTACCACCAGTCTACTTAAAGGAAATCTCAACTGAGAGGCTCAGGCTCCATTAGCAACATGCACATCAACTCTCCTGGTGCTGGGTAAACAGTAACTCAAAACGGGCACCCTCCTCCTTCTCCCCTTTCAACCTTTCCCTCCTGCCCCACCCTCACTCAGGAGGAAGCTCAGCTCTGGTGAGAATCCTCAATATAGCTCTTTCAGAAAAGGTGGGGGCACAGGCCAGGTAGCTTTCCCAGGAGGAAAGTGAGTGCCATTTGAGTTTCCTGAGGAGGAGGAAGAGACAATGGTGACCTGGGTCTCCATAAATGGGCCTGTGGGGCCTGAGGCAGGACAGAAGACCAGGCTATATGTAGCAAGTCTCTCTTTGCCTCACCTCCAAAACTGGGAACCTAATGGTCACTGGCTGACCCTTTCTTTGAGACTCAGAAATCATCTAGTCCGGCCCTACTTACATCTGAAAGTTTATTTATCTGGCTTTGAGGTGAGTCATTTATTCATTCAGCAAATATTTGTTGACTACTGACCATGAGCCAGCCTTTGCTCTCAGTGCAGGGGATACCACAGTGAACATGACAGGTGAGATTCTGGTTGGCCTGGAGGTCACAGTTAGTTGACACACTGTTATTTGGGAATGGGGTGGTGTGAGGTCAGGATAGAGAAGTAATGGGAGCTCAGAGATGCAGGGTAGCTGGGAAGGCCTCCCAGAGAAGAGAAACATCTAAGCTAAGGCTGGAAAAATGGAGGAGCATTAAGCCACTCAAGAAGGGAAAGACTGATTCAGGCACAGGGAATAGCATGTGTGAAGGCTCAGAGCCTGGAGTGCACCTGGTATACGTAAGAAACTGAAAGAAGTGCAGAGGGCTGAAGCGTAGTGTGAAAGGGGCAGGTGGAGGGAGGAGGTGGTGAAAGATGAGGCTGCAGGGTGAGACTGGGGCTGGGTTACAGAGGACTTGAAAACAATATTGACTGGAATGAACTTTATCCTAAAGATAAACCACTAAAAGGTTTTAAGAAGATGTGTGACATGTTCAGAATTGTGTTTTAGAAAGATCCTTTCTACTTTTGAGGGGGGCGGTGCTGTTCAATAAAAATACAAGAGCCATAAATGTGAACCATGTGTGATATAAAATTTTCTAGTAGCCACATTAAAAAAAAAAAAAAAAAAAAGTCTATGGCCATGTTACCCTGAGCAAGCCCAATCCCATCTGATCTCAGAAGATAAGCAGGGTTGGGCTTGGTTAGTACTTGGATGGGAGACTACAGGTGCTGTTGGCGTAAAAAACAAAAAACAAATAAGAAATTGTAAGCTGACAAGGTCCTTGTAATCTATGAGGTCAACCAAGGGTTGCCTCGTCTAAAAAATAAAAAAAAAATAAATAAATGTATAAAAAGAGGTGAAATAGGTGAAATTAATTTTAAATAATCTATTTTATTTAATTCAATGCATCTAAATTATTATCATTTAGCATATAATCAAGAGAAATATTAAGATATTTTACATTTTTTTTCCTATTAAGCCTTTGAAATATAGGGTGTATGTTATACATACAGTGCATCTTGATTTGCACAAGCCACATTTTTAGTACTCAATAGCTACATGTGTTTAGTGGCTACCATGTTGGTTGGGGTAGATACAGAGAATGCATTTGAGAGGAGCAGGAATGACCAAGCTGTTGCAGTTGACCTGCAGGAGGATGGTGGCTTGGGCATAAAGACACAAGTAAAGATTTCAGAGATATGACTCCCAGGTTGTCATAGCAGGCCTGGACCCAATACCTCTGGACTCCTTTTATCTAAAAGAGAAATAAACTCCTTTCTTCTTTGAGCCATTTATTTGGCGTTTTACTTCTATTCACTGCTGGACCTAATTTTGATGAGTATGGCACACAAATGGAGATGTCCAATGGACATCTGATGGGTCTGAGTAAGCAACATATAGATTTGGGAGTTCTCAATCCACAGTTGGCCAATACTATGGCAACACATGAGATCTCCAAGGGACAATGATCTAGTGAAAACAGGAAAGGATCTAGAACAAAACTCTGAGAAACACCAGCACTCAGGATGGGCAAAGGACAAGGAGCCTGCTAAGGCAGCTAGAGAGGTAGGAAGGAAATCAGGGAAGTGCTGTGCCATGGAAGCTTAGGGAGTAGACAAGTACCAAAGAGGGGTGATCAACAGTGGTAAAGGCAGTTTCCTCTGTTGTTTTTATGGGTGTGGATGGCACCATTGAGCCTGAATAAACCAATTTAGGTTTCTGTTGCAGCCCCGAATTCCTACATAAGCTGGTTGTGTCATCTTCCTGCTCAGTGCCCTTCAATGTGTCCCAAGTTTCTTAAGGATAAAGTTCTAGCTCCTTAGCACACCCTTTAGGCCCCTCTAAAGTCTGGCCCTAGCTTTTCTGTCTAGCCTGTTCCCTTCCCCAGCACACTCTGTCCCTGCCAGGCTTGGCTTCCTACCATTCCCTACCTTGGCTTGTGTGTTTCTTTCTGACTGAAGAATCTTCCCTTCCTCCCTTTTCTCTTTTCCCTTGAATCCTACCACACTTCAAGACTTATCTTAAATGTCAGCTCTTCTTGTTCCCTGATTCTTCCAGACAGATTAAATGCCCCCAACCCCCGTGCTCTCATGTGCCAACTGTGATCGAGAGTTTTGATTACTCTCAAACACAGTCTGCAATGTAGTCTGGCCTGTGTTAAAGTTGTTGTGTACATGAGTGTCTCCCTAACTATATATACTGTGAGCTTAGAAAAGTCTGAGGCTGCTTTTGGTTACTCATCTCTGTCCACCTTGGTACCTTCCTAAGAGATTTTTGCAGATGTTTAAGAAATATGTATGGGGGAGGGAATGTTTATGGGTTTATGAGCTTCCCCTGACCCAAGCAGCTTGTAAAATCTGAGTACTCAAGAACCACTTTATTAAGAGAAAAGCAACAGAAAAAAGTTAATGAAATGAAAAGTTAGTTGTTTGAAGAGATGAACAAAATTGACATATCTTTAGCTAGAGTGACCAAGAAAAAAGCGAAGACTAAAGTTACAAAAATGAGGATTGAAAGAGGGACATTAGTTCAGAACTTAGAGAAAAAGATTATGAAAGAATACTATGAACAACTATACTATATAATGCTATCAAATTAGATAGCCTAGATAAAATAGACAAATTGGTAGAGAGACAAAAACTACTGAAACTTCTTCAAGAGTAGGTAATTTGAATAGACTTTTAAAAAGTAGAGATTGCTAGTATTTTAAAAACTTCCTGCAGAGAAAATTCCAGGCCCAAGTGGCTTCACTGGTGAATTCTACCATGTATGTAAAGAATGAATATCAATCCTTCACACTCTTCCAAAAAATAGAATAGGAGACAACACTTTACAACTCGTTTCATGTATTACCCAGATACCAAAAACCAAAGACATCAAAGAAAAATATATATCAACATTGCTTATGAAAATAGATGCAAAAATCCTCAACAAAATACAAACAAACAGAACCCAGCAACAGATAAAAAGGATTATATAGGTCTACAGCCATGCTACCCTGAACATACCCAATCTCATCTGATCTTGGAAGCAAAGCAGGGTCAGGTCTGGTTAGTACTTGGATGGGAAACCACCTAGGAAGACCAGGTGTTGTAGGTGGGAAACAAACAATAACAAAAAAGGATTATACATCATGACCAAGTGAGATTTATTCCAGGAATGCAAATTGGTTTAATACTTAAAAACCAATATAATACACCACATTAATAGAATAATGGACCAAAACCACATACTTATCTTAATAGATACAAAACAAGTATTTGAAAAAGTTCAACACCGTTTTATGATAAAAACATTCAATAAACCAGGAATAGAAGTGAACTTCCTCAACCTGGTAAAGAGTGCCTATAAAAACCCTACATCTAACATTAAACTTAGTGGTGAAAGACAAAGATCAAGACCAAGACCAAGATAGCTTCTGTTCAACACTATTCTGAAGGTTCTAGCCAGGACCTAGACTGGGCAGAAGTAAAACTATTTATATGATATAGTCATGTATATAGAAAAATTCTAAAGAAAACACATGTGCACACAATTAGGAATTAATGAATGAGATCAGCAAGGTTGCAGAATACAGACTACAATATACAAAAGTCAATTGTATTTCTATACATTAGTAATAAACAATCTGAATATGAAATTAAGGCAACAATTTACAATAACACCAAAAATAATGTAATTCTTAGGAATATATAAAAAGAAGTAAAAGACATGTACATTGAAAATTATAATACATTATTGTAAGAAATTAAAGAAGACCTAAATAAATGAGAAGAAATCCCATGTTCATGGATCAGAAATATGAATCATGGAGTAGAATTGGGAATCCAGAAATAAACTCCTAGATATATGGTCAAGTGATCTTTGATAAGGGTGTCAAGACAATTTACTGGTGAAAAAATACTCTTTTCAACTAAAGATGTGTGACAACTGAATGTCTGAATGCAAAACAATGAAATTAGATCCCATCTCACACAATACACAAAAATTAACTCAAACTAGATCATTTAGCAAGAGCTAAGACTCTTAGAAGAAAATGTAGGAGTAAATCTTTGTGATCTTGGGTCAGACAGTGATTTCTTGGATATGACATAAAAAGTACAAAGGACAAAAGGAAAAATAGACAAACTGGTCTTCCTCAAAATTAAAAACTTTGTGCTTCTAAGGCCACCATCAAGAAAGTGAAAATACAATATGTAGAATGAGAGAAAGTATTTGTAAGCTATTACTCTTATGAGGGCCTAGTATCCAGAATATATAAAGAACATGTACGACTCAATAATAAAAGACGAAAACCTAATTTAAAAGTGAACAAAGGATCTGAACAGACATTTCTCCACAGAAAATATACAAACTATCAATAAACACATGAAAAGATGTTCAACATCATTGGTCACCAAGAAAATGCAAATCAAACCATAATGAGATAACACTTCACACTAACTAGGATGGCTGTAATTAAAAAGACAGATAATAACAGTTGTTGGTGAGGATGTGGAGAAATTGGCACCTTCATACACTGCTTGTAGGAATTTTAAATGGTGCAGCAGCTTTGAAAAAACAGTCTGACCATTATTCAAGAGGTTAAGCATAGAGTTATCATCAAACACAGAAATTCTATCCCAATGTGTATATCCAAGAAAATTGAAAATGTATACCAACACAAAACCCTGTACATAAGTGTTTATAGAGGCATTATTCATAATAGCTGGAGTGTAGAAACCCAAATGTCCATCAACTGATGAATGGATAAACACAATGTGGTATGGCCACACAATGGAATATTAACACGTTATAAAAAGAAATGAAGTACAGAGTCATGGATAACATGGATGAACCTTGAAAACATTCTAAGTGAAATAAAACAGGCACAAAAGACCATATATTTTATGATTCCATTTATATGAAATGTCCAGCATATGCAAATCCAGAGACAATAAGTTAGTGGGGATTGTGGGGAAATAGGAGAGTGACTGCCAATGAGTATGGGTTTCTTTCTGCGGTGGGGAAATATTCTAAGTTTAGGTAGTGGTGCTGGTTGCGCAGCTCTGTGAGTACACTAAAAATGACTGAATTGAGCACTTTAAAAAGGTGAATTTTATGGTAAGTGAACTTTATCTCAATCAAGCTGTTTATATATAATTACCTTATTATGTGAAATATAAGGTGGACCTCCATTTGCTAGTGAAAAAGATAAAAAATAGCTTTTGACAACTGGAATATACTACAATGTGCTTGACAATGTAAAGTTTTCCTCCAAAATGGTCCTCAAAAAGAAGGGCAAATTTGTGCAGACCAAATATTTTAGGGCTCCTCTTAACATTCCCCACCTCACCCTAACTGACTGAGGATGAGAGAGGATAGTGTATGTTTTCATGACAGTGGAGACAAGGATGCCCGTGTAAAAATCCCACTCTCGAGTCTCTCCAAGAGCAATCGATGGTTTCTGCTTGTCCAGTACATGTTCTCTTGCTTCTTGTAACTGCAAGTGAATTTTCCTTTTATCATGTATTTCCCCCTCAACCTCAGAAGGTCTGTCAGGCTGCTCTTCACTTCCATGGCCAAGATGTGAACTTGTGACTCAATTTGTCCAATCAGATGCCCTTCTTTGGGAATTTAAATCAAGAGTGAGGCAACTCAAGGACAATGTTAGTGATTTGCCCCACTGGGATGCTCTGATGAAACTGTTCCATGGTTCCTGTTCCCCAGAGTCTGGGGAGGGGTACCAGGAGGGGCTATTCTGGTCCTGTTTTTTCTTCAGACATTTCTTACCCCCAAGAACTTTAACCTGATCTCTTGGATGTTCGAGGGTTGACAAATTCCATGTCATTGCCATGATTCTCCCACAGCAGGGGCAGGATTCCTCAGGACTGTACAGACAATGAAGGAGGAAGACTTCTAAATTATGAGAAGTCATGGCCTAGACATCACTACTATACTTTCATTAGATTATCTTCTCTTGGTTCCTTGTTGATGCCTATTTGCTTTAATATTTTAATTGAAGCTCTAGACATTCATGAATCTTAACTATGTCAAGGTACTTTATTAGTAAGGAAGGGATACAGGATGAACAAAATGATATCCCAATTTTGTAGGGCGGTATGGGAGCAGAGAGATATACTCTCTGACTTCTGAGTAGATCAGTGAGAAGGATCAGAAAAATAGCACTAAAGCTTTGCTAGAGGTAGAAATTTTCTCTGACCTACAGGGAAGTTACCCTTTGTGATAAAATATTGAAATTAGAGAATTGTAGACTTTGGGGCTGACAGCTACCTTACAGGCTGTCCAGTCCTGCATTTTCTAGATGAAGAAATCCAGATTCTGAGAGATGAAATGACTTGACTAGAGCCACTCTGGGCTTAGGACTTCTCCTCTGACTCCTAGGGCAGCCAGTGCTTATCTCACTAGCTCCAGTCACATGGTTAACCTTGGCTGGCTCCTCCAGATTTCAGGGGACTTATACTTGGGGCAATATTTGGGACTTAGTAAATGGTTGCTTAGGGAAGTATGTCTTTCAAGGCCACCTAAAAAATCAGCAAAGAATTGAGGCAGATTCTAGTGGTTCTAGTCATGTTGCTTTCTTCTTTAGGTTTTCCCTTTGGGGACTTGGCAGAGGAGACTAGGACCAGAGTTTGCACTGCAATGGGAGTGTTAGCGTGTGTGTTCTCATCCTTCTCCATCCTCCTGGAGCACCTGAATCAAGTCAACAGCTAAAGGGCTTGGTGAAATTACTTGTCACTGCCACGGTCTCTTTCTTCTGAGTGACCCAGTTAGTTTGAGGTAGGAGAGCCCTTAATTGTCTTTACCTGTAAGAAGTCAGGATATCAGCCAAATATTCAGCAGAGAGTTTGAGGAGGCAATCGATTCAGAAATCAGGCCTGGACTTTTCCCAGGGCTGACAATGATTTACCTTAGCTAACAACTTGGCTCCAGGTGGGAAAAGCCCAGTGTAAACAGCATTCATTGCTGGTTCTAGACAGACAGAAGAGCCTGGCCATGGTTCTTTAAGTGGAGGATGAGACAGAGTGTCCTTCCAAGCTGTATTTTCAGCCATTAATGGATATGACTAGTTTAACCAATACTTACAGAGGACTTTCCATGTTCCAAAAACTGTGCTGGGTTCTGAAGCCCACACATAAATAAGGTGTGATTGCTGCCTGCAAGGAACTACAGACAAACATAAGATTGACAGATATAATAGAACATGGTCAGTGATAAGACCTAGATGTAACAAAGCACAGAAGAGGGGTATGTATCCCACCTGGGATTCAGGGAAAGCTTCATAGAGGACACTCAAAAGAGTTAGCCAGGAAAGAAAGCAATAGCCTCACAGGCCAGAGAACCACATGGACAAAGGTGTGGAATCTGAGTATGGAAGAAGCCACAGGCAGTTACTTGATGGTGTTACTAGAGATTGAAGAGAGAGATGGGAAGTGTGGAGAGAAAAGGCAGAGACTGGTGTGTGTGTGTGTGAGACACAGGGAGGTGAGCCATGATCTTTCTTCCAAGCAGGGAAGGGGGAGGTGCCTGAGATATTTGCATTTTAGACAGATCACTGCAGTGTGGATTCGGGAAGGCGGAGCCAAGAATGAGAGCAAGAAACAGTTTGGAGGATGTGATGAGTGCCTGATGCAGGGCATTCATAATGAGAATGAGGCACTTATAATGAAACGAGGCATGAACTGAAAAAATAGCCAGGAGATGAATGGTGATGAAGATGTGGTGGCTAAGGAAGACACACAAATTTAGGGGGGCTCACAGGTTTCTGACTTGGTGCCTGGGTGGATAATGGTCATGAACTGAGATGATAAATACAGAAAAGGGAAATGAATCTGGAAGAGAGATGTTGATGATAACTACCATTTATTAATCACTTATGGACTAGGCAATTCACCAAGAGTTTTTCATGCATTTACTCATAACTCTATGAGGTGTGGATATTATTATTCTCGATTTATAGATGAGGAAAATGAAACTTTGAAATGTTAAACAGCTTGGCCAGATCTGCGCAGCTGGTAGAGTGGTGAAAAGCAGTTAGAATCCAGGCATTCTGGCTCCAGAACTGATGCTCTCAACAACCAAGGTTTATGTGCATATGTGAAGAATCTGAAGAGCCTGCGGGATACCCATAGTGGAGCGATCTGTGATTTTAGGGGGGCTATCAGGGCCCAGATCATGGTAAAAACCATAAATATGGAAGAAACTACTCAAATTGAGCAGTGACTGAAGCACAATGCCCTGGGGGAACCCATAGGTTAAAGAAATAGTCAGAGGGTAAGGGATGAGACAAACACAAAAATCCGCTCTAATTTTAAAATCTGAAGGCATGGTTTTGCTATCTGGGCATGAGAAAACTGGGTAATCACGAAAGCATAGTGGCATCAAATAAAAACGTGCACCAAGTTAAGCCGACATATTAATTATAAGTTACTATGTTGCATAGTAATTATCCTAAACAGTAAGCACTTTACATAAATAGCGGTAATTAGCATAGCACAAGTTTCACAAACTATATCCTGTGGAATAGTAGTTCCTGGAGATGTTAATAAATGTTTGGATAAAAAAGGGCTTTGGAGTCAGAGAAGTTTAGGAAATGCTGGCATGATTTAGAAAGAGCCCTAAACCCTGATTTACACATTATTCTTTACTGTTAGGAGGCAGGATTGTGGAATGGCTGAGTGGAGATACTGGGAACAGACAGCCACTGACAAGCTGTGTAATTTGGGGCAAATTACTGAGCTTCTCTAAGCAGCAGTTTCTTCTGTCCAGGGGAATAGTAATATGCTCATCTTGATTGTTCCAGAGATTAAACTTAATCATACATACATTTAAAATACTTAGCATAGAGCCTGGCACAGAGTGAGGGCTCGATAAATATTAACTCTTCTCTATAAGCCATATTGTTATTAAGTCTCCCTGATAGTCTAGAGTTTAGTCCGTGTCACACACATACATTGACACCCATATTTCTTAAAAGTCGTAAGTCTTGATTCCGAATACTACTATTTGAAGTTCTCTGTCCCTACCTTGACCGCCTCCCCCCCTGCCCCCACACACACACCCAAGACTGTGAAGGACCAAACTCTCGTCCTACACTACTCTAGGGAAGGGGACCAGAGAAAGGGAGGATTTATACCCTGGCCTCATGGCCTTGGAAGGGTCACTGCTAGTTCACAGTCACCTTTATGCACACTTGAAAAGGTATGCGTCTTTTGGGTGGACGCTGGTCATACATAGCAGAGCACAGGGTTTAGCAAGTGGAGCACAAACTGTATTTTAGTCCCCACTTGCTCCTTAGGCTGAATGCCCCTGTACAATGAACAACCTGCACAATCACACATGGCAGTTCTGACCTTCAGGCCATAGAGGAGCTGGAAGCTAATCATCATTGGAGAAAGAGAGGACCAGTTCTCCTAGTAGTCCATGAGATTATTAGCTCTTCACAAGCGCTAAGTAGATAAAACATCCTCCTCTTTCTCTCTCCCTCCCCACATGCCCCACCCCCCATTCATTCACACAGAGGCTGACATCAGAATACCGTTGGTATTTCAGGCCTTGTCTGTTTCTCTGAAATCCTGTTTGGGGTTGGGAGATGACAGAGCTGTGGAAAGCAGAAGTGGGAGGGGAGGGGATGATTTTCCAGGTTTCCCCTGACACATAATGAACACTGAATAAAGATGTTCCAAACCAGAGCAGGCCAGGGACAGAGCAAGTGTGACTTCGTAACTATGGTTTGGGGGCAGTGAAGGTAAAATGATGGAAATGGGAGCTGCTTAGTCTTCACTCTGTGGCCCGCATGCTTGGTTTCCAATAAAGACTCTCACCAATCCTTTAGGTGGACACTTCCTTTATGAAACAGAAGAGAAGGGAAAAAGCAGACATTTCCTGTTCTCTGGAGGTGGGTCGGGTAGAGTTGAGGGCAGGCATTCTTC
This sequence comes from Cynopterus sphinx, assembly GCA_030015415.1. Taxonomy (NCBI): domain Eukaryota; kingdom Metazoa; phylum Chordata; class Mammalia; order Chiroptera; family Pteropodidae; genus Cynopterus; species Cynopterus sphinx. Next base: position 25,169,921 of record CM057385.1, read on the forward strand.
CGAGGTGCACATATGTTTACCCACACACTCATAAACATAGCCTCTTCAGCTACCAGAGGGGCTGCTGCCTAGAAGCGCCTAGAACATACCAGCCTGACCCGTGATGATCTGGCAAGGCCTTTCCCCTCTCTGTACCTTGGTTCTTTCCTTTATAAGATGAGAAATATGGATGAGGTGAATTTTAAGAATCCTTAGAGCTTTGATGTGCCATGTTCTCACCTCTAGAGGGTTCTTCTATTCACTCCCCTTCCAGTTCTGTCTAACCAGACAGGTAAAGACCTACTGACCAGGAACGCCTTACTCCCACAGGGGGCTGTGTACTAAAGACAAACCTCCTTTCTCACAATCGTACTTAGGGTCTGCCTCCATCGCACTTGATGACAAACAGCACCTGGGGCTCCTGGCTGCGAAATTTAGGTCCTGTGGCCGGCCTAGAGTTTCAGGCAAAGGGGCTGAGCTGGATGGAGAAGGGATATTCCCTGAATGTGAAGGGAAGGGAGCCCAGGGGCTGTTTATGACTTTACCTTTCCGTAGGGTTGGCTGTTCCTCTCTTCCCCGCATACATGGAGGAAGGGAAGGGGTCCTGCCTTTTCCTCTGAGGCTGATGACTTACTTCACCTCCATCCCCTTCCTCTCCCTAAGGTTAGGATCTCTACTCTTCTCCATCAGCTCCAAGGGTCTGAAATCTCCATCCTCCCCCGCCCCCCCCCTTTCCTTTATTCTTCTTGGGATTGGGGTCTTTAAGCCCTTCCCTCTCTCCCAGCCTCGCCTCTTTATTCCTTTTTAGCCCTGGCCTCTCCAGCCTCGGGTCAGGGGTGGGGGGGGGGCCTGCCTTCCTCTCGTCTTTCCTCTTTCAGGCCCACATTTTCCTCCCCCAACCCCTTTCCAGCTCCCCTCGCCTCCTCGCCCCCGCCCCCGTCCCTCTGCCCCAAGGAATTGTGGGAGGAAACAAGATGTGGGGCGAGAGCGGCGCGGGGAGAAGCCCGCAGTGCGGGGCCGGGCGGGCGCAGCCAATGGGGAGCGCGGACGGCGGCGCGCGCGGCGGGGGGGGCGGGGGCGGGCGCTATTTCAGCGGGGGCCGCGCGGCGGCCGCTCTCGGCGGCGGCGGAGCGGAGCGGGGCGGCGAGCAGGCGGGCGGCCCGGTGGCGGCGGCGAGGAGGAGGAGGCGCGCGGGCGGCTGAGGAAGCTCGAAGGGCGGGCGGCGGCGGCGAGCGCTCCGCCCCGGGGCTGCGGGAGCCGGAGACCGCGGCGGCGGCGGCTGCTGAGGGAGGAGGCGAAGGGACACCGCCCCTGCCCGCGCCCGGCCCCAGGCCATCGCCGCTCCCTCCCCGGAGGCCCCGCGCGGACTCGGCCCGCCTGAAGGTGAGCGGCGGGCGGGGGGGGGCCGCGGCCCCTGTGGCCGCCCCGCCCGGCCTAGCCTGGCCGCGCGCGGGCCGCGGAGCGGGGCCCCTCCTGCCGCCCCGAGAGCTGCGCCCCCCGGTGTGCGCCGGGTCGTGACTGAGGCTGCGGCCGCCGAGCTGCGGCCCTCGTCTCCCTCGGGAGCGTCCGTGCGCCGCGCCGAGGCCGTTGGCGTGTGGGGCCGGGCGGTTGGGCTGGAGAGGCCTCGGGCGTGACGCGGCGCCTGCCGCCGCCGCCGCCCTCCGGGGCGTCCTCCGTGCGACGGGGACGCCCCGTCGCCGCTCCGGGCCCGGCGGGGGAGGGCGGCCGGGCCGCCCGGGCGGAGGTGGGGAGGAGGATGCTCTCTCCTTCTCCAGGTGCCGGCCCTGCGGGGGCTGGGGTGGCACGGTGGAGGGAGAGGGCCGCCCCGGGGATCGGATCGGAGGAAATACGAGTGTCTGGGAGGGCGCTCCATGTCTTTCGGAGGTTTAGTCTTTCTCCTTTTTTTTTTTTTTCTTTTTGTCGGAAAACGGTGGGGGGGGTGGGGGAGGGTAGAGGATGAGGTGCTGTCCTGGAGTGCTTGCTCTCTCCGCCTTTCAGAGGAGCTCCCGGCTCGTGACTGAGGCCGTTGGCCCGGGGCGCTCTGGTCATCCCCGGGTCCGGAGGCGCAGGTTCCGTTTTTGCCCGGGAGGGGGGGGCTGGGCTTGGCACCTCCCTGTCTTTTTCTCACTGGCACCTGGGACAGGGGAGGCTGGGACTAGGCCTCTCCTCTCCGACGCCTGGGGGGCCGGGGGTGAAGAATCGTGGCATTGTAGTCACGAGACCAACGTTATGTAACTGCGGGCTCTCTCCTGGAGAGGAAGGTGGCTTTTAATGACTGTGATCAAGTTGTTCCTTTGGACTTCGGGGATGAGGCAGGTGAGCAGGTGAGCTTGCTGTTAAAACGGATGCTAATTTCGTACTTGAACTTCGCTGTTACCGGGCCCCACCCCCACCCTTGGGTTTATAAACAGTGCCCCCTTCTGAGTGGTGAGCTGGAATATGGAATAGGCCACCAGGTGACACTAGTTTTCTTCACCCATAAAGTGCCTTATAATATCAGCACATCCTTCCTGCGCTTCTCTTATACTTTTGACCAGACTCACTGAAGTTGCCTCATTTATCTTATTTAAAAATCATTGGTTTTTAAAAAGATATTGATTTGGCCAAGGTCATTTAGCTAGTCAGGACTTGAACAAGGTTCTCCTGACCTTCCTCAACACCAGGCAGTGCTCACGGATACTTCTTGAGGCTCTGACTTTTCCTCTCGGGGTGCGTGGGGGCAGAGGGTGCTGGTCCACTGACCCTTCGCTTTGCCAACCTCTGCTGAAGAGGAACCAGCCCAGCTTCATTTGGCAGTGCCAGACAGAGGTGCTTTGGATTTGGTCATGGGCTGTCTAACTGGCAACTGGCACACATGCATTTTTTGCCCCTGGTACAGGCTGAAGGAGTAGTTATGAGTTCTGTTTCCCTTTCAGTCCACCCAGTCTACAGGCTAGTGTGGACTCAGATCAGGGTGGCCTGGAATAATTCCAGGGATCTCTCCTTGAGCAGGCAGAACCCTGTGTATATAGCCTTGTATCAGATAGGGCTGGAATGACAGAATCTTTTGTTCACTAGGCTGGGCCACAGAGTAGTGGTGCTTTTGGGGTGGGACATGATGGGTGGATTGTTATTGCTCTGTGTGACAGGACTGTGGTCAAGAACAGAGGATAGGATTTTTCAACTCCTCTTCCTGCAAAACACCCGCACATGCTATAGACTGCCAGGCAGATTCTGTCCAGCCCACTTGGGATTCTTTTCATCCCAGGAAGGGTCCATAGGAGGTCTGCCCTAGAACTCTGGTTGCTATAGGATGAATACCTTGAATTATATAGCTGAGATATGAACTAGGGCTGTTAATTCTTCATCTTTTGCTTCTCTGTTACCACTGGGCATTGGTAGCCTAGAAGTTGGCAACCTTCTTCTGTGAGGGGCCAGATAGTAAATATTTTAGGCTTTACAGGCCATATAGTATCTTCCATCTGTTCAACTCTGCAGTTGAAGTGTATTCCTCTAAAACTATTTATAAAAACGAGTGGCAGGCTGAATCTAGCCAGTGGGATGACCCCTGTATAGATTGTCCTTGTTTGCAGATGTTCTCATATAATTTAAATTAATTCTTATAACAAGCCCTAACAGAGAGCTGTTTTCATTGCCAAAATAGGAGTAATCAAATGGAAAAAGACTAAATGACTTGTCCAAAAGCACAAGAGTTCATAGTCTGAACCAGAAGTCAGGGCTACTGATTGCTAGTCTGTTATCTTTCCAATGTGATACCAATGATGTAATAATGGTCATTAAATCAAGGGCTTATTGTGGTCAGGTGTTACACCACCTGGTTTACTCTTAGGATAACCCTGCAGTCCCTATTTTAAGGTGATGGCATGAAAACACTTTGCCCAGGGACACAACTAGTAGGTGATATGTTTTATTTTTGCTATTGGTGATATTCAAAATATCAAATAGATAAATTTAGTGTTGGAAAAATCTCGCTTTACATATAATTAAAAACTGATGGCCAATTATATCTTTTTAAATTTATCTTGTGTTTCCCAGGCTTGTGGATCATGTTTGCTGAAAGCTTAGGAACTTTCTCCTATTTCCTGTCATCCGTGTTTTCCGTTACCTTCTATACTTCTCTCTCTCTCACTGAGGCCCCACACTCAGTTGCTAATGTTCATTGTCCAGAGCACATGGTTGTCAGCCTCACCTCTGCTTCTTCTGCAGTGTCACGATGTCTGACCGGAAGGCAGTGATCAAGAACGCAGACATGTCTGAGGACATGCAACAGGATGCCGTTGACTGTGCTACGCAGGCTATGGAGAAGTACAACATAGAGAAGGACATTGCTGCCTATATCAAGAAGGTGCTCTGGGAAAGCTGTGACGGGTGGCCAGGGGTGGGGATAGGCAGCTGAACTGTGCCAACGGAGGGCTGGAGCTGGGGACATAGGAAAGCAGGTATATTCCATTCAAAAACAAAAAACCTCAAAAATTTGGAAAGCAGACAAATTAGGGAGTGATTTTTAGTTGCCAAAGCATTTACCTTAGTTCTTAATAGAGACTGCTAGGTGTGAGTATTTGTGTGCATTCACGTTTACAGATTATTGTGTTACTGCAAAGGATCGGGAAAAGAAGTTTCAGGATTAAATAGAACTGGCCCAATTCAGAACTATTCAAAATGAATATCAAGGATATTTGGATGGATAATATATGATCATATACAAATATTCAGGGAACTTGATTTAAAGAGATAATCCTCATGCTGCAGGAGGTTTCCTTTTCTTTTTTTTTTAAAAGGTACTGCTTCATGTCCTAAGAAAAGAAGAGCTTGACTATATAATTTTTTAAATAGACGAGCAATATTGGGGCAGTGGGTTTAGCTCGTAAAAATTTCCTGAGTGACAGGGTGAATGGATATGGTTAACATGGTGAGGAATTAGCTGAGCTAGAGGGCCCTTGGTTATCAGTCAGGATCCACGTCCGTTGGTGGGATAGTCCTAGTCTTTGATATTAGCTTTGGTATACCAAGAAGGATGCCTAAGAGTAGTGACGTTCTAGTCCATAGAGGTAGTAGGGTGTCTGCTTCCTACCCAGATGGGTGGAATGAGAAGAGGAGAAACTCTGGAGTCCTGAGAGAGTTTCTGAGTATGAAGCCAAGGGGTACAGAGCCAGCAAGGCTCCTGGGGTGGGGGGTGGCTCCTTGCTAAATGATGGATGGCTTTGCTGTCCTAAGGAGAGACTCCAGAATCATGGGCTCTCAGAGCCAGAGGAATCCTTAGATTATGTCTGGACCAGCTTTCTTGTTTTACTGTTGCCGGTAAATGAGACCTAGGGAAGTGACAATGGCTTTTTCCTATGTTATAAAATCTTGAGTTAAAATTAAAGCTGGGTTTGGTAACGCATGCTCTTTCAACTGTTCCCCAGTACGTCTAGGAATCATGTGGTACAGGAGCTGTGAGGAGGCCAAAAAAGATGTATATTGAGCCCCTAGGGGACAAAGCCCCAGGGTTGGCAGCATTTCTGGGCTTATGGTGTCGAGCTATTACCCTTTCATGGCTATGGCAGGATGCATCTAGAATGGAGCCAGCCATCTGTTTAATTCTGTGTCCATAAGGTGACAGGGACCTGCCTAGGTCACAGGGATTTCCTAGGTGGATTTGATACTGAATTTGTGCCCCTGAGAGAAGTGAGCTAGGGACATAGGAAGTGCATCAAGCATGAGAGGTCTCTATTCCGATGCTTACTGCCCAAACATTGCCTGGCACACAGGAACACCTTTAATAGTGACTTATACAGAACTGCTTCCTCATATTCCTGATGTTTGGTCCCCATTTTACTCTAGTGTCTTGGTTTTTGGCATTTGGAAATCCTGGTTTAGTAATGTGGGAGGCAGTGTGGGTGGTGAGTCATTGAGGCTTGCCCCCCTGTGTTTTCTCATGCTGTGTGACACTGGAATGGTTCTACTTTATTCTGCTTCTCTGATTCCCTTGCTGTAGAATCACGGGGTAGGCTATGGCATAGGGTAGCTAGAGGGAGGAGAGATGATCAGGGTGTAAAGTGTTAGAGAGAAATAATGGAGCCTTTGTGGTAATACATTAATAATGAGGGAAGAAGTGTCCTAGCCAGCCTTAGAACCTGAGCTCCTTAGGTTCAGGGAACTGAGGGCCATGGGTTGGGGGTGATGACTAATCAGACTCCCATTCTGATTTCTCATCCTCCACCTGTTCTAATCACCTTTCTTCTCTCCCTTTTATTCTTCTTTTAGGAATTTGACAAGAAATATAACCCTACCTGGCATTGTATCGTGGGCCGAAATTTTGGCAGCTACGTTACACACGAGACAAAGCACTTCATCTATTTTTACTTGGGTCAAGTTGCAATCCTCCTCTTCAAGTCAGGCTAGGTGGCTACAGGGAAGGTGTCAGTGGCGGCGGCAGCAATGGCAAGCAGGCGGTGTTGCTGGGACTGTTTTGCACTGGGGCCAGCATCAGGATGTCCTCTCCAATGGCTGTGCTACTGCATGGACTGTATACTCGATTTCATGTGTATGTCGCAGTAAACAAAACCAAACCTCTTTCTGTTTAGTTGCCTGGGGAAGAAGGCTGCTTTACGTTTATTTTTCAAGAGTTAAAAAAAAAATTTGGTTGTATTGCACTAGGAAATCTCTCCCATCCCTCCCTTTTCTCTTTCTCTCCCTTTACAAAATAAAAAGCCCTCAAAAAAGCCTATGACTAGGAGGGCTGGGGAAAAGAAATTAGTTTCTGGAGGTGGTACTAAAACTGTGCAGCTGCTGCTTTCTGATGGTGGTGGAGGGCCAGGGAGGCTGCAGGGAGACAGTGTTAGGATCAGCAAGGAGAGAGGGATAGGAAGGAGGGTAGGGGGATTGATCTAGTACCAGGGAGACTATTCCACTGAACTGTGATTCCACGACTTGGGGCCGAGGGTAGGGTTGGGGAGGGTGGATTCTTTAAGGGGCCCTGAGACGTGTTTGTCTTTGGTGTGTGGGAGTGGGGAGCAGATTTGTCTTGCTGTCTTTGTCAGAAGAGTTTCTAAGTAAGGGCTGTGTCTTTGTGGATTACCTTTTATTCTTCCTGCCAGAGCTCCTGCTAGAAGGATGTTGGAGATAAGAGTAGCTTGATTATTTTTCTTTGCATTCTTCTCTACTTCTATGTGCTCCCTGCTTAGCTCTTGGTTTTCTCATTCCTCTGGAATTCTCTTAGAGCAGCCCCATTAGTTGGCTGGCAAGGGAATTTCTGGTGACTGTAGTTCCTTAATTAGGTCTTAGCAATCAAACCAAATCAAGGTCTCCCTTGATTCCCTTCTGTATATTTGTGTGTGTGTATGTATGTATCTTGGTTTGGGTAAAGGGGAGGGAGGGGCAAGACGGTATGGAATCCCTAGAGTATAAGGGAAGATAGGGTACATAGTTAGTTCTAAATGGGCCTTTATGTTAAAAACCTCTGGGGGGGGGGTATATGTTTATTGGGATGATGGCAGGTGTCACCCCCTCAGCCATCTTGCCCAGACATTGCTTGCCCTATGGCTATCTGCTCCCATGAAGGCTTTAGGAGGATGACCTACAATGAGATGGCCATGCTGCCATCTGCCCTGGAGTTGGCTTTCAGTGGAGAGAGAAAGTGACTTTGTGGATGGTTGCAGCTTCTTGTGGAAGGTGTAGGGATGGAAGTGATAAAGGGCTTTGAGGGGCTTGGGAAGAACTTTGGAGGCCACTTAGAGTGATAAAGCCAGGTATCAGGATATAGAGCAGGGCCACTAGTGGGAGGAGATTCTGAGAGTGCTGGGGAAATCTTAACTGTTGGTCAAACAGGGATGGGGTCGGGGTAAGGGTGGGGGGAGTCATTGCTGGTTGAGCTGCTGATTCTTGTAAATTGTGTTCAGAACTCGTGTACGGTTGACAGTGGGGGAAGTTTGGGATCCAGCTCATTTTTTTTTTCAACTCCATCTGTGGTGCTGGTTGGGAGACAGGAGAATGTCCCCTCCCTAAGCCTTTAGTGTATGCTGAGCTTTCTTTTTGACAGGTTAGGGTGGGGACTGGGATGGTGAGTGAGTTCTCTGTTTCAGACCCTTTTATGAATGTCCAAATATGTGTTTTCCTCTACCCTCCCAGACTTGTGTGGCCAGTTGGAAATGTTTGGTGTTCATCTCTCCCTCATTTCTGGAGCAGGGGCTGAGACCCCGCTACATCTCTTATGCTCTGCATCCATGCCTCTTTTGGACATTAAAGGTTGATTGATGCACTTCTGATCTGTTTGGGTTTCTTTGGGGATAAAGGGGATGGTCAGGTGGCAGTGGTACCACACATGGGTAGCGTGGAAGATATCTAGGATGGAGTAGAATGGGGGTGAAGAGAGAAGACCAGGCAGAGTGATCATTGGCCTGCATCAGGTTTTAGTTGTAAGGTCTAGTCTTGAGCCACTTAAATGGAAGAAAACCAGCCAGTAGCACTCAGCCACAAGGTTTCTTGGGTTCCTTGGTGTAGAGATGGCCAGGTGAGCCACATTTTGGGTCGTCAGTATAACAGGTGCTATCTTCACAATTTCCAATCCCAGATTTGAGAACACAGTTTGCAGCTGTTCTGGACCTGAAGGAACTAGGCCTAGAACTTTTGACCAAAGCTTACAGTTCTCCTGGGCATCATGCTAGGCTTCCTTGAGATGCAGAGACTGTGTATCAAAGTCCTGCTCTAGCCACTTGGAAAAGCTGTGGCTTCAGAAAGATTGAAACTTGGTGGAACCTGGCTGGTCCTCTTAGTTCTGGGTTTTCCTGGCTGTCCCACTTGGAGCCTCCTGCCTACATAACACCTGGAGAAAGTACTGAGATATCTGAGAGGGTCTACCCATCCCTGACCCTAAGCCATTGATCTCTGGGCCTATGACTACATTCTTGTGGAGGTATTAGGGGGCCGAGGTGTTTTGTACTCATTTATATTGTCAATTATTCACTTAAAAACATTTTACTGAGTTCTCGTGTACTCGCAAAGGAGAACAAGATAGGCAAGGTCTGTGCTTCCATAGCATGCATATTCTGATGGGTAGAGCAGACATACACATAAACTTTCCAGTAGTGATAAATGTACTATCAAGGAAATAAAATCAGAGGTAGGTTGATAGGGTTCATTCACATAGAAAGTTGGTGGGCTGGGTCTTGGGAAGAAGGCTCTGTTTCTGGCGTAGTAAAGTCCTAAGGGGGTAAGACAAAGGACTCTAAAACCCCAACTTTTATTCCTGTTATTGTTGGGATGAGCAATTTGACAGCTGGAGCCTTACAGGGGCCATGGTTCACAGTCTGATGAGTGTCTTGAAGGCTAAAACTCTCCTTGCCCCGATGGGAGAGGCAGTCCACGTAGCATCTATGGACAACATATTCCTGCACAGGTAGGTGTATAGTGCTCATCAGTAAGGCTAATTCTGCAAAACTTCCTGGAGAGTTAGCTTGACCTTGTGGGACCCAGGGGGGACAGGATGGGAGCATGGGTTGCATAGGGCCTGTGGAAGGTAAATGAGAATTGTGACCTAGGTGAAGGCAGCCACTGTCAGAACTGTGACCAGGCAGAGTCATCCTATTCTCTAACATTCTGAGGTCTCTTTTTGGCTGAACCTAACTGAAAGGTAGATGGCAAGGCTGACCCAGGGATGCAGTCTGTTGGGGTCCGTTCTCCCCAGGGAACAATAGAAAAGAGAAGGGTGGAGAATGAATCTAAGGCGGGGGTGGGGAAAAGGGCAAACCAGAATGATAGGAAATGGTCTCTGTTGTCATTGGCAATGTCTCTCTCGAGAACTGTTGTCCTCCAGCCTAGACCTAAGGTATGGCTGTCCCCTAAACTATTCCCTTCCTTCCTTCAGATCTCTGCTCAAATACCCTCACAGACATTCTATGTGAAATAGCACCTCTCTCCCATCACTATTAACCTTACCCTGTTTAATTTATAGCACCTGCCAACCCTTGACAAATTGGTTTACGTGGTCTCCCACAACTAGAATATAAGCTCTGAGAGTGGAGCCATTTTCACTTCACTGCTTTATCTTCAAGCACACAGAACAGCATTCATAGAATGTGCTTGATAATTTGTTGATTGGTCAAATGAAAAAAGTGGAAGCAAGCATGGGCAGCCCCTCTGGACCAGCGCAGCCTGGCCTTTCTTGAAGAGACTTTCACACTTGACCTCGCTGTGCCCCGCCCCCATTGGTGCCCTAAGCCTGTGTGTTTTCTTCTGCCTGGAAAGGACCTCTGAACTACACCCAGCAATCATCAGCCACAGTTTTGTATAAAACAGGGTGAGTGACTTGCCAAAGCCCATGAACCTAGTAACCACTAGAGCGAGGCACTGTCATTCATAAGGACTGAACTGGGTTTGACAGCAGTGGTTTCACTGACACTTATTGAGATTTGGGCCAGCCATCTTGAGGTTAGTGAACCTCTGCTTCCACTTGCGTTCCCTTTCCTGGGCTCTGCTTCAGCAAAGGTAAGGGATAATTCCCTGTCCCTTCCCACTCCTATCTCCTAAGGAATGAGGAGATACCCCTTCCACCTTGAAGTCTCATGAGAGGGGTAATGAGTCTTTTGGACTTAGGGGAGAGAGTAGATTCTGAAAGAGTTGTGGCTTCTTAAGCTTCCCCTGAACTAAAGGTACAGCCTCATCACTGGTAACAAGGAGTAACCTATCACCTGTCAAAGTCAAATGTACCTGTGTGTATATCTGTGATGCAATGGGTTTGGTGTCTACACCAATGTACATGCATACTTCTATACACAGACTGCTCCTGTATCAATATAGAGAGGATCAGAAGAAAAGATCAAAGAGAACACCAGGCCCCTGTGCCTCTCCTTTCTTGCTTTGTCAAAACAAAGTGGTGAGGCTGCTGGACACTGATGTCTTGGGTTTTCCAGAGAGAGGCCAAACATGCAAAAACAGTAGTGGTATGGGCAGAACACAGGATCTAGAATCAGAAGACGGTTGAGTTCCAGCTCCAACACTTAACCACTGTAGGAATTTGGGCAATTCATTGACCTCCCTAAGGAGATAATACCTACCTACCTATGAGGATCAAATGACATCGTATGCTTTGAAATTAGAAAACGATCATGAAGTCATTGATTAGGGTCAGTGATGATAAAGCTTTAGGAATAAAGAATTCTAGGAAGTTAGATCCTCTAAATCAACCCTCACCGTGCCACACCAGCCTTTTCCCTGCCTCTCCAATAGCACCCATATTACATAGTGGGAAATTAAGGCCCAGACAGGGAAAAAACATACCTAAGGTTACCTGCATGTTTAGGACAATTGGGTTGTCAAACTTGGTCTCCTGACACTCAGGCCAGGTCTTATCCTGGTTTGAAGTGGTGGAGGGGACTAATTCATTAGTAGGTGCTGGGCCCCTACTGAACTGTGGAATGCCTGTACTTGGTGGTGGTGTACAATTCAGTGGTTTTAATATAGTCAACAAGTTGTGTACCATCACCACTATCTAATTCCAGAACATTTCTATCACTCTCAAAAGAAACCTTGTATCCATTGCAGTCATTCTCCATTCTTTCTCCTAACCACTGGAAACTACTAATCTATTTTCTATCTTTATGGATTTGCCTATTGGCATTTCATACAAATGGAATCACACAGTATGTGGCCTTTTGTGTCTGGCTTTTACTTATCATATGTTTTAATGGTTCATCTGTGTTGTGGCATTTATCAGTAACTTCATTCCTTTTTCTGGCCAAGTAATGTTCCACTGTATGAATATATCACATTTTGTTTATTCATCAGTTGAGTGACATTGGGTTGGGTTGTTTCCACTTTCTAGTTACTGCGAATAGTGCTTCTATGAACATCCATGTGTAAGTTTTTGTGTGGACATATGTTTTCAGTTCTCTTGGGGCATCTTTTTTAATATCAGTTTACTTTTCTGTTAAATCTAGTTTGAAACTGGCAATTTTTTTTTCCTGTAAAGCATCAAACAGTAAGTATTTTAGGCTTTGTGGGCCATATGAAGTCACAACTATTAAACTGTCCACATGAAATTAGCCATTGTAAACAAATGAATATAGATGTATTTCTGTGAAATTTTAAACAGGCAGTGGGCCACATTTGGCCTGTGGACTGCTTTGTTAACTCCTGATCTAGATGATTCATTCACATGATTCAATATCTCAAAGGTATAAAAAGTAAAAATTCTCCCTTGACTTCTGTCCACCAGCCACTGGGTTCCTCTCCTTTGAAACAATGTTATGAGGTTTTTTTGGTCTCCTATCAGAGGGAATAAAGAGCGTGTTTTAAGTGGCTGTGTAATATTCCAATGTGTTGTAAATAGTTTAATAAATCTGAAAGGACTAACAACATCTGAAGGCATGCCCTGAACATTATTCTAGGAGTGCTGTCCTGACCTGCCCGATTTATTCCTCTATCAGAATAATCTTTGGAACTCCTGGGATTTGCCCAGAAGTTTTGGGCTATGCCTGATGAATATGTTGGTTGGTCCCTCTTGGGTCAAAAACAAGCTCTCCTAAAGGATACAAGATTTTCTCAGGTAGTTTTGTGCTTGTCAGAGTTCTTCTGCTACAGAAACACAACCAATAAGATATCTTTTTTCTCTCCTTTTCCTTTTCCTTTTCCTTTTCCTGTCCTGTCCTGTCCTGACCTGACCTGTCCTTTTTCTTCCTTTCTTTCTCTTTCTTTCTTTCTTTCTTTCTTTCTTTCTTTCTTTCTTTCTTTCTTTCTTTCTTTCTTTCTTTCTTTCTTTCTTTCTTTCTTTTTCTTTCTCTCTCTCTCTCTCTCTCTCTCTCTCTCTCTTTCTCTTTCTCTCTTTCTCTTTCTCTCTCTCTCTCTCTTCTTCCTTCCTTCCTTCCTTCCTTCCTTCCTTCCTTCCTTCCTTCCTTCCTTTTTCTTTCTATCATCTATCATCTATATCTGTCTAATCATCCATCCATTCATCTAGATTATCTAGATTAATGGTGAGAAATTGGCTTATGGCTTATACAGTTGTGGAGGCTAAGTAGGCATATCTGGAATCTGTAGTGCAGGCTTTAAAGAAAGCTTGACTGGAAACTCTTAGGCAGAAGCCGACACTGCAGTCCACAGGTGGACTTTCTTCAAGGAAGCCTCGGGTTTTTCAGCTGGTTGGATCAGGTCCACCCACATTATCCAGGAAAATTTCCTTTACATAAAGTTACTGATTGTAGATGTTCATCTATCTACAAAATACCTTCACAATAACATCTAGATTAGCATTTGATTGAATATCTAGGTATTAGAGCTTTTCAGGTTAACACAAAAACTGATCATCATAGTTTGCATCTGATCAGCTGGCACTCATATACATCTCCTTAAACCATATGTATTCTCCAAATAAAAACAATAATGAAGACATACTTCTACTTAACATGATGCAATTATCCTGCAGACAACTGAAAGTGTGCTAACCATTTCCCCAGAAGAGGATGTGAAGTCTGGGTGATGTTCACTTTTTTCCTTGATAACCCTGTAACTTCAATCCGTAATATTAGTTATTATTAATAGATTTTATATTAGATGACAAGGGGATAAGAGAGGGAAGAAAAATATACACAAACATTCATAAAACATATAATAACTACAGCCCTCATTCTGCAATTATGCAGTCATAGCTGATATTTTTAACTGCCTTCTTCCACTATGCATTCCATTTTTCCTTTGCCCTTTGCAAGCACCTTTGCGCTGGTCATAGTTCTTTTCTTGGTGGGATGCTCCCAAACCTTCATCCTTGAAGGATTTGTACCATTCGGAGTCTTACTGAATTGTGTTGTTAGAGTTTTCCATTGGCTTTAATCACAGGACATGGGAGTACTAAGAGATGCTCTAAGAGATTTTCTATATTTTAGGCAACCCAGTCTCCCCTTAGTAGTCAGAATCAAGCACCCTAGCCAGTACAGTAACTTCCTTCTTTGTTGATTCAGAGGTGTGAGGAACCCAAATGGCCAGGTAACAGTCTTAACTTCCAATTCACTGGAATCATTGTTGTGTTTCCTGATGAGAACATTCCTCCTTTTGGAGTGAAGACCTCTAGACAAGCAGAGCATAGGTTGCAGGGATGGGAAGCAAAAATTTTGCTAGTGGGTCATTAGGGGTACTAGTGAGTGGTGCCATTTCATTTTCACTCCTTGATTGCTGGAACCATGAACACTAGTGTGGGAGGAAAAGTACTATATGTGAAATGCTGATTTAGAGCATATATGGGCTCCTGAAAGACATTGCCTCAGTCCTGCTAGGTGTTGCCACCTTGTTGGTGCTATAGCTGGATCTTCAAAAGGCCATTCAACCCTTCTATCAGGCCAACTGCTTCAGGACGATAGGAAATATGGTAAGACCAGTAAATTCTGTGAATGGGCCCACTGCTGTACTTCATTTGCTGTGAAGTGAGTTCCTTCATTAGAAGCAATGCTGTGTGACATACCATGATGGTGATAGGCATTCAAGAAATCTACAGATGGTAGTTTTGGCAGAAGAATTACATGCAGGGAAAGTACATCCATATCCAGGGCAAGTGTCTGTTCCACTAAGAACAAAACATTGTCCCTTCCATGAGGGAAGTAGTCCAGTGTAATCCAACTGCCATGAGGTGACTGGCTGATCACCCCAGGGAATAGTACCAGGTCTCAGTATTGGTCTCTGCTATAGATGTACTGGGTTCTCAGCAGTGGCTGTAGCCAGCTTAGCTTTGGTGAGCGGAAGTCCATGCTGCTGAGCAATAACCTCCATCCCTACCACCTGGCTACTTTGTTTATAAGCTAATGGGCAGTGAGAGGGGGGATTGGGGCAAGAGACTGACTGGTACCCACAGAACAAATCATCCTATCCTCTTGATTATTAAATTCCTCTAATGCACAGATCACCATTTGGTGAACATTCACATGAGACACAAACATTTTCACATTCTTTGCTCATTCTTAGAGACCAATGCCCTAGGTTGCTTGTCACCAATTTTCCAATCATGTTTCTATTGAGTCCCTGACTATCCAGCCAAAATACTGACTATAGCTCATGAATTAGCGTAGGTTTATGTTCCTAGCCATTTGTTTTCCAAGCTAAATAAACAGATGGACTGCTCAAAGTTCTATCCACTGGGAAGATTCACCTTCACCATTGTCCTTCAGGGACATCCTAGAAAGGAGCTGTAATACTGCAGCTGTCCACTTTGGGGTGATGCATGCATATCGTGCAGAACCATCGTGAACCATTCCTGAATTTTCTCTTCGTCAGTCAACTGGTCATAGGGAACTCCCATGAGGCCATAGGTGCACTGGGAGAGAGAAAGTAATATAACAGGAGCTGGAACTATGGACATTTGGGCCACTTCATACCAGAGAAAGAACTGAACCAGTATCATATATAATATGATATATGTATATACAAAACTATTGATAATATATAATCACTAGGATATTAACATAAGATCCTAAAGATATATTAGGGGATACACACACACACACACACACACACACATATACACACGCACACACATATATCCTTATATGTATATATGTCAGAGAGACAAAGGGATACAGAGACAGAGAAAAGAGAAGAGGAGAAGAGAAAAGAGAAGAGAAGAGAAGAGAAAAAGGGAGAGGAGAGTTATTGCAAGTACTTGGCTTGTGTGATTGTGGGGACTGGCTAGGCAAGTTTGGAACCTGTAGGCTGGCAGATGGGGACCTTCTGGCAAGAACTGAAGCTGCAGTCCACAGGCAGAATTTCTTCTTCCTCAGGGAAACCTGTTTTGTTCTTAATGCCTTTCAACAATTGTATCAGGCCCACCTATATTATCTAGGACCATCTTTCCATAAAACCAAATGATAGTAAATACTAATCTCATCTGCAAAATACCTTCACAGAAAGACCTAGATCAGTGTTTGATTGAATAATTGGGTACCATAGCCTACCCAAGTTGACAAATAAACCTGACCAATACAGTTTGTAAACTGAGAAAGTTATAACTTCTCGTAGAGGAAACTAAACATGTTCAAAGAGGAAAGTAAGTTTTTTAAAAACAGCTTTATCCAAGTGTAATTAACATATAATAAATTGCACATATTGAAAGTATACACTTTGATAAGATTTGACGCACGTTACATATGTCAAAGACTATCACCATGATCAAGTTATCAAACATTCCTATCACATCCAAAAGTCTCCACATAACCCTACGTAATTCCTCTCCCTTCCTTACCTCCCTCCAAACCCTCATTCTCAGACATCCATTGATCTTTTTATTGCTATAGATTAGCTTGTATGTTCCAGGATTTAATAAAAAAAAATGGAACCATACAATATATATCCTTTTGGGGTCTGGTTTTTTTCACACAGTATAATTATGGTGAGGTTCATCTGTGTTGTTCTGTGCATCCTAATGCTTATTTTTTATTGTTGAGTAGTATTTCACATATATATGTTCTACTAAAGTGTATCCATTCCCAAAATGAGGGACATTTGGGTTTCCATCTTGGCAATTATGAATAAAGCTGCTATAAACATTAGTGTACAAGTTTTGTGTTAATGTAGGTTTTTATTTAATTTAGTTTAATTTATTTAATTTATGTAATTAATTAAATTTATTTTAGTTTAATTTATTTAATTTAGGTAAATGACCAGGAGTAGGATTGCTGGGATTTACAATGAGCAGATATTTAGCCTTAAAAGAAACTGCCAAACTATTTTCCAGAGTGGGCCTACCGTTTTACATTCCCACCAGCAATGTATGAGAATTTTAGTTGCTCCCCATCTCATCAACACTTGCTATTGTCATTTTTTCTTTTTTAATTTTAACTTTTCAAATAGGTTTGGTTTCAAATAGGTATCTTATTGTGGTTTTAATTTACATTTCCCAAATGACTAATGATGTTGAGCATCTTTTCAAGTGCTTATATTCTATCTGTATACCTTTGCCCATCTTTTTATTGGGTTGTTTTCTCATCATTGAGTTTTAAGAATTCCTTATATATTCTGGGTACCAGTCCATTATCAAATATATAACTTGCAGATATGTCTCTCAGTCTGTGGCTTGTCTTTTCATTCTCTCAATAGTCTTTTACAGAGCAGACATTTAAAACATTTTGATAAAGACTAATTTATTTATTTATTTTTCACATTATGCTTTTGGGGTATCTAAGAACACTGCATAAACCGAAGTAACTAAGGTTTTCTTTTTTTTTTCTAAACGTTTTAAAGTTTTACATTTTATATTTAGATCTATGATCCATTTGGAGTTAATTTTGTATATGTTGTGAGGTATGGATTGTAGTTTATTTGGGGATTTCTGGTTATCTCTGTTACTGCTTTCTTTTTTAATTGCATTATAATTAGAGGATATATTTTGTATGATTTGAATCCTTTTAAATGTATTTAGATTTGTTTTATGGTCTATCTTGGTACATTTTCAATGTATATTTTAAAATAGTGCATATTCTATTGCTATTGGTGGGATGTTTTATTAAAGTCAATTGGGCCAATTTAGTTGATAATCTTCTGTATCTACTAGTTTCTGTTTGTTCTCTAAATCACCAAAAGAAGAGTATTGACATTTTTAGTTATAATTATAGACTTGTCTATTTTTTCTTGAATTTCTAGCATTTTTTCTGCATA
Organism: Cynopterus sphinx; assembly: GCA_030015415.1. Lineage (NCBI taxonomy): Eukaryota > Metazoa > Chordata > Mammalia > Chiroptera > Pteropodidae > Cynopterus > Cynopterus sphinx. Next base: position 25,187,507 of record CM057385.1, read on the forward strand.
TATTTGGAAGCTCCTCACAAATGTTTAGGATTGTTATGTCCTTTTGATGAAATTGATTTTTTTATCAATATGAAATTACTCTCTTTATACCTGGTAATATTCCTTGCTCTGAAATCTATTGCATCTTCAGATTCTTTTGATTAGTATTAGCATGTTATATCTTTCCCCCACCCTTTTCCATTTAACTTATTTGTATTTTTATAGGTAAGTGGTTTTCTTGTAAGCAGCATACAGTTGGGTCTTGCTTTTTTAAAATTAAGATATAATTGATATAACATTGTATAAATTTAAGGTATACAATATGTTGATTTAATATGGTTACATATGGAAATATGATTACCACTGTAGCATTAGCTAACACCTCTACTATCTCATATGATTATCTTTTTTTTTATGGTGAGAACATTTATATCTAGTCTCTAAGCAACTTTGAAGTCTATAATGCAGTATTGTTGATTATAATCACTATGTTGTGTGCTAGACCTCCAGTACTTTTTATCTACTAGTTGCATTCTGTATTCTTCTTTGCTAAATATGGCAACCCTAGATGGTGAGGAACTGATGCCTCCTCTCAACAGCCAGCACTGACTCTCCATTTACCTGAGTGAGACATTTAGGAAGTTTCAGTCAAGCCTTCAGATGACTGTAGCCCCTGTCACTATCTTGACTGCACCTCATGAGAGAACCTGAGTCAGAACCACCCAGCTAAAACACTCCAGAATTCCCGATTCTCAGATACTGGGTGAAATAGTAAATGTTTATTATTGTTTCAAGCCATAAGTTTTGGAGTAATTTGTTACACAAGAGAAGATAATTATACAGGTACATGTACAGTTAAACACATGCACAAAAGAAAGACTTGGATGAATTTTAATCTTCTGGGGAGGAAATTAGCTTTGGGCGGCTGGTGTTTAAGGCAACTTTAATCTTACTTATAATTTTTTTTTCAAAGAGAATGTAATTATGAGGTTTGAAAAATATATGCTATGTACATATTAATTAAAATAATGTTCATTAATATATGGATAAAGAAAAGTGATATATCCATACAGTGAAATATTTTTTGGCCACAAAAAGCAATGGAGTACTGATTCATCCTTATAACATGGATGAACCTTGAAAACAGTATGCTAAGTGAAAGAAGCCAGACGAAAAAGACCACATAAAACCTATGGGATAATAAGTTTATATTGTTTTAGGCCACTAAGTCTTGGGGTAATTTGTTTTATAGCTATGGATAACAAAAGCAGGGGGTTTGTAAGGATTAGTGTGAATAAAGGAATATATGTGCAATGTCTAACACATAGAAGGCCACCATAATAAATGGTGGTTAGCATGAGTGGGAAAAACATCCCCCAGTTCTAGGGGTTGTCTCTTGTGGTTAACCAGGGATGAGGAGACAGATGGGCCCAGAGGCAGAGTCTCCATACTTGTCCCATCTGGACTGAGACCCCTCCAGGCACTCTCTGCCCTCCATGGAGGAGGAGGACATGGACATATACACCCCCTAATCTACATCTGCCTTTCTTAGGGTACTATAACTTTGTCAGTTGAATAGTTATATAAATACTATTATACAATATATAACTAGTATATAACTAATGATTATTTATATAATTAATATATAAATACTCTTTAGTACTTCATATACTTGGAGGGCAAAGTCTTGTCTCATTTGCTCCAATGCAGTGTCCTGTGCAGGTGCTCAGTGCATGTTTGTGAAAAAAACACATGAATAATAATGTAGGGGATAGCTATCCATGCAAAAAAAAAAAAAAAAAAATGACCCACATGTGTTGACCTAGCTTACTTCTAGGAATCCATCCAAAAGAGAATGTGGGGAATAGAGCTACATGTCCAAGGATGGCTATTGCAGCATTTCTTACAAAGCGCAAGAAGGAAAACTTGGAAACGACCTAACTATCCATCCTTCGTGTAGTGTGTGAGTAAATTCTGTAAATTTTGTTACATCCCTACTCTGAAATGTTATACAACTCTTTAAAAAGAATAAGGTGAGGGCCTCTCCTCTGACCTGCAAAGTTAAGATGACGTTATGTGAGATAAGCAAATGGCATAGGCACACATATAGCGCAATTCTATGTTGTCAAACAATGATCAAACAACATCTAAATGGGATATGTATGTCTGCATGTGTGAGTATGGAGATGAGAGTAAAGAGCTACGTACAACTTGCTAATATAGGGGTGGGGCAGGAAGAGATGAATTCCTTTTATTTTGGCGTATAACTGTCTCACTGGATGCAATACACATAAGTTACTTTTGTAAGTTTTGAAGAGTTTAACAAAATTCTAAAGTAAACCAATGGAAAACTTGGGCCTAATTGCTGTCAACCCTGGTTGCCTACCACCCATTTCCTGCCCGGAATCTAGCCTGGGAGCGAACTTCTCCCTGTTCTCTTTGGAGAGGGCTCCTTCCCATCCAAAGGATATAACTCTGTGGCTATGGCTCCTTTCCTGAGAGAAGTAAATACGGTCAGTGTTTCTCTAACCTGACTGTACACGGTCCTTTTAAAGGGAAAAAAATTCCCAGTGACTCTTGATGTTGACAGATTAATTTCGCTATAGTACTTAAGTATAGATAAGCCTAAAACTAGGTATAAATGTATAGTTCTTATGTGGCTATGAAACCAAAAGCAAATTTGCAAATTTAATACAAACAAAATTATAAAACCTGTAAAATTCCAATCAATGACACTAATTTAATTTTTTTGTTTCTGTATCTAAGTCAGACCTCCCACCAGGAACAAGTGCCCACCAGCTACAGCCCAGGTTCTTCTGCCTGAGCATGCTGTACAGGGGTGTGCCAGGAGGATCTCTCATGTCTGTCCCGCTCGCTTTGATTTGAACCCCTATGAATCTTCTATTTGACAAGCTTTTTGGGGTTGTTTGGCTTTCACGTGGTAAGGAGTGCATCCTTTAGTTATTAGGTCTATCTCCGTTTCCTATCCCCCACTTATTGGCTCTGAATAATTAAAGTAGCTAAAGCCACTGGTTTTAAAGCGCTCATCCAGAGTTCATTAAAAAAAAAAGAAAAAGCTATCATTGTGACAGCACGGATGGGCCTTGAGGACATTATGCTAAGTGAAATAAATCAGAGAAAGACAAATGCTGTATGATCTCACTTATATGCAGAATCTAAAAACACTGAACTCATGAAACAGATAGTAAAATGGTGGTTGCCGGGGGCTTGGGGCTTGGGGCTAGGAGAAATGAGATGTTGGTCAAAGCATCAAACATCTAATTATGAGCTAAATTCTGGGATGTGATGTGTAGTGTGGTGACTAGTTAACAACACAGTCTTATATACTTGAAAGTTGCTACTACAATGGTCAAGTTTTATTAATGTTCTCACCATAACAGCAACAAGATGGTAACTATGTGAGATGAAAGATGTGTTAACCTTATTGTGGTCAACATCTCAAAATATATACATATACCAAATCATCACATTGTATACCTTAAACTTAGACAATGTCATATGTCATTTATATCTCAATAAACCCAGAAAAAAGTTATTCAATGAAAATAAAGTAAAAAATTATTCCAGTGAATTTTTGTACTCCCAAGAACATTTGAGTTAAAAATAAATGGATGTAGGGGGAGATAGGGGCAGATTCAGAAGCTGTAGACCTCATCTTCGGATCTGCTCCTGTACTTGGGCAGTCAGTGTTGCCAAGCCTCAGTTTTCTCATCTGTAAAGTGGAGATAAAAACTACTACCTTGAGGAGTTAGTGATGATGTAGACAAAAGCACTTTATTAATTCGGCAGATGTTTGGGGAGCACCTACTTTGTGTCAGGTACCTAATTTTTCTTCCCATTTTTCTCTGGGTCTCATTTTTCATGTAGAAACTGTAATATTTGGACTGAATGCTCTCTTTGGCCCTGCCACTTTGGATGTAATTACAATTCAATCAGTCAACCAATACAAACTTATTGATCATCAACCAAGTGCCCTGTACTACAAAGCTACAAAGAAGTGGGGATCAAATCAATAATTACCAAGCACCTGCTTCTTACTTTTATCATCTCTGAGCATCAGAATGCTCAGTGTTTAAAAGAAGTGCTGTAAGGCAGCTTGCAGGGTGCCTACCACTTTCTGATAATGTTTAGTGTATTTCCAGAAAAGTCCCAATTCCCTTCTGATTTCATGTTATCTTTGGTTAGTTGCTTGTGACTTGAGAGTAACATCCTGGGAAGGATTAGCCATACTGTAATCCCCTTTGAATTCACCCTGTGATTAGAACATTTTGTGCGCAGAATGAAGGAGTTAAAGGTGCACGGAGAAGCAACACCATCTTCTGGCCAAAGCGAGTAATGCTGCACTGGAGTGGTAGAGAGAGGGTCTCCTAGGCGCAGGAAACCTCCGGAGAGAGCTCAACAAGAGGCTCTCTGTGCGTGCGTTTGTGTGTGCGTGTGTGTGTGGAGAGAGAGAGAGAGAGAGAGCTCAACAAGAGGAATAACAGTCTTTGAGGAAATCTGATCTGAATCACCCCCGCCCCAACGTTGTAGGTGGGAGAATCAGGTTCAGAGAGGTAAAGGCTGGCTCAGGGTCACTTTGCAAGGTAGTGGCAATGCCAGGCCTTGAACTAGCACTCTTGACTCTTCATTCAGGACTTTCTCTAGGACCCCAGCCAGAGAATACTTTCCTGCCGAAGGCTGAAGTTTGAGGCTTTTTAAAGCCATCGTCTCTTTGAAGTGGATGTGCAATTTGGGAAAAGTCATTTGGTTGTCCATGGTTGCAGGCGGGGAGCTAAGGTGGGGACTTGTGGGAAATACTATTTATTGATCATGTCGTATGCTGGGTACTTCATCTGCATATCTTTAGACTTCATCATCTGTGCAATGCAGACAATAATTGCAGCCTTTTCAAAGGGTTATTAAATATAGTAATATATGTAAAATTCTGACACATATGTAAAGTTACTTGATTACAGTAAGCACTCCTTTGGCTTTGTATCAGTTAGATGTTCTGGGATGCAATTTCTTAGAAACAGTCTATTCATTTAAGATCTTACTTTTTTTAGGCAGGTCTGGAGGTGTGTTCTGTCAAGGAATGAGTATTCCCCACTACTAAGCCATGAGCTTCCTGAGTATTCTACTCAATATCCTGTGAATTATGTTTTCCAGTCTGACATTGGCAGCAGGCACCATTTCTGCCTCTGTGTGAGTGCCGGGCACTGTTCTCTTGTCTGTTTAGATAGTTTCTTCCCTGGCTGCAGGTCTCCTTGCACACGTGTTGCTGATCAGTACTCTGCTGGATACTTGAGGGGGACCCTCTGTACATCTCTGGGATTCTCTCTGCGTGTAGCTCTCTCTTTTCCAGCACTATGTCCTGAGAACTCTACCCACCCTGGTATCCCCAGACTGTCAGCCAGGTCACCCCAACTCAGAAGTTCCTTAGGATCCATCTGGATCTCCCCATCTGCACTGCAACCTGGAAGCTTTTCCTAGGTGGTAAGCAGGGGTGACATTAGGGCTCACATCATTTGTTTTTCTGTCTCTTGGGGATCACCATCCTTCATTACCCACTCAGTGTCTAGAGTCTTGCTTGATTATTTTGATTGTTTCAGGCAGGAAGATAAATCTGATCCCTGTAACTTTATCTTAGGCAGGAGCTTATGTCTGTTAGATTTTGCTGCATAATAAACCACCCAAAATGTAGTGGCTTAAAACAATCATTTATTTGTTCATGATTTGGCAGATTGGCAATTTGGCCCAGGAATTTTTGCTGGCCTTAGCTTGGCTAACTCCTGGGTCTCTAGCTAGTTGTTGATCAGTGAGGTGGCTGTTTCCCAGGCTGGCTGTTGACTGGAGTGATGGAGGCAACTGGGCCATGTGTCTCTCATCCAGCAGGTTAGCCTGGCTTTGTTCACATGGTGGTTGGGTTCCAAGAGCACAAGAGAATGATTCAAATATCATTTTTGCTATTGTCCTTTTGGCCAAAGTAGATTATGAACTCAGATTCAGGGGGTTGATGAATAGACTCCACCCCTTGATGAGAGGAAGTGCAAGGTCACACTAAAAGGGCATAAATATAGGAGGCCAAAAATGCATAGTCATTTTTAAGGACTAGTTGATCCCCACAACAAACCAAGAGGTGTATCTTATCATCAACATTTTACAGATGAAAAACTTGAGGCTCAGAGAGGTTGAGAGAGTGTCTAAGGTCTCACAGCTAGTAAAATGCAGAGCCAGGACTTGACCCAGGGTCTGCCTGACTCTGACTTCTTGCTGTGGTCACTGCATCTTGCACTTTGTCTTGTGTATGTGCCCATGTGTATGTGGTTCTGATTAAAGTACATCCATATTCAACACCATCAACTATTCATCTTCTATCCTGCTGTCCCTGGAACCAGCCATTCTCTGGATTCTTCCTGACACTCTCTCTTCATTGTCTCCCCAAACAGAAAGCCCTGGCCTCCTCTCACACCCTGTAGGGCTGATGAATGCTTAGAAGGAGATATCTGTGTGTCAGTGTTCATGCTCAGGGGAGCTTACAGGTGCTGATGACCTCAGTCCCCACCCGGCTTATTTCTCATTTGATTGGTCAGTCCCTTCCTCTCTGCTCTGCCTCTATGGTCTCTTGTCCTTTTTTCTCCCTCTGGCCAAACACAAATGGGTCCTTGAGAAGCCCATGTTTGATTGCTCCACTCCACTGTCATCAGTCCTTCAGTGACTTCTGACACACACACTCACACACACTTTTTTTTTTTTTGCTGAATACAAGCTAAATTTTCTTTTCTAGCACCCAAGTTCTCCATGATTTAATCCTAACCTACTTTCCCATTCTATTTCTCACCACCCATGCTCACATCTTCATAATTTAGCCAAGGACACCATGGCTTTGCCCCTGTTGGGCTCAGCCCCTGGATTGTCCTTCTTCATCTCTACATGGCCAACTTTTTCTCCCTCATAGCATCTTTCACCTTTGCTCCAGTTTGTGTATCATGTATAATAATTCCATTCAGACCATAATTTCCTGATGGAACAGAACTTGTTTCACTTGTGTCTGACAAATCACAGAGCCTGCTGTGGTGCCTGGTAACCAGCTGGTGTTCAACAAAGTAACCTAGAGAAAGGCAATCTGAAAGGCACTCTCTTCACCCCGGGAGGCCTTGCTGTCGTGTTCTGTGAGATATGCCTGTGTCCTCACAGTAAATTTCTGCCCAAGGTAGTTTAGATAACTTCCTGTTACTATAAATCAGAGGACCTTGATACTAAAGAGCCCATAGGGTAGGAAGAATGTGTAGTGTTTTAACTTTCCTGGATAATAGTGTTTATGGAATCTTGGAAGCCTTAAGCTCAAGGATGATCTTTAATGGTGGAAACCTCAGGGAGTAGAGGCAGTCAAGAGGAGAAGATACTATTTGGAGATTAGAAGGGTGTGCTTGCTGCTCCTCAGATCCTGGAGGAACCTGCAGGGTGAGGGTTGCGAGCATCCAGGGCCATGTGTTACTGTCCGTGGTCCTGAACTATCATAGTTGATCCTTAGACTATGTTTCTTCTAACCCAGGGACTCTAGTGACTCCTGTAGAACAACATCTCTTAGAGACCCTGAAATAGGCATGGAACAAAAAGGTGAAAGAAAATAGAAGGAGATGAGGAAGGAGAAAATTGAGGGAGGATAGGGGGAAGGGAGAAAGGGAGAGAGGGAGAGAGAGACAGACAGAGAGACTGTTTAAAAGGCACAGCTTCCAGAGTAGCAGAGTTCTTTGGTTTAAAAATATTTGTTTTCATTATGAAAGAAATCTCCTTAGACCTCAGCTATGGCCTAAATACTGAAAAGCGGAAGGATATGGAGAAATTTGGACACCAAGCTAAACAAATGTGAGTGAGTATGAACAAGAATGAGAAAGCAATATCAAGATGGTTCAAGTGAAATGATACCAATCAGACTAAAGAGCCCATAGTATTTATTTTCTTATTACATATTCATTATAAAGTTAAGCCATATGGCAAGTTTATATACTAATTAGGTACTATAATATGACATGATATTATAAATGTTTTATGCAAAATATATATTTTACACTGTAATATAGTATACATAAAATATATCATAAATAATATGTAATTATATAATAAATTACACATGATATATTTATAATATATAATAGTATATGATTATAGTATATAATATTACATGTAATGTCTATAACATTTCTTATTATATGTTTATTATAAAATTAAGCCATATGGAAAAATTTTAAAGAAGACTGCAATGAATCATCAATAAATACCATATTCCATAAAATCTAGGTTTTGATAGTAAGGCAGATCATTTTTGGATCACTGAAAAATGCTTCCAAAAATTTTTTTGGTTCTTTAAAAAAAATTTATTAGGGTAACTAACATTGGTTAATACAATTATATAATTTTCAGGTGTACCTTATAATTTGACATCTATGTGTTCTATTGTGTGATTACCACCCAGAGTCCAGTTTCCTTCAGCTACCATATATTTGATCCCCTTTACCCACTTCACCCTCCCCCAACTCCCTATATTTGATCCCCTCTACCTTACCTCTTTTCTCCCCCACCCCCTACCCTCTTGTAACCACTAGTCCACTGTCCATGTCCCTGAGTCTCTGTTTTACCTGTTCATTTGTTGCTTTTAGGTTTATATCCCACATGTAAGTGATATCATGTGATTTTCACCTTTTTTCAGTCTGGCTGATTTCGCTTAGCATGATTATCTTGAGGTCCATCCATGTTGTCACAAATGGCAGTATTTCATCTCTTCTATGGCTGAGTAATATTCCACTGTATATATGTACCATAGCTTCTTTAGCCAATCATCTATCATAGGACACTTCAGTTGCTTGCATGACCTGGCCAACCATGAATAGTACTGCTATGAAATTCTGTGTGCAAATATCTTTTTTGGATATGGGTTTTCAAGTCTGTGGGGTAAATACCCAATAGAAGGATTGCTGTATCATATGGTAGATTGATTCTTAGTTTTTTGGGGAACCTCCATACCGTTTTCCATAGTGGCTGTACCAATTTGCAGTCCCATGAGCAGTGTATGAGGATTCCTTTTTCTTCACATCCTCTCCAACATTGGTTATTACTTGTTTTGTTGATTATAGCTATTCTAATAGGTGTGAGATGGTATTTCATTGTGATTTTGATTGGCGTTTCTCTAATAGCTAGTGATGTTGAACATCTTTTCATATATTTGTTGGCCATTTGTATGTCCTCTAGGGAGAAGTGTCTGTTCAGGTCCTTTGCCCATTTTTTGATTGGATCATTTGTTTTTTGTTGTTGTTATTGAGTCATATGTGTTTTTTGTATATTTTAGATATTAGGCCCTTATCGGAGGTGTTTCTTGCAAATATATTTTCCCATTTGGATGATTTTCTCTTTACCTTGTTGATGATTTCTTTTGCTGAGCAGAAGTTTTTTAGTTTGATGTAATCTCATTCATTTACTTTAGCTTTTGCTTCCCTTGCCTTTGAGGTCAAATTAAAATGCTTCCAATTAAACCATGAAACAATGCCTTTTATCACTTAGAACTTTTATTAAAAGAACTCTTCTAGACCTACTTAAATACATACTTATAATGTATTATTCTTATGGAAACATAAAAATAAAAATTAAATAAGGGGGAACTATATTTCTAAACTACCTTTACATTTAGGGTTCAACTCTTCTGAATCACTTTTTGACCCCAAGGTGTGTGTGTTTGTGTACAATATAATCCTGTGCGCATCAAGAGTATTGGTGCAGTATTTCTTAAAAGAATGCTCAGCTATCATCTAAATTCCTGATACACAGCTATAAATTTTTATGCTGGCACTTTTTTTTCTTACCAGAAGATGTCAGCAATAACTGCTTCACTACTGATGTCTGGCCAACAGCCATTGCATAAGCTCACTAGGTTCATAGTTACTTATATGTGAAAAAATAAACCTTCATTTATTTGAATGAATGAAAACAGAAATTCTGGTAAATATTATTTCTAATGTATCTCTATGATTAAATGTAGAAAAGAATAATGGATGGATAAGGGAAAGTTTTAGTAAGATTAGGCAGAAAAGATTTTGTAAAAATCTTACTCTATATTTAATCAACATGTAAGCTTAATTTTAATCAAATTCAACAACAGAGAAAGAAACTGAAGTAAATCTGGAGGAAATGCTGTACTTTAAATATTTTTCCACCAGAGGACACATTAATTACTAAAAGAGTTCCCCAAGGGTAAGGAAAATGGTTATGAATACCATAAAACCATAGAGGTTAGAGTCATTGATTTTTAAACCTCATGCTTCAATTTTAGACAGTGTTGATTGATCCTCTGCTATAAAAGTGGAGTGGTTAGCACAGTTATATTTCTTTCTCCCTTTATCATTCTCCCAATTTTGTTACTTATGTTGCTTTTCCTTTTATTGGGGTTTATATTATTTATATTCTGTTTTGTAATTATAATTTCCAGATGATATTAAAAGTGTCCAAAGCTGACCACCCAGTATTTTTATACTGCCTTCTCAATTCTTTTCTTTCTTTTCTTTTTCAATTACAGTTGACAGTCAATATTATTTTTTATAAGTTTCAGGTATACAGTATAGTATTTAGACATTTATATAATTTACAGAGCTATGCCCCTGATTAGGCTAGTATCAACTTGGTACTATACCCTTTTGACAATATTATTGATTATATTCCCTATGCTGTACTTTACATCTCTGTGACTATTTTGTAACTACCTATTTGTACATCTTAATTCTTTAACCTTTTTCACCCAGCCTCCCAACCCTCCTTTCATCTGGCAAACATCAGTTTGTTTTCTGTATCTATGAGTCTGTTTCTGTTTTGTTTGCTAGTTTATTTTGTTAGATTCCACATATGAGTGAGATCACGTGGTATATCTGTCTTTCTCTGATTTATTTTACTTAACATAACACCCTCTAGGTCCATGCATGTAATCACACATGGTAAGACTTCATTCTTTTTTATGGCCAAGTAAAATTCCATTGTATATATGTACCACATCTGCTTAATTAAGTTGTCTATTGATGGGCATTTACATTGCTGTTTTCTCCATTCTTAAGTTCTCTTGATTTTGTAATTATTTCTTTTCAAAGTAATATATGCACATAGTTTAAAAAGTCAAGTTTCACCACTTGGCTCTAAATGAAAGAGCATTTCTGTTCCAAAGCACTGACTTCCTGCTGTAGCAGTTGAGGCTCTAGATAATTTACTGGGCCCTCCCCTTAACACACACACACATACACTCAACCTCTTATCCTCCAAAAACAATTATCACCACTTTCCATTGAATCAATATCCAGTGCAGAGGAATGCCAGTACATATGACACCTGGATTAAATCATTTTTGACATCTCGTTCTTTATATAACTTCATTTTCAGTAATAATCATGAAATAAGACAAATAATAATAATAAGGGCCCGAAAAGAAATACAGAGTAAAAATTTTCTTTTATTGAATTTCTTATGCATAATGCTAGTAAATTTTTAAAATTTGAAGTACAAACAAGGAAAAAGTAATCACTTGAATCTTGTGTTATCTTGCATTTCTTAAGATTTTTTTTATTAACTTTATGGAGGAATTATATGTTTCAACATAGATCTATGCAGTTTTTTTACATTTTCCTTATTGAGATCCACTGGATTAATATTGTTTCATGTTAATATGGGAACCACATTTCAGGTTTCTTTATAAATGCAAAACAATTATGAAGTAAATTTATTGATTTCATAACAATATTACAAATGACTACAAGTTTCTCCAAGTTCCTGAAGGACAAAAGAGCACAACTATTTAATTAGGAGTTTTCATATCTACTTAATAAAATTTTTATCCTTTGGTTATAATCTGATATAATAATATTTTAGGTAAATTATACAATGAGGTATTAAGTGATTTTTTTTTTTACCAGTGTACAGTTTTTGTAAAACTGAAATGTCTCCAAAAGGTACAATTTAGGAAATTAACACTAATACCACTAATGCCACATTTACTTTTATGGATTTATTTTTTTAGTTTTAAAAATTAAAGATTAGAAAAGAATACATTTCAAGTTATTGAAATTAAGTAAAACATCATTTATAAACTAAAGTTTGTATTTACTAACCAAATAATTACACCTTGCAGTTTGCACTGTTTCACTGTTTTATGTTTTAAATACAAAAACTCCAAATGGTCACATGGAACAACAGAATTAAAGTAACTCGGGTTCAGTTTCTCTGCATTTACAATCACTGTGCTTGCCTTGTTTACTTTTAATTTACTGTTTTAAGCAGGGATATGTGATACCAGAGGTCTGGAGACACAAAGTGTACCCGATGTGAAATTAACAATGATTCTGAACCATTAGAAATTTATATTCAATTATTGAATCCATGTGTTAAGTAGACCAACTGTACAACTGAGAACTCCTCAAAGTAACTTTCATGTAAAATAAAATATTCATTAAAGGATAAATAATGAAAAAATGTGTTAACTTGAAGCTATTAAATATATTATGAAAGTCCAGAGTAACTTTCAATATTTTTAAAATTAGACAAACAAAAGATATTTTGGAAGGAGGATTTTATCACTGACATTATTTAGATTTGTTAGTGCACAGTGACAAAAACTAAGGTGACTTTTAGTAAATTTTATTATTGTTTTAAAGTCATCTGCAAAGAATGCACATCTCTTATTGGCTGCACTTGGGGCAGCCTGCTCTCACCATCCATCCTTTGGTAGGCCATTGGTTCAGTGTTTATGGTATCAAGATAATACAATTAATATTGGTAGGTGAGCTACATATTGTACTATAATTACATTCAAACTTTTTGTATCTTCTGGAGTTAACAATTGCCTCTTTTTTGTTTTATTTACTTAGATTTCTATATACTAATACTCATAATTTCCACCAGAACTGAATATTTTGTATAAGATATGAAATTTAAAACAAAGTTCATTTTTTTGTATATGAACTTTGCCCTAAACTTTACCCTAAACCATTTGCTGAAAAGAATATAATTTTTTTCCACTAAATGATCTTGACATTCTTGTCAAGAATCCATTGCCATAATATGTGGGTCTATTTCTAGACTATTTAATTCCATTGATCTCTGTGTCTATCCCTTCACTAATACCACACTCTGTTGATTACTGTGGCTTTATAGTAGCTCTTAAAATGAAGACGTGTAAATCCTCCAACCTTATTTGTAAAAATTGTTTTGGCTATTCTGGTTCTTTTGCCTTTCCACATGCCTTTTGGAATCATCCTGTCAGTATCTGTCAAAAAACCTGCTGGGATTTTTATTGTGTTTGCATTGAAACTATACATCAGTGGAGGAGGACTGACATCTTAACAATATTGTGCCTTCTGTTTAATGAACACAGTATCTCTCTCCATTGATTTAGGTCTTCTTTGATTTCTTTAATCAATATTTTGTAGTTTTCAGCATACCAATCATATACACATGTTGTTAGATTTATACTTAAGTTACTCATTTTTAGAGCAACTTTAAATGCTTTTCTTTATATCGTGGTTTTCAATTGTTTCTTGTTAATATACTGCTATCTCACTAAACTTATTAATTTTAGAAATATTTTTTGTAGATTTCTAGGGAATTTCTATAAAGAAAATTATGTTTACCAAGAACATGGATAATTAGTATGCTATTTATTTATTTATTTATTTATTTATTTATTTATTTATTTATTGTTGCTTATATTTACTGTCTGGGACTGCCAGTTTGACATTGAATAGGACTGGTGTAATGGGCATCTTTGCTTTTCTTGATTCTTACAGCTTTGTACACATGAATGCTTAGGCAGGGATCATTAGATATTTGAAGACACCGTGCAAGAGAGAGGACCTAGCTGTCTTTTTTAGTCAGTTTGAGCTCCTACAACAGCATACTTTAGACTGGATGGCTGATAAACAACAGATATTTATTTCTCACAGTTCTGTAGGCTCACAAGTCCAAGGTCAAACTGCCAACAGATTCAGTGTCTGGTGAGGCCCACTTCTTGGATAATAGATACATGTCTTCTTGCTCTGTTCTTATGTAATGGAAGGTATGAGAGCTTTTTAGAGTCTCTTTCATAAGGGCACTAATCCCATTCATGAGGCCTCCACTCACATGACCTAATCACCTCCCAAAAAGCTCCATCTTCTAATACTGTCACATTGGGTTTAAGATCTCAAGATATGAATTTTGGAAAAACTCAAACTTTCAGTCCATTACAAAGTCTTTTCATTAATCCCTAATACTTGATTAATGTTTTGGATGAGATTGGAATTACAGATTGAAAATAATTCTTCAACCAAAACGTTGAAGGCATTTTTTGGTTTTCCTCTAGCATCCAGTTTGGTCTTGAGAAGTCTCAGGTTGTCCTGCTTCTTGTTATTTTGTGGCTGGGCCCTTCCTTACCTTTGGAGGCTTTTAGGAGTTCTTTTTTATTCTTAGCATTTTGAAATATTACAGTGAAGTGTTTGGTGTGTATTTGATATCTTCTGCAGATTTTTGGTGGACCTGTTCAATCTGGATGATTTTTTGTATTATTGGTATTTCTTCAATAGATTTTTCACCTTCATAATTGCCATTCTTTGGGATTCCCTACTGAATTAATTTCTAAGTCATTTATGTATTGTCACTGCTTGTTTATAACTTTCTAATTTCTTATTCCACATTCAGAGATAATTTCAACTTCTAAATCCTCTGTTGAAGTTTTCACAACTGTAAATATATTTGAATTTCTAAGAGCTATTTCTTGTTCTCCACTTTTACTATTATATTTTATAGATATTATATTTTCTTGCCTCTCTCTAAAGACACTGATTATGTAACTAGAGGTTGCATTATAAAGATTTCCTAGGTTCCCTGTATCATTTTAATTTCCTTCTCATTCACTTTTCTATTTATTTTGATTTTTGCTCTTTCAATTTGGAAGCCTTCCTTAAATGCCTAATGTTCCTTGATTGTCTGTATCTATTTAAGAGTAAGGCACTAAAATGTTGATTGGAGCCTCTATGTAGAGGCAGGGCTTTTATACTGATAAACTTCACTTTAGAGGATCAGGAGCTACTTCCCTGGTGTTCATTATCTCAATTCTCCGATCTCTATACCTCCTTACTGTTGTAGAAGACTTCATCTGCACATGGTTCTCCTGTCTAATGTCTTCCACTGAATTCTCATCTTTATAGGATAAAATCTGAATTTATTAACTCAGTCCCTCAAAGCTCTCCAAAGTCAAATCTTGACCCCTGTCATCTCACACTGTTGCCTTGAGCTTCTACCCTGCTGAGGCTTTCAGTTTCATGGAGTGTATGCTGTGTCCTTCTATCTCTGGGCCTCTGTTCTCTCTGCCAGAAACACATTTCTGCTACATGCAGGAACTTCCCTTTGCTCAGTTGTCACCTCCTGTTTGAAGCCTTCCCCTCTCTTGGGCATGATTAGTTGTGAGCCCTTTACCTTTGAGCATCTCCTTGGTAGAGCTGTTTCCTCTCTGTTGTGCATTGGGTGTTTCTAAGTCTGATTCTCCTATCAGCCTCTGAGGTCCTTAAGAGAAGAATGTGCTTATATTTGTATCCCCAGCATTGAAAATAGAGGTGTACCCTGATGTGCCTCTTGCTGCTCTTTAAATCATCAAGAAATTTTATTTCAAATTATTAGTTCCATATTTAACAAAAGTTTGCTGAAAGTCTACACTAAACGAGGTGTG
Organism: Cynopterus sphinx; assembly: GCA_030015415.1. Taxonomy (NCBI): domain Eukaryota; kingdom Metazoa; phylum Chordata; class Mammalia; order Chiroptera; family Pteropodidae; genus Cynopterus; species Cynopterus sphinx. Next base: position 25,203,216 of record CM057385.1, read on the forward strand.
ATCTGCCAAAGCGATGAATTACATTATAATCAACTTTTAAAATAGGGAAGGAAGAACATAAACCACCCATAACCCCATATCCCTTTACACTTGTTTTTGAGATCTGGGTATTTACCGTAGGTATTTTTGCACAGCACAACTTTTAAAGTGGTTCCAGCGAGGCTTATTAGCTACAGTGGCCATGGCCCTCTGCCCGGGGTTCCCATGGAGAGTTTCCAGGGCCCAGGAGAGGTAGATGAGCCAACTTAGGCCTCCCTTGGCTTCTGAACTTCCACTGGGGCACAACAAAGAGTCAGTTTCCAATGGGGAGTTACTAACTTCCCATTGGAATACTATTTTCTCTTTTCCATGTTCTTAATGCTTCAGCTCATTTGTTCTCATCTATTATCCACATTGTCACCATCGTACAGATGAGAAAACGGAGGCAATCCACAAGGGATGATGGAAGGAGCATCGATATGACACTCCAGCTATGGCATTCATCAGTTCCATGACTTAGAACATGTTCTGTCACGTCTCTAGGCCTCAGTCTGTAGCCAAACAAGAATCCAGATTTTTTGTCCCTCAGTTCAGTGCTCATCCAATCACATCACAAATAATCTGAGTCCCTCCATGACAATTTCCTCCAGAAGGAGTGTATGCTGTGGCTATCTCCTTCTCCTTGTCCATTGTTGAGTTAGAAGGACTTGGCCAGAGGGAAAGAACATGGAGAGGACTGAGTGGGCTGGAAGGGTGGATGAAAAAATATACAGACTAGTCACAGTTTGCACTTCAATCTGGGACATAAGAAGAATGATGCAGGTATAAGTGGTAGAAATTTGGAGGAACATGATCAAGTCACTTTTTGGAGATTTTTGGTGGGGAAGGAGTGAACTTAGTCACATACCCTCACCCTTGAATAAGGCAGCTTGTGAAAGAGTGATAAAAATAAGTCTGACTCCATAATGAGACATTCCTGAAACATAGTGTATGGCAAGGTGAGAGGAGAGGCACCTAACCAGTGGCAGATGAAAAAGTTCTGTGAAATGAGAGTGAGAACGAACCTACCAGCCTTACAGAAATGAAAGGTTTATAATAGAACACTATGAGCAAGTAAATGCCAAAAACTAGATACTCTAAATTAAATAGACCAATTCCTAAAAACACACAACTTATCGAAGAGTTTATTTAGGAAGGAATAGAAAATCTCAGCAGACCTGTAATGAGCAAAAATTGTATGAAAAACTTCCCAACAAAGAAAATCCCAGGACCATATGGTTTTACTGGGTGAATCTTACCAAACATTTAAAGAAGCAACAACAGTACTACTTAACTGCTTCCAAAAATAGAAGCAAAGGGAACATTGTCTAACACATTGTGTAAGGTCAGCATTTCCCTGACAGAGTCAAACTGAGACATCACAGGAAAAGAAAAGTACACACCAATATGCATATGGATGAAAAATACTCAAAAAATACTAGCAAATCAAAATCAACAGCATGTTAACAGGTTTATGCACCATGACCAAGTGGAATTTAGCCCAGAAATGCAAAGATAGTCCAGCATAAAAAAAATCAATGAATGTAATACACCGCATTAATTAAATGAAGAAAAACCCATATGATCATCTCAATAAATGCAGAAGCAGCATTTAAAAAAATGTCAACACCTTTTTATAATAAAAACACCCAACGTAAAATTAGAAAAGAATCATTTATGAAAAACATACAACTAAAATCATCCTCAATGTTGAAAAACCGAAAGCTTCTCTGAAGATCAGGAATAAGAAAAAGATGTTCATTTCACCACTGCTAGTCAATATTGTCCTGGATGGTGTAGTCAAAGCAGTTATACAAGAAACAGAATTAAAAGACATTTACATTAGAAAGAAAAAAGTAAAACTATCTCTATTTGCAGAGGACAGGATTCTATATGAAGAAAATCCCACAGAATCCACAAAAAAACTATCAGAGGTAATAAGTATATTTGGGAGCTTTCAAATGTCCAAAATCAATACACAAATGTCACCTGTGCTTCTATACACAAGTAAAAAATATACATAAAAGGAAGTTTAAAGCTTTCCATTTAAAATGCCTGTGAAATTTTAATGAAGAAGGTGAGAGAGTTGTACACTTGAATACTACAAAGCATAGCTTAAAAAATTAATCAAGACCTATACAAATGAAAAGGCATCTCATATTCATAGATCAGGAGGCTTAATTGTAAGACAGCAATACTCCCCAAAGTGATCTACAGATTCAATGCTATTTCTATCAAAATGTTAATAGCTTTTATGCTTTTGCACAAATGGAATGAATATCCAATTTTCAAATTAATATGCTATTACAGGGGGCCTGGAATAGTCAAAATCACTTAGAAAAAGAAAACACAAAGTGGAGGATTCACTTTTCTAACTTCAAAACTTACTACAAAGCTACAGGAATCGAAACAGTGTACAAAACATCCATGGCCAATTAATTTTCTTTGCAATTGAGCCAAGGTCATTCAATGGTGAGAACAGTCTTTTCAAAAATGGTGGGAACAACTGGGTGACCACATGTAAAACAGTAAAGTTGGATGCTTGTCACACTTCATAAAACTAAAGTCTTTTGTATATCAAAGCACATTATCGAAATATGAAGAGAAAACCTACAGAATGAGAGAAAATATCTGTAAATTGCACATTATAATAGTCTAATATACAGAATATTAAAAAAGCTCAAAACTCAACAACAAAAAAAGACAAACAATCCAATTTAAAAATGGACAATGAGCTTGAGCAGACGTTTCTCCAAGGAAAATATAAAAATGGTCAACAAGCACATATGAAGACAGTCAAAACTATTGATCATTATGGAAATGTAAATCAAAACCACAACAAAATTTCAATTCTCTCCCACTTGAATGATTAAAATCAGAAGACATAATAAGAACTGCTGGCGATGATGCAGAGAAATCATCACTGCTGCTAATCTGCTGTTCAAAATATAAAGTGGTGCAGGCACTGAAAAACAGATGGGCAGTTCCTTCAAAGTTTAAACATAGATCCATCATGTGGCCCCGTAATTCCACTACTAGGTATACACCCAAGATAATTAAAGATATATGTTCACAAAAAGTTGTTATAGCAGCATTGTTTACAATAGTAAAAATGGAGCGACAACCCAAATATCCAGGAACTAATTGACAGACAGACAAAAGTGGCCTATTCATATGATGGAATATTATTCGGTCATAAAAAGGAGTGAGTATTGATACATGCTATGACATGGATGAACCTTGAAAGCGTTATGCTAGTGAAAGAAGCAAGACATAGAAGACCACATATTATATGGTTTCATTTGTATAAAATGTCCAGAATAGGCAAATCTATAGTGACAAAAAGTAGACTGATGGTTGCCAGGACCTGGAGAGAGAACAGAATGGGTAGTGATGCTAAAAAACACGAGGCTTCTTTTCAGAGTGATGAAAATGTGCTGGAGTCAGATAGTGGTGATGGTTACACAAGCTTGAGAATATATGAGAACCCACTGAGCTGTGCTCTTCAAAACGGTGAATTTTATGGTATGTGAGTAGTATCTTGAGGGTAAACTTATCTGATTTATACTGGGAAGGTCACTATGGCTGTAAAAGAAAAGATCAGAGTTTGGGGAGAGAGACACCTTAACAACTGCACATGTGAAAAGGCTTCAGGGTTGACTTGTGGAGGCTGTGACCTGGACCATGTCCTAGGACATAGCTCACTTCTGCAACTACCATGCTGGGAGGAGAGGGCGGAGCCTTGCAGAGCATGTTGTGGTGACCTCAAGGGATATGGTTCCTGTAAACTTCCCCGAGAATTCATTTTCCATTAGGACTCTTCTTCTTCACCTGGTGCTATGATCAGTGCCCCTGAAGAGTTTATAATGACACATCTGATGCAACAGCTCACATACTTTTTAATAACTCCCATTGCTCTTGACCTCGGCAGCCCAAGCCCCACTTCATTTCAAAATGTAAGCCTAAATTTTGATCTCTGAGGAATGTCCCTTCCTTTTAAGGCCCATCCTACCTGGGATCTTGGTCTAAGACAGGCCAGAGGAAGAATGGAGCTTCAGGAGAAGGGTGGCCTGGAAGATGGGAGGCTCTAAGTGCACTTGGCCACATTGGGCTGGAGGTAGGTGATGGTCCCCATGTCCTTCCCAAGGACACGTCAACACTAGGAAGGCTCCTGTCAAAGACTATTGAATGATAAGCATGGGTTAGAAGTAAGGTATAGAAAAGTCACTCAGCCAGAATGCAATGGGAATGTGATTTGGGGGTCAGCTAGATTTATCTGGAATTAAGACATTTGTTCGTATTGCTTTATACATTGGGTGGGATTTAGGATAGAAAGTAGGAGGGAGAGCAAATGTAGACACCACTGGTTTCTCCCCCACCTTCCACATGTGTACTACAGCTTTCTTCCAGACCTAGGAGAAAACGATCCAGGTTTTTCCCTCACACTTTCCACCATCTAAAGTTTCCTTTTTAATTTTTTTTTAATCTTCCACCTCTTTCTATTGCCTGATATTTTTCCAGGATTTCTTTCCTTTTCTACTGCTATATTTCCATCTTATCCTTTCTTAAGTCCTGTGCTGAATAAAAGCTGTTAAGACTCTGAGGATGACCTCTGGCGAGATTCACCCCCATTTTTGGAACCACATGTTCTTTTTCCCTTCCTCTCTCTTAATCCATCGGAGACTGATTGCCTGAGAGCGAGACAGATGGAAGACCAGATTGAATATCAACAAAAGGGGTCTGGAACCTTGTTTATCCCATATAAAACCATGTCCTCTCTTTATGTCTGTTTTCTTTATTATCTAGAATTCCTCTAAATTAAAATCCTATGAGGTAGGTGGAAGAATCATTTCCCAAGGCTCTTAGAAGTTTGTGGAAGGGATGCTGGCTATGCTGAGACAATGCTTCAGGTTCCTAAGTCTGGCAATGCTGGAATTTAGGATGCTTGGGTTCCCTTCAAGGTCCCTGACGGAACTGCTTCATGAGTGACTACTCTCTCTCTTCCCACCTGTCTCAGTGGTCTGGCCCATCCTAGCATTCCATCCACTATCAAACTAAAAAACATTCTTTTGGGAACCATCTGTGAGAAAGGTTATATGTGCATTAGGAACTATGTAGTGCTAAACATGTCAGACATTACAAACCCATGTAAGGTGACACAGCCATGATGAGAGGCACTGAGGCGTGAGGAACTGAGGTGGACATCAGTCTGGTTGAAGCCAAGGATTCTTAGAGGCGAGCAAGTAAGAAGAGAAGTGCAGTTAGGAGAGCCATTCTGGGACTCATCAACCTGATTCAGAGTCCCAGCTTTGCTGCTTATTCTCTGTGTGACCTGGGGCAAGTTATTTAACCTCTGTAAACCTGAGATTACTGATCTGTAAAGTGGGGATAATTAATAGCACTTACTATACTTTGTAAGTGTGAGAATGATGTATGAGAATTAAACAGGCTAATGCCTATAAAATGCTTAGTCTAGGGCCTAGCACAGAGTAAACATTCAACAAATATTTAGTACAACAATGACAACAATTACTACTACAACTACAATTAATGTTTGACCACTTCAACTACTGCTGAGTGGCAGATGGGTCTGCAAAGGAAGATAAGACCCAGTTTATGTGGAAGTTCCCCAAAACTAGTTGAAGCTTGAAATTTTTTGTAGGCAATGAAAAAACAAGAAAAATGGTTTTATTTATTTATTTTTTTAATGAAACAAAAGTCAATTTTATTGGGTTCAGACCAGAAGTCCATGGGGTCTGGAGGTCCTCTGTGCACTTGCCAATATTTTTTTTTTTGTTCTATTTCTGCAGCCTGACTTGTTGTTGTTGTTTGTTTTAATATGTTTGTTTGTTTGTTTTCTTGTGATTTATCTTGAACTTCTTCTGTTTCTCCACAGTGGCTGTACCCACCAGTACTTCCAGCCAAGCCCATGAACCAGGTGACTTCAGTAGGTGCACTTTAATGTAAGCTTCTGAGGCACAACTTTGAGGGTGGCAGGAACCAGAATTGCTTTTTCTTGTCCTGGGTTGTGGGGAGACCTTTGAACACGTTGAGACAGTCCAGGGAGGCCAGGCCCCACTTGGTTTCGTAGGGCAGCACGCCTCACACAGTCCGCCAAACGATGCGGCTGGAGGCTCAAAAGTGGTAGGGTCTGCGGGATCGGTAGGTGCTCTTCAACTTGCAGAGCGAGGTCAGGTACCTCACCTTGTTTCTAAAATTGCCAGTAATGTTGATGCCCTCCCAGTACCCGAGCATCACCTTCCAGATCAGCAATACTTACTGGGCCATGAGGGTCACCAGGTGGCTCAGGACAAGACCTTGGTTGCTGATCACCAGGACCTGACCCTCTGCCGTCTTCGGTATCTGTGTGGAAGTATCATGGAACAGTTTTTGAAAACATTTTGGTCATGAGCAGAAAATATCTTTTAGGAGGTTGACTTACGTATGATGTTGTACAGTGTGCATGTCTGAAAAAGGTGTTTAAAAGTGTATGATAGTTGTAATTTAATAGAGATAAAGAAAAACTGTTATAATATAGGTATGCGAATGTTGTTTTAGGGTGTGATTGAGTGTGAGGGTTGGGGTGAGGTTAGGGTGAAGGGTTTCCGGTCAGGGACCTTCTCAAACATACTAAACGATGCCATTTAAGCTGCTGCCTATGCAGTCTAATCTCGACAAGACATGGCAGAGCAAGGACACAAAACCACAGACAGAAACACTGCTTTCTGTTGGCTCAGCAAGTGTCTGCTCCACCTTTGCCTATCTCAGTGCTTCCTGCCCTAGTGGGCTGGGATGAGCCCATTTCAACTCTGTTTCATCACATCGTTTTTCTTCAAAAGACTTGCAAGAGTTCTCAGTTGCCCATAGGGATTCTTTTCAAATGGTCCTAAGCTGGCAATTGGTGATGCCACAGAATAAACAGAGTGCCTCTTCTTGGAACATCATTTTTACAGATATTAAGGATAAAAGTGAGTTTTAGATGAGGTAAACATGGCAGTATTTTGAGTACTGTGATACTTAACACATAATTTAGAGATAATTGTGATTTATGCTAGTCTACAGAAGTTGATAGATCATTGTACACATGTTTGTGCAATTCTCTTATATAAAGAACATTAGGGCAATGCTACTGTCCCTCCCATCTGTCAGGTAGGAGCTGGGGAGGAGAGATCTTTCTCTTTGCATGGTGGGGCCTCAGGAAACATTTTCCTGAATGATTAGAGAAAAGAATTTTGGAAAAGTGTAACCCAAGGGAATGGGTTCTAACACCAAATAACTCAGTTTTGTGTTTAAACAAATGTGTTCTAGATTTTTGATTTGCCAAATGAGAAAAACACGTGTCTTCCCTATCCTACATTTTCTATGTCATAGTGGACCTAGCAAATTTAGAAGCCATGAAACTAAAATTTAAAAAACCTCCCAGGGATGTCAAGAGATATATGTACAACAGAAAATTCACATAAAGTGTAAAATATGAAACACGAGAATTCATGGAAATTTTGTATTTGTCCTGGGCTTTATTGAGTTCTCTCTGCAGATAGCCCCATGACAACAGAGGCCAGTAGAGAAGTTTTTTTGAAGAAAAGTTTAAGAGGCACTCGTTATCTCAGCTTCACTCCACCAGAATCATTTGTATGATTTTCTTCACATTTGCCTCGAATTTGTATGTGACAATTTCTTGTAGTGCACAACTCTCTTCCTTCAACAATGAACCATAAGAAGCTCCTCAAATCTCTGTTGCGATGAAGCATCTAATCATTTACTTAAGATTACTAGTCTCTACTTTTCATACTCTCAAGAATTTTGCCCCCAGATCATGATCACAGGTATTTGATGACATATTTGTTTTTCATTGACCGATTTGACTGTATTTGTGGAGCCTGTTGTTTGCAAGGCACGATGTTGGGCTCAGCAAGTAGGCATCAGACATGAAACCCATGGACAAGGATGGCGTGTAACAAAGGGAAAAACGCCCATAAATGCCTGTAATACAACACAGAGTGTGGTTAGGTAGGTAATTCTGTGAAATCCTTGATAATGTATTATTTTAATGGAAGCTCTCCTAAGCTCCATCATACAGTGGAATTAACAATGAATTTACTCAACTCTGTTTGATTCTCCAAGAAAAATGATTGAATTTTCATAATTTTGTTTTGTAGGTTATTCTTTCGGAATGTTAGGAAGATCTCATGGAACCAGAAAATAGCACATGGGTGTCTGAATTTGTCCTTTTAGGGTTCTCACAGAACCAGGAGTTCCAGAAATTCCTGTTTCTGGCATTTCTATTTGTCTATGTCACCACTGTTGTGGGAAACCTCCTCATCATAGTCATAGTGACTTTTGATTCTCGGCTCCACATGCCCATGTTTTTTCTGCTCCAAAATCTGGCTGTCATAGACCTCTGCTGTTCCACAGTCACTTCTCCAAAGATGCTTGTGGACTTCTTTCATGAGACCAAGACTATCTCCTACCAGGGCTGCATGGCACAGATCTTCTTCTTCCACCTCTTGGGAGGTGCGACTGTCTTCTTTCTCTCAGTGATGGCTTACGATCGGTATATAGCCATCTCCCAGCCCCTTCACTACATCACCATCATGAACACTAGATTGTGTGTGGCACTGGTGCTAGCTGCCTGGGTCGGGGGCTTTGTCCACTCGATTGTCCAGCTGGCCCTGATGCTCCCATTGCCTTTTTGTGGTCCCAATGTCTTGGATAACTTTTACTGTGACATTCCACAAGTGTTGAGACTTGCCTGCACTGACACCTCCCTCCTGGAATTCCTCATGATCTCCAATAGTGGGGTGCTGGTTGTGATCTGGTTCTTTCTTCTTTTGATCTCTTACACTGTTATCCTGGTGATGCTGAGGTCCCACTCAGGAAAGGCAAGGAGAAAGGCAGCATCTACTTGCACTACCCACATCATAGTGGTGTCTATGATCTTTATTCCCTGCATCTACATCTACTCCCGGCCCTTCTCTCCCTTCCCATTGGACAAGGCTGTGTCCATTAGCTACACAGTCCTGACTCCCATGCTCAACCCCATAATCTACACCCTGAGGAACAAGGAGATGCAGGCAGCCATGAAGAGATTAGGCAGGCGCCTAGTGATGTGTTACAGGGAGTAAACTTTCAATGGGTTGCATGTAAATGACACATCTTCTTTCTGAACTTTTGTTTTGCCATGCAAAAAATGGAGGATTAAATGGAGGATTAAATGGAAGATTAAATTAATGTTTCTTCATACCTATTCCTTCCTCGTTTACCTTGTTAGACACTTTCACACTTATTCTCAGAAAACTGACAATGAATACATTATTTTTATATTAAACCTTTTTCCAAATGAGGGCACTTGGAGAGAAATGACTATCTCAATAATGAGCAGCAAGTGAATGACAGAGCTTGGCCAGGCACCTAGTTCTTCTGATTCCCAATTTAGAGGTAGGAGATAGGGGTGGGATTTGAAACCTGGGTCTTCCACAACCTAAGGGAAAACCTAGAGGGTTTGTTGTCAGTGGATCAATATGTGTGATGAATGGTCAACAGTTTCATCACAACGCTGGAACGACTGCATTTTTTCCTGCTTCCTTTTCTCTGCCTCATCCTCCATGTGATATTTAGGAAGTGGTCTCACTATCAACACTCTCTGAGTGGTTCCCATGAGGACATTATGTTTACATTTTTTAAAAAATTAAACACTCCTTCGATGACCTGCAAACCATTCTGCTCTCCCAACAGAGTCTTTAGGTCATTTGAATGTCATGGCAGAGAGGAGGAGAGTGTAGTATTGCTGGAGAACCAAGGCCATAGTGGCGTGGGTAGAGCCATGTCTATAAGTGTTCCTGATTCGAAGTGGTGAGTTCAGTTCAAAGCCTCCCAGCTCAGGTATTTGGGGCTTTTTCTTTGATTTCCCACACTGGGATGAGAGCACCTTGAGAGTAGAGGTCATGCTTTATTTACCGTCAAACTCTCCCAGTCCCTTGAACAGTATTTTACACAGAGATGCATTTCTACTTTTCTTGTGTCTTGTTCTTCTCTGTCAAACTCAAACTTTGCTTTTAATTTCTGTCTCTGTATCTCTTCTTTATCCTTATTCCATCCATCTTTTTGAGGTATGCATCACTTTGTAAACTCCTCTGGTAATGTATAATATTGATTCAAAGTGAGGAAGATAATGTAGAAGCTCTTTCGTTGCCTCTTTCCTCTGGTGCACATCCCATCCAAGAAATCAGTCTTTTGGGGTTCTCTCTAAGCCATCGTGTTTAGCAGATCTGAGTTTCCCTTTTTTCACTTCTACTTTCTTGTCCCATTTCACCCACTTCTCCCTGTTCACAGTGGACCTATGGAATTGAGAGGAGAGAAAATGGACTTAGTCTCTTATTTGACCTGTGTGGTCCTTCAGAACAGCTTTCCCCTTTTCACATGAAAATTTTAAGTAACCGATGCTACTTTCTTTATCCTCCAATTTGTTTCATCAGTAGATTGAACATACACATTCCTCTCATGGTCCCCATTGTGAGTACTTTTCTAATTCCACCATTGTGGTCATCTCTTCTGTTTTTTTTTTCTCTCATATGATAACATCCTCTTTAAGATGTGATGATGCTCATCATATGACACACCGCTGCACTGTGCATTTCGTGTGTGAGCTCTTTAGTACACAAAGATTGTTCCCTTTGAAACAAGGATTTTTTTGATTACAAGTAGCAGAATACCTTCTTTTTTTTTTCTTGAGTTAAGAATTGGCTTAAATAATAAGGTAATTATTATCTTGCTTATACAATACTAGAAAATAGGAAACCCCAGAGGTGCTGAATTCAGCAGCTCAAATATTTTAGGGCTCTGTGTTGGCTGCAATGAAATTTCTCGTGTTTCTCCTCATAATGGCAATATGGCTGCCAAATGTTCAGGCATCATATCTTTAGATTTAAATGATTTAGCAAGAAGGAAGAGAAGAGGCATTTATGTGCTTTTTTCTTTTTACCTTTTTCCCCTTCTTTTATATATAAAAACAAATAAAACTCCAAATGATCACATTGAAGAATAAAATTAAAGTAACGGGTTCTGTTCTCTGTCTTTACAATCACTCTGCTTCCTTGTTTACTTTTAATCTACTGTTTTAAAGCAGATATATGTGGTACTAGAGGCCTACAGACATGAATTGTACCCAATTTGAACTTATCAATTCTGTATATGGTGTAATGTTTAGGGCAAAGTTCATTTACCTGTATATAAACATCCAACTAATATATCACCATCTGCTGAAAAAAATATTTTTTTTCCCATTAAATTGTCTTTGCATTCTTCTCTCGAATGCATTGAGTATATTTTGGGGTCTATTTCTAGACTTATTCCATTTCATTGATCTCAGTGTTTATGCCTTCACTAATACCACACTCTTGATTACTGCGGCTTAAGAGTAGCTCTGGAAATCAAGTTGTGTGATTCCTCAAACCTTATTTGTAAAAATTGTTTCGGCCATTCTAGTTATTTGACCTTTCTACATGTGTAGTGGAATCATCTTGTCAATATCTGCTAAAAAACCTGCTGGGATTTTCATTATGTTTGCATTGAAATTATCCATCAACTGGCAGAGGACTTTCATCTTAACAATATTGTGTCTTCTAGTCAATGAACTCAGTATCTCTCACCATCTGTTTAGGTCTTCTTTGATTTCTTTAATCAATATTTTGTAGTTTTCAGTATACTAATTCTATACACATGTTGTTAGATTTAAACTTAAGTTCCTCATTTTTAGAGTGACTTTCTTTAAATGCTTTTCTTTACATCATGGTTTCAATTGTTTCTTGCTAGTATGCTGCTAACTTGCTAAACTTAGTTATTATTTTTAGAAATGTCTTTTGTAGAGTCCTTGGGAATTCCTATACAGACAATCTTGTTTTCTAAGAACATGGTAATAAGTATATGGTTTGCTTGTGGTGTGTGTGTGTGTGTGTGTGTGTGTGTGTGTGTGTGTGTTTCTTTGTTTATGTTTATTGCTTTAATTTACTGTTTGTGACTGCCAGTATGTGTTGAAAAGGCCTGGTGTGAGTGGGCATCCTTCTTTATTTCAATATTTATAATTTCATACACATGAATACTTAGGCAGGGACCATGAGATATTTGAAGACACCTTGCAAGAGAGAGGACTTAGTAGTCTTCCTTAGTCAATTTGGGCTCTTATAACAGAATACTTTAGACTGGGTGGCTGAGAAACAACAGATATTTAATTCTCACAGTTTGTAGGCTCACAAGTCCAAGGTCAAACTGCCAGTAGATTCAGTGTCTGGTGAGGCCCACTGCTTGGATCATAGATACGTGTCTTCTCGCTCTGTTCTTACGTGATGGAAGGTGGGTGAGAGATGTCTTTAGAGTCTTTTTCATCAGGGCACTAATTCTATTCATGAGGCCTTCACTCACGTGACATAATCACCTCCCAAAAGCTCCACTTCTTAATACCATCATGGGTTTAAGATTTCAATATATGAATTTTGGGCGAACTCAAACTTTCAGTCCATTACATAGTCCTTTCATTAATCCCTCAGACCCGATGAATGTTTAGGCTGAGATCGGAATTACAGATTGAAAATAATTTCAATCACCCAAAACTTTGACGGCATTTCTTAGTTTTCCTCCAGCAACCAATTTGCTCTTGAGAAGCCTCAGTTTGTTCTGCTTCTTGTTATTCTGTAGCTGGCCCCTTTCTTATCTCTGGACACTTTTAGGAGTTCCTTTTTGTCCTCAGCATTTTGAAATTTTACAATGAAGTGTTTGGTATGGGTTTTTTATCTTCTGCTGATATTGGGTGGACCTATGGAAACTGGATAATTTCTCGTATTATTGCTATTTCTTTGATAGTATCTCTCACCTCCACAATTGCTATTCTTTGGGGGAATTGCTACTGAGTTAATTTCTAAGTAATTTATGTGTTCTCTCCACTTGTTTACCACTTCCTAATTTTTTATTGCACATTCAGAGGTAATTTCAACTTTATCTTCTAGCGCGTCTGTTGAAGATTTTACAACTGTAAATATATTTGAATTTCAAGAGCATTTTCTTGCTGTCTATTTTTTCTATTCTTATTTTATGGATATTATTGTATTTTCTTGCCTCTCTCTAAAGTGGCTAATTATATGAACTAGAGATTGTATTATAAAGACTTCCTTGGTTCTCTGTATCATTTCATTTTCTTCCCATTCATTTTTCTATTTATTTTGTGTTTCACACTTTCGATGTGGAAGCCTTCCTTAAATGCCCATTGATCCCTGATTCTCTATATTTATTCAAGAGTGAGGCACTGAAAAGTTCATTGGAACCTGTATGTAGAGGCAGGGCTTTCATACTGATAACATTCACTTTAGGGGATCAGGAGCTACTTTCCTGACTTACATTATCTCAACTCTCCCATTGCTCCTCCTACTTCTTGTTGTAGAAGCCTTCATCTGCACGTAGTTTTCTGGTAAAACATCTTCCACTGACTTCTCATCTTTATAGGATAAAATCTGAATTTATTAACTCAGTCCCTCAAAGCTCTCCACAGTTGGATCCTTGCACACGCTCATCTCACACTGTTGCCCTGAGCTCTAACCCTGCTGAGGCTTCAGTCTTCATGGAGTGTATGATGTGTCCTTCTATCTCTGGGCCTCTGTTTTACCTTCCAGAAACATGCTCCTGCCTACATGAACTTCCCCATCCCCTCCCCATTCCTTCCCTCTGCCCCAATTCTTTAGTTCAACAATGGGAGGCGATTAGGTCATGTGAGTGGAGGCCTCATGAATCTGATTAGTGCCCTCATGAAAGAGACTCTAAAGAGCTGTCACACACACCTTCCATCATGTAAGGACAGAGCGAGAAGACATGTGTCTATGAGCCAAGCAGTGGGCCTCAGCAGACATTGAATCTACTTGCATATGGATCATGGACTTAGGAGCCTACAGAACTGAGAAATAAATGTGTTGTTTATTAGCCACTCTGTCTAAAGCATTTTGTTATAGTAGCCCAAACTGACTAAGAAATACTACTAGGCCCTCTTTCTTAGATGCTGTCTTCAAATATCTAATGATGTCGGCCTAAGCGTTTATGTGTAAGAAGCTATAAGAATTGAAAAAGCCAGTGTGACCACTCACAGCACTCTTATGCAGTGTATTCTGATATTCCAAGACAATAAATTAAAGCAATAATAAATAAATAAATAAATAAATAAATAAATAAATGAATAAATGAATAAATGAATAAAAATAAAAATAAAAGTATGTCGATTATCCATGTTTCAGAAAATATGATTATCTATATAGAAAAACATAAGAAATCTGCAAATAATATCTCTAAGATTAGTAAGTTTAGCAATATTGCTGTATAGCAGCAAGGAGTAGTTGAAAACCACAATTTAAAAAAAATGTTTTTAGTTGCTCTAAATGTAAGAATCTTTAGTATAAATCTAACAGAATGCATACAGGACTATTAGGTTGCTGACAATACAATATATTGATCAAAGAAATCAAAGAATTTGGTGGCCTAAATCAATGGAGAGAGAGACTGTGTTTATTAACCAGAAGGCGCAATGGTGATTTCAATCCTCCCCCAACTGATGTATAGTTTCAGTGCAAACACAATGAAAATCCCAGCAGGTTTTTTGGTAGACATTGACAAGATGATTCCAAAATGCATGTGGAAAGGGAAGATAACTAGAATAGCCAAAACGATTTTTACAAATAAGTTTGGATGAATCACATTACTTGATTTTAAGAACTATTCTATCTGTTTTTCCTGTTTTTGCTGTTGGTGTTGTTTCTTTTAGGTTTATATCCCACATATAAGTGATATCAGAGGGTTGCGGGAGGTGGAAGGGGAGAGGTAGATGGGATGACATAAAGAAATCTAACTATGGGCAGTGAACACACACAGTGCAATATATATAGGCCTTACTGTTGAATTGTACACCTGAAATTTACTGGATTTTGATATCTAATGTCACCGTAATAAAAATAAATAAATTGAAAAATAAAAATAAAAATGAAAAATAAAATAAAATAAAAAATAAAAACTACTACTCTACAGCCACAGTAATCAAGAGAATCAGGTATTAGTGAGGGGATAGACACAGAGATCAATGACATTGAATAGAGAGTCTAGAAATAGACCCACATAATATGGCCAATGGATTCTTGACAAAAATGCCAAGACCACTTACTGGAAAGAAATTCTATTCTTTTCAGCAAATGGTGATTCCTCAGTTCAGTGTTCTTATGCAGAGAAATGATCTTTGCTCTAAACTTCATATCTTTTTTAAACTTTTCAAGTGCAGTGGAAATTGTTAGCATTAGAATACAGAAATGTAAGTAAACAAAAGAGAGGCAATTGTTAACCCCGGAAAACACAAGACGATACGTAATGATAGTACAATATACAGCTCACCTATCAATAGTAACCGTATTATCTTGATACTATAAACACTGAACCAGTGGCATACCAAAGGATGGATGGTAGGAGCAGGCTGCCTTAAGTGCAGCCAATAAGAGATGTGCATTCTCTGCAGATGACTTTCAAACAGTAATAAAATTTACTAAAAGTCAGCTTGGTTTTCATTGTCACTGTGCACTGCACATCTAAATAATGTCAGAGATAAAATACTCCTCCCCAAAATGCCTTTTCTTTGTCAATTGTCTAAGTAAATTGGAAGTTACTATTGAGCATTCGTAATATATTTAAGAACTTCAAATTAACACGTTTTTATTATTTATCCTTTCACGAACAACTTATTTCACATGAAAGTTAACTTGAGGAGCTCCCAGTTATATAGTTGCTCTACTTACCACATGGATTCTGCAATTGTTTGAGAGTAAATTTCTAATGATTTTGAATCATTGTTAAGTTCATTCTAGGTATACTTCATGTCTCTGGGCCCCAATACCAAACATCCCTGCTTTAATATGGTAGTTTGTACAGTAAACAAGCAAGCACAGTGATTGTAAAGGCAGAGAAACAGAACTCAAGTTACATTAATTCGGTTCTTCTGTGTGACCATTTGGAGTTTTTATTTGTGTTTAAATACAGAAGAAGAAAAGACAAAAGGTAGAAAGAAAAAACGCACATGAATACTTCTCTTCTTACTAAATTATTTGAATCTAAAGATATGATGCCTGAATGTTTGGCAGCCATCTTGCCATCATGAGGGGAAACGCAAAGAATTTCGAGTAGCCAATCCAGAGCCCGAAAATGTTTCAGCTGCTGAATTCAGGGACTCTGGGGTTGCCTATTTTCTCGTCTTTTATAATTGAGATGATAATGTCCTCATTATTTAAGCTAATTCTTAACTCTAGAAAATACATGAAGATGTTCTACTACTTGCTGTCAAAAAAAAAGACCCTTTGTTTAATCATTGTGTACGAAAGAGCTCACACACACCATGCACAGCACAGCAGTGTGTCGTATGATGAGCATCATCACATCTGAAAGAGGATGTCGTCATCTGAGAGAAAACAAAGAAGAGACGAGCAGGATGGTTGATTTAGGAAAGCTGTCACAATGGGTACCATGAAAGAAATGCAGATGTTGAATCTAGAGATGACACCAATTGGAGAATGAGAGAAGAATCATCATTCCTTAAAAATTTAATGTAAAAGAGCGAAAGCTGTTCTGAGGGACCACACAGATCGAATAGGACACTAAGTCCATTGTCTCTACCTCATTTCCGTAAGTCTACTGTGAACAGGGAGAAGTGGGTGAAATGGGGACAAGAAAGTAACAGTGGAAAAAGGAAACTCAGAGATGCCATGATGGCTTAGAGAGAACCTAAAATGACTGATTTGTTGGATGGGAAGGGTGCAAGAGGAAAAAGGTAATGAAAGAGCTTCTACGTTATCTTCCTCACTTTGAATCAACATTATACATTACCAGAGGAGTTTACAAAGTGTGCATACCTCAAAAAGATGGATAGAATAAGGATAAATAGAAGATACAGAGACAGAAATTAAAAGCAAATTTTGAGTTCGACAGGGAAGAACAAGACACAAGAAAAGTAGAAATGCATCTCTGTGTAAAATACTGTTCAAGGGACTGGGAGAGTTTGAAGGTAAATAAAGCATGGCCTCTACTCTCAAGGTGTTCTCATCCCAGTGTGGGAAATAAAAAAAAAAGTCCCAAATACCCAAGATTGCAGGCTTTGAACTGAACTCACCAGTTTGAATTAGGAACACATATTGACATGGCCCTGCCCTCTCTGGTCTTAGTTCTCCAGCAATACTACCCACTCCTCCTCTGAGGCCCATCACCCGAATGACCTAAAGACTGAGTTGAGGAAATATAATTGTTTGCAGAATTTCCAAGGAGTATTTGGTAGGAAAAGAACAAATTAAAATAAAAAATGTCCTCATAGAAACTACTTCCAGAGTGTTAAATGTGACACCACTTCCTAAATACCACAAGGGGAAGAGGCAAAGAAGTAGGGAGCATGAACAAATGTGATTGCCTCATAGATGTGATGAAACTGTCGACCATTCATCTCACGTATTAATCCATAGATGATGAACCCCCTGGGTTTTCCCTTGTGGTTGTGAGACCCAGGTTTCAAATCTCACCCATATCTCCTGCCTCTAAACTCAGAGCTGGAAGAACCAGGTCGTTGGCCAAGCTCTGCCATTCACTTGCTGCTCACAACTGAGATAATCACTTCTCTCCAAGTGCCTTCATTTGGAAAATGGTTTAATATAAAAATAATATATCCATTGTGAGTTTTATTACAATAAGATAAAAGTGCGAAAGTGTCTGACACAATATCTGAGGAAGGAATAGTTATGAAGAAACATTAATTTAATCTTAATTGTCACAATGTATAACAACTTTCTCCACTTTTTAGATGGAAAAAAAGTTTTGAAAGATGGTTTGTCATTTACATGCAAACTATTTAAATTTCACACCCTGTTTGAAATCATTAGGCGTTTGCCTAACCTCTTCATTGCTGCCTGAATATCCTTGTTCCTAAGGGTGTAGATTATGGAGTTGAGCATGGGAGTCAGGACTGTGTAGCTGATGGACACAGCCTTGTCCAATGGGAAGGGGGTAAAGGGTCGGGAGTAGATGTAGATACTGGGAATAAAGATTATAGACACCACTATGATGTGGGTAGTGCAAGTAGATGCTGCCTTTCTCCTTGCCTTCCCTGAATGGGACCTCAGCATCACCAGGATAACAGTGTAAGAGATCAAAAGAAGAAAGAACCAGATCACAACCAGCACCCCACTATTGGAGATCATGAGGAATTCCAGGAGGGAGGTGTCAGTGCAGGCAAGTCTCAACACTTGTGGAATGTCACAGTAAAAGTTATCCAGGACATTGGGACCACAAAAAGTCAATGGGAGCATCAGGGCCAGCTGGACAATCGAGTGGACAAAGCCCCCGACCCAGGCAGCCAGCACCAGTGCCACACACAATCTAGTGTTCATGATGGTGATGTAGTGAAGGGGCCGTGAGATGGCTATGTACCGATCGTAAGCCATCACTGAGAGAAAGAAGTCAGTCGCACCTCCCAAGAAGTGGAAGAAGAAGATCTGTGCCATGCAGCCCTGGTAGGAGATAGTCTTGGTCTCATGAAAGAAGTCCACCAGCATCTTTGGAGAAGTGACTGTGGAACAGCAGAGGTCTATGACAGCCAGATTTTGGAGCAGAAAAAACATGGGCATTTGAAGCCGGGAGTCAGACGTCACTGTGACTATGATGAGGAGGTTTCCCACAATGGTGGTGACATAGACAAGTAGAAATGCCAGGAACAGGAATTTCTGGAACTCCTGGGTCTGAGAGAATGCTAAGAGGACAAACTCGGACACCCGCGTGATGTTCCGTGGTTCCATGGGATCTTCCCAACACTCCGAGAAAAAAACCTACAAAAAAATTACAAAACTTCAATCATTTTTTTTGGAGAGTCAAGATGAAGTGGAATAAAGCCATTGTTGAGTTCCACTATAAGATAGATGGAGGTTACGAGAGCCTTCCGTGGAAAAAATTCATTTTCAAGGCTCTCACAGTCTTCCCTCCCTAACCACACCCTATATTGTATTAAGGCATTTATGGTGTTTTCCCCTTTGTACCACACTATCCTTGTCCATGGGTTTCATGTCTGATGCATATCTCCTGCTCCCAACATCGTGCCTTGCGAACCACAGGCTCCACAATTATAGTCGAATTAGTCTCTGAATGAATAAACATGTCCGCAAATATCTGTGACCAAAAACATCAGCAATCTGGGGGCCAAAACCTTGAGAGTATGAAAAGTAGAGACTAGTAATCTTAAGTAAACAAATACATGCTCATCACAACAGAGATTTGAGGAGCTTCTGATGGTTCATTGTTGAAGGAAGAGAGGTGTGCACTACAAGAAGTTGTCACATAGAAATTCAAAGGCAGTTGTGAGGAAAAACTTCAAATGATCCTATCTGACGTGAAGCTGAGATGATTAATGACTCTCAAAGTTTTCCACAGGAACATTTCTCTGCTGACATCTGTTGTCATGAGGCCATACGAGAGAGGAACTCAATGCAGCCCAGGACAAATACAAAATTTCCACGAATTCTCATGTTTCGTGTCTAAAAATTATATGACTTTTTTATTGTACACATATCTCTTGGCATCTTTGTGAGGCTTCTTAAAATTTAAATTTCATTGCTTATAAACTTTTGCTAAGTCCAATGTATAATAGAAAATATAGGATAGGGAAGACACTAGTTTCTCTAGTACAGCAAGTGAAAGTTTTAGAACACATTCATTTTTTTAAACAAGAAACTGAGTTATTTGGTGTTAGAACCCATTCCCTTGGGTTACACTTCTCCAAAACTCTTCTCTCTAATCGTTCAGGAACATTAGCCCTGAGGCCTCACCTTGCAAAGAGAAAGATCTCACCTCCCAAAATCCCACCTGACAGATGGGAGGAACAGAGCATTGCCCTGATGTTCTTTATAGAAGGGAATTGTGCAAACATATACAGAAAGATTTTTATCAAATTCAGTAGACAAATATAAATCACAATTATCTCTAAAATGATGTACGAGGAATCACAGTCCTCAAAATACTGCCATGTTTACCTCATCTAAAACTCACATTTATCTTCAAATAATCGTGTAAAATTGGTGTTCCAAGAAGAGGCACTCTGTGTACTCTGTGGCATTACCAGCTTCCAGCTTAGGACTGTTTAAAAAGCATCCCCATGGGCAACTGTGAACCTTGGCAAGCCTTTTGAAGGAAAATGATGTGATGAAACAGGGTTAAAAAGGGCTCATCCCCATCCACTAAGACAGAATGTGGTGATACAGGCAAGGGTGAAGCATACACTTTTTGGGCCAGCAGGAAAGAACCCCGCTCATGAGGCTACAGAAATGGAACAAAAGAAGAAAATTGATAAGTGCACAGATGTCCTCCAGACCCCATGACTCCTGGTGTGGAATTGATAAAATTGATTGCTATTTCCTCAACAACAACAACAACAACAACAACAACAACAACAAGAAAAAAAATCCTTGCTTTTCCACTGTCTATAGTAAGAATTCACGCTTCACAGGTTTTCGGGCACATCCAAGTAAACTGAGTCTTATCTTTCTTTGCAGTCCCATCTGCCACTCAGCAGTAGTTGAAGTGGTCAAACATTAATTGTAGTAGTAATTGTTGTCATTGTTGTGCTAAATTTTTATTGCATTTTTTTTACTCTGTGCTAGTCCCTAGACTAAGCATTTTATAAGCATTAGCCTGTTTAATTCTCATACAAAATTCTCACACTTATAAAGTATAGTAAGTGCTATTAATTATCCCCACTTTACAGATCAGTAATCTCAGGTTTACAGAGGTTCAATGACTTGCTCCAGGTCACACAGAGAATAAGCAGCAAAGCTGGGACTCTGAATCAGGTTGATGAGTCCCAGAATGGCTCTCCTAACTGCACTTCTCTTCTTACTTGCTCGCCTCTAAGAATCCTTGGCTTCAACCAGACTGATGTCCACCTCAGTTCCTCACGCCTCAGTGCCTCTCCTCAGGCCAGTGCCCAACCTGCATTGCTTTGCCATCCTGTTCCTCTCCTTCAAGGCCCAAGGGTAATTAGCCCTTTCATATATGGCTATGTTATTTACTAGCATTTTCCCACTAGAATGGCTGTGTCACCTCACATGGGTTTGTGATGTCTGACATGTTTAGCACTACACAGTTCCTAACGCACATATAAACTTTCTCACAGATGGTTACCAAAAGAATGTTTTTTAGTTTGATAGTGGATTGAATGCTAGGATGGGCCAGACCACTGAGACAGGTGGGAAGAGAGAGAGTAGTCACTCATGAAATGTTCAGTTTCAGGACCTTAAAGGGAACCCAAGTACCCTAATTCCCAGCATTGCCGGACTAGGAACCTGAAGCATCATCTTAGATAGCCAGTATCCCTTCCACAAACTTATAAGACCCTTGAGAAATGCTTCTCCACCCACCTGCATAGAGCCTAGATTTAGAGAGATTCTAGATGGGAAAGAAAATAGAGACATAAAGAAAGGGCATAAACATGTATATGAAGTAAAGAAAGAATTTTAGACCCTTTTCTGATGATCTGTAGTCTTATCTCCCATCTGTCTTGCTCTCAAGAAATCAGTCCCCACTGGATTCAGAGAGAAGAAAGGAAAAGGAACAAGTATTCTCAAATGTGGAGGTAAATCTCGCAGTGGTCGTCTTGGGAGCATTAACAGTTTTTATAAAGCACAGAATTTAAGGAAGGATATGATGGATTTATAGCTGTAGAGAGGGAATGAAAACCTAAAGAGGCAGCAGGCAGAAGAAGTGGGTGGAGAAATAAAAAAGGTTTAAAAGGGAAACATCAGAGTTTGGGAAGTGTGAGAGAAGGGCCTGGATTGTTTTCTCCTAGATGTGGGAGGAAGCTGTAGTATGCATGTGGGAGGTGGAGGAGAAACCACTAATGTCTCCATTCTGCTCTCCCTCCTACCTTCTGTTCTAAATCCCACCCAATACATTAGGCAATACGGACAAATGTCTTAATTCCAGATAAACCTAGCTGACTCCCAAATTACATTCCCATTGCATTCTGGCCCAATGACTTTCCTATACCTTCTCTCGAACGCATGCTTATCGTACAATAATCTTTGACAGGAGCCTTGCTAGTATTGACGTGTCCATGGGAAGGACACGGGGACCATCACCTACCTCCAGCCCAATGTGGCCAAGTGCACTTAGAGCCTCCCATCTTCCAGGCCACCTTTCTCCTGAAACTCCATTCTTCTCCTGGTCTGTCTTAGACCAAGATCCCAGGTAGGATAAGCCTTAAAATGAAGGGACATGCTTCAGAGATCAAAACTTAGGCTTACATTTTGAAATGAAGCGGGGCACGGGCTGCCGAGGTCAAGAGCAATGGGAGTTATTAAAAAGTATATGAGCTGTTGCATCAGATGTGTCATTATAAACTCTTCAGGGGCACTGATCATAGCACCAGGTGAAGAAGAAGAGTCCTAATGGAAAATGAATTCTCGGGGAAGTTTACAGGAACCATATCCCTTGAGGTCACCACAATATGCTCTGCAAGGCTCCACCCTCTCCTCCCAGCATGGTGGTTGCAGAAGTGAGCTATGTCCTAGGACATGGTCCAGGTCACGCCCTCCACAAGTCAACTCTGAAACCTTTTCACGTGTGCAGTTGTTAAGGTGTCTCTCTCCCCAAACTCTGATCTGTTCTTTTATAGCCATAGTGACCTTCCCAGTATAAATCAGCTAAGTTTACCCTCAAGATACTACTCACATACCATAAAATTCACCGTTTTGAAGAGCACAGCTCAGTGGGTTCTCAAATATTCTCAAGCTTGTGTAGCCATCACCACTATCCGACTCCAGCACATTTTCACCACTCTGAAAAGAAGCCTCGTGTTTTTTAGCATCACTACCCATTCTGTTCTCTCTCCAGGTCCTGGCAACCATTAGTCTACTTTTTGTCACTATGGATTTGCCTATTCTGGACATTTTATACAAATGAAACCATAAAAATATGTGGTCTTCTATGTCTTGCTTCTTTCACTAGCATAACGTTTTCAAGGTTCATCTATGGTATAGCATGTATCAATATTTCATTCCTTTTAATGACTGAAAAATATTCCATTGCATGAATAGGCCACTTTGTCTATTCGTCAATTAGTTCTTGATTATGTGGGTTGTCTCTCCATTTTTATTATTATAAATAATGCTGCTATAACATTTGTGCACAACTTTTTGTATGAATAGGTGTTTTCAATTATCTTGGGTGTATACCTAGCAGTGGAAATACGAGGTCACATGATCGCTCTATGTTTAACCTTTGAGGGAACAGGCAGTCTGTTTTTCAGCGTCTGCACCATTTGATATTACCAAGAGCAGGGTAGATTTCTCCACATCAACTCCAGCAATTTTTATTATCTGTCTTTTTATTTTAAGTATTCTAGATTGAGTGAATTGGTATGCTGTTGTGGTTTCAATTTGCATTGCCTCACTGATCAATGGTATTGACTGTTATAATATGTGCTTGTTGAGCATTTGTATATTCTCAGGTGTAACATCTGCTCAAGTACTTTGTTCGTTTTTAAATAGGTTGTTTGTCTTTTTGTTGTTGAGCTATAAGATTTTTTTTTATTCTGGATATTAGACTATTATAATGTGAGATTGACAATATTCTCTCCCGTTCTGTAGGTTTTCATTTTATATTTCGATAATGTGTTTTGATGTACTAAAGACATTAGTTTTATGAAGTCATATGGATCTACTTTTTTCCTTTGCTGCTAACCATTTTGGTGTCCAATATAAAAATCCATTGACAAATTTGAGGCCACTGACGTTTACTTCTTCTAATATTTTTGTAGTTTTAGCTCTTATGTTTAGGTAACTGATTCATGGTGAGTTAATTTTTAAACATGGAGTGAAACAAGCATCCAACTTTCCTGTTTTGCCTGTGGTCAGCCAGTTGTTCCACGATTTTTGAAGAGAGTGTTCTCTCACCATTGTATGGCCCTGCTCCATTGCAAATAAAATTAATTGGCATTAGATGTTTTGGTTTATTTTGTACCCAAATTATTCCATTTGTCTATACATTTATCTTTATGCTGGTACCATACTGTCTCAATTTCTCTAGCTTTGCAGTGAGTTTTGAAATTAGAAAATATGAGTCCTCCTACTTTGTTTTCCTTTTTCAAAGTTGTTTTGACTATTGTCATTAATTTTTTAAGCAATGCTTTATAATTTTCACATGCACAATTCTTTCACCCTCTTGGTTATAATTTTGCAGATATTTTACAGAGGTATTATAAATGGAGTTTTTAAAGTTCTTTTTATAATTATTTTATACTTGTTTATAGAAACACACCTGACATTTATGTATTGATCTGGAATCTTGAACCTTCACAAATATGCTTATTACCTCTAATAGTTTCTTTGTGGATTCTATGGGATTTTCTGTATATAGAATCCTGTCATCTGCAAATATAGTTTTATTTCTTCC
This sequence comes from Cynopterus sphinx, assembly GCA_030015415.1. Taxonomy (NCBI): domain Eukaryota; kingdom Metazoa; phylum Chordata; class Mammalia; order Chiroptera; family Pteropodidae; genus Cynopterus; species Cynopterus sphinx. The sequence continues at coordinate 25,227,720 of CM057385.1, forward strand.
TTTCTAATATGGATGTGCTTTATTTCTGATTCTTGCTTAATTGTTCTGGCTAGACTTCCAGTACAATATTTTAGAGTAGTGGTGAAATAGGCATCTTTTTCTTATTCTTGATCTTGAGAGAAGTTTTCAGTTTTTCAGTTTTTATCATGAAAAGGTGTTGATGTTTTTCAAATGCTGCAACTGCATTCATGGAAATGATTATGTGGACATATCTTCATTTTACTAATGTGTATAATATACATTGATTTTTCTTAAGCTGGACTATCTTTGCATTTCTGGGCTAAGACCCACTTGTCCATGGTGTGTAAACCTGTTAATATGCTGTTGAATTTGATTTGCTAGTATTTTTTGAGTACTTTCCATCCAGATATGAAAGAATATTGGCCTGTAGTTCTCTTTTCCTGCGATAGCTCAGTTCGACTCTGTTAGCAGGGAAGTGCTGATCTTATACAATGTGTTAGGCAATGTTCCCTTTGCTTCTTTTCTTTTGAAGCAGTTAAGTAGTACTGCTGTTGCTTTTTAAAATGTTTGGTAGAATTTGATCAGTAAAACAATATGGTCTTGGGATTTTTATGCTGGAAAGTTTTTTAATACAAGTTTTGTGAGCTATAGGTCTGTTGAGATTTTCTATTCCTCATTAAGAAATTCTTTGGTATTTTGAGTGTTTTTAGGAATTTGTCCATTTAATCAAGTATCTAATGTATTGGCATAGATTGCTCATATCATTCTATTCTAAAAATTTTTATTTCTGGAAGGCTGGTAGTAATGTTTTCTCCCTCAGTTCTGATTTTGTTTTATTATTAAGTCACTTTCAGTTTTATTGAGTCTTTTGATTATTTTTCTATTTACTATTTCTGTCATCCCACATCTAATACTTTTTTTTTTTCTGGCTTTGGTTTAGTTGTTAGTTTCTTCTTTTAGTTGCTTAAACAGTAACCCCACTGGATCAGGATTCAAAAGACAGCATAGATGATAAAGGTTTTGTTCATCCCTCTGCAACCGAATCAAATTTGTGACAGATATATGGAGCAAACAGTGAGCAAAGTAGTTGGGGATCTAGGCAAACAGAAACACTACAACTCGGGAAAGAAATAATCAATCAACTTGCAACAGTAGGTGAGGTGAAGACCTGAGGCTTCCCAGTGCTGAGAAACCTAGGGGGCAGAGGCTGTGTCAGTTGATGGATGCAAATGCCTCTTAAAGGGGCTGTGTCCATGAGCAGACTTTCACAGTGATGGACTTGCTCGCTCTGAGCTCTGATGTCTGCTTGGCTCATCAGGGGCACCAGGGACTTATGGGGGAACATTGAGTTGTCAGAGTGAGGGCTGGAGTAGAGGCTCTCCCCCAGGCAGAAGTGTGAGCAGTATCCATTGTTCTTCTGTTGAGCCCTCCTTCCATCCCAGTGACACATGCAGCACCACCATAGCTGAGATGTCATCAAACTGGATAACAGGTCACTCCACCCAGAGGATTTCCTGCAACTCTGCTTTTCTCAACTTGTGGTGCCACCAAGCCACATCCAGGTGTGTCCTCACTGAGTCCAGTGCTCCTTGCTGAGCAGCACCAAGACTCACACTGGTGGCAGCTGGTATTGGTCTCTGGTTTGGTTTCTTGAGGCAATGATAAGCACAGTATCTGTGGATTGTTTGCTGAATCTTAATTGACAGTCCAGGGGAGACACAGGATTCTTGGCCTGCAGGTGAACCCCTGTCAGGACTGTGCCACTGGACACCTACTATACAAAGCCATGCAAAGAAGACTGGAAGACTTAGGAGCTTTGCTTAGTACATAGAAACAGACAAAGATGGAAAGACAAAGATGCAGAAACCATCTTCAAGAATAGAACAAGATCCAGAAATAATGAGGTCAAGCCATCTAACAGATGCAGAGGTCAAAACACTGGTTATAAAGATGCTCAATGTACTTAGGGAAAGTGTAGATGAATTTAGTGATAACTTTAACAAAGAGATTTTAAAAACCCATAAAAATGGAAAAGGAAATTATAAAAGGGAACCAGTCAGAAATGAAGAACACATCATTTGAGATAAAGAATATATTAGAGAGAATAAATGGAGTGGTTAAAAAAGAGGATATATTCACAGATATAGAGTATGAGGAAGCCAAAGACACTCAATCAGAATGGCAAGAAAAAAGGAACCAGGACTATAATAAAAATATAAGGAGCCAATAGCACACAATTAAATATAAGAATATCTGTGTTATAGAGGTACCTGAAAGATAAGAGGAAACTGAAGAGCTATTAGAAGAAATAGTGATGGGAAACTTCCCTAACCTGGTGAAGGACATAGCCATACAAGCCTAGAAAGCTCAGGGAGTCCCGAGAAAGAGGAACCCAAAGAGGCCCACACTAAGACACATCATAATTAAAATGTCAGAGCTTAAATACAAAGAGAGAATCTTAAAAGCAGCAAGAAGATAAACGTTAGTTACCTCCAAGGGAGCACGCATAAGACTGGCAGCTGGTTTCTCAAAAGAAACTGTGCAGGACAGAAGGGCTTGGCACAAAATATTCAATGTGACGAAAAGCCAAGATCTACAACCAGGAATATTTTCACCAGCAAAGCTATCATTTAGAGTTGGAGGACAGATAAAGAGCTTTCCAGATGACAATAAGCTAAAGAAATTTATCAACACCAAGCCAGTATTACAGGATATGTTAGAAGGACTTTTTCCGAAGAAAAACTTATATCAAAAACATGAGTAAAGCATGGTAATAACTGTATTCCTATCAACAAGTACCTCAAATGGAAAAGAATTAAGTGCCCCAACCAAAAGATAGAGTGGCTGAATGGATAAGAAAACATGGCCCCTACAAGCGCTGCCTACAAAAGTTTTACTTAGATTAAAAGACACACAGAGACTAAAATGAAGGAGATGGAAAAATATTGGCAATAGGAAGAAGATATTGCCTCGATGAACCTAGAGGGTAATGTACTGAATGAAATAAGTAATAAAGAGAAAGACAAGTATTGCATGATTTCACGTACATGTGGAATCTGGAAACAAAATAAACAATGAAAATGGAAATAGACTCATAGATACAGAGAATGTTTTGAGGGATAGTAGACTAGAGGAGGATGGTGGGACGATAAAAAAGGGCAAAGGGTTTAAGAAGTACAAATAGATAGTTACAAAATAGACATGGAGATATAAGGTGTAGCACAACGTAATAGTTAACAATGTTGTAATATATAAGGGGAAAGGGAGTCCTAGATTTAGTGGGGTGATCACTTTGTGAGTTATATAGGTCTAATCACTATGCTGTGCAACTGAAACTAATATTGTATGCCCATTACAATTGAAAAAACTCATTGGATTATACGATGTAAATATGAGCAACTAATTGTCTTATATATTAATAAAGCCAGAATAAAAAAGGAATTAAAAAAATCATTTTTCAAAAACACACAGCTAACATTATCCTCAATAGTGAAAAACTGAAAGCTTCTCTCAAGACCAGGAATAAGAAAAAGATGCCCATTTCACTGCTGCAATCCAATATTGTATCAGAAGTTCTGGAAAGGTCACTATGGATGTAAGGAGAACAGATTAGAGGTTGGTGTGAGAGACACCTTAACAACTGTACATGTGAAAAGGCTTCAGAGTTTACTTATAAAGGGCATGACCTGGACAATGTCCTAGGACTTAGCTCACTACTGCAACTACAATGGTGGGAGGGGAGGGTGGAGCTTTGTACAGCACATGGTGCTGACCTCAAGGGATATGGTTCCTGTAAACTTTTTTGAGATTTCATTACCATTAAGACTCGTATCCTGCTCCATCTGGTTCTAATATCAATGTCCCTGAAGAGTTTATAATGACACATCTGATGCAATAGCTCACATACTTTTTAATAACTCCCATTGCTCTTGACCTCAGCAGTCTGAGCCAGCTTTATTTCACAAACTATGCCTAAGTTTTGATCCCTGAGGAATGTCTCTTCCTTTAAGATGAATCCTATCTGTGATCCTGTTCTGAGAGAGCCAGGAAAAGAATGGAGCTTCAGAAGAAGGGTGGCCTGAACAATGGGAGTTTCTAAAACCACTTGGCCACATTGGGCTGGAGGTAGGTGATAGTCCCTGTGTCCTGCCCATGGACACGTCAACACTAGGACAACTCCTGTCAAAAACTATTGTACGATGAGCATGCGTTGGAGAGAAGGTACAGGAAAGTCATTGGGCCAGAATGCAATGGGAATGTGATTTGGGGGTCAGCTAGGTTTATCTGGAATTAAGACATTTGTCCGTATTGCCTAATGGATTGGATGGGATTTAGAACAGAAGGTAGGAGGGAGAGCAGAAATCAGTGGTTTCTCCTCCACCTCCCACATGCATACTAGTTTCCTCCCACACCTAGGAGAAAACAATCCAGGCCCTTCTCTCATACTTCCCAAACTCTAATGTTTCCCTTTTAAACCTTTTCTATTCTTTCACCCACTTCTTCTTCCTGCTGCCTCTCCACGTTTTCATTCCTTCTCTACTGCTATACATCCATCATATTCTTCCTCAAATCCTGTGTTTAATATAAGCTGTTAATACTCCCAAGACGACCACTGTGAGATTCATCCCCATATCTGAGAATACTTGTTTCTTTTCCTTTCCTCTCTCTGAATCCAGTGGGGAGTAAGACAGATGGGAGATAAGATTACATATCAACAGAAAGGGGTCTAAAATTCTTTCTTTACCTCATATACATGTTCATGCCCTTTCTTTATGTCTCTATTTTCTTTCCCATCTAGAATCCCTCTAAATCTATGCTCTATGCAGGTAGGTGGTAGAATCATTTCTCAAGGCTCTTTTAAGTTTGTGGAAGGGATGCTGGCTATGCTAAGATAATGCTTCAGGTTCCTCGTCTGGCAATGCTGGGAATTAGGGTACTTGGGTTCCCTTTAAGGTCCTGAAACTGAACGTTTCATGAGTGACTACTCTCTCTCTTCCCACCTGTCTCAGTGGTCTGGCCCATCCTAGCATTCCATCCACTATCAAACTAAAAAACATTCTTTGGGGAACCATTTGTGAGAAAGGTTATATGTGCAGTAGGAACTGCGTAGTGCTAAACATGTCAGACATTACATGCCCATGTGAGGTGACACAGCCATTCTAGTGGGAAAATACTAGTAAATAACATAGCCATGTATGAAAGGGCTAATTACCCTTGGGCCTTGAAGGAGAGGAACAGGATGGCAAAGCAATGCAGGTTGGGCACTGGCCTGAGGAGAGGCACTGAGGCGGGAGGAACTGAGCTGGACATCAGTCTGGTTGAAGCCAAGGATTCTTAGAGGCGAGCAAGTAAGAAGAGAAGTGCAGTTAGGAGAGCCATTCTGGGACTCATCAACCTGATTCAGAGTCCCAGCTTTGCTGCTTATTCTCTGTGTGACCTGGGGCAAGTCATTGAACCTCTGTAAACCTGAGATTACTGATCTGTAAAGTGGGGATAATTAATAGCACTTACTATACTTTATAAGTGTGAGAATTTTGTATGAGAATTAAACAGGCTAATGCCTATAAAATGCTTGGTCCAGTGCTTAGCACATAGTAAACATTCAACAGATATTTAGTACAACAATGACAACAATTACTACTACAACTACAATTAATGTTTGACCACTTCAACTACTGCTGAGTGGCAGATGGGACTGCAAAGAAAGAGAAGACTCAGTTTATGTGGAAGTACCCCCCATACCATTCGAAACTTGAAATTTTTTGTAGGCAATGAAAAAGCAAGAAAAATGGTGTTTTTTTTTTTTATGAAATAAAAGTCAATTTTATTGGGTTCAGACCAGAATCCCATAGGGTCTGGAGGACCTCTGTGCACTTGTCAATTTTTTTTGTCGTTCTGTTTCTGTAGCCCGACTTGTTGTTGTCGTTTGTTTTAATTTTATTTTGTTTGTTTTCTTGTGATGGATCTTGGACTTCTTCTTCTGTTTCTCCACAGTGGCTGTACCCACCCGTACTTCCAGCCGAGCCCATGAACCAGGTGACTTCAGTAGGTGCACTTTAATGTAAGCTTCAGAGGCACAACCTTGAGGGTGGCAGGAATCAGAATTGCTTTTTCTTGTCCTGGGGTGTGGGGAGACCTTCGAACACGTTGAGACAGTCCAGGGAGGCCAGGCCCCACTTGGTCTCGTAGGGCAGCACACCTTACACAGTCCGCCAAACGCAGCTGGAGGCTCAAAATTGGTAGTGGCTGCGGGATCAGTAGGTGCTCTTCAACTTGCAGAGAGGTCATATACTCCATCTTGTTTCTAAAATTGCCAGTAATGTTGATGCCCTCCCAGTACCCGAGCATCACCTTCCAGATCAGCAATACCTACTGGGCCATGAGGGTCACCAGGTAGCCCAGGACAAGACCTTGGTTGCTGATCACCAGGACCTGACCCTCTGCCGTCTTCGGTATCTGCGTGGAAGTATCATGGAACAGTTTTTGAAAACATTTTGGTCATGAGGGAAAAATATCTTTTAGGAGGTTGACTTATGTATGATGTTGTACAGTGTGCATGTCTGAAAAAGGTGTTTAAAAGTGTATGATAGTTGTATCTTAGTAGAGATAAGGAAAAACTGTTATAATATAGGTATGCTAATGGTGTTTTAGGGTGTGATTGAGTGTGAGGGTTGGGGTGAGGTTAGGGTGAAGGGTTTCCGGTCAGGGACCTTCTCAAACATACTAAACGATGCCATTTAAGCTGCTGCCTATGCAGTCTAATCTCGACAAGACATGGCAGAGCAAGGACACAAAACCACAGACAGAAACACTGCTTTCTGTTGGCTCAGCAAGTGTCTGCTCCACCTTTGCCTATCTCAGTGCTTCCTGCCCTAGTGGGCTGGGATGAGCCCATTTCAACCCTGTTTCATCACATCATTTTCCTTCAAAAAGCTTGAAGAGTTCTCACTTGCCCATAGGGATGCTTTTGAAATGGTCCTAAGCTGGCAATTGGTGATGCCACAGAATAAACAGAGTGCCTCTTCTTGGAACATCATTTTTACAGATATTGAGGATAAAAGTGAGTTTTAGATGAGGTAAACATGGCAGTATTTTGAGTACTGTGATACTGAACACATAATTTTAGAGATAATTGTGATTTATGGTAGTCTACAGAAGTTGGTAGAAATTTTTTTACATATTTTTGTGCAATTCTCTTATATAAAGAACATCAGGACAATGCTGCTGTCCCTCCCATCTGTCAGGTAGGAGCTGGCGAGAAAAGTTCTTTCTCTTTGCATGGTGGGGCTTCAGGAAACATTTTCCTGAATGATTAGAGAAAAGAATTTTGGAAAAGTGTAACCCAAGGGAATGGGTTCTAACACCAAATAACTCAGTTTCGTGTTTGAACAAATGTGTTCTAGATTTTTGATTTGCCAAATGAGAAAAACACGTGTCTTCCCTATCCTACATTTTCTATGTCATGGTGGACTTAGCAATATTTAGAAGCCATGAAACTTAAATTTAAAAAACCTCCCAGATATGTCAAGAGATATGTGTAGAACAGAAATTTCACATAAAGTGTAAAATATGAAACACAAGAATTCATGGAAATTTTGTATTTGTCCTGGGCTTTATTGAGTTCCCTCTGCAGATAGCCCCATGACAACAGAGGCCAGTAGAGAAGTTTTTTGAAGAAAAGTTAAGAGGCACTCTTTATCTCAGCTTCACTCCACCAGAATCATTTGTATGTCTTTCTTCACATTTGCCTCTGAATGTGTATGTGACAATTTCTTGTAGTGCACACCTCTCTTCCTTCAACAATGAACCATAAGAAGCTCCTCAAATCTCTGTTGCGATGAAGCATCTAATCATTTACTTAAGATTACTAGTCTCTACTTTTCATACTCTCAAGATTTTACCCCCAGATTCATCATCACAGGTATTTGATGACATATTTGTTCTTCATTGACCGATTTGACTGTATTTGTGGAGCCTGTAATTTGCAAGGCACGATGTTGGGCTCAGCAAGTAGGCATCAGACATGAAACCCATGGACAAGGATGGCGTGTAACAAAGGGAAAAACGCCCATAAATGCCTGTAATACAACACAGAGTGTGGTTAGGTAGGTAATTCTGTGAAATCCTTGATAATGTATTATTTTAATGGAAGCTCTCCTAAGCTCCATCATACAGTGGAATTAACAATGACTTTACTCAACTCTGTTTGATTCTCCAAGGAAAATGATTGAATTTTCATAATTTTGTTTTGTAGGTTATTCTTTCGGAATGTTAGGAAGATCTCATGGAACCAGAAAACAGCACATGGGTGTCCGAGTTTGTCCTCTTAGGGTTCTCACAGAACCAGGAGCTCCAGAAATTCCTGTTTCTGGCATTTCTACTTGTCTATGTCACCACTGTTGTGGGAAACCTCCTCATCATAGTCATAGTGACTTTTGATTCTCGGCTCCACATGCCCATGTTTTTTCTGCTCCGAAATCTGGCTGTCATAGACCTCTGCTGTTCCACAGTCACTTCTCCAAAGATGCTGGTGGACTTCTTTCATGAGACCAAGACTATCTCCTACCAGGGCTGCATGGCACAGATCTTCTTCTTCCACCTCTTGGGAGGTGTGATTGTCTTCTTTCTCTCTGTGATGGCTTATGATCGGTACATAGCCATCTCACGGCCCCTTCAATATGTCACCATCATGAACACTCAATCGTGTGTGGGGCTGGTGCTGGCTGCCTGGGTCGGGGGCTTTGTCCACTCGATTGTCCAGCTGGCCCTGATGCTCCCATTGCCTTTTTGTGGTCCCAATGTCCTGGATAACTTTTACTGTGACATTCCACAAGTGTTGAGACTTGCCTGCACTGACACCTCCCTCCTAGAATTCCTCATGATCTCCAATAGTGGGGTGCTGGTTCTTATCTGGTTCCTTCTTCTTCTCATCTCTTACACTGTTATTCTGGTGATGCTGAGGTCCCACTCAGGAAAGGCAAGGAGAAAGGCAGCATCTACTTGCACTACCCACATCATAGTGGTGTCTATGATCTTTATTCCCTGCATCTACATCTACTCCCGGCCCTTCTCTCCCTTCCCATTGGACAAGGCTGTGTCCATTAGCTACACAGTCCTGACTCCCATGCTCAACCCCATGATCTACACCCTGAGGAACAAGGAGATGCAGGCAGCCATGAAGAGATTAGGCAGGCGCCTAGTGATGTGTTACAGGGAGTAAACTTTCAATGGGTTGCATGTAAATGACACATCTTCTTTCTGAACTTTTGTTTTGCCATGCAAAAAATGGAGGATTAAATGGAGGATTAAATGGAAGATTAAATTAATGTTTCTTCATACCTATTCCTTCCTCGTTTACCTTGTTAGACACTTTCACACTTATTCTCAGAAAACTGACAATGAATACATTATTTTTATATTAAACCTTTTTCCAAATGAGGGCACTTGGAGAGAAATGACTATCTCAATAATGAGCAGCAAGTGAATGACAGAGCTTGGCCAGGCACCTAGTTCTTCTGATTCCCAATTTAGAGGTAGGAGATAGGGGTGGGATTTGAAACCTGGGTCTTCCACAACCTAAGGGAAAACCTAGAGGGTTTGTTGTCAGTGGATCAATATGTGTGATGAATGGTCAACAGTTTCATCACAACGCTGGAACGACTGCATTTTTTCCTGCTTCCTTTTCTCTGCCTCATCCTCCATGTGATATTTAGGAAGTGGTCTCACTATCAACACTCTCTGAGTGGTTCCCATGAGGACATTATGTTTACATTTTTTTAAAAAAATCAAACACTCCTTTGATGACCTGCAAACCATTCTGCTCTCCCAACAGAGTCTTTAGGTCATTTGAATGTCATGGCAGAGAGGAGGAGAGTGTAGTATTGCTGGAGAACCAAGGCCATAGTGGGAAGGGCCATGTCTATAAGTGTTCCTGATTCAAAGTGGAGAGTTCAGTTCAAAGCCTCCCAGCTCAGGTGTTTGGGGCTTTTTCTTTGATTTCCCACACTGGGATGAGAGCACCTTGAGAGTAGAGGCCATGCTTTATTTACTGTCAAACTCTCCCAGTCCCTTGAACAGTATTTTACACAGAGATGCATTTCTACTTTTCTTGTGTCTTGTTCTTCTCTGTCAAACTCAAAATTTGCTTTTAATTTCTGTCTTTGTATCTCTTCTTTATCCTTATTCCATCCATCTTTTTGAGGTATGCATCACTTTGTAAACTCCTCTGGTAATGTATAATATTGATTCAAAGTGAGGAAGATAATGTAGAAGCTCTTTCGTTGCCTCTTTCCTCTGGTGCACATCCCATCCAAGAAATCAGTCTTTTGGGGTTCTCTCTAAGCCATCGTGTTTAGCAGATCTGAGTTTCCCTTTTTCCACTTCTACTTTCTTGTCCCCATTTCACCCACTTCTCCCTGTTCACAGTGGACCTATGGAATTGAGAGGAGAGAAAATGGACTTAGTCTCTTACTTGACCTGTGTGGTCCTTCAGAACAGCTTTCCCCTTTTCACATGAAAATTTTAAGTAACCGATACTACTTTCTTTATCTTCCAATTTGTTTCATCAGTAGATTGAACATACACATTCCTCTCATGGTCCCCATTGTGAGTACTTTTCTAATTCCACCATTGTGGTCATCTCTTCTGTTTTCTTTTTCTCTCATATGATAACATCCTTTTTAAGATGTGATGATGCTCATCATATGTCACACTGCTGCACTGTGCATTTCGTGTGTGAGCTCTTTAGTACACAAAGATTGTTCCCATTGAAACAAGGATTTTTTTGATTACAAGTAGCAGAATACCTTCTTTTTTTTTCTTGAGTTAAGAATTGGCTTAAATAATAAGGTAATTATTATCTTGCTTATACAATACTAGAAAATAGGAAACCCCAGAGGTGCTGAATTCAGCAGCTCAAATATTTTAGGGCTCTGTGTTGGCTGCAATGAAATTTCTCGTGTTTCTCCTCATAATGGCAATATGGCTGCCAAATGTTCAGGCATCATATCTTTAGATTTAAATGATTTAGCAGACGGAAGAGGAGAGGCATTTATGTGCTTTTTTCTTTTTACCTTTTCCCCCTTCTTTTATATTTAAAAACAAATAAAACTCCAAATGGTCACATGGAAGAATAAAATTAAAGTAACAGGTTCTGTTCTCTGTCTTTACAATCACTGTGTTTCCTTGTTTACTTTTAATCTACTGTTTTAAAGCAGATATATGTGGTACTAGAGGCCTACAGACATGAATTGTACCCAATTTGAACTTATCAATTCTGTATATGGTGTAATGTTTAGGGCAAAGTTCATTTACCTGTATATGAACATCCAACTAATATATCACCATCTGCTGAAAAAAATATATTTTTTCCCATTAAATTGTCTTTGCATTCTTCTCTAGAATGAATTGACCATATTTTGGGGTCTATTTCTAGGCTCTATTCCATTTCATTGATCTCAGTGTTTATGCCTTCACTAATACCACACTCTTGATTACTGTGGCTTAAGAGTAGCTCTAGAAATCAAGTTGTGTGATTCCTCAAACCTTATTTGTAAAAATTGTTTCGGCCATTCTAGTTATTTGACCTTTCTACATGTGTAGTGGAATCATCTTGTCAATATCTGCTAAAAAACCTGCTGGGATTTTCATTATGTTTGCATTGAAATTATCCATCAACTGGCAGAGGACTTTCATCTTAACAATATTGTGTCTTCTAGTCAATGAACTCAGTATCTCTCACCATCTGTTTAGGTCTTCTTTGATTTCTTTAATCAATATTTTGTAGTTTTCAGTATACTAATTCTATACACATGTTGTTAGATTTAAACTTAAGTTCCTCATTTTTAGAGTGACTTTCTTTAAATGCTTTTCTTTACATCATGGTTTCAATTGTTTCTTGCTAGTATGCTGCTAACTTGCTAAACTTAGTTATTATTTTTAGAAATGTCTTTTGTAGAGTCCTTGGGAATTCCTATACAGACAATCTTGTTTTCTAAGAACATGGTAATAAGTATATGGTTTGCTTGTGGTGTGTGTGTGTGTGTGTGTGTGTGTGTGTGTGTGTGTGTGTGTGTTTGTGTGGTTCTTTGTTTATGTTTATTGCTTTAATTTACTGTTTGTGACTGCCAGTATGTGTTGAAGAGGCCTGGTGTGAGTGGGCATCCTTCTTTATTTCAATACTTATAACTTCGTACACATGAATGCTTAGGCAGGGAGCATGAGACATTTGAGGACACCTTGCAAGAGAGAGGACTTAGTAGTCTTCCTTAGTCAGTTTGGGCTCTTATAACAAAATACTTTAGACTGGATGGCTGACAAACAACAGATATTTAATTCTCACTCACAGTTCTGTAGGCTCACAAGTCCAAGGTCAAACTGCCATTAGATTCAGTGTCTGGTGAGGCCCACTGCTTGGATCATAGATATGTGTCTTCTCGCTCTGTTCTTACGTGATGGAAGGTGGGTGAGAGATGTCTTTAGAGTCTTTTTCATCAGGGCACTAATTCTATTCGTGAGGCCTCCACTCACGTGACATAATCACCTCCCAAAAGCTCCACTTCCTAATACCATCATGGGTTTAAGATTTCAATATATGAAATTTAGGCAAAGTCAAACTTTCAGTCCATTACAAAGTCCTTTCATTAATCCCTCACACCCGATGAATGTTTAGGCTGAGATCAGAATTACAGATTGAAAATAATTTCAATCACCCAAAACTTTGACGGCATTTCTTAGTTTTCCTCCAGCAACCAATTTGCTCTTGAGAAGCCTCAGTTTGTTCTGCTTCTTGTTATTCTGTAGCTGGCCCCTTTCTTATCTCTGGACGCTTTTAGGAGTTCCTTTTTGTCCTCAGCAGTTTGAAATTTTACAATGAAGTGTTTGGTATGGGATTTATATCTTCTGCTGATATTGGGTGGACCTATGGAAACTGGATAATTTCTCGTATTATTGCTATTTCTTTGATAGTATCTCTCACCTCCACAATTGCTATTTTTTTGGGAAATTGCTACTGAGTTAATTTCTAAGTAATTTATGTGTTCTCTCCACTTGTTTACCACTTCCTAATTTTTTATTGCACATTCAGAGGTAATTTCAACTTTATCTTCTAACGCCTCTGTTGAAGATTTTACAACTGTAAATATATTTGAATTTCAAGAGCATTTTCTTGCTGTCTATTTTTTCTATTCTTATTTTATGGATATTATTGTATTTTCTTGCCTCTATCTAAAGTGGCTAATTATATGAACTAGAGATTGTATTATAAAGACTTCCTTGGTTCCCTGTATCATTTCATTTTCTTCCCATTCATTTTTCTATTTATTTTGCGTTTCGCTCTTTCCATGTGGAAGCCTTCCTTATGCCCATTGATCCCTGATTCTCTATATTTATTCAAGAGTGAGGCACTGAAAAGTTCATTGGAACCTGTATGTAGAGGCAGGGCTTTCATACTGATAACGTTCACTTTAGGGGATCAGGAGCTACTTTCCTGACTTACATTATCTCAACTCTCCCATTGCTCCTCCTACTTCTTGCTGTAGAAGCCTTCATCTGCACGTAGTTTTCTGGTAAAACATCTTCCACTGACTTCTCATCTTTATAGGATAAAATCTGAATTTATTAACTCAGTCCCTCAAAGCTCTCCACAGTTGGATCCTTGCACACGCTCATCTCACACTGTTGCCCTGAGCTCTAACCTTGCTGAGGCTTCAGTCTTCATGGAGTGTATGATGTGTCCTTCTATCTCTGGGCCTCTGTTTTACCTTCCAGAAACATGCTTCTGCCTACATGAACTTCCCCATCCCCTCCCCATTCCTTCCCTCTGCCCCAATTCTTTAGTTCAACAATGGGAGGCGATTAGGTCATGTGAGTGGAGGCCTCATAAATCTGATTAGTGCCCTCATGAAAGAGACTCTAAAGAGCTGTCACACTCACCTTCCATCATGTAAGGACAGAGCGAGAAGACATGTGTCTATGAGCCAAGCAGTGGGCCTCAGCAGGCATTGAATCTACTTGCATATTGACCATGGACTTAGGAGCCTACAGAACTGTGAGAAATTAATATGTGTTGTTTATTAGCCACTCTGTCTAAAGCATTTTGTTATAGCAGCCCAAAGTGACTAAGAAATACTACTAGGTCCTCTTTCTTAGATGCTGTCTTCAAATATCTAATGATGCCTGCCTAAGTGTTTATGTGTAAGAAGCTGTGAGAATCGAAAAAGCCAGTGTGACCACTCACAGCACTCTTATGCATTGTATCTGCCATTCCAAGACAGTAAATCAAAGTAATAAAAATAAATAAATAAATAAAAATAAAAATAAAAGTATGTCGATTACCCATGTTCTCAGAAAATATGATTATCTATATAAAAATTTATAAGGAATCTAAAAATAATATCTCTAAAATTAGTAAGTTTAGCAACATAGCAGTATACTAGCAAGGAACAGTTGAAAACCATAATTTAAAGAAAATATTTCAAGCTGCTCTAAGCATAAGTATCTTTAGTATAAATCTAACAGCATGCATACAGGACTATTAGGTAAGCTGACAACTACAATATATTGATCAAAGAAATCAAAGAATTTGGTGGCCTAAATCAATGGAGAGATTGTTTATTAAACAGAAGGCGCAATGGTGATTTCAATCCTCCCCCAACTGATGTATAGTTTCAGTGCAAACACAATGAAAATCCCAGCTGGTTTTTTGGTAGACATTGACAAGATGATTCCAAAATGCATGTGGAAAGGCAAGATAACTAGAATAGCCAAAACGATTTTTACAAATAAGTTTGGATGAATCGCATTACTTGATTTTAAGAACTATTCTATCTGTTTTTCCTGTTTTTGCTGTTGGTGTTGTTTCTTTTAGGTTTATATCCCACATATAAGTGATATCAGAGGGTTGCGGGAGGTGGAAGGGGAGAGGTAGATGGGATGACATAAAGAAATCTAACTATGGGCAGTGAACACACACAGTGCAATATATATAGGCCTTACTGTTGAATTGTACACCTGAAATTTACTGGATTTTGATATCCAATGTCACCGTAATAAAAATAAATAAATTGAAAAATAAAAATAAAAATGAAAAATAAAATAAAATAAAAAATAAAAAAGGACTACTCTACAGCCACAGTAATCAAGAGAATCAGGTAGTAGTGAGGGGATAGACACAGAGATCAATGACATTGAATAGAGAGTCTAGAAATAGACCCACATAATGTGGCCAATGGATTCTTGACAAAAATGCCAAGACCACTTACTGGAAAGAAATTCTATTCTTTTCAGTAAATGGTGATTCCTCAGTTAGATGTTCTTATGCAGAGAAATGATCTTCGCTCTAAACTTCATATCTTTTTTAAACTTTTCAAGTGCAGTGGAAATTGTTAGCATTAGAATACAGAAATGTAAGTAAACAAAAGAGAGGCAATTGTTAACCCCGGAAAACACAAGACGATACGTAATGATAGTACAATATACAGCTCACCTATCAATAGTAACCGTATTATCTTGATACTATAAACACTGAACCAGTGGCATACCAAAGGATGGATGGTAGGAGCAGGCTGCCCCAAGTGCAGCCAATAAGAGATGTGCATTCTCTGCAGATGACTTTCAAACAGTAATAAAATTTACTAAAAGTCAGCTTGGTTTTCATTGTCACTGTGCACTGCACATTTAAATAATGTCAGAGATAAAATACTCCTCCCCAAAATGCCTTTTCTTTGTCAATTGTCTAAGTAAATTGGAAGTTGCTATTGAGCATTCGTAATATATTTAAGAACTTCAAATTAACACATTTTTATTATTTATCCTTTCACGAACAACTTATTTCACATGAAAGTTAACTTGAGGAGCTCCCAGTTATATAGTTGCTCTACTTACCACATGGATTCTGCAATTGTTTGAGAGTAAATTTCTAATGATTTTGAATCATTGTTAAGTTCATTCTAGGTATACTTCATGTCTCTGGGCCCCAATACCAAACATCCCTGCTTTAATATGGTAGTTTATAAAGTAAACAAGCAAGCACAGTGATTGTAAAGGCAGAGAAACAGAACTCAAGTTACATTAATTCGGTTCTTCTGTGTGACCATTTGGAGTTTTTATTTGTGTTTAAATACAGAAGAAGCAAAGACAAAAGGTAGAAAGAAAAAACGCACATGAATACTTCTCTTTCTTCTTACTAAATTATTTGAATCTAATGATATGATGCCTGAATGTTTGGCGGCCGTCTTGCCATCATGAGGGGAAACGCAAAGAATTTCGAGTAGCCAATCCAGAGCCCGAAAATGTTTCAGCTGCTGAATTCAGGAACTCTGGGGTTGCCTATTTTCTAGTCTTTTATAATTGAGATGATAATGTCCTCATTATTTAAGCTAATTCTTAACTCTAGAAAATACATGAAGATGTTCTACTACTTGCTGTCAAAAAAAAGACCCTTTGTTTAATCATTGTGTACGAAAGAGCTCACACACGCCATGCACAGCACAGCAGTGTGTCATATGATGAGCACCATCACATCTGAAAGAGGATGTTGTCATCTGAGAGAAAACAAAGAAGAGACGAGCAGGATGGTTGATTTAGGAAAGCTGTCACAATGGGTACCATGAAAGAAATGCAGATGTTGAATCTAGAGATGACACCAATTGGAGAATGAGAGAAGAATCATCATTCCTTAAAAATTTAATGTAAAAGAGCGAAAGCTGTTCTGAGGGACCACACAGATCGAATAGGACACTAAGTCCATTGTCTCTCCCTCATTTCCATATGTCTACTGTGAACAGAGAGAAGTGGGTGAAATGGGGACAAGGAAGTAGAAGTGGAAAAAGGAAACTCAGAGATGCCACGATGGCTTAGAGAGAACCTAAAATGACTGATTTCTCGGATGGGGAGGGTGCCAGAGGAAAGAGGCAACGAAAGAGCTTCTACATTATCTTCTTCACTTTGAATCAATATTATACATTACCAGAGGAGTTTACAAAGTGATGCATACCTCAACAAGATGGATGGAAGAAGGATAAAGAAGAGATACAGAGACAGAAATTAAAAGCAAATTTTGAGATTGGCAGAGAAGAACAAGAAACAAAAAAAGTGGAAATGCATCTCTGTGTAAAATACTGTTCAAGGGACTGGGAGAGTTTGAAGGTAAATAAAGCATGGCCTCTACTCTCAAGGTGTTCTCATCCCAGCGTGGGGAAAAAAAAAAAAAAAAAAAAGCCCCAAATACCCAAGCTGGCAGGCTTTGAACTGAACTCACCAGTTTGAATTAGGAACACATATTGACATGGCCCTGCCCTCTCTGGTCTTAGTTCCCCAGCAATACTACCCACTCTTCCTCTGAGGCACATCATCCGAATGACCTAAAGACTGAATTGAGGAAATATAATTGTTTGCAGAATTTCCAAGGAGTATTTGGTAGGAAAAGAACAAATTAAAATAAAAAATGTCCTCATAGAAACTACTTCCAGAGTGTTAAATGTGACACCACTTCCTGAATACCACACGGGGAAGAGGCAGAGAAGTATGGAGCATGAACAAATGTGACTGCCTCATAGATGTGATGAAACTGTCAAGCATTCATCACACATAATGATCCATAGATGATGAACACTCTGGGTTTTCCCTTGTGGTTGTGAGACCCAGGTTTCAAATCTCACCCATATCTCCTGCCTCTAAACTTGGAGCTAGAAGAACCAGGTGGTTGGCCAAGCCCTGCCATTCACTTGCTGCTCACAACTGAGATAATCACTTCTCTCCAAGTGCCTTCATTTGGAAATTGGTTTAATATAAAAATAATATATCCATTGTGAGTTTTATTACAATAAGATAAAAGTGTGAAAGTGTCTGACACAATATCTGAGGAAGAAATAGGTATGAAGAACATTAATTTAATCTTAATTGTCACAATGCATAACAACTTTCTCCACTTTTTAGATGGAAAAACAAAAGTTTTGAAAGATGGTTTGTCATTTACATGCAAACTATTTAAATTTCACACCCTGTTTGGAATCATTAGGCGCTTGCCTAATCTCTTCATTGCTGCCTGAATATCCTTGTTCCTCAGGGTGTAGATTACGGAGTTGAGCATGGGAGTCAGGACTGTGTAGCTGATGGACACAGCCTTGTCCAATGGGTTAGGGGTGAAGGGTCGGGAGTAGATGTAGATGCAGGGAATAAAGATAATAGACACCACTATGATGTGGGTGGTGCAAGTAGATGCTGCCTTTCTCCTTGCCTTCCCTGAATGGAACCTCAGCATCACCAAGATAACAGTGTAAGAGATCAAAAGGAGAAAGAACCAGATCACAACCAGCACCCCACTATTGGAGATCATGAGGAATTCCAGGAGGGAGGTGTCAGTGCAGGCAAGTCTCAACACTTGTGGAATGTCACAGTAAAAGTTATCCAGGACATTGGGACCACAAAAAGGCAATGGGAGCATCAGGGCCAGCTGGACAATCGAGTGGACAAAGCCCCCGACCCAGGCAGCCAGCACCAGCCCCACACACGATTGAGTGTTCATGATGGTGACATATTGAAGGGGCCGTGAGATGGCTATGTACCGATCGTAAGCCATCACTGAGAGAAAGAAGATAGTTGCACCTCCCAAGAGGTGGAAGAAGAAGATCTGTGCCATGCAGCCCTGGTAAGAGATAGTCTTGGTCTCATGAAAGAACTCCACCAGCATCTTTGGAGAAATGACTGTGGAACAGCAGAGGTCTATGACAGCCAGATTTCGGAGCAGAAAAAACATGGGCATGTGGAGCCGGGAGTCAGATGTCACTGTGACTATGATGAGAAGGTTTCCCACAACGGTGGTGACATAGACAAGTAGAAATGCCAGGAATAGGAATTTCTGGAACTCCTGGGTCTGTGAGAATGCTAAGAGGACAAACTCGGACACCCGCGTGATGTTCCGTGGTTCCATGGGATCTTCCCAACACTCCGAGAAAAAAACCTACAAAAAATTTACAAAACTTCAATCATTTTTTTGGAGAGTCAAGATGAAGTGGAATAAAGCCATTGTTGAGTTCCACTGTAAGATAGATGGAGGTTACGAGAGCCTTCCGTGGAAAGAATTCATTTTCAAGGCTCTCACAGTCTTCCCTCCCTAACCACACCCTATATTGTATTAAGGCATTTATGGTGTTTTCCCCTTTGTACCACACTATCCTTGTCCATGGGTTTCATGTCTGATGCATATCTCCTGCTCCCAACATCGTGCCTTGCGAACCACAGGCTCCACAATTATAGTCGAATTAGTCTATGAATGAATAAATATGTCCGCAAATATCTGTGACCAAAAACATCAGCAATCTGGGGTCAAAACCGTGAGAGTATGAAAAGTAGAGACTAGTAATCTTAAGTAAACAAATACATGCTTCATCATGACAGAGGTTAGAGGAGCTTTTTATGGTTCATTGTTGAAGGAAGAGAGGTGTGCACTACAAGAAGTTGTCACATAAACATTCAGAGGGAAATGTGAAGAAAGACTTTAAATGATCCTGTCTGACATGAAGCTGAGATGATTAATGACTCTCAGCGTTTTCCACAGAAACCTTTCTCTGCTGACATCTGTCGTTATGAGGCCATACGAGAGAGGAACTCAATGCAACCCAGGACAAATACAAAATTTCCATGAATTCTCATGTTTCGTGTCTAAAAATTATATGACTTTTCTATTGTACACATATCTCTTGGCATCTTTGTGAGGCTTCTTAAAATTTAAATTTCATTGCTTATAAACTTTTGCTAAGTCCAATGTATAATAGAAAATATAGGATAGGGAAGACACTAGTTTCTCTAGTACAGCAAGTGAAAGTTTTAGAACACATTCATTATTTTAAACAAGAAACTGAGTTATTTGGTGTTAGAACCCATTCCCTTGGGTTACACTTCTCCAAAACTCTTCTCTCTAATCGTTCAGGAACATTAGCCCTGAGGCCTCACCTTGCAAAGAGAAAGATCTCACCTCCCAAACTCCCACCTGACAGATGGGAGGAATAGAGCATTGCCCTGATGTTCTTTATAGAAGGGAATTGTGCAAACATATACAGAAAGATTTCTATCAAATTCAGTAGACAAATATAAATCACAATTATCTCTAAAATGATGTATGAGGAATCACAGTCCTCAAAATATTGCCATGTTCACCTCATCTAAAACTCACATTTATCTTCAAATAATCGTGTAAAATTGGTGTTCCAAGAAGAGGCACTCTGTGTACGCTGTGGCATTACCGGCTTCCAGCTTAGGACTGTTTAAAAAGCATCCCCACGGGCAACTGTGAACCTTGGCAATCCTTTTGAAGGAAAATGATGTGATGAAACAGGGTTAAAAAGGGCTCATCCCCGTCCACTAAGACAGAATGTGCTGATACAGGCAAGGGTGAAGTAGACACTTCCTGGGCCAACAGAGAGGGTAATGTTTCTGTCTCTGGCTTTGTGTCCCTGCTTTATGATGCAGTGTCCGGATTAATTGCATGGGCAGGATCTTAAATGTCATGGTTTAGTCTCTTTGAAAAGGTCACTGACTAATAACTCATCACCCCAATCCCATACTCACACTTGATCATTGATTTCAAAATACCATCAGCATACCTATATTATCTTTGTTTTTTGTTCCTATTAATATACAATTATCATACCCTTTTATACACTTTGATCAGTGATGCACACTGTACAACATCATATATAAATCAACCTGCTAAAAGATATTTTCTCCACCAGACCAAAAATTTTTCAAAACAATGTTCCATGATACTTTCGTGCAGATGCTGAAGATGGCAGAGGGTCAGGTCCTGATGATCAATAGCCAAGATCTTGTCTTGGGCTACCTGGTGACCTTCATGGCCCAGTAGGTATTGCAGGTCTGGAAGGTGATGCTCATGTACTGCACAGGGCATCAACATTTCTGGTAATTTTGAAACAAGGTAAAGTACCTGATCTTGCTCTGCAAGTTGAAGAGCACCTGCCAATCCCGCAGCCCCTACCACTTTCGAGCCTCTAGCCGCATCGTTTGGAGGGCTGTGTGAGGCATGCTGCCCTACGAGACCAAGTGAGGCCTGGCCTCCCTGGTCTTTCTCAACGTGTTTGAAGGTCTCCCCATACCTCAACAAGAAAAAGCAATTCTGGTTTTTGCCACCCTCAAAGTTGTGCCTCAGAAGCTTACATTAAAGTGCACCTACTGAAGTCACCTGGCTCATGGGCTCGGCTGGAAGTACTGGCGGGTACAGCCACTGTGGAGAAACAGAAGAAGAAGTCCAAGATCCATCACAAGAAAACAAACAAACAAATGAAAACAAACAACTACAACAAGTCAGGCTACAGAAATAAAACAAGCAAAAAAAATAATGGCAAGTGCACAGAGGTCCTCCAGACCCCAAGGACTCCTGGTCTGAACCCAATAAAATTGACTTTTATTTCATTAAAAAAAAACTAAACAAACATTTTTCTTGCTTTTTCATTGCCTACAGAAAAATTTCAAGTTTTGACTGGTTCTGGGACGCTTCACATTAACTGGTCTTATCTTTCTTTGCAGACCCATCTGCCACTCAGCAGTAGTTGAAGTGGTCAAACAGTAACTGTAGTTGTAGTAGTAATTGTTGTCATTGTTGCACTAAATATCTGTTGAATGTTTACTATGTGCTAAGCACTGGACTAAGCATTTTATAGGCATTAGCCTGTTTAATTCTCATACAAAATTCTCACACTTATAAAGTATAGTAAGTGCTATTAATTATCCCCACTTTACAGATCAGTAATCTCAGGTTTACAGAGGTTAAATAACTTGCCCCAGGTCACACAGAGAATAAGCAGCAAAGCTGGGACTCTGAATCAGGTTGATGAGTCCCAGAATGGCTCTCCTAACTGCACTTCTCTTCTTACTTGCTCGCCTCTAAGAATCCTTGGCTTCAACCAGACTGATGTCCACCTCAGTTCCTCAGGCCTCTGTGCCTCTCATCAGGCCAGTGCCCAACCCGCATTGCTTTGCCATCCTGTTCCTCTCCTTCAAGGCCCAAGGGTAATTAGCCCTTTCATACATGGCTATGTTATTTACTAGTATTTTCCCACTACAATGTCTGTGTCACCTCACATGGGTTTGTGATGTCTGACATGTTTAGCACTACACAGTTCCTAATGCACATATAACCTTTCTCACAGATGGTTCCCAAAAGAATGTTTGATAGTTTGATAGTGGATGGAATGCTAGGATGGGCCAAACCATTGAGAGAGGTGGGAAGAGAGAGAGTAGTCACTCATGAAACAGTTCCGTCAGGGACCTTGAAGGGAACCCAAGCATCCTAAATCCCAGCATTGGCAGACGTAGGAACCTGAAGCATTGTCTCAGCATAGCCAGCATTTCTTCCACAAAGTTATAAGAGCCTTGGGAAATGATTCTTCCACTTACCTCATAGAATATAAATTTAGAGGGATTCCAGGTGATAAAGAAAACAGAGAAATAAAGAAATGGCATGAACTTGTATATGAGGTAAAGAAAGAATTTTAGAACCATTTCTGTAGTCTTATCTCCCATCTGTCTTGCTCTCAAGAAATCAGTCCCCACTGGATTCAGAGAGAGAAAAGAAAAAGGAACAAGTATTCTCAAACATGAAGGTGAATCTCGCGGCGGTCGTCTTGGGAGCATTAACAGTTTTTATAAAACACAGGATTTAAGGAAGGATATGATGGAGGTATAGCATTAGAGAAGAAATAAAAACCTAGAGAGGCAGCAGGCAGAAGTGGGTGGAGAAATAAAAAAGGTTTAAAAGTGAGACATCAGAGTTTGGGAAGTGTGAGAGAAGGGCCTGGATTGTTTTCTCCTAGGTGTGGGAGGAAGCTGTAGTATGCATGTGGGAGGTGGAGGAGAAACCACTAATGTCTCCATTCTGCTCTCCCTCTTACCTTCTGTTCTAAATCCCACCCAATCCATTAGGAAATACGGACAATTGTCTTGATTCCAGATAAACCTAGCTGACTCCCAAATTACATTCCTATTGCATTCTGGCCCAATGACTTTCCTGTACCTTCTCTCCAACGCATGCTTATCGTACAATAGTCTTTGACAGGAGCCTTGCTAATACTGACATGTCCATGGGAAGGACACAGGGACCATCACCTACCTCCAGCCCAGTGTGGCCTAGTGCACTTAGAGCCTCCCATCTTCCAGGCCACCCTTCTCCTGAAGCTCCATTCTTCTCCTGGCCTGTCTCAGACCAAGATCCCAGGTAGGATGGGCCTTAAAAGGAAGGGACATGCCTCAGAGATCAAAATTTAGGCTTAAATTTTGAAATGAAGTGGGGCTCGGGCTGCCGAGGTCAAGAGCAATGGGAGTTATTAAAAAGTATGTGAGCTGTGAGCTGTTGCATCAGATGTGTCATTATAAACTCTTCAGGGGCACTGATCATAGCACCAGGTGAAGAAGAAGAGTCCTAATGGAAAATGAATTCTTGGGGAACTTTACAGGAACCATATCCCTTGAGGTCACCACCACGTGCTCTGCAAGGCTCCGCCCTCTCCTCCCAGCATGGTGGTTGCAGAAGTGAGCTATGTCCTAGGACATGGTCCAGGTCACGCCCTCCACAAGTCAACTCTGAAACCTTTTCACGTGTGCAGTTGTTAAGGTGTCTCTCTCCCCAAACTCTGATCTGTTCTTTTATAGCCATAGTGACCTTCCCAGTATAAATCAGCTAAGTTTACCCTCAAGATACTACTCACATACCATAAAATGCACCGTTTTGAAGAGCACAGCTCAGTGGGTTCTCAAATATTCTCAAGCTTGTGTAACCATCACCACTATCTGACTCCAGCACATTTTCATCACTCTGAAAAGAAGCCTCGTGTTTTTTAGCATCACTACCCATTCTGTTCTCCCTCCAGGTCCTGGCAACCATCAGTCTACTTTTTGTCACTATAGATTTGCCTATTCTGGACATTTTATACAAATGAAACCATATAATATGTGGTCTTCTATGTCTTGCTTCTTTCACTAGCATAACGTTTTCAAGGTTCATCTATGGTATAGCATGTATCAATATTTCATTCCTTTTAATGACTGAAAAATAGTCCCTCGCATGAATAGGCCACTTTGTCTATTCGTCAATTAGTTCTTGATCATGTGGGTTGTCTCTCCATTTTTATTATTATAAGTAATGCTGCTATAACATTTGTGCACAACTTTTTGTATGAATAGGTGTTTTCAGTTATCTTGGGTGTATACCTAGCAGTGAAAACATGAGGTCACATGATAGCTCTATGTTTAACCTTTGATGAAACAGCCAGTCTGTGTTTCAGTGTCTGCACCATTTAATATTACCAAGAGCAGTGTAGATTTCTCCACATCAACTCCAGCAATTCTTATTATCTGTCTTTTTATTTTAAGTATTCTAGATCAATGGTATTGACTGTACTAATATGTGCTTGTTGATCATTTGTATATTCTCAGGAGAAACGTCTGGTCAAGTACTTTGTTCGTTTTTAAATAGGT
Source organism: Cynopterus sphinx (assembly GCA_030015415.1). Lineage (NCBI taxonomy): Eukaryota > Metazoa > Chordata > Mammalia > Chiroptera > Pteropodidae > Cynopterus > Cynopterus sphinx. Next base: position 25,252,167 of record CM057385.1, read on the forward strand.
TGATTGTCTTTTTGTTGTAGAGTTATGAGTTTTTCTTTTACATTCTGGATATTAGGCCATTATAATGTGAGACTGACAATATTTTCTCCCGTTCTGTAGGTTTTCTTTTTATATTTCGATAATGTGTTTTGATGTACTAAAGATATTAGTTTATGAAGTCATATGGATCTACTTTTTTCCTTTGCTGCTGACCGTTTTGGTGTCTAATATAAAAATCCATTGACAAATTTGAGGTCACTGAGGTTTACTTCTTCTAATGTTTTTGTAGTTTTAGCTCTTATGTTTAGGTAACTGATTCATGGTGAGTTAATTTTTAAACATGGAGTGAAACAAGCATCCAACTTTCCTGTTTTGCCTGTGGTCAGCCAGTTGTTCCCACGATTTTTGAAAAGAGTGTTCTCTCACCATTGTATGGCCCTGCTCCATTGCAAATAAAATTAATTGGCATTAGATGTTTTGGTTTATTTTGTACCCAAATTATTCCATTGGTCTATACATTTATCTTTATGCTGGTACCATACTGTCTTAATTTCTCTAGCTTTGCAGTGAGTTTTGAAATTAGAAAATATGAGTCCTCCTACTTTGTTTTCCTTTTTCAAAGTTGTTTTGACTATTTGGTGTGCCTTGTAATAACACATGAATTTGAAAATTGGATATTCCATTTCAGCAAAAGAAAAATTGACATTTAAATTTGGATAGAGATAGCATTAAATCTGCAGGTCACTTTGGGGATTATTGCTGTCTTACTAATAAGCCTTCAGATCAATGAACCTGAGGTGTCTTCATTTATTTAGGTTGTCATTAATTTTTTAAGCAATGCTTTATAATTTTCACGTGCACAATTCTTTCACCCTCTTGGTTATAATTTTGCAGATATTTTACAGAGGTATTATAAATGGAGTTTTTCAAGTTCTTTTTATAATTATTTTATACTTGTTTATAGAAACACACCTGACATTTATGTATTGATCTGGAATCTTGAACCTTCACAAATATGCTTATTACCTCTAATAGTTTCTTTGTGGATTCTATGGGCTTTTCTGTACATAGAATCCTGTCATCTGAAAATATAGTTTTATTTCCTCTTTTCTCATATGGATGTGCTTTATTTCTGATTCTTGCTTAATTGCTCAAGCTAGACCTTCCAATACAGTATTGAAGAGTAGTGGTGAAATGGGCATTTTTCTTATTCCTGATCTTGAGAGAAGCTTTCTTTTTTCACATTGAGGACAATGTTAGCTGAGGGTTTTTCATTAATGATTCCTTTCTATTTGTAATTGAGTGTTGTTATAAAAAGGTGTTGATGTTTTTCAAATGCTGCAACTGTACTTATGGAAATCATTATGTTTTTCTTAAGCTGGATTATCTTTGCATTTCTGAGCTAAGACCCTCTTGTCCATGGTGTGTAAATCTGTTAATATGCTGTTGAATTTGATTTCCTAGTTTTTTTTGAGTATTTTCCATCAAGATGTCTAAGAAATTGGTCTATAGTTCTCTTTTTCTGCGATGTCTCAGTTTGACTCTGTTAGCAGGGAAGTGCTGACCTTATACAATTTGTTAGACAATGTTCCCTTTGCTTCTATTCTTTTGAAGCAGTTAAGTAGTACTGCTGTTGCTTCTTTAAATGTTTGGTAGGATTCAATCAGTAAAACCATATGGTCTTGGGATTTTCATGCTGGAAAGTTTTTTAATATAATTTTTACAAGCTATAGGTCTGTTGAGATTTACTATTCCTTCTTAAGAAAATTCTTTGGCAATTTGAGTGTTTTTAGGAATTTGTTTATTTAATCAAGTATCTAATGTATTGGCATAGATTGCTCATATCATTCTATTCTAAAAATTTTTATTTCTGGAAGGCTGGTAGTAATGTTTTCTCCCTCAGTTCTGATTTTGTTTTATTATTAAGTCACTTTCAGTTTTATTGAGTCTTTTGATTATTTTTCTATTTACTATTTCTGTCATCCCACATCTAATACTTTTTTTTCTGGCTTTGGTTTAGTTGTTAGTTTCTTCTTTTAGTTGCTTAAACAGTAACCGCACTGGACCAGGAGTCAAAAGACAGCATAGATGATAAAGAGTTTGTTCATCCCTCTGCAACCGAATCAAATTTGTGACAGATATATGGAGCAAACAGTGAGCAAAGTAGTTGGGGATCCAGGCAAACAGAAACACTACAACTCGGGAAAGAAATAATCAATCAACTTGCAACAGTAGGTGGGGTGAAGACCTGAGGCTTCCCAGTCCTGAGCAACCTAGGGGGCAGATGCTGTGTCAGTCGGTGGATGCAAATGCCTCTTAAAGGGGCTGTGTCCATGAGCAGACTTTCACAGTGATGGACTTGCTCGCTCTGAGCTCTGATGTCTGGTTGGCTCAACAGGGCACCAGGGACTTATGGGGGAACATTGAGTTGTCAGAGTGAGGGCTGGAGTAGAGGCTCTCCCCCAGGCAGAAGTGTGAGCAGTATCCATTGTTCTTCTGTTGAGCCCTCCTTCCATCCCAGTGTACACATGCAGCACCACCGTAGCTGAGATGTCATCAAACTGGATAACAGAGGTCACTCCACCCAGAGGATTTCCTGTAACTCTGCTTTTCTCAACTTGTGGTGCCACCAAGGCACATCCAGGTGTGTCCTCAGCGAGTCCACTGCTCCTTGCTGAGCAGCACCAAGACTCAAAGTGGTGGCAGCTGGTATCAGTCTCTAGTTTGGTTTCTTGAGGCAACGATAAGCACAGTAGCTGTGGATTGTTTGCTGAATCTTAATAGATGGCCCTGGGGAGACAGAGGCTGAGGCTAAACTCGGCCTGCAGCTGAACCTGTGTCAGGACTGTGCCACTGGACACCTACTATACAAAGCCATGCAAAGAAGACTGGAAGACTTAGGAGCTTTGCTTAGTACATAGAAACAGACAAAGATGGAAAGACAAAGATGCAGAAACCATCTTCGAGAATAGAACAAGATCCAGAAATAATGAGGTCAAGCCATCTAACTGATGCAGAGGTCAAAACACTGGTTATAAAGATGCTCAATGTACTTAGGGAAAGTGTAGATGAATTCAGTGATAACTTTAACAAAGAGATTAAAAAAAACCCATAAAAATGAAAAAGCAAATTATAAAAGAGAACCAATCAGAAATGAAGAACACATTATCTGAGATAAAGAATATATTAGAGAGAATAAATGAAGTGGATAAAAAAGAGGATAGAACCACAGATATAGAGTATGGGGAAGCCAAGGACACTCAATCAGAATGACAAGAAAAAGGAAGCAGGACTATAATAAAAATATAAGGAGCCAATAGCACACAATTAAATATAAGAATATCTGTGTTATAGAGGTTCCTGAAGGATAAGAGGAAACTGAAGAGCTATTAGAAGAAATAGTGATGGGAAACTTCCCTAACCTGGTGAAGGACATAGCCATACAAGCCCAGAAAGCTCAGGGAGTCCCAAGAAAGAGGAACCCAAAGAGGCCCACACTAAGACACATCGTAATTAAAATGTCAGAGCTTAAAAACAAAGAGAGAATCTTAAAAGCAGCAAGAGGAAAAACGTTAGTTACCTCCAAGGGAGCACGCATAAGACTGGCAGCTGGTTTCTCAAAAGAAACTGTGCAGGACAGAAGGGCTTGGCACAAAATATTCAATGTGACGAAAAGCCAAGATCTACAACCAGGAATATTTTCACCAGCAAAGCTATCATTTAGAGTTGGAGGACAGATAAAGAGCTTTCCAGACGACAATAAGCTAAAGAAATTTATCAACACCAAGCCAGTATTACAGGATGTGTTAGAAGGACTTTTTCCGAAGAAAAACTTATATCAAAAACATGAGTAAAGCATGGTAATAACTGTATTCCTATCAACAAGTACCTCAAATGGAAAAGAATTAAGTGCCCCAACCAAAAGATAGAGTGGCTGAATGGATAAGAAAACATGGCCCCAACAAGCGCTGCCTACAAAAGTTTTACTTAGATTAAAAGACATACAGAGACTAAAATGAAGGAGATGGAAAAATATTGGCAATAGGAAGAAGATATTGCCTCGATGAACCTAGAGGGTAATGTACTGAATGAAATAAGTAATAAAGAAAAAGACAAGTATTGCATGATTTCACGTACATGTGGAATCTGGAAACAAAATAAACAATGAAAACGGAAATAGACTCATAGATACAGAGAATGTTTTGAGGGATAGTAGACTAGAGGAGGATGGTGGGACGATAAAAAAGGACAAAGGGTTTAAGAAGTACAAATGGATAGTTACAAAATAGACATGGAGATATAAGGTGTAGCACAACGTAATAGTTAACAATGTTGTAATATATAAGGGGAAAGGGAGCACTAGATTTAGTGGGGTGATCACTTTGTGAGTTATATAGGTCTAATCACTATGCTGTGCAACTGAAACTAATATTGTATGCCCATTACAATTGGAAAAAACTCATTGGATTATACGATGTAAATATGAGCAACTAATTGTCTTATATATTAATAAAGCCAGAATAAAAAAGGAATTAAAAAAATCATTTTTCAAAAACACACAGCTAACATTATCCTCAATAGTGAAAAACTGAAAGCTTCTCTCAAGACCAGGAATAAGAAAAAGATGCCCATTTCACCTCTGCGATTCAATATTGTATCAGAAGTTCTGGAAAGGTCACTGTGGATGTAAGGAGAACAGATTAGAGGTTGGTGTGAGAGACACCTTAACAACTGTACATGTGAAAAGGCTTCAGAGTTTACTTATAAAGGGCATGACCTGGACAATGTCCTAGGACTTAGCTCACTACTGCAACTACAATGGTGGGAGGGGAGGGTGGAGCTTTGTACAGCACATGGTGCTGACTTCATGGGTTCATGTAAACATGCCCAAGAATTCATTTCCATTAAGACTGTTATCCTGCTTCATCTGGTGCTATGATCAGTGCCCCTGAAGAGTTTATAATGACACATCTGATGCAACAGCTCACATACTTTTTAATAACTCCCATTGCTCTTGACCTCAGCAGCCCGAGCCCCACTTCATTTCAAAATTTAAGCCTAAGTTTTGATCCCTGAGGAATGTCTCTTCCTTCAAGGTGAATCCTATCTGTGATCTTGGTCTGAGACAGGCCAGAGGAAGAATGGAGCTTCAGGAGAAGGGTGGCCTGAAAGATGGGAGTTTCTAAGACCATTTGGCCACATTGGGCAAGAGGTAGGTGATGGTCCCCATGTCCTTCCCAAGGACACGTCAACACTAGGAAGGCTCCTGTCAAAGACTATTGTATGATAAGCATGGGTTAGAAGTAAGGTATAGAAAAGTCATTGGGCCATAATGCAATGGGAATGTGATTTGGGAGTCAGCTAGGTTTATCTGGAATTAAGACATTTGTCCATATTGCCTAATGGATTGGGTGAGATTTAGAACAGAAGGTAGGAGAGAGAGCAGAATGCACACATCATTGGTTTCTCCTCCACCTCCCATATGCATACTACAGCTTCCTCCCACACCTAGGAGAAAACAATCCAGGCCCTTCTCTCACACTTCCTAAACTCTGATGTTTCACTTTTAAACCTTTTTTATTTCTCCACCCACTTCTGCCTGCTGCCTCTCTAGGTTTTTATTTCTTCTCTAATGCTATACCTCCATCATATCCTTCCTTAAATCCTGTGTTTAATATAAGCTGTTAATACTCCCAAGATTACCACTGGCAATATTCACCCCCATATTTCAGAATACTTGTTCCTTTTTTATTCCTCTCTGAATCCAGTAGGGACTGATTTCCTGAGAGACAAGTTTGAATATTAACATTAAGAGGTCTGGAATCTTTTCTTTACCTCATATACACTTTCATGCCCCTTTTTTATGTCTCTATTTTCTTTCCCATCTAGAATCTCTCTAAATCTATGCTCTATGCAGGTAGATGGAAGAATCATTTCCTAAGATTTTTATAAGTTTGTGTAAAGGATGCTGGCCATACTATGATGATGCTTCAGGTTCCTAGTCTGACAATGCTGGGAATTAGGATGCTTCAGTTTCAGGGTTCCATTCAAGGTCCCTGAAACTGAACTGTTTCATGAGTGACTACTCTCTCTCTTCCCACCTTTCTCAGTGGTCTGGCCCATTCTAGCATTCCACCACTATCGAGCTATCAAACATTCTTTTAGGAACCATCTGTGAGAAAGGTTATATGTGCAGTAGGAACTGTGTAGTGCTAAACATGTCAGACATCACATGCCCATGTGAGGGAACATAGTTATCCTAGTGGGAAAATACTAGTAAATAACATAGCCATGTATGAAAGGGCTAATTACCCTTGGGCCTTGAAGGAGAGGAACAGGATGGCAAAGCAATGCGGGTTGGGCACTGGCCTGATGAGAGGCACAGAGGCCTGAGGAACTGAGGTGGACATCAGTCTGGTTGAAGCCAAGGATTCTTAGAGGCGAGCAAGTAAGAAGAGAAGTGCAGTTAGGAGAGCCATTCTGGGACTCATCAACCTGATTCAGAGTCCCAGATTTGCTGCTAATTCTCTGTGTGACCTGGGGCAAGTCATTTAACCTCTGTAAACCTGAGATTACTGATCTGTAAAGTGGAGATAATTAATAGCACTTACTATACTTTATGAGTGTGAGAATGATGTATGAGAATTAAACAGGCTAATGCCTATAAAATGCTTAGTCTAGGGCCTAGCACAGAGTAAACATTCAACAAATATTTAGTACAACAATGACAACAATTACTACTACAATTAATGTTTGACTACTTCAACTACTGCTGAGTGGCAGATGGGTCTGCAAAGAAAGATAAGATTTCATTTATGTGGAATCGCCTGAAAATCCATCTAAGCATAAATTCTGTCTTTAGGCAATAAAGAAATAAGAATTTTTTTTATTGGTTTCAGACCAGTAGTCTATGGAGTCTGGAGGACCTCTGTGCACTTGTCAATTTTCTTTTTTCTTTTTTTGTCCTATTCCTGTAGCCTCACACTCAGGGTAGGTGTTATTTGTTTTAATTTGTTTGTTCTCCAGTGATGGATCTTATCTTTCTTCTTCTGTTCCGCTAGAGTGGCTGTACCTGCCAGTACTTCCAGCTGAGCCCATTATCCAGGCAATCTCAGTAGGCGAAATTTAATGTAAGCTTCAGAGGCACCACCCTGACGGTGGGAGGAACCAGATTTGCTCTTTCTTGTCGTGAGGTGTGGGAAGCCCTTCGAACACCTATAGGCAGTCCGGGAAGGCCAGATCCCACTTGGTCTCATAGGGCAGCACGCCTCACACAGTCCACCCGATGACGTGCATGGAGGCTCAGAAGTGGTAGGGTCTGCGGGATCGGTAGGTGCTCTTCAACTTGCAGAGCAAGGTCAGGTACTTCACCTTGTTTCTAAAATTGCCAGTAATGTCAATGCCCTCCCAGTACATGAGCATCACCTTCCAGACCAGCAAATCTTACCAGGCCATGAGTGCCACCAGGTGGCCCAGGACAAGACTTTAGCTATTGATCACCAGGACCTGACCCTCTGCCATCTTCAGCATCTGCGTGGAAGTATCATGGAACATTTTTTGAAAACATTTTGATCTAGAGCAGAAAATAATTTTAGGAGGTTGACTTATATAAGATGTTGTACAGTGTGCATCACTGATAAAAGTGTATAAAAGGGTATGATAATTGTATCTTAATAGGGACAAAGAAAGAAGAAAAACCAAGATAATACAGATATGCTGATGGCATTTTAGGGATCAATGATCAAGTGCAAGGGATGGGGTTGGGGGTGATGGGTCAGAGGTCAGAGTCCTTCTGAAACAGAATAAACCATGCCATTTAGCCGCTGCTCACACAATCTAATCTTGACACCACATGGTAGAGCAAGGACACAAAGCCATAGACAGAAACATTACCCTCTCTGTTTGCCCAGGAAGTGTCTGCTCTACTCTTGCCTGTCTCAGTATTTCTTGCCCCAGTGGAACCATTTTTAACCCTGTTTCATCACATCATTTTCCTTCAAAAAGCTTGCATGGGTTCTCAGTTGCCCATAGGGATGCTTTTCAAATGGTCCTATGCTGGCAATTGGTGATGCCACAGAATAAACAGAGTGCCTCTTCTAGGAACACCTTTTTTACACAAATATTTGAGGATAAATGTGAGTTTTAGATGAGGTAAACATGGCAGTATTTTGAGTTCTGTGATTCCTCACACATAATTTTAGAGGTCGTTCTGATTCCTTTTTGTCTACAGACACTGATAGAAATCTTTTTACATATGTTTGTGCGATTCTCTTGTATAAAGAACATCAGGGCAATTCTTCTGTAATTCCCATTTGTCAGGTGGAAATCAGGGAGGAGAGATCTGCTCTTTGCAAGGTGGGGCCTCAGGGAATATTTTCCTGAACGATTAGAGAAAAGAATTTTGGAAAAGTGAAACCCAAGGGAATGGGTTCTAACACCAAATAACTCAATCTTGTGTTTAAAAAAATGAATGTGTTCCAGAACTTTCATTTGCTGAACTAGAGAAATATGTATCTTCCTTAAATATTAAAAAAGCCTCTCCAAGACTGTGTGTGTGTGTGTGTGTGTGTGTGTGTGTGTGTGTGTGTGTGTGTGTACAACAGAAAATTCACATAAATTTTAAATGTGAAACATGAGAGATCAACAAAATTTTATACTTGTCCTGGGGTGCATTGAGTTCCTCTCTTGGATGGCCCCATGACAACAGATGCCAGTACAGAAAAGTATCTACAGAAAAGTTTGAGAGTCACTAATCATTTCAGCTTCTCTCCAGCCAGGATCATTTGCATGATTTTCTTCACAGTTGCCTCTGAATCTGTATATGACAACTTCTTGTAGTGCACACCTCTCTTCCTTCAACAATGAACCATAAAAAGCTCCTCTAACCTCTGTCATGATAAAGCATGTATTTGTTTACTTAAGATTTCTAGTCTCTACTTTTCATGCTCTCAAGGTTTTTGCCCACAGATTGCTGATGTTTGTGGTCACAGATATTTGCTGACATTTTTATTCATTCATTGACTAATTGACGATAACTGTGTAACCTGTGGTTCTCAATGAATGATGTTGGGAGCAGGGGATATGCATCAGACATGAAACTCATGAACAAGGACAGTGTGGTACAAAGGGAAAAACACCCATACATGCCCTTAATATAATATAGGGTGTGATTACGGAGGGAAGTTTGTGAGAGTCTTGAAAATGAATTATTTTCATGGAGGCTCTTCTAAGCTCTATTTTACAGTGGAATGCAACAATGACTTCATTCAACTCCATCTTCACTCTCCAAAGAAAATAATTGAAATTTTATAATTTTTTTTGTAGGTGTTTTCCAGGAATGTTGAGAGAATTCCATGGAACCAGGAAACAGGACATGGGTGTCCGAGTTTGTCCTCTTAGGGTTCTCACAGAACCAGGAGCTCCAGAAATTTCTGTTTCTGGCATTTCTACTTGTCTATGCCACCACTGTTGTGGGAAACCTCCTCATCATAGTCACAGTGACGTCTGACTCCCGGCTCCACATGCCCATGTTTTTTCTGCTCCGAAATCTGGCTGTCATAGACCTCTGCTATTCCACAGTCACTTCTCCAAAGATGCTGGTGGACTTCTTTCATGAGACCAAGACTATCTCCTACCAGGGCTGCATGGCACAGATCTTCTTCTTCCACCTCTTGGGAGGTGCGACTGTCTTCTTTCTCTCAGTGATGGCTTACGATCGGTATATAGCCATCTCACGGCCCCTTCACTACATCACCATCATGAACACTAGATTGTGTGTGGCACTGGTGCTGGCTGCCTGGGTCGGGGGCTTTGTCCACTCAATTGTCCAGCTGGCCTTGATGCTCCCATTGCCTTTTTGTGGTCCCAATGTCCTGGATAACTTTTACTGTGACATTCCACAAGTGTTGAGACTTGCCTGCACTGACACCTCCCTCCTGGAATTCCTCATGATCTCCAATAGTGGGGTGCTGGTTGTGATCTGGTTCTTTCTCCTTTTGATCTCTTACACTGTTATCCTGGTGATGCTGAGGTCCCACTCAGGACAGGCAAAGAGAAAGGCAGCATCTACTTGCACTACCCACATCATCGTGGTGTCTATGATCTTTATTCCCTGCATCTACATCTACTCCCGGCCCTTCTCTCCCTTCCATTTGGACAAGGCTGTGTCCATCAGCTACACAGTCATGACCCCCATGCTCAACCCCATGATCTACACCCTGAGGAACAAGGATATTCAAGCAGCCATGAAGAGGTTGGGCAATCGCCTAGTGATTTGTAACAGGGAATGAACTTGAAATAAGTTGATTGTAAACAAGAAATCTTCTTTCTGAACTTTTGTTTGCCATGCAAAAAGCAGAGGAAGGTTTTTTAATGCTCTGTGACAATGAAGATTAAATTAATGTTTCTACATACCTACACCTTCGTCAGATATTGTATGAGGCACTTTCACACTTTTATCTTATTGTCATAAAACTGACAATGGATATGTTATCTATATATTAAATAGTTTTCCAAATGAGGGTACTTGGAGAGAAATAACTTTGTCAGAGATGAGCAGCAAGTGAATGGCAGAGCTTGGCCAGGCACCTGGTTCTTCTAACTCCCTATTTAGAGGCAGAAGTTATGGGTGAGATTTGAAACCTGGGTCTCCTACAACCAAAGGGAAAACCTAGAGGGTTTGTTGTCAATGGATCAATACGTGTGATAAATGATGAACAGTTTCATCCAACTCTGGAACAATCACATTTTTTCATTCTTTCTGCTCCTCTGCCTCATTCCCCATGTGGTATTTAGGAAGTGGTTCATTTAACACTCTCTAAGTAGTTCTCATGATGAAATTTTCTTTGGAGATTTTAAAAAAATCAAACGCTCTTTGGATAACCTGCAAACTATCCTATTTTACATCATTTGGATGACAAGGCAGAGGAAGGGAGTATAGTCTTGTTGTGTACCAAGTCTAGAGAGGGTTCCTGATTTGTGTTCCTGATTTGAAGTGATGTTTCTGTTTAAAGGCTGCCAACTTGGGTGTTTTGGGCTTTTTCTTTGATTTCCCACACTGGGATGAGAGCTCCTTGAGAGCGGAGCCCATACTTTATTTACCTTCAAATTCTTCAGACCTCTGAACAGTACTTTACACAGAGGGGCATTTCTACTTTTCTTGCATGTTGTTCTTTCCCTGCCAATCTCAGAATCTGCTTTTATTCTCTGTTTGTGTATTTTATATTTATCTTATTCCCTCCATCTTCTTTGACGTATACATCACTTTGTAAATGCCTCTGGTGATGTATATTGTTGATTCAAAGTGAAGACAATAATGTAGAAGCTGTGTGTTGCCTCTTCCCTTCTGGCACCCATCCCATCCAAGAAATCAGTCTTTTTGGATTCTCTCTAAGGTCATTGCAACTCTGAGTTTCCCTTTTCCCACTTCTATTGTCCTATTTTCATTTCACACAGTTCTTCCTGTTCATAGTAGAGATGCAGGGAGAGAAAATGGACTTATTGTCTATTTGATCTGTGTAATTTCTCAGAACAGCTTTCCCCATTTTACACTTAATTTTTTAAAAGTAACCGAGAATACTTTTCTCATCCTCCAATTTGTCTCATCTCTAGATCGAATGTCTACATTTCTTCCATGGTACCCATTGTGACAATTTTCTAATTTCACCATCCTGGTCATCTCTTCTGTATATTTTCTCATACGACAACATTCTCTTTTAGATGTGATGATGCTCATCATATGACACACTGCTGCACTGTGCGGGGTGTGTGAGCTCTTTAGGATACAATGATTATCCTCTTTGTAACAAAGATTTCTTTTTTTGACTTCACGTAGCCAAATAACAAAATGACAGTGGCTTACATAATGAGGAAATTATTATCTCACTTATAGAAGACTAGAAAATAGGTGATTCCTATATTAGGGCTCTGGACTGGCTACTCTGAAGTTCCTTGTGTTTTCCCTTATGATGGCAATAGGGCCGCCAAACATTCAGGCATCATATCATTATATTCAAATGATTTAGCAAGAAGAAAGGGGAGAGGCATTCACATATTCTTTTTTTTTTTTTCTTTCTGTTTACCAGGGGAGAACAATTTTTCCAGAATCACTCCAGCAGAATTCTATGGTTTGTTCCAGAACTGGGTCATATAATCACCCGAGTCTTCAAACAGGACTGAAAATGTGAATGTCTGGCTTTTTTTAGCCAGGAAGAAAGGTGTCATAAATAGCAGTCAAAGGTGTCTGCATATAGATATAAAATCTTAGCAAGAGGAAGAGACATGATTATCTTTAGCTAAAAATCTTGACAATGAGCCAAGTCTGTCATGGACAAGGGTCATAAAACCAAATTCCCAGAGAAGTTGACAGGTAGCATGAATAAGTTAAGTGAGCCCAGTGAAGACTAGGGTGAACTGAAGAGTGCATATCCAGGCACGAGGGGAAACCCTACTCTTAGTGCTCTCCCCAATCTTAATTTAGAACTCCATTATCTAAGGTCTTATAGAAGAATCACAAGGATTTTATTCAGAGATACCAAACAACCCCCTAGATAAACAGTTCAGGTCATCTTCTTGAATTGGCATTCGGAGATATTCTGCCAAAACAAGTAACCTGATCTTCCTAAAGAAAGGCCTATAAGCTCTCAAATCCTGCTCATGCTTCCACCCATCCTTTCAGTGTTTCGATTTTAAATAGCTGGAGATTATCAAATGTGGGGAGAAAATTTTCAGTATGGAAGACTGACAGCTCTTCTGGCTATTAATAAGGGTCTTCAGCCCATTTTTAAGCAGAAATGGTGTTAAGTCAGCAGGGCCTTTAGAATCTAGAAGGGGAGGGAATGTTAAGCCAATGGTCTTTCTTTTTATTCTTTAAGAAACATATTAACCAAGCCTGTTTCGCTTTACTCACTTAATAGGCAAATCAATAATAGAAATTAATAGATGTATAATTTAAATAATGGGTTCGTATCTTTTCCTTGTCTAGGGACTGAGTTGGCACTTCAGCAGGAAACCCAAGACCCCATCCTGACTGAGGCAGAAAGGGAAAGAACTCCATGAAACCCCTGTAGGCAGGGACTATGGCCATTCTCAGCAGGAAGTAGATATGGAAGAATAGACCTCCCATCCCTCAACAAGTATACTAGTAAGGGGTTCATGGCTCTTAGAAAAGAGCTAGGCAGGAAAATTAGTTAGGGGGTTTCGGGTCTGCCTGCAAAGACACTGAGGTCATTTTATCCTAGGAGTCCGCCCTAATCTGTCCACAATTAAGCAAGCCAGAGGCATTTTTTAACTCACACAAAGAAACTAGTAGGTAGAGATTTAGGTACCAGTTTAAGCCAGTTACTCGCACCTGAGCAACGAAGACCTTCAACTCACCTGAGTCTCATTATATCATCATTATAATATGATGCATATGCCTGGAACTTCATTAGTATCATTACAACAGACTGAATTTTGGGAACAAACATGCACAGAAAGCAAAATGATGAATCACTGAGTCCTGCCAATCTTAGTTATCAATCAAGGAAGCCCATTTTAAGTAATCACCCATAGCAAAAAGGGATAAAAACCCTGAAGTCTTTGTTACCAGGTGTTTTGAGCCACGCTTCCCTTGCTCAGGCCCACTTCCACATCTGAAAGTGTACTTTTCTTTCTAATAAAACTTTTCTACTATATTTCGGTGTCTTGCTCAATTTTTTCTTCAAGACATCAAGAACCTGAACAATGTGCTGGGTGAGGACCCCACTACCCAGTAATAAAAACAGTTCTCTTTTAAGTTGTTGAGGAAAAAATAAAAATTATTTTGGTGATAGTAGATTAACTTTGTCCAGAGAATATTTCACTTCTCAGCCTTCTTAATCCCTAGATCCTGCCATTCCAGTTGTTTTTATAATCAAGCACAGGGATGATTTAAGCGTAAGAAGGAAAAAAACCTCAACCAACCTTGCCTAAGATGTTTGCTTTACATGTGATCCATAAAAAGTGATGTATCGATAAGTCAGGGTTCCACAGATAAATGGGACCAGTAGGATAGAAATATATATGTATATAAATATATAAATACACACACACACACACACACACACACACACATATTTGGCAAGGAAAAAAATCAGTCTAACGTGATTGTGATACAGGCTAGGTAAGTATGAAATCTATAGGGCAGGCCACCAGGAAGGGCAGGCTAGCACTCAGGCATGAGCTGAAGCTATAGTCAGAATGTCACCTTCTTCAAGGAAACCTCAGTTCTGCTCTTAAGGCTTTTCAACTGATTGCATCAGGCCCACTGGATTATTTGCATCATCTCCTTTACTTAAAATCAACTGATTATAGACATCAATCACATTCACAAAATACCTTCACAGCAACTCCTAGATTAGTGTTTGATTGAATAACTGGGAACTATAGTCCAGTTGCCACATAAAACTGGCCATCACAAGGGGAGAATTTTTAATTATCAATGACACTGGGCTCCCTCAATGAGAATGTAATTTGAATCCATTTAACAGAGTGAAGTTGTAACAATAATTAAATCTGACAAACATTTATTTCTTAGATATATAGTACATAGAAAAATTATTTTCTCAGCTCTGTTTACATGACCAGGATTTAACATAATTACTCCATTTCTGCCATTCAGGTTTGTGAAAATCTTTATGTTGGCTAGAGATTGCAGTGTACAAATGAGGTTTAGCGAACATTTTACTGAACCACATGTGCCTTGACAGGGGAAATATACAACTGGAACATATGAAGTTTTTCTATTGAAAGCTAAATCAGAACCAGAACTCAAAATCACTTATGTGATAATAAATGAGATGGACAAGTCCTGTTTGTTTCCTCAGGATCAATCCAAGCTACGTACCCAAGGAACTCAATTTTTAAATGGACTAAAGCTCTACATAAGAAGTTTTTATTTATTTATTTTTTTAAATCTACATCTCTTGTAGTGGAAGGGCTTTTGCATTGTATTCTTATTGTTAAGGATGGAAAATTTTCAAGTGACCAACTAGATAAATCAGCTACAGGAAAGTAATATCTTTAGATACCAGAAGTAGTCCTGCCAGCCACCAGGGTGTAGTTTTAGGAGATGTATTATACAAAGATACGCTAAAGACCAGTTTCTGCTTTTGTAATCTGCCTGCTTGCTTGGATATGGTTCTAAGAGATGTATTGTGAAAAGATATGCTGATGGCCAATTTCTGCTTCTGTAATCTGCTTGCTTGTTTGATGTGGTCTCAGGCTTTATAAGCTGCCTCCTCTGGAAACTCCAGGCTGATTCTCTGACCCTGCGTGGAGGAGAGTCAGTCTCCGGCCAGCTAATAAAGGCTCATAATTTACCTTAATTGGCTTTGGGGGTCTTAGATTCAGTCGTGTCACAACACTTATCTTCCAGGCAAGTATGAATATTAGCAATGAAAAAATTCAGAACAGCCTGGAAATCCTCTATAGATCAGAGATCTCTGTCTAAGAACTTGGACAGCTTTTACAGCATATCAAGATTACAACACCACTTAATGCCAGTTTTGTTGAATTCCTCATAATGAGAGAGTGTATGGGTTTCTTGTACCAACCCTTATAATAGAGGTACTAATAATTCACATGTAAAGAATGCTAGCTTTTTATACATGATATGAGTAGACTTGGATGTGGGCAGTGAATCAATAATAGGAGACTAATTGGCAAAAAAAAAAGACAAAATTTATAGGATAAATTTCCATTGTAGTATACAAACAATTTCCCATCTGATTTTCCTTAAGTAAAGATCAATTAAGTTTTAAAGCTGAAGAAAAAGGAGAAAGAGAAGGAGGAGTAAGAAAAGAAAGAAAGAAATCAGACCAGTTATGAGGACTCCACAAGAGCAAAGTCCATTGTGCTTAGGAACAGGTCAATGGTTCTCTGTGTTTGGTACCCAGAACTGAAGCATCAGCCTTATCTGAGAACTTGTTACGAATGCAAATTCTTGATCTCACCATTGACCAACTGAATGAGGAAGGCTGGGGCTGGGACACTAATCTTTTAACAAGCCCTTCAGGTGATTCTTTCAAGGATGTGAATCACTGCTCTAAAAAAGTGGGTTCTTTTAAAACTCCCATAGAGTCTGTTTCTTTTGTAGAGACTTCTGTTCTTTTGGATCTTGGCTTGAGAATCCTACATTCTACAAATCTTGAAAATATTAATTATCCTTGGGATTTTGAAGCCCTAAAGAAGGCCTTTCAAAGAGTATGTTGTATTTCAGACATTTAGAAACTTTTTAACAACTCCCATTGCTCCCTTGCCTCCAGTGGTAATCAGCCCATCTTGCTTTCTGAGCCTGACCTAATAGTTTCTCCCTAAAGATATTCCCTCCTCCCCTAGTGTCACATGCATTGATGAATACATGATGTATATGGGCAGTGGCTGGGAAATTGCAGGTAAAGAATCTTCAAGAAGATGTCAAACTTGAAACCTCTCTCTCCTTCTGGGCTGAAGAAAGGTAAGAGACAGGGTTTTCTCACTTGTAGATAGATTGCTATGAGAAGGATTCAGAAACACTTGCTAGAGGGTGGGGAGAACTGAGACTTGATGGTATTAAGTCTACAAAGGGTGAGGAGAGCCTCAGAAGGTAATGCAGGGGAAATGTGATATTGAAAACAGATGCCTTGGGTTATGTGTGAAAATTCAGGGTTTCAATAACCAAGTGAGGAATCGGCTCTATGATTTAGAGGGAGGATGCTAAAAGCAAAGGGTAAGGAAATACACCACAAAATTCTTCACCTAGTCACTTAAAACAAGATCATATAATTACCACATTAAGTTAGCAAACATTTTTTGAGCAACTGCTAAATCAGAGTTGCTTTTAAAGGTTCTGGGGCTACTAAGTTATTAAATTTACAATATAGTTAAGAGAAACAACAGCAAAAAAAGAAAACATCATGACAGAGGTATTTGTAAAACATATTGGAACCCAGAGAAATGAGGAATTAATTCTGCTTGGGAAACATAGGGGAAGGAGTACAGAGAAGGTGATATCTGAGTACTTAGTTTGAGAAGATAGTAGAAGGTATTTCAGGAAACAGAATTCATTACCAAAGCTATGGAAATAACCAAGCATGTGGTATGTGTGAGAAACTATGAATTCCTTGAAAAAAATCAGTTTCAGGAAACAGGGATACTGATTAGAAATGTAGATGGAGGTTATGTTTTATTACTTTGTATGACCTGCTGAGAGGGAGTTGCATGCACATGCATAAGTATTTTTTTCTAATCTAAATCAATCTACAAAGCATGTTAGATGACTCCTAGGAGTTTGAGTTTTAAGCTGCGGATATTAGACAGTCATTAAAAGATGATAACAAAGGAGAAACATGATCAGATATGACTTCAAAAAGATCTCATTGATAGCTGTCTAGAAGATGAACTGAAGTAATGAGGTGTAAAGCAGTGGAAGCAGAAGGATGAGATTAAAGTGACCTCTAATAGATTGCAATAGGCAAGTGAGAAAGAGTGGGAGATGAGGACAAGGTGGAGGAGAGGTAGTGGGGAGGCCACTTAGCCTACCTCTCACCCTTCCCCTCTTCTCCACGTTAAGTCTCATTCCCTCCCCAGCTCCACAACCTTTCCTTACCTCTTCTTTTACTTGCTCTATTCCTTCATCTCCCTTCCCCTTAATCACCTTTATTTATTCCTTTATCTATTCTATTTCTCTTATTTCAACATCTTCCTTTGTTTTCTATCCTAGTATTCAGTAACATATTCTAAAATTCTTGTTCCTTTCAGAAGAGCTCTCTGTGTCCCCTTCATACAATTTCATTATCTGTTTCCTAATCCAGAGACTCTTTGTCCCTCTTCTCTCTCGTTGCAGCATACACACTATATAACTCGTCTTTACTCAGGAAGGAGCCAACTACATCTGTGAGGCACGGAGAAAGGCATACCCTAGAGCTATTCACTCACCCAGCAGTCAATATCACAGGCTTTTTGAGTATTAACTATCAGCAAGGTTAGGTACAAATAAATTATAAGATCCACATTCATGCTTCTGGGATTTACAGTTGAATTATGGGGAAAAAAACATAGATACATGAAAACTTCATTAATATTACAATGTATTAAACATTGCATAAAACATGACTGGTAGAAAAATTTATTAGAGACAGAAAGAAGGGAGGATGTCTTTGGAGTAGGAGATGGCCAGAGGAGAGTGATTATCATTTACTATTCCAGGCACTGTTCTAGAAACATATTCTGTTATTTTCATTCTCTAGACTATTCTATAAAGAAAACACTTTTATTCTTTGTAAGATGTGGAAATTGAGACTCAGAGAGAATAAGTAACTTACTCAAGTTCAAATCTCGAGGAAGCAGAAGCCCTGAAATTTGACTGCAGGACTGTTGGACTCTGAGTATCTTCCCACCACTCCATTACATTGAACTTTGAAAGGCAGGTTGCATGTGTCTCTGATCAGCATAAAATATCTCATGAACATATGTTCCAGCTCCAACTTGTAAACTCTCCAGAGAAAAGGCCACTTCATCAGTACCTGGTGCAATAGTTGGCACACATGGATGATCATGACATGAACTTAGATGACTCAGGTTAGCCCCTGAGCACTAAAAGTGACTTATATATCTATGTCCATGGTTCGTTTTCCTTAGGTGTGTGGAGAAGAAGCCATGGAACCAGAAAATTTCACATGGATATCAGAATTTGTCTTCCTGGGGCTCTCACAGAGTCGAGAGCTCCAGTTTTTCCTGTTTCTGGTGTTCCTGTTTGTCTACATCACCACTGTTGTGGGAAACCTCCTCATCGTGGTCACAGTGACCTCTGACTCCCGACTACACACCCCCATGTACTTTCTGCTCCGAAACCTGGCTGTCACAGACCTCTGTTTCTCCTCAGTCACTGCCCCAAAGATGCTGGTGAATTTCATCTCTGAGAAGAAGACCATCTCCTACTGGGGCTGTATGGCCCAGATCTTCTTCTTCCACTTTCTGGGAGGTGCCATGGTCTTCTTCCTCTCAGTGATGGCCTACGATCGCATTGTTGCCATCTCCCGGCCCCTGCACTATGTCACCATCATGAACACTCAGCTCTGTGTGGGGCTGGTGGTGACAGCATGGATGGTAGGTTTTGTCCATTCTATTGCCCAACTGGTTCTGATGCTCCCACTGCCCTTCTGTGGGCCCAACGTCCTGGATAACTTCTACTGCGATGTCCCGCAAGTGCTAAGACTCGCCTGCACTGACACCTCCATCTTAGAGCTCCTCATGATCTGCAACAGTGGGCTGCTGGACATCATCTGGTTCCTCCTGCTTCTAATCTCTTACTCAGTCATCCTGATGATGCTGAGGTCCCACTCAGGGCAGGCAAGGAGGAAGGCAGCTTCCACTTGCACCACCCATGTCATCGTGGTATCAATGGTCTTCATTCCAAGCATTTACCTCTATGCCCGGCCCTTCACTGCCTTCTCCATGGACAAGGCTGTGTCCATCAGCCACACGGTCATGACCCCCATGCTCAACCCCATGATCTACACCCTGAGGAACCAGGAGATGCAGGCAGCAGTGAAGAGATTAGGGAGGCGCTGGCTGGTGTGTAAAAGGGAGTGACAGCGGGTAGGTCACTTCTCTCTGTCTTGGTTTTCCATTTGTAGAGTGCAGAGAGAGCTACTGCATCTACTGTCTTCATAGCTTGTGCATATGTTGTGAGGGTCATTGTAGAAGTGAATGGGTTTTTTTTTAATTAAATTATTGGGTGACATTGGTAAATAAACTGACAAAGGCTTCATTTGTATAATTCTATAATTCATCATCTATATCTTGCCTTGTGTGTTTACCACCCAAGGTCAAATCTCCTCTGTCACTGTATATCAGGGAATGAGTTCTGAAATAAACTAAGTAGCTTACTCAGGCTTTTAGGAAGAAGGAAAATACCTTTATCAGTGTTTGTGATATATGAATGAACACTCTTATGAGTGTTCTCATGGTCCCTGGAGAGTCACACACTGTTTTGTACCTTCTTGGTAGACCATTTCCACTTCTGACAGTATTCTCCCATAAGGGCAGTTCTGCTTTCTAGATTTGACATCTTTGCCAAATACCCCATCTTGGGATGAATCTGGATTGCTTTGAACTGATTAGGATTTAGAACCTTAAGACTTAACTCAGAGGCCCTAACCCATCACTTACCAAACTGATGACCTTGGATAAACCACTTGGCCCCCCTTGGCCTCATGACTTCTTCCTCAAAACACTTAAACTAATATCTGACCCCAAGGTTCTCAGGTTTATTATAAAAACCAGATGTAAAAAAATTGTGAGAAAGCATTGGGTAAACCTCATAACTGTATTTTTTCTTCCCGTGTTTTCTCACCAATTTGATTTTACTCTCAAGTTTAAAATTATCGTGAATGTTCAGGTTTTTTCTCTTTACATTTTTAATGTAGCATGATAATTGTTAGAACCACAGATTACATGGAAAATGCGTTTAGATTATAAAACGTTGCATTATCATGTATTCATGCTCATGTACACACTGCTCGATTCAAGAACCAGAAGTTACCAATAACTTATATGTACCCCTAGGTTCCCCTCCATCACATTCACTCTCACTCCTCCCCAGATGATACTACTTTCTTGGATTTTGGCGTTTATCATTCCATTGCTTATAAAAATAGCTTCATCACATTTTTACATAATCAGTACAGTGTTTGTTTTGCTTATTTTAAGCTTTAAAAACATCGTGCTGTGTATAATATTCTGCGATTTGCTTTTTTTTCACTCAGTGCTAGGTTTGTGAGCTCCACATGCTCTGCTTGACTGTAGCTGTAGCTCATTTATTTGCACTACTGTTTGATATTCCATTGTGAGAACAAGCTAATTTGGGGTGTTTCCAGTTACGTTTTTCATTTGCTGTTGCAAACAGTGCTATTTTCGATATTCCTCTACTTGTCTCCACTTGCCACGTTGAGGAGCTATGAGTCATCTGCCTCAAAGTGGGATTGCTAAGCTTCGAGATCTTCAAAACTTGAACTTGACAAAATAGTGCCAAAAGGTTTTTCAAAGTTGTACCTAATTACATGTTCATCAGCAGTGTGTAAGTGTTCACATTGATTCACCTCCTTCTAACAGTTTATATAGTCAGGCTTCTTAATTTTTGTCAATGGTGTGGATAAAAAATGATATTTAACTGTTGTCTGAATTTGCCTGCCTCTGTTCCCCAACACTTCTTTCTACATTCTGGTTTCCTATAAATGCCTTTGGTTCTTTTTTTTTATTGAATGTTTCTAACTAATCTAGGTGGTCTTATATAATTGGGTTACTGATCTCTTATTAGTGATCGATATTACAATACCTTCTCCCGGTCTGTGGTTTGTCTTCTCTAATTACGGTGTTAATTTTAACGTAGGCCAGAATGTCAACCTTATTTTAATATTAATGCTTATTGAGATCTAAATTTTTCTTTTAAACACCTACAGCACTTGGTATTTCTAGGTGGTCTCCCATCCAAGGACTACCCAGGCCTGGCCCTGCATAGCTTCTGAGATCAGACGAGATCCGGCATGTTCCGGGTGGCATGTCCATAGACGAGATCTAATTTTTCAAAAAGAACATTTCTTACCCAGGGACAGAAAGCTACTCTGCCACATAATTCTTTCCTTTTCATTTTAAAAGAATTTATGTAATTGTTTTCTCACTTTTAAAATATCCCAAACTTACAGAAAAGTAGCAAGTATAGTATAAAGATCTCTTTCCTCTGAAGGTTTAAAGGTAAGTTTCTAACGTGATGCCCACCACTCCCTAATACTTTATGCGCATTATCTGCAAAGATATTTTCCTACGACACTTCCATACACGCATCAAAATTGGCACAGTAACCATACATTGCTAGAACCTAACTTCAGTTTCTCTTCGAGTTTTGCCACATGTCTCAATAAAGTCTTAGAGAAAGAGAATCTGGTTCAAAATCATGTGTTGCTTTTAGTCGTCATGCCTGCTTAGACCCCTTTTCATCTGGAAGAGTTTCTCTTTGAATCTGATGATCTTGGCAGTTTCAGAGATTACAGGCCAGCAGCTTTGTCGAATGCCCCTCAATTTGGATTTGTTTGCTGTTTCATAATGATTAGACTCAGGGGATGCGTCTTTGTCACTTTGCCAATGGTAACTGAGAAGTCAGGCTGTGTTTTATTACATCCTATGAGATGTGAGTGATTTTGCTTTGTCTTTCCCACTACTGATGTCCCAGCATTTTGATTACTTGACTAAGGCATTGTCTATTAGGCTTGTCACCTGAGTTCTTCATTTCCCTTAAATTTCAGTAACTATCTCGTGGGAAGTGACACTGAGATGATCTCAACATCTGGTTCCTTACCAAACTTCCTGTTCATTCACGTATTTATATATCTGTGTGGACTTGTACTTCCCTTCTTTAAAATTTATTGAATCATAATCTATTACTATTCATTACTAATTTTCATGCTCAATTTACCTTGGATTTGGCCAGCTGGAGTCTCTTCAAGCTGGCTTATGCATTCTTTTTATTCTTAGAGCCCTTTCTTGCTTTCTGGCACACCGAAATGCCCCATGCTCACCTTGGACTCTGCTCTAGCTCTAGAATGAACTATTTCTCCAAAAGTCCTTTTAGTGATATTTAGAAGTCAATATCTGGGTGCTAGATGTGCTCCTTGTTATATATATGTGTGTGTATATATATATTCGCATATATACGTATACATAATACACATATATACATATAAATACGTATAACACATTCAGTCTAACCAGTCTACCTATCTTCATATCTATCATCTACCTAATGAAAACCACATGTTCACACAGATACTTCTATTTTCAATCCAACACCACAGAATTTTGTTTTTCACTTTCCTTTCTCTGGTGAGGAACCCGGATCCCGTAAACATCTATGGATATAGGAAACTCACATAAAAGTCACCATTTTTTAAGTGTACATTTCAGTGGCATTTAGTACTTTCACAATGTTGTTCAACCATCCGCTCTATCAAGTTCCAAAACGTTTTCATTACTCCAAAACCCAATTTCTACTCAGCAGTCACTTCCCATTCCTTCTCCTCTCCTTAGCTCCTGGAAATCACTTATCTGCTTTCTATCTGGACATACCTTTTCTGGACATTTCATATAAATAAAATGGTACAATATCTTGTGTCTGTCTTCTTTCACTTAGAATGATGTTTGATAAGGTTAACTCACAGTGTAGCACATATCCGTACTCCATCCTTTTTATTGCTGAATGATATTCCATTGCATGGATACACTACATTTGGTTTATTCATTCATCTGTCGAGTGACATTTTGATTATTTCCATCTTTTAACTATTATCAGTAGTACTACTGTTAGCTTTTATGTACAAGGATTTGTCTGAGTACATGTTTTTATGTCTTCTGAGTGTACTCGTGGGAGTGGACTTTCTTGGTCATAGGATAATTCTATGTGTAACCTGTTGAAGACCTATCTGCCCAAGTATCTTCCACAATAGCGTCACCATTTCTCATTCCCACCAGCAATTATGAGGATTCTAATTTCTTTGTATCCTTGCTAACACTTGTATAATTATTCTTATCCAGTTGGGTAAAACGTAGTATCTCACTACGGTTTTGATTTCCATTTCTCTAATTACCACCAGTGTTGAGCATCTTTTCATGGTGAGCATCTTCTCTTGTTGGACATTTACATATATATTAAATGTATCTTCGAGTTATTTGCCTATTTAAAAAGTTGGGTTGTTTGTCTTTTTGCTGTTGAGTTGTACGAGTTCATTATGTATTCTCGATATTATGTCAATAAAATTTTGATTTGCAAATATTTTCTCCCATTCTTTAGAAGGAATCTTTTTACTTTCTGAACAGTATCTTTCATTGCACAAAATTTTCAATTCTGATGAAGTCAAATTTATGATCATTTCATTTATTGCTTGTGCTACAACTAAGAATGAGTTGCCAAATCCGAGATTATGAAGATTTACACCTATGTTTTCTCCTAAAAGTTTTATAGTTCTAACTCTTCAGATCTTTGATCCATTTTGAGTTAATTTTTGGATATGGTATGAGGTAGCAGTCCAGCTTCATTTACGTGAGGTTATCCAGTTGTTCCGCACCATTTGTTGAAGAGACTAGTCTTTCCACATTGAATAGTTTTTACACTCTTGTTGAAAATCTACTGACTTTAAATGTATAGATTTATTTCTGGAATACATATGATATTGTACATATAATCTTTTTTATTTATTTCTAAACTATTATATATGATCTTTTTAACGTTTCTATGGTAGGATTGACCCTTGGAGTCTCCCACTCTGGCATTTTCTCTGACATCAAGCTACCTTTAGTTTATTAACTTTTTGAGTTCATCTCTCTCGCGACAACCAATCTTGCAGAGCAAATCCTTATCTGTTCCTATTCTCTCCCTTGATGCTTTCCTCACTCCGCTTAGGCTCTGATGTCATACTTCAGGCCAGCCCCTGGCTCAGTCACCTTCCTTATCCTATTCGTGCTCCAACACCCAACATAAGAGCATTGTTCATGTGGATACCTTCTTGGCCTGCTTGGAATCCAACACCAGTGCACCTCTTCATGGGCCCACTTCCCATCTCTTTGAAGCTTTGACTCTTGGCACTGAGCTATCCCCCTATGGGAATATTCTCACCTTGCTTTAACACTCACAGTGTGCAGCTCCCAGGAGAGGACATCAGAATACACATGCTAGACCCCATCCTGTGGACACTCTATTCAAACTATGTTTTTATTCTTGATTTAGAAGAGATTTCCTCAACTCTATTTTCCCATCCCTCTATTAAATTTTCATTTGAGTCAAACTCTTTTATTTCCGAAAACTTTTTTTTTGTTGTTCTATGATTTCTTTTTACCATTCAGTTCATATTTTGTGGACTGTATATCTTCCTGCTTCTCTTAAAGATGATAAGTATATACTAGAGATTTTAAAAAGTGTTCTTCTGTTTCCCATGTCGTTTTTTGACTCTTCTCTTTATTTTGTGTGTGCTCTTTGGTGTGGGTGGTCTTCTTTAATCTCCTAGTGATCTCTGGTTATCTCCACTGAAGTGTAAGGCAACAAAGTGCTAGTTGGTACTTCTGTGTATGGTGAAAGCTTTTAGAGCTCACTTTAGGGGTTCACGTGGAAAGTAGCTATTTCCTGTGAAAGGGACTTAGCTTTTTTTTCAAGACTTCGCTTTCCTCTAAACCATTCTTTAGTGAAAAGTAAAGAAGCCTTAAGCTGCTGTGACCCCTTGCTGAAAGGTAAAAAAAGCAATCAACCCCTACCTAACCTCACACCACCCTACATACAACCAATCAGGTAGGGACAAGTCTGGAATTCCTGCACTTGCTCTGGATAAATACCTGCTTCCCCAGAGTTCAAGGCTCTCGTTCCAACACTGCTGCATCAGTGTCAGTCAGTGGAGAGTCCGGACTCGAGTCTGAATGAAAACCCTCATGTGATTGCATCGGTGTTGGCTCCTTGGTGGTCTTCTGGGATTCGCAACTCTGAGCACAATGCCTGGAGGACACTCAAGTGCCAGTACATAGAAATCTACTTTTCTGGAGTTGTGTCTCCAAAGAAAAATGTCCCGACCCGCGGGACCTAGTTATTCGCGGGCTCGAAGAGGGTCCAGCCTGAAAGAGAAACGGGCGAGAAAAAGGAGCGGAGGCAAGACAGTATTCTGATCAAGCCTCAAATTTTTTATTTCAGAGCGGGTATATTTATTACAGAAGAACAAAGGGGGGCAGGACTGACTAGGCAGGGGGATACTTGTTACAATTTCATTGGTCCTTGGTTGATGGGGTTAGGGGGTACAAAGGTTAGAAGTGAAAAGAGGAACAAGGAGGAGAGGGGCTCCTTGGGCAGGTCCACAGCCATTCAGTAGGTCCTTCCTTATCCGGCGGGTATGTTAATACATTCTGTGGTTAACTATTCCCTGGAGCATTATCTGCTCCTGCATTCTTTAGATTGTTAACGGCCAGGTTCTATGCCGGGGGGCTGGGCGGTCAGGATGAGGGTCTTTTGGCTCCCAACATATCCTCCCTTTCTGTTTTAGAAAAGGTGGGCCTTAACCGAGTGGGGAACATTGACCTGGTTCACTCCCTCCGGGCTATGTGGGCCCGCCTAGTATTTCAACTCTTGGTATCTTTTGGGGAGGAGAGGCAGAGCCGTTTTGAAATAGTTTTTGGATACCAACCTCTATGCAAACCAGGTGTGTTCTCAGGGAAATACAGAGGGGTCTCTTTATTGTTGACCTTCCCTTGCAGATGCTTTGCTTTTGCACCCATCTCGGTGCCCATACCCGCCCTCGAGTTTTCGATGGGCGAGGGTAGATATACCTCTGTTCTATATGTCGCCCGTAGGAGAGGAGCCAAACAAAGTTATATTTCTCCTTTTTACAGTGGAACCAGTGGTTGGGGTTTTGTATATAACTTTGAAAGGGATTTTAAAAAGCGATGTAAATTTAAAAGATGAGATAGGGGCCAGTGGGGATCTTGGGTCTTGGGTTTTCTTTATTATAGTCGGTGGTGTGATCGCTGTGGGTAGCCAACCGGTTATAGTGAATGTGGACAGGTTTGGTCATCAAGGCATCTACCTGTTGCTTAATAAGGTCAGTTATGGAAAGCCCAGGGCCCAAAGGTTATAAGTAAAAGAACACAAGAAAGGGGGCCGAGGATGGGAAGGAGGTAAGGAAGGAGCCCATTCAACCCAGTTAGAAAGGGGTTCTCTTGGAGCTCTCTGCATCTTTTGATGAGGTCTTCTTGAAGTTTCTTGATTTTATCTCGAACGATTCCAGATCTATTGGCGTAGAAGCAGCAGCGTTCCTGTAAAGCCAAGCAAATCCCTCCCTGCTCTGCTGTAAGAAGGTCTAAGCCTCTGTGGTTTTGTAACACTATTTCAGCAAGGGAATCAATTTGATCTTGTATGTCGCTTATGGTTCCTGAAAGGGCTTGAACATCATTAATTAATTGATGGGACAATTTGTTGTAGGAGTGGACTGCAACGCCAACTCCAGCTGAACCAGAGGCGAGTGCCCCAGTGATACCTAAACTGACAAGGAGGGGGATGGCTTGGATGGCTCGTTTGTAGATCCTGCTATGTAATCTAGGCTAGGGAAGGGGACCGGTTCGTCTCCCGGTATGATGGAGATGTCTGGAAAAATATTAACTGATATACAGAGTCCAGTCCAATTTTGTGGTAAGGCAGTATAAACGAGATTATTTCCACATAACACTTGTCCGGGAGCAGGGCATAAGGGCCCAGTGCGATTAAAAAGACTAGAGCAATTGGTAAAGGTGACAAACCCTACATCAATGTCGAAAGAGTTATTTTGAAACGGACCTTGGTAGCAAGTAGAGGAGTTGAAACCTACAGGCTGGACTCTAAAAGGAGGGCTGAGACTGCAATTAAGGTTATGGTCAATAGACGAGTTGAAGACTGGGATAGCAGTGGGCATAGGGATGCCTATAGTCATGCATAGCCAGCAATCTTGAGCAAGTTGAGGATTAGAATTATTTAAGGCCCATAGAGTAGTTTCCAGGATACTATTGGTTTGGGTGTCAATGTCAATATTTCCTCGGGATCTAGGAATAGCTAGGGGATAAGAAGGGGGGTGTAAAGCCTTTTGGAATTCCTCAAATTTTTGTTATAATTTTATATAATGAAGAGCATCAGCAGGACCATCACCGTCTGACACATAAGGCGGAGGATCGGTTGGCCAGCAAATTGTTTTTCTAACATCTTTAGATGCACCACAAGGGGCTATTGGGAAGCTTCCAGGGCCTATAGCTGACAGGGTATTGGCCCAGTTGCCAGTGTTAGGGGCATAAGGCGCCCATCTTGTTAATTTAGCGGTGTAATATGTCTTATTACCCTTGGTGCATTCAAAACAAAAATTCTACTTAGATTTTGTTGGAAAATTTGTCACTATGTTATAAGGTTGATCACCTGATTAAATAGGATTACAGGTCATTATGAAACAATACTTAGTTATCTATTTAACCAATGCAATAATAAAAGATTTCAAAGGTAAATATGACTATAAAAAACCTTAGCATTCTTAATGTTAAGACTGTTTTTAAGTATCAGTATTTAATAGATTAGCAAATTTATGAATATACCAATCTTATAATTTTGTAATCTTGAACAACTAGTAGAATTAGCATCGCTTGCGACCTGATGAATACAGGTAGAATAAAATTGTGTTTCTGATAACTTGAAGACACAACTACTTTTCCTTAACTTATAATATTAAACTATTCTTATTACCAAAGATTATCTCAGATCATGTAGATTTGATAAAACAAAAACAAAACATTTGAATTAGTTTTTATTTTTCTGACAATTTTAGGAAGATGTAATTTATCTATACGGTTCTTATTTCTTTCTAAACCAATTAAAGCAGAAATCTTTTATTAATTTATTTTTCAATAAAAAATAAATTCCAACCTAAACTGAAGAACCAACCAGAAGGGAGACTTGACTATTCAGGACTCCACCCCACAGACACTCTGTAAACACTTAATCAGTTTTATGTTTAGTCTTTCTTCAGACCTAAATCTCTAACACAAATGCACATTCTCTGCATTGTTTTAAAAGAAACCTATGATTACCACAGATGATATCTCGCAGCTCAAAGGCTGTTTTCAGGTCCAGTGGCCCCTCTGATGGTTACTCTGTTCCAAACGTGGGCTAATTTAGCTGGCAGAATCTTTGAAGGTTGAAGGGATTGACGCTCTAGCTCCGTAGGCTTGGGCTTGTTCCCTGAAATCCTTAAAATGGTTAAAGAAGTATTGAAACGGGGGAGAACATAGGACGATTTGAGAAGGAAGCCTGACCCATGTTAGTGAAAACAGGTAAGAAAAGAGAAAATCCCCACAAGAGCCAACTAAGCCAGGGCTAGGATCAGCCTTTCACCTAGCATCCAGTCGGGGGGGCCACAGAGGCCAGACCTAAGGAAGGAATCAAAATAAGTATAGGAGGGTAACAGTACATTCGGCCAGCCCAAACAGACAGACACAAGACAGACAAGACAAACTACAGATAACACAAAACGCTAGCGCATCAGAAACCAGAACCAGAACATGTACAGGGTCAGAGTCTGACGTCTCAGACCGACCGCACTAGGGAAGTATCGCTGCGTCCAGCCTTCCGCTAGTCAACCAAGGGCCCAATCAGACAGGAACAGAACTGAGGCATCTAGACAGATGTTAACGCAGTCTTATTCACCGGTGAGGCTGCTTTAGGTGGCTCGTGCCCGATTACAATTAAAATGAGACTTCTTTTCCTCCTGTCCTCCTGAGCAAGGCTGCTTGGCGTCTGGGGCTGAGAAACATCTCTCAGCGGTCGCCCCCTGGACGAAGCAAGTCCTTACTCAAGTTTTAGGAGATCCGGAACAGAAGTTAAAAAGAGAACAGAAGTTAATCTTTTATAAAGCTAGCAGAAACTGGTCATTACAAAGATAAATGTAGCCAGGAAATTTGTTAGTTTTAAACATGGCCTTGTAGATGTTCTCCTTATCTGTACCCTGGAATGTTGCGCTCTTAGCATATGAGAGAGCTCTTTGTCACAAGTTTCATAGCAGACATTAAGCAGTTAAAGGTTCTAAGAACTAGGCATTCTTGTCCTAATTAAAAATTGCTAAGGTAAAGATTTCTTTTGTTTAGTTTTGAGACTTTTAATTAACTTTTACCTTTTCCACATTTTAGTAGGCTGTCACATTCCCATTGGTTTTTAGGCACATATCAAATCTTTGATGTCCTGTAAATTGCGGAAACTGAGATACCCCTGTTACTTGAGTAGAAAATATTAATTTAACAGCCTGGACTCTCTGTCAATGTACTTTATAAGGCAATCCACTATACATGGCCTAAACAGCAGTCCTAGGAAAGTCAATATTAAAGGTCTTTGTTTTACTAAGGCTAGACTATCTCGAATTATGCCAGAGTGGTTGGTATAAAAACAGTAGTCTTTACTTAAAGTTATACAATCAAAGTAAGATCTATGCTTTATGGACACATTAGTCTTATATGCATGAATTAATACTCAAGATTCTTAGTTCATTTTACAGATTTTGAAACTAAGCTGTTTAAAAGGTAAAATTTGAGACTATGGTTGATGCAGTAAATGAATATTGAAACAAAAACTTTATCTAAATATTTACATTTGAAAAAATGTTCTCAACTATTCAATATACTGTTTTTCTAAGTATAATAAGTACAATTACCTATTTATCATTGGCTTTTAACAATATGGTACACTAGTAAACAACACTTTACAGCAATTATCTTATGTGAAATTACAAGTGAAAAACAAATTTCTCAATAACAGTGAGTTATTAAATTCCTTTATCCAATAGTTGTTACAAAATTTTTTAAAAAGCCTAAACACACAAACCTGATTTCTTTGATAGTAGGCGGGTGCATTGTGCTCTTAAAAGAGCTAAGGGAAGGAAGCTTACCTAGTTTTCACTAATTTCTAATTCGAATTTAGTCAACGTTTTCTTAAAAGTTCTATTTATACTTTTTTTTTTTTTTTTTTAACTGAATTCCGTGGTCTATAAGCACAATGCAATTTCTACTCTATTCCTGGTACAAATTTGGGGAGCACAGAGAGGGGGCCTCTGCGGGGGCGCTGAGAGGAGTGGGGGCAAATCGGGGTTATAGTAGCGTGCCACCTCATTTTCCAGGACAGTTGTATCTCTAGAATCTAAAGGGTCATTATTTACGGTCTTGGAGAAAATTGGGAAGTTCATTGGGGCCTCTAAAGACGAGGCTTCTTTAGGGAGAGGGGGATAGAGAGAGTTTGAAGGGAGGTAGTCTGTAGGGGCGGCTGGCGCCCCCCTGTAATGTCTATAAACTCTGAGGGAGACTTGGAAGGGATCCTATCAGAGGAAGCAGAAACCACCGAGGCCGCTCGAGACAGGGGACGGAGACAATACTCCGCAACTGACAAAAGCTGTTGTTTATCCGGGTCACCAGATGCTGCCTCTACAATGTCACGGATAAGCCCCCAATAAGAGAAGATGACTGCAGGGACACTATCCGGGCCTTCCCGATTTAGTTTATCATTTAAGTCTCTACCGACCTCTTGCCATTTTTTCCTGTGTATTTCTGGCCCATTTACAATAAACCAAGGACAGACGTTATCAATAAACATAAAGAATTTTATCAGGTCTTTCTTTTTGACTCTAACCCCTCTTTCCCTGAGGGATGCCTTGAGGTCCTTAATAAAGAGCACCTCCTTAGAGAGTCCGCTGCCCATTTTAATTTTCTAATATTAGGATGTTAAGTAGCAGAATGAATTACAATTTTTTAGGGTCTTAATTGAAGAACTAACATAAAACAAAGACAAAACGAAAACAAAAAGGATGGCCTTGGGCACCACCCGACTATCGCGGCAATTCATGAGGTCTCTTTCAACGACCCGAATATCGCGACAACTCACCGGTCTCTTTTCAACGACTGATTTGCTCAGGTCTCTTTCAACGACCGAATATCTCACGACAACTCACGGTCTCTTTTCAACGGCCGATTTGCTCAAGTCTCTTTCAGCGACCCGAATATCTGCGACAACTCACCGGTCTCTTTCAACGACCGATTTGCTCAGGTCTCTTTCAACGGCCGAGACTTTCTTTTATGTTACTCAACTCCTTTACCCTGAACTTCCCTACCTGGGGGTCTCTTTCAACGACGGCGTCCCCGTTTCTTAGACGGGCGAAACTCACCGAGGGCGTTAAGCTTCCATGAGCGTGAAAGCAGTCCTCACTTCTTTGGGTGCCTGGCCAGGCCTTCTTCAATTCGTCGTCCCGGGCTGAGGCCCGATCTCCCGTCTGCAAGGACCCGAGCTTCGAGCCCCCACGTTGGGGCGCCACTTGTCCCGACTCCGCGGGACCTAGTTATTCGCAGCTCAAAGAGGGTCCAGCCTGAAAGAGAAGCAGGCGGCGAGAAAAGGAGCGGAGGCAAGACAGTATTCTGATCAAGCCTCAAATTTTTTATTTCAGAGCGGGTATATTTATTACAGAAGAACAAAGGGGGGCAGGACTGACTAGGCAGGGGGATACTTGTTACAATTTCATTGGTCCTTGGTTGATGGGGTTAGGGGGTACAAAGGTTAGAAGTGAAAAGAGGAACAAGGAGGAGAGGGGCTCCTTGGGCAGGTCCACAGCCATTCAGTAGGTCCTTCCTTATCCGGCGGGTATGTTAATACATTCTGTGGTTAACTATTCCCTGGAGCATTATCTGCTCCTGCATTCTTTAGATTGTTAACGGCCAGGTTCTATGCCGGGGGGCTGGGCGGTCAGGATGAGGGTCTTTTGGCTCCCAACAGAAAAATTTCCATTTCCTGTCTTTGTCTTAGATACTAGAATTTTGTGCTCGGGTGGGGAAGGTGATGAGCCTCAGCACCTCTTTAGACAGAGAAATTCCTACCTCATCGCCTGCTCTCATTTACATTACTCACATTGAATTTGGGACATTCGCTATTATAAGAATTTTCTGTATAAGACAGACTTTACATCACGTCAAGATTCTCTTGCCTCTAGTCCATTATGTTCGTTCCTGTTCTCAGATGCTTTATAAAGAAACAGTGTTTAAGGGAACCTACCTAACAACCATTCTCCATCACTTCTCCTTGCTTGTCCTCTGTCATGGGCGTTGGCTTGTCAAGAAGACACAGGTGCTAAGAGTGTTCATGTTATCGTGTGATCTAAGAATGACAAATATAGTAGTAACTTTTCCAGTGTCTTTTCCAGACAGCTTCTGGGCAACGTTTCTCCTCCATAGTATAGATAAGAGATTCAGGAGAGGAAAGAGCTTACCCTACACCCCTCCCCTCAATTCCAGCCTTTGAATGAGACTGTGTGAGGTTGTACACGATGACTGAAGCCATGGATGCCATCTGGACTCCTGAGGGAAAGGACAAGAGCATCCTAGATTCACTGAACAGCTGTCCTGACACCACTGAGCCATGGGCCACAGACAACCTTATTGTTCTTAATGACTTTTATCCTTCTTCCCTCAACTTCCATCTCCTTTTTTCTTTCTCCTCTCTTCTCTTTATCCTCCTCACGCATTTAAGGGCTCTGAAGCTGAGATGAGATGAGTCAGAGGCACAGGCAGAGCTATAGGTCCTTAACTGTCTTCATCACGTCTTTTCTCAAACAAGATGGGGTGTATGAATAAACAAAGGAGCTACTTCCCTGATGATCGGTATCTCAATTCTCCCATTCTCCTCCTTGCTGTTGTAGAATAACACCTGCATGTTATTTCCCTGCATTATGTCGGTAATTCAGTTAATTGCACTTCGAACCAGTTCATCAATATCTGTACTTTCAGTACTAGTTGTTGTATGAAAGAAAGGGTCTTGCTGAGTAATAGTTCATATATGAAGAATACTAGAATTTTAGAGATGGTGCAGAAGAATTGAATATGGATGGGGAAATAGCCTTGAGGTTGATAGGCAAAGTGAGAGTTTACAGGGTTTCAGTTCCCAGTGGAGTATACAAATGTTTTCCTACCTATGATGTTGCCCGAGTCAAGATCAATTAACATTTTTAAAGTAAAACATCTAAGCAGTGGTTTTGATGACGCTCTGTCAAGAAGTGTCTATTGTGCAGAGGACAGTGAAACTTGAAGTCAGTGGTTCTCAAACTGTGGCCTCAGAGAAGCAGCATCACCATCACCATCACCCCAAAATTCATTAAAAGTGCAAATCCTCAGGCCCCACCTAAGACCTACTAATCAAAATTTCCACGTGGGGTTTGGGAGTTGAAACATGCCCACCAGGTGACTCCAGTGCATGCTTAAGGGCGTGAACCACTGTTCTTTGAAATGGGTCCTTTCAACATCCTAGAAATTATTTCATTTGAAGAGACTCTGTCCTTTGATCTTGGCTTGCTAATTCTACATTTCAGGAATCTCTACAATTTCAATGTCCTTGGTAGTTTTTTATTTCCCCTCAAGGCAGACTTCTCAAATAGTAAGTGTTTTTGAAGGACCTGAAACTTTTTAACAACTCCCATTGTTCCCTAGCCCCCAGCGGGAATCATTTCAGCTCTTCTTCTGGAGCCCAGCCCAGTAGTTTCTCCCTGAGGGCATCCCCCCTTCTCCAGGGTCATGCCCAGGAGTCGTGTGAGTGGGGTGTGGGCAGGGACTAGGAAGCTGTGAAGCTGCTCAGAGAGGACCCCCCAGAAAGATGTAAGACTGAGCTCTCCTCTACCGCTCAGGCAGAAGGAAGGTGAGAATCTGAGGGTTTCCTCGCATGCTGATAGATAGGTGAGCAGTAATTAGGTTCTTGAAAACACCTGCTGGAGGGTGGGGAGAATGAATAAGTGCCATGGACTTGGGGGTGGTAAGTCTAAAGTGTGAGGAGAACATCGGACCGGAATTCTGGGGAACGTGCTTTAAAACAGCTGCTTCAGGTGCATGGAAATCCCAGTGATTTTATAACCAAGCATAGAAGTGGCCTTACGTGAGAGGAAACCGGGAGGGAATAGGTGAAATCACTTTCAAATTCTCCGCATAATTAATTAGCTACCTAATACGTTAATCTGACATTTTTTGAACGTGAGCTCTCTCAGAGTTGCTGTTCCATGTTCCAGAGCTACTAAGATATTGAAATTACAGTGGGTTGTTTAAGGGGAGAAGGTGGAAGAAAGGAATGATGATAATCGTATATAACAGAGGTATTTAAAAATCTGTATAAAAACCTTTAGAAATGAGAAATTAGTTGTGCAACGTAGAAATGGTGAGAGGAGTGACAGAGTGGGTGACATTGAGTGGGTATTTTCTAAAGCAGAGAGGGATGAACAGAATTCTAGGAAATAAACATGGACGTAAACAAATATGCGGCATGTTTAAGGACCTATAATCCACGAAAGAGCCAGTGGTTCATAAGAGAAAGAGACACTGGTTGGAAAGACAGGTGGAGCCTGTTTCATAGCCCTGGATGGCATGCTGAGTGGACGTTACATGCATATATGTAAGTGTGTATTTCCACTTTGACTTGATCTACAGGGTGTTTGATGAGGCTGGCTCCTAGGAAACAACAGTGAGCATCACTACAAGACTGTAAGTGAAAGGGGCGCGTAATCGGTCCAGTATTTAAAAAGGACTCATGGACAGCCGTGTAGAAGGTTGACTGGAATGAAAGCACATGGAAATGAAAGATAAGAGAATGGTCTGTGTTGTTCCCAGAGTTGCGAATCCCAGAAGACCACCAAGGAGCCAACACCGATGCAAACACAAAAGGGTCTTTATTCAGACTCGAGTCCGGACTCTCGACTGTCACTGATGCAGCAAGTGTTGGAACGAGAGCCCCGAACTCTGGGGGAATGCATAGTTATATAGAGTAAGCGCGGGAAAAGGAGAAATTCTAGACTTGTCCCTACCTGATTGGTTGTATCTAGGGTGGTGCGAGGCTGGGTAGGGGCTGGACATATGTCAGCGGGTCCTTTTTTTTTTTTTTAACTCTAAGGGTCAGCAAGTGGTTACAGCAGCTTAAGAGGGCTGAAGGCATCATTTTTTAAATGGCAGCACTTATACTAAGGGAGGGTTTGGAGGAAAGCTAAATTCTAAAGAATAAAACTAAGTCCCTTTCAATCTCTAACAGATAAGGAGTTGCAGTGGGCCAGGTGAGAGAGAAAGGGAGACTGGGACAAAGCTGTGGTACCAGGGAGACCACTTAGCCACTCACCCTGTTACCTTCTGTCTCTTACTCTCCATCTCCTTCACCTTTGGTCCCATTTCCCCTCCCACCTTTCCATTTCCCCTTCCTTCACTCATTTTAGTCCCCCTCGTCCCTTCCTGGTAATCTTCCTTTCACCCTTCACCTACTTCCATTTCTTTTTCTTCAACATTTTCTTTTCTTTTCTACCTTTAGGTTTAATACCATCTTCTAAAATTGCCGTTCTGTCAGAAGAGTTCTGCGTCTCCTTCAAAAAATACACGTATTATCTATTTCTTAATCTAATGGAACTCCTTTACCCCTCTCCCTCTTGTCTCCACATATGCTCTGGGGCACTTACCTGTATAGGACAACCTACACAGGGAGGGAGAGAAACTGGATGTCTCAGGTGTCCAGCTGTATCCCAAGGCTCCTCTACATGGACTTGCATACCCACCCAGCCATCAACACCAGGTACTTTTTAAGTGTTGACTATGTGCAAGGTTGGGAACTGAGGGGCACAAATAAATTGAAAAACCAACACCCCAGTCTCTAGGATCTAAAGGGTAAACTGTGAAGGAAAAATACAGACTTCTGAAGAGTCCATTAGCATTATAATGTGTTAAATGTTGCATGAAAAGTCATTGATAGAAAAATTTATTAGAGGCAGGAAGAAGAGAGGATGTCTTTAGTGTAAGAGATGACACAGAGGAGAGTGATTATCATTTACTATTCCAGGTGCTATTCCAGGAACTTCTATGTGTCATTCCACTTAAGCCCTAAGTAAATTCTATGAAGTATTTTTATTCCTAACTTTCAGATGTGGAAACTGAGACTCAGAGAGAGTAAGTAACTTACTCAAGGTCAAATCTCAGGGAAGTAGAAGCCCTGAAATTTGACTTTAGGTCTGTTGGACTCCGAGTGTCTTCTATTAATTGAACTTTGAAAGGCAGGTTGCATGTGTCTCTGGACAGCTTAAAACATCTCCTGAACGTATGTATGTTCCAGCTCCAACTTGTAAACTCTCCAGAGTCAAGGTTGATTAATCAGCACCTGGTGCTATAATTTGCACATGAGGATGACCATGACATGGACCTGGATGACTCAGTTTAGCCCCTGAGCACTAAAAGTGATTTTTTCATCTTTGTCAGTGGTTCTTTTATTTTTTTTTAAGGTGTGTGGAGAAGAAGCCATGGAACCAGGAAACTTCACGTGGATATCAGAATTTGTCTTACTGGGGCTCTCACAGAGTCGAGAGCTCCAGTTTTTCCTGTTTCTGGTGTTCCTGTTTGTCTATACCACCACTGTTGTGGGAAACCTCCTCATCGTGGTTACAGTGACCTCCGACTCCCGACTACACACCCCCATGTACTTTCTGCTCCAAAATCTAGCTGTCACAGACCTCTGTTTCTCCTCAGTCACCGCCCCAAAGATGCTGGTGAATTTCATCTCTGAGAAGAAGACCATCTCCTACTGGGGCTGTATGGCCCAGATCTTCTTCTTCCACTTTCTGGGAGGTGCCATGGTCTTCTTCCTCTCAGTGATGGCCTACGATCGCATTGTTGCCATCTCCCGGCCCCTGCACTATGTCACCATCATGAACACTCAGCTCTGTGTGGGGCTGGTGGTGACAGCGTGGGTGATAGGTTTTGTCCATTCTATTGCCCAACTGGTTCTGATGCTCCCACTGCCCTTCTGTGGGCCCAACGTCCTGGATAACTTCTACTGCGATGTCCCGCAAGTGCTAAGACTCGCCTGCACTGACACCTCCATCTTAGAGCTCCTCATGATCTGCAACAGTGGGCTGCTGGACATCATCTGGTTCCTCCTGCTTCTAATCTCTTACTCGGTCATCCTGACGATGCTGAGGTCCCACTCGGGGCAGGCAAGGAGGAAGGCAGCTTCCACCTGCACCACCCATGTCATCGTGGTATCAATGGTCTTCATGCCAGGCATTTACATCTATGCTCGGCCTTTCACCACCTTCTCCATGGACAAGGCTGTGTCCATCAGCCACACGGTCATGACCCCCATGCTCAACCCCATGATCTACACCCTGAGGAACCAGGAGATGCAGGCAGCAGTGAAGAGATTAGGGAGGCGCTGGCTGGTGTGTAAAAGGGAGTGACAGCGGGTAGGTCACTTCTCTCTGTCTTGGTTTTCCATTTGTAGAGTGCAGAGAGAGCTACTGCATCTACTGTCTTCATAGCTTGTGCATATGTTGTGAGGGTCATTGTAGAAGTGAATGGGTTTTTTTTAATTAAATTATTGGGTGACATTGGTAAATAAACTGACAA
Source organism: Cynopterus sphinx (assembly GCA_030015415.1). Classification (NCBI taxonomy): domain Eukaryota; kingdom Metazoa; phylum Chordata; class Mammalia; order Chiroptera; family Pteropodidae; genus Cynopterus; species Cynopterus sphinx. The sequence goes on from CM057385.1 coordinate 25,290,117, forward strand.
AGGCTTCATTTGTATAATTCTATAATTCATCATCTATATCTTGCCTTGTGTGTTTACCACCCAAGGTCAAATCTCCTCTGTCACTGTATATCAGGGAATGAGTTCTGAAATAAACTAAGTAGCTTACTCAGGCTTTTAGGAAGAAGGAAAATACCTTTATCAGTGTTTGTGATATATGAATGAACACTCTTATGAGTGTTCTCATGGTCCCTGGAGAGTCACACACTGTTTTGTACCTTCTTGGTAGACCATTTCCACTTCTGACAGTATTCTCCCATAAGGGCAGTTCTGCTTTCTAGATTTGACATCTTTGCCAAATACCCCATCTTGGGATGAATCTGGATTGCTTTGAACTGATTAGGATTTAGAACCTTAAGACTTAACTCAGAGGCCCTAACCCATCACTTACCAAACTGATGACCTTGGATAAACCACTTGGCCCCCCTTGGCCTCATGACTTCTTCCTCAAAACACTTAAACTAATATCTGACCCCAAGGTTCTCAGGTTTATTATAAAAACCAGATGTAAAAAAATTGTGAGAAAGCATTGGGTAAACCTCATAACTGTATTTTTTCTTCCCGTGTTTTCTCACCAATTTGATTTTACTCTCAAGTTTGAAATTATCGTGAATGTTCAGGTTTTTTCTCTTTACATTTTTAATGTAGCATGATAATTGTTAGAACCACAGATTACATGGAAAATGCGTTTAGATTATAAAACGTTGCATTATCATGTATTCATGCTCATGTACACACTGCTCGATTCAAGAACCAGAAGTTACCAATAACTTATATGTACCCCTAGGTTCCCCTCCATCACATTCACTCTCACTCCTCCCCAGATGATACTACTTTCTTGGATTTTGGCGTTTACCATTCCATTGCTTATAAAAATAGCTTCATCACATTTTTACATAATCAGTACAGTGTTTGTTTTGCTTATTTTAAGCTTTAAAAACATCGTGCTGTGTATAATATTCTGCGATTTGCTTTTTTTTCACTCAGTGCTAGGTTTGTGAGCTCCACATGCTCTGCTTGACTGTAGCTGTAGCTCATTTATTTGCACTACTGTTTGATATTCCATTGTGAGAACAAGCTAATTTGGGGTGTTTCCAGTTACGTTTTTCATTTGCTGTTGCAAACAGTGCTATTTTCGATATTCCTCTACTTGTCTCCACTTGCCACGTTGAGGAGCTATGAGTCATCTGCCTCAAAGTGGGATTGCTAAGCTTCGAGATCTTCAAAACTTGAACTTGACAAAATAGTGCCAAAAGGTTTTTCAAAGTTGTACCTAATTACATGTTCATCAGCAGTGTGTAAGTGTTCACATTGATTCACCTCCTTCTAACAGTTTATATAGTCAGGCTTCTTAATTTTTGTCAATGGTGTGGATAAAAAATGATATTTAACTGTAGTCTGAATTTGCCAGCCAAGTTCGCCAACACTTCTTTCTACATTCTGGTTTCCTATAAATGCCTTTGGTTCTTTTTTTTTATTGAATGTTTCTAACTAATCTAGGTGGTCTTATATAATTGGGTTACTGATCTCTTATTAGTGATCGATATTACAATACCTTCTCCCGGTCTGTGGTTTGTCTTCTCTAATTACGGTGTTAATTTTAACGTAGGCCAGAATGTCAACCTTATTTTAATATTAATGCTTATTGAGATCTAAATTTTTCTTTTAAACACCTACAGCACTTGGTATTTCTAGGTGGTCTCCCATCCAAGGACTACCCAGGCCTGGCCCTGCATAGCTTCTGAGATCAGACGAGATCCGGCATGTTCCGGGTGGCATGTCCATAGACGAGATCTAATTTTTCAAAAAGAACATTTCTTACCCAGGGACAGAAAGCTACTCTGCCACATAATTCTTTCCTTTTCATTTTAAAAGAATTTATGTAATTGTTTTCTCACTTTTAAAATATCCCAAACTTACAGAAAAGTAGCAAGTATAGTATAAAGATCTCTTTCCTCTGAAGGTTTAAAGGTAAGTTTCTAACGTGATGCCCACCACTCCCTAATACTTTATGCGCATTATCTGCAAAGATATTTTCCTACGACACTTCCATACACGCATCAAAATTGGCACAGTAACCATACATTGCTAGAACCTAACTTCAGTTTCTCTTCGAGTTTTGCCACATGTCTCAATAAAGTCTTAGAGAAAGAGAATCTGGTTCAAAATCATGTGTTGCTTTTAGTCGTCATGCCTGCTTAGACCCCTTTTCATCTGGAAGAGTTTTTCTTTGAATTTGATGATCTTGGCAGTTTCAGAGATTACAGGCCAGCAGCTTTGTCGAATGCCCCTCAATTTGGATTTGTTTGCTGTTTCATAATGATTAGACTCAGGGGATGCGTCTTTGTCACTTTGCCAACGGTAACTGAGAAGTCAGGCTGTGTTTTATTACATCCTATGAGATGTGAGTGATTTTGCTTTGTCTTTCCCACTACTGATGTCCCAGCATTTTGATTACTTGACTAAGGCATTGTCTATTAGGCTTGTCACCTGAGTTCTTCATTTCCCTTAAATTTCAGTAACTATCTCATGGGAAGTGACACTGAGATGATCTCAACATCTGGTTCCTTACCAAACTTCCTGTTCATTCACGTATTTATATATCTGTGTGGACTTGTACTTCCCTTCTTTAAAATTTATGGAATCATAATCTATTACTATTCATTACTAATTTTCATGCTCAATTTACCTTGGATTTGGCCAGCTGGAGTCTCTTCAAGCTGGCTTATGCATTCTTTTTATTCTTAGAGCCCTTTCTTGCTTTCTGGCACACCGAAATGCCCCATGCTCACCTTGGACTCTGCTCTAGCTCTAGAATGAACTATTTCTCCAAAAGTCCTTTTAGTGATATTTAGAAGTCAATATCTGGGTGCTAGATGTGCTCCTTGTTATATATATGTGTGTGTATATATATATTCGCATATATACGTATACATAATACACATATATACATATAAATACGTATAACACATTCAGTCTAACCAGTCTACCTATCTTCATATCTATCATCTACCTAATGAAAACCACATGTTCACACAGATACTTCTATTTTCAATCCAACACCACAGAATTTTGTTTTTCACTTTCCTTTCTCTGGTGAGGAACCCAGATCCCGTAAACATCTATGGATATAGGAAACTCACATAAAAGTCACCATTTTTTAAGTGTACATTTCAGTGGCATTTAGTACTTTCACAATGTTGTTCAACCATCCGCTCTATCAAGTTCCAAAACGTTTTCATTACTCCAAAACCCAATTTCTACTCAGCAGTCACTTCCCATTCCTTCTCCTCTCCTTAGCTCCTGGAAACCACTTATCTGCTTTCTATCTGGACATACCTTTTCTGGACATTTCATATAAATAAAATGGTACAATATCTTGTGTCTGTCTTCTTTCACTTAGAATGATGTTTGATAAGGTTAACTCACAGTGTAGCACATATCCGTACTCCATCCTTTTTATGGCTGAATGATATTCCATTGCATGGATACACTACATTTGGTTTATTCATTCATCTGTAGAGTGACACTTTGATTATTTCCATCTTTGAACTATTATCAGTAGTACTACTGTTAGCCTTTATGTACAAGGATTTGTCTGAGTACCTGTTTTTATGTCTTCTGAGTGTACTCGTGGGAGTGGACTTTCTTGGTCATAGGATAATTCTATGTGTAACCTGTTGAAGACCTATCCGCCCAAGTGTCTTCCTCAATAGCGGCACCATTTCTCATTCCCACCAGCAATTATGAGGATTCTAATTTCTTTGTATCCTTGATAACACTTGTATAATTATCCTTATCCAGTTGGGTAAAACGTAGTACCTCATTACGTTTTTGATTTCCATTTCTCTAATTACCACCAGTGTTGAGCATCTTTTCATGGTGAGCATCTTCTCTTGTTGGACATTTACATATATATTAAATGTATCTTCGAGTTATTTGCCTATTTAAAAAGTTGGGTTGTTTGTCTTTTTGCTGTTGAGTTGTATGAGTTCATTATGTATTCTCGATATTATGTCAATAAAATTTTGATTTGCAAATATTTTCTCCCATTCTTTAGAAGGAATCTTTTTACTTTCTGGACAGTACCTTTTATTGCACAAAATTTTCAATTCTGATGAAGTCAAATTTATGATCATTTCATTTATTGCTTGTGCTACGACTAAGAATGAGTTGCCAAATCCGAGTTTATGAAGATTTACACCTATGTTTTCTCCTAAAAGTTTTATAGTTCTAACTCTTACATTCAGATCTTTGATCCATTTTGGGTTAATTTTTGGATATGGTATGACATAGCAGTCCAGCCTCATTTACATGAGGTTATCCGACTGTCCCGCACCATTTGTTGAAGAGACTATTCTTTCCACATTGAATAGTTTTGACACTCTTGTTGAAAATCTACTGACTTTAAATGTATAGATTTATTTCTGGAATACATATGATATTGTACATATAATCTTTTTTATTTATTTCTAAACTATTATATATGATCTTTTTAACGTTTCTATGGTAGGATTGACCCTTGGAGTCTCCCACTCTGGCATTTTCTCTGACATCAAGCTACCTTTAGTTTATTAACTTTTTGAGTTCATCTCTCTCGCGACAACCAATCTTGCAGAGCAAATCCTTATCTGTTCCTATTCTCTCCCTTGATGCTTTCCTCACTCCGCTTAGGCTCTGATGTCATACTTCAGGCCAGCCCCTGGCTCAGTCACCTTCCTTACCCTATTCGTGCTCCAACAGCCAACATAAGAACATTGTTCATGTGGATACCTTCTTGGCCTGCTTGGAATCCAACACCAGTGCACCTCTTCATGGACCCACTTCCCATCTCTTTGAAGCTTTGACTCTTGGCACTGAGCTATCCCCCTATGGGGATATTCTCACCTTGCTTTAACACTCACAGTGTGCAGCTCCCAGGAGAGGACATCAGAATACACATGCTAGGCCCCATCCTGTGGACACTCTATTCAAACTATGTTTTTATTCTTGATTTAGAAGAGATTTCCTCAACTCTATTATCCCATCCCTCTATTAAATTTTCGTTTGAGTCAAACTCTTTTATTTCCGAAAACTTTTTTTTTGTTGTTCTATGATTTCTTTTTACCATTCAGTTCATATTTTGTGGACTGTATATCTTCCTGCTTCTCTTAAAGATGATAAGTATATACTAGAGATTTTAAAAAGTGTTCTTCTGTTTCCCATGTCGTTTTTTGACTCTTCTCTTTATTTTGTGTGTGCTCTTTGGTGTGGGTGGTCTTCTTTAATCTCCTAGTGATCTCTGGTTATCTCCACTGAAGTGTAAGGCAACAAAGTGCTAGTTGGTACCTCTATGTATGGTGAAAGCTTTTAGAGCTCACTTTAGGGGTTCACGTGGAAAGTAGCTATTTCCTGTGAAAGGGACTTAGCTTTTTTTTCAAGACTTCGCTTTCCTCTAAACCATTCTTTAGTGAAAAGTAAAGAAGCCTTAAGCTGCTGTGACCCCTTGCTGAAAGGTAAAAAAAGCAATCAACCCCTACCTAACCTCACACCACCCTACATACAACCAATCAGGTAGGGACAAGTCTGGAATTCCCGCGCTTGCTCTGGATAAATACCCATTTCCACAGAGTTCGAGGCTCTCGTTTCAACACTGCTGCATCAGCGTCGGTCGAGAGTCCGAACTCGAGTCCGAATGAAAACCCTCATGTGATTGCATCGGTGTTGGCTCCTTGGTGGTCTTCTGGGATTCGCAACTCTGAGCACAATACCTGGAGGACACCCAAGTGCCAGTACATAGAAATCTACTTTTCTGGAGTTGTGTCTCCAAAGAAAAATTTTGATTTTCTGTCTTTGTCTTAGATACTAGAATTTTCTGCTTGAGTGGGGAAGGTGATGAGCCTCAGCACCTCTTTAGACAGAGAAATTCCTACCTCATTGCCTGCTCTCATTTACATTACTCACATTGAATTTGGGACATTCGCTATTATAAGAATTTTCTGTATAAGACAGACTTTACATCACGTCAAGATTCTCTTGCCTCTAGTCCATTATGTTTGTTCCTGTTCTCAGATGCTTTATAAAGAAACAGTGTTTAAGGGAACCTACCTAACAACCATTCTCCATCACTTCTCCTTGCTTGTCCTCTGTCATGGGCGTTGGCTTGTCAAGAAGACACAGGTGCTAAGAGTGTTCATGTAATCGTGTGATCTAAGAATGACAAATATAGTAGTAACTTTTCCAGTGTCTTTTCCAGACAGCTTCTGGGCAACGTTTCTCCTCCATAGTATAGATAAGAGATTCAGGAGAGCAGGGAGCTTGCCCTACACCCCTCCTTTCAATTCCAGCCTTTGAATGAGACTGTGTGAGGTTGTACACGATGACTGAAGCCATGGATGCCATCTGGACTCCTGAGGGAAAGGACAAGGGCATCCTAGATTCACTGAACTGCTGTCCTGACACCACTGAGCCATGGGCCACAGATACCCTTATTGTTCTTAATGACTTTTATCCTTCTCCTCTCAACTTCCATCTCCTTTTTTTTCTCCTCTCTTCTCTTTTTTCTCCTCACATAATTAATGTTTCTGAAGCTGAGATGAGATGAGTCAGAGACACAGGCAGAGCTATAGGTCCTTAACTGTCTTCATCATGTCTTTTCTCAAACAAGATGGGGTGTATGAATAAACAAAGGAGCTACTTCCCTGATGATCGGTATCTCAGTTCTCCCATTTCTTCTCCTCCTTGCTGTTGTAGAATAACACCTGCATGTTATTTCCCTGCATTATGTCGGTAATTCAGTTAATTGCACTTCGAACCAGTTCATCAATATCTGTACTTCCAGTACTAGTCCTTGTATGAAAGAAAGGGTCTTGCTGAGTAATAGTTCATATATGAAGAATACTAGAATTTTAGAGATGGTGCAGAAGAATTGAATATGGATGGGGAAATAGCCTTGAGGTTGATAGGCAAAGTGAGAGTTTACAGGGTTTCAGTTCCCAGTGGAGTATACAAATGTTTTCCTACCTATGATGCTGCCCGAGTCAAGATCAATTAACATTTTTAAAGTAAAACATCTAAGCAGTGGTTTTGATGACGCTCTGTCAAGAAGTGTCTATTGTGCAGAGGACAGTGAAACTTGAAGTAGTGGTTCTCAAACTGTGGCCTCAGAAAGCAGCATCACCATCACCATCACCCCAAAATTCATTAAAAGTGCAAATCCTCAGGCCCCACCTAAGACCTACTAATTAAAATTTCCACGTGGGGTTTTGGGGTTGAAACATGCCCACCAGTGACTCCAATGCATGCTTAAGGGCGTGAACCACTGTTCTTTGAAATGGGTCCTTTCAACATCCTAGAAATTATTTCATTTGAAGAGACTCTGTCCTTTGATCTTGGCTTGCTAATTCTACACTTCAGGAATCTCTACAATTTCAATGTCCTTGGTAGTTTTTTTTCCCCCTCAAGGCAGACTTCTCAAATAGTAAGTGTTTTTGAAGGACTCGAAACTTTTTAACAACTCCCATTGTTCCCTAGCCCCCAGCGGGAATCATTTCAGCTCTTCTTCTGGAGCCCAGCCCAGTAGTTTCTCCCTGAGGGCATCCCCCCTTCTCCAGGGTCATGCCCAGGAGTCGTGTGAGTGGGGTGTGGGCAGGGACTAGGAAGCTGTGAAGCTGCTCAGAGAGGACCCCCCAGAAAGATGTAAGACTGAGCTCTCCTCTACCGCTCAGGCAGAAGGAAGGTGAGAATCTGAGGGTTTCCTCGCATGCTGATAGTTAGGTGAGCAGTAATTAGGTTCTTGAAAACACCTGCTGGAGGGTGGAGAGAATGAATAAGTGCCATGGACTTGGGGGTGGTAAGTCTAAAGTGTGAGGAGAACATCGGACTGGAATTCTGGGGAACGTGCTTTAAAACAGCTGCTTCAGGTGCATGGAAATCCCAGTGATTTTATAACCAAGCATAGAAGTGGCCTTATGAGAGAGGAAACCGGGGTAGGGAATAGGTGAAATCACTTTCAAATTCTCCGCATAATTAATTAGCTACCTAATACGTTAATCTGACATTTTTTGAACATGTGCTCTCTGTTCCAGAGCTACTAAGATATTGAAATTACAATGTGGTTGTTTGAGGGGAGAAGGTGGAAGAAAGGAATGATGATAATCGCATATAACAGAGGTATTTAAAAATCTTATAAAACCCTTTAGAAATGAGGAATTAGTTGTGCAACGTAGAAATGGTGAGAGGAGTGACAGAGTGGGTGACATTGAGTGGGTATATTCTACAGCAGAGAAGGATGAACAGAATTCTAGGAAACGAACATGGACGTAAACAAATATGCGGCATGTTTCAGAAACTATAATCCATGATAGAGCCAGTGGTTCTTCAGAGAAATAGACACTGGTTGGAAAGATGTCTTTAGTGTAAGAGATGACACAGAGGAGAGTGATTATCATTTCCTATTCCAGGTGCTATTCTAGGAACTTCTTATGTGTCATTCCACTTAAGCCCTCAGTAAATTCTATGAAGTATTTTTATTCCTAACTTTCAGATGTGGAAACTGAGACTCAGAGAGAATAAGTAACTTACTTATTCAAGGTCAAATTTGAGGAAGTAGAAGCCCTGAAATTTGACTTTCGGTCTGTTGGACTCCGAGTGTCTTCCCACCACTCTATTAATTGAACTTTGAAAGGCAGGTTGCATGTGTCTCTGGACAGCTTAAAATATCTCCTGAACATATGTATGTTCCAGCTCCAACCTGTAAACTCTCCAGAGTCAAGGTTGATTAATCAGCACCTGGTGCTATAATTTGCACACGAGGATGACCATGACATGGACCTGGATGACTCGGTTTAGCCCCTGAGCACTAAAAGTGACTTTTTTATCCTTGTCAGTGGTTCCTTTTCCTTAAGTGTGTGGAGAAGCCATGGAACCAGGTAACTTCACATGGATATCAGAATTTGTCTTCCTGGGGCTCTCACAGAGTCGAGAGCTCCAGTTTTTCCTGTTTCTGGTGTTCCTGTTTGTCTACACCACCACTGTTGTGGGAAACCTCCTCATCGTGGTCACAGTGACCTCTGACACCCAACTCCACACCCCCATGTACTTTCTGCTTCGAAACCTGGCTGTCATAGACCTCTGTTTCTCCTCAGTCACTGCCCCAAGGATGCTGGTGGATTTTTTCTCTGAGAAGAAGACCATCTCCTACTGGGGCTGTATGGCCCAGATCTTCTTCTTCCACTTTCTGGGAGGTGCCATGGTCTTCTTCCTCTCAGTGATGGCCTACGATCGCATTGTTGCCATCTCCCGGCCCCTGCACTATGTCACCATCATGAACACTCAGCTATGTGTGGGGCTGGTAATGGCTGGATGGGTGGGAGGCTTCATCCATTCCATTACCCAGCTAGCTCTGATGCTCCCACTGCCCTTCTGTGGGCCCAACGTCCTGGATAACTTCTACTGCGATGTCCCGCAAGTGTTAAGACTCGCCTGCACTGACACTTCCATCTTAGAGCTCCTCATGATCTGCAACAGTGGGTTGCTGGACATCATCTGGTTCCTCCTGCTCCTGATCTCTTACTCAGTCATCCTGATGATGCTGAGGTCCCACTCGGGGCAGGCAAGGAGGAAGGCAGCTTCCACCTGCACCACCCATGTCATCGTGGTGTCTATGGTCTTCATTCCAAGCATTTACCTCTATGCCCGGCCCTTCACCGCCTTCTCCATGGACAAGGCTGTGTCCATCAGCCACACGGTCATGACCCCCATGCTCAACCCCATGATCTACACCCTGAGGAACCAGGAGATGCAGGCAGCAGTGAAGAGATTAGGGAGGCGCTGGCTGGTGTGTAAAAGGGAGTGACAGCGGGTAGGTCACTTCTCTCTGTCTTGGTTTTCCATTTGTAGAGTGGGGAGGAAGCTACTGTATCTACTGTCTTTATTGGGTATGGATATATTATGAGGGTCATCAAAGAAGTGAATGAGTTTTAAAACTAAAAGCTTAGATTTTTAGGAAAAAGTAAATATATCTATTTTTGTTCATGATGTATAATTTGAATACTCCTATGACAGACAATTAGATATATTCTCATGGAGACTTCCAGAAAGCCACACCCTCCTTTCCACCTCCTTGGTGGATAGTTTCCTTCCATGATTACTGCATTTCCCCATAAAAGCAATTCTGTTTTCTGTATTTTGACTTCTTTTCCCAACAACCCTTTGGTCTTTGTCCAGAATTTGGAGACTTAGCTGTAAATTGGGAGCCTTTGATCCATAACTTACGAAACTGGCGACTCATGGATTCTTCTTCATCAAACTGGCATAAAACAATACCTGCCCCAATAATCTTACAGATTTGTTATGAGTCAATATAAATGGGTAAGAGCAATTAGTAAACCATAAAACTTATATAAGGATTATTGTTATTATTATTCCTGACTATTTCCCCCATCAGTTGAGTAGTTTTTAAAAGTAGAGCAGAAATTTCTAAGTTCAATGAGGGAGGCCTGGGTGGTGGGGTTGACCTCCAGAGGAGCCATGCAACATTCCCAAGGGTGAAACAGAGCAGAGAACGAGCATAAATTCAGGATTATGTCTCCTGGACTCTGATTAATTGCTATCCCCTACTCACACCCATTTTCAGACTCAAAACTTTTTACAAACAAGAATGGAAAGATCCATTCATTCATTCATTCATTCATTCATTAATATTTGTAAATATGCATTTTGGGCCTGATGTAGTACTTTATGGAAAGTCATCTTTAACAGTTTGTCGACGCTTCATCCATCTCTTCCCCCTACATTGATAGATCTTCTCTATCTTCCCCCTTTTTCCTTCTCTCCTTCCTTACATTGATTTCTGCCAGTTTAGCCTTTACATCCATCTGACCCTTTTCTCCTCAATTCATTAGCGTGCCTTGCTTCCTTTCTTCTTGGACCTCCATGCCACACACCCATTATATCTTTTCTCCACTATCAACGTGGGCTTTGGGGTCAGGTTGTTAATCATGGTTGAAGAGAAGAAATAGGTTATGGTTGGAGTTGCAAGAGGCTGAGAGCCCAATAAGTTTATACAGAAGAAGGGGATTTATTTTAAGGAGATAAAGGTCTCTCTAAAGTAAATGGAGTTGCGAGAATATGAACCTGTCAGGGCTGACACAGCTAATCTCTCTGCCTCCTTCCCTCCCTGCCTGCTCAGCCACCTGTACACGGCTCAAATGGGAACTCAGCCCCTAAATCTGACTTTTCCATTCAACCTTCCATAGTCGACTAGGTCAGTCTCTCATGTATCAAATGTTAAAGTCTTATGAGAATAATCTGGTTGGCTGAGGTTGAATCTTGTGGCCAGTGTGGCTGACGGATATGCAGGCATGTTATATAAGCATGGCCATCCAGGGATTGTGGGTTAGAGTTGTTCTCAGAGAAGAAACATATGAGTGGACAGATGCCCCACATACATGTCTTCCATGAAAAGAACAAGCAGGGCACGCCTTAAATGACACTTTCCAAGGAACTTGATGTTAGTCGTGTATGGACATTCATGCTCTTATTCATCCATTAAACAAATCTTTATTGAGTGCCTACAATTTACACTTTCTTTCCTAATTTGTCCTCCTTATCTTATGTCCTTAGGGAAGTTTTCTGACTTTGTTTTGGCTGAACCAAGGGAAGAAAGGACAGGAGCCTGAAAATGCAGTGCATCGTGAGAGGACACATGTAACAATGATGGCAGGCGCTGATGCAGTAGGAGCCATCAGAAATTGCCGAGGGAGCTAGGAGAAGGAGAGAGCTGAAAGCAGGAGAGGAGGCAGCTGGGGCACCCAAGGACAACAATGCCGGCCTGGACATCCACCCACACCCATGTCTCCTACACCTCACGAATGCAGGAGCCTAGCACAACAGGCAGAGGGTGCCTGTGCAGGATATAGGGGGTTCTTTTCCTGTGGAGAATTTAAAAGCAACAATAAAACTGAGTAAGGGTCAGCTTTTATCATTGTAATGCCCAGGCAACTCCAAACAATGTCAAAATTAAAATATTCCTCCCTGTCCTTCATAAGCTTGGTCTGTGTGTGTGTGTGTGTGTGTGTGTGTGTGTGTGTGTGTGTGTGTGTGTGAAAGAGAGAGAGAGAGAGAGAGAGAGAGAGAGAGAGAGAGAGAGAGATACAGAGGAGGCCCTGAGAAAGAATTAGAATTGGAGAGGGCAGAAACCAGAGACCTGATGAAGGAGGAAAGTTGAGGACATCATGCTATCTCTGGTTCTGCACAGGGACAATATAGCAGCAAGGCTGTGGAGTGACCACTGAGGTGCAGGCCACGCAGGAAGGAGGAGGTTGAGTTGAATCCGGGTGCACTATGACAGGGACTGTGCCTGGGGAGCCCCTTACAACTGTCCTAAGAACCTGGAAATGGGGCCATGGGCCCTGGGGCCTGCCCCACAGTGTGAATCAACAGAGAAGCCGTGAAGGTCTGGAGATCTGCTGCTTCGCTGTGGGAACTCTCACGAGGACAAGACATGTTGCTTTCCCCTTTCTGTCTCCTCACATCAACACCGGATGGGAGACGCTAGAGAGAGGCAGAAAGGCATGTAAGGAGACAGACAAGTGATCAATTGACAAACATAAATAAAAAATAAATAAGATAATTTTATAGAATAAAGTCGATGAAGGAAAGGCATGGAGTGACGTGACCGATGGGGTGGGCAGCATTAAAAAATGCGGTCAGGGAAGGAATATCTGAGGAGGCGATATCTGGGGAGAGATCTGGATAATGAGAAGGAGCCAGTCAGGCAAAGAGCTGGGTGAAGGGCAAGCCATCTATACAAAAGAAAAGGACAGTGCAAAGGTCCTGAGGTAAGAATGGGCTTGGTGACCAGAGGGGAAAGGGAAGAGGACAGTGCAACTGGAAAGTGGGGATAAAAGAGGATCTTAATGAGAGGCGAGGTCTAAGATCTTGTGTTAGTTATCCACCACTGCGTAACAAACCAACCCCAAACTTAGCAGCTTCAAACAGAATAATTATTTATTATTTCTCATGGGTCATTGTGCCAGGAATTCCAACAGGGCACTGCAGGGACAGCTTCTCTCTGCTTCGTGATGTCTGGGGCCTCCGCTGAAACATTCAAAGGCAAGGGGTAGAATTATTTGCAGCTTCATTTACTCACATCTGCCTGTTGCTGTTGGTGTCCACTGGGCGCCTAGGCAGGGCTGTTGCCTGGTCTTTTCATGTGGCCTGGTCTTCCTCACGACATGGCAACTGGGTTCCGAGGACAAGTGTCCTGAGAGCAAGATGAAAGCTGTACCTTGTCTACCATGTAACCTCAGAAGTCACATAACATTCTAGCACATTCTATTAAAAGTGAGCCGACCAATTCCAGCCCACATTCAAGGGAGGAGAATTAGACTCCATCTTTTGAATGAGGAGTGTCAAAGGATTTGTGGGTATACTTTCAATCACCACCGATGTAGATGGGAGCCAGATCATTAGTTAGAATTTTACTTTAAATGCAATGAGGGTTTGGGTGAAGATGCAGGATGGTCGTGTGATTTAATAGATATTTTTAAAGGTCTCATTGACTGCCAGGCAAAGGATGGATTAGAGAACTCAAACCTGGCGGAGTGAGTTAAGAGCCTGACTTAGAGCAAGGGGAGACCTGGATTCGAGTTCAAGTTCCAGCACTAACTAGCACTAACTAGCTACATTCCCTTAGGCAGATCTCCTAACGCTGGAAGGTGTCGGAGTAGCTTTTTGCATTTATATAAGGATTTACATGGTTTTTTTTTCCTTTCCCAGGCCTGCAGGGGAATGTTTGTTTCAGTAGATGTCTGGTTTTTGCTTACCAGCAGGACCCTAGCGCTGAGCACAGGCCCTGCAACATGAAGGCTCTCCATAGAAATTTGTTAAAAAGAATAAACAAACAATATTGTAAACCCCACGATAATCCTTGAAGACAGACACCTTCTCTGACCTTCTGGTTCTGCAGTGTATCCACCAACCCAATAAGCCTTCAGGAATTGGGTGGCGTGGGGCAGTGGCACTGGGGGGAGCAGCTGGCTTCGTCTCTTCTGGAATAATCCTGTGCCCTGTTCCGGATTCAAGTCCATGAGCCCTGATTCCACTCAGAAGCATTACCACTGCCCAGATGGACACAAAGAGAGTTAAGACCCATTTTTGTTCAGAGCCCAGGATGATGGCAGACCCAGGATAGCCTGCTCTAAGGGCCACAGGAGGCATCATAAAGCGGCACATTATTGGCTGACTGATTGCCTTCCAGGGACAGTGAGGAGCAGAGAGGAGCTTCACTGTTCCTGTGACCTAATCAGGTAACTACATTGTGGGGGTTGGACAGGAGGAGTGGAAAGAGAGAGCAGCTCTCTCCTAGTGCAAACAATCCTGACTAGCAGGCTTTCTGCCCTTGATATTGGGTGCTGGCTGCCAAGGGGTTGGGATCGTGAGCTCACCACTCCCAGGCTCATCACCACCACCAGAGAGATGCTGGGGATGCTGTGGCTGTGGGGTAGGGGTGAAACCTGCATTGCTTGCATTTTTGAACCATCTAAATTCTAAGTGCAAGAGGCTATTGCATTCAAGAGAGTGTCTAAATTCCTACGGTCTTCAGGCATTCATTTTTCCCTGGATGTATTGAGATGTTGGGATGCAAAAACAGATCGGCATTGGCCCTTTCTTGTGGCAAGGCTGCATGCAGGCCAGGAAGGCAGAGGGTGGGTGCAACCCTGGCTCTTAGGCTCTGGTGCCCAGCCCCTGCCCCTTTTTGTGCTCTCTGTCCAGAGTGGCTTCCGTCCCCTCCACCATTACAGCCTCACCCAGGTGAGGGCCTGGAGGGTATAATTAGAGCAGCTTATGTGGCCTGTCAGAGCCTCAAGTCCCACCCAAGGGCCACTTTCCCAACCTGTGTGAAGAGGCGCCTCTCATCAGGTCATACCCTTGCCCTTAGGAGCCTGGGGGAGAAGGAGGCAGTTTGTAGAGTCAGACCCAGGTTGAGACCCATGTGATTTTCTCTCTACCTCAGCAATAAAATTGAGGTCCCAAGAGGCAGCACCTGCCTCATAGGGTTGTTGGAGAACTTAGGTGAGCGTAATTAAGCACAGCCAGGCTGGCAAACGGCAAGGGCAGTAAATCATCCCAAGTGGCCACAGTTCATTCACTGGTACCGCACCTCCAGGCCTGCAGTTACCCCACAAGTGTCTGTGTAACTCGTTAGGTCACTGACTCAAAGCAGGGTTTGCCTTGTCTGCAAGCCCACATGATCCTCTTCCCCTTGTCCCCAGTTTCTGCCCCTGGGAATTCCCAGTCTGATGGCAGAGGTGAGATACAGTCCTCACACAAGGCCAAGGCACGGGGAGGGTCAGCTTGCCCTCAGCTGACCCCTCAGCCTGGACCTGTTCACCTCTCAAGTGCTCATCATTGGCCCCTCCTGCCTCCAGAACATCTCTGCCCATTACTGACTTTATTAGCAGGTTATAGAGGTCAAAGCCTTGCTCAAGGTCACACAGCCAGGGTGGTGCTGAGCTCTCAGAACAGCTGTCAAATGCCCCACAGCAAGTTTCTTCTGGCCTCGCCAAAAACAGAACCACCAGAACTGCCTCTCTCAGGGGAGTGCTCAGCTCTGGGATACACACGCACACACACGCGCACCTGCGCCCACTCGCCTGGCCCGCCCCAGCCCCTGGCACAGTGTGAGCCACTGCAGTTTGACTCAAGCCCCTTCTCCCTGCAAACTTCAGGGGTCTTGTCATGAGAATAGGGTCAAGGACCCCATTCCCGGGAGCTCCTATGAACAGAAGCAGGCCCACAGGCCCTGAGTCCTGCTCTACCGCAGCTGCCTCCATGGGGGCCGTTGGAGCTGAGCAGATAAAGAGATCCAATCAGGCCTGTGGCCAACAGCTCCACCAGGGCTGGTGGACGGTTCTTGTGAAAGTGGTTGCAGAAAGTTGAGGTTTTGAGACAGCCAGGGCAGGGCGGGAAAAGGCTCTTGGGTATGGTAGCTAAAAGGTGCCAGGGAGGAAAGGCTCCCTTGTGGTCCAGGGTATGGGCCTCAGCCTGGCAGGTCCAAGACAGCAAAGGCATCCACTGACCTGGGGCTGGCCTGTCCCAGGGAGAACAACGCCCCTGACCAGAGGAAGCACCTCTAATAGGTGTACAGACACAAACCCAATCGCTGACCCAAGACCTGTGGCAGGCATGGTCACAGCAGATGCATTCATTCCACAAAGCATTTTCTGCCATTTTCTGTGTTAGGTGCTGAGGTTACAGTGAGCAATGGACCAGGCACAGACCTTTTGTGTATGGCACTCACAGGCCGGCAGGGAGCTGGAGCCTAATCAGACCCAACCACAGAAATACAACTATAATTATAATGATATACAGTTCTATGAAGGAGCTGTCAAAGGAAGGACCAGGAAGACCCAGCCTCTTGAGCTGGGGCCAGTGGGGCTGGGACAGGAAAGGCTCCCTGTGGATGGGGCCGGGAGGGTCAACGAGAGTCACTAAGCACAAAGGGGGAAGGGCCTTTGTGGTTGAGACCCACAGCAGGTGGAAGTAGGCCCATTCCAGGAGCTGAAAGCCAGTGGGTTTAGAGGGCAGAGGAGTAGAGAGAGGAGATGGGTTCTGGAGAACCAGAGTGTGCAGGCCTGGGGGCTCCTTTCTTTAGGAAGGAGCTGCATGGAGGGCCAAGAAGAGTCAGCAGAGGGAACAGCATGCTCATGGGACCAGGTGCTAAGTTCCCCAGGGCCTCATACTCCCACAGCCACTAGGGAGGGAGGGAGAGCAGATGAGGCGCTGGCTAGTCGGGACCCTGACCCTCAAGGGCACTCCCCACCCTTCCTCTTGCCCCCTTATTTCCAGTTTCCAAGCAGCCTATCTCCTCCTGTTACCCAGAGTGGTCTTTCTGATGTGTCTTGTTACAAATCACTTTCTCCTGTGTGGCCCAGACTTGGAATCTTATTTTTTGCCCACGTCCTTTTCAGAGAGCTTTCTTCCTCATGACACTTTGACCTCCATGGTCAAATGAAGCCTATAAGCTTCAAATGAACGTATTTTTATGACTTATCCTTTAATAAGCACTGTATTCTAGGTGGTATTCAGTTCGGAGAATTCCCTGTTATACAGTGGCTCCCTCAGCTGCATGCATTTGCTTTGAGAGTAAATTTCAGATCATCTGAGTTCAGGAGCATCTGAGCTGGTTTCGGCCCATCACCTGTAATGCTGCATATTTGGGGGTTTAAACAGTTGGTTTGATATAAACAGTGATAACACAGCAATTGAGAAGACGAAGAGACCTGATTTCCTTCAATTCTGTCACTCTGTGTGACCATTTGGAGTTCTAATTTGTGTTTAAAATTTAAAACAGTGAAACAGAACATAACCACTAAGTAAAATATTTGTAAAGTGCAAATTTCACTACATTTGTGACTATTTTACTGAATTTAAATATCTTTAACACTGAAATTTATTCTTTAAAATTTTTTATTTTAAAACCAAAGAATCAAGAAAGTAGACACTGTAATGATATATTAATATCATATTAAAACCGCCAACATGTAGGTAGTTTTCCCCTTCATTTAAGGAACATTCACATAATTAAAGAGTTTTGATCTGTTACTCTTTTCTTTTGTATATTGTAATTATTTTTATTTGTTTACTGGTATGATTATATACACAAAATTTAACATAAGAGAACTTTCACACATTTCTTTTCTGTCCATTATTATTACTTGTTTCATTTAATGCGTGTCACTGAAAATAATCTTGCTGCGTAGAGGACGGGCATCAGAAAGGAATCTGCTCCCCGTTATCAGTTACTCCACTTTGCCCCTGGGCAACATTTAGCCCCAAGGAAAATCCAAAATCTCTCCAGTGAGATTTCCGTGGGCATCATGAAAGGTCCTACCCGGCATGGGGCCTGTGGCCCTTGCCCACACCTCTCTTCTGATCTCTGGGTGTATGTGGCCCTGACCGCAGGGAAAAAGCAGATGTCAAAGCCAAACCCTGTGAGACCTGGCAAGGACCATGCATGTCCAGGCCTGCCCCGTAATGCAGGTCACGGCCAGAGATGGGGCAGGCGCCTACCCTGGGAGCCCCTGGAGGGCTTCTCCCTCCATCACTGTCACTCCGTTCCGTTTCCAGTGGCCCCAGCACTGGCAGCTGGCATGCCCACTCCGACTAGAGGTGGAGTGCTCAGAGACCAGGGTCTGGACAGTCTTGACTTGGGGGGCCTCCTTCCCTTCCTCCCTCCATTCTTCCTTCCTTCCTGGCTCCCAGGCCTGGATGGTCTATGAAGCCCTTGTGCTCACTGTCCCCCACCCTACAGCCTTGGGGGACAGCTTGCAGTGAGCTCAGTAAGGAAGGACAATGGGCAGAACAGCAAGACTTATCCTGCTGTGTGTCCGGGCACCGTGGTAACAGTTTACATTTATTCCCGTAATGACTCTGTAAGTCAGACAGAGCGGTGACCTCCACTGGACAGTGAGGAGGCCGTCTCAGAGGTTAAGGAGCTTGCCCAGGTGGATGATAGTGCTAGGACTGGGACCCGGGCCAGTTCTTAGTCAGCTCTCTGTCCTGATCTCAACAAGTTCTTGGGTGCTGAGTGCTATGGGTCCCAGAAGGAGCCTTCCTGCAGAATTAGCAGACGCCTAGAAGCAGACGAGGCAGGGGGCTGGGAGTGGGGGGTGGGGAGAGGGGGCAGAGGGGTGTTGTCTGTGGAAGGTCCAACTGGCTGGAGGGTAGGGGCGGGGTCCTGAGGCAGGGCAGGCAGCAGAAAGCAGGCCGATGGGGCAAGAGACCAGGTGGTAGACCTAGCATTTCATTTGGTCCCCTTGTCTTCCAGTCCACCCTAGCACCTGCCCTTCACAGGCTGGTTGGACAGGGCCCCTCCATGGTTCCCTCCTATCTGCTTGCCTCTCATCAGCACCTTGAGCAGCTGATGAGCCAAAACCCCTCAGAGAATGGCCAAAATGGCAGGCAGGATGTAGAGCCCAGGGTTCAGGCTCGAGCTTCTCCCAGTCAGCCACAGCAGCCCACAGCTGTGGCAACACCTTTGCACAACTCACTGTTGTTGAAGAATTAGAGTCCTCTCCGGAGGAGAGCAGAGCTCAGTCTGTGTTCTTTTCAGGGGGGACCCTGGAAGGAAGGCAACCTGGGTTACCGTGGCTTCCAACCTTCTGTGATCATCTGGCTTTCTGAGGACTGGGAAGTGAAGCCTGTTCGAGGACCACAGTCTCCCTTCTTTATGAGGTTTCCTATACCCATCTCATAGGTTTGGAAACCGAGGTCCAGGGCATGGTGTGATTTAACCCAAGTCCTGCAGGGGGTCAGGATGCTTCCAGTTCCTTCTCAGTGACTTTCCATCCAGGCCCACTCTCACAGGAGAGGAGCCCTTGCTGAAGATAAGGAGATAATATCTGGAGCTTGTGAAAGCGATTGCTAAAGGGGCTGTTTTAAGAGCAACCGTCTGGCAGGTGGTGTTGGTGTGGGAGGAGGGGACTGTGGAGGGCGCTGGGGTTGGGTTTAGGCAAGGCATGGGAAATAGCAGGAGACAAAGATACATGGAACAGCCCTCATGGGAGTCTGGAGCAGGAATGAGGTATGCACTGAAGAAGGGATGAATATGTCCGCCTGAAGCAGGCTGCAGGACACAGTGGGGCTGATTCTGGAGATGAGCATGGAGAGATTAGCACCGGTCTCTAACCAGATCAGGTTGAGGTCAGAGCAAAGGGTGAGCATGGCTCATCCAGTGGAGGGAGCTGCAGGAGGAAAGACTAGAAGGTGTGAAAGGGCGTGTCCCTTGAGGGAAGATTGACTAGGATGTTCTGCCATTAGGACATGGAAATGGAAGCTCAGCCGAGGTCACACAGGTAGTGACAGAGCCAGATCCAACCCAGGCGGCTCTGAGCCCACTGCAGCAAGCCTCCTCCAAGGATCAGCCCCAGCGTTTCCACCTACTACTCAGCATACACCTCAACTACTGATAGGCACTGAAGACATGTGTGGAGAAGCACTAGCCCCAGATAGATCCTCAGCTTTTATGGAGGCCTGCTACCGTTGCTCTGCTGTGTGCCGTACATCTCACAGTGTCCCCCACATGGTCCTGTAACGTAGCTCACTTAATTTTCACTGTCAAGCCCTGCCCCAGCCATCACCCCATCCTCTCCTGACATCTTGGAGAGTGATAGAGAGTAAGGGTGAGGGCCTGAATCATTAACCCTACATCATTCATTCATTCAACAAACATTTATTGAGCACATACTGAATGCCAGGCCTTGTGCTGTGGGGTATGGGGAGATACAACAGTAAGGCACACCTGGTTTCTGCCCTTTTGGAGAAGGAGAAGAGCCTTTCTACTCTTCAGGCCCAAGTCCCATTTTAGGGATGTGGAAACTGAGGCCTGGGGAGGAGAGAATGACTTGCTTGAGACACACAACTAGTTAGTGGCAGATGTAGGCCCAGTCCCCTTCAGAGGTGCACTGTTCCTCAGTCATCCAGCAGATATTCACTGAGCAACCTGGGCTCAGCGAACTCAAGAGCCAAGAGGGTGGGAATGGGGTGAGAGGGCAGAAGGAGACAATGTCCCCAGGCTGGTGAAGGGTGGAGTGGGGTCGAGTGTTTCAGTCTCGGGACTCCCCCCAAAACAAGAGGGAAGTTCCAGAGCTCCACCTCAAGAGGCTGGGTTTCTGGGGCCCAGAGCTCCCTTCCCCCACCCTGGGATGGGATATAAAAGTCCCTTCCCAGCTATATCCAGAGAAGAGCAGGAGGAGAGGTCAGCTTGGGGTCCTCTGGGTGAGAAGCAAGCAAGGGACCCCACCTGTGTGTAGGACATGAGTGTCCCTCATTGTCCCACTGTGGCTGGGCATCTCATTGTAGAGATGAGGCTGCTCCTGGCCCTGGCAGGTGTCCTGGTCACACTTGCCTTGGCCCAGCCCTGTGAAGCCACTGTACCAGGTAATGACAAGGAGAAGGGCGATGGAAGGGGGTCAGGGGGCTGTGGTTGCACTGGACCCTGAGACCCCTTCCTTCTGAGCAGCACCGCCCAGGGCAGTGGACACCTCGGTCCTGAGGAGCTGCATAACAGAGGCCAAGCTGCTGGTGGACACCGCCTACAACCAGACTCAGATGAGGTGGGCCTGGGTCTGGGCTCTGCATGGTCCTGGGAGGGTCCATGAGGGAGGATGGCCTCCAATCAAGGTTATTTCACCCATCATCCTGCCCCTGAGCACCATGGAGGCAGTGCCATGTTGGAAAAGAGCCTCCCTTCCGTCCATTCTCTGTTTATACTGTCCTGACCGTCCGCCAGCTGGGATGGGGCTCTGCTGGGTGGTCTGCTTCCTTTGTCCAGCCCTCCCTCCTCCTCTTCTGGGCAGCGTCAAGCAGCGCCTTCACAGCGGCTCGGCCAGCCCCATGGACCTCCTGTTCTACTTCAAGCAGCCAGTAGAGGCCACCAGGACAATCGTTCAGGCTGCCGACTACATGCATGTGGCCTTGGGGCTGCTGGAAGAGAAGTTACAACTCCAGGGGTCCACCTCCTTCAATGTCACTGGTACTGTGCTCCCCAGTGAACCCCAGGGCTACCCTGGCCTGGGAGTGGAAGGAAGTTAGCGGGGAGAGGCAGGGTGCACAGCCTTGGGGTGTTGGGAGGGGGAGAATAAAGAGATGGGAGGAACAGAACAGACCAGCTCAGGAAGGAGCTAGGATCCTGGACCCAGGAACCTGCCTATCTGCCCGCCCCTCGCCCCCAGATGTGTTAACGGAATCCCAGCTCTGGCTGCTGTCCAAAGCCAGCGGCTGTGCTCCCCGGGACCAGGTGGAGAAATGCAGTGACAAGTACCGCACCATCACCGGGAGATGCAACAATAAGTGGGTGCCAGGGGCCACACCTGAACCGGGGTCGGGGGGCGCCTCCCTTCCCTCGACAACCCCTCCCTACATGCTGAGTAGTTTCCAGGCCTGGAACTCTGCTGACCCAAACCCTCCCACCGCTGCAGGAAGAGACCCTGGCTGGGGGCCTCCAACCAGGCCCTAGCTCGCTGGCTGCCAGCCGAGTATGAGGATGGGTTGTCGCTCCCTTTCGGCTGGACCCCTAACAAGAGGCGCAATGGCTTCCTCCTCCCTCTTGTGAGTTGGGGCTGAGGGTCGGGAGGATGCTTGATCTCTTCTAAACTCAAGGAATAAAAGCACAGCCTAGAGTCAGCCAGACAGGGCTGGAATCCAGGCTTTCCCACTGGGTGACAGGGCAAGGAATGCAGCTGAGTCTCGACTGCCTCATTGTAAAACGGCAGTAGAACCTGCCTCACATTGCTGGTGTGAATCTTGCATAAAGTCCTTGTTATAATTATCTATGTAGGGCATAATCAATTAATGTTAATCATTATAGTATTGTTTCTTTCTGAAAGAATTAGATTCAAAGTATCTTGCGAAATAAAGGGGCCACCCACCTTAATCTAGCTATATGTATTGATCTAAGCCACTTAATGTGCATCAATTTAGCAATTTTCTATTCATGTCAGTATAACCATCTGTCATCTACCCATCTGTCAGCATCTGTTTATTCATTTTTCTTCCACTGATGCTTTCAGTTCTCTATTCATTCTTTTTATATTTACTACTCATTACCTAGCAACTAGTCCATGCGTCTAGTAGTTCTATTATCCGGTTATCCGTTAGTCTATAAATTGATTTATCGATTTGATATGATAGCCTCTCTGAAGTACAAGCGGGGTCTGAGCCAGCCAACCTGGCCTCTCCCGTCCTCTTTCCTCTTGGAATCCTCAGGGGCCAGGCCAGAGAGCATCCTTCTAAGAATGACAGCCACAGGGGAGGTGCGACAAAGTAGGGGAGGGGAGAGGAGGGCAGGGGAGGAGGAGAGACTTTGTTAACTCCGGCAGGGGTGACCTGCTGCCCCTGGGGTGGCTCCCACACCTTGCGGGGTCTGGGAGCCGACCTGTCTCCCACCAGGTCCGGGACGTCTCCAACCAGATTGTGCAGTTTCCCAGAGAGAGGCTGGTCTCCGACCCCGGCCGGGCCCTCATGTTCATGCAGTGGGGCCAGTTCATTGACCACGACTTGGACTTTGCCCCCGAGACCCCAGCCAGAGTGGCCTTCACTGCAGGTGTTGACTGTGAGAAGACCTGTGCCCAGCTGCCCCCCTGCTTCCCCATCAAGGTACCCTCAGCCAATCGTCCGAGCCTCTGGCCTCTACCCGAGGCTGAGAGCTGGGAGTGGGGATCTGGAAGACTTGAATATCTTTTAGGAGCTGTCTGTGAGGCTGGAGTATCAGAGACAAGAAGCACAACCTGGCATAGACTCCAGGTCTCTGTGTATTTGACAGGTGTGGGTGGGGCAGTCTGCCAGGAGGCTCAGGGCAGGCTGCATGGAAGAAGAAGTAATTGAGGCTGTCCTTGATCCATGGATCTGATTCCAAAAGGGGAAGCCTCTGGGCTGCTGCTTTTGGAAGCCTTGAGGGTCTCTTAGTTCTCACCCTTCTCTCCTTCGTGGGGTGGTCCCAGGGCTCTGCAGCTCTCACGAATTCCTGGGATCAGGTTGTGAGTAGAGTGTCATACTTCAGGCAAGGATGGTGTGGAACACTAGGGAAGAAAGACAGCCTCTGATGGGAGCAGGGAGGGGGACACATGTGCACACACTCATACATGCACGGCCTCACACCTTCACGCAACCTTAATGGGTAAGACCACGTCTATGGGTGTGGCATCTGGGAGGCGTGGCACTGAGGTCACCTGGCTGGCTCCTTCCTGTTGCAACCTCACCTGTTCTTCAAGCTCTGGTTCAGGGGCACCGCCTTTGGAGACCCTTCCCATATCTTCCTATTACACCTTCGCTTTTGGCTTTTAGATTAAGCATAGCAAATGGCACATCAATTTAAAGTTACCTTCTCTGTGTGTCTGTTTTCAACTGAATTACCAGCTTCCTGCAACCTGTTCTCGGTTTTGTCGATCTTCATAACCTCCAAAGCACCCAGCTCAGAAAGGTGCTTAGGAAATGTCTGTTGAATGGAATGGAATGAAAGGGCCACAGGCTTAATGTCAGGAGAACTAGATTCTAATCCTTTCTCTCCCACTAACTAGCTGTCACTTTTCCTCTCGGAGCCTCGGTTTTCTCACCTGTAAAATAAGGATCTAAGGCTTCATCCCTTTCTAACCTTCCATGACAGAATAATACAAAGTACTAGGGATACTCAGACTCGTGAGCAGTGTGAGTCTGGATGAATCAGGGAGGGCTTCCTAGAGGAGGGGAGTTTTGAGCAAGTTTTGAAGCAGGCAGATGTGGAATGACCACGAGGAGTGGGCCTGCTCTTAAGGGGCCCTATGTCACTGACTCTTCTTCTACCTCAGATTCCATTTAATGACCCCCGAATTCGGAATCAGCGTGACTGCATCCCCTTCACCCGCTCGGCACCCTCATGCCCCCAAGACAGGAGAAACGTCCGAAACCAGATCAACGCACTCACCTCCTTCGTGGACGCCAGCATGGTGTACGGCAGCGAGGTCTCCCTCTCCCTGAGGCTCCGCAATAAGACCAACTACCTAGGACAGCTGGCTGTCAACCAACGGTTTAGTGACAACGGCCGGGCTTTGCTGCCCTTCGACAACCTGCACGACGACCCTTGCCTCCTCACCAACCGCTCTGCGCGCATCCCTTGCTTCCTGGCAGGTCAGACTGGGGTCGGGTGATGTCTTCGGAGGATACAGCCAGTCCCTGGGTTCCAGGTTGAGAAGCCACGGTGGGATGCTGTGGGGATACATGGCTTCAGAGATCAGTATTAGGCACACCGTAGCACAGGTCTGTGTGTAGTTGTCACAGAATCCGTAAGTTGTTAGGCGTCCCTTTGCTGGCCCAGTGTGTGCCTAGCAGTCACCACTTGCCTCTCAGTGACAAGAGGCTCACTGCCTCGACAGCGCTCCTGTTCAGCTCCAACAACGCTTGTGAGAAGCGTCCCCTAATTTTGCTCCAACATCCACTTATTGTTGTTCCCAATGCTTCTGGAACTTGGGAGAAGAAGCTGTCTCTCACACGGCAATAGCCTCTTTCGTTACCCAAAAGTAGCTTTTACTTCCACCTAAGTGTTTTTCTTCCCTGGGCTAAGTCCCTTTAGGTTTTTAATCCCCACCCCCACCCCAACCCCCACTGGTACTGGTACCTCCTTCCAGATGCATAACTTGAACTCTCCTAGGGCCCTTTGCCCCATGTGCTGGTTGTAACGACAATGGTCATCATTTCTGGTTATTTAAGATTTTTAAATGTGCCATCTCTAATCCTTACAGCAACCCTGACAGGAAACCATTATCACCTTCATTTTACAGATGAGAAACTGAGGCTCAGGGGTGAGAGCTAATGTGCTCCAGAGCACAGAGTTCCAATGGTGGAGTCCACAGTGGGAACTCGAGTCCGTGCTCTTTCCTCCTCCCTACTCCACTGCGTTCTTTGCAAAGAGTCAGCTCCAGACCCCTTTTCTAAGGATTGCATATCTCTTTCTTCCTGAAAAGAGTAGCACACACCTTTGGGAGAAGTCCACTGAAGAGATTAAGTAAGACCTTGTACAGAAGGGTTTAGTTCAAAGCCAGAAAATGACTGTGTGTAAGATCCACCCCTAAGAATTTACTTTTCTTCCCAGCTTCTAAGATGAAGTCTGGCTACAGGAAGAGGCTCTGCCCGACCATCCCTCTTTCCCTTGGGCTCTGTGGGGAGAGCAGCATAATAGCAAGTCCAAAGCTGGGGAAAGTTCTGGCCCTCAGTAGGGAACATGCAGATGGATGCAGCTCGTGGGATAGATGGGCTCACATTCCCAAAGTCAAGATTCCTAGAGCCATTCAGCTTCCTCCACCAGCTGTGCATATGGTCATCTTGTAGAGTTATGCGGCAGCTGCCCTGTGCTTTCCTACCTCACCCCAACCTGTTCCAGTCACTTAGGGATCCAAGACCCCACTGTCCTCCCACTCCTGGCCAGTGTTGAGGGGGAGAGTGGCAGTCAGTGCGCAGCCTCACAGCACAGCTGAGGAGATAGAGGTCCAGTGAAGGCCAGGAATTTGGCCCAGGTCAGAAAGTACTCTTTCCTTTCTCTAGTCCCCAGAGTTCTCTCTGCCCTGACAGAAAGACATTTTTTGGGGGAAAGATTATGGTGACTCTGATCTTGGGGTTTTCAAGGTGACCTCCGATCAAGCGAAACCCCCAAACTGGCAGCCATGCATACCCTCTTTGTGCGAGAGCACAACCGGCTGGCTACTGAGCTGAGAAGCCTGAATCCCGGGTGGACTGGAGACAAGCTGTACCAGGAGGCTCGGAAGATTGTGGGGGCCATGGTCCAGGTAGGGGATCCTGGGTCCCAGCATTCCCTAGAAGACAATCTGACATGAGAAGCAGTCTGAGGAAGTGGCTTCCACCCTCCTTAACACATCCTCACAGATGTGCCTCAAGTCAGCCAGGTCCAAGTGATTGGGGGTATACCTGAGATCTGACCTAAACCCCCAATTCTGCCACCAACTCACTGTGTGACCCTGTCCATGTCACTCATCCTCTCTGGGTTTCAGTATCTCCATTAGACAATGGGAAATTAATGTTGACACATTTGACATGGGGACAATCAAGAATTAATATGTCTGAGCAGCCCTTCAAAATCCAAAGGTCTGTCCAAAGGCAAGGGAGTGGGGGGGGGCAGCCACAAAGGTAATTTTCTTCTACCTCTTCTCTTCCAGATCATCACCTACCGAGACTTTCTGCCCCTGGTTCTGGGCAAGGCCCGAGCCAAGAGAACACTGGGTCGCTACCGGGGGTATGAACCCAATGTGGACCCTCGTGTGGCCAATGTCTTCACCCTGGCCTTCCGCTTTGGCCACACCATGCTCCAGCCCTTCATGTTCCGCTTGGACAGCCAGTACCAGGCTTCAGCACCTAACTCACGTGTTCCTCTTAGCTCCGTCTTCTTTGCAAGCTGGAGAGTTGTGCATGAAGGTGACCAGGTTTTCCAGAGGCCAGTGGAAATGGGGGTGGGGAGCACATCTTACCCCAGGTGGGCCAAGCCTACTACTGGGAGGCCAGGCTGCTGCTCAGGCCACTGCTAATCCTCTTCCCAGGACAGTGAAAATAAGGCAGGTGCCACCAAGCCCCTCAGTCACAGGCTTCCCATCCCCTCTGGGATTAGAGGATTTCTAAAAAGGCGGCTTGTGGGCCTAAAGGAAGCTTGCCCTACATGCCTTTAAGAAGTAGGGGTGACCTCTTTTCTTGTCAGCTCCAGCTCCTTTCATGTCCACCCAGGCCTCTGTTTTCCTGGTACAAACATGACAGGATATAAGCAACTGGCTTAACCAGCTCTGAGCTACCTTGGCATCCTGTGTGATGACAAGAGGCTTCCCAGTGGCTGATCCAATCTGTGCTGCTCACATTCCCCACCACCAGGTGGCATCGACCCCATTCTCCGAGGCCTCATGGCCACCCCTGCCAAGCTGAACAGCCAGGATTCCATGCTAGTGGATGAGCTTCGAGACAGGCTGTTTCAGCAAGTGAGAAGGATCGGGCTGGACCTGTCAGCGCTCAACATGCAACGCAGCCGGGACCACGGCCTCCCAGGTGAGGGGGCCACCCACCCCTCCTCCCAGGCTTCACTTGGACCAGGGCTGCTGGTAGGGGTGGTTCAGAGAAGACACTTGGTGCCTGGTTTCTCACTGGGACTGTCTACTGGATGTACCGTGGTTCAGAGGCATGCAGGACCAAAGCTGATGCAATCGAGCATTCCTGGGGCCACCCTTCTGCTGTCTTGCCACATCTATCCCATCTGTTGCTCTAGAGCTTTAGATTCACAGCAGGGCCAGGGCTTGGGCATGGGAACTAAAAATCCCATTGGGATTTTCCAAATTCAGAGAAACAGCAGATTTAAAATGCAGGGAAGAACTCCCTTCCTACCACCTTGGCAAGTTCCAAGGAGGAAGGCTGAAGTTCCAGGATTAGAGAAAATGGCTCCTGGCTCTAAGTGAAGAGGCAGGGAACAAGTGGGCTAAAATTAAGCCTGCTTTGGCTATTTGGTGAGGACACAGAAAGCATTATCTCAGGAAAGAAGAAAAATTGCTGGAAACTTTCACAGATATTAACTCATTTAGTCTTCCCAATGACCTTGAGAAACAGCCACTTTTATAGATGAGAAAATAAGCTCAGAGAGAGCCAGTAATTTGCCCCAAACCATATAACTAGCAAGGAAGTAGTAAAATATGAGTCAAGTTCAGAATGTCTTTCTGCCCCTGTTCAATCCAAAGCGCTAGGGAGAGGCTTTGGCTGCTGCCTTGCTCCTCTCCCCCTCTCCCCACTTTCTACTTTCCTGTCTAAATAGAACCTGAAGCTCCATCGGCCTCAGCTAATTTTTGGCTGCGTTATAGCAGAGTGGGGCGGGGGGATTTCTACTACTTAACACAGCACTTGACAGGCATACAGCAGGCACTCGAGAACCCTAGTTTCTGTCCTTCCTGACACTTGGGTGCTCCTGACAGATCAGAGCTGTGGGTGCTCCCTACTGGAGAACTGAGATTGCTAGCTGCCCAAGCTGCCACATGCTTGAGTTTCTGCTCCCCCCAATACCTGTTCCCTGCAAGCCGTAGGAAATATTTTCCTGATACGATCTCTTACACTCACTCTAATCCCTTCCCAAGTCCAACACACAATTTGGAATTGGAAGACCTGGTTTACTCGAACTCCACTCAATGGTAGTAGTGACCTTGGATAAGTCATGGTTGCTTAAGCTCAACAAATATCCATTGATAAAATGGAGATTACAAAGGTGTGAGGATCCTGAGAATAGTCATGCAATAGCGCTTAATAATGGTTAAACACATAAGGTTTATCTTTGTTCAGCTGGGAGGTGATGTTTGTGAGCTGTAGTTCAATGGACGACGTTGAGCTGTTTCCTCAGGTTATGGCAAAGCCATCTCCTATACTCATAGTCCCGCCACGTCACGTGGCCTGGTCCCGGTATGGGATCCTGGCAGCTGAGAAATCAGCACATCTGGTCTTTGGAAGTTTCTGAGTAGGTGAAAAATCTCAGCTTTATTGAGATATAATTAACATATAGAATTCATTCGCATGAAGTATGTAATTCAATGACTTTAATATAGAGCTATGCATCAATCACCTCATCTAGTATCAGAACATTTTTACATTTACATAAGAAACCTTTTAGAAACAGTCAATCTCCCTTCCCACCCCAGCCCCTGAAAACCAATCCACTTTCTGTCTCTACGTATTTGCCTATTCTGGACTTTTCATATAATGGACTCATACAGCATGTGGTCCTTTCCTGAGTAAACTTCATCCATGCTTTTTATTTGATTTGTTCATTCCTTTCTTCATTCATTCATTCTACAAACCTGATTGAGGGTCTCTTATGTTCTGGGTACTATCCTATTTGTGCCTCATTAATGTATATGAGCCCAGCAATATTTTGGTTCTGAGTGTTAGGTTACAACAGCTTTTTACACTGGGACACACTTCTCCGTTTGGTGCACACAAGGCACTGCTGTCTGCTCACACAGAAAATTAGAAAGTGGTGGTTTGATCTTTGGAAGTTATGGGGCCTCTTCAGCCAGCCGAGCTCTTACTCTGCCCAATATTGCCTGACCACAGAGCTCTCTCAGGAGAAATTGTGGGGAGAAGCAGAAGCTAGCAGGAAGACAGCAGGGGTAAGCCTGAAACTGCCTCTGCCCTCTTCCCCTCAGGGTACAATGCTTGGCGGCGCTTCTGTGGGCTCTCCCAGCCCCGGAATCTGGCAGAGCTCAGCCAAGTGCTAAAAAACAATGGTTTAGCAAGTAAGTTCCTGAAGCTGTACGGGACACCAGACAACATTGACATCTGGATTGGGGCCATTGCAGAGCCCCTTTTGCCGGGGGCCCGAGTGGGGCCTCTTCTGGCTTGTCTTTTTGAGAACCAGTTCACAAGAGTCCGAAATGGAGACAGGTAAGTGACCCAACCCTAAAGAGATGAGCCCCAGAGGGTAGAAAAGCACTAGCATTTCAAGACTCAACAACGGGGAAAAGTGTTTTTTTTTTTTTTTAAGCTTTATTTCTTCCAAGTTCACAGGATCTGAGACCAGGAGGCTCCTGGAGAGCTTGGTCAAAGGCAGAGACCACTGACCCAGGAAGGTTGATACTGCCTGAGCTAGAAACACCTTTAACCCTGGAGACTTGTCAGGCTCACTGCTCCAGGCTAGCAGATCCCAGGAAACACGGGCAGAAAGTGTTTGAGACCTGATTCCTTATTGAATTTGCACTTACCTTCATTTATATTCATCCCTGGCCACTATAATGACTGTGCATTTAATACTGGGCAATTTACTTGACCACTGAGTTAGTTTCTTCATTTATAAAGTGGGAATGATACCTATTTACAGTAGTTTCATGACAACTGAATGAAATAATGCATGTAAAGTACTTGGCACACAAGTGCTCATTATATGTTAATTCCTTCCCAACCTTCGTCCTTAATTCTTGACTGTCTCCGCAGGTTCTGGTGGCAGAAACGGGGTGTTTTCACCAAGCGACAGCGCAGGGCCCTGAGACGGATTTCTTTGTCTCGAATTGTGTGTGACAATACTGGTATCACCACTGTTTCGAGGGACATCTTCATGGCCAACACTTACCCCCAGGGCTTTGTGAATTGCAGCTGCATTCCCAGGTTGAACCTGTCAGCCTGGCGAGGCAAATGAGGCTTCTGCAGGTAAGGGGAGGCTCTCCTGCAAGGGCGCCGGGCGTCAGGCCCTCACACCCTTCCTCAAACAGGACAGTTGAGTCCTCTGAGCCCCTAAGCAGGGACAACAGAACATATCACTAGAGATAAGGTACCCTTTCCTAGTGGCTTTCCAGTATGCTAGCTTCTGGGCTGATAATCAAAGGGCCTAAGACTTTGGGGGGTGATTAAGAAGGATCCAGCTAGCTTAGTCATCAGCACCCTGAAATAGTGTCATTTCTGGATGCCCAGCAAGTTCCTCACTTGCCCACTTCTGCTGCTTCCACAGGAGTCCATGCCAAGTCTCTGACCTTGGAGACAAAGCAATC
The DNA here is from genome assembly GCA_030015415.1 of Cynopterus sphinx. Classification (NCBI taxonomy): domain Eukaryota; kingdom Metazoa; phylum Chordata; class Mammalia; order Chiroptera; family Pteropodidae; genus Cynopterus; species Cynopterus sphinx. The sequence continues at coordinate 25,321,160 of CM057385.1, forward strand.
TGGTGAAGACAAGGCTACCCACTCCCCCAGAGCAACATTATTCTGCTGATGTTTTCCTGACTACAGCTCAGAGCTGGTTCTTTGGCTGAAAGTAAAAGCTAGGGCACCCAGCAGCAATGACCCTACCTGCCTTGGGAGCCAAGCAAGGTCTGAGACCAATGAAAGAAGTCACCTGGAAGGTTTCCTGCCACTTTCTTCTATTGCCCAGCCCATCCCCAAACACGTTGTCCCAGACTTAGCCACCCCATAATCCTCCTTGGGAGCCCGCAGGCAGGGCAGCATGATCTACTCCTGCCAATGAAGCACTGCTGAGGGCAGGAGCTGGTTTCTGTGTTGGGCTGGGGAGGGTGTGACCTCAGTCTCATGCTTTGCTCCAGATGTTTAAGAGAAATGCTGCTAAGACACATCTGGCACTAATATCTAAGCCTCTCCTGGGGAGTGAGTTAAGAAAATCAAAAGAAACATTCTAGAGTAGGAAAAGTCAGAAAAAGGGAGGGGAAGCAGTGGTAGGGCCTGACATTAAAGAGAATACCTCACCCTCATCAGCAACCTGAGCAGAGAAATAGCTGACAGAACATCAGTCAGTATAAAAAGCTTTTATGTACAAAAAATACAATAAAAGATACCACCCAGCTAGCAGAAAGGATGGGCACTGCCTTCAGCCTTCATTTACTCCAGAAATAATTGTACTTCAGATGCAACAAGTCCCAAACAGTAGAATGAGCCTACCCTGGAGAGACAAGGCTGAGACTCCTGGGCTGGGAATTAAAGATCTCATTTTCCTTCTTTCTGGAGCCTCCACTGTAAAGAGGTTGTGGAGAAGGAGGCACCAGCAGCCCACTGCTAAGATAGAGGAAAGAACTAACTATGGGGTTACCCCAAACTGGTCTCAAAACAAAATAATCCATCTTGGTGTCCACTTGCAGTAGCTGAAATATGAATATGGAGGCTACAGGGTCTCTGGCTTTATTGCCACATGACAGGGAGAAGACCCTGCTGGAAACTAGGCAGAGAAGCCGGCCCAAGGGTTTTCTCAGTGGGTCTCTTGTAAGAAAGATGAGGAAATGAGAGAGCACCGGCTCTAGCTATCACTTGTCTCGTCCTCTTGTGTGGAAGGCCAGGGCTGCAGCAGGCTAGGAGACCATCGTTCCCGAAGGACTCACGAGGTCCTGAGGAAGGCTTTCTCGGGCCTCCTGCATGCGGCGCCGGGCTCGGTGGAAGGCCTCTGTGATAGAAGCAAATACAGCAGTCAGCTGCCATAGTGTGGAGGGCAACAACACAGCCCATGCTGACCTTGGGCAGCCAGCTGGGGGTGGCGTAGCAGAGCAGGAGACCTACCCAGCACATTGTGAATGGAACTCTGCTGGCTAAATCCTTCCAGACGGTCCAACACACTCCGCATCTTTTTCCGGAGAGAACTTGACTCCATGAAGGCCCTGCAGGGGAGTATACCACATGGGCAAGGCTGCTTTCCAGCCCTCGGGATAAGGAACCCCAAGGCAGAGGGCCAGGGTCACTCACCTGGACTGCTGCAGGCAATGCAAGCGGAAGGTGACACTACCTGTGGTCTCTGTGCAGAGCCCAAAGCGGCTCAGACGGTCTCCCTGTGGCACACCATTAGACAGCATCAGGTGTCTGCAGGCTCTAGACCCCAGACACCATGCTCACTCCCATTCTTATCCCCATTCTTAGAGAGAACAGTTCCATTGGAGAAACCTCATTCTAGCATCCAGACTCCATCACCTCAAGGCTCACACTGGGCTCCCAACCATAAAGCAGGGAACATTCCAACTTCATTGAGAGTAAGCTTCCTATCGATCTTCCCACCTCTGGTTACTGAGGCTTCAGTGATGGGCTAGAATGAGGGTTATTCTGACAGGGACCAGGAGAACCCTCAAAGTACACTATTTTCCAAATATCTCCTAGGATAGCAATATATATATTTGTATCTGATTTAAAATGTGGCCATGACTTCTAAGCCACAGGAAGGAAGAGGCTTAATGAACCAATAAAAAATTAAGGGATCTTAACCCAGATCCAACATTCTACAGATGAGACAGGAACATAAATTCACAGAACAAAGTCTCCTCAGAGACAAAAATCACCTTGAAGGTTCCTGGTATCCTCAGGTAGGAGAGGTCCTCCAGTTCTAAAGAACCACCGATGAAAAACCTCCTCAGCTCAGCCACCGTGCCAAGTTCCATGGGTCTCCACGTGGAGACTGTCAGGGTGTGTGAGCCTGTGTAAGAAGAGAAAAATGGAGCTAGGGCCATAAAGGGCATGTGGTCCCTCACTGACTCCCCAGCAGTGACACAGGCCTAGCCACAACTACAACACCTGGTCTGGTGACGGTCTGGCCTCTGGTGAATATTATCAACATGGTGGTTTAGAACACCCATTTGGAAATCAATCGAATTCAAATCTCAGCTCTGCCCATTATTACATATGTACCCAGGCCAAGTTTCTTAACCTCTCTGAGCGTCATTCTCATCTAGAAAAATGGAAATAACAATAACACTTACACCTCACAGAGCAGTTGGGAGAATTAAATGAGAAGCACTTAGCACAATGCCTGGCATACAATAAAAGGCAATGGCTACTGTTTCAAAATGAACGCTGATTCACTTTGCCATGCAGCTTCTCCCTCAAGGCTGCTAGTCAACCAGAGGAGCAGGGAGCAGATACCAGAAACACTCAGGCTGCTCAGCTTCATGGAGTTAGTTGCAGTTTCACTCAGTCATCTCTAATGGAGGGGGGACATACTTCAGAAGGAGCAAGGAATCTTGCAAGTGAACGGCTTCTAATTCCTAATTATCCCTACTTCTCACTGGAAGATGCTGAATCTTTTAAAGTGTTGGTCATGTTCCTAGGAGCTAGGGCATGTGAGCCACATGAAGGACAGGGACAAAAGGTCACCTGGGGTAGCAGGCAGCACCATAGCCCCGTAGCCTTCCACACGGTACCTCTGCCAGAAGTCCAGTGAGAGGACCTCACAGTAGAGCACAGGCCACTCCAGGAGAGCATCTAGGAGCAAGTGAGAGAAGCAGCCAGGTCACAGGAGGCCTTTGCCAAGAAGAGGCACTGCCTGAGGAGACCCAAGCCCTAGGAGCAAGCACTGAGCTACTCACCAGCTGATTCATCCTTGTGTAGAAAAGAGGCCTCAAATGTGAATGGATAGGAGAAGTAAGCCACCCTGTCCTAAAAAAGAGTGTCATTTTATACTCGGTGTCATGGTGTGGGCAAGGCCTCACATGGAATTTGTTCTCCCTGTGGCCAACAAGGCTACCTTCACAAGGGAAAAGGAAAAACTGTCACCCCAGATAGGAAATTAAAGGCTGAGAGGTGAAGGGACACCCAATACAAGTTGCTTTTGTTCTCAGAAAAGGAGTGAGAGGACTCTAGGACTGGGCAGCCCTGAAGAGCCCATAGGTAAGGGTCAAACCCAACTCTGAAATCTCCCCAGAGGGCGTGGCTGTAGGCCTGATAAATCTTCAGATGCCACCCCAGAATCAGAGTCCTGTTCCCTTCCAGGTACCCCCTCTCATTTTTCCATACCATTCCCAGGGACTTAGTGGCACAGGTCTGTGTTATTCCTGAGAGTTGTTGGAAAGCTGGGCTTGACCAGTCTGAAAAGCAAAGACCATGTATAATAAGTTTACCTGGGAGGAGGGCAAGCAGTTGAGAAAAGGATGAAGTTCCTTCATCCATTCATTCACTCATTCACACAATCAATTATTCATTTAACATTGACTTAGAGTCTACTATGTGCTATGACCAGTCACTGGGTATCTCGGTGACCGGATAGAAAAGATCCCTGTCTCTCATGGACCTAACGTTCTAGTGAGAGGGAGAATGACAAACCAACAAGAGACTATCAATGAAAAATGCTATACTGAAAACACAACAGAGCGAAGAAACTGGTGATGTGGAGGTTCATTTAGATTGGGTAGTGAGGGAAGACATCTCAGAGGTGACACTTAGGTTGAGACCTAAACCAGAAGAACCAGTCGTGCAAAGATATGACAGAAAGGGTTTCAGACTAAGAAAATGGTCCTGAAAAGTCCCAGCCTTGGATATTCTAATAGTTTAAGATCAACAGAAGACAGAAAATTAAGCATGAAGGTTGATGACCCACCAATGAGAGAAAAAAGGAGCATGGAGCCAGAAGCCAAGAGTCAGTGAGGAAAAGTAAACTGTTTCAAATACTTCTGAGAGGGCAAGGAAGGTGAAAGCCAAGAAATCACTCTAGGATTTTACAACTTGGAAGTGATCTATGACCTTGAAAAGAACAGTAACAGTTTTAGGATAGGAGTGGGGTAGGAAGCCTGACCCAATGCCTCTAGAAAACCGTAGAATGGTTATAAAAGGAGAGACTTAAAATATTACTCACTAGTAGTTGGTAATTCCACAAAGAAGCGGATGTAGAGATTGTCATACTCATAGCCTTGGGCTGAAACTAAGAAAACAGAATATTATTTCAGCTTATTCTCCTATCACCCTTGGCACCCACCGAGTTCTGCAGGGTCTATACAGTTCTGCAAGAAAGTCCCTTGAATGCCAGGAACTCTCTGTTTCTAAGAAAGACTCAAGGCTGAGTACTCCAAGTACTGCACACAACCCAAGGCCTCCACTGAGACTGGGTGGATCACTTCACAGCTCTAACAGAACACTTGCCCAAGCATTAAGAGATCTCTGTCTGGCAAGACACTTACCTATCTCTCCATTTACAAAGAGCCGAAGGGCACCTGGGGCAGTCTAAAGTAGAGAGAAGTGGGAAAGATCAGGAGGCCTGGAGGGAATCAGCACTTCTGCCTGTCTGCAAATCCCCATTAGACCTGATATTGGATGTCAAATCCATCGTTATCACATTTCCTCCCCACCCTTCCACTTCACAGATCTGTTTCCTTCATTTCTACAATCTGTAAAAAAGTACATAATGTAAACGGTGGGGAGGATAACTCAGTATGGAAAATTTAGAAAGCCATGACAGCGGCCCTTTGGCATGCAGTGGGAGCCTGGAGGGCCCTGTTCCCTTCAGATGGCCAGGGTCAAGACACTAGGGAGTCTACTGTTTTAGTTGTTTGTGTGTCCATCTTATCAAACTTTTTAATGCTGAGCATCTACTGCTAAAGCAATACAAAAATAATGAAGTTAATTTTTTAGAAAGAGAGAGATGGAGACCGGTGGACAATTCTATCCTTGTTTCCAGATCTAGAAATGCAACTCCTGGAGTTTTGTTTTGTTTTTAAAGAACCAAACTATCTAACAAACAGAAATGACACCCCTTCCCTCTCTCTGAGGTCCTCAGGAAAACCATTCACGTGAAGAGTAAGGAAAACATTTGTCATCTTTGTATTTACTTTTAAATTAATTATAAAGTAATACATGAATGCATTACCACTGATAAAAATTCAAAACTAAGTTTTAAAGAATAGAAAGTAAATATCCCTGACACGTCTCTTACCACCCAAGATTCATCTACCATCTCTCAATCCCACCTTCTCCCAGAAAAAGCCACTCATAGCACCCAAGCCTTTCAGGCCTTTTTCTATGCATTAACAGTTCTATATCAATATGTAGCGTTTTAAAAACATTGACAAGGACTATTCTCTAAGTGCCATTTTTCACTTTCTTTGACACTGCAGAGTATGTCTTGGGGAATTTTGAGAGGCACTGTTACTCAGCCACAGTCAGAATGCACTGGCTGGACCCAGCGGGCAGTGCTGCAGGAAGCCCAGTACTCACTATCTCGAAGTCAGTGCCCACCAGGCTGCTGAGATATTCCTTGTGCCGGCCATAGAGCTGAGGAAGGAAAATAAACCAAGACTCGAGATGTGACCCAAGCCAGACCAGGGTTTAGTTCTGAATGGGAGGGAGAAAAGAAGCACTAATGGGAAATGCCACAGAGAACTGGATCCCAGACACTGACATTTTAAAGTGAAGCACAGAGGCTGTGGAGTCCACTGGTCTGGGACCAAATCCTGGCTCTCACACATACAAGCTACATGCCCTTGGGCAGACTGCTTAGCTTCTCAGTCTCTGTTTCCACATTTATAATTGTAATAATAAAAGTATTCACCTCAAAGTGCTGTTTACAGTCTAAATGAAATAAAGTACCTGAAGCACCTAGCACAGAGCATGATAAGTGTTCAAATAAATGGTCATGATGATGGTGTTCTAATATGATCAAAACCTTGAGTCTGAGATGTCAGCAGTGCTGCCTAAGTCAAGAGAGAGCCAGTAAGAGCAGACCTTGCAACTGCTGACATCACCCTCTGGCACGGTTTCAGTTCCCAGGCACTGAGCTCACCCCTTCAGCACTTAGAATGAACTAGCTCTTACATCCTTGAACACACGCTGTTCCCGCTCTTCCTCTTCTGGCTGTGCAAGGGAGGACACGTTGTCGATCGTATACTTCCACAGTTCCTGTTTCTCCCCCTCGGTCTCGATTCTGTAGAGTCAAAGCCACAAAAAGACCAACTCTGATAACAAGAAATGCCACCCTCCAGATCCAGCTCAGGGATGAGCCATCCCTGGCCAAACACCTCACTTAGAGTATATGATGATGACGACGATGGTCAGAATGCTGACCAGGAGAGGGAAACAAAATGGTAAAGCAAAAGGGCACCAGACTAGACTCAGAGAGTATAGGTTCGGGGCCAATAAAGTCACAGTGAAAGCCTAAAGCACGACATCCCTGGCAACAAGTTTGCTCACCTGAGTGAGAAATGGACAGGTGGGTCTAGGTAATGTCTAACTTACAGTTCTGTGATTCTAGGACCTAGAGGTGAGGGACAGTTGCCCAGAGGAAAAGGCCTGGCTGAGTTCATCTCACCCTATTCTGGTTAGCCCCTACATTCAGCAGCACAAAGAATTACTTTCACTTAACTATTCTGCGGAAGCTATCACTTTCAAATTGGTGCAGTTACACATTTTCTGAGAATAGAATCTGCAGTATCCTAGGGGTCTATGAACCAGAATAGAACATGAATCACTGCCTGGGAATTTAAAAGTTAGATGAAGGGCTTTCAGAGCACCTCCTCAACTAGGGGCAAGAAGTGAAGCCCTTTCTGGATCTCACCTGTAGGGTCCTTTGAGACCAGTAAAGTCAGGTTTTACTGTGATCACTCCATTGCTGTCCACCTTCAGAGTACAGAGGACATGTTCATACTTTTTATAGCCAAGCCTAGAAACCAGAAAATCAATAAGGTTCAGGATCACTAGTCCCACTTCCAGGGTAAGAGGAAGGGGTATTAGCCCATGGCAGGGGAAAGGACAAAGCCCATGGTGAAAATTATCATGGTAAAATACTTACTCTGAGAACAACCATGAAGAACAAAAAGAAGAAAAAGTCCCTCCCTCCCATATACCCCGGGATGACTATAACAGGTTAGTGATGATTAGTGAGAGGAAATATGAAGAGGATCTGAGTAGGGCAGTTAGATGCTTCACTCACTTTCCATAGGGGCCCAGGTCTGCCATGATGTGCATTGTCTGAAGAGGGGTGTTGATAACATGGTTGTTCTTGACAAATTCTTCTGAGGGTTCCCAGGTGACAATTCGTGACTTGAGGATGCCACCCTCCCTGGGAAATAACACAGGAAGGGTCACTTCCCTGGAAGCCCCCTGAAAACCTTGAAGGAGGAACACAGGGGAGCATGGCCAGGTGGGGGCTTAATGAAGAATGGGAAGCTCAGGTTGGTGGACACACTGAGCACTCTGGTACGGAAGGACCACAAAGGCCATCCCTCAGCCCCCATACACACTTGCACTCACATCCCTCGTCTGTCCTGACGTCGCCGCCTGACATTTGCCATTCGCTCGACCAAGAATGATGGTACTTCCCTGGTTGCAGTGGTCATTCTCTGACAGTGCTGGGAAAAGAGAACAATCTTGTGTAACCCAGCTGGTCAGGGCCACACAGGACCAAGTAACTGAAGGGAAGTCTTCCTCTTGAAATCTCATCCTGGATCTGAACCAGCCATCTCACAATTATACATGCTATTCACTTAACACCTGCTCCTTGTGGAGATCTACAAGGTTTTAGACAAAAATCAGAAAATATAGGCTCTACCCTCCGTCAAGGAGTTTAAAATCTCACTGAAAAGATAGAACATGTCAGGCAATGATTGAAGAAAATGTTAAAAAAGTCCACCGAGCTATGTTGACATAATTGAGGCAAATCAAGGACAGGAGCCATTCTCTGTGGCTGTACTGAACTCCTCTTCAAACCTATACATGCACCAGAGTTTTGGCTGATCCCCTAAATTTTACCTAGATGGTTCTAGATTACACTCTCCTGTCTTACCTCAAGATGGAAGAAGGCAAGCTGAGGGCTGCTTCTCCCATTTTGCAGTCTGTAGGCCTATCTAGAGATGCTGCCAGTTCCTGCAGGCCCTCCAGCAAGTGGAGAAGGGAGCAGTAGCCACACCACCTGCAGACCGTGCCTACTCTACTCCAGCTTGGCTGCCAGTAGCACAAGGTAGTTTTTAGACAGGCTCTCTGTCTCCCCTTCACAGGCTTCTGATTTAACACACAGAATCCAGGGGGCCAGAAAGCTCAGGAAGGCAAATGAGAAGGAAGCTATAGAACCTTGGAAAGAGCAATACCTCCTCCAAATTGGTATATCTATCAGAGTCAGTGTAGGTAAAGATTCGGCAGTTCTTCCTGCCACCCGAATCCTCCAGCTTCAGGATCTCTTGACGGTACTGATGATCCAAAGGGCTCTGACAGGCGGCTTCATTTTGGTACAGATCTACTTCAAACTGAGGTCACAAGGAAACAGAGATCTACTGAGAATATGTCAAACTTTAGATTCTGTAACTGTTCAATTAAAGCAGTCCTATAGAGCTGATACAATTGGACACATTTTCATAGCCTAATGGAGGGCAGGGGATCCAAAGAATGTTAGAGCTAAAAGGAACCAGAGTGATGGTCTAATCCAACTCTGTTGTTATAGATGGCATGTGGCCCAGAAGTGAAAAGTGCCTCACCCATAAAACTAGGTAGTAGTAGCATTCACTATGTTACAGTGCCCCTGTAAACAAAACAGAGGAAACTATAAACTGCTAGAAGCTTTCTGGAAATCAGTTTGGCTCCACTGATTTTCAGAAAACTTCTAGCAGTTTATAGTTCCAGACCCTGCCCAAGCCCTTTCAAGTCCCTGCCCCTCCCACATTCCTGGGAGCCCTGGAAACCCTTCCCTGCCACCATCCCAGTGGAGGTGGACCAGGCAGAGGTAGACTGAGTAGACAAGTGACAAGTCACCTGGCTAAAGAGCTTCTCCTGCCACCCAATCAAGACCTCCTCCTCTTCATCTTCATCTGGGCGGTGTCCACCTCCAAAGACAACAGTGAGTCAAATGTTTGAGCCAAACCAGCACCACTTCTAGCTCTGTAGTTAGTTATAACCAAAGTCCCTGTTCGTATATTTGCCACAAAACCAGCTGCAGTTCAGTGATTTATTAAGCATTCACTCTAGACAAAGGCTGGAGAGGCTATGTATATAATGAAGCCAGGATTAAGATCTAAGAAATCTTAATCACTACTCTAATTTGAATAAAAGAACATGATATCTTCCAGGAACTATTCAATCTAATTCAGTGGCAGAAGCTGAAATTTGGATTTGGCTACATTTGCTAAGGAAACTCTGGCAGTTTTATCCTGACTATTCCTGAAGCCATCTATCTAGAATCACAAACACTGTAACCTTAGGAGACCAAGTATCAGGAGACAATAAAAAAGGCAAATAAATGATTATATTAAGAACAGAATCTAGCACACTCCTAGCTGAGTATGCCTTTCTCAGAAACATATGCTTCACAAGTCATCAGACTACACTCTTGCCCAGGAATATTTTTTAATTCCTGGGCCTAACACAAATATACTGTCCTCTCTGTCTCACTCTTCTGCCTTCCTAGATAAGAAAAACTGCAAGAGAACAGTTAGTGTGCACATTTTTCAAGTGGACTCCAAAAAGTATTTATACGCATGCTGAGAATTTGGAGTATATTTTCTCTTAGAAAAAAAATGCCATAAATGGAATTTAAAAGAGAAAAAAAAGGAATTTGGGTTGCCAGGCTAATTTATTATATATCTTGATGACAGGGATCATGTCATTCAATTTTCATACACAACATAATATAGCAGTTAAAATTGCCTAGGACCAAAGCCTGGCTTCAACATTTACCAGCCACGTGCCCTTGGGCAAGGAACCCAACCTCTCTATGCCTTTTCTCAGACTACAGCCCTGGGTCTACTGTCTTACAAGGTAACCACCACCCTAGACGACTTTCCGACCCCCGTGGGGGTCACATCACCACCATGCACCCACTGGCAGCTGGGTGAGGACTAAAAGTGGCCAAGTCTATGAGGTCCTTCCCACGCTGGGCAGCAGGCTGGCAATGGAGGAAGTTGCTTGATGTGATTCTTTGCAGGTGGACTCTGTCAGGAAAAGAAAATCCCCAAATACTTGTTACAAGACACACAACCAGGAGATCAACACGGAGCAAAGTGGGGGAAACAGAACACCTGAGAGGGCGGCGCTGCCAAGGTTGCAGGCAACTGAGGGGAAGTGAGTAGGGCGTGGGGTCCTAAGGGAAGCGTGAAGACGGGAAAGTGTCCTGGGGACCCAGGTCTCGGAGGAATGTGAGAGGGGCAGGGCCTTGAAAGGGCTTGGGCGGGGTCTGGAAGCTGCGAGGGGAGAGGGTTCCAAGGAGTGAAGGGAGACGCGGGGAGACCGCGGAGGCAGTGATCAGGGATGTAAGCGCAGTGGGCGCCGCCGAACACGGCCACGTTCAGGCTCGAATTATCTGAGAGCACGAAAGCACGGGGCTCCGGGGCGATGCGACTACCGGAGGCGCAAGTTGCGCACGGGGTCCCGGGAGCGGTACACGGCCTCGCCGCTGTCGGCGTTCCAGCCGGCCTCCGCCATGACCGCCGCGGCTGTGCCGGAAAGCGCCGCGGCTGCGCCGGAAAATGCCGCGCCTGCGCCGGAAAACGCCGCGCCTGTGCCGGAAAGCGCGCCGCCCCCCGTTGCCCCCGACAACGGGGACGCCGGGCTGCAGAGGCGGGGGAGGCGCTGCACGCGCGGCCCTCACTGACCAGCGCGGCGCCCAGAGGTCAGGGTGGTGCGGCCCCGGCCGAGGCTCGGCTCCGGCTGGGGTCTTGCGGAATCACCGCTTACGACGTGTGCGAACAGAACGCACCCGCACCCGAGGCCGACTTGATGCTCTTTACAAATGAGGGGACGAAGGCGGCGCCGTCGGCCCCTTTCGTACAGATTCAGACGTGGTTATGGGGACCAGACCCAGGGGCCGTGAATCCCGACCATGACTCTTCCCACACCCCACGGACTTCTGCTGAAAGCTCGAAAAATTAAGCCTGGAAATCGGTGGACTCACAGAATGTGTCCATCCTTCCTAAAGGGGTCAGGGAAGGGGATGGCACTTACTCAGACGAGAAAATGTATTCTTGGACGGAAGAAAAAAAACGTCAGAAATTTTATTTCTTGTTTTGTTCGTTAAGCCAGAGAAAGCAAAAACAAGGAAGCTAGCAACAAGGAAAAGCTATTAAACTGGCCCGCCCGCCCCCACTGCGTGTTTGTTCCAGGTTTTTAAGGCCGTGGCTATTGCACCGGCCTCCTGAAAGCCAAGAAAGCGCCATTCAGAAGTCATACCTCATTGGGCATCAAGGGCAGGACACACCATAACCTGGCGTCTGGCTCCCTGGCATGCCCAAGATGGTGTCAGTTGTTATTAGCCTTTGACATTTGCTACTCCCCCAGAGTAAGCAATTGTCCCGGACATTGGGATTCTTATGCCAATATGGTTATATGGCATTAGAAAACCTGGGCAACATAGCTGCTGCTGTGTCACACAAAGAACTCACCATAATAGGAGAACCATTGTTTAGAATCTAATGCAGTTGAGTGCTTTGTTTGCATTGTCCTTAATCCTTCTAAAAGCCCCACTAAGTAAGTATTATTATTCCCATTTAATTGATGAAGTTAGTGAAGGCCAGAGTTTAAAGAGCTTGCTAAGGCAGAATCCTAGGAAATGGTGTAAAGAGCTGGGATTCTAGCCCAGGTTTGAGGCCAGAAAACCTCCCATTGTATCTCGAATTCTCTCACCTAACAGTGTATTCCACAAGAGCACACAATTTACAACCTGGGAAATATTTCACAAAAGGAAACCATGGAGGCAGCATACTAGCTCTTAAGAAATGGTCTTTCTAATTTTTCTTTTCAAAGTGGTGAATAGACAACACTGTGTCACATGAACAACAAACAAGAAAGGTGGAGATTGCATCAACAGTTTGGTTTTATAACCACATCAAACTTATAGCAAAGTCAATTTGATATCATTGTAAGCAAAATAGGGTACTATACCACATAGTATGGAAATATAATTTACTGGTACAAGTAACCATAATTTAATTCTTTTTATACTGGTTAACTAGATTTTTATGTTTCTCTTTGTTTACTAGTATCAATAAATCAGTATTTTTAAAACTGGAATCCATGCGTGGTATTTAAGGGTTCTATGAACTCTTTCCTAGAATTTTATGAGGAGCATTTTGTGGAAAAAAATTTATGACTTATCAGATTCTGGAAGTAGTTTGTACCCTGAATGACCTGATCCCCACTACATTTATATACTGACATCTTGTTAAAAGTCAAAAGTTAAGATTACAAATCATAAGAGCAAAATCCATTGTATCATTACCAGCACCTTTCCACACTCATCCCTAACCAAGGTGGTTCAGAGCTGACATGTACTGTGTTCTCCCTAAAATAACACCATCATTTGGAGAAATTTTTGGTTTAGAAAACACTTGCACAAATAATCATGAAGGGTAACTGTTATTGCCTTCATTTCAAATATTTATAAACGAAGACATTAATTATATTTCTCATAGCCTTATGACTAGGAAGCATAGAGCCTGGACTTACATCCCAGAAGTTCTGACTCAAACCTATGGGCTCTCCTTTGAACTGTGCTGCTGCTTTATATCTACTCATCCCAACCCTTCCCCTAATTTTTTTTTTCTTTTCTAAACCAGCTTTATTTGGGCCACATCAGAACAGCCTACTACTCTTCCTTTCCCCTCCTCTGTCATTACTTTATCACTTACTTGGGCTCTCCTCACTACAAGACTTTAGAAAAGCAGACGGGGAAGAGGAAGAACATCACTTCAGGATTTTTCTTACCAAGTGAAACATTTACCTACCACATGATTCAGCAATCCCACTCCTAATTATTTACTCAAAAGCAATGACAACATATATGCACATGAAGACCTCATGTGAATGTGCACAGCAACTTTACAATAATAAAAATAGGAAACAGCCCAGATGTCTACCAACATGTAAATGTTTAAGCAAATTGTATAATATCTATACAACCGAATGCTACTTTACAATAAAAACAAAGTAACTACTGACACGTAAAACTGCATGAGTGAACCTCAAAGCTCATTATGCTAAGTGAAAGAAGCTGGACACAAAAGGCTATACCTTGTGTGGTTTCCTTCATATGACTTTCTAGAAAAAAAGAAAAACTATAGAGCTGGAACACAGAATAGTAACTGCTGGGAACTGGGTTTGGGAAGAGGGGCTGACTATAAAGGGTCAGTGCAAGACAATTTTGGGGATAATGGAACTGTTTAGATGGAACTGTGGTGGTGGTACATAACTCATTGCACTTCTTAAAACCTATAGAATTGTGCACCATGGTGAGTGAATTTTCCTGTATATAAGTTGTAAACAATTTACCATGTTGTGAGAGGTACCTTAAATGGAATATAGATAGTGACAAAGGAATCTAACTGTTACAAATGACTCACAGAACCACAGTGAAGGGAGTAAGAAAGAAAGAAAGGAGCCACCTTAAGTAACTTTGGAAAATAGTTTTTTGACTAAAATTGAAGGCTGTCCTCTAAATAAAGTTGTACAATAAAGTTGGCAAATTTATTTCTCAGAGGAGTGTGGGCTAGCAATTCCAAATCTACTTAGATGTATACTAAGGTTTGAAAAATAAGTAAATATATTGTTGATAACGTGAGCCATACTTTTCACTGTCTGAGAAAGAAGTTACAAATAAAGAAATGGTGAATGCAAGAGTGGACCCTGTGGTACTGGATCACAGGTGGAGTAAGCAGTAAAAACTCATGGGAATTTAAAAATATATCCTTATAAAGACAGGATCAGAAATGAATATAGTGATAGAAGTTATCACTCCCCAACAGAAATGAGGACTCCCAGTGCCCAGACTGTGGTTTCTAAATACCATTCTCTAATACAAAGCAATGAGGGTTCTCTGGAGAATTGATCGATTCCCTGAAGGAAGCAGAATCTCTTAGGCATTTCTGGGCTAGGGAACATCAATGAGCCAAGGGGAACCCTGAGATGGGTGATAGTATGAGTTGTTAATAGTCAATATGCTCAGCAGTTGGTCAAGAGGACCTGGGCAGGGCACGAACAGTATCTGCTACAGGTAAATCTAAGAAAGGCAATTCCAGGAAACCGGTATGGGCTAAACCCCAGCCAGCTTACTCAGGGCACCAGGAAAGTGAGCATCTTTACCTTTTTCCAGCTCCTTCCAGGCAGTGTGCCAACACGTAGAACAGGTGGGACCACATGGGTATTACTGAACTGACATTATCAGTCAGTAGAATAAAATAGATCAGCACTACCCAGAAGCTCAGCCTCTGGAGCAGTTCATTTGTATGTCAAAGCCAAATCTCAATTGCGTTTTCCAAAGAAACGTATTCACTTTCTGATAATTAATTGCTTTTATCTTGGGAAGACCTATTTTCCCTACAGTGTGTCCCAGCAGGTTAGCCTACATCTTCGGTGACATGCCAAGACATGGAGCAACAAGAGTGTTCTAAATAGTAAAATTCTGATGACATTGGCTTCTATAGCCCTTCTCCTTCCAAGCGGACATTTCAATTTTTAGAAATGAAGGAACTTTAAAGTTCACTTTCCGTGTTCCTCCCTTTCTTGGTATGACCCTGGAAATACAAAGAGATTAATCTCTTCAGTAAATTCTAATAAGTGCCAGGACTTTCCGCCAACTGTAGGATAGTGTCAAGTTTGATCTCATTAAAGTCCACTAAATTTTCCCAAGCCAGCGATGACATTTTGAAAGTCTATATTCATATCTACAACAACAATTTTGAGTCTTGGCTATTGTCTCAAAAGAATCATTTGGCTACAGCTGTTGGGACTGAAATTAGGTGGCAATGCAGATTACTTTGAGTAAGGACTCTCAGCAATTCTGTCTAAGCCCCTAAAAGGAGGTAGTTATGAGTTTGCTCCACAGTTCATTAATCAATTCACTTCATTTATTTGTTCAACAAACATTTATTGCTGATCTTCTATGTGGGTATGTGCTGGCTGGAAAATTACTGCTTGGCTAATGCCCATGGGAACATAACGCTCTAACAATAAGCTTTCTGCTTCTGTACCCCCCGCTTGCACAACCGATTTGTAGATTGACAGTTAGTAAAAAGAAGAAAAATAGACTTGTGTGTTCAAACAGGATGAAGAATAGGAGTTTAAAAACCCTGTACCTCTACATTTCAGGGCTGCTTCATTTGGGGTCTCCGTACCCCTGGCAGACCCAGCTGGTTGAATAAAGAGTGTGATTTCTGGTGGTCCGTGTGTCTATCGGGGGCTGGCAGTTACAACAGGGAGAGAGAGGTAGCACTGTATTAAGCCCTGCGGATATACAGGCTCTGAACTCATGGAATTTACTTATGGCTGGGAGAGATAGCTAGACCATAAACAAATAAAAATGCAAAACAGGGTACAGTAGATGGTCCATTCCTTGAAGAAAAATAAGCAAGGAAGTATGATAAGAATCATCAGAAGAGAACAGTTTGAAATTTTTTAAAGGGGAAATCAGGAAAACCCTCACTTGCGCTGGCTGGAAAATTACTGCTTGGCTATCACCCATGGGAACGTAAGCTATCACGCATAGGAACATAACATTCTAATAACAAGCTTTCTGCTTCTGTACCCCCATTTGTACACCCGACCTGTGGGTTGACAGGTAATGAATAGAAGAAAATAGACCTTTGTGTTCAGACAGAATGAAGAATGGGGTTTAGGGCTTAAAAACCTTGTACCTCTACATTTCAGGGCTGCTTAATTTGGGGTCTGCATACCCCTGGCAGACCCAGCTGGCTGAATAAAGAGTGTATTTCCTATAACTCACTGGTTTCTGGTTGTCTGTGTGTCTTTCGGGGGCTGGCGGCTACAACACACTGAGACTGATATTTAAGCCAGTACCTGAAGATGGTGATACAACAAAGCCATGTGGATAGGGAGAGAATGAGCATTTCAGGTAGAGGAAACAGCCAACGCAAAGCTGGGTAGATGGGTCATAGTTATACATTGTATTTATTCTCGATATTATTGTAATTATATATTGTTAAATTAAATCTGGCTCCAAGCTGCCACTCAACAAAGCTAATGAGATATTCAGTACCAGTCAATATTGGCAGCCCTTCCCACCCACTGGACTCAGAGCAAAGTTCTTTCCCTGTGCCCTAGAAAAGGACCTTCTGTCCATCATGGTCATTGCTAGGAATGTCATGGCCCAAGCTTGCAGCTGAGCCAACTGCCTGCTGTCTCCTCATTATGTCCATCTTCCTTATGACTAACTTAGTTTCCTGAGGCCACAGCTTTAAGGATTAGTCCCAAACAGTCACGTACTACCCTGTCAGACGTCCTGCCCCGTATAGGAGTTCTGTATGGGAGCAAAAGTTCCCCGCTTCTTGTCCCTGCATCACCAGGGTAACTAGCAATCCCTCCATCTCCTCAGGATTCAGGAATCCAACTGTTCTCTCTGTATCCCCTCTTCTCCACTCCCAGTATTTCAATATGGCTTCCTAAACTTTGTGAGCTAGGTGTGTTCGTCAGTTATGTTGTTGTTGTTGTTGTTGTTGGTGGTGGTGGTGGTTTGTTGGTTGGTTTATTGTTTATTTGCTTGTTTGTTTAAAACAAAAGCTTGTTAATTTCCCAGGAGGCAAGGGAAATCCAGCCCTCCAGGACACAAAGCTTTAATTGCTCTCTCAAGGGAGGGTTGAAGGAAAACTATTTTTATTCTTTCAAAAAAAGAAAATAGAGTTAAGATCTCAGTCAGGTTAATCTACCACATAAACATCTATGGAATCTTCTCCCAGCTCTCTGTCTCCAGGACCACCGGGTTGTTCCAGGGTACCCTGAGTTCCTGCTTAGATGATTTCAACAGGTTCCCACCTGACCTTTCTCCAGTCTTGTCCCCATTCAGCTCTTCTCCACACTGAAAATGAAGCAACCTTCCTAAGACAATAATCTGATGAGGCGCTAAACGTCTTTGCCAGTTAAGGAAGAAGCACATGATTCAGTTCCATCTAGTGAGACGTGAGGAAAGTCTTACCAGAATTTCTGAGAAAGCTATTCTTTCTTTTCTATGAGATGCTCTGCCTTCCTCTAAATGTGGTTGTGTGCAATCTTGCCTCCAAAGGAAAGATGGAGTTGAAGCTTGGAGAAGGCAAAGCCAGAACTACAAGATAAAAGAAGCCAGAACCACTGAATTAAGTCAACCCTGAAGTCTGCCCTATCTCTGAACCTCTGGTTATAGCTGTCTTTTAAAAAAAAATATTTCTGATGATCAAAAATATGGAACTGAGATTGGTGGTACAGCAACGTAAATACACTTAATACTGAACTGTGCACTTAAAAATGATTAAGATGGTAAATTTTATGTTGACTGTATTGTACTATGATTGAAAAAAAATTTCAATAACAATATAGAAAAAAGAGTATAATGACCACTGTGTGTCCAGCATCCAACTTGAAAATTTTTCTATTAAGTTAAGCCTATTTGAATTGCGTTTTTGTGACTTAGACCCAGTAAACACATGCTAAAAAATGCAGAATTTGGTGCCAGTAAGTAGGACTGCTGCAATTGATGGAACTTAAACTTGGTGGAATTGGCTAAACCAAAGAAATAGGGCTTGACCCTGAGCAAGAAAGTAATCCTTATTGAGTAACTGTAAAATAGTAGGTTTATCTGCCTCTTGAGGTTTAAATTACCTGGAAATCTTGTTCGAGTGAAAATCCCAATTCAGTGAGTCTAGGGTAGGAACTGAAATTTTGCATTTCTGAAAAGCTCCCAGGTAATGCCAATGTTGGTGATCCAGGGACCACACATTGGCTAGCAAGACAAGTGCTATACAGGCTGTGGCATTAGGAGGATGGCGAAGAAAATTCAGGATGTTGCACTGCGTTAGAAACTTTGATAGTCCTTGGTAAGATTCTACAAAGAAGAGACATGCTTAAACTTACATTGGCCAGTGTCAAAACAGAGAGAGAAGAAAATACATCTCTTTTCAGAGAGGTTCTCACTGCCTTTGCACTACAGTAAAAAATAGCTGAAACGTGATTATGTCATTTTGTCTATCTTGGTCAACTTTTTAGAGTGTGTCCATATTTATAGGAAATACACGTGAATAGGTAAGTGAACTCACTATAAGAAAGAGTTGCTCAATAACTAGAGCCACCCAGCAAAAAAGTAGGTTTCCATGTAAAGTAGTGAGCTCCCTGACCTAGGATTGTAAGGCAGTGACTTAGTGACCATCTATTAAGGATGAGGTAGGATGGTGCTTTTTCAACTTTAATGTGAATAAGTATTTCCTGGGTATCTTGTGAAAATGCAGATTCTGATTTGGTAGGTCTAGGGTGGGGCCTGGGATTCTGTATTTCTAAACAGCTTTCAGAAAATTCCAGTGCTTTAGGTCCTTGGACCACACTTGGAGTAGAAAGGATGTCATGGGAAATCCTACAATGGGTACAATGGGTAGAAAGTTTAGTTAGTAGTTTCCAAACCTGCCTGTATCTCAGCTCCATATCCTATACCAGAGATTCAAATTCTGTAGATTAAGAACAAGGCCTGGACAATTTTATTTTAAACAAACCCTCCAATGATTTAGACAGAATTTGGAAACTACCAACCAGAAGCTTCTTAAGTGTATTTCAAATTTTAAGCTTCATTTTCTCAAGAATCTGACAAATATAAATCAGGATGGAGCAAAGCCAGGCTGGTCATGATTCTCCTACTATAATTACGTTGTAAATACCACAGGGCCAAACACTTCCCTGTCATTTAGAAGTTGTACACTCCTTTTCCTGTGAAATTGGCATTTTCCATTCTTTTGCAGAGCAGACTTCCATTGTGCTCTCCAAATAACTCAATTAATGAGAGCTCTTGAGCTCTATCAACCCATGATAGTATAACTTAATTATGTTAAAAAGAGGAACTTACGCATTAGGAGAATTTTTCAAAAGACAATGAAATCTAAGGTTGTGTGACACACTGAAATTATCCCACAAACAGGAATGATCCAAATTAAGTTGGTTAGAGTCATGATCTCTCACTCCAGATGCATCTGTGAGCCAAGACTTGCATATCCCTGATATGAAGACTTTTATTATTGTAGATTTTATAAGTTCCAGGAGGCCAGAATCACAGACTGGCTTGAGCAATTCCTGTTTTCCTATCCACCCATCATCAGTACCCTCTCTTGTGACATAGCCACAAGTGAAAAGATTCATGGAGATGGGCAAAAGCCTGATTCTAGAACTTGGGGCTGGAGGGGGAGGCAGGGGTTAGGAGAAGAGCCTATTGAATTAGTAGGATGCAAAATCCATTGAAGACCATGATGCGCTACAGATGGAAAAAAACAAGTATTAAGGAAGGCCTGTAAAATATGCCCTGCAGGCCAAGGGGAAGAAAATAGGTAGGCTGCATCTGGGCATCTTGACCACACTCCCATCAGTCTGGGTCAGATGCCCCTCCAGTGTCCTCCTAACACACAGAGTGTTCTCTATTAGCATAGGCACAGTGAGTCCCTTCTGACTGATATTCTTCCTTCCCTCTTCTACTCCCCTACTTGAGCTCACTCTCCTTCATACTCACCTCACACACTGCTTGGTCAGGGCAGCCTCCTCCACCCTTGACTGTGTCAGTCCCCTGCTTTATGCCCGCAGATGATATGTACCCCATTTCTTAGCACTCTTATAGTTTGTAGTTATACAATTAAAAGTGTGTTTTAAAAAAAAATTGCTGTCAACTCTAAGCTCCAGGAAAGCAGAAATCATGTCTGTCTTGAGTCTCAAGATACCCCAGAACGTGCCCAGTACATGGTAGGCACTTGCTCAATAAATAAACAAATATCTTTTTTTAAATGTCTTTCTGCCCCACTTACCAGTGAGTTTCCTAAGAGGAAGAACTAGGCTTGATTTATCTTTGTATCCTGAGGTAACTCAAACAATGGCTCAATGTATACTTATTTAAATTGTACTTAACTGAATTAAATTATCGGGAGTAGCAGTACCCTGGGCTCTGGACTGGGATTCCAGGGAAATTCCAGGGTTCGGACAGGGAAGCTTACAGTGAGGTCATCGACCAAGTGGGCCCAGGTACTTAGATTAAAGTGGGTCTCCTAAAGTCTGCAGCCAGAAGGGAAAAAAGAAAACCTGGGATACTCTCAGCATTGCAGCCTGGTTTTAAGAAAAAAGGAAACCCTGCTAGGCTGTATTCTTGGAGACAGACATCACCATCTGTGTAGTAGCTGGACCCACGAGGACTTCAGAGAGGTGGCAGCAGCTAGGCTGAGTTGCTTAGTTCAAAAGCAAAAATCCTGTCTGGACCAGCTGCTGTCCTTAGGCTGGTGATGATGTTTTTCACATCCACATCCCTAAATGTAAAAACTAGAGCTGGTTCCTTGTGGGGATATTGTGGTCTCCACATACCCCATTACTTCTATCTTTCTCCTTATCAGACAGCAAGCAGCTTTTAAAGGGGGAGGGACACTTCTCACAGTCACCAAGACAAACAAAACGTCCAGCAGCAGAAGCCAAAAATGAAAAACAAAAACAAAAACAAAGCAAAACACTTTCCATTTATCCCCCTTCATCCTCCCACTTCCAAT
This sequence comes from Cynopterus sphinx, assembly GCA_030015415.1. Lineage (NCBI taxonomy): Eukaryota > Metazoa > Chordata > Mammalia > Chiroptera > Pteropodidae > Cynopterus > Cynopterus sphinx. The sequence continues at coordinate 25,342,144 of CM057385.1, forward strand.
CTATGAAACAAACCAGAAAATGAGGGCATGGGATTTAAGCAGATTTCTTTCTTAGTTTCAGCTTCGGAACCCCCTCAGGATTCTGACTAGAGATTTAGATGAGACTGAGAGAGCACAAAACACGATGTCTCAAGAACAAGTTCATGCTGAAGCAGCTGCTCACCTCCCATGACTAAGAACTCATCCGGATAATCACCTCTCACACGTGAACCATGCTCTCTTTATCTGCATGTATCATCTCGGGCGGCCCCCAGCACCCTGCGATACTGGCTGGTGCTACTGTTCCCATCTGCCAGAGGAGACTGAGTGATTGTCTAGGGTTATACAGCCTCTGTGCAGGGTTGTCAGGACCCAGCGAGATCTTCTGACCCCATTCTGAGCTCACTCTCAGAGAAAAGCTGCCGAAGCTGGCTGAACACCTACTGGGGGAAGCAGGAGTAGCCTAGAGAACACAGCACAGGCTAAACGGGACTCACATTCCTTGGGGGTGTCCATTTTAGCCAGAAGTTAAGTAAATTTAAAGTTTTTATATAAAAACAAATACAGAAAAGTTCTGGAGTAGAAGGCAAAAGTGGAAACTGGGTGTGAGTATTTGGCAACTCTTTCCAAAATATGTGGGTATATTCTTTCCAACAATACTGTAAGTCTAAGACTCTTCTGAAATAAAAAATTTATTTTAAAAAGTGTGAGCTATTACAGAAATTGTAAAATCTCAGTTTCCTCCAGGGGAACCTGGTCATATACCTCTTTTGTTAAAGGTACGTCAAAGGCAATATTTAAAGGGCATTGCCTGTTCCCTGCTGTTTGCAGTGGAAGGACATTCTATAGTGATCTACAGCATCTTGAAAAGCCTGTATTTCTTAGGAAAATCACAAAACAGTAGGACTGTAAGGATTTTTTCACTTCCTTCTCTTGGCTTCTGACCTCTTCTTAACACTGTGAGAAGAGTGACAGACAAATAACCAACTTGTCCTTCCCAGGTTCCCACCTGAGTAAAAGGGATTCTATCGCCACAAAGTATACCTCGCCCTATTCCAGCCTCCATCACAATCTTCCAGAATATATTATTCTTGCACCCCAACCCAAATGATCTGAGAAGAGCCCCTGGAAGAAGTAGCCAGAACTCAGGCATTTACAGTAAGTCCCAGAGGGCACCCACGCTGGCACCCAGTGGCCACCACCCATTAGTGGAGGGCAAGCTAGCAGGGAAGCGGGGTGCCTTCTCAGGAATGTCCATTCAAGACTCCAGCCTCCATCCAGCACAGAGACCTAAGGATGCAATTTCACAAGACTGGGTGGGGCACATGGGTTCTGTTACTTCTGAAAATTTTTCAGCCATCTGGGATATAGGTGTTGAAGTTCCACCTTGAAGTTCGAAAAGGGGCTTGAGCCTCTGTTTCCCCAGCTGTAACGGGACCAAGATTTACGTGTTCATCATGGTCTCTTGGCTCTCTGTGTTTCTGTCAGCTTAGGATGGGCAGTGGGCCTCCAAGCTGGAAAAAATGGAAGAGAGAAGAGACTAATCCAGAAATTCTACCTCCTAGATACACTTTAAACACAGAATTTTAATCAGGCTAGGAAATGGTTTTCAGAAACAGCTTTAGAACTGACAGTCAAGAACTGTCCGTTTGAACATTTGAATGACTAAGTTAAGCCAAGGTAATTTTTACACCAGTGTCATCTTTATTACCAAAACAAATATTATCGATTGCCCGATATGATTTAGAACTCTTAAGGAGTTTATGGTCTCATTTGAGCAACAGAAAAAAAAGTATAAAGAGATAATAAACATACCAGAGGGGAGGAGGGAGGAGGGAATGGGGGGAAAATAAATAAAATGTTAAACAAACAAACAAACAAATACATAAAATGTTTAAAAAGAGAGAGAGATAATAAACAGAAAAAGGAGAGAAAAAGAGAACCAATGTGCAATGCTCTCTGAGGTTAGACAGATAGTAAAGGCTTCATGGAGAAGCTAGGACTTGAGCTAAACATTGGACTTGAATGAGAAGAGAAAACAAGCCAGGCATGGAGAATGGCACAGGGAAAGACTCAGAAGCAGTAATGAATGTAGCATGTTAGGGAAAAAAAGAGTAGGTTAATTTGGCTGGAATGGAGGGCGTGGGTAGGGGAGTGATGTGTGATGGACTGTAAGAGATCGGGCAGGCAGGATAGCACTTTGGCTAAAACTTGAGAGTTTGTCCTGTGAGTAGTAGGGACCTTGATGGTGAAAACTTTAGTGTACAGGAGGAATGGGGTGCAGGGAGGTGGTGTCAGGGAGACCATTGGAAAGGCTGTTGCATTGGAGCAAAACTGAGATGATTTAGGGCAGCACAAGAATGTGGGGCAAGACAAGGAAGTGACAGATACACAAGATTTATGAGGAACAGATGGGTAGGAATTGGTGACTAAGATGTGAGATGGGAGGAAGGAAGAGGAAGAGAAAAAAAGAAGAGTCAAGCACCGAGGATGACATCCTCATTCCAACTTAATTGTCTGAAAGAACGAGAGAATGATCACATTCCAGGTAGAATTTTTCTCCCCTTCTTAACAAGATTCCTTTCATTTTAAAATTTCAGTTGTCCTTGAAACTAAAGAAAACCCCACCTCAGCTGTTCTTAAAGTGAATAAAGTAGGATTCTGATTTCCCTTGTGTATACGGAAAACCTGAAGACATGTGACTTATACAGGAATGCACTATGGGGCAGAAGCAGACTGGTACTAGGACCTTCTAGATCTCATGATTTGCAATAAACTCCTAAACATCAGAGCCTAAGGAAACCCCATAATTATTTAGTGGGCCCACTTATCTTTACAGATAAGGAAACTGAGGCCTGCAAATGAAGAGTGACTTCCTCAAAGCAGCAAGCTAAGTAGCTAAGAGCAGCAAGCTAAGACCATATAACCTGGCTTGCTGAGTCTTAATCTAGTGCTCCTTGCACTTTCTGTTGCTCAGTGCTTTATCTGTGTGTGTACATGTGCACTCAGTGCTTGCTTGAGCAACAGGAAACATTTTCTTGGAATGATATTTTCTCTATGGATTTACCACGAAGCATCTCATCAGACTCCTCACATAGTAACAATAATAATTCAGGATTGACTTTAGGTTAAACTACTGCGTTTATTTGTGAATTATATGATAATTGGCATATCTCCCCCTCTCACCCTTGACCATCTCTGGTTTCATTTTAGATCAAATTACCTTGGCTGATCTCTGAGATCTGTCACCTTTCTCAGCCCTATCCTACGTTACCTTGCCAAGGCAGGCAACAGTTATGACACCTTTTTTCATTTGAAGTAAGCTTATCAAAATTTATCATTTATAAGCTAATTGGGAAGAAAGAGGATTGGGAGTAGGAAAACGGGAAAACAAGAAGTACTTAATACTAGGTACTCGGTGAATATCTAAGAGGAAGATAAAAGAAAGGAAGGAGAGATGGTACACTGATGGAAAATGGGAGAATGGCCTTGCCTTCCAAAAAAAATTTTTAATTAATGAAGAGAAGGAAGAGAAAACCTTCTGGTTATTCCACTAAGGTAGTTCTTGAGAATTCCTCTGCTCATTTTATCAGGGTGGTTCCTAGGGAGGTGCTGAGCAAGACCCACCTTTCAGTTCTCAGCATCCTGTGGCTGATTGGAAAAACTCATTGACACTAGGTTTGCTGCTCAGAAACCGGATGTTATGACAATCTCAGAAACCACCAAACATCCAATGACCCATTCCTCCTTACAAAATACTTAGAGAAGACAGCAGAGCCTCCCTCTATCTCAGAAAATTTTCTCTTCCACAAACCCCTCCTCACTCTGAAGGGTACTGCCCAGCAATGTTCTCATCCTTCCCAAGGTTCTGTACTGCAGAGGGACATCATTCAGAGAAATTTTGTCATCTCCATACCCATCTGGAGGCCTGGATGGCTTATGCAAGAGCACCTTGTTTCCTCACTTTTCTGGGTAGAATAAATGGATGAATCCCAGAGAGGGTAAACATTGGCATACGGAGCCATGGTGAGGACAAGAAGTTTATTTGTTTGGTGTTCTAGGAAAACAACAAGAGGAAATGCATTTGAGGCAGGAAAATAAAAAGTAACCCATCTAGCTATGAATGACAACCACAACAATGGGAGATGGGTGATACAAGCAGCCGAGGAAGGGACTGGCTAGGCTTCTAAGGAAGATGGCTCCTGAAATGGCAGGGATGGCTGGGAGGCCATGACCCAGGGTGAGAGCTACAATCATGTCATACAGAGTGGTCACTTTGTCACTGACTGTGAGTGTCCCTTTGATCAGCCAAAGGTTTTGCATGCAACACGCAGAATTGTACTTCTAGATGGGGGTAGAAGGGAACCAACCACGTACAAGGTCCGCCTCAATTATAAATTGTGAGTTCCTGCAATGTGTGTGTGTGTGTGTGTGTGTGTGTGTGTGTGTGTGTGTGTACTGCCATGTACACCCAGTGATGGACTTCATCTTCACTGGGTACTTGCTGCTGCTGCTGCTATTACTAAGATATCTCAGAATCTTTGTGCTGAAGTTGTTGGCTGTTCTAGCTGTCTACTGGACTGTCTGTCTTCCAGTCTCCATTTCTCAGGCCAGTTTACCATTCCCAAATAAGGAGACATCTAACCGTGTTGAACAGGTTTAACTAGACTGACATAAAAACATGTCAGCAAAGCTCCAAAAACACAGCTATAGGAAAGTTATTTGTCCACTGTGACTGCTTCCAGCTATACTTCGTGCCAAGAACAAAGGACGGACCATACTGATGTGGAGCTGACACTGTTCCATCCCTGCCCATCACACAAAAGTTAAACCTGGGACATACCACATCTTATCATAACATGATCAAGATTCAGGGACTATTAGATCTGCATTTTGCTGTTATCCTGACTCTAGTAACTCACTGTAAAGTGCACATAGGAAAGCAATGTTATCCCATAGGTCTTCCAGAAGGAAGTTTATCTCAAAAACACTCAGAAGCAACAAGGTCCAGATCCATCTTTAACCTACAAAACATGAAACCCAGAAGGGAGAGCCTTGAGAAGCATGTTCCAAAATTTAGGGAATTTTGGTCAGACAAAGAAAAACAAAGCTTGGCCAAGGAGAAGAAATACCTTTCAAAGAAAGCAAGAAGAGCCCAAAGTCCTTCACTTACCCTTCTCACCAGGTGCCTTCTTCTGAAACGCCCAGCTCATTTGCCTGAATCCATCACAAGAGAAGCAGCTTTTGTGCTGGCTGGAAAGTTACTGCTTGGCTATCGCCCATGGGAACATGGGCTATCACCCATGAGAATATAACATTCAAATAATAAACTTTCTGCTTCTACCCCGCTTGCACAACCGACCTGTAGATTGACAGTTAGTAAAAAGAAGAAAAATAGACTTTTGTGTTCAGACAGAGTGAAGAATAGGGTTTCGGGCTTAAAAACCCTGTACCTCTACATTTCGGGGCTGCTTAATTTGGAGTCTGTGTACCCCTGGCAGACCCAGCTGGCTGAATAAAGAGTGTGCTTCCTATAACTCACTGATTTCTGGTGGTCCATGTGTCTATTAGGGGCTGGCAGCTACAATATTACTGCTTGGCTATCACCCAGTGAGATAGGAGGCCCCAGCGAGATCTCAGGGAGTGGCCCTGGGATCTAAGACCAGACCGGCCTCAGAAGTGATTGCTGTTCCTGTTACGGATTCAAAAGAGTGGCCAACCTGAGATGTTCCAGGGCCCTTGAATGCCGTGACAGGATCAATACAATCATCAAGGACACAACCTTTAGGACACACTCTTTGTTCCTGGTCCTAACGGGAATCTCCAAGGCCTTGACATCTGGATAAAAGGTACCTTTCTGTTTCTGTTGACCGGTCATCGGGGGTCCGCGGAGAGACTGGAAGCAGTCATATCTCCCAGACTGCGGCCAAGCCATGGGACGTCACCTCCTGTGCCCTGTTATTGGATTCTGTCTATTGTCTTTGGTCTTGTCTAGGTTGTAGGTGGCAGACTTCTCTGGGTCCACCTACACCCCAGTAATTGTTCTCATCTGAGTGTCTTTCTTGTGTTTTCTGCGCAAGCAATGGGGGGAAGCCTGAGTTCACAGAAGACGCCCTTGGGGTGTCTCCTGTGACATTTCAAAGAAGGGTTTGTAGAGAGAGCTGACTATGGCATAAAGTATTCTCCAGGCAGACTAAGGACATTGTGTGAAGTTGAGTGGCTGTCTTTTGGTGTAAACTGGCCTCTGGAGGGTTCCTTTGACAGGGGTTTAGTGAGGAATGTTTGGAAGATTGTCACGGGAGACCCAGGACATCCCAATCACTTTCCCTACATAATCAGTGGTTAAACCTTGTTCAGAACCCCCCTCCTTGGCTCCATCAGTGTGCCCTCTCTCTAGGGGTATGAGTCTTCATTGTGGACACCCCGATACACACAGCAACTGAATCTCCAAGACAGCCCAGCCCCTCAGTCCTCCAATCTCCACCGGAGGACAGTGACCTTCCCCCACCCTAAAATCCAGGACAACAGAGGCCCAATAGCACCACCTCACCTCCTTGGACATGGGCAGGTAACACCTATCGGCCTCCTGCTCTTGCTCTGGGTGGGGCACCAGCCAATACCACCACCCCAGCCATCCTCCCCTTGAGAGAAGCACCACCCCAGGGACACCACACTGACAGGCCCTTTATGGTTTACGCGCATTTCTTGACTAGTGACCTGTACAGCTGGAAGGCACAAAATCTACCTTTCTCTGAGAAACCCCAGGCATTAATGGGACTCTTAGAAAGTGTCTTTTAGACTCACCACCCTACCTGGGACATTTGCCAACAGATTTTAATTACCTCCTTGACCTCAGAAGAACACAGAGGCATTCGGACTGAAACACAAAAGATAGCTGTGGGAGGAAGGAGAGTTGAGAAAGCACAAGAACTGATTGAGAAGGAATTTCCCTCCACCTGCCCAGACTGGGGACACGATTCTCAGGTGGGGTGAATGGCATTAGATCGGTACCACCAGATTCTAATTGGGGGAATTAGGATTACTGCTTGTCAGCTAACTAACCTTTCTAAGGTAACTGAAGTTATATAGGGTGGGACCTCAGGAATCCCCCGGAGCGTTCCTCGAATGCGGTGTACCGGGTATACACTCCCATTGATCCTGAGGCCCATGAGAACCAGCAGGCAATTAATACAGCCTTTGCTACTCAGGCAGCCCCTGATATCTGATGTAAATTACAAAAATTAGAAGGTCTTGCAGGGATGAACCTGTCCCAACTTGTTGAGATAGTCCAGAAGGTGTTCAACAACAGGGAGGCACTGGATGACCCCAAACATATGGCTAAAACTAATAGTAGCTGCCATACAGGAGGTGAGATCAGGGAAGACTAGGGCATGGCAAGGGAGGTCAGAAAGAGGCCAATGTAAGGGTTGCATACCCCTAGGGGAAAAAATCAATGTGCCTACTGCAAGAAAGAAGGCCATTGGAAGTCCTGAGAAAAACACGAAAGACCAGAGAAACTGTAAGACTAAAATCCTCATCACTGAGGAAGAGGACTAACCAACCCGGGGATCCTACACATTAAGCTCCCAGGAGCCCAGGGTAGCCTTAAAAATTGGGGGCAAAACTGTTAACTTCCTGGTGGACACAGCGGCTACCCACTCAGTGTTACTTGACCCAGGGGGACCGATCTCCGAATGAAAGACCATCATCCTAGGGGCTATGGGCAAAACACAAGAATACCCATGGACTACTGAAAGGACTATAGATCTGGGGCGAGGGATAGTGACCCATTCTTTCCTTGTAATTCTAGAATGTCCAGCCCCACTTCTTGGCAGAGACCTACTCCAAAAACTAAGGGCTACTATCACATTCGGAGATAGTACACCTCAGATGTCCATGTCTGCCCCTTCAACTATCTTAGTTACCTGTCCTCTATCTGAAGAGTACCTCCTCTACGAGAAGGAAGAAAATGCAGACTCATCCACAGGGCTCTTACTAGACAGAATCCTGATAGAATATCCAGGGGTAGGGGCTGAAAACAATGCCCCAGGGTTGGCTAGGCACCAAGCCTCAGTAGTAGTGAGTTTAACTGCTACCACGACCCCTGTCCGGGTTAAGCCATACCCGATTGCCCAAGATGCCAAAATTGGTATAAGGAAGCATATCCAGTAGCTGCAGGAAGCAGAGATTCTCATGCCACACCAATCACCATGGAACACTCCCTTGTTCCCAGTCCAGAAGCCTCAGGACTATCAGCCAGTACAAGATTTAAGAGAAGTGAACAAGAGGGTTGAAACCATCCACCCGACTGTACCCAACTTGTACACTCTCTTAAGCTTGCTACCTCCAGAGAGAACTGTTTATACTGTATTAGATTTAAAATACACTTTCTTCAGCATTCCCCTAGCCCCCAGGAGCCAGCCTATCTTTGCCTTTGAGTGGGAAGACCCAGAAGGGGGATTCTCGGGCTAACTAACCTGGACGCGTTTACCACAAGGATTCAAAAATTCTCCTACCCTGTTCGATGAGGCCCTAAGTGGAGATCTCTGTCCCTTCCATCAACGTAATCTTGACTGTTCATTACTCCAGTATGTTGATGTTTTACTATTAGCAGCTGAAACCGAGGATGTCTGTCTCATGGCAACCAGGGACTTACTTGGCACCCTAGAGGCATAGGGTACTGGATCTCGGCTAACAAAGCCCAGCTGTGAACCCAGTCGGTGGCCTACCTTAGGTATACCCTCAAAGGAGGAAAAAGGACTCTCTCCCGGCAGAGGATTGAAGCCATTCTCCAGATTCCAGTACCCACCACCAAGAGACAGGCAAGAGAATTCCTTGGGGTGGTGGGCTATTGCAGACTTTGGATTCCTAGGTCTGCAGAGAGTGCAAAGCCCCTGTACTCAGCTACAGGAGGGAGTCAGCCCCTCAATTACACAGAGACAGAACAGGAGGCCTTTGACCTTCTCAAGCAGGCGCTCATATCAGTCCCAGCCCTTGCTCTCCCAGACATCACCAAGGGATTTCATCTTTTTGTGAGTGAGACCAAGGGAATCGCCAAAGGGGTCCTAACCCATTGCTAGGCCCATGGTGCCAACCAGTAGCCTATCTATCAAAGAGACTCACTTGGTGGCCTCCAGATGGCCACCCCGCCTATAAGCCATAGCAGCAATGGCTCTCCTAGTCAAAGAAGCTGACAAACTCAGCCTTGGGCAGAGTCTAGACATTACTGCCCCTCATGCAGTAGAGGCCCTTCTCTACAGTAGCCCAGAAAGATGGATGACTAACTCCAGAATCACTTAATACCATGCTCTCCTCTTCGACCAGCCAAGGATCAACTTCTCCAAAGCACTGTCATCAACCCAGCCAATCTGTTGCCAGACCCAGACACCGAGACCCCCATCATGACTGCATAGATTTCACTGATGCTGTGTGTTCCTCACGGCCAGACCTAAGACTCCCCTCTGCCTGAAGCTGATGAAGTTCTGTTCACGGATGGGAGCAGCTTCATACAGGAAGGAAGAAGGTATGCTGGGGCATCAGTCATAACTCTAACTGGCACCATCTGGTCACAAGCTCTTCTCCATGGAACTTCTGCTCAAAAGGCCAAACTTATTGCCCCACTAGGCACTGAAATGGGGAAAGGATAAGGCAGTCACAATATAGACAGATGTCCAATATGCCTTTGCCGCTGCACATGTACATGGAGCCATCTACAAGGAAAGAGGGCTCCTGACTTCAGCTGGGAAGGACATCAAGGACAAGAAGGAGATCGTAGCCTTATTTGAAGCCATATGGATGCCTAAGGCTCTGGCTATTGTTCGTTGTAAAGGACATCAAAAAGGGAATAGTCCTGAGGCTGAAGGAAACCTACCAGCTGATGCAGAGGTAAAAACAGCAGCCACAAGGCCAGTGGGGCCTCCACCACATCTACTAACTGTTGTCCCTTTCCCAGAACTGCCTACAACTGTCTCTAACCAATACGTAAGAGAACATATATTTTCAAGACAAGGGAGCCACTGGGAACCAACAGGGGTGGTGGATGACCCCAGATGGAAAAACTGGGCTCTCACAGGCCCTTGGAAGGGCTCTCCTCTACCAACTACACCAGATCACACACCTAGGGTGAATTAAGATCCTCCAAGCTTTAGACCCCTACTTTTGCTTGTTAGAAGAGAGAAGAACTGCAGAGGAGATTGCCTCACAATGCCCAGCTTGTGCCCAAGTTAATCCAATGAAGGGGAAGATAAAAGAACCTAGGCATAGGGAAAGAGGAACTAGTCCAGGGGACCACTGGGAAGTTGATTTCACTGAGGTAACCCCAACTGTGGGGGGCTACAAATATTTATTTGTTTTTATAGATACCTTTTCAGGATGGGTAGAGGTCTTCCCCACCAGGAAAGAGACTGCCTTAGTGGTTACTAAGAAACTACCACAAGAAATCCTTTCTTGATTTGGTCTCCCTGGAACTTTAGGGTCAGATGACAGGCCAGCCTTCATAGCAAAGGTATCACAGCAATTGGCTAGCTACCTAAATTTGCGATAGAAACTCTACTGTGCCTACCGGCCCCAAAGTTTGGGCCAAGTAGAGTGAATGAATCAGACCCTAGAAGAGACATTAATCAAGTTAGGATTAAAAACTGCTGGGACCTGGGTAGAATTCCCCTTTGCTCTTCTCCAAGCCAGGTGTACTCCATATATTTGTGTACTTCATCCCATTTGAAATTTTTTTTTTGAAAAATTCCCACCTTTACTACCTAGCATAGAAGAAGAGAAAAAAGCAGAACTATTTAACCTTGTCATAAGTCTTTACAGGCCCTTCAAAGTGTACAGAAGGAGATTTAGTCCTGGGATCGTGCTGCCCACTCAGCCCTGGGGGACAGACTTCCCCATCAGTTTCAGCCTGGGGACTCTGTGTGGATGCAGAAGTTCACTTCCAAAGGACTAGAACCCAAATGGAAATGACCCTTCACTGTCTACCTGATGATGCCCACTGCAGTTAAAGCAGATAGGATCCCATTATGGATTCATCACTCCCACATGAAAGCAGCACGAGAGTTGACAGCTAAGGAAGATGGGCCCTTAAGACTAAGACTCAAGCGTACACAAGTCTAACCCTCTGTTTCTTCCTTTTTTTCTCTTTAGCCCAGGCATTCAATCAGACACAACCAAAACCAGAAGGAGCATTAATAACTCTGCTAACAACAATACACAAGGTCTTAACTGAAATGAGACCACCCCACACATAGGACAAGATTGCTGGTTGTGCCTAAACCCCAAACCCCCTTCCTATGTCAGAGTAGGAACTCCCCTAAACTAAACTGAGCTCAGCAGGCTAGAACTTCAAGTTGATTCACTAGCAGAAGTAGTCCTCCAAAATAGCAGAGGTTTAGATTTATTATTCTTAGAACAAGACAGATTATGTATGGCTCTAGGTGAAACCTCTTGCTTCTATGCCAATAACTCTGGAATAATTAGAGAAAGCTTACTACTGGTACAGAGAAATTTAGATTCCAGAGAAAAACAAGGACTAGAATCAGATAACTGGTTTCATAGGATGTTCAACTGGTCACCATGGCCAACAACCCTCCTATTTGCTGTAGCTGGACCTTTAATCCTCCTCTTCCTCTTGTTAACTTTTAGCCCATGTTTCCTCAATTTATTGTTTTCATATATAAGGAAGAGAATTAATTCTATTAAACTTTTAGTAATACAAAATAGAAGCAATGAGCATGAAGAATCAAGGATTCTAAGGCCAGTGGGGAATGTACTGACTGGAAAATTACTGCTTGGCTAATGCCCATGGGAACATAACGCTCTAACAATAAGCTTTCTGCTTCTGTGCCCCCGCTTGCACAACCGACCTGTAGGTTGACAGTTAGTAAAAAGAAGAAAAATAGACTTTTGTGTTCAGAGTGAAGAATAGGGGTTAGGGCTTAAAAACCCTGTGCCTCTACATTTTGGGGCTGCTTAATTTGGAGTCTGCGTACCCCTGGCAGACCCAGCTGTCTGAATAAAAAGTGCGTTTCCTATAACTCACTGACATCTGGTGGTCTGTGTGTCTATCGGGGGTTGGCGGCCACAACACTTTTAACTACGTTCCATCAGCTGGAGAAAAGGGATATCACTTCTTGGAAGGTAAACCCGAGGGTTTGGTTTTTGGTTGATGAATTTCTGACATTCCCTCAGAGAGTTTTTAACCTGAAGTATAATTTCATAAAGAGGCTTATGTTTAAATTGTCTGTCTATACAATACACTTTAGTGAAATTCTGTTTTCTCTGAATCTTCCTGTTTCCTTTCATAATGGATCTAATAAACATGAAATTTCAAAGTTGGTAGGAGAGGTATATACTATTATGCTTGGGCTTTAAATCAGTAAGTTGCCAGATATTGGTGTTTCTTTAATGGGCCATGCTATAGAAAGCATGAAGTCATAGAATTCGAGAAATCATCTAAACCAACCATCAATTTTGCAGCAAGAGAATATGAGTCCCACCAGAAGGTGAAGTGACTTGCCTAGAGCCACACAGTGACAGAGGTAGAGACTTAACCCACTGCTCTGATGACAAGTCCTGGGCTCTTCTCACCTCTCTAGTGGCAGTATTCTGAAATTTTGACAAAAAACAAAAAGCCAATGTTTTTCGGTCACTTTAAATCCAAAAGATGAATCTATTTGCTTTCACAATGGATTGGGTGAAAGACGAGGGAGGGAGGGATCAAAAGGCAGTGAATAAAAGAATAGGGAAGAGATATATTTATTTGTTCCCAATTCTAAGAGTGATTCAGATTCCTTTAGGCACTTGAGACGGACAGCCTGCTTGGACCTTGGAGATTTGCCTTTCATGGTTGCATAAAGACCATGTATCTAACCTGGGGAAATGGGAAGAAGAGGGTCTGAGTCACCCAGAGTCAGTGATATTGTGTCAACCAATCCCTGCCATTCTGCAGTTTCCTTATGTGTCTGCCTGGAGTCACAGGGCGTTTCCTGCTGAACCTGAGCTTCTCCTCTAAGCCACATCAACCCCTCAAAATCTTTCCTTCTGGGCCTTTCCCAGAAATAACCTCTTGGTAGAAGGTATAAAAGATCAGTTCCTCCAAGCAGAGCAACTCGCCTTGTTGTCATAGGAGCCCAAGGCACTTGGCAGGTAAGACTCATTAACTTTCTTCTTTCCTGATTTCTGCAATGTTGATGATGACATTTCCTCAAAGGCTTCTCAGAAAGCTTAGTACTGGATTTGGACGTGTCTTCATTGGGCATTTTCTGGTGCCAGACTTGGCAGTTCATCTCTATTTGGTTGTAAGGAAGAATGTGATTAAATCCACTGTGGGACAAGGAGCGTTTTCTGAATCTGAAAACTGAGTCACAGAATCATAAACTCCTGGGGCTGGAAAGTACCGTAGATAGACCTCTCACTCATCCTATTTAGGGGCACACAGAAAGTTAGGGAAAATGTAACAAAATGATGCTCTGTGTGGTGTTCTTGAGACTGGTATGATGTCATATGAAAATTTTGCAGTATTTTAAAGCATTTCCTAAGCCAGAGCTCTCAAATCCTTATCTCGTTTCCAGCATGTCATGCCTGCTGCCTACAATAGATTTGAACGTCAAGTTAGCCTTGGCTATCTAGGCCCAGGTGTCTTCACTGCCCTGTGGACAGCTGGCTCTCAGCCAGGCATATGAATTTCAGCAATATCAGATGAGTTTCATTTTGAAAGAATGGAGTGGTTGAATCATGTGGTTTTTTGTGTGGTTGGGTGTCCCAAACCCTGTAGCTGAGATGGAAGCTTGATAAGAACTATCTGTTTATATGGGGTGTTTGTTGGTTTTCCTATTGGCTCATCCCATTACCTTCAACAGAGCTTCGCCTTTCATGAAAAAGAATCTTACAAATTCCTTCATTTTCAGGCCTTTCCTGCAGGCAGGCTCCCTGGTGAATTCTCAGTAAGGCTGAGAACCAGGCTCTGAAAGGCCTTGGAATTCAGAGTGTAGCCTGTAGACCAGCAGCATCAGTACCACTGGGAGCTTGTTGGAAGTGCAGACTTTCGGGCCCCTTCTAAGACCCTCTGAGTCATAATCTTCATTTAACATGGTCCCTGGGGGATTAGTGGAAACCCCAAGGTGTGAGAAGTCTGATAAAGGACAATCACCACCCTCTCACCTCTGTACCCTCGAGATGCTGAATTTCTTTGCTCTAGAAGATTAATTTAATCAGCACACACCTAACACCTATCAGGTACTGACGTTAGGCTTGGGTGCTGGAACAACAAAAATAAATAAGACCTAGTCCTTGAGGACCTCATGGTCAGATAAGTGGAACATACAAAAACAGTGATGTGAGATATCAGTTAAGTACTGTGGGAGGACAGGAAAAAGAATGTCTTAACTTTGCCTGGAGAAATCTGGTACACTTCACAGAGGAGTTGGCATTTGGCCTGGGTTTTGAAGAATGAATAAGAGTTTATCAGGCAGAGAGGGCATTGCATAGGAAGGAGTGTGAATAGAGGCAGGGGATTGTGGGCCAGCCTGGCATTTGAGGGGCAATGGCTGCAGTTCTGCCTCCCAGGGACAGCTCCAGGATTTACTGCCAATTAAGGGGCTTGGGACTTGGTTTCTGCACTGAGCATGATAATAAGGATGAAAGTAATAATCTAAACATCACAAAAGCCTCTTGTTGGTCTCTTATACTCTGAAGCCCCATGTCCTCTGCCCTGTGCTCTGCTTAGCTTTGGCTGCAGATAATGTCCCTCCAGGATCTGTTTACACATCCTTTTCCAGTGGTATGACCTTATATTTGCCTGGCTCTTCTTTTTGTCCCACACCTTTCTTTTACATCCACCAGGAAAGGTGGCTGACACATAGAAAATAATCTCACTTTGGCCCTGAGGTTCCCTCCAACTTCCTAGTGATGGGAATATGAAAGAGGTTCCAAAAACAGGAGAGGAGAAGTGAGTACCTGAGGTTTTTTTTCCTGTTTAGTTTTCTCAACTTTCGTGTCTTTGACTACGATATATTTCTTCCTCAGCCTATCTCAGATGATGCCTTTTTTTCATAGACTAACCTTTTACTTTTTGTTTTTATTATGAAACATATTAATCATTGAAAGAATACTATAATGAATACTTGTATGCCCACCAGCCCTCTTAAAAAATCAATGATATGATGGTTGCCAGGGGCTAGGAGAAGGGAGAAATGCGGAGTTAGTGTTTAGTGGATATAGAGTTTGTTTTGCAAGATGAAATAGTTCTAGAGATCTGTTGGACAACAATGTGAATATACTGTTCACTACTGCACTGTATAGTTAAAAATATTAAGATCGGAAATTTTATGCTAGTGTTTTTACCACAATTGAAAAATATATATTAATGAAAACTTACTTCCAAACTATCACCTTTGTTTGCCTTAAAAGGTAGGTTTCTGCTGGCTCTGTGGTCTCTTTGAGTCACAAAGAGTAGGGCTCTGCTTCTACGTGGAGCCATAGAGATGTAAGGACAGGAACCCACAGAGGGGTCAAGCTGTTTGAGAATTCCTCTTGGAAAAAGAAGTGACAGGAGGAATTTTGGCTAGAGAGATATTTTTTCATACCTTGCCGTGTTTCTAGAGTTAGCTTGTAATAAATACATTCAGCAAGATAAAAATTATTAGGGGGACCATAAAAGATCAGAGGAAAAGATTGGGGGAGTGTAAGAGAGGCTGAAACTATCTGGTCCGGACACACAGTTCTCCTTTTCTGATCTGGCCTACCCTAAAGGGAGATTATCCAGAGAGTGCCTGGAAGACCACCTGGGTGGTCTCTCAGCAAAGCTCCAGACCATGATTTCTCTTTAGGAGCTCTGAGTAGACATGGAGGGGACAGCCAATCTGAGGACATTCTCCTTCATGTTTTTGGAGTCCACCAGTGAATGCACACCGAGGGGAGAACCTGTGCCCTCTTGTGAGAGCTGAGCCTAGTCTAAACTCATTCCATCCGTATAGCATAGGTGCCTGCCTGGGCTGGAGCTAGAATCTCCTCGAAAGATATTTGGGGTCTAGTCCACCAAACCTAATGAACACTCTAAGCCCCAAAGCCCCTCGTTAGCAAACAAAGCTACACAAATTTTAGTCTGATTTAGGTTCAGAGTTAATGCTTATGATGAAGGGGTTCATCTAGGAGCCGGACTCTCTCTAGGCAGCGTGGGACACCGCTCTGGGCTCAGGGGAATCTGAGCTTTGCTACACTTTTCATTCATGTGTTCCTATCCAATCGGCTTTTTGAGGGAGGGTGAAGCTCCTGCTGGTCCTGAAGGGAGGAGATGAGTGCCTGCTTCATGGGCACATTCTCCTGGCATGAGCCAGAGGAGGATGGCTTATAGGGAGCAATACATCCTGAGAGAAAAGAGCAGGGCGGGGGTGGGGGATCCACACACATGCTTCAGGTTGGTAACAGCATTTCTCACAGCTGTGGCAAGACAGGAACGAGATCTCGGGTTATGGGTTGTCAGAGCAGAATCATACATCCTGGATCACTTGGCATGTCAGGGACCCAGCGATATTGAGTAACCTGCCCCGTGTCACAGAGGTAGTGAGAGCAAAGGCAAGAACTACAACTCAGGACCTCCAGACTCCAGAGCCTGAGTTCTGTCCATCCTACCACTGCCTCTTTCCAGTACCAAGCATGGGCCTGCACCTATGGTAGATGCTTAGTTAAGGTAGCTTCCCCTTCTGTGTTCCCAGGTTAGGGTGTCTGGTGTCCCCAGGGTTTCTCCACTTTACCATACCCTTTCTGTGATTCAGTCCCTCCCACGGGGACTCTGCAAGTTCACAAGCTCACACCGTGATCCTGGTCTTGTTTCAGCCATGCGGATCCTTCTCCATCTCCCAGCCCTGGAGGCTTTCCTGACTTTGCTCTGTGCTGCAGCATCTGCCACAGATGGTAAGTGTCTCCCTGTGTGAGTTTCCTGGGGCTGACATAATAAAGGACCACAAGCTGAGTGGCTTAAAACAACAGAAATTTTTTTTTCTACAGTTCAGGAGGTTAGAAGTCTAAAATCAAGGTGTCAGCAGGGTCATGCTCTTCTGAAGTCTCTAGAGAAGGATACTTCCTTGCCTCTTCCAGCATCCAGTGGCTCCTGGCAATCCTTGGGACTCCTTGGCTTATAGCTGGATCATTCCAACCTCTGCCTCTGTCTTCACCTGGCCTTCTCTGTGTATATCCACTGTGTGTCCTCTCTTCTCGTTAGACCACCACTTATTGAATTTAGAGCTCACCCTAATCTTGAACCTATATAACCTCATCTTCATTAATTACATCTGCAAAGACCCTATTTCCAAATAAAGTCACATTCTGAAGTTCTAGTAGAATGTGTGTTTTAGGGGCACACTATTTCACCCACTATTCATCCTGCCCACCCCACCCCCAAGGCCCCAATACAAGTGGAAACAAGGAAACCCACTTCTACCCTATGCCATCCCCTCCCTAGTTCAGAGCCCTGGTGGTCAGCTAAGCCCTTTATGGACTTGCTTAAGGGTTCAGCTCACTGAGAACCAGAAAAAATTCCCACAGCCCAGTGGCCTGAGCCAATCTGAGTGGTTACACACCTTTTTAATCCCATCACTGGGTATTATAGTACAGATGGTGAGAATCTAATGCCTGATGATCTGAGGTGGAGCCGAGGCAGTGATGCTAGCGCTGGGGAGCAGCTGCAGATACAGATGAAGCTTCACTCGATTGCCCACCTCTCACCTCCTGCTGTGCGGCCCTGTTCTTAACAGACCATAGACCACAGCCAGGGTGTTGGGGACCCCTGTTCTAGTGGACTCCTAAAGAACCGTTTAGACATCTTATTGAGGATCATAGAGTGTCCTTCTCATTCTGTGCTTTTTGTGCTTGGAAATTCTTGCGCAAGTTTCCTAATCTTTGTCTATTTATTGCCTGCTCAAATTTGAGAAAGAGAGAAACAGAAGGAGAGGGCACCGTGAAGGAGTGGTGTCTGATACCCTGCTGCTTGTTTCTCCCCCTCCAAGCACAGGTCACAAGGACCGCTGCCTTCTCTGATACTGTGAATCAGGTTAAGGACCAAGTCAACAAGGCCTTCCTGGATTCCCGGACCAGGTATGTGAGACATACACACACAACATACTTCCCTCGTAGGGTTCTTTTCATGACAAGCACGTGAGCCGAAGCAATTATATAACCCGCCTTTCTACCTCCCTGCCTCAGAGCATGTGGCAAGTAGAAGTAATCGTCCACAACTCTTAAAATCTTCATCCTGTAGGTTACCTTGAAGAAGATGTCTAATCTAATCCTATGAGCACTTTCTTTCACTTGGCAAGCGTTTCCTTGGGTCATGTATTCCAGAGTCTCAGAAAGCTCATAGAAGGAAATTCTCTATTTATTCAACTAATATTGACTGACTTGGGTGAGGTCATAGAAGCAGAAGCTGAGTTGAGACCCAGGTTGTGATAGAATGTGCAGGTGACTTAGTAGGGAGCACTCTCAGGAAAGCTGTGATGGAGTGAGGAAGTGGAGAGGTAGAGGGAAGAAGCTAAGCAAGGGTGTAATTTTAGCTTTAACCTCTGATGGCCTCACAGGGAGATCTGGAGTGTACATAGTTCCTGTCCCACCTTGGAGCAAGGAAGCAGAGCTTTCATCTGCCAAATGTCTCCTTGACATCAATCAGAATGACTTAGGATTGGGAGGAGGTGTAGCATGCCTGTCACCCCCAGGCACCTTCAATAGGCAGCCCCATTGGCTCAGGAGCAATCCCTCAAGGTGAAAGTGTGAGCCTTCAGCAGCTGCACCAGGGGCAGGTAGGGAGAGTGCACCAACCCTATAACAGGATCTGAGGGTTCTCAGGATTCCGCGGGACACCAGCAGAGTTGGCCACCTTCTAATCACGTGTAGAGGCTGGGATTCCTGAAATGAGCAATGCAGACTGGGTCCCTGCCCTCAGAAACTCAAGCTAGAGAGGCAGGCAAACAAGAGCAACCACTATATCGAGTAGAAAACAACCTTATTCTTTCTCTCCCTGCCCCTTTACACCTGGCTTGGGGCTTCATTCCTCCTTGGCCCTTGAATGAACTTTCAAGCAGTCTCATATATTTTTTTGCTGACTTTTAGATGAAATGTTCTGTAAGACGACAAAGTCCGGAGCTTCTCACTACCCTCAGCTCAGAGCAGCTTTAGGCTTTTGTGATAGAATGGTCTGCTTGTCCTCTTTCCTGGGTTCCTACTCCAGGAAACGTTTCTGACTCCTTAGGGATTAAGCTTTGAGAGGGACAAGCAGCTCTGCTTTGGAACTTGTCCCCACTGGTTAGTTCTTGGACTTAGAGGCCTCGTGGAGACTTAAAGAATCACCTTTAATCAGCTTGTTATACAAGCGTACAAACAATCTGGTAACTGAAGGCTGGTGATAAAGACAATGAAAGAAAAGGCAGAGCAATTGTTGTCATCCAGGTACAGGGATCAGGAAAGGCTGATGGAGGGTGAGAAGGAGCAGGCCCTGTAAAGAGGCAGATAGATGGCATTCCAGGGACCAGGGAGAGCAAAAGAAAATGTCCTGGGGCAGAAAAGAGCTTAGGGTACTCAGGAAACAGAAAGAAGGCTGATGCTGGTGGAGGTGGTAGGTAAGGAGGAGATGGGGACAAAGAGGTAGATCCCAAGGACCACAGAGTCAGAAAGCAAATTAGTGGTTGCCAGGGGCTGGCAGGGGGAAGAGCAAGAAATGAGGAGTGACTCTGAAGGGTTGTAGGGTCTCCTCTGAGGCCGATGAGAATACTTTGGAACTAGATAAAGGCAAGGATTGCACAACATAATGAGTATGTATGCAGTAAACAGATGGTTTCATCCACGTCCCATGGTAAGCCAAGGAAGTGCTTTAATCAGAGGGTGGTGTGGTCTGAATTTCTTTCTAAAAAGCTCACTTCAGAAGCCATTTGGAGAATAGATGGGAGGGGGATGGGAGAGGAGGCAGGAGCCCAGTTAGGAGGCTGCTGCGGGCAACCAGACGGAAGAGGATGGTGGTGCCTAGGATGAGGGTGGAGGCCATAGAGATGAAGAAAGAGCTCCTGCAAAGCCCTGCCTGCTCCCACAGAGCCCAGTCCAGATGCAAAGCAGAAGGTAATTTACCCCAGTGAGTCAGTGTGCAGGCAGGAGAACCACGCAGGGCAGAGGAAGGAAGGAGCACATAGAACCTCGTTGGTGCTTTTCAAGTGGAGTCCCGAGGGGCCCAGCAATAATAATTCTTTGTTCATGGGGTGGAGGACGCTTAGGGACCTGGCTGCTGATGATGATGGTACTGATACACAATTGAGATACAGATACAGAGCCAGATACAACTCTAGGTACTTAATTTCTTTCTCCCCCAAATCCTGTGAAGTACTAAATCAAACTACATAAAACGGCTGTTTTTCAGGTCAAAATGATTAAACAGCATAGTTCAACCTAAGGTTATCATTATCCTCTTACAGATAGGAAACTGGGCACAGAGATTGAGTAACTTCCCACAAGCACCCAACTAGAAAGTGGCAATCAGGAACCAAATCCAGCCCATGTGTTGCAAGGCCCTGATGTCAGAGATGCTCGGATTCTGGGTTCACAGAGGGGCAGGTCACTCGGAGGTAAACCAATCATGGAGGAAGCAGGCTACAAACTCGTCCTCTCGGCCCAGACTCCAGGCCAATGCTGTTCAACAGAACTTTCTGCAGGGATGAAACGTTTTGCATCTGTGCTGTCCAATACAGGAGTCACCAACACATGTGGGTACTGAGTGCTTGAAATGTGGCTAGGACCACTGAGGAAGTGAATTCTCAATTTTACTTAATTTCCATGAATTTCCATTTAAATAGCCACGTGTGGCTGGTGGTTACCTTACTGGACAGTGCAGCGATCTGGGCCACTGGGCCATGCTGTCTCTTGCAACAGCAGACAAAATGCAGTCTGGGCTATTTTCTCGGGTTCTTTTTCATCAAGGTTGAGGCAGGAAGCAGGTAGACCTGGTGATCAGAGCCCAGTCACGACAGTTCTTATGCCTGCTCCACTTGCCCATGGAGTCCCTCAGTGGAGATACCAGAGCCCCTCACATTTAAAATAGAGTTAATAACTAATCTATAATGACAGACCAGGTGTTACCACCAGGGAATTGTACTCCACGATCAGGGCTGTCTTTTGTGAGAATTCGAGCTCCTTCCAATACTTCAGAGTCTTAGAGCCTTAGAGATCACCTCAGAGAACACCCTCATGTCACACATGAGAAAACTGAGGCACAGGGAAGGAGAGAGGGTTCTCATGGAGCGACTTTACTGACAACGCCTTGCCCCAGGCATCTCTGTGTCGTCACGAACTTCTTAGAAGGGTTTTTGGCTTCTCCTGTTATATATGGGACCTTAAGGAACAAAAGGGCTGATCATCTGGCCCAAGAAAAGGTCAGCAAGAGGCTGAATACTATGGCCACATCTAAACAAACTCCACACTAACTCCAGGGCCTGAAGCAATGAAGGATGTTTTTATGGGCAGAACTGAAGGCCCATTAGCATGTTATTTCTAGCATTCTTGGTCCACAGGCTTGAAGAGATGCCAGCTCCATATCAGGGGTTCCTCAGTCTGAATCAGTACATCTTGGGACTTGGGTGTTTTTAAGGTTTCCCTAATCTATTCTAATGCAACCAGCACAGATTCAACCCTCTGATTCTAATTCAGGCAGCACGCACGTCCAGCTGCAGGCCTTCCCTCAGAACCAGACCTAACAAAGCTTAAAGACACACCGTAGCTTTCCTTTCCAAGGCATCAGAAGAGAACTTAGAAAGGATCTTGAGAGCACAGGAGGTGCTTGTCTCCTGTTTGCTACCCCAACCCCCTACCCCATGGCTCCTCCCTATCTATACATGCACCACCTCACACCTGACTTCCCCTTTGCTCTTCATTGCAGGCTGAAGAGTGCCTTGAGCTCTGAGGAACCTACCCCTCGACAGTTGTCAGAGTACCTCAAGCATGCCAAAGGCCGGACTCGCACAGCCATCCGCAATGGGCAAGTGTGGGAGGAGTCCTTGAAGAGACTGAGGCAGAAAGAGACCCTGGCCAATGTCACAGGTACAGAAGACTCACCGGCTCTCTGATGGCAGGAAGAGAGGGTCTCTGTCTCCTGGCAGGAGAGAGCAGAGCTGCCATAAGCTGTGTTCCTTATGAGACGCCATCTCCTCGAGGCAGCACTTCTGTCTCTCTCTTCTTGGAACCGTAGACCTGCAGAGCGAGGAGTGGCTGAGAGGACAGCTAGGCCAATGTTTTGTGTTTTTTTTTTCCAGAGAAAGAAACTCAGGTTCAGCAAGGTCACATTGCTAACTCCAAATGAGGGGACATTCATGCTTTCAGTATAATACTATTTGTAAGACCTCTATCTCGAGGCAGTACTGTCAAAAAACATGGACTCCTTATCCAAACCACAGAGTCATCACTGAAGAGGACATTTAAGCCACCTATGTCTGGGGGACTTACTGGGATTATTTCACAGGAGATGAGATTTCCACCTTGTTCTGAGTAACATAGAGGTGAAACAATGAGCTGATGGACTGATCACGACCTCCTCCAACCCCACCCCCCATACTCCTTAGCTTGTGGAGAGGCATGGAGGAAAGGGTTTGGTCCTGATTGGAGCAAGAGGTTGCAGGTTCTCCCTGGGCCAGGACTTGGGCAAATTTCGAAGTTCCAAAATAAAAATAAATAAATAAATAATATTAAAAAAATAAAAACTGGAACAAGGTAGAAAGAATTAGGAAGCATTTTGGATTATGAGATTCAAAAGGTGCTGGGGGTCAAACCTGGCCCATGCCAACTTTCACAGATGGTCCCCCTGAAGAAGCCCGGTAGGGTCAGATTGCCTGGCTTGTTTTTCATTGCAGGCGCCAGGTTGGATCATAGGCTGCAGTACAAGATGGGCAGCTCTCTCCATTCTGTGCCTAGGTGGAAGCCTCTGATGCCTGAAGCCACCCATTATCACTCCTCCCAAGACCACAGTCCCCCTCACTTAAAAATTACCTGTCTCTCCCCAACATCTTCCCTATCCAGATTCCTGCTTGCTTGGTACTTTAGATGTCAGTGAAGCTTTAGAAGAAAAACATCTTATCAAACTAACTCATACTAACATGTGTTTAACCTCTCAGAGGTATTTTTATTCTAAAAGAAAATATCTGTTAATTCAAATGACCAAATAGAGAATTACTAACAGTTCTGAGGACTTTAGCAGTTACTATCTGTGTGGCCTTAGGCAAGCCTCTTGAGCACCGTGGCCTAGTTTCTTCGCTGCAACCTAAGAATTTAAATTCTTACCTGAATGATTAAACGAGAAACCACCTCAGAAATGCTTACTTAGAACCTAGAATGTATTCCCAAAAACGTAAGTTCACCCCTGGTTTGGGTTTCCTGCCTCCCCCTAGCGCCTGAGAATGGAGAAAAAACAGTCCCCTTGGGGTCTCTTCTGTTTCAGACCCCGGCCTGGACTTGACTGCACTCTCTCGGGAGGTGGGCTGTGGTGCCTCGGTTCCTGCGGTGAAATGTGACAATAACAGCCTGTACCGCACCATCACGGGAGACTGTAACAACAGGTGAGCGGGCTTGGGTGGCTGTGGGGGCCGGCCCACCTGTCCCCCTGCCCACCTGTCCCCCTGCCCAGCCAGGGGCTTCTCCACTCGGGCATTCCGGGCAGAACTCCCACTGCCTGACCCTCCTCAACGTGGTGTCCCGCCGGGATCTGCTCTGGTGGGACCCTCCTCTCCCTCCCACTCCTTCTGAAGGGACCCTGGATGCCTCTGGGACAGTACATCCCCCCAGGGCAGAGAGGCGCCTCCTCCCCTCCTCCTTCCCCCGGGCAGAGGCTCCCGGGTCTTCGCCCATGGGATGCCCGTGGGGCTGGAGGAGAAGCGGACCCCGAGCCGCCGGGCGGAGGCTGAGGGCGGCTCCTGCTCCCTTCCAGGAGGAACCCCGCGCTGGGCGCCGCCAACAGGGCGCTGGCGCGCTGGCTGCCGGCCCAGTACGAGGACGGGCTCTCCCTGCCCTTCGGGTGGACAGCGGGCAAGACGCGGAACGGCTTCCCCGTCCCGCTGGTGAGGTCGAACCCCGAGCGGGAGGATGGAGGATGGGAGTCGGGGGGCGGGGTGCACCCTCCTCACACGCAAAAGGGAAGAAGAAGGAGAAGAAATAGGCGGAAGGACAGAGGAGGCTCCGCGGATGGGCCTGTGCGCTCGCTGCCTGGTGATGCTCCCCCCAAATGCCACCAGAGGGCAGCAGAGCTCGGAGCCTGGACCAGCCACGTGGTGGTCACGTCCCAGCTGCCCATAGGCCAGATACCCTGGGGTCTTCCAGGACAGATGGCCTCCCCGCCCCGCCCCGCGCGAGCTTAGCCTGCCCCGGGCCCTGGAGTGCATCAGCTGTCGTGTGCCCGGAGGTCCTCTCCGTTGGCTTCATCTGAGTTGGCAGCCCCTCCCCAGAGTCCCTCTCCTCCTCCTCCCAGACACCTGGCACTAAGCAGCACTTCAGTGGCAGCCTGTTTTTGCGGTTCCTCTCCATAGTGGAAAAGGCACTGGCCTTGCAAACCATCTAGTCATGCAGACCCGTGTTCCATCTTCTCCCTGCCCCTCTGTAGCTGACCGTGGAGAACTGACCTCGCCTCTCTGGGATGCGGTCTCCGCATCTACAAAATCACAAATTTGTCATGGGGATTAAATGTACCTGTTATAGTGTAGGTACTCAAAAAACTGCAGTCGAATCTGAATCCACAAAGCACTTTTCCTCCAACCTTCCCTCTCCCCTTCTCTTTCCTCCTGTAGGCCCGTGAGGTATCCAACAAGATTGCAAGTTACCTGAATGAGGAGGGTGTTCTGGACCAGAACAGGTCCCTGCTTTTCATGCAGTGGGGTCAAATTGTGGACCATGACCTGGACTTTGCCCCCGACACTGAGCTAGGGAGCAGCGAGTACTCCAAAGCGCAGTGTGACAAGTACTGTATCCAGGAAGGGAACTGCTTTCCCATCATGGTAAGCCCTGAGGCTGCAGGCCCCTCCCTGACAAGCCCATTGCCTCCTTAATAGTGTAGACGTTCTCAGCCCATCTGCCAGCGTTCCCTGATAGATCTTGAATGCTGATTTGACAGCTTCCCGAACCTCATATGTCCATTCATTCACCCACTCATCCATTTATTCAGTAAATAGACGTTAGTCATCAACTCTGTGCCAGGCAGCGCACTAAGAACTGGGGATTCAAAGGCAAATAACATTGTTCCTTCCCTCAAGGACAAATGACCTGTGTGGGAAATGGACAAATAACCACTAATGGCAAAGTTGGGAGGCTCTGGTGAGGATTGTCTATGTCCCTGGCCAGCGGCATTGGTATCACATGGGAACTTATGAGAAATGGGAAATCTCGAGCCTCAACCCAGACATTGGGAAACAAAATTTATGCTTTGCCAGGATCCCCAGGAGCTTCATTTTATGCACACAGGGAAGTTTGTGGATCACTGCCATAAGTGGTCCTGGGGTCTGGGAAGGCAACCTCCAGAAAGAGCTGAAACTCGATGGCTGAATCAGAAATTGTGAGAATGTCCAGCAGGAAGGGAGCAGGAACTTGCAATGGTGCACCTTGTCTTCTTACTCATGGATTTTATGGCTAGAGAGTGGTTTCTGCACTCAAACAACAAATCGAGGCTATGTGCTGTGGTAAAAGGACATGAGCTGTGGAGTGAAGCCAATCTGATTTAAAGCTCACATCTTTCCCTTCTAGTCTTGAAGTTTTGGGGCAAATTAGTTAACCTTTCTGAGTCTCAGTTTTCTCATTAGTACAGTGGAAGTGGATTAGCTACCTTACAGGGTTTTATGAAGACCAAAGTGAGATAAAGTAGGCACAATGCCTGGCACATGGTAGGTCCAAAATAAATACATGATAGCTGTTGTTTGTAGTAATTATTAACAAATCTTTTCCTATTTCATGCCCTGCTTTCCTGTATAGGGAATCTCAGGACTCTTTTCCCGCCAAAAGTTTGGAGGCCTGTCTCTGAAGGACTGAATGATTCCTCTCAGCCCTTTCACACAGTGGGATATAGTGAATTTCAGGGTATCATAGGCCTAGACTATGTAACATCAGCAGAGGGTGTCTGGGGTCAGTGTCTGGTACCAGGATCCCAGGAGGGCCCCATCAGCATCTGTACCAGCTGCATCCAGACTGGACCTGGGAAGAGGTTGCCAGGGCCCAGCTGTACCACCTCTCTGCCCAGTCACCCACCCTCAATCTCTTTACAGTTCCCACCCAATGACCCCAAGTTGAAGACTCAAGGGAAGTGCATGCCTTTCTTCCGAGCTGGGTTTGTCTGTCCCACTCTACCTGACCAGTCCCTGGTCCGAGAACAGATCAATGCTCTGACCTCCTTCATGGACGCCAGCTTCGTGTATGGCCCTGAGCCCAACCTGGCTAGCCGCCTCCGCAACCTCAGCAGCCCCCTGGGCCTCATGGCCATCAACCAGGAGTACAGAGACCATGGGCTGGCCTACCTGCCCTTTGACAACAAGAAGCCGAGCCCCTGTGAGTTCATCAACACCACTGCCCATGTGCCCTGCTTCCTGGCAGGTGAGTAGAAGCTGGGAACACAGGGGCGCAAGGACAAAGGGACTGAGGGCAGAGAGAAGCCAACTTCACCAGTCTGCTAGGCACCTTACAGGGAGGCTTTACCACTGCTTCTCATCATCTTCTGGCAAAATGCACACCAAGCCACCACTGCCTCTGGCACCGGTTCAGGACTGGCAGAAGGGCCCAGATGAATACACAATCTAAGAACATGTGTTCACTTAAAAAAAAAAAATTAAATTAAGAGAATCAACAAAATCTCATCACTCACTGAAAATCATTGTTAACATTTTAATGCCTATCTTTCCAGTTTTTTTTTCTATTATATAGTACTACATCACTTTACATAATTGGGGTTATAAGTAATGCTCTATAACCTGGTGTCTTCACTTAATACATCACAACTTAAATATTCTTCTACAACATGGCTTTTAATGGCTGCCTCATATTCCATATCATACATTACCATAATTAATTTTATCAACCCTATTTGGAAACATTTAAGTCATTTCCAGTTGTTCCATGACTTGCGTTGTTTTGTTGTGCTTTGGTAGTGAACATCCTTGTTGATGAATCTTTGTGCCCATTTTAATAATTTTTTTGAGATAACTTCCTCCAGGAAGACATTCTAGGTTAAAAGAAATGTATATTTTTAAAGCATTTTATAAACTTGTTTCAAAGCCCACACTCCATACAGCCTGTGCATAACCATAGTCCCCTAATTCTGTTCATTCCCGGGGCTCATGCCCTCCTGTTCTCTCTGCCTTTAGCTCCTGGAGGCCTTTGCTCTTCGAAATCCTCTCTCCCAGGACAAACCCCCTGCCCACCCTGACATGGCAGAGGCCATCCTGTAGGTCTCGGTCTCTTGGTAGATATCTTAGATCCTGTGTTCACACATATCTCACATCAATCCAGACACAAAACTGTGTCCTTTCCTGTTTTACACAAAAAATCCCCACTAAGACCAGGACTTTAACAGACTTTCCTGATGATTAGAGAGCACAAGAAGTCCCGTTGTGAAACACCTGATCTTTTACCATTTAACTGTTCCCCATCCTGTTCCTCCTCCCCCACCCCAAAGTCCCCCCTCACACACACACCTCCGGATTCTTCTCCCTTTATTATGCAGAGGAATTCGCACCTACCCAGGCTCCTACACTCAAACTTGCATTCCCGAAACCTTCAAAGCTGCTCCACACAATAAAAAGTCCCCCCATTTATTTGTCTGGCCCCATCTTGAAGGCAGTTGGGATCGTAATTAGCCAAAGTTAATTTTTAATGTCATCTGTAGTCTTTTCCACAATCTTGTGAGGTTGGCCTTATTATCCCCATTTTCACGGATATGAAGTCTGAGGCTTAGAAATGTTAAGTAACTTGTCCAGAATCACACAGTTAAAAAATGTGCGTGCAGAGCTGAGATTAAACCCGATGAGTCCCCATCCTGATCCCTCTCCACTTGATTTCCCTTAAGTTGACTGCCAGGAGGGGCTTAGGCGAGGATCCCTTTGGGGCACTGTCATTTATTTTTTTGTGTGCAGGTTCCTGAGCTCTGGGGCTGCTCAGAGGGAACCCACCTTCCTGCCTTCTGGGCTTTCAGGAGATTCCCGAGCCTCGGAGCAAATCCTGCTGGCCACTTCCCACACCCTCTTTCTCCGTGAGCACAACCGGCTGGCCAGAGAACTGAAGAGACTCAACCCTCAGTGGGATGGAGAGAAGCTCTACCAGGAAGCCCGGAAAATCCTGGGAGCCTTCGTGCAGGTACAGAGGCCCAGGAGCCTTCCTCACATGCTTCCGCTCCTGGCTCTGCCCTCTGCTCGCTGCCTTGTCTTGTGGCCTCTGCTCGGTGCCATATCCTCCGCTTTCCACACTTCCATTTCCCTCTCTTCTCCTCTGCTGCTTCTTTCCCACTGTCTCATCCTTTAAACCTTCTCTTGTGTTTCTTCAGCTTCTCTGCCCCAAAATGAATCCTTGGATTCATAATAGTGGAGTCATTCATACATTGGTCACTTGGTGTGCCTGCCCAGATGCCATCATTGGGACCATAGGCTTCATCACTCCTGGGACTGTTACCAGCAGTTCTTTTGGTTACTTTGATTAAATTATCTTATTTTTCAATTCCCTACTCCTAAGCCACATGTCACAGGCATAGTCAATTGCTATTGTCCATTGGCTGATTGACTAGAAGAGACAGGTTAATGTGTTGGTATTTACCATGTACACAATTTTAAAACATTTTATTTTGAAATAACTGTTGATTCTCAAAAAGTTGTAGAATAAATGTACATGCACCCAGCTTCACCCAATGTCAAGATTTTGCATAACTATGGTACAATAGCAAAAGCAGAAAGTTAACACTGATACAAACCATAGCGCTTATTCAGATTTCACCAGTTATAAATGCAATCATCTCTGTGCATGTTTGTGTGTGTGTGTATGTCCATGCAATTTTATCTATCACATGTGTAGCTTCATGTAATCACCGCCATAATAAAGATGCTTAACTCTGCCATCACCACGAGACTCCCTCATGCTACCCTTTTATACACATCCACCCTCCCCTTCCCATATTCCTAACCCTTGGTAACTGCTAAACTGTTTTCCATCTTATTTTGTGAATGTTGCATAAATGAAATCATGCAGTATGGGTCCTTTTGAGATTGCTTTTTTACATTCAGCATAATTTCGTGAGGCTTATCCAAGTCACTGCGTGTTCACCCAGTAGTTCATTCCTTTTTGTTGCTGAGTGGCATTCCATTGTCTGTTTAACCATTCACCTATTGAAGGACATTTGAATAGTTTCCAGTTTGGGGCTATTATGGATAAAGCTGCCATGAGCATTTGTGCATAGGTTTCTACTTGAAAATAAGTTTTTATTTCTTTGAGACATATGCTCAAGGGTGCAATTGCTAGGTCACATGGTAAATAAGTTCATTTTTAATTTTAAAAGGAACTGCCAAACCATTTTCCAGAGTGGCCATACCATTTTTATATTCCTACCAGCACCGTAAGAATGATCTCATTTCTCTGTCTCCTTGTCTTTATTTAGTGTCATCATTATATTTTAGCCCTTTCTGATAGGCATATAGTGATATCTCATTGTGGTTTAAATTTGCCTTTCTCTAATGGCTAATCGTATTGAATATATTTTCATGTGCTTATTTTGCATCTGTATATTGTCTTCAATAAATACCTGTTCATATATTTTGTCTATTTTCAAATTGTATTGTTTGTCTTTTAATGTAGAGTTTTAAGTGTTCTTTATATATTTAGATACAAGTCCTTTGTCAGATACGTGACTTTAAATATTTTCTCCCAGGCTATCTTTTCATTCTCTTCACAGAGTCTTTTGCAAACCAAGAGTTTTTAATTTTGATGAGGTCAAATTTATCAACTTTTTTTTTTCTTTCATGATTGTGCTTTTGGTGTCAAGTTTCAGAACTCTTTCCGGAGTCATAGATCCTCAAGATTTTTCTCCTGTTTTTTGTTTTCTGAGTTTTGTGGTTTTGGGGGTTTTGTTTGTTTGTTTGTTTGGGGTTTAGAAGTTTTATAGTTTTATGTTTTACATTTAAGTCCATGATCTATTGGGGGTTAATTTTTGTATGAAGTGTGAGGTTTAGGTCAAGGTTAATTTTTTGGCCTACGAATGTCTAATTGCTTCAGAACCACTTATTAAAAAGGCTATCTTTCCTCTATTGAATTGCTTTTGCTCCTTTGTCAAATATTATTTGGGCACATTTATGTGAACCTATTTAGTCTATTTTCTCTCTGTTCAAATTGACTAAGTTCTATTGATCTGTCTTCAGTTCTGTACCATCATCTCCATCCTACTACTGGGTCTATTTAAGGAGTTTTTTATTATTATTACAGTTAGTATATTTTCAGTTCTATATATAATTAGGGGTTTTAAAAAATAAATTCTACTTCTTTGCTGAAATGTTCTGCTTTTTCATTTATTTTAAGATAACTTGTAATTGATTATCGAAGCATTTTTATGACATCTGCTTTAAAATCTTTATCAGATAATTCCAACACCTGATTCATGCCACTATTGCCTTTCCTCATTCAAATTGTGTCCTTCCTGGTCTTGGTAGAATGAGTGATTTTCAGTTGTATTGTAGACATTTTAGTTATTAGGAGACTCTTGATCCTACTTAAATCTTCTATTTAAACACATAGTTCCCCTGTTTAGGTTTGGTATATAGGTTCTATTATACTCTTATGGGCTGTTGTTCCAATAACAGTTTAGTTCCTGAGCCCATGAAATGTCATTCTGGTTGCCCTCATTCTTCCAGGGCTTTCAGAGTTCTCACTCAGCCCCTGCTGACGCTATCTGCAGCACAGGAAGGTACTTTCCTGGTTGCCTTCTGCTGCTGAGCAACCTTCTAGAGGAGCAGAAGCCACTGCACCTGGGTCTCCTTATGCCAGTGAGTGAAGAGCAGAGAGACACGGGGCTTCACGACTGCCACTACTGCAGGCAGATCAGACCATCAGCCTGGGCTGTGGATGAGGGGCCGGGATGGCTAAGGGTGTGGGTTGTAAAGTGGGATTGGGGGTCCTTTACTAGATATCTGATAAATTCTCCTGTCCCAGTCCTTTAGAGAGAGAAAAAAAATAAAGAAGAAGGCTTTTCTTTGCTTCTTTTGTCTATTCCTGTTGGAGGTTCCAAGTTGCCAGCCTCTCATGTACCCAGTCTGGGGTATGTAGGAACTCTTCATGTTGTCATTCCTCAAGTCCTGAGGTCCTTGGCCAGTCCATTTTCTCAACAGCTTTTGGAGTCTATTTATTGTTGTTCGGCGAACAGTTTCCAGGATGTTTAATTATATATAGTGGGGAAGACTGAGGAAAAATGAGTCAACTCCATTTCGTTCTGGAACCAGAGCCCCACACACATATTTTTAACCATTGAAGAGATCTATTTCCATTTATTCTCAAAATTTCCAGAACTCAATATTTATTTTAAAAACTTTTAGATCCAGGAAACTTGCTGCTGGAGATGCTTGTAGTAAATTATCCAAAGAATTAAAAGTATCTACCCAAAGATTATGTGAGTTAAGTCCTATGTTAGTTTACTCAGGCCACCATAACAAAATGTCACAGACTAGGTAGCTTCCACATCAGATTTATTTTCTCACGGTTTTGGAGGCTGGAGGTCCAAGATCAAGGTGTTAGCAGGTTCGGTTTCTCCTGAGGCCTCTTTCCTAGGATTGCAAGATGACAGCCTTTCCTCTGTGTCCTCGCATGGTCGCTCCTCTGTGCATACACCGTCCCGGTGTCTCTCCCTCTTCTTTTAGAGACACTAGTCCTTTTGGATCAGGGCTCCCCCTTTATGATGTCATTTAGCTTTAATTTCTTCTTTACAAGCCTAATCTCCAAATAGGGTCACATTGAGGGTCAGAGCTGCAACATATGAATTTGAGGGGAACACAATTTTATCTATAACAAGGCTTTTTGTACTATAAGAAAAAGAAACCCACTCGGGTTAATGCAGATGTTTAGTATCGGTTTAACCCTATACCTCTGTCAAATGGAAGCTCCATTTTAAGAGTTTCTCCTGGAACACCAGGTCAGGGAGTATAGTAGGGCCTCAGCAAGGGTTAGAGCCAGCGACTGATAACCATCTGGAATTAGGGCAGCTGCTCTCACTCTGTTCCTCACTCCTCTCTGCTCCTGTCTTCACTTCTTTTTGCTCTCCACACTCTCTCTGCAGATGCGTTTTCTCTGCTTTTCTGCACATGGTAGAAAATGAAAACCCATATGACCCCACCTGTCCCCTCAGATCAAATGCCATCAAACTGGGCCATTCTACTGTAGCCAGAGGCAGGGTTCTGTCCCCTGCTGCTTCCCACAACCCGAGGAGCAGACCACCTGCTCCAAGGATGACATCCACAGAGTCTATGCTGCTGAACAAATTAGAAGCAACCTAAGAGTAAAATAGTAAGACAAGGACCTATGAGTGCAATAGAATACTATTTACATTAATTACATAATAATAGTGAGCTAGGAAGAAATGTGAGAAGCGTTAAGTGAGAAAGCAGAATGCAAAAGCATTCTCTAGGACTACAACTCTGTAGAGATATGTATAAGGTAGACAAAGACTGGAATGAATAAAAATGAATATAATGATTGTGTTATGTGACAGCCTAATTTTTTTCCAAAATTTTCTCAATTTATGTTCATTCATTGCTTTGAGTAAAACAAAACCGGAAACTGATCTCTCCATGGTACAGCATTTCTTCTAGAACTGAAGATTGAATGAACTTCCCTTGGATACCCTGCGAACCATTCCTGTGGTACTTCTTCCCTCCTCGTGCCCTGGCCCATGGGAAAAGTTTAGTAATCTGACATTGTTCTGTTAAATTGACACAATAGGACTGTCACTTCTGCTTCAAGGTCATAAACTTAGAAAAAGATGGCAGAGAGTACATCTCAAGTGCCAAATGCAAATGACTGATTACTAGAGCCTATGTTAAGACAAATCACAAGAGATCAGCGGAAAGAGTGTTTACCATCAATTAGTAATGTCTGCCAGGGTCATAGGAATGGGAACTGGGCACACATGCTGTCCATTTGCCATCCTTGATTTTTCACTGCTCATCCCTCTTGGCTGCAGCTCCTTTCCAGCCTCACTCTGCAGAAGTTGAAGTCTCCTTACACCCTTTCCTCATGACTTGTTTCTCCTTCCAGATTATCACCTTTAGGGACTACCTACCCATTGTGCTAGGTGTCAAGATGCAGAAGTGGGTCCCTCCATACCAAGGCTACAACGAGTCTGTGGACCCCCGAATTTCCAGTGTCTTCACCTTTGCCTTCCGCTTTGGCCACTTGGAAGTCCCCTCTACTGTGTCTCGCCTGGATGAGAACTATCAGCCATGGGGTCCAGAACCAGAGCTCCCTCTGCACACCCTCTTCTTCAACAGCTGGAGGATGGTCAAAGATGGTATATTCTTTCGGGGAAGTGCTGTCACCTGGCTGTCTCACTCTGTAGCCTGCTTCCAGGGAAACCTGGCTTGGAAGTCAGACTCCAGGCACTTTCCATGTGATCTTAGGCAAGAGAATTCATTCCATGAAGTCTCAGTTTTCTCATTTGTAAAATGGGGATAATAATAGTACCTATTTCAGTAGGAATACAAAAAAATAAGTGAGATATGCATGTAGAGCGCCCTGCAATAGTTCCTGACATACAGGACGTGGTCAATAAATACTAGTTATAATCCTTTCTTTTTTCCTCTTGCCTCTAAGGTGCCAGGTTTTCTCTACCTCTCTTCCTTGCCTCAGGCTCCTGTAGAAATAATTCATGGGTTCGGTAAATAAATTGCTCGTTTCTGCTACCCTTTAAGTCTTTCCATCTCCATCAAGTGCCAAAGGTTGGACCCAGCTCCCCTTTATCCTGGATTGGGCCGTGTTGAAACTGGCTTTACTTAACGCTTGACAAGCCAGGGCCATGTTCCATAGATTTCTGCTATCTCTTCCCATGCTGCAACCTTCCTCAAGAAAGAGAAGGAGCCAACTCTCTGAACTGGAGATCAGAAAAAAATCCTGAAGCTTATATTTGTGCCATCACCCCATCACCCCCAAGCAAGCAGTCTGAACTCCCAGCCCCCACCCCCCACCCCCTGGCCCCAGCTCAGCCTGCAGGCTGCACTGTGCTCTTCTCTCCCTGCTTCCAGCCTGAGATGTTCAGTGGCCGTATTTTCACCGTAGAGGAAATGTCTGGTAGAGGGAGGGATCAGCAGTGGAAGATGTTCCCACCCTACCCCTGTCCCCAGGATGATCTCTGGGTCTCCCTTGCAGGTGGAATTGACCCTCTGGTACGGGGCCTACTGGCCAAGAAGTCCAAGTTGATGAATCAGAATAAAATGATGACAGGAGAGCTGCGCAACAAGCTTTTCCAGCCCACTCACAAGATCCATGGCTTTGACCTGGCTGCCATCAACATACAGCGTGGCCGAGACCACGGGATGCCTGGTGAGTGGGCCTGGCATCTGGCCTGGCCTGGGGAACTTTTAGCTACTCTCTGGAGTTTTGGAGGGCTCTCTTCTATAATCTTGAGGTTCAGATCCATTCTAAAACAGAAGGCAGAGATTCTGGTGTTTAAAGTGCACTTTGCTTATCTGTGAAATGGAATCCTCCATTCCCCCTAACACAGAGACAAGAGAACACATCTGCTGCCATTCTGGAGCTCCCCATCTGAAAAGGAGCTCTCCAACCAACTTGTAAAACTAGTGTAAAAGCCCAGAAAACATAAAGAAAATGAGAATAGAGAGAAACCGATGACTATGGGCCTTTTTTTAGTACCCATGAAAGACAATTTAATGTTATAATTAAGAGCCAGTATGCCTGGATTCAAATCCCACCTGTGTCATTTCTAGTTGTGACCTTAGGCAAATTACTTGACATCTTTGTTCTTCAGTTTACATATTTGCTTAGAATCATGCCTGGGCCCACATAAACTGCTAGCCCTCTCAAGATTGAAGTACCCCATATAGAAAACAATGGAACCCCATCCCGAAGACTATTAGTCTAGACTTTCTAGGGCTGATGGAGCTGGAGTAGGTATGTCCCCAAAGGGAGCTATGGGCAAGAAGTCCCTGGAAGGAGACAGCTTCAGTCTCTTCATCCTAGGGTACAACTCCTGGAGAGGCTTCTGTGACCTGTCACAGCCCCAGACACTGGAAGAGCTGGATGCTGTGCTGAAGAACAAGATCCTAGCTAAGAAGTTTCTGGATCTCTACGGGACCCCTGATAACATTGACATCTGGATTGGGGGCATTGCTGAGCCGCTGGTAGAAGGGGGCCGGGTGGGGTCTCTCCTGGCCTGCATCCTGGGCAAGCAGTTCCAGCAGATTCGTGATGGAGACAGGCAAGTGAAATCTCAACAAGAGTGGAGGGAAGGGGAGACCCTTCTCCAAGGTCAGTGTCCCCATGTCCCCATGAGGAATAACCCAGACCTCAGCATGTTCCCAGTGACCTCCTTCCTTCCCCTTGGGCAAGGAGGGCAGGGGTCAGCAGCTGGATGTATGGACAGACCATGCTTCTGTCTCTGCAGGTTCTGGTGGGAGAACCCTGGGGTCTTCACTGAGAAGCAGCGGGACTCTCTACAGAAAATGTCCTTCTCACGCCTTGTCTGTGACAACACCCACATCACCAAAGTCCCACTGAATCCATTCCAAGCCAACAGCTACCCCCAAGGCTTTGTGGATTGCTCAGCCATTGATAAGCTAGACCTCTCACCCTGGGCCTCAGTGGAGAATTAGGTGCCGCCCACGTTGTGCCGTAAAGCACAGTTTGGTCCACGATGCCATTTCAAGTAAGTTTAGTGATCCAGTTCCTGAGACCTGTTTCAGCCCTTCTTTTCAGACAGATCTCGCTCCACTTGCCAGATGCATACCTCTCAC
The DNA here is from genome assembly GCA_030015415.1 of Cynopterus sphinx. Taxonomy (NCBI): domain Eukaryota; kingdom Metazoa; phylum Chordata; class Mammalia; order Chiroptera; family Pteropodidae; genus Cynopterus; species Cynopterus sphinx. Next base: position 25,378,095 of record CM057385.1, read on the forward strand.
AAGACCAAGGCCAGCACCTCAGCCTTTCTAGCTCTTCCACTTGAAATCTGCTGCCCCATCCCAACCCCTCTGCCTATGGAAATCCTTGTTTCTGTCATGACTCAGTCCTGCTGAGATCCCCTTCCAGTCTAGCTTGCCAAATGTCACCCATCCTCTCCCTGCAACAAATTTTGGCTGAAGCTGTGGCCTTTGCACCCTTATCTTTCCTCCTTTTCTCTCAAACTAGATTGTAAATTCTTTTAGCTAGGGACTTCAGTCTTCTTCTGAGTGTCTCTCATGCCACCCAGCAAGGTGCTTGGTGCAGAGCAAGCACTCAATAAACCTCTGATGATTGACTAAAGATGCTGGCAATGATACTGTTTCCTTCCAGAAGGCAGGCCTTGGAATCACTGCCAATTAAGTTAGCTAGATGTTTACAGTCCAGACTTGTCTTACCACTAAGATGTTGTGTGCACGGGTCCGTGGGGGTGAGAAGCATGGTTCGATGGGTTTTCAAAGAGCTCTCCAAGAAACAGAGGAGGAAAGGGGCTCCCAGGGAAAAAAAGAAAGGCAAGAGAGTGGGCTCAGGATGGTGCCAAAGGGTTAAACAAGGAGGAAATCCAAGACCAGATTCCCCTATGGCTAGAGTTAATGTCCCTTTCAGAGGCCGTTCGGGAAATACCTTCTCCAAGGCAGAACTTGGAGCCTAGAAGGCCTCTGAAGTTGCACCTCCAGAATATTCCTTGTGCTGCTGCCCAATACATATTCACATGCTTTTTTAAAATGACCCTCCAGAAGGTCAGCCCAGCCAGGGCCTCTGGCCCTGTGACTGGCAGGGTGGGGTGGGAGGCACCTAACCATCCTGTGGAAAGAGCCCAGGAGCCAGAAGACCTGTGCTGCAGCCCTGGCTCTGGCACCTGTTTCTTCAAGGCCTGGGATAAGCCCATTCAAGTCTCTGGGCACCCACTTTCCATTAGTGAACTGGAGAAAAGTAGTATTTATCTTGTTCTGGTGAGGTCCCAATGTGGCCTGGTGCTCCTATGGGTACATCAGCTCCAGCATCCTGCACATCTTCAGACACCCAGCTACAGGTGCCCCCCTCCAAATATAGGAATCAAGCTCCAGGGGAAATTATTAGGAAAATAGCCTCCTCTCCCTCTCTCAGCTCTGGCCACATGAAGCCAGGACTGAGAAGAAGCCTGCTGTGTGAGGATCCCTGAACTGCTTTACCAGGTGCTTGTCCTCCCATCACACCTCTCTGCTCTTTCCCTCCCACAGGACAGCATTTTGTCCCATTTCTCAGCACCTGACATAGGTCTGACAGAGTAAGCATGAAGCAAATATTTGCCCGAGCAATAAATGAATATAAGGACTAGATGACCACAATTCCCGTTTTCCTGTTGGTGTGGGTGGAAGGTGAAAGGGGAGGGTCTGCTCAGTTTGCCCCAGCCCCCCTGCCCCTAGGCTTCTAAGAACTGACTGCCTTCCATGTACCTGTCAGCCAAAGGAAGACTCTTGGATTCCCTCATCCCTCATCAGAAAACACAGGGCACTGAGGAATAGACCACACTGATTCAAGTTCAGGGCCCAGAGTAAGCCTTATGCTGAGGCTCTAGCCCCACTATAGACACAGAGTAAAAATCCCCATCATTGCCACTTTATTATTATAAATGTCAGGTACAAACAAATGGTACAAAAGGGCCAGTGGGCCCCAGTTCCTCTCCAGCAGCTCCTGTGAATAAGCAAGAGAACAGGATAAGGAAGAAAAAGGGGAGATGTGAATCGCCTGGGTCTGTAACTCAACCACCACCAACAGCCCTGCTGCTAATGGCCATTCCTCCAGGGGTCACTGGTTCACCTCAGCTAAGCAGGACTGTTGTCAGCTCCGGGAAGGAAGAAATGGTGTCTGTCTTTCTGTTTTCCATGCCTAGCACAGTGCCTGGCTGATAGTAAGTACTCGATTAATAACCTAAGGATTCAAGCAGGCCCTGTAAGGAGTCAGGACAGCTATAATTTCCTTCTTATTTACAAAGAAGGAAACTCAGACTTGGTGGGCTGAGTAACGTATTCAAGGTCACACAATTGGTAGGGTGCAGAGCCAGGGTTCGAACCCAGGAAGTCTGGCTCCTGAGCTCGTGCTCCTCACCAATCTGCTCGGCTGCCTTCCACATACTTATCACTCACAGAAAGAGCAAACACACACACTCGTAAATGACACACATGCACAGCACCCAAAACACTACCACGTTCACAGACAACACACACATAGGAAACCATTTCTATACACTGCCTGTGGACACACGCATGCACACGCACACACACAAATGAATGAATGTCTGGTCATTTGTCTTCTTGGCCAGCACCCAGAACAGGGATGCGCTCACATAAGAAGAGAGATCTGTGGCTCCAACTGGCCAGCTCAGGTAGCCCAAGTATGCCCAGCCTTCACCTCACCTCTGCACCCCCTTACACAGCCTCTAGTCCCTTTGTCTCCAGGAAGTTAGGTCCAATGTGGGAAGTGTATTGCAGCTGACAAAGTCCCGAGGGAATGTGTTGGACCTGAAGATGTTGTTCTTGGACACGGTGGTGATTCCTGTATTGTCGCAGATGATGCGAGGCAAAGAGATATTGGCCAGGGCCTGCTGCTGCTTCATGCTGAACACGTTCTTGTTCTCCCACCAAAACCTGCATGGGAGCACACATGACATTGGACCTGAGGCTCTCCTGGAATGGGGGGGGCATCACTTGGCCGGAGCTGCTCCCTGGATGCAAGAGGCCCCCAACAGACACCTATCTACAACACAGAGAGCTCCAGGCCCCCCCGCAGCCAGGGGCATTCAAACAAGTGGAGCTCCACTCAGGGCACAGAGTAAAGCCCAGCTGCCTACATGCCCCCATTCCAGAGGCCTCCAGGGCCCCACTGATGCTAGAAAGGAAGCTGGACCCACACTCACTCACAAACCCTGTTCCCTGATCCAGGCTGAACCCATGGAGGTGGACAGAGTCTTGGAAGTGGTTTATAACTTGTCCACCCGGAGAGGGACACCTTCTTCTAATTTCCTCAAAGGCACACTACAGGCTAGGTAAGAACTAGATATGACAGATGTCAGAACCATGATGAAGTGACACTAGGAGAAGCAAGGATGAGACTGTTTGGTAGTAATTGACAGGACCATGGCTGCACCCTGCAACACGCAGAAAAGTGTCATTTTCTCCGCTTTCTCTCCTTCACAACCAGGGGTCCAGGTCCCTCCTTGCTGTACCCCCGACAGGTTCAGAGCACAGTAGCGATGACCTTGAGGCTCCCTGGACACACTGAAAAGTCACAGGTTCCTTCCAGGGCTTCATTTTACAGGAAGGAGTTGAGGCCTCCGCAGACCTGGGACAGGCCCATAGCAGCCCACAGCCACAGAGCCGGGCCGGGCGGCTCAGCTGCCTCCTCACCTGTCGCCATCGCGGAGCTGCCTGAACTGGGTCCCGATGAGACAGGCGAGGAGCCGGCCCACACGGGCGTTGGGCTCCAGGGGCTCAGCCACGCCCCCCATCCAGATGTCGATGTTGTTGGGCGTCCCGTACTGCTCCATCAGCTTGCGGGCCAGCGCGTTGTTCTTCAGCACCGTGGTCAGCTCACCCAGCGTTTTGGGCTGCGGGAGTCCGCAAAAGCCCCTCCAGGCATTGTACCCTGCGTGGGGCGAGGGGCGGGGTGGCTGCAGGTGTGTCCCAGAGTCCCCACCTTCCTCAAACACTAGGACCACACACAGAGGCACGCGAGGGAGGGGAGGACACAGAAAGGCTTCTCTTGGGGCCATGAACCCTTAGGAAATTCCAAACCCTTAGGAAATTCTGAACCCTTGGTTCAGGCCAAGGGGCAAGCTGGGCTGCTCCAGGACCCTCTGTCTTTCCTACTGTAAGGCAAATCTTAAATTACCATAACTTCTGTCCGGTCCCAAAGTCCTACATTGCCATAACTCCAGACGAGGGGATGTCACATTGTTCCCCTCTAAAAGTCTCAGACCTGTGAGGGTTCAAGTGTGTCTGGGAGACTCAGCCACACCGGCTATCCCATAAAGCAGGCACAGGCTTTGGGGTTAGACTAATGTGATTTCAAATTTCAGCTCAGCCACTGACTTGGCTGGAGAACCTGGACAGGTTTTGAATCTCTGCAAGCCTCAGTTTCCTCCTCAGTAAAATGCAAGTGATAATACTCTCTTCCTCTCAGAGTTCATATAAAATAAAGCAAAAGGAAATAATGATGAAGACAGATTTTCAGGCTGGGATAGGGGGCATGTTGTTGTTATGCTGCAAGTTTAAGGGTTACACAATGCAAGGGCAATGAAGAAGAGCCGAGAATGAATCAGGTGGGCCCAGAGAAAGGTGGGTGCCTGACCTCAGACTGATTCCTAAGAGCAAGGTGTTGGGGTGTGGAGAAGCCTTGGGCAGCTGGGGCCATTGGAAAGGGCAGGCCCCAAGAGTGGGAGGCGCGGTGTGGGTGAGGGCGGAGGACACTGCAGCTCCTTACCTGGGAGCCCGTGGTCCCGGCTGCGCTGCATGTTTAGAGCAGGCAGGTCTAGCCCAATCCTCATGACCTGCTCAAACAACCGATCCCGGATCTCATCCACCACAATTTGGTTCTGGCGATTCAGTTTGGCAGGGGTGGCCATGAGGCCCCGGAGGATGGGGTCAATGCCACCTGGGGGCAAGAAGAGCAAGGTTAGGGGATGGCTCTGGCCCAGTATCAGAGCTCAGGTTGGAGTCAGGGACAAGTTCAAGGTGGGATCAGGGATATTATAGAAGAGGGCCGGGCACATGCAGCTCCTGGTGTCAAGGTGTCTCCAGTGGGGAAGTCCTCATCAAGGCATCAAGGTCTCAGGGGATTATGCCATTCAGACTTGCAAGATTGGGGTGCTCCCAGGCCCTGGCCTCCTAAGATTACTGAGAGTCACAATACACAGGAAAAGGCCAGCTTCTTATGAGCCATCTCCACCCCACCGCTTATGGTTAGATGCAAAAGCAGAGTCAGGTGAACTGAGGCTGGGAAGTCTGATCAGATCCCCAAACATGGAAAGAGGATTTCCCCTGCCGTAGTTCCCTGTGGCCAAGCCCATCCCTACCCCACCCTCAGCTGCCAGCCCACTCTCTCCCAGCCTAGGTCCTGCTCACCATCCAGCACTACCCTCCAGGTGGCAAAAAAGGCCTTGCTTAGTGGAATGTGAGGTTTGGACCTCATGGGCTTGTACTGATTGTCCAGGCGGAACGTGAAGGGTTGGATGAGGGTGTGGCCATAGCGAAAGGCGTTGGTGAAGACATTGGAGATGCGAGGGTCCACTGAGTCATTGTAGCCGCGGTACTTGGGCAGGTACTTCTTCATGCCATCTGGCCCCAGCACCAGGGGCAGGTAGTCCCGGTAAGTGATGATCTAAAGAAAAGTCACTCTGAGTGGCCTCTCCACCGTCTCCACCTGCTGCTGGTTTGGGGGATTCCTCCCATCTGTCTATGGTCAGGGAACAGCCTCCCACAGCACTGGATCTGGGTCTAACAGAGTGTCTCTGAGGGGCATAAACAGAGCTTACGTGACCTTGCCTGCTACATGAACTTGGGTCAGTTATTAACCTCTCTGAGCCCTAGTTCTTCAAATGTAAATTAAGGGTAATTATGCCAGAGTATTAAATAACAAAAGGCTTTGTTAGTCATGGTGATAGCTCCCTTGACTTTGAGTTATTAGTGTCCCATTTCTCCTGCTAACTTTATAAGCTCCTTGAGGACAATGGTTATATTTCATTTCTCTTAGAATTATTAGGAGCTCAACAAGTAGGCTCATAGTAGGGTTTAACATATGACTATAGAAGGAGAGGAGGCAAGAAGAAGGGTCACCCTAGATGATTTTCCCCAGTGAAAACAGGAGATATAGAACAGTCTCAACTCGAGAATCTAGGCTCTGGAGTTTTCCATGAGGCTTAAACAAATCTCACTTAAGTTCTTAGTGCAACTCAAAAACTCCTGCTACCCTCTCCCCCTCCTGAGTCCATGAGCATTAAAAGGGTGGGCACGTGTTCGTGGGCACTAGTGTTTATGTCTTCGGGGGAGGATGTGGGAGCTGGAGCATCAAAGGTTGGGCAGGAGAACCAGGAACACTGTTCAGGTATAAATGAAGAAAAGGAGATTAGGTGGGCTACGATAGAGCCAGAAGAAGCGGTGAGTGGGTAAAAGAGCCAAGAGTGACAATGAGATGAAGTAAAGAAGCATTTCCTGAACAGCTACTAGCACCGGGCACTTTAGATTTAGCCATTTAATGCTCCCAATTCCATTCCCAATGGACAAGAAAAAAGAAAGGGGAACAAGCCTGTTAAGAAAGGGATGGAAGGCAAGTGACCCTTGTCAGGCACTTGGTATCTGTCAGGAATCTTCATATAGCTTAAATCTTGATAGTATCATGGATGAAGAAGCTGAAGCTCATGAGGGTTAACTTGCCCAAGGTCATGCAGCCAGGAAGCGGCAGGAGCACGTTCGGATCCAAAGTCTGCCCAACTCATGGCATCACTGATGCTCAGGATTGCCTACCTGGACCATGGCTCCCACGATCTTACGGGCTTCCTGGTAGAGCTTCTCTCCGTTCCACTGGGGGTTCAAGCGCTTGAGCTGCGTGGCCAGCCGGTTGTGCTCCCGCAGCAAGAGTGTGTGCATGGAGGTGAGCCCAGGCATCTCACTTGAGCGGGTATCCCCTTGGGGAAGCAAAAGCCACCATCATACCTAAAACCTCCATCCCAGAAAGGACTTGCTCCATTGAAACTCCAGCCAAAGATGGAAATGCCTCCTATTCAGCCCTCCTTTCCAATTGTCTTTCCATACCATGTTCAGTTTCTGCCTCCCCTGCCTCGATGCCCTGGTCCACCATAATAGCTTCTGTTTAGCTGGTTGGAGATGTTCATTCGATAGGCATCAGATCTGACCCATGTCTTGCCACCTTCCAATACCTGAGACTGGGAGCTCCTTGAGAACAAGGCTTGCTGTCTTTTGCCTTTTTGTATCTGACCCTCTCACTCAACACACACATAGACACATGGAGTTTAACACAGTGCTTGCTACAGAGTGGGAGATCTATGAACACTGCTTCATTGACTTAGTCTCTTGATTCAGGGAAGGCCAAAAAGTAGCATGCATGTTGGCACTCCCCACTTCCACGCCCATGTCAAACACAGCTAATCAACACAGCACTCTCTCTTGCTAAAATTGGATGCAGCCCCAGAATCTTTCTCAACACAGGACTCTGGAAAGCTGCTAGAGACTGATCAGAGTTACCATTCCCACCCTTACTACATGCTAATCGTGCAGCCTGCTCAGGGAAAGGGGCTAGGGCACAGGGTGTTTGAAGTCCACACCTGAGACTGTTCAAAAGAGCTCAGTTAGACCCCTGAGCCTTCCAGTCCTCTCCAAACCTCCTCTGGAAGGGCTGGAGAGCCACTTCAGCGGGACAGCAGGCTCAGCCCTCACCAGCTCTAGAGGCTGTTGGGAAGGAAATTGCGAGAGAGCGCCTTTTCCATCCCATGACCTGCCAGAGGCCGTGCCGATCCAGGCCTGGGACATGTAGCTTGCCAACACCAGGCCGGAGGGAGCCGTGACTGGCCTAAGAGTGCTGCCCTCGGTAGACCGGGAAGGTCCACACTGGTGCTGACCTTGATTCTCCTCCCTAGGGCTCAGCCCCAAGAAGCCACCCAAAGAAGAGGTTGGGAGGTCAGAGGGAGAGGCCTCAGACACACTGTTGGGTTTACCTTAAAACACATTGGCAAATTTCTGGGCCCGGGCACCTTCACTGCCCAGTGGTTTCCCCAGGGCTGCCAGCTATTTAAATTTAAAACCCCACCTTCTCTTGTTACAGGGAATCAGGGTGGGCAGGAGCAGCACTGACCGACAGAACTTTCTGGACTGAAAATGTTCTGTATCTGCGCTGCCCCCCCATGGGAGTCACTAGTCTGTGAGGCTCTGTCCTCGAAATGTGGCTAGTACAGTGGAGAAACTGAATTGTTAATGTAAGTTAATTTAGATGAACTTAAATGTAAATGAAAATGGCCACATGCGGCCAGTGGCTACTGTATTGAACAATGTGGTTCTAGAGGATGAGGGTGCCAGGTTGCTCTCTGTCCCTTTAGTTCCCCACCCTTGGGAGACTCAATTCTCCTCTATGTCAAAGTCCAGGGGGAAAGAGGGAGACAGGGAAGGGGATGGACAGAGGCTCCTCAACCAGCCCTTAGTCTTCTTCCTAGGTTTGGGTTTGGGTTTTGTTGCTTCCTCCACACCCCACCCCAACCACCCCGTTTCTGACTCCATCCAACTTGTCCCCAAGGCAACTGAACTAACATCATATAGTTGGTGAGGTCAGAGACTCTGTAAATGCAAACCCACTAGCTGATTACAAATAGGCTTGCTGTGGCTCCAGCAGGGGGTGCCCCTGTGCCACCCCAGGTGTCCACCCAGGTCTGACCTGCCAGGAAGCAGGGGATGCGCACGGAGCGGTTGGTGAGGAGACAGGGGTCATCGTGCAGGTTGTCAAAGGGCAGCAGGGCCCGGCCGTTGTCCCTGAAGCGGGTGTTGACGGCCAACAGGCCAAGCTGGTTGGTCCTGTTGCGCAGCTTCATAGCCACGGGGTCCTCGCTGCCGTACACCATGCTGGCGTCCACGAAGGAGGTGAGTGCGTTGATCTGGTTTCGGATGGTGATGTTGCTCTTGGTGCAGGCCGGGCAGGAGCGGAAGAAGGGGATGCAGTCCTTTTGGTTCTTGATGCGGGGGTCATTGGGTGGGATCTGAGGCACAGAGAGAGACTGAGACCGAGCCCGCTCACCAAGGGCAGGAACAGGGGGCAGGGTGACTCTCCCCTGGCTATACTCCTGAAGGCCTTGATCCCACTCGGAAGCAGCCTGGAGTCCACGACCGAAGAGAGAGGCTGACACACCAAAACAGGGGTCCCTCAGGACTTCTGGTCCCCTCAGCCTACAGGCAGGCCTCTCAAGGCCCACAAAGGATCATTGCCTAAGCTTCTACCAGCAGAGAGCCTCTGAGCTCCAGGGGCGATAACTAGGATGCTGGACTGGGGAATGTGGGGTCTCTTGGAGGTGAACCTGCAAGGGGGACCTGACCGTCCCCCTAAACTCTCTGAACTTTTCTCCTCTGCGTCTGTTCCCCTCTCTCTCTTCTCTATATGTAATGTTTACACTCACTTGGCCCCGCTTCCTTTTCCTTACCTGTTTCCATCTTGCTCTCCTCCCTGTCCCTTTCCTGTCTCTCTCTCTAGCCCCTGCTTTCTCTCTGATTCTCCGTTTTTTTCCCCCTCTCCCTATTCAGCATGTGCCTACCATCCAGCCCCTCTCAGCCCTGCTCCAACCCCACAGCCCAGGCTCTCTGTAACGTGGGATATGGGGAAGGAGCCCCTTCGTGGAGTGGAAAGAGAACCGAGTATTTCTTTTTTTTACATAATTATTTATGGTATTGTAACTCCAGGAGAGCGGGGCTGTGCCTGAATTATTTACTAAGGTGTTGACATAATAGGTGCTCAGTAAACACTGTCTTAATTCAGACCCTTTTCGCTTTTCACCTAAGCCAAGATGTCTTTAACTTCAGTAGCTGGGGCACAGTGGGAAAGTCCTCAGCCTGGGGTGGGGGTGGGGACAGCCTTACTCAGGAGCTGGAGAAGGAAACGTGGGCACAACGGGCATTGGCCACCTCCAGGAGTGATGCCCTCTCTCCCCACCCAGCAGGCCGTGCCTAGCGGGGAGAAAGGAGCACCTTGAGTGGGAAGCAAGGCGGCTGCTGCAGGCAGCTCGTCTCACAGTTGAGGCCACTGACAAAGGCGGCCCGGGCTGCTGGCTCTGGGGTAAAGTCAAGGTCGTGGTCCATCAGCTGGCCCCACTGCATGAACAGGAGTGAGCGCTCCTTGTCCGGAGTCAGCTGCTCCGTGGGGAAGCGCACGATGGCGTTGGAGACCGCTCGAGCCTGCGGGACACAGAGCATCAGGGGCTGCCTGGGGCCACGCCACATGGGTCTGGCCTCACTCCCTCTGAGGGCCAGTGCTCACCAAGGGCACGCGGAAGCCGTTGCGCTTGACCCCAGGCGTCCAGCCGTAGGGCAGTGAGAAGCCGTCCTCGTATTCGGCTGGCAGCCAGCGCACAAAGGCGCGGTTGGAGGCCCCCAGGGTGGGCCTGCGTCTGCAGAGCGAGGACAAGGAGCCGTCAGGCGGTGGTGCCGAAGGCCTGCTGGGGCCCAGGATGCCATCCTGAGCTGCTCGTATGCCACCGGGCCACACCCCCCCCCGCTGGCCACACCTGTTGTTGCACTGCCCAGTGATGGTGCGGTATGTGTCTTTCTCCGGGCACGTCACCCCCACATCCTGGTAGGCACAGCCGCTTGATTTTGAGAGCAGATTCAGCTGGGCAGGTGTCAGCACATCTGTGGGCCAAGGAGGAAGAGAAATGTGGGAGCTGAGACCCTCCACTTTCTATCTCAGGCTGGGGATCTTTGGTTGATGGGGGCAAGGTTGATGGAAGAAGTTTGGGGAGGGTCACTGGGAAGTGGTGGGGTCCCTTGGAGGGGTAGGGGCAACAGTACCAGTGACATTGAAGGGCCCTGAGAACAGGGGCCTCAGCTTCCCCTCCAGCAGGTTTAGGGCCACATGCAAATAGTCAGCAGCCCTCACAGCTGTCCTGGTGGCTGCCACTGGCTGCTTGAAGTAGGACAGGAGTTCCATGGGGCTGGCTGAGCCACTGCGAAGCCGCTGCTTGATGCTGCTTGGAGAAGGGAGGAGTGAGGACCAGAGAAAGTGTGCAGAGTCACCTAGCAGAGCCCCAACCCAGAGATGAACATGCAGGACAGTGTAGACAGACTCCAGACAGAGGCAAAGCCATGGAAGGGACAGTTGGGAAGACGTTCTTATACCCAAAGACACAAAGACTGACAGACAGAGGCCTTACGCATGCACAAATTCCCCATGCCTGTTTCTTTTCTGAAAGGTCTGGGCAGCCTTGCCCAGAGCTGGGCAGTGCCCAGCACGTCACCTTTCCCGCCGCTCCTTGTAGGCCTTGTCCACTAGCCGCTTGGCCTCCTCCATGCAGGTCAGCACCACCGAGGTCTCCACCTGCCCCCGGACAGCTGCCCAGAATAGGAATCACAAACTCAGGAATGGGCCCAAAGCCCCTTATGAGACCCAGAGCCAGGGTGGCCTGCACCGAGAAAGGGGTCCTTGGAACTCAGAACCACCCCAAACACACCACCTTTCCCTTTCTTCTGAACTGTTACCTGGAGCAGCACCCTCAGAGGGCCAGGGCATGGCCTGAATGGCCAGGACTCCTGCTAGGACCAGGAGCAGCTTCATCTCTGCAACAAGACCCCAAGCCCAGTAAGTGTGCAAAGCCCACAGTGCACCTGGCAGAAGAGAGCCCCACCATTCCTCTTATCCCGGGCCCCTCGCTCGCACCTTCATGCCCCAGTCCCACCTCAATGGGCCCTGCCTATGGATGGAGTCCAGACCTCCTTGAAGAAGGGGTTCACAATGTCCCTCTTTGGCTAGCTTCAGTCACTCAACCCCTTAAGGACCTCAGTTTATAAGCTCACCTAGCAGTGGCAACACCTCTCAGCTGAATCTAGGCTTTTATTTCCTCCAAGCTGGAGGAGGGGCAGGGCAGACGAGCCCCGCCCCTGGAGACTGAACTGTCTCTCCTTCCCCACTAGGATTGGGGTGCAGAGGGGCAGGAAAGGGGAGACTGGAACTGTCCCCAGCCTTTGAACTTAATATCCCTACCCCAGAGTTCCTCTCCCCATTGTGTACCCAGACCAGTGCTGTCCCAAAGGAGTACAGACAACTAAACCCTCTCCAAAATTCTGGCTAAACTGAGTATCCAGGGTTCCTTTGAAAGAGACAAAAGTCAGAAACCAACAGCTTAAGCAACTATGGGAAATAGAGTGACCCCAAAGGAGGGGAGAAAGTAAAGGGGAGACCAAGAGTTACGATGACCCGATCAGCCTCGGGGGGATGTCCCCCACCCCAGGCAGTAACCCAGCCCCTGTGGCCAACCCTGGTGGGCAGGCCTCATTCTTGGTGAGGGCTAAAGGGACAGGAAATCTGTCTGGTGACCGTTGGGTTTCACAGGAAAGAGGATCCTGGGGGCTATAGGCTCAGGACCAAAGTAACTTCCTCCATCTCTCTCTTCCTCCCTTTCTTCTTGGCTTTTGGTAGGGGGCCATCTCCAACACCCCCACCATCTGCTCCCAGATTTCAGGAACCAGGAGAGAGCAGAGCTCATTGTGGTTAGTGCTCAGTTGGGTGATGCAGCCCAAGGTCTCTCTAAGACAAGATCAGTACAGTTAGGAGGACTGCAGTTCAACCTTAGGCTCACTCTTAAGTAGAATAGGGGGAAGTTTCTACCTTGAAGAAGGCTGGCAAGGGGCCTGCCATTCTCAGGCAGGAAAAGTACCCTATGACAGATGACTGTGTTTGTCCATCTCCCTGGGATCTCGTCAGGCTGGGCACATGCCAATTGCAGTTCCCATGTCTCTTTGGTCTAGCCACACCTCTGACTCCAGCCACCTTTCTGCCCTCACTCTTGTCTTCTGCGCCCAGACCACATCTTCTTAGTCAGGGAACAGGGGACAGCAACGCACATAGAACACCCTTCCAGCATACCCAGAGATCTTGTCACGCGGGATCTCTACTCCTGGGAAGCAGAGCCCAGGGGCCCACGAGACAGAGGCCATTACTCTAGACTTGCTCTGCCAGTGACTGGCTAGGTGTGAACTTGAACAAGTGGCTCTTTGTGAATCAGCTTCTAGAATTTTATAGGCTTTTGAAAAGTAATTTTTTAATCCTATAATATATTTCCATTCATGAAAAGTTAGAGAACAGAAGCAAAAGCAAAAATAAATCAAAATTACTTATAATCAAGTGAGGTTATCGGTAATGGTTTTTCCTTTCCATGTTTGTTATTGTTTTTCACTAAAAAAGAAATAGGAAGAAAAATAATTTCCCATGATCCCACCATTCACCGATAACCTCATTTAATAATCTGATATCCTGTGTATAGATATGATAAGTATTTTAAACAGTAATAAGAACATACTTTAGATATATTTTTATAACATACTTTCAGTACTTAATAATTTAGCCTTGAGATCTATGTCGATATAGATTTACTTCCTTCTGGTGTCTGCATAATATTTTGTAAGAAGGACTATTATTTATTCATTAATCCTCTCTTGTTAGATACTTGGGTTGTTTCCTATTTTCACTATTATAAGTCCTAATATAAACATCCATAGAGTTAAATCTCCAGTCACATCTTTAGGCAAGAAGTCCTAGAAGTAAAATTGCTGCATATTTGAGTTTCTACATTTTTGAGGCTTTTTATTTAAAAAAAAAAAAAATACCTGTCAAATGCACCTCACAGTCCATTCCCCATGAATGGGAGCACCTGAATCCCATCAGCCTCATTAACTCTGACAATTAGTGTCCTTTAACCCTTTTAGGGAAATCATCAAGACTCAGGAGGGAAAAAGCATTTAATACAAGCCCCTCATAGCAAAAATGAGAAAGATGGAGCCCAGAGGAAGAAATCACTTTGCCAAGGGCATCAGAGTGGCCCAATTCAGAATAATCTAGCTGACAGGCCTCTTGACTTGCACACCAGTGCCTTACTCAACAGCTTCTGCATGCTTATTTTTGACCTTTAGCTTGGGCATTTATCTAACAGATTATTTATTGAGCCCTTGCATGTGCCAGGCAGGTACAGAGCTGGCCGCTGGGTTTTCTCCACTGAGCAGAGTGGAGCATCAGAGGCCTGTCTCGCTTTCGCACGATCAGCATGAGGCAATGAATGCTTGAAAAACTGAAATCTTTTCAAAGATTGTTGTGAAAGTGCTTTTCACTTTATACCTACTTGGCGGTGGGAGATTTCTCAAGATGTATAATCCCAAGACACTCTGCCCTTGGCTCAGGGCTGGGCTATGGGCCTGCATTTATGTGTAGAGACTTTAGATGCTCCAAGACTTTATGATGTTTTCAGTCAATTAATGACCCAACTAGATCACCACATGGCTGCCCAGTATGTACTGCCATTGATGATCTCTCATCTAGGGCCTATTTGCCTTGCCCAGGTGTATTTGAGGCTCAAGGAGTGCACAGGAGAATGCAAAAAGGCAAACCAATAGCACCTCAAGAGCTTCATAAAAGGCTCTTTAGGAGCACCAAAGAGTGGCACTTGGACCAACTGGAAAAACCTTAGAAGGCTTTCTTGAGGAATTGGTGCTTGAGGCTATCTTGAAGAGTGTTTAGAATTTGACCAAGTGGACATGGGGAGGAAGAGCAACCTGGCCCCAAAGAATGACACAGCAAAGGCCCTGACACGAGTGGGCTTCATTCAGACCATTTCACCATGGGGCAAGGGTGAGACAGGATGAGGCTGGTAAGGCAGGCAGAGGCCTGGGACCCAGCACTCTGTGACCTACTGGGACATGCTTGTCCTGAAGGCTCCAGGGAACCATAAAGGCTGTACAGTGTATGCTCAGAGTTATACTTTAGAAAGCTGATTCAGGCAGTGGAGTGGAGGGTGGAGGTGAGGGGGAGGGAGGCCCAGCGGCCGAGCACTGGGCAGGAGGCATCATAGTGATTCACAGGCATCAAGAGGCCTGATTTGCTTTCTTATGATCAGCGATGAGGCAATGAATGTTTGAAAAACTGAAATCTTTTCAAAGATTGATGTGAAAATGCCCTTTGCTTTATACCTACTTGGCAGGGGGAGATTTCTCAAGATGTATAATTCCAAACCACCCTGCCTTTAGCTCAGGGCTGGGGCTATGGGCCTGCATTTGTGTGTAGAGACTTGAGATGCTCCATGACTTTATGATGTTTTCAGTCAATTAATTACCTAACTAGGATCACTGCATGGCTGCCCAGTGTGTACGACCGTCGATGATCCCTCATCTAGGCCCTATTTGCCTGGCCCAGGTGTATTTGAGCCTCAAAGGGCTTCTCAACATGCAGAGTAACCAGAAGGAGAATATGTCTGCCTGAGGAAATATTCTAAACACGCCTTGTTCCATAAATTACCCCCTACTTTCCAATCCTGGGGGTGGCCTCTGGAGGGCACTGCTGGAACTGCTACATCTCAAGACTATAGTTCTCTGAAGGTGTCCCCCCATCTTTCCCCCCACAAACATCCGCACCTCTAGAGTGATGTCCAACTGCCTGTGGGATAACGGGCCCTCTCTGCTGCTGCTTGCAAAACAGTTTGTTCTTTCTTAATGCTGTTCGGAGAACAATTCAGTTGGGATTACAGCCAGATTTCCTGTGTGTGCGTGTGGTCGGAGAGAAGGAGGCTATGGAAGCTGAGAGGCAATGACTCCTTGGGCACACCAACTGTACCCAGCCCGAAGGCCTTGTTTTCTACTTAAAATTTTATAAATTAATTTTGAATTATACAGATCATCCCTGGAGATGTTTTGAATAAAATTAAAAATATCACAGATCAGGTTAAAGCTCTCCTTAGATTGGGTTACGGCACCACCCCAGTTCCAGTCCTCCTCCTTCACTCCTTAGACGTAAACTCTGTGGTCGTTTTGTGATTGTCCTTCCAAACCTTTTACTTTACATCCATTTGTATATGTGGGTCTATGGGAAATATTCTTCTCCCTTTATTTTTCGCTAAATGATGCCATACTATGCATATACTGTTTAGCAATATGCTTCTCTCACTCAACAATACATCTTGCAGATCTATCATGCACTACTTAAAGAATAATCTTTTTTTAGGCAAGGCAACCCTTGGTCGACCTCACAGATTTCAAAGACCTTGTCAGTTTACAATCCCTTATTTTTTATTTTTTACGCCCACAGCACCTGATGTTCCTAGGTGGTCTCCCATCCAAGTTCTACCAGGCTCGACCCTGCTTAGCTTCTGTGATCAGATGGAATCCAGCTTTTGCAGGGTGGCATGGCCATAGACCAATCTCACTTTTTAAACTGTTACATAGTATGCTTTAGTTGAGCTATGCCTCCATTATGCGACCATTCCTCTGTTGATGGAAGTAGACATTTTTTTATTTTTTTTCACTAATAAAAACAATGCAGCAAAAGGTCTCTTTGTACAGACACACAAGTGTTCTCCAGGATAAAGGCTGAGAAACAGGCTACAGGTTTTGTGTATTTAAAATTTTTAATAGATAGATATTTTCAAACTGTCCTCAAAACTGTACAAATCTCTTAGGCAAAGATTAGAATCACATTATTGGTTCCATTTTTATTTCTTTGATTAATAATGAGATTGAATGTCTTTTTATTTGTAATTCCTCTTCTGTAAATTTTCCTGTTTGTTTTTGTTCGTTTTCCTGTTGGATTGTCATTCTTTTTACTGATTTGTAAAAGCTATTATATATTGTGGATAAATACTAATCTGTCAGCTGTTATATATGTTGTTAATATTTTTTTTTGTGACTGTCAACCTTTCATTTATGTTTTTTGTGGGGTCTTAGTTTTGACGTGGTAAAATTTATCAGTCTGTTCCCTTGTGGATTTTCTTTTTCAGACTTGTTTAAGGGGATCTCTCCTTTTTCAAAATTATAAACATATTTTCCTATATACTTGTCTTATAGCTTAATACTTTGATTTCATATGGACATCGCTAAACCATCTGGAATTGTTATGTGTGAATAGTAAAGGGTAGAGAGCTATTTTCGATTTTTTTCCATACAGGCAACCAGTTGTCCCGATGCCTCTAACTGAATAATCTATCATTTCTCCATTGAATGGAGATACTACTCTTATCACTTACCATAAATGTGTGTGTATTTCTAGGTTATTGTATTCTACTGATCTACTAGCCTCTTTATTGATTCCTATGTCAATACCTCATCATTACAATTGCCCTAGCTTTCCAATATGTTTTGATTTCTGGTAAGATAAATTCTCCTTCCTCATTCATCTTTTTCAAAAGAATCTTCAATATTCTAACACAGTTACTTTTTCTTATGAATTTTTGAATGTCTAGTCCCATGAGAAACCCTACTGACACTTTTATTGATATTGTATTCAATTTATACATAAATTTGGTGACATTTGACATCTTTATGATAGTAAGTCTTCCCATCCATTCAACATATATTTGCTGGGCACTCATGTTCCAGCTCTGTTCAGGATACTGGAGATGCAACAATTAACAAATTACTTGCTCTTGTAGAGTTTACTTTCTTGAGTATATTGTCTTACTTATGTAAGTCTACTTTTATATTCTTCACTAAAATGTTATTATTGTTTTACCTTCATGTTAGTATGTTTCTAAGTACTTCCTTATTGAGAAACATATAAACTTGGTCATTAACTTTCTCCATGGAACTTGTAAACTTTATAAGTATTTTCTTTCCTTTAAAAGCTTTCAAGGTAAGTATTTTTAAAGATAAAAAATTTTTTAGTATGCTTCTTTTAGTTCTCTTTACAGGTAGATTCATAGACCTGAAAAGCACTGGACATTTTTAATCCATTATTCCAGAAAGGTCACGCTCTCTATTTAATTAATAAGAAAAAAATTTTTTAAGAGGAAATATTCAAGCTTTTTTTAGTTTCAAATAATAGTTTGAAAATTTGTTTAGGGTAGTACTGTAAAGGTAAAGACAAGTTAAATTACATGATTGTACAAGTGTTTATTGGTTATTCAGTTAATTCTCCCCCTTATACTTGTGGCTACTGGTAGGGGATGGGGAAGTAAATGTTCATGAGACAAAGTACTACAAAAAACACTAAAAGTAAGAAGTGCTAACCTCAAAGAATTCGACAGCATCTTTATCCATCACATTAGTTAATATTTAAAGGGACCGATAAAGCCAGCAGCAGTCAGCATGTAAAAAAATGGATGGAAATTGACCCTGCACCACGGGATGGCGATTTGGCAATGTCTGTCAAAATCCAAATCTACACGTACTCTGACTCGGCAGTTCTACTTTTAGGAAGAATTAGCCTCCAGATGCATTCTTAGGAAAGCACAAAGATATCTGCACCCGGGTGTGTATTTCAACCTCATTTGCAACAACCAAAAGACCAGAAACAAGCCAAATGTCCATGATAAATTTTTGCCACATTGTGATGCATCTACATGACTGTGTCTATGCTGCCTTAAAACTAATGAGGGGGGTCTATATGTAACAGTATAGAAAGATACGCTGCCAAAATAAAAGAACTAGTTACTAAACATTGATGCAATTTATGCAAAACACAGACACATACATGCTACATACATGCACACACATAATTAAATATGCATAGAAAATTCTGGAAGCAGGCACAAAAGCTGATTAACAGTGGTTACCTTTGGAGAATGAAACTAAAAGGGCTGAGGAGGAGGAAACTTTTGCTATAAAACCCATGCCCCTCTGTTTGTTAGTTTTACAAGGACAATATAATAATTTTATCACAAAACAACTAATCCTCTGTCCTTTCACCTCAACCCCCCAAAATAGCAAACCTTGATTTGTTTTACATAATCGGTAGTTTAGGGTTGCTTTTACTTCAGTTTCAAACACTACCAAAGATTGCACGGATCGAAAGCATTGGCATACGTGGCATTTTAGAGCAAGCGTTTCCTCTGTAGGAGGCTTCGGTTCTATGACTGATAATTTGGCTAAGCATAGAATTCAAATTCAAATTTCTTTCTTTTCAGTACTTGGGGAGATACTCTATTATCTTTATGCATTTAGTATGGCAGTTAAGTTCTCTGTTACAAGTAGACTTCCAGTTCCTGAAATATGGATATTAACCTGTTTCAGACAAAGTAGTATTAACATGGGCTGCAGAATCCATCAGCCAAACCTGCCTGTAGAGATAGCACAGAAGTGAGACACAGAA
Source organism: Cynopterus sphinx (assembly GCA_030015415.1). Lineage (NCBI taxonomy): Eukaryota > Metazoa > Chordata > Mammalia > Chiroptera > Pteropodidae > Cynopterus > Cynopterus sphinx. The sequence continues at coordinate 25,396,939 of CM057385.1, forward strand.
GTGAAATTGTTGGAGAACAGAAAATTTTTTAAAAAGGACTGTGAACAACCCCCAGGGAGACAGAGGAAGGCTGGGACCTTGAGAGGGGAAAATAGACTAGAGTAGAGGAGAGCAGGGCAGGTGTCTCCAGCAGGGGATGGGCTAGGTGGAGCTCTTCAGCCGTGCCCTCTTCTACGCACCAAGTTGCCCTCATCAGATCAGTACCTGTCCTGTAGCAACTGCAAGGCAGGAAAACCGCCCCTCAAGTCCAGCAGATGTTTGCAGGAGGGGAATTGGACAGTGGTGCTGGACTCTGGCCAGGTTAGGGAGTGGAAGCAGCAGGTCCTTCCTCTGCCCTGAGGACTAGAGTATTATGACCCAAGGGGAAGTTCTTGCTTTGATAGAGGTACATGGAGATTCCCTAATCAGTAAGATGTCAAGACTGAGGAGAGGGAGGAAACAGAGAAGGGATGAGCCCAGGTTGTAACCTGAGTATCTCTATGATATGAGCCCCCTGCCCCCACCACCCCCACCACCCCCTTATCTGTGCCCTGTGCACACGCCTCAAACTCAACAAGAAGGTCACATGCTACGGAATAGGCTTTCATCCACCTCCCAGGTCATGGCCAAGTGGAATTTATCCTAGGAAAGTAAGGTTGGTTTAACACTCAACAATCAATCAATGCACCTAGGAAGACTGGGTGCTTAGGAGTGTAAAAAAAAAAAAAAAAAAAAAAAAAGAATCAATGGAATTTGCCATAACTAAGAAAGGCCACATGATCTCTCATTAGATGCAGAAAGCTCATTTGACAAAATCCAACATCCATTACTGATTACCTAAAAAAAAAAAGAAAAAGAAAAGAAAAAAAAAACTCTCTGCAAACTAGAAATAGCACTTTCTAAAACCTAATAAAGGGTATCTACAAAAACAAAGCAAAACAAAACCCCCAGTATCTCACCAATATCATACTTAATGGTGAGAGACTGGATGTTTTTTCCCTAAGAGCAGGAAGCAAGTGTGTCCACTCTGTTATTTTTATTTCACATTGGATTGGAGGTTCATATTTAACCAATGCAGTGAGGCAAGAAAAAGAAATCAAAGGCATCAAAATTTGGAAGGAAGATTTAAAACTTCATTTACACGCAATATGATCACATAAATAGAAAATTTAAAGGATATACAAAAAGCTACTAGAACTTTAAATGAGTTTGGTAAGGTTGCAGTATACGAAGCCAAAAAAAATAAGCTGTATTTCTATATACTAACAACAAAGATTTAGAAACTGAAATTTAAAAAACAATACCATTTATAATAGCATCAAAAGTATTAAATCTCACAAAAGATGTGCAGGATCCTACTGAAAACTACAAAACATTGCTAAGAGAAACTAAAGACCTAACTTAATGGAGAGACATACTTTATTCACAGATCAGGAGACACAATGTTGCTTAAATGTCATTTCTTCCCCAAATTGGTTTGTTTGTTGAATCTTAATTGTGTCCTTGCCTTAGTCATCTAGAGTCCCTACAAGACAGCTGGGTGGATGCTACTGCCGACTTGGAGAGTTTCTGTGAGAGAGGGAGGGGGACACAACACGTTGCACTTTAGTGGTTCCTCCCTCACATGGGCAGTGATGCTTCTTGCTTCTGCCAACTGTCGCTGGCCTCCCAAAGTGCTGCCTGGTCTCTGATCCAAGCTGCCACTTCCACTGTGTTGATCTAAAGGCAGATATCCTCACCTTTGTCCCTTGGTCCACTGAATATGCCACCGTCAATGGACCTGGTTGCTCTTCACATGGAACTCCAGATAATCACTGTCAGTAGCCCTTGGGGTCTCTTCTGCTCTGTCTGTGCCATCTCTAGGCCTAGAGGAATGTGCAGAATTCTCGGCCACCCTGCTTAGGGAGTTCTGAGTATGATCTTCCAGCTGTTTCTCTTTTCTGGAATCTTTCCATTTCTAGTCTACCAAGATTCCCCCTCCTCCCTACTTCTTGCTTTTAGGTGGAACTACACATGGTATTTGTTTGCTTGATTGATTTGTTTTTTCTTACATCTGTTCTTTCCATGAATTTGGTGCTGGAGAAGCAAGACTGCCGACATGCCTTTACTCCTCCTGTTTCTCCTCCCGTCCAGGTCTCTTTCTCCCCAACTCCCAACACCTGGCCCAACCCCGAACACCTGGTCTTGCGACTCACGAAGCTGCCAAATCTTCAAAAAAACTCAAGAGTTGCTTGGTCTTCTTGCCATTCATTAGTTTTGCCACCATCACCCTGGAATGTGACCTCTGGGTTCTCAAGTCCAGAGCCCAGTATGACCTGCCCCTCGAGTCCCACGTCCCAGATAGAGACCAGCAAGGGTTTTGTGAAAATAGACTTTATTATAATAAAATGTCTTTTTAAACAAATGGTCCCACCATTCCTCACCCCTGGAGAAGAAGGTGGGGTGGGAGTTCAGTCAAACAATCTCCCACCACAGTGAAGGAAGCATGCAGACACTCACCCAGCAGGAGGGTGGAGATGGGTGGTTAGGATGAGGGTGGGGAGCCCCTACCCCATTCTAAACTGAGAATGTATGAAAATAGTTGCATAAATCTGTCCTTTTCCCCAGCCCCAGACTCCAACAGGGGCAAGAGGAAAATGATGCAAAAGAGAAATTGAATCCGATGAGCAAAATAAGGCAAACCCAACCTCTGCTCTCTGCCCACTGGCCCCCTGGGTCTTTGGGGTTGGGGACACACTGGAGCCAGAGGCAGGGTTGGCAGGGGGTGGGTGGAGCACTCTTGGGGCGGGATCAGGCCCGCTTTGGCATGGCCTTTCTCCTTCCCGGGCCTGTGTGGGGGAAGCGAGATGGAGGGAGCTGAACTGAGGCACTGAGTATGTACATATATACACACAGCTCCACCGCCTGCCCTGTGGGGAGGCGGCTCTGGACAATCCAGTGCAAACTTTCCTTCCAGGGAGGGAAGACATGATCAGGATAGCCTCAAGATAGCCATCAGTGGGAACAGGCCCCTTTCCCCGCCAAGATTCCCTCAAGTCCTGGATCTGGGAAGGCCAGAGCTGGGACCAGCATAGCATGGTGGGAAACTAGGCATATGTGAAAAGACTAGGAGCCAAGAGTCCCCGGTAAAGTCCTGGCTCTATGACTGAGGTGCTCAGCCACCTCAGCCAAGTTACTGCCTCTCTAGGGCTCAGTGTCCCCTCCTCCAAGAGAAAGATGCCCCTGTAGAGGGTCCATCCTCAAGGATTCATCTAGCTCTGACCTTCACTGAGTCTCTGATTCCCTTTCAAGTGTCATGGTGTTAACCCAGAACAGAAGTCCGGGGCCTTCCCTCCTCTCCCCTGAGCCAGGACAGTAATCTGGGGACCTCAGGGGGCTGCTTCTTCCTGCAGGATGGGCCACAGCGTCACTCCTTCTTCCCAGAGCCCAGTTTCCTGAGGAGCTGCTTCCCCTTGGAGAGGAGACCTCGCATCTTCTCGCCTGTACCCTGTGGCCCCCCCAGTTCAATCCTGGGGAAGCTGCCAGGGCCAAGGGCACGGGGCCAGCCTAGGGGCACTGGGGGCCCTTGTGTTGAGCTGGCCCAGTCCTGGAATATGAGAGAAAAGAGACAAGATCAGGGCCCAACTTTCTACCCTAGCCTGACCCTTTACCTTACAACCTCAGGTGCCTACAACCCCCATACCACAGAGCCATGGTCAAGAACCAGAGGCCCACAAACCTACCACTGCCCCCACACACATCGAGGACAGAAAGGAGAATGGGCACAACAATGCTAAGGGAGCATGGAGCTGGGAGTCTGAAGCGACAGGCAGAGCCAGTTCTGCTTCTGCTCACTTGGGGCCTGGGCAAGCCCTCCTTTTTCTCTAGGTCTCTCGGTAGGGTGCTGGGCTGGCAGAGCTCAAGAGTCCTTGGATCTGATCCTTAGGATGGGTGCCCCAACTTCTCCCATGTCATCCCCTCCTGACAAAGAAAGAGCAAGAACCAGGGTGGCTTGGAGGTAGCCCTCCCCACCAGGGAAAGCAGCTCCTGCACCAGCTCACAGAGGAAGGAGCATGCCCTCCAGCCCTGCAGCTGCGGTGCCCCGGGGCCTTCAGGGAGGGAAGCCAGTGCCCACCCGATGGAGAGGAGATCAGGACTCTTCCTTGAATGGCCCCCGAGAGTGCTGCAGAGAGCCTGGGGCCTGAAACAGTCCCCACAAGTGTGGAGGCTCCCTTGGCTCCGCCTCCTTCAGCATTTTTCCCTTGTTGAATCTCAGCTCCAATTGCAACCATGAGTGATCCCTCTGCCACAGGCCTACAAGTCTCCCTAACCCCCCAGATTCCCATGTTCCCCACAATGACCTCCTGTGCCTGGCACAGAGCAGGCAACTCTTGCCAGCTTGGATGTTCCCCACCTCCCAATCCCTTCTTCAAACTTCCCCTTGCCACCAGAGCCTAGTAGCCTCCTGGCCAGAGCCAGTCATGGAACCCAGACCAGAGGCAGGGACCTGGGTGTCTACCCTGGGGCCTGCCCCTGCCAAGGCCCTGGTGATATGGCAGGGCCTTCCCACCAAGAGGTCTGCTAGCACCTATTGCTTGAAGAACCTACTGCCAACCAACCAGGCCTAATGACTGGCCAGGAGCCCCAGGCCCTTCCCACTCCCTCCCAGGCCTCCTTCTACAACATTCCAAGAGGGATGGGTTGCTGGGGAAACAAACGGAGGTGGCCTCTGACCCCCAGAGACAAATGGCATGGAGTTATCCATGGACTCCAACTGTTTAAATCTCCCTTTTATTATCCCCAGCAGAGGAAATTGAGAGTTGGAAATAAAATCATGCATCTGATCCCCTAAGAGGTCATGATGCAAAGGACAAGGACAGGGAAACTATTATTATTGGTGGTATTACATTCCGTCACCAATAATAATCACATTATGATACCACAGCCATATAGTATCATAACATACTGATGAGTCATAACATGAAGGTCACGTAATATTCTATGAGCACGTGCTATAGAATATGGGAATAATACGGGCCATTATATACTAAGACGACACGCATTCCTATAACAGCTGGGACTGCCCAAAAGCAAGGGGAAGGAATGATCCTATATCCAAACCTGGCTCATAGCAAGATCTCCCAGCCCCAGCCCCTGGAAGAAGTTGGAAAAGCCAGGTCAGCTCCGGCATGCTGTCTGATTATGGTCACATGGGGAGTGGGGGTCACATGGACATAGGGGCCAGTCCCCCACTTACATGTTGCTCTCTCTACATATATCTATCTCCATCTAGCACTGGACTCTTCTCCTCCTCGTTCTCTGAAGAACAGGGAACAAAGAGAGGAGATGGGTTACACACAGACCCACACGCTCTCCGCTCAGTCACTGGGTCTCCAGGTCACAGGGGCAGGTCCTGCTTTGCATAGTTCTCGCCTTTGGAATTGCCCTGATGAGAACCTGGGGCTTTGCTGTTCAGGCCTGGCCTCCTCGCCCTCTCCCTGCACTGAGAGGTTGGAGCTTAATTGTACTCCACCCACCCCAAGGAGAGGTTGGCTCTAAGAATGAGAGCCAAGGAAGCTGGGCCTTGCTGGGCAACTGGCTTTAATAGACTCCCAGGAAAGAGAGAGACCCAGCAGGGTGGGTGGGAGGTTCCCTGAAACCAGGCCTATGATGGCTTAGAGGTGTGGGAGTCACAGGGGTCCTTTTCTACAGGACCCCCTCACCTGTGACGGCCATAGGGTACGGGCAGCTGGATCAGATGGGCCGGGAATCAGGGTCACAGCCATCACCCTCTACAGAGAGGGGCACCTACTGAGAGGGAGCCGGCCCTGGCTGCACTCCCTCTGGCAATAACTCAGCAGCTCCAGCCTGGGCACAGTCCTCACCTGGATCACTGCCCACTGCGGCCCTCTCGCCACACTGCCCTGGCCCCACCACCACAGCAGGGTAGAGACCCAGTTGCTGAGCTGGGAGCCCAGCTCCTCACTGACCTGAGTCTCGGCCTGGAGGGTTCCAGGCTCCCTGTCTGAGCTGGCCACCTCAGGCCCAGGGCCCTCCAAGAAGTTGGATGGAACCAGGCCCCTCTGTCCATTCAGTTCCCCCTGCGGAGGATATGTTGGTGAGACAGAGACTAGGAAAGAGGCCTTAGTCCCAGCACCCCTGGATAGGGAAGCCATTGGGGTAAGAGCCTGGGGTCAATAACTCTGTTATGGAAGGTGACCTGTCCATTCATCCAGGTGTCCATTAGGAACCTTTGCTCATCCCCTCCCCAGCTCGAGAGCCCTCTCTGAAAGGGCTGGTGAGGCGAGGCATGGCACCCCCACCCCAATGTTCTCACATAGTAGAAGCCATCATCATCCATGCCCCCAAACACAGTAATGACGTCTCCTGCTCGGAAGGGCAGCTCTGCCTACAGAGAGACAGAAAGGCAGACGTCAGGCCTGCAGAGGCCCTGACACCATTCCCCTTGGCTGGGCTCTATCTGAGGGTCCTCACCTCCACATCAATGTTGGGGGAGCTCTCTCGGGGGTTATAGTCAAACGCAGCCACCATGGTGCGGGGAGCTCTCAGGCTGGCAGAGGAGACTGGTGGAGGGGGGCCTGCAGGGGGAGGGAGAGAAGATTCCATACTCTCTCTAGACTTCCCACACCATACTAAAGTTTGCACTGGAGGTCTGCTGACCCCTTATTCACCATCTCCCACACTAGTTGTAGCCCCTGGAGAAAGACCAGAGGGGTTGCCCGCCCCACCTTTCCCCAGCCTCCCCTGCACAGGGACAGCCCCTCACCTGCACAGGGCTGAGCAGGACCTTCTGACTCAGCTGTGGAGAGAAGGTGAATGTGAGGCCTGGCCCTCACATGCCTGCTCATTCCACGCTCAGGGTGGTGCAGGTCAGGCAGGACACTCAACCTCACACAAGGGATGCAGGAGAAGGATGCTTGGAGACCACATAAGCCCAGGCTTTGGTCTGGGTAGTGAATTAAGGCCCAGAAAGAGTAAGTGATTTACTCCAGGTTACAGGAAATTTACAGCCAGGTGCTTTTTGGAACAGAGGCACCAGCAAACCACTCCTTGTCCCCAGAAAAATGAAGCTCCCCACTGGAGGGGAATGTATGTGATGAAGGTCTGCCCTGGTCCCCTTTACCTGTTTAGAACCCCACATGTGTCTCCCCAGAGATCCAAGCAGTGCCTCCCATCCCCACTCACCCTCACAGGCCCCTGAAGGAGAAGAGGGTTTCACCTACCTTTCTTGGAGCGGCGGGGCTTGGGGGGAGGCCCAGTTGTGCGGGCTGTGGAGTACAGAAAGGGACCGTTCCCTGATCCAGGAAAGCAAGTAGACGTAAGAGAGAAACTGAGACAAGGGATAGGACAGTGACTCTGGAGTCTCCTCTTGGGGCTGAGCCAAGGTTCCTGTGCTTAAGTTTCTGAAGGGCGTTGCTCTCCCATCCCTGACCCCCAAGATCCAAAACACAAGGCCTATCCCCTCCGCAGCAGACCCCACTCCACGTGGTGAGCTCACTGCTGTGGCTACACCAGCCTCAGTCTCTGTGAGGTCCCAGTGGCTCTGCTAGATTCTGGATAAATGAGGCACCCCACCACTCCAGATATACAAAGCTCAAAAGGGAGTTGAATTAGAACTGGGGTGGCGGGATGTGGGTGAAGGACAGCAGCAGGTCATACCTGCGCTGTCAGTGAGAACATCTGGGGACAAATAACCCCGCTGGAGCAGCTGCTGTCTTCCTGCGGGACTGTCCACAGCCACCTCAGCCACCATGTTGCAGGGGATATAGCCCATCCGGCCACCACCTTCTCCCCGGTAGAAGCCATCGGCGTCCTTGTCCCCAAACACCTGGAGGCAAAGACCAATTGTCTCGGGAAGCCAGTTCATCTTGCTCCCTGTGACCCAGCCCCAGAACCCTGCAGCACCCACTTGCAACTACAAAGGAATGCTCTACCTTTTGTGGGAGGAGGAACAGGAAATAAGAGGAAAAGCCAATACTAAGGATCAAAGGGATGAAAGAAAGAGCCCTTTCCATATTTTCATCACCCCAGTATCTGGATATCCATTCCCCTAGCCAATTCCAGACTAGATCTTCCCAACCTCAGCTAAGGTACTCTATGTGCATGGTATCACGTAAACCTCAAACAACCCTATGAGGTAGACACTAAAACATTATCCCCATTTTACCAAGAAGAAAACTGAAGCCCAGAGGAGTTAATCTGCTCAAGATTACACAGCTAGAAGTGGCAACCTCACTTCCTCCGACTCTAGAAGTTGTGTTCTCGCCCAGGCATGGCTATGGTACCTCCAGTGCTAGGAAAGAGGGAGAAGGGAGGACATGGACATCGAGTCACCTTCAAGATCTGGCCCTCCCGGAAAGGGAGCTCCTCTTCCCCAGCATCAGGATTAGGTGACATCGACACAGGGTCATAGTCAAACAGAGCCACAAAGACCCTGACAGGTAGGTCCTGGTAAGCCAGCACTTCTGGGGGGCTCCTCGATGGGGCTGTGGAGAAGGTTGGGAAGAGAGAGAACAACGATAATAAGCCCTAGCTAAGGGTAAGGAAAGGCCCCTTCCCCCTAGCCCAACCCCCATCAGGTGCTCACCCTGCTCAGTGGTGCCTGGCCTGTGGGGCCTGCTCCCTCTCCGCAGGGGGCCCCTCCGCCCAGAGCTATCTTGCCCTCTGGGCTCTCCAATCTCTGTTGCCTGCAAAGACAGGGCAACAGAGGGCAGAAGTGTCACACCATCCCTCTGGCAGGCACCTCAGCAGGGGCGGGACCCTGCACGCACTCCCCAGCTCTGTCCCATCAGCATAAGCAGCACAGCAGAGCAGGGACGCAACATTCCTCTCCTGGAGCCTTGACCCAACCTTGCTGGAGGCTTCAGACACCCCCGTGGGTTGGGGTGAGGACAGGATGGGAGGCCCCACCTCCAGCCACCCTAGTAGATGTGTGCAGAAGAGGGGACTAAAGTGATAGTTTAGAGTCAGCCAAGGAGCATGTGAGAGGAGGGCCTCTTCTCAGCGTGTGGGTTGGGTGACGCTGGACATCAGAGTCAGTGTCCTAAGCAGAGTTAAAAGCCACTCTGCCCAAAGGCAGGGGCTTGGCTGGAGACAACTGGCGACTAATGATACCAGAATACTGTGCATCCCAGTTCCGATCAGCAGAAGCAGCAAAGCAGTGGAATGTGGGTGGGAGGAGGCATGTGAGCGACCCCAGAGGCCCAGCCCCGCCTCTGCTGATGGAGGTGGCAGCGTGGAATGGGAGTGGCTGGTGGGCAGCAAGCAGAGCCACCAGGCGGCAGCAGGTAGGGGGCTGCCCAGGGTGGGGAGTGGGCACGGACCCGGGAGGCTGGCTCCTTGGCTCTGCCAGTCGTACTGCAGCCTCTCCGCTCTGGCTCCCCTTTCTCCCAGGCCAGGAGATGTGAGTAGGGGTTGGGGCCTGAATTGGCCTTCAGAGCACCCCTGGGCCTTCCTATGGGTGCGGTGCCCCAGGCCTCCCCATCTCCGAGGTAGCAGGAGCTAGAGATGCTGACGCTCCCGCCGCCTGCCTCCTGCTCGTCCTCAGAATCATATTCGATGCTGATTTCCAAGCACTTGGGGGAGAGGCAGCTGGCCAGGCCAGATTCTGGGGTTTGGCCACGTGGACACCTCCGGGAAGGGGCCGGCCGCCCTCTCCCACCAGCCTCTGGTCCACCCCTGGCGCCCTCGCCCACAGGGGCACCACCTCTGTCCCTCGTGGGGCCTGGTCGTCCAGAGGCCTGGGGCCCGCCGTTACTGAGAAGGCGGCTGCAGTGTTCTCGGGGGTCTGGGGACCGCTTGCGGTTTGGGGGCTTCTCGGTGGAGCCACTTCCTCTCCTCCAGCTGCTTCCACCAGCCAAGCCCGGGATGTCCTCCAGGTGGTCCCCAGCACTGGCAGGCTCAGGAGACAAAGGACATGGGCCAGGTCCTCGGGGTTGACGGCCATCATAGTTCAGACCCAGCGACGCGGGCTCAGGCAGGCTGGGGTCTTGAGAAGAGGCGGCCCCCGGCCTCTCCTCGTCCTCCTCTTCTTCCTCCTCAGGGATGCTAAAGAGCTTCTTGCGGCAGAACTGCTGGAGGGGCAGCTCCAGGATCTGCTCCAAGATTTCCTCGTCACTGTCAGTCTCACAGGAGGGCTCGGGCTGGGGCTGAGGGTTGGGGTGGGGGGCAGCAGGGAAGAGAGATCCATGGGAAGAGGAGAGAGCTGTGATCTTTGCCCTCAAATGCAAGCAACTCTATAGCCCTCCCTCAGCTTCCTCAAAAAGGAAGGACCAGAGAGAGGGCCCAAAGTTATATGGCATGTCCAGGGCAGAGCCAGAGGAAAGACACGCAGACAAACAGGCTGCAGGATGCTTGGGCCCCTATAATGGCAGAGAGGCCTCCCCACCTCTTCCCCAGCAGCTCCCAACAATAGGATCTCAGATGCAGCATCTGGTGGGCTGGAGAAGAAGAAGGTGCACCAAAGAGCTCCTCACCCTCCCCTTTCTTCCCAGGAGGGCAGAGGCCAATTGTGAGCTACTTCCTAACTGCTGCTTAGGACAAGCAGGGCCCAGGCCACACACCTAGGATGCTGCTGGCACTCAGTGGCGACTGGAGCAACTGCTGAAACATGGGGTAGAGGCCTCTGGAACACAAGGTCTAGGGCCCACCAGCCCCTCCTCACCCGTTACCTCGACCCCATTCTCCCTGATGCTGTTGCCAGCAGCAACCTGCTTCTGGAAAGAGCAAGTCCTAGAACCCAGCTCCTCCTCCTCCTCCTCTTCTTCTTCCTCCTCCTCCTGGATGTCTGACAGATCTGAGTTCCGGCCATGGTCCACAAAGGAGTTCACTGGACGGACCCCGAGCTCTGCCATGTCCTCTTTCTGCAGGAGAGAGGGGAGTGAGGGGAGATGGAAGGAAGGGCACTCTGAATGAAAGGGGTCCCTTAGCAGAGGGAAAGAGGGTCATGTCCCAAATGGGGATATGCATCATAGGGAGTTGGGAGAAGAAGGATGGGAGCCAAAAGGGAAGGAGAAATCAGAGAAGATGAAATAACAAAGACACACAGCACAGACCAGAGCAGAGAACCAGCAGAGAGAGTGACCAGATTCTGCCTGGCAGGAAGCAAGGAGGCGAGCCCCAGTTCTCTGAGATGGTACAGTGTGTCCCTAATCCCTTACCTCAGCCCTGGGCCTCAGTCCAGACCCTGTGTCTCTTCCCAGGCCAGCCTCAGCACAGGGCGCCTTCTGGGTCACTGGACCCTGTGTGGAGCCAGGTGCCGGGTGGGCCTCTCCTGTGATCCACTTGGTCTCCTCCTGAGCCGGTGAGGAGGGTGCAGGGCCAGTTCTCTCACCCACAGCTGGCTCACTGGCCCTCCTGTCCTCTGAGGTGCCTTGCACAACTGCCCCAGCTTCCTCCTGGAACAGGAAGCACTGAGGAAGCACCCAGCCCCAGGCCCCTCTCCTAGCCTCCACCTGCTCCCCACCCCCAGCAGGGTACCTGGGAGCAAGGGACTAGGGGCTCCTCTTGGGATCCATTTGGTTTCTCTCTGAGAGGGCTTGATGGGGGGAGTCCAGGAGGCTCTCGAGTTCCATGGGGCTCAGGGTGCCGGAGAGGAGAGCTGGGGTCTCCAGGCCCTGGGCAGGCTGGAGCGAGGGAGGGTCTGGCCTCTGAGCCTGGTCGTGGTGAGGGGCAGGAGACCGTGGCTGGCAGGCAGGCCGCGGCCAGGGCTGGGGCGACAGGAGCCGGAATGGAGTCAGCTGACTCGCCATGGGGCGACATGGTGCGCACGGTCACTTCACTGCACACCTGCAGCAGCTGCAGCTGGGACAAATCCACCAGCACACTGCCTGCTGTGGGAGAGGCCACCTCCATGATCTGAGGGTGGGGGGGAGCACAAGATGGCAAAGGGAGGCTGAAATGGCCAAGTGTGAGGACACAACAATAACGACGGCAAGCATTACGCCAGGCACTGTGCTAAGCCCTTGGCACGCTTTATCTCCCTTAATCCTCCCAGTCACAGGGCTTCATAATGGAGCGGGTTTTTTGACTCCCAGTCATCTGCTTCTAAAGCCCACGCCCTTAACCAATCTGCTAAGTAATGCCCAAATGCCCAGGACTGGGCACCTCTGGGCCCTGCTGGGGAGATGAGGCCTCTGAGCATGGTGAGGAGAGACCCACATTCTCCTCCCAGGGTACAGGTGGGCAAAGTCCCCAAGCAGTACCTTCTGCCCATCTGCATAAATAGCATAGCCTGTGACTCGAACGCCATTGGAGGTTCCAGCAGCATCAATTGTTACTGGGAGCCAGCTGATGACCAAGATTCCAGGGGAGGGCCCTGGCTCAATCTGAACATCCAACGGGGCATCAGGTGGGCCTGCGGGAAGGGAGGTACACAAGACCAGTAATGCAGGACACTCGCCACTGGAGATACTGGACCACTTTGCCATTTCCCTGAAATTGCAAACAGAAACAGTCTTCCCTTCCGCCATCACCCATGACCTGGCCTCCTGGGTGCTACAGTCAATGCCCAAGCCTGCATACCTGCTGGGAGTGTGGTGAATTTCAGGGTGGCAGTCCGATGCTCTGGCCTCTCCCAGCCTGGTTCCCAGGACCCTCCAGGTGGGAGCTGAGCCTCCACTCGGGCCTGATAGTGTGTACCAGGCCGCAGGTGGCAGAAGGTGGCCCAGTAGGTGCTGGGGCGGGCAGGGGGGCACTCTTCCCCATTGAGGTAGATGGCATGGGCCAAATTGGTATTGCTGGGCACCCAGGTGATCTCAGCAGATGTGGCTGTCAGTCGATGAACCCGCAGCTGGCGAGGCACCACTCTGGCCTGGGCACCCACCGTCAAGCAACAGCGCAGAGGGTCAGAGCTGCCCCGGCTGGTCAGGGCCTGCACGGAAACATGGAGGGGCGCGGCCCGCAGGTCCAGATTCTCCAGCACAGCCTTGGGGGGTGCCCCAGGTCCCAGGGCCTGACGCAGCTCCCCATTCACGCAGATATGGTAGCCACGTAGCTCCACTCTCTCAGGAGGCGGCTCCCAGGCCAGCACCACGCTGTGGGCCAGCTGTTTGAGGATGACCAGGTGGCGGGGGTGAGGCACAGCAGGGGGCGTGCCCAGGCCTTCGGGCTGGGGGCTCAGACTGAGCTCATCCCCTGCAGCCTCGTCTTCAGATCTGTGCTGGCTGCGTCCCCCGCTGCTCTGGCCCCCACTACTGCTGCCGCCCCCACCTCCGCTCAAGAAACTGAGTTCAGGGCCTGAACTGTGGGACAAATCGGCCAGCTCCGAAGGGAGGGAGGTCAGGAAGTCGTCGTCCGACACGCGCTCTACAAAATTGGAAGGGACCAGGCCTCTTCGGCCATCCATGAGCTCCCCTGGCAGAAGGAGGGCAGGGAAAGGGCAGACAGAGAGGAGGTAGAGAAAAACCAGGCCAATAAGTGCATTTTAACAATGGTCAGTGGGCAATCTTAAGTATTTGATTCAAATCAACACATACTTGTCAGTGTTTTTAAAAAAATAGCCAAGATGTGGATTAGGGACTTATCGTTCAGTTTCGTGTGGTAAGGGCATTGCGGTTACACAGGGCAGCGCTTCTTAAACTTTAATGTGCGTGTGAATCACCTGGAGATTTGTGAAAATGCGGATTCTAATTCTGCTGGGTCTGGGTAGGGCTGAGATTCTGCATTTCTAACTAGTTCGCAGGTGATATTGATGCTGCAAGGACACAGGCGAATGGCCGTGTTCTGCGGAGGTGCATGGTGATGTATGCCTAAGTAAAATGTCTTGTCTACAACTTGCTTTTCAATTGTTTGTCTTTACTCACCTCCGTATGGATAAAGTAAATATGCAAAATGTGAGCAGTTGTTGATTGTAGCTGGTGTCACTGTATAATTCTTTAATTTTTTTATATATTTAAAAAGTTTCATACTACACGGGCCTGAGGAGTGGGGGCAGGGGTGCCTTCCACTTCCTTTTGAGGAAAACAGACATCAAAAGGGAGAGAGAAGCATCACTTCTTCCTTCCTAAAGATTCCTAAGGGAAGGAATCTTTAGAGACAAGAAAGATAAGTGCCAGAGAAAAGTTTCCTGTGCTTTCTAGATGGGATTAGGACCCACGGCAAGTCTGGGTTTAGGAGCACGACTGCCAGTCAGTCCAGGCAGCAACCAAAGGTAGGCTCTGCTACCTTATGCCAGTTCCACTGAACACCTAACAACAGAGTACTGTAACATTGGTTGCTTGTTTGAGGAATGTCAAAGAAGGAAGAAACTGGGCACACAGCTTATCATGTCAAGCTAACTTGGGACAAGGAACAAGATCCCCAGGGAACAGACAAGCCGGTGGTTGATGGGCCTTAGAGGGAAGCAAGGGAAGCATTGGTCAGGGCTTAGGGCAGAAAGTGCTTGTAGGCAGGTCTGAGCTGCAGAAGGGCCTCCGAGTTTCTCTAATACCCTCTCTCTCTGCTTAGGCTAGGAGAAAAAAAAAAAGAAATTTTGAAGAAGAAACTATAGAGATTTAACAATAAATTAAATAATTAGATAAAATAAGCACTTTAGTGGGCTGAATGGTGGCCTCCAAAAATACGTACACGTTCTAATCCCTGGATCCTGTGAACGTGACTTTATTTGGAAAAAAAATAAATCTTAGCTGATGTAATTAGGTTAAGGAGCTTGAGATGAGATCATCCCAGGTAATCCGGGTGGGTCCGAAATCCAATAACAAGTGTTCTTATAAAAGACTCACAGAGACAGACACACTAAGAGGAGGTAGCAACGTGAAGACAGATGCAAAGAGAGTAGGGATGTGGCCACAAGCCAAGGAAAACCTGGAAACCCTGGAGGTTGAAAGGTACAAGGTACTAATTCTCCCGTAGAGCCACCAGAGGGCATGTGGCCCTGCCAACACCTTGATTTCTGACCCTCAGAGATGTGAGGGAACACATTTCTGTTATTTCCAAGCCCCCAGTTGGTGGTCATTTGTTATGGCAGCTCTAGGAAATTAATATAATCTAACAACAAAGAACAGCGTATAAAACATAGGGGCCTTCATGCTAAGCAGATCCACAGCCCTGACAGGCTGGAGCGGGAGCCGAGGCCAGAGTCAGGCGCATGCCCCGTAGCTTGTGCCACTGAGGGTGGTCCAGGTGGGACCAGACATAGAGAAAGCAGTCACTTAGCTGAAGTATGATGAGAAATACAGCATCCTACATCCATTGTCTACACGCCTTTAAATCTAATTTGTGGTTAGTTAATATTTATATTTTTGCTGCCCCCTCAAAAAAAAAAAAAAAGGTATTGGCTTTTTGTTTTTCCCATAAAAACAAAAAAGGATCCTGGTGCCCGGCCAGGGCCACCCTGGAGAGTATCCCAAAGCCATTTCTTCTGAAACCCCTGCCCTGTCTCTAGACTCAGTAACGGGGCATCTGCCTCAGTTGCCTGACCTCCCCATGAGCACTAGAGAATGTCCCTGAAGGTCACACCCTGCCTAGGCCCTGACACCAGCTGACACCAGCTGACTACTTGTTAACATCCTTTCTTGAGCTCTGGATCCTGATTCTTTCTCCCCACACCCGACTGGAATCCAGCATCGGATCTATGCTACGTGCCTGACCACGATGTCACTAGTGTTAAACACTGCCGTACCCCGTCTGCCAGCACAAAAGTGAATTTAGCCAAAATTCCCTGTGTCACTGTCCATTACCTGGACTTGGTAGGCCCTGTCCTGCCCTGCTTGGGGCACACCTAAAGTCAGACCAGCTGCCTGGGTCCCTTCCCTTCCCTTTCCCCACAGGTTGCTAGGTCTCTATGGCCTTTTGGCTGAGTCCGAAAAGTTATGGTGGGCTGAGCATGCTGGAGAGGGGTGTGGATGGGTGGAGGTCTTTGGGAAGAGGAGGTTAAAAGCAGAAGAGACAGAATGACCCCTCTACCTTCCTACCTTCAAAAAAGCCATCTTCATCCATGGTGCCATAGACGTAGATGTACTCGCCAGCAGTAAGCGGAAGCTCTGCCTCTGGGTTCTCATTGGGGCCCTCAAAAGGATTGTAGCTGTTGGAGGAGGCGAAGAGGGAGAGCAGGACAGTGACCTGCATCATGTGTCCCATCTCCTCTCCCCACTGCCCTGGGCCCTTATGGAGACTTGGGTGTCCACCATTAGCCAAGCTCACTCACTGGGCCCACCTTGGCCCAACTAGGTTAAGAGGACATGTCCAACTGGGATCCCTGTACCAACCTCTCCATCTCCAAAGGCCTCTGGCTTCACCAGGCCCCTTCCTCCCATACCACCTACATGCTGGGGGGATGGGGAGCAGGGATGAGGGGCCCACCTATAGCGTGCGAGGAAGACCTGGATCCTGGCTCCTCCCCGGCTGCCCTCTGGTGCTGCTGGGAGCAGGGAGACACTGTCTGCCTCCAGCTCCTCCACCTCACTGGCTGTGTCCACCTAGGAAAAAACAGACAGGGCCAGTCTTCTCCAGAACCCAGAGCCAATGGCAAAGCAAACAGGTTTCTAGGCTGAGCCAGAGGCAGACCCTGCACTGAGAAGGGAAAGTGAGCATGTGTGGGCCAAGGCCAGCAGCAATGAGCCCCACTGTTTTCTACATCGGCACCTGAGCCAGCAGGTCCTGGCAAAGCCCCGTTTCCCTAAATAAGGGAGTGGAGACAACCGGGATCCCTTCTTGAGCCCTGACCTTGCTGCACCAACCCAGGAAATAAGATCACGTCCCCCATCAGAGAGGGGACCAGCCACACTGGTATGGGGTGGGTGTTCAACAGAAGTCTATCTTCTTAAGGTAAATATGCAGCAAAGCACTCAAACTATAAAGAGCTGAAGGCAAGGAGGCAGAAGAGGCAAAGAAATCCACGTGAGAAGGGTACCCGCAGACAGGCCCTGCACCAGGGCCCCCGAAGCCAGCATCACTGTCCCGTCCCACAAGGGGGCAGCAGAGGCCTGGGGCTGGGTTTTACCACTTTCCACAGCCTCGCACAGCAGGCCTGCTCCGGGCCTGCCCGCCCCACTTTCGGGAGTTCGGGAAGTAGAGAGAGGTAGCAGGTGACCAGAAGAGTTACGAGTGATGCTCAAGAACTTGGTGATAATAACAGCTGCCTCATGTTCAACATCTACTCTGTGCTCTGCACCAAGGGAGGCGCTTTCCTTAGGTTTTTTCATGGAATCCTCACGACAGACTTACAAGGTTTTATCAGCTCCAAAATCCAGACAAGGAATCCAAAGCCCAGACAGGGTCTTTCTTGCCTAAGACAAAGCTGGGATCTGACTATCAGAACCTGTGCTCTTTCTCACACACTCGTCGCTTCTGCTACAGACGTTCTCATGAACAGTCTCATTATGTGGATCCTGGCGCCCAAGTGTCTGCTTCCATCCAGCCCAGGACTCTAGGGCTTCTCTGAGCCCCAGAGGGGTGGAGCTGGGCAGCCCCAAGGTAGGGCCTGCAGGCGGGCCCTGGAGAGCGAGACGGGCTCAGCCTGAGCTCCATGCCCGCCAAGAGGAATCCGCAGGCCCTTCTCTCCCAGGGCCTGGCTCCACTTCCCAGTGTGAGACCCTGTATAGACCAGCAGCCACCCAACTCCTGAAGAGGTCAGGGCCACCACCCTTCCCCCTTCCCCAAGGGAGAGCCAGACCCCAGGCCCCTCCCCCACACTGACCTCAGGCGTAGGGCATGACTTGGGGCTGTTGTGGATGGACTCAGAGCGAGAGGAGTTGGAGAGAGACTCTGCCTTCTTGGTCGCCCTTCGAGGGACTCCAGCAAGGGAGGCAGGCTCAGAAGACTTTGGGGTACAGCGCCCTGGGGAGCCCGGCGGGAGGTCAGGGTCTAAAGAGAATATGGCACATGAGTGTGGAGAGTCTGTGGTCTGACCAGGGACCAAGCGTGGAGCCGCTTGGACATGGGGGTCAAGCCCTCGATAGCCACATTTCCTTAAAAGAAGGTAAATATTTGGAAGAAACTTACTAAGCAGAGGCAATTTACATATGTTATTTCACACGATCCTCAGAGCAGCCTGATGGGGTGTCCCGAGTTATTCCTCTCGGACAGCTTGGGTTTAGCAGCAACCCAAGCATGGACTAGGAGAGTGGAGCTGGGACCACCGGACCTGACTGACAATTTCACAAGCCCGTAGTGCCTGCCACTGTGTCCTAACGCCCAACTCCCAACCATGTCTATGGCCGTCTTGTTTGGGGGAAACAGCCTGAGACGCCTGGGCCTGACAACCAGACAGCCACCCCTGGCCTAGCTCTAACTTGCTGTGTGGCTTTGGGTCAGTTGCTAGCCTTCTCTGATCCTGAATTCTCTGCTCTATACAAAAGCCCCAGCCTTGGGGATTCCAGGCTAATGTCACTGGGAGCCTACCTTACCTTTGGGGCCAGACCCCTGGCAGGGCTGGGGGGTGGAGCAGCAGCAAGGGGGTGGTGGGCGGTCCCCAAGGGAACTGCAGCCCAGAGCAGAGGAGAGCAGATCCAAGGGGCCAGGGTGTAGGCGGAAAGCCTGGAGTTCCTGTGCCAAGAGGCTGAAGCGCTCCGTTTGGCTCCGGCACTGCTCCTCAAGCTCTCGAACCCGGACCTGAGCCGAGACCCACCATGAGCCACCAGGCCCAGCAAAGCTGCCCAGTCCCTGCCATCCCCCCACAAACCCACGCAGGGCTTCAGACCACATCGCCCACCCAGCCCCTAGGCCTGGGCCCCAACCCTCAGCCTGGCTGCTCCACTGTTCTTAATGATGTCTGAGTGGAGGGTGAAGCTCTGGGAAGTCCTCACCCCTAACCTTCCCCCAAAGAAGGGCTGGGACCTGCCTCACACTCAGCACCACCTCACGCCCCACGCAGTGGCACTTCCTGCTTCTGGCTGCTTTCTAGGCCAAAAAGGATGGCTCCCACCCCCACCACTATTGTCACCTCAGCAGTTTTCTCAGCTCTGCTGCTTGTCACCCTCCCACTGTCAGTGACCCAAATCTCTGCCCTCAGAGAAGTCCCCAGAGAGAGCCCAATCGAGAGCCAGGGACATCTCTGCAACAGGGATAGGCCAATTCTCGAGACCTTTTCTCGTATCTCCCAGGAGCCCCAGCTTCAGGGTCTCTCCCCTGGTCCACGTCAAGAGGATCATGGGTTAGATGGTGATGAACTTCCTCGTGGGCTGAGCAGCTATGTTTCAGAGGACAGAAGTCCCCATGTCTGCCAGGCAGAGTGGCAGGTCTGGGACAAGGAGATGGCCCACATGTCCAGTTGGAACCCCAGCATATTTACAGATTCTCAGGCCTGCTCTCAGTCACACCCTGTTCTGTTGGACTTGAGAGTTGGGACCACTTGCACCTGAGGCTCAGCCGGCCTAGAGGGGGGTGAAGGAGGGGACACACCAGGGAGGTTGTGGATCAGGAGGCTGTACCTGCATGGAATCCAGGGTAGACTGTGGCATTAAAGTAAAGCACAGAGGAGAGGTTAGATCCTGAACCTGTGGGTCATTACCCAGAGAGGGAGAGAGAGAGAAGCCCAAGTGGACACCCTCTGGTCAACTCCCTGGACTGAGCAGTTGCTAAATGGAAGGATATTTCAAGGTGAAGGCAGACTCTGGGATGGGTGGCAATGGGAGACCTCTGCCACCAGACCAGGAACCCTTGCCCAGCTGTGCTCTAGCCTGAGGCCAATGGTAGAGGGAATTCTCTGGGCCCCGGAGCATTTAAGGGTCCTTCCCACAACCCCACACCCCAAGCCCCTACACACAGTCCATTCCAGCTCTCCCCGAACTTCTCCTGACTCCCCCCACCCCCACAAGCTGGTGTTGTTGGTGGCCACCTCTAGGGACCTACCTCCAGCAGCTGCACGGCCCCTTCATGTTCTCTCCTGGCTTCTGCCTGGGCCTACAGGTGGGAGGAGGCAAAATGCTGAAGGGGGAGGATAAGGACTGGGAGTGGAACAGAGGGAGATAGAAGAGGGGTGGGAAGGTGAAAGTGGGGGAAAAGAGGAGGAAAGGAGGAAAAGAAGAAGAGGGAAGGAGGACCGGAAAGAGGAGGCTAAGGGTTTCTCCCTCCTGAACCCCCAGCCCTGCTGAGCACACACCTTAGGCCAGAAGGCAATGGGGTCAAGAGGAGATAGGTCTCATGCTGTTTCTCTTTCCGGGACATCCAGCATCCGGTTTCCCTCCTACCTCTCTGGGTGATCCTCCTCAGCCTCTTTCACCTGCTCCCTGCCTCCAACCCCTTCTGAATGTTAGGGTGCTGCTGGGCCCATTTTCTACTCTTCACTCTCCGCAAGGGGCCCCTCAAGTCACACTCCAAAACACAACTTCAAGACCAACTTCCCATGACTCCAGATGGACAGATCCAACCATCTGTGAGCACCTCCGCTTGCATGGTGACCACGAAACCCAAACCTGGCTGAAACAGAACTCAGAACTCAGGATTCGCTACCTCTCAGATCTGTTGCCCCTTCAGGTGTTACCTCCTGGGGAGTAAAAAGCCACACCCTCCATCGGGGTTCACTCAGCAAATGGGTCGTTCCATGACTAGAATCCACGGAGTCTTGGCGATTCTACCTCCAAAATTTACTTTGAGTCCGTCCACTTGCTTCCACCTGCACTGCCTGTGCCCTAGTCCAGATGGCCACCATCTCCCACCTGGACCCCTGCAACAGTTACAACACCTGATGGCCCTGCTTCCACACCTGCTCCCCCAGTTCACCACCCGCAGTACTGCCAAAGTCATTTTCTAAAATTATGAGTCAGATCACACTGCTTCCCTGCTTGGGAACTTTCAATAGCTTCTAACCACTCAGAGAGCAAAATATCCAAACTTCTTCCACAGCCTTTGGGGGGGGGGGGGAAGAAGGTGGAATCTGGCTCTTGTCTCCTCCTACTGTTCCGTCCATCCTACTACATTCTAGCCACACTGGTCTGGACCTCCAAGCTCTTTCTTGCCACAGGGCATTTGCACTTCTAGACCCCTATCTGAAGTGCTCTTCGGCTGGCTCCTTCTTGCCCTTGAGATATTAGAACCTTCTCCTACTGACCTCTCTAAATTGGCCCCTCACCCCATCCCTGTCACTCTGGTACATCACCCGGCTCACTTTCCCCATTGTACTCATCTGTGATCAAGACCCCCTCACTCACAGATCTGCTTATTTGATGACTGGTCAGAGACCTGGTGTTTGCCCACCACTGTCCCCCAGTGCCTGGCATACAGTGGGTGCTCAGCAAATGCTTACTGGATGAGTGGATGACTAAGCTGGGGTCCAGCAACCGACCACCCTTCCCTCCCTTCTGCTCACACCTGCTGAAGCCTCCGAACCTCCTCCTGCTTCTCCTGCAGGCTGAGCCGAGCCTGCTCATGCTCCACCTCCAGCTGCTGCCGCCGCTGGGCCACCTCCCGCATGTGCTGAAACACAAGACCCTGGGTCAAGGCCAGAGCCCCACCTCACCATTTCTGTAGAGATCTAAGATGTGGGAGCCTCAGACACCATTTGTTCTGGATAACCTCTGTTAAAAAAGGAAACTGAGGCTAAAGAAGGGAAAAGACTGGTGGCTCCAGGACTCAGCCTCAGACACCAGAGCCTCACAAAGGGCATATTCTACTATTAAGCTTTCTCCCTGTGCCAAGGACCAGTCCTCCCCACCTCCTACACAGTCCTCTCACCTTCAGCACCTGCTCCAGGCTCTCCAGCTTGCTCTGCAGGCCCTGACTCTTGCGAAGGGCTGAGTCCCTCTCCTGTGTCACCCCCAGGAGCTGGCCCCTCAGCTCTGCATTCTCCCACTCCACCTGGAGATAGGGGAGTGGCAGGGAGCTGGGTGGGTGAGCCTTGTCCCACCAGCTCCCTCACCAGGGGGAACAATGCCCTTCATACTTTCTGGCCTAGTTCTTGGCAGGGGGTAAGAGGAGATAGGCCCCCGCCAGTGACCAGGGCCCTGACCAGTACCTGGGCAGGGTGGCTACCTGCTCCTTCTCCGTGGCTCTCCCACTGAGCCGAGAGTTCTCCTCCACAAGGCGGGCATTCTCATTCTGGGCTTCTCTCAGCTGCAGTTCCTGAGAGACCAGAGGAACTCTGGGGAGGGGGCCCAGTACCCACATTCCTCCCCTCCCCATGCAGTGGACCCTGCCCCCCCAGATAAGGCCTTTCTCCCCCACCTGGAACCCTGCATCAGCCGGGAAAGGAGAGCCCCTCAGCACAGGAAATAAAGTGTGTTCTTGAGGGCAAAAGGGATGAAAGCAGAGGTGAGAGGCAACCCATCACCTGGCCGGCCTAGGGTAAGAGGGGTGCTGGCCTCTGGGAGGCCTTCCAGAGCTCACCAGCTCCTCACATCGCCTCTGCTTTTTTCGGGCTTCCTGCTCCAGGCTCTCACATTTCTTCCGCTTCCTGGTGAGCTCTGACTCCTGTGGGGTCAGAACTGAGGGGTCCTCATGTGGCAAGGCAGACCCGCCCACAACAGGTCTTCTCCAGCCCTTGGCCTGGGACTTACCAGCTGCTGCACTCTCTGTTGTTTCTCTGGCTCCCCTAGGATCCCGGGTGGGTTTTCCACATCCTCCTGGGGCGTGGCCTGGAAATGCCCAGGAGCAAGGGTCTGGCATCTGAGAACAGGGCCCCAGCCCAGTCTGTCCGTGGGAGACTCCCACCCCATCTTACAGTTAGCAAACAGATCCCTGGCCAAGAAGGGGCTGGGTGCTGTCTGCCCACCCCCTCCTATCATCTCCAGCTGATGAGTAAGTGCAGAGGCTTCACCTCTGGGTCCTCCAGACACAGTACTTTGAGATCCCGAGACCCATGTGTGCCCTGGGAGATAGGTCCCTTATCCAGGCCAAAGCTTTCCTTTTTTAGCCTCTTTCAGCAGCAGCCCTGCTCTGCACTCAATTACTGTCCTGGTGTCCTTCAGCGACTGGCAGAGAACTTGGAGGCCACCTAGGTCCCTAGGGATGTCGTGTTCCCAGAGCTAGGAGTTCTGGACCATCCAAACCTTGGCTTGGCCTAGAGCACTGCAAACCTGGCCAGGCCCCCCGCCCCTCTTTAGCTTCCCCCAAGCCCACCCTGTCTCACTTTTCCATTTATCTGTGCAAACTCTCGGGGAGGACAAGTCTTGATGGGAGGTGCACCTCCTCCCCTGAGCCAGGCAGAGAGGCAACATCGAGCAAGAAGCACCCCGCACCCTGAGGCTTTGGTCGCTATGGAGTCCTTTCTCCTACCCCTTCTTTCCAGAAGGAAGTGGACCAAGGTGCTGCCACCCAAGGGGAGAAGACAGAGAGGAGCCAAACCTTCTAGGTTCTAGGAGTCTGGAGTGGGGGCCCTCGCCCTCGCGACAGGGGCTGGCTAAGTCCGGCGCCCAGGGAGGGTCGCCCGTACCTGGAGCAGGGGCGGCCGCACCTGCGCCGCCCGGGGAGCCGGGGCCGGGCCTAGGCGACCGGGCAGGCGCTGAACGGGGCGCCCCGCGCGGCGCCGGCGGCGGGAGGGGCGGCGCGGGCTGCACCCCGGCGGCTGCCCGGGCAACCGCGGCTTAGCGGCTGGGCCGTACCACCGCGGCGCGCGGGGGCGGCGGGGCGGGCCTTCCGCGGGCGACCCCGGTCCTCCCCACGCCGGCACCCCCGGCAGGTGCGGGCCCTGTGAGGCCGGGCGGGGGGCGCCCCGGCCCTGGAGTCGGGAACCTTCCCCGGCCCTGGCAGGTCGCACGCCGCCCGCGGGTTCTCGGGGCGCTGGGAGCGTTTCGGGGGGCGATGGCGGAGCCGCCCCCTCCCCCCGCGTGCACGGCCCCGCGCTCACCTGTGGCGGGGGCGGGCGCGGGGGCGGGCGCGGGGGCGGCGCCCGCAGGTAGCGCAGGGCGATCTGCCGCTGCAGCCGCAGCACCTCCCGCTGGGACGCGCGCAGCAGCCGGTCGAAGTCCCGCACGTGCAGCCACTGCGGGCCCTCCTGGGGGGGGACAGGGCGGGGATGTGGCCCGGACCCCCGCGCCGCCCCCTTGCTGGCGGGGCCCGACGCGCGGGGACGACCACGGCCCCCCGAGCGCACACGCCGGGCCCCCGGGGCGTGCCCCGCTCCGTGCTCAACGCCGGGGGAGCATCGCCCCGGCCCGGGACTCACGGCCCCGCCCCCCCCTCAGCCAGCCCCCTCCCGCTCCCACCTGGGCCGTTGCCAGGGGAACCTACTCCCAGCAGCCTCCGCCTTCCCGCCTCATTTGCATCTCATTAACATCTCGGCCTACATCCCACACGCCGGGCTGGCGGCCCTGCGTAGGGCTGAGCTGGATGGGGTGACCAGGGCCTCCTCGCGCCGCACCTTGCCCGCCAGCGTGAGCCTGGCCTGCAGCTCCCTGCACTCCTTCTGCAAGGCAGCGATCTCCTTGTCCTTGGCCAGCAGGGCGCTGGCTGTCTCACTGAGGTCCTGGGCTCGCTGGCGGGCCAGGGCCTTCCGGCATAGCTCCAAGCTGGCCCCTGGACAGGGCATGGGGGCACTCACCTGGCCAGAGGAGGGGTAAAAGGCCAATGGTCATCTGAGGGCTGGGGTACTGCTCCCACTCCTCAGCGCCTCCCAAAAGAGAGGTTAGGATGAAAACCTAGGAGCATGGCCTCCTGCTTTTATCTTATGTGTGGGGCCTCAGGGGACCAACAGCCTCACTTGACCCCATCCCATCAACCCTCAAGCAGGACTGAAAGGGTTAACCGCACATCCTAGTTTAGGCCCAGAGGATGCTGCTAATTTAGGGCTGCCACTGTAATGGGTCTTCATCCCTGCCCCCACAGGCTCTGCACCCAGGGATGAGCTCAGCAGGGGGCTGTAGCCAGCGCCAACACGTGGTAATCCAGAATCCTGCTCCTTCCTCCCTCCAGCAGCTCCAGAAACCCTCAGCCTCCAGCCTGGTCAGCATTTCCCCTTCCTACACTTTAGCCCCTGCTTTCCTGGATGCTGAGTCCACGACTCCCAACCCCCCAGCTCTCGGGCCTATCCCTGGGTTCTCTCTTCCCTCGTCACACAGCCTCTAGTCCTCACCACCTTTAGGTTAGTCTCCTGCAGCTTCCGAGCCCTCTCCTCCAAGCGTTTGGCGATGACCGCCAGCTCGGCATTCTTCCGCTTCAGCCTCCGGACCTTCTCCTCTGTCTCTGGAAAGCCGCTCTTCCTCTGATGAAGAGTTGGCCAGAAGAGAGACATGTGGGGATCACCCAGTAGACTCAGTCCTAACAACCCAGGACTTGGGCTAGAGCCCTGGGCTCACAGTGGGTCCTTGGAAACTCTAGGTAGGGGTTCACCCTCTCTGGGGCAAGTCACTTTCGTGTGGCCCGCACTTGGAGAAATGTACATGGAATGAGGAGGACACTGAGGCACAGGGCTGGGGTGTCTGAGTCTGTCTTCCCCCACCTCAAACCAGGACCCAGGACTCGCTTTCCAAGCCTCACCAGCATCTGGTTTTCCTCCTTAAGGATGGCACAGCGCTGCTGCAGCTCCCCCAGGGCCCTCAGCAGCTTCAGATTGGGTCTGTCCCCGAAGCCCATGTTCAATTTCCCCTGGCATGGGAAAGGACAGGGTACAGAGCTTCAGGAACCCACACTACCTAGTCACATCCCTCCCTATACTGTTCTCCCCCACGTCCGTGGCCTTCAGAGTACAGAACAGGAGGTCCAGGAGAAGGGGCTATTTAGTCCTCCCCTCCCACCCTGGGACCCTCTCTGGTAGTCCCCAATTCTTTCCATGCCTGTTCATCTCCTCCTAAGAAATGCCAGCTCAAGAAATCCCATCCCCACTCCTCTAGGCTCCTCGTGGCCCCTGAGTCCCCTCCCCCAAAGTCCTGCTCCCTCCATCTTCTGCTGGTGACTACCCACACCCACTCCAAAATCTTATCCTAGCACTGAACCCCCTCCCCTGAATCTGCTTCCTCTGGACTCCGCTTCCACCATATACCTCCACACACCCCAGTATCCTCCAGCCCCCAAGGACAGAGACTCATGGAGGAGGCAACATAGACATATAGTCAGAGATATTAACAGAGGGAGGGGGTAGGAGCAGGGCCAGATGTTTACAGACAAGCAGAGAGTCAGAAAGACAGACAGATGGCAAAAAATGGAGCCTCTGAGATTCCTGCCCCAAGAAGGGAGGCCACACAGTCACAGAGATGGACTCACGGACACAGACAGACCATGAGAGGAGAGGTGGGCAGCATGTCCAGGTTGGAGAGTGTGACGAGAGGCCCCCACCTCTCAGACCCAGCCTTCCTCAGCTCCCTTACCTTATGGAAAGCCTCCACCTCCTCATCATCCAGCCTCGAGCTGCTGGGTCCTGAGCTCGATGCTTGTTGCCCCAGGCTGGGCAGCCCAGGTTCTGTTCCTTCAGGGTCAGCGCCCCCCACAGGCCCAGGGCTCTGGGCTCCCTGGGGCTCGGAGCTCTCCAAAGCGTCCAGCTCTCCAACCTGCAGAACTGCCGGGGTATCAGCAATGCTTGGGACTGCACCTCCAGGTTCGCCCCCCTGACCTGGAGTCCAGCTTTGCCAGGCAGGCAGTGCCCATGGCTCCATGGCTCCAGGGTCCCCTGGCCGTGGGAAGGGTGTCAGTTGTTCCATGATACTGCCAAAGGGTCCCAGGACGCAGGCCGGGGGACATCACCTAGCCAAATGGAGGAGCTGGCGAGGGTCATGCCAGGCCAGACCCTTTCCTTTCTGAGCTCTTGGCTTCACCAGGGCTCCATTGAAGGTTGGCCGAGTTCTTCCTCACCCACAAAGGAGGCTGCGGGAGTCGGAGCTGCCAGAGCTAGAGCCGGGGGTATGTGAGCTATGTTTGCTCGTGGCTGTGTGTGTGAGAGTGTATGGAGGAGCAAGGATGTCCCCGTGGGGGCTGGGAGGATGTGCAGAGGCCACAGACAGCAGCGCCTGGGTGAGGGTGTGCGTGTCTCCAGGTGTGTCTATGCGGGTCAGCGCTGTCTTACGTGTGTGTGTGGAGGATGAGTGCCCCCACTTGTGTGTGTTGGGGGTGGTGGTTCTGTGTGTCACTGTCTGTGCCTGTTTCGGAGTTACCAGTTGTTTCTGTGTATGTGTGTGTGGGTGTCTGTATTGCAGGGCTGTGGCAGTGTATGATGCTGTCACCGGTTGATTCTGAGCATCTATGTGGTGCAGCTGTGTGCATGGGTGTCATTGTGTGTCCATCAGCGTCTGTGAGTCTGGCTATTCATCACGACCCCTCAGCCTGGCTAGGATCCGCAGGAGCTGCTGGGGGTGATCCCCAATGGTCCGCCGTAGTCCTTTATCTCCTGCTCCTGTCGCCGGTGCTGCTCGCTAGCTCGCGGGGCTGCAGGGCTGGTCCTAAGGAGGCCTGGGTCGGTGGGCTGCTTGCCTCATAGTCTCTGTCCCTGCTGGCCTCAGCTCTGGGGTCCCCTACTGTCCCGGAACCCTAAGAAGGTGGGCGCGGAGGAGGGCTGAGCCTCAGAATAGGGGGGTGAGCAGAGGAGAGCCAGCCCTCCCCTCCTCCTCCCCTCCCCTCCCGCCCACCAATAGGAAGTCAGCTGCTGGTTTCCATGGTGATGGCGCTGGACTGGTGGGCTGGACGGGCAGGCAGGGTCGGGACAGAGGGAAGCACAGGTTCCTCAGGGAATCCCTGTCCAGTGCCCTCCATATGTGGCCTTCCACACCTCCTCATACCTTCTTGGGTACAGAGGCAAGGGGGGCTGCAGACTGTTCTCCCGACGTGGGCGGGAGCCCCGGACCATAGAGACAGAGACGGAGGTGGTGATATGACAGAGATCCAGCCATGGAGAATGCAGGAGCAGATAAGATGGGAATGGAGATGAGCTAAAGAGACACAGAAATCAAGAGAACGAAAACAGGAAGAAGCAAAGAGACGAGACAGAAATAGACTGAGAGAACTGCTTCAGCTTCCTCCCGGCAGAGTGCATTTGGGGGGCAATCTGGCCACCTCGGACCAGCAGAGAC
Organism: Cynopterus sphinx; assembly: GCA_030015415.1. Classification (NCBI taxonomy): domain Eukaryota; kingdom Metazoa; phylum Chordata; class Mammalia; order Chiroptera; family Pteropodidae; genus Cynopterus; species Cynopterus sphinx. The sequence goes on from CM057385.1 coordinate 25,424,784, forward strand.
TGCATGGTCAGTCGCGCTGGCTTCGCCCCACAGTGTCAGGAAATTCACCTTCTGTCTAGCCGTAGGCCTTTTTGCTACGGGAAAGATGACTTTTTGAGACAAGGACATGGGAACTACCCCACCCACAAGTCAGCCAGTATGTGGGGACAGGAGCCTAAGATGAAATCCTCAGAGACAGAGGTATTGAGAGAGGCCACAGGGAGGCAGACACTGCTCCCTCTGAACCTGGGACTCAGTCCGTCTACACAAACGCTCGCCTCGGCCAGGGTTGGGGGCCCTCGTGTGGCACCCCCAGGGAATAGCAGCAGCTGGTGCTGAACCGCAGAGCCCCTGACCAGGAGGGGCTCCACCCAGGCCAGAGCTGCTGGAACTGTGGGTGGTGACATCCTCGCTTTCCTAAAGCAGTGTGTAGATCAATATGTGCACCTCTACATGACGTGTGTCACCGCTGTGTGTGTCAGGGTATAGGCGTGTGCCATTATGAATTGTGGGTACATTTTGTCTGCATGTGCACGTGTAGTCGGCATATATAGATGTGTGTTTAGCGCTCTGTGAGAGGGGCTACGGTATTATTTTACATATATGCACACATGTATGTATGTGTGCGGGCTGTTAGGTGTCTATGAGCTTCACTGGGTATATACGTATGCATTTCTCTACGTGTGTGCCATTGCGTACATGTCTACTTGCCACAGTATGTGTACGCTGCTCTGTGCATGAGAAGCTATGGTTGTGTGAGTGTATAAACTACAGCACGTATGTCATGGCAGATGTATATGGCTGCCATCATATGGCATTACACACTCTATAATGATACACTTCTATATAGTCGTGAAAATATATATAATGACATGATTTTATTGACGTCTACGTATCTAGATACATATGTCCCCATGTATCTATTGTGTATCTATTACCGTGTGTGAATATGTCACTATATGTGTGTGAGTTTGGAACTAATGTGTTTATTATGCAAATGTCACTCTGTGTGTATTGGTATGCTCTTCTGTTTGTGACACTCATCATGTGTGTTTATATCATTAAATGTATGTATGCTATTGAATAGATATGTGTCCTGAGTGTATATATATCCGTGTGTCATTGTATGATGTGCCAGTCATGTCACATGTGTATGTCACTACACACATGTTGACAGCATACGTGTATGGGGCCCGATGTGTGAATGCATGCTGAGGTGCGGGCACCAGTGCGTTTGAGCCCAAATCTTATACTACCCAGAACCCCTAGGTGATCTTAGATTAGAAATGGAGGTAAGCGGCCTTCAGTTTGGGGCTATGGAAAGCAAGTGTCGGACAGGGCCAGAGCTAAGGTAAAAGGTAGGAGGGCCCCCCATAACCCTGCTCTCTTTCCTTGGTTTACAGGGAGGCCTCAGCCCAGGCCCCTACTCCCTCCGCCAACTGTGGCTTGGCAGGGTGCAGAACCCTCTTCTGGTCTTGTAAGCAGCCAAATCCATTTCTCTCAGGAGAGTGAGAGGAATTTTCTCTCCCAAGACTTCTAGGCACCCACCCATCCATGTGCCTTGTGAAGCCCATTTACACACCCCCTCCCAGCCAAGCCCCCAAAACAAAGTCTCAGACAAAAGAGAAGCAGGTTTCATTGTTTATTAGTGTTGGGGTCCCAGGCACCACCCCTTCCCTCTCCATCTCCCCTCCTTCCCGCCTCTTGCTGTCCACTTGCAGCGGGGCCCAACCCAGGCCTTCTCCACAGCTGCACCAGGCCCAGATATCCAGACTTCTCAGACCGTGGGGCAACAGGGGAGTCGATGTGGCATCTCCTTTCGTGGCCAGAACCAGAAGGACAGAGCCGTGGGGGCAGTGAGGCCTTTCAGGGGTGTGGGTGAGGTGGGGGAGGTGCCTGAGGGACTCACCTGTCGCACACGGTCCTGAGATGGAGGGAGACGGTGGCAGGCGGCGGCGGTGGCGTGGTCTCCGAAGCCCACAGTACACTCATCCATAAAGTAGGAAACACTACACCCTCCAGTGCTGTTAGTAGTGCTTTCTACTTTATGGGTGACTGCACTGTCTGTCTGTCCATTTGCAGGTACTCTTCAGGCCGCCTGCTCCTCCTCTTGACTCCTGCTTCAAGAGCCCAGAGCCCTCCCCAGTCCTCCCTGTGGCTCCCGAAGACCCCACCACCCAGCCCCATGGCCCCCGAAGGGCCCGCCCTGGGCCTGTGGGCGGTGACTCAGCATGGCGCCAGATCTTGCCTCCTCTACCTCCCTCCCCCCACTTCCTCTTTGGTTCTTTTTTCCCTTCCCCCTAGGACTTCACCCCCCCCACACACACACACACACATTTTCGGGACACTCAGGTGAAGGCCACGGCTATTCTGGAAGCCTCACCCCAGTCCCCAGTTCTAACTGTAAAAGTGACTCCTCCCAGCCACATTACCCGCCCTCCAGAGCCCAAGTGAGGCAGCCACAGCCTCCTCTCAGAAAGGCCTTGGCCCAAAGCCTCCCCACCAGCCCAAGGCCCTGACTCCTTCACTGCTCAGTGGTTCCCCAGGCGGGAAGCCAAGGCTATCGCAACAGAGATGGTGGCCATGTTGGGTGGAGAGAGACGCGTAGCACCTCTCACTGATACCGAGTCCCACTTTCCAGCCTCTACCCACCCTCTGCCACCCTCACCTCCTTTCTGGCCCTTGCGCCTTGAAGCCTCGGACGCCTTTCTTCATCTGGGGACCATGGGCCATTTTACCTTCAGTGTCTAGAGGGAAGTCAAGGCCCAGGACTGTGAGGAGCTCTCCCACCATGAAGGCAGTAGATCTAAAGGTTATTGTACCTCTCGGCCTAGAGCTTTGTTAGTAAGCCTTGGCACCAAAGCTCCTGAAGCCCCTCCCCAAAGCATCCCCACCCAGGGCCTGCAACCCAAGTTCCTCATCACCTCTTGAGGCCCAGAGTCAAGGAGCCCCAACTGAGGCTGAAGCGAAGGTTCGGACCCTTACCTGATGCTGCAGGGCTGAGGGGAGCGAGCCCTGTGTTCCAGGCTCTCAAGTGGGGTTCCCTTCAGGGCGGGCCGGGCTTATATCCCCGAGGCCACGTGGGCCAGATCTCAGGGCGCCCAACGGTCTTGGAGCCCGCCCCCGTACCGCAGTGGAGATTAGCGCGCCCCTCCCCTCCCTGGGGAGGACAGACTGACAGGAAACCAGAGACAAGGCTGGGTATTGGCGGGAGGGGGGCTGAAGAGACCATCTCACTCATGTGCCCCAGGCAGGTGGCTTCCAGGACCCCAGGCCTGCCCTTCCCCCATGGCCCCAGCTCCAGAGAATTGTTCAAGAGTCTGGGACTGACTCAGGGTGCTGGGGGTGATCCTAAGAGACGAGGGCTCCCTGACAGGCCCTTCGGTATGTGCCCAAAACACAGAGTCCTGAATTCCACAAGAAAAGGTCTTTATTTCAGCCCAGAAACCTCCCTTTTGTTTGTGACAGCAGTGGCATTCAGACCAAGCCATAGCTCCTCTCTAGGTGCTGCCCAGAGAAGCCCCCAGAGTTACAGATGCATGAAGGAGAGTCTGGGCCAGCAAATCACAATGCCTTCCACATGGTCAGTTGCCCTCAGCACCCACCCCCCTCTCCTAGCCCCAGCCTGCAAGAAACAAGGCATGTGCCCTCAACAGAGTAGGGAGGTCACACATGGGCCAGGTGGGCCTGTTGGTACTAGACTGGGTGTTCATGCTTCCCATAGGTCCTGTAGGGGTGGGAGGGCAGGGCAGAGTGATGAGGACCAAGACCACAGGCAAGGCATGGGTGCCATTGGGTTTAGAGGAGTGGAGGGAAAAAGCCTCTGAAGGGAGGTACTGGCAGTCACCGGATGTGGGCACGGGGCCCGCCCACCTGCATGCCACCCCCTCTTTCCCCATGGGGAAGGCAGGAAGCTGCCTGTCCCAGGGTCCCTGACTGGGGGAGGGGAACAGGGTGTGGGTCTAGTGGGAGGGCCTGGTAGGGTCTGGGTCTGGGCCACACATTTTCCCCTAAGATTCTCCAAGCCTCTCAGTGGGCTTGGCTGTGGAATGAAGAGAAATAGATTGGGGTGGGGGGAGTGGAGGTGGACAAGAATCACGCAGTGACTCCTTCCCAGAAGGCCATGAGCCCCTTCTCCGGGTCCCCCATTCAGAGTCAGGCCCACACACAGACTTGAGGGAACTCGCAGATTCAAGGCCCCGAAGAAGACTGGTGCAGGATGGCGGCAGCAGGGAGAGAGACTGCCTCACATGCTGAAAAGTTGTTCTCCATCCCCAGGCTGCTAAATGAGACAGAGAAATGGCGACAGGGCCCTTCACACAATAGGGTCTAAAGACACAGCGTGAGGAGGGCGAGCTGGCCAGAAATGGGACAGTGCTCCTTTAACAGACCACCGCTGTTTCAGACCCTGGGTGGAGGGGAAGTGGCTGTCCCAGGCGATAAGAGGATAAGAATATCAAAGTTGTGCAGTAACCTGGGTTTCTGGACCCCCACCCTTCAGGGAGCCTCCTCCTAGAGCATCTTGCCGCAGCCCCTGCCCCCCCACAGCAAAGGAGCACAGGCTGGGAGCCAGGGGACCTGGCTTCAGGGCCCAGCTCTGCTATAGACCCCTCAGCATGTGACCTGCAGCAAATCAGACCTGAAGTTCCTGCTGAAGGACACACTCCTCCCTCGACAGTCTCCAACCCAGCCCCTCTCCTGTCCTGAGCAGGGTGGTGGTGTTCCTGATCTGATGCCTGCTCTCCCGTGACAACAGACGCTGCTTTTCCTTTGTGTGTCCCCAGCGTTCAAGGCCAAAACCCACCATTCATTTTTAAAATTATTTACTTATTTTGTTTTTGCAGGGAGAGAGACTGAGGCCCAGTCTCTTCATCCACAAAGCTTCTAGGGACGAGAAGTTTCTGGAGGGGCTAGGACTTTGGCTGACTCTCACGCTGAGGCTGGGGTTGAAGAGAGACAGAACTGCAGGGATACTCAGGTACCAGAGTACCCCTGGACTTCTCCCCCACCCTAGTAATGAATCCCAGCTCTTCTGGGCCTCAAACCAGGAGAAACGGGATAGGACCAGAGACAAAATCAAGGATGAGAAAGGGGCAGGGTCTGAGATAAGGACGCAGAAGAAGGAAGTAAGAAGCACCCAGTGGAGTGGAACAGGAGCACTGGGCTGGAAGCCCTGCTCCAGGCTGGCACAACCCAGAGGTGTGGCCTACATGACTGACCAACAGGAAGAGCAGCTTGCCTGTGAACACACACATGTGTGCGTGCACGCACACACATGGACATGGACACAAACAGACACACAGGGTCTTTCCAGAAAGAGAGAGAGTAAGCCCAGAGTCACAGACACAAGGTGGGTGGCACCCCAGCTCAGGCCTACAGATACACCTGGAGGAAGGCCCGCTGCACTCTCCTGGACACACCTGCCTCTCCCAGAAACACTCAAGAGGGCTCACTTGGGAATCTGAGGCCAGTGTTTGGGAGGGTACCTGGAGGGAGTTGGGGGTGGCTTCAAAACACAGGCACCACTGTTTTGAGAGACACAAGACTCTTACTCCTGCCTCAAAGTCACCTGTTGCCTGAGTTCCTCAGGATGAGAGAAATTGAACCCTTGATAATGGCCAGTGGTTAAGAGCGGAGGTGGTTGAGAGAGGATGCTCCTTTTTGTGGAGGAGAGAGGAGTTCACATTGATTTTTCAAACTCCACCCCTTGACAGTAAGGTCTGGGCTTAGCTAGGCACTCACTGGGCAGCCTTAGCTCACTGGGACTCTACTATAAAATGTCCTGCCTGATCCTTTCCGGTTCCAACACTCTTAGTCCAGGGATCAGATTCCTGTTCAGAGGTAGCAAAAGGGAGGAGTCGGGACCAAGACAAAAAGGAGTACGAATGGGGCAGCAGGCATTAGAAACAGACTAGGAACAGCCCTTCACCAGGTGACAGGACTGAGACTATGGGAGTCTGGGCTTGGGATCTTGGAGGGCTCCAGGCACGTAACCCCCCACTCCCACCCAACCTCATTGACCTAAGGGACAGCCATCTTTGTGTGCCAAGCTGAAACTGTAGGCAGGTAAAGGTGAGCCTGAGGAGAAAAGGGCACAGAACTTGTCTTCAGGGACTCCCACTCTGATAGGCAAGCATAGATGTATGTGCAGCATGTCAATGGGAGTGAGCAGCTGTACCTAAATCAGGTGTGGAGCTTCAAGTTCAATGGGGGCACTTGAGCAGGCATGGAATCTTACAGTAAAATAGAACACAAACACATACCTCCATATGTTCCTACATCTTAACACAATTAGCACAAGTGCAAATTAGTCCTGGGTGGGATTGAGAGGGTCCCATAGGGCTGGACTGATGGATGCTGCAGTGGCAACCTCAGAGTCACAGGGGGCTCATCAGAGAAGGCCTCCCAGAGGAAGTGAATATGCATGGAAGGAGGTTTGGAAGGAGAGGGGCTAGAGAAGGTAGAAGCTCTCTAGGCAAGGATGAGAAACGGAGAGAAACTGGTCTTTTGTAGGCTTAATACCTGCAAGGGAGAGCAAGCCCAATGGGTGGGAGAAATGAAGAAGGCATTGTCTGCACATGAAGGCAGAGAAGAAAAGCAGGCCTTCCCCTCCAGCTGCACAGGCCGGGGGCCCTCACTTGGTAGGCAGGCAGAGATGGCAGCCCAGATAACCTGCTTTGTGAGGAGACAACAAGAGAGAAGCCACAGGACCTAACCACTCATAAACAGGAAGTCAGAAGGCAGAGCAGGCCCACCCTCGTGAGAGCTAGGCTTGGGGACAGGCCCCGCCACAAGGGAGGGAAACTGAGCCCCCAGCATTGCAAAATGGGGATAAAGACAACTGGAGTTGATGGTCCCAAATGTTGGGACCTTTCGCTATTCTCCCTGGAGGGGATGCCAAGGGAAGCAGCTGCTGAGAGAAGGAAGTTGCCTCAAGAACCTAAGCCAGGCCATGTCCCCTGCAGAGATGCAGAGGTCATCTCAGCACCTAAGAAAGTCCCCTGACTCATCTCAGAGCCTTGCGGAGCACCAGGAAGGCTAAGAGGCCTCCAGGCGAGAAAGGTGGACATACTCTCCCCTCAGCCCTGCCTGCACTGTCCAGACTTCCCCCAGGTTTGGCTTCATGCTCTCCTGCTCTGTTCTGGCAGGAGGCAGCTGCAGTGTCCCTGGGCAGCTCTACTCTGGGACAGGGATCTGGCTTAGCTCTCTGGATCACAATATCCAAGGCCTTTGAAGCAACAAGGCCAGGCAGCAAACTGGCCTGAGTCAGGAACCTGAGCTACAAGCCCAGGAATCTGTGAAGCAGTGAGCATGCAGCCTGAGGTCACAAAGCAAGTCGGGGCCAAGTTCAGAGTTTTGTCCGCAGCATCTGGGAAGACGCAGGACAGGCTGGGTAGGAAAGGGGGTCTGGATATAAGGAAGAAGGCCACCCTGACTGCTGCTGTGGGAGTGGCCATAAAACCAGCAGCACCCTCCACTGGGAATGCCTAGGGACACGAGCAGGGAAATGAGAGAAAGCTCCCTCTGGCTCCCTCCACACACACAGGTGCCTGGGTTAACTTGAAAAGCTGCACCTGCTCCAGTATGAACTGCTACAAATAAAGTGTGTGTGTGTGTGTGTGTGTGTGTGTGTGTGTGTGTGTGTGTGTGTGTGTGTGTGTGTCCATGTCCTTCCTGAGAGGGCATCCTTGCCTGGAACCCACCATGATTCTCAGCCTAACTCTCCACCCCCAACATCAAGACCACCAAGTAGAAGGCAAAATTGGGGGACAGGAGACTAGGGGTCCAATCCCCAACCTGTGTAACTTTGGGCCAGTCATGCAGTCAGCCCCCTGACCCTCAGCCTTTGTATCTTCTATAAAATTGAGGAGGAGGTTGACCGAAGAACCTGTTTGTACTCTAGGAAGTTCCACAGAGCAAGAGAGCTCAGGGACCTATGAAGAGGAAGGGGCAAGGCCTGTGTTCCAAGACCTACTGGGCAGGCCATGGATTTCTCCAGCTGTCTCAGGGGCAGATCTCCTTCAGCTCAGAGAAGGCAGGAGTCTAGGAAGGGATCTGGAACATGATCCTCACTTTATTATGGCTGGGAACAAGAGGCACAGGGCTGCGGGGACTCCTTTGTCTGTCTGTCCCCTCCTGCCAGCATCCTGCCCCCTCAGGATTCCTCTCATCCCAGGAACAGCTAGAGAAGCAGAAGGTGAGGGGTGGGAAGAACAGAGAGCTCTGTGAAGGCCACCCCTTGAAGGTCTCTGGCTGTTTCTTCCTTCACCGCCACATTCCACACCCTGAGCTAGGAGCGGGGCGAGGGCGGCAGCCAACGCATCTAGAGAACTTTATAAAAGCACATTCAATCTGAACCTCATTTAATCATCATGCTGACCCAGTGATGTAAGCAATGGTCTCCCCATCTCAGCGATGAGGAACCGGAATTCAGTGAGGTTAAGTTTCACCTTCCTGAAAATCAGCCAACCGTCTGCATAGTTTCTGTCTCCCTAAGGTACTCAACTCAAATTGCCCCTAAAAGAACCAGGCCTAGCACACCTCAGAGGGGATACCCATAAATGGTGGACACGCAGCCTGTCTCCTCACAAAGCCAGGTGCAAGAAGGGGTTTGGAAAAAGCGGTGGTTGGAACTCAAGGCAGACTTTCCTGCTCCTGCACTTGTGACTGGGGGGAGTTTTGGGGTCTCAGTGGGTTACCAAGTGGTCTGCAGAATCTGTCCAACAGTGAACGGCCAGCCACCCCAGCCCCTGCCTTCAGGCCCTATTAAGCAGTCAGAAGGGGGAGGGTTGATTTCAAGGGCTGGGGCCTCAGCAACCCCAGCAGCAGGAGCAGCAGCAGCAGCAGCAGCAGCAGCAGCAGCAGCTCACAGCACTGGAGCCGTTAAAAAGTGACTCAACCAGAAAGTGCGTTTGAAGTGACGCCTGCCAGGGCCCCAGAGCCAAACCTCAAAAAGACGAAGTGAGAGAGACAAGCCCGTGGGGGCTGGGCCGGGGGTGGAGGCCTGGCCAGAAGCCGCCTGGCCAAATAAGGGCAAATGCTCCGAAGCCAGCCAATGAGGCAAGGGCAGCTGCGTCATGGGGCAGTGGCTGGGCGTGGGGAGGAGGTAAGAGGACTGGGGCAAAATGGGGAGGGGGGGCAGAGGACAGGGCAGGGGCCCCAGGCCCTCTGGGAAGGGTCCAAGGGTGAGTGAGCACGGGAAGGTGGTGTTCCCCTCATCCCCCAAACACCTCGGTTCTAAAGTTAGTAGACCTGCTCCCTCAAGAACCCCAACTACAGGTTGGGGCTCAAGGGGTCAAAAGGAAGACAAGGAGGACCCCCTCACCCCTGCTTCAGTCATGGGCCCTAGATCCTCCCCATCTACCATGGCAGAACTGAAGGGAGGCCATAAGGGCGGCTGGGCTCAAACACCAGCCAAGCCTTGCCTGGACACTGCCACTCCTCTGTGAAAGGGGGATAATGCCTCACAGGGTGGTATTGAGGATCAAATGCAGAAATGGAGGTGGCTGGTTTTGAACCTGGTAATTGTCATACTGATTAATAGGTTGTTGTTGTAGAAGCACTGACCCAAAGGCTGCTCCTCACTCATATTCCTGCTTCCCAGTTGCTGCGAAAGATCTCTCTGCCAGGACACTATGTGGTTCTCAGTTCTGGTCTGAGGTGTCTATAACGGGAAGGGGAAGGGTGGAGGCCAGAGGGGTAACTTTGTCCCACCTGCTATAGAAACAGAATAGACATGACTATCCTGGGCTCTTCCACCAGGGATGTGACATGCCCACCTTGACCTTGTCCATCTCATCTTTCTGCTTGACTCCACTGAGCTCCAGACCCCGCCCCCATGTCCCTGCTCCCCTGGGGTGCAGGGCTGAGGAAGTGAGTCTACTCAGCTGCCCAGGGAAAGTGCCAGTGCTGCAGCTGCCTGCATAGGGTGGGGGCAGCTGCTGGCTTCTCCCAAACCCTGTGATATTGCCCTGGCCACAGGCCTCCCCATCCCCTGCTGGACCACATGCCCAGAAGGAAGGCTAGGCAATGGCTGCCACCCTCTTCCTTTCTGTGGAGTTCTTCTCTCCAAAACATGGATTTGCATTTTCCCCTATGACCTCGGATATTCAAGGCTTCTCAAGCCCCCAGGGACGAGGTGACAGTTAAACCCCCTCTTCCGGCTAGTGGCCTCAGAGCACTCACTTCCTTCCAGGTATTTTCCGGGATGGGGGTTGGGGTTGAAAGGGTGGCAGTTGCTGGGTTTGGGGGAAGAAAGAATGAGGAATCCGTTTTGGAGAGAACCTGGGGTCCTCCTACCCTGGTGTCTGAAGTTGTCCCTTCCCTTCCCTCATGTTCTCTCTGTAGCTCAGTTTGGAGGAAGGAGAGTACACAGGCAGGAAGCAGCATATAGAGTTTTTGAAATGGGCCTGCCAGTTCCCTCACTTCTTTCAGGCCCAGGCCTCCCTCTGCTGTGGGATGGACCTGCAAGGGAAGCTTGGGCTTCACATCCCCTGCCCATGACCCCGTAATGTCTGCCTTCCACTCTGGGTGGGGGGCATGTTGAGAATAGGAGTGCTGAGGTCTAAAGGAGAGATTTTTTCTATCATATTTCTCAGAGGATCTGGCATCTTGATGCTAGCAGCACGGGCAGAGTCTTCTCTGCACTCAGTTCCTGCTTCCTGGGATCTTAAAGCAAAGAGAAACACCAGCATCTGTAGGAAAAAGGCATTGAGCCAGGCAGTGTGGGACATATACAAAGTAGCAGGAACCCCCTCTTGAGGTCAGGCTGACCACTGTCTCTAGGACTGTCTTCTCACCCTTGAAGTGAAGGGCTGGCCTAAGTCGTGATTCTCTCAGCCCTCGCACCATCTGCCTTCACTCCTACAGCCCCAACACTCGGGACCTCACCCTCCACTGGTGAAGTTCTCTGAGCCCAAGGCCCAGGCAGGCAGCCATGTGCTTTCGTCCTCAGTCTAAGCCTTACTGACTCACACTACAGCAATTTTTACCAAGCATGGCTGTCTGTTCTCGCTCAAACAAGACTGGAAGGGTGACAGCCACACACAAGAGGCAGAAGTGACAGCTGACAGGCTGACATGAATCCAAGAGGCAGAAAATAATCAGTCCCAGAACCATTTCACAACATGATACAAAAATGAAGGTTAATAACACTGACTGTGAGCCAAGTAGAGGCTAAATCATATCCAGAATGTAGTATCCAAATAACAAGTAAGTATATATTTAAAAAAAAAACAAAAAACCTATGTCGTAAAAAAATGAGAGAACAGAGATTAAAATAAAAAGCCACAGTGCTTGAAGAAAAATGTTTCATTTTTGATATATTTATATATGATACGTGTATTGGAACATCTATTGGACAATAATGCTGGGGAAATAAGAGTCTTGCCACACTCAGGACTTATCTAGAAGTGGACAACTTTGGATCATGACAATCCTTCAGCTACGCTTAGTCGTTTACAGCTCTCAGATTGCTGTCACCTGAATTAATGTGTTTGATTCTCAGAACTATCCAAGGACTGAGACTGCCAACTGCATCTCTAGGTGAACTTTTATAGAAAGTATAACGTACAAACAGAACAGTGAACACATCATGAGTATATAATTCAACAAACTTTCAGAAAGTGAACCAACCTACGTAACCAGGATCCAGATCAAGAGACTAAAACCAGCATCTTCGGAGCCCCTCATTCCCTCTTCCATCCCTACCTTTCACAGGTAACCACTGCTCTGCCACTTAACACCAGTATTTTGCCAACTGCATTGTATAGAAAGAAAACTGTTATAGGGAAGTAAAGTGACTAAGAAAAGTTATGGCTGGTGGGTGGTGAAGGCAGCAGGGCTGCAAGGCAGGGACAATGCCCCAAGTTAGATATGTGTATTTTCATCATGAGTTTTAGTGTTCCAGTGGGGAGTGAAGGTGCCACAAGTGGGCTGCAGATGGAGGTGATGAGTAGAGAAAAGCAGGAGCAGTTAGGGGGCATGCGGCACAGGCCAGCCGACACCTAGGAGATGCTGGAGTGGAACACAAGATGCAGCTGGAAGAGAACTGGAGGACTGGACCAGTTTCCCAGTGCTCTCAGCACAGGGATCCTTGAGTAAGTCCCAAGGTTCTCTTTCTCAGACCATTTCTCCACACTGCCTCCCTATCTTTGGCTAATTTTAGACTTGGTGGGTAGAGATGTAGGTGGTAGGGGTAGGGGAATTGGGGGTGCTCAACGAACGTGTAGGGACATGTGTGATTTTCACTCAACAGGCTGTCTCATGGTGGTTCTGTGGAATACTCACAAAAGCAGCAAACCTGCTGCATTTGGGGATAACCATGTCAGAAAGGGCAGGGGGTGGGCTATGCAGTTTTGGGCTAAGGTTCTACTACTTGGTCATAACCAAGTCACTTAAACTCTGAGCCTCAGTCTCTTCGGCACTGCATAAGGATAACTGTGACACAGGCTTTGGTGAAGATCAAATAAGATAATGGACATGAAAGCCCTGTTGTCAACTGTAAAATATTATTTAAATGAAAGATTTTACTGATACTAAACCTGAACCAGACTTTTCAAAGTAAGATGTTATTAGTCTGTTCTTAAACATTACCTGTCTCTTATACGCACACACAGATCAGGTGTCAGAAAGGGACTTGAGTAAATAGTAGGTTGTATAGACAGGGAGTAAGAAGGCAGTGGCCATGCCCAGAGGGGTAAGGCCTCAGTCCCCACACTTGAAGAGCCCAGCATGAGTTCAGGCTCTCACCAGCCTATCCTTGGGGAAAATATGGGGAAACTGCTCCCCTCTAAGACCAGAAGGTTCTGACCCTTGTTCTATCAGCTGCTGATCCCTGCTGTGGACTGGAGGCTTCATCCAGCAATGTACTGCCACTTAGTCCATTTTGGGGACACTCTAACCCCACAGCCTGTGGTGGGTAGGGAGTGGATCAGCAGGCAAGGGGAAGGCAGCCTGGTCACTATTGTTTCTAATCTGACTTGAGTCTGTCCTTGTTGAACTAAGGCAGACTTGCCTTTCTGAAGAAGCCAAGCTATATCAAGGTACCAAAGCCCTGGGCAGATGTGGGACCTCAGCAGTCAGAACGCTCTGAAACTTTGACAGGCACATGCACAGGGCACAGCAGTACTAACACTTAAAACCTCTTCCACACAGCACTGCTCATTCCCTGGGAGCCTTGAAGAATCAAATCCCTGTTTCACTTCTTTGGGCTCCCAGCAGAGGATGGGTCTCCAGAACTTTATTTCCTATCTGGGCTGCTAAGTGGCACCATAAGCAGGCTCAAGGTCCAAAAAGAATCAAAGTGAATTCAGAAGCAGCTTCCAGAGCCTGCTTGGCCCACTGAATCTGTGAAATCCGGTCACTGCGACTGGCCACCCCTCCCCCACAGCCACCAGTGCCTGTCTTTCGCTTCCTGAAAGGCCGGCAGTTAAGGTCCCAGCTCAGTGGGGCTGAGGCAGCCTGAGTGTGGTTATTTGTGCACAGCTCCTCTCGCCTCCCCTCCCCACAACTGTTTCCATTCTCACCAAGCAGCCACGTCCGGGTCAGGCACACAGGACGACAACTGGGGATTTCCAAGGGACTTTTTGAGAAAGCCAGTGAAAGTTGGGTGTTGGCTGCACAGGCCTAGGCACTCTTGATGAAACCCACTTCTTTCCTCTGGGATGTAAGTTCTAGCCAGGTGTAAGCTGCTTCTCAAAGCTCCTTTCAGATTGAAATTGTAGAAACCACCACCAATGGGGCTTTTTCTATTTGCTGGGCTGGGAAAACCCTTGAAAAACTCAGTTGGAACTGGGGTTAACAGATCATTCCTTCAGAAGGCATCTGAGAAAATGGCTCTGATCTGAGAAGGACCTGTGAGTGGAGTCATGAGCAGCCTGGGCCAATCCCAGCTTCCTTCCCATGGACAAGGAAAGGGAAGAGGGGTGGTCACTGGAGAGTCAGCATCTCTCCCACGTTCCCACACACTCCAGGCCATTTGCATCGAGACACTGACTCACTAGCAACACCAGGTGGCTAAGAGACACAAAGCCCTAGTGCAGGCACCTCTGCTAATGAGTCACAGCTCAACCTGCAGTGGTGGTGATTCTGGGCATTTCCCACTATTTTGACTGACTATGCACATATGTTTTATATTGAATGGCTAACAAAAGAAAAGCAAATGAATTTTACCTTTTATAAAAATGGTAATGGAATTTTCACATTGCTTCATTTTTATAGCAATCCTGAGGAACAGGGCAGAGTGTAATCATTCTTGTTTTACAGAGAACAAGAAACAAGGAAATCAAAATGGGGATACTAAGGAATTTTTTTGTGTGTGGAAATTAAAAAGCAGAATTTATAGTAAATTTTTAATTCCAAAGCAGATAACCCACCTTGGCCAGTAATATGACATCATTTAGGGCCCCCTGCTAGGCTAGAAGAGGAGGGACCCACTACTTATGGTGGCACAAATGAGCCAACTAAGACCCAGTAGCCACTTGAGGGTCTCCAATTAGGGGAATGAGGTGGAATGTGGGTAACTGGGGGAGAGAAAAGTCATAAGTGCCACTGGCTGGCCTAAGGTATAGGAAAAGCAGTAAAAAGAAAAGAGACAAGGAAGGAAAAATAAAAGTATTAAACATGATCAAGGGGAAAAGAATATTGAGAAGTCTCAGGATTTCAAGAGACAACTGCTGTGCCTGGTCTAGAAGACAGAAGGTGGTAACTGCTGGACATCAGGACTACCAGAATGATAAGGGTGCCTATAGTCAGGAAAGCAGACCTTCCAATGAGACCCAAAGGAACACACAAGCAACTTTGGAGGCTCAGAGACAGGTAACAGGGAGCAGAGTAAGCACCTGGGAAGGTGCTTATAGAGCAAATGAGTTCTTACTATGACCAGCTAAGAAAAAGGAGGCAAGATATGTCAGGGGATATGTTTACTAGTACTTGACACCTGAGTCCTGGCCCTGGGAAATGGGGCAAGCCCAGGGCTGTGGGTAGGAAAACCAGCATCCTAGTCCCCACTCAATTCAGACTCTATTAATCCACTGACTAAAACCACTCCAACCCCACCAATAGTTCAAAGAAAGTAAAATGGCCAGGGACACACTGTGCTGTCCTCTCAATATTCTGCTGAGTTTCAGAACTGGAGGATGAGTTCTGTCCATTTGGTTTCACAACAATAAATAAGCGGAGGCAGGTGGTGATGGAAAGACACTGGCAGCCATGCATCGTGCTAGGTCTTTATAGCTGTGTCTCTGGATTTGTAGGCCACTCCTCGACTTTTCAGCTCTCGCACGATTCCTGCAGCAGAAAAAGAAAGCAGTTCTGTGCAGGAAGGTCTTCCAGGTACCATTTTGGAAGAGGGGGTACTCTAAACAAACTAGAGTTCCTAGACTGCTTATCAGATAATCCTAAGTGAGTAACTGGTTTGTTACCCTGAAGATCTAGGCGAGTGTTTGGCAATGACTTGGTAGGAATGAGAAGAGAAACACATTGTAGTTGTTAAAAGGAAGGGTTTTGAAGCCAAATTGCCTGGGTTCAAATTGTGGCCCCAAACTTACTAGCTGGGTGACTTTGGGCACCTCTGTGCCTGGGACCCTTGTAGAGTTGAGAGGACTGGCGTTAATAAACGTGAAGGACTTCCACAGACCTTGGCACAGTAAATGAACCTTAGCTGTTATTATGATTATTATTACCTTGGGGAAGGCGGCCAGTGACTGATACTGCATACACACCGGGCTTAAAGTTACCTGAAAGAAAAGAAGACTGTAGTGAGAGTGAAGTAAGAGTAAAGACCAAATGGAAGTTTTAAGCTAAAAATAAAAGAAATGCTACAGAAGCAATCACTTCTGGCTACAAATGTTAAATGACAGGACCCAGAACTCTTTCCTTGTCTTTCCTACAACCCCATCTGTTTCACTGAGGCCACGTCCCCACTGGACAGCAACACCATCACAACCAGGCCAGGATAAGCAGAAAGGGAGTTACTTACTGACTCGCTGCCACTTGGAAACCCAGCTGTCCTCTGGACTCATCATTGCAATAATTCTAGGAAGAAAAAAATAAACAGTCAGCCCAAGCCTTGCCTACTGTAGAAGAGAACACTAAGGGAACTGCTGCCCTCTTTGCTATTCTCATCTAGCACAAAGTTTTGGGAGAGGAAACCCAGGACTGATGGGTTTAAAACTGACTGCCTTAAAATTCCACTCCTGAAACTTTGATTAGCTTGGTTATTAAGTTCTGGTTTGGTGACATGACTTAGCAAGAGTGTTCCATTTTGGTCCGTTATTTTTAAATATTGAGTGTGCACATGCATGTGTAGAAAGTAAAGGTTCTACAACATTTTTTTTTGCTCAATCCTTTATTCTTCCATAAAAGAAATCAAAGAAGAAATAGAGTTGGCACACCTTGAAGAAATTTTAGCAAATACTGGGTTTGAACCCAGTTTGTGTGTAAACCCTAACTAGCCTAGAGGCTAAAAGAAACAACAGTTCTTCTTTAAAGACTACTGCCCTCTGGCTCCTACCTTGGAGAAGGAAAATTGAGACCTGACCACTTACGTTTATCTCATTTCCTCTTCTCCCTAATAAACAATCTCAATAAAGGAAAACTTTTCTAAGAGGGCCCCTCAGAGCTATCTAAATGCATCACTTTGGAGCTATAATTCACCATTATTATATCTTTCCTTCTTTTCATTTTCAAAAAGGATCCATAACCTCCTTCCAGACACTGTACCAGGTCCTGGTGCACAAGATAAACAGTCCCTACCATCATCAATGAGCTGATGGTCTAGTGATTAACTGTCCAGCAGAAATATAATGAAAGCTACACAACTTACTTTAACTTTTCTCGTAACCATGTTTCATTTTACCTAATATATCCAAAATATCATCATTTTGAGATATAATACAAAAAATACTAAGCTATTTTACATTACTTTATTTTGTGTGCTGTCTTTGAAATCCAATGTATATTTTACTTAAAGCATATTACACTTTCGATCAGCCACACATCAAGTGCTCAGTGCCACAAGTGGCATTTAATGGCCACTGTACTGGGCAGCTTAAGACCAATCGGGATTGTGGTCTCCAAATCCTGCCCCACATTTACTTGGAGGAGTAGGGTAGGGTGAGGGTAATGCAGAAGTGAATCAGGAAATCTAAAGGGGCTTACCCATCGAAGGAAGAGCTGGTGCAGTCATATACCATCTCTCGGTTACCCTTCATTTGAAGGTATGCATCACAATTGTCACAACCGTCATATTCGAACTGGTCTATAGTCTGCGAGAGAAATTTTTTTTGAAAGGAGAGAAATAAACACGGACAAGGCCAAAAAGAAAAAAAAGCAGCTTTCTCCATACCTGTACCTGGTCCAGTAGAAGGCTCCCTACATTGACAGTCTCATCTAGTCTCATCAAGTTCGCCACTCGCCACTCCCCACTCCCACAGCCCCATCTTTGCACTCCTTCCTCTCTTGTTCACACTGCGTCTCGTCTATCCCTTTCCTTAGCCTTCTCAGAGCCAAGCACCCTCTCCAACTACTCCCGCAGCTGCAGATTCCCACCCTCCTGACTCCCAGTGTCCTTTGGCTCTCACAGAATTTCGCCGAACGTCTGGGAAGGGTCACACCTGGGCTAAGAGCTAAACATTCAAAGGCACCTAGGACCGCCCGTGCCCGACACTGCAAGCTCTGTTCCCATCGACGTCAACAATGGCGTCCTGCCGCTTCCCGCATCCCGCGCCACCTTCCTCCCCCCAGGTCCCCGAGGCACACCTTGACCAGCGAACACAGCAAACACGCCCGCAGATGCCGCAGATCCTTCGGCACCGTCTCCAAAGCCATGGGGTGCGACAGGCGAGCAGCGAACTCGGCCAAGGAGCCCGCACCCGCGGGATATAAACAGCAGATTACCCAGAATGCCCACCACTTCCGGCGCCCCGGACTTCCGCTTCCGGTGCTGGAGGCCGCGGCCTCCGTCTCTGTCTTACATCCCCCCCCCGCCGCCTTCAGAGATGGTTTCTCCCGCCGGAAGGCGGGGCTGGCCGGGAGTCACCTGGGCGGGCGCGCGGCACCGCCACCTGCGCCGGCGCGAGGGCGAGGCCCGGGCGGCCGTTGGGCGCCGTGGGCGGGCCCCGCGGGGGCGGGGCGGCGCGGGAGGCGGCTGGCGCCTGCGCGGGGCCCGTCGGAGCCAGGCCGCTGGCCCGGGCCGGCGGCCGTCCCCCTAGGAGCGTTCGGGGTGGCCGCCGACGTCCCGTGTTGCGTCCCCCCGTGCCTAAAAGTGCGGGCCTCAGAGAGCCCCCCGCCTCTGCGGAGAGAGCAGCAGCCCAGGGACAGCCCCTGCTTCCCGACTGCGAGAGCATCTCGGGGTGTCCCTCTGCGGTCCGCAGGAATGCGGCCCGGCAGCCGGCAGCAGGGCGGGGAAATGCATGTGCAATTCTTAAAACTCTTTACGTACGTTGCCTCGTTCCAGCTGATCATTTGTGCTTTTCGTAGCTGTTAGCGTTTAGACATCTGTCGGGGATTAAGCGTCCTTTAATTAATTAAATTTTTTTTTTTCATTTGACCCTGTACGAAGCTAAATGCCTTTCTCTGCGGTTCACAACTGGGCACCAGACCACCACCGCCCCCACCAAACCTTTCCTGGAGCAGCAGAAGGGAACATCCTTTTAGGAGGAGGAGAGCAAAGGCCTCTCCAGGCCCCGGGGGGGTTCTTCACGCCCCCACAGCACCAGCTCTCTTGATCCACAATTGTCCCCTGTGTGGGCGGAGCACCGTCATTTGTGTTTATCTGATTGGCGCCTTGGGGTATAAATAGTTGCAGGCCCTGCTGCTCTGTCCTCTCAACCTGACCACCTGACTGAAACGGCGCTGTCAGGGTAGGCCCGCTGCTTGTGTTCCGCTGGGCTCTGAGACTTGAGGTTAAGATGTTCTCTATCACTGAACACTTCCCACTTTGGAGCATGATTTCACTCTTATCTCAGGGCGCTCTGCAACAATTCTGATGTAGACCCATTTGATGGGAGGAAAAGTGAGGCGCCGTATTAGCCCGAGGTCACAAAAAGGGGTACTGAAGCACCCTAAATTAGAGTGTGAAGGAATCAGTACCACAGTAATACAGATACCGACTGAACCACAGTGAGAATCCAGTCTTGCTTTCTCCTTCCTTAATCTCACTGAACTATGCTTTTAGGGGCTTACCAACCAGTTCTTGTTGCCAAGGCCCACCACTCTACCCTATCGTTTCGTAAAGTAGGGGGCTAGCCTCTGAGTCAGAATTCGTTTCTGTTGATGTAGAAGACAAGTGGTCATCCCGAGTGACAGTCATGACAGAACAAAACCACGAGACCAGACAGCATTTATGGATAAATATATTAGCAAATAAATACATTTCTCAACATAGTGCCTGATTCAAGCGTCTTTCTGTCTAGTTCAGATATAAATACCCATGTAGGTGCCTAGGTGCTAGTTCCCCACTGACTCTGAGGAAAGAAGAGGCCCAGGTGGGGTCCTATGCCTACTTTGCTCCTACATTCACATTCCAAATGGGATAATGCCTGAGAGGCCAGCAATGGTCAAGCTGCCCTGGGGTGAATGTCACCCTAAGGAGGCCCCTCAGCCCTTGCCCACTCGGTACTAGCTGCTCAGACCAGACTTTCTACTCTCAACTCCACTTTCATATGCACACCTGCCTGTGTGTCCCTAGCCTGTATGGCTTATACTGGGAAGCTGCGCCTCTGGGTCATCTAAACCCAAGGATCCCACTTTGCTTTTCCTTTGTTCTCCCCTGTTCCCCGTGCCTGTTCTGAGAGAAAACTTCTGGAGAAAAATCCCTTGTTGTCCTTGTCCAGCTGTAATTCTAAGCCCTTCCACTTTCATTCCATCCTCCCTCTTCCTAGATAAACTCCAGCAGAAACTCTCTTCTTTCTGCTCACTGTGGGACGTTGAGATAGCAAATCTCCAAGGAAGATTTTTCTCTCCCACTATCCCCATCCCTCAACTCCCAGGGAAACTGGGGCTGCTAGAGTGACAAGAGAGTTTGGAGCTCAGAGGCTCCATCCCAGGTTCTTCAAGGTGTCGTATCACCTTGGGGAGAGAACTCCACACTCTGGCTTCCCAGAGCCTCCGCTATAACTTAATACAGTGTATCTGAAAATTAAGGACAAGAAGGGAAAAACATACTGTTACATACCAGGGCAGCTACTGCCTGGAGAAGCTGCAGAGACCCCACCTGTTTTTTATTTGTTTAGGGCTCAGGGCTGCTCCTGGTCCTTTTGCAAAGAAGGAAAATGGTGAGAGCCAGGGAACTAAAACTGGTGTGCAGGACTCATCCAACGAAGGAGGCGAGAAGGGGTCATACATTCAGCTAGACCCATTGGCTGGTATGAACATGAGGCTTGGGATCAGGGAGACCTGCTGTGGCTAGGGGAAGGAGCAGCACCTTTGTAAACACCTATCTACCCATACCTGGCTTCCTGTTCTCAAAAGCAGCCTTCAAGGGAGCCAGCCCACACAGTGGCTGGTTCCCTGCTGGACAGAGACTTGCTGTGCTGCAGATGTGTTCTGCAGACAAGGTCCGGAGCTGGGAGCAGGAAACAACACCTCCTACCACCCACTATCACCATTCTTCTTCTAGTGGTTCCAGGAGGTTCTTTCTTCTCTCAAGAGCAAGACTCTGCGCCAGGTAGCGCCCCAAGTCATCTGGAGCACACTCTTGATTGGAGGTAGGCCTGAACATTTCACACAGCCTGTTCACATAGCTCCTCAAGCTCCTCCTCTGACCCTGCATTTAGAGAGAAGGGAGGAGAGAGGTCACCGAGGGTCAGGCCAGCCCCTTGATTATACCACCTGCAGGAAAGTACGGCTGGGAAGGAACCACAAAGAGGGAGGAGCAGGGAATGTATCCAGAAGGGGTGATTAGATTGAAAGCTGAGAAGGGTCCTAGTAAGGACACAGGAAAAAAAACAAATCCAGACAAAGAGAAATATGTATAACAAAGGGTGTGTTACCAATACTTACTATTCATTCATTCTCCCAATAAATATTTATTAAATACTCATGGATCTGGCCTGCCACAAGTGCCAAACAAAACCAAAAAGAATAAGCAGGGACCTGACAACCTTGTAGGAGAGAAAGTGTGCATGCAAATGGAAGTTATGCCACTGGGATAGGACTGGGGTCATAAGAGATGAATTGGGGAAGGAGAGGGATCATGTACAAGTGGAGCAATAAGGAAGGGCTTCCTGAAAGTGGAGATAAGTGAGCTGGTCTTGCAGGAATAGGTAAGAATTGGATTTATGGGAACAGAAAGGCAGAAAAATATTCTGGGCTGCAGCAACTGCAAGAGGTGTTGACTTAATTTGGCTAAAACATGGGGCAAGGGAAATATTTCTGGACAGTTGACCTTGGCAGCAGTATGGAGGGTAGGTGGGTGGGGTAACTATGCTGCACAATTCTCCACTACATAACACTAGATGGCCAGTGCCCAGACTTCATGGCCCTATAAGAGGGAAGGGAAGATCTAGGAGGCTCCTGCCCCGATCCTTAGGTTGCACCTAGGAAATAAGCAGGGGCCATCAGTACCAGAAGAGAATATGATAAAGCTAGCAGAGATACAGTTAACAAAACCTGGCATTGACTGGATTTGGGAAGTGGGGGAAAAGGCAGCACTGAAACCAGTTCTGAGTTTGTGGGGGAGGGGTGGTAGTCTGTCAATGGCAGTAGTGAGAGTACAGTACACACAAGACAGAGACCCAATGGAATCATCAAACGCATGGCCAAAGTCTGCATTACATGGCTCTATGGAAGTGATAATTTTCTCTTCTGTAATTGTTTGCATGCCTGTCTTCTCCAGACTTGGATCTCCTGGTTGACAAGTTCGATGTCCTCAGTACCTAGCCCAGAACCTAGCATATAGCAAGCACACAATACAGAAAGGAAAAAGAAAGAAGAAATGAATGAATGGGTGGATGGATGATGGATGATAGCAGCTCTCAGATCCTGCCTATAGGATTCCCTGAGGCCTTATGTTTTAGGACCTCTTGCTCTCCTTTTAGGATGGAAAGATCCTCCTAGTGATGTATGTAGGCAAAGAAATGGGTCATCCACACAATGGGAGAAGATGGGGAAGGGCAGGAGGTGGAAGGTTCTGGAAGAAGAAGATTTGAGCAAATAAATACCAAGTTAAAGTTGAGGATTTACATAATCACAGTCAGCTATAATACAGTAATAGGGATGCACTGAGCCCCCAAGAAAATTAGGTCGGTCTTTATTAACAGGATGCTTAGAAGGGAAGCCCTAGCTAATCTTTCACCCCAGGGGAGAAGAGGAAACTTAAGGACCCAGGGGGCTGCTGGGAACCATGTGTTATCTCTCTTTTTTCCTCCTTTTTACATCATTCACATAGTTTTTCTCATATGGCCTAGTATTATGGATATCAGTAATTATTTCTCCTCCATGCTCTCCTCAAGGGCAAGGAACACTTCTTGGCTGCCTTTGTATTTAAAGCTAAGATTGAGCTGTATGTTTTGGTGTGCCTGTACCAAGTATTAAAATATAAAAACACTTCTATTTGAGCTGCTGCCCCAAACCACACCAAGGACTTTCGATGTCTCAGCCACACTAGGACTTCCCTGAGAACTTCCTGTGATCTGGCAACCAAAGGAGTAACACCTGCCAGAGGCAGAGCACTCTAGCCAGCATCCTATGCCATGCCAGTTGTTCAGTAATTTGAATGTTGTCTTTGATGTACACGTCTCAGCTTCCCTCAACCCCTTGTCATCTGACTTCATTCATTCTGCAACATCCAGCTCTTGTCTCCTCTCCCTACCACCAACTCACCAGGCTGGGCTGGCAACACCTGGCAGTGTGGATAAGGGCATGGCCTGCGTTCTGGGGTG
Source organism: Cynopterus sphinx (assembly GCA_030015415.1). Taxonomy (NCBI): domain Eukaryota; kingdom Metazoa; phylum Chordata; class Mammalia; order Chiroptera; family Pteropodidae; genus Cynopterus; species Cynopterus sphinx. The sequence goes on from CM057385.1 coordinate 25,447,646, forward strand.
CCAGAACTCCATTCAGAAGGTTTGTCCCCAGGTGGGTGTGGTCCCAGGGGCTGGTGTGGAGTCAGACACAACCATGCTGGCTGTGAACTTGAGTAACAGGGGCCTGAAGTTTCAGGGAGCAGCCTCCTGTCCAGGCCCAGAGGTCCGAAGATCAGTGGGTGGACCTCTGGGGACCAAGGGTATGCCAGGCTGGGGCCATAATGTCGAAAAGTCTGGCAAACTGGGTGTGTAGTCAAGTCCTGGGGCCGAGAGCCTGGGGTGGGCTCTGAGGGACACCCCCGCCGTTTCCTCTGTGGGTGTCGGACAGGGAGGCTGGATTTCTTCAAGTGGAAGAGGCCAGTGTGGCTGGGGCTGGGGCCGAAAGCATCAGTTGGATCTGGGGCTGGCTCTGTGAGGGCCCTGGGTCGTTGTGGGTAGGAGAGCTGCCCTGAAGGGGTTGATGTGTTGGATCTGGCAGCTTGCTGATCAGAAGCAGGCAGATCTGGCTCGGGTTGTGTCTGAGGAATGGCAGGTCTGGACAGGAGGACCCCAGTTTCTGGGCCAGGCTTCCTGCCATGCCACTGGAAGCGCTTTTTGTAGTGGTGGTGCCGGTGGCGGTGGTAGTGGACGTGGCTGGAAACCTGAGTTTCCCCTTTTGGCACCACTGAGTCCAAAGAACGAGGCCGAGAGGTCATGCTGGGCTGAGTCTTCGCCACCTGGGGATCCCCTTCAGGACTGCAGTATACCAGGGGATCAAAGTCACTGCTCAGAGAGCTGCGGAAGGTGGAGCTGCTGCCATGGATGCCCTGTAGGCTGACGTCTGTGCAGTTGACCACTGAGTCACTTGAAGAGCCATGACAGGGCCCTGAACTAGAGTCACTGGCTGGCCCATCTGCCAGGTAGCCACTGCGTTCCGTGCAGTAGCTTTCTCCAGACCCGCTGGTGTCATGAGGCCTGGCCCGGCGTAGGGGTGCCGGGCAAGTGGCAGCGTGCTGTGAGGTGCATTGGAGGCGGCTCAGCCGCCAACCCTGTGTCAAGGGATACTGAGCCACTGCCAGGCGCTGCTGCTCGCCTGAAGCCCAGGGATGTGTAGCTCTGGGGAGGCGATGGTGCCGAGGGCCCATGCCTGGTTCCTGGGATGGTACAAAGGGACCAGGTTGTGGGGGCCGAACCACTGCAGTCCGGGAAGGGCCCAGCAGATAGGCAGCAGGGAGGTGGTAGTGGGCATGGCCGGGATGCTGGCGAATAAGGTGGAGTCTCCGGCCTGGTTCCTGGTAAGATCGAGAGGATCCCAGGGACTGGGAATATGAATCTCCCTCTGGAAGAGAGAACCAAGAGCACAGGTGTTGGTACAAACCCACAGAAGGTGCATTCAGAAAGGTGTGGCGATAGCGTACCTATTTGAGCCTGCATAGCCTTCGAGCTCAGTCAGAGTTTGGGGGACCAAGGACATTTCTAACCTGACTGTGCCCCGGGATGCCCTTGCTCCATCTAGTCAGGTTGTTCCCTGGGAGTTCCACTGTACATTGCAACATCAGTCATTTGGGACTCTTTTACCCAGGGCCACTGCAAGCCAACACTGCTCCTTTGGGTGAATCAGAAAAACACTCCCTTTCCTCAAGATACTTTATATCCTTTAGAAAATTGTCATAATATCTTGGTTTTGTTAGAATAGGATACTTTATTGCCAGAAAATATGAATCATCCAGATTTACAATCAACAAAGTTGTTATAAAAACACAAACATTTTTTAAAATAAAGATGTTTACAATGTGAATGGCCTTCTCCCTCAGATGAGGTACCCCTGAATAGTCCACAGCTTAAAACACTGGTGAGGCAGTGCTGATTTCTCCCCAGCTTCAAGGCAAAACCCTTTCCCAGAGGGAAGTCATATTCTAGACCCATCTGCCTGCACACAAGAGAGTCCTTGGCCCACCTCCTACCTACGATGTTGAACATGCAGAGGGGACAGGTCCGATGCTGATGCAGCCAGGGGTCCACACAGGCGCGGTGGAACTCGTGGAGGCAGGAAATGACCCGTAATTCCTGGAGAAAACAAGGAGGTCTGAACCAAAGTGATCTGTAGCTACAGGAGTGTCCGAAAACCAAGACACTCCTCTGGCCTCTCCTTGCTATCATCTACTTGCAACAGACTTCCTAATGGAATAGAAAAGGTATGGGCTTTAGTATAAAGTAAACCTGGATTTCGCCACGTAGCTGCATATGACCTTGGGCAAGTTTCTCAACAGACAGTTTTCTGCTTTACACTAAGAACAAAGAACTAATCTACCCTCACACCACGTGGTCATGAGGCTAAAAGGAGATAATGCATCTAAAGTACCCACTGCAGAGCCTGGCACATGGTACACACTCAACAAACAATTGTTCTCTTTCCCTGGAAGACCAGAAAAATAACCAAACCTCAGGGCTGTCACTTACCTCTGCCCAGTGCAGGATACAGAGGACACGGATGCAGCCAGCACACCCATGCCAGCCTACAGTGCCTCTTCTCGAAAGCATGAGCTTCCCTCCACAGCCTAGCCACAGAGGTCAACCACGAGCCTTGCCTTACCTGGCCCTCAGAGAACTCCTCCAGGCAGATGGCACACACGGGGGCTGAGCTGCAGCTGCTACCTGAGTCTAGCCACTCAGCCCGGGTCCTCTTGCAGCTGGCCCGGTACCTCCTGGTGGCCAGCTGGCTGATGGCCCAGGCTGTTCGCTGCTGAAGGGGATCCTGGGAAGAGGGGTGGGGTGCAGAATGGAACAAGGGCTCCTTTCTCCTCACTCCTGGACCCCAGCTTGTACTTGGTTCCCAGTCACCCAGACAGAGCACATGGCCAATTGACTACTCTTGGGAGTTTTCCCCTTTCAAGCTCATATATGGTTCTGCCAAGCAGGCCAAGCCTTCTCACCCTCCCCTACTCATCAAGCTCTCCTTCCCTTGATGACCCATGAGAGACACTTTTTATCCACCTGCCTGCTTGACATCTCAGAGGAGATATCTAATTGGCACGTCAGACTTAATGTGCCACAAACTGAACTCCCTAATTACCCCTAACCACATACCTGCCCTCCCCAGCCCTCCTCGTCTCCGTGAATGGCAATTCCATTCTTTTAATTTCTCAGATCAACAATCTTGGTGCCATTCTTGACTCCTCTCATTTTCCATGATGAACCCATTAGTAAACCTGTTGGTTTTACCTTCACAATATACTGAGAACCTAACTAATTCTCACCACTTTCACTGCCACCTCCCTAACCCAAGCTACCATTACTATCACCTGGATTCACGTAATAGCCTCTTAGTTGGTTTCTCTATTTCCGGCCTTGCCTCCCTGTGATCTAGTTTCCTCGAAGCGACAAGAGGGATTGTTTTAAAACTTCAGTCAGATGATGGCTTTCCTTCTGTTCAAAACCCTCCAATGGCTCTCATTTCACCCAGAGTAAAAAACAAAGTCCCAACAATGGCCTAAACACTTCAAATCAACTGGGCCCTCAGGAACTCTGTCCTCACCTCCTGCTCTGCCCTCTCACTCACTCCCTTCCAATCACATGGTCTTCTCACTGCTCCTCAGACATCCTGGCAGGCTTCTGCCTCAAGGCCACCACACTACTGTTTTCTCTACTTGATCACTTTCTCCCCAGATATCTGCAAAGGCCACCCCCTCACTCATGCAGGGTCTTTCCTGTAATGTCATCTTCTCAGTGAGGATTCCTGGCCTCACTTTAAAAAATTAACCCCATCCCCTTTGCATTCCCTATCCCCTTTTGCATTTTACTTTTTCCGTAGCACTTATCACCATCTATATATATATTTTACTTATTTATTTTGTTTGTTGTCTGTCTCTTCCTACTAAAATGAAAGCTATCAGGAGAAAGAATCTTTGGTTTGCACTACACCAATACCTGGCATATGAGGGGGAGCTCACTGTATTTGCTGTATGAATAATTGAATGAATGAATGAATGAGCAAACCTATGGAGAGAGGCTGCAGGAAATTGACAAAGTCAGATGCCAAAGTATTGAGGTATAAACTGTCGTACGGGCATAAAGGCACCTTCCTTTCACACTTCCCCACCCTTCTACATGCAGACACATGCCCACCTCCACCAGGGAGCCCACCCTGCTCACCGGCCTGCTGTGGCGGGGGCGGCACCGGATGCGGAGCACTGAAGCCAAGATGACCACAAAGATGGTGCCCACCACTGTCAGGAGGATCCACACATCATAATCTGGCTGGGGGGGAGGGGCGAGCAGAGAGAGAAAGGGTCATACTTCTAGAAGGATCTGGGCCAATTTGAAAGGCACATAGGAGCCCAGGAGACACACAGAAAACTGAAGGTCCCCTTGAATCTTCGAACAGAGGGAAGAACTCGCAGGTGGGGTTAGGTGGCTCCTCTCTGCCCACAAGGCACTCATAGGAGAGGGTCCTCCAGATGTCAGCTGTGACAGGTACTATCTAAAGACCTGTATGCCTGGAGAAAAGGGAAAAGGGACCCTCTGAGAGGACGGAGCTACCCAGGTAGCAGCTGGGTGAGGTTTCCAGCCAGCAGAGAAACACCAGCTGCTAGGAACCCGGGGCTCAGCGGCCAGGGTTTCATTTTGGCTTGGCTACTCTGTGCCATGAAACTACGAAACTGAAAATGACTTTAAAACTCAGCTGGCCCAATCTATTTATTCTGTAGATGAGGCCCAGAGAAGGGAAGAAACCTGCCCAGAGATACACAGCTAGTGGATGAAGTTGGCCTAGAGGGTTCCTAAGGTTTCTTCAACTCCAGGAGTCTAAGGGCTTTGGGGAGGAGTTGCCATGAGACAAAGCGGGGCTGAGAGCAGGTGCCGTGGTATAGAGATCTGGTGTGCTTACCCAGGTTGGGGGCTCCTTCAGCTCGATCCTCACATGGGCCTTTCGGTTCTTGTACACAAACTCCATCAGCTTCTCAGCATCATTACCCCAGATCAGCACCACTGGCCAAGTCAGCCCCAGCGGCTGCTGCAGCTGCAGGAGGGAAAATGCCCACAAGGGCTGCTGCGTTCTGACTTCTTCCCCTGGTACCTTTGTTTTCCTCCACCCAGCCCTCTCCTCAAACAGCCCAATATCCCTGGGTACCTGCTCAGCAGCAGCTCGGTCCTCAGTGATGTCAAAGAGGACGGCACTGGCTCCTCGCTCACCTGCCATCCGGGCCTGCAGAGACACATGGCAGAGGTCCCACCTGGCTCAGAGAAAGACACAGCCTAGCTGTGCCCCGGCCTCACCTCTTCACACACCCACCCCTTCCTAGGATCTTGCGTATACCGCACCTCTGCACATACATACATACATACATACATACCACATGTAAGGAGTCAGTAGGACTAGGATCCCCTACCCTGTCCAGAGCTCATCCAGGTCTCGCTGCCTTCAGGGACAATAGTCAATCCTTCCTTTCTAGTGGAACCCTTAACAAGGTGGTGAACTAGGCTTAGGACTAAGAATGAATAAGACCCTGCCTTCAGGGTCCCACCAGTCTGCCTTCACTAAGAAGTGTGAAAACAGAGTAGGGAGTGACCAGCACCCCAGAGAGTGGCGGATGACCAGTCCCCAGTATGGAGAAGGGGAGAGGGAGAGCAGAGAGGTGGAGAGCTCCTTCAGAATAGAGCTGGGCCTTCCAGGGCCCAGCCTTGCCTGACCAGAGGAGCCTGCAGGGCATGCCCTCAGCTCAGGCAGAGTTTCAAGAGCCTGGGACATTGCTCCCAACCAAGGTCTCCATGGCCCCAGGCTCAGCCCATGCCCTGAGCTCTCTCCCCCTGCCACACTCTAGTTTGCTACTCTTTCCGGCTCCAGTTCAAGGACTTAATGGCGTCCCTATCCAGTGCTTTATCCCTTTGTCCCTTCCCTGAGGGTGGCACTAAAGACTCAGGTGGGGAGGGACCTGAGAGGCTGTTCCCATGAGGACACAGCTGTGCACACGTGCATATGCATGCTCACCAGGTCTCCAGGAGAAGGCTTGGGGAAACAGAATCTAGCCAACCAGTCAGAGCAGAGGCAGAAAGAGAACAAAAGGTAGGACTTTAAGGGCTCTGGGTGAGGGGTTAACGATTGAAGGTGGGGTGGAGGCACAAGGGCAAAGGACCAAAAGACAGACACTGCTCCCAGCCTTAGTGTCAGGTCTCCCTGCCCAGCACAGCTGCCTCCAGCCTTCTTCCCAACTGAAATCTCATCTTGAAATAGCATCAGGCTGGGCCCTCATGCTCAGAGGGGTCCGCGGAGTCCCTGGGGCCCTCTTCCAGGCACTGAAGGAGTTAATCCTCCTGCGAGTAGTGGTGGCAGGAAGAGGAGCCAGTGCTGGGGCTTACTCACCCTCTCGGTGCTTTGATCTCTGCTTCCCTTCCTGGGGAGAGCCTGTCTGGGCAGGTCTCCTGCCAGGCAGGCCAGGGGAGCAGCTCCTGCTCCCTGTTCCCCACTCCCCAGGCAGCAGAAGGGCCAGGGGGCCCCTCAGAACAGGCAGCCAGCAGGCAGGGGAGCTGGGAAACAGTAGTGGTGACACTCAAGTGGGGCCCTGTTTTGGTCAGGAGGGTAACTTCCTCTTCTCTCCTTCTGCCCCTAAGGAGCTGGGCTGGGCCCTCCACCAGCACCCAGGCCCAGCCCAGGCTCAGGCTTGCCAGGCTCATTGACTGGAAATTCACAGGCCTCCAGGATGGAGTTACTGAAGAAGAGGTCACAGCCTTCATCCACCTCCTGCCCACTTACTCCCAGGAAGCCCACCCCACCTAGGCGACCCCTGGCAAAAAGCAGCTCTCCAATCTTCAGAGCCCTCCAAGCCAGGGTATGGGAGCAGCCGCAGGGGAAAAGGAGAGGGATTACGACTGCTACCCTCATAGTCCAGGACGTGGGTGTGGAGGTCACCCCAGCAGTCACAAAATTGAGACTCCTTAATCCCCTGTGCTGCCAAGGCCTCATGCTTCTCATCCCCAGAATGAGACCCTGTACCTAGCCCAGCCTGGAAGAACGTGAGGGGAGGGTGCAGATTTCCTCCTCTGGAGATTTTCTTACCTCCCCACCCCTCTCTTTGAAGGATTGGGGTAGGAACAGTGGAAAGTAATTACCCTGACGTTCAAACATCCCAGCCCATTACAGCCCATAATTACAAAGTTGTAAAAGTGATCAAAGAGAGAGAATTGGCCAACAGGAGAAACAAACAGGACTTTCAGGCAGTGGGTGCCTGTGTCTAGAGTTCTAGGAATGAAAAAGCAAGATTGGAGGCCAGATGGCAACCCACTCTGGGGCTATCCACACTTCCCTTCAGTCCACCGGCACCAAAGAAAGTGGGAGGGAGGCGAAGGAGAAGTGCTTCTTCAGGGACTTGAATCTGGAAAGCAGAGGGGGCAAGCAGGCTCTCTGGAATGGAAGACTAGGCCTCAGAAAGACAGCCCAGAGACCTCTGGGGGCTGCAGAGTCAGCCAGCCCCCTGGGGGCAGCAAGCAAGGCTGCCTGCCACCTCTAGCAGTGGCAGCCAGCGCATCCCGGGACTTCTGTACTACGCTCTGCACATCTCTGGGCCTTAGATCTTCCTTTCCAGATGCAGTCTCTGTATGTCTCCTCGTCATTAAGATGGACTGAGCCCTGAGTACCAAGCCAGGCAAGCCAGGCCCGCCAGAATAACGCATAATCTAGTTGTGGAGAAAAGATGATAGATGATAGATGATAGATGATAGATAGATAGATAGATAGATAGATAGATAGATAGACAGACAGACAGACAGACAGAATCTAGCTGTGGGGAAAAGGTATATATATACACACACGATTATAACTACATATATAGTTATATATAATTATAATGCTTATGACAACATTCTAGAATACAAATGAATGAAATAGGTCAGTAGTTTCCAAACCCTTTTTTCACTGCAGAAAACCCTTCCCTTTATTCCCCTCACCACACACACACACACACACACACACACACACACACACACCTTCAATACACAAAACAGATCAAAGTGAACTGAGGTTGAGGGTGGGGCTGGGGGTAAGAAGGATCCTTGGTTACACCCTCCCCCAAGGCACCTCTGTGAAACCTGGTGTGGAAAGCATGGACAGAGACTCTGGTAGCCGGCCAGGAGGGAGGGATTTCTGCTCCTAGTGCACTAGCTCGGCTGGGCCGTCAGAAAAGATTCAGCAGAAGAGGTGGGAGGAAAAAGAAGGGAAATCACCTTTATTGAGACTCACTCTGCCCAGACTGCTTAGGCTTGAGTCCTGAATCCGGTACCAACTATTAGCTGTGAGACTGCGCAGGTCATCTACCTGGTCTGTGCCTCACTTTTCTTTTCTGTAACTGGGGATTATAATAGGACCTACTTCACAGGGTTGTTTTGAGGATGATATAAGTTAATCCATATTAAGCCTTATAATAATAGTGCCTGGTACATAGTAAATGTTCCTGACGTTTTAGTTATTATTCTATCAGTTATTTCTTTGTTCTTTGTGTACGTAATTTCATTTACTTCTCACAATAACTCTATAAAATAGCCATCAGCCCCGCTTCTGAGTTGAGCAAAACCAGGACAGAAACCAATTTGGGTGATGGGATAGGGGGAGGTGGGTGGTGATGAGAATGGAAGAATCCAGAAAATTACGGTGAGGGTTTCAGAGATCAAGAGAGATAACAATGAAAGTAGAAAACTAACTTTGTTCATTATAAAAGCATGGGATGATGATGATAATAGTGATATTGCAATCATTTATTGAGTGATAACTATGTACTTGACATAGGTTAAGAGCTTCCATCTGAACTGTCTCATTAAATCCTCATGACTACCTTATGATGTAAGTCCCATTATTATGCCCCTTTCGCAGACGATGAGGAAACAGAGGCCCAGAGAGATGAGCGAAAATGCCCAGGTCCCACTGACAGGCAGTGGAGATGCCAGGCTTCAGACCCTAGGCTGTCTGGCTCGAGAGCCCCAGCTGTCAGTGTTGATGGCACAACTGACACCAAGCGATATGCCAGAGCAGAGCTAACTGGGGTCAGCAGTTTTCAAACTTTCCTCACCGAAGACCTACCTTTACCTATGCATCCCTTGAGCTGCTTTTTAAACAATATATTTTACCAAACCAGCTGCATTTATTACAATTTGCTCTCCTATGAGATAAATTGTAATAACACATTCAACTGTTAGAATTCCAACCAAAAGCAAAAAAAAAAAAAAAAAACCAACATTTTAATTAAGCCTGTGGGACTTCTTAAATACTGGAAGTAGCTCAAAGACCCACATTACTTTCGCAGACCTTCTCTGGGGATCCTAGGTAGGAGCTACTCGGTCAGGTCAAAGGATGAGACATGAGGGAAGCCCTTAGACCTGAGCAGAGGAACAGCTTGGGGCTAGTCAAGTTCCCACCAGAGGTTCCTGTCCAGTGATGAGGCAGATGCCAGGGGGGCAGCCTGGGCAGTAACTGCAGGATCTCTGAGAGACGAGGTCACAGGGCAGTAGCCAAGGCACTTCTTCTAAACTCTAATGTTTTTTGTTTGTGTTTTGTTTTAGCTCAGGCACCACTGGCATTTGACACGTATCATTTTCATCCTCACAGTAATCACTGGGGTAGGAAATAAAAGTCCCATTTTCTGGTGGTGGAAACTAAGGCCCAACAAAGTTAAACTATCTCAAAGAGCACTGACCACACAGTCCTTGCTTCCTAGTGTCTGTGCCCACGCCTTAGTTTCCTACAGGAGTGTGCTCTTCTGAGGGGTGGAAGAAAACCTCATATGTGGACACATCCTGACAGGCTGCCAAGTGTTCACAGGTATGTGAAATCATACGGTTCTCTAGAACAGCAGAGCTTCTCTGAACCCTCTTCCCCATCTCTCTCCGTCTGTCTCTGTCTCTCTCTCTCACACACACATACATTCACCCTACCTAACAGTGAGCACTTGTCTATCAAAAGAACAAATGAATGACATTTGCCTATATTTTAAAAAACAAGGGAAATGAAATAGCCAGAAGCAGGATAACTTCAGCCTCAAAAATCCTGCTGCCATTAAGGGCCCTCACAGTCTTGCAGAGACACCACACCCTCCAGCTCCTCCAGGTGTGTCCTGGGCCCCATTTCCCACCTCCCCTGGAGTTCTCCTTTGCACCGACGTGGCCAGCCTGGGAGAATATCCTCACCTACTTGTGGGCACCACAATCAGAACTCTGTTCACATACCTGCCCCCTGTGGGATCACATAAGAACCTAGGCTGTGTCCTTGAGACTTGTGGCTCAGGAAACAGCCCTCAGGAGGATCAGGAAATCCCCAGGGGATCTAGGCCTGAGCACAGCAAGCAGGCAAACAGGTAAGTAAGAGCTATCACCCTCTTCCTTTACCATCCCTGGGAGCAGGACCCCCTCCCGTCAGTCTGACTGACCATGCCCATGCCACACAAAATCTAACTACACCCTGGTTTATGTCACCATGAGAATCTTTCCACATATGTTTAGCCTTTCCGGCCAGAATGGAAGGTAACAGAGCAGAGAGGGTAAAAGCCCCAGTTTGAGGACTGGACAAGACTCAGTTTAAATCTCAGCTCTGCCTTTCCTAGCCTTGTCCTCCTGGTGAGTTACTAAGTTTTTGATCCTCACTTGCCTCTCAAGTCAAATGTGGAATAATAATGTCTAGTTTCCTAACTGTTGTGAAGGGTAAATGATATACGTAAAGTACCTGGCCCACAGCTCACAGCACATGGTAAGCACACAGAAAACAGTAACTAATGTTAAAGCAGGGATGACAAACGCACACGTTTACAGGGCCTGTGAGGTAGCAGGCCAGTGGGGAGCACGGCAACCAGGGAGCCCATGATTGTGGAAAGGCTCCCACGGTGCCTGCGGAAATGCGAGGCCACTGGGTTGCAATCTGGGAGGAAGAGGGGGAATGTTTTAAGGGTGGGAACAACAGGTTCTGTGTCTGCTATTCTTTGCTCTGAGGCTGGGCACGGGTAGCAGTTTAGGAGAAGGGGGCAGGAGATGGGGTAGGGCACATGTCCTAGTGACAGTCAAGGGTTCTGTTAGTAGACAGGTGGTAGAGAAAGGAAAGAGGCCTGAATTTCCACCTCTCAGACCAGTCTTGGCTTAGGAAAACCTGAGTGAATTAGGTACATAACTCCTAGGAGACTTCTGGCCAGAGAGCACAGAAACCTCTTACAGCCTGGAGCCAGATGAAGTTCAGAGTGTGCGTGGGGTCGAGAGTGAATCTACCTTGCTTGCCAGTGACAGGCAGGGGCGGGGGGCCCGCTGGGGACTCTCCAGCTTGACGATGCTGATAAATCCAGGTTCCAGATTGTCATCATCACTGGCATTGCACAGGTACAGGGGGTGGGACTGCAGGGAGAGAGAATGACATGTTAGGGAGACTCTAGGGAGCAGGAGTAAGCCACGAGAGCCAAACACTTCTCTGTTGTAGGCAGGTACCAGGCAGGTCCTCGGTGCTAGGAAAGAGTGGTGTCTCCTTACTAGAAAGCTAGTAAGCATTCGTTGTCATTGCAGGGGTCCCAGGGCCAGGGTGGGGCAGATAGGAGTGAGGGATGTCCAAAAGGGGAACCTAACTCAAGAGTCTGCTGCAAAGCAGCCCAAACAACCTTCAAGCCCTTGTTTTCCAAATGGGCAGCCACAAAGTGCTTTTCTCCCAGCCCTGTCCTCTCACATTTCCTAACTCTTCTCCTTGCACCCAATACCCCTGGCTAAGAGCTGCATCAGTGCTGTCAGAATCTTGCCTTCCCTCCTTGCTCCTCCAGGAGTGCTGGGCGTTGCCGGTGCCTCCTGCCCTGGGGGCAAGACTCTGAAAGCACAGATATGGCCGGTAGCCTGGTGTTGCTGGAGGCCCTCCCCTGCCCCACCCCCACAGCAACGGCTGGCCCATAGATTCCCATCTCCCATGGGGCTTGGGTCTTCTCACTCAGTGCTGCTTTGTCTCTCTCAATTCCCTCCTTTGCCCCTGCCCTATGGCCACCCTGGGATTAAGCAGGGGGATGATAGGGAGAAGAGATTATTTGGGGATGAGGCTTGGCTAACAGTTAAACCTTGAACCGCACAATTCTTTGGGGCTCATCCTGTCCCCAGGAATGATGCGGTAAAGATGGAGCCAGATCAGCCCACTTGCTCTGAGGGTTACAGCAGGTCCAATCCAACCCCTGGGCCTCTCGCCCAGCTGGTGCTAACTAAGCGAAGACTAAGTGCTAACAGAGACCAGAGGATTCCCTCATCGAAGGGATGAAAACTGTCATTCATTCTATACACTCTCTTCTTCTCATTCAAGGCGATTCGAATTTGAATCTAATCTTCCCAGAGTGCTGTGAAAACAAAGTATGATTTATTTGGCCCTAGATCATCCTATGGGCCAGGCAAAAAAGAGGATTTCCTACTAGGAAGCTGCCAATACTTCCCTTTCTGTTGCTGCTGAAGTCTAAAGCAGGGGTCCCCAATCCCTGGGGTGCCGACTGGTACCAGTCTGTGGCCTGTTAGGAACCAGGTGACACAGCAGGAGGTGGGAGCAGTGAGTGAGCGAAGCTTCATCTGTATCTGCAGCTGCTCCCCAGCACTAGCATCACCCCCTCAGCTCCACCTCAGATCATCAGGCATTAGATTCTCATAGGAGCACTGGTCCCTGGTGCCAAAAAAGGTTGGGGACCACTGGTCTAAAGGACTTCTAAAAAAGAACCGTCAGAGGAACCAGAGACCTTTGAACGTATGAAGATGACAACAGTGATGATGGATTTAAAAGCACCGTCACTTTTTTGAAAGCACTTTAAGGCTATCTCCTCTCGCTGCAGCACTGCAGTCCCTTGAACATAGTAAGTTCCAAATAAATATGCCCTTCCTTGCTTTGAACTGTATCCTTGTGAACAAAGCTCTTTGGGTGTGTGGGGCTGTGGGTGTTGAGATGGGAGGGATTTTCATTCTTGCTCCTAGAACAACTAGTCTGATAGCAATCAAGGTTTAGTGTGTGTGTGTGGTGTGGGGGGGGAGGTAGTACACTTTCTCACCTCCAGAAAAAGCTAGGGCATAAGTTTGGGGGCTGTTCTCACCTCAGTGGAGCTGTAGCCTGTGTCTCAAAAGCTCCATTAGTCTGTCTGCCCATCTATCCAATCCCACATCCATTCATTTCTTCATTCCACCAACAACAAAGGCCCCCGTGGTGCCAGGCATGGTACAAAGCATTGAAGAGAGGCAACAATGAATCAGACAGGCTCCTTGCCTTAAAAAAGCTCAGAAGACAAGTGGATACGTGTACAAATATATCATACTGTGATGTTTGATGCAGGTTCATTCAAGGGTCTGTGGGAGGCCACAGAGGGCATATTAACAATCCCATGTGGGAGGGTGGGGTGACTTCAGTGCTTCCTGGGGCTGGAATAGAGACGTAATCAGAGGGGAGGGCACTTTCGTGGCAGGGGAAGGGGCCTGAGGTGTGGAGACACAGACACAGGGTTGGCATGAAAGGAAGGCAGAGGATCAGGCTGGAAAGCTCAGCAAGAGCCAGACTAATGAACAGGGATCAGCGTTTGAGGGGAACCTCCCCGGGGACTACAGAGGACAGTCTGGTGTGGTGAGGAGTCAACAGTCAGGTGAAACAAAAGAGGTGAGACCTTCCTTCAGGAACAACCAATTGCAGCCACAGAAGTCTGCTGTTTTGCTTGCCGCCCCCCTAACCCCATCCCCCTGCCCATGGTCCAGCTTTCTCAAGATAACTGCAAGAGGGGGAAAGTCACTTTAGAGAAAGATTTGCAAATATTTAACTACCAACCTCTCTGCCCGCCTCCCCCCACCCCCCAGGCCTTCACACTGCTATACTGCAGGGTGCCTCTGAGGAGGTGGAGGGGAAAAAACTTGGTGTCGGTCTGGTGACTTCCCTGGTACTGAACTAGTGACTATGCAAGAGAGAAGGGGAGCAAATTAACCAACAGTCAATGCCTCTGGTGTGCCCTCATCTCACTAAGGTCATACAAGGTTAGAACCCAGCTAGCTCCACCTGGCTCTATCCTCTGGAGTCACGTAACTCCAAATGAACCACATAGTCAACCCTCCATTGTTAGGCTAATAATGATGAAAATGATGATGATAGTTGACATTTATTGAGTGAACACAGTGGGCCAGTGATTGCTCTAAGCTCTCTCGTGTACTAACTCTGCTTGCCCTCAGACCTTGCAAGGTAAAAATTATTATTGTCTCCATTTTAAAGCTGCGGAAACAGAAGTTAAGAAACACGCCCAGAACTATGTAGTGGAAATCAGAAGAAACGGGAAGTAGTATGACATGGGTTAAAAAAATTAATAACAATTTCCATTTGACTTTGAAAACATGATACATTCCTCAAGTCTTCCTAATTGTACATCCTTCAAGCCCAAGCCAAGTCCTTGGAATAGTGGTGACTTCCAAGACGGATGCAGGCCCTCTTCTCTTTTCACTCTTCACGGTGGCCCTGGGTGACCCCAGCCAATCCCATGGCTTCGGTCTCCACATACAGGTTGTCAATGACATACATCAGCTCAGACCTCTCCTGAGTTCTAGCCTCGTATGCCCAACAGGTAGGGCCTGGATGTTTCTACCAGAAGAAGTTTAAATAAGACATCTCAAACTTAGCATGTTCAATATTTAACTAATCCTGTTACCTCTCAAAACTGCCCTCCAGTCTTCTCTATTTTAGGGATCGGAACCACCACCTACCTATTACCCAGGTCAGATGTTGTCCAGTTAGTCTCCTCTCTTTTCTACCTCCTACCACCATCACCAGCATCCGACCAGTCACCAAATTCTAACCAGTCTATCTCCTCAACCTTTCTCTTAATTGTCCTCTTTCCTCCATTCCCATTATGGCCACTCTAATACAGGCCACCATCGCTGCCATTCCAATTTACTGCTCCCCTCTCAGTCCTCTATACTGAAGCCAAAGTGGCCTAAAATGCTAACTTGAGCATGCCACTCTTCCACTTTAAGATCTTAAAAAACTCGTAGCTCTTGGAATAAAGTCTGTGCCTTTAAACATAGCTTAAAACAGCAGTGCCCATCCTTTTCGGCACAGGGCACGGGTGCTTCTGTGAGAATCTGATGCCTGATGATCTGAGGTGGAGCTGAGGCGGTGATGCTAGCGCTGGGGAGCGGCTGCAAATACAATTGAACCTTCACTCGCTTGCCCATTGCTCACCTCCTGCTGTGCGGCCCAGTTGCTAGCAGGCCACGGACAGGTACCAGGCCATGGCCTGGGTGTTGGGGACCCCTGGCTTAAAAGGCTCTGCTGGCTCCAGGCTCATGCCTCACGGCTTACTGTTCCCTTCCCATACCTGATCCACCCTTGCAACCCATGCTCCAGAGATAACTTACTTCATGTCCCCACTTTTGGCACTTACTGTTCCGTCAGCATAGGTCAGAGACTGCTCCACTAGGTCCCCTTAGCACCTTGTCTTTCCCCACTCATAGATTTATTCCTCGGTATTTCAGTTGCCTGCTTATGTCCCTCTCTTCCTCAGGCTTGAGCTGACTTCCATTGCCCCTTTGGCGCCTGCTACATAGTTTTCTTTGATTAAATATTGGTCTACAATAAGATTATTGGAAGCTAATTATAAAGACAACACAATGAGCACGAAAATCCTGAAAATGGTAGCTTTGAGAGGGGAATAAAAGAGGAGAGAGTGAAGATGGACTTTGGTGTTTTGCATTGAATAATTCATAGGATAATATATTAAGATAGTGGGTTTTATTTTTTGCTGCTGTGGAAGAATAAAAAAATGAGAACTGTTTATAATTTGTTCTGCGTCTTTTCTATGTTGCCATTCCTAGAAGACAGCCTCATCGTCTTGTTCCTTGCCTCAGGGGCATTTGCCAAAAGCAGATGTTGCTAAAGACCTACTTTCCAGCTTTTGCGAAGGACTGAATTCACTGTGTGACCTGAAAGCTGACAGGAGTGTGTATGGGGAAAGGCGCAAGAAGGGTTAGAGTCCATGAAATCCTGAGGATGTGCCAAGTTATGGGGATCTGCAGCGAGTGTCCCAGAAGCGGTGGACCCTAAGGGTCTGGACCCTGGCAAAAAAGATGTGCCTACATGGATTTCAAGGGAACATTTGTGCTTGGACACTGGGCATAATTGTGGTGAACAAATACCAGAGGGGTCCCTTAGATATTTCAGTTTTGGTTACTCCATAAGGGAAAGTTCTTGAAAAAAAGAAATTTCCAACCACCTAGTGGAATAGGGCCTCTAAGTCAGATTTAATTTGATTCAAATAAAATTTGAATCAGATTAAATAAAATTCCACATCTCTTGTCATATTTGTGGCATGAAACCATACTCACTACACTTTTGTATGGTTTGACTCTTTTACAATGAGAGTTTTTCAAGTATTTTAGATTAAATCCAAAAAGAAAATGGCCAATCAGAACATGCTTATTACCTAGCAAGGCAGTGTTAGTCTTCCTTGGGGGTAACACAGAGGCTGTCTGTCTTTGCCCCCTCCTCCAAGGAAGCTTCAGCCGGCAAGAGAGCTCCTGAGAAGAAAACAGATCCAAACGCATCTGCCTCGTTGGGATGCATGGTCTCCTAATAATGAAGGTGAGGATGTGATTCCTACATCGGGCCACCTGTCTTCTCAGCAACACCAGGAGAGGGCCAAGAGAAATGGGCTTGCAGGATTCAGGGAGCATGTGGCTGGGGAGGACCCCTGGAAACCTGGTGGACTTTAGAAATGGTCACTTTTATCTGTGTCTTCCTGAAAGGCCAGGAGATGGAAAAGTCCCTGTTCCAGATGCTTCCATGAGGGGCAACTTAAGAAGACTTGCTCTCAGGGTCCAAGCTACTCTGGTTGAGAATTCAGCTGTGCACCCACATTTTATACGCTTTAGTAAAGATGTGTGTTCTTTCCTGAAATGATGTGTGTTGTATTTCATACTCTTGAGTCTGTTCTCGATCTCTCTGTCTTTTTCCTTAATTCTGATTTTTTCCCCTCTCTTCCAAAACAGACCTAAGTTTCAAAATTCTGACTCCATCATTTACCTGTAAGACCTTGGCAAGTTATGTAGCCTTTCTGACTTCCTATTCCTCATCTTCAGAATGGATATGAATGCCTCCTGATTATCATGAAGGCCAGAGATAATGGATATAAGTGCCTGACACAGAGCCCGACATAGCAAGTGCTCATTAAATGGTAGCTGTTTTTACTATTGCACCTGTAATAATAAAAACCCCTTTCTGGAAGGGACAAAGAGCTTTCTGACTCCCTCTGCCTTGGTCACCTCTGCAGTGCCTCTGAATGCCAGCGTTCCACAAGGCACAGTCTGGGATAGCTCATTATCCATGGTCACTTCCCTTCTGTGCTCAGCCCTCTAAACCCCACTGAACAAGCTCTTCCAGTTCTCAGCCCGCCTCCTTCCCATGAAGGCGGCCATGTGATCTCATTACCTCCTCACAAAGGGCATTCCAGGGCTCAACTGAGCCCCGAACTGAATGCTGGTCTTACTTTATCCGTGGCATCTCCTCCTCTTGGGGTGTGTGTGCTTTTGCAAGCAATTCTTTACCGTCTCCTGTTTCCCTGCCACTCTCCTTCCCCCACCCCTGCTGCAATAATCTCTTCCTTCTCTGATTCCACATACAGACCTTCACCAAGGCCTTGGACAGGTAACTTTACTGCCTGCTACAATTTTGCCTTTGTAATCAGGAACATTGGCCAGGCATCAAAGGCACCCTTCTCCCCATTTCCTCTTTTCAGATTTTATAATCATCCTATCCTGTGCAACCTCCATTACCTGAACTTAGAACTACCTGACTTTTATCTCAGGCAGCAGGACACACAAGCATTATAAAGTTGAGCTTCTGTAGCTAAGGGGTTGGGAAACCAGATTGTCCTGGAATTGCTCCTTCTGGCTCTTAGCACCAGAATAGCCTCTGGGGCCCAGTTTGCTCACCTTGCCCTTTATTTAAAGAGGTGGATGCTAATATACAGGTTAGATCCGAATGGTGATTGCTTAGGCTTATTCCCATCCTTACCTAAGCCTGTTGCTACTTCTCTGGTATGACTAAGTTCCCTAATGAATTAAGTTGGGAGGCTAGGGAATTCTCAAGAGCAGTTTCCCATATGTCTTGTTTAAATGTTTTCACAAGGAAAATATATTCTTGCCTAATTGTGCAAATTTTTAAGGTACAAAAGTTAATAATATTGGTGAGATGAGAGCAGCATAGCCTTGAGCCACCTGATGGAAAGGGACCAGCAGAGAGATGACAAATGACAGAGGCCTCCAGTATTTCCTAAAACTTCCTGGGGCTACTGGTGCTGGTGAGCAAGAGGACTGACAAGAGAACTGAAATGACGTGCCAGCTTCCAACGGAAAACAAGGTGACAAAATTCTGAGAGGAGGAACTGAGTTCATTGAAGGTCCAATCTGGAGCTTTGCATATTGTAGATGCTTAGTGTTTGGTAGAATAATAAAACTCAGTAACCCCGTTTGAATCCAGTTTCCATACAGTTCATAAAAGAGATGTGAATTTCTAACAGCTGAGCATCCTCCATACCTTTCTTTAAAGGACATTCAAAACGTGATTTTTAAAGAAGGGGAATGTGAGACTCGTTGCAGGCTGCCCATGGTCATACAGCTAGTCAAAGGAGGTTTAGGTCTCCTAACCTCAGTCCCAGTACCCCGTCTACTCCACCACGCCCCTCCAAGGTGTGCACACTGGGGAGTATCCTGTATGACACAATCAGAAACAGAAGGCTTTTCAGACTTGAATCATTCTTAGCAACAAGACAGGAGAGGAGCAAGGTCTATCTGCTCCTCTTCCCTCCAGGCCTAGGCAATTTCTGCCCAGCAACCTCAGCTTCCTTCCTCTCTCCCCTGGGGCTTATCTCGTGTCTTCTACCAGCCACAACAAAGGCAGCCAGACCCAGACGCTGTGCAGAGATGCCTTCCCAATGAATAATCCGGTTTGTTTAGGATAAGAAAGGTGTGTCCTGAAATTAGAGATCACAGAAGCTCAGACCCAAATAATGGTCATTCAGTCAGACTCTGAGTTCCCCTGTCTCAATCCACATTAAAGACCGCATTCTTCCATTTTAAAATTCACCTGTCCTCGTCTCAGATTGTGTCCAAGCTCCAAGATGTAACTGGACCTCTCTACCCTACAGTGGCCCCCTGGAGGGATTTTTCTGACCCCACATTCTGACATCTTTGCATGTGTGGTTCACAGAGTCATAAACAGAGTTATAAACAGGAAAAAGAAAGAGAGAAGGAGGAAAGAGCTAAACGTCTGAGTTGCTTTTGAAATAAACTATCAGAGAAGAAAGCTCATTCAGCAGTAACCAGACAGAGAAGAAAAATCCAACCACTCAAGAGGTAGAGCTTTTGTCCATTATATTCCCATAGAGAGAGAGGTCTTGTCCTGCCTCAGGCCAGAAGGACCTCTAGTTACAGGGGCACCAGGAAGCTATTAATGAGGTTATGAGGAAAGGAGAGGGAGCCCATCAAATATCATTTTAGTTATGCCAGCATTCTTTGTAAGGAAGGCCATGAAATAGGACACCAAGGTTCCGAGGCCTTAGAGGACACCTTGAGAGTCAAGTGGTTTGGACTCCTTCCCTCCACCAGGTGGGGAACTCAGGGCTCAAACCACCAAGGATCTTTCTAAGAGGTCCTGAAATGTCAGCTGAGCTCTGCCACTCAGAGACCACTGTCCCAGGGAGATCTTGCCACCTTCACTGACCTTCATCCCATAGGAAGCACCACTTGAGACCCCTCATTTAGCTTAGTCTTGTTCAAAGAGGTCTTCTGCAGAAAGGCCGAGGCCTTTACACACAGGTGACAGTGTTGCTAGGAGTGATACTACCTCACATTTCCAGGACAGGAGGCCTGGCCAGGACTCTTTTTAGGCACTTACTGCACTGAATTCTCACACTTAACCCGATGTGCTATTTGCAAACAGCCTGGAAAGTCAGCTTTCTGATTTTGCTATTCTTGCTTTAGCCAAACTCATGCCAGAGATGGTAGAAATTTAGAAACCTGCTGAAGGCAGGTAGTTTTTGTTTTAAGTAACTATTTAGGTTAGGATTTTACTGCTGAAAAGCAAGACAGTCCTCGTGAAAAAAGAACAACGAAATGAAACTCAAGGAGATCGAATTATTTATTTAAACATGCCAGAGGCAGGTTAGGAGGACTAGAGAGTACTCAATCATTGCCAAATTTGGTGGTTTCAATGTAAGAATGTGAAATGGCTAAATTAACCTGGTTATTTCATACATGTCCCATGTCTTTCGGGCCTAGTCTCTTGCGCAAATGTTGAAGGTATTTCAAATCGCCCTGGAAAACTCTGCTTCACACTGTTGTTTTCCATGACTGGCTTATCGGCCCTTCAAGGGCAGATATTATATCCAAATGGACCAATTCAACTAAGTCTATGCTCACATCTTAACTATTGCATTGTAAGTGGAGATGAGGAGAAGCTATGGCACTTGCTGGGCTGATCCCAGTCCCCAGCCCCTGCGGAGTAACACACAATATTGCATTTACACTATAAAGTGGAAAAAATATGGAACACGGGCCCATCTTCAATAAAGAAACAATACAGGGGATGGGGGGAGGTAGTTGCACTCAGAATTACATCAGGAGGAGGAAGACAAAATTATTCCAGCTAGCAGCCAACCCAGACGCCCAGAGTCTCTCCTCAGAAGCCACTGGGGGCTGAGGTCAGGCCCAGGAGGCTTCTGTTCAGAGGAGGCAACAGCCAGGAGAGGCTTGTGTTGGAGACGCAAGGGCTCTGGCCCCTCTGCTGACAGCCCTTTGACCGCAGCTCTGAATCCATGGGGTGGCCCTGGGGAAGAGGCCTGCTTTGGGGGGACTGTTTAATGATTTGCCAGCAAAGAACAAGGCAAACAGACTGCTGGCAGCTGCCTGGATGCAACAGGAGAGTAGATTTTTATTCCCACCCACAGTGTGGCCTTCCAGGCAAGGGATAAAAGAAAAAGTGAGAGGGGGTGTTGTGGGAGCCTGGGAGGGGTTGCCATTTTGGACTCAGCATTTCACTGGGTCTCTGTGGATGGTGCCTGGATATCTTGGCATTGGTGCCAGTTGGTATTTCCATCCTCTGTATTTTTTAGTCATTCCTAATAGTTGCATCTCTTGAGCTCCTAAGAACTAATGAGTAAGATATGTGAGTGGCCTCTTATGGCAGAGTTCTAGGCATTAAAGAGAATGAAACAAACAAAAAAGCAAACAAACAAAAATGCTGTCTTTGTTCTTAAGAAATCTTTTACAGAAAATGTATGAGATGGGAAGTTAGTTTGGTTCTCTGCTAAATTCTTTTTCTTTCTCTTCGCATGGACCTTTCCCTATCTCCTTGGCTCTGCAGAGAAAAAAGCAGCACCTCCCTCAACCCCCACCCCCACCCTGCTGTGAACTAGGAACTCCAAGATCTAAGTCTTCTGTCTCCCCACCTACTTTTGCCCTTGACCTCTCAGCACAGCCCAAACTAGGTCCCTCTCTAATCCTCTGACCAGCCTTCAG
This sequence comes from Cynopterus sphinx, assembly GCA_030015415.1. Taxonomy (NCBI): domain Eukaryota; kingdom Metazoa; phylum Chordata; class Mammalia; order Chiroptera; family Pteropodidae; genus Cynopterus; species Cynopterus sphinx. Next base: position 25,469,111 of record CM057385.1, read on the forward strand.
TCCCTAGAATCAAACACTTCCCACCCCATAGTCGCTCCTAAAGTGACAGATTCAAAATTCTTAAATGACGCTTACCTCTTAGTTCTATCAGTCTATTCCACTGTGACACACCATCTTACTCATTTTCTCCAGCAGAATGCCTGGTTCTTAGACGTTTAACAAAATATTAGCCTTTTCCTCCTCCCTTTAAAGTAGATCCTGATCTCTTTCAAGTCAGGGACTAGGTCTATCCATCCCTTAGCATAATGCCAGGCACAGAGTATATGGGAAGAAAAAAAATGTATGTTGAATTATCTGTTTTGACAGACAGGTGTGATATCAAATAAATTTGGTGGTTGCCTTGTCATTTGATCAGGATATGATTATTTTCAGATTTCTCTGCTTTCTCAAAAACCTTCTGCATACGCCCTACAAGTTTTTGACCTCTTAGGAATAGGGGAGTTCTCTTCCTTCCCTTTTATATCATGCCTAAATCACCGCTACAACTCTGAACAAAATTCACTAGTTTTAGGAAAGCCTTCCTACTTAATAACCCATCCCTGGTTACTCTTTCGTCGTCTTCCCTCTGTATCAATGCGCTGAGCAGAGCATAATCCCTCATGGGGGGTTGTATTGGTGAGCATCTCCACATCAGTAAAATAGAATGGCTCCTGCTCTCGAGAGACTACAGACCCATAGCCATACATTGTAGACACGGGCTCATGCGCAAGGGTCTTAGGGCCATTTGTCAAACAGCACACAGGGAGTGCTAATTCACAGAGCACAACACAGACAGCTTGGGAGAAGGTAGCATGAATGGAAGACTTACTTACACAGACTACATTGCTCTGGAAGTGCCCTCCTGTCATTTTGGGCCCTTTATTCTATCTTCCAGATCTGATAGGAAGCTCCTTCAGGGCAGGAGCCATTTAAAGTCTGCTAAAAATAATTTTATTTATTTATTTTATTCCTATAGAATTGACGCAAAGAAACTCTTGCCTGTTATCGGCGTTAGACCACAGTGTTGGCTGAGCATTGCAGGCATACTTCAGTTCCTACCAAGATTCTATGGGAACTTAACCAGTGACCCACACGGAAGAGGGCTAGAAAATCTGAGTTGATTTACTCCCGATAGTATTTCATATTTTTTCTGAGTGGGTCCTTTTTCTTACCTTTAGTAGGATGGGAGATGAATTATGTCTCTTTTCTCCATCTTTTATACCATGAAAATTTAATGTGCCTGAAGTCCAAATTTTAGAAACTTCAGCTGAGGAGCCATTTGATATCATCACCTTTCCCGTGTTTCAGTTTCCCAGGAGCCCAACCAGCCCTCAGCCTGTTTGGGGCCTGAGGATGTACATAGGCCACTTCATGCCAAATGTGGTTACATGCTCAAATATTCCAAGCATCCCGACTTGCGCTTTGAGAACTATGAATTCTTTGTTACTTCCTCATTGCTCAAAACTCTTTATTTTTCTTGCTAAGTGCAGATGGTAAGAGATACAGGAAAGATAATCAAAGCGCTGATAAATGGAAGAGGTATCTTCTCAGTTATCAAGCTGGCTCTGCTGAATAGAAGTTTCTGTTTGCATTTGTCAGATTTGAGGAGGTGCCATCACCAGAAGCAGTGGGTAAGGGAAGTACTTAGAGAATTAGGGAGCAGAGCCAAATTCCTGGGTTGAGAGTTCACAGGGCAATGAGGATCAATAGTAGCACTTCTGATTTGTACACTGTTATCAAGGTACAAAGCGACACTACCCTTTGTCCCTTTTATTTTTACTCCGCTAATAGAACTCTTTACCCTGTTAAGACTATTGCTCAGCTTTGATGTTGCACTTTATATTAGCAAAGTGCTTTATAATCCTTCATTAGCTATTTTGTTCTCCCTTTATTAGTACCACCCATTTCACAAATTAGGTTGAAGAGACAACGCAATGCTTGCAACCAGGAATCCTGAATTCTGGGCACATGCTAAATACAATAAAAGGAGACTTGACGGGCCACAGGAAGAGCCACTGAGTAAAAGAACAGAAGCACCAGAATTATAAGAGCGTTCTTGGGAAATAAACCTCCAATAATTTAGGGCAAGACCTGAAAATTTTATTTTGCCAGCAGTAAAACTGAGAGCTTTCACTAGCTTAAATTTAAAATGTGACCACCAAACACACCTTTAACAGGAAAATAGTTTTCAATTGCCTAATTTCTTCCATAGCAGAGTTGAAAGCAGAAAGAAAAAAAAAGATGTATCTGAATTTAATGGTGCCAGTTGTTTCCTAAGAAAAAAACATTGATGCTAAAGCAAGACAAATATCCATAAGTCACTTCTGAGCTGTCGAATACCCTTTCTTCACACTTTCCCCACTTGGTGCTTGTGACATAATGCTCATTCTCATTCTTACACTTCTCTGACTCTCCCCCATTTGTTGCCGCCTCTTCCTTTTTCGTCTTCTTCCTCTCGTTTAAATATAAGGATATGTTATTTGAAATCTATTCTCTCTCTTCTGGAGTTCTTATTCATTCCAATATCTTCAACGATAATTCTCAAATTTGTTTCCAAAGGCAAATTCTCCTGCACTTCAAAAGGACTGTAGACATTTCTTTGTAGTCTGACTGGTACCTCAGACTCAAATGTACCAAGCACATATATCATCTTTGTCCTGCTTTCCACCTTAAACCAATAACCCCTCTTAGCTATTTTTGTTAATGGCACCATCATTTTCCTAGAGACTCAGACCGAGCACCTCAGAGTCCTTATGATTCCTCCTCCACGTGTCCAATCACTTAAACTTGTCTTTGGAAACCTACCTTCCCTACGTCTCTGGAATCTGAACCATTATAATAGTCTCCAGTCTCTCACCATTATAAAACTCTATATCTCTGCAAAAGCAATCTTCCTAAACACAGCACTAATCATATCATTGCCCTGTTCAAATACCATCAATAACTCTCCACTGCCTTCTGAATTAAATTCAAACTCCTTAGCCTATCAAATCAAAGTTCTGCACTGGCTTTGGAATCAAACAACTTGATCTCACACATTTCAACCATGTTACTTACAAGATGTGTGTGACTCTGAGCCTAATTTCTTGAGTTTTGGTTTCCTTATGGGTAAAATAAAAAAGAAAAAAAAAAAAGCAGATACCACCACCCACCCAAGATCATTGTAGAGACTAAGTGAAATAACATATTTCAAGTACCGGTAGTTCCTGCACGTAGCAGGCACACAGAAGTATTAATTCCTTCCTTTTCCCCTCTATCTTTTCAGCTTTATCCCCACTTCTATCCTAAATGTACTATACTATTTGTCCAAACCAAAGTATGTTACTTGCTATTCTCTGACTTCTCTTGGAATGCCTGTTAACTATCCTGTCACTTTTAAAAAACCCACTTATCCTTCAAGGCCAAGTTTATGTACTATCTCCTTCATGAAGAAATTCTTCTTCAACTGAAATGTCCTAGTCAACTTGTTTATATTTATTACATGGCATTTTTCACCTTCTGCTTTATATTCTTATCTACTAAATTGAGGGCAGAGGTTATCCCAAATGGCACAAGGCCCCAACATAAAAGGCAATCAATAAATGTGTGCTGAATTAATATTGAAAGCTTGAGCTTTTGGTCTCCAGAGAGTCCATTCATTTGTGATTCATACTTCACACTGAGAACTCTTTAGAAACAATCTCTGGCAGGCTATCAGAATTTCAAACAACGTTAACAGAGAAGCTGAGTCAGTCCAGGACTAAGTTCAGTCCTAGTTCAGTCAACAGGAATTGTCTGGACCCTGTTTCTGCTTGAGATACCATAATTTGGCAACTTGTGTGAGCCATGGGAGCTCATCAGAATAATTTTAGAAGAGAACATATTTGTCTTAGGGACAGGCAAGCAAAAATGCATGATACCTGTAAAAACAACCACTAGTGGGTTGACAATGACAACAGCTTCACTGGTATAAAAAATGGTCCCAAAAGGCCATTTGGTTTCATAGGTTCTAAAGGTGGCTCAGCCAAGAGATTTAACTATACCTTACTTTGGCTTTCATCCAATCCATTTCCTCTTGGCCCAGTTAGCAAATGGGTAATTATATGACATCAGCCACCATGAGGCAGCAAGAACATAAGGTGGTTTCATGGTGCCATATAATGTGGCACCAAGTCTCTGAATCACCAACCACAGGTGCATCCATTCTTCTCCTCACCACACCGCCCCCCTCCATAAAACCACTTTATCTGATATTGTTGTTGATACAGTGACTATGCTTAGGTCCTGGGCACTTTCCTTTCCTTCTTAGTGTTTACTTGGGTGGGTGCTCCTGAGCAGATTACTATAAAGGAGTACTTATGGTGCAGGAGTAATCTCCCCATCATCAGGCCATGCATTTGCCTTTAGGTAGGCTTACCTCTGAATGTAGTAGCATACCTAATTGCTAAGCCCACACCTACCTGAAATGTTTCAGAGACTGAACTCCCCTTCCTTGCCAAATACCCAACTAGTGATGTTGCTGTCTGTCACTAAGTTTATTCTTAGCCTGGACATTGTCAGGCCTGTTTCTGGAGTCATCTTTTTCCCTAAAATAGCAGCTGCTGCAATCTCCCACCAGACCCTTTGTAACGGAGAAGATCAACAGCTCCCAAATGTTCCTTGTCAAGATATAGTCATTTGATGTGACTACTGAGCAGGATGCCGGATGGGTATGCCTGGAGATTTTCCCATGAACACATCAGAATGGGCCTAAAATATGGCCTCTTAGTTGGCAAGTGCTTGATGAACACCTATCTTCTTCCCAAAATTGTGTCAGGTCCTTCCCAGTATTATTGGGGAGATAACATACACACACATACACAGAACTAAGTAATGCTAAAATGATACATCATCAAGGGTTACACTGTGTGGTATAGCCAGTAGGCTTTGTGGAAGAGATGGATCTTAAGCTTGCCCTAAAGGAAGGCAGAATTCAAATAGGAGAAAAATAACCACATAAGTAAAATAAGCAGGATCTGGTCCATAGGCATCTGTTAAATGAATTTTGGGAACTTCCCAGCTATTGCCTTGAGGAAAAATAAGGGGCCAAATGAGAAGAAAATTAGGGTTCATCTTCAAGGTTCACGAAGTCTTGTAGATCTACAAGGATAGTTTGGGCCACTGAATGCCAAGGTAAGGGTTAGACCTTGCTAGCATATGTGAAAAAGGAATCATCCTAAATTCTTAAGTGGGCAAAGGGGGCGGGGGGAGATGGTCTGTTTTTTAAAACTGTATTTCTAAGCAGAACGATGAAGTATCAGAGTAGAAACTGCAGTGTGATGAAAAGAGAGTTGGTAGTAGGAAAAACAGTTAGAGAGTCGTTCCAGTAGTCTAGTACTGGCTTGATGAGAGCTTGAACTCTGGTGGTAACAGTTAAAAGGCAAAGAGATGAATCACAGAAATCATGAAGAAAGTACTTGCGGGAAGATTGAACTATATAAATGAAGGAATGAAAGGTTCTAAATCTGGAGAACTGGGGGCAAAAATGGTGCATCAACCTAAAGAGGAATATTGAGAAAAGAAATTAACTTTGAGCAGGAAAATTTTAATTGTCTTTGAAATACTGAATTAGAGATGAACATTTAAATCTTATAGGCAACACCAATAATAAACTTTCAGTAAGAGAAATTAAGAAAACGATCTCATTTATAATTGCATCAAAAACAATAAAATACCTGGGAATCAAATTAACCAAAGAAGTAAAGCTTGTTCTCAAAAAATTATGTCATTAAAAAAGAAATTGAAGAAGTTATAAATAAATGGAAGTATATATCATGCTCACAGGTAGGAAGAATCAACATCAGTAAAATGGCCATGCTACCCAAAGCAATCTATAGATTCAATGCAATCCCTATCGAAATACCAATGGCATTTTTCAAAGAGCTAGAACAAATAATCCTAAAATTTATATTGAAACATAAAAGACACCAAGTAGCCACGGCAATCTTGAGAAAAAAGAAAAAAGTTGAAGGTATCACACTACCTAATATCAAACTACACTGCAAGGCTACAGTAATCAAAACAGCATGGTAGTGGCATAAAAACAGATACACTGATCAATAGAAAGAATAGAGAGCCCAGAAATAAATCTATGCCTATCTGCTCACTTAATATATGACAAAAGAGACAAAAATATATAATAGAGTAAAGACAGTTTCCTCAATAAATGGTGCTGGAGAAATTGGATACATGCAAAAAAGAAAAAAGAAACTGGACCACCTTCTTATATTATATACAAGAATAGACTCAGGATGGATTAAAGACTCCAATGTAAGACCTGAAACCATAAAACTTCTAGAAGAAAACATAGGAAGTAAACTTTCTGATATTGCTACTAGTAATTTATTTTTATCTCTTCAGGCAAGGGAAACAGAAGAAAAATAATAAATGGGACTGTATCAAACTGAAAAGTTTTTGCACAGCAAAGGAAACCATTAACAAAACAAAAAGGCAACTGACTGAATGGGAGAAGATATTTGCTAATGATACATCTGATAAGAGGTTAATATCCAAAATATATAAAGAACTCATACAACTCAACAACAAAAAGCAAATAACCTAATTAAAAAATAGAAGACCTGAACAGATATTTCTCAAAAGAGGAAATGCAGATGGGCAATTGACATATGAAAAGATGCTCCAGGTCATTAGTCATCAGAGAAATGCAAATTAAAACCACAATGAGATATCACCTCATACCTGTCAGAATAGCTATCGTCAATAAATCAAAGAACAAATGTTGACGAGCATGTGGAGAAAAGGGAACCCTCATACACTGTTGGTGAGATTGAAAATTGGTACAGCTACTATGGAAAACAGTCTGGAGGCTTCTTAAAAAATTAAAAATGGATATACATTTTGACCCAGCAATTGCTCTTCTGGATATTTATCCAAAGAAAACCAAAATAATAATTTCTAAAGATCTATACACTCCTATGTTCATGGCAGCACAATTTACAATAGCCAAGATATGAAAACAACTAAATGCCCATCAACAGATGACAGGATAAAGAAGTTATTGTTCACTTGAAACTAATTAAAATAAATAAATTTAAAAAAAGAAGTTATGGTTCATATATACAATGGAATATTACTTAGCCACTAAAAAAATGAAATCCTACCATTCGCAATGACATGGGTAGACCTAGAGGTTATTAGGCTTAGTGAAATAAGTCAGACGGAGAAAGATAAATACCATATGATTTCACTTACATGCAGAATCTAAGGGACAAAAAGAACAAACTAATCAAAAACCAACTCAAAAATACAGATGATAATCTGATGACAGCCAGAGAGGAGAGGTGTTGTGGGCCTGAGGAAAGGGGTGAAGGGTTAAAGAAGTATAAATTAATAGTTGATGGATGGTCACAGGGGATAGGGAGCATAGCATAGGGAATGAAGTTAGCCAGAGGAGAGAAAGAGCAATCAGGGGGATCGTTTATAAACTATATAAATGTCTAACCAATGTACTGTTTACTTGGAACTGATAATAAAATAAAATTAAAAATAAATAAATCCGATAGACAATTTGAAATAAAAATTGGCATTTGAGTGAAGACAGGGCTAGAGTTATAAATTTACCAAACACTGTTTAAATCTTACGATATAGTATTATTGATAACACATTTTAAATGTTAAGTTTAATGCATGAAAACACTTAGAAAAAGTTAGAACGGATACATAGATGAATGCAATTAAAAGGAGAGTTTGTGGTTATTGGTTCACTTGAGTTGGTCCCACTACAATAAGTCCAGGAGGAATGATGCTGATTAGCCTGCTACACTAGAGTGAAATTTAAATCACTTAGTTTCTAAAATAAGCTAATGTACAACCTAAGTGGCTCAGGGAAGTGGAAAGAATAAAAATGAGAATTTCTAAAGGCAAAGCAACCTTGGAATCTTCTCTTTGAGGATGACACAGAATCTAATCAAAAGCATTGGTCTTATTCTCACATCATATTATTTGTTCTGTAGCGCAGCTAATAGTTTTTCCAAAAGCATGTTCCCACCTGCTAGCTGTCGCTTGAAAGAGTCAGTAAGCCATTTGCCAGGTACCTGTAGGTAAATGATCTAGCCTTCAGGCCACTTAAACTCTGCAAATTGGACAAAATCTCTCATAATTAGGTGTTCACTTTCAGACATTAAAGCCACAGTCACTTCAACACAAGTTGGATACTCTGGCCATGTGAAGACAGTTGAAGTTTGTGAAAGTCATCATGGCCACACAGTAAGTAGTGGATCTCAAAATGCGGTCCCCAACACGCAGCAGCATCAGTATCACCTGGAAATTTGTTAGAGATGAGAATGTTCAGGCCTCATCTCTGAGGGTTGGGCCCAGATAACTGTTTTAACAAGACTTCTAAAACTGATTGATGCTCCTTAAAATTTGTGAACCAGTTATCTAGAGGAACTGGAAAAATTCTAGGCAGATTGAAGGAGAACAAGGAAAGCAATGAGTGTGGGGAACCAAGATTTAAGACTGATCATTTCCCAAAAGAAAGACTATATTCAGGTAGAAGAGCAGGGGCTTCTTCCATTATATCCCAGTCATACTAAACCTGTAAATGACCTCAGAATTAACCAAGGCATTAAAATGAGTGGATCAGATAGCATGCCTCCAAGCTTCCTTGTAAAAATACTTTGTAAATTCTGTATTTCTACAATTCTATGTAAATGTAACACATCCTTTCAAACAACCACTCTTCTGTTTATGATGAACATACAACAGTGCTGAGCTAATGGTAAAGAAACTTGCTTTTGGTTGCTCCAGTGCCTGTTTTCTTCTAAAGAATTTAATTTCTTTAACAATTGAGCTACTTTTTTTCTATGAGGTTGGGGAAGGTATTAACTGTCTTAGGTGAAAGAAAGGACATAGTGAATGAAATGTTCATCCTTGACAGATCAGTAAATCAGAAGCAGAGTACATGATGGATGGAGTGCAAGGTTGTACATCCTCAAGCCTTATCTTTTATTTTATCTGTGCTCCTCCAAAACTACTTTCAGAATCAGCAAAGAAAACTTGGATGGTAGAACAGAGGCAAACCCAAAATCCAAAAGGGAAGGAAAAGGTGATCTAGAAAGTTGAGCAAAATGGAAAATGAAACAAAGAAAATAAGAGGCATGTGATCAGTTTTATAACTAATAAGTTATGAGGGCCCCAATCAAGTTAATTATATAGCAAGTTCTCGAACTACATCATTTCATTCAACATTGTTTCCTTATAACGTCGATGAAAAAAAAAATCACTGATTCCTGGCTTGGGCCACTGTCTGTGTACAGTTTACATGCTCTCCCCAGGTCTGTGTGGGTTTTTGCTGAAGACTCGTTTCCTCCCATATCCCAAAGATGTGCATGTGAGGTGAACTGTCCTCATCCGAGGGGGAGAGAGAGAGAGAGAGAGAGAGAGAGAGAGAGAGAGAGAGAGAGAGAGAGAGAGAGAGAGAGAGCGTGCCGTGAGTGTGCGTGCGCAATGGAAGGGAGTCCTGTCCAGGATGAGTTCCCACCTTGAGTCCTGAGCTTCCAAGATAGTCTCTGGTCACACTCAACTTTGAACTGGAATAAGTGGGTTGGAAAATTACCGTACTTGTTTTTATTCATCTTTCTTGAATGTAGGTATAGTTCACATTTATTTACATATTTAACATCAGAAGTGTTTCAGGTCTTTATTTAGAAGTTTGGTGCTTTTTTGTGGCCAGAAATATGCTAAAGAAACTTAACTCTTGTTTGTATCACTGTGATATAATTGGTTTTGTTACACATCATTTAGCTCAAAGTCTGTTTCAAGAATCTTATCCATGACGTTAAGTGAGGACTTACTATATAAGGCAGTATACAGTACTGCCCTCCAACCATTTTTTGGAGGAAGAATATCTTAGCACTTTATCATTTTCCTTCAGTTAAAGTAAGTAGAACAAGTGTTAGGGTATTGTTTGTAGAGGAAAAGAGTCTATGTGCTTCACACTTGGGACTCTGGTGTAAGGAACAAAACCTGGGTCCTTGGATGCTCAGCTTGAACATGGTGAGTATAAGATTTTATTTCATTTATTTAAAATCTATGACCTAATCTAAATTTTGCCCCTGTGCAATGTGGACAAAACTGCATCAGCAAGAGCAGCCTTAAACTAATACAAGTATCTTTAAAAATATTCGTCAACGAAGGGTCTTCTGCAATTAAAATGTTTAGAATAAGTTGTGCTTGGTTTTCCTGCACCATCTTTTGGAACCAGATATCAAACGGGGAAGGTGTGTCTCCTAACTCCACCTCTGCAAAACTCTACGCAGAAAAATTCATAAAGTGGCTTAATGGTTTCATTTTCTAAGTGCCTAGGACATTCGATATTGTGCCTAGCCAAATTAGGAATTTAATGAAAAGAGCAAAAGAAAATAGATGAGAAACCTGAAGGAAACAAAGCTAATTTTAAAAAGTACTGAAAAAATTTCTTTTCATAGAACTGGATAGGAATTTTGCTGATTGCCTTTGTCCACATTGTTGTTTTTTGTTTCTTATTATGAACTCTGGTAAAAGCTCATCACATACCTTATTTAGCACTTATTGTAAACACTCATGGTGGTAGTTATCTTTAGTATATATCTAGCATTATCTAAAAGTCTCAATTAGTAAGCACCTTGCGGGCAGCGATGTTTACTTTATATTTCTTTGGGTCCTCTCCAGTGCCCAGCATTGTGCCTTGCTTTTAGGGTCTAGCAATTTTGAATAATTGTAAAGCTAATTAGAAACACTGGGTACACTGAGGACCAAACTTAGATTCTAATTTGGAGTAAAAGAGCAAACTAGAGGGTAAATGGTAAGGTTGTAAACCTTTCGGAACATGAATGTGGGTAGAAAAATTGAGTTAAAAAATGAAATTCCCGATCCCAAATGATAATTCTTTCTCCAATATTTTTTCCTGATTAAGATTTTTTTTTTCTTTTCAGCATCAGCCACATACAAAACAAAAGGAAATTCATGATTTCGTTATTATTCCAGTGCTGAAAGTTTGAAATCAGTCATTCGGAGCAGGTTCCATTGTATGTCCCTGCATGTTCTGGGTCTTGCTGGCTGTGCACAGAGTACCATGTCTTCAACCGCCACAGTGGAGGCCAATGCTGGACGCCTAGCTTCTAAGCAAGAGAGATGAAAGGCTTCTAATGTAATAACTGACGGCCTCTCAGTGCCGTTTGAACTGTTTACAGACTGAGTTAACGATTACAGGCAATGTGTATCTTGGCCAGGTGCCCGAATTTCTTACCCACCCGCCAGATATTATCAAAGAACCCTTCCATGCCTGGCTGGAGTCCTTCCAAAGCACCTCACAGAGATGCCGACACAAAAGGAGTGTTCAGAATGTGCTCTCTCTCCTGAGGCCAGAGCAAGAAATTTAGAGTGTCAGGCATGAATAAGGCACTGAGGGGGCTGAGCTTCCAGGGCTGCTCAGGACTGGGGAAAGGGTCAAGGTCAGCACTGGGGCCAGGAGAACCAGATTCCTTTTTAAGCAGTTTGGGAGGTGTAGGTGAGAGTCTTCACAGCTGACAGCTAGAGGATGATAGGGTCAGGGCAACAAGACCTTTGAGATGAAACAGAAATTGGCATTACCACATGATACAGAAGCCCCTGTGATGGCAGACCTGTGAGGCAGCAGAAGAGGGAGGAAAATATATTGTTTTTCTGAGAGTAATACACAATTTGAAGAACATCACCTCAAGACTAAGACTTTAAAAATGATAGTAAATAAAGTTGGGGGAGTTAAGAGGACACCTCTTTATTGGGACAAGTCCAAAGAGACTGAATGGCATGGGTTTGAACATTATCAGAAAGTTTTTCACACAAATCCATATGTGTATTAATCATGAGATATAATGGGAAACCAGAAATACAGATAACACCAATAATGCCAGAAAAGCTTTCTAGGGGCAGCAAATATTTAAAGAGCACTTAAGCCAGGGAAAACTGAGTCTGGTTATTTTTTATTGATAATGCTAATTTACAGACTACAAAGGAAGGTAGAAGTTTTTACTATTTATTAAGTACCACTGGCCCCTGACTACACTTGAAAGTGGAATAAATGGCAGTTCCTACAACTAAGACCTATAAATCTAAAGTCAATATACAAAATACTTCTATATTCACTCTAAAACTATTATCATTACTATGACTCTCTCAAAGGGGAACACCTGTCTTCACAACCAAAGGAGGAGCTACATGGCTTTTTTATTTCCATACACGGCCTGATGGTGAGGGAATAAGTATCATATAACTTATTATGTAACTGATTACAAAAGGCTTTCACAAGAAAATTTAGGGGCACTGGCTGTAATTCATGCTCTTTTACCCATACATGAATATAATCATCATTACATTGTTTCTCTGAATTTCCTTTGCAGCATCAATTGGATATGGTTGTTTTATTCTCCTGTCCCAACCTGCTGGGTAATGTTGCTATTATGGAGCAGCTGGCGACCCACCCTGTGTAGTGGTGGGTAGGCCTTCATGTTAAAAGACTATTCAGACTACCTACCTTGAGGTGGAGATGAACTTGACGTCACTATTGTGATGACAGTGTAGGTCAGGAAAACTGATCTGGTTTTTGAGATTCTTTGTAACATTTTATATTTCTACAACAGACCAAGGGCATTTACTTGCACAGGCCTTGAACAGAAACACGGTTGAATACTGTCAAGTTGCTTCAGAGAAGCACTTCCAATATTCTCTAGACTCCTATCTACTGGTGATATACCCTTATCCTGGGAAAAGATTAGTTTAGTTAGATTCTTAGAATATAATCAAAATCTTGGTTGCACTGAAATTATAGAAGGAATGTGAGTTGGTGGTAAGCTTGAGAGGTGAAACCACAAAAGTAAATCCTATCAGGTTGATGGTGAATTTTATTAAGAAATTCCAGATAATTCCTTAGGATTTGGCCCCATAATAGCCTCAAAGAGAGATGAGAACATGTCTCCAGCCTCTCTATATTGGGGGCTATCGACAACTTGTATCAGAGAGAATGAAGAAAAGTAAGGCACTGGACATTGTACACACACAGAGAAATAATTTAGAAAGTTATTAAGAAAACAGAAGAAATCAAGTGAGCAAGAACTTAGAGGGTGATATTATTAGTTTTGAAGTGTGCAGAAACAAGAGAGTTCAACAATCCTCCTCACGTAGTGTGCATAAGAGTACACCTGGAGTACTTACTATCCACTGCGTAGAGTCCTTACTTTGTACAGGAGATTAATACATGAGAAGTTCAGAGCAGGCCAGCAAAAGGAGAGAAGGATTTGAGATGATTCACAGGGAAAAGCAAGGGTCACCTAGACAAATACTTCAGAAGATAACAATAGGAAAGCTACAACAGTTACCTCTCCAGTAACCAGACTAGTCCAGATGCATTGGCTCCCTTTCATCCTCCCAACTACTCTCACCTTCGGGGCTGTGAAAAACCTATGGAGGCACAACGGTTCAGCTATTTTGTAGATGCTCCACCTTACCTAGAGAGCCAAAATGCTACCAACAGGGTTCTCCAAAGTAGGGCATGGGGCTGTGCAGGCAAATATATCAAGAGGAAAATAAAGATCCTTATCAGTTTTCCATATAATAAGTTTGCTTGGACAGACTAATAGTATATGGAAAATAGATTGAAAAAAACACTAATTTCCTTCTTCCTGTGATTACTACTATAACCTCTTCGCCTTTAGGACCTAACAAAACTAGCAAATATTAAATAGGATCTGAAATTCCTTTGGGGAAAAATATAAGGTAATGGCTTTGAGGCAGCCAAATGGTCTGCCATAGCAGGACCTACCTATCCAAAAGTTATGGAGAAGGTATTGTTAATATGCGACAATATAATGTGATGGTAAGTTCCCTAGCTGTACACAGACACATGACTCAATTATTTCAGAGGTCTGGATCCATGGTAGGGTATAACCAAACCTACTATCATAGCAGTAGCTATGAAGTTATTCCTTTTTCATGAGAGATAGTCACAATCCCCTGGTAAGTAAATCTATCATGGTAGTGAAATCAGAAAGCTGCAAAACACAAAAATTTGAGCAACATTCTTTTGGAAGGAAGACTATGTAGCTTAGTCCCTTACCATAAAAATCAAGTGCTAAACAAACTAAAAAAAAAAAAAGAAAAAAGAAAAAGAAAAGAAAGAAAGGATAGACTGGTTCTGCAGCTTGAGAAAGAAATGTGGTTTCTCTAGCTAAAAATTTTCTAGATGAGGCAGGAACTGCTGCTTAGAAACTACTTTCTAAACAAACTGCAAAGAGATGACTCTAAACATTTCATCAACATGTTACAATAAAATCCTCTAGGAAGCTACCTTACCATTAAGGAAAGAGAAAACCACAGTTGCTGTGATTTCAGTTCTCTTTCATTTTCTGTATTTTGTAATTTTCTTTAAAATCCAAACTTTCATTTGATAGGGAGGGGGAAAAAAGGATTTTTTTCTGATGGGAAGACACAGCTGTTGGCATGTAACCTGGCATGCAGTTGCCTGTTAATACAGACTGTAGGAAACTGTGTCCAGAGGAACAACACCATCAACACATTGCTTCAGCAAAATGACGGTTATTTAATGACATTTATTCAACACATACAATGAACCTGGTGCCATATACAGCATAGAAGGGAACAGGCCTGGTCATCAAAATTCCAACCCAAATAAGACCTACATAATTTGGAAATACAAAAATAATAAATTTTCACAGTAAGAAGAGACATTTAATTTGACAGTGGGTGCAGATTTTTAATGAACTCAAAATGAAAATGAGAGGAAAGAAACAGAAGGACCATTATGTAGGTTAAAATTCTTAAGGAGAGAGAGAGCCAACATGACTGACAAGAGGAGGAGCAGAACTTAAAAGGAAAGAGAAGAAACTCAGCTCCATAATGCTACACTTGAGACAAGGCTGAAACAGCGAGAAAGACATCAGTTTGTAAAGAGACCAGACTCGGTTATTTTCTGTTAAGTGAAATTCGATAAAATTATGAATGGAAGAGGAAAAAGAATGAGGTGAGTTGGAGGCCTTGCCCCTAAGGTTATCCATTTAGTGTGTGATCATTTCCTCAACAGGTGAAATTTCGAAGGCCAGATAATTGATTTGGCTCCAAAAACCACTATTTTCAGAGACTAATTCAAGATTTGCTTAGAGGAAGTAGTTTCCCCTAAAGATTTGAAAATAAGTATTTAGAATATATACATATATTCTATATTCCATATTTGTTTTATATAATATGAATAATATATACTTTATTTATAAGTACATATTATTTATAAGTATATATTATACTATTTATTCTAATCTAAACATTCATTTTTAATCCTTTATGTGTACGTATACACAAACACATATAACCATAGTAGTTTCAGGCTGGTAGCTTTTACATAAAGCTAAACATGATGTTAATTTTAAATAATTTTCTATGATTGGTTGGCATAATATACACCATCCCCATCTTCAATCTCCTGAATAATCTGTTGAGTTCCTTTGGTTCTGATGAGAATTTTCAAATTTTTTTCTTACTTTACACATGTATGTGGTGAAAGCTAAGTTTAGAAATAAAAAATCTATGTCACTGTGGAGATACATAAAATGGAGTGGGGACTGAAAAAACTCAACTGAAAAATTGTAAGGAAAAATGTGTGTATAAGTACATTTTATTGTAGGATAACCATTTAAAATCTAAAACAAATAAACAATTCATCAACTAGGGTTATGAAGAATGTGCTCTTTATGGCAACTCCACAAACTCAAAAGGAAAGACAACAGCATTAGAAAAAAATTGAGTAATAGTTCTACTTGATTCTCAGATACAGCTGCCAATCAGGGAATAGGATATTCTGATTAATACCAGTCCTTGAAAATAGAAGGTGCAAAATAAAAGTTTGTGACTTATTTAGCTTTCCAAGGACCAACAGGAAGTCCTTTTAAAAATTCAATTTGTACTACTGAAACCTTTTCTGAAATGTATTGATACACTTTCCTGCCTAAACACATTATACTGAAGATAATTTAGCCTTCATTTGGAGTTTTGGTCTCTTAACACTACAAGAATATCATTTTGGTCATTTTTTTGCATAAAATAACATTCTGGAGTACAGGAGATTGGGCTGGACTTAGAGAGTGTCCTTAAGAAGTTCTTGTATTATTTCTGGGAGTTCTTATGTTGTTGTTTTTTTTTTTTTTAGATCCTTTATAACTGCTTCTTTTATCTTTAACTCATAAGCAGAGTACAGAAAAAAATCCCAATTAATTTGGTAGTTATTCTATTTAATAAAGATTTCCTATACAACTCTAGTTCTAACGTAAGGAATAAATAGAATTGGAAACTCTAACAATCAGGTATTAAAATCACTTTGCCCCCAAGATTGCCAAGGTATCCAAAAACAAAAACCTGAACTATTTAAACACATTTTCAGACACTCCACCCATAAAAATGGAGGCTGGCAGCCTTTCACTCTAAACACCCTACTGCTTAGGATCTCAAGACTTTGTCCAACAACCTCAATAAATGTATAAAGATACCAAGAGGCAAAGGTCAAAAAAGGAACCATGAACATCAAATAAGGCCGCTGGAAGTGACCCAAAATATCACATGCTGGGCTTTCCTTTTTAATGATAATAACAGTGATACTGAGTGTTTATCCATGCTTTTATTTCAAAGAGCTTCAAATGCTTCGCAGACATCTCTCACTAATCTTTATTAGGCCTTGGGAAGAAAACAGTTTTCCCCAAGTACCTTCAGAGGGGAAAGACACTTGCGTCTCTCCATCTTCCCCATACACCCTGTCTCCTGACTCCCACTATGCTGTGTCTCACTGTGATTGAAATAGATTATAATACCATGCAAGTGTTGAAAGGATAATAATGGTAATTGAGTTTGTTTCTAAAAGAGTTATAAGCCATGTGTGTTTAATCATAACAAGGAACAGGTAAGTAGGAAAGATGAGAAAACCCATAATTACCTTTATCCCATTATTTACCTCTTGGGGAGAGACTTCAAATTGGTAAAGTTACAGTACGGAAAACAGATTTTCCATACTGCAGAATATTAGTCTCTGAGGTGGCTCAAAGGGTGATCTTTACCTGGAAATTATTTCTGGGCCACAAATATTTGATTGGTACAATGACTGAAACTGCTTATTCTCGTTTTGATCTAATACTTCTCAGATGGGAAACTAGGAGTCTCAGGGACTTGTGGGATAATTTCCAAGTAGGCTACAGAATCTTATCTGCTGAGCTTCAAAGAACTACATGTTGGGACCAGCACAGTACAAGTATAATGAACTGGGTAAATTAGTTCCCTTCACGATCCTGAACTCCTTCCCTTCTGGCCCTCAGAAAACAGCTGCAAAGGTAGACAGGAAGCTGAAGTTTCAGCTTTCTGAGTAATTGTTTTAGGACAGCAGCAATGAAAAAAATACACTCCAAAATTTCGAGCGATTAATTAGGATCCCTCTGACTCTGAGAAGTAAAACCTTAGAAAACAGCTGCTTTGTGTGGCATTAGTGATCACCTTAGTGATCACGGAAGGAAGCTAATGGGTTTACCAGTATAGAAGAGCCACAGGTACAAAGACCTTGGGAGGGCAAGTGATTCACCGTAGCACAAGTAAGGCGGTAACAGAACTTGAGTTCCCACCCTAGAACCTATACACTATTAGTCATTCTCTAAGCCACTAAGGCTACCATTTACCACATTATCGTAACATTTAATCAGCCCTTTGGCCCACAAAATTTTGAATCTAAAGCTTTGTCTTTTTAACTATGAAAATATATATATACAAATAGTTTTGCCTAGTTATTTTAGGATAATGCCAACTTGAATTCAAATGAGTAAACTGAACCCAAATCAATAACCCTCAAACTTAATATTTCTTACAGTAATTAGGTAAGTGAGAAAGAGCTTGAGTTTAATTATTATTGATAATAAAACTTTACATTGGCAATTTTCAACAATTTTCATATATTATTTCATTTCATGCAGGCAGACCATTTTATTATTATTATTCCCATTTTATTCATGAGGACACAGGCTCAAAGAGGTTAAGTAACTTTCTTTAAGGTCATAAAGTTAAGAAGAATCAGAGCTGACATTAAAACACAAGACTACTGAGAGCTTTTTTCACTGTAAGATGTTGCAACTCATTTTAGAACGCCCTTTAATGCCTCATTATCATATTATATTATATGTGGATACTGTGCAAAGAGCACTATTTGGTGGGTATATTATCTTCAATTATCTGATTGGTGATAGAAATTATGTTCTTAGGCCAGAAGGCCTCCAGTTATACATAAAGTTAGAAGATAATGAAGTAACTCTAAGGGAACTCAAGAAATGCTGATAATTCAAAAGGAAGAAAGTCCTCATCGAGGAAGTTAGACTGCCT
Source organism: Cynopterus sphinx (assembly GCA_030015415.1). Lineage (NCBI taxonomy): Eukaryota > Metazoa > Chordata > Mammalia > Chiroptera > Pteropodidae > Cynopterus > Cynopterus sphinx. The sequence goes on from CM057385.1 coordinate 25,487,501, forward strand.
CAGAAACAAGTGCCTAATCAGAGAGCATTCAACTGGTGGCCAATAGGGTAACTTAAACATGTCTGGGGAAAGGAAAAAGAAGCAAAAACAATGGTAGCTTCTTACTCCTGAAAGTGCTGCATGGTGTTCTGATTCTGGAGATATGTTCCTGGTCTTTTACTCTCCTTCACGTTTACTGAATGTATAATTGCACAAGACAAATTCCAAATAATAAATTACCAAATGATTCATCATCATTAATAGATCCTCACACAAATCTTGAAAATCAAGTTTACATCTTCATTTGATCAAGCAATAAAATCATCAATGAATGCAATGCAAAAGGCTACCTTTGAAGTCAGTGGGAGAACTCGTACTAGTCCTGAAATTGTGACAGCCAAGTTTTGGGGTGTGTGCATCCAATGCTTGGGTGCAAATGTTATACAGTTTCTGGGCAGAGTTTGGCTATAGGAGAAAATCAGATCTTCTGGCAACACTTACAAGGCAGGTGCAATTATAAAGAACTTGACTTTTGATTCCATTGTCTGTCAGGACAGGTGGTTTGGTGGAAGTATGGAATCCTGCCAGGCAGGCTCCAACTCAAACTTCTCTTTAGAAACAAAACAATAAAAATGGAAACAAAACGCCAAATCCTGTGCCATACCTTGAAGATTGATATTGGTTGAAAAACTAGGGCATTTTATATAATAACACTAATTTGATTCAAGCACACATCAACTCAGGAGATATAAGACTATAAAAATGAAAAGTCAGTTGCAGGTTGGGCTCTTCCCTTATAGTTCAATTACTTATTCTCCCATATAAACTAAAGGTACTTACATTTCAGTGAAATGTACACACACATTCTTAGTATAAAAACAAAAACAAAAACTGTAATCTAATACCTGCATAGGAGTAACACAGGCGAGTTAGCATTGCTGAGCGGAATAAAAATTTTGGCAAATCCTGCCTATCCCATATAGCCTGACTTACCTTCCTAGTACAAACTACTGCAGTTAAGTTTTTGTGAGAATTAGTCGGTTGATGATTACATCAAAGAGATTATTTTTCTCTAAAAAAAACTGTACCCTGTTAGTTCTGAACAGAGTAAAAATATAAAGGATTGTTTCTGGTGGCAAAGACAGACAAGCGACATTTTTACCAGGTTCGTTTGCAGGACAAGCCTTTGTGATTGACGACGTAGGCTCCTAACCACCACAAGGAGGCTGGCTGGGAGGAAGAGGACTTAAAGAATCTTTGTGGGGCCACAGTAGCTGCCGCTATTGGAAACTGTGAGCATTTTTGGTGTTCTTAAAATTCTATTTCCAACCACTACTTTGTGGTTTCAATGAAGGAATAGGAAGAGATTGGAAATCTTCTAGAGCAAATATTCTCTTCTGTTCATAATCACAGAGCCAAGATTAAAATAACAAGAATGTACTTTTCCTGGGGCATAATTCTGCCTAAATGTGTTTTATCCATCACTTTATTTTTCCTAATTCTTATTTTTGTTGTTGTTAATCTGTTCTAGGAAAGAAAGTTAGATCATCTATAAATGAGTTCCAGAAAAGCTTGGAAAACTTCATGGATTCAGAGAATAAGATTTAAGAAGAAATCATAATCTCTGAGAACAATGCCCTATAGACGCCCCAAAGTGCAAGGATAAAAATATTAAACGAATCACTGTTCTTACAAAGAAAATAATTTCTTAAAGATAGTCTTAATTCTCCCTAAATGACAAATGGTCTATTCAGGCCCCAGAGATGAAGCTGTGAGGCTAGTATTTAAAGTGGTTGTACTTCTTTATGCCTGACTCAATCAAACAGTTGAAATCCAAAAGTAAGTTCCTCCTTCATTTATCTGCCAAGACCTAAGTTCAGGCCCTCAGGGTGCTGAGGTTTTCCTTTGTGGGAGAAAATGACATCATCAACACCTCAGTGACAGTAGGGAATGCAGGGAATGTGGCTCTCAACATTGGTGATATCATCAACTGCCCTGGGAGAAACCTGAAATTCCCAAGAGTTGAAGTCCTGCAGGTTAAAAAAGGTGGATGTTTTTGCTGCTGTTTCAAGTTTATCAATGGATTTTGATGTTTCCCGTCAGGTTTTAAAAGGGCAGGTAGAGGAAGGGTACCTCTTCCAGTAAGAACCTCAAGAACCAAACATAACAGAAGTTAAGTCCAGACAGAGCTACTCAACTTATTTTTATCTTACCGGGTCAGATGCAACCAAGGAATAGAGTTCTATTAGGCTCTCTCCTAGCTCCTAGATGAGTATATTCTTTAGGGGACTTGCTAATGTTGCAAGTTTGCATTCAAAATAAATTCTAGGCACTCACGTAATCCCCCAGTCTCCTCCAAACTTTCTTTGATGTCCAACAATTAAGGACAAGAATTTTTGATTATAAAACAATTTTTTGACTGGAAGAAAATTCTTTGCAGGGCGTGAACAGCAGGAGAAAGAAAAGATTTTTCTGAAGTGCAAACTAGCTGGAAACCCCCTGGGGAAAGAATCTGATTCCCAGTCTTTGAGAGGAATGGGCCTGCCTGTACAAGCTGCCTCTGCTGCAGGCCTCTAAGAAGATGCTTTTGTGTCTACTGTATGGCCCCTGGCAACAGCACCGCTGCTCTTCTCTTTTCTCTTTTTTGCCGGTGGAAGTTTTCCAGCTCTGGGGGATACATAATGCAGAAAGTCACTGTTTAATAACATGGCTAATCAGTAGTTGCTAATCAGATGGCCCCATTTCCAGATGCCTCTAGACGCTTACTAGAGCTCTATCTCCAAGCCCCATACATCTACCAGCTGTTCGGAAATCTTATTTCCAGTGTAATCATTCAATTTATCTCTAATAATTCAACTTCACAAAGTATTTCAGGATCAGACACCTCATCCACCTCCTACTAGTATACCCCAGACTGGCTCTAGGTTATCTCTGTCTTTTCCAAGACTTTCCAAAGTTTCAGTTACTTAGAATCTGAATGGTAGGTTTGTGATTGAAGTCAGCACTAGAACAGCTGTGAGGAAAGATTTAGAAGGGTCCTCAATCCACTACAGATATTTTAAAATATACAATTTCAGAGAAAATAAAGAATATGAAGGCAGTATAGGACCAGAGGATTAGGAGTACAACTGAGTCTAATGCTCAGTTTTGCTACCAATATGTTTTGTGACTTTAAGTAATCTGGTCAGATTTTTTTGTACCACCTACCAAATTTTATCTCAGGGAAAAGAAATAATTAATCAAGTTACATGTCCCTTTAACATATTAAGTCTATTTTTAGAATAAGCATAAACTCTAAATGCTTAGACCTAGAAAGGATCTTAAAGGTTATTTAGTTACCTTGCCACCCTACCTCAACAGATGAAAGGTTCAACGACTTGCCTTTACTTTTTAAATCGTCATAAGGGATCTATGGACTTTTCATATACCCAAATACTAAATTCTAAATAATCTCTAATGATGATAAATATATATAATACATATCATAAAGTTTTACTAACTTTAAAGCAGAAAACAACCAAAGTGCCCTTTGATAGATGACTGGATGAAGAAGATGTGATGCATACACACAATGGAATGTTACTCACCCATACGATGGAATACTGCCATTTGTGACAATCTGAAAGATTTTGAGATAGTAATGCTAAGTAGAATAAGTCAGAAAAAGTTGAGGATCAAATGATTTCAGTCATATGTGGGAGATAAAGCTAAAAAGCAGAAATAAACAAAACAAACAAAACTCATAGAGACAGACAACAGTTTAGTGGGCAGGAGAAAAGGTAAATGAGAATAAAGAAGATCATATAGATGGTGATGGAAGGAGATTTGACTTTGGTTAGTGAACACTCAATACAATACACAGATGAGGTATGACTGAACTGTACACTTGAAACCTATATAATTTTATTAAACAATGTCACCCCAATAAACTTAATTTAAAAATGATGAATAGGTATTGAAAGTTACCAAAAAATAGGTTAATAACCTAATGTTGTCACAGCAGATATGGACATTCTTCTTGAGTTGGTCTCTATATCACATACATTATACTAAAACCAACAAATTTTTAGGAATGGGAATAATACATACTAAAGACTAAAGTCAATAATTTTTAAAAACCTTGCATTAGAAACGAATTTTGCTGAATCACGATGATATTCCTACGTTCTTTACGTTCCATATAGTCTTAGTACCTATTTCTTCTTTTATGTAGTTTGTGGAGAATTAAAATTGAGTCAGTAGAATTATCAATTAAAAAAAAAACTTCCAAATATGCTGAATTCTGTCTAAAGCTCTATTTTCTGTTTTACTTTTACTATAATTAAACAGAAACTTCTTGGGCACTTTAGAAATTCAGCTTGCAATTTAAAAAGAAAGCCATGTTGTTTAATTATTTAGACTTCTAAATAAAATGCTACAGTTAACTATTATACATACAGTAATAGTTATACAAGCAATATTATAACCTATATTTAATTGGTAAAAGTGAAAATTGGTGTTGGGTTTGGTTGCTCTCTAGCTCTAAGCTACTTGAAGTTGCCTGGGTTAAGATTTTATGTTTTTTTTTTTTTCTTCAGTTATGGGAGACACCTTGAGAGAGAATTACCAATCATTTGAATGACTCCTGAGAAAATGAAAATCGGCACTCTAATGCATCTATGCCTATAGTGCCTCTCGTTTGGCATTCCTCACATACCGCCTTCTGTTGTTTCAGTTGTATCTTCTCAGTTGGACTGGGCTAGGGTGTTGTTCTCTGTGTTGCTATAGGACCTGCCACAGAATGTGGTACACAGAAGGAAACCTATATTATAAGACACTAAGGGAATCCAGAGCAGCCCCAGAGTAAGTAAGGTTCTCCGCCTAACTTCACAAAGAGCCTCTACTGCTTTAAGGAGATGATCCAGGCCAACAAGCCACCTGGTTTGCTGTGATTCTACGGCAGAATAAATGACACATCATGTATCATATAAAGTAATGCTGTTGCAGCAAGGAATATCTTCACTTGTTTTAAAGTATGCCTACTAAGTTGATTAGGGACCAAAGAGAAAAGAGGGTCTACGACAGTCTATAATATCTTATAAGGAATGTTCAGGGGAAAATCTCTGCCAGCATCCACTTTTTAATCCTCTTTCAGTGACCCAAAAAAATTTAAAATAAATAAATAAGGTTTGTTAAAAATACCAACCAGTAAAATATGGCAGTACACTGGCAATTCTTTGGCAAACCACTAATCTCTCTGGGTCTAGTTCTTCCTCTGTAAAATGAAATGACTGGATTAGGTGTTTTTCCTAGTTTGAAATCTGATGACTATATTTTACAAATGGAATAGTCTGCCCCTCTGCCTTCCATCCCCAAACTGTATTTACCATAGGTAAGGAAAACTGAAAAGGACTTAATTCCAGAAGTCCAATAAAGTTCTTCACAAAGTTAGGTTAAAAAAAACAAAACAAAATTTGACCACAAAGTCAGATAACCAATATGATTCCAAGTAGAAGATATAAAAATGAAAAACATGAAATCTAAATCATGTAAAAAAAATTTTATAGTGGGCAAATCACAAGACTAGAAAATGGTTTAGAGGGACATAATGAGAGTCATTTTATAGGAAATAGCAACATTAGTAGGCAAAAAATGTAAGGCCTTCAGTCTCATACAAATTATTCTATAGGCAAAACAATAGCAACAGTATTTCTCAATTGTCATATATTTCTATATGCACAATAGTACCTTTTTGATATATTAGCATACACAAAATTAACAGGTACATGATAACTGAACATGGTCTTTAAAACTACAGTTGTATTACAGTTGATTTCCATTATAAGGGAAGTATTCCAGATTTTTAAAAAAACAAACTGGTTTTGAAAACAGTTACGCTGCTCTCTTGAAGAGTTACTGCTCTGCTTTATATTCAGCAATTAGAATTTCTAAATAATCTAATTTCCTATCTCCATGAAAAATGTGAGTCTTTGTGTTTACAATTTAAAAAAACCCCTAACTTAAATCATTTTGGTTATGCTGGTGTTTCTGAATTTGAAAATTAAACACAAACTAGTGTATTTTAAAAAATATCAAAACAAAACAAATATATCCATGAACTGTAATGTTTAGAACCCAGTTAAAAATAAAGAGTATGTAAAGTAGCTTATCTGTTCTTTTAAAACAAGGTAATCAGCAATCAATAATAAACCTTTAAAAAGAAAAAGACACAAAGATTTCCATTATAGCAAGAAGAAACTTAAGGGCCCAAGGAATCCTACCTTAGGGAAAACAATAGGAGCTTAAAGGATAGAAACCAGTTTTTAACCAGTTTGTTTTATAGCCTCTGTTCTTTGAATTTAGTAATCAAATAGACACACAGAGCCACAGTTGTTCTCCTTACATCAAAACAAATTAGTAAAATATCCTTTATTTTTATGAGCCTCAAGTGAAACCACCATAATGAAGGATTGTAAGCATTTCTTGAATTGATGTGCAGTTTCACTTAATATTTGGAGAACACGGTTCTGGGTTTTTTGTTTGTTTGTTTGTTTGTTTTTAACTACACTTAAGCAGATCTTTTTGTTAGATAACAGTTTTTATATCTAAGATGATCATAGTTCAGGCCAACCTTCTTATATTGCATCATAATTGTTGTCTGACTTCAAGTAATGTATACCAATAACTTTTTAAACTAAGTAAACTGACAGTAAATTAGTTTTAAAAATTTAGTTTCATTTCTTGAAATATTTGGGATTATTCTAGGATAGCAGCTCTTAATCTGTAGTCCTTAGATCCTTACACGTGTCTCAGAGACTCAGCTTACTGGGATTTTATGCAAAATTCTATGTTAAGTACATATTGTCAGTAACTTTCATCACATTCTCAAAGGGGGCTGTGACACCAAAAGAAGATTATAAACCACGGTGTTAGGGTATCTCAAAAGCAGAATTGGGACTCACAGACTTAAGGACTAAGAAGGCCAAGTTCTTTGGATGGATATATGTTAATATCTGACAATCACAGATTTAAAGTCAGTACCCCCAAAAAATCTCTCTTGGAAAATCAGAATTTCCTGAAAAGCAAGCGTTGAGCTATTAAATCAAATAAAGGCTGTGGGAAAAATGCTGTGTAAAGGAGCACTTCAAATATATTGATTATAGCCATATTTACAATTTGGAAATAACGATCATGGAGACACTGTCAGTAAGTCGGAGGGGTAAAGGAATAAAGCACACTGTGTTGAACCCAGAGCACTCAGAATAACTGACCTCATGCTTAAAAATGTGATGAGATAAACAAATCTGTTTCATCCTAAAGTTAAATCCCAGCCATCAGAGTCAATACCACCACAGTGTTCCTTGTAGTCATTCAATTAATATTTATTGAGCACCTACTATGTCTGAGGCACTGTATAAGTATGCTAAGGCACTATTCACAGGAATATAGCTCTGAATTAAAGAGACAAAAAAAATCGGTGCTTTCACAGACCTCATAATCTACTGAAGAAAGAGAGACAGCTACAGAAGTAAAACATTACAGTATGTCATAGGCAATAAGTTTACAAAGAAAAATCAAGCAGGGAAGGAGAATATGGGTCAGAGGGGAATAGGAAGAGTCCTTCAGAATAGGATAGTCTAGAAAAGCCTTGTTGAGAAGGCATATTAGACACTTCAGGGTGACATGTGAGAGACTAAGAGGAGAAAATAACTGGGGGAAAACGTGGGACTAGCAAGTGGAAAGGCCCTGAGGTAGATGTATGCCTGATTTAATGGGAGGACACAAAGAAGTCAGAGTGGCTGGAGCTGAGTGACAGGGAGAAGAGGTGGGGTGGCGGGGGGGGGGGTGTAGAGGTGGAGGGTGGTGGTGGGGAGAAGTGGGGGGCGGGGCCCGCAGGCCAGATCCTGAGGAGGCAAGCAGCTCACTGTAAAGACTCTGGCTTTTACTGTAAAAACAACTCCCAAAAGAACAATGAATACAGGTCAGAGCATTAGCTCATAGGGATTTTTGAGACATAAAGTTGGCAAACTTCTTTACCAACAGTTTTTTGACCGAGTTATCACATTGAGCAACATAGGTCCCAATGGGGGATATCTTAACCATATTTTAGCTTTTTAGGATTCTCACTCAGTAGAATTGATCCCTGAGAAATCCACATCTTCAGATACCTCAAAATTTGGATTCCTCATCTATCTCCTACAAAGCTGATTGGGTCCATTCCTGTATAACTTTGTTCTTGGATCATTTACTTGCTTTCTCTTCCCCACTGTTTCCTTTTTTGTAAGATGGAGTAAATATCATCTGTTCTTATATGGCTTGCACATATTAGTGAATCATTTTAAGCTTCTTGGAAGAAAATACATAAATTCAATGGAACATCATTATCATACTCTTTTCTAACTATACTCTGATACCGATTCTTGTTCCTGACAGGATATTTATAATAGTACATTGGTCAATTATAACATCTTTTCCTCTGCTGTACTTAGCAATTTGAAGAGAATAAGAGAGGAAAAAAAAAGCACAAAAAAAGTTTCAAAAATACTTTCCAGTGAACAAAATGTAAAGGCTTTTTATTAAAAACAAAACAAACCCAGCCATGGGTTCCTTTAATACTGTATGAAAAGTAAACTATGGCTAATTATTAGATAAAGAAAATTATAACACGCACACGCGTGTGTACAAACACACACACACACACCCAAAAGCCAGGGAAATGCTTACCCTCAGAATCAGCTAAATGAACACTAAATAGCCTGATAGGTACACTAACAAGGGGCATCGCTCATTCATTATCTCCTACTGACCACAGGGACTTACGAATCTGAACTTAGAAAATTTTTGCTGGATTTCCACATGAAGTATGAAACTATTATATATGCAAATCAGTTTGGTGGGTGCTTATAAAAGAGTTATCTTCTCAACTTGAAAAATTATCATAAAAACATTCTGCAGCTTCCTCCTCTCCTCTGGGTGCCAGGCTTCTAACACAAAGCCAAGTCAAGAAGGCTCTGAGCTGGGACCGCAGGAAGCAAGTACCTCCGACCGCTGTGCACACAGAGGAATTACATCTGATGGTGCTCTTCTGACCATGTTCTAAAGTCAATTATAAATTAATTGGATAACTGAGAGTTGATTGTACCTTAAATATTTATACCTCTTTTAAAGGCTGGCCTCAGAGCAAAATCACAAAATCTTTGAAATCTCTGCTTCCAAGGAACTCTAACTTGAGTAATAACTGTTACACGTATGCTATTTCAAAGTTTATTATGTCAAGCTCCTGTATTATATAATTTACCATAGGCTATTATAAAATGAAGAGAAAGATAATGAAAGCTGTTCCATTAAAAGGGGGATGCTGAGTAAATAAACATTCTACTTTACAAATATCTTTGCGAATGTAACACAAATAAGAGAAATAGAAAAAATATAGAGATTATTAGAAGTTAGGATATTGTGTATTCTAGATCAGTCTCAGAGAATAATACTCGTCATGTTCATTACTTTCTGTTCTAGAGAGAAAGAAATCATTTCTATAAAGTCTACACTAATGCTCTGTTCATCTGTGGCATTATAGATGTACAGAATTTAAAAGCTGGAAAAACATGGGCTCTAAGGTTCAAATTCCAGCTATACCACCTACTAGCTACGGTCATGACCTTGGCAGGTACTAACACTTTGAGCCTCAGTTTCCTTATCTGTAAAATGTGAAAAGTAAAAGTTCTATACTTCTCTCATAAAGTTATTATAAAGGTTCAATGAGTTAATATATATAAAGTGCATAACACAAGTTGGCTATGCACTATTATATTTTGACCCCTCAATTTTACAGATAGGAATTGTAAAGCCTAGAAAGGTAAAAACCATTTTGTTCCAAATCACCCAACTACTTAGGGGCAGAGTTAGAACTAAAAGTCAATCCCTTGGGTCACAGTTCAGTCACTTTGTCAACTACCGTTCTGCTATATAGCATTAGCTCTCTGGCTTTGCCCAAAACTTTAAAATAAAGTTTTCTCTCCCTTCCCAAATAATTCATTGCAGGGCTTGACTAAAATTAAAGTAAAAATGCAAAGATGGGATAACTAGGTGTTGACTAATAGGTAAATTAAGGGGCAAGCAGAGACACCGAACAAGAAGGAATCTGTACAGGAGGTGTTCACTTCTGCTGGCCAAATGCTAAACTACCATAGCTCCCATTGTAGGTCTGAAGCCTTAGGGCAGCATATTCTAATCTTGATCATAACATTACCCTGGAGTCTAAGAAAATCCAGGACAACCAGCTGAGCAGGAAGAGTTTGATAGTTAAAGAATTGGGGACCTCTCCTGCACTACACTAAGATCTTCTTGCTCTTTTGTTTTGAGAAAAAAGAATATTCATTCTGAGTTGTTCTGCTGAGTAACGACATTTATGAAAAAGGAACAAGAATTGAGAAAAAACAGGACTGTAATCATTTTTAGAAGTGGTAGCAACAATATTACTAGAATAATATAAACAAATAATTGATAAGAGATAAAATAGAAAACTGGACAATTCCATAATGCATAAGCTCTAGTACATTTTCCATCTGTGGTATAAACCAGGAGAAAAAGAACATATTCAAATGAAAAACAAAAATAATAATAAGGTATAATCAGTATTATTTAGTCCTTTATCAGTCACTGGCCAGTAATTAAGAAATCTGGAAAAAGTTTCCATGAAGTAAAAAAATTTTTTGGTGTCCCAAAGAAGTAGACACTTTAAAGACAATGGCAAATATGCACAGGAATGTAAAATGATATGGTAATGCAAAGAAGCAGCTTCTGGCAGAAAAGAAAGGAAAACAATATCATTTGGTGAGGGCTAAAATGGGGAATTTTGAAACAGAAAAGAGAGGACTCGAGAAATGAAGGAAATACAGCAAAAGCAACATTACCTCTTTTATTATGTCTTTCTTCTAGTACTTTTTTCTAGTAGAATATTACAATAAAAAACTTTGAACGTATCTTGTAGAAGGGATACTACTGTTGGTAAAAAGAAACCTATGCACAAAGAGTGAAGTATAAGAATCAGGACAAAAATTCACCAAGGCTTGATCTTCAATGTCCTTGTATATACAGCCATCAGATGAAGTTGAGACAAGCAAAATTATTTTAGAGACAATTCTATGGTCCATTTTATTATCAAACAAATTGAGGAGTACACTGTCAGGGGATATCTCTCTTTAAGAAAAATTAAAATTGTAATACAAGTGAAATCCAGTTAATTTGGTCCTTATAAAATTATTCATACCTGAATTAATTGAGCTAAATGTCAGATTTTCTTAAACTCTCAGGGAATTCCAGGAACCACAACAAGGTTGTTATTTTTTTTTATTGCTATTTACATACCATTACACTATGCAATGCATAGCACCCCCAATTTTACAAAGACCTGACTGCATCTTCGGGGACAATCAAACGTAACAGGCAGCTAAAATAACTCATAGGTAGAAGGATACACAGAATTATCGAAAATTCCTCAAAGCCAACAGAGAAGATCCGTTTATATTTGTAACACAAGGGTACAGCTATCCACCAAGAAAGCTGAAGCACCTCAAAACACAACTCTAGGAGATATAAACAGAACTCCAGTTAAATGGAAGGCTTGGTTAACCACAGTTGAGTAAACCTGAGTTGCAGCGTAATCTGATAAGGAATGAACGGCATGGATCCTAGAAGTGTAAACCGTGCGTCCTGAACACACTAGAGTTCTTTGAAACAGTTAATCAAATAGTGGGTAAAGAATAGTGATAAAGAATAGTGATGCATATCATTCAAAAACTTGTTTTTGTTTTTAAAAAATAATTCTACGAGACTACTAAGAAAATTTAGTAACTACTGTGTATTAAAAATTGATTAATAGTCAAAAAAACAGAAACAATATTAAAAGTCTCCAGAGATTAATACTAGGCTAGTTAAGAAATTTATGAATGACCTACAAGAAGCTTATGTGGCCACAAAAGATGAAGACTGAAAATTGACGCAAACTACGGTAAAGCTTTAAAGGCCTTGCTAAATAATACAGTGAAATTCCCTCTTTACAAAATAAAGAAACAATACTTAAAGTATACTAACAGGCTCAATGTTAACAGTTAAAAAAAAATAAAAGATTACCAAAATTTACCAGAGTGAGAAAAATAATTAGGTAAAAGCAGATAAAGATTGACAAAACGATGAATGGCAAAGGGAATGTCAGCTAGTGCTTCTTACATCTCTTTTCCTTTATTAATACACAGAAACTATATGTACAGCTTTAATAGGAAACAAAAAAATTAAAATAAAAGAGGACACTACTTTATGCAGTATATAATTAACCCACTGAACATGCTGCCACAGGACATTAATAAAGCACAAAGCTCAGTATGGCTCCCAAAGACCTCACAGATATCAAAATGTGGTTCTACAGTAAAATAACTTAAGGTAAAAAAGTAAAATGGAGCACTCTCATGCTTCAGGGTATTAACTAGGCAAAGTAAGGAAAGAAGTTTCCTTTCCAATTGCTGTATTCAAAATGACTTATGTTTCAACTGTTAAATGTTCCTAATGCCATCACAGAGTTTAAATTAAATGAATAGGCTCCTATCCAAAAATTCTTACTCCTGTTTTTCCAGCAGAGCCTTCCATTTCACCCAATTATTCTTCTACTTCACTTATCCCAACTTCAAAATATTGCCTAAAAAGTGATCATGAAGAACCACTAAATCTTATATGTAAAAATCCAAAAAAAAAGAGTTCTATAATTTGTTAAATTTTCTCACCTTCTTTCTCAACATAGACCAAAATTTAAATTCGTATAATACTTTGGTTCTGCTTATATCAGAAAATCAAAATCTGAGCTTGGATACTGAGGTGAATGATATCTAATATTTTAACTTGTGTCCAAGAGCTACAGCAACAACTATTCTTTCATAAAATAAAATTTAATCAATAAGCGACATAATTTTATGGAGTAAGACACTGGAATGCCACATTAAAAAGGCACAGCCCTCTAGGCTCTAGCTTCACCACGGGGGATGAGCAATTCATCTATGAAACGCTATGGTCCCAGCAAGTTCATAAATTCAACACGTAAAAAGTAGGCTATGAATTAACAGGCTGAATTCACAGCCTGAAAGCCTGAGAAACTGTGTCTAAAAATTTTGAGTTAATAAAAAACAGATGTTAAATTTAAAAATTTTGAAAATAATAAAATTATGTGTAGACAAAACCAAAGTGATTGGGAGGTAAGTTTACACCTTGTGTCCATTTTGTAATCCAGTACTCTCCATTTTGGGCTTAGCATAGGGTGCCGCACGTGGTATAAAGCCAGCCGTAGCATTCAAGCTTGATTGAATTTTAAAAGTGACACAGTGATCAAATATGCTCCAAGGGCATTCTAGAATTTCAGGGTGCTACTGACTATTAAAATCAACCTCCTTAGTGCTCACTTCAGATTTAAGCAGGATATAGAGTACAATCCTCAGGTCAATTACATACAAGCCCATAAATTTCATCTATCAAAATACTGTCTAGAATACATCACTTGCAAAGTCTTATTATGTGTATCTAAAAAGGCGATGTAATACCAGAGTTAAAAATAAGCAGATGATCTTCTTCAGTATAGGATTTACATATTTCTTCTTGAGTATATAAAATAAGAATTTGCTTTAGAATACCAATGAGGCAATATCCTTAAAAGATAAAGCTAAGCAGCAGAAGCCCTTATGTGGTATTTAGTTTGGGAGATAAAGAAGAAAGGCATATTTCAAACAGATGGAAAGTGAAATATAACAAAGTTATCCTTACCTGCATTAATTTTCCTTCTGCTGGAGTTATTTCAGCAACACCAGCAAACACACCTTCCAAAGTCAGGTTCAGTTTTCCTGTAGGGTCCATTTTCAGGGGAATCACTCTGATAATAGCTTTCTGCTCTGCTGATCTTTCCGACTCCACTGCTGCTGCCAGTACCAGTCCTGTGTGTCCAAAGCCTGCCTGCAGGGTAGCCATCAGCAGCCAGGGCCAGAGGGCAGCCAGCTGCAGCTGGTGGCCACCACTCATGCTACCAGCTGCAGCAATGCACTTTGGCCATACATACTGCTTCCACTAGCTAAGACCAAACGCAGGTTCTCAGATCCAGACAAATGAAGAGAGAATTTATGCTTCAGTTTGAGAAAGCCAAGTCATAGTTTTGGCCCTTCCTTTCTCATATTCCCAAGAGCAGGTGGCATTCTTGATCTGGCAGGGAAGAGGGTGTTTTCAGCCCACTTCTGCTGCAGGTATGTCATTTTCTCCCATCTTCACTATTATTAGAAAAGATAGCACCACTTCTCTTTGGAATTTCCAACTTTGCTAGAGGTTGAATGTCACATCCTGAATTTTTATTATGTCAGATCACTTGGTGCTGGTCTTCCATATGCATCAAGCTGTCGAGCCACTAAACTCAATGTTAATGAACAAAACAAGGCAAAATAAATAACTAAAGCCATGCATCAAGGGTGAGCGTGAAAAACTCCAGCTCAGAAAATGAAGAAATGGTCCTTTTTAAGCCACATGATTTGTCAATGGAAAAAGACTAAAGATCACAGGAGAATTTTTTAAATGGGAAAAATGAGGGAACAATATTTGAGGTAATACCTTGAGAGATGTCCAAAGATGCTATGACATGTATTCATAAGTTTCCACATTCAACTATATTTCATTGTAGCCAAGGTCCCAGGCCTTCAATTATAGTACTTTTAGTGAACTTAAATATACTATCATTTTTAAATGTTCTACCAGATTTGCCTATCAATTAGGTGGTAATTTATATGTCTTCACACATCACAGGATAATCTTGAGCATCACGACCTTTTTCAAATTTCATAATTGAAAGAATATCTAAAAAGGTTAGATTTCCAATTACTTTTCCTATTTCTATCTTATTTTTCTTTCTCTTAGGGATTCCAGCTTTTATTCTCCTGCTTGAGAATGCCAAGGACTTTGATTTCCCATGAGATGCTTTTGAAAACTACTTTATTATCCCAATCTTATAATCTGTAATTTTCTAGGTTCATAAGTAAAACAAAGGACTATTCCTGACACGTTTTCAAATTCCTCAAGGGGGTGGGGTATAAAAGATAGGGGGAGAAGGGAGGTGATTAGTCTATAGACTCTAAGCAGAATACCCTGAAAAAGTAAAAAGCCTGAATAGGGTAGATCTGTGCTATTTCTAGGTACACTTCAGAATTTGGGTCTTTGAACAAAAATAAAACCTTATTCTAAAATTTTAAAATGTGCACCCTTAAGTAAATATACATGCACATCAACACAAAGCCCCACTGTGTTCAGAGATCAAGTTTAAAAAATCTTATAAAGTTTTCAGAGTAAGTGCTGAAAATCCAAACAATTGAACATGAACCTGTTATACAGATTCTTTTCTTTTGCTGCGGCAGAGGGAGGGGGGAAAAAAAAGAATTTCAAAAGAAATCTGCAAACCTGTTGCGCTGTCGGGCCCACTGGAATCCACGGGGGTGAAACAAATTCAATTATGCTTTTATAGATCCTGCTCAAAAAAAGATTTCAACTGTTTAACCAAGTACAGCTCATTCTTCCACCTTCTTACTCTGCAACCAAACCAAGTGCCCCACACTGCAGGTAGGTGCCGAGAAACTCCGCAGCCTGGAAAAATAATCCATGCAGGTCAGAGGCAGAAACAGTCCAGGGTTAGAGCTACTGTCCCCAAGAACTCTAAAAACACTTATAGAGGATCCGAAATCATTTCTGAAATCTCCTTTCTAACAAAAGTTCTTTCCCCGAACAGCATATAAAATGATCAGATCTTGAAAGAGAAAAGAAGCAAAGCAACAATTCACTACCAGGAGCACAGAAAATCCCAGAGGGAGAGAAGGCAATATCTCTGAATCATGGATGGACTTGGAAAGTTCGGAAGGATTCGAGTGCTTCCCTTCCAGAAAGACAGTTCTGGATCAACTCCCTAGAGGAAAAAGCCTGTGGTTTGTAATTGGTGTTCTAGTTCGACTCCCTCCCCTGAGACTGCAATCACGCTCTATACCTGCTGACACAAAGTGAGGGTGGAGCGGCTAGAGGCAACCACCCCCCCATCCTGCCCCTCCTCCTCCCGGCTGGCTAGGGCTCTGACTTGGGCGCGCACCCTTAACCAGACACGTTCTTTTGCTCTTCTCTCTCAGCTCCTCTACTCCCTCTATTGAGCCACAGCTAAACTGCATCCAATTCAATCCTCAATTCCTTTCTCTGGGTAAATGAGCCATCACATGAAAATCAGGGCCACGCAAACAATATCTAAACAGATTGTGCACCCAAGAGAACATAGATGGTGGTATGAGGAAGTAAAGAGAAAAAAAAAAGGAAATCCAAAAGGTTAAAGAACGAACACACGGTTTTGCAAATATAAGTTCAAAGAGATTTCTGCTTTCCCAGGTTTTAGTGCCTATAAAGGGAATAAAGCCAGAGTAGAGAGATCCTGTGCTATAGTACTTACTGATTTACTGTTGTCTTATATCTACTATCCTGGCAAGAACTCTGTCCATTTTATGTGCAGTTTTTCTTCAGCTTTTACTAATTTACATTTAGCAGCTCTTTTCTAAACGGTGCCTGTGTGGAGCTTTTAGACCAGGCTGATGTCAGAAGTTTAGAATCGGTCATTTTCTTCTCACGTCTCTGGGAGGTGAAACAATACTATGGATCAGACTTTTGCTTTCCATGTAAGATTGCAAGTAAATCTATGTTATGAATACAAGCAAAGAGGTAAAATATATATGCTTAATTAAAAGAATGTAGGCCAAAAGAAAAATTTTGACTAATTACCACATTCATGAACCATAACCCTTCCAGTAAACTTGTCATTAGAAATAATGCAAAAGTTTTAATGTTTCTAAAATTTGAATTTTCAAATTTATTAGATTATATTTAACTGTGGCCATTTTATTTGATTTGCTAATCTTCCAAATTGTACAAATGCACAATTATATGAATGTGGTTAACACTACAGAGCTACACATTTAAAAATGATTATGGCTTATATCATGTGTTTCTCTAAGTTGTGGTAAGAAGCACATAACATAAATCTTTTTAAAAGTTTTTTTTAAACTGTACAAATCGATCATCTGTAAAATGCAAATAATAATAACTGCATTGTAGGTTTGTAAAGATTAAATGACATAATGCCTCTGAAAGCAAAAAGAATGAGTGGTCTCTTCACTTTGAGCATTTTCTCCCTAAAGAAGTTTTATGGGGGGGGGTAGTTGTGGCATTGTAGGCCTAATAACTAACCTTGAGAAGGGAGACATATTCTAAAGTAAATTCTTAATTTAGCACTTTTTCTTTATTGGTTGGACATTAAAGACATAATGCAATATAGACTTTTTATAGCTCCTTTCCTAAAAAAAAGAAACTGCTCTAATTCTTCTGGAGAGAATGTTTTAAAATCTGATTTTAGATTTTTATTTTATGTATGCCATATCATATCATAGTACAGCATAAATAATGCAAAATTTACATTACTATATATGATATATATAAAAAAATCTTTAAGGTTAAACTAAACAAGTAAGCTACTAATGGACTGCCTCGCCTATTCCTGCTTGAAACTTGCAAAGGAATTAAGAGACCCAGACCTAAGAGTTAATACACACACTTAGTTGAAAGAAGGAAAAAAATATAAATGTGATTGCCCTCTCTTGAGGAAACTCTGAGATCTGGGAATGATGATAATATGTACCTAGACCCTGGGTACCCTGAGACAATCAGGATCAAACCGAACAGCTCTAGTGTAGTTCACTGATATACTGTGTTTGTTTAGGTCACCAGAAATGGTAAGAAAGAGAAATTATTCTCTGGTTTTAATGTTTTTAAGTTATCCTTCAAAAGTTGATACATCACAACTTCTTCTGAGACACCATAAAGATGCCATCACTATGGTAATGAAATGCCCATTTTCACTGACATCTACTATTACCTAATCTTACACAGGAGACAGATCATCCTTCAAGATTTCCTTTTCATCTGGATTGACTAAAGTTACTGAAGACCATTCATCCTTTTCCAAAAAAACAAGGTTTCTATAAATATGTCCAAGAATTGTCCTTATCTTTAGTGGCATTTTAAAGAATCAGTCTCTATTCAAGTGCAAATGGAGGCGGGGGAGGGGGGGAGTCAAGACACATTTTCTTAAAAAGTCAGATCCTTTGAAAAACAGAGTATATTCTCTTTTGAAGTTTTCTAATATGATTAACAGTCATAATGACCAGGTTTCTAACGATCACCAACCAAACAGTAAAAACAAGCAAGACAACAATTCTAGTTGAAACACTCGCTTTATTGTTGACTGACTGAAATTTATCATACTTAAGGTGCTGAAATACTGAGGTGCGAGTCAGGAACCTTGTTAGTATTGTATCAGACCCTGCTGGCTAATTCACACACAGATTTTATCTTATCTTTTTCCATTTTACCCAGTCAGTGATGATAGCTTAAGCTGATAGGTAGCAAGCATGTGAGAATAGCAGGAGATCCAGCTCCTTGGTCTGTTGTATACATATATAAAAAAAGTTTGGAAAGCTGATAACGGCATTTCATTAATTAAGCTTTAAAATCACTGAAACCAAATCCATGCCAAGGTTCCTGCTTGACACATGTTCCTCAAAAGATATTATCTCTTTCAACATATATAAAGCTAAGAAAGGCATATTTAAAAGAAAAATATATCACCAACATAGTACATCAGCTTTTCAACATGACAGAGAAAAGGCAAAGTTCCTTCATTTGGAAATTGGATCTCCTCTTCACATACTCTGCCAAAATACACAGTCTGGCCAAAAGATACGGGAGTCCTGATAATCTGCTCATCTTTTAAACCTTGCTAATTAAAGATGAATAAATGCCCATCACATGGATATTAACTACTCTAATCAGATGAACCAAACAGGTCACTTTTCAGAACCTATTTTCATGTCTAAACTAAGTCACTGCAGACCCTTACAGAGCTCATCCTTTTCCAAAAAATTACTATCTCTGTAATATTTCCAGGTTCTGACATCATTGGGAAGGCACAATGCAATTTACGAAATGAACTGTTACACCCACAATGCTAACATAGTACTTATGTCATATCATTAAGTACCTTTTCTTTTTAATTCATTTCATATTCCTAGGCTTTCCTTTTGTTTCTGCAGTGCTTATTAGGAAAACTGAGGCAGAATCCAATAAGAAAGTTCTAGTCATTTCAAAAGACTTTAAATCAGAAAGTTTCTTGCTGTCATTAGATGAATAAGTGAGGAATCAACCACAGAAACTGGACAACGAAAATACCTCTCCTAAAAACCAGTCCCACAATCTTACTACTTGAATTTAGAATCCTATAGAGGGGATAAGGTAAAAATATTATAGTCTATCCCACTATCCAAAATTCTTTCAGAAGCTTAAATCAGACATAAACTATTAAAAAATTGGAGGTACAGCTTCTGTTAAATGACTATTAATCAGTTTCTCCCCAAATTTCCACACAATATCTTATATAAATGAGAATTTATATTTACTGAATGTAAAAATCTAAAATAAGAAAACACTGTGTTAAATCTCTTAATGTTTTTGTTCAGACATTTTACATTTCACCCTCAAAATAAAAATATTACACATGCATCCTTTATCTATCCTGTAATATTAATAAAAATATAAAGCTTTAAAACTTTTAACTCTATCAGCATTTATAAATATATTAAACAAGTTACTTTTCTTTAGAAGACATTTAAATAAGTGATATATTAACAAAACCTTCTTATCATTATAATGTACCGTTAAAATTAGAGAAAAATATGAAAATAGAAGAATGCTCCCATTAATATAAAAGAATTAGGAGCTGTTAAGTGTGATGGATGGTCCAAGTCCGGATGCCTTGCTCTTGCAACAGAATGCTGGGTTAGGAAGCAAGAGTATTTTCTGGTTAATCAGTTAGAAAACTATTTCTTTCCCAGAGTTTCTTCCCTGGAATTCCTGACCCATTTAGTCCTGTGTTCTTGGTGACCTTACATGCCTTCCTTTCTCACACAATCTTCTCTAAAAGGATCACACTGTGACTTGAGACAGATAGACTGAACTCCCCACTGGATTCGTGCTGATTAGTTTGAGAGAGGCAAGATGACAAATCAATACCACACAGATTATATTCCAGTATCATAGATGCAGCAGGTTGTAGATGCTTCTTGCTGTAATGAAGGCCAGGACTTTTCATTTGAAAGGGATCTGGGCAGCAAAAAAAAATTAAAAAATAAAAAATGGCTGCTAGATGTTTAGTAGTTTGTCAAGGTAAATAATCTGAACTGAACAGCTGTAGTAAATACCAAATTCCCAATTTTCAATTAACAAAATTCTCAATTAACAAAACAAAAAATACTTTTTTTTTCCTTAACAGAACTGAAATAATCCCAACAGTGTGTCATGTGCAAGGCTAGTCTGCCTCCAGCTACAGCTAGTGCACAATGTCACATTTGTCATCCATTCCTCACTCTTTTAATTCTTCCTCCTTTGGAAAGTGCTCCTGCTTGCAGGCCACATCCACCAGCAGATGAAGATCTAGAAAGAAAGAAGGTTCGTTTACTCACTCTTAACTTCTCAGACTATAGAATACAACAGACAAGTCTTCAGACAAAAAGAAGTTGCTTATGTTTCACCTATACATTTGTTTCTAAAATCATTATCTTTTCAGATTCTCAATTTTAGGTCATTACTGTACCTCTAAAGCATACAGAGATAGCCCAGCTATCAAATCAAAGCAACCAACAGAGTTTCTATCCCTTCACGGATGTGGCCAAGCCTCTTTTCATTTCAATTGCCTTTCATTTTAAGTGAAAAATTAAGGAAAAGTATCAAAGGGATCAGAATGAAATAAACACATGAAAATTCATTTCTTTAATGCCATAAGAATAGATGGGTGGTTTGCAAAAATGTGAAAAAGTAATGCCTTCAGGAATATGTTAAAATCAGTAACCACTACTTTTCAAAAGTTTATGCCCCCATAAACTTTCTACTTATAGACTAACATAGCCTTTCTCTTGTAAAAACACCTATCTGAACTGTCTGTAAAAAAGAAAGCATACCCTTCACAGAGGTTGAGACAAAAAGTAGTTGATTAAGAATGGAAAGAAGCAAAAAAGTAAGCTCTCAGCTCAAGAACTAGGTTCTGTAATACAAATAGGTAAGATCATGAATAGAAGTAGACTAAATTATCTGAGTAACACAAGAAGAAATAAAGGAATCCTGATATAGCTTCTAGATTCAATTTAATTAGTTCATAACTTCTAAAATAACATGACCAGGGAGCCTTTTCAGGTTGGTTTTGAAGCTTACAATTTTGCCCTAATGGTATTTTGGAATTAAGCTGCCTCCAGCACACACAGCATAAATCCTTTATTTCATTCTAGACATAAAGAGATATATTTGTAGAACACATCATCTATGGGACTAATCCACAGCCTGGGCAAGAGAGCTGATTCAATAAAATAATTCTACTACCACGTTTGAGAAAACCTAGAAAGCTTCTGGAACAGTTCTTAATTTTTGCCATTTTTGATAAAATGCAGACCAGTCATTGGGGGCAAGGTACTAGCTCATCTTGTGAACTATACTACTATCTACCCATAAAGAAAAAGTAATTTATCTAGATGAGTATCTTATATAGAAAGTATAGACCATCGCTTTATCTCTTGAAATTGGCTTCTTGCACAACCATGATCACAGAAGCATTATTCGCAATAGCCAAAAGGTGGAAGCAATCTAAGTGTCCATTAACAAATGAATGAATAAACAAAATGTAGTATATACATGCAGTGGAATACCATTCAGCCTTAACAGGAAAGAAATAATAATACACACTACAACATACATGAACCCTGAAGACATTATGCTAATTGAAAAAGTCAGTCACAGAAGGAGAAATAGTGTATGATTCTACTTATATGAGGCTCCTAGAGTAGCCAAATTTATAGACATAAAGTAGAATGGTGGTTGCCAGGGAATGCAGTGAAAGGAATTATTGTGTAATAGATAACAGAGTTTCCATTTGAGTAGATAAAAAAAAGTTCTGGAGATGGTGATGGTAGCACAACAATATGAATGTATTTAATGCCACTGAAATGTACCCTTAGCAATGGTTAAATTTATATTATGAATATTTTACCACAAAACTGGCTTCTGTATAGTCTAAATAATAGTGTACAACACATAAAGAAATAAGGACTTTTTGGACTTTACAAAATGGATTCCATGGGAGCTATGACAGTAATGTCAACTGGCACATAATGAGAACACTCTTAGGGTGTAATTGGACTATCCCAAACCACAGAAATGCCAGCCATGACTGCCCTGGATAAGACCCCATCTGCAGGGGCCAGTAAGGTCCATATAAGTTGAACACCTTGACAGATGATGCTCAAGCCTAACCCAAGAGCATCATGGACAGGTGTGTTTAGAGCCAAAAATGCTGACATAGCCACTGGCTTGGGACCAACATGCAGCTATCCATACCAGCATAGTCAACAGAACTCGCTTGGGAGATAAGGACTTTCATTCCTTCGTTCTGTCACGTAAGACTCTACTTCCCCTCTGTGTGTGGTGTGTATTAACCTGGGCGGGTACTTGACTGGTTTATCTGAGAAGGTTCCACTCAATAAACCCAGCATTGTGGAAAGATGCAGCTGCGTTCAAGGATGTTACTTCAATAGCCACTTTCCTTGCTTGTGACAAATAGTGATGATAATAGTAATATCTTATATATGTCACATCTTTTTTTCAAGTAACTAAAATGCATTATTATAAGGTCATCTTATTAATTCTGAGGAGTAAACAGGTACTGGGGGAAGAACCTCTAAGCCATATGGCTAGTAAATCAAGCCAGTGGTTTCTAAACCTTGCTGAACATTAGAATCACCTGGGTACCTTTCAAAAAATACTGATGCTTAGGCTTCCTACCCCATACATTCTGGTTTATTTATTTATTTTTAATTTTTACACCCATAGCACCTGGTCTTCCTAGGTGGTCTCCCATCCAAGTAGTTACCAGGGCCAACTCTGCTTAGCTTCCAAGATCAGACAGGATTAGGCCATACATCCCAATTTAATTGGTACAAAGTATAGACTAGGCATCAGGATTTTTAAGAGCTGACCAAAAGATGTAGAAGGAGTAACATCTAATTATGATTATTCCCTAAACACCCCAGCTCCATATTATAACAAGAAGGACAGGCCTTATCATAATAGAAAATGCTAAAGTAAGATTTAGCAACCCCAACTTTTAAAGCAGAGTACGAATTCCTGATAACAAAGGTAAAGACTATTAAAAGCAACTACAGATTTCATGAGAGGCAGACTGAAGAAAACTGAAACTAATCCTTTTTTTCTTCAGTAAACAAATGTCATTTATTTAATTGCTTATTAAGACTTTATTGTATTGACAGGTCCAAATAATGGAAAAGAGCACATCACAAATAGGCATACTTAAAAAATAACAACTGCCTATATGGCTCTATAACAGCCTCAGAGTGAGTTATATGAAGTAGTGTCAGTAAAAAACTCTCTTAACCTTAATGATTGGGCTTTAAAATAGCATTTGGTCAGGGGATGCAGAGTACAGCATAGAGACTGCTGCTAGCATTAATATATTGGCTCAGTGGAAAATCAGAGGAGAAAAGGAGAAATTAGGGGGATCGTTTTATAAACTATATAAATGTCTAACCAATGTACTACTTAAAACTAATTTTAAAAATAAAATTATAAAGGAAAAAAATAACATTTGGTACACAGCTTCTTATAACAAGCATCTAAACAGTTAATTTTATTAAAGTGAGCTTCTTTCATTAGCAAAGCTACCAATCAAAGAGTTAGAGACCAATAAAAGTACAAAAAGACACAGATTAACACGGTGCTACTACTTGAGGTTTATATGACTTTGTTAAAAAGAGAACCCTGAATACTCATCAGACAAGCGTTTGGGAATCATAGCAGCTGAGTAGGTTTGAAAGGTGAAAGGCCTTGAGGGATAAGGGCACTGCATCTACTTGTTCTGGAATGTTAATTCCTACTGAGAGCACCCTCTAGGGTTTTGAGGCTATTACCTTAATGAAATATCAACCATACTCCAAAAGCTACAAAATTCCTTTCTTGAGAAATGAACTGAACTTTGCTCTTAAATATTCAGTTTCCCTTAACTATAAATATCCCATCAGAACATAAAAGAGTGTATCCACAATAAAATTATTATTTGGATATATTCAGTTTAGAGTACTATCATAGAAATTAGAGGAGCATGATTGAGTCTAATTTACCTCTAGGTATTTTCAATCCATAAGGTATTTCCTGAAATCAACATGTGCTCAAAAGGCCTGAACACAGCATGGCAATGACTGTGATTAACAATGTCCTTCTAACAAAATGCACATCTATTGAAATCAATACAGTGTGGAAACCTAACCAACTTGAGGTCCTTTATTTGAAAAAAATGCAAAGAAAGCTTGAAGTGTGAAAAGATGCCCCTACTTAAAACAGGGCAAACAAATTTTCAAACTAATTCAATTACATACGGGTCCTGATAAGTTCTGGGCTCCAGAATGCTCCTGTTCGGTAGGATACTGAGCAACATAATGACAGTCCAACATTTACTGTTAGAATTACAGTTTCAGAATTTGGGGCCAAAAGAGTCTTTACACGTGATTTATGAAATTATAATATATTGTGAGAATTGGAACCTTTTTGAGGCGCCACTACTATCACTACTCTTAATGATAGTGACAACTGAAATTTAAGTAATACTTTAGGAATTTTACATTTAGTTCCTCTCATTAGTAGTTTAACCTTCTAATTTAGTATTTATCAAAATAAAAAACATGTGGTCATCTATAAGAACTAAACTGAATATTAG
This sequence comes from Cynopterus sphinx, assembly GCA_030015415.1. Lineage (NCBI taxonomy): Eukaryota > Metazoa > Chordata > Mammalia > Chiroptera > Pteropodidae > Cynopterus > Cynopterus sphinx. The sequence goes on from CM057385.1 coordinate 25,512,381, forward strand.
TCCATTGTGAGCCCTCCCCACAAGTACCTCCTTACTCTTTTAAGAGCTTCTCTGGTCATCACTGATCAGGCTGTGAAAAGATCAGAAGCTAAGAACAAGGACTTTCCATTACACAGTACAACAGACAGAATGTCTCTGAGTGGCCCTCCACCCCCGAAGTATATGTTGAAACCTAATCCCCAATGTGACCAGTGTTAGAAGGCGGGACCTTTGGGAAGTGATTAGGTCATGAAGGTCAAGCCCTTATGAATGAGATTGTTCCCTTGTAAAACAGATTCCAGAGAGCTCCCTTGTTCCTTGTTCTATGTGAGGACACAGGAAGAAGGTGGACATTTATGAATCAAGAAATGGGCCCTCACCAGAAGCTGAATCTGCTGGTGCCTTGATTTTGGACTTTCCAGCTATTAGAACTGTGAGAAATAAATTTCTGTTGTTTATAAGCCACCTATTCTATGGTTATTTTTGATATAGCAGCCTGAACACAGTAAGACACAGAGTAGGCAAACTTTTTCTGTAATGAGCCAGATAGTAAATATTTTAAGCTTTGTGGGCCATATGGCCTCTACTGCAACTGCTCAACTCTGCTGCTGTAGTGTGAAAGAAGTCATGATAATATGTAAATAAATGAGGGTGGCTGTATGTTCCAATTAAACTTTATTTATGGACACTGAAATTTGATTCATATCATCATCATGTGTCATGAAATATTCTTCTTTGATTTCCCTCCCAACCATTTAGAATGTAAAAACCATGTTTATCATGCAGGCCATATAAAACAGGCAGTGAGTTAGATTTGGTCACAGTTTACTGCCTCTTGTTTTAAAATCACATACTAGGGCTATAATCAAGAGAAATTTAATCAAAACAAAACAAAATATTTCATCAAACAGAATATTATTAAAATTAATTTTTTCTCCAAAGAAGATATACACATGGGCAACAAGCACATGAAAAGCTGCTCACATCATTAGTCATTAGGGAAATGAAACGAAAACCACAATGAGAACAATGAGAAATCACTTCGCACCCACCGGGATGGCTGCAATAATAGTAAATGGAAAATAACAAGTGTTAGAGAGGATGTGGGGAAAGGGGAACCCTTGTACATTACTGATGGTGATGTAAAATGGTTCAGCTATTACAGGAAAAGTTTGGCAGTTCCTCAATAATTAAAAACAGAATTACCATGTGACCCAGCAATCCCACTCCTAGGTATATGTCCCCAAAGAAATAAAAAGATACTCAAATAAACACATATACAGATATGTTCACAGCAGCACTTTTCTGCCAAAAGGCAGAAACAGCCCAAATGTCCATCAGCAAATGAATGGATAAATAAACTGGGATATATACATATTATGTAATATTATTTAGCCATAAAAAGGAATGAAGTTCTGATACACATGCTACAATGTGGATGACCTTGATCACAATATGTATGCTAAGTGAAATAAGCCAGACACAAAAGTCACATATTGCATTTCATTTATATGAAATACCCAGAATAGGTAAATCCACAAAAACAGAAGACAGATTGGTGGTTGCCAAGAGCTTGAGGAAGGAGGGAATGAGAGCAGCTGCTAATATTTGTAGGATTTTCTTTTAGAGCGATTAAAATGTTTTTGAACTAGAGTAGAGGATGCACAGTATGGGAATGTAGTAATGCCCCTGCACTTTTCACTTAAAAATGGTTAATTTTATGTTACATGAATGTCATCTAAAATACATTTTTTGCTATCAATCTGAAATGACCAGACAAGAAGCAGAAAGCAAAGAAGATGGCTACAAAATAAAATTCATAACCAAATATAACTCAGTTTTCAATGTCAGAGCATAATAATGAGATATGGCATGGTTCTTTAGTAATAAGACATACACCATACACAATCCTTGGTTCCAGCAGAATAGAATTGTGAAGGAAACTATTTGTGTACCCTTATTGGACCTAGCACAGTACCAAGCTCAGGACAATTGCTCAGTAAGTACTCATTAAAAAGAAACCTGAGGGGTGGTTTGACTCCCCATATGTTCAAAACTTACCTTTTGGTGGCTAATTAAAAGATTGCTCAGAGAGACAGGAAGTAAAATAGTGGTTTCCAGGGGATAGGGGCAGGAAGAAATAGGAAGTTATTGTTTAATGAATACAGAGTTTGTTTTGCAAAATGAAAAGAATTCTAAAGATGGAGTCGGTTACGGTAGCAGAAAATGTGAATGTACTTAATGCCACTAAACTATACACTTAAAAGTGGTTAAGATTGTAAAATTTATGTTATATGTATTTTACCCCAATTTTGAAAAAGATTACTCTTTCCTAAGGATTTTTAAGAAAGTACATCAGTAAGATAACAGTATAGCTGACAGAGCAAAAAACAATTCATTCACTCAACAAATATTGAGTGCCACAGGTAATATTCTAAGTGCTGGGGATACGGCAATAAACAAAGTCCTCGCCATCATGGAACTAACCTTCTAGAAGGGGAGAAAACTAATAAATAGAAAATGTCAAGAAGTGATAAGCACTACAGTAGAAAAAGAAAGATGAAAAAATAGAGATTTAGGGAGGCTGGACATAGGGACTAGGGTGCTATTTCAAACAGTATAGTATGGTCAGTAAGGTTTCTATGATGAGCTGGCAATTGATTAGAGAACTGAATGAAATGAAGGAACAAGCCATGTGAAGATCTGGGTGAAGAACATTTCAGGCAGAGAGAACGGTGATGTGAAGGCAGGAATATGTCTGATGTGTTCAAAGAATAGTGAAGAGACTACTGTGGCTGGAATAGATGATGGAGATAGGTGATAGAAGATGAAGTCAGAGCAGTAGCCAGGACCCAATTCAGCCTCTTGTAGACCACAGTAAAAAAGTTTTTAGGAAAACCATTGGAAAATTTAATCAAGGAAATAATTAATGCTTTAAAAGGATCATGCAGATTGCTGTGTGCAGAAAAGACCAGAGAGGCCAACAGTAGAAGCAGGAAGACAGGTTAAGAAGCTACTTCAGTCACTTAGGCAAGAGACAGTAGTGGCTATGGTGATAGCATGAAAAGGTGATGAGAAATGGTCAGATTCTGTATCTGCACTGAGAAAGAGCTGATAGCACTTGCTGAAGGGTTGGATGTGCAATGTGAGAGTAGCAAGTCAAAGACTCTATGATTTTTGAGCGACTAGAGGTGACTATAAGAACTAGTTCTTGAAATAAGTAAAATTGAAGGGTCAAATATACTAAGTTTGAGACACTTATTAGCCATCCAAACAAAAATGTAGCATAGGCAATAATGTATGCAAGTCTGGAGTACAGAGAAGATTGATATTTAAGATATAAATTTAGGAGTTATCATAAAATAAAGATGATAATAAAAACAATGAGACTGGTGAAATTATCTAGGAATTAAATAGAGAGAGAAGAAAAGAAGTCTAAGAATTGAGCTCTGGGACTCATCAGTATATAGAAGTCAGAGAAAATAAAGAAGATTCAGCAAAACAAACTATGGAGTAGCCAGTGAGGCTGAAGGAAAACCAGGAAAGGGTGGTGTTCCAGAAGCTGAGTGAAGAAAGTACTTGAGGAAGTTTAAAGTAGTCTGTTCAAATGGTGCTGAGGTGCAGTAAAATGAGGACTGAAAACCTACCTTTGAATTTGGCAATGTGGCAGTCATCAGAAACCTTGACAAGAGCAGTTTTCCTTGAGCAGCAGGAATGAAAATCTGATTGGAAAACCTGGTCGAGATTAGGATACGCTTTCAAGAGCATTTCTCTCAGGGGAACAAAAAAAATGGAGTAGCAGCTAGAAGGAAATATGAATGAAAGAAGGGTAAAAGGAATTTCTTTTAACATAAAACCTATGATGACATATTTGTATGCTGATGGGAATTATCTAATATAAAAGGTAAAATGCGATTATTGAAGAGCACAGGGTACGGTAACTCTAAGTGCTAGGTTCACATGTACACAAAAGGGAATAGAATTCTGTCTACAATTGAAGGATTGGCCTTTTTCCACTGTAACAAGAGAAAAGGCAGGGTGTATGGAGGATTACAATAAGAGGTAGACTGATAGATTTGTTGGTGAGAAGATATGAAAGTTCTGGCTGCTTCTATTTTCTCAGTAAAATAAGAAACAAGATCATAGCTGAGAACAAAAAGAGAGGAGGGGTGTTGGAAGTCAGAGTAGAGAGATGATATGCTGAAGAGTGGCTTTGGAAAACGGAGAGTGCACTGACTAGGGAAATATTATAGGATTATTGGCAACACTGGGAGCCTATGTGAATATAAGTGAGACCAGTCATTTGAAAATGATTTAACAATAATAAACATAAGTATTAGAAAAAGAATTATTGCTAAAATTCCATTGCTACCATGTACCATCAGGTACCATATGAAGACAGTTATGTATTTTAACATTATCTACATTTTACAGATGAAGAAACTGAGGCTTAGTAAAATTAATATTTCCAAGTTAATCAAAGTAAACGGCAGAATCTGATTTTAAATTAGGTTTTGTAATACCTAAATTACTGCCTCTAACAGACAGTATATATACATCTTATACTGACTTTGACTAAAGTCTCTTAATGCCACAGGACCATGTTGTCATTGAACAAATGTTAGGCTAAATTCTGTCAAGAAAGAAAAATTTGCAATTTCATAAATTGTATGTCTGTTTACATCCTCATTACAAAAGTTAAGTTTTGCAGACGCTCTGGCTTAAGCATAAGTCATTTATTTGCTTCTTGATCATAATAAAATGGAAATGTGATTAGACATAATAATGCCAATATTTCACAACTCTCTTTTTCAAAGCAGGAAGCCATGGTCAATTAAGACTCACCTATCAACACTATTGACAGAAAGACAAAGCTATGCTCATTAAAAAAAAAACAAACCAGGAAGAGTTAATAAAGATAATTAATGTGCTAATTATTTTATCAATTACACTTATATAACCATAAAATGTAGTGAAAGAGAAGAAATTGTTATTTTAACACCAGGAACCAGAGCTCCTCTTGGGGAGGTAATTGTCATTATTGAGAAATATATCCTGACAGGTTGGGGAAAAATGAAGCCTCAAGGACATTAGGAAATATAAGAGAGACCTAACCTTCTCCTCCTAAGTATGAACAGAATTCTGAACCTGGGAGAAAAAAAAAAAAAAACAGGATAAAAAGAGACAGGAAAATAAAAGGTATGGTGGAGTATAAGGAAAGATGACAACATGGCAGGAGGCCACAATAACTAGTGACAAGGAAAGGTAAGAGAGTGGAAAAGGGATTGAAGGCCTTTTAAAAAGAAAGATGCCTAATACTCCATTTAATTATTTACAATGTGTGAAATGCAAGTCTTTCCTATCTCCCTAAATCTTAAGAAAAGTGTGCTACGCATACAAATGCCTAATGTAAATGGGGGAGGAAAGAAATCAGAAGAAGTGGGTAAGCACTGCATCTGGTATGGCACAGAGCAGGAAAAAAACAGCTTTAGAAGGTGAGAAATGAATGCACCTGGATGGAATTAAGCAGAAGCAAAAATGCCAAAATTAAAGCGACTGTAAGCCTTAGTAATCCTCAGAAATCTTGGAAAAGAATTTTTGGTGTGAGATAAAGTTAGCTTGAGTCAATCACATCTAAACCTAGAAAGTAAATTTAATATCTGAGATATAAATATATTTTCAAAACATTCTTTAAATCACTTGTTCCTATGGTTTTGAGGCTTTTGTATTCAAAGTATTTAAACTATTTTTAGATTTTTGGATTTTTTTTAATTTAAAAAATCTAGAAAATTTTTAAAGAGGGGGATAAAAATTCCCCATACTCCCACCATTGTGTAGATTCATATACAAACTAAGTGGGGGGAAAAAAAACCCTCTCTAAACCTTTAATTCTACTTTGTCAGAGGTAATCACTATTACACATATATCAGTACTATCATTTTCTTCCAGGCTTCTTTCTATAATTATATAGTATATATTTTCCTTCTTTTATTCTTCCTAGAAAAGGGGACTATCCTAGACATATTATGCTGCAACATGCTTCATTCATTTAACATATAGTGAACATTTACTATTTTTCCAAGTAACAACATATCAAGCTACTTAATTTTCTTAAATGGTTGCATAGTATTTCATTACATGAATTTATCATAATTTATCTAGTTCCCTATTTCAGACCTATATGCTTTTTCCAAATTTTTGCTATTACAAATAACATTACAGCAAACTCCGTAGGAGATTCCTAGGTGTAGAATTTCTGAGTCAAAGCATGAGCATTTTAGTTATTTATAGATAATGCCAAACTGCCCTCCAAAAAGTTCTACGAATTCATATTCCAATTATAGTGTATAAGAGATTCCTTTTTTCTTATCTCAACTTGAAGCAATCCAAAGAGGTGGCTCTAAAAAGGGTCTCCAGCTTTTTTCAAGTGCCCCTGAATAGACAATGGGAGAGAGCTCTACAGCGAAGATCAGATTAAGGGTGTTAGCTTCCCAAACCCGAAGGTGATCTTAATATATGTGTCCTTGTGTTGAGAAAAAGGGACAGGCAAAGTACAGAGAGTAAATCAAACACCACACTTTTCAGGCTTAAAAATGACTTAAATGAGATCTCTAACTATTATAACTCACATTTGGAATGACCAAAGGCAAACAAAACGAAACAAAAGTCTACTATAGTTTTTCAAAAAGAACTGAATGCCAGAGAAATAACAAGCCCGGCCTGCTAGATGTGTAATTTCCAGGCTCTAAAGTAATCCCCAGATCCTTATATCCACTGTAGCAGGAAGTAGACAACAAAAACTGGATCACTCCAAAGAAATGCATATTTCCCCCAAGGACCTCTTCAACAAAATAATTTGTGTGTATCACTAGTATGTTCCTTTTTACTGCTGAGTGGTATTCCATTGTATGAAATACCATAACGTATATATTGATTCACCTTTTGATGGAAATTTGTAGTTGCTTTTAGAGTTGTTTAGTTATTACAAATAAACCTTTATATATACTTTGTATATTCGTGTATTTCTTTCCATGGACAAGCTGGACTGGGTGTGGCTGTTATGTGTAACTTAATTTTTAAGAAACTGCCAACTATCAAACTGTTTCCAAAAGTGGTTATACTATTTCTAACTCCCACAGCAGTGTATGAAAGTTCTAGGTGCCCCATCAACACTCAGTATGGTCACATTTTTTTCCTTTTTAAAAATGTTAGCCATTCTATGGGGGGTACAGTGATATCACGCTATAGTTTTAATCTGACTTATCTGATAATTAAACATGTTAAACATGTGCTTCCATGTGCTTAGTGGCCATCTGTATATCTTCTTTGGTGAAATGTCTGTTCATATCTTCTCATTTTTGAGTTACATTGTAAGAGTTATTTTTACATTCTAGATATGTCCTTTATTTTGATATATGTGTTAATATTTTCTCCTAGCCTTTGGCTTGCTTTTTTATTTTCTGAATGGCATCTTTCAAAGAGCAAAAGTTTTAAATTTTGATGAAATCCAACTTATCAATTTTTTCTTTATTGATCATGCTTTCTATGTTCTAAGAAATCTTTGCCCACCCTAAAGTAAAAAAGCTTTTCTGTTATTTTTTTCAAAAAGCTTTATAGTTTTAGGTTTTATATTTAGGCCTGTAATTCATTTTGAGTTAATTTTTATGTATGGTGTGAGGAATGGGTCGACGTTAACTTCTGCTGAAAAGACTTTCCTTTCTCCACTGCACTGCCCTGGCACCTTTCCTGAAAACAAATTGACCACACTGTGGATCTATTTATGAACTCTTCGTTTCTCTCACCTATATGTCTATCTTTTCACCAATATTTTGATTATGGTTGCTTTATGGTAAGTCTTGAAATCAGGTAAAGTGTCCTACAACTTTCTGTTTTCATAAATTGCTTTGATTACTCTATGACCATTGTCTTTTTTTTTTTTTTTAATTTCAGCTTGTCATTAAAATAAAGTCTACTGGAATTCTGATTGGGATTGCATTGAATTTATAGATCAATTTGGGGAGAACAGTCACTTTAACATTAAGTCTTCTTATCCATGAACATGATATATCTTTCCATTTATATCTTCTTTAATTACTTTCACCAAAATTTGTAGTTTTTAGTGCAGAGGTCTTTGTTCAGTTTATTTCTAGGTATCTTATGATTTTGATCTGTAAATGTTTGGTATTTTACAATTTCATTTTCTCATTATGTGCTGCTAGTTTATAAAAATACAACTGATTTTCATATATTAACCTATGTCCTGCAACCTTGCTAAATTCATTTATCTTTACAGTATTACTTCTTCCTTTCTAATCTTTATGCCTTTTATTTCTTTTTCCTGCCTATTGTAGTGGCTAGGCCTGCCAGTGCAATATTGAATACGAGTGGTAAAAGTGGGCATCCCTGCCTTATTCCCCCAGTATCTAGGGGTAAACAGTTCAGTCTTTCACCATTTTTATTATGATCTTCACTATACATATTTTATAGATCTTCATTATCATTTTGAGGAATTTTCTACTATTCCTATTTTGTTGAGAGTTTTTATTACAAATGAGTGATGAATTTTGTTAGGTGATTTTCCACATCAATTGAAATAGTTTTTCTCCTTTGTTCTTTAATATGGTTAATAACTGTTTAACATTTGAAAATCAATCAAGCCTTGCACTCGGGAGACAAATTCTACTTGGTTGTGGTGTATTACCCTTTTAAAACATGGCTGGATTCAATAGACTAGAATGGAGATCAGAAATAAATCCTCACATATGTGGTCAGATTATCTTCAATGAGGATGCCAAGACCACTCAGTGAAAGAGCCGTCTCTTCAACAAATGATGGTGTGAACACTGGATGACTACATGCCAAAGAATGAAAATGGACTCTTATCTTACACCATATACAAAAATTAACTCAAAATGGATTCAAAACCTAAATACAAGACCTGAAATTTAAAAAGTCCTGGAAGAAAACAGTGGAAAAGCTTCATGACACTGGACCTGGAAATGATTTCTTGGATAGGACACCAAAGGCCCTGGCAACAAAAGCAAAAACAGAAATGGGACTCCATCAAACTTAAAAACTTTTGTGCACCAAAGGACACAATCAACATAGTGATCGAGTGTAGAATATTAGCTACATTGATTAATGTGTAACCTGGAACAAGTTACTTATTCTCTTCAAGCCTAAGTTTCCTCATCTTTAAAATGGTCACAATACCAGTATCATCGAGTCTGCTGTATGGCATAAAAATAGGTATGCAGTAAATATCAGTTCCTGTTCTTTTATAAATTGCCATCAAAATTTATGCCATTGTTTAAAAAATCTTCAGTGATGAGAAATCTTAAATCTTTCATCATGGATAGGATCATACACTCAACTAAAAGTGACAGTGCAAGCTAAGTTTAATGAATGAGTGATCAAGATAGTCTAAAAAGTGTTTTGCAGAAAGAATCCAATGAGACAGAGCAACATTTTGATCATATCACTATTAGTTTACTTTTTGGAGAAATTCTCACAGAAGTTCTCAACGTTTTTAAAATCTTTATTGGTTAAAATTATGGCTTGACATTATTGATTAATTCTACAAAAACTGTGAATTACATGCTTCTGACTGGCATGTAATTTGAGAATATTAAAGCTGTCCACTAGTCTATGGCCATGCTACCCTGAATAAGCCTGATCCTGTCTGATCTTGGAAGCTAAGCAGGGTCGGGCCTGGTTAGTACTTGGGTGGGAGACCACCTAGGAAGACCAGGTGTTGTAGGTGTAAAAAATAAAAAAAAAATAAGAGACTGTAAACTGACAAGGTCCTTGCAATCTGTGAGGTCAACCAAGGGTTGCTTCGCCTAAAAAATAAAAAATAAATGAAAAGTCCACTAGACCTTGATGACTTTAGTCACATAAGAAACACATTTTATTAGATATCACTATTTTCTTAAAAAAAATGATTTTGCCTAATTTTCCTAGAAAGAGTAGAACCAACTGAATGTGCCTAAAACAATCACTAATTCTGGGATCCTTTAAACCACAAGAAAAAAGTCCCACAAACACAGTCATACTTTATAATATCTTTACAATATGCGTAGCATAATATCTTTAACATCCATTTAATTTTTCCTGCCGCCATGTGGGCACATTCCCTCTTGTCTTATGGTCTGTTAATAAGAGAACAAGTACATCTATAATTACAAGTCTTTGGCATCTGAAGAAATTATTAAATTACCCTTCATCCTTGCCTTCTCCTAGTTAAGTAATCCAAATTCCTTTGCTTTTACTTAGTACATTCTATCTTTTCAAAAGCTCAAATTACTATGGGAAATATTAGGAAAAATAACTTTTACATACTTTACAAGGACAATTAAAAAATATATATATATAGTTGAAATTACAGTTATATAAAATAGCAATGTGATAAGTATAGCACAAGTCATAATAAATGAAGACCCAGAAAATTTGTTGTTCATACATTAATTCTATATCATGTTTCCACTTTTAACATCCCAGAGCACAATAATCCTTACCAGGGGACTTTCCTTGCTGTGAGTTGCTTCTTCGCTCTCTGTATCTGGCTGGAGTGGATAAACCTGTGTCTTTACTAGGCTTGCTAGCAGGCCCCATTTCTGAAATAAGGAATCCCATCTGTTCTGAAGGCAAGATATTCTCAGTTGGACTGGTCTGGCATTTTATACTGGCATCCACCTAAAATGTTAAACCCACTCATTATTCTGAATTTCCCCTAAATATTCACTAAAAGTTATTTTATTGGAGCTCTATTATATAAACATGATCTAACAAATATGCTTATAAAGATCCTTACAAATTATACAACCTTTGATCTAATCTGAATATTTGGTAGTAAGATGTATAATTCCCCATACACAAACCTTTGAAATGTATGTGAAACCAAAACATTTACTTATGCTCAGAGGAAGGTTTATCATGAAGCTTATTGATTTTTTTTTTCTTTGGTAAAATTCACACAAAAATTTACAATTGGTTGACCTTTTTCTACTCTAACATCCTTTCCATTAGATTTCCCCTACTACTGGTCATACTGGAATGGCCATAGGCATAATCCTGTTAGATGACGCCAGTGGGGGTATGGACACTTCATTCTACTAATTTTGCATTCTTCGTCTTAAAGAGGCCCTCAAAATTGGCTTACCCAGTTCAGCCCCTATAAAATCTAGGTCTGTCTTGCTTACGAGACACAAGTTTCTTCCTTGGAGCTCCTAAGTTTTCTTTGCAATGTTAAATCTCTGTCCATGTGTGATGGTTAGCACTCTGGAATCCAGAATGCTGAATCCTTCAAGGTGACCAACTTCTGAAATACTCTACTCCTTCATGAATTTATTTTAAAATGAAACTATGTACTGAAATAAAGCTAGAAGTTAAAATCATAGCTTTCAAAAGCTGTGATGTTCAAACATATTTCCTAAAAAAAAAGTAACCATGTGAATGCAATTTTAAGTTATGAAATCTAATATTTTAGATATGACTAGGAAAGAACAAAATCAAATTTTGTGTTGTTTCCATAGGCATATTTGAAATATAATGGATCTATCTTCGATCTACTGAATTTATATTATTTTAATATATACTATGCTGGTTCTCAACAGTTGGTCTCAAGAAGGACAATGAGTTAATAGAAATTTTATGACATTTGGATCTAAAATTTCAAATTAGAGCTAAAAAAAACACATTAAAAAAAAACTGCCTAAAAGTTATCTTGGGTATCTCTACAATGAAGATATTTTCAGTCCCATTAAAAGAAAAAATATAAAATGAAAAATATATATATCAGGCTAAGGTCAAGAAAAAAATTAAAAGTAACAACAAAACACCTATTAATTCAAAAAAATGATTTTAATTTGTGTGTACTTGTAGAATCAAAATTTATTCATTTTCTGGTCAAAAACTAGCAGCAATAAAGGAATTAGCCTCTACCTTCAGAATAAAGCAAGAGTCAGTCTTGCTTTAGAAATGTAGAAATTAGTAAGGAAATGCATAGTATACTCACAAATCAAATTAGAATTCAGTAATGCTATAAGAAAATATAAAAAGACCTCCAACCATCTCCTTATTTCCATGCTGCAAATGGCTAGGAAGTCCTGTTATTATCTTTCAGATAAACCATCCCTTCTGAATAGTAGAATTAATCAAACACACCTAGTCCATCCATATTAAGATAGGAAACAGGAAACAAAACTTGTCATGATTTTAACATGAAAATAAATCTTATATAACAATGCTCAATCAGACTGCCTCTCTAGAAGTTGACTTCAGACCACATAACAGAGTGAGAAGATGCTTGAGGGTTAAGGTTACTTCCTTCTGAATGTTTGTGCAGAACCACTGGGGCATGATGCTTCTGGAAAGCACAATGACTTAGTATTAAACCCAAATAAAATCTGGACAAACTCTCCACTAGAACAGTTTTTAGCAAGAACTAGGTATCTTAAGCTTTATTAAAATTTTTTCTTTTCCCTTTACCTGGTGTGTGCTGAATGGTAGCCCTTCCTGCACAAATACTACTGAAGATGGTGATGGATTATGACTTAGCTGCTCCTTCAGTTTGACATGAGCTTGTTGGATGGCTGCAGATTCCTGCACTGTAGTATGTTCAACAGGCTGAGCTGTGTGGATGGTATAGATGTACTCAGGTGACTGTGGTAGAGAGCAGGTAATTGCTTGTTCTGTTCCGACCACAAAAGATGTAATATCTGAGCCTACAGGAGTAAGTGGCTCCAGCTGGCTTGCCTGACTTGTGGAAGATGGATTGCTGTTGCTTGAATTAGCTAGGATATGTTGGCCTCTGTTAGACTGAGATGTTGGGCACTGATTCTCAACAGGCTCCACCTTTACCATCTCCAATTTAGGGGAGGAATGCAACTCATCTACTATCTGAAAAACAGCCTCTAGGTTTACTTCTGTCTTTTTATTTTCATCAGTAGCACTGCAAGGCCAATTAGAAGGCAGAAATTCAACTGGATAGGAGGATTGCATTGAAGGATTCTGGGAAAAGAGAAAATAGGACTGTTTGGATAGAAAATCAAATATAAGATTAAGGAGGAAAGCAACAACATTTAGACTGGTGAATGCTAAAAATAAATAAACTTAAAGCTCACTAAGAAAACCTGAACGCCAATCAACGTTTCAGAAGTGTTAGCTTCACTTCTATTTTAACATTTACTTAGCAACTATTATATGTCAACCACTATGCCAAGTTTAATACTGGAAAGGACCAATAATTCTCAGGGTTAAAGAATACAAAATCAAAAAGTTATAGTACCCAAATACCTATTTGCTGATAAAATGTCTATATAACAAATTCTTCCATAAAGGTTGACAAACAAAAACATCACTTGAATCTATCATATACTGTTTTAGAAACATAGTAAGAAAATTTCAAACACAGGATGCTCACAAGTCCACCAATGCTTCTATAGATTCAGGGGGAGGTACTGTTCCAAATGATCTGGGAAAAAAATGGATGGAATATCGAATGTCCTTTGGTTCCTGAGATTGTTTATATTAAAAAATAAAACAATAGATTAAAAAAAAGCTGTCACTTTTAGATTGATATCTTTAATAAGATGCATTCTTTTATTCATAGTATTTTGCACAGAGTAGACATTCAACTGCATGCTTGGTAATAAATGATCTCAAGCTATAAACATAAACTACTTAAAAGTAATGGTTAAATTAAATATGTAATGAGTTGATGGTGCCAAATGCAGAGCTTTGCACAGAGTAGGCATTCAATAAATGTTTGTTGAGTATCTCAGATTATAAATATAAAATATGAAATTACTAAATAAAATGTTCATGCATCGATGTTGCCAAAAGCACTACGAAGATTGTGTCAGTGGTCCGAAGAACACGAGTGCCAAATAATGTACATTTCAATGGTTTAAGCATCAAGCTACTTTTACTATAGCCAATCGCACCATTTTATTGAGTTCTCACTATGTGCCAACCACATGCAAAGTGCTTTAAATACATTATTTCATTTACTCCTTACAAGAGGCCTATGAAGTGCGATAATCTCCATGTCCAAATAATAAAACTGATGTTCAGAGAAACTTTGTCATTTACCCAAAGTTGCAATTACATAACCGATAGAACCAGGTTTCAAACCTGGGGTTACCTTACTCAAGAGTTCTTGCTCTTAACCATAATAATAAACTGACCATTCATGCACACACACCAATACCTACAGTCCAATTAACTGCATTTATTTCCAGAATGACATCTGAAATACTTACCCTTTCTTTCCATTTAAAAATTTTGTCTACTTATCTCTGTTTTCCTATAAAGAACATGTGTACTTTGTAATAGGAAAAGGTCTTTAAAGATATTTTAAATGATTTAAGGCATATACATAAGACATGAACACTGTCAGAGTATCTCCTGCATGATTCAAGGGAGAGTACTTCTGGGCCCACAAACAAGAACATTTAATTTGTGTGAAAGATATGCCCCCAGTCAAGATAAGTAGACTGGACTATCATAACTGATGATATCTGCCGTTAAAAATGTCCAACTAAGTCCCCCAATCTGATTCTATACTATTCAAACAGCAATCTGATTATAATTTGACTAGCCATGAAGATTTTTCTCGGAAAAAAAGAAAAAATGAATGTTCTTTTTTGAGTAATGGAATGCCACCAGTAACATATTAAGAACAGGAGCTATCTTGGCTATATAATATCAAAGGCAAACACATAATTCTAATTGTTAAGCAACGATAGCATAAAAATAAAAAGCAAGGATTTTAATCTTATCCTAGATACATTAGTCTAAAACATTTACAACAAAGCAATTATTTCATAATAAATAATTAGAAGATAATTGAAGGACACTTAGATTTTTTCATTTTTGACATCATTTTTCTTAAAAAAAAGTACTTATCTGTACTATTTTGGAAGAATCTGTCATTTGGTGACATATATCCTTTTAGAGTTTGTCTGGTATTCATTTCACCATAGAAGAGCCTAAAACAGCACTGTTCAAACTAACTTTCAGCAATGACGGAAATGTTCTCTATCTGTGCTGTACAGTTTGGTAGCCACTAGTCTTATGAGACTATTGAGCACCTGAAATGTGGTTAGTGTAACTGAGGAATAAATTTTAAATTTTATTTAACTTTAATGAATTTAAATAAACCACACGAGGCTAATATGTACTATATTGGACAGTGCAAGCCAAAAAGGATCCTCAGACATCATTTAGATCAACTCTCTCTTTTTATGAATTGAGAAAATGGAGGCCATAATCCACAGCTTACCTCTGGCTACTCATTATGATAAAATTACACTTTGAAATTCTGCAAGGCCAATAATATTACACCTGATACACAGAATATTCCATGGTTCCAAGATCTTACCTGGAAGTAGTTGCAGTGTGCATAGGAAGAGGCAGTGGGAGTGACACAACTACTGAGAGCGTCCATGTGGGTAGAAGGAGAGCAGCACTGTAGCACAGCTGGAACAAATTCAAATACAGAAAAGCCATCAACCATAAATCTCTATAGCATTCAAGGCACTCCTTTCTTTCAACTTGAAAAAAAATTCCAAAAGCTTTCCTTTGTGGGTGCAATAAACTATATTTAGTCCAGTTAGGTGTTACTATTTGTTGAAAACAACATGGTAATAAGCTAATTTTAAGTCATTTAAAAGGGTCATGTCTACTTTTATAAATCATTTCTTTAGGACCTAAACATTTTGTTACCTTTCTAACCATTTACTCTTATTAAAAGTAATTTCGTTTTGTTGAAAATATTAAAACACATCTTGAAATTCCAAAATAATTATTTCAATCATTTTAATAGTAATAAACATTTGAAGGAGGGTGTGTTTTTAAGGATGAAATAAGTATGATAAATGTCCAAACAGTCCTACCATTATATAATGCATCCAGTGAAATCAATGCAAAAAAATGTTTTAACCATTTAGACAATCAGTTAAGAATTCAATTCCTAGAGCTAGACTTATTGGCCCAGATCTAAAAATTTAATAGCTTGAACAAGGTTAATTTCTTGGCCTCAGTTTCTGCATCCTTATAGAACAGGGATAATAACAGCACCTACACCTAACTTATTTGTTGTGAGGAATAAATGAGTTAATATGCATAGAGCACTTAGAATAGTACTGGCATACAGTGAGCAATTAATAAATAAATAGCTAACAGTGCTATTATATTAATGAAAGAAATTTTCTCTTTATAGCTAGGATACCATGAAAAGATTGAACTCTTTATACTGTGATGATTATACTTACAGGTGCAGTCGTAATAATAGGTTGAGTCTCCTCTTTTCCAGAGAGAGACTCTCCAGAACGAATGAGAATCAATTATAATATCACACCTTTGGATTAAACAGAGGATGACGTTTATTGAGCATCTACCATGTTCCAGGCACAGTACTAGGTGCTTTACATATATCGCCTCATTTAATCCAAACAACAACTGAAGGAGGTATTAACATCATTTTACAAAAATAAGGAAACTAAATCTGAGAGATGTGAAATAATTTGCTGAAAGTCACAAAGCTGGTAGTGACAGAGACAGTAATCAAACTCCATAGCACATGCCCTTTAATACTTCCTTAATCTTTCCTTTTTCCTAAAATGTAACTTTGTAAAGTTACTAGAACTCTTACTTGCTGAATATTTTTAAGGTGTCTTTATTATAAGGTGGCATTTTTTCTTTTTATGTCTATATTTTTCATATTTTGGTTATTATAAAATTACTAAATAATCTCATTCTGTAATCTTTGAAAGTAAATTAGCCTAAAGATTGTAAAAATGCATTGAATTTCTTCCCTATTTCTCCATTATTGGCTACTGATTTTTAAAATGTCAGAAGTTCATACAAGTATACTAGAAATATTTTATTATATCAAGGTATAATTTAAAGCATTAAATTTTACACATGAATGGAAAACCTTGACATAATGAACAGAATTCTAGTTCGAATATAAATTAAAAAATTGATGTCTCCTAAATTATATCATTTTAACAATTCCAGTGATTAAAAAGTCAGAAAAAACATAGATGGCCACATAAGATTAAAGCTGTTGTCACTTCCAATATAGGTTAGGCAAACAAGTTCTTAAACTTTATCCTTGCAGGTTATTCGAATACACAATTAAATCATTTCGGATTTTAATTTGGCTTCCCAGGATAGTTGAAAGCCTAACTATCCTAAGAAATAAGTTAAATGAACAAATAGCCAAACGCCGAGGAGGGGTCTTCAAAGTTTGCCAAAACTCAAAAGAAATTGGGACTTTTTTCCTAGAGTTTTAACAGCTAAGGAAAATCTAGCCCCCTAGTGGCGGGAAAAGAGTCAGAAGCTGCAGGTTTTCACCTATCAGAGCACCATCAAAGTGTTTCATTAAAAAAAGTTAATTAAAGGTAACAGCTTTAATTTTCTGATGTTGCTATGTTTGACGCCACTGATTACATATTTTGAATAAAGTATACTCTGAGACTCCTCAATGACTACTTCCTTACTAGTGTAGTCCTACTTTGTACAGTCAACAAAATAGATTAATAAGTGTATTGAATATGGAAACATAGCTACAGAAATGCAACTGTGTGCTTAATATACAACAAATTAATCTGTGTATTATGAAAGCACTGTGAATCCACAAACATTTATACAACTGAGTCTATCACTATATTCTTCTGCATAAAGATTTTCTACCATCTTCTTGAAGATAGTGTTCACTTAAGGCATTAAATTGCAAAATTGCACACAGAATGAAAAACTGGAAATGATGGACAAGATTCTATTTCAGATATAAATGTAAGAGTTGATTATATTTTAAAAAACAATTTTAAAAATAAAAAGCCAGATTACTAAAAATTAACTAAAAGTAAAAATTTTCATTCCCACTATAGGTTAGGAAAATAACTTCATAGACTTTATCCTACATAGGTAACTCAAATAGATAATTAAAATGTTTTGAACTTGAATTTATTCCAGAATTGCCATGTCAACAATGAGAAAATACCTGCTATAAATGTTCAAAAGAAAAACATCCTATGAATTTAATTTCAAAATACTTTACTATAGCAACTAGAACTCCAACATCTCCTTATCGATAAGGTAAGAAAAGGTCATCTTGGGCATATACCCAAAAGAAGTGAAAGCAGAACATATTTGTGCACCCATGCAGCAGCATTATTCACAACAGCCAAAAGGTGGAATCAGCCCACCTTGAAGGACATCAACAGATGAACAGATAAACAAAATGTGGTATAAACATACAATGGAAAATCATTCAGAATTAAAAGGAAGGACATTTTGACACATGCTACCAACTTCATTGAACCTTGAAGCTCATTTGCTAGGTGAAATAAGCCCATCACAAGAGGACAAATATTGTGTGAGTCCTCTTTACAGGAGGTTACTATAGATGTCAAATTCTTTGAGACAGAAAGTAGAATGGTAGTTGCCAGGAGCTGGGGGGAGAGGGGAATGTGAAGTTAGTGTTTAATGGGTACGGAGTTTCAGCTGGGGAAGATGAAACGGTTCTGGAAATGGATGGTGGTGATGCTAGTACAACAATGTGAATGTATTAAATGCAACAACATGAATGTATTAAATGACACAGAACTGTATATTTAAAAATGATTAAAATGGTAAATTCTGTGTTATGTATTTTTACCCCAATAAAAAGAAAGGAATATAGAACTGTGTTTTTGCTTAAGTTTCTTCTGGCATCTAAAGAGAACTTTCTGGTTTATCTATGCCAAGTACTCTTCCCATAAGAACAAAATCAGGCCTTTTCAGAGTAACTGACAACACACACTACCTAAACACGAGAATAACAGTATCAGAAAGTTCTTATAACTCCAGATTCTATTATTTGTTTATGTACATTATGTAGAAATTAGAAGCCTAAAGATCATATCTTTAGAATTTAAATGTACTTTAACAACAATAATAAGCAACTCTTTTTGTCCAAGAGTCAATTCAGAAAAATGTTTAGATGATATGATATCCTTTTTTCAATAAAAAAATTTAAAAATCATATGTACCTTGAGGGGGGGAGTATATATTCTTACAAATAACTTTACTTAGCCTTCAAAGTTTTAATATTTATTGATAATTGAAAGACAGCTTTTAAAATATTTTATCCTTTATATGTATAGAGTGTTAAGTTAAACAGTCTATTCACATACATTAATTCATTTAATTTCTGGCCCAAATTTTGTATTATTGCCACTTTATAGGAAGAGAAATTGAGGCTGAGAGACATGAAATAATCCACTGAAGTTCACATTGGATGATTAACAGCAAAGCTGAGGCTAGAATCATTTCATTCCATTCAACAAATTATTTTCTAAAGGCCTCAGTATAGCCAAGCACTACGCTACATGTAGGGGGATACAGAAATGAAATAGAGGGAGCTCCATTCCTCAGAGGCCCCACACTGGACTCCCACTCTAGCAGTCACAGTATGTTCTCTCTGCTTGAGCAGTCATTACTTTTTCTTTCCTTAGCCTAAAATTTGGGAAAATTAAGTTCTTGCACAATATTTTTATGGCACTTTATTTTCCATAGCAGTTTTTCTGTATTTAGCAATACAACTTTTTATTGATGTATTACTTCAGAATGTTCAAAGCATTTTTGCCTAAATTGTATCATAGAACTAATCTATGTATTAGAAGTCATCATGATATTATGAGATTTCTTATTCTCATAACCTCAGAAACTTTAGAATCATTTCAATTATCCTTATTAAAGAAGACAAAACAAAAATTTAGGTAACACGGGATTCTATTTTGATGCATTGTATACTATCAAAACATCAGCAGCACTTACTTGTCTCTTAATGTCTCTTTCCTAGTCCTTACTTCAAACTCTTGGAGACAATTTTCAACTTAAAACTTACATTCAAGTTAACGTAAAGTATTTTTAAATAATATATCCGAACTCATAATAATGTAACGAAATTTAGAACTAGGAGTTTCCAAGAGAACTGTTTGGAACTTGGAATACATTTTCCCATAGAAACAACATCACATAGGCCAGTTTGGCTACTGAGCCAGACTATGGCCATGTGTACCATAACAGTAGAAATGGTAGCAATATAGAATCTAACCACCATATCTTGTATGTCCATAGGAAAATGCCTCAAAAATTCCAAACTGGAAGGCCAAGCATGTTTTTACATCTCCCTTCTGCAATCCTTCCAAATTTCAACTCCCTAAAAGCTTTTGAGTCTTTAGTAGTTTATGGGAATGAGGTGGTGGATGAAAGGGAGGTTAGGAAAGGCAAGAGAAACATTTATTGGTAAAAAGAAGAAAGGCAGGGTTACTATCTAGTTGAAGGGCTACAGAATATAAAGCAAGTGTAAGAAGACATAGACTTTCTCTCCCTACCTTTCTCTATATATACATTCTTTATATTCTATGCATATAAAGAATAGCCCAAATTATAATTTAAATAGCAATGCTTAATTTGTTTATTAAAATATTGGGTTAAACTCATTATTAAAAATCTGACCCTATTTGTTGCTATATATAAGATATATAACTTATAATATGAAATTAGTCATCTTCTGTTTTTAAACATCACAAATATATTTTTGTTCTTCCAAAAAGCAGCTGACAACCTAGAAAAATACTAGGTCTCAATCTTTTTCTATATAAACAGGTAAATAGGCAAAATGATTAAAAGTACTAAACCATCCTTACTCCATATAATTCCTTCCCCTTTTTCTTCTCAACTCCATCCACAAAAAGAGTAGCAGCTCTAAAAATATAAAACCCAATGTAATTTAAATTCTGGTTTTATTATTTTATTATTATTAAACTTAAATGCTTTGGGAAAATAAAGCTATCCCTTTGACTACTATATTTGAGCAGAATACAATGAGACAATAGTAAAAGAATATAGTTGGATATTACAGCTAGAAAATAGTGAGTACTGTTACAAATAGAACAGTTACCAGACTTACAATTTTTAAAAGGCAACACATTATTTAATTCTCTAATCTAATTTACATTCCTTTCCACTTATTTTAGCTTTGATTTCATCCTGCCTGGGAGAAACAGTCTAATAAAATATCTCTAGAAATCACTTCCAGATCTACGTATCTGACGAAATGAATATTACTAAAGTTTTAATTCATAGGGGAAAGAAATATACCCTTTCTTCTCTCTCTGGTCTTTTCTGAAAGCCTTGACCCTTGCCTTGTTTCTACTGCCCCACTTCATCACTGTATAAAGCACATTACATAATGATACACACACCACAGCTATAGTGCTTCTGCAAAACAGAATATACATTTGAATAAAATGGTGAGGCTATTATCTTGCAAAAATGTATCCTCCTCAAAAAACACCCTCCCTCCACCCTTTACTCCAGAAACTAAAAGGATGGTCACTAACATAAATTCCCAATTAGGGGCTTGAGATCTACCATAAGTATGTCTTCAATGCTCTTAGCTAAGCTCAAAATCAGTTGTCATTGTCAGGTTCTCCTCTCTGGTATTCCCAGTTCTTAGTTGGCTGGAATTAACATTGCAGGGCCTGTACGGTCAAACTACACATTTTTACTAGAAATATATAGCTTTAAGAGATGAAGAATATACTTTTTTATTAAACTTCATTACTGAGAAAAAAATGATTTCACTTTGAGGTCATTTCACTGATAAAATTAAAAAATATAAAAGTATATGATATGTATATAAATATTCTTTTAAAAAGAAATAAATAATTCTGCACCAAGGACAGAGTTATAGCAAGGTTCCAATGTACTAAGTAGTAATTTAATTACCAGGAGACATTTTGAGAATAATAAAAGTTATACTAAAAACATACACCTTTATGCACCAACGGAATTTTCACAATCCTTAAGAACACAATGACATTTTCTATATTGTTTAAAAATGTCTTGATGAGAAATCTTTTACATTTCTTAGGTGTACATTCCCGTTTTTGTTTAAGCATGAAGAAATGCATCTATAAATATATAGGCTCATTATAAAGTACCTTAAGAGAAGTCATTGAACTTGAATTTCTCATACCTGTTGGATAGTAGGCTTGGGAGTACTGTGCCGAGGGTGTATAGTTACTATATTTTTGGGAGGAGCTGACCATTGTTTGAGGACTTTGCTGAACATGTACAGGAGTGGCACTGGGCTGCAGGGTATAGGTAACTTCAGTTGGAAACCTCTGAAGTACAGGAAATGGAACCCCTTTATCTGAAAAAGTGGGAGACGTTTCCACTTGTCCTGGGTGCATCCCAAGGGAGTTCTGCCACGTTCTAGGAGGAATCGGGGTCCGATCTAAACCTTTCAGAGGGAAAGTATTGTGGTTGTGGGATGAAGTTGATACGTAGGAGTAAGGAGACAAACTATCTCGCCGGAATGACCGGTGGAATTGTCCTACAGCCACTGGTCCTGCATAAAAGAGGAAGGGCACAATTATTAATTTTACATTATTCCACTGGACATAGTAAACTAAAAGTCACAAAATACACACTACTCTCCACCTACGAAATGTTGAATTCTCAGTTATTTTTAACATAACGGAAATTTAGTATTGGTAAAAACAAGTTCAGAATCCAGAATAAAAGATTATACACATAATGCTCAGAAATAAACAAAATTTGCTTGGTTCTCAATATGACTGTCATAAGAGACAAAGTGACCAAACTCTAAAATTAAATCAAATGTTAAATCAAATATTCAATGTTAAAAGCATTTTATATAGATCAGTCACCTTACCTTTTACCTCAATTGACCCAGATTTCCCCAAATCCGTAAGCTACTTCCTAGAAGCATTAGAAATTCCATTCAGACTTCCAAATCATTTAGGAACCTTAACAGGTACAAAAATAAGCACTCGACCACATACATAAAATAAGTGGAACAATAAGAATTATAACACAAACCAAAAATAAATCTAATGATCTTTCCTCCCTTTCAATTTTGTTTAATGATAATCTTTGCAGAAAAGTCAGGCTTGAAAACTCTGACCTAGTTCTCTTCCTCATTCCTTAAATCAATCAATAATTTCCCACGGTCTTTTTTTCTTCAGAGCATCTCCAGTAGTGCCCCTTCCTAGATATCAGTGGACTTTAAACATTGACTTACATTAAATCACCTGGTGAGTTTGTTAAAAATCCACATACTCAAAGCCCAGAAATTCTGATATTTGCTTTCTTTTACTTAGCAAGGGAGAAAGAAATTAAAAATTGGAGATGAGGAAGAGACAGAAAGGGCAATACTATGTAATGAGGCAAAGGAAAATATAAATGTTACAAGCTGAATTTATTTTATAGATTGGTTCTTGAACATAAAGCTAAACTAATTCATTCCTAAGGAGGGCTTTATGTATTAAATCACATGGTTCACAAATTCCAATTTGTTTTATTAAACTAATCTATAAAATAGAGGGAAAGTCTAATTTACACTCTATTCATCTGTTAAACTACATGGTGAAAGATGGCACTCACATACCTACTTTTCCAAATACTTAAACTGTAAGACCATTCTACCATGTTACACATCTTTTATTTTATTTCTATGGTGTTTAGTTCCTCTAAAGAATAAAACATTAGGGAGTGTTCCTAACTGCTGCTGGTTTGGCACTGCCTAATTCAAATCGATTTTTGCTCAAATCAACTCTTTAAAAAGGTAATAAAATAAAAAAAAATAAAATATTAATGCCAAAAGTAAACAAATACCTACATACAAATATACACAAAAAAATCCTGAAACCCTGGAAATCAAGAGCTCTAAATCTAATGGGGAAAAAATAATCTTAGTTCCGAAGACTGCATTTTAATAACATAGCTCTTAAAAACGACTTTTCCTCTTTTCACTTAAAGTACAAAAATAGTTTTATGCTCTTTGACTATGAATTCCACACACACATAGACACACACACACACACACACACACACACACACTTTGAACTCATCACTAACAATTCTGTCTTTATTCTGTCTTTTAAAAACCAAAGAAACATTTTTTGCTCTTTGCAACAAGTGTCTCCGAGATCCAAAGTTACCTGACATTTGATATTTCCTTGGATGCTTCAAATGCTAAAACTACATATTCCTACAGTGTGTAATAGCTCACTAATCCTTTTTCTACCCTTTTTAGTTAAGCTGTTGATGAATTTTTAGACTGTCAATAACTTAAGCAGCTAACTAAAGAATTTTCTACCTTGATTTCTTAATTTCTGGTTTAAATATTAATTAAATCATAAATTCTGTTTCTATCATGATAAATTCTGAGCGACAGCCAAATATTTATATATTTCAGATGTTGCCAACATAGGGACACTTAGGATTAAAAAGACATTCCTTTAAATTTGTCAAAATAAAGATCTAAAACATGTTCCATTCCCATTTATTCTTCTGTTAAGGGTTACCTCATAGGGTTCTATTCTGACCTTTGCCAGTCATTGCCTATATTTTCAGATCTTTAAGATATATTTGGCAAAGTTTAAATCCAGAATCCTGGAAATGTAAGGCAGGATGAATTTCTGTTCTTAAAGATATAATTCCTTCTGTACTAATGAATCTGAGATGATCAATCCTCAGGAAGGAACTTGCCTCTTGCCCAAAACTTGCCTCTTAAGAGCTTGGTACCCTCTGGCAAAGACTTGTTATGTTACTTAGTTTAGAAAGTCTGAACAAATATTATAAAACAAATTGCCACTAAAAATGAAATATCAAAAGTGGACAAACAAAAAAGGAACAACATGGATTCCTCACATTTCTCATCAAGTATGTTCTCAAAAAGTGAACAGGACAGCTGGCCCAATGATCTAGATTAGAGAACTAGATCCTAAACTGAGGATTCTACTATAAAAGATAGGACCATTTATATCTTTTATGAACAGACCATAAACTGAAGTAGAAAACAAAACAAAATGGGAACTAAGAAGTAGCAGTGTAGTCAAGCATATTACCAAGGCAATTCAAGCAAAATAAAATTAGGTGAGAAAAAATAGAGCCAAGGACTTAGAACACAGAATTAAAGTAAAACAAAGTTGGGCCAGTATTCTTGAACTTAGAATTACATCACACCAAAACCAGTAACACAATTCCCTAGTGAACCAAGACTATGGTGTAGGTGATCCACATTTGACCTACTTTCTGCACATATCATCGGGTAGAATGGTAAAAAAAGAAAAAGAAAAAGAAAAAAGAGGAAATTCATGAAAACTACAATAATCTAGGTGTATGTGGATTAATGTATTATCTATACTGAAAAACTAAATTACATGTTCAAAGATTATTCAGCAAATAATCTTTGAACTGCTGACCAACTGACATATAAGAAAACTAGATCCTATATAGCCCCTGTATTTCTTCAATTAAAATGGACTCTATCTATTAAGATATGTGAGAGAAAAAGAAAATCAGAGATAAAAACATGAGCAACTTTGTATGTGTGTATGTATGTATCTTTGTTTGAAGTCGTTAGCCTATTTCTCCCAAGAACACAATATCCATTCTTTTCTCCTTAGGCCCACCAGATACACAACCTGTAAAAAAAAATATATCCACAGCAGAGATTCTGCCAAATGTATGCCATGGCACTGTCTCCATTGCCTTTCCCCATTCAATTCCCCACCAAAATCAATGGCAATCATATGGAAGTAGCTTAATATTCTCTTAGAATTCCTTTAGAACATTCCTATGCCACTGCTATTTTTCCAACTTTTTACTAGAACTCCAACCTAATCCCTTATCTTCTAAACTCCACAGACACAACCTATTCCCTTATCTTCTAAATTCCAAAGGAACAAAGTGCTGTCTCATTCATAACCCTGGGCTCAGGTTACATTGAGCTTAATGTTACTTTTATTTATATGTTTTAAAAGTTTTCAATAACTGAAAAGTAACCCAGTCATCTTTACGTTAAATCCATGATTATATAACATGTTGAAAATGTTTCTATTGCTCTCCTATTTGAAGACAAAGAATGAATTCTCAATATTATATCCTGTTGCTTTCTTGGACTTCACATCATGGACTCTCTAAACAGAGAAAGGGAATAACAGTATCACTCTCACCTTCCTGGAAGATGGGGGGGGAGCATCAGTAATCAAGTTTATAAAATAATCTTCCATCACAAGGAGAGTTTCTTTTAGTAAATACAGATTTATACATAAAAGCATTTTCAATACAGAGAGTAGCCAATAGCAAAAAAGTCAAAGGCCATAAATGTAAGCTTTCTGATGTTCTTTTTAACTAAAATTTGAAAGCTGTAAAAATATCATTTTTAGCTTACATTTTTGTCCTACTGGAACATCTTAAGTAAGGATCAGCTCTAATTAGCTACAATGAAAGAAATGCTTAGCCAATTCCTTCTACATAGAAACAATATCTGATAATAAAATATATTTTTGCTCTTAATATATATAAATAATGTCTATTTTTCTATACCTTACTTGGAGCCTAAAATATGATTTTCAGAATACTTCTTCCAAGATTTCTTAGATGTGTCAATGGGTGGAAGATGGCATATCTTTTCAAGGACAAACTTCCACTCAAGGTACCTTGTTCACTTTCCCCTGGTTGGAATGAATATTCTAAGTTTTCTCAGCTGCCGCTTTGTTCCTTCCTACCTTGACCTTCATTATAGTCTCAGTCTGTACAATAACTCTGTTCTGCTTCCCAGCGGAACAAAGACGACCCTTCTGGGTTTCTTCCAGACCTGGTGTTTCAACAAAGGGCTACTTATTCTAGCTGTTCACAGTGGAGGGCCTGGGTATCAAGAAGGTAAATGACTATGGAGGTTTAGAGTTCAAGAGGGGTACAAGAAGAGTAGAGAGAGCCTAAAGTAGAGTTCTTTTTGGATGCTAGTGGACACAGGAGGGACTACATGGCTCAGAGTCTTTCCAGAGGAGTTGCTGGCGGAAAAGGATCGCTGGTGCTAGTGAGAACGATGGAGGTGACATGACCAATATCTTGGCAAGCACAGCAGAAAGTGGATTCGGGGTGCATTTCGGGTATCTGATGAAACTGTCGTACAGGGAGGCTGCACGACAACGCCCTTCCAAGTGGCGGTTGCTCCCTGAGCCCGTGTGTCCTGCAACGAGCAAGGGCCGAGGCCTGATGCCGGGTGCCCGATGGGACTCACCGTGTGGCTCCGGCCGGGGCCCCGAGGGCGGCGGCGGCGGCGGCTCCTGGTGCTGCAACGGGGAGGTGGAGGCCGAGGCGGAGGCCGACGTGATGAGGAGCCTCTGGAAGCGGTTGGGCGGGCGGCAGGGCACCTCCAGGCCGGCCGCCAGCTTGGCCTTGTTGGCGCTGGTGAGGCGCTTGAGGTGCACCAGCAGCTGCGGCTGGTCGCGGCGGAAGTGCGGGCTGTGGAAGTGGTGGAGCGGCCCGTCGCCGGCCGGCCCGCCGCCCCCCGGCCCCGGCCCGGGCCCCGCCGCGCCCGGCCCGCCCAGCACCACCTTGCGGAAGCCGTAGAGGTTGAGCTGGCGGATGAAGCTGGTGAAGTTGGTGGTTTTGAAGAGCTCGGGCTCCGCGCCGGCGCCCCCGACGCCGCCGCCCCCCGCCGCGGCGCCGCCCCCG
Organism: Cynopterus sphinx; assembly: GCA_030015415.1. Taxonomy (NCBI): domain Eukaryota; kingdom Metazoa; phylum Chordata; class Mammalia; order Chiroptera; family Pteropodidae; genus Cynopterus; species Cynopterus sphinx. The sequence continues at coordinate 25,539,915 of CM057385.1, forward strand.
GCCCCGGCCGCGGCCCCGGCGCCGGCCCCCGGCGGGCTGAGCAGCTCGGCCTCGAAGAGCGGCTGGTCGATGAGCAGCCCCTCGCCGCGGCCGTCCCAGCGGATGGAGCGGTAGCGAGGGCTGTTCACCAACCGCCACAGCTTGGCGGGGAAGTTGTTGGGGTTGATGGGCGTGGAGAGCAGCGCCTCCTCCATCGCCCCACCCGGGCCCTGGGCCTCGCCCCGCCGCGCCCGGCTCTCCCACCCCGTTCTCGATCCCCCCGGCCTTCGCTCCGCCCTGCCCCCTCCCGCCAGCCCCCGGCGACCGGCCGCGGACCCGGGGACCGTTGGGGCGCGAGGCCCCGCCCCGCCTCCCAACCTGACCAATGGGGCCTCGAGTTCGGGCCGCGCGGCGAATCACGACGCGAGCCGCCCCGCCCCGCCCCCTCAGCACCGCGCACGCGCACCGGCCGCCCGACGGCCGCGTGGGACTCGCGGGGCGCCGCGGAGGAAAGCCGCGTTCACTGCGGGTCCCAAAACCACTGCCTTGGGCCAGGAATGGCTGCCCCCCAGGTAGTGTTCAATCCTGCAAAGAAACAAGCCCAGTTATCCGCCATGGAGTACTACTTCACCACAACCAGCTGCGGGGGGGTGGGGGGGTGGAGTGTCAGAACTCAGAAAGTGTGCATTTGGCAATACAAAGCCAGCCATTCTTGAGAACAAAGGATCTCACTCTCTGATCTCAGTACTAACAAAGTGCTCCTCTCTCCAAATAAAAATGGTGATGGTGGGGTAGTGTCCTGAGCAAACAAATTCACAGCATTTTATGCATTTTTAAATACACTCATTTAAGCCAAGATTTTGCTCAGGACAACCTCCTCAAGGTGGGATGAGAACTGACGTGCCTACCTACGAGGAGGGAATCAGGAGAATATAGGCACAATCCTATGTGCCTGATCAACCAGCTGCTGAAATTGTAAACCTTAAAGGAGAAATAAACCTCACATGAGATGGGATAGAATTCTACGGTAACCATAAGGATAAAACTCCCCATCTGATCAATAAACAAGAATATAACAGGAGTTGTGCTGACAAAAAGAGAGGTACATTAAAAAATGAAAAAAAGAAAAAAATGGTTGGGACGAACGGGTATGATGTTTTAGTCCTTTTTCACGGTCAAATAAAAAATGAGTACACTTTAGGTTTTCTTAGAAATTAAAATGAATAAAAAGACCCAACAAAGCAGCACTAATATAGAGATTTTATTTCAATTGTATTGAGTTTTTACAGCACATTGCATGTTTGTCACAACGCAACTGCACAGTTTGGATTTTTGGCCACATCATGTCACTTACACCCACAAGAGCTCTGAAAGGAGTATTTGATGAATATATCTGAGCTGACAGCCCAGAGTCTCTCTCCAAGGCCATGCAGTATGTTCACTGATGGATAGTCCCTCAAAACAGCCATACAAAATAGACAGGTACAGTCCCCTCAAATGTTACCAATCTTACTCCCCCTGAAAATGGGTGGAGTAAAGTGCAATGAAAGTCAAGTTAATTAAAAAGCCACTTGCTACTGGCAGTAAATTTTAATGATTGAGAAAATGCTTAGAAGAATTTTATGCGTCAGAGACAAGGGATAGTTTGTTTCTCTTTCAATGATCTCAGGAATTTCCCAGACACAAAATCTCCATTATTCAACTCCATTTAAACGAAAAACAGTTCTGCTAGACTGACCTAAATCCGCCAAATCTTTTTAGGTTACATCCATGGCAAGTATAATAGCACAGATGCTTCTCTGTAGGATTGAAGAGAAGGTCAGGACAAATACAATTCTTGTTCTAAATGAAGATCCTAGTTATTTTTTTAATAAAAAAATTTTTTTCTAGGAAGCAACATGAAAGTAGCAGTTAGATAGCTACCATAGTAGTTTAAAAACAGGATAAGCCTAAGTGTAATTTGCCTTTTATACACCGACAAATTAAAATATATAAAAGAAATTGTAGTGGCTTCATTATAGGTCAAGGAGACTGTATCTGTCCCAAGCACAGTACATGGCTATATTACTGTATCTTTTGGTTAAGTGCCACTGGTACATATTAAGATGAAAAAAAAAAAAATGTTTGGCCCAAATGGACACATTTTTCTCTCCCAATTTTGGTATCAAGGCTTTATTCTCTTCTGTTTGGGTTCCATTGTTAAGTGCACAGAAATAGACAGCAGCATTTGTACTGAAACCCTCACACGCCAAACAGCATATTCTAGGAGGTAAAAACCAAACACTAAATTCTACCCTCAAGGTGTCAAGTGTTCAGGATAAGAAGCAGTGTGACCCAGAGGAGGCAGCAGCCAAGGGAAAGACAACATGAGGGAAGTGGGTATGGAACAACAACAAAAAAACATGGTTTTATTTTCATGCCAGGAGAGGATCAAGGTGTAGCTCCTGTGTTAGCACCAGGACAACTAGGAAAAGTCAGGCGCAAAGGGTAGGGCACAATCAGCAAATATTTCACAAGGATAATTTCTGCTTTTCCCTTCTCATTCTTCACAGTGCATACCTCAAGAGCTGTCACTGAGTAATACAGATTACTGCCTTCACAGCTCAAAATAACTCATTTTTGTCAGGACTGAATATCAGCAGAGTTCTTCTCTGCTCCCAAAAATGTCTCATTCCCTAGAACTGTTCCCCTAAACTGATGCTGGCTGATGAGCCAAGTGAAAAATACAGCAAAACCTCCACTTGATGAATCAGTCTTTAAAACCAAACTCCACAGAAAGACAGAACTAATGCAACTAGAGGGAGTGCCTCTAAAGACTGAGCCTTCATGCACAGACACAGAGCACAGAGGTACAGGGTATAGTTCATTTCAAATAGGATAGGAATTCCTATCTTATATACTATAATCTGTTTTTTCCAAGGTGGAGGAGAGATAGATCTGGTTATCACTTGGAGTTTGGTTATACATATGCCTTTCTATTGCTGTTTGGGGCATACATCACCAGGCAGTATCTATGAAATCATCATCATGTGATCCCCAGGAGAAAAAATCTGGAGTCACCAACTCAACATTAAGCTCCCAGATTCTGGGTCTGGATCAGGACCATTACCCCAAGGTGAGGGTCTCACCTGTAGAGGACCTCCTATCAAATTGGAATTCCTCTGCTCCAGTCTCATGATACCAAGAATTTCTCAAGATGGTATCTTTGAGCTCTGTGATTTCATGAGCCATACCAAAAAACCTTCAAAACTACACCTGAAGCAGATTCTCCCTTCAAACCTGCTATAATTGGACAGGTCACTTCTTCAGGCATTCAACTGGAAGCTGTAGCAATGGGTTTCTTCAGATGTTGGCTCATGAGCTCCCTGGCACGAGATACTTGGATGTGTTCGTAACATGAGTTACAGACGAGAACTGGGTCATAGAGCTGTTGATCAGGAATGGGCAACTTCAGGTGGCAGCAGGCAGCACAAAATACATTCCCACAATTTCTGCCAAAGCACAAAGAGGGAAGAGTTCAGCAGAAAGGCCAATATACTGAGAATGAATGAAACTCTAAGCCTCACATGAGTAAAGAAAAAAGTTGGGAGCAAACAAAAATAATTCCTATGAAGATGTCTCCATTTTTGTATCAATTCAATTTTGTTCGTATGTAGGTACTTCACTGCTTTTTGAGCTATACTAAATCATATTAAACATCTTACCTGCAATGATGCCTTCGTTTGGCCAACCAGAATTCACAGTCACAGTTATAGCAATGTGATGCCATATGGTCTGGAACCCAGCGAGTCACCTAACAGAAGGGACAAGGGAAAATTCCAGTTCCTTGTCAACAAAGTGGAAGAGCAACCCTGCAACAAGGAGAGCATCCCAGGAGAAAACAAGGCCTGTCTTTATAGTTGGCCCTTACTAGCCTAAAATGAAGACACTCAACTAGAGGAGAGCTCAGTTTACAGCACATCACTTATCTCTGAGAAATATGAGAACTCACTGGCTTGCATAAGTACCCACTACATATTTGCCTAGACATACCTCAGTCTCTTTCTTATCAACAGGTTCCCAGCTTGCTTCTGAAAGGCAGTCTTCACTGTGATCGGAGCCAAAATCTTCTGTATCACTGCCATCTGACTCCTTCAAACACGTCTGAAGAAAAGGCAAAGACATCAACATCATCTTTATCTTCTCTAACATTGTTTACTGTACATCACGTACTGTCCTGAGTGCATTACATGCGAGAATTTCTCTAATTCCTTACAACAACCTTGCGATGTATACTACTATTATCCAAATAAGGAAATAACACCACAGAGAAAGTTAAGAGCTGATACGTAGTAAAGCTAGGATTTGAACCTAGTAGTTTGGCTTTAGACCCATGCTCTTAACCAATATCCTATATCATAGTGTGGGAAGAATATTTCTTTTGTTACATTTAAACTTGGGGTTCGCAAACTATAGACTGCCTGTTTTTGTAATCAAGTTTTATTGGAAGACTGCCACACTTATTTTCATATTGACTACAGCTGCTTCTGCCAAGTAGCTGTGACAAAGACTATATATGCCACAAAGCCTAAAGCATCTGACCCTTTATCAAAACAGTCTGCTGACTCCTGGAGAACAGCTTTTGTGACCCTGAATACTAAGAAATTGTTAGCCTTAACCATTCCATCCCAGCAAGTGGACAGCAGGCAAATGGGAATGTCTTAATCAGAGGAAGTAAAGTGCCTGTGGAGATGACAAGATAATAACGGGCAAGAAGCTGACTCCTAGAAGCTCCTGGATGACTACAACACCAGAACCTCAGGCCTCCCAACATAGCGAAGTCTAGATGGTCCTTGTCATCTCTGACCTGGATGATCCTAAACATCCTAACCAGCCTCCCGACCTGGGTTTCAATTGACACACTATACCTACAGTAGTATTCTTAAAATACAAATCTGATCATGTTACTCACTAGCCAAAAATGTTATTGCCTTGAGGACAGAATCCAAACAACAAGGGAACTCAAGCTGACCTTTCCAGTCCCTGTCTACTTCTCCAAAATCATTTCTCACTGCCTCCCTCACAGTTCCAGCACAAGTGTGCATAAATGCGCGCGTACGCACACACACACACCTCTTACCCCTTTGTTCAGGCCCTATCATTAAAGTACCTATTGCCTCACCCTACCCCTTTGTTCTGGCACTATCACTGAAGTACCTATTGCCTTCATTCTTCTGCAGATGTTATTTTCTTTTCACTGTTTACCTAGCTAAATATGGCACATTCTTCAGCTCTCAGCTAAGCATTATCTCTCAGCTTCTCTGACCTTTTACTCCATCTTAGCCTCCAACACCTGATGCTTCCCTCAAATAGAACACTTAAGATCATTCTAACTATTTGCTTGTCTCTCCCAGTAGATTGTGAGCTCTTGAGAACAGGGACTATGTCTTTCATCCAACAGCTCATCTACTGAACAGTGGCACACAGCAAATACCCAACATTGAATAGATGGAAGGCTAATGGATAGAATAAATGAATGGATGGAAAGAAGTAGGTGAATACTTACAAAATCATCTTCATAGTCCATGGGAGGTTCTTGTGGAGGTGCACAGCAGTGACGGATATCCAGCCTCATCTGCAGCTCACGCACCTGTCGACGTAGCTGCTCCACCTCTTGCTTGTACCCTGCTTCAATTTGCCGTAATCTATGCTGGATCACATCCGTAGGAAAGGGGAGTCCATCATCATCCAGGTAGAGAGGAGGCACTGGAGAAGGGCAACTCAGTGGAACAGGCTTTGTGCTGGAGACCTGCTTTGGATAACTGGACAACCAAATCCGGTTGTTTTTTCCTCCTGGGCCAGTACAGTGTCCACTGGAATGACTAGAACAAAGAGGTGACTTCACCCCTTCTCTCTGAGCCCACTGGCCAAAGCAGGGCCCTGTTGCCCGCATCTGCTTACTGTTTGACCTCTTGCTACAACAGCCATAGGAAAGCAGCCGCCGAGGGGTGGTCTCCCCACTTGGGAATGAAGTCACCATCCCCTGAAAGCTGTCCCAGTTGGACCCTATAAAGGAGAACTCACTGATCTGGCTCTGAGAAATTGGCCTTCGTGCCAATTCCAATGGCACTTTCCCAAAGCGAAGATTTTCCAGTAATTGCCCATTCTTATTATTCCCTCCTTTGCCAGTGTCTTCCTCCCCACGAATCAGATCTGGTACAGAACCGGGCTGTTCCTGGTGGGAGATACTTGCCACAGATGCCGGGGGATCTTGGTTGAGAAAGTCAGCAGTTGGGTCTGGAGGAGTGTGGCAGGTAGCATTCAGTGGGTTGCAAAGGGTGCCCAGACTGTGACCTGGAGATCTGGAGGGCACACCTAGCACAGAGTCTAGTTGGGCCTGCTGGGGGGCGCCTGTAGGAGGCTCCTGGGAAGACTCAGAAAAATCACAAATTCCATCACACTTGTTGGAAATAACTTTAGAGAGCACACTGACAGCTGCTTTTTCAGGACAATGTTCATGTGGCTCCTCTGTGCCATCTAAAGTCCTACCCAGCTCATCCTGGGCAGGAAGGTCTGAGGCTGGTACCTTAGTCTCTTCCAGGACTTTGATCTCAGGATCAGAGGTGTGGCTCTTCATTTCCTGGGGCACTGTGGCATTAAGTGGTTTGTAGCTTGAAGAACAGCTTTTGTGACTCTTGAAAGGTTTATTGCTCAAGCAGTCTTTCTGGCTGCTGGATAGAGGGGGAGGAACACCCATTTCTCCTATAGTCTGCTGAGGAACTTCTACCCCAGATTCCACGAAGGCTATCTCTGATCCCTCAGGATTGCTATGCCAGGGTTCCAGGCCTACTCTGGCCTCCTGACAGTGGTTATTCAGGTTGGGGTCACTGGATGTGCGCGTCAGGGGGCTGCTTGTATCACAGGCAGAAAGAAGATCATCCATAGATCTGGTTTTAGGTAATCTGGAATGACAACACAATGCCTCCAGGTCAGGGAATGCGAGCTATCTCCAATTTACAGAATTAGATCATCAAAGCCAGAGTTCACAAGAAATAGTGACGTTTAAGATTACAAATAACCAATGCTCACTGCAAGAAGCTTGCTTTGCCAAAAGTGTAGGATGTGAACCCTGCCCTCAAGAACTCAGGATCTGTCCTCAGCTTTCATCAGTCCTTGCCTTACACAATCTCCCTGGGCAATCTCAACCACTCCCACGGTTTTTACTGCCTTCTAGGCTGATAACTTTTAAATCTACTATTTAAGCCAGGACTATACTGAGCCTCACACCTAACATCCAATATGGTGAGACAGAAAGATGGGTTTTTGGAGTTAGACAATACTGGCTCTGACACTGAGTAGCTATATGGCTACAAGTTATTTAACCTCTAAGACAACTGGTTTCCTCCTCTGTAATAAGTTAAACCTTGTAGAGATGCTATGATTCAAAATAGAGTCATTCAACCACAAACTTATTAAGCCTACACTCACGACTCCTCATTTTTACAAATTTCTTTACTATGTTACCCCTCCATCACCACTTTTTACAACCATTGCACAACAACGTGCTTTTCTCAGTCCCAAGTTCCTCTAGTATACAGCACTCAAATTGTTCCAGAGGCATTAGTGCACACCAAATTGGTAACAGACATTTTCAAGAATGACCTTCCTGATTTTTCATGCAGTTCAAAAGTTCTTGGAGCAACAAAAACTTCAAGGAAATTTGCCAGGAAACAGCAGAGATGTCATTGGGCTCCTATTTTCAGATGCCTCAGTCCAGCTCATATAGAAAAATCACTCAAAGGTATTTTACAATATAGCAGATTTTTCTAAGTGTTTGGTTTTTAAAACATATTATGTTTTTAAAGGTATGTCTGTGTTTGAATTTACTTTTGTAACTAATTATTTTTTATTTATATTTTTTGTGGTATGAAATTCCAGGAAGGCAATAATAATGGTTATGATTATAGTCTCTGGAGTCTTATAGCCAGGGCCTGAATTCCAGCTTAGCAACTTTTCAGCCCCTCCCTCCCCCAACTTTCTTTTTACTTTTTATTATGGAAACTTTCAAACATGCAAAAGTAGACAGAAGAATATGAAGAACACCCACATACTCTTTACCTAGACTCAACAATATCAACAGTCTGCCATCTCCCACAGCTGATTGCTATGTGCACCAAAGGTTTAATCAATAAAATAATGGTGGTAGAGACAGTAATGCCTGAGGAGTCTGGCACAAGAGAACTTATCCAGCTAGGGTGGTCAGGGAAAGCTATACAGAAAGAGTAATATTTGAACTGGGTATAGAAGAATGTGTTTAGACTTTAATGGAAGAAGGAAGAAGAGGAAAGAGGGAGGACATTTTTGATCTGGGGAAAACCAAAGGTAAGTCAGGTCACCTGTTAGAGAAACCATTTCCTCTAAGATCTTTATAGCACTTATTCTTCTAAATCGAACTCTCCATCTTAAGCTATCTATAACCTACTTCCTCTTTACTGTCAACTGATATTTCAATCCTAATCTCATGTATCTCTCCTTTCTTCCCAAACAAACTTGTCTTTTCAACTTTTCAATGTCTATAGGTAGTACTAATATCCTCCTGGTTTCTAAGCCTACTACTGACTTTTCTACAATGTTCTGATTTTAATCCTTGTCTTTTCCAAGGACTCTTCCCATATATCTGAATTACAACAGTGCTGGCTAGTCTCTGTGCCTCCAACCACCTGGCTCAGAGATTAGTTCTCAAAAAATTCCATTGTCTTCAGGTCACAATGACTTCCTACAATGATTTATTACTGACAGCTGAATCAAAATAAACTCCTCAATGTAATGTTTAAAGCCCTCAATAAACTATCTTATATTTATTTCTTTCCATTTCTCAAAATAGCTCCTCCCCAACCCCTGCGAACTCCAAAGTTCTTCTTTTTTAAAAAACTCTCTCTCTTGTATCCAATTCCTTTGGACCTCTCTCCACGAACCTCATTACCAAGTTCATAACCCCCTGCATTCCAATTGTTTGTCCACTGAGGAATTTACTAAAGCACCTATTATGTGCCAGGCCTTGAGCCAGATACTAGGGCACAAAAAAGCCATGATTCCTTCCTGGTCTTCCATAAGACTTCTCTGAGTAAATAGTCACCGAATAGTCATTTCTCTAACAGCTTTGAACTACACAAATTCTTACCTGCTTAGATGCTAACTTAGAACTGTTCTCTAGTTGTCCTATGTCTTGTCTTATAGCTTTTTAAAATATCTTAAATAGGATCGATAGCTTCTATTTCTTTGATATAGTCCATAAAACCTAATATAGTACTAGGTAACTTGTAGGTATTAAAGAAACATTTTTTGATGTGAAAAATTAGATATTGATATAAGATAATGATTATTAAATGGGTCACAGAACTAACTGAGAATGTGATTAAAAGTTATGGCCCCTTTTCCTGGAAAAGTAAATTTATGAACCTATATCCAAATTCTGCATAGTTTGGGGAAAGAGAAAAATCACAGATTTCCTAAAGCCTACTCATAGGCCCCTGACAAATGGACTCAGCTCCAAAAACCCTAAAACCAACAATTTAAGGGGTTAGGTTTTTTTGTTTTGCTTTATAATATTCAACCAATTATATACGTTATACTAACATAAATGCAAAAGTATACATATAAGGTAACACTATTGAACTGTACATTTAAAAATGGTTTAGATGGTAAATATTGTTATATGTATTTTACCACAAACACTAAAGATAAATATACGGATGTTAACTAAAGCACTCCCTATAATGACAAAAAAAAAAAATCACCTAATTGACCAACAGAAAACTGATTATATAAATTATGATATACTCTAATTTTGGACTATTATGCAGCCACTATATAGAGCAGCTTTATATTTTCATGGGATGACACCCTAACACAAGTAGGAAAAATAATTTGCAGAACAGTATACAAGATATGATTGTTTTTGTATTCAAAAAAATTCAAAAAATGTTTCTAGACGACAGTGTGAGAATGTGAACATATCTAGAAGGACATATACCAATTAGCAGTGCATACCTTTGGGGACAAGGATCAGAGAGGATTTTCATTTTCTACTTTTATATTGTTTGACCTTTTTCTTTTAAATAAGGGATATGTATTACTCTTTTAATTTAACCAACTTCTATTCTACTTCCTCAAAAATATTCAGCCAGAAGATAACTTTAATTTTTCATCTCCCTTTAAATTTTGGCCTTTCTCTGAGGGAGTAATATGAAGGCCATCTCCCTCTGGGAGACCATTTCCCTGAGAGTCAGAGGCTTCTGGAAATTGATGCTGGACACAGCAAAGGTTACTACTAAGAAAGCAAAGCTCCCCATGCCTTCTATCAGTAAAATAAGACCATTCCCACAAACATTCCTGAAACAGTCCTTTCTGTTCTGTTCTCTCCCCTGCTTGGGTATGTCACACAGGGTGATAGCAATTACAGAAAAGGTAACCAGTCTTATCTTAAGAGAGAACCTTGAAAATGCACTGAGTGCACTCCAGGCTAGCTACAAGTCCTGGGCCAAGCTTCTCCTTCAAATGACTCAAGAAGTTGCTTTTAAATATCTCACAAAAGAACAATAACAACATTTAGGAAAGATACAAAACAGTTATTGCCTTCCTAGTGGAGAGAGCAAGACAGACAATTTTACCTGTCCAGAGAGCGGCCAGAGAACTCCTGGCTCTGAGCCACTGGAGAAAGATAAAGATCCATGTTCTCCTCCCCAAGAGTGCATGGAGACGATGCTGGCAAGTAAACAGCTGTCCAGAGGTGCAGGGCCCGGACATGACACACAGGATGCAGGACCTAGGGAAGCAGCTCCATACTAGTATATCGTGAGATGTTCCAAGTCCCTCTTCCTTCTCTAAGCCTTTGGCCCTATGTTCTCCCCCACTGACTTAACCTGTTCTCCCTACAGGTTTCCAAGCAGCACCTAAAGGTTAAGGGTTCAGACTTACCATGTCTGAGCCAGGTGTGTAGAGGAAGTTATGAAAGTTCTTATTGCCAGCTCGCAGGAGGGCCCACACAGAACATGTCCGCTTGTAGATGTTGCGCTTCTCTCGCTCACAGGGGTTGTTGGCCAGGAATGTGCCATAGAGGCAGGAGTACGTGTGCTGTACCAGCTTGACCTACAAGGGCCAAGACAGCTTGTACCTGGGGGCCTTGGCACCATCCCCCAACCCTGGTCGCAGGCTTTAGGACTTACTAGGAATGCTTCGTTAAATTCGAACAGGCAGGGGAACTGCTTGAGCAGCTGATGAACAGAATCAAGCCACTGGAGGAACACAGGGCACTGCTCGTTTTGGTCCTCTGCATTCTCTTGGTGGCCACAGCGATCTCCAAATTTATGCCCAAAATCCAGCCAGTCAGACTCTACTAATACTTGGAAGCCCTGCAAAGACGAGAGGGTTCAAGCATAAAGCCCCCGAGGAAAGGCTAGTGTGCTATTCCCCAGAGGATGCCTGAAGAAGGGAGCTAGCAGCTTCAGAGAAGAACAGGACAAAACCCAGAAGAGGACTCAAAGCACCAATGGCCTCTACTAAAAATTCTCAAGACAGACCCAGAGGGCCAAATATCTTGCCCACCATTCCCTTTCTCTCTGTTCGTTCCCACCCAATTCCTCTCAATACCTCCAATGTCCTGTAATACGGGTCCAGTAGTATTTTGGCCAGGGCTACAATCTGTGGAGTCCGGTCCCAGCCATCTGAACAATGCACCAGCACAGGCCGGCCTTCCCGGTCTACCGTGTTAGCCACGAGCACAGCTGCCTTTAGCATCACCGACAAGTGCTGCAGCCATTTGGTGCTCTCCAGTGCCGATAACCAGCTACACAAGAGCAGAAATCAAGTCTGTCACAAAAAGCACTGAGGCTAGAACAGTTTCTCCACCACCCACAGCCAGCCACAGCTAATAAGCTCTCGTAGTGAGGCCTGAAGAGATCCAGCCCATGGCCTTTCTGCCAAGAGATATCTAACAAGAAGGTAAGGAAGACAGGACCTGAGGAAGACAGACTTTTAAGATCAACAGAACTGGGCAGCATCACATGCACATTTAGCCACTTTCTTTCCCCAGTTCTCTGTGTTCTTTGAGTAGGACAACTGATCCAAACAAAAGGAACCCAATGTCCTATGGCCATGCCAAAATCTTGGCTGAGAAGTAAGGTGTTCTTGGAATTGGCTCGCTGCACCCAAGCCCTCAGGTTTCCTGTACCTCCACACTTCCCATCGCCCCATCTAATTTTCTAAGAACAAGAAGTACTGGGTAAGGGATGAGACTGAAGGGAGGATGGAATCTGAACAGGAAACACCTACTTGCTGGGGTCTGGCATCTGGCTACACACAGCACGGAGGTACTGGAAGCTGTTCCGGATGGCATGGATGTTGGCCATTCCCATGAACACGACCTCACAGTTGGGGTAATACTCTGTAGACGTGAAGAAGAGTGGAACCTAAGAGCGTGTCCTGGAAACAGTTGTGTAGGATAAGAGCAGTTCCAGTGGGCAAGGTTTCCCTGGCCGGGCAGAGCACTCCATGATGAGAACTAAATATACTCTGGAGATCTCACTCACCCTTTTATTTCTGGATACTCAGGTGCCATTTACTAACAATAGCAGTAATAATATAATAATAAATGGTAGCCGTAGTACTACTAGTAATGATGTGGAATGAATTTAAAAAAATAGTAGTTGCTTTGTGCCAGTAATTTTATATATGTAACCTCCAATCATCCAACAACTTTGCAAGGTATGTATCACCACCATTTTACAAAAGAGAAAATAAAACTTAGACTGATTAAGGAACTTAATCATAGTCACAGTTAGTAAGTGGCAGAATTCTGACTCCAAGCCATTTCTTTGGCTCTTTCCACTACACGAGCTGCCCCCTCTTCATCAAGGCCACCCAGAGCACAGGCTGGCTGCAGACGCTAGGACAATAGCAATACCTTCACATTCGCAACCTCCACCCTTAGCCCGGTTAGCCACTGCCGCTGTGTAGGATCGAGCATCCAGAATCAGTAGCTTCTGAGGGGCTGCTGTGCTCTCAACTCCAGAGCACGCAGTCAGGGAGGAATCTAAAGACACAACAGGGAGAAGATCCTGGGTCAGCCAGCCACCCAGCCTCACCCTACAACTAGAGACCCCTCACACTCCACAGCCTCCCAAAAAGCAGGGACCCAGGCATCCTGTGTGTTGTCATCTTCTTCCCCTTCTCTCCCTGAGGACTCCTTGGAGCCAATGAGGCCAAGGTAAGGGCCCACTCCCCAGGGGACCAGCACCACTCACACCTTACCGAAGTCAGTGTCACATGCCTCGCTGGAATCACTATTCCCAGTGCTGAGGGATCCCCCAGTGGCTCTTGTCCCTGGGTCCAGGGCACAAGCTTTAGCGATGGACGTAACCAAGTACTCATCATCAGCATTGCGCCATCCCCACCAGCTGATCTCCGGCTGACTGCAGCGGGCAATGGCAGCCCCATTGCGTAGGTGTCTGACAACAGAAAAAAACCATCATGACCTTGGCATCTGCAGCCCCCAGAGACCTACCACTGAAACTCCAGGGGGCCAGACCAAGATCTCCAAAGCCAATAGGGGCCACCAGTTCATCCCCACCACGAAAATAGCAACCAAAAGCCCACAGGGAGCTTTGCAGTTTAGAAAGTGCTGTCACACGCATTTCTCAAATGGGCTCTGTATTCCCAAGGTGACCTTGATTCATCAAATCTACACGGCACCTGCTCCAGGTACAGACACCCAGCAGGAGAACAAGCCTGAGCCCAGAGCATGAACACCTCCAAACCCCAACACCTGTCTCACTCTATTTTAGCTACAATGTTCTAGTCAGGGGTTGGCAAACTTTTTCAGTAAAGGCCAAACATTAAATTTTTGGCTTTGCAGGTCATGGCCAGTCTCTGTCACACATTCTTCTTTTTGTTTCTCTTTCTTAAATAACCCTTCAGAAATGTAGAAATTGTTCATAGCTCACAGGCTGCAGGATGGATTTGTTTCAGAGGCCATTTTGCCAACCTGTTCTAATGCAGTATTTTACACACACACACACATACACCCTCAAAATAAGTTAAGTGAATACACTCTCCAAAAGCCTCATCTTTAGGAGGAAAAAAAGAGGCATTTTTTGCTTTAAAATTATTTCATAGCTACTTCCCTACAGGGTGTCAATTCCCAGTCAACTATGTTGCCACCAATCTCCACTTGTGACTCTAATTGCATAAAAAACACCCTCCTATTCCTCAACCCCCACTGCCTCACCTATACACAACCACCGGGATCCGCTTCCAGGAGCGAAAGGAAGCCACGTTCTCCAGCTCTTTATCTGTGATCCATACAGGAACCAGAAGCTTCTGTGGGTAACTGGCACACAATCTGAGAAGAGACCACATGGTGTCACTAAGCTTGATCTAAGATATAATAACAAGATCCCCAAGGATGGCTTTGTGGAAAGAAGAACTGAGAACATTCCTCCTGCACAGAGCCAGGAGCTCTGCCCACCATGCCTTACCCATATGTGGAGGAGGTCTGGATGTGGATTGGTGTCTTTGGTTCCCTACCACCTGCCCTCTTACTTGTAGTTGCTGTTGATATGAGACACTCTCCAGACATTCTGCAGGTCAAAGCCCATCCTCACAAGTTCAGCCTCCTGCCGACATCGTATGTGCTCTCCTGCAACACAGCCCCCACGCCTCTCAGCATCCAAGAATTCCATGTCCAGAGGTATAGGAAGGATGAAAACCAAGAAATAAGAAGCCCCCCAAAGAAAACAGCCTGGTCTCACCTGGCTGACACAGGTGAGTATGTTGGTCCTCCTCAGTCAGTCCCAGGCACCAGGCATGGTAGGCAAAGGCAAAGAGGTCCTCAGGCTTGGCAGGTCTTGCTGTGGCCCGGCTTAGCCGTGAGAGCCACTCTTGGCACTGCTTGAAAGTGGAGAAGTGGCACCTGCCAGGCGAGAAGCCACCAAGTGAAGCAAGAGGTGGGTGTGCACTGGGGCCAAAAGGGTCAAAAACATGGCCACAGAAAGACTGTGGGAACAGAAGGCTGCAAAGCAGGAGTAACAGGGACCCTGGGAAGGATCAGGGATACTGGCCAACAACGAAGAGAAGTTGTCTTTGTCACAATTCTCTTCCCAAGAGCTCTTCTCCTTGAGACATATTTGTCCCCTCTAAAGGGGCCCTACCATTTCTCATATCGAATCTAAAGGTCATCACATGGTCCTGAATGTCACGACTCCTTGTGTTATCTTCCATGCCTCCTTAACACAAACTTTCAGGCAGGAAGTCTTGCTCACCTTCCTTATCCCTGTCTCCTTGTTTTTTCACTTCTGCTTGATGTCTTCTCTGAGCCTCGCCACATCCTACTGATACTCTGAAGACAGTTTCAGTCCCACACCTTCCATGAAGCCTTCCCAGCCTACTCCACTCCACAGACCCCTTCCTCTCTTATTCTCAATATGCTTGGAGTATTAAATAGTAAGTTTTTCCAAGGCATATTGCCACATGCTAACTCTTTCTTCAGAACTAGACTTTAACATCTCTGAAGGGAAGGGCAAAGTGCCCTCTCCTTCTGAATCCCTACAAACTGAGCACACAGCACATTCTAAAATGGGCAGCCTTTATCACTCAGCCATAAGAAGAGATGAAATACTGCCATTTGCGACATGGCATAATCATGTCATGTCATTATCTCCTGCTCTCCTTATCCCTGTCTCCTTGGGATAATCATGCTAAGCAAAATAAGCCAGACAGAAAAAGTTGAAAATCACATATTACTTGTATGTGGAATATAAACCTAAAAGCAACAAATGAGCAGGACAAACAGAGACTTGTGGACATAGACTATAGACTAGTGATTACCAGAGAACTATAGAGTAGTGGTTACTAGTGGGATGGGGAGGAGGGGGAAGATAGATGGGGTATAAGGGGTAGGGGTAGAGTGAAGTGGGTTAAGGGGATCAAATATATGGTAGATGAAAAAAACTGGACTTTGGGTGGTAAACACACAATAGAATATACAAATGTCAAATGATAATGTACACCTGAAAATTATATAATTGTATTAACTAATGTTACCCAATAAACTTAATAAAAATAAAAAATAAAATAAAAATAAAATATTTGAGAAAAAAATAAAATGGTAAGCCTTTTCATAATCCTAGGATTCATCCTAGACTCTTCTTTCTCTCATATTAATCTGTAAGCAAATTGTGTCATCTCAAAAATTTGACTGTTTCTCATCATTTTGATTGCTACCACCCTACACAAGCCACCATGATCTCTCATCTGGGTAACTACAATAGGTTCTTAACTAGTCTCCCAACTTCTGCCCTTGCTTTCATCCCTGTCTCCTTACATCTATTCTAATATAGCAGCAAAAGTGATTCTATAAAACATTAATCAGATCATGTCACTCCTTTGCTCAAAACCTTCCAGTAGTTTCTCATTTCCCTTAAAGTAAAAGCCAGTCATATGACAGCCTGATACCCGCCCTTACCTCTCAGGTCTTATGTCCCACCTTTCTCACTCATGTGCACTCCACTCCAGCCACACTAGCCTCCTCGCCATTCTTTTAATATGCCAGATACAAACCCATCTCAGGACTTTTACACTCACTGTTACCTCTGTCTGGCACATTCTTTTCCTAAATACCCACATGATCACTTTCTTCAGGTCTTGACTCAGGTGTCACCTTTTCAGTGCAGGCTTCTCTGATCACTTTGTTTAAAGCTACAACCTTCTCCTCCATAGCATTCCATATCCCATTCCCTACTTCATTTTTCACCTTTATACTTAAGATCATCTAACATATTTTACTCATTTATTATTTACTGCTGACATCTCCCCATTGGATGATATGTTCCATAAGGGCAGAAAATTTTGTCTATTTGTTCCCTGCTCTATCCCCACTGCCTAGAATAGTCTGATATAGAGCACAGAACTCAATAAACGTATGTTAAATAAATGAACCAACAATAATGTGACTGCTGAATGCCACATATCATCCTACACTCTTTCATATACATGATCTCATTTAATCCTTATGATGACCCCATGGGCGAAGCATTAACCCCATTTCTTCAGTTCAAGATACTGTGGGTCAGAAAATTGATTTCTCAATCCAGGCAGGGTTTTCACCTTTCCTCTCAAATTGGGAAAGTCAGGCAATATTTTTCCTTTCTTGCTCCACAGAAACCCTGCAGCAGAGAGGTCTGGGCAAAACCAGGGTAAGAGGACCTGAGGCAGGTCTCATAGTTCTCACCTCACCACTTTGGAGTCCTTGCAGGCAATGTGCAACTGGAACATATCACGGCTCTCCACACTGTCAATCATCCGGAGGGGGACCTTTACAGGAAGGGCAAACTAAAGCTCAGATCCCCACTCTCCATATCACTGTTCATTCCCACCCTACCCCAGATGCTGATGTATTAACAGAAGGAAGGAAACTGATATTTATTGAGGGCCTGTTAAGTGCCTGATAACTATGCTGGGTCTTGTACATGTGACCCCAATTAATAATCATAAAAACCCTGCAGGGCAGGTATTTTTACTCCATGCTATTAAGGAGGAAACTGAGCCTCAGATGGGTGATTTGACCAAGGTCATGTAGTTGTTAAGTGGCACTCTTCAAATAAGCCACTGTGCCCCTTAGAAAGGCCAGCAAGAGAATAAGGGAAAGGAGAATAAATGAGACAGAAAGACCTAGAGCTAGGAGAATGAGGCAGAAAAACAAAAAGTTAGTGAGAAAAAAGAAACCCCAACTTTTGGAGACATGATCAAGTAGAGCATTGGAGCAATCCCACCTTGCACCTCATACAGATTCTGGTTTGAGTGTGGGAGAACAGGATATAAACTCACGTTAATGACAGAGTCCTTGAACTTAATATGCAGTCGGTAGTTGGAGATGGCAATGAGGGCATCGGCTGCCCTGCCCAGGAACTCCACTCCCTCACCCTGCAGCACTGTGAAGGGCACCTGCAGAGGGACAGAAGAACCCTCAGTCCAGGAGTGAGTCACTCCTCTATTCCCCTCCCTGACTTGTGGGATCCCTGCTGGAAAAGGTGGGCCAAGACAGGACAGAAGAGTCCTCTCCACAGTAACAGCATCAGGCAGCAGCTGTATAGGAAAACTACCTTTCCTTCCCTGGGGCCAAAGGCCCCATAATGTGCATGCAGACAGACTCCTCTCCCTCCAGAAACCAGAGAGTGGGAAGTCAGAGTTCAGGTACCAGATTCCCCTTAGGAGGGGAAGATATTTTTTAACTCTGCAGGGAGCTCCACCCACCCTGGGCCTCCAACTCCTCCTTACCTGCAGATTCTCCTCTTCTTTCACTAGTTCCTTGGGGGGGAACAGGTCCTTGGCTTGGATGTACTCCAGGCTGGGGGGCCCCTCCTCACCCTGTGGGGATGGCCTTGGCCTTAAGTCACCAGGCTCCACTTGGCCCATTAGGCCTCATACCGCTGCCCTCCCCTCAATAAATCCAAATATACCCCATACACACTTATAAAAGTTCTGGTCACAAAAGAGGTACCAGGCTTAGTGGGAGGGGTGAGGTGGAGGGGATATTCAAGCTTAGTAAGCCTTAGGGAAAAGTAAGGTCCAAAGAGGAACTGGGAATCTACACTCCTCAAAGGGGAATCTCCTGTAGAACTAAAATTCCCCAAATGGAGGAGAGAAAACTAAGGAAATGAAAGACTATGTAAGAGTAAAACAGAAGTGAGAGTGGGAAGTGCTGCTCTGAGGAAAAGAAACCAGGTATGGCGGCTAGTTATAAAGACAGGAGAGAGAGCAGTCACCTAAGGCCACCTAGACTTCAACCTGGTGAGTGAAGGAAACAAAGAGGAGTGGGCCAGGGGGATTCAGTCCTGTGCCTCTAGAGGGCCTGCATGGATGCTTTCAGAGGAAGATGTGTTTTGGAGCTGAGCTTATCTTCCAGTTCCTCCCAACACCTAACCAGCCCCCACCACCTGCCAAGCCACCTGCCCTGTCAGCTGATATGAGGGGGAATTCCTGAGGATACCCAGAGCAAGCAGAAGTCACTCCCATCCCAACAACCCGGGAGGTGGGACTAGGGGATCTGTGGGCCTGGGAGAAACCAAGAGACCCAAGGACAGCCAGGGTAGAAAGAGAGGCCTGGCAGACACCCACGGGGGTGAGGAGGGGAGGGTGGGAACATCTGAGAGGACAGATGGGGAAGCTGGGAAGGAGCATTAAGCCAAAGAGGGAGGAGGGGAGGACCGAGAATGATGCAGAGGTACGCAGGCCTGCAGAGGCAGAGAAGATGGAGAAGAGGCTGTCTGGGGGACAGTCAAGGAGAAAAGACTGGTGTGTCAGGTGAGGGATGGAATGGTGGAGGGGGAAGGGACTGAAGCCAGGGAGACAGCGCAGACATTCTGTGCTTCCCAACCGGCCTCCTAACATCCCAGGCGGCCTACTAGCCACATCCCACATCCCCAAGCAAGGATGCTGCGGGTAGGACCAACATGGAGAAGAGGTAAAGGGATGTACCCCTGCAGGGCGGGGCCTGGAGATCTGCAGTCAAGGGCAGTGGCTGCGGGATCAAGATGGGTCACAGAATTTCCATCCCCGGCCTTCGACAATCCCCAGAAAATTAAAGCAAGTCCAAGAAAGAAAAGGGATAATTCCCCCCTCCCCTTCCAGGGGCCTTGGGAAGGGGGATGGGCTGAAATTCGGAATCTCAAGAGCCGGCCCTGGGCGGGGCTGCGGGTGCAGCAAGCGCTGGGGCCCCTGGGCCCCCACAGGCGGGGCCGGCACTTACAAAGCAGCTGAGCATGGAGCAGGATACGCGGGCGGTCAGGCTCATGGTCGCGGGAGGTCTGGGCCAGCGCACATGTCCCCGGAGCCGCTGCGCTGCCCGCCAGCCCCAGGCGCCCGCCGCATCCCGGCTGCGGGGCCCGACCGAGGCAGCCGCGGCGGCCAGGAGACGAGAGCGCGGGCTGCGGGCCTCCGCGCGGCTCCCGCGCGCCTCTCCCCTCCTCTCCACAATAGAGCGAGCCCAGCTCCGCCCTCCCGCACGAGCGCGGAAGGGAGGGGAGCCCGCCGCGGGGACAGCCCGGGACCGCGCCGGGAAGGCAGGGACGGGGCGGGGTCCTGGAGCCCCGCCCACAGCCCAAAGCCCCGCCCCCGCAGCCCCCGGCCGCGTGGGAGGCAGTCCTCAGGGGATGTCTTGGGGCTTTCAGGAGGGCTGTTCCCTGACTGCGTGAAAGGGGAAGGCGAAACGCCTACATCTTTTCACTTCCCATCTTCCCAGGTGAGCCACCCAAAAACCCTGTTTTCACACGTCTATCCCCTCGCCCTCCCCTCCTTTCTGAGTTCCCCCAATACATGTTCTGAATTGCCAAGATACAGCTCACTTACCTCCATCCACCCCATGACCTTTCCATTTTCAAGACTCCTCCTTTTCCTCCAGAACCACCACCCATAGTACCCCTGACCATCAGTGTCCTCCAGTCCCCTGACCTCACTAAATCCCACTCCCTTTCTGCCCCTTAGAGTGGACACTGGGCTAGTCAGGTTGGTCATGCCACACCCCTGAAAGGGAAATTCCCGGAGCTTTTAATTCCAAAGCCCCTGCCCAGCCTTCCTCCTTTCGCTCCATCTCTCCCTTTTTTCACATCTTCTTGGAAGAGAAAAAATTTCTTAGGCTGGGAAACAAAAGAGCTGGAACTATGGACCGCAGAAGCTATACAAAAACCATTTTGAAACCCAAGGGTAGGGGAATGATGTGAGTTGGATAGAGGACCAAAGAATAGGGAGCAGTGATAAGAGGCTCAAAATATCACCAAGAGTCACAGGTGGAGCTGGTTGGAACACCACACTTCCTGTGCCTGGTAACTTTCAGAAACCAGGGCTTTGGTTTGGGTTTGTTTTGGAAGAATGGGAGAAAAGCCTGACCTTTTATTAAGCATTTACTATGAGCCAGACGTATTTCAAACGTTATCTCACTAAAACCTTTTGATTCCCCAAGAAGTTAGCCTTATCCTGTTTTACTGGTGAGACTTCAGACTTAGAGAGAAAGTATGCAGTTTAGTTAATGGAAAATATAGGAGATCATTATAACCACCCCCAACGCTCCAGTGATATTCTGGGCACCTTGGGGTGCTATCCTGCTGCATATCCAATAACCTGTTGCCTGCAATAGCTTAGCAGACAACAGCACCTTGGAGATGGAGAAGGCCCATATTTTTGGTGGAGTCACTCTTGATATAGCACCCACAAATTCAAGGGCTCCAGTAGGAAGTACAAGGATCTGGAGATAAAGGAGCCCTAGCTTTTCAGACCAGGCAGAGAGTTGCTACCAGGGACCCAAGAAAAGCAAGATAAGGACCATAGTAAAGAGCTAAGAGAGCCAGTCGTAGTGTGGTGAAGGTGTGACAATGCACATGCAGAAAAAGACTTCTAGAGGCTTCCTGTCCCAGTGCCATATGTTGGCTGATGTTTTGCAATCCAGAGAAACTCTAATTTATTTCCAGAGCAGATGAACCTGTTTAGGATCTAAACAGAGTAGCCTGGAGCTCAAGGTCCAGGAGGGGCGGGGCAGCTTCACTGAGAAAGACACAAGGATTACAGAAAACACAAAGGTCTGAGGAAAGAGCGAGCACTTACCATTCTACCGTGGTGAGGGTCCTGGCTGCCTGCTTCTCACTGTAAGGAGACAGAGGAACAGAAGAGTAAAGAACATCATTAACATTATCATAGAATCAATAAATGCCATACATCTATTCCTGAACTTCTCTACAACCCTTATTCTCCTCCCTCACAGAGAATCCAACCTCTCTACAGGTCACCATGCCAGAGGCAATGGGAGCTACAAGAGGAGAAAGCAACAAGTGATTCTGCAGGGCATAAAGTCTGCCACAAAGTTCTGTAGCAGGGATGAGTATCATCTAAAATTATTCAGCGGAACTCAAGAGTCTTGATTCCCAGACCCAGAAGGAGAAATAAAACTCTCCAAACCCCATTCTTTGTGAGAGAGCAAAAGAACTGCCGACTCTGAAGAGACAGAGACTGCTCAACCAGGACTCACTTCTGGCCTTGGGAGACATGAATCCACGGGAATGCTCTGCCGGTTTCTGAGTCTGGCAGCAGCATCCACCTGATCTGTTTACTAGGGGCAGAGTCCAGAGGAGAGGCCAAGAGGGTGGGGACCACAGCCTGTGATCAGAAGGCATTAGGGCTGGACAGGTCCTGCTGAGTATACTTGACACTATGTGAGGCACAGGTTAGTGGGAGGAGGCCCGTACAACAGGGACAGAACCAAGCCAGCCTGAGGCTCAGAGTCAGTAACTGTCAAATGGGCCTAAGCAACAGAAATTCCAGGACAGGCCTCCTTGGCCCACGTAGGGAGCCAGGCCCAGGTTTCACTGACACTCTCCTTCATGCTTGCTATCTGAGCTCGGGCAGTCCAGCAGTGCTCCCCTAGAAGGCTGCAGGGATAAAAGCCTCCATCTGTAGTCCTGCCCACCTCCCTGATCACAGCCCACGCTTCCTCATGGGGGAGCCAGCAAGCAGCAAGCCAAAGGTGCTGCCTCACCGCCCACTGGCACGCAGCCTCAGGGAAACGAAGAGAGAGACGAGGACCAGGCCCGAGAGGCCCAGGGTTCTTAGACCTAAGGGGATCTGGCCCCGGGGGGCGGGCCAGGCTGGTAGGGGAGCCCAGGTGCCCAGGTTCTAGGGGCGGAGCCTAAAGACTGGGGGGCGGAGCCCCGAATGACAGAGGGCGGGGCTCACGAAAGCTAGTGGGGCCGGGGCGGGGCCGGGCAGGACGGGGTCGTTGCGGTTCCCAGCTCGGCAGGGCACGGGGCACGGTGACTCACCCAGGCGGCGTCCGCCCGACCCTCCGAGGCCGCGGTCTCACCACTTCCGTCTCCTGCAGCTGCTGAAGCCACGCAGGGCCGACCCCCACCACGGTGCCCCTCTCCCCGACCAATCGCACCCCCGGCCTGTGCCCGCCCTGGCCAATAGCCACACGAAGTCCCGCCCTGCCCCCACCACGCAGCCGCCGCCCTCGCTCCTCGCGCCGCTCATTCGTCAAGCTGGGCAGACGCCCTCCCAGCCCTCGGCCTATCAGCTGCCGGAAGACGAGCCAGTACCTGGAGGGAGGCGGTGCGGGGCCGAGGACAGACGCGGCCAATGGGAAATCACAGCGCGTCCTTGCGGCGGCCAATGGGAGAGCAGCAAGAGGGGGGCCGCTGCCTCAGGCTCCAGGGGCCGGAAGTGGGCGCGGCCTGCCGCTGACGGGCAGCGCGACTGGGGGCGGGGCCTCAAAGGGGCACAGGTCTTCGCGGCCACTTCCGGTGACGACCGGCCCTGGGCGGTGCTCATCAAATCGGTCCGCGGTGGCACCTCGGTCGAGCCGTTTCCCGTTTCGGTTTCGCTGCGGCCACCCCGTCCCGAAGCCGGGAAGGGAGAGACGGCCCCACACAGGCTGAGAGAGGAAGGAGGGCTGGGCCTGAGGCTCTGCCTCGGCCTTCGGCTGGCGGCGGTACGGTTTGCCCTCGTCTGCGTCTTGAGGGGCGCCCCCGACTCTCACGTTCCATCGGCGACCCGGCCGTCCCGGCCCTCATGGCCTGCACGGTGCTGTCAGTCCTGAGCTAAAAGGTCTCTCAGCTGAGAGACAGGATCTGAGGCTGCCACTAGCCAGCGGCCACTTCCAGACTGCCGAGGGACGGGGAACAGGAGCTCCTCCCTCTGCTGGGGAGCTGGGGCGGGCGGCAGCGCGGAGGGGGCCGCTGGAGGGCGCCGTGGCCCCGCGACATCACTAACCCGCCCGAGAAGGAGGACCGTTGCTGTCGATTCCCAGCCAATAGCTCCAGTTCGGGAGAGGTCTTGAATGATGCTATAAAACAAAGCTCCGAGGCCGAGAGGTCTTAATGTGTCTGTTTATAGAACATTGGAACTTGTTACCGCAGTGAGTAAATTCCAGGAAAACAGGACCCTTGCTTGTGTTTACTGCTTTAACTCCAGGGTCCAGAACAGTACGTGTAACCTGACAGATGCTCAATAAAAATGTCTTAAAGGAATACTGAACTCCTCCGGGACAATGAATACTTGATTCATTCCCAACACTTATCATACCGTGTTTGGTAATCACAGAGATTTCACCATTTGTCCCATGCTCTATCACGGGCTTCCTAGAATGCAGAGCTTAATTCTGCATATTCCTTTCTCCAAATCAGGGGAAATAGGAAGGCAGGAGGCCGCATCAGGTTGATATCATGGTTTCCTAAGGGCAGGTATCAGATCCAAAACTTCCGTAGAGTTGAATGTACTGTATGTGGGAAAGATGAAGAGGCTCGAGTCCCAGATAACAGAGGCAGGAGAAATATGGTCAGTAAAATCGAGAGGCCAGGCCGCAATCTAGCAAGGACTGAACCGTCGTGGGCCTGGGGAGAATTTTCTCCACTCCCCCTTCCCTACTAAACACCAAAAACCAGCACCCTCTTCCAGGAGCCTTTCAAAACTAGCTCCTAAGATCTTGACCTCCAGGAGGTAGTAAAGATACAGACAGCAACACAAGAAGCCACCTATAGAGCTGTTAAACTTTATTTCCTCTGAGTCTCTGGGGAGGCAGCAGGGACGTAAGGCGAATTGGCAGTAGCTTCAAGGGCCTGAGCAGAGCTGGTTGGTGGGAGGGGCCGGCATGGGCAGGATAGAAGAGGAAGAAGTTTAAATATCCAGGGCTGAAAGCCAGCTAATGGGTCTCCTTTATCTGTCTTTGGATTTTGTGTAGCATCTCCTGCATTCGCCGCAGCTGGAATAGGCATATGCATCAAAATGGGGCCTTTTAGAATCCTATAGTGTTAGGGAAGTGCCCCCAAGCTCTAATCCCTTGTGGGGGGCCTTGGTAGCCCGTCCGGGTGTGATGGAGACCCTGGGTAGAACCTAAGACCCAGCCCAAGACCTAAATATGTACCGAGCCAGGGAAACTCCCAGGCTGTCAGCCCCTACCAGCCCATACTGTTCTCACCTCTTCATCTTTCTCTCGGATCAGCCTCTCAGTGTCTGGATCTGTCCCTGCTGGGACAGCAGGGATGGGGAAGTCAGTACCACTCTCTCGAGTCAGTTTGCTGAGGGGAAGGGGAAAGGGGGGTTGGTAAGCCTAGGGGGACCCCGACACCTGCTTGGATTGAGCCCTGGGCTTGTAGAAGAACAAAGGAAGTGCTCGGTCTCATCCAAGGCTGTGCTTGGCATCCCGCCCCTGCCAGCTCTATCCTGGCTTTTAGCCATACTTGCGATTCCGTTCCTTCACCACCAGGCGGGTCATGCTCTGGATGCACTGTGCCCGGTAGTTCTCATAATGTGTCTCCCGCGTCACATCCTTCAAGTCCTGCATGTGAGTACGCACCAGCATTGTCCTCAGCTTCACAAAATCGCAGTGCCCTGGGTTTTCCACTGCATAGCAAGGCTAGGGGTCAGCCAGGGCCATGAGGAGGGGAAAGCCACCAAGGACTAGGAGGCACCCCAGTCACAAGCTCAGTGCTTTACCTTCCACGATGCCCCAGGGGTAGAGACGGCCCCGAACTCGCCGCCCTCTGGCCTCTACCACAGTGTTGCTGCCAATTACAGCAAATGGGATGCTTTCCTAGAAGAAGTTTGGGGTGTCTGTCAACATCCCACATTCTCGCATTTTCCTTTCCACCTATAATCTTCTCTGCTTCAATCTAGGAAACCATGGTTCTCTCCCACCGCAGAATCCCACCCTTATATAGAGCTCTACTTTTTTCTTCTGACTAGAAGAAACAAGATGGGAAAGGGGTGCCCTGGGATGGCCCCACCTTTAGGGCTTGGTCCTGTAATTTGAAGTCCTCATCCTCATCAGAGTCACAGTCTGGGAACTGGTAGACCTTGATTCCAAAGAGCTCTATCTCCTCCCGGATCTGGCAAACACACAAGGAGTCCACAGTTCTGGGGACCCCATTGTTTCCAGAAGCCCACCTGCTTCCCTCCCCCCACCAGCTTCCCTCACTTTGCGTTTCTTGCGTTCCACTTCAAGAGGTGTCAGTGTGTCTGCCTTAGCCAAGATAGGCACGATGTTGACCCGCTGATGCAGGGCCTTCATGAATTCAACATCCAATGGCCGGAGCCTGGGGAACAGGAATCTGTGACCACCTGCTAGTGGCAGCCCTGCCCCTGGGGCTCTCAACCTGTTCCCTTGGCAGCACCCGGTGGTGTCAGGAGCCTCAGGCTCAGACCATACCCGTGGCCAAAGGGCGAGATGAAGTACAGGCAGCAGTGCACCCTGTTGTCTTGGATGTTCTTGCGGTTCAGGCCACTCTCATCTCGAAAATACTGCTCAAACTGCTGGTCGATATATTCTGCCACAGGCTTCCAACTGGGGCACGGACAGACAAGCAGAGAAACTGGGAATGGGGGCTTCCCAGTGAGTTCTGGGACCACAAAGTAGCCCTCACCCTGAGTGGTATTTTCAAGTCTTTGTTATTCCCCAACCTGCTTTACTACTTCTTCAAGGAGGTACCTGGGTGGGACAGGGGTGCATCTCACATGTCTTGATGGGAAACCAGACTGCACACACAGAGTTCAATAAATACTAGTCTGATGAAATGAAGAGGGGACAGGTGACCAAACAAAGCAATAAGAATACCAAGGTGCCTGCAGGTGAACACCAATTAGTCGAAGCCGTGTGGCCCTATGTCAGGTTCAAAGTCCAGCCTCAGAGCCTGTATTCATGTGGTTCCACCCTCTCCTCTTCCTTTCCAAACCCACTCCATCCTTCAAGGCCATATCCAAGAACCATCTCTTCCACTGAGGCTCCTTTTACTACACCAATGCATACTGCTCTCTCCTTCTCTTCACACAGTGAGACAGAAAGCTAGCTAGCTAGCTAGACAGGCAGGCAGGCAGGCAAACAGAGGTTCTTGTATATCATATATATAATTTCACTGTGTGGTAAAGGGGAGAATATATGTGAATATGTATATATTTTTTTCAAGTCTTTTGCTCTTCTGTTTTCTAGTTGAATCCTCACTGATAAGTGTCCTGATAGGTGGACATTCTGAGCATCATCACACTTATCATGAGGAAACTAAATCCAGAACATTTAAGAGACTTAATTCAGATCATTTTGACTAACAAATTCTCTACCCATCCGAGTCCCTGGTTTTCTGACTCCCAGCTTAGAGTGTTTGTCACTATGTTGCCTGACCCATTTACTAACTTGTTACTTGATTAACACACCTTAGAGAACTATTGCTCTCCATTCTCCTGCCCCAGCTGCTACTAGATTGTAAACCTCTTTGGGATATGGATCATTTATACTTGTTCTGCATCCTTTAAAATGTCCAGCATAGGCTTACACCTAGTATATGCTCAATAACTTCCTGCTCGTTGACTAAATGAATATATGTGGAGGAGCACCATAAACTGTGCAGTGTCAGGTAAGTGGGTTATTATAATTAAGGAAGGTAAGAGGAACAAAGTAGATTGACTTAAGAAGTGTGTAATACAGTAGGAACCTGGTGCTTGTTGGAGCTAGAGTTTCAGGGCAAGCCCAGTCTGCTGAGACATAAAGCAGGAAGAGTGATGGTGACATGGATGCCACCTTAGTCCATCAGGAATATTTATGGAGACCATGTACCATGTGCTAGCACAGTGCTATGGCAAGAATGTAAAAAATGACCCTTCCCTCAAGGCTTAGACTGTGAAACTGAAGATGAACCAGTGTGCTGAGCCGAAAGTCACATGTTGTAATGATAAAGCATGTGATGGGGGTTGTTCAAAGCACAGAAAGATCTGTAAGAGTCTGATTAGTCTGTGAGGCAATTATCCAGGGTCAGCTGCATAGGTGTGTGACCTGTGCAATCACACCCAGGGCCCACACTCAGAAGGGCCCATGCTTGGTTTGTTTCTCTGCTGTTGGTATCTTGAAATAATTTTGAACAAAGGACCCCACATTTTTATTTTGCACTGATCATGCAACTATTTTAAAATTCATGAACGTAAAGTAATCAGCTTTTTATAGTTTTCAATGCACATTCACATGCATCATTCTGGGTGATTTTTAGATCAACTGGGCGAGGTTGTAAGGGTCAGTATTTTTCAACTGAAGAAATAGGAATGCAGTCATTTGCTCAAGATCACGCAGTTACTAAATGCTGAATCGAGATCTGAACTCAGTCTAGGGGTCTTAGCACCACCCTGCCTAACTTCTTCATCAAAGGCACCACCTTTTCTCCTGTCTCTAATCCATGTCTCCTCATCTACTCATTTAGGTCTGACAATTATCTAAGCATCCCTCCAGTTCCTAAAAAAAACGCCAGGGATAATAGGGGGGTGTAGCAAAGCCACCTTTGCTTTGGCAGGTAGCCTAGAGGCTGTTGGAGTTTAAACAAAGTTCCACCCACTTTTCCCTCTGCTTCTCCTTTCTCTCTTTCACTCCTCCCTCTAAACACTCTCACTCCTGTAATAAAATGTTGGTGGCACCTAAAATGTTGCTGGTGAAAGAAAAGGAAGGAGGGTGACGTTTATTAAGCACCTACTATATGTCAGGGCCTATGTTACATGTTTTCACATGCTTGCTTTTTTAAGGCTCTTTTTTCTTATCTTATGCCCTCACCCCCATTATAGAATTATAGGGCAGAGTCAAAAGGAACATTGGAGATCATCTATTTGAATCTTTCCCTTCTCACTTTGCAGAGGAGACAGCTGTCCAATAAGCAGCAGCGGCATCCTCAAGGTCACAAACCTCTTCCTCCTGACAATTTTGGACATGTCTGTGCCCATGTATGCACCTAGTTTTATGTATGGAATGGGTGGTAGATGGGGGAGGGGCAGCTGAAATTGTGCTTGGTCAGACATACCACTCTGTGTTGTTGACTGCATCCCCAAAACCTGGCGTGTCCACAATGGTGAGCCGCAGTCTCACGCCCTTCTCTTCTATGTCCACTGCATGTTTAGTGATCTCCACAGTTTGCATGATCCGCTCTGGAGAAGAGGGAAACTGAGGCCAGGGCAAAGGCAAGGATCTGCCCAGTCAGGACAAACAGCCTATCCCAACCAGCTTGGCTACCCAGACTGCCTCATCTACACTGCCCCCCTTCCCATCCCGGGGCTGCCTGGGGGCCTGTTCTCTGGGAACCAGCAAGGAGAACATTTCCCAACACAGGAAATGCCGGTGGCTGTTGGCTCTGGCCCCAGCCTCTCTGCTGCTCCCGGATCTTTTCTTGGATTCCTGGAATCCTTTGGGGGTCAGAGACTCACTCAAAGGGCAAGATTCTGGTTCCTGCCCTGCCTCGGCACCCAAATCTTTAGGGAGCTGGCTGGTGGGCTGCCAGGCAAGATAAATCTATAGAGTTGCTGTCAGTCTCTCTAGAAGCCATGGTTTCCTGAATACCGGGTTAGCCCCATCCCCCAGCCACCGGAGCAAGTTTGATTTCCAAAGTCAGGTCCGCCTGCCTGTCTTCAGGCTCCCCTCCTTTCCTTACCTTCAGCACTGAGGAGTTTCCGGTCCCGGTACAGATCAGTGAGGAAGAGACTATTGACAAGAGTGGATTTCCCCAGGCCAGACTCTCCTGACAGGAGAGGACAGAAGCACCAAATCAGAAGACAAGATCTATAGCCAAGAGGCAACCACTAGACTAAGGAGTGAGAAGAACTGCTTTCTTATCTAATGGGGAAACCCAGAGCATTTTAGAGTTGGAAGGAAGCAGAGAGAACAGGACTGCTCATTTGAATGAGGCCCAGAGAGGCTAAGAAATTGCCCAAGGTCACACAGAAAAAGGCAAAAACAAGAAACCTATTGGTAAGTGTTCTTTGCACTTTACCCACCCCACGCCCACCCACCCCCACCCCCCACAACATACTTTTGGGCTACCCATGGCTCTTGGCTATTCTGCAAAAAGGGGCAGTCACTTGCTACCTTCTCCTTCCCTACCCACACCCCCTCCCCCAACATATACCATCCCCACCTGAAAGACCCCAAGCCCAGCCCAAACCTGACCCCGCTCTACCTGCTACCATGAGGGTAAAGTCAAAGCCTTTCTTCACGGACTTTCGATGAACTTGATTGGGGAGGGTGGCAAAGCCCACATACTCCTTGTCATCCTGTGTACAAGAAGGCACAGTATATCAGGGCAAGAGGCAGGAAGGGCCCCAGGACCCCAAAGCAGCCTTCTACCTCCCTTCTAGGTCTTTGTTCAGCTTTAGAGGAGCAGTGCCAGACTCTTCTGAGGCCCTGTCTGGACCACCAGCATGTGGGGCTGGGTTCCTGCCCCTACTGATAACTGCTATCAATTTTCAGTGCACCTGGGGTCTGACACCGCAGAGCTGGGGCCACACGGGACAGAGAGAAGCACCAGCCCAAGAAGCATTAATGTATGTGCATACATAGATACATAAGGCACATCCACACGCACACATTCAGACTCTCTCTGCTCCCTCCCTGGGTATTCCTCACTGAAAGGCAAGGGCAGGGTTGGCGGCTCTACCTCAGAGGAGTCATATGGATCAAGCTTGCCCCATGGGCTGCGGGGCCGGGCTGAGGGGCTGAGAGGGGCTGAGGCAGAGCAGTACTGCTGGCTGTCAGAGGGCTGAGACCACGAGGGGGTTCTGAGCTCCAAGTCATCCTCGTAGAGGTCTGGCGTCTGGGGCCTTGGCTCCGAAACTTGGGGCCTGGACACCCTGGTTTTGGCCTCTGGTTGGTGGTAGCTCTCATTTCCTGGGAAATCCTTCACGAACTTGTTCAGTTCTATATCATCTGTGTCCTCCAGGAAGCGCTTGATCTGAGGGTTTGGGGTGAGGTGGGGTAGGTGGCAGGAAAGGGAAGAATGAAGGAAGAAGACAGGAGAAGGTGAGAAAGAGAGGAAAGCGCCTGTGGTTAAAAGGGAAAGAAACTGCACTAGCAGCCAAGCCAGAGGAAATGCTCACCACTCCTCCCCTCACCTGTCACACACAGGTCCAAAATGTCAGGACAGGCCCCCCAGGGTCAAGTCCTAAGGGGTCTCAACAGGGTGCTGTTGAGGCTTCCCTTCCTGGGGGTCTGGCCAAGTCGGAGGCCAGAGCTGCACCAAAGGCCAAAAAGTCAGACTGAATAAGGGGGCGCAGGCAGAGGCATTAATGCTGAGAGGAGAGTGTGGCTCAGGATTCAAGGAGTGCACAGCGTCAGAGAGGGAAGTAGGGAGGGGAGAAGAGAGGAGCCAACTCCAGGTAAATCAAGAACCAGCAGGGGGCTCCATGCCTCCTGTCACTGCAGGTCAGCGAGCTCTGGGACTGAGGTGCAGACTCTACTGGTAGTGCTCACTGCCCAGAGCTCATACAGCTGACCTGGGCCCCCTCCCTTATTCCAGCTGCTGAGCCACACCAGAGCCTGAGCCTGGGCCTCAGGGGAGAAGGGTAAACCTGCCAGCAGATACTGAAAGTGGGTGGAGAGGGGACCTGGGAGAGACCAGGTGAGGTAGACTGGGAAGACACTGGGCCTCCAGAGCTGCTGACAGCCCCTAACTATGAGGGAAGCACCCCACAGATGCCCCATGCTCCCTATGCCCGGAGCTGGGCTTTAGCAGTGCAGGAGGGGAATCTGGCTTCAGGAGTGGTAGTTAGAGGACGCTGGCTCCTCTGCAGAGGCCTGTTCCACCGCATCTCCAGCTAGGAAGGGAGGCCTCTCCCCTCATTCTCACCCTCTGCTTGGCTCTCAGCTCTCGACCCTAAAGCTTCCTCTTTCCTTTGGGACGATCCCCCTGTGGAGTGCCTGGCAGTGCTGGGCTCAGCTCTGCCTCACAATACCCATGTGCCACCCCCCAGACAATGGACAAGGGCCGGCTTCAGAGACTGACTCACCCTCTGGGGATTGGCCAAGCCAGTGGGGGCTATCCCGGGACCACTGTGGAGTCCCAGCCAGAGTAGGGGGAGATAAGATGGCCACGGTCTTCCCGTGGGTCCCCGTTTTACAAAGGGAAGAACTGAAGGAGGTAGACATGCACACTGCCAAGTTTATGCCAAAGAGAAGGGATTGAGGTAGGAAGGTTAGAAGGAAAAGTCCCCTCAGAGCTACTTCCAGGCTGTCACCGCTCAAGCCCCCACACCTGCTTATAGCCGAAGCCCCCAGAACTTGCCTGGACAGGGACAGGAAAAGAGGCCCTATAGCCTGAAATTGGAACCAGCATGTGAGGGGGACTCAGTGACCAGAAGAGGCTGTCCTGACCTACCTAACAGGCTTGTCTCACCCATAACATTTGTGGGGTGAGTGGGGTAACCATATACCCCAGTTTATGTTTGCTGTCCAAGCATGATTAATTGTACCCCTTTTCACTTTCAAGTGTCCCAGCTTGGATGATTAATTATATGGAAATAGAGAAGGAATGGGACTTAGGGGCAGCAGGTCTTGTTTTCTGGAAGCTAAAGAGTCTGGGGAATTCCAGGATATCCTGCTCCTCTATATAAGCTGGCAGCGACCCAGCAGTTGGTCTGGGGGTCAGGCTAAGGGTGGGAGAGGTCTGTGCTCCACCTGGTTTCCCCAGGGGTACTGAACAGAGGGGCAGCAGGAAAGGCACTGATGGAGACCCCTACCCCACAGCCTTTCAGCAGAGCCACCATGAACCCAGCACCACTCTCCCTGCTAGCCCGGCCTACTCATCAGCATGGAGGGATAAAGGGGCCCACAGGGGCTCTAGACAAGAAGTAAAGATACCAGGGTCCTCACCTCCTATTTATCCTTCCCTGCCCCAGCTCTGCCAGTGACCAAATCATTTTCTAACTCTGAGCCCCAATCCCAGCCAAGACAGAAGGAAGACAGGTCAGGTCCACCCATCTTCCAAAGTAGCACCTTACCCCAGCTTCAGCCCTGTCCTCAGGGACAGAACTGCCTTGCCATCCCAGTGAACGGTCCATGTCCCACGCTTTAGACTCCCTGTCGGCAAGTTCTATGTCTAATTTTATCTCCCAGGCAAGTTCCTCACACACAGAAACAGCCTGGTCTTGATGCTCTTGTTGTGATCTGGAGTCCTGGCTTGCTCCTTTCCCTTTCTATTTGACCCCCCCACCCCACTCCCACCCCCGTCTCTGTCAGGGGCCAAAAAAGCCTGTGGAATGTCCTTCCCCACCCCTCCCCCCCTTCCCTTGGCTCCCACCCTCCAAGGTCAGCTCAGCTGCAGCAGGATCACTGGGTTTCTCTGCAGTCCCCTCCTCCTCTGATTGGCTACCCCATGATGTCTGCCCGCTGCCTACCCCGGTGGGCACAGCACCAGCCTCCCAAGTCTGCAGCACAAGCTCTTGATCCACTTGGCCTCTCCTGTTAACCCCCAAGGACACGGAAGTCTGTCAGAGGGTTGTGAGCTGTCCCCAAGGTGACCTGGCCCATCAGTACATGGGGCCAGCCACTCAGGAGACTCCTCTCCCAAAGGATTCCAATCTCTTTCACCTTAACTTTAAGTACTGCTGAAGTAGGGTGGGATGCCCTATATCCCTAGGCATAGGTTTTCATGGAAGCATATCTAGTTTTCCTTCCAAGTGTCCCTTTGTGTTCTCAGAGAACCCCACTGTCTTCAGAAATTAGTCCCCTGGATTTCCTTGCAGAAAGCCCCAGCCACAGAGGTACCCAAGGATACCTGACCTCCAACTCATGGGTTCCTGTATCACTTCCATCGCCCCATAACTTTCCAGAGGGTCAGTGGGGGAGCTGCTAGTACTTGGTCTCTGAGAGACATAAGTTCAGGCCAACAGGAGACTGGCATCCCAGAGGCTTCAGAGTTGCCAATTAGATGGGAGACAAATTGAGGAGCCTTGATTGGGAGTGTGCAGATAGAGCACCTGAGGAGGAGTCAGGAGGCCAGTGCTTCTGGTTTGGCCAGAAACATCCTTTGTGACTCTGAGTGGTGTTTTTAATTTCAGGGCTTTAATGTCCAATTGTGAGTGGTCCTTCCTAGCCTCCCAGGGAGGCTGGGGAGAGAAAGCACCCCCAGATGACAGATACCTCATATTGCTTTGAACCTGAAGAGAGGAGGTGCATCTCAAGTCACAGGATGGTTATTAATGTTAGCCTGTCATCTTTTTGCATACAAATTAAACATGCCTGGGACTCCTGGGCTGAGGATCTCTTCCCTCTGATTTCCAAAGCAGCTGAGACACTGATCTCCTGCCACAGAGACCCTCAGAGAGGAGTCTGGCTTAACATGAACCAGTCAACCTAAGGGCTGGGCTGGCTCCAAAGATTGAGGACTCTGGTGGCGGTGGGGTGTCTTTAATTAGAGAGAAACAGGATGGACTCAGCCAAGATGAAAGCACCAAGACCTCAGCTGAACTGAACTTAGTGTGTGGCAGCAATAGCCACTCTTGGCCCCTGCTGGACTTGGCACTGGAGACAATCAGTGCTCCCCAAACCCCCAACTTCCACGCCTGGAACATTTAATCTGTCCATCCCCACAGGGGGAGAAGGATAGACACAGGGATAAAGACAGGAACGACTTGGCCTCTCCCAGGAACCCCTCTTTGGAGAAGGTCACAGGGCCACTAAGACTTCCTGGCCAAGACTTGGGCCTCAGCCTGGACACAGCTTGAGAGACAAGAGCCCAAAAGGTTGGCCTTTCCAGACCCAGAAACTTCTAATTCCATAGGGCCCAGGGAGTGCCCTCCTGGAGGCTGCCCACACTAACATCCTGCCACACAGGCTGGTCAGGGATCTCCTCCCACTGTAAACAGCCTGTGCCTCACAGTGCAGAGGGCAAAGGCTAGGGGGCTTCCAGACTAGGAGGAGAAGCTGGCACCGGGCCTGAAGGCCCTGACATCCAGCATAGCATGTTTGTGGCAGGCTCTGGCAATGGTGGCAGGGCAAGAGCTGGCATCTTTATAGCCAAACGTTAAAACTTCCTACCTGGGGGCCTCCAGGAAGGTTGGTTGGGGTTACTGTTTCTCTTCCCACTACAGGCAGGTGGCAGGCATGAGTTCCCCTCACCCCCACCACTGCAGACGGACCTGGTTTGGGAGGAAGGTGGTGTAGGATGCAGCAGGAGGAAGCTTCCCTACGGTTCCTGTCTCGGAGGCAAGAGGATATAGCTGACCCCACCGAGCAGAATGGTGGGCTGGGCTTCCCTCTCTCAGAGGTCCCTGGGCAGAGGGAGCTGCGGGAAGGACCCCTTGCTGGGTTGTGGGTAGGAGGGCCCAAGCATCTCACCATCCCTCTTGAGGCAGGACTGTTTGTGTGCTCCTTCGGTGTGTTTCCCAAAGGAAGTTGGTGATGGCCCGAGCCCAGGGTGGGTGGGTGAGAAGGGGTCACCCAGGTAACAGCTGACCGAAACAAGGGCGGGGACCCTCAACTCCGCTCGTCGCTGACGCGCCCTCCCCAGCACAACGAGCGCGTATCGGCCAGCACCCGCCACCCCCAGCATCAACACCCCCTTCGTCCAAGAACACGGCGGCACGCCGGGGGTCGGGACCCGCTGTAGCTGCTAAGATCAGAGAGGTAAACTTGGGAACGGCGAAGGAGCCTTGCTTGCCTCTGCCCGCTGCAGGCGACAGTGGCTCCCGCCCCGCACAGCCCCGGCTGCGGCGCTGCAGGTCCCCGCGGGCCTCTAGGGAGCTGCAGGCCCTGCGCGCCCGGGCCCTACCCCGCACCCCCTCTCCCCCGCCTTACCATGGCTGCAGCCCGGGCAGGGCCGGCTCTGCCTGGACAGCGCCCGAGGGACCCGCAGCCGGAGCTGCGCGCGGACCTCGCAGCGCCGGCCCCGCCCGCCGCCCAGGGAGGCCGGGCTGGGGGCGGGGCCTGCGGCGGGGGCGGGGCGCATCGGCAAGGGGGCGGGGTCTGCACCTCCAGGCGGGGTGACCGGCACCCGGCCTGGGGCCAAGGCTTGACGCGACCCCGGAGGCACAGGGTGCAGACAGATGCTCAGGACAGGGCTACACCTGGTTTCCCTTAGCCCCTAAAGAGTAGCCTCTTAAGACAGCGCATCACCATGGGGACTTGAAACAGTCCCCCAAGAAAAAGAAAGGGCCCACGTGGCATCTTCAGGAGATACCTGTGGAAGGAGAGGGGTTTGCCCCACAAGATGGAAAGAAACCATTAACTGCCCCCTAGAGTTCACAAGGTTTGCAGCAAATGAACCTGACTGATGTCCAAGTTACTGATTGTCCACACCCCCCTCCACATCTCCTAAGGTGGAATGGCAGACATTCTCCACCTCCACCCAAGCTAGGAAAAATAGACAGGCAGTTCCCTTTGAGCAGGGCTCTAGATTAAAGATTAAAGAGGATTAACTGCATAAATTATCCAGGGATCATCAGCTGAAAAGGTGGAAAGGCTGAGTGGTCTTTCTGGGGCAGTGGAGCCTTGCCTGGAGCTGAAGAAAGTGGGGACAGACTCTGTAGAGGCCAGCCCAGGCATGCCCCAGGCCATGCTGGACAAACTGGTGAGATGCTGTGGGGACAGATGCCCCAGCAGCTTAGGGGCATTAGAGGCTCAGAAGGGTCAGCAGCAGTCAGGAGGAAAAAGATACTTAGGGGGTGGGGAGTTGGTGGGGATTTTCTGAGCTAATACAGGTCTGAGCTGGTCAGGCTTCTGTGGAAGTTTCCAGAAGCATGCCCCTACCTGACCACCCAAGAGTCCTCCCTCAGGGTAGGTTAACTGGCCTGAATATACTTTGGACAAAACTGAGGCCCAGAAGCATGGCCCTCTCTATTAGTAGAAGCACCAGAGGCGTGCCTACCCTCTTTCAGTCTGATCTGTGACCCTGTGTTCATGGTTGAAATCAACTAAAATTAACCAGAGGAATAGAGGGAGGGGAACCTGGGTAGGCAGGTGAGATTAGGCTCAGAAAACCCAGGGCTGCTATTCGGGATGTTACTGGATGTTTTGCATTGGTGGGCTGGAGGATGAAAGGGGATTGATGCTTTAAAAAAATATCAGTTCATGAGGAGAAACCTTTCTGGCTGGCTGACCTCACTTCACCTCTCTGGGCCTCAGCTTCAACACCAGAAAATGAAAGGATTAAACTAGGCTAAGAGTCACCAGCTTGGCTTCAATGAGAGGGAAACTGAAGGTAGAGAAAGTCTCCCAGAAAAAGCCTGGGGTAGATCAGATCTGAAGCTGTACACAGGAAAACAAAGACATAAAAGAGTTTCTTCAGAGAGAAACCAATGACTTAGAAGTCTGTAGAAGCAGCAGCAGCAGCTACTGCCATCAGACCCAGATGTCAAACTTGGGCTACACAAAGCTCTGCTGTTGGGAACGAACTGGAGGCCACTAGTACCCACGCACACACTCATAAGAATACATCTTAGGTGCGTGCCCCAGGCTCGGGGTGCTGGCCCAGGGAGAAAGCCTATGTCAATGAAAGATCTCATCACAAAGCCTTGTTTTTTACAACTGTCACATCCTTCCTCCCCCAGTTCCAGCTGCAGTCCAAGTGTGGACACAGGCCCATCTCAGAAGACTTCACAGCTAGCTTATCTTCAGCTGTGGCTAGAATCCCAGCTCTGGTCTGTCACTTGCTGCCCAGTCCCAAGAGAGCCCTGTGTGTCCTGAGGCACACGTTTGCCAGCTTGCTCTGAGGGAAGTAAGGCCCCAAGAGAGGCCTGGGAACACATGGTACTCATCTCTAAGTCAAGAATCTTGGGATCTTGATGGGCAGTCCCTTTGTAATCAATGTTCCACAGGCCTAGCATGAGGCATGCTGGGTGAAATAAAACCTGAAGATAGACTTGAGCCACTCTACCTGTATAAACCCCACAGGCAAACCCTGCAGCATCAGGGGTCTCTGAGAGAACTTGGCTTGGGCATAAGTCCCCATGTCAACTTTGGTGATTATTACACTGCTAGAAAGTCCCTTTCCTCCCTGGGCCTCTTTCCCTGGTTGAAGGAAAGGACTAGACTCCTCCAACTCTAGCTCTCACATTATTTGTTAGTACAGGTAGAGTCTGACATCTGGTCAGAAATTGGGCCAAAATATAGCTGCCCCTGTCACTGCCACTGAGCATTCTTCTCTACCTCCAGCCATCAGGTGGCCTGGCCAACATTGCCTCAGTGCCTCTTGGAGCTCTGGTTCTCTTTGAAATTCAATAGTTCATCAGGCATGGATGTCCTTGACTAGAGCAGTTTCCCAGGCACTGTTGGGGTGGGGGTATTTTGAGCCAAAGGTCTAGGGAGTAGACACACAGCTTGGCACAGAGGATGACTATTCTGGGAAACTCAGACCAGCAACCACAGCTCTGGCCTACTGTCCTGGCATCCCTTGACATGCTCTGGAAAACCTCCTGGCCCCCTCCACTGGATCTTTCCTGCCTACCCATTGGAAAAGGTTGTGTGGTACCGAGCTAAACAAAGATGCTACACTTGGGCCAAACCAGGGCCCAGGTTCAAGCCAAGAATAGAGTGATTACCATAGGAAATCAAGATTTTCAGATGTACATGATGAGCAAAAGCCACTTTTGTTTCTCAGTAGCAGAGTTCCCCTTAAGTAGTGTAAGAACTAATTGTATCTCCCTTCCCCCAGAGGTGATGAGTCACTGAAGACATAGAGAGCCCTGGAGGGGCCAAAAGGCTATCATTGTGTTGTGTCTTTGAAGGAAACCTGAGCCAGTCTATCCAACAAGGTCTGTGTAGAGGCAAGAAACCAAAATATCCTCCCTCTACTGCCCCTCAGTGTCCCACAGTCCTGGGGCAGGTGTGAGATGTGGGTGGCAAGATCAGGGAGCACTGTGTTTCCTGGCACCTGCTGAATGGCTGCAGTTCCGGAGCTAGCAGGATGCTAGAAGCCAGCCAGAGGGCCCTTCCAGCACCCTCTGCAGCAGGGCAGGGCACAGTAGCTCAGAGATGGAAAGGACTTACATACTTCCCAATGCTGCTACCTACTGGAGGGTGACCCCCTTCAAGGGCCCCCCTGACCTTCTAGCCTCTGCTTAAATATCTCCCATGGCCAAAAACTCACGAAACTCTGACAATTGCCCTTCCATCTTTGGGCAGTGAGTTACCAAGGTCATTATATTGAGCTAAAATTTATCTCCCCCTTGCCTTTATCCTCTAAGAGCCTCTATACCAGAGCTTTGCTCACTCATTTTACTGAACTTTATTTTGTCCTTTGATGGCCACATCCTTTCATGAGACCCATCTGTATACTTTTCTCTCTCAAATTAGCCACAAGCCCCTCAAGGACAGGGAGTATGTCTTCTATTTTAACCTCTCTTACTTCAAATCAGCAAACATGTGATGTGACGTCTGCCTGGGTGAGTGACCAGGCCTCTGCCCCCAGGAGATGTCTGGTCAATATGGATTGATTGAAAGAATTTGTTGATTGGTTTTCCAGTCTGATTTTGGAACACAGACAAGCCTTAAGGCTCTGGGTTTCACTGACCCATAACCTGCCCTTCATTCTGGATGCTTACCAAATCACACCTACCTCTAAGCATCATAGTTCACATGCAAAGACATAGATGTTACCCCCCACCCCAAAACCTTTCCCTTCACCATTCTTGATCCCTAAAGGCACTGCTGAAATATTGAGAAGTTACCTTCTAGGAAGCTATAGCTGCAGAAGTGCTTCTATACCACATCTAAATACCTGGGACAGGATGCTCCCTCAATTGAGCCCAGATTTGAGAGCCAACTCTGAGCCTCTGAGTTGGCTCTGGGAGAAAAAAGTCCACCTTATAGGAGTGCTATGAAGGTTCACTAAAGTAATACACTTAATATGGTATAATCATCACTAAAATGAATGGCAGCTATTATCTCAGCTTAGAGGAAAATTATCAACACCAAACCAGCAACTGTCATCTGTGACTATTTCAAATGCCTTCCCTCCAAAAGATTAGGCATGTGCGTGCGTAATGGGTATAGAGCAATGGGAGAAGAGTCTTAGACCAAATGACCATGCTGCCACCAACTATGGAGTCAGCTTCCTCAACTAGACACCTCTCCATCCCAGAAAATAGATCTTGGTTTCAGACTTCCTGAGCCAAATTCCCCCAAAACAGCCACCGTGGAGACTCCTGGAGCCAGGGAAACAACTTTGGCTGGCCTAGTCTTCCAACCTACAGTGTCAAAGTCTGAGTGTTTCAGGAACTGCCTCATATTCTGTTCGTCTTCTCCAGGCCTTCATTCAACCCCCAATGTGCAGCTGTCTCATAATCCTTCTCTCATGGCAGCTGGGCCAAAGGCAGCTGAGCAGAGAAGGGTGAAGGGACATCGTCATTTCTGTCACTCAAGACAGCCTTCCTCTGGCTGAGCAGCTGTCAGGGTGGCTTCTGTGTTACGGATTTGCTTCCTCATCCAAGTATGCACTCTGCCCTCTGTACCCAAGCTCTCTAATCTACCCAGGCCCACTGTTTCTCCTCTCTTACTTGAAAAACCCACCATTTCAAATACCGCCAAACTACTCTGACAGAAAGACATAATGTTGGAGATGGATTCCAGGCAGAGAAGAAAGTAGCTTTGAAAATACATCAGGAAGTACAAAATGGAAGAGGTAGATTCTTCCCTAAGTGAGATCATTCTGGGCAGAACAAAGAACTAAGGGACTCTGGCCTCTGTTTTGTCATCAAGCCTGAAAAGGAGGCATAGCATTTTCTTGCCCCCATTTTACAGGCAAAGGGAGCAATCTTCCTAGGTCTCATAATGAAGGCAGGATATCATCCCTCTGGCCTGTGCTTCTAGTGGCTCTTGATGAGGTGTATAGAGCCCCAGCCCGTCCTAGGGTGGACAACTGTTCTGGTTTTCCCAGGACTAAGGGAGTTCCCAGATCACAGGACTTTCAATGCTAAAACTAGGGAAGTCCTGGGCAAACCTTGATTGAGTTGGTCAACCTAGCCTGTCCCCAAAATAGCAAGTCTGGGCCAGAGGTCACCAGTCTATTCTATAAACCTCTGTACAAAGCAAGAGAAAACAAGGGGAGTGGGAAAGATGGTTCCAGGTTCTGACAGCCTATATCCTAGGAGTCTATTAATATCCCTATAAATGCAGACCCTCCCTACATTCCTCCTAGGCTCTGGAGGTTTCTTTGTCAAGGAAGTCTACCTGAGAAAATCATCCCGTGGCCCAGGAGCCAACAGGAGATTGGCCATACCATTCTCCAGAGGCCAAATAACATGTCACCCTGAAGTTACTGAAGTCTGCCTTAGGTATCACTGAGACAGCCTCCTCTGGTTCCTGGCCTGATTTCTAGAGTTGGTTTCTTGCATAATTGATAAGATATAGCAGGCAGTAAACCATTGTGTCCACTAACAGCCTAAGGAGTCACATCCAAGGGCAAGTAGGGGGAGTACCTTGAGGACACAGGATCTTGGGGCCAGGTCATCCCCATCCCATCATGGGCATTGCAGCCCCTCCCATCAAGAGCTGTTTTAGTCCATAGAATTCCCCAGGGCTGTGTGAGAAGATAGCCTCCTCTAAACCCATAGGGCACCCCCAGGACCTTCCTGTTGAACTTCTGATAGTTCCGATACCAAAAATAAACCCCAAAAAACCATTATGAATGTGTGCCTCCATCCAGCATAACCTCCTCTGCAGAGAATCCAGCCCCTAATGATCCAATCTAAGGATGAGAAGCATCTGTCTACCCAACTCCTTAGACAAAAGGGCCTCAAGGAGCCACTTGGGAGGAGACTGATAGAGAGATAGGCTGAGTCGGGCTCCATCCCAAACAGCAGACCCAGGACAGCTTGTAAAGCCCAACAGCAAACATGCTGCGGTCCATGAGCCAGGCACTGTGGTTCAGCCACCAGAGAATTCCTGCTGGGAGTGGAATCTGGAACAGACTCTACAGTCAACCATTCTCAGATCAGAGGAACCAGAGGGCCTTGAACTCCGGCACCATGGTCTCTATCTGGGACCGCCTGTGGATCCTGCAGCCTGGGGGAAAGCCTAGCTCTCTCACTCTGTAAGGACAGTACCTGGCCCACCTCCATGCCACACCACTTCTAGAGAGCCAGGAAAGACCAGCAAGCCCAGCTGCAGGCAAGTCTTGTCTTCCTAGCTTCTGGGGAGCAGCTCTGCTACTGAACAGGGCTGGAGAGCTGCAATTATCGAGACAGGATAAGAGCTATTTTGGGAAGGAGCTGTCCTGCTGCCAAGGCGTTTGACTTCCTAAACTAAAACAAGATGCACAAAGAAAAGGAGTGAGGATGGGGAAAAATAGGGAGGAACATATCCTGAGATATCATATCCTGAGATAGGGGAAATACTAACCCCTTCCCAAAGGTAGAGATTTGCATCAAGGGGTGAGCAAGAGGCTAGGCCCTGGCTTTGAGAAGGAAGTAACATGACCTCACCAAATTCCTTGCTGACTCCCTCTTTCCTAAGACCCTCCAAAAGTACCCATGCAGTCTGTTGCATTTATTTGGACTATTGAGCACAGACTATTTCATATTGTTATTTAAATGCTTCCTGTCCATTTCTTATCTCCCCATCCAGATGGTAAATTTCTAAAGGCCGAAGAATGTGTGTGCTGTGAGGCTTCAATGCTTTCTCCAATGTGCCTAGCAGTGTGCTAGGCATCTGAATAAAAATTATTTATGGAAGGAGGAGGAGGAAGGAAGGAAGGGAGAGCAAAGGAAGAGGGAGAGAAGGATTTACTGTCTTGCATGGAGATAATCTTTAAAAGTAGTTGTTCCCACCCACAGCTGAGCTCTGGGCACGGGGCTGAATAAGCCATAGCAGAGAGGGTGGCAGCCACATTTCTGGCACCTCCCCTGCAGCTGTCCCATTATCTGAGCTGAGGCTGTCCTGCCAAACCCTCCAATTTGTTTTCCATCTATAGTCAACTGTCCATCCTAGGGTTAGCCCATGGATGGGACCCATTAGAGGTCATGCTGGGCTTTGGGCAAAAAAGTGATATGGCAAGAGAGAATGCAGGCAAGAAGAGCTTAACTACCTTATCATACATGAGCCAAGAATGACTAAAGTGCTATGGAAACGACGCACTGTGAAATCAGGACACTGCCAAATTCAGGACACAGGGCTGCCGAGAGCAGAGTTCACCTTGTGGCTTTCCAAGGTGAGGACTCAAATAGTGTAACCCAGAAAAGCGTCCCCTTTCTGGAGTGCCCTAGGCTGAAGAGGAGAGAGCCAAGGGGGGACCAATCCAACCTATGGCTTCCCAGGAAGCCTTCCCACATAGCACTTGGCCAGATTCATCACTTGCCTCCTTCAGAGAGATGCAGCCCCACAGGTGCAAAGCTTAGCAAATGGAACACAGGCTAGATTTCAGCCCGCACTTGCCCTGCCAGGTGCCCTTGTGCAGTGAGCACCCTGCCCAAAGAGAGGGAGAAGCTCTGTCTCCCACCACACTGGCTTTCATCAGAGGGTGAGACAGGGACTGGGATAAGGGGGAGCACAGGAGAACCGGAAGTAACTTCCCAGGCGCATTCTTACCTCCTCATCTGTCATAATGGAGAAGCAGAAGCCGG
Organism: Cynopterus sphinx; assembly: GCA_030015415.1. NCBI lineage: Eukaryota > Metazoa > Chordata > Mammalia > Chiroptera > Pteropodidae > Cynopterus > Cynopterus sphinx. The sequence continues at coordinate 25,583,256 of CM057385.1, forward strand.
GCATTCCCAGTGGATAGCAAATGGATTTCAGAGAGGGCCAACAGGAGGGGGAAAAGAATTTTAGTAAAGGTGTCCAGTAGACTGGGACATAACCTGGCCCAAAACCCTTCCCAGAGAAGTGGCCCAAATAATAACAGCTAGCATTTACTGAGTGCTTGCTATTGTCAGGCACCGTACTAAGTGCTTTACATGTAATAGCCTGGGCAGTCCTCACAAGAACCCTAAAAGGAAGCTATTGTTCTCATTAACAGATAAACTAATGATTAGGGAGGTAAAATATTTACCCAAGATCACAGTTAGAAATAGTGGACACAGGGCTCAAACCCAGTAACATAACTCCAGAATCAATATTCTGCTAAACCTCTACCTCATAAAGCTTTGCCCCTTCTGAAGGGCACAGCTGCCCTTTTCTGCCCTTTTCGAAAAGGGCTCATGCTTGTTGGGACTTGATTGCATTCCCAGGGCTCCCTCTTCCCTAGCAACTTCCTCATGCAGAGCCCTGGCCTCCCTCATGCTCACAGGCCTGGAGCATATTTTGGGCCACAACTCTTGAAGCAGGAACTCCTTGCCCCTATAATTCACTGTTTAAGGGCTAATCCTTACCTTCCCTCCCACCACCGAAGCTAAGAGTACAAAGGGAGTCAAGGGGTCACCAGGGCCTAAGAACACCTCTCTTAAAGATTGTGAGTTGGCTGCAGGTCTCACTGATGGCCTCAAGGCAGAGGCCCAGATATCCTTGGGATTTTGCTGGGCAGCAGCCAACAAGTACCTCCCAGGTCCTGGAATGAGGGTTTGAGAAGGGCCTGGGGAACCAGAGACACATGAAATCCCTCAGCCTGAATTAGTGTGGAGTCAACTCTGAGTAAGACTAGGAAGCAGGTAATTTGTTTTAGTGGGGTTTGTTTGTTTTATCACATAATAGGTAAGACCAGCTAAGCTGAAAGGCTGCAGGCTTACATTGTTCTCCATTCCAGGAATAACTATTCCTCATTAAAAGGAGACTCTTGAAAATGAAAAAGGTTCCAAGTCGGAAAGGAATAACTAATGGAATTTTAAGCAAGATGAGAATTTCCTCTGCCCCTTCAAGTCAAAACCCCAGCAGGTACCATGTCCTAATAGACCTAGTTCTGTAGATACATTGAAGCCACCCTCCCAACTGTCCTCCTGCCTCCCATCCCCCCACAATGGACACACAAGAGGGGAAACACAGACCTTTTAGCCACCAGATGACACGATTGTACATTTCCTCAGAGACATCTGAAAATAAGAGATTTTTTTTTTCTCTGTGGGATGCATACATCCTTCCCCTCACTACTTAACATCTCCCCTTTCTAGCTCTCGTCTCCACACCCAAAAGTGCTCTCAGCCCTTGATCCTCTCCAGGAAGCTCCTCCAGCCTAGGACTAAATGCCACATTTCACTCTCCTTCTCCTTTTCTTCCACCCTCTTTCTGTGCCAGTTAATGCCTTTCCTCTCTTGGAAATCTTAAGTCCCAGCTTATATGTACCCCACCTCCTCCACTTCGTTGCTGGAGTATTTACCTGAAGACCTTAGCCTCTTTACTAGCCCTTATCAGCCCTCATCTCAGCTCAATTTTTCATGTCCACTCTTGGGATATAGCTTCCCCACCCTGCAAACCACTCTCTACTACCTTCCATTGAAAGGTTAAGCAGCGTTGCCTGGAAGAGTCGATGCCTGACGCCGACCCAAGCATCGTCATCGATGTCATTAACTTGGAGCTCAGAGAAGCTGGTGGGGAAGGAATGGAGCAATGGGCTCAAAGATGGGTCTAGCTTTAGCACTGGCAGGAGGGCAGCTCTGAGGTCCAGAATGAAAAAGAGGCCTTTCCTGCCCATCCCAACGTCCCACCTCACTAAACCGGGGCAGCACCTGGGCAATCTGCTTCTTCACATACCCAAGAAGAAAGCACTAAACCTTTGAATGGGTTGTTTGGAGGTGTATTTGGGGGCCTGTGGCACTTTCTTCATTGGTGCCTGGCTTGGAGGCTCCTTTAGTGATGGTGGTGGTGATGGTGATGGTGCTGCTGGTGGTGATGGTGATGGTGCTGCTGGTGGTGATGGACTTGCCTTCTCTCTCTGGAACATCACATCTTCATAGAAAATGGCTGAGTCCATTTCAAAACAGGACAATGAAGGGTCTAGGGGAGGAGGGGACTTAGGTTCGAAATCAGGTGTTGTCGGCCGGCTTTGTGGCATTTCAATTTCAGGATTGAGTAAGGCCCACCATGAGGACTCAGGCCCGTACCTAGGTAAGGACCGAGGGGGTAAGGGCCGAGGGGTCAGTTCCAGTTTTTCACGAATGGAGGGCTTTGGGGAGGGTTCTGGATACCTGTGTACAGGTCCTGGGGACATGTAGACACTTTCTAAGGGCCTTGGGGTGTGCTGCTTATAGATGGGTTCTGGAGTGACAGACATGGAAGGTTTGTGGCGGCTCTCATACGCCGCTCGAGATGTCATGCGATGAGGTGACTGTACTGGATGTACCCCTGGGGAGATGGTGACCCTGCGGCCGACCTCGCTTTCTCGACGCATTGAGGACTTCACGTTGGACTCCACTTCTGGTAAGACTTTTGGGGAGGGCTTGATTTCAGTGTAGGTAGAATACTTGAGGATAGACTCAGGGTCTGAGCGCATGGGAACTCGGTGTCCGCCATCCGAATCTTTAAGCACAGGAGGTCTGGGGGATGATTCCATGTTTATATTCCTATGCAACGCCTTGGGTTCTACATAAATTGAGCTGCGACGACTCATTTCAGACTCTTGGCCAGGGATCTTTCTCTGGGCTGTCCGAGAGTCTGCATAGACGCGGCTACCGCCGCGTTCTGGGCTAGAGGGTCTCCTTGGAGATCTGCTCTCAGCAGAAGTCACACACTTTCGAATGGGCTCAGTTTGGACTGCTTCATCCTTTGGGCAAATCATAGTCTTACGGGGAACTCTGACCCCTTGTGGGTACTGGACTTTGGAGGGTGGGTCTTCTTCTTCTAAGATTGGCGTGGTATTCTTCTGGTCTACAAAACTCAGTCGGCGAGAGGATTTGGTATCTGGGGTTAATGAATATCGATTACTGATGTCACGCCCTGACTTGCTCTCATGCCCCCTTCGCGGCGATTCCTCTCGGGAAGGACTAACATTTCGCTGCATCTGGACAACGTTGGAAGCTGATGTCTGACTTTGCTGGATCTTTCGCTGAAGAGAGGAATGGCGGTATGCTTCTGATTTTGACCGCCGCTCAGTTCGAGGGATGGGTCCTCCAGAGAAGCTAGGTCCTAATTGGAGGGAGAGAGATTGAGAATAGTATGATGGTGAAGAGGGAATGGTGGGATTCCCAGATTCTGGTCTTTGATGCATAGAAGGGCTTTTAGAATCTGCAACACTTCGCTGGCTTGAGGCAGGATTGTACCCATGTCCCCGCTGAGGGGATGTGTTAGCAGTCTCAGCCCCTTTCTGTCCTGAAGCCGCTACCTTGGACCCAGTTTTATTCATCTTGACTGTTTGATAGATGCTGCCCCTCTGGGTAGATCCCATTTTTACTGGTTTGCCTGTATTCAAGGTCCTAATGAAGCCGGAATATTTACCCTCAGTTTTAAAAGCTGCTGTTCTTGCACTCCCACAAAGTGGCTGTTGTTCTGAGTATCTCAAATAGTTCCCTTAGCTACCTGCCTGGTGATGTCATAAAGGAAGGGGCTTCCTATTAAACATCCTGCCATACAGACAATATTCTTCAGAGAATCTCAAGCAGTAACTGCAAGGAAACTGTGGATTTGTCTTTGGAGTTGACACCAGCTAGGCTTTGGCCAAGTTCTTAACAGAACCAGGATTTTCTGCTATACAGATCCTTCCTTACTCTCCCCAGATTTTTGAAATTCTCAGAGACTCATCCAGAGAAGGCATCAGCCTGAATGTCCTACTAAGGCAAGGCTAGTCAAATCAATTATGCTGTTTGCCCGTCTTTATACAGTGCAAGGCATAAATCTGTCCCAATTTGGTTGAGAACAGCACTGAATACAAGTCAAAAGAGAGTTCCAGCATCTTCCAAGATTCACAGATGGTCTAGTTGATCCTGGGGTAAAAATCTGGGTTGCTGAAATCATAAATTCTCACATTCTTGGCCCAGACATGAGTGTAAGACTATAGGAGAAATTGAGAATTAGTTATTGGTTTCAATCATAAATGACTAGTTATGCACCTTGGCTAAGTTACTTGATTTGCCTGAGCCTTGGTTTATTCATCTGGAAACCACTGTCACACAATAAATTCTAGTGTCCTTTTTACACCATCCTTTCCTCTCAGCTGTCCTAATCAGCTAGAATCTGGTTCTTTGTTGATTCAAAGAGCACTTTCCAACTTGGATGACCATTCTGGATAAGAGACACTATCATCTTTTTCTCCCTTTCATGTGCTTCTATCTCTGTTTCTCTGTTGCTCTCTCTCATACCCTACCTTATCCAACATTCATCACAGTTACAGCATGGTCAGAGTCATTGTTTCTGGATCTGTAAATTCAGCCTTAATTAGAGACATAAAATTGAAACCTAAACCCACACTTTTTTAGGTAATAAGGATCTCAGTAGAAAGAGAAATTTTGAGCGACTGACACAAATCTTTAGGATGTAAAACACTCAACTAGCCATTATATCTTGTTTTATAGAAATGATAAAAGTGGGAAAATGTTTACAAGTCAGATATCTTAAAGACACTAAGAGTAAGGCAGTTGGAAGTGAAATGGCTCATATTGATTTAGTTATTTGATACCTTGTCATCAAAAATTGAGACTAACTTAAAGCTTTCCTATGAGATCCTACTTTAAATATGATAGTTTATTGATATATAACCTTTAACTGTGAGACCAAAATACTTATTTGTATAGAAAGATTACATTTTTCTTTGTAATTTTATTGAGAGTGAGTCTGAATTTCTCCATCAGCATGTAACATTAAGTTTGCTATCACTTCTGATCTTACTAAAATCAGCTCTGTTGTTTGAATAACTGTTTATATTTTCTCAATGTTGGGGGATATATATATTTTCCTTTCAGTGTTCAATTTCAATACAAGTAAACATAATGATGTTAGCAGAAATGTTGCAAAATACAACACAGGATCTTGACATTTTCTTCATCATGACTAAGCTAACTCAAATAAATCTATGAGCCTGAAACACAGATGGGTTCTCTGAGGGTACCTCTACTTCTCTTGCTTTCCCTACTGGCATGGTCATAATGAAGATAAAATGTGATGACAGATGTAAAAGCTATACTATACTGTTCTGCTATAGTATACTGAGGTGCATGTGTGCCAGGGATAGCCACTTGATGAGCTCTGTGGTAGCCAGTCTGCAATGATAAGTGACTTCTGAGGCTAGATTGCAATGGCATCGCATTGCAATTTTTGACTTGTTCTCTTGGATTGCTCACTCTGGGGGAAACCAGCTGCCACGTGGTAAGGACACTCAATGGGAGATTCACATGGAAAAAAGCTGAGCTTCCTAGTCAATATCCAAAAACAATTTGCTAGTCATGTGAGTGAGCCAACTGGGAAAGGCACCAGAATGCAACTTCATGAGAGATCCTGACCCACAACTGCCCAGTTGAGCCACTTCCAAGTTCTTGACACAGAAACTGTTAGGGATAATGAAGGCTATTGTTGTTTTAGGCTGTTAAGGTTAGGAGGTGACTTCTTATGCAGCAACTGATTATGTAGGATCCATTTCTCTAGTATAAACTTTCATTACCCAAGCACAGAGCTCAACACATAAACCAGAATGGCAACTTACTTAATAATAAACTTGGAGACACACAACTGTTAAGCTGATTGGAAAGCCAGGTCATTCTCTCCCTATAGACCAACTTCAGGAGGAACAAAAGTTGATGAACAGGTAATTGGATGGAAAAGTTAGAAAGATGATTTAGAAGAGGGTGACGCTTGCCACAGAGCACCAGGTATGGCCAGCTTAACAGGCTTTAGTTGGGCAACCCCAGTTTCCATCTCCTAAAACTTCATTTTCCTATGATTTACATTGACCATTCCTTTCTGTTCAACAGTTTTTCTTCAAATGAGTTATAATAAAATTGATTCTGGTTTTTGTAATTTTGTTATAGTGACATTCTAGTCCTGCCTCCTATTGATTTGACTTTTAAGTATTCCTAAACCTCAAAATGAAAACATCTCTACAGAGAATGTTTTCAAGTTGAAATCACCTGAAAAAACTACTTTACTATTTTTATATGCATCTTTCCAGATATTTCCCTATGCATTTGCCACATTTATTTATAAATTTACATAAATGAGGTCCTATTATACTTCCTAGCATTATTGCATAATATATTATGGACACCTTTCTGTCAATAAATCGATATCTGTAACATAATTTCTAATTAGTTCACTTTTGGTTGTTCTGTAATTTTAAAAAAAATATTTGATTGTGGTAAAATACACATAGCATAACACGTACTAAATTAATCATTTTAAGTGTACAGTTCAATATATTAGATATTCACATTGTTGTGTAGCCATAACCACCATCCATCTCCACGACCCATTTTATCATATAAATTTACTATTTTAACTGTTTTTAAATGTACAATACATTGGCATTGAATATATAAACAATATTGTGGAACCACCACCACTCTCCATTTCCAGAACCTTTTCATCATACCAAACAAAATCTATGTACCCATTAAACAATAACTCCCCATTGTCCCCTTCCCCCAGTGCCTGACGACCACCATTCTACATTGTCTTTATGATTTTGACTGCTCTAAGTACCTCCTACAAGTGGAATATATAGTATTTTCTTTTAGTGATTGGCTTATTTCACTTAGCATAACATCCTCAAGGTTCATCTATGTTATAGCATATTGCAGAATTTCTTTCCTTTGAGGCTAAGTAATATTCCATTGTATGATCTTTGGCAGGTCATGAAACCCTCTTGGGGCCAGTTTCCTCTTTTGTAAGTAGGAATAATAATAATCCCTAGTGTTGCTGGGGATTAAAAACAATCGGTTGGTCAAATATCTGTTGAGCACCTAATATGTGCAGGGTCTGTGCCAAGACCTAGATACCACAATCCAGATGTGATCCCTGGCTTTATAGAGCTTACAGTTAGATGAGCAGAGATGTGTTGGGATGGAACATTCTACTGGTTTATAACTGTGCCACATATGTGCTATGATATAAAAATAAGGTCTATGTGTGGTGTGGGGTAAGAGCAGGTGGGTAGTACATGGGAAAATCTTACAAAAGGCCCTAACCTAGTCTGAGGTTCAGGGACGTTGGGAAGACTCCCCAAGGAAATAACATAAAAGCTGAAAATTGAATGATTGAGGCAGCTAGATGAAGAGAAGCAGAATTCTAGGCAGGGTGAATAGCATGTGCTATGATGTATTTAGAGAACTGAGAAATGTCCAGTATTCCTAAGAGCAGTGAGAAGAGACTTGAGCAAGGAAATGACAGTTTTTGTATGTTAAAAGATCACTGTGGAGAAAAAGTTAGAGAGGACCCAAGAATACTAAAGAAATATTTGAAAAAGATAAATGAGTTTTGCCCTGCTCTCTACGCCCCCTTACTTAGCACCCTCTATTAGAGTCCCACTTTTCACTGTGGTCTCTAGTCCGCCTGCTCAATCTCCAGCCTCACTTGACCTCCTACCCGTCTCCCCACAAGTTACTTTGCTCAGTCACAATGGCCTTCTGCTGCTCCAGTGTGGTGCTTCCTGTGGGGCCTTTGCACATGTTCTCCTTGCCGGGATGCTCATCTTTCAAGGGTCACAAAGACTGACTCCTTTATTCCGATCAAATCAAAAGTCACTTCTTCAGAGCAGCTTTCCCTTTATACTCTTTCTAATGTTAAGTGCCCCACCCCCAATCTTTATCACTTTAACCTATTTATTTTCTCTACAAAACTTACCACTACTAAAACTATCTACTTATTCATTTGATGACATAAATGGAAGGAAAGCAGGAATTCTACCTTGTTCACTATTTCACCAGCATCTAGATGATGTCTAGCACATAGAAGTCATTCTAAAAAGATCTGCTGAATGTGGGACTAGGAGCAGGAGTCCATTTAAGGGTGCTGCTGCTATGGCCCAAGTGAGAGTTACTAGTGGCCTGGATGAGGGCAGTGGCAGCAGAAGTAGAGAGAGATGGATATTAGGGACATTATGTTTTAGAGATTGAAACAAGTCAATCTTAATGATCAATGTGTTGATGTAAGGAGTAAAGGAATGGGAGGAGTCACAGATGGCTCCCGGGTTTCTGGTTTGAGTGGCTGAGAGGAGAGTAATGCCATTAATGAATGGGAATGCTGGAGGTAGAGGTATACAGTTAAGACCATGAGTTCAGTTTTGGGTGTATCGGTAAGACACCTGAGAGAATTCCAAGTGAAGTACAGACATTTGAAATAATAACTGCTGACAGGGGGAGAAGCATCCTAAAGAAACATAGTGGGACTGCCATGTGCAGGAATAAGATTCAGTTATATAATCTACCAGGTACAAATACATGCTTCATAACCAATATACAATATCTACCAACATTATTGTTATTAACATTAGTCATTATTATGTAGTAACTGGCCAGACAGAAGAGTCTACTCTGCCAGCCTTGTAAATAAAAATTACAAACCACATCAGGGGGAGTTTGTGTAGCATTTGTAGTCTTTATGAACACCAATAAATAATGTTATAATATAACTCATCATTTATCATGATATGTCTGCTATTAGTCCTTACATTTTTATGTATGTTGGTTTTGTCAAAATTTATAATGGAAATTAAAACCTCTTTGAGTGATGGTTTTTCTTTTCCAATAATTAAAAGAAACATATCTTACAAAGCTGAAATCTAACTGGTATTAAAAGTAAACATTTTATTATATAACAGGAGTAAAAGTTTTTGAACATTTATATCAACAAAACCAAAAGCCATTCTGGGCACAGTGAGAAATTTTTACAATCAAAACTACCTTTCACTTTTCAGAAATTTGACTGAAAACAAGTGGCTAAATGTGCTACAAACAGACAGGACCAAGTCTGTCTTTTCTAGCAGCTGAACAAAGTGTGAGTTAGGGAACCACTGCCCTGAGGGTGACTGAAGGAGACAGGGAAGAAGGGAGCTCACAAGCAGGATGCTCAAACTCAGGCCAGGAGTCCATCTGTGATCCCGTTCCCGTCAGTCTGACAAGTCACTCTGATCCAGCACGATTATCCTGTGTGCATGTTTTTAAAAAAACAAAAGAGGGAGTTTTAAGTTGGCATGTTTTTTCAATAGACAAACAACAGCCTCTTTCTGTTCAACTGAATTCAAGAGATTTTGTTTTTTAAATTTTTAAAAAATGGCTGAAAAGCAACTGATGGCATTTTCTGTATTCCTTCCTCCTAAAACTGCTCTGTATTAACTCTACCGATTACTTAATCCAAGTCAGTATTAACTTCACCTTATATTTTAATTAGGTATAAACATTAATATTTTAAAAATTGAGCAACAGTAAATTTGAGCCTTTGTCACAAATGTTTATTTAGATGCTGGTAAATATTTAAAGTCTGTTCATGTTGTCTATAAATAGTGAACTTTGACCTACAAATATCTGATATCTCATTACCTGGATGGTTCGGACCAACCCAGCCGCTTCCAAAAACAAGGTTTTAGTTCCTCTTGATGAAATATAGAAGGAAAAAAAAAAACCAACTTGATTACTTTCTAGGTCAAAGGGTGCTGGTATTAAGAAGTCACATTAGTGCTCTCTCTAGTTTAAAGTAGACTATTTTACCTCTAATAGTTGTTTTCTCCTACAAAGATAGACTTTCTCTAAAAACAGTTAATGGACTTCCTATCCTAATATTCTGCAGCTCCCTATCATAGCTATGGACACTATGATGTTAACTCATAAAGTCCCTGCATTACATTCCCAATGAATTCAATACTAGTTAAATGTTTATACACTCTGGGATCTGTCCCAGTCAGGGTCCTGAGGAAAGAGAATGTGCCCCCAAGGCCCTTTAATGAAGTGACTACTTAGAGCGATGTAGTCAAAGGTAATGGAGCAAACAAGGGGAAGCAACCGATGACTAGCAGCAGTGGGATGCCACTTATCACTCCTAAGTCTGAAGGGATTTCGGGGTGAACTTGCGGGTAGAATCCAGTTGGAGATGGAACTAGGATATTGGGCTGCCTTGTAGGAGTCGTGCTTGTAGAAGGGTACAACTTCTACACAGAGATTTGGTATAAACAAATCTGAGACAGATTGCTCTCCTACCCTCTGATCTGCTGGGGCCTCCCACTGGCCAACAGTAAGCCCAAGAGATGCAGTCCACAAGGGTTGGCATCTTGGGGCCCAAAGCCGGGCAGAAACAGGAGGAGAATGAGAATGGACTGGAGAAGAAATAAATGAAAGGGATATCGGATGACCTAAAACAGTTCACATCTCTAACTTTCTGGGTAGAAGGAACTTAAATATAGGCAGGTATCATTTGTGAATGGCACCTTAAAGCTCTATCAAATCATTTCAAAATTAAGGTTAACTTATATCTTACTTGTAGACCCCATTTAAATCCCACTATTTATGATTTCTTATCAGATTCTGCAGTCTCTATGTGAGCTAAATTTAGAACTCATCTGAAGGAACTAGGCAATTAAAAGCAAAATATCTTGCCAGATGATGTGCAAGATAAGGATGATGAGATTGGCTTTAGGCTTCTTTTAGAAACAGAATTGGATGTTGTTAATTTTGTGATGAAGGCATGATTGGCAATTAACAGAAAACCTGAGCTGAACTATAGAGAAAATGTGTAGGAGGATTACATGTATCATCTGGGAAACATTTCTAAATAACTTTGATGCTCGTCAAAGCCCAAGGGCTCAAGCCTACATTAATAATAATTATTCATTCATACATACCTTCTTCAGAAGTCCCTAAAATGCTCTCTGATTTCCTTCTCTCTGGCTTAATGCCTTCTTCTTCTTTTCTCTTCTTTTCACCAACTTCTTGATCCTTGGTATTTGTCTCCCTTCAATGATAATGATTTTTAGTATCAAACTGTATGCACAATGGCCAGTGAGAGGCCCCAAAGATATTCTCCAAAGAAAACACAATAGCAGCTAGCACTAATGGAGTGTTCCCGATGGGCCAGGCATTGGTTCAAGTGCTATAATGTATATTAACACACTTAATTCTCAGCACAACTATATAATGTAGTCACCACTACCATCTTCATTAATTGATAAGGGAACTAAAGCACAGAGAAGTTAAATTCCATGCCTAGTAAGTCCTGGAGCTGGGATCTGACCAGTGGCAGTCTGTCTCAGACTCTGCTCTCAACCACTAGGCTCTATTGTCCCAAAGAAAACAGTATTTCACTTAGACTGTAATTGGTGTCCTTCTACAATCATCACTTTATAACCTTATCTTAATTTCCCAAATCCCTCTCTGAAGTGATATACCTAATTAAAGTATCCGACAGTTTAAGACTGCTTTTGTCAAACTAGTAAGTAGAAACCATCTCTCCTACTCAACTATAAGCTCCTATCCCTTGGCACCTCTAGCCCCTAGCACAGCACTCTGCTCGTTGCTGGTGTTCAACAGATGGTGGCTTAACCAAACTGACATCATTCAGAGATTTTTCTTCTGTTTTCATTCAGTAGATATTCAAAACAAATAATATAAAATTGAGGGAAAATAAAGCCAGCTAGGGGTGGAAACATGTGTTTCTTCCTAACCTCTCATCACTAACAGAATCATCGGCTCTAGAGTTGGAGGAGGACGTCAGGTAATTATCTATCTCCATCCAAATGCCCCAGACCAGAGTGAACCAGTCTGGACTTGAGAAGGAGGAGCTATTGTCAAAGTAAGTGCCAAGGCAGCTGTTTTCTCGACCAGACAGCTCTGGCTATGAGAAAGTTTGTGCTTTACTGAATAAAAATCCCCTACTCTACAGTTTCTAGTCACTAGCTCTGTCCTTTGGGGCAGAAAAAAGCAAGCTGACTATCTTCACTTTACAGTATTTCAGATATTTGAGGGCAGCTATCAAATTCTCCACTCCATCTGCTCTTTTCAGGCCAAGCCTCCCCAGCAACTTCAGCTGTTCTCACATGACACGGTTTCCAGACCTCTGACTGTTTGACAGCCCTCCTCCTCTCTTTGTGAATGTCCCTTTTACTTTTCTTTTCTTTTTTAAAATTATTTTCTTTTTATTATGGTGATGTTGATTAACAAAAGCCAGTAAGTTTCAAGTGTACAATTCAACAGTAAGTCATATATATATTACACTCTGTGTTCATAGTTAGATTTCTTTCTGTCACCACACATTTGACTGTGAATGCCCCTTTTAAAATGCGACACCCAAGAAAGAACCCCACACTGTGTCTCAGAAGTCTTCTCCCCAGCATGAGACATCACTTTGATTTGGTCAGCACATTTCTGTCTTTTCAGCATTAATGCTGCACTGACCCTTTTATCAAGGCCTCATGGAGTCGTTCTCCATGTCTTCTTTAAAAAAAATTTCTTGAATTTTTACCATGTCTCAAAATGCATGCTAAATACAGGGCATATAAAAATAAGACACACTTACTGCCTTCAATAAAATCACAGTGAGTAGAAGCTTCTGATCAAAAAATTCTCTATTAGGTCAGATCTCTCACATTCTATACTTTTGCATCCAAAAGCTCATCATCATCTTTTAGAGAAATCTAACATTTCCACCTGTCAAGACCATTTCCAATCCATAGGCTATTACTCATCACATTGCTATTCATTTTAAAATTGTGTTATCTAAAAATTTGATAAGTGTGCCTTTTCTGATTTAATTCAAATGACTGATGGAAATGTTGAAGGTGTCAAGGCCAAGATACAGCCATCTTAGAGGACTCTCTTTATACTAATATCAATCTGTTAATCAATATCCTGAGCACTGTGGGTGGTTGGTGGAAGGGCAGACATAAGTCAGGGCTGGCTTATCTAAAGCAATGTCATGCCATCGCCAGACATTCATTCTCTAACAAGTAGAGGTAGTATCTTTTTTTAAAAAAAAATCTGGTCTCCCATCCTGAGAAAGAAAAAAAATGAAGGTCTGATGGAGAACAGTAAGCAACCTTGCAGAGCCCTTGGGGAGATCCTGTGACTCCGTGCTGTCCTCAGGTGGCTGCAGCCATCTTTCCAGGTCTTCATCAAGAGTAGAGTGAGCTCTGTCCAAGGGCAAGTGAAGAAAATTGAGACAACAGTCATTTCCCTTCTCCCTTGATAAGAAGGCACAGTACTTTAGAGTGGGCAGAGACCTTCAAACCTGTACTTTCACTATAAAGAAAACAAGACCTTGGCAAGATCAAATCTAGAGTTGTAGAGGTCACCAAAGTCTGATTTAAATGTGCATAAAACCCTCTTTATGCCTTGACAAAAGGCCTCAGCACCCATGAGATCACTACCTTCCAAGTCTGGTGGTAGACTCTGACTCAATTCTTAGTCGTTAAGTCAATTTCAACCTGAGGTGCAACTATACATACACTCATTCCTATAAGTTTTTTGGATTAAGAACTGACTCTGAGGCTAAAGGATGCAATTATGTTTTCAGAAGGCTGGAGAAGCCCCACCTATCTGAAAAATATCTTCCACTCTGGCATGGTGCTGAGGACTGAGGTGACAGAGCATTTGTGGGCATCTCTCTGTGTCCAGCACAGCCAGCCCTTTTGGAAAAGGAAGAGACAACAATAATGTAGCTAACTTTATGTTTATGTAAAGCACTTTATATAATCAAATGTAACTCGGCCTCCTTGAGCTACTCTTCTTTTGTCTTGAATAGTGGTATCGATGTTTACTGAAGGTGTTTTGGAGAGATGAAAACACTGGAGTTACATTTTACATTATAGTCAGAAGATCCCTAAGAGTTAAAACAATATTTATCTTCCTCCCCCTTTGCCTCTTTTTCTTCTCTGTTTTCCCCAAAACCCTATCCCCATTTCCCTGCCGGTCCCAGGGCTTCAGTCACTTTCCCAGACCTTCCCTTCCAGGTCATTCCCTTTTTCTTCCTTTCAGAGAATAATTCTGCCCTTGAAGAATGACAGAAATAGGATTCACTATGCAAAAGTTATTTGTAATAAATACCCTTCTCCCTTGCCTTTCTCTTCTAGAGAAGCTGGAAAGCTAAAAGCTCAATTTTCAGTCTCTCTTGCAACTGAGAATGGTTGTGCATCATATTTGGCCATTGAGATATAAGTAGGCATCTCCTGGGAAGAGCTTCTGGAAACGATTTTGCTTCCCAGATAAAAGGGGACACTGTCAGCTGGAATATTCCTTTGCCCCACCCTCTTATTTCTGCCGGCATGTGGACAGCAGTCATCCTGCAACCAGGAGGTGACAAACCTGAAAATAAAGGCCAACATGATATGCTGTTGGGTGGCCAGGAAGATCAAAAGAGCTTATGCTCCTGGTGGCACCTTTGAGCTGCTACAACGGCTGTGCCCTGCCAACCTGTGGGCCTCTTGTTGTGTGATACAAACTCATTTAAGCACAATGGTGAGGTTTTCTATCACTGCAGCTGAAAGAATTCTGCAGGGCTACCCTAAGGATGCACAGGACGAGACAAGCGGTGCAAGAGCAGATTCAAATCTTCTCTTTCTTCAAAATGCATATATTTTGTTCATAATAAACTTCACTTTTTTGCATTAATTTTGATTTTTTAAAAATACTCTATGAAAACAGCAATTACCTTGACTCCTAAAGTTTTTGGTGCCCCCTTCAATTTTCTGCCCAAGGAGCGTGTCTCACTCATTTCACCCTAGTCCTAGCCCTGACTGACAGGACAAAACAAGAGAAGTCAGAAGGCAAAGGAGGTGAGCTGAAGTGGTTTTAGCTTACAACATAAGTCAAAGGAGAGCTCTGAATCAGGAAAAGAATTGGGTTTCTTGAGGCAACCTTGTGTTTTTGACTGAAATATATGGATGATTGCTCCCATTTTCTCTTATTTGACTTGAAAGACCTAAAAATTGTCTTCCAATCCCATCAACTAAAATATTTTGAAAGAAGCCAAAATCTGTGTTTTCCTTATCATATGAAGTAAAAACAAACAAAAAAAACAACTTGACGAGAAAAAAACAAGTAACCCTATTAAAAATGGGCAAACGAACAGAACAGATATTTCTCTAAGGAAGATATACAAATAGTATAAGTATATGAAAAGATGCTAATCATCACTAATCATTAGGGAAAATGCAAATCAAAATCACAAAGAGATGTCACCTCATACCCATTAGGATAGCTACTATCAAAAATGAATAAATGAATGAATGAATGAATAAAATACCAAGTGTTGGCAAGGATTTAGAGAGACTAGAACCTTTGTACATTGTTAGTGGGAATGTAAATGGTGCAGCTGCTGTGAGAATCAGTATGATGCTTCTTCAAAAAACTAAAAATAGATTAACTATATGACCCAGCAACACCACTTCAAGGTATAAAGAACTGAAAGCAGAGTGGCAGAGTGTCTTGAAGAGCTAGCTATCTGTTCACCTATGTTCATAGCAGCATTATTCACAATAGACAGAATGTGGAAGCAACCTAGTATCCACCAACAGATGAATAAACAATAAGTGATACACACACACATATAAACATACAATGAAAATTAAGCCTTAAAAAGTAAGGAAATTCTGACACATGTCACATGAATGGACCTTGAGGACATCATGCTAAGTGAAGTAAGCCAGTTACAAAAAGACAAATACTATGTTTTCACTTATATGCAGTATGAAGAGTAGTCAAACTCATAGAAACAGAAAGTAAAATGGTGGCTGCTAGGAACTGAGGGGAGGGGGAAATGGGAGTTGTTTAATGCATGTAGAATTTCAGTTTTGCAAGATGAAAAATTTCTGAAGATTGGATGCACACCAATGTGAATATAATTAACACCAGTGAATGGCACAATTAAATTTTTTGTTATCTGTATTTTATCACAAAAGTTAAAAAAACTTTTATGAATAGGAACTGTTAGAATAGTATAAAAAAAGACCATTGTTTCCTTCTTATTTGTCAACATCGAAAGAGAAACTAATACAGCCTAACACAATATTTTAAATCCTTTAAAACGCCAAGGTTTTGCTATTACCTCTCTGTGTCTTCTTCTAGATCCTGAGTTTCTTTAGTCCAAAGCATACTACTATCTTCTTTTTTACTGTTATTTTCTTGTTCTTCTAAATGCCTTTGATCTAAAACCAGTTGAAAGATTTAATGTTATTTGAACAACAAAAAAATAGTTCAGAAAGACTGCTTTAAAATGGAGTGCAAAAAATTAAGGCTCATCAGTGGCCCCTGAAGTCTGCAATGCACTAGTTCCCTTCTTCCCAGGAGAGCAGGGGGCCAGGTGGCAGTCTGCAGGGTGCCTGTATTCACAGCAGCTGCTTCTGGGGGCTTGAGAGTGCTTTGATGCCAGGTGAAGCTATAGGAAACCTTGCCTGTGCCAAGGCTCAAGAGAGACAGAAGGAACAGAGGGGTAAAGTGTTTGTAAAAGGGGAAGCAAGAGACCCTGAAAACAAATTACAGAGATTTACTTTGAGGAACTACCCTGTTCTCACTTGTTGGATGTTTCTAGGTTGGAGCCCCAGGAAAAAATTTGGGTGGGGAAGGGTAGTACCCTTTAATGCATGACAGGCATTTTACTTATGCGATCTCATTCCATCCTGCCAGCAGTCCCTATGAAGGGGAGGAGAATAACATTTGCTAAGAATCTTATAATGTACCAGGCACTGTGCATGGAGCTATTATATACATCATGAGGTAAGAATTATCATTCCCATTTTAGAGATGAAGGTAAATGAGGCTCAGACACATTAAACAGTTTTCCACAAAAGCAGTAGAGTCAGAATCAAGGTGGAGTTCAGCCTGCTCTCAAGATCTACATTCCCCAAATGTACCACCCTGATGCCAAGTGCAGAGTCACAGTAAGAACTTCATCAGAAAGATCTGGATACCTGGCTTACCATTTGAAATGATGCCCAGAGGACTTGCTGTGTCCTCCAAAACTGTGGATGAGGCCTGCTGCTGCTTCAAGTACTCTGTCCAACACAAAAGCAGAGGGCAACTTATTGCTTCCCTTGCATGTCACACCATTCTCTAGGGCAGTGGTTCTCAAAGGGTGGTCCTCAGACCAACAAGCTCAGCACAATCTGAGAATGTCATTCTCAGGGATCATCCCAGACTCAGAAACTCTGGGGGTGGGGTCCAGCAATCTTATTTTAACCTCCAAGTGATTCTAATGCCTGATAAAATCTGGGAATGACTGCTTTAGGACATTCAATCACAAATAACACTAAAAATTAAAATTAAAATGATGATAGGTAATACCTGAAGAGCCCTATGTGGCAGGTACTGTTTCTAACTTACATATATTAATTTGAGACTATTGTTCAAAATTAATCCTCACAACAACCCTATGAGATTGATCACATTATTGTTATTGCTGCTAAACAGATGTGGAAATGAAAGTAAAGAGAAGTTAAGGAGGAATTTACCTAGAATTACACAGTAAGAGGTAGAAATGGAATTTGAATCCAGGCAGTCTAGCTCTAAGGTTTATGCTCTTAATCTCTATTTTATAATCTCTCAGTTTGTAAGAGCATCAGAGCCACCCCAAATTTTCCCCATCTCTATTGGTCTATATTTTATATTTTTCTCTTAGTATGTGGGGAAGACAGAGGCAAAGAATATGTATAATTTACAGTTCCTAAAGAATTGATCATTAGACCAAGACAAAAGTCCACTAAACTCAGCACGCTGCTTTGCGTTTGTTAGATGCTTGTGGGAGCGAGAGAAGAGCAGAGCAGAGCAGAGCAGAGCAGAGAGACAGCTGGGAGGCAGCACAGACAAAAGCCCTGGGCTCGCTTGCCGGCATGGTCCTGTTACGTGCAAGCACAGATCTCTCTCTTCCTGCAAGTCAGGCAGAAGCCCTAGATGGCAGCTCCTTGGCATTAAGGGGCCCCATAAGATCATTTAATATAATCTGAAATTTAAAAATACATTTTTATCTTTGTTAAAAGTAGTCCCCTGTTGATCTTAGAGGATCACCTTATCCTAGGGCTCTAAAAGATCTTTCCCTTTAGGGCCTTGTCAGAAGTTTAGGGCTTTGGATGCAGGCCCTCCAAAAGTACAGGTGTCAGCTCCAGGTCACTCCCCAAAGCTCTCTGGAGAGGAAACAACACACAGTGGTGAAAGACAATAATTAGGTAGGAGCTCCCATTATTAGAAGAAGCTACCCAAATGCCCCTCTGCCTTCTGTCTTCCTGGAAAACTACTGACCCATCTCAAAGTACAGACATCACCTAGAAACCTGACCCAGATAATTCCCACAAGTAAAATGAGGGAGGGTTTCTGTAGAGTGTGCTGGGGTACAGTAGTGCCATGAGGCTGGAGCCCAGTAAGAAGCTTTGTGACAAGTGTTAAATTGGGGGAGTCCACATGGTGACCAAAGAGAGAAGACAGTAGGATCCAGAGGTAAACTATCACTAAAGTCAAACTGCAAAGGGGCCTACAAGTATTTCCTTAAACCATGACCAAGAGCAGATGACCCTAAGAATCTACCTAAGCAAGACAAGCATGGGAGACCTCTACCTTCCCAAGCAGAGGTTCTATTGTTGTGTTAAGAGGAGCAACCAGAGAGGAGGACTTTGCAAAGGCTCTGTAGGGAGTTCCAAAGATGAAAATTTGGTGTTAAGGCAGGGCCCTCAGAGCCTGAACCAACAACCCTGTGACCTGTACAATCCTGTGGCATTAAGGAAAGGGTATGATAAAAGTAAGAAGGGCCTATGACTACAAAGAAAGAAACAAACTAAGGAAGGTTCTAGCAACTCTGACTGGCTCTACTCAAGTTCATCAGACCAGTGGTCAAAGGCTGGGGGTTGTGACAACCTGGACAGTAGCTTTCTGCTGAATCAGACCACTTATGTCCTCACTTATCTTCCTCTTCCTGATGAGACACGACACCTCTGAAACCTTAAAATCCAAGAGATGCCCCTCGGGAAATTCTCTAGAGGCTCCATACCAAGAATTGGACCATAAGAGGTCTGATGAGCTGTGTCCTCTGAGGGTGAGGGGCTAGTCAGTCAGGCTGTTAAGAATAGTCAGGTCTTCCCTGGGAAAGCAAACTACTTGCCACAAATGTCTCTGAAACCACGCACCATTTACCTTCCACGTCACCTCAGCTGTACACCGCCAGCCAATAAGGTACAACTAAAACTGAACTGGTGTTGCTCAGTCTCTGCCTGTAATGGAAAATTCTTGTTACATCAGATCTTGTGCCACTGACTTCTCTGCTCTCAGGAAAGTGATTCATTTACAATGCCAATATCTTCAATACCTCCTGCTAATGGCAAAACTGAAAGTACTGAGTATATTGGTCTCAGAAATCAGAATTTCAGGTCTCTAACCTATGGCTGAATTGGTGCGAAAAGGAGATAAGAATTCCTTCAGTAAAAAAAAAGAATTCCTTTTATCATAATACATCACTTGAATGTTAGTTCTTCTTAGCATCATTAACATAGACCCATTAAGTAACAAAATGAGAACAGACACAAGCCAATTATCCTGACCAGCCTTCAGCCGTAATCTGAGGTCAGCAGGACCCGCAGGGCCAGCGGGTCCACAGAGTACATTCTGCATTAACATCCCTTACCAATTTCGTCCAGTAGCTCCTGAGATGGTGGTGGTAGCTCATCAGTGTGATGCTTTGAGATGGCTTCTACTAGTTCTTAAAAAGATAAAGGGGGAAATGACTTAACGCCTTCCTGAACCTGAACAGGTTTTTTATACTCCCACATGGATTGACTTAGGATTTCTCAACAATGAAACAAACTGAGGTAGGGAGAAAGCCTCATATAATAATAGGCCAAATTGAGTCCTCCTATGTGAATGGCTTTACTCCCCCTTTTACTCCAAACCCTCTCCTACCTCACCTTACCCCAGTACTGCTTGATCTGTGTCCCTTGCTCCCCAAGGATATTTTGGGTAGGGGAGGTACAAACTCTTACTGAGTGGCTGGGGTCCCAATCTGGAACAGGGCCGGAGGAATATAGAGGCTGTGGACCAGTCAAAATGAACAAAACACAAAGCAGAAGGCCTTTCTCCATACATCATCATGCCAGGGGATATAGGAGCAGCCATACTTTGGGCCTTTCCCTAAGTGCCCAATTGTAATATTAACCAAAATCCCTCAGCATAACTCACAAAATCTTTATCCCCTTGAGGGAAATTCTAAGAGTTATATCAAAGACACAAGACATTAAAATTAATGTGGAAAAGGCAATATGCTTCAAGAGCTATTAACAAGCCCATATCCTTCGATATGGAATTATCTTCCAAGAATCTATCCTAAGGAAAAGAGCAGAAGTTCAAATAAAAATTTTTGTACAAAGAACAAAAATTGGAAAACAATACATCTTTTACGTAAGGGCATGGTTCTGCAACATATGTAGAATGGACTATTATGTCGCCATTATATACATTTATAAATAATTTTTACTGACAGAAGGAAAGCCTCAAAATACCTTAACAAAGAAAAGAAAGCAGGCCAGGGCTGATATACAATATGACCTCAACTAGGCTAAAAAATATACTTTTTTTGTATATTTCTAAAAATATTAAAAGATATGTACCAAATTCTAGTATAAGAAGTTAAAAAATGTTAGTAGAATTAGATGGTGGTTTTCTTTTTCAGGCTTTTCTTTATTCTCCAAGTTTCCTATAATGAGTATTTTTTACTTTTATAATGGGGGAAACAGTATTTTTGTTTGAATCTAATAAAGCACCAAAGATAAGACTAAGGCTCCCTTAAATGGGCTTACTATTATGAACTTGTATTTCAATAGTAAACACTGGTACCTTTCTGCAGGCTCCTTCTCTGGGTGGTATGAGATGATGTGTCAGGCGCCTTAACACTGCTGGAGGAACCAGCCCCAGTAAATGAAGACAATCTTTTCTGTAAGTAACATATAAATATGGTAATTGACACATGTATTAAGCTAAAAAGGCCCATGCAGCTCAATCATTTTCATGATTAATGGAAGAAGCCACTTGTTTTTTAAGTCAAACTCATTTAAATGTCACTTCCTCCAGAAAGCCTTCTCACCCCTCTTTGCCTCTGCAGATCTCAAAATTTACTTCTGTGTTCCAGTCTCTCTCACTAGGTGATGAGATCCTTTGGGGCAGGGACTGACTCTCTTATTCGCATTTGGATGCCTAGAAGAGGGCTTGGCATGGAGCCTGGCACTTAGAACCTGCCTGATTAACAGTCTGTTAAATGAAAGCATTAAATTCTCTATGGTCCTACTTCAGAGAGACCTTTTGTGAGTCAAATGGCCAAAGATGACAGTTGTTTTTTCACTGAGAGCCAAAGCCAGTAATCAATGTGCTGTAGAAGGGTCATCAACAGGTCCTCAGTGAGCAGTGCCAAGTAAGGAAATTGTAGTTTTCTTGAAGAGACTATAACACATGAAAATATGAGGAAGAGGGAGAATAAAAAGGAAGGAGAGGAAGAAGAGGACGGGAGAAGGTAGAATACAATTACGTGTTTTTACTGCCGACTATTAGTTCAGGGGGTGGATATCAATTAAAATTCTCAGGGAACTAACCAGAGGAGGCTTCATGCATAAAGCAAAACTCAAGCATCCTCAGGTAGGTGTGATATGGTTAGAGAGAAAGAGCATGACTGGTGAGGGCAGCATCATAAGCTATGGCAGAGGTTGCTAAACACTATCTCTAGGGAGAAAAAAGGCACAAAAACCCAGGACCTATCCTACAATACAGACACAAAGAGGAGATCCAGGGAAGCCTGGAAAGGATCCAGCTTATTCCTTACTTTCTTTGTAAAATGGCACTTTGGATTACGGAGGCCTTTGCACTGACTCCATGAGAGTGTGATGCACAACTGGTATACTTACGAAATCAGTCAGTCTTGAAGGGAGAGTTTCAGAGGAAGTAAGAAGGGAATCTAGGCTCTTGGCTTTCTCTCGGACTGTCGTAAATTTATCAGACAAAGTTTGAATAGATTCTTGACTGTTCTGGCATGAGGTAGACCCTGTTTTCACTGGAAATGCAATACTTTCAAGGCAGTCTTTATAGCAACTGGCAGTTGAAGAAATTGACTCTGTTGTAGAAAAGTGGGCAGTTAATGTCTGAATCCTTTATGTTATTTAAAAACTAAAACAAAAAACAACCCACACAACTCTATACCTATACCGGAGGTTCTCCAAATTGTTAATAACTAAAACATTCATTGAACATAGATACAGCTCTTCAAACTATGAAAAAACAATAGTTTCCAAATTCAGTCACCAAAATAAAGGGAGATTATTTGAACCACAAATATACTTGGAAAAGGACACTAGAGAGAGGCTATTGATGGTGGCTGTATGCAGTTGCAGGACTCAGAACTATGTATGTTTAAGCACAAAGTACTGTTTGAAGTTATAAACTCTAGAGAATGCCATGTATTTGCACGAAAGTCAACAGTTCTTAGGATGCAGACTAGACTTTGCATGTCCATGTCTCTTCTACTAAGGTAAAAAACCTCCTTAAAGTTGCTTAATAACCATCACCACCACCTCTATGTGGCCTCCCATGGGGTTATCTCCTTCAGTTTTGGCCTCAAGCACCTCTGTGCTGTGAGAAAACCCTTACCAGATCTGCCCCCAGCCCCAGATTTCCAGAGCCACTGGGGCAGGGGTCATTAGTCCTCCCAAATGCTTCTCTTCCTCATGGGTGATTACCTGGGCTGAGTGGAGTGCTGACACTAGTAGGTGCGTGGTTTATTTTGGGTGTTTTGCATGAGACTTCCTTAAAAGAACCATTGTGTTCATAGGAGATACTAGACAGGTCTTGAATGTCTGTCAATGATCTAGATAATCAAAAGCACACAGTAACTGGTAGATGTTGAAAAAAATCAAACAATATATTTCTGAGAGGTACTTTTTAACAATTATGTTGACAAAAATCTTTATTTGGCAATAGGCCAGAATTAGACACTATCTTAGAATATCTTATATATTTTAAAGAGATTAGTGAATATTTTATGAAGATATAACTTTTTAAATATATCTCAGCAGCTAAAAATGAACTATCCGTGTGGAAACCAGATTTATTTTACTTCAAGTATTTGTACATTGCTCTTGCTATTAACACTGTATTTCCTTGATTACCAGATGCTATTAATTTACATAGCATCTTTTTGGTAAAAGAAGAAACAAGTTCACATTAAATGTAAACATAAAATTAGGGAAAATGTAGATTCTTACAAAAAAATGTAATACTATTCCCCTAAAACCAAAACTTTGCACAGTATCCTCAGGCAACCCTGTGATGGCCTTACATGTCTTTCTCTTTCAGTTCCTTTGGTGACTCCTTTAAGGTCTCCTCTTGTTCACCTTCAGTACTATAAGAGAGAAAGTGAGAAAATTATATGAATCCCCTGTCAGCAGAGTGCAATAAGTTGAAACAAGGGACCAGTTTATCAGCCCGGTATGAGAAGTACCAGGAAGGGCACTAAGCTCAAGAAACTGAATAATTACTCTCTAATGGTCAGCCTATCTGAAGTCAGCTGATGATGCTGTACGACTCTGAGGAAGTTCCTGAGGAAATCGGTGAACATAGAAAGTTTGCTGGAGATGGAGGTTGAAGCAGCAGGCACAGCCATGGGGCCTGACCAACTGTGAGACAGCTTCCTGGCACAGAATATCAGGAGAGGCCGAGAGAGGCTTGTGCCAAATAAATGGCCATCGAAGAGAGTACTGAAGACAAACTTGACCCATTTCTATTTAGGATTCAATCTCAATACCTGTCAAACACAAACTATATGCCAGATCCCATACTAAATCTTTTCACATTTTCATGTTTTTAATCTTTGCAACAATCCTGCAAGACCAATGTTTTAAAGGAAAGTATGAACTATGGATTTGAGTTATGATCTTATTAATTCTGCTAAAATATTTGCTGTTCCTTCCAAGCACATAGTAGGACAGCACTTTTTGGCCCTCTTAATTTACATAAATGGCCACATGCCTTGTTTTAACCAGTGAAATGCAAGTGAAAATGATGTAACTCTTGGGAAGAAACTTTAAAGGCCAGTGCACAATTCACCATATTCCCTTTTTCCTGCTTCAGCAATTAGATGGAACCTCTCTCAGCTTGCCTCTCTTATAGAAGGTAATACAGCACAGAATACTGCTGGACAACTCATGATGGATGTAGAGCATTAGCAAAATGTTAACTTTTATTGTTTTAAGTCACTAAAACCCAGGAGTTGTTTGTTATGTAGCATAATCTAGCCTGACTCATACAGCCACTCACTAACTGTGCAAACTTAGAAAAAAATAAACTCTCTGAACTTTGTTTTCCTTATTGGCAAAATGGACATAATAGTATGTACCTGAGAGGGTTGTTATATTAATTAAATCAGACAAAACAGAGTACCTGGCATATGACAACTGCTTAGGAAATACTAGCGCTATTTATTATAGATAAGGAAATGGAGGCCCAGAAGGGGGAAAGCAAATTGGATGTTATTGTACCAGGCACCTGACATCTAATATGATTTTTTAATGAAATTTTTTAATTTTAAGATAACTGTATATTCACATGTAGTTTTAAGAAATACACTTTACCCAGTTGCCCTCAATGGCAACATCTTGAAAAGCTACAGGACAACATCACGACCAAGATACAGACACTGATACAGCCAAGAGAGAAAACATTTCCACCACAAGGATCCCCATGTTGCCCTTTTGCAGTTGTGTTTACTTCCTTCCCACTCTCACCTCTTCCTTAAACCCTGTTAATAACTCATTTGTCCTTCATTTCTATAATTTTATCATTTCAAAAAAGTCATATAAGTGGAACACATAGTAAATAACTTTTGAGGGATTGCTTTTTACACTCATCATAAATCTCTGAAGATTTAGCCAGGTTACTACAAGTACTGATAGTTCCTTCCTTTTTATTGTAGAGGTGTATTCCATGGTATGGATTACCACATCTATGGATATGTTACATCACTCACTTGTTAGACAACATCTGGGTTTCCAGATTTTGGCTATGTATAAAGAGGCTATAAACTTTTGTGTATGTGTTTTTGTGCATATCAGTCTTCGATTCTCTGGGATAAATGCCCAGGAGTTATATTATTACTTTTAGTCCCTATGTTGACATTCACAGTTAGGATTCGTAGTCCTATTTCACATACGGGAAAATAGGAGGAGTTGAGAAACCTGACCAAGGTCACCCAGACAGAAAGGCAGAGCCTGGGATCTAAAAACAGATCGTGACTCCTTTCCAGGACCCCTCACAATTCTGCTGAAAAAGTCCTAACAAAGCTAAGCTGCCCGAAGCTAATTTTTACAACGTGGTGGCTAGTGTAGTTAAAGATGAGCAAATATATAAATACTGGGCATTATCATTATTTAACATTACTTCTATGAGCCTGAAACTGTGAACAAAGTAATAGCACTTACCTTCGTATAGGCTGGAATTGAGACCTGGTCAAAATCTCAGCATTCTTTCCAACGTTTTTTCTCATTCGGACCTTTTCTTTACCCAGAAAAATAAAGTAAATATTTTTTTTTACTGAACTTTTGCCAACCTAGATTATTGTTTTCATTCCCTTCAACTTCCCTTGGTCTGGTGCAGAATGAGAAATAATCTGGATAAACAAAGTGATTCCTAATTGAATTTGGATTGAGTACTGTAGAGAGGATTTTGCTCTGAAAGTTTATTTTCCTTGCTCAGAGGGGAGAACTACATTCTGACACTCAGAATACAATCAAACCATTTACTACCCTTTCAATTATAACCACATAGTTATTTCTGGAGACAAATGTTGTTTTGTCTTTTCAGGAAGGCAAACTGACCTGGTTCCTGTCAACAGACACCAGGGGGCGTAGAAACTGAGAACTGTTTGTTCACTGAAGATTCCAAAAATAAAAGACCATTAGCCAGGCTTCCCAGAGAGCTAACTGTGCCTCTTGGCCATCAAATACCACTTAAGAAGTGTGTGTGCTGGGGGTGGGGTGGGGGCTGTCTTCAGTACTAAGGAGCTAATTCAACTGTCTTCTGTTCTTGGCATCAAGTGTGTGGAGTTATCCCAATTCTCAGTAAGACTTTGCAGACCTCTAGGCAAACAGGACAAGCAGCTATTTTCCTTCCCATTATTATATTGCTCTGGTTTACTGAGGAGGGGAAAGAGCAGTCTGCCCTGCTGGCAAATGCTCATGATTCCCCAGCCATTCCTTAGATTCCCCAGCCATTCCTTAGGTCCAGGAATGAGATGGCGCACCAGAGCAGTGCCACCTTTAACAGGTACCAGGAGCTCTGAAACTCCATCAGAAACACTGCTCTTTCAAATACCAGAAGGCATAAATACCTAGGGGGCATAAACAAATTCCTAATAACTTAGAGCTGGAGGGGAACTTAAGAGATTCTAGAGTCAGACCCTCTCCTTTACTTGACACAAGGGAAAAGTTGGGCCCTGGGGGAGAGTGAGTTGCCCAACGACATACAGAAAAAAAAAAAATCACTGACAAAACTAAGTTTGGAAGCCAGCCTGCTTCCAATTGTTACCCTTGTTTCATCCTTTCATTGCCTGGTGTGGACCGGATATACATCATAGCCCTGAAGAAAAAGGGGGGTGAGAAGGGCTGAAAAAAGAAAACAGAGTGGAAATCAGAGGCTTCTTCATGTACTTCAGATGTTTGGATGGAACTAGCCCAGGTTTTCTGACCTGCCTGGCCCACAACTCCTCTATCCCACTCAACCCTCTTCCAAAAACAAGCAAAGTGGCTAAGTGCAAGCTAAGCTCACTCAGAAAGTGATTGTGGGCAGAGGCTCGACAGAGAGAAGTGGCCCAAGTCTGGGGACCTTTAATACATATTGTCTTAAGAATTTAACTGTCATCTAAAAGCTTATAGCTTCTTAAAATGTTCCCAACTGTGATTGGGGACTGGATCAGCTTAGAGATGGAAGGTGAAGTGCACAGCAGGAGAAAGGGAGTGAGTTCAGACCCTGAGACCACCCTGCCTGGGTTCAGAGCACTGGGATCTAACTGTGAGCAGCTACATGGCTTGGTAGGTAAGCTATCTCTAGTTTTAAAATAGATAGTTGCATACATTAAAAGCGCAAAAGTGCACAATTTTTTTAAAAGTCTGTATCAGAACTGGTGGTTTGCTTGCGTCCTTTCTTGTGCCACACCCCAGCTGCTGATCCAAAGTTAACTTCTCATACAACAGAAAACAGCTGCTAAGCTATGTAGAACCCAAGGCTTCCCAAAGGAAAGACATTATGTTGACTTCTGCACTGCTGGCTGCAATGAACTGTGCGAAGATGTTAATCAAGCAAAGGAAAACAATGGTGAAACTCTGCCTTTTGGGGTGGAGAAGGACATGGAAATGCAATTCTAATTTCTGTTGTGTCCATAACTAGCTGTGTGGCCTGGGAAACTTCCTCAGGTCAGCTCAGCAAAGATAACTGAATACCTACTATATGCCACAAAGGAGCCTGAAATCTACTGAAAGACAGGAGGGAAAAAAACAGGCAACTACTGCAACATGTGCTATAAGAATGCAAGAGGAGGTATAAATAACATGTGCGGATGTCACAATGTGGGTGAGGGGCAGGGGGTTTGTGCTAATGAGGGGAACTGGGCCTAGATTTTCTATACCGTAAAATGAAAGGCCTGGAGGAAGTTATCTCTAAGGACAGCTCCAGCTCTAAACATCTGTGATTCTCAAAGGAACCTGCCCTAAGGCTCATTACCAGTACCTTGAGATTGGGCAAAAGCATCTCTCATTCCGTGGAAATCCTCTTCTAC
Organism: Cynopterus sphinx; assembly: GCA_030015415.1. Taxonomy (NCBI): domain Eukaryota; kingdom Metazoa; phylum Chordata; class Mammalia; order Chiroptera; family Pteropodidae; genus Cynopterus; species Cynopterus sphinx. The sequence continues at coordinate 25,611,103 of CM057385.1, forward strand.
AAAGGGACTTGAGGTCTACAAAAGAAAGGAAAGAGGTTCAATGGAGGCAAACAGATCATCAAAAGGTGGAGGGAGCATTTCTTGATATTCTTAAACCTTGAAAATCTTCATAAGATTCCTGTACTTTTTATAGAGAAAGAACACACCATCTTTACAGACATTAAGTACTTATTCGTACTGCATGTCCCTCCTCAACAACCAGGCCTTCCCCCAACTTCCACTGTGAGGACAAATCACAGGACTGTTCTCTTCTTATCACTAGCCCCTCTTCACCCGAACCTTTCAATAAAGATGTTTTGATTCCTGGGAGCTTCATCAGAAAAGCCAAAGAATGCTGGAAAAGTGGCCCAGACTGCAAAGCTACTCCATGGGGTGAGAAGTCAGAACACTGGTTCCTTTGACAGGAAGCAGTGACTGGGAAGAGGCTCATGCCCAATGGGGGTCTTTTGTGGGACCTGTAATGTTCTGTTTCTTGATCTGGGTGCTGGTAACATGAATATTTTCAGTTTGTGAAAGTTCATGAGCTATACACATAGGATCTGTGTACTTTTCCCTATTTATACTTTGTATTTGTATATATATTACATATGCATACATATATATTTTATAACTTTTTATTATAGATTTTCATAATGTCCCAGTCTGCTCACAGTAAGATCAAGAATATTTAAAAAATGAATCATGGAGAACTGCTCTGACTGAGCTCTGAGAAGCACAAACAAGTGGAAGTGGTATTTTCTCATGCACCACTGAATTCTTGTCAAATGTTGTAATTGACATGTATGATCTTCTCTTTCCTCTTCTCCACCTTCCATACTGGTAAAGATGTAAAAGGTGGCGGGTTATTGGGGAGATGAGGTAGAAATTATTTAAGTAAATAAGAGAATCCAATGAGTTTCATTTTATAAGTGGAAACTTTGTACAAAGAGGTTCTTTCTTGCAAAAGCCAGGCAGATTCCCAGGAAAGCCCGGTGAACTGGACGTGCTCACTGCTGAACCCTCGCCTCTAATCCTGGCTCTCCCATCACTAACGCCGGGCAGGCCAGGGCTAATTCCCTACATATCTGCAGATCACCAGTTCTTCACACAGAAGAAGAATATCAGGCTTTCTTTTCTTTTCTACAGAAAGGATATGTGAACTCGGTAACATGAAGAAAAATGTTTGAAAAAAGGTACAAAATACTGCACACATGCAGGAACCACAAAATAGGGAGAAACTACATCTGATCTTCCATTCTCAAAGATCTTGTTTCTCATGTTTTTTCAAAAGATATGAAAACACTGATAAATAATCATTAAATACTTTTATGTATAACTATTTTTCTCAAAAAAAAATTACAAAGGAATAAGGAAATGGAGAAAACTGAAAATATACTTTACCCTGAACTGTAAATTTTTACCTCTAGAGCTAAGTTTCCTTGAGCGGTGGAGGGGTAAAAATATTCATGGTCTGGAGTTAAAAATTCGTCTGTTATATCCTCAGAAGACTCTGGTGAACAAGTTGATTGCACAGACTGATCCTATTAAAGATAGAAGAAACCACTTTTAAGTTGGTGTTGTAAACAAATGCCTTTATGGTTCAGTGCAAATAATGAGATTATCTAAAATTACCCAGTAGTCAGGGTGACATACTCTGATCCTACCTTCCCTGCTTGCACACCTGCCTCTGCCTTCCTTGCCCACAGTAAACTGTGAACCCTCTGGAACAGGTGTGGTGAATGACAATCGAGTCTCAGTATCCACATCTGTACAATAGAGGGAAAGGTGACCTTTCTGCTCCAAAATTCCCAAAAAGAAAGGCCACAGACAACTCCAGCTGGGGACTGAATTTGAACACCCTGATTTTCAGACGTACAGCCAAAGTCCACATGTTGGCACCATCTCCAGACAAGGAGGCTGAGGCTGCTCAAAACTGGGGAGTCCCTTACAGTTTAAAGGCAAGCATGATTTTTAAAATGGCATTTTAAAGTAAACTTATTTCTTAAAAGTAACACTTATTTCTTTAGCATCTGTGCTCCACCCCTTTCATTTCTGCTTATTTCTCTATGTTCAGGCCCTGAGTCCCACATGGCCAGATAGCTGGCTCCTTTCCTCACCTTCAATCATCCCTTTGTAGAGGTTTTGTGGTTTATTTCCTCGGGCACTGCTTTTGCCACACATTTCCTCTTCCTGAGCACTTAGCAGTGCTTTCTTTTACCTCTCATATCCAATAGAAACTTCTTGGACAGCCTGGCCTCCCGTACCTTCTCCTCTCCCCTGACAGACCTGCCTTTCCAGGCCAAGTCAGTATGCTTAATATGATGTGCCCTTCCAGGCCTCACATGACAGAAGAAATAAACTGTTTTGTGAGTGGTTTGGGTGATTAAATATAATAGCATGTTCTTCGAAAGACCTCGAAATTTATCACAATTTTTCATCGTTTCATTTTCAATTGCTTTTTATATTCTTTAAGTGATTGTGGCCTCATGTCAATAATGATAAAAAAAAAATTTGGTTCCTGAGTCTGGCTGGGCTATGGCTCCAACTGCAGGCTTTGAGGATGTTCAACCCCTGAGGCAAAGCTATAACCTCAACGCAAACACTAGGAAATGACCCACAGACCCTGCTGAGGTGCGGTTATCAGGCATGAACATTCCTTCTGAGTTGAGAGCTGAATTTCCACCTCAGAGCAGTGGTCCCCAACCTTTCTGGCACCAGGGACAGGTGCTCCTATTAGAATCTAATGTCTGATGGATGATCTGAGGTGGAGCTGAGGCCGTGAAGCTAGTGCTGGGGAGTGGCTGCAAATACAGATGAAGCTTTGCTAGCTTGCCTGCTGCTCACCTCCTGCTGTGTGGCCCAGGTCCTAACAGGCCATGGACTGGTACCAGTCTGCAACCCAGCAGCTGGGGACCCCTGTTTTAGAGGACAGTCTAGGTGAAGGCACTCTCATCATAACCCTGGCTTTGCTTTTCCTTCTCCCATCCAACCTCAGTCACCTGCTGGCCACTAGCTTAGGTATCTAACTCATGCTGTACCTCCACAGTTGGTTTTGTCTACCCACCTAGATGGGACACTCAAGAGCCAAAGCTGAATCTGACACTTGTCTGTGTGTCCTCCAAGCTCCAAGATACATAACACTTTGAGTTGAACTGACTCAAAAAGTGTTAAGGAGGAAAAGACTTCTTCATTCATGTCAGACATGAGGGCACATACTCCAATGAAAAAGAACTACTGTAGATATTACTTTGATGTCATAATATATAACAACTCGGTTCTACTTTGTTAGGTCCTTGGGTTCAACTGGGCTCTCAAGAACATAGTACTCACACTGTAAGCTTTCTCAATGATCACAGATGCTTCAGAAATTGCTTGTAAGACTTGATTATGCTCTGGTTGTTTGTTTTTTCTGAGGGACAGGTGCCTGATACCTAAGGATTATAACACAAACAGGACCATTAGTCATTCAGTGGTATTCAGATTGCATGGAAGGGCAAAGGGTGGCATGAGAGAAGGGATGCATGCATATTCTGCGAAGGGTGGTCACGTCCCATATGTCGGGTTCAGTCTAGATAGTGGGGACTGTTCGTTTAGCCTTGCCCCAGCATGCAGCCCTGAATCATCCACAATACAGTCAACAATACTGTAATAACTATCTATGTTCCCAAGTGGGTACTAGACTTATTGGGGGATCACTCTGTAAATATATAAATGTCTAATCACTATGCTGTATACCCAAAACTAACATAAAATAATATTAAATGTCAACTGCAATTGGAAAAAATAGTGAAGCTTGACAAAGAACAAATTCTTAATACCAAAAAATCTAAGCCAACAGATAGATTTTCTAACTACAATAAATGATAATTTCAGATGTACCTATCTTTGACTTGCAAACAACTGGGAAGTAATGTCCCATGCCCTGATTGTGAGCAAATTTCCAAATGAAAATACACAAAAAGCCTTCAGTTTTAACCTGCATACCTATAACTCTGACAGCCAAATGTTTCTCTGGCATAGACTCTCTGAGAGCCAGTAGAATTTTTCCAGCTTAAAATATAATGCAAAGAAATGGGCAGTAGGGAGTGGCTGCCCACCACTGCCCTCAGGTAAGGAAGGCTCAATTCCTTGCCAGGTTACACCCAGTACCAGGGTTCGTGCATAGAGATTATTTGACTTCCTTTGAGAAAATGGGTATACTCTGGCAATAGAAAAACCCATGAAATCTCTGGATTTCTTTACCTGTGGGAAGGATAGTGGGATCAAAAGGGTATGCTGCTTTCCCTGGGAATGCAGGGTTCCAAGACAGTCGGGAAGGAGAGAAAATCAAGTGAAGGAAATATTACAGGAGTCTTACATTTTTGAGAGCTGGTAACGATAGAGTTCACCTATCCTGATTTCTCCAACAGAACTTACTGGTGAAGCCATGCTGGTCATTGTCATGGTCACTGTTGTCCGGTCTGTCACACCTGCCATTTCGTCCCGGCTCATAATTTCTCCTGGGATACTTTATGACATGCTGCCAATCCACATTCTCAGTGTCCCTAGTGGGCTGCAGCAGGGAATCGGGCTTGTTTTCAGCTTCATTCTCTAAAGTCAAACTACTCTGAGGATGCCAAGGAGGCACCGCCAGCTGCCCAGTAGCTGCTTTCTCTGCCATTTCTTTCACCTCCACTGGATATAAGAGAAAGCAGCATTTAAAACAGCATTGTGAACACAGCAAAAAAAAGCTTTTGATCGTTAAAGAGATTTGTAATACTTTTATAGCTCCTATTGTCACAATAATTACCTTTTTAGAATTGCATCACCCTTAGCTTATCTTGTTTAGCTTGAAGGGGAGGGGAGGGGAGGGGAGGGGAGGGGGACTGATGACAGAGTGAGGGAAAGGCTGAACTTCAGTTAGAGCCCTTGTTGCTGAATTCGAGTGGAAGGCAGCAGAAAACTTGTAGAAGGACCTTCCTGCTGTGAAGATTTTATAAGAAAATGACATCTGAAGCCTCCAGTCTGTAAGAGTCTTCAGGATTTTATTTTATCTAGGCCATGCTGAGTTCATATTTTGGGAGTGTTTATATATGTGTGTTTTCATTATAGTCTATATTTTTGTTAATATCACTTTTTGTTAATATCACTTAGCATTAGTATTAAAAAAAAAGATGGATCATTTTAAGCTTATAAGATTAAACTAATACAAAAGGATAATGCTCACAGGATATGTGAAAGTTACACCGCATGATTTTCACTTTAATAATGTTATATATTAAATATCTATATTGTGTATTTTTACTATACTTGTTTATAATATATGTCAATATATTAAAAGTATTTTCTATGCAGTCTTGAAAAGAAAAGAACATTTCTTTTCTGCAGTTTGTAATCAAAATGGAATGATCTAACAGAAAGAAGAATGTGGGAGGACAATGCAATATAGGCTGTACACTTAGAGATAACAACCAGGTAAGAGTTCAAATTTAATTGCCCAACAGAAGCCATACTTTATACTCACTTTTCCATTTCAAGTGTACCTTTTCATCATCTTCATTTCTTGACTTCGCATTATATATTTCAGAAGATACAGATTCCACAGAAGTCCTAAATAACATAGGTTTTTTTGAGAGAGAGGAGTGGGGTGGACACAAACACATCAAATTGCTCATCTTGACACAACCCTGGGCCCACCAGCCCAACCAGAGGACCATCTTCTTCTCTTTGAGCCATTCCTGGGGTTGCACTGACTCCAGCCCACCACCAGAGAGAGCAAGACACTGAAGCGTTCAGCCAGCAAGACTCCTTACCTAGTAGAACGTCTGGATGTCACTAGGGGTCCCTGTGGGTGGTTTGACATGGTGAAGAGTGTGCTATTTAGCTGTGTCACTTTGGCTTGGGCACTGGACTCTCTAGGCTTTTCCTGGCTAAGAAATGAAAGGACTGGGTTAGAAAATCTCTAGAGGTTTTTTGTTTTCAAGTTCAGGTTACATGATTCTAAAAGGGCTCTTGGAAAATTTTCAGAAAAAGAAGAAACCCACAATTGAAATGCACTTTCACAAGGCAGAATCCTGGTCTTCAGGCTGCTGCAGAGCCTCTCTCCCCCACAATGCTACAGAACACAGGTGATGGCTCAGTAACTGGTACTGCCCTCTGATCAGAATTCTCTGGTAACGTATCAGCAATAGCATCCTAATTAACATTTGTAAAGATGGACTTAAGGTACCAGGGATCCTAAAGAACATTCAGAGACATTCAGACTAGTTTCACTGAGTTCTAGACTCTGACCTGCCACTAGCTAGTTGTCTGACATTAGCAAACGTCAATCTTTTGGGGCCAAGGTTTCCTCATCTGCAAAATAAGGGAGGGTCTTTTTTCCTCTAAATATCCCATGACTGTATATATTTTACTGTCCATTAAACTATTTGAAATGTGTGATCTGTGGCACATACATGAATTCTGTTATCTAGAATGCCCTATTCTCCTGCTGGATCAGAAAGCAGAGATGTTGAATTGGAAAGGTCAGATCTGATCAGCTTCCTTAAAGAGCAATTTGGCAACAAAGATTCTCGAGAATCTTTAAGATGTTCAAACCCTTTGACCTAGTAACTTGCTTCTGGAAATCTATAAAAAACATAATCCAAAATGCAGAAAAAGCTTTATTTACAAGTCACTGTGGTCCTGTTCATAATGAAAAAAATGAAACAAGCTAAAATTCAACAATGGGGGAAATTGAAAAATTTCGAAATAAGTTTACAGGGTATTATTTAATAATGTGAGATAATGTCCATGTTCTAATATGAAGTGCAAGGTCATGATATAATACATTATAATTATAATAATAAAATCAGAATATAATCAAAATGTATACATGTATTATAGAATTGTACACCTGAAATTTATAACATTATTAATCAATGTTGCCTCAATAAATTTAATTTAAAAAAGGATATACATGTATATAATTATGATTTTATTTTTTTAAAGCATATAAAAGTCTAAGTGGATTAGTAGCAAAATGTTAAAATTAACTTTGGTTTGGTTTTTTGCTCTTTTGGAGGAAGAGAGTGCAGCTGGGCAGGGAAGACACAACTATAGCTTTTGCTTTGTCATCTAATGACCACTGGTACCCTATCTACTTTTATCAATGATGTGAATGCTAAACCTTCTGATGCCTTCCACTAGGTGATTCTTTAATAACTCCCTTCGTAAAGGTAAAATACACTAAACTAAAATGGCCATTTTCTTTGATTCTCCCTTAAGGTACATATTTAGCAACATTAAAAAAAAATAGAAAACTCTTGTCTTTAGTCTCAACCACAACTAGGAGAGGGAACAGAAATTTTTTGTCCAGAACCGACTTCAAAGCTGTGAATTAGTGCTACCATTTGACCACAGAAAAGGAAAACTACAATTGAGCCTATCTTGAAAAACATTTATTGTTCCTTTCCTAATTCTTCCTATGCAAAATTAAATTAGTTTTACCTAGGTTCTTAAGAACCCAGTATACACATATGCTCTCCTCCTTCCAGTGATTTGTATTAAAGCTATTTTTGTGCTAAAGCTATTTCCCTTCATTGATATGGCTGGAAACCAGAAGCTACAGGGTAAAAGTGATATTGTTCTACCTCCTCCTTCTGCCCTTCTGTCAGTGATGCTTATTTTGAACCACATAGTTTGGTTTATGGAGCCTTGGCAAATGGAATGCCTGGCATTTTCTTTCATAAGAAAAACCACCTGTGCAGCTTTGGAAAGGCAAGATGCTTTGCTTCTGAAAGTTGCTGAGTTCTGTCTGATTAACCTGCCAGGTGCTTTACCTTTGATGTCTCCTACAAGTTTCCATTACACTGCTCTTTCTGCTCACTTAACAGAGAGAACCTGCCAAGGTCTGTTTCTGTGTTACTATTCTTATCACTCACTTTGTCATTAAAAACATGAAGATCATTAAGAGGCCTCAGGGCCACATGGGAGTCTAAAGGCATGGTGATACAAAGAAAAAAACATTAACCCACCTGCTGGCATTTTGGTTCCTATTTCTTTCCAAACTGTCCTTGGCTCCTAAAGTGGGCTGAAATTGTTCACCTGTGCTCTGTTTTCCAGGGCCACAAAGAGTTGGCAGCTTGAAAAGCAACAAACATGTTTCAATGCTTCGATGAAGGAATCCCTTTTCTCTTTACTCCCACATTTTATTTTAAAAGTCATTCTTGCTAAATGTATAGAAATAAGCAGACCTATCAAGGTGATTTTCCTATATGATATTAAGGGAGCAGGCTTTGTGGCAGGAATCCTGGTCCCTGGGTTCTAGTCTAATCCTTACTCAGGCTAACCTAAGAGTCTTCTTGTGCTTCAGTTTGCCCATCCCAGAAATCAGGGACAATAGTATCTGCCTGAATCTACCAGTGGGGGTGCTATGAAAATAAAACACAATAAAGGCTATAATCCTTTGGAAATAGTAAAATAAACGAAAGTCTATGCCATTCATCCGAAAGAAAGACTTCTGGATCTGATCATTCCAGTTTTAACAAATTTGGAATTTGTTAAGGGCAACAAATGTGGGCTTTGGGTGGGGCAGCATGATGCCTAAAACTGAGAAGATGCATAAAAGCAATCACAAGCATCCTGAAATATGAGCACCAGAGGCCTCTGCTTGGGGACAAACATCCTCAGCCAGGGCTGAAGACGGCACTGTGTCACGGAGCATCACAATAACAGATATTCATAAAAATGTCACAGCCACCAAGAAGTTAGACTATATTCAAAACAGGTATTTAGCATAACAGAAAGTTTGTAATGTTTTCATTCAGTATGATGTAAAATTTAAGAACTGAGAAATTAGTTTCAATTGTATAAAAAAATCACCTAAGTGAAAATGGCTTATTCCTTAATTATGCTAGAAAACCAGGGGAGACTTTTTAAAGAGACATTATATATGGTTTTATACACAGTCATATATACTAACTAGTAGATGGTTCTAGTGAGGCCTGCTGTCAATTTTGTCTCTCCCTGCCCACTCCGCTGTTCCAGAGCTGGTGTCTATTTCCCTCCCCTTAAGTTGCACAAGTGACATTTTCCTAGGGCTGGGTTTAGTTTTTAAGAGGCCTGGAACCTTCAGATTTCTCTTGGAAGGCCAGCCGCCCTGCTGTAGAGATGCTTAGATGGGACAATTTAGTGAATGATAAGAGACCAAGTGCAGAAAGAGGCCACCTGGAGGATCCCAAGGCACCAGACATGGAAGTGAAGCCATCCAGGACCCTTTTGCTTAGCCCAGTCTCCAGCTGAATGCAGTACAGGACGTGATCCCAGCCCCTGCCACATGAAGCGGGAAAATTATACAGGTAACCCCTATCACATTCCTAACCCACAGATTTGTGTGTAGTAATAAACCACCGTTACTTTAAGCCATTAATCTTTTGTTGTTGTCGTTAAACAGCAATAGATAACCAAAACATAATATACAAGAAAAACTATGTCTAATAGTTTTTTTTAAGCAAACTTGATTTTCAACAGAAACAAATATTAGAGTTTACATAAATCCTTCCTGCCTTCTCCTTGTATAAAAACAAAATGTCAATGCTTTTCCAAATGTTCTGAGGACAGAAGCTCTGCTGAAATTCATCAGGGTACAATGAAAGAACACTGGACTAGCAGTCAGGAAACCTGCCCCTAACCTGTGGGCAAGCCATGGGCCTTGGCAGCAATGCAGGAGTGGGAGGATGGGGGAGCTGTCTGCTTTGTGCAGGCAATAAAGGGTTGGAGAGTAGGTGGTGAATTTCAAAACAATAATAAAACCCACTGAAAGTCAGCCTTTTATCACCATTGGTCAGCAATTCTAATTAATTTTAGTAATAAAATCTTCCTTCCAATAGAGCTGACCTCTTCTACTCCACCTTCATCTCGATAAGTGATACCTGGATCTCGGGAAGTTTATTACTGAGCTCAAGCTGCACACTCTGTGAAAGGATGATATTGATCCATCTCTAAAATTCTATGATTCAAGAAGCAGCTACTCTCTGTGTGTGAATGTGTTCAAATTATTTCATCTATTCGTGGCCTCAATGACCATTGATCAGTATCTTCTATGTGCCAGGCACCTTGATAGATGTTCGGACAAAGAATGAATTAGACCTACACCTGGTCCCTCGGGAGCTCACGGAGAAGCCGCTCGACAGCCTCCCTAAGCCTCAAGCTAAACCTCTCAGGCCAGCTCCCATGCTGTCTGAGCTACTCCCAGGTGGAGCTTGCAGCTGACTCATTATCAAATCCCAGGATCTAATTAATATATAGCCTCTGATTCTGTAAATGTTTGTTGGATGAGAGAATGACTGACTGAATAAGCAATTTGGAATGGGGCTTAATACCTGCCCAAGATACCATAGTAAGTTGAACCATATTAAATTGTCAATTCTAGATTCTTGAATCAGAAATTTCATGTGGTTCAACTTGATGCACATAATTTACAGAGAAGGACATGAGTGGTATGTCGGGTTGGGGGATGAAGAGAAGGCAGGAAGGATTTATGAAATTCCACACTAGAGGTCTTATTTCCCAAAGCTAAGAGGACCCCACTACGAGTTGGTTGTATTATGTCCGTCCTTGTGCAGGGGTTAGGGGCAATGCTGAACCTAGCTCCAGGTCCTGCTCAGGCACCCTACCTCCCACTTCTTAGCTTTACCTGATGGTTCTTCTCTGACAGATCCCCAGTGATTTCTTCAAAGACTTGGGTGAAAGCAGTAAAAGATTTCCAGTCACAGCCACTTCTTTTTCTGGTTATTTTACCAGAATGTCCCCCTTGAAAGTCTCTCACTGTTCTTGGAGACCTTGCTAGGGTCGGGCAATGGCCCCCAACATCTGGTGGCTCGTCCCCAGGCAGTTGCATGACAGGTGGAACGTAACTGGAAGCTGGGGGGCCCAGGGCTGAAGACAAGTCATAGATGTTAGCAAACTCTCTTGAAGAAGCCCACAGAGACCTGAGCTCCTCTTGCTCCTTCTGGATCATCTCCAGCTTACTGATTTTCTGCTGGGTTTTGCTCAGCAAATCAGCATTCTGGTGCATTAGCATCTGTGCAATCTTTAGATTCAGCACACACTTACTGATGTACTCCTCGGTCATGGACCTATTGCTTGTGTTGCCCTTGACCTCTCTGGCTGGCTCAGGCAAGCTGGGTGAACTAAGCGAACCGTTTTGCCAGTCCCAGTCCTCAAAGGAGAGCTCTGTGTCAGCTTCTGAAGAGCTTTCATCCTCATAAAAACCGCACGCTTCTCTCTCCATCTTTTCCAACTCCTCTTCCAGGGACTTCAGCTCATCTCCCTGGTTGGGTCTAGTCCCCTCAACAGATGAACCAGCTCCTGGGGACTCCTCTTTGTCATCTCCCACATCGAGGCAGCCTGAGTAAATTTCGTTGATTTCAAAGCTGCAGAGGCTCGCCTGACTAGGGCTGGGGCTTCTGGCCTCTTCTGCCATAGAGCAAACAGGAGAAGCAGCACCTTGGTTCTGAGTCTCCTTGGCCATCAGATTTGGATCTGGGGCCTGAGGATCTGGTGTTGCTTTTCCGACAGGAGAAGACTGACTCCTTGGTGAATGAAGCTGACTTCCTGCTGAAAAGAGCAGCAACATGCAAATGACTAAAGTGATCACATGCAATAGGTAAGCAGCCTTGGTTGTTGTTTGAGTGGCATAAGAATGCAAAAAGCAGCTATTTTCCCACTCCCTTCTCAGGTACAGGAAGACTAACAGATATACTCACAGAGGGCGAGAGGGTATTTCTAACCTAAGTAAAAGTTATCATTTGACACAGGCTGAGGTAGAAAATCTGGGAGGGATTAAACTCTGGAGGAAATGGTCTAAGCTTAAATTACAGTTTGGTCAAAACATAAACAACTGTCAGCACATGCAAATTACAGAACCCCGAATCTTAAGGACTAAAGTCACAGCTTTCTTGACACACATAAGAGTTTGAATACTCATGTAGGTTAAAGTTACATTCTTGATGAGTATTTGATAAAAGTAGTTGAGACACTGCACAAGACACCACTGCATCATGGGAAGAATAATACCTCAAAAAAAAACAGCAGAGACTGACCATCCATCACCCTGGGTGATGGTGTACAGCTCTCAGAGAACAAGATGGAGGAACCAAAGTCATGAGAGCTTGGGGGCCTTTCTGGGGGCCTCTAGCCCTGCTCAAAGAAAGTCAGAAAGAATGGTCACTTGGCCTGGATTCCAGCTCCATATCAAACTCTGAAATCCTGAGCGAGCCATGACCTCTTTGATGATTGCAAGGCCCCTTCCAGCTCTGAATGCTAAGGTTTCTAAATGTAGTAAAAAAAAATAAGGCTATAGGAAAAAGTTGGAAAGAAACACTAAAATGTTAAATTATTTCCAAGTAGCAAAATTTAAATGGTAAGTAATTTTCTTCTTTGCACTGTTTCAGACTTTCTATAGTGAGCAGGTAATAATTGTAAAGAAACCATTATTTTTATTTGTGAAGCAGTGAGATAAATCCCTAAGGGTACTCATGCTAAAAATAAACTTGTTGTTGCTGCTTAGTTCTGGGTCCGACCAAGGTGTATATGGAGCTCAAAAAGTTTAACTTAAAAATTTCAAAGATCTTGCTTTTTTCCCCCTAAGGATCTGTCTTTTCCCAATGTAAGTGACATGTACAGTTTAGAGGAGGCGATTAGTTGTAGATCGAGACTCTGAGAACACATTCTTGAAAAAACCTGTGGGTTAAGGCCATACCAGCTTCCTTCAGCTCTTTTATTTCCAAGTCGGAGGTCTCCTTTGGATGTTCTGAAGTCAGTCCTAGGTAGACATCAACATCTGGATGCAGTTCGTATCTCTGCACCCCAGAGTTCTCAGCAGGCTGAGTTCTCTGGGCTCCAATTAAATCCTGTAATGAGGAAAATGTTGTCAAGAATGGATGTGTAATCATCTGAATGTCACTGGTATTTCAGAAACCGATCTAGGTATCCAATAAACCCCCTCTTGCTCTTGTTGAGTAGACTAACTATAGTCCTGATTACCTAATTTATTGCTATTATTTTAAAAGCAATAACAATAGCTGCCATTCACTGAGTCCCACTATGTGCCTACAGGGTGCCCCTACTATGCACTGACCCTCCCCAGCTTCCATTTTCAATTCCTGGCTGCCCTCGCCAGAAAAGCAGATAGGCTTTTCTCGGGAACACAGAAAGGGTATCATGCAATGAGGATTCCCAAAACTTCTTACAACTTGGTCTCTGGCTTCTTCTTGGTCTCTAACTCTCTACTCCCCTGAGATGAAGAAGCAGAAATAAACTTCCAACAGCTTCAGAGTTTACCTTTAAGTCATTCTTCAGGATATAACGAATATCTTGTAGGTTCATAGTTCGGTCTTTCTGTTTGACCTGGATGCCTGACTTAACAATATCATAGTAAGGTTTTGGAAGCCTGACATCAGCTTCTAAATAATTTCCCAAGACAATGGCTTCTTTAATAACTGAGCCATCTAAGCCATCCCAGGGTAGGCTGTCTGTTAAAGAAAAATTTAGAAGGAGTAACATTAATAACACAGATAAAATCGGGTAACCTTAGCCAAGTCACTCGATCCCTTTAAACATGAATTTCTCTCTACATAAAAACTACCAGGAAGCTCAATCACCAATGAGAAGCCACTATCCCCATTTACCAAAGAAATCTCTGCTGCAGAGACAGGAAAAAGTAGTCACAGAATCATGTACACATAGGCTTCCCACTAACATGCCTGGGGACCACAGAGCATGTTCCATGGGGTCAGGCTGGGTTACCCAATGTGTTCCTCTCATGGAAGGTGTGGTTTTGCCTCTGAGACTACAAACACTGCCAAACAGGGGCTGCCTGTCACCTACCCCCTCAGTGAATGTGTGCACGTGGGTATGTCCCTCTCCTGAAGGATTCCACCCATTTTCAGATATGTGACCACTTCATTCACACTAGAATCCTGTATGTTTGAAAGGGCTTCCATGTCTTTAAGTGACACTGCTTATAACTGAACTCTGGTGTATTTGATTTTATAGTTTACTTCTCAGAAGACATTCTTCTCCACTTATTTATAAGATGTACTTCAGAGAGATCCCCTAAATATTGTCAGCAATGTTGTTTTAAAACTTTGCTTAGTTTAAGTGTATTACTACTAACAAACTGATAGGTAGACTTTGCTAAGACTTAAAGAATAGTTTAAAAGAGAAAGATGTCTGGGAGATTATCTTATACTTTCCATAAGCACAAAGAGGTTTGCCTAAAGAAATCACTTTTTCCTATGCTTGCATTTTCCTAAAACTTAGTAACTGGTGGGGGGAAAAAATCCAACCTAAGAATAGAAACTTCGATCACAGTCAATGTGCTCTTTGATCTACCTGTTAAAATCTCCTGTATGATCATAGAGAAGCTGTAGATGTCCGATTTCACTGTGGCTGCCTTCTGTAAAACCACTTCTGGCGCAGCCCAGTTGTACAGCTGGGTCGGGAGGGGTACTCGAGTCAGGTCCCTGTGTATACCTCCGTCCTGGCTACAGAAGAAAACACAAGGGAGGGCTCATGTCTTAAAGAATGGTTCTGATCATCATGCAATACACATGTGAAACATTTGCCTCTGAAGACTAGAAACCTCCTAGAATTTCTAGAAATTCAGCTGGACCCTGAGCTGATACCAGCTGCCTACTATTCCGACACCTGCAATTCCTCACCCTCCCACCTCATCTGGACATTCTCTCCTGCTCACTCACTCCACTCAAATCACAGGGGCCCTATTTCAGTTTCTCCAACACACCAGGCACCATCACCCCTTCAGGTCTCTGCACTAGTGGCTTATTCTGCCTGGCACACTCTAGCCATAGATCCAAGCACATCTGTTCCTTCGTCTAACACAAGTATTGACTCAAAAATCACCTCCTCAGGGAAGTCTTCCCAACCACCTAATCCAAAGAGTCATGTTTAATTGGCTTCAGAGCACTTGCTATCTGAATTTCTTATTCATTTCTTGTTTATTATCTGTCTCTCCTCCACTAGAGTCAGCTCCATGAGGGTAGGTAAGCACCTTGTCTGTTTGTTATATCTCTAAACTTACACCAGGGCCTCAATGCTTACTTTTGAATAAGACTCTTTCAATACTCAATCCCCCAATGGCTCTGTCAAAGCCTTTTGGGACTTGTCCATCTCCTTGTGATTGCTTCTTTCTGAATTCTGACCTTTTGGGAATGGGCTCTCAGTTCAGCACTCAAGGGTACACTGATTTACTTGAATACCCTAACTTTCCAACCAGACTCCTTGAGAATTGTGTCAGAGCACTCTAAATGTATTCTGAGCCAACCAGAGTCCTCAGCGTGAGGTCAGTGCTGACGTCTGCCCACAGCTACCATAAACATCAAATGAGATCTTGAGTGGAAACACTCCATGACCCATAAAGCACTATGGAAATGAGGAATTAATATGAACCTTATGGTGGGCATTTGGTAAAGACCTGATGACTGCTGGTAGATAACTAAGAATTAAGTTTTTAAAAAGCAAGTGACCAGCAGTTCTTTGCTATCTGGCAAAGGATAGATTATAGAGGATGGGATGGGGTTCTCAGACTTTGAACAAACCTCCCTAAATAATATTTCTTCTAGCAGAGCTTTTGATAAATGGCAGTGAGTCCAAGAAGCCATAAAGTTATTAGAAAAGCCAATATTGACTTTTTACTTGTATTGCTAAGTAGTTAGTCATGGCCTGGTATAGTGTCAGCAGCGTGGATACACATGTCAACATATTAGTTTCACAGGAAAGGCAATGGAGTGTTATATAACCAGAGATAAAGAATTAGGGCTTAGCACACTTGGCTCTTCACATTGCAGGGAGATTCTCCAAGGAACACAGTCACCTACTTTGTCAGGCCTCTCAGGCTTGTTTAAGGCTCTGGCAAGACACAAGTTACTTACAACCAGGATTATAACCTTTCTCTTTTACTTCCACTTACCTTCCTCACTTATGATCCCTCTTCCTTCTCTGTTAAAGCTAGTTAGGTGTCAGAGGGAGGGGTTCTTTTCTAGCTGTCATTCCAGGGCAGTTATTTTTTGGGGCTTCAGCTTTGACATCATTAAAATTACATTTGGCTGCAGCTATTTGATACCATTTTCAAGGTCATTTCTAGCTCTAAAGAGTCCATTAAGGAGTGAAAGAATAAGAGCAACTGCTGTATCATTTTTATACCAAGAGATTGCTCCCTTTGACAATGACATTCAACAAACCTACCAGCTCAAATAGAGTGTTACTAAAAATAAATGTGGAATTGAAAGCTATTTTGGATTCTTGGATAATCAGCTCATGTTATCAGCCATCAAAAACGGGTACGCTGTTATGGCTGCAACTGCTTGTTGCCTGACATTTCTGCCTAAAGTTCCATTTCTTTGGGGAGGTCAACAATCCCCAAAGAGAACTCATATTTTCCTACCAAGTTACTTCCAGACCTTCACTTCATGAGTCTTTGAACCCCAGCTCCTCAGTGTATCTCACATATTTCTCTTCTATGTTGGTTCTTGGTCTGCCACCAGGCCCTGCCCTGTGGCCTCCTAGCTGGTCTTCCTGCCCTTGACCTCCAATCTATCCTGTCCCTGTAGCCAGAAGACATCCTGGCTAGCAATGGCTGGGTAACTTCAGACCGTCTGTTTGCCTCTCTGAGCCTCAGTTTCTTCATCTATAAAAGGAAAGGATTGGGTTGGGCCTCTCCAAAGCTCCTTTTCACCCCGGGATTCACATTTCTATTGAGAGCTTGAGCAGAAAAAACTGTTATACTTCCATGTCAACAACAGATGGCACTCTATCGCTGGCAAACAGCTTGAATTCTGTCAGTCCCCCTGAAAAGGAAAAACGTCCAAATCCCCTAGCTCCTGAACACGCAGCCAAAGTGGTCAACCCTGTTCTGAATCGTTTACAGTTTTCCTTTCATCTAGACTCATCCATTCACTTAACAAACGTTTACTGAGCACTCACAATGTGGCAGGCCCTGAGCAGGGTGCTTAAGGTGAGTGAGCCAAATTCCTCTTAGAATTTGCCATCTGGTGGGCAGACTCACTTGACTGGGGAGGAGTGAAATATGCAAGGTGCTGTGGAAAAAGGTTTCAGTACAGGCTTCATGGGATGTGGTGGGAGATTGTGTCTAAGGTGAGTTTGAAAGGATAAACAAATGAGTGCCAAGTATTTCAGATGTGGAGCGAGGTACTATGTAAAGACATGAACTGATAGTGGCTTCAGATGGCCAGGCAGGGAGTGGGCAGTGACAAGGCTGGCAATGTGTTTGGAGTCCTGTCCTGGAAGGCTTCCACACCCTGCAAAGTTCCTGGACTTAACCTTGTAGGCAGTGGGGAGCCACTGAAAGGTTTTAACTGAGATTGAGAATGGACCAGATCTGAGGCTGAGCAGCTCAACTGGTGATAGCTGTCTGGCCTCCACTGGTTCCCACAGGGAAAACTGCTCCAGTCATACCCTCACGGCTCCCCTGGCTCTCTTTTGTCCCATCATGGCTCCTTCACATGCAGGAGCAAGAGGGATCTTTGCCTGTAAATCATCTATGACACCATCCTGCTCAAAAAAACCCTTCCACAGTATACCAGTGTTCTTAGGATAAAATCAAGTCTTCCCCAAGACCCACAAGGTCAAGCATAACAATATGGCCCCTACTTTCCTCTTCAAGCAGAGGAACAGGGAGGTGAGAATCTTCCCATTTCATTCATTAGAAAAACATGCTGAGCACCTGCTGTGTGAAGGCCTGTTCCAGGCATGTGAGATATAGCAACAGATAAAACAGAAATCTCTGCCTTGAAGCTTTTCATGTAGTGAGAGAATTACGAGTATGTGAGAAGCAAAGACCAGCCAAGACACTAGGAATGGGAGTCCAAGATTAAGCAGAGGCAGACAGGTCTAAGAAGGGGTCTGGCTAGCCGCTGAGGCCTCACAGCAGGGCAGAGCCAACACAGGGCTAAAGGCTCAGAGCTGTGGATGGCAGCAAGAAAGTGCAGGGAAGATCCTGTGCCTCCCAGAGCCTAGGGACAGGAAATGGGGTTCAGCCTCCAGCTCTCAGGAAGACTCTGACTCCTGCTAAACAGGAAATGAAGCCCATTCACAAACCCTTGAATGAGGGCATTGTTTTTGTCACTGCTGCCCTCACTACACTGTGCACCTTGAGGGCAAGAAATGCCCTTAATGCCTGCCTGGGCCAGCACGGTAAGGTTCATCAGCACCCATCACCCCCCTCTCCTTCCAGCATACATGGCTAGAGCCCATTTCTTGGATGCCCTTACTGAGAAGGTGACTGGGCTCTGGCCACTGAAAAGCAGGAAGCAATGATATACCCACTAAACTCTGCCATGTGTTCCTCCATGCTCTTTCTTGCTCACTGACCAGCAATGCAGAGGACACCTGGGGAACCAAAACCAGGGGGACAGTGGAGCCACAGATGGAAGGAACATGGGTCACAGTAAGCTTCAACACACACACAAGACTGCAATGTGAGTGAGAAACACACCTCAGTTGTTTGAAGCCAATGAAAATTCTGGAGTGGAGAGTTAGAGCATTTACACATAGCTAACCTGAAATCTTGGTAAGCATGTTAAACGTTTATTAAAATGAGAATGTCCTGAGCAGGAGTAACTTGCCCAAAGCCCCTCTACCTTGGCAGACAGAGTAAGACATTTGGGAAAACTCTTGCCCCACTGATGGACAGTTCAGCCCAATGAAGAATGGTCCCACCCAGCTGAGATCACTCTCTACATCGAAAGGCCCCCAGGAAGGCCCCCATTGGAAGTCACGATCATCATGGTTGCACCTACCTTTCCAGCATGTATTCCAGATTGGTCAGCCTCGCTTCCCCTGTGGAGACAACGTGGATGGCATAGGAGCTGAGAGAGCGGTGAATGAAGCCCCGAGAATGCAGGTATCTCAGGGCGTCAGAGATCTGGAGTAGCAGGTGCACAATCACCTCCATGTGCAGCATGGGGAACTGGGACCGCTGCAAGAGAGAGGTAAAATGTCCAGGAACAAAAGGGACTGGGCCCTCAACACTGTGGAATGCTTTGTAGTTTTCAAAATCGTTTCAATAGATCTTCACAGCTACCTAGTGTCCCCATTTTATAGATGGGGAACCTATAGCTCAGTGAGGCTAAGGGACTGGCCTAAGGTCCCCCTTACACAGGACCTTGGCTCCACACCTAGGCACCTTTCCCTCAGCTCAGCTGCTTCACAACATGACAGTTCTCAAAGTCTGGTAAGTATATCGAGTGTGGGCCCACCACAATGAACCTGCCTTCTCCCTGGCCCTTCTAAGCCTGTGCTGCTGGGAGAACCTGAAACCTTAAATGACCAATCCAGCCCCTACTCCAGTCAGATGACCAAGGAAGTCCATCCTAAGAGGAGAGAGATCCACTCACACCAAAGTACCCAGCAGCCCAAAGTCATAATGGCTCTCTCCCAGAGAAGTGGCATTTCAACTTCATGGCCTCACCCAAGGAAAAGAAAGAGAAGCTAAAACACTAAAACAAGATGTCCTCAGCCACACTAGAGAAGGGCCCTTCCTGGAGGGTCTCTTCTTACTCCTGCCACGGTATTTAGAACAAAGTCATAGAGAAAGAAAAAAAACAAATCTTGCAGGAGCTCTCTGAAGCCACATATCAGCCCAAAGCACCCCTTTACTCACCTTTGGAAATCTGAAAAGTGAGAGAGAACTGATAAAGGCTTGTATATAAACAAACCTCATTCTGCAGCAAAGGCCCAGCAGGGCACAAATAAAAATACAGGGAAATTAGGCCAGTGGCTGTTTGATTACAATTAGCTAGAAATGCATCTGTGTGTTTTCTCGGTCTGTTGAGCTCTTAGATGTCTAATAAAGGAGACTAACAATAATCTAACAAAATCACGCTAGTTCCAGTGAGCTTAGCCTTAAATGGCACATTATACAGACACCATGAGGTAAAGAACTAAGATTTATCTTTCATGCATGCACAAGCAGGGACACTCCTGCTGGGGTGGGGGTAAGAGGACAAGGCAGAGAAGTGGGAAGGCAGCAAAGGAAAAGTCTATGGAAACAGCATTCACCCGTTCATGGAGAACAGCAAACAGTGTGCCAACAGTGATGCGCTCATAAACAAGGCGGGTCCTCTCCAGGTCCTGGGACAGGCACACGGCCATCAGCTGCAGCAGGTGGGGGTGCCGCAGCTTGCTGCAAAAGAAGCTTCAGATAAGGCAGAGGGAAAAGGATGGATGAAACAAATGGGTGCTTTCCATTCTTCTAGGCCCCTTGAAAGCATTTGCACAATGTTTTTTCTAAGAAAACAGGATATGGTGGTGTTGGGGTGGGGGGTGGGGTCTCTGCTCATAGAATCTATGCCTCTCACTGATCAGACCCTGAAGGCTTAGAGTCATCAATGACAATGTCACTAAGAGCTACTGGGCAAGGAAGGCACTTGTCATACATCATCTTCACTCTAAGAACTACCTGCAAGAAAGGATCATTATACTCATTTTAGAAATGAGGACACTGAGGTCAGGGAGACGTCAGGAACTTGCCCACGGTCACAGGTACCACTCAGTCTCATCAAAGTCCATCCTGTACCCACAAGTCCTTCTGGCCTCCTTGGGTCCCTTTAGGCTGACCTCCCCAAAAGGAAGGGTATAGCCTCTGACATGCCTGCTGGAGGAGTTGAGTGACCTCCTCAGGAAAGAACTCTCTGAGCCAGGGTCCATTCCAAGGCTTTGGCAGCCCTGTTGTGAACCATGAATCAAGCCCCTGCCTCAGCAAGAGATAAAGGACTAACCCTAAGCCACAAGCAACCTAAGGTACTGGGACCCATGGTTGTGTCCTCAATGGCAGACACGTGGTTCCTCAGATGTGTGGACCTCATGCACAGCCACATATATAGTCAGGACAGGACATGGGCTTGAAACAGGGTAGGCCTTGGGGGCTGTGGGCCTAGAGACTGGACCATCAGAGATATAAGCTGTAGGGAGTCAATCAGGTGACAGAACTGAACCCCTCACCACCAACATCCTTACCCCCAGACTTTCCATTAATTACTCTTTTTCTTTCTTGGCCAACAATCAGGAAATGCTGAGACTGTGGGGGGTGGGCAGTGCTGCTCTTTGCACCCCAGGGAGTCTGGCACAGCCCCTGACCCTGAAACATGGAACGCCCTTGGGCTTCTTCCTTCTCACCTGCTGTGCTCCTGTTCAGCAATCAACAAGTCAGCCAGCCGCAGCCTGCTGCAGTTCGGGTGGGTGGGGAGGCCCAGCTCCTTCACTGTCACTCTGCTCCCGTTCCACACCAGGCTGCAAGGGCAAGAAACAGTGCAAGGTGGAGGTGGTGAGCAGCTGGTGCACCAGTGAGGAGCTCCCCAGCCAGAGACCAGAGAAGTGTAAACACAGAATATGTAAAGCACCATTGGGTCTTCCTTCCTCGTCCCCCCATTTCCTAAAGGTCCTTGGAGAGCTTAGTACAAATGGCAGGAAGTCACTGAAAGATTCAACAAACGGAGGGACTAGATCAGGTCTGTATTTTAGAAAAGCAATTTCACCAGCAGTGTGAAGAATGGTAGAGCAGGGGTGGGCTGAAGAAGGGGAGGCCAGTCAGGAAGCTAGTCTGGGCGAAGGACAGTGATGATTTGGGCAAACACTGGCAGTCCACAGCAGTGAACAGAGAGACAGGGACCTGGTGACAAATCTGTGACATGAGTAGGAAAACAAGAAGCATATCTTCAGGGGATGGACAGCCTTGTGGGTTGGGCAGAGGCCTTTTTAGAAGGGTTTTTCTTCTAAGCTGGGAAATATCCAGGTTCAAGGAGGCCAAGAGACCTTGGCCAGGACAACAACTGTAACCCTGCAGGAGGCAGGTATCCCAGGAACCTCTCTGTTATGGCCAAATCCTGTTACTGCTGCCTCTGCTTGCATTTGGTTAGTGAGAGCTGTAGCTGCTGATGCTGGTTCTGGCTTCTACAACACCTTGATACCCTCTGTCTTGTCTCAGAGGCCAGACAGTACCACTACGCTGCCTCTAACTCTCTAGAAAGCCAAGAGGTTAAAATGTGGTCATGA
Organism: Cynopterus sphinx; assembly: GCA_030015415.1. Classification (NCBI taxonomy): domain Eukaryota; kingdom Metazoa; phylum Chordata; class Mammalia; order Chiroptera; family Pteropodidae; genus Cynopterus; species Cynopterus sphinx. The sequence goes on from CM057385.1 coordinate 25,633,135, forward strand.
GTAATCTTTCAGAGCAGTTGCTCTCAATAGGGAGCCGTTCGGCAATGTAGACATTTTGGTTATTATAATCACAACGGAAAGAGTGTGGCAAAGAGGGCTCCTACTGGCCTCTACAGAGTAGAGGCAACAGATGCTGCTAAACATCCTACAATGCACAGGACAGCCCCCAACAACAAAAGATATCTGGCCAAACATGTGAGCAGTGCCGAGGTTGAGAATGCCTGATTTAGACATGTCCTTCAGTGTTTCCTTGTGTTAGGTTAGAAACCCTCCATACATAAGAAAGTTACACACAGCCCATTCTTCCCGTGGGACTAAATCAGACCTCCCAATGGCCAGCGGAAGCTTACTTGGTCATGATCATGTATGGGCCACTGCAGAAAGAGAAGGCAGGCTCATCATCAGCTTGAATCACTTCCTTTTCTCCAATTACTGGAAGAGATCCCAGATAGGCCAGCTGTGTCCCCCCTGTGAGATAAAACTGAAAGCAAAGCACAACTTCAAATTGTGGGGAGAAAAGCAAATAAGTAAAATACCTCCAGAATCTTACCAGCCAGATAAAAATAATGATGGTTATTTACCAACCTGCTGAACACCCCTATGCACTGGACATTATTCTTTAATTTATACTCTCTTTAATCTTTCTAGGAACTACAAGGTTATAATATCCTTTCCCTTTTACTAGTGAGGAAACTGAGGCTCATGGAAAGAAGTCAGACACTTGTCTGAAGAAATGGGCTGGGACTCGGCGGCCTCTCTTGGCCCCCAAAGAACCCAGCCAGGCCTATGGGCAGCTGAAGCTGACATTCCTTCCCCCCTCATTCCACCCCTGAGTACAACCAACAGACTTAAAACTGGGTTCCGGGCTATCAGCAAACGTCATCCAGCAACACATCCCAACTGTCACTTTCTTTGACGAGCAGAACCATGGTTGCAAAAGATACTTTTTCTCTCGAAACATTTCTCAATTTAAAATTTCAACTCCTGTCTAAGACATACCACCCTGAACATGCCCGATCTCATCTAATCTTGGAAGCTAAGCAGGGTCGGGCCTGGTTAGTACTTGGATGGGAGATCACCTAGGAAGACCAGGTGCTGTAGGAGTTAAAAAGAAAAAATGAGAATGCTAAAAATATAAATAAATAAAATTTCAATTCCTTAAAGGCATTCCAACAATGCAATCTAGGTCACTCAAAAATAAGACCCATGGGGTCAGCACAGCTCTCTGCCTCTCTTCAGGGAGAACATGTCTAGGGCCTTCCCTGGGAATTAAAGGATCATTTTCTAAATTCCCCAAATCTAGCCCAACGTCATTCATCAAGGGATCTCTGTAGGATTTTCACATTTTTATCAATAAGGACAGCAATAGTAAGAGGCACCTGTACCACAAAAATGGTAAAGAAAGAAAAAAAAAAACATTTTGATAAGGAGAAATTGAACCAAGTCGTTGGACATGGTCCCGAGCCAGGTGAGTCTCTAGTTAGTCCCGCAAACACTGGCTGTCAGTGGTCACTTCTTACCTTCCCAAAGCCAAAGCTGTAGATATTTTGGGCAGAAACGACTCCAGCTTTAAGTAGTCGGTTAGGAGAGCCATTAGGGCTTCTAGAAATATTTAAAAGAGGAGGAAAATAGGAATTAACTACTCATATCCAGAGGAACAATGATGAACCAAGTTTTCAGAATGTGTAGTGGGTTTTGTCTTAATTGCCTGACTTATCGTGGAACTACAGATCAGCCTCTCAGAGGGCACCTGTGACTCCCATCTCCCGGTATTCATGCCCTTGTGTAGCCCCTCACAGGTCAGATAGAGCTAGTTTGTTAACCCAATAGGATACTGCGGAAATGACAGAGTGCTGTGATATCCAAGGCTAGATCCACTAGGGCTTCTGCCCTGATCTCTCCTAGGGTACCTGCTCTGGAGGAGGCTGGCTGCCATGTTGTGAGGACATTCTGGCAGCCCAATGGGGAGGCCCAGCACAAGCACCAATTTGCCGGCCATGTGAGTACACCATCTTGGAACTGGACCTTCTAGCCCCAGCCAAGCCTTCAGATGATTACAGCCCTAGCTGACATCTTGACTGCAACTTCATGAGAAACCCTGAGCCAGAACCACCCAACTGAGCTACTCCCTGATTCCTGACACACAGAAAGCATGTAAGATACAAATGTTTATTATTGTTTGAAGCTGCTAAGTTGGGTGGGAGGGGTGCGATTCATTATGCAGCAATAGATAACTAATCCAGATGGTCAAAGTTGGAAAGGATCATAAAGCATATCTTGTCCAATTTTCTCATTTTACAGCTGGAGAAAACAGAGCCTGAAAGAGACAACCTGTTGGCCTGGGGTCACCAAGCAGCAGTAGGGACTGGGTCTGGGCTCTGTTAGTAGGAACTTGGTCTGCCACGATCCAAACACTGGACAGTGAGGAGGTGAAGGTGGGAGAGTAGGACCAAGCAGGGGCTCTGAGGCCAGATGAGGGATTTGGGAGTTTGTCCTGACAGCCATGGGAAAGACCCTTAAAAGGGTTTTTAGCAGAGACTGGCACAATCTGATTTCCGTTTTTAACAGATTGTTCTGGATTCTGGGTAAAGAATCAAGACCAGCAAGAATAGCAGCAGAGAAAGCAGTTAAGAGGAGCTGGTCTTCAAAGGAATCACTGACCCAGCTGGCCTGAGAAGCCAGTGGCATCCACGTCAGCAGAGGAAAACCAGGACTCAATGCACGTGGAAGGACAGGGCAGGAGAACTTGCGAGAGTGTGACAAGTCTAGCCATCCTGGGAAAATCAAAATGAAAAGGGTTCTGTATGTACAAATCTTAAGTCAATAAAGCCTCCAAGAATTTAAAATAACTCTCCTGAACATGGAGAGAAACCTGGGACCCACCTCTTGCAGCTGCCCACCCACTTAGCAGCAAATCTCTCAGACCAGCTTAAAACAGCCCAAGGAAGTGTAAGTTAAGCATTTATGGTCTTTTGCAACCTCAATAAAAAAGGAGCATGTTTTCCATGGTTCAGAGATGTCCAAAAAAAAAAAGCCAGTCGCTGCTATGAGAAAGGGTTTTCTGCTGGGCTCCCCAGACCTGAAACATTCTCTCTTTGCTAACCACAGGGTGGTTCCCACTGGAGCCCAGAATTCCTTTCCCTGGGACATTTCAGAATGGGGGACATGGCTGAAGGTGCTCCACTGGCCACTCTTTTCCTTGTGAGCTCACCTTTTTGGGTGGGCCAGAGGCTAGGAGGGAACAATGTGGTGGGAAATGCAGTGGCCCATGCTGCAGGTCACCTGTGAGGGAGGTTTAATGATACAGAACACCCCATGCTGCTCACCCGTGCATGAGGCCGCCAAACCGAGGCGGGCTGCATATGAGCCGCTGAGGGGAGTCAACTTTCTTCAGGAGGTCACGGGAGAAGCCTTGGATGATGGCCTGCATGTGGGAGGCACAGCGCTGGATGAACTCCACCACCTGCAATACCATACCAGTGTTCAGTGCTAGTGTGGCTAGTGGCCACCCAGCCTTCAGTGGGCTGGGAGTGGTCTGAGGAGGTGGGAGACACCAACAAGATAATCACTGAAAAGGGAGGGGCCCAAGTGACTTTCTAAAGATATGGAATGTTTTCAGGGAAATGACTGGCAATAATTCTCTCCAATTCCTTCCTTCAACAGATGAGGAAATGGAGGCAGGAAGAGTGAAATTACTTGTCCAAGGCCCAACAGCTAATGAACAGGAGACTCAAAGGCAGAGAAGTCCATTTCTCCCTTCCCTCCACTAGCCCAGCACTGTGCATGTCCTTCCTGCTTTATGTTTATGTAACTTAGTCCTCATTAGAACACATCACACCTGCCAGTGTGTGGCCTCAGGCAAGTTACTTCATGGCAATGGGCCTTGGTTTCCCCACCTGTAAAATGGGAACAATAACAGTAGCTAAGATGGTTGTTGTGAAGATAAAATGAGTTCATATTCACCTAATTTAATTTAAATGTCTGATGTGTGATAAGTACTAGTTAACGATCAGACAAAATGAAAAGATCCCACTGAATGAAAGACCAGCAAGGTCCATTAGACATGCCTGAGGTTCTACAGCTGGTTAATTTGCTTCATTCAACCCAGGTCTGTGTGTCCAGTGCCAATGACAAGGCCACTGTAAGCCCTGTGCTGTCCCCAGAATCAGTCTCTGGCCCCTGGGCTCCTGACTCCCAATCCTCTTCCTTGGGTATGGCTGCAGATGGGTTTGCCCTTACCGCAGTGCTACGCTCCTTCCCAGCTGTCAGGGCCCAGGTCTGCGGGTCTCGACCCTTCTCATCATGAAGTCGAAGGTCACCCCCAGCATCCAACAGTTTGCTAAGGATCCACTGATTGCCTGAAAATGCTGCCGCATGGACAGGGGTGCTCCCATCAAAGCAACGGCTAGAGAAGGAGATAATGAGTGTCCATAGAAACATCCCTACCTGCCACTGAGTGGGGGATGCTCAGGTCTCCCTTTCTAGAAAGGCAACCTTCAGTGATGAGGATGATAATCATACCATTTGTGAGCCCCTGGTCTGTGCCAACAGAAGCTTTACACACATGCCCTTTCACCATCCATACCTCTATCCTTCAAGGTGGTATCATTTCCCAAAGGATAAATGAGGAAAAAAAAGAAGAAAGCTGAGATTCACACCCAGGTATTAGTCTGGTTCCAAACCCATGTTCTTTCCCCCACTACTTCCCGAAACTGGCTGCCCCGAAACAATCCCATTGTGTCTCTAGCATCCTGGAGTCAGGCTGGCAGAAGCACAGCCTAACCAGAGACCACCTCTCCCATTATAATGTCTTTACCTCCTATGGTAGAGGCCCATAAACCTTGGCATCAGCAATCTGGTCAAGGATCTACAACTCAGAAAAATTTAACCAAAGCCAATAAACTATCTGAGGCATGAAGGGTTGGCCTTTATTGTGTCCAAGATACTGTGAGATGTCATCTGTAGCCATGGCTTCCTAACCTTGGTTGCATATCAGAATCATCTGGAAGAGCTTTCTTACTTTAATTGAGAAAGAAACAAAAATGGGGAAGGAAAAAAAGAAAATAAAAAAGGAGGAGGAAAAGAAAAAACAACTCCAGGCCCTCAGTTCTCCTGTCCAAAGGCAACTACTGTTACAAGTTTTAATATCCTTCCAGAAATTTCCTATGCATATACAAGTAGAAATAAGAATGTGTTATGTACAATGTTCTGCAACTAAGTTTTTTTCATTTAACAATATATCTTGGAGAAATCTCCACATGAGAACATACAAGCCACCTCAATTCTTTTTAACAGCTACTGTATTCCAATTATGGATGCACCATCATTTAGATAATGAGCCGCTGGAATATTTGTCAAAAATACAAATTCTGATACTATACATCAGATTAGATCAAAATCTGCAAGCATGAGGAATGTGTACTTTTTACAAGTTCCCCAGGTGATATCAATGAGGCTGGCCTGGACCCATATATCTGAGAACCACTGGGATATCTCATTGTGAGTTATCTACTATTGCTGGGTCCTTATAAATAGTCTAGCACACTGCACTGTGAGAACCATAATATCCTTCTTATAAAAACAAATTTGTATAATTTTTGTAGCCTTCTATTAATTCTTCCTCAAACAGTAAGGTAACTGGGTGGGAAGAGAGGACATTAGTTTCATGTCTTATGATTGCTAAGGAAGAAAAGAATTTTTTTATACCCAACTAAACTTTTCACTTAAACTTTCTGGGCATCAGTTCTTTCATCTGGAATCTTAAAAGTTTTAATGATTATATCTTTTAAGAACCCAGATGGATGCCTCCACAAAACAGATGTAAATGCAGATGACTTGAAATACTGCACTTTTGCTGAGCAACTGCAGGGGGTCTGATATGACCTCCCTACAAAGCTGTTACCTACAAATATCAGGTGAACTAGCCCTTTATTTCTGAGCTTTGAAATTGGACATTAGTACAGGAGAGACAGTAGAATGTGTGTCTAGAAAAATTCTGGGTAGAAACAGCACAAAATGTTCACTGTGTTATCTCTGCGTTACAGAATTATCATAGTGGTTGATTTTTTTTTTTTTTTTTACTTTTCCAAACTTCCAAGTTTTCTCCCCCTAACCAAACAATCTTAACAGAAAAACAAACCAGAAAAACAAAATTTTCCATCCATAAGGTTTTTTTTTAAGTACATTAAACAAGACCTCCTTATATAATATGGGAAAACTATTACTTGACTTTTATGATCGTTCACATGCTGGCATTCCTGTGAAAATTTGCTGGAATCCAATAAGCACTCAAAACCCATTTCTGGTTCTGTCCAATGAAAACTGTAAAAATAATGCTGTTACCTCCCTGTCAAGGAAGGTGGTTGCAAAGATCTAATGCTAGTGAAGATCTAGTGAAAAGCAAAATGCTACACAAAGAGAAGAGATGTTCACTAGTGAAGCTGAATCATTACACTGTGTTGCTGTTCCATATTAAAATTTGGACCAACTATTAAACTCAGGTTCCTTTAAACCGTGACTACAAGAGTCAGGCAAAAATTATCTTGATAAAGCGATGCCAAGTATATTAACCGGTGAAGAACTCGGTCATGGGGTATATTAAACTGCTTAAGGAAATCACACAAAACATACAAATTAGTCATTAATGACATGGTTTGCATATTTCCACAAAGTGCTACACAAATATGCAGACCATGTTGTTGATGACTAATTAATTAATGACTAATAAGTTTCACATATTTCATAGCAAAACTGCTTTTTATTAGCAGTTAAAAGTATGTTTCATCATATGCATATAATTCTATTTCAATGTTAGTAAAAGTTCTTTTAATATCTTGTCAAATTACTTTCCCAATGCCCCAACTCATCTTATGAACATACACCACTACTTATTTTCTAAATGGCAATGTTATTGTACTTACTGATTTGGATCTGATCCATAGTCCACAAGAATATCGACTAACTTTGTAAGGCCTAATAACGCTGCAACAAAAAGTGCTGTCTGACCCAGGGAATTAACTGCATCGACATAAATTCCTGCAAAACAAATATAAGGATCAATGTAAATAACAGGACATTTCCTGATGTAAAATCAGAAAACTTCATATTGGGGGGGGGACTAAAGTTCGTTTATACAATACTTTCATATATTACTATTGCAAACATTTTTAAAACAGGAAAAATGAAAGCCTTCATTAAGTAGGCACACAAACACAAAAAGCCACAGAACAAGGAGAAGGCAACATCAAAAACATTCTTTACAGAAAGTTGGACTGGAGCATTTCACCACACCTTGGTACCTAAAACATGGACTGAAGTTACTCCTAACCTCCAGAGGATGGGGCTGGGGGTGCTTATGATGCTGTGTATTTGGGAGAAGATAACAGGGAACAGAAGGCCCCATCTTTACACCCCGCTAAAATGTAATGACGACGATCAACTGAGGTTAATAAGGATCAAGGCCCAAATCTTGTCACGTGTTAACAAGAAGCCTGCCAATAAGAGACAACAACATCTAAACCCAGTAAAAACGTGCAGCTTTAAACATGCAATCAACCATCAATCAAGCTTTACTTGTCATCGAACTTTTACAATCAGGGCGTACACTTCCCTTTCCGACTTCAAATAGCAAAGTCAGTATGGGGAACAGGTGGAAGAAGGTGCTAGAGGAGACACCCGGGAACCCCTAAAGCAAAGGAAAAAACTCCCGGGCCGAAGGAAACCACACGCCTCCACTAAGAAAAGTAAAATCAAAAAACCAGTAACTCTCTCCTTTAAACCTCCAGAAAGACCGAAACCACTCAGATGGCGCCCCCTCCCTCTCGCCCCCCGCAGCACGGGGGGAGAACGGTCATCAATGGCCGCGGCCGTCGCAAACGCAACGCCGCGGGCCGGCTTCACGCTCAGGAGCGGGCGCTGCGCCTCGTCCTCGTGGCTTCGGGTGCTCTACACGCTCAGAGACGCTTCTCCAGTCACGGACTATAGAAATGATCCCTGAAAGTATAGTCTTACCCGGCCACGCCGCCGCCCCGCGGGCGCACGCGCCCCGCGCCGGGTGCGCTGACGGCGACTTCCCCCGGCGGCGCGGCCGCGGCCGAACGCCCGTGCGCCCCGCGGCCCCTGCGCGCCCCGCGGCCCCGGCCCCTGCCCGGGGCTCCCCGAGGCCTCCCCCCGCCCTCGCCCTCCCGAGGGCGCCTAATCAGCATGCGGCCGCTGAGCAGCCAATGCGCGCCGGCGGTGGTCAGCCCCGCCCCGCCCCTCGCCGCAGGCTCGCAGCGTCAGTCGGACGGGAAACCGGAGAGGACAGACAGGAGGCGGAGAGGAACGCCCCGAAGTCCGTGACGGCGCAAAACGTGCCCTAGTTTCAGATTTTATCCTGCGATCAAAGGGATTTTTATGGACATGGAAAGTATGTGTAAACAAGAAGGACGATGAATCCGTTAAAGAAAACAGCCACAAGCCGCAGATGGCGTCACTCATGCCAAAAGCCCTTGATATCAAACCTGGACTTAATACCTCATCTAATTGCAGTTTTAACTTCTCCCAGAAACATGCTCGTAATTAACCAGTCTGGAATTTTTTTGGTCAAGCACCAGTAAGGCAATCTGTTGCATAGGTCCTCTCCATCCCCCATATAAAGAAACAATCTACATGATTTAAAAAAAAAAAAAAATCCCATGTCTGTTCCCCAAAGAAAAGATGTGCCGGCCCCAAAATAATCCTTCCGTTTCTTTAAATAATAGCTCCCTTGCCCCATCCTGCTTCCTCTAAAAACCTTCTATAGTATACAACCTCTCAGAGTGCACTTCTAGTATCTAGATGGGAAGCTGTTGGATTCATGAACTGCATACTAAACCCAATTACATCTTCCAATTTACTTAATTTTTTTTTTTTTAACACATCATTCTCCTGCTTAAAGCTTCCCAGCTCTTAGGCTAAAGATAAAACCATTCTAAATAGTTTACAAGGCCCTTCTTGATCTGGCACCCACCCACACCTCCAGCCTTATTTTTCACCAAATTCCTCTCACTCCAGCCATACAGAACTTCTTATAGTTCCTCATCATGTTTCCTTTTGCCACACGGCCTTTGCAAAAGTGTATTCTCTGCCAGGAATCCTCTCCCCATCCCTTCCCTAACTTAACTTCAATTCATCATTGGGAATTGTCTCAGAGAACTCTTCTCTGACATCCTTAACCAGATTAAAAAAAAAACTCTTCTGTGTGATTTGATTAATCCCTGCCCCCAGCATAAGACTATGTTTCAAAAGGGCAGCCTGGACAACGAAATGGCTTTCTATACACACAATATCCCAAGCATCTAAAATCGAAGGAAAAACCCCAGCAAAGGTATCCAGTGCAGAGAACTAGGGAATGCAGGGGTCATCAATATTATCTTTGGCCATTTTAAAGCCATAGGGGGAAATGAGTCGGGACATATACTACCCCAAACAGCTGAGGTCAAAGTCGTGGAGACCAGAGGGTCCACTAACATCTTAAGGGACAAACTGAGAGAAAAAAGCCAAAAAATAGGGCAAGGACATCAAGAGAGGTAAGAGAAAAACCTAGAACAAATGGGTCACAGTGACAAGACGTTAAGAGTTTCAAAAAAGTATCATACTGTTGAATTGTACACCAGAAACTTACTGGATTTCGTTAACCAATGTCACAATACAAATAAAACAATAAAAGAAAAATGTTTTGCTAACCTAAAAAAAAAGTATCAGTCAACAGCATCAAAGCTGGAGAAGTTTAGGAAGAAGAAACAGTGTTCTTGGTGAGAACAGTGCTAGTGGGATTCACATTTCTTACTGTACAGGGCTTGCTGTGCTACAAGTTATCTGTGTCATGTCTGTCTCCCTAATAGGCTGTCTCTTTAACCCAGAGTGTAGGAACTGCCTAATTTATCTATCTTCAGTACCCAGTAAATGTATATGCCCAAGCAACCCTAAGAGTAGAGAAGAGCAGCAGAGTGTGGGAAGACAATTCTCCATGGATTGCTCCTGTTTCTGCATGTCATGGGAGTGAGGCCCTTACTACCCTTTGTTCCTTTTGAAGATGTCTGTACACCAAACTTTGGAAGATATATTAGAGCAAAATGCAGGCATGCTTATTGCCCAGTATAATAAAGATAATGTCTCTGTAAAATGTGGTAAGGGTAAGAGTTAATTAAAACCTAAAACTAGACAAAGGCCTAGCTCCCGGAACCCTTAGCCACATTCTGTTAATCGTGAAACTTGTAACAGTGAGCTCAAACGCTAACTGCCTGAGTGACTCTGCTTACCTGCGTGGCATGAGAAACAATCAATTGTATGTAAGCAGGAAACTATTGCTTGGCTACCGTCATGGGAACATAGGCTATGAACAATAAGCATTCTGCTTCTGCACCCCCGCTTGCACACCTGGCCAGTGGGTTGACAGGTAGTGAATAGAAGAAAAGTAATCTTTGTGTTCAGACAGAATGAAGAATTGGATTTAGGGCTTAAAAACCTTGTACCTCTACATTTCAGGGCTGCTCCTGCCAAGGACAGCCGCCAGCTAATAAATAGCCTTTGAGAGCATACCTGGTTTGGTCTATTTAATGTTGGCCACAACAGTCTCCCTTTGGAACAAAAGTCCATCATAAAAGATTTGGGCTGGGTTCCCGGAGCTCAGGGTACGTCTACTGCAGAGGAGCCCACTACATGTGCAGTGTTATCTAGTTCTTTCTGTGGCTCTATGGAAATTAGAGTTTGAGGAACCAGCACTAAAAATGCTAATGTTCTAATATTCTAGCTAGCTAGTTAGTATTCTAGCTACTGCTGTTGCTATGAGTAATGAACTATCATTGAACTCTGGAGCAGGTATTTCGTGTCTTCTGCCTGTATCCATAAAACTGTAGCAGGCTAATCTACAGACAGACAAACGAAACTGCAAAGAGAAAAGTGGGTTTACTCACTAGCATGAGAACTGAATTAGATGAATAGATCCTGCTTTCCCAGTTTATTAAGGGCAGTTCTCAAAGGCTCTACCACCTCCAACAGGAAATGAAGTCCGTCTGTACCTAAAGTGAACTATATCGCATAATAGTCATTAGAATTATAAGATTTTTTACTGATTTTTTAGGCCCGTGTTCAATAACAAATGTGATGTATTAAATGTAAAACTAGAGTAGCTTCCTGAAGCAGATTTCAGGAAAAACATCTGATTACCCTGGAACGATTTAAAGGTGAGGCCAAAAATGAAAGGAAAATATTTAGATTAAGAAAAACACACATACACCAGACTAAAAAGGTTCTTATAATTTCACTTAGCTAAAGAAACATAGTTAAAATAATTATAGCATTGAGGAGAAAAAAAAAACTGAACAAAAAAAAAGTGGGGGGAGGAGAGGGCTACTCTGGCAAGCCTGACAAGCTTAGGAACTAAAAGTAACCACACAGGGTGTTTAAATCATTACAACAGCAACAACAACCACCTAACCGGCAAATTATAATGGGAAGTCACGTCCTAAAACCTGTATGATAGGTTAACCTTTACCTTGAGCAAGCCCAATCCAGATTTCATGCATCTAGTATAACGTAAAAATGTCAGCATGACCTCTCCTTCAGACCTCCATAGATAAACACCTCCCCTACTAGGTAAGACCTTCCCAACACTCCTCGCTATCTTTAGTTCTCACACTTCTGTGAAACGTTTCCCACCCTCCACCCACCAATGAAAAAGAACCATCTCCCCATTTTCCTTCCCCCCACCTCCTTAATCTTCATGGACTTCACGTGGCCGCCTCTGTAAAACTATCACTCCTGGGATTAGCATTTTCCTCCTTTTCCATTTGCTCCCAGGACTGCCCCTGAACTTTGGCTCAACTAAACTCTTACCCCTACCTTCCCCTAAGTTTGAAATTTATCTTTATCGCAGCATAAGAACAAACTTTCTTAGAACAATTAAAAACACAGTAATTGTGCATTTAAAACTAAATAACTTCTATAGTCGGACTGTTGTCTCAAAACAGATGCTTCAAACACCTTCATAACAAAGCTCAAAAAAAGCTTGTCCAGGAAAAGTAACTAATACTACATACACTGGGAAAAAAAAAAAAGAGCGCTGCCTCCTAAATGCTCACACTAGGAGAAAAGGAAAAAACCCCTCTCTCCTGACACAGAAAAACCCACAGAAACATAAAATGAAAAAATCAACACAGGAGAAACCCAAACGTAACCACACGGCTGGGTGTGAGAAAAAGATTAAGTTGAACCACGACACGCGCACCCCCCACTCAGTGGGCCGGAAACCACTCAGACTGCGTCCTCTCCGTCTCGCCCCCTCGGGGAGGGGGAAGAACGATCATCAATGGCCGCGGCCACCGCAAGCGCAGCGGCACGGACCGGCTTCACGCTCGGGAGAGGACGCTGCGCCTCCTCCTCGTGGCTTCGGGTGCTCTACACGATCAGAGGAACTTCTCCAGTCACGGACTATAGAAATGATCCCTGAAAGTATAGTCTTAGCCTCGGCCCCGCCGCCTCCGCCAGGTCCACGGCAGCCGCTCCCTTTGCACTCATGGTGATGTGTCAACGGTCTTTTAAAAATATCACGTAAAGGTGTTTCAACGTGTAGTTTTTCATACAACGAATTCTGAATACTATTAAGAGTTTTTTCTTTAAGAAGCTAAGACTTCAAATAACAGAAAAAAAAAAGACTTCAAGCTCTTTATTAACATATTACGAACAACAACCAATCAGAAGCTCTTGTGCCTTTCTGTCTCCTAAATCACTAACGCTTCCGGACTGGTGTAAAATAAAAGCGATGCTCGGGTGCATCAGATAGTTCTCCAATCTTACATATGACACAAAGCGTCTGTGGATAAGATTTTTTAAGTTGTGTTTAGTCTCTTAAGATCTTGGATTTTAAAAGGTAATAGGGTTAATTTCGCCCTTTTACTTTGAGACTGTCTGCCGGTTACCTAAGTGTAGACCTGAGAGGCACATACTGGCTCGCCTAGGTAGTTTTTCAAAATAAGGTACCCAAGCCGATCTTAAATAGAGAAAGAAGAGGTTTATTTGGAAAAACAATTCTCTACAATTATTTTTTTAATTAGGAAAAAAAGTAATGAAAAACTATAGCATGGTTACTTCATGTTGGGGGCAAGGACGGGAGAAGGATTTGATTTTTATTGGTCATTTTGTACATTTTTGTACTGTTTAAATTTTTTTTAACCTTAGACCATATCACCTTTATTTTTCAATATCAGCATGTCTACCCAGACAGAGATTACAGCTTGGTTTTAGTTTTCTTCTTTGTGCCTCTCGATATTAAAAATATATATAATAAAACCCAACCTAAAGAAGTCATACTATTTTAAAAAAAATGACTTGCCAGGTGAGTTTGAAGAGTTAAGTGCCCCTCCTTTTCCCCCAAGAAAACTCTGATTTAAATGTGATTTCTCTTAAGTCACTAGAAAAAAAAAGCTACCATATCTCCAGTGCTTTAATATATTCCAGGCCTTCTACTAAACTCTTTAAAACATGGATCATGCCATTTAACCTTGGAAATAACCCTAAGAGGTTGAGGAAATAGAAACTTAGACTATTAAAGTGGTTCACCCAGGCCACGAGGCTGTCTCCTGCTGCCTTGAGCACTGACAGTCCTCCCTTCTGTACGTTGTAAGCATGTGACCCACAGGAAAGGCTCTTTGTGTTTTGCCCAGAGATAAAATTTGTAAGTAAAATTTAATAAACTGCACAGTAGAAGAGTAATAAAGGCTAAGTTTCGGAAGAGGAAGAGAAGCAGATCACTTTAAAATGCATCGAAGAAGAAACTAGGTAGAATACTTTTAAAGATAAGAGGAATAGCACCAAACATTAAACTTGTAGGCTGAAGCCAGGCTCTGAAAGGCTTTAGAGCACCAACACGTTTTTAGAGAGCATTTCTACCAGGTCAAAAAATCAAAAACAGATTTTTTTTTTCAAAAGCACTTAAAACAATAAAAGATAATTCTCAATCAGGCTTCTGTTGAAGAAAAGAAATTCACATATATTTTGCTTACAACTTTTGATAGGTTGCTGCTTCCACGTTAAAAGGAATGGTGAAAGTGCTATTAGGGGATGAAACCTTGTTATTCCAAATAACAGCCAGAGATGTAGACTCATGGTTTATTTCTTAGGTGTATTGTATTTATGCTCCCCCACAACTAAGGCCTTCCCTTCTCTTGTTCCCTTTGCCTAAAACACTCTGATTGAGGGTCAGTACATCTGGCATCTTGGGCCAGTCTGGCCCACATTTCCTCTAATCACAAATGTAGATTTAATATCTTTAAAATCATGTGAAATGAAAGGGCTAAAGCTAATATTTAATATTAGTGCTTATATTTTAAACAACAGCTGCCTATTATAAGGTTTTCCAACCATACACTCCATGCTCATCCTAATCACCTGCTAGTCCTTTCAGCAGCCAGTAAGAAAAGTTTGACATGTTCAATATGTCTAAGAAGTTTTGTTCTAAACAACCTCTTGGTGTTTCCTTTGCTTACCTTTAAAATGGGCATGAAAATACTGGAACCTATGTCATATAAAGGAGATTGCAAAAATGAGGTAACATTTGTGAAATGCCTTAACAGAATCTGGCAATCAGAGAGCACCTGTTTGACTTTTGCATGCTTTACAAGCACAATGTGCACACTTCTGATTAGTGGCAATCACTGAACTGTTTTCATTCAGTTATTGACACTGGTTTTTCTCCCACTCCTTGGCAGTTTCAAAAACACACAGCTATCCCTGACACCAGGAAAGGGAAGGCAGAGTTTTGTGAACATTTTTTAGAACTTTGTAATTAATGAATGGATGAAGTGACAGGGAATATATGTCACTGGTGATCTGCCTAACTTCATGGCCTAAGGTTTGAGTCTCCAAAGCTGGCAGGTTAATATGACACTATTATTACTGAGATCCAGTGAGTCTCAACTGAGGGCCTTTCTCCAAAATCCATGGAGAGATTTTTCAGAATACAGTAAAGATACCAGCCCTAAGAGCTTATGAGAATCTAGGTGGGTCTAGGATGGGTGGGAATTACACGTTTTGGCTGCCTTTCATGCCTGTAAAACCGTTCATAATGGTAAAAGGTTAATAATAATAGCATAATCTATTAAGCTCTCAATATTGTACTACACTCTGTGCTAAAAGTTTCATATATATGTATTTAATCTTTTTTGAGGTAGATACTACTATTATCCCCATTTTATAACAAAGGAAACTGAGACGCAGAGAGTCTGATAACTTGGCCAAGGAGATGTCAGTCTGGAGCTGGCTCCTGGCCACTCTGTTGGGCCATGGGACTTAATGGAGAACAATGAAAAATATCTGGGGTGCTACAACAAATTGTTATTTAATATAGATTTGGAAGACATTAACAAAGTAATAATGAGCCACTTACAGGCCTATTGAAATAGCTAAGATCCAAAACACCAAGCCCTGGCAAGCAACAGAAATGGTAAGCTACCATTCCCCACCATTTTCTGTTTTTTTTTTTTTTTTTTTGGTGGAGCAAAAGGAAGTCTCATTCATTGCTAGTGGGAATGTGAAATGGCATGGCCACTTCAGGAGACACTTACAAGGTAGTTCCTTACAAGGCTAAACATAGTTTTTCCATACAATCTAGCAATTGTACTCCTTGGTATTAACCCAAAATTAGCTGAAAGCTTATGTCCTCATAAAAATCTACACATGAATGTTTATAGCAGCTTTACTCATAATTATCAAAACTTGGAAGCAACCAATATGTCTTTCAATAGGTGAATGGATAAGCAAACTGTGGTACATCCAGACAATAAAATATCACTCAGTGATAAAAGTAAATGATCTATCAAGTCACTGAACAACATGAAGGAATCCTAAATGCACACTGCTAAGTGAAAGAAGCCAATCTGAAAAGGCTACATCCTGTATGATTGCAACTATATAATATGGAAAAGGCAAAAAAAAAAAAAAGAGAGACAGTAAAAAAGTCAGTGGTTGCTAGGGTTCAAGGGAGGAACGAGCAGAAGCAGCATAAAAGATTTTTAGGCCAATGAAACTATTATAATATGATACTATACTCATAGACACATAACATTATATACTTGTCAAAACCTGTAGAACTGCATAGCACAGAGTAAATCCTCATGTAAACTATGAACTCTAGTTAATAATAATGTATCAATATTCATTTTAAAAAACACTCATTGAAACTATCAATTAAACCCGTGGCTTCAAGGATATCTTGTTCAGAACAGGAATCAAATAGGTAGTGCTGGGTAATCCACAAGAAGCAGACGACAGCACTCAAGGGTGAGATGCCCGGAGGGCCCATGAAAGATCTATAGACCTTGTATGTCCAGGAGTATGGATGGTACTCATGCACCACAGAACTGTCATAGGCTCTAAGCACTGGGAAAAACTAACGATAAACATGTATTCCCCAGGCAGAATAGGAGAATTTTCTCTGGGTGTGTAAGAGGTGGGGGCGGGCAGGGAGAGAAACCATGACCCCAGGGGGAATAAAAAACCTCCATATATTAATATTTAAGAATTACTATTCCTACGCAGTCATTTAAAAGTGAAGCTCAGAAAGTAAAAAGCCCCACCATGCCCACACAACTTCCAATGGGCTTTTTCCAACCAGCTTTTTAGTGACTCATTTTAAAACTCTGACAGGCCAGAATCACCAAAGGCCCAAGGAAAGCTCTCAGTAAGAGAGAACAAAATAAACAGGAAAACTTTATTTTATACTTCCTAACAACTTCATTCAGTAGCAAAATTTAAAACATCATTTTCCCTTGTAAATTTTTCAGAATTATCAAAATTGCAATAGGCATTATTATAATACAGCTTCCTAGCAGCCAATCACATCCTGCATGCATCTGACTCCTACTCAGAGTGAACTGCTATTATCCCACCCACTGCACCAGGCACCATCTGGGTCTAGCTGGGTCCCACCGGTGGACTATAAGCTAAGGTACTGCTATTCTTGCTCCTTGTCCAGATGCGCTGCTCTCGCCTGCTATAGAAGTTTGCCAACTTGAAAAGACCAAATTTCCTTTGCCTTGAAAGATTGAAGAGGGGTTACTAGATAGCTTTGGGATGGGGGCTGGTCCACAGAAAGACCAAAACCAATTCATGATTAGAGGGATGAAACTTTCAGCTCCATCACTGCTCCTCACCTCAAGTCCTGCCCCACCTCTGGGAGGGATAAGGGAGCTGGAGATTTAATTAAGTCACCAATCGCCAGTAATCTAATCAATCATGTTGAGTTAATGAAACCTCCATAAAAACCCCTAAGCAATAAAGTTCAGAGGGCTTCAAGATTGGTGAACACAATGAAGTGCTAGGAGGGTAGTGTACTAGAAGATGGTATAGAACCGTGTGTATGCTTAGTGATAAACCAGTGATAGTAAGTAAAATGTTTCCTTGAGTTCTATAAATCATTCTAGGGAATTACTGAACTTGATAAGGTTAAAGAGCAGATTAGAGATGACAGGAAGAGTAATGAACTTGACAACAGATCTAGAGAAATTATCCAATCTGAAAGACACAAAGAAAAAAGATTATAAAAGAAAATTAACAGAGCTTCAGGGAGGGACTATAGGACAATATCAAAATGTCTAACATTAGTATATGTGAATTTCCAGAAAGCAAGGAGAGAATGGAACAGGAGTATCTGAAAAAACAATGGCAGAAAAGTGCCCAATCTGGTAAAAGATATTAATTTCTACAGTCAAGGTCAGCAAACCACAGGCAAGATAAATATTTTTTAAAAATCACCCCTGGGCACACCATAGTCAACACACTGAAAAAAGAAACACTTGAAGGAAGCCAGAAAAAAACCACCCATTATATACAGGTGAAAAATGATTCAAATGACAGTTGCTTTATCATCAAAAACCATAAAGGCCAAAAACATTGCTAAAGTAAAAAACATTCAAACTGGAATTCTATATCCAGTGAAAATATTCTTCAAGAATCATAGTGAAATAAAGACATTTTTAAATAAAAGAAACCTCTCTTAATTTCTTAAAAGTATGCATGACTCTTTAAAGCAAAAATTGTAAAATTATATTATAGGGTTTATAACTCATACATATATAATACTTATGGAATCTTTATGATAAAGGATGGGAGAAGGGAAGAAATAGGCTAGGCAGTTATAGCATATTTTATGTGAAGTGGTACAATATTAAATATACTATAAAAAATTAAAGATATATATTGTATCACTAGAGCAAACACAAAAAATGATTCAAAAAGTATAGCTAAAATGCCAATAGCTAAATTAAAATGGAATTCTAAAAAATATTTAAGTCAAAAGAAGGCAGAAAAGAAGGAAGAGAGAAGCAAAAACAGAGAGGACAAACAGGAAACAATACAATAAAATGTTAGTTCTAAATCCAATAATTATATAAAATGTTAATGGACTAAACACTTCAATTAAAAGACAGAGAGAATGTCAGATAGATTTTAAAATATAAGCTTCAACTATATACTCTATATTTTAACTATAAAGATACAGATATTCCATGCAACAGTAGGCATAAGGAAGTCAAAGTGGCTATTTTAATATCAGGAAAAGTAGACTTCAAGACAATAAGTATTATCAAAGATAAAGAAGGACATCTCATAATAATAGGGTCAATTCATCAGGAAGATGTAACAATCCTACATATCTATGTACCAAATACCAAAACCCTTCCCATAGTCAGTCCATAAGGCCTGGTGCAGCTGCAACTTGCCTTGCCAGCTTCACCCCACACCACTCTCCCCTACCCCTTTGCTTTCTCCTCCCACTCAAGTCATCCAGACTCTTCTTTTTGAGAGCTTCTCCATCCTGAGGGCCTCTGCATCCCTTTAATCCTCCCTTGCCTCTGACTTTTACCTTTTACCTCCAACTTTAACCCCAACTCCTTTACCTCCTTAAAGTCCTGCACTAAATACCACTTTCTCTAAGAAGTTTTCTTTCATGACCCCCAAAGAGGCTGAAATGTACCTGGTGTGCACCCTTCCCTTCTGCCCTTTTTCTCAGGTCAATTACTAACTCTTGTCTGTTTCTTCTGATAGATTATACTCCTAGAAGGCAGAGCCATGTATAATTTTAAAAAATGAATAAAGTCTGGGTTAAAGTTCTAGAAGTCAACTTCTGGCTTTTAGAACTCATATAATATCTGTAGTAACTGGCCTTCTGAATGGGACAAACTGAGTAGGATACAATCAGATAACAATTTTTCCCCTCCTACTTACTGCCTTCAAGTACACAGTCAGTTGGCTCTCCTTTAACCTCCCCTGTGATGCATCTCAGGCAGATTCCATAGTATTTCAGCCACTTGAGACACTGAAGCACAGTCTCATTTCAGGTAATAAATTGTCCAGTCCTGCTGAAATGAAAACTGCTGCTTCCTTGCTCTTTCACTATTTTGATCTCAAAGCTGTTTATGGCCATTCCAGAGATGAAGCAGGGGCAGAACCAATGAGAGGACGAAGTGCAAAGGCCTTGTACCTTGCTGATGCTCTCGGTAGCTTTTGGCTTTGTCGTTATGCCTGCTCTTTTGCAGTAAAGTTCAGTGGGCCTTTCATATACCTCCACTCCACTGCACAGCAACCTAATGCAAGCCAGTGCCCTCTCCTGCTGACTTCTTGCTACATCTCCAGGCTCTGTGTTGGGATTCTTCCTTACTTCATAGGTGAGGTTCCTTTGGATGGCTCAGCTAGCCTTTAGAGAGTCTACTTACTCTACCAACTGGTAGAAGTGTAACTGCAACAACTGCTAGTCTTCCACATTCAACCAGACATCAAAAACTGCTCCAGGTAGGAGGCAGATGGCAGTTTCCCTGACCCCTAAATTCTAGGTAACATGCCACATTCTCTTCATGCCACCGTGGTGGCAGCTGGAGTGGGCTGACATGTTTCTACTGCTCAGTAGGCTGGGACATAGGCTCCAGTCTCTCCTGCTTGTAAATACCACAATTCTCTCCATGAGGTTCACCTGAAGAGCCTCTTGGCTTGAGGCAGGGGAGGGGAAAAGTCACCAAGTTCTATTCTTGTGAATGACTTTTCAAGAATCTTTACACCTCCTCCACTACCTCATTGCCTTCTCTTAAATAAGCCTGGGGTTGGGTGATGGAGTTAAAGGACCAATTTGGCCATCTCCTAAGAAACCTTGCTTTAGACTATGGGGAAACTTGTCACCCCTTTTTCTCTATTTTGAGACTTTAGATGAAATCCTCAGACACAGACAAAGTCCTGCTTCATATCCAGTTACAGCTGCAAAGCCCCCTCCCCTGTTCTAGCTTAATATCAAGAATTTAAATATGCAGAACATTCATGAGATATCTAGGAGATAAATGTCCTAAAATTCTTCTCACCCCCGGAGAGTGTGGATAGACAGACACTAGAAGTTATATGCTTATCTTGAACATTAATTTTTATGTTAACACACATGAATGGTGTACACACACACACACACACACAATTTTAAGAATAAAATCTTGTCATTTGTGATGTCGATGGACCTTGAAGGTATATGCTAAGTGAAGTAAGTCAGACAGAGAAAGACAAATACTATATGATTTCACTCATATGTAAAATCTATAACAAACAAAAATATCCGTAGATACAGCAGATTTGGATCTCTAGATTAGAGGCTAAATATCAGAGAGGTTTTGTTCATGTGTAGTTTTTTTCTGTTTGTTTGCTCTTTTGAAGATTGCCTGAGCTATGTTTATTATTTCTGTCTATCCTACAGGCTGAGCTGCCTATAGCCTCCAGCCAAAAAAAACCAAACCCAAAACAAAACCTGCAAACAAAAGCAGCAAGTGCCTAGAAGGAACAAGGAAGAGGAGAACTGTGAAAGCTGGCCTCACTCTACCACAGGCCTCAGAAGACCCAGTGAATGGAGGAGAAAAAGGGATCAGGCAGAATCAAAGACAGGTGGCCAGGGCCTCAGGAGAAACCTTACAAAACTAACAGTGGGAAGAACTTATCGTTTCCCTAGCACAAAACAAAACAGCCTCAAAACAATGATTTAAGATCCTTATTGAACAATATGACTGTACTGGTAGAGAATCTCATCTCTAGATTTAACTTCCAATTTTTCTAAGAACTAGTTTCAACGCTATTCAGAAGAGTAGACTGAGTTGCATCTGCTATTTTGACAAAGTGCTTACCTTTCTTAAGGATCTTCTTCACCTTTACGTAGTTCCCTTGTTTGACATAATCATGAAGCTGAGCTTCCAAGGAGTCATTTCTTAAGGAACCAAGCTTAACGGGACAGGGGACTGGAAGATGAACAGCACGAGACATCCTGTTACAAAAGAAAGCAACATGCTATTCTGAGTCATAAATGTAAGCAAGCATCGTAGATTCTTTCACATTTCTTTCACTTATCCACTTTCATTTATAATGAACAGGATTAGGGGAACGATTAGTGAAATTCTACAAGATTAACATTTCTCCTCAGTTGCTGTTGAAGTTGAAGAACTGAATATACTTATTACTAATTCCTGGGACTGAAAGAGTGATGACTATTAGGAAGTAGAATTAGAAACAAGTACGTTTGTCGTACAGTATAAGATAGTGAGTTGGGGTTGCAGTTCAGACTCTGAAGTTCTGGTTCTGGCTCTGTCTACTTAGCTAACTGTGTGACCTCGGAAAAATTATTTAAGCTTCACAGGCCTCAATTTCTTCCTCTGTAAATGGGAATAATAATCACCAGAGAGTTGATGAGATGTTACATGAGCTAATAAGTGTAAAGTGCTTAGGGCCATACCTGGCATCAAGAGAGCTCTCTGTAGTTGTTAGCTGTTACTGTGCATGTTAAGAACCATACAGAGAAATTTTAACTTTCTACATGTGGCATGACCATCATACAATCAAGTGTTTGAGGTATATCTACCATGTATCTCAAATGTGACAGGTACTGTGTAAGACACCTAAAATTGGATCACTGACATCATCATGCTCAGTCTAGCAGGGCAGGCAAATGGCACCACGCTGGTGCTCCATAGACAGTGGATAAGAGAAGAAAATTGCATCCACATGAATCAACAAGTATGCAAATCAAGGGCATAACTAAATGCTATATAGAGAGATATAGAAGGTGTGATGTGAGGTGAAGTAAAAGGAAAAATCATGAAGGCTGACACTTCTGATGGGTCCTCACCAGCCAGGAGGCTTTTAGGTTAATTTATCTACTGAGAAAATGTGGAAAGTGCTAATAACTCGAGTGTTTTAACTTTATTTCCTTTGGTATTTGTCAATTCCATATCAGTGACTACAAACATCATCCTAGTAACCCATTAATAGCACAATGTGCTTAAACAAACTGAAGTGACTAATATTGTTTAGTTTAAATATGAACTGAAGATTTTATAGCAAGTTGTCATTTCCTACCTTCGTTTCTGCCTCCCTCTTATTTCCAGTTATAAAAAAGAGTGGAATATTTCTATTATTATTTGGATGGTTAATTGGGGCTAAACCATACCCCCATTCATATGTTGAAGCCCTTACTCCTGGTTCCTCAGAATGTGACTGTATTTGGAGACAAGGTCTTTAAAGAGGTGATTAAGTTAAAATTGTAATGATGTGCCCCTAGAAAGATGCAAGAAGGGGTTGAGACTAGAAGCCTCTATGTCAACCGCCACAGCAGCCACATTTCCTGATCGAGTACCTGGCGATTACATCAGTAGGCTATTGTTTAACTGTGTTCCCACAAGAAAGGGTAGGAGGAATTTATGGGAAACATGGTATGGGAATCTGACCTTTTAACGTTCCGCTTTCTGCTTCTGTACCCCCACTTACGCATCATAGCAGACCACCATTTGGTGACAGGTAATGAATAGATGATGTATAGATCCATTGTGATTAGGATATAGTGATTAATGGATTTTTGGGTATAAAACTGTGGACCTGAAATGGGTCGAGGCTGCTCCTTTGGAAGGATAGCCGCCGGCAAATAAACTGCCTCTAATATCAAAGCACTCAAGTTGAGTCTGGTTATTCCGGTCACAACAAAATGAGGCTGTTCGAATGGGGTCATAATCCAACATGATTGGTGTCCTTAAAGGAAGAGAAAGAAACATCAGGAGTGCAGAGGAGCAAACATGTGAATAGGCAGCAAGAGGGTGGCCATCTGCAAGCCAAGGAGAGAAACCGCAGAAGAAACCAGCCCTGTTGGCACCTTGATCTTGGAATTTCAGCCTCCAGAACAATAAGAAAACACATTTCTGTGTTTAAGCCACTCATTCTGTAACATTTTGTTATGGCAGACTTAGCAAACTAATACACTAAAAATAGCAAGTTGTGTGTCTTCTTGAAAGGGGAGTCTATAGTTACTATCTCCACTTCATTCATCCATTCAGCGGGATTGTGCTGGCACTGAGGGCCTGCTAATGTGATATTCTTCCCCATATTCCTGACATTGGGCTGCTAGCAAAAGTCACCAATCTCTTTTGACAACTGGACAAATCCAATGTGCATGTTTCAAGCTCTGTCATACACTTCTGCTCAATTTTTTATTTACTTTATTTTTTGTGGTAAAATAGATATGACATAAAATGTACCATTTAAAACATTTTTAAGTGTTCAATTCAGTGGCATTCAGTATATACACACTGTTGTGCAACCATCTACTGTCCATCTCCAGAACTTTTTCATCTTCCCAAACTGGAACTCCACACCCACTAAATAAATACTAACTCCTATTTTCTCCTCTTCCAAGGCCCTGGCACCCACCATTCTACTTTGTCTTTAAAAATCTGACTACTCTAGGTAGTTCATGTAAGTGAAAACACAGGATTCGTCCTTTTGTGATTGGCTTATATCACTATGATCTCAAGGTTCATTCATGCTGTAACATATGTCAGAATATCCTTCCTTTTAAAGGATAAATGATTACAAGTTCTTGTCAAAATGGTTGTTTGTATTCACTGTGCTTGCCTCTTCCCACCCATAATCGTGTTAAAATTACAACTAAATTATAGAATAATCAACTTGGGGAACTATCTGAAGACTAGCTTAACAGAAGTAACTAAGTATATAAAGAAGCCAGAGATTGGGCAATGTGAGACTAAACTACCAATTTTTCATAAGAAAAAAAAAATGAATAATTTCCCATGTGTGTGCATGGATAAACACCCCCCTTTTTTTATCCATTCATCCACTGATGAACAAGGGTTAACTCCTCCTTTGGGTACTGTGAAATAATGCTGCCTATAAAGAGTGGTATAGAACTACCTCTTCAAACCCCTATTTGCAATTCTGAGTATATACCCAGTAGTGGGAGTGCTGGATAATCTGAAAATTCTACACTTAATTTTTTGAGGCACTGCCAGTTTCCTACAGTGGCTGCACCCGTTTTGGTTTTTTTTTTTTTTTTTTCTTTATCAGGATATCCTGCCGCCCCTGCACACGGATTCCAATTTTTCTAAAAATCTTCACCAACACCCACCACAGGTAATTTACACTGTGACTTATGCATTAAATCGTGCTTCACTAATTCAGATTTAGCAGTTCTCTCTGCTACATACCTTGAGTGAAAAATAAAACTACCTGGCTCACCCACATGAACAAAGTAGTGTGTTTTAAAGAAAGAAACTGGAACAGCCCCCCTCAATAAGCTACTTTAGTTACCAGTACTTAACTGGACAACTAGCAAAGTAGAAAACTCAGCTGGATCACCTGCACGACAAATTCTAACTTTCAACCAGCAGCATGCCAGGGGAGAGCGCGAACGCAGTCCCCCACTACCACAAATTATGCAGTCGAGTTTCCCACATTTGGGGAAATCGCAGGGGTCAGCACACCCGGAGTGCAATGGGTAAGCCTCGCCCTGGGAAAACCACCTTCGTGATCATGGTATCTCCCCTGCCAGGTAAGTATGAGTTGCCGGTTCTGCCTGGCACCTCACCCTCGACCTCAGCACACTCTTTAGTCACGGTCATTTACATTCCCAAGGCTTTAAGCCTTCCGTTAGAAAGTGCAAAGTTATTTCTATGACAGAGACCAGAGTATTTCTTTCCACTATCCAGAGGAAATTCTACCCCGTCAAAAATACACTCCGACCGGCAGGCACCACAATCCTCATCTACATATCCCTGCCTCTTGACTCTTACGTCACTCTGCTTCTTGAAGCAGAGAAATTCGTTTTAAATCAGGCCTCGTGTGGCTGACGATCGTGTGGCCGGCCGGTGAGGTTTTTCAATTCCTCGCCTTCCCGGGCATACTCAGAGGTCCTGGCGTGGATTTGTCAGGGCGGATGTTAGGACGAACCTAAATTCCTTGCCGTAGGGCAGTCTCGGAGGCGGAGGCGTGCAGCCCACAGGGAAGAGCACGCAAGTTACCTAGGTTATACCCTCCGTCTCTCAGTCCATTCCCCAAAATTGTAAAGTAGGAGTACGATGCCTGCCTACCTCAACAAGATTTCTGCGAGGACAGAAGAGAATGCGTGTAACAAGCTGCCTTGAGCCCCTCCACCGCAACATGGGACACTCTACTTCTGGACAGGTGGGGGGTGTAGCTGAGGACCCAAAGCCGGCTTCACCAGGATCCTAATCTGCAGTTCTTAGCATGCAGGGAAGCAGCAATCTGGCCTGGATTTGGTAACAAACCAAATGCCCTACCCTTCTGAGTCTCTTCCCTTCTTATGAGACAATGAAAATAGATGACTCACTGTTTTTTCTTTTCTGCCCTTTTGGCTAGGCTCTCCCAGCAAAGCAACTAACTGTAGGCACTAGCAGCAGTCCTCACCTTTTGGCACCAGGGACCAGTTTCATGGAAGACAATTTTTCCACGGACAAGGGTGGTGATGGTTTTGGGATGATTCAAGTGCATTACATTTATTGTGCACTTTATTTCTATTATTATTACATTGTAAAACATAATTATACAATTCACAATGCAGAATCCAATGCCACCAGGTGCAGCTGTACAACTGAAGCACATCAGCTCACCTGCCACTGTAAAGCCTGCCACCAGATGAAGCTTAATTTTTCACTTGCCACTCAGATAGGGTTTTGATATGAGTCTGCAAGCAACTGATTTATTATGGTCTCTGTGCAGTCAAACCTCTCTGCTAATGTTAAACTGTATTTTCAGCCACACCCCAGTGCTGGCATCACTGCCTCAGCTCCACCTGAGATCATCAAGCATTACATTCTCATAAAAAGCTTTCAACCTAGATCCCTTGCATGCACAGCTCACAGTAGGGTTCGTGCTCCTATGCCTGATGATCTGAGGTAGAGCTGGGGAGTTGCTGCAAACACAGATGACCTTCGTTGGCCCACCACTCCTCTCCTGCTCTGTGGCCCGATCCCTAACAAGCCGTGCATTACTACCAGTCCATGGCCCGGGGGTTGGGGACCTCTGCACTATAGCATAAAAGGCTTTGGTGATGCGAAAAGTTTTGGTAGATGCAAAACTTTACCTCTGTCCTGTTAGAGTCTCTGGCTTGGCCTAAGAATAAAACTGGCAGAGACAGTTTAACAGGATAAAAGAACACACATTCATATAACATAAGTTTACCTGACAGGAGCCCTTCTTATAAGGAAATGAAGACCCAAAGAAGTGGCAAAACCTAAAAGCTTTTATGTTAGGTTGAACAAAGAGAGGTAATTGTGAAACAATAACTAACATACGATGAGACTAAAGGCAGATCGGAATTTTAACAAGCTCTGTACAGAATTCTCCCGGCTTTGACTCTCCTCTGAGGATGTTTCTTTAACCCTGCTATAGGGAAGATCTTTTTCACATGGGGGCTTTATCACCTGCTGTCAGGTGATAGCGATCAAAACGAGCTCTTATATCTACTGTTTTTCAAGTGCTTTTAGCTCAAAATAATCCCTACAGCAAAGTGACATTTTGGGGAGGTATATTCTGTGACCCTTCAAGTATTTCCCTTAATTCACATGACTTTTTTTTAAAGCTTTGCTTTATATTTTTAAAGGGTATTTTAAATTATTACTTAAAAAATAACCCTGTCCAATATAATGTAAGCAACATATTACTTTAAAACCTTAGTAGCCACAAAAAGAAACAGGTGAAGCTCGTTAACTTATTTTACTTACTCCGCCCCCAAACATGGAGGTTTACAGTACATGCACGTGAATTCTGACTCTAAAACAAGTAACTAAAGACGGCACGGCACACCCCTAATAAACAGCTGTGGTAGAACTTTTTAAAAATGGGGTTACCCACTTGCTTAAAAGTAACTAATTCCCCAGATAATGCCCCTAAAAGGAAGCGGACACTCCCGTAGCCGCTCACACCCACAGCGGGAGCTGAGAGCTGAGCTCACTGAGAGGGCCCGCCCCAGCCGCGTCTGCTCTTCGACAGGCCACGCCAGGGGAGAGCGCGAACGCAGTCCCCCACTACCACAAATTATGCAGTCGAGTTTCCCACATTTGGGGAAATCGCAGGGGTCAGCACACCCGGAGTGCAATGGGTGAGCCTCGCCCTGGGGAAACCACCTTCGTGATCATGGTATCTCCCCTGCCAGGTAAGTATGCGTCAGGCCGGGCGCAGGCACTGGCCGTTCCGAGGCTCTCCACTGTCAGGTTAGGGTTACTCCTGAAACCACGCTAATCGGCCTCTATCTGCATAGAGCGACCGAAAACTCAAGATTTTCGCACTAAGTCTTGTACTGGTGACAGCAGAACATCACTCGCAGCTTCCCGGGGAGCGCGGCTCCCACTCGCCGCGTCTGTAATCTACATACCCCGCCCCCCGCGCACGTCACGGGAGGCGCGGCGGGCCGCAGCCGCAGCCGCTCAGCCTCCGGGAGGCCGGTCCCTCCCCGCCCGACTGCAGTGACGTCGCCAGGCGACTTTCCTGACGGAGATCCATGCCCCTGTCCACCTTCGCAGCAGCCAGAGGTCTTCGGATCGCCCCGTGTGGCGCCTCCTCGAGCAAAGCGACCTGAAACGGTTTTAGTCCGGAGCCGGCCAGAGGCCTTCCCTGGAGACCCAGGCTCCACACCGGCCCGCCCCTACTTCCTCCTTGTTCAAGAGGGGAGGGCAGGGCATCCAGCGAGAATGTCGTGGCTACGTACTAGCGGGGTGTATGGCAAAGAGGGAGGGTTTGGGATCAAAGATCTGGACTGCGATTCAATAATGTTCACACTGCATGGCTCTGCTAGGCTTCTAGCCTCTGGGTCTGTCCCTCAGTTCGTACAGACTGAAGAACTATCAGGTCAGACATCCCGTCCAGCGCAGGATTTCTCTACTGCCCACGGCCTGTTAAAACGCCCCCTCTCCCCGTTCCAGCTTCTATGGCTGGGCAAATGTCCTCGAGAAATACACAGGGTCCATCCCTACATTTTCCCCATGGATTTTTTCTTTCTCCTGAGCTCTGTATCTGTGACTCTTTTTCTCTAGATAATATCTTTGGAAAAACCATTTTTGTGGCTGTTCCATTCCCCCAGCATGTTACCTATCCCTTGGCCTCCGGTCTACTAATTGCCAGAGAGAGGAGTCTGGCCTCTCAGTTCACTTGATTCTTCTGACTCTAGAGAAAATTAACTCACTAGCTCCTCAACTACCTCATCTTGCTCCCTTTACACTGCAGCAATAGCCATTTCCACTTTCTATCTGGTTCAAGAACCCAGTCATCTCTGCTCCCACTTCCCCAGCACTGTTGGAGGAAGCTGTAACCCTCCTCCAAATTCATGCAAACTGCACCCACATTTACACTGCTACAGTGGGCAGTGAGTCATGCAGCTGGAACCTCTGCAGGGGAAAACAATCTTGAGTCACATCATTTGGCCAATAAAAAACAATGAATGGATAAGAACCACAACTGCTGGAGAGAAATAAGCAGCCCCAGGGAAAGTTCCTAAAGTCTTCACAGGCATTAGTTAAAAGAGCGGTCCTATAGTTATCTTTTCCTTATTATCACAGTAAAAAACACACCCTTAGGTGGAGATTTAACATGCTAATGAGACATGCTACACATGAAATAGCATTGTAGGTACACTGTGCAATATAAGACCTGCCTCAACATACTTTGGGGAGAGCAAAAGTAAAGAGGAAGGGGTGGCCCCTATATCCAAGAGCGCATAAAACTGTCGTACCTGTAAACCTCAAGAAGCCACATCCATTCTCCAGAGTATGCTCCCTTGGTGCACATCAAGCTTTTGCTTTTTAACAAATTTTCCTCTGCAAAACTGTTTTGGTCACTCTCTTGATTTCTATCGTGAGAGGGGCAAGGACTCTTGCACTGGTAACATTACTTGGCATTCCTTTTATACACATCTTTTAAATTCCCTCTACCCTGCTGTGGGAAACCTCCACCAAAACCAGTGGTTCTCAGTGACTCTGACAACATTACTAAGGAGTAGTTTTGAAATTCTGTGAGGATGTTTTGTTTCCTGTGTAGTCATGCTAAAATTTACATATTAAAAGTCTTTATTATTTTACTTTTTATTTCTTCTTTATATTACAGTTAGGACATTATAACATTTGTGGGGGAAGTATATATAGCTTAGATTTTCCATGAACAATCTCAGGATAGTAAAGGGAACATTACTATTTGTTACGGAACTCTGGGTTTGACAGAATCGAGAACCACAACCCTAATCCAATCACACCCATATATCCTTTATATAGGAGTAAGAATAATTTAGCTGCTGCTTCTTCGTTTCAAAAATACAATCAACTCTCCCACCAGTGTTTCCCAAAGTAAAAGACATCACTATCTGCATCAATATCATTCACTGAATCAGAATATCTGCGGATGAGACCTGGGTATATGTGCTTTTAATATGCCCTCAAGGTAACTCTAACATTCTAAAGATTTGATTGTGGTGGTGACTGCAAAACTCTGATATACTGAAAATTGAATTGAATTGTACACTTAAAGTGGGTGGATTGTATGATACACGAATTATATCTCAAAATTGTTAGAGAGAGAGAGAGAGAGAGAGAGAGAGAGAGAGAGAGAGAGAGAGAGAGAGAGAGAGGGAAGGAAGGGAGGGAGGGAGGGAAGGAGGGAGGAAGGGAGGAAGGAAGAAGGAAAGAAGGAAAGAAGGAAAGAAAGAAAGAAAATACAGCTTTTGGAAAAGCAAATATCAGAGAAAAAATAAGAATGCAGTTCCCTGCCACACAGATCACACTGCTCCCTGCATTTGAAGTCATGGCTAGAAATGAGAATTAGCTGGGCCTCACTTTTCACTGCTTCTCCTGGTCCTCACTCTTTAACTCACACTCTGCCCTTAAAGTGCTATTTTTTTTCCACGTTAGCTAAAGGAATCTAACTCAATAAAACACAGCACAGTGACTGCATTCCAGAAAGCCACATGGAGAGGGGTTAAGAAAGAGCAGGCTTCATGTCCTACAAAAGTAGAACACCTTCATATATAAATTACACTACTCTGATAATGGCACTGCTCACAGGGCCCCAGAAAGCTGGCCCATACAGGGAACTGACAAGTGGTAGAGGACTAGTTATAAAGAAAGGCTGGTTTTCTGTTCAAATGTACCATAATCTATCCTTCCCAATGAGTGCTATTCCCTTCCAGCTTTTTAGGTGTCTTTTGCTCTCAACATTGTGGAATTTCTCTACAGGAAGCACCCACAACATTTAGTCTTTTTGCTTTCAATAGCAACACCACAGCTTTATAATTCATAAGACTGGCTCCAAGCAATCTCTGGTTTTTCCTGGAAATCAAACCACCCTTTAAATGAGTGAATTGTATGGTATGTGAATTATACCTCAATAAAGCTGTTACCAATATACATATAAACTACCTTCAAAGGGATAATGGTAACCAAAATTGAGGATTCTCATATCTTTCTATTATAATGTTGTACCATACAATTTTTTTCCCCACCTTCCCTCCCCAAAAGACCTGTGACAAGGACTGAGTTCTAAGGGTGTCTGCATTCCCCTGATCCAGCATGATGCTTTGTACACAGTATGTTTGTTAGCTGAGTTGAATAAACTGGGTATTAAACTGAGAAGGCACTTCCAAAAAGGTTTTCTTAATCTCTGAGCAATGGCTGTAGGGCTGAAATCCATGCATTGCCTTCTGAACTATTTTAAATGTGTCAGGCTTAGGTTCTAACATAGGTGTTTAAAAAGAGGAATGTATGGATTAAAAAAAAAGTGCACGCAATGAGTGTTTCCATACTCAGGCAAAGTTGAACATCTATTTCTAATAGCACAAGTCAATTCGACCATGACTTGGAGGGAAAGTCTCCACATACTGTTGCTTCTCTATTTTGTGTGTGTGAAGCTCTTTATATTAGGTCATGGGCCAACACCTGCCTCAGTCTCTGGAGCCTGAAGTTACTTCTTGATCACTTCTTGTCCATGGAGCCAAGAGAAGTGATTATAAACGAGGTGAAGAGCTACCACTAGAAGTACTAAGAAAGCAGTAATACCCTGATTAAATCGCTTGGAAGTTGTATCTGAGGTTAGTCTATTTTCTGCCGGTAGGTTTTGGGACACAATTAACACCTGTGCATAACCCTGAGTGCAGTCTAGACTGTGCCTATATTACTGCCTGGCTTTCTCTCTGCCTGGCATTCATAGTTATCACACCTCCTGGACTGTGAGCCTCTAGAGCAGGATCCTTTTTTTTCTTTTAACTGCAAAGAAAATTTGATTTTATATATCACTAGCTGTGAATTTTTGTCATTAATTATTACATAAATGCTTCCTGGTTCCATTATCAAAGTGGCATGACCATTTTATGTCCACAATTCACTTCTGCGTCTACAGAATTTTCATGATTTACATAAATATGCCTATCAATGATATCTGATGTTCTGCAAATAGTGATGTAGAAGAGATATATTTTAATCATCTTTCATTTGAGTAACCTTACATAAAAATAAATAATTTAGAAGTTCTAAGTCTCTTAAGATATTTTTTCAAAATAGGATTTTCAAATGAACTTATAGAAATGGTTGCAGACTGTAAGATTTTTAAAAAATATCTTTCATGTCCACATTCTGTATCACACTGTCTTTCAGTTGCTTTCCTTTGTTTGAAAGAGAGGCCTGGGTGAGAATAATGTTTTGCTTGACTTACTTGATGTCCTGAACTTGTACTTCATTTTTCTTCAACCTGTTCATTGCAAATTTAGCTTGGCATTTCTGTTTGATCTCTTTGACTATCTTCATTGCATCAAAGTTTTAGTCCATAGCTCTTACAGTATTGTTTCATATCTACATTTTTAAAACTCAAATGAATTATCCACTGTAGGCTCTTTACTAGCCACTTTATGGAATGCTGTAGTTCACCTGACCTTATGAAGACTGCCATCCTTTTTAAATATTTTTTATTCTTCTTATTTATTTATTTACTTATTTATTTCAGAGTGGCTCCTTTTTATAATTTCCATTTCTGTTTTTATGTTTTTCATCTCTTTGTTGAAGGTCTCACTGAATTTATCTACACTTCCTTAAAGATCATTGAGCATCTTTATAACCAGTGTTTTGAACTCTGCATCTGTTAGATTACTTGACTCCATTATATCTGGATCTCTGTTCTATTCTCTCATATGGTTTCTGCTTCTTTGTCTTCCCATTTTGGCTGCCCTTTTG
The DNA here is from genome assembly GCA_030015415.1 of Cynopterus sphinx. Taxonomy (NCBI): domain Eukaryota; kingdom Metazoa; phylum Chordata; class Mammalia; order Chiroptera; family Pteropodidae; genus Cynopterus; species Cynopterus sphinx. Next base: position 25,665,672 of record CM057385.1, read on the forward strand.
TGTCTGTTTCTATGTACTAAGCAAAACTCCTAAGTCTCCAGGTCTTATTAGTGTGGATTTGTGAAGTAAGTGTCCAGTGGCACAGTCCTGAGAGGCGTTCAGCTACAGGCCAAACATAGCCCAAGCCTCTACCTATCCAGGGCTACCTGTTAAGATTCAGCAAGCAATCCATAGATGCTGTGCTTATAGTTGCCTCAAAAGGCCACACCAGAAACCGAGACCAGCTGCCACCAGTGAGTCTAGACACTGCTAAGCAAGGAGAACCTGACTCATTGAGGATATACCAGGATGTGGCTTGGGTAGGGCCACCAGATGGGGGAGATGGGGTTTCAGGGAATCCTCTGGCTGGAGCAACCTCTGTTATCCAGTTTGATGACGTCATGGCTATGGTGGCACTGTGTCCTGTGCACTGGGTGGAGGGAAGGCTCCACTGGGAACAATGAATGTTGCCGGCACTTCTGTACAGAGTGAGTCTCACCTCAGCCCTCACTCTGACATTGTCTTCCTGTAGGTCTCTGGTGCCCTTTGTCCATGATGGCATATAAACCTCAACTGCTGATGCCTCTTAGGATCTCATTATGGCACTCTGAATATGCACATATATAGTAAACTTTGGACATTGTCTCCTATTTATATGTCTGTTAATCTGTTTATTAGCCCAATGGAAGAAAAACTAGTTTTTTTTAGCCCCCACACTTGCAACCAAGCTTTTACCTTCCAGGATACTGGAAGTTTCCTCTGAGGAATGTGAACACCCTAGAAAAAAGTCCCAAAAATGCTGATATGGGCTTTCTCTACAAAGGCCTAAGCAGATCACCTTGCAGTGAAATAGAAAGGACACACACCTCCCTTTGCCCCTCAGAGCTTTCAATTAGCACCCTACTTGTTAATATGAGGAAACAATCAAGGTCCACTGAACCATTAAGGATGACTAGACTTCTAACAAAAGTCTATTACATCAAAGTTCCAGAGCCAACCAACCTAAAGAAGACAATTCAGAAAAAAACAGACTATGCAAACAGAAGAAAACTGAAAAAGAAAATAGAAACTATTATTAAAATCCTCAAAGAGATAATAAGCTCTTGCATTTGAAAAACAAGGACAAGAAGCTATACAAAACAGAAACTAAGTACAAAAAAGAGAAGTCTTAATGATATGATTATAGAAATAGAAAACTGAATACATACGTTATACAAAAAGATAAATGGAAATAGATTTTTTTAAAAAATTAGAGCACCACTGTAGCGGTTCTAATATCCAAATGTGGAGAGTTCTAGAAAAATTTTAATCTACAAGGAGGAAATCATCAATGAAATAATACAAGAGAATTTTCCAACATGTAAGGTTTCCTGGTCAAAAGGGCTTTCATTAAGCACAGCATACAACGAATGGCTGTAACACCAAGGCACATCGCTAGGAAACTAAAAAACAGTGAAAACAAAGAGATGATTCTTCAACCTTTCTGAGAGAGAAGAAAAATGTCAATAACATGTAAGATCAGAAATCAGAGAACCATCTCAATAGCTTCTGGCAGCTCAAAGTCAAAGTGATGCCTTCGAAATTGTGAAGGTAAATTTGATACCCATTTTAATGATTACAACTATACAGTAGGCTGAAAGAGACATGAGTTTAAGTACAACAAAAATAGAAGTTGATATATCTTCAAAAAGAATATCTCCAGGAGAACAAACAAACTTAAACTAGTAAGATTACCTGATATAATTAACCTTATAGAAAACAAGAGACTATTAAAAGATATGGGAACAATTAGGAGTGGGTAAAAAAAAAGTAACCAAGTGAAAAAAGATAAATTGAGGTGAAAAAAAACTACCCCCCCAAAAAAAACAAAATTAAAGGAAATTAAATGACATTCAATGACAATGCTCTGTTGTGAATGTTTACATAGAATAAACACAATATCGATTCAACCAAATGGTTTTGAAACTATATTAAGAAAAACAGAGAAGAGATGGTGGTTTAATAAGAGAGCTATATTTTCAATTAACATTAGTGAAAACAGACGATGTCAAAAACAGGTGTCTCAAAGGATACTATTGTACACATTTGTTTAGAAACATGGAGGTTTGGAAATGTCAGTACAATCAAATTTTAGTTGCTTGAGACTCTCCCTCTAAGGGAGACCTGGAAGATGGAAAGAGGTAGGCAAAGAACTCGATTCATAAACCTAAATGGACTATTTGACTTTTTAAATGAAGTGTGTTACTCTGATATAATTTCAGAGTACGCTATAAAATATCTGTATTTTGTCTCTCTCCTAATTTAGTTTTAAACGGAGTCTCAGAAATAGTACTCAGGTGACTATTTTTAATTATCAGGTATTTAAGCCTAAAAGCCAATTGAGATTATAATTTTAAAACCAGGTCCCTGGAGATACTGTAAACCTGTTCGAATTGCTGGGGGTCTGGGAGGGACTGGAAGTACAGGTGGACAAGGATTCATTCTAGGAAGCAGCAGCAGGAACTAACTGCTTCTATAAGACAGGTGAGCATGAGTGTGGAGATCACTGAAAATCCTCAGAATAGGTGGATTTGGGAACTAAGAAGAACCAGAATATTCAATACTCTAAAATGGAAACAAAATCAGCAGCATAAAAAGGATGTCATCTGCAGACACATTCCAGTTGCCAGTAACTGTTTGACAAAGACACTGCTAAGGGACCTATAGAAATACCCAGATCCAATTCAGGTGTAACACCATATAGTAAAGGAGAGCTGAATTTGTTCAATTACTGTTAACTCTCTGAAATATAAGGAATTAACAGAAGATGGTGGCTTCCTAAAACAGGGTTCAAAAGCCCTAAATTAAATGCACTGCTGAGAAAAACAGCTGTTTAAAAGGATAATATACCCTGGTTATTTCAACACCCACAAGAATCCAGATTTTAAATTGACCCAGAGAATAACAACAAACCAGTCAGAAATAAACCTTAATCTTTCTTTTTTCACCATAGACAAAAATTAGGAGAAAGTAGGTAAGTTAGTACTCCATTGCCACAAATTAGGTGGCCCAGCTTTCCTGCTTAATTCTACCAGTCTGAAAAATGGGTCAAATCACAACTCAACAACTCTTCAGAGCCAGGAAACCACCTCCACCTACAACACAAAGATGTTGCCAAACAAAATTTTCTCTAAGTGAAAACCCTGGTCCCCAAAACTTTGCAGTAACTTAAACTTAATCAACATTGCTGCTAAACACAATCGAACCTTCTTTTAGAAAACAAAAGTGCCAGGGGAGAGTGAGAACGCAGTCTCCCACCACCACAAATTATGCAGTTGAGTTTCTTACATTTGGGGAAATCGCAGGGGCCAGGGCCAGCACATTCGGAGTGCAATGGGTGAGCCTCAACCTGGGAAAACCACCTTTGTGATCATGGTATTTCCCTGCCAGGTAAGTCTGAATTTTTCGAAACTGTGATCTTCATAGTCCTGTATGCATAGTACTTTTAAGGTATGGTTCTAATGTAAACTTTTCCCTAAAAAGCTTCATATCTGACAGAAAATTAAATCGAGCACTCTGAAACTCTTGCAAAATTGGCAGTCTTTTGAAAGTTCCTCAAATCACATCCCGAAATACTCAAGGGTAGGAGAAGCTGTCTTTCCCAGTCTGAACCGGAATTTTTCATCTACATATCACATTTCTGACTCAGAGAGACTCACTTTGTAAGCTCTGAATCTACCTTTCCACTTATTTTGAAAAAGAAACCACTGTCTATAAAGAGCCTATTAACATATGATAACTCCGGCAGTTTCTTTTTGTTTTTCAGCCAGCTAGAAACTACAGACTTTTCTTTCATAAGTGTTGAAATCATACACATACTTTCAAAGTGTAAATCATTCTAATACTAATAACAATAACAATGTTAATAGTACCACATATGATACTATATGTCAGACACTGTTCTGAACCTTTTACATAAAATAACCAATTTAATCTTCATAACTACCCTACGAGGTACCCACTATTGTTATCATCATCTTTACAGATGTGGAAACTGAGGAAGAAAAAGGTTAAGTAAATTTCTGTGTCACACTATAATTGTGGACTCCAGCCAAAATCCACTTGACGAATGAATCCTCAGAATGTCCAGACTGGCCCATTTCATACATCTACTGCATTCCTACTGTTGGAGCTTTAAGAGTGGAAAGTAAGATTCAATCCCTGCCTTCAAAGAACTCAGAGGCTATGAAGAAGAGAAGGCAGTTTAAAGTGAAAAATCTGTGAAAGTTTCCCTGACTTTTCTCCTTACCCCTTATCTCAAATGAGAATTCCTAGCCCGTGATGGTTTCTTGAAGTAGAAGCCTCAGCCAAGGGGATGGCTCTTTCCCAATCCTGGCTGCTCTAGAGAAATAAGAGATTATTAGAGCAGAGAATTAGAGTAGACTTCCTAGAAGGGATAATACCGGAGGCAGGTCTCGAGTGGGCAGACACAGTAAGATAGTATTTATGAAGGAATAATAAAAGATCTGGAAAGAAATACAGAATAAACAGATTTCAGAGGAATGTGAAGGAGGGTATTTATGGGTGTTATTTATCAAGAAGCCAATTTATGTATAATTAAAATAAATGTTAAGAAATGAAATAAAAGGCGGGATAGGACTTGGTCATTTAAAGATGGGTACTATAGGCCATGAGGAATGTGTCCTACCTATATACAGCCATATTGCTCTTAGAGATGGGGGATGGGAGGTGGGGGATGCCTGTTCATGGAGAACAGTCTCAAAAAGGAACAATAGGGTGTGATAAAGGACTCTAAGTTTAGACTAAGCTAGGACTTCTCAGTTTAGGCTTTGGTTGCTAGGCAAATGGAGTCTTTTGAAGGTTTCTGAGCAGAGGAATTAGAGGTTCTAGAAAAATTAATCTACCCATAGTACTAGGACAGTTTGAGAAAGAAATGAAACAAAGAGTCATAAGTTGGGAGAGAAAGGGAAGGGGATAGAGAGCCCTGTAAATGTGGCTGAAAGGATGGGTCAGGTCAGGGTCAAGATAAGGACCCTGTACTTAGAAGGGCTCCACATTTGGTTTAATACTCTGCTATCGACATCTCAAAATTCACAATCATTTTATAACAAGGAGCTCTCATTTTCATTTTATATCAGGTCCATAAGTTGCTTAGCCACAAGAGAGATGATGTAGGGCATTTGGACATACTGAGCAAAAGAGTCCTACTCAATAGTAAGACAACCCAACTAAAACTTAAGACCAAAATAATCTGAATAGACATTTCACAAATCTATCTGTGGGTTTTCTTGATGGAGTAGGCTGAATAATGGCCCACCAAAAACATCCAAATCTTAATCCCCATAATTTGTGACCATATTACCTTACTTGTGGCAAACCAAATTTTGCAGGTGTGATTAAGGTGGGCTTTGAGATAGGGAGAGAATCCTGAATTATGTAGGTGGGCCTAATATAATAAAATGGAAGAAAGAAGAAATAATACATTGTTGGTTATCAAAATGGAGGGAAGGGACAACACAAGAAAGGGATACATACACATACTAATCTTGAGCGGGTAAAAAAAAAAAAAAGTTCCTTTCAGAAGAAAATAAACCCTGAAGCTTTCATAACTGACCATCAAAAACAAAAATAGATAATCACCTGTTTAAGCTAACGAAGCTCTGATGAGCTTACTTATCGCGTTCTAATGACCTGCACCCATGTCAAACACAGAACTAACCAGTGACAACTAAGAAACCACAATCTTTCTTTGACAAGTTATGCCAGGGGAGAGCGCGAACGCAGTCCCCCACTACCACAAATTATGCAGTCGAGTTTCCCACATTTGGGGAAATCGCAGGGGTCAGCACACCCGGAGTGCAATGGGTAAGCCTCGCCCTGGGAAAACCACCTTCGTGATCATGGTATCTCCCCTGCCAGGTAAGTATGAGTTGCCGGTTCTGCCTGGCACTCCACCATTAGATTTAAGTCACTCTAAAATTAGGATCACTTTCCTTACACGTCCTATTGACCCCCTAAGTTCCAGAACAAAGAGTCTCCAAACTATAATTACCATGCAGCAATATTCTCTGTATCTGGATGTTGGCAAAATCTTTGGAAATGTATGTTTAGTATAAGCATGACCAGTAGCCACTGCGCTCATCTGCATATTCCACACCCCTTTTGCTGATCTCATTCGGTGTGTCCTTTTCCTAGGGTACTTAGTGGTGCTGTTCACAAAAAACAGAGCTTTGTAAAGGCGCTCTACAGATTTAAAGATAAACAACATAAATTCCTTCCTTCGAGGGCTTGGCGCTGATGACATCACTGCGATGTCTGGCACAGCTCAGAAAGCTGCTATTCACATAACTGAAAGAACAAGTCTGAAAAAGTGAAATTTGGTGAAACGGCATTTGAAAACGCAGCGCATGTATTGCTAAAAAGAGATTGTTAGTTTAATGTTTCAAGCACAAGTACAAAATTTGCACTCTTAGATATGTGGCAAATGGTCACCTACTTGAAAGATAAGTTGCACCAACAAATTCTAATTTTGAAGTGTGCAAGGTCAGGAAAAGCTCACGCAGCAACCCATCCCACAAACACCCGGGGAAGTTGCGGGATCTGCACAGCCAGGGTGTAATGACGGTCCTCACCACTGGAAACCACCTCCATGATGAGAGCGCCTTGCCCCCCAAGTAAGACTAAGTTGTGTTTCCACATATCCTTAAACCCTTCCGTGCTCAGTACTATAAACAGAGGGTTGTTTGTGGTTTTTCACTGGTGCCTCTGAAATCCAGGACAAGACTAAGGGAGAATCCATCCTACAAGAAACTCCTGAGCCATCCTTGATTCATATCACTCTTCAAAAACAATATATCCCATCTGCAGCAATGCTTAATAATTCACATTTTCCCATGTCCACATTGTCAGGTGATTGTTGAGGCAATACATACACTAAAATTGGAACAATACAGTCCCTGTGCAGGAATGATGTGCAAATTTGTGAACCTTCCATTAAACACACACACACACACACACACACACGTATAAAATCAGTCTTCTCAATCTGCTTCCTACTTCACTGTAAATTAGAATTGGAGTTCCCTGGTTTAACTGTTCTTCGGTTGTCTCCTCAAGATCTCACTAGAACCACTCTATTTTCCAAGTCTTTTTATCTTTCAGAACTCTTCTGGTGTTCTCTCCTCTGCCAAAATAAATTAGACGGTTCTGTCTTTAGTTTTATATCTTTAGAACAGGAGGAAATAATGCTGTTTATAAAAAAATCTTATTAAAGATTAATATGCAATAACTGAGAATATAGAGGTGTCTGAGATGGAGAGAAAAAAATATCGTGGGTAATGGAGGCCACTATATAATATAAGCTGCAACTATTCCTGAATATGACCTTTTGACAGTTTACCAGTTTGATTTTTATAGCCTTTCTCCTCCAAAGAAAGTATTATGCAACATACACACATATATCCATATACATAAACATATACATACATAATCTATAAACAAAACATCTACATTTGGTTTTGTGAAATAAAAGTTAAGGTACTTTGAAATCTTGTTGGGAACCATTCATGTAAGGGAAAACGGTGACGTCTATGAATTAGATAACTGCTACCACCAAACAACGCTTAAATTCGAAATGCCATTTTCAGAACATGTGTGACCAACAGTGCTTTCTTAAATAACACAGAGGCCTTAAAAGGGCCCACAGGTCTTCACAAGGCTAGTTTCAATATTTCACAAGAACATTGTCATTGGCCTAGTTATCAAAATAAATACAAACTTTTACTAGACTTGTATACACAAAACCTCAGTAAAGTAGGAAATCTCATAGTTTAAATACACGTGACAGAATGGGAAAATAGTTCCAATATAAAGATTAGACAAATAGCCTGTATGATAGAGTATGCATATGAGAATAGGTAGCATATGAAGGAAGAGCATAGGTTTTGATGTCAGACAAAGCTGAGCAGAATATTTGGCTTACAGGAAGCACAATAAGTAGTTATTGGTTCTGACAATAAAAAAATGTAGACTATTACAAATATATATTTTAAATTAAATAAGTCCAATTAAAAAGTGGGAAATATATATACCTATGTTCACAGCAGTATTATTCACAATAGCCAAGAGGTGGAAGCAACCCAAATGTCCACAGAAAAATGGATTTACAAAATTTAATATATATATATAATAGAATATTATTTAGCCTTAAAAAGGAAGGAATTCTGGCATATACTACAACATGATGAACCTTCAGGACATTATGCTAAGTGAAATAACCTAGTTACAAAATGACAGATATTATATGATTCCAGTTATATAAGGTATCAAAAGTAGTCAAATTCATAGAAACAGAAAGTGGAATGGTGGTTGCCAGTGGCTGGGGAAGGGGAAACAGGGAGTTGTTTAATGGGTACAGTTTCAGGTTTGGAAGATTAAAAAATTCTGGAGATTGGCTGCCCAACATTGTAAATATAATTAACACTGAAATGTACACTTAAAAATGGTTAAAATGGTAAATTTTATGTTATGTGCATTTTACCATTATTAGAAATTAGAAATGGGCAGAGAATATAAATGAGATGGTTACAATTACAAAATATATTTGGCCAATAAAGTTATATACAAATATTTTTAACCTCTCTCAGTAATAAAAGATGATAACCATTTAAAGTCCATTATACCTGAATAAAAAAGAAAAAAATACCATTTACAGACTGCTAAGGGCAATGCTGGGGTGGAGGTAGAAAAATCAACCCACATATGCTGTTAGTAGGAGTGTAAGTGGTGCTAACGTTTGGCAATATGATTGAAAATGAAAATGTGCATACTCTGACCCAGATGTTCTACTTCTAGAAATGTATCAAGAGAAAGAGAGGGAGGAGGGAGAGAACGAACACACTACCTCATCACAGCAAAAAACTGGAAATAATTCAACTGATGGGCCTCAGGACAGAATTGTACAGAATCATTAAACTTAATTCTCAAGTAAGTTTTAATCTCAAGGGAGAAGGCTTTTGACAAAACAAAAGATATGCAAAATTCTTCACTACCTAATCAGAAGTATGCAAAATATGAACTTGTAGAATGATTAAAATAAACCAAAAATGTTAACATTATTATCTAACTTGAAAAAGATTGTTTCAGTTTTATTTTCTTCTTTATATTTTCTGTATTTTGTTTTATACAAGCAGACACCTCCTATAAGTTTATAATTTTCCACTGTAAGAGTACAAAGCAGAAAAATATAGGGAGAGGAGATCAATCATCTCTAATCATCCATTCTTCTGACAAACATCTACTGAGCTAGGGACTCTAGGTAAACAGCAGTAAAATCCACCTAGTCCCTAGTCAAATGAAGCTTTCAGTCTAGCTGTGGAGACATGTTCAATAATCACACACAGGCTCGGTGCTATGAAAGTCTTAAGGGGGAGATCTGACCTAATTCTGAAGGATCTGTTGGAGGAAGATTCCGGGTCAGAGGAGGAGTCAATGAAGGCTAGGATTTGAAGAGTAAATAAGCGTTATTTGGGTGAAGCAAGGATCGATAATATAGGCATGTGCAAAGGCTCTGTTGTGGGATGCAGTCTGGCACACACGAGGAATTAAGGCCAGAGTGGTTGGAGTGTCGAGAGTAAAAAGAGAGGAAAAGAATGCAGCTAAGGAGGTAGACAGGAACCAGAGTCTGCAACGCTTTTGCTAAGTCTTAATAAGAAATTTAGTCTTTATCCTAAGAGCAAAATGGTGTACTGAAATGTACTAACGGAAGTACACTCCGACTTCAGCATGGGAGAATAGGCAGACTAGACGGGAGAAGACCAGATGCACACAGACCAGCCGAAAAGCTCTCGCAGCACCTACAAGAGAAATGGTGGGAGCTTGGCCTAGAGAAGACATGGACACAATCTAGCTATTTTAGAGAGAAAATTGACACGATTTGTGGACCGTCGCCCAAAGGGAGGACACGAATCACTCCGTGAAAGAAATCGCAACTCACCTAGGCAAGGGAAGACTTCGGAAACCACCTTCCATACCGTCCCTCCAAGCCCTCTCTTTTGAAAGCGGCCCCTTGCCAACGCTGGACCAGCACAGGCGCTCTCGCGGAGCCCCGACTACTCCCTGTCAGGTCGTGGGGAGCCCCTGGCCAGCCCGCTATGGGGATGTTTCTCGCTTACTTCTCCAGCTACTTCTCAAGCGAGGCAGGCCGAGAAGAACTAACGGTCTCAGAAACCATCTTGCTCCAGCCTGGACGCGCGGAGGGGCGTGGGTGGGTGCGGGGACCCGGCGCCGAGCGCCCCCCGCGGCTGTCTGGCCCACAATCCCTCGCGTGCGCGGGAAAGGCGAGGGGGGACAGGCGGGGTGGGGGTGGGGGGGACAGCAGGAGAGGCGCGCGGAACTCTATAGTGAGGAAGTAGATGGATAATCCTTTTATGACAGTCCCATACCCTGAATCGGTGACGTGGTCGCGTGTGTGTGTGTGTGTCTGTGCGTGCGCGCGCGCCTGCTACTCTCACTCGAGGGCCTCAGCCTAGTCACCACCTCGAGGTTTCCGTCCAAAAGGCCAGGGCGGAGGTGAGGAAATGTGTGTGGGGCTCCCGGGGCCTGGCTTTCACACCTGCAGTCGTCACCTATCTCGTTTGACTGTCAGGATGGACGTTTAACGGGGAAACGCTCCACGGGGTTTCAAAGAAACAACACAGACGGCGCGAACGCCTGCAGAGCTGTCGCGCCTCCGCAGGGCGGAAAAGCCCAAGGCCGCGTGCAGCCGCCCGCAGAGCCCGCCCCTTCCGCTTTGCGTCTGACGTCACACGGCGAGGCCCGGCGCATGCGCGCGGGGTCCCGCGGCCCGGGCGTCCGCCGCGGAGGGTGTGAGGGTCCTCACGCGTAGGCGTTCGGCTTGGCAATGCCGCGCGGTTTAGTGAGTTTCCCTCTGTCCCCCGCGGTGCGGGTGAAGCTGGTGTCTGCAGGTTTCCAGACTGCTGAGGAGCTCCTAGAGGTGAAACCCTCTGAGCTGAGCAAAGGTAACGCCTCCGGAGGGCGAGCCGAGGCACACTGGCCGCCGTCTTTACCGCCTTCATCTCGTCTTCCTCCCGCAGCCCGCTCCCCGCAGACTCTGCTTCCGCCCACGGCTGCGTTTACAGCTCCGTGACTCCACTTCAGACGTGGTTTGAGTGGTTAGAACGGTGGCCTTGAAAACGTTTGCTCATTGCTTTCTCTGCCAGCGCTGCGGAATGCTCTGAGCGTTCTCTCCTTTACACTCAAAAGAGCTCCCTTGCGTGGGCGATGTCCAATACTTAGATGAAGGAATTGATGCTTCAGGAGGTTAAGAAACCATCGTGAGGACGGGGCTAGGAAGTCGTGGAGCCACGATTAGAACCCAGATGGTCTATTTAATTTTCGCTTTTCCCCCCAAATCCAAGAGACAGAAATTACATTGGAGAAATGGTTTGTGATATAGTACTACAGACACTGACAGTGAGAAAGGGAGTAGTCTCCAGAATCTGAAGAAAAAGGGTAGAAAGAAAAAAATCATGTAATTCACTGAAAAAAAAAAAAAATCCCAAACCTCCCAGAACAGTGTAGACAATACATTCGTGAGAACTTGTGCATCCTGAGGTATATAGGAAAATGCCATCTGGGGTCAGCTTCACTGTGCACATTACATTACGGGTATGCCTAAACTGTGCTTTTAAAATAGAATTTTAAGTCTTTGCCTTTAATGTAGGAGGTTTTCGATTCACCACTCAAAAATTAATGCTCTCGGCCCAATGTGAACTATTTGTTTTCAGTCTTACAAGGCACACTGTGTCCCTCAAAGTTTGATGAGCTCTTTTTCTGTCAACATGTTGGTGTAGCAAAAAAGAAATGAGAGAATCTGAATGATAATAATAGCTAACAATTATTGAGCATTTTGGATGGCCTTGGTATTCTGCCAGGCTTTTTACATGCAATGTCTCATTCTGAAGTGCAAAAAAGTAACCTGCCCACACATGGTGACTGCACAGTCCACAGGGCAGTCAGGACTTATAAACTCAAATAATCTGACTCCAGAGTTCAGACTCTTAAATTGGATAGGATTTTTATTGTCATATCACCATAATTGTCTGTTAGCACCATATTTATAGTTTATATCCTTATCAAATCAAACACTGGTATATCAAATTCATAATTGATACCCCCACCATTATTGCTTTCATTGGCAGCTTGTTTTGCAATTAGCATTTTCTCAGTCCATATTGTCAGATAGGAATGAAATTGTGTGGTTGAGGAAAGCATAAGTGTGTTAAAAATATTTGTGCATCAAATAATTGTTCTCATTAAATAGTTTGGAGTTATACATGAATTTTTCATGCCTGTGTTGCCGTGAAAAGTTTTTGTTATGACTAATTCATGCACATGCACTTCTTAAAGTTGCATCTTGTTATGGGCAATTACAGAGGCCATTCTCTTCTAAAAGAATAATTTAGATATCTTATGAGAAAGGCACATACCTTCATAAGACCAAAAGGGTTATAGTAAAAGGACTGACTGCTAGTACATTTTCATTTCTATGTCCTGAGACACTTTTATAGGCCCTCAGAAGTGCTTTATAGGTTTAGATTTTTGAATTCTGTTTCTGAGGTAATCTTTTAAGTATGTGAAGAAAACATGTAAATACCTTTATTAACTTGGAAATTGACTAGTTAAGGTAATGTTACATTTTTGTATTTCTCTGCTCTTGGCATCACTCTAATTATCTAAAAATTAAAATGAAGACAACCTCATAGCATGTTAAACTTTTAAATCTCTAAACTCAAAGTTTTTTTTTTCCTTTTCTTTCAGAAGTTGGTATATCTAAAGAGGAAGCCTTAGAAACTCTGCAAATTATAAGAAGAGAATGTCCCACAAATAAACCAAGACATGCTGGTACAGCTGAGTCAGGCAAGAAGTGTACGGCACTGGAACTTCTTGAGCAGGAGCATACCCAGAGCTTCATAATTACCTTCTGTTCAGCACTAGATAATATTCTTGGGGGTGGAGTACCCTTAACCAAAACAACAGAAATTTGTGGAGCACCAGGTGTTGGAAAAACACAATTATGGTAAAATAAAATGTTCCTTTCTTAAAGATGGGCTTAATAACATTTTATGTAACTAATAGAGTATTGTGCCATGGGTCTATAGTCAAGAGACCAAAAAAAGCTTGTGTGTGTTCATAATTTTTTATATGTGAATGCACACATCAAACAAAAACCAGTTTACCATTTGTGTTACTTCATCACCCTATCTTGAGAAGTTGATACAGTTATTTTGATATCAAGAAATACTTCTCAACATTGTAATGTCATTAGGGTAAATAAGAAGGCTTCTCTTTATTGTATAATTAATTCCTGAGAATACACTAAGTCAAATGTTTGAAAATAGATTTATGTATAATAAGAAAGGGTTCCATTCCCAGAGGTCTAAAAAAAATCACTAAAATTCCTTAATCATGATTTTTATAGGCATGCCCTTCCCTGAGCATCAGTCGATTCACATGTATTTGGAGCCATGAAGAGTCAGCCATCTCTGTTGTCTGGGAGATTGTATTTGCATTTATGAAACATTTAGTGGTACCTAATGGGTAGTGATCTGAACTTGGAAAAACACCACCTTAGAAGATCATGGTAATGATTTGATCATTTGACTTCTTTCTCTTTGCAGTATGCAGTTGGCAGTAGATGTGCAAATACCAGAATGTTTTGGAGGAGTAGAAGGTGAAGCAGTGTTTATTGATACAGAGGGAAGTTTTATGGTTGATAGAGTGGTGGACCTTGCTACTGCCTGCATTCAGCACCTTCATCTTATAGCAGGAACACATATGGGAGAGGGTAAGTCAACAAGTGCTTTTTTTTCCTGCGTAATAAAAGTAATTTGAATTTGTATTCATCTCAAGCCTCAGCAAGAGACTGTTTGGAACATGAAGCTTAATGACTTGATAATGTTAGTGTTTAATTGTCACATCTCTCCTCCAAAATGAGCAATGCCACAACTTGGATTGGCCTTTCCTTCTTCTTGTATGACCCTCACCTCTTAATGCAGGAGCTCTGGGGCAAAACTCGTGAGTGTATTTCATTGTATAACTTCAAATCATACTCTGACCTGCCAAGTGTAAACTTATTTTCTTGGACACTTTAATATAAGTAAGTGTTGTCTCAATGCATTTACTGTATTCAGCACATTCAGTGTATATTGAATTTCATACTGGTTTTTCCAAAAACCAAAGTTAGTTTAGAAAAACCATATCTGGAAACTTCTGGAACGTAAACCTGATTGACCTTATGGGGCTATTAGTAATATGTAATTGACTTTGTGACTGTTAATTGTATTGCCAAAGTGGGAAGTTTTTTTGCACTTATTGTGTGGAAATAAAGTGATTAAAAAAAATCTGTAAAGTTAATTTATATTCAAGTTCTTGTTTTTTTAGTTATAAAATTAAGTAGTTTTGGTTTAGCTGGATATTTTTTTCTTTGTTTTTTTGTTTATTCGTATCACAGTCCTTATTCTTTAGAAGTTTTAAAAAACAATACTTTTCATAAATGCTTATATCCTTTTAAAATGTATGTAATCAGCTGAGTACTTTTTTATTTACAATAGGCAGTGTTTTCTGAAATTTAATTTCTTGGTTTTTTTTTTGCAATGTTAAAACTTTAGTATATTTAGTAAAAATGCAATAATTTTCAACTGGTTTCCCTCAAATATGTACAAAGCCAAACTGTTTTTTTTTTTAAATCACTCGAAATAGGGAATTTCATTTTATATAATTGTTTCTACTAAAATACCAAGTTAAATGCTTCTTTTGAACATTTTTTTAACTCTTAGTTTCTAGTTCTATGAAAAAAAAAGAGAAATTCCATTATGTTACTTCTGTTCAACAGAAGCCAATAACTAGAAATGTGAAAAGACAGGCATTGAAACTAATTGTATATGTGTACAATTTCTTGATAGCCTAGTATGTAAGGAAACAGTAGAAAAGGTGAAAATAAAGAGGAAAGGCATTATGGAGTGATAGTTCATAGTAATTTTGCTATAGTTTTATCCTTGAAGAGTTTTGTTATTCACAGTGAAGCAATTTGTTATTCAAAGGTATTGTTTTATTATAATCACCAATATATCAAAACAAGTAAAACTATTTTAAGATTGGTTTTTTTATTTCAGAGCACCCAAAAGCTTTGGAGGATTTCACTCTTGAAAATATTCTTTCCCATATTTATTATTTTCGTTGTCGTGACTACACAGAGCTACTGGCACAAGTTTATCTTCTACCAGACTTCCTTACAGAACACTCAAAGGTATGGCTCTGAAATATAACAAGTATCTTTAGAGGTGTTTGATTAGCAAGAAAAATAAGTATATAGTACAGTGATATAAGCCAGTTCAGAAAATCTCTTTCTTCATTCTATAATTTATTTATATTTGTATTTATTTAGCATATATATTAATATTATGCCCAAAGGAAGAAATCAAAATAATATAGAAGTTCTGCCTCTAGTAATAGTGGAATAGCTTCTATCAAAGAGACCATCTAGAGAGAGATAAAATAAAAAATAAAACTTCTCCTGCTTCCTAGTACCTCTCCCCAAAGTTGACCGCTATTAAAATTTATTGTCTGTCTTCTCAAAAAAAAATTTGTGCATATTATTATATCTAGTTCCCCATTTTTAACATTTGTTAATGGGATTATACTGTAATATCTTTCTGCACCTTCTATTCTCGCTTAGTGCTGCACACATCTTTCTGTATCAGCATATATTGGATAAACATTCTTTTTTCAGCTGTATATTTCATTTTAAGAAGATACTTTTCGCTGTTGATGGGAATGCAAAATGGTACAGTTGCCATAGAAAACAGTATGGTGATTCCTCAAAAAATTGAAAATAGAACTACCATATGATCCAGCAATTCAACTTCTGGATATATAACCAAAAGAATTGAAAGCAGGGCCTTGAGATATTCATACAGCTGTATTCATAGCAGTTTTATTCATAGTAGCTAAAACGTGGAAACAACACAGTGTTTATTGATGGATAAATAGATAATATGTGGGATATACATACACTGGAATATTATTCAGCCTTAAAAAGGAAAGAAAATCTGACATGCTATAATATGGACAAATCTTGAGGACATTATGCTCAGTGAAATAAGAGTTATGAAAAAAACATACTGCATGATTCTACTTTTATGAGATACCAGGAATAGTCATACTCAGAGATGAAAGTAGAATGGTGATTGTCAGGGTCTGGGAGGAAGAGGAGAATGGGGAGTTATTATTTAATTGGTATAGAGTTTTAGTTTTACAAGATGAAAAGTGTTCTAGAGATAGTGGCACAATATTATAAATGTTTTTAATACCGCTAAACTACACTTAAAAATGATTAAGATGGTAAATTTTGTATATTACTTCAATGAAAATGGGGACAGAAGTATTTCCCTTAATTATATTTAATTAGTCCTCTATAGGTGGGTTTTTAGATGCTATTATTAACAACAGTTTGGAGATAACCCTTACACATATCTCTTGGGATACATTTGTGAGTATGTTTATGAGATAAACGCTGAGTATTAGAATTATAATATTAAAGATTATATGTATCTTTAATTTTGATAAACATTACACATGACAAAAACTCTCCTTGACCAAACTTTAGTCAGCCTTCTCTGAGCTCCCTTTTGGAATAGGCCTTCACCTTGACTCCATTCAGTCTTTGGCTTTATCAGCCCAGTTCATTATTTGAATAATGAACATGGGTGTACAATAGTAAAAAATCCTGCTAAGTTAGTTTAGAGAGAATCACTGCCACCTTAATATCTGATCACCCTTGATATTTCAGGTTTCTCATTCACCGCCTCTGATGTATATGTCTTTGGCAGGCCTTTAGCAAGAATCCTCCTACCCTTGATGTTTTCTATTAATAATTTTCCATTCACTGACATCCTGCTCCTCAGCTATAAATTTCCAAATTTTCTTCTTGTATTTGAGGTTAAGCCCAGTCTCTTTTTTCTATTGTAATACTGCTATTGGAATATTTTTGAATAAAGTCTCCTTTACTGTTTTAACAAGTGTCAGTATAATTCTTCTCTAATACAAATTGCACTTCAAAAATGTTGTACTAGTGAATCAAAAAAACAAGACCCAACCATACATTGTCTATGAGAAACCCACTTTAAATATAAAGATACATATAGATTAAAAGTAAATGTATTAGAGCAGAGGTCCCCGACCCCTCGGCCACAGACCAGTCCATGGCCTGTTAGGAACGGGGCTGCACAGCCAGAGGTCAGTGGTAGGCGGGCAAGTGATGCTTCGTTGTGTTTGTAGCTGCTCCCCAGTACGAGCATCACTGCCTCAGCTCCATTTCAAATCATCAGGCGTTAGATTCTCACAGGAGCACTGGTCCCTGGTGCCAAAAAAGGGGACCGCTTTATTAGAGAACACAAACAATTAAGCTAACACTAATGATTAGGCTAATGCCAATCAAAAGAAGGTAGGAGTAGCTATATTTATTTCAGAAAGTAGACTTTACACCAAGGAAACATTATGTAATGATGAAAGGGTTAATTTTCCCAAGAGGTATAACAATCTTAACATGTATGTATTCCTGACAAAAGCATTAAACTACATGAGGCAAAAACTGATATAACTGCAAGAAGTAGATGATCACTATTATATTTGGAGACCCATTGACCTTTTTAAAAAATCATTTATTTTTCTATAAGTATCCTTTATTCACTCTGGATTTCCTTTACTTTCTTGATAGTGTCCTTTGATACAGAAAAGTTTTCAATTTTGATGAAGTCCAGTTTATCTGTTCATTATTGTTGCTTGTGTATTTGGTGTCATGTAAGAATTCATTGCCAGATCCAAAATCAAGATTCAAGATCATGAATATTTTATGATTAAGAGTTGGTAGAGGAAGAAAAGGTTTTCCTCGACCCTCTTTGGTTCTCTGGCTGACAAAAACACCATAACAGGAGAAAAGCACACACATTTTATTGAATTTTTACATGTATGTCAGAGCCTTTACAAGAAAATAAAGACCCAAAGAAATGACCAGCACAGGAAGCTTTTATACCTTTAGACAAAAACAATAAATTTGTGAAGAATTGATAAGACAAAGGGTTTGGGGCTTAGAGGTGATAAATCATGAAGAAGTAACTTGTAAAATAATTAGTTTCACAAGATTTATTTATGCAGCCTTCTCAGCCCTGAATTTGCTGTCTCTGATGAAAAGGATGTCTCCCTCATGGTACAAGGAAGGTAACACAACCTTTCACACAGGAGATTTATCTTTTGCTTTCCAGGGAAGAAGATTGAGGGATAAGGTCAAACTGACCTTCCTGTTTCTGCCACTTTCTCCAACTCCTTTAACTTAAGATATCAAGAATGCCAAAGAGCTGTATTTTGTAGTTGTATGTCCCAAATGCCATCAAGTTTAATAGTTTTAGCTCTTTTGTTTGGAATTTTGATTCATTTTGAGTTAATTTTTATGCATAGTCTCATTGTTTGGACATATTCATTTGTCCTAGCACCATTTCTTGAAAAGACTTTTTTCTCTATTGAATGAGCATGGGATCTTTGTTGAAAATCAGTTGACTATAGATATGTGGGTTAATTTCTAGACTCATATTGAAGTATATGTCTTTTCTTATGCAAGTATATTACTGTTTTGATTACTGTAGTTAGTATGTTTTGAAATTGGTATATGTGAGTCCTCCAACTTTATTCTTTGAACATTATTTTTGACTATTCAGAGCCCCTTGCAATTCCACATCAATTTGATCTAAATGGAGGCTTGTCCCTTTCTGCAGAAATGCATTTGGATGTTTGATCGAAGTTATGTTGAATCTGTAGATTGAATATATTACTATCTTAGTATTAAGTCTTTCAATCCATGAACACAGGATATTTTTCTATTTATTTAGGCCTTTAACTTCTTTCAACAATGTTTTATAGCTTTTACTGTACAAGTATTCTTATTTTATTCTTTTTGATGCCATTGTGAATGGAAATTTTTTTAAAATTTCATTTTGGATTGTTTGTTGCCAGTGTATAAAAATACAACTGATTTATTTATTTATTTATTTATTTATTTATTTATTGTGAAGTTGGTTAATGAAATCCAATAAGTTTCAACTGAAATACAACTGATTCTTATAAGTTGACTTTGTATACCTTAACTTTGCTAAATTGCTTATTAGTTTTAGTAGTTTTTGTGGATTCATTAGGATTTTTTATATACAGGATTATGTATATAATCCTGTTAGATCAGGGTCCCACCCTTATGACCTCTTTTAACCTTAATAAGAGTTCCTATCTCCAAATATAATTACATGGAGGGTTAGGGCTTCAACATGAATTTTATGGGGACACAATTCAGTGCATAGTAGTGGACAGATGTAGAGTGGCAAAGAAATTGAGTCACCCAACACGTTCCCAGCTGAGATTGAACAAAGTGATTCTCTGTCTTCATGCTTCAGCTCATACTGTAAACAAGTGTCTTCATAGTTTATTTAATGCTACGCTTTTTCTATTTTTGTGCTTTTTGTTGTTTTTTTTCTGAGGTGCCGTCTGTTGTTCCTAAGCATGTTAAGAAGTTGCTCCCTCTTCTTCCCCTAAAGCCCCTGGCAACCAATTTGTGTTCTGTCTCTATGGATATTTCATATAAATGGAATCATATGATACATGACCTTTTTGTCTGGCTTTTTCATTTAGCATTATGTGTTCAAAGTTCATCTGCTTGGTAGTAGGTGTCAGAACTTCATTTCTTTTTATGGCAAATAATATTGTGTTGTATATATATATACAACAATTGGTTTATCTTTTCATCTTTTGGTGGATATTTGGGCTGTTAACATCTTTTGACTGTTGTGAATTATGCTGCTATAACATTTGTGTACATATCTTTGTTTTAGTACCAGTTTTCAGTTCCTTTGGGTATATGTACCTAGGAGTGAAAATGCTGGGTCATATGTTAATTCTCTGTTTAAATTTATTAGGAACCACCAAACTATTTTTCACAGTCACTGAACCATTTTACATTCTCACTACCAGTGTCTTTTCGTTGATTTGAATTTTGCTAAACTTATGTATTCACATCCAACCTATGATGTTATTTGGAGGTTAGGCTGTATAATTCCTCTGGCATGAGCCAAGAGGTCTTTCTTTGGGTGCCTTGGGTATTTGGGGCCCCCTGCAAATACCCTAGTGTCAAGACCTGTAATTATATGGAGTTTTCTGGTGGAATACTTTTCTGTTGATTTGACTTAATGATAATACTTAGTTATTTGATTAGTTTTCCAATAGTAGAAGAATATTTCTTCATTTTTATTTGTGGGGAGGTTAAATATTTCCTTATTTTTTAATGTTGTTTATAATGTAATGGGTAGAGAGACAACACATTTTTAAGGTCAATGGGATTATAACATTTTCCCCATTACTTTATTAAAAGTCTGGACAGTCAACTCAAGCCCTAGTCTGTAGCTTATTTGCTGATTTCCATGTAGAAAACCCTCCCATCATAACAGATTTCAAGCTACCAATGTGACATATTGAACATGGAGTAGAGAAGAAACAATATACATAAGATATCATTTTGTAGCATTTCTACTATAAGGATAAAATAATCAAGTGGAGATAATAGTAAAATGTAGAATTAGGAAGGAATTTTCAGTCTTTATTGTCCATATTTTATTGATTTTATCCATATTTTAATATAACTTATTTACTCCCGTTTATATGGTTTAATATTTAAAAGTTATATTTAATAACTGATTTGAAAATTTTCTGAAAATTTAGCACTTGGGTCAACAGCTTACATACAGTAGGATTTGGCTTTAATTCACACTGTACTTTCCTGATATAATTTCCTACCACTTCCCCTTACTACTTTTTTCCTGTCTGTTAATCACTCCATACTTTTTTCTTAGCACTTTGCCTTTACTATTTCTTATATATGGGTCGTCTTTTCCTCCTAGAGGTTCTTATCCAGGACTCTGTTCTGTTGCCTACCTTCTCATTGATGCCTTCCCTTACATCTAGTCTCAGCCTCCCTATACCCTAACTCCTAATTATTCTTTGGTTTTAGTGTCTTCATAGCTCTTACAGTATCAGAAATTATCTTATATATTCGTTTCCATGTTAATTGTTTCTTACTCCACTACAACATAAGCTCCTAGAGAGCTGGGACCTTGTGTCCAGTGCATGTGACAGTGCTGTCATAGGTGTCAATAAATATTTGCTGGATGAAAGAATGAATACTCTAAAGAGATAAAAATGGCTTACATGTTGCTTCACAAAAGCCTCTTTAACCTAATCCTTATTGTATAGAAAAAAATATACTTCTGTGGTTTTTTATCTGTTTTACATTTGGATTAGTTTCCAGATTCCATTTGTTCTTGGATCTAAAGTTTATATGTTACTCTAACTTCACTGTAATAGCATTGTTTGGATTATATTAGAAATGAACTGCCATGAAAATTTTTATCATCTGTAAATGTACCATCTTGATGTAATTCAAGACAAACCTGCCACATGTTGAATTTTGTATTATAACAGATTTTGTAATGGTTAGTTGCTCTATAGTATATTTTAAATTAAGGGGGGGGGAAGTATACCATTAATTAATTTTATGAAGAAGGTATTATAAATTAATATTGAAGAATTTTTTTTAACTTAAAAAGAATCCTGAAGGTAAAATTGATGTATTTAATTCAGACACTTGTTTTATTAAGACGTCAAAAGTACTTTTTATCAATATAAAATACTCCTGTAAAGACTGTATATAGTGGCATGTGATAAAATTGTAATTGCTTCATTTTCTTTTTGTTGAATTATTTTTTTTAAGTTGGTAAGTTATCAAAGCAGAGTACATTTTAACTTTTGGTGATTAGTACAAAAAGTATTAGATGAATAGATAAGTAATTACCCAAAATAAAGCCTTTGTAGAGTTGGAAATAGAACCCTGGATTTTAAGAGTTTTATTTTAATGCAATGCATTATACTTTTCTGATGTCATATTTATTTTATTTTTAATACTAAATCTTATGTCATCTGTTCTATATTTAGGTTCGATTAGTGATAGTGGATGGTATTGCTTCTCCTTTTCGTCATGACCTAGATGACCTATCCCTTCGTACTCGATTACTAAATGGCCTAGCCCAGCAAATGATCAGTCTTGCAAATAATCACAGATTAGCTGTAAGTATTCTTAATTAAGAGAATTTTATAGTAAAGATTGTATGTCTAGAAATAGAAAATAATTTGCCTTACTAAAAGCAAATATATACATGGTTTTGAATGTAGTTTTGATTTGGTTTTTATAAAAATTTAAGTCATAAGTGTTGTGTATCAGTTTTCCTGGAAGATAATAAACATAATCAAGATGCTGTATTTTAAAAATGGACTTTAATGAAGAAATGCTACTTTTGGTAATTGCAGTGTTTTCTTTTTCTAAATATACTTCATGTTTTTCAGGGAAGCTCTTCCAACATTCCCATTTTTCATTTATTCTGAATCTTTGATTATTACATAGTATATAATCACAGACTCACATGGATAGGAAAATTACATAGTGTAAACAACCAAGATGTTTGAAGGTGGAGCTAACTCTTCTAGATTAGAAATATGAAGAGAGAAGTAAAGATAAGTTCAGAAATGAAGAGGTAAAAAGGAGTGAGCTAAAAACATTTTACTGTTTGGATCACTCCATCACTTCCCACTCTGTAACCCCATCTCAGCACTGACACAACTATCCACACTTGTCTAGGAGGGAAATGGGAGGTCAAACTACTTAACTTGATTTTCTTGTCATTACCCTGAGTAGATGGTCCTTAGCACATACTTGTAACACATCATGAGTAAATAAAGAACTCTTTGATAAAATCATTTGAAAACATACATCTTTTTAGAGTTTTTAGATTTTTTTTGTCATATACTGAAAAGCATAGTGTCCTTTCAATTATTTCTTGCCATTAATTTGTAATTTGTGTTCAGTTAATATCAATGACGAGTCCCCAGTAGGGGGCACTCAAGACTAATAGGGTTGCATAGTTCCTTAGGTTTTTGTTTTTAACAGAATTGGCTTTATCTTTTCTGATTAAAAAGAGTAATCCAAACAATAACATGGAATACTATGCAGTGTTTAAGATGAGTAATGTAAATATACAAGTACTACAATGGAACAAGAATGAATGATTAAGTAAAAAAATTCAAGTTGCATATTTAGTATGATCCTACTTTTGAGAAAAATAAAAATTATATATGTGTATTTCTGTTTATACATATAAAGAATAAGATCTGAAAGGACAAAAATATTCACAGCGGCTCTTTCTAGAGATAGGATTTTTGGGGGTGAGGGAATAATTTTCCCTTTTATTTTATAAATTCTTTGCTTGATTTTTAATTTCCCAGTTAGAATGTACAGAAGCGTGTATGACCTTTGATAATACATTTTACAATGTTAAGTTATATGTACTTGCTCTAAAAAAAGGTCTAAACAATCAAAATGTAGAAAGTAAGGAATTATATTATCCATTACTCAGCTGGTTATTGTTGAGTTTGGTGTACATATTTTTCCAAACTTTTTCTGTGCATACATAAACATGTTTCTAAAGTGAGATCATATGCAAAGCAATGTTTTGTTGTTCACTTAATATATTATGAACATCTCTCGGTATACACTACTTGATAAGTCTACCTTACCTTAATAGCTACATAATATTCCATTATATAATTGTAGCATAGTTTTTCAACCACCTTTAAAGTTGGCTCCAGTTTTTCACCATTTAAAACACTGCAATCAACAACTTTATCTATGCTGCTTTGTCCATTTGTCCAGTTATTTCTGAAGGTATTAAGCCAAAGGTATAACTATTTTTAAACATTTTATTATATATTATCAAATTACGCTCAGAAAACATGTGCCAAAGTATATATGCTACAGCAGTGAATAGGAATTCTTATTTTCCCACATCCTTACCAACTTTGGGCCTTTAAAAACTTTGCCACGCTGGGACAGAGAAAAAATGGCATAGATGATGGAGGCTCTGTTCATCTCTCTGGCAACCAAAGCAAAGTTGTGATGGTTAATAAGGAGCAGTGGCAAAGAAAAATTGCCTAGGTTCTAGATGAACAAGCCATACAACTAGGTAGAAGTCCAGGGAATCACCCTGCAAAGGCAGAAGGTAGGACGAGGCAGGATGCGGGGCTGCCTGATTTCAAGGTGCTGAGTGAAATGGCTGCAGCAGTGGCAGCAGCGGACACCTCTTACTTAAAGGGGCCATGTCCTCAAGCAGATTTTTTCAGTGAGGAACCTGTTCACTCTAAACACCAGTGCAGATTTGGCTGCACTCAGGAAGCACCAGGGACTTACATGGAGACGTTGTCGGAGTGAGGGCAAAGGGGAGACTCATTCAGTACAGAAGTGCTAGCAGTATCCATTGTTCTTGGTTGAGCCCTCCCCTGCACCCAGTGCACAGACACAGTGCCACCATAGCTGTGACATCATCAGACTGGATAACAGAGGTCGCTCCACCCAGAGGATTCCCTGCAACCTCACCTTCCCCACTGGCAGCTCCACCCAAACCACATCCTGGTATAGCGTCAGTGAGTCAGATTCTCCTTGCTTAGCAGCGCCTAGACTCACACTGGAGGCAGCTGGCCTCTGTTTCTGGTGCCTTTTGAGGCAACTGTAAGCACAGGATCTGTGGATTGCTTGCTGAATCTTAACGGGTGGCCCTGGAGAGCGCAGAGGCTTGGGCTAAGTTTGGCCTGTAGCTGAATGCCTCTCAGGACTATGCCACTGGACACTTACTTTACAAATCCACACTAATAAGACCGGGAGACTTAGAGCTTCACTTAGTACATAGAAACAGACATGGAAAGGCAGCCAAAATGGGAAGACAAAGAAGCAGAAACCATATGAGAGAACAGAACAGAGATTCAGATATAATGGAGTCAAGTAATCTAACAGATGCAGAGTTCAAAACACTGGTTATAAAGATGCTCAATGATCTTTTAGGAAGTGTAGATAAATTCAGTGAGACCTTCAACAAAGAGATGAAAAACATAGAAATGGAAATTATAAGAGGGAACCAGTCTGAAATGAAGAACACATTATCTGAGATGAGAAGAATATTAAATGGAATTAACAAAGGAATAAACAAAGTGAATAAAGAAGATGATCAAATGCCCTATCTAGAGGACAGGGAAGCCAAGGACGCTTAATCAGAAGGGCAAGAAAAAAGATGCCAAGACTATATACATAATTTAAGGAGCATATGGGACACTTAAGGCTCCAAATATTTGTCTGATCGGTGTAACAAGAAAATCAAGATGTTGAACAGCTTTTGAAGAAATAATGATGGAAAACTAACGTGGTGAAAGAAATGTACATAAAATCCCAGGAAGCTCAGAGACTTCCAAAAATCAGGGATCCAGAGAGACCTGCACCAAGACACATCATAATTAAAATGACAAAGGTTAAATACAAAGGAAGAATATTAAAAGCAGCAAGAGAAAAACAAAGAATTACATATAAGAGAATATTCATAAGACTGGCAGTTGATTTCTCAAAGAAACTATGCAAGATAGAAGGGCTTGGCAAAAAATATTCGACAGGATGAAGACCAAGATATACCACCAAGAATAATTTATCCAGCAAAGCTATCATTTAGAGTTGAAGGACAGATAAAGAGCTTCCCAGACAAAAATAAGCTAAAGGAATTTATCACCACCAAGCCAGAATTACAGGAAATGTTGGAGGGACATCTTTAAGAAGAAAAAACATTTATCAAAAACAGGAGTACAGAATAACAACTACATTTCTATCATTAGGTACTTTAAATGGAAAAGAATTAAGTGCTGCAACCAAAAGATAGAGTGGCTAAAAGGATAGGAAAACAAGACCGCTACATATAAAAAGGAAAGGATGGAAAATGATATCGCTTTGATGGATCTAGAAGGTATTTAAGTCAGACAGAGAAAGATAAACACTATATGATTTCACTTATATGCAGAATCTAAAGAATAATAAGAACAAACTAATCAAAAACAGACTTACAAATGTAGTGGACAATTTGATGTTGGACAAAGGGAAAGGGGGTTTCGGGGGCTGGGAGAATGGGGTGAAGGGTTAAAGAAGTACAAGTTAGTAGCTGATGGATGGTCATGGGGATGGGGAGCATGGCATAGGGAATGCAGTTAGCTAGGTAGAGGCTTGGGAGGGAAGGAGCAACTGGTATTGTTTTATGAACTATATAGATGTCTAACTACTGTATACTTGAAACTAAAAAAAAATTAAATTAAGAAAACCTTTGCCAAGATGATGTGGAGAGACTCCTTTTACAGATGCAACCCAGAAAAAGATAATCCAAGGGGAGACCCCTACTTGTTTTTTTTTTTAACTTTAATTCACCTTTGCTACCTTTACAGTGCCTTCTGTAATACTGAGCATAATGATGCTCAGAAATACAAATTGAGTGAATCATTTTTTTATTCTTGGAAATTTAAAAAGAAAGTGACTTTGTAGCAGAGACAGATTATTAGCAGAAATGCTTTATTAAACAATTTTATTTAAATATAATTAAAATGCCATAAAATTCACTCTTAAAGTATACAATTCAGGGTTTTTAGTATATTTAGTATATTTAAAATTGTGCAAACATTACTACTATTTAATTTTAGAACATTTCCATCACTCCCAAAAGAAATCCCTTACCCATTAGCCATCATTCCCTATCGCACTCTCCTTTAGCCCCTAACAACCACTAGTCTGCTTTTTGTTTCTATGGATTTGTTTTTTCTGGATATTTTATATGAATAGAATCATACAATATGTGGTCTTTTATAGCTGATTTCTTTCACTTAGTGTAATGTTTTCAGGATTCATCCATGTGGCATGTATCAGTGTCCTTTTTATGACTAATTTTGCATTTTTTTGATATACCACATTTTGTTTATCTGTTCGTCAACTAAAGGACATTTGGACAGCAGAAGTACTTTAAAGCAATGAAGTTAATAGCTTTGAACTGTTACTTCACTATTTTAAAGACTCATTTTTTATGAGCTTGGAGTAATCACACAATTTTCATTTATATTCCGAGAAACCCAACAGTTTTGCAGAAGTAGTATAATTATTTTATAGCAAAATTCTAATTTTGGGATGTAGAACAGCTGGGAAGTATATTTATTTACATTTTCTTAAAGATATATAATGGTTAAACTAAATACTCCCTAAACAGGTGCTGTCTGATAGAACTTTCTGCAAAAATGAAAAAATTCAGTTTAATACAGTAGTCATATGGCTTTTGGGCACTTAAAATATGGCTGGCCCTACTGAGGATCTGAATTTCTAGGTTTTTTTTCATTTTTACATCTGCAGCACCCGGTATTCCTAGGTGTTCTCCCATCCAAGTACTAACCAGGCCTGACCCTGCTTAGCTTCCGAGATCAGTCACGTTCAGGATGGCATGGCTGTAGACTGAATTTCTAATTTTATAATTTATTTTAAAAAGGTCTATGTGGCTAATGGCAGAAAAATTGAACAGTGCACCTTTAACCAAAACCTGTGGGCATAAGTAAATATCTC
Source organism: Cynopterus sphinx (assembly GCA_030015415.1). NCBI lineage: Eukaryota > Metazoa > Chordata > Mammalia > Chiroptera > Pteropodidae > Cynopterus > Cynopterus sphinx. The sequence continues at coordinate 25,693,255 of CM057385.1, forward strand.
TGTTGCTAAAGATTAAACACTTAGTAGTATGTACAGTAAAGGGTATTATTCAGCATGTTGGAGATGCTGATTAGTCATATATTTCAGTTAATTACCAATTTAAATTCCTGCTTAGCTTGTTCTAAAATTCCTGGGGAAGCCACAATGGCACTTAAGGAGGGGTACACTAGAACAAAGTGATGTAATATAGTTGGTGCCTAATTGAGATCTATCTAGATGGATCACAGATTTCTCCTTTGTAGATAAACGAAAAGTTTAGAGTGTCACCAGTGCAATAGAAATAGCCAAACAGCTTTTTCTTTCTCAGCTTTTTTAGGGAACTAATGACTTTTTCAGAGTAGGTACCTTTTCTCATTGCTTTTAATAGTTATCAGTTTCAGCTTGCAGTAGTCACTGTCTTACCTTTGGAAGGATGATCTGTATTGGAAGACTATTTAAAATAACTTTCAAGAGAATTTTGGTTAAGAAGGTGGCAGGTAATCTGACTTTTACTGTATTTAGTCAGCCTTAAATACCCGTTTTTCTCTACTTTAAAATTACAGCTTTTAAAACATAGAATTTTTCCTACAGATCACTATTTAATCCAAAAGAATGAGCAATATTTTTAGACTGAGGGCCATCTGTAAAGCAACACCTATCTGTATTACTGGTAGACTAGCACAATTATAATTTGGGGATTATTTGACCTATTGGATTTCATTTTCCCCAGTTCTTCTACTTATACTATATTGTACATTTTTTATGATTTTAGGTCTCTTCTCATGATTCTTTGCCTCAATTTTTTATTTCTATAAAGTCATAAATCATAGTACTGTATTAGTTTCTTCCCTAAAAATGTAAGCACTGAGTTATTAAGGATTTCATATTCCTTTGAATAAATATGTTCTAGAGAGGCCACAATGTGTTAATCTGGAATAATAATAATAATAATAATAATGCCTCATTCATGGAGTAGTTATGGAGAGAAGATAAAATCTTGAAGGTAATACACTTAGCATAATTTCTTGCATGTATTAAGTACTCAAGAAATGTTTGTTACTACTACTGATGTTGCTGCTTTTGATCTGGTTGTTTCTGTTGGCTATATGTATTCTCTATTATATTTTTATTTTTCCATTTTCACAATAAGAACTTCTTTGTTCTTGTCTATTAAAAAATGTTTTGTATTCAATAGAATCATGTTTTCAGATAACTATTCATTGTATGAGTAAATTTAAAAAATCAGAAAAGTTTTTATTATCTAAATATGTCTTTAAGTTAGATTATATTCAGAATACTAAAATCACAGGACTACTTACTTGATAATTTTCAGGAGAGACTCACTTAATTTTCTCACATTTTGTTTATTGTAGGTAATTTTAACCAATCAGATGACAACAAAGATTGATAGAAATCAGGCTTTGCTGGTACCAGCATTGGGTGGGTAATTAATCAGATAAACATTTTTGGTTAAACACATTTTTTTCTGCCTCTTTCATTTGGTGCTTCTTGAGTACTGTAAACTTCATGAAAGCAGAGGCTATATCTGTTTTATTCACGGATAAATAGAAGATAATGATCTGCAGTATTTCCATAGATATGTAAAAATCTATGAATCTCAAGATGTTATCTATGTACCAGGTTTTTTGAAACCAGTATACTCTCGCTATTTTAAATTAAGTAAAGTAAAACTGTATTTGATCAGGGGCATTCTGAGAGATTGATAACCTAGTCAATAAGGCAATATACAGTTATTATGTTCTTTTTTCCTCAGGGGAAAGCTGGGGACATGCTGCTACAATACGACTAATCTTTCACTGGGACCAAAAGCAAAGGTCAGTATAGAAACAAGTTAATAATTCTCAATATTGGGTTAATTACACTGAAAACTACTTACCATTTCTTAGTACTAGTCCAGTGGATGAGTTCTGCAATGCCCCATGAACTAAAGTTTTTGTAACCTTGTCCTTAATCACCTAGAGTAAACATAGAAAAATATTTTAATCTGCACATTTAGCTACATAGGAATTTCTTTGGAATATTTAAATAATGGGGTGCACCTGAAATGAGTAGGTGGCCAAAGAATGCTTCCTTCTAAAGCTCTTTGAAATCAAGTACCATTTATTAGCCATGCAGAAGGAGGTAGGTACTCTGTGTTCCTGAAAAGGATTGAAAGAAGAATAAAATCAGGACAAAAGGAAAACTTTTGAGGTTAGCTTTAGGACTTATTATGTGAAAAATAGGATGGGTTTTTTTTAGCTGCTTCATATATTTCTTACATGAAATTATGTCTACTTTTGTTGTCTTTTGCATTTTTCTATCTTGCTTTTGTTATTCAGTAACTTACGTGACTTTCACTGGTATTGTTCTTTAAAATAAAACTGACGGCATGAAACCTTTGTGTTTGTTTTTAAAGCTGCTGAGCAAGTGAACAAACCAACTTTTATTTTCTTTAAAATAGGCAATTGAAAGCTGTGGAATCTTTTATTCTACATTTCTAGAAATGGCAGATTTATGCCAGCCTCTCTGTTTTGAGGTTAATTGGTATAATCTAGAGAACTTGGTGTGGAAATGCTCTATTGAAAGAGAGAAATTGAGATAGTATGTGGGTAAAGATGGAAAAAAGTGTTGCTTAAATACATAATGGGTCTGGTCAGTGATACTGAATTTTTTTTTTATTATTATTTGCATTTTTTTGTTCTACATGAAAAAATTATACCTCACCATGTTAGGATTTACTGACTCTTAGCTCATACTAGAACTGATCACATTTACATACATCTTTTGCAACTAATTCATGCAGCTTGTGTCTCTTTTAAAGATGGCATTTCCAGAGCTCAGATAATTTTTTTTATTTTTATAATACATATACATAGTGATTTACAGTGGATTCTTATCCCTCCAATTCAGTAAGTCATTGTACCCTAGATTCACAAAAGAAATTCTTTTCTCAGCAGCAAACCCTATTGTAGATTTGGCAACAGTTTTATAGATGTCTTTTGAACATACTGCTTATACTTTCCCACATTTAGGTTTTCTGCAAAGAACATCCCACTAACCTTCTTACGAATTACCCTTGAGCCTAGTATTATACAATAGTAGTCTTCCACTATTCTATTAAAAACTTGCTGGGTGAATACATTTAAGAAATGAGAAAAATAATAGGAGCAGAGCAAGATGTTTCATCTTTTTATGCACTCATCAGAAGGAGAAGTTTGCCTTTATCTAATTCTATAAGTTAGGATTGGTTAGGTACCCATGAGATCAGAAAATCATGCTTACTTTTTGAGAGTTAAACCATTTTAGGACTTTAGCTTCTTACTGAAGCTTTCCAAGAAATTAGAGAATGATATAGAACACTGACATTGAATGATAGATTTAGGGAAAATCTACCATTCTATAAAATTTTTATTTTATTGAGTGCTTGCTTGTGCTAGGTACTTAACTGGGCGCTTTATGTTCAATATTTCATATAGTCCCTTCAGTAACTCTTTGAAGAACCTATATGTATTATCATTAACAGTGAGAAGACCACAGAAGATCAACTAAGTAGTAAATAATAGCTACCATTTATTAAATATTAACTGTCTTTTATTATGCTATTAAGCACTGTGTGTATATAAAATTTCATTTTATTTTCTGAATAACTGTGAAATAGGTAGTAGTATTCACATTTTATAGCTGACTCTATAATAGAGTCTATTCTTTTTCTCCTATAATTGCTATTTCTGGAATGGAATTATAGTATGTTGATTATCAGAACATCTGAAGGTATAGCTTTTATCCTCTTTTTTCAGTAAAATCCTTTTTCTCCAGACTTTTTTCCCCCTCCAGGCTGTGGATATATTGAAAAGTAATGTGCACACCTTATTATAATCAGAATTGGTTGACCTCATTTAATATAATTAAAATAGTTTGGTTCTTCATTGAAACAAGCTATCTTTAAGTCATTAAAGTTGCATAAAATCTTATACATGTTTTAAAACTTAGTTTATCTTGGAAAGATAGAAATAGAAATTCACATCAGAGGAAAATAGGTATGAAAACGAACACTTTCCATTCAAACATAAAGCTAAAAACCTTAACTAGCCGAATTTCTATTGAGAATTGAAGTATCCCATCTCATGACCCAGTCCCCATCCTTCACTGGAAACACCTGATCTTTACCCTTTGACTAATAATGGAATAACATTCCAGCAGTTATTAAAAGAAATACTTTTGTCTCTGTCCTGTATATTGTGTGGGTTTTCTTTCAGTTTGCATATTCATGATAATATGAGGCTGAGATTGTTCAGAATTATACCACTCTTTGCCAAGAAGATCTGGTGGTAAGTGGAGTAATATATCAACACCCCCACACAGTATTTCATATGTGTACTCAGCTTTAGAGCACAAATTGTGCTTCTGTCTTGTTTCTTCCTGACCCAAACTATGTAGTTCAGCCATATGTTAAGCTTCATCTCAGCTGGGGCCGCGAGCCAAGTGATTCTTTGGTTTAATTTCTTGTTTAAAAAGATCTCTTGAGATGCAGACATGAAATATAAAGTTTTATTTTTACCTAGAAATTTGAGGAAGATTTTCAACCTGAATACCAAATGCCCATTTGACTTTAGGGTTTTTAATAAACATGTAAATGCTTCTTAAAAGCTTATTTACTTTTTAATATTCTCAGAAAAATCAGATAAACAGGTACCTTTTTGGATATGGCAATAGGTGATTTAGATACTAATTTTTCAGAAGGTTAGTTGATTTTGTTTAATTGGATGAAAAAGAGTGATTTTTTGTTTTATTGGATGAAAAAGGTGGGTTAAAATATACCATGCCTCTATTTTTCTGTCATATTTTATGTTAAAGATGGGAAACCAACCCTAAAAGCATTGTAAAAATTTATAATCTCACCCCCTAATCCAACCATTCTTATATTACATATTTCTTAGCAGTTATTTATGCATACAGTTGCAATTATAGAGTACATGACATTTTGGATTCTGCTGTTTTCATCCTGAAAGTACAAACTTAAAACATTAAGTTAATAGACCATGGTCTCTGATTGCTTGCTTCCCTTTTGAATTGTGCCTGGGCAGAGAAGAAATTTCAAAATTAAGAGAGTTACAGATCATAAACAAAGATGTTCTTTTTGAATTGTCTTTGAAAAGAAGTCAACAGTGTATATAAATAAATGACCCTTTTAACTCTGAGAGTCTATGATTTTTCTCTAAGTTAATGCAGTTATATCAGCTTTTAAATTGTGGTAAAGTATACATAACATAAATTAACCATTTTAACAATTTAAGTGTACAGTTCAGTGGCATGAAGTGCATTTACATTATTGTGTAATCATCACCACCATCTATTCATCTCCAGAACTTTTTCATCTTCCACTCTTGAAACTTTGTACCCACTGAATACTAATTCTCCGTTCTTCCCTTCCACCAGCCTCTGGTAATCACCATTCTACTTCTGTCTCTGTGAATTTGACTACTCTAGGAACCTCATATAAGTAGAATCATAAAACATTTGTCCTATTGTGAGTGGCTTTATTTCACTTAGCATAACGTCTTTAAGGTTTATTGTATCAGGTGTCAGAATTTCTTTTTTAAGACTGGATAATATTCCATTATATGTATATACCACATTTTGTTTATCCACTTATCCGTTAGACACTTAGGTTGCTTGGGTTGCAACCTTTTGGCTATTGTGAAAAAGTTATATCAGTTTTAGAGTAATTTTAAAAGGCACTTTAAAATTTTTTGCACATATTTGTTGCTATTATAATATTTGACCATAGTTAATACGAGCTTAGAATTTTATTTCTCAACTTCTTTCAGTTTTCAGTTTTATATTATTTACTTTTAGAGTACATAATAAAATCCTACCTAAAGAGACTTTGTTCCATCATGACAGTGATTTTTCTGGACGTAATCATTTTGAAAGAATGTGACTTGCTAGCTTATTTGTATTAGTATAATGAGTTACGTTCCTCATGTGTATCCCAAGACAATGTCTTAATACTTCTAACACCCAAAAAATACAATTACTGCAGAAAGTTTGAAAATTATAAACAAAAAAACTACTTTTACTTAACATTTTTACTACCTTAACATTTTTAGTTTAGCCTTCTAGTAATTTTTCTGTATATGTATGTATACATATTCAGAAATGCAAGATCATGCAGTATAATTTTTACTTAATATTTTCCTATCTCATTAAATATTGTCTTCCACTTTTATTTTCCTGGCATAAACAGTCTCTCAACATATAAAAAATAATTTATTTGAATCAGTCATTGGACTTTTAGGTTGCTTTAAAACTCACTTATATAAACAAATTTATTATTATATGTAATAATTACATGTATACATATAGCTATTCTGTGATGAAAGAATATCTAATATTTCTTTGCTTTGTGTGTTCTTAGAGAACAAAATAATGGTTTTAAAAAAAACCTATAAATTTCAGTGATCAAATTAGTCATCTGAACTAATTAATTATGATTATGTGTTTGTGTATATTTATTCTTTTTCTCAAAGCAGGTTGGCAACTTTGTACAAATCACCAAGCCAGAAGGAATCTACAGTACTGTTTCAAATCACAGTCAGTATTATTTGATTAGAATGGGATTTTGGTGTTGGTGGGCAGTAATTATCTAAAGAGAACATTTACAAATTGCTTTTAACTTGTGTGTGCAGCAAGCCTATTTGAGGACAGCTTTTGATACTTCAAATTATCCTCCAAATATTAGTATATATACACAATTTTCTAGTCACAATTGTACTAACATTTATTCTTACAAACAGAGGAAGCTTTTCTAGGGTAGTGTGTTCTGTATGTAATGTCAGGATAGTAAAGATTTTGAAAGTGAAAGTTGTTAAAGATTTTCAGAAAAGAAAAAATACTAACCTACTCATTTTGGTCTGTAGATATTATAGATCTGTCTATATTATTAGCCATCAAATATATCTCCTTTAAAATGTTAATCTTCCTGTAATTGTACATCATAGAACTCACATTTTTTTCACTGAAATATGCATATGTATCAATAGCATTGAGCCAAATATTTTCTTGGCATCTCATATTTTTAGAAAAAAAAAAACAAATAGAGATTCTGAAACTGAATCATCCATTTAGTCTTTGCAGTGCTTAGGTGTATTTAAAGTATTCTAATTGGAAAGCTTTTTGAAAATAAGTTTATAAAACACCTGAGTAATGTTACTTCCTTTCACCTCTTCCAATAGAGTCACCACAAAGTTTGTTAGGATTGTCTTTTAGAGAACATTTTTATAATGCAATGTTACTTCTGTGAGTATGTGTATGTGTAAATAAATATATATAAAATACTCTAGATATAAAATACTTTAGTGCAGCCCTGGCTTTGCACATCTATCCACGAGGCTTATCTTTTTCATCCACAGGGGTTGATAACTTCTATGCCAAGAATAAAGTAGCTTTCTTATATATTACTTCAAAGGATTTGTAAGACCAGTCATTATTTTAGACGTTCTTAAAGCATACTTGTATATTTTTTCATCTTGCAGCATCAGGGATTTAGAGATGCTGTTGTTGCTACTCCATGTTCACTGAAAACAGAAGGTTCATTGAACTCCTGGAAACGGTCACGAGAATCAGAGGAAGAACAGGAATCCAAAGACTAGTCTCAAAGTATACATTGTGTATTGATGCTGTGATATGCAATGTATACAAGTAGTAGACTCATTGCTTTAAAATAAAAACACATTATGAATCGGGAATATATAAAGTGAAACATATATATACCTAATACCATTCTCTGAGTTTTTTTAAAGCATTGTTCTACAATTTTAATTTGCCTTGTTTTTATTTTTAGTAACAGTAGGGATGATATAGGTATTGTATTTGTAAATGTGGAAAGCTGATCTCATGTGATCAATCTGAATTTACCTGTCAGACTATTTTTTCTTTCTTTCTTTGCTCATTGCCTATAAAATCTTGAGAAGTATTTTCCCTCCACATTCCTTTTGTGTTATCTTCTTTAAGTATAGCTTTGATAATTATTAAAATGACCCATTTTATTAATATAAAGCAAAGCCAGTACCCTGAGTCAGCATAGTTTAATGGGTGGGATATAAATTTTAGATGACTAATCTGATTTTAATGACCTCAGCCCTACACATTTCTTTATTTTTTAATGTTAGAGGAAGGAATTTAGAACTGTTATCCCATTTAGAAATTCCAGAATAGTCAAGTCAATAAGCTCACAGTTATTTATTTCTACATTTTTGAAACATGGTATGATCCATTTTAAAATTCTAGGTGTATTGACATTTTCCTTTGAATAACCTTAACACTACTTGAAAAAATTAAAATTTGGAGTGAGTGATTTAAAAATAATAATGTTTTAGTACCAGGTTCTTCTTAGTATTTCCCAATTAATTCACAAAATTTAATTGGGTTCCCAGTAGAAGAAAATTATTTAAATGATTGACTATTATATAGTGTGACAACCATGTTTTAAAGATTTTAGTGACATTTGGTAGTTCCTGTTCCAGGCTGAACACTAATTTTATAAAATTTAAAAAAATAATAAGTTTGTAATTGATTATACATAGAATAACCATAGTTTGCTAGGACTTTTTGAGAGTGAAAGTAGGTACTACTAGCAGTTACACCAGGACAGTAGGCATAAACCAGGATTCTCCCAGGCAAATTAGGCATATGGTCATCCTAATTATATAATGCTAATTTTAAATGACTATTTTACTATAGAACAACTGATTGTAACTATCTTATTTTTGAGGGCTTTAAGGCGTATGTTTTTAGCATAATGCAGTCATAAAAAACTACACATTATTTTATAGTCTCTGCTCAAATCATAAAATTGATAGGGGTTTGTAAGTGATAAATATCAGTGTGATCAGGTATCAGATACATACAGTAGGATCTCATAAAGCATTATAACACGGTAGTTCAAAGAACTATAGAACTCTGAATATAGACAGTCTATTGTATTTCTGTTTTCAACTCTTCTAAAATAAAATTTGTACATGATAGCTTTTCAGAGACATTGCTATTGCTGAAATGATTTATTTTTCTAGTTACAAATATACACTTAAACCTTAGTATGCTTAGACTTCAATAATAAGATAACACAGAATTAAAACTATGATTTTCTCACTATATTAGAGGCCAGAACTCCTCTAATGTGTGCCAGCATGGTCTGGTTCTGGTGAGTATTCTCTTCCTTGCTTATAGACAGCTGCCTTTTCATTGTGTGCTCATAAGGCCTTTCCTTGGTGAATGTGCAGCGAGAGAGAGAGTTTTTTTTTTAATCTTCTTATAAGGCCACCAATCCTATCAGTTGAGGACTCTACCCGTATGACCTTATTTAACATTAAATATCTCACAAAATCTCTGCTCTATCCAAATAGTCACATTGGAGATTAGGGCTTCAATATATGTGTTTTGGGAGTACACAGTTCAGTCCACAGCATCCATGTCCTTCTCTCATGCAGAATCCTCATTCCATCCCAAGAACTCAAAAGTCTTAACTCATTCCAGCATCAACCCTAAAGTCCAAAGTCTCATTTAAATATCCCCTAAATCAGACATGGGTGAGATTGAAGGTATGATTCTCCCTGAGGCAAAATTCCTCGACAGCTGTGAACCTGTGAAACCAGACAAGTATTTCCAAAATGCAGTGGTGAAAGAAGCATAGACAGTACCATTCTATAAGGGAGAAATCAGAAGGAAGAAAAGGGTGATGGGTCCCAAACAAGTCCAAAACATAACAAAGCAGGTTTTGTAGGATCGTAAGCTTTTGCAGCATTCCTCTTTGGTTCAATACTGTGCCTTCCAGGCCCACTCTGGTGGCAACATCACCCTCATAGTTCAAGGCAGGGGTCCTGTCCACAAGGCCCTACAGAGGCAATCTGGCCTGTTGAAACTGAAGAAATAGCTCTGGTGACCTTTGAATAGCCCCTGGGTCATTTTCCCTTCTTGAAGAATAGTGCTTGTTTGAAGCCAAATAGCTCTCTATTCAGTCCTGTCAAATCTAGAAAGTCCAACAGCCTTCCTTCAGTATGTCCCATCTCTGTTCCCTTCAGCTCAAATTTTCATTGTTTCTGCTCATATTATTCCATAAGGTCGCTATGGGGTGATGGGCCAGTCATACCCATGATGTTCTCTTCAGAACATGCTGTCTAATTTTTTAATATGGATAAGCTGAAAATTTTCCAAATCTTTAGGTTCTGGTTTCTTTTTTCAATTCCTTTCTTAATTCATATCTCTCCTTTACATTTTACTGTAAGTAGTCAAGAGGAACCAAGCCACTCCTTCAGTACTTTGTTTAGAAACCTCCTCAGCTAAATACCCAGTTTCATCACTTTTGTCTTCCACAAAACACTAGAAAACAGTTCAGCCAAGTACTTTTTTGTAACAAGGGTCACCTTTCTGCTAGTTTCCAGTAAATTGTTCCTCATTTCCATCTGAGACCTCACCAAAATTGCCCTTAACATCTGTATTTCTAGCATGCATCTCCAAACTCTTTGAGCCTCCCCCGTTACATAGTTCTAATGCTTCTCCCACATTTTAAGTATTTGTCACAGCAGTACCCCACTTCTCAATACTAAAATCTGTTTTAGCTTGGGCTGCCATAACAAAATACCATAGTTTGGGTAGCCTAAAATAAGTTTATTTTCTCACAGTTGTGGAGCTAGAAGTCCAAGATTAAGGTACTAACTAGTATGGTCAGTTTCTGAGAAGGTATATAACTGGCTTATAGATGGCTACCTTTTTGCTATGTCCTCATATCGGGAGTCCTCAACCCCCAGGCCTTGGACCAGTACCAGTTGGTGGCCTGTTGGGAACCCAGCCACACAGCAGGAGGTGAGTGGCAGGCAAGCAAGCAAAACTTCATCTATATCCACAGCCTCTCCCTAGCACTAGCATCACTGCTTCAGCTTCACCTCAGATTATCAGTCATTAGTATCTCATAGGAGTACCCATGCCAAAAAGGTTGGGGACTGCTGCCTCATATGCAGAAAGATTGAGTGAGCGAGCTTTCATGTGTCTCTCATAAGGGCATTGATCCTATCATGAGGATACTACTCTTGTGATCTCATTTAACCTTAAGTACCTTCAAAGAGCCCTATCTCCACATAGTCACATTGGAAGTTAGGGCTTCAACATATGAATTTTGGGGAGACAATTCAGTGTGTAGCAGTATAGAAAACTTAAAATATGTACAGAAATTATTTTAAAACTATATCATAACATTTTTTAAAACCCTATATTCTCATGTGTTCTACATGATTAAATTTTTCTGTGATACTTTTTAATGGCTGTGCATAATTTTTAAATTTCTTTTTGGAGTTTTAATTATAGTATGTTTTTAGTGTTATAAATAATACTCAATAAACATATAAATTCTTTAAAGAAACTGAGATTATAATTTGCACTAATTTCCTATTGCTGCTATAATACTGTTATCACAAATTTAGTGGCTTAAAAGAACTCAAATTTATTTTTACAGTTATGGAATCTGAAATCAGTTTCACAAGTCTAAAATCAGTTTGTCAGCAGACCTGCATTCCTTCTGAAGGGTCTAGGGTAGCTCTCCCCAACCTTTGTGGCACCAGGGACAGGTGCTCCTATGAGAATCTAATGCCTGATGATCTGAGAGGTGGAGCTGAGGTGGTGATGCTAGTGCTGGGGAGTGGCTGCAGATATAGATGAAGTTTTGCTTGCAAGCCCCGCTGCTCTCCTCTTGCTGTGCAGCCTGGTTTTTAACAGGCCATAGATTGGTACCTGTCCACGTCCTGGGGATTGGGGACCCCTGGTCTAGGGGAAAACCCATTTCCTTGCCTCTAGCTTCTAGAGCCTGCCTGCATTCCTTGGCTGATAGGCCATCTTCAAAGTAGTATAGCATCTTCATCACTCTGTTTCCATTGCCTTTTTCAAACACATTGTCTCCTGCCTCCCTTTTACAAGCAAGTTTATGATAACATTTTTGGCCCTGTAAAATAATTTAGAATAATCTCCCCAACTCAAGGTCTTTAATTTAATCATGCCTGCAAAGTCCTTTTTGGTATGTAAATTAGCATTCACAAATTCCAAGATTAGGTTGTAAACATCTTTAGGGAGCCATTATTCAGCCCCTCAAATCATGTGGTAACGGTTCAAGCAGTAATGGTCCCTGGGTGATTCAAATGCACATTAAAATTTGAAAAGCACTGGGACAGACTTGATAACATTCTTTAATTGTATTCGTAGATGGTCATTCCCATTTATGAAATGGAAAAGAAAGAATAGTTCCCCAGCTTTTTGAAGCTTTATTTTTCAAGGAGTATTGTTCTTTTTAAATTATAAATACATGTAAGTATAAACCTTTTTTCCCCAGTTTTTTCTGCTACTTGGTTTTAACTCATCCCATGATTTATATGAGCTTGCCACCAAAAGCTATCAGTAAATTAGTTAAAATCTCACCTCCTAGTGATTGCATTCATCTTTCATCTTGTGGTTAGACAGTGTGGTAAATCCAAAAAGTGTATATTGGCTTTTACATTTTTTCATGCCATTGCTATGATAACCCTTTTTGGTAATTCATTTACACATATAAATATATTTGCACACAAAACACTTATTTCGACATTGTTTTTCTAAATGTCAATTCTGTTTTACAGTTAGTACAACACAGGCCATCGATACAGGTTACTTTAAAAAATTACTCATTCTGGGAAAAATAGAGTAAACCAATACTAGCAATTCAAAATTTGCTCTGCCTTGAGAAACCTTTTCCACACACAGATGCTCTTAGAATATAAATTTGATTCCAAATAAGTTATTGAAGGTATAAAACATAAGATATAGAATTTAAAGGTCAGACAACCTAATGTAGGATTCTGGTTTTGTTTTTGTTTATTTTTAGGATAGAGACTTAACAGTTCAAATGCAACAATTATAGATTTTTATTGTTAGAGGAAACCTTAGAGATCATCCCACCAATATTTTTGACTAAGGCATAAATCTAATTTTTCAAACATGCAGACAAATTTTTTAAAAATAATTCTTTCTTGGTTTTACAAACCTTTTATCCTTTTTGAAGTTGTATTTTTCCCAGAGTATTAGGACTTTTAGCTTGAATTTTGGGGATATGTAAGTTAAAACATATTTATATAGTTCATTATGATTTTGAAACACATTTATGTTATTTAATTTGATCCTTCTAGCAACTCTTATCAGGTAGACACAATAGATTGGCCTGTCTGCTTTTGTTTGTCTTGTGTATCCATCCGTCCATCCATCCATCCATCCATCCATCCATCCATCCATCCATCCATCCACTAATATCTGACACATACACACTTGACAACCATTTGTTGAATTAATGAATATTTCAAATAAGATTTAGAATAAATTCTGTTTTTCCAGTGGTCGGATAAGAATACTATTCGGTCATGCATAGGATGGTTTTTCTGAGCATTTTTTATTATAAAATAAAAATATAACAATTTGATAGTGGTCTCTTTTATTCTTTACCTTGTAAAACATAAAATACATATAACAAAATTTACTATTTTAATCATTTTTAAATGTAAATTCAGTGGTATTAATTATATACATAATGTTTTACGACCATCACCACTATTTGTAAAACTTGTCATTAACCCAAACAGAAACTCATTAAACAGTAGCTTCCTACTCTCTCCACCCTCTGGCTCCTGGTCATGTCTAATCTACTCTGTATGAATTTGCCTATTGTATATATTTCATATAAGTGGAGTCATGCAATATTTTTTCTGTTGTGTCTGACTTATTTAAAATAATGTTTTCAAGGTTCATCCATTTGTAGCATGTATAAGAACTTTTGTCCTGTCTATGGCTATGCCATCCTGAACAAGCCCAATCCTGTCAGATCTTGGAAGCTAAGCAGGGTCAGGCCTGGTTAGTATTTGGATGGGAGACCTTCTAGAAAGACCAGGTGCTGTAGGCATAAAAAAATTAAAAAAGAATTTCAGTCCTTTTTATGGATGAATAATATTCCATTGTATATATATGCGCCACATTTTTATCTATCTGTTGATGGACACGGGTTGTTTCAGTTAGTGTTTTAATGGTTTATAAATTTATATGAATAACTTTTTTTTGAAACTTACATTTACTTTTATTATTTATCAACTTTGGGGCAGTTGATTTGTCTTTAGACTATTTTTACACTGTTCCAAATAGCTTAAATTTTAACCCTAATATACTTATTTTTATTTCTTAGATTGGCTATTTTTATTTTCTCTCTACTGTATTTTATTTTTCTTGTTAATAATATTCTTACTAAAATGTTTACAACTATTTATCCATGACAAAATTATAATATAGTGGGATAGAAATGACATAGCACTACAGTTAGAATACCTGCATTCTAATTCCAACTGAGACATTAATGAGCCATGTCAATTTTGGCACCTTTTTTTCTCATGCTTTTCCCTTATTTATAAAACAAGATAGGACAAATGATTGCTAAATTTATTGGTAGAAATTTTGTCATTTCTGCCTTTGTAGAGGCATTATTATTCACTTAAATGAGTGATAGTGGAAATACAGAAAAGAGTGACATTTATACATTTTTTATTTTCCAAATCAATAATACTAGGGTTTCTATTCCAATACATTTCATTTCAGCTTTGAGACATAATTTTGAAATGTTCTATTGCTTTAAAAAAAATATTGAGTTGCAGAAGAGAGGCTGGCTGTTCATAATATGTATTTTTAGTTAACGTCAGTGCCTAAATTTACAGTTACTGTTAAAATTTACAGAACATTTTGCTCCCTCAGAACTGATTTTGGCATAAAACATGTTGACAAGATTTCATGTATTTTTGACCGCGCAGTGTATTCCTTTGTCTGTTTTCAGATTTAGTTCACCATTGACATAGGCCTTTTTGTGCTCCAACTATCCATTTGACGGTCATATGTAGTTACATGTGAGATTTTGAACACACTGTTACTCTGATAGTGATTTTATGTATAACTTATTTTTTTATTTTATATTACTTTCAGGTATACAGTACAATGGTTAGATATTTATATAATTTATGAAGTGATCCCCCTGATTAGTATGCATTTGGCACTATACATAGCTATTATGTGTAGCTTATTTTATGAGAATATAAAAGTTGAGTTCTTTATGAAGGGCTTGAGAACTGATGGAAATTATGTCTTACCTACTTTCAAAAAAAAAGATGAAAGATAAGAGTAAAGTTGCAAAGTAAAGAGAATTTTTGTATTAAGAAGTCATATAAAGCAAGGCAAAGAAAAAACATAATAAGTTATCTAACTCTCTTGGTCTAATGATAAGAAGTATACCAGTTCTTAAAGAAAAAAATGTTTTTTTGTTTTTTTAATAAGTAATATTTGCACAAGATTTTAAATTTAATAAAAAGTAAGTTGTCTTTTTTTCCCTGTCCCTTAGTCACTCAGTTTATTACCAGTTAGGAAACCACCAGACTATTACATTTATCTAAAATACAAATACATATTTTTTTCAGCACATATAGAATTTTCTTAACTAAAAAATTGCTGTTACATTCCAGTGTACAAATATACTATTATTTAATCATTCTTTTATTGATGGATATTTTAGTTAATTTTTTTTTGAGGATATAAGGAATTGGTCGGAGTGTATATGCATTTAAAATTTTGATGGATATTGCCCAGGTTACCCTCCAGAGAGACTACCAATTTATACTTCTGCCAGTGATGTTTGAGAATGGTTGTTTACACATCCTTGATAACACAGTATTTCATCTTTTTTGTCAATTTGATAAGTTTATAAAAACGATATCTTGTAGTGTGATATTACATTTTCTAGTTCTTTTTTAATAAGTGAGGTTGGAAATCTTTTCATTTGCTTTTAAGTTACTCTATTTCCTTTTCTATAAACTGGCTGCTTCTATTTTTTCTACTTTTCTATTGGGCAATTTTTTCTTACTAATTCGTAAGAGTTCTTTACATGTTAAGGAATGTATTAGGCCTTTGAGATATGGCAAATATTTTTCTCAGTTTGTCTTATTTTTTGCCTTACAGAAATTTAATTTTTATGTAGTCAATTTTTCGCTTTTATTTTGTTCCTGAGTTTTGTGTCCTATTTAGATTTTCCACTCCATGATATTTTTTTATTAGTTCCAAGTATGCAGTACATTGGTTAGACATTTATGTAGTTTATGAAACAACCATCGATTATTCTGTCTTCTCTCCAGCTCTACACATAGCATTACCTTACTGCTGACTGCATTCCCCAACCCTGTGACCATCTATCAACTACTAATTTGTACTTCTTTAACCCTTTACTGCTTTCTTTCAGTCCCACCCCCCAGTGACCTAGATTGTCTTCCATATTTGTGGGGTTGTTTTTGATTAGTTTGTTCTTTTTGTTCCTTTAGATTCTTCATATAAGTAAAATCATATGGTATTTATCTTTCTCTGTCAGACTTATTTTGCTCAACATAATAACCTCTGGGTCCATCCATGTCACTGCAAATGGTAGGATTTCATTTCTCTATGGCTGATTAATATTCCATTGTATATGTGAACCATATAATCTATTGATGGGCATTTTGGTTGCTTCCATATCTTGGCTACTGTAATAGTGCTGCCATGAACATAGGAATGCATAGATCTTTACAAATTATTGTTTTGATTTTCTTTGGATAAATACCTAGAAGTGTAATTGATGGGTTAAAAGGTAGATCCATTTTTCATTTTTTGAGGAAACTCCAGACTGTTTTCCATAGTGGCTATACCAATTTGCAATCCCACAGTGTATAGGATTCCCTTTTCTCCACATCCTCACCAACACTTGTTCTTTGATGTATTGATGATAGCCATTCAGACAGGCATGAGGTGATATCTCATTGTGGTTTTAATTTGCATTTCTCTAATGATTAGTGACCTTGCAAATCTTTTCATATGTCTATTGGCCATCTGTATTTCCTCTTTACAGAAATATCTATTCAGGTCTTTTGTGTATTTTTTAATTCAATTTTTTTTGTTGTTGAGTTGTGTGAGTTCTTTATATATTTTGAATATTACTCCTTATCCAAAGTATCATTAGCGATATCTTCTATTCAGTGGGTTGTCTTTTCATTTTGTCAATGGTTTCCTTTGATGTGCAAAACTTTTTAGTTTGATGTAGTCCCACTTGTTTATTTTTCCTTTGTTTCCCTTGCCCAACCGCTCCATGACTTAAATTTTTCTATTTTTTCTTATAGAACTTTCAAGTGTTATTTTATGCTTAAATCTCTCAGTCTGGAATGGATTTGGATGTTAGCTATAGCCTTGAGTTTTGAATTTGACAGACAAAGGGTCTTTGATTAAAGTGTACTTAGTGATATTTCAGAAGGCAGTTTTATAAAAAATGCCAATCAATCTTATGTCAGCCAAACTCTAAAGGCAAATTCTATAGAAGACAATTAGTGGAATATAATAGTAGTATGGCTAATACATTTTTTCTTCATGAATTTTGGGGTTCTTGAATCATTTCTTGATTATTTTTAACAAATATTTATTTTTTAAGGGGGAGATGTTGGTTAGATTAGAAAATAGTAGATAAGGAATTATCTCAAGTTGATGAAAAGGAGGGTCCTGGTATGTAAGTCATTCAATCCAGACTTTCTTCTCAGCTCCAGATTGGTATAACCAACCATCAACTTGGCATCTTCACTTAAATGTGTAATAAATATTTCAAGCTTAATTCCTCAAGTCACCCCAAAAAGAAGTATATCACCTATTTCAGTATGTACCACTATTCATACATTTTTATTTGAACCGAACATTGAAGACACTTGGTCTCTTTCATGTCCTCACTCCCACATCTAATCAGCAGGTTCTATCACTTAGACTTAAATATAGTCTCTTCCTTGCGATTTGCTACTACCATACTGTAAATCAAAGTTTTCTTACGTGGACTACAGTAGTAACCTCCCAATTAATCTCCCTGCTTTCACTCACCTTCTTTATAATCTATTTCCTACAACAGCAGTCAGAGGGATATTTTAAAAAGATATATCAGTTCATGTTACTTCTCTACTTATTTATAACTTTCCAATAGCTTTCTGTTGCACTTATAATAAAAACCAGATTCTTTTTGAAGGCTCTGCATGAACTATCCTCTGCTTTCTTTTGTATGCTCATATGCTAGCATTTACTCCTTTGCTTCCTATGCTTCAGTCACATTGAACTTTCTTCTTTAAATGTACACAAGTTCTTTCTTTAGGACTTTTATACCAGCTTTTCTGGGTTTTCATGTGGCTTACTCCTTGTCTTTAAGATTTAGCTCAGATGTTACCTCATTGGAGAGGCCTTCCTGCATAATGTGGACCTCTCATCACTTTCACAATACCCTAATTTTATTCATTGCATTTACCACCATCTGAAGGCATTATTTCTTGACCTGTTATCTAGTTGTCTCACTGGACTATAAGCCCAAGGAAAGCAGGGACCTTGTCCACTGTTGTATCTTCAGAGCTAGAAGAGTATCCCTAGCATGGAACTGGCTCTTAAATATCTAATGAAAATGGAAGTGAAACTCTATCACCCATGATCCAAACTTAAAGACTTGGCTGTGCTTCCAAGGCTGGCTTGAGTTTCTTAATCTAAATAAAGTACACCAATACCATGGAAGAAGAAGCATTTTATAAACTTAGTAAAAATCTGACCTCTCATCAATGCATTTCTTTTCTAACCTAGCTTTTATATTTACTCATCTACTCTACCAAAATTGTATCCAAAATTCAATACAACTGATTGTATTACAGGCCTTTTTGCCTTGGTATTCTCATTCTGTAAGCAACATTTGATGCTTTGAAACTCTCCTCCATTGGCATTTCTGATGCTAGTCCATCCCGCTCCTCTGCCTACCTTAGATACCCCTTTAATATACATTCATGTGGTCTTTTTTTTTTGACAGTCAGTATACATGGCCCCTTGCTAATAGCTCCCCATTTTTCTTTTGTACAGTTGTATTTCCTATTCTCCAATGTATGCTCTCTTAGTGGGACTATAAGTTCTGGTGCCTTGTCCTGTCTTAGTGAAGATAGGCAGATTACTCAAGTCAAGTCAGTCGAACTTCTATCCCTGGACCTTAAAACTTGAGTGGAAGATCTAGGATTGGGAAAGAGTGATTGAAATGCATTTATTCTAGCAGCAATGACTGAATAAGTTAGTTGAGTAGTTTCTACTACGTATCTGAAATGACCGTTTCTACTAATAGATTATTTCATTAGCCTTCTCATAAATTATTGCTGTTTAAATCATCCAGAATTGGCTTCTGTTTATAATGAAAGCCTCCCTTTGATGTTCACTTTTCTCTCTAACCTTAGAAAGATTATCCTAGTTCTTTTTTTAGTTGCCATGTTAATTCTTTTTTGTCCCAAATCAACATATTAAGCTCTATCATCTGTGCTGTAACCACACTGCAAACCATTTTTAATTAATATGTTATAGTTCTATCAAATATTTGACATATTTAAAACCAGTTCCATTTTTTCCTCAAACTGGCTTTCTTTTTCTACTTATTTTCTCTAATTGTCAGAACTTTTCTCAAAGACTTACTCATGACAACTATACATCTAATCAATTGCCAAATTATTAATTGTGTAAGAGGTACAGTCAAGTGCCAGCAAGTTGTACTGTAAGGACTTGGAAATTAGAGAAATAAATTTGCCCTCAATTATACTGTGAAACCTTTAAAACCCTTACTAATAGTAACTATAACATTTATTACATGATTACTACTTTCTAGGGACTATGCTAAGTCCTTTACATGTATTATTATAAATAGCTCATTTAGTAACTTGTTGAGGGTAGGTATTTTTATTCTTAGAGAAGTTACATTTATTATTCTTCAGTTGTAAAAATGGAAACACACTGGCAATTTAAAACAAAAAGAATGTATTGAAAAGATGTCAACAACTTACAGAAACAACAAGAAGGCAGAAGAAGCCAGCTAGGAAATACATGACCTAGTTTAATTCCAGAGAGCCAGACAGCAGGGACCATAAGTATGGTCTCATGGTGGGAGCCCACTGAGATAAAATAACTGTCACCTTTCTTTATTTCTTGCTCAGGATTCAAAGTCTGGGGAGAAAGTATTCTATTGACCTGGAGTCAGTGTCTGACCCCAGGATGTGGTAGAATCTGGGAGAAGAAGTCACTGGGGTTGTCTTTGACTTGTGCAAGAAGTGGCCAGAAATCTGGTTTTAACATCCTGCTGAAACTAGAAACTACTTACAGTTGAGGAGAGGTAATTCCCTCAGAGAGACTGAGATGCTTCTAGGAAAGTGGTATAGCTGCTGTGCAACCAAAAACAAGGAGTGCATATTGTAATTTGTGATTTGCTCCAAGTCATATTACTAGGAAACAGCCTATCAGGAATTCAAAATAAGTCTTAACTCCAGAGCCCAAGCTCTTAATTATATTAATGAAATGGTTCCCAACTTGGGATGATTTTGCCTCCAGGGGACATTTTGCAATTTGGAGACATTCTGGCCATCACAACTGTAGGGACAGGTGCCACTGGCATCTAGTGGGTAAAAGTCAGATATGTTGTTAAACATCCTAAAATGTACATTACAGTCTCCTATAACAAAGAATTATTTGGTCCAAAACATCAATAATGTTGAGGTTAGAAACTCTAACCAGAGAAAATATAGCATGGAGCTATATTATTAAAATAAAGCGTTGGTAAGCAATGCAGTATGGTGGGAAAAGGATGGTCAAAATGGAGCAAACTTCAGTGTAACAACTCAATCCCCATTCAAGGGGAGGGTTATTCTTAGATTGGTCTTGATATCTAGTCCTTAGTGTGGAAATGGTTACATCAGGCTTTGTCAGTCTGATATTAAAATTTTGAATCATAATAAACTCATCTGATTTCATGCACATCAAATATAAACATGTTGATAATTGAATCTCAAGTTCTTTAGTTACAGCCAGGTACAAATGTCTTATCTTGATGGAAGTTATACTTCTCATTGTAAATTTGTATGTTGTCTTTGTGATTTTTATGCATCAATTTCTTATGAGATTTGTTAATATCCCCCATGTAATTAAATGTAGAACACTCAAACTTCTGAGCCTCCAAGTTCAAGCTGCTAAATTTTATATGAATTAATGCAGATAAATGTCATTATGGTAGTTTTTAACCTAATTCTTTGATATTCCTCCCATCAGAAGTAGGGTCTATTATGTCCCCCTTTCTTGAATCTGAGTGGGCTTATTACTGTTTTGATGCATAGAGTACTACAGAAGTAATGTTATTAACTTTTGATACCAAGTCATACAAAGCTATACACCTTCTCTTTATTCATTGGAACATTCACTCTTGGAACCCTAAGCCATCATATTGGAATCATTACATGTAGGCATTATAATTGACAGCTCTAGCCGAGTTCTCAGTCAGCAGCCAGCTTCCACTGCCAGTTTGGCAACACAATCAAATTAATATCTTGAAAACAATTACATACTAGTCATTTTCCACTCAATTTTTTTTCAATATAAATGAAAAAAAATGTGAGTGAGTCATCGTAGACATCTAGCCTATTTGAGCCTTTGGATGACTGTATCCCCAACCAACCTGTATCTGACTATAACCTTAAGAGACCTGCAAGTGAGAACAACCTAGCTGAGCCCAGTCAACCTAGATGAGCCCAGTCAACCTATAGCTGTGAAATGTAGTAAAATGGTTTTTGTTTTAGTCATTGAGTTTTGAGGTAGTTTGTTATGCAGTAAAATGGTTTTTGTTTTAGTCATTGAGTTTTGAGGTAGTTTGTTATGCAGCAGTAGATAGCAAGAATAGCCACTTTAGAGCCTCTCTGGGTGGGTTGCTGGCTCTTCCCAAGTTGTGTGTTCAGTTGCCTTAGAATTTCAGATCTTCCATTATAATGTCTTAGCTCCTTCTGTTCATCTTCATTCCCACTGTCATTGGTCTTTTCTGTACTCATTATCTCCCATTGCCCAAATGATCTTTCAGCCTCGAGTCGCTCTTCTTTAATCCACCCTGCACTCATCTGAAAGAATATATATTAAATTTTCTTAAAACACAGTTTTCTTAATGTATCTTTCAAACTCATTTTTTTGCCAATACTTGGAACAAATTATTGTAATTCCATCTCCCACCACAGTTTAGATCTAATCTTGAACTTTTGCCCAGGCCCACAGGCTTTATACCTTAAAGAATAATTAAATTATTGGCATATATTCATAGATACAAAAATTTCAGAATTTTATATGACAAATATATTTGAAATGTTAATAATTTTTATGCAAAGGACCCAAGTTTATTTCGCATAGACACTTTGATTTGCTGTCTTTATGCAAATAACTACAGTTTATTGTACTGATATAACGGGAAGTGGAGGTTTATCAAATCTTAATAATCCTCAACTTGCAGAATTACTGGAAACCACGTGTGCTATATTGGTGCCAGATATGTCATTTATAGATCACTCTTTCATCAGGCAGAAAACCATTTCATATGCCCAAATCATTTCCTTTCTGGAGATGATACACTGTGTCAGCATGGTTACCATGTGTGGTAATTGATAATGTCTGTGCCACATGGCTTACTTCTAACCTTGTCCAACACAGCTATTCTACCACCTATGATTACCATATGTTACAGCACTCTAGGTTAATGGAATCATTTCCATCCTCCCTTCTAGTCACAAATGTCATTGTGGCTCAATTCCAAAGCACCACTCTCAATGAAGAATAAAGTGTTCAGTATTATCTGAGCATAGAAGACACCTTTGTGTAGAGTTTTCATATTTAGTTGCCTGTTTAATTTAATTTTAAAAAGTCGTTGGATTTTTTGATGACTGCTCCAGAGTGGGGAATGGGCACCTGCTAACTAAAATAGAACATGATCAATATCACTCTCAATTCATGAATCATATAAGAAATATAATAACAAAGAATGTATATGTGTGTATATATATATATCAGATCTTTTAAAAAATATTTGCATAACCAAGCAAGTATTAACTGGAGATAAATTGAGAAGTTAATAAATTTTTCTTAGTTACAAGTACCAATTATTTACCATATATCAAACATTTTATTAACTTTTAAAAAATTAAGACTACTTAAAGTAATTTTAGATTTACAAAAAAGAGTAGAAAGGATGTTCCATATATTCCCTCTCCTGCACCCCTAGCACAATTTCTTGAATTATTAACATCTTAGTGAGGTACATTTATTACAATTGATGAGCTAATACTGATACATTATTATGAACTAAAGTACATAGTTTACTTTGGAGTTCACTCTTTGTGTTGTACATCCTATGGATTTTGATAAATGTCTAATAATATATATCCACCCTTACACAGAGTAGTTTTTGCTGCTCTAAAAATCCCCTTTCCTCCTTCCCCTTGGGCCCCTGGCAACCTATTCATAACTTTTAATTCTAGGAAATCATTTACTGCTAATTTCAAGTAAGTTCAGTGTTCTAGTAGCACCTTTGAAGACCTAAAATTTGCTTTAATGTCAGCTTGATCCATTTATAGTATATATATATATATATATATATATATATATATATTCCATTTTATAGTGTTTTGAAATATTATTTGTTATTATATTAATTGAGATCCAGTTAAGAAAACAGGGGAAGGGACTGAGCTACTGAAGTATGACCTCAGTTAACTAATTTATCTTTTCCCAGGTTCCACGGAATTCATACTGTGAAATCAAAACCATATTGTTTTTTGGGGTTGGAATTTGCGCTGAAACACTGGTCCAGTCCATTGACCCTATTTGGGTGATTCCTATTTTGCAGAGTATCTGTAGGTATATTCAAATAACTGAATATCTATTCAGGTATAGTCGGCATGTACCAAATATATAAGTAGCCTGGCCCATATTTTCAACTTAGTAGAACAAATAGGAAATCTTTTTTAAAAAACAATTCCTTTTGCAGAAAGCCTGAAAGAAGAAAAGAACCCCTAAATAAAACTTTTTAAGAGTTTTAAAAAAATAAAAATAAAAAAGGATAGAATACAAGGAATTGGTTACACAAGCAATAGAAGAGCTAAAAAGCCAAAAAGAAAAGTATATCAGTGTCTTAGTTCGTTGGGTT
Source organism: Cynopterus sphinx (assembly GCA_030015415.1). Classification (NCBI taxonomy): domain Eukaryota; kingdom Metazoa; phylum Chordata; class Mammalia; order Chiroptera; family Pteropodidae; genus Cynopterus; species Cynopterus sphinx. The sequence goes on from CM057385.1 coordinate 25,717,340, forward strand.
GCTTTAAGAAAAATACCATAAAATGGAAGATTATAAACAGCAGAGATTCATTTCTCACAGTTTTAGAGACTTTGGCTCATTCAGTGTCTGGTCCACAGACAGCCATCTTCTTATTATGTTTTCACATGGCAGAAGTGGAGAGAGGTCTCTTTGTGACCCTTTTTTTAAGGACACCAACTCCCATTTATGAGGGTTCTACTCTGATGACCTAATACCTCCCAAAGGCCCTATTTCCTAATATTATCACCCACCTTGGGTATTAGGATTTCAATATATGACTTTTGGGAAAACACACATATTCAGTCCATAGCAGGCTAGATTAGGAAGCTAGAAGCCACTCCCATCTCTAGGCTGATGGACAAATGGAAGATGATAATGTTTCTAGAGGTCTGGGGCTGGTGTCACAGGCAAAAGTTGGAATTCCAGTAGACATGATCAGGGGAGCAAAGCTACAAAGGAAATGCAGCATGTTATGGACTGCGGGGATAGGGAAAAAATGTTCTGGTTTTTCTCCTTTTCTCCCAGCTTCCAATTTCCTGCCAATTCTTCTTACTGGGCAAATCTCAGCTCAAAGTCAGCTGTCAAGAAACATGCTGAGAGGTAAACCCATATTTATAAACCCATATAATTTTCAACAAAGAAACCAAAAACATACAGTGGAGAAAGGAAAGCTGCTTCAATAAATGGTCTGGAAACCACCTGCAGAAGAATGAAACTAGACTGTTGTCTATCACCACACACCAAAATTAACTCAGAATGGATTAAGGACCTGAATATAAGATGTGAAACAATAAAATGCATAGAAGAAAACATAGGAACTAAACTCAAGGATCTTGGACTTAAAGAGAATTTTATGAATTTGGTCTCAAAAGCAAGGGAAGTGAAAGCTAAAATAAATGAATGGGACTATATCAAACTAAAAAGCTTTTGCTCAGCAAAAGAAATTGTCAACAAGGTAAAAAGAGAACCATCTGAATGGGAAAATATATTTGCAAGCAGCACTTCCGATAAGGGCCTAATATCCAAAATATACAAAGAACTCATATGACTCAATAACAAGAGCAACCAAAAAAAAAAAAAAAACGATCTAATCAAAATGGGCAGAGGACATGCAAATGGCCAACAAATATATGAAAAGATGCTCAGCATTGCTTGCTACTGGCGAAATGCAAATCAAAACCATAAGGAGATACCATCTCACACCTATTAGAATAACTATAATTAACAGGATAAGTAATTACAAATATTAGAGAGGATGTGGAGGAAAAAAAAGAACCCTTATACACTGCTGGTGGGACTGCAAATTAGTACAACCACTATGGAAAACAGTATGGAGTTTCCTCAGAAAACTAAGAATTAATCTACCATATGATCCAGCAATCCCTCTACTGAGTATTCATCCTCAAAGACTTGAAAACCCATATCTGAAAAGATATTTGAACACCAATGTTCATAGCAGCATTATTCACAGTCACCAGGACAGGGAAGCAACCAAAGTGTCCTATAATAGATGATTGGCTAAAGAAGATGTGGTACATATAAACAATGGAATATTACTCAGCTATAAGAAGAGAGAAAATACTGCCATTTGCAATAACATGGATGGATCTTGAGATGATCATGCTAAGCAAAATAAGCCAGACAGAAAAAGTTGAAAGTCATATGATATCACTTGTATGCAGGATATAAACCTAAAAGCAACAAATGAGCAGTACAAACAAAGACTCATGGACATGGACTATAGGCTAGTGGTTACCAGTGGGGTGGTGGGGGAGTGGGGAGGTAGATGGGTAAAGGGGTCAAATATAGGGTTTAAGGGGAGGGTGAAGTGGGTAAAGGGAATCAAATATATGGTAGCTGAAGGAAACTGGACTTTGGGTGGTAAATACACAATAGAATATACAGATGTCAAATGATAATGTACACATGAAAATTATATAATTGTATTAATCAATGTTACCCCAATAAACTTAATTAAAAATTTAAAAAGAAGAACAAAACATTCTGAATATAGCCTGAAAAGTTGCCCCACTCCCACGCCAAATACAGAGCAGAACAAGGAAGGAGAAAAAATGGATGTGAAAGCAAAAAGGACAAGGAGTAATAATAATCAATTTTTAATTTTAAAAATCAACTTTATTAAAGTCTAATTTACATATATACTTACTGAAAATGTATGCTTCAATAATTTTTGACAACACCTATATAACTACCTAGTTAAGATACAGAACATTTAATCAGTCCACGAAAGTTCCCTCTCCTCTGCCTTCAGTCTCCCACCCACCTCAGACCCAAACAACCATTAATCTGCTTTCTGTCACTATAGTTTTGCCTGTTTTAGGATTTCATATAAATGAGATCACAGAGTATGTACTCTTTTGTGCCTGGATTTTTTTCACTCAGCATGTTTCTCAGATTCATTCATGTTGTTATGTTTATCAGTAGTTCCTTTCTTTGCTGAATAGTATTGCATTGTATGAATGAATATACTACAGGTTATTCATTCACCTATTGATGGACATCTGGGTTATTTTCAAGTTTATGAATAAACTATTGCTAACATGTACAAGGGTTTTTTTGTGGTGTGTATATACATGTGTTTGGTGGACATGTTTTCATTTCTTGGGGGTAAATATTTGAGAGAGGAATTGTTAGGTTATATGATGGTAAACTTCCAAACTCAACCATTCTTTTTAATCTTATATCATTATTACCATAAATGTCCATGAAAGTACATTGTGCATTTCCTCCAAAGAGCTAAGGGTTAGCGGAAAAACAATTTTTATGAGAAAAAAATATCCCAACTATCTCAAAAATAAATTAATACCCTTGATAACACATGCTTTTCATAGTTCGATATTTTTAGAAAGTAAGAGGATAAGGGAAGTATAAGAGAGAGGAACTGAAAAAAGAAAGTAAAGCAATGCAAAATAATGACTAAAAAGACTTCTTGACAATGGCAAAATCATCCTACACAGCTGCTCTGAGATCTCAGCACTGCTGTCAGCAACCTTCTGGCAAAGATACTCTGTCAAATGGATGCAGTAGGATCCATACCGATCTTTTGTGAAGGAATACCTTTATTAATATAAGCAAACACGCCTCCCATTTCAGTAATATAGTGGTGTGGGCTTTTTCTTTTACTGTTAGTAGTAATGTTTCCCCAACATATAACACCTCCCTTTGATATGTGGGTTGAGTCATAAATTAATGTCACAAATAAATGTCACCTAAATGAGGAAGGCAACTACATTACAAAGTAGGAAGGTGTAGTTTGATATGAATTGTTACGGTTGACAGCTATGTATTCTTAAACTAAATGTCATATCAAATTCTGAGATATTAAATAGTTGTTGGAATGTTAAATTGTGGACATTTAATTTTACAATCTTAAAAGTTTTGTCAGTCTTCTGTAGACATTCTGAAATGGAAATGAACAGGTAGACGGAAAACAAAGGCAAATGAAGAGGTTTAAAGACTTTCTTGGAATCTCAGAGAAGTTGCCCTACACTGGTGATATTTTAAACAAAACATGTATAAATACATTTAGCTTATCTGAAAACAGACTTATTTATTGGGTCTTCCTGATTACTTTTGAGACAAAAATAAATATAGAGGACTCATGTGCATTACTCACTATAAACTTTCTATCATGTATTTAATTTCAAGCAGGGAGAGAGACTGGATGTCTATTTTACATGATGCCATAATGTACATTAGTGAGCTCAACCCACTTAATCTTAAAATAACAGTATCAGGTCAGGGATTTAGAATACAGTATTATATGAAAACAGTTGGCAGGGAGACTCCTTCTGCCATTAATAACTGACTAGAAATGGCATTTCATACCCTAAATCCATCTGAAACCCAGCATAAATGGAGAGAATGGGGTGGATAATATGTGAACATGTTTTTCAAAGTAGAAAAAGAATCAGTATGTTTTTGCCGAATTATATGCTGCCATGGACATGACAGTGTGCAGTAAGGATGCTATCATCTATACAGCTGTACAACAACACAGCTTCTCCCTCTCCCGACCCCCAAGTATAGCTTGAAAATAACAGGTTTGTGTGTAGTTTGGTAAGAAAATTAGAATAATTTAAAGTCGTTTCAGTTTCAATCTAAGAAAAAAAAAAGGGTAGGGGATTGGGAAGAAGAGCAAACAGAATGTGAAAAAATACATATTACGTAATAAAGTATATGTTTTATGCAGAGTCTAAAGGGGTGTCTTGGTGTGCTGGAAACTAATGGCTTTGCAGTGAAAAGACCTGGATTTAATCCTTGATGCATCGCTGTGTGTGACCTTGAACAAAGTCACAATGCCTTTAAGGTTCAGTTTCCTCAACTATAAAATGGAATCATAATGGTAATATCTTCTACCTTGAGGCACTATTGTAAGGATGAAAGGATGAAAAACAACTTGTAAGCTATAATGCCCTATGGAGATAAGTCTTTATAGACATTGTACTGTTGAATCTTCAGAGACAGAGAAAAGGAAAAGTCTAGAAAGCTTCGGAGGATGACAACCTGAGTTCTAATTCCAACGTCATGACTAGCTTTGACACCTCGAAGTGAGCGAAGTACTTGATCTTACTCGTTTTTCTTCTTTGTGAGAAATGAGGATAGCACCACTTTTTTTTACAGAATCAAATGAGGTGTGCAAAGGAACCTAACCGCTTGGTAGGTGTTTGATGCCTTTCCCCTCACCACACTCCTTATTTAAAGGAACAACAAAAGGTGTTCACACTTCTGGTACATTTCAACAGATAAAGACACTCAGGCAAGGAAAACCGAGGTAAATCCGATCCAAGTGGGAACCAACAGCTAGACTTGGAGATGTCCTGGTTCACTTTATGCACTCGAGGCTAGGGTATCCCCTTCAAGGAAGACATTCGGGGCTGGAGGGCGGGCGGGCGAGTCGACGAGCGCCTTTCCGACTGCGCGGGCTCGACGGGAGGGACCCTGCCGAGCTGAAGGAGAGCAGGTCGCCATGGCGACAGCCTCCCGGCAGCGTGGGCTGCGCCCTCCGCAGGGCGGGGGGTGGGCCTCCGCCGGACCCAAAGCGCGCGCCCGCCCTCCCGCCCGCCACCCACTTTCCCTCCAGCCCGAGCGGGGCGGCGCGCCCCGCCCGCGCCCGCGCCCGCGCCCCCGCCCCCGCCCGGGGCGCGCACGTCGGCCCTCGGCGGCGCGCACGCCTGCGGGAGCCCTCTCCAGGCACCCGGTGCTGATCGCCGTGCCGGCGCGGCCGCTGAGCGCCCTTGCGGGAGCCGAGGCCCGAGAGCAGCCCGCTCCCCTTCCCGGGCTGCCCCCCACCCACGTCCCGGTCGGCCCCGGGGCCCGAGCAGCGATGGCCGGCTGCAGCCCGGAGGAGAAAACTTACCGGCGCTTCCTGGAGCTATTCCTGGGCGAGTTTCGCGGACCGTGCGGCGGCGGCGAGCCGGAGCCAGAAGCCGAGCCGGAGTCGGAGCCCGAGCCCGAGCCCGAGCCCGAGCCCGAGCTGGGGGCGGCTGAGGGGGCCGAGGCTGCGGTCGAAGAGCCTGGCGAGGACGCCGTCACGGTCGCCGCGACGAAGGACGGGGCGCAGGAGCCAGACCCCGACCCCGCGGAGGAGGCGGTCGAGGACGAGGCGGTCGAGGCGGCGGAGGGCGAGGACGAGGCGGCGGCGGCGGCGGCCCCGGGGCAGTCGGTTGTGCCGCCGCCGCCGCCGCAGCCGCAGCTGCCGCCGCTGCCCCCGCTCCCGCGGCCGCTGTCGGAGCGCATCACCCGCGAGGAGGTGGAGGGCGAGAGCCTGGACCTGTGCCTGCAGCAGCTCTACAAATAGTTAAGTGGCGGGGCTCCCCGGGTCGGGGGCTCCCCGGGTGGGGGGGGCGCGGTCCCTGCCTCGGCCGCCCCTCAACTGCTCTCTTTTCCGCTCTCCACCCACCCCCTCCCCACCCCACCCCCCACACACACCCCCGCGCCCCCGCCGCTCGGACCCCGGCGCTGGGCTGCGAGCTGCCCACGCCCGCCCGGCGCCCCGGCCCCTTCTTCCCGCTTCACCTCGGCCGCCCCCTTCTTGCTCCACTTCACACACACACACCCTTTCCCCTTCGTGCCCCGAAGGTCCTTTTCTTCCAGTTCCGAGAGCTCCCTCTTCTTCCCAGATCCCTTCCTCCCGGAGGTGCCCGTCCCTCCGTCCGTCTTGCTCCCAGTCTGAGTGCCTTGGTGTTTGGCGGCGCAAGAGGCGCTTCTCGGCTCGGGGCTGAGCTGCGAGGTGCCTCCTGCGTGACCGCCACAGCGATTGATTATGATACCGGCCCCATAGCCACAGGAGGGGAGACGAGAGCCGGTGTTTCCGACAGGCGCTCGATGCTGAAAGTGAGGCGCTCTTTAAATGGCTTAATCCACTGGAGCCTAGTATCCTGGCTTAAAGATGTTTGGCATTTCATGGTTGAGGGAAGTGGGGAGAACTTGGGAGAGAAGGGTAAGCCAGATTTTACAAGCGAGGCTTCAGGCGAAAGATATCTGAAACAGCCCTCCTTCGTTAAAGCGGAAAAGTCAGGCTGGTTTGATAAAATTGCAATTAGGTGCAGTATTTTCAGTCCATTAAGTAGATGGGTAGGGGAGAGAAAGCAGATGGCTTAGCTACACAGATGAGAGTCGAAAATAGAAAGGTCAAGGCTTTGCCTTTCATCCCAGTTCTGTTTTTTATGGGCTTGAAATAGAAACGTTTTACAATTGCGTCTCTTTTTAAATGGAATTGTTCTGAAATAATGGTGGAGGAGGATATTAACAAGTTTCTGGAAACACTGGTAAACCTGGCAGTCTTTTGCCATTCTGTCGATAGTTGTAATGACAGATGTTATTCTGGCCCCCCGAAAGTTTACTGCTGCAAGATTCACTGCAATTAAATTCAGACTCACCTCTTGGATTTTCACAAAAGCCAAAATTAAGAGAAGGGCCTGGAAAGTAAATGTTTTGCTTTCATCTGACCTGAAGGACACCTGATCAAATCATTTTTTTCTGTTAAAACAGGAGCTAATCAATAGGCAAAAAGTATTTAACGTATCTGCTGTAGAAGTGGACTGTGTGCTGATGTTCCACACTTTATAGGTTATTTAAAATTTAATTTTGAAATACTATTTGATTACCAAATTAATAATGCTTTTTGGGAAATGAAAAAAAAAATGGCGTGTAATACCACTACCCAGAGACAAACAGTATTAACATGTTAGAGTCTTTCTAGGATTTGTGAAGTATCATAGAAAAGGGCTTACAAAATGTCATTTTTTTAAAACACTACATAAAGACACTTGAAACTTTCTACTAAAAAGAAAATGGAAATGTTTACCAAACTGGAAGAATTTACCTTAGCATCAGACTAACTGTATTTTGACATTTCTTATCTTTACAAATGCAGTTGCAGATTTAAAGAAACACACTTAGAGAATGTCCATTAAAAAGAGACTTCTTAGTTTAGAACAACCATGAACATTTGCCATTCAAGAAAGTTTTTTTTTTTTTTAATAAAAGCTATATAAAGATGATGACAAGTAGACGTGTGTTTTTCCATATGGAAGAGGGAAGCAAGATTAATTTTGATAAAAATAAACTAGAAAAAGTATTCAATTGATAAAAAGAGTATCTGAGAAAAGAAGGTTTGGATTTGAAGCAAAATTCAAGTTAGAAAATATTTCGCCTTAAATCAGAGATACTTATTCTATGTTTTGTGCAGAGGCTATTAACCTATTTTTATTCAGATATAAAATGGCTGGCTTGTTTATGTAAAGTAACTTCAAGATTCTTAATAGATTAAAGAAAACACAAACCAAAAGAAAAAAAACCCTCACACAGTTTAAAAATATACATTTTTAACACTTTTAGTTTTTATTTCATTATTTATAAAAGGAAATCAAATCACTAAGAGGAATCAATACTGGAAGAGACTGTAGGAATAGATCATTTTATCTCCAAGCATTTTATTTTACAGATGAGAAGATGATGGATCCAGATTCAGAAATGACATATTATGTACAAATAATGAGAACATTTCTCAGTATAATCAATGAACCTCAAAACTCTCCCTAACATATTTGAAAAGTTTGGGTTCTCACATTTCCTAGAAAATACTTTAAAATAATTCTGATTAGGAATATGTTGGAAGTGTTTATTTGGGGAAGTCTTTTTTTTTTTTTTTCAAAATATTTTTTCAAATACCCATCTAGTCTGTTTATTCTGAGAATTCTTACTATTTAAAAAAAACTCTGTCATGCTTATCAAATTGTGCCAAAGTTCTTTAGGGAAGTTACCTCGACTATATATATATATTCATCAGTTTGATAGTTGGGACTAGCGTAAGAAGAAAATAAAATTGTGCTAATGCCAATTTTCTAAATATCCATAGTGTGTTTTTTTCTGTCAGTATTTTAGAAATATACACTATGTAGCTGCTAAGCAGACAGAGGTTCTCTGAAGAAAAAAATAAAGATGCTTCTCAATACTGCCTTATGTATACACTGGTTGAAAATTTACTTTAAAAAAATAGAGTATTTTTCAAAATTTTTCTTCTTTCAAAAGAGTTTTAAAATAGGAATAGCAGATATATTTATCATTCTTCATTTTGGTAAACTCAAAACTCAGCACTAGCTAGAGATAATCAGTTATTTAGATAAGTAAAGGATCAAGGTTTAAATGGACAAAATATAGTTATAATTAGCAACATAAAAGTTTTTCAGAGCAGTATTTGGGATAAAGTTTTTGCCTTTGGGCTTCAAAATGGGAAATATGTATTCAGATATTCCTCTACTAGATAAAAACAACATGTAACATTTGGAAAGAAAAATAATTAAAATAAATGTAATGACATCATATTAGAATTTCTGAGGTCAATGAGAGAATATTTGAAAAAGGTATGAGATATTTTATAGCTTTGAAATAATTTGCATGAAATAATTTGATAAAAAAATCTAAAGGTGATCTTAAAGCAGATGTGAATATGAAGCTACTTGTGTAGGTGGCATGGGTCAATGCTGTGTATTTTATTTCTCTATACTTTACTGAGGATGAATCTATTAATCCCAAAGAAACAAATACTCTCAAGTCGTTTCTAGAGCTACATGTCATTACATTTTTAGAGCATTGCTTTCTCAGTTATTCATTTAGCCTGGGTTGAATTACTCAAGGAGAAGACAGATATCTCAGCAGCCTGACAAAGTTAAGTAGTTTCATATGGCTTACAGTAGTAGTAATGAAGGTGGGTACTTTTTAAAAAATGGCTTGGAAAAGAAAATCATTGGTTATAGACACTAATAATTCATTGAATTGAATTGTGAATTATGTGAATCATTAATGACTTTGAGAAAGGTCAGAAAACCATTAAACTTTGTCTCACTTTTATATATATATAAATGGAAAAATATATGGATGCTATAATGCTCATTTAAAATTACATCTTTTTTTCTTATTAAAAACTAATAAACGTTCACTTTTAGAAGTGGAGAAAATTCACATTAGCAAAAAGAAGAGAATTAATGCCAGCTATTTATTGTTAACCATACTTTTCAGATTCTTTCCTACCTCTCAGGCTTCCACTTATTCTCTGGGTTTTTCGGTCCTTGGCCTTTTTTAAGTCTGATTAACTCGTCTGTAGTCAACATCAGTCTATCCCAGGGCTTTGGTAATTGTAGTTATTCTAAGGCTCCAGATTCTGTCTTCATACATGCTTTGACTGCTAATGGAACAGCTCTACCGAGATGTCTAAAACATTTCACAAATTCAACTGTCCAAATTGAATTCAATCCTCCAACTCCCTCTATCTCCCCCCATACAAAACTAAAACCTGATTTTCTGATGGGTCCATATGTGATTTCACCTCTCACTGGTCACATTCAGTCAATTTTGCATTGTAAATATCTTATAAATATGCTCCTCTCCGTTCCCACTGTCATTGTCATCCCTTGCTAGTCTCACTTTTCTGCAATATACCCTCCCAAGTGTAGCCAAAGTGATTCCTTTAGAATCTAGATTATGTACATTGTCTAATCATCACCCACTGCTTAAACATTTTTACTCTTTACCTGGAGTTAGCCAGACTGCAAGGTTAAAGGTCCAGTCCTGCAGACTACCAGGTCTGCCCAAGACTTCTAACTTCAATTGCAACCGGTTAGGGTCTAACTGCAAAGTTAGAAGGAAGAGTTCATATAAGACCACTCTCACTTCTGGCACCATCTATAAGTTTTTGGGTTTCTCAGAACCACCCGCAGATTTCATAATTCACTAGAAAGACCCACAGAACTCCATGAAATCAGTTATACTAATGGATATGGTTCATTATAGGGAGAAAGATATAAATTAGAATCAGCCAAAGGAAAAGACGCATGGGATGCAATCTATGAGGGTTTCAAATAAGAAGCTTCCATTGTCCTCAGGTATGTTTTACCCTCCCAGGATCGATGTGTACCAATACATGGAGTACTGTCAGCCCAAACATCTCTCTTGACCTTCAGTATCCTAAGTTTTTATTATAACTTACTGATTGATTGCCCACATGATTGAACTTAGTTTTCAGTCTCCCCATATCTCCCTAGGTGAGATACTACATGGTCAAGGGCCCCCCAAGAATAACAAAGATACTCCCATTACTCCAGAAATTCCAGAGGTTTGGAGGTTATCTCTCAGGGGCCAGGGACAAAGGCCAGATCTCTCTTTGAACAAGGCCAAATTCTTTACTATACCTTCATCACTTATCTCTCCACTGCCCTCCAGATAAAATCCACACAAGGCTTTATAATCTTATCAGCCTTATGCCTAAATCACTATCCATCCACCCCATCCCACCTCTACATGTCTAGAAACTGTACTTCAGCTATTTTAGACTACTAATATATTAATTTGAATGTACTGTATTGGGCCTTACCACTGAACCTTCACACATATTATTCTTTGAGCTTGAAACACCATACTCCCTCACTCCCACCTCATCCAGTTCAATCTCTTATCCATTCTTTAGGCTTCCATTTAATAGCCCTTCCTTTGTTCACCATCCATACACTCATAATGAGTTAGGTGTGTCTTCCATATCCCCGCCCCCTGCAGAATACTCAATGTTTATTCCTCTTATAGTACTTGTTTGATTCATTATTTTTTGTCAACAGATATTTATATATCTTTTACTAGACCAATGGACTTCAAAATGAGGTTTACCCCATTGGGATGAAGGAAGAAAACATTATAATCTATTTACTCATGTATAAGATATGAAAATAAGTGCTATTACTATTTGATATATTGATGGAGATTGGCAGCTTGTTATGACAACTGATTTCACGTTACACATGGTAAATGAGGAATCCTGATGAAGTGCAAGTTTCACAGCTTACAGGAGTTGACAATGGCACCCTCCTTCCAATTTTTAGAACATTACAAAGTATTAATTTACCTGTGCTGATTAAATGGATTTATTGATTGTATTTCCTGGTTTTAACCAAATTAACCCTTATAAAATTATAGCTGGTTTTAAAAAATCCTACAAAGAAATATTGGGTTGAACATATTCGTAATTCAAGCAAGCATAAGAAATAACAAAAGAGCCTATACTTCTTCCATCCTTAGTCAAGTTAGTTTTTTAAAAAGATGATATGATCATATCTGATGAGAAACCAGCAAATATGGAATTATTAAGTGATTATGTGAAATAGCTTACTCAAATACTGAAGAATAGTTTAGAATAGTGTGAGAGAGTGTTGTGTCATGTGTGCATGGGTGTATATGTTGAGAGGGGGATGTGGAGGGAGGCACATATATATATGGTGGGGTTCATGATGCTCCAAATTTTTTGATAGGATTCTTGAGCTAGTGTTTGGAAACAGTTGCATTAGATTATTAGCTACATGTTTGCCATCATATTCCTAGGTCCATAATGACAGACACATATACAACATAAAATAAATATTCACTGATCCAATAAATGAACTAAGAGATTTTTTAAAAGATACTGTTCTTACTATTTTAAACTTTTTGGAATTTAGTAAATTTTGACATTCTCACATTTCAAAGCTTTTTATAATAGAAAATTTAAAGTATATAAAGAGTAGAATATTGTACTTATTACCCAGTGGTAAATCTTATTTTCATCTGTCTTCTCACATCTCACCTGACCTTCCATTATATGCAACTCTTAAATGAATATTCAATAATCACAATTTTATTCGACATTTTAGGTGTAACCAATTTTCAGTTACTTTAAGAATACTGTGATGGTCATTCTTTGAGCAAACCTTTGATTTTTCTCAATATGTTCCTAGTGTTGGTACTATAGTAAAAGACATATTTAAGGCTTTGATATATAGTTTTAATATGTCCTTTAATATGGTGTTATTAGTTTGCCCTCTAAGTAGATATATGTAAGAAAAAGATTATTGGCATTTTGAAATAATTTAAACATTTAGAACATAATAAAGCAAAAAATCCATATACCCAGCATGCAGTTTCAACAAATTATTATAATTATTTAAGATTATTTTAAGGAAATAAAATTTCATATGGTATTGAAGACTTGATTGTCACTCTTCTCTGAACCCATTTCCTTTGGTGTCTTCTCAGAGGTAATTGGAAATTCTAGGAATGTATACTTCTGATCTTTATTTTTATATTTTTATTACACATGAATTTGTGTGGTCAATATATGGTGAGTTTTTTTGTTTTTGTTTTGTAGCTATCTTTTTTATTTTTTGTTAAATGCCTACAGCACCTGGTATTCTGGTATTCCTAGGTAGTCTCCCATCCAAGTACTAACCAGGCCTGACCCTCTTAGCTTTCTGAGATCAGATGAAATTGGGCACATTCAGGGTGGCATGGCCATAGACTTTGTAGCTATCTTGAGACTAACTTTTCTTTAAAGGTTTATTTATATTAATACATATAGATCTAGGTTTTTTTTTTTAATTTTAGCTACTATGTTGCATTCCATTGTATGATTGTATTATGATTTATATAATCTATTGATGGACATCTGAGTTGTTTCTAAGTTTTGCATATTATACTCTATATTAGTTAATACTAGCTGTTTCATGGCTAAATCCTGAAATCTCAAAGTTTAACTTAATATAATGTTATTTTATTTCCTGCTCACAATGTACTTCAGTGGAGGAAGGGGGCTGTTTTTTATGGAGTGATTAAAGGACCCAGGCTAATAAAGGGTCTGTCATCTTCAACCTATGGTTTCCAAGGTTGCTCTAGGCATCAGCATCCAGCCAGCAGACATAACAAGAATGGAGAATGGTATTGGAAGTTTTCAGGGGCCAGTCCTTAGAAATGGCATATGTGATTCTCTTCACATTCCACTGACTAGAATTCAAATCATGTGGCACCACCTCGGGCCCACATTTCCCAGCAAACAGGACTGGGAAATGTAGTCACTAGCTTGGCAGTTAATTTAAGAAACAGCTCTACACTATGGAAAAAAGATAACTGGCAGCCTCTGCCCTATACATATTTCTATTTGGACATGTTTTCTTGTACATATGTTCATAGATTTCTTGGGTATATACCTAGAAGTGAAATTGTGAGATTGAATGAAGTTTTACTTTGTTAGATATTGTCAATTTACTTTGTCCAGCAGTATTGTATGAGAGATCTGGTTTCTCATGTCCTCACTAATATTAGAACTGCCATACCACTCATCTTGTATTTTTATACAGCTATGTGCCATTAATGCCACTGAACAATGTTGGAAAGAGGAGAATACTTATAGCTGACTGTGATCTTGATTTTGAGCATTTTGAAAGAGGACACGTGCGTACAAGTCTAGACCAGCACCACCCAATAGAAATATAATTGAGCCATATACATAATTTAAAATTTTCTATTAATCAAATTTTAAAAATTGAAGAGACAGGTGAGTTTAGTTTTAATAATTTATTTTCTTTAACCCAATATATCCAAATATGATATATCTAAGTATATTACCATTTAAGCATGTAATGAATATTAAAATATTATTGAGATATTTTGAACTTTTTATACCAAGTTTTCAAAATCATATGTACATTTTTCACTTATCAGTTTGGAATATCACATTTCAGGTATTTAGTAGCCACATGGGGCTGGCTAGTGGCTACCACATTGAATGGCACAAGTTTAGACTTAATAGCAAAAACTTTAATTCTATAAATATCTGACATTTACTGTCAAAGTCATATTTAAACGGACTCTTACACTAATCATCAAATACATCTGTATTTTGCCTTTGAAACAATAGCAAGCTGAATTTATTTTCCCCAGACTTCTTTCTATGGTTAGAGGATAATCTGATTTAGTTAATGGGTGATAGTTTTCTATTAGTTTTGTATTGCTGTGTAACATGTTACCATAAACTTAGTGGCTTAAAACAACACTCATTTATTATCTCATAGTTCTGTAGGTCAGAAGTCTAGGAATGTTCAGCTGGGTTCTCTGCTTAAGGTCTCAAGTTGAGGCCAAAGTCGAGGTATAGGCCAGGCTGGACTCTTATCTCGAGGCTCAGGGGAAGATTCCACTTTCCTGCCCATTCAGATTGTTAAACAGAATCTAGATCCTTGATGTAGGTTTGAGGTACTCTTTCCTTCCTGGTTGTCGGGCTGAGTGTCACTCCTAGAAGCCACTCACATTCCTTCTCTCTCACATGGTCCTCTCCATCTTCAAACCCGCAGTGGCACATCATGTCCTTCTACCACTTCAAATCTCTCTGGCTTCTCTTACTGCTAACAAGAGAAAGCTCTCTGCTTCTAAGGGTTCTTGTGATTAGATCAGGTCCACTAAGATAATCTCCCTATCCTAAGATCAATTTGCCATATAAATGTAACACGGGAATGATATCTCATTAGTAGTCAGATTTTAATGATTAGAGTGTAGCATCTTTGGAGGACCATTTTAGTAATTCTTTGTATCATAGTAGAGAAACAAGATAGAAAAGCATTTTAATTATTTTGTTTGGAGGTCTTTTAATTTCACTTCTCCATAAAAGACAAATACTATCTCATTTATTTTTGTTTCCACTTCTACCAACCTGGTCTGGTCCAAGCTTTCATCAGCTCTTAGCTGACTATAACAGTACTCTCAACTGCTATTTCTGGTTCCCCATTTCCCTCCCTTCAATCAGTTTTTCATATAGCAGTCGTTTGGTCTCACTTTGATCAGCCTCTGCTCTTGCATGGTTACTTTGCTTCAATCACAGGAGTCTTGATTTCGTTCCCAGAACCTGCCATGCTCTGTCCTGTCTCCGGTTCTCTGTACTTTTGTTTTCTTTACTACAACTTCCCCCTTTTCTCCAACCTGTCTAAACTTAATCAGTAGGTCTTAAAGCTCTCTTCTTCACAGAGGTGATTCCTTACCTATGGTCTAAATTAAATCTTGCTTTTTAGTTTTCATAGCATCCTTTACTTTATATCCACTTATCACAATTTATACCTTTACATATACATATTATATATATATGTATTCATGTGTTAATTTTTTGCTGTCTCTTTCCTAGACTGCGGGCAACAAGTAAACAATGTTTTGTTCACCTTTGTCTATATAGCATCCAGTATAGATCCAGGCACATAGTGGGCACTTATTACCTATTTGTTGAATAAATGAACTTTTTATCTGCTCAATCCACCAGATTGTTTCCTTTCCAAATTTATATAGGCCTGTTCTCATTCCCTTCTTTCTCTTTATTATTTTCATCCTCTGCCCTTCTCTAAATGGTAGAAGAGCTTGGCTTTCTATTTTATTGTTGGTGTGTTTATTAACATTTTCAACTTTGTAGCTGCAGAAATATGTTTGCAGTTCTCATTACTAACACTCCACAACTTTATAAATTAACATTTTCATGGACTTAAGAGTATTCACATATAAATGCTTTGAGAACATTATGAACAATGACAAGTTTAAGGAATAATAATATAGTATAGACAATAAGGAGCTAGTTAAAAGATTGAGAGTGTTTTTAATTCCTTGTGTGTATTTTTATTTAAGACAGTCATTAAATCAGGCTATTACTAATTTTGCACAAGGAATGACCTTTGAAGGTTTGGGTTTTGATTTCTGGAAATTCTGAATATTTATTACTTCATATAGTCTTGGTTTAAGGCAGCTTATAAATGCAGTCTCATCTATTACTTGAAAGACACATGTCTTATTATTCACAATCGACTTATATACTATCAGAGAGAGGAACAAAATATTTTCAGCTCTTCAGGGTCGTGTGGAAAGTTAACTGTGCACCTAGAAATAATTTTTAGTTTTTTAAAGCAGATCAATATAAATTTGTATTTAAATGCCCTTCGACAGAATAGTCTCTAATCTCAGAATGATAAACGTAAATATCTTTCCATAAGACTTAGTTAATAGTATAAACTTGCAGAAGTTCAGCATTTTCTGCACCTGAAGTAATTATAGAGCTAGAGGTATTCGTTTCTGTTGTTTCTATTAAAAGCTCGTTCAGGCACTGTTTTATATTTATTACCTCATTTAATCCTCACAAAAAGTATTCATTATTAGGTTCTTTTATTAGCCCACTTTGTAGATGCAAAAGTCAAGGCACAGAAAATTTAAAGAACTTTCTCAAGTTTCCACCACCAGGGGTGGCACTGGGATGTGAACTCAGGTAGACTGACTCAAGGGATTATAGCTATGAAGTTCATTTTATGATTTTCTTACTGTGTTGCAAACATTTCTATAGGAAAAAATCTCAGTGAATATGCTGTTCAGTCATTTGAATTTTGGCCACTGCTGTTGCTTAGTTCAGGCCCTTTTCACTTCTTGCTTTGATTACTTTAGTAGTGTCACAAAAAATTTGCCTCACATTAACTCTTTCCCCTCTAACCTAGCCTTGCTGAATTTTCTGATACAATTGAATTCACAGCAATTCTCTAAAGATATCATACTATTTTTTGCCTCTCTGCCTTTGTAGATGCTGTTTCTTCTTCATGGAATATCTACTTTCCTGGCTAGCTGTAGGGAGGGAGGGTGGTTGGATTTTTACTTTATCTTCCATTCTAAAAGTCCATCTTGCTCAGGTATTACCTATAAATAAAGAATAGTTTAAGGTTTTTGCACCAAACATTTTTCTAAATCTTGCCTGTAATGAAAGAAAAGGTCAATAGTTAGTGCCACTTATTAAAAACAGTTTGAAATCGAGAAATTCTTTAAACAATAGACTGAAAAAATAGTTCACAACTTTTATAGTTCATAACAGTGACAAACATATCACTATTCACTAAGATGCTCAAAGATATTTTTGTCCATTTTATACTTGACTAATGCTGCAATCTATTTAGAGTTTTCAATTTCAATATTAATTTTAAAAATAGCCAAAGGCACCTATTTTCTATACAGTTTTAATTCCTAATGCCATCTATTCAACATAGTGTCTCTTTTAAAAAGAAATCCTTTTTAATTTTTTAAACTTAAGTAAAAAATGAAGAGAAATAGTATGTGATTATTTTAGAAGCCAGTAAAGTATATAGTGGTCATGAATAAGCAGTGGATTATAAATTAACATGAAGCAATGATCACTTGTATTTTAGAAGTTTCATAAATTATAATTCCCAATTGGGTTCATAGGCTATAACGTAGTTTTGGAATCATTATCATTGTAAAATCATTATTCTTTTGCACAATGCATTAAAAAATGATTTAAAGTTTGAATCAGAGTCAGAATTCCTTTTTAAATGTTCAAATACCCAGTTTATGTTCAACATATAATAATGTAAAACTATCCTTGACTATCAAGGAAAGGGGGAGGAAATAGGACAAGTGATATCAACTTATAGTGTAGTTCTGTAAAACTGAAGATTAAAATATATCAAAGTACAATTATAAAATAAAAGCATTCTCTCAGAATGAGGCCTTACAAATATTCTTATTCAAACCAATTAATTAAACATTATAATGGAAAAGTTCATTAAATATTACATTAAATAATTAATATATTTTTACATTTTTACATGGGTCAAAATTACCAAACCATGAAGCAGAATTTCTTCTCATTTCCCCAAGGGCTGTAAATGGAGATTTTAATTAAGCTTTGCTATGTTAAGAATTTTCTTGGTTTTAAAAAGCTGTTTATTTTACTGTAACTTTTCTAAGAGTTGTCTAAATAAAGATAGCCGCATGTGTGGCTTGGTAATTTTGTGGTTAATATATACATGAAAATATTCATGGTATTCAGTTCCTAAGGCATATGTTGAAGAAAATCATTTGGTATTTTGTAACATGTATAATTAGCAGTAAATTTTAAAACTAATCTGAATAAAAACAGTATCCCTTTTTTGAAACTGACATTAATGGAGTTTATTTTCTTATTCACTTGTTTTCCACCTCATTACAGAAAGTATTTCAAGTGGCAAATTAATTTTACTATAATGGGAGTAATATTTATTTAGTCATCAAAAAGTCATTAAGTACCTACTGTATACTAAGCACTGTGCTAAATGCTGCTTATACGGAAATACTTGTTCCTTTCCTCAACAAGTGTGCGGTTTAGAGGAAAAGTCAGAGAAGTTAATCAGCAAGTTACAGTACAATGTGAGTATAATAAAAGTTACTGTTAACTCTTGTTATATATAAGGCCATATACTAAGCATATTACATGCTGTTATTTTGTTTTTAACTCAAGAAATTAATGTTTAGCAACATTAGGTAACTCATTTAAGTTCACACAGTTAGTGGTAGAATTGATATTTGAACTCAGATGTATCTGACTCCACAGCTTCTTATCTTGCTGCCTCTGTATGCGTACTCACAGCAATGCAGAGGAATTTGTGGGGACAATGGGGTGGGTATGCCAATGTAGGCTGTTAGGTTCTGGAAGGGAATATTTAAATTGAGTTTAGAAGACTAAAAATTAGTCAAGAGGAAGAGGGTGCTGAAAAGTATTCCAGCAGACAGACTACCATGTGCAAAAAAAACATGAAAATGAGAGAATGTAACCCATTTGGTACTTGCCTATTTTTTCTCTGAATTAAGGAGGGTAAACCTTCAAGAAAGACCAGAGAAATAACCCTAAAAGTTATTCATTCATTCATTTATTCAGTCAATATTGGGCACCTGTAGACTTTGTATTTACTGTATCTCTGGAATTTTTAAAACTGCAAGTCATAGAAATGCCACTAATGTTAAACAAAATGCCACATAATCAGGAAGCAGAAGAGCCCTCTGATTTTTCTGCCCTCTAGTTTATCTTATTTGGCTTTTAGAACAATGACTTCTAAATTTTAAAATCTTTCTCTCTCTTTTTTTTCTGATCATTTCTCTCATCAATGCTACCTGATGTGAACCTGTGGAGATTTTAGAACTGAAGACTGCCTAAAGTGTTCTCATTTCAACCATGCGTAAATCTTATTTACTTCCTAAAGATTTATGAAAGGATAAGTATGTTTCTCTATCAAAATCCACTGTGTGACCTTATCTGTCAGAGGGTAAATGTACTAAAAGTACTAAAGCAGATTCATTCAAGGACTTGTCCAAAGAGATAGAAGCACATATCAAGCTGCTGGGTGGATATACAGGACAACACAAGACCTTGGTCTAGGTTGTAAATCAACATATAAAATTTTGGAAGTAGGGAATGGTTTTTCTGAGTTATTGAAGGAGTAACGTTTATCATTAGACCTGTTTATCATTCAGTGAGAGAATTGTTAGTTTATTTTCTTTTATTTTTACAGCCTAAAGAGACAACCTTCAACACTCACTCCAAAAGCTATCTATCTCCTACTAGAATGAGGTCTGCTGGAAGTAATTATTCCCTCCTCTGAACTCCCTGGTATTTTATCTGTGTCTTTTTAAAAGATATTCAATAATTCTTTCCTTTTTATTATGTAATTTGTATGCAAGTCTTATCTCTTCTATTAAACTGTATGTACCTTCCTTGAAGCACAATTCAAGGAACTTTGTATGTATAAGGCACTGAGCTAATATTTAATGAATTGAAGCACAGCAACCATAACATAAACTAAATCATTAAAGCAGTGTTTCTTAAAGTGTTGGACATGAATTACAAACTTCAGAAACATCTGCAGTGTTTGGTTAACAATGCAGGTTTCTGTGCTCCTGCCCACATCTACTGAATAAGAATTTCTGTAAGTTCCAGGAATCTTGTTTTGAATAAAAATCTCGGTAATTATGATACGCACTAAAGTTTGAGAACCCACAGCATTAGGGAGAAGGTAAGAATACAAATTAAATTTATATAAAATTGTGATGTGCTTATTTTAAAAATTTAAAACATTTTTTTATTTTTCAATAGAAATAAGCATACATTTAATGTTAAAAATAACATTTTGTATATAGTAGGCTGTAAAATATAAGAAGAGAAAAATGAACAGGAAGATATTTTCAATGCAATTTTTCTATGTCAGTGAAGATCAGCGTTCAGTATTTTGGAGATTTCAGTGTTAAAAAACACATTTAGATGTAAATAATTTTAAATCTCAGTGACCATTTTCTATGAATGCATTTGAAGTAAAGCATCATGGCTTTATAACTAAAGATTAAGAAAAGATGTGTTAGACATTCTTATCTGCACATTCTTATATTGCTGTAAGCATAATGTCTTTTAGAGCATGATTTCCTGTAATATAGTTAGTGACTAATAGTTTTATTGTTAAGAAATAGTGTGGTTTAGATAGCATTTAATAATACATGTTTTTCCTTATCTTTCCTTAACAACACAGTGTATTTTAGGTTTACTTGTCTGCAGATGTTTTATCTATGATTTTTAAAATATGAAATTGTTGATAGAATGCCAGCTGTCTTGGCTGATGCATTGTTGAAGTTGATAAAGGGCTAGGATAAGCTGTGGCAAGTAAGTCCAATACTGATCTTCATCTAGGCATTTCTTTTATTTCTAATATAAATCTCTTCTTGGCCTCTTGTCTAAGATCAAGTGTATTTCTAATGGGATATACTTTGGTCTTATAGACTTCAGCTGTTTTTATAATAATTATAACTATTAAGATAAGACAAGAAATGCTTAAATAGTGCTTGTAATGTAGAGCAACTGGTCCCGGTACTTTGCATATATATTTATTTAATTCTCACAGCAGCTAAGTGAAGTAGGCACTGTTGTTACCAGCCACACCTTACATGTTTGGAACTGAGGTACTGAGTAAGAAATCTGTCCAAGATCGTACAGCTGGTAAGTGGCTAGGATATGAACCCATACAGTGTGGTTTCAGAGTCAGCATTCTTAACTACTCTATAATAATGTTATTATTTTTTTAAACTAACCATTAATTTGACTTTGTCTTAGTCATTATCAGGAGCATTTTCCAGCAATAAGATGGCAAATGTTTCCAAGTAATAATTTTAAACAAATTCAGTCTACATCTAAAAGTTATGTTTTTTTGAATTGTCTTAATGCTATTCCTACTTTTACTGATTATATGTAGTAACATCCAGCTTTCTTTACTTAAAATTAGTTGGATGTCAAGAGATTGTTTTAGCATGTCATTTTTGGTATTTGTGATTGCAGTAATAGTCACATCTTCAGCACTGATTGATCCAAGTAATAATTCAGCCACTTTAATTTTCGAAAGTTATTGAAATATTTAACAGATTTTTATGAAATAAACTAGATAAATTTGCATACTGATGATTTAAAAAATTATATATAAAGATGTTTAGTAAATATACTTTATGGTAAAGGTTACTAAAGTGTTTCTTTACAAAAAGAGTGCATTTTTAAATTGGTGTTTCTGTACACATGAATAAAATATCTGTTCTTGACTTGTGTCATTTCTCATTTTTAATTGTATAAATTGTAGGTATCATTAATTGCTTTGTTTCAATAAATACTGAAGATGTTATCCACCTTGTAAAAATATTTAACTTATGGATGCTATATATTTGTGTTGTAATACATTAATGTATTTAAAAATCTGTTCCTTCAAAACACTAACTTGTTTAAAGGTTTAATTAAACACCACCAGTCTCTCTTATAATTAGGACAGCTTAGAAGAAGAGGACACCTAAAGTAGAGAAACTCAGAATGGGAAATAAAGAAGAGAGATTTTTTTTGTTCTTAGAATAAAGGGTTCCATAAAGTGGATGTGGGCTATAGGAATCTTGAATAAGAATATCATGGGTATGCCCACTTATGTAGCTCTTAATAACATTATTAAGATTTTTTATCTTTTTAATGCAAATTTATCATCTGGAAAGTTGAAAAGCAGTATGAACATTAAGTTATCTGCGGAACTTGAAGGGTCACTGTAATTTTACATGGGAAAAGATATTTTTTGTATTTTTTTATCTATGTTGTCATTCATAGTGAACAAGAATGAAGTTTTTATGAACAAGATATTTCTTTTCTTAATTTGACACCAGTATGAAACTTACTCCAAATATTTAAGTTTTAAAACATGTAAATCAAAGATTTGATTATGCTACTAAAGTACTATTTTACCTGATGGCATAGGCAAGAGGGGTTTTTAACAAGTATCTTTAGAAGAGTATATAAAGATTTAATAACTGTTGAGAGAATGACAATGTTCTATTTCTCAAATAGGATTTTAATTTATAAGAAAGTTATATTTACTTATTCTATATAGAGTTTCTTACTATAATATAAGCTCCTTGAAAGGCAGTCTTCTCTGTTTTGCTCACCATCTTATCCTCACTATCTAGAATGCTGAATGTTTAATACATAGGTTTTCAGTAAATACCTGATGAATAAATGAATATATGCTTATGCATTTTTTTATAATGGTAGCATATACATAGCAATTAACATATTTTAAGTAGCATTTTAATATTTGATTAAAGCACATGGTCATTGTAAGACTTTGAAACTACATGAAAGAAAAGAAAAATTGCTTGTATTTTGCTACTTCAAATAGTTATTCTTTAGGAATATGTTTCTTTTTTATGCAATATATTTATAACTAAATTGAGATCATACTTACCTGTATACATATAGTTTTGTTCCCGGCTTTTTTCATTTAACACTTTCAGGTAAGCATTTTTCTAAATCATTAAATATTCCTTGAAGACATATGTTAAAAAGTTGTTAAGGATTTTAAGTGCAGTTTTGCTCACAAGCCAGAGTAGTAAATATATATTTTACTCTGTGATTAAGACTACACATAAATATTGTAATAAAAATTGTAAGACAGTAATTACTGTATGCATTGATTTTTCTTTTATTTTTAAAAATTTGCTTGCCACATCCCTCCAAACTGATTTTGCAACTTGGTAAAGGGCTGCAGACTACACTTAGAAAAGTACTGTTCCCTTGTATGAGTATTCTGCAATTCAGTTATGCCTCTTTTATTGGGCAAATTTGGTTCTATCCAACTTTTTGCCAGTAGGTAAAAGTATAAGTGTTTGTGAGCATATTTACCAAAGTAATTGATGCTGATTTTAAATTGTTGCTAAAGTGTTAAAATGTAAGTCTATGAATAGTTTAATGTCCTTTTAGATTTTTTTCCATGCAAAGAAAAGATACATCTTGAATTATTAAAGTTACTTTTATAGTCCTCTGTAAAGTTTAGTTTTCCTTACATTGTTCCTGGGCATGTCATGTTTTTACTAATTTTTCCTCCAGCTTTATTTATTGAGATATAATTGACACATAATCTTGTATAAGTTTAGGGTATATAACATGTGGACTGATACATCTGTATATTTAAAATGACTTTTAGATTTTCCTATGCATTCATTCACTGTCTATATCAATATTAATATCTATATACATGTTTTTCCTAAACAAAAATGAAATGTTTCTACATCTTTTAAATATTTTAATTGTAGATATATTTTCATATCAACAGGTAAAAATTTACTTATCCTTTTGTCTACTTTCTAGTACTCCATTAGAGTTGGATCATAATTTAAGTTTTTCATTGTTGATGAAAATTCATGCTGCTTTTTATGTTTTAAAGAATGCTGCTGTGGCCATTCCATTCTTATGTGTAGATCTTTATGCACATCTGCACATGTTATTGCAGAAGGAATTCCTGGACTCAAGATAGGTGGAATATAGTGTCTACAAATTAAAAATTAAACTAAAAAAAATATTTAGTTCTTCAAATTACTTTTGGAAAGTTTATATCAGTTTGCACTACTTCCAGTAGTATAGGAGAGAAAAACTTTCCCCAGTGCATTGACACTAGATATTTCCAACCTTGATTTTTGTCAATCCAATGAGCTAAAATGATTTGTTTAATTTGAATGTATTAGTTTGACATCTTTTCATATGCTTATTGGATATTTGTATTTTTTCTACAAATACTTGTTTATATCCTTTGTAAATTTTTGTATTAATTGATTTGTGGGACATCTATACACATTATGGAATAGCCTTTTGAGTGTTATTTGTTGCAGATGGCTTCTATAAATTATCTTTTGGAACTTTCTTATGGAATCTTCATATAGAAATTTTACATTTTTTGTACTTCATCAGATAAGCTATTTTTTTTATGGTTTTTGGGATTTGTCATATTTTAAAGGGTATAGTTAATCTTCCCCACCTATTTTTTTATATTTTGCTCTGAATATTTATAGCTTTTTATATTTATTCATTGAGAATTAATTTTTATATTTGACACTATTACATTTAGCCACTTACAATTGATATATCTATTTTAATAACTAAAGAACTCTTACAGTTAGGAAGATTAATGAGCTTTGAAAGGAGTTCTAATTTTGGTAAATATTTGAATTGACAGTAGATACAGTTGCCTAGAACATGAGTATAAGGTTGATAAGCAGTTGGAGTAAGAGTAGATATTTACTAGAAGGGAAACATTTAAACAAAAGTGCAGATTTCTCAGCAGGCTTCATGGCCAACCAAGTTCATTTGAAATATAGCAGTAGGTGTTTAACAAATTTTTGCCTTGCTGATATTTCTCTCTTAAAATGTAAGAGGAAAATATTTACACCTTTGTATGAGAAAAAGCCTTGAAGGGATACATACCAAATTATTAGTAATGATTTTTCTCTGGATGATGAGATTTCAGATATATTTAAAATTTTTTCTACCTACTGTATTTTAAATATCAAAAAATGTTATTTGTTTCTTAAAAATAATATGGGGGATGGTAAAGGATGCAGTAAAAGGGTACTGTTGCTCTGGATCTATTTATAGCTAAAGAATTGCTTGGTTGCTAGGAATGAAAGAAACCTTTGGAGACAAAGTTGACTGTATCTTTATAGAATTTTACAATTAAGAAACAAGAATAAGGAGAATAAATGCCTATTTAATATTAACAACTTCCATATTTTCTGTCAAGGAGAAAAGTCTTTATGGTGTAATAACAAATCATTTAGTAAAAAATATAAAAACTATGGAAGGTAGAAGATAAAATAATGCATAATTTCATCATCCTTACACCACCTTACTATTTTGTGTATTCCCTTCTAGTCCCCTCTCCATACATATAAATTTTATAGAGTTGCAATCATATAGTAATTATATATTTTGCACACTTTCAAATTGCTACATAGATTTCCAAAGTATTTTGTTGTTGCCTAATGTTCCATCTACAGGCTGTACATAGTATAATAAATTATTTCCTTATTTTGAATATTTGGGTTTATTCTAATTTTTTATTTGAATAATATTGCAATTATAGTCTTCGTGCATAAGCTATTAGCCTTCCATTGAATATTTTCCTTAGATACGTTTCTGGAAGGATTTCTTCTAACCATATATAGAAAACCAACTAGAGACTGGTTGTATAATTTTGATTTGGGGAATTCTGGGTGTGTTTTTGTTGGCTCATTTAATATAACAACAGCAGCTGATATCTCTGGCTGGGTCAGGCAATGTGCCAAATAGTTCACTGTATTTAATTTTCTCACAAGTTCTATTAGATAAGGGAGTCAAGGCTCAGAAATGTTTGCTATATTGCCCAAAGTTAATACAACTAATAATAAATGGCAAAGATTATGTATACAGGTTTGTGTGACTCTAAAACTCCACTGGCTCCCAGATTGGACATCAGCAGTTAATAATGACACTATTCCTACAGTAGCAGACTATATGAGATTAGCTATTTTGTGCAGAAGTTCTCTGAGCATACATGACTTGTTAAGTACTAATGCATTATTAGCCCAAAATTTGTTTTTTAAAAATGGGAATCTAAAGACTGACTTTTCTCTGTAGATTTAATAATTCTTTATTATTGGAGTCCACGAGCTGCTCAATTTATATTATTCCCATTTGTATAGTGTTTGATATTCCAGAGGGTCTAGAGAATATGCATAGCCACTACAGAAATTGTTTCACTTAGTAAATAAATGCTACAATAAAAAAGAAAATGAAAAAGGAATTAGAAATACTCAAATGTAAATCAAAATTTCTTGATAGCTTAAAGGTGAAAGGTATAAATTTTAATATTTTGGGGAGAACATACACCATAGCATTTCTGATCAAGACATCTGAGACCTATATAATGTAGATTTAATGAACAGTGTTCAGCTGTTAGTAGCTATTTCAATTGTAGAATTATTAAATGTGTTTAGTATTTGAAATAATTATCTATAACTCAATTATTGCTATAGCCTGAAATATGAAGAGAAAAATCACAATTATACGAATAAAATAATGCTTAAAAAGAAACAGTAATTTTGAAATGCTAATAGTCTGGGAAAAAATGACTTCTGTCACATTCAGGGATAACAGTTTTCTTTCAAGCCCGAAAATGCCAGTTCCAAGATTCTATTTTCACAGTCTTTCAGCACATCAAACTCCATAAAGTCTTTCTTGCCTTGATTTTCATCCAAAAAGACTGTTTCCTCAAGATTAACAAGGCAACTGGAGTTATTTGTATGCCCTAGACAGAAGAATGAGCCTTTTCAGTCTGGTAGAATAATACTCTTTCATCAAGGTGTAGCTCCAAGAGAGATTCATATGTAATTGTGAAGGAAGAAAGATGTATTTACTTAGCAGAAGCAGCCCATTTCATCAAATGGCAGTTCTCTGAATTTGTTTCTTTTCAGCTGGAGTTAGTTGATCAGTTTTTGTTTGTAGTAACATTTAAAAGAATGTTCAATTTGTTTCTGTTCCTGTTCCTTGCTGCCTTTGAAGAGATGGACAGAGAAGGATTTTTCATGTTCAAGAATATAATTGCAATGAATGCATTAGTGGAGAATTTGAAGACTTGAGGCCTAGTCCTCTTCTCTGCTTCTCAGTGTCTGATGACAGTAGCAGGGAGTTATATGCTATTATGAAGACAAATCCTGTCAAATAAAGAGTTAAGGTGAATTTAGTGAATTGGCCTTTAAATAAAGTGATTTTTGATAAACTTACTTTTGGCCAATGATCTAGAACTCACTTAAGCAGCCAGATCACCTGAATTAATCCTAATGAGGTGGCAGATGCTTCCTCTATATTGCCTTCATATCCTTAAAATTGAGACTTTTCATGATGGACCACAGAAAGGACTATCAGATCTAACACATAAAATGTGCATCTGTTTCAGACTGGAAGATTGCCTAGTCAAAGCAATTAAATGACGTTTTTTTTCTCTCTTATGATAGACTTCTGCATCCCCAGCCTCATACTCTCACTGGAGCTCAAGCCCATATTTCCAAGAGAACATGGAAAACATGGTCACTTTTCATTTGAGTACAACCAAATCAATATTCTGCCTCTTTCCTCTTCAAATAGCACTTTAGAATTTCTAAAGACTCACAGTCATCCTGCTTTTTTCCATCCCTACTTTCATTCAGTTATTCCCCAATTTCATTCTACCACTTTTTGAAAAGTCTCAGATTCTCTCTCCATTCTTATTGCAATGACTTCACATCTTTCTTATTCTACCTTCTAGGTGTTTTCCTACTTACATTCTTTTCTCTAGTAGTAGGTTAAATTTACACTGCTTCCATCATATGTCTCTCTGAGGTAATCCCCCAAACTGCAAAATTCGCTAGCTGACCTTTCAGTGTCAATGTAGGGTGTTGTATCGAAAGAATCAGCTGTAGTGCTTTTTTGACTGACTTGACATTTACCTGCTGTCTGAACAAAAGGCATCTTTATTCTTATTCTTTCTACTGAGATGACTTTTAGATGTGCCCCTTTGCATGGTCCTAGCCTGTTGCCTTCTCCTGATGTGGCACGCAAGAACCCTGGTTACCTAATCCCATACTCCCATACTCTCAATTTATCAAGTAACCTAATTTCTCAAGCTTCAGTTAGATATCCTTAGGATCTCTTCCCCTGACTACCACTACCTTCCCACCCCCACCATCTCGAATACCTAAGATTGTTGGTGTTCTATAAAGCATGTATCACACTATTTTTAAGTAGCCAGTGTTTTCTTTTGAGATATAATTGACATAACATTTGTTTCATACGGACAATATAATTAGATATTTGTATATATCTCAAAATGATCACAATAAGTCCAGTTAACATCCACATTTTTTCTTGTGATAACTGTTAAGGTCTACTCTCAGTAACTATGGTCTCCATGCTATACATTACATCCCATGACTCCTCTGAAACTGGAAATTTATACCTTTTGAACTTTTTACCCATTTTGCCTACTCGCCATCCCATGCCTCTGGCAACTATCTGCTCTGTATGAGTTTGATTTTTTGTTTTTGTTTTTTAGATTCCACATATAAGTGAGAGAGTATACAGTATCTGTCTGACTTACTCACTTAGCATAATGCCCTCAAGGTCCATCCATATTGTCTCAAATGGCAACACTTCTTTTTTGGTGGCTGAATAATATTCATATATATATTCATATTACATTTTCTTTATTCATCTGTTGATGGACACTTAAGTTACTATCATATCTTAGCTATTGTAAATCATGTTGCAGTGAACATGGGGGTATAGATCTTTTTGAGTAGTGTTTTTATTTTCTTTAAAGATCCAGAATTGCTGGATCATATAGTAGTTCTATTTTTAATTTTTTGAGGAACCTCCATTCTGTTTTCCATAGTGGTTGCACCAGTTTACATTCCTACCAACAGTGCACAAAGGTTCCCTTTTCTCCATATCCTCATCAACACTTGTTATTACTTGTGTTTTTGATAATAGCCATTTTAACAGGCGTGAAGTGCTATCTCATTGCTTTTTTGATTTGTATTTCCCTGATGATTAGTGATATTGAACATCTTTTTATATACTTGTTGGCCATCTGTATGTTTTCTTTGGACAAGATGAAGTCTTTCATTCTATCAATAGCCTCTGAAGTCCTTACTCATTTTATTTTCCATTATTCCCCACATGAACTTTCTACCTAATTTTTATTGTAGTGTGGTTCAGCAAGTAATCTCCACTCAGGTTTACCTGACACTTTTCTTCTTTGCTTGCCTTTTCCCACGCACTATCCTATTCTCACCTTTATATCGACCTTTGCATGTGTCTGTCCCCTTCCCTAGAGTAGCCTTTCCTCTCCTTTATGTTTATGTATATCTTTTGGGAGCTATTTTAAGACTACTTCCTCTCTGAAACTTTCCTGGAGGATTCAGATGTAAGTATATCACTCTTTCCTGAGCTTTTTTTTTTTTTTTTTTTTTTGGTGACATTGGTTAATGAAATCTAGGAAGTGTCAAGTGTATAATTTAACAGTAAGGCACATATATATTGCATTGTGTGTTCCCCTCCCATAGTTAGATTTCTTTCTGGGGTCACATATTTGATCCCTTTTACCCCATCTACCTTTCTCCTTCCTCTTCCCTCCTTCCCTCTTGGAATTCCCTGAGCTTTTATTTTGCTTTTTTTTTCTTCTGAGGGTATGACCCTCACTATATCCCACCTTAAAACATAATGAATTGTTTACAGTTTTTCAAATCTTTCTCATGTTTCTACCACCTTTTTAGTGGGTATTTAATAATTAGGTGGGATTGGCAAATATTCTTTGCTCTCCTATTTTTTTCTCTTGCTCTCCTATTTTTTTTATTCCATTTGGACTTGATTCCTTTATTTTTTCTTTGAACTTTCCTGATTTCTTAACTTCATCTTTTTACCTCAAATCCTTGTTCTCTTCCTCTTTGCTGATTTCTTCCTATGATCCGTCTCTCCTTATAGCAAGATATAGATATATAAAGTAGTGTACATATGTCTACGCTGTTGCATATAATGCACTGACATTTCACATTTTAAAATGTATTTTAAATGCTTTTGAAAATCTTGTGTTTAATTTATCTATGCTTTTATTGTTATAATACCTTGAATTATCACAGTTGAAATATGTCACCACTTAGAATTGTAATTTTTCAGCATGGTTATTCTTAAGTTTGGTGTTTTGTGTTTAGGCTAAAAATACTCATTATAAGTATCATCTAAGTCCAAGTCTAGATCAGTTTTAAATTATAGTCATTCAGCTTGCATTAAAGTTTAGTATGTTTAAAAATGTTAAATAATTAAATACTTTTAACAACTCTACATTTGATTGTCTGTGGCACTTTAACTTGACATTGATCTTTATCTTTTGATTAAGTATTGTTTACTTTTGTTTTTCTCTTTAATATTTATATAAACATTTTTTAACATAGAGAAAGTAGAAGGAATTGAACAGTGAATAACAACAACTTTGATTCTACAATTAACATTTTACTATATATTTGCTTTAACACGTTTTATCATTTATAATCCTTCTATCCCTTTTATATTTGGTTATATTTTAAAGTTGCAGACTTTACCCCTAAATACGTAAAGCAGCAAACAGTTTATGACAGTTCAACATTTATTTTTTTAAGTAAAATTTATATACAATATAATCCATAAATCTTAATTATACCATTTCATGAATTTAGACAAATGCACATATATCTGATAACTCAAACTCCTATCAGTATTAGAACATTCCTGTGATTTTAGAAGTTTTCCCCATGCCCTTTCTCACTCAGCCCCACACACGTCTCCCAGAGGAACCACTAGTCTTTTTTCTACCACAGATTAATTTTGCCTGTTTTAGAACCTCACATAAGTAGAATAATACAATACCTACTCTTTTGTGTAAGACTTCTTTCAGGCAGCATTTTTTTAAGATTCATCCATTTTGTTGCAAAGAAGTTTTTTTTTTTTCTGAATATTATTCCATTGTATGAATGTACCACAGTTTTTTCATTTATTCTCTTATTAATGGACATCTGAGCTATTTCCAGTTTTGACTTACTGGATAAAGCTGCTATGAAATTCTTGTTTGAGACTTTTTGTGGACACATGCTTTTATTTCTCTTAAGTAAATACCTAGGAGTAAAAGTGCTGGGTTATTATGTAGGTATACATTTAGTTTTTAAGAAACTGCCTGATATTTTCCCAAGTTGTCATACCATTTTATGTGTCCACCAAAAATGTATGAGTTCCAGTTGCTTCATGTCTTCACCAGCATTTGATGTTGCCAGTCTTTTTAATTTTTGTTATTCCCTGGTTGTATAATAGTATCTCACTGTGGTTTTTGCACTTCCCTGATGACTTATGATGTTTTTCATGTGCCTATTAGCCATTTGTATAACTTCCTTGTGAAGTATTTATTTAACTATTTTGCCCATTTTTAAATTGAGTTGTCTTTTTTGTTATTGAGTTTGTCATTTATTCTGGAGACCAGTCTTTGTTGGATATGACTTGCAAATATTTTATTGTGTGAATTGTTTGTTCTTTTTTTTTTAATGTGAGCAAAATTTTGAAAATTTGATAAATTTTAGTTTTATCTCATATTGTTTTTGCTTCCCTGCTATAAGAAACCTTTGCTTTCCTCCAAGTTATAAAGATATTCTCCTGTTTTCTTATAGAAACCTTATGATTTTTAGCTTTATGTCTAGATCTCTGATCCATTATGAATTGTTGTGTGCAATGTAAGGGAGAGACGGAAGGTCACTTTTTTTCATATGGATATCCAGTTGTCTGGTACCATTTGTCGAAAAGATTTTTCATTTGTCATTGGATTGCTTCGGTGCCTTTGTCTAAAACCAGTTGATTGTATAAATATAGTTTTTTTCAGTTTTCTCTTGTTTTGTGATCCACTTGTCTATCTGAATGCCAGAAC
Source organism: Cynopterus sphinx (assembly GCA_030015415.1). Lineage (NCBI taxonomy): Eukaryota > Metazoa > Chordata > Mammalia > Chiroptera > Pteropodidae > Cynopterus > Cynopterus sphinx. The sequence continues at coordinate 25,749,292 of CM057385.1, forward strand.
CATGCTCTCTTGTTTGCTGTAGTTTCATACTAGTCTTGAAATCAGGTAATGTAAGTCCTCCAACTTTTTCCTTTTTAAGATTGCTTTGGATTTTCTAGGTTTTCTGCATTTTCATATAGATTTTAGAATCAAGTTGTCTGCTTCCATAATATTTCAGTGTGGATATGATTGAGACTGTAGTGAGAAAAAATGTATATTTATATCAATTTGGGAAGTATAGAAATCTTAATACTGTCTCTTCTAATCCATGAACATTACATGTATTCCTGTATCTTTAGTTTTCAATGTAGAAGTCCTGCATAACTTTTGTTCATTAGGAAATTTATTCCTAATTTACATTTTTTGAAGCTATTGTACATACAATTTTAAAAAGTACTATTTTCCTAATTGTTTGCTATTGTATCTTAAAATGCAATTAGTCTATGGTCATGCCACCCTGAACATGTCCAATCCCATCTGATATCAAAAGCTAAACATGGTCAGGCCTAGTTAGTATTTGGATGGGAGACCACCTAGGAAGACCAGCTGCTGTAAGTGTTAAAAAATAAGAATAAAGAAATAAAAATAAAAAATGCAATTGACATTTGTATGTTGACCTTGTATCCTGCAACATACAACTATTAGTTTTAGTCATTGTTTTGTATATTTCTAGGATTTTCTATGTAAATAAATTATGTCATTTGTGAGCAGGCGGTTTTACTTCTTCCTTTTCAATCTTTATGCTTTTCTCCCCCTCTTGCCTTATTATACTGTCTAGAACCACCAGTACAATGTTGAATGAAAGTGAGAAGAGTGAACATGATTGCTTTGTCTTTGATCTTAGGGGAAAAAGAGTTAATGTGTCACCACTAAGTATTATGTTAGATGTTTTTTACATGCCTTTGTCGGGCCAAGGAAGTTCCATTCTGTTTCTGATTTTCTGAGAGTTTTTATCATGGATGGATATTGAATTTTGTCATGTTTTTTTCTGCATCCATTTAAATGGTTGTATCTTTTTGTTCTTTATTCTACTAATATGGTGAATTACCTTTATTGGTTTTTATTTTTTATATTAAACCAACTTTGCATTCCTCAGATAAACCTCCCTTAGTCATGGTATATTTTTAGATATTACTAGATTCAGTTGTCTAATATTTTATTTTTAGATGTTTACATCTTTGTTCATGAAGGATATCAACCTGTAATTTTTTCTTCCCCTCTTCCCTTTTCTTTCTTTCTCTTTCTTTTTTTTTCTCTTTTTCTCTCCTCTCTCCTTTTCTTTTTCTTTGCATATTCTCTGTTTTTATTAGTGGGTTATGTTGAACTTATGAAATGTTTAAAAGTATTCTCTTTATTTTCTGAAGGAGTTTGTATAAGATTGATGTTCTTTCTTTAAGTGTTTGGTAGAATTAACCAATAAACCATTCTGGCCTGGAGCTTTCTTTGTGGAGAGGTTTTTGATAACAAATTCAATTTCTTTAATAGATATAGAGCTACTCAGATTTTCTATTTCATCTTATATAAGTCTTAGTAAATGATATTTTTCAAAAAATTTATGTTTCATTTATTTTTTATTTTATTTTATTTTATTTTTTTAGGCAAGGCAAACCTTGGTTGACCTCATAGATTGCAAGGACCCTGTCAGTTTACAATCCCTAATTTTTTATACCTACAGCACTAGTCTTCCTAGGTGGTCTCCCATCCAAGTACTAGCCAGACCGAACCCTGCTTAGCTTCTGAGATCAGATGGGATTGGGCTTGTTCAGGGTGGCATGCCCATAGAATCTTCTTTTTCGTTTAAATTGTCAAACTTATTGGCATAAGATATTTCATAATATTCCTTTATTATTTTAATGTCTGGAATCAGGGTGATATCCTCTTTCATGTCTTACAATACTGTTCTGTTTATTTTTTGACTAGTTTAGCTAGGATGTCAATTTTATTAGTTTTTTAAATTTTGTCATTCTTTTAAAAGAACAGCTTTTGACTGTATTTTCTCTGTTATTTCCTGATTTGTACTTCACTAATTTTAATGTTTTATTACTTCTTTCCTTTTATATATTCTGGGTTTACTCTGCTCTTATTTTTCTCTCTTTTTAAGATTGAACCTTAGGTCACATATTTTCTTGTTTTCTAATATAAGCAATGAATGAATTGTGTTCAAATACTTGGTACTTATATATTATTTCATTTTTTTTATTTGTTATCTTATTTCATACTGGTTTATCTTGCCATCTTTGGAAAAGACTACAGTATCCAAAATCATAGTTTCAGGAAGGAAAATAATAAGTATGTATAATATGAGCAAAATACTTATCAGTATTAGTGTTAAGTCCCCTTTTCTGGCAGATATATCAAAAAATTGCTATACAAAAATGTAAAATTACCCTCCCCTTTTGGAAAGTGAGTCATCACTAATTATTTATTTAAATGAAAGGTAGATTTTAAAACACAAAGGATAAATTTTTTAAAAAGTTAAACTATTTAAGCTAAGACCATTTTTTAATATGTGTTTTTCCATACTCCTAAATATTAAATGTAATAATTTTGACAGCAACAGTTCATATGTTAAGTTTTGGAGTTTAGAAATATTGTTTACTAACCACAAATCTCATCAGGGTATGAAAGATGCCATTTCTGTAAGAAAGATGCATTTAATCTAGTGGTACTCTATGATGCCAAATAGTATGAAACATTTATTGAGCTATGTAATAAATAGGACTCAGTTCTACTATATCCCCAAAGTGCTAATAAATTTTTAACAAGGAAAAGTCAGAAAACCAGGGCGTTTTCCCTTCTACAGTGCCCTAGGTGTTTTTCTATTTTTGACAAAACCACCCATACTACTTTTCAAATCTTATATTACAATGTTAAGTCAGATTCTGCTAAGTCTAGGAGAATTTATATTATTAGAGAAAATTGTCTTGGTTTGCCTTTAAAAAAAAAAAAAGATATTGCTGTTGTGTCTAGTTTTAAAATTTTTACGTTTCAGAGCTTTCCTTGTGTTTCCATAGCCACCAAAAGGAAATATTAGATAGTGATAAGAGCCATTATAATGGGGTAATTATGAATAATCATAAACAAGTACCTACTATCAGATAGACCTATGCCAGCTCTGCCAAGGTAGCACTGGACTTGGTCCAAAAGAACATTGTACCATTTAGGTAACTTCTTAAAGCCTCAGCTTCTTCATTTATGAAATAGTGATAGGGTTATTATGAGCATTAAATGATCAAATTATATCCAAAGCACTTAGCACAGTGCCTGGCCTCTGGCAAGTGCTTGTCATTATTAAAGATTTAAATTGTCATACTTTATTAATAATAAACTAAAATTAAATTTGCAATGTTAATTTTTAATTGGCTTAATTAGTGATTTTCAGTTGTGTTTATTTTATGTGCTTTATGTTAATAAAACTTAGAAAATGTAAAGATAATCTAGTGATATTCTTAATGATTCAAAGATAAGGTTTTTTTTTGTCACATACATACATATATGGTTGAAGCAAAATGAATTGTTCATATCTAGCAGGGAGAATTTTTATATGTTAGTTGGTCAAGGTAAGTGTCACCTGACAAGACATGAGAAAAAAGGAGAATCAGTAGGACTTCCTATATACCAAATGCTGTGCATACTTTACTTAACTCTTTTAGCAGCCCTCTGAAAGTAGAAAGTGTCTCAGTTTTTCAGGTAAGCAAACAAACATCAGGAAATAACTTGCTAATGTCATGTAGCTTGTAGCAGCAGAATTGGGATTTATATCAATTGACTCAAATCCATATTTATTACTATAATTTTGCTGAGAAAATATGATCAGAAATATAAAATATGTGAAAAAAAGGGCTATAAATGGAAAAATTTATTGACACATTTGGGGATTGATTTGAAAGAGTAATTAGATTTCTTTTTCAACTAATCAATGGTTTAAAAAATGTGATGGGAAAAAAACTCAATGTGTGTTTCCAGCCTTTTGCTCTTCCTCTGTGTGCTAATGACAGTCTTGCCTTTGCTTATTCAACTGCTTGCTTCCCTTTCTCCTCCTCTGAGCTCAGCGTTTGTCACACTAGGTTTTTGGGGATTTGTAATACAGGAATGAAAGGTGAGGATGAAATAGAGGAATATGAAAGTAACCAATGCAGGATAGCCTAATCACGTTATTCTGTTTTCTACTTTGTTACCATCATGGTTATATTAAACAGAAAAAAATTGAAAAGACTTTTTATGGGAGGTCTTCAAACCTTACAGTGAACGCTGATAGCTCCTAATTGCAGCAACATTAGAAAATGTTTTATGTTGGTAGTTGTTGAACTTGTGTATGTGGGGATTTGCTCTGTTATTCTCTCTGCTTTTGTATAAGTTTGATATTTTTTATAATTTTTTTTCTAAAAAAATGTTTCAGTGAACTTACTTGTTAGACTTCCCCTCTAATTCTGGAATGGTAGAACTATATCTTGTATATTATTGTTATACATTTTAGAGCACCTTATACATAGTATAAACTGAGTTGAATTGAATATAATATTTAGGGGCTCAATTTTAAATGTAAGTAATAATAAAGCAGCAGTTGGTATGTAAAGTGAAAATATGCTTTTTTGGCTAATTCTGTCAGGCAAGAAAATCACCTGATGGTTGTAGAACTCTGAATATACTAAAAACCATTGAATTATATACTTTAAATGAATGAGCTTTATAATATGTGAATTATATTTCAATAAAAAAAGAACGTTAAAAAACGCAAAGAAAAACTATAGAATGGGAAAAGATATATGCAACACATATAACTGATAAAGGAAAGAACTCCCACAAATCAGTAAGGAAAAGACAACTTTATAGATAAAGATAGACAAATAACAGGAACAGGCATTCTATAAAGAGAAAAGAACAGTTAAGAAACATATTTAAAAGATGCTCAATTTCATTAGAGATCAAAGAAATGCAAATTATAAACTCAGTGAAACAAACTTTTACACCTACCAAATTTGTAAAAATTAGAGTTGGATCATCCCAAATATTGACAAAGATGCAGAAAAAACAAGAACTCTTATACACGGCTGGTGGAAAGGTTAACTGGTACAACCTGTTGATCCAGCATTTTTATTCCTAGGGTGTGTGTGAGTGTGTGTGTGTGTGTGTGTGTGTGTGTGTGTGTGTGTGTACACACGCATATGTGTATGTCCTCATTGATCTATATAATGCCACCTTTATTGAGTTTTCATATTTTCATGGGCCTATTCCTAGGCTCTCTATTATTTTAAATTTGTTTATAAGTGCACCAGCTTTGTTCTTTAGTTTTAAAGTAAATCTAATAGGGTCGACTTCTTGAGGAGTGTCCTTCAGGAATGTTTTGTTTATTCATGACCCTTTGTTCTTCTGTTATAAACCTTAGGATCAACTTGTTAAGTCTTATGATAAATCCTGCTATGTTGTTATTGAACTTATATATTGAATTACTTTGAATTTATAGACCATTTTGAATAGAGTTTTATTAAGATAATCTCCATTTATTTAGGTCTTTAATGTCTTTCAATCAAATTTAATAATTTTCTTTATAGAGCTCTCATACTTTTAAATTTATTTCTAGGAGTATATAAGAGGAGAGGGAGATTAATATCAATTTAAAAAATGACTTTATTGAGATATAACTTACAGACCATAAAATTCACTCATTTTAAGTGTGTAGTTCAATGATTTTTTAGCAAATTTTCAGAGTTACATAACCATCATTATGCTCTAATTTTAGAACTCTTTCATCACCCCAAAAGAAACCTTGCTATCCATTGGCACTCTTTGTTCCTTCTCACGAATCCACACAACTACTAATCTAATAAACAGACACACACACACACACACACACACACACACATGCATGCACACACCTTTTTATTTTGGACATTTAAAAATACACTAAAGTCAAGAGAATAGAATAATGACTTCAAAACAACCAATATGGTCAAGCTTGTTTTTCATTTCCTCTAACTTTGATCTAGCTTCTCCCCTGGATTATTGGATTATCTATCCATTCATTCATTTATTAATTAATTATGGTAACCTTGGTTAATGAAATTCAGTAAGTTTCAGGTGTACAGTTTAGTAGTATCTTCTAGTATCCAGTAAGTATTCAAAACAATCCATTCATTAATTACTTTGATAAGTCTCTTAAATCTTTTAATCTCTAGCAATTCCCTATCACTTTATTTATTTATTTACTTGCTTGCTTGCTTACTTACTTACTTACTTACCCACGCATGCCACCTATACGTTGAGGAAACCAGATCATTTTTTGGTAGTCTTTCTCACATTCTGGATTCTTTCTTTTCTGTTAACTTTATCTCTGTTTCCATTTTGCATCTGAACAAATTCTTCAGATCTGTCTTCCACTGCAAATTGTAAATTCTCACTTCAGGTTCACCTAACCCTGCTGCTTAACCTGTCCACCAAATTTTTAATTTTAATTATTATATGTCCAGATTCTAGAAATTCTATTAGGTTCCTTTTCAAATCTTCCTGTTCATTGAATAGAGTCTTCTAAGGCATATTTTTATATCCACTGTCTTTGTGGGTCTGAATCTTGTGTTTATATTTCTGCTGACCCTTAATCACGGTGACTTGCTTCCTGTTTTGTCATTTGATTGTGAATTTGTCATTTATCTCAAAGTGACTTTCATAGATCAGCCAGCATTTTTAGGTGACCTATATTGAAGTTTTGTTTTTTTCAGCATAAATTAGTATTCCATTTGCCTGAAATAGAAGATATGAAATATTTTAAGCAATTAGGAAAAAATAGGAAAAGTAATATATCTATATAGCAGCCTAAAATGAGACTCCGCCTTTTGAAATAGAAATTTAGAATTTATTTTTTACACTCTTATCAAAAGTGAATCCTCTTAGCAATCAAATTGTCTTACATCTTCAAAATTTGTTGAAATTTTTACGTATCGTATAATCAGAATAAAATTAACTGGAAAAAATGGAGACTTTTTATTTGTATTGTTAATTAACTGTTGTCTTAAACTGTAGGAATCTATATAACTGAGGTGTCCTGTGTCTATAAGATGTTACCAATTATTGATTCACAGGTATAAATTGAGAAAATTTGTGCTGTTCCTCTAATGGTACAATTTTATTTTTGCAGCTCATTAACTGAAGAAGAAAAAGTATATCTTATTAACATTGTTATCCTTTGTTATTAAAAGATGAAGGGTGAAAGATAAAGGCAGGACAGATATCTCAGAATTTCATTTTATTTTTTTATATTCTCTAAGCCCTAAGAATGAGGACTTCTAATATAGTCTGTTCAGCATGTTTATGATGCTGAATTCATGGCAAAATATGTGTTTGATGTTAGTTTTACATTCTGTTGTTAAAAATGGTAGTAGAGAATGACATTTCTTTTTTTTTTTTAGTCCAAACATAATCTCCTCACCTCAGATGATATATTTATTTTTCTGCCTTGTTCGAGGTATATATTTTATTTTAATCATAAATAGCACAGATTGTTTTACTCTGCAGGTTTTCTCAAGTCCTTTCAGAAGCAAGTGGAATACAGTTCATGAAAGATGAACAGTAATCTTCTTCCCTTCGATTCCTGTGCCTCAATGTTAAGGCCCAAATGACGTTGCATATTTGTGTGTGTGTGTGTGTGTGTGTTTTGTTTTTTAGGGCAGTAGCCATAAAAATTTATGAAATGAGAAATATATTGAATCACTGCCTATAAGATATAATGTTCATCATTCTCAAGATATTTCATATGTTTATTTTTTTCTCCCCAAAGGAAAACCCAAGCTCTTTTGTGCAGAGACTGTCTTCTATGTGTGTATATATATCTCCGCCCTCTTTTCATCAAACTTTAGGCTCCAACTTAAAATAGTTTTGCCTTAGCTAACTTTTACAATGGAAGCTTCTTAGCCTCTTTCTCATGAAAACATCACAACTTGGCATTTCTCTACCACAGAAAAACTGAACATGGTAGAGAAAAGTTGAATTTAAGTTGACTTAGTGAGACTTCCATATGTGTTGGGAAAATCTTATGATGTCTTTCGGGGCCATTTGCTTTTTCATATATCCAGATTGTTCCTTATCCCAATTAAAATAGATATAGGAGACTAATGTAATTAGCTAATCTTATTATTCTTGCCAGGACAGTAGGGATTGTTCATTGTGAACACATTCTGCTGCCAACATCTGAGTTAGAACATTGTGTTTATTTGTGAGAGGATTTGCATATGAACAATTTGGTTTAAAGATTAAATGAAGAAATAAATTCTATTGGTAAACCTGATGAAATCATTAATCTTTTAAAGAAAAATTACTAAATTATGGAGTTGACAATTTATCATGCTGAATATTGTAGAAATTAAAATTTCTGTATATTATTTAAAAGAGTTTTTTAGCTTTTCTCCTGCCTTTTTTTGAGCAGTGGACAATGATCTGGAGGTGACCCAGCAACAAATTGGAACATGGAGCAGTACTAGGTATAATGTGTCAGGGAGTTCAATTCAGTGTATATTTACTACATACAATGAACTTTCATAGAAACTTTGGTTGGGGAGGAAGGTTGAGGTGAATATAAAGATGAATAAGAAATAGTCTCTTAATATAAAATCCAGTGGGAGAAATAGATCAGTAAATAATAGAAAATAGAATGAAACAAGTGTTAAACAGTTCATAGTAACATGCTATAGGGGAATATAGGAAAGAACAATGAGGATTGAGTAGAGAATCAGAGAAGGTGTCACTAAGAATGTGGCATTTAAGTTGATTCTAGAAAAGGAGTAACATTTGGATAGATGGAAAATGTTAGGAATAGGAGTGTGAGGATATCATTTTGAGGGACTGGTAAATACAGAGGCATGCATGTTTAAAGCCCCAATTTTGTAGAAGAGTAAAGAAGAATAAAGACAAGGCCAAACTATTTGAGTGTTCAATTTTTACTCTGTAATATTATTAATAACAACTAATGTTTCTCTAATATTTTCATATTTGAAACTTATAAGAACAGCTGTGGGAGGTGTTGTTAGTACCCCCAATGTATACATGGTCTTGTGTGATTTAGTGCAAAGATCTGGATTTGAAAGTTGACTTTGTCACTTGAAACGTACGTAACCTTAGACATAGTACTTGATATTACTGAGTACTAGTTTTTCCATCTATCAAGTATGAATAATACCTTCTCCAGTAGTTTGTTTCAGGACTGTTGCGTAGGCTGTGCACCACATTATTCCAGGGGCGGCATTCACACAGACCAGGGACTGGCTATTTTTTTTCTGTAAAGGGTGAGATAGTAAATATTTTAGGCTTTGCAGGCCATAAGCTATCTGTCACAACTGCTCAACCCTGCTGTTGTAGCACAAAAATAGCCATCAGCAATATGTAAACAAATGGGTGTGACTGTGTTCTAATAAAATTTCACTTCCAAAAACAGGTGTTGGGCCAGCTTTGACTCACAGCCAGAAGTTTGCTTGTCCCCAACATAGACCAGGATGTGAGCAGTGCACCCTTGAGCTGTGCAATTGTGGCACAGGTGGGTTTAAGGAATAAATTACAATGTGGCACAGGTGGCTTTAAGAAATATTAGTAGTACAAATATTCTAGCTTAGTACATGTGGATGCTCAATAAAAGATGTTCATACTGTCTTCCCTTTTAAAGTTATTACCATTGAATTCTTGGGTAAACCACTTAAACATTTGCCTTCAATTTCAGAATTCTCAGTAGGAAAATAAAAGCTGCTCTTCTGCCAAGTTAACCATAATTAGATATGTGAGTTAGAGTGGTAGCATATGAATATTGATTTGAGTTCCTTAAAATCAGTGTTAACTGGAAATTGTGGTTGAGATGATGTTATAACTAAGCACCATTGTATCCGGCAGTCTTAAATGCAGCATGGTAGGTAGCTTGAAGCCTAAACTGATGGTACTATTCAACATCTCATGTGATTCCTGTTGCTTTGTGTAAAAGAGAATGTTTATCTGGAGAGTGTTTACTGCTTTAGATCTCTGCAGAATTAGCATATGTTAGTGTGCTGTCCTGATTTTGATCCCCACCACATAGTTTTTGTCATACCGCCACTGCATTCTTGAAATACAGCTGGTAATTGAGAAAAATCATGTGTTCTACTAGAGCTACCCAGAGGGTGGGGGAGAATTGGGCTTCCTCTTGCTTTTTCTTAGTGATAGCTTTGTTAATGCTGTTTCTTTCAGTGTTTTTTGAGGTGTTTTTTCTTGGTATTTTTGAGAGTTTTCATATCAGACCATGTAAATCAAATGTCGATTATTTACTAGGGCTGACTTTGACATTGCTTTTGAGTCTTGGGTGAGGAATTCCAAGTTAATTGCTCTTTTAAAGATATGTTATGGTAATCATTGTCTTGAGAAGATTATATTGAACTGCCATTTATAATGCTGTTCTGCTCTCAATCAATATTAAAAGAATTTTTGTAGTTGTAATCTTAAGTGTAGAATAAAGGATTTCCTATTTTTACATTTGAAAATATTTTTTTCTCTTTACTCTCTCTATAATAATATTATATATTCTTCCTACCTTATATTTTTTTAAAACTTTTTATTGTGGTAAAATATATATTACAAAAAATTTACCATTTTAACTATTTTTAAATGTACCTTTCAGTGGCATTAAATAAATTCACAATTTATATAACCATCACTACTATTTATCATCAGATCTTCATCATCATCCCAGACAGGAACCCTGTACCCATTAAACAATAACTATGTATCCTCCCTTCCCCTGGAAACATCTATTCTATGTTCTATCTTCGTGAATTTACCTATTATGGGTACCTCATTTATATAAGTGGAATCATACTATAAGTGTTCTTTTGTATTTTTATTTCACTTAGCATAATGTTTTCAAGGTTATCTATATTAACATGTATCAGACTCATTTTTTAATGGCTGACCAATATATTCTGTTGTATCTGTATATCACAATTTGTTTATCCATTTGTCTGTTAGTGGACACTTGTACTGTTGCCATTTTTCGTTTATTGTGAATAATGCTACTATGAACATTGGTGTACAAATTATATCTCTTTTAGTCCCTGATTTCTATTCTTTTAGGCATATTATATACCTAGAAGTAGAATTTCTGAATCATATAATAATTCTATGTTTAACTTTTTAGGAGCTGCCAAACTTTTTCACAGTGATTGCACCATATATTATGTTTTAACAGATAGTTTTGGAAGGTTTATTACCTTATTTTGAAAATGATTACTATTTTCATTTTAATATATGAAAATATCTTGGAATTTCACAAATATGTTATCATTTGGGGACAATAACTTGTCTAGACTTAGCTTTTAGTGTTTTTCTGTTTTTCATTTCTCTAAATTTGAAGTTTTAAATACTGATTTCTTTGTTACACATTCACTGAGAAGCTAGAAAAATTCTTCCATTCCAGAAAGTGAAACATACTATAAATAAATTATGCTACTTCTCAAACTAGTTAACACAGGATTCTCAAGCATTCTGAAACTTGTATGATAATAAAACACTATATTTTGCTTATTTCCTAGAAAATATGCTTTCTAATAAGAATAAGCTGTAGTGTTCTTCTAAAGTTAAATTTGTATTCTATCTAGTCTATTATAGGTACCTTACTTTAAAAAGTAAATGATATTAAACAGAAAAAAACAGTAGTTAATAACAATTAAGTGTTCCTGAGTACTTACTGTGTGCCAGACCCTGTGTTAAGTACTTTAAACATGTTATTTAATTTAACCTTCCCAATGACCTATATGAGATAGGACCTCTTGTTATCTCTGTTTTACAGATGAGAAACTTGAGGTACACAGAGAGATTAAATAAGTTGTCTAAGGTCACACAAGTAACAAGTAGTAGATTTTATGTACTTCAGAACATCTTTACCCAAAAACTGACTACTTGTTGGCACTGACAAAGGTTATATATAGCTATATATATTGATATATCTAAGGTGTTTATAATAAAGATGAGCCCAAACCACTTAATATTGTAGGGATACATGGATAAAATCAGATTTTAATTTATAGAAGTTGAAGCCTACTTATTTTTATATACAGCCTTTAGTGTAAGCTTTTAACATAGCCCCTAAGTTCACTATTTTCTTAGTATTTCATATACTGACAGCCCATATATGAGCCAATGATAATTAAATCACCTAGATCTTGGGTAAAATTTACTACTGATGTTTACCAGCCCCATTCTGTACTCTGTTATTTTGTAGTACTTCTACTTATTTTAAACTTTCTTGCATCCTGGAAAAACCTCTTTTTGTAAGCTCTATAAGGACAGGAATTATTGAACAGTGCCTAGTTCATAATAAATGATCAGTAAATCTTTGGTGAATAACTATGTAAAAACTTATTTTCTCTTTATAAATTCTCATTAAATAAGATGCTAAAAATCTTATCATTGTTATGGTTGTTGATCTGTGCCCCTTAATTTTCCATAGACATACTTCTAATTACACATTTTTTCTTGAATATGTGACAAACACTATAACAATATAAATGATAAAGGGCATGGATTTTTGATGGTAGACAGATTTAGAATTAATCCTGGCTCCACTTACTAATTATGTGACCTTGAGCAAGGTAGTTAACTTTTCAGACTTTAAGTTCCTCATCAGAAAAATAAGATTAGGAATAAAACAGAGGCTGAATACACATCAATGACCATCTTTTACTTTTTAAAATTTTATTTATTATGGGACATGAACACACAATGTAAATATATATGCCTTACTGTTAAAATATGTAGCCAAAACTTACTAGATTTCATTAACCATAGACACTATAAAAAATAAAATAAAATAAAATAAAATAAATTTTATTTTTGCCAAATATATATTGCCTATATATTTAAGCTATACAATATGATGTTTTGATATACATATACATTATAAAATAATATATCACAATTGAAATGATTAACATATCTGTCACCTCCCATAGTTACTATTATTGTGTGTGAACACTTGAGATTTACTCTTTTAGCAAAGTTCAAGTATACATTGCATTATCAATATCACCATGCTGTACATTAGGATTCTAGAATTTATTAATCTTATTACAGAAAGCTTTTGTCCTTTGTGCAATATCTCCTCTTTCCCCATATTCTCCAGCCTTTGGTGACTACCATTCTACTCTCTGTTGCTATGAGATGTCTGGCTTAGTGTCATGTCCTCCAGGTTCATCTGTGTTGTCACATATGGTAGGATTTTCTTCTTTTATTATGCTAAATAATGTTTCAGTGTGTGTTTGTGTGTGATTTCCTTTGCCTATATACCCAGAAATGGAATTGATGTGTTATATGGTACTTCTGTTTTTAATTTTTTGAGGAACTTCCATAGTGTTTTCCATAATGGTTGTGCCAATTTACATTCCCACCAACAGTGCACAAATATTTCCTTATCTCCACATCCTTGCCAGCACTTGTTATTTTTTGACTTTTTGATGAAATTGCTATTCTAACAGGTGCGAGGTGATATCACATTGTGGTTTTGATTTGTATTTCCCTGCTGACCTGTTATGCTAAACATCTTTTTATATGTCTTCTTCAGAAAAGTGTCTATTCAGGTCTTTTGCCCATTTGAATCAGGTTATTTGTTTTTTTTTTTGCTGTTGAATTGTATGAATTCCTTATATATTTTGGATATTGACCTCTTTATTTTTTGTTTGTTTATTTTTTTAACTTATTGGGGTGACATTGGTTAATAAATTTTTATAGGTTTCAAGTGTACAATTCAGTAATACATCATATGTATATTGTGTTGTGTGTTCACCACCCAAAGTTAAATTTTCTTCCTTCACCATGTATTTGACACCCTCTACCCTTTCTATCTTCACCTTTCCCCTTTTCCTTCTGGTAACTATTAACTATTGTGTGTGTTTATGAGTCTCTGTTTGTCTTGTTTGTTTGTTGTTTTCATTTTTATATTTCACTTATGAGTAGAATTGTATGGTTCTCAACTTTTTCTGATTTATTTCACTTAGCCTGATAATCTCAAGGTACTTCCATGTTGTCTCAAATGGCAGTATTTCATCTTTTCTTATGGCTGAAAAACAGTCCGTTGAAATATTAACCTCTTATCAGATATATGACTTGCAAATATTTTCTCCTTTTCAGTAGGTTGCCTTTTCATTTCATTCATTGTTTACTGTTCAGAAACTTTCTAATTTGGTTCATTATTTTTGCTTTTGTTGCTTGGGTTTTTGTTGTTGTATCCAAAAAAAAATCATTGCTAAGACCAATCTTAAGCAGCTTTTCCGCAGTCTTTTTTTATAGAAGTTTTATGGTTTCAGATCTTATGTTTAAGTCTTTAATCCATTTTGAGTTCCCATCAGTAGCTGCTATTTCATTCTGGTGTCTATATTGTGCTGGAAGCTCAACAGAATCATTGTCTGTGTGCTAAGTTATCTCATTTAGGTATACAAACAAATATTTAAAAATACATGTATTTAAACTATATCATGAATAAAGGAAATTACTTATGTGAGTAAGTCATATTTAAGGGTTAGTAGCAACTTTAAGTGAACAGATTACTGTGGTATTTGTACAACAAACTATAAAGAGTGAATACATACCAAATTTTGTGTTATAAAATAAAACAACTTAATCTGAAACATTTAATGATGAGCTTAATTCTAAGGTATGTTTAAAGTATAAATTGTAAGCAATTTATATAAATGGTTATTTTATAAATAATAGGTTTCTTCAGCTAAACTTTGTATTTTTATAGTCACCTGAGGAGGAGGAGGGTGTTAACTAGAAAAAGAAGCTGTTTCACTTTAATATGAAAATTCCTACACTCTAGATATTTGATTTAACTTAGCTTAGGGAAGAGTAAGTACTTTTCCAATGAAATAGAAATGGAATCCCCTCTTTTGAAGAGCAAGTATTAGGGCCTCAGGAAACTAGTAGAAGAGATGAAAATAGAATGACTGAAGTCCTCTTCAGCAATGAAGGGAACTTATTTTGAGAGTTGGTGGAATTAGCAAAAAGATTTTCCTAGCCTTACTAACTTCGTTACTCTTTGCTAGAGACAGGGATGGGACTGAGATGAATTGTCTTTTCTTGTATTTATTCCCCATTCTCTCTGAAATGACACCAGTTATTCAAGAGTTATGCACCTCTTAGAATGAACTAGTTTAATAAACTAGCTTTTCTAATACTAACTGAGATGCATCAGGGTAATGAGATTTTGAAAGGAGATCAAGAGAAAAGATCATTTTAAGCATTTTAAAGCATGAGTAGTTGATGAAGGCAAGGTTTTAAGTGGGAATTGAGGTGGCAATGTCATGAAAGAATCTGACAGGCAGAAGACAAAGACAGCCCAGTAGAGATGAGAATTATCAAAGAGAGATGGGGAAACAAAGATAAAATAATGCAGGTGATATGGTAACAACAGCAAAAAAAGAAAAAATAAGTGGAAAATAGATCAAAGAAGGCACTTAAACATGGTACTGAATGAGATAAATAAGCACGTGAATGAGAGCAGACATAAAATACGGACAGCATTTGGGTTGTTCACTTGAAAGTATGCTAAATATGATTTTTTTTGAGGGGTAAAATAGAATCCCAAATCTCTCTCATCAGAGGAAGAGAGAATATGAGCCTGCTTCTGATTTTGTTATGGGTTTAGCTAATAATTAGGGTTAGAACAACTTAATAGATGTTTGATGTATTGTTAGTTGGTAGGAAGAATGTCAAAGGTAAAGCCAGTTTCTATTATTCCCCTTCTGTTCTGGCTTTATACTGGCCTTAAGCATTTCCTAAAAATAGAGTGTGTTCACATTCCTAAAGTTGAAGCCCTCAGGCATTTGTAAACTTGCTCTTTGAATTGTCATAATTCATATTTTAAACACTGATTGGCCATGAATCGAAAATGTGAAAATTTGTATCTAATAGGTGATTATTTTCTGGACTACAATGTGCTTTTTCTTTCTTTCTTTCTTTTTTTTTCTTTAAGGAAATTTTAATTATAACAATCATAAATTTAAGCTTCTGGTTGATAATCAAAGCTATGATATCAGACAGGTCTGCCATACTGCCAGGACTTGCTGTTGGAGAATGTAGATTGTAATTGATTCTGTTGTTCAGGGTCTGTAACAACTGCAGGCTGCCAAAATCAGTTGCCCCACTTTTTTCTCTTGTTACTTATATATAGTGAGGCAGCAGAGCATTGTGAAGAAGGTATGTCAGAAGAACTGAGTTCTGATTATTCTTGCTCTTCTTGTTTGACCTAGGGCAAATCCTTCCAGCCTAATTTTTTTTTTCTGATTTTCAAAATGAGAGTAATATCTCTCTTACCTATGTCAGAAACTTATTTGTGCATCAGGTAATATAGTTCATGTGAGCACTTTATAAACTGTAAAGACCAAATATAAAAATTAAGTCTTATTCTCATTTCTGTCATGCTAGGAGAATTGTGTCTGGTTGAAGAGAAGCTGAAATGTGCATATTCCTGTCATGTAAGCACTTCTGGTAAATTGTTCAAGGAATGGAATGGGCAGGAAAGGAACTATAGAAGTAATGGGGGAAAAAAGTAATGGGAAAAGAATCATTTGGGTACTTGCATGAAAGGCAGACTTACTTGAAATTCCAGGCACAGGAATGGTTTCTTAGGATTGTGATTATGCTGTCCTCTGAAAGATTTAGGTGAAAGGGAAAAAAACCTCATGTGATAATTAGATATGTTTTATATCAAAATTAACATAGGAGAATGGTTCTTATGCATCCATAGTTATCCTTTGAAATTTGGAAATAATATTGCTGCTGCTATTTGGACTGCCAGTTGTTTTGTTCTTATTTTTTTTCCTTGGAAAATTGTCTCTTGTACATTCTTTAATTATTGCAAAAACAATTATAAAATTCAACATAGATTAAATTAATTATAAACAAGGTGTGAAATTTAATTTTCATGCAAATTAATAGACTATCGCCAAGTATACTGATGTACAAGATACTGTATATGTTTTTAAAACATGAATTATAGGAGCTTAAAAGGAGATGAGCACATAGATGAAAATCTTAATTTAGGGTAAAATGTATGTAACAATTATCAGTCAATAAATTTATTTTAAAACTTTTTTGTGTGAGTAACAACAGTAGATTGCCCTAACTAGAGCAGCCTTAATCTGAGTGCTGTGTTGAGCAAGGGCACAGAGCCTCTCTAAGAAGCTGCCAATCGACTGGTACATGCTGCAGAATAACTCTTTCATTTTAAAAACATATATACTCAAAAATTCATATCAGTGAAGATAAACATTTCTCTAGTCTAATTATTATTAGTCATTTTAATGGAGCCAATGCAATCATTTTGAAAAGAAAAAAGATTCAGTCATAAAATATCTATTCCATTTTTTAAAATAAATTTATGTTGCCTTAGCTCCTGATAAATGTTGTTTAATGTAAATGCCAGTGTTTATGTCTTTGTGGGCTGTCTTGCACTTTTTAACTATGGAGAGAAGAAATTGATTTGAAATATCTAAGCCTATTTCAATTCAGAAAATGACAGTTTAGAAAGCTTCGTGTTAACAAGATATTTCTTCAGGGAATAATGCAAGCAAATGCAGTAATTTTTCATTTTCTGATTTATTCTATATAGTTTATACTTTTAGTGGTTCCTGACATTTTTCTAAAGTTTATTCAGAGTAAATAAAAACTGCTCTAGTGTCTTATAAAAGAAATTTAGCTGGACAGATCCAGCTGTTGCTTTATAAATAGCTACAGATGTCTGAAGCAATAAAGGGTTTACTTAGGTTGTTATGGCAACTAAATTCAGCAGAATCTGAAAGATAAACTATAATGAAGGAGGACAGTACATTAAAGGTACATTTAATCCAATTATATAATAAAAAATATTGCTTGCTGTCATTTTAGACTATGAGAGAGAAATTAGTTTAAACTTGTCAGTGTAACTTACTACATTGAATATATAGAGTCTGTTACTAGCATACTGTCTATGCTTTTTATATACTTTTAAGATGGTTTTTTTGTAGCGGTAATAGATTGTGCTGACCCATTTAAAATTTTTTTCTTGGTCCTCTTTGTAGAAAGTTCAGTATTTATTTAAATCTGCTGGCTATGATTGAGGGTGCATTTTGGAATCCATGGAATACGACCAAGCCTGCACCTAGATTTAAGTCCATGATCTTATACTAATGCTTTAACCAACTGAACTAAGTAGTTAAAACTTTTTAAGGCCATTAAAACATGTAGATCTATTCAGAGATTGTTACATAGTAGGTGAGGGAGTAGAATATTAGAATCTGTAGGTTTTTAAAATAATTTTTATTTTTACTCAATGCAATACATATGTAATTTTTTTTTTTTGTAAAGTGAAATAATATACTGTAAAGCTACAACTAAAAAAGAGCAGTTTCTTTATCCCCAAATTCTCAGTTATTATTAATTCTTTAAATTGTTTCTTCTGGGATTTACCTTTATGTCTCTAAAGAATGTTTCTTTTGCTGTTTCTTGCTTTTTTTCAATTTTAGATAGTAATTCCATTTCACGTTTTGGTAAAGATTTAACAATCTTATACAACTCCTGCTACCATTTACCTTCCCCTCCTAATGTAATCATAGCACAACTTTGGGTAGTAGGTTGAAAATTAAATTTACTCTGCATAATAAAGGGAAAATAATTTTTAAACTTTCATTTTGAAATAATTTTAGACTCCTAGAGAAGTTGCAAAAATAGTACAGAGAATTCACATATATTTTTACCCCAGTTTCCCCCAGTGACAACTATCTCCATATTCCTGATACACAAATTGAGCAACATCAGTAAAAGTATGGAAAACAAGACCAGGTAAGTCTGCTTTTTTGGCTGAGCCTCTGAAGTATACATTTCTACCAATAAATGTAAATAATGGGAATAAAAAGTCCAAAATTCATATATGAGTGCAAATGGGTGCAAATTTATTACAATCTGCATATGTATATATACATTTTCTTAAGATACCAAAAGAGAACTGTAGGCTGAATGAACTATATAACCGTAGTATAATTATCAAAAACAGAAATCTGACATTGGTACATTACTGTTTATTAAATAAACTACTAATCTTGGATTTTTACCAAATTTTACATGTACTCCTTTTTTTAAAAAAAGTTTTTTTCTTCTGTATATTTCTATGAAATGTTATCACATATAGTTTGTTTAACCACCACAATTGAGGTACAGGACTCCCAAAGAAACTCTCACATGCTGCCCCTTTATAGGCACACTCCAATACTAACCTCCGGAAACTGCAAACTGTTCTCTAGCACTATAATTTTGTCATTTTAAGAATGTTATATAAATGGAATCATAATATGTGACCTTTATATCCGTCTACACTGTTATGTGAATCAATAGTTCATTCAATTTTATTGATGATAATACTTTATTTATAGGGATGTACCATCGCTTGTTTATCCATTTATCCATTGCAAGATATTTGGGTTGCTTTCAGCTTCATACAGGTTTTTGTGTGAATGTAACTTTTTAATTCTCTAGGGCAAATATCCACGAGTGTGATTTGCTGAGTTGGGTGATATTTGTTTAATTTTATCAGTTTCCAGAGTATGTCACTTTACATTCAGAGTGTGTAGAAAGTATGTCATAGCTTCATTTTGTATTCCCACCAGCAACGTATGAGAGATCCTATTGCTCCATGTCTTTACCAGCATTTGGTATTTATATTTGTTTCTTAGGGCTGACATACATATTACTACAAATGAGTAGTAATTTATTCTCCCACAGTTAAGCTGGAAGTCAGAAATCAAGGTGTTGGCAGGGCCATGCTCTGAGGAAGAAACGGTCCTATGTGTCTATCCTAGCTTCTTGTAGTTGCTGGTAGTAGTTGGTGTTCCTTGTGTTGTAGCAGCACAATCTCTGCCTGTCTTTCATATGACTTTCTGTCTTTCTCTGTGTGTATATCTGCTCTGTGTTTCTGTGGGTTCCTACAGTCTTCTTATAAGGACACCAGACATTGGATTTAGGGCCTACACTAATCCAGTATAATCTCATCTTAATTAATTACATCTGCAAAGACCCTCTTTCTAAATAAGATCATGTCCTGAGATTCTAGATAGACAGGAGTTTTCAGAGGACACTCTTGAACCTAATACGGTATAGTCAGTATTTTTTATTTTAGCTATTCTGACAAGTATATAGTGGTATGTCATGGTGGCTTTAATTTGCATTTCACAAAGAGTTTCTCATATTTTAAAAGTTTTATAATATTATATTTAGATCTATGATCCATTTGGAGTTCATTTTTACATAAATTGTGAGGTCAAGCTTCATTTTTGCTTATAGATCACCAATTATTCCTACATCATTTGTTTAAAAAATAAAATACTATTCTTTTTCATTGAATTACTTTTATGCCTGTGTCAAAAAATAGTTTTTTGTATATGTGTGAATCTATGTCTGGACTCTTTATTCTGTTTAATTGATTTCTGTGTCTATGTCTCTACCAATACCACTGTCTTTGTCACTTTTATCTACATAAGCCTTAAAAAAAGTAATGTGATTCTACCCCTTTTTTTTTTCAAAATTCTTTTAGCTATTCTAATTTCTTTGCCTTTCCATTTACATTTTATTTATTTAAAAAAATTTAAATTATAATTGATATGCAGTATTACATTGGTTTCATTAATATAAGTTTTAGAAACAGCTTATCTATATCTACAAAAATATCCTGTTAGAATTTTCATTGGAATTTCATGAAACCAATTTCAGATCAATTTTGAGATAATTGACATATTTACTATGCTAAGACTTCAATTCATTAATATACTATCTTTCTCCAGTTATTTTATCTTATTTCTTTTATCAGCATTTTGTTGTTTTCAGCACAGATATCCTACATGTTTTGTTAGATTTATACCTAAGTATTTCAGAGTTTTTTTTTGTATTATTATAAATGGTCTTGGAAGTATTATTACCTGTGGTATTGTTATGTATTCCCACTATAGCTTTTATTTATTAAAGATATTTTTGAACTTATTTTAGATTTATAGAAAAGTTGCAAAAATTGTATATCATTTGCTTCTCACTTCTAATGTGAATATTTTATTCAGTGATATATCATTTGGTACTCACTTCTCCTAATTGAATATTTTATCTGACCATGGTATAAGCTCTGCTGCAATACTATTAAAGTAATTTCATTACTTATTCAAATTTTACCACATTTTCCATTAATGTCCTTATCTGTCCCAGGATCGTATCCAGAATCTCATATTTCATTTAGTTGTTATTTCTCCTTAATTCCTTCCAATCTGTAACAGTTGCTCAGTCTTTCTTTGCTTTTCATGACTTTGAAAGTTTTGATGAGTAATGGTTAGTTATTTTATAGTATGCTCTTAATTAGAGTTTATTTGATAATTACTTATGTTTGGAAAGAAGTTATGCATTTTTGGCAAAGTACCACAGAAATGATGTTGTGTCCTCAGTGCATCATGTCAAAAGATTCATGATGTCAATGTGTCTTATTGGTGACGTTTACCTTGACACTTGTTTAATTTGGCGTTTTCCAGATCTCTCCACTATAGTTTCTTTGTAGTTAATAAATATATCCATTGTAGCTTTTAAAACTGGTTTTCCTTTGTGACCTCATGGTTCATTTATTTTATAAACAATTGTTGAGTTCCTGCATTATACGTAACACTGTGAGAGATTCACAGCTATACATAAGAAGTTATCTTCATTTATCTCTGTTCTCTGAGTATCGATACCTATCTACATAAAGCTCAGTTGTTACACACTGTTTACACATAGTTTATGTATTTTCATCTTCTCATTCTATTTTTATTATAAATCTAGGTTTTCCTATATTCTAGCTCCCTTGTAGCAATTAGAACAGAACTGAGGAATTTGAGGTATTAGAGCTTCATTGTCTATTTGCTTAATTCATTTAGAATTTTTATATTCAGAAGCACAGTTTTTTTTTTAGAGCAACTTGATAATCTGATTTAAGAATTCATTGAGTTTGAAAATTATTTAAAATCTAAATCATTTGATTAAATGTATAAACTTATTATGGTTTTAAAAAATGTCAAGCTATTTTGACTTTAGGTTTTGATATTTTCAGCACATGGAAATATATAATTTTGAAGTTATAGTTAAGTATGTTAAGAAACATGCTAGTAAAATTGGTTTAGGAAACAACTTGCCAGTAATCAGATTTCCTTCAGTGAAAGATATTGTTTGTATACTACTCTTCTATTGCCTATCATCTTTTATGTTTTCTAAAAATGTTTTCAGCATTATCTTATTGTCCATTGTCATCTTTGAAATTTAGTCAGTTCCTAAATGACAAAATTTTCTATTAAAGTACGATAGCTATATACTAGATTGTCTATGTTACAAAATAAATGAACGCTAGATCGATTTGACAGTGATGGAACCATAATCCATGTAAGGCCATAATAACAACAGATTTAGAAAACATTTTATGGACATTTTCTACCATTCTGTTCATTCATATTATTTTTAAAATAAATTATTGTGTACATTTTTTCATGTGTAGTTTTGGCACCTAAAGTTAGACACTAAACAATCCACAAGTGAAACTTTTATGAAATTTCTTCTTCTAGTGTGGTTTTATTGCATTTTTATTTTGTTTAAAAATTTAATACTTTCCCATTCATGACTTAAGTGATCAAATATATAACTCCAATTTTGGACAAATATTTTGTTCTGAATAAAAACATGAATTAACAAATTATTCAATATATAATAATTTTCTATTTTAATAATTTATAACATTTTAGTATGTAATTTAGCAAACATTTAATTCTCTTTACATGTCATGCATGTCATACTTATATATATATCTGTATAGTATGTTTATCTAGTTTAAAAGTCAGAAGTGTCAAATGTAGTTTCCAAAGCATTGGCAAGTTGTGAGAAAGTCCTGCTTTTATTCATATTCGAACTAAAACATACAATTCTCATTTCTTATTATAAAGACAATAAGGAGACCCTGTCAGAAAACACAAGATTCTCTCACAGTCACTTGCTTTTAATCCAGCTTTCAGTTCATGTTTCCCACTCAAGATGGTTATTATATATTTTGACCTTACTTGGCTTCAAAAGAAATAGAAAAAATTTTATTGTTTTACTCTAGCTCTTCATGAGTGACTTTGCAGTGACTTCAAATTTAGGCAACCTATAGCTAAAGGTAGTTGCCTTTTCAACTACCTTTCTGGGAATTGAATTATTCTTCCCTATTAAAAACACAGAGAATCCAGAAATAGTTACCAAATTCATAAAGGCAATATAAAGGAATGGCATTACCATTTTCCAAATAATTTGTTACTTATTTAAATGGATACTTATTTAACATCCTGTTGAAAGGTGAGCACATTTATACAAAGAATCATTTTCTGAGCTGTTATATAATAACAGCATATAGATTTTGGAAAATGTCTCCAAATACTTCACCTAACATTAAAAAAAAATGTGCATTGTTTCTCCAATAGAATTTAAATTGTTTTAATACCCTGTTGATGACCCTAGGATGCTTTAATTCTACTAAAAGGTGACTTGAAGATGATTTACCATGCCTACTCATAGAATCCTCTGAAATATAGGATATTCAAATTCAGTAATCAAAATATAAAAGTAATGTAGATGAGACGTGAGGGGAATCATTGCAATATTCAATTTTTTTCTCCCAAGCTTTTTTAAATAGATTACCTGAATATATTTAGCCAATTCTTACCCTTGGAATTTTCACTTATCTAGTAAATGAATAAATATTTCCTTCCATTTTTCTTTATTTTTACTTAAAGTCTCTGAAATGCTCTAATTTCAAAGATCTGGATTCATAATTACATCTTTATTAGATGAGATTATTTATACTCTTATAAAGTATTAGAAGTGGCTTACAAAGTTCATAAAATACATCAGGCAATCAAATGAGTTAAAATGGTGTAAATATATGGGAATAGAAAAATAAGCAAAGTGTAATGTTGGTCAGCAAATAAAATGTGTATGTTAAAATCCTAAATGCTTTTACGATTCAATGTATATGAAGGTACAAATTCCAATGCCTAGAACCTAGGCATTCAAAACTTTTGGCTTAATTCTCATTTTTGCTTGGCACGACTTTAATTCCACCTGACTTCTTTCACTTACTCATTTTAAAAATGTTTATAGAACACCTATTATGTGTTATGCTCTGTTAGGAACTGGAGATATTAGAGTGAATGTGACAGACGTGGTCCTCACCCTCAAGGAATTTATATCCTGCTGAAAGAGGCAGACAATAGACACTTGACAAAATAATTAAATAATTACAGGTGATGGTAAGTTTTTTGAGCAAAATCAAAGTAATGGAGGGTTCCTGGGGATAAAGTTATTTTAACTTGAGTAACAGGGAGGGTATTTCTATGGACATTTAAGAAGGAGCCAACCATGTAAATATTTGGGAGAAGAGCTTTCTAAGAAGAAGGAACCAAAAATGCAAAAGGAAATAACCTAAGTGTGTTCAAGAGTCTGGAATAAGACTTGTGTGACTGCAACTTAGCAAATGAAGGGGAGAGTGAGAGGAGAGATCGGAGATGGATAGAAACGAAATCTTTTTTGCATGGCAGTGACTTAATCCTTCTGGATCTTGGTTTCTTCCATTTCTGTTATGCCACACCCATTGAACTGTTTAAACCCACTGAACTGTTCTACCACACCCACTGAACTATTTATTTACTGCCATCAAATTTTTCACTAAATCTACTAAGTCCAGCTAAAGTTCATTTCTTCTAACAGCCAAACTAAATGGAGAAATGCTTCAGTATTTTCCTTGCTGATTCTCTGGATTCTTTTGCTTTCTTGATCCTATTCACAGAGCTGATACTCCACAAGTTAACTCTCCACTTTTTTGTACCTGGTCCACTGTATTATGTATATATGAAAACTCTACTTGGGATATATAAGCTAGAAAAGTCTTTTGTTTAAATCTTGTTCACATTGTAGTGTTCTTCCCTCAAATACATTTCCAAATCTCCCAAAATAAAAGTTTGTCTTTTTGTCTGTAATTTTTTTTGCACAAATTCTTTCATTTCATTGCATCTTACCCTTCAGCTAGAACTTAATGACTAGCCTTTCTTCAAGCTCTTAGGCAATCAAGTCCTACTTCTGTCAAATTTGACTCCTTTCTTCTCTAACAATTTACCTTGTCCTACGAATTTTTTCCTTGCATGTCTTCTTTTATACCATACCACTTCAACATGCTGTAATAAAAAATATATGATCTCTGTAGTCAAGCTAACCAGGTTTGTAGCCCGAGTCTGTTAATTACTTAGTTGTATAACTGAATAAATTACTTAGCCTAAGCCTCAGTTTTCTCTTCTGAAGACAAGGAGTAATAACACTACAAAGAGTAGCTGTAGGAATTAAAAGAGTTAATGTGTATGGCAGTATCCCACACAACTACTAATAGGTAGTTCATAAAACTAATTAATTTACTTCCCTTCCTCCCTTGTTGCTTTTACATTTACTCCAGCTCCAAAAAGTAAATTCTTCCTAACTAATCTCTCTAACTCCTATTTACCTCTTTTAGTCCATTCTACTTACCATTGAAAATTTAATTTCACAAGTCTGATCAAGTAAGTCTCCCCTGAAAGATCTTCAAAATGTTCCCATTGCTAGTTGTAACAAGTAACAGCTCCATGATACTCTAAATGCAAGAGATGTGGTATTTCTTTATTTTTGAACCCTTCTTGCAAATTTATCAAGAAGACCAATATCACACATTTTCTGGAATTGTTCTCTTTTCCTATGGTTCCACAAGAGTTCTAGGAGTCCTGAGATGTCCTGAGTCACTGTTCTGCTCTTGCTTCTTGTGATACTCCCAATTTAGATGTTAAGTACTAGTTTTCCTTTATCTGGCACTATGGTTCCATGGTTTTGGCTCAGCCATAAACCATGTGGCCATGTAGTGGTGGAGCAAGGAGAAATGATACGTCTGCCTCATGCCAAGTTTGGATACTGGAGTTCCTCTACACATGTAGCCATTTCCATGTAAAATCATAGCATCTTGAAGATTCTGATTTCCATGCTCACTATTGAGCCAGCAATCATTTGTCTGTTTCTCTTGAGATCCAACAACTTTACTAGGATTAGGCCATATAATTTTTTTTCTTCTGGAAGCATGAAACATTCCATCCTTTCTGGTACAATCAGCGTAATTACCTCCAGTTTTGTAGTAATCAATCTGGAATATCATTTCTTCGTTCCTGGTACCATTTAAGGAAATAGGAGCCAATCTATGTTTGTTTGTTTTGTTGGTTTTGTTTTTAATCATATACTCGACATTAACTTCTTAAGTCTTTCATGAATTTATTATCTAGTAGGGGAAACAAATGGGTATTCAACCTATTATACTACTAGCTAGAATCCACTTTAAGGGTAGGCTGGATTGAACTTAAATCATAGACTGTTAATAATAATATATAATAGCTAATATTTATTAAGTGCTTATATTGAGCATTTGATAAGCACTCTAAAAATGCTTAAAATAATCACATAAGGTAGAAGCTATTATTACTGATTTTCAGACCAGAAAATGGAGACATAGGTGAAATAACTTGTCCAAAGTCTTTTAACGTGGACAGAGGAAAGACTTCCAGAATACAGATCACTTTAAAAGCTCTAACTTCTACTGCTTCTCAAGAGGCAGTTATGTACAGTGGGCATTTAAAGTACATATTATTGTTTATTAATACATCTTGTGACTTAAACATGTGAACACACATGAGCACATACACAAATGAAACTGAAACTGACGTTTTATAAAACAATATAATGAACTCTAACATTTCTATTCTGTGTGTTTTTAAAAACATCATTCACCAATAAATTGTTTTTACAACCCATTAAGATTTTGATCCTCTGTTTGAAAATCATGGTTAGTATGGTATATATGAGAATACAGTTTGAACGTATGTTTTGAATTGTGTGGGACCACTTATACATGAATTTTTTTCAATAAATACATGTATTGTTTTTAATCCCCATTTGGGAGTGTGCAGATGCTGAAGGCCAGCTGTCTGCATTGATCTATGCCACTCATTTAGGGGACTGGAGCATTTGTGGATTTTGGTATCTGTAGGGGTTCCTGGAACCAATCCCCAGTGGATACTGAGGGACAACTGAATTTTGGGGGAGTCAAAAATTCGCATGGATTTTCCACTACATGGAGTCAGCACCCTAACCCCCTCTGTGTTGTTCATGGGCCAACTATATATATATATATTTTTAATTTTAGGGAAGGCAGCTCTGAAAATTATGAGTGAGGGGATTTTGAAGATAAGACAGTTCAAATATAAAATTGATTGTCTATGATTGTCTATGGTATTAATACCTGATATATTGATAATTTGTTCTATTCTGGAGCAAAAGCTATAGGCATTTAGTAAATTCTAAAGAGGAATAAGGTAAAAATGTTTATCTTGTCAGTAGGAAACATTTTCTGTGTCACGTTTCTTTAATTCTACCCAAATAAGGGAGTTGTCTCTGAAAGCAAGAATTGACCAACTATTTTTGAAGTATATAATAATAATACAACATTTATTTAGATTCTGTTAGTATCCTCTGCTGACCTAATAGAGATCTCATATATAAAGATCAATAAATTATCTGCATTATATTAGTGATTTCATTTAATACTGGTAGGAAATAATTTGAATACTGGTAGGAAATAATATTTTTCTATTTTGAGTAGCAGTTTCTGTATCTGCAGTTAACCACGGAGCTCATTCTCATATTCATCTCACAGATATATATTAAATATTTAAGATGAGACCTAAAGTTATTGAGAAGGATCCAGCCACATGAAGAGTATGGAGTCTAGGGGTCCAGATAGAAGGGTGAAAATCCCTGAGGCAGTCAGTATTAATGGAAGCTTGTGGGTGAGATAGAAGATAACCATATATAAAGTTGGAGAAGTTAGGCAGGAGTCAAGTCAGGCCCTCCTAGGGCCTTTGTGACTCCTATCAGGAGTTCAAATTTTTTCTTAAACAAGGAAGTAATGTGATCTGATTTATATTTTAAGGGGTAACTCTGGCTGCTATGTGGAGAAAAAACTGGAAAGGGCAAGAATTGAAATAGGGTAACCACTTGAGAGGCAGTCGCAGTAAACTGTTTAGGCTAGTAGTAACTGTCATTTGGATTATGGTGGCAGCTAAGGAGATGGAAAAAAGTGAATGGAGTCAAGGTATATTTTGGGGGTAGAATGCATAAAAGTTGCTGATAAATTAGATGTGGGGATGAGAGAAGGAGCAAAATCAAGAACTCCTAGGTTTGTGACTTGAGCATCTGGGTGAATGGTGGTTCCATTCACTGGGTAGGGAAAACCAAATAGAGTAGGGCCCTATTTCTCAGGGAAGTATTAGTTTCCTAGGGCCGCTATGACAAAGCGTCACAAATCGTTTGGCTTAAAACAATAGAAATGTATTCTGTCACAGTTCTGGAGGGTAGAAGTCAAAATCAGGGTGCTGGCAGGTTTCACTCTGAAACCTTTGGAGGAGAATACTTTCTTGCCTCTTCCTAGCTTTTGGTGGTGCGCTGGCAATCCTTGGCATTCCTTGTTTGAGGCTGTAGCACTTTAGTCCTTGCCTCCATCATTATATGTCATTCTCTGCTTGTGTATATCTGTGTTTCAAGGACTGAGGCAGAAAATAATACAAAATCAGCCTGGAGCATCTTGGAGTGGCAGAAAGTAAGAAAGTGAAAAAAAAAAACCATAGATGGGGAGGGTTTGTCAAAGGAGCAGAGGAGCAAACTGAAAGAGCTCTCAATGGGCAACCTTTATAGGAGAAACCTGACAAATGTTACTTCAGCCAAATGATCAAGGTGATTTTTATTTCTATATGTAAATAAATAAATAAATATATATATATATATTTAATCATATATATATATATATGAATGATTAAAAATGGTGTCATTCAATTCTGTGACCACTTGTAGTTTTGTTTTTTTTAATCAATTGATAAAATTTCCATTGTTTTAATCTCTAGAAGCTCCTCTATCATAGCAAATAATTTATGATAAAACCTCATTCGATGTGCTTATTATAAATGTTACTTCCTACATATTACACTTTGTTCCTCTAATGTATTTAAATTTTTTTCATTGTTTTTCAGATATATAAATAATGTCACAAATAATTATGAATATTTTTGGAGGGTTTATTTTTTTTTTAAGAAACTTCATTATTACCAAATTTAAAAGATGTGATTGAGAATAAAATGCTCTAATTCTTCATTCTTAATCTTTCTTTTAAAGCCATTATGTTTTTCATTCACATTAGTTATGCTGTCATTGGTCTAAACTCACATTTATCCAAAACATCTTTAATTTACTGCAGATAAATTTTCATAACTCTTTGTAGGTTGGTCTGCTTTATCTTTTCACTATCAACAAAATTTAGGAATCACCGTCTGACATTTTCTGCAAATATATTCACAGATTGACAGCAGGTATTTTATTGTTCCAATTTATACCATCAGCATTATTGTTTTTCTAAAATATAGCACAATCTTTTCTTTTGATATTGTTTTAAAATGATTACAGTTCCCAAGAAAGAAGCTATACCAATTTCAGTGTGAAATATCAAATCTTGAAGGAAAATACAAAAACTGTCTTCCAACTGATGGAAAACCATTTACGTATAAAAAAAAGTAAATCAGTTCTGGTGTGCTGACTGGCAAACAATTGCTAAAGTAGAAACAACGGGACTTACTTGTAATCCCAATTGGATTAGAATAAAATATTCACAGTGTTAGTTTTCATTTTGCATGATTTTTACACTGTGGAAATAAAGGAAGATGAGAACAAACGGGCTATGATTCAGAGCCCACTATAACAAGGAAGTCATCCACCATCAGTTGCATTTGGCCAATTCACAGGGAAGTGGAAAAGTTTTATGGTTAAAAAGAGAAGACTTTAGATATGCTGTGATTGGAGATTGTTGGCGTGGGGGAGCTAAGGTGGGCTTACTAGAAGCCTAACATCTTAAATAATTGGTTTGGGGAGCATATTTGTCTTTCTCTTGTTGGTCCTGAGTTGGAACCATGTGGGCGGGTCGTGATGAATGAGCTGTGGGCAAAAAAAATAAATAAATAAAGAAGAAGAAGCTGGTAGTCATTGACCAAATCCTGACTGTTCTGGGCTGATTGCTGCAGAGGGTATATTTGGGTTTTCCAGGCTGGTCGCTAAAGAGATTGTGGGTCAGAATCCTGTTGTCTCTTATGGTCTGTTCATTGTCCATTTGTCTAGTAAATCTCTCACTACTGAAGAATAAATAGATTTGTTTTACAATTTTAGGGCTGATTATATTCATGTAGCTTTGAGAGCTCTATCACGATTCTCTATCAACTCTTCCCAGATGAAAATAATATTTCATGTCTGAGAGTATAAGATGAATTATGCCAAAGTGTCCATACTGTAAGACATGAAGATGTCATTAGGCAGGTAGCAGTGGATTCTGGGCCTCAGAGATACCAATTACAATAATAATATGTACTTCAGTGGGTCTTTTGAGAAATTAATAAGAACCTGATTTGTACTACCTCGGAGAGCCTTTGGGTGTTTTCTTAATGACGTATTGGATAATTGAGACTTTAAAAAATGTAGAGGAGAAAGTAACTGGCCTTTTTCACCATTGGAAACTGCACATTGTAATTTCTGTTACAGCCTGTATAGAGATCGGTTGTCTGTGATAAGGAGTATATTTGAGTTCCTACAGTTTTTTAAGTTAAATGTTTATTTTGAAAAATTTCAAAATTTAGCTATGTTAATAAAGCATAAAGAAATAAAGCTAATGAAACTTTTATTTAGATTACTAAATTAACATAGCACAATGAACTTGAGAAACATTTTTGACCAAGTAGCTCAATAAGTAGGTCTACATCGTATGTTAAATAATGTGTGTTCTTTGTACCAATTTGTCGAATTAGCGGCAGGCAGCTAGGAAACAAAAAGGAAGGGTGGAGATAGAGAACCTGTGAAAGAAACAAGTTTAAGTTGACACATTGAGGAATATGTAAAAAAGTGGGTCAGAGGGTTTTCCTCTCTTGAACTTGGCTGGACCATGTAGTTAGGTCTCACAGTTTATCTTACCTTTCTTTGCTTAGCTTTTATATAACAATATTTTCTTCTCTGTTTCAAAATGAACAGGCATAGACACTAGTAAATCTCAGTGTTTCAGGTATTGCCATTTTGAGACCCATAATAAAGTTTATTTTGCTAAAATTATAATCAATTCTACAAATATAAGTTGTCTTTTAAATACCTGTATTAAAAAAAAAAACTTAGGTCATAGAACATAATTTAATAGAATCCAGTGCATCTTCTTTTAAACACTCCTGTGATTTTCATGGACAATCCCAATTGACTGAACAAAGAACTATATTTAGCACCTTATTAGAAAGGTACTATAATTAAGTCTGTTTTAGTTTTACTCATTACTAACACCCTGAATAATACAAGAAAGGGAAAAATTGCAGCTCATCCAAGAAGAGACCCATGAGATGGTATGCAGCTAGTTTAAATCTTAGTGAAAAATCCCAAGAATATTAGCACATCTGCACTGTAATTACTGACATAGTACACAAGACCCCATCTGAAGAGTGACTTCATGGAGTACCCTTGACTTTAACATCTCTTCGAATGGTTAAAGGAGTTTCTATTTTTCTGTTGTCAGGATGTTATATCTTATTAAACTGCATGACGTATACAGGTTTTAAAATTTTTTTTAATTAAAATTATTGGGGTGACAATAATTAATGAAATCAAATAGCATACAATTCAATAATATATCATGTGGTTTATAATTTAAATATATTATGAGCACGAGTTTTTACTTACCTCAAAAATTTTGCTTTCGCCTTTAGGAAACCTTAAGGTGCTACTCACCCAGTAGTAAGTATATTTGTAGTTTGTAGCATGGCCTATCAAATTTTATCTCCAAGGATAAACATTTTATTTGTATAGAGATACAATTTGCATATAGAGAAAAATTCTATGATCTTGAATAATTTTGGAAGGAAATTTTTTTATTATTCTTAACTTTTTAATCGAGTTTTTATTTATAGACAGAAGACTATAGTCTTCATTTTATCAGATTAGGAAACATTTTATTATATTTAATTTTCATGTTGCTTTCAGTTTTTTACTTTCTTGCACATTACCAACATGTTGATCAATAGGGAATTTCTGTAATCTGAGAGAGATATTTTGAAATTTGCTGTAATGATGATATAGTAATGTATTTTTTTCTGGTCTTTTCACAGAAAGTTGAAATATTAGCAAGCTAAAAATATTCAGATATGGGTTGGCTACTTGTTATTCTAGTCTTCTTGAAATCTAAGGAATTTACATTTAAACATTTACTTATAGATTAAGACAGAAACTTATAGTAAATTAAGACTGAAGATAATTAAGACGTTATAATGATTGAGAAAGCTAAAGAGCTTGTAAAATTATTAAATTTTCAGAAAGTTGTTGGTTAAAATATACATTCCAGATTTAAAATGTGCATGAATTAAATGACTACTTCTTATTTCTGAAAATCTATGGTATTTGAATTTAAGATAATATTTTAAATAGATATAACATGTTTTGCTTTGAACAATTTGGTGATATAGTGAAACTATTTGCATAACCAATACAGGTAGCCTTGGTACATCTTTAGGAAGTAAAGCTTTTTTCTCATTGTTAATTGAAAGGATAAGATTATCGTAAAGGAAAAAGAAAGGAAAGTCAAAGTATTGTTTTTATTTTCTTTTACATAAAATTGGCATATAATATTATATAAGTTTCATGTGTACAACATCATAATTCAATATCTGTATACACTATAAAGTGATCACCACCAAAAATCTAATTATCATCCTTTACTGTACAATTGATCCCTTCACCAATTCTGTCCCGCCCTCCCCTCAGATAAACATCAATCTGGTCTCTATGAATTTTGTTGTGTTTGTTTATTGGTTTTGTTTTAGATTTCACATATGAGTGTCTATCTCTGTCTGACTTATTTTATTAAGCTCAATAACTTCAAGGTTCATCCAT
Organism: Cynopterus sphinx; assembly: GCA_030015415.1. Classification (NCBI taxonomy): domain Eukaryota; kingdom Metazoa; phylum Chordata; class Mammalia; order Chiroptera; family Pteropodidae; genus Cynopterus; species Cynopterus sphinx. Next base: position 25,782,349 of record CM057385.1, read on the forward strand.
GTTGTCACAAATAGCGCGATACATTCTTTTTTATGGCTGAGTAGTATTCCATCGTATAAATATATTGTGTATTCTTTATTTATCCACTGATGGATGGACACTTAGGTTGTTTAAATATCTTAGCTATTATAAATAATGCTTCAGTGAACATAGGCATGCATATATCTTTTCAAATTACTGTTTTTGTGTTTTTTTGGATAAATACCTAGAAGTGGAATTGCTGTATTATATGGTAGTTCCAGGCTTTCTTTTTGAGGACTCTTCATGCCATTTTCCATGGTGGCCACATCAATTTACATTTCCACCAACAGTGTATGAGTGCTCCCTTTTCTCCACATCCTCACCAACAGTTGTTTCTTGTCTTTTTGATAATAGTCAATCTAACAGGTGTAAAGTGATATCTCATTGTGGCCTTGATTTGCATTTCCCTGATAATGAGTCATGTTGAATATCTTTTCACGTGCCTGTTCACCAACTGTACATCTTCTTTGGATAAATGTCTAATCATATCGACAGCCCATTTTTTAATCAAGTTGTTTGTTTTTGTTGTTAGGTTGTATGAGTTCTTTATATATTTTGGGTCTTAATCCCTTGTCAGAGATATGATTTGCAAATACCTTCTCCCGTTTAGTAGGTTACCTTTTCCTTTTGATGATGGTTTCATTAGCTGTGTGGAAACTTTTTAGTTTGATGTAGTCCCATTTGTTTATTTTTGCTTTTGTTTCCTTTGCCTTTGGAGTCATATCCACAAAAGACACTAAGACCTACATCACAGAGCTTATTACTGCTTATGTTTTCTTTAAGGAATTTTATGGTTTCAAGTTTTACATTCAAATCTTTAATTCATTTTGACTTAATTTTTGTTTATAGTGTAAGATAGTGGCTAATTTCATTTGAGTGTAGCAGTCCAGTTTCCCCAACACCATTTATTGAAGAAACTTCTTTCTCCTTTGTTGTTAATTGCCAATGTATGTGTGGGTTTATTTCTGGGCTCTTAATTCTGTTCTATTGATCCATGTGTCTATTTTGATTACTATAGCTTTGTGGTATAGTTTGAAATTGGGGAGCATGATGCCTTCAGCTTTGTTCTTCTTTCCCAAGATTGCTTTGGCTATTCTGGAACTTTTGTGATTCCATACACAGTTTGGAATTATTCTAGTTCTCTTAAAAATGCCATTGGAATTTTGATAGGGATTACATTGAATCTGTAGATTGCTTTGGGTAATAGGGACATTTTAACAATATTAATTCTTCCAATCCATGATTTTTGTGTTCTACTTTTTTTCTATTTTCATTTCTATTTGTGTCTTCAATTTTTTTATCAGCATCTTTAAGTTTTTAGTGAAAAGGTAAGGTATTGCTTTTTAAATTTTCTTGTTTAATTTCTATTTTTTAAAGAATAGAGCTGGCTCGCCTATTATGTTTCTAAACTTATCAGTTGCCCACCAAAGGGATAAATACATTTTCACAGTGATTTATAGATTGCTGAAAGTTTTCTGGTCTATATTATAAGCCTCAATTTTTGAACAAATTACTTTTTAAAAGTTTGTTTTAAAATTTATTTTAGGGTTTTTAATATATTTTTTCCTAGAAAGTGTTATAAATGGGTAGATATTCAAGCTAGCTCACAAAAATATTTAAACTCATTAAAATGTCTACAGCCGTGCCACCCTGAACAAGCCCAATACTGTCTGATCTCAGAAGCTAAGCAGGATCAGGCCTGGTTAGTACTTGGGTGGGAGACCACCTAGGAAGACCAGGTGCTGTAGGTGTAAAAAAATAATAATAAAAATTTTTTAAAAATTAAAAAATAAAGGGATCATAAGCTGACAAGGTCCTTGCAATCTGTGAGGTCAACCAAAGGTTGCCTTGCCTAAAATTAATTAATTAATTTAATCAAACAATTAATTAACTTAAGAAAATAAACTCATTAACTAGTAAGGAATAAAGATATTTTTAAAAAATTTTTTTCTTAAGTGGAATGCTAGTAATTGAATAAAAGCATAATTTGATCATAAAATTAGGAGACTCATGGAAATTCTGAAGAGGACTTCTAGACACTCTGAAAGGAGCATTAGAAACATTATTTCTAATTTTTTTTTGGTCAAAACTCCCAACTTTCTTCTGTTATACAGTATTATTCTTAGAGATAATAGCTTACAAATGGAACAATGGAAAAGATTTTTTTTTTCAGTAATTAGGTAACAGTTGAAAGATTATAGTAAGTGGACCCATAAGAAATAGAAGAATCTGATATGTGAATTCTATCTTAATAAAACTATTATCAAAAAAGTAAAATAAGGAATAAAAGTTTGAGAGAGAGAATTACTTCCTGTGGCTGAACTTCTAAATAAAGAAGGAGTGACTTTAGATTACTTAGTTGTTGTTTGTATTTGTTATGATAGACATGTCAAGCAAGCCATCAATTTACTAAATTCAGTAAAAGACATTAATCTGCCATCTTGCGGGGGAACAAATGGCAAATATAGAATAAGTGATCATTTGGAAGCTAAGAATGCTTTATGAACTTAAAGATCAGTTGTAGAGAGTTGTAAAATATAGCCCAGAAAATATTTATGAAAATCAACTTCTGCCACTCAAATGTGGGAACAAAATAATGAGTGATATTAATTCATTTCTTCTTTTTAGTAATTCAGTTTAATATTGTTACTAGATAAAGAAATGGTAATATGAAACTAACAAGTTACCAAAAGAGGTGTCAAAATGTAATGATTTTATTTCTCTTCTTACCACACATTTTCCTCCATATTTTGCTTCGGGACTCTTGCTAAAGATGGCAGGCAGCAGGATGTTCCCGCAGAAATCCAAACACTGGAACTTGGCTGCTATGAGATAAAATGACTTTAGATTACTTAGTTTTACTCTTTGTATAAATAGGATTTTTAGTGGGAGATCTTAAGTGAATATTCTGATTATGATGCAAAATGCTCATCAAAGCATTTGCTCACAGAATTAGAAAGACTTTGAAAATATTTTAAATGTTACATATTTTTAATATCTTTGAAACAAAATGCTACTTGTAATGCTGTTTTCTACAGTTTTTGACCATATGGTTAAAATCTAAAATCAGGATATCATTTAGGAAAAAAAGGTTAGGCATGGAAATAAATTAACTTTTTAAAAGATTTATGCCTCAACTTTATCCATGAACACATTTTCTGTACTCCTGGACTTAAATGGAAAGTTAGTATTTTCCTAATCACAATCAGGAATATAAAGATTCCTGCAAAATTTTATACCAAAGAAGTATATACCTAAGAACTTTGCCAGAATAGAGCAGTGAAAGTCTAATAATCTTTTAGGAAAGATCTGGTAATATCACTTGAACATGTAATTTGCCTAGAATCACAGACTTCTTAAAAGTATAATTATAAAAAGAAAATCTTCTGAGTCTTTTGTAAAAGAGTTGTTTTTTTTTCTTTTTTTGAAAAGTTGGTGATAGTCTGCTATTTGTGATGCCTAGATTTCTGGCTATTAAAAATTTAGATAGATATAGAGATGATATATGTATGAATTAACTGACCACGTATGCACGGGTTTACTTTAGGCTATTTTGTTCAATTGAACTACGTGTCCTTGTATCAATATTATACTGTACTGTTTTGAGTACTATAGCTTTGTAATATAGTTTGAAATCAGGAAGCATGATGCCTCCAGCTTCGTTCTTTCTTCTCAAGATTGCTTTGGCTATTTGGGGTCTTTTGTGGTTCCATACAAATTTTGAGATTGTTTGTTTATTTCTGTGAAAGATGCCATTGGAATTTTGATAGAGATTACATTGAATATGTAGACTACATTGGATACTATGGACATTTTAACAACGTAAATTCTTTTAATTCATGAATACCTTCCCTTTTTAGTGTGTCATCTTTGACCTCTTCCATTAGTGTCTTATAGTTTTCACTGTACAGGTCTTTCACCTCCTTGGTTAAATTTATTCTAGGCATTTTATTCATTTCGATGCAATTGTAAATGGAATTGTTTTCTTCTTTCTGATCATTATTAGTACATAGAAATGCAACATATTTTTCTGTGTTGATTTTGTATCCTGCAGCTTTGCTGAAATCATCAATTAGTTCCATCAGTTGTTTAATGAAGTCTAGGGGTTTTTACATATAAGATCATGTCATTGGCAAACAAATAATTTTACTTCTTTTCCAATTTGAATGCTTTTTATTTTTTTTCTTGCTTTATTGTTCTGGCTGGAATTTGCAGTGTTAAATTGAATAGAAGTGGTGGAAACTGGCATCCTCATCTTTTTCCTGATCTTAAGGGAAACGTTTTTAGTGCTTTACAATTGAATATGATGTTAACTGTGGGCTTGTCATATATGGCCTTTATTACGTTAAGTACATTCTCTCTATATCCCTTTGAGAATTTCATCACAAATGGATGTTGAATTTTGTCAAGTGCTTTATTTCTACATCTATTGAGATGATCATATGATTTTTATCCTTCATTTTGTTGATTGATTTGCAGATGAGCTTCCTTGCATCCCAGGAATAAATCCCACTTGATCGTGGTTTATGAGCTTTTTAATGTATTGCTGAAATCTGTTTGCTAATATTTTGTTGAGGATTTTTGCATGCATGTTCATCAGGGATATTGGCCTGTAATTTTCTTTTCTTGTGGTGTCTTTCTCTGATTTGGTACCAGGGTAATGCTGCCCTCAAAATGAGTTTGGAAGTGTTTCTTCCTCCTTTTATGTTTCTTTAAAAATTTTATTTAAGAATCTCTTGGCATATTTTTTCTTAGAGTTTTCTTTGCATGGTTTCTTTCTACCAGATTGCTTTGTATTCTTATGTTGATTTTGGTCTCTTTTATATATAGGCTTTCTTTAGGTATCTGGTCATTTTAGCTGTTCGTTCTTAAGACTGGGTGGCTAAAAGCTAATTGGGTGTCCTAAGCACATGAATAGGATTTGTCAATTTTGAGTTTGTAAAATAATCTGGTTGGGCCACTTGTTAGGGAACCTTCTGACCTTAACTCACATTCATCAAAGAAGAATTTTCTAATCTCCTGTCTGGCTCAATAAAATAGGGAAAGAGAACTGCTCATCTTAGAATTCAGTATTTACCTATGCATAAACCACTTAATCCCCTTGTTTTTCAGTAAGGTACTTATGCCCTGAACTGTTCCCCGTGTCCCTTAAATAAGAGATTTCTGTTTTACCCTCTCCTAGGAATAATAGACTGCAGATTTCTGTCAGGGTTGGGGAATTAGGGAGAGGTGGTCACCTAGGGATGTCGATGGAGAGAAGGGATTTGGGATCTAACATCTTAAACAGCTTTTACCTAGTTTTTCTTATTTCCCATTCTCCACTTTCAGTTCTACAGGTACCTAGTGTTGCCAGTTCTTATTTATTTAGATGATTCTGGGATATATATTGGCTTTATTCTCAAGTATTTTTCACTATCAGTTTAGCACTTGGCTTTCTGTGAGTGCTAAGTCAGTACTCCATCATCTACTTTGTGATGTCTAACAATCTGTTGCTTTTTTTCATCCTCTCTTCCTTCTCACTCTGGGATTATGTGTGTTTAAAAAATTCACTTTACTGTTGTTTTAGTGGGGTTTCTGTAGGAAGTGAATTGAATATTCATGTTTAATCTGCCCTCTTAACCTGGAAGTCTTTTATATTATTTCTTTGATAAAGAGGCAGCAGTACACAGTTATTGGGAAAGTAAGTTATGGCACCAGCTGCTTGAATTAGAACTCTGACTCTGCTACTTACTAGCTATTAGATTAACCTCTATATTCTTAAATTTCCTTATCTTTAAAATGGGGATAATAATACCTACTTTATAGAGTGACCAATTAATTAATTTAAATTAATTTTTAGAGCACTTAGAGCATTGCCTAAAACATATAATATGCGGTTAATAAATATTTGTTATTATTATTATCTTCCTTCTCTTTTCTTTGTCCTCTTCTTGGCACTCCTGTTAGTCAAAAGTTAATCTCCTTAGATTGATCCTTGAACTATCTTTTCTTTCATATTTTCCATGTCATGTTTAATTCTACTTTCTTGGAAATTTTTGTAACTTCTGTTGAATGCTTCATTTCAGCAATCATATTTTAAATATTAAATAGTTCTTTTGATGTCTGATTTTAATCTTTCAGGACTTCTTAACATATCTGATCACCCTTGATGGTGTGTGTGTGTGTGTGTGTGCGTGTGTGTGTGTGTGTGTGTATTTAAACTGTTTAGAAGTTCTTTAGAGAAAAAAAAGACTTATTTTGAGCAATCTTCACCTTTGGTTGTTAGGATGGAGACATGGCCATATGTTACTATGAAAAAAACTTTTCTCTGAAATTGTTCAGTTTCTCCAGAAAAAACTTTTCCAGTTTCTTGTTTGGGCAATAAAATGCAAGCATTCTGGGGCAAGGGTGGGGGTGGGTAGGGTGGAGGAATGGTTAAAGGAATTAAAGTCCTGCCATATGATATTTTAATAAATCCATTTCTTTTCAATTCATCTTACTTCTATTCTCTGCCCAGTTTTATCAAGTCTAGAATACTCCTTTTTAATTTCTCTGGAGGATAAACATACATTCTGCCACCAGACCTAGACAGCGTGATCTTAGCTGCTGGCATTCTATGTGTGAGAGTGAGGAGGGGAATCAATCATTCACATACATAGACTCTCATCCTGGGTTTTCACTTTGCGCCTCCCCTTCATCCACTTGCTACTTCTAAGGTCTGAGCCTTTCCCAGGTTCCTTGGGGATAAATCGACTCTTCTCATCAGCATCTCCCTGAGGTTATAGCTTCTTCCATCCCTGATAAGTCAGATACCACTCTTCCTTTGCTCTTTCATTTCCAAAGATTTATTGAACTATTTTATCCACTGTTGCTCTCTCTTCTGTTTGTTTTTCCTTGTGGATTTAAACGTTTTATTTTTGCTATAAGGAGAGGGGATAAATGCATATGCCTAACCTGCCATATTTTTTTTTACCAGAAGTCATCAGATAGATATTATTTAAAAAATATTTATAATTGCTTTTAGCTATATTACTTAATTATATAATGAATTGGCAACCTCTAACATACCTGAAAAAAAAAAAAGAGACTAGTTTTATTCCTATGGATGTTCAAGCTGGCTTCCATAACCACACCTAAAACAAACAAATGGTAGTAAACTAGATCATAGGATCCAATGGAAAGAGCTTGAATTCTTACAGCCAGGACAGGTCTGTCCACCTACAGATGATTCATTGGAGCTTGATTTTTTTCCATCTCTATTAGGAACAACTTTTATTCAACCACAGTAGTTCTATTTCTTTTTCTTTTTCTTCTTCTTCATACCAGCCCTAATTATGGGCATTCATTGAGGACTCCTTTTTTCTGACGCATGAGAAAGATAAGGTCTCACCTTGGCACATTCATAAAATACAATATAGCAATAAAAAGGAAAATGGTACATCCATGCAATGGAATACTTTTCAGCAATAAAAAAAAAAAAAGAATATGGTTCAACATGGAAGAACTTCAAAAACATTATATTAGGTGAAAGACGCCAGATGCGAAAGGTTATATAATTATGATTTTATTTATATTAAATGTCCAGAAAAGGCAAATCTATAGAGACAGAAAGCAAGTTAGTGGTGTCTGGGCCAGGAATGGCTCATGGTGGGGGAGGCTGTGCATTTATAGGGAAAATGGGATAGGAAGCTCTCATACTTTCCACTCAGTTTCACTGTGAACCTAGAACCATTCTTAAAAAGTCTATTAAAAATATAATTCAAAAAGGTCTTAAAATAGGAATTACAAGTTAAATTATTGAAATGTAACCATTGTATATATAAAGCTCTTTGTATGCTAGGTAACAAAATTATTATAGCATTTAATTATTAATACTTAGATTAACTTATAGGGGTTTAGGTTTATTTTCCTTATAAGCAAAACCCTCTCTAAAATCAATTATTTGAATTCATTTCACTCACTAATTCACCAAATATTTATTGAGTACCTTTTATGTGCCAGGTCCTATTCTAGATCCTAAAGATATAGTATTGAACAAAAAGTCGATCTCCTCTTTCAAGAAACTAAACACTAACTGTTTCAGTCAAGTAATTTTGATAAACACTATGGGAAAAAATAAAGCTGGATAAGGGATGAGAGAATTATGAGGTTAGGGTGCATAGGGAGTTTGCTATGTGTTTTATAAGGTGATCAGGAAGGCTTCATGATAAAGTTAAGTAGAGATCAGAAAAAGTGAACAAGTGAATAATATAGATAACTGGATGAAAAGCTTTCCCATCAGAGGAATCAAAAAGTGCAGAGACAGTGAGGTAAGTGGAACATGTTTGAGGAACAACAGAGAGATTTGTGTGACTTGGAGTAAAGTGAAAGAAAGAAATCATAAGACAAGGTCAGAGAGGTGGCAGAGAATTAAATCAAGTAGGGCCTTATAAGCCATTGTCAGGACTTTGGATTTTTCTTCGAACTAGATGTGAAGGCAGTAGAGGGTTTTGAGTAACAGAAGGATATGATCTGATTTATGTTTTTAATGGATTGCTCTGGATACAGAGTGGAGATGGGCATATGAAGAAAAAAGGTGGGAAAGGAAAAGCAGGTAATAGTCTGATGCAACTGCCCCAGTGAGAAAAAGTGGTGGTTTGGAGCAAGATGATAATCTCGGAAGCAGTAAGAAGTGGTTAGGCTTTGGATATATTTTGAATGGAAAAACTATAGAATTTGTTCATGTGGCATATGAAAAAGGAAGAGAGTCAAGGATACATCCAAAGATTTTGGCATGAGCAATTGGAAGAACGGAATTTGCCATTTACTAAAATGGAGAAGGCTTTGGTGAAGAGCAGGCTCAAAGGGAAAATCAGGAGGTTGACACATTAAGATCGTTGCACCTATCCAAGTGGGAACAGTGAGTATGTGTGGCTGGATATGAGATCCTGAAGTTCAGAAGAGAGGTATACTGGAGATATAAATTTAAACATTCTCTATAAATAAATGATATCCATGGAACTGGCTTTACAGTTACTATTTATATGTACATACAGTGAAAACTTACACAGTTTTTTTCTTGCACTGTGGAATATTGATCTCTTGTTCTAGCTCTTCTCTTTAAACTATGACTTTCATCTTCATTTCTTTCCTATATTTGTAAATGGAACTTGAAATTATCAGAAGACTTTTATCTGTTAGCATTGTTATTCTCATCATCTTCTGAAAATTATCTTCCCAATCTGCAACTGGATATTTAAATGCAGAATACATAGCTGTTATTTGTTAGACCATTGAATATAATTTAAGAGATGCAGGCTGTTCAGCAAAGATGAGAAAGATGGCATTATGAACTTAAAATGTCAACATGTTAGACAAATATGTATTTATGACATCATCCTCAGTCATGACCTTAATGTCTATATGTTCTTTTAGGTTCAATTTAGTTTTTCATTTTCTCTATTATAAGGAAAGAAAATGTGAACTTTTAAATTATGTACTTCAAAGTTATTGGAGTCTTTATTACAGGAAGTGTTAATGTTAAAAAAGCTCTTCATAAAATATTAAATAGTACATCTTGCTTATTATACTTTTCCATAAAAATTAACCTATAGTAACATGATGGTTTAAGGGTATTACTTACTTTTTCATTACAGTGAGCTAATCTATGTGTGGGATCTTCTGTTTTTTGCTCATGAGAGTCACTTTTGGAAAGTAACAGTTCAATTCTGTTAATTGATTGAGAAACCTTTAAAAATCATCTTAGAATTTTTTCTACCACATAGTTTTTGCCATATTGCTTTTGCCATTATCCACAATAATACCTTGTAGAAATAACTAAATTGGTGAAATTATGCCACATTTGCTTCCATAAATTTCTACTCCATCTCTTAAGTGGTTGCAAGTATATTAGATGTCTTTATGCCCATACTAGAAACCTCAAAATACCTCACAATACCATGCTACTTAATGTCTTTAGAGGCTGTACATATGCATAATACGCTATCAGTTATCTTCATTATGGTTGATTATCCATTACTTATTCAAGACAAAGTACTATGCTATGTATATCTAATCAAAATAAGTCAGTGGTTTCTATAAATACATTTTATTCAAAGAAACACCTTGTTAACTAAGGAACACACACATATCCGTGCACACACACACAGTTGATTCTCATTATTTACAAGAGTTATGTTCTATAAAGTCAACACAAACACTAATTAGTGATTACTGAACCATATTTTCCAGGGGAAATCCAGAGTTAGGTTCCTGTGAGCCTCTGGTCACATTTTCATCAGCCAATCAATACAACCTTGTTTTATCTGTGTTTCCGCATAAAGATATCTACTTAATATATGTTGTTGATTCATTGAACTCACAGCCAACAGCACTCATGCCTGAATGAAGTTATTGGATATATGTATTTTCTCCATAAGGCACATCACAACCTTCTTGTGCTTAGGAGCACTAGACAGCATCTCCACACTATGCTTGGGAACCATTTCGAACAGCAAGCTCACCCACAATAAGCACAAAAATGCAGAAGTCATAGCACTAAATGAACTGTAGACAAGACACTTGTTTACAGTATGAAAGCTAAAACAGGAAGGCAGAATGAGTGTTGTCTTGTTTGACCTCAGCTAGGAACATGTACTTCAGGCAACTCAAATTTTTTGTCACTCTGTATATGTCTGTGAATGACTATGAAAGTAGTATTGACTTTAGGGTTACAAATAAACTTTAGTTGAGTAAGTGAGTTTGCAAATACAAGCTCTTTGAATAATGAGGACCAACTGTATACATATATATTTATGTATTATTTTAATGAGTCTGTCTTAATTCAAAATCACAGACTATATGAAATAGAAATAGTTACGCATTTTATACTAGTGAACATTTCTTGTTATCTCTATTTTTGTTGGTTCTTTTTTCATTTGGATAAAGCTGCTTTATTTGGAAAGGAATGAATAATCAACCAGATAATCAGCTTTTCTATTACCTTTTAGGTTGTTCTGTGCTAAGATTTATTGAGTGCAGTAATGCACTGAGCTCTGTATCAAATATCCTGATTCTAAACTGCAGAAGAGAAAGTTTATGCTCAGTTTATAGGATACATGCTTATGCTAGATTTTAGTTTTGAAATATTCCATAAATATAGATTGGCATTAAAAAATAACAAAGTGAACATCCATATACATACCAGCCTGTTTGTCATATTTAATTTTGAGCCATATTTGTTTAAAGGATTTTTTACAATAAGCATTATAGATCCAAGTTGAAAGCCTCTCCTTAATCTTGTGCCTGCCCCTTTCCTCCCATTGCAGCCACTTTCCTGAGTTTGATATTCATCTTTCTCACATAAGCCTTGTATGAGTGGATTTAAGGATGCTATGGATCCTTCAGTGTTTTTTTGTTTGTTTGTTTGTTTGTTTAATAAAATATATTCATTTAATCTAGCATGTGGGATGTAAAGCATTTCTGAAAGGAGTCATCAGTCTGCCCATGTATAGGCCTTTCTAGGGAACACTTAATGAAATTGCTTTTTCTCTCCCACTTTTTCTGATGTTTTGTTTGCAGCCATAATTTGTCTGAATCCAAATTATAAATTCATCTTGCAGCGTTATGATGATGAACTTTTTATTTACGGCCACAATCAATTCTGCCACAAAGCTATCATGTTTTGCTTCCAAAGGAAAACTTTTTAGACTTTGAGAATGCAATCATTTCAATTTGTGAAGCAGAAATAATATAAATAATGAACAATGAAAAATGTTTATTAAAGTATGTTAGAAACATATAGATCCATATTGTGTTTAGCTGGATTACTTATACTACAAATTCATATATGCAAGAAATACTAAACTATTTTATTTTCCACAAATTAAATTAAATCTGACATTGAATTGCCCAACATGGTAAGATGGGGATTCATTCCAGTCATTATGAGAGCTGTGGAGAAGAATGAGGCTCCCTTCCTTTTCTCTCTTTCTCCTTCTCAACCCAAGAATCTCAGTCTCTTAAAGGAAAACAAAGTGGGATGGGCCCACTCATTTGCAGTTTATCATGATTACTACTGATAAACTTATTAAATAAGTCCATGTGTTCCTTAAAGTAAGATGACATTACTGCTTTTTGGCCAGCTGTGTCCACGAGAGTCTCTGCTGATTGAGTCCTCAGGACCTAGAGTGTGGCCTCCAAAGGTGCTCCATGTAGCCACTCTCTGCTGTGGCTTCGCCATTTCCTTGAAGCATAGCTAAGGAATAGGATTCAGGTCTCTACTATGATACTGCCGAACGTTTCCCTGTCTGGGGAAGCTGTGTTTAGGAAAGTCTTTCCCAGTCTCCCTGACAGCCCTCAAAGGCTTTGCCTTCAACTCAGGATCCCCAAAATAAAAGTTAAAAGGCAGATTATCCATGACTAACTTCTATTTTTCACTCAGTACCTCATAAATAATGGAGCCCAAAGACCTCTTTAGAATGGGGAAGAGAAAAAATAAATGGAGAACAGAATACAAATTATGATTTTAATAGATTACCCTGACCTCTTATATGTATACCCATAAACATACACATGCCACCTTATATTTCTGCCTACAGCTACCCTGAGTTCAGTTTTTATTGAGCCCTGGTAGGAAGAGGCCTTAGATTATTATAGATGAATCTATATTTATGAATAATTAAAACATGACTAATAAAATGAGCAACTGGGATATTTATCTCTTGCTATAAAACTCAGAGTAAAGTATCCTGATACACAGGCTCTTTTTTTCCTCCAGTATTTAACAAGAAATCTAATATCTCCCAAATAAAATATATTATTATTGTGTATTTTCAATACACATTAAGGAATAGCAAAGTACCACAGATCTATAATGAGTCATAAAAACCAGATCTGATAGTATTATCATAACTTTTATTTAAATTTGAAATAATTTCAAGAACACAGTAAGAGCTGAGATAGAGCATAAAGTTGAATGTGATATGTTTTTACCCTCAAGGATCTTGCAGACTAGTAAAAATATATGAGTAAATCAGTAATTATAGTATAACAAATGAAAAAGATGCTATAAAAGTATACAACTGGAAGGAAAGGAGTCAAAGAAAGCTTTTGGAAGAGGGTAATGCTTTAAATGAGTTTGTTAGAGCCCAGTAATGGTTGTTAACTAAACGAAGAAGAAAAGGGTCATTTAAGCTGAGGAAATGGCATCTATGAGTTTATGTTATCATAAAACAATCTAACACATAGTTATGTAATATGGCTGGAACAAAAGGGTGTATGGAAGGAGTATATTGAAGGCAAAGAGAAAGCATGGACCAAGTTAAGGTGTTTGGAGTTCTTTTGCATTCTATTCCAATAACCTTACCATGGAAGACATCCTTAGAGAAGTAAACCTGGAAGAAATTTATTATATGTAAAGAAATACAATTTTGTCAAACTTACTTTAACTCTTATATGGGTAGTTGTAAGTTCCTATAGGGCTATCCCATGGAGGAACTATATCTTAGTACCATAATGACATCCAAATAAGAGTTACATTCATATTTTCCTATCTTGTTCCTAATTATCTATTTCTTTTTATTGTATGTAATTTAGTTCTGTTGAACCAAAGTGATGGAAATAATGATTTTATTACTCAGTAGGATGAAATATGTTGAGAGAAAAAAGATGAAGAAAGCAGTTAAAAGAATGATTTCTTTTATTAAACAACAAGATCAATTATAAACCAACATTATGAAAGTGATTAAAAAATTTTAATTAATTTTTTTATGGTGACATTGGTTAATGAAATCCAATAAATTTCATCTGTACACTTTAGCAGTAAGGCATATATATGTATTTACACTGTGTGTTCACCTCTCATAGTTAGATTTCTTTCCATCACTACATATTTTGATTCCCTTTACCCCATCTACCTCCCCCCTCCTCTCCTACCTGCTACCCTCTGGTAACCACTAGTCTACAGTCCGTGTCCATGAGTCTCTGTTTGTCCTGTTCATTTGTTGCTTTTAGGTTTATATCCCACATATAAGTGATATCATGTGATTTTCAACTTTTTCTGTCTGGCTTATTTCGCTTAGCATGATCATCTCGAGGTCTATCCATGTTGTTGCAAATGGCAGTATTTCATCTCTTCTTATGGCTGAGTAATATTCCATTGTACATATGTACCACAGCTTCTTTAGCTAATCATCTATCGTAGGACATTCCGGTTGCTTCCATGTCCTGGCCACTGTTAATAATGCTGCTATTAACATCAGTGTGCAAATATCTTTTTGAATATGGGTTGAAAGTGATAAAATTTATGTGAATACATGAGAATTATTTTGAATAATCAGTTATTCTAATTCTGATAATTTTTTTTATTTTTCATTGTGAGAATTGCGAATGGATGAAAAGCATAAGGATAAGAACTGCTAATGGATGAAAAAACATAAAGATAAAGATAATAAATTTATTTAAAAGGAAAAATATATAATTCTTCTTTCTCCAGTTTTTCATTTTAAATTGTGTACTATTTTTCATGGATCCTCATCTAAACTAACAATCAGAAAAATAGTTTATGCTGTCCGACATTTTTATTACTTATTCATTTCTTCCTTCGTGTAATGAACATAAATTGTTTGTTTACTATGTGCTAGATATTGTCCTTTGTACTGGAGATGTAGCAGTGAACAGATTAAGTCTTGGCCTTTATGGAGGGCACTAGTTTGGGGGAACAGACAATAAATAAAAACAAAGATATACTGTATCAGGTAGGATGAGTTTATGGAGAAAAATGAAGGTAAGAGTCACAGGAAGTACCAGTGATTGGGGAGGAGACTGCTGCACAATACAGGAATAAGGTAGAGTTGTGTCTCATGTGAAGTGAGGGTATATTCTCAGAGAGGAGAGTGTTGCTGTAGAGGAACATCAGATGTGTAAGTCTGATATGTTTGGGTAACAGATGCCAGCGTGCTTGTGAAGTAGTGAGTAATGGGGAGAGTTAGGGCTAAGAGTTGGGGGTGGAGGACAGAACCAGATTATTCAGGGCCTCATAGAGGATTGTGAGAACTTTAGCTTTCACTTTGAATGTAATGAGAAAGCATTGTGTTTTGAGCAGAGTGAGACATAATTTGACATTTGATTCTCAACTTTTTATGAAAATTGCCAAATGTTCAAAACAGTTGAAA